>CM076265.1:38608350-48608350 GCA_038380795.1 Pyrocephalus nanus | reverse complement strand
GTTGCTTTAAAACATATTTTTTCAGTATCACCAACAACCTTCAAACCTTATTAATCTGTCACAATTTGTATTTCTAAAAGTGTTATTTTGTAAACTGTTAAAGTGAGCCCTTGCAGTTGCCTGTGGCAGATAACACCTTGGCAAGACCCACTGAGGGATTCTGCTCTGTTGAGTTCCCCCTAACAAGGGAGGTCGAGGTACCCTCCGATCTTGTGAATCTTTTGGTGATGGTTCTCCTTATGAGACACGGATAGACTGTTGGACACCAGGGTCTCAACTTTCCTGGGGACAGACGAGCAAAAATCTGAACTGCCACCTTTCACATGACACAGGTATAAAGACTTGCACTTGGGAAAACACAATCCAGGAGTGAAATAATCCAGAAAATACGCCATTCCAGCACAGGCTGGAATCTATCACGCTGGGGAGCATCTCTGGGGAGAGAGACCTGGGTTTCCTGATGGACAACGAGCTCAGTACGACTGAACAGCCTACTGCTGGAGCGAAGAGAGACAACAGGATACTGGCTTCCATCAACAAGGGCATCACAATCAGAAATAAAGATGTCATTATCCCACTCTCCTCAACACTTCTCAGGCCACACCTGGAATACTGTGTTCAATTTTGGTCCCCTTTTTAGTATACAAAAAAGATGTGGATAGGCTGATGATCCAAGGAATGGGAAGCCAGTCATATGAGGAAAGGCTGAGAGAACTGGATTTATTCAGCCTTGAGAAAGGAAGGCTTAGGGGATACCATATCACTGTGTCCACTACTCAAATGGTGAACAAAGAAGAGGGAGACTACCTTTTTTTAAGGAGACACTTGTAAAAGGCAAGGGTTAAAGGGCACAAGTTATTCCCGGGGAAATCCTGATTAGTCAGAAGAGGAAAATTTTTCATAATTAGAGCAATCAGATATTGAATAATGTCTCCAGAGAGGTGGTGGATTCCCTAGTGTTTGACACATTTAAGACTCAGCTGAACAGGATGCAAGGCCAATTTGTCTAGACTGTGCCCTTGCCAAGAAAGGTTGGACAAGATGATCCTTGAGGTCCCTTCCAACCTGGTATCTTATGATTCTATGATTTTTATTTATGTTCTCTGTAAATGGTCATACGGAATCTTTCCTATACTGAAGTTCACTGAAACTATTCACACTCCTTTCAGACCATTTATCTCCCCATTTTCTCCCATGGGTGTTTCCATATTTTTCTCTGGGTTTAACAGATCACCAGAGCATAATTCAAGCTTGAAGCTGAGGGTAGAGAGGTAATAACTTTCACTGCAGAGCATTTCCAGAGCAGATGGGTGATTATGTAGTCTGTGTAAGATCTTACTGGTTTAAACATGTCACAAGTAAAAAAAAGTGAAACTTAACTTGTGCCAAAATCTTCACTCAGTTACCCTAATAATGTGTACGAGTCTCAGAAATTGCAACCAGTCAGTCTCCTTAGCAATAAAAACAGCAGCTTTTAGTGGTCATGAATATATATTTTGTTGATGTGGATGCAAAGAATTCTATAATGTTTAAAACAATATAGTCACTTAAATGCTTTAATCTTTATTATAGGTTTCTTTTTCTGAACAGTGGCAAATGCTTGTGTAGACCAAGATTGTCCAATTGACATGAGTGAACAGACCTGTTCAGGAAAATGAATGGGAACAAAGTGTTCCTCAAAACAGCCCATGCTTGCCGGGAATTACTCAAAGGTGAAACTGTGCTATTCCAGGTAAGTGTGCAATGCCTGGATGTACCTCTGTGTACAGCCCATACACACTTCAGGAAGGGTCTGCCTACCCACAAGATATTTCAGCAGCCCAGACTCAAGCAATTCCTTCTTGTTTTGATGAAAAGTAAATTAAAAATGCATCATTCCTAGCTAAGAACCTTCATATGCTCCAGGGACAACTGCAACCTCTCTGTGTCTGCTGGGTGTGTGTCACTACTGGTTTCTACTCCATCCCTCAGCTCAGTTCAGCAAGACAATTCCTGCTCTGCTATGCCTACACAATCCACAGCACTGTCTCATGGGTTGCTTGAATTAGACCAAAGACAGACAGCTGTCAGCAAGAATGAGATTTATTTTATTTTCCTTTTTTTTTTAAATTAAAGATGAAAGTGAACTACTGTGTTTAAGTTATCCATCTGTGGGGATACTGATGTGTGGGACAGGTCTGACAGTCTGCTTGGGCCTTTATATGGTGCATGGCCTTTTCACTGTCTTTACATAGCACAGTTGGGAGATATTTTCCAGTGCCAAGGGTGCAAGAACAGTCTTGTTTGCTCAGTGAAAAGCGCAAATGTTTTTTTTTTTTCAGGGGACAATGTTCTTAAAAATATTGATTTGGACTGCATGGTTGGACTGGATTTACATTTACAGCTTCCCCCATCTCCCCACCTCAGTTACAGATACCTCTTACCTGCTCTGAGCATCCCAGGTCCCTCTCAGGTCCAGCAAAGGGTCAGAGAAGACTGTGCTCCTAAGTGAAAAATAAGCCAACATTAAAAAAACAAACAAACAAACAATAAAATAAAATAAAACAAAACAAACAAAAACACACCAAAAAATAATTAAAAAAATTTTCAGAGTATTGGAGAAGGCTAAAAAATCAATGTCTTAAAAAAAATTGAGAGAGAGAGAGAGAAGAAGAAGATTTGGGGAATTATAAGCCACTCAGCCCAACTTCAGTTCTTGGAAAAACATTATAAATATTAGGAAAGCATCTAAAGATGATAAATAGCAAGAAAAAAAGCAGGATGAAAAAATGAAAATGGTTTTGCCAAAAACAAACCACATCAGACCAACCTAATCCCCTCCAACGGCTGAGTAACAAGGCTTGTCATTAGGAAATAGTTGAGCTTAAGTACAGCTTACTAAGCAATATCAAGTTTATATTTAGGGTCATAAGATGTTATTGTCTTACATGACATATTCTTACAAAAGGTACAGAAATGCACTACAATATTAGTGCAAGATTGGAAACAATTTTCAAAGGTTTTGGTGATCCAGCCTCAAGATAAAATTGGGCTTTCTCAGGGGTGTGCTCTGGGTGTAGGCTGACTCAACATTTTCATTACCACTGGTATAAGAACACCGAGTATGAAAGGAGAGAGAGGCAGAGTGGAGCCCAGGGGCAGGATTTCACTGCTGAGTACAGGATTATGGAGGATCCAGTTTTGCCTCTGGAGAAATGTAATGTCAAATCAGTGTCAGCAGAGCGACTCCAGCAGTCCAAAAAGCACAGCACAGCCATCTTCATCCTGGCATTTTCTAACTGCAGGAGTTTGCAGTTAATGTGTTCTGCTGAGGTGCCTGGCATGTGACAACCCTTCTAGAAGTCATAGATTTTATCATCTTCAGTTTCTGAGGTATCTGTCATAATAATTGCTATAGATGGTGGAAGGAACAGAAAATGAGACTCTGATGGAAGACAATGCAAATGCTAGAGCAATCAGCTAGAGCAATACAGGACACGGTAGACTTATGGGGTTCAAAATCTAAATAATTTTAATTATTTAAATAATTCTATTTAAATATATATTTAAATAATATGAGCTAGTTTTCAGCCTGATGGGTCTTTCTGTAAGAGGCCAGTCTCCAATTTCCTAGCCATTTCAGAGAGATCTGATATGCTTTTTAAGGAGAAAATGTTTCCACAGGGCATGTGCAGAAGTTGTTACTCCCTTGAGCAGCTTCCAGGATTTAAATCTTTTATGAACCATATATCTCACAGCTCAGGGCAAGAGGTGTGCAGACATTTTAAACCTGCAGCAACCTAGGGCTTTTCTTTGGTGAAAAAACCCAATCATTATTACAATAAAGATCTAACACCAAGAATGTTCAGATTACATAATTTTAGAGCATAGAAGCAGCATGTTCACTAAATCTTCTTCTTCCCTATGGTTCTGCAGAGGGAACAATTACAAACTAACCCAGAGAGGAATGCAATTTGCCCACATTAAAGGTAAAGAACTACCAACATGCATTCTCAGACCCACTCACATACATTGTTTATTCATGGCTCAAGAAAGAAGAGAATAAGTCTACTGAGATAATAATAATAAATGTATATGTGCAAAATTAAACATGCATTTGAACATTTTCCAAACTCTCTTCTTCTGTGCCAAAGGATTTTGTCAGCACAGTCAGTTCTCCTCATGGCTATCACAAGCTTTCTCTTTGGAGATGCTTCTTGCACACTAAGGAAGCAAATGGATTTAAAACTCAACCTCTTGAAAACCTCACTAAGGACACATCCTAAAACTTGCCATCTTAATGGACATATGTGAAGGAAAATGGCAGTACCAAATCTTTCTTTGGTAGCAGCTTACTTCTAATTTTTAAATACCCCATTCAAGTTTGCCTATTCCCAGGTTCACCAGTTTCCTTCTCCCCACCACATAAGCTATTAGAAAGTGTATCATTAGTAGGCCTAAATTACAGACAGGTCCAGAGAAATCAAGGCAGCTACATAGATCCTACTGAGATCCAGTCACTGCTGGAAACTTTTAAAGTCTCTGAGGAGAAAAGCAGGGTCCTGTGCAGTGTTGCAAGTCTGAGCATAGGCAGCATCACGGAGGGGTGTCCCGTGCCATGGCTGTGGCATGCTGAGAGCACGGCAGATGGTCCACCAGACTTGTGTGCCCCCAGCGTGCATAACTGTGTGCTGTGTCTGGGCAGCCAGGATGGAGGCTGTCTGCTTGCCCTGTGCTGGCTGTGCTGGGGCATACCAGAGAACAAGGGAGATGAAACGTTCCTGAGGGGCTGAGTGTTCCAGGGAAAAGCCTCTGGGCTCATATGGTGAGAAGCAGAGGGGAGTCTCTCTGCACGCTGAAATGCAAACCTGCAGTGCCAGTGCAGACAGGGACTCCCTAGAGCACGGTTTCACAGTAATTTTTATTATAAAAGGAGAATAATTTACTTTGGAAGGCACCACTGGCGGTCATCCAATCCCACCACCTGCTCTCAGCAGCACCAGCCTGGAATCTAGCTCAGGTTGCTCAGGGCCATGTCCAGCCAGGTTTTGGATGTCTGCAAGGATGGCAATTTCACAGCCTCACATGGTGATGTGCCCTTGTATTTCACCTCTCTGTGAACATTACTTTCCTTACATCTCTTTCACCTTTATCATGCTGCAGCTTCCATCCCCTGCCTTGCTCACTACCACTGCACACCTTTGGCTCCATCTTCTCTCTAAAGTAGCCCATTATGGAGTTGAGAACAGCAAGTACAGCCTCTACCTTTGCCTTCTTTTCTCCAGGCTGAAAAAACCCTGGTCCTCCAGCCTCTCTCCCCATTTGTCCTGGGCTTCAGCCCCAAAAGACCATCAACCATCTCGAAGAGACAGCAAGGATGTAGAAGATGAGACATGTCTGGCAGCAGCATTCTGCACTTTGGTCAGGTTAAAGCAATTGTGAAACCATAGCCTGAGAAAAGAAAGAAGCAGAATCCAAGCCAAATTTTGGAAGTGATAGAAAGTAACAGTCTCCTTGGGACCTAGAGGGTTTGTTCTGTATACATTGCAGAAAGAAATTGGTGCTAGACTGGGAAAAAGGAAAGGGACTCACTGTCTCAGGGGACAATACTGTGTGTGTTTCCTTATTCAGAGCTGGAATTAACATCTGAGCAAGACACTCCCCCTTGGAGTGAGTCCAGACCTACTGTGGGGGCTGGCAGGGGGCAAGGCCAGTGCACAGCACAAAAGCAAAGAAGCAACTTAAAGGTGAAGATCTGCTGTATCGTCACTTGGAAGGACTGGAGCAGCCCCTTGAAACAGCTGTACCTGAATCTGTATTGGCATTTGTTGCAGCAGGTCACTGCTGAATTGTTTCATCTAACCTTTCCTTTTGAAACGTGGTGAGAAACAGAGCTCCACAAATTAAACATGGCCTGGCAGTGCAGAGAAAGATACAGCTTTCATCAGCTCCATGCTGACATTTACTCTCAGCAACATCATAAGAGGGACTCTGTGCTCTCTGTACTGCAGAGGGCATCATCAGAACAGACACAACTCACTGTTTTTTAAAAAGGCTTTTAGAGAAATTAGCTAAATATTTTAAAAATACAAAAGAGAGAGAAGCAAGTATACAGTTCTTCTAATTTAAATAATTATTTCTTTTTGGACTAGTCCATTTCCAAGGGAATTCATGCTGGATGACTCTTTTTAATGTTGCCATTTTACAAAAAAATTAAATAGTCATTTTAAGATCTTTTAATAATAATAATACTTTAAAAACTCCAAAGTAACTTGGGGTTCAAAGTAATAAGATGCCTACTGTTTCAGACCAAGAGGACCAAAGGGGAGGATTCCTGTCTCTCAGAATATCAGAGCACTGATTACATAAGCCCACTGCCTGCACAAAAAACGAGCTGCAAGTTCATATGCAACATATTCTAATATCAAATATTGAAACAGTGCCCCAGCAAATTTGAGGATGGCTTACCTGATTGAATGAAACTGTTGTATATATGAGGAAAAAGAAATCAGGTATCACTGGAGATTGATATAGATTAGATTTTATTTACTTCATTTTTCTTCTTGCACTCCCACAGAAATGTCAGCAGCTGAAGGGCACTTTCAGTTGCAAGACCACATTGCTCTCAAATGAAGTCATATTAAGTTGGCTGTTTTTTTCTTCACTTTTCTCATAGCTGCACTTTTTTTCTTTAATTGTGTTCTCATTTGTCTCTTGGAGCAAGTTGTTATTTGTCTTCAGACTGAATATGTCCTAGGTAAGTCTATGTAACCTCAGAGGCTGTTTTCATTCGTTAGTTTACAGAGAAACAGGCTGCATGTGCCCAGCTGCTGTTTTTTCAGACTGTAAACAACTCAGATGCATTTTATAGCAACCTGGATCAAAACTCGTAGTGAACTGCTCTGTTTACCTTTGTGCAGCTGAAAGAGGAGAAAGAGAGGGGAAGCCAGGAAGGTAAGGATTGGCAGCAGCTCCAAAAGCCCAATATGCATGGAACCTTCTATGCTGAACCTACTAGTAGTTTCTAGTGTGCAGTCATACATGCTGGAAACAGAGGTAAAGAAATGCTTACCTTTATTCCTAACCCATAGGAATATCCTACCAAATCGTTTATCCCATTATTACAAAGCTTTTCTTTCTGAAAGACTCTTCCTTGAAAGCGTAGTGCAAGAAAAGACATTTTCACTGTAAGAAAGACACTGAGGTGCTGGAGCATGTCCAGAGAAGGGCAACAAAGCTGGTGAAGGAACTAGAGCACAAGTCTTATGAGGAGCAGCTGAAGAAGCTCGGGGTGTTTAGCCTGGAGAAAAGGAGATTCAGAGGGGACATTATCAGTCTACAACTACCTGAAAGGAGATTTTAATGAGATGAGGGTTGGCCTCTTCTCCCAAGTAACAAGTGATAGGACAAGAGGAAACAGCCTTAAGTTGCTGAGGCAACCAGGAGAGGCTTAGTTTGGGTATTAGGAAAAATTTCCTCATTGAAAGGATTATCAAGCACTGGAACAGGCTGCAGATATTTAACAGACAGGCACTTAAGGACAGGATTTAGTGTTGGACTTGGCAGTGCTGGGTTAATGGTTGGACTTGATGATCTTAGATGTATTATCCAACCTAAACGATTCTGTGATCCTATAAAGTATAGCACCTTTTCTCCTTGAATTGCCCATCTCCCAAGGGAATGCTCCTACTTGGTGGAAGGCATTCACCAGGGCACTGACCTGTGACTTTTTCCAATCCATAACCCTATTAGCACAACCCCATGGTTGCCCCTCCATGGGTGGTGCAGGAGAATCCTTGCAAGGGGATCATGCAAAACACAAGTGGCCTGACCACATGGGTCTAGCTCTGTGTGAAAGCATGCTCTGGTGTACTGGCCTGACACTTTTTTGCCTGTCCTTTGGAAGTGTCTGCACTTTGTGTAAGCTCACACTTGTGGAGCACAAGACAGCAGTTTGTCCTTCAATCAATTGCTGCATGAGCTAAAGGGTGAAACCAATCTGGCTGAGGTGGGCTGGGTACCGTGGGCTCCTGAATGCCCATCTCTGCCATCATGCTGCCATCCCTACAGGAACCCTCAGCCACTAAAAACATCAGTACAGCAGCTTGAATTTTAAGATAACTAGAGATGTCCCCAGAAACCGGCCCTTATTAATGGCAACGTAGATAATTAGGAAATAGTCTATCGTTTTAAACAAATATGCCAAATAAAAGCAGTTAAAAGTCTGGTGTAGAGGAAGCAAAATATCTCTGTGAAAAATACTAACTTGAGATCTGACTACAGCATTCATCCAACTGTCTTTTCCTTAGGCTAATGTCAAGTATTATGTATATGTTTAATTTTACTCATTTCAGTACTTCTGCTGTATGAACTCATGCAGTTTACAGAAGTTAATGATGCATGTGAAGTATTTACTAGAGTGAGTAGTACCTGGATTCCCAGCAGGAGCATGTGTAGAAATGCAGGAGGACTCATGACTGTTCTAAGCAAAGGCAGAGTTTGGCCATGCATATACAGCAAAAATCAGATGCCTGCCCCAAAAAATGGTCTTCACTGTTTACTCTGCACCATTTGTAAAGTAGTAACACTTGTCTGCCCTGGTTAATGTTTTCTAGAGGACGTTTTGCTTTCATAATGCTATTTAACAGTATAAATAAGAGAGGGAGCTGCAGGATAGTCCTGGTGAAGACAGCAGGATCCTTGGAAGTTGCTGTAAGTAGTGATTTTTTTTTGCTTCCTATAGAGACTTCAAAAGTGCCTCCTCTTGTTGCAAGCAGTTGATTTTAAATCTTTTCATCTTAAATTTAAATCTGTCATAGATAAAGAGGTTTTTATTGGGTCAGCTGGATATAATGGACATAAGCATCACAACTGAGGCAATGAGTGGCCTACACATTGTCAGGCGACTGACAGAAGGAGTAAGAATCTAAAAGCCAGAGCAGGGTATCTAGTTGCCTTGCAGGACAGCAAGGTGGTCTCCCAAGAAATTCTAAAAGTGGGACTTTTGCTGATGTACTTCTTGCTAGAAGAAATAGGCTCTGTTCCATTAAAAGCCTGAGGGTGGGTGCTTAGAGTTGGTTTTTTTTTAATGTATTGGTGATTCTTCTTAAGTAATTCTGTTGATTTTTATATTGAAGGTCTACAAAAAATACCTTTGCTTAGCAGATGGTATATCTACTATCTGCTTCCCTTTTAGATGAGACATTATTGCACTAATCATCAGATTACAGGACCATTGAGAGGGAAGGAGAGAAAATGGTGAATTTCACACAATCAGGGGACTGAAGATCACAGTGAGGTCAACATGCTCAATGAGCCAGAGACTGGGCTGTGGTCAGGTGTACACTGGAAAATGGGAACCTGGTCTCATGCAGAGAGAAGAAAAGCTCCTCTGTCTCACCTGAGTTCCCTAACCACTGCACTCACTCTTTTTTATCTACTTTTTCATCCTCTGGTCTCAGTAATGCTTCATCCCTGAGCGTGTGCAGTAACTCAGGTTCAACAACAAATACACTTGGTGGCTTGGTAGAAGAGTGAGAGCTCACGTTCACCTGTTTCCAGGTAAAAGGAGGCCTAGAAGTGGGTGATGCCACTCTGGGTGAGCTCTCCAATGCTAAACTGGCTTATAGAAGATAGAAGAAACAGGAAACAGCTCTGTGAACAGTCACATACATTTCTAGAGGATATTGCAAACTTGGCCTCCATGTTTCTGCTGCAAAACGAATTACTTTTAATGAAATACAGTGTTTAGATTCTGTGAAGAGTCCAATGCCCTTGGCTTGTGTTTGCAACCTTCTAGGGGCCTCAGGCATAAAGGCATCAGAACTCTGAATGACAAGAGAAGTAAATGTCTAGATGATCAATCTGGAATAGGCCCTGATCATGTCCAGGTGCATGTAATGAGGTATGCAGAGAGCTTTCTGGCCAGACAGGAAAGCACATGTGAGTTTGTTGTGCTGTTTGAGTAGCTGGTCCTACAGCAGGATTCTGAGGTCGTGTTCTCAGACACAGATAAGGCTAGTCAAGTCTTTCTTTTGTGTTGTTTGCATTTGGTTTGTTTTTTTTTTTTTTTTTTTTAAGGGAGGGGGATGTGCTTGGGTGATATTTTTTTTTATATGTTTCTGAGTAGCTGATATTAGTTCAGCAGACACCACTGATGGTGGTAGTGGTGGTGCTGTGTCTTGTGAGGCACCTGGTACCCCCATAGTGTGGCTTTCAGGAAACAAATTTCTCAGATTTCCTCATTCAGAAACAATCAGGAGGGTAGCAGCACCATCTGGTGAGCAAACAGTTTTCTATTTCATGCCTGTATATGTCTTTGAGTAATACAAGTGTTCAGGTTGACTGAAATGAGATTATCAGGAGTACCCCTTATGGGAGAAGTATGGGATGAATATGCATCTCCTGGAATATTACATAGGACTCTAAAGGCAGAAAGTTGCCTTCAGAATTTTCTGTCCAAATCATGGAGATAAAATCAGCCCCAAAATGGATAAATTAGCTGTATCCACAAAGAAGCAAGCTCTGTCAGTCAAAAAACTCAGTCTAGCTCACTTGAAGTTTTTTTGGTGGAATTATTCTAGGGTAGCTTCAGCTAATCCCAGTGTTCTCCGTTTTCTTTTTTAGTTGCATGGTAGGGAAGATAGTGTGAGAGGGAAGAGATAATATACTCAGCAATTGTTATCACCAAGTCTACTACAGAAAAATTGCAGAAACACTGTCCTTCGTGCACTGGCATGCTCCTGTGTCATTGTCTGGTTCGACTGAAAGCTATTGTTTAAGCAAGATATTCCTGAATACCACAAATGTATTGTTATTGTAACACACACAAAGAGAAGAAAAGAAGCAGAAGTAAACTTGTTTCTTTCCAGGCTATTCAACAAGTCAGTGTAGATTTGGATTTCAAATTGAAGTGCTTTTCACTTCTACTGTCACCATGGTAGACAAACTGTTTTTTCTGGAGATCATGAGTAAAGGTCTTAAAATAGAGAGCTTTCTGCAAACTTAGCTCTTTCAGGAAATTTCTTAAGGGCTTTATAGCTCATGTTCTCAGCTCTTTGCATGTTAATAAATCATTAGCAAGCATGCTTTGTAGGAAAATCCCTTAATCATTAAGACCATATGAGAATCTGCAGCTTCTCTTTCACACTGAAAAGGTCTCTGTTGTCAGTTTGTCACTGGTTGATCACTTGCTAACCTAGAAGCCACAATAATACCATATGAAATACTAAATAGAGTATGAAGTAACAATCCCCAATGATATTCTGAAGGCTTAGATGACAGAAATTTTATTATAAAAGTATTTTCACATTTCAAAGAAGGGACTAATGGAGTGGGCCATTTGTATCTTCAAGGCTTAAACAACAAAAAAACCTCTACAAACTGCAGCTGCCAAGTCTCTTATAATCCTATGCTTTTAAAACCAACCATTATCAAGATTTTTGTGAGGGCTGACTCATGATTCTTGACTGTTTGTGATTGGCCAGTACTGAGTAACAGATGGATGATTCAGATTCAGATTGTATTTAATTGTCTGTGAATTCAGAGCTGTAATAAAAGGAAATTAATTCCATGAAACTACATAAACTAACCACAAAATGCAAACATGTCATAACTACATAGAGCAAAAATACCAGGATAGGGAAAATAGCCTTCAGAAAACTGTAACCAATTTTTTACAGAACCCCAACACCAAAACCATGCTATATCCACTAGCCACAATTTTGAGGTCAAATCAGTTAAATATCCCATCTACTTTCCAAATAGATAGAAACTGGCATTTTGAAGTGTACATAAAAAAGCCCATCCATCTATATTTTGTAATAAATATTGAATGTGATGAGATAGGGAACAGGTGGCAATTTATGTTTAAAATGAAATGTTTCATTTTTTGGGATTCATGTTATTCTTAATAAATTATGACTGCAGCTGAGTAAATAGTTCATAGTAAATAATTTAAACAGAGACAACTTCTGAATCAGCCTGCTGGATATGTGGAAATAGATGAAGCTTAGGTCTGATGCTTTTGTTTGGGAGTTGATTTCTTTTCAAAGTCTGACTAATACATTGGCTCACTGATAGCACTTTTAAATATTCAGAACTGGAACTCTTATGCTGTGTTACAAGTAGCTAGATACACTGAGAAGTATCATTTCAATGTCAAAATCAGAGGAGACCAAACTATAATTTAAAACTGCTCTGTACAGTAATTGAAAATGTAGTTACCAAGAACCCTTCTAGTGTCAGTAGCACTGTAGGTGTCATTGCAAATAGGCCTGCTTTTTAGAATTACTTATAAAAAACATGTAAATGTCTGAATATTTGATTACAGCTTGAAAATGTTTTGTTAATCTTGTAAGTCTAACTCTAAGTGGATATTCAACTACAAATATAATTTGCTCCCTCTGATGTTATAGACAAAGCCGGACTGTAAGTGTAGCACTTTCTGACAACAGAAAGTCTCTCAAGTTGAATCATGCCAGAGATGAAAGGTGCAGTTGCTGTAATATGTCTCTCCTTGCACAATTTTAGCAAATCTGGCTTGTTATCTCCCCATATCCTTTGCAACTCTTTCACCATTTCTTTGCCCTGGATTCCTACTCTGAAATCAGGCCTATTGGGACATTCATATCCTCATTTCTGAAGTCCCTTTGTACTTTAGAAGCTTATACAGTGCAGGGTATCAGGTCTGCAATGAAATGTAGCTATGATGGTCAAGTGTAACACATTGATAAATGTATCACCCTTCACTCAGTAGAGCATCTGATAAAAATAAGGCCTTGTTCTTTGTTAATAAAATTGATTGCTTCTGGTGTGCTGAAAATGAACCCATTCAAATGCTTTTGTTGGTCTATGAAAAGACAACACGTTGTTGGAGGTTCTTATTTAAAGCATTACATTACAACAACCCCATGCAGCGCTACAGGCTGGGGGCTGTAGCTGGAGTGGCTGGAGAGTGGACAGGCAGAACAGGACCTGGGAGTCTGGACTGACAGGAAGCTGAACATGAGCCAGCAGTGTGCTCAGGTGGCCAAGAAGGCCAATGGCATCCTGGCCTGGATCAGGAATGGTATGGCCAGGAGGAGCAGGGAAGTGATTCTTCCCCTGTACTCAGCTCTGGTGAGGCCACACATGGAGTGCTGTGTCCAGTTCTGGGCCCCTCAGCTCAGGAAGGATATTGAGGTGCTGGAGCAGGTCCAGAGAAGAGCAACAAGGCTGGTGAAGGGACTCGAGCACAAGTCCTGTGAGGAGAGGCTGAGGGAGCTGGGGTTGTTTAGTCTGGAGAAGAGGAGGCTCAGGGGTGACCTCATCACTCTCTACAACTCCCTGAAAGGAGGTTGTAGCCAGATGGGGGTTGGTCTCTTCTCCCAGGCAACCAGCAGTAGGTCAAGAGGGCATGGTCTTAAGCTCTGCCAGGGGAGGTTTAGGTTGGATATTAGGAAGAAATTCTTTACAGAGAGGGTAATCAGGCATTGGAATGGCCTGCCCAGGGAGGTGGTGGATTCATTGTCCCTGGAGGTTTTTAAGATGAGTCTGGATGTGGCACTGAGTGCCATGGTCTGGTAACCATGGCAGCCTTGGATCAAGGGTTGTACTTGATAATCTCGCAGGTCTTTTCCAACCCAGCTGATTCTATGATTCTATGAGTATTTCTATTCAGGGAAAAAAAAAAAAACAAACAAAAAACCACCTATTCCTTAGAGAGGTAGGGGGTTATATTCAATTTGCTGCTGAAGAACAGCCACCACTAATTTTTCCTTTCTTGAAATAGGATGCCTTATCAATCTGACCAAAACTTTATTTAAAGACATCCTTACTGCCTATTTGCTCAAATGCTGTTTGTATGTAGCTACTAATTGCTACTCGCATGAATTTCTTCTTTTTCCCTTTACTCCTGGAGCATCCAAACTTCTTGTATGATGAGCTTTCCAGAAGGTTTTTAGATCTCTAGTGTCAAAAGCAAAGTGGTACTGCAGTTGTCTAGTGATTATCCATGGTGTGTTTTCTGGTGGAATATGCTCCATTCTTCGTCCTGCTGAGGGTGCTGTGTATTCAATTAATCCATGGTGAATTTTGCCTTTGCAAGTATTTAGGGTGAGGGTGGCAGAAAGAGTTGGTGGAGACTTGCCAGGAGGCCTGGGAAAGTAAAATTAGAAAAAAATCTGGCAAGAATTGGAGAACTTGAAAACTGAGGACAAAAGAAAGAGATACGATTTTTTATTCAGTGGTAATGACAGAATAACTCTTTCTACCTAATTAATTTACTTACTTTAGAAATATCTTCTCCTTTTTTTTTTTCCCCATAGGATTTTAATACAAGAAGATGAAGAACACATTCTACCTAAGTTTGCTACTGGCTGGGTTTCATGCTGTTGCCCATAGTCAGCTCCTACCCACTCACCACAGCGGACATGATCCAAACAATCCTGAACACCACATGCATCATGGAGGTGAAGCAATTGCTTGCCTCAAGCTTGTGCCAAATAACGCTGACTTTGCATTCCAGCTTTTTAAAGAAGTTACACTGGAGGCACCTAATAAGAACATTTTCTTCTCTCCTGTAAGCATCTCCAGCGCCTTTGCGGTGCTGGCATTAGGGGCTAGATCAGCCACTCAGACCCAGATCCTGGAAGGACTTGCCTTCAACCTCACAGAGATTCAGGAGAAAGAGATACATGAAGGCTTTCACAACTTAATCCATATGCTGAACCATCCTGAGGGTGGGGTCCAGCTCAACCTGGGGAATGCCATCTTTGTAACAGAGAAGCTGAAACTTCTAAAAAAGTTTTTAGATGATGCCAAAGCTCTGTATCAGCTGGAGGCTTTTACCACTGACTTTAACAATCCCACGGAAGCTGAAAAGCAGATTAATGATTTTATAGAGAGGAAAACACATGGAAAAATTACTAATTTGGTCAAGGACATGGATCCACAGACTGTAATGCTTCTGGCTAGCTTTGTTTTCTTCAAAGGTAAGCCCTCCAAAGGTTCACATTCACACACACATGTATATTCATTCTTACAAACAGCCCTAATGTCAGCTACCTCACTTCAGAGCTGGTCTGGGGAAAATTTCAAATGATCTTTGCTAGGCCAGAAGATCCCCTAATGCCATACTGGAAGTGGCGGAGAGGTGGCAGGATCTTGCTTGGCATAGGGAGGCAGCTGTGGGCCACACAGGCTTGGTTATCTTTGTGGCAGCTCCAGGAGCTCTGTTCTGAGCCACAGCTGCCCATGTGCTCAGCCTGGGCACATGTCATGGGTTTAACCATAACGCCAATTGTCCCATGTTCTTCGAATTTTCACTAAGGGCACTGAGACTCATACTTGACCTAATCATTTTAATATCTCTTTTTAAAAGTATGCATGATTCAATAGCCTGATTTACTACATACTCCTTTTTTTCCCCCCATCAGAGTCCTTTATATACATACTAATATTTATATATGGAAAAAGCTAGTAAAGAATAAGGAAGAACATCTTAAGGAACAAAGTGGAAACACTGTGCATTTCAGATGTGGGTTAGATGATATGCTCTTAAGCCTGACCTGACACATCTACAAATTAAGGCTTATGATTAAAGTCAATAAATGCATGCAGTACATGAGATTATGTTTACAGAAAGGCCACTTGGATCACCTGAACAGAAAAGCAGTGGTAGACACAAAGAAAATGCCTAATTATTTCACTACTGGCATCTGAAACATAAAGTGAAATTGGAATCCAATGCACTCTTTTGACCAGGTAAAAAGATTCTTGCCTCACTGTGATACACATTTTAAAGTGTTATGTTTGAAACGTCTGTATTTAACACATGGAGGAATAGGTGAATATTATTATGAGCTATATATAATTTAATCTATGATGGGATAGAACATGGGATATGTAGTAAAATTCTCCTTCTTTGTATCAGGCAACTGGGAAAAGCCTTTTAATCCAGAGCATACTGAAGAAAGGGATTTCTTTGTGGATGCTGAAACTACTGTGAAAGTCCCTATGATGTACCAAACGGGCAGATTTGACTTGTATTTTGATGAGGAGCTGTCATGCACTGTGGTACGGCTGCATTATAATGGGAGTGCTACTGCATTTCTGGTTCTGCCAGCAAAAGGGAAAATGAAGCAGTTAGAGCAAACTCTGAACAAGGAAACCATCCAGAAATGGTCAGACCATCTCTTCCAGAGGTAATCTTCTACCAGTCAGCTGCAGCAGCACCTATATTTATAGTATTTTACTTTTTTGGGAATGCAAAGACTATGAACTTGGTGATTCTAGGGAGTGGGTTGTTTTTGGCTTGTGTGCCCTACCTGTAAAAATCTTGCAGCTTGTTTGTATTTAACTATTCTTTTGTTGATGCTTGAGTGATTTGCTGCTCTCCTAGCCAGAGTAGAGACTATCCTGATGGATAGGAGTTCCGAATAGCAAGCCTAGATTGGGGTTTCTAAAGCAC
Organism: Pyrocephalus nanus; assembly: GCA_038380795.1. Taxonomy (NCBI): domain Eukaryota; kingdom Metazoa; phylum Chordata; class Aves; order Passeriformes; family Tyrannidae; genus Pyrocephalus; species Pyrocephalus nanus. Next base: position 48,591,921 of record CM076265.1, on the reverse strand, counting down.
TACATCAAGTTAGTGGAATGGTGGCAATTTTAAGGCAAATCTTCTATACCAAGATTTCAGCTAATGTGTTTTAGCTCTGATATATCACTGATACACCATGATTCAGGCCCATGTCTAAACATTAAATAAGCCATAACTTTTACAGTAACTTTTTGTGGTATTGTATCCATACAGAATATGTCCTACACAAATATCTTCCTCATAGAAACCCTTGCAGCACTCAGCAGTTGTTAGAACAAGACAGTGACTAATTGTGGATATTCCGATTTTCTGGCATTTTGTTTTGAAACTATAAAAATCTAATGAGCTTCAGTTATCTTCAACCATTGACACTAACATCAGCTAACATGTTTTACAACCTTGTTTTTCTGGAAGAGAAGAGATCTTAGCAACAGCAGGAGTAATATCAGATTAATACATGCTTAATTTACCAAGCTCTGTCCTGATTCACAACTAATAAGGCCGTGCAGTTCACACCCATGTATCTCAGTGCGTCATCATAGAAATACCAGCACAGTTAGTAAAAACATAATGGGTAGCAAACTGGATATAAGCTAATAATGTGATACCTCAAATATCAAAAATAAAAATGTGTTATTCTCAGCTGCAATATCAGGAACATCCTTCTCTCAATCAATTTGTGGTGCAAGCTCATTCAAGATAAACATAGGAATAAGTTCTTCATGGGAGAAACTGTGAGAATCAAATGGAAATTTTCATTCTACTGTTATGTTGAGGCCAGTGCTAGAGGTCCCATCCCCTTCTAATGCACTGGGCAGTATCGTACAAAGGCTACAGTAGTGCAGTTCAGATCCTGACTGTTTTGCTATTCAACCCAAGCTGTCTCTGGGCAAGACAGCAAAAGACTTGAACTACCTAAAGGGTAATCACTGTTGCAGATGACTTGGATGCTCTGAGCATCCCTGGACAGTGCATGAAAAGAAATCCAACAGAAAGCACACAAAGCAGGAGCTGCCTACAAATAGCTCACAGTCAAACTTGATCATGGCCAGTCCACAGGAGGAAGACAATTAGAGGACATGGCATCCAAAAGTACAGACAGCGGGGCACAGACCTTTCCTGAGCCATGCCAAATGCCACAGTTCTACCAAAAATATTTCTTTGAAGTGCTGAGTTTTGCCACACTTCTCCCCAAGCAGACTTGTCAGGACTTCAGCTCTACACCTTCCTGAGCTGTCACCTCAGCCCCTCATTCTTTCTGTCTGTAAAGCGGGGGCCTTATTACTGTCCTACTTAGCAGAGTGCTCTCAGATTTCCTAAAGCAAAATACCAGATAAATACTATTATTATTATTATTAAGAATTATAGTGTTTCTATACCATGAGAAGCACCAGCAATGGAATTAGTGCCCATTGTACATTCAGGGTCCAAATCCCTGGGGTTTGACACTCATGGGAATTGCACAGCTTTCTCACCATCATTTATATTGGTGAAAAATCCTTCTCAGCACCTGCTACATTCTCTTCTACCTAACAGCTTTATGGACCTCTACTTCCCCAAATTTTCTATTTCTGGGACCTATGAAATAAGTAACACCCTTATGAAGATGGGAATTGTGGATGTGTTCACCAACCAGGCAGATCTCTCTGGCATCACTGGCACCCCAGAGCTGAAGGTTTCCAAAGTAAGTCTGTGGCTGTTGGCCCTCTCCTTTCTTTCACCAGCATGGAGGAAAACCCCTCAGTGACAGCATCCTGAAACACCAGCTAAATACAGCTCCCAGCTTCCCAACTTGCCTGCAGCTGGGCTCACTCAGGCCTCAGCCTGCAAGCTTACAAGAGGAGTTTGGTCCTTGGTGACACTGGAGATCAGATTAGATTGCTGCATGTCTGTTTTTTCCAAGACTGGTATTGGCCAAGATGTTTTGGGCAGTAACTAAAACATGAGAGGAACATTGACCCCTGGCTTGTTGGGGGGAACTGCTAATGCTCCCAGCCTGTCCTTCCCCGCCTTGGAGACTCAGTTTTGGAGGTGCAGACAAACACTTACAGGTGGAGTCTCCATCCTTCATCCAATCTTTTGGACTTTTTTTTTTTTAGGGGATTTCTGTAGCTCCATCCTAGTCCTCATTTAAGCAGCCATGACTACAGCAATACAGCTCTTCTGCCTCTACTCACTTCTCAGTAGATGCCTCAAAGTAGGGCTGCTTTAAAAGGAGTCTGATTCATCCTTCAGGTGGCTGTTGACTCCCCAGAATGACTGTATTTTCTTTTTTCCTAGGTTGTTCACAAGGCTTCTCTGGATGTTGATGAGAGAGGTACTGAGGCAGCAGCAGCAACTGGTGTTGAAGTAATGGCAATGTCTCTTCCTCCAACTATTGAATTCAACCATCCCTTCCTCATGCTGATTTTTGACAGAGATACAAACAGTACACTCTTCATAGGAAAAATAGTTAACCCAACTATCACTAGCTGAAGTGACATGAATTTTATTTGCTATTACCGATTAAAGATGTGGAAATGCAAAACGTGATTTATTTCCATTTGCACCAATGTGTATATTGTTCTTTTTCAGCAACAGTTTTCATTTTATACCATTGTAAAAACTATTGACCATGATGATGAAGAGGAAGGAAGGAAATGCTTTAAATTCAGCTAGTAAAGAATGCCTTTTTTACTTGACTGAAGGTCAAAAAAAGACCCAAGATTCGCCAGCATTTGGAGAGAAACATATATATTAAAATTACAATTACAATTATTCCTGCTTAATATGTGGTTGTCAGCCAGAGCAGATAAAATTATGAAAATTTTTGCAAATAAAGTAGAAGTGGCTGTAATTTACCATAAGTAAACAAGAGATGGGAACAGTTGGATCAACACTGCAGGATCACAGGAAAATGAAGTTTCTAATGGAGACAGCACTGGGAATGTGAAAAGCTGCTTTTACCAAAAATCCTGTGTTATGCCCCAGAACCATTTCATCATCCTTAGTATTAATCTAGTAGCAAATGTTCCTGAGTTTTTTCAAGCTCAAAACAGAGCAGGAGGATCAAACCTGCTCTTGAACCTGGAGATTTTCAACCACATATTGCCAATTTGACAGACTTAGATGGAGTAGCGTGCTTCTCATACATGCATACATCCATCAGCGGTGAGAAGGAGGATGTAGCTGAATGGGAAAGTGAGGTATTTGGATGGCAATAACACAAGCTAAGATTTATGGAAAACCTAAAATTAGGCTCTAGAAAATGGTAGATGTTTCAAATATTATCCTTTTACAGCCAAAAATGTAGGTAGAGAGCACTCAATAAGCACATCACCTGATCCAGGGAGTGGTGACAGGCACCTAGGTAGACCACAGGGCAGCTTGGAGACTGGCTGGTAACCATTTTCAATGGACCTGCCTTTGCAACAGGTACCAGAAAGAGTACAATTGCCGCTTCTTTACCTAGAGTTGGGGGGGTTTGGAAAGAGAAGAAATGGTGTCCTGGCATTGGGAATGACACTGGGAGCAGCCAGATGGCTTGGGAAGCTAACATAACCAAAGCAAGGTCTTGTGTGCCCTCTGTGAAATTAAGAGCAAGTGTGATTCTATTAGTCTGCTGCAAAGCACTGTCTCCCCTATTGCAGTCAAAAGGAAAGCCCCCTTTCTGCTCTTGTTCCCAGTAAATACCCCCTGTTAACTCTCATTCATAGTGCTTGATGGTGTTTTTTTGACTAAACAGACAGTACTTTTCTGGTGCCTTCTTGCACTCTCCTCCACTTGTTTGGGTGGCTTTGTGTCCCAATGCTCAAAAGTGGCAATTAACAAGGCACCCTACCTGTGCAGGATTCTTGTCTCCCTGATATACAACTACAAGGTGCAGCCTCAGTGGCATCAGTCTCAGCTGTTATCACAGCTACTGTTAACTGCTGTTAAGGAATGGGCATTCAGCAAAGCAATGGTGAAACCTTGAGGGAGAAGAGAGCTCAGAGGTGAGATCTTCAGCTATGTATTGAATTCCCTGGAGTTGTGCTAATTTGCACCAGCTGCAAAACTGACATAATTGATTTTAGTAAAGTGATTCTCAGGTTACATCAAGAAATGATGAAGGAACGGAGGCCAAAAATGCACAGTTACCTGTACAAGACTAAATATTGCTTGTAAACCACTTTGCAGTGGGTGAAGACATAAACACAGAAATACAGCATAATAGGAGGAAAGTTATCCCCATGTGGTTCTGGCTGAGATGTGAAGATGAAGAGAATATCTCACATCAGCTAAATCAGCTTTTGCTGATTAATCCATAACTCTGGAAGGGATTCCTTTCTTTCCTACCCTTAGTACCTATGCTCTCACAGACATGTGCCCCCTTCAGAAGCAGGATGCAGGAATTCTGTTTCCCTCACATGTTCCAGGAAAAAGAGCCCCCAGGGCAGTAGGAGGGAGGTACAGGAGCAGACAGGCTGCTGAGAAGAACTAGCACTCCACAGATTGTGCTTCTCCTCTCACTGCATCTCCTATAAGATTTGTATTTGTAAAATGCGTTGGGGAGGATACAGGGCCAGTGAGTGATGTGTCGTATGTGTGCCAGCCATGGGAGAACAGAGTGGTGGTGAGGAGGGGAGTCTGCCGTTCCCACAGGGGATTTCCTGTCAGTGTCAAGATCGGTGTCCAGGAGCCGTCTGCCAGACTTGCTTCATCAGGTGTACTGACATCATGCTGTGATTTTCCACTGCAGGATTTGCCAGAGACAGTGTTAAGAAGAGGCAGGCACCACACTTAGCACAAAAGAGCAGCAGACAGCTTGCTCCCTGCCTACATTCATGCTGCGCTGTGCCGTTTGTTATGCAGCCCATTCTCATCTCTCCCCCCCATCCACTAAATCCTACTCTCCTAATCCTGCTCTTGTTGCTGCAAGCAACAAAACAGATTTTCCCTACTACAGTCACTCTTCTCGTTTCCTCTCTGCACCAGTTCTTTTTCACAGCCTCCCACTCTCCCTCCCACAGACTAACATTTTATCCCTCCCACCCCATGGCACCGTTTGTTCACGCAGGAGGTGAACGCTGCCGGCTCAGCTGTGGTGCCTGTTCCACCAGCAGGTCCTCCTCTCCTCCATCCCTACAGATGGGAGGTATGAGGCAACGGGGCTGCCCGCCTTCAACAGACCACCTCGAGCAGAGCCAGGAGGGCTGGGAAGAAAGACAGGGCTTCAGGTCACTGACCTATTGCCATTTGGGGTGATATGCAATTGGAGATATAAATGAGCCAGTGATGCATCTTGGGAGCAATTAAAGACCAGGTTCATTAGCCACTGACACAGCTGGCACAACTATAGAGTGTGAGAATGGAACTTACAGCTGTGCTTGTAGTGATCCCAGGTTTGAGTAACTTGTTTGTCTCCTGGCCAGATGCCAAGCTCTATTTCACTAACTGCACCAGGGCAATGCCATTGGCTGTAGCCCAACAGCCTCCAAGTCCTCTAAGTACCACATCCCAAGACTTCAACAGCCTCCTGGGCTCACACACTGTTTGTGGAAGGAGGCATTTGGGGTTTTGCTCTTTTCTCAATATTATCCAAGGCTGTACCTGGAGGAGGGGAACCAAAAGTCACCCCACTTCCCACCCCACATCCTTTAGCCCCCCTACAAAGAGGAGACAATGAAGAAACTCCCTATTTACACTTCAGGCAGGTGTGATCTGATAGCTCTTGCTCAGCAGGAAGAAAGACATGGGTCAGCGTAACCTTTAACTTTGCAAATGCAGTATTGTTGTTGCTTGTAACGCAGCGACCTGCTTTGTGTCAAACTAACAGCACAGGCCTTGCGTCTCTTCTGCTTCTTTGTTTGTAACAGTAATTATCCAGCAATCAGGTGCTATTATCTAATTTGTTTAAATTTTTCCATAGCTTATTAGGGTAGTATGGTATAACATTTACATATCAATACACATACAGATATCTCTGTACCCAGAAGATATTAAGAACAAGTAGTTGTTCTGCATTGAATGGTGTATGGCCATAGAATGAAAAGTGAAGGACTACAGACATGGTGGGATGATAGCAGGGGACTGGAGAATACAGGCACAGGATGACACTGAACACCTCAGAGCTATAAACATCTCACCAGTGCTCTGTTACTGGTCATCAAAGGATTGCAGACTTGGGAGCTGAGTGAAACCAGTTTGGAGCATAACCAGGAGAATGGAGATGAATTGAGAACATAGTGTATGTAAAACACAGCTCAGGTGCTCTGTGAACCTCTGAACAAATGAAGGAAAAGCAAGGGCATGTGAGCAAACATATAACAATAATCCCAAACAGACCCCAGAGCAGAGAGATTGCATCCACTACCCTTGTACTCCTCCCAGCAAGGATGCAGTATGTGGCCACCCTGCCATCCCCTTGCTTAGGGCTGAAGCCAGCAACCTGAGGAAGGAGTGGGGCAGAGAAAGGGTGAGCATAAAACAAGAGAACGGGGAAGGTACTAAAGAGTTTGTTTGTATAAATTTTAACTATATATAATCTGAACAGTAAGTCTTAGTATTGTAACCAGGCTATTGATTCTTGGGTAAAACTGTTAAGATTTTAAATACACTACTGAAAAATTCTCATCTTTACATACAAGGTATGTTTCTCCATCATAACAAGATTTTGAGTATAAGAATATGGTGGGAATCCAAGCCACCTACTTGGATGCAAAACAATTGTTAATATCAGCGAGTCCCCTGCACACCTTGATAGAGCCAAAGGACTAAACAGCCCTATGTTTTTCTTGCTCCCTATATGCAATATGACATTGCACTCATACAGTGCAAGATAACACAGCACTCCACCTACAGGAGGATGTTCCCGAAGGTCACTGAGAAGAAAAGAGGGGCAGAAGCTCATGAAATATGCAAGAGACTCACATGTAGCCACATGCTGGGTCCAGAAAGGAATTGGTAAAGCTGCCCTGGATGTCAGCTTTTGAGGTATTCGGAGCAGAAGTGCATCATGGGTATACTTCAAAAGCAGGTTTTTAGCGCAAGATCAGCTTCACGGGGTGATACCAGGGGTCCCTTCTCCCAGTGCCTGGTTGATGGGGGCACATGAAGAACTGATGTTTTGAAAAGAAAACAACCGCCCCCCAAACAACCGCCCCCCCTTTATCCATTGAGCTCTGGCAGCTGCCAAGTGGCTAAAACCTTGTGGGACCAATGTGGGAGAAAAGGCAAAAGTTGGTGCAACGGGAAGAAGAGGAATTAGAGGCAAGGAGACAGCCCTGGGTGGCAGTCAGGTTCCCATTCTCCTCCAAAGACCTTGATGTCCTCCCATCAAGCCTGCTGGTGTATGCTGGACCACAGGGTGTTCAGCTCTTCCCCACAGTTGGGCAGCAAGACCATGAGGAAGGCTGGCACAGGGCCAGTCACATCGAGGAGGGGCAAGATCTGGAGACTGTGAGTGCAAGGGGACACCCTTAGGCAGAAGGCTGTGACACACAGCCCAGGGACTAGCTGGGTGATCACTCTGGGGCTAACAGGATCCTTTCTGTTCTGTTGAGATCTGTCCCATGGACAGAACTTCACACTGCTTTGTTAGTCCAGAAACTGAAGGCGGCAGTACAATGGGCATCAGTATGACTCCTTTTTCTGTGCCTCCTTATCTTATCTGATATACTGATACTCTGTTATTCAGTCACTAGATGTTTAGCAACTTGATCAAAAGCACCTTTTTTACCCCCCTGGATAGCTATAAGAAATAAGATTTCATCATTATTTATTTTGTCTTATCTTTAGTAGCTGAGCCAGTCAGCTACTGATTAGTGGAAGGCATCAGCATGCCTCTGCCACTGACAAAGGAGGGCAGCTCACTGAGAGGAGACGAAATTACAGCTAAAAACTCTTGTAGGTTGCTTTCTTCATGGTTACATGGAGTCTATTTTAAAATAAATCTTCCCAGCTGTAAATGACTGTCTGTCCTGTGACAGCAACACAGAAGTTGCTGTGGCAAAACCTGTGTGCTCATTCATGAGTGTCAGAGCACCCAGCCTCTGACCACAAATGCCACTGAAACATACGGTAGTGTTAGTGCTGGAGCACTGAAAACAGCCAGCATTTTTTGGGACAACTTGTTGCAGACCAGGTGTGACCTGTGGTGTGTGAGTTATTCATTGCAGGGGACCAGTGTGAGAATCTGGTTGTTTATGTGATCACTCTCCAGCCAATCTAAGTATAATCTGGAGCACTTGTATTATAGCTTGATCTAGTTCTATCCATTATTTTATAATCCTGGATTTGCTATGTTTTTTTTACACAGAGAAGCTTTTTGCCTGGCAAATGGTGCAGCTGAGAGATTATCAGACTGCCTGGTGTGTTGAAATAGCTGGCTTCAAAGCACAGGAAATAACTGTTTAACTAATGTAACATGTCTGGCCACAGGTAAAAGTCTAGTGTGACTTAATACTTGTATAACGTTCAAAACTTTTACAAATGCTTTAACAATACATACCTAAGGGATTTATTTTTCAATATTCTCAAAATATATCCTGAGTACCTCATATAGTAGCAGGAAAATGACACATTTTTGGATTTGCTTTGTGATGGAAATGAGCTCAGCATGCTGGGCAGCGGGGGTGATGCCATCCCATGTAGCCCACTGGCACCAGTCAGGGAAACCTGCCTGACTGAGCAGTCTTCCCAAACAGGCAGATCTTGTATGCATTTTTCTTTGTCAAGCTGACATCCTTTGGTCACAGAAGAAAAACTTCCTGATGATTCCAGACTTCAGTAAAATATAAAAGCAAGGTTCAAGAAAGAAAGGGTGTGTTTAAGGTGTGGCTGCAGAAAAGCTCAGCCCCCATGGTTTAGCACAGGAGGTCAGCCCACTCTGCTTCTGCCGACGGCACCAGGACTGGCAGTGCTGGGGGCGAGCCTGGCCACATGTGGGGCCACTTGGGCTGAGAAAACAGGGATATTCCTACAGTGAGGGCTGAGTATAAGATGAGTTCAGGTGGAAGGAACCACGGGGTTGCAGCTCTCAGCCTCACTGCCAAGTGGTGAGCTACTGACCATGATGCAAAAGTTCCACTGACATCTACCTGGTGCCTCTGAGTGTCCTGTCCTTCTCTGGGTCACACAGATGGGGACAGCAGAGAAAAGGAGAGACTTCCATGAAGCTAGAAGTCTGAAGTCAGGAGTTTAAGTGACTTTGCTGCCATATTTGTAGGCATGATCTCCCCTGCAAAAAATATATCAACTTCCAAGTGTCCCCTTTAACCTGATATGAGCAAAACCTACACTTTTTAGGATATGACAACTGATACCTACACAGAGACTTGAAGAGAGCCAGCACATTTTGTTTCAACTCAGCTCTGCCTACCATGTATATAATTTTGTAACCAGTAGAGGTTACATTGACCCACATAGGGTCTACATGGCTCCTGAAATGCTTCAAGAGGAGGTGTCTCACATCCCATGCACAAAACCATACATCAAGGTAGCACAAAATCTTGATATTTTTGAGATTACCAGGAGACTGTGATAACAGGACTTGATAATATACATTTCTTCCCAGTCAAATGCATCACTGTTGAGATACAAAAGGAACTCTGGGTTTTAGGACTCTGCTCCCTCCTGGCTGTTTCCCCACACCACTGAGAAGTGCTGGTGGTGCTTGACATGCTAGCAGACCTCCCTAAGTGGGCTGTACTCCACCAAGGCATGCTATCTTCTCAGATTCCTTCCTGAAATCTGCTCTCAGGGTGGCTGCAATTTGCCACCATTCCTGAGCAAACCTTGGCTAATGGGCAAAGCGACACAGCCCAGGTCCTTTCAGCTCTGCAATGGTTCACTTAATGTCCTGGCACTTAGCTATGCTCAGATTCATTGTATTTCTGTCATACAGATGCATTCACACACAGATACACTTGCACACAGACACACGCTCATCTTTGTTGTACGGTTTGAGGACACAGAAATGTTAACCCCTGTTAGTAAAATTAAACCAAATGACTCTAAAGGTGATTGTGGACAAGACACTTTCAGTGCACAGAGGAGATTCTATGAGAAAATGCTTTGCTAGCTTATACCTTTGTTTTCTGCTCTCTCAGGGAAAATTTAAGATAACACTCATGTTTGCACTGCAGTGAGCATGCTGACTTTGCATACTTCTTCCACCCCCACTCCCTATTGCTTGATTTTAAACTAGGAGATAAAATTCTGGGCAAAGACTCCATTGCACAGCTCATTTTTCTTTTCAGCAGAACTGAAAAAGAGATGAGGCATTTGCATTTCATGCATGCTTTATGATCAAACTTCCAGCCTGGCTTCAATTTCTGCTTTTGCAACCTCATCTGTTAGAGCTTGTTTGCTTGCAGGCTTTCAGTATCATGCTGTGGACTCTCCCCAACATTTGCATCTATCATATCTACTTGAACTAGACATGCTGTTACCAACATAAACTGCAGCATGTGCATAATTAACTACTAAAACAGTTCTTGCCTGAGCAAGGACAGTTAAACCCTCAGCCTGCTCAGTGAAGTAATACAGTCATGTCATTATACAACTGCTATACAAAGACTGTTTTTGCCACTTCCCCTGAGCAACATGAGCTCTTATGGGCACAGCTGTACTGGTTAAATTGCTCCTTTAGAGAGTCTCTCACTGGCTCAGCTCTCAGTGAGAACTCAAAACCTATCACATTGTGGCACGTCTGGGCATGCCTAGAGTAAGAGCAGCTCTGTAAGTCAGCTAAGTATAGGAGTCATGCGGCCACAGAGGGGCAAAAGATCTATTCTTGTTGTGCTAGTTAGCAGTGGAAGCTGTGAGTTTTGCAAGGCTTCACATGCTGAATATTGGTCAAAAAGGCAGAAACAGCCACATCAATTTCCAAAAATTATATTGAGTGATGTGCTGAATAATTCCACCTTCCATTACACTATATGCAGAAGAAAACAAGGTTCTGCTATGATCTAAAGGATTGGTTTAAAATAATATAGTTCCAGATTGAAATTTTCCTGTACAGAAACTTTTGTTCTTGCATAAGAAATCCTTTCTTGCCACCTGTTGAAGAGTTTAAGAGTTAGAGCTCAACCAAGAAGTCACTCATGCTGGAATGGAAGTCCACACAAGGATTTAGGGTAGTAACACTTTCTCATTACAGTTCCACTGCATCATTTCCTCAAGCAAACAGCCTTATGTAAATTGCATTTTACTGATATAACAGTAAAACATATCAACCCTGAAAAGACTGCTCTTTTTCCTCTCTTCATTATTACAATGGTCTATATCTTACAGGTTTCTTTCTTCAGATGGAAAACATCAGTTCTCTATTTTTCATATGCCTGATCTTCTGTAGCCCATTGTGTTATACATCACCTGGGAAGAGCAATTGTTTTTGGTGCACAATAGCAGGAGGCTGAGCATTTGAGCACATTGCCATACCTGATCCACATTATGTATGTAAAAGTCTAAGAAGGAGTTGAAACCGGATGTCTGGAGCATGTTAAAAACAGCAGTGTTTGTCAGTCCAACCTATATGGAATACAGGCAGGGCAGATTATCAGTGGGTCTGGCCTTCTACAAGTATCAAAATAGGTCCAGTGACTGTGTTCTTCCTATAGAATGGGAACATCTTTGTGTCCAAGGTTAGATCTTCCAATGCATATTATGGATGCATTGTGCCTAAGCTATGATCAAGCTGAAGATACGGGTTTGGGTGGCAAATGTATGAACCATGATGTTAAAGGCTAAAGTCTTTTCTCAAGCAGTCTCTTGATATAGAGTCCTCAATTCTGTGCTATTACTGCACTGTGTGTTCACAAGAGCACTTGTTTGCCTGTTGGTCAGAGAGAGCAAAGTCTTGTTAAATATAGCTACTTGCTCAATAAAATGTAGTTGAAATATCATATTCACCCTACGCTTATCTTCTACTAAACAGAAATGTTGGCTGACAAGAAGTCTGACCACAGGAACTGGCTGTCCTTTAGGAGGACAGTGACTGGAACTTGAAGACACCACTGCTCACTGAAGAAGAATGGGTGGTGGCTTTTAATTTAAACCTCCTGTCAATGGAAATGCTTCCATGCTCATTACAATGCCAAAAAGAAAAATGAATACCTCCATCAAAAGCAAATTATATGATGCAGAAATCTCACATTCATTCTATAATCACATGCTGGCCAAGGTTACTATCATTTACTATAGAGTGACTTCAGTGGGATCCAAAAATTGTTTCATTATATAGGGAGCAAAATAGGTGCTTTCAATCAAAAATGACTAAGAAGGAACAAATGAAGATGGTAGATCAGGCCTTCTGGGAGGTAAGAAGGATGTCTTGGATGTGTTCAGTCACTTATTCTGATCTGGCCACAGCCCCAGGAAGTGTCTGAAGTAAGACTGCTCCCACACTGGAGACACCACTCTCCTTAAAGGAATATATAATACAGTGTATTATAGGCTTTTAAATACTTCAGTTTGGCACAAAATCCTAACTGTAGGAGGCTGGGAATTTTTCCAAGAAAAGGCATAGAGAAAAGCACTGATATTGTGCTTATGGCTGCAGCACAGAAAAGCAAGACTAACCTACAGCTGAACCTCCACAGGGGCTCTGATGGTGAAGATGCTTCAAGCTGACCCATCCTCTGGGAGCACAACTTTCTACTCCAAGTGAACCAGGGCCCAAAGAGACTGCATTTCCCACATGGGAAAATGCTGTTGCTAGCCAAGGAACAGACCTCGAATGGCCAGTTAGTTTCATGGACTGATGGAATCTTGGGCCAAGTTTTGAGTGTCTCCAAGGTTATTTTTCCTGAGCTCTGTTCAGTAAAGTCTCAGCTTTCTGCAGCCTTGATTGCCATCCTTTTCTTCTCTCCTCCCTCCAACTGTCCTACCACCCTATAGGAATGGATACTTAAATAAAACCTGCTCGTCATGGACATACCTCACTACTCTTTGTTATCCAGGAAGTTAATATTAATGTTTCATTTACCTCTGACACATCGCTGGGCCTAACTTAGCAGCATAAAGATAAATATTACTCTTTTTTTGTATATATAAACAGTTATCTGGCCTGCAGATTCAGTGAAACCTGGTTTCCATAGCTTCTCTGGTGTGCATTATATGATGTCTAGAGAAGACAAGCTCATCACAGTGCAGGCTGTAAAAGTGTCTGTCCTGGATCAGGTCATTCAGCTTCATGAACTTGATACACTTCAGACCTTTATCATTTTGCATTTAGCAGATGCAAAAACAGAATACTTTCAAAATATATAAAAGAGAGAAGGTGAGAGAGGGAATGAGACAGAGAAAATATAACCTAAATTTTCTCAAAAAATCCAAGACAAAAATTCACTGACTCCAAGTTGCAAAGTTGGATGCCACTTTAACCAGAAGAATCAGGAACTGAGAAAAGCAACCAAATCTTGTAGTTGTCTAAAGGAAATCTCTCAAAAGAGCTATAAACTTAGCACCTGGTTTTCATCAGGAGTGAAAGAGGTTCATGCATTTGCTCTGTTTCCCAAATAATTTTCCTAACATAAATTATATTCTCACTAGCAATGTAAGTGCATCCTTAAGAAGTCCCATTTCAAAGATGTGTAAGTTTGCTAATTGGTATTAGCAAGTAAATCAAGGAAATGAAAAATTCACACCTCACATCTGGCACTGCCCACATATTAAACGCAGTATTCTTATGAAACATAAAGAAAGCCATATTTGAGTCCCTACACAGCTCACAGACAGTGGTTGCTGTCCACTTAACTCTTTCACTGTCTAAATAATTTTCCTTATCAGAAAGAACCAATGGAAATATTAGCTACAAATTTTAAACTTATAGTGGGTTTTTGGTATAGCATGTCTTTTTCTTGAAAATTAGTATTATATATACAATCGAGTTACACACAGACACTGACTTGTCTCATGGAAGAACAGGTAGTATAAAGTGCTGAAGCAGTTTAAACAAAGACATCAAGTCCTGTATGAAAACTAATGCCTGATTACTCCATGTAAGCGCAGCCAGGCGGATAACACACTTTCTCGAGGAAAAGGAGTGGCTTTTGAATACCCACCACGTGCAGCCTTGCACAGGAAGCACAAGTTCAGTATCAGCCCTGTATCAGGTCACTGTATTGATTTCTCTGTTCAAGTGGCAGAACCCCAAGGAAACTACCTGAAAGGAGGTTGTAGCCAGGTGGGGGTCAGTCTCTTCTCCCAGGCAATCAGCAATAGGACAAGAGGGAACGGGCTTAAGCTCTGTCAGGGGAGGTTTAGGTTGGATATTAGAAAGAAGTTCTTTACAGAGAGAGTGATCAGGCAATCAGAGCGAATGGCCTCCCTAGAGAGGTGGTGGATTCACCGTCCCTGGAGGTTTTTAAGAGGAGGCTGGATGTGGCACTGAGTGCCGTGATCTAGTAATGACAGTGGGGTTGGATCAAGGGTTGGACTTGATGATCTCAGAGGTCTCTTCCAACCCAGTTAATTCTATGATTCTATGATTCTATGAAACACAAATACCCAACCCCACAATGCAGAGCTCTTGGGCAGCCACCCTGGGCAATGTGGGTAGCACTAACTTGCACTCATTTGGTACTTAGCAACCCTCAGCACATTTCCTAAGTGCCTGAAGTCACCTTTTGCTCTTTTCTCGCAGAGGCCAAAGTGCAGATATTTCTTCATTACATCAAGTAATTGCTTCAGGCCAGACAGCCAAAGACTGCAAGTCCCAGGAACACAACTTGATTATCACAGCAGTAAGGAGATGAATGTACAGTGCATGTAAACACAGAGTTTGGAATAAGAAATAGTGGGAAAATAGATCATATTTCAAGTTAAGGTCATCAGAAGTCACTGATTGCAAAATTTTCTGCCATTTTGCAGTGTAATAATAAGGGGTTCTTCCTCTTAGATATACCAACCCCTTAGACACTTTGTAACTCCTGCCTTTCAAGTTGATTTTTTTTCAAGGATTTAAAATAGAAATGCACTTGCCTTTTACATCTACTGGAGAAACGTTGAGATGACTTCCCAAAAAAACAGAAATATCTTTCAATGCCATTTTTTTAAGTTTGTGTCTCCTGCTTGCTTAAATCCTGTCTCATGACACAAACTGAGTAAGGCACAGAGAAGGACAGCTGTCCAAACACGCAAAATTATCCTTCTTCCCATCTGAGAACTAAAGGTTCTGATGACACCTGCTGGCTCTATGAGGACTCGGCAAACACTAGCCAGTCCCTGCTGCAGCACTTCAATTCTTCTGTGTAAAAATGCAGGATAAATAAATTATTGCAAATTAAAATTTCCCATTGTTGCAAGTCAGAAAGTCACAGGAAAACAAGGCTGGGATCTTTAAAAGACCATTTACTCCATCCCTGGAATAAAGCAGAGGTCCATGCTACTTCCATCACACCTCATGGGGGATTGTTTTACCTCTTCCTGAAAACTGATAGTGCTTCTCTGGGCACACTGTTACCCTGTTTCATCATTTTTGCATTTCCTATACAAGACTCCAAAGTCTTTATTAAAAGGCAATTACAGTTTTGTGTGTTCAAGGATAATTATACAGTGCCTGACTATGAAGTTAAAAATAAAACAGAGATACTTCAGCCCTATGTTATGAAATACTAAAGCTTTACTGTTTGTCCATCTTGTACAGTAATGCACCCCTCCCACCTCAGGTGAGATAAAGGAATACGTACCTTCCAAAGATGCTATAGGAATCCTGTCACATGAATAGTGGCATAGGTCTAGTTCTCTACAGAAGGCTCAAGCTCATAGACAGGGTAGGCCTGGAGCCACAGGGTGTTTGCATACTGATGATTTCAATTATATTGTGCATTCTTTGAGTGGGAGAAGCAGCAGTCACCTTGATGAATCAGCTTGTTGATAAACTAAGTATGTTCAGGAGACCGTAAAAAGAGCTGGTTTATAACTGTTGGAGCATGATAGTTTATGTGTTGTAATTTCACAGTAAGGCTTCAGAAGAAATACAGATCCCTGAAAATCATCCCCGTGTATCTTCTGAACTACTCCTGGCATTTTGTTTACTCTTAAAAACATGGAAGAGGTTAGATCACATTCAGTCTAAATATTTCCTGAAATGATACTTTTCACCTTTATTCCTCTCATCAGACTCCAGCCTGGACAGTATTTCTGACTGATTTCCACTAGCTCCATCAAGACAGGTGTTAATATCCTGTGTTTGCCCTTGGGAAAGCAAATGGATAGCCACTTGCTGGGGACAGAAATTTCCAAGGCCTTGAATAAAATGTATCTGTTTTGCTACTACCTTGTTTGAGCAATGCAAGAAACTCGGTTCCAAAAAACCTCTTACCGTGAACCTGGTACAGATACAATTAATTAAACCACCCGTCTCCTTCCTGGAACCTGCTCTTAGTAGTGTAATTATGCCTATCATATCTCATAGCCCACTTTGAATCTCAGCTGTGGTTGAGTTATATACTGCTAAAATGGGTCATGGCACGTGGAACAGAGGCATTACTTAAGCGAGCACTATTGCTGTACCAAGGAGATTGTAACTGAGAGGAATCATGGCTAGCACAGCGAACCTAAGCCAAAAACCCCCAAATATTAGGATGACTGGTTGCTTGACGGTCAGGGAAGGTTTCCTAAAATAGACTGAGGAAAGTAAGTAAAAGGAAAAGCAGCCACTGAAGCAGAGATGTTGCCAGCCCCACAGGAAGAACTACAAAAGGATGAAAGGGTCTTAGAAACCCTCTGAATACTTGGAAAAAGCAGCTCAATCTGCTTCTGCAGGATCTACCCCCAGGTACTCAAGTGTCACAGGGCTTTGTCAAACAGATTGGTGAGAACCTGGACTACATAATTACTGCCAAGTTTTTCAGAGCTGCATATGCATCCACAAACAGTTGTTTATTAGAGAACAGACGGTCTTTAGCTCAACTGCTGACCTATCGGTTGCCTATTGCTCAGCCTCGGCACTGTGCCGGCACAAGGTCCCAGCAGAGACACAGCCGGGCAGCAGTACACATGTACTGGCCTTGCTTGTTCTGATCTCAGAGGTGGTTTTGTCCCAAACTGTGGAGAAGTGCAATTTTGCAAAAGCGACACATTGGAAATCCTCTCCCAGCAACTCACTCTGCGAATATGTATAGTTTGGCAGGGTGTTACCCATATGCTGTGTGGTGTTTCACTGCTCAGAAACCTCTGCAGAAACCAAAGGGCGACTGACAGTATAAATAGTAGTTGGTGGGAGGAAAACGTTACTCCCGATAGTGTACGGGGAAAAACTAGCACGGGCTTTGTGAGTAACTAAAGTGGAAAACGATTCCCTCAGATCTCTGTACACACCCAATTTTTCTTTCCTCCAGGTAAAAGAGGACTGATACAGGTTTTGTGGTCCAGAAAAGATTCAACTGAGGGATTCACAGACTTCAAGATTTCTTCAAACCCTTCTTTTCAGTGCCATCCATAAAGAAGACTTAATATTTTGAAAATTAAACATCAATATTGTGCATCTTAACTCACTGCAGGGCTTCCAGCAGTGACCACATATGTCAGAGTCCTGGTGCAAGGAGGAAGAGGCTTGGTCGCTATTGTCATTGCAAATAACTGCTAATTTTGCTGAGCACAAAAACTGTCTTCTGTGTGCATCAGGTTTTCCTTGTATTTTCTTCTTGGGCCACAACCACAGTACCAGAGTCTGCAGAAGATGCACTGATTCAGAGGCACATCACAGTTCTTCCAGGCAATGAGAAGATATTTGAATTTCAAATCCAACTGAATTAAACACAAATAAATACAGACTAGGAGGTAGGGGAAAAAAAAAAGTCCAGTCACCTGGACAGAGAACCAAAGTTCTGAAGTCACTCAGGGACATTCACAGTGGAGGGAACAGACTGCCTGATGTTAGAGTAGGGCCTTCGCTTAGTAACCCCATCTTATGCTCCCGTGTTCTGTAATACAATGCATACACTGGAGGCCTATTATTACCAGGATTGTTTCTAAAAGGAAGAATATTTTAAACTAATTTAAACCAAGAAAAAACGTAAGTAGCTAGAGCCTGTGACCTCTCTCTCAAACTTTTCAAGAGCATGAAACTCACAACTGCCCTCCAGTAACATGTCCTTGCAACGAGGTTAGATCATGGTTAGATCATGGTTATAAACCTGGTTAGATCATGGAGGGCCTGCATTCAGGTCTTAAGCCCTTCCTAATCAAATCTTGCACTTCAAAAGCAAACACTGTTTGCCCCTTTATAGAAGCAGTACTCATCAGCAACAAACAAAAGCCTTTTTGCATTGAGTCCTGGATGCCGAAGTCCATTATGGGCTTTCTAAAATGTCCAATACTTCCACTTATACCACATGTAGTATTTTTTTTCAGTTCAGTCAAAAATTAGAGACTAGCCCCCTTATCTCACATTTTAAGGCCAAATTCTTTTTCTTTGACAATCCAAATCAAAATGCTTTGTTTCACCCAGGAGTATTTTCAAAAGTAATTTAGGAGCCTGAGGGGAAGATGGGAAGTTCCATGTATATGTTCTATTTGGAATTAGACCAATGGTCAGATGGTGAAGAGTTTAGATCATGCCCATGTATAAGGGTAGATGACCTTCTGGAAGAATTATGGTGAGGAAATCAGAGCTTGCTTCACGTAAGAAAGCTTTCCTGCCTAGGAGAGGCATCTTTCCTCAGAGAGAGTTTTAGATGTTTTCTCCTCCTGCATTCCAGAGAAACGTTCCCTGGCATGAGAAAAAGGTAAGTCCACAGACATGTTGAAGGCTTCCCACAGATGGGGTGGACAGAAATTATAAAAGCCCTGAGAAGAACAGGGGGTGTGTCCTTCTCATGCCTGGTGTTTGGAGCACCATTAATCTTTTTTTAAGTCTAGTCTTCTCAACTTTGGAAATAAATTTACCCACAATCTGTTGGGGTAAGGGGCAAATCCGCAGAACCCCTGATGAAGGATATAGAGGTGAAGGATTTTGACTTAGACATTTTGAAGCTGTTTCCCTGAGGAAAAACAGGGACTGTGAAAGACTTGAAAAGGTGCCAGAACTGACCAATGAGAGAAGAATGTAAATAAGAAGTGAACATCAAATTATATGTGAAAGCTAGTAATAAATTATAGATAGGAAGCTAATAATAGAATGGCATGTAAAGTTCTGTTAAGAGTGTGAGTGCAGTATGTGTGAGAACAAGAAGTTATTCGACTGGACGAAGCAATAAAAGCTGACAGTCGGATCATCATGATAAAGGTGCCTGATTTTATTTTGTGACCGTCTTAACTATTACAACAACAATCCTTCCACTGCCTGGCATTTCAGGGATGACTGTGTGTTATCTTACTTCACACCATGCTACAGAAATTGCTGAATAAACTGTCCTAAAGAACGTGTCTAACCCAAATAATAATGCTGAACTGCCAAAATCAGCCTGTCAAACCTGTCCAGGCAAGACCAACTGAAAATTCAAAAAGCTTATCCATACCTCCCACAGCTCTGCATAACTCCTGCGGGAATACCAGCTTCCCCCCACCTTGTATTTTATAGGAGAAACATCCCTCAGTGCTTATCAGCTCGTTAATGTTGGCATACTGATAGGTCACCAAATAGCTGGCATGCTCTTGGAAGAGGGAGTGGAGCCCTGACCTCTCCTCCAAAAGTATGGCCAAATGGCAGGGCGAGGGAGCTGTTAACACCCCTACAAACGTTCTGTACCTTCTCCCTCCCTCTCAATCTCCCTGCCTCGTGTTTCCCCTGCCTCAGTGAATCGTGACATAGCCTTTTATGTAACAGGGTATTTTAGTCAGGATTGGATACTGCTTTCACCCTGAGTAGTTCAGAGCCTGCTGTAAAATAATTCTCATGGACAACTGGAATCTGTGGGGCCACATCCTGACAGGGTGCTGAAGGGCAAGATGCAAAGAGCTTCTTGTTTTCTTGTTTCTCATGAAAGATAGAATATACTTACTGGAATATAACCCTCCCTCATTATGCCATTTATGGGAAACAAAATTCAGTGTTTATAAAGCAGTTAATTTATAACAGACAAAACCAGATTATCACTCTTTGGAAGGGCAAATATTTGTTCAAAAACTTCTATATGGGACAGGCATCTTCTTCTCATTTTTAAATACAGCTGACTGAGAAAAGTAACAGAGGAGCTACCTAATAGGTAAGACAAGATTTATATGAAGCATTTAGATTGTAAAAGAAAGATTCTATTTTTCATATATATATATATATATATATGCAATTTTACATATTTATCAGTGATTCTCTAGATGTGCAGTTTTAATTGGTCTTAGGCAGCTTCTAAGATATTTTTCTCTTGCTCTAATGCCTTCAGAAGAAAAAGGCATTTGCACAAGTAACTTCTTTAATACTGATACTACTAGAAACAAATATTTCTTAAAATGGAAATAATTTTTAGTTTGTTCTAACACTTATGTTTATTAATGAATTGTCTATGCATAAAGTGAGTTATCTAAAATTAGCAATAAGCTTTACTTGGGTCTAAAAACCTGAGTCTATGATGTTCAAAAATTCCAGTTTATTGTTCCCAGAACTGTTTTCCTATTTCTAGAGGACATGCTTAATTTCTAACTGTTAGTAGAGGTGAATGATACAGCTGCTGTATTGTTAACTTTAAAATTTTTGTGCAACTGCAAGGTTCTTATTCCTGTGATGTTCATTACACCCAAAGAAGTAGCATTTGTGTATGCTACTATTGGTGTATGCTATTATCAATCTTTTGACTGTTGAATGGTCTCGGATGTGCCTGTAAACAAGAGCTTCCATGTTTGCCCTGTCCTTTCAGTCTGAAACCTATTCGTGTTGGAATGGCAGAGCTCTCTGGAAGGCAGCTCACAACTTTCCCCATTCAGTCCCTTTACATCTCCCAAGGGAGCTGGTGGCCCACTTGAGCCAAGTACTGTCCCCACCTCTCAGTGAGAGAGGCAAGAGTGACATCTGCCAAATGCAACACTCCCAGATGTTGCACTGGAATTGCACTATGCCTAGAAAAGATGAGGAAGTGCTGACACTCTGCAATGCCTAATGGGCAGTTAGGCCTGATGCTCTTTTTAGGGAGAGACTGTGGCAGAAAACCCTTTTTCTGTGACTGAATATGATCAAAAGCAAAATTTTCCAATCCCTGCTTCTTTGCTAGAGCTGACTCTGCAGTGTCCAAATATCCTTCTTTGAAGTAGGGATGACTCCCAGAGGAAAGAACCTCCTTCTCTGCTGCCAGGGCAGGCACAGCATTGCAGCAGGAACAGGATCTCTGTGCCTGTCTTACTTCCCACAGAAGTGGGTCACTACATAAGCAGCAGAAATGCCCAGCAATTACTGCAGTAGCTCTGAACTGCATTGCTTACAGTCCATCAGGGGACAGTGAGTATCCCAGCTGTCCAGAAATCACATGCACCATTTGAATAGCAAGTCAAGAGCTGAAGTCAAGTCACTCTCTTCTTTATTCCAGTCCTGGAAAATCCAGACACAGAGAATCTCATTGAAAATAAATCAGGAGTTAATGGGAAAGAAAAATAAAGAAAAAAATATTTGCTGCATATTTTACTCTGTTCTCTGTCTGCCATGTTACGCCTCGAGAGGAGGCATAACATTCAGGATTTCACTGCCTCCCGATTAAGTCATGACAGCCCATCTGTGTTGCACAAAGTACAGAACGTGACCTATTATCTCAAAAGAAAATAGCACATCACCTGACTGCCAAAAGCACCCTGTGACTTGGCACCTGAAAATCTCAGTACTCACATCAACATACCTTTTCAGGACTAACTCCCACAGCCTGAATCAGCCAACTGTGAAATTCAGCTGAACTCTGAATAAATTGAATAAAAGCAGTTTTCCCATATGCCAAATTACAAATTATACAATGACTGTAATTTGCTGCACAGATCTTTAACTTAAAGTAGTTTACAGTGCTATATGATTCTAGACTATTGAATCACTTACTACTTTAATGATGGACCATATAATCCACCTTTTCATGTCATTTATCGCTCTGCATGCCACTGCTATACAAAAGGAATCTGTGCAGGCTTGGTGATCTGCTTAATTTACAATGAGAAAATGTATCTCCAAAGATTGTGGCCATTCAAAATTTTTCCACAAGGTGCAATTCAACACTGCTGTCTGGGAGAGAATTCACATATTGCTTTAATGGAAAGATGAATGACAATCATATTTGCACTTTATGCTTGAAAAGTGTGTTTCATGTGCAAATTTACACAATCAATGTCTGATGCTAAAGTTTGCCTGAGGTCTACTCTAAGATGTGTCCAGTTTTCTCCAAATGTTTTGTTGGTCAGAGGCGAGACTCTGTACTAATTTTTCTCAGAAATCATAACTTGTATAAAATACTGTATTTTTAAGCACAGAATAACTGTTTCATCCTTCTGCTATTTGACATTGAAACATGCTATTTTCAGGGAGGAAACAGCACTGATGAACCTATTTCATCATTTGCTGGACAGAGAAGTAGAAAAGAGCAGGGAATCCTATGGCGTGTGATCAGGAGAATGATCTGAATGGAGTAATAAACAACCTATAGCAGAAGGATGAAAAGTGAAATGAAATTATGAAACCCAAGCATATTATTTCTACCACATGCTGCCTAGAATTCTTGTGCTTACAGATGACACCAATTTCACAGGGCAGAAATTGCAACACAGCCTTTCATTTTTCATCTTTCGTTTTCCATTTTTCATCTTTGAGCTGCATATTGTGCTTGAAATCTGGGTTTCATTTTGTAAAGAAAATACAAGTGAGCAATGGAAAATCAGTGAACCGCTCCTGACATGAACCACCAATACCAGAAGATCATGGTATCTTTTCTGGATTAATTTAATTATGTTGGAAACTTCTCTCTTTTACTGATCTAAATTTGACTTTTCAAACAGGAATAAGATCTTAGATTTAGAATATATACCCTGAAGATGCAGAAAGATCACTTCATTACATCTGTGACGTTTTCCCTTGTGAAGAGAAGAACAAATCAAAAAGTCATTATGTTGCCTTTCTGTTTTTCTAGAGAAAAAAAAGAGCTCATTACTGGATGTCAACATGAAACAAGGAATTTACCTACTTCTCTTGAGTGAAATATGTGTTGAATTGATCAAGGCTGGCATCAAACCTAACATTTCAAAGGAGGAAAAAGACAATAATTTCTTGGAAAAAAATAAAAATGTCAGTATTTCTGAAGAGTGGTATCATCAAAAAAATATCTCTAAGTCTTTGGAAGACCAAGGTCATGAAGATTTCACTCTTTTCAACTTCACTGAAAAGACTGCAAATTTTGGATTTAACCTCTACAGAAAAATTGCAATGACACATGATAACAATGTGATCATCTCCCCCCTTTCTGTATCAGCTCTCATGACTGTTTATATGCTGGCAGCCAAAGGGGAAACATACAGACAAATAGTAAAAGGTCTAAACCTCCATGCTTTGAAGGACAGCATGGATCGCCACCATTTACCAGCTTTGTTTAAACAACTGATAGATAACATCACAATGAATCAAGAACTTCTCCTCATGCAAGGTACTGTTTCTTTTATCCAAAAGGACTTCAGACTCAAGGAGTCTTTCCTGAATTTATCTAAGCAGTACTTTGATATGGAATTCCTGAGAGTGGACTTTGAAAACTTTACCCAGGCAAAACTTCTCATAAATCAAAACATTTACAAAAGGACCAAAGGAAAAATCCCAGATCTTTTTGAAGAGCTTGACCGCCATAATAAACTGCTACTTGTGGACTACACTGTCTTTAAAGGTAACCTCTGGTTTTATATTGCAAAATTATTATTAGAAGAATCAAAACTCTTAACTTCAGCTACATTAGGAGGAGCTTAAATGAATTCAGATGTCCTGTTTCTCTATGTCTCTATCTAGATTTACTTCCTTCCATTAGGCTTATTTCATGGGAAATGATTTTTCATGATAGGGAACCACAATTCTTCTACACTTTCTTCCATACAAGAGTCTCAAAGAGAAAAAAAACCCTTATCTCAATACATTCCCAAATGATTTCTATGACTCAAAAGCATGTTTAATTTTCATTCATCCACCAAAATGAAAAAGCCTTGATCACAACAGTCTTGAATGCTGGATACTGGACATAAAATTATGGACTGATTTTACATAGTACACAAAATCATTGAAACAAAAATAATGTTTCTATTTCCATCAAGAATTCCTTTCCCCAGAAAACCCAGCTACCCATTATATTACCTACAAGGGGGGGGGAAAGAAATAGCTGTGATGGGCACAGCCGTTCTGTGGAGAGGTCAGTGCTTTACTGAATCCCCATCCAAGGGATTGTATAATTAAATTACATACATGATATTAAACAGCTGGTAAAGAATCTCAGAGAAGGTTACACGTCAATAAAGGTCAGATGCTCATCAGGCATTTAATAAACAAAGAGGATATCAATTCTGAACCTGAGTGGCAACTAATCAATCTTAGAAAAATATTTCCCTTATTTCAATGTGCAAATGAAGGAGTTTGTGGATTACTTCCTTTTCCTTTTTCTGATGTAAAAAAATTCTGTGTATAATTTAATGTATTGAAATTGTCATCCACTTATCCCAGGCACAACTGACAGACACTTCAATTAGATACGGAAAATATCCCATAGATTTTTTTTAAGCTTTTCTGAACATTTTTCACAACAAATCTAAAAGAACATGATGATTTAATTTCTTTCTTTCCTTAGGCAAGTGGGTCTATCCATTTAATTCCAAATTCACAGAAATGGAGACTTTCCACATAAACAAATACAGAAGTGCACAGGTACCCATGATGTTCAAGTCAGATAAAATTAATTCAACTTTTGATGAGAACTTAAGATGCACTGTGATAAAAATACCTTATAGAGGGAATGCCTACATGCTGATTGTTATCCCAGAAAAAGAGGGAGACTACATTTCACTTGAAGACCATTTGTCTACAGAGCTTGTGGAATCCTGGCTTGGAAACATGAAAATCAGGTATTGCTCTGATATCCATGGGGCCTGATGTCTTTGATGTCCGTTGCAGCAAATCAACAAAGCTCAACAAAGATTAGCTGGTCTTCCTAAGCCTTTTCACGTTAGCATCTCTGTGGCATTGGGTATCTACAGAGCAGAGGTTCTTTACTGGCCTGTCCACAACCCAAGTGTCACACACAAGTTTCTACTTAGGGGGGACAAATCTTTGACTCATCTCAGAAGTGTCTGTCCTTCTGAGGACACAGTCAGTGTAGTCTTTCCATATTCTTCCCTGGGTATTCTCTCTCCTTAAATATAGCACTGGCAGGCAAAGTCCACAATAAATCTAAACATGCAGTACATTTATTAAACATTTCTTACCAGGGGAAATCCAGAGTAACTGATAATTTTGAATATGAAAAAGTAAACCCAAATTATTCCTGTGGAATGTAATTCCTGAAGTGACAATTATTTTCATTAGTCAATAAGCCAGGGTGTCACCCTGGTATCAAGGCACTTGTAAGTGCCACTGGAAGTATTTTATACAGAGAAGGAAATGATTTCTCGGATCATTGGCAATCAACGGGTCAGAGATGATTTTCTGCTAACCTAAATGCCAGAAGAGACTCTTCAGTTTTTGTCCTCTCTTTCTCTGTATAAAGCTTAATTCCTGAGTAGCGTGCATTTCAGCAGCCAAATGTTCTACTGCATAGCCCAAGTTTGCATTGAATTTTTTCTTTTTAACAGAAAAGTGGATATTTCAGTTCCAAAGTTCAAACTACAGCAAAAATACAAAATGAAGAAACTGCTTCATGCTCTTGGAATTAAAAACCTCTTTACACGTACAGCAGATCTTAGTCATCTCACAGATCAAGAGTACGCAGCAGTTTCACAGGTAAGCCTTCCAAAATTCTTGCTATTTGGATTGTAATAGTATATAAATGGCCCAGCCAAGAGACTGTCATACACGTTTATAGGGACACTAATACCAAAGTACCTCATCTGCAATCTAGACACCTTATTCAGTATGGATCTCGCTCAAGTATGAGGTGTATAGAAGTAAGGGACAGTTACATCTCACACATGCTCAACACCACCCAAAGCTAATCCATCACAGGAGAAGAGCTCTGCCTCAAGAGGAATATGACTGGCAGAGAAGGAGCACAACTGCACAAAAACTGTGAACAAGAAAGACACTGTAAATCATAGTCAAATGGCAAAAGCCAGAGCAGAGAGGGAAAGCCAGAGGGAACTCATCATACACAGTCCAGGGACAGGTGTAATTCTCAAAAAAATAAAGAACTTTAGAAAGTTCAAATAATAAAATCTCAAAAAGGTAACAGTGAGAAAGAGAAGTCAAAGCACTCCTGCCTGTTCTTCTGCATATCATGGAAAATTAAAAACAGAATCTCACAGCAAAGCACTGGCACAACATAGCTGTACTCCAGCCCAAATGGATGTTCAACTTCATATGCTGGAACTTTTAAAGATCCTTTAAACAGGTAAATGCAAGAGCAGTGAACAACCAAAAAGACAAGAACTCAGCCCCAAGGAAAAAAGGAGGAGGAGCTACTTTGTACCACAATTTAAGGGAAAACAAAGATAAATTTCAATAGACTGACAGAAAACAGAGGCAGAATGAGAAGCAGAAGAAATGGAAGACAAAGGACTTGACAATCACACCAATATCAAGAAGAACAGGTCTGTGTGACAAGAGATGTCTTATGAAAAAAACCAGCTAGTCTATAGAAAAGACAAGTTGCTGATGATAGAAAATTAAAAAGCATGATCAAAGAAAGGAGATAAAAGATATATCACACAAAGAAACTTGTACCTTCAGAATGGAGTGTGTGGAACAAGATGAAATGCAATTAATGCTAAATACAAATTACATTAGAGTAGAAGTAACAAAATTTCTGAAACAAAATGAATTTATGAACAGTTGAGGAAAACAAGACCAAGATGATAGTAATCTGACATAGGATTTAAAAAGGTAGCTTTATAAACTTATGTGAGGTGAAGAGCCTGGCTCCATCTTCTTTGCATCCTTCCTTCAGGTATTTGTACCCTACGAGAAAAAACTCTCCAGGTGCTGCTCTTACAAGTCTTCCTACACCAAATCCTTATACAAGCCTTTGTGATTGGCCAGTTAATAGGGTAGTATAATAAACGCCTCTATACAAGTTTCAAAAACTCTAATGCCTGATCTACAGGTTTTCAAAATTGTGCTAGCTTAACAAAGCAACCTTTCTGGGAAAATGTAACATCCAAAGAATAAATACTTAATGGATAAAAATTGCAGTGATTTTCAGTTTGTTATAAACTATTTCACTGTTGGGAAATACAACGGCAATCTGCAGCAATTTTCCACCCTTCCTCGTGATCATATGACTTTCATACTGATTCTCAGCAGTTAACTCTATTGTGTTATGAAAAAAATCACACTTTAAGAATAGCTGCTAACTGCTATTAGAAGTAATATGTGCATCAGCTGCAAAGTGCCAAAGGAGCATCCTGTTCCTGTGGATCATGAAAGCCAAATTCATTATTTAGGAATGTTTAGTAGAGAGCTCAACACTGGTGAAGTCCTTTAACTGCATCATATAAGTAATTACTAGAATTAGGATTTTGGGAGTTGGAAATCCACTAGCTGACCAGGCAGTTCACCAATACAGACCCAAACATAGAGGAAGCACTCAGAGATATATGCAGGCTGAAAGAAAATGGAAAAGAATCAGATTCTGCCCGGCTGCGATTTTAGTGGGAAGGTCCTCAAACCAATCCAGGACTTTACCCCACTGCTGCACATATTTAATCTGTGCTACCAAATGAACAAATTAGATATATATAGAGAAAAAAACCCCAAGATTGGTGCATTTCCCTAAGCTCTCACAAAATCAGCTGTGGACGACATATCCAGCCAGTGTTTTTGACTGATGAAAACACTCCCTATTTCTGAGAAACTCTCCCTTGCACAGTTACAAATGCAATGGTTGCTTCATGCTACCAGCTGCAAGAAGAAAAAGCCCAATCTAACTGAGGTCCATGCTCATAAATGTGGAAAAGCACAATGACTCCTGAACTCACATTCATAATGAAAGTATTGTGGGTATGGTGGCTGCACTAATATCTTTGCTGCTGAAGTAGACAGCACATGGGTCTACCAGTCTAGCAGAGTGAGACTGTACTGACCTACTTACTTTAATCCTTCATAGGAACCTACTTCAACTGAATGCCTCACTTGGAAAAATATCCTTCATGTTAATATTCACTTCTGTCACATAATTTATTTCTACCTTGTACTTCAGGTTGTTCAAAAGGCAGTAATTGAAGTGGATGAAGAAGGAACTGAGGCTGCAGCAGCCAGTGGGTCAGAAATTGTTGCATTCACAGTGCCTCCTGTCATCAAAGTGGACCGACCGTTCCTTTTTATGATTTTTGAAGAAACCTTTAAAACATTACTGTTCATTGGCAGGGTGGTTGATCCAACAAAAATGTGAATAAAGGTAACAGTGTTTATTCTTTAGTATGTAAGAGGCATTATTTTTATCTTATTAATTTCTATTAATAAAAAGACACCGAAATATGAAATGTGAAAACCTGTTTTCTCTCTCCAGCTAGCACTAGGTCATCCTAGCAATTATTAATGCCAAGTAACAAGCTAAATTCACTAAGGCTCAAGGTGGCAAAAATGTGACTTCTAAAATCTACATCTGAAATTAAAAAAAACAAAACCAAAACAAAAACCACAAAAAACAAACACAGAACTGAACTTTCAAAAATCAGTATTTTAGTGATGTCTGAATAAAACCTCTGACTCATATACCAAAATATTCCCAAACAATGCAGTTTCCTCAATGTTATCTTCTTTTGCAAAGAGACTTAAGAGTCTAGTATACTTTTGCCACATAAAAACAGATGCAGTATCAAGCCCTAAAACAGAATTTATAGCCTCTCTCTAGAGATCTTTAAAACTGATGAAATTGCACTGAGTCTGTCAAAAAGTCTACTACATTGTCTGTAAGTGTGACCACTTCTAAAGTGTTTATGCAGAGTATCAAATCACCTCATTTTCTCGAAGTACATGATATATCTGCTTTGAAAATATTCCCTATATTAAACACAAAATAACAGGTATTCTGAACGTGGAAAATGTGGCCTATGAATGGCCTTCAGAATTCAGGTATTCTGAATGTGGAAAATCTGTGTATTATTTCATAACACCAAGCTGGGCCTCTCCTAAAACCAGAATTTCTGCCTGTAATATCATCTAGATACCAGGGTGAGCTATGTAACAGGACTTTATGACTGAACTATGACAGACTTTGGTAGGAAAAAAACATAGCTCCATAAAATTGGAATAAATCTCTTCACGGAGTTGATCCTAGAGTCCAAAATATGTTGCCAAAATGTTACAGAAAATCTTTCCATGATCTAAACACAATTCCCTTTTTTCAAGTAGAGCAGTGATTTCAATAGAATTGCAAGATCTTAACATTCACTAAATTTTAATTAGCAGAGTTCTACATATAAATTATGAAACAACACAAAAATCCACTTCTAGCTTTATATAACTAACAGATCTAAGCCTTATTCCACTTGCTCATGCAGCTTTCACAAAATAGTTGCCAAAAAGGGAGCAGAAGAGTCTTCAGAATCATTTGGCAAGGAGCTTCAAAGATGTCTATCAGTAAACACACATGGACTGATGCATCCACGAGAGAAGATATAAAAGATAAATTAGAGGATGAAGATGGTAAATCTCAAAAAAATCACCTCAGTTAGCATTAGATGTCTGCCCACAATAGTCCAGACACTGAGGTAAGACACTTACAAAAGCACTTAGGAGGCGGCTCTGGTATCGGACTAGACTACTAAGGTACATCTAACTTAACTCCTCAATGCAGTATGAATGTACCCAGAAAGAGAATCACTCCTTCCTGCTGCTGGTGTATATGAGAACCAACCAATTACATCGTACAGTTGACCTTCAGCTGTTATTCTGGACCTAGAGGTGATCAGCAGGTCAAAACAATGCTTTGAGGCGTTCAAAAGCATCCTTGCTGTTTAACAGAACTAACCCAGAAGTGAGTGGCCCCAAAAAAGATTGCTTGGATGAAGGTCTATATTGTGAAGTACTTATGAAAGTATGCACAAGACACCAGAGGTATTCCACAAGGAAGTTGCCTAGTCCAAAAAATGTCTAAATAGAGCATTTAAAGATTACATAGCAAGAATTTATTACATAACAGGGTTATTGAGTGGAGCATGTGTTATCTGTATTAAATAAATCAATCGGTTAAAAATGACAAACAAATGACAGCCAATACGAAACAAAAAGACAGACTGTATAGAGAACTCATTACATGCTTATAAGGGGATTAATTTCTGAACTTACTGGCTGTTTTGCATTGCTCTAGCAAAGACATTGAAAGGGCAAACAGTTTTGTGTCCTGCAGCTGGCTACTGCTGATCTCAGTTTGGTCCCTAGCAAAAGTCAGACTAGGAACAGATTGAGCAGTCTCCTGTGGCCCACGGGTGAGCAGCTGTAGCTGGCACAACGAGTTAGTTGTCCATGGGGAGCTGAGAGTATCTGTTTTCATTAATGAGACAAAAGCAGAACCCAGGAGGAGCCAGCACAGGTCATCTGTGTATCTGTATCAATACTGAATGTTACAACACTGTAATACTTGCAGAAACTTTTAAAGAAATCTGTCATTTACAAGATCCTACACCAGGCTGCAGAACAAACTGAAAACTTAAGTGTTTCCACAGAACATAAACAATGTCTGTGACTTAAGTCAGAATACGGGTAAATCCAACTGCGGTATAAGAAGCTTAAGAATTCAGAGAGTGAAATACTGCCAAATCCAGAGACACAGTTTCTACTTCACACAAGACAGCATACATCCAGCATTATTACTATTTTAAATAAATACCCTCCATGGGTAAATGCTTTTATTTATTTTAATTATAAAAGATGCCCTGAGAATTTTTTTCAAGAACATGCATGTACAGCATTGTCCTAGGTTTTATTTTGAGTAAATCATCATTCATGTTTTTACATTATAAAAAGTAACCACACGCGCATACGCATACACAGATCAGATCATCTTTATCATACACCAATAAATTTTAAAAACCACATATTTCTGATATCAATATTGTTATGCTGATTCCATTTTGGAATAGAGAAGCTGACAATAGCTTCATAGGCTCTCTCTCAAGTATTGGCATAAATAGCACTTTTTAAAATAGGATTGCATGGTTTTCCACAGATAAATTTTGATAGAAACATTAGCATTAGTACAAACAAATGCAGATGACTTCACCAAACCATGACAGCTTGCAATTACAGCTGATTAAAAACTAGATTCATTATTATAAATTATTCAAGTGAAAATACAATCTGAAATACTAAAAATTAAACCAAGTATTTATACAACAAAACTTATGAAATAAAACTTTTTTTACATCATCTGGAGACATTTGATTTTAGACTGCTTTGAAATCTACACAGAACTTTTATGAATCAAGTAATTGGAAAAGCATTAACTCCAAATTCACAGCACAATGCTTCTAAGGTTTATGTTTTTTTTAACAGACTGATCAATGGTTCTGGACTTTGGTCTTAAATCAGGTTCTTTAAAATGTGGGATTACTTTTTCATATTAATAAACAATTCCTTCTATTACTTGCATAAAACGTGTGCTAAAAGTTGCTAAAATTGTAGATAAGCCAATTAAATAATGGGTATGTGCATTCTAAATCCAAGAATTTGAACTACAAAGGCATAATAGAAGAAAATAAAATCTTCACTTTAGCTACAGTAGTAAAGAGCACATAGCTGAAGTTATATTTCATATAATTTCACAATTCTGCAACCATTATATTGTTTATCAGAACATATTTTACAGCTTGGAATTTTATTTAAAAGATTTACTTAAGAGTTTTAACATTGCAGGATGTATTTTGTTCATTCCAGGCATTAGAGAGTCCCATCTGCTGCTCCCAACTTATCTCACAAGAACGCTGCTTCCACCAGTCTCTGGTTCCCTCTTTTTTTCTGTCAGATGATCTAGGAGTTTGATTTTCTGTTTTTTCTTCATACAAAAGAAGAAATACACATTATTTGTTGTTGCTATATTATTAAATAACATAACATAACAAATTGTTATTGTGCGCAACATTTTAACATAATTATTAGCTGCTGTACTTTTAAAAATTACTAGTTGCTCTACTGCACTCACTATAAAAACCAAATGGACACATTCTGAGGGCATTCTTCGCAACAAGGGTGAAGTTCTCCATTAAGTTGTCTACAGAAGGCCCTGTAGAGATCCGTCTGAGTGAGATGGTTAAGCCACTACAAGAAGTCTACTCATGGCTACAAAAAATGCCAGGTCTCCAGCCTGACCCATGATAAAATCTGGGGAAAATGGAGATGGGGAGGAGAGAGAAATTTAGAGCTAATTATAGTGTGATTTCTAGGTCATCTGTTGACCACAGTGTCATCTGGGTAGTTTCTGTATTTTTCATGCCTTAATTTTTTTAATCTTTAAATGTACTAGTTTTCAGCTTCACAGAGTCATGGCTATGTCAGTTACAAACTGTTTGTATTGGTCAGAAATATTTCAAAGAATGGGGCTTAACTTATAGAACTCTGCGGAGATATTAATTTGCATCAATATTTTACAGTATCATTTACACAATATATTGTTCTGTTTCACCCTTTTAAAACTGCTGAATATTTAAAATCCACATATATTGTATGATAATATATTAGTGTCAGGATACCTACTAGTTTCATCACAAAAATGTGATGCAAAACACATGCCACTCCCACTGGACCTCAGAAGTCATAGCATCTTAAACGTCAGGATGAAAACATGATTAGAAATTGGAAGTAACCAACTAAAAATGTAGGAGATCAGTGACAGAACTGTTTCATTTTGTGCTCAACTTCCTAAGCAATTATATGACTGGATGAAAGACAGTATTTAACATACTTACACATATAAGTGCTACAAGGTCACACACCAAAATTGGATGTCTTAAGGTTGAGCTGTGGACATCTTATAAAATACTGATATAAATTTATTATTAAAAAAATAATTTCTATGCAACAATAAACCTACTCCTGCTTTTTACAGAATGGAAAACCCACACCACTCATTCCTGAAGAAACTTTTCATTGAAAGTGAAATAAAATCAGGCAATACCTGTATGTCTATAGGTAAGATGCAAGATTCTTAAATGCTGTCTATAAGGTGGATATTTTTACTGATGAATCTATAAAGTTTCTAAATAGTTTTAAAGAATTGCATACTGATATCAGTCATATTACAGCAATGTAAACTCAGGCAAAACAGATTATATCTATCCAAATTTAATAAAGTTGAAAACACTCAAAAGAATATAATAAAGCTACACAGCACAATGATACAAGATTGGACTACTTGACAGAATGCAGTGTTCATGATTCATGTGAGTGTCTGCACTAGGATGATTCACGATCTAACTGGCAACTCTTCAAGTGAAAGTCAGAAAAGCATGTCTGCTCTGCAAAGTGATTGAAGTAAGATCACCTGTGGGACAAAATACTCAGCCAGTGCTCCTTGTGATTCTTTCCTATTCCATAAGGTACTTAAAATAGATATTGATCTTCTTTGTGATTCCACCATTAAGTTATACAGGTGCATCTTTAGCGTAATTCTTTCATTTTCTATTGCCTTAGTCTTACCTAAGGTCTAGCAAATTACACCAATGCTAATGGTCACTTTCCTGTCTTGTGAGCACCGGAACATGATTTACTGATTTTTTTTTTCTTGAATCTACCTTATTTTCACACATATCTGAAATGGAACAAACCACATGTTTGAATTCAGGAATATGGTAAGTGAAGACCTCAGTTCTCCATCAAAGTCACTTTGAGTTTTGAAAAATTCCTGGAGCATCATCATATATGAAATCAGAAATTCTTCATCCCTGCAAACTGCACTGTATTGTCAGAAGTGATCATTTGCCAATATTTAATAGAGCAATTTTATGGAAAATATTATGCTTAAGCAATTAGACAATATGTTGTCCAAACATACATCACTTTGAACTAAGAATCGGTAATTATATCTGTTTATATTTGAATTATTAAACAATGTGTTACTGCCCACATAACCTAATTACTTAGGATGAGATGGTCAGTGCAAAGTTTAACCAGCACATATGTAAATTACATTAAGATATAGTCTAAATATATACTCAATTATTATTTTCTCACAAGTTTTCTCCCTGAGTGAGTTCACTGAAGGTGACACTCATTCATGAGCACCTACTCTATTGCACTTCTCATTATACAATTTTCAAATTCTCCTCTCAGAGTCATTTCTGTCAACTGCTTATATATTTGGATATCAATTTTGTCCATCCTTCAACTTGGAAAATAATGTTTCCTTGAAACTGGCATGTTTGGTTTTATTTATTTTAGTATGTGTATATTTAGCACCAGGACTGACTTTCTGAACAAAAGAAAGATAAAAGGTACACTCAAACATATCTGTGGTTAATGAGGTTATGCAAATGAACACATTTACTGCCCAACATTCCTTTATCTGTATCTCTTAATACCTCCTTATAGAGCTGCTCCACTTTCTTATAAAAATAATTAAGTATTGGGCCAGATTACAAAAGAGAAAATTAATCTACAGCACAACAGACATTATATCAACTTGAGAGATGTGTTTTCCCTCAAGAACATAGAACATAAAAACTCTTATTCAGAAATAAATGTAGGCCATCCTAAGCCTCCTCTTCTTTCTCAAAAAATGTTTTTCATCCCTCGTATACCCTATTTGCATCTGATACCATGCAGTTTAGAGACTTTCTGAGCCAGGGAAAGCATCCAGATCTTTGTGTTTGATCAGATACAAACTTTCAAATACTCAGCTGTTAAGGTATTCATGTGGGAATGGTACCTTGAGACTTGAAGCTGGGAGAGCCTCTAAAATTCCACTCTCCTGCCTGAAGACAAAGGTGCAAACTGCTCTGTGTGAGCCTTTTTCTGTCCCTTTGTATTCAAGCAAAAGATATTGGTTTTCTTTTAAGTGACAGATACAAAACCCTTAGAAATCTGGAAAAGTTTTATGTGATGTAAAAAATATGTTTAATGAACCTTTGCATCTAACTGCTTTGTGAATATTAATCCATTTAGTTTCCCCAAATCCTTGTGAGACATATGAGTAATTGGAATTCCTACAATGATTGCTAAAAAAAAAAAAGAAATCACATTTAAACTTATTTTCTGGTTTTAAAGCAAGGGGACAGAGGTATATAGTAAAAGAAAATGAGGTTTTGAGCACACCTAATTTTTTAAACTACGTAGCACTCTATGACATTTTACGTTCTCAGGATACATGTCCCATTTACTTTATAGACAACTGAAAATGTCAGCATGTCTACTAATCTAACTGTTAAGATTGAAATAATGCACTTTGAAATAAGTGACCACCTAATGGTCACCTCTAAAAAGTCTGAAGTACTGTGGGTATTACTAAGATGAAGGCATTAGACACTGGCAAAGACAGAGAGAAAGGGCACTGTGATTTGGCACCTTAAGGTACAATTACTGTGAAACCACTTAACACAAGCAGTCCATCTTCATTCACTACTTACCTTCCAACCTTTTCTACCAAGAAAATGGAATTTTAAAAACAATAAGTCACTACACAAGCTTGACTCCATTCCAGAAAAAAAAATCTTGCACAGTGAGGATGGTAAAACTCCAGCATACATCAAGTATGCAAGTATACAAGTAGACAAATGAATGCTGTTCAGAGAACTTCTTTTCATGTTTGTTCAACTTTTGAGTGCTTTATTTTAAAATTTATGAATTGCATTAACTTAAAATTGTGAGTAAAGTTGGGGGGAAAGTGAAAATACTGAAGTGGAAAAATATATTTATATTGATACTTAATTCACCAGAAAAGACCATTCAAGAGATAACACTATTTTTTCCTCTTTATATCTGTCAAACCAGTGTAAGGTGTTGCCTCTTTTCTATCTTGGCTTCTGTTACACAAGACTACTTTTCTAAACAGCCTTGCTTTCTTGCTACAGCTGGCTCATTTCCCTTCTCCATTCTGCCTTGGCTACAAACGAAAATCTCTGCTAGCAAAGTCTCAGCTTGAGCACCCAAAATTACAACTAGTCCAATGGCAGTAATTTAGACCTACAAGTTATAGTGTAAAAGGAATCTGCAGGGGATTTCCTGCCAGAGATTACAAATATTTGAGTAAGTATGGTCACAGTGATCTTCTAAGACTTACAGTTTTATCAGAGGAGCAAACAAATACATTCCTGATTTTGTTCTTGCGAAATACTGAACAGTTTGGGCTGCTGTTCAGAGAGAGAACCAGCCTAGGGCAGATGCCTAGCACTGAATTTTTGATTTATCTAAATGTCTAAATTATCTAAGTAAGGCAAAGAAGGCAGCATTAATAACAAGTAGCAGTACTAGTTCATTGTAAGTCTCAAGATTCATCATTAAATGGTTACATAATGATAAACTGTATAAGCACATAAAAAGAAGGACAATGAAAAATTAAGTAGTCTAAAAATACTTATATTCTATTTCTCCAATTAAAGGCAGCTAAATCACCGTGACTGTAATTATTATATATCAAAGGCACTAACCTTCACTTTGTCCCATTCTACCCTCCCCATAATCTAGCAGCTGAATGCAAACATGTGCAAGAGAAACAATGTGAAAGACTAATTAGAAGGTAATGCCATCTTAGAAACACTTATAACTGCATACATCACATTTCTACCCTGCTATTTTAGGATTTCAAAATCCATGTGCAGAAGCATCATAAATATAGGCTGAATTTTATATGGCTCCTTTGAATTCCCTTTGAAAATGTTTCCCATAAGTTTAGTTTAACCTCTCATAAACCACTTACATGCTCATCCTTCGGGACTGACTCTCCTTATTTCCATTGTTCTTTTGGTCAGCTGAGTTAAATAAGTTGTGAGAAGAAGAACTAGAAAGGAAGGCAGCATTTCCACTACTACCAGTAGAATGAGTCCGGAATGAATCATCTGAAATAAAGAGTTGCAGCTTAGACAAAGAATTTTGGTGGAAAAAAATACACACAGAGTAAACAGAATGAGCTGGTTTTTTTCCATGGCAATAGTGGCATATTTCCTATGGCACTAATCCAAAATTTTATGGGAATGGTTTCAACTTAACATTTCTTCAAGTATTTTTATGAAAAAAAAGCCCCAATAAATAACGAGAAAACATATTTTTAAGAAAATATTAATAAATTTAATATATGGAAATAGTAGGATTTATTTGGCCAATGTTTAGCTGCTAAAAATGTAGCTATTTAAAATAATTTAATTGTCTAGTGGCCATTGGTAGTGAATGGAAAGACAGGTTCCTCTAGGAAGTCATTCATCTCAGTCTTATCTTTTATCATCCAAACTCTTCAACATCTAGTTGGAGTGGAAAGAACTGCAAACAGCAGTTTCTCCTTCTTAATTCACTAGCAATTTTATGTAATACTCATTTTCCTTACGTAAAATAGGTGGGGGAGAACTGCAAAACTGATCTTTTTATGATATCCAAAATTTCAACTGGGTCATGACACTCATTTTATTTTTACTACCTTTAAATGCAATTTTAAGTAAATTTTTAAGAAAAAAAAGAGAAGAGCCTGAAAAAAAGACTAACTACACTAGCACTTAAATGTTCAAGTGTATTGGATATCTATATTCTGCTGTCTTTAGTAGAATGACATCTTAAAATATGCCTGTTTAATGGGCCCACATATTCAACATCCACACAAAAAACTAAAGTAAAATATAATATAATAACCTACTTACCACTAAAGGATAACATACAGCTTTTTCCAATTCCTGATACTGAAGATGTATATCTTATAGCAGAACTTTTACTTAAAAAACAAACAAAACAAAACCAAATTGCTTATTTCAGAAAGTGCTCCTCTCACTTCTATCATACAGCTGTTTAATAATCTTGGAGGACATTTCTGAGTTTATATGAAGAAATTAAATGAGGAAGTTATGCTGAAATCTCTTCAATAATGTAGGAAATTAGATTTAGCAGTTCATACTGAAAATTATTTTTAATATATGACAGAAGATGACAATAATATATTAACTTCAAAGGAATCCACAAAACTGTAGTCTTCAGCATGCTTTAGATGGTATTTCTTCCCTCAGTTAATCAAATAAAGAGAAAGCTGAAAATTTAGATCACAATTCAGGGAGCATATCATTACTTTCATAGATTCTTGTGCATATAATTTCATAACAGCTTTCTATTAGTAAACAGTTGCCTACGAGGTAAGCAATGAAGATAATAAAGATACTTAGGGCACTTGTCTATGTTGCTGTATTTTGGATGCAGTGCTTGGGTACTGAAAGACTGGCTTCGAACCAATTTGGATTTTCTTTCTTCTTTGCCTAAAATTAATAAGAGTAAACATTTTTTAGTATAAATATCATTGCATTTCCTCAATAATTAAGAACAGTTTTAAATATAATTTTCTGTCAACCCACAGTAGCTGAAGAAATGAAATTAAATACTTTAATAATGAAAAAAATAAACCTTGGGTCACTATTTATATACTAAAAAATGAAAAAAAAAAAAACTTAAAAACCACAGAAAACACATTCACTTCTAGGAGTGCAATGTTTTCCTTTGTATAGTAGGCAAAACTTTGGTCCCCAGTTGTCAATAGCAGGTTTGAGTTTGATCTGCTGATATGAGCTCAAAGCATTCTAGGAGAGTTTATAAAACAGTTCTAACCTGCTGATGTACCAGAAGAGCTTCCCGGAACAGAGAGATTGATACTTTTTGCCAACACTGATGATGTCTTACTGTCTCTACCTACAAAAAAAAAAAGTCCAGTATAATCACTTCTCTCTTAAGACTTAGATTTATATAAAAGAGAGGACGTAACATATCACAGTCCTGGGGCAAATAGTAAGAAATATCTAACCTAGCGCTACTAAAACTTCAGAAATACCACAGAAGAGTCCTCCCCTTACATGCCAAAATGAAAAATAACAGAGAATTAAAATTGTGATGTATTATATTAACAAAGCAAAAAAAAAAATGTTATTATATATAATATATAATGCAGCTAGTTTTCATAAATAACTTTAGAAATATACTGAAGCAAATTTTATTGCCACTTTCCTAAACTCTGTGTATGGTATAAAGCATCTCATTTCTGCTCCTTTCTCTACTACTTTTGTAGAAGAGTAAGGCATGCACAAACAATATATACACAAATAAATAAACTTACGCTTCTTTTCAAATATTTTATCATTAATATTTGTAGATCTTTTTTCAGTTTGCTGCTTCTCTTTTTCTAATTGTTCCTAAAAAAATGAATAATTTTCTTAAATATTACTCAGGAAAAAATAAATAAATTGTGTTTCAACGAGGGATTGCTTCCAAATCACCAAGATAACAGTTCATTCTCTCCTACCAGTAGTACAACCCCTAGTGAATATCCAGAGAACCAATTAAACAGTACAGAATGAAATCAGGCTACATGTCTCATAAAAATCACACTCTGTAGAAAGAGAGTTGAAGTTCAAATCTATAACTTATTATTAAAATAATGCCTGGCCTTTGGGTGTTTTTATATTTAAAAAAGATACAGAAATTGTCAGCTGGCAATGTAAAAATTTTTTGTTACACAAATATACTGAAAATAGAACTGGCAGTATTTTTAATTCAATGAAAATACAATCCAGTGAAAATGTTTTTCTCAAATGCTAATGTGTGTCATCTACTCAAACATTATAAAGGTCTCAAATTAACATGTACAGTTGGCATATCTTTATGCAAAACAAAATCAGCTATGTAAAATTGTTCAGGTTCATGGAATTAATTTGCCTCTCTGTAATATTAGCTAGCCTTTGAAGTATCTTCCATTTGGTGAACAGATATCACTCCAGCTTCAAAAAACTATACAATATTAGCTTGTTTTCTGTATCATCTTCATAAATAAAAAGTGTTAAGTGAACCATAATTGTTCTACTCCATTTTTTTTCGTGTCACTCTAATTACTACCCAAGTTAATAAAAAAAAGAAGAGGTAAT
Organism: Pyrocephalus nanus; assembly: GCA_038380795.1. Lineage (NCBI taxonomy): Eukaryota > Metazoa > Chordata > Aves > Passeriformes > Tyrannidae > Pyrocephalus > Pyrocephalus nanus. The sequence goes on along the minus strand of CM076265.1, from coordinate 48,551,886 downwards.
TAATTCCAGTCAAGGTTTCTACAATACAGTTTCTACGAAGTCTACTAAAATTAAGGAAACTTATTAACATATTCAGTATTAAATCTTTAGCAGTCAGATACATTTAAGTGGGCTCTTCATCTGTTCGGGACTGCAACATGTCACAATTTGCTGTGTGCACCTCAGGTTCCCCAAAAGCATGCCTGTCACAGGCAATGCTTAACGAGGCCTTTGTGATACAGAGGGTTTGCCCCTATCAGTGGACTATATCATAGGAATTCAGGTGATGTTTTAAAGCGTAGCTGTAGAAACAGTGCAAAAATCAGTGTTATCGTACAATACACAGTAACACGGAGCACACCAGAGGCTATTTTCCACCGCCACAAATGCTTTCACTGTAAAAGCATTCGCTGTACCCACCTGAAGACTGCTAAAGCTAAGTTCAAGACTTTGAATATGTGTATGCAGGTCCTAAGAACGAGGTTGAACTACTGGCTGGAGATAATGGGAGGAGGCAGGAAGTACATAAGTCAGATATATTTACTGAGTAAATCAGCTGTCCAAGAGAAGGCCAGCAGGACCTACTGAAACCAAAGTGGACCACAAATGTACGAAACAATTACATTGTTTGGGCAGTCTTGAATCTGTTCTGGTTCTCTACAGAGAAGTTCATTTACTACAGGTCAAAGGAACAATGTTAAGGAAATTCAGTATCTTCTAAATCCTATCAGCTTCTTAGCTTCTCCCACCTCGGGCTGGAGAGGAGGCAGCAGAACAGAGGACACGGAGGACTGCAGTAATCTAATCCTGGCTCTGTGAAAATATAGTACGTGGTGAAGATGTAAACTATGTAGTGAAGTGCCTACTGCAGCTTTAGCTTTTCTCTTTTTTTCTGGCTAACTAGAAAGCCTGTAACAGACAGAGCCTCCGTCAGCCTCCTTGGGACTAAAGAAGTTAGGACATTATTTCTTTGCCTAGGGAAGCTGTATGTGAATTCTGAGGTGTTCCAGTGATCAGTTTCTTATGCTATGCACGGTATTTTTCAAGAAACTCTAGTTTGCCTTTCTAATTGATACAGCAGAATTTAGCCAGTAAAGAAAAGGACGTTATAAAAGGATGTTATATGTTATTTTGAAGGACTTAATCTTATTGTAAAGTGTAAAATGAAACCACAAACAGATTATGAAACTACCAGGTCTCTCCTTAATATTAATTTCCCCTACCTTAAAATTATTGCTTCATTAATATTTAGCTACAATCTGTTAAACAAATAACAGTGTACTGATAAAAAATACCATTTCCAAAAGGAGATGCTCTTGTCTCTCTTTTTCTTGATCCAATAAATCATTTTCGTAAAATCTTTTCTGAAACTTCAAAATAAAATCAATAAAAATAAAAAAAATCACTATATGAAAATGGAAATTTAAAGTAGTTAGTAAGTATTAAAGTTAGTAAGTACTTACAGCATCTACAGAGATCTCCATTCTGTCCAATTCTAACACTGTCTATAAAGAAAATATTTACTATTACTGAAGAGCATGCCATGCTTTTAAGGAAAAAACTGTCTTTTCTTCTTAAATATTTGAAGCCTATGCTTTTATTTTTGTGCTACAATGCAGTTAAATACTGTCAGTGTATTCTCAGAGCCTTGCTGAGACTCACAATGAATAAAATTATAGAATATCTATATGGAACTCAAAATACACTCAAGCACTGAAGCAAGAATGGGTAGAGCACAGGCTTAGGAACCTAAACTGAAAAAGAACAACTCAGGAATCTGTGAATAACTCAGAAGGCTCCATGCAGGTGTTCACCCAATCTCTGCTGCAGACTGGCCCTGTAAGGAAGCGACCTACTTTAGCTATTTCACTTCATGGTTTCTAAATTTCAGTGTATGGGCATTCCTTAAAGATGTACTTCTTTTGAATATTCACATTACAAAGACATTTGTAACTTTTCAGAATCCTGCAATGCTTTACCTGTATGTTGTATAATATCGATTAACAAGATATCACTATCTCAAAGACCCGATCAGTTTTACTAGGATCAACATTTAATCCTGTCTCTAGTCATCTGCTATTTTTTTATAAATGGTCATTGAGCCAAAATCCTGAATCTCACTTACTAGAAAATAACTGCAATGTAAGTAACCAAGGAAACACCAAAGCTACTAAATTTCACAGAATGTACTACACCACATCATCGTTTAATTGTTCAAAATTTCATAATAGACAGTGGAATTTTTTAATCTCCTGTTCTTACATTAAGAAAATAAAAAAAAGTGCATAACTTTATTCATCTTAACTTTTAATGATTACCCCCAAGACAAAATGCTGCTGGAAAAGAGAAATGCTTACTCTTTTTACAATGGTCAAGACATCTTTGTCTTTCTCTTGACACAGAAGTTTCCTTATACATAATTCCAACTGCTGAAGTAAATGTTTATCAGTGGGAATCTTCAGAGTAGATTTAACTTTTGGCAACAAATAGCATAGCTTCATTCTACAAAAAAAAAAAAAAAGTAAATATTCTCTTTTTGATGCAGATGTTTAATAAATATTATTCATTTCTCAATGTACTGCATGCTAGCATTTGACACAAAATATTTAATAGCTCTTATTTTTCAGAATTGATTGTTGCTTATGTGTTGTTTCCAGATATACTGTAGTATTTTCAAAAACTTCGCCACAGACCAGGACTACAGTTCTCTATTTTGAAGTCCATAATGTCTTTGGTTGGGTTTTTTTTTTTAATCTAGAAAAATAAGCAGACCTCTGGATTTCCTGCATGTTCTACACACCTAACTAAATCAGTTACCTAAATATCCTGGAAATCTGGTCCATTGTGACAAAGAAGCCCAAGTCTCACCAAAAATCATGTTACCACAATTCCGTACAACTACAAGATGAAGATGTATTGGACAGATTAAAAGGATTTAACTATTAACTGGGTCCTAAAAAAGAGAAAGCCCTTTCCCCTAGATTGTCCTCCTGTTTCTATCTAGAGGTTGCCTCTGCTTGTGCTGGCTCTGCTTCTGACTGGACCTTTCATCAGCTCAGTCAGCCAAACCTTCAACTGACTAATCTAACAGGAGACTAACTTACTTGAAAGGGAGAGGGTAGAAAAACTGAACAGTTTTCTGATGGCTTAGTGAGTTTAATCAGCCTAGAAAAAGGCCCAAAAAGCAGTCCTCAAGGCAATGAAAGGGATGGACAAAGTGGGTAAGAAGCTGCAAGCTGCTCTTCTGACTGAGGAAGCATTTTTAAATGCAGTAAATTCAGAGAGGAAAGGTATTCATATAAAATAACAAAGAAGAGAAACTTCAAACTTAATACCTTGCTGCTCACAGACACTGTGGATACATTTTTATCTGATGGTAGAGTGCCCCTGCGAAGCTCAATTTTGCCTGCTTTCAATCTGTATGGCATGAAGTACTTAGGCGAATTTAACTATGGCTGTCCTGTACTAAGGACTGAAACTGTCCTCGGGGAACTCAACCCCCTAAGCTGGAAGACAGGAATGGGGAGCAGAATGAAGCCCCCAAGGGGAAATGGTCAGTGACCTGCTACACCACTTAGACACGCAAATCTATGGGACCGTTTGGAATCCCCTTGAGGGTTCTCAGGGAGCTGGTACAAGAAAAATACATGGCAGGATGCTCTGTTGTTCTCAGAGTCCACTGCCTTCTGATCAGAAACATTCCTGTACCAGAGACGGTAACTTTGTGATTCTAAACATTCAAAAAAAATTTCTTACATTAATTCATCTTACCATTTTTATACCTTCTCAGCATTTCAACTTTCACTATTTCCCATTACAGAGTTACACCACACTGTAGAAAGCCAGAATATCTCCCTAAGTCTGTTTTAAAACCATTAGCTAACAACTATGACTAACCTCTAAACTTCACTCCACTGCAGAGAGTGCATTCCTTTTGTAAAAGGAGTTAGAGAAAAATCCAGAAAATACTTATGACAAAATGAATTTTAATGTCAGCTAAGGGATTGCAAGTTGCTTCAAGTTTCCATTAAATTTTTATATTGTATCAATAGAGCTTTTAATTAAAATATTTGTTAAAAGCACTAAACTACTTCAGATTATATAAAAATTTAGTTTATTGTTTTAATATGATTCTCTTAATGTAATGACATGAGACATGAATGTTAAGCTACATGCAATAAATGGCTTAATTTTTGGGATCCTGCTGAGTTTAGATGTTGTGGTTATACCAAGAGAATGTCTATTTAAAATGTTTCAGTTGGTAATACACGGTATGCAGTGAAGCTCAATGAATGCACACATGTATGTGCAAATTATGCATATGTAAATCTGTGCACTATTATTAGATGTTCAGAGATGTTAATGATGACAACATGAATGACACATCAGAAACAAGATTAAAAGCATAAAATCACATAAAATATGTGAAAAAAAAAAAAAAATCTATTTTCTTAATGGTAATAACTGCCAGGTCCTCATCTGTTTAGAAAACAAGGGAAAAAATTACTACAAAAAATAACAGAAAAAAGCGCCATATAAATATGAATAACATCCTAATTTCCCTTATATTATTCTATTGTTTTTCAATTTTCTTTATTAACAAAGTAGATACTCTTTTACATAAGGTAAAACCTGTTATAACTTGTTAAACTCACACTACTGAAAGAATTTCTTGAGTGTTTCATATAGTGACAGTGAAATGCATGGAAACCAAAGGAGATTGAAGTTATATTCTCTCCCTACACCCATGAATCAGTATATTACTTCCTTTTGATCTATCGCTGCTTCCACTGCCTCACTGCTCCCTTCACTCCCAAACCGTAAGGCTTTTGATCAGTCCCCCAAACACTCAGACTGACCTGCTTCTGTGGTTTTCTAACATCATTCCCATACTCCCTTACACCTTTAATACCGGTCATCCTGAAGGCTCTTTACTTTTTTACTCAAGTCCCATTATTTAAACAAGTCATAAACCCTCTAACAATATTTCTTAATGTATTATTTAAAGCTTTTTTTTTTCTTGTACACTGCTACATATTCTTCATACCTCACATTTGCCACTGGATCATGTGTAAGTTCAAGCACAGGTAAAAAGAAGTATTTACAGAAGAATGATTTTGAAAACAGTTCCATAATGAATTCACAAGTATCTAAAAAACGAAGTCTGTTCCAATAACTTTTTCCTTGGCCCAGTTCTGAAAAATAAAAATCCACAGATATTATCTACCAAGTTTTCAGTGTCAGATAGAAAACATTTCACAGGTTGACCTTTAACTCGAAGATAACAAACATGCACATCAAAAGGCACAACTTCTCAGCCTATCTCAACTCTTTTAGTGAAAAACTAACATTCTGAATTCAATGGCCATTTCTGTCAGTTGGCACTTGAAAAAGTAAAAATAACAATTGACCTAGCTACTGTGTTAAACAAAGAAAGACCTGTATGCCTTTCAAACCATGTCACGGGTATATCAAAATTACTAATAGCATTAAGGAATGCTAATGGTAACTGTTAAAACTTCTAACCTCTCTTTAAAACTCATAGCATACACCAAAAAGTTAACTGAAGATGACTAATTACATTAGTTTCTGAGATTTATTCAGCACTTCTTATGCTGAAGCCTCCAGACAATTTTACTTCTATAGAGGAATTCTTCTTTGTATATTGCTGCACCTACAGCTTAGCAATTTAGGGTACAAGACGTAGGGTTGGAGGGTTCTTAGTATATTATCAATTTCCTACACTGCCTCTTTCCCAATTCCTTTACATTAGCTTCAGATACAGTCCTCACATATGCAGAGTACATTTTGCCTGGTGATAATATGAGCAACTGCATGTCTTCCAAGTGTAATCCCTCCAGTGATGGAAGGAAATTACACTGAATAAATATAACTAAAAATAGATCTGCAGTCAAAACTAACTTTCATCTCTAAGTAATCAAGGAAAAATTATCTTACGTTCAATCAGTTTCTGAATAACCTCATGTCTCTGTTCTTGCTTGCGATTGTAACGCAAATAAACGCAGAGAGTTCGAGCAGCTGCTTTTTGGACTGGCAGGACATTCTTGAAAGAAATAAAGGGAACACAATTACTCATATTTGAAAGAGTACGACCAAAAACATATAAAAATTCTAGAAGTACAAAAAAAAAAGCTAAAAAGTAGCCTAACTTTATAGATTTTGAAATAATTCTCATAATGTCAGGGGGAATAAGGAAGTTTGGCCAATTCATGTGACATCTACTTCTTTATTTCTTCTGTCCAAGTTGTATATTCAACTATTTCATAGTCACCTTAAAGTATTGCATGTTTACACGGCACCTTCTGTATTGCAGATGTCAGAAAATAAAACTTAAAAGACAGTTTTATTTTTTAATTAACTCAGTAAAATTTCAGACTAGTAGCTCTAAATGACCATTTATTTTAGGAATACAGTGTTCTTTCATACAGAACAAACTCAATATAAAGTAATGTATGGAATCAGGATAAAGAAGGCATATCCCAGAGGAAAAAGTTTGGATTTAACTAGAAATAAACTGATAATGAGCACAAGGAAAGGAAAAAAGGCTTGGGTAGGAGGCAAACCACAACAAACTGTCAATCCAAATTTTGCTCCTCAGATAGCTGGAAGTTTTCAGAGTAAATTAAGACTTTATTAAAAAAACACAGCTTGATAAACCATATGCAATGAAAAATAGTACTTTAGATCAATATAACATATGAAGTACTACACATAGCAAATATCTGGTGGTCATTGCTCTAACAAGCATGAACAAAAAACAATGAGAAAGTGACAGGTGGGCTCACATTTGTCAAAATGATTGTCAACATTCTGTGAAGAAAACGGTAATAAATCTGATCACTTGATATGATATGAGGGAGACATGCATATTTTTGTAGTAACTTCTCATGAGTTCTCCATTTTAACGAAGTCGCTGCTCTCTGTTCTGCTGTTGTTAATGCAGGAATCAAGTCAGGAATAGAGAGTAACTAGAAACAGAAATGCAAACATTAATTTTACATTGTCTAGCTTTGTATCATGTTACTATGTTTAAAAAGCACATCACAACAATATAAGAAGGGAGGAGATTTTAAGAGGTCAATTAACTCTTCTGCTCAGACAGGATCAACTGTGACCATTTCCAGTAAATACAAGTCTAACTTGTTCTTAAAAAAATGTAACAAAATGTAATGAAGGTTTAAGCAGTAAATTTCGCTTAAGTAGTCCAAAAGCTATTCCAGTATTTAACTAAACACATTTTCATCTCCAACTCCTCCTGACAAAGCAAAACTAAACACTCTATGTAATACCCTTTTACAAATATGAAGACCGTTACACCAACTATTCTCAGTCTTCTCTTTCTCAAACCAAATTAAACCCATTTTTCTTCTGTCCTCCTAATATCTGAAGTTATTGTTTTCACTTCCCTATTTAATTTTAGTAGGAATTTTCTCATTAGAAGGCAAATAATTATAGTAGCCAACCTAAATTCTCTTTAGCACTAAGAAAAATTAAATAGACTGCTGCACTGCTGTATGTTACATATATCTACAGCTGTAAACATCTGACAAATTAAAATCTTAAACTACATTCCCAACTTCTGTTCATACAAGAAAAAAAATGTATTCGGTGCTTATACTGTTGCAATATCTCAATTTATCCATATGTTTAGGAAGTATGCTCAAAACAGCATCTTGAAGCAAGAAATTTTCTTTTCTGTTCCACCTTACAGGTGAGGAGTCACCATCATCCAGAGCCACATGTGATTAAATTAGAAAAGTTGGGAGCTGAATACAGATCTCTTAAATCCTAATTCAATGCCTTTGCTTCACAAAACAGAGTTCCTTCTAGCAGAAGTTGTGCCTGAAAATGGCAACCATGGGCAGTTAACACATCAGTATAAAAAGGATTTGAAATTCAGTATTAGCTATATCTCCTTTAGCATGAAACTAAGTTTTGTTTTCACTTAAGTGTGGTTAATTAGAAAAAGTACATAGATAAACTGTTCATTTTTCCATTAAGTCTTCTTTCAAAACTGGTTTTTTATTGTACAGTTTATAAAGTCATCAATCAAAAAAAACCCACAAAAAACCAAGAGAAACTTCATATTTCTCCAAAGCAGAAACTACTCATGAAAGTCTCTTCATATCAAATGTGTCTAAACTTTGCTATTACCTTCATTTAGAAACGAAATGTAAAAAAAAACCAAACCACCATGAGAATACCCACCTTGCTTTCTGATCCATTGTTTTCTCCTCTGTTAGCCATTAGTTCAAGGATTTCAGGAAGGTGACCTACTAGGGCATCTAACACCTATTTAAAGAAAGGCTGCATGAAAGAGGTCTGTAAATTAACCTGAATCCATTTTTAATTCTCACCACCATATCCCTGCTGACATCTCTTACGTTACTGCTCTCTCATGTTGGGGGAAAAAAAAAAAAGGAGAAGCACTGCAGTTGTATTAATGAGGACTGAGATTTAAAACTGCTATTTTAATATAGTAAGTAATATAAGTACTACAGGTCTCAGTTTTGGTTTATGTGATCAGAAAATTTTCTAAACTATACACAGCATACAGTATTTTAAGTTGAAGATTAATCCTTAAGAAAGATCTATATTTCAGCAGCAGTTAAGAGCCTCAACAAAAACATCCTTTTTTATGTTTGTAATCTTAAAGCCATTTTTCCTGTGTTAAGAAAAAATGCAGTTGATAGAAAAAACAGAATATATAGCTTACATTAACAGACTAACCTTCCTTTCAAATGTTGTGAGACTTGAAACTTGACTAGGAAAGTATGCAATTAAACATTCTTTGCAACAATTCATAATGTATATAAGATAAAGTTCAAAATATTTGTTATTATTCATATAATAAATATACAGGGATCAAAACAAGGAATTTTTCAAAATCACCAGCTGCTTTTAAGTCTCAATTTTCAGGTGTTAATCTTGAGAAATCTTCTAATATGGGTCAGAATTTCATAAATTGTAAGTAGCTATTCTATGAACACTTATAATTTCCTTGCATACATCTAACAAAAGGTACTGAAAAAGGAGCACCTGAATACAGAACTCCTTTTTCCATGCCATATGCAAAGCTCTTTATAGAAAACAAAAAAGATCAAGTATTGGAGTAACCAGTATCAGAGGAAATGGTGCTTTTTCATAAATATTTGTCTTTTTCAATCTAGAAAAGTCTCACTATGTTGACTGCAATATAGCTAAGTGATTCATGTTTTATACCAGTTGCCTTGGACCAAAACTCTTTCTTATAAATCTTGATCTTTGAATCACACACAACTTTTTTCATCTCCTTTTCCGTTGGAGAATGAAAATAAAACAAAGCAAAAACCTTGAATGTTATCAACTGTTACTTTAATATAGTATGAAAACCAAAACTTTCCAGAGTTTGTAAGGTAATAAATATTACAGCAATTAAAACTATTTAGAATTAATATTTTAAAAGCTAATAAATTCAGTGTGGGTCTACGAAATTCAAACACCTCCCTCTTTTCCTCCTTTTTATTCACAGAAGGCTGTCATCTTTATACAGTGTCTGTGAAACAAAAGTAAAAGCTGTTGATCATTTCAAATTGTTACTCTACTGTCTTACAGCAGAGTTATTAAACATGAAGATAATCTGCCTCAATGTAACAAGGAAAAGAAAGTTCCAATAAAAATGTATTACCTCCAGTGACTCATCCTGTAATAGCGTAACCAGTTCTTTATGTATTGTATACACATCAGAATTTAAAAGCTTAGCAACCTAAAAAATGACAGTAAGATAGCAAGGTGAAACGTTCTTTAGTTTAGTCACAACAACACATATTTACTTTACAGCAACCATGAAGAAGGGATGCAGAAAAATTTGTTTAATATCAGTCTCCTAAAGTTGTGTACTTTCCCACTGATCACATTAAAAATATGCTTGCGTAAAGAATATGAGTCAAGAAACAGGTCTATTATCTAACTATGAAACATGCTTTTAGAATTAACTCTATTTCTCATTTACCAAAAATGTTTAAGGCTGTACCACAAGGCTAAGAAAATTCCTTATGGAATATTCAAATGTTGTACATCATGCGCCTTAGGAGAGTTACCAGTCAGCCTGCCGTATAATTTACAAAAGATAAAATGTAAAAATTGGCTTAGCCTGGATTTAGGTTTCCCCAATCTCTCCTTCTAAAGTTTTTACTCCTTACTTCTTTGGAGTTTTTGACTGTGACTCACAAGTCTCATGTAAATTAAAAAAAAAAACCCACTAACAGTCCATCTCCACACTGTTAAAAAGGTTTTACAGCAAACATGAGACAAAGTTGAGAAATGAGATTTTTTGCCATAAGGAATATTTAGATGGTGGTTTTTAATTTTTATTTACACAAGCCAAGTGAAAATAAAAGCTTACTTCCAATCAAGATGAAACTTTCAGGAAATGGCTACAGTGATCTTATTTTTTTTTTTTTTAAATAACCCACCTAGCAGTGAATACCATAAATTACTCATTTTTAGCTGTCACGTGGTTGCCTAGTTATGCTGTTAAAATTAAATCAATGAGAACTACATGTACATTCAGACCAAGGTGTCATTTTACAGGTTTTTTTAAATGAACTAAAATACTTTGCTTATATTTAGGCAGTACCTTAATAGTGTTATACATCTAACAAAAAATATGTAGAATTAGATATAAATTTTACAATTTGAACAATTATGTTGGATTATCATTCACTAAAAAGAAGGCACCAACAGGTAATGATAACTGGAAATCCATCCATCTTTCTTACAATGGTGGAAACAAAGCCATTTGTGCCTCTACTGTTTCTTAAATAATTTCTGCAAACTGCTTAATTTACCAATTTCCCCAGGAACAAAATGGGATAAAAGCCAAGCTCAAGAACTGAAACACAAGGATTCTCAGTACAAGACTTTGAAAACCTTGAAGATTTCCCTGTATGGGCTTCTAAATTCAGGAGATAGTATCCTAATTTCTGGAATTCACCCCATATAGCTAATATCACCTATGCATTTGTACATTTTTTAACTTTTATGAAAATAATTGAGTAGAATTTACTTAAACTGAATGGAATTATAAGAGCATATATGCTTTTACATCTGCATAAATTTCCAAGTAGTTTCATAATAAATTGAGCATTTAACTTAGATTTGTTCCACATAAATATCCCTCACAGAAAACCAGCATACAGCAGTAAGCCTAAAGAAAAAGCTAAATAAAATAAAACCACCTAAGTGGTAACAAAGAACCATTGTAGACTTACTTCAAAGAAGCTTATGGCCATAGTATATCTGACAGGAACTTCAGGGTCATGACAAAGGCAAAAGAATACAGAATATAGTTCTAAATGGAAGTTCTTTGGATCCACAAAAACAATCATGGCCTGTGGAAAGATAATGTCCTTTATTAACTATACAGCTGAAGGACCACTATATCAGAGATTATCAGATGAATTTGAGAGAAAGCAGGTTGTTATTTTAAGGAGTAAGTGTGGAGTTTTTCATGGTCTTGTTAAAGCATAGGCATCAGACGAAATCCGGAGCTGAAAACTAAACTGAATTTCCATTATCTTCCAGACATGTTGCAGGCTTTTTTCTTACAACACAGACTAAACCCATGAGATATTATTTTTATAAATATTGTTAATGTTTCTGTACACTAGTGAAAGCTGCAACTAGATACTTCAAAAACAGAGAACAGTTTAGCAAGCAGCAAAGCAAGAATCTGAATTTCAACATGATTGTGTGTGTATATACCTTGGTTTTGCTCAAATAAGCCAAGAGATGTCTACCTACACACAGAGTCCTTGTCTTTAAAAGGTGGAATAAAAATAGCTGTCTACCGGCTCTTAGTGCAAACACATTTTATTTGAATACAAATGCAGAATGTCAAAATACAAAGTAGATTTACAGAAACATGACTGGTATATTTAAAGACCTCACATAAAACTGAAAAGACTTTCTGAACATGACTAAAACATGAATCTAACCACTCCCATTCAATCTTCAACTCCCTGGAATGACCAGACACACAGTGAATGCGAAAGTGTAGCCTTGGGTGGTTTGAAACTGTGGGCTGTTTCGCAAACATTTTCTTGAAGCCTTTGTGCTTCAGAGTTTGAAGAAAATGTTTAGAAAACACCAAGAAAAAGCAGCCTCTTAGAACAGCATTCGCTCAGTCAAAACTTGCCGATAACTTTCTGAGGCATTGCAAAGAGTAATCTTTCCAGGTAACTCTTTTGGACAACCTCATTAACTTGAACTGTGCAGGACCTGGCTAACAATGAACAATTTGAGAATAACTTCTCTATCACTCATGCAGTCCTATTTAGTAAACTATATGCAAGAAACAAATTATTTAACCTTAACTTAATGTTACTTACTGGGAAATTGTAAGCACAGTTCTTCCTCACTGAAATATACTTCTTTTCCTGTTCCAGAGTTTGAAGTTGTAGTTGATTATCATTGTGTCCATTCTCCTGCTGTAAACCCAGTGTGGAAAGTTTCTTATAAAATTCCAAAAACCGTAAGTGCTGTTCAGGAGTAAAAATGCCTCAAAAAAACAAAGCAAAACAAAACAAAACAACAAACTTTCCTCATTACAAATGCTATTAATAATGTCCCCAAACAAATCCCATTTAAAAATCTATCAAATATGTCAATTTTATCCCTTCTCCCCCCACCCAGAGCCTAGCAGAGGATGATCAGCACACAAAATACTCAGAACAAGATGGAATGCAACTATCAAGAAAAATGAAAAAATTACAAGTGTATTAGTAACAAGAGAATAATCAAGGATAGGCTCAATTTTCTGCTCAAGAGAGAGAAGAAAGCTATCAGTGATTGGTACCAAGAAGGATGAAATGCTTAAAGCTTTTATTTTCTTTCCTAAATTCCACTAGTATCATCAAGTTCTGTACAATTAATAACTGTGACAAAGATTCAAGTTTTAGATAGAGAAGGAATAGGTCAGTGAATCCGTAAAACACGAGAGGTTTTCAAAATGTGCAGAGTCAGATGGGCTTCCTTCCAGCATTCACGAGTATTTAACTACTAGCTGCTGAAAACTTAAATAAGTCAGGTAACAGAACAGAAAAGGGCTGAAGTGGTACTGATATTTAATAGCTGGAGAGGAGAAGGAAAAGCCATGTCATTACAGATAAGCAGGTTACTTTCACATTTTTGAAAAAACTGAAAACACACACACAAAAAAATCGAAAAATCTACTTCTAAATACCAAAAAGAAAACAAAAAAAATAGCAGTAACCCACATGGCAAAAGGCAAACTTGTCAAACTGACCTGTGAAATCGAAAAGGCAGTAAAGATCCTGTTTTTCACAAGCAAAGTAAGGGAATAGGAAAGAAAGATTAAGAACTATAAAGGTGCTCCAACACTGCTTGGAAAAACAACTAAGAGAAAGTTACCCACAGATCACTAATAAGATAGGCAACTGTATAAAGGCCTATCTAGTTCTGGCAATATTCAGTATTTTCACTGATTTTTTGGATGTTGGGCGAGAGACTTCACTTATTCTGTGTTCTGATAACATCAACCAAGGACCAAGACTGCTTCAGAAGACAGATTTTAAATGATCTTCAGGAACTGGATATAGGGTCTTAAAATATTCCATTAGGACAGCAGTGAGGTACCATGCTTAGCCTGATCTGCATTGCCTACGTAGGGCCAGGAAAGAGAAAGACTAACTAGATGTTAGATTTATTAAAAAAAAAAAAAAGGTAGTTTTTCATACTGAAAAATGTAAATAGCAATGCATCTTGCAAGACACATGAAGTAACCCTTTCACTTTGTTCAGCTGTCCCGAGACATAACACTTCAAGAAAAATACAAACTTTCCAGACAGAGTTCAGAGGTGAAGAGAGACAGCAATTAAAGTCGTTTAACCAAGAGAAAAGAAGACTGGAAAGACATGATAAATACAGGATGAACTGTCCTAACTCTTTGTTTCTGGAGATAACAGTTTGACACTGTGGAACAGCCATTTCAAGTATTTTGTAGTGAAGCAATGGTCACTTTTGATCACAACGGATCATTTCAAATACTGCAAGAAAGATCAACGGTTTTAAAGAGTCTCGGGGGAAATTATAATGTAAAACCATGATGCTGTGATGTCCCCCCATATGGTGGGCATTTATCAAGGAAATTATCAAGGAATTTATCAAGGAATTATCAAGGAAAGATCTGCTGTGATCAAGTGAAAATCTGAGCACAAATTATGGGCACAAAAATTATGGGTGCAGATTTAGCCTCAGCTGCAGCTGGGAAATCCATAAGCCATTAGGTCTCTTTTCTCCCCTGAAGTTCCCTATGGGCCACAATCTGTACTGTGTCTTAAAAAGGAGATCAAGTGAACACACAAAGTTAACATTGTACTGTTTTCAAAGGTTTCTATTTTCAAAAATTCAGTCATCCAAATCATAAGCTCTAGAGTACCGAAATAAATCAGTCAAACCAATAAACATAAACCACCATGTTTCCATCTCTGACCCTGTGTAAATAAAACAAAATTAACAACAAATAATAAGCAGATGATCACACAAAGACGAAATTTCCAAAATCCAGTATTTAGGCAACAGATGATGTCAAACTTTTACTTCCATATTTTCCTTACTAACTTCCATTTCATTGGATACACTCAAATATGGATATTTTTCAAAGGGTTCAAATACTCCAATATTCTCCCATTTTTAAGATTTTTTAAAAAAGAAATTAAATCATACCATATAATCCATTACACAGTTTCCCTAAGTGGAAAGATAAAGAAACTAGGATAGATTCATCTGCTTTGAAGGATTTTTCACAGAACGATTTCACTAATGGGAGAACAGTTTGACTCCTGTCATCTGAAAAACAGAAGAAATTTTCAGAGTTATTCATTTGTCAGCACTTATAAAAGAGCATAGAGACTGAAGTTATGTAATAAGCTAAGAAATTTATGCATTTTGACTTAAATAAAATAATTTTATTAAAATGTTCAAGTTTTAAAGGGATTAGGATTTTTTACTGATATATCAATAACACAATTCATCAAATAATTATAGCTGAACAAAGTAGAAGAAATATTTTGATAATGTGGGAAAGAAATGCTAGGATATAATTTTGAGGTCATCTACCTTCAAAAATATTCATTTTCTAGTTCAGCCATGAAAGCAAAACCCTCACAACCCAAACTTCTAGAAACACACATTCCTTAAAAACCTGCAAATAACCCCTGACTGCTTTCTCTAAGCTTTTTACAATAGCTCAGAGCAGCAGTTACAGCAATCGGGGGTGGGGGAGGAGGAGTGAAGACTGAGAGGTGCGAAGAGAAGCACAGACTTGACAGCATCAACGCAAAGGCTCAATTATTTGAAAATTAGCCTACTATCAATCTTACTGATATAAACACTAACTGCTGAGAGTCCGTTTATGGTATTCTCCCCAAAACCGTCTTATTTTTTCTTTATCTACTCCTTCATATGGCTTAAATGCAACAATGTATTGTACTAATTCATACCAAGTTCCCATACAATAACTATTTTTTGAGCTAACATTTTGTATTGTGTATTAATAGCATTAAATTAATTAAATTAATTAAATACTAGCAACCCAATATTCCTTTAATTTATACAGTAATGTTCCTCATTCCATTTAGCCACATTACATTAGAAACTTGGAATACGATAACTGATTTTATTAACAACTACTTCACCTCCCTTAAAATTTTCTATGTATAAAGCACTTCAAAGCATGAAAAATAAGGAAATATAAAGGATAAAAAAATTTTAAAAGTCAAATCAGAAATGTCTGAAGAACACAGAACAAAATGCATTTAAATACAATTATAAGATGCACTAAAGCACTAAGAATTTAGCTAGTGAGCCTAAATTAAATTCTTACCTGCATCAAACATATCAAGCAGATTCACTAATGTCTCAAAAGCTGCAAGGCGGACACTGCTGCCCTCATCTCTTGCCAGTTCTACTAATTCAGGAAGCACCACAGTTTTTGTTAGTTCTGTCCTGCAACGTGAGGCAAGCAGTCAAAGGAAAACTTACAGTGAAATAATACTCTACAGAAGAACAGAATTCTTTCTTGAAATATTTATTTAGCTATTTTTTTGGAGAGTCAAGAAGAAAAAATTGACCAAGTTCTAAGGAAAAGAAAATTATGTAAAAACCTCCAGTCAATCTCAGGACTTTTTTCTTTGCCAGCCAAAGAAACCTGTAAATTTAACATGCAAAGCTTTTCCACTAAAAAAGCATTCAAATGAGTTCAAAATAAATGAGAGAAAATGTAGTCTGAAAAAAAAATTAAAGGAGCACAGCTACTTCACTAAGAAACCTCTTCTGATCAAATATGCTCAATACGATGGTCCAAAGCCAAAAATTATTAAGTATGAGCCATGTTGGATTAAAATGTCTGGAAATCTTATACTTCAAAGATGAGAAAGGGTTCTGCTTGCCTTTTTTTGCCTTGGTAATTACTGGTATTGCCTGTGTGTGTGACAGTCCTGTGAACCGGAATCAGTGAGGGGGCAGCGGATTGTTGTATTAGGGACTGTCTTAGAAATCAAAACTTAATCAGAGAGGTCACGAAGGAGGAGTGAAATACTCTTGACACAGAAAAATTTGTTCCTGGCATTAAGAAGATGAAAAGAGATTTGCTTCTTGGAGCAAAAGTATAGCTTCTGTAAAAGCTACTGAAAAGCGTAATTTTCCATGTCCCAGTGTATAACTGATTCTTGGCTGCTTTAAGAAATTAGAAAAATCTTTTCTCCAGCCCTACTATCAAGAACTAGGAAGACATATCCACTATTTTCACTGGATTTTTTTCTGTCATGCTCATTTTTTAATTTATAGTAGTCTAGTTCCAGTGTTTGACTTTGTCTGCATTTGAAGTAAGAAGGCCTTCTTGTCCTGCTCTCACGGATGAGCTCTTGGTTTGCTTTTCAATTAGTGAAAGGACCTGAAGCACCACACCTCAAGAATGGGACCTCAGCAACTTCTAATAGCGAGGGATCTGGTTCTCAACATTTGTACTGCCCAAGACATAAAACTACAGGGAAACACTCTGACAAAGTTTTACTACATGAGCATTAACCAAGATGACAAAAATGAAACTACGTATGACACTCTGAGCGGCTGAGTACGCAAGGTTTAGACTGTCATTTCAATCTTTTAATCACAGTTTTTAATACTGAACTGATCACAACCTCCAGGATGCTGAACTAAAAA
This sequence comes from Pyrocephalus nanus, assembly GCA_038380795.1. NCBI lineage: Eukaryota > Metazoa > Chordata > Aves > Passeriformes > Tyrannidae > Pyrocephalus > Pyrocephalus nanus. The sequence continues at coordinate 48,534,663 of CM076265.1, read as the reverse complement.
TGCCCAAAATATCCCTTCCAATCAGACTAAAGTAGTAACAGCTGTCCCTTTTGTAAGTCAATATGAACAATAATACTTTCAAATGTTTATAATCAGCACCATAGTGATTTGCACCTTACAGAGTTTACTATTGTTACAAGCAAATCAAGCGGCAGCTTAACAGTATTGTTTGAAACAAATGATTAAACATTCAAATAAAATTACAATAAAATGATGTATCATTTAGTGGTAATATCATTAACTAGTAAAAATAAGCATTTGGACTGTTGTCACATTATACCTTCAACATTTATATAAACAATACTCATTTCTGTTTAGTTAATTTTCTTTATTTACCTACTACCTATTCATCCTCAATATGAAACACTGAAATAGCTTTCATACTGAAAATACCCCATGTTCACAATTTCTTATGAGATTAAAGCATCTAAAGCATCGGGAAGGGATTAGGCAAAAACCTCAGGGAGAGAGCAGTCTATACAAAGACACTCATGCTGAAAATAAAAGCTGGTGAGGAAAGAATCAAAATAAAATACACAGGACAGACCACTAATGGAGAACAAAGTATTTAGCCCTATCAAACTCACCACTCTAAAATGGCAAAATTAACAGTAATACTGTCCTTTGCCACTGCTTAACACCTATCTTGTTTTAAAACTTTCATCTCCCACATAAAATAAATGAAATTTAGTTGACTGTAAAGACACTAAACAAATTTAAGAAAATTTTGGTTCCAATATGGTCACTTAGTATAAGACATAGCCACCTTGTTACATATGAAAACATCTTTTTCGCTTTTTCTTTAACATTGCTTAGCATATGTTGAACTTAAACTGCAATTGAAGAAGGACTGAGGAAAATAACACAAATTTAGTTATTATTAATATTATTATTAATAACATTTAGTCATTAACACGTGGCTGTACCTAAACGGAGACAGCATCTCAAATAAGACATCAAAAAAATCTCATGGGATTGAAGAATAAATTAGAAAAGACGAACAAAGGTGACTGACGCAGACAAAAACATACAGCCTAAGAATGGTCACAGGAGAAAAGCGTAGGACTACACCCTAAATTAAAACCCAGAAATAGCAGGGAGAGGGGAAAGAGATTTTTAAAAAATTGCAAATATGTTTCTGTGGATTTCCATTTTCGTGGTATCAAAAATCCTCCAACTAATATAACAGGTAGAACTATCTTGCCCTTCAAAACTCAGTAGTTATGGAATAAAAACACCAGGCTACTCCCCAAAAATAAACAGAACTCTCTCTTTCTCTCATCTTTACTGTCCCATTAAACAGAATTCAATTTTGTGATACATAAAGATACATGAGACTCATGCATACCATAAAAACCAATGCAAGTTCAAATTATTCAGTAATTCAGTTTAGTAAAATGCATGTTAAATTCCCTGTTTTACAAATATCAACAATATTGACAAATACTACCTTTCTTTTCTATAATCACAAGTTCTTTTATATTCAAAGCCATTCAATGTGGCAAACGTTAGAATGATTTATCACGCTAACCTACATTTTGATATAAAAGAGAATAAGTACAAAAACAAATGAGCAACATTACTGAGATGAGTCATAACACATCCTCTGAACTTCTGCAGGACAAGGAGCTTGCAGAAGAAGTGCCTAAAGCATATATATAAGATTATTTTGTAAACAATAAAAGCAAGTTTTTCTAGGAATCTAGACATTACTAACCTGCATGATCTTAATAAAACAAAGTCCAATTAAGTACATGACAGTAGTGCTTAGTTCTTGCTGTGAATTCCCTATAACTGAGTAAGCTAAAACAGTCTGAACATCCATTTTTCCAGTAGTCCATGGCTGAGAGGTCAATCACATTGCTTCAGGAATATCTGGTGTTTTGTTTTGTTTTTTTTTTTTTTGGTGTGGTTTTTTTTTTAATAACTCAGAATAAACCACAATATAATTCTCCATTAAAAAATAAATCATTCCACAGCTACAGAAAGGCATCCTTTTGGCAAACACCTGTACTAACAGACTGAAGTACATACTTATCTTTTAAATTGCATTTCAGTTTCAGCCTCCTCCTTGAACTTGCTCATAGATTCACAATTTTAATAAACAGAGGGAAGGTAATTAGACCTTTATAGATCTCATAGATTACTATGCCTGCTGTCTAACACAGGGTAGAGAACCTTACTTCATAACTTCTTCAAGTCTGTGGGAGAAGTTACAGCTTTTTTTACTCCCTGACACAGTAACAGTTGTGCAGACCTTCAATTTTTAAATATTTTTTCACTAAGAGACCAATCCCGTGTGGGTAGTTCACATGTTCATTATTAACATAACATCTTTATTAAAATAAAAGCTCCAGACTTCCATTCCTACACATGAATATTGAAGGCCTTCAAGCTTAGAGTAAAAGTTGTTACTGAACTGAAATTTGCTTACAAATGCAATTTAGCATCTTTTCTCAAAAAACTGCACAGTAATTATTATAAACTGCTAACACTTGCCAGAAACCTCTTCCATTTTTAAATAAGGCAAATACCATTCATGGATAACTGAGATGATTTCAAGAAGCTATAGATGAAGTCATTCTTTACAAAAAACTTTCAGTTTTACGGTTCAGCAATTTTACTGTAAAAGAAAAATCTAAAAGTGGAAAAGAGACAACTGCCAACAGCCAACCCCTAAAAACACATCTGTGCACTCCAAATTCATTAGTCAGTATGCATGAATCCTCCAATTTTAAAAGGAGATTTAGGTTCCCATTAAATATTTTAGAGAAAGATTTTGCGTTTAGACTCAGTTTGGCAAATTGCACTCACCCGATTCCTCGAGCTACATGTTCCAGTTGCCGACACATGCAAGTTCTAACTTCATATTCCACATCCTGGCACAGTGATTTCACCAATGGAAGAACCTCTCTTTTAATACTAAAAATGTGAACATTTTAATTATTATACAGAACAAGAATATGTAAAATCCACTCAGTAGTGCTCAAATTTTACTCATACATTGCTTGTAATGGTAACTTTTAAAAAATTAATTTATCACACATGGTAAATCATATTTCTGAGAATTTGCAATTATAAAAGAATACTGTACATCGGATACAAATATATGCTATAAAGAAACAGGAAAAGGACTATTTATTGTCATTATAATTTTGTCATATTTCATCTACTACTTTTTTTTAAACTACAAAAATAGTAGGCAGGCTTAGAGATGTCCTCATTTAATAACCATCTTCAGTAGAATTTTTGAATAGCCACTGAAAGAATAAAAGGAATTACATAAATGGAAGTGAAAATCCCAATTAAATGTCTGCAATACCTCATCTTTGGTATGCAGGTATCACCAAAGAGGTCATTGAGAAGAAAGGAGAGAAAGAATTTAAGATTAAAAGCTTGAGTACTGCAATGCCTTCGTGCAAGTAGATCAAGTATTTGTGTTAAATCAATGGCAGATATAAAATAAGAATTTTGATTTCTATATAAGTAAAAACACATACTACAATTTGTATCAGCCATTGTGTTTCCCCTCATTGCCCAAGATGCTGTCAGGAGTATTCTTAAAATATCTCCATATAAATCCTTATGTTGTTGCAAAACTCATGAGAAATAATATGTAGTCACAGACAAGCAAATTTTCAAGCCAGCTTGCACAGTCTCCACTCATTCCAGTGAAAATTAATTTACTTCTTAGAAAAAAGTTTGGCCTTAAGTTTTAAAAATTGTACAAATTCGTGGAAGTTTGGCATTTTAGAATACTCTGAAGTAAGGGCTACTTAAAAAAAAAAAAAAAAAGGCATTTGTAATTAGCTGTTGGAACTCTGGAACAGAGGGTAATAAAACTGATGTTATTTGACAAGGTCAGGACTTTCTCAATACTTTGTAAAATAACCTGGGATTAGCATGAAATACAAATGAAAAGTTTTTAATTATAGTATAAATTTTACAAGGAAAAATCGTGCCATTCTGAAGAAGATAGTGAAGATATGCTTATATATTGTCTACTCCCAAGGACAGGTACGTCTCCTGGGCCTGTACCAAGAGCCCTCCTGCAAGGGGAACAAGGGTGTGTCACGAATCTTAGTCTGCCACACTGTAAACCTGGGGACTGATGTCTCTTTTCAGCCCTCTGAACTGCACTCAGAGCTCTCTACCAGATGAACAAAGTGTCCCAGAAAATTTTCAGCCATCTTCTTAACATGTAGCTGCTGTGCAGAAAAGGAGCTATTATCTGTTCACTGAAACAAGGGGTTTCCTACTTCTGAGCAGCAAGGAATCATATTAAAGAAACACAACAAAAGAAAGTATGATTATTACAGCTACTACTTAATACTACTATATTCTCACATAAGATTCCAAGCTACCTGCAAAGTCACTTATTTTCACGAGAATGTAACTTCAAATAAATGAATGGGACCGCTATTCTGACAGAATTCTACAAATTTGGAATAGAAAGATTTTGAAGACTTTGGTAACATTGTCAAAAAAACTCTACCATGCTCATTAACATTTTCATGTCCAAAAAGCACAGTGTAAACAGGAAATGACAATGTAGATAGTTTCCTTTTGGCTGCTTCTAGTTCTTTTGTATTGAAGAAAAAAAATCATAATCTAAAGAAATTTATTCCTAAATGTCTTGTGATATCATCCTGTTGTTCTTCGTTTCTATTATGCTGAATTTTAGCATTTTTGGGCAGATAAAAATCATTATTAGAGAAGACTTTCTCAGCTAGACACGGTTTCTGTGCATTTAGTAGCCCTCAGTGGATTTCTTTTGTAATTCAAAATCAGATGTGGCCAATCATCTGGATAGGAAACACATTGGGTGAAATGGCCCTCCTACCATAAGCCTGGATAAACTGTCCAAGGAATGTACCATACCAACTTCCATACTATACCAACTGCTTTGGGCAGGTAGGTTATTCAGATTTACTTTTATCATTGCTTCCCTCTTCTCCTCCACTCTCCAAACTCACAGACACTGAATCTGAGGGCTGGATACTATAAGGGAACAACAGTGGTTCCCTGAATGTATCTCCATAGAAGTGGGACAGAAAACAAAAATTCTACATATTAAATTTCGTTAGATAATAAAAAGCAAGGAATAGAATTCTTTTGTTTATGACAAGAAACTCTAAGGTAATAAAGTTGTGTTTTGTCCTTGAAAATTGCAGAGAAATCCACTGTTTGGAGTATTTTCTAGCAAGAAAAATTATATGAAAGAATGGCATGAAAAGCATATCCATTCAAACCTGTGAGAGAACATACAAACTGAAGTTATGAACTGATGAACACAAGCATATCTGAATATGCTTGTTACAAAATGAACATTTTTTTATAAATAATTAATATCCAGATAAATGGATCTATAAAAAGAAAGTATTTAATTTTCGCAACAAGTCTACTTTTCTTGTAGTAATTTTTGTCCATTAACAAAGAAATACTGGCTTATACTATGGAATGAAAAGATATTTTCAGTTTACTTACATATGGGCTTCAAATTTGTTAGCTACTTTTCCCATGATTTTACAACTAACTAAACGGGACTGAACTGTTGGAGAAAGCTGTGCTTTGGAAACAAGTGGATTCAGGATCTATGTGGAAAAAAAAAACAACAAAGAAACGTGAACAAAAGAATTGTGAGCATAAATAAAGTATTCCTCTTCTTAAAAAAAAATCTAGGAAAACGTATCCCAGATCTCATTAACCTTCTCATGGAATTAATTAATACTAACAGCAATGATGCCCATGTACATTAATAGTCTACTGGAAACCTGAATTCAATATTCAGTGCTACTATAGAATATTAAACCCCTATATTTGCAAATATAGAATTTTATGATTCAAATCACTGCCATAGATCCTCTATCACATTCTAACATATTCCTCTCTTACAGTATGTTCATTTTGCCAGGTATAGAAGTGCCACAAATCTTACAGAAGTGAAAAAAACTTGCAGAGAAATACAATCTTTCAATCTTAATCCTACTTTTTGTTAGCATAAGGGAGAGATTAGTATTACCTCATGTCTGACAGTTTCTTTTGGTAAAGCTTCTATTACAGCAAGAAGAGTTTCTAACCATGCATTGCTGACACCTGTTCAAAAGAAATGGTTATAATTTATATAACCCACGTTATATTGTGCATGCAACAAAATAGACATCAGTTTTACAAAATTTGTTTTAACTTCTCACAGACATCTCTTCAAGGAGCTATGTGTCTAGAAGCCACTAAACTAACGTCTAAGGCTTCAAACTAAGAAGTAGGATAGGTGAGAAGCAAATTCTGTCCCCATTTCTTGTACCTTTTAAATTCCTGTATAAAATTAGTAATGCTCCTGTTTGATTTATAAAGGTAATTTCCCTCATTTGAAAGCATTTTTTTTCCTTATGCCCACTGAAACTTTTGGTTTTTATGCCTTTTGTTTTTCTTTGTATTCTAAAAACAGTGTCAAAGAAATTAGGACAAACTAATCAACAAAGAAGAAATGTCAACCATCCTCCCTCCAACTTTTCAGCCAAAAAATTTTGGTACTTCAAGAGAAGCTCCAACCCAGTAAAAACTTTGAGATTTAGTCCTTCAGTCAAAGTGGGGTTGTTTTTACTTCAGTCAGAATTACATTTAAATATTATTATGGAAATGGTCAGCATGCAAAAATGTTTTCATTCATGCAAGTCTAGATACAAAGTCACAGTGACTGCACTCACTGCTTTGCCCAGTATTGTATGGTCCCTAAGGAAACAAAACATACAGAAGTCATCAGAGTAGCTGTATAGCTCTTACCTGCATCTCTGTGTTCCAGGTTCTGGAGAATAATGTGTAGGAAGGAGTGGGAGTATGTATGAATGGACACCGACTCCTCTTGCAGAACAGTCAAAAATGAAACAGCAGCTGTTAACTGCATTTCCACTCCTGCAACATGCAGAACCTCCTGTATAATTACAAATTATATCAATATAAAGCATGAGGCAGAAATGTACTGAAAGAATACATAAATTTTTGCATTCAATTTTAGAATTAATGTACAAAAAGTTGGGTAAACTACAGAATTCTCTGTAAAATTATTTCTTCTCTTAACAGCAGTTTCTTGCAGGTATTAGATTTTCTTATATTATAGCACAAATAAAAGTTAATTATACTATTTTATTTAAATGTTTTTTGTGCCTTCCAGTTTCATTAATATGTGGATTGTTCAACTTTACAGAATGAGAGGTAAAAGCAGACCAGCCAACAATTGCACTTCTGCTGTTTATACACATGAATTGAAAAGAAGTAATTCGTTCATTCAGTGAGAGATACTAAAATAGCAGAAGGCAACCTAAATTTCATCCCTTGACAACTAACATGGAATGCAAATTAAAAAGCACATATATATAGTCCTAAGAATAAGGCAAGATGGACTAGAATATTTATCTAGCTAACTCACTACTTCTAAGCTTTAACATACAAGAATATAATTAATTAAGCTGTTTTTAAAATCATCAATTCTAAAGTTAAACAAATATAATAAGGGGATAAAATATTATTAATTTTGTTGAATTAAACAAAAAGACTATTTGTATTTTAAATTTCAGATTTATGCACAGAACTTCCATGATGCAATCTATGACACAGCATTCATTGCAAGTAGTAGTAATTGTAAATATCTATCAGCTAAGTGAACATTCCATTTGTTTACTTCTCTAAATGTATCTATTTCATGAGAAAATAAAGAGTTCATTATTCTACCACTAAAGCATTACACTCATTCACAAGTCACTCCAAATTTTGTAAGAGTTTAAAGCCCATACTTCTTACATAACATGTTATATACATAGGTTTTGTTTCTTTTTTGAAGGGCTTGAGATGAACAGTGCATTCTCAGATCACTTGTCAAAAATAAAAAATAATCTATTCTTTTAATTTAAAATGAAAATAAGCCTAGATCAGATTACAAAAGTATTCATTATGCACCTAAGTGTATGGATACTTATGGATTGGACAGGTGCACTGTTTATTGGGTTGAAAACTGACTGGATGGCTGGGTCCCAAGTGGTGGTGAATGGAGTTAGATCCAGCTTGCAGCCAGTCACAGGTGGTTCCTCAGGGCTGGAGAACAGTCCTGTTTAATGCCTTTACTGTTGACCAGGACCAGGGTCAGTCAGTTTGCAGATGACACGGGGTTGGGTGGGAGTGTTGATCTGCTGGAGGGTAAGAAGGGTCTGCAGAGGGATCTGGACAGGATGGACTGATGTGCCAAGGCCAATTGTATGAGGTTCAACAAGCCAGTGCTGAGTCCTGCACTTGGGTCACAACAACCCCATGCAGCAGTTAAGGTTAGGGTAGAGTGGCTGGAAAGTGGCTTTCTTCACTGAAAGGGTGTTCAGACATTGGCACAGGCCACCAGGTAAGTGGTGGAGTCACCATTCCTGGAAGTATTCAGAAGGCATATGGATATGGAACTTGGGGACACGGTTCAGTGGTGAATATGGCAGTACTGAGTAAACAGCTGAACTTGATGATCTTGGGATTTTTCCAACTTTAATGATTCTATGATTCTAGGTAATATATAGCAGAGGAAATTTGCTGAGAAAATGGCTTGTACAGAACAACTGAGAAATTTTTAGTAGATATGGTAAAAAATTAGAAGCTTTCATTCCAAAAGTGTCAACCAGTTTGTATGTGCAAATGTACAATTATTAGTCTATCTGATTTCAAGGAGAACTATTACTTATCTCTCAAGACCTGTCTCAGTTTATGGTCACATTTATTTCTAAAAGGATTCCCTGTGTCCTTGCTCCTCCAAATTAAAAAAAAAAAAGAAACACATTGACCTGTTATCAGTAAGTGTGATAAAATATCTGCATTCAATAGCCATGGTGACCACTCTCTTATTTCCACAGCCTACTTCTGTCCTTGTTCCTCCACTGGTATTATATCCACAGCCAAGAGAGAATAAGGACACCTACCAATTTTGCATTTTGAGTATTTCTGGGATCGGAATATCTGTCCATACTGTTCTGGGATTCTGTCTTACACTTGTTCAAAAAAACATCCCCAAGATAATCAAAAGCACTATCTACGCCCAGTAGATGCTAACAGAGACCAGAAAATAATGGAGAAGAGCCAGGCTAAGAGTTGGACTTGATGAACTGAAAGGTTGTTTCCAACCTAAATGATTCTATGATTCTCTGAATTCAGTTTTACATATGTATTTGCTTTGTGCGCAATACAAACAGGGTTACTTACCAACAAACAAAGTTTCCAAATAGTCTCCACCACAGATCCACACAACTCTGGATAGTCATGTGTGAGAACACATTCTCTGGATGTGCCTCCTCATGGACCTCGGGAGACATTGAAATGTAAATTTCTAGATTTCTTACACACCTGTCTGCATTGATGTTTGCACTCAGAACTGCACAGTTCTGCATTTGAAAATGTATGGGTCTCCTCTTTCCATTTTCACTTAAGTTGGATAACTTAGATTTAATTAACATAAATTTATTTATTTAGAAGGTAACGTATTTTTCTATACATGGATACTTCACAGATTTTCACTGCAGGAAAAATGCTTTTTCTATCTTATTCAGACAAGTATATTTAATGGAATTTTAGGTATTAGCATGTTCTTGACTATTCTAATGTCCACAACTTAAACTCACGCATCAAAACTTGCAAAATTTAGAAAGCCTGTTTTATTCCATTAATTGTAAAAAAAGGAAATTCACCGCTACTTCAAATGCACATTTTGTCCTGCAACAACAGAATTCTCTTGAAAGAATGCTGCAAGTAGGAACATAGTCAAACCATTTTAGTAATTGTGTTGATATGACAGAAATTTTCCTTTAAGACTAAAAGACACAGAAATAATGGAAATTACAGAAATAAAAGAATACAATGAGAATGGACCTTAAGACCAATGTTAGGTATAACAAAGGATGAAAATTACCCCACCTCTTCTTAAACGATAAAATCAACTACACAAAAAGAAAAACTTCAAGAGGAGATTGACAGATTGGGAAAATAAGTAACTGTGAAAATGAGTTTGAAATTAATCATACAACATTGAATAAAGTTTGATGTATATACTACAACAAGAACAGCCATAGTTTGCTGCATTTGAAAAAAATCTCTTATTAGTCAGATAGACACCTGTAGTCTCCCTCCACCACTTCTGGTTGCAGAGCCCAAGGATAGAAAGGAGGGAAAAGACTACTAACATCATTTGAAAAGAGCCATTTGGTGTAGGAAGAGAGGTTGATAAGGATGTCTAAGCTTTCTCTAAATCTGCATTTCAATTATTTCCAAAGTTCATGAGGAGGTGCATGCAGAAATCCAGAGTGGGGTTCTCTATACAAAAGAACCCATACAAGGATGCCACTTCATTTTAACAGAACTTAAGAAAAATATTTCATAATCTCATTTCTACTTTAACATCTAAATTATATACAGGGTATTTGTTTTGATAGCATACCCAAAATATTGACACCTAATTCAATCATTACTTATGTAATATTTATTGACATATTGATTTTGCTCATCTCAGATCTAAAAAAATTATGTTAAATAAATAAAGTGTCTTTGATGTAATTTTAATTTATTTAGATTTTACAAATAATAAGCAACTGCATATACACATTTCTATATTTATGGAAGTAACCAGGTTTATCAATGTCTCATGAATGAAATACAAATTTGTAATGTATCCAGCTGGAAAATTTATTTCTTCCTTCCTCTGCATTATTCTCAGCTCCAATAAAAACAGTATTTATTTTTGCTTTGAGTTTCTGCAAGTATCTTGAATAAGTACATTGGTTTCCTTATGCAGTTATATGGTGACAATACTTTCAAATAAATAGCCCTCTGAAACTACTGCACAATTCATTTTTCATGTGCCAATATGAATTCAAAAATCATTTTTCCTTGTCTTAAGAAGTGGAACCAAGTGCAGTAATTTAAATCAGCTTATTTCCCTGCAATGCCAGATTACATTTGAAGACTCTAATCACAGTTGAGTTCAATTATACCTTTATAGACTATTAAAGTTTCCATTTAATGGTCAGGAAAATTCCTCCAACAAAAATAAGGATAAGAAAAAAAAATACATCAACTTAATGATGCCAAATACTGTTTTGCAGTTAAAAGTGCAACGCACATGGCTGCAGAACTGTACTTCTATTACAGATTAAATAAATATTAGATAATAGAACACCATTGAAAAACCGGCTTTATAAAAGCATTGCCACAGAAAGAAACTTAACACATATCAGAAAGTTTCAATTTATAAAGCTTAAACCTGAAAGGAATGCTTAGATTTAGACTGACCTCATTACATTTTACTCTTTTACCCCTGCTTGGAGCCCATTAACTTAGGTTTCATTTAATTTATCAACTAGGAGGGCATCCAGTTTGGGTTTAAATGACACTATAAGATGAAAAATACACTACTTTTCTCAGTAATTTACTCAAAGATTGATTGCATTTATTATTAAAGTTGTCTGCTTCATTTCTAACATTTCTATCTTCAATTCCTAATGCTTCTTTCTTCACATACTATTTTCAGTTGAATGTTCTTTAATATTATACAGGAAGATACTTTTACAAAGTAATTAAGTACTACCTGATCTAAGATCACACTGAGATCCAACTCCCACTGCACAAATATTTTCCAGGCCCTAGGTCCTGTTCATGATAATGATCACACTTCTAATTTTTTCCTCTATCCCTATATAAAAAAAATACAAGACTAGAACCAAAAACTGTATTCCCATAATAGACTTTTTATTGAAGACAGGTCAAAACTAGCACTTCTCTACACCCTGAAAAATAAGAGTAAAAAAATCCCCAGTGTTTCTTATTTCTCCTTCATTTCAGGATGAAATCTGCTCTCAAAGAAAAAACTCCAGAGGCAAAAATGGATTCAATATGTTAAACATAAAAAAACCAAACCAACTTTTCCTAAAGTCAGTGAGGTTGGTTTAGGAAAGATTGCATTACCTGTGTCAGAATAAAGTGGCAGTAACTGCACATACTTCATGTAAGTTGAAGAGTTTCCAATTACTTTGCAACTTCAAGTCATTCTTCTCAAAGCATTTTTAAACACATATGTGTTTAAACAAAATGCGTATCGATCTGCATCTTAAAGCACAGAACATAACTAGAAAACACTTCAATGTTTTCTAAACAATCTGTCTCTACTAGTCCTTAGGTCTAAAGAGAGCTATTTCTCAACTATTTGCTGAATTTAAATAATCAGACAAAACCTGGACTAGTTCCCCTAAGAAATAAGAGTCTCCCTGGGATCACAGAAGTTTCAGAAGACAATACGAAGTTTAGAGATGATGTCTGGTATTCACAGAACACTTGAGACTGAAGGTCTCTCTGGAGGTCACTTTGTCTGATCCCTATGCTTGAGCAGGGCCACCTAGAGCTAGGGCATGCCCAGATTGCTTTTGAATACCTCCAAGGAGGGAGACAGGAACGTCTCTGGGCAACTTGTGCCAGTGCTCGGTCACTCTCATAGTAAAAAAGTGTTTTCTGAAATTCAGAAGGAATCTACTGTGTCTCAATTTGTGGCCGCTGCCTCTAGTCCTGTCACTGGGTACCACTGCAAAGAGCCTCACTTTTTCATTTATTTGCATATGTTGATAAGATCCTCTCCAAGCCTTTCTTCTGCAAGGGTCTTCTGAACAGTCTCAGCCCTCCTTTGTTATGAGGAGCCCAAAACTGGGTAAGTGCTACAGGTGGAGTAGAGCAGGAAGTGGAGCAGAGGAGAGGGATCACGTTTGAACTGCTTGCCATGTCCTGTCTAATGCAGCCCAGGATGCTCTGCTGCAGGGGAACATTGCTGGCTCATGTTCAGCTTGGTAGCCAGCATGTGCTCTCCTGTGAAGCAGCTTTTCACCTGGGTGATCCCCAGCATGTATTTGTGCACAGAACTTTGTGGAGTACATCTACCACACAGAAACTAAGTCCTCCCTGCAGCAGGGCTTGCATTTAAATAATCTACAGAAGAATATTTGCTAAGTAATCATGGTTAGGATTACAAAAATATTTGTTCCTCATCTTTCAGTGAATCAATTCATAACAATGTGCAGGATATGACTCATTAAATTAATTTTTCACAAATACTGAATTGTCCCTTGAGCAGCCTCTTCCTTAACAGTAGGACACAGAGGGAGGATTCAGTTTAAGACCAATTCCCCAGACAGTAAGAAATATACCAAGTAATTTTTCATAATATGGCTCTATTTAATTCTTTTATTAATATAATGCTATGGTACCCGCCTTTTAAAAAAAAAAAAAAAAAAAGCTCATAGATACACATCCACATAGGTTTTCAACAAAAGCAGTAATTAATTTTTGAAAACTTCAGCAAAGAAAACAATGAAACATAATGACAATTCAGTGAAAGAAACAAGTATAATTTTTGCATGGGCCCACTTCACTACTTAGTAAACATCTCCTCAGCAGATAGAAAACTGTATAACATAAGCACGTGAGTCAGTCATCTCACTTTTCTTACTAATACATGCTTTCTTATACCTGGCAATGAGAATTTGATACAGATACAGCAAGAAAACTCACAGCAGCTACTACAGAAAATTTCTTCTCAACTCTAACATTCTTGAGATAGAAAGGACAACACAGAATCTTAAAATAACTCTACATTTCATTTCAATGTATTTTAGATTATCAGTCTTTTAGCTTGAGTCAGTAACTAGTTAAATGCTTCTTGTCTCAAGTGATCTAAATATTTTTGTTAAGCATTAGTTGCTTCCAACAAGAAAATAGCATTCCTATAGGCAAATTGTGTTTAAAAGGGAGAGATTTAGAATTATATGGGAAAAAAACCCACTAAATTCAAAAAGTGTCCTGGTAAAATTATGACTGACTCACACTACTGAAAGTGTCAAATGTATCTCTAAAAATACATGGGGAACAAGGAAACTGAGTCTGTCCATAAAATTACTAACATAACTCAATGCTTTGAAAATACTGAAATAACTGTGAATAAACACAATGCTCCTTTAGCTGACAATTTGTATAAATTGGAACTGTGTTTATATCAAAGTCATCAATTGCACAAGACCAGGTTAGAGACTGTTCTAAATCAAAACTTTGATTTAATCATATAAAAACTGCCAATGGCAGTGGTAGAAGACCAATCCAATGAAAAAAATAAAGAAAAACAATCAGATATTTGCTGTGTACCAACTATGAGATATTTTGATAGCCAAAACTAACGTATTTTTCCACCCAGCTCGTAGCCTTTAAAATCACTGAAAACCAGTCTAACAGGCTGGCTAATGTAATCAAAGTCATAATTCCTACTGCAGCCTCATATAGAGTTATTAAGCTTTGCATTAGTATTTGTGATGCAGTTTGTTCTTATTTGGCTGAAGCTGCTCCTTAAACCACACCTTAAATGAACTTTTACATTTCTTCTAGACAAGGGTTCATATCTGGGGCAGAGTAGAAATACATGAGAGATCTGCATATTCCTTAAAATCACAGAATCATAGAATGATTTGGGTTGGAAGGGTCATCTAGTCCAGTCCCCCACAGCAATGAGCAGGGACACCTTCCACCAGACTAGAATGCTCAGAGTCTGACCTTGAACACTTCCAGGGATGTGGCATCCACAACTTCTCTGGGCAACCTGTTCCAGTGTTTTGCCACTCTCGTGGTAAGAAATCTCTTCCCTAGATCTAGTCTGAATCTACCCTTTAGTTATATCCATTACCCTCAACAGGCTGAACAGTTTGTTCTCATCTTTCCTATAAGCCTGTTTTAAGTATTGAAAGGTCACAATAAGGTCTACCCAGAGCCTTCTCTTCTCCAGGTTGAACAACCCAAGAATCCTTTATATAAACATATCCGTATATAAAATTACTGTATAACATTACATGGTCAGCATGCATCTACCACAACTAACTAAAAATGTGGGTAGGGTAGTGTACGACAGCTAAAAGCAAACTATACTCTTCTGGACAGCAGCATGAAAATCCTAATGTTTGGATGGAAAGAGATTGAGAAGATCAAAATAACCCATTATGATTAGATGCTCCTCAAAAAGAATTCTCAAAAAGCTGTTAGAATACTGTTAAATCTTTAGAACACATAAATAGTATTGGTTTTAGGGGTTTTTTCCAGTTGTAACCTTTTTTTTTTTTAGAATGTAATACCTGTTAATACTTCATAAATTCAGTGAATTAATGTGGAAGACCTACTGGACATACCCCTCCTAAAGAGTGAGTTTGAAATAAAAGTGGGATTTTTTTTGCCATTGTTAAAATACCTATACTTGCAGAAAAAGATACATTCAAACCTCATTTCACAAAACTTACTCTGATTTTTGGTAATACCCGACGAAGTGTTTCAGCAGGATTCTGTCGCATCAGGACCGGAAGATTTGCCACCACACTTGTTCCTTGGATATCCTGACCAGAACTTAAAAAAACAAATACACACAACACATTACTCTGTATCATGATTACAAACTCACAGCTCTCATCTAAAAAAAACCAAAAGAAGCCAAAAAACCAAAACAAACCAAACAAACAAACAAACAAACAAACGGCAAACCAAAAAAAAACAACAAGAACAAACCAACACTACTCAGGTTTGTCATTCAAGTAAAGAGAGGAATTTTTTTTCAACGCAATACGTTGTAGAAGACAGCATTAAAAAATACCAACCATAAAAGCTGTTACATATAATTTCTTACATGGAATGTTTAAATTTTTAGTTTAGCCTTGGAGAAAAACATTAAACTTTTGAAAGATCTTTTCAAACTGGATGATCAAGGCAGTGGTTTCATGGAAGTTTTTGTATTATAGCAATACAAGGGATAAACCATAGGAAATGGACAAATAGAAGATACACACGAAAGCTACACGATGTCCAACATTTTAACAGAAATCTACCATTTTTTTCCTTTTTGTAGGGAAAACAGTCAGATATATAATCAGATGCATACTGACAATCATGATTAAAGGATGCAAAAACTTGGTTAGATTACAGCTCTTCCACTTTTCTCCCCATCCTGTCTCTCTCAATGGTATCCTACAATTGAAAAAGGAAAAGAAAAAAAAGCAAGATAGGAAGGAAATGGTAGGTAGCAATGAAGAAAAAGCATGAGATGAAAACAAAGATAACTCAAGTGGATAAACTTCTAGAAGAGAATCAGAAACAAAAAGGGTCTGGATGACAAAATTAAAACTAAACATCAACACATCCTTTTCCTTTTTTTTTTTTCCCTTAGTGAAACATATGACCTCTGGAAAGGACTAGATACATAAATTGGTCACAGAACAGGAGAGCTGCACAACTACCTTCCAGTTTTGTTCTGTCTCTAAAGTATATTAGAGAATCAACAGTTAAGGTGTAAAGCCTTTCTGCAGCATTTAGAGCTGAAAAGATCTTTACACATTCCATTAATGCTCCACATTGTCTTCAACATGTCTTTCAGAAGCCCAAATGAAATTACAGGTACAATTAAGCAGGCCAATTTAGATCTATTTTGTTAAATATATACAAATATGCTTCTAAAAATAAGGATGTGTTTGTATAATAAGCCAGAAACAAAAGTAAAATCTTTGGTTAAAATCTACAGAGACTAAAATACCCCAAACAAAATACTGTAATATATTACTAGGAAGATTTTTTCTTTGCACGCCATATTTTTAAACTGCAATTAGGTATCATCAATATTAACTTAATTGTATCTAGAAAACTTCAATTTAAGTGCAAAAATTTTTGAAAGAAAGCATTCTTCACTACCCTTGCAAAGATAACTTTCCACATTAGAAGGCAGTACATTCTGGAAGATTAAGTAGAGGCTTGATGTCAGGAATTCAGGAATCCAAATCCTCTTGGCAAGGTGGAGAATCCCACCTTCCCCCAGTTCACTTACGTTTTGGGTTTCCATTTTGCACACAGGTGTAATTACCTAACTCACCACTTACAAACTATCACTCTGTATATGGGCACTAATACAGGAAAACCTCTGCCCCAGCAAAACCTTTACCCTCCAGAAAGAGTCAATCTTGCTATGGTAGATATGCCTCTCCTTTTCTTTTGTCTTTTTTTTTTTTTTTTTTTTTTTTTTTTTTGTATTTTTTGTACAGAATAACACAAAATGTCTGTAATCTCAAAGTATGTGACTAAAGCATACATGACAGAATTAACTTCATCTTAGATTGTGCATGTTTGTCTCTAATCCTTTATAATCAGTGGAGAGAAGTAAGACTCAACAGCAAGCCTATCTATCTCAGCCTGAATAGATGAGATGGACAGTGCCCCTACAGTGCCTGTTTCCCTTTATCACGTGACACAAAAACTAGCTCTCCTATGTATAGCCGCGCTGTAAGTAAATGCTGGCTCCTACCCACAGACACACATTACACGCCTTAGTCCTACAGGCGCTCATGTTTATGCTCAGATTCACCATTGCAAGTAGTTCCACTGATTTCTCACATAGTGATGTATTAGAATCATAGAATATATCATGTTGGAAAAGACCTGTAAGGATCAAATCCGACCCCTGAACCTCAAAGGACCACCTAAAAGTAAATAATATGACTAAACACATCATCAAGAACCTCAAACTCTGACAGGTGCCACGACTACCTGTGTGAGTGCCATGACCACTCCTCCACCCTGAGAAGCTTGTTCCAGTGACTGACCACCCTCTCAGTGAAGAACCTTCTCCTACGTCTAAACTGAACTCGAATTAACATCTTTACAAAAGCTCGTCTGATTACAGCAGCTAACATAATAAATTTGGGACAAAATAAAACATTCCTACTTCCCAGAGCAATCAAGAATCAACAGAATATTCTGAGTTGGAAGGGATCCACAAGGATCATGAAGTCCAATTCTTTAGTGAATGGCCCATACGTGGACCAAACCTGGAACCTTGGCATCATTAACACATTGCTCTAACCAACTGAACTAATCTTAGGGTCAAATCCACTACAAACTTAGTAATGATAATAACTGTTCTATAAAAACGCTACACACGATGAATGCAAAGAACCAGTATTTTTGCCTTTTCTTTCTTTTGGATCATCTTAAGTATTAGACAGATAAGAATGCAGATAGAAGACTTATCCAAAATTCTAAGATGGGTAGCAAGTGAGCAGAAAGTTGTGAACACTGTATTGAGGTTATCACACATTGCTGTCATTGAGGCTGCAACACTCTGACCCACGGAGCAAAATCTGGAAATCATTCCTAGAGCAGACACTTTATTGTGCCTACACATTAACAACAATAAAGAGCAAACAAAAATTACAGCTGGGGATGGAGCTCAACACAGATGGAAAAAAAATTACACTGAAATTCACAATATCAGAGTGTAGTAACAAAAATATAAATTAAAAATCCTGGCTGCAAACAAGATAAATTTCAGATATATCATTTCAAGGGGAAGAGAAAAAGGCTTGACAAAGTATAAAAACCATGACCATTTCCTGTATTTCTGAATATTGGTTATCTTTTCTCTCGGTATTTATCTTACTTTAGGAATACACAAAATTGCTAATCCAACACTGTAGTTTTTAATACAGTGGGTATTCCAACAGAAAATACTTCAGTACTTTTTCCGTGTTTTAATCTTCTGTTAAGACTACCTACTTATGTAAAATTAGGCTGAGGTGATTTTCTTAAAAAGTATTTGCGACCAATTTTCTGGTTAGTTACTATATACATCCCTCTATATATTTAACTGTTTTTTGTAAATGTTGACAAGTTTTTACAGGGCAAAGCTACACCAAAGCACTTTTTAATGCCATTCAAAACCAGCAAGAATGGATAAGAGTTTAGATTTTCAGACTGATTTTAATATCAGCATCCCTGTAATCTTGATTGATAAACATGTATAAGCACTCTCAATAAAATACCTTCTCCCAGTAATATTTAAACTCAGTGAAAGGACAGTATTCTGTCAACTACTGAAAATGAACTTAAATTAATAATTAATAATTGATATATTTACAACTTCAATATTTTTGCATTATTCAAAGTCATTTTATTAACTAATTTAAAGCCATGAATTTTGCAGTCTTTCATGTTCATGGAAAATTTCTCTTAGTATCATATGCTAATTCCAATGAAGCTTTAAAGCAGAACTGAGAAATCCAGAGCACCCAGAGTAGAAAAGGGTCACAGAGGGCATGAGGCCCACAACTTCTTATGATACAACTTGAAAGGAATACATACCTTTGTGTAATCATGCAAAAGTTCAAGGTAACTTGGAGGAGCTATTTAACTGAAAACTTTATTCATTTTGCATCAAGATGGAAGAAATCCTAACTGCTAAAAAATGCAAACAAAATGCTGCCTTTATTCATCAAAATGTAAAGAAAAGGGAAGCATTTCTCTTTAAACCAGAAATTCTTAGTATTTGGCTTGCTGCCAATTAAGAATGTGAAGCAGGAGGCATTTCAACACCTACACAGTCTGTAACTTTCCAACTGCAGAAGATTTTTTTTCTATTTCTACCAGAAGAGCCGCACGATAGATTTTCTTTAAATATTAAAGACTTCAGAATGATAGTGAATTATTGCTAAATGCTCAGATGTAGACATTTTGTACTAATAAACAAGTTAAAATCAATGCTAAATCTTTTTTTCGGTCACAGTAAGCTCACTGTAATGAGCGTGCTATTCCTTTATGAACAGCGCTAACTATAGAAGAACACAACAGAGCCCTATACTTAGAAGCAATTTAGCTCAACCTCTTTTGTGCTAGCAAAATCCACATACTCAATATCATTGAAATATAAAACTTCAAGACTCATCTTCTGAGTTCATCCTACAGGAGATCCCAGTGACTTTCCAGTGCTGGGAATCCTCAAGCAGGGAGGAAAGTTCTCGTGCCTGAACACTTCTGTCCTCATACTTAATGCCTCTGCAACACCAGCTGCTCGCTGCTGGCCAGCAGTACCAGAGCTGGTCTAACTGCAAGACCCATTGAAGGGCACTCCTTAAAACACTTCTCAAGCACAAGCATAGCACTAACCCTCTCCCTCTAGCCCCTGCATTTGGCTTTACCTTTTTCTTCTACCTTCATAAAATGAAGTCCATGTGATATTTGGGACTGCCTTGAGGCTGAAGCAAATCCTCCTAGAAACCATTTACAAACATACGGAGGACAAAAAAAATGCCTGGGAATAGTCAGCCTGGATTTGAGAAGGGGAAATCATGCCTGATCAGCCAACTTTACAGCCTTCTACAACATGATAACTGGCTGAGACAATGGAAGTTGTTTAACTTATTTTAGCGAGGCTTTTGACATTGTCTCCTCTTATAACCCCATAAACAAATTGATTAAGTACAAGCTAGAGAAATGGAAAATTATGTAGACTGAAAACTGAACGAACTATTGAGCCTAATGGGTTGTAGTGAGTGGCATGGAAGCCAGCCACAGGTGGTTTACCTCATGGGTCTACTGGGGTGTAAATAGTTCAATGTTTTCATCAATGACCTGGATGATGGGACACAGTGCACCCTCAGTTACTATGCAGACAACACAAAACCAGCAGGAGCAGTTATCCTCATCTGATAGACCAGATGACTGTGCTGATTCAAATCCGATTTTCAAAACCCATTTCTCACTTTGATCTTCTACTTAAGATACACGTGCCTATGGTCATTTTACAGCACATGTGAATAAAGTTTACATGATCTGTATATTAAAAAAAAGAAGAAACTAATTTGATTTTAGTATATATCTGAACATGAAACTTCTAGTGCAATAAAGTAAGAATCAAACCCCCAGATTTAGCTGCACAGTAGTTTTGTATTCACAGTAACCCTGTTTACCAGGATCAGTTTGGTCAACTGAAGTCTCTTATTTCTGTTTGCTTGCTGAACATATATCAAAGAGAGAAAGAAAAATGTCTAATTCATATACATACTCCTTTCTATTCCTGAGCCAAAACAAATGTGATGTAATGACACAGTAATTTCATTCTTCCTAATATCATCAGTTTCTGTGAGTTTATACACTAATTATTATGAGTAAACATTAAGCTTTTCTCCCTTGAATTTTAAAAAAAGTTTCAAGAATATAAAAAATGCCTCGCAGGAAGTCATTTTTCATTAACATATCAATGTTACAATCTCCTAGAAAGACAAATATTTCCTCTTCCTTAGAGGACTTATAAAACATATTGCATTTTATATGGTCTCTGGGAAGAATTCATCTTGGCCTTTTTTTTATCTTGCGTCTGATTTTGAAAAGTAAAATCAAGATCAACTTTTGACTCCAAGACAATGTCATTTCCCATTCCGAGGCAATATAGCAAAAATGAGCTAGGAGCTGGTATTATTTTTGCCCTGCCAGTGCTCATTCACTGACCCAGAATTCATAGTTTTCACTTTCAACACAATTTGTTACTACAGAGCATGCATTATGTGATAGAAGTCTTCTGAAAAAAGTACAAGGTCTGTAGTTTTTCTACACTGAAAGTGGGGAAAAAAAATTGCAGATGCTAACCAAATTCTAAAAGGGTAAAGTACTTTTGTTGACCTAAATTTCTCCTAAATTTTAATTTAGACAAAGGATCTCTTTTCATTCTTCACTCTTATTTTTTCTACAAGTGTATTTCATGCACACAGTTATCTATCTGTGGCATTAGAGAGATGAAAAATTTAAAAGACCTAATAGGTAGTAAAATATACTTGCAGTCTTCTTCAGCTTGTGGGTCTTGCATGTGTGGGGCATTATAAACACTTATATTATACATCCACTTTATTACTCTCTGTTTGTCTTCCTATCATGCCTTCTCATCCTTTCTGACCATAACATATTCCATCTTGTATCAATCCCATATATATTTTTTTCATAGCAACTCTAATAGTTGTGGAAGCTGACAAGAAATTTTCAAAAATATTTAAAGGTTCTTGATTAAGAAAGCTGTATTTCAACCTCTCCTTTAGTATAAAGACTCACAAGTCTAAAACCAATGTCTGTTTTTTCAAGATTTATTGACAGTTCTATCAGAAGCTACCACTTTCCTTCACTTCAACCCTTGCTATGAGTTTCCTCAATCATTTTAAAATAAATTACGCTATACTAATTCCATTAGGAATTCCTCTGCATACCACTAAGAAAAGCACATTAAAGATTAGAAAAGCACATTAAAGATTAGAAAAGCAGCTGTTCCTGGTCTTTCTGCCTATACCCGTTTGGTTTTACAAAAAAGACTTTTCTGTATAAGCAGGAGCTTATTTTACTTTGAAAACCACAGTAAAAGCTTGAAATAATCATAATCTTCTAAGAATTAAAGTATAAGTAGAATTTTTTACCTCTCTTTCAAAAAATTCAAACTTTTAGAATAGGGTTATAAATTCCATAGCAAAAAAATCTAACTTGTTGCATCAAACAGTAAAACACAGAGAAATGGTAAATAAAACATACTTCATAAATGCCGGCCCATAAGGCCAGCCCTTTCCAAAATCACACACACTGGATCAAAAGAAAATGCAAATGTAAAAGACTCACAGAGACATTACTCGGAGTACAGAATGAAAGTACAGCGTATAAGTACAGTGAATGAATGAAAAGCCACACAGAAAGTAAATATAAAAAAGGGTAAAGAGACTGAACTCAAGGGTTTCAAGCTTTTGATCACAACATTTTCCCTCATATGTAAGAGTAATGTAAAGTAATATGTAAGATACATAGGTATCTTAGATATAGTAAGTAGATAGGTATCATATCTAATAATGTAGGCTAAGCATATGTTCCAATTTGAAAAATATAGAAATAAAATGGTAAGCACTGAAAAATATATCTGAAATTTTAGAGACTCTTAAGAAGTTTTAGCTGTAGAAGCAGTTTTACTCCCAATCAAGGAACTCTGTGGGCTCAGAATTACTTCAAACAGTTAACATTAAGTTTCTATCAAATTACTGCTGTCATACTCAACGGGCCTGGTGACTTAAAATAAAAAAAAATAATCAGAAAATGAACACAAAACTGTGAGCTTACTCCTCATATGAGCTAGTTTTTAGAGAAGTGGAAAGCCTTGCTGGTTCACCTTCTTTTCATTATTCAGGTAGTAGTCATAGTAGTGCTATTCATATTTTCAAGCAGCATTGGACATCTTCTTCAGACTGATGCAGTTATATGTATCAGCATTACAATTCAAAAAGGTAACTCTAGTGCTCTTTCTCATCCATTAGAAGCAACCAATGATCAAAGGCAGCTTTCTGAAGTAAACATGTAAATAACTAAAAAATTGCTTCAATTCCAAGCTGCTGCTGATTCATGTTCTGTTAAACAAAAAGTGCTTTATTTGATTCATGTTCACTTCAGGAATTAGGATGAAATTCAGCTACTTAATTAAAATGAGAAAGACTCGGAGTCATGTCTCTCAAAAATGCATGGTATTTGTCGCATATAGCTTGGAGTGGACAGACAATCAAACCAGATAATACAATTAACATAATAAAAAAATTGAAGTGATGACACAAGTCTTTCAAATTTCCACCTCTCTGGCAGAATAATTTTAAATGGTAGATAAAAATGAGCATTATATATACAGATAATCAACCTGTATGAGCATTCCTGTTAAAATCATTACAAGCATACCATCGGAATCCTCCAGACTACCTGCTTGTTTTGGCTGGGTAGAGTTAATTTTCTTCACAGTGGCTAGTATGGGGCTGTGCTTGGGATTTGTGCTGAATACAGAGCTGGTAATACAGAGATATTTTTGTTATTGCTGAGCAGGGCTTACACAGAGCCAAGGCCTTTTCTGCTTCTTGTATTGCCACGCTGGCAAGGCAGTTGGGGGTGCATGGGAGGTTGGGAGGAGACACAGCCAGGAGAGCTGACCAGAACTGACCAAAGGGATATTCCAGACCATATAGCATCATGTTCAGTATATAATGTGGGAGCAAAAAGAAGGAAGGAGGGCACATTTGGAGTGATAGTGTTTGTCTTGCCAAACAACCATTACACATGATGGGGCCCTGTTCTGGAGATGTCTGAACACCTGTCTGCCCATAGGAAGCTTTGAATTAATTCCCTGTTTTATTTTGCTTGTGTTTGAGGTTTTTGCTTTCCTTATTAAACCGTCTTTATCTCAGCCCACAAGTTTTCTGCCTTTACCCTTCCTATTCTCTCCCAGATCCCACTGGTGGGGGAATGAACAAGATGCTGTGTAGGGCTTGGTTGCTGGTTGGGGTTAAACCATGACAATACTCCATTATGTTTAAGTAATTATAATCCTAATAAGGTTCCCTACCTTCAAAATCACTACAATCATCCTAAATAGTCTTTTGTTAGACTATTTTTTCCTCACATACTCATATTTTAACTTACTTCTAATGGTACAATTATCCTAAAAAGAGTTTGACATTCTTCAATGGAAAGAATAAATAAAAGCATTTACCAGTAATTCCACCCACATTTACTAAAATTAGTACAGAATCATCTCTAGAAGAAAAGAATATCTCTTTCCTTTGAATGCATGTCAAATGTGCTCGCACATAGATCCTTCACAGCATATACTCAGTGTTAACCCCCAGAATATCTGGCTTATCTATTTACTATGTTAGTATCAATATTGTTCTGAGGAAGAACAAGTTAAGAAGAAAAAAGGGAAGAAAAAAGGAAAATTACAGTAAAAGGCAACAACTGATGCAATACCATTTGCACACCATTCCCCCCTCCTCCTCCCTATGGTTTGTAACTAAAGAAGAACAGAATTAACTGAAAGGTGTGAGACAGCAAATTTTTAGTATAAACCCATGGCGGAATATTAATACAACATACTATTTTCATGAACAATACTTTTATTAGGTATATGATGAGATATCCATGCAAGTGGATGTCTACTGGCAGAATTCACCTTAAACACAGCACACAGGGCTCAAGATACCAACATTATTCTAGTGCATAAAGAACTCCAAAATTCTGTACAAGTACCATAGGCCAACAGTCTTCACAGATGTCCTACAAACCATCTCAACTGGTATCCACTGTGTAGTGCCTCAAAGATCATGAACTTAAGGCAAACCCTCCGTCACCAGGATGAGGGCAAAGAAAAGGAAAATAAGATGGAAAGGAAGAAACAGCATTGGGGGAAAAATGAGTCTTTTTTATGGTGGACTTCGGAAGTGGGAACAAAAGAATTAAAAAAATTAACTCTAGTGCTCCTATCCTTCACCAAAAGGCAGGTAAAGTGAGTCATGAACATCTCAAATGACGTATTAAGTACTAAAATCTACTTAGAATCTTTTTCAACTCCTGGGTCTTACAGGTGTGGGGCATTACACACAGTAGATCCAAAAGCCACCACGTTCCAATTGTTTATTTACAAAGACGAAAAACACTTTCTTCATTTAATCAGGAAGTAAGATGAGACACTTGAAAAGTATTTATTAATACCTTCATAATTGGCAATAAATACGTAAGATAGATCTGGATATTAATTTTATGGATTTATATACTCTCTCAAAAATCATTTCCACTAGGTGGGATGTTTAAGTAATTAAAGCACAAGTGTTTTTATCTGCCCTTAGAGTTGATTTTTCCATGCCAGTCTGCACCTAATAATTTATTACAAACTCATGGT
This sequence comes from Pyrocephalus nanus, assembly GCA_038380795.1. Taxonomy (NCBI): domain Eukaryota; kingdom Metazoa; phylum Chordata; class Aves; order Passeriformes; family Tyrannidae; genus Pyrocephalus; species Pyrocephalus nanus. The sequence continues at coordinate 48,509,084 of CM076265.1, read as the reverse complement.
GCAAGTACTTTCTTTGTGTATAATACAACAAGCATGCAAGGTTCAAAAGTTACAAGTAACCCTTAAAATACACCTACAGCTGGTTTTACATGGTGATAACAATAAAAAGAAATAGACATACTCCTGGGTTAAAACCTGTAGTAAAGAAGCATTTTCATTTTAGATAGTCATTCTTTTCTCCATTGATTTAATAGTTAGCAGCTGATGCAGCTGAGAAAACCGAAAATAAACTTGAATCTCTCCCTGAAGACTATAATCTAACTTCTAGCTCCCAAAATGGCAGAGAAATTGGTATCCTAATCCTGAGCTCTGAAATGAAATTACATAAAAGAGATTAACTGTTTATAACAGAAGAATTTTGGTGCAAGCAGCAATGAGGCAGTGACTCATGTTTTGCTATTTAATATGGACATAAATCCTCCCCCTCAAAAAGCTCAGTTACAATTTCAGCAGTGAAAATGGCACCTTTTATGTTTCTCCCTTTAAAGACAGCATTTTTATCTCCAAGCCTACCCAACAATGTAAATAATATTACCATGTAAATAAGCATATTAAAGCAGACACCTTTCACATTTCTCTTTTACATATGTTTATTCTGTCAGAGACAATACAATCAATTTCTATTTACAACACAAACACAGTTACAATGTTTAAAGCATTTTCTTTCTGTCCCTAGTCCAGTCTTTTCAATATACTCTTGGTAACAGAAGTTACCAAGCAATTTCACTAGGGAGGAGAAAAGAAAAGAAGAATATATACTACTTTGAAAAAAGCTGGTCAGCTGCCCTTCTCATGCAGCACAGGCAAACAGTAAATTATCCCATTTTGTAAACATAAACCACAGCAAGTAAAATGCAATGGTATTACTGAGTGCAACATTGCTTCTGCTGTGCAGCTCTGTTAATATGAATTGCATTATCAAATGCTTCAATCCACCTTGAATCCACCCTTCCTGCTCTTCCTGCTAAAGAGAAATGTTTTGGAGTTATACAAGTAGCTTTGAATAACTTTTATTTAATCATAGCATAAACTGGTGGCTCCACTGCTTAATGTTCTTTGCTGTTCAACAATAGTCACAGGGGTGGAGGTGAGGGGGAGGGGGAGAAGGTAATTGATACCTACCCAAATTAATTCACTGTTTTTACTTCAAGAAATGCGGACTTCTTACTAGAGCCATAATTAACGATTTGGACACAAAGCTATTCCCATAAGCAAAAAAAAAAAACAAGGTCTCCAAGATCTTTCATTTATACCATTCCTCACACTCCTGGACTGTCACAGAAAACCATGTGGAAACTTTTGTAATATTATTCAAAGTTACAGGGGACTGCTATTTTAAAGAAATACTAACAAATTATATCATTCTGATTTAAGATAAACTGGGTAAAGAAAAAAAATCAAATAGATTTAACCTTAAAAAACCATGAAAAAAATGCCCTAGGAAAAAATGTCTGTATCGATCCATTTGCAAAGCCAGAAGTATTCTCTTGAACTAGACGATTACTGAAAAACAGATAAGGACAAGAAGAATGCATAAATTAAGTTTTCATTCCATTAGAAAGCATGGAAGACTTTGCTCTTTGAGGCTTCAGTCTTCGTTCATCACTATACATTTTTCTGACTTACTCTGGTCATCTTGATTTATATAATCTTACAAAAAATGTAAGTTAAAAAAAAAAATGTTTGAAATCCTACAAACACCTTCCTGGCTACTCTAAGTAGACTAAGTCAATAAAACAAACCCCTAGTTAATATACTCAACTTGGATTCATACACACTCAAAATGATGTAATTCTCTTCATGACAGTTCATCTACCCCTGATTACACACTGCCTGAATCTGGCTGTCTATGCTACAGTAAATTTAAGAACAGTGGAAGAACATGAAAGTAGGCATTACAGAGAAACACTGGGGCTAAAATCACACTGTAGCATGTTTCTGTAAACAAAGCAATTGTAATTTCAGAATTAAGCAATGACTAAGAAGTACTGTCTATCTGCAGCCTGTTAGAAAGGGGTAGGTATCTAAATTTCATTAGTATGGAAGGGGTAGATGGGCAAGACATTTCCAATAATAGTTAATGAGTTCAATAAAGCATAGCAATTCCCCTTGGTCCTGCTCTGAATTGATACAACTGACAAGGAATGACTCAGCTAATCTGCACATGAGAGTTGTACAAATTCTCAGAACCCACAATCACAATGGAATAAAGAAAATTGCTGCTAAAACAACTGCTACCAAGATACGCAGACATATATCCAGAGCCTGGTATTTTTATTCCTTAGCATTAACCCCTTGTAGGGTAATGTTTTGCAAAGAGAAATTTTTATTTCAATGCAGTAGAAGCTAAACTGAAGAATTTAAATTAGAATACCTGCATCATCAAGAGTTCATTGAAACAATCACATGCGTATGAAACATGGTACATTTTCCTGATTTTGTAAAAGTATCCGGCAGAGGCAATAAAGCATGTCTCAGACAGATGTATCCAGGAAATCTAGCAGAAGTTTTCAACTGGGTCTTTGCCTCTTACCTCATTCTGTTTAATTACTACTCGTAAAGCAGAAAGATGTGGTTTTTTTCTGTATTCTGTGTTCATCTGATAGGCTATAGGGGATTAGCATTCAATGGGAAAGGCTCCATCTTGTCAAAAAGCGTCTCCATGAGAGCAGCAAGGCTATTCAAAGAGAGAGGAGCAACTTCAAAAACTGCAGTGAATGTGATAGCCATGTAAAACTAGTTTTAAGAGAATGAGGCACAAGAGTTCAAGAATCCTTATTTTCAGAGTCTGCAAAGGATACTGTTACTGTTTAGACTGGAAAGGCCCATACACAACCTGATCCAGGAAGGTAAATATACATGGGGGGGAAGAGGGGAAGGAGAGGAGAATCAAGATGTAAGAATGCCAGTACATACATACAATTCCTGTCACTGCACTTACGTTTCAGTGGTCTATCTTTAAAAATCATTCCCTGAGGACATAACTGTCTTTGGCTAGAGATGCTACTTCTGGTCTCAGTTTTGGAATCTGAAGTGACCTTCTTTTCTAGGTACAGTGGCCTATAATTGTGCAGAATTTAAACAGTTGGTTCTTTAGCTGTAATACAGCTTTTGCCAGACCATATCAATAGAAATCCTTACTGCAGAAACTTCAATTTCTTTTTCAGTTTGTCTTCAAGAGCTAAAGAGAACTTCTCTTACAGAAAAATTGCCCATAAAAGATCAAATAAAGTGCCCCTAACAAAGCTGGAGAATTTCTCAATGAATAATAGAGACCTCCTTGAGTTGCTTAGTCTCCAGAACTGTCTACATTCCCAATCTCTTTCCCCATTGTAAAACTTTGTTTAATTTATTAAATAATCCTGGGGTTTTTTCCTGTGACATAAAGCTTTGGGTTCCATGACTTGACAAAATCCAGGGTAACTCAGTGTTGGCATTTAGAGTATCAGCCGATAGAAAAAGGACAGAAATATTAATATTATTAAAGTTAACTCTAAAAATAGCTAAATAGTTCTACAAGTTTACCCCAGAGAACAGGATTAATTTTAAATCTCAACAAAGCTATTTCTTGTCTCATGCCAAATTATTTTGTCATAGCATATCTTCTGAGGCACAGATACAAGCCCAAGCCTGCAGTCCTAGTTCCTGAAGTCCTTAAATTACGATCAGAACTTCACTTCAGTAAAACATCTTCTCTTCACATAAAGATTACAAAGTGATGCAATATGAACTGATACAGCACACGGTTGGATAAACACACCATGTGATGGGTGATCAGTTGGCTCACGAGTCGAGCACAGAGGGTAACAGTGAATGAGGAAACATCAGACTGGTGACCTGTCACAAGTGGGGTTCCACAGGGCTCCATCTTAGGCCCTGTGCTCTTCAACATCATACATTACTTCAACACAGGACTGGAAGGGACACTAAGTTTGCAAATGAGACAAAACTGGGAGGAGCTGTTGACTCCTGGAGGTTTTTAAGATGAGGCTGGATATGGCACTGAATGCCATGAACTAGCAATCACAGTGGGGTTGGATCAAGGGTTGGACTCGATGATCTCGGAGGTCTCTTCCAACCCAGTTAATTCTATGACTCCCTCAAAGGCAGGGAGGCCCTGCAGAGAGACTTTTACAAATTACAAGACTGGGCAATCATCAAACATTTGAAGTTAAACTAGTGAAACACGAGATTCTGCACCTGGGATGGGGCAACCCTGGATGTTTGTACAGATTGGAGAATGAGATGCTGGAAAGCAGTGCCATGGAAAGGGACCTGGGGGTCCTGGTCAATGGCAAGTTGAACATGGGTCAGCAGTGCCCTGGCAGCCAGGAGGGCCAACCCTGTCCTGGGGGCATCAGGCAAAGGATTGCCAGGTGGTCAAGGGAAGGGATTGTCCTGCTCTGCTCTGCACTGGGGAGGCCTCACCTTGAATATTGTGTGCAGTTTTGGTCACCACAATGTAAGAAAGATACTAAGCCATTAGAGAGTGTCCAAAGGAGAGCAATGAGAATGGTGAAGGGCCTTGAGGGGAAACCACGTGAGGAGTGGCTGAGGTCACTTGGTCTGTTCAGCCTGGAGGAGACTTGAGGGGAGACCTCATTGCAGTCTACAATTTCCTCAAGAGGGGAAGAGGCAGGGCAGGCACTGATCTCTCCTCTATGGTGACCAGTGACAGGACCCAAGGGAATGGCCTGAAGTTGTGTCAGGGGAGGTTTAGGTTGGACATTAGAAATAGGTTCCTTGCCCAGAGGGTGGTTGGGCACTGGAACAGGCTTCCCCAGTAAGTGGTCACAGCACCAAGCCAGACAGAGTTCAAGAAGCATTTGGATGATACTCTTGGGCACATGGTGTGACTCCTGGGAATGGGTGCAGAGCTAGGAGCTGGACTCGATGATCCTTGTGTGTCCCTTCCAACTTGGCATATTCTATGATTCTGTGATAAGGGAGTGTTATCTGCTCTGCCTTGTGGAGATTCAGAAGAATATTTAAATAGTCCTCAATGCAAAAGTATGTGGATTATCAGCACTCAGAATCATTCTTCTGAAGAGTCTCAGAGTACTCAAATTTTTGGGACATGCAATTATACTACTTTTAGGGAAAGAGTAGCTGGACCAGTACTAAATGCTGCTGCTTCTTCATGTCAGCAACAAAAGGAGTCCGAGTTCAAGGCCATGGAAGCATCACACCTCGACATGTGAAGGAATTCCCATGCCTGCAACAAAGTAGTCCCCAAAACATCAAGAATGAATTTGCTAGAAAAACATGTTCAGTGGATAAGAAATTGTTTGGATGGTTGCATCCAGAGGTGATTGGCTCAGGTGATGAGTGGTATCCCTCAGAGGTCTGGGACCAATACTGGTACCGGTGTTATTTAGTATCTGCATTAATGACACAGACAAAGGGATCCAGGGCACCCTAAGCAAACTTCCTGATGACACCAAGCTGAGTGTTGCTGCAACCTCACAGGATTTAACAAGACCAAGTGCAAGGTGCTGTACCTGGGTCAGGGCTACCCCTGGTATCAATACAGACTGGGGGATGAACAGATGAAGAGCAGCTCTGCTGAGAAGGACTTGGGGGTGCTGGTGGAAGAGAGGGTGGACATCAACGTGCGCTCACAGAAAGAAAGTCAAGCATAAACTGGGCTGATTCAAAAGCAGGGTGGTCGAGGTGACTCTGCTCCTTTACTCCACTCTGGTAAGACCTCACCTGGGGTACTGCATACAGCTCTGGGTTCCTCCACAGAGAAATGACATTAACCTGCTGCAGCAAGAATAGACAAGAGCCACAAAGACAGTTAAAGGGATGGAGCTCCTCTCCTATGAGGAAAGGTTGAGAGAATTGGGATTGGTCAGCCTGGAGAAGAGAAGGCTCCAGGGATAGCTTCTAGCAGCCTTCCAGTACCTAAAGGGGTCCTACGGGAAACCTGAAGTGGGATGTTTTCACAAGGGCAAGTAGTGATAGGAAAAGGGGAAATGGCTTCAAACTGAAAAGGAGTAGGTTTAGATTGGACATTAAGACCAAATTCTTTATTGTGAGGATGCTGAGGCACTTGAACAGGGTGCCCAGAGAAGCTGTCGATGCCCCATCCCTGGAAGTGTTCACGGTCAGGCTGGATGGGGTCTTGAGCAAATTGGTCTAGCAGAAGGTATGCCTGCCCATGGCAGAGGGTCTACAACAAAATGATCTTTAATCCCTTCTAACACAAATCATTCTATGATTTTATGAAAAGCAGCTAGACTGCTTCAGTCACTTGCATACAATAGTCATTATTTTACAGGGCATCTTAGTGTGCAAGTGTACTCAGACTTGCCATAAATGGACAGCTTGACAACTCTTTGAGAAGTCAGTACCTTTGATGCATTCTAACACAAAATATTACATTTTCCCAGCTACACCTTCATGGAGTTTTCACTGGGTGCATTTCCAGGTCCTGACATAAACTAGTGCAATACTACCATCTCTTGCCAAATCAGGCAAGTGATAAAAGCGTAAATTAGTAATACTGAGCAATCATGAGGATAAAAGCTCCTTATAAGTACAAAATGTTCTTAAAGATACTTGTAACTGTCTAGGGAAGGTGATATAAAGGAGAATTATTATACTTATATATTAATTATATGCCATCTCAAAATGAACCATGCAGCTGTTATTTATTAAATGCCAGCGCTCATCTAAACAAAACCAAAAGAAAGTCAGTCTCCTGCTGAGCAACATTCTATTTCTGTATGTGATCAGTTGTGTAGAAAGAAAGAAATATAGGAAATATTTAGCTGGATGTTCCTATGTAGAACATTTCTAGGAGAGGATGATAAGGTTTTCCCAGGGCAACCGAACAATTTTTAGAAGAAAACCCACAGATTTTCCAACTGTGTTTAATATCAAAAAACACATCCACACAGTTACCTAGTTTCTCCTTATGATGTCATGCACAAAGATGTTCTGAAGCGTAATTGACATCTCCAGCAAAGAATTTGACAACGCATAAGGAAGAGCTACTGAACTCACACATTACAGCTATCATGCAGACTTCCAGAACCTGATCTCCTTTTATGACCAGGTGAACCATTTAATAGTGCTGTAGGCTGTGCATGCTGTCTACCTCGACTTCAACAAAGCCTTTGACACTGTTTCCCACATCATTCTCCTGGAGAAACTGACAGCTCATGGCTTGGACAGGTGCACTCTTCACTGGGTTAAAAACTGGCTGGATGGCCAGGCCCAGAAAGTGGTCATCAATGGTGCTACATTCAATCACAAATGGAGTTCCCCAGGCTCAGGAGACAGACCTGTTTAATATCTTTATCAACGATCTGGATGATGGGATCAAGTGCACCCTCAGTCAGTTTGAAGACAACACCAGGTAGCTTGAGAGTGTTGATCTACTGAAGAGTAGGAAGGCTCTGCAGAGGGATCTCAACAGACTGGATTGACGGGCTGAGGCCAATTGTATTGGCTTCAAGAAGTTGAAGTGCCAAGTCCTGCACTGGGGTCACAACAGCTCCAGGCAGCACTACAGGCTTGGGGCCAAGTGGCTGGAAAGCTGCTTGGCGGAAAAGGACCTGGGGGTGCTCATGACAGCAGCTGAACATGAGCCAGCAGTATGCCCAACTGGCCAAGAAGGCCAATGGCATCCTGGCCTTTATCAGCAAAGTGTCGCTAGCAGGACCAGAGCGGTGATCCTCCCCATCTACTCGGCACTGGTGAGGCCACACCTCAAATCCTGTGTCCAATTCTGGGCCCGTCACTACAAGAAAGGTGCTGGAGCATGTCCATAAAAGGGCAACCAGGCTGGTGAAGGGTCTGGAGCACAAGTCTTGCGAGGAGCACCTGAAGGAACTGGGGGTGTTAAGCCTGGAGAAAAGGGCGCTCAGTGGGGACCTTATCACTCTCTACAAGAAAGGAGGTTGTAGCCAGGTGGGGGTTGGCCTCTTCTCCCAGGGGACTAGCAACAAGACAAGAGGCAAAGGCCTCAAGCTGTGCCGGGGAGGTTCAGATTGGACATCAGGAAGAATTTCTTCAGTTAAAGGATACTTAGGGCTACCCAGGGAATTGGTGGAGTCGCCATCCCTGGAAGTGTTTAGAAAACAACTGGATGTAGGACTTAGTGCTAGGCTTTAGTTGACATGGTAGTGTTCACTCAAAGGCTAGACTCAATAATCTTGGAGGTCTCGTCCAACTTTATTGATTCTTAAAGTCCATTTCATGTCAAAGAGCTCATTGAATACACTACAGCTGATACTTCATATTCTCTGGTCATTTCAACCAGTACTTGACTTCACAAATTCAAAGTATACATTAAAAATTAGAATAACCAGAACTAAATCTGGTTTGCTATTGACAGCTATTAGCTGTGACTTCTCTGCTCATGCTCCCTCTTACAGTAGCATGAGCAGTTGCTTGTATTTTATTCCACATTTTGTTGGAAGTAAGCATCTGAAAAATGTTAGAATTAGCATAAATTCTCTAATTTAACCGAGACTGTGGCTGCAACAGCACTAGTGCTGGTACACAAAACTTATAAGGATTGTGCAGTCACATAAGGAAAGGAGAGGAGAGTTCCTCTCTAATACAGGAAGAGCTTCATTAAGTTTGACTGTGAAACTAGACACCAGGAAACCTTACCTTCATAAGTATCGTAAGCCAGCCAAACTAAGTGCTAAGTCTCAGACATTTCATCCACTCATGAGCATTGTTCCCATGCTGCTATCCAGTTCCTTTGTGCTGGCACTGGTCTGTCTTGAAGTGCACAAAGTTCTGGATCACACAGTCTATCTGTTTTAAAACTAACCATCACTTTCAGGATTTGCCTCAGATAAATCCCCCAATGTGCTGTGCAGGCACAAGGGCAAACTGAGCACAGTTACTAGAAAAGGGAGAGGACTGGCACTGACTGGGGACTGAAAAAGAAAACTGAAATGTAAATTTTTCTCTCTCCTCTCCTTTTTTTTTTTTGGTTTTTTTTTTGAGGCTTCTCAAAGCACGATATTAACTCTGCTCAGTATATTCACAGCTGGTTCCTCAGCTGCAGTTTCAACTCAGCAAATATGATTAACAGAAGTATTTGCACAAATCTAAATTTAAATAGAAGTATGTGACTTGGCAACACTTTAGGAGTCTACGGGTACATCTTTCACTTTAAGGTGAAAGAATCAATTTCATATATATTGACTTATTTGCGTAACACAGTCGATGTCAAGCAAATAGTTTGTCCAACTAAGTGAATCAGAATTTAACTCTTATAAAATTTAGGTTGCAATTTACAAAATAAAAAATGGAGAAAAGAAGATTGAAGAAGTACTTTTTGAGTTAATATTTACAGCTTGTTAGTATAGATGGAAGAATTATTTTCCAATATGCTTAGTATTATAGCTGGATCTTCCAGGATATCATGTATGCATCAGGACTAGCAGCCATATAATCAGAATAGAGTAGCCAGTTTTCATGATTATGTAATACCAAAAAAACCCCGTACACAATGTAGACAATCAGCTCCTAAAGTCACATTTAAATGAAAGCTTTCATTTAAAATCAAAGGTGAGTTGCCTTCGCCTTCAGAGAAATTTTCCAAAACTAACATGATGACTAAAATCTAGACAAAAAATAAAAACCCTAAATTTTTAAACAGTAGTGGTTTTGACATTCACAATTAACTACATAGGGTATTAAATGATGTTTAGAATTTGAGAAGACTCTAGCTAATCAAGAATGGCTGTAATAAAGTACAACTTTTTTATTGTTGTTGGGGTTTTTTTAAGTTGTGCTACGTTTAGAGGCATTGAATACTTTTCAGTCTAGATAGAGTATCTATTGTGTCTTCAAAAACTGTTTTGGATAGGGACTGTGTTTTCTACACCAGTAGATAGGATCTCTCCAAACCCAAAGTACACTATGTTCCCAAAAGGCTGAATAATTCAATCTTCCACCTTGATAACTCATTATTACCCTGTTATTTTGAGTATGACAGAAAAGTCAAGGTCTAGAAGCTTTAACACTAAGCAGGCACAAATAAAAAAAATTTTTAAAAAAAGTAACTGAATTTAAAATAATACAACACAACAATGTAAAAGCCCTAGGGAAATCAGGAAAGTCCTCAGAAAACAAACCACACTGCAGTGCACACACCAGTAAGCATCCTTGTATCCAAAACCAGATTCGCATCAGGCAAAGAATACAAAACTTTGGCCGTATACCCTAAAAGGATGAGCTACCATCAGACAAATTAATGTAACTAATAACATGAATTAATCAGAAAATACAGAAATCAAACAGCCAAAAGTTCACAGCAGAAATAAAAATTACTGTCCCTGAGTTGCTTATTGCCACTGTCCTGGTAGAAGTCATGAAGCCCTGAGGTAGAATTCAGTTGTGTCAGTGTGATCTGGCATCTCGTCTTAATCTGCTGAAAGTTTTATGATAAGCCATCAATCTTGACATTGACATGGCTGAGATGCACAGTTATTCTGTTGTCCTTGTTCTTCTGTTGGGCCATCAGTGTGCAAAACACCAGCAGAACACAATTCTTTTGCGATTCCTGTTAGACCCTCCAGAAACCACCAAACACAAGGGCTGAAACTCTAAAACATAGACACTCAGACACCTCTCTCTCTTTAGGTACCTAAATCCATCTGATTTCAATGGGAAGTTCATAAATATCCCTGACAATTAAGACTAAAGAAGCCCAGTTCCTCAACAAGAATCAAGGTTAATTGAGATTAAAACAGATGACAGTCCAATTTGTTACTACATTTTTATTAAATTAGGATTTGCTCAGTCTAACTGCAGAAGTACCTAATTAAAACTGAGTACTCAGGGCATCAGTGATCTAAAGCAGAAGTTCACTCACGCCCATGTCACATTAAAGTGACTTTAGCCACCAGGAGAGCTACTACGTCCTCTCCTTTTGCTTGTTTCTATATCCACATGATGCAGCAAATCAAGGAGTTGATTTACCTGAAAATTAATGTCACTAAAAACAATCAGCCTTGGCTAGATCATCTTACCAATCTACCTCAATACATAGTTATCCGAAAAATAGTACTAGCAGAAAAGGGAAGACTGAAAGCAGAGTCATCCACTAAATATAATAACTGAAGAGAGAGAGAGAAACTTATTAGGATTATCAAAATTATTATTATTATTATTACTTTAGAAAGTGAAAGCAAACTGACAGGTAACAAATATGATAGGTAACAATAAAAAAATTAAAATTAAAACAATTAAAATGAAAATGAAAGTGAGATCTTAAACAGGATTATTGTGTCCAGATACTTACCATGAGCTAAAAACATTCAGATGTATATAATTATGCCATATTTAAGAGAAGACAGTGAACAGAAATTTACAAAATTGGTGACCATACATCATGTCTAGACACAGACAAGACACTGTGGAAACACAAAATAATCATTAAATGGTTACAAATAAATACCAGATGAGTAAAACAATTACCCTTGCAATATCAAGAAGTAAAAGACCATGCCAGAGACTCCATGGTATTACTGGCAAATGAGAAGTGAAGAACATAAGAAGTTAAAAAAGAAGAATGAACTGATGAAACAGTGAGAGCTGGGAAATCTCTGCCTGCTCATTTACACAGCAAAGGAAGAATCAGTCACCAGGAAAAAAGAAAACTGTTCTCTCCAACTCAGATGTTAACCCATTTTCAGACTACAATAGTAAGACTTCAGGAGCAGAACTCTAGGAAAAAAACAAGTACCTGGTAAACATAGAACAACTCTGCATATAAGTAAACCAGAATATCAAGCTCAGGGGTGGGAAGAAGCTGGGGGCAGCTTTTCAAGGGAAAGCATACGAAAAGAGAAGAAAGTGGTTGGGGGTTTTCATTCAGAATGAAAGCCATTAGAATGTGTGAATTCTTTCTGAACTTCAACAGAAAAACATTAGTAAACACCAGTTTTGCTGTAGCATACAAAGGTTTCACTCAGTATTAGCTCTAATGCACTGTACAAACAACACTATAGATATTCTCAGTAAATTTAACATCCTCAACTCAGTTGGTTAGAGCATGGTGCTAATAACACCAAGGTTGTGGGTTTGATCTCAGTGTGGGCCATTCACTTTAGAGCTGGACTGGATTGTTCTTGTGGGTCCCTTCCAACTCAGAATATTCTGTGATTCTGACTCAGTTTCAGATTAGGCTTCCACAAGTAAGTGTCAATATAAATGACATTGTGACAGAAGTAGCATTTTGATATTATTTGTAGATATTTAAAGGTTTACTTTCTGATATTGTTCTTGAATATTTTTAATGTATATGGAGATATCATCCTCTTCAAATGGGGTATAACAATTCCTTTCAATCTCATCAAGGCTATTTTAATAGGTGGATTTTCAGAAAAGGCAGTGGCTTCTTGGATAATATCAAGGAGCATCCCACATAAGGTACAACCTGAAGGCCAGCAAATAACGCATCTGCACAAGAAAATAAGGCACAAAAAGACCAGACTGATATTATTGTCAAACAGCAATAAGCAGGGATATTCTATTCCAACAAATTAGAAAATTCCTGAAAAGCCAAAAGTACATACCTTTGTATATTATGTAAAAGATACTCTATGTGTTACAGGCAGCTTTTCAACTGCTTGTTTTTACTCCACTAAGTACCTGAAAAGCAATTTACTATTGAACAGCAAAAGCTTCCATTGGATTATTGTATTAACATACCTGGACAGCAAGTTTGCCTTACAAAAAGCCTATCTAGCAGAGTTGAAGCTACCTTTCAGCAGTAAGAACAATGAAGAGGCAAAAAGGAAAGCTTCATCAAAAGAAAAAGAATGTTATGTCTCCAGAACAGCAGCCCAAGTAGAGAGAAAGCAGATAAAGATGTCAGGAGAAGGTCAAGGCCAGGTTGAAAAGCAATTGGTAAGAGGAAAGATATGAAGTGGAACATTTACCATTTCACAAGGCAATGATCTAGTTTGCTGGAAACACGATCTTTAATTGGGAAAAGCACAAAGAAATTTGCTGCCACACAGGGAAAGAAAAAGAAGTCAGCTATACTGACTGTTGTGAGGTAAAAACCAAAATTGATATGCATCCTTTCAATGATATGCACCACTTACAAACTGTTTTCTCCTTATTTCCCTAGAGTCAACAGACTGCTTTGATTACAGGAACTAATAGTACAGCACGTTTTAAAATCCTCTATTTAGTAAATTTCAGCATTAAAAAAATAAACAAAGCTCAATATCAAAAGTAGTATCAGTGGACAAAAACACTTGCCTAAAAATGCACCGCAAAACTCTAAACATTGAGCACAGGCAAAGACAAGAAAAGCACTTAATACAGCAGACTAAGCAAACTGAGAAAGAGCTGCAGCTGGTTCTTCAATTACTAGGTATTATTTAAAAATGCATATTCAACTCAAAATCCCGCAGAACATTTGTACTTTTAAAGATGACTGAAAGATCTGTATTTTAAACTACCAAAATTTAAGTTATTCCAGTAGCTGCAAATCAATACTTTCAATAAGAAGGAGGTAAACTGAAAAACAGAACAGAGAGTAGTATTAAGACAGTATCTTCTACAGTAATTCCTAAGGACTATAAAACTAATATCAAATTTTCTGATCTAAAAGTCCAAACGTATACAGGATGCTGGAACAGCTCTGCTTTCAGCCTCTGTTAACTGCCCGTGAGTGAATATTCACTTAGAGGGAATATGAACTCCCTGAATGATTGGTGTTTTTAACGTTAACATTCACAGCATCCTGCTAAATTAACTGCAGGAAAAAAGATGATTAAGTACAACTCTGTGTTGGTGAGGGCCATATTAAAAAGTCAGCAATGTTTATACACATACACAGGCACCTTATTCCAGGGTGGCTTTTTTCAATTCCAGTATATACTTTTATCATGCCTATATGTTTAACACAGTGGAAGGTTAAAAAAACTACTGAAAGACAGAAAGAAAAAAAAAAAGTTTTATGCAAACATGATGATCAGCAATGTTTCAGAGCAATATTTTTGGAAGTACCTGAGTAGATAAACAGCCCTTTCAATATCACTGAGTTCTTCATCAACTGTCAATCTTTCTATTTCTTCTGGTGTCTGTCAAGTGTGAAATAGAGATTATGAGTTTCCAATGCTTTATTATTTCACCATTTTGAGCTTCTTAAAACAAGCCCTGCCTCCTGACGTATCCAGGGACAGTTTCATGAGAAACTTGAATTTATTCATGAAATCTCTAGTCAACATTTCAAATTCAAATAAATCTTACACCAGGAAAAGATGCAATGTTAGAGCTGTACAGTTCCATGTCAGGCATTATCACTACTAACGTAAAAGCAAATCACATATAAATTAATCTAAAGACCTAAGTTAGTATATTTTTTTCCCAGCTTAATATTCTTATACTGGAAATCCTAAGTCCCTGCTCAATAATATTCAAGCCTGTTTATTCCAAAAATGACTGAAAACAATGTTTAGCATCCTGGTGTCATTAAAAAAAAAAAATAAAAAAAATACTGTCTTCTCAGCTGTGCATAAATAAAACAGACGATTTAAAACGAATTTTAAAGGATCGATCTATTTTGAGGTATATACCTTCAGGCTCCTGCGTACTGGCCTCTCTATAATAGTTAGTTCCTGCAGGTCTTCTATGTATCCGAACAGATTGCTCTGACTAAAATCCATTTTGGAGAAGGTTAGCGGACGCATGTAACACCTAAAGCCTTCGGCAGCCGACGCCGTCCCCGAGCCTCACATCGCCCTGCGGGCGGCGGGACCGCTCGCTCCGGGTGCTGCCGCCGCCGGCACAGCCCGGGCTCAGCGCACTCACTGCGGCAGCGCCCGCCGCGCCGCCCGCCCCCGCCCAGCCTCCTGCCGGGAAACTTTCTCCGCTCGGCCCCGGCGGGCAGGGCAGCGAGCGGGGCCGGTACCCGCAGACCCGGCAGCGCCGGTGCAGCCGCGGGTGCCTCGGCGGGCTTGAGTTTCGAGCCAAGTTTCCCCTGGTCGCGGGCCGCGCCTGCCTGCTGCGGGGGCCGGGGAGCGCGCTGCCCCCGGCCGCCAGAAGGGCACGGCGGAGCTCCCGGCACAGCACCCGGGACTGCGGGGCTCTCGCTCTGCAGCGCGGGGCAGGGCAGGGCGCGGAGCGGAGCAGCCCCGCCGCTATGCCCGGGTGCCGCCTCTCCCCCCCGCCCCGGGAGGAGGGACGGTTGCCGTGGTGCAGTGACGCTCCCCGCCCCCGTCCCGCGGCGCGGCCCCCCGGGCTCCCTTCCCGGCGTCGCGGGGGTGAGCGCCACAGACCCCAGCCGGGGTAGCCCCAGCAGCTCCTCGCCGGTCGCCGGGGCAACGCGGCGCTGCCGCGGCCTCCGCGGGGCAGAACAGCGCCCGATCGCGGTACCGCCGGAACACACGGGGGGCGCCGCCCCTTCAGAGCCCGTACCGTGCCAGGGGTGCCCCGGCCACCGCAGCCCAGCCTGCCCCGCCGGGGTCCCTCGGCCTGCTGCGGGGCTCCACAGCTGTGGCTTCTGCTGTCTTCCCCTCCCACAGCTTCAGCCTCCCTGAAGCTCCTCGTCCACTGCTGCGGCCTCCCCTGTGGGGCACTGCATCTCCTCAGCCGGGCGGTGTCCCCCGCCAGTGGTGCTGGGACCCCCCACCAGTGTCCTGTCCCGCTCTCATAGCTGTGTCAAAGCAGAACTACACCGGACAAACCTCTAGATGAGCTGATTTTAAAGAAAAGTCCAAAGCAGGTTCCTCCTCCAATGAATGCTTTTATATTAATCTTAAAAAAAAAAAAAAAATCTCTTTTACTTCCATGGCAGTAAACTATGAATCTACACCGAAGACATCACTTGCACTCTTCATAAATTCTTATTCTTCACCTTTTACATTCCAGACCCAGATTATACACCACTCACACAGCAGCATAAATTTCCATATGGATAGTCTTCTGATACATGCAGTTAGGCCTTGGATGCTGTAGGATTTACCATGCTTATTCACAAATTTGGAGTGCACTGGGGGTACAAGAGAGAGTATTTTTTTCACAATAAAGGTACACCATTTTTACCACTCTTTCACAGAAAAATAAGCATGGAGGATGAAATCTTTTTAAAAAACGTAGTAGGACATCTTCTGCTGGGGTGGGTCAGTGATGCAAAATTTATGCAGGACAAAAATCATTACACACAGTTGGACTCAGCATTTACTGAGCTAAGTTATTCACCAGGCCTCTAGACAGTGGTATTTGCAGTAATTATATGGAACACAACTAAGCAAATCACACGCAGGAGTTAAAATCCCTGTAAATATTTCACAAGGGCTTGAGTGAATGCAATGTTTTACTATTACTGTGAAATGCCCACGATCCAGTAAGTTTTGTTGATAAAGTATAAAAGTAATTCCAAAAATTGTAACGATTAGATAATACTATGTAGTATATTAGCCAGAATTTTAGTAACTTTTATTCTATGATTGGTAAATATCTCAGCTTTCATCTAGCAAAAAGAAACACGGTCCCCTGCGTGTTATTTCTCTGCCTACCAATTAGGCCAAATCCTGTCCTCAATTAAACAAGTAAAACAGTAAAAAATTAGAGCTTCTCCATTAATTGCAAATGTACAACAGAAAATCTAATCATATATATATATATATATATATATATATATATAAAATCAAAGTGTTATGTAATAGAAAACCAAAACCATTTGGAGTTTTCCAGGCATGACGATAAATTAAAATGAGAAACAGTACTTTGAACATCTGCTTTGCATTATTTTTAATCAGGGAACATCATCAGACAGCAAATACAATAGTTATAACTGAACTTGTCTCAGAGTAGTTAAGTAACGAGCTCCACGAGGGGAAATAAAAAGAGTTTTATAACATATTCTTTTCTCAAACTCAGAATCCTGACATGCAGGCTTCTGCCAATGATAAGTATTAGGAAAACATACTAAAATCCAAATCACAATTAGTTAGGAAAATCCTTTTGCAAGTTCTTTCACAGCCAATCTGTGGTTATTTCACCTTGCATGTAGTTCTCCTGAATCTTAGAGATCTTATGCGACCTTATGTGTGCCTTGAATTAGGAACTCAATGCAGTTTTCAAACCAGGAATTTCATCACTTGGTATTAAAAAATGAAGAACACAGAGTTTAGATATACAATTAGACTGATTTATGATGTTATATTTTACATAAATTTTGTAAGCCACTAAGGAAGAGAGTTTCTTATAAATATTTAAACGGCTCCTTTAAAAACCTGTCCTGTTCTTCTAACTCAGTCCAGGAAACACTGTGCAGGCATGACTCCATTAGTTTTAAAATTAGTAGATATGTCAAAGAGATCTACATATTCTGGAAACATTAAAAGCAGAATAAAAATAAGATTTTTTTTTTCCTGTAAATTGAATACTGGACTAGAATAAAGATCACAGGAGGAATTAGATTAAATATAAACAAATCTCCTCTTGACCCACACATTTGAAGAGCAAAAAAAATTTGAATATTTTGTTCCAAAACCACATTTATAAAAATTAATCCCCTCTGATAGTAAATCTGCAGGCAAGGAGTCTCTCATTCTCATCTATGATTAAAGTTACCTATGACTTCCCCTCCAACTGCTGCTGCTTTCAGCTCCACCCCTTTTCACTCCTCTCTTCTCTCAAATAAAGCTCTACTCTCAGCTTCATTCTAACCTTGTCATAGCTACAGTAGTAGAATGAAGAGCTATTTCATGTTGCTTTTGTGAAATCCAGAGTGAATAGAAACCTTCACTTTAACACAGGAGCTGTGTAAGCTTGCAAAGCCAATACCAGGCTGACTTCAAATATTCCTTCCTTAATGGAGACAACCACAGAGAACCTTGGAAAATAGCACCCATTACTAGTAGAAGAAAAGAGAGAGTGTTATTCAGGCCTTCTGAAGCAACAAACTCTAAATGCAATACAGGTGAAGATCAAAAAAAAAAAAAAAAACCAAAACCAAAACAGATGGAAGGACTTTGTACCTGAAGAATTCTTTAGGTAAACTGGTATTCTTGGGTGAAGGGATTTTTCATGTTGGACAGAGATGCCATTCTCCTTTGCTACCCAGCAGTTAGGTATCTGCCTTCTGGAAACTGCTCGGAAACAGTTGTGTTTCATACTTTACCTGTTGCATATACCCAAAGAATTACCCTGTAAATCAAATTATTCAGAGAAATGGAAAATTTGTGAAGTCTCAGCATATATTGTCGTGCCTGAATCAGTTGAAATATGAAGTAACTGATTTGGGGAATACAGAAGGACATGCCAAGAAATGCTTTCAGGCAAAATGTGTGCATTCCCAATTAAAAGCCAGAATTTCTTATGCAATGGCCAAACTAAAAAAGGAGGAAAAAATCAGCAAAATATTTTTTAATTATGTTGGGGGGGGAGAAGCAATATGTTTTGGGTCAACTTGAAAGTAATTGCGGTTTTGTTTTGTTTGTTTTAATTTAGACAGCTGAAGAATTACCATAAACATCAGAATTAAATTAAACATTTCATTCTTCATTTCCCATTTTCTTTCATTTAATACTCCATAGAAAAATAAATACTATTTCATAATGTACATTGTGAAGATTATGAACTGTGTAATCATAGTGCTGCTTAGGACTGTGAGCACCTGAACTGTGCAGAAGTTCAGTTCAGTGTGTTCACCACTACCGAGAGACAGCCAGAGCTGTAACAACTGTTGCTCACCATTTCCAAATGAGCAACCTCTGACTGGAACTGGTTTTTACAGTTCACCAAACCCTTAAAAAACGCGGTTTTAATGTTCCATTTAATGTCTTAGCCTTACCAAACAAGATTTTTTTTTAATTCCCTTTGTACTCCAGGTAAGAATGTCTCCATGAACAGTGGTTCTTCAGAAAAACTCCATGTTGAGGCAAACCTGTAAGAAGATTAATATAAAAGAACCATGCACAAAATTATTAGTCTACTTCAGAACAATGCTTGGAATGTAGCATACACAAACCTCAGCAGGAAAAAATATTATTTAGCATGTTTTGTAATTTGTTGCTAAGAAACTGCTGCTTCATTTTACTACTGTCATTTGCAGAAAAGTTTTGAATGTTCTTTTGCCACTTGGATCATCTCATTGTACCAGCTATATAATTAAATGGTTAGAAAGGAAAAAGTACTGGATTGTACTCAGTGTGATTTCATCGTCTGTAGCCTGGTCTCCCATATTCTCTCACGTAACTTACTTCCCTCCAATAAGCTCTAAAAACCCAAAAGATTATTTTATGATAACACAGGAAAGATCCTTAAATTTGTTTTTATGTAACATACAAAATCTGTAAGGCTGCAACCACTGTGCTCTCCCAATCTTTCTGTAAGAACTAGTAATGTTCTGCTACAGTACTAATCTACTACCCTCTATCCAAAAGTAGTCAATAGCCCATGCACAAAGACAGAATAACAACAGAGCAAATAGAAAGTGCCATTTTTCTTCATATTGTCCAACTATTTCTAGGATTTTTCACCTGGTAGTAGGACCTAATAGTAAACTACAAAATTTAGGTGAATGATTTTCTGTTGTAGAAACAGAACACTGTTTTCCCATGTTTACTAGCTTTTCCAAATATCCAGATAAAGCAGAATTTATTTGCATTTTAGAAATAGGAACAATAGTGGCAAAAATCTCAGTGCTTTCAGTTTTTCAGTAGGGATGTCTATACCACATTCTACCAGCACCCTGACCCAGAAGTTGAAGAGGGTGTAGCAAGACACACCTGCCTGCTGCAAAACCAAAGACTGGCACTGGTATATTCATAATAAAGAGGAAGCCAATGAGTCCAGTTCCTTGCTATGACAACTATGAACAACCTGTCATACTCATGTCAAACATTATATTAAAATTAACAACTTTTTGCCTCCAGTATCCTTTACTCATCGGTTGCCATAGAAACTTAAGATTTCTTACCTAAAATTACTGTTGGCCAGTTCACTGAGTTTCTTCTTGTGCTAGTGTTGTCCTTTCCTTTAAATTATTCTCCCTTTCCTGGTACTTAAAACTGCAGTCATATCTGCTGTAATCATGGGTTAAACAAGCTAAGCTCAGCACTTAGTCTTTGCTCCTGAAACAGGCTCTTCATTCCCCTGATCACCCTAGCAGTCTCCTTGGTATCTGCTGCAGTTTGACTTCACCTCTCTAGAATTAAGGTGATCAGAATATAGTATTGAAAATAAAAATCCAGGGAAGTAATGCCTCTTGTGAAGAATGAATGTTGGTACAGGAATTAGTTTACCAAATATACTAGAATCACAGCTCACAGTTATCTTGTGGTCAATAATTCTGTCATGCACAGTGATCTAAAACTAATTAACTCCCATCTTAATGGTTTAAATTCTATTAGCTTTAGCTGAATGGTGCTGTACTTTGTTTAAGTAAATTCATCCAATTATTCTGGTCCTCAAGGTCCTTTCAATCTGCCTTGATATCATAATTCCCCTATGTATTAATAACTGTGTCATCAGCATATTTAACATTGTATCATAGTTATTCATTAAACAAGATTAGTCCACAAGACGTTAAGAAACTCCTCGAGTAAACTCAATATAACTGATAATCTATCAATGTACACACTGTGTTTCCCCAAAATGAAACATATATCGCTCTTCCTCTTTAGCAAACTCCTTTCACCTCAAAGTTCTCTACTATTCCTTGTTATTAATAATTTTCCATATTAAAAATATTTTGAGGTTGTCCAGATAGATTAGATGACCTTTATTTTTCTGCCCAGAAAAGCAGTTACCTTATTAAGTGACATGACCTGATTTGCCATTTGCCCCTGGGTTAATCAATATTGATGTTTATTTAATTTCCTCCTATCTTCTTAACTTTCTTTATAATTCTTCCCTTGAAAGAAGTATCTACTGCATCTGACTGCATTTGCAACCATTCCAAATGTTTCCCTCACATTAAATGGAGGTATCTTTGCCATTCTTCAATCACACATTCTTCTTCTGTTCTTGAAACAGTCTTTGCAGCTGTAGAGTTAAACATGCCAGTACTCTTAAATCTCATGCATGGAGATTACCTTTTTCTCCTGGCTTTTTGAACACATTAGCTGAAGGAGCACTGTGTCTTTGACAAAATGCTTCACAGAGCTAAGTAAGAAACACATCTGTGAAGCTAGAAGAAGGAATAAAGAGAGAAAAAGAAAAAAAATAGGCAGCACAGGCAAAGGGGCATATATTTTCAAAATAGGTTTAATGATAGAGAACTAATAAATTGGAGAAATATAGAAAAATATTGTGGAATGCTGCAGAAGACAGAAAGAAGAAGCCATTCTAAAACTCTCCTCCAGTAAACAACCCATATCCCAGAGTTATTATTTTTATGGTGCTATGTCTGAAGATACTGTCAGTCATAGAATGACATTTCAGAACTTCTGAGTATGAAAACACAGACCTTGATCCCAAGAACCAAGACTTTACCTTTTCACTTCAGGACAGGACGACAAGCCTCATCCGGCCTCATGCCAGAAAAGACAGAAGAACAAATTCCACAAAGCCTTCAGAACACAGGAGGCATCAAGTCCCCCACTGACCAGCAGCTGCATGTTTTTCATGTGCACAATGTACCATGAGTATTAATATACATCACAGTACGGTGACATTCTTTCATTAGCAGTAATGGCTATTAAAATCAGTAATTAACCAGATACTGACATTCCTGCAAGAGGCCAAAAAAAAACAAAAGAAAGGAAAAAAAAAGAGAGAAGCCAAAGAATTTGATTATTATGTGAAAGCCAACATCAGTTGCTCACATGCGGATTCAACTGTTCCTAGGGCTGAATTCAGCTACGTGAACCCCAAAATGAAAGGTATTGGTCAAAGCAATCTCTGACTTGACCTACCTTAGAAGAAGTCTTCTATATTTTATAAAAAACTAAAATATTGACAAAACATATAATATCTAATATTGATAAAATAATAAAATATGCATGTACTGACATGAGTTATGCAAGCAGACAAATGAAATGATTCGTTAACTTATTAATACAGGTTATTCTCTTCAATTCACAATTTCCTGGTATTTAAATAACTGTTGATCTAAAAAAACCCCTAGGGGGGTAAAGCAGGACTCTGTTTCATTTTTCACTGGTATTTTTACTAAGAGCTCACTTGGCACCATAGATAATGGAACTGTATTTACCAGGAGTCTATCAGCTGACTCTCTGTTAGGACACAAAAGTGCACTTCTCATTGACAGAGCCTTGTCACAACATAACAAAGCTGGTCTCTTTCAGGTGACAAAGGGTCAGAGAGATTAATGTCACTCTAATACTAAGCAAATGTTTAGTTCCCTTGGTTATGCCATTTCAAAGCAACTCAAATAACCAATGCCTATTGTACAACCAGTCCACGCCATGGCAATCAGAAAAAGGGCCACGTCTATTTAGTTAAGACCACTCTGAATCTGTGGGCTCATTAGAGCAGGCATGTCCCTGCTTTTAAATTAAGATTTAGAGCCTAAATTTCAGTCCCTTAGTCTATAAATAGTACATAGAGCTCAATACTGATCAAGCAGAAAAGACAGATGCATATACAAATGGATTCTTACTAAAAAAAAAAAAAAAAATCCTGTGAAAATATGTCCACAATTACATTAAAAAGCATAGTTCAGTAAGTCATTTCCATGTTATAGCTTTCTTTCAGGACAAAGCTGGGAACTCTGAAACCACATAAGGATATATGATATAACATACAGCATAAGAACATAAGATTAACAGCATATTTGTTTTCTTACTCTTTATTCAGGAGCAACATTAAGTCAGCCACACCAGAATTTCAGCGTAATCTCTTTCTTTTGCTTCTGCAAATTTGCTTTTGCTCATATCCATAAAATAAAAAGAGGAAAAATAGAAAAATTGTAAACAAGCAGAATTGTCTTGTTTGAAAAACTGTAAACAAGCAAATTTGAATCTAATAACCTGTAAGGAAAGATACTTTTAACGAAGGAATGCATAGACTGCTGAGACCCCTCATTAAAGCTGTCAATGAAGACGCAGTTCCAGCTTCTGTCAGAGACAGCACTGTTGGGCATCGCTGTCTCCAATACTATACAGGGTTTGCTGGTCGTAGAGTTAAAAGTACTGTATAAAACCTTGCTCCCTGAACTGACTTCCTGACAGTCACTGATTTAAGCTCATTTCTTACAGAACACGAGGACCACGCATCAAATGCTCTTTAGCCTAGCTCCTCACAGGAGGATACGAATTGGAAGCACCTCCTCATGTTGTGCATTGGCAGAACGTTAATGCTGATTATCGGGAAGTGAAATTGTCCTTGAAAAGATTTAATACGCTTATTTCTTATCACAGCGTATAATTTACGACACCACCCTCCCACAGCAAAACCAAGCTGCAGGGAGCGTGTGAGGGGAAAAGAAATCCGGCCACGCGCCGGCGGGCGCCGCGCAGTGACGTCACGGGGCGCCGGTGGAGTGACGTCACACAGCAATGGCGGCGCCCCGAGCACACGTGGCGGGTGGCGGTCACAGCGGCGGCACCGCCCGCAGAGATCCCGGCCGGCCTCGCTCCATTCCTCGCTGCCCGGGGCCTCCTGGGCTCGGTAAGCACAGGGGCCCGGAGCGCCCGCGTGCCCCGGCAGAGGCCGGGCCGGGCCCTGCCGCCGCTCCGGCGGGCAGTACCCGGGGTGGGCAGCGGCGGGAGCGCTTCGGGCCTGCAGGGATTTATCCGGCGGTTCTCTCTATATCCCCAGAGGTGTGCCAGGCAGTGGGCCTGGCCTGCTGTTGTTTTTGGTTATATATGGTTAAGTAAAATAACCTGTAGCTGTGTTATAGGCATATGTAGTATATAATATATATGTATAATAATATGCATATATGTATAACTATATAACCATAGGCTAGTGTATACATATATATATGATCATAGAATCAACTGGGTTGGAAAAGACCTCCGAGATCATCAAGTCCAACCCTTGATCCAGCACTGCCGTGGTTACCAGAACATGGCACTCAGTGCCACATCCAGTCTCATCTTTTAAAAACCTCCAGGGATGGTGAATCCACCACCTCCCTGGGCAGCCCATTCCAATGTCTGATTACTCTCTCTGTAAAAAATTTCTTCCTAATATCCAATCTAAACCTCCCCTGGCAGAGCTTAAGACCATGCCCTCTTGTCCTATTGCTGGTTGCCTGGGAGACAAGGCCGATGTCCACCTGGCTACAACCTCCTTTCAGGTAGTTGTAGAGAGTGATGAGGTCACCCCTGGGCCTCCTTTTCTCCAGACTAAACAACCCCAGCTCCCTCAGCCTCTCCTCAAAGGACTTGTAATCGAGTCCCTTCACCAGCCTCGTTTCTCTTCTCTGGACCCACTCCAGCACCTCAATATCCTTCCTGAACTGAGGGGCCCAGAACTGGACACAGCACTCCAGGATAATATAGGCTATATAGGCTAATATATATATGTATAACAGTTATAAATATTAGCCTATATACATATATATAGGCTAATATATATAATAGTTACTTATATTAGCCTGTGTATATATATCTAAACAGGCTATTATATATATGTTATAGTGATATATGTTAGTCTGTAGTTATGTTGACATTATTAATATGTAAGTTACTAATGTCTAAGTTATACTATTAGTATTTTAAAGAAGAAAGTAAAATAATTATGCCATGGATTTCCTGTTTGTTTGAATATCATCAAGTTCCTTTTTTTTTTTTTTTTTCCCTACCTCTCTTTCAGGTAAAAAAATGAAGGCCAGAAAAGGAGGAAGATTTAAATCTTTCTTTAAACAGAAACAAAAAGGCATTGAAGTAATAGGTAGATGGAAAACTGTGGAAATTGATCCCAATCTATTTGCTGAGGAGGAGTTTCGAGATATAGTGTGCTTGGAGGAACTTACAGAGTACAAGCTGGTAAGTTCTTCCAAAGTGGGGAAAGTAAAAGAGAAGAAGAGAAAGGCTGAGAGTGCATCAGAAGAAGGCAATGAGGAGGTAGAAGAACCTGTCATCCCTCCCAAAAAGAAAAAGAAGAACAAAGATTTTAGAAACCAAATAGATAAAGGCAATACTCGTAATGCAGAAGAAGTTGATGTGCTGGTTGATAAAGAGGAAAAGTGTAGTGAGATAATCAAAGAAGAAAATTGTGAAGACCATGGACATGTGACTGAGAGCACATCAAGCAGTAAAGACATTCCAAAGAAAAAGAAAAAGAAGGCAGCTAAAAACAAGACTTCTCAAGCACAGGAAGTTCTTCCACCAATGACTTCTTCTAAAAAAGGCAAAAACTGGACAACAGATGTTTTATCTGCCTCAGCTGATCAAAAAGCTGATGTGTCTGCATGGAAAGACTTGTTTGTACCTGAACCAGTGTTGCAGGCCTTGAGCTACCTGGGGTTTAGTGCTCCAACTCCTATTCAAGCCTTAGCCTTGCCTTCTGCCATCCGGGATAATATGGATGTTCTTGGTGCTGCAGAGACAGGTAAAAATCTGTTAAACTGCTTGTCTGTGCTTCAAGCATCCCATCTCTTCTTTAAAGCAACCTATGGTTACAAGTTTTTATATGTAGAAGCAGCAGCATTTATATGTAAGAAAAGAGCTGTCTTCTGCGAATCCAACATATTAGTAAAGTTTTAAACATATTAGAAAAGTTTTAAAACTTTGTAACATACGAACATGGGGATGTTTTATCTTTTCAAAGTACAGCCTGCACAGCTTTGAAATCTCGATAGTTTTTATGCTTTTGACACAAGTCTTTTTTCTCTCAAGTTTTTTCCTGCTTTGGGAGCAGTAGGGTGATGCTCTGCAAAAGGCAGAATTAATGAAACAAGCAGGGCCATTTTTCCAGGAGCCAAACTTGTGCCTCTGGCAAGGCAAAGCGGAGAACTGGGTTCCTCTGGAGATGATTCAGTGTTAGCGTGGGGCAGTAAATAAACACTGGGTACGATGTTAAGCGTGAATATGGCCCAGGCCATATATGTTATAGCTCCTTTTTTACTTATTGCTGTGAAGTCTGAGCATTATGTTCCTTCAAACTTTTTCTACTTATGCCTTTGAAGTTTTGTCCTCTTTAGCACTGCAACGTTTTTCCCCTAAAAACATAAAGATAGGAAGCATGATTGGAAGCTGCCTTGGTTTAAAGGCTTCCTTTGCACTCTTTTCATCTGTTCCAGTTGCCTTATCTCACTGCTTGTCTTTAAAGTCATTTACTGCTCTTGAGCAAGAAGGTATACTAACTAATAAGATATGCAGTCATTTGCATTTTTATTTTAATTAGAAGCTAGGTTGGTGCTATTAGCTTTAATAAGATTAGACATCCCTGCAGGGAGTGTTTTTGAAAATGGAACTGAAAATTTAGGTGGTATTCATGTGCTGGAAAAAAGTGCCATTTTGCAGTGCTGGTAAGCAAATCCCTCTCTAGCTGCAGAACGGAAAGCATGGTTGGTGGCAGCCTGTGTTGTTGCTTTATAATTTTGCATAACCCTGAGGTAGGAGGACTGTGTTTTGCTCATTTATTCTTTCATGAGAGAAATCCAGGTTCTCTCCAGAGAGCCCTGTGGATCACTGGTGTTCCTGTAGCAACTTGAGAGATATGAACAACTGTCTGTTAGGAGGTGCTGCAGCTGGGAGAGGTTGAAACTCTTCAGTTGTTTTTTCTGCATCCTACAGCATCACTTACCATTGAGCCTGAGAGAGGAATTTGATAAGTTAAAGAACTATTAATCTTCCTCTTCATACGAGGAGACTTTGCAGCAACATTGATCAGGATAATGACACTGGGCTTAGCTGTTTATTAACTAACATTAAGATTCTCTCCTAAATAGGAAAAATTCTTTGTTGCTGAATTTGGCAAACCTTTATGGCTTGTGACATAAATGTGATATGGACATGAATTAAGATTTCCAGAGGACTGCTTCCCAGCAGTGGCCTATTACAGGAATGGTGTAATAGTGTCTTGTACTCCGGATCCTGCATTCATGATCAATGAACTGATACATCTGAGAACTTTAACTGGAGTGGATGTGCTACCAGGCTCTTCCTAATGTCTTCAATACTGACAGATCGTTCAGAAGGAAATATGTGGCAGGGATGTAACTGGCAGTTTGTTACTGAGAACCCCTGAAATTAAAGTTGGGAGCATTTTTGACAACCCCCTTCTCTCCAAAGTGAATTATCTGTTTTAAATCAGATTTATGTGTTCTGATTATAAAAATTATGCTAGATCAGGAAATTAGACAGTGGAGTATTTCAAAGTACGATTTCTTAGAAAGTTGTAAATACAGGACTATAAATTGAAGATAGAAACAAATCCTTCAAGTACATTCCAGCTCGTCCTTGGCCTCATTTGCTATTCCTTTATTTGGAGAATGTTGATCAGAACTTTCAATTAGGACATGGTATTCTCCTTACGGGCATACAGTTCTTTAAAAATATCTTGACTGCAACTGCAGCTTTTAAAAAACACTTTCAGAACAAATAAGTCTGCCTGCCCTGCCCTATTGGAAAAATACCTGTTCCCTGGGAATTATGATACTGTTGACCTGGAGGAGATGTATAAAAGGAACAGGAGAAAAGATGTTATTTCTGCAAATTTCTGGTCTTCTAAAGATTGTGAATTTGCGTCTGTCTACAGTGGTATGTTTTAAGAACAGTGTGCAATTGGCTGTTGCTTTTCTCATCTTTTCAAATAAATGACTTGTCAGTCTGTGCTATTATTCTTGTTTGGTTTTTTTAGGAAGCGGCAAAACGCTTGCATTTGCAATTCCAATGATTCACTCTGTGCTGCAGTGGCAAAAATCAAATAGCTCAACAACCAGAAATGACAGTGTTTCTAAAGAGTCCCATCAGCATCATGATGAAACAAGATGGGAAAATGAGGATGAAGCAGAAAAAGTAACCCATCAGCAGGTTGAAGATAGTGGAGATGAAGATGATGCATCTTTCACAACAGGCTGTGTGAAAGTTCTGGAAAATGTTGAATTTGATTCGGGTGACAAGACACAAACTGTTGGTTCCCATAAAAGGAAACCCCTTTTAGGACTGGTCCTCACTCCTACAAGAGAATTAGCTGTACAAGTAAAGCACCACATTGATGCAGTGGCAAAGTTTACAGGTAAGTAGGTTCTGCAGGCCATGTGCTGGACTACGCTGTGTTTGGATCTTGGAGTTGGTGTTCAGCTAACATGCCACACTTTCTTCCATAAAATCATAAAGTTGCTGTGGCTTTTGAAGTATTAGGGTTTGTGGTCCCTGATGTGTGAGAAACGCATGAAGATTCTTCAGTGAGATGCACGTGGAAGTAAACAGTTAATGTGAGATATTTTTCTTTCAAATGTGTCTTCCTTCAAATAGCTATTGACTTGTGCTCTCACAACACAGAATGAGTGGTCAATACCCCGCCACAGCTAACTTTGTCCTAGTTATGGATAATGTAGGCTACATAAAAAAATAATTTCATTATAGATAAAATTTTTAATATATATAATAATTTCAATTCTTGACAGGTATATCAATCTTTGTATATAGTGTAGATACTTATGTGTGTGTATTTGTGTATGTGTGTGTATATATAATTTTGATCTATCAAAAAAAGTAAAGTAAGGCCATAAATTTTTAGGGTAGATGACATTGCTGGATTGTCTGACTTGCCTCCTGCAGCAGTCAAGCCACAGAGTATTACTGAGTAACATCCCTGATGAAAGCAATTCCGTCCTGTTCCTTTCTCTTCCAAACCTGAAGTCAGTACATCTATTAAGTGAATGAGTGAGGACATGAAACTGTTAGGGAGAGAATTGTGAAAGAACTCACCACTTCTCCAACACCAGTAATTGTTTATTTATTGAAGAAGATACGTAATGCATGGCACTACTTCTAAGCACATCTTCCTTTGGTGCCTGTACATCCTGCTGTGTTCATCAGTCTGCAGCTGATTACAAGGCTTATTTTAACTGCTAGCCTGAAACAATCTGTTTGTGTCATACAGTTCTGATAGGAGCAGAGCTATTTATGTGTAAAACTCTGCTGCCCAAGTGATACATAGTTGCAGCAGCAGGAGAGAAAATGCTCTAATATGGGCCTGCTTTATTGCCTCAAACACACTTTGAAAAAAAATCCCTACCTGAAAGCATGGTGTTCCACAAGTAGTAGGGAAGAGAGATCAGGAGTAGCTTTTATACTGGAAGGGTCTTGCACAGTAGCATTGAGTTTGTTAAGGGCCAATGTATTCTTTGAAGAAGGAGGATGAAATAAGCCATGTGTAGTCTCCTTCCAAAACTAAACTCCTTTCGCTACCTCAGCAAAGTTCTTAAAGCTAACTCAAGGTCTGTACTAATATGCAAGAATCATTAATTGGGCAGGAGCATTCTTGGTAGGATTATTCCATAGCAAATGAGCACTTATTTAGCAAGATAAGCATTTCTCAGTCTTATTCTATGAAGTGTCCTCCTGGTTATTCATACCAGGAATATGCTTGTTCATGCAGATGTAATTGACAAAACATGAGACTCTGAAGTATGGGTACACAAAACTAACAGCTATGGATGTGTTTCTTCGTGCTATTAAAAGACAGGTGCACTAAGAGAAAGACTACTTTATTTTTGACATCTCACTATAATGAGGATGTTTTTTTTAAAATTGAGCGTGTTGCTGTATGTTCAATGTTACATAAAACCCCCAAAGTTTCCTGACCAAAATGCTAACTGAAAGTTGCAGTATAAACTGTTTAAAACCATTGAGTAGATCTACATAAAAACATTGACTGATAGATTAGTTAAATGAAACCTATTATATGTTCTAGGCATTAAGACTGCAATTCTAGTTGGAGGCATGGCTGCACAGAAGCAAGAACGTGTACTGAATCGAAAGCCAGAAATTGTAATTGCAACCCCAGGCCGTCTGTGGGAGTTAGTTAAAGAGAGACACCCACATCTTTCAAATCTTCGTCAGCTCAGGTAAATGTGCCTTTTAGAATAACTGCTGGATACTGAACTAGTTATTCTTGCACCCTGATTATGTTTACTAACTGATTAAATAATTTAAACTACATAAGATCACTTATTTTTTTGTCTCATAGTGTTGTATTGAAATGCATAGTGATTATTTTGATGGAGGGAAATGTCAATTAAAGACAGTAGTAAAAAGCTGCTTTTTCAAAAAGAAGTGCAGAAGGCTACTGTAGCTGCCCCAGCATACCCGGTGTTCCTTTTGGGTTTATATGCAGAACATCCCTTACGTGTTTAGCAGGAAAAGTTCTTTTTAAGCATATCAGGTTTGTATTTATCTGTACAAGTGTATTTTTACTGTGTTTTCCACTTGACAGGTGCCTTGTGATTGATGAAGCAGACCGAATGGTTGAGAAAGGTCACTTCTTAGAGCTGTCTCAGTTGCTGGAAGTCTTAAATGATTCACAGTATAACCCTCATCGACAGACTTTTGTTTTTTCTGCCACGTTGACTTTAGTGCATCAGACTCCTACAAGAGTTTTACAAAAAAAGAATGCTAAAAAGATGGACAAGAAGACCAAACTGGAATTGTTAATGGAAAAAATAGGAATAAAGAGCAAACCGAAAGTAATAGACTTAACAAGGAAGGAGGCTACTGTTGAGACTCTGACAGAAACCAAAATCCACTGTAATACAAATGAGAAGGACTATTATCTCTATTACTTTCTTCTCCAGTATCCAGGAAGAACCATGGTCTTTGCAAACAGCATAGACTGTGTAAAACGCCTCAGTTCTCTCCTCACAATCTTAAATTGTGATCCGCTTCCTTTGCATGCCAACATGCACCAAAAACAAAGGCTGAAAAACCTGGAGAGATTTGCTGAGCGAGAGAGGTAGGTTGATTTTCAACTTCCTAGTAGAGAAAAAAATCATGTAAAAGGTAGTGGAAAGGGGAAATAGCTCTGTTAGAGTAGGAGCAAGCTGAGGAGGTTAGCTGGGGATTTGAGTACCCATGACTTTATGAGCCCGAGTTATTAACAGTGAAGGATGAGGTATCACAGGATATTTGAGGTGAAATGGAAGACCACCAAGATGTTCAAGAAGCACTGGCTCTGCAAGAGGAGAGGCTGAAGGCACAGGGTTTACATCACCTGTGAAAAGTACTTTGTGGGGGCCTAATGACAGCTTAAGGTTGTCAAGAAGATGGAGCCAGGCTCTTCAGAGTGGTGCATGGTAGGAGGATGAAGGGTAAAGGGTGTAAGTTGAAACAGGAGGCTCAGGCTACATATGGAAAAGGGCTTTTTATCTGCGCAGACACTTGAGCAGTGGAACAGGCTGCTCGTTCTTGGAGTTTTTTGAGGCTCAGTTGGATAAAACCCTGAGCAACCTGATCCAGCCTTACAGCTCGTCTTGCTTTGAGGAGGAGGTTGGAGTAGAGATCTCTTGAGGTATTCTGGAGCCTGAATTATCCTGTGGTCTGGCAGCTCACTGCTGCTGGCAGAGCTGTCATTTGCCCTGTTTCAGACATAGGCTTTTATGACCATCCTGCACACCTCTCTGCCTGTGTCCTGGCTCTGCAGCTCATTTGAGCCTCTGTAAGTCATTGAATCTCACTAAGCCATTAGAAACTAACCATTTTTTACTTGTTACAGTTTTGCAGGTTTAGTTAGATGAATTAACTTCCAGGGGGTGAAGGTATCCTGGAGCAATGTAAGAGGAGGGGCAATTGTACCTTTCAGCAGCAGTGGGCTGCCGGGGTTTACCCAGGCAGACCTGTCCTGCTAGTTTAAGGAACATTGTTTCCTGCTGACTTTGGGTGGTCTCGGTACTTCCGAAATCCAGAAGCCTCCCAGTTTAGTCGTGCTGTAAACTGCTGCATGGTTTCTGGGAATTTGTTCCTTGTTAATAGATTCAGGCAGGGAGGACACAGGTTGAATTGCTGTGATGGATCTGCAGTATCCCTTGGCAAATGAAGTATTGATAGCATTGGCATAGGTCAGACGGGTTGTTTTCAGAGACTGCAGATTTTCAAGGCAAGAAAGAAATCTATGAGACCATCTCTCACAATGTTCTGCAGATTGCAAGCCACAGAATTTTCTCTTGTTTTTTTTCTTTGAACCTTGTAGCAATAGAATACGCAGTCAGATGCCATAAAATCTTAATAAATTTCCATTACCTAAAAGTAACTCATTTCAGTTGCTGGGAGATGTTTTTAAAACAAATTTTTAAACCAAATTGTTCCAAATCCTAAGGAGAATTTTGTCTCTGTACTAGACTATTTATGTAAAAGAATAACATCTTTGAGTAGTTCATCATTAAAAGAATAACATCTTTGAGTAGTTCATCATATCTACAGATGAGAAGAAATACTAATTGTCAGAACAGAATTCCCTCCTTATATTTCTAGCTTTTAATTTACTGAGAGAGCTTATTTGAGTGCAAGTTGGTAGAAGATATTTTAGCCCCCAAAAGCCATTACTTAAATATATAATGTTAATAATGTAATTTTTATCAACTAGTAAAACTTTTAATAACATGTCTGTACTACCAAAGGATCAGCTGTGTTGTTAATGGTATAGTCATATCAACTAAAGATATTTTTAAATCCAACCTGGGCAGTGCACTGAAAAGTGCATCAGAGGGGAACATACTCCCCTTCTTTAGACAGCAAGTTGTTTTAGTGTTCTTGTGAACTGAGAGAGAAGAAAAGTATAGGAAAACAGGATCCAGCAAGGTAGTGAATTTCTGTATCGGAAACAGAATAGACTTGCTGAGGGTAACATTTACACTTTTTAGTTTTATTTTAAGAATTGTTGTTTCAAGACTGCTTCTGATGTAATAGTGGGTATCATTTCTGTAAGGGCAAGCAGAATGTGTAGTTCCAGCAGATGATTTAGTATAAATCTGTTTCTTAAACTGCTGTGGTAGGATTCTATATTGCTGTATTTTATGTTCCTCAACAGATGATTTACTTTTCAATTTTATGTTCATTAAATTTTGTCACTTTCTCAGCTGTGTCCTCCTGACAACAGATGTTGCAGCTCGTGGTCTTGATATTCCCAATGTGCAGCATGTCATTCACTACCAGGTTAAGTATTTTTAATGGTTTTACTTTTACTGTTTTGGTTTTGAAATAAGCTTTTCCTGATCCAAATCCTGAACGCTATAAAGCTGTAATTCTTGATCCCATGTATAGTATAGTCCCAAGTACAGATATTTAATCATTAACTGTCTTAGTGCTTTGTAGTTACAGATCTTGTTGCTGCAGTGACTGACTGCAGTGGGTAGCACTTCATCAATATGCGATTATATATTAGAAATGACATAACAGATATTATCCTCCTTGCTTTTTGCTTCACTTCGATATCCAAAGGTGTCAAATGACTCAGCCATATAACTCATCTCTGAGGACACATAAAATGTTTTCCTGCTTTTCAAGTGAAATGACAGAGGGTCAGAAGTTAAAAGAGACTCACAAAAGATTATGCGAGAAAGAATACTGGATCAGGGAACAAAAAGTGTGTCAAGACATCATCTTTTACATTACTTTCTCTGTTACCTGCAATGTACCATGTGTGCATAAAACACAGTATTCTTTGGCAGCCTCTTGTCCAAAGCACAACAGGCAGCTGCTAGCTTTCCCTGGCAGCTTCATGGCTTCTCTGAACACTTGCAGGTCCCTCGTACGTCTGAGCTGTACGTGCACAGAAGCGGTCGAACAGCCCGAGCTGCCAATGAAGGCCTCAGCCTATTGCTGATTGGCCCTGATGACTTGATCAATTTTCGGAAAATTTATAAAACATTGGGGAAGACTGAGGAGCTGCCGTTTTTCCCGGTTGATACCAAGTGCATGACTTCTATCAAGGTAAAGAAACAACAGTCTTTTTTGCAGCCCGAGTAGTTGCTTGCTTGCTTGTATTACTTACATTACTAATATGATATTGCTTATCGTGGTTCTTTCTAGGTTTCAGGTGAAATTTACTTTTGAGGTCCTCGATTTGAAAATGAAATTAATCACACTTTATATTTTTTAAGCAATATTTATGATTTCTCCTTAATAACTGGCCCAAGAAAAGTGTTCAAGCATAATCATCACCTATATTTTTCTTGTATGGTGTTATGTAGAGCTTCTCCTGACTAGATTTCCAGAACAGTATAGGGAAGCGAGTATGTTTTTTAGCTGGGGAGCTGGGATGGCTTTACTCAGTACATTGTTTAAAGCCTCTTGTGTTAGGAACAGACTGGAGAACAGTAGCAGGTCCAGGGGTGTTCAGCAGTCTTCATCTTCTTCCCAGCTGAAGTAGTGAATTGTCTGCTTTTCTCAGAGTTCCTATACTGTGAGGCCACAGCTGCCACTGAACCCTGTCAAACTGGGTATTTTCTCTTTTCTGGGTTATTGGCCATTTTAAGGAGAATTCAGTCATTCACTAACTCACAAGATGGACAATGGTTAGGGTTTACAAAACAATGTGTTTTAGAAAGCATCTAGTCACTGCAGATTTTCTACTTCTTGAATAACAGACCATTTCGTGTCTCAGCATTCTCTCGACAGTGTGAGTGATATCAGCCATGTACGAATGGGACATATTTAAATACTGGCTTTGAAAGGAATTCAGAGTTGGAATGTCTGAATGTTGCACAGTCACTGAGAAAAAAGGAGAACACAAGCAGTCAGATAATGCAACAGCTGTATCTTCCTTACAGTATTCTGATTCAGGCTTATCCAGTTGGCTTGGACAGAGCTCAGAGTTTACCCCAGTGGAAACAGTAGCATCCTCACCTTGGGAATAACATCAGCAAGTTTCAAAGCCCAGGCTTGCTGCAGATAGGGTATTTACCATGAATCTTTCAGGAGATGCAGCTTTCTGAAAGAGAAAGAAAATCAATAAATGCTTTCATAGACTCATTTTTATCCTCTTGGTAGTAATGAAGAGAATTTGATTTCCTCCTCCCCATCTCCTCCACTGCCCCCTTACACCCACTAAATGTTTCTGGCTACTGAAAAAATCTGTTGTTTTTTAAAAGTGTTTCTTCAGAGGTTCCTTCTGTGTTTCTTGATGAGTATTCTTGGCTCTTATCATGCTCTGTCAATTAATGAGCAAATAAATATTGTTTCCACACTTTAATTTTCCTGCTACCATCTCACGATCTTCTCTCCTGTCTGTAATAGTGCTCCTCTTCCCAGAAGAGATGTCTTTGTACTTGTAGTTGCAGGAGTTCAGCCTCAGAGGCTCTTCAAACAGTCAGGTCTCATTTATACTTAGACCTGGGCCTAATCACAAAGTCATTGTAGTTGAGACTAATAGTGCTGCTGGTTCTGTATGTCTGTCCCTTTGGCACACTCCTTCCCTGTTTCTGTATGCCTTCATCCAAGTTCAGGAAAGTCTGAAGGGTTTCACACGTGGGAGGAATAGAATTGTTGAACCAGGATAGAGGATAGACCTAAAGAGGACTTAAATTTTGCAAAGATGGAAAAACTATTCAAAATTTCTTGTAATGATCTTAGAACTTACTGATTTAGTTTTTCATGGCACGTTTAATTTCTTCTCTCTCTGCGTCTTAATTATTGTGGCAGTTCTGGCTGATGCTGTTACCATGTAGCACCAGACTATTCAGTTTCCTGCACAGGGTTTGTTTCATACAACTACAGGCACATTCCAAACAGCAAAACTTGCTGCTGGTTGACTATTATTTACTGTTAGTGTAGATTTTATTTCCACGGTGAATTAATTATTTTTTTGGCCCAACTGGAAGACTGCAGATCAGTTTAGATTTGCTGGACATCTTTGTTCCACCTGTGTGCAGCTGGGAAGGACAGGACATTCTGTCCTGTGCCTAAACAAGAACCAGGTGCATTCCTTAAGACATGAGCTGTTCCATCCATATGGCCTGCAGGAGTTAGTGAAGGTAGTGGCTGCCCCTTACTCCTGAGTCTAGTAACTCTGAGATCTGTACTATGTAAATATGTAAGTTGGAAATGATTGGTATTTGAATCACGATTTGTTCCTGATGTCTCTCAAGTGTTTGTAATGATTTGTTTATAGAATTTTGAGTTAACATTCAGGTATGTTTAGTAGTTGAGATGTTTTAGAAGCCAGATTCTATCATGGATCTGAAGAAGTAAAACACTAGCGAATTCTGAGATCTTTGTTATGTGGGGCATCTCCTGGAACATGGGTAGGGAACAAAAGTGTCTCTGTACCCCAGCTGCATTGCAATGCGTACTCTCAAACACTGATTCTGCTAAAGTACCTCACATTTAAACCCGATCATAATGTTTGAATGTATTTTTGTTGCAGGAGCGGATGAATTTGGCAAGGCAGATTGAGAAGGCAGAATTTTTCAACAGTCGGGCAAAGCAACACAACTCCTGGCTCCAGCAAGCTGCAGAGGCTCTTGAGCTGGATCTTGATGATGACATGTTGATGGGCAAGTAGAAGTGTTTGTCCATGGGTGTGCTCAGTTGTTCCCACAGTGCTGGTGACTGGAAGAAGCCTCACCATGGCAGAAAAATTTCAACTTGTGCAGAGCAGAATGGGAAGGAAAGGAGTGTCAGTAGTATTGGTGTTACTGGTGTTTTCAGGATGACTGTGCAGCAGATAGTGCTGGAGCTGAGGGAGTGAGGTGTGACAGTTCTGGCAAGTCACAGACAAGTCTACGTAACATAGGACAAGAACTGTTTAGCTTCTGGCAAGCATTTCAGAGTAATCTAAACAGCCCAGTATGTCCTGATTGAGTCTTGTCCTCCTTGTGTCAAAGAAAAAGCTGTTACCTCACTTCTGCTTGTCTCTCCCTGTAGTCAGGCATCAGGACAGGAGCCTGACAGCTCTGTGTGGGAACAGCTAGGAAGTGCTAGGGAACACCAAATATTATGTGAGCCTCATGTATGTTGACTTGTGTGGGCAGAATGGCCAATACATACATTCAAGTTGCTGAGGTTTTTGGTAGAGTGTTATAAGTAAATAATTTTTTATTTTTTATAAAATAAACGTCTTGCAGGCTGTGCCTGAGTGTGAAGGGCTGTGCAATTGCGATGCCTATTAGTTCAATGCCATGAAGTTTTGCAATACTTAGATGCTCAGTAAGATGCTGCATTGTGTTCATATTTTAGAAGCTGAAGGTATGATTTCCTACCAGTTCTGAAGGCAGGCTGAATAGAGGTGCTGCAGAGGTCACTTCAGATGAATCTGTCTCTAACCTGTTAGCTGCTAAATATGCAGATGCCTTAATTTTTAAATATGTTTAGATTTCTTTCTTTCTTCCTTTTATTCATGGCTGGACTAGCTGGTTCTCAACTACTAGCAAATGCTAATCGTCTCTGTCTAAATTGTTCAGGAGTGCTTTCAGATAATTAGCACTCTGCTGTCTTGTTTTGACATAATCTGAGTATGCTGTGCTTTGTAATGAGTTTCAAAACAGCACATCTAGTCCAAGTAAGTTGTGGCTCTCAAGTGAAACATTTTGTAATTGCCATCCAGAAACTTGCCAGCTTCATGCTGTACTCAGTCTCTAATTCTTTTGTAGCTTGTTGGAGATCAATTAAAATCTCAGTCATTCCTCCCATAAATGAAGTGCCTCTTACACAATTACAAAGGCTTTAGTAATGCCCTTTCAAGTTTACCTTACAGCAACTTTGATTTCATTTTTCTCTCCAGTTCAGGCCTCTGACCCTATTAACTGTCTCAAATCTTTTCTATGCCCTTCTTTATCCTGTGTTATTAAATCTGAGCACCTCATTTTTTGTGCATGTATAAAGAGGAAAGGACTTCCTGGTTTACAGGTGCTGAATGAGGCATGCATAAAGTAACAAAATACACAGAAGAAGCTCTTGCCTGAGCTAGAAGCCCTGGGTGAATGAATACCTTATCCTCAGGGGCCCCCCTCCTTTTGTTCCTCAGTCTGTTCAGGGTTGAGAGCCAACTGAATGATTTAGCAGAATGATACCTGGGCTTTGGTTACTCAGTATTTGGGATTCTTCTTGATCTCATTATCCTGTGGACAGCCTGGGTGATCTGAAAGTGGCACAGATGACTGGAAGACTGTATGGGAGTTGAGTGACCTTGAGAGAGAGAAAGCTGACATTAGCATCTGCCCTTGTCCCTACAAAGGTCTCCAATGCAAGTTGTTCTCTTGTTGTAACATTCTGTATCTTTGATTTCTGCCCCAAGGAAGAAAAGCTAATGAGCAAGAAGAAAGCCAGAAGCAAAAGATGCTGAAGGGGATGAAAAAACAACTGAAACATCTGTTGTCCCAGCCACTCTTTAAAGTCCTTATGAAAACCAAGTACCCAACACAGTCTGGAAAACTACTCCTGCCTCAGACATCAGTGGGCGTTTCAGCTCTGAGTACTGTGTCCAAAAAGCAAGCCAAGAAGAAGAAATCAATAAAATTAGGTAACTGAGCAAGATCACTCAGTATGACAGAAGCAAGGACTATCCTGATCAAGGCTGTCAGTACTTATGGAGGATAGAAAACAAATAGTATAAGGATGTTGCCTGTGTATTGGTTGTGCAGGCAAAACCAAAATATTGATTTAAAGGGCTCAGTTAACACTGGGTTACTTACTGTTGAATCTTGTCTTGGATCTTGTTTTTCTATGTTCTTATTTTTTCTTAACTCTCTATATTAATAGAAGTTAATTATTTTTCACATAGTTCTGATAATTACTCCATTTTGTGAGATGGGTAAAAGTTAGTGGGTAGAATTCACTGTGGGCATAGTCTAATGATAAAACTTGATTTGAATTTTAATGTCTTTAAAGGACAGGGGAAGGTCATCTGTATATAGTGCGAGTACAATCTGAGCTGGTGGTGATGGGAGGTTTGGCTTTTCCTGCAGTCAGCTCAGTGAGAAAGGCAGCAAATAGAGGTAGAGTTACCAGCAAATCTACAATTCTGGTTATGGAAATGTTTCCCAGTTTCTTTCTCCTCTGATAATATTTCTCTGTTCTGTTCTCCACTGGGTTTAATTCTCTTAGTTCTGTGTTAATATACGTTGGAATGTGCAAAAAAAGTGAAGGTGGCAACAGGCCAGGACAGACGCTGGGAGATTTGTAGATTTTTAAGGGATAAGGGTTGCTACTCAGTGTTTTCTTAATTAGTATTTGGAGTTAAGCCTGTATTTGAAAACATGTTAGAACCACAATCTTTGCTTTAATGGAAAAGATGATGTTGTGAAATGTCACTTTTGAAGATTGCTTCCTGATAATTATGCTTTTAAATCATTTTAACCTGACCCATGCAAATATTTTTTAAAACTATTTTTAAAAATGTCAAAAGAATATATTGTGAATTTTTGTTAAATTATATCAGCTATAAAACCCTAAGTCTGTGTCTGTTTTCAGTCACTTGAGATTTCTAAATCCCTCATACCTGATGCTGTCTGCACTTAGCAGGGAAGGAAAGGGGAAAAACATCCAAAAGATAAGACAGTGGAATTTGTATTGGTGGGAGGATAGGTAACCTTCACCTGCCAGCTCTGGATGAGGGTGAGTTTTTGTGTCTTGTACAGCATGGAACCAATGTTACTGTCGTGATAGGAAGCACCAATTTACTCAACTACTTGGAGAAATTTGTCTGTGGAGTTGAATGCCCCCTCCAACCACTTGCTGGTTACGTGAGAATAACAGTCTTCACTCTTTCATTCATGTAAATAATTGTAGGCCCCCTATCCCCATCTTTGGAGGGCTTTTCTCTTTCTCCCGTGCATTACTGAAGAAGAGTCGTGACAATTTAATCATAAGCTTACAGGGCTTATCAATTATGTGTGAGACTTGCAATGCACTATTTGTCTCATGTCCTTGGGAGCAAAGAGGGAAGTTTTGAGGGAGAGGAGATGGTAAGGTTCTGCTTCCTCACTCATGTGAAGAGGCACATCTTTGGCGTTAATGTGACATCTGAAAATTAAAAACAATTTAAAGACAATTCCTTGTAAGGAAAGTTGAAAAAGGGAACTGAAAAGACAAGCATGCCCTCATTTCTGTGCCTTTTTAATCACATTTTCACATTATGAAAAGATATTTTCACATTTGAAGACCAGGTGGACCTTTTCTGTGTCTTGTGATGCATTTCTGTTTACAATTGATCAAAAAAATAGAGACTGGATCCTGACAATACAGCTTGGCATCTCCTCCCTGTGATAATC
Source organism: Pyrocephalus nanus (assembly GCA_038380795.1). Taxonomy (NCBI): domain Eukaryota; kingdom Metazoa; phylum Chordata; class Aves; order Passeriformes; family Tyrannidae; genus Pyrocephalus; species Pyrocephalus nanus. The sequence goes on along the minus strand of CM076265.1, from coordinate 48,469,015 downwards.
TGCATGAAGTAGCAGTTTGGGCAGTTCTTGATTCCATGAGATCATGAGGTGAACTGAACTTGGGGACAGTGAGAGTAGTGTTATTTCCTCTCCATTATTGCTATGAAGTTTTTCAGCTGCTTCTGTTTCCCTATGTTTAACAATCTAGTACTCACACTCAACAGTCTTCCCCAAGACAGAGCATGACACCTGTGCCCTCCTTGCTGCCTTCATGAATCATGAATGTTGGAAAAGACCTCCAAGATCATCAAGTCCAATCTTTGACCTAATGCCACCATGCCAACTAAATCATATCACAAAGTGCCACATCCACTCGTTTTTTGAACACTCCAGGCATGGTGAATCCACCACATCCCTGGGGAGCCTATTCCAGTGCTTGATGGTTCATGTTTGCTTGTGGGACATGCTCTTGTGCCAGTTTTCTTCTGCAGCCTCTGATGTGCTCTGCGTGAATTCGCGATTCTTAAATCTACTGATGCTGCCCCCCACAGGAGCTCAAGCAGAGCTTGGATCCTAAAAATATCTCATCTTAAAAAGAATACTTGTCTGGTGCTTTGAAAACTCTCTTGCAACTGCCTGTTTTGCCTTGTCATTATCTTACCAGGAGACCCTGAGTCTTCTACCTAGATGAAAAACCTCATATTTGCTTTAGCTAATTTAAGGAAATTAAACAATAAATTGGAAAATATTACCACTTAGCTGTCCCACGCCCATGTGAATTAGGTTATTGCAGGAAGAGAGGAAGGCAGAATGTTTTCTCCAGCTCTGGTTTGCATGTGTACCACTGGTGCAAGTTAGACATGAATTTTACATCAAGTCCATATGGGCAATTTAATCTTAGTATTTAATGAAACATGTAGTATCAAATGGTTTCTGTAATGTTCTGCTGGCATAGCAGTTACGCTGAGGCCTCAAACAAGTAATCTTGTGTTTTGTGGCAGCTTATGTCTGCTAAAACACCCATTAATTAAAGGACTTACTAAGTCTATTTAAGCTGTCACAGCAACTTCCAAGCAGATTAATAAAAGCATGAGCTCAGCAGAGTAGTGGTAGGGTACAAGCTGATACAGAGCAAGAGTAACCAGTACTGCCTAACAGAAAACTGAAACCTTAATAGCTTGTGAACATTTATTTTTATTTTCTGAATGCATGGGGCTGGTTGACCTCATCCCTGCCACAGTTCCCGGTCTGTCTTACTTCTATCAAGAGGAGGAAGAGTCCCTGCAGTTTAGGGCATCTGCTGAGGAGATAGTTTGGACGGGATCTCACATATTAGACAGGAGAGTTTCCTGACATCCTCCATGCCTTTTCTTTCCTTCCCTGTATGTTAATAAAATAGCAAGATAGCAAATCAGAAGCTGGAGTGCTGCCTTGCCATATGCCAGCAGCCCAGGCACACACTGGCCATGTGGCACAGGGGAGGTAATTTGCACCTTCCTGAGAAGGGGTTGGGTACTGCATGCTTACAGTAATCAGTCTCTGTATCCAGGTTCCTAAGGGAGAGAGAAGACAGGAAATGGACACTTTTTGACTATCTCACTTCATACTGCCTTACACAAGGAGGAAAATCGGGTAAGAAGCCCTGTGCTTTCTTGGGTGTTAAAACACCCACTGCTTGTCCTGTGCCTGAGCTATTCCAGATTTTTTGATGAATGGCTTGGTGAGGGAAGGAGCTCAGAAGATCATCATTTGAGTGACTAGTAACAGACTGGTAATGTGGCAAGCAACAATATGTTTGTAATACCCAATAGTCATTGCAGAAAAGTATGTTGATGTCAGTGGTCATGGGATCGGGGAGTAGGAGGGTTCTGTAACCCTCTATAGGTCCTTTACATGCCCCCTTCTAATACTTGGGCAGATGTTGCCTGATTCTGGCATGCGAGAGATTTCACCTTCTTTTTGTGAAAGTTATTTCAAGGCTTCAGTCTTCACAAATCAATCATAAGCTCCTCCTAGGGTTGGCTTCACAGAGTGAGTAAGAAAGAGAAAAATAATCTGTCACTCCTGCAGCAAGTTCATTGGCCTGGGAAAGCAAGTGAACAGAGCTGCTATGCTTGCTTGCCTTGGAGCTCAGCAGCTCTTGCTGTGAAACTGGAAGAAATTGTAGCCAGTTTCCAGAGCAACCAACTTTAGATGGTACAAATCGGAAATTTCTCTAGGTGAGAGCTGCAGTTAGAAAACATGGACCCAAAACCTGAGTTGGAAAAGCAGAGCAGGCACTGCAAATTACTCTTGGGCTTTGATACCACTGGGTTAATTAGAGGTCTGATGTTCTTTTAATATTGATATATCAGTCTAATCAGTAATGTTGATGCTTTTTTAGGAGTAAAGTTTATTTTCCTTTCCTCATGACAATACCTTGAGCAGTATAAGCTGACAAGTTTTATGGATTTACACACATGGGCCACCATAACAGGGTACCACTCTAGGATCCCCTGATTAGCATAATGTCCAAGTGATGGTTTCCAGTTTATCTTTTGTTAGTTCTCAGGTTACAGCTTGAGTTTGGTGCCTACCCCAGATCATGCCCCTCAGTTATACCCATACCACCTATCACTCAATCCACAAATCTAGTCATTTAATTCTGGTTAGTGGTCTCCTGATTTCTTTATGGTTTGCACTATTGCTTGGCTGGCCTTCTTCTGAAGTTAACTCATTCTTTTGGAACTTTTTCCTTGGTCCTGGTGTTCTAGAGAACCAAAACATCTATACAAGAAAGGATTTAATACGTGAACTGGAGTAACCATTCTAGTATCTTAAGGTATAAAAGATAATCCAATAATAAAAAAGTTGAAATCATCTGGCCCTCTTTTCTTGCAGATGTTTTTATATCCCCAGTACCAATTTAGTAACATGATCATCGAAGAGTCTGGTTGTAGCAGGGACAAAGGTTGCAGACACAGTTAAGTGCCCACCAAAACCTATTTCTGCTGGTGACAACCCCAGAGGGTGGAAAGAAGTATTTCTAATACCCCATAGCACTACTCCTAGAGGCCATCATCTCTCCATGTGTCTTATCATGAAACCACCTAGCCAAGGTAATTAATTACTTTCTTGGCAAAATGGATTATCTCCCAAGAGTCCAAATTCCAGTTTCAGCTTTCACAGCCTCACAACTTTCCCACTGAGCCCATTCTTCCAGGGTATCTTCTGCATATATTTGGGCTGAATTATTGATCTCTGGTCAGCTATAAGCAGAGGGAGTTATTATGGTTCCACACTCATTATAGGTTGGTGGGCAGCAGCTTTAGTTGCTTTTTCTGCCAATTCATTATTTGTTCCACTTTCGCTGTATCCTTTTGTATGAGCTAAACAGTGTAGTACAGCAATTTCCCATGGAAGCTGAATAGCTTTCAACAGCATTCAGATTTCAGTTCTGATAGAAATACTGTTTCTTGCTGAGGTAAGGAAACTTCATTATTTCTGTAGCCTATCCATTGCATGACACACTCCAAAAACTTATTTGCAATAAGAATAAATGAGGCTGATGTCCCCACCAGGCTGCTGTTTCTAATGCAGTTAATTCAGACCCTTGGGTATTCATCAAGGCGTGTAGAGGTTCTGCTTCAGATACCTCTAGGTTTCTTGCTACTACATAGCCCATGTATCATTTTACATTCACATAGTATAAAGATCTATGAAAAGGGTTGGATCTGAGTTCTCTAGAGGCTGATCCTGCAGATCTTCCTCTCTACGGTTTGAGTAAAACACTACCTTAGCATGAGGGCTCATCATTGTAAGGGACAGGCAGTAAAACTGCTGGATTCAGAATATTACCATCTTTTTAAGGTAATATTATCCTAATTTAAGATCATTAATACACAGTGATGTGCCTTTTGTGGGGACAATGCTTGCCTAACATATCGCTTAAAAATCAGTTTTACTTCATGCTGGATATACAGGGTTGTTGGGTGACCCGGGATTAGTGGTCTGCTTTTTTCTGTGATAGTCACTGATCCTGCTGTTGCTTTCATGCAAGTTATTCCCCGCCCCTGCAGGATCCTGTTGAGCTGAGTGCTAAGCCACAGGGCGGCGGTGTGACCATGCTGTTGAGTAAGGACTGCACTCGCTGCTCCTTTGTTCTCACGCACCCAGAGTGCAAAGGATTTGGAGTAATCTGGCGATCCCAGTGCTGGAGCAGAAGCTATATATCCTTTTACACTTCGGAAATTAATTTTCTCTCTCTGGACCCCACTGTACAGGCCCCTCTCCCTCTGCCTTGGTAGCTTCTGCCCTAGGGCCCAGAGTCTGCAGTATCCCACTGTGCCTGAAAATCCTCACACTATCTTTCAAATCATATTTAAGCAAATAGGAGTATATCATAGGAGACTCTGTGAACCCTTGGGGCAAGAGGGTCCATGTTAGTCATTGACCTTTCCACATAAATGCAAACAGATGCTGGCTGTCTTCTGCTGCAGGAATACCAAAACCTGGAGGTGCCCCTACCCTCAGTTACACCTGTACCACCCATCACTCAATCTGCAAGTCCAGTCACTTAATTCTGGTTTGTGGTCTCTTGATTCCTTACTGGTTTTGGTTGTTGCTGGGCTGGCCTTCTTTTGAAGTTACCTCATTCTCTTGAAATTGTCTCCTCCATCTTTACCTTCTTCATTTCACTCACATCTACTAGATTCAGCTAGTTCTGTTAGCAGCCTTAATTTTCTCAAAAAGCTTACTCTCAGTCACCTCTTGCAGCCCAGAGCTTCACGTGTTTTAGTTACTAGTGCTAAGCAACTGATGCTAAATGAGTCTATTTAGAGAGAATAGTTAAATCTCTTCTATAACACAGCAATAAGGTATAAGGTATAATATATTACTGTTTCTTATAGTGCTACTCCTAAGTTGGCTCAAGTGAGGCCATTTACATTGTCTCAGTTCTGAGAGGACCTCACAGTGTTGTTTTCTTGACAAGTTAAAAAAACTTGTGTGAGTTAAATTTGCTGAAATATTTCTCACTAATTTTCTTTATTTTCTCGGGTTTTCAAAATCTCTTAAGTTCCAGCTGGAAAAAAAAGGTTTATTCTTGCAGATATATACATGTATAAACATAACTGGAAAGTATATCTCTTTCATCATAGAAGCTTTCAAAAGTCTATTTTCTAGTGTTTCAGTTATATGTGACTATACACATACACACAATGTGACCTTTTAGCCAGTTAAACTACATATATTTATATAAGAACAAGTATTGTCATTAGCTCCCTTCCCTCAGGAGTTGTTTCCTTAAAGAAATGAAATATTTGTTTACCAAATGATAAACAAAAGGGAGCTGGAAAAAGTGTTGCCATCACAGATTTCAAAAGAAACAAAATCTCAATGTTCTATCTCAACTATATCTCAGCCAAAAAAAATACACCTTCCATTAAGCCTTGAAACAAGATTCCTGATACAGTCTTACCTTTCTTCTTCCTATTTCCCACCCAAGGATAACAAAAATTATATTGACATGATATATCAAGTTGAAATTTCCTGTTGTTTTCTTCTATGTCAAATATAATCAATGAGAGAACAAAAGTAAGCACTGAGTAACATTTATCAAGGACTGTTTAATTACAAAAGAGTACTACCATTCATTCAAAAGTTCTCTGTACACAGATGTCTGGGTGTTACAATAGCCAGGAACAACTTTCAGCTTGGAATACAGAAAAGGTTTGCAGTTTCCATTATACTGCATTCACATTATACTGCAATGCCTTATTATTTAAAAAAAAATACAAAATCAAATAATGAACCAAAAACCTAGACTGGGAAAACTGCCTCTTGTAAGGCATCATTCTGACTGAGAAAGGTTTATCTATGTATATTAGTGGAAGCTGTCTTTGCTACTCCTGCATTTTAATTAAACTATTCCTTATACACAGATGGTGAAACCAGAACTCAGTTCACAATGAGTGATGCCTCCCAGAGCTGGGTTATGGTGCAAGAACAAACAGCCATGAGACACTGGTTCCACTGCTGGGCAATTGATGCCATAAATAAACGTTGCTGCTCTTTAGAGTACTTATATTTATGACCATCTCAAATGCTCTGAAAAGCAAGTCAGGCATTTGAATATATGGCCTTGTTTCCCCAGCAGAGGACTAATGGGCTGGACACAGGTATATGCAGGGCTGGTAAATGTGCTTTGCTGTACCAGATGATCAAAACAGAGGAATTAGGGAGGAGGGAGTTCAAGAAAAAAAATTTCTGTGACCTTGCAATTGCTAGAACTGCATGTTCTCCCTCTCTGTTTTGTTTTTAAGCTATCAACATAACTTTTCAGATGAGTTAATGTGAAAAGTAAACACTAATCTAGAAAAATTGATTAAATACCTTAGAGTGTGTGTGTGGAGAACTGGATTCAAGTGACAGCTTTATAAGCAGTGCTTGCTAATTCCTGACAGCTCTCATTAGTTACTGATCCAATACTATTAATAATACAGCCAGAACTGCCAGGTGCAGACCAGGCTCCTGTGTGCCATTGCTTAACAAGCATTGACCAAAAGATTGTTCAAGTCCTCTAAGTCTGAGCCCATTTGGTTGCCAAATCATTCGTCAGTTTAAAACCCTGTTTGTTCAGCAGGCTGCATGGTGTCTAGGGGATAGACAGGCATCTTCCTCAGTTAATATCTGGTGAATGGTGAATATCAGGCATTGTGTTTGTGTGCCCTTTGCACAAAAATTTCATGACCCTTCAAAAACTTTTCTCAAGTTTTGGAAGAAAACCATCAAATTCAAAAGGCTGCAGCTGTTGTGAGTAGTAAACAGGTCTCTCTACATTAGCCACTGGCTTTATCCATCCTGGCAAATCTGATAGTGTATTTTTGCTTAGCCAGCACTAAATTTTAAGTTAAAAAATTCACTTTGCTGTTGGATTATAAAGTGCACAGCACACTGTAGCCGTGGATGCATTAGGGGGTAAATCTAGTACAGTGATTAACTCCCTTACTAGTTTCACAAAGAGGTCTCTTAGGGAGATGTTGTTTAGTCCCATATACAAAACTTAACCAGAGTGATGCTGCTGCACAAGCCATCGTTATTCTCCTTCTGTAATACTGCCTCCTCCTTGAAAGAGGGAAATGAAATCCCTTAAGATGAAAGGAAGAGCCTTGCTCTCCTCTCAGTTCTGTTTCAGCATCTTGTATCTCTAAGTCCCTTGCTGCTGCATGTAGTTACCACTCACCTTTCTGCCCTGCATCCCTAGGCATTATCACAATAACAATTCCTCTCTCCTTTTTTTCATTTGCAGCTTTCCTCATATTTATTTATTCAGCTATTGCACTAAAAACAAATCTTGCCAGGTGTTATTGCAGTGCAGTGATTGAGAAGACAATGAGAGGTCCTGAAAGACGATAAATACTCATAACAAATACACTGCTGATAGTTCATTTCATGGAAACAATAATGAAGCAACATCTAAGATACTATTGCTTGTTAACATGATTTAAAAAAAAAATCACAATAGGACATTGCTATTTGAATTTAAGCCGCTAATGCTAGGAGATTCCTGCTCTGGTTGATGTATTTTCCCTCAGTGTCTTCCTCTTTCAAGCAAAACGCTCTGTACCTATCTGTTAGCTCACCTCTGGAAAGAGTCTCTTTATTAGCCCTTTTCCCAGCATGCAGGAGCATGTTAAGAGAGGGATTAAGCTTGGCCTTTCTCCTGTTAATCCAGTGCTAATGCAATAGCTATTTATATTGCCGAAACCTCCCACATTTATCTCCTGGACAGCTGGAATACCTTACTGCTGAGCAAAGCAAAACGCTGGCTGCTCTTCCCCTCATCTTCCTACTGGCAGTGGCTGTGTCAGGCCTGCCTAGGCCACTACCCTGTCTCTTGCAGGAGGCAGCAGGCTCCATGTTTCAGAGTGCACCGATCCTCTGCAAACATCAGAAGAGGACTGTTTGGTCATCCTTAAGCCTTTTTTTGTCTTCTGAAACTGCACAGATACAATGTGAGACAAAATGCTCTATTGCTTCTATTGGATTGGAAAAAGGATTCAAAACTCTGGTGTCTTGCTTAAACAGTTAATAGTAAAATTCAGGCTAAATAAAATTGATGAATTTGGAGATGGATTATTTAAGGTTGTTTTTTGGTTTTGTTTTTATTTCTTTCCTCTGTGCTGTGGACTATGATGACTTTTTAGATGAAAACATAAAATCACAGAATTGCTTGAGTTAGAAGGCACCTTAAAGATCATTAAGTTCCAGCCCCCTGCCATGGGCAGGAAGGCTTTCCAAAGACCAGTACCTAAAGGGACCTATAAGAAAGCTGGAGAGGAACTTTTTACACGGGCATGTAGGGGTAGGACAAGGGATAATGGCTTTATACTGAGAGTAGATTTATATTAGATATTAGGAAGAATTTCTTTACTGTGAGGGTGGTGAAGCACTGGAACAAATTGCCCAGAGAAGCTGTGGGTGCCCCATCCCTGGAAACGTTCAAGGCCAGGTTGGACAGCGCTTTGAGCAACCTACCTTGGCAGGGGAGCTGGAACGAGATGACCTGTAAGGTCCCTTCCAACCCAAGCCATTTAATGGCTCTGTGAAATAACCGACCAGCATTCCTCTCTCCCTGATGCCTAATGCTGCAAAGACCACATACTTGTGGATGCATTAGAGTTTGTGCATCTTCCGTATCACATGTATCTTCAGTCAGCTAAATTCATGCGCAATTAGTGAATTCGTTACTGTCCAGACTGTCTTTGCCGCAGCCGCGGGCTGCTCCAGTGGGACATGTCGGCAGCGCGGCGGAGCAGACGCTGGGTGGCACCGATGCGCTGGGAAAGCAGGAGGCAGCCCGGGCCAGTCTGAGCCTCCCGCATCCTCCCCTCTCCCGGGAGCAGGACTTGGGCCTCTGCAGCAGAGAAACATCAGGGACTGTGACCAGAGTAATTGTGAACCACCGGTGTAATTGCCTGTGTTCCTTTAGCCTCCGCGAGAGCTGTCCCAGGCCAAGGTTACATATCTGTAAATTTTGCACCGTCTCTTTTACTTGGCCCAGACTTGCAGTTTTTTGATTTTTTTGCATTTATCTCAGCAACAAAGATGATGAAGCAGACTAGGCTTTAACCTTGCTTAAATCCTCAGAATCTCTCAGTCTTAGGGATGACAATGATCAAGGTTGTCCTTTAAGTCCACTCCACTGAAGCAGGCTGAAGGAAACTAGAAAACTTCTGGACAAAACCATGGTATGAAGGAAGCAGATGTGGATCTTGACAGCAAGGATGGGCATTTTGTGCTCAGATGGACAAACCCTATTAGTGTCCCAGGGCTGTCCAGACACAGCATTTATGAATTTTTTTCCCTATTTGCCTCCTGCCTGAAACAAGGATTGTTTAAGTCTCCACACTTTTGTCCATAAATGGTCCCAGAAAATGCTTTTTCTGGGTTTCTCCTTTGGGAAAGCTCACTCAAATGTTTCAATCGTTGGTACTTATACTCTGTAGATTCCTAATTGCGATGCTCACACAGGCTGAGACCAGCTCTCCATTTATACTGGTTAGCTGTGTGTAGATCTTCATGGCTCAGCAGTTGGGCTGTGGGAATGTGCGTGCATGCAGTGGGGCTGCAATGGGGCAATCCACAGGCATGACCCATGGGCGACATTGCTACCCTCTTTTCGCCTTTCCTGAAGGAGCTGGAGCAGCTGAATCCCAGTTTGCTGGGCTGGTAATGACCTGGGCTGGCATTAAAAGCACGTCCCTGCAGTGGGCAACGATGAGCAGCTGAAAGCAGGAATCTCCATGGGAGCTGGAAGAAGGTGGTGGGGAACTGTAGGTGAGGAATAGAAGCACCTGGTTGCCACTGTCCTGCACCCATAGCTGCTTGAGGCCAGTGCAATTCAGTTGCATTTTACATAATGCACAGGTGCAAAGGGGTGAAATGAGACGTTTCTGAGTTTTGTCCATCCAGGTCTTCTGATTTCTACCAGAGGAACCAAGTTCAGCACAGGCACCATTCTGTCCTTGTAGGCCTGTCACAGAAAGAAAGACTACAGCAACTCCAAACATTTGGTTTTCTTACAGAAAAGGGGCTTTAGATGGCTTAAAGAAAAAAAAAATTAAAAGTAAAAATTGTATGTCGTTTACAGTTTTAGTTGAAATCCTTTCAAGCATTTTGATAGGAGAGGAGAAGCAAGGGAAATTGTTGCTGAAATAGAAATGTTTCATTCAGTGGAAAACTCTGACTTAATTTCCGAAAACATGAAAGACTGCAGTCAAAACAGGAGCTGTCATGCCTCTGAAAAGTCACATTTCACATTTGCAGCTGTCATTCTCATCTTAGAGCTGAGATCCTGAGGTGACCCCTCAGCCTCCTCGCCCTGGGAGGTGCTGGCCTTGCTCCTTGGGGGAGAGGGGGTGATCCTGGCCTCTAGGAAAGCTGAAGAATACAGGGAGCAAAGTTCACCTCTAGTCTAAAGACCCTGTGACTTCCATTTTCCAGGTATTTACATATCTGTTATAGTCTCTCAAAGGTCAGTTTCATTTTCTATCAAACCCCACAATTTTGGAAAGTCCTGTTTACATTCAGAAGCAGTTTCAGCATTAGCAGTGCCTATCAACAGTTACTAAGTTAACAAGATTCACTCTGGGACTGGAGCATGACAGGCTTTTCCATGTGCCTGATGCTTTGTCCTCTCTTCTGCACAGTGATAAACATGGGAGGAGAGATCCAGGTAGCAGTCCTGGGCAAGAACACTTGGAGTAAAGAGATGGGCAGAGGCATCCAGAAAGTGTAGGATGCATCCAGTCACTTCTAAATCCTGCTTTTTAAGTCCCAATGAGGCTGATCAGACAAGATACTCATGACACTATCCATGGTAAATGAAACCTTGCAGAGCTCTGTGGCACTGCCTGTCCCTTCCATTGGCAAAGGACCCTGTCCCTCAGCTGACTGAACTGGACAGAGTTACCAGGGTCATGCTTCACATTCATAAACTGTTCTTCAATCATTTCTCTTAACACATCAGCAACAGCAACACTTGCCTTCCTCAAGTCTTTAGGCACGTTCTTATTTTCTTTTTTATTTTACTGTACAACTTAGTTGCTGTCAGTTGTTCTTCTGACTTGGTCCTGGTTGGTCGTTTGTTATAAAGGGGATGTTTTTAAATGTTTCAAAGCTGTGAAATGAGCTTTGATAATTCCTACTTATCAAACAGTATCAGCTTCCAAACACTATTGAATTGAGCCTATGGAAAGGAAAATCTATGTCCTTCTCCAAAGAAGTACAGGTGATATGGTTTTGGTGGTTTTATTTGGTTTTTTAATTCATATCTGTAGAAACCACAGAGGTACTAGTTCATTCTGGTCTTTAACTATGCAGCAGCACTGTATATAGTAACTATAGTATCACAAAATCATCCAAAAATCTGAAATGTGGAACTTAGCAGAATCTGGAGTGCCTGAATTGGGTCAAAGGAGGTGCTACTGTCTCTGCACTCCATTTTCTTGAGACCCTACCTGGAGTACTGCATCCAGCTCTGGGGTCCCAACATAAGAAGGACATGGACCTGTTGGAGCAAGTCCAAAGGAGGGACACAAAGATGATCAAGAGGACTGCAGAATGCCTCCTGTGAAGACAGGCTGAGAGTACTGGGGTTGTTCAGACAGAGAACAGAAAGCTCCAGAGAGACCTTATAGCACCTTCCAGTACCTAAAGGGGGCTACAGGAGAGCTGAAAAGGGGCTTTTTACAAGGGCATGTAGGAATAGGACAAGAGGTAATGGCTTTAAGCTGAAAGAGGTCAGTATTCAGTTACAAAGAGGGAAGAAATTCTTTTCTGTGAGGGTGGTGAGGCACTGGAACAGGTTACCCAGAGAAGCTGTGGACACTCCATCCCTGAAAGTGTTCAAGATCAGATTGGATAGGGCTTTGAGCAACCTGGTCTAGTGGAAGTTGTCCCTGCCCATGACAGGGGGAGTTGAAACTAGATGATCTTTAAGGATTTTTCCAACCTTTCCAACCCATTCCATTTCATTCCAATCCATTCCATTCTATGAATTAACTCCTATATCACACTTTTCTGAAAGAAGCAATTGTTATTCATTTACCAGTGGAATCACTGGACATAGGGCTGTGGTGCAATTGGAGAAAAGGTACTATTCCATTCTCTCTGTGATCAGAAGAAATTTTAATTGAAAACATTATTCAGTGCAGTCCACGGAGCAGCCCACTCCTTTCCAGCCCACTGGCTCATGCTTGGGATGAAGAGCCATCATTACCACACCTTCACTGGAGAGTATGAGGGGACCAGAAACAAACATCTCAGCACAAGTGCCTACCCAGGTCCCTGTTGTCAGGTTGAGGGACCAAATTATGTGTCATGGCAGTGCCTGGGCAAGAGCGAGGCGGAGGGAATACCAAGCCCTTCCTTCTTCAGTAGCTACCCAGGCAGTAGCTTAGGATTCACAAGGTGAGAGGGGAGCAGGATCTGTGATGGGACATTTTGGAGAGCATGTATGAGTCTGCACTCTGTGCTCTGGACACAGCTCCACACCCGCCAGAGACACCAGTGTAAGCTCTTACCACTGCTTGCCTACCTGCCCTAAAGGTTAGCATCCTTTGCACCAGTACCATTCCTTGTTGACTTTGGCAATAAGTGTAGGGCATGACCGGAACTCAGCTGCTGTCACACAGGGCCTTTAGTAGCTGGATAATTCTTTGTGACTCAAGGAGGGCTGGTCTTGAGGAGTGGTTTGAGCTATTAAAACTGATGCTACCTTTGGACTGAGACGAAAGACAATGAGTTTGATGCTAGATCTGAAAGAACTTCATGATGCCTGCAATGAGTGCCTCCAGCTTCATCTTCTGGTGAGTCACTTAGGAGTGCCTAATGACATGACTCTTAGGAAACAAAACTTTAGCAACCTGCTCTTCTGTTTATATGAGTGTGAGGAAGAAGTTAAGGGTTTAGTTCACTGCAGCCTGGTGCAAAGCAATGTCAGATGCTTCCTTTCTAATTAGGTAGTTTTTTCTAACAAGCTTACCCTAGTGTAGAGATTTGGCAGCTTGCAGAAAAACTGAATGGAACATGCTGTTATGTCAGTGGAAATCCTGGGTAAGGTATTCACCATGCATAAGTCAGTAGAGCCCCTGTGTTTCAGAGGTAATGAATAATTTCTCATACAAAGTGATGGATGCTGTGATAACACAGCACAGTGTGTGTCTTACTGGCTAGTACCAAAGTACTGTCATGAGCTCTGTGATGCTGGGTTTGCATCTTACCTTTCCTTATTCCCTCAGTCCTGCTCACATCATCTGTCCCTGGAGAGCCTCTGCTCCTGATGCAACTCTTCTCTCTCTTCCACCCATACGGTGTTCTGGTATGTAATAATTTGTCCATTTTGTTACACCTTCTTCTTCCCAGAGAAGAAGGAATTAAAATGAGGGGTTCTGCACTAATGTCAAAGTGGATGTTCTGAATCAGAGAGCACCAAAATGTGCACTGGTCCCACTGATTCATAGCACAACCGGTGAAATGTCAATATTTTCTATTACCAGTGTGTTTCTATTATGCAGCAATTATATCTATTTATACCAAGTTGGATATGCATTGAAAAGCAATGAAAAGGAGCATTAGAAGAAGAACTAGTTAAAAAAACCCAGCTATCCTAATGCTGAGGTTTGCAATTTTAATAGGTTGAAGCAACAGTACATTCATCTAAAATAGTGCCATGTGGATGCTTTCCACTTTTTATCACCACATTGTGTTATTCCACCACTACCCACCATAAGCTTGTTTTGAGCCTTCTTTGAAGCATCTTGCACTGAGTCTGATCTCCAACTCCAAATGGCAATGTTCCAGATTCCTCAGTCTGTGTCACTAACTGTATGATATGAATTTTTTCAGAAGTGAATTCTAGTGAGGAAAAAGAGGGGATTCCTCTGCAGGAAACCATTAATTGCCTTAAGTAACCTCCTAATCATAGGGTTTGGGTTTACAGCTCTGCTGTCTTCAGCCTGTGCCCAACACCATAGTATTGTCATGGGGCTGTGCTGTCCCTTGCAGGCACATGCTGTAGCCAGGAATGCAAGCAGGGTGGATCAGAACAAGTGAAGGAGTCTATTTCTGTACACCATTAACTAGTCCTGGCCAGTACTGGGATTATTTATCGTTATTAGCACATACTACCATTAGGATTTCTTCCCCTTGCTATGAAATGCACATAGATACAAACTAGGTCCACAATCTGAGATTTGAGACATAAAGCTCAACTGATTTCCTCCTCTCTTTCTTTTTGCAAGGTAAAGTAATTTTTCTTGTCTCAGTAGGGCCAGGATTTCAACTGAAGATTGAGAGATCTGAGGCAAGGTTCAGAGTTAAACCCAAAGTGTTAACAGCTTGGGAACTGTCTGGATGCTATTACTGGCCCTTTCACTGGCTCCTCCTCTGACCAAACACTTCTCCGTGTCTCTGTTATCACTCTGTTAAGATAGGATTATTCTGCTAAGCCACTTTAATACAGGGTTTTGGAAAAGGCTGGAGAAAACCCTTGAAATATAAATGGGAAAACCGTGGCAGTTCCCACTTTCTAGAAATGTCCATATATAGCTAAACTTAGGCAGTCTCCAAGCGGATTTATTTGTCCTAGCAGATTGCATGCTCTATGGCTTTCTCCAACGATACTCTGCTCCTCAGGTTTACATTCCCAGGGGCTGAATCCTAAAAAATCGGCTTTGAAGAACATGTTGTGACATATCTCGGCCAAGAAGTACAAGTCTCACTGTCCTGGCTTTATAGCCTGTCTGTTGTCAGATCGCCTAAAAGGAGATGAATCCATTAATGCTGTTAATGTTGCAGACTGGCAGCAAGTAAGACTGCGCTTTGTGCAATGTGCATCCCACACATGCATAGGTGCATGTGCTGCTGATGGTATGTAACCCTTTCTAAAACCTTTCCCCCAGTATTTCAGCTCTTTAATATATCTATTTATTTTCAGAATAAAAACAAGAGGTAGAGAAATATTGCTCTTTGTGGGGAAACTGAAACATGGCATTATGTGACCTTTCCCCAGTCTGTTTGTAGCTTGCCTGTAGAGCTGAGAGACAGTTTGGAGCTTCTTGTTCCTAGCTGTTTGTTCTCCTGCTGCCATTGGCATAACTGCTGATCTGGATGGTACTGCATTTGCCAGAGTGCTTTGGTGAGCAGGGCAACTCGCTGGGTTCAGCCCTGCTGATCGCCCTTTGAGAGATCCTCTTTTTCTTCTGGCAGCTACCCAATGACACTAATGCTTTTGTCCCTGTCCCCATTTCCTCCCTGTGAGTCTGTCTGGCCTCATGCAACCTGCCCCCCTGCTGTCTGAAGTGACTTTTCTCCTGGGTGGTGTGTAGCACCACCTCTGTTTTTCTCCACAAGATGCTTCCCTTCATCTGGAGAGGGAAAGCTCACTCATCAGCATCTGGATGAAGAGTGCAGAAAGCTGACCTGCTGTTGTGTCTCTCACTTGCAGAACAATTGTTGCCTGTAATGGCTTCCAGTTACTAAGAGGCTTTCTTAGTGACAAGAAGAGTCTTCGCAAATTTACCAAGCCTGCTTCTGGGGCCAGGCAGGGACAAGTGTAGGCTGGGATGGTCCCCAAGCACCAAGGCTCTGCAAGGGGCTGTGCAGCTCTGCCTGCTGGCAGGACCATCTCCTTCTCTCACTATCAGTGCTGAGGTAACCATTGAGCAGCTCTGGCATCAGCACTCAGCAATTGCTGAGCAGAAAGGTTAATGCCAGGAGTAGTGCCACCCGGACACAGCCCACACCTGATGAGCACCACTGGAGCCTCCCTGGGAGCTGGCCTGGAGAATGGATCAGATCCAGGGTGATGGTATGAGGAGACAGGCTTTTTGAGACTTCCTTCTCTCCCAGCAAGGGCATGGTTTCTCAATTTATACCAATTAAATAATGAATAAGGGTGATTAGTTTAACCGAAAATATTGTGAGTATTCTTTTAACCATAGAAATCAGCCTCAGTAGAAACATTTTGTAAACGTGGCTCAAAAATAGGCTTCAGTCACCGTGTTTGTGTATCACCGTGGCCTGGATTGCACTTGGCCTCCCTCCAGGAACCCACTTGATATCCATGAGAGATTCCAACAGGGAGGGTATCCAGGCTGTGCAGTTGCCACTGGCATCACTCATTTGACAAAAGGGATTTTTTCCTACCCTGTTCAAATGAGGGGGATATATTTTATATTTATGGTCAGCAATAACTGGAGAAACATTCTCCTCTTCACCTGTTATATGTGAGTCTGAGCCCTAAAGAATTCTTGCAAGAAGATGGGATTCACTACAAAGTATTTGATTTTTAGGTGGTGTGACTTGACCTACATACCATCCTATAAACCATAAATAACATGCTCAGTAACATCATGATTTTTGTGCTATCATATTCCCATAGCATGGCTTCAAGGTCATACTGGCTTATTTTTGTGGTCATCTGACAGGATGACCACAAAATTCTTGTTTGTAGCTCAGTCTTGTGTTTCCCCTTACCCTGAGTTCCCCAGCAAGTTCCAAATAATCGGTCGAAGGACAGAAGGCAAGTGGATCACAAAGTGGATAGAAGTGCCACCTACCATCTGTCACATATACCTGATGGTCCTTTTTTGTCATGGTAGGGGCCAAATCCTGCTGATGTGCAGATTTCTTCCTGTGGGATATATTATTCTCATGGACCTCTGAGGAAGTGGCTACATCATATAAAATCCACAAAGAATCAGGACTTCTGCATAGCAACCTAGGCTCACTTCTGGGGAGTGTGTCTAGTAGTGGGAATTGATTCAGGATGACTAATTAGGAGCACTGGCATCTCAGCTCTCAGCTTGCTCCCCTCTACCACATCTGGAGGTCATCTCAGCAGTGATGAATTCCAAAAATAGAAATTGTGATTGCTTTGTAATTGCCAGTTTTCAAATGTGGGAGTTTCACATTTTCAGATGCACCTGCAGGTTTCCCTGCAACTTTGAAGAGGCTTGAAACAGACTCCTGAGACTAAACCACACTGTGTCTTCTTTCTCACATGAACAGGAGGGACTGCTACTTAATCTGCTGAGTCCAAAGCATGGGCTGGATTGAGATGCAAGAAAATGATGTGAAGTTCCTGTGCTGGTGAAAGTCTGGCAAAAGGAAACAACCCTGTTCTACTCAGAGAATGTGAAAGGTAAGAAAACAAGACAGCACAGCCAAAGTGATTTCATGTCAAAGGGCTTTAAAATTCTAATCCCAGGGAATCTAATTTCTGGAAAACACGGTGATAAAGACAGAAAGGAGGAAAAATGTTCACCAAGTAAGGTGTTGCGCCATTAGTAGAGAATGAATACAGTGGGACTCTGTATTCCCACAAGGAAATCAATCCAGTGTGAGACTTCACATCAGTGAGTGAAATGGTTTTTTAAGAAAGCTCTTTGGTTTGGGGTTTGGCTTGGGTTTTGCAGGTTTTTTTGTGTTTTGTAGTTTTTTCAAAGTCTGCAGGGGGACTTCTGTGTCCTTTAAACAGTCTACTCCTTCAAAGAGACTTGACCTCACAGTCAAAACAAGCCAGTGACTTTTCACAGCTCAAGGTCTAAATCTTGCCAAGAGATAAACTATTTATAGGCTTAACACCTGACTAAGTGCTAAATAGCTCTGTCTGGTAAATCTTTTGGTGCAAAATTATCACTCCAGATTGAGAGTGGACTGAAAACCCAAAGACCTGGAATGCTGGAAAGGATTTTGATAGGATTTAAGATGCATTTATGAAAATGCATTTAATGCATCATCTCTAAGATATGTGTAACTCAGCAGGATCAGAGATTTTTGTAATGATAAACAGGTCCTTCATCTGTATGTAAACAACCCAAGAGTGATTTACTTAAAAGAAAATCACCTAAGTGTTTAAATATAGCACTAAAACACAAATGGGTTTATCTATACCCAATGAGCCTTCTGCAAGCTGGATCTATGTTTAACAGCCTCCACTGGATGCTATCCCCCATCATTCCAACAAAAATATTCCCTTGACCCCGCTATATTTTTTATAAAAGCATGAGAAAAAAGTATCAAAGCTTGTTGGACTGATTTGTTTGTTTGGAGAAGCTGGCAGAGCATAGTTGACCTTAGACATGGAGTGGGGCAGGTCAGGGAGCAGGACTGTATTCATTTTATAGTGTAATAAAAGTTTCAACATATTACAGTCCTCTTGGTTGTCTTACATGGGGCTACAGGGGTCACAACCAGTTTGCTAAAAAATATTGAGCTATAAAACAGTCTGGAGCCTCTTCTACTGCAACTCTAATCCTCTAATAAAGAAGTGAAGAAATACAGACTGTGCCACTCACAAAAGGGTGAAAGCAGAAGTTCAGAATTGTTTCTCCTTCACATTTCTCCCACGCAAGCATGTGCTGTGGAGCCATTTCAGGGCAAGATCCATAGTCATCGGGAGGGGGGGAATTCAACCCTAGTCAAACCCCAAATGAGAAAAGCGCTAAGCAAGGCCAGTAGGCTGCAATTTGTCCAGACAGGTTTCTTCAGGTTGGCTCCACCTGAGTGTTGTATGGTTGTGTGGAGCCAGGAGCAAAACAGAGCTAGCAGCTGATGATGGAAATGGGAAACAGGGCTCAGGAGGCTCAGGATGCTTAAAGTAACTTTCAGTCCAGTCTGTGCTTGCAGTGATAATGCAGGAGCCATCCAAGTATCACAGCCCTCTTCTGCAGGCTCAGCAGACCTGCTGTCTGTGGTACAGGGTTGGTGTTTGCAGGTCTCAGAGCTTCCTGTGCAAGAGGCATGCTTTAGACCCCATCTTCAATAGCAGGCTCAGCAAGGCAGAAATCAACCATATGCTTTGTAAATCGTTTCAGCAACTTCACGTCACCTTGGCCTAACTCAATGCTCAAGCAGACAACGCCATCAATTAAACGTGGTGATGCTGCTAAGCTGCACTATGCAGTCCTGAATTACTTTCTTCACAGGCACAATTATATTGGTAAGTGGAAGAAATCTGTCCCTTGATATAGCCTGGAGAAGTTTGTGCTACTAGTTCCCAGCCATAAGGCTACGCAGATCCCAGGGTCAAACTGGGATGCAGCTATTATGGAAGGGATCTGGCTCCCTCATCCTCTGCCTACCACTGGAAGGTGCTGACCAGGCACACAGGCTCAGCCCCAGTCTGTGTGACCTGTTACTCCTGCCATCAGGTGCCAGCTGCACCTCTGCACAGCTGAGTGCTGGTGACTGACTGTGTGTACTGGGCCCAGCTCAGGAGCAAAGGGAGGCAGTGTCAGTTGCTGTTATTACAGTAAAGGAAACAGCAGGTGCCATAGATTAACACCATCAGGCAATTTGTCACTGGTTTTCAGCAGGAAACCATCAAATACTTCATATTTAGCAACTTTTCTCTCTACCTTTGCTGGCTGAAAAGAAAATGAAGAAACACATGACTATTTTAGAAGAGTTAGTTCAAACAGGAAGAATTAAGTATGTTGTTAAAAGAATCTTTTGGTGTCAAAGGAGCTTTTAATTGTGTTATGCCTCATGAGGTTGATTTCCATGATGTTGGAGAAGCATATAAAACAACTATCCCTTGACAGGGAAATCCAACAGTTCTGACAGTTCAGCCTCCCAGTGGTCTCCTGAAAGAATAGAAATGCTAATAATCATAATATTTAATAATAGCAAGTATAAATGTCCTGTGGTACTAGACTTTAATGAGATCTACTCTCAATTACTGCATGCAGTGTCCCTGAAAGGCAGACTCAGACCACACAGGTGCAGCGGGGAGAGCTGAGCAGAGCAGGGGAGCTGAGTACGGGACAACGGGAACTTGGCTGGCTCACTGCTAGTGAGAAAGTATCCCAGAATGGATACCAGTGCTTTCTATAAATACAGCAAGGGCATAACATTAGGGAGAACCAAGAGCCAGTTTAACTAAAGGAGAGAGTTGGCTGCAAAAGAAATAAAGGGCCATGAGTCAATTAGAAGAAAGCATGTAATCAGTGGAAAGAGGTCTCGAACAATATATTCCTGGGTTTAACAGGAGCTGGGGCTACAGCCATGTTGGACACCATCCCTTGGCACACTGTTATTTCAAGTTGCAGCTTCTTGAAAGGCCTCTAATGCTGGAGGTGCCTAAATCACTTAGCACACTGCCATAGGCATTGAGAGCCTCCTGGTTGCTTCAGGCTCAGCATCACCACACGCCCAGCACTGCTCAGGCTGAGCAGCTTCATTCTTTGCTCATCTCTGAGCTGCATCAAAAGTGGCTGATCACCGACTGATGTCCTGGAATTTACACCTGGAGGGCTTCTGACCCTGGTCAAGAGGCACTGTATTTTAATCATGACTAGAGGAGGGGAGGCAGTGCTCCATCGTCCACATTTTTTACACAGCTGCTTTATTGATGAACAGGCTA
The DNA here is from genome assembly GCA_038380795.1 of Pyrocephalus nanus. Taxonomy (NCBI): domain Eukaryota; kingdom Metazoa; phylum Chordata; class Aves; order Passeriformes; family Tyrannidae; genus Pyrocephalus; species Pyrocephalus nanus. Next base: position 48,448,662 of record CM076265.1, on the reverse strand, counting down.
GATAACACAGGCTAATTCCCACTGACTGCAGAAGGAACCCAAGCTCCCAGATTTTGAGTCCTCTTTGGCTTTAAAACAGCATCTTGTCCAGATAAGCAGTTCTTAAACCCCCTTACTGTTTTTAGCCGGTATTTCCTTGCTCCTTTTTGATGGCTCTCACTATAATCTGAATGAGGATTGTAGATAATGTTTACTAACAACATCAGGGCACATGACTTAAAGATGCAGTGAGTCCCTTTTGGTACCTTGTTCCTATTATCAATACTGTACTTTTGTGCTAATTTATTTTACTAACAGAATAGATGGAACAATGGAGATGTACTAGTCAGATATTGTGGCAGGGGAAGCTTAGCCCTTACCTGACTCTCAATTTTTCAGCTCTGCTACAAGTTTATTTTTCTATCCCTCTGTCATTTAATTTGATTCTACTTCTGCTTGGCAGTTTGTGCTGCCTCATTTCCTCTTTTCCCATTGGTCTTAAAAAAGCTTCTGAAAATTAAAAGTTTGATTCGCATTCTGGCAGAAAAGAAATTAAATGCTGCATTTAACAGGTGGATGAGACACCTCACACAGGGGCTTGGTAAACTGCCAGATATGCCCTGTATAGATGTGTTAGCTTCCATCAGATCAAGTCCCAAACAATTGAAGTGTTCACACTGGGAATGGAGCACAGGGGAAGATGTTCATGTAATAACTGACCTCAGTGCCATTGCTAAATTGAACTCGAAGGATTTTACAGCACGGGCAAAGACCTAGGCTTCAGTCCATGCAGGCTGCAGCACTGACTCACATGTCATGGTAAATTATGAAAGTCACTCCTGTCACTGCACGTGGGATGTCCCATAGAGAGGCAGTGAGCACACTACTGTTACTTGGAGAAAGAACACAATTTGCAGCAATTCCCCTGCTCTAATGGACTATGCCTGTTGCTTAAATCTCCTACTGATTGCAATGTGTGGGAACGTGCAAAGACTACCCATGAACAGCCAGACGAGACTTACAAGGGAATGAAGCAGGACTAAACCCTGATGCCAGGGCTCACCTCTCCTAGCACAGTGGAGAAGGATGCCTATGTCTTGATGTGCTTGGTGGTCAGCTCTGCTCTCCGCTGGGACACAGATTTCATCCTCACTTTAATTTCTTGACACTTGGCAACAAGCTCTGCTGTGACACATTGGACTTTGACCTCTCTTAAGAAATAGAGTCTTCTGGAGCATATTTGTGCTGCTTTCCAGCGTCTTGCTGGGGGCCTACAAAGAAAACCAGCTTTGCAAGCCAGTAAAGGCATACAGCAAACCCCCCTGTGACTGCATAAAGCCAATTCAGAGTACAATCTCTTTGTCCTAAATTTGGTCAAAATGTCATCTTCCAACTCCTCAACCTCATAGTACAGTCATACCCTTTATGTGGTGACCCCAAACCTGAATAGGAGCACGACAGTTTTAGGAAGTCCCTGTTTGGTTGAAGTAAAGTGAGAGACTTCCTCTGAGCATGCAAGGAGCCACCATCACTCAAGGTCCCATCCCATCATTGCCCTCAAGAAGCATAAAGTGGGAAGATACTTTTTGATCAGGGTGCAGTTGAGGTGCAGCAAAGGAGAAGGTGGTGGGCTAGGCTGGGCTATATTCACACTATTATGAGCAGTGAGGCTGGTAGGACACTGCAGTCCTCAGAGTCTCGTACATTCATGGCCAGGTCAAGATGGAAAATGCCCAGAGTGCAGTCCTGCATCACACAGTGCTGGTTTTATGCTGGTTTGGGTGCATATTGATTTAAATAAATAGTGACTTGTCCACACTGGCTGTGTGGGACAAATTTGCTAGATAAGGGCCTAATCTCCAGAAAGATCTAATCTAGTGTGGGGTTTTTAACTGAGTAGAGGATGTGCTGGTCTTCTAGGGCACCTAGGCATTTCAAAGAGGTGCCAAAGTTAGATGATTAAGCAACCCTGGAGCTAATGAAAAAAAAGCAAACATCCTGAGATGTCAGTGTAGCCCTCTCAAGCTCTGCAGTGCCCAAGGAGGTATCACAGAATGTGCTGAGTTGGAAGGAACACACAAGGATCATCAAGGCCAACTCCTGGCCCTGCACAGGACCATCCCCAAAAGTCACACCAAGTGCCTGAGAGTATTATCCAAACACTACTCAAACCAGAATGAGAAAGCACGATTTCAGGGTCAGCTGGGAGCTGATCATTCTCGTGGTCATGGTTCCTCCAGCTCAGGGCACTGAGATCCCCTTGGTTTGTCATCTGTGTTGAAGACAGAGGCAAAGAAAATGTTAAACACCTCTGCCTTGTCTCTGTCTCTGTTTGTGAGGTGAGCATCCTTCATCCTGTAATGGGCCAATGATATTTCTACCCTGGCTATTGCCATTAATCTCTCTCTATCATGATTCAGGGTGGTGTAAGGTGATCAGACTGTGGATTATTGCTCATTGACCACAGTTACATGGGCTGAATTGAAGCACAGAACCTGCTTTCTGCACAGAGGAGGGAAGGAGGTACCTGAGGTAGGACTACACATCATAAACCAAACTGGAATTATCCACAGCTGCAGATACTATTGTTGAAGACTTGGAAGTAAGATTTATTTCCTTAACACAATATGTTTTTCTTTTTTTGTTACGTTGCTGATTTTTTGCCTTTTTCTCATAATGAATAACTGCTTTCAGGTTGCTGTTTGTACAAAAAATTGCACATTTTTTAAATGCAGAATTTTCTTTGAGGGATGTCTCCCTATAAAAATGTGTCTCAGCTCAAATTTGAACAGACATTTTAAATCTACCCTATGCTTGGCTTCCTGCACTTATGACACTGCCTCATCTGGGCTGTCCATAAACCATAAGAAGGTAATTTTCCTGAAGAACAGAGTGCTATGCATTCACTTCTCTAGGGGCCCAAACTTAGATCCAACTGACAACAGACAATTAGCTGGAAACATCTGGGGTGAGCTTAGCTGACCCTGTGCACCGAGGGGGCAGTGGATCATTTAATAGGGAAGAGTTTGCTTTGATTTAATGAGAAAATGGTGTTCCCTGAGATTCTCTGGCATACATGAGAATAGGCAGACATTTGTCCCACCTCATGGATGATAGGGACATGAGTGACACCTTTGCCCTCTTCCTCCATGGAAAATACACAACAGTCAATCAAATCAACCAAAGCATCACCAAAATCATTAATTTCTTACTCCATGTTTACTTGCCTGTACACGTTGAAATGACCTTTGGCTTCAGCAGGCGTTTCATCCTTAGAAAAGAGTTCACAGCTGACTTTCCCTGTGTAAACCTGTTAAAGCAGCAGGCTACCCAAGGATATGCAGAAAAAGCAAAATGTCATACAGGACTTCCAATCTTTCTGGTCTCATACCCACAACATGTAAGTAAGGAGAGCAAGAGCTCATCTCACAGAGAGGGTTGAAGGTGATCCTTTCTCCTCCCTTCCCCTGGGGACCAGCAGAAGGGACTGTCCCTATGTTATACTGATGCTGCTATCACCTAAGCCGTGCCAGGCACAATCACAAGTCACCTTGGTAATCTTCATTCCAGACCTGGACTCTCTCTGCTGGCAGGTAACACCATTGATGTGGGACAAGATGTTTGCATCAGCCAGGAAATTACACAGTTGACATGTTTTTAAAAAATTAGCATTACCTATTTGCCAGCAAAGACTGACTAGGCAACACCCTTCATCATATTTCTTTTGATGACATTTCTGGTTACAGATTTTCTGTTGAGAAAATTAATTCTTTGTCCAAGTCATAAGCTCAATAATGTTGATGTGAATTGAAAGGGAATCAGTTGCATTTGTCGGTGCTACAATAAGATTAATTAGAAGAGATGAGGGCAGGATGCATCTCCTTATCTCTCATAGTTTTGTCCTTAGCATACTGAATACAGTGATGGTTTGAGAAGTTCTTAAAAAATTTATGGATTGATGATAGGGGAAGTTTAAAATTCTGATTTTTATAAAGCTTGATTGGTTTCAAAAGCAATTGCACTACTTGGAAAATTTTATTTTGTGAAGCAAGGTCATTTCAGTATTTTTTGTTATTTTAACATTTCTTTTCGGTCCAATATTAAGTGGAAATGTAACAAGAAATAAAGACTGCACTTCATGTTTACAAACAGATCAAGAATTTGATTCTGGAATCAGACTTTGTATGAGAAATACCAGATTGAAGTAATGAGATTTTCTTCCTAGCACCTTTCTTAAGCCTGATAATAGCAATGATATGTGGTGCTTTGTCATGGCATACGGTCTCACAGCTCTGCTCGGTAGTGCACGATAGCAAAGATGAGAAAGGGTTGTGTTGAGACAAAGAAAAGAGTTTCTTTCATTGCTCTGGCATCAGCGGTTTCAATGCCAGAGGGGTTTTGGCCTGAATGTTTACAGAGATGACTGTACTTTGAGATGTTCTGTATATAAAATGAATGGGTGTTTTTATAAATATGTATATATCTATCTGGGCAGGGCTCCTTATGAAGACAAAGTGGACTAAATACAGATTGAGGGAACATAAAACAGACCTGTCCAGCTTTCTGACAAGTTGGTGCAAAGATTATACTTTAACAGTGCATTCAGGGGCCAGACAGCAAATACATTGCATCATATTGCACAATGGAGAAAGGCATTCAAGAGGCCATCAGGGTTTCCAACAGAAAGAGTCAACCCAAAAATTACCAATCTGACAGCCTTGAAATTGCATTTTTCTTTAAGGTTAACATCACTGTTTAACTTCAAAGATTTGAAATTTTATAGATATGCGAGCCCAGGTCACAGAACTGCAGAATACGCTGAGCTGGAAGGAACCCACAAAAATCATCAAATCCAGCTCCTGACCCTGCACAGGATCATCCCCCCAAGAGTCACACCATGTACCCAAGAGTATTGTCCAAACACTTCTTGAACTCTGTCAGGCTTGGTTCTGTGACTACTTTCCTGGGGAGCCTGTTCCAGTGTCCAACCACCCCCTTAGTGAAGAATCATCTTCTAATATCCAACCTAAACATTCTCTGACACAACTTCAGGCCATTCTCTCAGGACCTGCCCAGCAAGACTGGCATGTATTTATCAATATAATTCAGAGTGTGATGGTCTCTTGAATTAATCTCTTGGTATAGATGGATGTTAAACAGCTCATGAAGATTTTCTTTAGATGAAATGTTTTTCTTGCCACCTCTGCAGAGATTAATTCAGTGGGCACAACTGTTGGAATACTGGAGAAAGTACCTGGTCTCATAGGCCCAGCAGCAGATTTTCCACTGGGCACAGAATAAGTCTGGCAGATATGATATGAAAAATGAGGCTTCTGTTCCAGGATTAGTGCTATACAAAATGTCTTATGTGATCTTATGTATTTGATTTTTTATGGCTATAAATTTTAGAAGTCCAAAATGTTTTATTACTGGAGTTGGAAGTCTTTGAAGTCAAACTGTAAGAGAATGGTCTTGAAATGTGCAAAATTAATGGGCATTTCTGGTACGCTGCTGATTCTTATGAAGAGATACTCTATTGGAAAGAAATACTGCCAAAATACATGGGAAGGACTGTGCTTCTTGGACCTTTTGCACCATTTTGAGGAGGCTGATAGGCAATTCAGCTAGCCATAAGCAACTAGGTAAGTAGTTTTGTGCAGCAACTTAGATAAAGTGGGTCAATGCATGCATTTGCCTGAGCTCTGTGTCATGTAAATAGACAGCACAGTGGTGGGCACAGTAGAGTTGACGGATGGATTTGATGGACTAATGTGAGCAGCAGCTGCACATACTCAGTTTCCCAGATCTGTTCTCGGCTTTTCTGGGCCTGAGTCAACCACTTGTGCACATATGTGTCGTATTAATCATAGTGTTGTTCTGCCTTTTTATTTTTATTGACTCCATATTATTTGCTATAAATTCTGATTTTGTAATTATGAATCATCTCACTGCCTTCTACAATCTCCCTTCCCATGTTGCAAAACAAATTTAAATTCAGTCAGTGTCTACTGACATCAACCAGTTTGGTTTTATGTTGTGGGATGCCACCCTTAAGTGTACAATGCTAAATTTACAGATAGAGCTGCTTTATATGTACAGGAAAGTTACTACCCAGTCATTCTACCCTATTGTCCTAAATTCTTTAGATCTGAGGATCTCCAAGCACTATGTTCCCCATCAAGGTTTCTTCTTTTCTATTCAAGGGGATGGTGGGATTTGAAGTCACCCACCTGAACTCACCTAACTTGGTCACAAAACATTTCTTTGCTGTTCTTCACTTGCAGCAAATACCTCATTTGAGATTGCTGGGGACCCCTGGTTGCTCCCAACATGAAGTTGGGAGCACACTAGGAGCTTTTCCCAACACACAGTGCTCTATTCACTAAGACACATATGCATTTTGATGACTTCTACTGAAAAGAAAGGAATCAGAGTTGGGGGTGGAAAAGTTAACAACCTCTGCCTAACAGCATCAACACAATCCAGCCCCATTTGTTTTAATTGTACCAAACTATGATTTAGAGCAATATAAATATCAAGATGGATGCAAATCTCCTGCCAATATCTGCTGAACAGATGGGAGCAGTGGAGGGCCATGTTCCTGGCCACACCTGTAAACCCTGTTCCCCCAGAAGCCTTAGCCATGTCCAAGCAGAGATGGTAGGCCAGGTTATCAGGCTTTCCCTGGCAAATATTTCTTCTGCTTGCCACTATGCAGAGATCTGCCAAGTCATGTTAACAACCTTATTTGTGCAAATGTTCCTTCCTTGCCACATGTAACACCTTGGGGAAATTTTCAACCTGAAAGCTTCAAAATCAGCTGCAAAAAATTAAATATAAACAGTTCCCAGCATAGCGTCAAAATACAAATGCTACAAACAGAATTGGAGGGTTGGGATTTAATTTCTTTAATTTTTCAGAAGCTGTTAGGCTTTCTTGGTGCTATCCTTTTTTCACATGGTTCCTAGTCCTCTCTTTGCATCTGTGGTGCATCTGTGCGTATTTACTGCAGAATGTGTAGAGGTACACAAACTTTATCTTTTCTTTCTAATCTTCTTCCAAATAGCAGTTTTCTCAGAAGTATTTTCTTATGTTTGCACAGCAAAGTGTGGTTTTCCTCTATGAAACAAGCAAGAAGTGCAGAGTCCCATGATTTTATCTGGGTTATGCCATTTTAGTTGTACTTAACAGCAGATTTATTTTTTCAAAATTTCTTTTGGTTCTGTGCTAATATGCATCCTGTGCTGCTAACCTTCATAATGATTTTTTTCCTGAGGATGCTTAGCCAGTACAGAACTCTGACCTGTACACCCAGGATGGTAAAGACATATACTTCCTATAATAAACTCTTTTTTCTGCTTACTCCATGTCAGCCTAAGCACCTGCAGAATGCACACCCATTTTTTATGTTTCGTTGATGCTCTGCTCAGACAGAGTCATAGACTCTGTTCATCAGGTCCTTTCCAGGTCTGTGTGCAATTGTGGTTGTCAGTAAATTACCCTGAACCCTGTGGAAACAGCAGAGACTTTTTCACTCTCCTCCACAGAGCTTGAAGTCTTACTCTCTGTTTCTATCAGACATAGGATATTGATCTGGAGCTCAAAAAGGATAAGTGTTACTGTGCCACGAGAACTTCACGTAGCAAGTCAACGTGTGCCATTTGTGTAGGACTTTGTTTCACAGATTTGAGGCAGAGTTCTAAAAATCTCTTGATGGAACATACACGCCTCTCCCTGAAGTGATTCTTGTGCTCCTACTTTGGAAACAATTAAGCTTAGTTCCACTAAAATAATCAGAAATGTACTGATTTACAATACCTAAACATCTGCTTGTTCTGGACATAAATAAATGCAAAAGTCTGCATTGCCTGTCCTCGTTTGTCAGTTTTCCTGCATTCAGTAGGAAAGTAAGGACAGATGGAAATTGTCTGCAAGTACCAAGTACACAAAATTTTCAGTAAGATATCTGTTCATATGCACATATACATATGAAGAGAGAGATAGAGTCCTTATTCATGTGTGTACTTTGCATGACAGGAGAGTCAGAAGAGAAAAACAAAGTTTTTCATAAGTAACAAAATATAATTTTGAAAGAAAAAGAAAGAAAGAAAAGTTGGTAATGCCTGGTTGATCTCTTCTTTCTTTGCATATTTATTTATTTCTACTGTGTTATAAGATCCTAGGGTATTTTGACTCCTCACTTACTCCAGTGTGACTCCATCTTCTTTGTTACTGAACCAATATATCAGAACATACCACCAAACTGATATTAGTTCCCATGCTTTGTTACGCAGATGTGATGCAGAGCAGAAACAAAACAATCCTGAGGCCAGACATGTGGTATGGATTGTGATTACAAAGATCAGTAATGAGGACAGCAACCTACACTTGCCCCAGTGGTTCCTGGTAAATCTTCCCTTTTTTTCTCCCCTTAAAAAAACCAAAAATAAAACCAAAACCAAAACCAAAACCAAACAACAAAAAAACCCACCAAAACAAACAAACAAACAAACAACAAAAAAAACAACCACCAAACATGATTATGAAACACTCCGTTCCTCCTCATATCCTGAGCAGTGAACCAATTGCCAGAAACATTTCGTAGCACTGGTGAGAATTTACACTATCAATCATTTTCTTTGAGATAGGAGAGTTTTGGCTCTTTCCAGACACAAATTGCATCTCAAGCTCTGCTGCTGCCACGTGCTGCACAGACTGCCCCAGTGTGTCTCCTGACACATTCACTAAGAGCTGCTGCCTGCAAAAGTGATGCCTTGGTGCATGTATCAGGCTTTGGATTTTTTTTTTCTTTGTGTTTTAAAGCTAGCCACAGTTTCCTGTGCAGCCTCAACTCTGTGTCTCCAGCACGCACCCCAGTGTCATTTCCGTGTGACTCAATGTGTCAAAGGTAGGTTGGTGCCTGCAGCCTGGATTTTCCTTGGAACCTGACTTACAGTGCCAGCATACACTGGGGAGTGAGGTCCCTGCTTCTGGTGGTCAAACCACTTGTGGGTCTTCCCTGGTGCACAGCAAGAGGTTGTCAGTAGTTGAACAACATTAGCACAAGAATGTGCTATTTGCAGCTCTGGGACACGTGGCTTCAAAATGTCATGGAGATAAAGACTTGAACAAGTTTCAAATCTGGGTGCAGTGTTACATGAAAACGGGACTATTGAGGAGTAAATAATCAAAAAATATTTTGAAAGATTGCAAAGTGCCAAGTTTTGAAGATTTAAACCGGTCATCATGAAGTGGCAGAATGTCTCTGAGGGAAACTTTATTCTGACCAAGGTTTTTTGCAAATGCTCCTAAACTACCACTATCAGGGTCAAAGTATGGGGTCAACCTAAGCTGACCAATGGCCTGATTGATTTTTAGGTGCCAAGCAACAGACAACAAGATTATATCAGAGCTTAATCCATTATACTTAACAGTGACCACAACTAATGTGACAGACATGATGTACAATTGCAGCAGAGAAAGCAAAACCATTTTCATGAAAAATAGAATGTGCCAACCGAGAAATGACTCAGTCTTTGAAGCATTTCAAGAAAAATATCTTTGAAACTCTGCATGCACTAACCTCACTCATATATAGTGTGAATAGTTTGGCACGTTATCTCGTCTCACAATCTCAGGTCAAAAGGAAATCACTCATTACAGGAAAAAACAGTAAACATGATTTAAGCACTTTTGAAAGGTGTTATGCTGACATGCCCTCACAGCAAAGTGCTTTTGTATCTGAAGAGCAAGCACAAAGTAGATGGATACATTTCCCTACACTGTCATGGTACTATGCCTTGCTCTCCTCCCAGAGGACTGTCCCACATAAAGGTGAGAAGTGTTTGCTGAGGGTACCTGGCAGTATCTGCTGTAGCCCATGATGTGATTGATCATCCTGCCCCCACAATGAGCCTGTACAGGCTCCCATCAGCCACGAGGCAACTCTCAGGTACCATCCCCCTGCATTTGGGCTGGAACAGCTCTCGCCTAGTGATCCAGGGAGCTGCTTGTATCCCATTTCTACTGCCTTGAAACGAAACCCTCTCCTTGCTCAGCTGTCACAGGCACTCCCCCAGTGCTTGCTCAGCAGCCCCGCAAGCTGCCCTGCTGCTCTCAGAGCACCTTGATAACCGACTGGTTTGCTCATTACACCTGTTGGCCCCTCCATTTGATGGTCATCAGTATTCAGCATTTACTGTCTCATCCTGGTGACCTTCCCTCTGCCAGGCTGTAGCTCCAGGGACATGAGTGGAGCTGGGGACCTATAAGGATGTTTCCACAGCAAGGAACCATGGAGGCTGCCAGCTCCTCTAACCCAAGAACTCGATATTGATGGCTATCACACCCGCATGGCTGAAGCACCCACAGCCCCATCATCCAAGGCCTGGTGAAAACACCCTGACCTTTCCTTATCAGCAAGGTGGGTCTAGATAAATGCCAAAGGACAGAAGCATGGCAGCAGCTCATATAGAGAAAATAAATTCTTCTTATTGTTACAGCTCTCAGTGACATCAAGGCAGCTTGGCTGAAGTTGAGCTCTTTACTCCAGCATTAATCTGTGCTGTTCTCATCTTATCTGAAAAGGTGTTAAACAGATTTTCCATCTCCATTTGTGGTTTTGACACTGGTACAAGAGGTATGTTTTTCCTGTGCTTAGGTTTTCCCTGGAGCTATTATCTCCAAACACAGCTCAGGAAGCTAATGATGCTCAGTTTGGAGATCTGAGTCTCCCTGAGTCAGTCACATTAACTGGTGTTATCTAGCCGTCTTGTAGCTGAGGAAACCAGGTAGTAGCAAGCTAATTCTTTACTGTGAAAGAATCTGTCCTCTTCTAGGCTTAGGGTGGGAGCTTTAACAGCCATTTAACTCAGTCCTTAAGGAAGGAGATCTCTCTCTTCAGTGGGAAAAACCTCTTTTCTCAATTCCGCTTAAATTACTTATTCACATCAATTTTTAAGATAATCTGGATGTCATACTATTACTATGGGACAGTACTTGTTACTTGACACACAAAGAAAGAGAGAATAGAAACAGAAGAATGTTTTTGTCTTCTTGCTTTTAGAGGTGTCTCTTCCCACAGTATACTTGTGACTTAATATTGCACTGTCTGCTTACCAGCTCAGTAGACAAAGTCCAGAAGTCTGCTGAATTAGGTAAGTGTACGGTTATTTTTAACTGAGTTGAACATTACATGTTCATATGGCATGTTGTGCAACAGATATACACTGGTGTCATGACATTCTGTCCAGACACTTGTCCTAAATTTAGCTCTGAATTTAACCTGAGGTGTAGGGCAAATAATTAAATGTCAGTCCTGCAAAACAAACCTGTTACTTTCTGATTTGAACTTAAAGGAGGCATAAACCTCTGATCCTCTCTCCTGCATGCTCAGTCAGTGCAGGATAATGAAGCTTTCTCCTTGGCAATAGAAAGGAGTTCATTTGGCAAGGGCTTCAGATATGGTATCTATCACATATGAATTTGACCACACAGAAAACCAGTGTTGGTTAAATAGAGATGGTGGTGCAGTGTCTTTTATCACAGTCTGTTCTGGTTCCTCCACTGCTCTTGTCTGCATAGCAATCATCAATGTCCCTGGCCTGGATATCTCATAAGGGTAGTGGGCCAGCATAACATGGCAGGAGTCAATGTAGATGACAGCTTGTCCCCCTGTTTTGAGCTTCTGAGCACCATGGCAGTGAACTCACTTCCATTGGGGTTGGTCAGAAGCTTGGAGGTTCACTCCAAGCATATAGAAAGTCATAATTCCTCGAAATTCCTTGTGTTAAAAGTTATGGACATTTCTGCAAGCTGTGGAATGCTGTGGAATGAAGGTGTTTTGTTTTTCGAGATCTGTTTGTCTGTGGTATGTAAAGCAAAGACAGATCCATACATTGTAAGCCTGTTGTTCTCACATCATTGCAGGAAGGGAAGGAGAGCTGTGCAATAAGTCTTAATGCATACAGCAGACACAATAGTTAGAAACAAATCAGTCTTAATGGAATTAGAGAGTACCAGAGAAAAGCTTCAAAAGAGACTTTGTTCATAAACTAGCCTAAGGGACCAAATGGAGAGGTAAAAAGCCATTGCATATTTCCAATGACTGCCTTAAAAAAACCTATGGAAATGTTTTCCATAAAAATTAATTTCATCTTTCCATCAATGCTGGTTTGGAGTCACTGTTTTTTCCAGGACCTTTGCTATTCATGGCAGCCTGTGCCTTGGGCTGCCATTCTCATTCTCCTGTTCCCCTCAGGAGCCTCAGAGCAACGGGATTGCAGCAATATCTCTGAATTTTGTGGATTTTTTTAAAGGTCAAAGAAAAGCGAGTCTTTCATCAGAATTCTTACTAACATGCATTATAACATAAGATAAATGATATTTGCACAGCAAAGAGAACTAAATGATAATGTTTATGATTTCCCTCTTCCTCTAAGGTACATATATTTGTTTATATAGTCTTTGAATTGTGCTCACCTCATATTAGCATTTCATGTTCCCTCTGAGTGATTCTTCTTTCAGTTTGAGTCAGTGGATGTGACCTTATGGTGACATTTGCAGAGAGGCAGTGACTGTAGTACCTGCACAGTCTTCCAAAGCTCACTGGCAGGCCTGAGTCATCAGATACCTGAAATGGGGCTTAGGACCCTTAGGCTGTTCCCCTTGGTGCTCATGTCATATTTCCATAGGAGTGAGGACTTCATTTTGGTTGCATTTGAAAGGGAAAAATTTTCTGTGAGGAGCCACTGTGCAGAGGTGGAAATTGTACACTGAGCTGAAGTCCACTCTGACACGGGGGCTGTGTCAGCAGCCATTAAAGTGGGATAAATTCCTCATGAAAGGGGAATTATATTCTTAGTAGAGTGATCTCAAAACACCTACATCTTTCTAGCAATGAAGTATTTAGGCAGCAAAGTCAGCAAGGAATAATGTCTATCATATTCATTCCCCCTGGGCATGTGTGTCATCCTGCACCTTTTCCCGTACAAGTGCCTCTGGCTCCTCAGCGCTCTCGGGACACTGTGGCCAAAGCAATCATTAGTTCTTGAAAAGGAAACTGAAACCATCTTCCCCAGTGGGAGTTTCTATATTCTTGTTATTTGAATTGGGGTTGTGTAGCAGGAGGCACAGGAGAGTTCCCTGTGGTTCTGGTGGTTGCATTTGAACTTTGGGAGTGTCAGATGCACAACATGGCATCACTGAATGCAAAGCTCTGCTCACTGGAATACGATGGTAAAATATGTGTGCCCTAGCTCTACATTCTCAGTGAAATATGCCACTGAAAACATCTTGCTGTCTTTCTGTAACAAAAAAGTTCAGCCCAGACCTAAGTAACAAGGGAACAGTTCCAATTAATTGGTGCACAAAGAGGTATGCTGTTCTGAGGCAAAGTATTATGAGGATTTTCTGTCTAGGAACTGTTACTGTCAAAACTAATCACCATTTTCTTACTTTCAGAACAGCCACACATGAGTTTTTGGATGCAGTTGAGTTAGTCACCACTGGCAGATACAGTCTATGGAATACAGTTTGTGGTAATGTCCATTTTCATATGCATTTCATCATCTGATGGCACATCTGTGGCAGCTCTGCACACAGCACGGATCGGTAAAAAGCTCACCAGTCCCCTGGGATGCACAAATCAGCTTTGTTTTTTCTCAAGCCTCAGCTGCCTGATTCGGCTGCGTAGCTTAGTAGAGATCAAGCATTACTTAATTCAACTAAAGGAAGGAGAGACCCTAAACAAATCAAAAAATTAAAGAAATGTTAAATGTGTTCTGCTAATCTGACTTCTGCTAGCTGTTTTGAGGAAACACGAAGAATAAGCTATCTTGCTGTTCATTTTGCCATTCATTTTGACATGGTCATCCTTTTCTTCTCACAGATTCAAATCTCCTCCACTGTTTGTGAGATCCTAGCTGACTCTCTCATCAGCATTAGTCAGCCATTTCCATCACTCCTATATAAAGATAAAGCAAATGGATCTAATATGCAGTATCTGAGTCTGAAATTTGTCCCAGAAAATAGTGTAAATTTACATATTTATTTTTGCAGGTGACATTTGTAATCTATTGGAATGTCTTGGGGTTAAGCTGAAAATGCAGATCTGCAACTTTCCATGCCCCAGGGGAAATATTAACAAATATGATGCAATGCTAATAAGTCATAATGATTTTTATTATTATGTTTTGGATGTGTTGTAATAAAGACACAACACAGTTTTATTGGGAAAAAAATCAGTCCCCAAATCTATGATTTTATTTCTGTATAGTATTATTTCTGTAATTAAAATTTCAAACTTCTATGAGGTCTTCCTCTGAGGATTTCACAGATACTAATTATATAAGGTCTTATTTAGTAATCTCTATCCATATAAGTAGTCCTCTTGGCTTCTCGTCTGCAAGGAATTTTGGACTGTTGTCTGAAGTTAATGCTTTTGGTTATTTCCACTTCACTAATGTAGAAAATGATACCCAGAGGAGTTAAATGATTTACTCAAGACAAAAGGAAGAGTTAGTGGTATCTGAAAATAGATCTTCCGAAGCAGAGTCCTATGCTTTTGTTGGAAAATTGTGCATCAGCATTTACAGCAGCTTCGAGTACATCAAGGGGGTGCACAGAGCTCTGCAAGGGAGCTGAGGAGTGTGCTTGCTTCGAATGGCAGGGGAACCACCTGCAACATTCATGGCCAATGGGACCTTGAGCCCCAGTATCTTTGTGCTAATCAGTAAGTCCATTCTGGAAGACACAGACACCCTTGCCTGCACGAAATGTGAATCTGCGTCACAGTATCAGCATTTTTTCTTGACTTCGGTGGTCAAGCAGACCGTGACAGAGGCGTGAATTTGGTGAGAGATTGACAAAAAGCCAGCAGAAGGGTTAAATGTGGGAGATATTCAGTCTTGGTTTTAAGCCAAGGCTAGTTTCAGTCTTGAAGTAGTATTAGGGTAAAAAAAGCACTGGGTATTGTTTAAAAGTCACAGAGGGTTGGCTGATATCTTGTCAAGGGTGTAAGAATTTCACACACTTTCGGTGATGACATCCAGGGCTCCTTTGCCTGTCCCAGTAACTGCTGAATGACCTTAACTTTGGACAAAACAACAGCCCCAGCTCTAGTTACGAGAGACAGATATCTTTTTGGACAGCAGGGAAGGGAGATGTGTCATGAACTGGCCATCCTCTCATGCTGGAGCACAATGGATTGAGGAGCAAGCATGGAGAGGGAATGATGCTGGTCCTGAAAGCCTCTACAAAAGAAATAAATGAGTTGGAAGGACTTGCATATTAGTGGATAATACAGTTTGGCTACATTTTTTCCCTTCAAGCTTGTTCCTGCTAAACTTTAGATAGGGGTGTTTATGCATTGACTGGGAATATACAGGTAGCCTGAGGCTTCACAAGGTACTCAGAAAGGATTGCAGACCCACTGCAATCTAGGCTTTATTCTATCTATATGCAGCATTTTGTCATGGCAATCAGTAAAGCAGAAGCTGAAGGAAAAAGCATAGGCATCATTTTGATATTGTATTATCAAAATAGTTTCCCTTCATTCATTGCATTAGCTGGACAAACACATGGAAATGTTCCCAAACTGAGTATTATTATCCCAGTGTTCCAGCTGATCCAAGTGTCAGTTCTCCTATATGTGCCTGACTCTTTTTTCTAACTTGCCGGCTTGCCCTCTTCCAGATGTGGGGAAGATGTCTACCACTTCCCATTTATAGCCTCAAGGAGTCTGAGAGAGGGTCTGTTGTTCACATTTAGGTGGTACAAGAGCAGTTTTTTTCTGCTAGTAAGCTCTTACAAATACTACTTGGAACAGATTCACAACTGCTTTTGTCATCTTTTGGAATCCTGAAGTCTCCAACTTGCAGCCTTAAAAATATATGAACAACTTTAAAACATCAGTAAATACCCATGTAATGTTTGGCTATTTTATTTAACAAGCATCAGCTAAAAGAAAAGTAAAGGGAGCTCACTTCCCCCCAAGTAAATAAAACTCTCCAGGACAGCATATTTTACTTCAAAATTATATGGCAATTTTTTTTTTTCTTCTTTAGGTTCCAGAAACATGTCCATATATGGTCTACTTGTCAGGGACAATAAATAATGATGTAATAAAAAGGTCAGCTTTGTGTCGTTTAGCTACAGGATGCTTGATTAAGTGAAGTTCATCAGATAATGCAATAAGGAAGAACTTCAGGATCAGTAAAAGTTTCTGCCGTGCATCTTCAAACAGGAAATCTGAGATTCAGAACAACTTATATTTTGGCTTGTATTCGCTGATCATGGGGTGATCCAGAAATAAACTCCAGGCTTCAAAGCGAGAGTGTTTCAAAGCTGTCCTGCAGTTGATCGAAACATCCAGGCAAAGCAGGGAGACAAATACCAGCAAGGATTTTCTGAATTAAGACTTAATCAAGGAGATAACCCATTTCAACAGCATTTTTACCTTTTATTTCAGAACAAAAAGGTAATGCAAGTATGCATGTTTTGAACTTAATTAGTATTTTCAACTTCTTGGTTTACTATGTCTATGTAAATATTTACTCCTATAACAGTTTGTAACCTAACACCCTAATACAGTCTTGAGAAGTTTTGTGATTTGCTTTTGTTTGTTTTGGGGTTTGTTTTTTTCAAATATGCCATAAAACATTGTCTGATATTAAACAGAACAGTAGCTCTGTCTTTTCCTTACTTTTTTTTTTACTTGCAGGTGATGCTTTGTTCCTAGAATATCTTGCTCAGAAATCAGTGCTGTAGCTACAATATGCTAAGGTGGAATGTAGTATGCAAGGCACAGTTTGAAGGAGAAAAATGCCTTGGGCAAATGATTTCTTTAATTTATAAATTTTTAATTGGTTTGAAATGAAGCTAATATTGCTCTGATTGCTGTGTGAATTAATGTGTTCTGAGAAGAAATAAAAGCTTGCAGGTGTATGATTTCCAGTAAAGAATTTCCACAGAATCATGATTTGGTGGCATCAGAGCATATGCCAGGCTGATAGGTGACCTGTTTTGACAGCTGGAGCTGAACAAGGGGATTTGTTTGCCCAGAGGATTCCTTCGGGAAGCCTGTCTTTGCTCCTTCAGCACTGGGCTAGAACTTGAGCCGTCTGCATAAGCTGTCACTGCAAAGAATCCTTGCCTGTTGCTGCAGCCAGACAGCGTGAGGTGTCATTCTTCTGATGTCTCAGCTCTGGCGGACCTGATGGGCACTGAAATATTTCTGGTTTTAAAAAATCATTTGCTTTCCTGTAGTAGTTATCCAGCATAATATCCTTAGAGAACTGCAAGGATTTATCTGGAAATTGACCTAAAATGCACCAAAAACCTGAGTACTGTGAATGCTGCAAGTTGTTCTGGTTTCCATTGCCCACAGAGGATCTGTCCTGAAAGGTGCTGCAGTAAGAAATGAAGTGGAGGCTTGGTTTGCTGTGAAGACATCCAGCCGTGTTTGCCTTCCCCCACGTGCTCCTGCTGCTTTCAGAAGTAATGAAAAACACGTGGAAAGGCAAACATATCTGCAGAGGCTGGGGCTCAATCATTCCTTGCAAAAGGCAAAACTATGAAGCTGCTCTTCTCCTCTCTCTTTTTCAGCCTCCACAGACTTGGTTATGTTTTTAGAAATATGGTTTATCGTGCCTTGAGCCATAAATACCAAGGTCCTGTATTGAGTTACCAGCTGACTGGGATAAACTCAGCGCAAAGGCAGGCAAAGTCTGGCTCTGTTCCCTTAATGACCTTGTCACTCACCTGCCACCCTCCTCTAACAGAAATAAGTAATTCTGCTAATTCTGCTGCCTGGAATCTATTAAGGGAGGACAGGCAGCCCCCCCAAGCTTTTCTTTAAGGAAGTGCTATCAATGGAGACCAGTTGTTTCAGATGCTAATGGTATTGAATTGCATGTTCAAAGCCAGCTGTAATCCTTGTTTATTTATGTTGCATCAGGGATAAGAGGCCCATTCTCTCAAACACTGTATGTTGACAGAGCCTGTCGCCCAAATATAATAGCAACCTAATTGTGTTTGTCTGTGGCTTTTGCCATCAAGCAGGTGATTAGTAGTAGCCACCCTGGTGAGTTAATACCTTTGGTTTTAGAGATCTGCCAGGTACAGCTGCCCATGAACCCTGGCACAGGCATTTCATTTCTAACCTTGCTTTCTGGTCACTGGATGCACCTAAGTTATTCCTGTATAGCACAGGTCTGGTTCCTACATCTAAATAAACAAACTTT
This sequence comes from Pyrocephalus nanus, assembly GCA_038380795.1. NCBI lineage: Eukaryota > Metazoa > Chordata > Aves > Passeriformes > Tyrannidae > Pyrocephalus > Pyrocephalus nanus. The sequence continues at coordinate 48,430,441 of CM076265.1, read as the reverse complement.
CTATGAAATCAGGACAGCAAAATCAAAAATAACTATCAGACTCTATGTGGAAATGGTGGTAAGTCTAGATTCCAGAACATCTTGTCAGACTGAACTACTGAGTGGCAGCATAGAGAGAAGCATCCTAAGACATGTCTCTACTAAGAGAGACCACTAGTGAAGCCATTCAGATCTGAAAGCAAAGCATTCTCTAAGGAATAATAAGGGCACTACACCCACGGCTTTAAAAGTCAGGTTCTGCTGTCCCAGTAGATTCAATGCCGTGTGCTACCTGCATGTGAGGATGGGATCTTGGGCTGTCAGGGAAATGGAGGGTACAGCCAAGCATTAAAACACCCCCCCCCAAACCTGAAGTTAGGCTGAACAGTAAACCCAGCATTTAACTTATAAATCTGATTCCAACACTGTAAACCTAAGCTAAGCAGGCTTAGGGCAAGCAAATAAATTCAAGCTGCATTTAGAAAGACCACTTTGGCCAGATCTCACTGTTCCGAACCAGCTCAAACATTTCTAGAGACTGATTTTTTTTTTTCACACCTTAGTTACAGGATGGGGAAAATATTTACCTTATAGTGCATTAATCTAGTGAGCTTTCGTAAGACTGTGGTTGGCAGTTCACTGATGGCCTCAGATGGGGTAACCTTAACCCTGCTGTGTCAGCTGAACCAGGCCAGTGCCAGGCACCACCACCAAGCTCAGCCACAGGGAAAGAAGGGTAAACTGAGCCAGGTCCCAGTGCTTTTAGCCTCCAGCCAAGGGCATGTGATTGGCCTGTCATTGCAGCTCAGCTGGTTTACTGTGACTTCTCACAGACATAACAGAGCAGTGCTGGTGCCTTGTGGTCCTCCAGCTTCAAACAAAAGCATCCCCAGGTGGAAGGTGAGAGTGGTAGCCCTGCTTTGCTCCACTCCACTCACAGCCATCGTACAGGGAGCTGTGGGGAGAAGGCATGTGTTGTGCCTCCTGCCAAACTCAGTCAACAGCACACACGTCAATCTGAGCAAAGGGACACAGGCAGGGGTGTGCAAGAACGGCTTCAAGCCCAACTATAACAGTCTCTGCCGGGGTTCAGGGCAGCCAAGGCTGTCTCTGGCTCTCAGTAAGGGCCCAAAGGCTCCTGCAGCCCCAGGATATGACCCTCACACTGTAATCATGTTTGTGCAGTTCAGTGAGCAGAAGTGAAAGCTTTATTTTGAGCCCTGCAAAGTTTCTCCCCGCAGGATGAGTCAGTGGCGTGAGCTGCAGCTCACAACACTGTTGTTTCTGCACTCTTTGGAACTCTTGTCAAAATATTTATATTAGTGAGGCTCACTAACATGCAGGAGACATTCTCCCTTTGCTGTGCAAGTGGATTGGACCCAGTTAACCCCTACAAAGAATGAGAGGGTGAAATAGGAATGATCCCTGCAAACTTAAAATCTTCCTATCACTCCCTGTGCCTTAACAAAGTGTGAAACAAAAGGAAGGAGGGGAAGATGTACAGAAATGGCCTTTATACCTAGGTCCATTGGGAATTTAGCGAGGTAGCTAAATCAGTTAGCTCTTCTGTGCCAGGGTGTGACATCATTTTGGCAGTGGTCTCCTGCACACTCCTCAAAGCCCTGACTGCCCCTGAAAGTACTGCAACACCCATCTCAGAAGCACGGTGAGGATGGATTCACTGCCTGCCCTGCCTCCTGTGGATTAACGATGCCAGTGATGGGATTGGGCAGGATACAGAGGAGGGATCTGTGTGTCCCAGGTTGTACTGGTGCAGGTTGCCCTTAGAGAGGAGCAGTTTCATCTCCATTCTTGCCTCCTCCAAAGAGTCACTGTGCATCACCTCTATTAGGAGCTTACAATCAGATCCTGCCCTCTCCAGTGACAGCTTTGTTAAGGTCTCTGAGTCACCACTGGGGCCAGGTCAGTACATTTAGGCATTGCAGTGCTGGATGCAGTGCTGAATGCTGCAGACAAGCCCTCTGACTCCGGCCCGTGGATTCCACACATCTGCCATTCACCAGTTACTACGTGAGTACCTAGGCTGGGCAGCTATGCAAGTGCCAAACAGCAGCAGAAGCTGCTGGAAAAACAAAGTTGTGTCATGGTTCTTGGCCAGACACTCACTGGAGAATAGCCAAAGACAGGTATTGGAGCAGCTGGGGTGCAGGATGGGCAGCAGCTCCATACAAGAGCTATCCAAGGCTTGATGTCTGGGCTTGTATCTTTGGGACAGCAAGGGTCATAGCAGACCTGAGGCATACCAGCTCCCAAGGGAGAAGGGAACTAACTACAGCCATGAGAGATCTGGCTGAAAATAAAAGCAAAAATAAAATAAATTAAAAAAAAAAAAAAAAAAAAAAAAAAAAAAAAAAGGAGAGAGAAAAATAATCAAAATTGGGTAGCATTGTTTAGAGCCAATTAAAGGTTTTAGTTTAGCATTTTCCATGGATGTAAAATACATCCTTTGTTATTAAATGTCATAATGTCAGTCTGAAATCTGCTGGGCTTTCCTTTACCCTGAAGTCTTCACACTTCTGGGGTGGGCTTGGCTAGTCTGACATGGCTGTTGATATGGGAAATATCACCATGTCTGAAGTGAAAACTTTAAATTCAAGAGTTTAAGTTACTTATGTCTTAAATCAAGCTCTTGCAATTTCTTCAAACTGTATTAGTTTGTGAGGGGGATTTTTTTTTTTTTTAATTATGGTTAAAGAAACAAATACGAGAGTCTGGGCATGCATAGATATGGCCCTGTTGCCATTTGGGGAGCTACCATTTCCTCCAAGTCAGGACTGGCTGTGCACACAGCAGCAAGGGCTGCCACAGCAGAGTACTTTCCTGGTGGGAGGCTTGTGGCATTCTGGACCTGTCTTGCCATCAATGTAGGTGCGAGTGCCCAGGCAGCCAGGCTGTCCCAGGCACGTGGTGAGCCAGGGGCAGAACCCCTGCCTGCTGGAGAGAGCAGCTGCACAGGGGAGAGAAGCTGATGGCTCCCCTGAGGCTCCTGCTGAGGCAGGTCCTGCACAGTAGTGCTCATGCACACAGCTCTGCCGGGTGGCCAAGATCAGTAGGACCTGAATGTGGGCACAGCCAGGCTGTGTGGAGCTGCAGACCAACCCTGCTGTGGCATTACTGGTACAGAGACTGGCTGACACAGGGTGGGAGCAGGCAGCTTTTTTTTGGCAACCCCACAGGTGCACTCAGCCAGCCTCTCACCTCTCTTCACATGGGGGACATGCCTGCACAGTCCCCTTGTGCTGTGTTCCTGTCCTACTCTGTCATGCTCATGTCCTCCTGGGCAGCTTGTTCCCGTTGCTCCTCATCCCAGTGTTCTCCGTAATTTTACACAGTGCTCACTCAGTGCTTATAAAAAGTAAATTTATTCCATGTTGTCTGTCATCTTCTTAAATGAGGCAAGCTTTTCCATCTCCTCCCATAAAATAATCCTTTGGCTCTTGAACACTGGTGGCCAGAGTGCTCTTTGGCATCCAAATGAGAACCTTCTAGAGCACCATGCACTCATACCATTAGTACTTCCCTATCACTGCTGGAAATTCTTCAGTATTTTGGGTCATCTTGGTCTTTTAAGTCCATGCTCATTGGTGGTTCTGTGATTGCTGAGTGTGCCCCAGTGTTTCCCCCTTCTCTCATTTCCAGCTCGCTCATGACCTTGTGAAAAGGCAAAAAATTAGAAGTGAAACAGAGCAATGTTGTGTTGCTTTCCTCACTGAGTGAAACAAAGTCACTTCAAAGCATAGCTTTGCATGTTGCTTGAGAGATTTCCAGATAAGGTGGAAAAAATTGCTCAACAGTTTCTTTATACTTCATGGCAGAGAACCTGTCCTTGTAGAAAACCAGCAAACAGACAAACCTCTTCCCTTGATTTCCTGCTATTAGAGCAAGAAATATAGCCAATAAAAAGAGACATCCATTGGCCTTCTCCTAAGTAAAATTCAAAACTGCAGCTCTTTAATCTTATGGGGATTTCCTTTACCTATTTTCTCTTGAGATTTGGAAACCAAAAGAAGTAGATAAAAACCTGCCTTGCTTGCAACAGCTCACTTCCTCTTTTTAAAACACCAGTTAAACCAGTTATTTCTGTGTGACAGAAAGGACTTAGTTCATTAAGTTTACATGCAGATTTTAGCTGATAACCTTCTCTCCCTGGTGGAAGATTTCTGAAGGGTTTTCTGGTCAGTCTAATCAAGAGGCAGAGCTGAACAAAAGCACAAGACATTTGAGTTTCTTTCTTTCATTTTCCAGATTTTGATGATCACAATTTCTTTTTATAGGAAAGCAAAGAATAATAAAAATGGCTACAACGGCAGCAAATACACAAAGACAAACAATAGGCTGTGAGGAATACAGTCTGTACAGTAGCCTGAGTGAAGATGAGCTTATACAGATGGCCATCCAGCAGAGCTTGGAGGAGGATCCCACGGGTCAGCCAGGTGCCCAGAGCCACCAGAAGTCAATGGTGGCATGTGCCGGTGAGGCAGCCACCCCTAGCCGCGCCAGCCCCCACAACCCACCCTACCGCATCTACCCTTGGCAAAGGTAAGTGAGTGCTTGCCCAGGAAGGGAAAACAGCCTCCCCTGTCAGAGCACGTGCTCTCTAATTAGCTTTGCCAGGCGGCTCCTCCACAAGCCTGTCATTAGTGTGAAAGCTGGAGTCTGCTATAAATCCAATGAGGTCAACAATTTATGTGCTCACAGCAAAAGGAGAATACGCTTATGTTGTCTCTTTTAAGCAGCAAATAAAACAAAAAAAAAAAAGAGGGCACAAGCTTTTCTGAACCACAGAAGCCCTCCCCAGTCTAGCTGCTCCTTTCCCCCTCAGGGACACACTATATGCCGAGTTTAGGTTTTACTAGAGAGGGAGGACAGCATTTGTTATGGGACAACATAAGAGAGATGCATAAAATAGGTACATAAAACAATATGAGCTGGCTACCTTTTAGATACTTGAGTTTTTAGAGGATATTGAGTTTTTAGTGGCTATTTCAGATCAGTCAGAGACTTCAAACATGCCACTCTCAGCCAAGAACAACTCCAGACACCAAATTGTGGCACCATCCCCCTCCCCTGCAATGCTGAGTTGTCATCACAGAGACTTGCTGACAGTTTTGAACCCAGGCACTGTTCCCCTTTCATTTTATATAAGGCGGATTTCTCAAAGGAAGAGGGAATAAGTCCCAAAGTTACCTCCAAAACAAGGGAAAATACCCTTTTAAACTAATTTTTCACTTTTTAATAAACTGGGAGGAACCAAAGTTTTGCTCCTTCTTCTTAGTCCTAACTCCACCTTCTGACACCTTGCTCATTTACCACCTGTGGTTGTTTGGTTTCCAAGAGTGGGAAACTGGGAGCAATTCCATTACAATTCGATGTAAGCATATTCATAGCTGTGGAATCAGGATGCTATACAGCCTGCAATCCTACTCCCCACCAAAGGTTGTGATTTTTCAGTGTTATTACCATGCTCTTGTACTGTCATCTGCATTGTGGGGACCTGATGCTGGGGAGAAGAAGGGCTTCCCTGGCCATTTGGTCTTGTCCTCCTTGGGGGTCCTTTGACACCTGCTATTTTGGCAAAAGGCAGCATTAGCATTTCTGTGCATTAACCTGTCCTGCCCTTGCCTCAGCCCAGCAGTGTTTGACCTCCGACTGGAGGGAAAATCTTTGCAGCTTATATCACCAGATCTGTAGCACTGCTGAACTCTTCTGCCACCTGGGAGAGCCGAGCTGAAATGGAGCTGACACCCAGGCACCCTGGGTCCTCCTCTGCGCTCATCTCTGACCTGCTTGCGTGGCACTTTGGAGGTGATGAATGTCACCTCACCTCGCCTCATGCCTGCTTCCTGTGCGGTGGTGGTAGGGTTAACCACACTGTTGTCTTATATGGTCATTTGAATCCCCTGACGCTTCCTCAGAGGGCCAAAAATAAACTCGAGCCGAGTGAGCAGCTGAATCCAGTGCAGTGCAAGCCGTGGCCATCTGCTTTTATTCAAAGCCCTGACCGGCAGGCTTTCTCGCTCCGTTTCTGTGGATGTGTGTCTGTGTTTCTGCCTCAGCATGACCTGTTTCTCCTATTCGGAGTATTTCTCCTTATTCCATTCATGTCATCGCCACTCCAGATTGGCGGCCCAGCAGACAGGCCGTGCTCAGCCATCCAGCTCGGGGGCAGCCTCGGGGGTCAGGCGAAGGTACGACAGCAGCCTGTGCAGCACATCCCAGTCCGTGTAAGTGTCTCCCTCTTCCTCTCCTGCTTTACCCTGCAGTCAAAACAAGCCTTGCTGCCCACTCTACCCCTAAGACATCTCTTCTGGGTGGCGATGGTGTCAGGTGGGGGGAGATGGTGGTGTTCATCTGGAGGAGGTCTTGCTGACACCTGCACCGCACCCTCGCTGCACTCCTGCTCTTCCTTCCAACCTCTTAGCTGCCCCAGACCATACCCAGGCTCTTGCAGTTGAGCCACCTCAAACCTCCTTTGTTCCCTTCTCCCTCTTCATCCCTCTGCATCCCTTCAGCGCACGTGTCCTGGGGATTCTGGGTCAGTCAGTAGCTCTGAGGTGACAAGGACAGCAGGGCAGGGACAAATGCACTGTGATTTATATAGACTGGCTCACTTATCACCATAGTAGATGAGGCAGGCAGGTGCTGATAGTAATGGTATATTGCATTGGTATTAAGTTCAGGGTTCAACAATGGGGAAGAGTGGGGAAAAAAATGTATCACCACATATAAATAAGGTGAGAAAGTGCAGTTCTTGAAACTAAATATTTTATAAATGCTCCCAAGATGCTGTGCCTTTTCCCAGCCATACCTATGCTGTTCTGCTACACTGAAGAGGGCTTACTTGCGTAAAGAGGAAACTAGCTTTACTGACTCTGATTCTCCTGGCCATGTTTTGCTGTTGGGAAGGCTGCAAATAAGCTTAAGTGAACAGAGTCTTGGATGAGGAAAGCAGATGAGAAAGGGGGTGGCCCAAGCTCTGCCACAGTGCCTGTGTGTAGTGGAAATGTCTGGACCATGACGGGTTTATTACGGCTCTCTGCAGGCAGAGTAGATGCGTGCACCTGCCCTTATCAGTCAGATGAGAAAAGTGTTGTAGGGAGCACATCTCTGTATCTCTGCAGAAGAAAAATTCCCTGCCCTTTTTATCTACTCATTTCAAATCTACTTTGCTTTATCTGTGTTAAAAGTATCTCCCTAGATGCCTGGTTGTAGGGACTCCTCCTCCAAGACTCTTCTTCCTTTCATCCCTCACCCAGCTCTACAGTCTTCCTCACTTCCCCCCACATCCTGGCTGATGCAGGGCCTATTCCTGGCCCTCCGCTGCCATTGTCCTCCCTGACATTGTGAAAACCTCTTTCTGCTGCAACATGAAGCCTGCCTTATCCCTGTCACCTGCCAGCTCCCCTTGGCCACTCTGAAATCACATCCTCTCAGTAAGTGCTCTGCACTCCTTGCATGCCTCTGTGATGCTCTGGGTCCAGCAGCATGGTGGTGTGCAAGCTGTTCTTCTGCATCAAGTAGCTCGATAGAGTGCAGCCCACAAGAAGGCTGGGATAAGGCTGATAAACAGGCCCTCTTCTGCTGCCAGGTGAGAGCAAAAATATAGCTGGGAAGCCACAGGAGAGCATGATGGCATGATATTTTACTCTAGTCTCAGATCCAGGAAGGGATGATATTTGGCTTCATGTGGGGAAGTGCTGTTGCTTCAATGCTGCCTACATCACTCCAGGCTGTCAGGAAAACAAAGAGCTTCCTGAACTTTTCCATACTCCACTGAACCTCTTCTGCAGCACTCCAAATTGACCTCACCATATATCTCATCTGCAATGAGTATTTATTGTCTTGGCTACTGGCCTTTGAAATGCAGTAATTCTTTTGAGTTGCCTATAAGGTTAAGATTTCATCAGATATTAAGACTTACATCATAGTTTTATACTTGTTTTTTCTATATCTTATGAAATCCAGGCAGCAGAATATGCTGTGTTTTTATAACAACCAACTATAAGCCAGGCAGAAAACAAAGATTTCACACGGAGATTCATTAAACTTTCTGTTCTGATCTGGAATTTACTTGGCTAAAGCATCCACAGCCTCGTCCAGTAAACCCCCTCATCTTACTCAGGAATCATTTAAGGTCAAGGAACCCAACAGAAGTTTGCTTCATTCAAGATCTGAGGGCTTAAGTAGAATAGTAACTGATTCTTCACACATTTTTAACCCTACCACAGATCCAAGGTACGCTCCTGCTTTCACTGTGGTCTCAGATAACGTGATTCACCTTGCATTTGCTGAGTGCCAGCCCCATGCACAGCCTCCTGCTGTAGCCACCTGGCATGCAGTAACTCATTAAGCGCCGGTAACTCTACCATGTGCCCAAATCCTGAGGTCACAGTACATGTGTAACACGAACCTTTGCATAGAACAACAGATGGTTTCAGCAGCCTTGTGCCAGAGGCGTTGAAAGATGAAGATCCCCCATCTCCACCTCCTCTCCCAGACAGATATGCCAGTAGTTGCTGTCAGCTGACTTCAACAAAATGCTCAATTTCTAGCACCTGTATAAAAATCTATTATCTGTAAAAAATTAGAAATTTTAGGCTTAGTCCCCAGGGTACAGCCTGGAGATACAGCAGTGTCCCTGGGACCTTAGCCTGGCAGTTATCAGAGGTCAGCTGATTCCTCTTGGGAGGGCTGTGGCCAGGAAGACAGCTGCCTGCTCTAGCTGCTATCTTCTCAGGCAAAATGCCTGACCTCATGTCCCATATCTCTCTCCATTCCAGTGTTGCTATTTTTGTGATTCTACTGTCTTGAAATCACTACTTCCAGCTGTAGAGAAGGAGCAAGAGGCACCAAGCACTTTTTCACCTAGGAAATGGTGTTTTCTCCCGTTCTCTGGCATAAGTGTTGAGTTCACCTGTTCCACTTCAAGGCCCTGAGTTTATCCTCAGAGAAGCAGCTTGGTGACTTTTCTTTCACGGCTAGGATCAGTGTTTATGGCACAGACCAGGTACTTTTGGGCAAACTGAAATTAGTGATGCCGGTATGAGTTTCAGGCTGCTGGTTTGTCCAGCCCCTGCAAGGCAATGAAATCCAGCATTGCTCCTGTAACTCACCCTAAATACAGAGGTTGTACCAGTAATCTGCTTTGTGAGGAGTCCTGTGCCAACCTTCCCATATTTTTATGTCTATGATCTCACTCTGTTGTGGTATTTTAGACTTTTGTTCTGTCATAACTAGAGTTTAGGTTGTTCCCATAATCACTACCCTGCATGATCTTTAACATATGCTGTATTCTTACCCTGTCGATGCTAACAGTCTCTCTGAGACACACACCTGTCTCCTATATCTCTCTGGCTTCAGGACTGCAAGTTTTTCTCCATAGAGTTAGTTCAAACCACAAATGCTCCTTTGTTTTCATGAACCTCTTCCTCTCTGAAAGTATAGCCCACGTTCATTTTTTGCAAGTTCCCATAAGAACCAGAAAAGTGCTTCTTCCTTTGCGATGTTGGCTGTCCTAGAGCTTATTTATTTAGTGCATCAAAATAAGAAAGCCGTGGCTGTCTTGTCCCAGCACAGCTGAGCAGGAGCCCAAGCAGATGCCAACACTGGAAGGCACAGCCCACCAGCATGCACAGAGCTGCTGTCCATCATGGGCAGGGGTCCTGCCTGACTTGACTGTAGAATACCCACTTCCCAGCTTCCTGCCTCTGCCACGCTCCCAGCAGCCTCAGATGAGGTGGAAGGAGGGCAGCAGGCCCTGCTGCAGACAGTGCTGGCTGGGGGCATGGTGACTGTCAGGCAGTGTTTTGACTCCTGCTATGTGGGGAGACTCCCAGTAGCTCTCACTGTTGTTCTGCAGAACGACTGATGTGCCTGGGTCAGCCCTGCTCTGCAACCACTCTTGCAGAGCTTGGAGAAATGGGTCGCTGCCCAGAGTGTGTGGAATGCATCCTTGGCAGAGGGAAGACTTGTGAGGGCAAAGAGCACTTGTAGGCTGCTCACTGTGCCTCATGCTGGGTGGCATGGAGCACACTTCATGCTTTTTGTAGATTTTCAGTGAGCCTCTTCTTGAAAGTATCAGAACTATGTAGCACACAAAAAAAAAAAAAAAAAAAAAAAAAAAAAAAAAAAAAAAAAAGAGATTACTTACATGTTATTTATATATCCAGTGATTCTACACATTTCAATGACTTTGAACTCTGGAGAGACTTTTAAATATTCCCTTCCTCCCTAATATTTTTTAATTCCTTTTAATCCTTGTATCTAGAAGTTATTTGGCCCTGTGGAGCCTGTCAGTGGTTTGTTGGGTTAGAATGGACCAAGTCACTTAACAGCTAACAACCAGATTTTCAGAAGTGTCCAGCATCTCATCTGTCTTACTGAGACACTGGAGAGATATTTTTTAAGGTCATTAATGTCTGAAGGAGTTACTATTTCTGAAAATCTGGTTTTTCAACGCTGAAATAGCTATAGCTATGGATCTCTATAGTGGCATCATGAAGGACAGCTTAGAATTTCATTCAGGTGGGTGTATTTTTTTCAGTCGTCCCTGGATGAAGAAAGGAGAGCCAAGACAAACACCCTAATTTTCAAATGAACCTGAAGGAATGGCCTAAAGTTATGTCAGGGAAGGTTTAGGTTGGATACAAGAAAAAGATTCTTCACCCAGGGACTGGCTGGGCACTGGAACAGGCTCCCCAGGGAAGTGGTGACAGCACCAAGCCTGACAGAGTTCAAGAAGTGAGGAGAAAGATCAGTTCCTCTAGAGAGCAATTCTTCTGATTTGCTGAGAATAGTAAAATTAGAGAAGACAAATTTTACCTTTATAGGCCCTGTGGCAAGACACCTCAGGGCCGCAAATGCTTGGTATATAGGCTGAAGGGGTTCACTATTTTGGCCAAATGATACAGTAATGTTGCTCCAAAAAGCTTCTCAGTAATGAAGGAAGCAGTAATCACGTTTTAATCTTATTTTAAAGAGAACTTGACCCTGTAGTGGCAGCGATCAAGGATGGAGATGAAAAAGCAGTAAGCAACATGATGAAATCAGGAAAAAATCTTTCTAAACCTAATAAGGATGGCTGGATACCCCTCCATGAAGCTGCATACTATGGCCAAGTGGGTTGCCTGAGCCTGTTGCAAAAAGGTCAGTGAACTTAAAACTAATTAATTACAAAAGGGAGAAGAAGAATATGAATAAACTAAAAGGCAGTATTATATATCCCGGCCTGGGACTGTGTGTGAAACTTTTTTCCAACCTCTCTGACTGTATAATAATTTCACCTTCTCTAGGAAAATGTTTCCAGACTGAAGCCTTAAAAGTTAGGATATTTGGGAGAAAGTGATATCAGGATAGATCCTACCAAGCCATGGATTTCTCACACTAAAGCCTTGAAGCTGAGCTCTCTGCTGCTATGAGCTGCTTAGCTGCCAAAGCTGATAGGAATTACACCACTTGCCACTGGCTGGAGATGCAACCCATCACCTCTTTGCTGGTGCTTGAAGGCAGTTAACTCTTGTAGTTTGTTTCCACATTGCTGCTGAAGTTTCTCAACAACTTTCTATATCCCTAGTGGCCATAGCTGAACGTTAATCTAAACTGGTGACAGCTTTAAATATTCAGCCTGAATTATAGTAACTTTATAGTATATTCCTAACTTACATTGATCATGGAAAAGGAAAAGAAACAAGTAGTAAAAACTTACTTGAAACTCCAAGGATTTTGGAAGGTGATGATGCAGTAGATACTTGTGCACTACATGCCCTAATGACTTTGGGCTCACCATTCCTCCACAGCATACCCCAGCACCATTGACCAACGCACCCTCAATGAGGAGACAGCTCTCTACCTAGCCACCAGCCGAGGCAACCTGGACTGCCTGCTCACCTTGCTGCAGGCTGGGGCTGAGCCTGATATCTCCAACAAGGCCAGAGAAACGCCGCTCTACAAAGGTGTGTAGCTGATTTTCCAGGGATGCTGAACTCTTCTGGCGCCAGCAAGGCAGAACTGCAGGGTCACTTGTGATGAGGGGCAGAAACTCAGCAATTAGCTCCTGTTTTCTACTTCCCTGCAGTAGTCCTCTATCTCCTATGTCTGACCTGCCATGCCATGGCCTTTTTTCTTATCTGCAACAGAAACAGGATTAGCAGCTGCCCTGCAGGGTGCAGGCTTTGATGTAGTGCTGGGAGGGGCGTGTGAGCGGTTCAGTGGGGTCCTAAGCACGGGCTGTCTACACAATGTCCCAAACGTAGAGAAAGCTGGAGAGTACTGGAATATATATGCTTTTCTAAACAGTAGGATCTAAGTAGATGTTAGATGTGGGAGTACAGTAATTGTAGACATGCCAGTGGTTCATATACTATGTGGGTCAGGCCTAGCTGTGTCCTGTAGGACACACATAAAATTACAAACAATTCAGTGAGGTGGATAAAGTATTTAACGTGGACATATTACTTTGCTGCTAGTTGGGGAGAACACTTTTTTTCTTTAGCAGAATATCAATACATCCATGATATCACAAAGATTCATAGAAGGAGATGATCTCTTACACCTTCATGTCAATCTGCCTTTGCTCCTGCCATGACAATTTATAGCACTCTAAAACATTAAAAACACATATTACTGGCTAAAACACCAATCTCACCTCCAAGTTTGGATGCCTGTCATTAGAGCTTCTCAGTTTAAAATGCTTTTGTTTTAAAATTCTGGCTTTTAGTTGGCTAAGGGAACACTGTTCAGCTGTGCATTAAACACACAGTAGTGGTGGTAATAGTAGTGTTCATAGTAATAATAGTAGCAACAACGATATGAAAACACCCTTTAGCCAGAGAAAAACTCTTAGGAAGAATGTGCTAGCGCTGATGCAATATATTCTACTTTATCTTCCAAAAACAAAAAAAGAAAGGAAAAAACCCAACCCAAACCAAACAAAAAAACCACAAACAAACAAACAAACAAACAACCACACAAAAAAATAGCCATCCCTCATATGGAAGCAAATTAAACTCTTCAGAGCTATAGATAGGTAATTACAGAAGCATCCAGTTACATAGTTGCATTCAGTACATATGAGTGACACCTGTTCATGGGAGAGGAAGCTGTGGAGATATCCCAAGGGAAGGATCAGAACCAAAAGGTGGGACCTCTGTGAAAAAAAACTACTATTACTTCAAAGAAAAAAACTCAATTGCTATGAAATGTGCTGGCCTCTCTTCTGTACATTGTATAACAAATGCTAATTAGAGTTTGTAAATGGAGCTACTTGTCCTATGTATCTTTGGTTTGGGATCCCACCATAAAAGTGTGTGAGAAACCTGATGATTTGGGATTCAAAAAGCAATGGGAAAAATTGGTAGAATAAAAATCAACAAAATGCTATTAATGATTAAGAACCTTTCTTTAGCTAAGGATGATCTTTAACTAAAAATTGTTTCAGGCTGAGAAAGTGCTACTGACTCACACAATTACTGTTTTCTAAGGATTCTTTTCTGGATACTGTTGGTTTGAGCTTTTTTTTTTTCATTTTCTTGTCTATATAGAGCTTTATCTGCAGTCCAGGACAGTAAGATAAAGAGTCAATTTGCACAGAATTTGGAAAGAAAGTGTTCAGGCCATGTGATTTATGTAACACATTTGTTCTTCATAAATTATTTCCTGCACATTTGTCACCTCACTTTGTCACTGTCGCGTCCGTTTGGTACAAATGTGCTGGACTGGGTTCCCCCCAGTACCAGGCTTGGCACAACCTTTGCACAGGACACTTAGCTCCCACCAGCTCCCAGCTGAAGATTGGTTTCACTGTCACATCCTTTAGGAGTCCCAGACAGCACTGTTTGGCAGCAGCCTTGGCCCTCGTATTGACCTGAATTGGTCCTTGGTCTTACTATGGCTTACTTGTGTTACACTGCCTTAGGCTACTTGAAATGGACATACAACACTCAGAATATTCTCAAAGGCCTGTCCTAGTCTCTTCTCATTTTTCCAAAACAGCCTGTGAGCGTAAGAACGCGGAGGCCGCAAGACTCCTGGTACAGTACAATGCAGATACCAACCATCGTTGCAATCGAGGATGGACTGCTCTCCATGAGGCTGTCTCCCGAAATGACCTGGAGATTATTGATATCCTTGTGAAAGGTGGTGCCAAGATTGAGTCGGCAAACGCCTACGGGATCACTTCTTTATTTGTGGCAGCTGAGAGTGGGCAGCTGGAAGCCTTGAGATACCTTGCAAAACATGGTGAGTACAGCTGTGCCATCACATGCCTTTATTCATTTAATTCTTAATAATTCAAAATTCCCAGTAACTCTCCCTGGCTCATTTTTTGTGTCTCTGGAGGCAAGGCCTAGCCTGCAGAGGCACTAAAACCCTGTTGTTCCAGATGGTGGAACTGGGTAGGGTCTTTCAGAGAGCACGATCTAGACACGTGCACTTCTTCAGCATTCATTCATGGCCACCTACTCTGGGAAGTAATATGGTGCTGTCTAACTGCATTTCCTGAGCTTTCTAAACTCACATTGCTGAAACATGTAGCCCAAAATTCAATCAGTCATAAAAGACAGCTGTAGGTGGTAATAGATGGCAGAAGTTGAACTTTAGCCTACCCCATCTGCTCGTGAACATGTGCAGTGATGGGCAATGTTAGCTGTCCTCCTCTTAATGTATTCGGCTGAAAATAGATAAAGTACTGTTGTAGAGTTAATGGGTTTACATCAAGTAGAAGCAGACTAGCTCTCCCTATGTGTAAATTTTCAACCCTACAAAGAGTGAATTTTAATCTAGCTAATATCAAACCTACCTTTTAATGCTCCACTCACGTGAAACAGCTTTACACTAAGCACAACACACTTTAATACTACTATGAGGCATATTTTATTTTCACAGTGGGCTAACATCTTCAATGCAGATAAGAGCTGGGTCCTGCACTTGTGAAACAAGAGCTTAACAGAGATAAAGTAAAACTTCTGAAACAGTATGGCTAAGAAAGATATGAGAGAGGGAAACAAAAAATGTGTTCTGCTGCCCAGCTACTCCTGTAAAAAAAATTTTACGTGACCAGTTAGTCCATCATGCTGCCTACAATGTTAGAAACTAAGCCATAATGTGATTTGTGTTCCAAACTAGATAGATATGAGGATTTCCTAAAGTTCAATTTTGAGAAAAATATACAGGAGAAAATCCAATAAAACTGTTCAATTGTTTCAAGCCTGAAAAGGTCCTCTGAAAATCCCCGGAATGATATCATTCATTGTTTATTATGAGCAACGTTCATCATAAAAAGGGCTTCTTTCTCATTAGGAATGTAGTCCCTCATTATCTTTTTTCACTGCAGTTCTCCTGATGTTTCCAGCTACAGCATCTTCAGAGGGCCAAACACAACACAGATGTTTCAGCTCAGGGTGAGAACACAGGGAAATGTTCTCTTTGGCAGAGACTTTTCATGATCAAACATGATTTCTTTGTTGGAATTTAGAAGCAAAACTCCAGTGAACTGTCATTCCCATTTAGGATACACACATAGAGCAGTATATGGTACAGTATATGACAGGCAAAACCTGGGCTTTTGGGCCTTGAATATCTACAACAGAAAAAGCTAGATTCCAAATTGCTCATGGCAAAAAAGTATTGTCTTGGTTTATACTTGCATTAGAGCTCAAGAAAGAAAAATTCTGACGTAATATAGCAGCTCATTAATTTTATTTTTTGTTTTGGTAAAACCATTTGGAGCCAAAATTCAGCTCTCAAAGAATGAAGAGATGACCTCAGGTGCTAAGTTTTGAAATGCAATATTCATCAATTAAGACATGCCCAAATAAAGCCTGTTCAGAATTGTTGCTTGGCACCATGCAGATGTCTTTTTATAGAGTATTATTTTAGCCTGGATATGTACTAAAATTAAAACATAGTATAAATACTATAAATGTAATTATAGTGTGAATATATAGAGTATGAATGATATGCATAAACATGTATCATAAACACATACCCATAGAATTTTGCAAAGCACCTATTGAGATGGTCTAGTCCAAGCTCTTGATCAGAAATAGTGTATATACATAGCAAAAACATATAAATACCAATGGAATTATTGTGTTTGAAGGAAAGGCCATGCTATATAAAGAACAGCCCATTTTAAAGTTTTTTTCCTCCTTTGAGCTATAGCTGAATGGAGTCTGGATTCATGGTTGGTTCCTAATGGTTGCCACCCATGACAAACTCTCCCTCATAAAATTTCCATCATATTAAAAGCCAGTGTAAATCTATAATATAATGGTATATAACTGATATGAATATAGCATCTCTGATATGACCTCATTCACATCCCCAGCCAGCACATTTTGTAGCTGCAGCGTTATGGAGATGCACGTGTTTATTCAAAGTATGTTCCTTCCACTTGATTTTAATATTTTCGTGCTAAAAGGTTTTCTTCCTTCCTAGGCGCTGATATAAATACTCAAGCCAGTGATAATGCCTCTGCCCTTTATGAAGCCTGTAAAAATGGACACGTACATATTGTGGAGTTTCTTTTGTCCCATGGAGCAGATGCTAACAAAGCCAATAAGGATGGCCTGTTACCTCTTCACATAGCAGCCAAAAAAGGGATTTGCGAGTAAGTTTTATTTATTTCATAGTTTCATCTTTTAGACAATAATCCAATATTCCTATGAAAAGGAAAATGTAATGTTTCAGATCTAATTCTTGGCGTTATGAGCAAGGGAGCTACTAGCTGAGAATGGAGGTTTCTTCTAGCAGAGCTTGGGCCAGAAATTATGAAGAGTGTGTTTGCAGGTTGGGATGGGATGGGATGGGATGGGATGGGATGGGATGGGATGGGATGGGATGGGATGGGATGAGCAGGAATGCAGGGTGAAAGATTTTTTTAACTTTACCAAGACATTACCTGTCGCAGCTAAATAACATCATGTATCTTGGAAGTAGATTAAACTGAGCTCCTCAAAACATTCTTGAGATTAAATTAAAATAGTATTGGTGGGGAACGTTAGTCCTCAATAGTTTTTGCAGAGTGGTTTCCTACATGAGTCCATTGTGATTCTTCTGCACAAGCAGAAGATCTTGGATTCATCTCTGCTATGTTCATGTTTAATTGACAATAATTCAGTTGCCTACAGCAGGAAGTGGTTAAGTGAATCTCTAGGGCATTAGTGAGATTGTTGCTAGAATATAGTGTTCAGTTCTGGTATCCTCCCTTTCAGAAACCTTTCAGGAAATTGGAATAGCTTCAGAAAAGAAGGACAAGAATTGCTCATGGTCTGGAAAATATATTTTATTACTGAGTGATTAAATAACTCTTAATTATAGCAGACACATGCATAAAATGACCCGGTGGTTTCTGTCTGAACTGAAACATGTTTGGGATAGAGCTGAGCACATTCTTTAAACAGTGAGAATAGTAATAGTGGAAAAAATAACAAGGAATCAGGTAGATTTTTACAGTCCTCTGAAATAGAGGTGTTTCTGGGAAACGGACAAACTCTGCAGTCTGTGATAAAGGATATCAATTTAGAAGATGCTGTCTAGGATGGGATTTTTGCACTGTCATGTAAATAGCGTTTACCCAGCTCTTTTAAAATTTGGGACATTGCAGCATTCTTCTGAACCTGGACTCCATAGCATGTACTTCTGATTCTACAGCAAGTTTTAGTTCCTGCCTTTAACCCCTCACTGCTGGAAGGGTGAGCGACCCATACTTATTTTGCAAAACACAGTCACATCTTGCAGTGACAAACCCCTTTTCTGACTGTAGAGGACTCTTCTGACTATTGCAGAATCTATCAAAATACTTCTAGGAACAGGCAAATGAGACAACAAGCAAATGAGAGAGTCTATCCAACTGCAATGACTGTTTCTAGACAATACAGCTATCTTTGCAGACAATTGTTAGAGTGGATTCTTACATATTTCACGATGTCTCAAGAATAAAAGCTTTTGACATCATTAGACCCTCCCATAATGTTTTTTCATCCTAGCATATAGGTTTGCTTGGGATTGTCAATTAAGCTTGTCAAAACACTTTGTTAGACCTCAGGATATTAATTTTCTGTAGCTGGATCTGGCTTACTTGTGCAAGCTGTGTATTCTAGAGGGAAGCTCAATGTCGAATTATGTAAAAGGTTTATACACTTACAGCATGTTCAAGGACACCCCGCACAGATTAATGCAAGTATCGTTCAAAATTTTCTCCAGGGCTTGATTTACAAAGACATTTCCTTGTGCCAGAGACAGAACCCAGTTCCAGTTGCTCACTTTTGAAAAAGTTTATCTTAAAGTACAGTAAGTTGGACTGTATCCAGTTTGTACATAGAGTCTGACCCAGCTCTCTTAATATTTTCCTCCCCTCAACAATCTCACATGACAACCTGAAAAGAAATTTACATGGAGACTCTGCAACGTGAATCCGCCCCTATGTATGAGAGCAAGAGCTTGATTCACGTCTTATATATGTTATTCCTGACAACCAGCAGCATAAATGAGACCAGAATTTAAGCCAAACTCTGTTTTCCTTCACTTACAAAAGACTAAGAACAAATTTTTATGCACAACTGCTGCAAACTAAGTGCAAGAGAAAGACAAAAGAAAGAGATATTCTCTTATAAATATTTATCTAAATGACAAAGCTTTATCCCAATTGGCTGATCATTCCTAATTCCTATGGTATTCAGTAAAATAACACCCTTCACAGTGACCTCTGTATTCCTGCAGATCTAGTATGTAATTCTGCAGGAATTCCACACTTCAACTTTTTGCCAGAGCACGAAGGCTCCTTACCATCAAAAAGCCAAGAATGTGGTCCCAGGGCTCAACTGTCAACTCTTGTTGCTTGCTGTTTGTTTATTTTAAATGACACCTTGTCAATACTGACCTGAAATTCATAACATTCATCTCATGAGCTGTAGGACAATTGCAAGCAGTCATTTAACTCTTTCCTCCTCAGAACTGAGATGCTGAGAAGGGAAGACTTTGTGAAGTGTGAGCAAACTTATTAAGTCAATAGAAATCAGTAAATTCTTGGCACACTCCTACTAAGGATGCTCCACCTCCTGCTCCATATAATTTCTAACAAATAGAAATCACAGAAGCAGGTGTCAGGGATAAGGAGAAAACTTGGCACCATTTCAAAACTGTACACGAAGCTCAGCCCGGTGACAGACATGGGCTGTAGTCTGACTTCTCTGGTCTTGGCTGCCTTCACTTGAGCTGCATTCTCCCCATAGAGAGACAAGAAAGGCTTCAGAAATAGAAGCACCAAATTGCTGAACCAATCCACTTTGAAAGGTGAGAAAAAGAGACAAGTTCAAGCTACACAATTAAATTGATACAAATTTGATGTTTCCTGCTTATCATACCAAAACAAATGTGGAATACAGGGACTGTACTGAGCTCTAGGACACTCCAGCGTTTGTATGCAGAGCCTGAGTGTGGCACCCCTGCAGAGAGGTTCAGGTCCCCCTTGCAAACAGAAATGATGCAGTGACTCTTTAACTCAGATGTGAAGAGCTGGCTGAACCACATACGCTGGAGGGAAAGAACAAAACAGACGCTTAAATCTTCAAAACATTTGATCATAGGATGACTAATGCTGGTACTTGGCATGATGTCCTCGCAGTACTCTGTGCCCTTTTTGTTATTAGGCTCTTACAGAACATTTGCTGATGGTGGGAAGTTGCCAACTCACCAGCATCCAAACCTCTTGCTCCCTGGCGAGTGTCACAGTGCTGGAAAACTAGTGCGGCTGCTTAGAGAAAAAAAGTGCCTAATTTCCCAAGATATTTACATAATTTAGAAAGCCTTTTTGTTTAAAAATGAGATGTAGAAGTAACTTGGAGACATCAGTAGTCCACCATGTAAATAGGAACATAATCCTGTAAAGTGCAGTGCATCTTCAACTCTTATTTCAGCTCCTAGGAGCGTTGGAGGCTCAGTCTTTCACAAGGTCATTTCACAGGATCACAAGATTGTCACAAACAAAGGTTTTACTGGGACTGGCACTTATATTTGGATTAGTTCATTATGTAAATATATGTTTGAGGGCCCAGTGTTGGGACTAGCCATTGCAGTCAAGCTGAAGATTTGCAGCATTTTAAAAGAGACATACTACATGGTAGGAAACTGAGCTTTGCATGGTTGTATGTTACCAGAGCTGTTGGCTGCTAGAGAGAGGAGTCTGCACAGGAGGGAAAAAAAGAAGTTGTGCTTGGCTTGCTGACTCCCACAAGTTCCTATTTAGATTTCCCTCTCTCCACAGACATTATGTAGGGAGCATGGTCATCTCCAGAGACAGCAGGCAGACTCAAACTGGATGGTCCCTAGTCTCTATCTGAAAGAACTGTAAGGTGACTTGTCTGTATCTACAGAATCAACCTAGTACCTTGGCTAAACTGCCCAAATTGATGAGCAGGAAATGAAAGTTTAACCCATTGGGTTGGTCATGCAGCTCCAATGACACCTATGCAGACATAAAAATGATCACAGATTCGCAACTGCAGGGCTCCTATACATCATATATTTGAAATTCATGTTACATAATGAGAGCAGCTTGATTTATGTTGTTGTGTTTAAGGCCACACCATGCATTCCAACAGTAATCTCTCACTACTGGGGTTTAGGACTTGGCTGTACATTTTTTCTCCCTTGGCTAAAACATGGAAACCAGCCTGGAGAATATTTTTATTTCCTTTTCTCCCCTTTATTAATTGTCCTTTTGCTCTCCATGATCTGGGATGAACATTGATAGCCCCAAGGATTTGCCACAGGCAAAAGCCACACAGTGAGGGCCTCCAAGATAGGGATCAACGCAGGGCAATAACTGAATTGTAAAATCTGCCAGGAGAGGCCTGAGAACCAAATACGTATTTTAACCTATGCCTTTTGCTGTGGCTGTGAGCCACAAGACCTGCCAGCACTTCATGTTGGCACCCTTCTCTGCTGAGCAATAAAGCAATCCCTACAAAGGTGAGGAGATACAGCCTTTCTGCTGGCACCTCAGGCTGGAGGATGTGTGCCTTTTTCTCCAGTCCTACCCACAGCATGATGATGAAGGTGCAGGACATCTAGTAGAGCCTGGCTGGTTGTCTGCCATTTGGGCTGTGGAACCTAAGTGAAGTTACATGAGGGTAGGTGAGTGCCAGAATGTTGCCCCTGTAGCTGCCATTACATCACAGGAACTGGCTGGTAATTAAAAAAAAAAAGTGTTCCTCCACTAGAGAGGGGATCACGCAACTCGCATTTTTGGCAAGGTAGGCGCAGAGAGAGTTGTTGACAGGTTTAAAGTTTACACCCCGGTTTCTCTCAGAGTTGTTCCTGTGCCCAAGTTAGCAGGCTCTGTCTTACAGGTACAACCATAAAGCTATGATTTTGTGTAGGATTGTAAATCCCCTCGAGCTCACCGCTATTCACTGACTCTCCTGCTGGCAGGATTGTCTCCATGCTGATCCCTGTGACCAGCCGCACCCGCGTCAAACGCAGTGGCATCAGCCCCCTGCACTTGGCGGCCGAACGGAACAACGATGACATCTTGGAGGAGCTGATAGATGCTGGCTATGAGGTCAACAGTGCCCTCTCCAATGAGCGGTCCTGCCTTTATGAGGACAGACGCACCACTCCCCTCTATTTTGCAGTTTTTAACAACAATATCTATGCCACAGAGCTCCTGCTGCAAGCCGGAGCCAACCCCAATGTTGACTTGATCAACCCATTACTCATCTCCATCCGTCACGGCTGCATGAAGACCATGAAACTGCTCCTTGACCATGGAGCAAACATTGATGCCTATATATCAACTCATCCCACCACATTTCCAGCTACCATCATGTTTTCAATGAAGTACCTCTCTGTGCTGAAATATCTCCTGGATCTGGGCTGTGATGCAAGTTCCTGTTTCGAGTGTCAGTATGGGAATGGTCCCCACCCTGCATTAAACTACAGACGGGAAAGACTTAATGATCCTCAGCTGACCAAGGAGCCAACTGTAGTACAGGTAAGCACTTCCCAGTCTACCTGTAGGACTTCTGAGGACAACTCCTACCCACAGATCTTTACAAATTTAGTTTATTTTTTTCTCCCAACTTTCTGGTGAGAGAAGTTCCCACTATCCCTACTTTATTTACAGAAAAAAGGCTTGGTAAGTGTCTGTGAATGTTCCAAGTTCACATTCAGTGACAGCAGGAAGGTAGGCAACAGCCACTGCAGCCTCAGCAGCTTGAATTCACAGTGAATTATAACCATCTTGACAGTCTTACCAGCAGTTCTACAATATTCTTTTTCTCTGGGCCTGAGGTGCAGGAGTGAGGCATATTTTCCTGACAGATGTATGGGTGGTAGCATACAGATAGTAGAAACCTGCTTTTTTTCATATGCCCTGTAAGATTTGTTTTGTCTGATACAGAATTTTAGCTACTGGTTACATTAAAATTGTCTAGTGCTTCACTTTATGAGGGTAGTGAATGTAAATATTTGCAACATCCAAGTCTACTGGCTAAGCAGGCATGGAGAGAGAACATAAATTATTACATTAGCTATATGACTGTGAGTTATATTTGAAGTTTTCACAAGAGGTTAGGAGATTTAGATCCATAATTTCATATTTTCAAAGACACAGATTTTACATATGCACATTTTATACATGTATCTTTGCAGTACTTTCCAAAGTGCAGCTGGGCTCAGCTTCCGTTGTGTTGGAATTGGACTCTCAGTCCCTTAAATGGACTTTAAAGAATCTCAGATTACTTTTTTTTCTGATTTCTGTATGTTCTCTCCTTCCAGTAAATCTCAAATGAAGTCTGACCATCCACTCAAAATTTGCTATCCTTCAAAATGCTAGACAAAAAAAGAAATTTCAGCACATCAACCTTTCTATTTTGCAAAGAACTGGGGAAGAAATAAATCACATTCTATCTAGCTTAAGTGTCGTTTTGAGGGGTTCAGAAGAATCTCAAAGACATGGTTACCAATAAATGTTCTTCAGTGGCAAAAAGAATAAAGGAAAACATTAAAAGATCCTAGGAAATCTTTACCTTATTATCAGTCCTATCTTCCAAAAGATTTTACTCTCCAGTAACACATTTGGAGAAAAAAAAAAAAAAAAAATCTTATAAAGAAGATGGTAAGAGTCCATCATAATAATCTTTTATCACAAACAGAGCTGATTTTTCCCTGAGAATGTTTGCCACAGCAAAATTCTTCCAGGATTCCACTTTTTTTGTCAAAGAAAAATTAATAAAATGTATTGTCTCTAGTCCTTGATCCATGATATGGTAGCACGTAGAGTGAACAGAGAGATGGAATTCCAAGGCAGGGAGAGAGGGTTTGCCTGTAGCCCTCAATGGTATCCTAGCCACTCAAAAACAGTACCCTCTGGATCTCACCTAAAACTATTGCCTAACAAAATATTAGGTCACTCACGAATAGTCATCTCCTCAAAGATCAGACCACATGAAGCAGAGGTAGCAAAACCTGCATAAAATTTTATCTATGCCTAGAGAGAGAGCAGTAAGGGACAAATGCATACACAAAAAAAGCAATTATTTCCCTCTAATATTTTTTTAATTGCTTTTACTGCTAGGATTTTGGTTAACAAAAGTAAGGCACGTGTGGTGTAGCTTCACGATATAAAGTTATGCTATGGTTTGTGTTCTGAAATACAGAGGGTCTTATGAAACTACAGACTTCTCCACACAAAGGATGTGCATTTTCTATTTTCTTGTGTAAGATTATGTAAGGGCAATAAATCTGAATGATTAGTCTTTGTAAGACTGAGCTACTGTGAGTGAATTTGGAAAATGCATAACTATAAATCATTACTGATGCCACTAAATTAATGTGTCCTGGAGAAAGTGAAGGCAGAAAAATGGTTGCTGCCTCCCTCTACATTTCCAGAATTACTGTCAAACCCATGAAGGTGGGGAGAGCAGTATCGTACTGCTGTGAGAGGGCATTCAGGTTCCTGCTGAGGGTGCAGGCTCAGAGCCACTTTGTCCTTGAGTTAATCCCATTGCCTGCAGTTGCAGGTTTGCATTATTTTCCTACAATTTTTTGTGTTTATTTTTCTGCAATGTCTTTTAAAACATGTTCATTCCAGAAAATGTTTTTGTAGATTGAGCTTGTGAATAGGGAAGAGAGAAAGAGGCAGGCAAGGTCTCTGAGAGAGACAAGAACAGAGCAAGTAAGATCCACTGTGTTATTGCTCTACATGTGTCTTCATTTAAACTCTGATAAAGCAGTTGCTGCATGGAGGTGGCAGTGCAGATCCCCGTCTAGCACATCCTATGGGTAACTGCATGGCAGTGGCATATGCACTGGAAAAGGACAGCCAGGTATACTAACTGAAATTCCTATAAGCAGTCCAGGAAGGAAACTGTGGATTGTCCACTGTGATCCTTCTGACATCACTGTATCTAGTTTTTCTGGGAAACACTACACAGTAATGTTCATTGAAAAATAAGAGTCAGAAGAGTAGCAAACACCTCCGTGAATGCTCCCACCCTGAGTAAGATAGCCTTATTTTCTGCAACTTTATTACTTACTGGGTGAGATAATATAATTTTATTTCCGAATAAGAGTATCCACACAACAGTTTAATGCATTTTGAGTTAGGACTCATGGATGTATAATCAAATTTGATCTAGTTACAGGAGCTTAGACTGGAAGAGATTTAAGCTGGTGCATTTTGTTTCCAATCTGGTGTGAGCTTGGAGGGTGTTTGTATACGGTCTCAGTGATGGATGGTGCTTAAGCCATCATCATTCAATTGGATTCAGCTGTGTGCCTGAGTTCTTATTCACACAGCATGATTTAATTCATGTTAAACTTCCTGACTGTTCACATGCAGATATGTGCACAGATATCTTCATATGCAGAACACTAGAATAGACAGATGAGGCTGACTGGTGTAATATATATATTTAGGTTAAAGTGGGAAGAAAAGTCACTACTTTTTTGAAACAAAACTGCCTAAAGTCAGGTTCTTAAGTCTATTCTGCAGTATCTCCATAAGCAGCCCACCATGCAATGGCACAGAGTGCTCTGCAGCTTGCACTATGGGCAATAGAAAATTTGCCTGATCCAGGACTGAGTAAGGAAGATGCCTCTCCATGCGGCCCAGGATAGTTCTCCCATAGTGAGTAAAACTTCCTGGGATTCATCTGGTTAGAGACTTCTTCCATTCTCACAGCTTATTTCTAGTGATGTGTTTGGTCCCCAAAAGCTGCAGACACTAGTGGGTTCACAAGAAGCAGAAGGTGCTGTGCTCTGCTGAATCTCCCTCTTTCCCTAAGCCTCCTCTTGCACAGTTGCCCCACAGAGCCCCTCCGAAGATGGGAAAGCAACCCAGGATGCTTGGTCATAGTGCTCTGGGCTGCATGGACCTTTCAGCAGCCCCTCACTGACCTGGGACAACTTTCCCCTGCCCTCACACTTCTGTGGAAGTAGGACCTTTGGACTTGTAAACAATTCAGCGTTCTTCCATGCTCTAGAGCTAAGACTTCACATGGGATTTTTGTCATCCTGGGACTGTAAAGAGTGGTTCTACTCTCAGTTGTCAAAGAATAGGCTTTTGTTTTCTGAAGGGAAACTGGTGATTTCCTCACCGTTGGTAGAATGGTGGGACCATCAAAGTTGTCAGGGCTATTGCTATTGTTGCTGTTTCCACAAGTGCATTCATATCCCACTGACTGTAGTTAATTTGTTTTTCCTTGAAGTTTTGTGAAATGGTGTCCACTCCAGAGATAAGTCGCTGGGCTGGGCCAATCATTGATGTTCTCCTGGATTACGTGGGTAACGTGCAGCTCTGTTCCCGGCTAAAGGAGCACATTGACAGCTATGAGGACTGGGCCATCATTAAAGAAAAAGCAGGTATGGTCACCCATGAGAGAATCTGACACAACTAGTCCCACTGTTAGATTCAAAACCTCAGTCACCATCTCCTCATTTCCATAAAATGGAAAGGATTTCCCTACTGTGACTGAATTATACTTTGGACCAGGTATTAGGCACTAGAAATTTCTGTGGTGTCACTGACTGTGATGTGAAATGTATACCAGGCATGGATTTGACTCACTGGGAAGGAGCATTGCGATGAAGAAAGGCCCATTTGGCTGTACCTGGGGTGCAGTCAGGTCAGGACAGGTGGGCAGACAACCCCCACAGCAGCCTCATGACCAGAGGCGTTTAAAGCCTTTATTTCTACTGTGCTCTCCTAAATATCCTTTCCCTCAGGATACAAAGTCTTTCATAGATAGTATCAGAATTAGTTTTCTGGCACCAAGCTAAATTTGGTGCCTACTGCCTTTATTTTCAGTGGGAAGGCTGAATACTTTGAAGTGGCTTATGTAGATCCTCCTAGAAAGCCCATTACTAAGGCTGAGATGGGTACAGCACTCCACTCTCCAACCCCACTTTCTTCCCTGTGTCATATCCCAGAAAGATGATCTATCAGTCTTGAACGCTTTATCCTTTCATTACAGAAAACCACTCCTTTTTATATTCCTTCTCCCATTTTCTCTTCACACTGTTCTGGCCAAGCTGAGCTGTCCATTTGAAGTTAAAACCATCCTGCTTGTGTTTCTGACCTACCTGTCTTTCAGAACCTCCGCGACCTCTTTCCCATCTTTGCCGCATCAAGGTACGAAGCCTGGTTGGAAGAAACCGCATTAAGCTTCTTGACACCCTGCCACTCCCAGACAGACTGATCCGATACTTACAGCACAATTACACACAGTGAACCAAGGCACGCTGGATATGCAATGGCTTCCCGGCATGGCACCCAGCATCACCAGCATGGCAAGGGCCTACAGTGGGGAGAAATTGCTGCTGGCTTGGTCAAGCACCCTCCAATGACTAATCTAAGAGAAATATGCATTTGAAGCACAAGTGAGAGGAAAATGGAGGAGACAGAGCTAAACACAGGACTGTTGTTAGCTTTTTCAAGAGCAAACACAATATGATTCACCTCTGAGCTTGGTCTGCAAAGAACAAGCTGACAGTGACAAATAAGTAGTACCAATACTTGGTGAGGAATACAAAGGTATCCTGGGGTTGTGATGAAGCTTAGCGTCCTTGCTGTGATCACAATTAAGAAATTGTCAAGAGTCAACATATTTGGGAAGACAATCACATTTCCTTCACTGACTGAGATTTTTATTGTACTTTCTATTCTATTGTTTGGATTTCTGCGAAGTGTGCTGATTGCTAATTCTCTGATACTTTTACACCATCTTGCTAACACTTTTACTTTTTTTTTTTTTGTACCTTTCTTATTGAGTAGAGTACTTGATTTCTGAACACTCAAATCTCAGAATTATTCAATAGACTAAAATCCAGAAATTATGAAGGCTTTAAAAATCAAGGCAAGGTTTATTTAAGGAGGAAGTAAGAACTGTATTTGCACATAGTGAATGGAGTTCATTCTGTATTACATTTACAATGTCATTCTGCTTGAGAGAATTTCCTAGACTGGGGATTTGAAAGCAAATCTGAGTGCTTTTTTTTTTCTTTGGTATAAATGAGAAGTAGCTGCACTGTAAACAGTAGGTTTACACTGTCATGAATCTGGTGTCAGAACAGAACAAAGCCCTAGAGGACAGGGAACAGAGGGCTGTGTGAAGGAGAGAGGCAACACTATTAAACCAACTTAATCTGTTCCTCCCCTGGAAGATCTTATCTCTACAAACCCAGCCTTTCCTAACTCCCTGGACCTCTGTGGCTATAACAATACCGTCAGTGGAAGAAAGAGAAATTTCTTCAAAATTATGGAAGTCAGACTTCAAAATTTATGAAAATGAAACCCAGAATTAGGCTTCCAAATCCTTGTTCAGGTGCCTAAACAATGTCAAGTTGCTTGTACCAGGTGTAGTTCCACTGAAGCCAGGGGGATCACATTTAGTGTCAGATATTAGTGAGGCAGACTAAAAACCTTAGGATTTAGCCCTGAATTTTCTGACTTTAGAAGTCTGAAATATCTATTAGCTCCCTTTGACACTGATAAAAGTTATTATCTTAGCTTCTTTGAAAATTAGGTCACCTATTTACAGCTCAGATCCTCAACTGATTTATGGCAGCTTAACAAGTTACCATCTATCTGCTGAACAACTATAATTGTCCGTGAAATTCTTTTATTGAAGTTTTTAACAAGTCACATTCCCTCACAGCTGGGGAGGCCAAGGAGCCCATGAGTGGTTGCTGGCAGTGACTATGGCTCAGTTGACAGGTGTGACTTGCTGAACTGCTTTGATGAGTGCTTCATTCCTGATTAGGTACCTAAGGAAGTATGAAAGAACAGAAATTTGGAACGACATCTATGCAGATCTTATGCTAGAAGCACAGTCATTCTTACTTTAGGAGATAAAGGAGCTGTGCATCATGGTCTGCTTGGAGTCCCCACCAGAGACATGGCAGATCTGGTTTTATTTGTTGGTCTGCATACCATGCATGGAATCAGATAGAAATGTAAGTAAGAAAATGCACTGCACTGACATTTATTTGTGTGGAGTTTTATACCTTAACACAGGACTAAAGTGTGTTGCACACATATAAGTCTGTCCGGGCACACAAGTTCAGATTCTGTGATGACTTTGTGTGAAATGTGCTCAGCACTTGTGGGACAGGATGTGAGCAGAAGAAAAATTGGTTACAGCTAAGACATTCTGCCCATAGCTGTCCCCTACCTGAATGCAAAAGCTGAACAATCAACAGACTTTCAATTCACACTGAACGATGATCTTCTTGCAAAGCTTTGGAAAGTCAGGTGATATTTCATCCAGTGACTTCCTTTACTGTCAATTTAGAATCTACCCCCTTGTCTCCTTCACTGTGAACAGGGAATTGCTTTAGGTAGGAAAAATATTGGATGGAGAGAAAAGGGTGGGGTACAGGAAATCTCTAGACCAGTTTTGCCAGTGAAGGCCCTGTGTTGATAAGCAGTACCTTGAGATAGAAAATCACCTGTGGAGTTCATGCATCTCTCACTTTCTGGGGATGAACAGCGAAGGTCTGGGTCCTACTCTCATTGATATAAATCAGAAGAAAAGTCCTTGAAATTAAATAAGTGTAACAAAGCAGAGTTGTAGAGGGTGATGGATACAAACACAGCTTGCTGGAGACCACTTTAATGTATGTTTGGTGCATGGTGACAGCCCTGGCTGATAAGAAAGAATTCACAATCACCAACTGCGTGTATAACCAGAGAGGTGGAATTTCATAAGCTATCCCAAAATGGGAATTTCCCCTGAGACAACATTGTTGTGTCCACAACAGTCTAGCAAGTTGCAATTTCTTATGTGCTTGGAGAAGTTGAAACTAGGTTTGAATGGCACAAATATGGAAAGCCCATTTCTTCTTTCAACCAAGAGACCTTCATTTCTGTTGGGAGACCCAGGTCCTGGTTTGCTGTCAACCATCTGTCCTGAGCAGGAGTCACTAAGCTGGAGAGCACTGGTCTGATGGGAATGTAACACAACTGTGGGAAGGATAAGTGCACACTGTGGACAGAAACTGAAGTGAGAAGAGTCTGTCTATTAGAGGGAGAATTTGGTAATTATAATGTTATTGAGTTCTTTCTGCTTGATCATTACAGCAAATCTTCACATACTCAGTTTACAATTATTTGCACTGAAATGGAGCCCGCTACCTCTCCACTCCAGTCATTGACATACTATTTTGTGCAAAATACTGAATCTGCACAAATTCAATGTGCCTTTAATGCATCTGCCTAGAAGTTACTGTGAAAAGAAAAATAGCCCAAAACCCAACCAAATCAGGCTTTATAAGCAGATCAGTAGTTCTAGTGTAAAGTAAAGTGGCTTGTTTTTACTGAGTGTGATAAACATACTCCTTCCAAGACAATGACTTTATGTGAAATGTTCTAGGAATATTTCATGACCAGGTTACTGTACTTTTTTTACTGCAAAATGTGCAATTCACTTGATGTTCTTGTGCACTTTTTGGTTTTTTTTTTTTGTTTGTTTGTTTGTTTTTTAATTTCATTTTGTATGAAAGCTTTTTGATTTACCTCTCCCTTCCCACTATTTATAAAAGCTATTGTGGTTTTAGAAGTTTAAAACTGCATTGTTCTAGTAAATAGCAGCTCTCAAATGTTATGTTTCCATCTTTCAAACAAAGTATGAATAAACAAGTATATTCTGAATGAGTTATCAGCTGTCCTGAATAACAAAAGCCAAACACAAAAATATCCAGGAACATTCTGAATCAATCCAAGCTTGAACAATTAATAATTCTGATGTTAATCTCAGAGATGAGAGAACAGTACATATTACTAGAGAGGAGACAGAGTTGCTATTCTTTGCAAACCTTTTAGAAAGTCTCACACATCCCCATTCAGTGATTCTGAATATACTTAACAATTGTCTTCTGTTCATTTATGTTTTACTTCACTGCTGCTCCAGTTCAAAGCCCCAGCAAGGGCCATCCATGTCACAAAGGATTTTAAAAAGTAGCATTACTTTAAATCTGAGAGTAAGAGCATAAATATCTGAGTCAGAAGTCATTTAGAATGATCTGGTTCCATCCTTTAAAAAATGCTATTCTACTACATTGAAAATGTGCAGCAATATACATTCAAATAAGAAAGACTTTAAAAGAAGAAAAAGAAAACAAAGAATTTAATATTCAAAAAATAGAAAATTGATTTTAACTCTCTTCTTTCTCTGGATTTCTTCAGAAATAAAATTTATACAGAGGCTATCCACTTTGCCAAGTATTTTAATTTTGATAGAAATCCATCTTCCGGTGTGATACACAGCACTTTGAAATTTCCCTTCTGAATTCAAGCAGGATTTGTGCATAGCAATCTCTGCAATACCTGTAGTTCATTCCATTACCTGCTCTACTTACCCAAAACAATACCAAGGAGGCTGCTCTGCACTGATAGTACTGAGACAGAGTTCAACATCTGGCTTAATCTGGATTACAAAAGTGACATAGAACTATTGATGGACCCCTATTTCCATGTAAAAAAATTCCTTGCCTACAGCTCTGTAAATTAAAAGCCGTTGTTCTCCAGTTAACTTCAGTAGGGGTGCTGCCTCTGTTTTCTGTTAGTTTCCTTGTGGAAGGGGACAGTTTCCTCACAGATTTTTTTCCCAAAAAGGGATAGGCATCTACGTTCCTATCTTCACTTCTGGATCAAGAGCTAACCTGATGTCTTTAACATCTAGATCAGCTCTTTACCACCTCACACCTTGCATGCAGTTGCAGGTATGTGCTACCAAAGACAGTTCCTGCTCTCTCTCCTATAGGAATAGTCTGTGCAGGACTGATACATACATTAAGTGCTGGTAGCAGGGAGAAAGCAATGAAAGCCATCTCCACTTCTACTTTTGCCTTGCTCTACTAACACGTTACAGATGTTGTTTCCATAAAAGTGAACATTGTTTGGATACATAAAGTTTGGGGAAAGAATTAAATACTGTTAGCCTGGGAGTAGTTCATATCCTAACGAAAGTTGCAACCTGGTTATGCAATACCAAGGCCCATCAGAAGATCCAAAATGGCACTCAGATGATAATTGCCTCAGATGATAATTTTCGCATGACTGCAATGTGCTTGAACAAAGTGTTGCCTGTTTTTCCCCTTGCAGAGATACCAGGAATCATAAAGAGCGACACTAGTCAGAGACCAAACTGATCAAGGCCACTTTTTATTGAATATGGGTGAAGTTCCCATTAGCTTCAGCAACAGTACAGGTTCAGGCCTTGGGATATCACAGGTGTCCATTCTCTGACCCTTTTCCCCCTCAAAATATGCTTCTTTTGACTTTGATGATATACTCCAGTATAACTGAAAAGATACATACACCTGCAATTTTAAACCTCTCAGATCTCATGTTCTGTGTCCTAGTACCACTTTTCCATGGCTTTAAGAGAAACCTAACTTAAAAAAATTTTGTAATAAATTCTCCAATGCCAATTTGTTGAAATAATTAGGAAAATACTAGGCAAAACATTAACAGCCAGGTATTGTGATAGCATCTTAAAATCAGGCAAAATAAAAGACGTCTGTGAGCCAGAAATCAATGCAGGCTATTCTTTACACTTTTGTCCTTCTATCATACTTCATGGTTTTGTATTAAACTGATACAATTCTTCATTTGTTCTGTTAGTGCAGAGCAATTCTTGATGTGGAAATTCATCCTGCTTTCATTTGCACCAGCTTAATGTTAGCTAAAATCCCAGCATCAGAATTACTTTTAAGTTTATATCAGTCTGCATAGGCAGAGATTTCATATCTCCCCATCCGTTGCAAATAAAACCTGTGTCTACCCAGTGGAATAAATCACCAAAATAAAATTAACCTCCTTTCTTCCCTTATTTTTTTCTTTTAATTCTTTCAGTATTTACATATAACAAGAGCTTAAATCAATCACAAGTGTGGTTTCTACATTAAATACTGTCCTTCCAGTCTCTTGCATGCAAAACAAAGTGACCTGAATATCTTGGCTTCTCTGGAATAACTTTAAAGAACAAAAACTTTTTGAATGGGTTTAATTCATTTCATTTCACTGCTGCTGCTGCTGCAGGGCAGCCCCAGAAAGATGTTCCCACATGGAGGAGGTCTCCTAGGTGTTACAAGTGCGGCTATGAATGGCCTGCAGCCCTGCTCACCACGGCTCAGACAATGCCCATCGATGCAAGAGCCCTGGTTTGCCTCATGCTCCATGCCACTAGTTTCATAAGGTTTATTCCCGATTTACACCCGCATACTGAGAGGAAAGTGGAGCCCAAGTAGCTTCCCTATAGTTACTAATTCCCCCCAGCCCGCCCACGAGGAAGAGGGTGTGATCACCGGTCTCCCTCCCCTGCCGCTCCATGCTGCCAGCAGCTCATGCCTGGTGGCTGACCGGGCATTTCAATTCATCCTCAGAAGCTGTCATGTTCAGTATGACTCCAACACCTGCCCCGCTAAAGATAGCCAAAAACATTGAAGATGGGTGGGGGGATGGCAGGCTTGGTGGGGATGGGTTTCAGAACCATGGGCCTGTACAGTTTCTGCCCTGTGCCATCGGCCTCCTTGCAGAAGTGTGGCACCTCCGCCGGCAGTGTGGCTGCACTCTTCCTCCACAGTCCCAGCCCTGGGAAGGGCGATGGAGGCAGCGATCCTGGGGGCTGGTACACCCCTGTCCCAGGGCAAGGGAAGGGGCAGCAGGTCCAGGCACCCACCCGGCCTGAGAGGACCCCGGCTGGGTCTTTCTCCCCAGCATGTGGTGCAGGGTCAGGAGGGCTCTCTGGGCCAGCAGCATCTGGGCTCCGTTTGCTTTTCTTCCCCTCATAGGGAGGAGGGTCTCTGGGGGCTGGGAGCCCCTCAGGACTGGCAGGAAAGGCCCTGGTCGTCAGGCTCTGAGCTGGCCGTGGTTCTTCCCAGAAAGAGGCAGGGAGCTGTCGCTTTCTCATGGGCACCTGGTCCGGCCGGATAGCCTCAGGTTTTTGCTCCTGCAAAACCCGTTCCCCGGTGAGGCTCTCCTCTGCCTCGGTTGTCTGCATCACCTTCTCAGCGGCAGCCCCACCATGGGGATTGGAGTCAGGTGCCTCGGGCTGGGGGCCACGGCCCCGATCCTCTGACCCCCTGCGCCAGCCACACTCAGAGGGTTTGCTGGGGTGACACCGTGGCATCCGTGAGTACTTCTGAGAAAACCGCTTGAGCTGCTTCTGCAAGTATTTTCTGTGGTCAACTGACCGGCGACAAGGAGCTGATTTATCCAGAGCCGCTTTGATGTCGCTGGAGGCCAGGTTGACGAAGTTCAGTAGGGTTTTTACCTCACTGTCTGATGCCATCTCACTGGATGCACTGTGCAGAGTTTCTCATGAAAAGTTTATAATCCAGCTTTGGACCAACCTTGGCAGACCTGCAAAACATGACGGGCAGACTTAAGAGCGAGAAGCTTTGTTTCAAATAGCACCACGCAAATGGAGGGAAGGTGGGGGAACATGTCAAACTTCTCAGCCACCCAAACAAGTTTCT
Organism: Pyrocephalus nanus; assembly: GCA_038380795.1. Lineage (NCBI taxonomy): Eukaryota > Metazoa > Chordata > Aves > Passeriformes > Tyrannidae > Pyrocephalus > Pyrocephalus nanus. The sequence continues at coordinate 48,396,460 of CM076265.1, read as the reverse complement.
GTCAGCTCTCCTCCATGCAGGCAAACTCCTGTCGAGGCTGACGCGTGCCCGCAGCCCACCGCCCCGCACTGCTGCCCCAGCACACACCGGCACGGGGACTGGCTCATGAATGCCAGCCAGCTCGGCGCCTAATCTTGTTAGATAGCACTGAAGTGGGCAGAAGCCGGGGTGGCCTCCCTGTAAGCAAGCACGGACACTCACCCGGCGCGCGGCAGCTTTTCTCACTGGTGCTGGCGGCTGTGTCGCGGCAGAGAGGAGCCCCTTCCCTGCTAATCTCGTTAGGCAGGTTACACACCGCCAACCTCGGCGGAGGCAGCCAGGGCCCGCCAGTGTTTGGATGCAGTTTAGCAAGCACTTGAGCAAGCTGAATGAATATCGACTCCGGCGAGTTCGGGGCTCTCCCAGGCCAATCAGAAGCCACTTTGCCAAATACAAAGCATCCCAATCAGGCATCAGCCTCCCCTCCTTGCATTCTTTGCCATCACAAATTGTCTCCATGGGGACAGCCACAGAAAGACAGCTAATAAATACAATCATTTCCCCACGATTTCTACCATTCTCCCCATCCTCTTCACCCCTATGGAAGCCTTTCTTTTAAAAACAACACAATCTGAAGTGAAAATGCTTCAGGATGAGGACGAATTAGGAAAGTTTAGATACCCTTTTCCCTGCACTCCCCAAAGCTCTCTGGGGGCTGATACTAACCATGCTTCATTGGCACAGGACAATGTAATACGGGGGACTGGACTAGCCTACTTTTAACCGTTCCCCATCAGAGCCTTTTTTTTTTTTAAGGGGAGGATGATGTCAGAAAAAGGTAGGAAAGGAACAAATCTCTAAAGAGATGTGCAGATATCCATGGAAAGGGAGCTTGAGCGCTCAAGAATCTTGTCTTTATGTTTGCCCCCTCAATTGAGTTACACAAAAGCTGAATTACCCATTCAAACTACACGAACAAAAGGATGGAGTTGGATAGTACTCTTGCATCTGTAGTCAAACAGTTAGAGACTTAAATCGAGTCGTCATGATGGAGAAAGAGTTAGACAAAGCCCATAGAATTGCCATCAGCAAACATTTTCCTGTGTCATATTAGTGGGTCTCCATGACTCCCCCTGGCCTGGGGACAATAGCACAAGTTTGCACACTCGACTACTGTCACCCTGCCAACGCTGGCAAGGAGCAGAAACAGGACAATCCTTTAAGGGGAAAGCATGCCCGCTGCAGGGAAGGTAAGAAGAGAGGGAAGAAAAGGCGTGTGAAATGCTAATTGAGCTGCTTCCTTTACTGATCCAGAGTTATGTGAGCCCTCCGCCTTCTCGAAGGCTTATCCCTAAGGGGTGGCAATTAATAGCACAGTAAAACCTAGAGCTGAAGGAAGAGGAGAGCAGAAGAGCTGCCCTTGGTGTGCACCGGTCATAGTGATGACACAGAGCTGGCAGCAGCCTATATGCCAGCCAGGACTCATTGCCTCCCACAACTGGAGTGACATTGCCCCTGATCTCCAGTCCACAGCACCCTGGGGATGAGAAGACTGGAGGGGGGCACAGGACCTGTGGACCCACTGTCAGGGAGATGCTATCAGCTCTGAACCAAACACACACATACCGTGGGGAAATCAGGGACTGAAGTCCAAGCTGTTTTGCAAGTAAAATCTACCCTATTGATGTAAGGCATCAAAACCCTGAGCACTGCGTGTTGAAAACAGCTATATTTTACAATTATTTTACTGATAGTTATTTTATTTTATTCAATTTTCATCAGAGGAGGTCAAGATCTGGACTGTGCAATTATACGAAACTCTGGACAGAGGCCTCAAGGCTGACTCTTCAATGTCTCTGTACTGGTGCACACAGTACTGACATCCCTATTCACATAATTTCTCCCAGTATGGCCTGAGCCACATATAATGGTGCCCAGGTTCAGGTGTTTCAGGTCTAGGGAGACCCTAGAATTAGCACATCCTGCAACAGAATGTGCTACACAGTTTATGGCACCACAGTGGGCTGCAAGAGGGTGGCTAATTTGCTACTTGCAGATGTGCCTATCTCCTCCATTTTATATTTCAGAAGTAGTTCATTGCCTAGAAAACCTGGGGCAGCAAGCCCTGCCTACACCCTCTGTCATCTACTTAGCCAGCACTCAAACCTCTGTTCTGTTTTCAGATCATTTGTGGGGGGCAATTTCCAGTCACCTACTTGAGCATCTCTTTCAGGATTTCCTATCTGGAGCTTGGCCCCTCTCTGTGGCCTGACACAGACACTTCTGTGCCCCTGAGCCTACAGGGAGAGGTTTTGTCTAGCTCACTGAAAGAGATGTACACCAAGGGATCATGTCTCTGTTTGCAGGAACAAACTGCCTCCTGTGCTTGAACTTCCAAATCCAGCCTGGACATCACAAAGCACAGTACAGTCTCCCAGTAGAGGTAGTTGATTTCCCAAGGGGGTAAGAGGGGGAGACAGAGAGACATGTGGCAGATGCCTGGGAGTAAAGGATCGTCTCAGCATGTTAATGAACTGTATCCTCAGAGACCTGATAAACTCATGTCATGTATTATGTGATCTGCATCCAATCATAGGGACTCAAGACCCCAAGTCTGTGCTCTGAGACTGACGGCTAAGGGATCAGTTAACTGAGGAGGGTGGATATGCCTTGCCTGCTTACTGGGAGATAATGAAAACCCAGCACCCCTCCAACATACTTACTGCAGAAGCCCATTCCAAGCTCCTAGACTGCAGCCATGCCAGTCCTCTCCCAGAAGGATGCTTGTGCAGGATCTGGCTCCTTGGGCACCACATGGTAGGGCTGGAGGGGCTCCCCATGCTTTGCTACGCTCAGTGCTCTGGCATCCCATTCTCCTGCAGCTGGGTAACAGTGGGGTGCCAGAGGGGAATGAACCAGCAAGCAGGATTTAAAAACCAGAGCAACCCACCCTTTCAAGGTCAGACTCAGGTTGAGCTGCACAGGGTTTTCTCTAAGAGGCCACCGGAGCCCTTTTGTTCCTCGCTGCTCTCACCATGTTCATCCCAATGTACATGTGAAAGGAACAATTAACAATAGGGCACTCCTCTACGAGGATCCAATGCACTTTGAAGTGTCCACCAACCAAAGGCTCAAGAATGATACATCATTTTCCACTGTGAACGTGTCAAACTCGTACAGCAATTGAAAAAATGTCTCCACATGCCTTCCCAGCATGCAGACAGGGACCAGCTGGAGAGCCACTTCATATCCAACATGTCACCCCCTGACAGCTGTCTTCTTGGGAATTTTTGGTATGTAAAGTTTTCTGGCTCGTTTTTTAAAGTAAAGCACAAGTATTAATCAATTCATTTGAAAATTGCAGTCAGGCGTCTCCTAAAATGCAGTATTTCCTTCAAGACTGAATGAAGAAGATTTTCTTGCACAAAAATACCTGCAAAGTGTTTTTAAAGTGTCACTCGTTGTAAGTGATGTCAATTTGTAGTCACTTCTATATCAAAATCTCCCACGACTTTTTTCCAGGATGAGGGGCTCATTCAGCAAAGGTATTCCAGTACCAGGCTGTCCGGGACCATGTGAGCAGATGCACTAACCCCAACACACACCATTAACTGGGGCAGGGATCCCTCTCTCCTAAGTGCCACAAGCATTTCAAAGAGCGGGAATACCCAAGTCATGCTGGTAAAGTAAAAGGCAGCTCACTGAACAGCTGACAGTACAGAAATGTCAGAGGTCACTGTTCTGACTCTTCTGTTACCTAAAAATTCCTTTTCCTCCACTAAAACAAAGCTCTTTCTACATCTCAGCCAAAGAGGAGAGGAGATGAGAGGAGAGGAGAGGAGATGGGTCACCAGTGAATTGTTCCTTTACTTTGTCCCCTACAGGCAGTTAAAAGCAAAGATATTTCAGTTGCATAATATCTTTTCACTCACCTGCTGCTTCCTAAGTCTTTGCTTTGCCTCCACACTTCAGAAAGAGAGTCTAGAGCCTGATATGGTTTGTGTGAAACTGGAAGTATTGGCCTGGAGAGGAGTAGTACTGGGATGGAAGAAGACAATTAACGCTCTTACTTAGGGATTCTGATTTTAGATTTCATGTTGACAGTGACTGAAGTGAAAAGATGTTAATGACACACTGATGGCATAAAAATGGATGTTATTTAACATCATACTGCAAGAACTTGGTGACCTTAGGAGTAAATGCAATGAGAGAGGAAAGAATTGCAGTAACTCTGAGCCACGCACCTCAGGAACTGATAGCAGAAATTTCTGTCATGAGGAAAAATGTCACTGTCTGGAAATGAGAAAGAATAACAACTCACGGGATGAAAAAAATCTCCCTCCATCTAGTCTGACCTTCAAAGTAGCAGGGGGGAAAGGGGTGAGGGAAAGAGGTAGTGTGGTAGTGTTCAGGCCTCCAAACAGGTTGTTCTCTAGACTTAGAGTTTGGTCTCAGCCTGGGATGTGAGCCTGGCCATCTCAGGACCTGTATGTTCATATGAAAGGGATGTCTGACAGTGTGTGCATAGGGCTGCAGCCAAAGCCCTTGGCGACCCTTCCTACACGGCAGCACACAGGTGCTGCAGACAGCAGCAGGGATGTCTTGCCTTGGCACTGACCCTCGTGCAGCCCGGTCCTGCCCCAGAGCTCAGGGAAGGAAAATATGAGTCCTCTAATCTCAGGGAAGGAGAATATGGAATTTCTTCCCAGATTCCTGCTGTCTAGTTGTCGACTTTGCTCTCCCTCCTCATCTTCTTGTTGAAACGAACACCTCTGCTCCCAGGAGAAGAGCAACCTGGCTCTCCCAATAGATAAAGCTTTGACTCTTTTGCCCCACTCCTTTTTTTTTTTTCCTTCTTAACAGTCTGCTTTGACCTGAGTGACATCCTCTCTTTGCTTTCAATCCCTGATTTTCTGCACTTGGGGACAGACTTTGAGCAGGCACTAAGTGCTGAGGCCATGCAGAGACCGTGAGGGGGGGCTGCAGCTACCCCGCAGCCTGCCATTCAGGCAGATGGTGGAGAGGGCCGATATGAATAGCTCCTGTCAGTCTCACAGAGTGAACTTTACAATTGTGCTACGTGTTGGACTGCACGTGACTAATGCCATTCTTCTGCAGGCTGCAGGCAGGACACAGCTGTTTCTTTAAGGAGAATTTTGTTTTTCTGGGCAGAAAAAAAAAAGTGCCCATGACAATGTTGTATTCATGTATCCAATATTACACTCCATAATTGGGCATGATCAAAACTCATCCTGCCTTTCACTGCCTCTCTTTCTGGTAAATAAGATAATGTTTAAAAAAGAGCATGGCCTTGGTTTGGTCCTTCTGAAGGTTTAAATTCTACCTCCCCACAGGGCAGGTATGCCCTGAGAAGAAGCAGCAGGGCCAAATATAGGTTTCTTTATATAATTCTGAATTAGTTAATTTCAAGGTCAGTAATGAACTCCATGCCAAACACTACATGGAACATCTATTGATGAGAAACAGTGCTGCAGAAAGTATTAAAAAAATACAGACATCAATATAAACATGTCAAAACCTTCTCTTAAAAGCTGCAAAATAAGAAATGCACAGTGGGCGTTGGACAGGGGATGAGTCTGGATCTTGAGCTAACAGTACAGAAGAGCCACATGAGCCCAGAAGGGTAGTACTCCTCCTGCCCACATTTTGGCCAGGCTTATAGCCCTTTTCTCTGCTCCACTTTCTTCAATGCAGCTTCTCCACATCACTGTTTCTGCACTGCTATCAGTGCTGGGTACAGCCAGAAACACATCCCTGACACTCCTGCACCTGCATTTCCTTATCCTGGGACATGCCCCTGTCCCACAGCCTAGACAGGGCTGCACGTGCAGTTGGGCAGCCCTTGGCACTGGGACAAGGCGCAAACAGTCCCAGGCAGCGCTGCCCTGAGCTGGCCCCCACGGCAGTCTGGCCACGAGGCAGGCAGCTATCTATTTAGCAAGGCACAGTTATATCCCTAACATTTCCTTCTGACTGCCTCCCTTTTTGTGTTTCCAGACACAGCATCAACACTGGTGAATCACCCCCTGGAGCTGCACTATCTTTTATCTTATCTCATAACTTTAGCACAATTCATAATTTGGGGGAGTTCAGCCACCTTTGCTGTTGGTAGTAGTTCTCAAAGAAGTAGAACTAAGGTTGTACCAAGTTCAGTGTCATCTCTCCATCCCAGTTTTGGAAGTGTCCTTCTCTAAAGCTGTCCTTTTTTACTTCAAAGGAGTGTGGAAAGGTGATGAGGCTGTAGCTGCTGCTGAGGGTTACCCTGGGAACCCCTAGAAGGGTCCATGGAGGTGAGTGTTAGGAAATGCAAACAGCACACTGCACTTGCTGAGCAAGCTGGTCACAAGGAGCTTTGCAGGGCCTACTTTCCTCCAAGGTGCGTAGAAGCTTCCACAGGAGAGGCAATTATCATAGAGATGGAGAAGCATGCACTTCTCTGGAATGCTGGCTTCTGCCATCCTTACTGCCCTAATGGTGCCCAAATGTGCATCTTTGTGCTGAGCACCTTATGATTAAGGGTGTATGCCAGGGTCTGCCTCTTAGCGTGCCGCATTTGATTCCCAGGCTGTGCTGGCACAGGTACGTGGCCACTACCCGGGAAAAACGCCTGTCCGCGCCGCCGCTCCGCTGCAGGAAATCGCCACGTAAATCCACGTGCCCTTCCCTGGGACGCGCTGGAAGAGCCCGAGCCGGGGCCGTGGCGCGGTCGTGCCGCGAGGCGGCGCTGCGGTAGCCCGGCTGGGCCCGGCCCGCTCCCGCAGGATCGCCCCATGGGTTTTCCTGCTTGCCGTGCTCCTGCTCCGTCCTCTTTCCTCTCTCCCTCCCTCTTTCCTTTCCTGCTTTCCTGCCTTCTCTTTTCCCTTCCTCTCCCTCAGCGCTGCTCCCGGCCCCCGCAAGCCGCAGCGTTTACTCTGGCCAGAAGAGCCAACATCAGGGCTTAATTGTTACTTATAACAAATCCCCTCCCTCTCTTTTCCCCTTTCGCACGGTGCAGAGAGGTGCGTTCGGGAGGTGTTCTCATTTCCCCATACGGTGCTGCTGCTGCTGAGGTGCTGCGCACCAGGAGAGCTGGAAAAACCATGGTAGGGAAACAAACGAGTTTCTGTATCCAGGAGCCCTTTGCACGGGCAAAAAGGTTCAAAGATGCCTGAGCAAAACCCGGGACAGCCTCAGAGCTCCCTCAGTTCAGTGCTGCTTGAGCGTGCTCAGCTCCTTCCAGGCGCTTGAATCCAAATCTTCAGGACCAATCCTGCATTCATAAGTCTTTCTCTGATAAATATTTCCTGAGGAAAGTAGGGTCTGCAGCACATACAGCAGTAAAGAAATCGAGCAAGTTACAAAGCCAATATTGATCGAGGCATTAGTGACCAGAATCAATCTCTGCTGGAGCTCAGTATTTGCTCCAGAAGTTCTGGGCTTATTACTCCCACTGAAGCCAAATTTTAACTGGGCATGGATTTTTACAGGTGCCAAATTAGGTTCCACCATGAGTTTTCCATTAAAAACACAAGAGCTGGGTACTTGGAACACATTAGCACTCTGCTTTTCTGGGATATTACAGTGTTTATGTCCACTGGGATTCTATGGTGGGTGCTGACAGGACATAGCAGGGTTTGGTATGTGCTCTTGCAGAATGTAAACTACTTTGAACACCACTATGCTGAAGTAAAAAAAAAAAACAAAACAAAACAAAAACCCACACAAAACAACAAAACAAACAAACAAGAATGTTTATTTGCCTTAACACAATCTCTTCAATCATGTTTTGCAGAGAGAATGCTAATAAAGAAAAAAATAATGTGTAATTGCTTATGAAAAATAACAAGATTATATTGTCCAAACTGACTGGCAAAACTAAGTCTGATGCCAAGTCTGTCATTTTTCTTTTCTTTCTGCCCCCAATGAATCTGGTACACAGGAAAGTCTGTCACTGTTGCACAAGCTAGATCTGTGCATCAAGCTGCCAGGCATGAGTAGAGCTTCACATGAGAGATAGTGCTATTGGAGAGCCCAGTCTGATCCATCATGGGGGACTGGGGAAATTAATCCAGATGGATAATGCTTTTAAGTAGTGGTTCACTCACAAAATTCTCTTATCAGTGGCTCGTGGTGAATGAGACATATTTGTAGCTATTTCTGAGAATAACTTAAATGTCTAATACTTGCAATATGATTTGCACCTTGGCAATGAAATTAATAGACTTTTAAATCTGGTGAAACTTTTACATCTGAGGAGGCTTTTGTACCTAAAATACGTAGCAGAATTTGTATTGTTTTCTTCATGAAAGTATACTGTGAAGCTAGGTTGAAGGACAGCAGAGAGCAAGCAATACTTTGGCATATCTTTGGCAATCCTCAGCTTAGTGACTGCTGTTTGTTCTATCAGATAGGAGTGACGCAAAGTAAATTAGAGGAGCCTTACCAGTTTGCCAGCCTGACTAAAACAGAGCCCGCATCTGCTTGTCTACAGAGAAAGATCTGTAGACTATAGAGCTACCTGCACTGAGAGTAAATGGGAAAAGGAAGGTTGAAAATGCAACTTGCTGTCCTGCTAGGAGTCTCCTTCTCACTGACAGGAAGAGGTATGAGCATATACGTGTGCTGCTGTAGATCCCAGTTCAGGGTAATACATGACACAAGCTTATGTGCACTCTAAAGATGTCAACATATTCAAATGGACTCTACTAAATTAACCTTTGATTAGCGGCAATCAGTTCTCCCTAAACCACTTTTTTTGGACAATATGAAAGACACTACACTGTGTTCAATGCTCAACAGAATGCCAATTCCAGCAGTCCAGGTTTACAATGCGATATATTTGAAACAGTTGTCCAGTTGCAACGGATAGAATTTAAATGTTGGGTACTGAGGGAGTCCCCAGGTTTGAGCTGGTCAAGAAATCCCCCTCAGTCTAAGAGCTTAACCTAGATGTACAGAACCCTTAAGGATGAGTTTTGCTGGAAAATGCAAAAGGTTTACATTTTCAGATAAACAAGTGATTACATCTGCATTATTCCCAGAGCTGAAGCTTAGATGGCAAGGTGGAACATCTTTGGACAAAGAGAAGCACAGCCAGCCTCTGAAAAGCAGACCTTTTTGGATAAATTGACCTGGATAAAACAACAAGGACAAGATAGCATTCAACTAAGTGTGCTGAAAGAGCAAATATGAAACTGTTGAGCTACCAAAGCAGAACTTACACCAGCCACCACCTCAAGGAACAAAGGTGAGTAATGTGATAGCGAGTTGTATGAATAACAGAATAAATAAAGCAACATGTCTTCTGGGTTGGTGGTAGGTTTACAAAAGGGGTGTCCAAGGGCTTATGCTGGGACATCAATGCTGTTCGCCATCTCTATATGGGGCATGGCAAAGCGGGTGAATACTGGCGAAGTTTGCAGATGATACAAAATTATTCATAATAATCAAAGCTAAAGCTGACTTTTGCAGAAGGAGCTTATAATACCAACAGTGAAGTGCCAGATGAAATTCAATATTGACAAGTGCAAAGTAAGGCACTTAGGGAAAAAATAACTCTACTTATACATCTGCAGTGACGGTTTCTAGATAGCAACACTCAAGAAAGATCTTGGGTAACTGAAATTGAGGTTTCTGAAAACATCACTTACTGCCCTGCAACAGTCAAAAGGAAAATTGAATAGCAGAAATTGCTAAATGAGAGAACACAATAAAACAGAAGAGAAAATAGTGTTCCAGCACTGAGCTAATAACTTTAGAAAAGATATAGAACAGGTAACAAGGATGGTCAGTTTTGTAACAGTTTATTTTTCAAGAAAGACTAAATTAGACCTTTTCAACTTGGAAAGAAAACTACCTGAGGTGACTAGATGTAAGTGTATAAATTCACCAATGGCATGGACAAGGTAAACAGACCAAGGTTAATTTGTATTTCTCCGATAAAAGAATTAGGGATAACAAATTGGATTATCCTACAGTAGAGCTAAACCATAAGGAAGAAATTTTCCACATGATGCATTAAACCATGGGACTTATTGCCAAAACAGCAATTTGTTGTTGTACAAATGTTGTTTAAATAGGACTTACACAAAGTCATGCCATATAGGACCACTTTTAAGATGAAAAATCAACCTGTAGCTCAGGAACTCCTGAAACTATTGATTGTCAAAAACCAGAAGAGGGTATCAGGTGTAGATCACTGTGTACTGCCCCTGTCCTTGTGCCCTTCCTTAAATATCTACACGGGCTGACATCTGAGGTGAAATACTGGACTACTGAGACTTTTCATCTTATTCACTGGAGCATTTTTTATTTGAACAAATGGGAAAATACATCCTGGGTATGATTATGAAGTGAGAGGCAAGGAACGGGTGTACTGGAAAAATGAAAAACAAGGCCCATTTCCTTCCACCTGCTATGTACAAGTTTGTTTGGACTATTCTGCATTGATAGCAATTTTGTTTTGATCCTCATAAAAAGACATTTGCAACTCAGAAAGAGTTATGATTTTTTTTAAAAAGATGAGGTTGTTCTAGGGAGCTAACATAATTCAAAATGTCATCCATCACGAAAAAAAGACCTAATTTTTTCATTAAGATTTTGTTTCAGTTGTTGTTGTATTACAGTCTCAGTCACAGCATTTTTTCTTACACCAGAATATACAATACTGAGCCCATCAAAACAAAAGTCCCAGTCCAGTTCTGAAAGCAGCAACACACCTGCTTACCTCTGAAGCCTCTCTCCAGCATGGCTGGAAGTCAGGGTGGCCATTCATTTCTATGCACTTGAGTGTGTGTGTGCTTGCAGATTTGTGGCACAGGAGAAAATCCAAGCGAGAGAGCGATATATAAAATTATATTTCTTCTTATTTGCTTGTTTGCAAACTCCTCCAGGGGCTCAGTTGGCACAGTGTCTGCATCTAGGCTGACTGTGGGGTCTAAGACGTAAACAAAGTAGGCAGTTGTTGAGGGCAGCACGCAACTGGCAGCAACCAGATGGAGGCCTGACAGCCGGAGCAGACAAGCTCCTGGGGCAGCACAAATGAAACTTTGCCCAACTTGCTACTGAGTCTCACGTTGCATTGCCTGGTTTGCAAACACAGGGAGGCATTTTCCCACCGGAGCTAAAAACCACTGAGATGGGGGTGTTTCTGCTGTCCCATTTTATCATACAGATTTCATGACCACATTGGAGGACATATCTGACACAGAGACAGAAGTGAAAGCCTTTGAGATTTCCCAGGAGTGAGACAAATACCCCAGGAGTGAGACAAATACCCACCCTCAGCCCCATGAGCCTTTAGATACTGCAATGAAGTGGTTTTGGTAGGAAAACTTTGGTTGCTTTCTGTTCCAAACAGCTCAGCTTTGATAAATGCAGCAGGATTGATCTGTGCTATGCGTCCCTTAACTGAGTTACCATGTATAATCCTCCCTGGAACAGAACATTTACATTCCACTGACCTAGTTGAAAAAATGCATTAATTTTAATTTATGCAAAATTCTCCCAATAGAAGAGTGAGAGGAGAGAGGAAATTTTTAATTTGCAGTCCTTGCCTGCTTGGAGCTAGAAGTGAAGGCCAACTTCTTAATCAGGATTTTCTTAAAAATGCTGAAGCATTTCAATGGTTGTCTTGTTCATGTAAATCCAGATGGAGCTTTATTACCTCACATATATCTCATGGGGTCACAAATACAAAATTTACCATCAACCTGTCTCCTCTCCACTGCAGGATGTCTCTCTGTCTCTGGAGACCCCTGTGCATTGGAGCACCAAGGATAGTTTAACCCAAGAAATAAAACAAAGGCTTCACTCAGACACCTCATTTCAACTCACCTTGTTGCACATTTCTGTGAAGGCTGATCCCATATGGAGGGACTGGGGAACGTTATTGTTGAAGAGGGGGTTAATGGTGCATATTCCTATATCTGCTGACCTGAAAAGCCCAGAGAGCAAGGTAAGCCTACAGCCCAGCCCCAGAGCTGCAGTTCCATCAAAGGAAAAATGGCCAGTAATATTTGTGAGAGTTGGCTGTGTAGCCAGAAATTTGGCTGTAGGGTCACTTCATCTGTCTCAGTGAGTCAAACACAACAGGTACATTAACAAAAGGGACGGAGTGGAGGGTGGTTTGGTATTGCTTCAGCATGGAAAAACAGAGGGAAAGATGCCTCATATTGGAATTCCCTTTACTAAGAATTATTTTGGGGTCTTGACTCAGCAATGTGACTGCAGCCAACCAGCCCTATTTCCACATGGGAGATTGTCAGAGCAAGGAAGAGGTAGGAGCCATCATTATTTGCTCAGCAAGCTCTTTGGTGGTTACCAACATTGCTGCAGTCAGTGCAAAACAAAGCAAATTCAGGATCAAAATGGCCTAAGAACAGGAGAGCACCACAATGTCTAAGTCATCTTTTCCTTTACTCCTGCATAAAGGGTAGATTTGAGGCAGGTGAACATGAAGTCCTTTCTCTGTCCTTGAGGGCTCAAACCCAGCCTGTCCTGTGCTGACAGCCCAGCTGTGGCTGAGGGGACTCTTCTTACTGTGCCCAAAGTGCGAGCCTGAGCAATGCCACAGCGGTCCACAGAAGACTGTGTGTGACCTGAGGGGGCAATTCAGAACCCCACTGATCTGGGGAGATGTTTGGATCCCAACTCTGTCATGAACCCTCATCCTATAGCAGAAACATCAAACACAGCCTATGCTCATGCACTGTTGCTGCATAGTAGTTTGTCTCATGTAGCCCTTGACAAAGTTACCATGCAAACATAGAAACCACAACTTGAGCAAATAAAAGGAAAAAAAAAAATCCCAAACCATACAATTATCTGCAACTGTGTAATTCTTAAATCTCCTTATCATGTAGTACCTTTCTGTTTACAGTCTTGCACCTTTCTTTGTTTCAAAATCATCTCCATAATAACTCCAAGAATGAGAAAAATTTCCCTTGTAGGTGCAAGTAAGCATCTGTGTTTACTGGAGATATCACAGGGATGAATTTTATTGCTAATGTGTAAGGGCAAGAGCCACCATGCTTCCAGGAGACTGCTGTCCACCTGACATGATATTTTTTCTTGGTTGCTGGTATCTTTAGCTTACAGTAAAGCTCATTTCAGATGGAAAGTACTGTAGATGTTTTGCTCATTACCAATGGAAATGTGATGGAGTGTTCTCAGTAAGGCTCTGAATGTGCTTATCTCCAGCTGTTTAAGGACACATTCATGTTGCTGAAGAAGGGCAATCCCTACACTAAACTGCAGCTGCTCAGAGAGATATAGTATTGTAAAATGCAGACAGTGATTTGTGACAATAGAGAAATTTTCTTTTTTTTCCCCAGCCAAAAAACAGTCATTTTACACTCTATCTTATGCAGCATGAGAAAGCTATCATGGAAAGTAACCTTTCCCTTTTTCCAAATAAATGGATACTAAGAACATCAGGGATATAGTATCAGGCAGGTATAAATAATGAAAGGTGAGGAAAATAGGAGGTATATTGTCTACAAAAAGAAGTACCCCATCAGCTCCATGAACATTTACAAAGATTTATTTGGTAATTAAACCAGCAATATTAAGTTCAAACATTACAATCAAATTGTCAGGTTTTCAAGCTGAGATAACTCACAAGCTGTCAAATCTCCTTCCAAATACATATACACTGTCACAAACCTGTCTTTTTCTGCAGCTGGACTGTAGCAGAGTCTTAAAACAACTACTTCAAGAGATATGGATGCTTATGCAATGATACAACTTTTTCTAAAAAGAAACATATATAATATATTCTAAATAGAAATATAAAAGTAATATCAATGAAACAATGTGCATGTCTCTGTACAATTTAAGGTTTGCAGAACTCTGGCAGAATGGAGGGAATTTTATCAGCCATTCTTCTAGATGTGGAAGTGTTGAGAAGAGAGCAGACAGTAGCACTACACCAGTTGTTCACTTGAGTAGCTTGCTAAAAGCAGTCTGCAGGTAGAGATACTTTTTCAGAAGAATCTATATTTTCAGTGGAATTTGTCATTATATTCAGGACTTTGAATTACTCATAGTTAATAGGTAATTTCTATTATTAATCTAGTTTTAAGATTTAAAAAGTCATTCTGTAATGTAACTCTAAGGACAAAGCTGACTGAATGCTTTCTGACAGAGAAGATTGTTCCACAGTTTTGAACATACCTGGTGTTTTGTGCCATCACATCCAGACACTTACTAAGAAAAGCAGCACAGAATCACGAGCATCCCACCTCCGTCATCAGGTAGGATTTGTTCAAATAGGGGTGGCCCACTGTGCCATACTCTGGACCACACCCTGTTCTCTGTGCAGGGTCTTTACCATCACAGACAACTTGGCCAACCAAACTGGAGATGTTGCTAAATTTGTTTTGAGGGAAGAAGCAGTCTATCAAGAGTTTGGCAAGGCTTATTTTATGAGCTGAATTGGCCTGATGTGATCCTACAACATCTAGGAACAAAACTATCCCTGAACATGAGGGGATTTTGCCACCTTTAGGACAGGCTTGGTGGAATACCAGAACGGTTTCTGGTATGGTAGCCTCATTGGCTTGATGCAGATGCATTAGTCTCTTCCTTCTCTTCTTGCTATTACATTAGTTCATATTTGTACAAGCACACTGGTCAGAAACTCCCTGAGACTAAAGTAAAAGTTTTACTTTTTTCTTTCTAAGAATTAATCATTAATTATCCATTCATGATTTCCTGAACCACTTAGGTAACCCACGTTTCAGCTAATGGATTAATTCATTTTATGTCAGTTCAGCTGTATCACGTTGTGTCATGTTTCTTGATTGGGTGAATGAAACCTTTAAAATGGGATGTAGCAAGTAATGAATACCCTGTTCATACAGTAGAGTAATTCTTGGTTTTGTGTGTGACTGACTATGCAAACAAGATTACATCCAGGCCAGTGCAGCCAGCCACCACAGGGTGAATGCAGCACGCCAGCTGCACAGGGAATAAGTGGAGTTTGAAAATGCCATGGCAGACCTGGTCCAAATGCTGTGAATGAAACATTCCCTTTTTACAAAGCATTTGTAAGAAAAAAATCAACTGGCCCTACAAAATGATCAGCACTATCATCTGTTTTTTTGTTTTGTTTCTGTTTAACAGTGACTTTTTAAAACCTTTAAAACCTATTGTTACCACTGGACTGAGTTTAATTTGTTATCTGAATACACTGTTACAAAAATAAAAAAGGAGTAAAAATAAAGAAAACCACAGTAAAACAATTTTAAAGTGAACAAAGTGAACAACTGAAAATTGAACTGATTCAGAAGTGTTTTTTCTAAAATTGCTTTTGTATTTTAATGCACAAGCATGCCCATCAACCACTCAGCATTATTTCTGCAACTGTAGTACACAGTTCTTGCCAGGGCTTCATCGTCCTTTGCTTTGGTCTTCTGTACATGTGGAGCTTCAGTCATGAAAATCTATTTCTCCAACAATTCGGGGGGGGGGGGGTAAGTAGAGTATTTTCTAGAAATATCTGTGAAGGTAACTACTGTATGGATCAGAAACATGGATGAACTCGGCAGCAGGGGTTTTCACAAATACTTACAAACCCTGTTTGCAGTGTGCAGGCAGCCCTAATCACCAGTACAAAAGCCGTATCAGCCTAGTGTTTAGCAACTGTGGTGAGCATTAAGTGTGAATGCTTGTTGGCTCTGGACAGATTGCTTGGTAGTGGGAATACTGATTTGCAGACAGAAGATTTAGATAATCCATTTCCAGGAAGGCTTGTAGAAAAAAATAAATTGTGAGTGGTGTGTATTTAACATGAAAGAAGGCTGCACTTTGTTTAGTTACATCTGCATTTTACACATCAGAAGCTGAATAGCTTTCCCTTAAAAACTGCCTTTTGCCAGACTTCACACTGTTCTACTACAGGCAGATAGAAGCAAGGCAAAGGAGTGTAGAAATTGGTTCTATCTGTGCAACTGAAATAGTTGGGGAAAACAAGCAAACTTTTGAATACAGAAGTTATTCTTTAGGTCTGAAACAGGCACCAAGCTTCAAACTGAGTTTAAATTAGTTATGGGAACTGAAACAATGGTTCTGACTGATTATGTACAAAGGTTGGTTGGTACCCATGGAACAGGTGAATGGAGCAAGAGGAGACATGATGAAGTCCTGAAGCCCAGAAAGAAATGCCTAACACTGGAGCAGCTTTCAGAGTCACAGATTATGCTGAGTTGGAAATGACTCATAAGAACCACTGAGTCCAACCCTTAGCCCTGCACAGAACCATCCTCAAGAGTCATACCATGTGCCTGAGAGTAGCATCCAAATGCTTTTTAAACTCTGTTAGTCTTGGTGCTGTCACCACTTCCCTGGGAAGCCTGTTCCAGTGCCCAGTCACCCTCTGGGTGAAGAACTTTTTTCTAATATCCAACTTAAACCTTCCCTGACACAACCTCAGGCCATTCCCTTGGGTCCTGTCACTGGTCACTACAGAGAAGAGATCAGTGTCTGCCTCCCAGCTTCCCCTACAAGGAAGTTGAAGACTACAATGAGGTCTCCCCTCAGCCTCCTCTTCTCCAGCTGAACAGAGCAAGTGACCTCAGCTGCTCCTCATACAGCTTCCCCTCAAGGCCCTTCACCATCTTCATTGCTCTCCTTTGGACATTACCTAACAGGGTATTGTCTTCCTTATATTGAGGCACCCAAAACTGACACAGTATTCAAGGTGAGGCCGCCCTAGTGCAGAGCAGAGCGGGACAATCTCCTCTTGTGACCACCTGGCGATGCTTTGGCCGATACCCCCAGGACATGGTTGGCCCTCCAGGCTGCCAGGGCATTGCTGACTCCTATTCAACTTGCCATCGACCAGGACTCCCAGATCCCTTTCCACAGCACTGCTTTCCAGCATCTCATTCCCCAGTCTGTACACACATCCAGGGTTGCTCCATCCCAGGTGCAGAATCCAGCACTTCCCCTTGTTGAACTTCATATGGTTGTTGATTACCCAGTCCTCTAATTTGTCAAGGTCTCTCTGCAGGGCCTCCCTGCCATTGAGGGAGTCAACAGCTCCTCCCGGTTTTGTGTCATCTGCAAACTTGCTGATTATCCCTCACAGTCCTGCATCGAAGTAATTTATGAAGACAGTGAAGAGCAAAGGGCCTAAGATGGAGCCCTGTGGAACCCCACTAGTGACAGGTCACCAGTCTGATGTTTCCCATTCACTGTTGCCTTCTGTGCTCGACTCATGAGCCAGTTGCTCACCCACTGCACAATGTGTTTATCCAGAAGGCTACTGTGAGAGACATTATCAAAAGCTTTACTGAAACACAAAAAGATTGCATCAACTGGTTTCCCTTCTTTAGCACAAAACTGCTATCTTTGCTGAGCTGGTAATACCTAGTCTTCAGCAGAGAGATTTTTTGGGTAGGTTGGCTAACCTGTTGAGTATACCTTATCTGCTGGTGTGATAAGGAAAATGGAATGTATCCTTCACAGTATTATATCAAGCAGATTATATTAAGTGCAACTGGTCAATGAAATACATCCAAACTGACATGTCTCTGAAATGCTGAGATGTTTATTCAAAATGAGATTGTGAGGCAGAATGAAAGACCAGTGGGAATATATGTGGCTAATATTGATTCAGTTAGGAGCTTGCTATAAAGCTAAACATAACAAGCTTCAAGAGAATTCAGCTGTCTGTCTGTTCCAGGCCCTTCAGTGCTTCTGTCCATTAACGAGTCTCTCTTTCAGCTTGGGGTGAGTTGTTAAAAGGACCTGGACTGCTCTGGATCAGGGCTTCAGATTCCTCCTCCTCCTCCTCCGCTCTTCTGCACCAGGACTGCTTTCTCTATCATTCCTTCTCTTTGTATTTTCCTCTGTTGTAGATTCATATTATTTCTATCATCATCTTGCTAACAGCTCTTATTTAGAAGTAGAATCTCTCACCCATATGTTTATCTGGCTAATGGGAATTATCTGAATAGAAAATGAACACAAGCAGCACTAATTTACCATGAAAAAGCAAGCTGGAAAGTGTCAGAGAGATGCAATGAATGAACTCCTCTTGCTAATGGCTAGCTGGCCTTGCTATTAATATAGTTATAATATTGTTAAGCTTCTTTATTAAGTCAGCAGACCAGGGCTATTGGTTACACTTCATTTCTATGAAACAGGCCCATTTTTCAATTACATTGTAATTCATGGTGCCTTTAAATGCCTGGAAAATGCAAGAAGTTCAAGAACACCTCCAAAGTTTAACAAAAAACTTTATACAGAAAGACCATGTATGCTGGCTTGTGATTTACTTCTCCCCTGTTCCCAGAGGGAGGGAAGAAAGTGGTTACACCCATGCAGATTTGGAACCAAAGTTCATGACAGATAAAACTGAAAGTGAAGATTATCCTGAGGACATAAATGAAGTTGTCTTCTTAAAAACCCTCTGCCAGAACCTGCAAATGCTGAGTTACCTGGCTGTGTTTAGCAGTCACATGCTGGTGCACAGCCGCAATTTTGGAGAGCCTGTCAGTGTGAGGGGACACGTGTTAGAGAACCTTTATCTCTTCCTCATGGCTCTGTGCCCCTGGTAAGTGCTGGATCCATTTTCAGTCCCTACCTATTTCTGGGGCATAGACATGGTACAGTCCATCCTGGGGCTGTGGGCCACCCAGTGGAGCACTAGGATCCCTCATGTCCCTCAAGTTTCTGGTTGTGTAGGGAAATAGCACTACCCTAAGGATGCTCTTGGAAAGTGATGAAAGCAAAATGCTGTTTGCCTCTGGATCGCTATAGACACTGTACATACCTGAGCTCTCAGCCTTGCCCAGGTCTCAGCAGCACCACTGCCCTTTCCTGCTGTGCACACTACTGGGGGGGGCTGGCTCTTAGGTACAGGTTGGCTCTCAGTTACAGCTTGTCTCATGATGCCTGCTCAGGAGAGAAGAGAATCTTTTTCCTTGTTGGTGTCCTTATTTTCATCTGTTCCATTTAGTGGTGTTTTGAGGTCTAGGAGGTAGGAGTCCCCGGGTATGCTGTATTCTTCTGGTTGGAAATCCTTTTCAAAGGAGGCAGTTAATGGTCGCCAAGGAGGGTGAAGCATGACTGTGGAGGCAGTGTTTGGCTCCCAACTTCATCAGTGAAGACAAATGTCATAGTGGTTGGAAGGAGGAGAGCACAAAACAGCCATCTTTTCTCTAATTCTCTTTTTCTGGGTCTCCTGAATCCCATCCCAGTTGCACAACTAGGCATTATCTTTAAACTTACCCCTATCTTTCCAAGACATTCAAGTCCTTTCCAAAGCTAAAGCTATAGTTACACCCCCACAACACAGGAGGAAGAGACTGAACTTTGAGAAGTGACTGGAAAAACAGCAAGTTTAAACTTGAAGTTGATCCAGTTACCACTGTTTGGGACACCCAAGTGGTAGGTCTTTGTCAACCCTTGGTTGCTGATGAAAGGCGCTTCAGTCGCTCTCTGGCTCTTTCTCATTCTATTTGTATTGTTCCAATGTGACAGCTCAGCTCCTGCCAACATGGCAGCAGTGATTTACTGTTCACATTATGGGTAAGGACAGGGCCTGAGATATGTCCCTTATTCCCCCATCTCTTGGTCTTTCAGCTCCAGTGATTTCCACTGCACTGTGACATGAGCACGCCTTTGCCTGCTGTCCAACTCAGCACAACTTACAGTAAGGGCCCTGGTCCCAGGCAATGGGGGCTGTTGCTCATCTAGTAATCCCCTTTTGTTTGGGCATGTAGGGGTGTCTTTGATAACACTGAGTATCTCTGACATTCTCAGGACAAAGCACTGGCTGCAGAGAACAGCCAGCAACATTTCACCTCCCTGATTAGGATGAAGCAGCCTTTTGAATTTGAGAGTGACTGATATTCATGACCTTTTCCTCTCAGAAGTGAAGGACTGTCTTTAAAATATGCTCTGCCTGTGTCTGGGGATGTGCAGTCAGCTGAGCTGCCCTTGAAAACAGGACTTGAAAGGACTTCACTTCCCAGGGTCTTGGTCCTGTGAAGGGAGGATAATAGGGGGCTTGCTCATTCAGGGTAAGAAATTGCACGAGGGATCAGGGATAGGCAGTTGCACTTTCTGTCTTGCTCAGCTGTGACCAGCTAAAGCATCCTGGGTCTCAGGCTGGTGATGGCAGTAGGGCTGGCTGGAGGAGGCAAACCATTTTGTGATGGGAAAAGTTTCACCCACCGAGAGGGTTTGAGAGGTGAAGCTGCCAACAACTTGTCCCACTAAGGGACTTGAAACCCTTAGAGCTGCCAGGAGGTTTGGAAAACTGAAATCACATTTTGCAGATCCACCCAACTCTTGCAGTTTTTGCTGCATGAGGAGGAACCCCTGTGCACGGTGCAGGAGATGAAAAGGCTTCCTTACAAGGGATGAAAAATTAGTTTAAGATATGAGTTATCTCCATGCACAGACTTATAAAGACATGTACCGCTGAGCAAAGGGGCTGAGGTGTTTTAATCACAGCTACAGGGCTCTTTCTTCATTTCCTACATACCTTAAGACAAATATCTGACAGACTGGGGGTCTGGTTCTGGTTCCTTGTAGGAAGTAGAAATGCCAGGATTGTAGCTTGCATCTTATTAAAATTATAGCAAGATACAATTCTCTATTAAGTGATGGAAAAAATAAAAAACCACCCCAAGAAACAGAACCAAGGAGTCATAGAAGAAGATCCTAGCACTCTTATGATCACAGTGAACCTTTTAAGCTTTAAAATTTTATATATACTATAAAATGGTATTTTTTTCTGTGCAATACAAAAATGCCTGCTCATTGCTAAAAAATATTGTTTTCATTATCGCTACTACTGCCTATGCCAAGGCAGAGTTTGTTTCCTCTCTACATAGTGGAAGGGAAATTCTGAGAATTTCAGACCTGCAGCTGAGAGTTAAATTACACTGAAAATATTTTTACAGCTTTTTGCTTCTTTTAGTGTACCTCCTTTTGCATGGATACTCTGGAGCTCTGTGGCTGTAAGTAGGCACAGAAAAAAAAAACCCAAAAAACCCCCAAAAAACCCAAAAACAGAAAACATAGGAAACTTTCTCAAGTTAATGCATTAGCAACTAGTCCTGAGGCTCATCTGAAGTTGTTGTACCTACTTAGGCAGTGTTTGAAGAGCTTTCAGATCATAATAAATTCATGCACCCTACTTCATTTAAATACATGGAGGCGCCATTTTTCAGTGCATAATCCTGAGCTCTTCTCTTTCTTTTTGCACATCAAACAGGAAGGTACTTGGGATCAGTCTGACCTCTTTCACACTGCCATTTTGAGAAAATAAAAACTATTTCAATGAACTCACGCAGGGGTGGCACATCAGGATGCAATGTTTGGGGCAGTGAGCAGCATCCAAGGGATTAATCCAGGGCCCCTGGTGCCAGCCAGGCTGCAGAGGGGAGAGCACAGCTGAGGGGCAGTGTGTGGCTGTGCCTGTGAGCCCTCCACCTCAGTCTGTGTCAAAGCTCCCTGAGGTTCCTAGCCCTGCTGCAGGGCAGGGGGCTCGATGAGGTGCATCTCTCACTCCCTTCCTTCATCCATCTGTCAACCTTATGCAAACAGAGGAAGGGATGACAGACTGATTAGTGCTGATAATACAGATAATAAAGGCAATATAAGAGCTTTTCAGACGTTAGGGGCGGAGGGAGGACTTCTGCAAGCATGGAGGAGGGTGTATGTATTGATAAGCTCATCAGTTGCTGCAATTCCCAGGAAAGAGTGGCTTTTACTTCCAATAGTCTTTCCATCTGCATACTTTTTAATGTAAATAAGTCTTTCAGCTCCATCACCTCCTTATTCCAGTAGTGGACCTGGACATGTCATCAAACAGGTTTTGGATGCAGAAGCTTACCTGTGGCTTACATGGCAAGAAGATTGTCCCTGCCTGTGAAGAGGAGCCTTACATGAAGGCCAAAGTTACACACTGTATACATGTATCTTTAGTAATACAAGGGCATCTCCACAATCATGGGGTGATGTGTGCTTCCAGCTTGCAACACAGAGCTCTCTGTGATAAAAAACTTGTCTCCTCCATGGCAGCCTATAAAGGTGCATGGAGTTTCTTGTAATGCTAGTGGAAGGGGCTTGGTTTGGCACAAGAAGCTCTGATGATTAGTTATATGACCTTAGAGATTTTTCCTCCTCCCTTTTCTTCTGAACCTGGCCCAATCCAGACCTCTCCCCTATAGGGCAAGTACTGAAGAATTGAAAGAAAGAGAGGGAGAAGAGATGCCAGGTCCAGAGGAGTTACAGATGGCCATGGTGTATAGCAGAAATCTGTCTGCGGATGAACCCTGGACTGGCCTAACACTGTTACCATCACTGGCAGCAAGTGGTGGGGGTTGATGGCACCTAATCCACCCTTGGCCCCAGATACCAAACTCTCTACTTCCAAAACACTTTTGATGCTCAAAGTGTGCCTCACCAGACCTTACTGCTGTGAAAACTGCAGTTACTTCAGACCCATTATTGCCTCTTCACATCTGCCATGGTTGCTCCAACATGCCAGCACATCCTAGCCCATGGCCACCCTCCTCTCCAGGACCCTGTCTGCAGTGTGCTAGCCCTTCTCCTTCCTTCCTAGCCAGGCTAGGGGTCATGAGTGCAGTTCTGGAGTGCTTCAGCAATGGGAAAAGGGGAAAAGCCTGCTGCAGGGTATTCCAGAGGTACCTGAGCCGGTCCAGCAGGCCCCTCACAAGCTTTTTGTGTCTCTCTCTGTGCAGCAGCTAATCTACAATCCAGATAAAGTAGTTGTGGGTGACGGAGAGCTGACAGTACCACCCTCTCCTGTGCTGTGGGGATCGTGGATGGTGAACTGTCTGGAAGAGGTGGCTCTAGAGCAGCGTCAGCAGGGCCCATGCACGCTGCTGTCAGTGAGAGTGCTTCTGATCACGCACTGCCTGTGGCTGATTTGCAAGAGTAAACGCAGTGGATGCAGCCTTGCACATGAATCACAGAATATGCCTTCCTGTGTAATTCTATCAGCCATAGATTGTGAGTCACAACAGGTGTGCCAAGTATTGAGTTCTGTGTGAGCCCACAGACAGGGTCCACACCTGGAAGACCCAGGCTTTGGAGCATTTTGAACACAGTCACTTTGCCACGTTGCCCATAGCTTGGTCTTTTACCCTCAGCAACCAGCTTGAAGAGGTTGTCTAAAGCACAGCAGATCTCCTTCCCTACCTGTGCCCTATTTGCTCTTTTTTTGAACTAGCGGCATCCAAGCCTTCCCAGTGTCTTTCAACACCCTTTTTGCCATCTCCAAGATGAAGGATGAGAAGCAGGAAGATCTTTTTTTCCATACATTAAAAAAAAAAAAAATAAGCAAAAATTAAGTTAAAAAGTACAAAAAGTAAAACATGCATCTCAAGACCAAGTAGACTTGTCACCATCCACTTCAGGGGACAGATCCAGATGAAGCCTCACCCATGCGGATGAGGCTGACACCTAGCCCGTGATGTGAAGGGGGAAGAAGGCCAGGAGATCTCCTGAGACACAAGGAGCTGGCAAAGCAGCAGAAAAAACAGCTTCCACAGGAGTCTGCAAGGTGGCAAGTTTGCCCTAGCAGGCTAGTTAAAGCCACCTTGGGTGGCTTACATGACAGGGAAGACATGCTAGATCCTTCAGATCCTTTTGAAATTGTAGTGACCTCAGCCTGTCCCTCAATCCATGCTCTGGTTGCCTCCTGTCTGAAGTAGAAAGTCCTTTGGCAATACCCCTGCTCCCCGCCCTGACACTGTTCCTTGCCAGTAATTAAATAATAATGGACTAATGGAACATGTCATGATGGTAAGTGCTTAAAAGATTTATCTTTATGTCTTCATTTAAGACATTTTAGCATCAGCCAGCAGTTTCCAGCCATCACGATAATTTATTTAAATGATTTATGTGGAAAAACAAGACATTCCACAATATCTCTAAGACAGCTCCTGGAGCGTGGCTGTTGCTGGCTAACACTACCTCTGGGAGCAGAGGTACTCATTTTACACCTTGTACTTCTCATCTCTGTGGGAGGGTGATTACCCCTAACAACAACACCCCTTGCCAGGGATTTTAAGCCTTTCTGTTGGAACAAATATGAAGCTTCATGGAATAATTTAAAAAGTACAGAGCATGGGAACAACATGGGAAAGGATTATTTCAATGGTGCTCAATGCTGCAAAATGAAATGAAAAGGAAAAAAAAAAAAAAAAAAACCACAAAACCCCAAACTCAAAGAATAGATCCAAAGTAAAACCAAAATGTATTTAGGGACTCCAGAACAAAAAATGAGGGAAGAGGGGGGCTGATTAACCTGTGGGAATAATCAGACACTAGACACTACCACGTTAAAGCTCTGAGAAGCACTGACTGAGAGCAGCTACAGAAAGTACATTTTTGCCCATAAAAGAGCAGTGAGCCATTCTGCAAAAACATACAAGCAATTTACAGGCTCACCATTGCCTCTAGAACTGCCTGCTCTATCCATTTGCAGAGAAATATTGCCAGTTAAACAATACTGCAGTGTACTAAAAGTTGACTTACTGCATTTCTGAAGCCCTTCAGTGAGCAGTGCCATCCATTCCTCCCTGGACTCAGTGATGTCCCTGCATGTTACATTCATTTGCAGCCTGGGAGTCCAATCCCAGTCACCTCCAGCTTTACTGCAAATGCCTTCCTAATACCAAGGATGTGATATATGCAGACATATGACTTCCTTGCCTACATGCACAGGGCTAAAGGGATATTTAGATTCATTCTCCTGCCAGTCGTGAATTGCCCCACTGGAGTCAAAACAGTGTTGAGCAATTTCTGCCCTGCAGAGCTTGGGCACAGGAACAGAGTGCAGTGTCCTGGCTCTCCTGGACTCTGGGCAGAGAGGGAGGCTGAGTGGAGTGCAGAGCAGAGCACAGGGTCAGGATGCTCAGCTCACACCAGGGCAAGAGGGAGCTCTCCCATGCACCCACAAATACATGTGTGTGCGAGCTTGCTTCCAGAGTGGTTGTGGTGACACCTCAAACACCGCATCAGAGGGCTTTGGATAGAGCTTGCTCAGCTCTCCTCTATGCATAAGTGTTTTCCAAAAGGCAGTGAGTCAATTAAGACCTTCAGCAGGTGATTGTGACTTATTAAGGCCTTGAGCCTGTGCAGTTATGGTAGAAAAGAGACAGACAAGAGAGACTCCTGCCTGCATGAGGCACTATGCACCCTCATTGACCCTCTTCCCAGACCATCAGTGGCCTGGCCGCTGGCACACAAGTCATGGAGCCAGAATGCAGAAAGGAGCCTTCCACCTCGCTTTGCAGTCTGAGACAGCCAGCAGGGCTGGAGGAGACGTATTTCCACTTATTAAGTAGGAGTATTTCTAAGATTAAAGAGCAAGTTATTTTCTCCCAGGGACCTGATGCCTGTTAAGCACTACAGAGGGATCAGCATATTGAGTCAATCAGCAGACACAATGTCTCGCCACAAACTGCACCCAAGCAGGTGGTCTCCAGGCCAAGGAGAGAGAGCACAAGCCTGACAGGAACACTGACCTTGTTCTCTTGCTCTCTGCTGGTGTAGTGAGACTCCCAAAGCTTCATTATTACAACCTGAGCAAGCCCTGCTGGTGCTGCCTAGAGATTAACATGCCCTGAGAAACTGCTGCAAATGTTTGTCATGTGTCTCTCTCCTTCTCCCCGCATCCTCAATCCTATTTCTCCATCTCTGAGATATTTCAACAGAACCAGCAGTATTAACTTTGATGGGGTAATACCTGTTTCCCAAGGCCACTGCCAATGTGAGCAAAGTTAAATAGCCTTCCGTCCAACTGAGGACCCTGTCTCTGCAGCAGTTGCGGTTCAGGAATTTGTTCTTGTTACACTCTGCAGTAAATTCAACCAATGCAGGCTTTCCCAAAAGCAATAGATTTTTAATAGATTCCTTAGCTCTGATGAAGTGCTGCTTTTTGATAAATAATAAAATACCCAACTCAGAAATAGCTATTAATTATTCACTGGAATAGCAACTACAACCTCAGTTGCTTCATGTCCCAAACCAATGGGGAGGATGGGTGGGGGAACAAAATAAAAATAAGCAAAAAGTAAAAATAAAAAATCCCCCAACAACAGAACAAAAAAACCTCACACAAAACCCCCTTACCAATTTGTTTCACTTTTGCTGCACAGTTTACTGAACCTGTGGGCTCACAATACGGCTTCATTCCCCTGGGAGCAGAGCTATGTATTTACCTCTTTTACACCCCAAGGAAGTGATTATGCTGTTATAAGGTAAATTAAATTAGTTTGGTCACCAAAGCAAGTCAGTGTAGGTCCCTGGTGATTAAAGAAGATGTGTCAGAGTACATCAGTTGCAGTCCAGACCATATTACTCGTATTAGCTCTTGCAAGAAAGGAAAGCTCTGAACAAACTCTAAATTCCCTTGAAGGGACTCTGGGACTGCAGTCAGGCTGCGGTGTTACTTGAGACTAGTCGGCAAAAGACCATCAAAACACACAAGATGAAGTACTAAGCAGAATCACCTGACATTTCAGGATCACTCCCCCATAATATGTAAGTGCACCCCGTAGGCATGAACGAGCAAGAAGCCTCCATGCCCTACGTCTAGTTAAGCTCATGTCATTTAAAGAAGTCAGGATTTGCATGCAATTTATCAATCTATGGTAGTGATAGGTGATAGCTGCCAGGAGGCATTGATGATTAACCTTTCCTGCATGAGTTATTACTCTAGAAACAAGGGAGGATGAGCACTACGAAGTAAAGCGATTTATACCAATGATCACAACTGTTATGGAAAGAAGCATCAAATGAAAACCACCCCACAGGGTTCCCAGGCTCAGTGTGCACGTGTCTGTTGCTGTCCTGTTTTCCTAAGCACAGGAAAGGGAGGGTCGAGATAGGAAGACCTACATTCCCTCTTTTTCTGAAGTTCTTTCTAATAAGAGAGGCCTATCCAGGAAAGTAAACTATATGCCTTATTATTGCTAAAAAGAAATGTTTAGGAGTATATATTTGGTTTAAGGTGTGTTGTGTTGTTCCCTTGAGCATGGAGAAGGCTCTGTGTGTGCATGTGTTTCTCTCTTGCTCCCATACAAGCCATGGAGGAATCCTTCTAGTTTGGTCAGAGACAACAGATAAAACTGTACCCAGGCTCCTATGGCATGGTTGCTGCAGCGGCAGCCACCCAGCCACAGCAGGATTTTTCATCTCTTTCAGCTTTATCCTACCCCCAATATATTCTATGGAGATGTTTTCATTATATGCTTGAGAACAACATTTTTCCCAGCTTTCCAGTCTTCATGTGCACCAGTCATTCCTCTTGAGACAGAAGGGGACTTTTGTGACTGATTTAGGGCTTTGTACTTACAGGTTTTTATAAGCCAGGGCTACAAATATTAAAACCAGCTATACTTTTAGCGCATGGAAAAAAAAATGTTGAGGTGTATTGTTGAAAGTCAATAACAAAAGAAAATAGATTGTAAACAAATACTTGTTGGGGGGGGGAATCCCCTACACCGCCGTCTGTACTTCCTTTTCTCACCCAAGGAGATCCACAAATCGACTTAATGACCACTCTTTCTTTCTCTCTAGAGTCTGATTCTCCTCTCATTTACACAGCTATAAACCCAGAATAGTTACTTTGAAGTCAGAGGAGTTTGAGAAGTTCTGAACATGGGAAATAGGAGAAGAATGGGTTTGTCTATAAACAGACACTCCCCAGCTGACCGGATCAAGATCCTGTTGATTTAGGGTATTTCCCAGTTAGTTCAACAAGAGCAGGAGGAGCCACTTCATTCAGTGAATTTACACTTGTAGACAGATCTACTAAATCCATGGAAGTTACATCAGTCTCTGATGTCAGAAGACTGGAGTTTTGATTGTGTGCATGCTGGCATAGCTCAGCAATAATCTGATAAGTAGGTGTAGTCCAACTTAGATCCATTAGTTACAATGAAAAATAACTGCATTATTTTTCATCAAAACACTCATTGTTGGTTAATAGCCTGAACTGGGCATATTACTAGCCATAAAATATCATTAAGCCTCTAGATGAAAGTTTGATAGCTGCTAGGCAATTTGGAATATTAATTGATGCAAAGAAAAGGTAAAGAATACCTAAGGACAGCTCTGACCAGGCACAAGATGAAGTCAATAGATAGGTGTCAAATGGATACTAAGCAGGAAAAGCAATAGGCCTTGCTATTAGGAGGCATGTGATAAATTCATACCCACAAAAGCATTATAATATAACACCAGCACTGCTGTGTTTTCCAGTTTGGAAGGAAACCATATAACCGCAGATTTGATGGAGCTTCTGCTGGGAAATCAGTGTAATCATCACCTTGAAAAACAGGTCTGTTGTCTGTCACATAGACACAAATTGCTTATGACACTGTGGGCTGTTCAATTATTCTTACTTATAACAAGATTAAAAAGAAGTTTCTCAGAGTGCTTTTTATCACTTCCCTTTGCAGCACTAATGGGGGTGCTTGGCTTTAGCAGGTCTTTTGACTCCCTAAGTTGAGGAAGTTATCGTCTCCAAACAGCTGGGCCTCTGGCTTTTTGTATCACATGTTACTCTACAGGAACCTTTGGGATCTGGCCACAGGCAGGACAACATGAAAAAAGGTGGCAAAAATCTGCAGAATGTCATTGGCTTCAGCTCTTCTATCAACACATATTGCACAAAGCAGAACTTGCCCTTAATAGTCTTTTGTTGTTCTCACATCAAAGGACTAAATTATGCCCACTAATATGTGTAAGAGGCTTTTCAGTTATCTTTCTGATGCAAATTATATCATTTTGCATTATCCACTGATTATCTGCAGTTTGAAAAGTACCGCAGATGTTGAGCAAAGCCTATATGTCACTTCTCTCCTCTGAGAACAGCATCCAAGTAAGCAAAATTGAAACAGCCCTGTAGGAATTCTAGTTTAGCTGTAGCTCAAGGGTGACATCAGTCTGGGCTTCAAAATATTTGTCAGGTATTTGATGAAACTGCGATTAAAGGACTGGGTTTGCCTGATTAAGCACCTGGATGTATACCAGGTCATCTCCAGCACATACATCCTCTCCCCTTGCTAGATGCCAACATTTAGGATGCTGTTACATTTAACAGGCGCTTCAGGTCCATTAGACAACAGCCCAGTGTGAGATCTGCCCTTGGCTCTCACTGCACAACATGGAATAAGTTGCATTTGATTGTGGCAACATGCCGACAATGCCAAGGTTAATGAATTAAAGATGTAAAACAAAGAATGCTTAAAGAAGTCAAATTACGAGTGATTGTTTTAGTAGGTGGCATTTAAGATTCAGAATAATCATTACAAAGTAAATCCTCTACCCACCTCTGATTGGGCTCTTGTAGAGATGCACAGCATTTAAAAAAACAGTTGAGCTGAGAAAAAGAAAATACCCACAAGGTCTGCAAAGCAACATCAGCCAAATGTGGTATTACTTACTGTTTTTAAGGACCAGCAATAGGAAAGTAAGGGGGCAAAAAAGGAACTATATCACGACTCCGCCTTTTAAATGTTATTACCATAATATGGATAGATCACCTTTCTGATTGTGCCTGTGTTAAATCTCAGTAACCTGGTTCATTTGCAAGTTCAAGCTTTTGTCTGTAACATAGCCTGTGACTGTAGTCTACAGATATTAATTTAATGGTGGTTTCTGGACCATATCTTATTATCTAGTCAGATACATTAAATTATGACAGAAGACTTCTCTAAAAGTCCACTGAGGGCACTCAGAGAACATTGCCAGATGGTTCAACATCCACAATAGGGAGAAGTGAGAGGAGCCTTTTCACCTTGTCCTATCTATCCCTCTGAAGGACTGAAGTTCTATCAAACTCACCCAGTCCTTAACTTGTGGAAGTTACAGAAGATGTGATTTTATTAGACTCTCCTTTTTCCTCCTAAGCTGAACACCCTACAGGGTTGCAAGAGGACCACAGACAGGCCTTGACCACACATTGAAGGGCACAATATGAAAGGCATCTGCCAGAGTTGGAAGAATCAATGTCAGTTCTTTCTCTTTGCCAAAAAGACTATTGATTCTCTATACTGACTCCTGTAACTTGGCTGACAGGTTTGTAGGACAACAAGAATCTCAGCTAAGAACAGTGCTGCTTCAGCCAGTTGTTCTTAATAACCCTGCCAAAAAAAAAGAAGATTTATAGACAGGAGCTAAACAGGACAAGAGAATTTTTATTTTTTTTTTTTTTTTTTTATGTAAGAACATATTTCAGGAATTTGCTTGGGTACCAGTTGTCTCATGTTCTTATCCACAAAGCTGCAAGAGTACAGTCTCTCTGGAGTGCTTGAGGTGATATATGAAGAGGAATAAGAGGATGTACATAAAGCTGGTCTGTGTGTTCCCTCACATAGGAGAACTGTATAATAGCATGGGGTCTTAAATCATGACCTTCTAGACTCACAACTAACCCATTCCCCCTTGAAGTTAATAAGAATTAGCTTTGGATCTTGGTGATCTGTATGCAGATTTACACTTACCACAGTCAAGGTTTGGCCCTCCATATGTCCTCCTTTCCTAAGGCCATCCACTTATCTGACTGTTCCTTCCATGTACATATATTCTTCAAAATTAGTAACCAGGTCTTTCCACATGACTTCTCTGCTTTATCAGATATCTATATCCCGATCTGTTGTTTGAGAGACCCTACGAAATCTGGCACAATGCACTGGCAAATTAAGGCAATACAATAAAAACAGTAGCGATTGGTTGGATGTTACTGCTGTGGTAGAATATGTGTCAGAAGCAGCAATACACTATGCTGACTATAGGATAGCTCTGATTTACTGTACTTTCAAACCATAACTTGAATACCCTGTGTTTTTCAGAATGTCTGTAACTTTTTTCTTCTCACCTTAATGCAGTCCCTTCCATCCATTATCTTTATGTACCCTATATTGTCCAGAGAATATCTGGTGAAAATACCAGCACAGAGCATCTTGCAGGCTGGCAACTTGGGTTTTGCAAAGCTTTTATGGGAGCTATAAAGAATACACCCAGCAAAAATAGATTGATATCTGAGATAGCGTCTGCACATGCTTGTTATGTGACTGAGTGTGACAATGCCAGATGATGGAAATAGATATTTCTCAAGCTTTACTTATCGAAAAGAAGCAGACAGAAGCACGAGCTTCTTTCATGTCTTTTCTTTTTGTAAATCATGTTTTATTAAAACACATGAGTAAAGTCCTGTTTAATTTGAACTTTAAGTCTTAGCTATTTGTTGAACAGCATCAAGCAGGTAATGTTTGTGGGACTTCTGAGGACTTAAAGCCTCTCACTTTGGTCTTCTAGCATATATTTAATATTTGAACAAAAAGCCAGCATCCTTGAAAACAAAAAAACACAGTCTTGTAAAAACATTACCCCTCTTGGATTCTGGCCATACACTGAATGGGAGTAAGCTTTGAACTCTGAGACCACGAGGTGTGCCTGGTTAGGTTTAATGTCAGGGTGAGGAAGTGCCCTGGAGACCAAATACTGCAGAGGAGAATTCAATCAGGCTGAAACACCTAGATGGTGGATTAGACTGAAATACATTCACAGAATGTGCTGACAGGTTTCCTCCAAGCAGGAACCAATTACAGAAAAAAAGGCATTTATTTATTTAAGTAAAAATCTAATTCTTGTTTATTCTACTGGATATACAATATAAAAATTTTCCTACTTTAATAGATAGGGATGAATTCTAAATTGTACCTGAGACTCTCCCAGAGCTAAGCACTTATTTCTCCCTTTTTCTCACCCAGAAGCCTTAGGATAGTACATAAAAAATAAGAATATTGTTCTAAAATATTTGGCTGTCAATTTACTGAACAGTGTCTTCTGGCTAACAGAACACAGTTCACATTCAATCTTAAAAGGCCTGCAATAGAAACTATTAAATATCCCAGTTAGGAATGAGAACGAGCAGTTCCTTAGAGACCTTTGCGCCCTGATGTTCTCACTGCCACTGGAAGAATAAATAAGTGCAAAGCCTGTCACCCTAGCTAATAACTCCCAGAGACAGAGGTTACAATGACACAATGGGAGTTAGCCCATGTTTCAATGATGTTTTGCTATTAAATTTTCCTCCCTGTGAAAGGCTTTTTAAGACTGTGAGAAAAAAAGAGGTGTCACACTCAAAGCATGTGACCCAGCAGTCTGGGTTTCATGACAGCCAGCACTAGTCTCCACACAGGAGAGTTTTATTTTTTAAAAATAATGTACCAGTAGCTTTCCTTTGGAGGAGAATATGAACTAGAATTGTCCCGTCTACAGGGAGCAGATATTTCTTGACCAGGCCAAATCCTGAACTACACAGGATGCTGCTAGGTCACCAGGTCCCCAGTAACCATAAGAAGGAGGAACCAGGGGAATGATAAAGATTCAGCATTGCAGTGCCCCATGGCAGCAGACATCCCATGGGGCAGTTGAACCCAAATTCCTTTTATTAGGAGGTTCTTCATGCCACAGTCTTGTCCTGCTACGATTTTGATGACTGCTGTATAACCACTCAGATTAATGTCTGATCTCTCATGATTAAAAAAAAATAAAAATTTGCATGCTCCAAACCTCATATTAAGATAAATGTGAAGAAAAACAAGTGTTCTAGGGATATTTTTTAACTGAAATTAAATATCATATGCATTAACAGAAGATGTCGTGTGCAGCAATTTGGCTTCAGAGATGCAGAACATTTAAGATGAAAATTTTGCTTATGGGAGAGTCATGAAAGGAAATGATTGCTGGAGCCTGCAAGACTGGGGAGGATGAGGAGCCTGCAAGACTGGGGAGGATGACATTAAAAATGTTTAATGTTTTTACAGGTTGGTCTACAGGAATCAAAATCAAGTAAGAAGGCAGCAGGTTTTAAAGTTGTTAGTGCCAATTATTAGTTTAAGAAGTTAAGAATCAGGAATGGAAACAAGTGATTTAGGGCTTTTAATGCAAAAAGAACAAATGATCTACAATGCTGGTAAGAGCAGCCAGTATGATGGATACACCGGGAGGTTGGTTTAGGCAAGAATGGAGAAACTCTGGTTTTCCTACAAAGTTTTTAATTCTTTACCTCCATCATATATCTTTATTAAAACGTCAAGTAAAAAATGGAGCTGGATGTCCAAGCTGCAGCAGAAATAGAAAAGCATCTTTACAGTGTGAGGGAATTCCCACTAATTGCCTGTTGAGGGCAGATTTACAATCCCTAAAAAAGCCAAATCTGAGGATCTGACCCCTACTTGGAAAGAAAAAAAAAAAATTAGAAATAATTGAAGTTATAACACTTCTCTAACACCTTTGTCATTTGCAACCCTCAAAGTGTTTTACAAACATTAACTTAGTGCAGGCCCCAGGACAGGTTCATTACTTTTCTCCCGCTCTCTATTTTGCAGGTGAAAAAACAATGCAGAAGTGAAATGTCTTTCTCAGGATCACTGCCTGCCTTGTACCTACCAGCTTCAATGCCCCTGCTTGTACTAGTAGATCATGCTGACAAGTTAGTGTGATAATTCCCAATATGAAATTGTCTCCTGGAAAAGAAATGTGTAACCCATTAAATATACAGCTTACTTACATTTGCTTATGTTTAAAGTACATCTTTAAATAATACGTTTTCAGTGAGCAATTTGAATAGTTCACAGTTTATAACATTAAATCATGCCAAGGTGGTTTTTTGCAGTCAAATCTATTGAAATTGCTGTTAACTTCAAACCAGAAGTTGAGCCTGTGATTCATTGAAGGGTTTGTCACTGTCAGATTTGCAGTTAAACATATTAAAAATTGATCCACTTAAATGTACTTTGCTGTGGTTGAAGTTATCAAGGTTATAAATTCCTAACAGTTCCCATGTTGTGGTGAGTAATAACCACTTTTAGGATGACAACATTCAGCATAACCTTTCTTTTTGCACTAAAAAGCATTTTCCTCCGCAACCTGCATGTTTAACCTCTGAGATTTCCCCTGCACAGAGCACAAATACTTCTGTTTTCCTTGTGTTTTAGAGATCATCAAGAAGCAATATACTCTCTTTTTCTTTTCTTCATTGAGTGACTGCCTTTGAAATCACTTTAAGTGCAAGGCATGAAATACTGCTTTGTGAGTTTGCATACCTCTTCCAAAAACTGTGGAAATGCCAGACTAATGCATTCAAAATAGATTGGCTTTGAGGTTGTTTCCGTATTGAGGTGTCTGATTTGGGGTGTCTGGAAAGAGCCCAATGCAAAGGGTGGATTTTAAACTCGATATGACTTGATATGACTCCCAAAAGATCATGTATATTTATATATGCAGTATGTGTGCCTATGCACTGAGTTCTCTGAGGAGGTGACACTGGGCTCTGCTATGAATGTTCCCAGCCCCCTCGAATGGAATAAAAATTCCCAGTCTTCTTTCTCCTAACTATTCATCTCAAGCCTTCAGATTTTTCTCACTCTTGGATCTATTTTTAAAGCCATTTTTTGTCCCTATAATATATAATCAGCACTCACCTGACAGGAGAGTTTACTCAAGACTTCAAAAAAGCTGCTTTAGGACCACATGATAATAAATTCTCCTAATCTCAAATATATATGAGATACAGAGCAGGGCCCACAAGAAGTTTTATAGAGAGCATTAGTGTCAGCAGTTTAAAGAGAATTAAATAGAAAAATAACATTCCATTCCTGGGGGAAAATCCAAGTAGTGCATAATACTAAAAGGAACATTTCTAGAGGGAATTGCTTATGAAAGAGATTTTTAGTTTAAAATGAGGAAATCACTAGGCACTGCATAAGCATTATATTGATCAAAACTAGTTTTCTGAAATATCAGGATCCAAAGAAGAGACCAAGTAAAAGACACAAAGTAAAGTGAGCAAGCCAAATGGAGAAACTCCATCTTGCCTTTTCAGCAAAGACTGTTTGTGATCAGACTCACAAATAAGACAGATGCTATCTGCAGTTGGGAACATTCGAAACTTGACTTATAGCTATGATCCATTACAGTGCTAGATTTATTGACCACCTGCTGTGAAAACAGACCCCTTTTTTGCAGCAAAAGCTCAGCTCGCTGTTTGTGAAGTATCTCCTGTGTCATCTTCCCAATTTCCTTGAAGACGCGATTAACCAGTGCTGCTCCATCCCTGCATGCTCACCAATCAGTGCAGTATTAATAAGATGCCAGGTGAGACCACTGAACCTCCCGGTGAGTTACTGAAAGGAAAGTGAGTGTGCTAAAAATATTTAGAGATTTATTTGATTTCTCCACATGAAGTCCTCTATATTTTATCACTTCAGCTCTCACTTGTTCTGTTTTCTGCTTTGTTTTATTTTAGAAGGGGGCCTTTCTCTCCTGATTTACAGTAAGCACATCAGAGGTTTGGATCTGTTATGGTTATCTGTGCACTCCAGTCCCTGTGTTTATCTGGTACATTAACAGGCTTCTCTGATTGTTCTACTCAGCACAGAGAGGCTGAAATGATATACATCTCAAATGTGTATGTATTGAGCAATAAGGTTACAGTATTTTCTTCTTTGGGAGTTATGTCGTTCATAAATATCCAGATATGAATGGGCACAGTGCTGGGGAAGGCAGGAAAATTGATTTTTACTCTTCAGAGATGCAGAAGCAGCCTGCTCTGCTTTACTAAATCACAGTAAAACAACCCTCTCATATAATGGTTATTTAATTTTATCAGACAGGTCTCCTTGGAACATGCAGGTTTTCTGTGAGAAGCCGAAAGCAAAATCAAACATGACATTTTGGTATATTCATCCAAAGCAGTTGAATGAGTGAATGTCTGAAAACAAAAACTAGTTTTCCCCCAATATTTCAATAGCCAGGATTGGAGACATGACAAATTTTAGAAATTAAAAAAAAACATTGGGCTTACATTGTAAACTGCTGACAAATAAAAGTGATCTGTTAAATTTGTTTGAAAACTTGTGTTTAGTTAGCATTATAATGGAAAGTCTTATAAGCATAGAAACAGTCCCATGGAGCTGTGGCATGCCATGTAGGCAGTAACAGCAACTATTCTGTGAATGAAAGTCTGTCAAAATCAGTAAACACTGCAAAATCCAAAAGCAAAATAAGTACAGGAACATAAAGGTAGTGGATGTAGTTGCCACTCAGGATGACCCTGAACTGAGTCTCTCACTATATTTACCTAGGGAGGTAACAAGGCATTTTTGTTTCTGATATTTCTAAATGGACACCAAAACTGACCACAGCACAATGAACAGAATGGTTGATAGTACAGAATACAATCAAGCTTTTACTACAAATCAATCTCAAAATTGCCAATCCTAGCCAGACTGAGAGACCATTGTATATCTAGCCATCTCACAAGTAATGTTGAAGTAGAAATATTGATAGTTTCATACATGCCTGGGTGGAACATTACCTGAAAATGCAAGAGGTCAGACCAGTTTTAATAGAGAAGGCATGAATGATATCCAGAAAAATGTTTTGGTAAAGGGACTCATCACTGGCTTGAGTTATATCCCCAAAGTCTCAATGAAGCTGACGTTGTTGTCTTAGGCTAGGCACTCAAGAATGCTGCTCAAAATCTTTAACTGTCTTTGGAGATCTTGATCCTTTAATGTGGAAAGCCATTTGCAGGTGAGGAGGTTTTTTCGAAAAACCACATTGCATTACATTAAAAATACATTATATTACATTGTATTACATTAAAATACATCAATATATAGCTATGTAAGTAAATATTTAAATAAATTAATTTCTTCCATTCAAGAGAGGACTATGGGCATGTTATATTTATCTATACTGAGGACTTAATAAAAAGAGCCTGTGGAAAGAAGTAAGGCTTGAGTACTCCTGAGAGATGGAAGCTTACTACTGTTTTACTGCTCAGTCTTAGTTTCACAGGACTTAACCCCAGGCAGAGATTAAATGGCAACTTTTTACAAGTTTAGACAAACTTACTGAGCCCATTGCGTGCAACAGGGCATTTTCTTTCAAAGGTGATTTATGTCCTCTGTGTGGCTGGAGCAATAAATACTCTGCAAATTAACTCCGTGCTGGCTTGTAAAACAAAATCCACATTAATCTCAACTATCAGAGACAACTATAAATCGAATGAAAGTGAAACAGGGTAAAGAGGGTTTGGAAAGAAAGCTCCATCACTGGCAACACAGCCCTGGGCAGACATTATGGCAATGTTGGCTGAGTTCAGCTGTCAGGAGGCTCCAGAGGACTGACTCTTGGGGCACCTTCAGCAAGGTTGAACGTGAAGCTTCAGGTCTCCATAGGCCACATGCAAGGTTCTGGAGACCACCGGGGAATAATTAGCTCTGCTCCAGGAAGGAGATCAGTAGGAAAGCTGAATTTTTTGTCAAGAGGAGGAGGAAGGAGTAATTGGAGAGCAGGAATAGGAACATGGAGAATGTAACAGAGTCTTAAAATTTTAACATGAGGCACATCGGATCTTGTGGGTCAATAGAACAGAGAAACTTCCCCTTTTCCACTCGATATATATGAGTCACAGGATTTTGTACTCAATGTGCGTGTTATCCTGGCTCTATCTTTCTGCAGCCAGTACTCTGGGAAAATCACATTACTGAAGTCTTCTATAAAAATTCTTTCTAAATTATCTTTCCTGGATTGAAGGTCAATGCTGTTCTTTTAGAGCTAGCTCTGAGGAACCTCCCCTATAACTAAACATGCAGGATTCCCTACAAGCAGTCCCTCCAGCTGATGCCAATGGAGGGAGCAGGAGTTGTTTCATATTTGAGAGCTAAAGCTAAGGAGGAAAGGAAAAGAAGTTTACATAGCTATTGAAACTCTTTCTACTGGACTATGAAATGTGGTAAAATTCCTTTAGTTTTCTTAGCCTGAATAAATCTATTCATCAGGGCCCCTCTTCATCAAAGAATACTGTATGCAAGTATCTGTAGGTCATGGACCCTACATCCCATAGATGATACACACATGCAGTGTTAGATATACAGTTTAAAAGCCTCCTAAACTGCAATATAAGCAAGCATGATTTGCTATCAGATTTGCAGCACTATTATATTCTGTACTCCAAATTAGTGTTGGGTGAATTCCATCCCTGCAGCTCACCCATTCTTCTATTACGGCTAATCCAATTACTTCAGACTCTTATCTTCCTTCCAGTGTGCACATATGCTATCTTCCTCATGGAAGTCATTCTGAAGAAAAGTTAATAAACATATTTATGTTAGAGAAGTAATGCATCAAAGTATTTAGGATCAGAGGAATTTATTATCTTTGTGGTAACCAAAGCAACACATTGATGAACAAGATAGATGAGCAATTTAAACAAATGAAAAGGAAGAATGAAGGGATAACTGAAAAAGGCTACACCTTACCCCCAGTTCAGACTGAAAATAGCACAAAGGGAAATGTTCTTGAACATAGATGGTTGACACTACAGAAAGCTTTTGGACACAAACTTTCCCTCTTTCCAAAATGAAAATATGCAGAGTGCCCATTGATGGAGTTTCCCACCCTGTAGGTGCCAGTAGGATCTGACAGGGCACACCGGAACTCTCTACTTGAATGAAGCCAAAGCTGAAACTTGACCTCGTTCTTACTAAAACTGGTTGTACAGAGAGGAGAATCATTGTTTTCTTGCACTTGAGCTAGTTATAGAAATTAGTTTGAATTGTGAGAGAATGTTATCAGAGCCAAAGGCACCTGGAGGCCTCTGTGCACAGGTAGCTCACTGCAGACTGCAGACCCCACTGAAGCCTGTGTGTGAAAATGCAACCACTGATTTTGCCAGCTCATATTCCAGCAAATTCATTCTGGTGCAATTATTCTCTTTCTGCATCTGTGTGGTGTCTTATTTTCCCAACTAGCAGTGGAGAGCTCAGCTTCCAGATTCAAATACCAAAATGGGATCCAATAACTGCTCATATGCAATGCTTGGAAAGAAGCCTGATGACTGAGTTACATTTTAAAAGATGAGAGGGGCAAGACCTGTACTAGCTGAGAGCTAATCATGCTCCAGCACCATAAAATTGAAGAGAAAAGGACTAATGCACACTCTGAACAGTGATGCCATACCCCACCAAGGTGGCCAGGAGAGAATATCCTGGGACTCTGGAGTTGCACCCCAGGACTGCCCCTGCCCCTCCACCACCACCAGGGCCAGGGAGAAGGGGAGATCAGCACTGGGTTAACCTATAGGAGAAAAAATTAAGGAAAAAGGGGAAAGAGAACCATCCCGTTTGCTCTGGCACCCAAAGCAGCTCTTCGCTGTTCTAAATAGTTCTGTGTATTAGCATAGTTGATGCTGGATTATTACAGCAAAAATGACCATTATGAGAATATATTGAAGTGCAGGAGAGGGATGGGGCAAACCAACATCTGGTATAACAGCTTTATTATGAGGCAATTTTTTAACTGAAGAGTAAACATTTGTTCCCCTGAGCAAGAAGTCATCCCTGCTAAAAACCCCAAAATGAAAGGAGCCGTAGGATATACCATCTTCAGGACCCTATTTACTCTCCCAGTGGGAGAACACATTGCAAAGACATTCAAAAGGACAGTGGGTTTTTTTTTATGGAAAGCAGCATGGCAGGCCCATGGAGGTCCTAACTCGGGTCATGTCCCTTCCTGAAAGCAATAAAGAATTTCTCCTGCCTGCAATATCTAGTATACAATGGCAGAATTACATTCCTATACGTCTAGGACAAGTGTGTGGAGCTGGACTGTGGATTTCCAGTTCACTGGACAGTGCTCTACAGGCATGGGTACACACAGGCTGCTGCAGGCATTTCAGCTCCTCTCCCACAGCTGGGACTCAGCAGGACTGCTGCTGTCACCTGGCCAATTTTTTTAGGGGAAACCAGAAAATGGCAGCTAAGGAGCTGATTAGATAAATAGCATGGTGTTTCCAAGAAAAAGTAAGCTGCCCTTTGCAAGCAAAGATACTTCAAAGACAGAGAATTGCTTATCACTTTCCTTTAATAGCATATAATTTATACAATTTAATACCATATAAAATAGGGTAAAATATATACCTTCTCAGTGTTCTATTCTTTAAGACTGCAAGTGCACTATTCCTTAGCATTTGACCAGGGCCATAATAAGTGAAGGCCCAGTATTAGCTCATCCCTTGGCATTGCAGCAATAAGGATAAGGAAATAATATTCACATTAGACAGTTACTATAGCTTTGGATACAAAGAAAGTAAAATGCTTTCACCAGTTCATAAACAGGTAAATGTTTCCTTTGGTTATGGGTTTTCTCCTTGCTCCAGACAATTGTCAATTATTCCTGCCTACAGGTGTAGAAAGATTAGTCATCACCAAGTTAACAGCAAGATAGTCCACACTTGCTTCTGTAATTCAGGTTTAGAGTTATTACAGCAGCACGAGTCAGAAGGATTAAATGAGAAGGAGGGTATGCTGAATACAGGAAAATATTATATGCAAATTGTAATTATTCATGACTGACTAACAAAAAATATGTATTCAAAAGCTGTCATGATTTAAACATCGAAGAATACAATGCTTTGCATTTATGTAATGACTTTCATCAGAGGATCTCAAAATGCTTAGGTGGCACTGAGATGAATGCAAAATAATGTCAGTCTTGCAGGGGGGCTTTAGGTGTGTTTCCTCTCAAATTAGCAACCAATGGGGGGCCCTGCATTTGGGATTTGAAGCGAGGGATAAGCTAAAGGACAGAGGAAGCATCTTAAGACAGAGCTTAACACTTAGTTAAACAAGACAGGGGGCAGCGAAAACAGTGCGAGGGGCAGTCAGGATTGTGAGACACACCACACATCAGCATGTTACTCCTCGGGGAGTGAGTGTCCCCAGCCAACACTGCTAAGGCTGCATGTGGCTGTGGGCTTAGGTGGACACTGTGCCAGGAGAAACTGAAACGTGTTGTCATTAGCAAAGATCAGCTACTGCTGCCTCCATTTATCTCTTCATAACACCTTGTGCACCAGTTATCTTCCACCACTGCATCAGATAAATTGATGGGAAGGTTCCTCAAAGGGGCTCCCAGGGGTTTCCAAGACATCAGAATGAGAAAAAACAAATTGCAAAATAAAAAAAAAAAAAAAAAAAAAAAAAAAAAAAAAACACCAAAAAAAAAACAAAAAAAAAAAAAAAAAACAAAAACAAACAAACAAAAAACAGACGGGCTCTTCCTCCATGTCCTACATAGACAAGCAGAACTAGCAAGCAAAGAAAAATGGAAAAAGTGAAGGCAGCATCATTCAAAACCTAGTCCACTTTGAAATGAAAACCATTGTGAAAATATGGCACAGGCCAATACTTGGTGGTCTGGAGAACAGAAAGGACTGACAAAGATGGATCTGATCCATCCTCTAGTTCTCAAACTGATTTAGCCTCTGTTGATCCTTGCAGATGAATTCCTAATATCCTTTAAAATATCCAGTGATATAGTACTTAAAAATATATCTAGCTTCTTTCTTCTCTCTGATTATACCACAGGTAAGCAGCAAGCAAATATGTTGCATATACAAAAATACCCCAAAAATTTACTCACTAGCCAAGAATTCTTAGTGCCAACAAAAACATGATGTGGCTCATCACTCATCACAAAAAAGACAGCATGGGAATTTCGCACCACATTCCTTCATCCCTTTTCATGTAGGCTGAGCAGGATGGTGGCATTTTAAAGCAAGAGAGAGCACACCTCAATCTGTGTGGAACAGAGTGTGGGCACTGATGTTACAGGACACGAAGATGGAAACTTTAACCACTGTCTTCCTGGAACCTCCTGAGATCTCTCTCAGTTTCATGAGACAAAGCAAAGTGCAAGATAAAGAGTACTCCAAGGTGTAAGTGCTTCAGCTGGAGGAACTATGGACTGCCAGGCCCTGTAGAGAACTTTCTTCTTTTACCTAGTATTTGGTAGAACATGTATTTGTAAAGGTGAAGAAGGAAAAAAAACATATCAAGGGTTTGAATGTTGCCAAAAAGATGGAATCTTGGAAACATAAAGATAATAACTGAGATTTTATTAATAGGAGATAATTTCAGAACTTACACCTTTTTTCTTAGAATTGTTGCCTAAACATATTGTTGCCTTTCCTTTATGTCTAGGTGAGAAAATTCTTTGCACTGTGTATGCCTCAAAGCCTACTTCTTCAGTGGGCCTTTCTGCCAGACAACTGCCTTCTGATCCTAGAAAATACATAGAGGGGACAAGAGGAATCCACAGTACCTCAATGTTTAAAAAATATTATAATACAGATATTTTAACTTTGGTAACAGCATTCGTCTGTTCTTCAATGGCCAAGCAAGGATTAGTGCAGTTTTTGGTTCTGAAAGACCTGCATGTTTGGCTGTCTTCTGTACAAGGAAGGAGACATGGTCTGTCAGTCAGACTGTGTGTGTGGCTCTTTGACAGCCAGTCTAAGCCACGAAGAATCACTCTCCTATCTACTGGCCTAATATAACAAGATTCTAGCAGTATCTTGCCAAATATTAAGATAACCTACCACCTATGATCAGCAGGCAGATCGCAGTGCATCTTCTGCATTTCAAAAAGCAATTTAGGCATCTTCTTCTCTTTCTTCAGACATTACAGACCACACAGGATGTTACACATGACAGCAGTGACCAATTGGATTGGTGTGCCTCAGGGTGACTTCAGACACAGATGACGCAAAAGACTTAGAGAGATTGATTTAACACCCTGTAAAAATCTAGAAAGCACTGACAAACTGCTGGATCTTCCTTCCCAGCTGCAAACAGAGATGCAGTATGTTGTCAGGATAGTGCAAATGTGCTGGACAGATTTGAATCAATATATAAGACAAAAGCCTGTATTATGGACCAAAAAGACTTGTTGGGAACTGCTACCAGTAATGCCAGTGAGAGCTGTCAGTGTTTGTCCCAGAGCAGTGTTTGGTTCTAAGCATCCAGATGCTGGAAAGAAACTCTCCCCATTAACACCAGTGCTACACGACCACAGCAGATCTCAGTGGCAAGCTCTGCTGCTGCTGGTACCTTTGTGATAGTCCCCCACCAGCTGTGATTTATAACCAATCAATAGCTCGTTATGAGACAGATGGGTCCATTACAATCCGACCTGCTCAGAGTCTGGCTCTTAACTCTTAACCTCATTTGATATAAAATATTCACCAAAATTCTGTGTTGAACATTGGCACAACCTGGTATGTCTTCTCCTACCATTAACAAATGTCATTTATTTGTCAGTGGCATAGATTATCTCATCCACCTCACCACAGTGGATGCTACATTTGTCAAATAAATGGGTAAAGAAACAGTAGAACAGCTCTTTACCAAAATCCACTGTTGTAGAACTTATGGGTGAAGAAAAACAAAAATTACTTGGGGCATATTTCTACCAGTATTTTCTATAACAATTAATAACACCTTCATGATTTCCTCTTAGCATCCCCACAGTTTGGAACCCAGATATGAACCCAGATGGTCTGTGTGCTCACAGCCATGAAGAGAGGTTGGACAATCCATACCTGAGATCTGCAGACCCATAGCTTTCTAAAATCTGGTTACTAATTTTTCAGATTGGCAATCATGTCAATTAAAAACAGAGTTAAGAAGTAAGAGAGAGGGGAAAGAAAGAGAAAGCAGTGTTCTGTGAAATGGACCATCTTTCAAGCATTTTTTAATGAAACACTGTCAAATATACAGACCTGCACACAATAGGTTTGCTACTCAATTCAATCATGCTTTTACTAGGCACAGAAACTGCTGGACTTGTAGTTTTGGGGAATATTTTGATGCTTGGGATTCACAAAACTGACAATCAAAATTATATGAGTCAGACCAAAATATATGCAGGTTTCTCCTTGAAGGGGGACTTTAAAAAACAAACAAATAAAAACCCAACAAAAACAACAAAAACACAAAGCAACAAAACCCAAAACAAACAAACACCCCCCCCAAAAAAACCAAGCAGCAGCTATACTGATAGTTTTGTTTTAGAAGCAGTGATTCTCCATCCATTCTTGGCTTTTATCTGGAACTACTTAGACGCTTGTACATTTAGTCAGCCCTGTCCTTGCTGTATGTCTGTTTCCACAGTAGTCTTGGTTCTGGTCTTATAATGTTCTTCACCCACAAGAATCTCAAGGATAGTACAGAAGCACATCCTCAATAGTAGTATGGAATAAACAACAA
This sequence comes from Pyrocephalus nanus, assembly GCA_038380795.1. Lineage (NCBI taxonomy): Eukaryota > Metazoa > Chordata > Aves > Passeriformes > Tyrannidae > Pyrocephalus > Pyrocephalus nanus. The sequence continues at coordinate 48,352,352 of CM076265.1, read as the reverse complement.
GGTATCTTTTCAGGACTTACTAGGGTTTGCTGAACTTTTATCACCTGACCAGTCATCTTCCAGTGGATCAGCTACAGACCACAGCTATCAGATATTTGTACTGGATTTCCCTTATAAAGCAGATGAGGAATTCCTCTTGGAAATGTGTAACCAGCCCTTCCTTTTACACTGAATCTGCAAGGGAGCCAAACAGAGTCCAAGAGTAAATGTGAAGGCAGTGTTTTCATACTGTCTTATACACATTGAAATAACAAGTATTTAATCTTCTGTAAAGACTGATGAGACCTAAGCAGCAGTACATAATGAATGAAAAGTGATATAGCACCTAAGTGATTCCTGCAACCTGTAGTTCACTCAGAATGTAGGGCCTTCATTATAATAGCCATAGGGGACCAAGAATGTAATATATATAAGAAGTAATGTGTTAACAAGTGATAAAGCTGAAAAAACCAGACATACTTGCTTCATACAAGCTCTTCCTCACATCTAGGACTTTTATGGACACCTTAATAACTAATCCCACACATTTTATCTTTATATTTATAAACAAAGAGTAGGGATACTGCTGAGCAAATCCATTTGCTCAGGAGAACGAAATGTGAGAAACTACTGAAAGTGAGTAAGCAGGAGGCCTATGTATCACTGAATGCAGCATCTTAGAACTAGAAAACTGAAAAGACAAGAACAGGCTTACATGATGTATAGCCACAGCTTTTTTGGCCGTGAATACAAATCTGCCATGTTCTGTAATTTCAGGTGATGGAGTACAAGCTAAAGATTACATGATGCAGCTCTCCAACATTGGTCCTATTTACTCCTCACCTACACTGACATGGAGCCATCAATTTTCATTATGGCAGTCCTGATCCATAGCAAGGAAAAGGAGATACCCTGCTTTTGTTTTCCAGATGCAGTGCAATAGCCCATATTTATGTGAGAGAAAACTTGAAGAGCACTTACTGAAATTCGGACACTAATGAAACTTAAAACTCATTTCCAATCCTTGAATATAATGAAAATCAAAGAACCAGTTGTTATAACAATATATTCTAAATATCCTCAAAGTTGGGAATGATCTTAAATGATCATATATTCCAAAAATCAAATTTATTCCTTGCATGGTCCTCAGTTTTATCAAATAATTGGGATCATCAAGAAGAATCCTCTCCCCTCCATGGGAACTGATGATGGTGTTTGGAGAAATGCAAATTCCTCCACTGTTTTGGAAACTGTGACCTTTATTGATTTCTGATCTTCTAAAAACTTCTCAATAAGGTGTGGATTCCTGGCATAGACTTTCAATCCAAACCCAATAAATTTGCCTTCCACATGTTCAAAGCGCTGTTTTAGATATATGGAGCAATAAAAATATCTTTTAAAAATAGCAACAAAAATATTTTCAGTGCAAGCCAAAGTGATGCTGTACATTTACCTGCTTGCTGATGGTTTTCTAGACTGAAACCCAAAAATTAATCTGAGACAGACCATGCTTTCAGGCTGCAGAATGCCTTGAAAATTCAGTGCTGAAATATTTTCTGTTTATGTTTTGGCTAGCATTTCACCAGGTCATACACTCTTCTTCACTTCATTGACTCACATCCAGAAATGTCATTAGCAAAAAAAGCTTAAGTGGATTCTTTCTAGGCCTCACTGACCACAGAGCCTGAGAAGAGGTCGCCTTCACTTCCTGTGCTACTGGCTCCAGCTAAAACCCCACTCTGAAGTTTCAGAAGACATAGGGACAAAGCTTGCCTGAAGTCAGACTGGGGAATATCTGTTGGTTTTAATGAAGTTTTGACAAGTCAGCCTCGAAGGGAACCTATTCCTGTGCCCTCTGAACACTTGAATTCGTGTTGTAAATTCCATCAATATCAAAAAAATAAATAGCCTCTATTATAACCATTATGGCTACTTAAATTAAAGGAGTACAGTAATATTTGTTTGTACAGGTAATCAGTGCTGCAGTCTTTACTAATGCTTCCTGAGTAGCTGCTGCACTGGAGTGTTAATAACGACTTTTTCAATTATCAGCAATTGTTTTGAAAAAAACTCACAAAGTAAACAATACAAATACTCCTTTGGTAATCAAATCAAAGATGAATGGGAAAGAGTAATGGTGTTAATATTTCACTTAAAGCTTCCAAAAAAACTGCTTGAATGATGCTATCTGTGCAGTCTTTAAAAACCTCTTTTTAAAATAGCTGGAGTTATTATTTTGAGCTGTTACACTTACTTATAACTCACTTTTCATCTCCAGAGCACTAAGCTGGAACATGGACCTTTGTTGATCACACCAGCAGAGGAACTGACATTGGTCATGATTTCTGTTATGTGCTAAACACATTTTGGAGGACAGGACCCTGTTACTGCTTTTCCCTCCAAACACAATACATATTTCAGGTAGCTAGATCTGGTCATGCTGTTTTTGACAGGCAGGGAACTTGGTGTAGGTAATTTTGAAAATATGCCTAAGGTGGCAGGGAAGTTGTGGCTGGTAGTGGTACTACAGCCCAGGAAATCCTGGTTCTGGTTCAGGAATGGTAGCCCTAGCCATTATCCCGCTCAACACTTCAGTAGTGTGACTGCTACAGACAAATCATCCTGTTCTTCCACACACCAGTCCTGGTGCTACATAATACTTAACGCGTTATTAAGCAAAACATATTTCAAGCCTGTCATTGATTCAGGGCCTACAGTCTTGCAAGCATTACATCATTTATCTTCCTTATAAGTGGGAAAAATTCCTGGGCTCTATTTTCTCTCCATAGAAACTACAGAGGAGAAGCCAATGTAATTAATTAAAAGCACTGGTGTCATGTGGACAAGAAAAGGGCACATATTCAGCCCTTTCTTTAGCCATTCAGACTAATGGGTAATATGCCTGTGTGTGGACCACATGACTGGGTCTAAAGGATGGATTTAATATATCTGCAGACCAATCATTTTCCCAAGGGAACTGTCAATTACCAGAGTGAAACAGAAAGGATGCTGATTACCTGGGCCAAACTCTGCTCTTTTTTGTGTCAGAACAATATCCCTGATTGCACTTGCTTCCATGCGACTGGGTTGAGTTTGGCTCTGTCTACTCAGTTCCCTGGGTTGTCTTTGAACCACAGAAACAGTGCTTTGAGACGGACAAATAGCTACTTGGACAATTGCTAATGGCAGGCAAATCCACAGTTCTTCAGACATTAAGGCATTGTAAATACTGAAAGAAAATAAATCCGTGTTGTATTTTTTTGGCATACAATGCCTAAAGCCTTATCTCTCATTCTGTCAAGAACCAAGAACTATGTATACAGATGGTGCAATTTATTATGTTCTGTACTGTGACCAAGTGCTGAAATACCTTCAGGAAATCACCAGAAAGCCTGAAAAGCTTTGCTGTCTCTTGTGACTCCAGCTCACTAAAACTATAATTGAATGAGCACAATATACTAAGCCCTGTGTATTACACAGTAGGCTTACAGAAAAGGACGCCATCTTTTTCAGCATCATTACAGAAAATATATTTGCTGTACAAATACTGACTATACTACCCAAGGTCACAATGTCTCTCTCTACCTCTCTGTATTCTGCCCTTACAAAACCACAAGGCAGGGATTTACAATAAATGTCTAGGTTCAATGAGTCTACCTCAACTCAGGTGTAACACCATTACATTCCAGTATGCTGTTCTCATTTGTAAGATGCTGCTGGGCCTTATAGTCCTGACATTTAAAGCAACACCTGTTGGGGCTGAAATGAGCAGAGATGGTGGTACAACAGTGGTATGAAAAGAAAGTTTTAGCTGTCTATCACCTGAGAAGTTAATGTATTTCCATTCCTGCTTCTCTGAGCAGATTTTTATGAAACTGATTATTAAACTTGACTCAGTGGGTGCAAGAAATACAAAGAAAAACTAAATTCAGTATCCTCAAACCTATTAATCTCTATATATGAAATATAAACCCTGTGTCCAAAATTTTGTTCAAATCCGTGTGCTTACTGAATTTGAAACATTGAAAACAGGACCCCTGTGCCAATGACCCAACAACAGATGTTTATGGTCTATCCAGTTCTCCACGACCACCGTTACACATTTCCGCATGCTTTCTCAGAACATAGAAACACAAATGCCGTGAAGCGCCTTCCTATTGCATCCAAGAGACACGGGCCTGACCCAGTCTCAGGTCCCGTCTGTCACAGGACAAGCCCTTGTATCACTCGTGAACGAAGGGGGGGAACACCAACAAACACCAACCCTAAAACCACCTAGCCGCAATTCTGGATGAAGCTCCTCCAGGACTGGGGGTGCCGGTGGATCCCCCTTGGCTCGGTCCCGCTCTCGGCTGCGGGGAGGGCGCGGGGGCGGGTGCGGCGCTTCCCGGCTGCTGGAGGTGCCCGAGCTTCCCGGGGGCCGCCCCCGCCGGGGCTGAGCGCAGGGCAGCCGCCGCCGGGAGGAGCCCGGGCGGGGAAGGAAAGACGAGGGGAGCCGTGCGCGGAAGCGACTGCCTCGATGGGCTTGAAAAATCACTGCAGCAGCGGCGGCGGCGCCGGCGGGCAGGGGGGAGATGCAATCCCTGGGCTGCGCGGCCGCGCCGCTCCCCTCGCCTCTGCCCTTAGGCTCCGGCTCCGACCCTGCCCCTTTTCCCCTGCGCCCGGCTCCAAACTTTTTCCGCCGCCCGCTCACGGCCTCGCGTGTGAGGGAGCCCTGGGCTCAGCGGTGAGCCCCGGGCGGGGAGCCCCCAGCACGGGCAGGCTGCCGGCGGCGACCGCCTGAGCATCCCGTGGAGGGGGAGCCGGCGGGGCGGGCGCGGAGGGAGGTGGGCAGGGCGGGGGTGGAGGCGCGTCTCCCTGCTGAGGGAGCTGGGACTTGCAGGGCTCTGGGTTTTCCCGACCACTCTTTCCCCTCCCCACCCGCCCATCTCCCTGCCTCCCTGCCCCCCTCCTTCCCTCCCGCCTTCCCTCCCTCCCCTCCAGAATTAAAGTTGGGACAGTCGCGCTCCGGGCATGGGTGCGAGCCAACACCTCTGCCGCCGGCTCGCTCTGCTCCCTCCCCAGGTCGCCCGGAGCCCGCGCCTCCGCCCGTCCGCCCAGGAGGGATGCTGCTCCGGCAGCTGCTGGGGCTGCTCCGCTGCTGCTGGCCCTCCCTGCTGCTGCACTGTGCCCTCCACCCGCTCTGGGGGTCACTCCAGGTAGGGTCGCCCGAGCCCGCTCGCAGCTGCGGGGCGAGAGGGGCGGCGGGGGGCGGGGGGAGCAGAGCGGGAGCGCGGGCAGAACCCCTCCGGCACCCCCGGCACTGCGGGAGGAGGCCGTGGCGGGGCGGTGGCCGCGCCGGCGGCCCCCGATCGCCGTGAGCTGTTGCTCTCAGGGGCGCGGGCCCCCCTCGCCGGGTGGTGCGGGACAGCGGGTGTGCGGGACGGGCGGCCGGGGACAGTCCCCGAGCGCCGAAGTCGGTCCGAGAGCGGTCGGTCCGAGCAGGATGGAGTTGACTTTCTTCGGCGCGCTGGCGGCCGGAGGGTTGGAAAGCGCATTTTGCTGTAGGTGGCAAGATGCACGGAAAGAGGCAGTGGTGGAGCGGAGCCCCGGCGGATCATGCCTTGCCGTGGGTTTTCGGTGTTGATTGCGAATTGAGGATTCTCTGCGTTAAGGGCTGAATCAGCTTTTGCCAACTCGGACGCGGTGGTGTTGTGTGACCTTGATTGTAATGTGAGGTGACCATCAAGAGAGACTGGGAGAAACTGGTATATAGTGAGGGAGAGCACCCGTCCAGTTTGGAGACTCAGAACAGCAGCAAAGCTCAACTCAAATGCGTCACTTCGATATTTTAAAGTTTATTTATCATGTATGTCTTCAGAGAAGTGATTGATGAGGCAGCCAAGTGCCGTTCAGGAACTGACCAATTACAGCTTCTTTCTTGGAGAAAACACAGTTGAGACTCCACATCTTTTACTCCCTGATCTAAACTTAGTGACTCCCAAGAGATTAAAGAGAGATGTTGTTTGTTTTAGCACCTTGTCTCTTGCCATGAATGACAAAGAGGATTTGTGCTCCTTACGGATTAAAATGAACAGAAATACAACAAAAACAACCTCCTTTAAACCAATTGCCCTGTCATAAAAATCCTTGCCTGCGCTACCTTCATGCTGTCCTGCTCAAGTGTTCAGGTAGCTGAGCTTAAGTTAAAACTATAACTGCATTTTTCAGGGAAGCACACTTGGGTGAAAAGAGGTGCCTCATGCAACCTCTCTCCTGTAATCAGTCAGTCAACCAAATAGAAAAAAACCTTGCATAAACATCTTTCTGGCAAACTACTCAGATGATCTAAGACAATCTTTCAAAAATAATTATGTTTATAAAAATCGAAACAGGCTCCGAGAAATGAAAAAGCCAAGGAGCCCAGCCTTTCCTTGCTGTAATGTGGAAGTTTTGTTGTCCCATTCATCAACTGTACTTGTGCTATTGCCTGCTGTTCTGTCAAAGAGCTAGCAATAAAGCTGCTCAAGCTTTTGTCCAGTTCTCCCAAAACTGGGCTTAATGTAGGGGTCCCATCAGAAGGTACAAATGGGAAGGGCAGGTGTGGAGTGCTCACCTGCATGCCAGCCTTCCGTCCTTCCTGTGACTGAAACTCGTTCATCTTTGAACCCCTCCCATGACTCCCTTCCCTGTATTGAGTCATAATCCTTGCTGTTTATCTTCAAAGTCTCACAAGCCACGTTCTCCTTGACTAATTCTGTAATGTCGCATCATGTCGCTCCCCTGCCCCTGCTCCATCTATAGCAGCCGTCATGTTTTCTCACGTCTCTTCTCCCAGCCCCTCTTCACCCATTTGTCTGTGCAATGACTTATGTGTGGCATGGCCTTCCCTCCCACCCTCCCCAGGCCCTGCCTTGTGACACTTAAGAAAATCAGTCAGATGGTAATCAAAGGAGATACATTTATTTTACTAAAAGCAAAACCAAAACAAAACTCACAATTTTTTCTCATTAGCCTGGTAGCCAGCTCTGTGACAAGAAGGCTGGGATGATTCTGTCTGATGTTTTTGACATAATTTTAAAAACAGAGCAGTAAGGGTCATGATAAATAGCAGGGTCACATTTTTTCTGGTTTCATAAACATGGATCTGGATTAAATCTGATGTGAATTACACAGAGCTGTCCTGGGATTTATGCAGTGGTGTTGAGATCTCATCTCTGTAGACTGCTTCAATGAGACAAAGCTCTTGCCACATCAGGAGGCTTTTAGAGGTCCCTGCGCCTTTTCAGTGAACTGCACTTTTCTTTTAAAGCTTTCCTCCTTTTACCTGATTAAAAAAGTTGCAAAAGGGCTACCCTCCAGGGAGTGAATTAATCCTCTTTTCCCATCCCACTCTGTAGAACATGCTTGTGGACTGCTGCAATCACATGGGACTCTATGAAATACTAAAGAGCTCTGTCCACATGCAGATTTATTCCTCCACTTTATGCAAAGCAGCTCTAGGACCACTCTTTCTAAAGGAAATTTTGGATTAAAGAGAAATATGCCACAGGCACAAACTTCAACAGAATCTGCAAAAGGAAACCAGTTATCACTTTCTTTTTGTTTTTCCCTGGACATTTGTGGATCAGATTTTCTTTTCCATAAATATTTTAAAACATTTGTCGTTTTTGCAAAACATGTTCGCATCAAATGCAAAAATCCATAAAGTCAACTTATTTTCAGAGCGGAGAAAAAAAAATGCATGAGCTTGAAGTCCAGGCAACATATGTCTAGACTGTCCAGCTGCTGAGTGTGTTTTAAGAAAGCCTCATGCCAAACAAACAACCAAGGTTAGGACAGGCCAAGAAGACGTGTTCATAGCTTCTCCAGCACCCAGAGGAATGGCTGGAAGGTGCAGAAGTAACAGCTAGGGAGCAAGCCCTGTGGAGTCCATCTCCAGAGGTGATCCCTTGCTAAGGCAACCTCTGTGCTACAGACTGCCTGGTGGGTTTCTAGATGCACCTGAACCTGCAAAGGGCTTCCAAAGCCACTCTGGGATCATGGAAGTGTCCAGCAGAACAAGCAAGCAGTAAAGTTTGAGCCAGATTCAATTAGCAGGCCTGACCAGAGAAAGATTAGGCTCTTTAAACATGCCTTTTTTCTCCTGCCACATACTGTAAAGGCAACTTACCTTGAATTGCAGAGAGGAAGAAAGAAATATGGAGTATTATTTTATCATCTTCTGCCAGAGCAAGATTGTTCCCTAAAGCATATTTTCTAGTGATTTGTTCTGCTTACCTTTAGGAGACACAAGTAATAGCCTTCATTTCTTTCATAAAAAGACTAATAGATATCAACAGGGGGATTTTTTTTTCCTTGAAAAGGATCCAAATGAGAATTCTTCTTTTCCTAATTCTATTTTGCTACTGTTATCTACTGTTCTATGTTACTGTTACTATTCTATCTTCTTGCAGCAGTCCTTGGCTATTTCTCTCCTCTTTGAGGCCCTCAAACTCTATTTGGGTCTTTCCTTTTCCTGACAGATTTCAGCCAACTAAATATCTTTGTTAGTGAAAACCATCTAAGAGAAACCCCTGGCAAGGTAATATCTGTGTTCCTGTAGATATCTTCTAACAACCAGACATTTTACTCAGTGACAAGAGAAGGGAAACAAATAGGTGATAAAGCCCCTGCTTTTAAATATCGGTTCTTTCCCAATTCTTTAAAAATGATCATGGGGAATTTTGCTAAAGGTTCAGGCTTGTGTAATGAGACACAAAGCAATTTTTTTTTTTCCCCCCAAAAAAAGTAATGTTTTCAAAGTAGATAGGAGCAAGGAGTGGCTGATCTTGTATAGGGTTAATATTGTCTGCAAAGTAATTGAGGAAATTATCCACTGGTTTCTGAGGACACTCTATTACCAGCCTAGGGAAGGAGGGCCTCCAGGGATTTAAAAGCAGTCAATAGCTCTAAAAAAATAAACAGAGCAAGCTTTTGGTTCATGTTCATATTAGGTTAGAGCAATAAGTCAATGTAGCTTTGCCATACCAGTACTGTCTTCAGACTTACATACACAAAGCTGCTTCTGGTTTGCAAACAAAGCTGGCTCCAAGTCTGCTCAATGTTATTCTTCCCTGTGTCTATCTATTCTCCCATCACACTGGCTCATGTGAGACTGTAGTGAGCTCATAGATTTCAATAAAAAAGGATCTAGTTAGGGGACGGTATTTATAGCTAGGAGTTAATAGTTGCTTCCTAATCAGTTGTTGGGACCAGTGGAGAGATGTTACCCCTCCTCCTTCTGTCAGCACAGTAAATGTTGTTACACCTGTTCAACAAGTAGGTACCTCAGGTATGACAGAGCCACTGCATGGAGTGGATGCTCTTCACACAAGGCTCTTGGGAGCGTGCCTAGCACCCCAATGCCACGTGTGAATAGTGTTGGAAGAGCTGAGGCAGTGTGGAGGATATTCTGCTGCCTGGGATCACTTACTTTAAAAATAAATAAACCTGCTTAGCAGACAGATTTATTACCAGTCATGAGGGATTATGCAGCCGAGTCACTTTGATTCATTAGGGCGTTCAGAGAGTTTGTGTAAGTTCCTGGAAGCTGTCTGACATGGTCTTTAACCATCCTTTTACTGTTACCTGATGGTGAAGGGGAAACTTGGAAAGCACTTGGGCTGAATTTGTTTTTCCCTGTGTTTGGTAATAGATTTCAACAAGGTGTTTAAAGAACTGAGCCTTCTGTCTTATGCTGTGCTGAGCCGTCCTTACGACTCAGCTACACGTAGACTCTTCTATTCTTTCCTCCCTCCCTCCCTATAATATTTAATCAACAAAGCCCTACCTCCATTTCCCTGAGGCCAGAGTAATGCGTCTTTCTGCATTTAGAAACCTCCTACGCATGTGAACATGTCCTTTGTGCAGTGATGTTGTTTTAATTAGCCACATCTCTCTTTTTGGCCAGAAATATAAAATGACTGTGAACAGCTTTCCTACAGCCAAGAGGCAGCGCAGCCCCCTTGGTGCCCAGATGCAGGCAGTGGGAGAGGCGTCTAGCCTGGGGGCTAGAGTTAAAAAGGTAGTGGAGATGGTCTGTGCCCAGAGCTGGCAGGGAAGGGAAGCAAAGCTTGGATGGGAGAGAGAACCGGGGAGAAGGCAACCCTGGGTGACCCTGAGGATAGACAGAGAGGCAGAAGAAGCATGCTTAAAAGAAATCAGAAAGCATGCCATGAGACATCCTCTGTAATGACCGACATGTTGTGGAAAAACCCTGATTACAGAGGATGGTGTTAGGCCAAAACTATTAAGACAATAACCCGCTTGAGACCAAACTGTACGAGGCAATAGTTGAATGCTAGCATAACTGTCCTTAGCTTCAGCAAGACACAAGTCTGTCCCAGGCGGTCTCCTGATACTTACATTCAAAGTGCTTGTTAGATAACATGCTTATTAATCTTTTACGCTTTGCTTTGTCTCCTTAAAATTGTATCCAGTATTTTCCATCTGAGTATAAGTCATTCAGAAAGAGCTGGCTTAGAGACCTTTGAAGTTAATACCTCTCAGAAGCTTCTGTGATGCTCAGCAAATTTCCTTTTCATTAGGGACTGACTCCATTTTGTAGCATTATATTAGGAATTTTAATGAATATTCCTTAAATCATTAATTAAGTAAATACTACTGATGATAAGACAGACTTGCTGTTCATAAGTGGTCCTTGTCATGACTAGATCAAGCTATTGAATGTATTGTATACCAATACTGGCTAAATCATTGTCCATTGCCAATTGAACATAAGGAACAAGCCTAGAGGTTAAATATTGATGTTATAGATACTGCTTTTAAACACTTGGGTTCTGCAGTGCTTCATCTTCAGTTTTATTAGCCAACATTGCATGTTATACAGGTTGCAATGTGGCATTTCCATTTTAACCCTGTCATTGCTGCGGTCTACAGATGAGTAAAATATGTATTCCCTCTCCTCTTGGTGGGAAGTGAAACACCCTGTGAAATGCTCCCTGAACTTCAAAGTGATGCTGGCAAAGCAGAGGAGAGATGTCCTCTGGCTTTCAGTTCTGCCATAAGGAAAATGAACATAATCCTGACCCTAACTGTCTTGTAATTTTTATTACCTCTCTTTGGCTTGCAGCAATGACCCTGTGAATAATGCATGCTGCTAGATGGCTTTCCTAAGGAAAGAAGGCTTACGCAATCATATTGTCTGCCACTGCCTGCCTTCTCCTTACCCCAGAATAACTCAAAAACCAGCTGGCCAATTTCAGCCAAATTTTGACAGAGGGCAAAGGGGTCTTGAAGATATTGTATTAAGTAAAAAAATAAAAGATAAAAAATGGGAACCACATAGGGAATAGACACTCTTGCAGTAACCTTAGTGAGGAACATGAACTCAGTTCTCACTACAGGTCTGAGGTGCTACGCGGGTACTCAAGTCTAAGAAACACATTAATGGAAAATCAGTTGTCACTGCTCTGCTGCTCACACAATGACTTGTTTCTTCACAGATCACTCAGGGTGAGCCCCAGAAGTCATGCTCCAAGCCTGTAGCAGAGAAAGTTACAGAGAGCTGCCAGGAAATTTGCCAGTGCAGGCCACCTCCACTGTTACCACCGCCTCCTCCACCTCCACCGCCCCCGAGGTTGCTGGCGGTGCCGAGTAAGTAGCCACTGGTACAGTTGTGGTGCTCTGAAGGAGGGCAAAGTGACGGGAACGCCTGGACAGACAGAAGGAAAAAGGATGTGGGAGAGGGCACAGCTAGCTTGTTTGTCATTTTCCACTTAGCAAATGGAAGAAGAAGTGTTCTCAGTAGAGATGGAGATCTGTTTTCTGATCAATGAATAATGCTTAGCTTTTGGAGGAAAGCCAGACAAGTTCCCTCCTATCATTGTATTATATATGATTCCCTAGTTTTAAATGGTTTCCTAATCCCCTAGCCCTGGGAAATGCTTTCCTACAGAGACTTAGCACTGTGCTGACCTTTGAGTTGTATGAACTCCTTTTACGCCAGGTATGCGGCTTGAAGATCTGGGTGCTCCAAGGGAAATCAATTACAAATGTTACAAAAATCAGAGGGATGTCAGGAGTCAGTGGCAATTGAGCAGTTTTCCCGCTAATGCACATACAGGCTACGACTCATCTATTTCTCTTCATAAAAATCAATGCTCCCCATCCTTATCTGAGCTCCTCCTAATTTCCAGCCATGCATCCCCATATCCACGCACAATTGGTGCCTTCAGCTCTGCCGGTTCCCTTCCACGTCAGTGTTCCTGTGATCCCTGATGCATGGATCATTTCTGGAGAGTGATAGCTGTGCTGGTGGTCCCCCAGGGGCAGTCCCTGTGCAGTGGGACAGACCTCGCCAGTGATGTATGCACTCACTGGGTGCAGAGACATGGACTAGGTCCCAGGTATTTGGCATTCCATAAAATCTCCTTAATGCTTATGCATTTTCACAAATTCATCTCTCCCTATAAGGCTGCCTATTAATTCATCTCCCTGCTTATATAAACTCTCCTGGGAGCAACATTGCAAAGTATATCTAGTATCCTCAGCACTTCCCCCAAGGAAAAATAAATCATTAGGTATCATCATTAGGCTGTTTGTCTTTATCAGTGCCATCTCCAGATGTGCAGAAGACACAAAGTCTTCTACACAGCTTTTAGTCAGACAGAGGACAGGCAGAATTTTTCAGTGTCTTTTCTGCCATGATTTTTACTTGTGCTACACTGCAGAAAATTAAGGCAAAGGCAGAGAAAAACCAACAGTGAAACACTTGGGAAAGGAAGTACAAAGACAGCTGGGAAAGGAGAGGGATCTTTTTTATAGCAGGAAAAATCTCTTTCAATGTTCAGGAAAATGTCGGGGACAATGATATTGAAAATTACCTTGATCTTTGTATCACAGGCAGAAAATTACATACTTTGCCACTCTGTTTTCTTGTACCTGGGGCACCCTATTGCCCTGAGGGAGAGAAGATGTGGCAGAGCAGCTTTGGCACAGGGACCAGGCTGCTGTCCAGCTGCGCTGAGAAGGGTGACACTGCTGCCAGGCTGCTTCCCATCCCTGGGCTGCCATCAGGCAGCTGCTTTGAGTGTATGGATTTGTCTCCTGTGAAGTGGGGAGGAAATCATGTTAGAAAAAAAAAAGTCTGTCACACATTGCAATAAGAGGAACAAGAAATCAAATGGGCCTTTGACTGGGATAGCCTGATGCTTACTCAGGCTGGATTGCCAGGTGCTAACCCAGTTTTAAAAATGAGCTATATAAATCCAGATGACTAATATTTAAGCAAGTGACTTCATTTCAAATACAATGAAAAAAATAGATTACACATTTCTTTCACCAGTAAGCTTTGGAGTAGCAATCAAGTGCCTCATCTTGAAAGATGCTTTCATTATTATCAGCTGTCTAGGCACTGTGATTTAGCCCACGTGTACAGCAATCCTCATCCTTGTGATAAGGAACAAGCCTAGTGGTTAAATATTGATGTTATAGATACTGCTTTTAAATGGTATTCAGAGAAGAGGGCAGTAAAGAGCCAAGACAAACTATTGTGAAGTGGTTGATGCTAGACTTACACTTTGCACTTCCTAAGTGATTAAAGTTCAGCTTTGGAAAGACCTCAGCAAAAAAGCAGCAGCATGGGAGCTGCAAGACTTTTACCTTTACAAAGTACAGTGTGTGCCCCATGAGGCACTCCATAAAGATGTTGGCATTGCTCTCAGAGATTTGTGAGCCACAAAAGGCTGCAGTCTGCTAGGTACTGTCCTTAAAACCTCTCTCTGCAATCAAACTGAATCTTGTTGGAGGTTTAGATCAACTCTAAAACAGCTACTGTGGTTTGGGCTGGGCGATTAAAGCCAGTAGATACAAAATTGCTGTCTATCTAATAACTACAGACACTGACAGTTCACTTACATTCTAAATGAAGCCATCTAGTGCTCTTTGACGTGCGCTCCAGCTGCTGCTGTAGAAAAGCAGGGGATCCTCTATGTGTCCTCTTTATTGGTCCCAACTAAATGTTTTCAACCCTACTTGGTTGTGTGGGATGGCACTGGGTAACTGTGAGCAGCTGAATCACTCCCTGAAAGGCTATTATTGTTCTTGAGGACAACAGAGGACTTTCAGGAACAGTTACAGAATCACACAATATGCTGAATTGGAAGGGACCCACAAGGACCATCAAGTCAAACTCCTGGCCCTGCACAGGACCATCCCCAAGAGTCACACCATGTGCCTGAGTGTATCATCCAAACACTTCTTGAACTATGTCAGGCTTGGTGCTCTCACTACTTCCCTGGGGAACCTGTTGCAGCATCCAATCACCCTTCTTCTGTGTGAAGAACCTCTTTCTAATACCCTACCTAAACCTCTGTTGACACAGCTTCAGTCCATTCCCTCAGATTCTGTCACAGGTCACCATAGAGAAGAGATCAGTGCCTGCCCCTCCTCTTTTCCTCATAAGGAAGTTGTAACTGCGATGATGTCTCCCCTCAGTCTCCTCTTCTCCAGGCTAAACAGACCAGGTGTCCTCAGCCACTCCTCACACGGCTTCCCCTCAAGGCCCTTCACCATCTTCATTGCTTTCCTTTGGACACTCTCCAGTAGCTTAATATCTTTCTTACATTGTGGTGCCCAAAACTGCACACAATATTCAAGGTGAGGCCACACCAGTGCAGAGCAGAGCAGGACAGTCCCCTCCCTTGATCAGCTGGTGATGCTTTGCCTGATGCCCCCCAGTTGGCCCTCCTGGCTGCCAGGGCACTGCTGACTCATATTCAACTTGCCATCGACCAGGACCCCCAGGTCCCTTTCCACAGCACTGCTTTCCAGAATCCAGGGTTGCCCCATCCCAGATGCAGAATCCAGCACTTCCCCTTGTTGAACTTCATATGGTTGGTGATTGCCCAGTCCTATAATTTGTTGAGGCCTCTCTGCAGGGCCTCCCTGCCTTTGAGGGAGTCAACAGCTCCTCCCGGTTTTGTCTCATCTGCAAACTCGCTGATTATCCCTCCCAGTCCTGCGTTGAAGTAATTTATGAAGATGTTGAAGAGCACAGGGCCTAAGATGGAGCCCTGTGGAACCCCACTAGTGTCAGGTCACCGGTCTGATGTTCCCCCATTCATTGTTACCCTCTGTGCTTGGCCCATGAGCCAATTGCTCACACACCACATGATGTGTTTATCCAGCTGTGTGCTGGACACTTGTCCAGAAGGATCCTGTGAGAGACATTATCAAAAGCTTTACTGAAATCCAAAAAGATTACATCAACTGGCAGTGCATTAAGCATCTCTTTAGACATTTTTATATCAACAGGTTGATCCAGCAACAAATCATTACTCTGTTTCCTGCAGACAGATTTATACAAAATCTATAAAATGTGAATTCCACGATTCATATAACTGGTAAATGTTGTGTTTACTCTGAGTGGAAATAAGCTAATTCCCTCTGCAGAAAATGAGCAGAATTACACACAGCTTAGCAGGCAGTCTAAAACCCCAAACAGTGTTAGGAACACCAGCTGTCCAGGCTTTAGGAGACACCTTCCTCTTATAGTTGAGTATTTCCAGGAGGAATGTGTAGGTGTCAACGAAGGCTACCACCAGCTGTGCTTTTCCTTGTGGATGCTGGTTCTCTCAGTTTTGCTGGGTGACCCTTATCTTTTTCTGCAAAGTGGGACCTATGGAGTATTTAAGTTTTTATTCTCCTGAGCTTCAGTCCAGATGCAGTTTGTTGGCAACACATTGAGGTGCTGCTGTCTTGTTTGGCATGTGTACCTTGCTGAGGTTCTTCAAGGAGAGGGGTTCCAGCCCACATTAGAAGAAAGTAGGATGGTGGGGACTGTGTGATGAAGTGGTGAGGACTGTCAGGAGACATGGTCATGGAGCCGATTGAAGTTCCTCCAGACAGTCTGGCATATTGATGTTTCCGGAGTAATTCCCCTTATGCAAGCAGCAGCCTGCTCTTTAACCCGTGCCTAGAAAACTGCTCATTGGTAAAGTGAAGGGAAAGCTCATGAGGCTCTGAGGGGCCTAAGGCCAACTACGCTTAGATGCTGACAGCAAAGGAAGGAGGAACTTTCAGTGAGTGTATTCCCTCAGTATGGCTGTGGTGACCTGAAAGAGATAGAAATGCTCAGAACCTGGCCTTTAATTACCTGTGTCTTTCCTCTCCACCCACCCCCACACTCTCACATCTGCTTTCCTCCTTGTCTCTGGATTTCAGCCAGAACTAAGACAAGGTGGATGGAGTACTTGTTTAGGCAGCATTTCTAACCCAGCTTCATAGACCCATGAGATGAAGCTAGTTCAAATGATGTTGACCCTTAAAAATCTAAGACACTGCTGTTGTCAACCCTTAAATACTCTGTGAGCAAGCAGATTTCTCCAGGGGCATTGCAAAGAACAAAGGACTTAGTTTGAAAATGAAAGGCAGCCTTTCAAAACAGGAAAGGGTTAGAGCTAGACATAAGCTGAAGTCAGTATCAGTTTTAGCCTGTGTAAGGTCTGAGGAAAAAAATATTTCAGAAATTACTTCTTTAAAATGTGTCCCAGTTTAAATGGGACAAGGGTCTTCTGCTGAGGATGGATTAGGAGGAAAAGACCCCAAACTTTTTCCTAAGCAATTATTAATCCAAAACTAAGGAGCTTTGATTGAAGGGAAAAAAAAACAAATTATGGAAAAGGGAAAACAAAATAACAGCCCTTTATTAAAAGGTATGTTTGTATTAACAAGAACACAAAAAGAACCCAAGTAAACAACCAAGCAATACTACTATACCCACCAATAATCCCCTTCAAGAACAAAACCGATAGCCCGGCAAAAGGAAAATTTAAAATAGTTCAATTTTTAGCACCCTTTGGTGTAGTTCCAACCACAGTCAGCAGGGGGCGCCGTCGGGTCACTGGAGGTGTAAAACTTGTAATGTCCTGTACCATTCACCAGGTGGCGCTGTTGGGTCGTTGGAAGTGCAGAACCTGTAGTGTCCTATGGTAGTCACCAGGTGGCGCTGTTGGATCACTACAGGAGCAGAGCTTGTCACCAGTGCCTGTCACCAGGCAGCGCTGTGGGATCCCTGGTCACTGCCACGTGGGATGGGGAAAACAAAAAAAAACAACAACAACACCCCCCCCGGGTATATCGGAGAAAAAAAACAACAAAAAAACTGATTCCTCTTCCCCTCCCGAGGAAAAGGAGGAAGGGGGGGGGCGAAGGGGAAGGGGGAAGCGAAAAAAAAAAAACAACACCGACAACACAGAAAGTTCTCTCAATGGAAGAAAAACTCACGAACTCCGGGGGGGCCCCGACAAACAGGAATAGTTGGGAAGGAACCGCAGCAGCCAAAAAAAAACTTCCCTCCAACAGGAAAAAAAACAACAACAAAAAAAAAAACCCAAATGAACCAGCGTCTGCCAGCTCACAGCAGCCTCTCCTCCTCCCCGCGAGCCCGACTCCCCCCCCCACACCTCCTTCCAGCCCACACACCAGCCCCAACCCCTCCCCCTTCGTTGCTAGGCAACTAATGTTCGACCATTAGCGCCCCGGCTAGTTCTTTTGTTTTCACCTAAATGGGTGTGCTGCACACACACACACACACAGGGGGAGGGGAAGGGAAGAAAAATTCCTTGCTAAAGTCAGAACTATGACATTATCCACCCCTAATTTTTCTTCCCATTCCCATGCCACTATACATCTATCAAATTGAACCCTTTTTCTTGAACTCCATACATACATACATTATTCTAAACTACATACACATTCATAAATATATAGGTACAAATACGGGTACAATTATAGCCTGTTTACCCTAAGATAATATCTCCTTGGGGTATGCACCGGGTTTCTCCATCTTCTTGCATCACCCACCATGTGGAACCAGGTCCTTGGGCAAAGACAACTCCACGAATGGATTTGCCTTTGCTCGAGGCATGGTTAACCCAAACTGTTTTACCTAACATACCTCTCATGTGAACCACTGGGACCTTGTCCCCATCTACAGTGTGAAGGGACTCTGATTGGGCAGGGCCGGCTCGATTGACAGAGCCTCTAGTGTTGACTAACCATGTAGCCTTTGCTAGGTGTTGATCCCAGTGTTTGAAAGTCCCTCCACCTAATGCTTTCAGGGTAGTCTTCAACAGTCCATTGCACCGTTCAACCTTCCCGGCAGCTGCTGCATGGTATGGTATGTGATAGACCCACTCAATGCCATGCTCTTTCGCCCAAGTGGTAACTAAACTATTCTTGAAGTGTGTCCCATTATCTGACTCAATCCGCTCTGGGGTGCCGTGCCGCCACAGGACCTGTTTTTCGAGGCCCAGGATGGTATTTCTGGCAGTGGCGTGGGGCACCGGATGCGTCTCCAGCCATCCAGTGGTGACTTCCACCATGGTGAGCACATAGCGCTTACCTTGGCGGGTCTGTGGCAGTGTGATATAATCAACCTGCCAAGCCTCCCCATATCTGTATTTATTCCACCGTCCACCATACCACAGGGGTTTCAGTCTCTTAGCCTGTTTAATGGCAGCGCATGTCTCACAGTCATGGATAACCTGAGAGATAGCATCCATGGTTAGATCCACCCCTCGGTCTCGTGCCCATCTGTAGGTGGCATCTCTGCCCTGATGGCCGGCGGCATCATGGGCCCATCGTGCTAAGAACAGTTCGCCTTTGTGCTGCCAATCTAGGTCCACCTGTAACACCTCAACTTGTGCAGCTCGGTCTGCCTGTGCATTGTTGCGATGTTCTTCATTGGCTCGATTTTTGGGCACGTGGGCGTCTACGTGGCGGACTCTCACAATCAGTTTCTCTACCCGGGTAGCAATGTTTTGCCATATATCAGCGGCCCAGATGGGTTTTCCCCTACGTTTCCAATTGGTCTTCTTCCATCTGTCCAACCACCCCCACAGGGCATTGGCCACCATCCATGAGTCTGTGTAAAGGAAAAGTTTCGGCCACTTCTCTCGTTCAGCAATGTCCAATGCCAGCTGGACGGCTTTGAGTTCTGCGAATTGGCTTGATTCACCCTCTCCTTCTATAGCTTCTGCAACTTGTCGTGTGGGACTCCATACAGCTGCTTTCCATTTACGTTTCATTCCTACAATACGGCAGGAACCATCAGTAAAGAGTGCATAGCGTATGTCTTCTTCTGGTAGTTGGTTGTATGCTGGGGCTTCCTCTGCCCGTACCACTTGCTCCCCTTCTTCTTCTTCTGCTAGACTAAAATTCTCACCTTCCGGCCAGTTCGTGATGATCTCTAGGATCCCAGGGCGATTTGGGTTTCCAATGCGGGCGCGCTGCGTGATCAGGGCAATCCATTTGCTCCAGGTGGCATCAGTGGCATGATGTGTAGAGGGCGTCTTCCCTTTGAACATCCAACTCAATACCGGTAGCCGAGGTGCCAGGAGGAGCTGTTCTTCTGTGCCAATCACCTCTGAGGCAGCTTGTACTCCCTCATAAGCTGCTAGGATCTCCTTTTCTGTTGGAGTGTAATTGGCTTCTGACCCTCTGTAGCTTCGGCTCCAGAACCCAAGTGGGCGGCCTCGGGTCTCACCAGGCACCTTCTGCCAGAGGCTCCAGGAGAGGCCCTTATCCCCAGATGCAGAGTAGAGCACATTCTTCACATCTGGTCCTGTCCTGACTGGCCCAAGGGCTACAGCATGGGCAATCTCCTGTTTAATCTGTTCGAATGCTTGCTGTTGTTCAGGACCCCACTGGAAATCATTCTTCTTGCGGGTTACCAGATAGAGAGGGCTTACGATCTGGCTGTACTCGGGGATATGCATCCTCCAAAAACCTATGGCACCCAGGAAAGCTTGGGTTTCTTTCTTGCTAGTTGGGGGGGCCATTGCTGTGATTTTATCGATGACTTCAGTCGGGATCTGACGACGTCCATCTTGCCACTTTACTCCCAGGAACTGGATCTCTCGGGCAGGTCCCTTGACTTTACTTCTTTTGATGGCCAACCCAGCATCCAGGAGAATCTGTATGATCTTCTTTCCTTTCTCAGAGACCTCTTCTGCTGTGTCCCCCCATACAATGATGTCATCAATGTACTGAAGGTGTTCTGGAGCTTCACCTTTCTCTAGCGTAGCCTGGATCAATCCGTGGCAGATGGTGGGGCTGTGTTTCCACCCCTGGGGCAGTCGGTTCCACGTGTACTGCACGCCCCTCCACGTGAAAGCAAACTGCGGCCTGCACTCTGCCGCCAAGGGAATGGAGAAGAACGCATTCGCGATGTCAATAGTGGCGTACCACCTCGCTGCCTTAGACTCCAGCTCGTACTGGAGCTCCAACATGTCTGGAACAGCGGCGCTCAGTGGCGGGGTGGCTTCATTCAGGCCACGATAGTCCACAGTCAATCTCCATTCTCCGTCAGACTTACGCACAGGCCAGATGGGGCTGTTGAAGGGGGAGTGGATCCTGCTGATCACTCCTTGACTTTCCAGCTCACGGATCATCTTATGGATGGGGATCACAGAGTCTCGGTTCGTTCGGTACTGCCGACGGTGCACTATTGTAGTGGCAATTGGCACTCGCTGTTCCTCAACTTTCAACAGTCCCACAGCAGAAGGGTTCTCCGAGAGGCCAGGTAGTGAATTCAACTGCTTAGCCACTTCTGTCTCTACAGCAGCTATCCCGAAAGCCCACCTATGTCCCTTGGGGTCTTTGAAATACCCATTCCTAAGGTAGTCAATGCCCAGGATACATGGGGCATCTGGACCAGTCACAATGGGGTGTTTCTGCCACTCCTTCCCGGTCAAGCTCACTTCAGCTTCCAACACGGTCAACAGCTGTGACCCTCCGGTCACCCCAGAAATGGAAATAGCCTCTGGTCCCACATGTCCTGAGGGCATTAACGTGCATTGAGCGCCAGTGTCAACCAAAGCCTTATATTCTTGTGGGTCTGATGTGCCAGGCCATCGGATCCACACCGTCCAATAGACACGGTTGTCCCGTGCCTCCACCTGGCTAGAGGCAGGGCCCCTCTAATACTGGTCTCTGTCTTGCTCGTCACAGTTTTCCGTCTGCAAATACCGGCGGGAGGTACCTTCTAGTGGGTCAGATCCCTGCCCACGGGATACCGGCACTGCACTCACTTTCACGGACGTTGTTTTTCTCTGGTCCTTAACCTCTTGTACTCGGGCTGCCAAGGCATGGGTGGGTTTCTTGTCCCACTGTCCCATGTCTTCTCCAGAGCCAGCTAGGAAATACCACAGCTCGGTTCGTGAGGCCTGTCTCCCCTCTCTGGCTGGGGGGCGCCTGGTTCTCACTGGTGCCACCTGGGAGCTGTTCTTCTCCATCTTTTCTAGGATTTTCTCCTGTTGATCTTGTAGTTTTGTAGCTATGGTAGTGAGGTTGTTGATCGAGGTCTCTACGGAGGAAACGCGGGCTTGTAGTGATTCTTGGACCATACTGTTGTACATCCGAAGTTTATTTGTTATAAACGCCACTGGCTCTCTCTTTTCCCCAGCCTCCAATGATGTCAGGTAACTGATGTGTGCAGATGGCCCCATACGTATGAGGGTCCACCACATGTATGGTGTACATCTAACCTTGTCGGGATCGTGATTAGCTTGCATATCCCCTCCAAACAGTACCTCCAACAGTGCCATTTCCCTCAGGCGTCGGATCCCCTCCTCCATGGTATTCCAGCTCTTTGTAAGATGGTCTGCTTGGAAGGCCTCTTTGTGAATGAACTTCTCTCTCACAGCATCCAGCAGCCGTGCCCAGAGAGACAGGGGCTTTGATTCTCTCACAAATGCCTCTTCAATGCCCGCATCTCGGGCAATAGACCTCAAGGACCTTGCTTCACCACCATCAAGGCTTATGGCATCACCCGTGGAATCCCAAACTCGGATCATCCAGGTTAGTATGGACTCATTCGGCTGACGAATGACGTCTTCCCGTAATTTCCGGAGATTGTCATACGATAAGGACTCAGTGATGATTTCTGGCTCCGGGTTGGCTGCCTGTGAGGGTCCTGCCTCCTCATCATCATCAACTGGGCGGGCTGATTTGGTCTTATATTTTCTCCTTTGGATAGGTGCAACCTCCATTGACTTGTTTGGTTCCTTGGAACTGGCCTGATCTGGAGTCACCCTTGTATCAGACCTCTCGTTTTCATCTTTTCTTTTTCCCTGTGAAGGCTGCACCATACCGAGCACCTTTTGGTAGGCAACGGCTAAAGCCCCACATGCATCTGCCACCTGCCTCTCTATGGGTTTACCATGACTCCTCTCCCTTGCAGCTATTATTATCTGTGTAGGGTCTGGGAGTTTTTCGAGAGCGAACTTCCATGCTGTAGGAACTGAACCACTTTCTAGAAATTTACCCAAGTCTTCCCATGGCCCATGCCATTCGAAGTTTCCCACCCCTGGGGCTGGC
Source organism: Pyrocephalus nanus (assembly GCA_038380795.1). Classification (NCBI taxonomy): domain Eukaryota; kingdom Metazoa; phylum Chordata; class Aves; order Passeriformes; family Tyrannidae; genus Pyrocephalus; species Pyrocephalus nanus. Next base: position 48,330,008 of record CM076265.1, on the reverse strand, counting down.
TTCTGTGCCCGTGCCTGGTTAATCATGGGCCTAACTACAAATGTTAGATATAACACCGTGGCACAAGCTTGCACGAAAAACCCCAAAAGGAAAACGTCTCTTACACCTAAAGAGAGTTTAAATGTCTCAGAGGCCGTTGTATTAGAACCAAAGAGAAAATGTAGGAGGGGTTGGGTAAATATACCTCCCTGTGTTTCTCCATAGGGATAGGTGCCATTATCCTTAAAACCCCAAAGGAGACAGTGTAGGCTAGAGCAGTAATATATCCTTGAGAACATGTCCCGAAGGAAAATAACAGGTGCTGAGTTTGCTATGTCATGAACCCAATGCGAGATCTCAAACATACTTATTACAATGAGGGTCATAGTGTCTGAGCTGAAAAACATCGACAGGTGAGACATAGATTTTGGCATAATTATATACCACAGAAAAGCAGCGAGCTTAGACTTCATGGTGCCTACAGGTTCACAAACACGTATAAAGTCACAAAAGGGCAGTTATTCCTTTTCCACTTTTCCTCTCTCAAAGCCCCACGTTGGGCGCCAAAAATGTCCCAGTTTAAATGGGACAAGGGTCTTCTGCTGAGGATGGATTAGGAGGAAAAGACCCCAAACTTTTTCCTAAGCAATTATTAATCCAAAACTAAGGAGCTTTGATTGAAGGGAAAAAAAAACAAATTATGGAAAAGGGAAAACAAAATAACAGCCCTTTATTAAAAGGTATGTTTGTATTAACAAGAACACAAAAAGAACCCAAGTAAACAACCAAGCAATACTACTATACCCACCAATAATCCCCTTCAAGAACAAAACCGATAGCCCGGCAAAAGGAAAATTTAAAATAGTTCAATTTTTAGCACCCTTTGGTGTAGTTCCAACCACAGTCAGCAGGGGGCGCCGTCGGGTCACTGGAGGTGTAAAACTTGTAATGTCCTGTACCATTCACCAGGTGGCGCTGTTGGGTCGTTGGAAGTGCAGAACCTGTAGTGTCCTATGGTAGTCACCAGGTGGCGCTGTTGGATCACTACAGGAGCAGAGCTTGTCACCAGTGCCTGTCACCAGGCAGCGCTGTGGGATCCCTGGTCACTGCCACGTGGGATGGGGAAAACAAAAAAAAACAACAACAACACCCCCCCCGGGTATATCGGAGAAAAAAAACAACAAAAAAAACTGATTCCTCTTCCCCTCCCGAGGAAAAGGAGGAAGGGGGGGGGGCGAAGGGGAAGGGGGAAGCGAAAAAAAAAAAACAACACCGACAACACAGAAAGTTCTCTCAATGGAAGAAAAACTCACGAACTCCGGGGGGGCCCCGACAAACAGGAATAGTTGGGAAGGAACCGCAGCAGCCAAAAAAAACTTCCCTCCAACAGGAAAAAAAACAACAACAAAAAAAAAACCCAAATGAACCAGCGTCTGCCAGCTCACAGCAGCCTCTCCTCCTCCCCGCGAGCCCGACTCCCCCCCCCACACCTCCTTCCAGCCCACACACCAGCCCCAACCCCTCCCCCTTCGTTGCTAGGCAACTAATGTTCGACCATTAGCGCCCCGGCTAGTTCTTTTGTTTTCACCTAAATGGGTGTGCTGCACACACACACACACACAGGGGGAGGGGAAGGGAAGAAAAATTCCTTGCTAAAGTCAGAACTATGACAAAATGGTACAAGGAAGAGAAAGAATGTTCTGTGTGAGGAGTCCACGGTACTGCCATCTGCTCTCTGTGTGATGGAAGGGTTCAGTCAAATATTGCTTCAGTCAATAAGAAGGATGAAACTTAAGCTGAGTCTGGATACATGAACCAGTCTCTGACTTGTTGGATACTTGCACAGAGGTACACAGTGAAGTCTTTACATCTCCTGACCTCAGTGAAAGTTTGTCCTGAGCTGGCAGTTGAGATCAAGCACAGTCACGGCAGTGCAAAGCCAGAGTGAATGACATCACTGCAGAAGACTCTAATCTCCATGCAGTATTTGTATGATTGTGTTTTTCAAGGTGAAATCTTTTCCTTTATCTTCAGAGATAGAGCATCTAATTAACTAATTATTTGGACTGGTGAAAATGCCAAAATAAAAATTACCAACTCCAGGAAAGCTGAAACCTTTTGGCAACTATATAAGCTCAGATGTACAGCTTGATTTCAGAAAGTGTGTAGGGTCTCTTCAGTGCAAGTAGAAAAACTAAGCACTTTCAGATCTTTTGGGACAGATGATAGAATCACGGAATGGTTCAGGTTAAAAGGGACCTTGAAGACTGTCTAATTCCACCCACCTGCCACAGTCAAAGACACTTTCACTAGATTGGGTTGCTCAAAGCCCCCATCCAACGTGGCCTTGAACACTTCCAGGAATGGGGCATCGACAACTTCTCTGGGCAACCTATTCCAATGCCTCACCACCCTCACACTAAAGAATTTCTTCTTAATATCTAATCTAAATTTATGCTCTTTCCATTTAAATCTGTCACCCTTTATCCTTATTCCTACATGCCCTTGTAAAATGCCCCTCTCCAGATTTCTTGTAGACTCCATTCAGGTACTGGAAGGTGCTACAACATGTCCCTGAAGCCTTCTCCAACCCTCTCAGCCTGTCTTTGTAGAATAGGTGATCCAGCTTTCTGGTTGTCTTTATGCCCCTCCTCTGGACTCCAAGAGATTCTCATCCTCATTATGTTGGACACCCCAGAGCTGATCACGGTACTGCAGGTGGAGTCTCTTGAGAGTGAAGGAGAGGGAAGAATCAGCTTCCTCAACATGATGGTCATGCTTATATTCATGCAGCCCAGGACACGGCTGGATTTCTGGGCTGCAAACTCACACCATTTCTTGTTCACCAATGTCCCCAAGTCTTTCACCTCAGAGCTTCTCTTAATCCAGTCTCCATCCAGCCTGTATTTGTGCTCAGTATTGCCCTGATCTGGGTGCCGGACCTAGTTGAACTTCACAAGGTTTGCATGGGCCCACCTCTCAAGCCTGTCAAGGTCCCTCTGGATGGCATCCGTCCCCTCCCATGTGCTGACTGCATGACACATCTTGGTGTTGCTGGCAAACTTGCTGAGGGTGCACTCAATCCCACTGTCCATATTGCTGACACAGATATTAAACAGCCCTGGTCCTAATAGGGACCCCTGAGGAACTCCACTCATTACTGGACGGTCACAGTATGTGTATATTAGGCAGGAATATGAAGTACAGGAACAGTCTGGAACTTCTCAAGATTTGAGTAGGTTTTCAAGCAACTGATGTGTTCAGATTTGGTTTCCTAACTGTTAAGATAGCCTTTCACAGCAGGAACTTATTACAGAAATAAAAATTGCATGACTCTGGGATGTAAAAGAATAAGAAATGGATTTTCATGAGGTTTTTCTAGGTCCTAAATCCTGGTGATAGAGTGTACAGGGTGAGCCAGTGTAGATCCGAAAGAGACTGAGCCTCATGCTGAACAGTCTCTGCATCTCTATTCCAGCAGGAGAGCTGAGCATGGTCCTGATGCTCACCACATCACTTCTTGTACTGTGTGGATATGGATGTTGATGTGTTTGCCTACACAATGCCAAAAGGACTTGTTTCCTTGGCACCGGTCTGATTGTCCCCCAGGAGCTGGGGGGAGGTTTTCATTGCAAAATGAATTGAAATCTTTCTGGAGGTCACCACATGTCTTTAAATAGGAGATGTCAAATAGTTGGCTGTGGTCAGTTTGGTGTAGGCTGCTGCAATAGCAGTTGAGCATCTCAGGGAACTCTCAAGTTTCCCTCTGGTTAGACATTTTTTCTTGTGAGGGCTTTGCACCTTTACAAGCAGCCACTGCAAAGCTGCTGTCCCTAAGGGCTCAGCTGGCAGGACCAGCCTTCATCTACTGTCTTGCTAACTGAAGGACTAGTTCTGAGCAGTTTGGAGATATTTGGTCACACTTGAGGAGTCTTAGGTTGTTTTCTCCCAAGTGCTGATGTCCAAAGCAAAACTGTTAGCAAACAGACAGGGCTGGGTTTGTTTTATAATATAGGGAAGGCATTTTCCTCCATACTTCATACAACATAGTGACTACCAAAACTTAAGAGCAGAGGAAGAACTACAGTAGCCCCAAAATGGCCAGGGCCACATTGTCTACTATATGAAGACATTTATGGTAGTGACTGTTACTGTGAGAGCAAGTCTGGTCTAGACAGTGACTGTTTTTAAATGCAAACAGAATGCTGAAACAGGGAAGCCCTTCCAGTTTTGGTAACACAGCTGTCATACTCTGAATTGCAGTCTTGTGTGAGAGCATTGTTCATAATTTACAAAGCAAAACCAAAATTCAATTCTTGTCTTCTCCCACATACACTTTCATGTTACTGGAGGAATGTGATTCTCAGAACTGGCAGTGGGATTTTGAGGCTTTCAAATCCAAATTGAAATCCAGCCCCGCAGCCTGGAGTCATAGATGATGGCACATACAGAGTCTATTCCAGGTCCCCATCATGTTGTTTTCACATCACAGCCACTACGATCTCTCTTAGCACAGTGAACCGAATCATTAAGCATCCAAGACTGGATTTAAACAGAACTCAACCACCTAAATCAGAAATGCAGTTACTGGATTTTCTGCCTCAAACTGCAGGCACCTCTGATTTTATCACTGAAGACATAAAGACTTCAAAATCCTGATGGTTTTTGCATTTAGCACAGTTATTTCTGGTGCAGGAATAAAAGTTGCAAGTCCTCACCTCTCAATCAAAATGAGAAAATTATTTAGGGTGAGGACATTTCTTAAGCAGCAGTCAAATAAGAAATTTGAAATAGTTCCGGCATCTAAAAGGTTATCTTAAGCCCGAAGAGCTAGATTAGTGACTAGAAAGCAGGTAGGATTGGAAAGGTTCCTGCTAATACATTCATGATAGGATTCTGCTGTCACTTGACATCTCATATTGGGCTGTTGAAAACTCTCTTGTCTATCTGTGTAAAACACTGATTAGAGCAGACTGTGAATCACAGATTCCATTGCTTTCCCAACTCAGAGTTTTTCACCACAATAAATTCTGAAATGTTTTGTCAAATCTAATTGTTATTTGGGCAAGTGATGAATCTTCCCCCTGCTCTGGGACCTTGTGTATTTGTTTTGAATTTTTCATGCAGTAATAAATCTATATAATGGAAAAATCCTCTCTCTTGAAAATGCATTTTGAAGTATTTAAAAGTAAGAGCCTCAGGACAGATTTTGCAGTGCAGGAATCAGTGGGAGTTCTGTTATCTATAGATTAAAAGCATTGTCCAATTTTTTAAAAGAATCATCAGATATTAAACTGGTTCTGCAGTAGAACAGTCCTTTCTACTCTGAGATGCATACTCCAACAGCTTGATTTTTTTTTTTTTTTTTTTAAGCAGGAGTTGGCTCAGCGCAAGACATTGATTCCTTCTGTGGATGGCAGTCCATTTGTACATGCCTACCATTTCACTGATTAGGAAGATAATAAATCTTCAGTGAAGTTGCTGATGAGTCAGAGGCTGCTGATTTACAAGTGATTGTAGGTTCACCTGCCCCTGGCAGAAGGAGTTGTGCCTCATCTTGACGAGTCAACACTTAATTGGCACAAGCTGTTCCAGCAGAGAGGGCTAAGCAGTTGACCTCGCTTAAGCAGACCCACAGAAATATGTTCTTGTAATGGTTGTGGGCATTGTGTTGTTGTGAACATGATACAAAGGTGTTGCACTGCTTGTGTAATGGGTAAATTACTAATGGGTAATTTTTAAATCAATATAGCAGATCGAGGAAGCAGCAGTCTGGAAATTTGGGATGTTATCCCAAAGTGAGGACATAGTGTCCATTAATATATTATGAACATAGGTTAATAACTGATGCCACTGCCAAAAACTGTCATTAATAATTATGCAAGTTAATTTAATACTTCCACTAGTAAATCATATTACCATTATAACCACATAAATATAGCAGCAGATTGTGGATTCCTAATTGTTATTTAAATGAATAGTTTTATAATTTTGAAGTGTCTTTTAAATGGAGCTGGTAATTCATCAGTTCATTGGTTAGAAATATATTTAGACAAAGATCTGTTCCTTGACAAATGCTGCTATTAAACTGGACCTTTACCAATGGAGCAGATTCTCTTGAATCATCCCTGGACATTTTCTTTTCCTTCTGGAAGCAATGCATAATCTTATATCATAGCCACTGTCAAAGGAAACTACTGTCAGTGGAGCACAAGGAGGGTTTGGTATAACCCTCGCTTTGGTTTGTCAAGCTGCAGGTGCTCTACCTCTGCTTTATGGGCCATCATTCTACAGTGTGGGCTGCCTACAGCTGCAGGCTTCAGGAGGGAGTGATGTTTAGCAGGACTTCTGCAAAAGCTTGCCTACCTGTGCAGGTCTAGACTTCTGTGTAAAGCCTGAGGACAGTGCAGACAGCAACCTGCATCCAATTTGGTTGCATTTGTGACTGGAAGGTAACCTGTGCCTTTTATTTTAGCTTTCAGAGAGTTACAAATGGACTGAGTGGTAATTGAGGACTTCATATTGGGCATTTGGCACGGTGAAACGCCTTGATCTGTTAAATGTGCTGTAATTGCCTTTTTTAGTGTTCTATATTTTATGGAAACTGCATAAAAATTTCTCAGTTGAAAACTGTGATTTTATTTATATTAGAATTAAATTTACTCCTGGTTTAGAAGGCATTACACACTTCAGTTCTATTTTGCTCTGCATGTGTCATCAATTTAATTTCCCTTAAGTTGAACCTGAATACAATTTGGAAAAGGAACTTAAGTGCACTAGGTATGGGAATTATTAACTGATCACTGTAGCCCTTATTTCTGGCAATAACTGAGACACTGAAATTATACAAGAAACAAACTGCATAATATCAAACAGCAGGATTGTGTTTATATAGATGCCGTACACCAACAGAAGTATCAGCTACTTAGTCAGCCGGCTGTTCCATAAAACTTAGACATATGACTTACAGTATGGCTTTCTTAGTAAAGTAAACTCTTTAAAGCCATCTGTAGTTACCAATCTAAAGTGTGTGACTATTATAGTCACTTTCTCCATATAGTGGAGTGTCCAACAAGCAGACCATCAATTTTTCAGAGATGAACACAAACCAGCGCCTTAGAAACCGCTGCATTAACACATTAGGAACACATTCTGAGTATTTCCAAGTCTTCCACAATCTGTGCTGAGAAATTCAGTCTGCAGTTGGCTGAAGCTGGTTTTGTATCAGACTTCTCTGAAGGCACTAATTTGGAGAAAGTGTCAGCTCTAAGACATGAGGTTTGTCCAGTTTTTGTTATTACCGGGAGGTTCCTGACCTCTTTAAAAAGCTGTTAAGGTTCTACAACATAATGTCCTAATTATGCCAGTAGCATAGAATTTTATTGCCATTGCATAGCCTGTGACTTTGATGGCACCACTCACGTGAATACTGTTGAACTCAAAGTTGTGCATATCTGGACTTTAATTCAATCTCTATGTAGAAAATTATACCAAGAAAAATCTGTCATTTTTCTATGGGATTGAATCTGCCAGCCCTGAGGTATCTCATTAATCATTTGCTGGTGAAAGATTGGTCATCAATATAGGAGTTTAGATTCCTGAAACAATGTTTCAGCTGTTTGAATTTCAGCCTGTGTCATCCATCCTTTGAAAGTCTGTTCACTGGAAGAGCTGAAAGATTGATAAGCTTTCAAAATACTTGATGGTGATGTACTGTGGCTCTTGCAAGTGAGGCATCTTGCCCACCCTGCAGGGAATGGTCAAAAGAGAGTCCAGGGCACTGCTTCTCCCTCTGCCACCAATCTGCTGGACGATCCCAAGAGAGTCAGGTACCTTATCAGCCACTTAGAGTTGTCATATCTGAAACAAAGATATGTTTTCACTTCTGTTAACTTTGGATTTGAGACTAGTGGGCATCAAGCACTGAAGATTATTATTATTAATATTATTATACACATCTGTATAATACATCTGTATGCGTGTCTGTGTGCATATGTGCAGTCTTATTAATGGAAATATGCCAAAGTGGGCTGAAATGGCAAAGGCAGATTTAGCATGAAGGTTCAGTGTTTTCAGGCCGCTTTTTTTTCCAGGATGCTCTTTTCACTGCTGTAATGTGATGAGGTCATCACGTTTGCTGCGACAAGCAGATGATGCTCAGCACTGATTTTTCCCCACTGAAGAATTGCCAATGCTCATAACGGGCCTGTGCTGCACGTCACTCACTGCTGGAGAGTCAGACTGTGTGTTTGTGCAATGAAGTGGATGGTACTGTGCTGGCATATCTCTGTGTCTCTCAGTGGTGCCTCTGTTCAAAAGAACTGAGAATTACTGTCCCCAGGTCAGTGCTGTGCTCTGCTGTTCTGTCACAGACTGTGGCCTGACTGCTGTGTTTCCTTGAAAAGTTAGTTGACAGGAGGGTCAGGGGAATACAGCTAGTCCTTTTAGAAATATAGATGAAGTACTTTTAAGTGGGCCTATTCATTAAAGAATTGGGAAAGGAATAACAATGGTGTTGACATGCAGCCTTATGTTGCACTTTTTATCCCTACATCTTGCAGCTATTTAGAAAGATGGAGCTATACTGTTCCTATCCTGGAGAAGGAGGAACAAGGCTAGAGTGAAGGTCTTTCCAAAATCACCCAACAAGCAAGGGGGAGAGCTGAGCATGGAACCCACATCCTGAGAGGAATTTCTGTCTTCCACTCCCAGTGACACTCTGCCTAAGTAAAGAGAGGTTAAAGCCTGTATCATAAAACTCAGAAGATTAACTGACGGTTTTGTATCTGCATACCTGACAAATCATTCTGGTTGTCTGAGTGCTGAGAACCTCTGGAAATCAGGTCACCTTCTAAAATAAATTCCAGGGTACTAATTTTACAGCAAATTCTCAGGCACTTGTGACCTGTTTCTCAGAGGAACTAGATACCCACGAATTTCATCGACATCTCCTGCATTTCAGAAAACAGACCACCAAGTACAGCAGGGCTCACTTGAGCATCAGCTCCCACAGAGAGGCAGCACTTAGGACTACCTGGAGGTGTCACTAGGACTGTCTCAGTGCTGCCCAGCCTGGCGGTGATCCAGGTTGTGGAGAGCAGGCAAATGTGAAGGTACCCATGAGGCTCTCCTGAATGTCCCTGTAGCTGCAAGGAGAAGGCTGCCTTGCAAGGCACAGACTTCAGTTCTCATTTGCTTGGGACAGAAATCAACAGAGTGTGATTTAATCAGGATAAAAACAATTCAGTCCTTTATGTTAAGAGAGAATCAAATGATGAAATGGCGTCTCATCGGGAGGCGGCTGATTAGAAAAACACAGGACAAAGTCAGATCAGAGGGCAGTGGCTGATGTGAGCATGCATTGTAAAGATAAATGCCAGAGCTGAGTGTTAACACAGAAACTAGCTATGATGTAATCTCCCTAAAAGCCTTTTTTCCACAAGGCCTATAAATGCTACCACTTCTCCAGATCGTGCTTTAGAGAACAGATCTCCATTTTTGCTCTCTAACCCCACTCTCATTCAAAAGACCTTGGCAGCTGAAACCATGTTTTGCCCCTATTTGCAGGATTGTGCCTCAATTCTGGCAGGTCCCATCAGTTTCACCAACAACCAAATAGGATTAAGGCTAGCAAGTCTGGCCCTCAGCCTGTTGATTGTTTGGAGTACAGACTTTCCCTCCCTACTTTATTTGACAATCCTTTGACTGCTCTGATCTGTGTATTGGCATCCTTCCGTAAGTATGTAGAAAACTGAACTGTTCTCTAGTTTTCCTCTGCAGTTGTACAAAACCAGTACAGGTTATCCCACAAGCTTAAGCATCATCCCTTCCCGGGCACCTTGTGGGATCCTACCTTGTTCCTGTCTGTAGGTCTTGCCTGCACACAGCTCCTGGGTATGACACAAGTCAGTGTGCTGGCTTGGGGCAGAGATTTGACACCTGCCTGGGAAGTCAAGAAGGGAGTTTCTTGCTTCCACCCCATGATGTAGTTTTGGCCAAATCAAGTGTTTGTGTTTACTCTCAAGGAAGAGGCAACATGTTCCAGAGGGTAGGACTGGCCAGGAGTCAAAAGACATTTTGTTTTCTGGCTCTCACAGAGCTGCAGTGACTTTGCACAAGCCACTTCCTCACAATGTGCTTCGCTTATGTCTGGACAACCAATACTTTCACCTGCTGTTATTTTATTTTGGTCCTTATTACATGTTCATTTTCTATAGGAAACTCAAATCTGCCAAGAAAAAGCAGCTGCAGGACACCTACCAATACAGCACAGCAACATGGGGCTTTAGTGAAATCCACTGCAAAACCCAAACCTAAATGCATGCAGGTTCAATAACCTCTTAAGGTTAGATCTTGAGCATCATACTTAAAAATCCCCCACTCAGCTGCTCTCTTCCTCACTGACTGTATCCAGGCTCAGAGTTTTTCACCTGCAGTTCCAGACCTGTTTCTTGCAATGAGCCATGCCCTATTCTATTGCCTGTGACCTTCAGAAAATTCCTGCAGAACTGCCCCTTTCCTCCACCTCCTGCACATTCTAGTCTCGAAAACCAACCATTTTTCTTGTTTCAGAAGGGAAGTGTTTTTAGAAAGGAGAAGAAAAATAAGGAGATGAGGGAACTGAGAGTGTAGAATAACAGCGTCTACACTGTAAGAGCTGCGGGGGAGGGAATTTCTCCAGCATCAATCCCACACATGTTTTTATTATAGCAGAAGTTCCCCCTGCGTAGTGATTGCAGTATGCCCCCTAAAAGTGTAGTAGGAACATATGCATGGAACAGCTGCATGATATAAACTTGTCTGCAACATAATGCAATAAACAGAAGTATCATCTGCTACAGGAATAGCTGATTTCTACCAGCGTTATTTAACCTAGCTACTCCAGGGAGGCCGTAAATCAGGACAGGCTTCTGCTGAGCACACCGCTATTGCCTGGTTGTTTACCCAGCTGGCTCCTGGCACTCTGGAGATGGCACTAAGATTACAGGCGACAGGAAAGGTGAAGATCTATAAGGAAGTTTAAAAAAAAAAAAGGAAAGAAGGAAAACAAACATAATTTTTTTTTCTGGAATAAAATTTGCTCCAGAATTAGGTGATTCTTCTTTTCTTGAAGCCAGTTTTTTGCACGTTATGTACAATTACAGCCGTGCTCCAGAGATGAGTGTGTTGGCATAGGATATTGCTGGTCTAAAGCAGTTCTTTGGTCTTTCCTCACTGGTAGTATCTTCCTCCTGTGCCTGTTCTGTGTGGAACGATCTGAGGAAACAGGTCCAGCAAAGCAGCTTTCTGGGTCATTGCTCATTGGGGACTGTGATAATCCTAATTCTTTCCATCATGTTCAGATTTACTGGAGATGAACTTGTCCCAAGTGGACTTCGTCTATTATTGAAGTTGTTGTCTATTCCTGCTTTACATTTCTGCTGTATTGTCCTGCTCCCTTGAGTTAATGGTGCCTGTAATGATGATCTGGCTTTCTGTGGCCTCCGTCCTGCACCCTTTTTACCCCTAGCTCTCCAAACAGGAAACAGTGTGCCCATCACTTGGAGCAGAACAGCCCTGAGAAGCCACAGTGCTGTGGGAATCTCGTATTTTATTGTATTTCCTGGAGTTAAACCACCTGAGGCTGTTTTAGTGTTTGGAACTCTCCTTTGGAGCTTGCTTTGTTTCTGCTGCTCAGAGGGAAGGAATGGCAAAGCAGCAGCTGGGCTGGGGCTGTGACCCAATTGTTGTTCCAAGAAGCCGCAGTGACAGAGCACCTCCATGCTGGACATTTAAACATCATAGAGCCACAGAATGGTTTGGATCAGAAGGGACGTTTAAAGCTCATCTAGTCCAAACCCCCTGCCCTGGGCAGGCACACTTTCCACTACACCAGGTTGGCTCAAAGCCCCATCCAGCCTGGCCTGGAACACTTCCATGGATGGGGCATCCACAACTTCTCTGAGCAGATATATGCAAGCATATGACACTGCCTTGCTTTTTTAAGATGGTCTGCTCCCAGTATCTCATCTACATGGTTTCATATATCCCAGGGGACCAACTGTAGCTGCTGTTGGGATGCCAGGAGCAGGACAGTCTTGCCCAAAGCCCTCCAGCCAGCAGTTAAATGCGTTTGGTTATGACCATGTCTTTCCATGGGCAAAGAAGTTGCCCCATTGCAGTCGCAGCCAAATTCAGTTTATCTTTCTTGAATGTTTAATTGTGTGTACATGCTGCTGGCAGCAGCACCTGTTGCCGCCATAAGCTCATGTGGTTGAGGTTAGACCTGCTCAAACTCCTGTCTTGGCTCCACCATAGCTGAAATCTGGGAATGCCTCCACCCTTCCCTCCCAGAGTCCACTGACAGACTTAACTCTGGCTTTGCTGTGGGGTCTGGAGGCAATGCAGAGGGGGATTGTGGCTTCTTACTGGCTGTCTCTGAGTCTGTGACCAGCATTGCTTTTGGCAAATCTGCTTTTGGCATCTCCCCTTCAGGAGTTCAAGCACAGTCAGGTGTGCTGTCTGTGGGCAACTGCTGTGAAGGGAGGTTGATGAATTGATTTTCAGACCTACCAGGAGGACAGTAAAGTGCATCCATTCATATGGCAAATGGCATCCTGGCTTGTACAGGAACAGTGTGGCCAGCAGGACCAGGGAAGGGATTCTTCCCCTGTACTCAGCACTGGTGAGGCCACACCTTGAGTATTGTGTTCAGTTCTGGGCCCCTCAGTTCAGGAAGGATATTGAGGTGCTGGAGCAGGTCCACAGAAGAGCAACCAAGCTGGTGAAGGGACTCGATTACAAGTCCAGTGAGGAGAGGCTGAGGGAGCTGGGATTTTTTAGCCTGGAGAAGAGGAGGCTCAGGGGTGACCTCATCACTCTCTACAACTACCTGAAAGGAGATTGTAGCCAGATGGGGGTCGGTCTCTTTTCCCAGGCAACCAGCAGTAGGACAAGAGGGCACGGGCTTAAGCTCTGCCAGGGGAGGTTTAGGTTGGATATTATGAAGACATTTTTTCAGAGGGAGTAATCAGACATTGGAATGGGCTGCCCAGGGAGGTGATGGATTCTCTGTCCCTGGAGATTTTTAAGATTAGACTGGATGTGACACTTAGTACCATGGTCTGGTAACCACGGCAATGTATGATCAAGGGTTGTACTTGAGGATCTCAGAGGTCTTTTCCAACCCGGTTGATTCTATGATTCTATATCTAATAGCTCGTATATCTTCAAAATAAATCATTTCAAACACATACAGAGGTGCCCCAAATGTAAACATTTGCCTTTATATGTTCAGCTGATGAAAGAAATCTCAAGTGCATGAAAGAGGGAGAGGAAAAAAAAAGAGTTGGTAGAGGAGTTGGTAGATTCTCTTACTCTGTCATCAACAGTTGTCCTGAGGAACCACTCAGAATGTGAATACATTTAATTATTTGCAGAGGTTTCATTTATATGGATGCATAGGTATATTCCTTTGTAGACATACATTAAATATATATATTATATATCTCCTTTCTATGTATGCTTATACACATACATATACATATGTATACATGTGTATGTATGCATATATGTATACACATATATGTAAGCATATACTTAGTGTGTTCCCCCCACAGCACACAGAAGCCTGACATGGTTAGACAAGTGGCTTCTTCATCAATCAGTGGAAAACATCAATCCTTCCTTCCTTCTTTCTTTCCTTCCTTCCTTCCTTTGGTGAACTTGTCTGCCCCTGATCACCAGCCTGAACATTGCCTTCTGCAGGCAGGTGCAGATGCAGCTGCCGTGTGAATGAGAGCTCAGGGCTCCCTCTGGCCACACACAAGCCATGGGGCTCTGCACTGGGGAAAGTGTGAGGATGCGTGTCATGCTTGGCTTCCTGCCCCAGGAACACACACCAAGGTCACCCACCTCCTGATCAGCATCCTCTCCCCCATCCTCCCAGGAAATTTTCCACTTGAATCCAAGAATGTGGAAGGGAACACGTACTTTGCCTCTTCCCAAAATGCCTTTCAGAATAACAGCTGAAGATCTTTGATATTTGTATCAAGGTCTAGCAGCACCACACACTTCAGTAGCAAGCTCTTCTGAAGGATTGTTTTCCTGTGCTGGCTGGCTCTGGCTGCTAGCAGCCCTGGCTACATACAGTATGTTTCTATCACATGGGTTATCCAAACACATCTGTAGCATTTCCTGAGTGGTGAAATATGGCAAACAGAGGGGACATGAGCTGGCACTGTCTCACAAATCTCTCCCCATCATCCTGGGTAAGGTAACAAATCTTGCTCCCAGAGAGCCCAGAGCCTCCAGGGCACTTATGAGCATCATTATGCAGATGCTGAGACAAGATCCTCAGCTGGCACCAGTCTCATGGTTGTGTGGACTGCTATTACTTAACATCTCTTGAGTCCCTGGACCTTTTTTATTAGCTGCCTAAGGTTTCTTCCTGATGTACAATTAACTTAATCAGCATTAAGTTAATCAGCACTCACTTTAGGGTGAATTTACACTGCTTTGGGGACTAAAGGACCTTATGTAAAAGTAGGCAAGAGATCTCAGGCTAAGGACTGAAATCAGCTTTCTCAAAACAGATATGGGTACGTGATGGAGGCTCCCCTTGTTTCTCATGTTTTACATTCATTATACTTACAGAGGAAATGTCTGAGCCTTGGTATCGATGTATCTCTTCCTTCTGTAGGCTTTCTCCTCACAGAACCCAAGTTATTTCACATTAATCAGGGGATTCATTGAACTCTTCTATTCCACAGGGGCTTTGACGAGGCACCTTGATATGATGAGACCCAAACTGCAACAGATACAAAATCCATCTCCGTATTTAACTGGGACCTTTTTTCATGTACCTTAAAATCTGATATCACATCCAAACCTCTCTACATTTTCTGGGCTTGTTCCTGCATTCCAGTGTGATAATGGATGTAGGAACTAGTGTCTTGCAAATGGAAATGTCAACATGCAACTTACGTGGATATATCAAAATAATAAAGCAAATAGGAGTGAAGATGAAAGTAGGATCACAAACCCTGGCTTAGCCAGCAAATTAACAGGTCTCTGGAATATGTGACATACATAGAGGTTGCTAAAAACACATTGCCTCTATCTCCAGTTCCCTTTAAGTTCCATCCAAGACTGATAAAACATTTAAGGCCCTTGCTATATGAACCTGCTTTCAAAATAAAATCCAAGCCTGCTTTCTAGCATGCTAATTAAAAGCGCATGGCTAAATGCAAGAAGCCCTACAATAGCAGGAGAAGTGCTGCAGGATTAGAGATCACCCCTGCCTGTTGTGAGAATATACAATATTAAAACCAAAAAAAGATGTCTCATAAAGATCAATATGACAGCACTCTTGACCTTTCTGCAAGAACAGAAATAAAAGCAGGAGGAAAATTTATCTTGGAAGCTCTCTTCCTTTTTTAGGCATGAAGTTACTGTTCTTGTAGAGAGGTGATGGGGGTCACTGTCAGCCTTCCACATCATATCAGTGGACACTCACCAGCTGCTTGGAACTGAGGCTGTGAGTGAATTGACACACTGAGACCTCAACCAGAGACAGCTTCTCTGGTATGGCAAATGGGAGCATGGGTCTCTGCCTCCCTTAGCTACTTTTCAGCTTAGCCTTGGGTTTGGTTTTGGTTTGTTCTTTGTTTTGTTTTGTTATGCTTTACTTTCTTTTGCTTTGCTTTGCTTTGCTTTGCTTTGCTTTGCTTTGTTTTGCTTTGCTTTGCTTTGCTTTGCTTTGCTTTGCTTTGCTTTGCTTTGCTTTGCTGGGCTGGCTGGCGGGGGATGGCTGATGGGAAGGGATGCCGAGATACAGGGTCCCTGTCTCAGCATCGCTGCTGAGGGCTGCAGAGAGGCACCAGCTCAGCCCAGCAGGGCCCTCATGATGGAACACTTTCTGTCTTCTGACAAACTTGGTGGTGTTACTTTGTCCAGGCATTCCCATGGCAAGAGCGATTAGCCTAAAACCCATATTTGTAATGGAAAGTAATAACCCTAAACAAAATAAATAACACGAGCACTAGAGTTCAAAAATATGAGCTTCATAAAGTACAGCCAGGACCACTAAAGATAACCCGATGGTGTATCCAAGGATTCCAAGTCCTGTTTCTATATATGTCTCAGGCAGTACAAGTATGTGTCACTTTTATAACTTATACAAAACATTTTAATACTTAATCCAGAAGACTAAAACAGCTTCATCAGATTTGTTTGTTTGTTTGTTTTGAAAGCTCAGAGCAGTTTTGAGAGTGACCCACTGAGATTTAATAAAAAGAAATCAGAGACTTCCTTGCCATTTTATGTAAGCATTCTTTCCAGCGATATAACCTCTATTTTTGTGCCTGGATATTGAGGGAAACCCTCTGTTGCAAAGCTAATCTTTCCTGGTATGCACACTTCTGGCTAGAACCATGTGTGTTCAGATACCTGCTAACATTAGAACTAGAGCTGTGTCTTTGTGCTGAGCCTTCAAAACAAACTTAGTCGAAGAAAGCAGGTGCAAGATTTTTGTGGTTCTGAAATAGTTTGCAGGATGCCTTTGCTCTAAAAGCACTTTTTCATGAATTTGTTTTCAATAACTTGGATCCAGCAATCCACTGTAGGTGTGAAATGCGTCTGTTTGTTCATTGTATTTATTTAGGCTTGGTGCTGATGGAAATAAGAGAAGGTGATGGCCCTCTAAGAGTAAACCTTATCAACTTCATGTAGGTCATGAATTTTAAGGCCAAGAGAAAAAAGGTTTTGTGCTCATGTCGACTTTGCAGAGATAGAGCATTTTCTTTACTTGTTCAGTTCTTATTCTAGTCCAGCTCTTAAGCTGAATTTAGACTTCTTACAGGAAAAAATAAACCCTAAATTTTTCATGGTAATGCTTGACCAGAGCTGATGGACTATGGTAATAGTTAATTATCCTTAATGATAATAATAACCCTATTTCTAATCTAAATATGTTTGTCTCCATTTGTATTTGAGCACATTCCTGAGGCATTTACAAATTCTACCTGTATTCATCATCCTATTTTGGGGCAAATGGGAGGTCACTATTAAAATGTCACATTCTCTGAGCAGTGACTTTCCATTTATAATTAGATTTTGAGACATACCAGCTCTCTGGCTTTTAACTCAGTTTATGTGTGACACGCTTACTGTTTAGCTTTATAGTTTCATAACCCCAACATTATGTGGAATTAAGTTGGATGTCATATCAAAGTCTAAAGTTATCTCACCAGCACTAATACATCTATTTAAATTCCTCAGAAAGTACCTAGTTAGTTTGACAAGATGTATCTTCCTAAGCCTGTGCTGTTTAGCATCAATTATTTATTCTAATATTTTATTTATTGAATAAGGTATCATTATTTTGGCAGGATTTCTATAAGGATGTCAGACTGTGATTGCCTAGCTTACCCTTCTTATCTTCTTTAAAATATCATCACTTTTCTTTCACTTTCCACCCAGTGGTCTTATCAGTGTGCAGAACAACACTTCAAGTTTTAGGAGAAAAAGCACATTTTCCTGAGTTGTTTTGCTCTGTGAAAATAATTTTTCTCCATTCACCTGACTTTGAGAACAGTGAAGAGCAGCCAGGAATGAGTCAAACCAGGAAGCAGTCATGCTGTGAGCAGCTGAAGCTGCTCACATGAGACTGGTGATGGGGGCCGAGGGAGCACCCACCGTGACCAGGCTGGCCAGTGCCCTGTGATGATGACTCCAAGCACGCAGAGATGTCCTCCACTTCCCAGATACACCACTGAAAATGACAGCATTATGTAGTTTTTTGTGTCTTTACACTTGTTTTGTAAAAAAAAACAAGTGTAAAAAGTACAGTTTGCTTCTGAAACCATTGGGGGTTTATAAGGTGTTCGAAAGAGGCGGTACAAAGGAAGCGGCGACCATGAGAATAGTTTTCCTGCATTTCATCAGAGGTTTTGTAAGACAGTGAAACAACTGGACAATTACATTGTTATAGATAATGTGGAACATCTGCTCAGTGTGTTTTGTAATTATTTCAGTACCTTCTTAAAGGAGGGTTTGGGACCCACATCTTTGCTCCTCCAGAGAGTGCCCAAGAAATACATTTCTATTCCATGCAGAGCAGCACAGTTGCAAGAGACTGTGGCAGGTGCCCTCACTCTAGGATAATTTCTGATCATTGAGGTCTCATTGACATGTGTATGTTCAGCCCTTCGCAGATGAGACCTGTTTTTGCTACACTACAGTGTGCAGCTGGGTCTGGGCATCCAGCACAGGATGGTGAGCCTCCCCAGCCCAGGGGTGCCCCAGGGAGCAGAGCTGTGAGCCCCAGCCCAAGGAAACTGAGACATCTATAGCCTCCTAACATCAGGAGCTCAGTGTGGGACTCGCTAAGAGGCATTTCTCTTAGGACATGCTGCTTCCCAGGCACCTTGCTGGCTCTTTGGGAAGTTCCCCTCTCAGCTGACATTTCTAGCTACACACAAAGTCACCCAGGAAGGCCAGACTCAGCCATCCCATCAACATAAGGGATTAAAAGCAGTTCTGCTCTTCCTCAGAGGATAATTTTGAGGAGAAATGCATTAAGGACATAGAAATGCCAGGGTAATGAGGGCTATGTGAATGCATTCAGGGAAAGGCAGAAAAGCGCATGCAACTAGGAGTTTATGAAAAAAGGAGTGGACATTTCTAAGGAAAACGAGATTACCTAGCACTACAATAATAAGGGATAGAAATAGAAAATACTTTTTAGAGCTGTGTGAAGCCTAAGCCACTAAGAAACAGGATTCCAGTGTAATTTCTTGTGCGTCTTTCTGAGTGCCTAATCTGGACCAGTGGGGAAGGAAACTGAGCCAGATGGATTAGGAGTCACCTCCACATTAGCAGTTCCTATTTTCCTGTCATTAATGACTGCATACAGGTTGTCAGAAGTAATATTTACTATTCAATCCCACATATATCTGTTTATTCTCCATGTAAAAATACTGTGATAACCCATGAAGGAGCACAGACATGCGGCAAGCCTGGCTTTGTATCCTGTCTCTGCCATTTGTCAGTCTCATTTGTTGTGCTGAGAAGCAGCCCAGTCTCACTATCATTTTGCTTTATGACTAGTTTGATTGATCCTGCCTTTGAAAAAGAACAAGGATTACATAAGGATAGCTGCACTTCTCACATTTTCTGAGACCTCATCAAATTTTACATGACACCTGCTGATGGATGTGTTTCCTTTGGCTTCACTGCAATCTTTTGTGTTTTTCAGGACAACACGAGAAAGGTAGAGTTGACCTTGAGACTGCCTGCTCCTTCATGCAAAAATTTTGTCATTTTTGAAATGCCTTTTGTTCTGGAGTCTTAGAAAACAAAACATTGAAAACTTTCAGAGAATATTAAAATCATTAGCTTTATCAGAACAGAATAAATAGTTCCATCATCCACTGAAAACTGACTTCTGCAGCTGACAGAGTAGAAATTCAGTTGCTGGGACCATCTAGGAGTGAACATAGTCAATGAAGGAGCCAGGAACCACTAGTTTTTAAAATCACTACATTTTTCAGTTTTCTTTTTCTCTCCTGTAGTGCAAAAACCAACAAACAAATGCAAAAAACACCCCAGCCTCACAGTCAATATACGCACAATAAGTGGAAGATAATATTTGCTAGACAGGTATGATCATAATGATAGCATGTGTTGAAGGCTGATGCATGTGAGAAAGACAAGACCTTTTATTGGTACCAAATGCTGAACTGCCCATAAATCACCAGGCTGTTGGGTTTATTATTTCGATTGCTTCTTACAGTGCTTTACCTAGTCTTTTCTAAGGTGCTCCTGGACATTTCTTGGGGGGGATGTTGCAAACTCCTCTATGCCTCTTGCAAATGGAAAAAAAATCTTTTCTCAGTAATTCTGTAGTTCAGGATTTAACCTATTAAGAGTCAATCTAAGGGTATGTGTATGTCTTTTCCTAATCAAACACAGGAGATACAGCAGAGGTCAGATCACAGTAAATAATGCCAGACTGATGACATATTTTACCTTGTGCAGCTATTTGTGATGTATGTAAAAGTAAGTTCAGAATATCAAATTAAACAATTAGACTGGAAAAAGAGCTATTTGCTGTATTTAATTCTCTCCCCTACTTAGCTGAGCATGTAGATATAGATAGTACCATTGACTGATTCATTATTAAACTTCACTTAAGGTGACTGAAATTCTCATGGAGTTTATGTGATTGTACATGCTGAATTAAGGGTCTCTTTGCCTTTTGTAATACACTGGTACTACTCATGGCATTGGCTGTTGCTCACCATTCTTCAGGAAATAAGTATCCCCCCAAAGCATGGGAAAAGGAGCATGGCCCTGAAGAAAAATATATTAACTAAACGCCACCAGATACAAAATATTGTTTGTTTTGAGTAATATTTACATAGAAAATTCTAGCCCTAATTATAATAGGAAAAATGTAACAATAACCGCTTATGTTTTCACAAATTAACATTTTTAATGTTAACATTTCTTAACTATTTGACTTAGAATTAAAAGACAGTGTAATGGAAAAGAAGCTTGTCAACTATAATACTCTGAAAGCAGTTAATAAATGTAAATAGAATTCATATTCTTTAAAAACAAATCCCCCTTCTTCACTCAAAGTTTACAGTAATATTAGCTGCTATGTGGATTGGTAGGCACTGCTGCAGCTCCCCAACAAACCTCCCCTAATGGGATTTCAAATCCTACTCTTATCAGCTTAATATCTCTCTCTAAAATTAAATCTGATGCAGCAGGACATGGCAAATGGAGAGGGAGATGATGCTTCCCACGAGTAGCAGAGATGAGCCTTTCTCCTTCGTGCTGAGCACCAGATTGTAGACAACGCTAACACAGAGAACTTGGTCATGTGGGGACCATGACAAGAAATATCTAGTACTCAAAAGAGCAATTGATTGCTTGGGGGAAAAAAAGAAACGGGTCCTAAATGTGAAATAACCTCTTTGCCTGTATCTGTGGCCCTGGCATAGTGCTACTGCAGGGGAGAATGAAGCATATCTAATTATACCCTGTTGATTTAGGGGAACTTACGTATTTTTCTACTCTGTTTTTACAGCTCCCAAGTCTACCTTTTGTCCCACTGAAGAGACCTGGTGGCCAGGCCTGATTATTATCATTGCAGTATGCTGCGCCACACTAGTGTTCCTCTTTGTAGTTGTCATCATTTGCTACAAAGCCATAAAAAGGTAAGACTCCAGATGCTTTTACTGTGCTTAGGGCAATGTGGGCCCACAAAGGTTGACCCAAGGTTTGCCTGACACTTTGCCTTGTTTAAAGGCATTCCTAAAGACAAAAGGCATCCTGAAGTCAACATGTGTTTCCATTGGAAAGTTACTTATGTACCATATTTTGCCTGTATAAAGGGTGAAGTTCAGTCATGGGCACGAGGAGGGGAAAAACTAGAAATGGGATAGAGTACAGTGTTCAGATTAATAAGAATTTGCCTGAAGTCATATTGCTACAGGTCGCTGGTGAATGTGGAAAACGTTGGCTTGGCCAAGTATGGAGGTGGGAAACACTGTCCTGTCCACTTCTGGTAGTATTTAAAATTTACATGAGGGATATGAGATTTTTGGCCCAGGCCCATACTAATTTTGGCACTTAAAATTGATGCAACCTTTTTAACTCCAAGTATAGTTTTTCATTTGGAGGCTCTACTTCTAATTTATTCTTGCTTCAAAATTATAACCTACAGAATAAAATTCAAAACCTGTCTCTTTTAATGTAAAAGCCTCTGTGAAATCTATGTACAACATGGTGTGTAGTAACCATTTCAGGTCCCTGCCTTTGCAATAGCTGCGCTTCATATTGCCTCGAGTAGTTAGAAAGTATTAACTTCAGTTACACAGAAAAATGGGAGTGAGAATAATTTCTTCACTTAGATAGCATTTTATATTTCTGGTGAAAAAAGGCAAAACATTTCTGTACGAAAGCTCCAACTGCAAGTCCAAAGGGTCAACTTAGACGAGAAAGTAACTTGTGGAACTTAAAGGCCAGAGATGGATGAAGCTTCTTTTCTCCTCTATGGTTTTTAATATTGCTTTTAATATGTTTTTTAACAGTGTCTTCGTGGTGTCACTGTTTTATACCATGAGTGTCTTAGACACGAGCTCTTAGTATATTCAGGTGACCCAGCCTGAAGTAGAGATTGCAATGTGCCATCCATACCTCTCATGAGACGCTGCGATGACATTGAATTGCACCTTGGATTAAATAACAATTTTTCTCAACTTTTTGATTTTTGAATGATATTTTCTTGGGGGGAAAAAAAGGAAAATAAATGAAAATACCTTTCATGAAAAATGTTATCTCTATGCAGAGCAACTGCAAGATTTCTGTTGAGCCTCAGCAAGGACATCACAATAGTGGAGCATTGGACATGCTTTGTGATTGTTTGAAAAATTTATACAGGGTTTGAAAGAGCATCAAAAAGGGAGAATTCAAACAAGAAGAGAGAAGTCTCTATTTTATTTCTTATTAAAATTACAGAAGTATCTTTGTTATTCTAGTTTAGCTGAAATGAATGTTTATTATTTTGGGGAAGCTGGAAAGCTTTCACCGTAGCAACTACACTTTTAAAAAATGATTTCTGGAGGACAGAGATCAGAGTCCAATTGAATTGGTAACACAGTGAAAAATTCTCTCACTTGTAGATCCTGATCTATCATTGCTGCTCATTTGTATTTGTCTGCCAAATTGTGAGTGATTTGTGTCAAGGCTGCAAAATATACATATGGGAGCAGTAACTCTCCAGGGCAACTTGTGCCTAGGAAGAAATTGCTTCTCAAATCTGCTGTGATGCTGGTAGATGGGAAGAATAGATGGGAGGAGCAGAAACAAAATTTAAATAGACGAATTCAGAGCTGCCTTGCAAAGGTCTGGGGAATTCACATAACTTCCTCATGCTTCATGTCAGTGAAGAATAATACTGATACTCGATGAAGACACCCATTATTTGTCAACAATATGAATATCAACATACAAGTTATCTGCTTGAACAGGCATTAAGCTCAGAGAAAAGTGAAAATTCCTCTCAGATCTTCTTATTGTTGACATTCACACTGCTGACAAATGCTAAGCTAAAAACTTCTCGGATGTGGGATGGACAGCTGTGAAGGAAAATCTTATTAATTAGAATTTTACAGACAAACTAGAGCATTTCTTTTCATCAATGAGTCTTTCTTTAAACAGTTCTGCTAAAAGAATGCCCTAAAGTGCCTGACAGCATTCCCCAGCACTTCAGGTTTCTTGATCCACTGTAAAAGATATCCATTGATAAATGCTGAGAAATAAGATCAGGTGCTTCACAAGAGAAACATCTCTGCCTTCAACACAGAATATTATCATATATTGTTGAGCTGAATCGGCTTTAGTTAGAGTGAGAAATCCTCCACTCTGTTTTTCATCTGGGAGGTAGAAGTGGCTAAAAAAAGAGTAAGGGGATTAATCTGGGTGATACTGAAGCCTAGAGTCTCCAGTAGGTTCCCAGCCTCTGACCCCATAACTATGGGCTGCCCTGTCCTTACTCACACCCTCATCCCACCAGCTCTCCTCTGCACCTGTCCTTCTAGGCCCTCCTTCCTGCACATCTCCTGGAACTGTAACCTCTGTCATTGCAGCATCTCTGACAAATCTGTCTCCTACCTCCACTGAAGAGATGGTGAAGAGTGAAATAGCAGCAGTCATCTGGTTGTAAGGTGTAACAAGGCTTAAACGTTTTACTAGGAAAGTGCAGGCAGGGATTTATTTGCACAGAGGTTGTATCTGTTGTATTAATCCCTCACTTTCATATGAATCAAATTTGAAGTGGAAAAGAAAAGGAAAAATCCTATTGTGCTTAAGTTGAAATCTCATTTCCTGGTTTCAAAGGGCCAGACCCAGTCAAACTCTCTCATGTCTGCTTTTCTGAAGCAGGAAGAGAGGGAGTGACTGTCCTTGAGGTATCATAACTCAAATGTATTTTTATTCAATCTGTATATAAACTGTTTCTCTCAGGGTAGTTTGTTTTCCCTTGTCAAAACTAAAACTTCAGCGTATCACCAATTTTAGGCACTAAGGCATTTTGCAGTGAAATACAACCTAGTGGATTGATGCTTCTTTGTATGTCATAACTACCTGAGCCAAGCAAGCATGCTACTGCCTCCATCCATGCATCTCCCCTGGAAGTACTCAGGTTCTCCCAATATGAAGTGGTCATAAGAAATGCTAAAATCCATTCCAGTGAATGGATTTGACATCTCTTGTCCATGAGGGAACTAATAGCAAATTGCATCTCTCAGCTTCAATACTCAGAGAAATGCTAGGCAGGTTAAACTATTGGGAAAATACATATGGAGTGATACTTCAAAGGCACTTCAAGCAACCTCTCAATTTCCTATGTGTATTGCTGGTGGCTGCAGCATTGAAAAACTGTAAAACATAGCAAGAGAAGATGAATAACTGATTCAAAATCTAGAATACCTCCAAGTAATTACCTAGCATGTCTCTGTAAAAATTTGCCATTCTTACTCTTGCCCCAGAAGACTGTCATCAAGAAGTAAAAGCAGGATGAACAAGGACAATTCATAACTAGCATAAGCTGGAGGAAGCTGGATCATTTCAGTATATTACAGGGTTTGTGGGCTTGGACAAGTGCACAGTGAATGCCAGCAGCTCATCTTCATCTGGTGTAAATCAATTCAGAATCAAAAGCAATCAGTGGAATTTAAATCATTTTAATCAGCTGGGGAGGTGACTGTCTCTTAAGCTTTCCTTAACATCTGCAAGCACCTGAATAATAGTAAGACAGTAAGACTGGAGGAAAGAGAGAAGTAAACAGAGTAAAGAGGATTAACAAGAGTTGTTTGGTAAATAAGCAGATGAGATGGGGGAGAGAGGGACCTGCAATATGTAATCCTATTTCTGCAGCTCACTGGTGTGTTGGTGTCTGTGAGAGAAGTAAGATATTTACATAAAATGGAAAAATAAATCCCTGGCTTTCTGTATGAAGTGAAGATACTGGAGCCATCTCTCTCTCAAACCTCAAAGGGGAAAACAAAGCTGAGCATCCTGGTCTCTGTGACAAGTGATGTGCCAGCTATGCAACCTGGCAGGAGGTGTTTCAGATGGTTTTCCAACATGTGAAAAACATATACTTAGTATATTTAGAACATCCATACAGTCTGAGATGACCCATGAGCAGCATATTTTGTCTAGGGATGTGGCTTCTTGGCTCTACTGGATTTTGGATAGGATGGATACATCTGTTTTCAGATATACCACAGGGCTTGCTGCCAAAGAGCCCTCTTGCTAAGTCAGCAGGGGAAAACAGGGTGATGATAAGCAGGTTTTTCATGATACACCTTTTATTCACTATTCTAACTTTGTCAAGCTGCTGTTATGTATGTGTCCCACAGCCTAAGAGAAAGGTACCATAAATGCCTACATAGGCACTTCCTTAAATAGGCACTGAGTTCACCTTCAAATAATAATTAAATGAAAGAAAACATTGTACTGAAATAAAATGACAGGTCATATTTAAACTGTCTTAAAATTCATTGCTCAGGTATTTTTAGGGTGCTTAGTATTAGTGTATGATTTATGGTCCCTGTATACTGCAAGGTCTAGTTTCAAAAGTGGGAGCAAGGTTCTGAAATTTGGCTTTGTTTAACAAAATAAGGCAGTTGCTTGTGAGGCAAAAACACTGAGGAGGCTAAGAATTGGCAGTGGGGACTGTGTGAGCGTCCCATGGTGCAGGAATTTATTGCCCACTAAACAGGCCATGGCCCTGTACCTTTCCCCCAGCCCATTCTGTACCACTCACTCCCTCAAAGAGCAAGAACTGTGTAGTCTCCTACATGGCTGTCTACTATGAGCCACTGAGGCCAAGCATGATCTAGTCCAAAATCTTTATAAATTGCAACAGAACAGTGCTGTCTGATGTGGAGAGAGAAGACAGAACAGCATCCTAAAGGTACTTGTCCACTTAAAAGAAGACATTCATGGCATGACTGATTGATGACAGATCAAGGTGAAACGAGATTGTTGATCTCTTCTACCTGACACATTAGAAGGTTTTGTACTGAAATGGTGCCTTAATTCTCAGTAGGTGTGAGTAAAGACAGCAATTACTCAGGAGATAGAGTAAGATAGTTGATGAAAAAGCTGGGTTTAAAAAATACTGTTTGAGTGGGGAATGCTGCAAGGGAACAAGAAGGTCTGTGGGGGTAGTTCTCTGTCTCTGATGCAATTCATCCATTCAGAGCAGTTCAGTTCTGCGAAAGGGATCAACCCCTAAGAAATGTCATTCAGAAGGGGAATAGGGTCTTCACTGGAAGACATTGGGAATATTACTGAGGACAGTTGCAAGACCTGAAAATTCTGGAAAAGCAAGGAAAACACATTGTAGCCTGATTCCACTGTCTGAATGTTGATGCTTAACAACAACAGGATCAGTATCTACCACTGAACACCACTGTCCAGGTCTTCTGTTACACCCAACCAAAGCCCAACATCCCCATGTGTTGCTTAGCCTCTCTGCTTAATCATCTCCCAGTAGTGAATTTACTCCCATCCTTGGAATGAGGCTGCAGATGGTCTACTAAAGACAAGTTAAATACCCTGAGCAACCAAGATTTCTTCAGGATATCTCATATTTTAACCATAAAGAAATGAGTTCATAGAAATACAGAATGGTTGAGTTTAGAAGAGATGTCTTGAGATCATCTAATCCAAACTTCTGCTCTAACAGAGTCATCTAGAGCAGGTTGTTCACATCTGTGTTTTTCTGGGTTTTAATATCCCCACAGATGAAGAGTTCTTGCTGGTTTTTTTGTGTTCTTTCAAAGCTATCACTATTTATTAAACTAAATGTAGCCCTGCCTGATGAAAACTCTGTGCTAGTACAAGGAAAGTCAGTTGTTATCTGAAACAGTATTGAAGTCTAGATGTTGGTTGTGCAACAATTTCCAGGGTAGTGTTTATGAGACAAGCAAGCTGTTGAACAGCTTTACAACTTGATCCAAGCCCACTAGAAATGCCAGAGCTCTGCTGTATTTATTCTAGTGATTTAGCGGCATCATTGGGGATTTTGGACAGGTTACTGGTATTTGGCACTGCCCCGTGTTTTTTGGATGCATCAAGATGAAGGAAGATTGGTCTTATTTTGTAAGTACAACAGCAAAAATATTGCTACTACTTGTGAGGTTCTTTTGACAGATCAAGGGCTGATGTATAAAGTGGATGAAATAGTCTTTTACTTGGAGAGGCAGCTGAGCCAAGCTGTATTAGCACTGCTGTGCAGGACAGTTTGCTTTGCTATCGCCTCTGCAGAATGTGTTGGTTGGATGAGCAGAAGGATCTGCTCTCCAGTGATGTCAGTCTGGGATTTTTATCAGTGCTACATGTTTTCATAATTATTACAGGGCAGGATTTCTCTGTCTCTTCTAAGTTATACAAACTCACATTCTGCTAGGGAGAAAGTTTGTGGTCATAAATGGATAAAATGCCCCACTGTTTCTCATAGCTGGGAGCTGGAAGCCTTCAGGAGGCATTAGTTTTTAGCATAAAACAAGTGGTCCAAGCGTTTCACAGAATACTCTCTTACAGATCATTTTGCACTTTCTCCATCCTAATTTGTGATGTATTGATAAAGACGCCAACAGAAATCTGAAGAGCATTATGGTCTGTCCTGTGAACATTTAACTTTCCACTGTGACCTGAAACAAACTTCTCTTTCTACTGCAGAAGAAATTGAACAGGCAGAAGTCTTCCAGTAGAGCCAAGTATTGTAGAGATATTGCCTCAGTGCAACTCAAATAGTCATGGGTGGATTTTACGTGCTCATAACAGATTATAAGGCTCAACAGTAAGTCTGGTCTAATTGTATGGGTTGGACTTATCCCAGCACAATTAGAAGACATAAGTGAATGCTAGAGCTTTAAAACATGCAGGAGAGTTGCCAGGTTTACCATGATGTTTTTATGGTATTTTTTTCTGAAGGCAAAGAAATAAAATTTCCTTAGACATTTATATGTTTTTTAAGCCAGTCGTAGTTTCTGCAAGCTGACATGAGGTCACTTGTGGCTAACCCTGCTGGTGAAAAGCCACAGCTATGGGTGAGGCATACCCAGCACATTTGAAGAAAGTTTTTGCCTTGATTTGAGCTTAGGACTGTGTCTTTTACAGTCTGCAAGAACCCAGCAGCATCCTGGGGTTCTTGGGTCAGTCTTTTTTTAATTCAGAAGAAATTGTGCCCATGGTAGTAAGGCAGATGTGTGGATCCTTTACTCCAGCTCTGTATGACCCAGAAATTCCCTCTACACAATAAGATTCCTATAGAAAACTCCTGGATGCCCTTATTGCCCCCTTTTGCTTTCCACAAAGGATTTACAGTGCATCTGGAGTTAAAACCATAAAATCTGATGTCTCCAGTGTCTGAATAACTGCAGCTCCTGACGAGTTCAGCACACATGGTGAATTGCAGGAGTTCTAAACCCCTAAAAGTTAGAACAAGAAAGTTAGAAAAGCATGGGAGTGCCCCAGCAGTTCCCATACGTGTCCCCCACTGCCCCAGGCAGGCTTTGCCAGACTCAATCTGCTCTGCCTCAGGCTGACAAAAGCCAGACCTGAATGAGGAGCAGCTGAGTACCAATTAGTCTCCCACTCATCGCATGCATCCAGACACTTTCAGCATGATCAGACCATTCAGCACCCCTCTCAGCCCTGTGCACATGTCCCTTTCCCTAGTCCCAGTCTCTGCCCTTTCATGTTTTCTGCAGAATTTTATTTTCTGCAGCATCCCACCATTGCCCCAGATTTGGCCAAGTAGAAGACACCCCCTTCCTGCCTGACTTTTCGGCATCTTTCTGGCCAGCAGCCTTGGCTTGGTGCTACCCTGGGCTCCTCTAATTTGTGGCTTCTTCTGGCTTTGATTTTGATGCTTGGCTCTAACCTGGACTCCTGTGTGCAGAGACCCAGGGGAAAGGCAGAGTTCAACAGCAGGAGCTGCACTTGGAAGCACTTCCCTCCTGTGCAGGGAATCCTAGCCAGAGGTAATGAGGCATCTGACCACAGCAGTGTTATTTCCCACTGTGATTTATGTGCATTAGCTTCACACCCTTGTCTAGTTAGTCACAGCTTGGTGTGCAAAGAAGATCTCAGCTTTACCATGTCCTCACAGGGCAGGTGTTAATAAAGGAAAGCTCAGAGATTTTTGTCCACTTGAGCTAGTTTTGAGGATCCCCACTGAAGGAAGGTCACATCTCACACATACCCCTCTTGCTGTGCTATTTTCTGCTCTGCAGCCCCATTGCCCAGAGGGAAAGAGAGTAGACAGGGTCTGCCTCTGCAGATCTGTGACACTGCAGGGGTGCACATCAATCACCTGCAGCCACCCTTGAGCCCCTTGCAGCTGTGCTGCCACCACTTATGTGGCTACACAGTCTGATTTCTGCTGCCTCTGTCCTTCCTTCTCTGCACCCCCAGTACTCACTGCTGAATATTTATCATGCTGCAGGGTTGCTAAGCAGCACACAGCTCCCTCCTTGGGAGAGCCTTGCCGTGAAGGCGACGCATGCAGTAGGTCAGTGTGGGCAGAACTGGGGGTGGGAGAAGATGGAACCGTCTGGGGTGGTCCTGCTCTGCCACAATCTTGCCTTGCTCTCACACCATTGTGCCCTCCATCAGCAGGCACGTGGCCACCCCCTCCAATATGGCTGGGCTGGAGAATGATGCTCCTGGTTTGTCCATCTTGGAGATCTGCTGGCTAATTAGACATGTCAGAGAGCATTCGTGGAGATGGACATCACAGCATCCATTCCCCAAGCTAATGCCGGGTGAAGGAGTGAAGCACTAATAACAGAGGGTTAAAGATGTATGTAAAGAGATACATCGAGAGAGTCTGATCCCAGCTATGTGCAAGGCTGGAGTGAGAAAGTAGGTATTCCTCATTCTGTCCTTCAAAAGAAGCCATGAAAAGAGGTCCCACATGGAGAAATAGTGCTCTCTTTAGTGTTTGCTTTTTGAGGCAGCAGCATGAAACCTTATGAAATACGTTAATACTCCCAAGCTGCTGGAATTGTAGGTTCTTCCCTTAAGCTGCTCTGAGCCCTGAGAAGCCAGTGTGGAGACTGGCTGAACTCAAATTCTTCCTCAGAAATTGTCCCCAGTTACAATTTTCTAAAGCCACAGCTGCACAAAACCGAATCTTTGCATAGACATCAAGGTGTGCAGGACTTTCTGGTTGCTCTACCACTGCATGGACTTGCCCCATTGCACACCTGGAGCATGGGAAGGCTGAGGCCACCCTGTGCAGTCCATAGACAGTGGGTTTGAATTTATCCTGCAAAGAGCAGGATCTGGCTCTGCAGACTCTTCATTGTGAGTGGAGAAAGCCAGAAGCAGATGCTTAGAAATAGCAGCTTCACTCTAGTTGGAGGTAGAGACAGATTGCCTCAAATGCAAAGTGATCTAGATAGCTGCAAAGGTCAGTTCATTTTACAAGTTTTGATTTTCTTCTCAGTTCCTTACATTTATTTGTGTTGCAGACAGTCTTCTCTTAAAGATATTTATATAGCAGAAGATCTCCAAAGAATTCTTGTTCATCTGCACAGAAATTAATCATACTATTTAAATAATTTTGTGAAATAGCAGTAGCCTTGTTCTTCTATATGGATCAAGTCTTACCACTCAAGTTCTTGATTTGTATTCAGCAAAAAATCTGGGCACAAAGTAGCATAGAAGATGAACTTTGTTTTGGAGATGGAAAAGTCCATTGCCTAAAATGGCAGTATCTACAGTCACTTGGCTGGTGAGAGACATACTGTCCTTTAGAGACAGCAAGGGAGCAGTGAAGATCCTTTGCTCATCTCCTCTCTCAGTCCCTTATTATTCCAGCCCCACATCTTTCTAGTACTGATGCCCAATCTGACCGGGAGCATGGACACCAAAAGCCATCCAGTTTGCAGACATGGTCGGGGATTCCTGTACCTTTTCCTTCCTCCACTTTCCCCTTCAATATGGAAGCTGTGTAGTTTTCTCCCTCTCCCTGCTCTCTCCTTCAGTGATCCCTGTTCAAATTGGTATTCTGAGAGTAAAAGAAACTTTTATTTGCATCTCCAGTCTAAATTTACCTATGGCTTCTTCTCATTTCTTCCTTTCAAATGCCCTTCTCCTTTTCTGGTGTTCCCTGAGGCCAATTCCATCCACTCTCTTTTCATTAGACTAGACTGTTCAAGATTGTTTATTGTCTTCTATAAGAAGTTAGGACAGAAACTGGAGTTGGCTACTCTCTTTAAATTATAGACTTGTTAGGACAGATCAAGCCTAATGCAATAGAGTTACATATAATTCCATTTATCTGGGTGGGACATAGATGTTGCCAATCCCAGGCTGTTTCTGGATTGCTTGGCAGTCATGGTGCAGCATGAACTGAGCTCCATGAATGTGCCTTAGCTGCCTACACTGCTCTCCAGCAGGACAGACCTTTGAGGAGCAGGAGTGTGCCCAGCTCATCCCTAAATGGCACCACCCCAATGTAAGCACCATGGACATGGCCATGCTCCAGACATGTTTTGACTTTGTTCCATATGTTTAATGCCTTTTTTCTTCTTCTTCTTTTGGTTTTTGAGGTTTTGGTTGTTTGGTTTTTTTTTTTTTTTGGTTTGTTTTTAGTTTGTTTGTTTGAGGTTTTTTATTTCATTTAGTGGCTTTTGCCAGGCTGGAAAGCTGACAACATGAGCTCATTTTTTTATATTAGTCTCATTCATTTTTTTTCTTTTTGCAATCAAAACATATCCACAGTGTATTCCACACTGAGAACACCCCACAGATAATGTCAGCTGTAATAACCCTCCAGTCAATAAAACCTTTTAAAGATCATTAGAGGGAATGCAAAGAATGGGTTGCAATGTGAGGGGTCACTGAAAGTACTTTTATCAATTATGTTGGTTAATTGTCCAGTATCCTAATAGTAAAGCTGCTTTTCTTCCTTAAGATTGGTTTTGTGTAGGAGAATAATTCTGAAGTTAGCTTAATTGAAAAACTTAGTAGGAAATGGGATTGCATCCCCTTAGTCTCCCAGGGACAGATCTTCCTCTGTAACATCAGAACAAATCTTCTTTAAGTCCAACAAAGTCTGTGGATTTACTCTGACTTTGCACTGCTGAAAATAAATGAAGACTAAACTCCACTTCTTGAATTTCATGTGCGACTCAGCAATCTACTGCAATTACTTGCAATCTGAACAGGCCAAATCCTCCCTTCAGATATACCCAGAGTGACTTTAGCAAGCTGGGATAGATGCAGTTCTGCAGAAAGAGATCTGCCTGCCATGCTTTGCAAGCCTGAGTGCACCAGCTCAGGGAACCTCTAAGTGCTGATGAATGGCTGCAGAGCAGTTACGTATGGATCATTTTTTTTTCCCAAGAGAAGCACTCAGCAAAGGCTGGATCTTCAATCTGTGCACAGAGAGGGGGATTTGAGTGTGAACCATCCCAAAAGAGAAATCGCCCACACACCTGCAGGGCTTGCTTAAATATATGCCAGGAACTGGTCAGCTAAAACTGGCTGTGAGGGAGAGCCAAATTAGCTGTAAATTACAGGCTTCGAAATGCTCATGTGAACAGCCAGCAAAGAAGAATCTCTCCTTAGAAGATTGTATCTTGGGGTTAGATCAAAGGCTGTTGATGCAATATGACTTCCAGAGTTGTGAAAGAGACTTTCCCCTTTTGCATAATGGTCCTAGCACTGTACAGAGCACTTGCACAGATCTTCTCCCCTTCTCCACACAAGACAGACAGAAAAGGTCTGAAGATGTTAAAAATTGTATGCTTACTTGCGCTTGTAAATATTATTTATCATCTGATCACTAGTTTTGTTTGGCCAAGACTGAAGTACTCACAGGTCTCTAGGGAAAGAATGGCCTTTTCTGATTCACAAAACACTTTTTATTTATTTTTATAAGGAGAAAAGGGGCAATGAAGCTTGAGGAAAGAGAGCTCCATCAAATGTCCAAAACTGAAAATAACCCAATATATATATTCCTTCCAAATGCCACAGGCAGTATCATCCAAGTTACCTATAAAACTCTGTAGTTTGCAAGAGTAAGTAAAAAACATCATATACTGGGGTAATAAGTAATAAACACTGGGACAAGACAGTTTGTCTTTTAGATGCTGGACTATCTAACTTACCAGAGAGAAGATGGAAATATGGAGAATGTAAGAGCCTTGGGAGACTGGGAGTACTGAGCATTGGTCCCTGACCAACACTGAGCAGTAGTGAATGTGTTGCTGAAAGTTGTCCAGATGGAGCTGTGTTTTATTATAACTGTAAAACATTTGCTTTGTACATAGGAGGTAGTTGAGCCAGTAACCTCTTTCTACAAGTAATGAATAGTATGCTGCCTTTTTTCTGGACAGATAGATTGTCCACATATGGCCATTAACTAATTTAATAGAGAAAAAACAAGGTTTCAGAGGATTTTCATCATTAGGGTTTCTTCTTTGATTTCTGTCTGTAGATTGTCAAATAAAATATATCTGGACTAATTTTTTCTTGTCCTTCTAAGACAGTCAGAGGGAGAAGCTGGAATGTGACTCTTCCCCTGGCTCTGAAATTTCTCAGCAGATATGTGTCCTTCTTCAACATGAGCCGCATATGTCTGAGCCATAGCAGCAGGCTGGCCAGCAAGGCTCATGGTGGGTGGCTGCACACAAATTTAATGGCTGTGTCCCTGGAAGCAACTGTTGTCAGTGCACTGAGCTCCTCTATCAGGAGTTCTGTTCACAAACCAGTCTTAAAAGCAAGTTCACTTCTCCCACTAGTTTCTATTGTGGGAACTGCTTCGCCTCTGATGACTGATGGCCAGCATGAAGCAAATGTCTGTTTGATGAACACCCCCAGTACTGAGATGTAAACCGCCTCCATTCATGTTCTTTAAATTCTTATAAACATGCAAGTTATGCAGATTGATGGTCTAGTAATTGAATAACATTACAAAATTTATTGTTCCATTCCTACCCTGTATCTGCTAAATAAGGATGTTTTTTGAAGTGTGACTAGAGCCCACACATCATCTTGTCTGGGCTTCCAGCAGTGAAGTCTAGCTGAGAGCTCTAAACATAGCTGCCACAAGTACTGCTAGCATCCTAGCCCAGGAGATGAAGCTGAGTGAAAATATCCTTAATAGATATTTACCCTGTTTCTTGGACAACTTTTTGTAACCCAGAAAGATGCCACTGTAGTTTGATCTCTATTGGTAAATAAGTAGCTTAGATATTTCTACTGTGCACTGGGGACTCATAGGATAGATCAATCCTATGAAGTAAATGGGTGTGTTGTATGAGACTCAATTTTATTGAAAAACATTTTTTTTATGTGTCAATAGCTAATGAAATATTTGTCATTATTGAGAGGAGCTGTGAAACCATTGCTCTTACAAGCAAAACAGCTCTCTAATTTGCCTCCTCCCTTCATCTGCTTTTGGTGATGGGGCAGCTCCCGCGGCTGCTTATCCTTGCACAGCCCTGTGCTGTGATGTGCAAAAGTGGGGCTGCCCAGAGGGCTTGGTAGCAGCTTTGCTGAGAGTAGGAGCTTTCTCAAGGTGAAAGCACCGTGAGAGGAGAGACAAGTTCTTTATGTGCTACTAAAAGCAACTTCCCGAGAGGAGCTGAAAACACAAAAGGGTTTTTGGCATGGGTACCTTGTGCCAGCATTGGCACAGGTACAGTTGTGCTAAGACAGTACAGAGACGCCTCACAGCTTTCACTAATGGTAAAATCTCTGTGAGTTGATACTGATACCCATACAATGCAATCTTTCCGATATCTGTGTAGAGAGAGTTGTATTTTTGTAGATGGCTTTTACAATTTTGTACCACTGCTCAGAGAAGAGTGAAGTTTCACTTTGGTCTTCTTAGCACTGGGCATCTCCTTCAACAACACCCACTAAAAAAACAGTTTTTCCTCCTCTAACTACATTTGAGAAGAAGAATGACACTCTATTCCCATTTCAAAAGAAATAGGATATGTGTTTCCTCAGGGAATAATCCAGGGCAGCAAATCCCAAGTCGAGACAGGTGTCTCGTAGCAGTGCTGAGTCGGGTATGGGAACCCCAGAAGGAGGTAAATTTGAGATCCTGTCATCTGTCTGCTGCCAGCCCAAGGTCACCCCCTCCTAGCTTTACTGGATTTCCCCAGGGCCCAGCCTTCCCACACACTGGCACTCAACAGAGGCATTGCTATGGAGGTAGACCACAGCAAACAGGTTTGCAACACTCATTTATTCTTAACTCTCATCCCTTTCAAGCATGAAGCAACTGGAAGTGTATGGGTTGTGGGTTGCACAGTGACTTTTAAACTCTGTTGCAGTTTACTGTTCTGGACAAAACTGACATTCCCATTTCTGAGTGGTCTCATTCTCCTCAAAGCTTTAATAAGCCTATAATGAGGCATAATAAAGTCATGATTAAATTAAGGGTTTGCTCTGCTTTTGCTTGATTTCGTCTGAATAGTCATATATAGAGATCTTCTTAAATGGGACACGAGGTGAAGCCCTCCCCTAATACTCTACCACACAACTACCTTACTGACATTAGCTCTGCCAAATTTACACCGGTAGCCAAAGCTGGCAAGGAGCGTTTTGTGAAATATACTGAGTTTTGTGGCTAGACATGATAAAGAGCCAAAAACTATGTTTCCTCTAGGAAATTTTCTGAACACAGAACATACAAATTCTGTTTGCATGTGCATCATTACATTGACCTTTACACAGGACTCTGCAAAGGATTGGTACAAGCCAATATAACAAGTCAGTATGAAATTTTTTGATAAATAAGGTTTATAATGTGATCAGAACCTCCTCTGAAATTTAAGCTTGATGTATGAAATACACTGTTAAATGGATGTTTCGTGCTTTCTTGGTTTTAGGACTCATGCAAGTTAATGCATGTGTGATGACGAGGTCAATGTGGAATCTGAGGCATCATTTCAGGCGTGTACTAAGCTGTACAGAGTTGCATGGCCCTTTCATTCAGAGATGTTTGGCATGAAGAGCGCACCAATTTGTTTGCTAAACATCCAAGCACAATGTATAGCAAATCATACTGTTAATATAATGCAAACCTCTTATTAGCAAACAACCTGTTTCGCCAGCCACCAAGTGAGTATATCACAAATATGAATAGTTCCCTACTCATTCCTTTACTAATTTGAAACATCCCTTTGACCAGTGAAGAGCAACCCTGAAATGGAAATGCATAAATGCATGGCCATAGCTCATCCTCTTAAAGGGGGCTTAGAGTATTACACATTGGAAAATCATGCATAGTCTACCTTATTAGACAGAAAATAGGATAAAGGGGTTCCCCTTGGTGTGTAAGAGGAAAACTTGCATGCTTGGATCTCAACAGTCAACGAAATTTGGAATAAAAAAGAGCTAGTGGCACACAGAGAGCCATACCCTATTGCAAGAGGCCACTTGAAAAATCTCAACGGTCCAAAATGACCTTGCATATCTAAATACATAAATCATATTTAATCATGGTGACAAGTGCATAAAGTGTGCCAAGTGAATGATTTAAATAGTGTAACTTGGTAAAGTTTGACCCCAAATCCATGGCTGATGTGAATTTAGAAACAAATTGAGAGAAGGAGTTAAATCAAGCAGTCTCCAAGCCTGAATTTTTGCATCTGTTAATAGTCTTTTCATGGAGACAAGAAAATAGCTGATCTGTTTTGCTAGCACTAACCCTGAGCAATTGATATGGCAGAAGAAGAACCTTGATAAAATCTCCATTCCTCTATTTGCAGGTTCTGAAAAAATGCCCTTCCAATGCATGCAAGTGCCAGTGGTGTCATAACCCTGGCAACCTCTTCAGTAGCATTTGCAGAGAGATCTCACCATCATAGGAGAGTTTCCAAACCACCCAGGTCTGCAGTAGGACACCAGCATGGGGAGGGGAAAGAGCAAATGTCAGCTCTCAGAGAAGAGCAACTGAAGGAAAAAAAAAAAGAGGGGAGGGGCAAAAAAAAATGCAGAGAGGAAAGTAAAAAGAGTTTCTGGAGATCTGAAGCAGTCTGTCTTAAAATCACTTCTAGAAAAGAGAAATATGCAGATAAAAATGAGAGGGATACATTTCTTAGCATAAAGAAAGAAGAAGGTTAGACAGGGAAAAAAAATGGAACTAGAGAGGTGCAGAGAGATTGACCAAAGAAAGAAGGAGACAAACAGCAAGTAGAGGTGGTGAAAATATCTTCATTTTTTTGATCATTGATAGGTTCGGAACTGGGGGGAAAGAAAAAGGAAAGAATTTTTGAAAGCAGCAAAGAAGTTTAGATAGCCATGGCATTTTTCTTGCCCAGAAAAAAAAAAAAAAAAAAAAGTGTTGCCATCAAATTCTTCATCCTTCTTGTCAGGGATGTGGCAGAGTGCTTCACAATGTCACAAAAGACAGAGCCACAGGACCTTATGTCAGATGTAGACAGGCACTGCATGTTAAGGACTGAAAAACAGTTCATCAAATCCTTAGCCTCAACAACTCTTAGCCCTCCCTTCCCTTCCGTTTCCATTCTGTCACAGCTGGAATCATGGCTAATATTAACAAGTTTAATCAGCTAAAGAGAGGCATAAAATAACACAATCAGAAGTATTTTCTTTGAAATTACAAGCAAATTAAAATTCCTCTAAACAGATTTATCTGCCTGTAATCATTCTCCATAAATCTTTTATTAATACTTTGCTGAAATTAAATATTATTAACAGTCATTAATTTCTGTTTGTTTATTAAACATTGTCAAGAACAATGGCACAGACCAACCCTTGTATTACATATATCTGGTCCTCTTTTTGCCCTCAGAAGCACCTTAAACTCAAGGCCCTAATGTCTGAAATATCTGTGTGGAAAGCACAAAGCTTTTTCACAGAATCACTGCATATGCCAAGTTGGAAAGGACCCACAAGGATCATTGAGTCCAACTCCTGGCCTTGCACAGAACCATCCCCAAGGGTCACATCATGTGCCTGAGAGTATTGCCCAAATGCTTCTTGGACTCTGCCAGGCTTGGGGCTGTCACCACTTCCCTGGGGAACCTGTTCCAGTGCCCAGCCACCCTCTGGGTGAAGAACCTCTTTCTAATATCCAACCTAAATGTCCCCTGACACAACCTCAGGCCACTCCTTTGGGTACTGTCACTGGTCACCACAGAGAAGAGATCAGTGCCTGCCCGTCCTCTTCCCCTCACAAGGAAGCTGAAGACTACAATGAAGTCTCCCTTCAGTGTCCTCCAGGCTGAACAAGCCAAGTGTCCTCAGCTGCTCCTCATATGGCTTCCCCTCAAGGCCCTTCACCATCTTCATTGCCCTCCTTTAGATGCTCCATAATAGCTTAATGTCTTTCTTATATTGTGGTGACCAAATCTGCACACAACATTCAAAGTGAGGCTACCCCAATGCAAAGAAGAGTGGGACAGTCCCCTCCCTTGACCAGTTGTCGATGCTTTGCCTGATGCCCAGAGAATGCAGAGAAAAACACATGCCTTGGGCACAAAGCATCTGACTTGTTTTGGGTTTCTACTTTAAAGTGTTGTGAACCATGTCTTATTAGCACCCATTTTTCTCCACTGCCTGTGCAGATTTTCTGGGGCAGACACCACAGGTGTATGTATCTGTGCTGGTCAGATGAGTTTACTCCTAGCGACCAAACACAGTGGGGTTATGGGTTTTATGGGGAGTTGGGTTCTAGGTGGACATGACTGGTCATCATCCCAGTTTGAATGATATAGCACTTTGAGGAGAAAGGCCAGGACTGCCCCATGGCAGAGCCCAAACAGCATCCCAGCCTCTGCTCCAGAGATAGAGGTGGTGGTGGAGGACAATCCTTCGAGCAGCCTTCATCTCGTGTAGCAGGTACACCTTTATCTATTACAGGTATCCAGATTAGCATGGGTACACCAATAGCACATCATGAGACCTCAGGATCAGACGTCTCACCCTCCAGGTGATAATGGTGCTTGACAAATTTTAACTACTGGTTTGGTCTGTGTTAAGAAAGGGAAAAATAGACTGGAAAAGCTCAGCATTGTGATGTACCTTACGTGTCCTCGCTTTCAATCTGTATTGACAAAGAAAATGTTTATCTCTGTTCTTTCTTTTCTCCCCACCCTGCCTATACATCACCGAACCTGGGATCACCCAAGGAAACCAATGAGAAAAGAAGAGAACGGAACCAGTCGGTCCGAATATGCAATGACCTCCTCCCAGAACAACAAAACAGTTGATAACAATGCGGTCGTATAATCCCAGAAACCTCGCCAAGGCACAGGAGGTGGTAAACTTTCAAAGCACACACATGGAGTATGCAAGGTGGGTGAAGTAAGGCAATGAAGGGAGCTGTGTGGCCAAGGACTTCATTTCAGAAACAGCGCATGCATCAGTGATCCAGAAGGGAAAAGCAGGCTGCTCTCCAGGCTTGTTGCTTCTCCAAGGGAGGATAGACTCACCCACCTGGGCTGCCCGGAGAAAAGGCCTCACAAAGGCATAAGCATTGCATGCTGCATCTCATGAAAGCGATGTTGCGATGCCTCCCGCTTTTTCTTCTTCCTCTCTTCCCCCTTACTTTTAGGTTTGTGTTGAGTGACTACAAAAAGCTGCTAAAGTAGGATCTTTTTAGGAGAGGGTGATCTGCCAGAGTGGTGGCAGCTTTTCATAAATGGGTCAGAGGGAGGTGTCTCCATCTAAATGGGAGGACACCTCCCTCTAAAGGGTGGGAGGTGTTACCTGTGTGCTTCTCCAGCCTTTGCAGTTTTGTATGCTAATAATTCATTCTTAGATTTCTTATTATTTCATTATTAAAAGGGGAACAAAGGTTTCTGTTAAGCCATCAAGGAAAATTGGCATGAACTTGTGATTTGTCCCAGGAAATCTATCTGCAGTCTGGTGACTATGCAATTTCCATGGCTGAAGACTTTTCAGGCAAAAGAAATCAAAATGTAAGATTTTAGCAATTATCATTGCTGTTGAAAGAGAGACATTATTAAGAGGTGCTTTGAAAGTTATTACTTCAGAATCACTCTCTTTTTTTCATCACACTTTAATTTTATCTTTAAAAATGTCCTTCCTTTGCAAAATTCTACACATTTCTCTGTGTTTGCATCACGTTGATTCCCCAGGGAAACTCCTGCAGGAAAGATATTGTTTACATCGTGGCGTGTTTGGGCGGGATTGTGTTGAAAGGACTAGCAGCTCTTTGAAGTCCTCTTCATTCACTGGTTAGTGTTGTTTTCTTGAAGTTGAGCCTCCTGAACTGACCCACTGAGGACATTGCAGGTCCAGCTTGGAGGACCACTTTTGAGGGTCCAGTAAGCTGGTTGTGCCCATGTTAAACCAGCCACTGCCTCTCCTGAGCCGAGAATGCCAATTATGCCAAATTCAGCATAATAGTTCAGTATACTTTCCGTGAGGTGGATTGCAGACTATTTAAAGCAAGGTTGAATCTACTGAAATTCATTTCATATAGGATCTCAGGTTAGACTCAGTAAGTAACCCTTAGGATAAAGGTGATGAGACTAGTCAAGATGCTGGTCTTTCCCCACTGCCTGAAAACTTTTCTTCATGTCACACCTCCAAGTGTATGTCTCCATTTACCTCTGTGCTGAAAGTAGTGATGCAGTCAACAACAAATTTACACCCTAGCTTCTTGTCTGGACATAAAGCTTCAATACCACTTGGTCTCTGTGTCCTTGAATAATTCCCAGGTGCCAGCCCAGTTTCTGAGATGTGGCTGCACCCTGGCTGTTGCATCCCTCGGTACTGCAGCACACCAATACTTTCAGTTTTATATAAGGATGTGCCTGAACTGCAGAAATCAGACCTTGATTTGAATGCATTCCTGCCTGCAGTTGGTCGGTTGCTGAGATGAAGAGTTTGGCCTGATGGTAGAGGAAGACAATGTTCTGCAGACCTTCCCCAAACAAAGCTGTAGGACATTCAAATCAGCAGTCTCAGCTCAGGCCCATCTGTAGTTTTCTATTACCTATTGAACAATAGGGTGTATGTAAATATAAGTATCTTTTCAAGGATAAAATGAAATGCTGCTATATACTGCTCTTGAGAAATTTATGGAATAATTCATTTAGCTTTTTAGTCTGTCATCACTATGTAGAAGTTTAACTACATAAAATTATTTTTTAAAGCTAGATCTTCTTGGGAAATGAATGCAATTACAAAAGTGAAAGGTTATAAGTAACCTTTTGCCCAAGACTATGATCATTCCCAGACACAGTCATGTTGTGTGCTTGCACAAGACACAGTGATATGTTCTTAGATCCAAAGTGGGATTAAAATGACAGAATTTACACTTTGAGTCTAGTAACCCAAATGTTGATTGCCTAAAGCACTTAGCTCCTAAATGCTATAATAATAATATTACAAGTATATTTCTAGAATATTTTTTAAGCTATAACATTTATTTTGATGTAGTTACCTATGTTTGCCTTTCTTTTTTTACTCCAGTTGTTTCAGCCTAAATGTGGAAACGTGGCATAGTTTGAGACTGGTTGCATGTTTCTCTGAGAGTATAAAGTATGAATGCAGATAAGTTTAGCATGATACAGGCTCAGGATTAGCACTTTCTCCTAAAGGTTGTTCATTTTATTTTTTTTCCTAATTCAGCTTTAAAGGCATGTTCTGTAAGGTCAAAATCACAACAGGGACTTGTAGCTCATTATGTCCATCAAAATGTGTTTGCTTTTGCAAGAAAGAGATGATACTAGACACTGTCTGATTTTCAGTGCTGTAAGTCGTAAAATGTCCTCACTAGAGAAGACCCTGGTGCATGACACAACCCACAAGCAAACCCCCCCAGGCCTCCTGAGGACTCCGCAGGAGAACAAAAACGATGAAAACTTCATGGAGAGCGGGCAGGCAGGGTATTGCAAGAAGTAGCACATGCGGACTAGGATCTGTTTTCAACTCTGCCACTGAATCTGCTGTTTACTAGCAAGTAATTTTGCCTCTCTGTGCCTCAATTTATCCATGTGTATAATCAAGAAAAAGTACATACCAGCTCTGTGGCAGCATTTTGAGAGAAATAGATGTAGCTTATTTGCCTAGGCAGATATACACTATCGTTATATGCAACATGCTGATAAAAGTATTTGGGCACATAATCACCATAATAGTTCTTGGAACAGACATTTCCCATGTGCTTTTCTAATGCATTGGCCACAGAAGAGCAGCAGCAGATGGGCTGAGAGCTGCTCCTCTGCTTGCCCAGAGCCTTTGCTCTCAGCCCTCACACCATGGCATGGCAAGGAGATGTGGGAAATCTTCCATGGAGTAGTTTTGCCTTTAGATTGCTTCCTAAGTACAGTTGACTACACTGCACTGAAATTTAAAGTGATCTTCAGAAAAGCGTTTAGAAAAGATACTGGAAGCAGATGTAAGTCTTCAGAAAAGAAAGCAGTGTCACTGAGGAGTGAATTCGGAAGCCTGCTGATGTGGTTCGAGTTTGTGTTTAACACTCTACAGACTTCTTGCAAAGCTTTTACAAGAGAGGTTTATGTGCTTCCTTATTGTACTATAATTAAATACAAAAGGAAAGGAGTAGGCCTGATGGATAAGCGCTTCACTAAGCAGTGATCCTGGGCCTGGGGAACCGGCAATCTAAAATACCGCTTTAAAAGCATTTTGAGTTCCTTTTTAGCCACCAAAGCATCAGAGACAGAAAGGTCCTGCATAGCTCCATTCACAAAATAGCCGGATCCCCAGCAGATGTGAAGGTGACCTGTTTCTACGCAGAAGTTACCTGCTCTGCTCTGACCACCACCAGACAGACTCAGCAAACTGCTGTGCTCAGTCTGAGGGAGAGCAGCCACTCAAAATCTCTTCTCAAGGGTCACCACTAGCAGGGAATGCACTTTAAGGGCCTGAGCTGCAAAGTGTTGAGTTTCCTTGTTCCTCAGCAGCACCAGGAAGGTGGAGCTGCCACCATTCCTGACCCACACCAACTCAGCAGCATGCCCGGGAAAGCATCTCTGCCTTGGACAGATGCTGCAAAAAGAGACATGGAAGGAAAGAGGAAAGTTCTATTAAGTACTAAGATATAAATACATTGATATATATATCTATACAGAGACCTAATTGTCCAGTCTTGCATGCCATATGGTCACAGCATGTGAAGAAAGTGTGGGCATCCTGCTCGAACCAGGTCATGACCATAGACACTGCCAAGCATTGGAGAATCAGGCCTATGGTAGATATGTATTTATAATACTCCCTACACCTGTACAAACAAAAATATATTATTTTAAACTGCAACATAGTGTGTTTAAATCAATGCATGAATGTAAATATTCTAAGATCTGCCTTCTTGACTGTGTACCACATGTACAGATGAAAACGAATATTGTTTATAGGAAATCTGTATCAGTGGTTAAATGACTAAAGAGAAAAAAAAATATCAGAATTAATGTTGTCATGTTTCTCAAACAAGCCATTAATGTATATTTAGTATTTAAGGATATTGCTCAATAAGTATGTTCCGTACCAAAAACTGTGTTGCATATACAGATTGTGCAGTACCCTATTTTAAAAAGGCACCATAATTAATTTTTATTTTAAATAAAAATGTACTTGTAAAAAGTTTCCTGTGTCCTGTCAGTTATGTAGTTGAGAGCAGTCTACACACTGAAGGGAGGAATGGCTGCAGTGCCTCTTCAGGCACTCTCTTTTTGCCCAAATTCACCCTGCTTGCATGAACACTTTCTGTTATGTGTTTGGGGAAGTTTGGGGCTGCTGCTTGTGCACATGTCCAGCCAGGTTCTAGTTCTGTCTCTTCTAACCCTGCAGTTTAATCCCAGGTATGTGCATTGCTGGTGCTGCATAAACAAAGGAATTACACTCAGACATTCCTGCAGCCCCACAGAGCTCATGAAACCCTTTCTCTTTATGCCAAGGGGCTGGAAGTTTCCCTAACAACATAGTCTAGTTTTAGACTTATTTTTTTATCTTTCACATAATACTACAGACCTTTATTTATTTTTGGTGCAAGAGATAATGTGCATAATTTTATATTCCAGTTCCCTGGGTGGGCTTCGTCTTCCCTTTTCCATGCAAGAACAAAAGCAAGTTATGTACCAGTCCTTCAGCACTGACACAGAGTAATTAAACCTGCACCCTTTCACTGGTATTCACCCCTCCCTGTTCTATATCTTTACCAGACACAGATGCAGAGCACACCCTGCATGAGGTTTTCTGAAGCCAAGGGGCTGCCACAACCTAAACCCCTCCTTCACAGAAGGGTCTTCCTTCCCCAGCCACAGAAGGAGGCTGAAGTAATTCCCCAGGGACTGCCAGGTACCTGACTGAGGTCAGTTGAACACCAGCCATGGGATGAGAGGATTTTATTATAAATGGGGAGACACTTTGGTTGTCTTTAGTTCACAAGACAATATTCCCTAACAGTTTTTGCTGGTCCCATTAGAATTATTTCATTTCTCAGTTTGACAGAAACCTTAAATGGGACTGAGCGATGCTAATAATCTAGCATGGAAGGAGTATTAAGAGTCTGGAACACAAGCCTTATGAGGATCAGCGAGGGAGCTGGGAATGTTC
This sequence comes from Pyrocephalus nanus, assembly GCA_038380795.1. NCBI lineage: Eukaryota > Metazoa > Chordata > Aves > Passeriformes > Tyrannidae > Pyrocephalus > Pyrocephalus nanus. The sequence continues at coordinate 48,285,416 of CM076265.1, read as the reverse complement.
AGTATGGAGAAAGAAAGGCTCAGGGGAAACCTTATCTCGTTCTACAACTATGTGGAAGGAGGTTCTAACAAGGTGGGGGTCAGTTTCTTCTCTCAAATAACAAGCAATAGGACAAAAGGAGATGGCCTCAAGTTGCACCAGGGAGTTTTAGATTGGATAGTAGAAAAAATTTCTTCACTGAAAGGGTTGTCAAGCACTGGAAGAGGCTGCTCAGGGAAGTGGTAGAGTCACCAGCCCTTGACCTATTTAAAAGATCTGCCACTTGGGGACATGGTTTAGTGGTGAACATGGTGGTGCTGAGTTAGTGGTTGGATTTGATGATTCTTTCCCAACATAAACAATTTTATGATTCTATAATGAAAAGTGATCAGGTGGCAGTTTAATGAATTACAGCAATAACCATTCTGTCATATACTATGATATCCAGCAGACTTAAATATCAGAGATGTTTTGCAGAAGAAAACTTTCAAATTAAAATTTCCTTGTGACTACTGAGAAACAAATTGCCTCTGAAATGCATTGACCCTTACTTCAAGCATCAGAGCTGTTGGATAAACATTCCTGCCTCCAGTCTGCAGCCAAGGAAGAAGGATGTCACTTTGAAGATGAAATCTCCAAAATCAGGAAGAGACTGCAGGGAAACCATTCAGCAGAAAAAAAGTAGGGCATACCCTGGTAAAATTCTAGTGGGGCCCCTCGAGTTCTACTTGCACTATAAATATCAGCCCAGAATTCCATGCTGTTTGGCTGAGCTGTTGTCATGCTTTAGCTATGGTGAGATGGTCGCAGCAAGCAACAGGAGCACTGGGTGCAAATTTGATTGGACTAGAGCACAGTAAAAGAGCTCCAAATCTAAAACAGTGTTATGTCTTGAGCAGAGCTGAAAACATTGTTAAATCATGCAATATGCAGCAACTTGCTGTGCTGAAGAGTCTGGTGTTGCCTGGTATGCTTTTCCTCCTCTGTCCCCATCACTGGAAACCTGTGTTCTGATACCCAGAGAGAAATTAGATAATGAAGTTTTTATATTATTTGGAGAGGGAGAAAGAAATTTGCAATGAGAAGAATGACCTGTATTCTGTGATTTCGGTAATATAAAATCATTGAAGTCCTTTTCACTGGTTTCATCTAGGCACATGCATTTCCAAAGTCTACATCATTTTAAAAGATGTCCAGTACAATTAGTTTCAAATTAGAGCTGTCTCCATTTCTGAAAGATGCTCTCATTTGGGTATACTCGATTTATGCAGTTGTAACTTTTGCCCAAAAAGCAATCATATGATTTTAAAAAACAACCAACAACTGATGTTATAGTGTGTATTAGTCTTCTGTTACTGAAGCGTTAACATTCTTAATATGTTTCTTTCTTATCAAAAATATCTCTTCAAAGCTGATCTTCCATTAATAAAGATTTTATCTAAGCCATTTCCTTAAGGTTCTTTCCTTATTATGTCTTCAACCGGAAGGCAGAAACACAGAAACAGTTGTTTAATTGCAAACTAGCAAGAAGTTGCCCTTGAAAGGGGCCCGAAACTACTTAATTACTTTTTTTTTCTTTTTTTTTTTTTTTTTTAGTATTCAGGAAAAGATACTAAGAATATTAATATATTAATATTTTAATATTAAAATTATTAATATATAATAATATATTACTGTTTTAGTTGAAACAAAAGCCCTCACTTTTGTGAGTGCAACATTTAAATACTTGTCCTGCTGCGTCCGTCTTACACTGTGGCACAGTTTGGCATATCCATGGGAATTGGCAATTCTCCTGATTAGACTGTATCCTGCCAGCCCAGCCTGTCTGGGTGTGAGCATCCCTGCAGTGCTGCGAGCCCTGGCAAGGGCTCCTTACCTGATCAGCTCATATATAGCACATGAGATGTCCTGACAGCCAAGGAGGTATCAACCTCTGGATGAAGTGTGCAGCCCCTGCTGGGGTGTTTTCTGGAGGAGGAGGAATGGTGCAGCTGCTGGACACAGTATGGAGCACCAATACCCACTTTGGGCCCTTGGTACAGACAGTCCCTAAACAAGTTAAGGTGCAGCAGCAAACCAGTTGAGGCTGGAGGTAGGTAGTCAAACCCCCTGTATCTTATATTATTAAATGGCATACAAATATTATACCCATGAAAGAATCATTCCTGCACTAACTAGAGTTTCTGATCAGTCTCCAGAGCTGCTGGGGAGAGGGCAGGACAAGGCAGATGTGACGCATGGAGACCCAGCTCTGTCTCCTTTAACAACTTACAAGAGAAAATCTTACAGATTTAAGTTTCTCCCTTGTTGTATAAATGGCAAGACTTTAAGAAGCTGATTTTGTCGTGAGTGCTGGCTAGATGCATGAAATCTTTTTAATGGCTGTTGGTTTCCATAACCTGTGAGCTCTCATAAAAAAAGTATTTAAATGATGTATATATATATATATATATGCCTGAAAGTATATATCACTGTGACTGAAAGAGAAAGGAAGTTTCTTTGTAAATAGCAGCTGGCTGTTTTCCTTTCCTATGCATTGATATAAATTTCATGAATTCATTTTTGTGCAGCACTAAAAGAACTTGGAGCCGGAACGTGAATAAATTTTCCTTTACGTTCGGCATCACTTCCCCCTGAACACGCAAACAGAAATGCTTTCAGTATTTAAGTTTCATTTAACACAGGCATAGTCGGAAGCAGAAAAGAAAATATAAAGAAAAGCAGTCGTACAGCAGACACATCCCAGTGAATGAGCCTGTGAGCCAGAGACAGCCTCTCCTATTTTGATTTGTAATTTGAGTATAATTCAATTAGACATTTCAAGCAATTTAAACATTCATGTATTGTCCAGCACCAAAGCATGAACTGTTCAGCAGCAAACAAGACTTGACAGCCTTAGCAGGCTGAGTGAAAATCCCAATGTTTAAAAGGAAAAGCCCTTATCTAATTGATGCCTACCGGAAAATTAAAAAAAAAAAAAAAAAAAAGAAGAAAGGGCAGGGGGGTAAGGGGGGTACCAGGAGAGTGAGAGAAGTACAAAGGACAGAGTGAGGGGTATATCCTGGCTGTGGGCTTCACACCTCATTTGCAGCCATTTGCTTAACAGATTTTTTCAAAGCCTGTGTGTTCCTTTTAAGGAGGGATTAAAACACAAATGCACCTGATCACCCATCTGCTCACCTCTCCAGCGGTAGCAGAAAGGCAGGCAGGCATTCAGAAGCAAAATGGGATATTTTCATAAGCAGCCTCTTATGAAAGCCAGGTCCCTCCAGCCCACACTCAGCCACACTGAGGTATCTGAAGGTATTGCCCCATACCAAGGTCCTGGTGCTGTACCCAAGCAGCAGGAGGAAATTCTGTCTGGACCCATGGCCCCCTCAGAGGTGGCAGAGAAAAATCAGAGAGCAGGAAACTCCCCGTGCCAATTTCACCACAACAAGGCATTGCACAGCCCCTTGCCCAGCATCATGAGCCTGACACCCCCTGCCCTGCTCACCCTGGCTGCCCTGGCCACCAGCAACAAAATCCCTGTGGGTAACCGTGGGGTGCGTGGCTCTGTGCCCACAAATGGAGATATTGGCTGCTTGGGTGATAGCTTAGAGGTGTTAAAACACTGGATGTAATAATAATGCAAGAATTTCAGGTGGAATTTCAAACAAAGGTGTTTCAGAGCCTTGTTTGCTTTAAACATGTTGTCCCTTGCGACTTCTGGACCCAGGGGAAGAAATGCTATTTGCCTTGTCCGCAGCAAGTTGCTCTGGAAGCAGAAGGTGATCCTAACCTGTGGACTGGCTGGCTGGCAGGCAGGACTGCTTTGATAGACACAGACTTGGATTGCTCAAAGTCATTCCTTTGCTAAAAACTTTTAGAGGCAGGTGATGAAAGCATCAGGAATCATCAAGTAAAACTTTTCTGGCAGGCTATGTGCCTCTGGTGTCCCTTCAATGGCTCCTAAGAAAATCTCTAGAGCAGAAAACTCACCTGTAAAATTTTCCGGGAATGTATCACACCTACCCCTCCTCATTTTAAGCACATGACCAAGTTTGGATGGTAAAACTGCAAAAAGCACATACAGTACTCGTGGGTGCCAGTCACAGTGGTAATTTTCTTGGGCCATTCTACTTGAAGACCCAGTGTTTAGTATGTTTATAACCTACAGGTGTGAACAGTTTGTGCTGAAATTTTCCATGCTGACTTCTGCTGCAAGCTGACGTTTTGCATTTGTCCAGGAGTTGCAGAAGAACAGTTTCTTCCAAGAATGATATTTGGGGAAAAAAAATTGTAACAAAACCAGACTGTTTTATTGAAAATCTCTAATTCCTTCAGTCTTTGGAGATGGATTGTTTGATAAGCAGAGCAATGCAATGCTTTTATGAAGAGCTACAAGCCTCTGGAAACTCATGGTTTCCCATTTTTACAGGTCATTTATACTGGATAGGTAAGTCTACAGAAAAGTCTCTCTGCAGTGAGTTGCTTCATTTCTTACTACTCCTACTAAAATTAAGACACTGAAGTTCAATCAGTTCTTGTCCAAGAATTAAGCTACTCAATAAATGTAATAAAAACAAGGGTTGACCAAATAAAATAAAAGCCAAATTCAGCTCACTTGTTTTTAAAGCTCAAAACCATTTGTAAATTTAGTTCAAAAAGTGGTGAGTTTTGTTCAAAATATTTGCAATACTTAGGATGCTCTTATCTCCGAATATCTTGGTAGAAACAGACCTTAGTAGAATAGAAAAACCACTTAGCAGAAATTAAAAGTAGAACCTTCCCACTCATGGTATTATTTCACCTTGAAACAGGTGATGTTGATCATACATGCAGATAGAGACCTTCAGCATGAGAAATCCCTTGGATAAATGACCATGTGAATCTGCTCTACTCTCCTCTTTCTGATACTTTTGGCACTGCACAGACAAAGCTACAGTTCTACAGCTATCCAAAACTGCCTCCTGCATGCAGATACATTCACACACGCACACAGATGTACACATGCTGACTGTCTAGAAGTCAACAGCAATTATCTGCAATTTTCAATGGCAGTGCAGCATATCCTCTTTCAGGGTATCTTTCGAGGCAAGAGTTTCTACCTGCCTCCAACCACTGAAGCACAATTGTTATAATCTGATTCTCCTTTGAAAAATTATGGGGGAAGGAGGAGAAAAGGGGAATGGGAGATATTTCTGGGTTTATCTTCTTCCCCAAATTTTTTATGTACTGAAGGTTCACATCTGAAGTTACTGAGGCTTTATGGGGATGGAGGAATGGACTGGAATGAAGAAATTGCAGATTCAGCAGCTATTTAGTTTGGGGTTTTTTTTTCCCTCATGCCTCATCACCTGTAATATGAATTCAGGTCTCCGAATTGGGAGTTTGGCTGCATTTGAGTCACTCTTGATTTTCAGATTATGATCTTTCTGACCCACAGCTGTATTGAAGAAGGTTGTCCAGGAAGAAAAAAAATGCATATTTAGGAAGCAGTTCCTTAGGTGAGGCATCAGGCTATGTTGTACCCACAAGGTCACATGCCACCTCTAATGGCCCTACGAAAAGCGGTGGAATTACTCCATAAAAATAGGCATGGGGAAAAGCACCAGAAATTTATTTTAGTAATTGTAATGCTGTGTAGGAATTGCGTTGATCAGATACCAGATGGAGCGAAGCACTTTTAGAATTAAAATGCATCATTTCTGATGGGAAAAAAAAGTCTTCTCTAAAATGCTATTTACCTTACAAACAGGAAACTGATCAATCATAAATTTGAGGGATGCTCTAAATTCAGCATTCCCTTTAAAAGAGTTTTGACTTACCAAAATGAGTCTTGTGATGAATTCCCATTTGGTATTTCTACTGTGCTGGCTGCTGTCTCAACGTGCTGAGAGACATTCTCTGTCCAGCACCACGTGATCTGAATTGGCTCCACTTCTGCAGCCAGTACCTTGAGGAATATCAGCAATATTGCAGTTTCATTTGTCATAGGGAGAAGAGGTTTCTCCTCCACACCTGTGATTTAAGAAGCCATTGAATACCTGAGGCAGGATTTCTCTCATCTAATTTTAACGAAACTAAAAATGTAGTGTTTAATACATCTAAATTCTCAAGAATCTTGTTTTCAGCGGAGAAAGATGGCATCTCCAGATGGCAACCCATCTTACCCTAAAATAAATACCTATGCCTGGGGGGCTGAACAGCCTCAGTCTGTTTGGTTGCATAGGAACAACTGCTGTAACACAGAACATGTCTCACAGGGTCTGAATTTAATGACGCTGAGAGGGCAGATGCTGCTGCACGCAGGCAGTTCAGCAGGGCAGATAGCATCCAGCCCAGTGATGTCAGACACCCATTGTAGTGCAACTTCGTGCAGAATTGGGTAACAATAATCAATAATCAGAGTATGAACAGTCCATCCAAAACTGGACATATTCATACAAACTCAAAAAGAAATGCAACTTCAATCTGGAAAACACAGTCAATTCATTAATACAAAACAAGACCTGATGAAATTTGGTGGAAAACACTCTGTGTGTGTGTGTGTGTGTGTGTGTGTGTGTGTGCATGAATTTGTATGTGTGCACATGGATGCAATTCAGTTCAGCCTGCGTAGAATGTTATTCTAAAAATAATAATTCCCAGGCAGAGAGACCTTTGAGGTCACTTGCACAGTCTGGTCAGGCACCCACTGAATGGGACAGCTGAAGAGCCTGGGGTGACTCCTCCTCACACCCAGCTAAGAGCAGCATACACAGCACAGGCTTTCACAGCAGTTTTGAGTCGTGGCTCTTCAGAGGCTCAGCTACTGTCTTCAGAGAAAGAAACCCAAACTGGGACCTCAGGGGGGTCTGGAGAGCACATGCTTTCTGGCAACACCAGCTCTCCAATGTTGACATGAACATGGAAATTCAGATTGCAAGCATACTAAAGCATGAAGCCCCTCTCCCTACAATCCATTTTCTTTTTTAGGTTAAGAAAAACTGCAGCAGCCATAGGACACCTCCTTCAAGTCTGTTTTTCCTCATGCTTTGAGCAGTTTCTCATATCGAGGAAAAGAACTCAGATGCGTAAGTGAGAAGAAGAATGCCCTTTGACCTGACTCGCCTCAGGGTGAGGAGCTGCATCATCTGTGCAAGTGGGCTGGTCACACACTGTTGACAAAAATGACCGGAGGTGTCTGAAAAGCCAACTCAACCCTTCTGATGGCTGCAGTCTGTCACTGTCACCTGAATTCAGCACGCATTGCACGTGCCCTTTCTCCAAGGGAACCAAGCAGCTGAAAACAACATGACACTCCATCAGCTTAGGAAAGCTTAAAAACAATAAGCATATAATTTGGGTTTTCAGGGATTTTCTGCCTTGATTTATATTTCATCATCAGGAGGGGGGAAAAAAAAAAAAAAAAAAAAAAAAAAAAAGAGAATCTAAAATATACTAGCTACAAGCCTACCTTTCCCAAACATTTCAAACTCTCAAGCCCAGTTAGCTACTCCAGGGAAACACACCTTTATTCTAGGAATGTTCCTGTTGATGTTATTCATAGCATGAACAGATTTTTTTAAAGTATCTACTTCACGATTGTTTTTCAAACCTGCTAACTGCTCTCCTGGTTACACAAACAACTTGTCTATACAGGGTGAGATCTGCTTCAGGACAGTTCCTCTCTGTCAAATTATGCATCATTCTCTAGAGTGTGTCTAGAGACAATCATAATGTCAAATCTTGCTTTGACCTCTATTAATTTTCAACTGTAGCTGAATTAAGACAATGGCCTGTAAATAATATGTATGAATGAGACAGATCACGAGCTGAGGCTGCAAATCCTTGATGTTAGATTAGAAAAGGAGATCCCAACTATCAAAGGTGCCCAGTGGCCGATCCTGGCTGCTGATGATTAAGGATCTGCAGAAACTGCCAGACCAGAAGAACAGACAGAAGAACTGAGGAGGGGAAATGGAGCTGTGTGGATAATGTTTTTTATAGAGTGGTGTACTAAGTGTACTAATATCTGTGGCTGGACTTCCATGGACTGGGTTGGTATAGGACCATGGTTGCTGGTGGGGTTGTGTTCAGGCTTTCCAGGCCAAAGGGAGTGCTGTTTCATACAGAGTTCTGGGGCTTGAAGTAGATAAGATTATGTTTGTTGAAATCGAAGTATAAAAGATTTATCTAAAATTTCCTCTTACATAGAGGAACACATTTTAAAATTACACTGAAGACAAAAGCAGTTATTCCATATTCTGTTCTTCACATTTTGCTCTATACTTACTATGTCAGGTGACAGACTAACGTGATGCACAAGTGATGAGATTCTTATTTGCAGGAGAGGTGGGGAAAACTCTGCAATAACAAAGATGGAATTCATCCCCTTATCATGTGATAGTGATAACTAAAACTAATATACATTAGACATGATATTTGGATACTGAAGAAAAACCTACATTCCACATTTGTTGTGATGATTCACAGCAATGAACTTGACCCAAAAAAATGCTGCATAAGTGCTCAGCATTATTAATAATAATCATTATTCAGAGAATTCTCAGATGGATTAATTCAACTTCCTTTCTGGAACAGCTCTGGTCTGTTTTTATTCTGCATGTTCATTTTATTCCCTTCTAATTAAATGTGATTCTCCCAGTGGATGCCTATATTTTTTACTTGCATATTTGACTCAACAGAGCTGAGCAATGAGCATCCCATCCTGCTCACCACCTCACTGCTGAGGCGCACACTCGTGCTGCACGAAGCCATTCTCAGAGAAAGTCATAGCTCTGGAAAAGCACTGGAGGCTAAAGTTGTCATGTTTTGATGAAGCCCCTGGTGCGGATCATGTCCGCCTCTCTGGATTGATATTGAATGGTAAGCACAAGGCCAGCCTGTGCATTCTTGATGCAACTTTAAGGGAATCAATCTTACTGGTAAGATAAATGAACAGGCTACTGGGTCCTTGAAAACACAATCTGAAATTATCCCAGTAAAAAAAGGTGTTATTTTTTCCTAGTTCGTCATCTCTGTGATCCAAAATAACTCAGCAAAAAGACGGACTTTTAGCTAAGAGCCACATTTTCAGGCCAAATTTAAAACCCTTCTCAGCTGTGATAAATGTAAGTTCACCCTGATGGACCCCACCTGCATCCACAAACCAGCAGGGCCTCAAGGGGCATCACCAGCTGTATGGAAACTGAATTTATAGAATTAGGGATTGTGGCAGGAGCTTTTCCACATGACCTCTGGTAGGCTGCGGGTGCCTGGGCAAGGCTGTAGAGACACTCTCCTGCACTTTCCCAGTGGCAGAAGAGCCTGTGGAAGATGTCAGGCTCTGATGGACTGCAGGTACCCAGATGCTCATCTCCAGATACAGCACTGCAGCTCCTACAAGCATTTGTTTCTTCTTTGCTCATCGCCTACCTGGATCTCATCTCATAGAGGACTGTAGTTTGTTTATTTGTTTGTTTGTAGGGATAAATGTTTTCTGGATTTGCTTTGCACTTTAAAGCTTTGAACAAAGGAAGGCACCCAACTCAGAAATTTCTGTGAAATCTGTGAAACATCAAAGCTTCCATTTCTCCATATGGGTGAAAGAGGTAATAGGCAAATGCTGAGTTTGCATTAGCCCTCATGGGTCTCAGAGAGTATGCTCTCTCTCTTAGCCAGCATCAGTGAATATAGTCTCAGAGGTGAATTTACGCAGCTAATTTGGGAACATCAATGCAAGGCCCACAAAGAGCATTTGCTGGAGTCAGAAGAATTTTTTTCCAGTGCCCTGGGGAACCAGCAGTAATTATTTGCATATGCACCCACCACCTCCCTGAAAGCAAATGTGACTCCTCAGACAGAGCCCCTTCAGCTTCCCAGTGGGGACAAGTACTCTAGAGTTTACTGGCAGTGGGTTCTGTAGGAAAGGATAAACAAGGCAAAAAGGTCATTTGTCTGATCCCATCTCCCAGTCACTAAGTTCAAATGATGGAGGCCATAGAACTGATATTACAATTCAAAATTTTTCTCTCTTCTGTTTTCCCTTTTCTCTTTTGTTCAGTGTTTTAGTTATTTCCTAGTTGATTCTGTTTCCATGGGTGGCTTTTTTTTCTACTTTACATTTTTTATGTAGATAAAAAAAACCAACTTATAATATCAATTTCTGATAGTCACCCAAGAACAGAAATACTGCAGTCTTGCCCCACTAATGATTGCATGCTGCAATCTGAACCTCCCATAGAATTGTGCTACTTTGTGCAAAATAGAGCAACTGCCATAAATCTGCTCTGGTCATAGAAATGAGCTGAGATCTTCACTTTGTAAAAGGTCACATCGCACTGGAGCAAAGGATCTTCAGTGTTATTGAGAGCAAAGATCCCTTTTTCTCCCTTCACCAAATGGTCAGGAAAAAAGTTGTCCTGTTGTGAGCTGGTATCTGCCCTATTCCCTCTCCCCATCCGTGTGACTATGGTTGCTCCTGCACAGCCCCGTGCCCTCTGCCTGCAGCCCGAGGATGGTTTCCAGTACCCCAGAGCTTTTCATTGCCTCATCTCCATCATTTAGGCAAATACAGAACACTTTTCCAGACAGGTTACAGGGCGCCAGTTTATCTGCATTATTATAATAATGATCCTTTATCCACAGTATCCAGCCTCTCCTTAAAATCAATCGCTGCCTGATTAATGTTCTTTAAATAGGGGGATCTCCGTGCTGCAGTACTAGATGTACTGCCCTGCTCTTTTGATCTGCTGCACTGTGTTTCACTGCTTGCTTCTTTTTTCGCTCTTCTGATATCACCTGACTACTTGCTGTCTTAATATTTGTTGTCTGATAACTGGTTTGAAGAACATTTATGATCTGTTTAATGGGGCCTGTGTCACACATTCAAGGAGTTTTGCTTTAATGCATTTACATTGATGGTCAGGAGCAAAGGGTAGCCAAGATGTCCTAAACCTGTGATATGGTCATGTTAACTCTTATCTTCATCTCTGTACTGCCCAAGAAATCTTGCCATGGTCAGCATATCGCAGGATTCAGTTACCTAAGCATGATACCATGTAATTACATGGAAAAAGAAAACTCATAACATTTATTTTATATGAGGAGTTATACAAAGCTATTCTGCAGCAAATTAGTCAAGCAATACAGAGCTTTTTAGGTGAAATACTTACTTGACATGGATTTTTGAAGATAATTTATTTCTTTTAAATGGCAGGTTATAAAAACCCTCCAAGAAAGATGAAGCTTATATTCCCCTTATGCTCTGGCTTCCTATGATTTCACAGACTATAGAAGGACCTCTCAGAAATGCATTCCTATAAATGCAGCCAAAAGTGCAAACAGTGTTTCAAATGCCTCCTCCTAGGGGCCCTAACTGTGCTACTTAGGATAAGGTAAGCTTTTACACTGGCTAGAGACCTTGGCAAGAAGAAGAAAATAACAATGTCTTTCAAGAATATGTTTCACTTAAAACAGACATGGGCACTAGGATATATGAATCTAATATTAGTTAAATAATTTCATAATAATAGTAGTTATAAGAAGAAGAAGAATATGGAACATCTCTTTGTTTTGAGTCAAAGATGGGGAAAAGGATTTAATAAATGTCAGTTCTAATTTTCTGATCTGTTTGTTGGAACAGAAAATCCATTTATCATAGAAGAATAATTATTCTCTTTTGGTTTCAAGTGTGAATTTCCATCCAACTCTGCCTTATTGCAGATGGGCATATCATGAGAGAGGTCCGGTTATGCTGGGCATACATAGAATAAGAGTTATTCTGTCTCCAAATAACTGAAGAGAGAAAAAAATCAAGGAGAAATTGAGAAATTTTATTCCTGATTTTAAATGGGAAAATTGTGAGACTCAGTGACCTGCACAAAAAAGTTCATAAGGAATAGCCCAAAAAGCCCACAGTTTGGGGATGCCTATAATATCCAGTGAACTGGAGAGAACTCAGCAAGGGCCCCTGAAGCTGCTCTTGTGTACAGAGTCTGACCGTGCCACATGGCACTAACACCCCCAGTCACCACCTTTGCTGACAGATCCACTCTGAGCCACAACGATGCTTATTTTGTCATTGTCTTTGATGGAAATTACTGCCTTTTCTTGCTGCTTTTTTTCTTGGCATTTTTAACTTTTGGAAGAAATGCATTTCTCTTCCAATGGAGAAAGCAGTTCAAAGGCAGTGTATCTTCCTCTAACTTTCCTGAAGTTAAAGAGGTTGTATATGCTGGCATTTTCTTGTAACCACTTTAAAAATCTGCAGACACTCTTAGTTTGCTTGTCCAAACCAGTTAGGACAGGAAAGTTTCTATTTTTCTTTCTAGCTGGGGGAAAAAGTTCATAAAACAAAAAAGAACATGCCTCAGAGCAGCATTTCAATCAGAAATTTATCTACCCTGAAGATGTGAAACCCGATTTTGCTATATTTATGAGTTTCATAGCAGAGAAAGGTCAAAATGTGAATATATCCAGGAAAATTGGCAAAGCCTCTTAAGCTTCCACTGTCCCAACAGGCATAAAACTAAAACTGCGTCTTATGGTTTAATGTCAGCAGGGCTTGGCTTTTTGCTGTACTGAAAATGTTCTATAGAGGATTTGAGGTATTCAGACTGTATATGGTCAGAAAAATCAGAATAAAATTACAGTGCTCAAATGTGGAATTAAAAAAACAACAACAACAGCAAACCAAACAAATAAAAAACCCACCAGGAAAAGTGATGTAGAACCACTTCTACTCTAGAGAGACTCAAATCCATTAAGTTAATTAGCTGATGTTCTGATCTGACATTGTTTCTTCATTTAGGATCTCTATGTCTTCATGCAAGAAGACTTCTCATTATTTGTAATCCAAACAAACCCGATACAGGGACATTCTTCTGCAAAAAGTTTGTTGATAAAATTTTCATCTAAACAATCACAATCTGAAATTTTGAACAGTGACCAATGTGACCTATTACATAAATTCTATTTCTCTTCTCTTGTGAACCAATGACCCAGACTTTGTAAACAACTTCCTTTGTTCCTCCCTCAAATTAGTTTCAGTCCAAAATAAGTTTCCTTTTAAGATTTATTAAAAAAAAAAAAAAAAAAAAAAAAAAAAAAAAAAAAAAGGCAGACAGATACTTTAATGTAAATCCTCATTCTGTCATGTACTTCTCTGAAGACATGGACAAAACAAACAAAGCCAGATCCCCAGCAGACATCTGATGGAGCAGTCCAAAGGCAGGGCTTTTGAGTGCCTCTTCAGCTGCTGCCTGGCTTCTCAGGGGCTTAAATTCACATGCCCCACCAGAGTAGATCTGTTCTGGGCACACACAAGACTCCATCCAACTGAGCAATGCTGAGTGCTAAAACTCATCAGGAATCAAAGACTGGTTGTTTTTTCTGACTTGATCTGACCAGAACATGCAGGGAGATTCCAGCTTTATAGCCTGGGGTGAGGGCACCGACCAGGGTGAAAGGGAGTCATCATCACTGACCTCTCTGGTCAATGCTGTGCAAAATGAGGAGAGAGGAAAGAAAAGAAAGAAAATCAAGAAACCTAAAGATAGCCACATCCTGGAGGTAATAATAAAAAAAAAAAAAAAAGTGGGCAACATTGCATCTCCCTATGGCCCACCATGCAAGTAGAGCTAAAATGAGCTGGGTGTTTAAGTAAAATGAATGTTTCAGTATGGTTTTCACAAATGCTAACTGCTCCAAGGAAGGCAGATACCTTCAGGAATCATCCAGGCACTGAAGCCCATAAGCTAGACCAGTGGTGGCCAGTCTGGTTGTGGAAAGCCTCCTCTAAGAACATCAAACACAAGGATTGCTGCAGATATGCATAAGCTTGCTTGTCCTCATCAGCTTCCACAGCTTCCCAAAATGCATTCCATAGTCTCCCAGGAGCCTGGTGTGTTATGATGCTGATGACATGTCTGTACCTCTACAGAGGCACCTTAGCAGTGCAGCGAGCAGACAAGTGAGGCCAGCCCATAACAAGCACAGTCACACAACCCTGGTTCTATAAAGAGGGAGGAGAAAGCTGAGGAGCAGACAGGCCAGCAGACTGCAGTGGAATGCCACTGTCTCCATCTCTGTGACTACCACCATGCCAGACTTTAAAGGGCTTTGCTGTCTCTTCAGTATGTCTCTGCTTCTTTCCTCCCCCAGGGAAGCTTCTGAGATTAAAAGCTTATACTTTCTTTCAGTCACGGCAGGAAAAGTGGGTGTGTTACACAGGCACTCTTTAGCTTCTCCGTCAGGATCAGGAGAGGAAACTGCTTACATCCAGCCCCGAGCTTCCCCAAGGTGAAGTGCACAGTGTCTCCAGCACTGTTTCTGGGACGGGTAATTAAATTGTTCCAACATAGGGCTCGCACACCTCACGGGGCTGGCACAGAGAGGACTTAGCAGGAAATCTGGAGCACAGTAGAGAGCAGGCTTTCTGAGTTCAGACAGCTTGTTTTCTATTGCTTTTCCCACTCCATCACAGTCTCTAGAAAATGAACGACCAAGCTTGACTTTTCACAATTTAATTTTCTGAGTGTGTTTTTTCATTGATCAAGAAGTTGCCTATTTTAGACTTTAAGTGATTTGTTTCTGAATTGTTACTCTGCACACATGCCTGCAAGCAAGGCACCCTGTGACATCTTTGCTAAGCTCATCAGTTCCTGCCAGTGAAGCTTAATAAATGTTACTCTTGTGCCATGTAAGGCCTGAGGTTGTTATGCTGAGGAAAAGAGTAGAAATTGGATTTGAGGAGGAAATATTTTCTGCAGGATCAGAATTTGATAAAAGCCTTTATCCTTAGCTAAAACACCTCATCAAAACTTAGAAAAATAAAACATTTACTTTTTTCCAAAAGCAGCAATATTTTTTCCCAAAAAACCCCAATTTATTTACATAAATTTATTTTACTCCAATTTATTTGGAGAAAAAATGCAGATGGGATTACCTTCATGGGCCAAATTCTGTCATCTGTCCTACTCTGAACCCACACCATTGTCCAACCCAAAGCTGAGTTATCATAGCCCATTGATTGTAAAAGGGTAGCACTGGATTTTGCTCTGGTACTTGGAAGGTTCCATCTTTTTGGTTTTTTGGGCTGTTGGGTGACTACATTTCAAATCTTTGAAGGAGTCAAGAAGTTTGGATCTTTAGCAGAAGTTTCCCATCAGCCAATCCTGCCCTACGAGTGTGACTGCACACACAACTCTTCAGGGAGAAGATTGGCTACAACTCCCTTGTGCAGAAGCAACAATTTAACGTACCCCTCTTGCATCACAGGCAGATGTCCTAAATATACCAAGGAGGTGCTTCAGGCACACAAATTCCCCTAAAGGGATCAGACATGTACTGTGTGATGTATCACCAGTGGTAGCTCAGGGTCCAGAACTTTAGTGATACAAAGCACTGAAGTCATCAGATACTCAGAGAATTAAAAGCCATCTTTACAAATGAAAGAAAATACAAACCCTTCCACAGACTGCAATGCTATTGCTCATCTCTTCCTTCTTCTGCCTTTTTATTACTAAGACATTCCTTTCCTAATTTCCCCCTTTGTTTAAATTTAAGAACATCTCTTTGCTTCTTAACAGGAAGAAATATTTCTCAGAAATGTTTATGGGTCACTGACAACGATGCACAATTTGTATTTTGCTCATTAAGGACTTCCCTGAGCTGAACTTCAGCTCTTCCCTGACTGTTGCTTCAATTTATCTTCTGTTTGGCATTTGGCTGCCTATTAGTGTTAACAAAATATTGTTATGAAAACATATCAAATTGCCCTTCTTAGGCTATAATCAGTCTTTCTGGCATGAAGTACAGGCAGGTTCAATCCAGACTATAAGTTCACTTCTAAATTTCAAAACATGATGCAATCTCTAAAGGTTGAATAAATTAAATTCTTTCTGCCCTATCCAATATGTGAGCTAATCTACTTTTTAATTTAATTTTGATATGCTCTCAGTCAGGTATCACATCCAGAAAAGGTTCATCTGAAATGCTCATTGAGTGGGTAATTTCCCCTCTAAGAGTACTGGAATTTACCAAGAACTGCCAAACAAATATTTGGTTTGGCTTTATTTGTTTTGCTTAAGGGTCCATGTGTAATTTCTTCCACTGACCCATTAAGACCCTATGGCTATCTCAGATCTCTATCTCTTGTGGCCTTCAAATTCCTTTTGAACCATCATTTGTGCACAGATCTTTACACAGAGACACTGGGGATGGGCAAGTTCCTTTGACATTTCTTAGAGGGCTTTACAAATATAAACCTAATTTTCATAAAATTGCTATAAGGGAGGTTAGTCACCTCCCTCACATTATGATAAAGGAACTGAAACACAGATGCATTGTCTAAGACTGGTGCCACTCTGGGACCAAGGAGATGAAAGTCAGACCTCTCTTCTCCATGTCCTGTCCCAGGGCATTACTGTGCAGATCATTTGACTGCTGACAATTACTCAAGTCAATGTAATCACTGTATCTCAATGAATACCATATATTAAACATTTTTTTTTCCTATTTGTATATTACAGAGTAGATCTATACAAGTCTGATTCAGTTTGCCTCACAAAAGCATAAAATGGTTGTATCAGTAGTTCAGTGACAACTTAAATCTGTGTATGCTGGAATTGAAAGTAGTATCAAAGTATGCACATTTTAGAATATGACTCTGTGACAGCAAAGGAGATCAGATAATTTGGGGACAAATAAATTTAATTACATAAATATTATTTCTTTTATTACATATGTTTTGTTCCTAAGCATTAATTTAGAGGGGATTTTAGTTTGGCTAATCCAATAAAGAGCAATGACTTGGAACAAAACCAGCAACAATTACTCCAAGTCCTCTGCTTTCTCTTCTAGGAAGCAGCCTAGAATAATGTCCCATCATTAGTTTCTAGGCTTTCAAACACATCCTTTCCATCTCACCCACTGCTGGCATTTCCCAAATGGGCCACCTCCATGGACAGCAGTGTTTCAGCAAACAGTCTCCTGTCACAGCACATCCTACAGCAATCTTATCCAGCAAACCTAATCAACCTGCTGGGGAGAGCTGAATTATTTCTGATGTAAAACTGATTGAAATTAGTGATTCCCTCTACTTACTCACAGTGTGAAAAAAAAAGACTTTGCATATATAAATACCAAGACATCACAAGCAAGTATGGAACAATAACAACCTGAAATACTGGGGTTTTCTGTCGGTAATGCATGAATTACTGGAATATTCTGTAAACCAGTTGAATGGTGATTCTAAGCTTATTTCAGATTGTCATCCTGGCTATAGCTTTGTATATGAATGAGTCATAGCAATTACAGCTTATTAGATTTCTTAGGAAGATCTCAAGGCTGTAGCCCCAGCCACCTGCATTTCATAGGAAGTCTTACATAAGCCTTTGCAGATCTAGCCAAGAGTCCGTATATCTTTGTGACCACAGCTGATGCTGAAAGAAGAGCCTCCAGGGACAAAGGCATCATCACAGATTCCCAGTCTTGGGCATGACACCCCAGATACAGAATGGAATAGAATAGAATAGAATAGAATAGAATAGAATAGAATAGAATAGAACAGAACAGAACAGAACAGAAAAGAACAGAACATATCTCTTGGAAGGAGCCTACAGTGATCATCTAGTCCAGCTGTCGGATCAATTCCTGGCTGATCATGAATTAAAGCCTAGGTTTGCCATGGGAAAAGGAAAGTAATGTAGAAGTCAAGGAAGACTGAATGGACTTCAGAAGAATTCTGACACCACCACATTAGTCAGAGAAGGAAATTCCAGTCTGTCTGAACAAACAAGTCAGATCTCTCAGAGAGATGAGACTCCACTAAAGTACACTTAGTCTAAAATCGTTCTTGCTTTTTCATCCTGGGCTCATTCTTAGAAAACACTTCTCTTATGGTCCCTAGCCCCCATAGGCCAAAAGGTGAAGCTCTGCTCCTGAGAGGGCTCCCTGAACCATGAGACCAGTGGAGGACCATACTCCAATCATCCTATTTGCTCCAAGCAGTGCCTTATATCACAAGAGACTGTAATGAAGTCATTAGGCCTAATGGAGGAGAAAAGAGAAATCTAAAGTAGATCTAGCACCAGAACTGAACTGAAGTGGAATTTTCCATTTTATACATACAAAAGATTAGACTGCAACTGCACCTTACTGCTGCAGAATTAGCCATGGATCCAGTTATGACTCTTCTCCCTTCAGCCCTGAAAACCTCCTATCTGAATTTGCAGTCAGCAATAAAGCAGTCAATGTTTATCCAAAATGCTTATAGTGCTTCCTTTTCCCCTTTACTCCATGTCAGTTTGGCCTTAGATTGCAAGAAAATATATTGTTTTTCCACCCTGGAAGCACTTTTCAGATGCCTAGGGAAGCCCTTCACACATACCAGGTGCTGCTTTTAATGAGTAAGGCTTTTAACTTTCATAACTATGGTGTCACTACCAGCAGTGCTATTTGCTGCATGCTGTGGTTTAAGGGTGACAAAAAAAAAACACAACAAAAAAACATTAACAAGAGTGTCAGCTCAGCTCACAGCCTCTCCTTCCTGGGCTATCACAGAGCATGAGCCCTCTGAAGGTAACTACTCTGCCAATTTTAGATATTGACCTTGATGTCCTGTCCCTTACAATATTCTTTAAAATCCATCATCTGCAAACTAAGTTTAAGTCAGCAAACCTAATTAGTAACAGAGACAATAAATAAGCTTAAGGGGAGGGAGGAGAAAACGTCTTGCAGGTGGCCAGCTCTTAGCTGAACGATTCTCTGTGCAATGGTCATGCTTCAAAAATTTAATTCTCTGTAATTTTATTTAGGATGGGGGAAACAAAACAAAATGAGCAAAGTGATATAGGATTTCATTTATATTCTGACAAGTACATTTATTTAAAGTTTAACTATCATGGCTGCAGTTACTGTACCTTTCTTTCAAAGCATTTAATGGTGTGAAACCAGTGTAATAAAAAAAAAAAAAAAAAGAAAAGGACCTACTTGGCATTGCTATTTGCTATTTTTATACCAGAAGAAGAAGTCTCCCTACTGTTGGGCTGATTGTATTAATCTGAGATTCCTACAGTCCTTCAGACTTGATTGCTTTTTGATTCTTGCTTAGTAGAAGTGGCGATAAAGGAGTTGAAATCATAATTACTATTTAGAAGGCAAAGAGGAGGCCACTTCAGTTCTGTGGTGAGTGGCACATTTTGTTGCTTTAATTAAAAAGTTGTTCTGAGAAGCTTAACTGCTTCTGCAGTATTTAGAGCACAAAAAGTATGGTATTTACAGAGTCACTTCGGGGATCACTCTTGCAGTTTTTCTGAGACATGTTCATGTTGCTTAAGCATAGTAAGGCAGAGCAGTCATTGAATTAGAAATACCCTATATATCTTGAAAATTACAAAGCAATCCTCTCAATAATGAAAATGTATTTTCTTTTATGTAGTTCTTAGGTTGCTGTCTGTCTCTATTAAGGCTCTTAAAGGGAGATTTTCAGCAACAGAACACCCTCTAAAAACAAAAGCTAAGCATCAAGCAATAACTGAAGGTGTTTAGCTCAGAACTGCAATGTCCCTGCTCCCTTTGAGGTGAATGCCCAGAAATCTCTAAGAGTCAAGGCTTTTACTCCCCGAGAGTGGGCTAAAAGTGAGCATTGCTCCACAACCATAAGCTACCATTCTCTTCTGGAGATAGCAATGGATGTCAGACTCACCAGTGTCTTACACAATCCTCTGAGCTAGCCAGACTCCCTCAAGACTCAATTTTGAATTTTAAAAATCAATACACTTCACTGGTACTTTCAGCTTTTCACATGAAAACAGCATTGAGAATTAATATTTTACTGAACTTAAAATGAGTATACTAAAGAGGGCATATACGATTTGGGTCTACATTCAGAATCATAGCTCAGGCTAGATGCTGTTGGTTTAGAGATAATAAGGTAAATCACATCTAGGTTTTTTATTTGATGATGCCAGAATGCTTCATGTTTGTGATTATAAGATCAGCTGTTCCTTTTGCACTGGAATTATGCCAAAGGCCCCTCTTATCTTTAGCTCTAAACTCAACCCAAATCAGACATATTAGAGGCGCCTTCTATGTTTCCTTCTGCTTTATGTACCAGCCAAAATAGCTGTCCCATGTCAAACAGTAAAATTAGCTCCAAGGGATGTAAATGTCCCAACCTCTGAGGTTCATTTCCTGATCTCTGGAACTATCCTTTACTAGGAAAGTGAGTTGCATTTTAAATGCCCCAAACTGCTATCACTTACCTGAAAATTAACCTCTGGGTAAAATTTAAGATCCAGGTTTCTCAGCTGGAAAAGTTGGTCAGGGAAACCTCAGACTGGCACGGGTCTACATGTCCATCCCAAAGCATCTCAGTGTGGCCTCTCCTACTCACACCTGGAACAGGGCAGGAATAGCTTTTCCTTGATTTTTCAGGTCTCTACAGGCCATGATCTGTACATTCATGAAGAGATAAGGGAGATCAAAGACTCACCAAAACCCTTCTTGTTTTGCTGAATGGTGAGGGAATAGCATTATGTCACACTTAGGGCTGGTCCACCAATGGAAGCCATAAGGGGGACTGGTTATTTATCCTGTTCTCCTTTACACATAGTAAGTAGAACTGTAACACTCACTATGAATCCCAGGAGAGATGTCACAGTACACAGGAAAACACTCTCAGGCCAGGACCAAGTAGAGCCTTGAAATGCTGCTGTGGATTCCGAGCCATGTCATTCTGCACCATTTTGTGACACTTGAGGCAACACTGAATTCCCTATATCTAACACTCAAAGTGCAGCATCTTCAGCAGCCCTAATGTTTCAGCTCAACCTCACAGCTGGGGAAAACTAGCAGCTGTTTTATAATTCAAAAGGAACAGTAGCCCATTGAGGCTACTCCTCCTGTCTGTGGATGGGTGAGTCAGATGAATAATTGGACAATGCAGATCAGTTAAGCCTAATTCAGTTAATAGAATTAATCTGTAAATTAGTACACATTAGGTGAATCAGCTGCAATTCATTTTGACAGAAATGTTAGAAAATATTAAAGTAGCTACAGTGAAACACAGATAAATATTGCTACTGAAAAGGCTCTGAAGAAGGCAATCTCTGCATGGAAGTTTTCAACTGTAAATGCTGGGGATGAGTAAGTTAAATTTCATAAAATCAGTAGGAAGCATATTTTCTTCCTGGCTTGTGTAGCTTTTCTCACCCTGACAACTCTTAATGGATCTTAAATTATCATCAGAGACAGGCTGAGAAAGTTCTGACTGGGATCCAGGCATAAATGTTATTGGGACTGATATACAGTCTGGTGCAAGAAAAAGGAAATAAACCGTTTTAAATTTGAAAGCTGGCCTAACAAAATCAGTTGGTAAAATAATATGGTCCTCCTTTTCCTGGGAAAGCTTGAAAACATTTCTGGGCTATTGTTACTCAGTGGCACACACAGCAGATGAACATCTGACATTTGAGCCAGATTGGTGTCTTAAGGGTGGTGATCACAGGGAGGAAAACGTCAAT
Organism: Pyrocephalus nanus; assembly: GCA_038380795.1. NCBI lineage: Eukaryota > Metazoa > Chordata > Aves > Passeriformes > Tyrannidae > Pyrocephalus > Pyrocephalus nanus. Next base: position 48,263,943 of record CM076265.1, on the reverse strand, counting down.
AATAAGATTTTATATGTTACTGAAAGACTTGAAAAATGCTTTGGTCAAATACAGTTAACAGGATCTCCTGAGCAATAGCTGAGCTGCAGCTCCTGGAGCACTAAGATGATTTAGGAAGATGCTGAATTCTGTGTGTGATCAGAGCAAACAAGAGAACAGATGAGCCACACACACATGTGTCAGAGAAGAAAACCTCCATTGCTAACTTGTTTCTAAAATGACAGCAAAACCTGGTGTTGAATAAATGTATCTGGAGGAAGATCAGGTCATGGCTGCATCAGTTTAGCAGTTTAATCTGACACCTCCCTGGTATCAACTAGCACCTGAAACACATATAGCTGTGGTGCTCAGTTGCTTCACCGTATCAATCCTTGCTCCTTCTGAGCTATAAATATGGAGTGTATAATCGTATGGAGTGTATAAATCGTACCTCTCTGTAGATTTCACTACATGTCTGGCAGTTTGCACTTTCTTTGTACATCACTAATGAACACCATGTATACAGGATTTCCTCACAAGTGCAAAATAGGTAACAGTTTTAATAAATAATTAATTTCTTTTAGTGATAGTCCTTTATATTCTGTTTTACTGACATTTTTCCTGCATGACAAGGATTCCCAGGTGTAGCAAAGCTTTTCTAAAGAACTTCACTGCAATCAATTTGACATGGAAGTAGTGTAGCTGCCAGAAAAGATAACCTGTCTAAAAAATCTACTACCTATAAAATTTTTATTCTGTGCGTAAAACTTCACAGGTGTGCTATCATACCTTCCTGAAAGGATTTAAAGCAGTAGAACAGCTGTAACAGTTATGTTGTCCAGCTGCTGAATTATACATTGAGAAAACTGAACCTAGCAATACATCGTGTCTATCAGACTCAGAGCCTCCCAGCTCACAGTCATGGCTTGTCAGGTTTGATGGGGAGCTGGTTAAATGAAGTGTCAGAGTAGGTTACCTGGGGCAATGCACAGAAGGCTGCTCGCCAGTTGGCTGAAAGCCCTGTGGTATCTATCAAATCCAGCAAAATACTAGAAAATAATTCATGATGTAGACTTCCAGTGACTGAGTCATGAGTTCTGCTTTTCCGTGTTAATGCTTCGTAATGATGAATGAAGAAACCAGCCACCCTTCCCAAGCCCTGCCAGCTCTTCACCCCCTCCTATCCCTTGCACACATTATCATACACAAACCACACACAGTGATAGTTCAAAGCCCCCCAGTTCCCAGCTGCAGGATTTAGGCACCACAGCGGCTCACCAGGTGGGTCAGGCCTCATTGTCGTGTGGCTTCCTATTATCTGACTGGAGATATATCTATCTGGCCCCCGACTCCTCATCGGCAAGCCCCAGGGAGGGCAACGCCAAGGGTGGATTCAAGTTCTCTTCCTGAGCCCTTTTCAGTTGGAGACCACCAGGATACCTTCCCCTCCAGTTACAATTCTCACAGCTGTCCCTTGATGCTCAGCCTCCAGCTGAAATTGTGCTCAGCGGGGAGAGGCTGATGGGCATAGAGTAATTCAGAGCTATAAATGAAATTACAAATGCAGAGCCCTTCCTTCCAAATTTGCATCAAGCCCCACAAACTGTAATGCTGTTCCCTCTTCCTGACTTCAGGCAGACTGCTAAAATGAAGACCCACGTTGTTGACTAAATGGATGTTGTGCAATCAAGTTTCAGATCCTGTTGAAAAAAACAGAGACTTCAGCCTTGCTGAAAAAATCAACAAGAAAAACTGTGGATAGAACTCTCCCAGAGCTGCGTGCAGCTGGGGGAGCAGCACAGGATTCTTGGCTGCAGAGCTCTTTTCCAGGACACGCTAGCAAAGACAAACAGCCCTGGGCTCTGGTAATCTTCATCCAGCTTGAAAGGAGGCTGTGCAGGCCAGAGTTCAGAGAGATCTTCCATCTCAGAATGTTCGCCAGTCCTAGAACGCATCGACTGCTCTCATAGCATGGAAGAGAGAGCCAGAAAACCAACTCTGTTTTCAGGGCCTTGGAACTGCCATGGCTCTAATGACACGTTGCAGAAACGTTACGTACAAGATAAGGCATGTATGTAGATAGTAGCTGATGGGCTGCAAAAGCCTCTGTTTGTGTGGCCCTGTGTGTAGCTCAGGCCGTGGCTTTCTTGTCAGGCGGAGGAAAGCACCGTGAGATGCCCACGTAGACATTAACCCCGCACTCAGGACACGGGTTACATAACCCAGTGGCAGGACGCGCTGCAGCCGATGCGGGCTTTTAACCATTGCTTCATCCAAAGAGCCCCTTGTTGTTGGAAATTTCACAGTTCAGCACACAGTAAATTGATTCTTTTACTAGGTCAGGCCTGGTAACAGGCGTTGATTTAAGCAGCTTATTTCAACGTAAGACTAAATGCTCTTCCTAAATGGCAGTTCTCTGTGATCAGACAGAGGAGGGATTCTGCTCCTAGTGACACATGCACAGAGACACAGCCGTGCTGGGAGCGTGGCAGAGCAGAGAGATTGGCCTCTGCTCCTTGGTAGCATTTTCAGGGAACACCAAATGTTATTTACTTCCTAATCTTCCTACAGAATATAAAGAATTGCTGCTCTAGGCTATTTCAGAGACTTAATGTGAGTGACTCATTTGAGTTGTATATTGACCTCAGGCACAGTAAAGATATATTTTACAGTGCTTAAAAAAACTACTAATGCAGATTTCTGTACTTCTGAAGATCCCTAGAGTGCACTTAAGAGATTTTCACGAAGTGTTAAAGCACACATACCTGGCCAAGCCTCACGCTATTTGTTATTATTAGTCAACATACCCCTAATCACTGGTCATACCATCTTCCAGGCTGTATTCTCTATGCCAAAGCAGTTTCTCAATTCATACTTGTACTCTTAATTTTCCTATGCGTGACAGCTCCATAGGAACCGTATTAATTATAATCAGTGACAGATACATACTAAACCCTATATTCAAGCATGGAAGTAGATTCTGTGACCAGCTCTTATCCCTAAATCCAGAGCTGAAACCAGATCTCATTTCCCACAGTCTTAAAGTGTTTAGTTACAGACCTGGATTCATCAGTTCTGGTTTTGGCTTGTATTTAATTTTAATAACTACCCACCACTATATTTGCATTAACTTTGTGTTTTGCCAGTCTGAACACTAGATGCTTTGACACAGAGACTTTGCTAGGCAGGGAAAGCACTTATGCCATGTTGTCTACATGCATTATCTACCAAGTGAGATGCCTGATCATAGATTCTCCTTTCCAGAAGTTAGTTTTAAAAGCAAACTTTATCAGGCTCTGCTCTTCCCTGCAAATCATGTCTTTTAAGTTTCCACAGTTCCCACTGTACCTATCTGAGCTCATCCACCTGACATCCGAGGGCCTCCTATTCCCTCCCTCTCCTTGCCTTTCAGTTCTCTTTCAGATTCACCAGGTTACAGCACATCAAAACACAAAAATCTCTCTCTCCTACATGTCCCACTTTCAAGGGCCCAGTAGCACCCCCGTGTCACTAGGGTGACCCCAGTCCCCACAATAGGGAACCTGGGCACTATTTATGTGGTTACCCAGCAAAGTTATCACCCATGTTGAAGACAACAGCACATTGAAGACACAGCCCAGGAATGGAAGCAGTTCCACTGAAAACAAAGACCATAGCTCCTTTTTGCCTAAAGGCCAACATTCCAACTGCCTATCAACTAGTTTGGTACTGCACCCCTGTGAGGAGGTGACAGACAGGTTCTGTGAACAAAGAGCTTGGGGTGAGGTGACAGGAAGGGATCATAAAATCAGCACTTTGCAAGTGAGCAAGGAAGCGCCTACAAGGAACCATTGGGGAAAAAACCCCAAAACTCTTTCAGGAAATCAACATGTTGGGGGCCTCTCTGAAGTACCTGTATGTTAATGAATACAGTATGGGGAATAAACATAAGATAGAGATCTATGAGTCACAAGGAATAATGCCCTGGATGAAAGAAGGACCCAAGAAAGATGGTTAATATTTGAGAATAACCTCCTCCAATCTCAGGAGCATGCCTGTGGTGATGCACCCCCTTCCTCACTCCTCCTCAGGCCACACTATATCTCAGAAATGCTCATCAGGCCATCTCCTTCTGAGCAGGACACCTTTCAGAGCTTGAAAACCCTCAAGTTTGCTAAAATTGGAAGACAAAATGCTACTAATGGAGCCTGGGGCTGATACTCCCACTCCTCGAAGCTCAGCCCTTCACCTGTTGAGAAGATGCAAAGGCATCTGATAGAGGCACTGAACTTGAGAGGAATTTTTTACCTTGCATGCACTTGCTAGATCTGCGTGAGTGCAAATGTGCTATAGCAAATGTACTGTGAATGTTGCTCTCTTAGACTCTTAAGTGTGTTAGGTGCATAAGTAACATAGGCCTATAAGTGAGTTATTGTGTTTATAGTAAATTCTATAGTATCTTTTGTTAAATTGTTAGAATTAGGCTATCAATTAAGTGCTGTTAAGTTTAAGAGCTGTTAAAACCTTTAGGCCTAAACACTGTTGTTCAAGGCTCAGACTCAGTTCAGAGTGGACCCTCAGAGGTCTCCTGTGACTCAATAGGAGGGTGTCTCTCATTCCTTTTTATCCTTATCCCTTTTTCATCCCCAGCCTCCATGTAGATCATTTTAGGTTGATTTTAGTTTTAGAATTATTTATTGACTTTAGTCTGTTTTTTCTCTGTATGCTGTAACCATCTACTAAAGTAGGAGAGTGGACCTTGCCAACTTTCACTTTTATATTAAACCTGCTTTTGCTGATACCTTTGCTGGGGATTTTTTAACCTAAAACACTCATTCATGATAATGCCAATGAGTTGAAAGTCTGATAAAAACAGCAGGAGACCTGTGTGGAAAAACAAAAAACAACTGCCCAAACTCAAATGCAAAAAGGAGGCATACAAAGGGTGGAAGCAAGGATGGGTATTCTGGAAGAAATGCAGAGATGTTGTCCAGTCATCCAGGGATGAAGTAAGGAAAGCTAAAGCCCAGCAGTATTTGAAGCTGGCAAGGAATATCAAAAAGAGAGGCTTCTAAAGTACATAGGGGACAAAAGAAAGACTGGGGAAAATGTGGGCCTGCTGCTGAATAAGACAGGGCACCTGGTTACACATGACACAGAAAAGGCTGAAGTACTGAATGCCACCTTTACCATTTAAGCTTAGGCTGTGTGATGTGTGAATCTGAGAAGGAAGGAAAGACAAATCAATTTCTTCCCATTGAAAACACAGATATGGGTCTATTTTAAGCAAGCTAGCACATGCCTTACTGTCTTTTCTTTGTTTCATAGGTTAGTTTTATTTTTGGTTGTTGTTTTTTCAAAGTATAATGGTATGACAATGGCATATCTGCAAACTTTTCCATTCTTATTTTAGTAAATGCAGTGAGGAAAAACCGACCCTTCACGAAAGCTGAGATGTACTTAGGCAGATTCCAAGAGTGGTACTAAGGACTAGGGATTTAATAGCATTCTAATATACAACTTAAGGTTTGTTATTCTTTTAATCAGTGCATTACAGAATAAATACGGAAAATACAACTGGGATTGCACAGATTTAAGTATTTATTACAAGAGGTGGTAAACCATGATGCTTTCAAGATTTTACGTAAAATCCACTGAGTTAATTGATTCTCCTTAGATTTCAATGGGCTTTGGCTGAGTCCCATAATGATATTAAAATCCATCTGTTATTAAACATCATGTTTAATACAGCAGTATGCAAACGCTGGGATTTGTAAATACCATTATGCAAAACTTCAGGTCCAATCATGCTCCTCTTGAAGTCTGCAACATAAATCCTTAGACATCAATAAGAACAGATCTGGGATATCCATTTTTAATTGCACTGTATACAAGTATTGACAGAAGAATACAATAGAGTAATCACAAAATTAAAAAGGCTTCTATGAAACCTACAAAGAAGAGCAGCAGAGAATCAATGAAGTAAAAGCAGTATTTCAAAGAATAATAAATCAGACTTGGCAGTTTTGGAAAACGTACTGAAAAAAAAGACAAATTAATTGGCACAGTTTAACAACCTAATTTCTAAGTGCACTTCATAACAACTCTCCTTACAAGCTGCTGTTTTCCCAGAAGATGATGACAAAAAGCCTCATTAGAACACCGTTTCATAGTGACAGATTTTATTGCATTGCCAGCTGTGAATCTAAAAAAAAAAAAAAAAAAGACATCCCCCCTAAAAACTCCTATAAAGGTTCCTAAAAACCCAGTTTTCTTTTGTTATTGTCAAAAAAATAGCAACATAGCACTTCCATGTTTGTGAATACCCACAATTCTATTTTTAAAAAAAATAGAAGTTAAAGAAAAGTGATTTTTGTCTTAGCTTCAAAAATAATGTAAAGAAACATTTAAGAACAAGATATTTCAATGATCAGAGAGATATGTACAACATGATAGAATTGAGTACAATCCTCCAAATACATGTTCATGAATGCAGACTTAGAACCTGTTGATCCTGAGTAATTGTAATTATAAACAGGCAGGATCAGGCTCTTAGCTTCACCCATTATAAGCTTTTTCACAATCTGTCCTAGGCTAAAAAGTATAGATACAGTATATACTCTGTATACTGACTTATACAAAAGGTCTTTTACAGCTCTAACTCTGTTATTGCTAGGCTAAAAAATTAATATTTTGGAACAAATTACATGAATCATAAAGGATAAAATTGAGATGCAGCTTCTGATGACTGAATTTCTACTTGAGCCATTTTGAACTGGGTACACTGCAGCCATTTGCGGAGCACAGATGAGCTATTGTTCATTTGTCCTGACCCCTGTAACATCCTTAGGCTGTGATGGTTGACATTGCTCTGGATGGCTTGGAGGCGTAGCTGTAGTCCAGCAGACAAATGCTGTTGAAATAACGCAAACCATTCAGTTTCTTTCCTTTAATGCAGCACTGTGATGGGTACAGGTCGTTGGCCAGGGAAAGTTCTTACACTGCCCCAGTGTCGAATTTCTTTCTTCCACATCCTGCACTGCAGTGTTGCCACTGAGGGCAAATGTGCTTACAGAAACAACTCCATACCGAGACCAACTCCACAACTTCTATTCTCTTCACCAAGACTTTCTTGACCCCCAAACCACTCTGATCCACCATGCTCTCTCTTACAAAGAGGGCCAGCTGGCACAGTTTTACCTGAGTCAAGAGTCACAATCCTGATTTGTCAGGGGACTCTCACGCCTAAGACATCAAGAAAACCACAGATCAGGGAACAACCAATTTCAGTAAATATTGAGGAAAGGCCTCGATGCAGAACCAGGTTACAGGAAAGTGTTTCAGAAGGGAAAAGGAGAGCAGTACTGATTACAGGGCAAGTATCTCAGCCAGTGATGCTCTGTATGCTCACACCTGAGATCTTCATCTGGACACGCTAAAAGGATCTATTTTGAGAGAGTTTGGAGATCACAGGTAGTGATCTTAGTTCCGGAATTTACAGGAATGTAAAACACTAAGAATAAAAGGATAAGGTACTAGAAACTACTTACCTTTAGGTTTGACTGTATCATTGGCAACCACATTGGTATGAGCTGAAAGAAGAGAGGTGTATTTTGTTATTACACAAGTGACTGTAAACATGCTTCAAGTTACTGTGAGACAGAGAAGGATATATCTAATGCAGTTAGCCATTTGGATTGGCATAGTTTGAACCACAAATCTGAAAATGTGGTTATTTTTAAATGATGCATGTATTTTGGGGCAGGTAACTCTCAGAGGTAAAGAAGCCAGCTTCCCTTGTTTGTAGCTTGATGAATCACCAGTAACAATTATTAATATCCTGTTTAAGGCAATGAATAAAAACTTGTTAAAGGAAATCACTTCTTATTTTCCTTGTGAGGGTATTTCTGTATGTGCAGGTGAGCAGTACTGGAGTGAATACAGTAAACATTCTGCATTGTGAGGCATTCATCAGGAACTGAAAAACACATGTGGCAGAAGTTCCTAATAAAAGGCTGTATATTTAAATGGTAACCAGCATTTTATAAGCATTAGTCACATCAGTGCTTCACTGCAGGATGTAAGATATTCTCTAGGCATGGGAGAACAGGTAAGAACTATCCAGAATGACAAGGTGAGGAGGCATACAAATCTGTCACTTGTTATTGGACAGATCTGTTATGTATTTCAGACTGCTGCTCTTTAGGGAAGTTTTACTTCTGAGTAAGTGTAACGTGACAAGCTTATGGAAGACAGAGAAGCACTTCTTGCAAAAGTATTCATGTTTTCCAGTATTAATTTAACCACTGAGGTAACTGTTCTAAAATGTTCCTCCAAATGGCATTAAAATTTGCAATTTGCCAATTATGCTTCCGGGAGCTGCAAGTTAAACCTAATCACTATTGACAACATTAGATAAAGTGCTGCTTCCCTTGTGCAAGGAATGATAATTGTTTCAATTTCAGTGCTGTTTTGCTGGAGAATCATATGCAACTCTGTCAGGATTCATTACTTAAGTCTGCCACATCAAGAACCATAGTCAAACCTCAGCATTTACAGACAGATGAATGCCAAAACAGCTGGAATGCAGCCAGATGCAGCAGACGTGAGCTCTCCACATCCTTCCATGGGCTCTCACACTAATTAAGTGCTTAATAAGATCCAGTGACCGCTGGTGTGTTCTTTTGTGAAGAGGGAACAGGTAAGCATACAGAGAAGCCATGCTCTGTGTCCCAGTGCCATCAACAAAATGTCACTGAAATTTTCATCCAGCACTAATTAAGTTCCTATGGAGACAGCCAGTGGTGACGGGACTGGTGTCAGAAGTACGTCAAGCAAGGAGGGGAAGCGAGGCAGAAAACTTAGGATACCCCACTGGAGCTGAACCAATTCACTGGACAACTTTTACAGTCAGCTGAGAGAATGAAGCACTTCACATCCAGTTCATCTTGTCCCAAAGCAAGTATCTAAAATAGATCAAGATGAATCATGTCCAAAAATACTGTTTATCTCCACTGACTATAAAGGGCACTTATGGAAACTAGCTTATATCTATGTCTTTTATGGAGAGGTCTAAGGTTAGATACAGATCTTTGTCCTCCAGCACCACTTCTGTCTTCCAGGGTCTGGACTCATTTAGGGAAACAGAACATTCTGCTGCAGGCACAAGCAAGCAAATCCTCTAGTGCTAGAGCTGCCAGAAAGATAAATGAGACAAAAGGATATTTTTATTAAAGCATTTGAGTTTTTTTTAACTAATTTGTTAACTAATTCCTAGCCCATCTTTTCTTCACAAAGAAAGAATACATAAAGCTAGTTAGAAAGGAAAGCTGGAAAAACAGAGTGCTGTCAGACAGTGTTAAATTTTTTGAGTTCATATTTTCAACAGAAATATTGATTCCAAAGCAATTTTTGATGGAAACCAGGCTGTAGAATAGGCTGGTCACTGTGCTGTTCTGGCTCCCCAACTCTGCTGCTTGCCCAGTTCTCTAGAAACTCCAGCAGCTGCTGCAGCTGCCTAGAACCCCTGGATCTCCACTAACAGCTTTGTGATTGGTGAGCTGTTCCTGTCTTTACGGTAAGCTCCCAAGTTCTTCAGAGGTACATTTGATGGTCAGACAAAGATGTGATCAGCAAGGAGCTGGTCCCCATCACCAATGGCTATCCCTGAGATGGCCAGTTTTCCAGTTCCTTTGACATAGAAGAACAGGAGAAAAGCTGAACACTTTCATTTAAGCTCTCGTAAAGCAGAATCCTTCCCCTCAGAGGAATATACAATGAATTAAATATATATGCTAGTATATGTACATAGTATACAGTATATGTGTAAATGTGCCTGTGTATGTATCTCTCACTACAACTTAGTAAAAAAATTAAATGCATAATGGTCGAAATGTTTTCACAGGAGAGCAAATTTGTTTTTGACCAAGCAGATTGGTCAAGACAGTCTAATATCAGATCCAAAAAACATCACCTGTGAATATATGGAATGGCTTAAAGATTATAGGAAGTAATCAAGACCTGTCTCAGTGCTACCAGTGTGAGTTTAATTTAGTAGCAAAGGACAATGAACCAGGAGGAGGAAATCTCACAGCACCAACAAAAGGAAGAAATGAAAGAGTGCTTATCTAAGGTGTAAAGAAAGCTCTTCTTTTAGTGACGGAGAGATGAATTGTTTATGTCATCTCTTTCTCACTTGTTTTATGACATAATTTCCCCTCACTTGTCATACATAAAACGACCACCTAGGTAGGATAGCTATCCCATAAACTGCTTGGCACCATGTGACATGCACCACCTTCTCATTTTGGTGCATTAAAAATGTGTGTGTTGAGTCATGCCATGATTTCATTAACAAAGTAAGTTCTTACACCATCTGAATCCTTAGATAGAATAAAAGACACTGCAGTAAACACCATTATATAAATGATAAATGGTCAATATTTATCAGTGCTAATGTGCTCTGTTCCAAGAAAAAATAATTGGGTATTATTAATTTTGCTCAGTGAATCTCCGAAAATGTTAACAATGTTCTGTATAAAAAAATATCTCTCACTACACTATGTCCTTTCATTCAGTGAAAACTAAACCTTGTTTGAAAGACTGCATCTAAAATAAAAGAAATAAAAAGCTTTCAAACACAAGATAAAATTGTCTAGAATAAAACAAGTTACCAAAAGGCTGTCAACTGTTTTCAAAGAATTGTCATCCTTACAGACTTCTGAAGTAGAAGCAACAAAGTTCGCATCTATTTCACAGCCACTGAAGATGAGACCATATCAAATTTGATTTTTTTTAAATCATAGAGAAGCCACTCATTGGTTCCTCAGTAAACTCTGCGCCACTGAATCTTCGAAGGACTTAAACAATACAGTAAGTCTTTCCCTAAATTATGGCACTTACTATTCAGATCTAAAGTACATACTTTTACACAGTTATAAAAAAAAATATAGTAGACTGGAACTAAAAATCCTATAGTACTATAATGCATGTATATTGTTCCTTCAGGATTTCACTTTAGGGCTGAGTAAAGGGAATTTGGTCACCCAGATTCTTCTCTTCCATCTCCCATCCACTAAACATGAAAGCTTAGCAACTTAACTCTGAGTTTCACAGTTTTATGAGCTTGATTTTGTACTAACAACGATGTCCTTTTAACCTGATTTAGCACAGTATTGATATATACTCTCCAATATAACCCCCTTGAAAGCATTCATTTGAATTTTGACAGGGATTTGGCCCTAAAGGCCTCTCTTTTCACAGCTTTAAAGCCATTCTTCATCCTTGTCAAATTCTAATCATCCTGGACAGCTGAAAGAGAAGCCCATATGTCTTCCAGGGACAGCCATAATCACTTTAATATCCCTTGGTGATAGAATTTCTGTAGTGAATCAAGCCATTACTGACTATAAACCTGAATTTTCACAGTGAATGTGAATACTTTCATGCTGGTTGACATAAAGACCTTCAGTTTTAGCTACCTTATTTTCAATTCTTGCTGGATCATAAAAGACTAGAGTAAAGCAACAGTCAGAAGTTTCCTTTATGGCAAGAGAAGAACTATATTAACCTTAACTACTTGATTTGCTCATATTCCATGTGAAAACTCTCTTCAGAATAATGCACTATGAAAACATGTGAAAAAGGCTAGTAAAATCAATTTATGCTTGTCAGACAACCCCACTCCTTTGGGAATCTATTTTGCAAACACTGTGGTAACCTGTAGGAGACTGACCACTGATTTCCGAAAAAAACAACAGATACACATAAAATAACAAGAAAACCACTGTGGCACAAAGTTTTTGTTATCCACTAAAAACGGGAAGCTCAGCACAGTGAGGTGATCTGCAAAGGGCCCATGATGAATAAAGATGGCTGAAAATTCAGACACTAGCTAGAAGTTCCCAAAGTCAGTGACATCAGTTATGTCTATTAAAGGAATAAGACCACTGTAACAACGGAAAGAGGAAATAGATTAGATATTGCTTTAAAAAAATCAGGAGAACATGAATTTGAGATTATGGTTTGGTCGTCTTACCAGAGATTTTACTTCTCATTATGCTCTACTACGTTTTATTTCTGCATTATCATTCAATTTCAGTTTCTTCCACTTTCTTTTTCTCAGTGGGAGGGGAAGTGGAGGACAGTATGTTTAGAAATCAAAATAGTCAGGCAACAGCATCAAGAGCATTCATGGTATGGTATTCCTACCTTTACAAAGATAGTAGAGTTGCATTCCTGTAAAGCCTCCATTAAACTGATCACATGCAGGCACACCATTTCCACCATCTTGGAAAAAAAATCAAGCATAAAATCAAATGACGTCCAGCATAACAGTGTAGTAAGCTAAGCCAACTCTCTCTAAGCACAGTCTTCCTGTATTTGCTGAGCACTTGTACTGAATCACTAGATGCACATTTATTAACCACTGACATACAAGATTCAATATTACATGAGCACATACGGGACATTTTTTATTTAGTTTTCTCCTGATGTGATAACATCTATCTGTTAAATATTTCAAGTGCTTGATGAATTTTAATTCATATCACACATCAAGTTTCCTTCAGACATCATAAATTGTTTTTATTTTGCTATGTAGTTCTCATCAATCTCTGTGTCAGAAATTGGTATTTTTATTTACTAAATCTTTGAAAATTAACATATTCACAAAACCCATCTTTTTATCCCCCATCAAAAGACAATTTATCGTTTTGAACTGACAGCTAGCCTGTAATTCTTCCATTTTGTACCACAATTTATGACAGATGCAAATATCAGTTATGTGGTAGTAGACAGCGTTTTATGTTTTATTTTATGTAAATTCATAGATACAAGACAAACACCCTGAGCCAGCAGTGAGTATTTACAGTGCCTGTCTAAACTACATGTAAATTCCCCTCAATAATAACAAACTTAGCTTTTATTGTGCTTTTCAAAATGCTTCACAAACACTAAGTAATTAACCTCACAACACCCCTGTGAGACAGGTAAGTATTATTATCTACATTTCAAAGAGTGATAGCTGAGTCAAGAGAGCTTATTAACTTGCACTAAGACACTTAACGATATACTTTCAGAATAAGGATTGGAACTCGGGACTTCCAGGTCATGTTCTTGTCCTAAGGTCTGACTAAAGAACTGGCTGGTTAGAAATGTTATGCACACTTCCCATTTCTTCAAATGGAGCTTGATAAACTACTGTCCACAAAAGCGGCTTGTGAACCACAGAGACCTCACTAGGTGTCAGAGGCTAAAATATCATCTAAAGACAGCTTTAGGTGGTCCTTGCCTGACAGGAACAAGACACAAGCAAATAGTAGTTGGTTCAGAGACACTCAGCTGCAGCCCATGCAATGACAATTAAAAGGGCAAGGTCCATGTCTGCCTGGGATGGAAGATGTTTCACATGAGGAAAGAGAAATTACATAAAATAACTTCCATACAAATAGCAGGTCTACATTTAAAAAAGAAAAAATAAAATCCAAACAAACACAGAATCAGAAACCTTGAAAGCACGAAACCTTAAAAACCCAAACCTTAAGAGCACCTGACTTAAAGGACTAGGCTGTGTATAAAGAACGTTTCTCAGTCAAAGCTAATATCAGGCTCTCCAGAGCCAGAGCTACTAGTTAACATCTCAATTAAAAAGTTTTGACCTGTCATGACTTTCTGAGAAGTGGGAAACACAGTAGGTCTTGTCCATCAGAAACGAGCCCTTAACCCTAAGCCTGCAGGCACAGAGCATCATTAGTCAAGGGCAAGCAACGGTATCAGATATGAGAGGGCTGCTGGGACCCCTCCGGGTTCTTATTGAATAAAGTTGCTCCAACAGCAGCGAGTATTTGAGACACACAAATGCTTAAAAGTTTTTTCCAAACAAATGGTCTGGATGATTTCTGGATGTAGTGCACATTTCCTTTTCAACTGCTATCTTTAGAGATACCTCCTTCAAGTCATTCATTACTCAAAAATGTTTGAAGAGATATTTATGTAGCTTATTTTTGATGAGTGACCAGTGAGTTATGAGTAGTCAATTGTAAGCAGTTGTGCACTTTTTCCACCATCACATGGTAAAAAATAATCAAGCGGATATTCACAGAATTATCCTAGAACACTTCATTGCTGCTGTAAGCCAGAGTCAGATAAAACAACAGATCACAGTTATGAGCAGGAATATATATGAAACCTGATTCATTCATGGAGCTCTTAATCCAACAAGCAGCGACTCTAGCTCTTGATTCTGTTTCAGACAGATCCTGGCTAGATCCTGTTTCAGGCCCACTGAGAGGTTAAACCACTACTAATTTATTAGCTATCCCTTTAATTTCTCAAAAGTAACAAAGTCACTTCATGATGTTATTCATAGTCTGCTGTATTCCACTGAAACACTGAAGCAGAGCCAAGCCCCCTCCAAGTTTAATCTGTACTAAATCTGTCTGCAGCACCTGACTCACCACTTTGTTATGTGCCATTAGCTGGAGGATGCTCGGTGTCACTCGGCTCCAGAACTCCAGGGCTGTAAGGATTGCTGTAAAGCTAAATTCATTCTGATTCTGGACTGTCGGAGCTACTGCTGTTTGTTCACAGTACACTGTCCAGAGCTGAGCAAATATAAATGCATGGAAGAGGGAACACATGTGCAGAACAGATGTCTGTACAGAAACAGAAAACAGAAGAAAATGTTTATTTAAGTAAGTGTATTGGGATACAGCGCAGAGGCTTTCATCAAAGCACTCCTCTGTCACGCATCCCAAGATTGTGCAGTCTTGCCCCTCCCATTCCTACATTTCTCTCTCAGTAGGAGCCAGTAAGTCAAGTACACTTGATAACATCTCCATGTACAAAAAATGGGTTTATATTTTCAGACTAAAAACTGCATTCACAAACACACTCCCATGCAATCTAAGAGTATGGCATTAAGGTCAGTCCCTTTAAAAGAAGGTCATTTTTGCAAAACAGGTATTCAGGACTAGTTCTGAGACCTTCTTCATGGAAAATTTCCCTGCAATCTGTGGAAGGCCTAGAGGCCCCTGGTATATATGACTCCATTTCAGAAATGCTGCTGGAATATGTCATTCAGCTTCTGATCTCCTGAAAGGACAGCTATCATACAAAATACATGATCTAACATGTTCTGTTAATCTGTTATCCATTTCTACTTTGCTGGGACTGCTACAGTCACAAGAAAACAGTCAACGAAAGTAAGTTTTGAAAAACTAACAGAGAACTCATTTTGCATACTCAAGCATGGCTCTTTGCTAATCCTTGTTATATATCAGTGTCTGAACCTCCAGGAGTGCCAGACATTAACTACTTCACTCCAACAAAGATGCTTCTGGCCAGAGATGTTTTCTCAGTTTGCAAGTGCAACAGTGGTCATATGGCTGCACCAAACATAGCAATAGTTGCTTGATAACTGGAAAGAGGTATTTGAAAGAGCAAAAAAAGGCCAAAGAAGTGAATGGGAAGCACCAGTGTCTTGGCTAGGTGAAGGGAAAGAAAGGAGGATTTTATCTACAAGATAAATGTGCGATCATTCTGCTTCTGTCACTAATAAAAACCTTGTTGATGTCAAAGACTGCTGCTATGTTTGTGTTAAACTACTGTCACAAATGTCTTATAATCTGCTATAACTCTTCTTGTCCTGAGGACCTTGAGAAAAAAGTTGTGCTTGTATCATCACTGTTTGCAATTATTTTGATCATAAAATTATTTACAAATTATCCAGTCCAACTATACAACTAGAATAAATAATTTTCTGAGAGATTTGCTGCAGAGATGGCCATTACTAAAGCTTCAATTTGAAATTCAATTTTTCCTTCCTCACTCCTGTGCTGAGACATTTTGAAATAGCTTCACTTCAAACTTAATTGTAGTGACTTCATCCGTTTTCCGCATAAAGAAGCGGCTATGTAAAAAAACCTATAGAGATTTATTTCCCTAAATCCCAGATTTTATTAAGGTTTTACCTCTCCTTTTTTGTTACAAAGAAATAAATGTTTGCAATAAGGTCAATACACAACACCTCTCCACATATAACACAGAATCCCTTACCTTTGATTGCTCTGGAAACCCAATCAGAATAACAATAAGGTGGTCAGCAATTTGTGAGCCTGCATCCAGTGGAATAGGCATGCAAGATGATGGAGAATTTGGACAGACAACATTATGTGTCAGAGACCCCAGAAGTAGCCAGGACAGCAAACGAATGTGTGAGACACATTCTATGAACTCTTTGGGCCTGTCGAGAGAGAGCAGATTTTACAACAATAATAGCTTTTCTGGCTTACCCCAAAATATGGAGTCTCCTTATGCACATTAGGCAGATGCAGTCTCAGTGTGCTGGAGGCACAGATCATTGGTACAAGTTGTTGGAAGACTTACACTACACAGAACTTAGTGGACAGGTAGTCCAGGATGAAGTTGGGACAAGAATACATGGTCAAATGGCCTAGACTCAAAACATCTCATTTGTTGTCATGGTAAGACAAGGGAGAGTATCTCCCTTTTTTTAGAAGATAAAACACTGCACATCAGGATTTCTCACAGTGAAAAAGGACAAAAAACGTCTTGAGCAGGATTTCTCACATCTAACATTAACCAGATGAAGTTAGTATTTTTATCATCACATCAATAGGCTTACACTTAAGAGTTCTCATTCATTTGTACTCTTCAGTTTCAAAGGCCATTTCCCATTGTATTCTCTGTAATTCCCAAAATATTTTTTATCATTCTAGGATTGATCAAGTGCTTGTGTGCTTTTCATTGTCTGCATCTAGAACAAGAATCAAGATAATTTCCAAGGTAACTCCTGTCAAGCCACTGAAGTTACCTCCACTGTCCCTTTGGCATGTACTTTAAATATTACACTGACAAACTCCTCAGTTAAGAATCAGGGAGCTGCTGACCAGCTGCTTCCATGTCCCACTGCCACCATTCCCTACTGTGGGTCTTATCTATGGAATCTGGCAATAAACACAGAACTTTGCGAACATTTCTAACTCATTTTAGTACTCTTTTTTGTGGAAAAGCTTTCTCACCCTTGTTGCATTGCAGAAGGTGGATGGTAAAGCCAAGGCAAATATCGGATCACAGCTTTGTTGTCTCTGTGGTTTCCCCGGGTGATTTCCATAGCAGCAATCTGAGCTAAACCAACTTTCAGATGTCCACCAAACGTGTCTTCATGCAGTGGCTGAGAGCAAGTCTTCATGTGACTCTGTAAGGCAAAGATCTGATTTCCTACCCAAAAACCAAGTTCTTCCAAGCAACAGAATGCTCTGTTTCATTTCCCTTCCATTCTTTCTCAGAATCTCTGTGTCTACAAAACAAAACTCAGTAACAGATTTTAAAAAATTCTCCAGTCCCTGTATTACTACTAGTCCCTGTATTAGCTGTATTAGTAACAGCTTTATGATGCAGATCGTTCTACAGAGGGTCATATTTTCAAGAGCCCACACAAAATATAAATTGTACAAAATGTATAGGCAGCTTTTGTCTCAGCAAACTCAACAGCAGATAAATACAAACTAATGCTTGTACATCCAGAGAGCTTAAGTGAAGGTGGAAGAATCTAACCATTTAACAAGATAGCATCTGGGTAGGAAGTGCCTTCCCTGTACAATATTCAATTTACACGTTCAGAAAGAAGCTCTCATTCACCAGCAATATGACTATGTTGCACTATTTGGCTGTTACAAAAGCCTTAGCACCCTGGAAATAAAAAGGGCCAGCCTCTTACCAAGAAACACACAAATATTTATTGCTGGAGAGATTCTTTATTATCCTGCTTTGCCAGCTTTAAGAAATGTTTCATTGGTGCTTCTTGAAATATTTCTATATTTCTATTAAGTTAACTTTGCATTACCTTCTGCTACTAGACTATAACAGAACACATGAAAACTGCAGTTGCTTGCTTAAAAGGAGAGCCATATGCTTTGCACAAGAAAATCTGGGTCATCAGTTATTCAATTATTATAACAGGATAAAAATCAGTGAACCAATAACATTTTTGTAACAGATAAGTATCTGACTCCATAAACTTACACTCTCAAAAATCACTTACTTAAAGTCTCTTTCAAGAGAAAAAAAAAACCCCTATGTACCAGCACGAATATCTAATGATTTTGTTATACAGGCAGGTAAAAAGACAGGTATTAAGGCAGATACATAATACATCCTCAAAAATTGTGGAATTTTCTAAATAAAGCCTTGCCAAACTTTGCCAACTAAAATTTATCCCAAAGGGATAAAAAGGATAACAAAATAAACTGAAACAGTACACTGAAATGTGATTATCTTGAGAATTAACATTTTTACTGTTTTAATAATGCAGTAGTTGCTAATACACAGGACTGAAAATAATTAACATCTTTAAAAAAAACCTATTCTCAGACACACAAAAGACAATATCAGGCACGAATAAGCAGTTTTAACTATTTCTGTTCACTGAATTCCTAGAGAGAGTAGAAATTTCCAAATTTGAACAAAAACATTAAAATTTTGCTGTTGGGATTCTTACTGGTCATATAAATCATATAGCATTCTTTGTTGGCTTGGTACTCCAGATTCTGTTGACAATATACACTTGTAGTAAGAGATTGCACAACTGGATGATCTTAGGACTCGCTTCCTAGTGAATGATACCTCTGTTAACAAAGCCCAAGTACTGTAAGTAAATATATTAAATGAGCTTACAAGAATTTGAATCTAAATTTTGTGAATTTTTCTAAAGTTCTGGCTACTTGAAAAATCAGAAATGTTTACAAATATTTTCTCAACTATGTTGGAACCACAGAGGAAGTTTTATCTAGTCAGGTTAATTTATCAGGCCTTTTAATTTTCCAAGACAGACAAAGCTCATTTTTTACAACACATAATATTATAGTCATATTTGACTCTCCTATTATGCTAATCTTGTTCTTGGATTCCTGCATTACATTGCTAAATCAAAACAACATGTAATTTTAGATAATTGGGTTCTGATGTAGTTTTAAATGACCAGACCACATATTTGGGAAGCTTCTTGCCCAATTTCAAAACACAGAAGTGAAAAACTAAGTAGAATTTTTAGGAATTCTAGGTTTTGCTTATTACTAGGATGCTTTCATGAAATGCATTCCTAAATAAAATATTTTATGTTGACAAAAGTATTTTCCTATCACTCCTGCTACAATCAGCATCCAACCAATGAAAATAAGCCAAAAAGCAGTTTTGACTACAAGGTAAGAACAGCATTTGTTTTTTCCCCACCTCAACAGAACATAACCTGACAATGAAAACAATATCCACTAGAAAAAGGACACTCCCTTTTTTATTGCCTGTTTGTGTATAGAAGAGACATGGGATTCCTCCAGAAGAGCATACTTAGTCGTAAAGGCAAGGACTTTTATGTTTCCCTGTGTTACATTAAACGCCTCTACTTCTCACAGTGACTTTGCTATGACATTAGCTTATCATCAACATTTCAGAAAAACTTATCATTAGGTTATCATCAACATTTCAGAAAAATCAAGCCTACGTTTTTATTGTGTGCTCGCTATATTTGAATCAGCCTCTATTTCAACGCTGCATGAGCTGCTTTTTACTGATCCCCCCAGAAGTCTCTCATCTATAGCAGTACTAACAGCTTTTTAAAATAGAAAGAAAAAAACTTGTCACTCATACTCAAATACTTCTCCCAGGCAGGTTCCTTACAGAAAATACACTTTTTTTTAAAAAAGCACACTTTAAATCAATGTATGCTCAGAACCAACCTTTAATTTGGTTAAGGTATGCATATCTGCAATGAAATCCAGCACTTCCCCAACATACTGCCTCATGCATTCCATTGCTGCTGTTCCACACTAAAACACAACAGAAATAAGTTTAAGTACCAGGTTTTGAATGTTCATGTTTTTGTCTTTGTTTCTTCTTCACCAGAATATAATGTCTATCTCAAATTCTTTATTTTCTTTTTAGTTATATTACTTTAATTAAGAATAGGTATGCTTTGATGTTCTTCTTCTAACTGTAATATGCCCTCTTATCTGATTACAATATGAAGATGGCCCAGTGTCTGTAAGCTTCTTCATGCATCATAAAATACTCTTATCTGTGACAGAAATAAAAGATTAACTGATGAAACTTTCAAGAATACCCTTGTCATGTCACCCTGAAATTTACAGTGGTCCAGAATCAAAGTTTTAAAAAGTTGATGAGAATTTAACAACTCATTTTATCAGGCAGCTGAGCATTTCTGCAAATGGAAACAGTCAATTACAATTGAAATTCAGTCACAGGCACAGATGCCCTTATATTCACATTATCATGATGGAAAAATAGTATAAATAACAGTCTTCAGGTATTTTATAAGAAAACATCACTAAAACGAACATCACTGAATTTTTTTTTCCTTTTTTAAAAACTAACAAGTATTTCTAATTTACTCCTGAAGCAAAATCATTCAAAATACAGCATCTTAATGGCACTTAAGCTACAAACTGCTCCAGTTAGATCATAAAGGTATAAGCGTTGAGAAGCCACCTGTGCCAGAGCAAGAACGACCCTAAAGGGAAAACAAAAGGACTCCATGTGGTGTTTGCTGTATTTCTGCAGCAATTTTCATAATCCTTTTCCTAGAACATAGTGAGAAATGCGAATCTGGCCTTCAGCTAGTACAAGATGTGCCCAAGGTGTGCAAAGCAGTCAGCAGAACAAAGCTGTCAGATTAAATAAAGGCTTCGAATGCAGCAGAGAACCCTGGAGACAAGCTTTCAGAAGGTGATACCACCAACCCACTGGGTATCAAATAAACTCCTGTTTCTATGTTAATAGTCTGAGGTGAAGATAATGCTAGCTGAATTCAAGGGGAACTATGAATGTTTGATGCTTAGGGGCCAAGTAAAAGCAATTATTAACTTTTGAAGCTAAACGATGAAATTGTCGAATTAGATATCCTTTTGAAGTCACCAAAGACTACTTTATCCAAAGTCATATGCTCAGGGTGAAACATTGCAGCAGAGTTTACAGAAGAAAACTATTCTCCTTTGACCTCTACTTAATTACCTACACTTTGAAGCACAGAAGCTGATTACCCTACCTGAGTATACAAATTAACCAGGTTTAGTTTTGACCACAAAATTATTACGCCATAATTGAGTTTCAGAGGCTGATATTTGAAAAAATGCTAGCATTCTATACTTAAAGAAGTGACCTGGGCACTCCTCATTTTTGTATGGTAATATCAATCTACATAGCGTTGAACTGTGCCACCTTCTGGCTTTTCAGAGGTCGTTCCTGTTAGTTTCCATAACAGAATAAAAAACAGTAAAATAAGGTCACCCTCTCAGTATATCCTCCATTCAGTTATGTGTACGAAGAATTCCACATGGGTTCCAGAATACCGAATAACATAATTATATTCCAATCTCTGAAAATAATGCTCAGCTGCACAAGACTTCTTTCCAGCCATCTACTCTGTTTCATTCAAAGCCTGATTTTCTACAATTTCTTCTGAAATGATCACATTCCTATCACACCTTCCAACACTAGTGTTAGTCTATCTATTTAAAGCAAGTATAAATTAAATTATTCTGTTGGAAAGAAAGGTATTATTAAAGGTTGGCATTTAAAAAATTATGGACTTCTGAAGATAATGGGAAAAATCCTATTCCATCATCCCTAAAGCTGACACACATATAGGGAAACATTTTCCTCACTCAGCTTGTGAAGAAAACCTGGGCTAACCCTCTTTCATCTCTTTGGGCGCTCAGTCACATGTGTCATGGAACAGGAGAAGACCTCCCATTGTGCTACTTCCTCACATATTCACCAGGTGCATGCTCGGTGTCTAGGCAATTAGGACTACTTGTAATTTAGTACTCCTTAAACTAAACTCATCATCAGGATTTAGATGAATGCCTTACACATTGGCAGAAATAGACCATTAACTCCCTTCTTTAACCAAATAATTTCTTGTGAGAATGGAGGCAATGGCTTATAGCTCTCCACCCTGCTACCATTTTTGAGGCACTCAGCTGGTCTGTTCCCCACACAGAATCGCAGTAGATCTCAATTTGTCTTTTTGAGCACAGGCTCCACTAAAGTAGTTACATGACTAAAGATTATCAGTGAAAGTTAGGGAAACAACACCAAGTTCAGAACTCTTCCAACATTAATAAAAAGGATGAAGCAATTCAACCTCTGCCTGTAATACATCTTGCCAACCAGAGGAAAAATAAAAAAAAAAGAGCATGAAATTCAAGGAAACCAGCTGAATAAGACATATTTTTTTAAAAAACAGAACAACAGAACTAAGAAATAGACTTTGATTCAGTACTTACTCCAGGCATTGAGGCAATCATCTGTTTATGCAAGATTGTTGACTCAGCTAGTTTTGTTCCAGCATCTGCACAAACAAACTAAGAAAAAATTAAATACAAGTTATTTTTTAAATTTTTGGGGAACCTGAAGACACTAATAATTTATTCATTACTTCATTAGAATCAGTTCAGATGCCTTCTTGATTTTATTCATAGTAATTTGCCCTTAGAGACCTCTTTCTTTACAAACAACCTAGTTAACTCATCATTATAAATTAGATAAATTTAATTAAAAAATTCTGACTTGAACGTGCTAATTAACACATATGCTGTGCAGGAGCAATTTGGAGAACGTTGTATGATAAATCAGACTTTCTTTATGAACAAATATATATATACATATTTGCTATTCCTTCTATATATCAAATGCTCCTCATTCATTATAGAGTAAACCATGATAGAGAATGATAAGGCAGAACATGTCATATTCTTCACTGTGATATAACACATTCACTGAAGTTCTACAATGACGAATTAAACAAACAGTTTTGAAGATGAGAACATACTGGTATGGTATCATATAACTTCTGCACAATACAGGCTTCAGAATTACATAAACAAGCAGTTTCTGAGAGATGGTCAGTGTCATTCTGTTATAGTAGAATATTTCCAATTGCTTTTCTTACATTTTTATTTTCCTTGCTTTATTTTTCTTTTTTCTTATTTCTTTTTATTTTCAAATCCCTTGACCTAAAATCTCCAATGTTCACATCAATCATATATTAAACCAGCTAATACTGTTATTTAATCATTATAAGATTCAATAATACATTAGAAACCCTGCAGATGATTTGCTTGTTTCTACAACTTCTTGTCCTAACACTACATTTGCACTTGAGCAATTTCTGTCCTTGTGATGCAATGTAAATTTCTAAGATAGAGCAGACAGAAAATAACTGCTGAACTAAGGTCTAAGCCCTAATTTTCTTTCTTGAAAATTAATACCATGGTACTTTCACAAACTGAGACAGATATTGACTACACTATATAATTTATGGTTGTCTAATTGCATGTAGTCAAAAAGGGATCACAGAATCAGAATCATTTAGGTTGGAAAAGACATTAAGACCAGAGTCCAACCATAAACCTAACACTGCCAAGGCTACCACTAAAGCATATCCATATGTGCCACTCCATCACTTCCCTAGGCAGTCTGTCCCAGTGCCTGGCAATCCTTTCCATGAAGAAATTTTTCCTAATAGCCAACCTAAAACTCCTCTGGTGCAACTTGAGGCCATCTTCTCTTGTCCTTTCACTTATCACCTGGGAAAACAGATCAACTCCCACCTCGCTACAACACGGGGAAACCAAACTCAGAATGAAAAATTTCTTACATTTCCAGTCCAATTCACTGTAATTTATGTTGTCTCTCTCCACAAATATTACAATACATTAAGACACCACTGGCAAGAGATTTCATGCCAGCCATGTTTAAAAAAAAATAAAAAGGAAAAAAAAGGCAAAGAAAAATCCCCCAACGGTGTAAAAAAAAGAGAAATGAGTAAGTAGTTGTCGTGCATCTTACTGGCATTGCCTGCTGAGATACAGCTGCAGTGTAATGTCTAAATTGTAATGTCTGCTGACTGTAACAAATTATCTATACATCATAATCTCCACTCATAATCAGATGTTTTAAAATATATACTCTTATAAATATATGTCACCTTAAATCCTTTCATTCAGTAATTAGAGGATCAGATCTTCACAGAAACATAAAGAAATCACTAGATATACACTGATTTACATTAGCTCCTCCCAAAATAGGAGTCACCTAAACAAAACAGATCAAACACACTGAATCTTAGAGCCTGACTGAACAAGCAAATTCTAAAGAGACACTAATATAATTTGAAGTCAGTGGAAATCCTGAAGATGTGTGCTGATGAAATGTGAGCAGGAGAAAAGCAATGGGAAACAAAATGCTGGGTGAAGAAGCAGTTCCTATGGAAACCCATGGAACAGCAGCATGTACATGATGGCTTTCATTTGCTAGGACAAATCAAGGAGACAGACTTTCTGTACCCTTTATCATCCAGGACATCTATGCAATGATTGGAGTGATGTGGTTAAAATTCTCATTCTTTGTAAAGTGGGATAAAGTTAACTCTCATCTTAGCACTCATGTCACCAGTGACACTGATGGCACTATATAATCTGGAAAAATGTGGGTGTCAAATGTACATTTCTAGGAATTCCTTTGTTAGTCAGCCCACGACTGATCTATCATTAAATTAAAGTGCTCCTAGCTCCTTTGTTATCTGGAACATTTTGATGGAATCTCTGTGTTCTGTGTGCACTGTCTGTATAGAATCTTGTATACAAGCTCACATGTCCATGGAGACATGACTGTTGGAAATTAAAGTAATTTCTGTTCAGTGCTGTTTTAATTCTGCTATGGTCTTATTGATTTAAAATCATACATTTGGAATTACTTTGTAGTGGCTCTGTGTGGTAAAGTGATGAACTAATCCCTTCTATTAATGACACCAAAGAAAAATTTTAAAAATCAGATACATAGGCATTTTTTACTAGCAAATTTCTTAAATGACGGTGGTGCTTAAGATGGGCTTAGTGGTTACTATGGTATTTAGATTCAAGGGGCTGTTGAATGATTCAGACCACATACTACTGAGAGCTGCCAATTTGCAGAGTCAATGGGAGAAGTAGTCATCAAGCCTCCAGTAGGCATCATCTATGGCAGATGGTCTGAATACAACCCCTATTCTTTACCACTGACTGCATAAAAACAGAAGCTGGCTGCTTTGGATAGCAGGAAATATGAATCACTTCATCAGCCTCTGAAAGAAAGACATCATAAAGACATTTATATCCGCATTAGATGCTGTTGTGTAAGGTATGAATACATCCCAAAGTGAATACAGCATATGGGAACAGTGCTAGGAGGAAAACCCAGGCAAATATCACTTTATCTTTATGAGATAAAGATAATGTAAAGATACATAGATTTGCTTACTGGGTCTATCAGGGGTTTGACTTAACATGAAGGGCAAGTATTTATCAGTTAAATCCCACTGCCAAAAACAACATGGCATGTCTGCATTCTCAAATGAGAAATTCATACACTGGGGGATGGTCATCCTTTGGGGCAGCCACAGGACTGAGCTATACAACGGAGTAATGCAGAATAATTGCTTTATTCTGTAATACAGGAAAAGTCAGTTCTAGTCAACCAAACACTAATGCACATGGTGTCAAGGTGCATCACTGCATCTGTAAGACAGAAAGAGGTTGGTGGTTGTTAAGCTATTTGATGGTATAGGCTGGGACTGGAAAAAAAGAAGTTTGGAATTAAAAATAAATTTTTTAAAAGGGTAAATTCCTACTTTTTAAATTAAAATGGATTTTAAAAAATAACCCTTTACCAACAAAAGTAAAAAAACCCCAAGTATTCCCTGCCCAAATTTTTCCCCTAACACTGATGGCAAAATAATTGTTTTCAGAGTTATCCTAACGACTATATAATTTCATTTGTCAGTATTATTTTTCTGTCAACTGGCAATCACTTACTTACTGTGAGTAATGTACCAGTACTCAGAAGAAAAAAAGGCCTTAGTAAGCTATATGAAGCTCTGACCCCATAATGGGAAGGGAAAGAGTGAATGGAGCTCAGATGCTGGAAGCATTATGAATGATCTACATAATAAACACCTTCCTTGAACCTTATGGAGTGCTGTTATGATGGCCCCTATAATATTAAGTTCCTAAACATGTATCATTGTTAGCTCATTGTACACAATAAGTGATTACATTTGAAGAACTTCAGTAAATTGTTTTTGTGGGACAGGCTTGTGGTGCCAAACTGTGCCACGCTTACCATCTTGGAGGCAGAAGAAGTTTTCACAAATCTGTATCTTCTTTCCTCAGATTTTCCAATGAAAAAGTTAGCTTAACTCCACAGAATGAAATGAACTGAAATACTGTCTGTGTATTCTTTACTGAAAAACTACAGGTTAAAAGAGAATAGCTTTCAGGGACTGGAGACAGCTTACTGCTAGAACCTGAGTTTTGGCCCATGATCAACCAAAACCCTTTCCCAAACAAACTGCACAGTGGGAATGGGCCTAGGATATGAGGACAAGGCAGCACCTGGGGCACCTGCTCCACTGGGATGTGGTATGATGCTCAATGGACTCACCCCTCTGGGTCCCTTCCAACTCAAGATATATTCTGTGATCCTCAATATGGCAGCAATGGTGCACAGCTCACTATCATTCTGTGAAATGTGGATTCCAAATTTAGTTTCTTAAATTCTAATGTGGAAGCCTAAAGGTATGCAACAATGCATGCATAAGAAACTGGATTTTCATTCAAAGAGTTCCTGCTTTCCCTGACACTGCTAGTACTTTTTGCAATCATGTTGGACTTCATTCTTCTTCCTCTGTCCCACTCCTGAAGTTGGGCTGAGACAGGTTCAGTATGAGCATTACATAAGAATCTCCTGTACCTGCACCAACAGCAGCAGATTCATGTCTGGCAAGGGTGACTTTAACTTGAGTGCTTGCAGTAACTCCAATATGACACTGCGCGTCAAGTAGAATTTGTCCCTTTCCTACAACAAAAAAAAGACAGAATTACAAATGTCCTGGAAGTCACCAACAGCCACTAATAAACAGGGACACTTTTAATCTAAGTTTGAGAATAACTAAGTTACAAAAGTGTACTAGTTTCTCCTGTCTTACAAAAAAGCAGACTTATATAATTCTACGGACTTGACTGAACAGACGCCAATGAAGGTGATTCTCCTTTGATGTTCTATCAGGCACTATATCCAAGATTTTATAAAACAGTTACAAAGCCCAGGCATATAAATGTAGATTTCACTAAGTAGTTCCATGCAAAAGAAAAGGGGAAAGCAGTAAAAAATGACACAAGAGAACAAAACTGGTATAGTATTTAGCATTATTCTTTCATTGAATCTGCCAAAAATGGTCTACATTTTACCATATTTTTTTTCTGTTGTTATTCCCCTTAAAATAAAGGTGCTGCACTACAGCTGCTCGGACATCTATTTTCACTCATTAGACTAGCAGTACTTTTCCACTTCCACAATAAAAAACAGTCTTGACTACAGCTGCTACAACAGAAACATTTTAAAACATTGGGGAAAATCAGCCAGAGGAGATTAGAAGACAGAAGCCTAAGAATAGAGCTGTAGAGCTGAGTCAGCAAGGAGGTACAAGTGATAAGACGGGCCTGTTATATATCTTACTTTGACATTCTCTGACTTTAGATGGTAAGATATAAACCTGGAACAAATCTATAACCTGCTACCAACCACAGTAACTCAAGAATTTTGATCAGCAGGATGACTTACCCTGTGTTCTCTTTCAGACAACCACTAGAGATGAAATAATATTGTCTAACAATGAGAGCATATCCCAAGTGTGCTTAAGATTAAAAACCTAGTATCTTCCATCTTGTAAATTTCATGCACTTGCCTGCTCACTTAAGTTAAATGAGTGACAATTTTTACTCAATCAGGGCCTCAGTTTCTCTGCAGCATCTGTGAAATGGGATCATTTTTCTCTTTCTCAGAGAAGTCTTACAAGGTTTAGTTAGTGATAATCAGTTTGAAGGCCACCTCCAGCCACACAAAGTAGAGAATGCTCTTAAAAGAAGGATCTGGAGAACATGAGTAGCTGGAAGTGAGAGAGAGCTTTGTTTGCAGCAGACCAGTCACCAGTGTTCCTCTTCAGAGAACTGATGTCACCACACTATGTGCGTAGCATTCTATCAAACAAAGCTTACAGTAACACTGCTTGTCTCCCACAGAACACACATATTAACTCTTAATGAAAACAGAGTTTAAATATCAGGCCTTGATTTGTAAGAAGGTGACAAAACAACAGAATGGTATGTCTCTTTTATGGACATTGTGATGCCAGTCTGTGAATCAAGAGACCTTACTTCAACCTCCCTAGTTTCATCTTCAGTTACGTGGAGTGTGCAGACAGATAACACATTTAGATGATGGAACAGGCCCCAAAATGCAGTCCTTGTCCTTGTCTGACTACATTGCTGCAGTCTAGGCTAAACTCGTCGGAAGCTAGCACTCCAAAATCAGCTGCATTATAAAACCATTACTTGAGGGGGCAAGCATTCAAGTCACAAGTTCCACATGCATGAGTGGTTCTCTGATAAAAATAATACAATATAAGAATATCCAGGAGAGGTTAGATCAGAACAAAAGTATTCAGTAATTTAGCTTCAACTAAGCCATACGCAGAAGCAAAAGGAAGAATAAAAACAAGGCAAGCGTGCATAATTCCACCAACTGTTTTCATCTCAGGGAACTTCTGAGCTCAGTATGGTTTCTGTCTAATTCATAACTCTCAGTGGATTTCTCTTCCACGGAGGTGTCCATTGACCTCTTGGACTCATGTCAACATTTAATAGACACAGTACGTGGCAAGGACTCACACACTGTTAAAGAATCCCTTCCCTTTACTTGCTATGACACTAGGTCCTACAAACTTAGTATGTTCTTGTACTAGAAAGGAATGAAATTACCCATTCCTGCCTGGTGACCTTGCAGACCTCTCACATTCCCATCAGTTGTTTCTCTTTCAGATTAAAGAGCCCTAACTTAATTGCTCTCTCTGTGGAACTCATCCTACTTCTTGATCATTCTTCTTACCACTACCTGAACTTTCTCTGATTCTACTCCACTCTGACTGGGAATGAAGAACCAGAACAGTGCACAATACTCACGGTACTAACAGACCCTAACTACTTCCTAAAATTCACCAGGAAGAGTGACCCTTCCTACCATCACATGCCTTCAGTCTTGAGACACATACATTACACAGTGCCATACTCAAGTCAGTTGACAATTATATGCCTCAAAAAAGTGGACAGAAGTTCCTATCAGTAACCCAGTACAGTAGCCTGCGCATACTGAATAAGAAGAGGAACAAAATTCTTTCAAAAGCTTTCAGCTATTTAACATACTAACATCTATGCAACACAGGATATAACTGGGCCATAATAAATTGCTCTGTCAGAACACTGGAAAGGAAGCATAGGTTTCAAGAATCCCAAGTTTTCTTGGCTTTAAGGATAATATAACAGTTAACTACCTCTTTTTCTCAGTCTCCTGCCTCACAGTCTAAACTCTTAATGTTTGTTAAACACATGCATAGCAAAGAGATAGAGCAAAATCAGGCAAAATGTTTTTTGACATCTGACCTCTTGCTTCCTGCAGTGTAAATCAGGAGTGATGACACAGAATACCCTTCCTATCCAAGTCTACTTATCCCTATTATTATGCTGGTGATAAATATGTATAAGTCTAGTTTATACATACTTCAAGAACTTCATATTCTGCCACAGAGCCATTGTTGCATGAGAATAACATCCAGGGGAATCCCATGTGTAAACCTGGTATCAGAGTGTAAAGAATACATCCCTTTAGCCACTGTTCAGCCAAATTAACCCTCTCTAAAGTCTATGCATCCCTATAAAAAAAAATGCCTTGCAACCTTCAAATTGTGACTTACCAGATGGCTACATGTAGAATATGAAACTACTGAAGTTCTACCAGTCCCTCAAGGTCCAAACTTAGTAATAAAAAGAGTAAATTTGGATATTTAATGCAGTGGTATGCTATCCTCCAAGGAAGCCAGTATAAAGCAAAATTCTTTATTTTACCTCTGTTGGTATTATGGTAATTACAAATAGTGAAGATCAGCCACTTATTCTTCAAGAAATTCAATAGCAAAATCATGAGGCATTCTGCATTTACTTTTTAAGGGACAACAGAATACTAGTAAAAGGCTATGTTTAGTTTCAAGCTTCTGCAGCTGTAAGAGATAAGAAAGCCAGAAAATGTCCATTTAGGACCTTAAAATACTTGAAAGGAAAACTTAAAGATAAGATTACAATCCACAGAAGAGATGCTATGCTCAACTGAGAGTTCCAAAGGCACTGAGAAAATCAAATTGCTGACCTGGAACAGAAACTCAGACAAGGAAATATCAGATTGACGTGAGTCTTCAGGCTTCAAGACAAGAGAAACTCAGATATTTCTGCCACAGGGTATTAGGAAAATGTTGGAGATAAAAAAAGATTTGGAGTGGTTGTACAGCACTGACCTCAACAAAGTGCATGTTGGAGTAGCTCGCTCTTTGAAAAGGCAAGAACCCTCCACAGCTTAGCTGAAAGTTGCTGTTTTGTTCCAGTCAGCATACTCAAAGTTGCAAAACAAGTAATTAAAAGTGAATAGTTTCAATGCTCACAAATTATATTCCTTCTGGGATTCACTTCTATGTGGTACTCTTATTTACCCACACTGATTTTCACTGTAGAGAAACACATCATAACTGATTTCATTTTTTTTTCAATAGCAGTCATTAATTTGACATTTCTAAGGCAAACTATGGTAAGCTTTCAGAAATGCCAAAGATATTGTATTGTGGAGTTCCACTAAATTAACTATTTTGCGGCTATAAAGTGCCAAACATTTGCAATTGATTCCATTTCTGGATCACCATGTTGCATTAAACTAAATCAAGGAGATTTTACCAAGTGCTGTAATTGAAGCTTCCTGAAGGTAATCAAGTACTCAGTATATTAAGAGAACAATGAGACAGGAAGCATGCAAGAAACACGTGCAGGTTTTCTAATACAGTGGTTTTAATAACATTTCTGTGAAACTGCAAAGCATGAGGAGAGTGAAAAATTTTCCGTAGTTCACAATTTGCTTTAGCAGACATATGAAACAGATTTATCAGACCACAGATGCAAGAGGAATGTCTTTGCTTTAGTTTTAAATGAGACTTTTCTGTTTCAATGGAAAAGGCCACTACTGGACTTCAGGTTAACATTTTTTTTACTTTGCCTTTCCAAAAGCCTTAAGTATAAATCTGTCTCAAAATACTTCAAAAAGCTAGACAATTTCTTCTGTATTCAGGATTTTTCTGTCTCATAAACTCTACTGTTTCAAATTAGACAAAAGAGTAGTATTTGCTTGCTGTCATCAAACATACTCTTAGCTTCAAACCATTACATCTGGTAAAAGTGTTTCTTATTTTCTTGTGGTGCAGCTTTTCTGTGAGAGTCATTCCTTTTATCATTTCTTCACTGTTTGTCCAGTGATATTTTAAGTCTTATCAAGACTCAAACAATCACATTCCAGTTATACATTATCAATACAGAAAATCAGGTAGCTACTTATGACAAAATGTTTCCTGAGGTTTAATTACTTTTCTGACAAACATATTGAGGATGGAAAATCATGCACTTAGTGGCTAAAGCAGCATTTTTGCTCAGGACCTTGACAATCTACATAATGGAGCATATATGACCTTAGTAAAAGGTTTGATTGCTTTTTGAGGATTTTGTTGTTCATTTTCTTACTGGTAGCTACAAAAATGAAACTTAGTAGTTACTGAGTGTATTTGTAGACCAGGATCATCCAGGAATCTTAAAACCTTTTTAAGGTGCCCACATACTGTTCTCTTTTCTACACAGCTTACGGTCATGCATGCCGAAGGGAAGTACCAATACAGAATGAAACATCACCTAAGCTGGAAAACTCCTAACTTGGAGTCTTCCATATCACTTAGTTATCTGCTGTGCCCTCAAAAGGTACTACCAGGAATATTTACAGTTTTACTCACAAGGTGTGTGGCTAAACTTGTGAACTATGAAAAAATATGACTGTACAGACATTTTAGGCGATGCATGAATATCTAGTGTCTTCTCAACAAGAGAAAAAAAAAAGTCCAAGTCACGAAATCACACCAGAATACTTTTCTGAGCAATGTTTTTAGCAAGTTCCCCTCATCTGCATCTTTACTATGAATGTGAAGCTCAGTATTATTAAAAGGCATTGAATCATGAAGATTACTTCATTAGCCAAACTACATTAAAAACTGTTTACATGTCTGAAACTTGACACTGACTTCATCTTTACTTCTGAAATACTTGTGGGAAGTAGGACTTCATCCTATTTTCTCTTATCCCTAAAGGAAAATACAGCATCATTGTTACCTTAGTGAAGGCTCGGTAGCACAAACCACACAGTTCCACCAGGTAGGCCAGAGTGAAGACAGCATTCTGAATTACAAAACTCAGTAATTTTGAAAAAGGGTCCAGAAGACTCTGCAATTACATGATTTAGAGAAATCAATAACTTGTTGCCTAACACAGCAAAAAGCATTCCAACTCAGAAATGCCTGAATGGAACAGCACTATTTTTAGCTCAGAGTCTATGTGCCTGAGATTTACACTGCTTTGGTCAAACAGCTGTATCATCTGCTTTATTGCTTCTATGAGAAATTAGAAGCAAAAAGTTAGAAAACAGTTTCACCTCTGACACAGTGCTTACAAGATATAGGAGATTCTGTAGAGTGTATACAGGAAAACCTCACTGACCTCAGTGGAATCGTACTGAAAGATGCCTAAGGAAGTTCATTACTCTTTTGGGTTTTTTTTTAAAGAAAAAAAAGAGGACAGGAGAAAAAAAAGAGAACATCAAATCTTTAAGAAGATATACATTCACACCCACACAAGAATGTAATTCTACCCACACTTTACTGTAACCTAGATTCCAAAGCTCTTATTATTCTCCAAGGAGTATTGGACTGCACCATTTTATGTTTATATATTACTTTCCTAGCCAAGGCATAAGAACACAGTACAGCAGCACAATAGCTATACATACAAATAGATACAGTAGCACGGGCTGGCTAAATCTGAGGCAATAGAATTTTGTCTTCTTAGAACTTACCCTGGTGGCACTAGTGGTAGGTATCTTCAACAAGCAAATCATGATTCTTAAACTAGAGTCTAAAGAACACTGAACATATTTGAAGACAAAAAAGAAAAATTAAAAAACAGAGTTAGTACCTTTCTGTGCATATCTTACAGTGGTAGCAGCTATGAGTAAGTTATAGACAGAGCCTGAAAAATGATCTCTAATTACTTTCTCTAAAGTGGCTTATTCCTGAACACAATCATACCCTTTCAGTGGTAACATACCACAGCATATGAGATCATTCCACTAAAGGGCTAGTTTAGGAAAGTTAGCTTTACTCCATGAGAAAAAAGGGAAATCAGAGTAAACACTCCATCTTAAAGGTTCTGTGAATGGCACATATGCAGTTGGAACCACTAAGATCCAATTAATTTCTTTCTATTTATTTCAGTTACATAAGATGCAGCAGATTGGGGTGGCTAGTATGCAGAGGGAATGGTTACTGCCTGTTTGGCTTATTAAGTGCTGCAGGATAATGTCTTAATCTTCCAAAACCTAAAGAGGTTTCAAGATCTGACTATTGCATAATACTGCCAAAGAATTTAATATCATTAATGTACTTGGGCGATGACCCCCAATTTAAAAGACAATGTTATCAGTCACAAAATTAGATCTTGAATCCCTCAGCTCATACTGAACAACACTGCTTTGCACAGAAGAAATTACCACTAGGCTCATTCATACCATAGGAAATAAAGTCAGAAGTAAGGGCATCAGAATTCCAGGTTTACTGCAAAGACTCAGAAAAGTTTTTACTGTCATTACTAAAAAGACATCTGGAAATACACACCTAGGAGGTAAGATCCTGCTGTATATGTCCTCTGAGCTCTCAGAAAGCAGAGCCTAAAGCTTCTAGATTCAGTTTGTGCAAGTGTATTCTGATTACAGCCAGAACTACAACCTGATCAGCCATACAGGCTAGGCAAAATTCCCACTAGTCTCAGTTCTCTCTACCTGTCTGTACTGTGTACTTTTAGGAAATAAATTAAGTGGTGCTGCTCCTCTTGAGAGTTTTATTTCATTTTAATGGTTAAAACCACATGAATTTTTATTGCCTAAATGTTGACTCTCGCAAATACAGTATTCTAATCTGACAAAGATGGGGCATGGAAAGCATATAGGCAAAAAGACAAGATAGAAGCAAAGAGTACTCTGGTCAGAGTTGCTATTGTTGCCCACGGAAAACATAATTAAAAGGATAGATCAGAAATGCAATAAATCCAGTCCTCTGGAAACATTAGTTGAATCATTAGAATTTATTCACAACAACCCACTCTGATTTGTCATCCACAGTTTTCCCACTGTTTCAGTACACCCTGAACAATGGCAGTATATCTTGTTTCAGATATCCATACATCATACCTTAAGTGGCAAAACACATGGGAGTTTAGTAAGAAAGGTCTGAAACTGATTACTAATCGTGGTCCAGAGGTTGCTGGGTGAATCCATCGGCAAGGCTTCCATAAAGGTAGCGATGTTTTCCAAACAGCGTAGCATTGCCCCCCCTGCTGGCAAATTCTTTTTGTTGTTTAAACCCTGGGAGAGAAAATGAGAACCGTGAGCAAATGTACACATGCAGAAATGGTTCCTTAAACGGTATTTGGAACTGCTGAGGCTAATTTGTTCAGATCAAATACCACTCAACTTCTCTGCGATGTTCATGATAACGCGCAGAGAATTTGAACTGTACATGTGACATTCACGAGCTAGTACAATTCAGTTCCTAAACTACTGGCCAGAAGAGTTTGAGCCAAAATGTTATAAGCAGGATCCTAACTCTTAAGGAGGAATGGGCCACACTACCAATGAATAGGATAGCTCCAGGAGCTGGTCTGAGGTAAAAAAAAAGAAAAGAAAACAAAGCAAAACAAAACAAAACAAAACCAAAAAACTACTAGTGAGATCAATACCCAGAAGGAAAACGCTGAGGATAGCTTGCTTCCAGGGAGGCCAACACAAAAATTTACATTGTTTTTGATGATGCAAGTTTGAACTTGAATGAGGAGAAATCCGATATGCTTGATAAAATTAGCACCATTAATACAGCCAATTGTCAACATACCTCTAAGAGCTGGCTCAGAGCAGCGATGGAACTCAGCTCACTGAAGTCCATAAGGGACGTGGCCAGGGTCCTTAAAAAGCTTCCATCTGAAATTCAAAGGACATTTTTGCACTGGCTGCTCATACAGAGGAAACCAACATTCAGAAATGCACTCAGGTATGGCACATTACCTTTAATAATGCTCTGGAAGAGCTGAGGGAAGATGCCATTGGGAGCCAGCTGATGGAACACACAACGGAGGAACTGCTTGGCCACACCTGCAGCATTGCCAGGGATCATCATGCTGAAACGAAGGCAAGAAAAAAGAAGAAAAAAATTGCACTGCAAATGAAACACTTCTCAAAGCTAACTACATGAAGAAAATAATGATGCTACTCTTTCTAATTGTTCAGTTTTGAGTGAGACAGTTAAAAGTAGAACTGTCCTGATGCCCCCAAAAGTTTAGTGTATTGATTTTATGACTTCAGCTCAACTATGAAGAGCTCAAAAAGTTATGTGCACATACCTAAAGCATTTGTCTCAATAAATATTTGTATTTGTATTTTTCCTGATTCTCCAGTTTTATTTGTGAGTTATCTGAGTTTGAAATACAATCCTGCTCTCACTTTGTGTATTTTAGTGACATAGGGTAAAGCTCTCTGCTTTACCAATATACATATAAACAACAAGGAAGCATAAGCATAATAATATTTATTTGCCTCTTGCAATTTTCTTCAACAGATTAAGTACTTCCTAATAACTCATAAATGACTGGTTTCATTTAAAAAGCTAAAGTATTACCTATTTACTCATAAACTGCGTATCTTAACATGCTAGAGCTTCTCAAAATGAATTTATCCTATTCAGCATCTGTTTTACATCATAAGACAACACTATCGGGGATTATCCATGGCCAAGGACAATTCACTTGACTGAATCTTCCTTCAGAGGATGTATGGAGATAATTCATCAAGACAAATACTGAACACTGGGCAAGCTAGAAAAAGGGGCATTGATATTGTGAAAACCAGGCAGCCTCTTTATATTACATTTGAATCTGAGAGTTTTCAAGTTTAAATACATATGAATAAGGGTTCCTGGTCATCTTCAGAACACATGTGGTATTTGAAACAAGTGGGAAAGAGCAGTTTTTGCCTCTTACTCACAAACCTTAATTAACATTTAAATTAAATTTAGTTGATTTCAGGGTTAGGGAATACGATTCATTGTTTCATTTTTGTCAAGTTATCGTTTGCTACCATACCTTTCTGCTTGATTAGAAAAACTCGTGCTTGATGCCAACCTGGAATAAAAATAAAAAAGTAATTGAAGTTCATATGTGCTTTTTTGTGTTTCGTTTTTAAGTAAGCCAATAAAGTATTATTTTAAATAAATAATGATCAACAATTTTAGAGAATATTTAAAATATCATCAGAAAGATCTTCTGCAGAGCACTTAAATTCAGAAAAATCATGTTTGCATGACATATTTATTCACTCTTGCAGTCTCACTAATACTTCACAGCTCTAAAGACAAATCTGCTTGACTCCCTGTACTAACACAAAGATAATGAAGCTATTGCCTTACAGCACACCATGGATAATAACCAATTTTTTTTAGAGGGAAAGAAAGTTTGCCAGAAGCTGCCTACTGACTGAATTGTTTCTGATTAACACAGCAACACAGACTAAGCAAAAATTCTCTGCTTGGCAGTCTGAAGTGAGGCTCCTAGTTCCAGATTTTGGCACCTAAATAACTGGCCTAATTTCAGAAATACTAAATACCTACGAGCTCTGACAAAGTCAGATGAGAAAGACTGCGTTCCCAAAAATCAGGTCATTTATTTTAGTACCTAAATATAGACTTTAAAGCCAAATATGGGTATTCAGTGATGAAAATACAAAACACAAACTTAAAGTAAAATGCACTTCAATATGCAGGACATGTAAATTAACAGAATCAGGGCTTACGATGTCAAAGCAACACACCTTTAATAATAAAAGCCACTAAAAAGCAGTTATAAACACGTATGCAGGAAACATCTCTTACATACAAAATACCATGCAATTTTTACTTTAATCTGCTGCACACTAGTATTTCAGATGGTATAAGACAATATATCTAAGTGAAAAGTTCAGAGAGCTACACTATTTTATATCTGCTGATGATCTGGCCTTCAATGTTTATTTTTGATTTATGATCCTTTTAGGCTGTTGCTCACCCTCTGTTCTGAAGACAATTTCCTCTCTAAACACCACAGCAAAATCCAAAAAGGACCCTAAAGCAGCTCTTCTGAATGCAACAGCGTAAACCAAAATGGATGGTGATTTTCATTAATTATGCATGGCAAGCTGGGGACACAGCATACTGTCAGCAGTGCAATAATCTCAAACTGGATGGTGCAGGGGATTGAAGATTAAATTCTCTTCAGTTGTTGTAGCATAAATCAGAAAACCTTATTAGAGTTCCTGACTCCACGACTGTTAAGAGGAATCCACACTAAAATACAACAT
The DNA here is from genome assembly GCA_038380795.1 of Pyrocephalus nanus. Lineage (NCBI taxonomy): Eukaryota > Metazoa > Chordata > Aves > Passeriformes > Tyrannidae > Pyrocephalus > Pyrocephalus nanus. The sequence continues at coordinate 48,226,290 of CM076265.1, read as the reverse complement.
ATTAATTCTGCTGTGCAAAGTCCAATGTTCTTCTCTCCTTTTGAATTTGCTAATGCAAGCATGGGTTTTATGATAAACAAAGTATTTGGTTTCTAACTTTGGAAAAAGTTCATGAATCATACACTACACTGAACACCTGGGAACACCTGAAACTTTGTGAAATGTACAGTTTGTATGTATTTATCATTAAATATTTCAGTTGCACAAAGGCCATGAACTCCCATCATTACCTCCACTTTGCAGATCACAAAGCAGAACAGTAAATGGACAGTAGACAGTAAATGGATGTGTTTAAATCTGTACACATCAGGAACAGAAGTTAAGCTTTTCAAAGCTTTTCATTACCTCAAGAGTCTAAATGTAACTTTCAAACCCAGCTTTACTGTTTAGAAAGCTAAATATCACTGGAAATCTATGAAATAAGAATCATCAAATCAAAAATTTTGATTCAGGAACCAGAGTATAAACTCAAATACATGTCAGAATCTTAAGAACATGTCAAGCTCTAATTCTCAGGCATTTGAACTCAAAAAATTTTTGTTTTATAAAAATCGCAATAGATGCCTCTCTGTATCTGCTTGTTCCCAAATAACTTTTCAAAATCTTTCTGTGTTGTTGTTTAGGTGTTCTGAAAGACCTTGGATTACCCAACTCCTTGTTTCCTCTTCTACGCATGAAAGCAATAGTTCTTTTTGTAAGACAAAAGAAGGCAGAAAGTCTAATTTATTCTTCCTTCTGCTGCTAAATGGGTATTTGGAGGTAATGATATGGCACTGCTAGATGAAAGACAGACTTAGGTTATATACATGAGGCATCTGAATGGCTCTCTGCCTTTATATGCTACTTATTTAGCATATATTCAAAATTATGCCTTTGTGGGGAGCCTCTTATTGGACTTACACTTTGTCCCAAACTACAGCCAGTAGCAACAAGACAGGACATTACTGGGAATGCCCTATGTTGCACTGTTATCTGCTGCTCTAAAACAATCAGCTGTCCCACTCCAAAGATGCAGCATTTCCTCCTCAAAACACAGAAAAGGTAGCCCACTTATCCCTCATCCCATGATAATTCATCTTCCAAATTATTTACTCTCTGTGGCTGTAGCACTGCTGTATTTACAAGACTCACACAGAATTAGCAGCATCTGTCTAGATTAGAAACTTTGCCTCCACTGGAGTTAATTAGCAGTGATGGCAGGGAACTGCAGCCTTGCAATTAATGGAAATAGAGGACTTGAATAGCTGCTGCGTTTAAACAGAATTGGGAAGGTAATGGAGAGGCAGGGCTGTGAAGAGCCGTGCCCCTGCAGAAGCCACAGCCAAGCAAATTGAACTTCAGCCACTAAAAATAACGTGGAGGAGGAGAGCAACGTTTCTATATGTCTAGTGCTGCTCAGAAATTTATTCCATAACACCCCCAACACAGCCACCCCACCTCTGAGGCAAAAAGCTGTGGAAGTGGCCAAGGCAGCAACCACAGGTAATGTCTTTAAGACCTCATCAGAGGCAACCTCAGGCAGCAGCTGGTTTGAAAGCCTTCATATGGAGATGCAACTTCTTACCTAGTCCTGATTAGCATAACAAATACAGGTGAAAATCCTGAAGAGTTTCAGGTATGCTAATGAATGACCCTACCTAGGAATCCTCTAGGAGCAAAATTCACAAAAGCTGATCACACTTCTGCATAACTTCTAAAGCAGGAATCACACAAAAGTGAAAAATTCTGTCAAAGCAGGAAAAAGGGGGAGCCAAAAGAATTCATTTTTTGTAAAAAGCACAGAAGCTGTTTAAGAATATTACAGTGGAAGCACAGGGCAAAGGTACTGTACTTGCTTAGAAAGATTTCAAGAGAGCAGAAGAAAGTAAAGGAGATTATTAGAAAAAAAGAAGGCTTCTTTCAAAAAGACGAAGTCACGTCTCAAATGAACACAAATAGGATATAAAAACCACAGGAAGGCAGGCCAAAATAACAGTTCAAGGAGCACTTAGCAGGAGGAATAAAAACTAACAGTAAATTTTTCTTCACATAAAACAAGATCAAGAAGCACGCCAGTTGCTGCATCAAATACTGTTCAGGTAATAAACAGGGTAGTAAATAAATAAGGATACTGCAGAAAATCTGAATTTGTTCTAACAGATACACCTTTTTAGAGTGACGTTTATGTAAACCCAATTCCAGGCACAAAATTCTTTCAATCTTATTGGAGAGGAAAGTCCTGAATTTACCTTCCTACAGACTGCATGATGTCCAACAGCAGAGGAGCAGCCAAGTCTGGACTAAGGTGAATGAAGGTTGAGAGCACAACTATGGCCAGGCCTAGTGTTTCTTCATCATATTCTTCAAGAATAGCCCCACAGTCATGGCACCTGCAAAGAACAGTTTTGAAAACTGATGTTAGATTTAAAACAATGTATCTGTGTATAATTATGTCTTTTAAAATACTATTACTTCGTACATTCTCTTCCAAATTTATTTAGAAAGATAACATAATTGTTATCTTTCTATAATTAATAACAGTCCTTAGCTTTTAAATATTAATTAAGCTTCTCACTTGCTGCACTGGCTGTTTCTTTAGGGACCAATGAAAGAAGGCCATAGGGCTGGCCTGGTTTTGCGTCCTTCAGCGGTAATTGTATTCCAACTCCCTCACAGTATTGGTCTGCTACAGTTTGCATTATCCAAGAGAAATCTGCAGCAGTGAAGACCAACCCTCAGCAATGTGAGCACAGGCCAATCCGTGTGACTTGGACTCAGGAGAGGCCTCAAATCCCTGGCACTCTTCTGTTTAGCAGCATAGACACAAACAATGACACTCACAGATGATCTTAAAGAGATGGAATAATTTCATATTGCCCTCCCTGTCAGTCATGAATTATGAATAACAAATTACATAATTAGGAAACAATATGATTGGTTCCCACAGCAGTTACAGCTATTAAGAAATAAATGAAAGGACCTTTCAGGGGCACAGAACCTTAGATTTCAGACAAATCTCTTTTCCCAGGGCAGATTTGCTTCTGAGTCACTTATCCTTCCTGAAATCCTCAAAGACAACTGATGAAATTCTGAAAGGGCTCCGTAATGTCTAATTATAAAGGGGATGTCAGATTTAGGAGAGATGAGACAGGCTTTCACAGCCTAGCAGAAAGGCAAACCAACGTGGGAAACTGGTTTATCTCAGCCCAGTAGGAAGGCTTGCTTAATTTGATCAATCAGTTGCTAATGACTCCAACAGATTGTGAGATTTTAACTTAATGGAACTGAAAAGGCAATTTTCTTGCCTTTCTTACTGAACAGAAAGAAAATATGCCAACAAAGTCATGAAAGTCAAGCTGAGTTGGTCTGTATCTTAATAGGTGGTGCTTAAGCTTTGGTGAAATGGCCAATGGAAGTGCCACAGACCAGATTAACTTTTGGGATGCTTCTTCACTTTGTCACACAGCAAGGTCCACTCCCTGTCACAGCCTGCACAATGGCCCTGTCTTTCTCCAGTGGTTATCCTTGCATGTTTGGACTGAGCATGCAAGAACTTGTGGTTTCCCTTCCCAAGTATTGCATGGCTCCCTGATGACTGCTCTGCTTCTCCATTAAATGAATACATTTCTGTTTAACACTTCCTTCAGAGGCATTTGAACCAACCAATTAGGGTTTGAAAAGCTTTCAGGATCAGTGAGTATCAGCTCTAAAAATGCTACATTGATTACACAATTACCTGTTACCAATTTCAACAGAAACCCAAAGGAATTTTTATACAGAACTCCCTTTTTTTCCCTAAGACAAAAGTGGTTTCTGATGGATCACAAAGAACCCTTGATTTAAAATAGGATGGAAAGTGCTTCCCTTGCCCTCTGTGCACACACAATAGCCTGAGTCATCACTTCACCTGTGCAAAATCATCCAGGTCCTACTGAATTAAAACCTGCCTTGCTGGCAGTGTTTAGGAAATGTTTTTTACCTTGGGGTAAAAACAATTAAGGAAAAAACTTGGCATAGAGATAAATAACAGAATGTTTCCATAAAGTATATGTATACTTTACTTGACATATTTGAAGTTCAACTAGTTCTTTGAAAGCAGCAGAAAAAAAAAAACTTACTTGTCAGTCATCATAATGGGCTGGTCATCAGCAAATTCTTCTGGTGCAGGTACAAACATACTGACTATACTGGGTGCTGACAGCAAGCTAGATTTTGTGGCACCTTATGGCAATTAGGGGAAAAAATTAAAAAAAAAAAAGAAAGAAAATCACTAAACAGAAATCCAAAGTGCTTGAAGACTATAATGGTTGTATTATGCCTAGAAATAATAAATAAAGTGTGTCCACAAAGTGACATATAGCACATTCCTTGCTTCTGCCAGATTATTCCAATTACCTAAAAATATCAATTAAAAATAAATAAATCAATCATTGGTGAAAAAAAGATAAGAAATAACAAGTATTCCAGGAAAGTGGATACAATTGTATCTAGTAGGAAGAGAGGATGGTTCTACAGTTGCTATGAGACTGGACATCAGAATATTTGCATTCTTCCCCCCTACTCATGAAGAATTAACTTTCCACAGTTCTCAGCGACATGAAGAAGAAAATAAGTTCATATGTCTCAAAACCAGGTCATCAATCTATTCATACCATCCCTAACAGAGCCACAGGAGAGAAACCAGGAAAGGACAGATAGAAGAAATAATTCTTAAGGAATTGAGAAATATTGAGAACATTGGAGTGCTGATCATTAGAAATGCTTTCTACTGAAAAGTCTTCACAAATATCTTTATTCTTCAAAGCTGAGTTGTTCAGCTGGGGGCACAGCCATTGTGATCATGCCAGCATATGGGGTTACCTTTGCCTTTGGCACTTTATATGCACCTAATTTCTGATAGATGCTTGTTATAATAGGAAAAGTTATGTATAATGAAAGATCCAAACTCCTGGCTTCTGAAAGTACTGCTTTCCAGAATTACAGCAGTACGGGTAGTCTTGCTGTCTAACTTCTCTCCGGTAAGGTGACTTTCCTCTCTTGGTCCCTTTGTTTTCATTAAGGAGGAAACAGTAATTAAAAATAAAAATCCAAAACCAAACATAAACAAACAACATACAGAAAAGGCAACTCTCCAGCTAGTGTGATTGCTCAGAAACGCTCAAGAATAATCACAGTCATTCACAAGCCATCAGAAACTTGGATTAAAGTTATTGTGATGTATGAGCTACATCATTCATCTGCAATGCCTCATGATGAACATCTAAATGTAAGTAGTTTCCTTCTCCAGGTCACTGAGACAAAACAAGATATTTTGCTCTTAAAGAAAAATATGCCTTTGTTGCCCCATGTAGCTGACATAAAAGAAACAGCATTAACTCCTGTTCCCGTACAGATCATCTCCAGTAACAAATCCAGGTACCTCAGCTGGTAAACCTCATCATTATTTATATAAGCTGTCCCTCAAGAGTGTCTCACTCTAAAGACCAATTTAGGAAAAGCTCTTTTTGTGAACCAATTTTTAAAAGAGTATAAAAGCCCTTTTGATGCCAATTCAACCACAGATTAAATAATCCATTATTGATTTTGTGGTTGCTTCAATCTGTAGATTCAGATTTAATGTTAACATTAGCCGGTTCTGATAATATTTAAGCACGGAAACAGAAGGAAGCTTCTCTGTGTAAGGTTCAGATGGAATTTATTATGAGATAATCCTGTTATGGCAGGAAACTCAAATTTAACATCAGCTCTCAGGCAAAATAATCTAAGAAGCTCATGCCATTTCTGAAGTCTGAATATGTGGGGTGATGAGGGCTTGTTTCACAAGAATAGGACAGGTTTTCAACAAACATTTTACTAAGCGTGGAAGGAAACATTTCTTCTACATAGCGAGTTTAGGACTTCATATTGTCCCCTAAGATTTTATTGGATATGAGCAGACACTTCAGGAAGCCCAGAATACTCCAGTAACGTAGGACAGCATCCAGAATGCAAAGAATAGGAATAGATCTTCAGGTATTTCTAGACAAGTTTTTCCTTCCCCTCACAAATACATAAAGATCCTTCTGCCATGACTTTGGAAGTTTCATTGTTACGTTCTCTAGATTTAAGTCCCCATTGCAGCACTCAAACACTAAAAGCACTCATAACGCATGTTACAGTGCTGGAATAGGACTTAACCACTCCAAATGAAAATGTCCTCTCTTCTTCTCTGAAGAGTAGGAAAAAAAAAACATGATTTAGGCAAAGATGGTAGGTCACAGCCCCACTGCAGGGCTGTAAGAAAGTCTGGGTCTGGATGTACTTCAGCTGAGAGGAAGAGAAGTTCGTAAAGAAATTATATTCAACCACACTCTGCACACAGAGTCTTTTATTTCCAGGTTGACAGCCAAAACAAATAACAGAGGAAAGCCAGTACTTCCTTATCAGTTGTTCCTGTCTTAAATTAAATGTTTTGTGTAATAATTTCCCAATAACCTACAATCTGCAGGACAGTTGAGGGCTTTTAAACAGCTGAATGGAACATAAAATTCAGCACCATTTCATACTAGCTCTAAAACCTTCCTGGCAGTCTTATCAGAGAAGGAGGTCAAATGAACACTGAACTAACCTCTGATTCTTAATGGTGGTCCCTCCAAGTCGGGGTTTAGGCAAACAGGGACATTGCACAGCCTCTTTCCATGCTGTATCTGCTCTGTGAATAAAGAAAGACTTTCAGTCTCCAGAACTGATGCCAGCATCTGTCACCAGTCACCAGCACCAAAAGCTTTGAACAGTTAAAACAAGAGAGAGACAAACACAACTGCTACTAAAAAAAAAAACAACAGCCAAAAGAGGTAATTTTTTAAGCATAGAGAGGAAGACAAAAGAAGTCCATAAAGGAAAAAGGGCACAGGTAACCAAAAAACAAAGAAAGTATTTTAGGAAAATGTCATTAAAAAAGGAAAGGAAGTGCTAGTCATAAAGATTTAACAAGATCTGAAATATATGAATCACAAAAAGAGGAAGAGACAGTGTTTAGAAGCTAGGCACAGAATGATTTTATTCTACAGATAGCAAGCTTAAGAAAAGAGTGGTTTGAAACAAGAAAAGAGACACATGTTATATATCCATGTAATAAATAAATAAATTACTAAAGCGTGCATGGACCAAACACACATCATATACTTATGTGGGATGAGACCACTCCCTAGTTAGTATATATAAATATACCAGCTCATATTCTCATTTCTTAAAACTGTGCTGTAACACTGAAATTACAAATAGTCACACTGAGCATTTGTCCTGAAAAAAAACCCCACTGTCCAAATAATAATTTTACTTTGAAGCTAGTGGTTGAACAAGAGACTGAGAGATGAAAAGAATATTTCTTTCCAGGAAAGAACATTTTCTTTTGCCTCTCCATGCTTGAAGGCCTTTAGCTGAAATTAGTGTTGGAGGGAAAAGTCATAGATGTTGTGAAGAAAGCTACTAAACTTGCAACAGGATTAACAAGACAGAGTTCCTAAGTGGTTCTGAGTCTTGACTCGTTTCTCTTGAATACAGGCTGACTACATCTTGCAGAAAAAAAGAAGTAACTTTTTAAGCTTTAAAACCCTTTCTGAGAGACCAGCTGATCCAGTTAAGTCTCTTCAATAAATAAACTTACCTGCTGATAGGACAAACCCACCATTGTTATAATTGACAAATTCTGACTTTTATGATTTAAGGATTTCATGCTGAGCATGCTGTTCAGCAGACTGGAATAGAAAGGATAATCCTGAACTATGTACCACACTTTTAGCCACTCTTCAGCTACAAAATTTAGTTTGATGGAACTTCATGCTGAAATCTAAATTGGGGGAAAATTTCAACTCAGTTATCCAGAGCTGGTGGTGAGACAATTCATTCAGTATGCAAGTTCCATATAACATTTTAAGCATTCCTGTCTCTGGATGCATCTGGATCTGCTAATAAATTCCTGAGAAGCACGACTGATCACTAACGTCAAGATGGGCATTGAAATATCTAGCATTTACGATAAACCAGAATGAATTCATTGTCTAGTGGCATCTGCTATGAATTTGCTCATAAGTGAAAATGTTTTAACAGACAATAAAAAAAAAAAAAAAAAAAAAAAAAAACAAACAAGTAATGAGTAAATGTTGTGTTTAATTCAGTTTTCATTGCTTTGCATTCATCTTCAGCGGAGAAAAACCAGTGAGTGAACAGGAACTTCATGTGTTCAGCATGAGCTGGCAGAAACTTCTCTAAAGAGAAACAAAACTGGCTGGTATAAGGCACAACTCTGTGGTGTACCAACACCATTGTAAACACACATGCAAATAAATAATTCCATGCACCAGGGATGAAATCCTATACCTAATGAAATCAAGAGTGATACTTCCATTTCTTTCAATGAGGCCAGGGAATGATCCAGGTAATATGCAAAACTGTAGGCACACCACTGTTCCAGGGGGTCTACCTCCCAAACATGTAACTATTCCAACTCATACCAGGTGAGGATCTTGTACTCACTACAAAGATTCACTTTGGACTTGATCTTGATTACTTATATGTGATGGTAGCACAAAAATATTCCTCTTTTTTTTAGTGGATTGTTACACGGTACTTGGTTTAGAAAATAAAAATAAAGAACAATAAATGCAGCTCACCAGTATCCCAAGTGCTGATATTGTGAGGAGCACTAGACTGGTGTTCCAGCTGCCTCTTCATTAGCTGGTTCATTGTCAGAGCTCCCAAAGAGCCTCTTTTCATTTGTCTGAACTGAGCTGCAAGTCAGAAATGCAAAAGGATTTCAGGAGCTCAGACAACACTTAAAACTACTCTTATTTCCTGATCTTACAAGCCAGCACTATATAAATCCTGAAAGGACGATGACTCCTTGCTCTAAGGATCTTTCTCAAGTCAATATGCACTTTTCACACAACTACACAGGGTACAGTTCTGGCCCCAGTGCCATCAGTCAGAAGTGGCTTGGATTCACTGTGTCAACTGTCAGTGCCTTTTTATCTCCAAATATCATGAAAGTCCATCAAAACACCGGGTATCTGTGAAGTGTCAGATACTACCCAAAATTCCCATACTGCGTCAACAAATGTATAACTTGAATCTCACTCACATACAATGTACCAAGGAAGGAAAGAGTCTCCTCCTGGCAAAAGCAAGGATTACTGCTCTATGTCTGTGCTCACTGCAAGAAAACAAATTCACTGACACTATGCACCACCTGCACCCTCTGTGGGTGGCACAATCTGAACATGACTCCTACATACCCACCACTCAGGCAGAACACCTGCATATTCTGCTGGAGTGTGAAGCCAGCACACCTTTGAAGATTAGACTCTTTTTGTAACTGCCATTTTAAAGGATTGCTTTATGAGATATTTCTCACTGAATAATGCTCAAAATCAAAACATAAAGTGGATTTAAAATTTAACACTTTTTGTTCATGTTGATTTGGTGCTTAGGAGCATGACTTAAGGGTGGAATTGACTAATTTACCATGCTAAAGGCAATTTCCAACCCGAAAGGTTCTATGTATTTTCTATGCTCAAACTGAAGAAGAAAGAGATTATACACAATTCCTGACTTTTTTACACAATTTCTTATTTTTTTCTCCATTCCTAAAAAATTCAAATTGAATGAGCATAATACGTTCACTTGAACAATTGAGTCCGAGCAATATATTTCCACCACTGAAAATAAAATCATTGTTCACAGTATGAAGACAGAGTTTTAAGGCCATGCTTGAACAAGGACTGCGAAACTGCTGACACAACTCTCCAGGAAAGCTTTTAAAATGTTGCCTTAAGTATATGTTTAATTTCTTTCCTCTGCAGGGCCTTAAAGCAAGACCAACAATGTAAAACCTTCTGTGAATTATTATTTTCATCTGCAACTACATTCAACATCATTAAAAAGGACATTAACATAATATCAGTTAGTTCCGTTCTAAAATTCCAAACAGTACCCAGCTAAGCTGTGAAATTAAACCCAGCATTTTACATTATTAACTGTGATGAAGAAGCAGAGATAAGGGATAAACTTTCAGAAAGCTCTGAATGGTTGAGTACCTTCTCCTAAATTTGCTCTACTCAGTTTCTATCAGAGACTTTAAAATTCAGTAGACTCCCTCACAAAATAAATACAGGCCTTGAATAATACTAAACACAATAAATACTTCAAGGGAAATCTGCACACTGAAATTATTTTATTAAAGTATTTTGAGTTTTCCCTCATTATATCCTTTTCAGTGATATCCTTTCAAAGTCCATTTAAATTCTATTTTTGGCCCAAGTGCAAACCTCTACAGCATTTCTGCAAAGCAGTCCTGGTGTAACTGAGCTGTGGAACAGAAGCAGACCAAGAGATCATTCCATATTTTACTTTAAAAAGTTATATTGCAGTTGCCTTTCACAGCAAATTAGGAAAAAAAACCAAACCAGAATATCCATCGTTTCCAGGGCAATGATTTTAAATAGATGCTTTATCACTTTATCAAGCATAGAATTTCCTGATAAAAGAACAGTAATTAATGTTAGAACTGACAAGACTGCTTGGAGTGAAGATGACTGTCAAAATAGAGAAAATTATCTCTTTGAATTTTCTTAATAGCTTTTTGTGATTGTAATTAAAAAAATTTCATGCATATTTCACATGATCGGGCTATTGTTGAGCAGGTTTGTACTTTCAGGACTATTACCTGATTTCTCAAGGGTAGCCATGATTTCAAATACGGATAAGTTAATTAAAAAATATAATAAAAAATAAAATAAATTTAATTTTTTATAAAAAATACAAATATAAAAATTAAAAAAAAAAAAAATCAGAGAGCTGCCAGACTTTGAACAGTGTTGGAGCCAGGCTGATTACTGCGGACCAGCACTTTTCATGCCTGTGATTGACTAGTGGCATAGGGAGTAAAGTTTTCCTTTATCGAGTTTTCTAAAACAGACCTAACAATCATGAGAAAATCAGTCACCTTCATATAGTAGCTGGTAACTCTTTCATTTGTTAGCTAGTGATCTAGGCAATGATCTCTCCATTCCTATGGAATTCTCTACTCAAAAAGAGAAGTCCAAAGGCAAAATCTTCCTGTCACCATCAGTGATGGATGCTTCCTGTGGCCAGGCACTGGCTGTAAAAGTAATGTTATGTCTTTGTGTTACAGAAGTGTCTTGTGCTCACAGTCCTGATCAGGACTTTTTATGCAAAGCACTGTAAAGATAGTAGGTCACAACCATTTCAATCTAAATGGACAAGAGACACAATGGAATCATTCATGTTCTTTTTTGCAGCTGGAAACCAAGGCACACGGAAAGAGGAAAGAAATATTTACCTAGGAACTTGGGCTTAACATCATACAGGTACTGTTTCCAATTGCACAGAATCACAGAATATTCTGAGTTGGAAGGGACCCACAAGGAATGTCAAGTCCAACTCATAATTGAATGGTTCATATGGGGATCAAAGCCATGACCTTGGTGTTATTAGCACCATGCTCAAAACAACTGAGCTAATCTCAGTGTCATATATTGGTACTCACAGGAACCCTCAGCACTCAGCTAAACCCAAGAGAGGCAGGTCTTAACCAGCACCTCTTCAGCTGCTTTTGTAAGTGACATCTGTACCATTAGGTGGCCAACAAATGTACTCTGACTGAGATACACGTGACATGAGACACTTGTGGGAAAACTGGAGAGGTAAACTCTAATTCAGAGTATTCAACTTGCATGTCTAAATTAACACCTTCCTTTAAGAGGCCAGACACCCCTTCTGATCAAATCAGCAGCAATGAATTTCAGAAACTGAAATTTAACATTTCTACAGCAATCTGAAATGGAAGCGTAGCAAGACAGTTGAGCTGATGGAGCAGTTCACTGGTATCAAAGTAATTTCCCCTACCTTTTCTACGAGTCAGAGTTTTGTCCCATCAGCCTTCAGATGTGTTATTTAACACTACCTAGATGGATACCCCATTCTGAATTTTGTTAGTGTTCTAAGATGCCTTAACATGTTATCTTCATGTGGTCTGTTAATCTATGTGTCATCTCTATTTGAGTTAACATAGTTCATTTTCAATTGAAATGGAAATGGGAGTCTCAGATAAATAGTTACCACATTACAGCAAGCAGCCAAGGAAGTGGCATTCAAGGCATTTTACAAAAATTGCAAGAGATTCTTCCCTAAGGTACAGCAAGAAATGTACCAAAGGCCATAGGAACAGCCTGTGGAGTTCTCATCCTCTGCTTCTGTGCACTGACAGTTGACAATGCTTTAGTGAAATACTGCTTTTAGCTGCTATCTACTTTATTTCAAGAAAACCACAACACATGACATCAAAACTACTAAAATCCTGCTGACAATCAGAGGTTTAACAGCTCTAATTGTATCCAACACACTATTTCCATGAATCCATGAAACTTAGAGGAAGGAATTTACCATACATGATAAGCATTTGATGCACAAATACAGTAACTTTGATTTAATCCTCAAACCAGAGATAAACTTACTTGATATGGAAGAGTGACTACTTGTCTCTGGGACACCTGCTTCAAGGGTCGGTGCAGATGATGATTCTCTTGGCATTTCCAGTGTTGAAAGTCCTTTGGCAGCCGGATCTGCATGTGAAAATTGTGCTTTTTCAGATAATTTCAGTCATCCATACACCATGTGGCATTCCCAGCAGTTTTAAAAGGATGCAGTGTGTGTGTCACAAAAATTTTTATGGGGGCACAGGGATCTAGTGCTCAAAATCACCTTTTAAAGGAGATTTCTGCCTGTGATCTTTAGAGCTGAGAATTAAAAAATGCACATCGTTTGATCTTGATCACACTCATGGAATGATTATTGGAACCACAAACATGGAAATAATAGAGGTACCGCTGATGTAAATCTAGTTTAAGTGACGGCCTAACATCTTTTAAAAGCCTTATCTCCAACATGTCATCTGTTTTACCCTTCAGAAGGCTGTTGATCCAGCAGTTGATCCCAAAGATTCATAAAGATTCATCTTTTTCCCAAAGATTCTTTCACTAAAAAGATTCCACTTGGTGTTTCAGAAATGGGACAGAGTTTCAGGGATGATAGTGTTAGTTATTGCATGAAAACTGGCTTTTATGAATGGTCAAAAAAGCACCGAGTCTAATTGCACAATTCTTTCAGGACCCTGCTTCTCTAAGAACCCATATGAAAGGTTCAGAGGCACTCAGCTTTCTTTAGTTTTTATAAAGCTCCAGCAGTTCTTCAGCTTACTAGAACCATAAATGGGACAACAGGCCTGAAACATAAAGGGAATAATGTAACTATGATTACACTGAACGACTGTTCCTTGTAAAAGTGAAATAGCATAATATGAAATTATACTGTGGTTGTCTGTGACGTAATTAAGAAATAAGTGAGATTGGGAATGCGTAAATATTCTCCCTCGCTGCCCTGACAACAAAGAACTGAGGTCTGAAGGATTCTGTAGTTTTTTAATTAATATGTTAAAAAGACAGGTAAAATTATAATAAATGAAAAATCCTGGAAAAAACCCTAGTCACACAATTAAAAGCACAGCAGCATACAGTTTTTCAAACTGTTTGACAGATCCAATTGGAAACGCAGGAAACAGAAAAAACTTACTTTCTCTTCACCTGAAAAAAATCAGTAACAAAACTTTGCATTGAAATCACCAGAAAAAACTTAGGATACACAGAGGATTCCCCATACTTGAATTTTAAATCTTTAACAAAAGATGTAAACAGGCCACATAAACTTTGTGGATACCCAATACAAAAGTTTTTAGTGTATAAAACCAAAATATGTGTGTATGTCTGCTCCTAAATGCAAACTGTGGCTAATTCTAAGTGCTCTTAGTTCTGAAGTTTACAGCCTGCTCAGCTTTGCACCTTGTGATCCACTCTGCTTTCCACTGCCTTATGCTGGCAAAAGAAATAAAGGCCAAAAATCACTACACCAGAAGAGAATCAGTGTAGCACAGACTAGTTCAGCAGGATAAAAGGAACAGAGATATGACCATTTTTTTTGACTCGCTGCATAAAAAGGCCACGGAGTTTCACTCCCCAACTTTGAATCACAATGAATATTTTTGTCACTGAGCTCCGCTTCCTTTTCAAATGGGCCCTTGCACAGACATTATACCTGTATCAGCACATTCCTTGTGAGAAACAAACACCTGGAAGCATTCAACTGGCTGGGACCATGTCAGATGCTATACATACACATCTCTCCCTATAAATATACACATCTCTCCTTACATCAGTCTGTTACTAAAACCTTCATGCAGTAATAAGCCTTTTGATTGGGTCAGTGAGCTCACCTGCCTCCTTCTGCTCTCCCAGCTTGTCAAGGATGTTAAAGGAAATGTCCAGGTATTCCCTCTGAATAGCACTCACAGCAATCTTCCTCTGCTTTCTCTGGCGAGGAACAATCTGAATCTTAAATTCTGACTCCTCAGTCTCCTCTTCTTGTTTCTGCTCTGCGTTTTGTTCGGTGTCAGACTCTGTGTTGGTATCAAGTTTATCACTTTCTGTTTGCTTTTCAGAATCTTCGGGGACTTTAATAAGGACTGTCTTTACATTTGGGCTTGGAATTGTTCCACTAGGTTTAATTTCCTCCACATTGAGCTCCGAGTTATCATCAAGGGACATTTCTGGAAGGGCAAATGACTTCTGCAGCAGGTCCCTTTTCTGTTTCAGTGTTAGTGTGTTTCCAGAGGACATGTCCTGAGGTTCTTCTGGCTTAACTAACTCTGAAGAGTCCTTTTGATCTTTGGGAGAAGTGAAAATGATCTCCTCTATTCCTGATGAAGTATTGTTGCTTGTATCCTTAGAACTAAAGTCTTTGGAGCAATCTTCAATGCTGAACTGTACCAGTGGAGTTGTGCTGAGGCTGAGTGCAGAGACATTGATAGGAGTTGAAGGAGATGACAAAGTAGTTTTGCCGGAGACCTCATCCTTCAGGGGGTTTGTTGTTTCCTCTTCTTCATCACTCTCCACTATTCTAAGGGGAGGAAGTGGTTCAAAGACTAAAGAGTCACTGTCTGAAGTGGAGAGCACTGAATGCTTTTCAGGGCCCGATGTTGAATCAGAGGACAAATCTATCAGATCTAAATCTTCCTTGGGACCAGCAGGTTTAACTGGGGAGTCCACTTTTACTTCATAGGTTTCCATGCAGTTTAGCCTAACTTCTGGTATGACAGGCCTTCTTGTTTCCTGGAAACTCTCTGTACGAGGAAGACTTTCTTGAGTTTCTATATTTTCAGCTTTAGTAGAAGAATTCTGCCGAGATCGTCCATAATCGCTCTGCCTGTGCATGGCGTAAGCAGCAGGGACAGGTGGTTTTTCTAAGTCACACCGGTCTATGCAGGACTTCCTGCGATGTTCATCTAATGAAAACAACAGGGAGTCTGCATTCCCTATATCAAGAGATTTTTGTTTTAGAGAGCGCAGTTTTTTTTTCTGAATGCTTTCTTCTCTCACACAGCGTAGAATACTGTCTTGTAAGGCCCCCGTCTCTCTATATTCAGCCAGCTCTATTTCACCTGATCAAAACAGAAAGAGCTAATACTACCTCAGTTGGAGACTTTTGGCAGATATCTTCATCTTTATCTCACAATTCAACATGACTAGCATTTTAAATACAAACCCAGTATTAGTCAAAATTGTCCACATTTTGTTTTTACCTCAGAACCACATTGCACAGATTTTTACAACGAAAAATAATAAAACCTGCTCTTTGGATAACAGGGTTTATCTAAATACTGACCAAACTCTACTCATCCTGGACAGATGTACCCTGAAGATAGACTGTTTAGCCTTGTGCATTGAAAGCAGATATTTGTACAGATACTTGGGCTGGCTGCAAGTAGTCCACCTACATTAATTTACTGCAGAAAAGTGGACTTAAAATGGATGCTTCTAATTCAAGAAGCAAGGGTAGTATTAGCAGTAAGTCTAGCAACTATCACACCACTTAGTCATACCACCTTGTCCTAGGGAGGAGGGAAGTGAGCACAGCTACACTTGCTGGTACTACCACTGCATTGGTATTTTGCTATACCAACATACTCACTGAGAACATTTTAAGGGTTATCATTGTTGTCACTATTATTATGAATTACACATTTTCACATAAAACAGGATATTCCTAATCATTAATATCCTCATATTTCAAAATACTCCACATATGAATCACCATGCAAAAAAAAAAAAAAAAGTGAGAAAAGCTGATGTTTGCTCTAGTCAGAATCATCCCCCCACCCCGCCTGATGCAAACATCTGAAAATAAAAAAAGGCGTGGTGGTGGTGGAAATCTCTTCAACTTTTTTTAGGCTATTCATTTCAGAACCCTAAATTTGAAATCAAAGTAGTTTCAACTTTTCAAAACCCCCAAATGACCATTTTTGCCAATGGGAAAGCATAATATTTGTAGCAGCAACAACAAATCTGCTTACCATAGAGTCCCACCTCATCAACAAAATCAATTTCTGAGAAAAAATTAATTTGAGTAAAAGTCTTCAGCCCAATGGTCAAAGAAAATTCCAGCAAGTATTCCTTTTTTTTTTTTTTTTAATTCAAAAGAGCTTAAAGTTTCAGAAAACAACTGCTGATTTCAGATATTTTTATTTTTGAGTACCTACTCTGAGATTCTTGAAAGATAATTCATTCAGGAAAATGAGGAGTATCTACTCTTTTAAGTCAGACAGAGTAGTTGTATTCAAATCAGGCAGTGCAACAAACTCTACAAAGAAAGGTGGTAGCTTGAAACTAAGAGTAGGAAATTGTATTTTTACGTGAATTTATACCAACAAAACAATTCATACTTCTCTGAGCATTCATCTCAACTGGTTGATATTTCACCATTTTGCTGCCACCAATTCTTTTCAGTCTTGCAAAGAAAGTTTGAGACTCTTTATTGCAAGGTCCAGTTGGTGTATCATGAATATCAGATTCATCAAAAACACTGTCTTCCTCTGCTGGAGAAAGAAAAACCTTTATTACTCTAAAGAGAGTGCAATTTCTTGAATGAAAAGCTGTCTATGTAACAAAACCCTAGCTAGTTTCAATTAAATTTGAATTGAAAAATTAAGAATCACCTGAAGTTTGCAAGAAAATTTATATCCCAAGTATAACTTTGTCATTCCTGTTACATCTTCAGTTAAGGTCAGAGATAAATGAAAAATGGGTTACAACGCAACAAAAGTATACCACTGCTTTTACCATTCTAAGCTGATCTTTTCTACTGATAATAATGCAGATTGTTTAGATGGAAGAAATACACTTGATCGGGACACTGACTTGAGTAAACAACTTCAAAATGCTCAGTGAGAAATAGTAAATTGAAGAAGATGGAAATTAATACAAGAACTGGAGGGTCAGTAATAAACCAACAAAATATGAAAGTGAAAAAGGAAGAAACTGATAATCTGGAGAAGCTGCTAAAAGAATAAGACCTAAGAGTATGAACTATGAAATTATTGATCTAAGCAGTAATAGTAAAACATTATGCTCTGAGACCTGACAGTTGAAAATGGCAAAGAGAAAGAAAGATCCAAATCTGTTCATCCGTCTACAAAATGCCACATCATCTGTATGAAATGGCTATTAAAAGAAACAGAAATAAAAAAAGGAAAAATCCATATTTATCCGGAGGAATCATTCTGTGATTCTACATCCAGTGATTCATCTCCAAGGAAATAAAACACTACTGGGACAATAAAGAAAACAGAGCACTCAAAAGAAAAACAAAGTTTGCCCTGTTTATTCTAGCAAGCAAATATGGAGAGGAAATGCATTTGGTGTCTAAGAGTGGAGAGGCAAGTAAGTCAAAGAGTTAGAATGTACAAAAACTAAGACGTAAACACGGCATAAATATCTTTGGCTTTGAGATCTCTGGAAAGTGCTAGTGCATGGGAAGCTATGGAACTGCCACCTAAAAGCACCAGGGCATAAGACACGCAACTGAAATAACGAATCCCGAAAAATCAAATAAGTTTGATGGTAAGAATTTCTACAGGAACTGGGTTTAATAAGTTAGGAGATCACTTTTAATGTCATGTCCTATGTGTAACTTCTTCTTCCCCTTGGCAACAAATGCTTCTTCTCACAATATTTATCACCAGTTCTACAGAGTCTGTATACTTGATTCCCACAACACTCACAAACCCCACAACAAAGTTTGGCAGGAAAAGTAGGAAAAAGGTTCAATAGTGGGGAAAATCCATCTTTAGCATAGGGATTCTTGCTGCCTGTCAACAAAATCCTCATTTGTTCATTATCTGAACACCACCTTTGATGATGACAGCAACACACACTATCTGACAAGAGATTAAACAAAAGTCCCCCAAGAAAAGGTGGGAAAGGCTTCAATTTTCCAAGTCCCTATGGAATTATATTGGCTGCTTCTTGCAGATGGAAGAAAACTTTCCTACATCCTCCTTTTTCTGCAGCCCTTCTGCAAAGGAGGAGAATAAGCCCTATGGTTAAGTCAGTATTTACAGAGTAAAGTGTGCCCATTTATGGTCCTTTACCTCTGTGCAGCCCAAAGCCCATCACAACAGCTTTGGAAAGCAAGTAAATATTATTAACCTTACTGTAAACACAGGGAAACAATGATGAAGTGAGACACAAGGCCACCCAGGGAATCAGTGTTGGACAAGCTGGGTACTTAGTCACCTCACTTTGTCTTAGAAACATCTCCCAATCAATCCAGAAAGTGAATGCACTTTTGTAAATGTATTATTACTACCCTCAGCATTATTAAGTCACTATGAATTAAATCATTAACTTGGCTCAAAACAAAGATAAATTCATAGTAAGGCCACAGTTATTTACACACTCTTAGCCCTCCACTAGCAATACTAAACTTCCAAGTGAGTGAGAATGTGGAATACATAGGTTAAATCCATGTAAGATTGCTTTAATTTTCTAGAGCTGGATGTTCAGTTAAAAAAAAAAAAATGTGTTCTTCTCTTGCTAGATATCTTTTCACAAGCAACAAGCACCAAAAGAGGAAAAGGGACCAACAGGCATAACAAGAGTGCTTCTTGGATTTTTCCTCAGAAGTCTGCTCCACGCTAAGAAGCCTGAGAAGGAGGATGTCAATCACAAACAAGCAGATAAAAGGCAAAACAGCTGAAAGGCATCTACAGATTACCATCAAAAGAACCTGATAAACCTGACAAAACCTTTTGATCACTAACACTTATCATGTAATAAACCTCACAATTGCAAGGAATTAAACTCAGTTACACCATGTTATTTCAAGTCCCAGGCTTTCACCAGCTCACATCATCAGAGTATCCTCACAAGCACATACAGAGTTAACAATGGAACACTGACTCTAGGGGTTGAACCATTCTCTTTGGCTTTAGACAAATACGTTTGCATTAAGCTAGTCAACTTCAGCTCCTTTAACAGAGAAAGGCAAACTATAGACTGAATTCATCATTTTCTCTTTTCTTGCTACGACTCCAAGTTATTACCATGTAAGATCAGAATGTGGTGTCAGGCTGCCTGCACACCTTGTGTGTGAACGTGGTCAATTATCGCTGCCATGGAATAGGCCAAGAACTATCATCACTATCATGGTGACTGAACCACTAAGTCTAAGATACACTCCCTCTGAGAGATGTGAGACTGCTGTGCTGTGCTCAACCTACGGAGCAACTGTGAATGCCTTTTACTATAGGTAGCTATAGCCAGTCAGATAAGTCACACTTCAGACTTAATTCTGAGTATTATGCTCTAAGGTTCAGACCATATTTACCCATTTCTACAACAACTACAAGATTTAATGAATTAAATCAATGACTATCACACAAATCAGAGTGTTAAAAGTACCTTTCTCCTTCTCACTGTATCGGCTTATGTTACTGTTGTCACTATACAAAGGACCAGCAGTTGCATGGGGCTTGCAGCTGTGATACTGAGCGTTGAGGGTATTGACTGTGATGTGGATTAGGTGAAGTACAATCTTGCTGATTTCACAGTCTCTGTAGGGGTACTGTTCAGCGAAAGAGAAAAACTTCAGCTTACAAACTAACTTTTCTCCTTGGATAAACATTTAGGCAGTAAAATAGAAAAATTACAAGAATATGGTCAGCTGGATGCCCTTTACCTTCCTTTCATCATACATTCACAATTACACCATGAGAAGCAGGACTGTTGTTGGCTTTGTACACATAGTTATTTTAATAAAATATTAAAAGTCCATATTAGTAACATTTAGTGTCTCCACTTCCTTGTATGCCCTACAGACTTCCTAGAAATTTGTTAAGCATACCAAAAATACTCACAGCTCCATTTTAGTGCATAGACACATTACCATTTAACAATACTTCCTAAAAGCATCACTCAACTAAAGAATAAAAGCTGTTAAACTGACACACTCCCCCATTTAAAGTTACTAATTTTTCAAAACTAATTCTAAGTTACTCAAAATACTTCTCACTGCAATTTCATACATCATTTTCCTATTTTCAAATCCATACTTTTCTTTCTCAGGTAAACACACAAAAGACAATATACACTGCAGCACAGATGAAGTCAGTAGAACAGAAGAAAGCCTATTTCAGACATTGAAATTAAATGCATAAGTAAGCATACAAAAGAAAAGTGTTCTTTACAAAACTTTCACTTCTTGTACATTTAAGTGTTCCCTGCAACAAATTTCAAATTGAAGTGTAAATTTTTCTGTGGACAGCATCTTTATAAGACCACTCACCTTATAGAGAATAACAAGCAAAGCCTTTAACCACATCTGCCGAATGTGCGGTTTGAGGGACCAGAGGGAGCAGCGAGGAGGCTGTTGAAAGTAATGCCTTAGCTGAGGACAAGTGCAATATTTCAACACCTGCACCACCAAGGGAAGAAGGTGTTTTCCCAGGTTAATGTTATAGTCCATCACCTGAAAAGAGCACAGGCGTTACCTCACCAAAACCAAATCCACTTACGTTGAAAACAAAATAATTAATACAGTTGAGGCCCTAGTTAAGTCAAAAGAAATAGATAGTTTTAAGGAAGCCTCACTACCAGTTAGAAGTTTTCTGCCAGCTTGCCGCCTTCTCATTTTAGCTAGATAGGCAAAATTAAACAAAAGAAAATGTGTTCTGAAAGCCTGTCATCCAGTACAGTCTAAATTCTAACATACACTCACAAGTTCATACAGTATATTAGGCTGGGATAGCCCTGTATTATAGCACAAGCTGATTGTATTTCAACACGCAAAACCATATCATGTATATCCCATGTTTAACAGATAGGATGCAGCTGTGAGCTTTGGGAGTGGCTGTTGTGTATTTTAATTATTTGGGGGCTTTGCATTAACACTGTTTTGCCAGTTTTCATTTTTCTTCTCAACAGGCTTACCACATTAGGTGTTTAAACCCCAGGTTCTGGAATTAGGTAATGACATTAGAATCCCACTCTTCACTACAGCAAAAGTAAGAGTGTGTCCCCTACATTATGTGGGAAGTCTAAGCATACAAATCTGAAAGGATTCAACAATAAAGTATATTAAAAATACCTTGCTTTAAAAAAAATGCTCATCAATCTTAAGTGTCAGTGTTGCTGCAGACAGGTTGCTGTGATTACTGCTACTCATATGCCTTGCCTTCTATGATCTTTGAAGAACATCATGCTATTTGGGGTCTGTCCTAGAGGTTTGAAACCTGATCATTAGGTGCAGTGAGGCCATATATTCCCACTATCCTGGCACAATTGTTTTTGATTGAAACTGCATTACTATTTTTCATAATCTTCCCATTAGCATTGCAACATTAGCTATTTTTAAAATCACACACCCTGAAATCAGCAGTTAAACTAGATCCTAACAAGGATCCACAAAGCCCTCGTCTCTGATGCTGACCTACACTGGTTGACACCTGGGGAGGTGTAACAAGAGACCAGACCAACTCCAGCACAACCCCAAGATCTAACGTGTCCCTGCAGTTTCAGTGGACTACGCACATTTTATCAGGAGCTCTGTACCTTAAACACTCAGTCTGTATTTGTTTTGTTTTTCATTAGAAGAAGGGGATGAGCCTAATTTACAAACACTAAACTCATGTCTCAAGTTCTCTCTAAACAAGATGACTAGTTTTTCCTTGTAAAATTCTCTAGCTTGATGCTCAGCTGTCTCAAACATTTGTGTTGCACGCACAAAGCTAAACAGACGAACCCCATGCCTTTCCATGTAGGGTGAGCCTCTCGAATATATGATACATAATCACCAAATTTGGTCCTGCAGCGCAGTGCCTGTGTAACTTGTGATAGTTACGGAGCACGGCTAGGAAAAAACTCATCCATACAAAGAAGACAGAGCGCTGCCTTAATGCACAGCGCAGGCTGTAATGCAAACATGTCTCGGGCCGAGCAGACCCCATTTTTTAGGTTCCCACAGGGATGGATGCCGGGCCAGGCCTGCGCACCAGCGCCACCACGCGGGGCAGCGCCGCACCGGCGGCCAGCGCCACACGGCCAGCTCGGGCTGCGGGGGGAGAAACAGGCGGGCCGTGTTTGCAACAGTGCACAATACTCAGATTTTGGGATGAAAAATACGAAGAGATTTTTGACCTTTTTTTTTTTTTTTTCTTGAATTGGCCATTCGAACCAAAGCTTGGAATCAAAATCAACGAACTAGAAAACCAACCCAATCTCAACCTTCGTAGAGCTGGTAGGGAAAGCAAGTATTTGTGACTTCGGCAGGAACTAAAACTGAAATAGATCCCTGAAGAGCTCAGTACTGACTTTACACTGTGTAAACACATCTTCAGATTGCAAAGAGCATTTCTCTTGCAGTAAAGCTGATTCCCAACACTAAGCAGCCCTACAGCTAAGAAACAAATCCCCCCAAAATATAAACTGAAGTATTGATGTCTGCTGCACAGAAAAAAATCCTGGCCTACTGAAATTCTCAAACTCCATTTGATGTCAGAGGAACCAGGATTCAATTATGAAGTTTTTAAACAGAAATGGTGGATTCAGCTATCACGAGACGTTTTAAAGGTAGAAGAGAAAGGCAGACCACGATATTTACAGTTGCAGTAAGCAGTACTTCTGAAAATCAGGTCAACTATGATCACTGAAATTTGAAGGTTACAGTGGACATCTGAAATCACAAAGCTCTTATTCCCCTAAGGTAATCCTTTATGAGAGTCTCTGATAAGGAAAAGTATTGAAGTCATGATGATGCTTCACTGCAAATAATACTCTGTGTGAAATATTTTTCAGCCCAGTATCACCCACTTGCTATGATTAAGAATTAATTGAGCCTTAGAAGAGCCTTGTGAGGTACAAAATTATGGTCCTCCTTACAAGATGGAGAAAGAAGGTACAAGGCAAAGATGTGCTTGGTCATTTATCATAGCACTACAGGCAAAAGTTCATCATGGTGACACCACTCCCTAGGAAAGGAAGAACAGACAGTACTGGAACAAAAATGAGCCTCCTACAAAGTGAAGAATGTTCAAGAGTTTACAGATCATTCATACAGGGAAACAAGCAAGAACACATGGGTCCCAGGTCTTCCTGAAGAGGAAAGGAGGAAATACACATGACCAAAGTAAGGCATTCACAGGCTAGTGAAAGAAGGCAAGGAGGTCTGAAGCAGTCTCTAATTTTTCATACAGCAATAGTATTTGCATGCCTCCATGCACACAAAACCATTATGCCTATGCCAATGAGGCAGCAAGTTTAGACTACTAGTAGAAAGTAGAAATTCTTTCACCAACAGAAGACAACTGGAAGTTTGTCAGATTAACACATTTAGCCATTATTTTGCTATAGAGAGCATCAGGCAATAAGCATTAGA
The DNA here is from genome assembly GCA_038380795.1 of Pyrocephalus nanus. Lineage (NCBI taxonomy): Eukaryota > Metazoa > Chordata > Aves > Passeriformes > Tyrannidae > Pyrocephalus > Pyrocephalus nanus. The sequence goes on along the minus strand of CM076265.1, from coordinate 48,202,494 downwards.
GGCAAAAAGTAGTAAGTGCCTTCACCTACCTGTGCTATTCCAGCAATAAAAGCATTAAAGCATGTTGAAACACGCATTTTTTGGGGTGCAATCATGAAGCATCCTTCCTGCTGATCATAGCCAAGCAGGACGTACAGATGGCGCTTGACCGTGTTGAAAGCTTTAGCACTGCTGATGTCCGACTCAGCGCTGCTCTCATCCTTTGCCATGAACTTCATTAGCACCGTAATGAGCTGGTGGACAGTCTGGTGATCAATCCCAGCATCCTCTGGCAGTAGGTCTTTTATTGTATTATCATTCTCTGGGGAGGGTTGTCCTGTCAGCACAAGAGACATTGGTATCAGACACTGGGTAACACTGTAAACAGGGTACAGAATACAGGTAGGAAACATGAAAAATTCTGCCAAATAACGATTAAACAAAGAACAAAGACATTCCCTTTTAGCATTGAATCTGTATTGCACTTAAATAACTTGGGCCAAAATATAGGTGCTATTATCATTTATTAGTTTTTCAGACACTATATATTATGTGAAAACATTGGTGACTTCTTCCCAGAGTAGAAGCTTAAGATTTGGTTTATAAACTCTGAATGGAAATAATTAATCTGTAGTACTTTCCATGGGAATATGATCGTGTTAAAGACAAGAGGCTACTTACAAAGCACAGGAAAGCTTGAATGCTGGCTGTCACTATCAAAAACAGACACACTGCAAATAATAGTTGCCAACTTGACAAATGTTTTAATTCTCATATTTTAATTTTTTTTTAAATACAGTAATTCCAGACACTCTTAAACCCATGTATGATCAATAGAATTTTCTAGCAATTCCCTCTGAAATTATTCTCTTCCATCTCACCCTATATATAAAGCCTTTTTCTAGTGCTTAGCTGTTCCTAAAGCTCTACACAGTAGTAACACTAGGAATGAAAAAGCAGAAATCATTTCACTCAACAGTAGATACAATTCTTTTTATTAAATAATTCTGAATAAATGCATAGCCAAATAACAGTATATTAGTCCAAAGTGTTCTATTTTAAAACAGCAATTTAGATGAAGTATTTTTGTATAAATAAAATGCATCATATGTGTATTACATGTAAAATAAATTAAAAATTTTTCATTGGATTGTCAATAAAGGGAACAAAAAAAATATTTTGACAGCATCAAAACAGGAAAATTAATTTTTTATTGCACAATTAATATTAGTTTGTTCATTAAACACTATAACTGAACAATTAAAATTAATTGTTACTAAAATGTATTCTGATGTATTTTCTGATCCACAGTTAAAATCTGTCTGACAGTGAATAACTGAGATAAAGCAAGCTGGTATGAAGCAGAATTATAAAGCAATCCACTTGTTTTTATTTCAAGCGTAAATCCTTTCAATTACTGGACATAGTCCTTATTTTTGCAACAACGCTTTAATCTGAAAATTAAACAAGCAAGATTACTCAGAGTATAATCTTAAAATTGCTCCTGCATGTCTGTGTTACAGTTACTAGTCAGCATTTAATATCCCCTTAGTCTGTTAAAGTTACTTACATGCCCTAGGTTTTATGTACATTCATAGCTAAATATTTATAATAAATACTAAAACTTACTTTAATATTCTAATTTACCCATATTCTCAATGTAATATGCTATTCTGACAAGGAACTCTTTTGCTGGTACAACTGCACCTTCACTAGGCAAACTGCAGTGTCTGTTTTTTTAATAATGTTAAAATAAAAATAAGCAAAGGGGTTTGTTTGATTGGCTGCTTTGAAGATTTGCAGAGCATGGGAGAAGGTTGCTATTTCTATGACAGGTGAAAATGAAAAAAGTCATTCCACCGGGGCAGGGCGGTGGAATTTTCAGATCCATATCTATTAAGAATAACTTTCCTTTCTCATTTTGGTTTAAAAAAAACATTGAACTTCATGTTATACAATATTTTTTGTTCCAGACAGTTTCCACTGGGATTTTTCATTTACTGAAACCTTCCTTCAAAATGAAAATTCTCTATCCAAGCTTTAGCTGGACCAAGATTTGCAGATGCAAAAACAATGAATTCTGAAATAATTAAAATGAGAAGTAAAGCAAGTATCATTTTCAGAAGCACATTAAAAATGCACATAGAAAATAACCTTAGCTTCATGGACATCAACTGAAAAATAATCTTTCCACGTACTATACGCAGGTTAAAATTTTCCATGACAGTGTATCATAAAGGCACAATTTTTAGGGATGACATTAAATCATTTTAATTAGCCCTATTTATTTTCACCTCTATAACATGTTGTGATATTTTCAAGAAAACAAAGAAGGATATAAGATGAAGTGAGGAAAAGGATCATTGAACGCTAAATAAATCCTGGTTCTCCAAACAGAGCTCAATGAGTAATTAATCTGAAAAGATTAATTCATTTTACTTTCACTTGCTGAACAATATAATTTAGAAGCTCAGCGATAAAATGCTCAATTTTGCCAGTATTTCATAATACTAACACTAGGTAACAGACACGTCCCAGGACATTTCCTGCCATTTCACTTTACAGAATCACAGAATATTCTGAGTTGGATGGGACCCACAAGGATTATCGAGTCCAGCTCCTGGCCCTGCTCCCAAGAGTCACACCATGTGCCTGAGAGTATCATCCAAACACTTCTTGAACTCTGTCAAGCTTGGTGCTGTGATCACTTCCCTGGGGAGCCTGTTCCAGTATCCAATCACCTGCTGGGTGATGAATCCCTGTTCCTAACATCCAACCTAAACCTTCCCTGACAAAACTTCAGTCCATTCCCTTGGGTTCTGTCACTGGTCACCACAGAGATCAGTGCCCACCCCTCCTCTTCCCCTCACATGGAAGTTGTAATTGCAATGAGGTGTCCCCTCAGTCTCCTCTTCTCCAGGTGGAACAGACCAAGTGACCTCAGCTGCTCCTCATACAGCTTCCCCTCCAAGCTCTTCTTCGTTACTCTCCTTTGGATGCTCTCCAATAGCTTAATATCTTTCCTATATTGCAGCGCCCAAAACTGCACACAATATTCAAGGTGAGGCTGCCCCAGTGCAGAGCAGAGTGCAACCTCTCTTGACTGGCTGGCGATGTTTTGCCTGATGTCCCCCAGGACACAGTTGTCCCTCCTGGCTGCCAGGGCACTGCTGACTCATATTCAACTTGCCCTCAACCAGGACCCCCATCCCTTTCTGCAGCACTGTTTTACAGCATCTCATTCCCCAGAAATATTACTACACTTCCTGAAGCATTAAAAACCTCATTTCTCACACTTTACCCTGACAGAAAATTATAGAGCAGGACACAGTGAAATGAGCTTCACACTGCGCAGTTTGTCACAGCTCTGCCAAGGATCAAGTCTAGGGAATGTCAGTCACCCCATTTTTCCTTCTAATGTAGAAACCTGCAACGAATGAGCAATGGAGAACTACTTGTGAAAAACTACAAAAACTCTACAATCCAGTTTAGTCAATAGGTCTTAAGAGTCTGGAAAACCTCTTTTGCTGTCTTGAATGGGTTTTAAGTTATACCAAGCTTGAACTAAACACTGATTTCATTAACACATGATGCAGGGTATCGTGTACCACATGAGGCTGTTTAGATTCAAGCTAAGAACGCAAAACTAAGACAGGTGTCTTTACAGTGGCTAAGGTAACTTTTATCCCTCGGAATTTGTGTGCATTTGTGTGTGCCTACATACAAGGTATGTAGATACACACATATATCCTCCCCACCCCTCATCAAAACCTCCTCACATCACCAAACACACAGCCTGCTTGTTAATATACAGCCACCATTGCTGAATTCAATCTAGCCTTATGCCCACAGACTCATCTTTTTATTCATGTGTCCTTTATATCAGACCCCTTTACCTTCAAATTTCTCTAAGGTATATCACAATATAATATAAAACATCAGATCAAAATTATATCACACTCCATCATCCCAACTGAGATCCCTGTGCCTATCAATGAAACCCTCTCAGCGACTGTCCAGGATACAGGTAGAGGATACAGGAACAAATACATGATCCTGGTGTTCAATGCAAAAAAATGCACACTGAATTCAGCTTGCATTTGGACTGTGCAAGAATGACAGTTTTAGATCTAGGAAGAACAGACGAGCACGAGGACTGGTTCATTCAAGTGATATGTATAAAGCAAATGTTCTTCTACAACAGATGTACGGCCTCTGTTCAAGAGTCAGTCAGCTCCTTAGCCGAATCAGATATGCTCAGTACTGCCAATGCAGTGTGAAAAACAATGAGTCAAACCTTAAAATAATTTTTTTACAAGAATTTATTTCTTTTATTTCTTTCTGAAAGAAAGAAATAATAAATACTGGGCAGGAGGAAAGGGGCAGTCACTTGTCTCCTAATTCCCAAATCATCTGTGATATTCTGAATCCTATTATCAGACTTTTCTTCAGATCAGTAGTTACTAGCTACATGCAACTTTTTTTATATATACATTTTTAGTGCAAATTTCATTTGAACCTTAGGTGATTAGGAGGTTGAAGAGAGCCTGAGCATGGAAAATGAAGGTTCCAAATACCAGAATACATCTAATAAAATCACAATGGCTAACAATGCCTTCTGTGAGACTGACACTGCTTATATGACAAGTTCCTTTAAGCCCAGTACGTACCAGGTGACTGGTGCCATTAAGTGAAGAACAGTCATTCACTGACACATCTATTCATCACATCATTATTTCACTTGTTCCTTCTATGAGTCTGTGACAACTCACCAGTTCTGTAAGGAACTGGTTGCCTTGCAGCTCTCACTGGGTTAGCAGAACAGGGCTACATACCACTAATTCAGAAGCTCTGCTATTCCATTTCACAGCTTAGTCAACACCCATACTGACAAGATATCTTCCTTTCAGCCCCTGAATTGGGTGATTGACCAGCTGATCACCCAATAAGCTGGTATGTTCTGATTCTGAAATTGCAAGTGTTGGAAGTATCCAAGTCTTGAAGAGGAAGCATGATTTGAATTTGAGACTTTCTCATTTCCAAACCATCAGTCTACACAGTACTCAAAGCAAGAACTGTCAGTAGTCACAATTACTTAGAGATTACTTGGACCCTGCTGAGCTACCTGTTCTTCAGATGCCTGACAGAAGGGTGACATCTTCACAAAATGTCACTAAGTACAAAATAAAAAACTTAAGATGTCTATAAGCACACAGAAGAGACAAGCATAATTTACAGTACTGACAAGGAAGAGCTGTCAGTAGAACCTGAAGGTCAAAGATCAGGCTCAACATAGGAGACCCATGGGGCCAGTTTACTAAAGATTTACTTGTGGGCAATGAAACACGGGAAGGTGAGGCAGTGCTGGCATAGCTGACTGCCTCTGAATAACCTCCTCCTAACTCCAAAATACTACATACAACTGGAGGCAGTTTTCACTACAAATGGAGAGCAAAGCTTCAATTTAAACTTTTTAGAACCATGTTGAGATGTTATTCACTGTGCCACTTAGACAACTTCCATCTTGTGTAAGTTTATCTCATGATTCAGTAAGAAAGTTAGAGCCTTCCTTTTCCTGTTCCATCAAAACATACCTCCCTTGTCAAACCCACCTGGTGTTTGCTCTGGTGTTCCTCCAAGTGCTGGTGCAGACTGCTCATGTCTGGTCAAGCTCACAGCTTTAAAAAAAACAAGAGCAACTCTGTTTAATAAGGCAGCACTGACATCTTACACTTGGCATATATTCAGTGCTAGCATATTTATGTTCATTTACTCATGCACTGTTGTCAGGCAGTGAGTGTAACCACTTGGAATATGTCTCTTCTGCGCCCTACAGGTTTTGTGCACCATGTTCTGTAACTCTAATGTTCTCCATCATTTACTTTTAGTGGTACAAGAGTTATCACACAGGAGTACATATGCAGGATCAATAATTGGTCGAGAAGGATTACCTAAGAATCCCAAAATATTCAGGGGCAGAGGGTGTGTTGGAAAGAAAATTACTCGTAACTTAATAGTTCACTATCACAGAAATTTTGAAAGTTTTATCATCCTTTTATATGGGTAAAAGAGGAATGTGAGAGGTCCAATTTGAATATAAAGAGTAATTTGCGTCTGTAAAATTCTCTGAATGAGAGTGGCTGAGCTTTATTTCTGCTTGGAAAGGTATCTGCATGGAACTCCATATAGACCTATGGTTTTCCTGCATCTACATCCTCCTATGGAAGCTAGCAGGAAGGACATGCTGCACTGACATTGTTTTCTTAACAAAAGAATTCTGAATATATCCAAAAATTCATTTGAGACATTAAAAGTTGATGTCTATGTGCATGCACTGATCAATAATTACAAATAACAGATAAATTAGTAACAGATGAATTTTTCTGTAAACACTGTAACTATTTAAGACATAACTACTGTGTATTAGCCACAAATAAAGATTATATACAAATTAGTCTTGGAGTATTTTACGTCATTTTAAACAAACACAGCATAGATATAATGTCTATGCTCTTTGTCAAACTCACTAACTTGTCATTATCTGAATAATGCCCAAAACAGTCAGAAACCTAAATTTGCTATCCAGCTGGATAAATATTGGCAGCTCCAGTGTGTACCCATAAATAGGATACGATCCTCAGGGAGAAGGTGGAGGTGTGTCACAAAAACATAAATAGATACTCAACGAATTTTGGTGGTTAAGGTTTCTGGAAGGGAGAGCGCTCTCTTTGACTCCGCTGGTCCCTTCACACTGTCCCTCAGGGAGCGCACGCTCTTCTGACGGTTACGTGCGAAACGAGCCCTCTTGATCTTCCACATTGCTGCATCACTGAGGTTGGCGACATTTGTCCGGACAGCAGTGATAGCTTTGCAAATGCAATTGACCAAGTTAGGATTCATTCCACAGCATGGTGAGGCCCCAGCGCTGCCAAGTGCCAAATGCAACTGGGCCCCAGGTCCCACTCCAGTCAAGAAAGCTTCAAATGGGCTCAGGGGTCCACCTGCAAGGTACTCATTTGCATGCTCTCATTCTGAAATCCATAAAACCCCAAATGGCAGAACTATGTTAAAAAATTATGCTGTTACTTCTTTCTTTAGAGATTGGACAAAAACAGGTTCTTAAAAGTAAAACCTGAATTTCAGGTTTAGGGAATATGAGATGCACCCTATTTAAAATGGCAAAAATATCATGAGTATGGATCACATTTAGTGCACGCATACACAAATTTGGCCTCTAGTTTTGCCTCTGGTCCTGCCTACACCTACCATCCTGGATTTGAACAAAAAGCCTGTGAGTGTTGATTATGCAATTACAGTGGTGTCCACAGCAGAATCACTGCATGTCTTAAAGTGGTCACCAATACTTTTCCATGCTCATGTCTATAGTGCACTGAAATCCCTTGAGTTTAATGATCTGAGTGACTGAAGCCGGTGAGCCCATCCTTTGCACCACTCTTTGAAATGGAAAAGAGAATGTTAAAAAGAAATCTGAAAATTATCTTTTGCATAATTTAAATCACTCCCAAATATTCATATTTAAAGATATGACCCTACACTTGCAGCCAGAGATGCTAGAAAACACTGTCAAGATTCCCTCCTCAGGCCACAGCAGCAGTTTCCAGCACTGGGTTAAGCTACTCTCATATGGAGAAGAAAATACATTTGCAGTTCCACCCCTCTCCTATGCAGCAGCAACAGCACCTGGGAATTTTCAGGCACTGGGCTCCATGCAAATGTAGGAGGAGGCATTAGGCTGCTTAGGGAGTACAGGCTGTTCAAACAGCTGTTCCCACCTCCTCCAAGAAAATTAGATGGAAATAGATCTTCCTTATGGGCCACCACTTGTGTTAGGAAGTTTTCAATTACTCTAAATGCTAAACAATCATGCATGAATTACTTTTTAGTCCCTTCCTAGTGAATGTAAGGAGACATTCTACCTGATCAAGAAACCAAGTATGAACAGGATAAATATTTACATACATTTGTCACTGCAAGAATAGTTAACTGAACACTGGCTCCAGGAGTCCCTGTGCCTCTTGTGTTGTGCCACATACATTGGGGTTTTTTTGAGAATCATACAGCTCCTAGTGCTGAGTTTAGACAGACCACCACAGAACAGGGTCAGACATGCTTTAGGACTTTGAAAATAGCAAACTTGACTGCATAAGAACAGCTACAGTAGAACAGGTGCGGTAATGCGGGTTGCAGCTGATGATAGAACCAGACTGCATTTCAACCAAGGCTGACAATCACATGCTAGAGAGAGCAAAACATGATGCCCAAAGGTGCAACAGACCATAGCTTAATCCGTACTTGGGCAGTCAAAAAGTCCTCATTTTGATTTATTTTCTTTTGGCCTGAAAGATTACTTAATTTCAGAGAATTTATACAGGTCATACCTAAAAGTCTCTCAGACCCTTGCAGGAAGATTAAATTCCACAACATGATAAAAGGTGATCAGATTGATTTGGATTCTGCTTACTTGTTGGGAAAGGGAATTCTTTGTTGCAGTCCAGATGAAGCTGTGCTTCCAGAGACAGGGTCTCAAAGCGATTCACAAAGAACTCCCAGCTCAAAGCTGGAATATCTGCTTTTAAAAAATGAAGTAGCAAAAGCTTACTAAGAATTGTGGGCCTGTCCTTGACAACTGTGTCAAACTGGAAATCAAGGCAGAGGCAGAGACCCTATAGTGGGAAAAAAAAAATAACACAGAATTGAGATCTGAAATCTTTTCAGGATTTTTTAAAGCAAAGGGAGGTGAAAGCACACAACTCCTGTCAATTAGTATAGGATAAAGCTTTCGATCCTTTTCTCTACCAAGTCCTTTAAGCCAGAACTAATGCTAATGATATCAATGGGAAAGTAAGGTAAGTAAGGAGATAAATGAACATCATATTTAGAATGTAGAATTTGCTAAGATTCTGAGGAATGCAAAGGTGAAGGCAAAGTTCTGTCCTACTTCACATTTAGCACACAATATCAAAGTACTTTGATTGCATACCTCTGTCTGAGAAAGCATGGTGAAGTGTATCAGAGGCACTTTGCCTCAAAATTCTTCTGTATTTACTTGCACTAGAATTTTGGCTGTAGTGCAAGACTTAACTTTGATAAGAAAGCCCACACATTAAATATGAAAACATGATAAAACTACATGCTTAGGTAAATTTTGTGAAGATTAAGGCTATGTTTGGTTTTGTTCAAGTATATTTTCTCACTGTGAGCTCAGCAGGGTGTCATAAGACTTACAAATGTTTTTTTTAATTGAAAAATATCAAATTATTTTAAAGTAATGAAAATATTTACAGCTTTCTACAACAGCAGTTTAAATGCAATAGTATCCTCTGCAGTCATGAAAGTATTTATGGTCATACTCGATGACCTTTAAAAGGCCTTTCTCAATGTAAACAATTCCATGATTTTAAGTTAGGGGTAGGGCAGTACCATTTCCCTTGGCCTATGTCAATCACCAAGACCTATAAGGCTTGCCTCAAGATGTGTTAGCAGTGACTGTGATGCTGTACATCTGAATGTCAGGTAAAAACCCAGTTTCCTGTTTGAATGTACTTTTTCCCATGTAATGCACCCACCTGTAAAGCTGGTCTCTTTATGGTGTCAAGTAATAGCCCAGCTCTTGTAGCTACTGCTGGGTTGACATCTTCCACAGCAGTCAGGAAACAGCAGAATGCATGAGCCAAAGAGTACTTCAGTAGGTGGTTTTTTGTCACAGAGTGAATATCCAAAAATCTGCATAAAACAGCTACTTTCTCCACTGTAGCAGTCATGTACCCAGACAAAGAAAAGAGGCATATTCATTTAGGCAATGGCTTCTTTATGTACTGATGAATATACCTTTCCTAGAAACATGCAAAGCTGAGAAAGTAACAACAAAAATAGCTAGCAAGAGTTGTAATTAAAAAAGAAGTAACAGAAGCCTACATGATTCAGGAAACAAGAGTTAAAATTCTTCCAGTCCTTTCTCATAGGAACAGGGGGACGGCGGGCAGCCAGAGCCGGGCTCAAGAGCAAGCAAAAAAAAAGGAGCTTTGGTCACATTTGTCTTATGAGAATCGCTGGTGAGTAACAACAATAATAATAATAACAACAATAATAATAATAAAAAATAAAAATAAAAAGGGCTTTAAAATACGCCTTGTAAAAGCAACCAGTGAAGAGCAGAGCACAAAGCATCTCACGTGGACACCGAAGGACAGGGTGTAGGCACCTCAGTACGTAATTTTGATTTTTATTACCCAAAATGTTTCATGTTCTCCTCTATTTTATGGCACTGTTGTGCCATAGTTTTGCACCAGACTATCTTCAAAACACTCCAAAGCAGCAAAAAGATCATCCTCTATTTTAGGCCTCCTCAGTTACAGCAGAGAAAGTTCTATCTCTCAAGAGAAGTAATAAAGAGAAAATAGAGTACATTTCTCAGGCCTACCTGCTTCAAATCTCATCTTCCAGTCTTTGCTGTTGAAATTGCTGTTTATGATTGTCCAGAAAATGTCAGCTCCATGGGGAAGCGAAAGTGCATGAAGAAGAAGTGGGACTGCCAGGGAAGAAAGCTGAGAGAACTCAGACTTCACAACTCCCCATAAACTGGAAAGACAAAAAAGAGCAAGCCTGCTTATAAAAACACTCCCTTTATATCTTTTCTTCTAAATGTAATGCACTTTTCATGAAAATCTTTATAAGCCATCCAAGGTATTTATGTGAATTCTACAGAGTGGCTTGCAGGAAAAAAAGAGCAGAGCTACTTGCAAATATTCAACTTGAGCAGTTTCTCTGGAAAATCCAAGTTCAAATATTCCTTACTAATTCAAGGCAACTGCCATGGAACACAAACTGTCCTATGAATTAGGAGTCTCAGCATGACCAGCTTCAGCACATAAGCCACATGAACTGCCCTGGCACCACAAATAACTAAGATGCTGGGTGTTCACAATTTGCTGGTATTTAGACTCAGGGCAGATTCTCTAGTCCACTGAAACCTTACAGCCTCAGGAGATGCTCAATGAAATTGACACAGAGCAGCTGCAAGTGGTGATGAACACACTATTTTAGAAGATTATATGCTGATGTTTATTCAGCTAGTTTTCTGTAAATTTCAATCCAATTCACTCTGATTCTAAATGAAAAAGCTTCCTTTCCCTCATAAAAATAAGGTGCAGTACTGTTGTTCTCTCGGCTTTAATGTCAAAGTCCTAAAAACTGTGTACCTGTCTCTACATCATCTTTTATTTTATTTTGTAGAGTCAGGGAAGATACCTCAGTCTCATACAATGCTATTATTGAATACGAGAAACTCTAACTCACTGCAAAACAAGTGGTGCATGACAGAGTAGCCATGATGGACAATGCAGGGTACCTTGGTTTCATTTATAATCTCTTAAATTAGCCTGTGCAATGAGCTCTTAAATGGGTTTCTTAACCCTTCTACGCTTCCCTACCAGGCTTGTTATTTTCCATACTAAATCAGCAAATTCTTTGATGCTAACAACAAACTTATAGCTGGAGAACCAACAAAGTATGAATTAAAAATACACAATAAAAACCTACCTTGAAATCAGCATGTGATCTTGAATATAGGCAAGAAATTGTGGATAGTCCTTTCTTGCTATATACAGGCATTCCCCATGAAGACACAGGATCTTCAGACAATTCAGCATGTTGAAAAGAATGTCTGGTTCTTCAAACCTTGACATTTCCTGTGTAAGCAGATGTATTACGCTCAACATAATTACATCAGTTCACCAACAATTCAAACCAAACAAACAAGTAATCAGTGTTACCTGCAATATAGTGTATATGAGCTTCAAGGTGACTGGAAGTTGCTGATAACAAAATTTTCTTTCTGTGTCATTTTTTACCGCTGTTAAAAATGTAAGTTACAGACAACGTTAAAATTTTTTTATCTGTGGATTGAAAATGAAACTAAGGAATGTTAAGGTGATGAAAGATATATTAATTCTAGCCACAGAACCTGCAGTCACTAAAGTTAGAATAGCATGCAATTTGGCATGCAATGTTTTTGCTATTTTATGTTCAAAAAGTCAAAATTTCTTTTAACAATTTTCTGAAAGACAGTCATACATGCTACCAACCTAAATACAGCCTTCTTATCAGTATGTTGAAATAATTAAATGCATGATAAAAAAATGACTGTGCACTATTGAATTTGAAAGACTGTTTCAGAAACTTATATTCTATATGAGTAAAGCATTTCTTTTAAAGCCTTACTGAAATACTCAGCCTTCTCATCCTCAACCTACCAGCATTTTCTGCAGTCTCTGTGTGATTTCCTGGATTTTCTCCATGTTTTGGTGCTGATTTGTCTTCCTCTTCTCCTTCAGTTCCTATAATAAACTCAGGTCTAGTATACAGAAGACTATCTTCAAGGTTATCTGTGGGCTCCTTTAAGAATATAATAGGTTAAATTAATTTCTTGAAGTTGTCCATATCCTGCTGTTAAAGCTACATTTGGTGTGATAAGCTGAGCTCAAATGAGGCATTGTTTAGTTCCATGTACACTTGTGCATTCAAATCGCCTGCTATCTAATATTTTGCATAAGCAAATGCATACCAACAGAAAGACTATGTTTCAGACATGAATTTAATTTAATGCATTTCCATATTGGAGCTGAGGTGGATCCAGTCATGAAGCCAATGCTTCGCCAAGTTTGTCATCCTTGCCTGAAAAGAGTAAGAGATGGGGGAAGGCATCTCCTACACTACTGCAGAGTTACAGGTTTAGAGGCAGGACCTACCTCAACCACTTTTACCTTGAACAAAGGCTGGAGTTACTTCTGCCAGTGGCCAGGAGCTCAGGATTAAAGGTTGCCGTTGTGACATTTAGGTTGTAAATTGCAGGGTGGATCCTAGAAATAGTACCATGCCCCAGCACCCAAGACTGAACTACTTGCTAATTTTGAGATGAGAATCTGTACTGACCAGGCATGAGAGGATTTTTCTAGCACTAGTTACTGAATACCACATGCACAATACCTGCTACTAGCATACACATCCAAATGAAATTCTGAACCTTTTACAGTTAAAAGGGCATCACTATGCCCTCCACTGAAAAAAGAAATACTAATAAACATCTGCCACAGCAAACGACCACTCAGAAGAAGCAGAATGATGCTGTCTGTTCAACTATCAGTTGGAACAGTTATGTATGATAGACATACAGCTTAAAACAAATTCATCAAACCACCACCCCCACAGGAAATGCTCTAGTTCTTCTGCAAAGCTACAGAGGACTTTAATGATGACTAGTGATTGGAGAGTCCAGATTTGTGTCTGAGAAGTTGGATACTCAACCTGAAGTATATTCAGTTTTTCAACAATGGTCAGCATTTTCAACAGTCAAGCACCAATCAAGGCTTGCTCATTTGACAACTGATTCACTCAAAATCATTAATCATTTCAAAGTACCCACTCTTTGCTTTTAAAAGAAGATAAAAAGCACTAAGTATTAAATTAATTATTTTACATTTATATTTGAGATACAGTACCACAGGAGTAACCTTTCAAAGTGAAACAGCACTTCAATGTTCATGGGGGAAGAGTTCACAGTGGATGAAGATTGTCATCTTCTCTGGGTTCTTTGAATCAATTAAGATTTAAATTTTACAGTTCCATGGCATTTTGCTTTAACTTCCTGAATCCTTCATGCCAATGGTCAATGCAGCTTTGCTCCCTCAAGCACAATGGAATGAGAAAAATGAGGAAGAGGAGTTTTAGCACACCAATAACACAGATCCTTTCCCAGCTCTACTTACCACAAGCCTGATTTCTTCCTTTGGAGCAAGCTGTTCCAGCAGCTCAAAACCCAGCTGGTAACACAGAATGCTGGACTGGCACAGACCACATTCAACTGCTTTTTCATCTTTCTGACAGGTGTGAGAACCACCCCAGGGCGCCTGGAACACATTGTTTATGATGGATATTATATCTTTTGAAATGCTGTTCTCTAAGCCCAAAGTGACACCATCATCCTGGAGTTCCATCTGAAAGAAAGTGAAAATGATAAGGATTTATTATTTATTTATTTAAAAGCCAGAGCCTCTTCCTACATTTCTACTAGTTTTATATTACAGTATTGGGAAGAATTTGAGATAAACTGTAACAATTTCAAATTTTCACCAGTGTTGAGGCCCAAGATCCAACAGCTAGACTAAACAGACAATTTCCAGCACAGGATCCACTAATTTTACCTGGAGACAGTTATCTAAAACCCTTGCCCTTGAATTCATGATGTACAAATTTAACTATTCAAAAATTATGTATCTAATCTAAGCCTATCAACAAGCCTCTGCTTCTAGTCTGTAGAAATCTTCAAGAAGATCCTTTCACTATTATGAGGTTAGTATCTAACCTGAATGTGGAGGGATTTAACTTCACTGAACATGAACCTATAACTCCTATAGAGGTGAAGGCAGATGACAGCTGTATTGAGATTTGAAGGGAATCAATACAGGATCAAAGGAGAGCCAAAAATGACTACTGAACTTCAGTGTCCCTTCCATGTGGGTGTTTTTCTTCTGCAAATACCTGCTTCAGTATGAGGTCAAACATCAGAATGAAGCAATTAAGATTCATTTCTTCATCTTCACAGTCAAAATCAATTGTTTTTCCACTAGGGTGTCCAAAGTTCTTGAAAGGGCTATGAAAAGGACTACGTATTGGACTCCGAAATGGGCTCTGGAAGGGGCTTGGGTAAGGACTCAGCATGTTGTTCTGAACTCTGCGCCCAGGGTCAGAAGCAACGCTTACCTGAAAATATTAAAAAATCAACATGTCCAAATGACTGTTAGATATTTACAATACCAAGAACTATGACAGCCTTACCCTTCTGCAGCTGTTTTGCAAAATATACACATGCCTTAATGCCACTAAATGATAAAATATTATAGAAGTACAGGAACCATATTCTGCACAGATATATATATTCTCTTAAGCTAAGTGGCTGATACTTATTATATTATTCTTACTGAGGAGGAATTTCAGCATCATAAAACAAACAGAAAACTGGTACAGGCAGTAAAGCAGCCATCAGGTTACAATGATCTGCTCCATGATCTATGGACACTAATTTTAATAGCAGCAGGCTAATAAAGGAGGCTATCTCATGAGAAGGGTGTTAACTAAGGCTGTACTAAGAGTACAGGTAGCTGGAAATGAAAAAGATGCAATGGTAATAAGATGTATATGTCTGCACTGATTTATGCCCACACCACAATAGGCCACTTAAAACACCCTGAGAAGCTCTAGGTGTTGTAGGGAGATACACATTTAGATGACACACAAGGTCTATTTTCAGGCCAGGTATGGTCTGAAAGACCAGACCGTAAGTTTGTCTGTTTTTCTGCTTAGTTTAGAAGTGATCCTGGGCTAGGTGTGGGAGAGCTGTCTGCAGAGCTACATCAGAAGACAGGCAGACCACATGCAAGGCATCATCAACTGCCTAGATGCTGTAGCTCCTTAAATCTAAAGAATCTGATCTTCCAAAGCAATCTTGTTCCTGATGTCCTTGAAGCACTTCATCTAAACTACTGGGAAGTCAGCCACATCAGACCAAGTATGTGTAATGCCTACAGATTTGTACGTGTTTTCCTCCAGACCAAAAGCCTTTGGCAGACAACTTCAGATCAAATTTTGCATCTCTTGGGTGTGGGGAAAAAAAAAAAAATCAGGGAAACAGAAATAAATTCTGTTCCCTTCCAAAACATACCTGGGCCCCCCAGATTCATACCGGAATACACAAGGTTATTCTGGGTGACCAGTTGTCCATAACAACTTGCCATTGACAGTTATTAACAGAAGGTGCAAGGAACAAAAGGGGTCGGAAAAGATACCAAATTTCTACCTGTACTATCTTTACACTGATCATGTGATAGAGTGATACTAAGTGAAGTCACATCAATTGTCTTCCATTTTCAAAATTTATAGTGTTTCCAACCAAATGCTGTCATATTGAAAGATGGCTTTTTAATCCTTCACATGCATTCTATGAGGAAGACTGTTCTAAGCAAAAAAAAAAAAAAGCAGGATAATTAGCAGTTACCCTCCGAGCTGCAAGATTTCCTGCCAGTTCACTGACTCTCGATTTTCTTTGATTTGCTAACTCTTTTACAGAATTAACTCCATCAGAAAACATGCTGATTAGTAACTGAAGAGGTACAACAATGTCAAGCTCAGACAACACCTGAGGAAAAGAATAAATAAAAAGTAAGTTTCAAGTTTAATCACAAACACCAGCGACATTATAAGCATCTTTATAATACAATCCTCAGCTCAGCAAATTCCATGCATTTAATTTTGGGATTCAATGAGGTGAGGTGCAAGCTTAGATTTCTGTTAGAATCAAGGCAAAGAAAAACTGGCAAAAATTAGGGTATTTTCAAAATATTTGTTGGCATCCACGTGGTGCACCTTGAGATCAGTTTTATGCACAAAAACACACAACGATGTGAGGTTATTCCATGAAAATATTTCTGTAAAGCAGAAGATTACCAATACTTGAATGAATAACTTTATTTATTATTACTTAAAACTGAATTCCTGTATTTATTCTAAGAATCCAGTCAAAATGGTAGCCTATAGGTGTCAACATAGTATCGGGATGTTTTTTTGCAAATCACTGAGAACATTCACAATCTATTTTGTCACCAACACTCAGAAAAATATGAGCTCATTTGTACTTGTTATTAAGTGTTATTAAGTCAAGAAAAATCTAAAAATATCATGCTTTAATTGAAAACCCTGTATACCTGAAAACTGCTACAGTCATCAGGTAAATTGGTCTTTGCAGAGGCTCAATTAAAATAAGCCTCAGCAAAGAAGGAGTGATAATGAAAGGTACAGGTATTATTCCAAGGTGCTGTGGAAAATTTTACACCCCTTTTGAATTCACTGCCTTCAGCTGACATGATTATCCCTGTAGTTTTAGACTATGAACACTGGGTGAATGCCAGCTTTTGGGCAAATATAACTCAAAATGGCCAGAGCAGCAGAAAGCTTAATGGATATAGAGCTAGTCTCATTCAGGTCTTCATTTGCAGGAACACAGCTGTTTCTGGAGTCTGGAATTAATTTTGGAATCTACAGAACAAATTCTGCTGCCAAAAAGTCAACCATCTCAATGACCCTGAAGACACAACTAACATTCAGAGGTAAAAGAAATTCCCAGCCCTCCATTTTATTACAGAATCACATAATCATTTAGGTTGGAAAAGATCTCGAAGATCATCAAATCCAACCTTTGGCTGATCCCCATCTTGTCAACTAGATCATCACCTTGTCAACTAGATTATTGCTCATGATGGGTTAGTAACAAAGCTTCTCAGAGTCCATCTACCAACCATCCTTACACAGGAGCTGAGCAAAGGCCAGAAGGATTGCATGAATTTTTTTACTCTCCTTTTTCTTTTCTTTTTCAAAAATAAAAGCTCTACCAGCATGACTCGTCAAGAGAGGACACTTACATGCAGCCAGAGTAACGCTTGCTCTTGCACAGAGGATGGATACCCTGTGAATCGACAGCTAATAAAGCCAAACATCTCCTCCATGGAGAAAGGGAGAGGACAAAGTTCAGTGTCAAACATTTTGCTGAAAAGCAGAATAAAAACACAGCATCACTGAGTTACCATGGCACACACCGTATGAGATATAACAGAAAACTGGTGGAAAGCTAATCTTCCTTGCATTTTCACCCTCCACAGGGTTGCTAGGTTGCTGATACCACCTGTCCTGAGCGTAAGTTCATTTCTGAATTTGGTGATGAACCTTAAGAGTTTACATCACATCTCATATGCCCAGTTGCATTTGACAGCAATATCTTTTCCAACATCCAATGTGAAAATTGGAAAATTTCTCATCTTACTAGTAGTCCACTATTCCATGATTGCACTAGGAAAAAATTTAGAGCAATACCTAGAGATATGAACTTACAGTCAGTTTCAGAGCCTTTTCATCAATTAAAAGGCAATGTGAAGTTTTTCCGTCAAAGGTATGAAATTATGACTCAGCCACCATTCTTATTCTAGTGTTTTCTTAGCTCAATAGAGGAAGATATTAGCTAAATAAATATATCACTGACAGCTCTACTAATCCCCATCATTTCTCATCAACTTGACAGAAGGAGAAAGATGCTCCTTCCAACATGTTGTGGGAAGCCACTAAAAATGTGACTTGCTCCCAACAAAGAAGCACCCATATAGTTGGCTCTTGATACAGATTTGAGGATATCAAGAGCAATAAAAGAAGACTTTCCCAAAGCTTAAGTGCTTTAGTCTAAATATAAGTCATAAAAACAAATCAGAAGCATTCACTCACTGTCTGTTGCACACAGAGGCATTTTTATTCACTGTCACTTTTTTTTCATGCTACAACCCTCAAGAATCAACATACGCAACAACAGAATGATTCCAACTTATGTCTACATACCTCAGCACTTCCCGAAACTCTTTCAGTTGACTGTCAGGCACTTCTGTCCTTATAGCTTCCAACCATTCTGGCATGATACATTCCCATACCGACTGGTTTATCACATTATATGGAATCAAGCAAAGGATTCGATTTAGTCCTTCTTTTAACTGTGTTACAGCACTACATGATTTGTCCCAGTATCCACCAACCTGTGGGTATTTCCAAGAATTACACTGATGAACATTTCTAGTCCCCGTAACTTGCTCAGCATCATAAATTTGCTCAGTGTGTTGCAGCCAGGAAACTGTAGGGGGTGATCATTAGTACCTTCAAGGCAGAATTTAAAATTCAGCCATGGGGGTTTTTCCTCTCCCATTTGACTCACAGTACACAAAACTACTGTCAAAGTCTTAGAAGTTCACTCACTTCCAGGCCATTATATTCCCATTTACAGTGTATTACTGTTTACAGTTCTCAAAAAGAGACAGATTTATTTGGTTAAACTTGCACCATAAAGCATTTGCTCTCAGCAAATTGTTACAGTGCTGGATCTTTATTTTGAAAAACTTGGTCTGTACCAGGTGTTCTTTCATGGCTGTTTGTTTAGGGTTTTATTGAGGAAAGGTTCTAAGTGATGTAAGCCAAAAAGTATACTCTAAGCACGTAAGTAATTGGCGTGCAGAGATTAATTATTCTAACTGACCTCAGCTCACGTCTTGCCGTTCCTGACTAATGGCTCTAGAGATGCCTGCTGTTCTGGCAGAAACTACTGGTGATCTCAGCCAACAAATCACTATTTCTTCTTCATCACAGCTAATTTCATGGCTATTTGTCTACATGTTCTAGTGAAGCCTTGCAAATCTGGCAAGTTTTCAGTCTAAAGTATTGCAGTGGGGGTAACAAAATTCAAAAGAGGCTGGATCCAAGAAAAAAAATCCAGAAGAGATTACAGAATGAGGTACAGTCCTTCCTCTACCCCCTAGCCTCAAAGCTCTGATCTCTTTTTTTTAGTTTCTAACAGTCAAAGTATCCATCCACCTCTCAAATTCCCTCAGCTGCCCTCCAATCCTCCCACAGCCCAATGTATCTTCAGAGCAATGGTTCACAGTAAGACACATATACATGCTGGTCTGCACCCATATGCTGGTCTGTCTACAGCAAATCCCATTCATTAGGTCATGAAAAATCCCCAGGTGTTCATGCTTGATGATGTGATACATCACATCAAGTCTTAATGTAGTCTTTCTAGTGTAGCCTTAATTTTAGGAAACAAAACTTAACTTTGGGAAACAAACTCAACATGTCTTCTGGACATTTTACATGAGAGGGTCACAAAATTAATGTCTTGGAAAAGCATGGTTAAGTGGTGATTTCTGCTTCATAATTAATCCTAATTATGGAGCAGATCATCATAAGTGCCATCACACAACACCTTCAAGATGGACAAGGGATCAGACCCAGACAGCATGCATTTAGGAAGGGCAGGTCCTCTCTGATCAACCTGATCTCCTTTCATGATCAGGTGACCCGCCTGGTGGATGAGGGGAAGGCTGTGGATGTGCCTATCTGTACTTCAGCAAAGCCTTTGACACCGTCTCCCATAATATACTCCTGAACAAGTTGGCAGCCCATGGCTTGGACAAGGGCACTCTGTGCTGGGTTAAGAACTGGCTGGAGGGCCGGGCCCAGAGAGTGCTGGTGAATGGGGCAGCATCCAGCTGGCGGCCGGTCACCAGTGGTGTCCCCCAGGGATCAGTGCTGGGCCCAGTTCCGTTTAATAACTTTACTGATTATCTGGATGAGGGGATCGAGTGTACCATCAGCAAATTTGCAGATGACACCAAGTTGGGGAAGAGTATTGATCTGCTGGAAGGCAGGAGGGCTCTTCAGAAGGACCTGGACAAGCTGGAGATATGGTCTGATTCCAACGGGATGAGGTTCAACAAGGCCAAGTGCCAGGTCCTGCACTTTGGCCACAACAACCCCCTGCAGCGCTACAGGCTGGGCACAGAGTGGCTGGAGAGCAGCCAGGCAGAAAGAGACCTGGGAGTTTGCATTGACAGGAAGCTGAACATGAGCCAGCAGTGTGCCCAGGTGGCCAAGAAGGCCAATGGCATCCTGGCCTGCATCAAAAACAGTGTGGCCAGCAGGAGCAGGGCAGTGATCCTTCCCCTGTACTCAGTGCTGGTGAGGCCACACCTGGAGTATTGTGTTCAGTTCTGGGCCCCTCAGTTCAGGAAGGACACTGAGGTGCTGGAGCAGGTCCAGAGAAGAGCAACCAGGCTGGTGAAGGGACTTGAGCACAAGTCCTATGAGGAGAGGCTGAGGGAGCTGGGGTTGTTTAGTCTAGTGAAGAGAAGGCTTAGAGGTGACCTCATCACTCTCTACAACTCCCTGAAAGGAGGTTGGAGCCAGATGGGCGTCGGTCTCTTCTCCCAGGCAACCAGCAACAGGACAAGAGGGCATGGGCTTAAGCTCTGCCAGGGGAGGTTTAGGTTGGATATTATGAAGAAATTTTTTATGGAGAGAGTAGTGAGATGTTGGAATGGGCTGCCCAGGGAGGTGGTGGATTCATCATCCCTGGAGGTTTTTAAGATGAGACTGGATGTGGCACTGAGTGCCATGTTCTGGTAACCACGGCAGCGTTGGATCAAGGGTTGGACTTGATGATCGGGAAGGTCTTTTCCAACCTGGTTGCTTCTATGATTCCATGACAGAAAGAATGACACTTTTTCTGGAAGAGATGCTACCAGTGGTTGCACTTAGGCACCCTGGATGGCGTTCCAGGTAAGTCTCTTTCTCTTCACCAGCAACAAGGCAAACTATGTCAGACTGGTCTTCAACTCAGTCGCTTAAATCAGGTCTCTGAAGCTACAGGACATCAGTATGCCCAGAGTTCCCTTTGGTTACAACTGTGTGATTTCACAAACTCGAATTCACAGTTTCAGAGATGAGATGCGCAATGAAAAGAGAAACATTATGAAAGGACAGGCTTATATCTGGAAATAGGTAAATGATATCTTTTACTAAAGAAAAGTTTGGGTACTTCAGCAGCAGAATGAAAACATGCAGCTATCATCAAAAACATACATTATTTTTCAATACTTATAACATTCTTTCAACCTATCTTTGCATTAGTGTAAATAATGCCCACTTTCTAATACAGTAAAACTAAGAGGATGAAGAGGAAAACATTTCTGAACTTCACTGCTCCCTCTACCATTGAGATTTCTTTGCCCTGACAGACTAGGAAAGAAAAGATCTTTTTACTTAAGACCTTAAATTCTGGGGCAAATAAAGGAACCTTCAGATAAATCATTCTTACCCTGGCAAACTCCATTGGTTTAGGAAGGAGGCACATAACCATGACATCAAACCGGACATCACAAACGGTCTTCAACCACTTAGTAACAAACTGGGGTTTGAGCTTTTCAACCAGGCTACCAACTTCATCATCCATCATGTAAGCTGTAGAGTGAAACCATTGGAATACCATGCTAACCAGCCTTGCTAAACTCTCCGTGGGTGTATTCTCACTGGGAGTGCAAAGGCTCACCTGGAAGAGAGAAACACAAATCAACTTTCATTTCTAGAGTTAAAGTGGCAAATAATTTATCTATTGTATCTTGCATATTCTCAGATTTACAAGGATATATCTAGAAGACAAGTAAGATGATCAGTTTTAATTGATCGGACAGGATTGATCAATTGACAAAACATTTCCAAACCAGAAAATAAAAAAAAAAGCCAAGCACTAAATTCTTTTAATTTACTTTCAACACTGAAAAAAATCAATATAGAATGCTTTGAAAAACTGAAACATTTTGGTCTGAACTTTAAAATTACTTTTCACTTCAGAAGGTAATGTAATACCTGGTAAAATACATGATATACATACGCACATATATATATAAAATATATATAGATAAAATAGTACAAGATAAAAAGGCAAATCAAGAACTTCAAAACTTCTGAAAAAACATGTCTACTTCATATAGTAAGTGATCTTTACTTTGCAAAAATATTCCACTTTTGATTTTTTGTCCCCATTTGGGGTGAGAATATGACTTTTAAGTCCTCAGAAATCCCCACATAATAAGTAACATTATTCTCCCCTGCTCCAAAGTCTTTCTAAAATGATATCTGGACTATAAAACTGTCCCAAATCTGAGACCAAGTTCACACACCAGCACACTGCTAAGCCCTTCATTATCTGCTATTTGAGCTCTTGGTATCTTCTGGGAACAAGAGACAAAGTTTCAAGTCAGGTTGCTGCACTGAATAAAACAGTGGAAAATAACAGATGACAGGAGATTTTAGAAGCTCCTTTAACCACCTGTTGCCATTTGCCACTTCCTAGTGAAAACTCTACTCTCAACACTTGGCAACCTGAAACTGGTCACTGTCGCTTTGCAGCAAGTGAACAAAGGAGAAAGACTGCTGTCATATCTGGGGAAAAAGATGACAGCACTGCTTCCCAGAGAAAACCAGAATCCACCTTACAAATGTCTTTCCTCCATAGTTTTTCTTGGGACGAGGCAGCAATCAACACCCCTGACAATTTACAGTCTTCATTGTTCTTCTTCACTGCAGGTTGAAGTTAAGGTATTTGCTTTCTTACACTTGTCTCAGTTGAGTGTTAACCCAAAGACAGTATCAGCTGGCCTCCTTTTTAATAGGAACTTTTGAGCCCTGTCCAGTTTCTAGATGAAAGGTATTCATTTTATGAAAGAAAACAGCAATCCATGATTTCTCACAGCCTGTGTGGTGGTCTCTGCCAATACTCACTACAGAGAGATGAAGAGATTTTAAAAGAATAGAATGGAGTCAGCAAGCTCTTCCTCCCTACCACAGAAAAGTATATGCTGAATGTTCAGGATGAGGCATGTATAGTGTAACAAAACTTTTTTGCTCTCACTTCAGTTCTGCTTCTGGAAACGTAGGCCTTCAGTCTTTATAAAGCATCATTTGAAATTAAATAGATGGATATAGCAAAACTAAAAAAAAAGTTTAAAATAACAGAAGGCTTTAATTCTAAAACAGCATTAAACAACAAAACCCAAAACATAACATCAGAATATAAACTTTATTCATATAGTTCCTTGAAACTGCGCAACAGCTTTGTTGGAACTGTGGAATTCCACGCCTTCCACCTGGTCATCCAGATGAGGGTCCTGCTATTCCCCCCACTTGTCACTGGGTGACTGAGGAGAGAGCCTGAGAGCTCAAAGGGAATTGGAAACAGCCTGAGAGGGAGAATTCTCCTTAAGAGGAATTGCAGAATGCAATTTCTGAGGATCTATCAGGCTGCAGCCTGGCCTGCTCATGAACTGGCCAGCAGCAGTCCTGCTATTTTGGAATAATCCCTGCTAACTACTGTGAGGGGTAGAACCAGCATGGCTTCATTCTGTCAACCCGCACCAGGTAAATCAGTTGGAGTACACTGACTGATCCAGACAGACCAAGCAAAATGCAGGAAGCAAGAGAAGCCCATTAAGACTCTTCCAGCCTCTCGGAGGCAAGAGAGAAAGCTGTGCTTCCAGAGAGAGATGCTGAAAGCTGGAAGGTGAAAAATATATTTTTAGGAGATTGTCTTTTGAAGTTAAAATAATGACACTCAGCAAGGGGCACTTGTGAGCAGAGGCTGATGGCACATAGAAAGTCAATTAAAAAACTGAGACTGAATAATTCTGTTATACACTCTACATAGTAGTCAGAGGCAGTCACAAGCTCCACCCAAACTAGTTATGAAACCTCCAAGTGTGACAGCTTCAAAGAACAACTTTTTGCTTACAAATCAGAAAAGTCTCCAACTAAAGCAAAGAAGTGGGGAAAAATAATAAGATAAAACTGAGGCTTTAGAAAGTAAAGGAGACTGAACCAAATAGAGTGAGAGAAGAAAGCATGAATTTCTCACCAAGAACCATATTCCAAACTGGCTCAGGAGGCGTTGGTCATGCTTGTCATCGTCTTTATTATCAAAGTCTGTGTTGTCCAGGGAGTGATGGGAAGACGAGAGGCCCATCTGTCTCCTGCGATTGAGTTCATGCTCCCTTTGCTCAGCATGAAACTCTGCTTCCTTCAGCAAGCTATAAAACAAGCTTGTGGTCAGTGAATGCAGCTTTCCTGTACTGGATACAGGTATCTAATCAAGAATAACTAGAGGTTAAGGCATTAGATGTCATCATTTTCCTGAGAACAGTAATAAAATAATTCTAGGATTCAAGGCTGACTTTCTGGTCAGGACAACACTCACAGCTGATCCGTTCTCTGATAAAGCAGCAGGAGTTCAGTGTCCCTCCTCTGAACTTACCCTGGTGAATCTAAAATCCACTTGCACAAGACCCACAGGTAATATTTACAGGAAAGCCAGTTCCTGCTTTACATATTGATGCCTCGTAAGCTGCCATATTACCTGATCACAGCTTCCACAGTACACACGAGTTCCTCTGCCCCACACTCCCGGGTGTTGATAGGAGGGGGTGAGGTCTGATAAAGGTGGGTTTCTGCAGCTGCCCCAACTTCGCTGCTGTGGTGATTTGAGTGGCACCTCCTGCAGTAGCGCACTGGCCTGTTGCCGTGGCGGCCACAGCAGCCCGCTGAGAAGCACGTCACAACAGCTCTTCTGACGTGTGAACTACAGTTCTGAAAAATAGAAAAGATTTTATCAGGCCACAAGTGTCAGGAAATGGAATGAAAATGGCAATGAGAACTTGGGAACTGGCTCAAGTGTTGATAATTTCTAAAATCACTATATATAAGCACAACTGTGTGCAAACTCCTAAAGTCAAGTATCACTGACCTTCCAGAAAGATAAACTCAGGATTAAGTGCTGAGCCTGATCTTAAATGTCATGGTTGCTCTTCCTTTGGAGCAGACCAAACTGACATTTAAGTCATCAGCCTCAACCTTCTGGCTTGGAGCAATCTCTAAAATTTACAGTCATTCTCTCAACATCTGCTTATGCTTGAGAATATCTTTTTAAGTTACAGGTAGCAACAGGCAGATTCTTAGGACTGCAAAGAAATGGTGCCACTGTGACGCAGTTTATGCTATGTAGGGATCTGCCTTATCACAGGTAACTGACCAAGGCTGTGAAGTAGGTGCTACCTTTATTTTTGACACCTGGTAATCCAGCCCAACATAAAAGCTTTCTTTACCGTATGAGAACTAGAATGTTATGCACTGTATTCCTTGCTATTGTGTTATTAAAACACATTAGCTGGTATGTATTGCAAGCAGATTCTTTTTGTCAGCGATCTGTATAGAGCCAAGCATTGAAGATTTTTAAAAATATACATTGTACAGTATGATTTTTGTCCAATTAAGGATTAATCCAAGACTTCGAGGAGATAAGAAGATATATATAAACACTTGGATTTAAAATTCACCTCTTCCTCTATCCTCTTCATAGGTAGAGTTATAGAATACGAAATGAGCTCAACTGCATAATTGAATTGCTTTACTAATTGACACTTCAACTAAAATCTACAACTCAAATCAAACACTGTCAGTTTCAACAAAAAGAAACCTTGCTGCTGAATCATTCTCATCCACCAACAAATGCATTCATGGATAAATTGTGAAATTTTGGAATGATACAAAGAAGAGCACGCTACATAGTAATGGAATGACACTACACACAACATCAAATCATGCCCCATCACACAAATGGCTGAATCTTACCTTCTTCTGACATATAGCAGAAATTTCAGCTGTAAGGGGAAGGCATACAAAACATGAACACAAAATGACGATCTTTCTGTTTTATTATGGCAGCCATGGGAAAACAGACTTCCTGCAAGGAAATCTCTGAGGCTAAACTTGGGTTTCCAGATACTATTGAAACCTCTAACCCTATCGGACAGCATAAGGCAGGACACTATACTTGGGCCTATGGCTACATTCTACATTGAAATGCAATAATAGCCTTGGTGCATTAAGTGTGGTGTGCTCCGCTACCCATCCACCTTCTGCCTACGCTTCCGCCTCCTGGACAGACTTGTAAAAGTACACCTCGTAGGCACACCACTGTGGCACGCTGTAGGAAACATAGCTTAGATGTGCCTATACTTCTTGTGAAAGTTCATGGGATAAAAGAGTAGTGAATATGGATGAAGCAGCCACTATGTCTGTGACCTATAATTTCATGTGAAATGTTTGCAGATTGAACCTTTAAGCAGTAGCTATTCCATCTGTTGTCCTGGCAACACATGATTCATTAAATATAAGTGGCTGATTAAAAGGAAGTACTTCCCTTAAGTAAGTAAAACATTATTAATCTGGGTAACATTTCAACTAAAAGCAGACAGCAAAAAAATTTCAACTGCTTATGAATTTTCAGTTTGCAGACTAAAGGGAGAGGTGGTGTCTTCCTTGTGTCCCTGAAAGGGTTATTTTAAATAGCATGCTGATTAATCTGTCATCAAGCTTTGTCTGCATTCTAGTAGATAATAAAATATCTGGTTCCCTCATTGGCAAAAGGACAATGATTGGATCAATGACTGGATCATTGAAAAATACTTTATGGTTTTTTCTGATATCCTTTGCAGGCTGATATTAGAGATTTTCAGAAGTTTTAAGAGCTTTCGAATCAGACTCAGGTCACTGGAAGAACCAGCCCCTCCTTCTGGACACTGGTGTGGGACACAAATACTTTTTAAAAAGTTGGCCCAAATTGTGAATACTTTAAGATTTCAAAATTGTCAGTTGTCTCTGTTTCCTCACACATAAAGAGTTGTATCTATTTTCAGATAGAGGATTAGTCAATTTTTCATAGTACTTCAAGGTCATTCAGCAGCATTAAGTACAAGCTACTTTAAAATTCTAAAAAAAGCCCCCTTTTGAACAGAATGCAGCATTTCAAATAATACAGTATGCAGAAATAGCAGAAGCATAGGTTTGAACAATTGTGATTAGTTTGTACCTACCCTTAAAATACCTCTTACCTTGTGGCAGAAGAACATCAATCAGCCATTCACTGTGATCCCTATAAAAATGATACATAATTAGAGTTCTATTTTCTGTTTATATATGCATTTATTTTTTGCACAGAGGAAATTAAGATAAAACAATGTGGTAGCACTTGACATTATTCTGAAACCACTTTTTTCAAATGTAGTTTTACAAATTGCAGGCTGCTTACATTACATTTCTTTGTTGTGCCTGTCTTATTAAATTACCAGTTTGCTGATGTTGGTCACCATGCTCAAGGCTTTCCAAAATTACTTTTGAGGCATAAATTTATCAAATTAAAATAGTGTGTGCTCTGAAAGTCTGACAGCTAAGAAATTATAGTGAAGAATAACAGACAAACATAGAAAAAAGCCAAAGTACCATTACCATTTTCTGTGAGTGTCTGTAGAAGCTATGCTTCTACAGAATTCAATTACTTTTTCCTGCAGCTTTAAATCAGTGATGACTTAAAACCTAAGGTGAGATGTAATTGCTTTTCCAACAGCTGGTGTGATATAAAGTTGTCTTAAACTGGGGAGAAAAACAACCATGTAGGTTCTGAACTACCTGTAATCTTGCCCATTTCTAATGATTGGCACTCCCTGTAAGTATTAGTAGATTTTGTAAACTAATGCAAACCATATTAGCAATTTAAAGGAAAAAAAAAATCAAAACCAAAAAACCCAAGTGAGGTTAATTCATCTCAGGCTATATTCCTTTCAAGAGTACTGGCCAATCCTGGATCAATGTCTTTGATCTCTGCTGCTTCACAGTGTACCTTAGAGAATAACCTGAAATGCATGCGACAGAAAAGTAACGAAGTCTCTGTGAAAGAGCTTTCACTGTAACGTTTTGCTTTTAATGGTAGCTAATGGATGAGGACAAAAGACATTTCATAAGCAAAAACTTGTACAATAATGAGGTTCCCCTGTTATAGTCAATGCATCCCACAGTATGTATTCATTCAGAGATCTCAACTTCAAAATTCACTTTTTTTAAGCTAGGTGCAAACGCTGATCATATGAGATCAATTTCTGCAATTATTCATATCAAGTTGGCAGCGTGCTCTATATATTTCATCAGGTTTATCTATAAAAATTATATGCTAATCATACTAAAATTACGCAAACCTCCAGAGTTCTGAACTCTGGAGTCTGACAATACTTGATCACTTTCCAGCTCTCAGCTTACCTACCCTGCAATTCTCTGGCTGCATTCTTCACAAAGATATAGGGGAGGTGGCTTATCACCCAAAGCCACAGACAAGGATGGGTCAATGCACATCTGAAAAACAGAGAAGGAAAAGAATTAACACACCTGTTCACTGAAACTCACTGAAAAAGTTCAACACATTAATGCTAGGACATACAATATAACACAGCTTTGATACATGTTGAGAGCAACATTCTAAAAGACGGTACTCAGGATATGGCACACAAAATCTCAAGTTATTTCTAACACAGAGATGGATGACAGCCTATAAGAAATAGGAAATCCTTCAGTATCAGTACTATCACTGTTTGAAAGACAGGTATGTTGTGTTATATATTCACACTGCATATTCACTATAGACTTCTAATTTATTTTTTTCTACCCAAAGGCATAGTCATAGGATCCATTGTTTAGGATAAGGTAATGTAAAAGTCTAGATTTTTCTCTCCCAGTAACGCCTCTTCCAGCAAAATCTAATTTTCAGTCATCACAGTTGTTAATATACAGCACAACTGCAGTGACAGAACAAAGACTCACAGTTCCCTTGGCAACACAGGTCCAGACTTTGTCCTGCATTAGCTTTTATCCTTTCACATTAGTCAGTTACAGAAAACAGTTACAGTTAATAGCCAGTTACATACACATTTGTCAGTGTTCTGTACTACCAAGGAAACACTGAACAATAGTATGCATACACAATATCTTAACCACTTTAACCAAAATGTTTCTTAATCGAAATGTTTCTTAATTGAAGTACAAAACCTTATTTATAAAGACAAATGCCTCCTTGAATGTTTCTCATTTTTGTTAACCAAATTTACATTCATCTCTACAAGACAAAACAGGCTGCACTTTTCTGAGTGACGACTGATCAAGACTGGTTCTGTCAAAATGAAGATAAGAGATTGTTCAAAAATATTCAAGTATTTCATCTGCAAAGCTTGGAATTGTACTTTTTTAACATCTTGCTTTATTGAGTTGTTAGTCTGGATCTAGAGATCACTTCAACATAAAGCAACACCTTTCAGCATTTTTCCTCTGAAAGAGGGATCATTGAGAATGATTGGAATAGGCAGGAAGGTGGTCGATTGCTTGCAGGACTTCTGAGATAGGTATCATCATTATGCCCTGTCAGTATCAGAACCTGTGGAAAAGGCTCACTAAAGAACTGTTTGACTAAAGAAATGAGGTTAGTATATGAATTGATGCTAGGAAAATTGGTTGTATCCACATATTTAACTAGATACAAATCAATTAATTAGTACACCTAACTGTAATGTGCTCTGGACTTGGGATGCTATTCTTACCTCTGCCATCAAATTGTGGTCAAACCTTTTTTACATTTTTTTACTCTGTGTGTAAAGACACAATTTACCTCCCTCAGCAGGGCTGCAGAAGAGGTAAGTAAAAGCTTTTTTGCTATTTGCTTTAGGACATATTTCAAGCAAAAGATCACAATCAGAGTAGGTGCATTGTATGACCTCAATCAAGATACCAAGGTGAACATGTACCTATGTAATTGAAATAATGTTTCCTGTATACAGTAATATTGGTGCACATATTTATACACATGTACGTGTTCAGGAAAATATTTACACGGATTAGCCAGGAGCCAGCTTAGAATTTCATAAAGTGTTCTAAACCATCCCTATATTTAATTTCAAGATTTTGCCCATGGTAGTTGCAGGGAATACCTCATCTTGCTTTATGCAGCTGAAGAACATATTCACAAAGGCCTGACCCCCATGGTCTCAACAGGCTTTGCTGTTCCCTTAGATCCTGCTCTTGGTCACCTGCATACAACCACAGCATATGCCTGGGGTAAAAGTGCAACCTCCCAACCCCCAGACAGTTGGGTTTGACCCCTGAAGTAACAGCAGTACCTTCACAGCTGGTTTGTTAATTGCATTATGGCATTCAATGTGCTGGCAATGAATAGGATTCCAGGCTGGAAAAGCAAAACACAGCTGATTAATAAATGGGGAAGAGATATTTATATTCTTTGCATCTAGTGATATCAATTGAGAACAAGATCCTCTTGTAGTAAGTACTATACAAACATGAGTACTACACAAATAACCATTCTTCAGGAGGCTTAATAATTACAACAAATAGCTTGAACATACATGCCTAATGACTTATTTATGAAATAATGAAATGAACCATGGACTCAGTGAAGAAATGGAAAAAGTAAGACACAGACATTCCCGTTGCAGACCCTTCTTCGTCTCACCACCACCTTGATTAATTAAATATCCTTCCACTCCAGGAGCAGGACAGTAGGAGTAGCTGAGTAAATTCAGTAACATTCCCAGGCAAAACGAAAACACAACTATAACAAAAGAAAACTAGTCCAGCAACAGAAGGAGCCTTTTACTACTTTACAGAAGTAAACAACAAAGGGATGCTCAAGTGGCATTATTTGGATGCTCTACAGGATGCCCCCACATCAAAATTTCATACAACTGCAGATAATACTCATCCCATCTTGGGATACATTAACAAAAAACATATATAGGAAAAAAAAATCTAGTCTATCCAGTGCTAGTAACAGTTCAGATGGAATATCATACTTAGTTTACAGACCTGGTTGCATAGAAGTGGTGCAGAGCAGAACATGAAGATTTTTTTCAAAAAAAGTCAAGAAAATCTATCAACCCTTCAATGGAAACTTTTAGAACAGATCAGACAACCTTCTATCAGGAACATTCAGGATGCACTTGAGTTGGTCTAGGGGGTCTACTCAGGTTTCTTCCAACCCTTCATTTTTATAATTTAAAATATCACATTCTGGACCAGATATTTTAAAAGTGAAAAAAACATATGCCACATGACAGAGATTATTTGAAACAGGTTGAGACAGACACACAGGTAAAAGCAAGTCATGAGTGGACAGTCTCCCCTGTAGCAGCACTATCCCATCAGTATCCCTGGGGAGTTTGGCAGACAGCGGACTTTGTACCATCCACCTACTCAGCTCCAGCTGCATTGCTGATCTTGTCTCTCATTTTCATCCTATAATCAACCTTGAGAACATATCCATTATACTGACTGCACCTGACATCAGCTGACGTTTTTTGACAGTAACAGCCAGATAAGGAGTCTTAGCAACAGCAGCAGTGTTAGCAGCTGGCACAACAAAAGCAAACAAAGCAATAACTGAAAGGAACATAAACCAGAACCATTGTAAGGCCAAGGCAGCAGTTTCACAGACCACTTGGAACAAACAGAGTATTTCCTGTTCCTTCTCCTGTTCTGGTTTAGTTAATATTGGGAATAAGGTAATGTATTTACTAGTCATGATCTGAGTTTTTATTTTTCATAACGTCTTTTGAAAATGCAGATAAACTTATGAAAGAACAACTTATCAAACAAAAATATTAAAAAAATCATAGAACTGTAAATATGTGACTTTAATATACTTCTGATCATTTATTTATTTTGGTCTATACAAAAGCAGCTGCACTGACCTGTGTACTGCAGTCCTCTGTACTCACTGATTGCCCCAGGGGGTTTTAAATTGGGCCAATAGTGAAATAACATTTGTACTGCTGGAGGTTTAACTTGAGATGGTCCATAAGCTATCACATATAGCAAATCCTAAGGAAAGACATCCACAAAGTGTTT
The DNA here is from genome assembly GCA_038380795.1 of Pyrocephalus nanus. Lineage (NCBI taxonomy): Eukaryota > Metazoa > Chordata > Aves > Passeriformes > Tyrannidae > Pyrocephalus > Pyrocephalus nanus. Next base: position 48,170,289 of record CM076265.1, on the reverse strand, counting down.
ATTTTTGCAAGGTAACAAAACACAATTCAAAATAGTCCTTGTTTTCAAAGATATCTGAACACACTAAATTAATACATTTCATGCCCTACCAAACTTACTTTGTAGCTCTTACAGACAGATTAGATAACTAACTTCAGTTCTTCTGACTTCGATCAGAGCATGCAACAGCTACCACCCACCCTGCAGTGCACTAACATAGAGCAAAATGAACCGCCTATATAGCCATGGAGCAAAAAGGTGTGATATAAATAAATAACTGAATCCAGAGCAGATTCAGGTGATGACAATATTCTCAAATAGTTCTCATAAAAGTCCAGTACCACATGTACTGAGAAGACTGCTCGTTATTAAAATGTCTGCTACTTGGAGCCACAACCACATGGTACTTAGGAAATGGAGCTCTGTTCCACAAAACATGGAAGTGTCTCTGTAAACTAGAAATTAGAGGAACATTCCTCTCCATAATTCAGAGGGAGGACTGGATATAAAGATCATTTATAACTTCTTGGCACACAGTCAGTTCAATTTTCAAGCCATCTGGTTTTCATTGCTACGCAAACACAGTCATTTCCACAAAGTATATATGACCGTAAACTTACTTTCCATACTTCTTGCTTATATTTCATGAGACATTCCAATAATTGGCAGTGATACACTGAGAGAAAAGAGACAGTATAGTCTTAATATGGAAATGGAAACTCAAGTTACCGAAGTGATTTAATTAGCTGATTAGCTTTGCTTTTTCCATCCAAAACACTATTCAATTATTTTTTATTTTAAAATGCTAAAGAATCATTGCCCTGAGAGTCATCACAAAATATTAGAAATTGAATATTGGTAACTTGTCCCTGTCAAGGAATACAGTAAGATGGTTATCGTGAGTGTACAGCTTTTTGTACAGCAATGGAGATCTTTTTCAAACACATCTAGTTGAAGAATACCTGTTGATTCACCTAAATTTTGTCATTCTGCCACAATGCACATTCTTTTCATTCATCTTGAGGCAACGATAGGAGTCACCTGTTTCCCACATACACCGAAGGCTACAGGAGCCACTCTGCACCAAACCAACACGAGAGCCAAATGAACTACTTTACATGTTTGATTTCCCAAAAAGCACAAGGCACCATTTTTTTCAGATGGTTTGAACATGGAATTTACAAACAAAATTAGAACATTTCATGAAAAAACTGACTTCTGCATGCAGCTTTTAAAAACGCTGTGCTGCTTTTATTTACCTTTGTGAAGTACATTATCATGATGTGACACCTCACACACACACCATCTACCCATCTATGTAAGACAGGAGATAGCTGACTATCATGCAATGTAACAGCCCCTTGGCATTACATTTTGTTTTGTTTATGTGATCCCACTGATTTAACTGGGACTGTGTCACTGTGAGAGAGAATGGCCTTGGCCTTGCATTTAGATACTCATATTTTAAGTCATTATTGTTCCATTGAGCCTGCAGCCAGAATTACCTGTTTTCTTTAAAAGATAGTACCAGTTGTGAACTTAATGGTATATGAATCACAGTATAAGACAAATTGTTACCATGAATTCCTACAGTCAAGGTTAAGTGGTATTTCTCTCCAACACTGATGTTATATATATTAACGCTATTTTCTGATGTCAAACAAGTGTAGACCAGAATCTCCAATCCTGGGCAAAATCCTACTTCTTCATCACAATGAGATCTCTTATCCACATATTGATTACTTTCAGCATGATGTTCAGAAATTCCAGTTTTGACTAAAATCAATTACTTTTCATCCCATGCTGGAAAAGGACAGATTTTTCCCATCACCTAAACTTTTGACAATTGCATTTGACAGTTCTTCCTGGCTGAGAGTTTCAGAAAGGATGATATTGTGGTGCACGTTTACACATACCTGGGTTTGATGTGTATTGCATTGCAATCATTAGCATTGATGATGCAGACAGATTGACATGTGCTGGAACACCTTCTCTTTTAGAGGATCCCACTTAAAAGAAAGGGAAAAAAACCCATAAATTTTCTTTTGTCACAGGTGACAACAGCATGTAACTGATTTCAACCCATGCAAATAAAATAAAATTTAGAAACTTTCTGTATTTCACCTTTTCAGGAGAAAGAGAAAGATGACTAGGCATTGATTCACACAGCACACACACACCTGGTTTTCCAGATCAGTAAGATTTCATTCCCAGAGCTGCATTAGCCAGATAGTTATCTTCTCAGGCACGCTCCTTCAGAACCCTTTTTTATTTTGATCAACTCTGATTGATGAAAATAACATCACTTATATAGCCAAGTCCATCTAGGCCTTGGATTGTGGGAAGGGTAAAAAGGAACAGGAGCGTGAAGAACCAAGAAAAAATGGAAAGCCTGCTGTTGAGGCGTACTGATGAAGGGTTGGGGCTGGTGATAGCTGTTGGTGTATGGCAGAACTCTTCTCGAGGAGCACATGGTATGAGCTCACATTACAGCTACATATCAGAAACATTAGTCCCCACTGTTATGTGAACTGCGCTAAGATAATGATAAATAGTAGCACTGAAATGTAGCTAAGCTACACTTGTAACTTTGACCTCATACAGAAAGTGGCTGGAGTTCCCTCTGGTCTTCTATGAAGTGGGCTACTACTAAATGGTATACATGGAAAATCCCTGCAGAACGTAGATGTTTATTTGCTGAACTATTACATGGCAATACAGCTTTGAAGGCAATCTCCTACAGAGAGATGTGGCATATATCTTTCCATCCTCACAGCACTTTCCCAAGCCTTGGCTGCCAGGAACCAAATACCAAGCATTTGGGAGAGAAGCACAGAGCTGTAGCTACCAGCTCAGTGAGCTGTTTTCCTCCCTCCCATCTGGCTCTCCAACTGCTTACACAATCTCTTGAATCCTCCCTTTCAGTTTGAATCACAGTTGAACACTAGAAGAAGGAGAGGTTCTGCACTTGCTTTGTAAAGGAGCATATAATTCCCAGTGGGGAAAGACTAGGACACTAATTAAAAGAGCACTCAACTAGAAAAAAAAAAGAAGGGAGGGGAAAATGGAGAATTTCTCTCTGTTCTCCACGTGGTCCAGCATTACTATGGCTTTCTTCACTGCACTTCACTCATTTGTTTTCGAATCTCATCCACACAAATAAGAGCCCCCAAATTATTATGGCAAGGTCTACTTGTATGGATTTAAATTGAAAAATACTCAGCAGCTCCAACTGAGCAATTAAAATGTGTCCAACAGCAAAAAAAAGTAGGACACTACTAGAAGCCAAATTTAAAAAGCAGCAGACTGGTTTCATACAGAGATCTCACCAATACTGAGGAGAAAGGCAGCATGACAAATGCAAATGCACAAATGCAGTCTCTGTCAAGGGCAGTTGGGGAACAGTATCTATTTAAGTAAACCAAGTATGTGGCTCAACCAGTTATTTTGAGGAACAGTTCTATAGATCTGAGGACAGACAGGATAAGTCACCAACTCCAGCTGTTCTTTAACAGATAACATTACTGGAAAAAAAAGAGTTGTTCAATGCAGCATTATGTTCTTAACCCAAAGAGGAGCTATATTGCACATATGTATGACATATATCTTAGCAATATTCATTTGCATGCTGTCATTAGACCTCTGAAAGGTAACAGAGAAAACTTCAACACAATATCTAATTACAATTACTATTTTACATGGGAAAACTGAGGTACAGGACAGTTAAGCAGTTTTTTTCAAGATCATTGACTGGTCAAGTCAGAAAACATATGCGGTAAGTTTACATAAAATCTAAATCTCAGCACTGGACCATCCTTCTTTCAATATCTTCTACATGCTTAAATGACATCAGTATTGATCTCTGAACAAAAGTTGTTTATGTTTTTCCATAAAAGTCTGGAATACAGAGGTAAGTAGGCTACATTCTCATAGAATCACAGAACGGTTCATGTTAAAACAGACCCCTGGAGATTGTCTTGTCTCACCCCTCTGCTCAAAGAAAGGCAACTAGAGCAGGTACTCAGGACCAGTTGTGCTTTAAGCACATACCAGGATGGAGAATCTGCAACCACTCCAGCTAACTGTTCCAGTGTCTGATCCCACACAGTAAAAGGCTTATTGGTCAAAACTGACAATATTGACCCTAATGCTTCCATCTGCAGAATATGGTTACATTTCTTGTTACTACTGAAATCCTACCAAGTTTTTTATCAGGTACATGTATGACTGCCCAAAACACACCTCAGGATCCACATTGTGCAGGGACCATGTAAGTTAAGTAATCACGTGACAATCTCAGGGAGGGGAAGAAAAAAGAGAGGAAAAAAGGTAGGCACCATCAAATTCAGTCTTAACACTTGTGGACAGGAGACATTTACAGGCACAGCTATTTAGTACAGAATTTAAGAGAGAAACTGCCAAGAAGACAAAGAAAAATCAGAAATTCATCACAACATCATTACATTGAGAAGAATCATACTTGTACATCCAGATACAGTTCAGATGCAAAAATGACACATATTGCTATTGCATCTATTAATTTCAGGAGCAGTTTGCCCATTGACTCTGTATTCAAAACTCCCACTGTTGGCACTGGAAGTTCTATGAGTCTGAAAACATGGTAGTTCTTAAATAAGGTGAACTTCACCCCTTAAATGAAGGAAGAATTCACACAAAAACACAGCATAATAAATAAATACAAATTATAGGATTATTTCCCTTTGAAAAGTAGCCACATGAAATTATTTTGCAAATATACAGTAGATTGATGTCCCATTACAATACTATGACAGATCCAGCTTTGACTCCTACAGTCTGATACTATTATGCACCAAGACAAAACAATACTATTTGTTCTACTTACATATAGCCATAGGCAGAAAAGATGTGCTGAGATACTCTATAATATCCTTGTGCAGAAATGGAGGAAAGGTAGCTAGTGTTGAAATCATTGTATAGGGTAAAGTACTCAAAATATCATCACTGAGAAAAGGAAGTAAGCATGTAGTAGTGTAAAAAATTGATTGCCCAAGATCTGTTGAATAAAATGAAAAAAAATACAGAATCATTACAATGAAAAAGTAATTATGACTACGTACTTTTTTGTTTACAAATCTATTTAAAAAATTACATTTAAATTCAAGCTTTCCTCTCAAAATAATTTGGGAAGCTAATCACCATAGACAAGTGACTTCACCCATCATTTTTAAGCCCCTCCTAAGCTGAGGGAAACAGCTGTTGAACGCTAATCAGAAGAGTTTGAAGGGAATATGAATACTATAACCAATAAAATAATAGTTTTAAATCAATATAGAATTTAATCCCAGAGTGATTAACATACAATGGCTTGTATTTAAGCAGAGGTGTTACTAGAATTAGAATTTGAAATGCATTTTCAAACCACTCATGATTAAACTACAGATTTTGATTTCCTGAGAAGCCTTTGAGGCCAAAAAATGGCCAAGGCTTGAAAGAAAAAGAATATTTATCATGAATTTTCATACTTATTCTAATTAATAATAGTATAACTCTTTGGAAAGGATACTTAATAACTGCACAACATTTCAAGATCCAAAGGGAAGGGACAATTTATTGTGTATCTCTGCCATGTGGAATCTTTACACTCTCTCCCAAATTAGGAATTGAGCTGGTGCCCATAACCATCTGACAAAGGTTACAGCACTCAATGAACACCAAGTTTCAACCTGTATGATGATCCAAATACATCAGAAGGCTTTTCTCCTTCTGTTACTTACTCCCCAGCCTTACGTACATTACATAGGCCTTCAGTCTCATCCATAAAACTCATGCAATTTAAAATTGTCTCTGTAACGTGCAGAGACATCTGTAGCTGTAAACATCCCGTGTCATAGTAAGATTAAAAACTGGCACTCCATTTCAGTGGTTCTGGCAAATCTTCTATGCAAGGGTCTAACCAGACCCCTAGTGCTACAGTGTTTCTCTCTTGTAATTCATATTTCCCAGCTAAATATAGAGTCTTTTATAATCTGATTGGGCCAAAACTCAGGATTGCCTAGCACAGCAGTTGTACTTACCCAAACAAGACTGATTGTTCTGATAAAAAATATATATATTTCTTTTACTCAAATACTAGGCTGAGGAAGAAATAAGTATTGCATTGTAAAATGTAATTCTCCGCACACAAACCCACAAAAATAGCAAGTGACCTCCCCTTGCCCCAGGCATGAGTCAACCAAGTTATTCCTGGCAGATATTTATTTAAACTGTTCTTAAAAATCTGCAAGACAGTTCACTCCTTCTCCTGTCAATTCATCGTAATTATATTTATCATAAAAAGAACTTCTTTTTAAAAAAAATTTTGCTTGCTGACATTTCCTATCCTGATCAACTGTTAGCACAAATAGATTGGTTTAGTTCATTTCTCCTCACAGCAACATTTACATATTTGCATATGATAATCATATCTCCCATTTTTCTCTAAGCTAGACAAACCAAGTTCTTTCTGGTTTTCCCCACTGTTCATGTTTCCTAGACCTCAAGTCATTCTTGTTTCTTTTTCCTGGACTCATCCCAAATAGTCCATGTTTTTTGTGAAGCTAGATGGACAAATCTGAAAATTTTACTCCAGCTGAGGCCATGATAGTGCTGTTAGAATAATAAGCATAATGCTTCGGTGTCTCATACACAAAAAAATTGTTTACTTACTGCTAGAATAATACTAATATATTGTGAGTTATGGTCTGCTCTGTTCTACTGTTAACACCAGATCTTTCTGCAGTATAGCTGCAAGGTAGCATTTCCCCCATTTCCTTTTATTTCTCCCACTTAAACATAATATTTTATATTTCTCCTTTGAAGATGTTTCAAAACAGAATGCAATTTGCTACAATTACTTTGAAGGACGACCCATGTTTCACACAAAGGACATCTTGATAACTGCAAATCAAAGTGCTCTCTCAATTCTATCAGCTAAGTAAAAAAAATTAAAATATTTAATAACACTGCTGAGCCACTGGTCATTACTCCCAGAGTGTCTTCCTTATTCTGGTGGGACCATGTCCCAGACTGTCTATTAGGATGTCAAGTGACACACCAACATAACCTGACTAAGGAGAGGAAAACCATGCAAGGAGAGACACTGTGTTTGCTCAGTGTTATTTTTGTTTTACAGGTCTCCATTGATTGTTAATTATCACCATGTTATCTACTTAGGAAAAGACTGTTCTGATAATTAACTCCAAAATTTCTAGAAATTTAGGTAAGTCAACAAATCTACAACTTGCTAGGAGCCCCACTTTTGCAAGATCATACTTCATCATACTGCAGTGCTCTTTGATGCTGCCAGCTCAAAAGGAATTCAGCATTTAACAAAAACAACTTTTCTCCTAAAGAATTTCAGCAGTGTTATCACATTGACAACAATCTTCCTATACTGAACAATGTAATTAATACATCTTGATACCACAGTGAAAGTTAATATTTGGCTAATGTAACATAGGGAGAATACTGGGCACTGAATCCCAATACGGAAAGCCTACAGATGAACAAGCAGACAGATGCAGAACTTGAGGGAAACCAGTACAAATACAACACAGTCACGAAGAAAGCTTGCGAGTAACTAATCCAAAGCATAAAACAATATTGCTTTTCTGAGAGTCAGACGTTGCTATCCTTTTGCACAGGAATATTTTAAAGCCATCTCAAAGTGCAATTACATTTTTTCTTCAGTTAGATGTATACTCTATTCTGTTTAGAGATGGACCTTCACCAAAACACTCAATCTGTGTATTTGTCATAGGCCAGATACACATTGGCAAGCTCTTCATGCCTTTTTAAGAGATCCACCCCAAAAAGACAGTCTGAAGTTATCCCAGCAGATTCAAGTCCAAAATCCAGATATTTTTAGACTCATTTGTCTATTTTTTGTTACAGACCATTGTATTTTAATTACATATCACCCGCATATCACTAAAAATCAGACAACCTCAGAATTCAAACTCAAATCCACAGTTAGCAAAAAACGTCTTTTATTTAAGAAAGTTAAACCAAACACTTAGATATAAACAGATCCCAGAAGATTTGAATTCCAGATCCAGGTCAGCTTAGGCCCATCTCTTCTACTGCATATCACCACTCACGGATTCACAGCACTGAAGTTAAGCATACTGGAAGGGTTCAAGGGCCTGCTTACCATGTTGACCATGTTGTAGCAAGGGAACTAGATCCAGCAGTGTCACCAGTGTCACGTAAAGTCCTTGATAGTCCAAAGATGGGTAGTCTGATAACTGAGCATCACGACTTTGCTGGCCACGTTCAGATGGAGCATCTCGCAGGACGCTGTAAAGGAGGGAGCGAGTAACAGTAGGGTTGATGGAACTGACCTGTGGTCTTAGAGATGGGGTGAGTGGGAATGGCACAGGAAAAAGACACATGGTCATGGGCACTGTCAAATTGGAGGCATCTTGATTCTCCTTCTTCCCTGTGCGGGACAAAATGCTGTTGGGGGGACAAAGAAAAAAAAGAGACAACAAAGACACAAAGAACAGCACATTACATTGAAATGACACTATAAAACAAATAATAAAAGACCAGATACATCCCACATAAGATGCAATCACTACCGAAACCAGTGTATATACAAATCTAGCAACCATTTACTTTCATGCTTCAAGATAAGGGAATTAAAAATTGACATCTAGGAAAATTTCATTGCATCTCATGTGTTATCTGGTTCATAAGGAGCAAAAATATAAAAATGCATGTTTCAGTGCCCTACCCATGTTTCACAGTTAAGAAAAATTCAGAGAATTAAAACTGTTTGCTATGAAAAAATAGCTGTGTCAAAATAGGCTGATATTTTCCTCTGAGATTCTGAAGATTTTGAGAGATTTATTTTTTCCCCCTACAATCTTTTGAGCCAACTGACTGAAAACATGCAAAATATAGGTGTGGCACTTGCAGAAACATGTTTTAGCAAAGAATAAACATGTGCGTTTGTTAAGATAGTCTTAAAAATCACATGTTTATTGCATTAAAATAATGTCTGTATGTATTTTATGATACTGTTTCATGACCACTCACTCAGTATCATTTGAGATAATGAAGTTTAAACAGGCACATGGATTTAGAAATAATATAATATTTCTAAAATGTTAACTAAACTACATTTGGAAAAGTTATAAAATAATATATAGTAGATGGTCTTTAGCATATGTTTGTGAGCTAATGATAATGGTTGTTTATGTGTGTTTTTAATTTTGCCCATGTTTAGGGAGGAAACATTTTACTTTATGAATACAAACACTCCTCAGGTAAATAGTTACCTTCAAAAATCTAAGGGCTAAGCAAGCAAGATCGATTATGTAACTGCAGATCAGACAGTATGTTACCATACATTCCTGCTGTTACTTACGTTATTATTCAACAAAACTCACTATAAATTAAAGGAGAGATAATTTCAAAAAATAAAAAGGATTTAGTGGGAATCAAAATAGAGGCTATACGTCAACCAGCTTGTTATGTCATTTTAAGATGTTGCAAACATGGTTGTAAATGTTAATCTAATTAATTTTTTAAAAAATAAACCCCACTATTTGAAATAGAAATAAATTGTCACTTAAGCAGTGTTATATTTTAGTTATCAAGCAATTATAGGGCTAGTTCATAGTCTTCATATGTGCCTATAAAATATAATACACCTTTTAATAAACCACACACAATGCGTTTGTTTTTTTTTAAAGCACATTTTGCACCTCTCAGTGGTTGGGATTTCCAAAAGCAGTTGCTGTTGGTTTAACTCTGTTCCCAAAGTCAGTGCTAAAACTTACAAATGACAAGTTAGTAGCACTAAAATTTCCACTGACTCATGAAGAGCAGAGTTATGTCAAGAGGGAGCACTTCTGGAAACCTCTGTTCTCTTTAACAGTCAAGAAATCCCCATCATATAATCACCTTAGCAAAAATATATCTTACTTTCAAGTCAATTCAACAATTTATACAAGTAAGCCAAACTCCTGCTAAGGTGCTTACAAGAGAAAGTCTCATTCATTTGCCAAATATATAAAACATTTTTACAAAACCAGTTCTATGCCAAGTGGCTACTATCACATCACACTTGCAGTCAGAGATGACAGGCTCAGTCTGTTTTAAGAAACTACATACTTTTTTCCCACCTTTTTTATTGTTCCTTACATATTTGGTACATTATTTTTGTTCTGTTACCCAATGTCCAGTACAAGAAACATGGTGACTGTCATGGCAAGGTTTATGAAATTGTATCAGAAAATCAGCTAAGATCTAGTATGACTTTAAAAAGAAATTGCCAGAGTGCTGATTCCTTTTAATTTGCTTGATGTTCATTTGCCATAATTTGCAGCTCATGGTTAGAGATATTAAAGTACTACACTACATTCCTTTCTTGTTTACCAACAGGTGATACCAATTACCCATCTGTTTACTTGCCAAAACATCACTTCAAGTGCACTTATTTCTAGCGAGAATATTAATACTTCCTTTTTACATGTAGCTACGGCCCATCTATGGATTAGAGGCCAAAGCACGCTTGTATCTTGATCAGGGCATCCTTCTGTTCAACAGTAATAAGACCAGATCTAAATTCCAGCTGGAACCACATTAGATTTATTTTTAAAAAAAAAAAAAACCTCCAAAATTTCAGACACAGGCTTTTCCCTGACCCACCTGACCCATATTTTTTAAACGTAATAAACAGAAGTGTCAAAACTGAAAATCTAGGAAGTCCCTTAAGACCAAGATACAGTAACGGCACTTTGCTTCTGTTTCCATTCTAACCAAGTACTGAGAATTCGGAATGTCTGCAAATCAGAACTCCATACTGAACTTACTCCATACTGAACTTGCTCTGTGACAAGGGACAAAGCTACCAAGGCTTGTTTCAAGATGTGTACATCTTTGCTGCAAATCCATCCCAAAATTGCCTTCCTGGACAGGTTTCCTAGAATGCCTACAATAGAATTATATCTCACCAAGGCAGCAAAACAAACTTGACCATTACTTAGCCACCAAGGCATTTATAACTATTTCTTATATAAAATGTTTTGTTTAGAAATACATATGGAGAATTTTCTTCAGGAAAATGTGAAAGAATAAGTTCTTCCACAAGGTGTTTATTAAGCCTTAGATCATTCCTCAAATGAGGGAGGAAACACTGAAAATGAGCAGGGCATGAAACAAATTCATGCTGTAATGTAAAGAAATGCGTTTCCCAAAGAGAAAACTAAAGAAGAACTAAATGAAATCAATGTGCTATGCATTGTGTATGGTGATTTTATGTGATGTTTGTTCATAGAAATAAGGAATTAATTTTTTTCAGCCATTCCACATCTGGTCCCCCCACCCCTGAACTTGTAATTTATGAAGGCTGCATACAGAGCAAAGGAGCAAACTAATCCCTTGTGCAATCCATCTTTAGCTAGCAAAATGACACCAGATATGATTGCCATTCAAAACAGTGGGCATGCCCCACTGAAAAGAACACAGTCAATGTGTCCATAACACGGAAAGGTAAAATTGTAATAAACAGCAAAATCTGACTAATCACAATTCCTCCATTATTTCTATGACTACATATGTTCATCAAGAATTGTTTGTCATAAAAAAAACAAGCTGCAAGGAGTAGATAAACTGGGAAATATTTTTTAAGTTATTTTAAAACACTAGATGATGACAACCAACCTAAAACCTCAGAAATCAATGGGCATTTTTGCTATTGTTTGATCAACATTCTCTTAGCAGCCCAAATTCATTGCATGTTTGGTGTCAAGCTAGAAAGATTATTCTCCACCATGTACTTCTATCACTGATGTTAAACCTTGTACAATGGAGTCTCAGTGTAGGAGGCAGAAAGGAGACTTGGCGTGCAGAATATTCAAAGAAATTTCTGAACACGTTCTTCAGAAAGGTTCTTAACCAGTCTGTTTAGTTTTAGGGTAAATCTTGCAGAGAGCTGCACACAGTGGGTGGGAGTTTCCTTCTTTCCATCTGCCACACTAAATACAGGGTGTGTTGTTTTGCTTTTTTATCCAGCTTCTTTCTTAGTATCAGCAAGTGTATAAACTTATACTGGTTCAGCCATAGCACTCAGGCTTTAACCCACAGTTCAAACTCCCCGGTTACAGGGATTTAGGATGTGAATTTGACCTTGCCGAGTATCAGAAATCAGTTCACTTAAATTTAGATTCAAGTCTTGGCTTTAATTTCTCATGCCTTTTTAGTTCTGAGGCTGATCAGATCCCAGATCATGAAGGACAAAGTCATTTGTGTAGACCTGGGTATCAGATACAAGTATCACTTCTAACCCATGAAGTTCAGCATTATCAGCAACAGGATTTTGGTTCAGTCCCATTCTGAACATGAAATAAAGAAATGGAGTTGCTCAGTTGTGCAATTGCTGCCCTGGTTTCTGATCTGCTCTCATAGGTGCTAAGTATAAAGCTTTTTCAGTAAGCCCAGAAACATCACTGCTCCTGGAGTGTGAAGAATTTATCACACAGGACATGTCAGCTGTATTGCTCAGAAAGATGGAGACAACAGAATAATATAAAGATGCTTTCTTTAGGCGGCAGACTCTAAATCCAGAGGATTTCTGACCAAAAAGAAACATATCTCATTATAGCACTTGGTAGTTACAGCTACAAAGCAAATGTTCAGAATCAAGTCCAACTTTCTGGCTTTAACAGATTAAAGGCTCACAGTATTTAAGCAGAGGCTGTTTTGTCATACATAACCCTACTTAAATACGATTTAAGTGTGTATTGTGCAAATAATTCATCGTAACAGCCTGATGTGGAAACAGAGCCACATTTCAAAGGTATCTTTAGCGGGTCTTTGAACACTTTTTTCCCACTGCTGTGACATAATGAGAAAAAGTTTGATTTATTAATCTTTAAAAAAATCATCCTACTGGTTGCCATAAGTTTCTTCAACATTCTAAATGAGGAAGAAAACAAATTTCAGTGGTTAAGCAACTCTGCTCTTGAAAATTTCAAAAGTAAATGAGTTTTAAAGTTTGCTGTCAACAGGTGTTCCACCGAAAATTATTTCTATGTGTCCTTCCTTCTTATAAACAGGGTCAAGAATTTTGATGCATCTCAGGCTCTTTCATTGTTAAAATGAACTTTTCTCATTCTCTCAAGTTTAAATTCTTGCTTCTCAACTTGTATACATCATAGAGGTATGTGTACAAATGTATGGGTAAATTGTATTTTGTTAATGTTTCCTCCTCAAATAAGGCAAATTGTTTTATTTCCAAACTAGCAGAGACAATCTTTCCAGGTATAAACCAGGAAGCTATGCATAAAAATGCAGTTTTAACTGCACTTTTCTGGATGTGAAAACTAGTGCCAGCCAAAATCTGGGCAGATAATAATCACCTCTTCATGGTCAAAAGCCATTTTAAAGGCAATTTGAAAATATGAATCCATTAGGCAGCACTGTGAAATGTATGTCATTCCTTATAAAGTCTCGTAATTTTTCCTATTTTTTTTAGCAAGGCAACAGGTAGTATCTCCTATTTATAATGTATTCTGTAATCACATGGTATTTAGTACTGTATGTTATTACTAAATATTTGACTAAATCAAAACCCTGAGTCAGAACAATCCTGACCTGTTGTTGCCATCCAAATCCAGATCTGTAAACAAACATAGTGTCTACTCCTGTTGTTCTCAGGGACTGAACCAGAACCCAAACCTGACAGTCAGCTGAACCACGGCACAGTAATAACCTAGTTCTGCTCATCTAGCTCATCACTCTAGGATTCTGAGGCACCAGAACTGTCAAGGAGGTCGTGAGTATACCATTCTAAAACTCCACAGGTCACAACTCTTTTCTTCACAAGTTCAGCATGTTTGTGCATTCAGCTAAGTCTTAGGAGGGCCAAGCAAATGTGTAATCAACCAAGTTTATTTTAGAATCAGCCACTCAATAAGGGGGCTTAACTGGGCAAATTGGGCAACAGCCACTGAAGAGATTCATTTATACCATTTTTTTCTTCAATTATGCTCTGACTCTTTTTGGCTGAGCTCTGACCCATTAAATCTTGCAACCAATTCAAAGCAAATCAATACCCCCTACAATTCTTTAGCTCTTTTTTCTTCAAGAGCATTAGTTAAAACTTACCTCAATAACGTCTGAGAAAAGTATTTCAGAGTATTGGCAATGTCAGTTCCAGAGGGCACAGGGTAAATATTGTGGAGAACCCGGTTGTGGTATTCCTGAAGGTAACGGATTTTGGAAGCAACTACATAAAAGACAAAAAGAAAAACAACACAGAAACTTTCATTTAGGTTTTTTGCAGACTTTGACAGAGTCATATCTGTTTTTTCCACTTCTGATTTTTTTTTAATTTAAGAATTAAACTTAACAAACAGAAAAGTTTCTCCGTTCCTTATAATTTGACTGAATAAAACGAACCAGAGTGCCAAGGAGAACACATGGAAGTGAATGCCTGCATCTGTATTAGGCAAAACTTTGTGCTAGCAAATTTAAAAAAAATACATATATATTACCACCCCGCACTTCTTCCATGTCTCCAAGCATCTCAATATACATTTATAATGAATGAGTCTTTAGATCACAGGAGGCTCATGTGAGACAGGTAAGTATTCCTATAGCCAAAGCAGAGATATAAGCTAAGACAGAGAGAGCTTATGCGATTTACTCTAGGCCACACATTTACTTTATGCAACGAAATAAAGATATAAAAAGACCTGTGCTGTTTATTTAAGTGTCTTAGGAAGTCTGATCAAGCAGATGAGGGGATTTCAAAGAGCAGTAGGAGGTGCACACCCTTACTAAAACCATTTTTTGTTGTTTTACAAGTAACAGTGGGTTTATTTTTAATAGGGATCCTTGTTCAGTATTGGGAAAAAGAGGTGACCCATCATAGTTGCAATGCCTTACATTGCCTATACAGCACAATACAGTCTCATGTAGAGACATCTACACACACTCAACTCCTTTTGTTCTGCTCAGATCAACCAACTCTGCTGAGAAACAGTGCATTGGCTGTGGCAGGGGCTGCTCAGCTGTGCTGGCCTGCAGACACAGCCTCCATGAAAGCAGAGCTGGCTGGGAACTCTTCATCATGTTAAATGTGCAACAGGACTGTGTAATAGGCAGTTAAAAGGGGAGTTGCTCAGCTTGAGATACTCAGAGCCATTTTGCCAGTACAGGTAACAGTACGCACTGGACTTTCACATCCAGGAAAGAGAAGATTCTGTGAGTGGTCAGCCACACAACAAATGAGGTTTGACAATCTCAAGTCAATTATCCATAAGATAGGAACACTCAAATAATCATCAAATGAAGGATATTATTTGCTGCAATGCATGACAAGTAAACCAATCTTGCAGCACCCAACCAGGGTAATTCTTTCACCCCCGTTTCCTGCTGTACTGACCATACCCTTCCAATTTCTGCAACAAGTGAAGCTTCTACAAAAAAAAGTCCCCCTCCTGATGATATTACTCAGCTTCATCACAAGGAGACAGCCTATCATGTGACTGAGTAAGGTTGGGGTCTTTGTAAAAATAGCAAGTAAAAATGCAACTGGGGACACTGTTATAATGCATATGTAAAAGTAATGAACTAAAACCACATAAGCATCTTATTATTTCATCACTTTTAAGCCTTTTACTTCACAAATTAATTTTAAGGTGACATTAATGAATAACTAAAAGTCAATCAAGACCTTACCCCGCCCCCCCAAACAAATGAAAACAGAAATTTTGTCACATGGACTCAGATTTCCTCAGTATAGATGGGAGCGAGATGTGAGCCTTTCAGGCCACCGCATAGGCCTGAATTATGAATTAAGCTTTCCGTGAGGAAAGCTGTGTGAGACCAGCCATATCTATATTGCTATATACCCCCAAAACCACCGGGGTAGTAACATCTGGTCAGGACGTGTTGCACTCCAGATTACAGAGGTTGACTTTAACAGTCCAGGACTGTTTTCCCCTTCTTGTCCCATATCTCATTCTTTCTGCCCACTAATCTCAGTTTTAGTCCCAGATTTGCAGGTTATCTTGCTAGATTATTTGAAAGATAGACACTTTTGATTAGTTTCTAGATGAGGAAAGAAATTACTTCATAGATGTATTTTGTAATGTTACTTCCTCTTGTCTGGGAAAAAAAAAAAAAAAAAAGAAGCCAGGTATATTTGCAAAAGAAACAGACCACGTTTCATAGTACCCAACAAAGAACAATTTACAGCCAGATGCACAGATTGTAGCTGCCATGGTTTGTTGTCAGATATGTGTAAATTAAATAGATTAAGAAAATGCCAAAGATGATGTCAGAATTCAGATCTAGATGCATTTCAGAGAACTGCCTCCCTACAGTTACTAACTTTCAATAAAGGGCATAGGGTATTTAGAATTATCTTTTTTTTAAATAAAGGAAATCTATTTATTTCTATTAATCAGGATTGTCATGCAATTGTATCAGACAAAATACCAAAACAGAAAAATTATTTATAATTCCCAAATATTACTATTAGCTTTAGGCTACTTGTTTCAACCTCATCTCTCAGTTCTGTTTCCCAGAATCCTGTCCATTTGAGCACAGCCTCACAGAACACAAAGAATCTTCTGAAGGAAAGTTCCAGAGCCAAAAACTTTGCCAGCTTTCAAGTTACAGAAACATGTGAATGACCCAGTTTTCTGAGTACTCATAGACACACTTCAAAATTGATGCCACCCTGTGGAAGTGTGTGGCCACTATCATAGGGTCATCATGAAAAACAAATGGGTATCTCTCTCAGATCTACACAGACCTCACTAAACTCTTTAGCCCCCTTGTAAGCATTGACTGAATCAAGAGTGAAACCATTAGGAGTCTTCAAAGATGGCTTTGGTTGCTCCACTGTCCTGAAGAAGAACAGAGTGGGCATCAGGCATTCCCAGGACATTACTTACCACAACTAAATATGAATATGAAAAAAATTAATTTTCTTTGAACACAGCAGAACATCTCAGGCATGCTGCAAAATCACTGTCAGCATGCCTGGTATGTGATACAAGATGCATGTGGTCACAAAAAAGGGAGGCTTCTCCAGTCAACCTCCCAGATTTACACCATTTTACCTGTTGTTCATACAACCTGCCCAAGAGCTGTGGGGTAGCCACAGAGTCATGTTTAGACCAGCAGACTTCTGTTCCAATCTGTATGATTCCTCATTTGCAGTGCTTTGCTGATGTTCTTGGTAAAATGAGATTCATTATGACTTGCGACTTAAGTCCTTCCCAAGACATTCTAGTTCTTGTCCGTCAGTCAGTGAGGGCAGAAGCAACAACAGCAAGAGTTGGAGTTTGAAAGTTTGACTGGTAGTGGTGTATGCACATCAATACATCCTTGACAGAGTCCATTAGTCAAAAATTGCAGCTGAGGGAATCTTGAAGTTATGCAGAGACAAAGACATTTGGTAATGCCATAAGAACTAGTCAGGGGAGTAGCCTTGGTAAAAAAAATACATTCAGCAGGTTAGAATGCACAGGATAAGCCCATTGACCGAATATTCTTCCTGGAGTATCATGAAAAAGAACATTAGGAGGTAGAAAGATCTGAAATTTGAACCCCAAGTAAATCGTAAAATAGAGAGCAACAGGGACATAGCAGACCTAGATGCAGTGTCTTGAAAAGTACAAAGGGATGAAAATAAAAAACAACAAAGGACTAATATGAAAAAGAAGCTCAAAGGGAGCAGACCAAAAGCATTAGGAATGGAGGAACAGAGAAGGCAGAGTAGAAAAGAAAGAAAATGCCATAGGCAGTGCTGGGACAAAAGGCAGCACAAATTTTTCCGCATGGCAGTGAGAAGGAAGCGTAATTAATGTATAAGTATCACATGAAAGATGAAACTATTTCAGAACTCAAGTGGAGGGCAGAGAAGGCAGAAACAACAGAATGGTACAGATCCAAACATTGCACACTTCAGGGCTTTTGCACAGTCAGAACATTGTGTCTCTACTTATGAGGCCAGAACAGCACCTCTACAGCAATACATTAACATCCGCATAATATTTTAAAAGCAAGATCATCCATTAAATAAGCAGTAAACCCTAAAGGAAAAAAATGCAAGTATTTTTGTTAGATCGGTTCAGCAAAAGCATATATATATACAAGGATCCTCCTCAGTGACCTGGAGGAAGAAGAGAACAAGTCTCAGCATGTGAAGTGTCAAATCACATCACATCATCATGACAAACATCAATCCAACCTCCTGGTCACAGACTGCCTGCTCATAACCATGGCACTGCATCAGGGGAGAAAGTAGCTCTGATATGGATGACAAGCTTGACTACACTGGTATTTTCCTCTCAGCCTCCCATTAGGGCTCTCACAGACACATCAGGTGTTACCAGCTGCAACAACACTGGGGAACACTTCCATTCCACAGATGCTGATGTGCCAACCACCATGTCATCTGATCATCCTCCGATCGGATCCAGCCAACATGGTGGTTAAAACACCCGTGACGGAGCAGAGTCACAGGGGAATGCCAGCAGCAGGGGGAACCCTGATGGGACACTCTGGGCACTGTGGCAGGCTGTCCGCAGGCAAGCCACGAACACCCATCCTACATTCACCCACAAGGTGAACGGCAGGGGCAAGAACGGCAGCACGACTCTCTCTTCACTCTATCTCATTATCAGACCACCTGCAAGGTGGCAACGCGTGGGTCACCGCTGGTCTCCACAGCGCATCTCCAGTCTCTCAAGTGGCTGCATCCCCTTGGGATAAGGCACAGCGCTGGCAGACGAGGCAGGCTGGACCCTTCCCGCCGTGGGGCGGAGGGCCAAGCCGGCGGTCTCAGTCTCATCTCCGAGCCCCGATCGCTCATTTCTCCCCGCGGCCCCCGGCGCTGCCTTCGCACAAACACGCCGCGGCTCCGCGGGGACCACCCGGCCAGCGAGGGGCTCCGGGGGCCGCCGCCACCGCGCACCGGCGGCAGCTCCGGCAGAAAGAGCCAGAACGCCGGCAGCCCCCTCCCCCTGCGCCGCCCGCTCGCCAGAGCCGCGGGGGTGCCCGGCCAGCGCCGTCCCGCCGGGGCGGCGGGCGGGGGACACCGGGGCAGCGCCACCGGCGGGACGGTCCCCCGGCCCCGCGCCCCCTCCCCTCGGACAGGCCCCGGCCCGCGCCGCCCGCCCGGCCCCCACTCACACTGCTCCGCCTTGGTGGACATGCTGCCACCCCTCTCTGTCTCTCGGCGCCGCGGAGCGCCGGTCCCTGGCCGCGATGGAGCTGCCGCCGGTGCCGCCGCCGGTGCCGGTACCGCTGCCGCAGGGCTGCGGGCCGGGGAGCGGCGGGCGGGCGGCGCCGGGCGGGAGCGCGCTTAAAGGGGCAGCGTCTGGCGCCGCGACCCGGAACGGCCGCGGCAGCGACGGGACGGGACGGGACGGGACGGGACGGGACGGGACGGGACGGGACGGGACGGGAGCTGGTCAGGACAGGAGCGGAGCGGAGCGGAGCGGGTCGGGTGTGTTGGGGTGGGGTGCCCCACCGAGCTTGCCATGGTGCCGGGTTGGGAGCTGCCGAGCCTGAAGATCTTGATAAGCCTCGGCGGTGTCTCCCGGGTGTCCCGGGGGGCCGGGACTGCGGAGGACCTGGCGCTGCTCACCCCCGGCTGCGCCGGGCGCGGCCAGAGAGGGCAATTCAGTGTACCCCGTTTGATTCTTTGCGTGGAGCAAAACTGTTGCTCCCTTGAGTACCTCTCCCCTCGACCCCTCCGGGCTCCAGCTGTTTACCCCAAGAGGGCAGGCAGTCGGATGCCTCTGCACGAGTTTCCCCATTTGTTTCCATAGTGCATCAAGCACCTCGAGATCGACATGCCTTCCATGAGACGAGGGTGCGGCCCCGACCGTGTCCCCTCTCCATCGCCACATCCCAGCCATGGTGACTGTCGCAGGACGAAGGTGAAATGAAAAGACCTTCATCTGATTGTGGTGGGAGTACAGTAATAACAATAAGAGAAGAGAATAATTTCCAAGAGAAATTATTTCACCACCATGTGTCCTTGTCAGCTTCCCTGGTGTCCTGAGTTGGCCTTACCAATCTCAGAAATGAAAAGTTAGCTATGAGTTTCTTCTGTGCAACTTTCCAAAACAGTTTTTCAGATCCTTATGCCTCTGAAGAAGCTTCATGGAAGCAATAGCATTTCATCAGCCAGGGCATGGGAGCCTTGATGTTTACACACAAAAAGAATCAGTTGCAACATACTCTCATCGAAACACTGAGCTGTGTAAGATAAGTAGGCCTGTGGCAACCAAAGAGAACTGTGCTGCGGAGGTGGAGGAAAACAGGTATGTTTTATTATTCATTGAACGAGGCAGCACTGCCCTGATTTGGTGATGGTGCACATTTTGTGCCAGGAGCTGTGGTGAAGGGGCAGATGCTGTTCACTGACATTTAACAGGTTGGGTTTTTTTCTGAAAGCAATCTTCTAAATATACTGCATGTGCAATGTTTCTTCAGCACCACTTAATTAGGTACAAAACAGAGCTCTTACTTGAGGCCATAGTTTATTCCCCACTCCCTGCTGCTTGTGAGCCCCAAAGAGAGAGCAGAGCCAATTTATACCACTACCACTGGCTAATATGAACACACTGCCAAACTACAATAGCACTGATCAGCAACTGAAAGGCAAGAGTTAACTGGGAGAGAAGTTGCCTCCATTTCCCTGAGCAGTACTTCACAAAAGCAAGGAACACCAGCTCATTCCTATATGTATTTTTTCTTCCTGTTGAATTCACTGTAAGATCATGTAGGTTGCTACCTGAACATATAATTTTTCTCTTTTACATTTAAATATTTGAGAGTAAACATTTAGAATTTTTCTTTTATTAGAAGCTGATATGAGATCCCACTGAAGTCAACAGGAGTGTTTCTATTTAATTTTATTTAAGTGCCCAGGGATGTCATGTGGTGCTACAAGCTGCGCTGGCCCCAACCCTAGGCCTCACATCATGAAGCATAAGTGATAAAAATATGTACAAACGGCTTTCAGACTTCACTGAAATAAGATGTTGAAAGCAGGTTTCATCTTTAGTCTGAATTTCTGTCTGTTGATGCAACAAATCAGTCTGAGCTGCTTTATTGCACATTACAGAATAGGGAACTCTCTGAACTGAGAGGTACTGAAATTTCATAGGTATCTTTAAAATATACCAAGTGTTCACATACCACAGTGGTGAGAATACTAAAAACATTCAGCTTGATGAAGTAGGAATGCACTGAGAAAATATTAATTCCATTTCTCATGTAAAATTTCTTCTTTGGTTTAAGCGCCTGAAAATTGCAGCTATGCCTGCATTTATTGAACAAGGTCCTACACAGTTCAGCATGTAGTTCAGGTACATGGAAAGCAATTTATTGCTTATGAGTACTTTTGCATGTCTAAACAATGCCTAAGCTCTAAATAAATCCTATACAAGCCATCTGTTATTTGGTCAAACAATTTAATAGTTGCCTAGTTTTTTAATACAGGTACAGAGACTCAACGCTTTACATTGTGAACAAATGTCATAAACAAGCAAATAAAGGGAACATGGCACTCTGGGAATTACTTTCTCAAGTCTCTGTGCTGAACCAGTCATAATTTCTCAGCAAGACCCTCATGAAAGTGCCTAACAAAATGGGTACAGTACTCCACTGGAAACATTTTTAAGCAGGCAAGGTTTATGTCCATATGCTTTTTACCTCTGCTCACACTCAGTTCAAAGAACACATAAAAACTGCAGGCATCTGAAAGCCAAGAAGTTGTTAATGGATGAACACACTTTTAACAATAAATGAATGGGGAGTGGAAAACTTGCATACCAACTGATAAAAATGAAAAGAATAAGTGTTACTTTCTGAGATGATGCATGGAAATTTTACAGAATCATAGAATCTCTGAGTTTGGAAGGAACCTCTGGAGCTTGTCTGCTCTAACTCCCCTGCTCAAGCAAGGTCAGCTAGAGCAAATTGCTCAGGGCCATGTCCAGTCAGGCTTTGAATATCTGCAAGGATGGAGACCCCACAACCTCTCTAAGCAACCTGTCCAAATATTTGACCATCCTCACAGTAGAAAGTTTTTTTCTTACATTTAAGTGGAAATTCCTGTATTTCAGTTTGTTTCCATTGCCTCTGGTCCTGCCTCTGACCTCCACTGAGAAAAGTCTGGCTCCATCTTCTTACTCCCTCCCCTACAGAATTTGTACACACTGACAAGACCCCCCACCGCTTCCTGCTCCAAACCTTTTCTCATTGAGGCTAAACAATCCGAGCCCTCTCAGCATCCCCTTATATGATAGGTGCTCCAGTCTCTTCATCACCTAGCCCTTCCCTTGAAGTGAAGCCCTTCCCTCCAGTATATGCATCTATTTCTTGTACTGGTGAGACCCAAACTAGATGTTGCACTGGTCTAGTTGGTGCTAAGTAGAGGAGAATAACCACCTCCCTTGACCAGCTGACCATGCTCTTCCTAAAGCAACCCAGGATCCTGTTGGCCGCCTTGCCACAAAGGCTTAATGCTGGTTCACATTCAGCTTGGTCGCTACCAGCACCCCCATGTCGTTCTTCACAGAGCTGCTTTTCAGCTGGCCAGCTTCATCTGTACTGGTGCTTAATTATTCCCCCTCATGTGCAGGATTTGAATCTTCATCTGTTGAACTTCATGAGATGCCTGTTGGTCCATGTCCTCAACCTCCCAAGACCCATCTGAATGGCAGCAAAACCATCTAGTGTATCAACTGCTCTTCCCAGTTTTGTATCATCTATGTATCTGCAGGTATCATCATCTGGGTCACTGGCAGAGACAGGAAACAGTACCGGCCCAGTATTGACCCCTGCAGTACAGCACTAGTGACTGCTTTCCAGATGGACTTTTTGCCCCTGATCACAACCCTTTGAGCCTGGCAGTTTGTTTGGCCACTTTTCAATTCACATCATTGTCAACTTGCCTAGTCCATACTTCATCAGTTTGTCTGTGCCAATGTTATGAGAGACAGAGATGAAAATCTTGCTTAAGTAAACATTCACTGCTCTCCCCTCATCCACTGAGCTTGTAATTTTATTGTGGAAGACTATCAGGTTGGTCAGGCATAATTTTTCCTTTGTAAATGCACAAGGACTACTCCAAATCACCTGCTTCTCCCTAATGTGTTTGGAATAAGTTTACCATTTACCAGATCATTTGCTCCATCATCTTCCCAGGGATCAAGGTGAAGAGAAACAACCTATGCTTTCCTGGATCCTCTTGCTTCTCCTTTTTGAAAATAGGAGTGACATTTACTTTCTTCTGTTTCTCAGGACTCTCCCAGTTGCTTTGACCTTTTTAAAATAATCAAAAGCAGTCTTACCATGTCGTTGGCCAACTCCTTCAGCACTTGTGTGTGCATCCTATCATGCCTATGGACTTGTGTATGTCAGGTTGTTTTGAAATGTTCCCTTATCTGATTGTCCCCTACTGACAGGTTAGTCCTCCTTGTTCCAGAATGTCCCACTGACCTCAGAGGCCTGGGATTGCTGAAGACAAGGTCCTACCAGAAAAGACCAAAGTAAAGGAGAATTTGAGTAGTTTGGCCATTTTCATTTTGTTCCTCAGCAGGTCCCCTGCCCCATTCAGCAACGGACTCCCATTTTCCCTAGCCTTCCTTTTGCTGCTGATGTCCCCGTAAAATCCCTTCTCATTGTTCTTTATGTCTCCCCAATGTATTCAATGGCCTTTGCTTTTCCCTTCACACTTGGCCAGTGTTTCTGTGTGAATCACAGGTCACCTGCTCCTTCTTTCACATTTTGTATGATTTTTTTCTTGACTTTGGTCAGGAACTACTTGTTCCTGACCATTCATGTCTCCTGGACCTGTGACTGATAATCTCCATGTTGGAAGAGACCGTTCTGGCACTTGAAGGAGGTGATCCTTGAAAATCAGTCAGCTGGTTGTCTGGATACTAAGGTGAAAAAATATATTCAAGATAGTTATGAAATACACCTACCTCTCACTGAGGAATTAGTTACAAACTCCATTCTCTGTTTCACTGGCTGAATAGACTTAATTCTCATATTTCCTTCTGCTATGGCTTTTGCAGGATAAGGCAGACAGGGTTTGGAAGGGTTGGGGAGCACCCTGTTTCTGTGCATTGCGCTGGTTTTTAACTAAACTTTGTTTGCCTAACAGTGTGTATTATAGTTACAATATAATGCAATAATAAATTAATGAAAATACTGTAAGGGGAAAAGCAGTCATCAAGAGCTGAAGTCACTAGTTATATGATTGTTGTCATTTTGAATTACATTTTCAAGTGTTCAGCTCCAAACAGAGACATAAAATCTAGTATTGTTCTTTTTTTTTTAATCTCCAAGTATTAGCAAATCTACTTTTAGAAAGGTAATCCTTTCTGAAAAATACAAAATCCTAAGCTCTCCTACCTTGAATCATGTACAGAAAATTCCTTAAATTGTTCATAAATTAAAGTGAATGTATGCATGTATTAAAAAAATTCTATCTTTTTACAGGTATATATCTACACATTTATATACAGACATGGTCACTGTTACCAACCCTTATTACATTCCCATGGTGTTTTCCTTAAAGGCTCAGCTCCCAGAGTCAGGTAATTACATGAATCTCTAGTTGAATTTTAAATGAAAGTTAGTTCTTGCCTGACATATTCAGAGACTCAAATGCAATATAAACAATGGTTGAAACAAATGAGGATTTCAACGTCTAAATGAGAAGCAGGGAAATTTTATAAAGCAACACAAAACAAAAACAGCCAACTTCCAATTTCATTTATTTTAAGCTGATGTCTTGATTTTTTGAAACTTCCTCACCATTTTTTTGGCAGGAATTTATCAGTAACTGCATGGTGATAGCCATATTAAAAGCCACAGTAGAGGTGGGGACATGTTTGAAAAGTCTCAAATTCTTTAATCACTACAAGCCTATCTGAACTGAAGGCTGTGGCATGGAGGGAGTCAAGGGAGAGCAGAGTCTGATGAGCCAATGGTAATCACAGCAAGAAAACTCAAACACGGAGTCAGCTGGAGCAGAAGGCAAGCTTCTCTGGCCCTCAGGACTTTTCAATCCACATGGTGCTTTTTGGGTATTTACTAGGCTAAACCAATGCCAGTGCAGGGGACTTGGTACAGGACTGGAGCCCCTGAACAGCTCCTGTGTAGGGACCAACCTCCTCTCTGTCAGATTCAAACAGCAGATGGAGTCCCTCAGGCCCAGACATGCATATTTGACAGCAATAGTTAGACCCCACGAAATTTAATTTGTCCCTAAATCGTTGCTCTCTGTAAGCATTAATCCTCATGAATGATTGTAAAATAGATAATCGCTTGAGGAAAAAGTCTGTCTAGGATTAAACTGGACAGTTAGGCTCAACTCAGACAGGCTACAGCATGTATCGTGGTTGACACAGGATGATTGCTGGAGCTGTTCCTCAGGGCTCAGACACCTGGGTTAACTGGCATCAGCTAAAGGACAGTGAACAGGAAAAGCACCTCTTCTTGTTCACAGAAAATTGTGTCTCTGCACAAAAATAACACAGTATTCTGACAGCTTGTATAATCTTGTGCTGGAAAATAATTTCTTCTGACAGGAAGATATCGAGTCCTAGCCTCTGTCCTGAGACTTAAAAATGCAAGGAAAACTTCCTATCAAGCCTTTGATGCTACAGCACCATGTACAGAAAACAAAATCAGTGGGATCTCCTGCTGTGAGAGGACAGGAAGGGAACTATTCTGAGAAGGAAGGTGTAGAGTATAGTAGGATAGAAATTAGGGCAGAGTAGAGAATTAGAATAGAATAGTTGGCAGTAATGGCAGAAGTGATCATGATGTGATCAGAAGCTTGGCTGAAGCCACCAACCCATATCAGTTATGCCATCTGGCATGTGACAAATTCATTTCAGTCATCACTGGCTTGGATTGATCTAAAATGAGAGGTGGAGCAGGAAAGAGCTCTGTGGTTATTGCTGGTACTGTGTTCCCAACAGAGTA
Organism: Pyrocephalus nanus; assembly: GCA_038380795.1. Taxonomy (NCBI): domain Eukaryota; kingdom Metazoa; phylum Chordata; class Aves; order Passeriformes; family Tyrannidae; genus Pyrocephalus; species Pyrocephalus nanus. The sequence continues at coordinate 48,144,297 of CM076265.1, read as the reverse complement.
GCCAGCTTGCAATGCTAATATTTGTTCTCTCTTTCCCCAATTTAGAATAATTAAGACTTCAGGAAAAAGAAAACATAGTTAAGAAATATAGTGGTTATTTGGTTATATTTACAAAACTGCAATTTTCTTCTTATTCTGATAATTACTTCAACTAAGTAAGTCTGTGGATGGTAGCTTTATTATGACATTTGTCAGTATCTGTCACTGTAAAAATCTCTGATAAATGCCCTCAATTTCTCTTTTAGAGTAATGTCATTAGCCTCTAAGTGAACAAAATACTTAATTTGTTGCCATAGCACTGGAGTTTTGAGAAATACATAGTGACCTGCATAGAGAACTAGCACAAACCTGATAAGCATGTACTAGGTCTATTAAAAAATCAGAGACTGGATTTACTGCTCTAAGAGAGACAGTCTTTGTGACCGCTACCACGCCATGTTTGTGAAAATTAGAACCACCCTGGCTGAATTAGATGTCCCCACAGTAAGCTGGATTTGTTTCTTACCATTAATCTCAGACTTGTGCAGAACTATGTTATGAACTATATAACCAACCTACGTGGCTAAAGTAAAAGCACACTGTAATGGTAATAATGAAACCAGAATGACAAGTGTCAAAATACTGCCTTCTTAAACCTGTCAGAGTGTCAAGGCCCAAAGGCAAAAACATAAACATGGAATTCAAGAAATCCAGAGCATAATATTGAGTTTGCTTTTCTACACCAAAGTAAAAATAATTGTAAAAGGCCTCTGCTGGGCAAAAACTGACAGAGAGCAAAAGAAGGCATGAGGCTTTCATGAAGAAAGTGAGGAGAAAGCATGTGATGTTCAACACTGCTAAGGTGTTTTACCACATCTTTTACATGTTTTACCACATGTTTGGGACCCGTGCCACATCAAATCCCTGGCTCAGTAACAAGTAGAGCTAACTGATCTTGCTTGTGTGCTTGAAGACTGCCTCCCTAGGAGCCAGCAGAGCCAGCTAGTCTCTCCCGCAAATTGGTTTGCTCCACACATGCAGGATGAAATGAAGGGTGGACAAGAGCCTTGGTGGGAAACACAAAGTGAGATAGGTTAATATTCTGTATTTTTTTGCAAGACAGACGTGAAATTATTAGAAGACATTCCTTTATAACACATGTAACATGGCATAACAAGTGTTATTTATTGTACTTTTCTCAAATATAGTCTAAAATTCAAAGTATTTATCATAGCATTTATTGTAAATAGCAATCATTGGAATATATCTCAAATGTCACAAATTTTAATCTAGACATTGAAAATAAAGTGAAGTATCTAATAATCATGACCTGCAGAAAAACATTTATCCTTGTGGTAGAGTAGATTGGCTGGGGGAACACACCAAAAGAACGTGAATGTAAAGATTAAAGAGAAACTTTGGAGAAAATCATCTTAAACTCTCAGAATTTTTGTCTGAGATGACTATAAAAAATTTTTTTTTCTGTATTTTCTCCCATTCACTTAGTTTAAAGCTTTTATGGTACCAGTAGGAGTCGACACAGGCAGGACACAGGAACAACCTCAAAACCACAGATTAAATGCAGAGAGTAAATTTGATCTGTTACCTCGCCAACCAGGGATCACCGAAGCAGCAATCAGAAGAGACACACAAGCAGGAACACAAGCACTGTGAAGCTTGATCCATGCAATAGGATCACCCAACCTGCTGTTTTCTCCTGTATTTCAGGGATTTGCACAAGCATAATTTACCACTGTGCTTTAACCTTGCCCACAGCAGGGCAAGAATCTCAAGCATGTTCAGTAGGGTGCCTCTAAGGCTACCACAGGCCTATGTTATCTAAACACAGATGTTCTAACACACAAGTTTAACCAACAATTAATATGCTATATGTGTTTTTTGACACCCAAACTGCAGGGCACTCGAGCGTGTTTACAATCCTCCTCGCCAATCTTCCATTTCCCACAGTACCTGATGACAGATCCAGATTGGTACATGCAGACTGGTCCAATCCAGCAGGTGATGGCAGAGTAGACCTAACACTATTTTGCATCCCTACACCATTTAATTTCTGGGTCCAGTTCCACAAAATCTGCAAAAGCTTTCTGACCAGGGACCTGGTACACAGGATGGATAATAGTGTGTGAATTGGGACTTTAGTTAGCTATATTCTATATCAGGGCTTTCAAGAGAATCCAAGTTTGGAGTATTACAGTTGATTGGAACCTTCACATCTTAATTTTGAAGGGATGTTTTCTATTTCTTTTTATAGCTTGGAAGGTGGCACAGGAACCATCCAGCTGGTCCAAGAACTGCCAGTGAAAATGCTGAGAATCCAATGATCGTCTCCTAAATTAAAGGAAATAAGGTTAAATAAAGCAAAAAAAAAATTTGAAATGCTCTCAGAACAAGCTGCCTATTTCCAAAAGAATTATTTTATATTATTGAACTTGTGCAGCTATAATTCCAGAGATGTGGCAGATTCTAATGGAAAAATAATCCAGGGAGGATTATTTTATGTGTTCAGACTAGAAGCACTAGTAACCTGTGGCAGTTGGAAAGAAAAGTACCTTAGTCCATGCCATGCACAAATATTCTTATACAAGACACATTTAAAAGCATAAAAGACACATTACAAGATAAGAATTTTTTTATTTTCCTACAGATTCAGTACATTTTGTGCCTATTTCTTGAGCTTTTTATTAACAAAATCGTTATAGAAACAGTATTATTTGCTTAATATTTACAGTAGTGCAGCTTATCACTAATCATACACAAGAGCTTTGAGTATCTACTAACACTGGGAGTTGATATAATAGGGGAGAGAGTTCCTGCTTAATTTAGTTAAGTAATTTTACTTAGCCTTCTATAATCATATGTTGGAGTATTTGTGCTGGGGACTATAATAAAGCTTATGAAAGGCACCCCACAGATATGGGGTTTGGTGATGCTTGTCTCTGTAGGATACTGTGACAGCATTCCCTTCCTCTCAAGCACAAACTTGCCATCTAGGAGGTGGGAGAAGAGGAACTTCTTTAAGGGGAGTTCCTGGGGAGAGCTGGTTTCCAGTTGGGATGAATAAAGCAAGAGAAAGCTCCTCTAAGAAGATGGACTTGCATGAGGAAAAAAAAATGAGGGCTCAAAGACAGAACTCACCACTAGTCCCACTTTTTCCTCAGGTGGGGAGCTGTGGATCCAGCAGCTGCTCCAACAGGCAGACCTGAAGTGGAAGAGTCGGGATCCATAGTGCATTATAGGGCCCATTATTTTATCCTGGTGAGGGAGAGCTGGGGTATCCTGACCAGCCAGTAACTATTGCTGCCAGGAGTTTCCCAGGCCTTTGTTATTTTCTATTGCTCAAAGCCTGCAGAATGCTGAATTCTTTTCAGTGAAGGCAAGGAGTCCATCTGCTTGACAGTCAAGTCCCTTAATTTTTAAGCTGGATGCAAGATGCACCAACACAACCAAAATATACTGGGTAGCTGCTGTCCTGGGTCATCACCAGCAGGAGTGTATGTATGTGCCCACTTACTGAGAAAGGAGCACCTTGGATTGATTCAGCCACCTCCCCACAGGCTCACTGAGTTACACTGATGAGCCCAATGGGTGGGAGGAGTCTGTCTCTGATGATGATGCTGTGAGGCAAAATGGAGAAAGCTGTCTGTCCTCCCATCTACTAGAGCTTGAAAAGTATTTTCCCCCTATATTCATATGCATATGTCTTCTCACACAAATTGTCTTCACCCCAATGACACACTCTCTCGAATTCCCATTTGCAGTTCACATACCACCTTCATTCAAAAAACAATCTGACCAGTACCTTGAATAAAATAATTCCTGCTCCCACTGCAGAGAATATCTCCCTCCTGCACATCCTATCCAAAACATCATTAATCCAGGTGAATCTGTGATGCAGCCTGCTGAGAGAGCAGCCGTCCACAGCAGGGAAATTTCGAGTCACCTGCCTGTGTTCAGCATCAAAGCAAAATATGTGACAGGGCAACAAAGGCAGAAAAATGTTATCAACATTCCTGGTAGGAGACTATTTAAGAACAGAAATAAATGGGCAGGTACAGAGAGAGATATATCTACTCCTCTGCCTGCAGAACTGGATGGATGCTGGAGAGCCTCAGTGTCGTGGCACTAAGCCCACGTGTAGGAGTTATTAGCCCAGGACCAGCACCATGCTAATTAAGGAATTCATCTTGCAAACTGGCCCTGGTTTATAGCTAGTCAGCTTTCACCCATAGCAATCAGACATTTGACAGTCTACACATATCTGTATCAAATGTGTTACTTGTGCACTCAGAGGTGAAGAGGCAGGAAAGTAAATAATCCTCCCCTCAGCTACAGACTCTGCCATTTCCAGCATGGACATTTTTGATAGATGAAATCTGCACTTGTTACATGCAGACATGAAGATTTTCACTCAGTGACAAGATTTTTACTGCAGTAAACATGCAACCTATTAGATTTCCTACTCATTTCTAAATACATTTTATTAATTTATTTCGTATTTTCTCCTGCCTTTAATTACCAAAGACTGAATCAGATAACTAAGTCATCCTTCTCTATGCTTCTCATCAGAGTACATACTTGAAGCTCACTTCCAAGACAGCCTGCAATGCACTGATGGTGAGGAGAGCCTCATCTTGAGGTTTTTTTGACAATGTGCAGAATATGTTAGCAAGGTGTAAAGAACAAAGAGTTAGCAGTCTGCACAAACAAACAATAATGGATCAGTGATGAAACAGACATATCTGGCATGTATTTTGCCAGAGCTGAAGCTCTGGTAAATTTACCTCCTTGATTTTATAGAGGAAGAGACAGCAAGGTTTTTTTCCTGTAAATTCTCCTCAAACACTAAATATCCTGCCTATCTGTAACAAATACAGAATTTGTCCAGAAATAAATATGTCTGAAAGATATTTCTAAAGTAATTGGACAGCAAAAGACTGATTTGCATTCGTCAGCTGTGTCAATAGCAGCTAAGCATGCAGTAGATAACCCTAAGCAACCAAACTTCCTGAGACAAACCTTCTAACACCTAGAGACTGTCCTAGATATATGATACTTTAAAATAGCAGGTTTTGAGTTCTACTACTTGTTTTCAGGTATTTAGCTTTCATGTTTCATGCTTTCTACATTAACTTTGTTTTTCTCTACAGGTGTGAGGATTGAAAACTTAATAATGTTATACTCAGATTCTGCTTTCATCTTCCAGCTATCTCCTGCTCAGACCCCACTAGCATTAATTCCTGTATTAACATGAAATCAAACAAACATTGTCCTACAATAGCAACAGTGGCTCTCATTGCCAAGTTGGCAATTCTTTTCCAGCTTTCTGAACATTTACTAGAAAATGAGACATAATCTTATTTTTCTAGTAAACCTTTCAACTACTGAGCTGTAAATCCAAACCACTCTTCCCCATTACCATAGTCCTCTGCTCAGAACAGGGCTACACCCTGGCATTTACAGCCAGTCTACATATTTTCACATGGCAGTGAACAGTGTTTGTCAAAGTGTCCCCAAAAAGGCTCAGCTGTTCTTGGCTCAGCACTGGCCTTTTTGTTCCTCACTCAGTCTTGTCTCATTTTGTGCCTGGGGATGCTCAGCGTGCTCCAGCCTCCTCTATACTCGCATTCCCAGCCCTCCAGACAGTGCTTATACACCACTTGTGAACACTAGGAGTTTTCTCACATCAAATTTAGATTTTAAAAGCCTTTTGCTGTTCCTAGGTTTGTTATTGGTCCCCTCAGTGTGGCAGGAGGACTTCAAAGCTCTCCTGGCACAGTTTATCTAGCAACTTTCTTCTTCTCCTCTGCTACCATAAAATACATTCTGTATTTTTCCCAACATACCTGATCCCATAGAATGGTTCCTTGCTCTTTCACTCTTTCAGAGCCCTGCTTTTAAGAGTATTTGCTCTTTAGACTGCTATCACTGGAATAATTTTATTTTGAATTGCTGAAGTTCCTTCTGATATGTTCATTAACTAGTACCATTTCCTCACACCTTAGCTGAGAGGGCAGGTTCTGTAGCCACTGGTACAGTGACACAGGTTATAACATCCCCATCAGTGGCAGGGCAAAGCACTTCCAATTAACATATAGAGACAGCACCAGCCCCCTGATGTCGGAGCTCATTTTCTCCCTCATCTGCTCCTGGGCAAAGATTGTAGATAACAGTGTAAGGCTGTTTCAGCATTTTGATTTCTGCATGAGGCCACTTGTTGATTTTATTTTAAAAGATGAGTCAAGCATGCAGGAAGGTAATGCTGGGCCGAATTTTCCATGGTACTTGGCTTTGGAATATCACCTGTTTTCTGACAGAACCAAGCTTGCTGCACAGAGAACCCTTAACCCTCCCTGGACACAGACAGTGACATCCTGATTTTAGAGAATGGAACACACAGAACTACAACATATGTTGAAACTTCTCTGAAAATTAACACTTATTATCACTAATCTACAGATCTGCAGTTTTTTCAGTCCTGATAAAATTACTCCAATGACGTTATTGCAGAGAGAATTTTTAACCACACTTTTTTTCCTGTTCTATCTATAATAATACTGCCATAAATAAACTCCTTGATGTTATCTTTGAAAAAATATTTTTGATCATCTTTGCTTTTTCACAAAGGAAAACATTTCAATCACAGTGAACAAGTTCCTGAACTATCACTGTCATAAAAGATTAGAGATGCATCAAAATACAGAGGAATTCAAACCAGGGTCTTACAGCAATATAAATGTAGGACAGTTATTCTGATGGTGATATTTAACCTGTAGAACTATAGTGAAATGTAAGTATCTAATTTGAAAATGAAGTAAGCACAATTACTTTGAGTTTTTTGGAAGGTTGGGGTTTATTTTCTTTTAATGAGAAATTTCTAACATTGTAACTTTCCCTCCATAAGTTTCACATTTGAAAGACAATAAATTCTGTTTGTACTACTTGGACACATTGAAAAAAGCTGTCTTCAATAAAATTAAATACATCTGATATTTATAAATGTGCCTGATATCAGTAATATTCTATTTCTCCATAAATTGCAGCTCAATAGTAAGTATAGTGGAATATAGAGGATTTGGTGCTGATTCTACTCTGAGCTGCTTCTTCAGATACAGAAGAACAGCTTTTGCAAATTTCAATTTTTTCCAACGTCTGTTTCTAGCACAGACACAATCTAGATGTGTTTCTACTTAAATTCATGAACTTTTCATTATGAACCTTACTGAAACACTTGTTTAAGCTGCACAGGCTTTTGAGGGCACTTTTGGAAGAAAAGACTAGAGGTGGGTTTTTTGAATGCAGCAATGGAACTTGGCCAAAGTGAATCCACCACCCCCCCCACACACACCCACAGGGTAACCTGGGTCTTCCTGCGCCACGACCTGGGCTTCTCTGTCTATACAGGGCTCACACTGCCACCTGGGGACGGCAGAGCTGAGTCCCGCTCCCGTTTTGAAGCAGAAAAACTCATCACCTTGAGTGCAGTTTCTCCTGAATTACAACAGTATGTCAGAGAGAAGAACCAAATGCTGGAATCAGATGCTGCATGTTTATAATCCAGAATACATGTTGCTCAAGAGCATTGCCCAAGCAGGCTTAACAACACTGTAGTCATCACTGCATTTTGAATAAACAAACCATTTACAATGCTAGTTTGCCTTGAGCATTTACTCATTAATGAAAGACAGGTACTTCTTTAACATAATCCTTCTTTTACGAAAAGCAAGTGATTAATTCTTGTGTCCTTAAACATAACAAATTTCTTGTCCATAATTCTACAACTTTTTTTATTCTGAAGGCAAAAAATATTAATAATGTCCTTCCTCTCAGCTGCAGTCTCCAATGAATTCATCTCCCACACTGGAAAGAAATGCATGTACATTATATTCCTGCAAGTTTCAACATTTAATAAGCCTGCTCTGCATAGTGTGTATAAAAAAGGAGAAAGCATGTTCTTGAATTTTTCGGTGTATTACCCTAGGAACAATAAATATGATATCACTGGCATAAGAAAACAATGGATCTAGTTACAAAGACATATAAATACTGAGGAATACGAACAAAGAAGAAAGGAGAGAGCAGGGAGGAAGGTTGTGAGAGACCTTGGTATCAAATCCTGCTTCTTTAGTTCCTATTCTCAAATCCATTTAATTTTAGAAATATCAATAATGGCAAATGCAGAAGTCATTCTCTATCGTTGTCACTCGAGATCGCTGTTAGACGTTCCTTTTAGGCCCTCGGGTACTGCAGAAATTGGGAAGCTGTTCTTGCAATGATTCAGAGCCTGACTGCCAATTTGTGTAAAGTTTAGGAAGAGTCCATATCCAGTTGTCAGAAACTCTTACTCAATCCCAAATTTTACTTATGACATATAAAGGCTAAAGAGCAATCAGGCTCAGCCTTCTTGCTGCAAGACTGTACAAGGGAAAAAAGAAGTAAATCATTTAGTTTATCATCATGTGGGTACGAAAACCCACCTGTTTGATTTACTGCCTGAACAGAGCACCGAGAAGAGATAATGGAGAGCACTTCCTAAGTGGATAAGTTAAGCACAATCAAATGCTCATGTGCTTTGGACAAGAGCACTGTTCTTCAACAGGACAACATGCTCTCAGGTTTTCAATAACTGCACTAACAAGGAAGACTCCACAATATGGAATTTACTTTACAGAGTCCTGATTCTCTCCTTAAGTCTGGGTGAGTAATACCAGTGACATCAGAGGACCCAGAACAGGTTTGGTATGCTATTGCATAAAGCTTCTTAAGAAGGGCACCAGGTGACATTTTGTCATTTACTTCAAGCTCAGTTAGATCAACAATAGCAAAAATAAACGAGCTGAGAAAAAAAAAAATACTATACCATATGAATACATCAATCTGTGTTAGAATCAAGTGTATTCAAAAGCATAAATTTTATTAAGCAACGTTAAATCGCCTATTGCTATTTTAATATATAGCAAGCATTTAATTTATTTTCTTCTGGCTTTTTATCATTTCTTTATTCTTAAATTGTAAGGCAATTTTTTGTGCATGCTGTTTTGCTTTGTGTGTAATTTAAACCTCTTTCAGCTCTCGGTCTCCGAGACCCATTTCACACTGTAGATGGCACTAAATCATTGCGCAACACCAGGCAGGCTAAGTTACTTACAGCCGGTTGGGTGTGCAGTGACCTTCCCCTGGTCTTGTTCTCCTGAAGGATAAGACTTCTATCCACCTAACTGAGTAGCATGAAAAGCAACTTAAAACTTGGTTGAAACCTGGAACAAAGGATACTGTCTGCTATGCTTGTGGCTGATTTATAGAGTATACAACATTTTTGTTCTGTAAGCTCAAACAATAGTAATTTCAGCTGGGGTAAGAGCTGGAATACAGGGATTACTTAATATGACTCCAGGCGAGGATTCCTCCCACAGTTCTGGCACAGCTAAATGCCAGCAAAGCCCCATTCCAAAGTCTGAGCCTCTGAATGGTACAGTGCTGTCAGGCTGACTGCTCTCGAGTGTGCTGGGGGGGTGGCAGGCAGTCTGACCCACCAGAGACTGAATGGAGAGCCCCAGGCAGTGCAGGGGCAGTAGTAGAGAATGCTGCTTTCTGTTTCTGGCCACATCTGATCCAGAACAAAGCGACTGCTTTGAGAAAGGCTGAGCATTTTGCAAGTTCTTTTAACAGGTATTTCTGTATGTGGGTAAAGTATTTGGCTTTTCCCTTGTGTTTAAATGAAGATGAGACTCCTTATTTTTTTCTGTAGGGAGCAGAAAGATTGCTAAGTAGTATTTATATTTTCCCCTTGGAATCTGATGAATAAGCAAATCATAGTCTGGAGTCCCAGCTGGTATTAGCTGGCACTGTACAACTGAAGACAGTGGCACTGTGCCAACCCAGACAGAGGGAGGAGACAACCTATGGATTTTGGACAGGACACAAAACTAATCCCAATGGCTAATTGTGATCAGCTGGAGTCTTGCAATACCCCCATTCGTCCAATTTGGATAAATGAACCATGCCTACCATTAAAATCACCACAGGTATTGTTTCTTTTTTCATCAGGCCTCAAGAACAGGCCTTTTGTTTTTTTGTTCTGTTCAGGCATCATGAAGTAATTTCCACGTTCAACTGTGGAGGATGCTGTAATCCTGGGCACCATCCAGGGCCAGCTCATTTGTTTCAGTGGTTGGTCTTTGACATCTTTTTTTCTGCCTGCAACACTCATTTAATTTCCAAAGTTTGTTCACAAAGAATTACAGACTGAAAGTGAATACTGCCTGCAGGAATCTAAGGGCATGTCTCTGGCATGCAGCAAGAAATGCTCAACACGTTGATAAATTTCTGTACTCCTCTTGGAGTCAGGTTAATATGCCCAAGCAGTGATGTGTGGATGTAACAGCTCAGCTGCATGAGCTCCACGACTTGCTGCTCTAAGAGTTGTTCACAATGCCTAATCCTCGATTGGTCTCTCCGGAGCACAGGTTTAATTCAGCAGGGTATGGACTGCCAACAGATGTTATGCCACAAGGCTACAAGCTATCCATACAGGAACACGCTAATTACTGCATGAGCTATGTTATAATCATCATCATCATGGCTAGGCTTTGCGAACAAAGATTTGAGAAGGGCTCTACCCATGCTTGATACAAGCACGCTGATGGCTAAAAAGGCCAATGCGAGATAGACAAGTCCGGTTGCAGAAGGCACAACAGAAAGACTCCCCAGGTGATATCGACAAGACACGATTCTTTCTGTGTTGTCTTTTCTCCTCGAGAGTGATCCTGCGTGTGTTCTCAAAAGCAGCAGCAATGTTATAGATGGTGTGTCTCCAGGCCTCCCGACTGGAGGCCAGGGTAGACCAATGGTGGTGATCAATATGGCCAAGGCTGAGGGATTGTTTCAGGCAGTCCTTGTATCTCTGGGGCTCCTCTCTTGCGGCAGCCAGTGGCAAGTTCCCCATAGAGCACGATCTTAGGGAGGCAGTGGTCCTGCATCCTGGAGACGTGCCCTGCCCAGCACAGCTGTGTTCTCAGCAGCATGGCCTCAATGCTCGTGACTGCTGCCTGTTCAAGGACAGACGTGTTGGTCACAAAGTCAATCCAGTGGATGTTCAGGATTGTACGGAGGCAGCGTTATAATATAAATATATGTTATAATATAAATAGGCCAAATAAATCAACTCCTTGGAAAGTGAAGTACAGAGAGAATCAGACACCCAGGGAGAAAATTATCAGGATCTGTCACGCAATATCACAAAATGCCACTTGTTCTGCAATATCACAAAAGGAATTGGTGGAGCCATTGTCCCAACAAAGCCTCAGAAGCCTGTCTTTACCCTGAGATACCACTTTCACAGGCAGCTTCTGCTTTGACATCCCCAGCCAGTTACAAAGATCTACAGAAGCAAAACTGGTCTTACCAAGGTAATACCTTCTGGCACATTAGGCTCCTTTATTTTGAAAGGGCGGAGCTGAGCCAAAAGTAAATGTACATGTGGTGGGAAAAGTGAGGAGTAAGAAGGTGAATGCCATATGCAGCACAGCAAACAGTAGCAGCATATCATTAGTTGTAAGATTCATAGTAAAAATTATTTTAAGGAGGGATTTGGAAAAAAAAAGTCTTTTGCACAGATCTCCTCCCATGTACATGGGATAGCCTGAGGCAGAGAATGAAAGTGCTTGGGAGAAAACAAAGATCAGTGTGCAAAGAATGTTAACTTCAAAGGCAAAAAGAGTGGCAGAGTCAAAAGCTTGAAATGTAAGCAAAACCAGACTTTCAGCACATTATTAGTTTAAACGACTGTGATGTGTTGTTAGTCTCAGTTTATTGCATTCAGGGTTGACTTTATCAGTTAAGATCTGCACCTAGACTCTGCATGCAAAACCCCCTGAACTGTCAGTCAACACAGAACTACATCTGACACAGCTTAAACCTACTTCTATTTCAAAGGGACTTCCAAGGCAATCATCTCATTCAGGTAATTTCTGTAACCCTTCTTTTAGCTCAAATGCTTTACATGGGATATATGTGTACTATGCATTCTATATATATGGCAGGATGGTACAGCAAACTTTTATTGTCAGTTGTGATGTCCCAGGGATACAGTCCCTCATCTCCAGCAGTTACTCATGAAAATAACAGGACCCCACTACAGCATATAAAAGTTCATATATGATCTCCTCAGATCCTACCTTTACAGGATTTGTGTGATTTTCCATGCACTTTTCCTCCTTTTTCTCTCTTAACAGGAAACATCTACCATTCTTAAGGTAATCTCAGATCTCACGGTAGGATTCATAGGTTTTCATTAACTGTGACTTCTTAACTAAAACCTGTTAATAACATCTCATTTATCTCTGAAATGCTTTGTGGCTTGGTGTGGAATTGCAGATTCCCCTGGCACCATCAGCACCACCACTGTCAGGTCAGTCCCAGCTGTGGTACAGCCAGCACTGGTCTCTCAATGCTTCAATGCTTCATAGCTTCTTCCTTTCCAGGACTTGGGTCTTCATGCATAGTCTGAGAATACCTCAGGACAGGAGCTGCTAATCAACTTACTTTGCTTCTCAAACCCTTTATTAAGGTTGGGATGCAGAAAAGGAAAGCTGGCAAGCTGAAATAGTCTATAGGAGCATCAGCAGCTGGGGGTGAATAAGCTGCTCTTCCAAGAAAGCATCTTCTTCTGATGTCAAAATGCCAGGATCCAGGCAGCAAGCAAGGATTTAGCACTGAGTATGAAAGAAGGAAAGCCACATTCTCCAAAAGACCTGAGACACACAACCTCCATGAAGGAGGCAAAAAGCGGCACCAACCTCTCCTGAACTGGGCAGCCCCCCACAATACACTGTACTGCTGTTCCAAGAAGCATGTTTTCAAACTCCTGGAAAGAGATGAGAAAATCCCACCAGTTCAGTGATTATTTCCTCATGCTTTTCATCCATGTGAGTGCCAAGGATACTGCTAGAAGAGAGCCTGAAGGGACCAGTGATAACTGCAAGGTGCAAAGCGATTGGGAGATACACCCAAAAGCATCATCTCTAAGGTCTCCTACAGCACATGCTAGTAGTAAAACCAGTCCTGCAATTTGGGCTTCCAGTTTGGGACCTGGACTTCAAGAAAGATGTGAACTAATATCACAGACAACAAAGAAGTGTGAGGAGAATGACCAAGAACCACAGAATATCCCCAGAGAAAAGTTGAAGAAGTTTGAATTGTTTCGTCTAAACAGAGAAGTAGGGGAGAAGGCAACTCTCTTCCAGACTTGTCCAATAAAAGTAGTTTGAAAAGCTAAGAGAATAATCTGTTTCCTGTGTCTGCTGTTGACAGAACAAAAAGTAGTGAACTTAAATTGCAGTAAGAAATATTTAGATTTGACAAGATGTAAATGTGCTGATTGAGAGCAATACATTACAGTGTTCAGCTCTCTTTAGGGAGGTTAGATCTTCACCATATTGACTACTTCTTTGAGGTAGTCTAACCACTGACTATTCTGCCTGTTGCTTTCACTTGGCACTTCAAAAACATCCAGCATCTGAAGATTTCTAACAACATCTTCATTGCTCTTTCACTGGCAACGATTGATTGCTTCAATTTGTTTCCAGCCTTATCTCTTTTAGAAACCACACTCACTCAACCTTGTTTTCATGGTTTTGCTGGTTCTTAGAAACTAAGTAGGAATTTTTCCCTTCCCCTGCCCACTTTGTGGAGGGATGTTAAGTGGGCAGTTAAGTAACACAAAAGAAACTTCCTATTAGTTAATGGCTCTCAGAATCTCATCTCCTGGGAAACAGGGGGTGAGGAGTTCTGGCTGGCTTCTGAAGCTGGAACAAGGTGGGAGTGGAAGCTCTGTGGGGTTTTGTTCTCAGCCTGGCTGCCAGCTGTGGATTCTGCTTGGATTTTCATCAGAGAGGAACGGTTTCGGGAGGTTTTTTCCCCTTCCCCATTCCCGTTTTCTTTTTTCTCAGTAGTGGTTCTTGTGCACATCAAAGGGAGAAGGAAGGAAAACTATACCACGTGATTTGGCCAGCAGAACAGAGTGAGTTTTCCCACTGGGGAGGACTGTTTTGTTTTGTTTTGTTTTGTTTCTCTCCCTCCTCTCTCTCCCCTTTCCCAGTGTGTATGTGGGGGAGGGAAACCCATTTTCGGTTTCTCCAACACACCCCGGACGGTGTCACCCCACGTGGCAACGACCAGTGATTCCACAGCGCCCCCTGCCGACCAGCATAAAGAATTGCAGGCTCTGCATCTCCAGTGATCCAACAACGCCCCCTGGTGACTGGCACAGGACACTACAAGCTCTGCATCTCTCATGATCCAACAGTGCCCCCTGCTGACTGTGGTTAGAATTGCACCAAAGGGAGCAAACTGAACTATTTACTTCTTTCCTTTGCTTGTGTATTGGTTTGTTTTGAAGAGGATTATTTGTGGGTATAAGAGTATTGTTTGGCTGTTTTACTTGTTTTATTTTGTTGTTTCTGACAACACATATATCTTTTAATATAGGGCTGTTATTTTTTCCTTTTTCCACATTATTTTTGCCTCAATTGGAGCCTCTTTATTTCGAATTTACAATTGCTTAGACGGAGGAGTTTGGGTCTTTGTCATAACTCATCCTCAGCAAAACACCTTTGTCTCATTTAAACTGAGACACTTGTCCACACGCTACTCAGCTTGATAATAGCTTCATCATCCAAGTTTCTTTCTTAAGACAGTAGAGGAAGTAGTAGTGATAACATTACAAGATTTGTCCACCGTTGATCAAGCAACATCTCAGGAGGATTACCATTCAGCAATTTGAATACAAAGAACCAGAGAAGTGTTCACAACCCCAAGTCTGCCAGTTCAAGTAGCATTTGGACAATGCTCAGGCATATGGTGTGATTTTCAGGGCTGTTCTGTACAGGGTCAGGAGTTGAGCTTCGATAATCTGTGCTGATCCCTTCCAGCTCAGCATATTTCAGGAAGAATTTCTTCACAGAGAGGATTGTTGAACATTGGAATGGGCTGCCCAGGGAAGTGGTGGGGTCACCATCCCTGGAGGTGTTCAAGAAGCAAGTAGATGTGGCACTTAGTGCTATGGTCTAGTTAATAGGGTGGTGATTGGTCAAGGGTTGGACTCTGATCTTAGACGTCTCTTTCAACCTAAATTATTCTCTGTGTGATTCTGTGTTCAAATTTCTTCACTGAAATGGTCATGAAGCACCAGAACAGCCTGCTCAGGGCAGTGATGGAGTCACCATCCCTAGAGGGATTTGAAAGATGTGTTGATGTGGTGCTTAGGAACATGGTTTAGTGGTGGACTTGGCAGTGCTGGGTTAACGGTCAGATTCAATGATCTTAAAGGTCTTTTCCTTATAGTTCTATGATTCCATGAACAGGTTTTACATGCATGTCATCATTCTTGTACCTCCCACTGATCATCTATTATCATCTTTCTAGCATGAATTTCCCAATGAGTTAGTTTATCCACACATTAAGTACACAGACAAATTCCAGTCAGTGCTGTGAATTCAGCTGATGCTATGTAATCAAAACCTATTTAGGGTCCAATGGGTAACTGTTTTTAACATCAGTAACTGCACTTTACAACACCCAGATCCAACTGGGTCATAGCAGGGTCTAACCAGATAGATAATTCACAGGATGCACTATTCTGGGTGTAAATCAGGAATGTACATTTTTTAAAAAAGTGTCCATCTGTTGACCTTTGCTCAGCAGGCTGCAAAACTTGGAAGGCACAGGTGGCATGAGATAAGACATTTCAGGCAGAGACAGGACTGCCTCATAGCTAAGTGCTCTCCTGGGAATCCAACCTTGCCTCTGCCAAAGATTAACAATGTAATAGTCAGTCATTGCTTAAACTTATCCCGAGTTGTAGCTAACAGTTTTCTCTTTGTGTTCTGAGTGCTTGACTTGAAATCCTGGTGCCAAGTTTGCAAGAGAGCAGACTCACAGCTGCAACAGGACTGAACAGGGCACATGCACTGAGCATGGCAAATGCTGCAGTAGTGGGAAGTGTCCATAAGGGCCCGGGTACCTTAACTGAGTCCCACAACAGATTCTCCATCTGAATAATTCTGTGTCTCACATTGTAACCTACAGGGTGGATATAACAACTGTTTTTTTGAGAATTCATTAGTGTTTGTGAAGCACTCAAATGCACAGAAAGGGCTGTAGGAAGTTATCAGCTATGCATTTAAAGCAGGTTGAAGTGGGCAGCAAAGTAGGCAGAGTGCCATACTGAGCTATGAGGAGAGATCAATGCATTGGGTAAACGCTCCACAAACATCTTATATTGTGGACATTGCACACAGAAACAGGAGGGGAAAAAAAGATCATTTTATAAAGTACTAAGTGATAGGAAAAGACCAGCAGTGCAAGTTTACACAGCCAAGGCAAGCAATTGCCATCATCATCAGCGATTTGTTTTTGGCATCTTTCTCTGCACTGATAAATTACAAAGAGCATTTACCAAGGAATGCAGCCACAGGGTGAGTGATTATATCCTCACCAAAAGCATCAGTGACACTGTAGCAACAGTAACAACAAACAACCCCTTTATGTACACATAACAACCCCCTTTTAAGGACCCAACTAAAGGTTAATCCAAATGAAATTTGATTTACAATCAAGTGACATTCCTTTTAGGATATGCCTTGGTGATCAGAGTGAGAGATTTTCCCTGTGCATGTGCAGAAGTTAGCTACATAAAGGTCATGCAGGCAAACTAATTAATTTTGTGCCTTCCAGTGTAGGTTTGTCTAAATTTAATGGCCATGGGCTGCCCATCATTGTCAGCCCACGGACTTCACAGGCCAGCACTTTTGTAAGGTTTAACCTCCTGGCATAGATCACCACCAACATTGTCTTCATTTCTTGAGTTGCCAGATTCTTCCACAGACAGACCCTTATCTGTCTCCAGGCCTCTCCTTCTCAGTATAGGAGCCTACTGTCACTTCTTTTCCTTGTGCTTCTTCAAAGGCCCCTGATGTACATGTATCTTCTGCTACCTGCTTGGGGCAGAGCCTCTTCAACATCTCCTTCACAATAATAGTTCACACTTTGTTCCTGCTGGATGCAACTATTTCACCATAACTAATTCACCAGGCTCCCCAGAAACGTACAGTGGCTGTGTGCCCTTCACCTTTCCCCAGCACGTGCTGGTGGGGAATTTGCTTCATCACAGAGCAGGCAGAGATCCCACAGCAGCCAGTTACGTGGCAGTCCCCATCACAGGTACCCCAGAGCATCCTCCTTCTCTCCTGCCAGCAGCAAATTTCTTTGCCCTCACCTCCCTTCTTCCTCAGCCCTCTTGCCAGAACAGAGGCTTTCTTCATGTCTGTATGAAGATCTGGTGATTAAAGGAACAAGGAAAACCAGGGCAGAAAAAGCATTGCTGTCATTGCTGTGCTGGCACAGCACCCATTTCACACAAGGAAGCACATCTCTCACCCTGCCGTCACTGATTATAGAAAGCCAGTTATTGTGGCTTGCATATCATCTTCAGTCTATTCCTTGAGAGTCTCTCAGATGATGTATCATGAGCAATTTTTTTATGAGTATGGCAAATAAACTTCTTCTACAAAATTTTAAAGTAGGTTTAGAAAGTGATAAAATCTCAGGTTATAAGAAAGATAACAGAAAACAAGCAACATTAAAAAGCTAGTAATAGTCCAGATCTATATATTTGCAGAATCTCATCTACATCACTGATAAAAATGAAGTCTGTTTAGCATAATAAGCATCAGTCTTAAATCTGTTTTTCAGCCCTTGAGCATTCAGTTATTGTGGATCAGTTACCAATAAACAAATGATACTCTGAAGTATTCTAAGCTCTTCTTTAGCCGTGATTTACTGCTTTGAGTTCCATGAAATTGAACTAAAATATAAATGCTAAAAAAAAAAATTAACAGGATAAATTAGAATTTAAGGATTTGATCCATAACATCAGAAAGTCACACTTCAAAAGGTCATGAATAAAAAAGTGTTGTTTACAGCAAAACAGAATCACATTCTCTAATGCAGTTGACATTATTTCTGTAGTAGGCACCTTCTGCAACATGTGGTGTGACCCCAACTCTCACTGAAAATTACACACATCTGGCTTTCTCACTGGTTTGCAGAAGGTATCTTGCATGATCACACCTTCCAGTTAATTGGTAAATTCTCTAGACCATGTACTGTAATCTGAGTTTGACAAGCAATCCAGCACAGCAGACCCTGGATTTGACACAGGGTCACACCACAATACAATACAGCACACAATACAGCAATACAAATACATCATTAATAATAACAAACAGTACACATTTGGACTGAAAATTAAAAGAAACATCCAGAAGTCTAAGAAATTAATCACGAATACAAAATGAAGCAATGGAAGTGAACTGGTCAGGGTTTTTTTCCAAGTGTATTTTCTTTTCAATAAACTCTGATACATATCATCAAAAGGGCATTTCAAAGCTTGAACTTCCTAGTGCAAATGAAGGGTAAATGAACTGCAATAGACATTTGAGTTGGTTTGATTCTTAATAAGTGGTGGCACATAATCAATTTTTCATACTAATACTCAAATTTGGAGATAAAGTGCACTGTGTATGTACAGTGATTACCATTGATAAGTATTTTACAGAAGTCCCTGCAAAAACATGAATAAAGTATTACATCATTGCTTACGAGCAGAGCTACTGCAAACTGTTGTGTGTTCTCTCATTCTGCACATTGTTTATTCTAAAGAGGAGAGGATATTTTACAACATTTAGGGCATATATAAGATTTTGTTCACTAGGACATCAAGAGATTATTTTAAATTGATCAGACCAAACATATCTCAATCCTGATAAAATTGGAACATCAATTTATTTCTTAGAGTGTGCGGTGAGGATTATAATTAAGTGATCAGGGAAGAGATGTGTGTGCACATGCTCTGGGGGTGTTTGTCAGACAGTGCGAATCTCCTATCCTCTCATTTCAGAAAACGTATTACCTGCATGTAAATGCAATTAGCTTCCAAATCCCACTCCTCCGCAGCGAGGTTTGTAACTCAGTGTTTTATAACTCGTCTTCCACACCAAGGTCCCAGGTGGCAGAAGGAGCTAGTCAGCTTACTTTTGGTGTGTTTCTGAGCTGTCTAGCCCATGAGACCACACAATCCTGGAAGACAATGACAGTGTGCTGCACTCAAGGGGTGACCTCTATGCTCTAAAAAAATATAAAGCGAAAGAAAGCTTGTGGTAGCCTTCCTCGCTTCCAACTTGCCAGATGTCTCCCCAAGTTGTTACCCAGCACACTGTTTGCCTCTGAGTCATAAGAAAGAAGGTTTATTTTAGCTACTAAAAGGATGACTATTGCACAGCAAGATCTTTGCACTTCAATCTAACCATCCATTTTGACTACTTTCTAGTTAATTGTATTAGAATATTAAAAAAGACCACTAATGAACCAAACATTCAGCCTGCAAGATTTTTTTTCCTTGTCATTTTCACTACATGATTATGAGTCAGGTTTGCTGGAGAATTGCATGGGTGTTTTTATCTACTTATAGAAGTTTAGGAACAAATTCATAACTGGTTCCCGCCACCTGAAAAACAAGCTGGCATACTATTCCCCCTTAGTCTAAAAGCTCTGTGACCTGAATCTTACTTACATAACTTCAACTGGTTCTTATTTCTATGCTGCTCTCAGCAAGCCATTGCTAAAATTGTAACAATGATATTATAAATCATGAATATTATAGAGAGACTGGAGTTGTCTCACACTGTTCATATTTAACAACCTCATCTGCAACACTTCACCTAACAGATACATTTAAATTGACAATTCCATGCTTTAAAACTACCACAGTCTAGTTTTCTATAGGTTTGTGTCTACTGATTTCTTGACTTTGGTGGCTCAGACAAATGAAGCCTTTCCTATGCCTTGCAGTGTCTAAAAGGACCCAAATGAGATAAGATCAATGAGTTAAAAATATTTTAGCACAGAGGTCATAGACCTAAAGCCTTATATGCTCAGGCAGGCAGTATAAACATATTTACCCCAATTCTACATAAAGCCAGGGTAAAATAAAACTAAGCTGAACACTGTGTATGTGGTATTCCATATAATGGTTCCTAAGAGCAGAGAATGGAAAGCTGGTTAGGGCAGGAGCAAGAAGAGAGACATAAATAGAAGATGGAAAGGCTGTAGTAAGCAGTAGCTCAAAGAGGCTGAGCTCTCCTGCCAGTCAGTTTTATGAGCTCTCCTGACAACAGCAACAAAAGCCTGCAAAGACATCACATTTACAGGCATACTTCCCCTTGAACAGATACAAGCATAACCCTGACAGTGTGAACCTTATTAATGAAACTACAATCATACAAATTCCCTCATCTTACTCTGGTACTGTGCAGATATGGAAGTCAATAGTTGTGATTCTCTCATATACTACAATACTGGAGACCATATAAATAACAAAGATGGTTAAAACCCCAAGGGGTACACTGATAATGTCCATGAGCCCAACTGTGTTTCTCCTCTGTTTTTTGGCTAAAACCAGTAGGAAAAGTCTACAGCATGGGCAAATATATTAGAGGTTGTTTTTTCCCTAGCTTCTTGGTAAGCTGCTCAGCACTATGGGATGCTATGCCAAGTGGTAGTTAGGGAGGTCTGTTGCATTCGGGCAAGTTAATTACAGAGATGGAGGACAGCACAATGCCAAGTGGGAGGAAGGCTTCCCTCCAGAAATGGACTGTCAGCAGAATCAGGAGGAGATGTAATCAGTCATAGCTCGCCTTTACCAATCAAGAACGAACACAGATGTGGCTTTCAGCTTGCTGAATATTTTCTGCCATGTGACTTCATCAGATTTTTGGCCTCTACATGAAACTCTTTTCTCAGACTTTTTCATATAGAAATAGGGTGCTTAGTTCTTTTTAGAGGGCTCAAGTAGTTCAGTTTACCTAAGTGGTTTTATTGTTCTAATAGAACGTTGACTATTCTGGATTTTTGGTCCCTCTCTCTGATTCAGAAAACACTGATCTTACAGGTGGTGGCTAATCCTGACAGTATTCACATGCACCTTTCTTTGAAGAAAATGTAGTAGTAGTGGTACCAGCAATGGTGGGAACAGCTAGGGACATTCTTACTGCTGGCCCATACCTTCATCTCGGTGTGTTGGATATTAATTTCAGATGCTGAGAGAGGTTATCAGAAGTGGGGAAGATGGTGGGAGTTTATTTCCAGGTGAGCATGAACAATGAAACTGGAATCTGTGTCCTGCCTGTAATGAGCTCACAGCAATGTGGCAAAGCAAGCAGACAGACATACGCTTAATATAAGCAGCTTAAGTCTCAAGGACAAAGAACATGTGCTGGCACACAACTTACAGTGCAGAGACCTCTGCATCTGGGCACGGTAACGAGCTTGCGGGATGTGTCACACAGGGCAAGCAGCGCACGCGGTGCGGGACGGGGTGTCGCGGCAAGGGCTCACACTCCGAGATCCACTCTCCCTCACGACTGCAGATCGGCCGTGCCGGGGGAGCACCGGAGGGGCACCGAGGGAACACTGGGGGGGGGGGGGGGGTAGGAGGGGGTGACTGTGGTGGCACCGGGGGAACACCGAGGGGGGGTCGCTGTGGTGGCATCGAGAGATCCCCTCAGGATCGGGCCCGCCCGGCCCCTCCGCCCTGGCCCCGCCCCAGCCCCGCCCCCTCCCCGCGGACCACGTGTCCCGCGCTCTGCAGCGCCGCCGCCGCGCAGGCGCCGTGCGCGCTCCCGCTGCCCGGCCGAGCCCGGGGCTCGGGATCAAAATGGCGGCGGCCGGAGCGGGGCCGGGTGGGAGCGGGCGGCGCTGAGCGGGAGGATGGCGGCGGCAAGCGGCTGCCGGGGTGAGACACCGCGGGGAGCTGGGCCGGCAGGGGGGCGCGGGCTCGGTGTCGCGGCGGCGGAGGGGAAGGGGCGAGACCGTCGACGCCCCCGCGGCGGGGCTCGGAGCGCGCCCCGCCGGGCCGGCTGCGGGCAGCTCGTCCCGCCGCGCCGCTCCCAGCCCGCAGCTCCGCGGGGCCGCTCGCCGGGGGAGCAGCCCCGCTTTCCGCGCCGCTCCCGGCCCGCAGGGTCCGCGGTCCGGAGCGCCGGCAGCGGCCTCGGCTGTGTCCGTTCGCGCTGTCGGGTCCCGCCTCGCCCCCCCGGCCCGGCGCCGCTCCCCGCGGAGCCCGCGGGCGGAGGTTGGGACCGTGTCCCGCAGGATCCCGTGCGGGCTCCTGTTCCCGCAGCCGCGGGGCTCCGGCCGTGTCCGGGCGGTGCGGGAGCGGCTTCGCTCGCCCGCTGTGATCGCGGGGCTCTGGCTGGGGCCGCTCAGCCCGGCCCGTGACAGCTCCCATGCCTTGCGACTGCTGCTACCCCGGGATACCTGGGGCTTTGTCCCGCTCCTCTCCGCACAGGTGTTACCTAGGTGCTTCCCGACAAAGTAGGAGGGAGAGCTTTGTTCGCGATGTGTTCGCTCGTGCCTCTGGAATATTCCTGCTGCCGGTGGGATAAGTGCTGTCCTGTCGGTTCGTGTTTCTACTTGCTCTCCCCCGCCATCCCATTTGAGGCCGTTGGGTGAAAGATGACACACATGTCGAGTGCTAACATAAAATACGATAGTGAGATAATCAAATACGTGTTGATACAATGGTACTTCATTTGTGTGAGAATGTAGTTTAGGCAATGTAGCAGTGCTCGAGGCTTTGCTCCAAACCAGTGTAACATAATACGTAGTGTTTGACAGATATACCACTGGGATGTGATCAGCCTCAGGTTTTACCACATGCTCCACGCTCCATTTAGAAATGGAGAAAATAAAACCAGAAACTCAGATACAAAATTTGTACTGCACATAACTATTTTTAAGGCACTGAGAAACTTGAGGAGTTAAAGCTTTGCCTTTTTTGTCTGAAAGATGTTAGGGAAGTAGGATGAGTCGTCTAAGGTTCTTTATTGTTTCAAATGTTTTGTCCTACTTCTGTATTAGCATCCCTCTTAGAGAGAAGCAGGGAGGGGAATTCCTTTTTAGATCCTTCTCTTTTGCTTAAGAAATCAATGAAAATATTTCTTCCTCTTCCTCTTGTTGACTAAGAGCCTGCTGCCAACATAACAAAATTAATTCTATAGGAAGTATTTATGAGGGTGTGGAAGAGGAGTCTTTTAGTACCATACAGACATGGATCATGGTGTTTACAAGGCAAGGTCTGAGTGCTCATTTTGTAGAATATCTGGATAAAGGTAATGTATGGAGAAAGTATGGCTTGTGATGTTTTCGCCCCGCTTGAAATAATTTACTTCTAACTAGACCTAGTCGGTGGACCAAAGCATAATTGAACCATTTAAGAACTTGCTCCTTTGCTGCAGCAAATAATGTTCTGCATACATTACTGTCTGTTTGTGCTTATATGTAAACATATGATGAACGTCTTAGTTAACCAAGTTTGTATCTTAAGTTACAACTCGAAGCTGCCAATTGCCCACATTTTTTTAAAGTCAGATCTAAAGTTAGACTTGCATAGTTGGGCTGCATACAGGTAATCATGGAAATAGAGTTCAGTGGTTTGTGTCCAATGTGGAGCCAGTGTTTGTTTTTGTTCACTGGAGATGAAAACAGCTGTTGAACCCTTTGTATTTCAGCTCAGCTGCACTAAGCATTGTTTTATTTGCTTTCAAACTTTAGCCAATGTATAAATGGGTTTGACATTCTAATCTAGTTTGTATGCGTAGGCATACAAGGAGCACAGACACAAGTCATCTTGGTTCACTTACTGTGGCATTGCTGTAATTGTTGCCATTTTAAATCCTTGCCTCTTACTTTAGTAAGTGGATTTTCTTCATATGTCCAGATTCCCTTGCTGAGTCATAGATACAGTGGTGCTGTAATGCTTATAGCTGGCATGGATGGATTTGCAAGGAGTCATACATGAAAGAAAAGAATTATTTTTATAAGCTCTCCTGGGAGACTTGCATGGACTTGTCATGGTGATTTTTACATTTTTTTTTCCCCTCTTGATTTTCAAGCTTGTCTTAGAAGCTCAAAACTTTGTGTTGTGAAGGTATGTTGCTCCTGGTTAAATTAGAGTAGAATGTTCTGTCTTTGCAGGCAACTTTTTGAATTTAATTCAGTGGGACTGCCAGAGCTTGATGAATTAAGAACAAAATATCGAGTCTTCATTTTGGAAGCGGCCTTTCAAGTTGCTGTTTACAGGATGTCAGGTTTACAGCTATGACTGATGACAGTTAACCTCGAGGCTTGCAGGGGATGAATTCTAGGCTAGGACAGTGTCTTCCTCCACCCTGTTTTGCAGGCTGCATTGGTGGTGTGGTGTCTTGGGGTCCTGCGCATGGCCAAAGGAGGAGGTGGGGCATTAGCCCTGCCCCTTCTGCCACCCTGGTGCTCGTTTATCTTGATAGGTCAGACCACATGCAAGAAAAGGGCGGTGTATTCTGATGTCTGAGGTGCACAGGGATGAGCAGGATAGTTGTGGCTGGCTGTCTTTTAGAGACAAAAAGTAAAATTAATCAAAACAGCGTATCGATATTTCACATTGAATACATGTAGTTCACATTAATCAATCAGAAGATCTGTAGGTAAATTGTGAGATTGCACTTAAGAAATAACTGTATTCTTAGTAATACTGATGGGAATCTGCTCTAACAGAAAATCTTGATAGAGAGCTGTGAGTTTAAATTTTCTCTTTGATTGATTGGGTTTTTTTCTTGACATGTTTACATGGCTTTTGATTTCTGTTATCAGATCAATGTCTTTTACCATTTTTTCACACTAGTCTGGAAACCTGGTGCAGAAACTTTATTGTACATGCAGTGAGGACAGGGAATCCTAGTTCAAATGTTAGTGTTAGATGAGCTTCCAGTGAGTCATCTAGTTATTGCTTTGTTTCATTTCCCAGGTTCTTTGAAGAATAAATCTTGTCAATGTGCCTTTAAATCTTTGGACAACAGCTATTGCAGATTTTTAGAATGCTCTTTCATATCTTGGCTTACCAGTATGCCTGAACTATAAGAAGAAGGGACTGTAGATGCCGTGTTTGATGCTAGTCTTGCATTTGTTACCTATCCAATTGTCATGCATGTCTGCCAAGAAGGATGACAACTGTAGTGATGCTAGGAGATCTGAAATCCTTGCGTGTTTTGTGTAAAAACAGTGAAAATTGTGAGAGCAGAAATGGGCAGGAAGGAAAATGGATTGGAAGGAGTTGAATATCACTGATGGTGTATGCAACATTTATTGCATACCTTGATGTCTGAAGTTCTGTAAAGTTTTAGTAATTTGCTTTCATATTCTCTGACGGTGGTGTTTTAGTTTCCAGTGTTCAAGCAAAGAGACCAGGTCATGTTAGAGGTTTGCCTGAAACTAAAGGGAACCTGAAGTCCCATTTTTTCCTCTGTCCTTGAGACTATGGCAGATACTTTCTGGCTTTATAAGGATGCCTGTGATGTTCTTGATAAATCCTTAATGATACAAGTGTCTCAAAAGCTTGCACTCCTTAGCTGCTTTTTTCCTGCTTCTACGCAGCTCCCTTAGTTGTACTGGTGAAGTTGTTTACATGTTGTCCACCTTTCAGCTGGGATAGAGTTAATTTTCTTCCTAGCACCTGGTACAGTACTGTTCTTTGGATTTAGTATGAGAATAATGTGGATAGCAAGCTGAAGGTTTAGTTGTTGCTGAGCAGCACTTACCCTAAGTCAAGGACTTTCCAGTTTCCCGTACTCTGCCAGTGAGGAGCTGCACAAGAGGCTTGGAGGGAGCACAGCCAGGACAGCTAATCTGAACTGGCCAAAGGGATATTCCGCACCACAGACTGTCACACCTAGAATATAAACTGGGGGCAGTTGGCCAGGAGGGGCCAGTCACTGCAGGGGGATGAGCTGAGCACTGGTCAGCTGGTGGTGAGCAATTGTATTGTGCATCAGGTGTTCCTCTTGGATTTTATTTCACTCTTTTTGTTGTCTCCCTTTTAATTACCATTATAATTATAATATTATTATTGTATTTTTTTTCAATTACTAAACTGTTCTTATCTCAACCCACAGGTTTTACTGTGTTGTTCTTTCTTTTGTTCTGATTCTCTTCCCCATCCCATTGGCAGGAGGAAACTACAATAGTAATGCCTATGAGGTTCTTGATAGATGCTTAGTGGCAAAATTGGCTTTAACACTTTAAGTCCACAGCTGCTTTTTCTTACTTCTTGCACAATCCCCTCAGCTGTGTTGGTAGAGCTGTTTACATGGTTTCACTCTGAAATATTGCAGGAGACTGATCTGTCTGAAAAATAAACCACTGAAGCACAGAATAACTTCACAGCAGGACCCTCATCTGGGGCATCATGTTTCTGTGGGAAGTCTGTTTGCTAGCACAGTGTAGGGGCAAGGTCAGGGAGGTAAAGGGAATCGGGGTGGAACTCTGTGGCCTGAAATGTGTTGGATTCCAGTACATACATAACTATATATTTAGTTAAATTTAAATATGATTTGTTTGCTCTGTTGGCTGTAAGTGGTGTTCAAGTTCACACCAAGCATTACTGAATGTGAACTTTAACAACTGGTATCCTTGCAGATGTGTTCAGCTCATTGGGAGTTTTCTATAATCAGTGTGTTTAAAATGGTTGTTTAAATGCTTGAGTGTTAAAAGATGCAAGAGAAAATTTAATGGCAAAAAAAAAAATCAGTCAAAACTGATAAAGTGTGGAGGTGTAGTGTTTGAGAGCAACGTCTTCCAAAATCAGTTTCTGTATTTCAGAATTATCTTGCTTTTTTTTTCAAACCTGATGTTCTAATGCAAGCTCTTATCTGTATAAATGACTAATCATTTTGTAAACCCAATTTCATCTTTATCCTCAAAATTTTTCTGAACTCAGTCGTCATACTTTACTTTGTGTGTGACACTCAAACATTATTGTATGTTCAGTTCTTCCTGTATTAGGAAGACTAGATTTTTGTATTCATCTTTGCTTTTCTTAACTATCATATCCTGTTTCCAATCCACTGTAGTAAATTGTAAAGGGTAGAATTTAATTTTTTTAAATCTCTTTTAAAGAATGTCTTGGTAGCGCTGCTTTTACTGTAATTCCCCATATTGTTAAAGAGGCTTTTTATTTCTACTCTGTCCAGTTTGATACAGAATTATTTCAGAATGGTAACTTGCAGCTTTTAAGGTTAATCTCTTTTTCCTGACGTTCTTCATCACTTTAGATCTTCAGTGTTATCTAGCAGGAAGTGCTTTAGGGAGATCAAGCTAGTTAATAGTATGCAAGATTCCTCTAATTTGGAAACCTTGTCCAAAATCTGCTAAAAGTCAGTTTCAGGATAACTAGCAGGGCATTTTACACTTCTGCTGACGGTAAGGATGGCTAAACTCAGAGCTGAAACAGCAATATAATAAATGACTTCTGCTTGGTCTTTTAGTTGGGCTTGTTGGGCAGTACTTGCATGATCTCTGTGTGCCCAGTAGAGCTGCAAAATGTATCTTTGTGTGCTCTCATGTGTTTTTGACTACTTTCAGTCATAGAAGATTGTTCTTATAGTCCATCACTGAGATTTTAATCAAAATTTGGGGTACAAAGAGCAAGAATACCAGTGTCTTGTGAAGGAATCCAACATTAGTAAAATTATGCCTAACTATATGCAAAATGAAGTATTTTTGATTGACCAGGTAGATCACGTTGCATTAGTGAGAAACTGAGCTGCTGCTTTGCCTATAATCTGCTACCCCAGATCTCTGTGCTGCAGTGAAGTATATAAAACAGTTCTGTAATGGGGAGGTTATTCTAATTAATCTAGAAATAATCAGTATTAGTGACAAAAGTTCCTTTTCATACTTTTTTCTGCTGACCCCAATGTTGGAAATGCTGCTTGAGAGCTGATTAAAAAGCGTTCTAACATAACAATACAATCAGAATGCAACAAGACAGTATTTTGTGGACTGGTGCTCCCTTATTCTTTGATCTCTTTTGATCTACAGCTTTAGCTTTGTTCTCATGATGACTCTTGATGTAAAGAGGGGGGAAGTAGTTCTTTGGCTGTTGGAACTGAGGAATTGGGCTTGCCATGGATTTAGTAATTTTTTACTTTTTCTAGGAAAATGTCTTATTTGAAGGCGTCCTGCTGCTGGGATAGTTATAGTGCCCATCCCCATAAATTCTGTAGTGTTTATAAGATGAGGTTGTGCTGAAGTACTTTTTACATGTGGGGTCATTTAGAGGTTTTCTCTCAGGTACCCAGATGCCTGTTTATTAAGATACATGAAAGGTTAACAGTTTCTGAAGCTGCTTGTGATACCTGACTGAATGACCAGAAGATTTCATCCTGAAGAAAGGAATGTAGGCATATACACTGTGTAATTTTGTATTACCCATTTAAAAATACCCCAATGAATCACAGACTAACCAAGCATGGAAATAAAGGCTGATGTCCTGTACTTTGGTTCATCCTGTACTGGACGTCTCAGTTTCAAATGTCTTGAGATAAAGTGAAATACATACAAAATGTCTAGAATGCAGGAGAGAGGATAATGTTAATAGGTTCATGGATTTCTTTAAAGTCATTCTAGTTGTGACTGCAGCTCCCTGAAATACATCAAATTGCTTATGCTGACATTTTGTGTTGAAATTACCTTTGTCAGTCTGTAATGAGGTACTTCTAAGAAGTTTTTGAAATTGGTTGTTTATTGTACTTCAGAGACTAGCAAGGTAGAAGAATGCTGAATTGACAAAATGCACACTGGAGATGGAAAGTTTTGTATTATTCAGTGCAGTGATGGCCTTGGTAATGAACGAGGGATAATCTAGGCTGTGTCAGTGCTTTACTTTTCAGCTCCTGAGAGGCATCAGTAGTTATTGGTAAGCTGGGTGCAAGCACAATAACTTCTACAGAGGAATGTATATAATAGCAATGAGGAGCTGCTGCTCAGTCCTTCTGAGTTCCCCCACACCCCCAGTGTATCAAGTGTCTCCATCTCCTCTGCAGTTTATTTTCATGAGTGATTTGGGGTCTTAGCTTATATAAATTTTGGATAAAAATGTGTGTTTACTGCCTCAAATTCTCAAATCCCAGCTTGGCTGACTTTTTTGGTTAGAGTTTTTTGGTCTTCTATTTTAGTAGCCAAAGATAATATTTAAGAGACTAAATTGCTTAGTTTTTTAATAAAAAGATACGTTATTTGGGTCAGAAGGTACCTCCCTGCTTCCTATTTGGTCATTAAAATCTCTGTAGGGTTTAGTCCTTCTTTAAGCATTTTTGGAAAATGGGCATTTGGGCTTGAAATGCCAAAATACCCTTCTGATGTAGTAAGGTTTTCTTACAGTGTAAGATTATTCCCTGTCTAATAGTACTTTGTAGTTGTAGACACAAACGTGAAGACTCGGTAACCACGGGTAAAGTGACTCTTATGTATTTCTGCACTAAATCCAAGCTGCTTGTCTTTAATTGCCTTTAACCACAATCTTTGATCCTATAACCTGGGCAGCAACTATTTGAAGTTGGTTTTCAGGCTTAAATTACAAGGCTACTGAAAGTGTTGTTAATCAGAGGTGCAGTCTGAAAATAAACTTTACAAAATATCTGTTCATACTACTCGGAGCTTTTCCAGTTTACGTAAAATAAAATTTGTCTTGCTCTTAAGTTTCTCAAGACATTTGAATTTTTCTGATGAGAATGTCTCAAGTAATTTTGTTACTGCATAATTTCTCAGTTAATTATTGGCTCAAAATTTAGGTATTTGCTAATTTAGGTATTTTTCCCAGCTCCATCTTGGGAATCTACTTTCTTTCTTCCCTTTTCCCCTCATCTGTTTTTAGCTACCAACTTATTTTTTCTGGAGAATTGAATTGGAAAGTAATTTTGTTACTGGGTTTCAGCTGCATCAAAGCTCAATTGTATTAGGGCACTAGCAATCTTCAGCAGTAATCAGGGTGCTTTTATTTAAGCATCTTGTGAGTCTGGAGTTTCATCCTTGTTTTAAATTTGGAAGTGGAACTTGCCCTTTTTTCTCACATCTACAAGATTAACTTGTTTCCTTGTTAAAATGAACCTTTTCTTTCTGTTAATTTGAAAACTGATCTGAAATAGATCCAGCTAAAAACTGTCCATGTTCATTGAATATGAATGGAGAGCTGAGTGGGAATGATCATCTAGGTAGAGGTAGTTTACCACCCAAAAAAAAAAAAAAAAAAAAAAAGGCAAAGTTTGGGGTTTTTCTGTATATTGATGGACTTCTCAAATAATGGAAGACTCAAAGGAAGTTTAGGAAGTAGAGTGCTGGCTAGCAAAGTATTCCCTGTCTGCATTTTGCCCTTGCTCTGTATGTGAAGGAATAGTAGAAGCAAGGACAGTTGTGGATAAGAGAGAAAGATAAACAAAATTTTGTCTAAAATTACATTAGAAACAATGGGTTGGTTCCCTTAATGGAGTATCTCCTCTAATTAGTGCAATACAACAGACTTTTCCTTTCCTTCTAAAACTTTTGTTTGATTTCTTTGAAAAATCTATTTTTTTTTAATGTTCTGGGGCAGTTGAAAAGCTTCAGATCTTGCGGGGGGGGGGGGGGGGAGAGGGGGAGAAGGAAGAGTTAAGGCATATCAGCAGTCTGCTCAAAGGGCAGATTTGCTTAGCAAATAGTTAAACAAAAAAACACCCATTAAGCCCTCTTGACTGACTGCAGCCTTTAAAAGTCTGCGTAGGTGAGGTATGTGTAGATATTGCTGAATGGATTGTGTATGTGATTGGTGCCTCTTGTTTTCAGAAACAAATTATGTCAACATGTGTGATGCTCTTTTGACTGTTCTGTAAAACTTGCGTGTTCATGTTACAGGACAAAAAAATGCTTTGGAAATGCGGAGAGGGCTTGTTGCAGGAAATCTGGAAGACATAACTTCCTTTTCTTGCCAAGGGGAAAATGTAAACAAAGCTCCAACTTAATTGTAGACTAAGTCTGGTTTTCTGACTAAGCCTTTCCTTCCTTAATTGATTGCTTTTATCATTGAGAAAGTGTATTTTCTGTTTCATTTGAAATGAATTTCTGTAGTTTTGGGCAGGACACGCCTTTAAGCTTGTGAGCATTAGTTCTCGCTGTGCTTGCATGGAATCTAAATGTAGATATTAATTAATGTAACCACTGAAGCTTAAGTTACTGGTATAACTTTTGAGGGTTCTGATAGTTTATGGAAGTATCAGAAGTGTACTTCAGGGAAAGCATTGCAATACTAATTTATTTTGCTACTGTACATGCTCTCATGTGCATGTACTGAAGTATCAGTCTTCAAAATGTCTGAAATCCTTGAATTGTACAGCATAGAAAGATTTCTTGGCATCAGATGTTATGATACAAAGGTTAGCTGGTGAAGTCAGTGTGGCTCTTAAAATTTTCTGCTGAAGTTAATGAATTTAAATTTACCTTATAGAAGAGTCCAACCAAAGGATAAATTTTTCAAATGTGCAAGCTTTTAAATAACTGTTAAAATCTTAGTATATACTTGATGTATATGAACAAGTATAAGATGCTAATTGTGGGGATTTTTGTTAAAAGTGTCTAAATGGGTTTGACTAGAAATTTCAGACCTACTCAGGGAGACAGCAGTCCATAATCAGTTTACAAGCTATTGAATAAGCCAATTGTTGTATAAATACCATGTGCAATGAGTTTTACAATTTGATTCTTGGGTTGCTGCCTGCTTCAGTGAGCAGAATAGACTTGGGAGTGGCGGGGAATGTTAGGAGACAAGGGGAAAAGGTGAGTGTCAGCACTGAAACTGGAGCCTCAGAAACAGTGCCTGCAGAGGAGGGCTGTGCTGATGTGCCTGGGACCAGAACTAGAGTAACTTGTTGAGACTGAGCCCCCTCAGAGAGAATGCAAAGGATGATTACAAAGGTATAGTTTTGTGGAGTTGAGACAGTTCAGTAGGAATAGTCTGCTGTCTTCATATTAACAGCTGTATTTTATATTCCTATTCCAGCTGTAGCTGCCTGTCAGACCAACCTGTCACCCCCTCCAGCAGTGGGGTGATGGATCAGCCATTGGAAATTACTTGTTCTGTGATCATATAATCTCTGTCTGTAGCGTGAGGGGGAGCAAGAAAACCTCTTGGCTGGATGGAACAGCAGAGTGAGGGGAAAGTACAGTTCCCTATTAGTTTGATTTCAGTGGTAGTGTCAGATCAGTCTGATACCTGTGAGGAGCTGACAGGCAGTGAGTCCTGCATGCACAGTTAGCTTCTCCCCATCAGAGGAGGAATTCACTAGATTGAGGGGAATAATAAAATGCACATAGGCCTGGCTTTCTATGTTTCTCCTTTATGACTAATACCTAGGTGCATATATTCTGTCACTGCAAATTTAAAATCTTCCAAGCCTTCAAAAAAGCACCAACCCCCATGGACCTCTTTAGTTGTGGTGGCTGCTATCTGAAGGATTGTTAACCAAGACCTAGTTGAAGGGAGCAACAAGCTGCACAAATACAGACCAAAGTAAGGACAGGGCAAAGAAGAAACAGCATTCAGCTAGTTAGCTACAGTGAGCACTGCCATGGTGAATCCTGGTGGTAGTTACTGCTGTCTCAACGGCCTTTTTCTGCTAAAACTGCCCTTGCCTTGCAGATGATTTTTCTTACTGCTAATTTTTTAAGAGCTATGTAGGAGAAACAACATATTACTAGAATGGTCTTACTCTTACTTACATTAAGATGTTTACTTTGAAAGTGGCTGAATGAAGATAGAGGTAACGTTGTACTTCAGGGAAGCGGCTGTTCCAGTCACACCAAAGTATCAGCTGAAAACAAAACATAGTCCAGTCAGGATTTAGGTGGCTTCCCAAACATCTACTACAATGAAAGGGGACAGTAGGAATGAACGCATGGAACTGGGAATGTTTTTATTTTTTGAAGACTGTGCCAACTGAGTATTACTTAGAAAGATTAGTCAAACTGCATGTTGCATTTGATTGTGGGGAGCAAGTAACCTTTTCTTGCTGCTCTTCCTCCTTTGGTGACATCCTTTCCATTCCTTGGGTCATTTTGTAGACTGGTGCAGGGAGCTAAGTACACTGGAGAGAACTAAGTTCCGCAGAAGAGGATACATCCCTTGTTTAGTTGATGACACGGTGGAGGAGCTTTGGGAAGATGGTATTAGCAGTGGTGAGCACTGCTGCTGAAGAAATGTGTGTGGAACCACAGTGGTGATGAACACACTTGGTTTTGTGTCCACCAAATAAAGTGTTTTGAATCCAGATTGGAATTGTGTTTGGGTTGGATCCAAGACTTGTTGTGACTTGTGACTTACTGTCAAAACTATTGGAATTGTAGCTATAATGAGTCAGTTTTATGTCTGTGACTTAGTGTTTTCTTGAATGAGGAAAATCAGTGTTTCTTTAGTAGAATTCCTGTGTCTCATGAACTAACTGTACTAGATTGCCTTCTGAATTCTTTACTACGCCTTTCCATGTTCCACCTTCCAGTTTTTCTGTTGTAAATAGATGAACCCATTACTGTTAAATGTGTAAGAGATGATGCTGGCAACCGATACTTGAAACTTTTGATATATCAGAAAGGAAAGGCTGAATGGGGGAAATGTGCTGTTGTGTGTTGACAAAAGGATCCGTGGAGAGGATGGCGTACAGAACAAAAAGAATGGTGGCGTATTGAGGCATGGAGTGTAAAGAAAATTGTTTTGAATATACAGCAATATCAGTAATAGCTTTTTTTAGCCACAGGCAGAGCTTTTCAGTGAAAGTAGATGTGTATTGTCACCAAGCATCTCGGAAGCTTGTGCATGAAGGAAGAAGGTTGTATAGAAACACTCTGGTAATGGGGAACGATGTTCCAAGCAACAGAAATAGCACAAAATGTTGTTACTGATGCAATGGCTGGCTGGCTGGAGGAAGAGTTGATTGCGGCCAAATTAAGACAGAGGTAATTTTTAAACTGATACATTAACAGAGGTCACCCATATGGGAAGGCTAATCAGTATGTGAGTCCAAGCCTTTTTAGTCTGCTTTAATGTTGGAATGTTGGAGCTATTGTTGTGAAAACCTCAAGCAGTGTCATCACCAGAGATGACTAAGGCTGTGGAAACTAATCAGGGTACTAAAGCTGAGTGATCAAAAGGATGCTTTTTTGAAGATAATTGAAAACAATAAGCCATAAGATGGGAGGAGTGCTGCTTGCTTACTCATGTAGGTACAGAGCACAATGTCTCGGACTGTCTCAGTAACTAATGTGCTCTCAGAGGAAACGTTCTGAGAGGAAGTGTGGTGACTGTAACTGCGCAGTGGATTTACAAGCACTATTGTGTACAGGAAGCTCCCGCGTCCTTATTCAGACTGAATGGCTTTCTGTGAAATAATTGAGCCTGGAGAAAAGGGAAAATGTCTGTAGTACAAGGAAACTAGTTGTAGGGTATATGGATCTTCCGTATGGTTGGGGTTTGAGCCAAGATTTCCCCATCTTAGTAGACTTAATTGAAAACAGCATGTCACATTGTGGTTGGGTCACAGCTTGAGCAAGAGGAGGAATTCCTGTTCTTTAATGAGACAGGGATTTTTGAGGGGTACTCTCAGACTGAATAGAATAAAAACCCATGAGTTGGGAAGACTGCAGAGAGGGAAGACTGCCTGCCCTGCTCCATAAGAAGCACAAATCCTGTTGACAGATAAGGAGTATTTGAATAGGAAGCCCATGAAATAATACATGTAAAGGTGGGAGAGCTTCATGTGGAAAGTTCTTACTTTTATTTCACTTCTGCCTTTCCCCTAGAGGAAAAGGAGCAGGTGACTCCGGATACTGCTGCAATAAAGGACAGGCAGTATCTGGAGATGCACTGAGGAGAGCAGTGGTCTTACCAGACCGGTATCTGACCCCAGTATCTGAAATTTAGCTGAAATTTCCTTGAGTTAGGTCAGTGCCTGACAGGGCAATCGAGTGTTGGCCTGAACTTTGATAGAAAGAAAAACTGCAGACTACTTTACTTTAAAAAAAGGTCTGATCCTTTTTTTGAGGTACTTCTCATGTAATTTGGAAGTTCCTTTTTCTGTGTTAATCAGCTGATATGTTCACATATATAAACCAAAGAGTATTTGCTGTTCTTAAAAAAAAAAAAAAATAGAAAGGCATGTGGGTGATTTTCACTTAGAAGAGGCCTTCTGAAACATATTTATACTCTTCAAAATGTATCACTATGTCAGACTCTGTTGCAATTATTCTAGATTGGCTAAAATTAATTATCTTTATTTCTCTGTAAAAGGATATGTTCATACCTAATTACTCTGTTCAGGGATATTGATAAAAATTTAGTGGGTAGAATTTCTCTGATTTTCTTACAAAGTAGATTTAATGACATTTTGTATCTAAATCAGATAATGTTCCTTTCAAGTTAACAGATAAAGAGTCATTGATGAATACTTGCTGTCATTTTACTTCAAGAGAATCCTAGAGGACAATGAATGAGTTCTTGCTGATGTGGCTGAAAGAAGTGTTTTGAATTCATCTTCAGGAACGTTAGTAAAGTCTTTCATGTGAATGTTATCAGTCAGAATAGACTTCTGGTAAATTATTGTGTTTTTGCAACCAGGTGGAAGGATTGCTGATGTAGAGAGATCAAAATTTAAAATTTGTTTGCCAGTATATGGAAACACTTAAGTTGCTGGGGAGGAACTGCCTATTCTGTGCAGGATTGTACTGCTGTCGCTTAGTCTGTATGTGCTTTGTGTGTTTGGATTCTTTTAGGTGCTGGAACTTTTTTGTATTTAGAAGAATATAAGTATGTTGATGTCCCATGCCTCCACAGGTTAGTGATTTGACCTGTTGCTCCCTGTTGATGACATTGTTTAATTGCTTCTGGGATGTGAAATGTTCAGTCACCCTCTGAATTGCTTTGCTGATTATCAGAAATCCTACTTGGAACACTATTTGCAAAGACAGCATTGAAAAGAGGGGGTTTTTTGCTTGTTAGTGTTTTCAGTTTCTGAAATGTACTTGCCTTCAAGACTACACACATTTTCATGCTATTTGAGTGTAGTTCTTTTAATTTTCACTCTGATTTCTCAGAGAATATGTTGAAAATCACTACAGGTTGTTTGTTTTAGGGGTTTCCCCCCTAAAATTCAGTCCTATGATTCTTAACAAATCTAGAAATAACAAGCCAGGATTACTGTGGTGGTTTTGCTGCCTTGATTTTGAAAGAGCTTCTTAATGGAGAAGCATACTACTTCATGAAGGAGAAAGTGCTGTAAAACTTCATGCTTAACTTTAAGAAAGGGTTCTTTGTGATAGCTGGAACACATGATTCTCAGCAAAGCACTAAGCAACGCAGTCACTTTCATAATCTAGCTATATCTGCTTTGTCTTGCCCTCTTGAGCCTGTAGCTGCTGATGTGGCTTATGTTCTGGTATTTTGCTTATTGGATTTTCTTTCTTTCCATTACAGTAAATCATGAAATAATACAGATTCATTTGCCCACGTCATGAAGAACATTATCCATTCTTTATTTTTGTGCAGAACTAGTCCAAACCAGAACCTTTCAGCTCTATTGGCTACATCTTACTATTGTATCATCCAGTTAATTTTGAATAATAAGGATTAATTGCTTGATTGGTTTCAAGAAAGGAGTCAAAATAGTCTTTGCATGGATTTGCATGTGTCAGTCTAGATAATCAGCTGATCCTTCTGTAACTACTGGCCAGTTACAGAATTTGTACTAGACATGCTGTCCGATATGCATTTGGCCTTAAGCATGTGTTTCTGAGATCAGGGACTATGGCCTCTCCAAAATCCAAGTATGCCAGTACTTCTTTTGAGTGCATCATTCATGGAAAAAGAGGAAGGTCAGGACAAGTAATACTCAGTTCTTGCCAGCTCCTCTTCCTTGGAGAATCACGTTCCAGTAGCATAGTAAGAAAGATGAGGTAGGTAATAATGGCACATCTGAACAAATAGTTGGGACTCCAACCACAAACAACTTTGTGTTAATTTTAAGTGCCTGGCACTTTGGATGTTGCTGGCTTGTAATTGCAGTAGTGGTACTGCATAACAACCAGCATGGCCAGGTCTGGCTTTGGAGACTCCTCAGTAGAGTAAAACTGTCCTGAGCATGGGATTGTTCCGAAATCCCTTTGTGATAGCTCAGGGCTCTGCTGGAGGCAGGATCAGGATGTTAAGGCAAGCTAGTGGGACACTACCAGAGGTTCACCCTCAGAAGTTCTTTCTCTTTTAGTCATTTATCTACCAAATCTCTATGGAAATAGGCTTGTCCTTGCTAAAATATAGTTGATGTGTTTCTTTACTGGGGTTGGCACTTCTAAAAGTTGATTTTTTTAGTTTTTTGGGTTTTTTTTAAAGGCACACACGCAACCCTAAGCCCCCCGCCCCCAAACCCAGTGTACCAGTTTATTGCTGGATCTTGTAATCTCATCTTGCATTACAGTTTTACTTCCCTGAAAGGAGCTTTAGGTGCAAAATAGAATAACATTTTTGGTCTAGATAAAAATCTAAGCAAACATGAGTAAGGTATGCTTGTGATGCTTGTGTTGTCATTTACTCATAGTAAATTTAAAATGATGTGTTAGGTAAAATGAAAACCTGAAATACCACGTTGGTACAAGTATGTGCATGTACTTGATATAATTTCCTACTTTGGTTTTAGTATTATGCTATTTCATAATCCTATGGCAGAAACTCCAAAAGAAATGCAAAAAGTTTTTAAAATTTTACAGGAAAGAGCCAAATGATTTTGGCTTTAAAACATGTTGTAGCACTCTCCACCTCACCTTTATATTAATTGGATTCCAGTGGACTACAGGACATTTTATGAAACTTTTATATTGTGGGATGACTATAAACAAAGTGTCATCTGTTACCTGATGTCCATTCTGTACACAGACTTTTTGTTAAAATTCCCAATCCAGGAATTCCTGGCTGTCAGCCCAGATACTTCAGATGCAAGTCTTCTTAGGTTCTTAGGATTTTTTCAATATTATAAGTATTGAGAGGACTGAGAAATTTATTTCAGATGCTGAAACTTTTAGCTAGACTTGTGTTTGTTTTAATTTCTATTCTGAGGATCACTATAATCTGAAAGTCATTTCCGTGCTTTTTGTAGCATTTGGGATGATAATTTTAGCTTCTAAAGCTTCCTGGTTTCATACAACACACTTCATATACTCTTTCTGCAGTACAGGCCTTTTTAAGCAAGCTTTGACATAGTTTAATTTTTTTCCTATGTATGTACATAAAGCACATCTGTGTGTGTATCACTGAAGAG
Organism: Pyrocephalus nanus; assembly: GCA_038380795.1. Taxonomy (NCBI): domain Eukaryota; kingdom Metazoa; phylum Chordata; class Aves; order Passeriformes; family Tyrannidae; genus Pyrocephalus; species Pyrocephalus nanus. The sequence continues at coordinate 48,106,048 of CM076265.1, read as the reverse complement.
GTCCTGTTTCAGTAGGTCAACAGATGATGAATTTAGTTTTGTTTTGATCTTGCATGGATGCATGCAAGCTTTTAATAAAAAGGCAAGAAAATGTACATCTGATGGTAGTTTTTAAAACAAAATTCCATTACTATATTCTGAGCCTAAAATGTGATTAAAAAAATTCTTCAGATAAGCTGAAATAGGGAAGCTTTTGGTGTGCAGGATAACTTCTGCAAGGAAAGATGAAATCTCTCATTCTGCAACTAAAGATCTAAATGTTTGTGGTTTGGAGTAATTTCTTTATTTTTATGTTCATCTCTTTTTACAACTGTCACCGTGGAGAAACAGCATTCTTGACTTAGCACTTTTGCAGTAACTGAGATCTGTTGACCTTTGTACTAAACTCAGTAGGTTATGTGCTAGACTGACTTCTGTTCAGGTAGGCTAGGTTTGGTGTAGAGACTGAAGTGGACACTATCAAAACAAACCAACCAGAAAAAAGGCACCTAAATCCATGACTGGTTTAAGTCCACTTCGCTGTTAAAAGATGCAATCCTACTCTACTGGCTTATTTTCTTGTTGTTTTTTTTTCCACCTGTGCTAGTGCAAGTATTCATTTGATGCCACAGCAAACAAATTGGGGTGACTGATACTGTTTAAAGATTTTGTTTAGGTTGGCTTTAATGTGGGTCAATTTGTCTAGTCCACAAAATATTTGGGACAGAACAAACAAGATAGGAAAAGTGAATATGAGACTGAGGAGAAGAAGGCAGGGCTTCCTGCAGGACTGAATTGTTTAGGAAACACAACATGGATTAAACAATATTATCTTGTAAAATTTAATGATGTATTAAAAAATATGAGAATTTTGCTTTCGGTTGATACATGAGGTAAAGGATAGTAGTGGAACCGAAGCTATGATCAGTTATGAGCTGTGAGTCTCAGTACACTGTTATGAACTACAACACACTTGAATTCAAGTTGCAAAATACTCTCAAGAAATTCACCTGCACATGCATGACCAAGCAGTGTGTGGAAGTTATATATTTTAAATTCAGTGAATTAATTCAGTCTGCACGATACTCACTTGGGCTTAATGTGTAACGTTGTGGGAAGCCTCTGAATAAAATTATTTTCTGTATCATGTATTTTAGGAACGTTTTATGATCTTCCTTTCTCAGTTAATTTCTGGTTTGCAAATTCAAGCACTGACTGCTAATGGTATTGAACAGTTGCATATATTTCTTGATCGCATTCCTTCCATCTTTTGGGACACACTTGTTGCCAAGTGGAATGAGGTGGAAGATACTAACTTCAAACCTGAGACTTGGTTAGCTATACTGAGTTCTTGCTAAAGGGGGGAAAAAAAGCCCAACACTTTTTTTTTTTTTTTTTTCTCTTGCTTAGCTCCTGGGCTCTTTCCTGTGTCAGGAAGAACTGAAAACTATTAGTAGACGTCTAATAGACAAATTATCACACCACAGCTGAATGCAGATGACGAAGGTGGAATAACAGTGGCATTATTCCAGGACTTAAATCCAAATGAACAAAGTCCAATTTTAGCTGAGAAAAGGGAAGTTGTTGGAATATCTGGTCAAGTTGCTGGCCTTTATTTGTGAGAGTTAGCATTCAAACTGAAAGGTGACTCTTATCTCCACAAAATTTGTCCTGGGTTTAATTAATTCCATCTGGAAACTGATACCACATTTAAACAACATATTCTGGGTGGGTATACAAATCACTTGGAGTGTCACTGTTTTAATGAAATTATTTTCTAAGTGTTTTTTTCTTAAGTCACTAGAGTTTTTCATGTATGAAGAAGAGATCTGCATCCATATGGATTCAGGTATCTTAAAATAGCTAGCTTATTTCTGCACAAGGAAGAAAATGAGTACATGCATTGGCTAAGACTGAACTGATCCAACAGCTTGTGTTTGCTGAGATAATATACTGGTGTTTGCTGGTGTGGTGCTGCCCATTTTACATGTGCTTTGGTTCTGTCTTCATCTTGAGTATGCTCCTATTCACGTGGGATGTATTTTATCTTTGTTTCCTGATGTGTAGCAAGTTGAATCTGCGTGGAGACAAGTTTAAAACTGCATGCAGTGGAGGTGACCTGGCCATCTCACTAGGGAGGGCAGGGATGGGAGCACCCCCTTGCTCACTTACAAGCCTGTGGGGTGGTGGTGTTATCACTGTCTCCTGCTGTAGCAGAATTCCTCTGGTGACCAGCAGCCTGCAGCTGCGTGAGGCCAATCCAGGCTGTGCACTCTCCAGAGCAGTGATTCTGCCTGTACATCATGCCTAGTGTGCCATGATGTGGCTGCTTTTTGAAAACATCTGATGTCATAGACCATAAATGCCAAAAGGTATGATTTTTAGGAAGCTTGTGCTAAGGCATCAGATAGATAAAAGTCATACACTCTTACTCTGTTTTCAGTCCCACACCTGTGTTTCGCCTTTGTATGAATAACCACATCTATAAGCCAGGTTTTCAGACCGTTCTCAACTCTTCCTCTTTGTGTAGTCAGCCCTTAAATTCTGAGGGTTTTGTTCCCTCCAGTTCTGTGCCTACAGCAATTTACAGCCTTTTTCTTCATGGTCTGTCTCTCACTTTCTGCTCCCCAGAATCTGCACTGCATACTGCAGTTCTTGCCTGAGGGAGGCCAGATGTGTCTCTGCATTGAGAATCACATCTCACCTCTGCACTTCACAGTAACTCCCTCTTCTGAACTCCTCGTGCCAGAAATAGAGTATTAACACAGGGAGAGGAGACTGGAACAATGCTGCAGCTTCCATGAAACACATGCCTTTGCATGTCACTTTCTTGGCCAATTTAACACACCACAGATGTACTGAAAAAGGAGATCAATTTGGGAGCATATAGGAAATAAAGGTGCACGTGTGACAATACAGTACAATTAATCTACATGTTCACAATATTCAGTGGACTCTAAAAAATTCTTAGTATAGGCTTTACCTTTGTATCACTCTCTTATCTGCATGTTTGTGTTCTTGAAGGGAGCACACCAGTTCAGTCAACAGTAGCACTTCTTCATGTGGTAACTTTAATTTTGTAATATTAATAATTTTGCTGCCAACATAGGAATAAATTAGAATGTGTTTGTTGTATGTTTAGCAATGAATCCTTGTTCGAATTACCTCAGAATTGACTTCCTAAAATGTTTTCAAATGCCCAAAAAAAACATTCAATGAATACTTAAATGCCTAATTTTTACTATTATAAACCTACTTCTAGGTCTTTTCGAGCCTAAATTTGAAAAGCGATACTGAATGAGAACTATGTAAATGTCACAAAATTAAAATGCAGCTGAAAACAGTGATAATGGTGTAACCTCCAACAGGATCGGCTTATTTTGCTTCCTCAATCAGTGTAATTCAATCTGAGATTATTTAACATTGTGAGAATATATATAAACATGTATGAAAAGTCTTTCTTGGTATAGTCAAAGGAGCATATCTAGTCTAGACCAACTTCTGCTTGGAGACTTCATAGCTAAAAGCTATGAAACGCTTGTTCTGTGTTAAAAATTTATCATTTGTGAATGGTTTGGAAAATTACAAGTCATCATGGGGGGGGAAAAAAGTATTTTTTATCTTGGTTCAAAACCCTTCAAATAAAAAGCTATCTTGGAAGTGTTAAAGTTTTTATTTTATGAAAGTACTATGCGTTGGAAGATTAATTTATTATATCTAAATCACATAATGCCTACTGACGAACAAATAACAAAGTACTTAATTGGTGTTTTTGTTCTTCAGAAATGGAGGAGCAGAATGCTGGACCTGGGATTGAAGATTTATAAAGGATTATGGGATTATGCACTGAAGAGCCAGCAGGCGGAATGCCTGAGTGACTGAAGAAAATGGGTGCTAATGCATCTAACTACCCTCACTCGTGTTCCCCAAGGGTAGGGGGAAATTCACAGGCACAACAGACATTCATAGGTAACTCTTTTCAGCTATCTTGTCACTTACATAAATGACTTGCTGGATTGTGTATGCACTGGATTTGATTTGCTTGCAGAAATGCTGTATAGAGCTTTTATTTTCTAGGTCACCAGTTTGAATCCATTCAAGCTCAATCGTGCATGAAATTCGGTCCTGTCCATCTGTTTGGCCTATGTATGCAATGAGTTGATCTGCCATTTGCTAGTAAACAGTTGCCAGGTTGTTTAAATAAAATAAGTGGAGGGTTTTTTATAATTAAACCTTGCATGCTAGTTTTGCCAATTGCTTTCTGTTACCGCTTTCTATTCTTCTTCCTCAGATTTTCTGTGAAAGTGTGTTAGAGCATGTAAAACTCTTCATCATCAGTATTCATTGTAGTATTGGCATTGTGTCCCAGTGAATTACTTCCTTATTGCTAGAAGGGATGCCTCTGCTAATAAACCCGTTAAAGTAGCAAACAGTCTTGAAGACAGCTTTTCCTCCTTTTCCTGTACCTTTAAATGGGGAAGAGGGGGACTTATTGTCCTAACAGTATTATTTACTAGCAAGAACCTTGCTTAGCCAGAAAGGTGAGTTAAAGGGCCCTTAAGAAATTATTTCCTTATTCCAATCCTAACTGGGGCAGGCATTACCTTTATGTGATTTCCAGTCTAATACAAAAATACCTCAGTGGAGATCTAAGTACTGTCACACTATAAATAATAAATAGTTACATTATGAATCTAGAAGAAGGCAATTTTTGAGAAGATAAATATTCCTTTAAAAAACCCAACCCCGACAGCCTGAAGAAGGATCTTAGCAGTAAATAACATCAATAGTTTATAAATGCCTTTCTCCTTTATGCCTCAGTTTGCAACGCTGAATAAGTAGTTATTGATATTCAGTGTTATTTCTTTTTTAATCACCATTGAAAGCACAGTGCTATCTTTAGCAGAGGAAGATTTGCTTTGTACACATTCTCTTTTGCCTCAGCTCTTGTGGCATTCCTTACTCAGATCTTTATAGAGGACAGGCCACAAACTGTTACATTTAAGGACCCAAGCTCTGGGCAAAAAAGTCCATGTGTGCAGTCATAGCGTGTCAGGGAAGAACTTAGTACTAACATCATGGGTATCTGTGCTGTAAAGTTCTCCTTAAGGGTTTACTTATTTTCTATGTATTGTAGCTAACAGTAATAGAAGGTTTGCCCCAGTTTACATATAACTTTCTAAAAATCAGAGCTAAAATGTTTTTATTACATATCTTGGTGTTTTTTAATCTGCCTCTATACTGAGTGAAGAGAAACCATTACAGGCCTGGAACCAGGCAGATCTGCATGCTGAAACACATTTTAAACAGATTTGAAAAGGAGAGATTTCCAAAGACTTCATTAAATTCCCCAGAAACTTTCTACATGGTATGTGGAAGGTTTAGTTGATACCTTTCGTTATTAAACTCAAAATAGAAACCCATTGTGTAATATGTCACAATAAATTTACTGACCCCCATTACCAATGGAAAATTGTGGTTGAGTCTCTTCTTGAGGAAGGCCTAACAGCATTTGCTTGTCTCATCTTGGGCAAGGCAGATGAGTGGTCTGGGTGAAATTCTTGCTGAAATCTTTTGATATTATGGGGTTCCATGAGTGTGCTATTCTCATCACACATGCACAGCTCTGCTTCTCTCTTTGTGACGCTTGGCTCCTGCTCATTTTGATTTTTGTTTGGGTGGTTGGTTTGTATAGCTGTCTCTGTAGAAAAGAGACAAATCCTAATACTGATAGCTGAGGTTTCCATCAGTTGTCTTAATGTTATATCAACTTCTATAGATTTGGGGGTTTTGTAGATTTTTTTTTTTTTTTTTGGTACTGTGGGGGGTTTCTTATGTGGAAGGCATTAGATCTATTTACTGCCAAAGTAGCAATGAGGAATAGAGTTATAATAGCTGCATATTTTAGTTTTCTTATTCCTGGAAACTGTAGGTTTGTTTTAGACATGCTGCTTTACCGTTAAAGCACTGCACCATCTTACGTTGTAAATGTAGGATGAACACAAAGCTGAGAACTGACCTGGCAAAGCACAGTAGTTTCATAGTATGAGCTCTTATTGTTAGTTGACTTCATGCTGAATTTGCTTACAGTTTATGAAGAGCAGATAAATCAGTAAAAATGGTGTAGTGTGCTTACTGTAAAGAAATACTTTTGTTCTAGTGAAAGCTTAACTAGTCATCCCATTGCTGTTTTGTCTACAGCATTAAGGAGGAGGATTTCGCACCATTTTCTAGGGTGGTACATCTGTTCAAGATGTTTGTTTTTAAATAGAGCTCTATAATTAGATTTTCAAATGTGTGGGAATGCAAAGGACTAAACAGATCTCATTTTTCATTGTCAAGTGCCCAGGTAGTTTCTCTTGGTAGTCTTCAGTTTGTGTAAATATCTACCTTTTCAAAGCTAGGCATGGTCTAAGGGCATGAAGGAACTATTACTTTTGAATAGCATTTAGTAGATTGGTGCCTTTTAGTGTAGAAGTGGGGAATAATTTTTTTTCCTACTTGTAATGCTTCTGCCTTATGAAGGAATATAGGCAGGTCAAAAAGGTTCTCTTCTAGATTCTATTTTTGAGAGATATGGAGCCACCAGCTGTTGTGAACCCAGAGAGGCAATGCCGATGCATCTCTGTTTCTGCCTCTGACAAAGCAGTTGCGTGGTGGTGCTTTTGTAGCAGTGTTTTATGTATTTGTAAGGGTTAACAACACTGTTTGCAGTACTTCCAAAGCCAAATCTTGTAAGTAGCTCAGGGTTCACAGAGGTTTGAATGGCGTTTTAGTATTTTGTGGTGATTCATGTGCAAGTAATACCTCAGAGCAGCCTTCAGGGAAGAAAGAAATTGAAACTTGTGGTGTCCTAGTTTTTCTTTAGTAGAATGTAAGAGAATGTTCTGCAGACTCAAATTTGCTGTTAGAATCCAAAATACTTCAAATAGAAATGAGCTGGTGTTTTTTTTTGCAGCAGAATCTGTCATTATAGAGTGACCAAAGTGTAGTTAAACTTTTATTGTGAAATGTAATCGAAACTCTTTAAATAAAGCAGAAATTCTAAACTTGTCTCTATCAGGAGAAGGCTGAATCTCTACTGTTTCATTTTCATATCTAGTATAGCATGTGGAAGGAATTTTTATGGAGGATTTTGCAGCACAACCTCTTTGTTGAAGTTGTCTTGAGTTATTGCTGTTCTTTTCATTTAAATTAATATTTTTTCATGTCTTGAAATTTCAATATGATGAATAACATGTTGCATGATCAAGCAAATTTGAATGTAGCTTAGATGTCTTTCCTCAAATAAAGCAAAGTTCCTTCCCAGGATTTTCACTAATAGTTGAATCATAAAACCACTGTGTTGCATGCTTTGTGGGAGTTCTAATTAGCTTGGTATAAAAGCCACCGTGTGAGTTTACTTACAGTTATTGAAGCTTAAACAATAACACAATTTACAGAAATCTTAGATTGCTACAGTTGTCACACTCTCAAATATGACTTTAAAATTATTCCTGTGTCTTTCAAAGTTCAAGAAATACTTATTTGAAATAATGTGGTACCTAAAAGCACTGTGTTTTAACAGGCTGGCCCACAACATCACTGTCAAAATAGCATCGCAAAACATCATCACAGCAAACCTACTTGAAACAAGTGGAACTGTGAGAGTGCCATGATAAAATAAGTTGTTAAAGGCCCCAAACACTCTGGATGGACCTTCCTTTTAAACTTAAAGAATAAATTTGTTCCATTTTCGTTTTTGCTTTCAGGGACATCATCCTACTCTCATCAAGGTTATGGCTGTGAATCAAAGCTGTATAGCCTTGACCATGGCCATGAGAAGCCTCAAGACAAGAAAAAGAAAACCTCTGGCCTTGCCACCCTCAAGAAGAAATTCATTAAGCGTCGGAAATCGAGCCGGTCTGCTGATCACGCCAAGCAGATGCGCGAGCTCCTCTCGGGCTGGGATGTCAGAGATGTTAATGCTTTAGTAGAAGAATACGAAGGAACGTCAGCCTTAAAGGAACTTTATCTACAAGCTAATTTGGCAAGACCAGAAGCCAGGACGCTACAAAAAGACATGGCTGAACTTTATCAGTACAAATATTGTACTGATGTAGACTTAATATTTCAAGAAACTTGTTTTCCTGTGCATCGTGCGATCTTGGCGGCAAGATGTCCATTTTTTAAAACGCTGCTTTCTTCCTCACCGGAATATGGGGCAGAAATAATAATGGATATTAACACAGCTGGCATAGATATGCCTATGTTTTCTGCTTTGTTACACTACCTTTATACGGGCGAGTTTGGAATGGAGGATTCAAGATTCCAAAATGTTGATATCCTTGTTCAGCTTAGCGAAGAGTTTGGAACACCGAATTCCTTAGATGTTGACATGCGCGCACTGTTTGATTATATGTGCTACTATGATGTGGTTCTTAGCTTTTCATCCAACTCTGACTTAGTGGAAACTTTTGGTGGAGGTCAGAACTGTCTAGAAGAAGAGCTCAGAGCTCACAAAGCTATTATTTCATCACGATCTCCGTTTTTTCGTCACTTGCTGCAGAGGAGGATACGAACTGGTGAAGAAATCACAGACCGAACTCTACGAACTCCAACTAGAATTATATTGGATGAATCTATCATACCAAAAAAATATGCTAAGGTCATTTTGAACTGTATGTATACAGATGTGGTGGACCTCTCGGTTTTGCACTCCAGTCCCTCAGTGGGCAGTTTAAGCGAAGTTCAGGCTCTTGTAGCAGGAAAACTAAACATGACTAGGGCTGAAGAGGCTATGGAGCTTTATCACATAGCACTGTTCTTGGAGTTTAACATGCTTGCACAAGGTATGTAATACTGTCCTTGCTGTAGAACATATGACCTTACTAGAACAATTTTTAGCTATTTTGCAGTGTATGTATGCTTATTGTCAGCTATCGGTGGCTGACAGTTCCTTTAGAAAAGGAGTTTGTTCTCTATCTCTAAGTTGTCAATAGTGCATCTGTTTTCTAGGGGCAAAAGAAATGCCATATAAGAGCTTTTAGTTATATGGCACATTGTTGACACATGCTCTTTATATCAAATATGCATAACTGGTCTTGCTATTTCTGATCCTTGTCTATTTCTGTAATTCATTTATTGGGTGTAAACTATAGGAAGAGGATATGAGAGGAGGAAATATTTGGACTTGTTAGGAAGTGTCCAAATGTGTTAACAGGGCTGTAAACTTGAATGATGATTTCTGTAGCTTATGTCAAAGGGGGAGCACCAACCCTTAAATCTTGCTGTTGGAAGGTAAATTTAAACAGCTTAATTGTACTAGTTTTAGGTCTTTAATATCTGCTTCTCTGTGTACAGAACTGAAGGCAGGGCAGTCAGTATTTTCAGATATAAAGTTTAGAAAGTTTTACTACTTCCATTATTCTTGACAATCACTACAGTCTTAATCACATACAACTTCCTGCACATAAGGGCTGGCCAGGGTCATTGCGATCTCTGAAGTGTCAGAGCACTGATTGGTGAAGTAATGGCACCTCATGTGGTGGCAGGAGCTTTACCTGCAATTTTGTCAGTTGGTGTCTGAACTATTTAGTGCCCATATTATATATAATGAGGTATGGGAATTGTTTCAGGCCTTGCTTGTGGGGAATGGTAATTTTACTTCTGAGCTGAGAAAGGGAGAATGGAGCTTACTGTACATCAGCAACATGATTTGTATAAACTTGGCTTTTGTTTTGTTTTTTTGGTTTTTTTTTTAACAAAAGTGACTTTTTACAATAGATCTGTAAATCTGTAACTTTTAGCTGTCAAATTAAATTTGATGAGATTGAAACCTTATAAACTGTTAAGGAGGTTTCAGTAAATAGGAAACTTAAGGAGTAGACATAAAAGAGGAGGTATAAGCACTGCAGAAAGAGATTGTATTTGCTATGGGTTCTCCTAATAGTTACATGAAACTGAAAATGGTAAAGATATGGGAAACTAATAATAAAACTAGCTCATGTAGAGCTTGGCATTAGAAACTAATTCTCAGATCATGCTAAAAGTTGAAATAACTACTACAATAAAACTAGCAGAAATCAAATGAGACTTGTTTTCTGAGGTAACCTGCTACAGGATGTGATTGAGCTGTTCTTAGGCTCAGAATCATTGAATCCTAGAGCAGCCTAGGTTGCAAAGGACTTCAGAAGATCATCTGGTGCAACCTGTTGTGAGGAAAGGAGCCTAGGTGAGATAATGTAGCATTCTGTCCAATCATATCTTGAAAACCTCTGGTGATGGGGACTGTACTGTGTCCCTGGGGAGGTTTTTCCAGGGAATGATTGTTCTCATTGCAAAAACATCTTGGATTGAGATGTCTCCCAGTGCAACTTGTACCTGTTGCCTCTTGTTCCCTTAATGTGGCTCCTTGTGAAGAGACAACCTCTGTTCTCTTTATAGTTGCCCTGCAATACCTAAAGGTACTGGAATACTGTGATGAGGGAATGCTAATGAGGGAACTTAACTGTGAACAAAACTCTCAGTAAGACACTGAATAATCATGCAGTCTCATAAATGAATAAGGGTGCAATTCTTTTTGTCAGACTGGAAACCTAAACTGTGATCTGGAGGTGCTCTGATGAAGCAGTGTCAGTTTATATCAAAGCAGATAAGCAGTGACAGAGAACTTAGAAGAGCAACTTAGGTAAACTTATAGACAGGAAAATGGCTTTTATTTTTGTGTTAGTAAATGCTGAAAAAAACGGATGTTTCATTTGATGCTGAGTTTCATTATTTCTGCTCACTTTAAGTTGAGCATGCTTGGATCAGCGTGTCCTAAACCGGCACTCTTTTCAGTAATGCACTGCAGAATGGTGCTGCTCTGGAATGTATATTGGATGAGTCAGTGGTAACACGATCTTAACTTTTCCCTGGAGGTTTTCCCCCAGCACTACTTCTAGGAGAGTGAAAAGAGCAGCAGGAGGAGCTGCTCTGGGCTTGCAGCACCTCGACAGCGTGCTTGGGTGGCTGGAACCAGTGACTGCAGCAGAGCAGGTGGTCTTGGGCGTCCTCTGGATGAGCCAGAGCTGTAGAGTTTTGGGGGTGGTCATTGGGAGAAATAGAGGGATGTAGTGACCTACCAAGATTTTTCTTTCCCTAGTAAGCCTCTTTCTGGCCACAGAAGTGGTGAGGTTGAGGGGTGGGGCAGTTGTTGTACTTAGGGGAGAAATGCAGTAAAATCAAGCAAGTGTTGAAGTGTATTATATTATCAAATACTAGCAAATGTAAATTTTGCACCCCTTCAGACACTGAAATTCTAGAATTTACCTTGAACTATTTAGATTTTTACAAAATTGGTGCTGTGTTCCCTAGCTACAGGAGAAGTAAACACTCTGTAGAAGATCTCTACATGCCAGTGAAGTCAGAATCTAATAGTTTCATACTTAATTTGCAGAGTTCATGTTTAGGTTATTGGTACTGTGCAGTCACTGAAGAATTGTTCTGGTATAATCTTATAATCATAATTAAAAGGAAGGTTATTTGATCAGGAAAAACTACATGCCTGTACTTGACTGAGATCACTTAACAAAGTATGTGCTTTAGTAGTGATCACTATTCTTATTTCTGCTCTTAAATGTATTACCTTGTCCTCACTGATACAATACTTAACATGAGGTCTTCATTTCAGTACTGTCCCTCCCTTTCCCTGATTTCACAGCTAGCAGACTTCTGTGCTGGAAGCTGTCACTCAAACATCTGACTTCTGGCTATTATGCAGAGGGATGCTGCAAGAGACAGCATTGTGTCAGTGTTGGAGACCACAAGCAGGCAGTTCTCGTGAAGTCCCTGAGCCTGGACCTCTGACTGTATTTTTCCGTTCTGTGGTGCAGAAGGTGTCCAGTCTTTCCCAAGTGCTGACTGATCCCATCAGCTGGCTTTCGCAGTAGCTACATCTAAAGTTTCTTCTCTAGATTTCCACACCCCCTAGCTCAAGTTTTTTATTTCAGTTCACTCATGCTACCCAATTGCAAACTTGCTAAGGCTTGTCTCCCTGGTTTCCTGGAAAATATTTTGGGCTCATTTACGTTAAAGTCTGGATACTCTTTCCAATTCACTTTGCTCACATTTACTCGGTTTTGGCTGGGTGTTTGTAACTGAGTGTCAAGTGAAGTTGATGTATTTTAAGGCTTCTGATCAACTGTTTTTATTTTCAACAGATTTTAGTTTGATTTGTCTTCAGGGAGCTTTCTAAGTATCCAGATGTTGTAATTTTTCTTCAGTTTCAGCAGATGATTCAGCTTTGACTATTTCCATGGAAATTTTCCCATTGCTAACACAGTGATACTCTTTTCTGACTATTGTAATTTAATAGATAGTTTCCCTATGATAAAGTCAGTGATAGTATGGGCATGTACTATGACTCTACTGTCCAAGTAAAGCAGGACAGCTTTATTTAGAATTTGCTCTGCCTTTATCCTAATTTGTTTCAGCTGAGGTTTGTCACTTATTTTCCAAGAGAAACAGAAATGAATCTTTGAACTAATTTGAGTAAGTGAACTAATCAGCAAGCATATCTTGTCGATAGAGCTGGTCATACTGAAACCCATTTATACCTGATAGGACTGAGACTGCTATAGGGGTGCTGGATACATGTTAACTATCAAAAAGGAAGCACTTCACTGCTTGCACAGACGTGGTGAGGATCAGAGCCCTCTCCAGGAGGTCTTAGCACATCCCTTACTGTGCTCTGCCTGCCTGTTTCTGTTCTCTGCTCCAGCTTTTTTGTCTTCATGCTAACTTGCTACTCTCTGTCAGCTGTACTGATGCAATCATTTTAACACATTGACTCACAAAGATTGGGTTTAAAAATCACTTATTTCTTCCTCTTCTGTAACAAAATTATTAAAACCAGATCAGTTCCCTAGTCTCATTCATCAGATGTCGTTAAAATAATCCCCAGTTCCAGTCTTACTGCTCTGCCATAACCACTGCTTTTGCAGGGAAGTTTGACCTAATTTTATTAGATAGCAATATTAAATATGTGAATCTTCTACTGCTTCTTAGCCCTGTTGCCCACTGTCATAAGTAGTCTCACTGAGGTGGTGGTACAGTATGTTTTTCTGTAACAGGCACTTGGATACTGGGACCTTATGACATAGTTTTGCTGGGAATCTTTTTTGCCTGCTGATTCCAAAAAGTTTTCCAAAGAAGAATTGACAAAAAATAACTCTATTTCAGACTTTTTGCTTTGCTTTTATTTTTAGGTGTTGAGTTTACTCTTGACAAGTATAAGAACTTAGAAACTTTATTTTAAAGCCATATTCAGTATCACAGTCTTTGATCTAGAAGCAGATATTGCCTGACATCAAAAGTACTCTTGATCTCGGGAGGACTGAAATACTGAAATGCCAGGAATCCCATGGTAGCAATATTAAATACACATAAATATACTGTGGGGACATTAGTGCAAGTGTGTCAGTTATATATCAGTGCAGCAGGAATGCTCAAAGGAAAAAGTCTGGCACTTATAACTTTGAAATAAATTGGGCATGATTAAGTATATATTAATATAAATCATAGAATCAAAGAATAGTTTGGGTTGGAAGGGACCTTAAAGGTCATCTTGTTCCAGCCCCCCTGCCATTGGCAGGGACACCTTTCACTAGACCAGGTTGCTCAAAGCCCCATCCAACCTGACTTTGAACGTTGCCAGGGATGAGGCATCCACAGCTTCTGTGAGCAACCTGTTCCAGAGCCTCCCCACCCTCAAAGTAAAACATTTCTTCCTAATACCTAAACCCTCCCTCTCTGTTTGAAGCCATTGTCCTTATCCATACGTGGCCCTGTAAATATTCTCTCTCCAGCTTTCTGGAGCCCCTTTAGGTACTGGAAGGTGCTCTAAGATCTCCCCAGAGCTTTCTTTTCAACAGGCTGAGCAGCCCCAACCGTCTCAGCCATTACAGTCTTCACAGGAGAAATGCTTCAGCCCTCTGATCATCTTCGTGGCCCTCCTCTGGACCTGCTTCAACAGGTCCGTGTCCTCTTTATGCTGGACAACACCAGAGCTGGGCACAGCCCTCCAGATGTTGTCTCAAGAGTAGAGTAGAGGGGAGAATGCTTGACTTGCTGGCCACACTCCTCTTGATGCAGCTGAGGACACAGTCAGCTTTCCAGGCTCTGAACACACATTACTGCATTATGCCAAGCTTCTCATCCACCAATACCTCCAAATCCTTCTCCTCAGAGCTGCTCTCAGTCCATTCTCTGCCCAGCTGTATTTGTGCTTGGATCTGGCCCAACCCACGTGCAGGACCTTGCAATTACGTTTCCCCTTTTCCAGTCTGTGGGAATTTTGTTGGACTGCTGTAACTTCTGAATTATGACAGTGTCTTAACCACCTCATCCCCCAGTTTCCTCAGGATCTGCAGATGCACTTCATCAGGTCCCATGAACATGTGCATCTTCATGTTCCTTAAATGGTCTTAAATGGCACTTCTTTGTTCTCCCAGTCCCTGCTTTAGCCCTCTGTGACCTGGATGATATGGCTGGAGCACTTGCTAGTGAAGACCGAGGTAAAAAAGTTGTTAAAATATCTCTGCCTTTTCCATATTCCAGGTAAACAGGTCTTCTGTTCCCTGCTGAAGAGGGCTCACATCTTCCCTCATCTTCATTTTATCACTAGTGCAGCTATAGAAGCTCATCTGCTCCTTAATTTAGCTGAATATTGTGTTGTACTGGATTCAACACAAGAGTTTTCACTGACAAAGAGTGATTAGCATAACACAAAATGCTGCCTGAGCTTCAAACCTTATTGTGTTGTGTTGTATTGTATTTTTGCTTTAAGGATTAATCAGAAGTGCTGTGAAGTCATCAGTATTTGAATAAAACAAAATATAATACTATACACATTAGTAATGCCATAATAGATGTACTTTGAATTCAGCCTTTCAAGGATGGGAGTACATGAATGTCGTAAATTTTTGTGCTTGGAAAAATCAGCAGAGGGATTAAAATAGCTCAAAAAACATACCAAACTTGGCCATAGACTTCAGCAGTGTTTGGCCACTTGTGGCCCATTGAGCCCTTTATCTCCAGGGCTACTTTGGTCTTGTTTTCCTTTTTGCAAAACACTGACATAGTTTTACACCTTCACATAATCGGAATGTGTGTGCTTCAGAGTCCTAAAATGCAGGAAATGGTGCAAATTGCAGTCTTGGCATCAGTTATCAATTAACTTAATCTGCTTCAAGCGTATGTTTTAAAAATCATTTCAGGAGGAGATAGAAACGAAAAGCACTAGAACTTGGAGAAGCTAGGAATTTGTGGCATTCCTTGAAGACAGAGAATCCAGTGCTGCCAGGAGGCAATAAATATTAATAGACTGGGAAAGTGCCTGCAACCAGAAGATGGAAGTTGAACAAGATCCCTTGTTCTCAATACAGTTAGAGGAAAGTAGATGGTCTTGGAGTTGCTGCTTATGTGATAACCAGTTAAAAAGGTTTAGTTCCTGTTTGTACTGTGTCTTATGACTTGCTTGTGCTGTTTTGTACTGTTGTGGAGAACCTAAATTCCAGTTGCCGTATCTCTCGAGTGTATGAGGTCTCTTGAATCTGCCATAGGTTGTTTGGTACTGCTGTCCTTCCTCCTGCAATAGTTTCCTTGTTTTTGTTCTCTGTGCTGGCTGTAGAGTTTGCGATGTTTGGGATCTGATGTTGCTGGAAGAAGGATTGATGGAAATTAATTTACTAGCTTAGTGAGTGACCACCCAAGCACCAGCATGACAGACGAGCAAGAGTTACAGAGTGTAAGAGCGTAAGAAGATGACAATCTATTTTAATAATGGTCTGAGCCATTCTCTACGTGCCAGCAAACTCAAAAAGTGTGGTTCCTGATTGCTAGAATGGTCTCTAATGTCACAAACTTAAAAAACATAGAAGAGCTTCTAGATTCCAGTTCGATGTTAAGATGAATTCTTACTGCTTTTTTTCCCCTTGGCTCCACTGGTTTGTATAAGTTTAGGGGGAAACTCTTCACCACAGAATGAATTAAATCAAGCTGAAAATTTTGTAGTAAAAACTTTGTTTAATGCCACTTTTGTTGATTGTTGGAGGCACCTAATTTGTCTTTAGTAGATCTGTCAACTGTCTTGATCCTAAGCTACTAGCTAGAATGGGCTCAAGCTGTTTCTTTCTGGAAGGGCTGTGAAACCGTATTTGAGAGAGAATTGTGGAAGAAAGAACTTGTTTGTAGGCAGGCCTATTGGTATCCAGCAAAAGGAGTGCATGGAATAGCCTAATTTGTCTGAAATACAGTAGTGATATTTCATTTTTTTAGAGTCCAAGTTGAATCTCTGAGAGATACTAATGGTAATAGAAGCTTGTGGGACACTTTAGGACACTGCAAATGGATCTTGGGAAGGCTGTTGCTGCCTGAATATTAAAAGAACAGTATTCATAGGAGAAAAATGCTCTATTCCACTGTGGAGAACTTGTGGCTATTAGATGACTACTTTTTTTGCCAAGTGGCTGATTGTTAAAGCAGAAAAACCTTCTGCCAAAGAAAAGAAGTTGGATGCCTTCCATAGCTAGAATTGGGTTGCCCCAGTTTATTTAGGTGTTCAGAAAACACTTTAATTATTACCTCATGCTTACTTCAGAAGAAACAGTTTTAATAATCCTGCACTTCTGACCCATTGCTAAAATTACTTGGGAAAAGGACTGTTTCGTTTGCTAGTCATCCTTAATGAGCTTTTCACCTGATGTTGTCATATCACTGGTAGTTTTGCACTGGTGTAAAATTTATTACTGTTGGGGGGATAGATGTTATTTGCACAAATTGCTTTAGAAATTAAATAAAGAGTGGTTCCAAAACAGTGTGTACATTCAGACACATTCCAGAATAAGTTTAGTACATTTTTAATGGCAGAATATTGTTCTTACAATTATTGCATTGGGGGTTTTATAGTATAAGGTACAAATATGTGTGTCTAATAGGATAGGTAAATTTATAACCAGTCATATTTGAACTGTTGCTTTCTAGTACTTCCTTCTTCTTTACTGTACTGTTTAAGGTTCCCTTTCCAGTGACTTTGCTCCTAAGTAGTAGCTCCCTTGACAGGTTCCCTTCTATTGGAAGTAGCTTGTTTACTTGTTACTACTTACTCCTTAATAACGTATCCTTCACAGTATTAGTTGCAGTGGAAATGGAGTGAACGCTGTATATTCTGTATGCTGGCCTAGGTAGAAAAAGGTTTTTCTTTTAATTCTAATTGTTGCTACTGTGTCTTACCTGTATGCAACCAGTGCAAAGACATGTAGCATCAGGAGAGCTATCTGTGTCTTAAATGTTGAGAGTACTGTACTAAACACTGTCTTATTCAGCTTATCCAAGAGCTCAGTAATGAGATACAGATTTCTAAACAGCAGAGTTTTAGTTTTTCAGTATCCTTGAAACTGAGAGAAAAATGATGATGTCTAAAAAGTAAATTTGCAGTGTAAGCATGCAGCTCTGAACTGTCTGGGGACCTCTCATGGGCATAAGCACAGCTGTAATTTTGTGGCTGTAGTGGGTTGAGACTGGAATGTATAATTCTAGAATAGGATTTTTTATTTTCTTTAAATGGCTATCTTTGTACTAACCAGATATATGAAGAAAATTAACAAAGTGGTCTTGGAGACTCCAAGTTATCAACATTGTGGTACCATCTGTCTCAACTCAGTAACCCCAAGTACCCATGTTTTCAGCCCTCCCACAGTACATCTTGATGATCTCGGAGGTGTCTTCCAACCCAGTTAATTCTATGATTCTATGATCTCCCCTTATTTCTTCCAAATCTGCTCCATCTCCCTTCAGGAGTTTTAACTATCCCCTGTGTCTTCTTCAGAAGACATGTACCCTGTGAGAGTAAATGTTAATGTAGCAGTGAGTACAAAGAACAGTAGCAGACTCACCATGAGTGTGCATGGTGGTTGCTTCCCTTTGGCTTCCCTGTCCTGGCACCCTCTGTGCTCTGCTGGATACTGAGGATACCAGTGTGATGGCCTAGAGCAGCCAGCCAGTGCTTCCTACCTTCTCTGTGAGTCAGAAACTGATGCTTTGCTGCCCTCACCCTGTGCCAAGTAGCTGAATACCAACACTGTCACTCACAGCTTGTTTCTGCTCCTCTCAATGGTCTGTCTCAGGAGGATCCGTGTGCAAAATGATACAGATGAAAACCCCACCTTTGTTACAGTTCATCGTTTCTGGGGATCTACTGCAAACAATAGTGGCTCAAATTCAAATTTGCAACTTAAAATGTATTGAATAGTCAGATAATCAGAGGAGGTTCTGGTTGGGCTGAACTAGCCCAGTTGTTTATCCAGGCATGCCCACAGACGTGACACTTCATGTGCCTTTAAAAGGTAAATGACTGTGTAGTTGGAATCCTAAACCACTGTTAAGATTATTGTACCTTTAGTCAGAATTTAACTCTGTTTTCAACTTTGATCTGTAGGGCACTTCTGTTTTTACTCTCACTGGGAGTCATATAGCTTACATAACATATATTATAGGTTCAGCCATATGTACTATTCCTTCAGGATCAAAGTGTCTCTGTAACAATACCATTGATTTTTGCCTTTGTTTCCTAGGCTGTGAAGATATTATTGCTGAGAGCATCTCCCTAGACACCTTAATTGCCATTCTGAAGTGGAGCTCTCAGCCGTACGGTTCCAAGTGGGTACATCGTCAAGCACTGCATTTCCTCTGTGAGGAGTTTACCCAGGTCATGACTTCGGAGGTGTTCTATGAGCTTAGCAAGGACCACCTGCTCACAGCTATTCAGTCTGATTATCTACAGGTAACCTGCAATGCAGAATACAGATGGTCCTGCTTGAGGCAGGGTGTGTTACACCGTGTCTAGAAACACGTGGGAGTAGCCAATTTTAAATTGTTCATGAGTGAGTTTGTACACACTGAGCACTCCTTTTATAATACCTAAGAAGTGAAATTGAAGTAGTGATTAAGAAAACTGTTTTGTTCTTGGCTTGTAACACAACCCAAATGTGGTACATGCTATTGCTCAGAAGTCTAATAATAGTTTATAAATGGATGAAGATTATTTTAAACAAGGCATTTCTGAACCTAACATTGCCTTGCATGTTTAAGAGTTTTTCATTAAATTTGTGCAATGGTAGTAGTTTTGCTGTAACGACATACATACTAATTTGAGTCAGTGGGAGCTGATAAACTAGTAATCATTCAGAAGACTTAATTTATTTTTGTGGAAAGAGAAAAATACCTTTTTTAACAAGTATTGCAGAATTTTTTTTATGTGACTTTCCTTCAGTAATTGTGTGTTTTTATGGAGGGAAAATCATACTGACAGATAGAAAGCTTCTGGAGTTTTTGCTGCAATTTCTCTTCAGGGGAAATATCTTTAATGACAACCAACCTCTTACAGCTTAAAGATGACTGGATTTTTTTAAATTGTATCCATTCAATCTTACCTTTTTTAAGGGATAAAGTCTTAGAGATTATTTAAAGTGGATTTGTGGTTAGCATATGTATATAGGCATGAGCAAAGCAAAGTTGTTTTATTTATAGTATTATTGTTTATTATTACTATTTCTATTATTATTATTATTACTATTTATTTATATTCTTACTGAAAATCTTTCTCTTCACATAGATTATAATTTAGTGGGGTTGGTTATTTTCATAACTTTCCAGGCTCTGCAGATACTGAATTTCAAATGTTAAACAAAACATCCAAAGACCCAGAGGTAGAACTGCTCCTTTTAATTAAATTCAGTAATTCAAATTTAATACCTGTAACTGTCCACAGTAAATAAAATTTCTCCTTCTTTAGAAATCTCCTTTTCCTCTTCCTAGGGATTCAATAAGTGTCATGAATCTAGAAATTAGGGTGGTGATATGCCAGTAGTAATACCTTAAAATATTAGGAGAAAGTGGTAAGAAGATCATAAAGTGCAAATCCTTCATGCTTTTTTATATTTGTGTTTCTTTAGAACTGTAAAAGACCTGTGTATGTGACTTTTGTGTGTATGTGGCATTGAGTATATGCAGATTGCTGACTTCCTCTTTCTACCAGGCAAGTGAACAAGATATTCTTAAATACCTGATTAAATGGGGAGAACATCAGCTGATGAAGAGAATAGCGGATCGAGGTGAGAATGCTTTAAATCACACAATACTAAATCAAATAACTCAAAATTTGTGAAAGTTTTATTTTGTGGGTAATCTGTAACTTAAGGAGATTTAATCTACTTTGTTCACAGTAAAGCCAAAACTAAAAAAATGCACTTAGGTTTTTTTTGAGTTCTTGTTCTCTAACTGAAATACAAGAAATTCTGTTTAAAGAGAGGAAAGTGAAGATGGTCAGAGACTGGAACAGGTTGCCCAGAATAGTTATGGGATCTCCATCCTTGGAGGTATTCAAATCCCAACTGGATGTAGTGAGGGGCAATGTGCTGTACTCTTCTGGGGAGGTGTGGGAAGAGGGTGCTGGTTGTGGCTGGACCAAACTTCTAGAGGTCCTTTCAAGTCTGTCTGATTTTGTGTCTGGTTGATTTCCTGTTCTGTCAGAATTATTTTTTTTGTAACTAATTCGTCAAATAATAAAAAAAAAATCTGCAGTGTCTTTTCCTTTCCTGTGCTTATGCAGGCTTCTCACAGTAGGCTTATTCTTAGTTTACTTAGTGTCAGCCTTTCACTTCGGTTTGAGCATGTCTCTCCCACAGAAATCTAAGGTGGTGAGAAACAAGCCAAAAAATGGCTCTAGTGTTTTCCCTAAAGTAGATGTAGATGTCTTTTTATCAGCCTAGATGCACATTGTTGCTACAGAGGTAACGTCAAGGGCAATCTCACCTGTTGGATACGGGAAGTAGGTTAAATGTATATTTTCCAAATACCAAATGCAAGTAGCTTGTAGTTCATCCAGGCTACAAAGTATCAATCACATAAGTACAAGTGGAACAGAAAGGGAAGAACCTGCCTGTGTAAAGTGTGACTACTGTCTTTGGAGGGCTGGCCATGTTTTTGAAATCTGCTGTTACTGTTTGCAAAACAACTACTTTCTCATGGACATGTCTTATGAAATGCAACAAAGAGTTAGTTAAAAGATGTGCTTCTGGTGATCCAAGTAAGTAGTAACCTATTTTCAAAACCAGGATTTTCTAAATGTTTGTCTTAGGGCACATTAAAACATAATGGAGCCAGTTAAACATTAACAGACCTGGACTGGGGCAGAAACTGCTCGTTTGGAATAACTGCACAGCTTCCTGCTCTGTGGCATTCATTAAGTGAACAGCTGACTTCTCTTTCCTGGGATCATCAGATAACATGATAAGCAAAGGCAGAAATAAGGGCTACGTCAAGTTCTGTCAGATTAGGGCTGAATTTAATCTTGTAATTTCATCTAAATTCCTCAGTCACACTCTTGAGTTTACAGTTATGAGTATGTGGTGGTGTCACTCAAACGCCACAAAGCATTAGAGATTGTAATGAGCTTGAGCTGCCTGAACTGAAGGAGGATGGGTGTGTTTGATGGGTTTCCTCAAAGGGTGAAGCTGGTCAAATTAAGGTTGTACACAATACTTAAAATAAACGTGAAGGCAGTTAACTGGGGAGAGAGTGACCTGAGTGTGTCATACATCGTATCTTGCCATCTCTAGAAAGGTACTCACTCCTGGCACAAATAGGTATCCCAAGACCGTGAATGGGATTTGAATGGGCTTGACATTCTTTTTACTAAGGTGGGCTACACAAGGAGGCTGAAATAATGTATCCCAGTGGACTCTGTAGAAAACAAGTCTTTGCAATCTGCTGGGGAAAGGTAGAGGAGCTGCAGGAGGGAGTCCTTGAGGGAACTGCAGGGAGGTACAAATGTTTTAACAGCATAGTTCTTGACAGAGCTTTACAAGCTTTACCCCAAACACTGTTTTTATTTTCTACCCGGTTTACACTTTAAAACTGGCAGCTGTGCAAATGACCTGTGCTTGTATAAACTGAACCTCTCTCAATGGATGTTCACATCAGATTTAAGGCATGAAATAGAACCAAAGAATCATTTAGGTTGGAAAAGACCTCCAAGATCATCGAGTCCAACCTCTGACAGGTCACCACCTTGTCAACTAGACCACAGCACTAAGTGGCACATCCAGTTGTTAATTTTGTGGAACAATGCTGTTGATTTAAAATGAGAATTTTGTTTCCTTTTCTGTAACTTCCTGGAAGTGCTGTAACTCCTGCTATCCTATTCAAACTTTTTGATGTAAACTTGTTCCTTCCCACAGAGCCTAATTTACTCAGTGGTACTGCTCACAGTGTGAATAAAAGAGGTGTGAAGAGGAGAGATCTGGACATTGAGGAGCTGAGGGAGATCCTGTCTCCGCTTCTACCTTTTGTCCGCATTGAGCACATCTTACCCATGAATAGTGAAGTACTGAGTGATGCAGTAAGTCAGTCTCATACAAATACCATTTGGGTTCTTTGTACTCCAGATGCTACAATGTTCAGGTGTGGGGGATTTTTGCTTTAGTGGGTTTTGGGTTTGTTTGTTTGTTTTAGGCATTAACTTATAAAATGTTATCATTGAGAGTAATACACGTATAAAGCACATTTCTGGTTAAATTTGCTGTTCTTTAAATCTACCAGAAGGCTAAAGAAAAATCAGTGGTATAAGGATTCAGTGTAAAAATACATTTATTGCAGATTTTTACTGTGTTTATGTTTAAAAAACCATGTACCTCTTTCTTGATTCTTAAAGATGAAGAGAGGCCTGATTAGTACTCCTCCTTCAGACATGCTACCAACATCAGAAGGTGGAAAGTCAAATGCCTGGCTGCGGCAAAAAAATGCTGGGATATATGTGCGGCCAAGACTGTTCTCGCCATATGTGGAGGAGGCTAAGGTAATAGTCATCAGCAACACTTGACTGTTGTCAAATTAGAATCATCAGGGGGTTCTGTAAACAGGGAAAGATTTTGGTATGTTTTGTGTCTCTTTACATGTACTGGCCTAAGATACTAACATTTTCAATTTAACAAGACTTACAAGATTGATCATCAGGCTCAAGTCTCTAGAGCTGGTCAGAAAAATTTCAACAAAATTTTTTTTTGTCGAAATTGAAATGTTTGCGAGACAGATCTTGATGAAATTCCACCGGAAACAAAGCAGCGTTCTGAGGGAAACCTCCCTGGTTTCCAGCCAGTTTGCCGGCCCAGCTCCTCGGCAGCCCTCCTGGCAGGCGGATGGCAAGGTGAGAGCCTGAGAGTCCCAGTTTGCAGCTAGTCAGCAACTTTGGTGCCAGGTCTTTCAGGCTCCCCAGCTCCCACCAGAGCTGGGTGAACTGCTATTCCACTCAGCAGAGGACTCTTGATATTTCGTCTTGTTTGAATCAGAAAATATCCAAAAATCTTGTGATCCTCCACAAAGTGGAATAAATATCTTGTGTCCAATTTGGGTGAAGTCCGTTGTGTCCCTCTCAGGCAGTAGCTTCCCTATTTAATTCCTTGCATGAGCACTGTCAAACCGAAGGTCTTGCAGCATCTCTGATGTTTGGTGACTGGGTGGAGATGGTGCTGTGTGGGGCAGGAATGTGCCACGTTCTGTTTGACAGAATGGGAGCCTGCTGTGTTGCTGACTAATGCCATCGCTTAAGGTAGCTCTGACTTAAGTTGAGAGCTCTTGAGTCCCAGCAGGAGAGGTGACTGCAGAACAGGAGGATTAGATGAAGCTGTGTAGGTTCACATCACCTACAGACTCTGACCACTGCTCTGATAAATTCAGAGCTCTTGCCCTGTGCCTAAGAAAGAAAATGTTTTCTAAGGGTACGAGTTGTTGTTGGTGTCCTCTTTGAAGGGAGGGAAGAATTAAAACTACTTTGTATTTTGGGTGCAAAAGTTAGAGCATAAAGTGGCACTAAAACAGCAAAGGAAGAATAGCTGGTTAAAATGTTATCTTTGTATCTTGGATTGAAGATTAAAGCTAACAAAAATGTGTTAAAGAATATGTGATAAAAACTTTGACTCTGTTTTCAGGTATATGATATGGGAGTGCTTTAGTAGTTACCTAAAGTAAAAGGTGCATTCTAACACACCCCTCACCTCCCACCCACTTGTTTCTGTTAGTTTCATACTATGCTGTTACTGTTCTATAAAAACACCTAATGTTAGAGAGAAGGCTCTCATACTTAATCTCTGATAACTTTATTCTTCCTATTCACAGTTAAAGTATTGTGAAATGCAAAAATTGTGAATGAGTGATTTCTGATTACTTTTTTTAGTTCCCTGTTAGCCTCACATGTTTTGAAACAAATCCATTTAACATTAAATCAGAATCTTAAAAGGGTAGGCATAAATCCCTTTCTATTCTTCAAGATGTCTGAGGGAAACATGTTTCATTTTCAGACTCGTGCCTTCCACTCAGCGGCACAGTGTTGAGACCCACAGGCAATAATTGCCTGAAACAAAGTCCAGAGGGTCTGCCCCCAAGAAGGTCACATCTAATCTGGCAGGTACAAAATAAATAAAACAACCTTTCCAAACTTTATTTGCCTGCCTGCTCTTTGGTCTGACTCAACTCTGATTGTGACTGGAAAATGGAATAGAAAATTCCAAAGAAAAGCCAAATACTGTTTGTGACCTGTAAAAGTTACTGTGGTGTAGCCATTGCTAGACTTGTGCCCTGGGGACTGCGCTTGCAGCAGGTGGTGGAGGGGTGTGTGTAGTCCTTCATGAGGGCTCTGGTGGCTGTCGTTGCAGTCTGTGCTGGATGAGATGATGGTGGAACAAACGGATCTCGTTCGTTTGCGGATGGTCCGAATGTCCAATGTGCCCGACACCCTTTACATGGTGAACAACGCGGTGCCGCAGTGCTGCCACATGATAACCCACCAGCAAGTCAGCACTAACCAGACCAGTCCTCCCTCAGTCATAGCCAACGAGATCCCAGGTAAGGCTGCTGGTCACTTCCTCTGCCGATTGATCTCGTGTGAGTGCTGGGGGCTTGGGCCTGGGAGGAGTTAGGGTCAGCTATTGAACAATTTCCTCTGAGAGTATCACTGCATCAGTCATAGTCTCTGCTTTGGTTTGTTCTGAAGACATTAACTGGGTTGGGATGGCATAGGAACTAGTTAGAAAACAGTCTGAAAAACCTTGGACTGGATAAACACTGTAGAACACTTGCTGGAGCCTTGCTCTTTGTTCTCAGAGTTTTCTACAAGGTTCTCGGTTTTCTACAACCAATTGTCCAAGATGAGTAAGATCCAGGAGGCTGGAAAAGGGCAAAATCTTTTAAAAATTAAAAGCTGAGGAGCATAACTGATAGGGAAATCAGCTTAACTCACTATGGTAGAAAAATATGAGAAGTAGGCATTAAAACACGCTTATTTCAGTTTACCAAATCCACTTTAGCTTTGAAGTCAAAGCAACTTCATTCTCTTTTTTGGGCAAGTAGATATGGCCTCTCTTCAGGACACTGGGTGTGATATTCCCCATAGGCAAGCCAGGAAAATATATACTAAATATATTTTGTTATTTATGCATTTGATCTTTTGGTGTCAGACTGTAAGAATGTACCTGGTGGGATTCCCAAAGCATCTAGTTTTGTGTGCATAGAGAATTCACTGGCAAAACTTGCAACTGATGACAAGTGGAAAGGGTCAGTGAATGTTTTGGAGGGCAGGATTCAATAGCTAAATGACTGGGATTTAATTTAAATTCAGTGAAGAAAGTGGGAAACACTGTGTAGGTGTCACCAGCTGTGTGCATGTGGGATGGCTGAGGGGAGCTCTGTGGAGAACAGCCTGAAAGTCAACAGTATATGATTCCATAAAGAGCAGTTGTTGTGCTAACACACAAAAACAAATGTGCCACAAAACGTGAAGTGATTCGGTCTTAGATGGACCATCATGTGTAGCCCTTTAAATGGCCATACTGGATCAGGTCAAGGATTTGTCTGTCTACCTTAAATCCTTATTCTAGCAATCACTGGGAGTGAGTGCATAGGGAAGCACAACAGAGGAAGCACATAAAATAATCCCCTATTAAATTTTGTGTGCTTTTCAGCCATGTGCAGTTTGTAGTTGTGCTGTGGGGGATGGTGTTTCCTCTGTAGTTAGTATTTTTGAATGCATCGTTAATCCATGAGTTTATGCAGTCTCTCGTTAAATTTGCATATACTTCTGGCACCAGTTTTTAGATCAAAGTATCACATTTCAGTAGATACGGATCAGTTTGAGAGTTTCTAGAAAAGCAGTAAAGATGGCGTGCCAACAAGAAAACAATCATCTTCCTCTACCACTCCTGATTCCCTGTTTTATAAATTTTTTGTATATCAATTATGTCTCCCTTCAGTCAACTATGTTGAAAGGAAGTTGATTTGTTTGCTTCTTGTGATTTGGGAGGAAACTTGATAAAACCTAAAGGGAGCTTCTGAAAACTTTTTGGTAGATTTTTTTTGTCTAGAAACTTACAGCTGTGGCATCTCAGCAGTGCATTACTTCCCTTCCCACACACACACAGAGAAAAGCATAAATATAGTCACCCTGAATTGAATATAAAATATTTCATTCTAAGATATGACTTTGATAACATTTTGCTCAGTCAGTTTCCAGAGAAGTTGAGAAAAGTAACAGGTTCTCAAAGGTCTCCAAAATTTTGCAAAAGTTCTCATGTTCTCTGTTGGCAAGCATGAGACATCTTTACCAATCTGAAACTCCCTTGCAGCTTGGTTTTGTACAATTTAATGGGTAGGAATTATTGCCAGTCCTTTGAATTGAGCATAGATATGAGCCCTGAGCCTGGCCAATAGTTGGAGCACAGGAACTGTGTCCTCGTAACTGTCTGCTTTGCTTAGTTCTGTAATTAAGCAGAAGAATTGATTGGTTTTGCCAATGCCTCTTTGCTCAGATGGGCAGATGGAGCCTCGTTAATTTGAGGAGATTAAAGCTTGTACCAAACCTATAACTTGTACAGGAATACATCCTAAAGCATAGACGGAGCACAGGAGCTGTGGCGGGGAGAGCTGGGCAGTGTTGCCTCCGTGCCCCTTGGACTGGGCTCAGAACAGAGGGCTCTTTACAGCTCAGCTGTTCTCCATCTGTCCCTGGCATCTCCTTGTACCCTCTGCCTGAAGACTGTATTTGCATAAATGCTGCTGGCAGCGTGTCTTAGAGCTCTTCCTGAAGCACTAATGTAGAATGAGTTCAGCCTGTGCTGCAGCCTGTTCTAATTTGAGGCCAGGTTCTGCAAGTGGTTGGGTTTCCTTACATATTTTCCAATTTAATTTCAAATTAGAAATCCTGCAACTGAGAGAATTGTATTTTTATATATGTAATTTTTATTCTGTGTGTTTCACACAAATAATAGTAAAAAAAAAAAACCAAAATAAATTAGGATTTGAGAATACAGCACTTTTTAATGCAAAACTGAGATCATTTTTATGCCTACTAGTTTGGAGAGCTGCTTCAGACTTCTCTTAAATCCTCTTTTTTCAGTATTAGCAAAATGCTGGATATAGCTAAACATATGGCTGCTAAACCAGGATTTCTCAGAATTTTAGTGTGTGGAGGACTTTAGTAGCATGGAGGACTTATTTCCAAGCCTTGAAGACTGATTAGAATGGGTTCCTTCCTCCTCCCAGCACAAGAACTCCACTGAGGGGCGGGGGAATATTTCGCACTACTTGTACGTATCTTCCATGTACCAGTGTAAACTTTGGGGAATAAGGACCAGCTGTAGTTGTGTGGTGTTGGATTTTCTCCTTTTCTGTAATGCAAATGGTGTTTTTACACTGCTCTTGCTGTATGATCTGTTTAGTTTTTATGAGCTTTCATTACAGACATCTGGTCATGGCAGTATAAGCACTTGTAAAGCTGGTAAGGGATCAGATGCCAGGACTTACGTATCTGAATTTGTCTTCTCTATGATATGCACATTTTCATGAGGACAGAAACACCACAGAGAAATACCATTCATTGCCAAACGGCAGTAAGAAGTGGCATGAGAAAGTTTTGCAACAGAATAAATACCCCAAATTATACACTACTTTGTTTTGGAAAGGTTTTTTTAAAAAATTATTTCAGTATGGCTGCATAAAACAATATAATTTTAACAGGTTTTTGTTGGCTTGCAGTTTGTGTAACTTTTGTAAAATGCACTTTCTCTAGTTACATAGTGGTGTTATGGTCTTGTGATTATAGAATTACATTCGAGGTATGAAGTGTATGCCAAAAAAAATCAGTGAATTCTCAGCCTGTACAATTCATGAGGGAACATTCAGTTATTATTTAGGATATCCTGCCCCCACCTCAAATCATGGAATTCCTGTATCACAAGAGGTTTACAAAAAAAAGCTCTATTTGTGGCTCATTCTAGCAGAAGCTGGAAAAGTGGTGTATGCTTTTACCATTTGTATGATGTGTGTTATCCCATGATGCTCCATGGAGCATGTGTAAGTTGAATAGTTCTTGGCAGAATGCTTCTTAAAAAAAGCCTGATGTTAGACTTTTCCTTCAGAATTGCACTCAACCTTACTGTCTCCCAGTTCAGAAAGGAATCTCTATTATCCCTACCCCATTCTCTGTTATCCTTCCAGTTCCCAATCTCCTCGTAGTGAAGGAGATGATCAAGCGGCTGCAGGAGCTGCGTCACACGGAGCAGGTGCAGAGAGCGTACGCCCTCAACTGCGGAGAAGGCGCCACAGTCAGCTACGAGATTCAGATCCGTGTGCTGCGGGAATTCGGGCTTTCTGATGCTGCTGCTGAACTTCTGCAGGTATAAAAAGTTGTTGTATGAGATAATGAATTGACTTAGTGGTGTAGCGTGCAAGAGGAGCACTCTGTGTGCAGGTGCACAAGTGCTTTGAAATGCCTGTGTAGCTGTCCAGGTGCAAACACCAGTTGCAGTTGACGTATGTGATTTTATAAATGTGTAAGTGCAATGCATAAATACTTTTCTCAGGACTTGTTGCCACTCAGGGTGCTCTTACTGACGCAGGTTTTGGGGGTGAAAGAAAAATCTGCCAAAGAGGTAGATGACAAGAAGAGTAGAACCATAACTTGAAACCTGGATTATTATTCATTCTTGAATTGGAAAGGAGAAAAAGTGGTAACTAATACTGTAGGTCTGCATGGTACATCTCAGGACTGGGAAAACTGGAAATCCCACTTGTGTTTATACACTCCTGTTAAAGCAAATGCTTTTATTGGTCAACTTACATGGTGAATCTGATGCTTCTTGTCTTATTTTAAAAACCATAAATATCTGTATTCTGTGGTAGCTGTGGTTGCCTTGAGTGCTGGTGAGGTTGTAGGTGGTACAACCAGGCATTTACAATACTAATACGCTTCTAGTTCCAAAGAGTGTTAGGTTAGGAGATTTCTTTCTAAATGACTTCCTACTTTGTCCTCTTACATGCTGGGTTTTTGTCTTTGCAGAATCCTCACAAATTCTTTCCTGATGAGCGATTTGGGGATGAAAGCCCCCTCCTGACAATGAGACAGTCTGGAAGGTGTCGTGTTAACAGCACTCCCACTGCAGAAACCATGTTTACAGAATTGGACTCTTTTGTGGCCTTCCATCCACCACTGCCCCCTCCTCCACCTCCATACCACCCACCAGCAACTCCTATTCATAACCAGTTCAAAGTGGGCTGGAAACAAAGGGTGCCAAGTCAACATCCCTCACGTTCCTTCTCTTACCCGTGTAACCACTCGCTGTTCCACTCCCGCACTGCCCCCAAAGCTGCACCGCCTGTCTACTTGCCTGGTGTGAAGGCAGCGCCTCCTGACTGCACCAACACCACGGCTCTGGGGCGACAAACGGTGGCAGCAGCAGCAGCAGTGATGGCAGCTGAGAAACAAGTGGTAAGTACTGTGATTTCTCCTCCCTGTCTCTGGCCACTCAAAGTACCTTGGAGAAGGAGCCAGAGGGAATTCTTACGATGAAGTTGGCTTTGTTAAATAAAAGAGTATTTTTTTTGGTTAGGGGAAAATTTTTCTACCAAACTGGCTGTCAGCATTCTACATCCCAAAGGCATCCTAATCTCTGGGAGAATGAACATTCCAAGGGTAGGGGCATTTTTGGAGGGGCAGGTGGCACTCATGCTTCTGAAATCATGGAATCATAGAATATCCTGAGTTGGAAGGAATCCAGAGAGATCATTGAAAGTCCAACTCCTGGCCCTGCACAGGACAGTCCCAAGAGTCACAGCATGTGCCTGAGAGCATTGTCCAAATACTTTCTGAACTCTGTCAGGCTTGCTACCATGACCACTTCCCTGGGGAGCCTGTTCCAGTGCCCAACCACCCTCTGGGTGAAAAACCTTTTCCTAATATCCAGACTAAATCACCTCTGACTCAGCTTCATGCTGTTTCTTCTGGCCCTGTCACTGGTCACCACAGAGAAGAGATCAGTGCTTGCCCCTCCTCTTCCCCTCACGAGGAAGTTGTGGACTACAGTGAGGTCTCTCCTCAGTCTGAACAGACCAAGTGCCCTCAGCTGCTCCTCGTGTAGCAAATGTGGTTTGCTCTACACTAAAGCAAAGCATAAGCCAACTTCAGTGGTGGACTGAGGCTGTAATGCACAGGTAGAAGTAGTGATGGTATTGGCTATTCACAGGTAAGTAATCTGAAGTAAGCAGGTTCCCTTTATACATGTGTGAAGAACGTGAAAGCTTTACAGCTAGCTGTGAAATATATGAAAAGGAATAGGAAAGCAGAAATTGATAATTGCCATTACAAAGGGGTTACAATACAATGTTACAGCATTTAAAAGCAATAATTATTGTTGCTTAAGTACAATAAGATACAATGAAATCAATGAAATATAAGATTCTGGATAAAGATATATTTTTTTCACAGCAGAAATAAATTACCAAATTCTTTATTTAGCATTTCCTGTACTTCACAAAGCTATCAGTGCATACTTATGTCATACTGAAAACCTGCACATTAGATGCAGATTAATCCTTGAGTCCTGAGTGGAAACATGGATTTTATTTTTTTTCCCTTTAGCAATTGTCTTAAATATATTGCACTTCTGTTTATCTTTTAGGTTAAAATACTTCACGTAAGAAATGTTTGCCATTGTTTGATCAAGAGTGGGTTTTGTTGCATATCTCTTTCATTTGATCAATACTGACATCCCTAAGGAAACCATATAGTGATTTTTTTCACATTAGAAATATTTCTGCTGGAATGTTCCCATAAATAATGCAAGGAGGAACATAGGCATAATATGAGGGATGTTTTTGTTCTGTATTCTTTCTGCAATTTGTTCGTTACTAGTAATCAATGATTACTAAAATTTCATTTCACTAGAAATTATAAATGCAAGCAGAAATTTTAACTCTCCTGTCTGGAAGGCTGTAGTGACAACGTGCATCTTTCGTAGCTTCCCTGCTCTGTAACTCTGTGCTGTAACAAACCATTTGTTAAGTTCTGTCTTCCTTAGTTTGGTAATTGGAAGTGGCCTAAAGCAGGCCTGCCCTTAGGAATTTACCAGTACAGTGTCCTTTACTTCATAGTCAAGGCAAGATGCATTTGAAGGGAGCTGTTATTGTGGCACAACAGCTTCATGAAGGAAACAAGCAGGAAGGTGAAGCTTGGTGGATACATGTGTTCTTTAAAAGGTGCAGGAAATTCGCAGGCTGAGGTTGGGTAGGGATTAAGAAAATGCCATTTTTAATTAGAAAAAACATGCTACATACAGTTTGTGTTTAGCTTTTGTCTTTGTTTCCATGGACCAATTTCTTTTATTTTCCAGTGTACTCAGCCCTTGCTAAATGAACTGATGCCAGATATTGCCATGGGCGTGTCAGCGATGTCTTTGAAGGACAGAAGATTACCAGAGCTCACTGTCGACACAGAGTTAAGCCAGGCGGTTACAGAGGTAGGGCCTGGCCCACCCCAGCACATTTCATGTATTCAGAACAGACACATGCCTACTGCTCGGAAAAAACATGCAATAGAGCAAAAAATAGATGCTCGAGAAAATCCGCAGGAGTATCCTGACTTCTACGACTTCTCCAATGCTGCATGCAGACCCTCTACTCCAGCACCCAACAGGCACAGTCCTTCACCTTCACAAGGCATTTATTTTGGCCCAGATTTGTATAGCCACAATAAGGCATCACCAAGTGGCTTAAAGTCAGCCTATCTGCCTTCCCAGATATCTCCTAAAAAGCAAGAGGACTCTAGGAGGGAATACCTGCTCTCGCAAGATGGGCATCCACACAGGCAAAAGAATGAGCCAATACACCTCGATGTCTTAGAACAACCTCCCCAGCGACTGGACTTGGCCTTGGCTAACCAGGAAAATGCTGGGAATGGCCCTGTTCACATCAGGGGAAGAGCAAAAATGGAAACGGATTTAACCTATGGGCTAACCTCCAACAGACCTTCCCTCTCTGCCTACACCTCTGAAATGCCAGAAGAGAGACCCAGTAGGAGACTGGCAGATGATGAGCCATTGGAACATGGAGCACAGAGAAACGCAGATTTGGAAAGGGAAGATGCAGTAAGCAGAGGAAGGAGGTCTCCCAACAAACCAGACTTCCTGTACAAAAAATCTGCCCTATGAAAGCAACCTCCACTATTTCTCTGTGCCTAAGAGTTGTAAACATCCCATTCCTTGCAACTTTTGGCCTGACTTCTGTCAGACAAATTCCTTCATGCCAGCAGAAAAATTCAGCTTTGCTCACTTCTTTTGTACATACATTGCTTTATTAGAGACAGCATGTTATCAATTTTGTTTTAATGCTGCTTCTGGTTTTATTTTGTGGGAATTTTTTTTTTTTGAGCAGATTTAATTAAGCCTTTAAAAAAATCCCCACACAAAACTGGTACCTTTTTTCTACAACCTGGTAGCCTTTTGCACCTGTACATCTATTTTAGTGTATTAGTTTTGTACTAATATGTTAAACTTTAATGTCACATTTAAAGGACTGTATTTTCATACTTTTGCATTTACCCTTTCACCTGCCGATTCCCGATGTGCATTGGATTGCACATTATGAAATGTATTTTCTTATGAGATAGTAACAACCTGTTTATTTTTTAATTATAGGAATTCCAAAGAACAGCACATCAAAAAAACTGCATTTTTAGTTAGATTTTTTTTGTTTGTTCGTTTGGATCTGAAATCTTCCTGATTTTTTTGACTATGGCAAGAATCCAGTCCAGTGTTTTGGTTGAAAAGTTCTGGCAGCTGGTCTTACCCTTATATAGATAGTAAACCCACTTCAAGAATTACATTTCAATTTTTAAGAGCTCAGAGGGAAATTTAGAAGTCCAAATTCCAGTGAATTCACTGGAATATGACAGCTTGAGTCTGTTTGCTCGTGGTTTGGCTGTGCCCATGGAGAACTCCATGATCACCCAGAAGCACTTGCTAGACAGACTAGAATTGTTGATTTGCCCATGCAGAGATAAATCTAGAAATACTATAAAAATGATAGTAATTACTTGTTCTTCCAGCTGCTCATACCTGGGGATAGTGAAGACCAGATTTGTGGATTCCTGCTGACTGGGAGTGTCAGGAAGAAAAGGCATAGTCAACATCCTTCGCTGTTGCCTGAACACGAGGGAGGGTTCCCTCTCCCGGAGGTGCCGAGGTGACTGTCCATTGCCTTGCTTTCTCCTGCCCACGGTTACAAAAGGGCTTCACTCTGGTGATGTCTTTCAGTGTTCCCTACCTGATCTCGCGTGTCGCTGACTCCATGATTGCAGCTCGTCTGGGAGCAGAACCCCAGTGAAGAGTCTCTGCTTTAGCATCATGACACATGTGAAGCTTTAGCACTCTTAAATTATGCCTCCGTTTCCTGAGTTTGCTTTTGGAAAGCACAGAAATGAGATTCCTCTTAACAGGATGTGAGGAGGGAATGATGGTGATCTGGGCTGGCTCCTGCCACCGGGATGGGGTTCAGCAATGCACCAGGGGGAATGGTTACAGTTATGAAGTGCATCCTTAATGCTCACTGTGCAGTTCTAGCAACAGATTCATTGCATTCAGGCTAGGGATCTGATGCCACTGCAGTGTAGTGATTGCTGGTAAAGGCCTGTTTGGGGGCTTTTAAATGCAGTTTCTGTAATAAATTTCCCTGTTAGTAGAACACTTTAGTACCATCTGTGACCTAAGGACTTCTTTAAGGTTATGTTGAGTGGATTCCTGCAGCTCAAAATTGTTAATACTGTTTTAACAGAAATCTTGCTGCAACTTTACTTTTGGTTTGAGTTGATGGCAGATTGTTACCTAATGTGTTTCATTGAAGTTTGCTGTGTCTCATGCATATGCATCTGTAGACCTCCTGCTTTTATGGAAGCTCTGCAGATGCTCCTTTTGAGATGCAGCCATGGAAAATGTGGTGTAGGATTGGAGCAGAAACTGCGCAGGTGATGTGTCTTGTAGGTGAGGGGAGATTTCTTTCTTTTTTACCTCTGTCCACCTTTTTTAAGCTGTTTTTTGCCCACATGGTCCTGGCTTCATCACCTGTATGTGGGATTTCCATGGGACTGCAGTGTAGAACATTGTTAAATGCAAGGTGCCAGTGAGGGGGGTGGTGCTGCAGATTGGGGACTGAGGTTCATGGGGTTTCTTGTGAAGATCCAAGCACGGTGCTGTCCAACTGCGTAGCTGTAACCGCACACAAGGGTCTTATCCTCACCAGAAGCATTAACTTTCATCTCGCACAAGAACCCTGGAACTCCCTGCACTTGCATCATGTGTGTGTTGGCGGTTTAGTTACTAAAAAGTTAGAGCTGTCCTCAGAAGACTGATTATTCTGAATAATTTATTTTTACCTAAAACTGATAGACGTACTTCAGGAAAACTATTTTAGTTATCACAGTTTGATGTGGCACTGTGTACCTGGACAGAGGTGGGGCTGATAAAACAGATAAAACTTTAAGGCTTGAAATTTTGTAGGGGTGTGGCTGATGAAGATGAGAAGTTTTGAGGTTATGGTTTGAGGAAAATCATGAAATGCTGTGGCTTTTGAATAAGCTGGTGAGAAATGCCTTGGGGGAGGACACGTCTGCGTTTTAGAATATAAAATTGCTTCTGAAGTCTCAGGAGCTGAGCAGTATTAAAAAAAGAATCAAGTGTTTAAAAGTAGGTGGAGAATGAAAGACAAGTCTTTCTGAGGCCACAGAGACAATCAGGCCTGTAGACAATCTGTTTTCACTTGTGTATTTTGAGTTGGGAAGAAGATGGCAGCTAATGGCAGCTGATTTGAAGTGGAAAAGAAGGATTTGTTGAGTTACTGGAACTGGATTATTTACTCCAGTGTAGGATTTCCTATTTAGTTGGATGTGCAGAGGGAGGGGAGAAAGCATCTTTTTTCTTGGAAGCATTATTCAGAAGCCAGTGCTCATACGACATCTCACTCGCACAACACGTGTACCTGTGCTACCTGCTACTCCTTGTTCTCTGTCTACTGAAACTTTGGTGCAGAAGCTCCTTGTTTACATGAAGCACTTTCTGATTAGGCTGGAAATTGACACCTTTTCCTCCTATAAATTAGATGGAGATGACAGATTACTGGCTATTTTGCTTGGATAGAGGTATAAACATTGTTTTCTTGAATGAGGGAGACTCGTGCTCCTTGTTCTATTAGAGAGCGAGCTCACACTCGCATTTAGTGAGCAACATGCTAAAACTTATTCCCTTTTCCCCAAGTACCCTTTCTCTTTTCCTTAATATATGGATGAATAACTTAATTCCTGAAACACATTCTTTCCTTTAAAATGTTTTGTTGTTCTATGGAATTACTGTAGTTGTGTTTAAGTAACTGCTGTGTTGATTGGCAGTTTCCTGTTGTATTTTTCCTGTTCTTAAGGAGTTTCTCTTATGAAAATTAAGGCTGTGGCAACCTGTACTTGTAAAGCCTTGGGTTTTGGTCCTGGAACGTCCCAAATGTTTGTCTTAGGGTTTTCTTTGGTCTGAGTTTGGTGGGAGTTTTGAGGGGGTTGGGTGTTTAATTTTGTTTGGATTTTTGGTTTGTTTGTTTGTTTTGGTTGGGGTTTTTGGTTGTTTTTTTGTTTGTTTGAAAGAACACTAAAGCTGTTTGAGGCACTGTTCCTTCTTCTAATAATTCTATGCTTCTATAGTAGAGGTGGTGCTGAGCCCTGTGGGATACAGGGAACAGCTGAGAGGGAAACTTGTAAAACCGCACTTGGGGTTTCTGTAATTACCTGTACTGCCAGGAGGCAGCCCTGCCTTCGGCAGCATTATGGATTTGTTTCTTGTCCTTGTGTTGTTACTGGTATAAAGTCAAGTGCCTTCAATGCTAAAGGCTCAGAAAACTTTCTTAAACTGACTTCATGTCCTATGCAAGTGTTTTTTCTACAACCTGCATAACCAGTACTTTGTAAAACTTGTTTACGCTTCAATTGTACATAGTGTTTTTTAAAAAAAAAAATAGTATTTTTATTTAGGTACCTCCAAACTTGAATTCTAGTCTTGTGTGATGCATTGTAAAACAATACATTTCTCTTTTGAGTACCATTACAGTTGTAAAAAGGTTTTCACTGGTTCTATTTTTCTACTGTTGCTGAGAAGCATGTAACACTGACTTTATCCTACGTATAGTCGGCATTTCAAATAAATGGCTTGTATAGAACGTGCTTGTGTGGCTGCTTCCCGTGAACTGTGACCAGCAGTGCTGAGCTGGCTGCACCCACCACCCTCTCTGGCTCACTCCAGAAAGGTGCCCTCTGACTGTAAAGGCTCCTCAGACTGACAGGGTTTGTTCCTCCTGGGGAAAAAAAAGTACCCAATATGGCTTTGAACATCAAACACATGCTATAAACCAGTGAGGCCATTCCCTGTGGAAGAGCTGTGGGGCACAGCCCTGGATCCAGCAAGTGTGCGTTCAGTTGGACAGACACATTTAGTACTCACCTCTCCCAAGTTGCAGTTTTGCTGCACTGGCTGACTGTTCATTACATCTCATTCACAAAGTGTCTCACTGCTCAGTGATGACTGAAGTTCAGAAGTGTCATCCAGTCGCTTGACTGGTCTCACTTTGATGTACAAGAGCAAAATACTGTGAGTTATGTCCTGACACAGAGCAGAGGTGGGTGGGGAGAGGGAGCACTGCATGGTCCTGAATGTTAACTACTGTCACCTTCACTCCCACATCCAGGAAGACGTTTTAGGAGCTCCCTAAATTAGACATATCTGATGTTTTTTGTTACAGCTTTCTGTTCATTTTACAACAATGCGCCTAAGCCTGCTAAGTCATGGGAGAGGGATGTCTGATGCTTCTTTGCTGGGGGGAACCTTTAGGCATTGGAAAGGGGGATTGTTGGGGCTGGGTCCCTTCAGGTGAAACCCCTTAGGACTGCCACTGCAGTGCTCATGGTCAGTGCTGACCCCGTGCGGTGCAGCTGGAGCCACAGCAATTCCTTTCTGTGGAAATTACATAATTGATTCAGAAGACTTCCTGCATTTCAACTCCTCACTCCATACACCACTACTGTCCTTGCTTGAGGATGATCTGTCCTTGTTCAGGGTGATCTGAGCTCAGAGCTGGAACCCAGGACAATGATTGTCTCTGGGCACCCTCACCCCTTCAGTGAACTACAAAAATGGCAATACAGAGCAAACATTCCTTCCTCCCATCCTGCTTTTTTCTCCTGCTCTAAACGGTATTTGCTGACAGGATGCAATTGTTTCACAGCTGGGGTAGGTAGAGGCAAAGATCTCGGAATCCCAAGCTTCCCCCAGCCCCCGGGCTGTATCTTAGTTATCACTGGGCTCCCTGTGTCTGCCTGGATCTTGAGAAATAAAACAGTAGAGCAGCACTGAGAAAAAACACGACAGTACAGGCTGAACAGTTCTTTAATTCTTTTTATATTGTAGTTAGATGTGCAGTTACAACTCCTGTAACAGTTGCTACCAAAAAAAAGCATGTACAATACCTGGAGTTAAATTTAAAAGCGACTAGGAAAGGGACCTGAGGCTTCTGATCAATGGCAAGTTGGAATGAGTCAGCAGTGCCCTGGCAGCCCTGTCCTGGGGGGCATCAGGCAAAGCATCACCAGCTGGCCAAAAGTGGGGATTGTCCCACTCTGCTCAGCAGTGGGGCAGCCTCACCTGGAATACTGCGGCAGTTTTGGGCACCACAGTATAGGAAAGATACTAAGCTATTGGAGTGTCCAAAGGAGGGCCAGGAGGATGGTGAAGGGTCTGCAGGGGAAGCCGTAAGAGGGGCAGCAGAGGTCACTTGGTCTGTTCAGCCAGGAGGAGACTGAGGAGAGACATTGTGGCAGTCCACAACTTCCTCCCAAAGGGAAGAAGAGGGGACAGGCACTGATCTCTTCACTATTGTGACCAGTGACAGGACTGGAGGGAATGGCCTGAAGCTGAGTCAGGGGAGGTTTAGGTTGGATATGAGGGTGGCTGGGCACTGGAACAGGCTTCCCAGGGAAGGGGTCACAGCCCCAAGCCTGACAGAGTTCAAGAAGCATTTGACAATGCTTTCAGGCACATGGTGGGATTCTTGGGGTGCCCTGTGCAGGGCCAGGAATTGGAATCGATGATCCTGATGGGTCCCTTCTAATTCGGCATATTCTATAAATCTATGAAACAGATGAGCTGAGCCGCTATGCTACAACTAGTTTTTGTAAATAAACTGGTCAGAAACAGTTAATAGTGAGAATGATAAAGGTCTTTTTTCTCAAAAATCATTAACATAGAATAGTACCCCATGGTGTAGAAATCCTCAAAAACTAGAACTTTAATGTATGTTTTGGGGGCTGAGGGGAAAGAAAATTAAAAACTACATCCGGCTTCAAAAATTACAAAAAGTCAATTCTTAACTGCAGCTAAGTGTAGAGTCTTAAAAGTCAGTGAAACATCTCCCATGCTTATCACAGTGGTTATAAAAAGATCATGTTTCATACTGTAGCAAAATACCAGGATGCTGCAGGGTTTTCAGCAACATTTATGAAGTAGAATAATTTGCTGTAGGCTAGTGTTTGAAATCAAAGCACATTACAAGTCCTATAACAAACCCCCCATGCTTAGTTTGTAATTCATTACCTCCTCCTAGATATTGTTTATATTCTAATAAGTGAATTGAGATCATTTGACAATTTTTTTCATGTAAAACATCACTGTACAACATTAGAAACAGGTTTTTTAATGTCTAAAACCAGACAGAACATTCTGTTGCATCAAGGCCAACCTCTGATTCCCCACTTCTGACCTGCCCAGCGGTGAGCGAGCAGGCAGCAGTGACTGACACGTGGTTTGGCTGCCCTGGAGGGACCCGTGGGGCACCCACAGCTGTGACTGTGCCCGCTCCAGCCATGGAGGAGCCACGAAACCTGTGCAGGAATGGACACCTCCTGGGCACGGGGAGCCCTGGCCCGAACTGCTGCACCCCACAGGGCGAGACAGAGCCATTTACAGCAGGAAAGCACGGAGCATGATCCCTGCACTGCACTGAGGGGAGGGCAGGGCAGGCAGAGCCCACGTGGGTTTAGCACAGCCTACAGCTCTAGGCACTGACAGGAGGCTAAAGGGTGAAAGGCTACAGGGAACAAAGGGTGACACACTGTCCTGGTAACAAGCCAACTCTCCATGGAGACAAGGCTAGCTTTTGTGGGAATGCAAAGTCAATCAGTACCAAAATCCCTCTAACTGCAATGGTAAGAACCTGTTAAGAACATGATTTAGTCGCTACAAATAAAAGTATGAGACAAAATGAAGATGTTTCTTGGACAGCTGGATTTTGATGAGAAGCTGATATACTGAGATACTGAAGATGTCTCTTCTGTTTGCCAGTGAGTATTGTTTTCCCAGTTGTCCTTTCAGACCCAAACCCTCTCAGTCTAACTACAGTAGTACTGCATCCTGTTAGTCCGTCGCCTTTTCCGTGACTGAAACTCTTCAAAGAAGTGCTGAATGTCTTCTCTTTTAACCACCTACAAGAGCACGAAACCCAAGTTTTGGTGCGGTGCAAGAGCTCAGTTAAAGGATCCTGTTTTATCCCCACATGCAAATACACAGAGCACAGAAAAGCAAATATCCTCAAGTTTCTCTGATACAGATTTTCTGTTGCACCCAAAGGAGACAATTAATGCCCAAATTCTACTATCGAGAATAAAAGAGGGAAACAAGTTCCCCTAAGGCAGAACAAAGACATGGAGCAAAGCTGCCAATGGTACTTTAATGGCTTTGACCCCTTGCTTTTACCATCAGAAAATTTAACACAAAGCAAGATTTTCATTAGCTCACTTCAGGTTCCTTCCAACGTAACTAAGAATGGCAATACAGCAAATCTGACACCAAAACGCAAGTGTTATGAATAATATCGTGCATTCCTACAGGAAAACAACTGACAAGACTGACACTCATAGGTAGTCCTTATTCTTCTAAGGGTTGAAATTCAATCTAAGAAAAAAACAGAAAATTTAAGAGCTTTTTTCCCCTGAATACTTTTCCTAGAGCAACAGAAGTTTCCTTTAGATGTAAGACCTGCTCTTAGTACTTTGAAGACAGATTCCTGTAAAGTCCCCGTTACCTCTCAGCAATGTCATTAAGGAAATACAACTGTTAAATTCCAATTAGATAGGAATTTCTAATTTCTACTGCAGCACCAGCAACTCCAAGAGACAGGAAAAAATATTACGACACAGCAGCATAGTATTCAGCACCCAGCCCTCAATAATTCTTTAAAACACATTTTCTGGCAAACAAATTCTAGAAGTTGTCCCTTACCGTTCCCTCATCTGCAAACCTCCTGAGATAGTCCGTCAGTTCCGTCTTTAAATCATTGTATTCTGAATGGCAAAGCAAAAGCAAAGCAAACAAAAAAAAACCAGTAAGAGATCCAGTTTTAGTTTAACACTGGCTCAAGCAACTTGTTCTACTTCTTGTCACTTCAGTCAAATCTAGGCTTGAACTGCATTATAAATAATAAAAAAGATAAGTCCAGGTAAACATGAGAAGCCTAATAATTTATGAGACTAACCTTTGCAGTGTATCTGTTTGTGTTGATTTCAGAGCAATGTATAGAGTTCAGTGAATGAATTAGAACAATTAATTAAAAGACTGCCCCTGCTCCCACCTTCCCACTGCAGAAGCAAACATGGGTCGTGGCGGAAAGTCCCAGCCTGTAACTCAGGATTGGCCAACTGTCCTCTC
Organism: Pyrocephalus nanus; assembly: GCA_038380795.1. NCBI lineage: Eukaryota > Metazoa > Chordata > Aves > Passeriformes > Tyrannidae > Pyrocephalus > Pyrocephalus nanus. The sequence goes on along the minus strand of CM076265.1, from coordinate 48,064,946 downwards.
CAGAGTGCCCTCCCTGGCAGAGGGAAACACGGCTCCAGGTATAAAATACCTCAGCACTGCTTTGTCAATATTCTCAGCAGCAGAGCTGCAGGGAACACCTGACTGGAACTCTCCAGCCAGGAGATTGCTAAACAGCAGAGCAGGGTAAGATAATTAATCCAGACAGCATAAATGCAAATTAATGTTAAATATACACATTAAATACATTACAATCAATACAATACCTAAGATGTTAAACAGGGAGAAGTTTCCCACACCACCTAGTGTCTCTTTTTATGTTGAAATTGTAACAACAGGCCAGAGAGGACAAAGTTCTCCAGAGTAATCCTGACTGAGGTGTGCAACCTGTCTGTTGTCTGCATGTTACTTCAAAAATAGTTTTGACACTACCCTGCAAGACCTGACACTAATCTCCTGTGGGAGGCTGTTCAGTTAAACTGTTAAGGCAGAATCTAAAAAGGAAGTTGTATTTACCACAGATGAGTTCCACTTGCTGGACTCTGTTCATGCTGTTAAGGGTGTCCATTAAAGGATCCCTTCTCTCTGTCTCTTGGTCACTGGTACCTTTATTTTCGTAAGCCAAGACAGTGTCACATTCATCTGTCAGGAACTGGACTTCAAGGTCTGAATACATTTTCTGGAGAATGAAGTAAAATTTACTTCTATGTGACAAAACTTCTCAGATGGAGATGCTCTCCCCCAATCCTTTTTGTGTTCAAGGTCACAAGTAACAGGAATTATCAGGTAAAGTTGTACCCAGCATTTCAGACATTTCCCCATAACAACTTCCAAAGCAATACTAGATTTAAACAACAAAGAAAATACAAATGTTTAGAAGCTCCTTTGTGCTATATTAATTCCCAGGATTCAGTGTGTTTCTTTATCTGGGGTGAAGGGGGTTTTCAGTGTTTATATACAGAGTAAGAACATTTACAGATTTTCCCTAAAGCTATTCAAAGATTCTCTGGGAGCTCCTCCCTGCCTGTCCCAGATCAGTGGTGGTAATGAAGGGAGCATACATACCAAACACTCTTCACAGGTGCATAATTTGCTCCTCCAGTTTGATGGCCAAAAGGTGGCAGTATCTTTTTTTAAGAATGGCTTGCTTTGGAGCTCCTTCAGCTTGCAGACTGGCTCCTCACTCTTAGTAACTACCTGAATTAAAATGAGACTGTTCAGCACGTTATAACATCACTTCAAAGACACTCTGTTCTTTCTGGCATGTCCACTTCCTTAGACAAGATTTTTCTTTTGTCTCAAACAAACACATTTATTTTCATAAAAAAACTCTATTACCATCCACATGAGGATTCTGATGTGGTTTTAGCAATTTCCACTGGAAATTTCTGTAGAAATTTCCTGCAATAGCCATAAGTGTTTAGGAAGTCAGAGCTGGACCATCCTACAAGAGCAGTTACAACACATAATACCCCTGCATACGAACAAACAGAAGTCCCCTCGGTGTCCAGGCCAGTTGCCTGACAAAAAGGGATGGATCTAATCCATCTGCAAACAGACACTACATCCTTGGACAGCTTGTCCCACATCCTACACTGTGCTCCACAGAGACTGCGTGTCTGAAGTGTCAGTGACTGAAGAGAAGCACGGGAACAGACTGGATGTATTCAACCCTTCCCTGAGCCTGTGCAGAGGGAGGTGGGCTTCACCTCACCTACCAGCAGCATGAAGCTGTGCAGGTCAGAAAAGAAGGGACATTTTACCTCGGGACAGGCAGACCCAGAGCTGGTGGATGGTTCATTAAACTGTTCCATTTGCTTTTCCTCCTTCGTGTTTTGGAGTTCCACTCCGCTTTCTTTTTTTATTTCTTTTTTCTGCTCTTCACTTTCCTCAACCTTCAGGACAATCCCTTCATCTTCAAGAGAGTTCACTTTGGTCAAAGGAGGAACTGGAAGATACATACACACATAAGTGAAAATACTGTGCCATACAGGCCACCACAGATGTTCTCTCTGCTTCACAGTGCAGTGTTGTACAGCACCTCGACCCCCTCATCCACTGCAAGGTCCTGGATATGCTCTAAGCTGCCCAAACACACAGTGACTGAGGTATAGAAAGAAACTGCTCCTTCTATCACCATAGTCTCCTTCACCTCTCATACCCCATTCTAAAACATTCTGGTTCCCAAAATCTAGGAAGCCCTATGAGAGGGAAGAGGGTATCACAGTATAAGATCTCCTGATTTGCTTTACCTGCTAATTGCGATGCATAAGCCCACAGGAAATGGCAATGCTTCATGCAGGCCTGGCACACCATTTCATGGAAGTCTCCACTTTCAGGGGGAACTGCACCAAGATGCTGTCAGAAACAAACAAGCACTCAGTAATGAAGCATCTGCTGCAAATTAAAAGACTCAACTCCGGGTTTAGAGGAAGGAAAACATCATCTGCCATCACATTTTCAGCACAAGCAAACACTCTTGCTAACTTTCTACAGTGGTTATTAGAACAGTGTAAAGACTGGAAAGAGCCGATAAAAATTCCAGGGAAAAACTCAAAATAATTCTGTTTGTCTACACCCTTTTATGCCTTGCACATATCCAGAAATCTCATTTCTAAATAATATTCTGCTAAACTGTCCCAAACATAGGAAAGGTGAAGACAGCTCTTGCATGCTGCACATTTCGACTCTTAAATGACTTTTTACAATTCCTTCCTTACGTGTAAAAGATTGTAAAGTCTTCATACTGATGACATATGTAACTCAAGAATTAGCTCCCAAAGCTCTCCATAAACTCGTGAGAACTATTTGGGCAATCAAAAGCACTTAGTGGCTTTCTTTTGAAAAGCATTCCTTCAAAGCTCAGTGTGCAGCACAAAAGTCTTCATTCACACACTTACACAAAAGAATCCAACAGTTTATCTACAGAACACAGAACTGAAGCCAATCATCTTTTTTTTTTTTTTTTTTTTTATTCTTTGATCTTGCAACTTCAAACATGAAATTTCACTCGTGCCCTTCAAGGCACAAGAGGCTGAATTCTTACTGCCTACTCATTAACTAGGGCACTCACCACAGTGCTGGGCTGCTTTTAAAACATTTTCCCAAAGTTCCAAATTAGGAACAAATAGCACAGTCTGTTCCTTGCTACTTAAATGAATTAGAAGTTTAAAAGATATTATTTTGAATGAAGAACTATTCAGGTAGTTGATAATGATGTGCCTCAGTAAGAATCTTTTCCTCACGGACTGTACTGATTTGAGTTTTCCAGTTAAGGAGACAGCTATAAAGGTATTCCTTTATTCCAAAGTGGCAACCCTCAAAAAGGTAGGACTCTTCCTTGTGTTTCTGGACTGGACAGCAGTGCAAGATTAGACTTCCAATGTTCCCTTGCATGGGATGAAAACAAAATACTCCGAAACTCATGTAATAATCTGTTTTGAGAATTACAGCAAACTCCCCAAGTAAAAACAACCACACAAAACTAACCAACACCAACTATTTTTTGTGCAAATGGCAATTCTGCTATTTATGGTTTCCTTACCCTTCCATGGAACCAGTCTTCACAAACTATGCATTGGATCATCTCATCTGGAATCTAGATGAAGAGTCATATTATTAGCATTAATAGCAGCCTCCAGAATCTTTCACGAGCTTCAAACTGCAGTATTATATAAAGTCTGCTCGAGTGAATTGCATTTCCCTCTTCACTCCCCACAGGGAGCTGCCATTAATAAGTAGTTAGTGCTTTACTAGTCAGTTTGCTTCCCCCAGGTTCAACAGCTCATGTCATGTGTCATATTATTAGGGCTGTGGAAATTCCCATTTATTATTACAAAACCTGTTTTCCCAGCAGGGCAAGACTTTCTCACAAAGAGCTGATAAAAGTTAATACACTACTGATATCTTTCTTCCTGCAAACAGAAATGCATGAACAGGCAGCTCAACAGAAGAAAGATTCTGATACTCATGATGTCATCAGGACTGTATAGGAATGCCAGAACTTAACTGGTCACAATGCAGCACAGCACAGACTGCTTTGTTATGACACAATTATTAATGAACCTCTTCAGAAATGTTTAGCTATCTCTGCACTTCAGAGAGATGAGCTTATAAAATACTTCTGTTTGTACGTGAAAGACTTGTGCCTTCCTTATTCTTTAAAACACCTGACTTCTGTGGCTGCAAACAGCACGTGCAAACCCAGTGCTGTGTTTTAGCACTTCAGAGAAAAAGTGTTCTGGCTACTGTAAAGGAAAGCTAAAGCCAGTGCTACAGGACAGACTCTCCCCATCCCAGAAGCCCTGTGAGAGCACAGCTGCAGGCACCAGATGCAGGTTCTGGTCTCTCCTAACACGTGCAATGTGCTTATTCTGCACTCATACGTTTCTCAAGATGATGAGAAACCCATCACCTGAGGGAATTCTGCAGCTCCAGAGAGGGGAAAGCAGAGAACTGCAGCACCACTTTGTCCAAATGATGGTTTGTCCTCCTCATCTGCCTTTAAGGCATATACATTTTACCATCCAAAAAAAAAAAAAGTTAATTATTTTATGCAGCACATGACAAACAATACAGAACTTTAAATTTCTTAACCTTACTAAGCAGCTCAGTGACCACCCTTTACACAATATCTTGCACAAATACCATCTATATACGACTGCTACTGTGTTTTGTATTTCTTACCTCATCTTCAGGATCAGGATAAGGTCTTTTACAAGTACAGTATAATCCATAGAAATTGTCATTATATTTATTTCCTGCATTCACCTTGCCCTTTTCCTGGAAAGAAAGGAAGAAGTGTCTTAAGAGACAATGCAGTGAAAAACAGAAGACAGAAAATATGCATAATCTGGAAAAAAACAATTTCTATTCCACTTTAAGTCCTAAAAGCAATCATTATATTCATCAGCCTGAATATCCAAGAAGAATCATCCAGATGCCTGTGCTGTAAAGTGAGTGACAGGGCATGTGAGGAATGCTGAAGTTCAAAAGCAAAGAGGAAAACAGTCTGCCCACCTTTGTAACTACTGGCAACTGTGGTGTCAAGACAGATTAATGGACAAAAATTAAAGTTCATTTAACCTGTACAACTGATTTTGCACTGGACTGATGCAGAAGGAAAAAACACTTGATCCATTTCATTGACTTAAATGAGAAATGGCAACGTGTTAAACTTGTCACACCTGTCTCTGTAGGGATAACTAAGCACTGCAGCTTAGCTGACTAGCTCTGGATCCCTCCCAGTTCTCCCAGCATAACGTGGACATACACAGAACCACTGTCTTGTTTCCACATTTGGACTGTTATTATCCTGGGAGCAACACTGCAGGCAAGCTAAGCAGCGTCCTGACACTGCTTCACTTATTACCAATTACTTGACAAGTTCAAAACACCCACCATGTATGAAAGCACAGGCACCTTAGTACAGTAAAAAAACTATCCCATCAGTAGGCTCTGGTGACAACCTGTCAAAAAATATTAGGGCACTAATGCCACCACAAAGAAGGAAAGGAAACTGTCCCTTTGACAGCAGCATAGCCTTAAATCTCCTTAATGCAACTGCAAAACTGCAGCCCAAAAGATTCTTCTGAAACCAGCTTAAAACTAATGAGATATATTAGTGCAGACACCTCTACACTCTGCTGGCAGTGCAGCAATTGCTACATTCCTGGATGACAAGGACCAAACGTTCCCTCTCCACCCAACATTTCCCTTTGGTCCCTCAACACTTTCATCTCCAGCTGTAATACTCCCACCTTTCTTAAATTGCTAGGAAGGTTGGAGGCGTTGCATGAGTCAGCACCGGCTGAGGAGAGGCACCAACCTCCCAGGAGTGTGTTATTTTGACTTCGACTGTCTGAAAACCCGCCTGAACTCACCGGGAGTAACTTGCACTGCAGATTCTTGAACTTGCTATTCCCACAGTCACAGCGGAAATTCCTGGAAAGAAAAACGCAGCGTTTCAGGGGGTTTTATTAACCGAGAACGCACTGGGTTTTGTGTTCTTAACAATCCTCAGGAATTTATTGGGAGCCACGGGATCCGCGAGGGACCCGCCGGGAGCTGACGGGGCGCGCGCTGCCTCCCCTCCGCAGCGCGCGCGCTTCCCGCCACCAGCACGCGAGCCCCGCCCCCTCCCTTCACCCCCGCCCCTCCCGTCCCCGCCCGTCCCGTTCGTACCTCTTGGTGTACAGCTCGAACAGCCGGTGGGTGCCGTGGCACTCGTAGCTGCAGGCCAGGCAAATCCCCGCCGGCTCCGCGCCGGGTGGCGTGCACGTACTGCAGGCGTACAGCGCCTGCCGCTTCACCGCGCCCTGCGGGAGACACCGACCGGCCCCGGAATGAGGGGGGGCCAGGGAGAGCTGGGGGGATTACGGGGGGCGGCCCCGCCCCGCGCCCCCGCCCCTCTGTTCCAGCCCGCCCCGCCCCTCGGCCCCGCCCACTCCCCCAGCCCGCGGCCCCCCCGGCCCCGCCCCCACCTGTGAGTAGCTGCAGCGCTCGTGGTCGCTGCCCCCTAGCACGGCCCGCGCCTCCTTCTCCAGCTCCTCGTTCTCCGCCAGCACCTCCGCCAGGGACACCACGGGCTCCTCGGCGCCGCTGCCGCCGCCGGGTTCGGCGCCCTCGGGAGCCGCCGCCTCCATGTCCGGGCTGCGCGGGGCGCGGAGCGCGGCGGGAAACGCGCGCGCGGGGAGGCGCCAGGGGGCGCCACGGCGGAAGCGGAATCGCGCGCTTCCCACGTGACGGGGGGCGGTTCGGCGGGGCCGGGCGCGCGGCGGGCACGTGACGGGCGGGGCGGGCCCGGCGTGTGGGCGGAGGGCGGCGATGGCGGGGCCGGCGGGCGGCACCGACCTGGTGGCGGAGCGGGCGGGCGGCGCCGAGCTGGTGGCCGAGCTGCGGGGCCGCGACGGGCGGACGCGGACCGTGCGGGTGCCCTGCCCGGCGGCCGAGGGGGGCGAGGCCGCGCAGCTGCGCGGGCTGCGGGGGGCCCTGTCCGAGCTGCAGGAGCGGGTGGTGGAGCTGCTGGCGCCGCTGGTGCAGGAGGAGCGGGAGGCGGCGGGCGGCGCCCAGCGCGGTGAGTGGCAGCGGGGGCGCGGCCGGGGCGCTCCGCCGGACCCGCGGCACTGCCCGCCGCTCACCCGCCACAACCCCGGCAGGTGCTGTCGGGGATGACGACGACGAGGAGGAGGAGGACGAAGAGGATGAAGGCGAGGACGAAAACAACGTGGACACGGCGGCGAGCGGCGATGACCCGCCCGCGAAGCGGACGAAGGTGCAGCAGCCGTGAGGGCGGCGCTGGGGCCGGGTGTGGGCTTAGACAGCCCCGCTCCGCTGAACAGACTGTCGGTGCCCCGGGCCCGGTACGGCTCCTGCGGCGCTGCTGCATCCCGACACTGTTTTGATACGGAAGCCTTATGGAAAGGATGCGCCTGGGCGTGAGCAGCATGTTATTTATGGGGTGTCAGTGTTACACTGACCATAGTTTTTAGCAAGCTAGTTGACAAATACAAAACTTTTCTTAAAAGTCTGGTTGCTGCATTTTTTTATCGACTTCTTCCAAGTCACAGTATTTCTTCATGTGACTTAAAATTTTTAAAATAAAACAATAAAGTCTGGCAAGTTATTTTGTCATATATGATCTTAAAATGGTACAAGAGAATTTGCATGGAGAGAAAACAATATATGACCACTGTACTGTCAAAAAGCACGTGTAGGACTGTCTATTCCTGTACAGTGGAAGATTATTTTTGCTTGTCTGAAAGGCTTAGTCACCCATTAGTCAAGTATTTTCCTGGAAGAGGTCAGACAAAGTAGACTGAAAGACTTGGAATCTTGATTTCAAAAACTCAGGTTTTGTAGCAGCCAGGAAAGTGACCAGTCAGTGTGACTTTGATAATTAATATTACAGAAGTAAAAAACCACTGTTTGTCCTAAGCCTGTTTTCTCTAAATAGGTCCCCCCCCCCTTTTTTTTTTCATGAAGCATTCAATCTTTATATGCTTACTTCCATCACTGAGTTTTACCCAGGTTGATTCTTAAACTCATTTGGTAGCTAAGTCAAAGGAACATCACAGCTTAACATTCTCCTTATGCAGAACTCCCAACATTACCTAAAACCAAGAAAAACGAAAAGCAGAGTGATTTTTCTGAGATGCTTTTTAAAACCAAAATTGGACATAAACTAAGGGAAATGTAGTGGAGTTCTATACTGGATGCTGTAATTTATATTAGAGGGGGGGGAAAGGATAAACACTTGAGCAATACCTGTGAGTATATTATGTGTAACAGTTCTTGGCTGTATCAGTATAACCCAATCCCTCTGCTAAGGCAGCATGATCTTTTTTTAATGATAATGCAGCAAGCAGAATGTCTTTTTGCAATGGGCAAGTTGTCAGTGCTTCCCACATGCTACTTCAGTTCCTAGTTTTTATTTGGTGCATGCTTCTGTGAACTGGTATAAAACACTCCTGATAGCCAGTCCATAGAGACTGAGAGTCTTCTCTAGCAGAAGTTAACCGCCTGATTTAATAGTGGGAAAAACATTTTGGGGGTTTATTTTCATATGTTTTGCTGGTATAATTTTTTTACTTATTATGGAGAGTGAAAATATCTTGGGACTTGTATACAGGGGACAAAATATGGGAATAAATGAGTTTTTACGAGGACAAAATTGTCTGCATTCATTTGAAATGGGGGGAGGAGATCCAGTAAATGTATCATTGACATCTTTATGTACTCTTATTCTAAGAAATTATTTTGTTGGCAGATAGGACAGAGGTATAACTGAGACCAACTCAGAATAGTAGGGAGGTTTAGTTGCTGAGGACCTAGGACGAGAGAGTATTATACAAATTAATTCTAATTTCTTGTCAAGCTGCAAAATCTTAAAATGATAAAATGCTTAAAGTGTTGTGGGGTAGATAATTTATTGCAGGAAGTGGCTTATCAAAACGGCAAAGGCAACGCTTAGAACAAAAAAACAGCCTCATCTTTTACAAGCTCTGTTCTGCAGCTTTGGAAGCTTGTTGTACCGCTACATCTGAGAGCAGCATTTTCCCTTTTCTTTCCTCGTCCCAGTTGTCCTCCACTAAACACCCCAGCAATGGTGTGAACTGTGGGAGGGCTGAAAAGCAACACTTAGTGTTAGGCAAGAATTTGTGGCCTTTACATATATGTAAGCAGTCCACTGGCATGTCAGGGGCTGAAGACCTCTGGTCTAAAGCAACAAACCCTAACTTTACTAGCACAGGAGTAAATGCAGGTGACACTCCAGTAATGGGACACTTTTTTTTTTCTGTCAGCCTGGACACAGGAATATGCTGTACCTGAGCTCCAGAAGATACTGATAGGCATTGGGCCAAAAACAACCATTCAAGTTTCTGCCTTTAAAGAATCTTCTAGTCCTTATCGTAGCCACAGAAACTTTCATGTGATGAAAAGGGCACTGGGACTTCATGGGACCTTATGCAATTATAAACTGTATGTTTGCTTGTGACTGAAGTGCCCTTCACAGAGAACTTCATTTTTCTGGGAGTTGTTGCAACGTTACCTGGCACAGGAAACTTTAGCATGATGTGTTTTCCCACCCTCCCAATCTCTTTTAGGACCTACCCTTACAGTTGAGTTCTGAACCCCTTCTGGGGAGCCCCTAAATCACTTGTGGCCCCTGCATTGTAGGTAGAGGAGGTAAGCTTTGATGGAAGAGAGATGGCAAATCCTTCATCTCAAGAGAGATGCAGTGCTTTTGTACCTAACCAAATTTCAGGCTGACACAGAACAAGCTCAGTTCACCACACCTGCACTGTTTAGTGCAGTTTGTATGTCTTACTAATAGAACTTGGGTTTACTAGCCTGAGGGGGCCGTACTAAAATAAAGGGGGAGAATGGTGGTATGTTGTATTGAATTAAGAGCTGAAATGATACTAAACTCTTCGTAGTATTTAGACAAGAACCAACTACTTTTACTAGTTACAAAATAGAACAGCAAAAATGTCAAAGTACATCTCCTTCACAAAGACTGGGATTATATGACATACTGTTGTTACTTCTTTGAAATACTGAATTTGCTGGTTCAAACAACTTTGAGGCTAAATTCACAAAGGAATTTAACAAGTTGCAGTGTTCTGTGTTTAAAAAGTTTAAAATCATAAGTATATTTATGGGGCACACAGATAGTTCTGTGAGAGAAAGGGGTCAATCCCATATGCCCACTAATTGGGGCATTGTCTAAAAAGCTCTAAAGACTTTTTCTAGTTCTCAGGAGAAATACCCACTGTCATCATTTTCATTAAAGGGTTTGAATGCAATTCACCCATTGCAGCCCCTGTGTAATTCCCACTCACTCAAGCTTAAAAGTTCATTTATACACAAGCTATTCCAAATATCAGGTTCTCTGTAAAATACAGAGTAATCTGGCAGATAGGACATCGTGGGGCTTAACACACAGGGGTGCAAACAACTGAACAGTGGTTTTGGGCACAACCACTAGCCAAATGTAACAGTCATGAGTACTACTCACTTTGAGGACTGACTTGAGCAGAAGTACCTTCTTACAGCTGTAACATGTTCTTTCTTCTCAGAAGAAACCTGCACCACGGGGTTAGCCTTAAGGAGAGCTAAGATGAGTCAGTTCTTAAAATTTAACTACGTGATAGTTATTAAATTGTTTTCATGCATTAGAAAACAGGTTCTCAAACACTGGCACATGAAAAGCAGCATTATTTTAGAAACTAATAGAATAATAAACTAGAGAACATCCATTTAAGAAAACAATGGACCAGGCAAAAGAAAATAAGGGGAGTTAATAGGTATCCTGCATAAACTGAAAAGTTTTGTTTCAAGGGTAAGTCAATCCTTATATTTTTTTATTTAAAAAATCAAGCTTGCAGTTTTACTTTGCTGCTGGAAGAGACATGTCATAAGGAACTTATTTATTGCAACGTACTTCTGTCCCAAGTTTAAAGGGCTGCAGCCTGATGTTATGCTCTTCCTTAGACTGCTCCCCCATGGCAGGAAGTGAAGTAGCACTTCAGGCTCAGTAGCACTTATTAACAAAGACGTGGTAGACACTTTCCTGAGATGGGAAGGCACTGTCAGGTAAAGGTCAAGCAGCTAAAGAAACTGAGACAGCCCAAGCGATGTTCAAGCAGTCTGACAATGCTTTATCTTGAGACAAAATGCAATAAAAAGAAATCCAGGGTAGGTGGCACACAGATGAATATTAATCACCTTTGTGTTACAGTTACTCTGTTGGCAGAAAGTTAAAGCTCTGTATGATTACTAAGCTGGTAGAGTTTAGCAATCTTCTGAGGACTTTGTTACTGCTTCTATTATTCCAGCTTCTGCTGTAGGAAGCTCTTCAAGATCAGGTTTGAGGTAACTCATTTTCAGTCAAAAGAGTATGAGTAAAAATAGCTTTCCCACCCCTCGTGAAAGTGGCACCAATCCATCTTTGCTGCCTAGTCAGTGAAAACAACTAAATAGATTTGTATAAGCAATTCTAGCATAAGCTAATCTCATACATTAATGCCACTGCCCTAGAAACAGATCTGCGCCATTATCTGCCACTTACGATCAAGAACTAATTGAGAAGTATTGTAGTCTTTAAAGAGGTTGTAAAACTTATTTCAGCTTGACTGTCTCAAAAGCTTGTAGATTATGTCAATTTGTGTTACAGGCAGTTATCTTTTGTGATTCAGAACTAATTAGTGTTGATGCTACCTATAAATCTTCATAATAATTAAGCTTAAAGTTATTTCACTACTTTTTTTAGAAGACTACAATAAATCCCAATTTATTATTAATTATTATTATAGTCTTTACTTACTCTGTCAGTAAGACTTCATCTCTCTGTTCCCCTGGTGCCAAAAACGCTGGAAGCATCAGGAGAGATAACTTTGCTCTTCTCCTACTCCTGTTGTCTAGTATTCCTATACACTATGTTGATAGTTTTAAACTAATTCTCTCCACTGCTGCTTTCAACTTCAAGCTCAAGTCCTTTACAGACACCGCATTTGCCTGGATTAGACTGTGTGTCTTTCTGTAGTTAGTTGTAAAGCTCATGACTATCAACAGCTGTAATCCAAAGCCAGGCTTCTGATGGAAAAGTCTACAAACACAAACCTCCTTTCTGTGAGTCACCACTGTGCTCAGCACGTGCTCCACATCCAGACAGCTTGGCTCATCCCACCAGGCATGCTGATGAGTTTGCTAAGGGTCATATGCTCACACAGCAGAAACTTAGGCAGTTCTTACTACCATTTTCTATTTTTTATGCTTCCTCTTTAAATAATTCTTTAAATAGCTCTGTAAATAATTCCATCTGGACACAACATAACCGCTCAGATTAAGACTACAGCACCAACTTAAAAGCAGTCTGGCCAGAGGTATCTCTCTGTTACACATAGGTGAACAAATAACAAAGGGATTCGGTTTCATCCAGCCAGTCCCAAAACTTCATGCTACCAGAAGGGCACAGAGCATGAAAGGACAAGAAAAAAGATGAACCACACACCCTGAGGGAAGGACAGCAACTGGCAGCCAGCACTGCAGTCTGGCAACAAACATACGCAAAAAAAAGAAAACCAAAACCAAAAAAGAAAAGCCTTTGACATGCATCTGCATTAATAGACTTCTGTTTATAAACTTTGAGAAGTTTTTATTTTATAGATAAATAGCATGGTGATTTTAAAAGTTGGGAAAACAACACAACTTAAAAGCTCTGATTCCAAAGATAATAACTACTCATCAGAGTTTATAATTTACTCTTACTCCAGCATACAGAGATGGCAGCTCCCTCCTCTTCATATTGCACTTAGAACTCAAAACCTTCTTGTAAAGGCTACATTGTTTTCAGGTCCAAGCACCCATGCTGACAATTGAAAACAGTGTCTCAAAATATCTCCAAAACACAGCAACACTGAAAATAGTGTTCTCTTTCCAAAGTGAGAGAAAGCTGATATTCCCAGGATTCCCTTAATGCAATCAGAAATGGATTATCATTTGTGATGATTGGGTATGCACAATCACATATAGCTGAAATTATAATCTAGGAGTTTAGCTCATAATTCTTTTGGGCCTACCAGTTCTGAAGAGTGTATTTTGCACTGTTTTCATATTTGTAAAGTTACTTCCATCGTGGCTGGGTCAAAGATTTAGTTATTCTAAGAAAAAGTAAAAAGGGCCAAGAGAAAAGAAGAGATTTCAGTCTTATTCAAAATATACAATACAGCAGTTAGACTTAAATGCTATGCCAAAACAGCAGTGAAAAATAGAGGTTGAAACTATGACAAGAAATCTCAACAAAATTTCAGTGTCACTGAAGAAATTTGCATTCATTACAAGAACAAGAAGAAGGCATCTTACTTCTTTGAATTTCTAGAAGAAACATGATTTCTTGTCTTACGACCTGTTTGTAGCATCTCCCCAACCTAATACCAGTTGACTTTCCCAAATTCAGAGTTTTTCCTAATTATATCAGTGCTCCTAGAACACGGGTTTGTACCATGTCTGGAGTGAAGTTAGAACGGTCATAAATGTCAGTAATTTTATCCAGTGAAGAAAACATAAAAGAATTTTTGTGCAGACTATAGGCCAATTGCAGCATAAGCTGTTTTTGATGTCATAGGAAAACAGTTTAAAGCACCAAGCTCCAGGCCTATGCCACTCCTCACTGCCTACCTACTACACTGTTGTGGTCACCAAAAAAAAACTAGGCTACCACAGGAAAAACAGTACTTTTTCCCTTTAAAAGTTTGCACAAACTTTATTCTTTGCTTCCTGTTTTTATATCTAAACTTATTTAAAAAAAATTCATTAAAACCAGCACTGATGTAGATTTTAATTAGGAAAAAGAAAAAGCAAAGAATTGTGTTAAGTGCAGCTTTTATAATCACATTCTCTTTTTTTTTTTCTTTCACATTTACCACAAAAGAAGTATCTTTTCATTGATTTTAGTCCAAGGGAAAACATAGGAAATCACTTTTTTGCACAGAGGAGTAAAGTTGTGGACCAGAAACTTGTTTCCCCATAAGACATTTCAGATGGAGTGTTGCGATTTTGCATCATTAAGGCAAAATGAGGAATACTTCCATCACGTGTCACACAGGGCTCTCCCACTCTGGCTGCTTGATAAGACCCATAATTAAAAAACATTTGTAGTTACTTCTTTTTTTTTTTTTTTAAATAGAAAACAGTCACTCTCTTCATTGCTTATCAGTTTGCAAGAAAAGGCTCTTTCTGGCCTTCACTCAGAACTTCAGTCTTGTGATTAGATCAGGCATATGCAATTGCTTCGAAACAGCAAGAGAAACTAGAACTTGAGCTAAGTGTCAATCAGTTGTAATCTACTGATCTGATTAGAGGCCTTCACAAATGTTTGATGACGATTGCAAATAACAGCCAAGCAGATAGGAATGATGCAGTACCCAACAGTTTTGGGGTCAGCTCTTGTACAGGAATAGAGAAACAAGAACATCTGTAAATATGGTATTAAAAATATTATAGTCCACAGCCAGAAAGGCAAGGATAGCAGTCGTACTTTTAAGGAGTGCGTCCATGTGGTTCCTTCCTGTGGCTCCTTGGGATGTTGCTGAATGTGCTCCAGTGCTAGTTTGTTGTAAGTCTCATTGATTTCAAAGACATAATAAAAAGCCGCAGCACTTGCTAACAAGTACAGCCCCACACCAATCCATCCCATCCTCTGGCGGAAGTTCATCATTCTCCATGCTCTGCACCTGGAACAAAAGGTGTCATAAACATTTAGTACAGCTTGGGGAAGAGGGGACACAGATGAACCTTGGTTTTTGTAAGTTAACTTTCTACAGCTTTTCATTACACACTCTTCAATCAAGTCACAAACGTTCCAGCTGAAGTACCTCCATACAAAGTCATCACCTCTTTCCCTCAAAGTGGCCCTTGTTCAGGGCCAGGAGAACCACTGCGGCCGATTAGGGCTCCCCTAACAAACAGGCTTTTTCAGACTGTTGGGCTTTTGCTTTTCCTACCTTTTTTAAACGAGGAGTAAAATCTATGTAATGCTGTTTTAAGAGAATGCATTAGGCCTTAAAATACTAGGCAGAAATGCATATTTAAGAATGAATTATGCATATAGAACAATAATGATTCATGGAAGTATGAGATTTTTACCGTAAGTGATGAAAAAAAATCACTACCCCTTTCTAAATCACCCTTTCTGAGCCTGACTATTTGGCTAGCAATCTTGAAAGGCTTCCTAGTTTTACCTAAGTGAAGGGTATCCTTAATCCTGACCTGACAGAATCTGGTCAGGGTAGCCCTGGAGAAATTGCTCTGGCCCTCACACTGCTGCGTTCAAGGTGGCTGAAACAGTCAAGCATACAAGGACATTAAACACCTGGGAAAGAACAGTAAATACCTGAGAATGCCATTACTTATGCCTATGATTGCTACTTCTTGTTTAGCTGATCCTTCTATATAACTTAACTCCATAATTTTCCTTTGATACACCGAGTCAACAGTTTTAGCAGGACACCTGAAAAATTTGTGGACAGAGTTGTTAATCTACTGGGTAACACTCGAACCCCCGAGTCCACGTTTACGCACCAAATAAGCGGCTGGGTTTTTTTTTCCAGCAGTTCGGCATTGCCGAGCTGGCTCAAGAGTTGTCGCCTTCGAAGAAAATAAATCTTCGGAAGGCAATTACATACAGAAAGCACAAGCGCTACTAAAACAGCAGCAGATTTAAGAAGGTAAACAGCGGCGGGTTTTGATCCTGCCCTTGAGCAGTGGTCAGGAAAGCAACCTTAGCTCCGGGTTACACCAAAGGAGGTAACACTCAGGAGTTTTCTCATTCTTACTCTCCGTTTCCAGACCCCACTGTAACTCGCAGCTTTTGGGGACACCCATCATGGTTACCGGACACGTTCATCCCCACTGGGGTATCCTCCCTCCACCGCCCGCCGGACCCGCGCTGCTCCAGGCGAGACGCGCCCAGCCGCCAACCGCTCCTTCCCTGGCGCCGGCAGCGCCTTACCTTGCTCCAGCGGAGAAGGAGGGAGCGGGAGGGCGGCGGTGGGCGGCCCGCTGCCCTCAGCCCGCGCCGCGGCGCTGGGAGGCGGCGGGTGCCGCTGTCCCGCCCCGCTGCCCGCCCGCCGCCATCGCCCCCGCCGGCACCGCCGCCGCTTCCGGCCCGCGCCAAGGGCTGCCGGGGCGCGCGGCTGCATCCGGGGCGGGCGCCTTGGCCGGCCGCCATCTTGGCTCGGGCGCGCGCCGCTCGGTGGCGGGGGTGGCCTCGCCCAAAATGGCGGCGCCGCCGCCGAGGGGCAGTGAGCTCCCTCACGGAGGTAGAGACCCAGACTACTGTGTTGGACAGGGGCTGAGCCGAGGGAGATACCAGTAGAGGCTACTGTGTTGTGTAACAGCCTCCAACAATTGATATGCATGTATTTAAAAACCAGTAGATGCTAATACGTAAACAGGACTGACTGGCTTATTTCTATTGAATTAAATTATTAGGAAATATTATATTCTTATTATCCCATGGGGGGTGTTTTTGGGACTAGATGATCTTTAAGGTTCATTCCAACCCCTTAACATTCCATTATCCCATGATCTACTGGATAAAATCCTTTAATGAAGCCATTTAAATTGACCAAAAAAATTATTGTCAGGTGTGTGCCATTCAATGACAGCACCCCAATGACGGTGGGAAAATTTGTGTGTGCAAAATGTGTTTGCCTGAATTCAGGAACTGTGTGGTGTGACGTGCTCTGTGTTAGTTAATCAGTAACTGCATAGTGTTATTTGTGAAATAAAAACTTACTACTAAAACATTATTATTTCCGAAGTCATGAGATAACCACAGTTTCTCATAGAGAAAGCAGCAGTGGCCAAAATTTACGTGCATCCAGCTGTAGTTAAAAAAGAAGACTAAAAGAGAATTTCAAAAGGGCTGTCCAATAAAGAATGAAAAATGCTAAAGCAATTACATTTTTTTGGGTGTAAATAAGTGTATACACATAGGATCTTCTGCCATTTTTCTTGGAGGATGTAGTAGGTGCATGTGAGGCAGTATATAAAAGCTGGTGCAAAATCAAATTTATGATGGCTCATCCTCGTATTTTTGGTGTTTAAATGAGAAGTGTTAGAAGCTGGTGTTTTGGGTTATGTTCAGGACAGCAGATGACTAAGTGCACAGAGCTGCAGATATCATTAGTGAAAAGAGACACTGCTGAGAGCCCACAACAGTCAGCATATCATATATATTCCCTGGTACAGAGCAACTACACCTTAGGCCATGCTGCTTTTTTAAAAAGATTGTTGCTTTAATGCCTATTGAACTAAAGGCCCAAAAGGGACACAAGATGGCGCCCGGCACCACAGGCAGAGCCAACCTGAGTAACACCGTGACCGCCAGGTCAGAGGTTTTGCACTTGAATTCAGTTGAACGAGGATTTCATTACCTTAAATGAAGGTTCAATAACACGTTAGTGTAGTTCTGATGAAAGATATCGATATGAATAGCTACATCCAGCTAATTATCTCTGGGACACTTCTCTTGACTAAATGCCATTCTTTCTGTTCTTACAGGTGATGAGGTCCCAGCTGAGGTCCCAGTTGATCTAGAAGGGAATAAAGCTCTTGTGGAGCTGACAGACACAACCATGCCTGTATTGCATTTTCTTATCTTGAGGTTAGTGGTAATGATGGGAAATGAAATAGTTACCACAGAGAGCTTATTTTCTTTAAAATACCAACCTAGATGTCAAAGAGAAGAGTTCCAGTATAAATTAATATGCGACTGTGTGAATATATGGCTTGGCAGTGGATACGTGTGCTAAGTGTAAAGCCTGCATTTGCACTTAGAATTCTGAGGAAAAGGGATTGGAATGTGGGACTTAGTTTTTCTTAGGAAGCCTGTCTTTTCTCTGAACTGTTGGAGTTGGAAAGGAAGGAAGGGTTAGGATTTAACCAAGCAGGTTAAAAGATCCAACCATGGGTCTTCTCTTCTGTGTTAAGCATAGGCCTGAGACTATGGTTATGAAGGGAAGGATCTAAAAAAATGGAGGAGTTATTATAAGAAACACAAGGCCTTTGAAAGCTAAGGCATAACACCAGACAAAGTGATTTTTAACATTTTTTGGCTAGATCTCAATCTGCATAAATTCAGTGCTGTGCTTAACCTCTGACATAGTACAGGAAGGGACACAGTAAATAGCTCAGCTGAGGGCTTGATTGGTTAGTTAGTTTTAGCAGCAGCTCTTTGAGGGAGGAGGAAAGCAACTGTTCTCAGCTTTAGAAGGGTTTCAAGCTAAATTCCGGTCATGAGGACTGTTAATAATAAGGGGAAAGAATTCATGAGAGCTGATAATAAGGGGAAAGAACTAATACCCTGCATATTGAAATGAGAACATATAGCTGGTGAGACTTAATTCAGCTTGCAAAACAGAGGAGAAAATAGAATCCTATTGAATCCAAAAGAAATAATATTTAATTAATAGAATCAGAGAATAAACCATGGGATTTTGTAGCATTAAAAAAGAAGAAAAGTGTTTCATAGCAGTGGGCTGGCTGCTCCATCAAGGGCAGGAGCCAAACATGATAACCCAGCTGATAGGGCAGAGTCTCACTGCCCACAGTCCCTGAGCAAAGCAAGCAGGGCACACCACATTCAGCCAGAAGTACAGGCAAGCAACAAAGCAGGTCCAAGGTCAAGCTGGGAAGGCAGTCCACAGGTTAGGGTCAGGTGCAATGAGGAGAACTCAGGTCAGACATAACCTAGTGTTTGCCATGCAGGTCTATACTGGTAAGAAAAGACTGAGATCAAGCTGGGAAGTCAGTCTGTAACTCCAAGTCCAGATGAACATGGCTTGGCACAGTCATGGCTGAGCTGGAGACCCATACTCCTAATACATAGGTCAGGCACTGTCTGAAGCCCTGGGGCTCAGTTTAAGTGGGGCTCCTGAGCCCTTGGAAGTTGGGCAGGTGAGGATTGTTGTTCCTGCACTCACGATCCTGACAAAGTACATAGGATAAGTGAAGGCTGACAATAGGAATCAGAAGGCTTAGTTGTAATCTTTGACTCAAACAGAGTTTTCATAAAACAATATTAATAAAAGGTTTTCCCTAGACTTAAATTATGGCCAAAAAGCAAAAGTAGAAGGCCTGAGATAAGTACCAAACCAAAATAAGTTGGGCTTTCAAATGGAAGGCAGAAGCTGAAGGACAAAATGCATCTTGCATTCCTTTGGGTGCAACTTTATGTTTATATTTAACATAGACATACTAGGTTCTCATTGACAAGTGACTGAGAAGGGAGAATCTATTACAGAGACATTTCTGTCAAGACAGTACTTTCCTTCCCCTTTGTATGACACTGATTTTTGATTCAGCAGGAACACCATGTTCCCAGATCTTTTCCTTCTTAATCCCAGGCCTAAACTAAACACTTGGCTAGAGCACTGGGATCCCTACAGGCTCCATATGTGCTGTGATTCCAAGGAGAAAGCTGGCATAAATGAGGAGAATGGGGCATGAGCACATATGTTGGTCCTATGAAGATCATACCCAACCTTAAGCCAAGAAGGTTAGACTAGTTTTAGGGTAGGACTAAGCTGAGGAGTGAGGGATGAAACACAGAGCTCCTTGAAAATTCCCACTTGCTGGTTATGGAGAAGGAGGGCAACTGAAAGAAAGGAAGATAAGCTCCCATCTCTTCCTTATACTTGGAAAGTGGGGCACAGAAGAGCAAACTGAAGAACCACTGCTTTGATCAGAGAAAGCAAACGCACATGGAAGCCCAAGCCTCACATGACATCTGCCCACATCTCCAGCTGGGCAAACTCGCCTTTGTGTTACAAGAAGAGTTAGTGCTGTATTTATGAAGAAATACAGAAGGGAAAGGTTTTTCAGTGAATCTGAAGTAATGCATCTGAAAAACTGAGGAGGCATATTGGGAAAATGCCTGTTTTTTTTTTCCTCAGAACAATGTTTATGGTACTCATGTGAATTTTTATCAGTGAGTGCATAAATGCCCAGTGTTTTTGCAGCTTGTAGCTGTTTTGTTTATTAGATTTAGTTGCAGTGAATTTCATAGTATCCTATTGTGGTGTAATAAGTTGTTTTGATCAGTTTCTTATGATTTACTTGAGTCAAAAAGAGTAGTTTCCTTCAATTCATATGTTTTATTTCATGTTTTATGAATCCTTTTTTTGTGTTTTAGAACTTTAGTTTCTTCTGAAAGTAAGGCTACAATCTTCTGATTCCCTTTTTTTCTTAGGTGGTTATTTTTCTTGTACTGTTGTCTTTCTTTGAGCTTCTTTGTTGGAAACATTTGTTTTCTCAGAGAGTGTAGCACATTTATTTGGGAGCACGTAAGACATTTTTCTATATGTTGGCATTTTTATATTTTATTTCTTCTCCTTTTGAATTGAAATAGTATATTTGCTTGTCTTGGCTACACTGACCACAAGAAGCAGAGATATTCATCAACCTGTGTATAATCCAGGGTGATCTTTTCCTCCTTTGACTTGCCTTGTATACTTTGAAATGCTGGGAACTTAAATTACCTTAATCTTTAATTTTCAGTTCCTGAAATTCTTCTATGCTTTGTTTGTTAGCAGCAGCCACATCTGAGTTAAGCTTCAGGCAATCATGTTAGCCAGGTTCTCTGAATACCAGCCATACTTTGTTCTTGGGTCTAGAAATATTTACCATCTTTCCAACAAACGCTTTTATATTTACAAATGGAATATCTATCTCATTCTCCCAAACATCGACAGTAAACATCTGCCAAAGGAAGACTTACACACTACTACCCTTTGTCAAAGTGCCTATAAAGAAATGAGTCTTCTATGAAGAAGGGCCTTGGCATTTTAGATTGAACTCTTAGTCTTCATTACACTGATGCTCCTTGTTCATTAGTTACCAGTGAATATAATCCTCATGTCTACATTGTCTGTGTTAAAACAGTTTAAGCGGGAAAGAGATAAAATCTTTGCTTTTACCCTCTGTTTTCAGCCAAATACAAAGGGTCTTCAAAGTTGAGCAAGAACTGACAAAACACTGAAAGAATATGGGCAGAGATGGCTGGTGACTGTTTCTCACTGTGGCATTTATTTAAACAGAGGACAAATACAATTTTTGCAGAAGCAATGCAGATACTGATCTCACAGCTCCAGCTGTATGACCCAGCATTGTACTGACCTCGAAGGAAAGAGATCTGTCCTGCAGAATTTTAGTCAAAGCAGTTTATGGTTATGAATTGCATTTCAGCAAAACCATAATTCATTACAACTTCATGTTAACTAAATCTCCACAAATAGTATGTAAAAAAATCCACTTCCAAAGTTGCCATTGAACTCCTCAAAATTCTGCTTTTCCATGATTTCAACTGAAGTCTGCTCATACTGCTAGAAGGGAACAGTTACTGAATTTCCATGCTGAGTTTGCTGCTGCCAACATGTTTGGTCATGTAAACAAGTTCACTAAAAAGTCATTCATGCTAAAAAGAAAAACAGATTCACAACGAGGGGCCTGCAGGCCAAGAATGCTGGGTTTGGTCAGATGGCTTAAAAAATAGTAGAAAAAGGAAAATCCTCTCCGGGGGTCACTCACTGGAGATATGCACTGTTCCCCCTTCCGTCCATATAGATATTCCAAGAGAATCATCTGACCACCTGAAGGAGTAACAACTCCTTCCTCACAAGAGGAGGTTGCAATGACACTGTTGGGTTTTTTGTGTGTTTTGGTTTTGTTTGTTTGATTGGGTTTTGTTTTGTTTTGTTTTGTTTTGTTTTTAATTTCCAGTAATTAACTCTCTTTCTGTGGTGCTTATGTGAAGCAAGTCAGTAATACCATAGAATGGTTTTAAAGAGATTTAGTTATTGTCCCTTCTGAGATTCCAAGTTTCCAGGCTGTACCTATCTTGCTTTAGGCTGTTAAGGGTGTGCAGCATAACTTTCCCGAAGAATAACTTTCTTTTCTAAAGAAACACTGAAATAACACAATTCACATTAGGCCTTTTCCCAAATTCAAAGGATCCCAACTTCTTTTTTGCATAGACCAAGAGGGAGGTTTGGGGGAGGTAAGCAGGATATTATTTAAGATATGTAGAATCTAAGCTTTCATTAAAAAAAAAAAAAAAAAGTGTTTTTATGTGTGTGTGTGTGTGTGTGTGTGTGTGTGTGTGTGTGTGTGTGTCTTTTTTAGGATCCTCTTCCCTGTGTCCTGTTAGAGCTTAGGAATTAGCCCATAATTACCAACTTCCAAAATGTACTGCAAGAGGGATATGTGTAAGACATCCATCTATGCCATGTGAGGGTTGATAGGTTGTTAGTCACAGAAGAAAAACCAGAACTCCCCCTTTCCAACACAAGTAGCAATATCTTCTTTTTTATATCACTTAAATTCATTCTGTTCTTAAAAGCTTTATTATTTTTTATTCTCTAGAGCACGTCAATCACCTAGTGTTTAGTTACTTCATAATATTTTATTATTTGAAGATTTTGTACACAAACCATTGATTTGTCCCTCGGCTGTAATCTTACGTGGTTTTGTTTTCAGAAGTGTTCTGCATATTCTTTGCTTATCTTTGAAACACACAGTTTCGGTTTTGCATATAAATAATGGAAAGGATTGTGTTGGGCACTCGGGAGTGACTGGTACCTCAAAATGTTACACAGTCAGTCCCATTTACTGATGATATTTATTTAACCAAAACTGATAGCTTTTGGTGTTCTGGTAATAAACTCTATGGTTCAGTTCCCTGTTGAGCTGCCTGCAGATATCCCTTACAGTTTTCCCTTTTTTTTTTGTATTTTCAATATTCCTTCCTGGTCCCTAAAGAAGGAAAATCAAGGCCTGGATGAAGAACAGACTTGTCTGAGGCAATGGGAAATCACTGTCAGAGGAAAGCAGAATGACAGAAGTACCTGATGGTTAATCCAAGCATCAGATTCGGAGAGTACCTCCTTACTCATGCAAGTGCCTAGGGAGAGCTGTCAGCTCAACATGAAGGGGAAGGCTTTCATACAGATTTCTTCAGCTGGAAGTCAATCTTCATCCTTTTCTGTATGGAGGGTCCCTATTATTGTTCTGTTGTCTAGTGAAAGGTAAAAGTCAGCTCACTGTAGTTGTAAAGCTTTTAAGTACTCACCTAGCCCTGTACCTGAATTTGCCTTTTTCTGAAGCCCCTGCTAGAGGACTGTACCAGAAATCAGCACAGAGCCCCAGAACAACTCAAGCAGTTGAACGGAGATGTTAACAGCAGTTGATGGTTACTCTCAAAGGGAGAATGTCAATAATTTATTAGTAAGTGAGTATTTGCATTTCATTTAACAAAAGCACATTAAGCAGCATTTGGAAATCCTTAAAACAAAAATCATTACATGTTTGTTCCTTTCTGTGCAGTTTGTAAGCTGCTGCTGTTATCATGCCTATATGAAATGAAATTTCAGGCAGTAATGCCTACATTGTGCTTCTCTATTATGAAATTCCAGATGAATATTTAAATGTCTGTATCTTAGCACACTTATTACCACATTTGTTGGTATTCTTACAGAGGGGATATGTCCACTTTTCCACACAAATGGAAAAATGTCAGTTTGCCTTTCACCAACAGAATATAAATGTCATGACAGTATGAAAGTGCTTGGAAGGTAAAAAAATATGCTGCTATGAGACTCTAACAAGTTTAAGTGCCTCCAAGCCAACACCTTCTCCACATGAAAAAGTATCTAGCCTAAAGTTAATGTGTCACTGAAGGTGTGTTTCTACGCTGCTTTGTGCAATAGGAATTATTTTCAAAATGATGCCTCTGCATAGTGCAGAGCTTGTTTGCAAGGAGTTTGTAGTGTTCTGGGTAACTGTTACCAGCTGAAGTGTTTCACCAGCAAATCCAGTGCGTTAAGGATGATTTTGCAATGCATTGTGATACAAACTAAAACCTTCCTGATTTGGGAGTTGAGGCAGAGGTTACAATTTCTGCTGAAGCAGTGGATAACCATTGTGGAAGTGGAGAATGAAAGTAAAATCAGGCAGCCTGATGCTTTTCTAGAGTGGCTTCACACAGTGAAAATCCTCAGAGACTTGAGCAGCCAGCACTGGGCTGGTGGGTGAGAACAGCCACACTAAGCTGGAGCATGAGAAAGAATGGCAGAACATAAGTTGTAGGTAGCCCTTTTTCGGGGATCTGCACAAATGTGATTCCCCAAAAAAGCACCAGTGTTGGCCAGCAACACAAGATTTTTGTTGCTGTAGAAAAGTGTATGACATCTGGAAGCTCTGCTTTTCCCAGCTGTGTGTAGGGATGGTAAACCAGTCTTTTGAAGCTATTGTCATTGATATTGAGTGGAGATGATTAACAAAGAAGAGTTCAGGTTTGACTTCTCTTGAATTTGAGTAGGTGAGATCCTTTGACAAGACCCACATGCCTATTATGTCTCATTCTCCCCCACCTCAATTCAAGCCTCATCATCTTCAGAAGATGTCCCACAAATTGTGGTCAATCTTTCTGGTAGCTTCTTGCATTATTGCAGAGTAGCCAAAATCTCACCTGAAACCACTGTCAACTTCACCCTCAAGATATCTGGGCTAACTTCTACTTCTCTGGCTTATGAAACCATTTTCTAGAGAGAGCTCTATAGTCCAAGTAGCTGCAAAATAACTTCAGTATATGTGTTTGTGTTTGAGATTTAAAAAATGGTGGAGGTATGATTACAAAGGTGGAGATTTCTGAAGAAGATTTCCATGTAGTAGAAGTGTTGGTGTGGTTTTGCACTTTGTATGTGAAATAAGGAAGAGCATTTTAGTGAAGGCTGGAGAACAGAGCCAGGAAAGGCTTTGAAGTTATTTTGACTTTTTTGGAAAGATAACATGCCTGCCTCTATTAAAATGTCCTGTTCATCAGTAACCCAGGACTGCAGACCAGGATTGTGGGGCGAGAACAGTGAACAATGAGAATTTAAATAAGCCCCATGACATACAAGGCATATATATTTATGAATTTATATTATTAGGACTATTTACTATTAGGGAGACTTGTGTCCAACCGAATTTCTTTTCAAGAGTGCAGTTTTCAGGCAATACAAACCTATTATTGATCTGACAATACCAAAAGACAGTACAAGGAAGGCTTTGCTTGAATGTTGAATGTGGACACAAGGCAGCTATGTTCTTGGGAGAGCTTGTCTGCCTCAGCAACATGTCTGGTGCCTTTTGCCACAAGACCTCTTCTTTGCCTACTGCTTGAAACAATTTTATGGCAGCTCCTTGGCAGGTCCAAATGGTGGCTCAAGTTCTTTCCTCTATTTTAGGGTGTTCCTCTCCCTCTCTGATTCATCCTTCCAGGCCTCCAGGTTGAACAAGAATCCCACTTCCTAGGCTTGGTGCAAAGGGAGCAGTAACAACCACTACAAAAGTGCTGTGGGTTCAAGAAGGGCCTTCTTCTAACCTGTCTTCCATCTGATTTGTTGAGATTGTTTTCCCAAATAAATAAATAAGTAAAAGAGGGAGTGTGTATGTACCTGGATTTTTTGCACAGTTTCAGAAGAATTACATAGATGCATAGACCTCTTTAAGACACTGAACTTCTATACATGTTTGTAGGAAGTGGGCCTATAGTGGTCTACAAGCAATGGCGAAGAATGCAGGAGAGCTGTAAGGAAGAGGCCTCCGAGGAAGAAATCCATCTATCCTGACAACTGCAGCTACAGGATACGCCTGAGTCCAGCGATAAGGGCAGCTAGCAAGACCCCCACAGACCCCCCTGTCTGTGCCTCCCACCACTTCTTCCCTTGCATTCCCTTTACCATATATGGCCAAATATACCCCCTAACCTATCCTTTCAAACCCCCTTATCACTAAAACCCTGGATTTGGTGCTTCAAGCCAAAGATCCACCCCTGTTCCCGAATTTTCTGTATCCCACTGTATAAAAGCTAACTTCTTGTTGTATTAAACGGCCATTTTGCGAGACATATATCGCGTATGTGTGTGTCTCTTTCCCCAATGCAAAGTGTGCCCACAGGGTCCAATTCGCCCAGGGGACCCCCTCCTTCCCTGTAAGCGATAAATGGCGCTCCCAACGTGGCCAGGACTCATCTTTCTTATATTAAGGAAGATCCCTGTTCACCTGAGCTACTGCTAGCCTAGGATTTCCGGAGTCCGGGCTCGCCCAAGGACCTCTCTCACTCATGTAACCCCTGGACTCGGTCCAGTCAGTCCTCAGACGCTGTTCCTGCTGCTGAAGTCCAGCTGTGTGAGACCCCGGCACTGACGCAGCGACCGCTCCGGTAAGACGCTGCTACCCCGGGGGCACCGCGCCGCCAACGGACCTGCTGCGACTGCCACTCACGCGGCAGAGCTAGCCCCCCCCGCTCCCTGCTAAAACCGCGCGGGGATCAGCCCCCGTTCTGCCTGGGCAGACGCTGTTCCGGGAGCGACCCCGGCCCCGAGCCCGCGCAGCCGCGCGGCCGGACGTAGCCCGGCCGCTCCGCGGTCTCACCGGCCCTGCCGCGCGCCCCGGCCCCAGGCGCCGCGAAAAAACTCGCGCGCCGGGTGCCCCCCCCCACCTCCGCCGCGCGCGCTCCGGACGGCACCCCGCGCCGCCGCCGCGCCGCTGCCGAAACCCCCGCCGAGCCGCGCGCCCCCCCCACCTCCGCGCGCCCCGCCGCGGCGCCGAGGAGAGAGACGGAGCGCGGGGGAGCCGTTGCTACCCGCGGCTCCCACGCCGCCGGACACGCCGCTGGACCAGCGCAGCGCAGCCCTGGTCCTCCCGTGGCCGACTGAGGATTCGAGTGAGTGATCCATTTAACCCTTTAAACCCTAAAATATGGGAAATCGGCTTTCTAATGTAGAGAAGCAATTTTACGAACCTATTAAGGTTTTGGTAACATCGGAGGGGCTTCCCTTAGACCGAAAGTCCCTTAAAACATTAACCAAGTGGCTTTCTAAACACCAACTGCTCTCTGCGGACTTACTAACATACCGCCGATGGCATCAGCTGGGAGACACGTTAGCACACGCCTTTGAACAAGGCGACAAGGCTGCCGGTCTCTCTCTCATGTCCTGGCGTTTGATTCTGCCGCAGTTGAAAAAGCAAAAACACGCCGAAAATGGCGACCAGGGCAGGGAGAGTCCTTCTCTTCCATCCAAAAAGCCCGCGAAAACTAACAAAGCCCGCCCACCGGGCTTACAACATGGCGCCGAGGGCTGCCTCTCCGCCCCTCGCCGCGCGAAACAGCTAACCACGCCCCCGCTCCGGGATGACGTCAGCCCCGAATCCACCCCCCCTCCTCCCCCGCGGCCACGCGGAGTCAGGTTCCCAGGGGGGAGGGGCCGGAGCCTGCATTCCTCTCAGCGAGCTGACAGCCCAGCCTGCTCTGACACAGACACTGACACTCCTGCCCCTGAGAACAGATGGCAGAGTTCTCGCAAGCAGGCAGAGGATGCTGGGGACCTAGAATTAATGAAAGTTTTCCCGGTATTCCGAGAAAACAACCGACAACCAGTTTGGGAACCTGTCCCCTACCCCATTCTCCGGGACGCTAAGAAAGCAGTTAGTGATTATGGCTTAGATTCGCCTTTCGTCTCTGGCATGCTCGACTCATTGTTCGCCGCTTACACTTTAACACCCTCTGACATTCGGGTAATAACCAAAGGGCTTCTGAATTTGATGCAATATTCCCTATTTGAACAAGAGTGGAAAAAATTGATTCGACAATATGCTGATGGGTCACACGGTTCCTTGCATATCTCTGTGCAGGATTTAATTAATGAATTATATGGAGAAGGCCCTTATGCTTCCAATGGGATGCAAACTAGAATACCATTCCACCGGCTGGATAAATCCAAAAGCCTAGCTTTAGAAGCCATCAAGGCTGTGGCAGAAGCAACAACCACTTCTCCCTCATTTGCACATATCCAGCAAGGCCTCAAAGAGCCTTTTTATGACTTTGCCACCAGACTGAGGGACGCTATATCTAGGCAAGTGAAATCTTTAGAGGCCCAAGATGCTCTGTTTATCAGGTTAGCTATAGAACAAGCTAACTCAGACTGCCAACCTGTCCTGCGTTCGCTAATCAATCCCACACCTATGTCTATGATTCAGGCCTGCAAGGAGATTGGATCGAGCAAGTTTAAAAGCAAAACAATAGCAGATGCATTAATTGAAGCGGAGCCTGTAAGGGCACAGGCAATCCAGGAAGCAATCATGGCTGCTGCTAAAGCTAATACTGTGTGCTTCAAATGCCAGCAACCAGGACACTTTGCACAAGACTGCCCGAACCCAGATCCTACCCCCAAGTTTCCTAAGACTCTGTGTCCAAAATGCAAAAAGGGGTATCACTGGGCACGTTTTTGCCGTTCCATCTTCACTAAGGAGGGGGACCCCATCCGCTCTAAAGGAGGAGGAACCACTGGCAGAACCTATAACCAGCAACATCACCGTTTCAACCAGGGAAACGGATAAAGGAGCGTGAAGGACCACGCGATGACCCCAAGAGTCCTGACTGTCCATCCACAGATGACATCCAAGAGATCCTCCTGTATCCCACAGACAACATAGTTTTAGAGACTCTTGACATCACTGCAGTCTCTGTTCAGCCAGACCAAGCCCTAAACAAAAATGACAAATTCCTGCTGACTGCACACTTAGAATGCCGTGACAAAGGGATAACTGTTGTCCCACAAATACTGTCTAACCTAAATCCATGTAACCTAACCATAAATGTCCAAGCCTCTTCTCTTCCAGCTCGCTTGTACACCGATGTTCCACTAGCTCGACTGCAGCCTCTGCAACTCCTGGAGAACTGTGCTCAAGAAGACCACCTCATGGTAAACTGGGCCAAACCAATTTCCCATAACCGGCCCATGCTAACTTGTCGCCTTTATTCTCCAGCAGCAAACCAGGAGGTCACGCTTAGTGGCATGCTTGATACGGGAGCTGATATGACCATCATAAGATCAACTGACTGGCCTACACACTGGACCACAACAAAGAGTGACACAGAAATCACAGGTATAGGCGGTCCACAGACTCCCATACAGAGTCACGACATCATTCAGGTAACAAACCCTGAAAATCAAGTGGCTACCACCAAGCCATACATTCTAAACCTCCCCTTTACCTTATGGGGAAGAGACATTTTAGACCAGTGGGGTGTTGTCCTCACCACAAATTTGTCCTAAGGGCCGCTGGCCATAGCCAGCCACTTCGCCTGGAATGGGTTCCCTCCTCCCCAATCTGGGTAGACCAGTGGCCAATCAGAGGAGAAAGACTCTCCATCTTAAAAGAATTAGTCCACGAGCAATTAAAACTAGGCCACATCGTTCCATCTACTAGTCCCTGGAACTCTCCCATCTTTTGCATCAAAAAAGCCTCAGGTAAATACAGGCTACTCCATGATCTTCGAGCCATTAATGCTGTCATCAAAACGATGGGAGCCTTGCAACCAGGGATGCCTTCAGCAGCTATGATCCCAAAAGACTGGCCTATTGTTATCATTGACATCCAAGACTGTTTTTTCTCTATTCCCTTGCATCCTGCAGACCAGGAGAAATTCGCCTTTTCCCTTCCAACACTGAATGTGGCAGAGCCTCTCCAACGCTACCAGTGGGTTGTTCTTCCACAGGGAATGAAAAACAGCCCCACCATCTGCCAGCATTTCATCTCCAACATCCTTTCTCCTGTCAGGTCTGCCTTTCCAGATGCTATTTGCTACCACTACATGGATGACATTCTGCTCGCTGCAAGCACTGATGCCAAAGTCCAAAAACTCACAAGTGCAGTGCTGGCTGCACTGCAACGCAATAACTTTACTATTTCTCCAACCAAAATCCAGACTTCCTCTCCCTGGAAGTACCTGGGTTGGCAAATCACCAATTCAGCAATTGTCCCACAGAAAATCTCCATTCCTTTGCAAATCACCACCTTAAATGACCTCCAAAAGACTCTGGGTACCTTGAATTGGCTACGTCCTGTTGTGGGTCTTTCCACAGATGACCTGCATCCACTGTTTGAACTCCTAAAAGGAGACCCAGACCTAACATCCCCACGGACACTAACCCCTGTTGCTAGGGATGCCTTAAAACTAATTGCCAACAAAATAAGTCTCTTTCAGGTACATCGACGCCTGGAGAAAGAAGAAGCTGTTCTTGTGGTGCTGAGAGGATCCACCCAGCCTTTTGCACTACTGGGTCAACTCTACGACAGGAACAGTAAGCTGTGTCTATGGGAGTGGATCTTCCTTCCCCACCAATTCACAAAAACCATAGTTTCCCTTCCGGAACTATTGGCCAAATTGTGTTACAAGGGCAGGACCAGGTGCTGGGAACTTGCAGGTGTAGATCCCGCCTACATCTACCTGCCACTCACTTCCCAGCATCTAGACCAACTCCTGACCATGAGCCTGGACTTCCAAATTGCTTTATCTGACTTTGCGGGTGAAATTAAAATCCATTACCCCCCTTGCAAATTTATCCAAAACATAGACAAAATTCCTCTTAAATACACTTCTAATTGGTCTCCTAACCCCCTTCCAAACGCCTTAACAGTCTTCACTGACGGCTCAGGCACCACAGGCAATGCTGTCATTGTTTGGAAAGAGGGGGAGCATTGGCAACAAGACATTCACAAGGTCCAGGGCTCTCCTCAGTTAGTTGAACTGTCAGCAGTTGTTCGTGCCTTGTCCTTGTTCCCAGATAACCTCAATATCATCTCAGACTCGGCCTATGTTGTAGGTATTGTTCAGCGGTGTGAGAATTCGTACCTCAAAGAAATTAAAAATGAGCAGCTATTCCGGCTATTCCAAAAATTGCTTTCTGCTGTAAATCACCGCTCTTCACCATTTTTTATCACTCATGTTCGCTCCCATACCACACTTCCTGGTCCAATAGTAGAAGGGACTCGACAAGCAGACCTCTTAGCAGGGTCAGCTGTCGTCCCACAGAGGCTAGAACAAGCCAAACTCTCCCACGATTTCTTCCATCAGAGTGCTCGAGCGCTGCAAAAACAATTTGGCCTCACTCAAAAACAATCTCGTGACATCATTTCAGCCTGCCCAGACTGCCAGCTGGTCACTCCACTGCCTGCAGAAGGAGTAAACCCTCGAGGCTTGCTCCCACTGCAAATTTGGCAGACAGATGTCACACACATTGACTCTTTTGGGAAATTAAAATTCGTTCATGTGTCCATTGACACCTGTTCAAATTACATTGTGGCCACAGCACACTCTGGTGAGAAGAGCCGTGATGTACAGAAACATTTCACCACAGCCTTTGCTCACATGGGTGTGCCTAAACAAATCAAAACTGATAATGGACCTGCCTATATAGCAAAGAACACTCAGGAATTTTTGGCCTTGTGGGGTGTAGAACACCGCACTGGTATTCCCCACTCTCCCACAGGTCAGGCAATAGTTGAAAGAGCTCATCTGACACTTAAATCCATGTTAAAGAGGCAGAAACGAAAGAGCAGTAGCCTCACACCACATGAGTGTCTGCAAAAAGCCATGTATGTCCTCAACTTCCTTAACAGGATTGAGGACGGGCAGGCACCAGCCTTTAAACACTTTACCAAAACAAACTCCATTCCAATTGAAAAAGCCAAAGTACTATACAAAGACTTAATATCTGACAAGTGGTTAGGACCTTTCCCCATCATAACCTGGGGAAGAGGTCATGCAT
Organism: Pyrocephalus nanus; assembly: GCA_038380795.1. Classification (NCBI taxonomy): domain Eukaryota; kingdom Metazoa; phylum Chordata; class Aves; order Passeriformes; family Tyrannidae; genus Pyrocephalus; species Pyrocephalus nanus. The sequence goes on along the minus strand of CM076265.1, from coordinate 48,033,327 downwards.
GTATACTCACTGATACAGGTCCACGATGGGTTCCCTCAAGAAGAATCAAGCCCTTCCTAGAGGACTCCAGACCTTCCTGACTCTCATCATCTTTGTTCCACCGTGGACTACCTCAGCCTTCTCAGTTCCAGGCTGGATGCAGCAACCGACAGAAAACGTCTGGATCACCTTAGCCAAAGCTACCAACACAGACACAATGTGCCTTTCCCTCGACAGCGTGAGTCGCCCATTCAAAAGCTGTCTTGTGGGTATACCTGACTGGAACAGGTTTATCCAAAACACTTCCCTTGAAAATAATTTCCTTCCTTCTCCAAACACTATTTCCCAAACTCTCTTACGTTTAGGTTCCCTAGACACTGATCCCCAAGAATTAGACCTTTTAGGCTCATCTGTAGCTACCACTTGCCTGAGATTTAAACCCACTACTGCTCGTATTAAACTAAAACCTAACCTATCCCCTAACTCTTCCATCTATACTAACACCACCGCATGGTGCAATAACTCCCAACCTTACCCTATTCCTACTGAGAGTTTCCCTAAACCCACTAAGCTGCCTTCCACCTATTTCCTTATCTGTGGTGATAGAACATGGCAAGGCATACCAAGAGACCCAGTGGGAGGACCATGTACCATTGGAAAACTTACCCTGTACAACCCAGCTAAATTGCAAATAATCAGGAATCAAATTCCTGACGAACCCAAACCAATTCGAAATAAAAGGTCTTCTATTTTAATGCAAACCAAACCTAAATCACCCCCAATCAAAATTGACGCTAAACCACCGCCACATAATGCCCTTCAAAGCAATCCAGCCAAGGAGGATGAACTAAAAATCCATGTTCCACCAGGCTGTGACCCCAAATTTCAAATTTGGTCCCATGCCCAGAGATTCTGGGGAAGTTTTCCATTTGCCAACATTGGTACAGCCAAAGCTCTCTCCACTCTAGCCCACATGGCCTGCTGGATGGCCAAAGAAGCTAATGCTACCTCTCTAGCCATTGAGGGCCTAATAGCAGACACCCTGAAAATCAAAGAAGCTACTCTTCAAAATAGAGCAGCCATTGACTTTTTACTTCTTGCCCATGGCCACGGTTGCCAAGAATTTGAAGGGCTGTGTTGTCTGAATTTCTCAGACCACTCTGAGAGTGTGTACAAAAGCATTAACACTCTAAAACAACTTGTTAGTGACATTACCATAAACCAAGACAAAGGGTTTTCAGATCTTTTTAGTTGGCTCCACTTTCCTTCCCTTTCTGATTCGGTCAGCAAGGTTGTTAAAGGAATCGTCTTGTTTCTAATTATCACTTTTTCCATCCTTATCTTCCTTCCATGTCTAATTTGTTGTGCTAAAAAATCCTTGACTAAAAGTTTTTCCCAAGCCTTTCCAGTTCTAAATAACAGAAAAGGGGGAATTGTAGGAAGTGGGCCTATAGTGGTCTACAAGCAATGGCGAAGAATGCAGGAGAGCTGTAAGGAAGAGGCCTCCGAGGAAGAAATCCATCTATCCTGACAACTGCAGCTACAGGATACGCCTGAGTCCAGCGATAAGGGCAGCTAGCAAGACCCCCACAGACCCCCCTGTCTGTGCCTCCCACCACTTCTTCCCTTGCATTCCCTTTACCATATATGGCCAAATATACCCCCTAACCTATCCTTTCAAACCCCCTTATCACTAAAACCCTGGATTTGGTGCTTCAAGCCAAAGATCCACCCCTGTTCCCGAATTTTCTGTATCCCACTGTATAAAAGCTAACTTCTTGTTGTATTAAACGGCCATTTTGCGAGACATATATCGCGTATGTGTGTGTCTCTTTCCCCAATGCAAAGTGTGCCCACAGGGTCCAATTCGCCCAGGGGACCCCCTCCTTCCCTGTAAGCGATACATGTTGGCACTCAAATAATGGAAATTGTGACCCAAAGAAGGGAAATGCAATATGAGCTCATCCGTTATCAAACAGTGGGATAGGCAGAGATTATGACAAACTTTTCATCCACATGAAAAGCTCTCTTCAGAGGTCGTACCAGAAAACGGGCTCAAGGCAAGCAGGCTTCATTGGTTTAGTCACTCACAGTCCTTCTCCCTTCCAGAAGCTCTGAGGGAAGGGAAAATTTCAAAGGACAGCACTGGCATTGTAGGTTCAACTCTAAAGGCAGCTCTTGTACACGAGGTATATTAACATGAGGTCATGAAGTGGCCTGTTCAGAGACAAACAGAACCACTAGGGATATTTGCAGTGATCCTCTCTGTGGAAGCATCCCTTTGAGCTGTCAGAAAAATGATTGGGAAGCACTTCCTGTCCAGACAGCTCCATAATGACACTATGGTATTATAACATGTCCTGCACTCAGAGCTTCTCCTTGCCTAGGCTTTATTTACAGACTGAAAGGCACTGAATATGTGAGATAATAAGTTTAATAGCAAAGTGATACTACAGGTATTAATGGAATTTATCATCCATGCAAGTGTCTTACAGGATCTAGGCAATTTGAAGCATCTGAAAGTTTGTGATTCTGAATGAGCTATCTCCCTTTACAACCCTGAGAATCTAGTTAATGCTCAGAGCTATAACCAAATTGTAGGCTCAGTTGATTTTTCCAGGGCCTTTTGTTGATGGTGGTTTGGTTGGGGTTTTTTCCCCCTTTTCCCTTTTATGCTACAGCTGATTATCTCTACTTGTTTCCTGAACTTCCAGTTCTTCTCTGCGTGACCATCTTCCTTTAGAAGGGCTGTGTGTAGTAGGAGGTAGAAATGGGATGTTACAGGACAGAGAGTGTTGGTAACATGGAGGAGATGTACATGTATAATTTAGTCTTTGGATATGAAATTGGAATTGAGCAAGAAGGGAATAAAAAAGCCTCATTTGGTTATTGAGTATTTAGATCAGATAATGTTTCAAAATGCACTCTGATTGGGAAATAGCCAAGGATAGGGATGACTGACAGAACAAGGAAGATTATATTCCTGCCTTCAGTACACTAGTAAGTCAAGTCAGTGCACCACTGATGCCTAAGTATGAAAGGTTTGCAAGCACAAAAGGAACAGCACCAAACTCAGAGCAGGGCTTTCCCAGCTGTGTGTCTAGATTATCACCCCGTAGCATCTTTAGTTTACTTCAGGATAGCTGTGGCATGTCCAAAAGATCTGTTGACTCTCCAGGGCAAGCTTGTTTTGGTTAGGATTGGGGTTGTTTCAAAAACCTTTTCTACACCTTGTTGATGAAGCTAGAGTTTGCTCTGTGAGTGCGTCACAGGCAAAAATGGGGTGTGTCCTTCTACAACATGCTCGTATACTGGAGATACTATCAGACAGATTTGTATTTTTTTTGGGTTTTGTGTGTTTCTTTTTGTTTTGTTTTGTTTTTTCTTTGGTTGTATTTTTTAATTTTATTTTTAATATGCTACGGTTATTTGGCTTTGGAATAGTGCTGCCATGAGCTTTGGAAATGCTTTTCTGCATCTATTCTTTTTGCACTTGTCTATGTAAGTCTATACATTGTGGTAGGTTTTCAAAAGATGGAAATTGCTGCCCTTCCCAGACAGCAAAAAAGACAGTGTCTCCTAACGGGACCATGCAGAATCAGCAAGCACAATGGCCTGTGAACTGTTAGGGAACTCTTAAGGAAGCATTTAAACAAAACAGGAAAAGGGTCCTCAATCTTTGGAGACATAACCATGAGAAGAAAGTGCAAGTGATGGTGTGTCCCACACCGGACTTCTATCTTTCCTGTTTTCTCAGTTTTAGCAGTTTAAAAGGTTCAGCTGTAGCCACAAACAGCTCATGGAAGTAGAGGACAACTGGAATGAAGATGTGTTGTTTAGATCATCTGGAACAATGTGCTCTTAACACGAGAGGCAAAGACAGATGTAAGCCAGCAAAATATAGGATAATAGTCATAGGATTCATATAGGTTCAGGTCACTTTATATGACTTCATATGTAAGACTTATATGTCCATGTTGGTCTTATTTACATTCATAATTTTAAAAGTAGTTGCATCATTAAAAAAAATTATAGCAGTTTGGTTTTTGTTTTGTTTTGTTTGTTGGTTTTTTTTGTTTGGTTGGTTGTTTTTTGGTTTTTTGTTTTTGTTTTTGTTTTTTTTTTTGGGGGGGGTGGGTTTTTTTGTGGAAAGATGGCTCATTTTGCTGGGAGTATGCTCCCAGAATTATTATAGGCACTTAAAAGTCCCTGATTAAAAAGCTCCAAACACCTATAACCAGAGAAACTCTGTTAGCATGAAAATGCAGGTAGAGCAAATCTCAGTGCAGCCTAATCCTTATCCAAGTCTCAATCCAAACCTAATGCACTGTGAGATCACCCAGATTCTTCTGAGAGCAATCTTCCAGAACTTCCTTGCACACAAAGTTTGAATAATTTTAACTACACTGAAGCAACCACCTAAGTAAGTCTCTCTATGTGTCTGTAATGAAAAAGTTTGTGTGAGCATTATTTCCATGAAGCTTGTTGCCATAGCAGAAGACAAGAGGGCTAAAGTAACGTAGAGCAGGGCAGTCTCTGTCCACACTTGGGTTTTGAGCAGCAAAAGTAATCCAGTTAAAAAAATCTGCTCCTACTGACATACTAATACCAGCACAGGACTTCACCATCTTTTGCATCTTGGCCATGTGGGTTTTTTGTGGCTTTAAATTCTTTGTTGACCAGTGAAATGCTTTTCTTGGCTTATGAGCTCATTCAAACTGCCCTGAAAGTGCTACATGACAAGCAAGCAAACTTGGCAGCCAGACCCTCTCTTACTTCCCTCCTGCAAGTACATTCATCAGAGCTCAGGATAGCCAAATTTTTGAGCTGTACAGAAAGTAAGACGTACATTCTCATAAAGGTGGTTTCCTTGCAGTTTCAAAAACCCTCATACTTATCCTGTTTTCATGATTGGAACAGAAGAGCTTGCAATGCTCCCAGTGTAACAGGTAGCAACCTAAGCAGCTCCCCTGGGGCTGGTGGGAGCTCAGGAATCCCTGAACAGTGCTGCATTGGCCCATACAGGGCTGGTCATCTATCGGGCATTGTTGTTACCTTCTTTTGGAAGGCTTCTGAGCTCTTCTGGCTGAATTCTTTCTTCTGTTCTCTACAAGATCTCAGAAGTACCAGCGAATCTCAGCCAGTCCTCACTAATCCTTCTTTTCTTTATAAAATCAAAATACTGCAGCATAAATTGTATAGGTTGTCAGGTGAGTGAGGGAGTAGTCATGTGGGTGAACTGTGCCTTCCCCATCCCTGCTGCTGCTGTGAAGTGGGACTGCTGCCAAAAAACGGCAGCTCGGTGCTTTCTCTACCTGGCCTCCATCTTCCAACCTCTTCACTGCCTTGTGCCACTATAAATGGGTAGGAAGAAGGATGGTGATCCAGACTAAGGACTTGGTTTGGGTTAAGACTAAAGTACTGTAGTCAGCTTTCTGAGTTTATTTTAGTCCAGGTCAGTTCCTGGCTCCCCGATCCTGTTCATGAATGGCCACATGAGTTGGGCTGGAGTGGCAGAAGGTGAGAACAAGTGGCAGTTTTTGGAGGGACGGCATCTCTAAACAGCAACACCTGGCTGAGCTGACTGTACAGTGACAGTCTGATTCCCAGTTGGAAAGGACAGGCCTGTCCTGTGCCGTCTCCATGGACAAGAGGTCTTTCAGAGCAGTGTGGTTGGGCAGCATCAGGAGCTAGAGGAGCTCCCTCCTGGGAGCCTCCATGACTGATCCCTGCAGCAGCCCTTGGCCAGGGTTAGCCATGGTACGTTCGAACTCAGACATCAGAAATGAGCTTTCATCCCCAGTACTAACCTTCACTGATTTATCACTTAAAAGCTGCTGGGCCAGAGTACATTCAGAAAAGTTTCCAGACAATAGCTGAGGTTACAATGTGTTTTGCCAGAACTTCGGTGAAAACCAACCATAAATTGTATAAGCTCAGCTTGACTCACACATGTCCTCTAGTGAACCACTTGGAAGAGAAGTCCTATCTGGCCTTTTTCATGAATCTTGCAGTGATGAATGGGTTGTAAATACAGCAGAGACCTGAGGAAATGGCAGCCCACCATGCTTCTCATGCACTTCTCTCTAGCTGCCTCACTGGTGTTGACAAGTTCTGGATGCTGTGCAGTACCAGGACCCTTCTTTGAATCTCTCTCTAAAAGTCAAGAAGCTGCATGTGCAGGGTTTTTCTTGTACTCCATCCTCTTGTGCTCCAGCCTCGTTCCAGCAGTGCCATGATAGCTCATGATCTGACTTGGTGGTTTGACTGACTGGAGAAGGGGAGACCCGTCCTGATACAGAAGGCTCAGCCCTACCTCCTGACCATTCAAAGCAGAGTAATGCCTATCCTGTAATAATAAAAAATAAGAACAAAATGTAAAAAGCTTGAACTGCAGGCAGTGAAAATCACTTTGTTGCTTTCTTTCCACTCATGACTTCTGCCAGCCGCTGGAAAAAATCACTCATTGAGAAAATACAACTAAATAACTATCTTATTCTAAAATGAACTTCCGTGAAGTTTCACTAACTTATGCCACATTGCAAGTGTCCAACCTTGTCTGGGCCTCTGTATTTGTTGAAAGGGTTAGAAGACAAGGTGTGAGAGGTTCCAGCTAAACAAGGGAAACCTGCTTTGACCTGTAGCTGAAGCTAAGATGAAGAGGAAGATAGTTCTGGTTGCTGGAGGGCTCAAGATCTTAATCAACCCTCACCCCTTTAATTAGCATGAAGCAGCTCATGAGTTGCAGCTTACAGCACTGAGCCACAGAAAGTCACAGGAATAGTCAACTGGCTCCCGATCAGGAATTGCGTAAACATTACCCTAGGGCTTAGTGTGGTCCCAGGTTTGGCACTGCCTGAACTAGCTCTGCAATGTAAACAGAGGATAGTAATTCATTTAGCAATATGAAGTACAGTGGCACACCAGATGAAATGTTTCCCACATCTGCAGTTGTTCAAGGGTTAAGATTCAAAAAATGCATATGAAGGCATTTACCAGCCTTCTCATTCCTAAGAGTGAATCTGGTCTCTGATACATGCCATTCAAGTCTGTCTATATTGGAGCAAAGCAAATTCATCCTTTTTAGTACTTGTTTTTCATTTCCATAGGAGCTAGTGTTAGTTAGCACTCAACACCTCTGAAAACCTGCTCTTCCATATCTGGGAAGAAGTTCATAAATATTTTATCTCTGCAGACTGTGATTTAGATTCGCCTGAAGCTGTGGCATTTCTCAAAGAAAAAAAAAAAACATTCAGAAAGAAGTAATTTAGGAAGTTGGCTTCAATAATCTCATGTTTCAATACATTCATATTCCATTCTGTTACAAATATAGATTTTGAGCTTAATATACCGATGCAAATTTTAATAAAGTTTAAAATAAGTCTAGTGAAATGATAGCTGAAATAAAACACTAATATTGGCCAAATAAAACACTTCATAACAGGAAATCCAGGTCAGTTTGTTTCAGGATTCTTACATAATTTTGATAGTGTTTGATAAAGTCTAGTATTTGGACCTTTTTGAATCACAGGTTTTCCCCATATTGCCACACTTCCATAAAATGTTTGAATATCAGTGTAATATTCTGCAGCAGGAATCATGCTATCAAAATACAGTTACTAATTCTAATTACATTGATTAATGAAGTGTGCAAGATGTGTGAATATGATTAAGATAAAAAGTGTTCTGTAAAATAAATAACAGAGTGGCAAATAAGATGATGGAGAAAAATAGATATATTCCTCAAAGCCACCACAAATAAAGTGCTATGATAAGCATTTTCAAAAACCATTGGCATGAGCTTTTTGTAGGTGACTCCGTTCTCTGCCTGCTTTCCAATACACCCTTGGGTCAGGATGACTTTGCTGTTCATATGAATAACAACAGGAATGTAGAACAGCCTAAGTCAATTGCCATTTTCATATTTCTTAAGGCTTTAATCTTTCTTTTCTTTGCATGGATGTTTCTACCACTTTTCTGATACTCTGCTGAAGTTACTACACCGCATTTGTTGTGGCACTGTGAGTCAGCAGAACTAGCCGAGCAGCTCCCACTGAACAGGGCTCTGAGCCCGGTTCACAGAAAGCGTCATCATAGAAGCATCATCTGCACCTCAGGTCAGGCTTGCAGGTACTGCCGGCCCTGCTGTGAGGGACATAGTTACTGTACAGGCCATGCTTGGCATTCCCAGAGAGACAGATTAAAATGTTCAGGCTGAAGTGATGCTTATTTCAGCTGGTGGGGAGAAACAAAGACGGGGAAATTATACTTGTGCTGTGAGATAACCCCAGCAATTCAAACTGAAAGATTCTTCCTCTCAGATGAAACACAGAACAGCTGCCTCTGTGTTTAGGAAAGCCCAACTCAAAAATCAGTCTGCCAACTCATGTTTGCATTGCCTGCCTCCTTTTTTGCCTCTTGCAAAAGCAGGTTAAATAAGAAATAGCTGTCACTGAAACTTCAATTTAATCCCTACAGGCACTTGCTAAATGCTGGAGGAAGGAAGATACTTGGTTTTGCGGTGAAAACTCATGTTTGCTCGGAACCTTTTTTATGTGAAAGATGCACTGAACAGCCGTTTTCAGTAGCTCCAGTAGGAAACGTTAAGTGTCCACATAAACTGTTCTTGCTTAGGAACCAGACCCATAGGGCGCCCCCGCGGGCCGGGCCGGACCCAGCGAGGGGCGCTGTCCCTTTAAGGGTGCGGCTCGGGCGCCCCCTGGCGGCGGCGGCGCGGTGCCCGCGGGGCGGGCGCGGCCCCGGTGCTGCGGGGGGGGAGCGGCCCCGGCGCCCGCCCCGCGCGGGGGGTGGGAGCGGCGGAGGGGACGGCCCGCGGGAGGAGGAGGAAGTGGAGGCGGCTGCGAATAGCGGGCAAATGGGGAGCTGAGCGGCTGCAGCAGCAGCAGCACCAACACCACCAACACCGCCGCGGCCGCGCAGCAGCAGCAGCGCCGAGCGGGCACGGAGGCGAGCTCGGCGGCGAGCTCGGCGGCGGGTCCGTGCGGGCGGGCGCTGCGGGCGTGCGGCGGGGCGAGCAGCGGCAGCGGCGGTGTGTGTCGGGGGCTGGTGCGGGGAGCGGCTCTTCTCTGCCCGCCTGGGCGAGCTGCCCGCCGGTGCGGGGCAGGGCCTGCCGGGGCTGCCCGCCCGCCGGGGGCTGCGCCTGGCGCGGCTCAGCTGGGGCGGGCGGGGGGCAGCGCCCGCCGCGGGGAACCGGCTGATCCTCCTTTCTCTGCTTCCCTTGCAGCCGTCGCTGGCAGGCGCCGAGTGCGAGCGGCAGCTGTGCTGCCCCGCCGCCCCGGGCTGGTCCCCTGCTCGCGGGGCGGCACCATGCAGACCTTCCTGAAGGGGAAGCGGGTGGGATACTGGCTGAGCGAGAAGAAGATCAGGAAGCTGAATTTCCAGGCCTTCGCCGAGCTGTGCCGGTAAGGAGGCGGCCCTGGCCGCGCCGCGGGGAGCGCCGGGGCAGGAGGCGGCCGCGGGATGGGGCTGGGGCCGCTCGGGGCTCCACCGTGGCCCGCAGGCGTTCCGTACTCGGTGCGTGTTCCCGGAGCCGGCTGTGCCCGCCGGGGCCGCAGGGCTGGCCGTGCCCCGGGTACCCCGCTCCGCCGGGCCGCGGCTGTGCGCTCCTGCCTCCCGCTCACCTGGGCGCTGCCGATCGCTCCCGGGAAACCCGATCCAGGGCGGCGCAGCGTCCCCGTGGGCGTGCGAGGGCCCGGCACAGCCCCGCGGTACTGCCCGCCCGGGTTAATTTCGGCCCGCTGCTTGCCGAGAGGTCTCTCGTATTCCCGGATCTCTGCGGACCTTGTTACGAACCGAATTATTATTAGGAAGAGTTAAGCGACTGAGAATAACTTTCCTTCACGTCATGTGAAAACATATAAAATTAGGGTCCACAAACCCCTGAGTAAGCTTGTATTCACCTGAGACATGAATGAGACATCCAAAGGTGGTATAACTGCGTCTGTTTTGTGCAGTCCCAGAGGTAAAGGTTAGTTTGATAAGAAGTACTTAGACTTTATCTGAATAGCTCAGAGGATAATGTATGCAGTATATTACACAATTTTATTATTTCATTGGGAGTTACGGGTCTAAGGTCTTGTGACACATGCATTACAGCTTCTGATACTGAATAACATTTTTTTCTGACTTATTTAATTCTAATAGTTCATAACAAGGTTATTAAATCACTTTTGATAATTGAAAAATAAACGGTATAACCTGTGTGGTGGTTTCTGTGAAGTCTTTTCAAACTTTACAGAGTATATTTTACAAGACTTCAAATATACTTTATTGAAGCATGTCATGCTAAAAACACCTATCCCTGTGAAATTTCTGTTGGCAGCACTTGCTTCTTTCTGTAAGGATGAAGGAAGCAAAAGAAACAGAAAACTGTTTCGAGAAAGTGACAGAAGCTTTTCCAGCAGCTTGTGCACTTGGCATTACGTATCGTCTCTGTCAAACTTCAGCAAAATTTATCAATTTTTTAAAATATAAAGAAAAGGCCACAAGTTCTGGTTTAAAGTCTTTTTAAATTTTAACGTTGTTCTCCAACAAAATACTTGTGGATGAATAAGGTTAAGTTTTGACCTTGCCGAAGAGATTTTAGATTAGTTTTTGTGATGCTCAGAAATACCTTTTAACCTGTATTAAGAAAAACATAGTTTCTAGGGCCTTGAGGTTTTGGTATCAGCTAGTTTTCATGTCCAGAAACTAAGAAGAATCTCAGAAAATCCAGTAAAAACTTTCTGTAGTAATTTGTCTTCTGTTCTTGGTATTATGTGATGTACACGGTTATGTTTAGCAGTTTCCAAAACTGACTTTTTGCCCTCCATTGCCCTTGTTTCTTATTCTGTCTAGGTGCTTTGCTTCATTTCTCTCTACTTCAGAAATTCCTTACACTTGTGTTACATAACGTGGATCTACAATTTCTTTGTGTAGTGTACAAATTTATTAATAGTTTTAGGTCCTCATGGTGCTGTAAAAATTGACCCCAAAGTGTCTCCGTTGCTACATTTTACTAATTTCTTGGTGAAAATTAGTCTATCTTGTCCTGTGCAGGCTAAGCTTGCTTTGAGTAACATTTATAGAAATTGGACAGAGGTGTATGTTCATACATGCTTTGGTACTTTTTTAAAAGCATTATTAGTGTTTCTGTAAAAGTGGAGTTAAACATTTGGTTTAAGGGTAAGTACAGTCACTGGAGCAAGTTGTGCTGATATTTTGTATGCTCCATTTTCCTTTCTGGTAGCTTCCACTCACACTGGAGAAGTGCTGTGTTCATCTAGGCAAAGATTTCAAGTGTTCTATGCATAACATCTACTTGATTACTTGTGTGTTTGTAAGCTCTTTTTAGCCGTAGAAAAAGTGGTGACAAGCTCAACGTACATCTTACCAGAAATCTTGTATATGGTAAGAAGCAAGACAAACGTACTCATTCCCGTACAGTGATTCATGTGTTAGAGTGGACTATGTGTCTGTCTACTCTATGTACTTTATGGTGACTGTTACTTGGAATTTATTTGCCTGTTGCCTGGGGATATACTTTCTGGATGACTGCAAAGTTCAGATTTGTTTGTACGGGTTTGTAATGAAGCAATTATATAGTCCAGGAAAGTAAGAGAAACCTCCTAATGAACTCCTGAAGCATGCTGGGTTTAAATTAGGGGTATCGTTAGGATAAGAATCTTCATTTCTTTACAGTCTGTCAGGGCAGCCACTTCTAGTGGAAAGCACTGACATCCTAGAGCAGTCATGGACAGACATTTCAAAATCTGTTTGAATCATCCTCTTGAGTGATAGAGTCTAAGTGCTAGACTGCTCTCTTAAAGTGTTGCCAGGTTTTAGGTTAGATTGTCTGAACTGAAATGAGCCAGTGTGAGTGGACCAGCAGTTAAGGTGCAGCTCTGGGGCATAGGCAGTCCTGCCTTCAGCTTTGTGCTCACAAAGACTGGACAAGAACCTTAAATACTTTCCTCATGTTTGTATCTACCTTGAAACTTCCTGTGTGACTGGCATGGCAGCTGTCCTGCCTGAACAGTGTCTTGGGTCTATTGCCTAAGCTTTGTATGCACAAGAGAATCTTCCTTGTGTCAAAGGCCATTGAGCTCAGCCATACATTTGTTCCTCACGGTAGAGCCTAACAGCCTTGGCTGTGCCTTCCAGGTGCAGCCCAAGGAGATGAAGGCAGTGCCTGTGCTTGTATTTACCTCCACATTTGTTGCCCAGACCAATGGTTCCCAATTGTTGAATTAGATAGAGCCCAGTGCAGCCCTTATCGTGTCCACATCTCCAGGCTTCTGAGCAGGGTGGTGAGCAAAAAGGTGATGTGTTTTCCCAGGCCTGTTGCAGGGGATCAGTGATCCCTGAATAGTACCTTGAGAGCTGTTGACCTGGAGGATAGAGCACTTGGCCTGGCAAGTGGGAAGCCTGGTTTGAAGCCTGCAGCTGGTGTCTCCCAAGGAAGGCCAAACCTGAAAATGGGCCAAGCTTACCATGATCCCCTGGCTGAACCTGCCACTGTGTATGGAGAGGAATGTGAGCTCCCTCCTCAGTGCCAGGTTAGTCATCCTCCCTGCTGTGGGTGAAGCACCATGGCAGGGGCATTCCTTTGGGATGAGGTGCATCCTCAGTTCTGCTCTCTGCTTCCCAAAGTGGTTTTTGGTTCTGCCCAGGAACTCCTTTCCACATAAGCCACTTCATAAGCTGTCATTGGAGCAAAACTTTTATGTTCCTTCCTGTGCCTCAGTACAGTTTCAGTGAAGAGAGGAGCGTTTCTGTCTCAGCCTTGCTCATATGAAGGCATTCCTAGTTGAGTTGCGATGTGGGGTTGAGCTCTTTTGTGTGGAACAGGGCATGTGGTCCAGGCTTCTTACGTTGTAAGTGAATTTATTAGTCATTATTAAGAAGCTACTATTGCCAAGTTGTCCTGAGCTTTTGATTAAAGCTGCTAGGACACCATGCTTTGCGTTATCTGCATTCCAGCATATCTGCTGTGGCTGTAGCTCCCCAGGTAGGGTCCTTGTGGGACTGCAGTTTGCAAATGTCTGGTTTGTGCATCTCAAGTAGACCTTCCTGTGGGCCTTTAAGTTCTGCTCCACCAAGGTGATGGCACGGTATCAGAGCTTTAGGTGGCTGGCTATTGGCAAAATATAGAGTATCTATGCCCTGATAAAAAGTAAGGCAAAGTTTCTGGGCACTCATATCTGAGAATTTAGGAGCCTGTGATGTGTAGTTCTGATGCTGTCGTGTGTCTCTGCTGCTGAAAGGAGCAGTTTCTCCTTTCTCTAGCTGCTTGAACTCATCCTCTGTCTCAAGCTGCATTTAGTGGTTATGCAGTTGGCAAAGACTCTCAATCCAGTCAGTTCCCTGCTCATCACATTGACCTCGGAATGGCTGTCACTGTGCAGGTGCATGAGCACTAATGCAAGGTTAGGGAAATGGAGATGCCACATTCCATTATAGAGATGAGAGAGATGTTGTGTCAATGTCAGATGGTGGTAAAGACTCTTGGATGCCCACATTATCATTCTGTAAAATATGCATTGATGTACTGCCAGGTCTCTGTGGATGTTTTGAGTAAAAGGACTCCTGTTCATGCTGTATGAGGAGTGGTGGTGGTAGTACAGAAAAATGCATATATCTACTCAGAAAATTAGTTGTGCTGTGTTTGGCACCAGTTAAGATTAGTGAACTGCAGCCATTTACAAATGGCTCTTTGCTGTGTAGAAGCCTCCATTTCCTTGGTAGTTGTTCTGCTTGTCAGCTGTTACTATGGTCTCTTCAGGGAGCTGTGGAGATGCAAGGCAGTAAGGGCATGGCAACATGAATAAGTTACAGTGATGTGAAGTGAAATATGCTCCATCCAAGAGGAGATAATTTAAAGTCACCCAATTCTGAATGATAAGCTGGCTCTCCGTTATTTTAGGCAAAAGCATTCACATGTGCAGCTTTTAAGTTTGCATGGTAGTGTGATAGCTTTTCTGTGTAGCTATATTCATAATGAGTCAGAATTTCCTCTTTATGGCATTTAGAAAAGGAATAGGAAAGGAGTTAAAGAGTTGCCTGAAGAGGTAATGCATGTCATGATAAATCCTGCAATTTGACTGACAGAAGAACTGTGCTTGTGTACCCTAACATCCAGATTATTTATGGATTTTACTGTGCTGTGTTTTTTTTAATAAAAGCAGAGTGTGCATCTATGAGGGAGAAGTTCTCAGGAAATTATAGGAATTTTGAGAAACTCAAAATCTGTCCACAAAAGAGAATGGAAGTGGGGTAATTGAGTTATGCCTTCTAGTAAAGCCCACTTCTCTTGATTTTTAGTGAGCAAGCCAAATGGTCACCTTTCCTCCTTGAGAGATCATCCATTACACACTGATAGCATTCCTTGACACCCAGGAAGCTAAGGCATCTTGGTCCAGTTTGGATTCCCAGGTGCTATGCACTGGTGAAGACTGTTTTGAAACTTGAGACCACGTTCATGAATTGCGACTTGCATCAGTTCAGCAGGTCTTGGTTTTATGCGTGTAGATGCTGTTGGACCATGTCACCTGTGCTGATGACCATTTAGTTATGACAGGTCACTGTCGTGAGTTATTTTGCTTTTGTTTTTGTTTTTTTTTTTTTTTCATTGAGTTATGATGAAACTGTTTGATGCTGATACCAGGTTGATCTGCTGAATATAGCAAACAATGATTTTTTTCCCTACCAAAATATTGGTATGCATAATATAAATTTCTGTGACTTTAAATTGTTTGTTTTTTTTTTCTTTAAGTTAAATTGGTTCTTCAACTTCTGTCCATTTCATTTGTGATAGATAGTTAAGCCTTATTTTAGCATATATAAGAAACTGCTCTGTTTAATAAATCTGCCATAAAATGACTAACGTGTTTTCAGTGCTGTAGATCTGTATGGTTTTCTTTTTCTTTTCTAAACTTTATTTGCAGTCTCTTGTGTGCCATGGCCTGCGCACAAGAACCTAAACATGACTTTTAAGACAGATTTAAGAATAATGCTGTTTTGAGAGTATTAAAATAATCTGTTTCTTTATATAGCAGGCATGAAGTATATTACATTTTTTTTTCCGAGAAGAACCCAAGGGATTTTCTTTAACCCCTATTCCCTGCAAAAAACCCTAAATACTACTTTTGTTAAATGTCTGACTTGTGCCAGTTAGCTTTTACAGCCTTAAAAGCCGTAAAAATAAAATGTATGTGTGTTGATCAATAGCTCCCATTGTTGCTTGTGTTAGTCTGAAATACTATATCATGAGAAGTAACTGGGGGCCAGATGGGTGGGTAAGTTCCTTTGACATCAACTCTAACAAAGACTTACAACTAACCTAATGGTAGAAATTGCACTAAAGCATGAAAAGTTGTTGAAGGTAGTAGCAATAACCTGCGTATTTCTTGGAGGAAAAGCTTACTCTATTTCTGAGTCCCCGCTCCTTCTTCCAGTAGTGTGTGGAGAAGACTTTACCTCCCAGAAGAAGTGGATATGTGTGCATTTTCTTAATGTCTGGGAACACTTATTGGCAGGCATTCCTCTCACAGAGAAAGCTTACGGCGTTATGCTTGCAGAACCATTTCATGGGAACACAGAGCGCAGCTGCTCCACAACACAAGGGACTGTAACAATCACCCTTTCATAGCGACTCTGTTTTGTGTTCTAGCAATCATTTACCTCAGGTTCAGGAAGTTTGCGTCCTCCGTGGAACATCCCTTTACCACAACCTGTTGGAACTGATACACAGCAAGGAACAATAATAAGCCTGGTCAGGTGGCAGCTCTTCAGAGAAAGCTCTGCATTCTTTTGCAGGTCACAGACTGAATACAAATTGACAAGGTTGCCAAAAAAAGCCCCCCAAACTCCCAAATGAATGTCTTCTTGGAGTGCGTCAGTCTAACAGAGCCTGCAAGGCGCGTGAGGTAGTGCCTCCATTCTGCACAGCACTGATAAGGCTCTGGCTGCAGTAGCCTCACCTACTGCCTTTGGTCTGTGGCGTGGCATTTCAGGGAAAAGGCGGATCAGCTGGGAAGTGCCCAAAAGAGCAGTGAGAAGGATCGGAGGTTTTGTAAATACAGTGTATTGTACTGTGCCATTCAGCATGAGTAAGAGGCTGGGAGGTGGGTGCGCAGACACTGTAAAAAGCTTGTAGGAAAGAAAAAAAACCTTAACTTAAGTCCTCCCATCCCCTGCCAAGCACGTTCTCTGGTTCTGTTGTAGGCAGAACAGTAGTGGCCTTCAATTGTGCCAAGAAGGAGGGATGATAGGTAGGTGGAAAAGAAAGTGTGATTGTCTAGGTAGGCAGTGGAATTTGTTGCTTGAGACTTCTGCAACCAGTTTGGACAAACGTGCTGGGAATGATATGGCCTGTGGTCATGTTTCAAGGCAGAGATAGTGACCTCTCCTGAGGTGAGTGCTGTCCCTGGTTTGGTCCAATCTGTAATAGAGCAGTAAGAGCCTGAGAAACCGCTCTCTGTGTACATTAAGTAGCTTGAAGTCCCTTCAATTCAGGAGTCATGACTTGGGAAGTCTAGGCACACACTCTAAATGTGTGCAGCTTTTTTGAATATATAGGCTCAGCCTGAGATGGGTGTCAGAGATGACAGAAAGTGTTTCCTCTGCCTTAATATGCTGCACCTGGGAAGCACCAATTGACAGCATTTCTCTTGATATTGGCTGGATAATGTGCTATTCATCTCAACTGTTGACACTTTTTGGTGAGATGACATTCTTGAATATGTTCCAAGGAAAGAAGGAAGCAGTGCATGTGAAACACTAAAACAAGCATGATAACAGATAAAATAAGCACCTGTGATGGGCACATCTGTGCCGTAGTGTTGTGGAACAAACCATCTCTTGTCTGGTTATCTTCCTTTTTCTTGTTTTTTATTTTAGTGTTCAGTCCTTGAAACAATGGTTTGTTTTGTATTGATGGAATTTAACTCTCCTCAGAAGGAGTTATGTGCATTATATGATCAAGGAGGAAACTGCTGATACTTCCATACTGTCCAAATACTACAAAAATGCTGGTTAGTGTTCTCTCTGTTTGCAGAGAGAAATCCTGTTTGGAGTACAACCACGTACTTTAGGAATGGCTTTCAAAATGGCTGATTTTTGTTGAAGGGGATGTCCTTTGGTTCCAAGTAGAATGTTGTTACTTGTAGTTCTCTTTCCTCACAGCTGCAGTGCTTAGGCTCTTTTGGCTGGAGTGTGATTGCCATTCATGCAAATTCTGTCAAGTAATTCCTGTGAGTTGGGAACCAAAGCAGAAGTCTGCTCTTCCCACAACCAGCCTATTACCTATGCAGGCAGCAGGGTGTGCGCCCCTTGAAAGGTTACTCTGAGGGCTCTCAAGGCTCTGATCTGTAGAGTGAAAAAAATGTTTGCAGTGTCACTTTTAGGAAAGTAATTGGCGGAGCCAGGCACAGAACTTGGAAGCAGGTACACATTGAATTGTTTAATCTTCTCCCCTCAGATGCCAGTTAGTGAAGATTTATAGTGTGTCTTGTCTTGTCACGTACGTGCTTGCTTTGAAAAGTCCAAAGTTGGCCCTTCCTCCTCAAAACCAGGCTTATTTTTGCTCTTCATCACACTCTTCACAGGCCTTTCTTCCTTCTTGTCAACAAAGTGATCTCCAGTCCTCTCCATCTGTAACACATTGGTTCTGCATGTTCAGTCTGGGTCCAGAGGCACTGCCTTGTGAAACTGCATTTGCTGGGGTGCCACTGGCAAAGGAGGAAAAATAAGTGAATAAGACAAGCAAAAGACATACTAAATCTTGAGCTGTGAAGCTGGGATGCTCCTGGTTGTCATTCTGAAGCCCCATGCTTGTCTCATCAGACCACACCACAAACATTCATGCACAGTGAGGGAGTCCTCCCCCTCGAAAAGCACCTATGGGCTAAAAATCAGTGCTTTAAGAGACCTGGTTTGAGTTGAATGTTTTGGACATAAACAACATGGTTGTCCTTTTCTAAAATGATGTGATTTAAAGTGCTTCTGACTTTTTGTACTTTCTGCAATTTTCTCCCTGATGCTAGGTATGGATAAGTACATGTAATAGTGTAATGTGTTTTGTTACAGCAGGAGGAAATAGTTCAGAGGATTCTCTGGAAACAAGGCCTTTGGCACTGCCTGTTGTAATGCTTAGTAATGACTTGCTGCCTAACCTTGATAAAGTTATCTGCATGTTGGGGTTGGGACAACTGGTTAATAGCTGATAGAACAAGTGATGTCTGGGGTGATTAATGGTGCTGGAAGGAAATGATATCATAAAGGTTCACTTATGAAGTGCCACGCCTGTCCCATCGGCAGCCACAGTGCTTTCTCCCTTGCCACTCTGAAATGAATTTAGTGGTTAAAAGAATTGGTGTGATGACTAGGCTTATTCCTTATCTTGTCAGCCTGCTTTCCTACAAAGATGAATAGTGTTGTCATTTGTATGGGTGGGCTATGAAACACTGCCTGCTTCAGCAGGATGGTATGGTTTAGTGAGTCCAGCAGTGACCACTTAAACTCCACTGGATACATGTGTGTGCTTCAAGGAGAAACTTATTTCCTTGCAGTTGAAAAACAAACCAGAGATGAATGTAAATACTGAAAACTGTTATTCTTTAGCTCTATCTGCATATCATACAGCTGTGTATAGATGTTGCTTTGTTCAGGAACATGCTGTTCCTTTGATTACAAACTCTTGTCTCAGTTTAGGAGAATCTACAGGCTGAGGATCCAGTTGCCTCTGCCTACCATCAGTGGAGTCTGGGACCAGTGCAGGCAAAATGGGCTCTCCTTGCTGCTGTTTGAAGGGTGAGAGGGTGGCAGGGGGTAACAGTGAGGTTACAAGTTCATTAGTGTATTTTGTTCCATAGCAGAGGCTCTGGCTGTTCGGAGGTGTTTTGGTTGACAGGCCATCTGAAGAGTCTGAGGGCAGCCAAATAGACCTGAATCCAGCCAGCTGGGACTGAATGATGGTTGTAGCAGATGCTTAGAGAAAGTATGAGGCGCAGAGCAAATGTGCTCACCTTCCCCTTGGCAGAGTCCCTTGCCTTCTGTCAGTCACTGTTTAGAGACTCCAGTGGCAGCAGTTGTGTCCGTGGTACCACGTTCAATAGCCACAGATGGATCTGCTCCACATAAACCTTTTAGTGCGTTTTTGAACTCACTTTCATTTCTGACATCACAGGAACATAAGGAGGCTATTGGCACTTGTTGGCAATTCTCTAGTTTTGCTGTGAGTAAAAGCATAAGCAAAACCAAAGTTGCTTCTATTGTGTTGTGGGGTTTTTTGTTTGTTAGGGGTTTTTTGCTTGGTTTTAAAACCTGTGAAGGAATAGATATTACTTAAAATTAAGTGTATGTGTACATGTTCATTTTACTAAAGCACTCTGGCTCTTGACTAATTAAGAAGAAGGTCATTTTGGTCAAGATGTCTTGAAGTTCAGAAGTCAAAAGTTCTTCCCCAAAAAGAAAACACTTTCCTGCTAAAAATAGAAAAGCTTGCAGAAAAGGGAGGAGGAACTAAAAGCTGGGTGCAGTTTAGGAGCTGTCTTCTAGCTTAATCTAGTACATGGTCATCTGTGACTTGCAACCAACAGTGGAGGGTTTTGTGGAACCTGTAAACTCCTTGAAAGTGAAGTGAGGAGAGTGTCCAGATCCACGTTGGCTGCCTGACCAGGCTAAGTGATAACATAGCAGAGGAGCGCTCTCAAAAAGTGAAACGTGGTATCAGTACTGCAATAGTAAGAGAAGGCCTGTCTCCCTAGCATTTATGCCAAATGTACAATTAATTTTTGAGTAAGATCTGCACCCATCTTTTGTCTGGTATTGAGTGCATTGAGTTTTTCTGGTCTTCTTGCTGATTTTTCAGTTAGCGTTGCCTTTCTATAGTCTCAAGCGTGAGTTGCTTCAACTCGGCATTCTTTCACTGTTGTCTAAAATGGATTTTCTTTGCCAATCAGTCTTTGAGCACAGATGTGCATATGCTCAGCCCAGACTCATGGTTTTAGAGTTACTGTGCTCCCTGGCACAGGTACCTGCCGATAATGTATCGACTCATGATGTTTCCAGCATGTGTGGCTTTAATATGTGTCCTCTGAGATAGTCTGGATAAACCATGCTATCAGAGACTCTGTACAGGGCACTGTGGCATGATAGAGCTGTGTGCGAAGCTCAGCATTCAGATACACTTGCTAGTTGGAGGGGTGGGAAGAGAAGGATAGAGGGAGTTTGTTCTGAGGTTGCCTGTGGTGCTGCTCTTGTTTTGCCGACAAAGAGGGAGCTTAATTCACTGGAGCTGTCAATCTGGTAGTTTTCAAGCACTGAAAGAAAAACTACTGTAAAAGTGTGTGTAAGAGGGAGGAAAGGGAAAAAGAAACTAAGGAAGACTACTATTTTGATGAAAGGCTGATGGTGTAAAAAATCCCCCAAACTTGTAGTTGCTGACCTGCACCCTGTATGTAGCAGAAAAGGGGAAAAGCATAAGAGTAAAAAGGAAGTATTACTACTGGTGTATTGAGTTGGAGCACTGTGTGCTGTGGAAAGAGTATGTGATGATAGAATTGAACAGCACCCTTTGTCCCTCAGTAGAAGCTTTCTTTCTCGAAACTGCCACCTTTTAAAGCACGTTTAATCTGTGGAGGAAAATGGTTTGTGCTGTACCTTTAGTTGTTCCAGGTTGCATGGAGTGCAAGTGGGACCTGGGGCTACAGGAGGAAAAGAGATCTATTTGTTGGTGGAAAAGCACTGGATGGGGTTATATTTTGACTTTGTGGCTTGACATTTTGATGTAACCTTTCCTTCTGTCTCAAGGAATAGATCAAAGTCCAGGGACTTTATCCAGGTTGGAGTGAATTTTGAAGATTAGGTCTTTTTTTTTTTACCTTTCTCCTGGCCTTTATAGAACCAAAAATTTAGCACACTTTGAATAGAAAGTACAGGCTTGCTGCTAGATAGGGCATTGAAACTCCGTTTTCTTTTTCTTTAATGCTATTTTAGGCCCTCAGTTCTGAGCATCTGGGAGAACTTGTGCTTTGAATTTTAGTGGTTTGGTTTGTTTGGGTTTGGTTTTTGTTTTTTTTCCCCACAATCCGGTAGAGTTTAAAATCTTTGGTCATAGGCATCCCCAAGTTTAAATTGCTTGTGTTTAGGCTGAACTTTGTTTCAAGAACTTTTTTGCTGATTTCCCTTCTGATTACTATTATTGCAAGGTGATTGTAGCTTTACTCTTTATATAGGGCATTGATCTTCATCACTTTTGTTGCTCACTAGTGATGGATTGCTTGTTTTGAAATAGCATTGCACCGTGAGGTAGAGCATTTTTGTGGATCAGAACTTGCTTTTTTGCAGGAAAAATAGTGGATCTTATTGTTGTCTGGTCTAAATGTAATTTAAAGCCTGTCTTGGTTAGCTTTTGCTTGAATTACCTTCATAGGTTATCGTTGGTTCTGGGTATTGTATTCAAACCACATGGATCTTTAACAAATAGATCATGTCTTCCTGAGAAGTCTCTGGAGAGTAGAGAAGACTTTATTTGATCGATGCTGGTCAGCTGCTGTGTTTTAATGCTGAATGTTTCTAAGAGATTGGTGGGATGTAAGTGCTAATTTGAGTCAACTAGGATTGGAGTCCACAATGATGCCATGAGGAGTCAGAAGTGACTGAATGAGAAAGGCATAGGGTCATTGGGGAGTTTTATCTTTTTTTTCTCTAAGTAAAATAAGCTCAAGTGCATAGCAGAAAAATATGGTTGCAGCAGACTGTCACTTCCAGGTGTGCTGTGCCAACCTCCAGCTTTTCTAGTAGAAGTAATTTCTCATTTTTGTGCTACTGTGTTCAGCAGTTTCCTGAGCAGCTAAGGGCTACATCTTTGTTCACAATAAGTATTGTTTGAGTGGGGGTTGGCACAATATTTTTGTGCTGTGATTCGATCTCTCCTTTGTCTTGAATAATCTATTAAAATGTAATGCTTAATCCCATTCCTTTTTGGGAGGTTTTCTTTTAGTATTTTTTGCAGTGGCAAAGAAACAGTGTAGCTCTGCCTGTAAGAGAATCACTGAAGGAAAACAGTATTTTAGGATGTTTCTTTTGTGTCTTTGGCTGTAGAACAGAAAGAACAGCCAGTGTCAGAGTAGGTTGAACCTTCAGTCTGACATGCTGTGGCTGTTTGTGTATTAACAAATAACTTCCCTGATTTTCCCTTGTTAGTAGTTTCTCCTGTTTGTCATTGTGAAAAAGTTCTGTAGAACCAGATGTGGGAGTTTGTTCAAACAGGAAAATGTGTTTCTGAAACCACAGTACATGGTTAGAACACTCACTACAGCTAATGTGTGTTTTTAAAGTCACTTTTTTTTGTCAGCTTTGGTACCAGCGGACTGTAGGAAAGCGTGTTTCTTCCCTGCCCCCCACCCCAAATTACACTAACTGCAATTAGGAGACTGTAATTGAAATGCTTCTTTCCTAGCTTGGGTAAAGACTTTGGAAACAAAGTAATTTATTCTAAGATGGCTTTACCACAGATTTCTTTCAGGGCAAAGCTGTTTCCTGATATGTAAGATCAAGATCTCTAAATTTTGTTCCATAGGCAAGTTACGTGATGGCCAAGTTCTTTGTAGAAGTGCTTATTCCTAAAATAGTAATCCTTGCATATAAATTAGGCTGAGATTCTCAAAAGCTCCTAGTTTTTAAGGTACTGAATTTCCTTGGCTTTGCTGAGAGCTGACCGTGTTTGCAGCTCTTGGCCTAATCCAGTTCCCTGTGAAGCTGTTGGGAATCTCTACATTTGGATTCCTTGGGAACTGGATATACCTGGTGTTCAGATTTATTTTTTTTTTTTGATGGAAAGCCTGGGAGACAGGAATGGAAATAAATTTTGTTCATAGTGGCACAAGTTTGGTGGCAAACCTGGGATTTCTTTTGCTGTTTTTTTCTTGCCTTGTACCATAGCTAATGAGAGCAGGCACTTAAAAGGTGTCATGGCTTGATAACAACGATTGATGGCCAAGAATCAAAAATGTGGTAGGTAGTAATTAAAACATTCAACCCTGGTGCCATTGAAAATACTCTGAATGCCTGCTTGGCCCAGGAAAGTATCCGGTGGAGTAATTTGAAATTTGTTTTTGTAGGACCAAGTATAGTATTTGAGTTTCCTGTTAGTGCTCCTGCCACCTTTACTTATGGTGACTGATATGTGGGTGTTAAAGCTCCTTGTAAGAATAGATTTTTAGCACTCTTGCTGCTGGCAGTGAAACCTGAAACACAAAGTGTTTGTTTCTGGAAAATGTACATGGTCCATGTGAAATATCTTGGTTTACTCTCCCTGCAAATTGAAGTAGACTGCCTGTTGTTCGTTGCAGATCCAGGCAGAATGGAGCAGCCTAGCAGCACTGCTATCATAGAATCACAGAATCAACTGGGTTGGAAAACACCTCAGAGGTCATCAACTCCAACCCTCGATCCAACTCTGCCGTGGTTACCAGACCATGGCACTTAATGCCACATCCAGTCTCATCTTAGGTTTTTTCCAACCCGGTTGATTATTACAGTAAAGAAAGGCTTATGCTGGAGAATGCTTTTGCTTTAATATGTTTTGGTCTTTGAAACATTAATGTCTATGTGGGGCTGTCTTCAGCAGCCACTTTGGCTTTGAGAGGATAATTGTTGGAGCCTTCTGTTAGAGCAAGGATGAAGGTTCTCTTTCAGTAAAGCTTGACCTCCTTTTGGTGAAATAAAAACTACTAAAGGGTTAAGTTTTTCTCATTCTTTGTATGCCTTTGAAAGTGAAAATTCTTTCCCATGCCTTTTCCCCCCTCTCCAATACTTCAGGAAATTTAATTATTTATTCAAAATGTCTGATGTTGGTGTTGGATGCCTATAGGAACTGAGGTATTTCTGCAAAGCCAGTCCCAAAAAATCCTGAGAAGTGACTCTTTCCTTCTGTACTGTAAATGCATAGTTTGACTATGAGGAGTTTTTGAAGCACACGGCCCAGACAGCTTTGAAATATGAGTAAAGTCTTGTTTGCAGCTCATCTACATACAACTAATTGAAATGTGTTTAAATCTTGATGTCTTCCATGTATTCACTGGTGCGGGGGTTGTAGGGAGTTTCCAAATCAAAGAATACTCTCTTATCCAAGAGAGAATAGAAAAAAGACCCTTGAATCAGGCATGGGCCTGGTAGCCAAAATAGGCCTGGCTTTTAGCTTAGTAGTTGGCTTCACTGTAATTTAAGTAAATTAGTGAATTTCCCAATGTCTTTCCTGCCTGTCAAATGCTGAAATAATACAAACCTGTCAGAACGCTGTTGAGTGGCTGAACTGACTGTACATTGCTCATAGATTGTAGATCTCAAAGGAGAGCCAGCGTGTTTATTGCTTTATCTTGTTATTTGTCAGCAGCTCTTAATTCACATTTACCTATTCCAACACATGGTTCAGAATTAAGAATTCAAGTTGTTAAAACTTGTCTGCTTCCCATTGGTGATTTCTATAAAAGAAATATCATCAGATCTAGCTCTTGAGCTCTCCCAACTGCTGTTCTCTTTCAGACCTGCTTAGCTAATGAATGTTTTCAGTTCATCTTATAGAGAGTAAGTTGTTACTCAGTTTTTGCCAAGCTAAGATTTCATCTGTTTGAACTGACTTTCCTAACTTGGTAATTTTAATTCGTGGTGAAAGTGAAACTATGGTTTGAAAAGCAGAGAAGAGAGAAGGAGCCAAGAGGCTCTGTACTAATCCAGTGCAGAAGGGACAGTGATAGTGATAAGGGTTGTTTTCTTGCTTACATTTTTCTCTGCTTCTTGTGTGGGTGCCTGAGTTCCAGAAAGGCCCTTGAACCCTATACGTAGAGCAAGTAGAGCATTTTCCAACAGCGCACAACACCTGATGAAACACAGGAAAATGAAAACTCTGGAAGCTACAAATAAATTTGAGATTGAACCTAAGCCTGCTGATGCTAATGGGAAGGTTTATCTAACACAGGAACTTTGGAAAAAAAAGAAAAAAAATCTCCCAAAATTGGAGTCTTTTATTCTTCTTATAGCAGCTTATCGTGAAGGTGCTACGTAACTTACCCATCTAGCTGTGAACTGAAAAAAAAAATAAAAATAATTGCTTCTCAGAAGTGATTCATTTTCTTTCGCATCGACAGGTTGTTTACTGGGACTGACTCTTCAGGAAGTCTGTACTCTTTTGTGTTTATTCTACACAATTTTAGTTATTCTAAATATCTGAAAGACTCAAATGATTGGATGACTGAGGGTTGTATCAGAAGTGAGTAACAGCTTGGTTTTGTCATGCTTATTTAAAAACTAAAAGATCAGGTATGGTCTGCAGCCTGTTTTTCTAAAAGAAGCTGCTGTTCACCATTGTACCAAGAAATTATTTTTTCCCCTCTAAATGAGGCCTGGATCTCCTAGGAGATTTTAAAGCTGCGTAGTTATTTTCTGAAATATAGGACCATCTGATGCATCTTCTGAAATGATGTTTGAGAAATAGTGCAATACATCTTTCCAGTGACCAGCAAGCAGCACAGCAATGTTTTGATCTTTCTTTCCAGTCAAAGATGTAGCTCTGAAAAACTGTCCAGATCATATACTAACAGTGAAAGTTGAGCAGTGTAATCTAAACCCTCCCAGGTGAAAACAAGGCAGACAATTACTTTGCTTTAGAAGAAGTTTAGTATTTTAAGGTGAGCTCTGTTTACATCAGTTATCTTATCCACAGGACTGAAAACAGTTTGTCTGCAGAACCCAGTGTGGTCAGTTAATCTCTGTGAATGTGAAGGTTTTAAGGAGTTGTCTCATGGGAAAGAATAAAATGCCCAAACTAGAACGAAGACTTTCTAGACTACGAGGCCCTGTACCTTCTTTCCTGCTTGCCTTTCAAATGGACAGCTGTGAGCCACATCTAGGAAAGAAGATGGAAATGTTGATCAGAGTGGGCTGCCTGCTGTGTGATGCTTTGAGCTGGTTTAAGCACATTTCCTGATCCAAGGCAAGAGTCATCCATGTATTTAAGTTGGGATGCTGATTCTACTCCTTCTGAAGAAAGTTCATGTTGATGAGTTATCCTGGTGTGAGAAAGACTGTTTTACTTTTTACCATGTTTTTCTGGACTACTTGTGGACTGGTACTGACTTCTGAAACCATACATTTACATCAGGGAAAGGAGATCCTTACTGTTGATTTTTTGGAGGTTGTGTTTCTGCTCTTTCTCCCTTGCTTCTCTAAGGTATGGTTTTTTCGTGATAACACAAAAGGAGAGTAGGATAGATGGGCCTTTGGAGTGAGATGCAGAAGTGGCTGGGGTAACTGTTGAGCTGAGCCTTTGTGATACAGCCAGTGGAAGCCTTGGTGTTCCAAGTGAGAGAGCAGGGAGGTGGGTGAGAGGGTAAAGAGCATTGGCTGTAAAACTGAGGTACAGCGTGAGAGGCAGAGATTATAGTCCTACCCCTCCTGTCCCAGGAATGTGTCCTGACTAAGGCACTGATGGGACGCAGTATGTCCTTCTCAGAGGTTGCAGTTTTAAAACCCATTTCGTGTGAAACCTCTCCACTGAAAAAATAAGTTCTAACTTAAGCTTTTTAAAAATACCTTTTTATCTGGGCTTATGGAATAAATACAAACTTATGCTGTGAAGCATCTGTGATGGTAAGCTTCATCCACAGCTTCTGTCACCTGTGTAGTCCGAGCACGTTCATCGTCAGTAGAGGTGTTTCGTACTCGACAGCATAAGCATGTCCTGCCTGCGAACACTACTAGAAAGGTGCAAGACCAGTGATATTTGGCTTGGTGCCATTTAATTACAGCACAAGAGCTGTATGGCTTTAGGTGGGTAGAGACATTAGGTAATGCATCTTGAACAAGCCTAGTGCCGAGGCAGGAATTAACTTTGAGGAAGAAATGAGAAGAAACTCGCTCTTTGATATGATGTTCTTGCTAGTTCTCTCTTGTGTATGAGCAGAGGGAGAAGTTTAATGGCGAGTTTGGCACACAGATTATCTCTAGAATCATCTGTAAGTGGTTTACTGCCAGGTAGAATGCAAGACTTTGTGGGTTAGGGCCTTAGTTATAGTGACATATTTTGCAGGGAACTACTTGAAAAAGAGAGAGATTTCTGCTGTCAACAATATTAAAATTTTGTTTTGTTTTGATGTAAGAGCTTATTCATTCTTTTTCAGTTCATAGCCTTAAATGGCCAAAAATGCAGTTTTACAATTTTTTCTTTAATTTCCTAATTGTTTCTCTGTAGGCTTTTTTTTTTTCCTGCTAGTGGTGTGAGTAGAGAAGTTAATCTTCACCAGGGAAAGTCTTCCGAAAAAAGTCCAGGCATGACCTTACTAGCATTTTTCTGAGGAGAACACCACAGTGTGAAAACAGTGGAATAAAATCATAATCAAATGATCTCTTACTTTTTTCAGAGTCGCTTCTGACTGAATATGCTGAAGACAGAGAGGGATTTAAATGGAGCTGTAGTGTACCTCTGTAAGCAGGGTCTGTGGTTTAAAAGTGCCCTGGGGCACTTGGCTGCTGTTGTAAACTCTATTGGAAATTAGTAACTGGAACTGTAGGTATTATGTCTGACCAATATGCAGGCCAATGCTTTTTGTGGGTTCAAAAAATTTGCACTTTAGTACTTTACATTGGATTTGGTCTTCTCTTGAAGCCAGGCCTTGAGAGAGTGTCCTGCTGCAAAGTCAAGGCTGGCTGTCATGCTGTGGGACTGTCACTGGTGGGCTGTTGTTAATGCTGCTGTGCAGAATGTGCTGGCTGGTCTGCAGCCTTCCAGGTCTGAGAGCTGCCTGGGACTGAGGGAGATGCTTGGCTGGTGACTGCTTTGGGGCAGGGATCTGGAGACATGCAGGCCAGGCTGCAGGAAGAGTTCTTTTACACGACGTGGATGGTGGTGCTAGAATTCAGATGGAGGGGAAAAAAATGTCTATGTTCAAATTATTCTTGCAAAAAATTTACTAACCTGGCTTTTTACTTTTTTTTTTACTTTTGTCTGTAAACTAGAGAAAATAATTAGGAATGATGTAGTGTTTCATTGAGATGTAAGGGAGTAGTCCAAATAAGGTGGTGGTTAATGGTCTCTTCCAGTGCAACTCTCGCAAGGTTTTGATTATCATTTTATAACCATCACAACTTTATTATTATGGTCAACTGGGATGATTTTGAAGAGGAATGTTTTTGCCAAATTGGATTACCTTCTGCCCTTAAGGTGATTCCTGTGTATTTGGCACCTCTTGGACTGTGTGCTGACAAAGCATGAAACCCTGCAAGTCCATGTGGGCAGATAATACCCCCCCCCCCACCCCCCCCCCCGCCCAGTGCAAGAGTGAAGTCAGCAAGGCTGAGCAACTGTGTGCAAGGGGGTTACGTAAAGCTGGGTGTGGAGCAGCCTCCTTTGCCATGAAGCGTGGCTGACTGCAGGGATCTGATGTGCAAAGAGCTGTGAAAACATGCTGCCAGGGAAAAAGACTTCTTTGGATAGGAAGTCCTGCTGTTGCAGATAGATGTGCTAGTGGAGTGTAAAAGCGGACACTTCTTCAAGGATTTTCTTTTGCCTTCACAGACAAGAATTCTTGGAAATATTCTGAGCAAATATTATTTTTATTTACTAAGAATAAAGAGGTAAATGTATGCATTTGCAAATTTTAATAGTATATCATGGTTCAGTCGTTTTCATTTACTAGTAGTTCATAGTTTGAGTGATAACAAATGGGATGAACAAAAGTCATGTTACTCAGTAGATACAGTCCAAGGATCTAAGACATTCAGAATTGTTGTCATCATTTGAAGCTATTGTTTAATGCAGATTTTTTCCTATGTAGAATTATTCTTTAAGTTCTTGTACATATTTTGGAATTATAGCAATTTAAAAGTTCTAACAAGTCCCTTTCTTTTATGCTGATTGTATCTCCAATTAACCTGTGATGTAATTTTGGCAGTATCTTTGAGTTGATTCTCTGTATGTCGAATGTGAAAGCCCTAAAGAGAGAACATGGTGAGTTAGTAATGTGCATCCCATGATGAGCAATGTGAGAGGCACTCTGAAACAGCAAAGGAATTGTCAGCTTCTCCTTGCCTTGTGTTCTGCAGTCACCTATAGGCTTGAAATCCCAGTGCATGGTACAGCAGCATCCTCACAGTGTTTTCTTATGTCTACAAACAAAAGAAGCGAGCAAGAGAAAATGAGTACACTTGTCCAAGGGAGATTTGTTCTGTGATCATGTGTAATCAAACATGTAATCAACAGTTAATAAACTACTTGCATTTTTCCTTCCTAATTAGTTGCTGCCAATTATTGGGATTGAAGAGTGAGTTTCAGGGTAGTGCTGGACAAATATAATCCAGAGGAAAACAACTAGCTGGTACTATGCCTTTGTGCATCTGTCTCTCCAACTCCTACTCAAAAGGTGGATCAGCTGTTTATATGTCCGCCTCCTTAGTGATGATAAAGACAATGGTAATTTGGTAGACTGGAATAGAAATTTAGCTTTTTCTTTTTTCCCTTTAAGAGGAATTTAGGTTATCTTTTAAACTCATCAGTGGGTTGTGATCACACCAGTGTTGTAATGGGGAGGGGCAGGTACCAGAAAATCTAGATTATGTCCATAAAGGGAAGCCAATGTAAAAGAATTGTTGGTCTTAGGCTTTTTTTTTTTTTTTTTTTTTTTTTTTTTTTTTTTTTTTTTTGAGGGAGAATGAGGGTATGAGTAGCACAGATCTGATATGATTTAGCTTATTGAGGCAACTTCTAGAAAATCTGAGGAGGCTCAAGAAATTGTCTGGATCTCCCAGTGTAGCAGAGACCTCCCAGCAGATCTGAGTCTGGGCTAGGGCAGAGTCTGGTTAGAAAATGTAGTAGCACTTTGGGGGATTGTATATCAGCTCCTTCATGCCCTGGCCAAATTAGGGAAAGTTGTTGTCTTAAAACACATGTGCTCAGTCACCGATGGAAATGATGGGTGTAACAGCTGCTGTCTGGGCTGAGTTAAGAAAAAAAACAAGGACAGGATTAATTAGAGGACCCTCTGTGTGTGTGTGTGTGTGTGTGTACTCTCTGTCTGTGTGAGAGGAGTAGCGAGATGTGTCCTGGAAGGTCAGGGGTGTGGGAGACAGCCAGGCACATGCTGTGGGTATTGGCCCAAGGCAGAGCTCTGAAGGGGACCTCTTGGGCAAAAGTGGTGCCTGCAGAAGGGCTGAAGCTAATCAGAAAAAAAAAAAAGGTATTTCAGAGAGATGGGATACTCTAAATTTCTTGCAAGCAAACAGAATTTGCATTGAAGAACTTCTGTCTTTGTCATTCACTTTACCTTACAGAGGAATGTACATTTTGTCTAACAGCTTGGATAAAAAACAGCAGTATTTGTGTTTTATGATTTATCAAAGGGTTGGTTTTTTTCTTCTTACTACACTGTAAACAATCCACTGAAGCAAATAAGAAAAGGGGTGTTCATGCAAACCTAGGAAATGCTACTGCTTAAAGCAAGAAGCCTGTGGACTGGAATAAATAGGGAGAATTTTAGTCTTTCTCTAACAGCAAGCTTCACTGTAATGTAAAGGAGATAAAACTCCTGATAAAATAGATACATTTGCAACACATACATAGATGTGCTTCTCTGAAGTGGTTTAGACACCAAGACAGGGAATTTTCACTAGCTAGGGTGGAGATCTTAAAGATACTGTTTTTCGTTTTTTAGTTGCAAAAACTTTGGTAAATGACGGAGACTTTTTGTCTCACTGTCTCATCTCTGCTCCAGCTTCAAGTTTGCACTTTCTGACCTTGGCTGATCCTATGCATGACAATCCTATGCCTATCACTGCCCAGAGCTTTTGGTGTATTTCTGTGAATCTTCATTACATATATTACCTTGATATTAAGAGGTTGGCAGCAGTGCCTTGTTCCATGTGTTGGATTTCCATCTCCTCAAACTGCAGCCCTCTCCAATGATATCAATGGAAAACTCTGTTCTCATACCTAAACTTTTTTACCCAGGGGGTGTGTGTTGGGCCCCAGTGTTCACATCAGCTATTAGTATTATTCTGTGTGCTTTATAACAAAAGCCATGTATTAACTTGCTGTCTCTCCTATAGATACTTTTTCTTGGAAGTAGGACCATACTCAAGTATTACATGTTGCAGACATTTTATTTCATTTCCAGGACCATGTGTAGTTTGTGTAGCTTGCCAAGGTAATTCACTGTAGCACTCTGTCCTGTTGCTTCTCAGGGAAGTTGGCCACATGTCAATAAACAGAATATTTTCAAACAGTATGATCATCACTTGTTGGAAGCCAAGCTTTCATTTTGTTGCAAGCCTCTCTAATGAGGCTTCCAAATAAAGTAAAATAATTTTTCTTTGATCTATGTTGACGTAAACTCGAGCAGAAGAATCAGTTGCAGGGAAAGGAAACTCCCATTATTGGTATTAGTGTCTGCGTCTGTTCAAATGGTGAAAAGCAATTCAATTCACATTTCTTTAATTTGTACTATGTATTTTCTGCTGAACATATTTTTCCTCTCAAATAGAGTACTAGGCTGCGGAATTGCACTTTTCAGATTCCAAGTGCTTTTCCATTTTCCATTTACATGATTCATACAGTGTTTTGGGGGAGCTGCATAGTGAAATAAAGGTGAAATCCAGTTTCAGATGATACTGAACTGCTTTTAGCCAGCTTTTTATTTTGGGCTTAATCAGCCAGTCCTCTTTGAAATAACAGCTACACTCATAAGTGCCCCAAACTAGAGGCTGAAGCTTGAAATGAGTCTCAAAGGGAGCGAACAAAGCAGGACCTGACTGAATGAGTTATGTGAGCTTAAACTGATGCAGAGTTTGAGGGGACAAAATTTCTAGGAATGTCTTTACTTACTATAAGCTAAACCTTTACATGGATATCCTTTTAATATGATTGCTATCTGTGCCAGTGTGTCTATATGTGGCCACAGTGACTTCCCTGCATAGAGTCCTGTTGTTGGTTATGTCCACGAATCTGTGCCTGACTCTGGCTCCATAAATGAAAGTTTTTTTCCTTGCATATGCAAGGAGTGGTCACTTGGTGAGTGCAGGAGACAAGAAATCACAAGTGCTCTTAAAGGTGATGAAACTTGAGGGAGGCTTGGTGTCTGACTTGTACAATGGCAATACATTAGGACCATCCCTTATGGAGAGGGGAAAAAAGAGTTGCAAATGGGTTTCTTCAGTGATCAGACATGTTAACTTTCTCTTGCTTGTATAATGAAGTTTTGCACAAAGGAAAAAGCCCCAGACACCTATATATCTTACTTGAAGCCTGGCTGGAGATGAATAAACTCATTTTTGCATGGCAAGTTGCTGAACTTAAATACGTCTCTAATTTCTGCCAAAAAAATGCCCAATCTCTTTTAGAGATCCAAGAAGTGAAAAAACATTTTGTGTATTACACATTTCTCATGCATGTCTCAGTGGGTGTCTGGCCTCTATAAAAACTCCCAAAAGGTTTATTCAAGGCTGTTTGCCAAAGTCTTGGAAAGCTGCAGTGGATGTACAGCATTTGGTTTCAGGGTTAGTGGATTAAAAGACATTTCTAGATGAAAGCTGGCTTGACAGACATGCTTTTTTCTCTGTACCTCTTGGCTTTAGAAGAGTGGAGGTGTGCGTTGATTTTTCCCTCGTAGCGGGCAGGAGATCAGCAGAACCAACCTGGGGCCCAGCAGAGCCTTGTCTCGCTGGTCAGACTGAACTGGTGGTGTTTGTGCAGCATGCACAAAGTGATCTCATCTGGTGAAGATGAGAGCAGCTGAAGCTCCTTCTCAGAACATCGAGGCACATCTCAGGTTTAGAGACAAAGATGTCATGTGGGACAGTGTCAAATGCTTTGGACAAATCCAGGTAGGTGGCATCTGTTACTCTTCCTTTAGCCACCAGATTTGTCAGGCACAATTTTCCAGCTGTCACCAATCACTTCCATATTTTCCGTGACTTAGTATAGTTTCTAGGAGGATCTGCCCCATGGGTTTTGCTGGGAAGTCCCCCATGAGGACCAGGGATTGTCAGTGTGAGGCTGCTCCTACCTGTCTATACAGAGCCTCTCCTGCTCACTCTTCCTGATCAGGTGACCTGTGTCAGACTAGCACTGTAATGTCACCTGTCTGTCCTCTATTTAATCTTGACCCCTAAGCTCTCAGTCAGCTCCTCATCCATTCCCAGGCAGAGCTCCATGTGCTCCAGCTAGTCATTGACATAGAGGGTGCGCCTTCTCCTTGTCTCCCCAGCCTGTCCTTCCTAAAGAACTGGTATCCTCCCATTCCATATCTTCAGTCATAGGAGCCATCCCACTGTGTTTAAATGTTTCTAGAAGCCTCCAATAGCTTCTGCAGTGAGAGTTTTATATATATCGAGATAAATACCATATTTGTCCCTGGAAGGGATGTTGCCTTCTGCCTCGTGATTCTGCTGTCTCTTCTCAGGTCTCTTTGAGTCATCACTGGTGCCTCGTGACCTTAGAAAGACTTTTGAATGGGATGGGTCATGCATTTGACTTTTGCAAAGGTTCATATTAACACTGGGGTGACTGGGGTCGTGGGGAGACAAAGGAATTGGGGAACAGAGAAGACATGCAGTGCTTGAGGAAGCAAGCAGTTTATTGCAGCTGAGGGATGATCCTGGAACGATTTAGCCTGCAAATTTGAAGGACTCCGACCTTTGGGAAATTAATGTCTTGTAATGGAAGATACAGTGCCAAAACAGCTTGGTTTTAACCTGGTTTTTAATAAGGTTATAAAGAGATCACATGGTGTGTCTGCTTACCATAGCTGGGAACTGGATCTGATAATGTCTGGCGGCGTAAGCCTATGGCTGGAAGTTGAACCCTGCCCAATTGCCTATAATTGTCATCAGGTACTAAATATGTCTCTGAATGTCTGGTAGGATGAATAACTCATTGCCTTTAATAATTTTTCTGTGCAGCTGTTAATCATTTCTTCTTCCCACTGATGATTCTTCAGGTTTTTTTCTCTCCAAAGGCTGTGGTTAAAGGTTTTGTGTCCCTGCTGGGAAAGCAGCAAGTATGGGCTCCCAGAACCTGGGGTCACTTGTTCCAAGAAAAGAGTCTGGCAGAGCTCAGCAGCACTGATCCATCTTAAATGCCTGGTTTGAAAAGAAAACAGATCCATTTGAGTTTGTGTTTACTGGCTTTATGGATTTTATAACTTGGAATACACAGATTTTATTTCTGCACTGTTATTTTTTTTTAATGCTGAAATTAGTAACCCTGTAATATTTCATTAAACCATTACTGAAACTCTTTCTTAATATTTAGTAACTAAAGGCAGTTTATTTCCTCTAGTTACTGCTTGCAGTGCCTGCTTTCTTTCTTTCGTGGCTTTTTCCTCCCTTCGACTTGAACCTCTGAGTGTTGGTGTTGGATGCTTCACTTTGTCATTGCTCTTGCAGGATAAGGGCTTAGTGGGTTTCTAGCTGAATCTTTGCTGTGAGCTGCTGCTGAATGTTGGTTGGAGTGGGTATTTGTGGCACTGCAGGTGAATAACCAGAGTGATGCTGCTGCTGCTCTACCAAGGCCCTCTCTTATTTTCTAGTCACTTTCAGGGCACTTTGTTCTGATACAGCACTCTTAAAAAAAACATTTCTAGCGGCTGTAAATGGGATGATATAATGATTGGAAGATGTGGAGAAGATCAGATGGTTCTACCAAATGTCATGTGTGAATGGGGTGGTGAAAATCACTCGAGGTGTTGTAGTGTCTGATGTATGATCAGACTATTCCTTGTTTATAGAAACAAAGAAGAAATACACAAACGTGGTTGCCCTCTATGGGTTTTTATCCTACTTGAACAGTCTTCTGTGACAGCCCAAAGTCTTGGGGGTTTTCCCAGCCCATCTGAAAAGCACTTAGAGTTTTAAGTGAGATGTTTTCTGCCCCATACTACATTATCTGTTCCTACCAGATTGTAAAGGTGCACTCTATTTCCCTTCTCCTTTGGATCTGTGGCGCTTTACAGACTGAGAAAATTGAGAACTCCATCCCCCAAATGCCAACTTTTGATCCACTTCAGTCATAAATCTTTTCAAAATACTGATTACTGGGGAAAAACTTGCTACAGAATAATAATAGTTGGATACAGATTGGTAAAAATTACTCTGATTGCTTGTTTGACAATCTGTGTGCAAAAAACCAAACCACAAAAAGTCCCCTGTTACAGCTGAGTCTTACTTGGTTTCCGATGACCTCAAGCAACTCCATGTGCACTGATGGTTGTGGCTGTGAGCCCCTGGAGCAATGTTGGAGTTGCCACTTGGTTGCTTCCCTGATAGACAATAAGGTGGAGACCATCAGTGATGAAAAATAATAAAAGCAAGGATTGTCACAAATATTTAATAACAAAAATACAGAATATCCTGCTGATGGAAAGGCTAAGGCAATGGAGCTGAGCTTGCCTTTTGTGCCAGGAAGAGAAATGGGCTGTCCACAAGGTTGTGGCTGGCCAGTACTGGCTGGTTTTCATGCTTTGCTTTGGTATTGCTTGCCTGGTGCCTTTCTCTGTGTCTGATAATTTCAGTGTGGTGGAAAGTCTTAGTGGCTGCAGGTTTTTGCTCTGATGCATTAATATTTATAAACTCCCTTTGATGCCAATGTATTGCTTTTTGGTGAAAATGCTTTTATTTTTTATATCAAAGCAATACTTTATTATTATTATCCCCTTTTTACATGGGAAATTTTTGAAGTGAAACATTTTCATGTCTGAGAAAAGGAATTTCACTGCATGCACTAATAACTTCTTAGACTATTAAAACAGATAGAAAGATTGCCTTTTACTTTTGAAATTGTGAATTCCATTTGGCATTTTCAGTCTGTCACTCAGACCAGACAGCAAAAATAAGTTGCTTAATTTAACCGTGACTATGATATACAAACCTGGTAGTCATTTTCTCTTTTAACTATCATTCACGATAATGTTCAGGTCCTAGATGCTGTGGGGAATTAGTCCAAACTGTTTATTTTGGATGTTAAAAAAAAACCCCATCCCCAAGCCCAAAACCCAGCTATTCTGCATAGTTTGAGGCTGTGGTAAAACATCGATTTCAAGACACCGATTAATGTGGGTTTAGTAACTGGATATTGAATTATTTTCTAAATCCGTACATCATTCCAACTTAAAACATGAAGTCAACTTGCATGGTGACTATGAGTTACTTGCATTATCCAGTAGAGTTGTTCACTGGTTGCAAATACAGAACTAATAAGTCAGAACAAGCTTCTGGGTTTTATTCAGTATCACAGGCTAATGCAGCAATTACTTGTTTCTGGATTTCCTGTCAGTGGTACAGTGTGTGATTCAGCAGAGCTGTGTGCTGAAGGAAGGGAACATGCAATGCCAGTCAGTAATTTGTCCTGGTCCTGTGTGGCTTTAGGCATACAATGCCACTTGAAGACAGAGAAACTTTGCTGGAAGTTAGGTTTAGTTTTATCACATTCACTTTTTTCCTTCCTTCTCTTTTCTCTCAGAGGTTTCTTAAAATTTGCTAATATGCTAAGCTGATGATTGGAGAACAAGATCCCTGTCTGGATGATTTTTGGAACAAAATGTATTTTAATACTAGTTACCTTTGGGAATATAGTTTAGAACTGGCAACTTTTCAAATACCTGTTCAATGAAAGTGTGCAGACACAGTCTCTCTTTGACACAGTTCTGTTGCCTCTTTGGAGGGAGAAGGGAAATATAGCTAATAACTATCCTTCTTTTTCCTCAGAAAGAGAGACTTGCTCTGAGGTTCGCATAGTCTATTGCCTTTTCTACAGCCATTGCCAGTGTCAGGAGGCAGCCAGGCCAGCTGGGAATGGGAGCCCTTCCCCTGGTAGGCAGTGGCTCAGTTTCAAACTACATGGGAATAAAGAAGGGTCATGGACAACACCATGAGGGACACAAGGGTAGTGGTCAGTACACCAAGTGAAATAGTCATCCCATCCTGTCCTGCCTCTCATGCCCTGCCTGTCCTTTGCTAAAGAAACAGCCCGAAAGATTGTACACCAGGACTGTAGGATGTATTTTTCTTGCTGGGTTTTTAAAGCACAATAGGAAGAAGTGGTGGCTGGCCCATGGCTCTGTCAGGCTTCCAGAGTGGTTCATTCAGCAACTGTCTTGTCTCCATTGAGTGTCCTGCACAGGCAGCCCCTTGTTGGGGAATTGCTTGTGGCCCACAGTCTGCTTCATTCTCTCTGTTTACTCTTTTTTTTTTTTTGAAGGTCCTAGAGTTTCTTGTGCATAGGATCAGCTTTCTTTCTGTGCCTGACCCTAAGCCCTTTCACAGGTGACGTAAGGCAGTTAGTGTGGTTAGATGGTATTGCATGCTTGGTTGCATAAGAGATGTCTCACTGCCCTGAGCCTGCAGCTGTGACCTGCCTGGATAAAAAGCCTGGAGTCGCTGGCTTAGGAAATCTTTAAGGCAAAGAATCTGCTAATGCCAGAACTGAGGTGCGTTGACATCCAGGTTGTTTGGATAATTCTTGTTTTTAAAAAAAATTATTTTCGAATAAAGCTATTTTGGTAGAGGATTTTTTTTTCCCCCTAATTAACTAATCCTCAAAATATGCATGCTTCTATGGTTTCTGGTCCCCTGGGTTTCAATAGAAAAAGTATCATATTTCAGGTAACCAAAAGGACATCCTGCCTCCCTATGAAAAAGGGGAAGACCAAGCCAGCCTTGGTAATTGCTTCCTCCTTCCTGTACCTTTTTAAACACATGTGACATCATACCTAAGAGCAGGCACCCCTTCTTTCTGCCTGTGGGCTGGTCTGGCTTCTTCCCTTCTGCTGGGGCAGTATAGTTGGCTTTAGTCAGTCCCAGAAAATTTACAAAGTACATTTTGGGGGGGATTACAGAAAACCTTTGGACTGACTCTTTCTCAAGTGGGTTTGGCACCCAGCTTGCAAGTATTTTTTTTTTTCTTCAAAGTAGAATAAAGCTTATTCAAAGTGTATGCAGTCATGACAAGAAATGCAGCTTTTGCCATTCGCCACTATTCTTCCAGGGATTCTGGAACAGACCTGTCTGAAGCCTGGTGTATTTCAATGACAGTTCTGAGTTCTGTTTACTCCGGGGCAGACATAGCAAAAATGTAGCTGGTTTTATTATTTTAAGTTTTAACTTATAGTACTTGGAATGCTTCTGAGTAGGCTGCAGCCCTAATTTATGAAACAGCATTCCCCACCTAATTTTTCTTATTTTTCTCATTAGCTCTGTGAAAATAATGTTTTCAACACTTTGGCTATTAACTCTTTCTCTACAAGATTCATATTTTCTTCTTACCACACAGTTGGAACACATCTGGCCAGCCTCAGATGATGATCTGCAGCAATGCTTCCCACACTGTAATGGCAGTATATTAATCACCCACCACTTAGCAGCTACTGTTATCTGCAAGAGGGCTTTGAAATTCTTTGCAAGAGGTGCTTGGTTTAATTTTCTTTTTAATTTCCTTGCTGAGCAACAGCAAGCTCTCTCCTGTGCCTGTGCACTGAATGGTGCTTCTAGGCCAGAGAAACTCCAGACTGGTAAAGTGGAAAAGGGAGCAATTTGTGTCATAGATGCTGATTGATCGCCTGTCCCTTTGGGCATCTTTGTAATGGCCTCCCAAAAGAAAGAACTACTGTATTGGGAGGGAAACTGGGGGAGCCATTGTGTATTCAGCAGTGTGCAGCATTTGTGACTATCGACAACAACAGACGCTCTTAGAT
The DNA here is from genome assembly GCA_038380795.1 of Pyrocephalus nanus. Taxonomy (NCBI): domain Eukaryota; kingdom Metazoa; phylum Chordata; class Aves; order Passeriformes; family Tyrannidae; genus Pyrocephalus; species Pyrocephalus nanus. Next base: position 47,994,613 of record CM076265.1, on the reverse strand, counting down.
AGAAAAGCACTGAGGGCAGAGTTAGGCGGTCCTCTTCTCTGACCTCCCCAAAAAGGGTCTTTGATTTTCACATACAGGGCTAGTGGGAACAAGGAAGAAAGATTCCTGTCTAGTACTTGATGAGGCTTTTGATTTTTAAGTTAAATTTCTTGTCTTCAAAGTGAGGAGAAGGTTGTAACGTATTTAAATAGCCTGCATATATTGAGAGGAGGGTGTGGAGCAGGGATGGCTGGGCATTGTGCCAGGGATTCAGTTCTGCTCTTAAGACTAGTCCAGAAATGGTTTGTTTTGCTTGATAACTTGTCAGAGGTTGTGACTGAGCGTTGTCTGGCTGCGTGTACCTGAATCTCAGTTCTCATACCTGCAGAGTAGACAGCTGTCTCTACAGATCTGCCTAAATTGGCTCTACCCATTGCAGTTCTAAACATTTTGGTATATAATTAATAGGCTTCTCCAGTCTCTTATCCCTGGCAATTCAGGATCACTGGACCTATTCTCCCTATGGCCAGAGGCTTGGACCTTTCTGACAAACCCCAAGTGTTTGAATGCTGCTCCTGCAGGAGTCAGACTGACTGCAAGTCTTTGAACTGAAGTCCAGGGAAGCATCCTGTATATCAAGATGATGGGGGTAGAACAAGGCTGTAAATGAGAGGATAAATGGCTGCACGGTGCTGTGTTCATTCTTCCTGACATTTATACACATAGCTTTGGATCAAAATAAAAGATGTAGAATGTGCTTTGGTGCCATTTGCACACTCTGAGGGCAGATGAGAAATGAAAAACAAGCTAGATATAATTAAAATTGAGATGCTCCCTCCTTGGTATCAGCCACTTCCTACCTGTGCTCACCTGGCAGTCCTGTCAGTCCCAGCTGCTTAGTATGCATCTTGGGTCACTTCTGAGTCCATGATTCAGAAGCTGCCAAGTGCTTCCTAGACAAGGGATGAAACCGATCAAGTGCTTTCCTGAATTTGAATCAGGTTATTTACTAGTGCAGTTTATATTGTTTGCATTCTATTATGAAGCAACCCTTTTCCACTAGTTTTTGTTTTTACTTTTTCCTCAAGTTTCCTACACTAACATTTATTTGTTTTATTTTTTTCTTTTTTTCAGGAAAAGAGGAGTAGAAGTAGTACAGGTGAGTAAAACCTCTATTTTCTTGTAAGGAAGGTTTACTGATTTTAAATGCTGTCATTTAGATGTCAACATGACCTCGACCTAACGATTTTTCTTTCTTTTCCATTCAGTTCTCTGTAACAGATACTGGTTTGGGGGAAACAGGATCCCCTTTTTGTGGAGCATATGTTGAGGCCACATGCCATCTAGTTTAAGAGGTGCCCTGGTGAAAGTGGGAATGCAGTTAGACTTTTCTTGTGTCTGTCAGTTAATAAGATCTGATAGTTGATTAGGTGATATTACTCTGTTAATTGCATTCACAGGCAGTCAGGCTTAACAGAAACAGGAGCTGCTCTTTGAAAATAAAAAAAACTATGGCAGAAGGAATGTCCTTGTAACCCAGCGAGCAGTGAAACGATACTAAAGTTCAAGTTGTAGCCTATCTACAGATAAGTTCAGGTGTTGGCTACCTTTGTTCTTTCCCAGGTCTGAATGGTCATATTTCACACAAGATGTTACTTAAAGGATGGTGTCAGCTTGGGAAAGGAATTATGTTACCCTGGCTGCTGTAACATTGTAGCACTAAAAGAGGAAGAAGGGAGAATTTTCTTTCCTTCTGGGTTATTTTGTGTGCTTAGAAGAGCTGTATGTCATAGGTTTCACTCTCGCTGGTACTTAGCTAGTGCTCGTTTTGAACCGTAAGGTGGTCAGTGAGATCCTCAGTAACAGAGATGAAACTGCCCCATAGAGAGGACAGGGGACAGAGGAGGAAAATGTTATGGCAGCTGCTGATAATTGAGGTTGCTCTTGAATCCATGTGAAAGGTGCTTCTCAATACCAGCAGGGAGCAGAAGAAAAGCAATTAACAAAAAATAAATTGAAAAATCAGGCCATGTTATTTTAAAGAATCCACTGTCAGAAAAAGCTTCAAAAAATTCTCATTGCTAGTTAAAATGCAGAGTCTGTCTTTTGGGTGTGAGTGGTTGTCTGAGAACTGCATGGTATTACAAGGACAAGAAGCCAGCCTATATTTGTGTCACTGTCTAGGGGACATTGTTATTTCAATGATACCGAAGGGTATTGCAGTCCAGTGCCTGCATTTGTTATAAGTGCCTTGCACCTGCACTGTACATTTAAGCAGCAAAGGGGCTTGTATGGGATTAATTCAATGATGCACCAGTTAGTTGAGCAGAGGGCAAATTCCATTTTATCTTGTGGATTAAAAGAATTCCACGAGTTGCCTCTTATTTGTCTGATTGCTTGTGTAGCTTAATCGCTAGTCATCAGATAGATACAAAATTATTGGAAAGTATTTCTTTAGTGGAAGAGCATTTTGGGAAACATTTGGACAGAACTAGACTGGACTTTGTCCCTGTAAAAATGGTTTATCTCAAATATCACAGCATGTTTGAAATGTCAGACTAACCTGTACTGGAAATTTGTGCCCCAAAGGCATACCTTGAACACTGATGCCTGCTGCTCTACCAGAACAGGATGGATGGATGGATGGATGGATATGTGTGTGTGATCACCCCTTGCCATCACCTATGTGTTGCTTCATATGTCTTGATGCATGCACTTTAGCCAGTAGATAATGTATCAAAAGTGGGCTCTTTTTTCATCCTTTATTACTAGAAACCTTTGCCAACTTCACCTGATCCATCCCACTAGCCCTGCTTCTCAGTGGAGGATTGTCTTGGTGTCCATCTGGTGGACAAAGTTTATTTGACAGAGGGAATATTTCTTTCTGTGTCAAGCAGCACCATTTCTTTGATTTGTTTCCTCCTTTAAAGAACCTATTCTGTTAGAGAGAAACCAGCTCTTGGACCTGACAATAGGCAAATAACTCAAAACACAAGAATGCACAGGATGTTTACCTAATTTCTTCTTTACATAAATTCAGAATTTTTTCTGAATAAAGAGTTACTTTCCAGTAATAATTAGTGAATTGGAAAGTAAGGTTTAGTTACTGGCTTTTAGAGAGCAAAGCATGATGGACTGATACGTGCTGACTTCTGTGAACAGACATCAGATCATTCTTTTCCAGAGGAGCAGGAAAAATTTTCTACTACTAAAGGAAAGTTTTGGTAGTTTGAAGTAAGCACCTGCATGACTTCTGTTTCCTTCCTACAATGAGGATTTAGGATAGTCCTCTACCTAGACAGATTCAATTCTTTTATTTTGCTTTCTTAAAGCTAATTGTGTTGTACAGATCATCAGCGAGCTGCTGCTAGACACCAATTAACATTCTGTGACTTGTGTTCAAGTTTTGTGTTTCATTTTCTCTCAGACTTCCGCTTTCAGCAGAAAGAGTGGTTCCAGCTTTCTATTTTTATTGAGTGGGGAAACATGCACATCCTCCAAGGAGAAATAATGGAAGAATAGGACTGGCAGTGGGATGCTAAGCAGGCATGCTCCTTTATCCAGCAGTAAGACATTATTAAAGCATCACACTGAAAACAAACAAAGAACCTCTAAACTCGTGTGCTGAAAAATAATTGGGATTTTTTTAGAAATACTGAATAAATTCTAACATAATAAGAATTCAGTGTGAACTCAAGGTACAGGAGCTGAAGTTTGCAACAGTATAAGGTACAACTGAGTAATATCCATCAAGCTAGCTAGCTTGAAAGATAGTACCATAGATTAATTAAATAAAAAGCTTTCAAGGTTATGAGCTTTCCAAAGACAGTATGGGTCTGAGCCTACACCCAAACATTTGTGAGCCTGAGCAGGATTAACTCATTTCTGTTTTTCCAGTGCCCATGGCAGAACTCTGAGTAGCAGCATCTTTAAGATCTGGCAATGTTTTGGATATAGATTTGCTTGCTGTGGCTTAAATCCGAGTCAGTAGGACAGCTGCAAACCAATGGTATATTACAAGAAAAAAAAAAAAAGAAACAAAAAGCAGCTTACTGGTTTTTAAATAGTCTCTTAAAAGAATTCTGTGCTATATCTTTTACCCTGTGACACGTCATTTGCTTATTTTTGCTTATTTTTTTAAGCAGGCATCACCCCAGTAGGAGGGTGTTCCAGTTTTGCAGGAGGGAAGACTGAAGGATGTGTCCCGTTTCCTCTCAGAAACCTGCTGCTGTACCAGCCCCGGTGCTGTTGGGAGCTGTGCTGCAAACCTGCGCAGCAGGAATTCCAGCTCCAGTTGTCTCAGAAGGGGTGTGGGGCCACGAGCTCCTGCTGTTGTGTGGGCATGAAGGGAAGGGAAGAGCAGATGAAGGTGGTCAGCAGACCTGGTGTTGCTGGCTCCCTTGCAGTGAAAGACAGCATCTGTTCAGCTGCGTTTAATCTTCAGGCTGCATTTAGAGTATTTGGAATGTTATGCTTTTTGTTATGCTGTGGCAGTTACATACCTTCTCCTTTCTTGCCACCTCTTCCTAACCTTCACAGCTGCCTTCTCAGCTGGAGTGGCCTGAACTGGTGGCCAGAGAAAGGGTAGAGATGCTCTGAACAGGTGGCAAACATGACTGGAGCCCATCTGCCACGGCCTGCAGGCAGTTGCTAGGCAGGCAGCAGCTGGCAAGGCTGAGGCAGAGCAGCCATTGCACTGGCACTGGGAGAACTTGCCAAAAAATGCTCAAATTTAAGCATTTCATGATGAATTCTTACATCACTGTTTCAAGGGAAAGACTGCCCATGAAGTTATGCAGTGGATTCCTAATGAGACATTTACTATTAAAAAAAAAAAGAAGCTATTTTCTATAATGAAATCTGGCAATGAAAGGTTTTGTGTCGTGTCTAAAAGGTAAAGCTGTTTCTGATCTTGTTCAATTCCTCCCCTGCCCTGCGCCATCCACCAAATTAGTGGAGGGCCAAACTTAGGATTGAAAATTGTCAGTTTTTCTTTAGCCAGTAAAGTATCCAGTTTCTTATGACTGTGCTAAACTGGCAAGAGAGAGAGGGAACATCTCCATCTACCTTGTTTTTCAGGAAAAATCTGTTTGGCTTAGTTTGAAGAATGTAAGATTGAAAACACGTGCAGTGAAGTGGAAATCGTCACAAGTTCCTCTGGTGGGGGCATGCATTTATTTTTGTTTCACAAACTATGCAAACCCAGAATAATTAGCTGCAGCCCTTTGGCTTCTGACAAATTGCCAGTTCAGTCTTTGTGTGACAACGTTTGGAGCCTTCGTCTTTCTCGCGACTTCAAAACTGTTTCAAGCACTTCCACACCTAAGCTTTCCTAGAGCTCTTGCTCACATTTTTTAATTCTAAAATAGTGAAGATTTCCTATTTTTGGCAGGTATTTTTGGTTCGAATGAACACTAATGCTCTTTTATCATAGAAAGATGTTCTAGTCAGTGGCTATAAAAGTGGTATTAGTCATTGTATTTCAAGCTGCACACTTTTTAATAGCAGTGGGATATGGAGGACAACATGTTTTCCGATGTGGAACCAGCTGATTGTAGTAGTTACAATGGTCTCCACTGCTGTTTTGTTTTTCCTTTTCCCCCCAACTCTCTGGGAATTGAGATACTTGAAATCTTTTTCTTTGCGAAGAAAACTGTCCTTTGAGCCATGGGTTTTCTTGAAGCCCGCAAAAGAGAATTCAGTGTCCCCTCTGCACTTTTTAATTCTTCAATCAAAGTAAAGTACTAATGACAATGGTTTCCACTATTTGTTGCCAGGGAACAGTTGTTTTCTTGAAATGAGGAGAGGTTTATTTTCACATGAAGTATTAATGGAATAAGCTTGAAACAGCAGTGTTCTAACCAAGAAAAGGAGCTTATAAAATATATATCCGATAGCATATACAGAAAGATGTGACTGGAAGGATTCCAAAGCAAGCAGGGTTGTTGAGATGTTGGAGAGTTGGCTCTCTAGTACTGGGAGAAGAAAGTTTATTTTTACATGCATGCCAGGCCTTCAGTAAAGTGCATATTCTCCTGAGAATGGCAGCCTGCTTTGCCTTCAGTGCATTTTTGGAAATGATGCTGTAGAAGCCCTCCAACCCTCCCCAGTCTGGATTGTGTCTGGTACTTTGCACGTGCCTGAAGGTGAGGGGCCTCTGGTTAAAATACTGGAAAGATCCTGATACTTCTTAGTGGCAGTGCTACACCAAAGTGTTCTAAACACACAAAGTGGGGTCTTTCAAAAAAATGCAATAATCCCAGCTTCAAACCCAGAAATAGCAGGATTTGGGAAGAACAAATCCCAGGCAGAATCCTTCCTCTGGTCCTTCTGAGTAGGAGAGATCCCTCTGCATGAGACCTTCGTGTTAGCTGAGAAGCAGCACTGCCCAGCAGGAACAAAGCGCAGGTTCCAGTGCAGGGAGAGATGATTTTGGCATGATTTTGCTTTGTATTGCATCGGCAGGCTGGTCAGTAAGGTCTTTCAGGTCCAGTAGGGGAGAAGATAAATACACATCTGCTGGGGCAAGAAAGGAAGACAAAAGTACAGAACATTTCTACCATGTGGATTAAGCAGATAAAAGAATAAACAGTTATTAATGAGGGAACCATGAAGAAACTTTTGTCCCTCTGCTCTGACTGCTCTCTTTTGACGGTGAATCCCAGTGGCCTAGGAGAGATGTGGGCTCTGCAGTTGGTTGCAGAAGTCACCTGGGTGAGTGAAAACATTACTAATATTTAGAAATCTAACTAATGTGTAATGAATGGCTGTCAGGTTTGAGCTTGTACTGCTTTGGCCCATGAAGCCAGCTCTGCCCAGCCCCATTGAGTCCTTGGTATGTAGTGATGAGGCAGTGATTCCTAACAGTGCTTAAGGCTGGGAGTTGGGAAGTCCTGGGTAGAAATGCAGTCCCTGTGGGATCTCTGCCAAAGATTTTGGTGGCTATAATAGGACTAAAATTGCAGTGTGGAGTTGCCTCACTTTGTCACTTACTGCAGGTACTTTGGATCAAGGTACAATCTTGCCCAAATTCTGCCTCTATTTCCTAATGTAGATAATATTCTATGTAATGGAATGCCATTTAAATTGCTTTGAACTATCTGAGTGGAGAAACTTGGAGCAAGACGAGTGTGTGGAGGAAAACAGGGCTGTTAATTTTTTTAAGATTGCTGTGTATGATACTCCTTCTGTCATCAGCATATGTCTTCCCAGATACTTCTGTGAACTGCAAAGCTTCGTAAATCCCTCTTCGAGAAACAGTATGGATAAAAATAAGACCCTTACAGAGACACTGGAGTGTAAAACTCTTTATTTACCTCTTTGGAGCATAGAGTCCCAGTCTTTGCATAAAATGACAATTAGACAATGCTTTTATAAATCATGGTTATTGCAGTGGTGCCTATGGGCCAGCAAAGACCTGGCTTTAATTTGGGTCTGCATTAAACAATAGGATTATTTGTCTCACTGGTTGCAGGTGTTGTGATATGGTATCAAAACAGGGCACATGGAGTGTGTTTGGAGACATGTGACTCAGGAAATACATTATTTTAAAACAAACCTGTCTCATTTGCAGTTTTGCTGAAACTGCAAAGTCAGTGTTGAAGTACAAATATGCATATAGCTCTTTTGACCTTTTCTGAAATTTTTTCTTGGAGTAGGAAGGATAGGGAATTAATATGATACCATGACAAGAGTGACTGTGTCTCTGACTATTTCTCTCCCAGATGAGTGCCCCATCCTTTGCCTGTTCTGGGGCTGAAATTATGCAGTTCTCTACTCAGGCAGAGCTGCAAGCTCATTCCTGTGACAACAGTTGTAATCTTGTCATCAGTCCTGGAGTTTTGTTCCACAGAGATGTTTTTTTGGGAGCAATGGCTCGTTTATCCACCATAGCTCAGACTTGGTTGCTTAAAACAGAAGCTTTATAGAGAGAATATCATCAGAACAGTAACGGAGACTAACTGCATGCCTGCCTTCCTCAGTGAGGGTCTTGGTGGGTCTGAACTTCCAGAGGACTCTGCAAAATATCCGTGGAGTTTGGGGAAATTTTTTCAGTAAATGTTGACTCTTCCTTTCTCCAGCTTCTGCAAGAGTTACTTCCTCCTTTGATCTGTGACCTGAGATAATTGTATCTGGAGATATTGCATGCTTGTTTGCTCTTCTGGCACTTCACAATTAAAGGAGATAAACATAATTATGTTGCAAGATTGAATGGTTCCAATAAAACCTGGTGCTTAGAGACATTAGGCCCTAAAGTTTCTTAGGTTTTCCAATATAAAGGTCTTTAGCCTGAAGTCAGAGAAACTTTTAGCACATGTACTCCAACTACCTCTATATAAAACAGGGCACAATCAAACACAGCGAAAGCTGGAAATGTTTTTCTGAACCTGATTGCCTTCATGAAAGTATAGCAGAAGACTGAAGAGTGGCTTCAACTTAATTAGAACAACTGAACACCCCACCCCACCCCTTTTTTTTTTCTCTCCGGGGGGGCTGTGTTTCAAGGATGATGCCTTTTGCTAGAATGAGTATTTATTATTCACTTTAACTCTGCATTTCTAGTGAAAGCAGTACACCTGATTTTTCTTTTAATTTCTCTTTGCAGCAGTGTCGAGCTCTTTGCTGTATGTCTAAACATAGATCAGACAGAAAGGGTTTCTGCACAAGCTGTAAATGTTTTTTATGCCTTTGATTGTTATTTTGCACTATCTCTAGTACTGACTTTTGATGGAAAACACTCGTGGACTTTTTAACAGTTTATTTTTAATCACTGTCTATTTTTTGATAATATTTACTGCTAAAGGTAATTTTGCACTGGTACCAAAAGCAGTGCAGTTAGTAGTGTAGGGTGGAAATTGTTCAATCTAGAATTTCAGTCTGAGGAAGACAAGAGAGCACCAGGAGAAAATTAGATGATTATAAGCATAGTTTCTCCAAAATGAAGTAGAAGTGGTTTATCCAAAAATGTGTGTTTCTTTAATATAAGGTCACGTTTATTGAAAATTTGAGAGCTATAGTATGTTATTTTAAAAATTATTTTAATTTTTTTCATCCCTCTTCCCTCATATGACTTGTCATGGAGACTGCTGCTGAGCTTTCTGGATGAGATTAACATGGTTCTCTGCTGGCTATGCCAGGTGGGCCAACCACGGTTAATAAATGGATTGAAGTAGTCACTGGATACCTAAGGGCATGATCTGCCCTAAGCAGTCCCTTAGCAAGTGGTGGAATAGAGTCCTTCCTTTTGGAAAGCTCTTGTCAAAGAGAAGAAAGCTGAGGGCAACAATTAATTTTCTTATCACAGACTGGGGGAACCTGGAGAGAAGCCTGCTCTGGCAGGTTCCTGTGAATATCTGCGTTGCTCAGATTCATACCAGGGAAGAAACTGTTGGTATATTTAAAAACAGTGTGCCACTGATGTAGTAATGAATCTGTTTAAATCCCAAAGCCAGAGGAACCACGAAAGCTGTGAGCTTTGTCTCTGCAGTTCTGTGAAGCAGTTTTGTTCATGGTAGTCACAGCCTGGGCTCTGCTGCTTCCCCTCCTGCTCACCTGCCCACAGAGCACGGTGATTTAGTTCCTAGGAGTCCCTGTATCCAGCTGGGCTTTCTGAGACTCAACTGTGCTTTAAAAACAAAGCAACCTCAAGCCTGCCTTCAGTATACAAACTGGTCGCTGAAATGGTGATGCTGTAGTACGTTTTACTTCAATAGTTCTTTTCTTATGCTAAGGTTATTTTTGTGAAGGAGTCAAAAGAATTAATTGTTGCTCATATTATAGGTGAATAAAAGCCTGTCTAGAGAATGTGTCCTCTGTGCTGTTGGTAAAAGTTTGCTTGCTAACCTGTAGGATCCTGAGGCAGTGCTGTCAGCTAGCCAGGCAGTAAGGGATCTCACATTTCAGTCACGATAAAACAGAAATCGAACTTGGGGCACTCCTCCTTTGAAAACTGGCACAATAGAGGTTATGAGTGTGAGAGCAGAAACTACCCCTATCTACAAACCATAGATTACTTCTGTCATTGCTAAGCAATGGACTTACCTTGCACTGTTTTTTATTTGTTATTTAAGGATCCATGATAGTTAATTGTCTTCCTTGACAAGTTCACTGATCATTTTTTTTCATTCTAAGTTTGCTTCAGTAAATTACAGTTGCCTCATTTAGTTTCTGAGTTGATGTGCTTCCCTCAATAAATTTGTGTCTAAATTAAAGTTGTTACAAACCTTAACTTATACATAGTGTCCTCGTCTGAGTGCATATTGTAAGGTGGGCATTCAGTAGTTAGTGAAGGCCTTGTTTTAAAAAAAGTATTCCTCCTCCTGGTACCTTGCCAAAGTGCAAAGAAGTTATTTACAGTGTTTTGACAGAGTCATCCCAAGAGGGAATGGAAAAGATGCCATTGGGACTGAGCTAATACTGTAAAAGACTGAAATGTAAGGAAAACAACTCTGGTAGAGGAATTTTTGTCTGACTTTGCAATCTGAGAAGCATTCTAGCTTTGCTTTTGTCATAAATTGTTCATTGGAGCCAAGAGCTTCCTTTATTCAAAGGTCTAAGTGCATCTGAAATTGTTTTCTTGTACAAGAAGCTTCATTTCCCAAATCCACTGTTCTGTAACCTCAGCACAGTTAGTGTTAAAATTGTTCATCAGCCTACCGATGGCAAGGATTAGAGAACAAGCTAACTGCATTCTGTAGAGAATTTATGTTGATTGCCATTTGTGCTTCAAATTAGCTTGGAAAATGTTCTTTCCTGTGACCTAGATGAGCTTATTTTGTAATACCCTTTCCTTTATGATAACATCCTTAAGTGGCTGAAAAGAACCTGGAAGCTATAAAGGGGGAAACGGAACTTTTTTATTTTAACTACAGTACAAAGCAGTTTGAAACTCAGTCAAAGCAGATTACATGTACATGAGCCTGCTGTGATGACTTACAGACCATGCAAAGTCTGAATGGCTGGTTATCAGTGAACTAGGTGACTAAAAAGGAGGTAGAGATAGCACTTGTTCCCTGCTGGTGACAGATCCTTCCACTGGTCCCTGCTCCTGATAGTTTTTCCACCTCAGCTAAAAAGGGCAGGTTAGAGTTGCTGGTGGGTTTTGAACAGTGATGATCCTGTGTTGAGTGGAGGACCTTTCTCCTGCCAGTGAAGTGCAACATTCTTATATGGCTTTCAGTTCTTTCTGGGTGAGGAAACTACACCCCAGTTGTCAGTGTTGCCTAACAGGTGTGCTGAATGCTCCAGCTCTCTGCTTTCTTTTGATAAGTGCTACAATTGCTTTTCTTAGAGGTCGTGCTGGGTCTCCTCTTCTTAAACCTGCTTGTACGATGAAATCAATGCATCTCTTCTTTTTCTGTGCTTCTGAAAATCTGTATCATTTCAACTGAGCCTGTGGAAGTGGATGCACACAAAAGCTGTGTTCACTTTGAGACCATTGTGCACCACACAGATGTGCTCGTGCTGTGCCTGACCAGGTACAGGACCAGAGCAGTGCTGCTGCAAGGGCTGCAGCGTGTTCAGTCTGTCCAGTACAGCCCAGGCCTTGCAATGCTGTTTAAGAGTCTGTTGGTGTAATGTCTTTTTACTAGTTTAGTGCAGTCAGCCCTTTGTTCAGCAGCTCAGTGGATTATATTTACTTCTCTATTAGTACAGAGTAGATTCGACCTCAATTTAGCATGAGGAAGGAAAGAAAATAGTGCGATCCCCTCATGGTCAGTGGGTAGCTGGTGTTGTGGAAGGTTAAAAGGCAAGTGGAATTGCATTTTCCCAGCCATCTCTTGAACTTCTCCATTGTCAAGGTCCTTCTTTCTGAAACGGCAAAGTGCCGACTTAGACAAGAGGAAGATTTAAACGTTTTCAGAAGGTCTGCTTTCACCACACTCCTGGAGTGGGAACAGCTTAACTCTGCTTACAGCAGAAGTGATTTTGAAGTAATGCTATGCTGTCTTTTTGTTTAAGGAATCACAGTGTAAATGCTGCATAATCATGCATGAAAAATAATCTGTCCATGGAAATGCTGTCTTGAAGGTCGCCTTTGTTACTGCCCAGATATGTCTGTCTGTAGCCAAGTTTTGGTGCAGTAATACCATCAAGTTAATGTTTAAAAGAAGAGCTAACAGAGTTTACTTCATCTTCAGTAGATAGAAGTACCAAGCATAGTTGTTGATGATTGGGAATTTTAATTTCTTGCGAATTTTCTTAAGATCGATGTGCTGCAATTTTATTTATTGAATCTCTTAGGATTGTTTATGATTTTGTCTCAAGAACTTGGTGTGTTTGCAGAGGATCACTTAGCAACAGCCTATGGCACAGTGACATGCTCATGCCAGTACGATGAACCATAAAACAATGAGGAAACACCCAGAAACAGCAAGTAAATAGAAATTTAAAGCAAAACAAAGCAGCTCACTTACTGAAGAGTTCTGTGTTGCTGTGGAGGGGCACTGTTTGTAAAATTCTTTGCTTTTCAGTAATGAGAAACCATTCCTTGTGCCTAGAGCTTTGAATTAAGTGACTTCATGGTATTTGTTTGTTTTTAAACCATACACAGTGATTCCTGTCATTTCAGTCTGGTTTTGGAAACTTTATAGCAGACTCTTCTCTCCTGTCTGATTTCTGTGCAAAGCAATGGACACCTATCTATTATAATATCCATTGCCTCATGTGTTTGTTGTTTTGTATAGTTCAAAATCTGTGCATTTGACCAAGAATAAATGGGTAAAAGAATAAACTCTACAAGCTAATTCTAAAGCCGAAGACTGTCAAAATAGTATTTGTGGGTGCTCACAACAGAGCAATGGTATGTCTACCAAAAAATTCAGTTCACTTAATCTCAATATTGAAAGCACGTATTTATGTGAAGGATACATACAACTCTGTGGTCACTGGTTTGCATTTTGTCCCTTGTTTTACAGACTTTTATTGGCTCATTTTTTTAAGCTCTACATATGGGACTTCCTTTTGAGCTGAATGTTTCTACAGTTAACATAAGCAGGTTAAGCCTGAAATACAGAGCTTTTGAAGAGCAATTTTCCGACTTCAAACCATTCTTCTCACTGACTTCATATCCTCCTTTGTTCCCCTTCTCAAACTCCTGGGCTGTGGTGTTCAGAACAGGCTGTACTGAAGGACCTGTGTTTGGGGCCTGTCCTGTGCTTGTACTTGTAGCTGTCTGGAAACAAGCCAGCTTTTCATTTTGAGGTTGCAAAATTGTGCTAGAATGGCAGAGGACTGGCTTTGTTCTCCATGGGACTTACTAGCCTCCTCAGCCCCTTGTCAGATCTGTGAGGCCAGGCAGCATCCCCAGCAGAGGCAGGTTACATCTGCTCTGGCCGTGGAAAGAAGAGGCCAGTGGTGCATGTCTCTGCCTGTGTGTGACCACAGGCCTACCCAGAATCTGCTAATCCTGCCGAGTGCAGCACTTGAACAACTGTTTCTGTGGAAAAAGCTCTGGTGATGGGAAGCCTCCTGCAGCAAGATGAACTGTTAGGCCAGTTCCCTCTAAACTGCTCGGCTTCCTTGCCAGCTCTGTGTGTAGCAGCTCACACAGCTGTGTTTGTCACACCTTGTTGCCGGTGCTGAGACGGGCAGAAGCGCCCTGTGCACCTGGAGTGCTGCTGCAGCACATCCTGGGCCGTGAGCTGTGATGATAGCTCTTACCCTGAGCTGGAAACCCTCAGTGTTTAAGCACTTGCAGTAGTGTCCTGCAGCCAACCTCAGAGTGGAGTCCTGCCTCCTGGGCCGCTGCTGAATGCTGAATTACAGCCTGAGATGGCCATAATGTTCTCAAAGACAAGTGTGGCACAACTAGAGCTGCCAGCACTAAATTTTCATGTGTTCCTCTAGATTTTGAGAGGGTTTGTTTTTTTTTTATTGGCATAGAAGGTGGAGTGGGAACATGAAATTTGCAGCTGTTACAATGGAAATGAGCTGTTCTAGTCAAGGGGAAATAATCATTAACAGATACTACTAGTTATCAAATTAGCTTTACAGTTAATAGAGACAATTTAAAACCATGATTTTTTTATTTTCATAAAGATAAGTACTCTGCCAGGTGGTCAGGAAGTCACGGTGAGGGGAAGTTCTGTGGCTTGGGCCTTAGGACAAGTGAGATGACCAGCCATATTGCTCTTTCTAGCATCTGAAATCTGAGGTAAGTTGCTAAGTAATGAGCCTGCTTTTCAAAGATGCTGAGCAGCTGCTATTAAGGTTCATGGAAAAAGCCAAATGCTCTAGCTTACACCCTCTGAATGTAAATATGAATGCAGCAGCCCACTCTGCACAAATGTGTGTGTGAATCCTATTCCATCTGACCTCTTGTCCCCCAAAAAATCGTAGCTGAGAATTTTTTTCTGAATGAATTCCATTATCAAATGCTGGCAAGTTTTCTGACCATATTTACTGTTAAACTGCTTGTATTTTTGTTGCTCTAGACCTGTTTTATTACTTAATGATGTAAACGTGCATGAGGGACTTCTAGTTTTGGGGCACAGGAAGGCAGAGCCTCTCGGGTCCATGTGCTGAAGCTAAGCCATTGGTGTCCTTCCCTCTCTGAACATTCATAGAAGTTGCCATAAAATTTTTGGCCACCGTTGAGGAACTTTTCTTTCGTCAAAGCAAAATATACAAAATATAACACAATGCAACAGACTGTGTGTCATCAGCAAAATTCCAGTCTCTATGAGATTATCATAGTTATGCTTTACAAAATAGGATGATTTTGCCATCTGTGTTCCTTATGGCTCTATTTAGAAAAAAATACTACACTGTAAATCTGCTACAGGATTTCGACTCTATGATCCTTGTGGGTCCCTTCTAATTCAGGATGTTCTATGATTCTATGATACTTATTGACAATGCAGTAGAAGAAAGCTAACATTATAGGCTTTTAATCTTTTATTTCCTAGTAAATAAGCTGTGCAGAATGAGGAATTTCTGTTAATGTTTCAGTGATTACAGTCTTCGTCCTTTACAGTTTGAGATAACCACCATATGCAAAAGGAACTTGCATACCCCATAGGCACACTAGGTATGTGGAGGGGAAAGGAGGCTTGTAATACCAATTTCAGGATGAAAACTTATGAGATACTTTCAGTATTCAGTGAGGGACTACGGTTCTGTGGGAATTGGTCAAATATAGCAGACATAAATATAGAAGCCAAGTAGCATGGCTGCTTGGAGATCCTTTGCCCCTATAAAATAAAAATCCAAACACACCAGCAGCCTATTGCTGCACTTCTAATATGCTTTTTTGAAGGAGCCCAAAGGGGTAGCAGTGTGAGAAACTGCTCTCTCCAACAGTATAGAGACTTTTTGGCTCAGCACCTCTTTACAAGCAGAGTTCCAGGAGGATGTTTGGTGAGTCTACACCAGGATATGAGAAAACTGATATGGAGAATCTGAAGGCTGTTCTCATTGCATAGTTGAGTTTAACATTTTAGCTTGTCCATGCCAAAATCCATGCAGCTTGAAACCTTTTCTGTAGTCTGGTACATCCTGCGGTCCGAGGAGGTGGCTCTGGGCAGGAGCCATGGGAGTGCTCCTGCAGTGTAGCCAGGAAAGTGGGGTTGCAGGAGTAGCCATTGCAGGTAGGAACAGTGGCAGCTTTTCCACATGGACTGGTTGATCTGTTCAAGAGCATGAGATATGTAGTTACGTTGCTAATCTGGACCAAAGTCAATGTCATTGTGTCCTCCTTTGCTCATTTTCCTAGGAAGATTCGTGCTGACACAAGTATGTGACTGTGCCTCAGCCACGTCTCCCATTGCATTTTAAAATACCACATTTTTTAGATAGAGCAGTCACAGACTTGTTTTCGAGTGTACCACCCATTTTCTCCAGAACTCAGGACAACTTCCTGGTTCTGAAAAAGCTGATTAATATAATGAGCTTGGTATGTGTAACATAAAGAAAAACTGGGAAAGAAAAGTTTTATTGCCAAGAAAACAAGGGCCATCCCTCCTACAGGCACAGGCTGAAGAGGGGAAACTTTATACTCTTGGTAAAAATAATTTCCTTGCTGTTGGTTCCTAAAGTAAAATCGAACTAAAAAAAGAAATAAAAATAAATGCAATAAATTGTTACTCTACAGCTGTCACCTTTATGTAGTAGGTTGTTAGCTTATGTCTTAACTGCCTTGTGTCAATCTGAGATATAAATATGTGATAAAATGCAATTTATTGTGTGGGCTGGAAATTAATTGCTGTTATATCTTAGTTTTTTCTCATCTTGTTTGCTGGGAACTTTTCCCTGGACGGAGACAGCTTGAAAGGCACCCGTTTTTCATGAGCTATTTTTAATACTTAAAAGTTACTTGAAGCACTTATTCAAGACATTTATTTTTGGCAGAAAAGAAAACATGAATTCTCCTGTATATATTCATAGTTTCTGTTGCAAGGTGAATCTCCATTTTTTTCCCCCTTCACAGGCTCCACCTGTATTTCTGTCCCCTCCTTCCACTTGTCTCAGAGAATAAGAATGTGGAAGCTTTACCAGGTGGAGGCAAAATGTGCTGTAACCTCCTATTCTGTACTTGCCTATTGCTCCCAAACGTTGCCATAGTCATGGTTCAAGTTAACCAGAAGGACATGAGGTCAGGCATTTGGCAAGTTGCCTTTTATAAGCTTTAGTTTCTTAGTCTGCCGGCACAGGGTCTGTAGTGGAGGTGCCCCTTTCAGTGACCTGTATCCTGCTGGAACAGAAGGGAAAAACTGAGAGGGGAAGTGAATGGCTGGGAAAGCTGCTCCCTCTTCATAGTGGGGTAATGCAGGAGGTTTCTGGAGGGGTCAGTCTGGCTGGCTCCTCTGCAGATTTTGTTGTTCCCTGGGGAGATGGCTGGGTAAAACAAACAAACCAAAACCATAGCCACTCATGTTTTAAGCCAGTTTGTGGTGGGTGTTCCAAGCAGTTAAGATACCTTGTTTTGTTCCCATACTGGAGGCTTTGGATACTTTTTCTGGGCCTTCATTTGGCCCATTAGTATTAGTGTGAACCTGCTCAGGGATTTAGTACCCTTTAACTAATTGAAGAGATTTGAAGATCCTCTGAGAGGCAGTGAAACACTTTTCCCAACAAAAGTCCTGCATAGTTTGAATTTTATATTTACCCTCTCTTGCTTGGCACCCACCTTTGTACGATGTGAGCATGTTTTCCCTAGTTCACCATATCACCACTTGCTGCCCAGTTACTTTGGCAAAGACAAAGATTTCTTGCGTCTTGGGCATTGGTGTGTTAGTGACCACAGGTCAAAGAGGTGACAAAAAGGGGCTATGAAAAGAGGAGGAGAGGAAAGTGATCTACTGTGCAGGAAAGCTACAATGATGCATGGGCCTAGTGATCATCTGGGGGGGTTTGATTTACAAATCCTTGTTGCAGTGTTGGTCTCCTTCATTCTACAGGCAGAGGCTGTACCATCAGTGCTCTGTGCAGCACAACCTGGCAAGGGCAGGAGAATGGAGAGAGGAGCCACTTTTCTGCTCATCTTGCCCCTGCCTTGAGGCATCACTTGTTAAGCTTAGGCAGCTGTTTGCAAAGCCCATGGCCATGGTGGTACAGCTGCATTGCAGAGCCTCAGTTCTACCAGTGCTGACTGTGTGAACCTGGTTTTTTTGGTTTTAATAATAAAACCAGTTCCTGCCAAATGTTATCATGATAAATTCAATGGTACATGGCATGATTCAGATACTTTTCCCCTTTGCTTTTGTCAATAAAATACTTAAAATTGAAATAGCCCCTCTTAGTGAGAAAACCAAAGTTGAGACAGCCCACGGCAGAGTGCTCATCAGTAGTGCACCCTGGAGAGGAGTTGCCTAGTGCTTGTGCTTTCTGGGGTCATCTTGGATTGTAGGGTGTGTAAAGGGAGAAAAGGGAAGAAAGATGACAGATTGCAAACGTAGAAGAAAGATGACAGAGGATGGCAAACCTAGAAGTCTTATTATCAGTTACTCATGGCTGTAATAAATATGACATGGCATCCTTTCCATGACCTACTTTCATCTCTTGGAGCATGTTTATCAGATGTAGATACCCACAGTGTTGAAACTCCTGACTCAGGATGTGCATGTCTGTAATCCTTGCTGCCTGGCTACTGCTCAGCCTAGGTTGCCTCTGAAGGCTCATATCAGACAGTAAATAAAATCAGTTTTGTTTGCATGGGGAGTTTCCTAATTGCACTGGTAGCTTTTTTGGTGTTCAAGTGCACGTGCTGAAAAGGCAATAAACTTGCCAAATATTAAAAACTGTCACTTTAAGTTTCTTGGTGAAGGGAGAGGCTGTTGTTCTTTCATCAAATGAACTTTTGAAAATGCTGGTTGTGGGTAGTCAATGCAAGGAAGTGCCTGGAACCACAGAGCACATTGCAGCACATAGCACTTCCCAAAATACATTTACATTGGTATGTCTCTGCAAATAGCTGTGGGTCACAGCTATAAAACCTGCGGTTACTCAGCCCTGTGTTGCTACCGGATAGTTAATGGGCTGAACTCTAGCTGTGATCGGTCTTTTTTATGATTAGTGTATTCAGATGTGCTGCTGTCTATAGCACTGTGAATGCCACAGAGCTGAGCTGCCTAAGAGCTTGTTAAACCTCAGAGCAGATTTATTTGGAAAGCTCTAGTTGAGGCTTGAATGACACATGTCTGTAATAAGCAGTATATGATTATCCAGAACACTAACCCTGCAAACCTGCCTCGATAAGGACATGGCAAATGCCTGCAGTCTCTACGGAGTGGAGGAGGTCAGTCATTTTCGAACGCAGGATGTGCTTTTTCTTGGTGTTAGTTTCACGGTTTGCAGGCTGGCGTGGTCCCGAACTGAGAGCAGGCAGCACAGAGATCGCAGCTGAGCAGCCTGTGGTCACAGAGCCTGTGCTGCCTTAGGGAAAGGGGCAGGCACAACTTCCCTGCACGGTGGCTGGTGTCATGCTTTGCTGAGAGCCGAAGTGCTGTGACAAGGAAAGGACCCAGTTACAGAACGTCCTGCGTAAAGCTTTTCTGGCTGGCTGAACTGGGGAGGGGGAGGCTCTATAGATGCAAAAATACCTACCCTCTGTTTCCCTGAAGTGTGGGATTCTTCCCTATGTTTTGTTTATTGTTTGGTGTTTTTTTAAAAAAAGCTCCAACTGATTGGGCTTTCACCAGTTCCGGTGGGAGATTGCTCCATGGTCAAACACATTTGTCTGCCAGGAAGTCTTCCTGCTCATCAGCCCATAGGTTTTCTTCATCTCACCCCATCAGTCCTAATTAACACATTTTGTGTGGTGCTCATCTTAAGCATTATCTCTCTTTTAGGGAAAAGCACCTTTCAGATGCTGATACTCTTTCACCTCACCACCTGTTTACCTTGGCTGAAAGTAGAGTTGTTCCACAGCTATTTGGCTTCAGTAGTTGATGAGCTGTAAATCCACACCCTTTATTTTATTGTAACTTGTTTGCTTGGATGTAACCTAAGAGTTTCAAACTAACTGCCTAGGAAATTTAGGTACCTAAAGGTCACAGTGGTGACTTAGGAACCTGAATCCTTATGATGTCTTGGATATCTTAGCATTGCTTAACTTTCTTAGTGAAAATTAAACCCTTTTGCCTGTTTTTTGTTGCTGGTCACAATGTTCCTTCCAGTGTTGTAGTGCTCTTTTTCCTGACAGCTTTGAAAGGTGCAGAAAAGAAATTGTTTCCATTCCTTGTCATTTGCAAGGATATCATATATTGACTTAACGGTGTTATAGAAAGGGCTGTGATTTACTTTATGTAAAGCTTGATGTCATACAGTGGGAGTTTGTTCTCCTTTTTCTCCCCTCCCTCCTGTTTGCACTTGAGAAAACTCTCCCAGTTTAACTCCTACACCCCACAGAAGAAAGGTTTCCTGTATTGCTGGTCTGGTCCTTTCTGCATGTTTGATTATATTACCACAAGGGTGTATTTCTGAGGCACCTACAATTCTACTTGAACTTAGTACATTCACATTGAGGCAGCCATGAGGGCAGTGCACTTGGGTAAGAAATGCAATGATATTTGTTACATTACAGACCACGAAGCATTGTGAAGAATTTTCTGTTTTGATTCCTGTCTTATACCTTTTCCCAAAAGGTGATTTTGACATGGAACAGATTTGCAGGCAGCATTGTAACATTAGTTTTAAAGCAGGTTTTCAAAATCAATAAAGAAAAAAGTAAATAAATAAATAAATACCAACCACTCGCTGGCTTTTTGCGTCCTTCCCTTGCTATATTATGAAATGCTTGAGACAATTTCTTCCACTCAGAAATTCCCATTGCACTGTGTATAATCATCCTGCAAACTCTGAGGAGTGTTTCAAAGGGCTCCTCTTCACTCTTAGGAAAGTAAACTATTTTCACAAAGTACCATTCTGGCATTTCCTTTGATTTGAGATCTACCTGCCAGGGTTTTCTTGCAGGATTTCAGGCTCATTCAGATGAAACCTTTTGCGTGTCGATTCATTTTAATTCTGAAGTGAATTTGGGAAAACTATGTTGGCGGTTTTTTGCATCCTTAGTTTTCCTGCTTCTCCTAAAGAACACTCTCTGAACCTCTCTGAAAAGGCTCCCAAAGAGCATTCATCTAACTTGTCATCTTTTATTCTTATGTATTGTACTGCTCCTGAGAGGAATCCTCCAGCTGTAGCTTGGTGCTGTTTTATCCCCCTGAGTGGCATCCCCAGCTGCTGCTTGTCTCTGGCAAAGAAGACAAATGGTTATTGTGTTCTGGAGCCATGCCAGGTCTTCTGTGTCTCAGCTTGGTCAGTATTGTTGTGTTTTATTTAGGATCTAGCAGTGTTTGAGTAACACTGGTCTATTCTGAGCCTTTCCTTCTCCACCATCCCATCCTCCACGCCATCCCATTGATTTTTTGTTTAGAGACCTGGACTTAGTAAAGGGAGACAGCCCAGCCTGATGAGCTCCTTAGGAACCTGAGAAAATACACTTTGGGGTATTTTTCCTTCCTTATGTTTGAACTTCTAGAGTAAGTGAGGAGAATGTTTAGTTTTTCATACAAATTTTGGAGATTATTTTTGTCTTTAGTTAAACTGTCAGGCTCAGAACATTTGGGTTGGAAGGAAGGGACCTTGAAGATCATCTTGTTCCAACCCCCCTGCCATAGGCAGGGACACCTTCCACTAGACCAGGTTGTTCAAAGCCCCATCCAACCTGGCCTTGAACACTTCCAGAGATGGAGCATCCACAGCCTCTCTGGGCAACTTATTCCAGTGCCTCACCACCCTCACAGTAAAGAATTCCTTCTTAATACCTAATCTAACCCTTCCCTCTTTCGGTTTAAAACCATTCCCCCTTGTCCTGTCACTCCATGCCCTTGTAGAAAATCCCTTTCCACCTCTCTTGTAGCCCCCCTTTAGATTCTGGAAGGCTGCATGAGTAGCTCTCACTTAAGGAGAACATTTTCCTCTCTTCTCTTTAGCCAGGCCTTGTTTAGCAGTCATACCCATAAGTAATGACATGGCCTAGCTAAGAGTGATTAGCTGATGGTTCACTCATTTTCCTGGGGAATTGGGAATGTGTCTTGGCCACGTTCTTAGCTGTACATTAGGGAAATTGTTTCTTTGCTAGTGCTGAAAAGGGCATGTTCTGTCAGTGTATTTTAAATAATTCCTGAAGAATGTGAAAAGCTTGGAGCAGCTGAAATAACTAAAGGGAAAAAACAGAATGGGGGGAAAAAAAAAAGGAATGTCAAAACTCAAGATCCCTGGAGAGTGAAATGACTTTCCTTCCTTTAAATTGCACAACTGAAAATGTCACATTGACATAAATATATTAAATGTAATTACAACTTTTCTTTCTCCATGTCTTTCCATCTTAGGAAAATGTCTGCTTATGTCTGTGATGGGATGGGAAGGGGATTTTCAAAAAGACCTTCGACATAACCTGAGCAACAGAAATACTTGGCTAGATGTTCTAAAACATATTATTTGCTTCTAATTTTAACCCTATCAACATGATTTTAAATCTGTGTTTAGCAGCAGCTTGAGCTCAAATTGGAAGATATGGTGGACCAGTGTGCTGGGTTGACCCCAGTTGGCAGCTGAGACCCCAGCCAGTCCCTGGCTCGTTCGGGTGGGCTCAGGATCCCAGCTGTGTCCTCTCCCAGCCTCTTGCCCACGTCTAACCATGGGCTGCAGGGTCAGCTTTAGAGGCAGAGGTGGCCTGGGCACTGTGCAAGCTCTGTTCAGCAATAACTGCAGCATGGGTGTGTTGTCAACACTGGTTTTGTCACTGGTTTTAAAAACAGTGCCATACAGGCTGCTGGGAAGAAAATTAACTCTATCACTTCCAAACCCAGTACAAGCAGTCACTGTCGTAAAGAGCCTCATTCAGAGATTGGTTCTTGCTGTCTTGCCAAAAAAGAATATTTGGTAGCTACACTTAAAAATTTTGTCACAGGGAAGCAGCTCCAAAACCTTCAGCATACCTGGGGAGTTGGTCAAGTAGTAACAGACTCTGCTGCTGGCTAGTTGCAAAAGTAGAATAGACAAATTGTGCTAAACACACCACTATATCAATCTACAGGATCCTTGAGTTTGGCTAATGCTCCAGAGACCTGAAAATCTCAACAAGCTGAGACATAATAGAAGAGCCTGGGTGTCACTTCTGTTCTTGTAAGGCTCACAGCTGCTGTAGCTTCTTAAGCATCTCTCTGATGTCCTGATTCAGTATTGAAACATGAAGTAAAATGGGCTAATGATAAAAATGCATGGTGGAGGAAATAACTTGAAAGGGCTTACATGACCTCCTGGATGGTGAACTTCCAGATATGTGAGCAGAGTAGGCCTGCAGCGTAAAGGAAGTCAGTCTGCTAAAACTAATTAAGGTAATGGTGGTGGTAAAGGGACAGAAACCAAGCCTTCTCAAGGTGAACCTGATGCCTTGGAGCATAGTTTATTGTGTTTTAGTTAAAACACTGCAGTTCAACCAGTTATAATCCTTGTATTTTTCCTTTGAAAAACTGCTATGTAGAATTAAAAATCCTTGAAGGTCAGTGCCAATGGGCACTCCCAGTACCTATATCCAGCAGGTTCTGCTGAGGGTCAGTAGGAAGCCAGTATGGAAGATGCCTCCATTGTTTTTCAATCTGTGTGTTTTTCTGAGGACTTGGCTTAGAGTTCAGCACTTCAGGACATGCATGCAGATCCTGCAGTGCTTCCTGTTTGCCAGCAATTATGTTTTCAGTGCACTGTTGGTCTTGCACGCGTGTATATGGCCACAGTTGTGTGCAAGGCACCAGGAAGGTTTACCTTTGATTTTGCATGTAGGTCTCTCTTTCCCTACACCACCTCCTCCACACCCTGCCTCTCATTTTCACGCAAGTAGGAAGAAATAGGGGAGAAATAACATTAATTGCTATTTATTAGCATAGCTATTGAATAAAATCCTTTATTAATGCGACATATGACCAAAGTTTCCTGACACAAGTGGCTTTGTGATTCATAGTGCTCCAACATCCCCTGCTCTAGCTCAGACAAGTTGATTATTTCCTCCCACCAGCAGATGTAAATAGGAACAGTTGGAGCTGTGATAACATTCTCTTTAGTGGAGGCCAACTGGGTCACGCACCTTCTCTTTCCTGTCTGCAAACAGCAGCAAGGGATGGCCCTGTGGGCTGCCGGCAGGGAGCCGTGGCCACTGGAACTGACTGAAGAGGAGGGAGGTGCCAGTTTGGCAGTCATCCTCAGCTGCCAGGGCTGGAGGGAAAGAAAGGAGGCTTGTAGAGAGATGCAGAGCAGCAGAGAGGGAAGTCATGGTCAGACACCTTGAAACGCTCTTTTTAATCCTTCTGGTAAGGTGAGAATCAGGAATTGGACAGCTCTGGATCACCTGCCTTCTGCTGGGAGTCCACTGCTGAGGGCGTCTGTACTCACGTTTCAATGCAGCTTAAAGGAAGCAGCCTTTGGAAACTGCCTTACCAGCTCCTGCTGGGAAATAGTTTTTTTTACACTGCAGTAATGCACAGGGTAAACTTAATCTGCAGGAACTCTTTTTTGCCAGTTGTCTGAGGCTTTTAAGTCAGTATTTCTATGCCAGTGGATTGAGCAAGTACAATAAGCCAGGCAATGCAAAGGGGGAAAATTCTTTTCTTTCAGCATGGTTCATTAAAAATCTCATTAAATAGAAGTTTTCCCCAAAGTTATATAAAGACAATTCTTGCATGACTGTTGCCATAAATTAAAATGAGAAGCTTGTTCACATATTTTGCTTTCAATAAGGAAGGAGTTCTTCATTTGGAAACTGAAAATTGTCCCAAAAGTTTCAAGTATGCTTGTGCCCAAAAGGTTTCAAGATATTTGCTTAACGTAGCAGTGAGGACAAAACAGTCAGGAAGCACATGGAAGGGGTTTTGTCAGCAA
The DNA here is from genome assembly GCA_038380795.1 of Pyrocephalus nanus. Classification (NCBI taxonomy): domain Eukaryota; kingdom Metazoa; phylum Chordata; class Aves; order Passeriformes; family Tyrannidae; genus Pyrocephalus; species Pyrocephalus nanus. The sequence continues at coordinate 47,970,262 of CM076265.1, read as the reverse complement.
ACAGGCTCTTTTTTCCAAATGTATTTGTAAACTTTTGGATGTAAAAGCTGTGCCAGCAATAACATGTGGTTTCAGTTTTTCCTGCTCGGAGAACTTGGAGGTGAGTTGTTACGGTGAGGTGCTTGACTCCTGTGTGTGGGACAGGCAAGGGAAAGTTTGTGTTCATGTCATAATTCTACAGGCTAGTGTCAGAGAGTACTTTTAATTACCAAAGGATGTCTGTTAACTGCATTGTAGTGGTTTCAAGCCCCCTTTTTTTCCCCAAAATATAGGCTTTTAGATACTCCAGTGGTTACAAATGATTGGGGAAAAGCTCTCAGTTTCAGAAGCTGTCTCAGAGTGGCAATGTAGTTGTTTCTTTTGTGCTGTATCTTAAGTGAAAGTTAATTAGTTCAGAAGGGAAGGGGAGGAAGAACACATGTACACTTATCTTCTCCAACAAGGGCTCTTAGAAAGGTAAGAATATATATGTAATATGTATATAAAATACGTTTGTGTATGTTATACTTTTCTTATGAACAACTTTCTTACTCCAAGTTCAGCTGAGGTGCCTCTGTGCTCAGCTGGTCTCTGTGAATGTTATTCTGCCCTTAGTATTTCAGTGTGTCCTTGCTGAAAGCTGCGTAGCCACGTTAAATTAGGTGCAATGTCACACCAATACTCTTGTTTCTCTAAATTTTTGTGTGGTCAGACTGGTAGATGGAGTCGAGTAGACCTTTGGAGAAAAGACAGGAGATTTTTGAGCACTTGGCTGTTTTAAAAGTGACTCCATCAAAGCAGGAATGGGAAAAAGGGATATGAAGTCTAGCAGTGACAAAGCTGTACGTATATTTATGTCTAGCTTCTCTGACATGGAAGCAGCAGGATGGAAAAAAATACTAAGAAACTGGTTGGATTTTTGAAGTGGGCAGTGAAGGATGGCTTTGTGGGTGGATGAGAAGTGGGAGAGGAAAAGCTCAAGAATTTTGAAGGTGAACAGGGGAAGGGCTTCCCTCTGATCCAAAAGCAGGATGATATGGTTAGAGATACAGGGAATCTGGAAGGTCTGGATTGTAAGAAGGGGAGAGTTTGAGAGAATTCGTGATGACTTCTGAATAGCAGGCCCTGTAGCTTGATGATGATCATGTTCTCAGAGACTGATGTAAGGGGGGAGCTCAGAGAGCTAACTGGGACAGGAGCAAGAGCAGAGGTTGAAGTAGGAGCCAGAGGTAGATAAGCTCCAGTTATTGAACTGGAGGTTCAATAACAATGAAAAATCAGAGCTGAGGGGAGGAAGACCAAAGTGTCAAACTGAAGCTGCTGGGGATGTTCTCGTAGAATCGGGCTGATAGGGGCTGGGCTCAGTCCTACCTGTCAGTTCACAGAGTGGGTCTTGCCTAGCTGAAAGCAGTGCAGAAGTGATGCCAGGATGAAATTTTGCTAATAGTTTGGAGCTACCCCTATGCAAAAGAGTAGAGAAGGAAAGAGAGAGCAAATGAAGCATCATCTGTGCTGATGGATGAGAAGCAGCAGAGAGTGTCTTGACAGACAGCTGACTGACAGTCAAGACAAGTGCCTTCATATCAGAGCTCAGGGACAGAGCTCAGTGTGCAAACAGGGTTTGAAAACTAGGTTATGAGACCTTCTAGGAGTGTATCTGGCTTTCTCTGTCCTATGGTTATATGCTACAAAGGTTTTCCATACTCTGCTGATGTCCTTGTATTTTAACTATTTTATCCTCTTCCCATCTTTGTTAAAATGAGTATGAATACTGAAGATGGGATTTGGTGTCTGTGGAAGGCATAGCAACAATTTATAAATTCCATTTTCAGAGGATGTTTTACCTGCTGTGTGACAGAAAAGCTTGAGATTCCTGTAAACAGAGTTGAGTGAGGAATAAGAACTACAATTTTAGCTGTTCTTTTTCTAGCTCATTTAATTACCCCTGCATTCACCATCTTCCCTGAATAGGAAGTAATTTTCCTGTTCAAACAGTGAAAGGGAAAAGAAAATGAGTAGTGGGGGGGCGGGTAATGTAATTTTAAAGCCCCAACAGTCAGATGGTAGGCTTGTGAGACAAAACCTGAAACTATTATTAACCAGTTAAAATGGAGTTCTGACCTACTTTTGTGTCACTGATATTCCTGTAAGTCAGCACAGCCATCTTAGTGGGACAAAGTGTCTGGAGGGTCCTTGCAGAAGTTCAACAAGGCCTGGGTGCCTTGCCAAGGATGGAGCTACAAGTTCTTTCTCTGTCTGGTGAGGTCGGATCCTTAGTCAGGGTGTGTGAGGAAAGAACCCAGAATTAGGGAGTGTGCCAAACTCAATTTACAGGTCAGTAACAAAGTGCTGCTTTGCCTTCTTCTTCCTGAGTGATGTTTCTGATGGTCTTTTTTTAATCTTGCCTCTGTGCTGCTCACTTAGGGCTCTGTTTATGATGGAAATGAAATGTGAGTTTGAATAGTTTGAAACCTGAGGTTTTTCTGTTTGATCTCCATTGCTGTACCTCCTAGTCCTTTTGTTCCTCTGAGAATATTTAGGGAGCTCTAGGAACAGACATGTTCCTGGGTAGCAGATTTCAGTTTGTACTGAGCACCCCAGGTTGCCCATTTATAGCATCAAGTAAGTCAGTACTCCGGTGTAGCAGCAGTATTTTTTATTAAGGTAAGCTATTTCTTGCCAGAAAGTGGTTAAGACTCTAAGAATCTGTATTAGCCCAAATGCTCCTATTCATAGTTTATAAGGACCTATGACCATGGAATGTGTGGAAGGAATTTTCTGGGTTCTTGGGCCTGAAGCTTAAAAAGTTTGGTTGAATTCTTAAGCACGTATTTTCATTTTGATTTTATATTTCTAGTTACGGATGCCCTAAACTGGATGAAGCTCTTCCACGTGGGTCTCATTAGTGCCATCTTTACTTGTTTAATTCTTGAAATCCACAGCCAAGATACCTTGGTCCTGGTGGAACTGAGTTTGTCGCAGTTGTACTTCAGCTGCCATACCAGCATCCTTCTCTGAGCATAAGCTGAATTTTTTTGTATTATTTTCATTTGGTATTTAGTCAGTGTTATTTCTGATTCTCACTCCTGTGTGATACTTCTGTCTAAGTAATAGTGCCAGTTACACTTCTGTGTAGTTATTAAGGTCTATCAGTAATCTACTTACTGTGTTAAGACCACTAATGAAGATATTAAATTTAAAGGGTCACAAAACTAGTACATGAGGAGTGGCACTAGTGCGCCCTCTCTGGTTTGCCACTGCTGCTTTCAGCATGCAAGCCACTCTCAGCTTCTTTTTTATTTAACTCTTCATTCACCCTCCTGTACATCTACTGGTCCCTGTCTTCCTCCAGTTTACCTGCCTCCAGTGCTTCACCAAGGTCTGAGAAAATAGTTTTGCTGCATTTTCTTTCTCTAGAGAGTCAGTGGTCATACAGCCAATTAGATGGGTTTGGTCCATCTTTTTGAGATTCATGTCACTTTTTACTACATTTTTATTTACCTCTGAATATCTGATTATTTTTTGGTATCTTCAAATATACTGAAATGTTTGCATACTACTAGGTCAGATGAACAGTAATTAGCTGCTGTTTTCCCCCCTTCTACTCTTTCCAATATAGCTGCTTTTGTTTTGATCCTTTGGAAACACTCCAGAATATGAATACAGTTACTCAGAACCATTTTATCACCATCCTGTGATACCCTATGTCATGTTTTGGTTAATTGTATTTTGTTTTCTAGAGATGTAGATTTGGGGTTTTTTTATCTTTTTAAGTATCCAGTTATAGCAGAGAGGCAGCTTCCCCTGGCCTCAGCTCATTCAACTCTGAAGAGTCATCTGACACCTGTGCCACCCCTCATCTGACATCTGTGCCACCCCTCCAGGCTCCTTCTGATCAGGAGTGTTTGGAGTGCAATTCCTCATATTCTAGAACATGAACGTAAGGCAGGTTAGATGAATTTAAAATGTCAAAGTATTTATTAATTTCTTTCTGTCTGCAAGAAGAAGCTTGAAATTAGTGTAGTTATTGACTCTTGTGAATCTCACTCCATGAGTTCTGGCCTTGACTGCTGGTACCCACTGATGTATCTGTACCCATCTTTGTTCACCAACTTGCCTTGCCCCCACCATCAGCTTCTCTATTCTTGCCGAAAGCTGAAGTTAAATACTGGTATAATGTTTGGGGCTATTCCTATACTATCTTTGATATTAAGCCTACACTTGCTACACAGAGATCCCAATTTTTCTTCTTTTTTATGTATTCCCAAAATAAGTTTCATTCTTTGGCGTGCTGGCAAGAAATGCTAACCATCCTTTATTATCAAATCCTGGAGCCTTTCACAACTCAGCAGTCTGTACTAATTACTTTCTTTATAAATTTGTCATCCTAAAGCCATAAAAAAATGCTTGAGTTGTACACCATTTTATCCTGTAATTTAAACTAAGGCAACTTGATGTAGTAGTATTTGTATTACTAAATTTTATGTTAGTTTTGCTTCTTCAGAATAGCTGGGGCATAACCTCAGTCAGAGGGATTATTGGACCTCCTCAGCACAGCAAAAGCAGGGCCTTTCATCATTCTTTTTAAACAAGAATTTTACTTAAAATGTTCTTCCTGTGCCAGAGGATGTGTGTTGGGCAGGTGCTGCACTGGAAGACAGTTCATCTGGGACAGTTCATCTCAGCCATGAGCCACTTGCAAGGACTTTGTCAGACATGGTAGAAAGTAAAAAGCAAAAGCACCTTGCAGCTGCTGCAAAACAAACTGTTGGCCTTTAACTATTGATCACCTTCTTTATCCCAGAGAGTTTGTTGAAGTGAGTCAGACTTACTGCACTCCTTTTCTTCCTTTAGAGCCTCACCTGTGTCCCAGCCACATTCTCCTGGCTTCACTTTCTGCTTCTTTCTCCAAAACCTTCTGGAAATGCAGCACCAGCATGGGTGGTTTATGATGGTTGTGATGTTCACCCTTCTTCCTCAGTCTGAGAAATAATGAGCGAACTGTTTTACCTTTGCAGCTGTGTTCATTTCAGACCATTTCAAATGCTTTTAATCCATGCTTGGGAGGGAGAGTTTAATCATTTTGTCTCACTGGGAGCAGTGGTTTCAAGATGAAGTAATGCTTTGTAATTGAAAGGCAACTTCATTCTTCCATAAGTAATACTTGCTGGATCAGGATGGAAGGGAATTCCAGTCTCTTCTATCTCTCATGGTCTCTCTTCTGATTTCTACTCATGCAGCATAGGGATATGATACAGATCAGCCAAAGTGTGGCATTCTCTGTGTTTAAAAGCAACCTTACTCATTTTTAGTTTCCCTTTAGGCTAAGTCTTCTAAAGCTTTTGTGTTTGTTCCCTCTTGTATTCCAGTGTACTTCTTCCTCCTCCTCTATCCTTTGCAGTTGCACAAACATTATTAGTATCCAGTGTTTGTGAGCAGCACAAACATGTAAAAATATGTTTGGATGAAGGAGGATTTTTCTGTTAAGAGAAATACGTTTCAATTTCAGCTTGTTTTTCAGAAGGGATCCTAATTAGTTTAGGCAGGGGGTGAATAAAGAACATACACATTTTCTACTCTGACAGCTATTGCTTTCTCCACATGTATTAAAACTCCCTAGTGCACAATATAGACCACATAAATTCAGTGAAGTGATGAGCAGACTGGTTTAAATGTACTTTGGGCGCTACATATATTTGCTTACAACTCAGCATCATCCAGAGTCTCTTGAGAAAGGAAAATGCGCCTAGAAATTCAGCTCTCCTGGGGTTAGTAGTTAACAGAAGTGAAGAGGGTGCTGGCAGCCTGGCTGTGCCAACTGGGAAGCTTTGTTGAAGGGGGAATTACAGCAGAGACATTGGTGATTTCTTGGGAAGCACAGCTGCACACACAGGAGCTCCAACTGCTCTTGATGTTTGACAGGTGCTGCTGAAGAATTATCCAAAAGCTGAACCTGAGCTGACTGGTCTAAGTCCATAGCTGAGCTTCCCTGGCCCTTAGGATAAAGGGTGGTTGCCAGGCTTTCTGAAGGGTTGTTTCTCATATATCATCTTCTCTACTTATCTATCCCCTGGTCAAAAGGAGGGAAGTTATGCAATCCATGTTTGTGTGTCTTCAAGAGAAACTTTCAGAAGAATATGCTTCCTTCATCTTAACTTCCTCTATATCCAGTAGTTATAAAAAAAAACAAAACCAAAGAAAGTATTTGTAGTATTGTCAGATCTTGATATTTTGATTGAATATGTGGTGTTATAATTAAGTATTGAAAACTTCTGAGAAGTGAAGTGCACCACTCTTGCTCCCCTCCCTTTGCTTGCCTGCGTTCTACTGTCTGTAGTGCTGCAGTATTTCTGTATGAACTGAAGTGTTCTCCAGGGATGGCTTCTCCATTCCATTCCTCCTGTGATATTGGCTCTCCTACAGGATTGATTGAGCTGGCAGTTCAATAACCAGGCTAGAGCTGACCCAGCTCACTCAAAGAAACATTAAAGTTCTTCCGTGTAAAGTCTAAAAACCTGAAAGGGTTTCTGGATCTGATTTTCCCATGCCAAAAGAAAGCCATATGTTTTGGAAACCAGCTAGTAATTTTCCCATACTTTCCACTATTGGGATTTCCTCTGTAGCCTTTTAATCTGGTGAACTCTGTTTTTTTTTGACAGTTCTAGGAAGTAAAGCAAGGCAGGTTATGCTAAATGCTGATTCTCCTGCTTTCTTGTTTTTGTATAACTTGCTTTCCTTCTTTGGGACACTAATCCTCCCATGTCACACATTTTCTGTTCAACTTTTCTCCTCTGCTAATCTCTGGATTTGTTCTCCTGCCCTTCTTAATCCACAGGAGCCTTGGTGACCTCAGGAGACAGCCTTGACAAGAGGCTTTTCTGGATTTGAGTAACATTGATTATTTCTCCTGCAGTGCTGAAATCAGTGATTGCCTTTCAGACTGTCCCTGAATAAGACTGAGCTGCTTAACCAGTTGCCTACCAAAACCTGCTCACTGCAGTCCAGCCCTAATGGGACATGAGCTTTCAGTTTAATACTGTGCTCAGAAATAGCTGTTCCCTCATCTTTGCACGTTCTGGAAAGAACTTTCTGCAGCTGCCAAAGTATTGTACAGGAGATAAAGAGATAAACCAAGCTGAGTTATACTTTAATTTCTAGAATTTATTTTTTTGTGCATGTGTTTGGCTGTAAGTCAAAACCAAAGTACCAACAACAACGTTCCAGTCCTGGGTAGAATAGAAAAACTGAAAATTGTTTCTGTGAAGAACTTTAGCCATAAGCCAAAGATGGGATTTCTTGTTTTGCTTTTAGAGAAGTGAAGGGACAAAACTAAGAGTGCCAACAGGAGGGAACTCAGCAGAGATATATATATACCAGAGTAAGAGTAGTGAGGAGGGAAGGTGAGGGAGGCAGTGGGAGAGGTTTGAGCAACTGAGACACAGTTACTTATGCCAGCATTGTTCTGAGTAGGAGTCACGATGCACTGTCTGTCACTGTTCTGCACAGGTGAGAGCAATGCTGGCTCACTGTTTGTTTCTGTGGCAGGAGGCAGAGAAGGCTATGGGGAGGTGATGCTCACCAAGGTCCTGGGGGATTGCATGACATCAGGACAAGCCTTGAATGTACAAAGACAGTCAGTTTGCGTAGTAGTTGGTGAAGCGATTCATAAATGTTGTCCATGTATGCTCATATACATAGTGTAAAAAAAGCTATGATATTCCTTTTTCCTCATTTTATCTATAATACAGCTAGAAGTGAGAACTTCCCAGATGCTTCAGAGATCATACCCATCTTCCAGGGGAGCAGCAATGTACGACTCCCAAAAATGGGCAAAGTGCTCGCACATACCCTCTGGCAACTTGTGTGAGCAGAATGCAAAGTAATCTGCTCTGGCACCAGTGCAAGAAAACACAAAGAAACCATCTGTTAAACCAGGAATGTTCTCCTCTGGTGTTAAAGTGTCAGTATCTGGGAAAATGGGAACCCACCAGGGTTTCATAGGCTATATTGTGCTGATCCTCACCTTTTTAGGCGTGTCTTGCTGCCTTGGAAGCCATTGGCACCTGAGATTCTGAATTATGTATCCCAGACTTGTGTGAGACTTGCTTTCCTTCTCCTTTTGTGGTTCTGTTATCGAAGCCAAACAGAACAACAACAGATAACCTGTAGGGTTAGTGTCCTGCAGCGGTAGAAAGGTAAGCTCTTTGGTCAGTCATTAATTTCCTCAATTCCAAGAAGACCAGCAAAAAGTATTTTCAAGCTACATTTCCTTCCTGCTCGGGAAAGAGTTCCCATGTGACGTGGCAGCTGTTACCGATGCTACGATGCCCTCACCTCTCATTACTGTGAGGAGAGAGCCGAGGGGGGGAAGTCTCCTCACCACAGAGGATTTCCTTTCTCAGATTGCCAATGCTGCTACTTCAACAGGATGTGCAGGTTAATTCAGCACTGGGGAAGGGGGGCGTGGAGAGACAAAATAGCGCCTCTTGGTGTACTTTTTGCTCTTCCTTTACAGCTCTATCTTTGAGTCAGATCCCTGTTTGCCCTTTGCAGTGGGACCAGTGTTTCTGTTGCCTAGAGGGGTCCATGTTCTCCCTTGGTATCCTTTGGCCCCATTAGCAGCAGCAGCAGGTGCTGACTACTTGCACTGTCTGGGTATAATGGTTCAGACAGAGAGATGAGGAGGAACTCTCTTAAGTTTCTAAACGTTTATTCAGTTTCAATACATGAATATTTTAGGAATGATGGAGAGCCTATATATCAATGAAAATACCAATTAGCAACATGTTGTCTTTCGTCATGAGGAAATATATACCGATATGTACTTTGTCACCTTCCATGGGCTTCAGCAGGGAGTCATTTGTGACAGCTTTGTGCTTGCACACACCTGAGAGCAGGGCTGTGAGTGTATAGTCCTGTTGGAGGGATGGGACAGGACTGGACTGCTCCTGCAGGATTTAATTTGGGAAAGGAGGATGTGCTGGTCTTCTTTGGTCCTGTGGTTTGGTCCCTTGGTTTCTCCCAAGAACAGTCAGTGCCATTCTGTTCTGTCACTGCACAAGTCTTACATGTATGGATGGACATGCGCAACTGTTTTCCTGATTTCTTTCAGGAAATGTCCTCACTTTCTTTCAAAAACAAGCGTCTTCTCTCCTCTAATTAGAATATCCTGTGTATTTTTGGTTTTTACCTTATTTTTACAGTAAAGTGAAACAGTGAACTTGGCAGTATTGATTTTTGCTGCTTCCCTTCCCTCTCCAGAGTCCTTAAGATATTTTTAGATGCTTTCTTTGAACTTTCTGGGGAGAGAACAGTGTCCACCAATAGATCAGCTGTCAGGGTTCAGCTTTGTGAATACTTGGCTTTCTGACCTGGAGCTCGTGACTTTTTCATTATGATTTGCTCAGCATTGATGCTCAGTAAGTTTAACATTGAGGTTGGGGTTGAGGGAATAATTTAAAAAACTTTTTTTTACAAGCCTTTTGATTTAAATGTATGTGATGAAGATATATACAGGGTAGAAAATAGCTCCAGGAGAGGAAGATGAGGGCTAAAATCTTGAACTCCACAGGCAGTGGAGTTTAAGAAGCTGAATTTAGATTGAAATAAACACCACGTCTTGGGATCAATACAGCCTTAGCTGAGTATCTGAATACAATAGATTTGTGTAGTAAATTCTGTGTACAACCTCAGGAGTCAAGGAGCAGAGAAGTCAGGTTGGGCTGTAGCTGTATGTCCAGTTCCCATGGAGGAAAATAGTTAAATTACCGCAAAAGAACTTGTGGACTGTGATTTGTGAAATGTGTAGCAGAACACTGACAGGTCCCTACTGGAAAGTTGGATAGATTCTTTCCCTTTTGTGGCATTTTATTAAGCTTTCTAGCACTTAATGTCTGATGATTCGGTAGTAGTGAGAAGGCTTAGAAACAAACCTCTTTTTTTCTAATTTGCCTTCTATCTTTATTCTCTTCATTTGGTTTAAAGGTTTTGAACATTTTCCACCTGCAGCATAACAGGCTGCAGGGAAGGGACATGCACTCCTATTCTGCTGTTCCTAAGCAGCCCATCAAATGAAAACTGAGACATAGCAAGAACTTAGTGCAGCATCCTGGTGAACTTTCAAATGGTGAAAGTTTGTTAGCGAATTGGAGAATTGGAGCAAAATGCTTAAACAATAGGCTTATGAGTATTTTTATTCTTAATGAAAATATAACAAGAGAAAAGTAAGGATAATTATACACAGAGAGATGGGCTGTAAATTCCTCAGGGAAAAAGCAGTGGACAGAGCTCTCTTTGGTTCAGATAAAAGGGCAGGTTGGTATTAAAACTTCATTTCATGTGAATGATAATCCAACAACTATTTCTGAAGAAGAGCTTTACAAAAAAACCCCAAACCACAAATCCTAATCAGACAGATTCTGAAATACAGTTGATTATACCATGGACTAGAAACACTGAATAAAACAAAAAATATATAACTATGTTTAATCATTATTATAAACGATTTTTTTTTTCGAAATCCATCATTTGCAGTTGTTTGGCTTGGGTTTTTGAGTTTGGGTTGTTTTTTTTTTCTTTCTTTCTTTTTTTTCTTTTTTTTTTTTTTTTCCCCTGAGTGAACAAATCCAGACTTTTTTCACTTGGACATAGTTTTATTTTTAAACAAGGCTTCCAGAAATGCATTTGTGTGGGATTGCAGTTGGGACCAGTGGAGAGCCATGGCACTCTGCCAGATGCTCGCCCTGTCCCTGCAATACAGATGGATTGCCAACGTTCTGGAGAAAAACAACCCAGAAACTTTAAACAAATTATGCTTAATGGAAATAAACATTTTTTGCCCTTCTGTCTAATGATTTGGATAATGTGCTGGCTGGAGGACAGAGAAAGGGGGCAGGGGAGAGGAGGGCAGAAATGGAGCTCTTAGTGCCTGTAACTTGCTCTCCAGTGGATTCTCTGGAAAGCCTGTGGGGGGGGGACTGTGACGTTTCTAAGCTTGCAGCATTTTGTAACTTTCAGCCAGTCCTGCTGTTAAAAGGTGGGCAGGCTAGCTGCAGCCAGCTATGATAAGAGTATTTATCTCGTGGTTGTTTTCTTCCATATATGGATTTAAAAGACCTGGAAAGGCATATAGAACCATATAACCATCTAGGATGGAAAAGACCCTTAAAATCAAGTCCAACTGTTAACACAGCACTGCCGAGTCCGCCAATAAACCATGTCAGTAAGTGCCATATCTACATGTCTTTTAAATAACTTCAGGAATGGTGACTCCACTACTTACCTGGTGAACCTGTTACAGTGCTTGACAACCCTTTTGGTGAGGATATTTTTCCTAGTATTGAATATAAACCTCCCCTGGAGCAACTTGAGGCCATTTCCTCTTCTATCATTTGTTATTTGGGAGAAGAGACCAGCACCCACCTGGCTACAACCTCCTTTCAGGTAGTTATAGAGTGATAAGGTCAGCCCTGAGCCTCGTTTTCTCTGGGCTAAACATTCCCAGCTCCCTCAGCTGCTCCTCGTAAGTCTTGCGCTTCAGACTCTTCACCAGCTCCATTGCCCTTCTCTGGACAAGCTCCAGCACCTCAAGGTCTTTCTTGTGGTGAGAGGCCCAAAATGAATGCAGGATTTGAGATGTGGCTTCACCAGTTCCTAGGACAGAGGGACAATCACTGCCCTGGTCCTGCTGGCCACACTTTTCCTGATACAAGCCGGGATGCCACTGGCCTTTTTGTCCAGCTGGGCCCAGTGCTGGCTCGTGTTCAGCTGCTGTTGAGAAGCACCCCCAGGTCCTTTTCTGCTGGGCCCTTCTCAGACAATCTTCCCCAGCCAGTAGCACCACAGGGGGTTGTTATCCAAGTGCAGGACCAGGCACTTGGTGTTGTTGAGCCTCATACCATTGGTTTTACTGGGTTTTGCTGGTAAGTGGCAAGGCCATGAAACCAATACCTGTCTGGGTGTGGATTTTTAACAAAAAAAGGCAAGCAGAGTAGGCTGCAGGCTATAGGCTACCTCACAGAAGAAAAGATACCATAGACATATCTCTGTTTTTTAAAGCTGGTGCTGATAAATCTTTTCTCTCACTTCTGTTGCTATGGTGTTAGTTCTTTGCAAAAACAAACCTTTGGGTGATCCGTGTCAAATGCAAAGATCGTTTGGAGAGAGAGATGCTGAAAGGGAAGGGAAGGGAAGTAGAAAGGCTCAAATTCCAGCTGGTGACAAACAATGAATTAGTGTTTGTCTCAGCAGAGGGCCATCAGAAATTTTGCACTTTATTTTCACTGGTTTCTTTTTGGGTCTGATACTCCACTTGAAAAGGCTTCTTTTTACCTTCTCAAATCTTTTCTTTCCTTCTACTTTTACTTTTTTTTTTCCTCAGTGTATAAAAGGAAGGTGGATCTCTTCCAAATTCCACACAGCCCAGGAATATTTGCTTTCTGCAGCATGGCTCAGAACACAGAGAACTTATTCTTGCAAATGGTTTGATCCTCCAATCCATTAAATATTGGATAAAATTTTGAAGGTTTTTGTGGCTGAAATGTACCTGCTGTCCTTGTTGAGGCAATTAAGTGGTCATTAAACTTCCTACAAGGGAAGCTGCTTTATCATATTGTCATTTCTTGCATTGCTTTCCTGGTGAAGGGGAAGCAAAACGCTGTTATGGGAGGGGAGCCTTTTTAATGCTTTCCGATGTGCAAAGTAGGTACATTTGGTTTCATTCTCAAAATATGCCAGTTGCGTTTGGCTGGCACAACTGTTGTGAAGAAGTTATCGTGCCCAGATGTCTTAAGCTTCTGGAAAACACTATGCTGGATATGCCTTGAAGGCTTACTTCTATTCTTGGGTCAAGGCTGAAAGGGAGGACTGTTTTCTTGTTTTCTGAATGTTTCTGTGTAGATTGAGCTGCAAGTGCAGGAAGAATGTAGAAGGGTAACCAATCTCAGATATTTATTTGCTTCTCACTGTTTCTCAAAATGAAAGTCCCAAAACTGGATTAATTCACATTTTTGTACCTTGGCAACTGGGAACTTTCTGACCTAGTTAAATGGACCCTTTGTTTTGCTGTTTCCTTCCAGATGTGATAGGCAGATGGAAAAAAATCAGAAAAAGCAGTGTGGCCATCTGAGATTTCTTTTAAGGATATTAGCTGATTTTTCTGGAGCTTGGTTGCAGAACTTAATTATCTCCTTCTGTGTCCTTAGCCAAGCTGCAGTTCACTTCATTTTGCCTTAATTTTGCAGAAACAGTCTTTCCCTCAGCCTTTGTGCTGTACTACTTATAAGAGTGAAAACATAAGTACCAGGACAGCCAGACCTTCCGTGGATTGCCTCAGCTGGCCATAGTTTACCCATCCCTGAGCATCCACATGCAGTCCATCCTGTCATCCTTACTATGGCATGTAGGGAGTCTGCTGCCCACCTGTGACCACTGGGCAGACCACTGTTAGTCTCCTTGTAAGACAGACACACAAGATGTTTTACAGTTGTATTAGAATCTACATAATGACTGCTAAGGGTCTCAATTTATAAATTGTTAGTAGGACCATGTAGTAAATGGGCAAGCAAAGGTGGTCTCTGTGGGAGGAACTGGCAGTCTTTCAGTTTGCTTTTGTGGCATAAGTAACTTCAGTTATTCTCCTCAGGTAAGCCTGGCCCAGATAAGAGCAGAAAAGCAATTCAGTTCAATGGATCAGTTACATTAGCAGCTAGCATATTAATATAAGGCTGATAAATCTCTGCTCGTTTTGTTTTATTGGTTCTATCCTGTCTTTTCATTACCTTCCTTAAGGCACTCACTCCTTAATTCAAATCAGGGCCATTTCTGTAGGGTGGGAAATTTTAGTAAGACTAAATTCAAGCTAATGAGACAGAAAACAGAGCAAGAGCAGATTCTTCTGCCCAGCACTCATGTCCCTTCTGTGCTTCCAACCCCCTTCTATGCCAGAGTTGAATAAAAGGGATAGCAGCAATTGAAAGGGGCGTGCATGTAACTATAAAATCAGATGCTAACTTTAGTTTAGTAAGCACACATCTGTCTTTCCTCTCAGAAATGTTCCTTGTTTGAAGTTTACAAGGTTAAGTTGCTACTGATGCAGTAGGTCTCACAGTTGATTGAAGTGCAGCTTTTGTGTTGTGAGCTTCCCAGTGTTCTGGTCAGAATATGAGCCAAGTCTGGCACTTACACTGAACTGATGTTAAATCTGCTAAGTAGCTTCATGGGATCATTAAGTTTGGTGGTGATCTTAGGGGTCTGTAATACATCATCGTCATCAAAGCAGATTTGGCATTAAATTTAGACTAAGTTGCTTAGGGCTTTGCCCAGTCAGGTGTTGAAAACCTTGAAGGATGAAGATCTTGCAGCCTCTGTGGGACTCTGTGCTGTAACTAGACTGCCCCTGTGGTGTTTTTTTTTTTTTTTTAGCTGATTTATTTGGAATCTCCATAGTTTTGATTAATATCCTCATAAATCCAAACCCTCACAGTGACATTGGCCAGCTCTCTTAGTATTCTTGCATCCCCTCAGGTCCAGTAGCTTTCTTTGCATTAATATTTCCTCAAGAAGAACTTCTTCAATCCTTTTCCAGTACTGGAGGATCCTCTGCTTCTTGAACCCTGTCTTCCAAGACGGGACCAAGCCCTATGACACATTGCCATCACTTTCTGTCTTCCTGTGCTGTCTGGAGCAGTTTCTGCACACCCCACCCTGAATCTTTGTATCCTACCCCAAGTCCGCTGTTGGGAGTTCTCTGAGAACTGCACCCCTCCTTACCAGCTAAACAGATGTCCCTGTAGCAGATGTATTTGCACAGATCCTGAGTCACTTGGGTTTGTGTTACCTGTATTCCTGTCCTGGGCACTGTTTTGTGCAATCCCAGAGGGCAAAGGGCACAGTAGGCATTCCTTTTATTAGTGGTGTTAATATCTGCTGGCTCATTCCTTTTGCATGTATGTGAATGTACCGAGAAACTGAAGGGGGAAATGTTGGCTCAGGGTGGAGAAGCATAGGAAGGCGTTTGGATGGAGAGTGTTTGCCTGTAAGTCATGGAATTAGAGCTACGTTGCTGAGAAATGCATGTCTCTAACATTCAATGAAGTGTAAATTCTCAGACATTTGGATAACAGCAAAATAAAGGCATTGTGTAAAGTAAATGCCTTCTCTGTGGCAGCAACACCTTGGATTGTGACAGGGACAAGAATCTCCATATATTAATAAAATGTTTCTCTCTGGTTTCTTCAGCTTGACCTCACCAAACCCATTGAAGATCAGGGGCCTTTGGATGTGATCATACATAAACTGACAGATGTCATCCTTGAAGCAGACCAGAATGACAGCCAGTCACTGGAGTTGGTTCACAGGTTCCAGGTAAGTGGTTATTTCATAGTCTTTCTGCATTTCAAGCAGGAGGACGATCTTGGTGCAGCAAATTCAGTCTGTTTACTGTGCAGTTGGTAGGGGTTTGATGAAAAGAGCTTTCTGGCATACTGCTGCCCTCCTATTGATAGACTAGAAATAATAGTTTTGTCAGTTTAAAATGGACTTGCACCTTGGAAAGGTTTTATGTTGTATTGATAAGGTTAGTAAGAACTGGTTTCCCACCAAATATTGTCTCAATGCCATTTCAAGAGCATTAATGCTGCTCAGAAGGAGGAACAGGTGTTTGCAGAGCCCTTTACATGCATCTCTCTATGACAAAAGCCACTGAATTAATTTGGCCCAGTTCTATCTAGTCTTCCCAGTTCCTGGAATGCTAATTTCTGTAGCATTGAGGTTACTGTGTGACTCTGTCCTCTAGTGCTGAGATTCCTGTTATATTAATTTTTTTTTCTCAAGTTTACATTGAAGGTCAGAAATATGCAGGGCATAGTGGTACAGAGAACTGTTTTCCCAAAGAATTCCCATCAGTAGTTTAAATACTGATGAAAATGATAAAGCAACACCTTTTTAAATTTAAAAGGTGTTTCTTCTGGTGGCTATATTTGATAAAAGGTGTATTCTTTTCTTCTCATTCAAATAGAAGCACGTTTTGAAAAAAGATTCAGAATTTTATGGAATATGCTTATGTCAGGCGAATTCTGCAATTTTGACAACTTTGGTTTCTTGGGAAATGATATTCTCTTTGCTCTGCTTAATGTTTTACAATTAGTAATGCAGAAAGTATTTCGCTTATCAGAGTCAATATTCTTTTTGCAGAGCTTTTCTGCTTCCTCCCACCTGCATATTACTCAAACACACACAGGAGACGAAAAGTTTTGACTTGGGAGCCTGACCCTCTGGCACCAGTTCTCTGAATAGTAGATGACTGACTGTTCCTCACTAAGCAGTGCAGGCATCCGCTTCCCATAGCACTAGAAACTAATAAATGTTTAAAGGGACAGGGAGATGGACTTAAGGGGCTTTCTGCTTGCAGTCTTTCCACATTTCAAATGTTAACTAATTTCCCGTCTTACCAGTGGGAAAAACTGATGATCAGAGAGTCTAAAGAGTGCATGTGTTAGCTGATTAAGACTCATAAGAATTCATGAGGACTTGATGGTTGGTTGTTTCTGTTTTGAGCTATAATATGAATTTGTAATAGATAACATCAATTTACAGACTAAGTTACAATATACCAATGTCTGTTGATCTTCTTTCGAATGTTCTTCAGCATAGCCCAGTGCATGACTTGTCCACAGCCATGCAGTTGAACTAGAAAGTAGTTTCCCATTACTGAAATACACATATTTCTTACTGTGGGTCTGAAATTATAATCTCCCAGTATCTTCAAAACTCATTCATTAGAAAGAGATTCTCTCCCAGTGCGTCCCAAACTTTTCCAGTGAATAAGATAGAGGGTAGGAATACCTGTGAGCAGGCTTCTGAATTATATCCTCTCCCCAGTAAAGCAAGTCTGAGGCTTCTGCTTCTGCACATGTGACTAAGTTGTGCCACAACTGGCATGCAGGCAGCTCCCATGGTAGTAAACCATGCACTCAGGAACCATCAGAGCAGAAGATAGGCCTGTCTGCATTGAATTACATGCAAAAATGTGTTTTTAGCATATATTCTCATATAATTTTGTATGCAGGGCATAAACTGGCTAGAAATTGCTGCTTGTCTCCACCTGTCCTGTACTATTTTCAAGATATTAAAAATTATTAGAAATTAAGAGAAGTGTATTACCTAACAAAAAGAACTCAAGAGAATCCATTTGTATAGTGTGTGGGGTGGGGCTGTTGTTTTGGGGTTCTTAAACTAAAATCAGTGAGCAACCTAGAAAGTGGAAAGTTACCCCTTGCAAAGAGAGCTGCTTATACGTGTGAGGTGTTACACAAGCACTGTGGTATTTCTGGCACCTACACACAAGCTGAAATAGTGTGTTTCCCTTATTGTTCATTAGGTTGACTGAAAAAGTTGTGATGATCTTAACCAGACCAAACAGTGCAAAATTCATTATGCTTTTTTCTCGCTATTGAATATAAATGTAACGCCAAGATGATACCTGGCACCAGTCTTACTGTTGGCTCTGTAAAGCAGTCTTCCAGGAAGCAGAGAGCAAGGGATCCTTGACCACAGGAGGAGGAATGATCTGTCAGGCTACATTTATGACCTTTTTAAGAATAGCTTTTTTTTAGAGCTGTGTAGTAGAGGCCTTGACCATCTAATCTGCAAGAGCTGAGGAGGAAACTGGCTTCACATTTACATGACTCTGTGTCCCTGCTCTCTGGAACCTGGGATGAACCCTTGTATGGTCTGGTGGAGAGTACTAATAGAACAGGAAGCCTCTTAGCATGTTTTTTTTTCTTGCCATTTAATGACTTGGAAAAAAAATCTTTTCAGGAGACTGAAGACAGCACTAACAGCATGGAGGAGTTGCCTGTTGACAATGAGATTTTTAGCTGCAGAAGACCTTTAGGGCTGAGTTTTGAAGTCTTGGTGCTGGTTGGATGTGGTCTGGACTGCAGTTGGTGGGTGCAAACTGTTCTCCACTGCACTGAAAATCAGTGATGAGTGCCTAGCGATCTCATCCAAAGCCAAAACAAAGGCTGCATGCAGTACCTCGTGTAGTGCATTAAGTGAAAAGTAGAGAAATCTTTCCATTTGATTTTTAGGACACTTAGATCCTTGTTTTAGGGGTGATGATTATCTGTAAAGATGATGGTCAGTCTCCCTTCCTACCCACTGTAACACTGGGCTGGACCAATTGAACCCAGTCTATTTGTTGTCTAGTAAAAATTGGTTATAGTCTTTGGTGGTTCCTTCTTGACCAGAGGAACATGGAGGGAAGTCAGGAGAGAAGAGGCATAGTCCCCATGGTGCCTTTCACTTACTGGTGCTACAGTTTCTTCCTTCTTGTTAAGAAAGAAAATCAAACTACCCCCATTCCTTTCTTCTAGACAAAGTATATGACTTTGAAAACTGAGTATGTTTTAGCTTGTGTAAGACACTGGGGAATCTTTGTTATTCTTTCATTAGAGCAAAATACTCTCTGAGCAGCTGCCTGTCATAGCTGTACAGGGGCTTGAGTAGCTTCATTCATTGCAGCTTCATATTAGTCTGTTCCATTCAAAATGATGTCTCAAGTGATGGAAAATCAGTGAGGTTAATAATTTGTCTCTCAGAGCTTTTTCTAAACAGGTTCTCTTTGTTAGCCTTCTTAAAAAGATAGACCAGAAGCAGATTTTTATCAGGTTGATGAAAGTTAAAAACGTTTCCTCCCCTACTGCCCTTCAACCCTTGACTCTCCCACTCCAGAGTTATCCAGGATGGGCTCTTCTATTATTGATTGAGAAACTTTCTTAGAAGGGTTTGGGACTGGGAGGAAGGAAAATTAGTGGGATATTATGGAAGGGAAGGGGTTAGGGGATTGCTCAGCTGAGAAGAGGCAAGTGAGAAATCAAAGGAAACTAGTACATCTTAGTAATTTTTTTCTTGATGATAGGACAGGGTGAGACAAAGTTGAAATGATCTATTTGCACCTGAATTCATAGGTCAGTACCTGTGTTTTTCCCATTTGAAAAACGGGTCTTAAATTTGTTGGAAGAACCTCATAAGTAGCAAAATGCCAGCTGTTAGGACAGCTTCCTCTGGGTAGGTGTTTGCAAGGTCAAGCAGTGGTGCACTTTTGAAGGCTAAACAGGACAGCTGAGTCTTCAGAAAGTTGCTCTGAGATGTACAGAAAATGGAAATGTAACAGAGAAGATCTGTTCCCCTCTCCCCTTGCTGCACCCTTCATCCCTCCCAGCCATTGCAGAAGTTTTTTTTAGATTTGGAGACAAACAATTTTGAAATGAGTGTTTGTTGAAGACCCAACATGCCTTCACCTTTCCCTTTGGAGAAAGATGTCTATGAAAAGAGATCATCACAGCCTAAGAAAAACAAAAAGGAAGCCTGAATCTTATGCAAACTCTTTAGCAAGCTTGTGTCTGTCCTTACATCTCTTTCTCCCCAGGAAAATGTCAGCCTGTTGTTGCAAGCAGTCATCTTCATGTTTCCGTATGTGGGAAAACACAATCCAAATGGTGTTACTGTTTCTTTTGCTAACTTTTTTCTTTGGGAATATTTGTTTTATGGGACTTTGTTTAATATTAAACAAAAGATTATATAAGTTTTATTACTTAGTCATAAAATCAAGTCAGTGAATCGGTGAGTCTCTCTTATCATCTAATGACTTATTATTTGCAGTAGATACTGTATGAACTTTCTGTTAAAATATAAAAAAAAATCATTAGCTACCTTTTTTGGGTAAAATGATAAGCAACTCTTATTCTCATCTATACACAGGCTTCTCAAGAAAAACGTATTTTTTTTTTAATCTCTGGTTTATATCCAGAGGTATTTATTAGGCAACATGAAATATTTGGTCTCTCTTTGATTTCAAGTTTCAGTCCTGGCCTTCTGCCAGTAACAGGGCTGGTACAGAGCATGACTTAACGCCAAGCCTGGAATACAAACAAAAGAGGATCTGCTAAAAGTCCTTATTTTTTCTTATTTGCTTTTATTATGTCAAAGATTAGAAAGAGGAAAACATAGACATTGTCTAGGTCAAGCTGAACTGCAGCCCAAGGACAGAGCCCTTTCAAACTATTGTTGGAAAGCCTAAATATCCTCCACATTGTTGTCTGGGTGGTTGGAGTCTGCTGTTGGATACCAGTCTCCAGTAAATCCACCAAAGAAGAGAGCAGAGTTGTTTTGTTACAATGACCAGAGAAGATTTGAACGTTCAAAGTTGAAAGGTTGTGCTGTACTGAAAGCTCTCCCTCGGCCTCAGGGTTTCTCTTTTTCTTCTTCAACTGCTCCATTTTCAAGTTCATATCTATAGTAGTTCATCTGTTACCAAAATTATTAGACAGAAACCCTTCATGTTTTCCAGATCTGTATTTCTAATAGTGGAGTCATTCTGTGCCATGGGAAGAGTGCTGCTACTTAGACTACATCAATAGTTTTCCAGTCTGTTAAGTGATGTTCACAGGCATATATTCAGTAGAATATGATGCCTGAGTGTGCAGCAGTTCATAGTAAAGAATCAAAGTTTATGAAAGGTTTCACATCAGCTATCGTAATTGTTCCTGTGAAACTAAGAAAATCGATTTTTCGTATTGTAATTTCCTGTTGTGAGGAATTGGTGTAAGGTTCAGATTTTAACTAATTTTCTGTACATAGGTATTGAAACTCTTTCTTTTGCATGTGCTGGTGATATACTGGTGAGAGGTGTGGGAGAGTGGGGAAGTGGTGGCAGTGTACTGGCCCAAGGGCAAGCTGGATGATTTGCTTTGGGGATCCTAGTGCAACTGGATGGTTTTGTTTTTGAATGCAGAGTTAATGCTTTGTGATGGAAATCAAGAAACTAACGGTATGTGAGAAGAGATGCAGAGTTATGAGGACTTGAGTATGTATTGATGTTCCTACCCCTGAGCAGTTAACCTGTAGCTGTGTTCAACTAGAAAGGACATACACAAATAGATTGACCTTGTTCTGCATTGGGAGTCCTTTGCTTCAAAGGGGGAGCTGTTTCTGGATTCAGTTAGAAGAAGAGATCTGTAGGCTGTCCCCAGATTGGCTCTGTGAGACACTTCAAGTCCGAGTCCTTTCCTTTACTCAGATCCTTTACAGATCTTCACTGCCCTGCTGACAGTCTCTTGAGTTTTGCCATTCCTGTGCCCTCTGGCTGTCAGAGTGCCTAAGCCTGCAAATGGAGAAAAGCTGGAGAATAGTATCTGACATGGATTTGATGCTCAGAAATGTCCTTGTTTTATAAAGAAAGCTCATGTTCAGGTTCCTTTGTGTGTATTTGAAGGTGCTGTTGCCTTGCACTCAGTGCAGTTCTTGACATTAGAGTAGTTTAAGTCCTCCAGACTTTAAATGGCTTTTGGAAAATAGTCCCCATCTTCATCAGTTATTTCATGTTTGCCTTACAGAGCTTTTTGAAGGCTTCTTAAGACAACAGGATAAGGAATCAGTCACTGGAAAGTCAGCTTAGATGCTGTGTTCTGTTGAGATCTGAGTAGAATGGCCTTGAGATCGTGCCTTCATTCCTGTTGAACTTCGTAATGCTGTGTCAAGCTCACTGCTTGGATGATCTTTTCATACAGGTTAGAGTTATTGTCATTAGAAATAAAGCAACTGTGAAGTTCCTTACAGAAAGCATAAAAAAGCCATGCTCCCTCTGGAAATACTTAGTGTAATGTGAGCCAAAATAACAAGTGGAATACACCAATCCCAGAGAAGCGAGGATAGTTCTCGATGAGGTGAGCATCAGGAAGATTTGTGAATGAGCACAAGGAGCTAAGAGAGGGAAAAATCATTCCCTCCATGGAGGGGAGTAAAGGTGGCAGAGTCCACAAGCATGACAAATGTACATGTGAGGGGGTGGATTAGTGGGTACAGAACAGGGGCTAGACTAAGATGGATGTATGGGGAGCTTGAATTCAAGGTGGAACCAGAGACTTGTCGAGGCAGAGGGATGGTCACAGGAAGAGTGAACACACATCTGAAGCACTGCAGGACATTTGCTGTGGGATCTCTGCTGAGGTGACATTTCAGAGCTGTGACCAGGCCGGGCTCTGTCCTTACCTGCACAGCCACCACGGTGTTGCCTGTCTGTAATGTGCTCATTCTCTCAGTGAGCTCATGAAGGTGCACTCTGTGGTAACTCCCTGTTTTAAACTGAGACATAGAAGGGCTGAAAGAGCTGTCTTGTTATGCTTTAGATATATTGAGATACTCAAGTACAGTTTCACAGTCAGCAAGTTTAAGCTAAGGCACTAATCGCTGGATCATGCTAACTCCACAGGGTGTCTTTTAGGTGCTGCATTAAAGGGTATGGATGTGTAGCCATGCGTAGGTGTTTAAGATGCATTAGGTAATGAGACACTCTCACTCTTAAAAAAAAAAAAAATCTCATCTGTATTTAAAGCTGACTCTGGAAGTTCTAGGGGCAGGATACCCATGAAAACTCTATGTTCTGGGTTTTAATGACTTGAAATGAACCCAGCTTCTGCTCCAGTGAGTCAATGAGGGTTTTTATCCAGGCTGGGCTGCAAGGGTGAGACAACAGCTGGGTCTGACAGTCTTGATGACTGACTGTGCAAAAGGCTATCCCTTATTTCTACTAAGTGGCATCAAGTTTGGGGAATTCATTCTTTGCGT
Organism: Pyrocephalus nanus; assembly: GCA_038380795.1. NCBI lineage: Eukaryota > Metazoa > Chordata > Aves > Passeriformes > Tyrannidae > Pyrocephalus > Pyrocephalus nanus. The sequence continues at coordinate 47,947,657 of CM076265.1, read as the reverse complement.
TCTGCAGGGATTATTAAATATGTCAGACAAAAGTATTACCACTGAAGGTTGCCTCATGCCCTATGAAAGAAAGCTGCTTGTGTGCTGTGGGTGATGCAGTGGGTTCATTAAAACAATCATCCCAATGCTGGATCCTCTTAGCCTCAAAAGAATAATCCCCTTTTAGCAGCCATCAGTTCAGACTATGTAGTCAGCAGAAAGCAATAGTTTGCCAGTGCTGTTGTGGGGGAAAACCTGCATTCCCAGTCAGTGTCTGGAGCAAAATTGCTTTCTGGGAATAGATGATGCCATTCTTTTCCCTCCAGCTCAGTATATAGCAAAGTGCATCTCCTGAGGTCACCTCCTCATACTCCTAAGTATGTTTTGGAGTATGTTTCCTTCTTGAAATAGTCAATTTAAATGAAGTAGACCTTCATGAGAGTCCATTATTGCAGGAGCACTTACCGTGCCATTTGCATAAATGGATTTAAAGAAATGAGTGAAAACATAAGGATGGATTTGGGAAGTTGGGTAAAACAAGAATAGATGGTAACTTTGGACATATTTGGCTGATTTTTAATAGGGTAAGATAGATGTGTGTGTTTCCCGTTGATTTTATGGGAGTAGGTGGGGCAATGATGAAGGAACTCTTGTTTCTCTTCTAAGAAACAGAAGGAAGTTTTGTTGGGATTGCAAGGCCAATACCTGGCAGCTGTGTCTGTGTTCGTGGCCAAGATGCAGTAGTGCAGTCATGACCTCAGTGAATAGGGAATTGAGTTCCCAAGATGAGGATCCATGAGGTCATTAACTTTGCATTGTTCTTTTAGTCAGGAAAGGAGAGTATGAACTTAGAGAAGTAGCAAGAATGAAGATACAGTGAAGCAGCAATCTCTTTGGCTCTGCCAAAAAAAATTCCAGCCCTTATCATCCAGCTCTTAACACTGTCTTCAGTGCAGCTAGAGGACAGCAATAACAACATAAAAGAACCCAGATGTAGTTCTGAGCCTAGTTCAGATGGTTGTGATGTTCACGTGCAGTAATCCAATGCAAGGCTGACCCCAAGATAGCAGTGTGTCATCCTTCTTCTCCTAATTGCTTTTCTCAGTGCTGCTCACAGCTCTTACTGTGGCACTTTGCCACTGGCTCCCTTTTGAGTTGATGTAGTTGCAGCACAGGTTTTTCTGCTGATAGTCTACAGGAGAAATTTGTCATCCTAAACCAGTTAACTGTCACATTTGTGTTTGTTTCAAATGTCAGTGTCCTGACTTTCTGGTGACTTCCCATGTTGCCTATGTCCGTTTGGCTCCCCTTGAGGAGAAGCTGGACTTCATCTCATTATTTTTCCACACTTGCCAGCAAACCTAATGCTTTTTTCTTTTCTTTTTTTTTTTTTTTTGAATATATATTGTTTTGCAGGAGTATATTGATGCTCATCCAGAAACCATTATCCTGGACCCTCTCCCGGCTATTCGTACACTTCTGGACCGATCCAAGTCTTACGAGCTAATTCGGCAAATAGAGGCATATATGCAAGGTAGGCCAATAACTGCTCTCCCTAAAGGCTCTTCTTGTGGGTAGAGAAGGAAGCAGCTTGCTTCTGGAGGCTGGATGTGAATTTTGAAGCAGTGGTTTTTGGCCCCTTGTGTTCTGTCTCTCCATGGGAGCACAAACACTGAGGCATTCCTGTGTCACAGGATTGCCCTCTGGAATCCTGTGCTCTTCTTTTTCCATATACACAAAGGAGGTTTGCATCTGGTTAAAAATACGATGTGGATTTAATGGGGAGCATATTTACCACAATGAGCACTCCCAGAAATCTTCTGGAAAACATTGTCTTTGTGTGTGTGCTGGTAAATTGAAATGACTGTACAAACTCCACAGCTTGTAATAAGAATCCTGAGGCCTGAATTTGAGGGAGAAAAAGAAAAATTGTTTTTGGAAAGGTCCAAAAGAAACTGGATTGTAAATAGAGCTAAGGTCTTTGAGAAGTACTGGAAGCCTATTGCACAAGCTATTTGCTAGGAGGAACATAAATGTACTTTTGGTGCTGGCTTGTTACCTGACATAAACTATTGCCTTTAATTGGCATCATTTGAATTGTATTCCCATGTTTAGAAGTCATGCTTTTTCAACCTGAATAATTCTATTTTCTTATCATTTTAACCATTGTAACTGTTGGGTTAAGTTAGTCTTTCGTTCCTTTTCTACTTCTGTTGCTGTCATGTTCTTGAAACATTTATTGGTTTTTGAATTTAAGTCTAGAATAGCTCTGAAGTAATTGCTTCATATGTTAGATGACTATATTTGGGGGAAATTGGGTTGCTCTGATGAGTTGTTCTAATGGGGTATTATTGGAAATAACACTGAGATTTTGTTATCACTGTCATGATGGGCAGATAAGAAGCTTTTCAATGTGTATTTTTATAGTTGCGTATTTATAGACATATTGTTTGCATATAACCTGCCTGGCAGTGTCTTTATGCAAAAACAAGACTAATAATTCACAGCACTTTCCCTTGTCTTATGGAATTTCTTTAGGAGAAAATGCTCAGTTAGTTTAGAAGGATTTTGTTTTGGAGTGGTTATTACTGTTTGTAAGTGGGAGAGAGGTGCTAGGGAAACCTGTGCTCTGAGAAAGGGGTTTGAGATTTTGTTCTAGCAGCAGAGAGATTCAGTAGGATTTGGTTTTGTTCTTTTTTTTCCAAAATTGCTATCAGTACTATTGTTATCTCTATGAGAACAATATGTTTGGGAGACCTTCCAATTTTTCCAAGTGCTTTGTCTTCCGCATAGTTCAGCCTCCTCTGGTCAAACTGATGAGAAAAAGAAATAAATGCTTAAGGAGAAAAAAGGAAAAGGAAATTCATATTCAGTTAAAACTAATAATTTAAAGAGAAGTTGTTAATAAAGTTGAGGAATGAGGTAAAGAAAAGATTTACCTATTGTCACTGGCTGCTGCAGTGTGTTTGGTGACCATATTTCCCCTGACCCTGTGTCCCCCTCCACCCAGCACTTTCCTTCCCAGTCTCATCTTATTTCTGTCTCATAATCAGAAATATCATGACAAAGACCTTGAACCAACTTTGTATTTAGCAGGGGAAATCTCAGGAGAGCTGAATAATTGTCTAACTTCTCTTTCTTGCCTAAGTAGATCAACCTCTGTATTCCCACATATGAGGATCTGCAGTGAGAGAAAAGTTACACCGCTCTAGGCAGTGTTGTAGGTTTTTCCCCCTTCCTTGTTTTCACCTGCTAAGTTATGTTTTCTCTGTTGCAGCTGTCATGTCATATCCCAAGGCCATGAGTACTTAGAAAACTCAAACAAGAAGTAATACATTTGTGAATAGCAGGAGCTCTTAGGAGCCACATCTTTTCAGTTCTGGAATTTCAATATGGAAGTAACTACCAAGAAAACGATATCTTAGTCTTTAGCTGTAACTAGAGAGCTCAGTTTATCACAGGATACAAAATTGATGTGATGGGTTAAGTTCAGTGCAAGGTATTATGTCTTCCAAAGGAGTGCTGTAAACTCTGGAGGGTTGAGTATATATGTAAAGAGAAACCTTATGCCATTCACAGTCTTTCAAAAGAAAATTCAGTGTTTATTTACAGACCAGTTTTGGGTTTCAGTGATTATTGCCTCTATTTGAATTATATTTTAAAGTAACTATAAATGAAGTATAGTCTTTATTTATGATACTCAGTTTACACTTTATTTCAACTCTGTAGACCTTACAAGAACTGTATAAGTAAAGATTTGCACCCATTGGGTTAAAGAGAGGGTGACTGCATGCTCTGCTGACTCCAGTTTGCTCACTGCTGAACCCTCCTCCCTCTGTGCAGCCTGCACCCTTGAAAATGGCAGATGTTGCTGAGGTGATATAAACATGTTCTGTAAATAGATTGATTTTAAATTTAATTATAATTCAGGTGTCCAAGTTACTGCCCTTTTGACAGAGAATTCTCTATGCTTCCTGAAAAAGGGAATCTCTATTTTAAGTGCCTAAAATGGGCATGTGGACATTGTTAGGCTTTCTGAAAGTCCAGTAGCTCTTTATTGAGTCAAGTGTCAGAGTGATAAGGACTTTGATGCAACCTCCTGAGAATGGGTTGCAAAGACACTTTGTTGCATGATCCTTTTCTCTGCTGTCACAGTCTATGGCCACTAAAGGAACTGAGGTGGAAGAGAACAGGTAACTAGGGCAGAGTTGTACTAGTAACTAGAGCAGAGTCTGAGGGAAAGGACAGGGTTGAACCTGGGCTTTTCATATCCTAGCCTGACACAGTAACCACTCAGTCCTTGTGGAAATAGAAGGCTCGCAGACTTGCAGAATCACTGAGGCTGGAAAAATGCTCTTGAGAATATGTAGTCCAACTCCCTGCTCAAAGGAGGAACCTCATGAGCAGGTTCTTCAGGTCCATCTCCAGTTGGGTTTTTGTCCATCTCCACAGATGGACACTGCATAACCTCTTTGAGCAACCTGCTCCAGGGTTCACCTTGAGTTTGGTGTACTGGCATGCAGCTAGCAGTGCTGAGGTGATTTGCACAGATTGCTTTATTCAGTATAGATAGTGATATCTCTCTTGGAAGGAAGTGAGACTCTCTTCTTGTTGAGGGGAGGGGAAGGAGGGGGGAAAAGTTTTGGGAGATATTTGAACATTGATTTTATGGATTCTATAGCACTGTGACTTCTTCTTTTTCCTGTTCTCTGTTATTTTGAGTGCAAGCTCTAAAAGAACTAGTCCTTCTGAAACCTGTACCTCTGAGTCTTTTTAAAAAGAGATTTGAAAAAATAAAGGTTGCATTCCTAGCTAGTGTCCTACATAGCTGGCAGGTTGATACTGAAATAAATCACGGAGGAGATTTTTTTTTGGTGTAACAGTTGAGTTCTCTCAGCAGCTGTATTGCTTTGTTTACTTATCTGTGAAGACTTCCTTCTTTAATAAAAGTGCTCTAGATCAGATTCTGTGATGTTTAGTGAAAGATTAGGAGCATTATTTAATGGAAATTTCATTTTTAACAGGGTATTGTATGGTTGGAACTGTGTCAGCCTTTTGAAAGTTCTAACCTAATGAAAAATAACTAAACTATCTGATGGTGTGTTGAAAAGCTGTGATCCTACGTCTTTGAATTTCAAAATCTGACACAAAATTGTGCTTAAGATGGTAATAGATAATCACTGTGACTAAGCACTAACCTTTTTATATTACATTTTTTTGTTTAAAGATGAGGAGCCACATGCTACTCACTCAGTACTCTACCTAGTTAGTGTTCCCATCTGCTGCTAAGATTCCTTTGCTGTCTCAAGTGGCGTACCGGTTCCTCAGATAATGTTTGAACTTCAGATATTCCAGACCCTAGAATTCATTTCTTTAACCACTTGCTCCTGGCTTTCTCCTCCACCATGATTTAAAAATCTTACTGTTCTTAGATTCTTAAATTTAACTCTAAATCTAAAATTTATACAGACACTAGTCTTTGTGGAGTTCTCCTAGAAGCTCCTGCATGAACCAAGCTGCAGCTCCTGAATTTCTCTCTCCTAACAGTCTTCTTTGAAGTACAGGAGCTATTTCCTTAAGACACTGAAAACAGGATAAACCTCTTTAGCTGTGATATTTTCATCTTGGTATGTAATCAAAATAATTTATATTTGATTGTTTACTATTATATGAGATGTTGTGTGTGCTCCTTTCTGATTTTGGGGGATATTATAGAACAGTTCACGGCATCCTTCTCTATTCCCTGGATTTGTTTTCATCGGATTCTGTCTGTCTTAGAAATACTCCTTGAACAGCTGCATATACTTTTATTACTAGGAGGGAGGCTCAGCATGATGTAATGGGTAAGGCACTTGATTTGGGGCTCAGGGTTTTCTGCTTGGTGCTGGTTCTGACTTTGTGCCTGACCTTGGGCACAGTGTGTCACCCCAGTGTGTCTCTTTCTTTTCTTGACACTCATCTGCCTGTCTCTTCCCTTTAGATGCCCCATTGTTTTGGGCAGGAACCTCTTTTCCAGATATACATGCACATACTCTGATACAGAAAGTGTCTGGTGCCAAACAAGCTGTGTAGGTATTGTTTTAACAGAAATTGTGGATCTGTTGTTAAGTAAAAATTAGAAATTATGTGTTAACACTTTAACACCAAAGCAGGTAGTCAGGGTTTCTTTTTTGGAAGTTATGGAGCATGTACATTGCTGGAGCAGTGCATACTCAGAACTTCTCAAAATCAGGCCACCCAGTTAAAAGTGCATGAAAATAGCTGTATATACATAGCTCTAGGCATTCACCTTTTGAAACTGTGGCCTCAACTCTCTGTGGCCTACTTTTCAGAGCAGTTTTGGTCAGAGGGGAGAGAGAAGAATAGTCACACAGGTCAACTTCAGGGACCTCCTATTAAAGTGAACAGAAATTTTTTTTTAATTTCAAGCCTCTTAATCACTTACTTGAGATTCACTTCTTTATGTACATACCAGTAAAGTGTTTTAAGTTGGAGAGCTGTTGTTAGCTACTGCAAATAACCATGCCAGTTTTTGAATGGAAAAGTCTCTCTTATTGATTGTATGCTTTCTTTCCACCAAGAATGCATGCAGACAGATGTCTTGTTCTCTCACTACAAGTGTATGGTGCATGTTCACTCACTGGATTTTAATTTCTTTCTGAAAACTAGTATACATGCATGGAAGGAAGTAATTGGAATGGAATTAATATGCTCTGTGACTGGAAGGAGTTTGTCTACAGGGCATCAGCTCACAGCAGTGTTGCACATGGCAGTGCTCTGTACCTGGCTGGCACTGCTTGGTAGGTCTTGGTCCTGCTCTGTCAAACTGGAAATACCCTGGGACATTTGACCCAAGGAGGTGTTACCTGACATCTTTCTCATAGAAGATCATTCATTCATCCACAGTGGGAGTAACAAAGGGACACGAGCAGGCTGGTGATATGATAAACAAGCCCTGGCTTTGAAATTTAAAGTAGACAGCTGCTTCCAAAGGACTAATCCTGTCCTGAGAGAGGTGGCAGGAAAAGAAAGTGGGAAGCCCCAAAAGGAATCTGTGATCTTTTTTGTACCATTTCTTCTCTTGTTAAAGTAGTTTACGAAAGGATTTTCTAAGGTAAGAATGTTGAAAGTTACCCATTTCATGATCAGAAAATACAATCAGGCTTTCCTGTCTCTTCCTGTCTCTCCTCCTCTCCTTCAGGATTTCATTATTATGGGCTGTCATCTCTGTCCCAGCATAGGTAGGAGGGACCAGAGAGCTGGGGACCTGTGGGTATGATGGGCACAGTCCCTGTTCTCCCACCCAGGAGTGTCAATCTGCTGGCCTGCTGCTTCTGGCCTCCTAAGATCCATCAACTTGGTGCTGCTCAAGTGACTCTGCAGTCCAACAGGCACAAAGCCCAGAGAAAAATATAGAAAACATTTTTATTGTTTTGTCTCACACTGTGCCAGTCAGAACTCCTTGAACCAACAAACAACTGTCATCTTGGATCCCTAGTAGTCTTGATGGCCACTGAGCTTTCAAAATAAGCCTGCCTGTAAAGTTCAGATATTTTTGGGTGCACTTAGGTTTAAACTTTAACGTGTTTTTGTGACCAGATATGGGAAATCTGTACCCCACTTTCAGTCTCTTTTGCTTATCTGAATCTAAAAAAGAAACAAGGCTGGACCTTTTATCCATTTATTGCTTACCAGTGTTGGAAACTTATTTTACATCTACATGCATAATTTCAAAGCATATGTGTACTTGATAAAGCTGGAAAGATGAAAATTTTATATCAATTTAAGTAAGAACTTCTGTGAATTTTGTGTTAGGGTCTTGGGTGGATCTGAAGAATGACCGAATCTGCTTTGATGGCATAAAGATGTAAGCCATAACTGCACTCCATTGTCATGGGGAATTCCTAAGACATCTCCAGTGTGGGTTTTATGAACAGAACATGGATTAATTCTTGGGGATTATTGTCTCTCTAGGATTAAGAAAGGAGGAACGGGAATTCTTCTTGTCATGATGAAGTCTTCACTGAATAAACTGAATGTTTTAAACTCCAGCACAGTTGTGTTTCAAGTTATTCTGATCCTCTTGAGCAGAAATTTCCTTGGCTGGCATCCCATTTTCCCAACTATCTGGTGCTAGAAAAAATAATGAAGGAGCATTGAAGGATAAATTGCTCCTAATATTGATGTAAAACTTAACTGGGAATGCTTTTTGCAGTAAGTGGCTTTTCCCGATATTTCTACTCATATTGTCATAAGATCAGAGGTCAAGAAATAAATCTTGGAAAATGAGACCTTTCATCAGAGTTGGAAACCAGGACTTGGCTGGTCAAACATTATTCCAGTTATGGAGTAATGTGTTCATGTCACTCTTGCTGCTGAAGGAGTTTATTTTAGGACAGGTTACAGTGATCTGGTGAAAACAAAAAAAGTAGCATCCCTATATTTTCTCAGATAAGTATCTAGCCAACACATGGTACCCCTGGTTAGATTCCGATCTCTCCTCATGAAGAGTCCAGCAGGACCTTAAGGCTTTATGAGGGCTGCGTGGAGCCAGCTGATAACAACATATGAGAGATCCATGCAGAGGATGCTTTCCTTTACCAGGGCCACTAACATCCAGTCTAAAGTCAGTACTGGCTCACATCTCACTTATCTGCTGGCTTTGTGCAACTGTTCCATCTGAATGTATCAGTAGAGAAAATCATGAAAGCTTGGGTGCAATTATGTTCTTAATGTCAGTAGTTGGTTCTGTCTCATAAATTTTCCAAATGGCTTTCAGAAGTTAGAGTGGAAGAGGCTTAAAGTTTAAAGATTGATGAGGAGGACTTGAAATGATCTCAGTTTTCTATGTAGTTTATGATTCAGTGGAACCAAACCTCTATGGTCAGTTTTTTTATAGTCTTGCTAGACAAGGTCTTTTACTTCATTGTGTCATTTGATACACTACACATTAACATCTTGCTTTTCTTCCTCTTTGGAGTACCTTTCTTACACTAGTGCTTGCTGATTTTTTGTTTTTCTGAAGTGTAAATGCTGCATATGGGATGGAAATAAAGAGATCCAAATGCATTCATAGGCTGATATGGCTGTATGGAGACAGTCACGGAGGCACTTCTGGAGCATCAGTTATCATGGTTCATGTCACTGCATTTGTATTAAGGAAACAAAACTGATTGAGCGGGATACAGCTTAGCTCTGTGAAAACAATAAGATGCTACACTGAGAAGAAATAGTGATAGTGTTACAGGCATAAGTTACATCCTTTCATACCCTCTTTGATGGACAAGCATGTTTCAGAACTTGTGGCCTTTGTAGGGAAATATAAAACCTGTTTAGTTCTGTACACAGAAGAGTGAACCACTTCTTGTTAATTTGGGTTAAAATAGTCTGAATAGTAGAAATTGTGTATCCCCCAAATGGCAATTTATGTCCATGTTGCTCTAGTTGCCTTCAGGCCTCTTGGCCTATTAGAGTTCTTGGAAGCTGTCAGCTAGAGATTGGGTAGCTGGATGCAAGTCAGTGCACTGAAATAACTTCTCCCCTCCCCCGGCCCCCACACCTCTGAAAAATCACTCCTCGGAGGACAGATCTTAGATAAACTGAAGCATCAGAAAATACAAAGGCCAAAGACATGGAGATAAATAAACTGTTTTCAACATGGCAAGTCAAGCATCCTGTACTTGTGACATTCCAGGACATGTGTTATTAGCTCTGGAAAACTCAGATGAACACAGGATGGCAAACTTTTCAGATAAGTCCAAATTGTTTAGTTTTTTCCAGACATTATGAGACAGCAATGTCAGATGGGTTTACCAAAAGACAATGTAGAGTCAGGATGATGATAGATCCACTTTATTGTGGTCTCTTGGGCCTATAATGAAATAATATGGGCAGCTCGTGCATTGTTAACTTCTACATTGACTCACTGCTCAGGAAAGACCTCAGTATCACAGTGGGTATCTCACTGGAAACTTCTGCCCCCTCAGCCTCAGTAGCCAAAAGAGAACTTGCCAACAGAATCAAACAAAAAGACTATGGTGGCCAAAAATAGCATGGAAGATACTGAGCATGCAGTTATGGAAATAAAGCACTTTCTTTTCCCAAAGACTGTTTTCAGTTCTGCTTTCCTGAATTTAAAAATATGCATGAGAAGTGAAAGGAATCTTGGAGAAAAGTGCCAAGAGACAGCCACACAAGGCAAGAGTGAGATTAATCTCAGGGTAATCTCAGGTTAGCAAAGGTGGAACAAAACCTGAGCAAACAAAATATAACGAAATAAAGAAATGTTCCCCTTTTTCTCTTTCCTGCCGTGTCAGAGTAGAGTTCCACTGCATAGCTGAGCAGTTGACATAAAGTATCAACTAAGATCATAGCTGGACTGAAAGATGTAGGAGACATTCATGGCAAGGTTTGAAAGGTTTACAGACCATTGTGGTTGGGGGTGTATATAGCACTGACTGATGGATGTTAAAAAGAAATTCTGCTGGTGAACTCTGAGCTGCATAACTTGGGATATGTTGGGGGACAATATATATTTCCTTTCCTTCAATTTGAAACCCACTGCCAAGTTGGAGAGATTGATATGACACAGTATCAGCTGAATTGGGAGCTCATTTGGTTTCCTGTGTTCATTTACCATCTCCAGGAAAGCAAGAATGCCTGAAAGTGCAGTGAGGATTTAAAGCATTTTCTATGCTCCATAACTTTTAAACCTAATCTTAGTAGTAACATTTTGGTATTTTTACTGTCTTGTGAATAAAGTCTTGGTATTTAATATAAATTATTATGAGCACTCAACATGTTAAAGTGGAACTCAGAGCTAGATGTGTTAAAACTGTTATTCTTTCAGAAATGTGGCTGGATGACATGACTATGACTTTTTTCTTTGATAGTTCTCTCTTCTGTTACATTCAAGTCCACAGAAGACCCTGTAGAGCAAAGCAAGAGAGTGTGCATGAGGAGACAGAACTGAGACACTGCAGGGCAGGCACTTGTAATACATGATGAGGAGTTAACTGTACTGAACACCCTTGAAGAAGATTTTCTGTTAGCTTTTATTCTACTAGAGGATCAAGGAGGTCACCTTCCAGATCACACTGGTGCGTTGTCTGGGACAGGGTGTTACTTGACACACTGGAACTTTTCAACTTTTAAAACATTTTGTTTCATTTCCTCCCTTGCTGCCTGGCAAAATTATGAGTAAGACTGACGGGTTGCAAAATTTATCTCCCATGTAAATATGAAAGTGATTTAACAGATAATGTTTCACAGTCTCACCCTCCTGCCCACCCTAACAAGCCTGCTCCATGATCAGAATAGCTGCAGCTTTTTCCTTGCTGCAGCTCAGCTGCCGGCTTCTGTAGTGTCTGCCGGGGCCAGGAGGGAAGGAAACACTCAGCTGTCACTGAGAGTGTTAACTTTAGATGTAGCATCGGGTTTCTTATGTGAGGGAGTGTTTGTGTCCCAGGCCCTTCTTAATCAGCTTGAGGATGCTATGTGGGCGTTTGCTCTGAGTGTCAGTGAGCAGTCGGCAGTGAAAATCTTTCCTGCAGAGACACAAAGTGTCAGTCTTGCAGACATGTGCCTACCACCCGTCTGCTGATGAAGGGTACATGAATATTCTGAATTAGGTCATTCTTTTGACCAAGGGACACTAAACATACTGTGAAGGCAATGGAAGATTTTAACATTCAGGAAGAGCTTTATCTTTTCTGGTTTGTATTTTATTCATTTTATTTGAAGGTCCACTGAGTTCATGGTTGTATGGGAAAGGTGAGCTTCTGAAGCAATTTCTTCACTTAACACAGAGCTTGTTTTATCACACCAGCTTACTTAGTCACTTATTGACAAGACAGCCATCCAGGTAAGTAGTAGGGACATGGAATATGAGCCCCATCCTGTGCTAACTCCTAGTTTGCATGTAATACAATTAATCTACGGGCAACATTGTGGGCAAGGCATAGTCTCTGAGACGTTAGGATCTGCAATCATAGAATAATAGAATGGTTTGGGTTGGAAGGGACCTTAAGATCATCTAGTTCCAACCCTGCTTCCATGGGCAGGGACACTTTCCAGGTTACTCAAAACCCTATTCCACCTAATCCTGGACACTTCCAAGGATGGAGCATCCACCGCTTCTTTGTGCAACCTGTTCCAGTGCCTCGCCACCCTCACAGTGAAGAATTTCTTCCTAATATCCTAGTATCTTCTTAATTGTTCAGATTTAGGGCTTTGGTAACAGCCCTACTTTCTCTCTTGGTCTCTAAAATGCCAGCCTGACCTCCTTGCTTCACCAGAGGAACATTTTGAGGGTTAGTCAGCACTTGGGAAGCCTGTGTGTGTACTGTTTGAACGCTGGAAGAAGGGGTAAGTATGGTAAGATTTTTGCTCACGAGGCTGCTGTAGTGCTGGAGCAAACTAATGGGAGTAGTTATGAACCTCTTGTACTGGAGATTTTGGGAACAGGCTGGATGGATGAACATCTGCCAGTGTTGGTGTTAGGAGCATGCCATCTTCTAGAATGCAGTGGGACTGGGATAGGTAACCTGGTAGCCTGGTATTTTCTGATGTTGATTGTCTTTCAGAATGAATGTTAATGGACACCTTTCCTGTGCAGGGCTAGCACAGAGAACGACCATAGGCTTGCCTTTGCTGGTTTAAGAGCTTAGCAGTCTGAGTAGTCTTGGGCTTCCCCTGGGGCAAAGTTTCCATAGGTCAGTGCTGCCAGACCTGGATGTGTTTGGCTGTGCTCCCATACAAAAAAGCAGTATGTTTCAGCTGGACACAGCCCTGTTTCTCTGGCTGTTTGACTTCTAGGCCAAAGTTGGCTTCATTCTGCTTTTTTGGGATGGTGAGAGAGAAGTAGTGGGCTGGCTGCACCTGTTCATATGGATGTTGCACAGCAGGAGCAAGTATTTCTTCCTTAGTGAAGAAATCTGTGGAATGAGTTTGTCACTTGTTTCATGGGGGTGAGGCAGTGGAGCAATGCATTCCTGAATCAGCAGGCTCCTGTTGCCTTGCGGCATTCGGCAACCGCACATTAAATCTGGAGCTATAAATTGTGTAATTTGCATAAGATATTAGAGAAGCACAATGGGACAGACACTAATTGCAGATTTGGGAATCCTCACAAGCATTTGCTAGGAGATAAACTGCAGTTACATCAGTATTGGGCAATTAGTGTTGGTTTTCTAACAGGAGAGAAGTGTATCACACCATCTGATTTCTTATACTGTGGAATTTGCTGATTCCATTGTTGCTCTTGGGAACAGGTTTTTAGTTCCTTTTTAAGGTAATATTTTTTAGAAACCTACTAGTTTTGGCAGGAAGGCAAATGCAGTTTGGGAGGGGTGTTCCCACCAAGAAATTTCAAATGCGCACTCCTGTTTTGCTGCAGAGAAATGAATTCTGCCATAATTTCTTTGGCATTCCATAGTTCTGTCATAGGTTGTCATGCAGGTGCACTAGACTGCAGATTAGGGTTTTTTTGGTTGATTTTTCTTGCCTTTGAAACCCAGAATTTGGTATGAGTTTTGGGGGTAAAATCTAAGTAGATGTTTTATTGCAGTTATAATTAATTTAGACACAGAGGTTTCTGATCAACTGTTTGGCTGCCAGTTAGTTAAACTGCTAAACCTGGATAGCAAAAGTGCTTAGGGGAGTGCAGAGCTCTACACTTGCCAGGTTTTGTAGTCACTTTGAGCATTGTCTTCCAACACTGCCCCACAATGTTCGTATGCCTTCTTGTTTTAAGAGCTTTTAATAAAATACAGGCAATTCTGTAAGTGTGATACTTCCCCTCGAGGTCCCGCACTGTGGGAAAGTAAATGTCCTAGATGCTAGAGCTGATTGTATTGCTTTTGGTTTTCAGTATTTTGAAAGAAAATAATGTTAGAAGAGATCAGAAAATACCCATTTTATTTTCACTGAAATGATCATTTATAATAAGTTAAAAGAGGTGGTGGAAAGAGCATTTTTGAGATTTCAGAATCTGGAGGAGAAGAAAATAGCTTGTCTTTTCCTCCTCTTCCTCTCCCACTCTTATTCCATAGATTGCCGGCCCAAAAATCCCAGGAAGAAAGGTGACTTGTTCTTTTGGACACTTAATATAAAGTGAGAGTAAAGGAGCTTTGCTTTAAGTTTCACTGAAAAGCATTTTACTTCACACCTGTGATGAGATTGCAAGGCAGTTTGGCCTATCCATTTCTTTTGAACTTAACCTTAAGGACTTACTATAGGTATAAACTAGTAATATGCAAAAGTAAAACACAAACTGCTCACAGTGGTGAGGGGCTGGATTTACAGGAGAGTCCCATTGAGGAGATTCTGTGGGCTTGTCTTCATTAGGTGTGTTGCGTTTTGTTCCTTCCAGTGAGTGACAGCTCTGATGTGGATGCTCTTACACAACTTCCTGCGTGGGAGAAGGGATGAACAGTACCAGAAGAAAGCACCTTTGTATTCTTTATAACTACAACCATGCAGGTGTTTGGGCAGGGTTACCATTCCAGATGGTAATTGCATCTTTGGCAGGAACTGCTCCATGGATGCAGCTCTTTGCAAGTGCATGCCTGTCCTGAGCCAAGATCATGCCATGCTTTGCCTCTTCCCTCTTGCCTTTACTCCTTTAGAGTGATTATTTTCAGACACTGCCATGAATTAAGAAAAATTCTTTGTGAAACAGACTGAAGATGTGTAACCATCACTTAAATAGTTAGATAAGCTTTTAAAATTATGCAACCAAGTAGCTGAAACAGTAGTGGAACCTTTGCCAAACACAGGCATATGTTGCTCTCTGGAGGCAGGTATGGGTGGGGGACCTTACATGATTGGTTTGTGAAGATTCACCACCACTGTCTGGGCCCGACTATTCAGACAGTTTCTTATCCATCAAAGAATGCATCTGTCCAAAATTATATGCTGTATGATTTTCCCTGGCACTGAGGTCAGGCTGACAGGCCTGTAGTTCCCCAGATCCTCCTTCTGGTCCTTCCTCTAGATGGGTTTCACATTTCCCAGCCTCCATTCAACTGGAACCTGCTTAGCCAAGACTGCTGATAAATGATTGAAAGGGGATTTGGTGAGCTCTTCCACCAGCTCCCTCAGTACCCTTGGGTGGATTCCATCTGACCCCACAGACCTGTGTGTGTCTAAGTAGTGTAGCAGGTTGCTGACCATTTTTCCTTGGATTACGGGGGCTTCATTCTGCTCCCTGTCTCTGTCTTTCAGCTGGCAGGTGGCTCAAGAGCCTGGATATTTAAACAATTGAGAAGCCCTTCTAATTTTAAGTCCAAATTGATTCACTACCAGGTTTACAGGTTTACCCACAGCAAGTAGCAACATCTTGTAACAATACAAATTTCTATCTGCATTGGCTGTTTTACATTTTGTTGGAGCCTGAACACTGGCACAAGAAAACCAGCTCCTATTGAGACAGAGCTTTGTTCAAAGCATAATAGGCATTTACTGCATGAGAAGCACATCTAGACATGTGCAAACTTCTCTGAAGCTGGTAGTACTTGTCTTATCTTACCTATTAATATATCTGATTTACCACAAGAATTTTATCTTCAGGAAAAAATATGTGCCCTAATTCTCTATCTAATCATATAATCAGGGCTTTTTTTTCCCTTCTGATTTAGAATTAGGAAGGAATTCTTAAACAAATTTTATCTCCTAAATGAAAATATACTCAATTTTTGGTGCATTTTTAACCATAAAAGTTAGTGAATTGCATTGGCTCACTAGTGTTTGTTTAGTTGCAGTGAAAGTCCAAGCCTGCCTTGATCTGAAGAATAAAACAAATTCATTTCACATTGAATGTAATATGCTTCATGATATGCAACTGGTTTTGATCCATTTTCCTTCTGTGCTCTCATGCAGTCTTGATTTTATATTACTTCGTCCAAGAGAATTTCTTTTAGTAACTTTACATACTTGGTTAGCCCTTATAGAAAAATTCATTTTTCTTTTTGTAAAGGTAGATCTGCATGCACTGAATGTTTGTTCAGACATAAGGGAAGTTTTTTATTTTCTTTGAAACCTAAGCATAAGCAGGCTTCCTCTTCTTTTCTTTTTTGACTGACTTTTTGAAAACATTTTCTGGTTTGTGCTCTGGTTGTGTCTTTTTTTTTTTTTTTTTCTGTATACACCATGTATACTCCAACTTCTCAAGACTGAAGTGTTGATGTGTGTTTTTAGTGGCTATAGGGCACATAATATTAATGTAGGAGCAGCACTGTAATTATCTCTCTTAAAGCATTGCTACATTAAAGCCAGGAAGGTACAGAGAGACATTTGAAGTTGTTAATCCTGTTGAAGAACTCCACTGTGCTGGGACTTGGAAGTCTTGATCCTGTTTCAATACTTTGTCATGGTGCCTGGGTAGGTACTAATCCCTCCATCTCCTTGTTTCTTCACTTCCACCCCATCCCTTCATCAGTCCTATTTGGTTTGAAACTTCTCTGAGGGAGGCGCCATCTATTATTGCGTCTTTTGCACAGTGCACAAAATATTTGCCTTCCAATGCCACCATAATACAAATGAACCTGCAATGTTAGGGGAAGATGGTAAGGCTTCCCTTCCACATAGCTTTTAATTTTAACTGCATACAGAGGGAATGCTTTGAAACAGCATTTAGTGAAAGCTGAATTCTGAGCTATGACCTGGTTTCTTTAAATATCCAGGTTTTGTCATTATCTTGAAGCCTTCAGTATCTGATGCTAAAAATACACTGTACTGAGCTTCCCACATGTATGGAGTTATATAAATCTTGCCATAAATAATACTTGTTCACTCGAACATTATAGAAATGCCTTGACATGCAGTTCATAAGGGATTTGCTCAGAGCAAACCAAAATTGAGTAGAAAAACACAGATTAGAATGAGAGTTCCTAGACCTATTTAGATCCTCCTTATATAGCATCATTTCAATAATTCCATAGCCTAGCTTGTAATTTTTCTGATATCTAGACAAATCTGAAGGGGGCTAAGGAGAATCCCCCATAATTCTTCGGTCAGCTGTGAAATGCTAAGGGTTGGTACTGTATCTTTACAGTAGCACACCTTGAAAGGTGTAAGTTAAATATGTTAATATTCTGTCGTGCTACGTACAAGCATGGGGTGGAATGCTTCAGTCCTTTACAGTTTGGATTTCAGGGCCATTTTGTAGAAATTCTTGAGCCTCTAAGACTAAAACTGAGTAGTTTGAAAGTCCTGGTTGTTGACAGTGGGAGAAAGTGTATTTTTTAAATGGAAGGGAAAAAAGGTTAATTGAAATGATGGTATGTAGTGGTAGGACAAGGGGGAATGACCTTGAGCTGATGGAGGGTAGGTTTAGATTAGATATTAGGAAGAAATTCACTGTGAGGTTGGTGAGGCACTGGCACAGGTTTCCCAGCAAGACTGGGGACTCCCTATCCCTGGAGGTGTTCAAGACTGGGCTGGATGTGGCTCTGAGTAACCTGCTCTAGCAGAAGGTGTCCCTACCCATCAGAGAGGGGTTGGAATAAGATGATCTTTAAGGTCACTTTCAATACAAACCGTTCTACGATTCTGTGATTATATGAAAAAAGATTGGTGCTGAAGGGGGATTATCTGGACAGGGGGCAGTTATGAACAGTAACTCCTAGGATATCACATATAACTTGCAGGTATTAGTATAGCAAAGCACAAATGCTAAGATTAATGAGGGTACAAGCTTTTACTAAGCAAACTGAAGCAAAGTCTGAAATGAGAGTGAGTGGTGCATTTGACCTCTGAAAGAGTGTTTGTAGTAAACAAACGTCAGAAATTCTTACTGAGATCTCAGGGTTGATTTAATTAGGAAAAAAAATGTTTTAACTTAATTCTCAGAAATGAGCAATCCCTATTCGCATGAATCCCATTTTTGCCTTAGGTTCTTCTATCAAGTGATGGATGTCATTGGTGCCCATCTTACCAGTCCCTCAGCCTGATAGATTGCCTTCATGTCTCTTGAGTTTATTCCTGCACATCCTGCTTCAAGTTGAAAAATGAGATTATAAAATCAGTGCACTGGGAGCTGCTGTGAAATTTGTTTCTGAAAAAAAATAAAATTGCTGTTTGTTAGACCTATTACTAACAGCCAAACTCTGTAGAACCTAATTCAGACCTTAAAATAAACTTTGGGAGTGAAGAAAATTGCTATGCACAGAACAGCAAGGCAGAATGCTCAGAGAGCTCTGGGGAAGAGAGACCTGTCTCCCATGAGCAGTGGCAGGGTTTTTGGTGCCCAGCACCTTCTGTTCATGGAAAAGTCAGCCTGTGTGCTCCCCAGGACCCCTGCAGAGCCTTCGTTATGCAAGAACACTGGAGTGGGAAGGAATGTGTAAACAGCAGCAGGACTTCAGTGTCCACTTTTACAGTATGTAATTTTTTTGTGGGTCTTAGATCTCATTTCTGTACATGAGATGAGAATTGTGCCTAGCTCTGGTCTGGATGCAGTAGGGATAATTTGTTGTTTTGCAAGTGGAAGATGAATGGAATTACTCAGGGCATCCTGGTTTACCTCCAGCAGTTTTCATCCAGCTGCTTTGCTTCTACATAACATTTGTGGGTCAGATCTGTGAGTTCCCTGCCTTTTGATGTAGGATGATGTTGCGAAAGAATTTCAGTTTTCTGACCTTTTGTTGTTCTGTCGTTTCTCTGCCTTCCTTTTTTTCTTTCTGGCTACGTGATCTGTGAATGCAAGATTGAGCAGAGATCCTTTCCAGGAGGATGCTCATCTGTTTCGCTTAAAAAGTAGGCAGGGAACATGAGTGAGAGAAGGCAGATGGAGAGGAATAGGAAATTCAAGCAGTGTAGTGGGGTTGCATTAATAAGCATGAGAATAAATTGCTTATAATGTTTTTTGAAAGGGATATTGTAAAAGCAGTCAGTAATTAAAATTTAAGAAGTTTTGGGGTTTTGTGAAGCTATTTAAAGCTTAATTATTCAACAGATTATTTGATATAGTTTAATGCCAGTTATTACAAAGTACTGAGAGAACAGATATTCAAACATCATAATTTTCCTGCCAGGGCATGACAGGAAGCAGTTAGACTTTTAGGAGAAAAAAACAGTGAAAAAGATTTAAAAAAAAAAATCTGTTTTCTCTGTCCATATTAAATAACATGCTGAAAGAGGATACCAAGAGGAAATGAAGCAGTTTGTGATTTATCTTCACTTCCAGGGGACATCAATACTGGAAGCAGCTCTTCTCATCCTGCAGCTCTCTTCTCACCTAGTGAGAAGAAAAATATGATTGGAGAACATCTAGTTCAATGGGTGCAAGCACCAAACAAGTTTATTTGCAAGAGAACCTGAGGCCACCTAATTCTAGGTTTTACACATGTACAAGACTAGAGCATGAATTACACTGGATAGTGCTTATTCTTAGAAAAATAAAACAATAAAATGTTTCAATACGTGAATGCAGATGCCTTATCCACGTGTTAAATCTGGGCATGGAGCTTGACAGGTGTTACTTGTCTTCTGAGCATCAGGAAATGTGTGCACATTTTTCTCTTTCCATTTTGTTAACTGGTAGTTGTGCCAGAGCTCCCACTGGGGGGGATTTCTGACTTGCTCAGTATTTGCCAGTTTAAAAAAGTTCATTCCACAGTGAGCTTGAACTGTTGGCAATAGCAACTTTTCCCACCAAGCTGGGGAAGGGGAACTAAGTGCAGTTTATGTTGTGCTGCTGAAAGCTATCTCTGCAAAGATGAGTGTACTGGTGACAGTGGGACTGCTTCTCTGGGCCCTGGTGAATTCTGGCCACTTGTGCAACATCCACGCTACGTGCTGGCCATACAGGTGGGAGGTCTTCCAGCCCACCATCCCCTGTGCCCCATTGCGACGTGTTGCATTGCTGCAGTCACCTGTCTGCCTGGGACGTGGCTCAAGGCTGTGCAGGTTCAGGGCACCATGTAACTTTTTCTGTCACTTTTGTCAATAAGGAAATGGTTTATGGAAGGATCATGAGTACTGTAGCACAAACCTTGATGGACTGACAGTGTTTAATAAAATGTTGGGGGTTGGTTTTAATTTGTGATTTAACAGAAAGTAGCTAGAGTCTCTGGAATTGATCAGCTCCAAACCTAGCCACAGATTTTTGTGTTCAGGTCATCTGGATTAAGACTTTAATCTGAGTAATTACGCAATATGCATGTGCCCTTTTGTAGCGCTGTATTATGCCTGGTCTAATGCCCAGTCTTTTGATTTTTAGTCATTCAGGCAGGGACGTTTTTCTCACCATTGTAGAATACTTCTGACAAGCAAGAACAATGAAAAGAGGTACTATTTAGGCTTCAGAGCCCAATGTCTCCAAAAGTGGCCAAAACCTGAGGCAGTGGGCATTTTTTCCCTCTTCTCATCAGTCAGCATCTCAGAAATTGTAACATCTCCTTCTTTTCTCTCTAGAGCCCTTATCTATTCGATTTACCTCAAGCAAAGTAAAAAACTCAAGTGTTTTATATGATGCAAATGGTGCAAGAGATCTGGTGGGACCCCTGGCTAGCTGTCTTCCTCCATCTCCTGTTTTCTTAATGTTAAATTAAGGTCAGTCTCAGTGCTAGGCTTTGTTGACAGAAGAGGGATTATGGAAATTCAGTACAGGTTGTCATTAAAGTAATAGAAATCATTTAATAAAAAGAACCCAGGGGATTGAGTGGGAAGAAATTTGTACAATGAAGCATTTTTCTTAGACTCGCTGTTCACCCCAACTCACTCTTCTCTTTTCTGCTTCACCAGCTAATCTCCAAAAGTACTTGTGGGCTTTCAAGTTTGATCAGATTGCAAGGAGCAGCCTCTTGGAAGAAGGGATCAGAGAAAGATTAACACTGCTGGGAACTTGGTTTACCATTTCAGTGGTGCAGTTTAGCTTTTTCCTCTATACTGATTGTCGTAAGTGTTAAATAAATGTCATGGCTTTTAAAAACAATCCAGAAGAGTGACACTGCTTTGTAGTTTGAAATAAAACATGTCTTTAGGGCTGGGCAGCATATCCAGAGTTGAGATAATTAAAATTAATGATAATTTAATGTGATGATCCTTATCCTCAGGAAGACTTGTTTGCACAAAATGAAGTATTACATATGCTAAAGTCAGAGTTTGACGTAGGGGAGGAAAAGTCCATGGGTTGGCAGTATATCACCAAAATGGAGCTCAAATAAAGCAGACTGTATATTTGTGTTTTAATTAAACTTAATAGATGTGTCTGTGAAGGGTTGCAGCTAAACTTTGGTAGACTGAGTTGATCAGAGAACTGCTGTTCCCAAAATAGTATTTGTTTGTTATTTTTTCTATTACATTTACCATTTGAGACGTCTCCAGCTGATAATATTGCGACGAGTCTGCCATTTGTCACAGGGCTTCCTAAGTCTCTTTTGCCAGCACCAACCTTTATGGTACATAATGGTGGTGCCCTTACTGCAGGGTTTTCTGT
Organism: Pyrocephalus nanus; assembly: GCA_038380795.1. Classification (NCBI taxonomy): domain Eukaryota; kingdom Metazoa; phylum Chordata; class Aves; order Passeriformes; family Tyrannidae; genus Pyrocephalus; species Pyrocephalus nanus. The sequence goes on along the minus strand of CM076265.1, from coordinate 47,926,239 downwards.
AATGGGAAAGTGCCCATAGACCAAATTCTCACCATCATCCCATGAACGACTTTGCTGAGAACCAGTGCTTCTGATGTAATTAGCAGTTCCAGTGCTATTACTGAGATTGGAGACATCTGTTTGCTTTGATTTTCAGTCTTACAGTGCCCTGAAATACCATGCTTGGCTGGAGCTGGCAAAGCCTAGAGCAGCAGTAGTCCCCTCTGTTCACTGTGCAGAGCGTGCTGTGTGTCACCTTGCAGGGGACAGGTTATTTCTGTGTCATGCTTGCATTTAACCAGGAGCATTGCATCATGCAGGAGAAACATACATTTCTTCCAGACTCTATCTTGTTCTCTCGTTGCCAGGCATGTGCTAGCTCAGAATCAGAGCAGCCTCTGAATTTACAGCATCTTTTCAAGGCTAAAGGAAGAAGATGGGCTGTGGAAGGGTGTTACTCAGCTCTGATTCCTTTCACGCTGCAGAGGACTAGGGATGCCTGTGTAATCAGCTGAACACATCTCTTCTGGGAGGGGGAGAGTGAATGTTGTGTGGAGTTTTTCTAGGATTCAAAACCCATCTCAGAAGCTTTCTGAGCTATTTGAGCTGAGCTCCACACTGGACCCATCTACTGCTAGAAAGCAAATACAAAAAAACCCCCCAACCTAATCCAGTTACAAAATCTGATTCTTGATTTAAAGCTAACCTAAAGTTAGAGGCTATTTCTAGCTATATGTTATTGTCTCTATTCTCAATTTGAGAATGAATAGAACAAATATAGTATGGCATCTTTTATTTTAAATTAGGTGAGTGGTTTCTTGTGGGGGTCAGGGGATATATATCTATGGTGTATTTGGGTGGGGATGCTGTTAAGCAAACAGATTCCCTGCAGGCATCTCACTTGGATATTGTTCCCTACCTACCTGCATGCTAGTCTTTAAAAATTCATATCTAGACGTGATTGTGGATGAAAGTCTGAGTCTGACCAGTACTGCCAAATTCTGAGCTGGACCTGCAGTGTTTTTTTGGAGAAAGAATCTCCTCCCTCCTTCTGAACACAAGGGTGGAAAGATTTACAACCTGACTTAACTGCATAGATATTGCATAATACCTCTTTGATGATGGCCTCTGATTAGTTTTGTAAGTCACACAAAAGGAACGCAGTATGTTTAATGCTCTGTAACTGCATAAGTACAGCTTATCATTTTCATTATAAGTGCTGAAATGCATTCCCTTCTGAACTAGAGAAAATTTTAATAAACAGCTATTAATTATTTCATGTTCTTTTTAGAGCAGTTTCTAGTTTGTAATAACTAGTTTTGTTGGCTTAGGGCACTTCAGTATGAAAGGTAGGGACTTTGTGTAGGAGACTGTATTCAAAATCTGACCTGCATCTGTAAGCAATTCTCTTGCATTTCGGCAACTTCTTCCAACAAAATATCTTCTTTCTTTTAGAAAGTGGCTGTTGTAACCTCACAAAGACTGCTAACTAATAACCTGGTACATTGAAATACAACTTAAATAGCCTCAAGTCCCAAAGCAAGATTACAGAATTATGGTTTTTGTTTTTTCTCCAAATCTTGTGCATTAAATGCAAGATCATCTGATTGCCTGTGCTGTTAAGAGCCTCTACTAAAGACTCAGCACAAATCTTTCCAGGCAAAAATCTAAGATTTTTTGACAGAGACTTGCACTATGTTACTGAAATGCTTCATTAGAGCAGCCAAACTCTTTCTTTTCCATCCCGAGTGCAGTAGCTTCACTGGCAAAGGATTTGATCGAACTGAAATGCAGAATTCAAAACTTCTTGAGGCAGCTGAGAGGGGAGGGAGCACAATGGAGGCCTGTGTGAATCGGGAGCAGCATGCTGATGATGAATGGGAACAGCAATGTGTTGTTTCTTCTGGTAAATATGAAAGTAGGAGGTGGTAAGCTTAAAAAAATCCCCAATATTTTCCCTATTCTATACTGCATAGCTAAAGAGGGAAATTCAGAGCCACAGAGCACTGTGAATGCTAATTTCTGTGTGTTCAAAAAAGCAATTATATTGATGGCAGAAAAACTTGTTGAGAGCAGATAAACCCTTTACTTTCCTGAAGAAGTCCCTAAAAGGCTGCTACAAGAGGCTGTGACAGGGACAATGTCCTTGTAAGCTTTTGTGGGTTTATACTCTTACCTGGACACCTGCCACTAGCCTTTCTCTCTCCTGATGTGTTCTATTATGATCAGACACTGTCCTGATACTGGAAAAAAGTTCCCTTCAGCAAGGGATAATGAAGATTTCCCTAGCAAATACCAAAAGAAAAGGAAGTGGGGAACCTGAAGGAAAAGTAAAATACAGAGAAACCAAGTGAATACTAGGAACAGTTTTCACAGAATAGTGTGAACGTGTACCCCATAACTACAAATATACATCTAAGTTTACATTTTTTGGAAGTATCACAGGGCTTCACAGACCTGGAATGCAGAAGATTAGTCACATCCTAGGGAACAAAAGGATGTTCCTAATCCTGATTGGATGAATCTTTTAGTCTCCTAGCAAGACTAGAAAACCTAAAGCTGGTTCACATGGTGTGTTTAAGTCCTGTCCCCTCTTGTTCCTCCTATTGATCATATTGCAGTTAGATCAATTTTGAAATAACAAGCCACCTGACATCTTTCTAGGCGTCTCTGATGAGTAGCTGGAATGAAATGCACTTAAGGTTATTTTTATAATGTTCATACTGGTGCCTGCAGGTTGTATCTGCTGGCTGAGGTGGGATGTTGCCTGTGAGGACCCCATCTTGTGCTGAGGAGCAGCTTTTGAACCACTCCTATGTTCTCCTGAAGAAGTAGTCTGAAATTTGGCTGACTGCAGTTTAACCCTGGGTTTTGGCAGCTCTGAGGCAGAACATAATGACTAGTCTTATGCTGCAGAATATAAGGGCTTTTGAAATGGGATGCAAAGGTTAAAAATAAAATAAAATTAAAATCCTTGGGTATTTTTTGAGAGAAGCTCAAGTAAAATGAGCACAGGAATGTGCGGAAGTGATCATGAACTGTAATAAATGAAAATCCTTAAAAAAATCTAAAGTTGGTTCTTAGAAAGATACATTATTAAATGCGGTCTCTGAGACTTGTCTGGGATTTCCTGCTTAGTAGGATAAACAGAAAGGGGAGAGGAAAGGTTGGTAACTTGAATCATACCTAACTCTCAAACTCTTGCTAGTGAAGAACTGCTAATTTGCCAGTTGGCAATGATGTGTTTGCAATGCTTCATTTTTCACTGTGCTACATGAACATCTATCCTGCTATTTGCCTTTCATACAGAAAATTAATTTCTTCTTGTCTGAGATAGGTTTGCAGAATATTTATAGGGGAAGAGCTATAAAAGTACACCAATATTAGGGTAAAACCCATGAATGAATTGGCTCGTTGACAGGGATATATGTATAGAATATTAAGAAACAGGCATTGAGGACAAGGTATTTATTTTGATCACAGACCAATAACTATTGATAAAATGAACATAATTACTGTTTCTTGGTATACAGGGCAGGGGTCATCCTGCGGGTTTAAAAGCAAATTCAAATAAGCATCTACCTCAGTGTCATGGAGAAGAATATGAACTGAATAAAGCACATTGCGTAGAAGAGTTACAGTTTCAGAACATGCAGGATATCAACTCTGTGTCCTGAGAGTGTCTGCTCAGACATGTCTTCTGCTCTGTTCTAGCCAGCAGAGGCTGTGGCAGTGCCATCCTGCTCAGGTTCTCACTTTGTTTGCCTTCCATGGCCATGAGGTTGCATCCACCTAGGAAGGAGGCTTATCTCTGCTTTCCTTTACAGTAGGATTTGGTCCTGCCTCTATGCAGCTCCTCCAGCGAGGTGGTTACATTGGTTACAGTGGCACATCCCCATGACAATTGCTGTATGTCATGGCTAGCTTATGACTGAAGTAAGTGTGAATGTCCCAAGTATCCTGTCCACTCCTGGACTGTGGGTGGGTGCTTGCCTTCTTCCCCAGCCTCACCCTAGAAAAATGCAGGTGAGTGACGAGGGCTTGTTGGGAAAGAAGGGACGTTTCTGGTTTTGTGGTTTCCTCATTAGTGAGTCTTGGAACTGATACCTTCCATGAGTCTGTCGGAGTGTAAAGCCTGTGTCCTTGTGCTCCAAACAGGGCTATCAGAAGGAAATGAAGGAGTGTAGTTCTGCAAGGGTGCATTTAGTTGGTGCAGCCCCTAAAGTCCCTAATGACTGTATTAAGGGCTATGAACCAAAATCATGTCCTAGACCTCTCATTTATAAAGAAGAAGCAGCAGGGTATGAGCTCAGCAGCATATGAGTTCTCTTAGGCTTTGTTCCTCTGTTCAAAACTGCCTGTTCCTATCTGGAAGCCCGAACTGTTGCTCTCAGGTGAACAAAGTAGACAGGATGCCTCCCTGCTCTTTGAATTTGTATGAAAGTGGTCTGCAGAATGAAGTAGCAGTAGTGACAGATTTTTGCATGAGTGGGGCTGGCTTACTGCCACGTGCTCTTTGCTGGTACCCTGTCATCTTGGTTGTGACTTTCCAAAGCTGTGATAGCCTAACCACTGTCAGGATCACAGCCGTCCCTTTTGCAGCGTTACCCAATGCGTGATCAGCCTTTTTTCACAAGAAACTTGGCATGTTCTCTGCTTCCCCTTTTAGTAAAGCACCGAATCTCCCAATGGTTTCCTGCTTTTGTACTCTGCTCTACACTGTGCAGACAATTCCTAAGGAACCTAAGGAGACTGGAATTAAACACGCTTGAAATGTTGATGTTACATGCCTGAAGACTGAAAAATATTGACACTTGCTGTGATTTTCTAGTTCTGAACACAGATTATTTTTTTCCCCACTTTCTCAGTTCAACAGTGTAATTGATACTTGCAATGTCACTTCCTGTGGAGACATTGCAAGGAGTCCTCAGGGCATTTCCTCCTCTTGTTCTGCTAAAACTAAGGGTTTCCCAAGGACAAGCACGTTGTCAAACTGAGCCATGGTACATTCCTAACTGTTGTCGGGTCCTATGTTGCCTCTGACACCTGGTACGTTTTTGGAGACAAAATATCACCCCTGCTCTTGGAGTGAGAATTCCCTTCTGTAATTGGCAGTGTGTTGTATTTTGGCACAGGATGAATGTGTTTCTGGAATTGCCTGTACAAGTCTCATATGTCTACAGCATTTGGCTGCTGCAGACAGTGCATAGATGTGACTAATAGTCAGACTTACTGGAACAAAACAAATGCTGGTACTGCCTGAGTTGGTGTCCTGGTAGGGTGCTAACATGTCCTTGTTTGGCAAAACACAGCATTCCTTCCTGAGTGCTTTCCCCTTCTTGCTGAGCTGAATTCAGCGGCTCTGAGAAATAACATCCTCCTCCACATGCATCTCAGAGAGAAGCTGTCAGGTTTTGAAGGCTGTTCCCTGTGAGACCAAAGGTACATCATTCCTGCTTTTTAGCACAAGTGTTGAGTTTTACAGCACCTTCTCTGCAGTGGCCTAATGTGTTCTGTTGCCCTTTTCTCTGGTAATGTGAATAAATCACCCAGAAAAGATGTATATGCTCTGCTTTGCTGATTAATATGTGACACTCAAGTTTCTGCTAACAAATGGCACCAGTGCTGGCCTCAGGGAAGAGGAAGGAAAGCTAAACTGTTCTTGTCAGGACACATTCATGGTCTCAGAAGTCCTCTGTTTGCATAATCTAATCTTCTCCAAATTTGAGTTCAAGTTGGGAAGAGCAGCCTCCCCCCCTCAGAGAACTGATATGTTTGTAAAGCACAAAACTCCTGCTTGTTTCTGGAGTGCTTTGAGTGCTGACATGCAGATCCTCACGTTTGAGAGGCTCTACAGAAATGAGCACATTTGGATACCTACGCAGTGCTGGTAGCACAGCTTGCACTCACATGAAATCATCCCTGGGCACAAAGACGAAAAAAGCAATCACTAATAATCACAGCAGTGCAAGAACGCAAAGTTGAAACCAAACAAATGGACAGGGATTTGAGCTTCCAGACATGAGAGGAAATCTCATATAAGGCTTCAGCTGTGTTATGTATCTGTGTTATGTATCTTTGCAAATCCTAACATTATTTAGGATCATATTCTACATTCTTGAAATAAGCTAAAGTGCTTATACTCCATGTGCTGTTCATAGCTCCTATAAACTTTTCCACTGCACTTTTTTACTTCAATATTTTTGTATCTGTGTTTCCTTTATCTGAATTTAAATGCTTCAACCAATATTGTTATGCTGTGGCGTTGCACGTGGCTGGTGACTCGGGACAGACCCTGGAACTGGTGAAGTTCTTGGTTCAGATGAAGTCAGGCAGAGAAGATGAGGTTTTCCACCCCTGTCCGCAGTCTGTCCCTTGATAAGTCCTTCTGGGGTTTTGTCTCTCATTTCCCCTGCTGTAAAATGGGTTGGTGGCAAGTGGTGCCTTTGTAAAATGGGAAAGATCTCCAAATGAGAAGTGCTTTAGGAGAGCATGGGAGATTTGCTGATATATCCTGAGTGAGAGTCTGCCACTGAAACCCACTGTTGCTTTGGTCAGTTCACTGAGGGTCTGTTTCAGCTTCCTTGGAAGTAAAATGAAACCCTCATTGGATAGCCTGGGGATGCTGGAAGAATCTTTGCATGTGAAACTTTGTATATTTGAAGAGGTTTGTATAAATTAAATGTACATCAGTGATAGCAACTTGGATCTTCTATGAGCATTCTTTCACCTGCATTTATCTATTTGAAAAGTCTAATCTTAATATATACTCTGTGTTTTAGAGTTTTTTTTAATCTTCGCAAATACAAGCTAATTCTTTTCATCTACTAGGAAGCAGAGTAGTAAAGTTTTGACTGAAAGATGTGACTGCATGTCACTACTAATTGCCCTTGAAGTATTTCACTTTCCCAGACCTGCAGATATGTTCCTCATTTTGAAAATACTATGTCTCTGAATGTCTTCTGTTATCCTGACTTTGTTACAGCATTTTCAGTCTGTCAAAAAGAAAATGAGTATCCAGATTCCTGAAGCTTGGAAAAAGGTCATTAAATAGATCAGACGAAAAGGAAATAGCATGTCTACTAAATCAGAGATGTTTTATACAAACCATGATGGGTCATGCTGAGAGCTGTCTAGCTTGTTGAGCTTAGCAATGTTTCTCTTCTTGAAAATTAGCCAAGAGTTTAGCTCTTTCCATAATGTTCTAATCCACCTACAGAGCAGAGTTCAGTTCCTGCAACTGGTATGGTATGAATCTGGCATTCTTCTGACTGGGTAGTTTTTAATACTTCTCTGATTACAACATAATTAGGAATAGAGTTTAGCCTGTGATTTTACTTACCCTCTTAGTAGAATTTAAATTCTTTTGTGTGGGACATATCATATTGTAGGCATAGGATTTTGACATATCTTTGCAGCACTGTTGCACACCAAAAAGTGGGTTGAAAAACAGTCAGCATGTGCCCATCAAGTACTCTCAAGTTTTTGCAACTATTTATTTCTTATAGAAGTGTGTTTTCTGAAGACACAGGATGTTACTTTCCTTTCAGAAAGGATCTGTTGGAAACTGGGAATTGACACTGAACATAAGAGGAACTTTCATCTTCACTGGGCAGATGCTCTGTGCCACAAAGTATGGTAGTGTTTTCTAAATGGATATGTCTGTGTGGCTCAAGGCATCTTCCAGAGGATTCATCTCTGAGTCACTCTCAGGTGAGGCAGTGGAATAGGTTGCCCGGGGAAATTGTGGATGCCCCATCACTGGAAGTGTTCAAGGCCAGGTTGGATGAGGCTCTGAACAACCTGATGTAGTGGAAGGTGTCCCTGCCCATGGCAGAGGGGTTGGAACAAGATGATCTTTAAGGTCCCTTCCAACCCAAACCATTCTGTGCTTCTATGAAATCAGCCACAAGTTCTCTGTCCTCCTGGGCTTCTCTTCAAGGTGTTTCTGCATGTGGACATCTCCTCCACCCTTGCTGTCTTGCTTGGGTTCTTGAATTAGGAGTCAGTGTAGTAACTGAGGTCAGAAAATGATAGGTATTTGTTTGTGTTTTCAGACTAAACAGCTCAGCACTGTTCCCTGCAAGACAGGAATGCACATTTCAGGAAAACAGGAAGATTACTTTGCAGCAACAGTTCAAGGTAATTGTCTGGCAGCAAAGGACAGTTCAGTGCACCTCACACTAGCTAAAATTTACATGTGTATGCAGTACTAGGACTTTACTAGAGGGTAGAGATATGTCCAGAGGTGATTAATTTTAAACAGGCTGAATGTACAAGGTCCAAATGTGCCCATTTCCACTGGCTTCACTGGTACACAGACAGCTTGCAGAAACAAGTTGGCTGGAGTTAGGTGAGATGAATTTCCCTGTCTGTCACAATTATCCATTGGCACATGGCTTCTTGGAGCTCAAAGCCAGACTCAGGAGGCTGCTGTCGCAGGGTGCCTGGCTTCTGGTTCTGCCATGTGTGCTGGCACATCACTCAGGGACTCCTCTCTGGTGGAGTTGTCCTTCCTCCCTCTGCCTCTTTATTGCTGTCTCCTGCCTGTGCAAGTGTTATTGGAGGAGATCAAGTGCTGGACTTGCTGCTTTGAAGCATTGAGGTTTTCGTGGAATGAGTGGGTTCTGGCTGCTGCTAGCTGCTTGGCATGCCCAGTGTCAAACCAGGGACAGGGCATTCCTTGCACCAAAGATGTGGCCAAAGACCCAGTCTCACAGTGCCAGAGAAGACAGAAATAGAAACCACTTTGTCCTGGGTACTGCTAGAAGTCTGGCATCTTAGCAGATGACATCCACAGAAATAACAACCTGGGACACATGCCTCTTCCAATTCAGCAGGCACTACCTTTTCTTCATCATGCCAGACAGAATCCTGGGGCACAAGATTTCCTCCTTGCAACCTGTCAGCAGCATGGAAGTAGTGTCCTAAACCAATAGCTTCCTAAACCAACACTGTTTTATGGTAGTTGGTAAGGTAGGGGCTAAGGTCCTTGCCTCCCAGTATTTTCTCACAGGTATTGCACAGTTTTGATGAGTATTGGGTTCCAGTGTGGGAATGCTGTTCCATGGAACATCTACCCAGAGTGCTTTGCAGTTGTTTAGGAAAAGAGATGTACAGGGCTGTCTAAAGACTTTTTAACAACAGAAACCAATCCAATTTAAACAAAGTGGTGTGTGTTCATTCCTTTGCTGTAGTTATACTAACATAATTAGAACAGAAAAACATACACCAACAAAGCTTTCCCACGTAGATAGGTCTTTGCTCTTTTTCTTTCTGGTGTTTAAAATACACATAGCTTGTTTGTCTCAGAAGTTATTTCTTCTCATTGCTTTTGGAGTGTGCTCAATACACCTCACTTTGGAAAAATTATCAAATTGTACCAGTCCTTGTATTGGGCAGCAGCCTTGGTTGGTGCACCCTACTCCAGTTAAGGCATTTAAACAAGTACAAAGCAGAATCCTTCAAGACCAGAACCAGTGTTTCAGTTACATTTTTTTTTAAGTGCTTCAAGATTGTCTACAAGTCTTCTATAAGATCGTAATTTGAAAATACAAAATGTTTCTGAATAAAAAAGCCTGTTCGTTTGAGTTTGTTCCTTCCATACCACAAAGTGCAAGCTCTGAATGGTGAGCAGTGTAGAAGGCAAAAGTCCCACATGTGTTAGAGAAGTTTGCTAACCTGTGCAAAGACAGTGTTAGGCAAATCTCTGGCACATCCTTTTGACCTCACAGCATGGAGGTGTCCCCCCAACATAGCTGATGGGAGATGCCCAGCCATAGGGTTTGCTATCAGCCCTGCTCAGCTGTGCAGTGGCAGCAATGTGCCCCTCCTATTATTCACTGTTATCCCAAGGTCTTGCTGTGTTTTATAGATCTACATGTAAACTCTTGCACTTCACTTTCTGTCCACATACACGTGAGTTGGTAAAGTCATAAAAGGCAGGTAGTTATTCACATTTCCTCTATTATTGCTGATATGGTTTGGAACAGGAGCCAAAAGCCATATTCCTCCCTGGCTCGAGCTGGGCACATGTGCTACACGAGTCCTCCTATACTATGGAGGCTTGATCTAGACACAGCTGATACAGTCAGAGGCACCTCCAGTGTGTCCCTGGGATACCTCTGTACCTCAGAGGGAATTTTGGCACTATTTTGCACTCCTTGTGGGCTGCTGCTTTGCCTCTGACCCAGCATGTATAGATTGGAATTGGTATTTACTGAAAGCATGGGACAGGCATCGTGCAGTCTCTCCCAGGATTTAGCTTTTGAAAGCTCATTAAACTGATCTGGTTAAGGGCCATCAACCCTCTTAGATTAGAGATATAAAGAGCTTCACTGGGCTCAACTCTTCTGGGCACTGTAATATCTTCAAATGAACTCTGTCTTGGACAAGAAGACGCTGCCTGTGCCATGTCTGTCATCATTCCCCTTGCCATGAATATACTCTCTGGTGATTTTCTATTTTGTTAGACAATGTCCTCTGTATAATAGAAGGAAAGACCGATTCTTCAACTGAGAGGAAGTAACTGATTTAAGAGTTAAGTGCAAATAAATTCAGTAAGGAGTTCAACATCGGGCCTCCACAGCTTACCTTAGATTCCTGGGAATGATTAGCATCCCACTATATGGAACAAACTGCTGTCAGTGTCTCGTGTGCCTCAGGTGGTTGTCAGGAACTTTGCTGCTACGTATCTGTTTAAGTACGAGGGCTCTGGTGCTTGTATCTTGTTCAAGCTCCAAACGTAGGGTATAGCAACATATTTGCTCCAAATCTGGTGGCCCCTGGCCATTTTCAAGCTCTATGTGTGTATACAGGGAAGTGCACACCACTCTCTCTTCTTATCTTTCATTTAGACCAGGGGGATGCAAACCGACATCCCACCAGCTCCTGTCTTGGACCTGTGTAGTTTGCAAGTGGAATTTTAGCTTGGAAATTGTTTTGTACTAGTCTAAGTAGTTTCTTAGCTCAGTATTTGGGAGAGAAAGCATGAAAAATGCTGCATCTGGGCCATTATATACCTTTTGTATTACACAGGAAGGAGTCATATTTGGACACTGGCTCTTGGTTCTGAGACTCATTTATCATTCTACATAATAGGGTGGTCCATGTTGGTAAGAGTACTAAAACTGGGGACTTCTGTCACTTGAGAATGGCAGTGCTAACTATAACCCCCATAGTCAACATAATAGGTAAGCATTTGAAACAGCGTATACAAATTACTGTTTAGACAGTTGAGTTGGTTTTAATAGGGATTCAGGTATTCACATTGACTCTGACATTTGCATTTTAATATAGAGCAGACATGCAGAGTAGATTTTTCATTGTCTCTCTTCTGGAAATGCCTTTGGGGTTTCACAGATATCAATACTTTCAATGCTAGGGTTCTGAGCAGAACATTATTGGGGTAAAAATGCAGAAAAGGCTTATTTGAGTTTGCCAAACAATCCCTTTCATGTTTTTCCTTGATGAGGAAAATTGCTTTCTTTCTTCCTGTAACGTTGGAAACAGTTCTGCCTTAAAATGAGTTCCCAAGTTTTGGTACAGCTTCAGTGTTCTAAGGAATAAATGTTACTGTTTCAACAAAAGCTGTTCTAGCAGGTTTTCTCCACCCTTCATCATTATTTATAAGATAGTTTTGCCTAACCTTAGTTATACAGAGTCTAAAAAGCACCAGAAGGTTTATTTCCTTCTCCTGGAAAGCTGGTCCATTTGCCTCCTTTTTCTGTGGTGAGGTGTGCTTGGGTTTTTAACTTTGGCTGCAAAGCTTCCTGTCCATTGCATTAGCAAGGTGGTGGGTAGCTGCCCTTACCTGCTCAAAAATGAGGCAATTTGAGGATGAACACACAAATCCCAGCCTTTACTCTGTCTCCTGAATAATTTTTCACCTCTTGACTTGCTGCATCGCTGTATCATCAGCTCTGTCAATGACCGTGTTTCACCACAGATCTGTTTTAACTGAAGGCAGGTCTGTAGCTGTGCTCCTCTCCTGACAGGGGACCTGTGAGCCTCCATCACCACAAGTAAGCTGAATGCTTGTTTGCAAAACGTGCTTCTTTCAGCCCGAGCACCCAAGAGATGAGGTGAATTCCCTTCAGAAAGTAGCATTCTGCTCACTAAAGAACGTGGGTGTAAGATGAAAGTCTAGATGCAAAAGGTGCAGGAGGATCCTGTACAGACTGTAGTTTTGTGAAATGGTGTCTCTGAAGAAGAGTTCATCTGAGGGAAAAATCTCCATCAGATTGCTTTTACTGTGACTTTTGCCTTTATTTCTTCTTTATATTTTATACTTTCTGTTCAATTTAATTTGATGTCATCATGTTCAAAAACTGTAATTAGCACTCCTAAATTGCATGGAAGTGGCAAGTGATTGGGAATTTTTTTGAATAATTTCTTATATATATTCAGTTGTGAGATTTTCTCACTCACTGCCCAAATGCTTCAAAATCACTACTTTATTAAAAAGCGAGACTGTTCCTCGGCAGATGTTCCGTTTAACATAGATAGATATTTGGTGCACACTCCTTGTATGTCATGCTAGAGTAAACTTGAAATTGTGCCCTTAAAGCTGAGTCTACTCTGCCCTCTTGTGTCTTTGGAATGTGCTGCCAAATGTGCTGCTCCCAAAATACAGCTGTTTTATCATGAGAACTGGAATTTTTCCCCTGCATACTTAAGAGTAAGATGCAAGGGTACAGATATTCAGATTGCGCTGATTCTTCAGTGGTGAGTACAGATCAGTGTATGTTTGAATTTAAATCTCTTCTGTCAATATTCCTCATGCACACACATTTCTGAGGGGAGGGGAAAACAACTTGAGAGTATTTTTAATACAGCTCAGAAGTGCTGAAATAAACCTGCTGAAATTGTGGAGTTTATGAATTAAGTTTTTTTAGTTTATGAAGCTTCAACTGCAAAATTACCTGCTACAGAAAGGAGTGAAGAAGGGTTTCTTACATTTCATAGGCGCTGGACTGCTGTGAAGTTGGGGTTGGCTTAGCTTGACTGACTCTTGGACATACAAAGTTCTGACCTTAGTAGAAGTGACAGTCCAAAGCTATAAGTTTACAGTCATTAAAGGGATGCCAAAGGGCAAAAATCTGTAGTGGTTTAAGATACTTTTGAGATAAGGTTCAGCAGCCTGCTTAAAAAAAACCCTACCAGCTTCTCTGTGTGGTTGGTTGGGTTTTTTGGTTGAAAATGAACTTAGAAGGCAGGGGTGAGATGGAAGTTATTATATTAGTTATTATATTATTTTCTCCCCTTATTATATTAGGAGAAAAAGACATCACCCTGGCTGTGTATCCTTTCTATCCCCACAGGAATAGACTGCCGCAGTGCAAGCTGGTGGAAGCAGAGTTTCCTGAAAATATATTTATTTTTAAAGAGTCTTACATGTTTTCAAATCACAGAGCCAACTATTCTATTAAAGAGTGGCTTTTCTCAACAAAGTAGGAAGTTTAGAATTTATCATGGTCTGCTGTAAATCTTTCTGATAGTTTAAGGCTTAACATTTGCTCCATGAACAGTTGGATGATAACTGGCCTGAGCCAGTCCTGATTTTGACATGGATGTTTTTCTGCCTAAGGGTGTTTACACCAGAGACAAGCACTTTTCAGAAGCATCTTTGTGATTTCTCTGCATAACACATTGTGTGATGTGGAGGTCGCATACCCAGTTTCTTCAGAAATAACCCTGGCAACCTTTCCAGGCACAAGCTGTGCTCCATTTGGAATTGCTAAACAGAATTAGGGAATCTAGGTGTGCCAAGTCTGTTGCACACCTGGGGGACTTCAGGCCTTCTCTTGTGCTCCTTTGACAAACTGCGTCTTCCTCTTTCACAAATTTGCTGTACTAACTTCTTTTACCTTTCCTTGTCCTCAGCATGTCCATCTTTTGGTCCTCCTGTTACCTTCTGTGTGTAAACAGAGAAGAAGATACTGCTAACGACACAGTACTGAGCCTGGTCAAAAGATGGGATATTCTTTAAACACTTAAGAATATGTGTTTATGTTTTTTCCAGTAGCACTCTCAGGATTTTGGTTGCTGATGCTCAGACTGAAGCTTCAAACAGGTAGTTTGTTTAGCTATTGTAATGACCCCAGTAGCACCAAAAAGTCTTGTTCCTGAAACTCCTTAAACCAGCTCCATAAAGCCCTGCCTCACCAAGAGAAGCTGAAGCCTTCTCTCCACCTCACAAATGGTTGCTCAGACACAGAATGTGTTTGGTGAGTGTGTCATGGTCTCATGGCAAGAGATTTGTGGTGCTGGGTTTTTCAGCCTCTCTACTGCACTTCCTAATCCCTAGGTTAGGTAATGAAGGATGGTGAATTATGAGGTAGGAGACATGTTGAGACTGTAAATCTGAAGTTAAATTGGCAGTGGCCTCCTTGCAGTTTGGTTTTTTTCCTAGCCACAGGTTTTGAGCTAATCTCACAGATGGCCATGAATTCTCTTTAAACTTCTTTTCTGAAGAGAAGGAAATACAGTTTGTTGATCTATGAATGCAAAACATTTGATTTGCAGTCTATTGTTTGTTTTCTTAATGGTTCAAAATCATAAGGACCAAAGAAATCTGAATAAGAGACTGTCTTATGGTTCTTCTATTCTTATGGTTTATTTTTTTCCCCATGGTCATCCACATCTACCCTCTGTGTCAGTACTTCTCAAACTTCAACAGTACAAGGACTATCTACCCTCATGAAAAACCATCCAGGGACTGTCTTGTACAGCCCTTCCATTTTTAGTATCAAGATTTGGTTTAACTGGGATCAGCCATGTATTAATCTTATTTTTCCCTATCTGTTTTGCCTGCCTGCCAAATTGGAGTGTGTGTTGAGTGTTTGGTTTCTTGTGCCTTCTTCCTTTGGGGGGTTTGGATATCCTGTGATTGGCAGTCACCAATGTCTGCAGGCACCAATGGTGCACAGGCCCTGAGTAGAAGCACTGCTCAGCATTTCTTACTAAAACAAGTCTGCAGTATAAAGATTTACACCAATTCTCATTGCCAGAAAACTCTCTTTTTCAAGCTGGCTTTTGGTCTGCATCTTACCCATCTTTACATCCCATTACTCCTCTCACTATTGTTGAACTTCACCTGGTCCTGCCACTGACTCCTTGGTTTGCGTGCTCTTTTACCTCTCTGTTGTTGGTTAGCTGTGTTACTCCTCCTGTAAACTGACCTTCATCAGTCAGGTCTTCCACCTTTTTAATAGTGTTGTTGCTATCTGGGAATGGAGCAGTGTTCTGACAAAGCTCACCCCGCAGCAGGACAAGCCAGAGCTGACTGGCCTGGTGCTGTGACTGCTGCCAGTCACCTGTGACCTGTTAGTGCTGCCTTGCTGTCTTCAGGGGTCCCACTGCAAACTGCCTTTGAAAAGAACGTGATCCCAGCCATGATCTCCATTCAAGGATGAGGGAGGGATAAAGTGTAGGTAGCAGTGGAAGAACAGAAATAACAGTTGAAAAAAAGAACGGCATAGGTGAGAAATGGAGATGAGAGTGAGAAAAAATACAGGAAGTAAGAGGAGAGAGAGAGCTCCCTGTGAGATCAGATAATCTTGAAGAAAAGGGAGCATATTTGAAGGAAAATATGGAAAGCAGACACCACAAAGTTTGTGCCAAGGCATACAATAAAAATGAGGACAAGGACGGGGGAGGAACAGAGTGACAGAATTTTGACTTTTAAATTTAATTACAGTATGTTGTTTCTAACAACAAAAGTGCTACAGATGCTCTTGGTAGTTGTCTGAAATGAGAACTGAACCCTCTCCTGATCTGAAGAATCTTTCCTTGTTGCTGTTAGGTTGGCAGTTCTGGACCTGACAAGGTCCACCTGGAGTCCTGGCCATATTTCAAATGCAGGACTCTCAGAGACAACTAGGCAGTTAGAAAAGAAAGAAATACCATTCTCTAAGTGTGCACTATAGCAATGTACACCCTTTTAATTTACAGCAGTCCTTTGACTTACAAACAGATTTTTCCTGCTGATATCTTCAGTTCAGCATAGGCTGCATGACGATAGGGGTAATAATTGTGGTTATCTTTTTTATGTGTGATACAGTGTATGCACCCAAAAGGAGGGAGGAAGTGCCTGAGTTTTAATTTCAGATCCAATGTGAAAAGCATAGAAATTGCATTTGTAATAATCCTTTGGGATTTAAGGTCACTTGTACATAAGCAAGGATGGAAGATGAGGCAGTCTTTTCCAAACTTGCTGTTTTAGAAGAAGAGTCTTCCAGTCAGTAGCATCTCAGTGCACAACACAGAACTGAGTACTGATGGTAGAAGAGCAACAGCATCAGCTCCTTGCATAGGTTCTGCATTGTATCAGGTGTTTGTTCTGACACATACAGAGTCACTTCTGCTAGCAGTACGTGGCCAGTGCATCTCCATGGGAGGTGTGGCATGGCTGTGGCCTCATGCTATAGTAGTTCTCAGACTGCTCTTATGAAATTGCTTCGTCCACAGTAGGGCTCTCAGGTGCAAATGAGAATATTGCTTGGGTTTAGACTGGAGGATTAGTCTGTAGCATCAACAATTAGGTG
The DNA here is from genome assembly GCA_038380795.1 of Pyrocephalus nanus. NCBI lineage: Eukaryota > Metazoa > Chordata > Aves > Passeriformes > Tyrannidae > Pyrocephalus > Pyrocephalus nanus. The sequence continues at coordinate 47,909,713 of CM076265.1, read as the reverse complement.
GAGTCAGAATCATGTCACTCTTCTCACCTTTAGATTGTTATGTTATTTGTTTGTATATATTTACTGTTGTTCTTTTTGGCAATGATTTTCCGTGGTGTCTTGTCACAGCTGGTTTGTGAAGAAGCAGTGACAGTGCCAAGGGTCCAGCACCTGACCACAGCTCAGTAAGTTCACACTAAAGGAATTTACCTTGGCAGAAGGAGAGGGGTGGGTTTGGTGTACCACTGGGTGTTCATTTGCACCACGTGGATCATATGGTGTAGTTCCATGCTGATGTAAATCAGAACTGAATTGACCCTCAGCCATTGAATAAGGTCTGTCCTGGACCTCAGTGCAGAGAAGGTGTGCAGAGACTGCTGTCAGTCTGATAGCAGGAGCTTGGTGATGAGAGAAAGCTTTAGCATGTGTTTGCCACCTTGGGAAGGAGGAGAGGATGATTGCTAGCACTTGGAGGACTCTTTTTTTTTTTTAAACCTACAGCTATCTTCAGAATTTCAGTGTGTGCAATTGAACTCAGAGTGGCAGTTTTCTAGCTGTAGGCTGTACTGAAATCTTGTGTTGAGCAAGGGTTTGTTTGTCCTCAGGTCTGGGTGTGAATCAATAGTCTGGTTTAGAGGTTTCAGTGGGCTAGAATTGCCTTCTTGGTGGAGAAAATGCCAATGCTGTGCAATGTCAGCGGGAGCACTTTGAGATGCTAAGAGTCTTCTCTGCTACTTTTTGTTGATCCAGATGGTCTTTTCTAAGGACAATGTCAAAGGAATTACTGTTTTACCATTCCTTCATCTCCCCATGCAAGTGTCATGCAATCAGCATGAAAAACTGCTGGAAAACTGAATCCTCCCTGTCTCCTGTTCCTGTTTGCATGGGAGAGAAACGTAGGGAAGTGAGATGGAACCATAGTCCCTCTGCATTTGCACTCTGAAGGCAAAGTTATTTGTGAGCATTAAGCATGTGGGTGGGAGAGCTGCCAAGTCAAAGTTGTTCCCAAGTATCTGTAATCTAAATCTTATTCCTTAAATTCATCCAACTAAGGAACTTTTGGTCTGGCAAAGGCTTGTAAATATTACAGTACCTGTCACTTTTGGATGCTGCTTTCTGTTTTCATAGCAGCAAACTAAAAGCTTTGAAGTCTGGGATGTTTTGTTTAGCTTTGTAGAGGTTGACCTCAAAGCATCAATCTTTCTGCTCCTTTTAGAATGTATGAAAATAGCCTTTTCTCATAAAACTTCTTGTTAGGAACAGCATTGCTAATGGTCAGAGTTCTCAGATATTCTCAAAGCCTTGAGGATATATTGAGATATGTATAGCAAAATATAGAGAGTTTTGCATCTCTGTAATTTTCAGAGATGATTCAGTTTTCTTTATATATATATATATATATATATATACTTACAACAAAATGAAAAGCATTAATCTAAGCAATGTTTATTAAGTGATTTCTGAATGCTCAGATTGGCTCTCTCAGAGTACATAGTTAACTTTCCTGGGGTTTTAGTTCACATGTACTTTTCAGTTTCTGCACTATCTGGACAGAATGGGCTCCACCTGTTTGGACTCTTTGTGCTTACATCAGGTTAGATGTGAATGGTAATAACAGTCATGTTTTGCTAATTTTTAGGACAAGTTGCTGGTTGATAAAAACCTGTGACTTGAGTTTGCCAGATACAGTTGCTCCCATCATTTGTGCTCATCTCGTCCTCCTTTCTTGGAGGAAGGTGTGTCACAGTGTTTCTCTTGAAATAAGTCTTAAAAGTGAGTCCTGACATTCTGAATGAAATCCAGTACTGTGCAGCTAGCTCAAGTTATAACTCCTTGATGGCTCCAAAATTGACCTGGTCACAGCTAAAACTCCATGAAGGTAATACTTTAAAGACTGTGCTCCCTGAGGAGATAAATTGGATAGTTGCTTGTACTTGGGTAATGTTCTTGATTTGGATTTTGTCAATGTGTGCACAGCTTTTGTCTGAAAATCCTTGGGTGTGCTGACCTGTCCTGGAGCTGTGGCTGAAGCCAGCATTGTCTTTGCACTTGAAATTCAAACCTAGCCCTCTTGAGCGATTTATGCTCAAGTGCTCTGAGTCTTACAGTGGTTTCTCCCTTTCCTGCTGCATTCCTAGGGGAATCTAAGTATTCTTACACTGAACAGGAAGTGAATCCTAGAGCAAGTCAACCTACTGAGTCACTAAGAGGGCTCGGTTTTGACCCCAGCCTTCCCACAACCCCATGTGAACAGCACAACATCAGCAGAAACACTCTGGAGCAGACCTGCTCTGTTCAGTTTTACCATGGCTCCTGTGTTCTTTCTCTTCAACCAGACCCCACTGAGCAGTCTTGACATGGTGTCTTGGTGTCTCAGTGGTGCTCTGACTGGCTTTGCCAGACCAAATGAGCACTGCTTTCGTAGCAGAGAGGTCCCAATGAACAGCAGAATGTATTACATGACTGGCACCTTGACTGAAGTAAATTCACACTCTGCCACTTGAGGAGCCATATAGGAATGATGGCTTTGTGAGACTGCCTGTTCCAGTCACCTTTGATGACCATTCAGTTTTTTGTAAAATGTTTTAGAAAATGATGATCGAAGGCATAAAGTTAAGAGCTAAGATCCCAACTGCTTTTCACCTCACTGGTTAAGTCTTTTGCAGCTGCATGTTCCTAAGCAGGTGATCATTTTTGCTGCCTGACTGAAAATACTGGCTTTATATTTCCATTTAGATTATCTGAAAATTGGGACTTTCATCTTCTGAAATGTTTCCAGAAACCCAAATTCAGTCTTGGTTTATAGTCTTTTTGGTGCTTTAATTTCAACTGTTAAAGTGAAGTGGACTATCAGGAAGCAGTTAGTATGGAGAGAGCTGTTAATGATGCAGCTGAGAACTTAAACCCCTCATCTCAATTTGAGTCTTTTTTTTGTCTTGCAGATGAGAGGATCTGTTCACCACCCTTTATGGAGCTGACAAGTGCCTGTGGAGAAGATACCTTGCAGCTTATAGAGAAGAATGGACTGGCATTCCCATTCAGTATGTACATAGGCTTTTTCTTGGAGCTTCTAGTAGGTTCTGAATATTGCACATGCATTCCCCAAGGCATTGCCAACATTGTAGGAGTGCGGGTTTCACTGCCAAAAGTGTCAGGGATGTTAAAACCTTCCTGAAATAAATGCTCTAAAGCAGCGTTTGGAATGTGGGACAAAACCTCTCCCTATCAGCTTTTACTTTGCCTTTTATTGATGTTCCTTACTTTAAACACCTCACTAAAGTAAACATGCATTCCTGGGAAATGCTAATAGTTCTAACAAAGTTAGCCTCTTGCCCTGAACTTGTGCAAGGTGTTTCTCCTGCCAGCTGCAGTCATTGTTTTTCTTGAGAAAATCACTGCCTTGCTGATTGTCCTCTTTTTTCACCCACCTCTCCCATTCCCTGATCCAGATTACAAATATAGTCATAGAGAGTCGAAGAAAAAGGGTAAAAAATTTACCATATATAACAGACTCCAAGGGCCCACAGCCTCAAACAGCTGCTATGAACTGTTTGTGCTTTTTAGCAAGTTTCATTATGGGGCTTGTGCTTTAATTCGTTCCTTTATTTGATTCCTTGCAGTATAAAGTGAGCAGAATCGGTTAGTCGGTGTTTGTTCCCTTGGTGCTTGCCTCATTTGTAAGGTTCAGAGGTAAAGTTGCGTGGAAAAAGCATGTTTTGCCCTCCCTGCCTTCGCTCTCCCAAATGAGGCAGGTCTCCTGAAGCTAGATTGGGAAGCAGAAATTTAAAGCCCACTGAACGGCTTTGACCCCCTCTTCACGTTGTGCTCTCAATACAGGCTGACTGGTCCTCAGTAGTCAGCAGCATAGCCCATACATCCAGAAGGTCTGAATCAACCTCTCTAAATGATGATGAAATTAAAAAATAGCACTTAAAAATTATACAACTTGGTACTCTGGGAATGCTTTTTCTTCTTTCTCTCTCTTTTTTTATTTTTTTCGTAAAAACACTCTGGTTCTCCAGAGCATGTGTCTGTGAGACGTGGTATACCACTTTCCAAAACTTCAAGTTACCAACTTATTTTGGATTCTAGTGCAGGTCATCAGCCTTTCATAGCTGCCTGCCCTCTTGCCTGGGAATTTGATTCTTCCAACAACCTCCAAAGAAGTCCCATCCTATCCACCCCCTCACTACTTGCAAGTTTTATCTCTTTTGCTTAACACATAAGTAACATTAGCTCTAGTGATCATATGGGTCCTAGGGTCTTCAGCTCTTCTCTGATTTCTTAGCAGAAGGAGCATTTTGTTTCTTTCCTCTTACTGGTTTTACTCCTCCTCTTACTTAAGCTAGAGTGAGAACCAGAATATACAGAGCTGATAAGAAATATGAGAGAAAAAGAATTGCTAGACTCTCTACCTTTCTTTGTCCCCCTCTATGATTGCCTGTGAAAAATAAACTGTATATGAGTCTGATAGAGCTCATTAGGTTTCCTACTCTTCCCCAAAAACAGGGAGGTAGGAAAATAAGTTGGTTTTCACTGTGTCCCAATTCCTTTGCTTTCAGGACAGTAGTGTTTTGTGGTACCTGTAAAGTAGCTCCAGCCTCAGAAAAAAACCACATACTTGTGAAGATGCTCTCTGAGTAGGCAGGTGGCAATCCCATACTAGTACTAACTTCTTAGCTGATGCTTTGCAACTCTGTCCAGTCCTAATAATGGTCTGTGCTTGCACCTTAGTTACAGGGAGGAGCTGAGAGAATAGGGCATGGAGCAACCAAGCTTTGCAATAATTGAGGACACTGTTCAAGCAGAGACTGTCACTGGTGTCTAGTACAGTCAATGCCTTGGTCTGGTGAACTCCAGTGTTTGCATGTGTGGGTGGGAACAGGATTCTAAGGAGTTTGTGTGTCCTGTTTCAGTGGTGAATTGTTTTTTCTTTTTTATTTACCCAGTTTGTAAAACCAGAGTGGCCCATGGAACCAACTCTCATGAGGTAAGTTAAAAAACTTTGCAGTATTATGCCCCTGCTTCCAGTCTCCCCCATGATGGTGTGGCTGGTGCTTTCCAATCCTGTAGTAGGCTGAATGAGGTCTGTGCTCAAACAACTTTTCTTCCCTGCCTCTCCCTCATGTTTAATTGCACCATTATTTTTTCAAAAATCTGAAATGAAGTTAAATATGACTTGAACTTCCTGACATGGAAATTATTTTTAGCACTTTCTAGCTTCTATCATCTTGTTGTGTCTAGCAGTTTGTAGTCTCCAGTTAGCTCTGTCTCCAAGGAATCTCCTTTAGACTTTCCTTTGGTGAGAGGTCACACTAAATAATGTTTCCATCCCACAGTGTTACTTTCCAACATGTATGTGGGACAGATGAGAAGTGGGTTTGTTCTTCAAATGGAGCAGCTGGCTCCTTTCCTTGACGGAAAGGAGTAACAAATAGATACGGTTTCCAGGCATGTTCAATTGTAATAACACAGTGGGATCTGTGGGGAGAACAGTGCTGGTAGAGCTTAGCTTATCTGCCTTCCTGTAAGGCAATTGCAGCTAAAATGGTTGTATATTCCTGGAAGGAGTGCATTACCTGTGAGACTAGCTTCCTCTAAATTTAGGTGAGTAGAGACCTGTTTTAATTCTTTTCCATTTGTGCTTCCTGCCTTCCTGCTTACTGCAGCTCAGTTTTGAGAATCCAGCCCTTGCTGCTGGCTCTTCTAATTCCCAGCTTCCTTTGTTAGCAACGTGGTCATCAGTCCATGTTTCCCAGCTGCTTCTGAAATATGTGCTATATTGCTGAAATATCTCTAAGAGCTGAAGGCCCTGAAGTAAAATGTTAGTTTAGACAAGCAGAATTGCTATGGCTGAAATCTTAAATGAGCAGCACTTTGTTTTAAAAATGCAGCAAGATTTTTCAGTCAGGTCTTACCTTGGATTATTTCACAAGCCAACAAACAGTCCTATTAGTTGCTGGAGCAACTGCTGTAAATTTTTACTGTTGTTACCAAGAGCACTTGGGGACTGGATTAATTTATGAATTTCTGGATTAGTTAATGAATTTCAGACTCAATTGTGTCAGGAGTTCCTCTGCAACTGCAGCCTGAAATGCATGAACCTTTCAGTGCGTGTCTGGTCAGGCTTGGACTTTGTTTGCCTGGTGAATCTTTGTTTTATCTTCTTTCATACCATGCAGACATACCTCAGCCTCCTGCCAGAATTCCATTTTCTGAGCAAAAATTAGACTAAAATACAGTTGTAGGCTGCACTTTATCACAGAAACTTATGACGAGAGCCTAGGAGGACCCCTGAAAATAAGCCTGTAATCTTGCATGGTACCTTACATAGTTAGTAGTAGCAACTTTTGGAGTTGCTGAATTCTCAGGAATGATCCAAAGTGTATTTATGATCATATAATTGCTTATGGTCAATAATATCAAGGGAAGCATAGAGTAAGTACCTGCTTACAGTACAGTCTGTCTAAACGGTGAAGCATAGGTCTTGAAGCAGTAAATTGTTGCCTGTTCCATAAATGACTCCTTCTTTGGCTTTTGGTAAACCATTTTCTGTAGATGTATTTTCACTGCATAGTTGACACCAGAACCAAAACACTGACCAGAAACATGCTTTTCTTCATAAGATAGCTGTTCAAAAAGTTTAAGTGCTGGCTAACAGGGACAGCTGAAGGTGCAGACTGGAATTTGGGTTTGGTACCAGCCAAGGCTGGTGGACTCCACAGTTCTCATGTGAGAACATGCTGTAGTTAAGCTGAGGTGCTGTTAGTCTTCTTGTGGTGTCCCACAGTTCTACATGGCCTCTGCACTAGCAGCTGCCTTGGCCAGCTCAGCACTTGAACCCTGCTTTGCCAGCACCGTTTGTTAAACTTGAACAGAGATGATGGCTGGAAGTTGTGCTTCCTGGCTGCCAGCAGGTCAGAACATAATTAACCTTTGGTACAGCTGCCATGAGAGACCCATAGCCTGAAGAATTGTGTCCAGAATTACTTTTTCTGAGTGAGAAAAAGGCAGAGAATCACTATGCTTTTTGAGACTGAATTCCTTAAGGACATTGTCAGTAAAAAACACTGGTGAAATGTTTAGTTTTGCCTTCAAGATAGCTCTGCATTTATAATGAGGAAAGCTGTTTGGAAATTATGACATCAAGTATTGTTCCCATGTTACTGCCAGACACAGCAGGTCTGTGCTACATAAAAAGGAGCAAGTGCACCCTGCAAGAGAATTCTTGGAGCTCTATTCATGCATGTTAAAAGCCATGAGACATCACAGTGAACCAGTGTAAAGCAACACCACGGGAGTTATATGGGTTGTGTGCTAGTCCATGGGCTGTCAGCACAGAGCTTTGCAGAAGAGAGGTTTCACATAGTTTTCAATAGTCTAGGTCAGCTGTGTGCTGAGAAGATAAACTCTCTGGCTTTCCACACTCCTAAAAATTGGCTGATAAATACCTGTTCATCTTGTGGGTTTTTTTGTGGGAATCAATTATTATTGGAAGAGAACACTATAGGAACAACACAGTTCTTGCCAGTTGGAAATTATATAAAGCCAACATTCTGCATAGGAGGAAGAGTGTTTCTTGCCACCAGCGAGAAATAGATGGTATACGATGGTGTTGCTGTTAATCATCTTGATGGATGATTCTGCTGGTTAGAGAAGTTTCTTGCACAGGTTGTTACCACTTGCAAATTCAGTCCGTACTGTCAAATAGAAAGCACCTGGTGCAATAGAGACAGTAAGAATATCAGCTGCAAGTATGTATTGACTGGACACATTGACTGGAACTCAGCAAATGTTAACCTACTGAGTCATTGTGCATGTGTGCAGACAGTTGTGTGATCTAAAGTGGACTACCAGATAAGGAACAATAAGGACAAAAATGTGTGCTCAGACTTTTAACTATGAATATGTAATCACTACATCATTTACCGCAACCATGTTTTTGAACGACAAACAAACCCCAAAAACCTATTATATTTGCTATTTTTTTTATAGGAGCAAACTAAGGTGTTAGCAAAAGTTCCATCTGAAAGTACAGCACTCATCAAATGAGCAGTTGATCATATGTAATACATGAGAGAGAACGTAAAGGGATAAAGTTTCTTTGTAAAATCCTTCCAGTGGCCCTGACTTCATTAAGACACTAAGCACGAAAACTGACAGAAAGTATATGGAAAGCAGAAGCAAGCAGTGTAACTCATCTGCACCGTGCTGAGGCAGGAAGGAGGCCATTTTATTTTGTGTATCACTGTGGAGTTACTTTAGGGCCGAGAGGAATTCTCTGAGCTTCTCTGGACTGTCTTGCATCCTGAGTAAAACAGTACACCCAATCAGGACAGTGAGAAGATATTAAGTCTTATAAAACCACTTGAGTTTCAGAGCTTAGGAATTTTTCTGATAAGTATTTTGCATCCTACACTGACTGAGGTGGGCAGCAGGCTCAAGACTTGGCTGTTAGCTGTTGTCTTCAAGACTCTTGGGAGGGGAAGGATGCTGTTGTCTTCACGACTCTTCAGAGAGGGAATGTGTTCTAGCCAAAGCATCCCTGCCTGTGGGAGGGAGTTTTTTGCAGAGGAAAGAAAGATAAAATGTATGTCATGTGCTCTGACCTTGAACACTCCTTATTCACCTTCCTTACTACCAACATGCTCCACTGCCACTGTGCATAACAAGGCCCAGCATTGCTGGAGTAGTGAAGACAAGCTAATATTCAGATCCCTAGAGCATAGCTTTTTCAGGGCTTTGAGGATGGAGAGCAAACCTAGGTTTATCCTCAATAATAGGAAATTACTTTATAGATTGGTATAAAGTAATTTCCTCACCTGTGCCAGAATGGTGCTTGCTGCTGGTTCTGTGCAGGAGCCATGTCAGCACCAACAACAAACCTGCAAAATGGGACACTGTGGTTATGCTAATTTTATATATGCATGTAAGCACGTGGTAATGGAGAGGTCGATGAAAAGACCAGTGTAACATGTGCTCAAGATAAGCTTTCTCATCAAAGAATTTATGTCCTCCTACCAACATTGCTTCCGTGCTGCCTGAGGCAGCTGTTGGTCATCATTCAGGCCCTATAAATCCCTTCCTTTTTACCATATTTATTCCAGTGCCTTCAAGAGGACTATCCCTTTGTAGTAACAGTGTGAAACCAAGGAAAATCAGTAGGCCAACATTTGTTAGCAGGAAGAACTATTGGAGTCTGAAAAATGTTCTCTGATGAGGTGGATGAAGCCCCAATACTTTGGTTGTTGCAACTGGACTGAGCCAAACCATGGGGAATAGAGCCGTGGGGAAGAACTCATGTTCATGTACAACAGAGCTGTTCTTTCTGTTGTTCTTATGCTACAGGCTTGTATTCAATACAAACTTTGTCATCTGTGTTGGTCAGATGTTTTACCCTTTCGTTGTGCCTGCAGTGGCAGTAGCTTCCCAACTAAAGGCAGAAAATGAAGTTGCAAAGAGCTGAGAAGAAAATGTTGATTGAAAATGAAAGCTGCACTGCCCATAGTGTTCAGAGAGCTGTGTGTCACTAAATGAAACGTAATGAAATAGATCTAGATGCACAGAAGGAATTCACACATGGTCAATATACATCCACCAGTAGATGTTCCCCCTTGTTGCTAGGCAGGTGGGGGGTAAGCATGAAACTAATGCAAGACTTGTGCACAACTGTGTGTGTGTATGTGTTTCCAGATGGCGATCATCTTCAACCAGGAGGGCCTGAAAGCTGTTCGCCCCCCCTGTGTCATTCAGAGCTTCATCAACCACAACGCCGTGCTGTATAAAGTCTTCGTGGTCGGGGAGTCCTACACAGTGGTGAAGAGACCATCTTTAAAGAACTTCTCTGCAGGAATCTCAGGTCAGTTGTACCAATTTAAAAGGAAATGTCCGTTCTTGGAGCCTTGTCAGGAAACATGAAAAATTTCTGTGAAAACACTGCTGAAGTGAAGGCAGCTGGTTCTGATATACCATGTTTCCTCTTCTGTATTATTTCAATAGGAAGGAAAATAACTCACCTGCTCTGGAATACATACGAATGACATTCATATAGTAAATATTTATGCAGTGGTAACCTGAGTCTTACCTGTTAGAAAAAGTGTTTTATGTCATGTGGAAAGGGGGAGAGTTCTCTCATTTCACAGTAAGTTCATGTGCTATTTGTTCCGGAGTTTGTTTATAAATGTGCTTTGGAGAGAATTTCCTGGATTCCATCATTTCAGAACTTCCTCTCCCTATTTTTACCTTGGTTATGTATGTGTGTTTAAATTAAGGATCACTTGTGCTCTCCCTTAAATGAGCCTCCCTGTTCATGTGAGGCCCAGTGTTGAAAACCCTGGTGGGAGATGTCCTTTGGTTTGTAGATACCAGATGTGTTGGGGGGAAGGAGGAATGGATTTATCAGTGAGGACAGTGATCCTTCTATATGTCACTAGAAAGCAGCACTTGAAGGTTTCTCGTTAAAGATTACTTAGATTTCCTTTATGGAAAAAAACTCCTTTCCAGAGAACCGCATTTTTATGGCCCACCAAAAGCAGAAAGGAATTAGCAGCATATGGATGGGAGCATGACCTGCTTGCAACTGGACAAATTCAGGAGGTGGGGAGGGGATCAAACTAAAGGACTTCAATAAACAAGTGCCAGTTTTTTGTCTCTTTGCTTAGTGTTTTCTGCAGATTGTAGGATGTCCATTGTCCATTGCATTTTGCACTCAAATATGTATTTTGTTTGTATAGGTATAGAAGAATTATAGATATATATAAATGTACATATATAGAGAGAGACTGGTAAAAGTCCTTGTCTGCAGCTGTGTATGCCTGTATTTACATTTAGGTCTGCTCCATGTCCTGATCAAACTAAGTAGGCCAGAACCTGTGTTCATATAAACTGTTAGGACAGTTGTTCGATACTTTTGCGTTTTGAAGAGAACATTTTAAAGCATCTTCTGAAAATGCCTTAGCTAATTAGTCTCATCTGTTAGTGTAAGCTTTGAAAGTTGTCTGCCAGTCCACATAAAAATAAGCTTAGTAGGTAGATTAGGGTAATTGTCTCACTTTCTTACCCAAATCAGGAGAGTCTGAGGGGGCCATGCCACAGGTTCCTGACTAGGCAGATCCGATGATTAAGCAGATCCGGTGGCTCTGAGGCATGCAGGGAGCTGAGTGTCTGAAAGTACAGGGTCTTTCTAAACGGGAGGAAAGACAAGAAGAGTGTTTTGTGGTCAGACTGCAGAGTGGACTTGGGTTTGCTTTTCATAGCTTCCCCATCTTTACTGTGTGTGACCCTGAGGCTGCTCTTAAATGTCCACTCAGAGTGACCAGCATAGCAGAAATACTCTTGCTGGTGCCACCTGCAAGCCGAGACTTTTGTCCAGTTGTTCCTGTGTGGGTTGTCTGTACAATGCCATCAGTCTGCTGTGGTGGGAATTCCAAGGGGAGACATGTGGTGATGGATTTCTCCCTACCAGTAAAACCTCCAGCATAGAGGGATCAGGGCAGGAGGTGCTGGTGCAGTTCTCCTCATGGTTTCCACTGTGGTACATTAGTGGCTTCTGTCACCTCAGGGTGTCTCCTGTATTCCTGTGGTGCCTCCAAAAGGAGGACAGGTCCTGACCACCCATGGTGCTTTCTGCCATGGGGACAGCACCCTCCCCAGCTTCACAGGGATCTCAGTGTATCCTGGGTGCTACTGGCCTCCTGCCTGCAGTAAATGCAGCTTCCCCCTTCTGTCACACACCTTCCCCTTGGAACTGTCACTTTGAGTATGGCAAATTAGTAAAAATTAACTTCATTATCTGACTGAATTTAGTTATTGGCTCTGCTGAAGGAAAGAAAACCAATTTCTGTTAACCCAGGGCATAGTTGCATTTATCTGTGGTCCAAGAACCGTGGGTGACCCGTCTGTGGGTCCCTGCCTGTGCAGGCAGCCAAGTGCCAGCAGCAAAGTGCCTGTGGGGTGGGTGGCAAGGATGGCCCGGTGGGGACCAGGGCAAGATTCCTGGGGCTGCAGTGCCACCTACTGTTCCTTGCACTATTCCTTTGGAAATTAAAATCTGGTATAAAGTTATTTACAACCCGTTTCTAATTGCAGACAGAGAATCAATATTTTTCAACAGCCACAATGTTTCCAAACCAGAGTCCTCATCCGTCTTAACAGCAGTAAGTACACTTGGTCTTTTTCCCTCTATCACAGCTGAAAAACTATCTAGTCCTTTCTTATGGAAGTGTTAGTAGCTTGTGACTCTCTTTCACAAGTTGTCTGCTTCTGTGTTGCAGGCTGAGGTCTGTTTGGTACCACGAGCCAGCATGACTGTGTACCCCTCTGGTTTTCCTTACCGAGCTCCGGTGAGGAAGCACTGATGCAGCAGGGCTGTGCTGCTTGCCATGCCCAAACTCCCCAGGGCTAATCTAGGCAAAGGGAAGAACGAGTTTCTAAAGGCAAACACCTGGCTTTTTCCTGTCCAGAGAGATTAATAAGCGTAAATCATCCTTCTAGGACTCAGTTCTGTGAGGAAAGACGAACAGTGAAAATTCAAGCAGTGAAATCGTGTTGGCACAAGGCCACAGAGGGCCAGTAGCTGTCTGCCATGTGAGCATGCCCAGGCTGTGACCACAGGACTATTTCTGGGTGTCCTTCGAGACCAGCAATGCCAGCACCCTGCAGTTTCATGCTAGCATTTACCAGTCCTTTTAATAAGCTTTGCACATATCAATCCTAACAAGTTCTTGGGCACTCAACTGCTGAGAAAGTCACTTTACAGCACTGGGTCCTCTCAATCTCTCAATCTCAAGATTCTTTTCTGTTTCACAAGCTCTACTGGGGACTAGTCTCGTATTTGATTGAATTTGATATGCAACACTGATGCTAAAGATTAAAACTGTAATTGTACTATTTATAAATCTCTTTATGGTTATGTTAAGCAAGAAGCCATTCCTAAGAATTTACTTTCAAATTTAGAGAGCTTGCTCCTGTAGTTTGTTTACCTGCCATCTCACTCACACACATACATATTCAATACATTCTTCTGTAGGCATAACAGCATAATTCTGCTGGGTAACATGTGTAAAAAGTGAAGAAAATTGCATCTTCTAGTCATAAGTAATCTGAGTTACTCATTTTAATAAATATTTATAGAATAATTTATACATGAAAAGTATACTCTGCCCTGAAGATACCAGCTGAGTTGTACTGTATGGCTCAGATTAAACTAACAACAGGACTCTGTCCTATCAATCCTTTAGCGTAGACATTGATCTACACTGAAATAACAATAATATACAGAATGTTTGCAGACAGGGTTAAACATGCCACCTGTATATGTTTTTAAAGTGTAGATCTAGTACTTAAAACAGTGAGTCTGATTCTCCATTCATTCCTACACTGCTCTGCCTCTCCAGCTGCACCAGTATGAGGAGGAAGAACTAGGTACTTGAGTGCAGATGAATTTCCAGTATAGGAAGGATTCTGAATTATGAAAGCAGGTTCTCTTTGGTGTCTTTCTCTCTTTCATGCCAATGGTGGTCTGCAATTAGACTTGATGGATATGCACCTGGAAACTTCTGAAAATCAATCTTTCCACTAAAAAGGCTCCTTCAGAGTCCCTTAGTAATGTGTCGTTTTCCATTATAGCTGGATAAAATTGAAGGAGTATTTGAGCGGCCAAACGACGATGTCATCCGGGAAATCTCTAAGGCACTGCGGCAAGCTCTGGGAGTTTCCCTCTTCGGAATTGACATCATCATTAACAATCAGACTGGGCAGCATGCAGTCATTGATATAAATGCATTCCCAGGTGAGAAAAGCCTTTCCACTCCTGCTTTGTGTGGAGTAAGTTTTACTGCTGGTGTCTCACATCATTGCTTCCCCAGTTTGGGACAGGAAAGTACCATCCAGATGGTTCTGAGATCAAATACAGGTCAATCTGGGAAGGGAAGAACCCTAATCTAGATATAGAATTTGCAACTGAAATATTGGGTCCTAGGAGATACGGTCAAATTTTAGTGGCTAGTTGCAACATGGCTGTCATGCCCTTCCCTGCAAAGGGATGCCCAGGAACTGTAGTCTGGGACTGTGTGCTGGAACCTGGCTTTTCTGGGCCTGGCCCTCATTCTGAAATGAAAAGAAGAATAGTAAATTCTATTTTAGTAGAGCCTTTAAAGATTTCTGGTTTTTTCAGACTCTATGCTATTAAAAAAAGATGAGGGGGTGGAAGTAACAAACTGTTCCCTTAAAAATCTCTTCCTGTGCAAACTGATTCCCTACAAAAAGACATTTGTGCACAAAAATAGTGCCGGGAATCTGAAGATGTTAAAATTGTAGGTGCACAGAAGAGTGCTGTGAAGAGTTAGTATCCTTGCAAGTGCACTTATAAGTGCATCCTGGAGTAAAAGAATAGATCAGAGCATCTAAAACCAGGTAAATTTGTCCTCTGCTTTTTTAGTTAACATATTTCTTGGAAGCAACTAAATAAACTCTGTGACCACTGGAATTGTTGAAAGGATTTTTAAGTGTATATAGGAGAAGGTCTGTTACTTGTGCTAAATTCAGTAGCCTAACATAGGAAAAGAATACATCATCTCATTTGATGCTCTTTTGTATGGGATTTTTCTCTTTGAGAATCTCTTCTCATTACCTGATTGTTTTTTCTCATTACCTGCTGTGATCTTTTTTCCCAGAGGCAAACACAGGCTGATATGTAGTTTCTTTAACCTGTCATTGAAGACTTTGAGTTTTCAATATAGAAAATATACATCTAGAGATCTTGCCCTGAGCCCCGAGTCTCCTAAATCTTTCCATTTGGGTTCTCAGTCCTACTACTGCCCTGTAGTGCCTTGCTGGTTTATCTCCACAGTGAGTGGCTTCCTTTCATTACTCAGCTCTGCTATTCTCAGGTCACTTTGCATCACGCTTCTACCATATGGTGTTGATGCAGTCTGCAGACCTATGAAAACACTCTTCTGCCAAGAGCAGTGAAATGACCTAAATTTGGTGTCAGATGGAGCCATATCAGTTTTGTCAATGGGATTATATTTCAAACATTGATTCTTGAAGTCAGTGATGCAGGAGATTCTTTTGCAATCCTGCATCGTGCATTTTGGTTTGGTGTTTTGGGATTTTTATATTTTTTCAAGTATTGTTTTGGATTTGGTACTTTGCACAGAGTGAAATTCTCCTTTTCTTGAAACGTTGAAAAGTCCAGATTGGGGAACAACCACTGGCAAACATATATTTGCATATTTAGGGAGGAGTAATGTCTTCTTGTGGCAGAGGTTTTCAGAACTGCCTTTGGCCTCTTGCTCTACTGTACTCCTACTCTAAGGAGTACTCTAATGTCCCTTTGAAGGGACATTGAATTAACAGAGTGGTTTAGTCCTTGCAGGAGACTTGAGAGCATGGGGAAGCTTCTTATGCACCAACCTATACTGAGTCTCACACAGCAGTTTTTTGGTGGTGAACATGTGGGTACTGAAGGTAGCTACTGGCTTTATCACCATGGGACAGGTTGAAGACCAGCTGGAGAAAGTGTAGAGGATAGGAGCAGGGACCAGACATATGGAGAAGGCTGGGAGAGACAAAAGTGCCTTCCGATTTGTAAAAGGTAGCAGAACTGAGAGAGAGATGCCCTTGCCCTTAAGGGCTGCTGAGGTTGGAGAAGAAGCAATGGAGTAAAATGCACCAGAAGAAAAATTACATTTCAGCACAGAATACTCTCTTGTTCAAAAGCATGTTCAGCCCAGGCAACTGAATTTCCCTCCAAGGGCCAGTATGAATAAAGGCTGAACAGGTTCAAGGTCTGACTTCATTGACAGGGCCAGCACATTGCTAATGAGAATTTCAAACTCAGCCCACCTCAAAAGAGTCACTGCATCAGCAGTGGGTTCTCCTTGTTCTGGCTCAGTGCAGTCCCAGGAAGGGGCCCTCCCTTTCTCCTCTTCCTAAAATCATTCAAGCCTGCAATGGTTGCAGTAGAGCCAAACTGGACCCAACTTAGACCCTCCAGGGATCTGCTGCATTATCTCTGCACCACTGCTTTGAGGAAGGGAGGGGAAGAGATGCCCTATAAGGAGCATTCACAGCCTCTTCCACTGAGCTCAAGCCACAGCTTGGGGCCAGGCCTAACCAGAGCCTTGTCCAGGTGCCTAGAGGCTTGCTGCCTTACTTGTGTGCTGTCTTTTATGTTTGCCAGGCTAGAAGCTCATTTGAACCTGCCACTCCATGGATGTCATGTTGAGATGAGTTTAACGTCAGAAGTGAGAGCAGATGTACCTGCAGGAGGATGTTGTCTGTTACCTGCTCCATTAGCACCAGTGACTCTTCAAAAAAGATTTTAAAGATGAATGTCTGAAAGGCCCATAGTGTCTCTTGTTCAGTGGGAAACCACTGGGACTATATTTATCAGTGCTTAACAGCTGAGATATCTGACTGTAGGCACAGTCACGTAGCATGTGGGGTTTATGTTTGTCTGACCTCAGACAAGTGACAAAAAAGGCTCCATCCACATAGCCTGCTGTTCTGCGGCTGTGGCTGAGCTCAGCCAGCCTGAGCAGCGCCTTGTGTGTGTTTTCTGCAGTCTGTCCCTGTTGAGGTGGACTGCTGGCTCTGGGTGAATCTGAAAAGCATCAGATCGGAACATGCACTTTGTGTGTGTTAATACATCGGCACAAATGCAGGACATGGGCTGTCCATTTCTCTCTGGCCAGGGGAAGATGCAGAAGAGCAGAGAATGTGCCAGATCAGGGAGAGTCTCCAAAAAATCAGACAGGTAGCATCTGTAATGCTAGCTTAAAAATGCTCATAGCTGCTTCTTGCCTCCACCAAAGCTCGCAGGGGTGGGTACTTGTTTTCAGATGCATTGCTGGGTGAACATCTTTCCTATCCATGTTCAGCCAGAGGACTGTGTTTTCAGCATAGCAAAGTTTAGGGTTGTTGTAGACAGGCACTTGCAGGTTTCAGCAGGCAGTGCTATGATAGCACCTGCTGGAGCACGATTCATGCAAGTTGTGTTTTGAGGCATGCTAAACTTACATCCTTCCACTGATGCCCTGTGTGACACTAATCCTGAATTCACTGCCAGTAGTTTCTGAAGGTGTAATTTAATCTACCCTTCTTGATTTTGTTATCATTGTAGCACAGGTGATGTCCCACAACTGATTTGTTTGAGAGGTCTACAGCAGCCCTTGGAACCAAACAAGGCACTATCCACAGTTTGCACAGCTTTCCACAGGTGTTCTGTGACTCAAGAGTTGAGACATCTAGTTCTCTTCCTCCCTTCCTTGTATTTCTTTTTTACAATTTTGTGAAGTTTCTTCTGAGTGACCAGGCAGAATTACTTGGGCATTTCCACCCAGTGTGCAGAGGAACTGCCTAGACTGAGCCTGCCTGTTACGTACAGCTTCCTTACACTGTAACATCTGCTGATTTCAGGACTGAATAACTGGCCGTCTTATTCCTGTTTAATATTTAAAACAACGTCTTTGTGTGTTTGCAGGTGCCCCCTGACAAGACTAGTTTGTTTTCAGTGAGCAGACATGGAACACTCTAGGGTACTATGGATCTCCTCTCTGAATATTAAAGCTGTTACTATGGAGATGGCTTATTCCTAGGGTGTTTGAAGCACTCTGAGTAGATTTGAAGGTTAATCCCATAGCTTTTACATAAGCAAGAAAGCATAACAAGCACTTCTGTCAAAGAGGTGGAGATCCTATTCTGACTCCCATGGCCAGCCCCAAGAGTCCGAGTTGCCCCCTGCCGACCAGTGGATTACCATGTGAGGCACTGGAAAACTCGATGTTTTGAAATGAGTAATTTTTTTGGTTAATCTGTTTAAGGGTCTTTGAGAAAGCAAAACTATGAGCTGTCGTCTCACATTGCTGGTGTTTTGTGTGACCTGCTAAATATCTGGGAGAATTGTGAGCAAGTACAATAAAATTAATAGCAATGTCTCAGCCTAAATAAGAGTTATATAGATAACATATGGGTTATAAATACACCATAAAATCACCACAATTATCCTCTTACCTTATGTTTCTGAGAAGTTGGGTTTTTTATTGCCTAAGGAAGTAGGTCTTTACAGGAGAATGGAGATTAAAATTGAATTATTTATGGATCTGAGGAGCTATTCTGCACAGTGATCACATCACTAAAAGTGTGTTAAAATGTGCATTTACTT
Source organism: Pyrocephalus nanus (assembly GCA_038380795.1). Lineage (NCBI taxonomy): Eukaryota > Metazoa > Chordata > Aves > Passeriformes > Tyrannidae > Pyrocephalus > Pyrocephalus nanus. The sequence continues at coordinate 47,891,568 of CM076265.1, read as the reverse complement.
TGTGGTCTCTGGTTCTGCTCATATGCTGCTGTGTGATGTGTGCTATTCACATGGGTCTTTTAAACTTCGTTATTGCTTCAGTCTCCTGTATTAATGTCACCTTCAGAATACTTTTATAGACCTTTTAAAACGGCCTATCCCATTAAATAATACTGAATGTCATATATCACCTCTAAATAGTAAGGCAAACTGATAACAATTTTAGGTAATGCAGTAGCAGCTAAGATCCATTTCAAGACACTGTACCCATATGTTGCATGTCTGGTTCAATTTTAGAATAAATGCCATGATGTGCCTGTACCAGAGTGTTTAAAATAGAGCCAGAAGCTCTGTACGCCTACTGCCACCCTTTGTGTCACCAAAAATGTCATGTCTCCTGGTACTTGAGCAACTGTTTTAACCAGGAAACTCATTATTAAACTGCATTGTAAATTGTCTGTAATCATTTAAGAGAACATGCAGAAAAGTGGTTTCAGTTCCAAAATAAAAGATTGATGTTTCTATCAAATACTGTATCATTGATATATGTTTCCCGTGCCTTGAGTGGTTTTTCAGACAAAGCAGGAAACATGTTTTAAGTGTCAAGTCAGGTTAGATTAGACGAGCATTACATTGCTTCTTACACAGTGGGAAGCTGCCTCTTCTGTAGGATATAAAGCCAGCCCTGCTGTCCTCTGAGGTTTCCCTAACTGAGGGTATTGCTGGGCAAATTCTAGAGGGAGTCCAGACCCTCAAGGGAGCTCTGCATTAGAGCTACTTGCCATTATAAACCTGGAAACAGGATGGAAAAGATCGTCATAGCCCAGAGTCTGTAACGTACGGAAAAACCTGGACTTGGCAACAAATGGTAGAATATACCTAAAATTGTATATACACATATATACCTGGGAGGAAAAAGAAATAACAAATCTGAAAGGCAACAGTTTTTCTCATTGGAAAAAAATTATTTTTATTGCAAGAGTCTCTATTCCTCTTTATGCTAATCTGCTCGTGCTGTCACTTAAAATGATGTCATGGAAAAAAGCCTTTTTATTATCAGTTGGAGGACAAGGACAGCCCAAGAAATAAATTGTTAAAAGAAGTCTTTCAAAGAACCTACAAAAATTACTTAATTGCCTTCTTTTCTTTCCTTTGTTTTTTTCTCTTTTCAGGTTACGAGGGTGTTTCTGAATTTTTCACAGATCTCCTGAACCACATAGCTGCTGTCCTGCAGGGTCAGGTACCTGAGGTGACCCAGCTAAACCGCAGCAAGCTCCTGGCAGAGCAGACCGGTGGGATCATGGACGAGCGGATATGCTGTGCTAGCACAGGCTGTCTCAGCGTCATGGGAAAAGACTCCTCCTGGATTGTGGAAAGCGAGACCAACAGCTCAGTAAAACTGCAACACCAGAGACTAGGCTGCAACTCAGCAGTGTCCCCCAGCTTCCAGCAGCACTGCGTCGCTACGTTGGCAACAAAAGCTTCTTCTCAATAACTTGCCAATACCATGGACTGAGAAAAAGCCACAGGGATACAAATTGTGGTCCCAGAGCCAGATTAGGCTGTAACAATACAATTGAGAAAAAAAAAAAAAAAAGGAAAACAAAAAAAAACCAAACACAAAACACAACACAAAAAAGCAAAATTAAAAAACCCTTCCATTTGATTTAACCTAATGTGCTGATAAAACGGACTGAAAGGGGAAGAGCAAGAAAGTGATTGAGATCCATTTCATCAGATTCCAGTTGCAAATCTGTAGAAAGTTTACACATACATGTGTTTTAACACTAGTCCTTTCATTGTGGGAGGGTTGCTCTTTCATTTCTATTGTTCTTTGTAATCACTGGTGACCAGCATTTTAAAATCGGACCTCATGGTATCAAGAAGATAATAATTTTGCAATGCAGTGTCTGAATGTAAAAGTGCTAGAGATTTTTGCCTAAAATATTCCCTGTTCCTTTTTTTCCAGGTAGGCTATTGCAAAAGAAGGCTAAGACAACTTCAGTATCACTAGACTAAATCTCCTGAAACATTGACCAGTCAAGATGTTGACAGGTAGCTTGCTGTGAAGCCTCTGCACTTTGAGTAGGATAGAGCAGCCTGCTTGTTCAGGGGCAGAGCCGAGGTGACCACCCCTGTTCCAGCCTTCCCCCAGGCCTCACTGCTTCAGTCAAAAGCAGCTTCTAACCACATCTGCCAACAGTGACATGGTTTCATCCAGAGAGTGCCAGTATTTAGGCTGATTTGAGTAGATTAAATAACATCCTTTTTATCATCTGCTAGTACTGAAATCCTGGAGAGTTAATGGAAGCAGCTGAGCTCTTAGTGGAGAATTTATTTTCCCTCCGTTGCACTTGTGAGGACTCTGGGAGAGCTCTGCAAAAAGGCTGGCAGAGCTTACATTTTCCTTGGAGCAGCACACCTGGTCTGCATATCCTGAGGGGTAACTCAGTTGCTGCCTTCCACAGATCCATGCTGTTGTGCATTTTTTTTTCTGCAAATTAAACAGAATTGTGTACCTTCATATGAGGCAGAAGTACAGGACAGCTCTAGCTTGGAGACCTCATTATTTTGTTGCAAGCTGCCAGGTGAAGCCATATGGTAATTTACAACAGTGCTTTATACTATCTGTAAACTATAGCGTGGCCAACTTCTTATCTCTTGAGATATGCAGTGAACCAGTGGTGTTCACCCTCTGTTGCATCTTCTAGCATGGCAGCATCTTCTGCTGTTGAGAATTCCTGCAACTTTTGCTAATTCTGAACACTAAATTGGAAATATCCAAGTGCTGAGAATGGAGACACTATTTTGGAAGAAGGAGTGGCCTTCTATTCCCCTTATAAGCCCTACATACAATTTAGAGGGGTGGTGTTAAGAAAATTTCCTTCGTTAAGCTCCTAGCTTGCATATACAGGAATTTCTGTCTTTCTATAGCAGGTGTTCATAAAGCATCCACCACTGCAGCATCTAGTACCAGTTTGGTTAGTATCATCTGTTAGATAGCTACTCAAAAGGATCTAGAGCTTAAAGCCCAGGTAGATCATGAAGAGAGAATTAAACTGTAAAAAAGGTGTCACCACCCTACCTGATGGTACCAGTCCTGGACGGGAAAAAGTTTTGAAGAGTGTTGCGTAGCAATTCTTTTGTGTAATGCTTTTTCCTTGGGAGAAATTGGTCTTCTTCCAAAATGCCATTCTTCGGGATTTCCTTAGCCAAGATTGATTTTTTTTCAGGATGATTTATACAATAGAAGATGATTCCACCTCTAGAGGGATTACTAACTTTAAAATATTTCTGTGGGAACTGAAAGGACCTTATGAGTGTGGTATCAATCAGATTCCAGGGTGCACATAAATGCAGCCAACTTCCTCAAGTATTGCAGATCAGTTCTGAGCTGGGCACGCTTCACAACCCTTGTATGCTTTGAGGCTGCTGGATCCCACGTTGTCTGCAGCTCGCAGGTCTCGGATGGTTGTGGTGTGAGTGAGTCAGATGTACATAGGGATTTATAAAAGTATACATGACAGACCAAACCTTTCGTAAAGCCATGACTGAAATAAAATTGACATCTACACTTTGGGGTTTGTTTTTGTTTGTTTAAAATAAAAAGTGTTTTTATGTTACATGTGTAACAAAAGATACCCTCAGGAAGGAACTTGCCAGTGCATATTTTTGTATGGTACTTTCTTGTAACCAGCTGGTGGAGTGTTTGTAGACTTGCCTATTGCTCCCTTTATTACAATGGCTTGGGCTTTTCTTGGTTTTTTGGTTTTTGTTTCTTTATTGGGTGGTGGGGATGGAGCAATGATGTTAAAACTGCTTTACTAACTCAAGACCTTTCAAACTAAGTATGTTTACATGAACTGAGTGTTGGATCCAATGGAAATGTCTGTATGCTGTTTCCTAGTTAGAACATCAGATAAGAATTTTATTTTCCTGGCTGCCTTCTGAATTTTGGTTGGCCTATTTTGCACTGCTTTATTTCTCCAAAATAAACTACTGAAATATAATTGTGCATTTTAAACTTGTTTACAAATGATTGTTAGAAGTTTATTTTGTAATTCTCTTAATGCTTGCAGAAATACTATATTTAAATATTACTCCAGACCTTGGCAGTAACTAGAAAACAAGTTTAGGTCATTGGTGTGATCAGTGACATTTTTCCCATAGTCTGTAATTTATTTTTTATTTATCGAATGTATCGGTATCACTTTAATTTACCAGGTGCAGATATGCAGGTACCTGTTGTGATGTGGCATTACAGTAGAGTTTTCACAGAAATTACCATGCAATTGCTATACTACTCTATTTCCTTGCAGAAATTAATGTTATGGCTCATATATTAGAATATTACTAAATCACAGGGGCAAATCGGGAGACCAACTTTTAAAAGCCAAAACTGTAAATTACTAAGTATCCAGACATAGTTACATTATTATGAAATATTCAAGCATGAGTATGTTATTAAGCCTGCGCTGAAGTGCTTTTCTGAATTGCTGCCTCATTTGGTAATTTCAGAATAGTTTTGATTTAAGATAAGCTTCACAGTAAGTTAGTTAATACTCTGTAGTCTTGTCTTTCTTTGTAAAAGTAGAGGAGTGTAGTAACATTAGACCATACCAGAATGCCCTTGCTCTTAAAATTGCAGACAATCCGGGGAGATTTTCCATAATTTCTGTTTGAATTCTGTTATTGTGGGTTAGAAGAAGTTTTTTCTGTGTTTTCAGAGGCATCACTATTATTGCTGTGTTGATGGGAGCAATTATATTAAAATTACATGGTCACCAGTTAGCTTTTTAAGGATTTACTTTTGTTCTGCTTCACTGTTAGAAATCCACAAGAACACCATTAGCTTGACTGGAATTTCTCCATGTTTTGTGTCAGCATAGTGGAGGAGATGGGACTCTGGTTTCCACTGTAATTACATAATCAGCTTCAACAGGTGAGGATTTTTCCCTGTTGAAGAGAACTTGAGTGGTATTACTGCTGCCTGCAATGTAAAGTCATCACCACCCTCCTCCCCCTGTAGATGGCTGGGCCACATTGTGCTTGAGTTTGTAGCCTATGCCAGAACATCCTGGTCATTATGTGAAAATGTGAAAACCATTTGCAGAAATGCAGCCAAACCAGGAGCATCGGTGCTGTCACTTGTGGTTTGTGTAATGCAGAACTGCCACTGGGCCAAAGATGGTTTGCCTTTGTTTGACCGCGGGTCTGGCTGTGCAGCCCTTGTGCTGAGGAGCTGTTTGACTGGGCTGGGGGGCAGAGAGGATATATTTATTAGTACTACTCAGACTGTTGTAATGATAGAGCTGTTTAAAGATCTCCATCCTCAGTATGGGAATGTTTGTGCAGAGGAGGTCTGTAGCAGGGTGTGCAGATGGAAATCAATTTGTTTTCATTATAGATGATTACAAATTAAGGACCCGACTCTGAGGCTCTCAGGAGGTTATGAGGATGGTTCAAGATAAAGCCTCAAGTTCTTCAGATTAAACATGAGCAGTATCCAGCCAGGGAACAAGCAGGTGGAGCAGTGGTTGGATAACAGAGGCAGAATACAGTCCAAAGGCAACAGAATAAATGGGGCCAGAGGTGTTTGAATTGGCTGGCAAAAAAAAAAGGCAAAACAAAGGAAAAATTCTTCTGTTGTTTCCATCCAATTAAAAAAATCCAGACTTCTCAGTTCTTAGGCTAACACTGGTTTCCTAAAGTCTTTGCGTGGCAGCAGTGACAAGTGAGTCAGGCTTTTCCACACTAGCTTACAGCCTTGCCTTCTACAGCTGTGGAGAAAATCTTGGGTTTTGGTTTTTTAGTGAATAGAGTCTATTTTGAGTTCATAGCAGTCTCCCCAAGTGCACTCTTGCAGGAATTCACTTGCATTACCCTGCTAAGTTTTTTTTTCCTCTCTACTTTTTAGTAAGAGATGTATTGATTTCTGTATTCAGTATAAAATTACTTTATGGCGTGTGTTTTGTAATTAGGAGTATGTGAAAATGCTTTGTGCAGATTAAAATATTTCCTTTAATATAATCTCCTCTCGCTTTCATAGATAAATGGACATGCTGTTGCAGATCACATTACTGATTTTATTTGTAATATTGCTTTAATATCTATTTCAGAGGAATGTAACCTCCAGAAAAGTACTTTCCACATCTTCACTACCTTCCCTTTCTCTGTTCACTGTGTGTAGATCCAGGCCATCAACACCTGAGCTTTTGACTGGATGGGTTTCAGATCTTCCGTGGATTCTGTCACATTTACATGGCCACAAAAATTACTAAAGATGGTTGAAGTTTTTGAGGAGCCAGGTATAAATAGAGATGTTAGAGTGATTCTTCAGCAACACAAGCACAGTAACGTTTGCAGCAAGCAAAGGAAATCGTTTTCACTCTCTGTGTGCTGTTGGCTGTTGGGCTCTGGTCCACCCTGCTATTGGGGTAGTTTTCCTGTGGAAATAAAAAAATCCACTGTGAGAAAACGTCCTGTATCTGTGATGCAGAAGGAAGGCAAGGAGGGTAGGGCTTGGGAGTAAAATCCTGGCCAGTGGACACCGTGATACCAGTGGTCCAGAATTTCACTCTGTGGTTTTTAATAGCAATCTGGGGAGATGTTTTCTTTCTCTCCACGATTCTTATCCTGAATCCACTGGGGCGGATGCTAGGAGATCCCTGTGGCCCACATGAGCTCATTAGCAGGTGACCTTGCCCAGCATGTCATAAGTTTGCAGAGGGCTCTTAATGTCTTGGGAAGTTTTTGTTGATGGCCGGGAAATCTTTTGAAACTCCAGAAATAGCTGAAACAGCAAATGGAGTTTATGAAAATCAGGTCTTCCTCTTGCAGCCTTTTTTAAGAAACCCACATTTTATTTCCTTCTTTGTTCTTTACACAGTAGTTTTTAGATATAAATTATTTTAACTTTTTTTGTGTGAAAAGTCATATATACATATATAAAGTTATTAAAAGGTTGAGTATATGTTGAGTATAAAATAGTGACTTCTTTGTTTCAGATGTTAGCAGTCCCTAAAATGGGTTGTCTATCCTCTTGTAAAGTCAGTGCTGTAAAAAAAAAAAAAATTAAAAAAAGATGTATTAGATGTATCTTTTATTATTTATTTCTGATTCAGTATTTGATACAGCGTGTGTATACCCTTGTGATAACCACATACTAAAAACACTGTTGTTCTTCAAATGGAGTAACAACAATTCCTTGGAATCCCAACAATTTTGAGAAAATTGGCCCTCTGGGTGTGAATAGTGTTGGATATTGTCCTTCAGTCTCCAGCATTGCTCCCCACCTAAGCATGGCTGAATCTCGGGGACCATTTTGTGTGTGTGCTAGGTTGCGCAAGTTCATTGGTATCTGTGTTCAAATCCAGCTGTACAGTGTTAAGAAGTGTGTCTTGTGATTCGCTTCAGCCTGGTTCACTATGATTTCTGAAACATAATTCCCATTTTGTACTTAAATTTGTATAGAATTATATAAACCCATAAAAGATCATGGCTTACTGTAAAACCCAAAATACTTGCTATTTGGCGTCTTCAATTGCATGACTGATCAGATCTGACAATGAAGATGGTGCTTTCATCTAATAGCATTGATTTCAATGGTAGTATATTCATTTTCTTTTTGTTTGCCAAGCACCTGTTTTTGGACAATGTTTTGGTTTCAACAGTAAAGCAATATGCAGTAGGTATTGTGGCATTATCTCTGTAATTGTTTTGAAGAGAGAATTGTCCCTTTCCAACACATAATGAAAATAAATGCCTTATAACAAGTTCTACTTTGCTTCATCTTTCTGAGTGCATAGGGCAGCGAGATGAACAGCTTTTTGGGAGAAACTTGTTTTCACGAGAATTGGATGTTCACATCCTTCCTGAGTGCAGTTGTTTGCAGTTGTTTTGGACCTCCTTGTACCAGAAAGATTTTATTTGATTTCTCTTCTAACAATTAGAGGGAAGTCAGCTATTTTTATCTTGCTATAGAACACACCTAAACATCACTGGGATTTAAGCTACTCTTATACATAAGAATTTATTCATAGCGTAGGCTTCTGATTGTGCTTTCATCATCCGGGATAGGGAATTCTTGATTTATCAAAAGGTATCAGGAATTTTTAATCAGAACCCTGTTTTGGCTGGCGCAGGAGAGAGGTATCCCACTGAGCAGCAATAAATTTTGCTAAGCAACAGGCACTCTCACAAGGGTGCTCATTAGATGCTGCCTGGGGCTCGGTGCAGCAGCCCCAAGGCAGGGCTGGCTGTGGCAAACAGAGGTACGGCTGAGCAGAGCAGCAGCTACCAGCTGATGGGGCATCCTCCCAGGCCCAGCACTCAGGCCTTGAATACCACCCTTCCCTTGGAAGAAAGTCCTTGGGTCTCAGCTGTTCTGTGGGCTGCAGGTGATGAGAGAGAACTGAGCTTCAAACTGGAGCATCTGGAATACAGCCCTTGCAGTGGGTGGGCCTTTTCCTCTGCTGCCAATACACAAAGAACATCTGAAATATTACGATTGGTCCTCAGAGACTTTTGGGGCCAGCTTTCCCAGCCAAGGCACCACTCAGTCCTCCAGCTGCCATGTAGCCTGAAACCCAAGGCATGGGGACAGTTCTGCCTTTAAGCGTGGTGCCAGCCACGACTCCTGTGAGCCGGCACACGGGAGGAACATCCTCTCGGGATGGGCCTTCACCTCTGGGGAATCACAGACCAATACTTTTCCTCATGACTAGCCTATTTGTTACTTCTTTTTTTTCCTAAACTACCTGTGTGTTGTCCAAACAGCTTGAGTTGGTCAAGCATTGACACAGTGTTTAAACTTTTAATTGTTTTCTCTCTGGTCAACCTTGTGTTCATCGATGAACCTTGGTTGTGACCCCTGAAGCTCCCAGGTCTCACTGAAGCTCCCAGGACAGCCAGTGCCAGGGCTGAGCTGTGCAGCACCAGCGGGCCCTGGATGGGCAGGGAGAGCTCTTCAGTGCTTGGGGACCACAGGGAAGTGTCCTCGATGCCGGGCTCCAGCGGGCAGCAGCGCAGGAGCCTGGGGAAGGAGGGAAACGCCATCACCAGGTGTCTGAGGTGAGGGGAGCCCTTCATTCCCCTCCTCTCCGCAGGATTCCTGCAGCGTGCTGTGCTGACAACCGAGACTGAAGCTGCCAAAACAAAGGAACGAACCCACTGCAGTTTTATTTTTCCTTAGATAAATTTTTTTATATAGAATATATTACAGTCAGAGTTCTCAGCACTTAAAAGATAACAAGTTATTGCAGTTTTTTACCCAGTGAAACTACCGGTGAAAGGAGAACTTTCTAGAAAGCTGTCTCGTCTTTTTTAAAAAAAAAGAGGGAAAAAACCCCCACCCAGACAGAAAATACACACGTAGGTTGCGCTTCACACCCACCAGCGCCCGGCCGGGCGGGTGGGGATCCGTGCGGACAGGGGAGCGTGAGGTGAAGCAGCGGCGATGGACACAACACTATGGCGAGGGAGGCAGGCCTGGGCGCTAGCGAGGGCGGTGCTTCTGCTCGGCTTAATTGCTTTTAACTCAGGAAATGGAAACGCGGTGGGGAGGCGGGAGGGTGGCGCCGGTGCTCTCGCCTGCACAGCGAGGGCTGGAGCCCTCAGCCTCGCCTCAGCTCATGCAGCTTGTGGGCAACGCGCTCCAGCTCGGCCTCGATGGCAGCCAGGCTCTCCAGCTCCTGGTCCTGCAACAGAAGCCCAGGACACGCGTCAGCACCCGGGGGTGGGCAGCCCTCGCCCCACAGGGCTACAGAAAGCCTTGCCTGGGGCATGAGCACAGCCGCATCCTGCCCCATTCCTTCAGCCTGCTCCTGGGTTTGCCCCTCTGGACAGACATCTGTGCACAACCCTGATTACTCCTGTCCTAATCGCTGCAGCAGGTAATGGGGACGAGACGTGCAGCTCCCGTCCTTCCTCAGCCTTTCTGCCAGGGCAGCTCCCAGCAGGTCTGTACCTCCAGAACAGGTTGGAGGGAGCTGGGGCCAGGGCAGCTCTGCTGAACTGCAGTGGGCACCTGCACTGCGTCAGTGGAGTCAAACCAGGACGGACACTGGTGCCTGCCCTGTGGCAAGTGCAGCTTGTGCCCTGCTCATGCAGACGATGGCGGTGTCCCCTCTCCCCATTTTGCCCTGGGTGTTTGTGTGTACCTCTACTGTCAGAAGATGCCTTTCTGTTTGGGAAAAGTAGTGACTGAGGAGGCCATCAGTTTAAAGGCTCGAGCTGCCCATCACTTGGTGATCTTTCTACAACGGCTCTTGTGTATCTGTGCTGTCACCTGAAGCTATTTTATTTAGTGCAGGTACTCAAATTCCTAACTGCATGGCTTTACCTGAACTTGGGTCGTACCCAGCTGGCCCTGTCTTGCTGCCAGCTCCAGCCCTGCCTGTCCCTCACAGCTGCCATCAGCTGGGGCTCTCTGCATTCTCCCAGTGCAGCAGCAAGCTCTGTGGGAGCAAACTTGGCACTGTACATGCTAAAAGTGCCTATTCCCTATTCCTTCCTGTGCAGCTGGAACAAAGCCTTGCAGCTGCCTGCAGCAGCTGCCAAGCACAGGCTGCCACTGAGCCACTGCCCAGCACTGCATGTGGCTGGTGTGAAAAAAATTAAGGAAGAATGTAAAAATAAGTAATTTTTTTCTCTACCCTGAGCTATTTTCCTGAACAGGGAAAAAGTCACCGTGTCCCTCCACAGGGCCCTTGTCTCAGCCCCTGGGAAGTCTTTGGTTGCAGCAGGGTGTCAGCAGCTCAGGGTGCCACAAGCACGCTGGGAGCCCAGCTGAGCCCAAGCCACTGTTCCAGTGAGTTTTGTTTGAAGCAGGTCAGGGAGCAGCTGTCTGAGGCTTGCCTTTCTGGAGGAGAGTTTTGGCTACAGCTGGAACCCCCAGAAAGTGAGAAAAATAGCGCTGTGCTGAGATATTTTACAGCACCCAAAGAGAGCCTGGTCACACCCAAACCACTGCCTCACGCTGTGCCTGTGTGTTCTGGATCACTTCTGCCTGGCCCCACATGTTGAGCCTTGGAGAGTGCAGAGGACAGCACACTCAGTCCCCATCTGTGCCCACACTGGCCTCACTACCCAAGCCACATCACCACACAGCCTGAAAATGAGGAGAGGGGACAGGATGGCAGCTGGTCTGGCAGAGACAGAGCCTGTGACTTCCCTTCCCTCACTGCTGGGTACCTTGTCTAGACACTTCCTCACTGACTCCCAGAGGCCCTGATCTAGTTTAAAAACAAACAAACAAACAAACAAACAAAAACCAACCAACCAACCAAAAAAACCAAGAAAGTGTTGTTGCAGCTGTAAACATAGCAGTTTTGCAGCCTCAACATCCTCCTTCCCAGTCCTTCTCAGTTTGGAGACTGAGTCCACCACCTTGCAGACAAGGTGTACCCCAGAGCCACTGGCATGGGGCAGGTGGGTAGCAACCTCCTAAGGGGAGAGACCTGGGATGTGAGCAGATGGTGGTGAGGAGCCAGAGGGGGCAGCCCACCCCACTGCATCCCTGCTTCAAGCTGAGACATTTGGCTTTGCTTTGAACCAATACAACTGGAGATGCTCTTTTGGTGGGGGATGCTGATGGGCAATCTTTGGCCAGTGGTTTGGTGAGTAATTAAAGCAAGAGGCTTGTTTTGAAGGGAAGAGAGCTGCAGCAAACTGGCTTCATTCTCCTGCTGCCCCAGCCTCTTCCCAGGCACAGGATCATGGCCTGTCCCAGGGCAAACACCCACAAAGCCCTCTGAGCTATCCCAAATCAACTCCTGTGCCTGGAGCTGGGCCTCAGCACAACGGCGAATCCACCAGTCCTGGCTGCTGTGGAGGTGCTGAGCTACTACCCCACATCATGCAAGGTATCAGGGAAGGAGATGTCTGACTTTGAAAGCCTGACTTGGATGTATTCCAACGTCTGTTAACAGTTTTGACTGCAATGGCCCAGCTTTCTCACCAAGCTGCACCCCTGATTAACCTCTGTAGGAGGTCTGACATTACTCACTCCATTCCTGAGACAGGGAAAGCATTTCCTTTGACTTGGAAGGGCTTTGAGACACAAGGCCCATCCCCAGCCTCCAGATATAGCTCTGGTCACCATGTCCAGCACAGGCCAGTGCGGAAGTCCTGTCACTGGAGACATGACTTCATGGGGCAGGGAATAGTTTTGCACTAATCACTAAAACAAAGATAAAAACCAAAGACACAGCTAGGTGCAAATTTCAATAGTACCTGGGGCTGAATGACTAAAAGTTCAATGCCAAGGCACCATCTACATCTCCCAGCATAGTTTGGATAACCAGGCAGGATATATTCTTAAGCCTAAGTACACCAACCTCTGTTCTTCTGTTAGCACTGCCTTCCTCGTCCTTCTTTTCTTCAGGCATGGGAGCAAGTGGGAAGCCTCCTTCACTGCTGTCCTCCTTCGAATGATGCTTCCATGACCTTTTCACATCTCCCTCTGGACTACGGAAGGCATACTTGCGGGACCGAAATGCCTTTTTCATGGACCTGTCTGGGTCTTCCTCACTATCATTTTCCTCCCTGCGCTTCTTTGATGTCAACTGCTTGGCCAGTTCATCCATTTTGTTCCATCTCTTGGTGTCTTCCCACTCCCTGGAGGATTCCTCCTCTGTCTCGTCACTTTTGGCATCCCTGGTCTGGAAGGTGTCCTCCTCCTCCTGCATCCCCTCATCCTCCAGGTGATGTCTTCCTCCTCTCACTGCCCGGGGCTGCTCTTCTTCCTCCTCCTCCTCTTCCTCCTCCTCCTCAGAGCTCCGCCCATCTTTGCCAAATCCCAGCTCATCATCATTATCTGAAAGAGCATGAAACAAAACAGTGAAAACAACTGTTAACCTGGTTGCAGTCCACCTGTGAACTGAGGGGTGATGCCAGATGGGTTTCCTGACTTAGGCCCACTTTCCTAGGATTCTGGAAATACCCCCTCTCCCATTGCCATGTCAGTAGCAAGGCTTGAAGGCAGCAGTGCAAAACCCTGTAGGAAGTCCAAGAAAAAGGAATTGGTTGTCCCTAGGACCTTGAAGAGCTGAGCGGCAGGCAGCAAGGCAACTGCAGGGCGTGTTACCTGCTGTGCATGAGCCCATGTGTCAGGTGCTTGTGGTGGGGTCTGGGTGGCTGCTGGCAAGGGTATTTCTGTAAACCCAGTAAGCACCTGCCTCAGCTTTTTGGCTTTAAAGCCTCTAATCCATCTGTCTCAGTGCTCTCAGCTACCACAGGAAAGTATCAGTGCAGTCGACTGGGATACGTACTGTCATCTCCCTGCACCTCCTCAGCCTCCTCGTCCTCCTCAGCCAAATCAAGTGACCTCTCTGCTTCAGTAGGGTCCTCCTCTGCAGCATCATCTCCGTCATCCTCCCGCTCCACACGCTCCCCTGCCACCTCCTTGCTGTGCTTCCGTCCCTTCCTGGATGGCTCCTCTCCCTCACCCTCAAGCTCCAGGCTGTCCCTGGAGCCTCTGGGCTCCTCCTCTTCATCCCCTTGCTGCTGCTGCTCATCCTCACTGAAATCTTTGCCTATGTGGTTGTCCAAAGGTTTGTCTTGCTGGGCATCCTCTACATCCCTGATGTCATTGCTTTCTGCTTCTTCCCGATCCTCTTTCTCTTCAGGGTCAGTATCCCTTGGCCTGAGCTCCCTCTCCTCCAGGCTATTTTTTCCTTCCTCTCTTGAATCTTCATTTTGCTGGGGTTTCTGTTCTGTCAGCTCAGTCAGGGACCCTGTGGGCTGTTCGTCTTCAGGGTGCTCCCCTGCTGCATCTGCACAAGGACAAACAAGAAGAAACACTTCTGCTGAGAGTTCATTTCACAAGCAGCAAAGCCCAACCATTTCCCAGGGAGCTTCGGCCCCGCTCAGCAATCTGCTTAGCCAGCCCGTGGATCCTTTTGCAAGTCACTTCAGCATATGTTTGTGTTCAGGCAAGGCAGTGCTCGCTCTGGTGCCGGCGCTCCTGGAGAGACTTGCAAGGCTGAAGTTAAACATATGCCAAAGTGTTTTGCTGCGGCACAGGCCTCATCATCGTCTCTTGAGATGCCAGAAATGAACTCGCTCTGCGTGAAACCAGATTGCAAGTAAAATGAAATGATTTAGTAGTGTTACACGGCACTTGCTCAGCTCTCCCTGCTCTGAGTGCTGCGCTAACATTGCATTCTTATTTCTCCCATCAGACTGAAGAGGTATCCAGCCGTGTTCCCAGGGTGCTGGAGAGAGGGGGAGTGGCTCTGCGTCTGCAAAGGAGCTACTCAGCAGGAGCTTAATGTGAGCTGGGTATTTGCTCTTGCTCAGGTGACACTGGTCTCTTTTAACACAATTAGACATAGAAACCACTTTGCAAAAGGAAAGTTGAGTGCTTAAAAGCCAGATAGGTATGGAAAAGCTCTTGCAGCCCCAAGGAGGGCTGAGGGGTGTACTGGGCTGAGGGATGCTGGTCCCACATGACTGGTGAAGACCAGTGACACCGTGCTGGTGTCACTGGACTGTCAGTGGGGCTGGAAGGCCCTCTCATCAGTCTCCACACTGCTGGAGCAAGAGGTTCAGGTCTGCCCTGACAGGAGGGAGATCCAGTGCCAACATCCTGTCTGTTGGCTTTTGGCCATGCTGGCTGCATCAGCAGCCCCCAGGGGTGTCACTGCTCATTGCTTTGAGCAGCTTTGGAATGAAGTCTCAGAATCACTGTGCTGCTGTGGTTCAACCACATGCCCCAGAGCCCTCTTGAGACTCTCTGTGGGGGCGCAGCTACTAGACAAGAAGTCACAGCCCCCCACAGCAGCATTGTGTCTTCCTGACAAGGAGGAAGAAAGGGGCCAAACCCTCCTTTCTGCTAAACTGCCTGTCTCTAGTCAGGCTGTAGAAACATAGTGACAAGGGAAAATCCCAACTGAATATGATCTTTCCAAGATACAGCGGTTTTGTTGGGGTGTGTGAATGTGTGTACCAAGTTCCATTTTTCTTTCAGAGGTCCATTACCCAATATCTTAGATGCCTGTAAACAAGGGTGGCAGGGACAGACCCAGATCACTCTTGCCTGTATCACTGAGTCTTTCAGTCCTGGATTTCCCTGGCTGTGACTCATTTAAACATTAGGAGTGAGTGATAGTGTGAGCAGCAGGGTAGAAACAGTATCAGTTTGGTAACTTGACAATCACCAATTACTAAAGCTCAGAAACTACATGTTGTTTAAGCTTGTAAATAAGAAGAAAGCAAACATCATGTTGCTTTGTGTGTCTCAGTGACAGCATCAAAGAAGATGCCTACAAGAGAAGCAGGTGGACATATCAAGGCTGTTAGAAAGAACATCCTTGTTTACAGCCTGACCTGGATTTCCCGGGGGTGGAGGCTGACACTGACCTCTCTGCTTGTTCTTGTCCTTCTGACTTTCAAGGACTTCAGAAAGTTCATCTTCGAAGCCACTGTTTTTCTTCTGCTGATGAGTTCTCTCATTGGCACCTGTGTCAAGTAATAAAAAGTACGGAAAGGCAACAATCCCTCCTGTGTTTCAGAAAGTAAAGGCAGGGAAATAGCTCTGCGCCCTTTGTATTTTCTACAGCAGACAAATCTGCCAAAGGGGAACTGTGAGGAGAGGTGAGACTGGAGGATACGTGAATCAACCTCAGTAACAAAACCACGATCAAAAAACATCATCTGCAGGAAATAAAATGGTCTCTAAACAAACAGAGAAGCAGGGTTGCCAGGAAAACTAATACTGGTGGAGATCTAGGGAATAAGAGATGCTGAACTGCAGCACACCGAGGCCAACAAAAGACTGCAGCATTAGAGAATTAAGGGATAAATATTGCCTTCTGTCAGATTCTGCCTATGTACGTCTGCTGAGGTGAGCACTGTGCCCTCCAGCCTGGTTCTGGGGGCCTCTCTCCCCAGAGTGCTGGGAGAAAGAAGCAGCATTCATTCCCACTGCAGGGATAGCCTGGGGTTATTCACTTGAAAAACACAGCACCCTGGAGAAAGGTCCTGGCAACCAGTACTTCCCAGACAGCCCCATTCCAATGGGGTCTGCAAGCCAAGAAAGGCCTGTCTAACCCAGCTCACACCCTGCTTCTATGCCTTAATGTAACGGCGAGAGGGAACACTGCCCAGTGCTCTCTAGCCCAGAACTGAATGGTGTGGATTCTCCAGCCTGAGCAGAACGAGCTGCAGCCACCTCAGGGGAGACCAAGATAAACACCTTTGCTTTTCCCTTGGTCTACAAGACTGTCCTACCCCCAGTCTCTGTGATCTGTAGATGAGAGCTCATGTTACCCTGGGGCTAAGGGGTGTGAAGGGCTCAGGGCAAGGAAAGAGTGAAGCAAGATGCATCTCTGTGAAACAAGTTCCTTCTCATGGACTCCATGCCGAGTGGCACAGCCTCTCTTATAACTGAGTGCTCCTCCTCAAATCCCTGCTGTGCCTAGGCACCTGCATCCCAGCACACTGAGGAGGCTGAGGTATGAATCACTGCAGCATCCATGGGGCCCATCTGAGGTCACCACCCAATTGGCCCCTCCACCATTTGGGTAGTGATGAAAATATGGCTTTGGAACTGCATGAAACTCTCTCCCAATCCTGACTTCCTGACTTTTTTCCTCTCCCTTTTCCCTGTTGCCTCTGTGTCTTCCTTACTCTGAAAGTATTCTGGTGGCACTGCCTTCCAGCCATCCCTGGCAGACTTGCCACACAGGAGCAGGGCATGGGGATGCCCTGATCATCTCCCTGGTGATGCCCAGCTGTCACCCAGGTTAGCCCAAGGAGAAGAAGGAGGGAAGGTCAGAAGGTACTTTCCCTGTAGCCTGGTGAGAGCCTTGTTGCAACCTCAACTGACCACCTGGACAGAGGGATCTGGACTAGCTTTGAAGCAGCCTTGCCTGGAACCTGCTTGTCAGCTCTGGGCACCTGAGAACAGCCCTTCTTCCCCTTGCACACCCCTTTGCACAGCTCTGTGCTGCTGCTGCTCCCACACTGACCTGTGGTGAGCAGCCTGCACCTCTCCAAATCAAAGAAACTTGCATTTGAGTTAAGAAAACCATAAAAAAACCCCATTAGCTCAAGAACATTTTCACTGGGATCTTTTAGGTGCAAGTTCTACTCAATGCTCAGTGTGGATTCCCTTCTGCCATACCTGGGTTTAGTGCTAAATTCCAGCTGCACAAACAGTGAAGATTTTCTTGCCTTTCATTCTAGTTTGGGAGCTGATGATTATTTGTTGAATTAAATTACAGTATTTCCTTTTAGGGTTCTCCCACTCCAAAATGTCTATACTCTGCATCACCACCAAATTATGCTGATTGTTACTGAAATCATTAGATACATATTGCAGATACATATTGGAGTTATAATCAAAATTCCTGTCTCCACTCACACAATCTCTACTGCAAGTCCTGTAATCGTATTTCCTAGGGCATATTTATGTGATCTCAAACTAATGTAAAATAAATTAAAAAAACACAAACCAAACAAGCAATAAAACTGTGTAAGGGGCTACAAAAGATGAAAACATCCTTCCCTATAACTTCCCTGTATATTCCCAAATAATTATGCTGATACTGTACCTTGAGCAGCAATTTCCTGAAGTTCCTTCAATAGGTTTTGGTGGCGAAGGATAGAAATAATTCGTTCATCTGCAATAGGGAAGACTTAGTAAAGAAAGTAGCCAAAGAAAACCTCCCCCAACCCCCAGGAAATTAAAAAGAACCCCAAATGCCATCTCCCTCTTCATTTGCTCTTCCCTCTCCCTTGGCCTGATTTGCTGTCACATCTCTTAACTGTGTGGTTAAGATGATAGGAAGGTCCTATGAAAACCAGACAGCTTCATGTCAGCCATCACCCCCTGGCCACTGTGCCCACATGAGGCCAGGCCTGGGACAAGCAACGGCTCAGTCCCTGCTTCTCGGGACAGTGCAAACTGGAGGGGTGATGGTGAGGAAAGTGTGTGTGTTGAGGACCCCTTAACAGGAGTCAAGGATCCAGGGCTCTGCTGGTCAGGGCAGGACCAGCCCCTACTTGCCAGATCCATGCTTGCTGATACCCAGCATTAAGTCTGAGGCTGTACCTCCTCGGAGTGTTTCTAGGCATTCCTCGCTGATCGGCAGGGGGTTTGGCTTAGATAAAGTATCAGAGATGACCTCTACAATGCACTTCATCACCTAGAAAGAGACAAAAATACAGACTGGTTTTTTGTCTTTTGTTCCTAAATCTACTTGTTACCAAGGCTAAAATGCAGCAGGTGCTGTCATGAATCTTTCTGGTTAAGCCAGAACTGAATGTTCAGTTCCTGTTTTACCTGATGCAGGAACAGAGGGTACCTCCTGCAACTCAGAAGTGAACAAATGACACGTGACAATGGAAAAAGCTTCTTCAACATGACACACAATTCAGCTGAGGATTTCACAGCTTCAGACCATCCCAGGGTCTGGGCACATCAGGAGAGTAAAGGGTATCTGGATATATATGTAGAAAGCTCAATATCGTCCTCTTTTAAGCCAATATATCTCAACCTGCATCTCATAAAAGGGCTCAGTGGGTTGTAGAGAGAAACAAGGGGTCATAGCTATTCAATAGATGACCTTGAAATCTTGCAAGGTCTTCAAAGCCAGAGAAAGGCACCACAGTTACATTGCAGCCAGGCATGGAGGGTGAGGTGCAAACTATTTTCAAACACAGAGTAAAAATACTGCTCTCAAACCCTAGAGAAAGACAAGACACTCCGGAAAAGTGTTTGACCTTGAGCTTTGAATGTTCATCTATTACAGACTGGAAGAGCTGTACATGGTAGCAGGTCATCTGAAAGCAAAGAAAATCTGGCGCAGCTTCTCAGACAGGATGAACTCTGGGCCCACCCTTTCCAGCAGCTCTTCTCATCAGTGTAAGATGAGGAGCATTATTTATGTGGTTTGCCACCTGTACTGAGATGAAAGGCCTAACTCTTCATCCATGCAACTGCAGCACTGCTGACACCACAGGGATCCCAGAGCTGTGTGTGTGGTAGGAGAATGAAAGAGGTGCAGAGGAAACATGGTACCTCTGTCAGGTGTGAAGCCACACAAAAACACACCACTGGAAGCCCTAATGTGTTATCATGGTAGACCCAAACGATCACACAGGAGAGAAGCATTCACTACAGTCTGGTGCTGGTTGGTGGTATAGGAATCAGGCTGCCTACTTCAAAAGGGTGATTATTTATAAAGCAGCCTAGGAAGGATGCAAGGCTAACAACTGCCTGTGGAAAAAAAAGAGGCTAAATGGAAAAAGAAAAAAAAAGAATACAAGTAAGGCTTGGGAGAAAAAAAATCACTCACTGAATGTCTTTCTTCTGATGATTTCTGCAGGCAGCCCTGAGAGCCCTGACCTCCCTCACAATGCACCATTCTCAGGAGAGCTGAGCACTGTGGCTGCAGCAGAAATTAAACACAAGTCAGCAGTTCCCAGTCATCTACAATGCTGTTCATTCAAGCAACTGGATATATTCACTGACCAGCTGGAATGGGCAAATTTTCACCCCATGTAAGGAGAGAATTCTGCTTTTGCAGATCACAGGCTAAAATGCTGAACTCCTTCGCTCCTTTGAGCTTGAGGGGATTGCCTGATGGATTAAAAATGTTACAGGAAAGACCTAAAAAAAATCAACAAAGGGAATTTCCCTGGTATTAAACTCTTATACCACAAGCAATCCAATAATACTGATTTTAGATGACTTTGAGCCACCTCACTCTACCATTAAATTGAAAGAAAACCAGATTCTGATTCTCTTCTCCCATGTTTCCCAACCGCTGAACCCCCTTATTGCAACAGTTTTTGATGCAGCTTCAGAGTTAAGGACTTTCTCAGCATGAGAAATAAGAATCTAGTTCAATGAAATATTCTATTCAAGCTTTATGAAGGCTTTCAAGCTGATTCAAGGTCTTTGTCTGAGCACAAAAACCCACATCAGTCACCACAGAAATACAGTCAACTCTGTGGAGGAACTTGGCAAGGTAATTAATGAAGAATGCAGTCGTTCCACTGCACTCTCCTTATCCTTTTGTTAGAGCAAGTCTTGCAAAGTGAGGCTCCACAAGGTCATGAAATAATAGCCTGCATCAGGAAATGGACGAGATCCTTTCCAAATGAATGTAATTAATCCAGTGCAGAAACTCAGACTGGATTTTTGCCATAGCTATCATCTAACCATGAGCAGGTAACTAGATCCTCACAATGTCCCCACACAGAAATCTCCAAAGGATCTTGTCCTTACAAGGACAGACTTCTCCGTGTTTGAGCTTGGTTGTGCTCAGGCCCTTCTGAAAAGTCTGGTTGTAAGTGGGAAATAAGCACAATAGTGGGCAAACACCAGACACATTGTAAATGCTTTGGTCGTGCTCAGCTGCCTGTGGAAAGCCCTCGACGTAAGGGAAGTCTGATGAGCTGCCCAGGAAAGGCCTGCAGGTGCTGAGCACCCATTACACAGCCCTGAGCCACCCACAAATGCTGGTGGCACAGAGTATGGTGTGTAGGAAGAGCTGCAGTGCTTGTTGCTGTATTCATGTGATGATATCCCTGCCCTGATCTGTCCTGTAAGACCAGGACTTCCTTCATTAAAATGCTGTCTCAGAGGGTGGTGAAGACAGAAAGCCCTAAGGCTCCTTCCAATTGCAGTGAATTTAAAAGAAAGCTGATCTTGCTCTCAGATAAAGCATATCTCAGACTAATATCTAGGGAGGGGGGCAGTCTTGGGAAGGAATCCTTCCTTGGTGGAAGCATTTCCATAGAGTTGCACCAACTGCCACAAAAGTTCCATTTTTAACACATGGAACATATTAGGGGATAGATCTCACAGTGAAAATCATGGAATTAATGGACTGTGCCACCAGATGCCCGGCATGGCCAGTTGAAGGGGTAAGTGCCTATCCCGCACACCCTTCCTCAGCAGCACACAGACCGAGGAAGGCATCCAGTGTTTCACAGCTCACGGCTCAGCCCCAGCAAGGGCTAAGCAGGCTAAAAGTCTTAACAAAGCAACCAACCCTCCAGGCCCAGGCATGCCTGACAGAAAACAGGGAGGAATTGGTCATGGCACATGTCCTATAGGTAACAAGCAATGGAGCCTGTACCCTCCCCTCCTGCTGCTGAGGGAAAAAACAATTTGTGGCTAGAAAATTTCAAAACACAGAACATATCAAGAAGTAAGGGGGGAGAGGCTGGAGTTTCCTTTCTGGACATGAATTTCTGTAGAAGTTTTAATTTGGACAGCCAAGAGATTGGCTCATCTGAGACACAGGGAAGGAGGAGGTGAGGGGGGTGGTGTCTGTCACAGATAAACAGAGGTAAACCCACCTATCCAAGCATTTAGGCTGCCAAAAGGAGAGCACACATTTGCAAAGTGCAGCTATAAATGTCAGAGGGCATGACACAGATGTAGGCACGGAAGCCTATAAAAGGGGGCTGGAGAGGTCAGCCAAGTCCCGCGCTGCTTGTAGCCATCCAGACAGGCTGAGCAGCTGCTGAGAATGGATTAGCAAGCCGAGAGTACCGGTTGCCTATTTTTCCGGAACATGCATGTCTAAGGAACATACTACACACATGCAAACACAGATGTACACACCCCCAAACACACACAGTTCTAGCAATGCCCTTTCCTGAATCATATTTCCCCCCACTCTCTCCTGAGTCACCTCCTGCTGGAAGCTTTGGAAAGCTGAAAGTAGGAGGACTGGGGAAAAGTATACCCAGCCTCCATCTCCTCGCTAAACATGCTTGTCCGATCCCTCTGGTACATCCTAAGGGAATTCCTCAGGTGCAGGAGCAGGCCAAAACCAAACAGCTGGGTGGAAGTTAAACATCACATCCTTCCTCTTCATTTGACCCTTCCACTACTGGCCCATCCTTACCTTAGTGTCGCCTTTATTCATGTCATTTGCCACAGGAAGGGAGATGGCTGTAAGGTGGGGAGAGGTGAAAAAAGATAATTTGTTATTAATTTCAGCTGTGAGATGAGCAAGGAACTACTATCCTGCTAAAAATGGGAGTGGAGAAGAAGGCTGTCACTCTCTGATGGAAGTAGTCCCTGGGTGCAGCAGCTGGATTTTTGCACTATGCCCCTTTCAGTCGGGAGGGGAAGGGAAGGCAAGGCAAGGCAAGGCAAGGCAAGGCAAGGCAAGGCAAGGCAAGGCAAGGCAGGGCCCGGCGCGGCCCTCGGCAGTGACCTTGCGGCGGGGCCGCTGTCCCCGGTGCTGACGGGGCCGCTCCGTCGCTGTCCGCGGTGCCGAGGGCGGGAGGGGGTCGGGGCCGCAGCGCTGCCCGCGGGAGGGGCACACGGAGCCCAGCCCAGCCCCACTTACCCGGCACGGCCAGGAGCAGGACGGCGAACAGTCCTGGGCGGCTCATGGTGCTGGCGGGATGGAGGGAGGGAGAAAGGGGCAGAGGGTGAGTCCGTGCTGTCGTGAGGGCTCCAGGCAGAGTGCCGGGGGGAGACCAGCACCGGGCGTCTGTATCTACGCCAGTGCCCTGGCTGAGGATCCCAGATGGGGCACTGCAGCAACCGGCTCATTTATATATCCCAGCCCTCGGAAATGGCGTCAGGAGGAAGCCACCTCCTCCTCTCCCCCCTCCCCTCGCACAGAGCCTTCCTTCCCAAGAGCCTCCATCAGTCACCGGGTGTCGGAGGAGCAGCCACACGCCAGCATCCCTCCGACCTCCCCGGCTGCCCGTGCCAGCAGAAGGTGTCAGGCCCCAGTTGCTCCACCTTCTCACACTCAGCAGGCACAGGAAGGTTGAGGTGTGTTTCCAGAATACTGCTTTTCCAACGCTTCACCCAACACTGGCAATCTACAGCACCTCTGCACATGCGCCCTCTCTGTATGTACCGGCAGTCAAACGTGAGAGTCACTCCGTGTCCCAGCCAGCACTGCTACCTGTAGATGGTTTTGCCCTCCTAGGGTCCCCTTGTCTTTCACTGACCACGGAAGTTTAGAACAGGTGCTGAAATTTGTAGATGCCTGTTAAGCAGCTCCACAGAGAATGAGGGTGCCTGTAAGACTGGTCAAGAGCCTGAGAACAGGTCACCATGAAATAGGTTTGAGAATGGAGATGGTAAGTCCCTTCTGTTGTGAAATATTTGTTAGGAGAATATCATTTGAGGTAAACAGCAAAGGCTGATGCATCTGTTGCCCAGCTATTGTGACTCTGCAAGCAAATTTCAGTTGTCTGCTACCCCTTTGTTCAATGTTTCATAACAATCTTTAGCAACAACCTACACTCCATAGTTGAAGGAACCAAGATTACCTGGTTGCCAGTTTCCATTGACAAAGGAGAGAGAGGAAGTAACAAAATGTACCATTCTCATGGTCACAAGCATTTCCATGCTTTTAAAAGACTGGCTCTCTATTCTTTGTATAGAGCATCTGTCAGGTCAGTCAGCTGGATTCTCTTTTGAAAGTGAATCCAGTGCTTTTTTAGGACAATATTTCTTTTGGAATAGCAGCTCAGCTATTCTGTGCTATCCCTCAAGCAATTTCAGAGGTCACAAAAGCCAGGAACTTCAACTAGAAAACAAAATTCAGAAAAATGCACTGACCTTCTTCCCCATCCTGCCTCACTCTGTTCACAGAGGAGTCCTGCACCCAAGGAACTAGAGAGAACCTAAGAGGTCAACTCTTGTCATCTTGTCTAACTTAACAAGAACTATTCTATGAGACCAGGGGGTACAGACTGCACTATAGGTTTTTGCTTTCTCTTTCCAGATGCACATGGAAATGTGCTCCCAAATGTCCTGTTATCTATCTGATTTAAATGCATGCTTCAAAAGGCACGTTTGGATTCATACAAAATCAAAGCTCCCCTTGTCTGTTGCATTTTCTAGTTAATAGCAGAGAAAATATGGAAATAAATTGATCCTCTGAAGTGTTTTTGAATGGCACTATTGACGGTTAAATGTTCATGTCTATGAAATGAACATCCAGGACAGTTCTTGTTCCATGGGGAACCTGCATCCTCCAGAACAATAATATCCTCTCTTTTTGGTTGTGTTGTTTTGTTTTTCTTTTTTTTCTTTTCTCTTCCCCCCCCCCCCCCCCCAAACTGTGAGTGTGTGGTGTTGAATTATTTATTGGGGAGAGGGGTGGAGGTCATATACAATGGCCTTTGACTCCTTCAGGATACACCAGAGCATTTAAACCTCTGAATCTGAAATACAGAACATTATTAAGTTTGGTAATTCCTATGTATTCCTAAGAGAGAAACAGCTTGATCTCCTTATCAGGCTATGTTTTCCTAGTCAATCTTTATTTATGCTTACATATAAATGTGGATCTTGTTAGGGCAATATATTATCTCAGTTCTAATCCAGTTTCTTGTATGAAGCCCTTTTCTTCCCTGGGGCCTCTTTTCAAGAAATGTAACAGGATAGGTAGTGCCCATAACTACTTTTTTTTTCTCTCTCAAGCTGTGGCCTTGCATACATTAAGTTCATTGGAAAGGAGAAAGTAAATGTTTTCCAGGTATGGCTTGCATTCTCCCACTGTAATAGTATCTGATGGATGATGAATTTTTCTATTTCTTGCCCCAGAGAGCTGGATATGAAACTGTTAATACAGCAATTCAGTACTTCTGCTATTGGAATTTGTCTTATTAGGCACAGCTATATTAGGAACTGTCAAAGTAAAGCATGTTAGAGAAAGAGTTATGTCAAAAGGCAAAAGTGATCAAATAAAAAAGTGGAAGGCATTCTGCCACAACAGACTTCAAGGAAAGAGCAGGTTTGTAAGTCTCCAAAGTAGTTTGTATTTTATTATATGGAGAAGTAGATATTTAGTGGGTGGCAAAGTAATGAGGATGGACATTTATGACCACTTCCAGCCTTATAAAAAAGCTGTTGATGTCTGTAGAGAACAATTCCATTTTTCCTTATAGCTGCACAATTTCCAGTGCACGAAGTGTGGTGGGAATGTGGAGAGCCACATACTATTACCCACCTGCAGTCACTAACATAACATGTGCAGATGGACAAAGAGGTGAGTTACTGTGATGGGAAAAGGTTATTTGCCTTCCTAGCCTATAAGTGATTTGAGAAGATGGCAATGCCTGGATGGATGGAGGCAGACACCCAGCACTGTTGCATAATCTATGCTCTGAGCTGAGTGACCAAGAGGGTCAGCCTAAAAGCCATATACAGCAGCCTTTCAGCACCATAGACAGATATTCACAACAGCAATCTGAGCTTTGAACCTCATTTCTACTCACAGGCAGACAAGCAAGGCTTGTAAGAGGGAACTGAGAGGCAAGTGTGATTGACTAACATGTGGGAAAGGAGAAAAGGTGTGATGTGGGGGTTTTAATAGGCTTTGCTACTAATTTGGCAGTGAGTATACATTCATGTTTTCCAGTCAAACAGTTATCAATTGATTTCATACGCAAGAAGGTAACTGCTGCCTATTTTTTGCTTAGTGGTCTTTTTGATTAGGGTGTGGGTAATAGATGGGTATTGGCTTCAGGCCCTTTTGATATCTTCATGAAAATGACACTTGTCTTCTTTATGAGCCTTAATTCCCAGATCTGTAAAACCACAGCAGTCTGAGATGCAGTGTCAGTGTTTCCAGGCATAGAACATGGGTGACTTCCTAACCCAGTTTCAGCCAGGAAGTTAGAGAACAAAGCTCTCAAAGTAGCTCAGAGCCATACCCAAGGTCCTTTGGTTTTATTTCCTGAATTCTGAAATAAAATTAAAATAAAAATAAAAGTTTATTCTTATGTATTAATTGAGAACAGCACTTAAGCCACATGATCTCTAAGCAGATGACCTTGTACATAGGAAGATCATATATCCTCATTGATTCCAGTGAGCCCCACTGAGTCTGTAAGAAAAGATGTGGAGATGGAGGATCTCTCTGAACAGAATGATCTCAAACAGACTCCTCAGGAAATTGCTGATTGTTCCCATGGCCATGGTTTTATTTGACTTGTGACAACAAAGTTTGTGTGGTCAAAACAAATTCATGAGAACATCACTGATATGGTTTCCTTAGCTCTGAAGCTAGAGACATATAGTCCTATTTATTGGCTTGCAGGCACAAAACAAGGTTCATGAGAGTTAAGAAAAAAACAGTAATGACAAGAGGTCTTTGGACCAGCACTCCTCTTCTGGAGGTCCATAATCCCACCCCACTGCCCCCACACCGCCAGCAGCTCAAAGCCAACACACAGACCCTTGGAGAGTATCAACATCATCCCAAATTCTGAACATGAAGCTGTCTGTCCACTCCAGGCCAGTTGCTCAGAGAACACCAAGTGAGGCACTTGTGGGTGTCCTGGACTGCCACTTAGGCTAGAGTTATCTACTGGTCAAATGTGAGCCTGGTAAGGCTCTTTTTTGAGATGTAAGTTAGATGCACCTGTGCTAACTTTCCCAATTCATGGAGACAAAGGACAAAATCCCTAATTAAAAAGCAATTATAATTAAAAAAACACTTTCCATTCTGGATGCTTTCTTTGATCTCCCTTAGCTCACACTGGAAATCATGCAGCTGAAGAGATGAAAAGACAACTGAACAGACAGCCTGCTGCTCCGCCGCTGTTGCAGAAGGATGAAGGAAAGGTGTGAGGATCCCTGTACCTGCTCCCTGCATGTCTCTGTCCCCAAAAGTGTCCACAAAAGGCAGACTTAAGGACTTCCAGGGCACTGCTGTCCCCCAAGAATATTATTCCCTAAACAGTGGCAATAGCACATCCCTGGAAGCATTTACCTGGAGATACAAAGCATAGGGACACAGCAGTTGCCGTTCTGGGTTGGATGAGGGAGACAGAGACCCTGGGCCCTCCCCTAGAGGCCAGGATAGGGGCTGAGGTGGGGACAGGGCCTCCTCCTGCCTGTATGTCATGCAGAATCCAAACTTCCAAACCTCTCACAAATTAGGCATTGGCCCTGATATTTATTTTACAGTGTTCCACAATGTTCTAGTGCTAATTAGAAGGAGCTAGTTTACTTGTCTCTCTGAACAGTCTCTCCTCAAATTTGGTACTTTCCTCAGCCAAGGACTTCTTATGGCATTAAATGCCACAGCTTGTTTAAACACAGCAAAAATATTTCTTCTGCTATTTTTAATTTGCCTCTTATTCTGATGTTAAAAGCTGGAAAAGACAAAAGCTCTTTCTTTTCTCTAGTCCAGTGAGGCTTTTACCAATATTTACATTTCTCCCTTACTCATCTCCTTTCCAAAAGAAACAACCCCCCGTCATCTGGTTCTCATGTGGCTCCTTTAAACCTGGCTACTAGCCAGGGAGTCCCACAGGTTAATTACCTATAGCATATAATTACATTACATAATGCAAAGAGATTCTGGCGTATCCTGCTCTCACTACGACTTTTTTAGTCTTCACCCAGTAACCAGAAACTTTGTAGTGATGCATAAAAAACCCTGGTTTTCATTTTAGAAATGACCATATATAGATGTCTCAGGAATCAGTATCCTTCAAGATCTGTTATTCCCTCATATAAAAGACATTATGGAGAGGATAGGCAGGGTGTCTGGAGATTTTAGACATGCTGCAGCAGTAAGTCAATAGTAGAGAGTTGTCTCAGCCTGTATGAGGCAAGTGACTAAGCCTGGATGAAGCAAAGAAAAAGACTCTGTGACTGTGTTGGTCTCAGTTGGCATCTTGGTCCCTTCCCTCCATCCACTTCCCCTGGTTTGGGTCAGGCTGTTCTCCACACAACCTGAGCAGAGCTTTGGGCAGCCTTTGCAGTGCAGATGGCTCCTACCTCTGATATTCTGTTGATAAGGCAGTTTTTGAACACCAAATTGCAAGTTAATGCCAGTTAGCGAATGTTCTCTTTACAGGCAAAGCAAGCCTTTTCCTTCTGTACTAAGCAAAGAACAGGAGGAGGTAACATTTCAGGTATTAAATTGCTTGAGAACATCAGCACAGAGCAGCTTGAGGAACAGCCACAGAATCTTAAATTACTGTTACTAGGCTTTTCTTCAGCCTGCAGGAGCTCAGATTTCTTACCTGACCAATGCTTTTTCTTCCCAAGAGAGCAGGCACTGCAGTGCCTTTCCTTGGGAAACAGCAATTACCTTCCATAGGGCAAGAGGACAGCAGCACGAGGCACCTTCAAATGCAGCAAAGGCCTCTGCTGAGCCCACCTCATCCATATCCTCTGCAGATAAAATGGTCCAGACAGACTCCTCCACATTCAGGATGAGCCCAAAAGAAATCTGGGGGGTCCTGGAGAAGTTCTCTGCTCCTGCTCTGGTTTGCTCTGTTTGGAGGGAAGGATTTGGGCCACTGACAGCCGCTGACCTTGTAGAGATCTCCCCTCCATTTGTACTCAGCTAGCTGAGTTCAGACTCAATCTCTGCTACTAACTGCTTGGGGGGATTTTTCAGGATAAACTTACTTTCTACTTTGCTGGAGATTAAAAAGAAAAACAAAACAAAACAAAACAAAAAAAAAAAAACACAAAAAAAAAAAAAATGAGGAAGAAAAGCTGGACCATTCTTCTCTCTCTGGTTTTTGGGGTGTTTTTACTGAAACATTGTCTGCTGGCTCTCAGCAGCTTTTTGTTTTATGAAGGAAGCTAGATAACCAGAAACATGGTTCATGCCATGTGGTTCATCCTTTTACATGTTTCATGCCACGTAAGAGGCAATTGTTGTCATGTGTAACCCCAGAGGAGCAGAAATGGAAGGGTTTCCCCCAGGCAGAGAAGATAAATGGGTAATAAATTTGCTTTGTATTTAAAGATGCAGTTAGTATGTGACTTTCTGTACTGAGGGGAATGTTGCAGCTGTTTTGCTTGACACAGATTCACATAAGGAGAAACTGGAAGTGTAAGGAGCAAATCTGCAATTCTAAAGAAATTGTTCATTAAGAGCCTGAACTCTAACTTAAGTCAATAGAAAAACTTGTACACTTTCCAGTGAGCTGTAATTTGGGTTATTCCCAGGTTGTTCATGCACTCAGGATCACCTGGGCAGAAAACCTCTGGAGGAGCAGACCCTTAGAGAACTGTGTTTCCTCACAATAAGATTTCTTGATGACAAATACCACTGCTATGTTCACTTGGGAGCTGGAAAATCATGCTCTTCCCAGGACTCCCTTTGCTTTTGAGAGAGGGCCTTTCTGTATGTTTTGTCCTTTCTTGGCAAAGGATAATTTCTCAGCAGTTCTCAGGAGAAGGATAATTCCTGCCTCCCACTGCATTTTTGTGTGATAAAGGTTCTACTGCAATAAAAAAAGCCTAAGCTACATATTATGAGAGCTACAGCTTCCTCCAGCTTTTGCAGATGGGAAAACAGGAAGCCCATGTGAAGGACCTGAGCATCCTTTCCCCTACCCAGCCCTGTCACAGACACGACATTACTCACTTTCACTGTGGTCTGTACACAAGTGGCATCTGCTATAGGTCACATTGTGCTGCAAAACTCTAACATGAACCTCCTCCTCCTCCTTGAAAGAAACTGTAACAAATCATCATATTTGACTGGGAACTCTTCCATGCTTTCAGAGATGTATTTTGGCTTAACACCGCTCTCAATGTACATGTTGTTCACTTTATCTTTCCTCTGCTACCAGACGTGGGGATGCTGCTTGTTGTCCACTTCAGTAGACTCAGCTTGACAAATCCATATTCCTTTCTGGCTTTGAAGCTATGAAATATCCAATAGGTATATGTGTATATCTATATGGACCAATAATATAAAGTGATACTTTGGAAGTCAGAGCAGTAGGAGCTTTGAAGACCTCACTTGCTTTGAATTTCTTGTGTAATTTGGAGAAACATGTACAAGCCTAACAATGATATAGATGCCCCAAATCATTTGGAAGTTGACTAGCAGCATATTTTACATGGGTTTTGATGATTATACAAATTGCCAGCATGTTTTTTGACTTTTTTTTTTTAACAAATGTAAGCAGAAATTAAATAGGAATTTTTTTCAAACTTGTTTTTTTATAAGGATACATTTTTCAGACCTTTTGAACTGAAAACAACTTTGCTTAATTGAAATTACTTGCAGCAACACATTTCCATATTTTGATCAGCTCTATTTATAACTGTGATAAAGATCATCTCTACCACCATCACCTGGTATGTTTATAGCCATCTGGATCACGGGTTACTCATGTTTCTCCATGCTTATTGCATCTATTGATGATTTATTAACCCTTTATAAACAGCAGGTACACAGTTTTCAATAGCCACAAAGAGAACTGGGAATTCAATCCTGACCTTCCCACCTTTGTGCACACACTCCTGGGTATTCACAATCACTCCAGTTTTACTTAATTTTATTTTACTTTAAAATTTTACATGCAAATGCTTCCAACCATCAACCTTCTGGGATTTATTCCTTAACTTAAGCAAAGGAATGAATTTTTCATATTTTGAAATCAGCTTCATTAATTGGAAGAGGTGGGTAAGCTGAGGGCCCCATTGGAAATCCACGCTGTAATAGGTGAACCAAGCACAGAGCTCCCTCGTGCTCTCACTGAAGATGCTATCAGGAGAAGCAGTGGCCCCAGTTGCCCCTGCAGTGGGCCTCCAGCCCAGCACAATTAGAGCAGCTGCTCGTGTTCTGTGGTTAAAGAAAGCTCCCTGGAGACAACGTATTGCTGTTTGATTGGAAGAGTACTCAATTGTCTGACGAAGCTGTTATCCTCTATTTGGCCAGAGATGAGAAAAGGAAATCTTTATGTACCACTCCTGTGTAACAAAAAAAGCTAATTAGAGAAGTCGGACCCTCAGGGATAAAATAAAACCGCCACAAAACAAGACAACGATGGCAGCGAGTAAAAGTGAGTTGGAGACTTTGCTCAGATATGCCAGCTGCTCTGTTTCCCCAGCCCAGAGGCTTGCACCCACCCTGTGCCTCACTTTGCCCCATCTACCTAGAGAAGGTGCTTCCCCTTTTATGAGGGGTATTGATATTTTCATTTTCACAGTTTATACAGTATCCCTTTACCACCAGAAATGACATGGAATATCGACTATTGCAAAGATCAAAGGCGAATAACCAGCAGCTTATTGTCATACTTAAACTCCTTTTTTTTGTTAAACCATAACCCTCACATATGCTCCTTTCAATAGTATTCATGTAGACTTTGGAATGATCCAGGAAGAGGTTCTTTGCTTCACAGGAGCAATGGGCTTTGAAACCCTTAGACACGTTAGGTGCTTCTTCAGGAAAATACAGAGCTCCTCCGTATTATGGGTGGCCTTCCATGGTGTTTCTATTCCTATTAAGATCCTGGGATGACACTGCCATTTTTCTTGTGTGGATTAGTTTGAAACTTTGGATCATTAAAGCTGAATGATGAGTTTGTGCTCCTGGGAAAGTTCATTTTGCAGTCACTGAATGCTTGTAGCCCATGGTCCCTCTTACAGTGACAAATGGATGCTTAAAATAAAGAACTTCCCAAGACAGACATTCATCCAGCAGCAAAGCCTCCATTTTACTGGCAGAAACTGTATACTTTTCTGAAGTATTTTTCCCCCCCTCCCCAATATCAATCATACTGCTGTTATCTTGATTTCACACCTTCAATATACAATAATATTTTACTTCTGAAGAAGAAATGAGAGGGCACAAAGTTTTATGGGACAGGTCTATTGAAGTGCAATAGGAAGGACTGGCTGATGGTTAGCCTCAGTGCTGTGGGGTATTGTGTGATACCGAGGGATTGTGCTGGCCAAGGACAGTGTCATACACACACACACTGAGATTCTGGACAAGACCTTTCAAACCTTTCTATTTCTTTGAACAATGCCCATTATCTATGCTTTCTTCTCTCCTCTACAGAATATCCTGCCTTATATTTTTCTTGCCTTTTTCCTTCTATCTATCCAGTTTTCTTTGGAACCCTGACCTTGTTCTTTGATTTTAATCCCAAAGGTCTCAATTGCATCCTGCTCTTATCCTGAACTCCACATCCCCACACCATCCTCACCAACACCAGACAATTTTCATCTGCTTTAATGTTTAACTTCAGGTGTTCTTCTATACAGTCTTGCCTGCCATAGGTGTCCTCTCTAACCTACAAAAGGGGTGCAAAGACCAAGCATGGCTCATTCAAGCCTTTGTAGGAGGTTTGTAGGGTAAATAGGGGCCCAGATTAGGACTTTTGAGCTGCAGATTTATCACCATCTCCAGGAGACTCCTCTGCCAGTCTGCTATCCCTTCTGCTAAATATCCACATGCTTTTCTGTGGTGCTTTGGCTAAAAAAAGGGATGTTCCAGTGGCTAAAAAAGGGATGTTCCAATAGCAGTCTCAGCACAGATCTTCATTTTCTGCTCAGTATTCCATCCCCCCATGCCTTCCTGTTATGCTGTACCAAAGCCAGATTTCCTTTCATTTCCTTCCTTCCAAGCACAGAGCACAGTTTCCTAGTGCCAGCCTTTATCTTCATGAGGATTTCACACTGGAAATTTTGCTCACTAGATCCCAGACATTTCCCACCTCCAGCACTGTTCATGAGACCTAACTCATTTTACAGAGTTGGGTCTGCATCTGCCTCTGGTTACACTGCTTGAGCTGCAGATCGTAAAGATACCTAGAAGTCAATCTTCCCTCTATGGTCTTTGAAACAGCTGCCAGAAACACCTGAGCTGCACATCCCTCAAGACAAATATTCTGCCTTCCTAGGAATGGTCCAGGGAAAGATCTACTTAACTCATCTCCCCACTGTCAGAAAATTGCTTTCTGTTTTCTAGTGAATCATTCAACTCATTTTTCCTTTCCAATAGTCACACAGATTTTGCCACTGTTTACCTGCCAGCCATCAGCTTCCACAATTACTGTCAGCAGCCAGACTAGGAAACAGGTGTGAAGGAGTCAGGCAACTCATTGCATAGTTTGGCTCAAAACAGCACTAACAAAGGTAGCAATGAGTTACATAATGAGCAACTGGGGGAAATGTGATAAAAGCTTAGGGACCTGGTTTCTATGCTTAGCTTTCTGTTTCCTTCCCACATATCTGTAAACTGTGCCTCAGTTTACTCTTTGGACAAAATCCTCTTTGTAAAGGTCTCTGGGACCTAGAAAGGAAAAACCCAAGAAAGCACTGATTATTTATTTTCTAAAACTTTCCTATTTTAAATGAGTTCCTCATTCTGTCTTTTGGTCAAGAGATAAGGTGAACACATAATAATTTTAAGTGGCAATTTTGATACACCAAATGTTTCAGGGAAAGGTCACTTCAGTCTTGGAGACTTAGCTCAAAACAACATTTTTTGAACTAAGGGGAGTATTTCCTGCTTGCAGTCATAACGACCTAGCTCCCATAGAGGAGAAAAGAGGAACACCCGAATTTTAACCAGCTATACCTTATCTCTTGCTACTTCTTGTGCAGCCTAATTAAACAAACTATGGGCTCTGCATTCCAGCAAGCACCCAATCACATTTCCATAGGACTCATGAAGCAGAAACTCTGCACATCCCTGGCAGAGTTCCGCAGCTGCAATGAGTAAGCACAGCACCCCTGAGTGGAGGGAACTTTGCCAGAGAGCTGCAGGTGAGGATTCACCCCTCTGGATTTTGAGGCTTGAGGACAGAGTCGGCTGGGAGGGGAGCACAGAGCACTTTGATAGATATCATCTCCGACACTGCAGTCAGCCATCTGTTCCGAGTTTATTAAAAGTGATGTACTCTGCTGGGAGGATCAGGAAGCATCTGCTAGTGCATTTACATTCAAATCCTCACAGCAATCCCATCCGTCCTCCTTTTTTAATTAGTTGAACCCACTTTTTAGTGAAGGCACACAGATAAACGCTTCCTCTGTAAATAGGAGCACATATTATGCTAATAACATTAAATAGCTAATACACAGAAAAACAATTAAGTGCAAGTAGCAGCATCTCTCTCAGGATTTAAGAAAGCTGTTCTGACAGAGATCATTCCTGTTTAAAGGATCACCATCTAAACCTGGCTTATGTGGCAGTGCAGTTTTGCTGCTGCAGAATTGCTAATCAGCTGCTTGGGGCAGGAGAGAACCCTGAGGTGAGGAATTGAAGCATACACTCTTTGTGACCCTGTCTGCAAGGGCTGGAGGGTCACAAGACCCCCACGGCAGAATAGTGTCCCAGAGTTTGGAGGCAGATGCCGCAGAGCAAGTGTAAATCCTGTTTGGCTGAAGGGAGAGAAATAGGATGCTCTACCTGCATGGTAGAGCTGCTTTGCATTAGCATGGCTGGTTTGAAAAGGTGAAGAGCTAGAGATGTTTCTCATCATAGCCTGATTCTCTGAAGGGTGAGGAGGAAAGAAGGGATGCCAAAGCTGCTGGTCTCTCTGATAACTCTGCTTGGTGCTGGGTGCTCACGGCAGGGATGACCAACCCTGCTGGTGCTGCTGCCTGCACTGGTTACCCCCGTGGTATTGTTAAGTGCACAGTGCTGCATGGGGTTGGCCTCTGGGCTTCCCCAGTGGCTTCAGAGCTGGGCTGCAGTGGCAGGAAGAGTTCTCAGGGTGCCACCAACCAGGGTACAGAGTGATTTGCTCAACAGGTGGGAATCCTTGCAGCAGATCAAGTTTATCTCTTACCTCTCCTAGAAGTGTTAGAGTCTCAGCATCCTCCTGTTGAGAGGGCATCTCCTATGCATCGGGAAAGGTGTCTGAAGAAAATGCAGTGAGAACTGTCAGTGTCAGTTGCCATGAGACAAGACTGTAGTAGTCTCCAAATTGGAGTGGTTGGTGAGCCTCCAGGGACTGTCAGCATCCCCTTATACCCAGAGAGAAGCAAGAAAAGTAAAGTTTGCCCCTTGTAAATCCCAATCTGTGCCCAGGGATCATACTTGACTTACATGTGAGGTGGTGGAAAGGTTCTTCCAAAGTAAGTCTGGGACACTGGTGGCACATGATGCCTCTGTAACCAGGCCCTCCAAGTGAAAGAGGGTGTTTTGCTGTG
Source organism: Pyrocephalus nanus (assembly GCA_038380795.1). Classification (NCBI taxonomy): domain Eukaryota; kingdom Metazoa; phylum Chordata; class Aves; order Passeriformes; family Tyrannidae; genus Pyrocephalus; species Pyrocephalus nanus. The sequence goes on along the minus strand of CM076265.1, from coordinate 47,856,710 downwards.
CAGAGGGAGAGATTGACGTTCCCCACTACCCTGCAAAAGACATCAATAATGTCAATGGCACACCAAAGGCACTGAAAAAGTGAGGATACTCAATTGTGAGAAGGCTTGGGGTTGTGGGTTTGAATTAGTGCTCCTGATATAATCTCATCTATCACTTAAAGGGAGCATAAGGGGCAGAAGGGATTTCTGTGTGCTTGGGAACTATGTCCGTGTCCCTCTGAACAGCTGTTGTTAATAGACAGCTGATGCACAAATTAAATAGAAACCTTTTACTTCTTGGCATGCTGCTTCTTTTCTTCTTACTTTGGATATATCCTCAAGGCCTTTTTAGGCATATCTAGTTATTTTCCAAATCCTCTCTTAGAGTTGCAAACAATAACATAGGCTGAAGCATCTAGAAAATGGAAAGTGCAGTTGATCCTACCCTTCCATGAACGCTTGGCTTCTGGCAGGCCTGGCTTTTGCCACAAAACACCTGCTCCCATGGTGAAACCCTTTTCCCAGGTCAGAGACAGCAGGTCTAAAATCCTGGTCTTTATCTTTCCTGAGTAAACAAGAGAGTTGCAGATGCTGAGAAACCTTAGGAAGCCATAACTTGCTTTTTAATTTCTGTTATTGAGGTTAAGTGGTTTTTAACTTACATTCTTTAATTGCAAATGTTGTTGATGAATTTGTAAGACTGCCGTTCAGAGACTGGGCAAACTGCATTTGGGGTTGTTGGCCTGGTAGTAGCTGTGGAGCAAATAAATATGTACATGAAGGGATGTTTAGCAGTTGCAGGGCTGGAAATGGAATTAGTGACAAATAGTGATTTAAAGACCAATGGGTCTCGTCAGGCTCAGACCAGACAGCAGGAGATCTGCTGATAAGGACAACTGTCACGTGCCTTGCTCGGTGCCTCTCCAGAAGGGACTCGTTCCCTGCAGCACATTTTGAGTGAACAAATTGTTCTGTGAGCAGCAGTTAACAAAACATGGGTTTTTCTAGTCCCCTCATACAGGCCCACCACGTGATCTTGACTCCAGAGCCTCTGTCACTGAACTATGCAGCACAGGCTGGTGCAGCACTGGGGCACTGCGAGAACCAGCCCAACACAGGCACTAACTGCTGGCTTACCACTGGGGTCCTGTCACTGAGGGAGTCTCAAAAACATCCTGGGTGACACCTGGCTGCTCAGGATCTCCCCAAATGAGTTTTCAAAAGTTGTCTTTTGTGGGAGCTGTGTTTTCAGTCTTGAACTGGATTACTCCAGCCTCTGCTGGAGTAAAACTTGCTGGTTTCCACCTCAGCCTTGCCTAGTAAGTGCATGCAGCTTCTCCCTGTACAATCCCACTGCAAACCAAATCCTAGGCAGTGCTTTCAATCAGAGGTGCCAGAGTCAGTCTGGGGACAAACAGTCCCTCTTGGCATGTTTAAACAGTATTTCCTTGGTGAGAGCTCACAGCATCAGGAAACCCACAATGTCTGCTGTAGTCCTGCATTTATTACCAAGAGTCCTCGTCTCTTCTGTAATTCATTTCTTGTAGCCAGCTGGTTCCTTTATTAAATAAACAGAGGTTTCCTGTAGTCAGCATTATGTATTTGAGTTTATCCAGCAATACATATTTGAATTCATTTATCTATGAAAATAAGGGGGAAAGGATGGATTGGTTTTTAAACAAAAAGATTTAGCTTTTGAGTTTCTTTGTAAATTGGGGAAGGATGAAATTACCCAATAGCTGTATTAAGTAAAAGAGCTACAGAGCTAAATCCTTTGTTTGGAGGAGACTTCACTCTGTGCAGATGTCTGGATCTCTTTCTGAGAACTCGCTGCTTGTTGATTCCGATCATAAGCAGAAGACCCGTGTGTGGTGAAGGGTGAAGGGGCACTCACGTAAGACTGTTATGTGAGCTACTTCATATGAACTTTCCCCAGTCTGCTGTACCTATAGACCAAAATTTAACAATTCCCTAAAAGAAGGGAGTTTTATAATTTGAACAGAAGTCCCTAAGAAATGTCCTACCCCTTGAGTCATGAGGGACATGATTTTTCCCTCATGGGGCTCAGCCCTGGTGCTCAGATTATGCTGACCCAATTTGAGGGGTCTCAACTGCAGAGACTGTGACAGAGGGAGGCTGAGCTCATGCTCCCCTGGTAATTTAAGGACAACGGCAAAACCACAGTGGAATTAGACGTTATTCAGGAAAAGCAGCTGCTCTCTGCAGCCCCTTTATGCTCCCCCAGCATCTGTCTTCAGCTGATGGATTATGGATGGCAGGTGACACATCCCTGACATTGCCTCCTGGTTTTGCTGTATCAGTATCTGTATCCTCCTGTCCCTGGATTTACCCAGTCTCTTTTTGTCCCTTCTGGTCCTGTCTGCCTCTGTCAACTCCCATGGCAGCAAGCTCAGGAGCTCACAGCCTGCTGTGCAGAGAACTACCTTACTGGCTTTAACACAGTCTCCCACTGGTCACCTAGAGATCCTGACTTCCAGCTCAGGATTTGGGGTGCATCAGCTCTTTCACACTATCCTCCACCTTCATGATTTTGTGAATCCCACTGTATGATCCCATAGCCTTCTTTTCTCTAAACTGAAGTGTCCCAACCTTGATGTTTTCTCCTCCTGCCTCTCTCAGATACTCTATCGTGCTTATGGTTTCAGGTGTTTGTCATGGTCCAGGTTATTTTTCCCTAAAGCATCACTTCCTTTATCTCTGCTGAAACTCATCTGCCACCTTCTTGTCCATTCACCAGCTCTGTGAGGTCCCTCTGAAGTGCCCTGCCATTGGTGTGAAATTTGACCAATTACCCAAAGCAGCCTGGTTATCACCTGCAACCTGGCTGTTTCACCTTCTGCCATATCTGTAAGGCACTTCCTTCGGAATCTTGTTTCAGCTTTTCCTCTCACATCTTTAACAAAGTTTTGCAGCTGTAACTCTGTACACTTGGGAAAAAAAAAAAAAAACCCAACCAAAAAAAAAAAAAAAAACAGTGAAGGAAGCAGAGAAGCTCCAGATCAGCCCTGCGCTGCAGGGACTTTGCCCCCTTCTTCATGAAGTTGTGAGCAATGAGTGAGAGCACAAGGGAGGGGGCATGTTCAGAGTTGATGATCCTTTTTAAAACACTCTGCCTGACCAATGGTTACTTCTTGCCTGCCTTCATTCCCACAGAACCCTGAGGCAATTACAGAAGAAGAAAAACCTACATTTTTCAGGCAAAACCTACCTGTATTTGAGAGGGTAGTTGACATGTCTGCCTGTGGATGATGCTGATGCCCATTTAGGATTGCCTGGGCAGCTGTTTTTGCTTGTTCCCCCTCATGACACAAACTGCTGCAGGAAAAGGCAGGAGAAATGTCGTCAGCTTGCTGTGGTTATTGAATGTGTCTGATTAAAAGGGAGAAGACTTCCATTTTTTCCAAACAAACTGCATCTACTGGAGATCAAACCTTCCTTCAAAGGCTACGAAAAGGTTACGTGCTAAAGAATTAAAAAATATGGGTTTTTATTTAACCGGAACATTCTTGTAGCTCAAAGCTGAGACTTGGTGCCTACTTCACCTTCCAATTAATGACCTCTGAATAATTAGCAGAATCTTTTTATAAATGTTCCAGTAACAGTGCCCTGATTGTCAGATAAACAACCTCCCGAAGGAGGAAAAAGCTGACCATGGTGAACAACTGGTTGAGGGAGCAGCAAGGTTATGGCGAGTCATTAGGATGGGAGAACATTCATCAAGCCGTTCAAGGGATCCAACAAGTCAGAGCCATTTCACAGGGAAGGCTAAATGAGGAAAATTATTTATTAGGAGAGTGAACAGAGATCATTGCACTCTGAGGTCTGGTGTTAAGACCCACTGTGATTTCGGTCTTGTAAACAGCAAACTAGTTGTTTTCTTTTGACAGTCATTTACTATTAAATCCTAGACACCTTGTCCTCCCTCCAGGCTTTAACATCTGTGTGGGAATTTATCGAGGGTCATGGCAGAGCACTCTGACCACAGGCACACTTGCTGTGCCCTCTTCCTCACACCCATCACCTTTTTTTCCTTCTTATTTCAGTACCAATTATTACCCTTCCAGAAGAATTCGTTTTGAGACTGAAAACTAAAAAGAAACCCTGGGGTACTGGGCAGGACTAAGGTTGATGTGTCTCTAAAAATGATTTCTAATAGAATAATTCTTCAAACTAAAAGAAAATGGTGAAAGCAGTACTATGTTATTGTGGCAAGAGACCAAAAGCATATTGGATTTTTTACTGCTGTTGGACCTCTGGTGCGTGAGCAAATTTTGGGAAAATACTACCTTATACATCTGTGGGGATCAGAGGAAGGTGGAAGATTTACTCCCAGTTCACTGAGATCTCTCCTACTGGCACTGACATGATTTCAGGTGCACATAACCCAACTTCACCCTAATTTTAACAAGACTGACTCACAGAAGCATCAGGCTGAAGGGGTCTCTGACAGACCACTGAACCTGTCCATGCCTTCAGGGTGGATTAGGTACTCCAGTACCTTCCTGCCAGAGGATGAAGGTCAGCCTTGCCTTGACAGCTGCATGGCCAAGGGACATATGAAGTCTTATATCCAAAGGAACTTGTGTAAATGTTTGGCTATCCTTGTATTTTGAAAGTTGAATTTTACAAATTTTCCTAATTTCTATCTCCTTTGCTTCAGATGAGGTTGAGCAGCATGGGATATGGAGAACCGCTGACCACTGCCTGCTCTGTGGCTCTCCTGTGCAGCTCTAAGACTGCTACCCCATTTCCCCAGCCTGCTCCCCAGCCTTCTCCATTCCAAATTAACCAAGCCTCTCCTCACACTCATGTATTTCCCAAAATTCTCATTCATGTTGCTGAGTCCTGAGTCTTTCCCATCTCCTCTGCCTTCCAAGAAGTGGGATTCCCAAAGCCGAAGACAGCAGTTCCAGCTGAACCCTTGCCCCACTATGTCTTACAGAGAAGCAAATGAAAGACCTTAGCAAGAAAGGTCCTGGGTCAGCCAGCCTGGGCCTGCACTTCTGCAACCAGCTCTGATAAATCCTTGCCAGAAACTGTTCATTTCCATCTTGAACCCAGGAAGGATTCCTGACCTTTTCACATCTATTAGAAAGCTGTTTCAGAATTTCCTCTGATACAGATATTCTTCTAGTCTACAGATCAAGTGTTTTCACAGGTAGTTTAAAGCCATTTCTTTGTTGGTTTGTTTGGGCTTTTTTTTTTTTTTTTTTTTTTTTGCAATTGCTGTACAGCATCCTTTTATATCCAGCTTTTTGCTACTACTTCCCTTGAGTTTTCTTTGTGGACCTTTGTGTAGTTGGGCATTGATTTCCATTTTCTCTTTGCAGTGCTTTGCTCTTCTACTTGCCCAGTTTCATCTTGAGGATTTCGAAGTATTTTTCTTAGTCATCACAATCATTTCAAATCATGAGCCTGCCTTCCATTGTTTTTCAAGCTCTAACAGCTTGGTTTTACTGAGAAATCTTTTAGCTGGTTTCCCTTCTCTGTCATCCATTCTTCCCCACACTGGTCAAACACAGGCTGAGCACACATTCTTTGGGTCTTGCAATGCTTTTATTCTTCCAATTTGTCAGTTAGCTGGGCTCAGTTCTCACAGTGAAGTCTAGACCATGTTTCTCTGGTATGCACCTGAACATATTTGCCAGGAAAGTGTCTAAACTCTTAAAATTAATTCTGTTTCCCTTAGCCACTAGACCCGAACAGAAAAAAGGTAAAAAATAGGCACAGTTTATTCTAGACAAATCCCTGCAGTGTGTTTCATATCATTGACTAATCTATTCCTGATTATAAATTGAGGGTTTCATAATAGTTTCCAGAAATCTTTCCAAGAATTAAAGTTAGGCATATTGGTTTAAATTCCTTGTCTTTCCATGCAATGCAGGTACTAAGTGTTCCCCTGCTATCCTTTCTTATTGCCCAGCTACTCAAATCCAATTATTAATAGCTTGGAAATGGCTTTGGATAGATCTTTAGGCCCTTGCAGATGAATTTTGTCTGGTTATGCAAGCTGGAACACATCTCACTAATCTAAAGGTTCTTTAAGCTCTTCTTTCCATCGCTTCAATCCTCATTTTATGCTTCAATTGTCTGGTAATAATCAAGGTTTTTAGGAAGCTTGAAGTAGAAAATGACAGTGGATGTTTCAGTCCCTGCTGGTTGTCACCTCTCTGGAACAGAACCTTCTTCCCTTTTTTCTTTGTAGACTGTGGTGCCCTTAACCCTTTCCCTATGACTTCCTTAGATCTCTCAGGACTTTGGATGGCTGTGTTAATGCCTTGCAATATATGTCCCATTATTTTATTAGCACAAATTATTCAGGAAAACCCAGAACAGTCTGAAGGTTTACCCCTACTAATGCACCTCATCTCCCTGTCTGCAGGCTCAGAGCTAAATTCAGACATGTTTTAGGCAAAGTGTATAACTTGGTGTTCTGTATTACACACTGGCCCCAGAATGAAACCCGAAGATAAAGGTGGGCTCCAGATGTAAAGTATGGGATAGGGGTTCTGAAGCTTTGCTTAGAGAGTCATCCCTCAGTCAGTTTGGGTACCTGACTCAAGACAAGGAGGACCCTCTCCCTGCCTGAGCCTCAGACCTTGTATCCCCTCGAGGAAGATGCCTACTTATGGAAGAGAATGAGCAAGAATCACAGTTTCAGGTTTTAAAGAGGAGCCAGAGAGGTAGTTTTAGTGCAATGCCTCTTTCCTACCATGACAGTATTTAGAACATATTTCCTCCATCCACTCTCCCCAAAAAGTAAAGCTGTGTTTTAATGCTTTAATGCTTCTGTCTGTTTGATAGACTTCAAAGCTGTAACTCCCAACCCCTTGAGAGTCCCCTGGCCAAAAAAGGCCACAGATACCCCAGCCTGTCTTTTCCCTGAGCTGTCAATGATGCAATTGGAACCTGAATAAATGAGTGCAAGGGAGTATGTACTCCTAGTCTGCTCTTTGCGGCACTTGGATGGGAAAAGTGAGCTTGGCCTTCCTTGTGAACATGACTTTGAACATGGGCATGATCTTCTGAACCAGGTTCCTGAGAGTGCTGGTGTTGGGTTTTACCACTTCAGAAAAAGGTGTCAGTCTCAGTGGCCTAAATCACAAGCAGGAACTCCTCAAGCACTTTGGAGTCAAACAGAAGTCACCTCCAGAACTCATTCAGGTCTAACACCTAAAATAAGCTGCACGCCATGCATGGTATGACACCAGATGGCTTGGAGATGAGTTACAATTCTTTGCAGGAATACCACCACAGAGGTGATTTAACACAGGGAAGTTGATTTCACACTTTTATTTGTTTTATTGCACTGCATGGCAAAATCAAAGGGGGGAAAAGCATATGCGGGTGAATTGTGGAAGATGAAAACCATGAGACAATTTGGGTCCAAAAATGTCTTGAGGCACCCTGAGAACTGATGACATGGAAGGGTGTGTGCAGAGTGAAGAGGAAAGAGATAAGAAGAGGTGGCTTGAGCTGCCTTTGTGTCATCAGTAGTACTGGTTTGTCACAAATGGGCCCTCTAGAGCAACTTAAAATCTGGAAAGTGACATGGGTAAAAGTACAATGAGTAAGTGTTGGGACACAGAAAACTCTGACAGTTAAAAAAATATTGGGTTTAATAGGCAGGTTTTGTGAGCTTGATGAATGTGCTCATGGAGGAATGGGGCAGGTATATAAACTCAGAGAAGCTCCTGCAGAAGGAAAGAGACTCCACATATGACATTTGAATTGGGAAGGCAGCAGGATTTGAATTTAAGAACAAGAAGAGGAGATAGAGGGATCTGCTGCTCCTTAACACACAGTGGCAGGTATGGGTATAGGGGCACAGATGTCCAGGGAATATCAGTGTGGGAAGAACAATTTATAGGCAAGTCATTCCTCCAGGTCCTATAGGTAAAATTACTGAAAGTCACTGTGTGACAGGCAAAAGGAAAACTTGATTTTATCTCTGATCATATTAACAGGAACCCAAGACCTGAGCCCAATATGGTGCTGCAGTCATATCACCCCCTGGGACCTTTGTTTCTGATCATAAGGAGGGTCTCACCCTCCCCTATGACTTGTAACACTTCCTCACCTTTCAGCTTGCTTACTGTGAAAGCAAGGCATGTTGATTCTGGGGAGGTAGGAAGACCAATTTAAGCAAGTGAGTACAACAAACCCGCTCTCCCTTGGGACCCACAGCCTGGCTCCTGAACACATCCATGTCCCCAGGGTCTGTGTGAGAGCTGCTGTGGTTTCTGGGCAGAGACATGCCAGCAGCTCCCCTGGGTGAGAAGCAGGCATGTTGTCAGCTCTAGGCACACTCTGTCTTCGAGCTTCACACCAGGATTTTGAAGACATTTGGTAGAAAGCCACAGAATTCAGATTTGACTCTGGTTTCTAACTGTCCTTAGCATTTACAGCTAACGATCTGAGAAAAGTCTCCCTGGTTTAAAACACTCCAGCTAAAATTAACAATGCTTCTCATTAGAAAACCTGCATGAATTTGTTTATAGCAAGATGTCTCTTATCAAGAGCCTGCGCCTCTGATCACAAATCTGGATGCACCTCTGGGGGGAAAAGCAGAAACCTGGGCAGGTGTGTTAGCAACTTTTCTGAAGCAGATGTGAGAACTGCACTAAAAGCTTTGTTCATACAAAATCATCCAAACTGCAGAAAGCACTGCTCAAACCTGTATCCCAGTCAGTCCCTTTGCAGTAAAGAGCTTTGAGGCTCCATGGCTCAGGTGCAGAGTTGTTATAGCCTTGTGGAATTTAATACAGCCTCAATAATAAATACAGCCTAGTAGCTTCACTTTTGCTTTGTTTCTAATAAAGTACTCAAGGCAGGATGTTTTCAGTGTACATCTTCTCTCATTAGTTTCTCATTGCATATACGGTTAATAGCAACTAACAAAAAGGTCTGTCTAATTAAATCTTTTGCTTTATGAGTATCTGTAATTAACTGGGGAGAGCAAAGAACTTTATTGGTTTTCAAAAGCAAAGTCACTTGATTTAATCCAGTTTGTATTGACTCTTTCAGGGCATGTTTGCCCAACAAGCTTTTCCAATTCAATAGTTATCATACACTTACACTCAAGCAAACATACAAAATGATTTAGAGAAACTAGGGCAAAAATCACCTTGATGAGTAACGAGTTTGATGCACTTATTGCAATACATGTCTGATCAAACATTATGTAGCACAGCCAAAGCCTATTACAACAGTGGTTTTGCAGTGTGTCGTTGTGCAGCTCCTTCCCATGAGACACACACACACATAGGTGAGCAGAGAGGACAGTCTGCTGATGTTTCAAACAAGCCAGTACCTGGCAACACTTGTGCTGCCTGGATCACATGGTGATATAGGTGGCATGGTGATATAGTTGGCATGGTTGGAGGTGGCCAGCATCAAAACGATACTCTGGGAAAAAAAAACCTGTATTCCTCCACAGATTCAGAGGAAGAGTTAAAATAGGGCTACCTACAATTAAACTTATTTGACCCTGAGAAGTTTGGATGATCAGAGCTTTCCTGGGCTGCTGGGATAGACTGCATTGACCTCCACATTCTTATGCAAGATGTGCTGCATGTGAGGATATAGCCAGGGCTACTGCTGTGGCATCACATCTCCCTTTGGTGTGTTGTGACTGCTCTGAGGAGGACACTAACACTTTGTTCTTCAGCAGATGTTCTGTATCTATATCTGGCCACAGCCTGTCCTGAACCGTGCTGGGCGTTGCAGGTGATACACCAGCAGCAATAAGGTATAATGCGTTTTTAAAAGTATATCCTAATTAACTTTTTAATGCTCATTTTCCCTGGCACCAGCCTCATTAGATTTCTCTGTGTGTGAAATATTTGTTTAGTCTGTTATATTGGTAATCATGAAGATTGGCTTGTTGCCTGGATGCTTCACCCAAGCCACAATGTCACAGCTACAAATACAGAACTAAAAAACACGTCACTCTTTAAACTTCAAGATTATGTCACAGTGCTGATCCCTGCACTGCAGGTAACTATATTTTTTGAGCAACAAAGAATGAGCTCCTGCTACACATGATGTGCAGATGAGAGATTCAGGTCATATTTTACATTTATTATTCTGAAATTGTCCTTTCTAATTTCTCTAAAGCTTGAAATGACTCTTTGTAAAACAGAACAAGTTCTTGCATATTAGGGATGTTATACAAGAGCACTTAGGCTTTTGCACTTTTACACAGTAGGGCAATTTGCACGAGCTCCCTGGAATTAAGAGTTTATAACCCAGTCCTCGACTCATTGCTGAGGAAACAGAAGGAAATTTCCATCCATATGGGGCCTCCATTGACCTTATTTCTACATTCAGATCCACCAGTCTGTAGTCACTCTATTGACGAAATGTGAGTGGCATTTAAAAAAAGTGGGCTAAACAAGGGGAACCTCAAACTACTGGGCTGCAGATATGCCTTTCTCTCTTAAAGATGCCTTTGGAGGACAAACTCCATATCATCCCACCTCTGCTGCTCCAGAGACAGCATATTAAATTCACAAATTCAAGGTTGCACTGCAGGGTCCTTTACACACCTTCTCTTTTGTTACTGGCTTCAGTATTTCTGGGTATAGTTTTTACAGTGCACCATGCTGTAGCTTTTAGACATACACAGTGTCTGGTCTTTCAGAGGCTGATTCAGACCTGATCTCAATGAATCAACTACACTGTCAGTCCAGCTCATGTTTTTCCATAAAGTCCATGTTCTCCCTGCCATTCCCCTTCACACAAGTATGAAACTTTGTTGAAGCCATTTGCCCTGTCTGTAATGGACCTGTCTGTAATGGTTACCAGCCTTACAGCAGTTAAATAAGTGCATGGACAGTGATGACAGTGAAGGCACCCAGAGGGGACAGAGCCTGCAACCCTGGCTGTCTTTCCAGACATGTTCTTTATACTTGCAGGGACTGGGTGTCCATTCAAGCAGGACCAAGCTCATCTTAGGAATGGTCAGTCAAGCTCACGTGATAAGAAGATCAGGAAAAGTCATTTGATAAATTTAAAATAGAAGTGTGTGGAAGAATAAAAAAAAAAAGAGTTAATTGAACAGCTTTTTCACAGCAGTTGATGATGGAATTCTCAGAACGTTAGACAAACACTACCTCAGAAAAGTCAGTTATAATTTGTAAACATAAATTGACCCTTGTATGGAGGCTCTAAGCTTTCCCACTAACCAACAGCAAGTAATAATATCTCCTCAGTGCTTCTCCTGACTCAGCTACCAATTTACTGTATGAGATTGGATGAGTAACCTAATTTCCCTTTATTTTTACCTATATCTAAGACCCTTCCAGGCCCATGAATAAATGGATATGTTGATACACAGACATATATCCCCTACATGTCCATTTAATACAGTTTAATATTTGAATTTTTCATGTAATAGGGTTCAGTTCTTTATAATGAATAAAACACAGGGCTGTATCACTGCTCAGTGTCCTTGTGCAACAGAGGTGTCCTAATGCTTAATTCATGTTTGCACAACAAACTAAAGGCAGAGGCAGAAAGACACTAAAGGCTGGAGACTTGGCTGAAGGTTGTGTGTGAAGGGGTTTTGTGGTGGCCCAGCATATGGCTCCCCTCTGCCTGGAGGAGGGGAGGGGGCTCTGCCTCTGAGCCCCTGTGAGAGCTCAGAGCCCCAGAGCAGCACTGGGAGTTTGGAGGAAGGCAAAAGGTGGATGATCCACTCCCTCCACGGTTCCCCGCAGCACAAAGGGTCTTCTCGCAACAAGCACACAAGTGGAGAGGTAACCCCACCAGTGACTGATGGAAACCCAGTTTCAATAAGGCAAAACACCTTGTGATGAAACTTGGCTGCATGCTGAATTGTCTGTGGCCCTGATGTTTAGCAGGAAACAGCAAAGGGGAGTGTGCTTAATTAAGTTGACAGTCAGAATGGTGCTGCCTTTAATAGTATGAGGAGATTATCATTTACAGGCCAGTGTTACAGGCTGGCTGACATCCCTGACAAGGTATGACTCTTATGCCAGCTCTGTCAGGCCAGATCTTAATTTCTGCTCTTTAATGCTGAACATCTCATGTTGATAGGGAAGAGAAGACAGCTTTTACCCCTCCTCATCTTCATCTCCATCTGCTCTCTCTACTGTGCAAACAGTGATTATTGAGGAATCCAACTTCAGGTTTATATAATTGATTTTAATATAATATCAACTAAATGAACAAAGTTTATAGAAAAGGGCTTAGGAGGGAGAGGAATCAATATACCTTTTTATCTTCTAACTAGTGGGTTGAGTATTTTTATATTTACTTAACCTGTATCCAGGTTAAAAAATGGGGCATGAGTTTCCAAGAAAGTGTATCACTTTAGTGATAGAAGAAAGTCAGGGAAAGCAGCACTGTGACATGTGCTGGGGAGCACAGCACCCAGCAAGGCCAGGAGCACTCTGTGACACAGCACCCCTGAGAGGAGCCCTGCCTGCATCTGCCTGTTGGGGCTGAACGCTGCAGCTGCTCCATTAAAAAAAGGGTAGTTTGGGACAGCAGGAAGAAACTCAAATCAGCCAGATGGTGTGGGATATTGAGGGATCTCAGTGAGAGAATACAGGGCATTAAATTATCAATTTTATCTCTGCCAATTTCTGCTGGTTCAGATGCACAGCCCACATTTAATACCTTCTGCAGACTGAAAGACCATCCTGGAGGCATATGATTCAGCTTGCCTCTGCAGTCTCTCTGCTTCAACCACAAAGTTTCTGCAGTACAGACTGAGTTTTAAATTGGTTTGCACATTTTTTTGTAGGCAGACCTTCCTTTCCCTTGCACAGACTGCACCAGTAAATGAGTGCTCCCGACTACTGCTCGGAGAGGCTTTCCCTAATAAAAGTGTTTTGTCTCCCCATACCTCACTATGCATCAGAACATAACATACTGAAGGCAAGACAACCTTAGAAAATAGAAAAAAAACCCCAGTGCTGAAGGAAGAGTCTCTCTTTGAGACAACACTTCAAGACCTCAGCTGTTGCACACTGTGATTTCCCTGTAAATTTGGCACTTACTCACACAACTGCCCTGGGACTGGCTCCATTACTTGCTTCCAATCAATCAATGATATGTGCCAAACACCGCTCTTCTAGCTTGGCAGAAAATTCAAATGCAACTACTGCTTTTACAGAAGCTGAGAACAGCTCTCCTTTAATTAATTTTGTCTCTACTCCTTTTTCTCAAAAAGCTCCAGGGTCTTAATTACAGCAACATTTCCCGGTGGAATGAGAGCACTCTGATTGAGGGTAATGAGGTGCATGAATTAACAGTGACATCGACTCATGCCTCCAGTCAATACTTTGATATCCCATCTATTGAAGTAAGTGCATTTTAACACTGGTCCCAGCAGAATTTGGTATATGTGTGCACTGCAGTCAGAGGATCCAGCCAGATGGGTTCCAACCCTGTTCAAGGAACGTGGGAATTCAAGTGTGAAAGGAATCCAAGAGGTTCTCAAAAAAGAGGTTCATAGCCTTCAAGCTGGGCTTAGCACTTCCTTGGAAATGCTGTTTGCGCACTCATACAAAGTTCGTGTAAATGCAGAAGTTTTGGGGTTTTTTGTGGCATTCAGGATTCCAAAATCAAATGACTAACATCATGGTGGGAAAAAGCATCAGACTGAGTTTCTTCCTGGCACAGCAGATATATGTTGGATTGGGACATGAATCCACACATACAAGAAAAGGGGGGAAACCAATCCATACTGGTAGAGATATTAGCTGGCTGTAGGAATATATTGACAATAATGCTATAAAATAATCTGAAGAGTTTTATGAGGTCTGTGGGATTCAAAGACCCATAAAGCTCACATCTACTTTTACATCCTTATCCAGATATGAGCAATGCAGCTGCCTCTGACTTTGCCAAAGGCTTCAGAAAGACAGGCTGTGCATACTGCACACTGCTGGTGGCAACTCCTAAAATGCTGTAACTGTGACCATTTCTCAACTCTCATCCCTAGGGACGCTCTAACCCATTCCACCTCCCTCTCTGGAAGCATTAAGGAGGGAAACACTAGAGCTTGAGCCAGAAAGGAGTTCTAGACTAAACAGAGACTTTTACAGGATCAAACAGGAAAGAGAGCTCCTGGGAAGGGATTGGAAACTGTCAGTGAGAATTCTCTGTCCTGTATTTTGGGCTCACTGATGCAATGGGGAGCAGAGCACTGGGTATACCGGTAAAGCAGTGGGATATATCAGAGAAATGCCAAATTCAATTCTCAGTTCCTCTCCTAACAGCAACAGCCTGAAATTTAGAAAACCATTTTTCTGAACTTTCTGAATAATGACACAAGAGCTGCAGGAATTCACCACATCATTTGCATACGGGTACCACGCTCCTCAACAGGTAGAGAACCTGGTGCAGAGCAGTTAATATGGCTTAAAACACACTCTTTAAAACTCAGCTGCAATTCTGAATGCTTCCATTTCTGGACTCTGTGGCCAGGACTTGCGATGCCTGAGACTTGGCAGAGCCAGTCAACCACCAGTCCAGAGACAACTATCAGGAACCTCCACAGTGCACTAATGCTGATAATCAAGATGTTCTCTTTAGTTGGCCTCAGTGAATTAGCAAACTTTCCATTTTTTCCAACAACATGGGCAATGAGCTTCTCAGTTCTTATCTTGGATATGTTGCTGCAGATTTGGAATCACATTAGAGTAATTTCAAACAGAGTTTTTCCTCTGAGAGTCCCAGCAGCTAAAAAGAGAACAGTTGTTAAAATTATTTGAAATACCCTGGGAAGGACCAAGTCACAGTCACAACTGCTCACATCCAGACCTCTGAGCTTCTAGGGGCTGCTGGCACATTAGCCAGAGTGTGATTCCCAAGGCCTGACTGGACTCCTGTGCAACACAGGCACATCAAGGTCCATGTTTTTATCCATCCCTGCAGCTGTGTTAATTTGGTGAGGTGACTTTGCTGGGCAGGCATGGGACCTGATGCATTGCAGACCTAGAGTGTTGGTCAGTGTGAGAAATTTGTTTCAGACAAGCTGCAATCACTCAGGTCCCTTCAAAACCATGCTGGGGGTCACTGCCCTCTGCTCCGAATGTGGCTCAGTAAGTTACTAATGAGCTCATGCTTACCGTGGTGAGTTTTATTCTTTGCTTTATCATTCCAGACCTGACTTTTTCAGGTCAGAAGTGGGTCCCCAGCTATAGCTATATAACGCAAGGCATTATTTTTATGGTCCCCTGAGAGCACAGCCTGATGGCTATACCCTTCACCCACACCCTACTGCCTCCTCCACTCTCCTGCAGTGCAGCAGCTTCCTAAGGTCTGCCAGAAGCAAGTACTTAATGGGATGTGTGCTGTGGGAGATGGGACAGCATAATTCCTGACACTAGGGCATGGCAAACCAGGAAGGCAGAAGAACACTTGCCACTTATGTTAGCAGTGATGTGTTGCACCCTGTCATGGGACGCCACACGGCAGCTCGTCTGAACAGCCATGCCAAAAGTGGGCAACTTGCTGCTGCTGGATGATGAATGATGCAGCCCTGCCAAAAGGCTCCACATTTGCCTTGTAGGCAGCGTGGGAGGCAGGAGCTTGGCAGGGAGCAGTGAGTGGCAGGCAGCCTGAGGCTCTTCAGCTTTGCACATCCTTGTGCCCTGTGCCACCTGAGGCTGGGCCAGCTGTGCTCTTGGTCTACCTCGCAAAGAGATGATGTTGTAGGCACAGGAACGCACAGCGAGGGGACAGAGCCTTGCTCTGAGGTTGGGGGTTGTTTCTTTGGTCTTTCTGTCTGTTGGCTTTGGGATGGAGGAAAAAAGAACACTTCCAACCTGAATGGATGCCTTGGCCCTGGAGCCCAGGACTTTACCAGAGCTGATGCAGGTGGCAAAGTTGCAAAGGGCTGGTCCCAGGCCACAGCTATGAGCTGCCATGTGGACAGGTGCCGTGTGACTTAAGCCTCTGCACCCGTGGCTCACCACTGACTGCTCCACCTTTTTGTCAAACCATTAGGCTAGATGACAACAAAGCAGAACGCACTCTATTTTAGACTTAAACTCAAGGACTTGTACTTCTTCTAGGTTTAAGTCAGGCAAAAAAGAGAATAGTAGCTCACATAGGGGAGCTGCCCCCATAATTGGTTCCAAAATGTTCCCAGATTGTCAAGCATCTATGTTATGTAGATTTTTAATGCAGACATAGGCAGATTTGTAAAAGAGAGTGATCCCTTGACATTTCCATGTAACCACATCAGTCCTGTAGTGTTCCCTCATGCCCTTACAAAACCAGAAGGTCCTTGAGAAACGTGAACCTCTTCCCACAAGACCTGGGTGTTGAACACCATGCTGCAGCTCCATCCCAAGGCAGGGATGTATCATTGCCTGCTCTGGGAGCTTGCCTGGACACCCCCAGATACAACCTGCCAGTGGTTCCATCACCATGAACTGCATCCAACAGGGATTTCCTGCTGCCAGCTTTTTCACCCACCAGCTTGTGGGAAGCACAGTGTGATCATCACAGCTCCTGAAAAGGCTGCAATGACTTTCTAAGTCACAGATCTCCCACAGTTCTAAGGTGTGTAAGATGCTTTCTGCACACAGATGGCTTGGGCTTCATAATGCTTATATTCAGACTTGCAGTTCCCTGGTGATCTGTACCCTTCATACTGCTCTAACAGCATGAGACTGGAAATGCCCCTTCCCCTCATAATATTTGCTTCCACAAGTAACCCAAGTGCTACCCTTTAATTTTTTCCCCATTACAAAGGTCTGCACCCCGATGAGGGTACACACTGAGGTGCTGAAACCACCAGCTCAAGGAGCTGTGGATGCTCAGAGCTCCACAGAAGGCAGCAACGCTCCACTGGGTGGGTGTTAGTTTGGCTCCCTGCTTTGCCATGTTTTCAGGGCTGCCTGGTGAGCAAGGAGGGGAGAGGCCAGGAGTCCTCCAGCCACTATGAGCACATGGGTGGCAAATTTTGCAGAAGATCATGGCTAGAGGATTAAGGCATGTGGCAACGTGATTATGATTGCTTCCCAGTCATAGTCACTGCTGGAGTTGAGCATCAAGGGGAAGCCCATGCAATCCTCCTCTTGTAGACGTGCCCTCCTCTTTACCTGGTGCTGCAATCAGTGACCATCAGGACATCAGCTTTCAATGGGTGTGTGGCTGATATCAGCTGAATAACTCCTTTCTATTTAATTTATGTTAAGTGAAAGTATGAGCACCTAGCTGCTTATGCCACCACTGGCACCTCTGCAGGAACGGTGGATATCCCACCAGCAGAGCTGTTCACAGACACATGTGGCTGGTTGCTGCTCAGGACCACAGCAATCTGCACACCCTGCTCTTCCACACAACTGGGCAGCTGCCTTTTGGGCAGGACTTCACACAGTGCTGGGGCCCATTTGCCATCCTTGTTGTGTAAGAGGAGCCTTATTAAGTCAGCCTAGAGGTCTGCATAGCTCATTATCCCACTGTCAATACCATCCAGGCAGAGGAGACATGACAGGAGGATGCTCTGTGTGCATTGGCCACAGGCCACTGGGTTGCACTGCCTGGGGCAGCTTAAGCTCTCCCTGAGAAAACCAAAACCTCACCAGCAGCCCCAACCAAGTGGTCAGGGGAATATCTAAGACTGGATACCCACAGGGTGATGCTGCTTCCAGCAATCAACAGCGAGAGACTCCCTGCACCAGACAGCATTTTTTTGGGTCAAGAGGTCTTGGTGGGTTTCTCTTCCAAGAATGAGTTTAATCAAATTTTGGAGTCATGTAAGATTTCAGCATTCCTAACATCCTGAGGAGAGGAGTTCCACATTTTACCTCTGCACTGGGCAAAGAATACCCCTGTGTTTGCTTTGAGCCTCCCATGGCCAGGATTGTTGTATTTCTGAGTGAGAACATGAGGGAGAGGCAGGGACCTGGGACTGAGGTGCTGGTTTGGAGAGGCAGGATTCAGGCTAAAGAGTATGATGGCTGGGGCTAAAGGATTCAGGGATCAGGATTAGATTGCACTACTAAATGTGTCCTAGAGCAGTAATTTTTAAAAAAATTGTGTACTTCCTCCAAACTGGCTTGGGCAAGCCATATGCCTATTCAGGACAAATCACCTGCCATCATTAAGTGGAGTACTTTAAACTTAATTTGAAACCAGAATAAAAAGTAGCAATCAGTAATAATGTATGTTTGACAGTCCTTCAGAAGGACTTTAGAAGTCAGCTTCTAAGGAAAGTAGTGCTCCAGAATTCCAGCTGCCACTGACTCACACCTCAAAGAGAGCAGAAGAGAAAGTCTGATCTCTTTGGAAGTGTACAGTAATTTCTTGCTAATCAAGTAGTTAGGCAAAAATGTCTTTTACTGGGAAATTCTGCATGAACATAACTATTACAGGCATAGAAAGTCATGTCCACTCTTTGCCTCATTTGTACTGTTAAACCTCAGGTTCTGCAATACATTAGACAGGTAATTTTTGAGGAAAGGGGCAATTAAATCATGGCAGGTAGGAGATGTTCACTGGTTTCTTTCAGCATCATGAAGGAATGAATTTGAAATAAAGTCTGGTGAACAGATTTAAAAGACAGTCCGTGTCCTTAAATGCCTACATTGTGCTGATACAAAGGTGAGAGACAGGTTTAGCTAGGGATGGACTCAGCCTTCCCAGGTCCAGAGCATGTGGCTGAATCTTGGCTTCCAGATTATTCTTCCTCTTCAAAGCCTATTGCTCAGGCCTACTTGCTTCAACACTTTCTCCTCCTCAAGCAGAGGAGCATGTCACTCTAGGATTGCAAGCACGCACATCACACTTCCTTGTGTAATGTAGACCAGATGGATACACCCCACTGAGTCACAGAATCATTGCTTGTGTTGGAAGGGACCTTTTGAGGACATCACAGCTCTCTTAACCTTTCCTCACAGGAGAGGTGCTCCACCCCTCTGATCATTTCTGTGACCCTTCTCTAGATTTGCTCCAACAGGTCCCTGTCATTCTTGTTTTGGGGGCCCCAGAGCCAGATGCAGCACTCCAGGTGGGGTCTCACAAGTATGAAGTAGAGGGGCAGGGTCCCTTCCTTGGACCTGCTGGCCATGCTGCTTTTAATTCTGCTCGTTATCACATCTTGCTCTCTGGCCTGATTCCTCTAACTTCCTAATTCCACTGGTCTACGCTGAAAAATACAGGATCTGAAGGACCTTCAACATATACCATCCTCTCCCATGCACTAAGTAATTGCTTAAGTTACTTAACTCACTATTGCTATTTTTTCTGAGATAATCAGACTTCTCAGTTTGTTGGTCTTTCTTGACCCCGTGTGAACAATAACCAGAGGCTGGATGAATGGAGGAATTAATTTCTGATAGTCAGTCCCAGTTTCCTGTAATGTGGTATTTCACCATATTGCAATTTCCAGTCCTTCAGGGGAATGGTTTTAATAAAACAACACTAACATTTCAGAAAGAAGTTCTTTCTTTGCCTTTGACATGTAAACATAATTTCCTCCTAAGAGGACACAGCAGACATTCATGCAGGATATCTGTACTAGGCAGAGTAACAATGAAATCTGAACAGCTATATTATCCTTTGTTTTAATGTAGCACTGGTAAATAAAAGCATGTGATTTTATTCATTTTATAAAATGACTGTTATACAGAAGCATCTTTGGGATGGTGCAGGAGATCAGCACTGCCTCTGTTGGGGATGTTCACATTAGCATATATCTGTTGAACTAAGATGTTCATTAGTGCAAGAGATTATAATAAGGAGGGTCTGTAAAAGCTGTGATCTACAGTATTATCGTATTTCATTATTTTTTTTTTTTTTTATTGTATTATTTTTAAAAGCTGCAGCCCTCATGAGAACCAGAGATGACCAGCCAGCTCTCTAGCCCATGCTGGGCCAGATCACTTAGCTCACCCTGGACAAGTAGCCAGCTCTGTCTAATACCATCATATTCCTTCTCTCTTACTGATATAAAAATACAGAGTTAATTTACCTCAGTGTAAACATTTAAAATCTTTGAGCAGCCAAAATGGTCATTTACAAAACATCTCAAGTCCTGCACTAAACAGTAATTTCAGTTCTTATTTAGACTGGTGTGGAAAATAAAAAAATGTGCTGAGCAAGCCCTAAAACCTTTGAAACTTGGAAGAAAACACTTCTTTCAGTCTCCCAGCTGGTGGATCATTGCTGGTTTGCAGTGCTTGCTGCAGTGGTGCAGATGGCTCTTGGCCACAAGGTGCCTGGGATCTGTGCCTGGGCTTCAGCCTTGGGAAAACACACGCTGAAACCCATAAAATTCAAGGAAAAAAACACTATAAAAATCCCCATGAAGCTGTGGCTTATATAGGTGGCCAGGGCCCACAGTACTGCAGTTGCACCCAAGGTCAGGCAGTTTGCAAGCAAAAAAGCAGGGTGCAGGTAAGGTCCAGGCATACTGCCCCTACCCTGGCTCCTTGGGGCCTGACCCCAGCCTTGGTCCATGGACAGGACCAAACAGTGACCCAGAGACCCATTTCAGATTATACCTTGGCTTCTGGCCTGACTGAAGAAGACAAGGGAGGATCTTGTTGCATGGTCATTGGAGGCATGGAATACAGAACAAATGGGTACCTGTGGATGACTTTTGCTAGAGCTGCATGTTAGAGACTCTCCTACTTCTTTTCTCTCAGCCTCCAGTAACATACAACATTCTCCTCACTGGTAACTCAATGCCCTCCCAGAGAAGCTCTAATGGCAATAGTCACTATATTCAAAGAAACTGCCTTTCCTAAGGCACTAATCTGTCAGGATCTAAGGTGGAATCATTTAACAAACAGAAGCAGTTAGCAACCTAAATTTCCCACCTGAGTCTTGACAAAGCTGCAGATTGAGTCATGCTCCTGACACATTAATAAATAGGTTCAGTGTGTGGGAAAGGGGGGATGGGTGGTGTTTGTTCCTGCAGAGGAAAACCAGAGAAGCACCTTGGAGTCCACAGAATTTTCCAAGCCTATTCGTCTTTGCTTATTTAAGAGCTTTATTAATTTCTTTTTTTAATAAAAGCAAGTTTACAGAGATAGGAAGACAATAAAAGGCAGTGCCATTTCCTAGCTTGTTAGTGCTGGATAAAGGTGACAGTCTGAACAAAATCATCCTTGTCCTTATAACTTTCCTTGTTTGATTGCTTACAAATAAACCAGTTTAATAAAGGCTCCAAGACACAAATGCCACATGGCCATATTGACAGGACCGAGGGAAAAGAAAACACAATAATCATGTTAGCTCTATCCCTCAGATTAATTGCCTAGATAAAATACACATTTACCTCATTCTAGACAGAGAAATGTAATTTACCAACCAGTGATTTAGGTGGGCACACTGCTGTTAAAAGCCAGACCTGGCTCATCCTAACTAGGTGGAAAAGATGACATACAAGCCCCATGAAGGATAGGCCCCTCCTGCCCTCTGCAATAGCAGCCCAATGTGGCGAGGCTTGTGCCTGCTCCTTCTTCAGGTCCAGACAGGAGTGGCTCTTAGGAAACAGATCCATTTTAATCCCTTTTAAGTATATTTCCTTAGTACTCAGCACACCTGTATTTAAGACAGTCCACCGCTGGGGAGGTTTTATCACTGTGGTTTCACTGTAGCCTGTGACATTTTAGCTGCAGTGGAGGTTGCAGCTGCAGGATGCAGCCTGGACTCTGCTGCTGGCATTTGCCCACTGCTGCCTCAGCTGCCCCTCAGGACACCTCACCCTAAACACAAACTGGGGTCTTATCTTGTCAGAAGTCTGTCCCAGGTTAAAACAAACAAGACCTGTCTATTCTCTGACAAACTCTAGTTTCCAGGCCATAACAAATCATTGAACTAATAATATACCAGCTCAGACTGGGGGAAACCAACATCCCCAACCCTAACCTCAGCGCAGCTGAAATTGCATTACACCAGATGCCTTTTCTAACACCATGGCATTAGTTGCTGAAATCAAGGTAACACTTGCCAGAACTTTTCCATAGTCAAGCATTGAAAAATAATTTCTCATAAACATAAACCCTTACTACAGGGAATAGACCGACTTGGTCTTAAGTCAATAAGCCCAAAATCTCAGAAAAATTCCTACTTTGGCCTTCAGAAGGCGCCTTGAGATATCCGAAGCACTGAGAAAAGCGCACCCCTCTTGAGGGATCACCAGATGACATGCAGAGGAGCCTGTTGCTCAGAAGCAGCTTGGGTTTTAGCAGCTCCATACCTGAGGTCACTGGGTCTCAAGGTTGGACCAGGTCCTTGATGTTGGTTTGGCAGGTATGATGGCTGATGGGTTTCCTCTTCCCAGTGCTGAGGTGGAGGGAAACACAGCTTCCATGGGTCAACTAGGATGCTGTAAACATCTTCTCATTGCATTTCCTCAAAAAGCCCAAGGGGAAAAATGTAGAGAGAAATGGCTCCCTCCATACTGCTGCTGACCTAAACCCATCATCAGGGAAAATGAACAATTGTGTCTTCCTGCCCTAAGGGATGACACTGGGGCCTTGCAGGCTAAATTTTGTGAGCAGTATAAGAAAGATGTTAAGCCATTAGAGAGTGCCTAAAGGACAGCAACAAAGATGGTGAAGGGTCTTGAGGGGAAGCCGTGTGAGGAGCAGTTGAGGTCATTTGGTCTGTTCAGCCTGGAGAAGAGGAGACTGAGGGGAAACCTCATTGCAGTCTAAACTTCCTTGTGAGGGGGAAAAGAGGGACAGGCACTGATCTCTTCTCTGTGGTCACCAGTGACAGGACCCAAGGGAATGGCCTGAAGTTGTGTCAGGGGAGGTTTAGGTTGGATACAAGAAAAAGATTCTTCACCCAGAGGGTGGCTGGGCACTACAACAGGCTCCCCAGGGAAGTGCTCATAGCACCAAGCCTGACAGCCCAAGAGACATTTGGATGATACTCTCAGGCACATGGTGTGGCTTTTGGGGATGGTCCTGTGCAGGGCCAGGAGTTGGACTTGGTCCTCCTTTTGGGTCCCTTCCAACTCAGCATATTCTGATTCTGTGGAAATGGTAAGACTTAAAGGCACATATTTTATCTAAACTCCAGAGGCCAGAGAGAGCACCATGTGCTGGAAACTACCAGGTTTATCCAAGTGGAAATGGAGGCAAAGAAACTAATAACTGATGGAAAATTGTGCTGTTGAGAGCTGGTCCTGACCCTCCCAGAAACTTCCCTCATGTCACAGTCAAGCTCCTTTCAGTCTCTTCCCCACACATTGTCCAGTACATAGCTTTGGGTATAACTCTTATGCTAGGAAAATAATTCATAAAACTGTATTTCAATGTCTCATGCCAAGCTATTTTGAGAATAACCTGAGCAGGTATTTGATTCAACGTCTTCTGAAAAAAAATACAGTAGCAGCTATAAGATTTGATAAGGTGAATGTTTCTGAGTGGGGGCATCACCTCATGCCACTGCCTCCACCCTGCTAGAAGTGGGCAGAGTGAGGGAAGGGCAACAATTGCTCGGAGGTGACCATGGCAGGCCTCATGGCTGGCTGGGTACACGGCCCAAGCTGACAGTAAGGGCACAGCCCTCTCAAAACAGCAGCTGTACTGCTTGCTTTTATTAAAGTCTTTCGTTGCATAATTGATGTCTGTGTGAACCCTTGGGAAGCAGCAGGTGCAGGTAGTTCAAACCAATGCTTTCAATAACATTGGATTAATGATAAATAGTCAATAACCTTGGATTAATGATAAATAGTAATGTGTAGCTGATACAGGTGATCACACAGCTTTGTTTTATGCCTATGGAAAGGTCTGTCCTGGCTGGAAAGCCAGGCCCCCAGTCCTTGGACAACCTTTTCTCCCTCACTGACCCCCACAGGTAGAGGTTGGATTTTTGGCTTGTAAACAGTCCCCAGCTTTGTTGGACCTGATAGCAGAGGCAGCATTGCCCCCATCTCCTCTACAGGCAATGCTGCTTCTGTGTCCAGCTTGGAAGAACAAGTTGTCTTCCCCTATTGCTGTCCTGCAAAAATGCCACACACAATTAGAGACCCCCAACAAGGTAAGGCTTTATGACCACACACATCACTGATGAATCAGGCTTGTCTTGGTCCTTGATATCGTATTGCCTGGCACGAGGCAGATGTTCCCACTCCCCTGACTGCAAATGGGGTTCCTTGTATTTGTGATGCCAGAGTGGCTGCTGGAGGTCTGGGGAAACCAGTCTCCATGGGCCCAGGGCTGCCTGCCTGCAGACCACAGTGCCTTTCACTGCCTGCATGGCTCTCCAAAGAAGGGAGCACAGATGTGGCTCTGCAAGAGCAAAGCTTGTGCTGCTTTTAGGAAATAAAGGCTGTGAAAGTTCATGTGTGAGCAGCCTGTGGCCAGCTGAGTGTCCCGTAAAGGTCAAAGTTATGGTTCACTAAGACAACAGGGCCCAGAAGAACCAAGGCTTTCCAAAACAAAACTCAGACTCCTTCCTTCAGGTGCATAAATATGTTTTCAGGAGACCCCACTTGGGAAAGTCCCAATCCACATATCGACTTGCAGACACCAATAGCCAGTTCAAGCTAAGCTGGCTGTATTGGACAGGGAAGCTTTGAACATCAACATGAACAGCTGGGGAACTGCTAATTCCTGTTCTTTGTTTCATCTGCTGTATCTGTGCAGCCTCCTGACTTGCTGCAGCGGGAGGGAAACTGGAAGGCTGCTGAGGAGATGGGACATTCATGGGCAGGGATCTCCTCAAGCAACTAATTACCTGTTTGAGCAGAAAACTGACATTTCCTCTCTCTCATTCAGCAAAACCTGTTCTCTAATTACAAATTAAACACTAATTGTGAATTGTGTTTTCTTGCCATTAAAGATAACAATGCAAATGCTTTCATAGGGCTTCTTTATTTTTTTAAATAGAGCAATTTAAGGCTTAATTATTGCTTGAATTTGCATTAAAAAATTATGTCTATTCCAAGTTGCTGCAAGACACTAGTGCTAAGGTGGTATTTTTTTTATAAACCATTGAGAAAATAACCTGAGTATATTAGCACTAAGCTGGAGAAAGTGCTATCTTTGATAATGTTTCTTTTCACTGTGAATGTCAAAACAGACTCCTTTTCTGTGTGAAAAAATCAACATTCACCCTGTCCCATTCCACTAAGGAATTCCAGATTTTTCCTGTATCATATCAGGTGTTTTCCTGGAGTTGAATAATTTCAGATTTTCTAGCTATTGCAAATGAGAACAGCAATTTCTGATCACAGGCTTCTAACAAACACAGCTGCTTGATTTTGCAGAACATCTGGAGCCCATCCACTTGCTGCTGCAGAGCTCAAACTCCTGCTGATTTGTGTCCTCCTCCAGTTTCTCTTCAACAAATGTGGAGTCAAAATACAGTTTGCCTGATTTGAACTGAACATACAAATGTAAAAAGCTGCACATGCAACACCTATCTAAAAAGAGTTAAAATTCAGCACAGGAAAGGTCAGCTGTAGACAAAACACTCATCCATGCTTCTGATTCTTGATTGGAAAAACCTAAGTCATGGCACAAAAAGGTCATTCCTTCTCTTTCATAACCTTTTACTTTCTCATAAGAAGTCTCTTACATGATATTTTAACCACATAGTTAGCAAAGGTTTTTAATCTTAAATCAGCAACTTTTGTTTTTTCCCCTCCACCCTGAAAAAATGTCTTTGTGTTCCCAGACCAAGCTTTTCACCCACCTTGATTCACTTGCCTCAGATCTATTCTAACATCCACGAACCCCCCAGTTCCTTGTAGTATCAGATACTTTCTCCCAACAGCTTGTGCTTACTCCTCGATGCACAGCATTTAATTCAAGCAGTATTGGCAGGAAGCAGCATTAAGTAGGTAGAACTCAAAAGATCATTCCACTATTTGTGAAATGCAGTGGTGGGATCCAGTTCTGCCACCAGACCAATATGAAGTACTGTAAGACAGAGATTAAATTCATGAGTGCATTTCTGAAAGGAAACTGTGTATCTAAGAGGATTATTTATGTGAGTACATGGACATGGATTTCTGTTAGAATAATGCAGATAATTTGGGGAGCTGCTACGCATCTGTCACAATTTCTGGTTTGCTGACATCTGTCTGCCTGCTCCCAAGTCAAGGCTCTCTAAATTCAAGCTGTAGTGCAGGAGGGTAACATACATATGAAAGCAAATTAAATTCTGACTAGTTCTTTGTAATATTCTTGCAGTTGCATGGCTAAATATCTAGGAATATCTTAATGTCAGATTTTATAAACAGAGTGCAGTCGATCAGCAAAGAAATCCATTCTCTTTGGTAAAGCAATGTTTCTCATCTATACAGATGAGAAGCTAGCAAATTAATTACCGTGCAAGTCTGATTTCTCCCTTATTAATCTTATCTGCAATCAAGCAATAAAGTCACTTCTATCGTACAGGGTCTTAGTGTATATATGGCTGACCTAGCTCAGCAAATAAAGCAGAGATCAGATATCAGCAAACCAAGGTGGCAAACCACAGGAGGGCTTGTGAGCATGCACACAAAGCCATCTTTCCCAGAAACCTAAATCTGTCTCCAAGTACCTCTGCCTAATTGAATATGTACCAAGACAAACAGGGTCTGAAAGAAATAGGCCTTTTCCTAGGCAGTAAAATTTCAGGAAAACAGCAGTCTCGCTCTTTCTACCCACTCCTACCTCCCTCTACAGTCTTCTCCACCTGAGCAGCTCCCACCCTCACCTGCAGCCTGTCTGCCAGCTGCTTTCCCTGAGCCTGCTGCCCAGAGGGGACATCTCCTCTAACTCACTTCCAGAAAGGTGGCATAATGCACTCTGTCCCTCTGACCATACCACAGAAACGGAGCACGAATGGGGAGGGAGAAAACAAATATACATAAATAATGTGGTGCTCCCTGCCAACCATCTTCCTCATTTCTCATCATTTTCACTCTGTCAAACTCTACGCTTGATACCTGGAGCAGTTTCAGTCCTGAGAGGAAGGAAATGAAAAAGGATTTTCCTTCAGCCATACAATAGCCCATTCTGCTCTCAAGGCAGCAAGATACAGCAGCTGGGAGACAGATTCCTATTTTCTGTTAGCTATGACAACCATTTATTTCTGGTGCTAAGTGAGAGAGTGTGGAAAGATAGGCTCAGCATCTGTAAACTATTTTCAAAACCCCTAAATTTATATTTTGGCCTCTGATTGGGGGGCAGTTTAACTGCCCAGTAGCACAATAGTCCCTCAAGAAGAGACTTGGCACTTGGAATATTCTCCCACCACTTAAGCAGAGGCTACGAGAAGTGTCTTATTTACTCCAGAGCCATCTGTTCAGCACGGCAATCTCCTGACAGTAGGACACCACCACGAGGAGCTGCTTGTCACAATGGTGTCCTTATGTCACCTTTGACCCACGGCTGTGGCCGACTTCACAAATCCATACAGATGACACTGGGGTCCAATATTGCTGATCAGAGGCAGGAGTTATCTTTCCCTTCAACTCGAAATTTGGCATTTATCTTCAGAGACTCCATCACATGGTCTTACATGTTCTTGTGCTGCATCGTGCAGCTCATTAAAATTAATTATGGGGGCAAAAATCCAGTGTGTTTGAACAGAACCTTTAAGGAACAGTTCTTTGTTTCTTGTATAGCTCTGAAACAGTTTAGAACTGCCCAGAGGTTGATGTTGCTGAAGTACCCTGTACCAAAGACATTATTCTTATCTCCAAGGCATCAGAGGGTCACTGCTACCTAAACCCAAACTGATACTGGAATACAAGAGCCTAACTGGCAAAAGTCAGCAGTTATCTTCTAGTAGCATACCCCTGTGAAATTTCTACCATAAAATCTGGAAGAAATTAAGAAAAGAATACTAATCTATGATAAAGGGTTCTGGAAACACTGTAAGGGCTTCAGTAAGTTTCACCTCAAAAAATGTATTATCTGTGCATCCCACAGCTGTTGCTCCCAAACACACACACAAAAAAAAAAAAAAAGGAAGGAAAAAGAGAGACAAACAGAGGAAGAAAGGAAGCAAGAACAGATATGCAGTTGCTGTGATGTTAGAAAAGTTTTAAGTGGTTTATACCACTAAGAATATTCCCCCCCAAAATCACAATATACTGGAGTTTCCAAAGATTTAGTGTTTTGGAGGTTTTTTGGAGGTTTTTAAATGAAAAAAACTGCATGTGTGTAGAAAAGGAGTGTGCAAAGGCCCTGTACCTGATCTCCTTATATACCAATCAGCTCTCCCTGGGGTTCAAAAGTGGCTTCAGTATCAGAATTGAAAAGAAAACAGACAACAGGAACTAGGCAAAGTACAGCAAATGTGACAGAGGGCAGGGACACAACTTACAATAAACGCTCTCCTTTATTACTCAGTTCATCAAAACATTTCAGTTTTCTCTGCAAGATCTGAATCAGAACAGCAATACAGTCATTTGTCTACTGTAACATTTCCAGAGGAGCCAGAGTGACAGACTTCATGGACAGGATCTAAAGCTGAGCGTGTTCAAGTCACGTGAAAACTGAGCCACATCCTTTAAGAGCGAGAGTGACAAATTGCTTGTAGATATCTTTTCACTACTCAGCTGTGAGCACCACACAAGAAAACAAGAAATTTCTTAAGGAAAGTGACCATGTATGATTGTCTATTGATAATTCATAATTAGAGAGTGACACAGTCCAACAACAGAACTATTACAGTAGGTTTGGTATTTTGGGTTTTAAGAGAAATATTTGATGAGGGTTTTTTATTAGTATTTTTGGTGAGTGTTTAGACATGAGAAATTTTTAATGTTTTGATAGATTTCATATAGAAATAGTTTTAATTAAGTACCCAAAGCTTTAGAAAATAAATGTTTCAATAAGATTTGATTAAGACATGTACTAATGAGAGAGGTATAAGAAAATGCAGTTAAAATATACAAATTTCAAGTGCAAAAAGAAACACCATTATTTCTCAAGAGTTTAAACCTTTCTCAAAACCATCTCTCTCTTTCTCTAAATAAAGCTAAAATACCACCCTTTAAATAGGCAGCCCCACTACTCAGTTGTAGGAAAGATATATCTATTGCACCAGAAGTACAAAGCTAAGAATGCATAATATTTTATTCTTAAACTTATTTACAAAAATATATTGCACCAATCCATTGTCCTTTTCCCAGTTTAACATATTAAGGAAAAGCCTGTTATTTACAAAGTTAAAAACAGAAGTGCAAAAGCAGACCAAAAGAAACCAGAAAGAAGTTTATTTCAATTGCTAAGTACAGTTTATGACCTGACCATAGCCCATATCCAGTATGACCTGAAATAATTTGTACCAGATAGATCTGTAATTTCAGAAATCCTTGCATTTCTTTGTAGGAGCAAGTCTTATCTTTTGCTCTAACCACCAGAAGGTCTACATAAAATGTAAAGGCTAACCATAGCTTAACTTAATAGCTTAATTTCTCCAGGAAAGTGATGCTCATTTTAGGTAAGCTGAAAAAGCTACATAGTATTACATATGTATTTGAAAAGTAGTGATAGATCAGGCATGATGGTTTTCTTCCTTCCTAAACCCCACAAGAAAGGGTTTGCTGATATTTCAGGACTGATTATTCTAAAGACATTGCCAGTCCAAATCACATTAGCACAGCATATGGTCCTGTCTCAGTCTACCTGCCCCTGGGACTGTCATGCATTTCTGGGGTGTAAGTAAGGAGAACAATCATAACCCAGAGGTGAAGCAAAGCCTGGGAAAAGAAAAGAAATAAAGTTAACATTGAAAATCCTCAGTCACAGCAGCAGTAAACAGGAGAGGTCTCAGTGACAGCTAATAAAACTTGTTTTGTGGAAATATTTTGATTAAAATATTTTTCCCAATAATCAGTCACTCCTAAAAGCATAATTTGCACTTGTACAATGAAATGCTGAGTCAGATTCTGAAGAAGCCATTTGCAGAAAGCTAAGGACTTTAAACAAGCAGCAAAAATAAAGCAGCCTGTTTTCCTACAGATTTGTGTCCTCTGGTTTCTCTTTTCCTGCACGCCCCAGTGACTCCAGCTGTTCTCTGCAATATCCCAGCCAGCACATTATGTGATCTGCCTCGAGTGACTGGTAAGCCACTACTCCAGTGCCAACGGGCTGACATCAGAGTGTGCAAGACAGCTGAGTTCTGTTATCCTTCTCCTCACCACAGACAATGATTACCTCTGTTTTGGTACAAAGCATTTTATTCACACGTTGATAAATTTAAGCGATGAAAGAGAGGTTAGGAATTAATCAGCCTGTTCCCTCCAGTACTTACAAGATGTAGTACTTAAAAGGGTAGAAGATACAATTGCAGGAGGAAATTGTAGTTTCCTTTGTTTATGTGTGTCTATCTCCTTCATATCACGAAATAGTGACAGCTGTTCTCAGAAACTCTGGTCAGCAACTCATTATCAACCTCCTCAAGCAATGTGGGGTTTTTTCCATGTCCAAGACTCAAAGGCTCAACCTTTGAAAGGAGTATTTCCAAGCAAGGCAGACTGCACTTTCCACAGGTCGCTACAGCTGACATGCACCTGCCCTCCAGTGGAAAAGGGAAGCATTTCACTTCAATCAGTTGCCAGCCTGACAATTTTGCCTGTTGTGGGCGAGCAACTTTCCACTATTTGATTAAGTCTGCCAAGAAAAACTTTTCTTGCTACTTTTTCAGCTACTGGAGAAGAGTGACCGTTAGCCACTGAAAAAAACACCTGTGAAGAGTCAAATATTAAAAAAGCTCTAGCAGACGTCGTTTTCCTCAATGCAGCATATGCAGGTGTAGTGGGTTAACCTTGGCAATTGGTCACTATTATTCTGTATTTTACTACTAGAAATCTACTTTTACATGATTTAAATCCTTTAAACCCTTTAAATGATAGTTACATAAGTGTCCTTAAGACTGCTATACTAGGAATTTCTGGGAAAAACTGAAAATTGGAAAGCAAGATGACTCCAAAATGCTGTTACATAAGTATTATTTAGTCAATTTTACAAAACACCCACATGGTATTGTTAATGATATAGCCTTTTGAACATCAATCTTGCCATTTAAGATATATAAACTGGCTATGGAAATCTTGCATTAAAGAAAGCTGACTCACCATGTAAATGATTACAAAGACTCTTGCTATGGGGTACCTCCTTAGGAAGATTCCCAGCCGAATGCTACACAGGTACAAGAGAAAACAAAACGCACAAGTTAACACTGAGTGATAAATTCCTGCTCCTCTCATCCCAGTCATCACAAACTCAAACATGAGCAGATGTTACACACACAGCTTTGCTATGTCTTGGATTTTACTTCATGTACTCAAAAGACTAAGTGAAGTGAGAAAATTCAGACAATAAAACATGTTCTCCTAATTTTTTCTCTTACGTGCTAGGCTCAGATTTTCTGAAAAACAATTAGGACTCAAGAGTTGTACTGGCATTTTAAAACACACAAATATGCTCTAAATTTGTCAAGCTTCGTTACCTGAAGAGCTGTCATGAATCTTTCAAAAAAATTTAAGCAACTAAAACTTTGGATGCCTTTGAAAAACTCGATACATCAAAACAACTAAAAGCTTGGATTTCTTTGAAAAACCCAATACATCACTACTATTCTTATAGTTCATGAGCTGAAAAGCAGTTGGGTTTTGCAAGGTTACTGCTACGGTGCTTCAAAGTAACTGCATTAGATGCGTGCACTGCTCATTGCTCAGCAATGAGGAATGGAAGGTATGGAAGGGAGTATGATACTGTCAAACGAAGTTCATATGGAAACATTACATATAATAGGTCCCAATAATGGAAATCCTGATATCCTTCACAATGAAATTCAAGTACCATGGATGCACAAAAGACTTTCTACTGAGATATCTTGCTTTCAAAGGATTAAGAAGTCTTGCCTAATTTTGTTTTCCATTGGTATTGGGTTCAAGTTTTGTAGCAGACCTTTGCTGTGAATACTGACAATAACTGCTCAGAAAAGGGATAAAAGCAAGTCTTTCAAAGGATCCAAAATGATTTTCAATTACTAATTCCTCAAACAGATTATCTTTCAAGGTAAACAGCTACACTGGGTCAGAACCCAGAGTCTTGTCTCCATCAGGATGCCTAAACAGGACTAAAAGAGTACAGATGATACTCCCCCACTAATACACTCTTACAGTGTTTATCACAGACACAACTGAAAGTACAAAACACAGAAGATAGTAACCAAAAAGGTTAGATGTTTTTGTACATAGTCTAGCGATCCTCTTGTATCAAAATCTACCGGAGCATTATTTAAATAATTGACTATAATTTACAAAAGCCCAAGACTATTAACATCACAGAAAAGCTCAAGTGAAGTAGGTCAACACTAAGTAATTTACACCATACTTTAGCTGCATTATTTTGACTTTTACCTTCATAAGAGCAATATAAAAGAAAGTGTGTCCCCTGAAAACTGTGAAAGGATTATGGCAACTGCAAAATGCATTCCCTCAGGACACTCTCACCTGAACTGGTCTATACTACTCGCAGCTTTGCGGACTCTCCCGTACATTCCTGCCATGCTGGTGTCCATGTCG
This sequence comes from Pyrocephalus nanus, assembly GCA_038380795.1. Lineage (NCBI taxonomy): Eukaryota > Metazoa > Chordata > Aves > Passeriformes > Tyrannidae > Pyrocephalus > Pyrocephalus nanus. The sequence goes on along the minus strand of CM076265.1, from coordinate 47,824,222 downwards.
CTGAACAGCACAGGAACATTACGCATACGAGCACCTATTTGGAGGGCAAAAAAGCAAAAAAGACCCATTAGTTAAGGTGTTGCCTAAGTACAACAAATTCATAACGTATAACAAAGACATATAAAAATAATATAAAAATAGTGATTAATCTGATTGTACTGTCGTCTTGCTGGGGGCAGAGGAGTATGTTTTGAGAATGGAATTCTTGCTAAACTTACAATCAAGTCCAATGTTTCTTCAATTTAGTATATTTTTAAGATTTATTTTAGCTCACTAGATTGGTATCTTGATATTCAATTCTATCAAGTCATAGTAACTCTTACTAAGTGTATAAAATGATGGGTTTGATACTATCACACTTTCTCAAATTTTTTTACTTCTCATATAGTAAAACTGTGATTAACATTTCTGACACTAATATACCCCAAAACTTTTTACTTTATTTACATTTTTAGTATATATCAACTTTATTAAAAAAGTCTTGTCAGTCATTTTACAGCTCTTAGTAATTGTCCCTTGCTTTTAAAATGTACTTAACATATATAAAAAATGACAAATTTTGAAAAGTAACATCTCAACATCATGGATCAACTGCTGAGGTTCTGCCAGAGATACAGGTCAGATAAACCAACCTCAACAGAACCACTTAATTTTAAGCTGCTTTTCAAGAAAAACAGAAAGCAAGGAGAATATTAATTTGAACCACTCCTCTAATCAGTTCTCTAAAGGAAGTATCCCCTTCTTGCTCCCCTCTCAAACTCTTTTTACAAGAGAATACTTAGATCCTGGTTTGGATAGTCATCTTAAGCCCCAAGAGATAGGTTTATTTGCACCTATGACAGGATTGTTCCAATAATGCCATAGCAGTGAGAATTAAAGATTACATTTGCTTTATTAAATTTACTTAAAGTCATTTAGACACAAAAAGGAGCTTCAGGTTAACTATTTTTTATGATACTGACTGCTGTAGACTGTAGTTACTAAGGTCTCTAGCATAAATGGCCTATTTTCAGTATTCATTTTTCCTTACAGACTCATTCTGGGAAAGGCATTATGAAATATAAAAGCCTGAACTGCAAAAAAGACAAGAGTTTTAATTATTATATTTCCTTATTTACCTTCAGCACCATCAATGCCTGCCATATTAATGGAAGGTCCATTAGCACTAGTGCCTTGGATAGCCTTCAGCTGTTGCTCAAGCCGTTCCAGTTGATACACAAGTGAGTTTTTCTCTGTGCTCAGGCTCTCTAGCATGGTTTGCTTCTGAATTAGTGTTTCTGTCAGTTGATGAAGCCGATTTTCTAATTCTGTCTGACTACTACTGCTTAGAGTCTTGTTTGTGAGCTAAAAAGCAAAGGAAAAAAAAAAAATCAGCCTAAGTTCAAAGTCTGACCAACTGACATATTACAAAACTCAATAACGATCTAAGCCTTCAAGAACCAAGTTACTCCACTGCAGAATTTTTTCAGGGTAATGCTATCAAAACTATCAGTAATGAGCACAGTAAAAAGGAAACTTAATTTCAACAGTTGCTAAAACAAGATTTTACATGGCAAAACAAACTCTACGTAGAAATGTATTCCTCTGTTATCCCCCTCTAATCACGTGAACATTTCTGTATAACCCTACGTTTGATCACAAAATGAATGCTATGCCTCAGAGGTAGGCATGACAATAGCAAGCTAATCCAGTCTGGCTACTACACTTGCAACTTCAGATACAAAAAATGTTTTCAAATGAGGAAGGAAAAACTCAGTACAAACGTTGAGAATCTGATGTCAATTTTACAGGAAAATTTGAATGAAATGGTGAAAATGCAGGATATGTTGCAGAAGAACCGAGAAGCACTGAGGCAGAAACATGATTGTACTAGCAAATAGAAACTGCAAGGACAGCAAATGGATCATGCATTTGACATGGATCATGTAATTCAATTTGCAGAAAATATTTAAAGCAAATGGGAATCACCAGATCTGCCATATGTGCAATAGCTCATCTATTCACTACAGTCCTGAACCGCAGCCACTTATTGGCATCGTATACCACAAAGATATAGATTCAGTGATGAAAAACAGAATCATCAGGAATGACAGATATCCAGAATACAAATTAGATGCCTGCACTATGGCAGGTGCAGGTAGCCCTGAAGCCAGCATTACCAGACAAGTCTGCCAACATGCTCAAGAAATCTTTATCACAGCACAACAATTTCCAAATCCTCTGACACTCTAACTGCACAGCTGACCACAGCTGATTCCAGACAATTAATTTCTCTACATACAGACTACTTTTCATTTTGCTAAGATATACAGAAAATGAGGCCTATGCCTTCATGCTGCTCAGGGAGACTGAGAGGGCTGACAAGTATCAGAAGGTGCCAAAAGGGGTTAGACCGATTCAAGGAAAGTAGGTCCACCAACATAGCGGTGGGACTTAGTAGAGACTCACACCACCACCGTCATTAATAGAACTGCTGATGGTGAGCAGGTACAAGAGAGGGAAGGAGGCGGCCAAAGCATGCTGGCCCCTAACTGCCACTGTCCAAGACAGAGCAGTAGAGGGATCACTGAGTTTGTAGGACGTAACTTCAGTTCTTATGCCCAGTTACAATGATCTTAGCAGAAATCACAATGACCTAATCAAACTCCAATGAGTTCTTTTAGTTTTCATAAAGAAGAATGTTGATGCAACATCACCCCATCAGGTCTAGTTGGGACAGAGGTTAATTCCGACACCACCACCACCCTCCCCAATATAAAAGCACATACAACTATAAATTAGGCTATTTACTCTACACTGTTCCCTTCTTGTACTCCTTACTCTCAAAAATCTACTCTGTATTGGAAACAAATACATTGTAATTCCCTAGCAGAACCTTTATGGGATTTTTCAGGACAGTTTAGTCATACTAATAGTTCCCATCACTGTTTTTATAACTGAAGGTTATAAAACTCTTTTCTATACACACCTGATTTCTGAGCTTCTGAATTTCTTCCTCTCTGTCTTTTATTCTGCTTTGCAAAGTATTCTTTGTTCGATACAATTCTTCTTCGGTATAATGCAGTTCCTATAAAATTCATCACAATTACAAATAAAAGATTTTATAGATATAATATGTTGAGAGACAATCTCTAGTTATCTAGAGTTTCACAATGGAACATAAGAAAGCAATATGCTGTAATCAAATACAAACTGAAATTTAATCTTGGTTAAGTGCCTGGCTAGGATACGGGGTAGGGGGGAAAGACAAAGCTGAGTATGAAGACACAACCTACAAGACCAATTAAATTCTTTCATGGAGACTGACCTAATATAAATATTGATCCAGAGTAGTTTATTAAGAGTCACACAACTTCATTGGGACTATAGGTTATCTTCCTTACACTTTCACCACTTATTATGTTGCTATCTCGAAACTATATCAACAATGCAACAATTACAAAATACTTTGTGGAGAGTCTGATTCCTAATATAAACTCATTAATTCAAAACACCATTTTTTAAAAGTATTTAAAAACTCTTGGCATATCTATTGATAATTCTGTATGATACACATCTTCCTCTAAGGTTTAGGATAAATTAACACAGCAGATAACAGAATATGCCAAGTTGGAAGGGACCCACAAGGATCATCGAGTCCAATCCCCGGCCCTGCACAGAACCATCCCCAAGAGTCACACCATGTACCCGAGAGCATTGTCCAAACACTTCTTGAACTCTGTCAGGCTTGGTGCTGTGACCACTTCCCTGGGGAGCCTGTTCTAGTGCCCAGCCACCGTCTAGGTGAAGAATCTTTTTCTAATATCCAATCTAAACCTCCCCTGACACAACTTCAGGCCATTTTGTGAAAGGGGAAAGAATATTAGTAAGAAATAAATTACAGAAGAGAAATCTAACCATAAAGTTTTGTTACTTCCATGATTTAGTGGCTATTTTAGCTCCCACTTAAAGACCTGTCATGCTTATCTTTTAAATTAAGACAGTCTTCAAATCACTATCACTTCAGCTGTCAGTTGTTCCAGAAAACAGACAATCTATTCTCCCTTTGAACCATCAGATGTACAAAAAATAACACCTCTCCTTATTTTCCACCTTCAGTTTCAGAAACCTTTGGGTAATAGTTAAAGGAACTCCCAGCCAGAACTGACCACAACTGCATTAAGTATCAACACAAACTATTACATTAAAAGCACATGTAAATGTGTGTCATCAAAAGGAATACTTCAGTTTCTGCAATAACTGATAAGGTTTTTTTTTAATTCACCTCACTCATATTTCTCAGAAGGGCAGGAGTAACAAAATACAATCTACCATCTGCTTTGACCTAATAAACAACAACTACCGATCAAAAGCAGACCTCAACTTCTGCCTTTTAATTAGTTCAAGCTGCAAGCATCTCATTAACATGTAATTTCTGAAAGAACAGATAATCCTCTAAGATAAATTGTTCCTAGCAGATAGTGAACTCCTGCTTTCCTCATTATTAATTCTCTTTATATGAGCTTTTCCTTACAAAGACATTTTTTAACAAAGTGCAAAGTATTTGTCCAGTTGCTATTGAACAATAAGTTGTTCACATGAAAGATGAGTTTGCCTTTTTTCTGCCCTCTTTTTAGCACAAAACTGCTTAAATCAAGGCTGAGTTTACTTAAAAAGATGACAGTCTGACAAAATTCATTAACATAATTTTATCAGCAAACTGTCTAATAATAGAGCACTTTGGAAGCAACAAAATCTAGATTCAGATTAGATTCATGTGGATTAAAAGGAAAATCTCTAAATTTCCACTACAATGACACTGTTTTATGAGCTAAAGCTTATGTATTAATTGAGCACAGGAAGTTCCACAGTACTCACTTCCACTATTTAGTTTCTTGATATAAATAATGTTGCAAGTGTTACTATATCATCGTTGTTTGATTGTTTTTCCCTGCTGAGTAAAATTTAAGATCCTTATCAATTCTGTGCACTTCCTAGGGTCCTGTTTATACTTTTATACATCAGTGAGATCTCTGTTCATCAGGAGTATTCAGAAGGCTCTGACCATTGCTTAGTCCTGGCTGTTTGGCCTAGTGACATGCACTAAGCTTCTGGGGATTTCTTTGGAATACTAGAAAAAAATAACCCAAATACTATACAGGCTACTCTCTTATTAAGCCAAATGCTTTGCTGATGACACCACATGGGGCCTAAAATAAGATCAATGAGCTTTCAAGAATTCCTTGCCTGTTTTTGCCGTTCTAGTTCAGCTTCTGCCTCTTGCTTGGCCATTTTATGTGCTGATATCTGCTCTTGTAGGTCTTGAAGCTGCTCTCTCACTGACTCAGCTTCACTTACCTGCTGTGTCTCCATATCCTGAAATGAACAGAAATGTAACCATTTCACTAACACTCAAACTTTTCTGCAATCTGTCATAGGTAACAGCAAAAAAATAGTATATGCAATATTGCTTCAGAGGAAACGGAAGGTTGAGGGTGTATTGGATAAATGACATTTGTCATTTTATACAGAGTATTTTTACTTACATAGTAATAAAATAAATGTATTTTGTGAACATGAAAATCATCCACTTCTTCCTTGCTACTGTCTACAGGCTAAAACTGTGCAAGGAAGGCTGGCGTGCAGCTGCTGGGTTGAGCCCATTATGCCAACAGATGACTTGGATTACATTGCTTCAAGGATTAGTACCCTTGCAGAAAAGGATATAGGTACAGAAACTGCCATGCTTGTTTGGAAAGAAATGCTTCTCTCAAAAGTAGTGAGGGAAGAGAGAAGTAAGGTAATAAATACTAGAAACAACAGACCCATGGTATACAAGAAAAGAGTCCTTTGTCATAGCCAAGTACAAATACATGTGTACATAAGTATAGCTACCTGCAGCTCTGTTCTCATCTGTTGTATTTGCCCCAGTAGCTTTTGTATTTCTTCTCTCTGAGTGTCTCGCTCATGTCTCAGTTCTTCCAGTTCCATTGTGCTTGCTGTATTGCTGTCCAGGCCTTCAATACCAGAGCCTTCTTTTAAGCTGTTTATCAACTTTTCTTTAGACTGAAATAATAAATCAATATATTACTTATAGCAGGATTTAAAAAGTGCTCAACTAGAATATGCCAAAATTACTTTGGTCTAAAATTCAAATGTAGACATACAGTAAAGAACTGCTTTATCTATTCTTTAATAATTACACATTAATAATAATTACACATTACACATTTGAAAATGAAAATCTTTCCCTACTGATAATTTTTCTGGTTCCCTGTACACCATGAGACTGGATTTAATGAAAGTGTGTTTCTTCTGAGGAAGAGTACAGCTTTTTTCTTTAAAAGTGCCTGGAATGTTGAATTTTTCATGGATAACAATTTTGGCTCTTCAGCTACCATACCAGAGAAGACACACACTAACAGATACTAAAGACAGAACTGACCCTCTTTCAGTCTGTCCTTTCTCCTGACAACAAAAGCCTACTAAGAACCAAATACAGCAATAACGCTCCCAGGAAAGAGGATAAACCATTTTATTCAGAGTTAGCCTGACATCAACTTGCGATTCAGGCTTTTCACCTTTATCAAGGTGATTTAAAACCTGTCCTTGAACATCAGACTAAATTAATTATTCTAAACAGAGATCTTTATCTTCAACATCTTGCTAACATTTAAAAGCAAGAGTCAAATCAACCATGTCTGGACTTGCTACCTTTGACAACTTAAGTAGCACAGAACTCTGCACAAAATACCTGATTTTGCCAATCATTATATAATGTTGATCACATTAAGCTTTCAGGACATAGAAAAGTATTTTCTCTGGTTACATCTAGGTATCCACTCTGTGCTAGGCTTCAGCCTCAAGCAGAATATCAGGTATGAAACAAATTTTAAGTTTTGTCTATTTAACTATCTGCCTAAGATTGGACTCCTGAATGCATAACACCTTGACAGATGATGCACAGTAAATGCAATAGTTCTCTTGCACTTTTCTTCAAGTTCAGAACCTGAACTATCATTCCAATCCCATAACTTGATCTGTAAATTGAAATTTACAAAATGCAGACTCCTATCTGTTCTATATAGGTATGATTATAGATATACCCCAAAACACATCACAGGTCATATGAAAAAAAAAGCACAAATTAGATTATTTGAAGCATAATGCCTTAAAAAAGTTACAGCATATAAATCAAACTATTTCTTCACAAAAATGCTTACCTGGAGAATGCGAGTAGCTTTCTGTTTATAGTCGGTCAGTTCCTGTTTTGCAGATTCTAGTTGGCTTTTAGTTACTTTGACTTGCTGCTGAAGCTCATCAGCTCGCCTCTTTTCATCTAAATACTTTCTCTCTGCTACAGTTATCCCTTCCGCCAAGTTCTGACGTTCTGCTTCCACTTTACTTAGACGAGCGGCAAACTCATTCTATTAGCAATAAAGAAACAATACTTTGTGTTTAAACACAGTCTCAACTTTAACCTAGAAAGGAAAAAAGAAAGTTTAAAAGCAACTAACTATGGATGGCACACCACCTCTTATCTATTACCTCCAATTTAAAGATGCATTAGTATTATGTGCAAAGAAATTCTGCTTGCTTAAGCAAGTAGTAAATAATGTCAGCAAAAATATGCATTTCTTTCCCTTACCAGAAATAGTGAGGGAATAACAACCTTCCTATTATTCACATTTGTTTCAGCAAACAGAAAGCAAGTTTTCGCCTCAAAAAATATTATCAAATGTTGCCTGACACATTTTGAAGTACTTTGAAAAACACCAAAATAAACACTGATAAATATTTTCAAAGATGCTATTACGTATAACAAAGGCCAAGTTAAGTGTGGAAAATAAGTCTCTAGCAATGATGTACTCACACCTTTACACAGTAAAATTGTGTAACAATAAGTTCCATAACAACATAGCATTGAAAAATAAAATGATTACTGATTTAATTTTAAAATATATTAACATTAGGAACATGAGAAAAAACAGTAAAAATTGTCAGCAATAATCTTCAAAAACTTTTATGCATGAAGCTTTCAAAATAACATAAGTAAATTAGCATCACAAGGATAAACTCAGTGCAGCAGACAGCACATCCTTCAAGCAATTAGTACCCTAATAGTACTGAAGTCAAAGGGAGGAGCCTCACAGATCTGATCTCAAAAGTAAGAGTCTTAAAGTCTTCCTTACTCCTCATGTCTAACCTGCATTTGTTTGTAACTCTCTTGTTCTCGCTTGAGTGCGGAGTCTGCATCGCGCAGCCTCTCCTGAAGAGTTTGAAGGGCTTGATTTTGTAAACTGCTACCTTCACTGTGGTCTTGTATGATCCTGAAAGAACAACAATATTAATTGAAGAAGAAAGCTAGTGTGATTTTTCAGGTAGAGATATAACTTCCTGGTTTCCAGACCAGCCTTGAAAATTTACCCAGTAAATTACTGCTGCTGGCTGACTACAGGTGTAAGGCCAGGAGTTAATGACTCACACACCTCCCTGACCTATATTCTGTAGTATTCAATTGCTGATTCATATCCCAGCACTGAGATAAGTCAGAAAAGTCTTCATATTTGTGGATAAGCAAGTGTATTTTTCAAAAAAAAGAAATACTTCTTGAGACCTTCCACTTCCAGCCTCTGACGCACACAAATACTTTTTACAAAATGGGTTTCAATAACCAGGTGCCAACCACCCCAATTTTATATTCATTTGCCCTGTTCCCACTGCCAACTATGATTATAACAGGCTCAGAGCAATCTTTAATCCTCATATTTCAAATCCTGTTACAATCCCTTTCCCATTAAGCTTATTTTTTTTCTTAAAGAGACTGAATTATCTACCTTGAATTTTCAAACTTATTACTATTCGTAGAATTACAAAGTACCGTGATTTTTCACTCTGCAGTGCTTCCAAAGCTTCTGTCCGAGCACTTAAGAGCTGATCAGCTTCTTGTAACCGTACTTTCAGCACAGCTAGCTGTGAATCTTTGGCACCAACAGCTTCTGTCAGATCATCAACTTGAGCCTGAAGTTCTCTAACCATCCTGTCGCTCTTTGAATGATCAACATTCCACTTCTCGACCTTTTCACGGGATTTGTTCAGTTCTACAAAATAAGAAATTCCTTTGAAGTTTATAAAAGTAGTTATCACAAAGTCTTGTAAACAGTCAGGATGCACATATCTCATTTCTTAAAGAAAAAATTAAATACAACCAAGTTGAAGTAAAACTCAAAATTTATGAGCTACCAGGAAGTAAAAAAAGCCAGACTGGCTGTCAGAGCACAACCCATAAAATTTGGGAGGTGATCTCAAAATAAATAGATATTTCCTTCTGGATGCCACTGCAGAAGACAGATTTCACCTGCCTCACCTGTTGCAATGGCCTACTGTCAAATATCCCTGTGCAAGCAGAAACCTCTGCATAAAGCATCTGGTTCAACTCTATGTGACCTCAAACTAAATAACTGTAGAAAAATACACCAGTGTTGAAATAATGCCTGAATACTTACAAAGGCTTCTGTTTTTAATCAAACATCATTAACACATTAAACTTCAATGGAAATTTAAATTATGTGGCTTATACAGTTACTGTGGAAAAAAAAAGGGTCTCTGAGTTTTATCTCTAACAGCAGGAGTCTGCTGTATGTTTTACCATTTGTTTAATCTGTAGTCCCATTTTTTATATTTTTCATTTCATTTGGCTTTGAAAAAGCTTGTGAGATCATATTAAAAATACTAAATTTTGTATTTTTACTGTCAGTTTTTAGGCATCAGATATTATAGCCTATAACAGCCAAAAAGTAGTCAGATTTTGAAGCATTTAAAAGAATTTATTCATTTTGAAGTATTTTGCAATAACCATTAAAATGCAGATAAAATATTTTAACAGTGGTATTTGCTACCACTTTATAACTAACTTGAACACATCATTTTATTCAACATTCATTTTGTCTTTGTAGTTGAACAAGCCTTTCAGTTTCTCCCATTTCATTATTCTGAAACTAAGAATCATTTTACTTGGTAGGTCATACCTGCAAATGTAACTAGTGAGATTTTATTATAAATACAAACAACACAAAAAGAGCGTTATTTTCTAGTTCACCGGTGTTTTACTAATGTTACAGTTGAAGTACCTTCTTGTGTTTCTTTGGACCTCTGTATTAATGAAGCCATTTCCTGATTTAAAGATTGCACTTCATTTCGCAGCAGCTGGTTCTCCAGGCGCAGATTGGACAGCTCATGTGATTTGGAATCATCATTAGAGGACAGGCTGGGATTAGCTACTGCACTTAGTGAAGAATCCTTCACGACGATCCCTTGTGCTCCCAGTCCAGAGTCCGAACTGTCTGGAGTTTCTGCACAGAGAGATGCCAGTTAGAGCTAGTATATGTATTTGTAAATGGCCTTTATATAAACAGTAGCTCCATGTTCTGCATCAATGGTTAAATAATAATAATGATAATTAAAATAGTTTATATTGAAATGGAATGTGGAGCTGCTTCTCACAAGGGACTTGCATAACGCAGGACTATTATATATGTGCCATGCAGTGTTTTTGTTAATCCTGCAAGACGAGACATGGAAGTTATAAAACTTCTTATTACATTAATGGCAAATTTAGGATTTCAAAACATTAACACTTTTTTTATAACTTTGTTACTCAGAAACGTCCTGAAGAGTAACAGAAAATACTAAATGCTCGTAGCAACTAACTAGAGGAATTTTTAGTACAAGCCCATTCTTGTTTTCCATTCAGATTCTGAGAATGTAAATTTTATTTCAGAAGAGAACAATAAGGGAACTCCTGGCAGTATTCTGAATAACAATCCCTTGCAGGGAAGGGATTGAGAAAGGAACAGCCTTTTGCCATCATGCACAAACACATCGAGTGTCCTTGATTAATGCTGTGAAAGTTAAACATCCTCTGTAAGAGCCTTGATTCCAGCATGCAGATATTTGGAAGCTCTGAATCAGTGTTAAGACAAAATGACACAGCACACAATGAACAAACAGTAGGCAATCCAAAAATATTACTTCTGAATTTAGTATGTCCCAGGGGAGTAACTGCTGAAAATCCAGGGGGACAGACTGGAACTAATTCCAATCAAGACTGCAGCTTAGTTGCCAAAACATTATTTACTTCACCTTGTGATCACCAACCAAGCTGCCTCAACTTCCTTGTTACCACTGCAACAGCCTCTATAACCCCAAACCCAGGGAAATGGGGCATGCTACGAATTCTGAATACCACCACACCCCCAAGTAGCAGCAGTGACAGGATCCACATTTTATCAACCCCCTTTCCTATTTGAACAATTCTAAGAAGTGTCATTATCTTCCCTTTGATTTATTTACACAGTTTCCAAATTATGAGACAATTTATCCTCATTTTTTGTCTGGAAAACTCAACAGATTAATGAAGAAACAAATTAGCTATTTATAGCACAGATTAGATTATAACCATGGCAACATACAAACTATACTGTCAGTTGTTTTGTCTATAGCTAATGTATCATAAGCTACTCGACAGATTCTATGCTCAATAATTAAATGGCACAGATATATCTGTTATATATATAACTTTATATATACATATAACTATATATAGATATAACTTTGAAACCAGCATGCTCAAACCCTATGTTGTAACTGTGACTTTCTTATTTAGCAGCTCCACAATGCGAACTCTGCTCAAAAATCCTTAGAAGTCAATAGGCCACACTGAGCAAATAAATACATTTCTTAAGCACCAGTCAGCAAGGCCATATAGCTAGGTCTAACATACTTAAATTATTTATTATTAGCAGTGAACCTTACTGAAAAGTTACAGACCGAGAAAGACAAAATTTTCACATCTTTGGAAATAATCCCTTTTTATGTCTAAAACTTAATGTACCAAGTAAAAAACTGACATTTACAATGGTTTACATGCTCAAAGTACCGAATAAATAATAAACTATTCTAACTACATTATTAAGAAATAACATAACCACTTCCTTCAGTTTTCTAAAATAAACAACACAAAGCAGCACAGCAGCAGAAGGACTAAGTATAGACTGGACATTCTGATAGAGAATGCAAGTTCCTGACACTTCCCAGCCACACTCTCCTTTGTGTTGATTTGGGAATAGCCCCATCTTTTGACCATCCGGCCTGGAGGCTCTTTCAGGCTTCTCGATTTAGACTGCAGTAATGAACTACTTCTGGCAATCCTAAGGCTTTATCTATCTAGCTCTCTCATGCCAGCAGCTCTACAACAGCCTGTGCACATCCGACTTCCCACTCTGCAGGACCAGTAAGTTTGTCAGCTCACCCTCACACCATCCCACATGGTGCGCTGGGCAGCAGCCAACACCATCTACCCATGGTCAAAGTCACTCACTCTCCTACGTGGCAACAGCAGGTCAGGGCCCCTGAGTGACCAAACCAATGCAGCAGCTTCTACGTGGGGACATATGGGAGCTGATGCCAGGTCAGGTCACAGCACAGGGAGGTCAACATGAGCAGTAGCAACAAGGTAGATCCAAAACACAAAAGATTCAGGTATTAATTATGCAGTTTGTGAAATTACCATGGTTTCTAACATTTTCCCAGTGATGAAAAAATGTGAAAGGCCCTGCTGTATCCCACACATTTGACATACTACTACCACTAAATGTTTCATGAAGTGACAGTAAATCCATTACCTAGCCTTACCCTAGACATACTTGGGTTTTAAATATCTCTAGGTTCAAGACTATTTAACTACCATTGCCTTGGCTCCTGATGGAATTATCTTCATTAGTTTTTACACTCTGTGTACTGGTAGACACAGAACTAATGCTTGAAGTCCGAGAGTGATTTTGAAGAACAGGTGCCTTGCTCTTCTCTTTTTTAGAGTCCATCCTTCCATTAGGCTCTTTCTCTGAACTGTTGAGAAAATCAAATAGCAACTCATCATCAGGTTCTGACTTTTTTCTTCTCACAAAATGCGAGGCAGATCTGGGTGTGGAAACACTTTCTACTGGAGAAGCAGCCTCCGTGGACGTCCTACGTGCTGGTTTAACATTTGCTGTTCCTGCCAGGATTGTGGCCTTTTGATGTTTAATGTTATCAGCTGCTGAGGAGATGTAGGCTGCTTTGGATGATGTCTTATATTTCATTTCTCCAGTATGCTGGTGCACTTCAGAATATTCACTGGCAGAGTCCAAATTCTTATTATCATAAACTGCACTGCTTGATGTGTCTTTTTTGCTCAGAGCTGATGCAGCTCCTTGATCAACTCTGTTGAGTAGATCCTCTGCCTTTCCAGCGAGATCAACAAGCCAGGACATGATGGCTGTCTGTCGATAAACCCTGTAAAATTAAAACTTCAGGACCATATGCTGCAAAAGACATAGAACGATTACAAATCAGACCAGTGTTGCTAAGACAAGATGCGTGGGTTACCTAAACAACTGCTGTGTTAATCTATTAGTGCTGTAGTCATTTTTAAGCTTTAGTCCTACTCGTTTACTTATCTTGCTACTTTGGTAACTGATGGAAATAAACCAGCTTCTCAGGAAAAAAAAGATAAACCAACGGCTTTTACACCAAAGCTTCAAAAGCAAAAAAAATCAGACCGCCGCACCTGTTTCTAGCCTCAGCACCCGCTATGGAGCCTTGTTACACCAAACAGAAAACAACCTTTTACGTGTTTGGCCCTGCAGACTCCCAGCCCGGCTCGGGCAGAGCGACTCCTCCTCACTACAAACCGCGCAGCCCCTCCCGTGACACCACCCCGCATCCCAGCTCTCTAGAAGGACCCCTTCCCCCCGGGACTGGATTCAGGAGGGGCTGCTTCCCCTCCCACCCCCACCCCCCCTTCCCCCTCCTCCTTCTCCTTCAGCCGCCCCTGTCCCCCGGGCCTCCCCCCCCCCACCCCACCTCACCTCCTCCCAGCGCGGGGGCCCGCAGGGAGCCGTGAGGGTCGGCGGGGCCGCGTCGGTCACGGCGGGGCCGCAGGCCGGGCCCCATGAGCCGGATCCATCGGATCCATCTTTTCCGGGCAGACGTGGCCGCCTTTCCGGGAGGGGGGCGGGGCGCGCTGACACCTTCAAGGCCCGCCCCTCCCACCGGGGCCGGGGGGCGGGGCCGGACGGCCCCGCCCCCGCCCCCCGGTGGGAGGGGCGGGGCTTGTCGCGCCCGCCATGTTTCCCCTGTCACCTCCCGGAAGACATAAAAATTACAGCAACAACATCAAATAACACGGAGAACTCTCTGGAGTGGTGATTTTTTTTTTTTTAAATTAAAAAAAGAGGCAGGCTTTTGCAACCGACAAAATCGCTTCTTTAATTTTTAAGTTGGTTACCTTTTCCCACTTTGAGGTGATTCGCAGGTTCTTCGTTGTTCGTGAAGGGGTGTGAGGTAGCATATGTTGAATTAGGGCTTTGGCGGTTAGTTTTTATGATATAATGTGCTGGAAAACATAAAAATTGCAAAATACAGCAAAAAAAAAAAGATTGTTAGATTTGTTTTGTCGTCAAAATTCAACATTCTTTTTCACATATGTCATGATATATTATTACACCGCTACATATCTGGACTAAGGTCTTTGCTTCGTGCAGTATGTTGAAAATATACCAAATATCAAGGACTGGAAAACAATCTGATGGTCACTGGATGAGTTGCCACTTAAACTTTTATTTCATTCTCAGTATTCAGTACGTGGCCTCATGCCACTCATCAGTTAAATGCATCACTGAATAAAATGGTATGAACTTGCCCCATAAATTTTTACGACTGTTGTCTATGTCTTTTCCTGACTCTGCCTGGGCAGAGAAATTGGTTACTTCAGAGAAACCTAAGGTGAAACAGCTCTTTGCTATCTGCTCATGTTCCTGCATGTTCTGTGGTAAATGAGGGTACGTAGGGTACATGGCTTCTTCCTTTAGCTACCTTGCATGACCTCACCTACACTCCCAAGCAAGCCTACCTTCAAGCTGTCACGTTAGCTGTCGTGATATGCAATAGCCTCTGAGGCAAGTGGTGTTACTATCTTCACATTCCAGGTGGGGAACTGAGGTACAGTAAGGAGGAACTGAAGAGGAAATCCTCTTTCATGCCTTAACAGAGCAGAACAGGTTTGGTCTGGTCAAAATGTATAAACTCTGGGGATGTATCATGTTCAGTGCTAATGAACTTTTAAGAGAATTTTAATCACCAGCCTTCAACATACTTCCAGTCTGTAACTTGTCCAGATGTGACTGGCCTCCCACAAACATGGCAAAAAGTCACAGCTGTGATTTAAACATAATAATTCTTCTTGGCCACATTAGTGCAGCTGTGCCAGTCCAAGCATTAATCCCTCTTTCAGAGTGGCCAACTGCAGGTGATGAGGGAAGGTATAATAACAGGACACAAGATATTTCTCAGCTACATTCTCCCTAGGATTTTGACTCAGGGACTTCCAAACTCAGAGGGGGTATCAGCATTTAAAAGGCCTTCAAAGAATTTTTTTCCTTTTTATTTCTTGAATAATTAATACACCTTTCAAAGTATACAGATGCAAGAGCATCTCAGCTAAAGAATTTGTAAACAGAGGCATAATTTTGTTTCCTTTTGCTGAAACAACTCCCCCCCTTTTGTTTTCCTCAGTATGACAGAATGATTTATAAACTGAAAATTATTAGAAAGCAAATCTTCCATACACGTCTAGCATGGAAAATGTTAGGGTGAACTGACAGGAGTTTGAGGGGGACTTCTAAAAGAGCTACATTTTAGCATGAAATGGTGGAAATTCTTAACTCTACCTAGTGGCTGTACTTGTGGGTTCATGAGTACACAAGGTGCAATGGGCCCAGACTAGAATACATAACCAACTTATGGCTGGGATATTTGAAGTTAGACCACTGCTCATGTACACCCTGGAGAGGTGTAAATGAGGTTGCTCTGTCTCCACTGTTGCATTCTCACTTTTGTGTCAAAATGAAAGACACAAAGTTTGGCTGTGCTTGTATTCCTTCACCTACAGTATTATACACACACACATATTCTATCAATCTTTTTGTCATTTCTGCTTTTCTTTCCTTTTGTTACTCCTACTATTTTCCTGTAACAAATCACAAGGAAACTTTTTTGTGCAGTGTCCTCACTATCTTATTTCCTTTCTCCGTACACAAATGACAGAATTAGCATATTATTCTTCTAACAAGAAACGAAGCTAGCACTCCTAGACACTGCCAGAATTATCACATTTAGGAGATCAAAAGTGTCTAGTGACATTTTAAAAATAGCAACCTGGAGAATACAAAGTCTGGAGAGTAAAATGCCATTTGAGGATTTGGGGGTTTATTTGCATCCAGCCACATGCCTTTCTTTCATGCATTTTCACAACCTCAAGATACTCAGAATAATTCTCTAAAAGGGTAGAGGTTTACCTCGAACAAGAGGATGCAACTGGATGCGAAGAATAATGTGAGTGCTGTGTGGAAGGTCTTCACTGGGCCAGTTTGGCAACTTCCCGGCTTAAATGTGAATTACATGGATTAATCCTGGAGCTGTAAATGTATACAGTTGCTTGGGCATGCCTGAATCTATTATGGAGTGAAGTGTGTTTTAACCAACAGAGAGAGAAAAGAGCATTCTTCCTCGCAGTGGCAATGGGTAATTCAACTATTTGGAATCTGAGTGCGGGTCTCCACAGTGGTACTGCAAACATATCATGTATTTAGATATTAATTTTGTGCAGGGAAAAATCTTTATCAAGGGGGTGCCTTATCAAGGGGATGTGTGCAGTGAGGTTTAGGAAGTACATCAGCCAGATATGAGGGTTCCCACAACTGCCTGGGATGAACTACAAAGACAACAGAAGTCAAATTTAGAGAATACTATTCTGGCTGTACATACTTCATAACTGGCTTCCCCCCTCAGTTTTCAGTGCATATTCTATAGTTATGAAAATGCTGATAATAAATAACACCATTAAGCATACTGCTGGCCATTAACTTATTTCACAATTTTTAACATACATTCTTCATTGCATAGTCACACAGGTGATTTGGAAGCTGCTGTTCATAAGGACATGTTTGTCATCTTTTAACCTTTAGACTTCTTCCCCTTTTTCCTTCTCTCTGTTTGTTTTTTTTTAGTACACGTTGTCATTCTCTTGAACTTCCTGATCATATGGATATTTGAGGCTAGCACTTTATTCTACACCAAACCTGTGTTTTTTGCTGTACAACTCACCTGACTACACACTTGACAACAAGGTAGAAAGGTGTCATCTGCAGAAGAGATGCACAAAGGAATAGAAATAATGTTCATGTTTTCTGTAGGATGAAAATTAAAACCTGAGTGCACCTAAATTTTCTGATGAGCCTTTTCTCAGCTCTCTGTGCAAGTGTATGTTCAAGGAAGTGTTCCTTGGTTTGTAATCGATGCTGTTAGATATGTGTACATAGTGACCAGGAAGTCTTGCACTTAAACTTTCTGGCATACTTACTCAAACTTCCCCAGATGCAACATATGTATCTGTATGTATTCCTATTCCACTGCCTTTAATACAGGTCAGGGTAGCAGTATATGTCCCAAATTCTTTGCACCAAATTACTTCCACCATAAAGAAAAATTACCAAGTGCATTTCAGTCATAACTTTACTATTCCACTGAGCACATCAGTACTGCACATGCTCCTTTTTCAAATACACAGAAATCAGTGATTTGCTTCTCCTGGCATGCTTTCATACTTTTGTTTATTTATTTATTGGACAAGAAATGGACACAAAATTTCACAGAGTAAACCTCAATTCCTTCTTTCCCAGCACAGCTCTGCCTGGAGAATCGACCTGCTAGAAATATTGTATTTCCTGGGAGATTTTTATCCCCATAAAGCCCATAGGAGAAAGGAACAACAAAAAATATCTAATGTCTTTTAGTCTTGCAAGAAACTGTGTTTGTGTGGCCATGTTTATAGGCTTCAGTACCAAGAACTCTTCCTAGGCCAGTGCTTTAGTACCTTATCATTAAAAATGTTTTCCACTCCCTGATCTTTGAGTACTTCTTGCATAATTTCTCGTTCTGTTTTCTAGAGTTGTGAAAATATTTTTACCTTTCTCTTGCAACAATCTATCATATTAAAGTGTCCCTCCTGGATCTTTGCTTGTCTGTATTTAATCACCCCAGGTCGTTCAGTCTTTTCTTATAATTAATCTTTCTGCAGCCTGTAACTGCTTTTTTCTACACTACAGTTCATTCAGTCATTTATATACATGATATACATTATATACATGATATACACAAAACTTAACTAGGAACTGCTAAATGCTGAGGAACTCTGCATGTTAATGGGGCTCTGATCTGCAAATGTTCCCCCCAAATTGAAGCATTTATGCTAATGAATAAAATTAATGTACATAGAAATATATATATAGCCTATGGATATTCTATATCAGAGTACATACAAAGATTTTTTTCTCCCTACAACATATATATTAAAGGCAGAAATTGATCATTCACTCTTACACTTCTCACCTTTCTCTTTCTTCCTCTAAAGAAAGTCGTGTTCACTGTTTTTCACTGGTGCTGTCTCAAGCCTTTTCCTTCTACTCTGCCAACCTATTTTCAAGAAAAACATAGGAACCCGCTATATTGAACACCGTCAAATGTAGTTAAATCTGTCAGAACAGTTGAAGAAAGCACGTACAAAGCTGTAGGGGTTAAGATTTTCCCTCACTCCTCACAATGTATGTGTATCTATTCCCCAAGTGATGTAAGTGAAATAAACATCTGCATCCCTCTTCCTCCCAGAGCTGCTTAATTTCAGTTTATCTCCATGATGATATGCCTGACATTAACTCTCTTTCTTTCAGAATTAAGGTCACTATGTAAGTCTCCTCTGATTTTCCTGTCAAAATAGATGAATTTTTTTTTGCCTTTAATCATTTGATAGCTAAGATCACCCTGTTGTTCATCTATTAATTTTGCTAAAATGAGAATTAAATTTTCCTTTGTTTCAAGTATACGGGATAACCATTTCTGATGTTTGCCTTTACAAGGCAGCTAGTTATGCTAGTTTGACAGATCTGATCTCATTGCTGGTGAAGATGTGGAAAGACCAGGCTCACCACATTGTTTCATTTACCTTAAATCTCTCCCACTCTTTACCTTAAGTATTAGCTTTTTTTTCCCCAGAATTTCTTATTCTTTTTCACTATTAGTTATCAAGTTAATGCAACTACAAAGAATCAGAATTTGTTAAAATGTTTAAAATAGGCTAAGGAAAGTTAAAAGGTACACACCCTAAATAAGCTTGATTCATGATTCCAGTCCATTTTCTTCCAGCTAAGAAATGTCCTTGACTCATTTAAAAAAAAACTATTGATCTATTCAACTGCTCCTAAAGGAAAGTCAAGAAACAGTCCAGAATGGCTTCCTCTACATTTTTAGAAGTATCTTCTCTGCCAGATTAAAAGCAAAATCAGTGACTTTTCAGTCTAAATTTTGTCAGCTGTTAAGTTAGGGGCACGAAACCATAAATGCCAATGATAAAACATCTCCAGAGTTGTGCTGAGAAATATGGAAAACCTTTGGGGGAAACGTGTTACCAGAACTACTGCCACCATGCCAGCACTCCCAAGCCTGCCTGGTGTCAGAAACGTCAGATGTAGGAGTTAGAATCCTGTCAGAGCACTCTTAGCAAAACAGAATCAGAGCGAAACTACCCACCCTTAGTGTATGGCAGCCTTCTCGTCTATAGGACTTCCCATCCCTAGCTGGTAATAGCTCTCTACTAAGAAAGAACCTACCTTATCTGCAGTTTTGAAGTTTCATATCTGAGGTGGGTTTTTTTGGTTCTCATTTGGACAACACTTTCATAGTTTGTTGGCATCTCAGTTATCATTTGTAGCATGTGGCTTTGGCGGGTTGGTGGAACTGTCTTCCACAGAGAAGTTTTGTTATGAGACATATGGGTGGTGGCTACTTTTGCTTTTTAGCACTGTCAGAGCAAGAGCAAAATGTTTTATAGAATCATAGAATAGCTTGTGTTGGAAGGGACCTTAAAGACTATTTCCAGTTCCCCTGCCATGGGCAGAGACACCTTCCACTAGATCAGTTTGCTCAAAGCCCCATCCAATCTGGGTTTGAACACTTCCAGGGATGGGGCATCCACAGCTTCTCTGGGCAACCTGTTCCAGAGCCTCACCACTCTCACAGTAAAAACTTTTTTTGTAATACCTCATCTCAACCTTCCCTCTTTCAGTTTAAAGCCATTTCCCCTTGTCCTACCACACCTCTCCATGTAAAAAGTTGGTCTCCCTGCTCTCCTGTAGCCCCCTTTTGGTACTGGAAGGCTGCTATAAGCAACTATAGGGAGCCTTGTCTTCTGCAGGCTGAACAACCTTTAATTGAATTGAATTGGATTTAATTTCACTTCCTTTAATTTCATTTCAATGTCATAAATCCACTGTATTTTTACCTACTTTTGTGCTCTTCTCTTTTAAAAACAATTTTATGTACTTTTGTTTACATAGTCATAAAATGATTTGTTTTTTGTGATGGACAAAACATTTCTTTCATTTCTTCTCTTCCATAATAGCAGCAGTCACAAGGATCATGCTGGATTCCTGCTGCAGGAAATCTAGCTGCTTCTGTTTGAGTCCCACAGCTTAATCTTTGCAATCCTCTGCTTACTTCAGTCTATATAGCCAGCAGCAACACCACTCATCTCTCCCTTAGGCAAACTTCCCAACTTTCTAATACCATCAAAGAAATAATTGAATTCAGTGGTGAAAATCTGAGTATTACTCAAGTGTGTTTAGTACCTGCCTGATACTTTTTGACAATGGTGTAGGATTCCTGTAGCAGTCTTCCCATCTATTATTTCTCACAGAAAGGAACATCCTGCTGATGCTTCATTAATGTAGAATTTATAAACAGATTATTTGGCAACAACAGTATTAGACTTCCTAGAAGTGACAGCTGACACAAGGTGTACTTACCTCATGTAACCTAGTTATGAGAAATGGTACGAAAAACACCTTTGGACTTGGATGATGGGTCAGCAATGCTTTTAAGTGATATTAGATATCTTTTAGGGCAGGAGGGTAATAAAACGTAAGCATAACCCAGCTGGCTGCTAAGCTCAAGTTAAATGACACGTAAAGAGGATTTAGGGCTTGTTTTTCTCCTGCTGGATAATCAGCATGATGGTCTTGGTCAGTTCAAAAAGGTAATTTCTGAATTGACCAGGATTCTAACAGCTTTATTGTGTCGGGAGGCTCGTCAGGTTACTGGGCACGCCAACTTCCAGAAAGGTATTGATGATTAACTTGTAATGACCTCTTACATTTATGATCGTAAGCAAACCAGAGTTGGTGCAAATAATGCAAACGGCAGAGTCAAAGCAAAACTGTGACTTTGTGCAGACATTCAAAAACAGTTGGTCACAAAATGCAAAGTTAGTTGTCGTGGGTTTTTTGCTGATATGCAAGTTTTGTTCACAGTCGGCAATGCGGAAGCTGGCGTGCTTGGTTTTATATGGTTTATTAGGCAAAAAAGCATGTGCCTCTACTTTTCAAAAGAGATCTTTCCTTCTCATTAAAAACGGAGAAAACTTTACGATGTGTGCAGGTATATCAGGACCGTGCCTGGGAGCAGGCTGCGGTGCAGGGCTGCAGTGACCAGCCATCCCGGCTGAGACACACAAGGACCGCGTGGTTCGTCTTCTTCCATCATTTTACTTCCATGCCACGGATTCCCTTTGGCATATTCCTCTGCTTTCCCGTTCTTGGCCTCCTGCCTCCATCCTGCCCCGAAGGAACGGGACAACTCCGACGGGAGGGCGCAGCCGGCGCTGATCCGTTCGTGTCCCGTGGACAAACCTAAGCAAACGCCACGGGCCGGGATGCTCCTGGGATGCTCCCGGGATGCTCCCGCCGCGCTCCCGGCCCACGCGAGACGACCTCTCCAGGGACACCCGGGACCACGCGACCCGCCGCGTCGCCTGGAACTACAAATCCCACCGTGCTTTGCGCACAGAGCCCGCGGCCCTCTAAGGGCGGGGGCGCGCCGGGCTTGTTCGGGGCCTGTAGTGCGGCCTGGCGGGTGCCCGGCCCCGCCTCCGCCCTTTCGCGATTGGCTGTGGCTTGGCCCCGCCCCCATGGGCCGTGGTGGTCTGGCAGCGCACGGCGGTGCCCGCAATCACAGCGGCCGCCGCGGTGACGGCTCGGCACGGTTCGGCACGGCGCGGTTCGGGTACGGCGGGGCCGCGCTGTTCGGGTGCTCCGGCACAGCCGCACGGGGAGGGGGCGTACGCCTGAGCGAGGGGAGCCGTGAGCGAGGGCCGGCCTGCTCTGCTCCACGGCGGCAGGGGCAGGGGTAGGGATGAGCGGCTCCAGAGGAGCGGCCGAGGGCGCTGATTTCCCTCCGCTCTTCCGAGCGCTGTCAAGCCCCCGCCACTCCGCCCGGCGCCCCCTCACCCCAGCTGGCGGAGGCTGTTCGAGACCCCACCGTGGGTGGGCGCTGGGGCTATGAATGGGGCGGCGCTCGGTCCTTCTGCCGAGACCCCCGGCCCCGCCGCCCCTCGGGCGCTGGCACGGGGGCCGGGGTCGGTCCGGCCCTCGCCGGTACCTCTTGGACGCGGCTGCAGCCGCCGGGCGGCTCGTCAGTGCTGCCTGTGATCAGAGGGGTTTGGACACAGTTGTCCGCCCCTATCACGGGCCCGCCTGGCCCGGGAGCTGTATTTGATCTCTCCCTGCTGGAAGCGAGAGGAGTCAGAGCGTCTCCTTCCGAGGGTCATTGCCCTGCGCTGGCAGAGGAGACAAGGGGGAGATCAGGGGGGATGCAGTGGCAGCAGCTCAGTTTTAGTTCTTGGTAATTCATTTTTAACGGGGGAAAAGGATGGAGTAACAATTTACGGGGTTTCTGCGAAGGGCTGGTGATGCCTGAGAAGGGCTGCGCTGTGGCTGGTTGTTTACAGCTGGTGGGCAGCCTTGCCTTGCTCGGAGATAGTAGCACCATTAGTTCCAAATCGTCATGGGAACGGCACCGTGTTGGCTGGCTGAATTTGGGGGTTAAAAGAAATATTGTAGCAAAGACCAGAAACGCTAAGATAAACCATAGCAAAATACGTGTGGACTGCAGGAATCTCGCGTAACCTCCCCCAGGAATTTCTTTGTAATCGCTTCTCCAGAATTTCATTCTGTCCACGCTCCAAACACTTCCATGTTTGCTGAGCAGAAATACTTATCCTTGTCTGACTCCACCTCCCAAATTAGGTAGTGTAATGAAGTTACAGTACCTGTTTTTTTGTACTATCAGAATGTGACAGCAGAGGCTTGTAAATTTGTAGACAGATATGAAAGTAAATAGCAGAAGCAGTTCTGCTGAAGCTTTAAAATCTGCCAAATTTGAATCTAGGGGTTTTAAAGTGCATAGAGAAAAAAAATCCCCTAACCCAGGTGTATTAGATTATCACCATTCTAAGAATGATTTTATTTTGTTTATCCCCAGGTAAATTGTGCCATCTCTCTGCTGCTGAGAAAGGTAAATCTGCAAACAGTAGAATGAACTTTTCTTATAATTACTTTAAAATACATTTATTTTAAAAACCTTTCTGAGTTGACATAATTATAAATTCTCAGTTTTTACATTAAAAGTGACTTAAACATCTTCAATAACTATAAAAATGATTTTACTACAAGTTCTGATCATATTAAGCCAATTCATAAAATGTTTACTTTGTAAAGAAATGTTTTGCAACACAGGGACTATAATCTCTGTGAAAATGTACCTTATCAGAATTTACAGTGATAAAGATTTTTTTCTTTCTACGATATACAAGTGCAGAAAGAAAATCCGACTAATGTTGCAGGAGCCTAATCACGGGTTTAGGTGCTTCTGTTTATGTAGCAGCCGGCACAGCGTGTAAGCAGAACATTGCTGACAGAGCTGTGGACACCAGTTTCCTGTGAGGAGGACTATTGTGAGTCACATATTTTGTGGAAATCAGAATCTAAGTATTGCAGTGAGAGGCAATATGCAAACACTGTGTGGAAAAAAGAATTGTGATTTGATTTGATTCTGGAACCTCAAAGACTGGTGGTTATAAGAAGTGAGGTGAAAAACAGAGATTTCCTAGAAAAACTGGAATGATCATCTGATTAGCTTAAGGCTGTTATTTTTCAGCAAGATTACTGTTAGTTTACTTATTTCACATGAAAGGAAAATAGAGATATGGTTTCTGTTTATATAGCTCTTGGAGGTAGTGCTTGAGCTATCTGGAGTTTAAGCTACTGAAGTGTCAACATAATTTTAAACACTAGTGAAAAATACTTTTGTCAACTTAAACTCAATACCCAGGTGGTATCCTCTTGTTTTAAGAGTTTTGATCTTAGAGGACTGTTTCCCAAAGGAAAGTTTGGAACTCAGTGAACAGGCCAGAAAAACTGTTGTAGCGGCAGCCAGCCATTTCCAGATGCGGTCTTTCTTAAGCATCCCTCTCTTATCAAGGCAGAGCTGTATGCGAGCTATCTGGTGGGAAGTGGTTAAAGTACCACTGTCAGGAAAAACGGGTTTTAGGAATGAATTGTTCTGGCAAGAGCCACCCAGTTCTGGACACGCTTCTTCCACAGATTGTGCAAACTGCACAGCAGCCCAGCTGTGTGTGTATATGCTGTGACTCTGCATGTGTAGGTCTGATGCTGAACCCACTGCATCTGAGATGTGCTTTTTTCCTGACATGGTCTCAAAGCAAGGTTAATTAACTCTTCTGCCAGAAAAACTAGGCAGAGCTGATCAAACCTTCTCATATTTTGTGGGTCATCCAAAGCTCTTAAGATCATTTAGTGAATTCTCAATTTTTCCACAGAGTCTCATTCTCTGCATGCATTTAGGATTGCATGTGACAGATCTGCAGAGAAAGGCTTTTTATGCACCTGTGGTAAGCTGGTCAGCTGAGCCGCTTTCTCTTAGTGTGACTTGAAGACAAAGCATGTGATGAGGAACTTTCTCTTCTCAACTGTAGTTTGAGAATGCTTCAACACAACTCAGAACACAGTCTTTTAGGTTGCCCACTTGAACTCCGAGGCTTTCTTTAAAACAAGAAGAAGTATGGGGGGTTGGGTTTTTGGTTGGTTGGTTGGTTTTGGGGGGGGTGTTGTTTGTTTGATAGGGTATTTTTGTTTGTTTTGTCTTGGGTTGAGTTGTGGTTTTTAAAGCAGTAGTTGGAAACAAGCAGTGAAGACCTCCTCCCATAAGACAGTGTTTAATGGTTAAAACTATTTTAAGTGCTGCTTGGAGAACCTTGGGGAACTGAGCATTTATTAATCATGCTTATTTATTAGTGCATTGTGGTATATCAGATTTCCCCCCTCCCCCTTTTTTCTGGTGTTAATTTGATTAAATTACTATAGAAAAAGACAGATAAGTCAGATTATATGTCATTAATTAGTGCCAAAGAGGAAGTTCTTTTCTATTCTAAGTAATCTATGAAAAAAATATACATGATTTGCTAATACAGTGCAAATATGTCTTGGTGTTTGGTTTTTATTTCCCCCCTGGGCCTTCTGCATCATTCACAACTTTTGTCTCAGCAGAGGTAAGAAACATGAGGGTCCATATCCACATACCACATGGGAGACTGTTGAATCATGGAGAGACTGCCTGATGGGCTTGATAGTTTAAGTCTGTTCCTGATCTGGCCCTGGAGTTTTCTGCTGTGGGCCCATTTGCAGGCAGAATATGGGGTTGGTATGTGGTACACCTGTGCTTGCACAGCACAGGCCCACGCAGAGGTACTGGCCGGGGTCCTGAGACCCAGAGGCTCCTGTTAGTGTAGTCAGGAGTGTGAAGTCATCAGGAAAGACAGTCCCATCAAACTGTCCCCAGTCTCCGCTGGGGGGTGTATCAGTGACTGGCAGTGCAGTGACTTTGCAAGTGACAGATGCCTGTGTGCTGGGACCTGCTGTGAAATTAGCCACTGTGTTATATGGCCCAGTGAATAGCTGGCAGCAGCACACCTTCTGTTGATATGTGCTGGATTCCAGTGAATGATTTCTCAAAGAGCTAAGCATCATGTGGAAGGATCTCCAGCAATCATTTGAACTATATGTTTTCTCTCTTTTTTTTTTTTTATGTAAATATAATTAATATTATGATTGGAGAAAGGAAAAGTTATACTTTAATTAACTGGAAAGAAGTTTTCTCTTATGAGACAGATACTGAGCTGTGAGGGATGTGGTTGCTTGAAATTCAGCTCTATATTATACTAAGTCAAACTCAGCTAAGATTCCTAAGCAGATTGTCTAAAAAATATTGATTTTTCTTTTCTTGCCTAATGAAATTGAGTACTGGAAATTAATAGGCTCATTGGCCCATGGTATATTGTGGCCATGTACAAAAGTTTTATACAACTTGGTCAGACTCTTAGCTGGGCTGTAGGCAACAGAATAGGCATGTTTTGCAGATAAGTTTGGTTCTGTTTTTTCTGTTCTGGAGTTTTTTCTGTGTGGTAACAGCCCTTCCTGAAGGAGCTGATTTGCTAGCATGATTCCCTTACTTTGTGCTAGCTCCATTACAAAAGGATTAAAAAAAGCCCCAACTTCTAAATATACATACATATATATACACACACACAGATATATAAAATATTTTTCATACTACTGCCTGCAAAACTGAATCTTAGTGACCAGTGGATCCAGTCTTGGAAAGAGACCCATGCTACATGTTAGCAGTCTTTGCTGCACATGGCTGCTTTGGAGGTGAGCTGGGTGCTTCTCTCTTTCAGCCTCATTTGACTGGCTGTGGGTAGGTGGTTTTGACTGGGGAACTGAGGCTGACTTAGATACTGTTTAGTTGATTTAGTAGTAGTTTTAACATTTTGCCTTGTGACCGTATTGCATGGCTTGGGAGTTTCCAGCTTTTATTCCAGAGAAAACGTTGCTAAGGTAGACTGCTCTACCTCTTACTACATCACCTCTTCCATAAATAGCAGCCATAATTAATTTACAGGATCTTTTTTTTTTTTTTTAAGTAGGCCAGTGTAAAATCCCAGGTGTCAGTGCATGAGGAAATATGTAATGTTTTTGCATGTGCCAAGAGCATTCAGTTCTTCAGGGCAGTTTGCTTTATGAGTTACCCATTGGATGCAGCAGACCTGAGATTGTGACCATTATATATAAACTGCCTGATTTCTTCTTCCTCCCCCAACCCAAAGAGTAAACCTTTAAACGTGTGATTAGATATGGTCAGATTGTGTGCTTTTAGTGCAAATGCTTTTTCAGACAATCAAGGTGCTTGGAAAGTCACTAGTGAGGACCCTACTTGTAGTCCTCTCATGAAAGTAGAAAGAGCCTTTTCTGCATGGACTCAAACCTCCCCTCTGGCTCTGCTTTTCTGCATTCACAGGCTGAGACCCAATTCTCTTGCCTTGTGCAAACACTTAACCATTGTGCAAAAGAGGTGAAAATGCTACTCTTTCATGTGGTACTGGTTCACATTTGCTCTCCACTAGCATGACAGGTTGCACAAATTACGTGAGGCTCTCACAGCCTGCGCTTCCCCCCCCCCAGCACTTAGGGCTGTATCAGAACAGTGGCCCTTTCCACCCTCTCTGGCTTTATGGGCACAGAGAGCTTTTGTGACACTCTGACCTTCCAGCTCCCCAGCAGCTCTCCATGTCTCTGCATCCTTGTGCCTATATCACCCAGGATTTGACTCAGTGATAATGGGCTATTTGCCAATGAGTGGAAACCAGGGAACAACATAAGCAGAGAAAGAGAATAGTATTAATCTGAAAAGGATTTATTTGTGAAATACTTGATAGTGAGGCTTGCTTTGTATTTGGGGCTTATTCATTACCGGCTATTATAGAACAAAACAACCAGAGGGAGCTGAACGACTTGGTTGTCCTAGTCAGAATTGCTTTCAGTCAGATTTGAAAGCTGACAGAAAACTATTGTAACTAGTAGCAGCTTGGTGCTAAAGGAAGATATGACCAGAAATTGTGCTGTGAGTTAAATGGTCTGTAAAACAAACAAAACCCCACAAGCAAGAAAACCTTCTAATCGTGATACTACTGATATTTGCTTTGCATTTGCTTGTTAACTGATGTCCTCTCATCAACTTCTCTTCAAATTCTTCATTAGGAAAGTGGCTTTTTTCCCATTTGTGGAATAAATAAAGAAGAGAGATGATACTGAAAGCAGTTATGCTGCTGGGCTGTGCTCTTGGCATCAGCACATTCCCCATGGAAGAACCTGAAGATGGAGGGAAGCACTGGGTGGTGATTGTTGCGGGTTCAAATGGCTGGTACAACTATCGGCACCAGGTAAGCACTGCTGGTTCCACATGCTTATGCTGTCTGTGCTCCAGAAAATGCCTGCTCCCAGAGTTGCAGGAAGATGAAAGCTTCCTATCATCTAGACTAGTTCAGACCTTGTGTCATTTGGGCAAGTGCCTCTACTTCTAGACTCCGAGGTGTGTGTGAAGTTTTCAAAACAAACGGCAGCAAGATTTGCTCAGAGCTTGTTTTTAGTTCTTGAAACTTTTAGTTCTTTCTTTAGTTAGCACCCCAAGAATTTCCTTCCACTCTGCTTTTACAATGTGAATTTTTTCTTTTTGCTTACAATTTTGTCCAGTCTTTTATCTCCTGGGAAAGCTGTTATTAGCAGGAGGAGCACACTTCTGCATCCTGGGAGACCTCATTAAGGATAAAGAATCCATTGGTAGGCTAGAGGATTTAACCCCAACTTGCAGGTACACAGATGATGTCTAGAGTTAAATCTCATTTTGAGACACATACTTTTCCTTTTTTTTTTTTTTTCCCAATTTGTTTTCCTCTTTTCATTATATTGCAAAGAGCTCTATTTCTTCTCTCCAGTTAAAAAATCTGTGAAGGCTGCAAATGCACTGGATGTTTTGAGAGTTGGAGGATGTGTAGAAGAGGGGTTTTTTTTAACCTAAATCAGTTTGCTGGCTGTTCAACACCATTGCCTCAGAGCTGTGTTGTCATGACAAGGATATGGTGCACCAGGGTGCAGGGATCAAAGTGAGTGGCAGAAAGAGGAGAAAAAAGGAAACAGGAACTCCTGAGTTTGACACTTCTGTGAAAGCCATTGTGATCTGAGTGGAGGTGTCAGTGTGGACTGGATCAAATCCCAGTGACTTAACTCTGATTAAGTTCAAGACTTAGCAGCAGTCGGGAGACTTGGCTAGCATTTTCCCTTTGGAGAGTTCTTGGACAATCCCTTAAACAGATTAATCTGTGCTTAAATGCAGTCTTTGCTTGAAACTTAAAACTGCCTCTTACTTGCCTGGAGAGCAGGGTCAATTTAATTCTGATTTATGTATATGTTTTTGTATTTGTAAGTGTTAGGAAAATAGTTTGCTAGACTACTGTTGGTTAAGGTGAACTCAAATGGAGATTTTAACACTAGTGTATAAAACCAGCACTTTAAAAACTGAACTGTATTAAATGTACTGGCTACATCTGATTTGCTGAATGCAGGAACTTTTCCAGTATTTATTAAATTCAGTGTAAAATCTAGAGAGGCTTCATCCTTTCTGTTTGTGTGTTGATTAAGGAGGAAATGAACCTTCTATGCGTTGGGCACCCTCAGTTTTGTTTGTTTCTTCTCCCCCTCAGCTCATCATCAGTTTGTAACTTGCAGTGTAGTGATGAGCTTCAAACAGAATGAACCAGGCTGACAGTCTTGCTGCATCTGGAGAAAAACTTGTTACTGGCAAATGCTAGCTCAACACTTTGACAAGCAAGTTTCAGGGATTTTTCCAGCTCCTTACACTGTAACTATTACCTGATAATTATCCTTAATATAAACTATTCATATTTCAAATTACATCTTAGAGAAGAGAGTTTTAAAGTTCAAACTGGAAAACAATTATGAAAATACTAGTGCTGTGCTTGACCACTGCCTGTCTTGGAGTGTCTAAATATAATTACTGAGTTGTGCTCTGGTTGTTGCTATTGTTGTATAACCAGTCAAGCTGGCTCCCTTCCACTCCAGGAGGAGTTAATACCACAACATTAATTCTTTACCCAAAACTACATTTTTGAAGTTGTGGCTCATGAAAATGCCTTTTCTCAGTTGCCCAGGCACAGAGTTTTTAATCTCTCTGTCAGTGAGCCTTCAATGGCAAGTATATCTGCCAGTTCTGAAGAACACAAGATCTCTGCTTACGTCTTTCCATCCAACAGTAAGTCTTTTGAACATGCCAGTTTCACAGAAGCATGTTAACTTTTGAGTGTGGTCATGCTTTGCACAGTTACTAAGTAATTCCTTTTCAGGGCTAGAAAAATGAGATCAGGGTTTCTTTAAATACCTTAATTTTGAAGATCATGTCAACTAACAATGCAAAATATCTGCCATATCAGATTGTTCTGAATTTAAATACTATAAATCTCTTTATTTTAAACTACCACTTGTTTCGGGTACAGTGTTAATATTTGGAAAAAAAAGAAAATTGCAACACATTCAATAATCCTATCAAAGCTATGAAATCAGCATCATAAGAGGCTGTGTGAAGGATCCTTCAGAATGTGACTGAGCTCCTACTTGCCTGTCCTGGGCAGGATACTGTGCCTCTGACTTGTCACAAAAAGAATCAGTTCCCACAAGATGCAGCACAGTAGCAATCTGTGGTGTTCTGCCTAGGGACATTCAGTGGCCAATCTTGAGGGCCTGGTGGGAGTGAGCACCCATGGTGGGAGAGTGACATATGGTGAGACAAAGGCAGCAATTAATCCTGGGAAATCCACTTGTGTGTAACATGAAGTGTCAGCCAGACAAGGGTGCTTTGGGTATCAAAAAATTGGAGAAATTTGTTCCCAGCAAAACAAGCAGAACAATAGACTTTTAGCAGAGTTATACACTGGAGGAAAGATACCACAGAAATGAAGAGTTATAACAGATTTTTGGAAACATTATGCAGAATGATCACTGTGTTTTTGTGTGTTAATGTTCTTTACGTTCCAGTGGTGGGAGCAAAAGCACTGTAAGCAATTTAATATTTGCTCAAGTCACTTGCAGTGGAACCAGGAATAGGACTTGGTCTTTCACTTCTGTACCTCATCCATCATGAAAGTAATTCCATAGAGAACACACACAAAGATACATGTTATTGTTCAGTATAATAATACCTATACTGTCAGAAAGCAAAGCAGTGCTTCAGGAGTGCAGATTTGAGTAATTCTTTGTTTTCCAAGGGAGAAACTGTAGAAGAAAATATGTTGTAGTCTGTTTGCTTTCCTCCAGCCATCACCTTTCTTCCTTAGAACTTCTCTGGCCTAGCCTGTGTACAAGTAGATTTATAGATGTGAATGTTCCTGTAAGTAGTTACTCAATATGGCTTTTTTTATTTACCAGACTGGTTGCTATTGTGAACACTCAACCAAGCACTCATAATGTCCTTTAGTAATCTGAGACCTCAGCAGACACATCTCTGGGTTTCAGTTGCTCCATTCAGCTGTTCAGGTTGCAGTTAATACATGATGTTGCATATGTGTATTACATTTATATTTTGTGAACTCTAGTTGTTTTGCATGCTGCCTGCACACAACACGGTCAAAACATACTCTGTTGTCTGCTCCAGTAGGTACCTCATTGTAGTATATTTTCATCTGACTAAACCAGAGAAGCAGAAGCAATACATGACACCTTCAAAAATGTGTCTCATTTCGTACATGGAAAATTTTGGGGAAAATAGTCCATCATTGTATGCTGCACAGACCCCAGGAACAGTAAGTTTGTAAAGGCTTTGCAGACCCTGAAAACACTGAGTTTATACCCACAACCTCAAGGAATCTAAAACTCATCTGAGACTGGTTATTTAGCTGTCAGTGGTCAGGATCCCCTATCGGTGTAAACCAAGTATAGACAAGATAAGAATAAAACCACCATTTG
The DNA here is from genome assembly GCA_038380795.1 of Pyrocephalus nanus. Lineage (NCBI taxonomy): Eukaryota > Metazoa > Chordata > Aves > Passeriformes > Tyrannidae > Pyrocephalus > Pyrocephalus nanus. Next base: position 47,792,369 of record CM076265.1, on the reverse strand, counting down.
CACTTAAATATCAGTGAGATTCACACCTTGCAGGCAGTTGTTTCTGGGACTGTTTCCTAGTCAGGATGATCTAACCTTGTCTTACGCATTTATCTCGTTTAGTTCCTAAAATAAATTTTAAGTGGTTTGAATAGTACAGAGCCCAGTGTGATAGGCTTACTGTCACTGCAAAGCTAGCATATATATTGCTTTATGCTTGTGGCTTCTCAGTTCTTTGGTGTTTTTATCCTTATCTTAGTGGTTTTGATTAGAGTTGCTTGGGCTGTGGAAGGAGTATTGATGTGCCCCTCTCTGCTCCTCAGCAGTTACTCTGACTTCTCTGTAGCAGCTTTTTGATTACCAGGCTGCTATTCAATAGTACTCCCCTCCCATTCCTTGGGAAAGGGGCTCAGCTGTGTACTGCACAAAGCACCTTTGGGGAGCTTAGTGGCGTACAGCACTAAATGCTTCTGATAGATTTAGAGAATGACTCAACAAAGTAGTCCACATTAAGAGAAATAGTCTGCCTGTTCTGGGAGATGATCATACCATCTAACAGAAATCTAAAGCTGGCTTCACATCAGATCAGAAAGAGACAGACCAGTACTACCTGGATACTCCAAAATACATAATCCATGGAAAGCCTTATGTGAAACAGTCTTACAGAAGATGGAGGGCATATTCAAGGAGAAAAATGCCAGGTGGAAAAAGTCTGGAAAAATTTTGTTTTCAGTTCTTGTTTTTGGTCATATATTTACTGAACTTCCTGAGTCAGGGAGTTTATTCATTCAGGGTTCTAGTTACTACCAGCCAGAGTAGTATCTTACTCCATGACAGTCTTAAATTCTCCAGTCTTGAAAGTAACAGACACTATGTTGTGATGTCTTGGCTGCTTGGCTTCAATTAACATTTCCTCAATGTGCTTGAAACTGAACTTGATAAAGCTATAGCTTGTGGTAGATTCACTGATGTTTGTTTAAGCAAAGGAATGAGACATGGTTGGCATCTCAGACATACTCTTCTACCGTGCTTACATATTAGAGTTCATTATATTTTAGGCAGTGATGTTTCAGTGTACCTGTAGTGGGAATAGTGCCCCTTTGCAATAAATCTGACAGGTCATTACACATGCTTTTCAGCCATGAAACTTGCAGTCATAAGACAAGAAGTAACCAATTTCACAGAAGTCCAGGCTTTTCCCTTTAAGAACTATTTATGCATGCTTGTGTCATAAACAACTTGATTTTTCCAAAGAATCTACCCAAGCAGTCTACTGAAAAGCTGTGTCATTCAAATGTGTAAATAGCTGTATGGCAGAGGAAAATAGGGGGTGGGTGTGGTTTTTTTTTGTTTTGTTTTTGTCTTTTTGTGTGTTTTTGTTTGTGTGCTTGTTTTCTTTGAGAATTCCCCCAAATACACCTTTTGAGAAACAAAATGCCCATCCGAGGAAGATAGATTAATTCACCCTCTAATCTCTGCTTTCAAAGGCTAGGAGTTAATTATTTAAGCAAATCTTCCATAGAAATTGGTAATGTAGCAACAGGTTTAGACAGGGGATGAAAGGTCTGAACCATGCTGTTAGCAGTGTCAATTTGGGAGCTTGCCTAAGGTCAGTTGTGCAGTAGGACCTGTACAGCTACACCTTCCCCTATTCTCTGCAGGGCAGGTGTTTCCTATCCCAAATCATGGTCACAAAAGCATGGTTTGCATTTAGTGACAATTTATTCAGTAGATATGTGTAGCATTCATTTCACCTACTAAACCAACAAGAATAGTACCAACAAGAGATCTGGGACAGCTGAACAGCTGTCTCTTTTTAGAGTGGTTTGCAGGTAGATACTGCAGAAATATCTCTGAGAGAAACGTGCTCAAATAGCTGCATTTGAGGCAGTTAGACATCAACAGGAAATACTCTAGATTCACATACGCCTCCCTACTCTAGCAGCAGGCTTCTGTATTCTGCTTTTGTAGATATTTATGGGTTTTTTTACGTGTACAAAGGGAATGAGGAGGAGCATGTGACCAATATCAAAGGTTCCAAATCAGGTCAGCTAATTCTGTGCAATAAACTCTTAAGTGTTTACTCAGAACTGTCCTACTTTAGCTGATGGAGTTTTAGCAGCAAAACATGTTTTTACGCCTTTGTCTGTGCTATCTTTATGCTGCCAGCAGATACAGTTCCCTTAGCAAAAGCCTTAAAAGGCCAGGACAACCCCCAGACAAAGCATAAGTTAAGGTTCAGGGGAACTGACTGTATTGATTTATCTCCCTTCACAGTACGGAATTCAACCCATTTATTTTTACCTCTAACATCTGCTTTACCAAGACAGGATGTACTGAGCAAACAGTCACTGAACCAGAAGGAAAGAGAGAAGAGACAAAACCCCCCTGATAATATGCATTTACGAAGCTTAACTAATTTTGTGTACTTGGCATTAATTAAAAACAGCTCTGATGTCCCTACTGTCAGCCATGTGTCTGTGGGAGCACCAGACACTTGCTGTTTGAATATGGTTGTATTAATGGTATGCATTAAGCATTTCTGTGTGTTGCCAGCCTATAACTGTTTCTGTCAACATGTAGAGGTGTATTTCATGTTGACAGTAAGAGAGGATCTGTGATCTACTCATCAGTCAGTGTAGAGAAGTCCTGATTAGTGTTTTCTTCTGCTTGGTTTGCTTCTGAAAATCAAATACATGCTGAGTCAAACCTGCACTGTTTTGTATTATATGCGATACCTTTATAACTCTGGTTAACCTCTACCTTTTGACTTGCTGAGGCAGCATCTGGTATAATAACATACAGGGAAGTGGAAAACTAAACAATGGAGATTGACTGGGATAGGTGGAAGAGTACGTAGGCTGACTGTGTAGTAGGAAAGGGAACTGCTCTAGTAAGAACAGTTTAACATTCAGCATTAGTCACCCGAGGGATTTTCCCGTGGGAGTCTTCATTAGCATTGAATGTGCCTCACCCTTCCCAGAATCTTGTACAACTATCTTCTCTTTCCAGCTTCAGCTTCAACTGCACTTAGAAGACCAAGGATTGTAAATTTACAGGATTTTACAGTGTTCTTTCAGTTAAACTAGTACTCCTAAGTCATCTGAACGTATGTTGGTCCGCTTAAACCACTTCAGTTTGGTTTCCACATGAGGAAATAAGATTAGTTCAAGAGAAGTAAGCTTTAAAGCTAGCTTCTTGCCTGCATTTGGAATGTGCATTTGTTAGATGAGATCTCTTCCATTAAACCTGCCCAGCTTTTTCTAGCATGTGGTGAGTTGTTCTCGTGTTTAGGAATGATTTTTAATGTCCCATTAGGTTATGCACAGACTGCAAGGTTAAAAGAAGAGAAACATTTGAGCTGGGGTTACTAAGAATTTAGCATTCTGATAAAAGTTTGTATTTAGTGTAATATCACTTTAATGCATATTGTTATTTCTGCATCACAGGAAGACGATTCTGCAAATAAAATCTGCTTATTCATATCCTGCACAAGTCAGGAACCATAATAGAAATTTTGCAATTCTGTTTTCCACTGAAATCTGTTTTCCTGCCCTGAAGTTGTTACTCTGTAGAGTAAGCAATACATAATTAAAAAGAAAATTTTCTTAACTGAAATTCTCACCTAGTAAACTAAAATTTAATAAATTCTTTGCAACGATGAAGTTGGTGAACTGTACTTGCTTAAGCCAAGGACAGTTTTCAGTGCCTAGTTATGCAGGCTTGGTGCAGAACTAATTGAAATTGGTGGAAATCCAGGACTTTTCTTCTTCTGCTTGGCACATTTTGAATTTATCTCTCAGTGCACAAGGTTTTCATTTAGATTTTCTCACAGAATACAGAACATTGCTGACTACCTTTTCTAAATTTTATCTGTACCAAGTCTGAAGTAACTTCTGGTTTCTGTTTAAGTAAGAAATCAAAATAGGTGACGAGATAGAGATTTTTATCAGTCTCTATTATTAATGCAACTGCTCCTAATTAGAGAAGGACCTTGAGTTTTGGTTTAACCTCTAGCAACGCTCAGTCTCTTATATTGGAATGCAGTTTCTTTTGGACAATAGCCTGCTCTTAAGTCTGCAAAGCTATTTTTATTCTGGTCTCAAAGGTGTCCTGGTTTCGGTCAAGGTCAGAGTTAATTGTTTGCAGTAGCTATGAGGGGGTGGAGCCTGGAGCTGTGTGGGCATGGCCAAGACCCTAGTTGTATTCAAGACCATCTCAGGCCATTGGGATGGGGAAAAGGGGCTCTCTTTCACTTCCAAGAGAAAGATATTCTTTTCTGCTCAGAAAAAAGTATGGTATGGTGGGGAAGAGAAGGTTGGTATTTGTTTCAGCTTTGGCTTTCCACTTCCTACACTTTTTGTTATTAATGTTGTAGCTGTTACTGTTCATTTCCTTATCTCATTGCTGTTTCCAGTAAATTGTTCTTATCTCAACCCTTTGAGATAATCTTTACCTTTTTTGCTTCAAACTGGAGCGGGAGGGAAAGTGACTGACAGTGTGTTTTTTTTTTTAGTGGGGCTACTAAATTGGAGAATACCATTCCTAAACCACGACAAAGGTAACATTTCTATTAAAGGTAGTAATGAAAATCTGCTTAATTTCAGGCAGATGTGTGCCATGCGTACCAGATTGTTCACCGAAATGGAATTCCAGATGAGCAGATCATTGTCATGATGTATGATGACATTGCTGATAATGAGGAGTAAGTGATGAATGTACACTAGTCACAGACTATCTCGTTACTACAAACATGCTATAATCACCAGTGTGTTTTGAGTTTGTAGGAGTTTTGTAAGAAAAGCCTTTGAAACGTGCTCATGAACTATTTAAGTCTTACTCCACAGCTCAGCATCAGTTGTGGCACTGAGGACTGCAGAGCTTCATTGTTTTGAGAATAAGGGACCTTAACTGCCAGGTGAACAGAGTCAGCAGACAAATAGCCTAAACCCACAAACAAAGGGATGCTCTGTGTATGACTTGCAGGGCTTTTTTGAAAGGACATTACCAGGTAAATTTCTGGTATGTACATTCAATGAAGAAGGATACAGCTCCCATTCTTAGTGACTGACTAGAGCATATATTTGATTTCTGTATGAAACAGTTCAGTTAAACAGCCTCTAATTCTGAGACAACTTCTGCCAAAATCAGCGGACAGCACGTGAACAGCAGCACTGGGAGCAAGAGTTAGGGGGAATATAGGCAAGATTGCAAGGAGAGAGATGATAGTATAAGAGACCACCCACCTACATCTTTAGATTAATTGACGTGATCTGAGGTGGGATACTTGAGTTACTCTGAGGGTAAGGACACTTGAGACAAGCATATGTGACTGACTGAAGTGAAAAGGCCTATATATTCTGAGATCACTTAATGACACATGGTGCAAGTACTGTCTCTTGGGTGAGCTGGCCAGTGAGGACAGTTTAAATGGTTTCCTAGTTGTTCCATGGCCATTGTATGGCATGTGGGTAATTATTCATATTTATGTTCCATTTACCTTTCAGAAATCCAACAAAAGGCATTGTCATAAATAGACCTAATGGCTCAGATGTGTATGCTGGAGTGCCCAAGGACTATACAAAGGAGGTAGGAATGAAACCCCATTTCCCAGGGTAGGTTCAGCACTAGCCTATGTTTTATATAAATCCTTTCAGCCTGTATCTTACACTCCAAAAAGCACATGGTATAAAGCCTCCAGCTGATTTACCTGCTTAGTTTGGCATGAAGGTGTTCATGAGATGAATATAAACAATAGATGCTTTGAACTGAAGCAGTGGTCATAAAAGTGAACCTTTACACTGTTGCTGTGCTGACCCATGAAAGAAGAAAGGTCTTGCATTCATAAACGTTACCTCTCAATCTGAAGAACAGCTGTGCAAGACTAATTGTTTAATTGGAAAAGTGATCCAGTCACTCATTGACTCCAGTTCAGTAGCCAAGTGAGTCATCAGTGGCTAATGCATTAGATAATGATGGACTGAAAAGGATGGCCGGCTAAACTTGCCATCCATACATGGATTCTGACTTTCAGGAAACCATCTTTCTAAATGAAGATTTTGTTGCTGTTTTTCTGATCAGATTTAACTTTAATTCTCTCAAATCCTTAGGATGTTACTCCAAAGAATTTCCTTGCTGTTCTCAGAGGAGATGCGGAAGCAGTGAAGGGGGTGGGATCAGGAAAAGTATTGAAAAGGTAAGACAAGTTTAATTCAGAAAATAATTGCATGTGTAGGTGTACATTGACACTGATTTTGAGAAAAGAATAGGGTAAATAAGAGCAGCTTGGGAGTCCAGCAAGATTATTGATGGCAATTCCAGATCATTCATGTTAAAAATACAGCAGTTGTGGTTTCTTAAATTATCCGTCACAAAGAAGCAACTGCTGATTATTTGATTGGTATGGAATCCAGTAGAGGTTAAGGTATAAAAATTCTAGAGAACAGTTTCAATTTTACTAAGGTATTTGTTATTAGACTATTGACTTTTGCAAGGGTGGCTATTCAAAGAGAGTTTTATTAAGGTTTGGAGACCTTGAGAAAGGATTTTCTAAGGCTTGGCGGAGTGTAGATGAACAGTTGTATTAATCACCTGAAGTGGTGAGACTTAGCAGTTGGTGGCAGAGGGACAGAGAGCTTAAAGAGCTCATCAGCTGAAAAAACTGTATATCTAATCCCAGGCTTGGTCTTTGTAGCACAGGTACACACTGAGGCTGAATATAGACCGTAATTCCATTCCTAGTGAAATGGAATTATGGTTTACATTTGATGCAAAAACCAAATCTCTGTGATAGAAAAAGTAATGTTACAAGCATTTAACCTTGTAAGCAATGTATTAAGCTTAAGTTGTTTGTAAACCAAGTTACACAAATGATTGTAAGTTTGGCAACATTCTAATATACAAACAAGAATAAGAGCAATGTATTTGAGAGCCTAATTAGAAGTCCTCTTCGAAGGGTACCTGGTGTCAGTTATTCATCTCGCTTCTACAGAGTTTGAGATGTGAAAGTATGATGCTTACTTATCAGGTGTGTAATATTTCTTATGGCTGGTAAAGAGTTATATTTTTGTACATACCGTAATTGCTGTAAAACATTTAAGATTTTAAATTCAACCATTTGGAAGGACTAACAGAGTTAAAGAAAAATTGTGAAGTGTCTGTCTTCATATGACAGTTTAATTTTAGAGGCAAACCAGTGAAACAGAAGAATCCCACCCTGACATTGAGGAGAATAATAAAAAAGGACAGTAGTCAACTAAGCTATTGCTCTGAATTGTTTAAACTTTATCCTGAAAAGCTGAGGTAGAAAATTACTCATGCAATGCATATGGGCAAAAAGTAAATAAATTGCTGCACATTACTAGATTGTGCTCTTCTAGTATCTGGAAAGAGTGAAGAGGTGACTATAAAGCATTTTTTGTTTAGAAAAAATTACTGCAGAACACACCTCACCTGTGAAAGCTTTGGTGTTCCACTTCAAATAAGGAAGTAGCTATGCAGAGGGCCAAAGACTCTTATGTACTCAGGAAGACAACTTGAACCGACATATAAAAGTCCTAGTTATTTACATTTCACTTCGGTCAAATTTTTTGCACTTAGGATTGAGAGCTGGAACCAGAAAGGTAGCGCCAAGCCCTTCTTTATTATGTTCTGTTGTGTGCATTTTCAAGTGGCCTGACTATTGCTATTGGGTGGGACAAGAACTCAATTATCCTCTGTCCAGAAGGTTTCCAGATGGACTTCCAGGTTGTCCCCCTAACCAGCAGGTTATTGGCCAGACAGAAGGCTGGACAGTGTCCCCTTGAGCTGCTGCAGTTGTACCCCTTTCCTGGACCCTGGTACAGAGGAGCAGAGGATGGCCTGGGGACTCCTCCTAGTCTGTTCACACGTTTTATATTTGTCCCTGAATACGGTTTAAAAGCAAAATTCCCTTGCAGATATGGCTGTTAGGGAAAGACCTTGCTATCAACCAAACATGATCCATTTGATTTAGAGTGCAGTAAGACGGTACAGCCAACAGCACCATAAATGTGAGGGAAGCACAGCCTGTGAGCATTCAGTACTCAGCTGACTGAAGGGCCACTTGGTGCAGATGCCGGTCTGGCCTTTTGGTGTGTGTGTATACATATCAGTTCTCCATGGAGTTGTAGGCTAACACCCATTTGGGTAACTGTGGCCATAGAGACGGCAACAAGGTAGTACATGCACGTACCTAAGGATCTTAGCAAGGAAGTTTTTATGATTTATCCCTGTGTTATGAGTGCCTTGATATAACTTCGTTATAAAAGCATTCATTTTTTACCAGACTGCTAGAAATGCCCACAGTATAACAAATTCTTCACGTAGCCATTAAGAAACAATTGTACTTCCACTCTACCCTACATACCAACCCCTGCTTCGCAATTAGTTCATGGTTTGAAATGTGAAGTGTAATTGCCATGTTTCTCATGCTTGAGGGAATAGCATATATTCCTGTTTTCATTCCTTTTGCCGGCACTCATGTCCTCTCATAAGCACCCAAAGTAGTATACTTGGGAGGAAAAAAATATTACCAAGAGGAGGAGGTGCATCAGCTCTATTATTTTCAGATATTGACATGTCTCGGCACTGAGAAGCATATGATTATTGTTGTAATGAAGATTAGCTTGGAGTAATTAAAAAATTTGTTTGCAATTTTTTCATAACAGTGGTCCCAAGGATAATGTGTTTGTTTACTTCACGGATCATGGAGCTCCAGGACTTCTGGCTTTTCCTGATGACGACGTAAGCATTTTGGGGATAGCATAAAATCCATCCTTTTAGTGACATACTAAAATAAATGTAAATGTAAATTGATAAATGTTAACCATGAAAATATTTAATGCAGTGCTATATTGAGGGGAGGGGCATAAAAATAGCAATCTTCTTCTCATCACTGCATTTTGGATTTTTTTCTAGTTAGAATCTGAAGCATTCAGTTGAAACTAAGTTATGTCATTTCATATTTCATTGGGCTTTGTTAGTCCAAACAGACTGTTTCACACAGATATGACTGGCTTTATGGTGCTCTGTGCTTACGTTCTGGGACCATTACTCATCTTTTCCAGGGTGGTAAATACTAGAATATTGTATTTCAGAAGGGCAAAGCACTGGATAAATTTGTTGGGAAAATAGAGTACATATTCACAGCAGTTAGTATTTATTCCTACTAAATGAATTGTGTGTCTGTTGAACATAAGTGATTTTAAAAAAAGCTTTCTTATTTTACAGCTTCATGTGAAGGAGTTGAATAAGACTATTTGGTACATGTATCATCACAAGAAGTACCGGAAGGTAAACAAGCATATCAGAAGTTGTGAAATAAAAAGAGCAGCTGGCATGGAAGAGAGAGATATGTCTTCATATTGAGACTAGTTCAAAGCAGGAGGAGTCTGGTACATGCAATGAAATTTGCATTAGGATTCTGCACTTAAAAGGATTGATCTGCTTCAAATTTTCATTCTTTTCCGTAGCTTACTGTGTTTTTGCAGTCGATGTTGAGATGTAATATACTGCCATTTGCTAATGCAGAATATTCTGAACTAGAAAAACAACATCTGTAACTACTGCACCTCCATAATCTGTACCTGGCTCTTCCTGTGCTTTGTTCACTTCAGACTGTGCTGTTACTACAGGAAGTTTGTATATACCTCATGTTTTCCTTACAGTTGCTAACATAGTTTAAGAGTCTATACCTCTTGTCGAAAAATTCTGTGGATTTGTTTCATCACATGTACTGTTAGGCAGAAAAATTAGTATTTAGAACATTTTATTAGTGCTTTTTTTTAAAGCAGCTCTTTGTGGTAATCTGTCTGCTACGGCTGGCTGTATTTAGGAACACAGACGGCCGTCAGTTCCAGAAATACCATGTTCAATAATGATACATTTCTGTGTCTAAAGAGTAACTGTATATTTGATCTGAGCTTCATACATTAGTCAGTAGATCTGTGTGGATTCTATAGGGATTAATACCACCTTTTTATTATGATTCTTTCCCTTTTCCGTGTAGTTCCCAAAAATGAAAAGTTGTCTTTTGTTTTTGTACCCTTGTGCATAGCTTTTGTTTCAGGAGTAGCAGTACAGGCCAACTAGCTACAGCTGAAAAGCACTGAAGGACTTTTCTCCATTTCCTCATGGAATTTCTTAAGGTCTCTGATTTATTTTTTTGTTTTATAGATGGTGTTCTACATTGAAGCATGCGAGTCTGGGTCTATGATGAATCATTTGGCTGATAATATCAATGGTGAGCAATCAGTTAACTTACTGGACTTAAATGTCACAACTTGTCACAGACCTGAACTGGTACTGGCTGCAAAGAATATGTTCAAGGCACTCATATAGTTTTAGCAGGGGAGCACAAGAATTTGAGAAATACTTTCCATTTACCAGAAGTTCTCTTCAAAGAATTAACAGAATCTTACAGAAGACTAACAAGGCTATCTGTTTCTTGCAAATGAGAAGTTGAAAGAGTATTTCTTTTCAGGAACCACGTGGTTGCCCTTAAATAGTAGCAGTTAAGTTATACAGACCTTTCTCAGCCTAAGCACTGCTAACAACAGATGTGAAGTTCCTCCTGTAAGCTTCTCTGAGTAGCAAGGGCACTTGTGAGACACCATAGCCAGGCAATTTTTTTGCACATTTGCACAATAGCCCAGGATGTGGAACTCAGATTTTTCAGAGTTTCTGAGCACTCTGCTGCAGAGCTGAAAGCTCAGCCTTGATTAGGATGAGGAATCACAATCTTTTGAAACTCGTGTTCTGTGGCAGGGAGACCGAGTAGTAGTTTTGGAGCTGTGATTCCAGGGAAGATCAACCATGTACCTATCCATGGCATCCTGGGTCCTTGGCCTTGGAATGTGCTGCCTGCCACCTACCTAGACTTCTTGCAGCCCTGTCAAAGATTTACAGAGAGATTCTTGTTGGTGATTGTTCAAGATAAATGCTCAGTAAATCAGCATTTTTCAAAGTTTGTTCTATCAGAAATTCCCAGTCTGAGGACTCTGGTTTTACAGCCAGCTCGGCCATAGACTTACTAAGGCAGGAAATCACCAATTTCTTTATTACAGTACCCAGCTGTCTCTGGCAGCTTTCAGTGGGGAGCTGCAGAGATTAACTTGTTACTTAGTCAGCATTCTGAAGGGTGATAAGAGGAGCCTTTTACTACACAGACAAGGTTTGAGACTTTTTTTGAGCTTTGAGCTGAGTAGAAACAACACTGTAGCTCTATAAAATCATGTGTAGCACTTCTTCATTTTGAAATGTGGACTTCAGTTACACAAGTGTTGACTTTGACAAAAAGCCAAAATAGTTTTTGTCTTAATTCCTGTAAAGATATGTTTACAGTATTTCTGGCATGTTAGAGGTGACTTACTGGGAACACTGTGCTTGGGGCAGATGTAAGTTTGTTTTGCTTTTCTCTCAGTGTAGAGTGTTATCCAAGAAAATATATTGCTTAGAAGGTGGCACTTTCTGGAAGAAAAGATGATTTTTAGGGGATTCACTTCAAGTTTGGGGAAAAGTTCTCATTATTGTAATGAAGAAAATAAATGCATAGATAGTTGTCAGTGCACAGTGTTCTCAGTCAGTTCTTTAAATAGTAGATTTTTTCCTTCAGAAGTGCATTTTCTTCTTCAAACACCCCCAGACCACACATTTGGCAGCGAGGAAGAAACTTATAGCAGCACTAAGTCTGACTGAACAGAATTATTAACAGGCTTCCTTCCTGCTATTTAGAAGTAAATGATTGAAAGCCAAAATACTTAGGCAAATATATCACATGCAGCTAAGTATTAAATCATGTGAGGGGAGAGGGGTTAAAAAAAAAAAGTAAGGAGAAAAAAAAAAACTTTCTATTTGTCTTACAGTTTATGCAACAACAGCTGCCAATCCCAAAGAGTCATCGTATGCATGTTACTATGATGATGAAAGGCAGACTTATCTTGGGGACTGGTACAGTGTGAATTGGATGGAAGATTCAGATATGGTAACTTAGATAAGTTTGTTTCATTTTTAAAATATAGCTCTATTACAGGATTTGTGAAAATATTGGGTTTTATGTAAGACTTAAATAAACAATTTTAGGCGCTAAAATTATTTATCTACTAATCAGAACCATATAAAATCTGTATTTGTTTGGGCCACTTTATTTCTGAAATTAACTCTGAGAAATATTGTCTTCTTTTATTTATAAGATAAAAACTTTCTAGTTCCAAATTCACATAGTCTTTATTTGCTCATCTGAGACCACATCTCCAAATGTGTTGAACAAATTGGGCAGTTCAGTAAGTTGTATGTCTGCTTCAGGGGTGCTTAAATACTGAATTGTGGCTAACCCATTTTTTAGAATACTGCAGAATAGTATTAATGAAACAAATCTGGGATTTGTATGCTAGCCCACTCCCTTCTTGCCCTTTTTCTGGGAGATTGGGAGATCGCTAAAAGCAATATGAAACCACGCTGTCAAATCTTCTTTTCAGTTCTTAGTTTTATGTCTTTCAGAGGTTGTATAGCTCTCACCTTATACTTCCTTCTGCATACTGGCAGTTAAGACCCTTTTCAGGTTTCCTTGCATTTTTAGAATAGCTGAATTTAAGTATCTATGACCTCATGGAAGTTTCTTCATGCAGGAGGATCTAAGAAAAGAAACACTCCACAAGCAGTTTCAGCTGGTGAAGAAACGCACCAACACCAGCCATGTGATGCAGTATGGAAACAGAGTATGTATTTGAGTGGGCTTCCTGGTCAGATACATCTTAGAGCCTTTCATGCCCTATATTTTTAGACCTTAAAAAAACCAAACCCAAACAAAACCGACTGTAAACTAGCAGGGTTGATTTAAAAAATGAAGCTGTTTATCTTAGAACACCAATAGCATTTCAGAGATGATGATCCTGATGCTAAGGGAAATCAGCCCTGCATATGATTTAATCCAAGGAGTCAGGGTACGAGTTGTCCTGCAAGCTCTGCTAGTGATTTGACACATCAGTCAAGGGTAAGAAGGGTATAGAAGTGTAAGGAAGGTATTTAAGAAGGGTATTTACCACTTCTAGGCGTATTAGAAATATTAATGAAATGTTAAAAAGTACAATGATCCCTCAAAGGGGAAGAGCTAAGAGGTGTTAAAATGTTTATAGCAGTCCCAATATTCAACAGATTAAAAATCCTTTAAAAAAGAAAAGATGTGAGGTTATTTAACCTGACTGTCTTTTTCCCCACAGTGAGTTTTGAAAATAAAGATTCCCTGATTTTTGGCAGCCTCAACCTATTTGTATTAAAAAACCCAGTGTTGCACGCACACACTTACAACCCTATGACCTCCTTTATTTTCTCTGATAAAACAAGTTTAGAGAGTTAGGTTTGCATGGCAAAGCAAAGACAGACCACCTACTGGGGGTGATTGACAGTTTCCATCTGTTTACTTTTTATCCTTCAGAGTATTTCCTCCATGAAAGTGATGCAGTTTCAGGGCAGGGGGAAGAAAGCTGTGCCCATTTCTCTGCCACCTGTAGAACACTATGACCTGACACCGAGTCCAGATGTGCCCTTTGCAATCATGAAACGGAAGCTGATGGCTACCAATGACATTGTTGAGGCTAAGAAGATTGCTGCAGAGATGAAAGTGTACCTGGAGGTAAAATCAAATAAATCCTGCAGAACAGAAGTTGGTGTTGCTGTTGTCAGTGCTTTTTTTTTTTTTTTTTTATTTTGACAGAACACTAGAAGGACAGTGAGTGATTTTGGGTTTCAGGAGTCTGACTTTTTGTCTCCCTACTTTTCACTTGTACGTTAAGAGACAGGTCCAAAAGACTGCTAAAAATAAAAGTCAAAATTGGATTCCTTAAAGAGCCCAAAAGTTGAGGGGGCGTTAGAGAAAGAGAAATTTCATTCAAAGTCTTCAAAGTAGATTTAGAAAAAGCAAGTTTTAAGTTCTTGTTCGTTTATGTGCAGGTGAAAGAATTTATCCAAGAGTCTATGCGAAAGATAATCACCGTAGTAACAGGATCAACAGAAAAGACCAACCAAATTCTGTCAGACAGACTGACCATCAGCAATTATGACTGTTACCAGTCAGCAGTGAACCACTTCAAAGCTCATTGCTTTAATTGGCACCTATCTGTGGTAAGTCAATCTGTGGTAAGAAAAACTAGCACAGTAGTCATAAGCACATCTCAAAATCATCTTTTATTAAAAAGCTAGCTTGGGGCAGTCATACAGCTTAGTTTGGGGGAAAGGGTGAGTATTGTTTTTGAAAGCAGGAAAACACTTCTATTACACCTGTAGGTAAGCAAGATTACTAAAAACAAACCCAAAAATAATGCCTAATTTTTACTAGTTAGTGCTGTTCCTTCATCAACTCCTTCTCAAAAAATCCCAGTGTTAAATAAGTCATGTTGTAGTTCTGCTCAAAGCATCTCAACTGACAAAACAGAAACACAAGCACCACCACTATGAATTAATAATCTTGGTGCATTTATATTTCTGTATTATGATTTCGTGTTGCATAGTTCCTTGCTATAGCCTCGCTGCTATTTCCATGGTCTTTCTGAATTCCTGAGAGCCACCTTTTAACTTAGGGCTTTGATTACCATTTGCTCTTCTTGGGATCCCAGTTGAGGATCAAGTCCTGGTGTTAGATAGGATTGTTAGACTGTTTAGACAAGAATAAGGGAGTCCTGATGGCAAGATATCCTCTTTAGTGTTTTGTTTTGTGGGATTTCAGGAAGATCCATGGGTAAGATGGCCTTGCCTAAGAGGCCAGTGTGCGGCACAGCTGAATTTACCTAACGAAGTTCAAAAAGCAAAGTGCACAGAACAAAAATCTGTTTAGCCCAGTACTAGGTCATCAAGACCATCAGTTGAACACCTTGAATATTAGTAGCATCTCCAAATTACTTCCACAATTTAGTTTGGATAAACAGTACCTGATCTTCCTCACTGAAATGATTAACAATGTTTGTTTATTTCAGTATGAGTATGCACTGAGACAGCTGTATGCCTTGGTCAACCTTTGTGAAGGAGGATACCCCATTGACAGGTAATGAGCTCCCAGATACCCAGTGTAGTTTTATCTGTGGTTAAAAAACCAGAAGCTAATAGGTAGATGAAACCTAATCCTAGAACCCTGTTCTGCTCCGGTGACCATTTTGTCATTAAAGTTCCCACTCTAAAGTTAGGAATGTTTATTTTGGAAAACATATCATTATTAGTTCCTCTCCCTCATAATGATCTGTGTCTCGTAACCCTTTAATTTCCTTCTTGAGCCTCAGGGGAAATTACAGGCAGTCAGAGAATCCCTCTGTACTGCACAGCATATAATGGCATGACTGGTGCAAGGGTGTTGCCCTGTAACTCCTGTATGATCTTCCACTGAAGCAAGCCTGGGAACTGCTGTATTTTCTGTGCTGCCCCCTCAGCTGCTGGCTCAGAACACCACAGCACTGCTGGGTTCTGGTGACAAAAGGGAACATGGTGCTAAGCCCCTCATCTGTGAGAGTGTGGTAGGAAAGCAAGGAAGTAATGGGCCAGGCTGACCCTTGTGGTGGTGTGGTAGGGCCAAGGGGAGCATGGTGTTGAAATTATGTCTTGGGAGTCTGTGGTAGTGGTTGGGATCCTAGCTTGTGAGTCATGCAAAAGGAAGAACAGAGAGAGGAAAGCAGAGGGGTGGGGAATGTAAGAGTGGCTTGGTAGTTCAGACACACTGCACATACAACCCAGAAGATGAACAAGTGCTGCCCTCACTCCTGGTGGCAGCCTGCTGCAGTCAGTTCAGGAAATAGTTTGAGAGCAGGGGACATAAAAAAATAATCATCATTATTGTTCTCTGTTGCAGAATATGCCTGGCCATGAATCAGGTGTGCCTTGGGTATTGATGGAAACAACAGCGTCTAATACAACCCTTGCTACAAGTGATAGCCTTTCATAACTGTAATAATCCAGACTTTACATGCATGCAACCTGCAGAGAGTCAGCCACTGTACTGGAACTGTGCTGGGAGCTGAGGCACCTGACCAAGAGCAGTGCAGCACTTGCCGTGCTCTGCTTTGCATCCCTACCTGCTGCTTTGAGAGAGGCATCTTGGCAGACCTGGAGCTTTCAAGATGGAGAATTTGTGTCAAAGCACAATGCTCTTAAGAATCTCTCAATGAACATTACAAGTCACCTATGTGATTGCTAAATCCATGCTAAATTTAAACATTGAGTCATTAATTCTGGAATTCTGTTTGTACTGTTGCTAACTATTAGCTTTTTAAACAAAGTTAATGAATTCCATTACAGTGACTAATTTGCAGATTGGTCAAAGAGTGAAGAAACCAAAGCTTGTTCTTTAAGCTTTAACTCCTTAACAGTTTAAAGAAATTAGTTGCATTAGAGAAGTATTTGATATGAACAGCACAGTTAAACTGTGAACAGTAAAAATCTTTGTGGGTAGAAAGCACTGTTTCCCAAAGAAAAAAAATATCTAATGCTGTAAATTTAGCACCAGTATTCTGTAATTAATTGTATATTCACACAAACCTGTGGGAAGTCATAGAGTACAGGAATTGCTTGTGAATAAAAATAAAGTTGACAGATTCATCCACCTACAGGGCAATGCAGTGTCTTGTGTCTTGAAAATGAATTAATCATTAATTCTATGATATTGCCTTAAAATGTTAATCTGTCCCTGTAAGATTTTTATGAGACAGGTCATTAAAAAAAAAAAAAAATCCAAAACTGAACCAACAAAAGCCAAAACAACCTCAAAACTACAACCTAAAAGCAAAACTAATGAAAAATACCAAAAGCCCCAGATCACACTTGAAGACACCACTCCTTAGAAATGACTCAATAAAGGACAAGCAGGGGAAAAGTTGGAGCTTGTGAAGTTTCAGGTAGTCCATACCTTTTTACACATGGAGACCAGAAACAAATACTTTATAGAGTTCTTTCCAAAAATTGTGTTAAAATTCACAAAATCATCTCATCTCCATTGGAAAAGAATGAATTTTGAGAAAAACTAAAACAACGGCTCCAGGATAGAGAAAGTTCGGGGTAGCTCCAAACAGAACAGAGAGGTTGTAGGGGGTGTAACTGAAACTGCGTTTATATAAAGCAGAGCCAGATAACTTCAGGAGCATGAACACTTTCAGATGAGAGAGGCTATACTGAGTTAATAAATGTAAGTTTAAACATTGGGGGTTGTTGAAAGTTCAGATATGTGCTACTTTTGAGTTGCTTCTTGTTTCTTTCCAGCTGTAAAGCTGTCTGTTTTCTAGCAGAAATCCAAAAATAAGAGTATGAAATCTGTGACTGCCTTGAAAGGCTTGCAGGTGTTTCCCTGATGGCAGGAGGAAGGGCTGGCCACACAGGACAGCTTTTAGTGAGCCTAGTTGCTATCAAGAAAAGATAGCCAGGAGCCCCCAAACACTTTGAAAGAACAGAAATTACTCTTTCAAAGCCCTTTTGAATCTATACATTAAATCGGCTGTTTTACTTATTTCTGCTTCTAGAGTTTTCTGCCCTAGAAGTCCAGGCTGCTCCTCAAGGACTTATCATCATCAGTTTGTAGGTTTAACAATTTTTTCACCCTTTATAAACACCCCTTCTGAAGCATTCAGAAGAGGCTTTTGTTCCTTTGGATTTTCATATCTAGAATGCAGAGATGAAAAAAAAAAAAAAAGAAAAGCCCCCCTGGTTCCTCATAGATGGCATCACTTTACAGCCAAGAGTCTCCAGCTGTGCTAAATAGACCTCAAAAAGTAAGTATCAGGTGAAAAATCACATATTCTTATTTTCAGAGATCAGTGACATCCCAGATAGCACTTGTTACTGTCACGTGTCCTGGCCCTCTTGCAGACTCTTATAGCTCTGAGATGCAAAGCTGAAACATGAAAGTGGGATTGTGTTCTATTTTGTTCTTGAAAGAGAGATTTCCAGAGCTTCCCAGTCCTGAATGGCAATTACCCCTTCCCTCAGGGATGTGCCAAAATAAAAGATGGACAATCTGCTGAAGATGTCACTGCACCCACAATGCTGCCTGAGATGCAGCAGGTTCTCATCTGTGCCCTGCAAAAAGCACCTATGTCCTACTGAATTTTCAGTTCATATCCGGAGACCCATTTCCTTTGCAGTCACTGGGGGAACAGCCAGAAAAAAACAGAAGAAAAAAAACAATAGCCTTCACCTGCACTGATCAATACATTTGTTTTAAGGCTTTCAAATAGCATCACACAGGCATTGCAGGCTGTTTATTTTGGGATGATAATAGAACCTGATGAGAAAATAATATTAGGATTGTGCAAGAGTATCTTGTGGTGTGTTGGGCAAGTACAGACACCCTCACTCTTCCTGCAGGCATGCAGCTGCTCAGGCTACCATTCCTAGAATGTTGGCGCACTGGAATGCAAAATACGGAAAACTGTCAGATTTCCAGCAAGTTGTCACCACTGGGCAGAACAGGGCAAAGTTGAGGCTGTGTTATTAACAAAAATAGCAGAATGGTTGCATATATCTGTAACCCCTGGGAATAGTGTCATTCACCCCAGCCAGGGCTTCCTCTCCTCTCCTTACTGCTAGAATGGAGTTCAAGGCCCTTTTTCCACCCTTGTGCCAAATCTCCTGTGTGTTTCTGCCCAACATCCTGCTGCACACAGCAGTTCAGTGCCTTTCCCCTGAGAGCACCTGGAGGGCAGATCCGTGATCAGCCTCCACCATGTCGTGGCTATTTCTGTAGAAGGCAAACTTAGATGGACACAGTTTGGCTCAGAGCATGGGTAACCACTCTCCCTTCGCTCCCAGCAATGAAGCAGAAAGCAGTTCATGTGAGTTGGAGATAGTGCACTTTTTTAGATATTTCAGTAAGCAGTATTATTTTAGCCCTCTTCAAACCAAGCTGCATCTTGTCTCATCAGGATGGCTTGAGGTAAGTGCTGAGCAGCTGTGCCCATCTCGGGGCAGAAGGTTGAAGGCCTCTCATTCCTGTGCTCAGACTCTGCCTTGTGAGAACAGGAATGGAGGAGAATCAGGTGGGAAGGACACTTAAGTGCTGACTAAGCAGCATTTTATGCCAAGAGCTTAGGCAATTTTTAATCAGAGGCTGTTTCCTTCCTAGGGCCACAATACCCCAAAAGAGGCAGGAGACAACAGAAGTATAATTCTGCAATCCCACGCACCACAGGCAGAGCTGGCCAGTATCCTACAGTAGCACCACTCATCCAAGGAGGGACTCTGGCAGAACAGCCAGGGTCTTCGCACCAGCTGGATAGGAGGAAAACATTTTTCACAGAGCAAGGGGTTGAAATGCTGGCATAGGGTCAAGGGAGGTTGCATGACCTTGAGCCTTGGAGTCTTGCAGCACTGAAAGATGAGGCCCTGAGAAACCCTGGGAGGCAGCCCCACCTGAGCAGGGATTGGATTGTTGACCTGCAGGAGTCCCTGCCAGCCTGAATCACTTCACAAACCTGTGGAAAAAATACAGTCTTGTGACAGGTTTCAAAGTACAGTTGGTGTGACTGGAGCATGTGGAGGCCCAAAAGCTCTTGAATTCAGCAGGAAAACTGCCTTTGATCTCAGTGGCTTTTGGTTTAGGTTATACATGACCTACCAGTGTAATCATTTCCATGACTTATTGACAGATTGTACTGCTGGGTGCAAACTGGCATTAGCTCTGTGCGTGCAGAGGCCACACATGCTTCTTGTTTCTTCGCAGAAGTTGCTGGGTTCAGGAGGTCTCCTTGTTCCTCTCTTTCACACTGGGATCCTTTCCTTGTGAGTAAATGTATGATTATTGCACAAGGTTTCTCTGGAAATGAATGTTTGAGGAGGCTTTGGCTGGGTTGCACAACCCTACTTGGTCAAAACACTCCTGTCTGCTGAGGGCTCACGTGAGGGCCAGTGCATGACTCACAGCGTGACCATCTTGACTAACCAGGGGAGGTTACAGATCATAAGGCTGGACTGCTTCCTTCTCGCCTGGGCTGCAGCATGAGGAAACCCCATAGGAAATCCAATTAATGAAATCCCATGGAGCATTTAAAAATGAGCATTTCATTCCCACATTTGACTTTTTTTTTTTTCCTCTCACCATCAGTAATGTCAGATAACAATCCAAAGCAGTGCAGGACCCTGAGCACCAAGGCCCAGAGGAAGGGATGTGCTGAACTGCTCCAGCAATCTCCACGCTGGGGACTCAGAGCTTTGTCAGGGACACTAAAAAAACAACAAGTTTGTTCCAGACAGGCTGTTCCTCCATGACCCTGGTGCAGGCAGAGCCTGGGTCCCTACACTGCTGAGCTGTGAGCTTGGAGAGGCAGCAGCTGTCTCTGTCCTGGGTACTCCAGGATCCCATCATACGAGTCATCTCCCAACTTGTGTTCCCTGACAAGGGATAGCTGTGGTCAGGCCCTGGAGGAGCCACGTCATCCCTGTGCCCCAGAGATGTATGAATAGTGAAGTTGTTGCTGGTGATTTGTATAATGGGACTAAAAAGGCCAGATATACCACAGCCTCTGAGCAAGACCTGCTCTGCACCAAGTCCTAGCAAAAAGACTTCCTTCCAGGCAGCTCACAGTCAGGCACAGTAATTCGCATCACTGTCAATAATCTCTGAGTTCAGGAGAGCCATGGCAATCTTTGTAAATCAAATCAGAGCAGTTGTTATGCCAGAGGAAAATGTTGCACGTGCAATTTAGGAGCCTTCATAAAAGCCCACAAAAATTCAGCTGGCACTCCTTGCATTTTGAAAACTGTATTTTGGATCTAGACTTTGATAAATTTTAGTCTGAGCCCATTTAGATTGCAGTGATTTAGCACTGTCAGAGTTTCCACAGGCTCCACTGACCAACTCTATATCCTGTAGTGCCCCCCAGCCCCAGAGGCCAGCTGCTGACTTAGGAGGTGCTGAAGCGCTTCAGATCATCCATCTGTTGCTCAGCCCTGGATGGTGCAAAGTCCAGTTGCTCTCCAGAAATATCCAGCAGATCGTCCTAGTTTCTTTTTTTCCATGTTTCTACTTTAACCTCATACCCATCAGATTACTATTGGGCTCACTGACTGAATGTTACAGTGTAACGATAAGGTTATCGTTCAGGCCAAGGACTTTGGCAGCCATACACATCTTTGCTTAAAGTAACTCGGAGCAGCCTTGGCAGACCCAAGCTGTTGGTCAGATGTTCCACATTGTAGTCTGGTGCTGGGAACCCCCAGTCCAGTGGACCTCATGCAGTGTGATGATACATGTGCACAGGTGGTGGGAAGTGAGGTTGGCACATGGCTTGGAGTCCTATCAAGAGGGTTGAGAAGGCTGGTGGAAGGCAGACCAGAGAGCTAGTCTGAGCCCATGGTTTGGATGGAAAAGGGAGGTGAGAGATGGAAGGGGGTGTCTCCTTTGGGAGAGCAGATGCAAAACAGAGGATTTGAAGAGTGTGTGGGATGGTAGGTTTGAGAAAAAAGGAAGGTTTGTAAGTGATGCTGCCCAGAGGTTGGACCATGCTGCAGTTGCAGCCTCAGGAGTGACAGTTGAATCATCCTCAGTATAGCCAACATGGAGCAGGTCAGCCCTTAGGAAACAGGGACATGAGTGATGATACCTGGGGTGGAAACAGGACAACCAGCCTCTCTGCGCTGTGTCAGGGATTTACTGGCAGTGCTCTAAATGGAAGGGAAAACTGCCATGATCTTTACCCTACACTCAGGCTGGTGGCGAGCTGAGGAACCAGGCAGGGTGAGGATATGTTGCCTCATGGCTGGAGCAACTAAGGAACCCCGTACCCAGCCCCTTGGTGAGGGCCTGCTGCCAAGCTGTTGGCACAGACAGTCCCGGGCAGGGCGGCAGAAGGGCAGGACTGACATCCTTACCTGTTGATGAGCACGGGGAACGTGCTGCTGAGGCACAGGCCAGCAGCTCCAGGGACCATGGAGTGCTCTGTGGGGGCCTGTCCCACTGCTACAGCCCCAGTCCTGGGCATTCCAGCATCTCCCTGGGTATGGGGACAGGCTGAGGCCAGACAGGGCAGGGCTGTGGGGAGCTTGAGACCAGTCCTGCTGCAGCATCACTGGGGCAGGGGCTGACAGCCCTGGGAGGCTGAAATGGGGTTCCAGACCATGGGCAGGATGAGGGGGCACTGGGGAGGCACTGGAGGCAGCCATGCCTCTGAGTGCCCTGAGAGCAGCATCACTGCCCAGATTGATACTGGAAACCTGTACCTCAGGTTTGGTCATGGCATGTCGAGTGCCACCCTGAGAACAGCATAGGCTCCCAGCAGGAGCACAGAGCCCTGCAAGAGGGTAAAGACAGCACGAGGGAGGTGTTCAGCTCTGGCATCCTGTGGGTGTGCTGCCCAGAGGCAAGGTAGAGGTGCCAAGAACTGCACATAAGCAGAAATAACCATGAACTTGGAGTCAGCTCAGAACTGGTGTGACACACTGCAAGCTTTGCACATGATATCCTCAAAACGAAGATAGCTGTTATTCACTGTTCCTCATTCTTGGTTGTTGTCCTTCCTGGTAAGATGTGCATGCAGTCCAAGCTGGCAGATGCACATCACTGGTTTGCTATCTGTATGCAGATTTGGCCCCTGCACACTACAGCTGGGGCACGTAGACATTTATTTCAAGCCCCAGAGACTAAGAGAATAATCAGGTATATATGATACCATTTTACCTTTGGAGCTTCAGGAATAAGGCAGAGATCTTGGGTAACTTGGCCCAAGGTGTCCCAAATCTTTTCTTAATTTTAATGGAAGGAAACAATAAAAACTTTCAGCAAAACCCAGAGTAAAACACTTTTTCTTTCTAATCAGAGTTTTGCTAGGCCTGATTCCAAGTCTGTGTAACATGCAGTCAATTCAATATCTTGTGTTCACAGTGGGCACCTTGCCTGAATGAAGGCACCCAAAAATGTGGGCCTGTCTTGCACCTAATACTTCTGTTATCCATTCCTGAAAAAATTGTTTTCAAATTTAATGAATTAAATTTTTGCATTGGTTCAATGTGTTCTGTGGGAATTTATGTTTTCAGGGAAATTCAAGTCTGCAGCGACTGAGTGACTGAAAGCACAGGTAGAAAGGAGAATTAGCAAGTCCTGCCTGCAACAGCCTGAATTTATTAAAGTCATAACCTGGTGGGACTTATAGATAGGATAACAGTAGTGAAAATAACAGCCAGGTAAAAGGGACAAGTATTTAATTCTAGTTATTTTTGACTTTAAAATTTTAATCTGGTTTGATACACTGGTCAAATTATTAGATTCTTTACACAGGCTTATTTCAAAATAATTGCACCATATCACACATTGAAATAAATATACAATTAACCAGACATTATCATACAACCAATGTGATTAAAACTGTACATGTAAAACTGATGGTGAAGACTTCCAGCCTTTAAGAAAAACACAGTGATGAAAATGCCTAAGCTACCTGTTTTCAGTGACAGAGATGGCAGAAAATGTATTCTTAGTGAAGGCACAGGATCATCTTGCATGGTTTGTAATTACATGGATTTCAAAGGCAAAGATGTTGTTATAGGAAGACAGAGATGGAGTTCTGCCACAGGTGACATCCTTATGCCACTAAATACATCAGACAAGACCCAGTTTATTCAAACTGGGTGAACAGATATTGTAAGGCACAAACACAATTTTATCTCCAAACAGACTGAAGTGTGTGCAGACCTTCCACAGGCCTTGTGCACAGAGGTGATGCACACCTGCCACAATTTATTATGAAGTAAATGTCCATTTCTCTGCAAGATATCTGGATTTTCTCCATTGTCCGTTTACGTTGTGCAATGTCAGCTGGTTGCCAGTGGGAGGTTATGAGGCTTGATACTTCAAGTTTTCCAGAGGATGAACGTTCTCCTGAATGCTCCTTTTACTTCTGCAAATGAACTCTACTGAGAAATGCCCTGTGCTCAGACAGCATCTACAATTAGCCCACCTGCACTGTGTTGAAGAACACACTCTGGAGACCTTTTGAGAACTGCAGATACCAGAGATCTCACAAGGTAAACTATCCAGCCCTTCCAGGATGACAGCAAACACAGCAAAAAAGCAGCATGGCCCGTTAGAGAAAGTCTGACTCTTTGACAATTGGAACTGGTGGGGTTTTAGGGTCTATTGGTTTATAAATAAAATGGAAATCTTTCTTGGTTTCACTCTTCAGCAGGGAGGATTTAATATGGTGAGGAAGGGCATCTTTATCCAGCTGCAGCCACTGGTCATTGACATAAATGAAGAGTCCATAGTCCTTGGGATTGGAGACTTCAAACTTGTCGGCACACTGCTGGCTCAGCTTCTCAGCTGTGGTGTCGCTCCGGGAAGCGAGTGTCCTTGATTGAGCACCGATTTCCAGAAAGGAGATAGAGATGAAATCCTGAAAAGAAACATGAGGATAGGCCTTGCAGTTAACACAGGACTGAAGGAAGCAGAATTTAGCCCCAAAGCCCTAACTGCCTAGAGCTCCTAAATGCTCCCAAATATCCTTCAGTTATTCTCTGATGTCCTGTTTTCTCCTTTCTCCCCTCTGACAGGCTCTGAATCAGCAAATACTTAAACTAACCAAATTATTAGCCCTGTAAAACCAAATAAGTGAAAGTTTTTTTTCTGATTTTGGTGAATATCGTTAGTGAACCGTCTGCATCAGTTCATTCTCCCATTTTTTCACAGCTCCTGAAGAAAGAATATGCAAAGAAGTGAGAGACAAGAATAACAAATCACAAACATCAGAGATCTAGCCTGAAAACCCCCTGTTTCCCAGAAACAGGAAAAGGCAGTGTGGTGACCGTTGTAACTCCACAATCACCCAAACAGCACCTTGGGGGTGTGTATTCTGAACTTCTTTCCATCAGGAAGGAAATAGCAGAAGATGTTATGCTGAGAAGGCTGATTTACTTGTATCCTGTTTCAGGCAGTAACAACTGTTGGGACAACTTTTCTCTTGCCAAACACATGAGGAACAGAATATAGAAAGCTTTTGATCACAGTGGGACCTGCATGTTTAATTTTTATCTTTGAAGTTCAAAAAAATTCCTGACCATTTTGATCAGAAAATACTGAGGTTCCTCAGCAGAAGTGAAATTTGCCAAATGTGTGGACTATGGGCTTCCAAACTGTGTTTATGTCATATCACTGCGGATGATTAAGGCAGCCAGAAGGATGGGCAGGGGCCTGCTGAACACATCAGCACGCTGTTTATCTCTGCCAGGATGGGCTCACATGTCTGATATTACCCCTCATTCAAAGGGGTGGAAAACAGACCTTCAGCTGCTGGAGGTGGTGGGAATCTTGTGGGGCAATGTGGCATTTGTTCATTCAGCTATTATGTTCCATGCTAGGTACTTGCTATGAGCTACTGCCAGAGCAGCACTCGGGGCTGGATGGATGTTTGATGTATCTCATTCACCATTCACAATTTTTAAGATCATCAGAGACTGGTTTGACTGCAACATGGGAAACCTGTTCAGCTCCATGCTTTTCACTGGGCTACAGGGACCGTGTGTCTCCCTCAGGAGACTTTCCCATGGCTTTACGCAGCACACACACACACAGACACAGACACACAGACACACGCGCACACACACAGACACACACACACACATGAGCACACACACACACACACAAACACACACATGAGCACACACACACACACACGAGCACACACACACACACGAGCACATACACACACAGACACAAACACACACACACACAGAAGCACACATGCCCCGGCATGCACAGTTTTCAGTTCTGCACCGTGAAGGCTCTACAGAACCTGAGATGTGGCCTTTGCTGCCTCCCCATGGGTGACAATTCCATCACAGGACATGGGGCTGGTCCTGCACACAACCTCACCATGGCTGGAGGCCCAGAGCATCCATCCCTCTCAGGACCCTCTCCCACTGGTGCATGGGAAGGTCTTCACCAAGCCATATACAGTATGAGCTTCAAAGCTAACCAGATGTTGCCGGGTCTTTCCTGCTGCTGGACAGGAGAAGACAGGCTCTGGAAGATGCTTAACTGATTGACTCTTGGGATGTCTCTGATCCTCCTCCAGCTTATGTCATCTAGTAACAGCCCTGCATAGCCTGCTCACATCTCTTCAGTTTAACCCATGATTTGCCCAGGCATTAAGGGTGATGGAGAAGAGGACCTCCTTGTATCCTTGCCACGGCTCTCCACATGCAAAGTCTCCCAGCAAGCCTCCTTTGAGAACAAACAACAAAATCACTCTACAATCATATTTAAAACTACAACGTTATGAGAGTACTTAAAGACTTCAAAACGCATTTTGTAAGTAATATGTATTTCAAATGAGGTGTGTTTTTTTAGGATCCAAAAATAGTGATTTGAACTGATTTTGTATTAAAATAATTACCATATTAAAAAATTTAAAAGTGTGGAGAAAGCATGTTCATCTTCCAGGCTTTTTTCCTAGAATATAATGCCAGCTACCTGCACTGATGAGCGGGAAGCTCGGGCCTTGTTCAGCGTCCTCCGTCGCTCCCAGCGGTAAATGGAGTCCTGAACCTCCACGCTCAGCTGCCGCGTGACAGTGATTTTGTCGTAGTTCTTGATGTGCTCCAGGACCCCAT
This sequence comes from Pyrocephalus nanus, assembly GCA_038380795.1. Lineage (NCBI taxonomy): Eukaryota > Metazoa > Chordata > Aves > Passeriformes > Tyrannidae > Pyrocephalus > Pyrocephalus nanus. The sequence goes on along the minus strand of CM076265.1, from coordinate 47,765,807 downwards.
AGGTGGTGGTTAAATAATAGGAACCTGAAAAGGGCAAAAGTATGAACATCACATCACCTTGGGCCATTCATTTCCACTCTCACCCATCCTATTGGTGCCTGTGCAGTGGCAGCTGTCTGACCCTTGGATAGGGGTCCTGTGCCTCACTGCAAGGAGTGCAGGGGTGACTGATCCTAACCTAGCCGAAGGAGACCTTACAATCAGTGTCCTCCATTCCCTCCTGCTCCACATCAGTATCACTGCCCTGACTACTGAGGCTATAGATGCCCCAGGAGGGAATACAGGCTGAAGAGAAACATCTACAAACAAGTTCAAGGCACAGATGGTTTATTCTCTCGGGCATGGCTATCTTTTTGTTGTGTTTGACAAGGACCATGATACAGGTCTGTAACTTGGGTTCATGAGCAGTCCCCATATTCCAAGGAAATAGAAACAATTATACAGTACTTGCAGAAGAAGCACAAGGCCTGGATCCAGCCCTTCTAACTCTAGCTACACTGATGGAATGTTTGGACTCCAGGTCTCTTGTGGGCTCAGCAGCATTGTGGGATGTCAGACCTGCAGGAATAAGTCACCTGCTGCTCTACTGACCACACAGGGATCCCAGGTGTTTGCCTGTAATTCTTGGACTGTTCAGAGTTGCAAGATAAATCTCAGTAAGAGAGAGAAATAGGGTAGAATGGTAAAAGCCCTTTTCCCTCAGAAATCCCCTGACTGCTGTGGTGTTGACTGCAGTACGTAATAAACAAGCAACTGCAGCCACGGGGAAGCATCTGGGCCATGATAAGAACTGGCTTCATCAACAGAGGTGCAGATAAGCCCTGATAAGGACAGAGGTGCTCATGAGGAAGCCGCTGCTTTGGTTGCAGGGCACCCCGTGCTGGAGCACCGGGTTGGTCCAAGTGCTCTTTCCCAGCTCCGGCCCGGGCTCAGCTCCGCCGTCCAGCGGAGGGAGGGCAGGATGGGCCCGCAGAGCTGCGGGGCAGCAGCGCAGAGTCCCAGCAGCGGAGAGGCCATTCCCTGATGCCGCCCCAGCATCCCGGTGCCGGGAAAACGGGGAGAACTAACAACGGCCACTCAGCCGAGCAAGCATCCCCGTTTTTAGTGAGTTCCACGCTAATTGCAGTTGCCTCTAGATGGCACTTGCGCACCACCCAACCCGCGCAGCATCCCGCGGTTCCGCGGCGTCCGTGAGCTCCACCGTCAGTGCGGCTGCTTGCTTAAGGGGGGCTAAGACGGCACTTCTTTTAAGAGCAGTATTTTTAGAACACCACTACAGTTTGGTGTAGGAGAGGAGAGGCCAAGACACTGCCATCTGACTTTTCATACCCCGGTGGATCGATGAGGAGTGTCCACAGCTATGTGGGTCTGCATGCACCCAAAACGCTCTCATTTTTCTTTACTGTCTCCCACAAAAAAATGCTGAGAACAGACTAAGAACCCTGAAAGTGCCACTTTTCCACTCTTAAATACAACTACTACCCTTCCTTATCTGTCATTCAATACTTCTCCTGCTCTGGCTGAGTCAGAGGCCTCTGTGATGGGATGATGGGACACACAGCTTGGTGTATCCCTTCCCTCAAAATCCAGGGAGGAAGATTTCACAGTCCCATCCAATAGGAATTCATAACAACTTTTTTACAAATTAAATTATCTTAATAAGATATCTTCTAAGTATCTTTATTTCCACTCAGTCATACTCCATCATCTATCTTTGGTTTTGCCCCAGCAGTCAATATTACCTTTGTTATAAAATTAAGTCTAAGTATATTTTTCATTTGAAGGACAAATTTAAGAGATTTAAGGTACTGACCTGTGCACTTTCAAGTTTTCTCACTTCTGCTTTAATTTTTGTGCCTGAATCAAACACCTTTTGCCATTCAGCTTTGAAAGGCCTAACTCAAATTAACTTTTGTCAGTGCTATACTTTGCCATCTCAGAGCTGTTTTCACTGAGATGTTCTTTTTTTCCCATTCCCTGTATCTGCAGTTACTCTCAGTCCTCTTTTCTGATGTGATTATTCAGCCAGTTTGATATGGAACTCCATCACAAAATTTTCCCCCTTTGACTGGAGTGCACATTTCACACAGTCTTTGCATCTTTGAATTAAGAGAACTTCCAGCCAGCTTTGCCTCTGATACCCTGAGCTCCCCAACCCAGCTGACTTCAGTAACCAGCCTGGTAGTGTGCCCATTCAAAATGAAGAACCTGTGGGCAGTGCAGTCACCAAGAACAGCTTGGTTATGTCAGCAAAATGCTGTTCTTTGGCTAACATTTTTTCTGCTAACAATTCTTTTCAGCAGAAAAATTAGCCTGTGTAGAAACACCTTACTAATAGACTGCATTGCTACTACTCATTCTGTTAGTGCTTACTTTTGTTCTCCTCTGCACTGTGCTGGGATGACATGCTCTTTGTTTCAGATTTATACCTCTATTTAATATAAATAAAATTAGTCCACTGCTGCTCATCCAGGACTCCTTTCTAGAATCTTAGCACTTACCAAACCAAAGGGTAAAATAAAACCCATTTTATTGGTTTAGTGACTACTTGGTGATAAATGACCTGTGTTCCTAATTCAGAGTGCATAATTGTCAGTTGGATAGCATTTGCTTGCCAAGCTATATTTAAGAAACTAAAGGCCCACAGTTCCCTGGGGTATTTATGTCTCTAGCAACAGAGGTCTTTATTCACATCCAAACTTGATATTCTTCTCTAATCCCACTTTTCTTCCTCTGCCTTGCTATGATACTCAGAGAACTTTATCAGCGGGTTCACTCAAATTTAAGCATAGAGTGAGCATGAGAATGATGTCAGGCCTCAGGCATGTGGTACAGCTTAAAAATGGGCTTTTTAAAATTGGAATAAATAAAAGTGTCCACATAATGGTTTGCAGCAGCTGTTTCATTATAGGCAAAAACCTTCTAGCTTTTCAGCCTTTGGGCCAAGAAACACAAGATGTCTCTGTTCAGGTCACTAATCCAGCAACTCAGTTCTCACTTATGCTGGATCCCTGCCTTTCTAGCTAATGTCTAAAGGCACTGCACTGCTAAAAGCAATTGAAGTGTTTGACAACAATTTTAGAACTTCAGGTTTGAAAGCTTTGCCAAAGCTTATCCACAAAGTCTAGCTAGAGTCTTTCTAAAGAGGTAAATAATGATTTTCAAAGTGAATATCCCATGAGGAAACACTGTACTCTTACCTTCCCCTAGCTGCAGAGCAGGGTCCATGAGCTCCATCATATATTCTACATTCAGAAGGACTTCAGTCAAGTTGCTGCGGGCCAACACATACATAAGCACGGGGAGGAAGTCATCTGCACCATATGGCTTCCCTGAACAAAGAGAAACACAAGGTGGTCCTAAAAACTCACCACAAAAACATATTCTAACATTACAGTGACAACTTCTTACCCATCATGTCCTTTGCAGACTTTGGCTTATGTTACCTGAAGAGTTAAAGCTCGAAATCATCAGCAAAGAAAAATGCTGAAAAGGAGAAAGAGCACTTCAAGCCTAAAATATGAGCTTGAAAATTTTATTAAGCTCCATTTCTGCCATTCTGTATTAACTGAAGAAAGAGAGACTTCAACTTCATTGGTCACAGATGTGGCAATTTTGGAAGAGTGCAAAGGCTCCTATCTTGTCACTCTGATTTGACACTGACATCAAGACTGCAATTCAGGTTGGCAGTATTAGCAGGGAAGTTGTCTATATGCATTAGGGATATTTATTCTCTTAGGTTTACACTATACGTAGGACCCAAACCCAGAAAATAGAATTTGAGACAGTGGCTTTTAGGACTGAAGACTTCTGTATTTGAGTTCCTTTAGATGGCAAAGCGTCACACTATGTGTACCTAATTAAAACAGTTTCCCAAGAGGGAGATCTAGGATCTAAGAGGAATCATCTTTCTAGCCATGGCATCTAGCCAAGAAAACAAAAAACCTTTCACATTTGACTCAGCTTAGCTTTTGAAATTGGTGTGCAGCAGGTGCTCTAGATTTCTGGTGCTTAAAACGTACTAGCAAAGTCAACAAAGTGATCTAATGTGTAATCTCTAAGAACTCTTTGGGATCTCTGAGGACAAAACCCCATGCATGTTAACAGTCACCATTATAAATAATTATTACTTAAAATAGAATCCAAACTGAAGCTTCGCTACATAAAACACAAAGAACAACAAGGATAACTTTTCTCCTTTGAAAGATGCTTTCACTTTCCACCAACATGTCATAAATTCATCATGGAAAACCCACAACAGCAAGTTTCTTAAGAGGCCTATCTTCCCAACACTCAGACTTGACCATTCCTCTCAACCTAATACCAAAGTACTTTCATTCTGAATGTCTTTCCTCAGACTGTGGGCAGATTTTCTCACCTGTGCATTTGGAAGTGTTGGTTTCATGGGCTATGTGTGTCTCACTTGAGAACTGCTTGCCTCACCTCAAAGAGACAAAGCTACCCTTGATACAGCTCTGGTGAAATTAATACTCTAGCTGTTTTTGTTCCATAGTACACATGCTCTTCCATGGTAGGGCATAAATTCCTGTTTCTCAAATGTTCCCACTGACTTATTTCAAATCTTTGCCATGAGTCAGGTTTCTTTTTTTGTCATTCATAGCTGACGCAGATTCTCCACTGGCAAAGAAAAATATTCTTCTGAAGCCTCAAATAAACATGAGCTTAGCCCTGATTCAAAAAAAAAAAAAAAAAGTGTGGCTTTGAAATAAACCCAGTAATATATCCAGTGGACAGAGAGCTGATCCAGTTAAAACAAAGTGTTAGAGAACGAGAGATTGTCAGAGCTGTAACTCAGTCTGTTTCTGACAGAGCCCACACATGCCACAGCATAGACAATTTATTTAATGAAAGCTGGATTAACGCTTTCAATTCTGATTGCTTTATTATGGCTGCCTTTAGTCAAAAGAAACAGCCTTCATCTTCAGTCAAACTATAAATGGACTTTATTGTTCCATTAACATCTGGATGGACATTTTATTTGTCTGTTGCTGCTTTGGCTTATGCCTCTGTGAAAGCTTTAGCTCTGTGAAGGGTCCAGTTCATTACTGTCATATACATTACCTTAATACAAACAGTTTAGTATTACAGCTATTTAATATTTTCCAGAAAAAACAACAACAACAACAACAACAACAACAACAAAACCAAAAAAACAACTGAGACATGAAATGTAACAGAAAAAATGCACAGAGAAAAGCCCTATTCTCCTTTTGATCCGAGTAAATCAGAGGCCAAGAGAGTCAGTTCTGAATAAAACTAGTATAAAGGAAGATGAAATACCAAAGATTTGGTAGGCTATTTTTCCCTTCTCTAAAAACTTTTTCTTTATGATATAGTAGTTACAGACCAGTGGCATTGATAGAATGATTCTAATTTCCTAAATGCCAAGGGACTTCCAGTGCAACACCAATTGCACAATTTTTCCTACTACTTTTCTTTTATCACCAGTTCATATTGTGTCTACTAGAGCATTCAAGAAAGTTGCTACTTCATAGTATAAATTCCTATCCACTGGGGGGAAAAAACCCAAACAAACGAAAACCCATGTTTTTTTGGTTTTTTGTTTGTTTGTTTTTCTTGTTTGTTTGTTTATTGTGGTTTTTTTTAAATATCACCAAAGGAGATGACCAACTCAGCAGTGGAATGACCAACTAATGAAAGTGGAAACAGCAACTTGGAACTAAGCAATTCCATGTCCCCATTCATCAGCTTTTAGTGTCAGCTGAAGTGAGAGAACAATTTTGAAGAACTCCTACAGAATCTCTCTATTTCTTTTTTTGGCTGAGAAGTGGTTGTATAAAAAGGCATGGAGTCAATTATTTTTCATCCCTTTCTATCTCATTTCTACAAGCTAATTTAGACGTTTTGCCCACCAGTTCTTGTTATAAACTTTTCTCAACTTTAAGATTTCATAGGAATATTATTAGACTTCCAGCTGTTTATATGGCTTCAATGTGAAAATCTGATATACGGTTTCTTTTTGAATAATAAACACAAAGTAGGGATGTCTGACTGCAATAATGGAAAGAGAACACATTTTCCATATGCTGTATGCTCGCAACCTGATTACCTGATAACCTAAATTGCTACACATCACCTTAATCCACTTACGGGTATATGATGCCTGATTCTTAAATATCCACATCTGTAGCTAAAGATGAAGTCAGCAGGAGCAGAATGTGTCAACAAGAGAAATCAAAACTAGTCATCAAGGATTTAGCTCTGACTTCATGTGTTGCCACAAACTTTCAGTGTTGCCAAGGGCAGGTCAGGCACAGTATATTGCACCTACTCCTTGTAGGCATTGCAACAACTTCACTCACTGTACATGGAAACAAAGACAGGTTCCTGAGAGGGTAGGGTGCTGAATCTCCCCTTCTTCTGCTGGCCCTAGATGTTACAGCAGGCACAGGAACTAGCTTTGGCATGTATAGCCATCAGACCAAGCTCAGCCTTGAGATGCTCTATATTTCAGTCTGTCTGTGGGGTGAATAGATGCTGTCAGCAACTCAAATATGTCCAGAGGCAGGAGGCCACAAAGATATATGAAATAGTGCCTGTGAACCAAGATACTCGGAAGGTTGCTGCTGCTCAGCACTGAGTAACCCACATGCTTCCTGTCCATGAGAAGTTCCAGGGCACTAACCAGGGTCCATCTGGGAGCTGCAGTGGGGACGTTCTCTGCAGGCTGATGCTTCCTCAGCTCTACTGTCAGTCTGGGCCAGAGCCAAATTCCTAGACCTATGTGGCTTGCTCCATCTGTGGTCTCTCACAGAGGGGTATTTTTGCAGATGACAGAGTTAAATCTAGCCCTGACCCTGTCACTGGTCTCAGTGACAATGGGACTGAACTTGCTTATTCAAGGTGGTGGTGTCTTACTCCAGATACGACTTGCTTGCTTTATTTCCCCTTCTTCCCTACAGGGTCAGGAAACATTTATTTCATAAATATCTCTAAGAAGCTTAAAATAAGCCTTCTCTTCTGCCACAAATTCATCCTATTATGTTTATAGCAAAGCAAATACAATGTCAGCTCCTGGCTGGGAAGCAGCACTTGAATAGATGGGTATTAATTAAATACATGATTTAAACCAACTGGAATTCTGCCCAAGCCTCCATAAAGAAATTACAGACTATTTTAACACATTCATGCATTCCTTTTCCCTCTACGTATGTTCTGAGAGCCAGCAGACAGTGATGATGCCTGCACCTTGCTCTAATATTTTATGAACACTGGCATGATGTCTAGCAGCAGATCTCCAGGAAATATGGATTTTAGCCTCCGTTTATAGCTGGGAAACCTAAGGTGCAGAAAGATTAAGAGACATTTGTTCAAGATCATAAGAAAGATTGTAACTGTCCTTCCTCTGCCTTCTACTATCCTTCCTAGCATTTTACTGTCTCTTGTCTATCTCATACTACTTTAGCAAGGTTTGATTTATGGTATAGTTGAATTAAGCGAGTTAATAGACGCAGACAGCATGAATCCACTTCAAAAACATATGGTTTAGAGATCAGAGGAATTTGTTCCCCATGAAAAATTTGAACTGGCTCTTTGATTCAAATGCAGAAAATGTGCTAGCTAGCAAAAACCCAAAATCTCTAGTCCATCAGTCTTCATTAATAGCAACTTAAATCAAGCATCCTCTTCCCAAAGATATCAAACTGTTATGCATATCTTTATTTTCCTTCTCAGAAGTGTGATGTGATAATAAGTCATGTGGTGGGATTGTGCTGACTTAGTTTTAGGAGCTTCTATCATGGGTTCTGCACTGGCTGCTGAAGTATTTGAGTCCAGTTTCCTTTCCACAAGTTCAGCTATCCCATTGAAGACACACAAGACTTTATCAACTCAAGAGCCATATAGGAGTGCATAAGAGCAGCCAATATCTGTCTGCTCAACTCTACAGTGGATGACAAACTTCCTTCTAAAAGCTAAGGAAGAGAAATATTCCAATGGAATATATGTCCTATCTGTCCACTTTTTCCAAAAGTAGACTATATATTGGCCATGCAAAACTATGCACCAGAAAATATTCAATCAGGTGTTTTAGGGCCAATCACCTACGCAATTCCATCACTAATACAGAACAGGTTTTGAACTATATACTTCAGCTCCCTGTGCAGTTCAAAGATGAAGATTCATAATCTTAGGAAGTTCACAAGTTACAAATATTGCAGTAAGAAAATTGTACCTCTATTCATTCTTTTTGAATTATCTTAGAAAGCAGTCTGCCCATCTTTCAAACTTCCAACTTAAACTTAGAGTTTTTCCATGCCTGATCTTCCTCGCTGATGGACTAATCAAATTTTACCTGTTTGTCTCACAGGGTTTTTTCACAAACCAATGCCTATTGCTGCTCTATTTTTGTTTTTCCATCAGTTCTCTTCCACAGAGTGACAGTTCCCAGAAAGTAGAAGGCCTGATGCTCCTGCAGGCACACCACTGCCAGTATACACCACACATCCTGCAGATTTGCATCTAGTTTCTCACTCTATAAGTGACACTTGTGTTTTTGATGAAAAGCAGAGATTCTCTTTCTCCTACACAATACACCTTTAATATTTTATCTGAGTAAAGGTATTTCTGAAAGATACATAACAGGTGTGTTTTTTCTACGTAAGATTACAGTGTTCCTACATAAATCAGCTATGTGCCCAACTGTCCCTGTGGGTATTGTGGCATGCCTTCCAAATGTAGGAGCAGCATGATTCCTGCCTCTTACTTTTTTCTAGTGCACAGACAAAATAATGCCAAAAAAAATGCCAGCCATTTTGTGGGGGGTGGGTTTCCAAACTCTTTTGTTTGTTTGTTTTCTGTTTGTTAAATGCATTTTATTCTTACTAACAATTCCTAGTATTTTTAGCAGGCAGGTTACATATTTTTAGGTTGTAGATTACATTCTTAGAGGCACATGTTGCTGTTATTTAAGTTTGTATATAAGCTGGAGAAGCTCAGTGAGACACCTCAATATTATCATAATTGTCCCTTTGGGAAGGATTCATTTACTAATATCACCGCCTACACTGTACATATGAGGCATCTGAACCAGTACCTCTACATTCCTTTTATAGCCAGTAACAAAGTAATCAATATTGTCATTGGAGTCTGCCTTGAGTCATCTCACCCTAAAGCAGAAACCTACATCTGGCCAGATGAATCACCTGAACTCCATCGACTGATTCCCCAAAGTACATAATGAGAAGCTGGGCACGATACCCATCTGTGGCCACCTACAGCTACACGTAGCTATAGATCAGTCCTGTTTCAACACTATTTTGCAGTTGTACTCAGTGGTCTGTTGGGAGAAAGGTGTATTGATAAACACTGTGAACTTGCCTTCCTAATTCCTTGTGATGAATCAGATCCACAAGTTGATTGCCTTCAACTTGAGGAAGAGATGGTAGTTTAAAGCAGCTGAGGATCTGACCCATTCAGTTCTTAGTCTTAAATATCAGGGAGTTCAACCACAGCTAATTTATCAGCCTGATTTTTTCACATAGTATGAATTGCAATCAAACCAAAGATCTCCTTTCTTAAAATGTTTTCATATACATGGAGTCAGACAAGGCAAACTTCAAAGTTTCAGCAGTGCAAAGATGGGCACTACCACAGACACAGATGTTCCTGAATAAGCCTATCCTTAGTTTTAAAGCAAACTTAGTACCTCTTGGGACATCCTGGCCAAACCAGGATTGCTGTACATGTGCCTCAAAATGTTCAAAAATTTGTGTTTTCATATGGATCTGGGAAAAAAAAAAAAAAAAAGGTGCTTCATTTGGTGGTATTTGCACTTTGATTTGAGATATAAAACTGTATTCTTAGGTCAGCTCATCCTATGGTCATCCTAAAGTGAATAAAGAGTGGACAAATTACAAATTAAAATATACAATGTAAGTAGTTACCACCTTATTAAACAGATGATTTTTCTAACAGGGGTGGACTGATTTCAGTCCTGCAGCAGAGGGAATGATTAGTTCTGTATTCCATTAACTGATCTTGGAAGAAGAAGGAACTTCCTAATTCAGTAGTGAGGAAAAGGAGCTAAAAGAAGAGGCTATTGTACAGGAAGCTGAGCACGGCCTCTGCTCTTCCTGTGTGAAGAGCACTGTGCTTCCTCATGGATGGCTGAAAGCAAAAAGGGGCCTGTGCTGTTGCTCTTGAGATGGACAGACAGCAGGAGGAGAATTCCTACCCACTGAAATCTGGTCTGAGCAGCCCACAGCTGCTCTCGTGCATGCCACTGGCAGGAAATCCCTGTCAAGAAATATTTCAAATTTCTGAATACTTGTCTTTGCCAGGTGGAAAATGAAAGTGGTCTGGGTTCAGTTCATTTTGTAGAAGAAGTTTCACACATTTCACTCCTGAGTGGGTCTACATGGCATTTCCAAGTCTCTCCAAGTCCACTGTTTTCCAAGAGTTAGACTATAATATTCTCCTCCCCTTAAACTCTTTTTTCTGATCTGAATTCAGTGGGGTACATTTCCTAGCTCCAGGCCAGTTTTCTTCTGACCAGGCCCTGATATGCACCACTGATCATATATAAGGTTGAGGGAACTAGATACCTAGGGTTGAAATCAGCTTCTGACCTACACCCTGCTGGCAGTAGTACTCAACATGAGAAAACAGCTGAGCTGGCTGAAATTATGCACTTTGGTTGGCAGAGCAAACCACAATGAAATCATCTGATTTCATAAATGTTGATTTTTTAATGTAGGGGTTTTTGAATTATTTCCCTGACCCCTAATTTTTGTTACGTAAAATAACACAACAATATTTCCTTCAATAGAGAAATTCCAGCCCTGAGCTAAGGTGTGACATATACATAACACACCACTGGTATCAGAAGGAAACCATGTCTCCTACAGGGGTTTTAATGAGGCTTGAAAGTCCTTGATCTATTCTAAATTTATTCTCAAATATAACACAACTGTTTTAACAAATTTACATCAAATTTCCCTGCATATGTCCAAATCTTCTCATAATACTTAAGGTCAGTGAGAGGTCCTGTCCACCCTGCAGCTAAGGCTCAGCCCTGGGGTGTCTTCTTACTCTGCTGTTAATTTGTCTAGATTGGTCACTGAACGTTGCTGCTTACTGTCCAAGGGATGACCTTGAGGTGAGGCTCAGCAGGGACACCATAATCCACATATGAGTGCTCCAGGTATTGCCATTGCAAAATAAAGCAGAACAGCTAAAAGCACCTTTGGAGATTGTGAGTTCTTGAACAACCACAGCTTATTGCAAATTAATACCTGGCTTCTCTCCAAATTTATGCGTGGCTAGTCATCAGCTCACCAGGATACAAAAAAAGCTCTTGAACTGGCAAGGAAGATTGCTGAAGGAAGGGACTTCTGGTTTATCTGCAAAGATGCATCCTGTCTGCAGGCCAATGGTTTAATGTGTGCAGTGGTGGTTGGCCTGAGCCCCAAGTTATGTTTATACCCAGAGCACATACTTCCTCACACTGAAGAAGCGGCTTTTGAAATTCACTGGAGCATCAGGAATTAGTAACAAACAGTACTAGCATTCTGCGTTTGCTCCTCAAATTAGGCAAAACTTTGTAAAGGCCAAACCAAGAGACTTGTCCCAAAGACCCATTCCTAGAATTTACCATTACTCTGCTACAAGCTGGGACAGAGCCCTGAGGATATATGGAGAGCTGTGTGAAGACCTGTGCAAACAGGACATGACACATAACACACACACTTACAGATACCTGGGTTTTTGAGTTATGGAGCTTAAACAGGTAACATCTTATACCTGTTATTAGTACAGAGAACGTCACAGTTACTTGCCATTCTATTCTGAAAACAAGCCGTGTTCAGCTGATACCAAACACATCAACCATCACTGTTACCTCCAATGTGAATATTACCACACCAGCTGTATCAGAAAGCCTGTTCCTTTGATACATGGAGAATGACCTGGAAGGGATACCATTTCAGTAAAGCGCTGTACCTGGATTTCCCTGAGCCATGGAGTCATAGATGAGTTTGCAGGTCTTCAGCAAGATGGCAATTTTCTTTTCTGGGGAGTAGGTCTTGTGCATGGTTGCAAACTTGTGAAGGATCTTTTCCATCACAGCTGTTTCAGGCACACTGGTTGTGATGCCTAGGTCAGTGGTAGTTGTGTTTTGTATCACAAGTTGCTTCTCTTTCAGCTGCTGTAAGGATCCATCTTTGTTGTGTATTTCTTTTAACGAAGAATTAATTGCTTCCTTCAAAGGTTTCAGGACACATTTGTATAAAGCTGTCTCAGCAATCACTTCTGCATAGAGAAGGGAGAACAGAAAAGCACACAGGAAATAATCAACACAGTAGTACAGGTGCAAGTGAAAGTCCTAATGTGGCATGTGGTTGGTTATTCGGCTAGTACTGCATAGCTATTAGCAGGGAACAGAAATTATATCCAAGAAAGTAAACATTTCATTATAAACACCCTCCAGAAGGCCTAGATGGGCTTGAGATGAACATCAGGGTGTGGTCTCTGCCACTGAAGCTGTAGAAGACTGCCTGCTACCAGCAGGCCCTCTGCCTGACTGATGGCTGACCAGCATGACACTATCAGAAAAGCCCTCTCTGGGAAAAGATGAGGAACCTCACCTAACTGTGCTTCTTTTCCAAGCCCTACCCTTACAGATGTCCAGGTGGGATTCATCTGATTTCCTTTTCCCTCTGACCTGTTTGAGATATTCACTTTTGGATGAAATTTTTATCTTCAAAGCACCCCTTTCTCCTCAGTGACTGAAAAGTGGCTGTAGCCACCAGCTGAGATAGACACCAACACCAGGTCAGAAGTTGCTTTACTGCTCAGTGACCTTAAATTACTCATACTTAAGACACCTCTTACGCAGCCTACTGATGAGGAAATAGTATTTATGGGTTCAGTGTTCGATTAATATTTAGCATGAGACAAAAGACAAAAGGAAGCATGAGAAACTGTGAAAAAGTCTTGTCTGACTTCTAGAAACCAGAGGTAGAGCTAGAGGGACTGCAAGACATCTTATTCCCCCTTGCACTGCAGCAAAAGGGTTACTGGCAAAAGAGTTCATCTGCTCAGGCAGTAAGGAATGAAGCAGAGGGCAGTCAAATTTATGTATGCAAAATGCAGTTATTTTGAATCCAGAGAATCAATCAGCCTGAAGCAGGATAAATTAAAGTGGCAAATTTTCCATAGTGAAAATCCCTGTTCTCCACAGAAGACAGTCCTCCTGAGGCTGACTGGGCCACATCATCCTGTTAAGGAACTGTCAGTGAACAGAGATAGATCCAACCAGGCATGTCTGTGGGAAGGTGGTGGGATATTTGTACACATGCATCTCTACCTAGTGCAAGAAGGACACTTCTTTCTGCCTCCTCTCCGCCTTCAATAACTAAGATTCAAGACAGACTTCTCTATGCTGACACCCCCTGTGCCTCAAAGAAAGAGATTTCTAGGACAAAATTGGCAGGTGTTACATAAGGTGCACGAGAAGCGAAACTGTACATCCCCTCTCCTAGCTATAGCAAGGGGCTGGTAGAGGGTCTGTTCTGCTGGGGAGTCTACAGGATCACATGAAGCGGTTGCTGGATGAGAAAGAAATCAGCAGGGCCTACTGAGATGGGCAGTGGACTGCCTCTTAGTCCTGGCTCACTGCTTAGCTGGGTCCCACCTTAGATCCTACTGGAGCTGCAGAATCTCCTGGAATCCCTGGTCACTTCTGTGGTTGACCGACCGTGCTCTGGGTCTCCCATCTCCCAGCTTATTTTAAGCTGACTTAGAGATCCATAAATAGCTCTACACCAGTTCTCAGATCCTCAAGAAACAGTTTCAAGCTTTTGAAAGAGCATGTGAGTGCATGTATGCACACTTTTTCTGGCTGTACAGAGGATTTTTTGACTGGGATAAAAAAAAAATCCTACAGCTCTTTGTATATTCCCTCGTGGACGTACATTAAACAGACCAGTCCAATCCTTAGGGAAGGAGAATATTATTTCCTCACAGGATATGAATGAGAAGCAATGAAACACTTGTAAACAGTTAAAAACAGGCAAATTATGGCTGCAGCAAAGAGGTGAACGCTGCATTTTGGAGCCAGCAGTAGTCTTGCAGCAGGCAGTTCTTCCACACCTCTGAGCTCTGAGGAGTACAGGGCAGCATCAAGTGATTGCTCCAACCTGCCACTCAGAATCATCATGGTCTTGTCCCTCCCTGTGAGATAGTGACTGACCCCTAATCTGTCTGCCACATGCTGGGAGTTCTCCATCCTCAGGGCAGAGCAGTGGATAGGGAAGGCCATGGAGAATGCAGCTGTGGAGGAGGAAGTTGGCCTTTTGTGTTTCCAGTGAACTCTGTACGTGCATGCCTACAGACTCATATTTGTATGAGTGTGTATGCAAATATACATACATGTATGCCTCTCTCACATGCATGGACACACATGTCTTCTGCTTAAACTTTTCCCTTCAAAACATTCTTAATGAGTTTTCCCCCCTCACTGGTCTCCAGGTTTTAGAGCTATTCCTCCATGTGCTGGCAACCACAGGGTAGACTTCAGTACATACCCCTCAGATTTTAAGAGATGGTTTATAATTCTGTAAAGCAGAACCTGTGTCTGCATAATCCTGTCTTGCTCCTCACCTTCCCAAATCATGCCCAAGGATGAATAAACCACAGTCACCTACCTAACTGTTCCTCAGTGTAGGAGGCTGAGTCTATCAGAGATTTCAACTCAGTGCTCTGCACTAAGTAACTCTTCAGCTGCGTCATCATCAACCGGATTTCTTGTAGCATCTCTGTGCTGGAGCTCTGCTTTGCCATCATCTCTAAGCTGTACACTCTGTAGTCCTGCACCAGGTTGCCAAAGTATGAATCCTTGTCTTGTGCCAGTTCCACTATCTTCTTCTGCAGCTTCCTGTCACTAGACAAAAAGACTGTGAAGACGTTGGACAGGTTCACAAAGGACAGCCTGTTCCTGGCCTTGGCCAAGATCATGGAGTGTGTCTTTTTACCAGAAGAACTACTCAGCATCTCCATGTCATCCTCTGCGCTGCTGGTAGAGTAGGAGTCTGGTTCGGATGCTGATGCCTGAGCTGTTGTGCTGCCTCCCACGTCCTCCAGGGACAAGTGCAAATCTTTCAGTTCAGCTGAGCTGACAGACTTGTGGCCATGTTCTGGTTCAGTCTTGGTGTGTGTGCAAGTGGCACCACCTGCCACTGTAGCTGGGCTGTCCTTGCACACAGCTTGAGCTGTGGCCGTGGCCATCTCTGCCGCTGTTCTTGGCTTCAGCTGGCCGGAGCTTTGGATCCTTGGTACCTGGGAAAGCCTCTTCCTTCTCGGTGGTGGGATAGGAGGTGGCTTTCCTTTCTCACTGGCATTGATTTTTATCTCAGGCATGTTGTTCTTCTTCTCTACAGGTTCTGGCTTCATCTCCTGAAACTGTGATACAGCCCTTTTAGGAACCTCCCCAGGCATTCCTACAGCCTTTTTGCACAGCAACCTTTTATCTCTGCTCGCTGTACTTGTACCTTGTTTTTCTTCTGTCCCTTCCCCTTTCAGCGTTTCACAACTTTCAGGCTTACCCACACAGCTCTCCTCCGAGGTCCTCTCACACAGCCGCCTCCGTGGGGGGACAGAGGGCTGGGAGCCCTTCTTGGGGCTCACTGCCGAGGGCTCACGGCCCAAGCAGCTCTGCTTCCTTTCTTCTTCTTTAATGTCACCGCCCTCAGCTTTCACTTCCTCTGTGCTCTTTCCTAGTGGCTTAAGAAACAGCTTGTTTTCTTCACAAGCAGTCATAGGATCCTGTGGGAGCTTCAGAGAAGATTTCTGAGCTGCAGCGTGAGAAGGTGGAGGTGGAGGGGGCCGGCGGGGAGATCTCCTTTCAGTGATCATGGTGGCAGGGGGGAGATCAACACTCACAGCCTGGCTTTTAGGAGGAGGTCCATCTGGAGGAAAAGGATTACTGCACTCTTCTATAAAAATAGGATTCACGAACCACAGCCTGTCATTTCCTATTGACAGCTCAATTTCACATGAGCAGTGGTTTGTGCTACTTGCAAAACGCTGGGTAGATCTTGAACTATCTGGGTCTTTTGCAGGGTGGGATAACTCTTCTCTTCTTCTGTGGTTTAAGTAGGAATCCCAAAAATCTGACCAAAAATAAAAAAAAACAAAGATAACTGAAAGAAAAGAAGAATGAAAAAATGTTCTGAGAGAATTTTAGCTGCTAATGATATGCAAAAGACCTACTTTTTGTTAAAAGAAATGGTACACAAGCTTTCAAACCTCTGCACAAGACAATGTGAAGAAAGAGTTGCCTGTTTTATGTGCGTGAGATGCTTAAAACCAGGGGATAAGCTCAGAAGCTTCAACAGAATCCCCTTTCTTATTAGTTTTAAGACACCTGGTGAAAACTATTCATGCTGTTCAGCATTTTCAGTGTGTGCAGAAAGGTACAAGTGACAAATACAAATTATGGCTAAAAGGGATATATGGCTTTTTCAGTGGTCATTGTCCTCCAAATAGTTGGGGATATCTGACGTGAGGATATGAAGACCCCAGGTGAGTTCTGTCTCCCTCTTGCTCACCAGGGGAAGGTTCAGGTGTGAGATATACAGCCTGGGTCTGACATGCACAACAGATGATGACTGTACTATGCAGCAAGCTCACAAGGCAGAGTCTGTTCTACACAGAAGTCTGATCATTCTTTGCAGTACAACCAGTCCAGAAACATATGATTTTAAACACCTTTCCCAGACTAAAATTACCGTTAAAGTCTGTAGCTCTGGATGACAATTATCTAGAGCCATGCCCACTCTTTTTTGCACCTGCCTGCAGAAAGAAAAGATGATGCCAAAGACTGTAATAGGAAGGAGGTATGATGAAGGACTAAGGAATAGTTAAGAACTTCGGTTTCATCAACTATTACTGGAAAAGAAAGATGTGGTTTCAGATGAAGGTAGTCAGTTCTGTATGTCAGAAATTTCTTATTAGAATTTACCTTGAATAACTGTTCTTTAAAAATTACAGAGGAATTGTACCTCATTTGAATAGTATTCAGCATCACTTTTCATCTTTTTCTCTTCCTCCAGAGGTGAGGTTTCAAACCTGTATGCCTTACTAGTCTGATTGCTTTCAAGCACTCTTAAAGCTGCTAATCCAGGGTCCACTACTGGAAGCATCAGGAAACGGAATCCAGTAAACCCCATGTGTTCTTACCAAGGAAAAGGGTATAAACCTCTGAGTATATGCATTGGGTGAGGACTGTATAGATGCCTACAGATTTAGAGACAAGAGGAAGATGGTAAATCCTGGAAACAAGAGGATGCAGATAACTGAATAACTGTTTCAGCATGCTTGGTCCCTGGACACAGCTGACACTGACAGCACACACTTCTGGGTGCATTGAGGGGACACAAAGGGGGCTGCCACATAATGCTTGAACTCTGCCTTTTGCTTGGTGTTAGGCTTGTCTCACCGCCAAAACATCACATACTGGGCCCAAGAGGGGATGGATGGGGCTGCACACATATGGAATGACCCTCAGTGCTGAGTACAGGGTACAGCTCTCATGTCAAGACATGAACTAAAGGCAGTCCATTCCAATCAGGACAAAACTGCCAATTTATTCTCTCACGGCCTAGGCCAGTGTCCATGGCAAATTCAGCTTTATAAGCATGTCAGTGTGTTTTCTTAGGGTGGCTGACACTAGAACAGTTTTATTCTCATATTTTCTATCATGAGAGGGAGAAGAAGAAAGAAGCTTAAAATAAAAGTGTTGCCAGGAACAACAGCACTCTTGACAGCAGAATTCAGAAGTAGACACTCAGATGCAACTACATATACTGGCATCACTCTACCAACCCCCTCACATCTGAGACTGCCTGGGGTAGCATTTTCCTTAAAAGCTCTGACTCTGCTGGGTATCAACAAATGACAGACAGTGGAAGTTGCTTCTTTAAGTCAGAATATAATACTGTGAAGTCTAATGGGCTGAAGAGCTGGTGAGTAAACCAACCCACAAAAGGGAAGTTGGTTATTTTTCTCAGTAGTAGCCACGATAAGACACTGATGAAAATGCAATGCTCCACGCAGACTGAGAAGGACCATATGAGGTAGTCCTACCAAGAATTACACAGCTGCTTCAGAGTAGGTGTTTCCCAGCACAGACACAGTCTCATACTGCAGGGAAGGCCATTTGATCATTTTCCATTGCTGCCTTGGCTCTTGCCTTAGCTTGCACCCTGTGAGGGACAGTTAAGAAGTTCTTTGAGTCTTTGGCATGTCTGTGATGGTATGTGCCCTTTTTGTGCAGTGCAATCACGCTAATTCTTCTGCTAAAATGCCTTCTGTACTAGCAAGGTCAGAACTAGAGGGCCTGGAGTACATCTTCTTTGACAACATGCAGAACAGCCAG
Organism: Pyrocephalus nanus; assembly: GCA_038380795.1. NCBI lineage: Eukaryota > Metazoa > Chordata > Aves > Passeriformes > Tyrannidae > Pyrocephalus > Pyrocephalus nanus. Next base: position 47,747,389 of record CM076265.1, on the reverse strand, counting down.
ATCCTCTGTGGAACAATTTAGCTTGCAGTAAGACGTTTTACTTTTACCCCCTTGAAACACATAACACTTTGAAATTAATAAAAGGCAATATTTGAGAATTTCAGACAGTGCTAGCTTTCCTTCAGGAGTGCCACTTCGGGCAGCACTTGTTGTTTGTGTACTCATTTTCACCCACAAAATTTTGTTCTAGGAGTCAGTGAACAGCATTACTCAGTAGTTGAGCCTGTTTGACTTTCCTAAGACAGCATGGCACTCCAGGAAGCTAGCACTGTTTCCCAGGAAAATTGTACACAACAGCAGATTTTCTTCTGTTGTCAGAAACTTCCCCAGTACGCAATTTACCATGACAAAAACAGCCTCCAAGCATCACCACTTTTATGACCACCAGTATAGGAAAGAAGGAAGACCACAACCAACATTGCTTTGGATCTTGTGCTTTAACTAATCCTTCCTTTCAGAAGTTGCTGGAAACAGTTGCTTGAATCAGGATATCCTCTGCTGGTTCAAATTAGACATGATATATTTCCTACATTTTAATCCAGATTTTTAGACTTGTTATAATAAAATTAAGTTTGCAATTTGTAGTCTCAAGTTGTAAAGTACCCTTTTTTAAGCAATAATATTCAAGAATGTTTTGACAAATTGGAACATACTCAAAATAAAGCATGCTGAAAATGTTAGAGGCAAATTTGGTGGTCAAAGTCAACGAAGCTGGCTGAACTGAAACCAGTGGGGTATGCCCATGCCTTCTGGGAGGTGTGATGGAGAAGATCCAAAAATAGATCCCTAAAGGCCCAGGGTGCTCTAGTGAGTACTCTGAGTTAACTCTTCAACTTTCTCCATTATTTGGCTGTTTTCAACACCTGAGAGAAAACTGAAAAGCAAAGGAGCAGGAGAGAGGCTAACTGTAATAGCTGTCTCAAGTGGAGTGTGCTAAATGGAAAGGAAGGAGACCTCCTTTAGTCAACAAAAGTGCTTTTCCTTCCTCTATAACTTTATGCATCATATCTAAAATTTGCTTGTTTGGTGCTGCCACTAAAAATAATCCTTTTTGTATCTGATTAGCGAGAGGTGAGAGAACATGCTGGGATGATACACATTTCTCTACCAACTAGAAATCTTGAAGGGGAAGCAGAAATATCAAAATTCAGAAATACCACACTTCCATCAGTATTGCTCCCACACATCAGAAGGGGAAATTGCAAAGGTGTTTTCCATATAGCTCAGATGCCAGCTATTTCCAGAGTGTGTAAGCTATCCTGAGAGAATGGGCCGTGCTTTAGCTGTTGAAAGTCCCACAGTAAGACTGTAGGTCCCACTCCCTGCACAGAGATCCAAGTGGAGGTTTACATCTACAGGGACAAGTGGCCTCTTTTTCAGAGTCCTTCTATGAACTTGAAGGTCACAAACATCTTCCTCTTGTATTCAGACTTCCTCAGATATTCTGAAGACAATAGTTCATCTGTCTTCCAGTTGCATTTATATCTGTGCAAGACACCACTGTTCTCACAAGTCTGAGTGAAACTGGCTGCTTTGAGGGACTTACCTATCCCCAGACTAGAGATAATTTCAAGGTCTTGAAAGCTCCTGGCTTCTAATATTGCTTGTGGCAGCTTCAGGGTGAAGGGCAGCAAATCTCTGTAAAAACAAACACAATGAAAAAACAGCAAAAAGATAAACCCCATAATTGTTAGGAACTCTAGATTTCATTTGGTTTTAGTGATTGCATCGGCTTACAATTTCAGCCCTGTTCTGTAAAGTCCGGGATGGTAAGGCATCGTGGACATTGTTGCTGACCTGGGTTGCTCTGATTTCACAAGAGATTACCAGCTTCTGTGGTGATGCTTCATGCCATGGCACTGCCTTAATCACTGTGTCTTGGCTTTGTTCTCTGAAAACGGCAGGAATGCCTCTTATTTCAGGGGAGGCCACAAAGGTTGAAACACCTTCCCATGAAAAGTTTGGTGTTGCAAATGGTAATTATTATAATTAGAAAAGCCAATATTTTTCATGTGGAAAGGATCTGAAGTCCTTTTTCTTTCTGTTTACCCCTCTCTCCCTACTCTGCTTCCTCTTCTAAAAATCTGTGTAAGTTTAAGGCACGGGGACACAGCAAGACACAGAGGGATTAGGGAAGGAAAACTCCTCCTGGGGAAAGGTAACCCCTAGGTGAAGGAACAGACAGTGATGAAGCACTGTATGACACTAAAAAAACACATATATCCCTCTGTTCTGAGGTATACCATTGAGATTTTTGACTGCTTGGTTTCTGGAAAGATGCTGTATTTTTACTGAAAAAAAGATCCAGTTTCTCAGAGAATGTGAGTTGAATCTCACTGAAACACACCCTGAGTCTCAAGTAATTTTATGGAGCTCTTGGACTGGCAGTGTTCAGGTTTGCCTCTTGCCCAGTGACGATTTGCTAAACCTGTTCTTGCCTCAATTCCCATTCTAAGAAGGACTAGAAAAGCCAATCTCTAAAAGCTAGCAAGGAATGGTGCAGGATCATTTTATACATTAAAAAGTTTAACAAAATGTTCTACAAAATGCAAGAAACTATTACAGAAAAAGCTGGCCTTGTGAGTTGGAGGTGTCTGCTACGCAAATGCACACCCCAAAAATGCACATGACTGCAGACCCAGGGAGGCCCAATCTGTTGGATTGGATTCCTGCACAGGAATGCAGGGGGGCTGTTTTTGCCCTTATTAAGAGATACAGACCTTACTGATGCACTGGGTACTCCATGTGCACTGGTGCTCTCTGCACCACTGAGCACTCTGTTGTCACATTTGTTTGACATAAACTGATGTGATCTCTAGCTTATTACTTTTTTCATGGCAGATACCAGGTTTAAAAGAGGAAGAGGATCCATGAGCCTTCTGCTTTCTTTGCTTGTTATTTTTATATGCATAAATAGTTTTCTTTAAAAAAAATTTTTTTTTGGTAGAAAGATACATCTAAAAATCAGGAAATATTTAAGACATTGCCCTAATAGAAAAAAAAAAAAATCTGGTTTTATTAATGGGGCAGCAGCTTGCAGACCAGCCACTCAGTCACCTGTTACCTACAAGGTGTTATGATCTGAGGTAATTTATCCAGGCCAAACTTTCTTTTGAGAAGAAAAAGAAAGTCAGCCCTGATGAGCTATTTCCAGCTATTCATAGGCTATTTACTACATCCCCAAGAACTGGCCTTTCCACTCACCATCACAGAGAGCTCCTACAAGCTGCCAGCAAATGGTATGTCAGTACCTTTTTATTATCTGCTTCTCTCAGAAAATTTTTCCCTTTTATTTTGTCTTTTGACAGTGACCTTGGAAATTGCAGGAACCATCTGAGTGTGTATTTGACACTCAGAAATAACATCTGTAACAGGAACTAACAGAAGAGCTTTTCTTTTTTTTCTTTCTTTCTGAGACTCTGTCTTAAGCTATGATTGTTTTTGCAGGAAAGCAGAAGTGACCGTGTTTTCTCTCTCACCACCTATTTAACTAGAAAAACCAAATCCATTTTTGCATTTGGGCTCTTCTTTGCTTTGGTTAACAGAAATATCTGTGTGGGTCCAGAGGTTAATTTATGCCTGTTCCATGGGGTCTATACACAACTAGATGGCTAAATGTCTTTTAACTGATGAGGGTGAGACAGAGCATGGTCTCTTGCATGCAGGTAGGATTTGTGGCCCAGCAGTGCTAAACTCAGTTGGCTGCAGAAGCAGCCTCCAAAACAGTGTGAATATGACTGTCTGGGCAAGCTGCAGCACACTGTAAATAGACTGTTCCACTACATGACCTAACCAAGTGACTAACACAACTGCCTTGTAAACATATCCTGAATCTGCTTTTTCCTCTTAAAAGGAAATAACTTCTTTAAGAGTCATCTAAGTTTATACAGGGGAGGTCAAAAGTCTACATCCAACTCAAAAACCAGGCCTGGGTAGAGATGGGGTTACTAGGTTGTGGAGGTGTTGCTACAGTGTGCTTGTCACAAGGACAGAGATTAGAGGAGGCTGCAGGCACATAGGTTTAATTACACAGACTCATCAGCTGCTATCAAACCTTGTTCTAATGAAAATTATTTTACAGATCTTTCCACCTCTGTGCCCATTATGTTTGGTATTTCAGTGCTGAGCAAACAAGCACTTTGTTTTATTTTTAAATTTTGGCTAAAGAACATTCATTGTTTTAGGACTACTCTCCTTGACAGATTCCCCATAGTTGACTAAGTGCTTTGTGTCTCACACAGCCAACAGTCCACTTGCAGGTTTGCTAAGTTGCTACCAGGTGTGTGTGGATGCTGAAAGCTGCTTTAAATAAATGGTTAATCCAGGCCCCTTTTTCCTCCCTGCCCTCCCAGCCCCAGTTCTGTGCCTCTGTCCTTTGTGTGTGCAGCCCTACTGATCTCCAGACAAAGCTTCCAGCAGCAGGGATAGCTGTGATTATGGTGTACCTGGCTAGAAACTGGGTGATATGGCCCTATTGTAGATACTAGCACTGGATATTGCCTCCTGGTCTGGCAGATTAGAGGATGCCAGAGGAAACAGTGGGGTTTGTGCTGTGACTGGGTGCTGGGGAAGGATGATCCGGAGGGGAAAACAAAATGGCCATGCCATGGAAGCAATAAATCCAACTCACCTACTGACACAGTAGAAGGCAACCAGTTTGAAGACATCCTCAAATACCAGGACAGATCCTTCCAGGTACAGGACTAGTGAAAAACAGAAAAGACTAATATGAAGAAGCATAAGGAACTGGCTTCAAATGCAATGAGGCAAAACGCAACAAGATTCTTCAGGGAGACACTAAAGAAGAAATAGCCTGGCTTTCTGAATAGTTAGCTCAAGCTATCAGAGTATTGTGACACTAACAGAAACAATGGGAAGGAAGAAAACCTCTCAGGTCACAGCCAAAGGGTTTGTTACAAGCCCGTCTGTCTCTAAGGATGTGCATATCTGCAGTACATATGGGGCTGACCTTGTGACTCTCCATGCTGGAATCTGGTTTGGTCTGGATGGACAAAGTGCTTTGAAGACAAAAAAAAGAAATTATTGTTTCATCGCTATGTGTGTGGGCTCTGACCTGGGTCACACAGACTCTGTGAGCACAGCCTGTTTGTATCTCTCCTGTCTTCTCCCTCCAATTGTGTTATTCAGTGACTGCACTCCCCTTTAAGTGGCAAAATACAATCTATACCATATTGTAGAGTTGTTCATGATGACCTCCTTTATAGCAGCATGCTATGGCATTGTGTAGACCAAATCTCACATGTTATTATAGAGCTTTTGGCCGTTGAGCTAGAAAAAAATTACACTGGACAGTGGAGAAAGTTTCACATTGACTGACAACCCAAGGCAGAGAGAAAGACTTGGATCTGCAGGAAAAACATGCTCATCTTTGCTTCAGCTTTACAGTCTTACAAAGTGTTTATGCCTGTTTGTACACACCACACCATCACAAACAGATACTGGCTGAGGAAATCTGCAGTGGCTTCTCAGAAATGCCCACTTACTGGTTGTAAAGAACTGGAGCCCCAGAATCACACTGTTCATAGCACAGGAGCATGCCAGCAGTCCCTGGGGAGCAGCACCAGCTCCCACCCCCATGGCAGTGCTTGCAGATGCTATGCATCTTCCTTCTCACTGTTCTCTAGGCCACAGTTTAGAGCTGTGGATGTGAAGCTCAGCTACTGTGACTCAGGTTCCTCAGTCAGCCATGATTCACAGCCATGGGAAATGTCTCCAGATCCTTGCCATGCCTGCCTGCTTGTTAGTCCCCTACAAAGCAGGGCCTCCAGCACCTGCAGGAGGGAGATTCTCTCCTCTTCCTTGCCTCTGTACACTGGCTCTTGTTCTCCAGCCAGTAGATAATCCCAATGGAAGGAAATGCTCAAGATTGTCTCTGGTTCAGCTTCATAGCTCATTCCCCAAACAAGGCATTTCCTCCTTTTACTTCTCCCTTTAACCTAGCCCAGGCCCAGTAGGTTGCTATTTTGAGCTGAATACACCAATGTAGGCATTTTTTTAAAGAGACAAGGGCCATGTAATTCTCAGAAGTCACTCCTAACATCAGTTTATGTGGTATCAGCATGAACAGATTAACCTCAGTGTATGCACTGATACCATACTGCTATATGGAGTTTAAAACATCCTTCAAGCAAAACAGTCCCTTTCCCGTACTCCTCTTTCACAACTGGAAAAGTCATAATTGGTAAGTTTTTTTCTTTTTCCTTAATAAGAATCATCTTTCAGTCACGGAGTTTTCATTAAACGTCTACCATGAAAAATTCCTGTAGTTTGAAAAGCATCTGCTTAGCAGTTCTGACACAGGAAGCAAAAATAAAGACAAAACCCAGTCCTGTTCTAGAGAATGAATTAAAACCCAAGAGTCTGAACTCATTCAAATCTCCAACAATTAAATAAAGCCCTTTGTAGAGATGCTGGTTTTAAGGGCACTTTTTTCTGTTAAAAACCACATGTTCACTTTGGCATCCTGAGTTGCAGGTGTCTGTAACAGAGCGGGCTGCACCTGTACATGTTCACATACATGAGCAAATCGCTTGGATTTGAACTGCTGATTGTTTCTGTGCCAGGAAGCTCTGCCATTTGGGAACTTGAATGTTAGAAAAAAAAAATATTAGCCTGAGCCCCTCTATGTCAGGAGTATCCACATACAAATGCCTTGTCACTGTACAGCTTCTTCTCATATATATATAGTTAAACACCATAAAACACCCCAAATCATTAGGAATCATATAGTTAAAGCAGATTAGGTACAAAAAGCTGCTGGAGCCTAAGGACAGAAGTTTTCAGCAGGTGGTATATATAAATTGGACTGTCCCTGCTCTGAGAGGTCATAGGAGGTAACAAAACCAAGCATATTTCTCAGCAGGCTGGAATTCGTCATACAGAGACCTGCACCTCTCATGGGATATTTTTGGGCGGCCTGCAAACAAGCAAAAATAGATGGAAGAATAGTAAGAAGAGAGCTTTAGATAGGTCGTTACTCAAGGTACTAACACCATCAGGACCAGTACTCAGCCCAACATTTTTTGTGAACAATGGTAGTGTTAAGCAGCCTGCACAGGTCTACTGTGGCTGCTTGGACCCACTTGCAGCACAGCACCCATGAGGAAAGCCTCACAGTCTCCTCCTTGGGAGAAACCATAAAACCATAAACCATAATACTTCTCCTTTTATCTAAACATCTTCTGACACTACTGATGTTTTGCAGATGATCATCTACATCCAGTGCTTTGCTGTTGGATGGCAGATGATGGGTTTGGTACAGGACCATGTCTTGTGGTAATAGTTGTCATTCACTTGTGGAGACCATTAAGTGGGTCCTGCTGCACATTTCTTGTTCTTGGAAAGACACAGAAGATAGCAAGTTTGTACAGCTAAAAGGGCTCTGTTGACTGTTGGGGACAATGTATGGCTCATCCAGTGCCATTACTGCCCTCAAGGCACTCTGCTCTGAGAAGACAGTCAGGAAGAGATGCTTTTCTCTGGTTGTGGATGTGCTGTGGGTATCCGGGGGGACATTTCACTGACATGAGCACCGCTGCTCAGGGAGGGATTGTGATGCTGCCATTTACAGGAACTCATGACTTTTGCAGAATCTACAAGCAGACATCTGCCAGGCTGCTGTAATCCTGCTGAAAACTGCAGAGGCAAAAGTCACCTTTCTTGGGCTCATAAAACCAGACCCATGGCACCTGAAGAGCAAGGAAATACTCACATCTCCTCATGACACTGGCAGAATGTCAACAAAGTGATCAAAAGCATGAGCAAAAATAGGCTGGGTTCTGTGAGCAAAACATATTGCCACATCATATTAAGTTTTACTTGATATTTAGAAGCCCATAGAAAAATGTCACCTTCGGGAAATAAAAGGGGAAATGGGCAATTTTGAGAAGTCTGAAACAAAGAGATAAGAATTTTTTTTTTTTTTTTTTTTTTTTTAATGGGTGACAGGAGCATTAGCAACACAAGTTAGTGGTTCATTTTTAAACATACTCTGTTTTGTGTCCTTTGTGCAACTCAGTAAGTGAACACGACATGGCCAGGTTACTAACTGCTATAAATATTTATGCTTGCCTCATTTTCCCCTTTAAAACAGCAGCATGCTCTGAAGAGTGTCATCTTTAGGCACTGACTGGAATCTGTATTCATGTTTCCTTTACTTTTTAGATCTTCCATCACTTCTTCATCCAGATGCAGATGTCTTTGAGTCACCCTGTCCCTGAGCATTCTGTCTTCCTTTTCTCTTTGATTTTTCCCCTCAGAATTGTATTTGCTATTCCTATTGTTCTGGCCACGTGGACAAACCAACCCAGTTTCCATCCTCCTGCTTACATAGGCTCATGGGACCCAATTACTTCAGCTTCTTCTCTAATGGCAATATTAGTCTTATTCACTGTTTCTGGTATCTGTGTAATCCTTCAGAAACATCTGAATTCAAAGATATGAATTCCCTATTCTCCAGCCATTACGTTGATAGAGGACTACTGAGAATGCAATCATCCTCAGAAGTCCTGATTGGATGTTCTACTGATGCTCTCATTTTTCCAGATTCTGGCAAATGTGAGATTCATCATGGGTGTGATTCCACTTTTCTATTTCTACTTTCAGATTATAAATCCAGGGTCTCCAAACAAAAGATGCTTCTCTCTAAGTCTCTGGTTTGATACCACAGTTGCCATGACCTTTCTTGCACTGACCTTTGCAGTAAGCAGCATTGGACAGCTTTCCTGCTCTTCTGCCACCCTTAGCAAATAAAGCTCACAGTGAAGATGGGAACATTCCAAGGCGGAGCTTACCAACTTCCCTACTCCCAGAAGCTGACACTCCTAGCTGTTGCAGGTTAGCAGTTTCCTGCCTCTGGGAAACGAGTCCTGGGTACAGGGACTGCAGTGGGTATGGGTACAGAGGCTGCAGTGTAGCCCCAGTGCTGAGGCTGTTGTGTCTGGCGTGATACACTGCGCTTGTCCTACCTGCTGTGCTTTACAGCAGCTCACAAGAGTGTGATGTAATTCCCTCAGGTTATTGTTTCACTGCTCCAGCATGCAAATCTCCTCCTGGCCTTTATTCATGCACCTGGCTCATGATGGTATTAAAAGAAAGAGCTTTAGCTGGATGTTGCTAAAGAGGGAAATTTAGACTACATTGATAGAAGTCCTTAGTGTGTTTGTGGTACATTTCTGCAGCAGCTCTGTTTGTTTGGAAGTTCCTGCTATCTGTCCCCAACATTGTTTCTTGTGCTATTTCTAGATGACCTTCTGGACGGTACTGTGAGGCCTTCGAGTGCTGTGTTCTTGTAAAACACTGTCACTGTTAATCTGTTTTCTCTTCTCAAGGCCTTTTTATTTATTCTATGATCTGATGCCTCTGCTTCTTCCATCTGATGTCTAAGCTGTAGTTTACTTTTTGGTTGCACAATTTCAGACTGTCTTGGTCAACCTATGTCTGTTTTGTCTTTCTTCTCTTTCCTAGTGATTCTGTCATTAAATTGTCAGTTCTTTCTGGTTTTTCCCCTCATCAGCGAAGGGCTGAAACTTCCCTGATTTGAACCTCTGCCAGAGTCTCCTGTTGTGGATCCGACTCATGCTTTCTCACAGGATTTCAATTTTATGGCTTCCTACAGAGTTTAATCTTTCTGGCCACGATGAAAAAGATCACTGCTCATAGCAGTTCCTGCGAAATTGGAACTAATGAATTATGAAAGTGATAAAGTGTTAATGAGCTTGGTTCTAGAGTGTAAGAGAAATCTATTTTTAAACAGTGTTTTTCACAAAACATAATTATGTTGTACAGAATGAAATTATGCCATTAAAGAAGAAGCACACCATAGGCTTTTGCAATCTTCTCAGGCTGGGGTTGAGTAGAGGGGACACTCTGTAGACATGACTTTTCCCTCTGTGCATATTCTGGTGCTAAGAAAAGGAATTGTCCTCAATCTAACAGCACAGGGGTCTTGGCTGCCCCACTGTGCTTTGGCTCATCCACATTCACCCAAGCAGATGGGTAGCACCTTGGTGTCCACTAAGATCTTTTGCCTTTAATTCAGCATAAAATCCTGGTGCTGCCTGGCCTTATTATCTCTGCTGTAGGATGCTTGAGCAGAAGCGTGTCACAGGCATTTTGCCGCTCTGTTTCTTCCTCATTCTGATCAGTGTTTCAGCAGGGGTTGGGAGGATGCCTTTCACAGGTACTCCAAGCACAGCTAACCCAGCTAAAAGAAAACTGTCACAGCTCCTCAAGTGCTTTCCTTAAAAGTATCCCTATGAGCAGCTATTTCACTGGTTAAGAGCAGAGCACAGTCTGGAGAATGGCTGTTCTGTTTCAAAGCTCTTACAATCATAGAATCATAGAATCAGCCAGGTTGGAAAGGACCTCAGAGATCATCAAGTCCAACCCTTGATCCACTACCACCATGGTTACTAGATCATGGCACTAAGTGCCACATCCAGTCCCAACTTAAATACGTCCAGGGATGCAGAATCCACCACTTCCCTGGGCAGCCCATTCCAGTGCCTGACTTCCTTCTTAGATCCTCACCCTATGTCTCCTTACCAGGTATGGAATAAACACCTGAGAGTCTGTGGAAATTCCACTGTTTCTTAAGCCAGAGTCTGGGGACATCTGGGATTTCTTCCAAGGACTGAATGTGGAGTTTTAGATGTAGCCACATAGGGTCTGTTTTTGCATAGATATGGGGAAAAACACGGCCTTTCTGAAACGCTGAGGACTGAGAGGGCTCCCAAGGACACCAAGGAGGATAACACATTCAGTTGATGTGGTCCATGCATTAAGCAGCTAAGGCAGTGCTGGGATCATTGCTGGAGAAGTCACATTTTTGCAGGTCATTCAGCACCCACTGGAACATTACAATGTCAGTAAAAGATTTACGCTGCCCAGCTGCCCATTCAGACTGTCAGGGCTGAAGGCTGTGGCTGACAAGACAAACTGGATATATATACCTGTAAGTTGCTTTCAGAAGGCAAATTTCTGCAGTAGAACTTTATGAAGCAAACGAAGCATTCAGACATGACTCCCCCATGCCTCACATAATAGGAAACAATGCTATGATTTGAAATTCTGGGGCTTTAGTTTTTAGCAACAATCTCCAGGTCATATGGACAATCTTGAGAATCAATCCTTATGTGAAAAATGTATGCTATCATACAGATGTATTTAATTAAAAGGCATTTTTTCCCACTTACTTTGGAGAAAAGTCTGTTTCTCTGGCTCTGAGACACACCATGAAATACCATAGAGTTGAGGTTAATCATATAAAAAAGGAAGTTTTCTGAGCGCTTTAAGGGAAGCCATCCAGTATCCAGAACTGTAGTCTGCATTAGAGACTTCCAGGAAGAAAGATTTTTCCAAACAAGACACATTCCAAAAGTGAGTGTTGAAAGGGAATAATCCACTCTGAAATGGCAGACATCAATAGGACAAAAAAAAGGAAAAAAAATTACGTTACTGCTCCCTAGAGCTGCAATCTCACCAAATTGCCAACCTGATGAAAGAAGCTCTTCTGATTCCCACTTCTGAGTCAACAGATACCACTGTCACTGACTTTGATAGTCCTACTCAAAGGCCAAAGTATGAGGTCCTTAATGCCCTCATTTGAACAATGTCTTATTTACCTCATTTACAAGTCTAAACTCTTGTTTATTAAGCTCTATAAGATCTTCAGATAGCAAGCACTGTCCAAGGACAAAAATCATACTTTGTTCCAGTTTAGCCACTGAGACAAGGGCACTTGTATTATGGGTACTGATTTAGAGTAGCTGTTTTAAAACCAGTAATCTTTTTGGGTTGTGTTCAAGGTACTAAGCAGAGTAGGGTAAGACAATATTATCCTGGAACAGCACGCATAGTCTTTAGCTCTGATTACACACAGATTTTGCATTATGCCCCTTGGGAGTGAAAAATAAGCCAAAAAAAAAAAAAAATCCAAAGTAAGGATTAACAAAGCTAACAAGACCCTGAGGGCTTCTTTCCAACAGGCTTTCTCTACAATCTATCAGTTTAAAGCTTAGAGTAAAAATGAAAGTGTTTGTATGGAGACAGAGGAGGTAACTCTTAGGGATGAGAGCTTAAATTAAAAAAAAAAAAAAAAAAAGCCACCAGCTATAAGCAACCAGAATGTTTCCAAAACAACTTGGAAACCGCACGGAAACCTGGCACTGTTACATTTTGAAAAAGCAGCTGCACAAGTGCCTTGTGTTTTAAGTGTCTTGATTTTAAAAGTGTTTTATGTTTTAAAATAAGCAGTGTGACAAAGCAGCGTGGAATTCAGCTCAAATGAGAAGGACTTGGTGGGTGAGACTTTCTGCTTTCCTTGTGCATGTCGCATTTAAAAGAGAAATGATGAACTTGCACAACAGGTTATAAAATATGTCCTCATACCATGTTTTACAATATCCTCCAGGACCTTGGTTACTGTTCTTGCCAAATCAAAATTCTGGGCTCCTAGTTCAGAGAAGTCTCCTGAATGGGAACTCCTTGACTCTAATCCAATTTTCAGGGTTAACAGTGATGTGGATAATGGAGAACTCATCCTTGGCAGGCAGACTGACCTTGAGAAAATGTCTAGGGGGACTAGAAATCATTCAGTCTCTATCTCCAATCAAACCACAGACGGCATATGAGACAAAGATAACGTCTCTCGCGTCCTATTACAGCCCACACAGAGGTGGCCTTTGACCTGGTCCTGCCTGTGGAGACAGATGAGATCCAGCAGAAAGCAGCAGCAAAAAGGCACTCCTGAAGCTGAAGACCAGGGCTGGGGCAGAGGTGCCCATTTATCCCATGCCACGGGGCAGACTTGCTCAGTGGTAGGTTTTTCTTGCCAAGAATCTGCACAGGTGATGTGCAGATTTTCTCTCTAATAAGAAAAATGCAGAACCAGGGGAAATTAGCCCATGCTGGGCCTTGGGTGATGCAGAGAGATTGTCATTTGTGTCTGAGAGAGGCTAATCTGAAGATAACTAGGGTAGCTCTACATCTTGTAGGCAGCAACAGGAGCTGTATTAAAAGATAACATTCCTCAGTCTGCTCTCCTTAATGGCAAGGTGTCTGCTGCACTGAACAGGAGGAAAATAGGATACTAGCTGCATGCCCAGAGGCCTCCTTATATGCAATTAAACTCCTTAAAATTTGAACCCCAAGGTTAACTACATATTCAGCTTTTCCAGTTCCCCCAGCTAAAAACACACAAAATTTTAGTCATCAATTGTCTAATCCTTGGGAAAAAAAAAAAAAAAAATAGTCTTGGACAAGTTCTGCTGCTGAAATGTATGATTTGCTTAACTGAGATGTATCAGCTAGTTTTGGTGAAAGAATGGAAGAGGGATCTTCTGTCCCAAGGGTGTTGATAACTGTTGTTATTTTTTCTAGCACATTTCTGGTTTTTCAGGCTAATCAGACCCAGAGCTGACAACAGTTTCTTACTTTGCCTCAGTCACACCCTCCATCATGCAACAATAAAGGGAAACTTTCCTCTAAAGTAATTTGGAAAAAGTGACTCTCCTCACAGTACAGCAGTGGAATTGCCTGTCAGGCTATACATAGAGAGCACACCAAACACTGAATAGTTGTGTTGGTACCTCAGTGCTGCACAAATAATGTCAAGAGCCTGGCAGGCAAAAGGCCTCCCTGCAGCCCAGTAAATACACCGCTGGCCAGGAGCTGGGCTTTTTCAGGGCTGGTGATGCAGAGCTGGCTGAGCCCCTTCAGCAACCTGTGCCTCAGCCCTCAGGCTATAAAATCAGTGTCAAGACACTGACTTCCTTGGGAAAAGTCAGCTGAATTCAGCTAGGCAGTGTGGAGACAGGGCAGCTCCTCAGCACACTGCCAATGATGCTCTGCCTCAGTAAGGTTGGCTGCTGTGGGGCAATTTGGCCACCGTTTGGCACTGAGTTCCCACCCATCCCAAGAGTGCTTTCCCACTGTCTGCAGCCTCATCTCCTGGCACAACAAAGCAGCTCTGATGGGCTCCTGCCTCCATGGTCAGCCTCCTTTCAGCTTTGCCCAGAGCACATTGGAGGCTCATACAGTCATCCAGCACTACAAGATGTGACCCCATCCTTGGTCACCTACTGCCCTTCTCCACCTTGTTCTCAGACCTCTGTCTCCAGCCTGCCACTCAACCTTCCTAAAGTCACCCTCAGCCCCTCCAGTCCCTTATCACTTTCTTCTTTCAGGACTTCATTTCACGTAACCCAGTATCTCAGAGGCAGCACCTCTAAGGCCCTACCACACCCTTCTGCTTTCACATCCATATTGCTTACTCTTTCCCAGCTACAACCTGCATGAGACAGGGACCAGAGGGCCACGAGGACATGGACACAAGCAACTGACAGATGAGGAATGGCAAGAACTCTTCTTGTGACAGCAGTGTCAGCACGAAGTTACAACCTGAACCCACATAAAACCTGGCTCCTGCCTCTCCTACAGAAAGTGACCACACCCTTTTCCATCTACTTATGTTTATGAGGCTACAGTACCTTAACTACTTCTTACTGGGACTACTGATGTTTTTGCCTTATATACATATGCATACATATATATATACACACACATACTATATATATACTGAGTAAAGGCATATTCTGTAGTAAATTTGAAGATGCTTAATGACCTTCGTGGCTGGTGGACATGTCTCCAGGGCAGTTTATGAGGTGGTTGCCAAGGCAGTCTCCTCTTTGTCTGCTTTATTGCTGAATAGCAGCACAGGGTATCAAGAAAAACCTGCACAACCCAAAATAAGGACTACCTTGATCTTTTCATTCTGTAATGACAGGTTCAGCCTCTAATCTAGTCAGAGGAAATCAAAGCTATATATAGTCTTACCCTGCTTTTCATGCCTTAGCTTGCAGAATTAAGAATTCTTCTTTCCTGCACTGAAAGCTGCAGGGCTTTCACTGAAGGAGGCCAACTGTGTTGGTTGAAGTGACCATTTAAAAAAGAACTGTGGTACCATTCCAATGATAACAGAAGTAACCAAATATACTTGCTGATGGGCCCTTCTGCCTGCAGTCTGATAAGCCAGAGATTGTCTTGAGAGGTTTGATTTGGGAAGGATGGAATGAACACTTACCCCTTGTTTTGTCCCTCTCCAACTGAAAAGTCCCTCTAGTATTTGCATGCAAAAACATTCCAGGAACCTTGCAGTTCTATTAATGCCACATGATGAAGTCTGCTTCTGCCTGTAGCAAGCTTAGCTCTCCAGTACTGTAAGTGACATATAATTGCATCCATCAGACATTACTGGGCCTTTTCAAATATGTTGAGGTACCTGATATGAGGCATCTCCAAATCTGCACTGATTAAATCAACTGAGCACATTCTCTCTTTCTCCGTACAAGGGGAGAAGGAACCAAAGAAAGGAGAGTTATGGTTTTTGGGGAGATCACAGGAGAGACATGAGCACAGGAAATATGTTTTAGTGTTTTTTTTCCCCACCATCCTTCTGTAAATCTTAGCAGTATTTCACCAAGAGCCTGGTCCTTAGAGAATGGGAACTGCTTTTGCTGCTCTACTGAGGCACCCCTTCTGAGAACTGCTGTCTGCTGCAAGCTACCCACAGCCTGACTCAGTCTCACTGGCTGGTTCCCTCTCATGCAATCCCTGAGGCTGGCAGGGACCCCAGGAGGTCTCTAGCACAAATCCCTGCCTAAACCAGGGTCATCTATGAGGTCAACCCAAATCACTCAAGGCTTAATCCAGCCCACTCTAGAAACACTCCCACGAAAATCTGTGACTGCTACCCAAATAAATGTTTCATCTTAGAAGTCAGGGTCAAGAATACTAGCACATATGTCAGTTTATTCACTTTAGCTATGAAGTCAAAGATCCCATCTTTCTGACCTCAGTCATTCTAGTTCAGAATGGATCCAAAATAAATGCAATTAAAATTAAATTTTAAAATGGCAGATTATCTTCTTATAGATTTTCTTATGTCTTCTTTTTTCTATTTCCAAAATTTTAAGGTTCTCTGCAGTCTGTGATGGTTATTTCTTTTCCTGGAAAATAAAAAATTCTGTCTATCTTCATTTTACTTCCTGATTCCAGCAGGCAGAGTGTTAGCAAAAAGACTTGCAAAACTGAGGAAGCTATCGCAAGAGCTGTCAACATTTCCACAAAAATGTTCATATCACAAAGTTCATCTGCACAAACCGGTCATTCTCATTAAAGGAGCTAAATTGTCAGTATGCTGCAGTAACTGAGCTATCCTCCTATTTTTTCCCATGACCTCATTTGTGCAGAACTTCAATGCAGTTCACATGGGAAAATACCACCTGACCATGCTGTGACATGTTAGCAACGTGTACTTTGGTCTCTGAGTCTGCTAATCCAGCCTCAGCATTATGTATTAAAATAAACATTAACAAAATTAAACAGGGAAATCTGCCATAATGGACCATATCTGGCCCCATCGGCCAGGGTGCCAGCAGAGTGTAATAAGCAAGTCCACTGTCAGCATCTGAAGGTATTTGAGCCAATAGAGAGCATCTCCTGAGTTGTTCCTTGTCCATCTTCCTCTCGTTCCTTGCCTCATGCTCACTTGGTGAGTCCCCTCACATGGCACTTGAACCCACTGACCCACGCAGGGACACAGGCAGGAGTTTGCATCCTTTGTATCTGAGCTCTGCCATCATGGCAGGCGTGCCCAGAGTCCTCACCTCAGGATAGCTGGGATGTGAAGACCAGGGCTTTCAGCAGTTTTGTTTAGGGCTAAGCCCGCAAAAATGAACAAAGCCCAGACCCCTGATACTCTAACGCCTCTCTGTAAACATGTCGTTGTCTAATTACTGTAGTTTAATTACCATCTGTTACTGCTACATGCCCTTTTTATCCTGTGCAAATGACATTGATCTATAATTAAAAACTGGGTTTTTTTCCCCCGTCTATGCTTGGGAAGGAGGAATGGCAGTGTTGAAGTGACTGAAATAACTTGGTAATGATTGGCAAAGTTGACTTTGAGGGTTAAGCATGCTTTCACAGCTTTAGACAGCACCTATTTGGGAACATAAAGGCAAGAAAGTATACTGTGAAATCTTAGCCCTTAAGTCATCTGTTCCAGTTGATTTCATCCTTCCCAAAATCCAATGTGGAAAGGAGTATCTTTACTCATCTAAATTGCTGTTTAGTCTCCTGAGCAAGGTCTGCCTTTCTGCTGCCTCTATACCTGGTGTAACTCTTCTTTCTGTCCTGATCGATAGATTTCACTGGGAAGTGAATTTACAAAGTGGTCAGGTCCTCACGAACTGTCATGGCAAACAGCTAAAAGCAGTTAGAGCATTAACCAGGCAGCTAAACTGCTGCCATGAGTTTCACTTCAGTTGTGGTCCTCTCCTAAATCCCTACTGTCCGTGTCAAGCATTTCATATCAAACTCCAGTTCGCACTTCCTGAGCTCAGTATGACTTTCAGAAAGGCCAAATAAGGTGACCTGGGCAGACATTGCATTTCTTTAGCAACATCGTTTTTGCTACCAGACTTGCAATTTCACAGCACCACTCAGTGATTGCTCTTAAAGTGCTTTTGAGTGCAGTAATTGCCTGTACTTTTTCTGTCAAGGTCTGTTGTTGATCCTTACCACAAGCCCAAACCACACAATCTGAAGTAGAGCTCCTCTTCACAAACGAGAAATTGAGTATAAGCTACTGTGTCCAATGGCACCATGTCTCATCCTTCAGAGGAGGTATTAATCGTGCTCTGGACATTTTTGTATTACTTGGTGATTGTTTATTTTCATTTTCCTATTTGATTGCGTAAAGGTTATTTCAAGACCTCCATTACGATCCAGCACATTCAGTGTTGGTTTCCAGAGAAGATGGGAGGGTCAGAGCACACAGAGTTTTAATTTAAATTTCATAATTTTCCTCTAAGAAATTAAATAACCACACTACAGACAATACTTCAATACAAATCACTCTTTCAGCTGTGCACTCATCCCTTTTGTCAGGCTCAACCCAGCCTTGGCCCTGTGTGCAGGAAAAGATGCTTCTGAACAGCTATGCCTGGTGGTAGATTGTCTCGTGCAGATATGGCTTAAATAAGGAAGAAGGACAGTAACTCCATGACATGGGCTTAAGTGAGCTGCCTCTGGAAAATAAACATCCAAGTGAGCAAAGCCAGTTGCAGCAATGGGATGCAGGAGCACGATTACAGGAGCAGGCACCCATGGAAATTTTAGGCCAGACTTGAAGTACTTAGGACATGACCCTGAAGAGTTCAGTACTGACTTGGCAAATCAATTCCACTGTTATTTCTATAAAAAATTCTAGTAATATGAATAACATGTTCTTCTTTATTCTGTGTAATTGCAGATACTTCTGTTTAGTGTCATTTTGCTTAATGGAATCCCTTTTTTTTTTTTTTTTTTTTTTTTTTTTTTTTTTGTACAGAAGAGTTTGGGAAGCAGTTATTATATATTCCACACCAAAGCATATGTGAAAGACTCCTGAGAAATACATAGTCAACTCATGTGTTTCATGAAATCAAATTATTTTCAGCTATTATTCACAAAATTTCCCAGAAACAAAGAAAGCATTAACCTCAGTTTATAGTGCTAGAGCATTCTTCTATAAAGGACTTAACCCCCATGGCAGGTGTCTTCATAACTCTTTGTGAAAGTAAAAGCTACTGTTGCTACCTACACCACATGATCTATTGTACTCAGATGCTTCTTTCAGGCTCTCAGTGTATGTTACACCAGAAATGCACATTTACTTCAAACATCTGCTTCTCTTAACACTGCTACAGTGGAGCTGACGCCAGTGGAATGACTTCTGGCAGTATATGCATAAAGAGAAGGGGGAATAGATCTGAGGTTACCACCAGTTTGCTAAGCAGAGCCAAGAGCAGGAGTCAGCTGAGGATATGGTGCTCAGTTCCTGGGATATGTGAGTCTAGGGCTCCATCTTGGAATGAAGCAGAAGTAAAGGACAACTCTCAGAACAGAAAATGCTCAAAGTAGTAGAGATTTTAGCAGAGTTTGAGAGGTGGGTCCCAACACTGCATCTCTAAATGTAAGAAATCTTGTTACAAGCTTTAGCTCTGGGAGATTTCCACTGTTTTGAGTACAAAGTAAGGGATCTTTCGGGCCAAGAGTAAAACCACAGGGATCCAAGGCTTTGAAAGTTGCCAGGTTTCTCAACTTTCTGATTAACCACATGGGAACCTGGTATCTGCTGTTTGGTCTCTACCATACCTTCTGATGTCACCAGGATTTAGCCTTCCTGTCTCTGGAGGAATTACAACCAAAGAGGAAGCACCAGAAGAAATTTTTTAAAATCTGTTCTCCTGTTTCATGACTCTAAAGGCTACTTCACAGAACAGGTAAAAATTTTCCACAAAAAAAAAATTAGGTTTCATTTCTTGATTTGCTTACCTAGTGGGTTCTTTGGGGATTTCCATATTAAAAAAAAAAATCACAATTAAATCCGGTCTTCCCCTCAGAAACCTGTACTTCCCTAAATATCTCACCAAACATCAACAAAGCAGATCTAATATGGGGAAATCACAGTGGGGTTGGATCAAGGATTGGACTTGATGTTCTCGGAGGTCTCTTCCAACCCACTTAATTCTATGATTCTATGAAAAGAAAGAAAAAAACAACAGTCCACCATTATTTGGCTGTGCAATGCTAAGAAGCTTCCAGGGTTTTTTTCCTTCGTCATTGAATGATCACAGGGGCTGGGCAAGAACCTCCATACTGTCATTATGACACCAGTGAAAGCCTCTTCAGATACCATCTGAAAAGTAGGAAGGGATGAGAATGGATTTTTACAAACAGCTGTGCAGCAACTTGCTGCTATTTAAAGCTGCATATGGTAAAAGCAAGAGGTGGATACCACTGTGGAGATGTCACAGAGCAATCAGCAATCATGTCAACCTCTAAGGGTAGCACATCCTTCTTTGTGTCTCTTGTAATACTGAGATTACACTGAGTCCTCCTAAGAAGGATAAGAATTAGCTGGCAAGGTGCTTCAAAATAGGCAGTGGTTGCAACTTGAATTTTGCTGGGTTGCTACTTCAATTTTAACTGAAGGGAGGATCTCCATTAAATCAGAACTACATAAGGCAAATTCAGCTTTCAGTTTGCATCTGAAGGCATCAAGTCTGTGGAATCTAACAAGCTGAACTGAGGTAACAAGGAGAAGATGTTGTTCCCACTTCTTCAAACCCTTTAGGAGGAGCCAGGTCTCAGAAAGGGGCACGTGACACAGATCATTGTTTATGTGTCAACTCAGAAAGGAAATTCCAGGAGCGGGCCAGCAAAACCAAAGCTGCTTTGTCCTCACTACAGCTGAGAAGGTGGAATCTTGAATGGCAGGGGAATTACAGCTGGTCCTTTTGAAAGGCAGTGCAGACTCAAAGTGCAGGTAGTTACTGGGAGGATTCACCTCCGTTTGCAATGTTCCGTGGCAAGCTTAAGCTTCCTTGCAGCAAGTCCCGCCCTGAAGAGGAATTTTCTGAAGTTAAAGACTAGATCCTTGGAAAAACCCTGCTAGTTCACAGTGGTCCTCAGGCTATGCAAGATGGAGTGTTTTTACACACTTTCAGGGGTGTAACAGCAAACTTTCGACTGACTTGCATTCCACAACAAGACAATATCTCTGGAGGTGCTCAGAGGTCTCCTACCCTGACACACACAGAATAACAGGGAAGAATGAAAGCCACTTCATTAAGCTGAGGCAATCCAGGGAAAACAGGGTACTTATCAAGGAAGATCAGATTCTAGTCTTAATTCTTTTACAGCAGACAATTTAAAAAAAAAAAAAAAAGAAAACAACAAAAAAAAAACAACAAACTATTTTTGAAAAAAAAGTTTAGAAGGCAGTAGAGTAACACAAAGTTAATGTATTAGATTACTCCATGACTCAGATTTACCATCTCCCCTTGCACTAGACATAATCCTTTGGCTTTACTAACAGGAATTAATTCAATTTCTTCTAAACTTAAAAGCCATACTGCTTACCCTAAATGAGGAGGGAAGCAAAAGCATGACCATTTCCGTACCCAGTATGTTGTTGCCAAAACGGTGCAGGATGGAGAACTGAGAGGCTTTCTACAGCTCAACACTGACAGAACTCCAGCTAAAAATAATGTGAATATCCACTATAGGAATGCATGAGCCTCATGGCCACTGTGATTGCTGCACATGTGATGGCAGCTCTCCTGCTTTTTGAATGAGAGCTGAATTTTAATTACCCTTCTCTACTTCCTTTGCCACTTGTATGAAAGTGGTGAAAACTGATTTAATTCTTGTTCCTACAAGAAAGCTGTGCCTCTGAACACAGCCCTTGCAGTAAGTTAGTGATAAATAAGAAATAGCAAGCAAGTAAGTTAGAAAAGCATGGCAGAAAATCTCTTTAGCTAGGCTAGCTCAGTGACATTTTTGTACTACATTTTACTTTGCCTGTACTCAAATAAATCAGATTTTATGGGACAGGGCAGGAGCCAAAAAGTAACATTTCTATAAATGAAATTTTTTAGGATGACAGGATTCAATTTTTTAACTTTTCTCTAAAGGAAAACTTGAATCATCAAAACCAAATTCCCCACGATGCAAAATCTAAGCCCTAGGTCAAGTTCAAATAGCTAAATATAGAAGAGTTTCCCCACCCCGCAGCTAACCCTTGCCCTTGTATTCTTAACTGAACACCTTCAGCTGTGTCTAAAGGTTTGCTGTTCTTGCCCTCATGCAGGAGCACCAAACACATGCAGCATCTGTGCAGTTGGGTGCTCCAAGGAGCAGGTGGATGAGAGAGAAAGCTTTCTGGGGAATTGAGCAGCCAGCCAGGCAGCTGCGCCCTGTGCAGGAGCAACGCTGTGACGGGCTGTGATCTGGGCTTGAGATTAGAACACATTAAGAGATTCAGTTGTCTCTCTGGCTTCAAAGTCTGTTTACAATGCCGAGGTATGCGAGGAACCATATGAGAAGGAAAAAAATTCATTTAAGCAACTGTCAAAATTCATTTGAGCAAGGGCAAAGAAATAAGTCACAACACTGATCTGCAGAAACACAAGTGGTTTAGCAGAGAATAAAACAATTACCTTGACAAGCAGAGCCCAGCAACAATGGATTTAGCTGTATTCGTATAAATAATAGTGTGAAATTATTTGGATGAATTCTTTTGAGTGAGTGTTTCCATGACTATCCTAAAATTCACATGTTTACATGTATTCCTTAGAAAGTGGAAATCATATGCCTTACACATCCCTTTACACACAGGGTTGCATTAGACATGGCTGGCTGTGAACTGGGTTCATTTTCACTTCCTCATGACGGACTTGGCTATCCAAGGAACAGCACCAGCCATGAGGCCCGCCTGCTTCCCAGAAACAGTGAGGCACTGAAAACAGTTGTTCAGTATGACTGAAAAGGCAATGCAGTATAAGTCAGATAACTGGTGACCCCCAAATTCAGTAGCAGAAATAGAAACAGATTCAGTGAATTAACAAGGCTTAGTCAGCCAGTGCCTTGTGCTTTTCTCAGGACTTCCACCTGGTGAAAAGCAGCTCCTCTCGCTTGATCAAAACACTGGCCCCCTCGTCTGGAGGTGCTTTATGTTCCTGTTGTGAGTCTGTAAATGTAACACAAGGTGCAGAACCACAGGGGAGCTGAGGTAAAGCAGCTGCAGGAAATATTAACTGAACTACACTGCAAAAGCAAGATCTGCTGCCGGTCACAAGAGGGACCTGCTCAGTGCAAGTGATATTACATAAATACTGGTGATCACAAGAGGATTCAGTACAATATCCAGAGCAAGACAAAAGAATGTAAAGACCTTACTTGATTTTTCTTCTTTAATGTTGTACTCAAGCACACCAGGAGCCTCGTTCTGCACCGGCAGGCAGACTGTGAGGACCATGTTGTTCACATTAGCCTCTTTCCTAACTAAGAATATCTGAAAAAGGAGAAAGAAAGCAAGACCTCAGCTACATTATGTGAGCTCCTGAACTTTATTTTAGGTCATTGTCAGTGAAGATTTTTATCAGTACAATCCAACTTCAGATGATCTTATTTTAGCTTCGTTCCACTTAGTTGAGCTTTACAGCAAAAATAATGAATAAAGGGACATTTCACCTGGGTGAAATTCAGGCCTGCAAAGGAAGTCCCTATGCATCACTGATGTCCCACTTAAGCCCAAGACAATCTATTTCCCTAACTGAAGAATATAAAACTGGACTCACAATTTGTCAAGTGATGTTCCTCTCATAAGTGCCCTAAATCATGGACAAGCACCCTAGAATGTCCCAGTTCAGATCTAAAGCAAGAGAGTCATTTGTACATTGAGTGGGAAAGTATTCAAGGTCCCATAAGGGCAAAGGCTCTGATGGCTACAGTGTCTCATGGCAGAGCTGTTTCCCACTTCCAGAAGGTTATTCAGGCTGGTAGCTATCCTGGAAGGACTCTTCTCCAATTTCCTGGGTGAAGCCATGAGGCCAGACCAAGTTGCTCAGGGCTTTATAGAAGTCTGGAGAACCTGGGAGACTGCAGAGCCTTTGCAAGGAACCAGTTCCACCACTTACTGTCCTCACAGGGAGAATGTGCTTCCCTGTACCCAGTCTGAACCCCTCTGGTTTCCTTGTATGCCTGTCACCTCTTGTCCTCTCACCATGGAGTGCTGAGCACAGCCCAGATTCACCTCCTCCATGACCTACCTCTAGGCACCAGGAGCTTGCTGTGTGGTCCCCCTGAAGCTGTCTTTCCTCCTGGCTGAACAAACCCTGGTCCCACAGCCCCTCCTCAGTGGGTCTGTGCCCAGCTTGCTGCTCACCATCCCTATGGGTCCTCTGCCACAGAGCTGCCCAGCCAGGCAGTGCCAGCCTGGATCACTGACAGGGATCTGCCTTTCCAGAGGCAGTGCTTTGCCTTTGTCCTTCTTGAATTTGGAAACAAGCCATGTCCCCCCAGCTTGTCTTAGATCTGTCAAGTGGTCATTCAAGTGTGTTGAGTGGTCCTGAAATCACAGACCTGTTGTGCCTGAAAGGAACTCTGGAGATTGTCTAGTCCAAACGCTGTGCTCAAAGATGGACAGACTGCAGCAAGTTATTCAGGGTGGTGTCTATCAGGGTTTTTACTGTCTCCAAGGATGGAGGTTCTACAGCCTCTTGAGTAACGTATTCCAGCATTCAATCATGAAGAGAGAGTAAAAAGTTTTTATTAAGGTTTAAGCAGAATTTTCTGTATTTTCGTTTCTGCCCACTGAACCTCATTCTTTCACTGGATACAATGAGATTGGTCTGGCTCAATCCCATGAGGTATTCATACACATTGATGAGTCTTTAACTGGATTGTCTTTAACTGGAACTAGTGAAACTACTGTAGCCATTGGTTCCCACCAATAAGACCAGTGGAACTTGAAAAAAAAAATTAAAGGAAAAATACCTCATTCTTTTTATTGTGTGAGATCTGGTGTGTTTCTAATTAAAGCTCATTGTCAAGGTTACTTTTAGCTTGTATCTTGAAGCTGCAGCTATGAAGACAAAGAAATCTTCACCTTTATCTGTTCTTTGACAACAAGCTTTGACAAGAAAGAGTCATTTAAAAAAAACTGAATTAAAAACTCAAGCTAATTCTGGAGTCTGGATATTGATATTAGAAAGAGAAATGTGACTTGATAAAATCATTAATCAAGTCTCAGTCATAAGGGCATCTCCGGTCACTTCAAAGCACTCATGCTGAACACACAGCTTTGGGGCAGCTTCACAACCTCGCACAGTGCTGTCATGTTGGCCTCTGCCATGCAGAAGAAATGGAGCCCCAGGGGCTCAGTTCCATCAGCAGGGCAGATAAAATGCAAATAAATGCATGACAAACAGGTGCATGCCTTAAACAGGCCAATTTCTAGTGCAGGGCAAGCCCCCAGTCTTCTGTCATAGAGAGTATCTGCAGGTAGAGAATCTCCCTTCCTCAGGTCCTGCCACCCACACGGCAGCACTCTCTCTCTAACCACTACTGTCAGATAGCACCATCTCACATTGCATTGGTCAAGTGCTTCATGTGAAATTCAATCCAAGCTACGAGGGAAATGAAACCTGGAAATGAATCACTTCTGGTTTTCCTGATTGACACGCCTGGTTGCCATGGCTCCAAGTGCTAAATTTGGACTATGGCTGTTCAGGTAAGTGGGAGGTGGGTTTTCCAAGCTGTACCTAACTCTACGGCTCAGGTCAGGACCGGTACCAAAGCCAGTCTCTTTCATTTGCACCACTGATGCAAACAGTTTCAGACAGGCTCAGCATGGACAGGAGAGGCTGCTCTGGCTGTGGGACACCTCTGATGTGTCACCACTTCTCCTGCCTGTTTCAAGTTGCAGTTGAAGTCTCCACCAGAGGACGGTGTAAACAGAAGGAACGGAGGTAAGATGTATTCCCAAAGCTGCTCAGAGGTGGGGAACGCTCTGCCTGCAAGGACTAGGGAAAAGCCAAGGAGGCTTAGGGCCATTTGTGGCTACATCACAGACAGTTACTGAGGTCTCCGCTGATGGACAGATTAGAAAAACAAAGAGAATAATTTGCCCAAGCTATTTGAGAGGTCTGATTCAGGGTGAGGTGCAATGCACAGCCCAGGCTGCTCAGGTGAGTCCTACTGAAGGGTGTCACTTGGCTGTGCCAGCCTTTAGCCCTGGGATAGACCATGGGATAGACCTGGGATAGAGTCAGCCAAGGGGTGGGTCCAAATGTCCTCAGAGCAGGAGTGAGTGAATTCCTCCTGTTCTCTGACATCAACTCAGGTCATTTGCACCTGCCTTTCTCAAAGGACCCAGGCAGGACACCAATACCCTGCTATGCCTCACCTCTGAGACCCAAGGAATGTGGAGCAGCTCTCTTTGCTCCAGAAATGTTTTCTTTAAGCAAGCTATAAGCTTTGCACGAGTGTGCCATTTCCTAACACTCAGTTTATACAAACCAGATACCAATCATTGCAACAAAAATGGCTCCCACCAGCTCCCAGAATTTAAGGGCCTTTTTTCAGAGATTCTTTTCAATTGCTCCAAATTAGGATAGTCATCATATCTATGGGTATGGTGGTGAATGGGAAGCCATCCCCACGAATCTATATGCTAAGTAAATAAAACCCAAGATAAGATCACATGCTTCCCCAAAGCCACTATATCTGTCTTGCACCACTGAGAGAGGTAAAGCATCAAAGGGTAATGGAAACAGAGAGCAGTCTGCCAAACATTTTTGCTTCTACACGAAGAAAAGCGCTGCTCTCCTAACCAGCCCCACCAAGAACAGGAAATGTGGTTGTCTGAACTGAAACCACTTTGGACTTACCCCTGCTGTTTCTTTGCCAAGGATCGCTGCAGCCCTTTCCTGGCTCATGTTCAGCTGAAGCCAGACAGGACACGTCTTGATGAGTTTGTCAAGGATGCTGATCCCTGGAAGTGGGAGGCAGTTTTGCAGGGCAATGGCCTGACAGAGGTGTGTCTCTTTTCCCTCTTCAGTGGTATCTCCAACAGGGCTGAAACACAGCAAGGGAGTCCCTGATAAGCAGAACTGCAAACAGAAATTTTGAGGGGAGAAAGGACTGTAAATGCAATCACAGAGGCAGAGGCACTGAGGCAGCAGGAGTGCTCCTCAAGGGGCACCAGACCACAGGCACCTTGCTGTGACAGTGGAAATCTTGGTGCACAGACCTCAACAGATACACCCCATCCCAAGGACTTTGACCACATGCTGATGGTTTCAGAGCACAGGTTGACAGGGTGCTTTGTTGGTTTCAGCTCATCTATGGACATTGCCTTAGCATAGGTCCCCACAGATGTGTAAGGGGTACACAGAGGCAGCCAGCACTGCAGAGGGTTGAGCATGCCTGTCCCCTGGACCCCATACTCCAGCTGAAGGGTCTGAGTGATGTTTCATGGCTTCAAGGACAGTGATGTGGCAGAGGAAAGGGATCGCAGAGCCACATGTCAGTCTGAGGTGAGCCACGCCACTAGGAGCACTTCTCCAAACACACGGAAGCTGTGATGGGCACCAGTGTGGCATCTTGCCCCAACCCAGGGCCCCTCAGATGGAACCTGCCAGTAGAAGCCAGAAGCACTGTCAGCTGCTCTTGAGTTTTGGCAGTCTCCTCCCCCATGCCCAGCTCAGATTGTCTGCAAAGAGGCAGACTAAGGCACCTCAGTTTAGAAATAACACCTAGCGCTCCTTGTCTCACTGACAAGTCTGTGCTGGTCCTGGTGGTTGCAGAGGCGGCCACTCCTCCACCTCTACACCCAGGGTGCCACCGGTGGCTGCTCATGGGGAGGGAGAATATTCCACCTCCACTGTCACTCAGAGCACAGGAAAAAGAGGAGGAGGATGTGTAAGAATCCATCCAGTAGCAAGTTATCCACTACAGAAGAGGTATCTTTGCTGATTCTCAAATGCTGATCTGCAGCAGGAGAACAATTTCAGATACAGCTCTGCAAACAGCCCTAGGCTGTTCAGCACAACCCAGCAGGTCCTGCAGGACAGGACTGATAAGACACTGACATAGTGAACCCTTGCCCTGTACAGAGGGACAGGAGTGAGAGGGACCACAGGAAACACGTGGAGAAACACCAGAGGGACCTTCAGGAAGGAGGAAATGAAGACACACATTTGTTATTTTGGCCAGTCCTAAAGATATAATTGGAAGCTCTATAAAGTTGCATGGGAGATGATGAATGACAGCAGAGGGGCCCTCCTCTGGCATCACATGTTAGCAATGCCCAACCACACCTTATGTCTCAGAGCTTATTCTCAGCTGCACAAGA
Source organism: Pyrocephalus nanus (assembly GCA_038380795.1). Lineage (NCBI taxonomy): Eukaryota > Metazoa > Chordata > Aves > Passeriformes > Tyrannidae > Pyrocephalus > Pyrocephalus nanus. Next base: position 47,719,620 of record CM076265.1, on the reverse strand, counting down.
CATAAGAACACTGCAATTATGCTGTTGAGAATATTAATGCTCTGAGATATGCTCTCCTTTAGATTCCTGTACTGATCAGAGACACAAAGAATTAGTTCTATTTAATTTTAGTCCCTACAATCTAAGGCATTGGTATTAAATGCTGGCTTCTGCTATGGTGCCAATTTAATGAAGTATGCATGTGCTTAGCATTGCAGGCAGTGGAAATACTTGTGCTGAAAGGTCTGGTCACAAGAGCCCTGCTGGATAAGGCCATAGACTCATGGGGATACAGGCTTGTATGTCATCTGATTAATTGATTTTACATTTAAAGAAAATACAGGACAACATACACAAAATATGTTTCTCTGCACTAGTTTTCTGCTTAGATGCCAGAGCTGAAGAAAGGAGGACTCTTACTTTTGATTTGGTCTTATTTCAAATATTTTTCCTTTTCCTTTTATTTTTAAAGAAACAGATCTTAAAGTAGTACATTTCAAATAAGGTCAGTCCTAAACTACTAAAAAGGTCAGTCCTTTCAAAAGCAGTGCCACAGAAAGTGACCTCAGGGTCCTGCTAAATGCCAAGCTGAATATGAGTCAGCAGTGCCCTGGCAGCCAGGAGGGCCAATCGCGTCCTGGGGGGCATCAGGCAAAGCATCGCCAGCCGATCAAAGGTGGGAATTGTCCCACTCTGCTCTGCACTGGGGCAGCCTCACCTTGAATATTGGGGCAGTTTTGGGCACTGCAATATAAGAAAGATATTAAGCCATAAAACCTTCAAATTATGAGTGTCTGAAGGAGGGCAATGAAGATGGTGAAAGGCCAAGAGGGGAAGTTGTGTGAGGAGTGGCTGAGGGCACTTCATCTGTTCAGCCTGGAGGAGACTGAGGGGAGACCTCATTGCAGTCTAAACTTCCTTGTGAGGGGAAGAGGAGGGGCAGGCACTGATCTCTTTTCTGTGTTGACCAGTGACAGAACCCAAGGCAATGGTCTGAAATTGTGTCAGGGGAGGTTTAGGCTGGATACAAGAGAAAGATTCTTTACCCAGAGGGTGGTTGGGCACTGGAACAGGCTCCCCAGGGAAGTGGTCACAGCACCAAGCCTGACAGTTCAAGGAGCGTTTGGATGATACTCTCGGGTACGTCGTGTAACTTGGGGATGGTCCTGTGCAGGGCCAAGAGTTGGACTTGGTGATCCTTGTGGGTCCCTTCCAACTCAGCATATTCTGTGTTTCTGTGATTCTGTGAAAAGTCAGTTTTTATAAACATAGACTTTCAAATCCCAAAAGCAACACAGAGATTCTATTTTTCGTAGCTTTTTTGTCTTTTGCACTCCTTCAGAGACAGCTTTCTTAGAAAATACAGGTGCTTCTGCAATTCTAGAAGTATTTAGGATATCAGGCTACAGAATCTTGATTTTAATCAATCCATTTTTAAGATCATAGCCAAGACAATAAGAATGAGAGAACTGTGCCTAAAAAAAAAAAAGGCAAATAGAAATAAGTGAAACTCTCTCTCAACTTGTCATAAAAGCCCAGCCTGTCACATAGGTGAGGAAATTTCTTTCAGACATAACAGCATATGATTTTAATCAGTATCATCTGAACATATAGAGTAAAGCAATGGAAGACAGCTTTTGGAAGTTAACCTGATTCATCTCTTAGGTTTTTTACAGAAGAAGCAACAACCAAAAAAAAGTGTAGTAACCATGTGAACGGAAAACATGTATTGGACGGCAACATTCACACTCAGTAATGGGAAAAAAAGTAATGAGTAAAGGGAAATAAAGGTGAGTTGTAATGAAATATTCCATACGACAGTTAGCAAAAGCTACTCCCATAATTAGTCACATAGGCATGAATCTGATCTTGCCAATGATGTGTGAAACCCAGATCAAAAGAGGGCCAATGCTGATAATGTCTTGTTGTGGCACCAGAATGTATTGCAATAGCTCCAGTGATGTTGAACTTTGTTAGCCATTAATTATGTAAGCTGAAAAGGGCTGGCAAAGCACTGAGGCTCAGGAATCCCATTGCCTGGAGGGAAATGAAGGTTATCCACGAAGACAGGAAAATAATACAAACCAGCTTGGACCTGGTGAGCACCAGGCACATAGTGACCCTGGCACAGCGTTCCTTTCCCCCAGGGAAACCCAGGCTTGATGAAAGCCTCCCTCCCACAGGCACATCACCTGGAAGGAGCCTACTCACAGCAGCAACAGGGGTCTGGCAACAAGAACAGACTGGTGAATAAAAATAACAGAACTGACCTTCCAACACATGTGGCTACATGTAGGGCCCACTGTCTAATTTTGGAGAATGGATAAAAAATAGAAAATCATTCCGAACTCAGACACACAAGATGAAAAAGGAAGAGCCGGAAGGTATTTGTCTTAAAGGAAAATCTCATTATTTGAGTGTGTGGAATCTTTCAGTGTGGATAATTTAGGGCAGTGTATAAGGCATTTTTTTGGCTGAACTGGAATCCAGCATTTTGGGGGCCCTCAGGGATGAGCTCTCCTCTCAAAAGCCATCCCAGCCTGGAAGGAACTAAGCAGGCTCTTGTACTTGTACAGGGGGAGGAAAGTGCAGCTCAGTGAAAGGGGTGACTTTGGTTGAAGGAGAGGCAAGAAAAGTCATTAATGGGATCATCTGGAAACAGAATTGTTTGGCTAGACTCTTCCTGTCAGTGAGTTATAACAAATGATGGATAATTTCCCAAGGGAAGAGGAAGGGGATTGCATTGCCCAAATCTCTTAAAATGCCACATTTAGAGCAGTAGCAAACACTTCATTGAGTCAAATCTGTGCTGTCTAAGAAATGGGAGTGGATGACCTAACAGACCTTTTTCAGCTGTAATGCTGTGACCCATGACATGCCAGCTGACGCAGTTATGGCACCGATGCTTGACTTCTGTCCTGGGCACAGCTGCCACAAAGATTCACATGCTGGGCTGTGGGAGCGCTTAATCCAGCAATTTAATCTGGCTCTGCTGTAGCTCTGTGGCTGCACAGAGAGGAGGGAGCCAGACAGCTCCTGGGTTCTTGCTGTGCAGCCAAGTTGAAGGGATTTGCAGCCACCACAGTGACCAGCCAGCCTTCCCTGTTTTGCTCACTCAGAATTCACACATCAGATGATTTCTAAGCTCGCGGTTTTAGAAAGAAGATGCAATTCCCTCCTGCAAAAGTCCTGCAAAACCCTTTGGCTGACATGGGCAAGTGTTCATTTTGCCAGGTGTGATGTGAAGGTGAAAAGCTGGTCCTAGAGCTGCCTACTTTCTTTGGTTTTATTGACTTTTTACTGCAAACTACCTTTAAATCTTGCAGTGGCTCTGCTAAATTGGACTCAGTTGGGACGCAGGGAGCTGTGTGCTGCATACTGACTGGCAGCACAGGCTAATTAATTGCACAGCTATTACATTCACACACCTGCCCCAGGCTGGCAGAAGGTATTGGGTTGCTTGTTGGAGACAAGAATAATGACAATGGTGATTTGAGTTATTGCACAGTGACTGTATGCTGAGGTAATGACACCACCATGACTCATTGCTTTGGAAACGAGGAGCCACACTTGGCAGCTGAACATTCCCAGAAATCTTCAGAGTAGCAAGGGGATATAATCCACTGAATTCATGCAGGTGCAGGCCTGAGCATAGCTTTGCAAGGGATTTCAGAAATATTGCCACAAACCTGCTGACACTAAGGGCTTCCTGGCTGGACTATATGGGGCTGGCCACTCTGAATTACCCTGGGGCAGCAGACACATATAGAAATTGTGTGGAACAGCAGCAGAGACTGCCAGATGAATTCTTTGCTCCTGCACATTTGCAGCTTCTGCCTATCACCAGACCTGCTCTGAGAAGACATAAGGTGTTACTAAATCTAAATCTTAAACTGGAAACCAAATGCTCTGTAGTGCACTGATAAGTAATGACTGAGGGCCTTAGTGTTGTTTAAATAGATGTAAGAATAAGAAGCTAGTTTTTTATTATTATGTTTTGTCGCTTTTACTTCTCCCTTTGAAAATCAGAAGACATTAAGAGAGTGCAAGAACAAGGGTTTGCTGTGCCATCCTCAAGGAAAGAGATACAATGGTATATTTACATTTATAGCAGAGCAGGAACCACAGGTCTTAAAAGGTGTTCCAACTGGGTTGCTTCTGAAGGATAAAGATGGACAAGTAGCCGTAAACTCCACGTGCCAGATGACAGGGAAACGTTTTGCACCAAAGCCACCTGGCACCTCAAGGGATACATCTGGGAAAAGCCAGCTTGTATCTGAAGCTCATATGTGGAAACCCTTCAAGCACAGCAAAACAGGTTACAAGGAGCACCTGAAGCAGGAGGAAAAGATAGAAGCCCATGAAGCCAACACACCAGTCCTGGTGGAAGTGGATAGGCAGTGCTGGCAATTTCTGCATTTAAAAGAGAGAGTTGGGAGCACAGGGTCTCATGGACATGGAGCAGATGACGGTGCTGAGATTAAAAGACTGACAGAAAACTCACAGCTGTATTTTACATCCTGTGTCACAACCATCCCAGCTAGACTTGGTTGCAGGGCTCTGTGCCACTGGTAATAGATCTCCGTATCCATTTTTTTCATAGTCAACCCTTTTCCTACTAGGAATAACTGGAATTACATGAGCAGCAGTTAAAGTACAGCAAGGTTTCACCCATTAGACCCTCATGACACACAGAGCTAACTGTGCTTTCTTTGGTTTGGTATCACTTCCAATTGGACAGATGTGGAGGAATACATTTAATGCAGGTAGTTGGGTGTGCAAGCTGCAGTGCAACCTGCACAGACTTATTAAAAATCTTTGTTCACACATGTGAATTCACGTGCTGCTACTTTCAGTTCACTGTGAGGGAAGTTACACAGTGCCACAGCTAGAGGACATCAAGATTCATTTTGCTTCTGTCTAAAAGGGGTCATACTTCAATGCCATTTTCTTAGTCTCGTAAACCAGCTGGTCTTTGATCACTTGATCAGTGCAGATCACATTAATCCAAGATGAAGGAGAATGATTAATTTGCTCTCTGGACCTGGCTTGGGTCACCTTGCTGATTCTCATTTCTTTCTTCTGTCAGGTGGGGGAAGTCAGACCCTGCACCCAACCCAGCTACAGGGAGAGCTCCATCATCTTTAAACCTCTGGAGTTGTTTCATCATAAACCAGAGTATTAGGAAGATGGGAAGGAAGCAAAGTGACATATTGAGTAATGCAAAGCACAACAGCTAACTCTGTGCACCGAAAGTATACCTGGGCTTGCAGAAAATTCAGGCTTTATTAAATGCTTTTTCACAACGGAGCCAAGAGATCTGACAAAAATCAAACCAACAAAGAGAAATAAAGTAACCAGGAATGAAAACCCCAAAATGTAGAAAGAGAAGTTATTGGGGTCTTCAGAGTTCACACTCAGCTAATTGACACCCTCCAATCAGAAATAAACCAGTTTCTTGTCGTCTGATAGGCAAAAAGAAAGAGAAAATATGTAGGGTGTTGAGCAAGCTGTGGGAGCTTCCTGCATTGTAAGGTTCTGGGATGCACAGAAAAATTGGATAATGGAAGCGATGTGACAGGCTTGGTGTGCCCCACGAGGCAGGCTTGCCTGTTCAGTAGCCCTTCCTACCTTGCAGTGTGCTTGTGCTACTGGTACACCTTGATGATAAGCTCGTAGCTCAGGAAGTTGTGCTTCTCAAACTGCGGTCTGTGGAGAGCCTGTGGTTGGCAGAGAACTTCCTCCTGCTCACTGGTCCCCTTGTTCCTACTCTACTTAAATGTCCACCCTTCAACCGTTTGGTCTTTGGACTACATTGGATGCTCTGCATGTCCAAGCCATTTGGCTCAGCCTGGAAAGAACCATGCTTAATAGCCAAGGCAGCAGCTGTTCTAGCTGCCAAATGGTAAAACAAACCAAATACCAAATACATATCTCCTAAATACCCCGACACCTCATAGCTCAGCAAAACTCTCTGTTTCCCACCTACTCCACTTTCTGTTACAGGCACCCTCAATTTCAGCACTGAGGTTTTTCACCCTGCAGTTGAATTCTCACGTCTGTGAGCTTTTTCTGTAGCTGCCAGAGATTTCCAAATGCCTGCTTCTGTGAAGGCTAGGAGTTTGCACACACAGATTTCAGACATCCACCTCTCCCCAGCTGGACCCTGCCTGCACATGTTCACATGTTTGCCAAAGTGAAGCAAGTCATCACCCTGCCAGGGAGCTCCACTAATGGCACAGAGGAATCAGGTGAGGGACAGCTCACCTACCCTTAAATCATTCACCAGTTCACCAAGTCCTCACCACCTCAGTCACATAAACCAACAGAAGAAATTACAAAAATGAATGAGTGCTGTTATAGTTCTGGGGAGGAAAGGTGTCGTGACTACTTGTGCAGGTGGAAGAACACTAATTCATGTGTCAATTTATTAAGAAACAAGTGGCCACAGAATTTTCTGCTCACATATGATACCAGATTGTTGTCTTATACATGACAGGGTTCAGCTTGAAGGTCTGATAGGTCAGCATCACACAGGAGGAACTGTGTGGACTTGTACTGTTGCCTCCTGCACAGCAAGGATAGCTGAGCTGGCTTGAAAGATCCGAGCCTTAGGAGCAGGCTCTGTGCAGACTCATGGAGCAAGCTGGCAGAATAACCGAGCTTGTGCTAAGCTCTGGTGTTCTGGTTGCTGCCATTACCAGGTTTAAAGCTGACACATATATTTTTCCTCATTACTACCATCATACAGGCAAGCAACGTGACTGCAGCTTATCTGCATCTGAACTGAGAAGAGTCTTGCCCCCGTTCGAAGGTCAGGAGTCAGGTCAGCTCTGCAGAACCTTGCTGGACAAGGGCTACTGATGTTGTGAGGGATATGTAACCATTGCCACTGATCAGAACATAAACCTGGTGTTTAAAACTAGTGGTGGTTCTCTAACGGCAGGAGCAGCAGGGTCAAGTCGCTCAGGAGCAGAGAAGGAGGGGTGCTTGCAGTGCTTCCCCATAAACCCTCAAAATGTTCTTCCTTCTAAATTAGTCAAGCTTCGTTGTAAGTGCCTACAGAGAAACAGCAGCAATACAGTCAGAGACTCTTGTTTGACCTCGTCAACAAACTTTCAGCACAAGAGTTCTCTCATGGAGCACTAAATGTTTATTAAGTTGCGAGCTTCTCTGAGTTTCCTAGGTTGATTAGGTCTGTCCCTCCATTTAAATGTACAAAGGTATGTATCCTGTAAAGAACTGCATATGCACAAAACCCCAAATACAAGCTAATTCACATTACTGATAGTTCCCAGGTCAGCTCTACTACCAAACAAGCCTTCTAACACTCACAGCCATGGCACAGACAGAAACAAAATAAAAAGCAAACATCAAAAAATTCTCTGAAGGTGGAGTCCTTCTTTCAAAGTCCTCCCCCTTTTTTTTTTTTTTTTTTTTTCCCCTACCTGTTTTCTGCATTCATTAATACCAATAGAATATGCTCCCTGTGACCCTGCACTGGACTGGAACTGCTATATCCTCCTGGTGTAAAATTCACCTCACACAAGTGTACTGCTGTCTTTATGTAACCTTGCACATATATGTTTTGCATTCAACAATTTGTCTCAAAAACATCAACTGTCTTTTTATTCAATCAAAACATACCTTTGTAAGTCAAAACCACTTTGCAGGTTTTATTAGCTCTACTCCCTTATTATCAAGTGACAGTTATTGATAAGTCATTCTCCCCCATATTCATAATCAGAGATTTTTAAGGCATTTGTCCTTTGTCTTTTCAAACTCAAATTATTCTCTTAGGAATTTCAGTGTATCATCAAAACTAAAGATTTTGTTTTAGTATGCAGGCAAAGAAGGATGGTTTATACTCCTGAAAGGTCCAGTGCAAACAAACACCAGCCTAGCCAGAGTCAGAGGGGATAGAGAAAGGACATTTTCCTGAACAAAAAGCTGCAAACATGTTTGTTGGATAATTCAACTTCTCTGGAAAGGTTTGTCCAGTACAGGAAACAGAAGCAAATGTTTGGAAGAAGAGAAACAACTTCCTAAGCTGTAAGACCATAAGGAAAGTCCCAGACCTCCTCCATCCTCTGGTGTCAGTGCTTTAGAGAGGCCCAGCTGAGCCACCAGCTGGAGAGAAGACAGATGGGCTTGTTCTCTGCATTCTAAAAACACATGAAGTGTCGGAAGCCCAGAGAACCCCCATTTTGACTGCAAGGCCAGGGCTTTGGACAGAGGTTTTGCCCTTTTCCAGCTCATCTGGACAGGAAGGAAGACAGGAATGGAAACCCAGGGAATACTTTTCTATATTGTACTCAGTTAACAAAGAGGGGAAAGGGAAACGGAAAATAAAGGGGAGGGACAAATTTCCAATTCAAACTTCCCTAAGAACAGACTGTGGTTTTGCTTTAATAAAGCCATTCTGTTTCAAACCCTGTATATTAAAAATTATTAGAATCTGCATATTGTATTAGAGCCAAAATCCTGGTCAAAATATTAAGAGAAACAGCAAACTAGTTATAAAGAGTTATAGCTTGCTTATCCTGTGAGTGAACTGAGTGTACACATATGAGACGCACAAAAAATGAGGGGCTAACCACACAGACTTGCTCAAAGCTCAGCAGTCTTCCTCTCCGCTAAGAAATACCTGCAAACACTTATCTCAGTCCTGATTTGCAACTAGAAGTGGCCAGATAAATCCACTGGACTTGTGTTCTGCAGTATTTGAAGGAGCAGAGTGCAGGCCTTCTTAGGTCCCCCCTCGCATCAGGCACCACGCAAAGGGGCTTTCAAGCAGCCATTCACTCACTGATCTGCAGGCTTGCTTAGACATGAATACTCATATGTTGGGTAAGATTTCCTTCCAATGTCAGTGTGAATGGATTTCAATATGCAGTGCTCTTAGTAAAAAAAATAAATAAATCTAAATCTGTGAACTTACACTTTGTCGTTCTTAAGCCTTACTCCAGCAATTTCATATTCCTTATATTTAACTTTGATTAGGCATTGGAGAAATGTGCTTATTTCTTGCTTTATGATCTGATCGGATCCCTGCCTGCATTAACACTGGGGCAAGATTAGAGATCTACCTTCTTGAGGAAAGGAGAGTAAAAAAAAGGCCTTTTTGGGGTATTTCAAAGATACGGAAAGGTGGGGAAAGGCCATGGTTCCCCTGACCTTCTAGTGATGAACACCTCTAGAACACCTAGAAACACATAGAAACTAGAACACCCCTATCACCTCTCAGGGTGTTGGCCTAAGCTGAACAACCTGTCCTGTGGGTGGCCATGGCCCTCATCATCCTGTGCTGGTGGAACAGCCTAGGGCCTGTTAGTGAAAGACTTGTTAGTGAAGCAGTGTCAGAAACTGTTGAAATGTCCCTGTCGTGACTGGGAGCTCAGCACATGACTGCAAAACCTGCCAAGCAGTAAGGCAAACCTGCCACCTCCCACAGACCCCACTGAACTATTGCTGGAACCTCAAATTTGTTTATTTAACTGTGTTTATGGTCACCCAGTCACCAGGGTTGTAATGTAAGTAAGTCGTGAGCCAAAGACTGTGGGTTCACAGTAGTACTGGCAATCTATAACATGGTTTACTTGGTCATGTCCTCCACAAAACACCAGTGCTGCACCCACCTCCACCTGCAGGCTGCTATTGCTTATCTGACACTGGGGCACTTGCACTTAGGGAACCAGAGGGTGGGAGAAAGTTTGTGCTGGACACAGCTCTCTGGATTGGCTCCCTGTTCAGCTTGGTGAGGCATGAATAAATATAAGACTTGGATTCAGCCCACTGGCACCAATCACTCTGAATTACTCCTTGGAGCTGCTGTTTCTCCAGTAAGACCAGAGATCCTCATGGGTGCATAGGCTCATCAACAGGGCACAGCATTTAAACATCTAAAGTTAGGCAGAGTAAGTCCAGGCTAGATCTAGATACCTAGCTCTAAATAGCAAAGAGAGAGAGCAGACTGCCAGGCCAAGAGACTAACCCCACCATCTATCCCTGTCTCAGGCTGCCCTTCACAGTGCCCCTCCTGCCATCTCTACTGGTTTCCCAGCAGAGAGGACTCATCTCTGCTGGGAGGGTAACACAAATCTATTTCCTTTTTGCTTGGAAAAGTCACCAATTAGATTCAGTCTAAAACTAATTCATTTCTAATCCTAAGAAAGGATTAGAATGGGAGTTCAGTACAGAATTACACCAAAATGTTCTGTGTTAATTATTTGTCCTCTGGGCAGAGAGGAAAGTTTCCCAAAGTCAAGCTCTTTTGTTTCTGCTGATTCAGTAGGAGAAGCTCTGAGCTTTGCCTGGTTTCTGCTCTTGTGGGGGGTATCAGGAGTGACAAATTCCTTGAAGAGAACTCAAGAGGGTAAAAAAGGAAAGAGAGAGGAGAAAAATTCTTGGCAGGCAAGATGAAAGGTTGGGTCAGGTCCCAGGCTGTCATTTAGCCAAATATGTGGGACAAACTTTTTTTTGCCTAGCAATCTGCTAGCAATTTGCAGAACAGTGATGCAGGTAGTCAGCAGTGCTGTCAGTCTCCAGACTGTTCTATTTGTTGGTCTCTTTCTGTTTCCTTGGTGAATTTTTCCAAGCAGCAGAAATTTTAATCCAGTTCAAGAGGGGCTGCAGCTGCTTTCTGTTCTGCCCAACAGCTGCTTTTACAAGACAGAGGTTTCAAAAGATTGGCTTTCTTCAGAGAGCCACAGGAGGGATGTACATGAGCTGTGTGGATTCCCTATATTTGGCAAAGTTTTCCCAGCATCCAGAAGGTTGTCTGTATTCAGCTGGTTTCAACAACGCACTTGAAATTCCCCAGCAATGCATTAGCCTTGCAAAGGCAAAGAGAAAGTACTAATTAACATGGTCAGGAGGCAACTTCCAGCAGTAAGACAGGTCTTACACCCTATCAGAAAAAATGCTGATACACAGACCCCAAAAAATCACCTAGAGCAAATACTAGCAGCCCCAGCCCTTGCAAGACCATTACCAGAGCCAGAATTCCAGCCCTGCCTTGGAGAACAACTCTCAAGGGGGGTTTTGTGCTTCTCCTCATCCATGGCAATGGAGGGTACTGCAGGAAGGGCAGTCCCCTGGCCCCACTTCCACACCCTCCCAAAACACTACTTTTGCTTCAGCTACAGAGACTGTGTTAACACTGAGGAAGCTGGTTCAGCTGCATAATCCATCAGGGAACTCGTACACTGAAGGCTTTCTGAGAGATGGATCCTGTTCCTAGCATCATCCCAAATCTAAAGGATGGTCTGGGGCAAGACCAAGGTTCCCCTGCTTGACAAGGATCCAGGAGATTGGGCTACAAAATAAGTGACTATAATCAAATCTGCTCCATGAGTTTGTGCCTCAGTTTCCCTTCCTGTAATGACAGTTGATATCTGCTTTCAGCTGGCTGTTGTGAGGCTTAATATCCATGAAACACCCAGAGATCCTTTCATACATCATGCGAGGACTTTATACTAGTCACACAATGTAATTACTGAAAACACCTTCTTCCTTTTAAAGGTACCAGTAATGCAGAAAGCAGAAATCCTTTACTCAGACATAAATACATTCCCTGTTTAGAAAAAGCTTACAGAAAGTCTGGGAAAGGCACACACATAGGCATGTATATATTCATCTATTTGAAAAGAGCTGCATTCCATAGCACTCCCTGGCTCATATGCATCTAACAGAATATCTATTTAGGAAAATGTGACTAGCATAACCAGCTATGCAGTGCTCACATCTGCTAATCCTTTGCTGCTCAAGTAATCATCTTCGCTTGCAAAAAAGATTTATACTATTTTGGGTGCAGGCGAAGAGGAGCTAAGCACTTCAAAACTCTTGCAACTGATTATCTTGAGGGAAGCATTGCCCTAATGTTCCCATTTCAGCAGGGTGTAGAGAGATCTCATCTCTGGAGGTAAGCAGAATTACTTGAGATTGGTCAGGTATTGAATGGACAGAGGAAAGGCTTGAAGCTACAATATTTACCATATTGGGTGATGCTTATAGCTCTATTTTGTTTGCACAGGTTAAACAGCATTGCTTCCTCAACCACAGCTGCCTTGCAGGGCTGTGTTACAGGGTACTTTCACAGAAACAACCCTCCCCTCCAAACTTCACAATTAAAAGACATCAGCTGAAACTTGCCTTGCCTCTCCGAGGCAAACACCTGACACCCTGGGATGGATTCTGAACTCAGCCAGCTCCAGCTCTGGAGAGCTACTCCAGACTGACAACAGTGCGTGGCTCCAACTAAGCCATGTGCATCTGTGTGTTTAAGGATTTCCCCTGTCAGGGTGGGAGGACGGGATTGACACTTGTGTTCCTGCATTGTAAGAGCAGGTCAGGGATGCCAAATAGAGTGCCAGAGGGAGAGAGGGGTGCCAGGGGGCTTGGCAGAAAATACAGCAAGAGACCTTGGGTAACAGCCCACGGCCCTCCACAGCAGATGGGGTGCAAACACTGCACAAAGACAGCTCTTCCCTACCCTGTGTATCACAGGCAGCCCTCTCTGGCAGAGAAGCATAGAAATGGTTTGGCAGACATGTTTTAACTCCTGCAGACACTGTGCACCTTTTTTGGCAGATAGTTCTCATGGATGCCAACTTGCCTGTCCATCTGTCTTCTCACTGCTGCTTCTCTTTGTGCAGCTGGATCGATGCCAGAGCCAGGGTGTGCCCAGCACCCTTACATCTCCTACACTGCAGTACAGATGTGTCCCACCTCTGCAACAATGAAGTTCAGAGTATTCCACTGCTGGCTGGCTCTCCTGGAAGAGCTGTACACCCTTGTTCAAGTGATGTGCATGCAGGACAGGACTCGGTCATATATGCCCCTCTCAGGTAATTTGCTCTTCAAATTCATGGGCAGCCCCCATTGATTGCACTCCACAAGTGCCATACTATGTCCCCCAAATGTAGCTGTGGAAACAACAGATTGGCAGAATTTTGACCTCCTCATCCTCAAATTAAACATGCCAAAAGGGCTTTTTCTTCTAAAATACATATAATTAGTTGTCCAGCAGAATTTCTGCTAGAGATCTTGCAGTCCTGAGAAACTCATGTACATACTCTTCCTGAATAGAACAGTTGCTTTCAATCCCTTCTCCTATTAACATCATAATTATCTTGCCTTTGATACCTTAAAAACTCTTAACAAATTTTAGTTAATAAATTCTTATGTTGCACTGGTGGTTGCAGTACTGATACTAAGCTATTTTTCATATCTGTGACAAGTGTGGTACCAGGAGCATAAGATCAATAAGCACGAGGTCTTGATTTTTTGGATGATCTTTGAAAATAAGCACCATTTACTTAGCGGTCTATTTATTTACTTATCTGTTTTGCAATAGCATTCCTAGTCCTCCCTAAGGAGAAGGGTATGTTCACAGCTGGAGAGAGCCCTTACCTCCCTGACCTCAAAGTGGCTCAGTAATGCAATGTACAGGTGTGGCAAATGAATGTGGCTGCAGCATCCTTGAGGAGAAACTCATCCACAATCCAACTGTCTTGGGGGCCACCTCCAGTGTGAAATGCCAGCCAGTCAGAACTCCATGGATGAAGAAGGTGGAGGAAGAGAAGACAAGTGCATTTATTTTGTACTTGGTTACCACAAAAGTGACTCTGTAGGGACCTGTGAGAGGTCACAGGAGCTCCCTGGAGGATGCATGTGTGGAGGCAGATGGACAGAAGTTGAATTAAAGACAACTGAGAGGTACTGTCTAGCTCCTAACTGGCTCTAGATGAGGATTAACTCTAGAGATTCCACTTTAGTTATTCATGGTGAAATACCTACCCAACACCACAGAAAAAAATAATCTCAAAATTCGGACTAGAAAGTAATCTAGGACACAGACTGAATTGCAGACCACTACATGCTCTGAGGCCCAAGAATTGCAAATTAATTGCCCTTCTAACATGACTTTGCATTAACAGCTTCCACTGGTTCTTAAAGGCCTTCTTAAGCTACTCTTCTGCAGTGAAACAGTCTCCTTTAATTTTTGTTTTCTCAGTTTTGATCCACAACTATTCAGAAAAGAGAAATCTGTGGTCTTCTTTGGTAGTACAAATACTTCAAACTACAGAATATTATGCTGGGTCTTTTTTTGGTTGTTGTTTTGTTTTGTTTGTTTTTTTTTTTTTTTAATGATCAAAAATCTCAAGTTTGTAACTGTTCCTGCTTTAATACCTCAGAAGTCTCTTCCACATAAGGCCCCAGATCAGCTCAGTGGTCTATGATCTGGTTGCTGCTCTGCACACTGGGGCTGCCAAGACCAGCTCCATCCCAGCACGTGCCACAGCTTGTGCAACAGCTCACTCTGTACTGATGACAGCACAGCAAGAGGCATTACAGCCTCTCCTCGGTCTTCTGGAGAACATGTGCTAAATGTCCTTTCCCCTGTTTTTTCTAATTCTAAATCTAATTAGAAAGAACATAATTACTTGTTTAAGATCTACATTCATTGTCATTAATTTGTAATTCCTCATAAAGGGCAACCTAAACAATCACAAACATACAGATACCCTTCCCTACACAGCGGGAATGCCTTTTGGATACAGCTGGGAAAGTGTGATAGACTTCAGGGACACCAAGGGCTTTGATGACCATATCTACCGTCTCCTTATGAATCCATCTGCACTAGAACTTGATCAGTCGTTCCAAACAGCTGCCTTTTCTTTCTAATTACCCTTCCAAAGAGCTATTTCTTTCTATTCCCAAATGTAAAATCTGTTCTCCCTTCAAAAATATAAAGACTAAAGGTCTATGATGGACAATATTTTGTCCAAGTTTCACTAAGGCACTTTGATTTCCATGCTCTTTAGCAATCAAACCAGACAAGCATTTAAAACTCTGGGATCTTGCTGCAGCTTTTTTTTTTTTTTTCCCTAATGGATTTTGTTTAGGTGTTGGCTTTTATGTCTATTTTCCAGGTAATTTTAGAGATTCTTCTGAATTTCACAATCCTATATTGTTGATCTCAGAGAAGTCACCTATATTTACTAATGATTGAGTTAAAATACAGTCCTACTATCATTTGGAAAAATGTTATAAAATAGATAATCTCTGAGACATCTGGACGATGTGCATTTGGCTGAAAAAGGAATGGAGCCAGCCCAAATTTGTGCCAAGCAACCCTCACAGCTAGTCTTCAGGACACACTAATTTACATCTATACTTGTACACACAGAGCAACAGAGATGCATACAACATATGTGTACATTTTTCAGCCTATGTCCCCTCTAGGTTGGAAAGTCAACAACACAAACCAGCACGTAGCCATTTAGGACAGGAAGTGGAAATCTATATTTAGCTGAAACTATAGTAGAAAGTAGATGATCAGAATATCGCTTACATTTGTGGCCCCACTCCTGTGAACACAGGTATAAGGCAGTCTGCAGTGATGAGAAGTTCCTACTCAGGGGCAATATTCTCAGTGTGGTCTGTCTGCCAGCAAACAATGGGACAGTTGCCTTCTGTGCTACTACCGGTACCACTGCACAATGTGCTCCAAGATTCCACCAAGCACTTACTTAAATGGAAGCGGTGGAAAGATCATATAACAAGTCAGTGTGGGTGTAAACATGTCCTTCTGTTAAATGAATTTCAGAAGGTTTTTGTCTCCTCCCTGGACATAAAAAATTCAGGTAGCTTTGGAGAGCACCACCTTCTTTGTATCTTTACAGCAATACGATGATCTTGGTGCAAAGCATCTTGAGCACAAACATTTCCTTCTTGAGAAGCATAATCCCTCTTGACTGGAAAGTGTATCATTGCTTGACAGACAGCAAGTATTTGATAACACTGATTTGTCTCCAGTTGCCTGAACTGTCCCTTGCCCACTTAAACATCATATCTTACATGTTCAAGGTCTGTATTTTTTTTAAGTAGTACTTTGCATTGGGTTCAAGACCTCTTGAAGCCAACAGGACTTGTTGTCCTGATTCAAATAGGCTTAGATTAAGCCTCTTAAAAAGGATGGCTTTTAAGGAGTTTTTAATAATTGTTTTCTCAGTTCAAACCTGTAAAGGTTGGTATTAGATTTATTTATTGCACTGCAGAGACATAGATGTAGCTTGGGTAGAAGACGACAGAGCTTTTGTGGCCAACAAGTATCTAAAAGCTCCCATTCCATCAGAAGCTGTGGGTTTGATAGCACACTTGATAGGATCTCTGGTCTACTCTATACAGGAGATCAGATAAGACAATCAAAATAGTCCCTTTCAAAACTAAAATCCGTGAACCTGTCAGAGTTTTCAATTAACAGATTCCTCCAGTGCTTGACCTCTTTATTTCTAAATTCATCACATGAAATCTGTCAACTGTGATGGTGGGTTTTGTGTCAAGAAACGTCACCAGAAAGACGCACAATCATTACTTCATTAGGTAACCTGGTGTCCTAGAAATGAGAACCACTGTAACCCATCCCAACCTAAACCAGCCACTATCTCAAAGGACTTTTAAACATTTGCATATAACATCTGTATCAGCTCCTCTCTGCTCTACTCATCATCTCCTCCATACAGTTGCCAGATGTTGGAGTGAAGGCATATATCTTTTCATGAAACCATGGTCATCATGGTCAAGCAGCTCACATTTCTCCAGATGTTTTGTGATCTCACCACTTATTAATGTTCCTAGGAGTTAGCCTGACTTTAGGTTAGAATTACTGGTTGAATTTCTCCTAACCCATTTTGGAACAATTTGATTAGACTGATTTCTATTCAGCCCCTGGCTACACTTCTCCCTCATTCCTCTCTGAGTAGCTACTAATTCTGGAGTAGGTTTCTCCTCATTTTCTTTCTGCCATTTCACAGGTATAAATCAGCAAGACCTCCTTTTGGATTTGCTACATGCAAAATAGACCCTTCAGTCATTATTCGGAATGGATACATGGATACTTTTCAAGTTGCTAGGGTACTTCTATGATAATTTGCATTGACATAGTTTCTGTGCATGTGAGTAATCCTTCCCTTTTAATTAATAACCCAAGACTATGGTGAACCAAGGTGCAATCTCAGCAACTGCTCATGCAGTTTTTGTATACAGTTTTTTGTTTAAAATCAGGTCCAGATTCTCCATCGGCAGCTTGCCCTATGTTAACATATTTTTTGAAAGCCACCAATTTTATCTACACTTATTTTGTGAAATTGGCACCTAATTCAATGTGACCATAACAGGAAATGAGTTAAACACCATTTAGAAATGTTTCTAATTCTGTAATGTGTTGGAGGCCACAAGGTACACATGCTGAAGTGTAATTTTGAGGATCTTCACCAATATCATAGAATGTAGACAGAGAGTTAAAGTAGATTTTAAAATACTAAAGTTCTTTTTTATGAATGGGAGATAGACTGAAAATAAAGACAGTTAATGAAACAAAAGGTCATTCTGTTAAATTGTTCAGATGCTCAAACACCTATGAAGAATGCATGCAGCATGCCCACTGATGCTTCAATATTCCTCCAACAACTTAGTCCAACCCTAGTCCAAATCTAGGGTCTATGGCTTGTTTACTTTCTCCTGAAACTTTAGACTGAAAGCAAACCTTTGCAAGCATGTGGCTCCTTTCAGACAAGCTGAGAGAGATAAACAGAATATATCTTTCAGTTTATAATACTTAACATCTTAACTATCACAAATGCAGGGAATATCTGCAAAGTGAAAATTCTCTGGTTTACCATTGACTAAGTTCCTCTTGCCAGTCTACAGGGATTGGATACTCACATTTTTTTCCTTATGGTTGTGTGATCTTTGTCCCTCAGTGTTTAACATTACATGGAATTGAGGAATTATACCTTGAAACAGGAGTGGCAATGTTCCACTAATGCAAACAACTGAACAAGGCAAAAGCAGTGACAACTGTAATGCAGGGTTCTCCCTCCACCCCCCGCACTCCATGTGGGTATTTGGGAACAGTGCTATGGTGAAACCATTGCACAGTAGCCTGTCAGCAGCAATTTTACCTCCTTTTTCTCTGAGTGTGCTCCAAGTCTGGCAGCACACTCAGTGACTGAAAATGCAAGTATCCCATATCTATCCACCCATATAGCCTCTTCTGACCCATCACAGACATATCTGGGAGCTTTTATTCACAGGAAACAGGCTGCTTAAGTGTGTCAAAAAGGTAAGACAAAGTCTTAATATCTGGCATTATTATGTTTTTCCAAGGGGGGGGTGACCAAAGGTTTCAGCAGCTATGTGTTTTTCCTGATTGTTTACAACAGGAAACAGAAATTTTCTGCCTCAGCACAGGCTTTATGATACAACCAAGCCTCAGGAGGATTCCAGCCTTATCCTGGAAGCCCAAGAGCCAGCTGACTGTCCTCCCACTCAAAACCCATATTCTCTCCCACTATGTTTTCTTGGGGCTCGGTCCTGCAAGGTGCAGTGTTTGTTGGCCAGGAGCAAGGAAAGCCTGTAGTCTTTTCCTGACAGAAAGTACATTTGAAGTCTCCTGGGAGTCTGTGGACAGGGTCTGTGTATCCCTCAGCATGCAGGAGCTGGAGTGACTGTCAGCTCATAGGGACGAGACCTTATCCACTTCTGCATTTGAGCAGAAACAAAGCAAGCCTCCCAGAAAAGCTTTGTCACATGTCCAAAACCAGAGAACTCCCTTTTTCTGTCCTTTGCCCTAAACTGCAGCTTGGGATTCATCCTTCTTCCCTAAATAGCTAAGATTCAAGCTAAATAAAGGTATTGCAGTTTGGTTTTAGCTGGGTTAGCTAAAGGAAATACTGTAAATTACAGCACAAGCTTGCCACACTGTTGTGAATATGTAGCTAATAACTCAGCAGCCAGCTTAGAAATGCAGCCGAGAGCTCTTTGTTAAGTAGGAAAAGCAAAGCAACAGTTATTAAAAATGAGCAGTCACTAAAAATTCTGGACTTACCCTGAGTCATCCCTGGCTCCCTTCTCTCCTGCTGATGTTTTCATCATTACAGCAAACTTTAGGACACTTTCTGTTTCACAGTGGCTTGAGAGTTCCTCGGTAAGAAAAGCAATTCCTTTCCATCGCTGAGCAGAACCTCCACATCTTCAGGTTTTGCACTGAAGATGGTATTTTAAGGGGCGTCAGGGGGAGGATGTTTAAAACCAGCTTCAGGCTCAGTAGTATCAGAGGGCAGAAGACTAAACAAGCACTGAAAGGAAAGCAAACCACCAAGAAGATCCGATTTTAGCCTCTCTTATTTCTACTTCCTGTATTTATATGAACGGGGGATTTCAGGAAGAGGCAGTCTTTGGTGGTCAAGGGTGTGTGTGCGTGTGTGCGTGTGTGTGTGTGTGTGTGTGTGTGTTATAAACCCATATTTAGTAGTGCAGGCAGGTTAACCACATTAGAAAGAAGGGCATGAGACTGTCAACTTATTTGTTTCTCTAACTTATATGAGTTTCAGGGGAAATTGTTTTACAGGCTACAGGTATATCAGGAGGCAACGGAGCATAGTGAACTTTGTAAAGGATTTTGTAAGGCAGCAGAGCAGTAAGTCTCCGTCTGCAAATTCCTGAAGCATGTGTATTTCTACTGCTTGAGTAACTGGAACCAGATGGAGCTTGGAAACCTTTATATTTTCACAGGACCTGAGAAAATGAAATGTCTAACACTGGCAGAGGACAGCTTCACAAAAACATTCCCAGTTGAAGCAAAAGCTAATGATAAGGCTGTACAACTGCTAGCAAATGAACAACTATCCGTGCTGTGAAGCTGCAGTCAGTCTCAGAGTACATTTGACCTGGTGTTATTTAAGTGATCAAGTAGTGTTTGCTGTACGGGAATTCTGACTGAATACAGATCAGCTGTGGAAGCTGGGGACTGACAGATGTGCTGTCAGACAGGGCTGGTGACACTCCTATTTGGCAACCCCATTGTTCCAGAAATATCTGATGCTAGGAGCATGCATAATGGAAAAAATAAGGCGGAAGCAGAGGCGGAGGAAAGCAATTGCATGGCATGGACAGGGAGACAAAGGTAACTTTTTGTCCCTTTTATCTTTAGAAGGAATTTCTCAGCTTTCTAAAAATAGGCAGTGCCATACAGCCCATAGCAGAATGCAAAAGCCAGGGAACTGCCAGTGTGTTGGCAAGAGGGAAATTAGACCTCAGTATAGAACTGAGCCAATTCTGCTGGCACTGAGCTAAGGAGAGTCAGGGGGTCCTTTGTCATCACCAAGTCACAACTTCTGTGGTTAACACTAGATTGAATTTTCCCAGGGGTTTTTTCAGTAAAGACAGTGACTTCTGTTCACATAAGAAAATTTAGGTTCTAGCTTTTAGAAGGATTCATCTTAGAAAGTCAAAGAGCCTGACTGAAAGACTACACGATGGAAAATTCACCACCCTTTTACATAAGGTGTCTTGGTGCTTAATTGCTGGTATTATCTAAATTCACACCTGATTTTTTTCCTTATTTAGTTTTAAATTTTCAGTTACTGTATTTCATAATGCTCTTTTCTACTACATTAAGGAGCTCCTTGCTTATCTCCTGGAGTAATTTTCAGGCAATAGTGAACTCATTCAACGAAGAATTTAATCCTCTTAGACAGGCAGGTTGGCTGAGATTCACTTATCCCTTACTGCAGGCTTGTCAGATCTCAGATCTGAATCCTTCTGTGGGTTCTGAGGACAGAGGTCCAAGAAAAAAATATGTTCTAGATTTGCTCACCAGCTGGGCACCTTTGAAATGCACCTTGGGTATTGGCATGAGAAGAATCTCCTACATGCCTCACACAAATTCAGCTCTACCCCACATTTCCATTTCCCTCCCCTGCAATTCGGCAGGGACCAGGCCCACTCAGCATTTGCCCTTGCTTTGCTGGAAAAAAAAGTTTGCTGAAACAAAAAACTGGAAAGTTGGGCTGCTTGCATGGACCTGCTCAGACAGGAAAAACTGTTCCCACAAATAGGCAGCTGTCCTATGCGAAGACCTAAGAGTTTGCAAATGCAGAACATCGTAGTGTGTTAGACAATTACAATCATATTTTTATGGAAGCAGAAACAAAATTGCTAGAACTATTCACAAGATTGGGGGGGAGGGGGAATGGCAACAATACAGAATAAAAAAAATCCAGTATTTTGGTGCTATCTCAGTTTCATGTGATTTGAGTGAAATCTGTCCCACTATTTCCAGTGTAAGGAATGTAGTTTCAGAAATGTGAAATTTCAAAATTTTTTTTGCTAAAGATATTGACCAAATTTAATTTTAAAAGACCTTGTAATTTTCCGCAAAGTACCCAGTATTCTTGCAAAAATATTTAAAATACAAAGACAAATTTTAACATAAGAAATTTTGTCCAGTCTTTACTGGATATTTTTTTAAGCCAGAGATTTGACAGGTTTGGAATGTGACACTGTGTTCCAGTATCAGGTTTTGGACATAAACAATTACACAAAAGCTAAACGACAAAATAACACCCAATTACTTCAAGCTGAGGCTCCTCTATGATAAATCCAAACTGAATGGGGAAATTCAAGCCACAGCACGCTGCAGCTCATTTTTGTAATTTTAAGCAGCTGAATTGGAAAGGTTTAAAAATGGCTTATGGGGGAAGCCATTAAGTACATCGAGCACTTTGGCTACAATAAAGTGCTTTCAGCATATCCACAGATTACACGACAGTTCTGCTTTCTGTACAGTAGGAAGTGGCAGCATCAGTAATATGGCATGTGAGAAGAGCCCGTAGGAATTGTCATGCCTATTGTGTCACTAATCCATAGATTATGTGCCTTTTATAGAGCCTATTATGTAACAGATCATGATGGGTCATCATGTTAAGAATGGAAGGATTAAAAGAAGAGGCATTTTTCACATTCAGATTCTGATTCTTAGAAGTTAATTCTGTGTGTGAGAAGGAATCCTTTTCTTTCCCCAGCTTAGAAAAATTTAGCCCAGCATACACTAATGAACGAACCCTTATGCAAAAATCAAAGAACCCAGGATATCCCTTGTCTCCACTTCCACGAGACTTTTCTGTAGATGCACAAAAGCCGAGAGTGGCTAATGACAGGTTTATACAGCAACAGGGATTCCAGTCTCATGCACAGTGCTTAAGAAAAATAAGATCAAGCTTTGTTTTAACTTGCATCTCCTGGTTGTAAACTGGCTAGTATTCATGAGAAGACTTGTCTAATGAAACTGTTAATACACCAGGCCATGAGATGAAGTTAACTCTTAGCTTCTTTTTCTCCTAATCTGAGGTGGACTACAGGGATGCTGAAAATAGGCAGTCAAGGGTAAGAAGGAGTATCTCCAGAGCCTAGGTAGCTGGGAACGGAAAATAGTACTGTACAGCTTTCAGATCTTACTTTCACTCCTTTGTCAGCATCCAGCACTCAGTGTGAACCTGCTGGACACCACTATACCACAGGACAAAGTAGCCAAAATGCTCTCGATCAAGGTGTTTCTGAGCAGCCATAATTGCTTTTGAATCAGTGCCTCAGCACAGCAAACTGTGTTCTCAGCAATTCACACACTTCTAGTCCCAAAAGAGCAAATTGTGTGTTTCAGAATTGCTGCAAATCAAAGCAATACACTTAACTCGCTCCAAATAATGGCTTGATCCAGGCAATACTCCCTGCAATAGATGAAAATGTGGGCCTTCTGTCATTCACTTCAGCGGGGTCCAGATTTCACCAAAAAAGTAAAGGCACATAACTTATTTGAGTCCTTCATTTTAGATTTTCAATAAAAAACATGAGAATGTTTCACAACTTGACATCATCTGAGAAAAAAACACACTCTAGTTGTTTATATAATTTATTGATAGTGTACATATTTTTATATAGTGCATAATACTGACTGCTATAATCTTTATAAATGCTGAGTTAACTATTTTTTTATAATTCTCACAACAAAAATAATCAAATATCATGCCAACATTTTGTAACAAATTATCACATTAAATCCATTTGGATTCCATGACATATTTATCTGTACAATGGACCCCATATCACAGAGCATTCACAGTGCATAAGGTCACAGTCATTGAAAAAATAAATAACATGAGAGATTTCTGTTATTTACAGTTTACAAACCCATCCCTTTCTGTTTTCAAAGTAAGCAGTTCTAGAAAGTTTTAATAATATTTAAAGAGGTATTGCACCTCCTAAGGGTGCACTGCAAATGCCTTTAAGTATGAAACACAGGTTTTTAAAAGATTTGGAATTTGTTTTAGTGATCATAAATGATTTCAAATACTTCCTTGCAACGGAGGAGACGGTGTGAGCCAAATTCTATGCTCAGTTCCACTTACACAAATTTGTGCCAACTACCAGGACATTAATGAGCACTGGCACCACTCCCAAGAACGTGAAGGCAAGAATTTGGTCATAACTTTGCTGCAGTTACAGCCATTTGAACAGAGATGCTGGTGGGGAAGGAGATTTACAACTGTTCTTTGCATACATAACTGAATATGAATAAAGGCCATAATCTTTCTGTAAAAATCCTCTGAAAGGAAGCATCTTTATTGTTATCAATCTTTCTAGAGATTATACCGGTCTAGTTTTCATATATTCTGATACCTTTAGAATGTGTTATCATGCCTAGTGCTATAAATCAATCCTTAGATTTGTCTTTCAAGTTCATCAAGACTGATAGGATGGCAATGATTGCCTACATTCTTTGTGCAAGTAAAAAAGAAAAATAAATGGGATTAAATTCAAACTGGCAATTCTTCTAAGAAAATATCCAAATGGCATTAATTTCCCATAATCATTCATTTCTTTCAGACAGTGCACTGTATGTCAGAAGTATGGTAGCAAGCAGAACCACATGAGGAACAAATTGCCACAACCAACTATACATCTCAGCCTGAGCAGAAGCAGCTACATGTATCGCACATGTCAGGACAGGGAGGTATAGGAGTTCACAGATTTCTCTTGGGAGAAAACATCAGGACCTGACATATGGGGAAATGTGAGAAAAGTGTGTGCTCAAGTTATTCAAAAGGAGGTTTTTAAACATGTACACAGTAGGTCAGAAGCTGGAATGCACATATCAGCTGAATGGCATTCTCCTCTTCAGCAGAACATTGATCACTTGCATATAGACTTTTCAAAATAGTTCAAGGCAATAATAAAGGGTTTGGTACAGAGTTGTTGCAACTAAATGCTGTCATTTACTTGTGTAACCATCACATAAATCTCATCACCCAATAAAATGAAAAATGAGGAGTTCAGACTCAAAGAAATAAAAAGGAAATTGTGTAGCAAATGCACAAGCTGCAGATTTTTTTCTGAGTGTTTAAACACAAATAACTGAGAGAGATCTGAGGCTTGCAGTGACAGAATGTTATGCTTAAAGGTGATGTATTTCAATTAGGAAGATTCTTTGGTTTTACCTGGCTATCAGTTATTTTAGTGTCTGATTCATATTACATTAGGTCTGATCTTTCCATGGCATGAATTATCAGGCAGTATTTATACAGCTTAAAGCACTCTACCAAAACCAACTAACAGTAGGACACAAGTAAATGGCATTACAATGGCAAGAAATCCAAGAAAGGAAGACAATAAAACCCATGAGGGATTTGTGCAACTAAAGCAAACACATAATAGAAACAAGTGCAATTAAAGCACAGTCACAAGGGAAATCAAAGACAGAATAGAATCTTCTCTATAATTGCTAAGAATTAGATTAGTAAAGACCTTTTCCATTTGTTTACACGTTGACAGAAAGTTTAAAAATACAATCTAAATCCAGAAACTAATTTTATGTTTGCTACAGCTGCAGTAAGCGTATGAAAACAAAATAAAATTGGCACGCCAATGACTGAGCCAGGAGAAAGATGCTGACTATGCTGTACCTGTTGGGAAGACTGAAGGTGTTCTTCTAGGCTAGACTTCAGCCCAGAGGGCAGCCCTTAGATCATCAAATAGATAACTGTATCTGTAGCTTCTTAGATTTAGACATGTAGATCCTGAGCTTGAAATCTTTACTCAAGCAATACTTTATAATGCAGTACAATTGTTACGGTAAATAAACGTAATCAAAAATTGTTGAACTCAATGGAAACTCCCACTTGCTTGCTACAGACAGGATTGCAACCTGTGGGTCTATGTGGGACTGTGCTACTCCAGGGGAACTGCAGCAAAGAGCTGCTAAAAGCCCTCCTTGGCCAGCTATAATTCAGTTTTCATCCTGCTCATACACACAAGGGCAGATGCACAGTTTTGTAGTTTGAGACAAGGAACATGTTCTCCTATTTACATGAGTGGAAATTGAAAGTGGTATCAGCAGAAGTCCACAGATTCTTTTAATTCGAGAAAGAAATACAATCCTTAGACTACAAACTCAGTAAAATATGAAAAGATCTGAATATGACAGAAAACCCCAAAATCATCCTCCACTGTCATCTCAGGACACAATCCAGCAAGGCACTTGGATATATGTTTAGTTTTAAGAATGGAATCAAACCTACTGAAGTTAAGCTTTGCTGGATATGGGATATCTTTTTCTGAGTTGTTTTACTTTTCAGTGTTAGTATGCTGGCAAATTTCAGATCACAGTAACAGTTTTACCCCTCACATCCACCAGCTTTCTCTTCACTCTTGAGCTGAACATTAACTTACAGAACATTGCAACACACATTCCAAACTCAGCCAGCTAACTTTTGCAATGGTTAATAAAACAAAATGGCTACAAAATTTTACAGACACAATCTGAAGAGCTGCAGAATAGAACTGTACTAATTGCAGAGAGTCAACCACAAATCACTCCTTTTCTTGATTTGAAAATGGCAAAATTTGTAATGGTTTCCTGACCACACAAGCAAATTTTTTTTTCCTTTTTTTTTTTTTTTTTGTGTATATATATGAAAGGCACTATCTGTTATTACTCAGCAAAAGCCTACTGAATTACTGATACATTCTGATGTGGGTTTATCTGACATACAACAACTTGTCAATCAGATCTTTCTTGGACCATTCAGTTTACCTGCATGGTTTGGTGTATAACTCTATTTATTTAGCATATGGATAATGACAACTTCAGAACCTTGTAAACTACTTCACATGATAATGTGCCATCAAGGCCCTGATACAGCATCTCATAATTCTTTGGCAAACAGTACATCCTTGGTCATGTGGTGGTGTCAGAGGAGAACCCTACTAACTGATAATGATAAGCATGGCATGATACCTGTCTCATAGCAGGAGATGCATGAGACCACCTCATGAAATGCAACATTGGAATTCAATATAAATTGTCCTGAAGTAGGTCTATGTTTCAGGAAGAGCTGCAGATGACAGGATCAGCCACATAATTTAAGGTCAGTACTACGTTCTGAGACTGCCCCTTGCTAAAACACACTACTGGTTTTCTGGAGCTAGTGATATTCAATTTAGGCAGAGTAGTTCTAAATTATATTTGAAGAACTCATGGCAATAGCAAACAAAAATCTGTGCATGTTTGGGCTGGGGGTCAGATGCTATAGAAAAAAATTGGTGCCCGTATTTTTCCAAAGTTTCCTGGCTCAGAAATACAAAGGTACAGTACAGTTTGCTAGATCTGGCACTATAAGCTTTGATGCCCTCATGACTGTCAACTCAGCTTTCACTAAGCATTCAAAACCTGATTCTGGAATCACTCTTCTACTGTGTGAAGACATCTGAGCTGCCTGAACCATGCACAGGAGAGCAAATATCTGCTTGGAGACAGTTAGTTCTCCAAAACCATACAATAGCAGAATATAGGACAGGAACATTTACTCAGCCTCTCTCTCTGCTCCTTTCCGTCTTATATTTAACTCATCACCATATTTTCAGCAGCAGTCTGTCCTCCTGAACGACAGCAGGGGAGAGAGTAAGACTAGAGGGGGATGCTCCTACAGTGGTACAGCAGTATGCTGCATTTTCACAGCCTTTCTGTAACAGAAGACTCAAAGATGAACACGAATTCCATCTCCTCAGCTTTATACTGCAGCAAAAATGTCTTGAATGCCTGGAAATGGGGTCATTGGCATTGTTGAGATAAAATGAGTTTTACTGCCATGCTTGCCTATTCAATAAAGCATTTTAATAATTCTGTATTTGTGGCCATCTTTAGAACTGGCTTGTTTAACAACAAAACTCTTAAATTATGAACCCTAAATGGATACTAATACTGACATTTGTAACAAAGTGTAAAGCAAATAGCAAATGTGTTGCTCTCTTTTTCTTTAGGATTACATTGAAAGGATCCAATTCCTTAAAAAAAGTTCACCGGCAGAATACACTCCTTCATTTGTACTAAAATAATTTTTAAAATAACCATAATTGTAAACACATTGCCTGGTGTAAACAGTATTCTGCATGTCAGCTGGCTAAACATAATTATTTATCATTTGTTAAAAGAAGCAACTTTCTGAGTAAGTGCTTATTTACTAACATTTTATAGTATGTTCTCATTGACACAATTTTTTTATATATAGTCTTAATGGAAATATTTATATATTTAAAAACACATCAACTGTTAGTTGATAGGTTTGGTTTATAAACATTAAAAAATTAAAAAAATCTATGTATAAAGTTAACTGTGCTTCCTCAGAAGCTTTATGTGATCATTCACATACAGCTTCAAAATATTTTTAAAATTTAGTAGCAATTCAAAATATGCTGTCTCAGTGATTTGCAATTGTGTGACCGCTACAATGTGGAATGTTACCCATTATTTCAATACTCTGGGCTGAATCATGCCATCAATTACATCCAGAGTTATTCCTTATATCAGATTATTATGCTGGTGGAAAGGATATCAAAACTTGGCTTCTACTTGGAGTTGAAAAGAAGTATATTGTGCTTCAAAATTTGCATGCAATCAAATCAAGGACCATACTCTCTTGACAGACTTGCTTTTGTCTATGTGATTCTTATCTGCACTGTTCCACGACAGACACTCATCTTCATTAAGCTTCTGGGAATAAAGAAAAATTGGTGAAGAATACACCAGCTTCTTGACTGATGAAATAAGCTTCTTCCTCCCACCAATCAAACTGAATTAAATCAAATCATAATCAGGGTGAGTTTTGTTGTTCGAAAGTCTGGATTATGTTCAGATATTACTATCAGCTGATAACAACTGATAATTACTGAGCACCCAGTTTTATTTGTTTAGTTTCTTCTAAATTTACACAATGGGCTTACAATGGCCAATGCAAAGTTTTTTTGTGGTATAATATTCCACAAATGTCAGTTTATATTTATGTGCACAGCATTCCTCATTAACAATAAAACATATTTTTCAAGTATGAATTTCTGCATGTAATTCTCTTCTTCAGTATGCAGATACTCTTGACTTCTAGTGTGCATCATCAGAAGTGATACAACATACAACCATTTCCTCTTCTTTCTCTGCCACATTGTTCATGTTCATTGAACAGAGTGATAAATATCCAACACTGCCATCAAAAACTGCCTGTGCAGTTCCTCTATAAGCAGAGCACTTGAAAGGGAAATGATGTCCTCAACAGTGCATGCCATGATATGTGCCTTGGACTTTCCGGTCCTGTAGTTGAGATATTTTGAATGAGCCAAGAAAAGTTCTGAACTTGCCTCTTATCCTTCCATGGAAAGTAAATGTCAAAACCAAAAGAACTATAAATATTTTTATCCCATCCTCTTGCTAACCTTGGTGACGGCTGATTGTCTGCAAAAGGAGAATGAAAACCACAATAGAATGCCCAGAAATGGGTCCTTTTAGAGTTCTGCATAAGATCCATGGAGCTTTATGTCTGAGCAGCAATACCCAAAGAGGAGGAAGATGCTTTGGTTGCCTTGAGCTAGCATGTTAAAAGGAGGGTATGCTTTCCTTCCGCATAGGTAAAAGTGCTTGTTAGCTGATGAAGCAGGAACGACACTCAAATTACTGATGGAAAGAAGGTAAAAATGTGAAATGCCTCCTGCCATTTACAGCATGTGTAATCAGAAGAATTTCAGCCTCTCTCCTCGTTGTGGTTTAAAGTTCTTCTCGGCACATAGGGAAGTTGACAAAGGTGAAGACATTAAACTCTATCATTATAGATAAACACAGGAAAATAGCATAAAGAAACAACACATAGATGCCTAATTTCCTGTCAAGTTTCCACTTATTTGCATGGATTCCAAACACCTGCAAGCAAACGAAGCGTTAGTTAATTAAGCTCTGAAGAAAACTTGTGGAACCACCCATTATAAGCTAAAAACAAGTACTTTTAATTAGAGATCTTGTACAAAGATAAAAATATATTCTCTGTGTTTTATAGATCAAAAAGGCAACATTTGTTTTTCTGATCAAGAAGAGAAATGTAAAAGCCCAAACTAAGAACTGAAACTCTGGTCTGACTCTCAGATGTCCTAAGACTGTTTTACAAAATATTTAATGAAATAAAGAAGAGAACTGAATGAACTACATAAATGTCCCTCCCTCATATGTTACCCTGCAGATTTTTTATGTCCCAGCACCAGCACCTAATGCCCATTCTTTCAACAGCTTCAGAAGGGGTGCTTTCTTTGCTGTTTGGTTGAGCTCCAGAACTAAGGGTACTAGTAAGTTACAGGTAGCAAAGCAATGAAGTCCTCATGAAGGCATCTCTTTTCCATGTTGAGTGCCTCTGAATTGTTATTTGTTTTGCTCAAAATTCTCCACTGAGTTTTGCTGGAAAGGTCTGTGTGAATCAGGGTATTCAGCAGAACAAATGAGACAATAATAGATGCCTCAAACTCAGCTGATATGGCTTCTGCTATGAAAAGATTCTTTTCAGAAAAACATGAAGGGCTAGCGTAGTAACATCTGCATTATCTTCCCAGTTTTTCCCAAAGTGCTGGTTAGCAATATGCATGCGGCAATATCAGATACAAATGTCTACAGAATATCTTTGTTGTTTCACAGGCACTGTGCAGGATGGCAGACTGGGGATAAGACAAAAAAATAAGAAAAGAACAGGCTCTCATACCTTCTGTATCAGACACATTAGGTAGTAGTAGAGTGAACAGGCCCTGGTCATTCTACCACTTAAGTCATGCACAGGTGATGTGAAGTTTTTAAGACCGAGTCATGCAACAGTGTGAAATCTCCAGTGATGAACCCCTCCTACTATAGAGCCTCTACAAAGCCTCCCAGGCAATCAGTGAAAGACATTAGTATACGTGAATATTTTGTACCTTTTTGATTCCTTATACCTGATTTGATTCTTCCTACAGAAGGTTCCCTGGGAGTCAGCAGGATCAGACCTTAAGTACCAGCAAAATTGACTTTTGAAACAGAATTATTGTTCCAGCTTGGTAAGATGTGTTACAATGGCAAGTGTCTTACGTTGAGTGACATTTAGCATGTGCATTCAAAGTCCTGAGGTTCACAGTCCTCACTGACTAGTACTCATTAAGAGTTTAAGCTACAGCACTTGATTAGTCCAGGCTGGTTTTGGAAATCAGAGACAATGGTGAAGGGTGATGAACCATACCTGGGTCTTGTCCCAGCATAAAGTAGAGATAAGTCTGGGGTATGCACACAGGACCAAAGAACTACTATTGGATCCCATAATTTCAACACTGCCACTGAAATATCGGGACCTACACATATCCAGCATCTCTTGCACTAAATGCCAGATTTCAGTCCTCATTGAAGACAGTGGTAGCTCTTCAACTCATGTTATTGCTAGAAGAATGATACTTCACAAGAAGCAATGCTAAGTATTTCTATTTTATCCTAATTATTGCCTAATAATTATCCTAATCTATTACCTAGTAATTATTTTGCAATTTGAATACTTGGAGATGCTCAGATACTTACAGTAAGTGCCACTGATCCTAGCAAAAGTCCAACTGAATAGACCAGTCCTTTGCTGTTTATCTTAACCTGTGGGAATTGGAAGAGACTTTTAAAATGCTCAGTATATAGCTGTGCTTTGCAGATCAAAAACCAATTTACTGATTTATAGTCCACCTTCTGTTTTGAATAGCAACTTACATGTTTTAAACTATGGAATCCACAACAAATTAATCAGAATAAAGAACGAGAAGATTAGGGAATCAAAGCAAATGTATAGTAATCCCACCTCCATTAAAAAAGAAGTCAGACTTTATAATGGGGTTTATGTTAAAAATCCTCAGAAGAGAGAAATAAGCTGTTATTCTCATCTTACAGACAAAAATACTAAGGTATACAGAGACAGACAGCTGTGCCAGAAGTTGTGTAGTGAGAAAATCATAGAGCCATGAACTATCCATGGCACTATTTTTCTGCTACACAGTGTAATATACTTTGGTTGACAAAGTGGAAAATTCAGTGGAAATTATTTGCAGCTTGTGAAAGGAGAATTGCTTCCTTAACTTTATGTTCCTTGGCAAAGAAATAACACCTTATTTAGCAACTGATAACATGCTCAGCAGGTTCTTCGGGGTTTTCTTTACTTATTTGCATGCTTTCTTTTTAGGATTTTTTACAAATAGAATAAAAGGAAAACTTTGCCAAGTATACGTACAGTTGATCCATAATCAATCGCCATGGTCTGCAAACCCCATGGAACGCCAAGTCCCACCAGAATGTCGAAGACATTGCTCCCGACTGTATTGGACACTGCCATGTCACCAAGGCCTGCAGAGAAAAGAAAACAACAACTCTTCAATATAATCAAAGTTTACAGCCATTACTCTGTCTACTAGAGGAAACTAAAGGGCATTGATGCAATTGATGCAATTGCCCCTAGAACTGGCCAGAGTATCTGAGGTAGGGAGACAATTTCCATAACATTTGCATGATTTCTGAAAAAAGCATGCAAAACTTGCTCGCTCCAACTATATCTTCCTTGTGCCTCAGAGAGCTTTTATAGGGTGTGTGGTATCCCTTCAGCATCTGAGTTCAATGTCAAAGTCTTGTTCTAAATAGTCAGCAGCCACAGGGAACCTGAAGATTATGTACAGAATTTAGTATGTGGCTACGTAACCTTCATCTCATGTGAATGATGCAAAGAGATCCTGAAAATAACCCAACCAGGTGATAGTCAAAGCTATTAAGCATTTCTGTGGGGCTCAATCAGCAATAATTGAACTTCAGGAACAACGAAATGCTACAGGAAAGGAAAAAAAGAGTGAATTGTGGTGAAGTACCTAGGTATTACTCAAAATCTACTTCAAATACTTATCATTGGCTGGCATCTCATTCTGCACCACTGTCAATAAATATGAGGAAGGCAGAATTCTTCTCTGTCCCTGCTAATTTCCCTTAGGCACTGGCCTAAGTAATAAAACACTTCCACAGAGTGAATACTGGAAAGGAAGAGGAACTTTGACATAAATGGGACATCCCACAAACAGTTTCAGAGTATGCACAGAGTGGAGACATACACTACCACAGCATAAATACAGTATCTCCTAGCAGGAAGCTGCTTAAAAATTACAAAGGTTCACCTTTGAATTCAAAATATGGTAGTGTTCCTCTCTATATTAGATATTTGTCTGCATTCTGTCAGTAAACAACTCTCTTGAATTCAAGTAGAGCAAAGTCCCTGTATGGTCTTCAAGGGAATTGGGTGGCTTTTTGCCAAGCTAGTGCTTACCTTCACCTTCAGAGGACACAATTCCTACAGTAGTTTTGTCTAATACAACAGAAGAACTAATCTAAAGAAGCATTCTGTTACTTTAAAAATGTAATGTTACAAAAATCATCTTAATACTGCACATGGAAAATTAATTTAGGAGGAAGGTGGTTCCATAAAAATTTCGAATACCTTTTTGCATTGATTTTTGGTGAGATTTTCCTGCACATAAGAAATAATGCAACCCGGAAAATTAAATATTTTAAATATATAATATTTTTCAAGCAGGCAACATTTAACAGTACTACTTCTATCTCAAATGACAAAGGTGGGGCTTTGAAGTACTTAATTTATCCCTGCAAAACACTTTTGTTTGCCCAATGATGTGTGCTGGAGATCTCATTATCAGGAACAAAAAAAAAAAAAAAAAGGCTATGGGAATTGAAATAGTGGAAAAGAATACTATTAGGTCCTTTTCTTATTCTACTGCTGTACCAGGGATCACGCTGTCAGCTTTAATGCTTTTCAATAACAGGAAGGGATGCTGCTACCGGTATTTTTCAAGTAAAAAAAGGAAGTGTAAAGAAACTTAATCAAATTTTAAAGATACACAGGAAAGCCTCTGACAGTTTCAAATGGACAGTTGAGGAGGACACAGCTGACAACTCTATCCAGTGCAGCTATTCATACGTCCAAGCGGGAAAGAGGTCTGCATTTGGATGAGAAGCATGCCTGGAGCAACATCACTTCTGCCACATTCTCTTAAACTACTTCACTTCCCTGGGTTTGAGAGGTCTTCTAGAAATCAGTACAAGTTTTCCATGGACAAGTGATGGTCAGTATATATTCTTCAATGTAATTTTTAATAGCTGATACTCTAGCTTTGTCTATGACTTTTATCTTTTTACCCTGGCTGATACATACCATGCATAACATATAAATGCTGAATTACCTTCTAGAATGCTAAAATGCCCAGTCCCGATAAGCAAAAGATAACAGGACAAGGATTACTTTTTTGATTTATAATAATCAGCAAAGTGTTTTGGCTCCTAATGAGGCCCTGAAACAGTAAAAAATAAAATGATAGTAATAATAATAAAAGAAATAAAATAAAATTTACAATTTGTGTGCATGGAGGAAGCAAATCACAGAGCATGTATGTAAGAATGCAGTTATGCTTCAGCAGACACAGTACCTTGTCTTGCTACTATTAAGCTGGCCATGCAGTCTGGGACGCTTGTTCCTGCAGCTAGGAAAGTAATGCCCATGATCACATCTGGTATCCCAAGGGTGTATCCAATCACAGTCACCTGAACAGTGAGGAAAGTAGATTAACTTACCATATCTGGAAAGTCTCCTCATTCCAATACAGTTGTGCCATAATCTTAAATTTGATTTCTGATGTGGATCCTAACAGGATTAGACTCAGGACACTTACCTGTTTCTGCAAACTAAATACTTGTGGAATAATCAACCTAAAACCAAGCCTGTGCAAAGGAAAAGGAATTTGGGTCTTATTATTCAACATTTTATGAATGAACTCTATTTTCTCCATTTTCTGCACTTCTAACATGATATACTGATCTTTTAAGGAGAGCAGGTGATCCAGTCCGTGGATTTGGGATTTCTCTGTTCCCAAGAATAGCAAAGACTCTTGCTGGTTCTATTTTCAAAAGGACTGCAACCGATTTATATTGTAATATAGAGGCAGAGATATAAAGAATTTATTATAACCCAACACATGAAGAAGAAACTAATTTCTTGCAGGATTTCTGATATAATCTCAAAGTGAGCATGTCTGGTTATACTGTCCCCTGAGACTCCAGAGACAGCTTTAAAAGACCTCAGGGAATCACTGAAGATAGTAGAATTCTTGGAAAGGACAGGGAACTGTATTTAGTTGGAACTCTCAAAGAGGGCTGAAAAAAGCATGAAGAAAAGGCAGCTGAAAAGGAAATAGGCTTGTGAGAGTGAGAAGACTGAATCAGGGACAGGCAGCTGCTTCCCTGCTGAGGCTGCTAAGAATGGAAGTCTTTAAGGCTCTGTGTTGTTTTCTTGAAAAAGTTTGCCAGTCTCTCACATGAGTAGAACTGGACCCTTCACCAAAGAAAAGGTGTATTTTAGGAACCTGCTGATACATCTGATCTTCAGGGGCAGGGACTCAGAAACAGGAGTAGGCATGATTCCCCTGCTGCAACTGGTAACTGGGTATTAAAGTCCATCTGCCTCTTAAAACAGTGTTACACTCTTAATGAGCACCTCTCTCATTTGTGAGAAATTGGAGGGTACCGAGTGTGAGCTTGCAAAGAACATACAATATGAAATAAATGTGTGGCTTTGGCATCATTACATCAGGCAGAATGAGTGGCTGGTATAGGAATTTCTTCAACAGTCTGTGTTAAGAGGATTACTTTACACTGAAAAATTGATATAGAAAGTTGAGAAAACAACCTTCCATGAGAAGAAACACAAAGCAGTTTGGAAATGCCCAATACATCTGAGGAAAGTAAAGATGTTCTCCATCCAAAAAGGTTTTTGCAGGTTTAAGAAGTTTAAGAACAAAAATTCGTCCATATGCATGATCAGAAGAGTGTGTGTCTGAGTGTAATATGTGAGACTGTATATATTCCAACATGAAACCAGCTGAAGGTTTCTTCACCATATATTCCTTTAAAAGGAAAAAGGGCACATGAATTCTTCACAGCATCCTACCAATCTTCAGCTTTGTACTTCAGTAGCACTGCTCATTTTCCCATCACAGAATCAATCTGAGGAGCTTTCCTGTTTATATCTCTTCTCTAACTGAAAAGGTAAACTTGAGAGACTGAAAGAGGGTGAGGAGGAAAAACAGGAATTTATTAAAATCTTCAAATAAGTATGCTCCTCTATTGACAACAATTTACAAATATACACCTGACACACTGTTTCTCCCAAATCCAGGGAAAAGGGAAACACACCAGCAACCATAATACTCTTCACTAAGAATTTTCTTTCCAATCTAATAAAGGTGTTTTACACCACTTCTGAGTCTTCAAATATTGCATCCAGCTGCCTTTTATACATGTTTCAGTACAAGACCCTGTAGACAAATTTCTAAAGGTGTCTCAGATGCTAAGAGTTAAACATTTTCATTTAAATGTCCTTTAATAGTAGGATGTGGATAACCACATTGTCTTGAAAATCAGGCTGGCACCTTCCTGTATTGTACTGGACCCTACACAGTAAAGGCCCAATTATTTGTGCAGGACAAAGCAGCAGAAAGCTAAAATTATAATAATTGAGTATGAGCTGAAGAGACTGCACTTTTACATGCACTTTTACAATTTTACTACAATTACACACCTTGCTTTAACAAATGCACAAGAGAACTATTACCTATTTTGAGATGCACATTACATTTAGTATGAAAGTCCTGCTACATACACTTACCATCCACACCATGAAGTAGGAGAACAAGGCAATCCAGAAAGTGGATAAGATGAATGTCAACATAAACCACTTCTCCCAGCGTGGTTTGCTGCAGTTTGGAATGCTGACAAAGAGCAAGAATATCAATGGCCATGTCAAAAGCCATTTAAGTTTGTTCACTATTCCAGCTGCAGGACAAAGAAAGGAAAGAAACAGTTTAGCTTTCCCATGAGTATTCCAGGCCCAGTTACACCTCTCTGAGCATAGAGAATGATCCCAGTAGGATGTTTACAATTGTGCATGTCAGCTCATTTTCCAGTGTACCTTCCAACTATACTTAGCCTTGTCACTCTCAGCCAAGTTCTGCACGAACATCTAGAATCTTACAGTTAAGCCTGCCAAGGTCTGTGTAAATCTATGAAAGCATTAAAATGATTTAAAAGTGTGGCTGATTTTAAAACCAAAATTAAGGCAGGTTTGTTGCCCTTTCAAATGTCTGTATTGCTATTAATCCATAATGTAAAAAAAAAAAAAAAAACCAAACAAAACAAACCACCAAAAAACCCCACTCCTCTCACCTTCAAAAGAATATTGAAATCCAAGTGGTGAAAATAACTTGTATGTTCTATGCAGCAACAGAAAATACTCTCACAGAAAACTGAAGCACAGACACAACCTATGAACATGGCAAAGTTTTTTCATGTGCATCACTGGGCAGAACTTGGAATAAGCTGATACTTTGGAGATCTAGATTTGTTAACTCTCTTCAACTGCACGCAGCACCACCTTGAGATGGCCTCTTATCTTCTGTAAAAGTTAACTGAATACAATGACTTTCTTTGTACAGCTCTCCAAAATCAACTGGTGAGAAATACCAGAGAATTGTCATCACTGACGACAATTTTTTTAAAATTTACATTATTGTAAATGTGCACATAAATCTTAATACATAAAAGATAATTATTTTATAATTGCGCCATAAGTAAGAGGGTTACAATTTATACAGTTCATGAGGTATCCTTCAAGTAGGACAACAAATTTGTTTATCAGGCTAAATGAGAGCCAACATCATGGTCATTTTTATACGTGTTTTCTTTACATCATGTTAGAATTATGCTAGTAGGGATTTATACCATTAACTGACAATGCTAAGCATGAGATCAAGCAAAATACGCCATTTTGAATAAAATAATTGATCATGTTGGAGAAAATTATCAGGTACATCTTCCAGTGAAGTTATTTAGCTAAATTATAAAGAACAGTTAATAATCAGTGAAAGGTCCTAGCAAGTTTACCAGGAATTTTCTTTCAGCGAGGACTTCAGGATTTAGGATTTGTTTAATGGGAATTTTTGTCAGGGAATTTAATTAGATTGGTATCAGTCCTCTTCAAATCTTCGTTCGCAAAGCCTAGCCATGATTATCAGTCCTCTGGATCAATGTACACCAGATGCAATGAAATGAAATATCAAACATTTTAAAATTAATAATACTTTTTTAATTTATGAGGCGACTTACTAGTCTAATTTAACTTGGTAAGCCCAAATGGAAGTCTTACATATTCTAGCACTAGATTTTCTTGTTTGAGTTATGAATCAATGTCTTAACTTGAGATTTCTTTGGGAATTCTGAGATGCCATCAACCCGTTTTTATTCCCAGTTAGTAGCTTGTGGCTGTGGAACTTTTAATACATAGAACTACTGAAGTCTCTTAAGGTCAATTCTAGTTCTACAATCTTACTTGTTACTACAAGTTACTACTACTTGTTATTACAGATTTTGCAGGAAAGACCTTCTTCCCTCTGGTTATATTTGCTGCTACACAGATTTATTTTTTTTATACTTCTTGAAATGATACTTCTTGGCTCACTTCTCACTTTAATTCTGTTAACAAGGCTGTAAATATCCCATGAACTATCCTATGGTAACTTATACTTCCTTATGTTTAATTTGTTACAGTTTGGCTCATTAAATGGCTCCTAGCTAGTTAAATTGTACTCTTTGTCTACTCCAGTTGCTGGGCTTGGTTCATAGTCAGCATGGCCTAGGCCAGTAATTTCCTCAGTCTGTAATTCCAAATGCAAGGTCAGTGGATGACTGACAGGAAAAAATTATGGATCCGATTCTGATTTCTGTGGGTGTAATCTGACTGACTTTGGTGCTGCTACACACAGGCAGTCCCATTTTCTTTTCAATAACATAAAAGAAACAGAATTGCTTGAAGAACAAATGGAGAATAAATGCAATCAGCCTCTGCTGGGGAATATTTATCTTGTCAGGAATCTTGCCTAGTACCCTGCATTACTCAAACAAATGCACAGTGCCTTAACACTGGCATTGCTATGCTTGTTCAGTTGCAGGAAACCTAAGTACTAATGGAGGAGGACTTGCCTTTCCATTATCTTTGCTGAGTTTCAATGGATGTGTGTCAGATTAAAATTCCTGCCTCTGTTAGTGGTGATGCTTTATCCAAACATCATGAGTTGAAACTACTTTTCACAGCTAGCTGGTTTGTGGAAGTGACATTTGTGTTCGTTACATGGCAGCTACGCTTGAGACTTCAGGGAACAACAGCTGCATGTAATTCTGTGTTTTGCTGGGTAAACACAGAAGCTGAATGGCCATTTGCAGTGAGCCTGGGATAGGTCTGAACCAGCACGGCCAAAGCAGCCCTTGACACATTCTATATTGGCTTCTCTTTTGTGTCACGGTTTGCTTTTATAAACTTTTATATAAAGCCTTAAGTATAACTGGCCTTGGTTCTGCCTCAGGCCATTTTATTCAGTTCTTACTGCTGGGTCATGAAACTTTTGTGGCACCCAGTGCTAAAGAAGTTTACTCTTATGTTTTAACTTAGGAGTATTTTAAGAATTTATTAAGTATATTTAGCAGCAATCTCAATGAACTGAGACTTTATTTCCTCAGGGAACTGATGACTTTATTCATTTCACCTGGCTTAGATGAATGCAAAAACAATATACGGCTTGAAAACATAAATTTTATTTCATATTTTTTCTCATTCTTTTAAAATGTTTTCTTTCACTGTTCTGTTGTTTTGGTTTTGACCACCCACTCTAAAATAATCATTAAAATGATTTAAGGACTAATTTGTTAAAGTTGAGTATGGTATGCTTGTAGTTCATGACAAATTGTTTTACAGTGTTGCATAGCTGCCTAGTACATCTGCAAGGAAGAAAATTATCTCTCATTTGATACACAGCTGTTCTGCTCCATTACCAGACCTCAGCACAGTTGTTTTAAGAGTGGTACCAGCCAATGCTGTGAGCCCGGGGTCTAAAGGCTCCTACAGCAACCCATATAACTGAGCAAAGGTGTATTTTGCACCTCCCACAACAATAATGAAAGCATATTGTTTTATTATAGAAAGTAACACTGGTCTATATTCTGTTCACTTTACTATGCTGTGCAACAGAAAGATCAGCGTTTTTTGGCATGAAGTTGTTTTTACTACTACATACGTCCATTTTTTCTGTTTCCACGGATACTTGGAAGGCTAGCCTGCCAAGTATTTCAGAGAGGTATCATTACAGAAGAGCTTGATTACAATGTTTCTGAAAACGAAGTGGCAGCCCTACAACAAAGAGCTCTTTGCTAATTTTCAATGCATTTCTGGGCTAGTCATCTTTCCAGATGTTATGCTCCCAATAATTACTTTTACATATAGATGGTGTCCTGGTGAACAAAGACAACAACACACATCACAGCACTGAGTAGAAACAAGTATTTCCTTAAGGAGCTAAGGAAAATACTGTCCTATTCTCAACATTCACACAGAGCTGAGGAGCTCAGTATAAAAGTATGAAACTGCATTTGTGTTTACCTTCAGATCAGAAGTGTACTCTTGAGATAACTACTGACTGGCCCCATTTAGTGTACTTTGGTTTGCAATTTACTGTATTTAAGTTTGCAACATGGAGCAGCCTTGCAGTACACCAGTAAGATTTCCTTTCTATAAAGCTGAACCAGAGACACAAACTTAGAAGTGCTCCAAAATATTATGGGATTGGGCTAGAGTTAGTGAAACAGAACTTCCAAGGGCATATAGTGCAGACAGCCCACATCCTAGTCAATAAGCTTCACAGAAAACACATTTTTAAGTTTAGACAGACTGGAGTCTGCAACTACACCATCAGGAGTCACCTCTAACATACTGTAGGTGGTTAAATTTGGTAGCTTTTCAGTCAGTCTTTCATTTAAAAGCATAGCAGGCAAGCACAGACCTCCACTCCACACTTCAGAACATGCCTAAACCTTCCAAAGTGAAAGAAGCTTCTCCTTACACAAAACAGTGATTAGCTGACTATCTAAAAAACATTGTAAGATCCCTGAAAAGCATGAATCTAAGTGGCACAAAGGATTTTCAAACCTGTATGTTCATATAAATCTCTCACTTAAGGCAACTTGAAAACTGGGGAAGGTTTTCTCTAATTGAAGTCTACCTACAAAATGAGAAAGGCTTCCTGGAGTCTCCTATTTATTTCTATTTTTTCTAGGTTTTTTTTGGTTTTGACAACAGTAAACTAAGAGGAAAAAAAAGCACATCCAGGCTTGCCTAGGAAGATTATTGCTGCAAATTTTTTTGATGCTCCACTTCATAATTTTTAATTCCTTTTTTATTTTTTTCAATGTCTCTACCTTTTTTTATTTGAGAAATAAAAAGAGACAAAGAAACGAAAAAATACCCAAAACCTAACCTGTTTTTCCACCAATTAAAAGTGATTTTTAAAGCACCTGTCACCTTGGTCCTAATTAAGCTTTATATCTACAAAAATGTATTTACAACCCACATACCATTATCAATATTAATTCAATTCTCAGCCTGAAAATGTGTAATGGTAACATACATGCTTCCCCACCAGCAGCTTTGTAAGAACCCAGACAGCAAGTAAACTTCTGCCAGAAAATGCTGTTGTTTGTCAGAGTTCACTTTAATATATGTAAGTTAGACAATCTGAAATCATGCCTAGTCATGAGTAGCATCCAAAACAGAAGAGAGAAGCATAAAATTTTGTCACAAGTAGGGGACTCAACATAGAAACAATGGAAACAGATGTAACAAACTAGATGCCTTGTGAATTTTCCATCAGAATTATTTTCCACTGAAAAATGCCTTTGTTGCAAAATAAAAAAAAATCTGAGAAAATGGTTTTCAATTTGCAATTAGGAAAATTAACACAGCAGCTGATTCTCCACCTTCTTCAAAAACCCTTATTGATTTCATCTTTGCAACTTTCCTTAGGAATTGTGGAGGCAAGAGATACTGCGTTACCAGACTAGAAAAAGTGTGTAAAAGGGTATCCAAGGAGGCCCAACCTTTGCCAGCCTTCCAAGTGAGCAACAGACATATTAAAGTATTTTTATTGCAATTCTCCTGCAACAGATCTTCAGAAACACTTCCCACCCCCCCACCCCCCCCAGGAAAACACCAAGGTTTTACTTCTCATCTTCATCCAAAACAGACTATTTTTCCAACTACTGATACTCTTCTCAGAAGTTCCATTTTCCAGAAAAAAAGTTCCAGATTCCAGACCAGGAGATCTGTCCAAAACTACTCAGATTTCTATTTTCAGCCTCTGCTTTTACCACACTTAGCATATTTGGATTTATGCCAATAGTCTTCTCTTAAATATACATTTTTGGTACAGTGGAAACTGGTCTAGAAAAAAGAATTTGCTCCAGTACAGAGAAACAAGCTTTAGTCTCACAGTTACAATAGGTTTACATAGGACAACATTCAACAAAAGTAAAACGTAACTGAACAGAGATAACTCCCCATGTCTTGTTAGACATGGTTGGATATTGGCCTGGTTTATTTTGTATGTTTAACCTCATCATCTACTTTATCAATTTTTTTTTAAGGGAGAACTGGTATTTATAGACTTCAAGTCCCTCTTTACCCTTTCATAATATGGTGATGAGTTACTAAATTCAATCTTGACCAGTTCTCTTCCAATCTATCTGGTGCATCCTCATCCAAGGAGTACACTCATTGCTCTTCTTCAACACTGTTTCCAGTTTAGTTTTCTACTCCAAAAGGAGTCTGATTTGTGAGCTCCAAGCACATGATGCAAATCAAAGTGCAGAACACAATGACAACAGTGTTTTGAAATAAAATTCTACAGTAGATGCCCCATTACATAGGCAGTGGCAAGAGGAAGCTCTTCTAAAAAGGCATTTTGGTAGACTACAGTTAGGTCCTACTCTGAACAAGCTTCTTGGAAGAACTCTCTTGCAACATCAAGGAAGCTCTCTTCCTAGCTCCTTAAGCCACCTGACTCATGTTTCCAGTCTTTGGCAAAAGCGCCATAAAGCAGGCCAAAAAGACAGCCTGAGGAACAGCTACAATGAAGAATCAAAATTCACAATAAGTCCTGCTTAAAATACATCAGGAGAAGAAAGTCTTCTGGGTCCACTAGTGATCAAGGTATAAAGGAGCACTGAGAGAAGATGGGGGGACTGCAGAGA
Organism: Pyrocephalus nanus; assembly: GCA_038380795.1. Taxonomy (NCBI): domain Eukaryota; kingdom Metazoa; phylum Chordata; class Aves; order Passeriformes; family Tyrannidae; genus Pyrocephalus; species Pyrocephalus nanus. The sequence continues at coordinate 47,677,259 of CM076265.1, read as the reverse complement.
AGGTAAAAGAACTCTGCATCAGAGACAGAAACTATAGAGGTTTCTACATGAAACTAGTTCAGCCTTGAGGACATCAAACTCCATAGGAGATACAACAAAGAGATACAGCATCCTGAGTGCTCAAGTGAGGTACATCAGGTTTGGATTGTTCGCTGTGTTTCCAGTAAAAGAAGACATTAAATGAAGCCAGTAGGAGCCAGGTTCAAAGGAAGTAAAAGATAGTTCTTCACAAAACCATAAAACATCTTCCCAAAGGTTGCTGTGGGTGTTAAATGTTTGCCAAGATTCAATATGAATTAGGTTAATAAAGAAGAAATACACTAAGGAATTTTAAATTAAAATTTTACACCCAGTCCAGGAAGTTCCTTGAGCTGAAAACAGCTGAACACCAACCTTTCCTGTCTTGTCCTTCCGCAGGCTTCTTCATCAAATCATGGTTAGAGTCAGAGTACTGAGTTAGACAAACAGTTGGTTTGACCAAGGACAAACATATTAAATGTTTCTAGTAGATACTATTAATTTTTATATTTTTTTTGCTTCTATTCTACATGCTATCTTTGCATTTTAAGCATCCATTAAGAGCTGCACAGAAGTGCTTTTCTGAATCCGGGTTCTAAAGGACTATGGAGCTATACAAGACCTTTAACACATCATTTGGTTGCCAACATATGCTTGCTCAGTTTCACTCTGCTTTATTCTGATCCGTGGAGAGTTTTTTTTAAAGTTCAGGATCTGTTTCCAAACAACTGTAGAGTAATCAAATTGTAAAGCTTCAAATGAGCCTTTCTCTTAGAAGATAATCATCACAGCCTAATGGTAAGGTCAGGAAAGAAATTCCTCTTTTAAATACAAAGTTTTTTCCCACACAGAAACCAAAGGCAAAGGTTGGTTCGAGGATACCTTACACAGTTTCCATAAAAACTGTATGTTGTCTCCTGTTTCAAAATGGGCCTGAACCACACCCTGGGGGTAAATCTTTGCAGATGTTTGACAAAGGGATCTAGGTTGTAGCAGTTTGAGACCCTTTTCATATAACAACTCTATTCTCTGCTTTTGTGTGCTAAAGCCCCCAGACTTATTGCTGAGCACTGCTGTTGACAAAGGATAAAAAAAGAACAAAATGCAAAACCTGGAGATGGCAAATAATTACTGGGAATCACTTGGAGATGATGTAGTGCTTTCAGTTTCATTTACCTTTACTTCTGTTTCAGGAAAAAACCCAACTTGTTCTTGCAAAAGGATCTAGAATATGCAATTTGAAGGAAGAAAGTAAAATCCCAAACTAGGCTAAAAAAGGTGGCCATAAAAAAGCATAAAAAGAAGGGTTTGGGCCAATTCATAGGCATTTTAGTTGCAGTTCCTAAAATACTAGAATGAATTTTCTACTTAGGACACTGCAAACAGTTGGATTGGGAAGTCTTATTGAAAAGTGAAAGCCTGTTTTTCATAGAACCCTTTATAGTACTGAAAGAATACATGGACTTCTGATCTTTAGAAAACGTATGTGCCTTCTTCCTGGCCTGAATATATATCGAAGAAAAACAGAGGGGATTCTGGGAAACAGTCTGCAAACAACAGGACTTTTTTTAGGCTACTGATTGTGCCACAGTACTTAAACAACAGCAAAGCATGATGCTGGCTCCTCACATTTTCTTATTAAAGTGGTGCGTTTGAGGGCAAAATAAAAGAATTCCTGCCCAGAATATAAGAGTTGAGCAATGAGAATCCAACCAATAGATAATCATCTCCAGACAAAAGTAACAAAACCTGAAGGTAATGATGAGGATTTTATTCAATTGCCCTACCACTTTTACACAAGTCTTTTGAGTTCATGTTGAACTTTTGCTCCATTCAGTATCACCTCTATCATCAGTGGCTCCACTTTGGCCTCTTACACCTCACTTATCTTCAAAGACTTTCTCAAAAATGCAGAAAAACTGCATTTAAAGGAGACTAGTGACATAACTAATAACTCCCTCCTTAGTTCAAAGCATTCTTGTGACACTGGGAATGTCACAGGCTTAGTAAGCTCTATTCTGAAATATATTTTTTAATCATAAAGAAGCTGTCTGGAATGTGAGAAGGAATGCATGATTGTACCACCCTAATCAAAACCTATATCCAAAAACTTGTTAAAAACATCTCAGTTTAAAAATCTTAGCCAACACATGCAAGGATAGTCAAGGTTTGGAACAGCCTGCCTGGTGGGATTACTGTCTCTGGAAGCGTTCAAAAGAAGTGCAAATGTGGTGCTTAGGGACATGGCTTAGTGGTGGACTTGGCAGTGTTGGGTTAATGGTTGGACTCAATGATCCTAGAGGTTTTTCCCAACCTTAATGATTCTAGGATTCTTTGATATTTTATATGGCTTGGGGAGACATTTTTGCTTTTTAAAAAGTTGTTTGTTACAGTTTCTGTTACTATCATTACTTTTGTCATTAACGACATGTTCATGTGCACAATCATATTGCTGACTTGGATTCTCTTTTTTTCACCATACAATAAAAGTAGTTTTTTCATTATCTCATGAATTATCAGAAGCCCATCTAGCGGGCCTCTCTTCAGTGAATTAGTTTGTTTCCATTCTTCACTCCAAACTGTAACTGCTGACTTCAAGATGGCAAATTCTCCCTTCTTTTTCATTGCATGTGACATTCATTTATGCCAAGCAATATCTGTGTTAACCAGTAAGTGTGTGACAGAGAACTACTGCATACAGGTCTGTGAGGGCTGATCTAATCTTTGCTGTCTGATCTCCAAGGCATGTGGGCAAGAGTCAGCCTGCAATGTGATAAGCACACTAGCATAAGAAGGTTGGTCATATATATTTAGACCTTCACACCACAGACTTTCCAAAAAATTTCAAAAGGTGAATATTATTGCATACAGCTATTCTAACAAATTTAAACACTCTTCCCTCCCCTAAATCTTTCTGTCTCTTTATTCAGGAAGCCTTCCCTACAGTCACTAAATCATCTATTATGTACTTATACACCTAACTGCCTTTGGCCTAGCCATTTCCAGCAGGTGATTATTAACTGCTGACTTCAAAATTACTACTAATGCAGTGCTCATTGGGTCAGTCTGGCACGTTTTTTTAATATAAACCTGCCTTACCTGCTTTCACTTAGCCTCTGGCAAATGAGCACTTCCACCGTTATTGTCCATGAGGAGTGGAAAACACTTTCCTAAGATCTGCTTTTAGCCACACAGCATCCAGCCCAGTTTTACTGTCATCAAATCCAGCCTTCATACAGTCAAAGCAACCTCTTTCCTTCTCTCTCCCCACATATGTCTTTTCTTACAACTCAGTGTTTGGCATTTAAATTATCTTCTGTTTTGGTACTACATACACCTGGAAAGTAAGCCTTACCTGGCACTGAAAATGGAGTTAGAGTGTCCTGTTCATTTTCCTCCTCTTGGTTCCCCACAGGGATGTTTCCATTTTCAATGTTGTCTTGTCTCCTGTTCTGAAGTGCTTTGCTTGAACCATTGGCAGACTGGATTAACCGCTGACGCTGCACAGTGTCAAAGACAAAACTGCCATAGTTTGGAAAATATTTACTTTGAGAAATCTTAGTTTTGCTGTCTGTCCAGCCCCAGTCCCACGAGGCACAAATTTTCTCCACAAAGCTTTCCTTTCAGTCAGCAACAAACTTATCCGTGGCTTACCTGCCTTCATCAGGCTAATTTTGACCATCCACCTCAAAATTAATGGCAGGAGTCTTTCAAGCCATGATGGAGGAAGTTGTAGTATTTGTTCTTCTAGACCACATTTTAATGAATGTGGTTACTTTAAAGCACTTCTCACTCAACAAATCCCACTCAAACCAGCAACAGCACCATAATCTAGTTGTAACACTCAAGACATCTCTGCACTATTAGAGATGGTGTATGAATGACTAATTACACAGGAACTCTGCTTCTCAGATCCAACTGTTCTCCCTCCTTCTCATCTCCATTCACTGAGGTAAATGTAAACATCCCACTTTTAATTTCAAACACAAGACTAATCCCTGTTGCCCTTGTCCCAGTACATATTTTCCTGAAGCTCGTAACTGCCCCTGAAGACATGTAAGACTGCTACAGTTCCAACAGCAGTACAACAATTAGAGGGATAGGTTTTAGACATCAGTATATATACCCATTAATGCACTGGAGAATGTGAGATGTAACACTAAGTTCTTTTATTAAAAAAAGAAAAAATATTTTTAGATCATTAGATTAGATAATACAGGGCCGATAAGCGCTCTCTTGTCATGACAAATAATTGCAAATTCCTAAAAAGTGCTCTGAAATGCCTTGAAAAAAAAAAGTAACTGCCCAACATTTAAGAAAAATTCTGAAAGCAGTATTAACACACTATAATGAAAAAACAGCTATATGTCCTGTCTGATCTTCTGCTCTTGACCATAACACCGCTAACCTTTCACTGTGTTACTGTTAAACTGGACTTTTGTCACAAATACCTGAATGGTGCTTTTACTGGGGTATTCACCATGCTGGGTAGACACGTGAACTCTATTATGATGTTCAAATTCTAGAAACTTGCTAAAGCTTGTACTTCCTAACTACTGAAATCAGTTTGTTTCCCAGAGTAAACACCTCTCATATTTGATATTGTGGGAGCAAAGGATAAAATCCTGCCTTCACAGAACCCAAGGATGGCAGGGCAAAAATTTCACCCCACGTACTTCCCATAAGTTCAGAATGGCATCACTTGGCCATTCCTGCCACTTCAGCTTCAGGGTATGAAACAAGCAATACATACTGGCAACAATATATCAAGTAAGAGTTAACTGAAATGGTCCAGGGCAAATGCCCCTCACAAAAATATTTTGGCCCATTTTTATTTTTAGTTGAGGACTACAGTGAATACTAAAGAGGCAGGCAAATCTCTGCAGTGATCCAGAAGTGTTGTTAATATAGGAGCAGTTTTAACAGAATTTTGACTGCCCTGTTAATTATCCTTCCCTAGCCTGACCTCTTTTGTAATGATCAAAACCAATTCTTCTGCTGCAAATAAAATCCAAATATGCCCACATACACACACGCCTCCCAAAATAAACATCTTCTGTCAGAGAGATAAGATAGTCCCTCCCTTTTGACTGCTGTCCCATTTAAACAGGCAGCATCATGAGTTTGGAATCAACTTTCAAATCTGCTGCAACATAGCTCTGTCCCATCCCTAGAAACATGGGAGAATCTAAATTCCAGAATTACTATGAGCACAGCTCTCTGGTAATCCTTCTGCCTCATTTACTGTTTTCTTAATGAACCTACCTCATTAATGATGAGTCTGCTTGCCATCCGCATTCTGGTGCGTGGTCCAAACTTATTCGTAATCATAATCCGTAGTCCAGCTTCAGGAAACCGGTATTTGGGGGGACTGGAGCAGATGATCTCATCCACCATCATAACACTGTTTTTGCCATACTGCTGTGTCCCCTTCACTAATGATCACAATGGACAGAGTTAGCAGTGTAATTGGTCTTACCACGCTTTCCATCACGTAGAGTCCTTCTTTTCAGACTTAGGTGGGGGTAATAGTCATCTGAATGCTTGAATTTATGAGTGATTTTCCTGTAATATTTCTGCAGCCTGGTGAATATCATCAGTTGTGCACTTTGTTCAGATCACATGCTGGAAAGGGATTTCACTCTACTAAGTTAGCCACCAAGCCACTCTCAGCTAAGTGGGAGCAGTTTTTACCCAGCCATTCATCCTGCAGTGCCAGTTTTCTTTGCTTATGTCCCACTACGGCTTTTTACGCCTTCTCTAAAAGCACATGCACTATGGCAGTGTAGACAGCACTCCTGAAACTTCTAAAGGTATTCCATTGGCTCAAGGTGCTGCACATCCAGGAGTCCCTAATGTGCTCACTCCTTCAGGAAATCTTAATCAATATCTCTGACAGGGCAAGATTTGAAATGATAAAAAACAATTGTCAGGAACAAATATATGCTATAAGGAAGCCTTTGTTAATATAAAGGAACCTATACCAAGGTTAAGATTACAAGGTTAACCAAGTTTCACCGTGTTAAGAACAGAGAGAGACAAAATTATATTGGGAATCAACACAAGTACATGCAAGGACTTTAGGAGCTCAACAACAAACCAATATTCTCACAAATGCTACAGACTACACATAGAAAGCAGAGCAAGGCTCAGCAGACAGGAGACATACCCATGTGGTGTTAGAAAGCAGGGCAGGAATTATGCATATGCTGTAATAAATATTAATCATAACACATAATATTGTAAAGGAAAAAAATTCTTTGCTGCTTGCTTTCTGCTTTGCTTAGCTTGGCCTCCCCCTCTCCCTCACCTTTTGCATTGTTACTTACATTAAGAAGAGGAAGAGAATTTAGGAGGTAGAAGTGAAAGATAATTAGTGCACAGTTCCAGTCAGGAAGCACAGGAAATCTAAGAAAACATTCAACTTAAACAATGGAATTAAAATGAACCTGTTCTAAACACACAGTAGTCTATATTGTTATTCTTTTGCATTATTACAGTGTTGAAGTATTCTTGTTTTTCAGGAAAAAAATTGGATCCATGCATGTACCTAAATCATGCATTAAAGGTTTTGCTGTCTTAAGCATCTTCTAACATTTTTGAAGTTGAAGAAATATATCCTCCATTATGATTCAGCAAGAAAAACTTAACAACCTTTTAAATCACCAATAAACATCCGTAATTTTCACCCTTCAGCATTTGAATGTCTTGCTTTGTTTCACTAAAATGAGTTGTCAATGAGTACACTGGTGTCACCTGAAGTGTCATAAAGAGATCTTTGGTTTCACAAAGAAATGTGTCCTACTCAAAGAATCCACTTTGTAGTCTTGTTTTTCAGCTTAATATCTGTAATGCAGAATAGAACTAGTAGTAATTTTACATTTGCTAAATGTAAAGGAGCAATTATCCTCTGCCCAGCCCAACATCTAAACCAAATTAACCTCGCTGAGTACTGCAGCTGATGACACAAATAAGGAGCACATCCATTCCACTGACTCTTTCAGTTTAGAGTTTTCTGTGAAGGAATATATAGCTAGACTTGCTTCCTAGGAATCCATCCCCATAGTAAAGGTTACCTAGGAACCAACCCTCACAGAAGAGGACTCAACCATATCAGCTTAATATTTGCTTTTGTTAGACAAAGAAAAAGAAATGTTTGACAGTAATGCTGGTAAGGCAAAAAGGCCAGACATTAACAGTCTCATCAGATTAACTGCTCTCAAGAGAGTGTCTCCAAAGAAGTACCCAAAATGCTTCATCTTACAATGTCAAAAACATGGAAGAACTGAAGTTACTCTGAAATTTTCTTAGAACCTTAAGAAAACAGTGAGCAAACATACTCAGCTTTATAAAGTACCATGATAAAAACTGATATAGAATAAATATAAGTAATTGCAGCTATTTTGACTTAACTGCAGCACAATGCTCTTATTATTTTCATAAAACCTTTTCAGTCTGACTCTCTATGTCCATAAATATATATGCCTTAGCCTCATACAGTATGGACTTCAATTAAAACTTGTTTTAGGAAATATGGAACAGAGATAAGGTTTTGCGCTTCTCCTTTGTGATAATCCTTAGTAAAAATATCCACTGATAATAGCTTATCTTTTCAAAAATCTTACCTAAACATTCTGCTCACTACAAAGGCTCATCACCAACAACCCTGTCAAAATCAACAGAAAGCTTCTTGATGACTTTAGTTCTGATCAGGTCCTCAGAAACCCACTTTTTTCCAAGAGTTTCTGGTTTCAGGCAGGAATCGAACCATGCCACCTGGTGGAAATTTGGGTCAACATAATAAAATCCAAGGGCAGTACGTATTTGTACTTTGACAATAGGAGCAGTGTTTACAAAGTACAACTATTTCACCTTTACCTTCCACCCTTGAAATGGAATTTTTCTTACAGTGAAATGCTCTTCCTTTTCTCTGAAACTTGAGTGATGGAAGCTTTTATACTGTACCATAGGAAGCTCTTAAAAGTAACAAAACTTACAAGCATAAAAGAGCTTTGCAGCATGTGAACCCACCTTTTACCTGCACCCTGAGGAAAAGCCTAACTATCCTCAGTAGAATGACAGTTCCTCAAATCCAAAGCAACTGTTCCTTTGTGGGAAGTAATCAGACTTTCCTCCTACGGAAAATCAGATTAAGGTTAGACCTACACCTAGGTGAAGCCAAAGGAAGTTTTTTGGTGGATCCTGCAAGCTGCTAACCACTGGTTGAAGGTAAGGCAGAGGACAGCTCTAGTTCTCTAGTTCTCTCCCTGCTACTTGCAGTGCTCCTTTCGGAAAGCTGCTGCTGGGGAAGATGCAGCTCATCCTGTAAGATGTCAAATAACAGGGAGTCACTGACAGGTCACAGCATATTTTGTCTCAACAGGAGGGAGAAGCAAGAGGAAGCCATGTGATGGTTTTCTAGGACAGCTTCTTGACACATAAAGCACCCATCTGCAAAGCAGCTCGGCTAACACTGCCATTCTCCTCTCCCATCGCTCACTCCAAATCCTTAATCTCTTCTTCCTCTGTCCTCTCTCATGCCAGGCACATTTGCTTTCACACTTTGAACAATGGTCCCTCCAATGCATCGTCTATTTGTGTGGTGCTGCAGAAGGCAAAGGGAACCTGACTGAAGTGGCAATCCCAGTGCAACTTTGAGGAAAACTGGAGGAGAAATCTGCTGTGGACAGCTGCCAGTGAAGACACCATTCTCATGAGTCCAAGTTTTTAATAGCTTTCTTGCTTCTTTTCTGCATGTTCTTCACAAGCATTTAACAATCTTTAGATTTCCTGAAAAGGAAATAGGTGGACAGGCAAGCACTCTGTGCTGTCATCCCTTTACAACAAGGTCTAGAGAGGAGAGCCTACTGGGAAATGACACCAGAACCCAACAAATGTCTCAGAAGTAAAACCCACTAATGTCTGTGCTCTTTCACTGGATCAACCTTTTCCCATGTCCCCACCTAAACACACAGGCAATACCTGCCCTAGGAGATATCCTCTGAACCTTGCATGTATGCACCTCCACATCCAAGTGACAGAATTCACTATATCCTAGTTAATGTTCACAAAACTACATTATAAAATGAGATGGAAGTATTTAAAAAACATCTTCATTTAATTATTTAATTTTAAATCAGTATTTTCTAAACACCATATCTGAGACCACAGTAGCAGTGTGCTGTCACTGCATAAACCTGTATTAAGTGACAGTACCTACCTTAAAGAAACCCTGGACTAAAAACTAAAAGCAGAAAAGAGTATGATTCTCTGAGTCTGCTCTAAGTTCCTGTTTACCACTATTTGTTATTACATGAGGACTTTCCAACCCTACCTACACTGCTGATGAGCTCAGCCTCCTAGAATGGAAGACGTTTGCAAAGAATACAGCAAGGAGATCTCACTTGTTAAGAGTAACCCAAGTGCTCACTCAATTACATGGTTTGTGCTTTGAAACTAGGAATGATTTTGCTCTACAGAGAAGGAGGGAATGGAATAGGAGAGGGATAAGACAAAGATAAAAAACAAGCTTACAAAAAAGCCAAAAATAGCCAGTTATCTTTGCTTATTTTCGGTACCAGAAGCAGGATATCATCTTCTACCCTTTAAGACAGATAGCAAAGAACCTGCACTTCTCTATTTTACATATGTGCTTGGCAATGCATACAGAGCTATTAAGGCATGTGAAAGCCAGTCTTCTGAGGATCTGAACTCAACATTTAATCCCTCTTGTCTACTGATTTACCCATGTCCTCTCCTTTAACATTCATGTTTCAGCTTCTAGTTCCAAACTAATTTTTAAAGTGAAAGTCTTTTTCTTCCTGGCAAAAAAGTTTACCTCTTTCTCAGTGTTATAGCTCATCACTGGAGTTAAAAAGGGAGCAAAATTGCCAACGTGCAAAGCAGCTTGTTTTCAAAATATTAAAAAAATTCTTTTTTTTTTTATCTGGCAGTCTGACTATTAAATTATCAAGTTAACACTGCTTATCATTGAATAGTGACACTGTTTTGATCCACATTAAAGAAATATAAAGGATAGCCTGTGAACTATGCTTTTTCCAAGTCCTGTCTGCTCAGCCTTACCTTTCCATAGTAACGGAATGGATGGGTCATCACAACTAGAAGCATAATATTTATTACCATCTTCCAGCTCGTTGACTGTGTCACCATTTCCAACATTCTTGCTTCTAAGGGTGAAGAAATTTTGCATCCTCACATTGTACCTGAAAGTGCAAAAGAAAGATCTGAAAAGGTTGTGTTTTGCATTTGCTTGGCAAATTTTTAAGTGTCTGAGAACAGCTTATGCAGGCAAGCAGTAAAGCCGAGATGCATGTTCTCTGACAACTAACGGGATGTGAAGAGAAAGGACATCCAGTTCAGTGGCAAGCTCATAGGAAAGCAAGGACTGCACCTATCTCTGATGACATACAGCAAACTGCAAAAAGGCACTACAGCAGATTTAGTGAAGGCAAAACACTGGAGCTGTGGATTTTGGAGCCAGGACGTTCACTATACAGCAGCTTCTTTCCTCCTGCATCAGCTCGCAATTCCCCTCACTGTTTCTCTCAGTACTGTGTTCCCTTTGTGGGTTCTTGAGCATTTGCAGGACTGCTGACCATACCTTCTGAAGATAGAATACATCTATTTTAGCACTAGGGTGAGATCTAAGAGGGCTGTCAATGAACTCTGCTAAGACTTGATGTAGGAGAAAAGCGAGTTCCAAAAGGGTGATTCGTGAAGGGAAGGCATCAAGGCATAAGTCAAAGCAACTTGAAATAGAAGGGAGGACTCACAGACACTTGCAGTAACAGTCAGACCTCTGACTCTCCTGTCAGAGGCAGTGACATAACAGAAGAACATGTCAGTATACAAGCTGGTATGAGATGGTCTGAGAATAAATACATGCTTAGCCATCTGTCTGATGTTCCTTTACCTTGTTCTTCAGGGAGTACAAAATATGTGTAATAGCTGACATGGTGGGTGTGTGCTTACAATCTAGAGTATCTGGTAGACTTTTCATGTAACTTCGTAGAAATGACATTTTCACTCAACATTTTCTGAAAGCTACTTTACCTTTGCGCACTATGAAAAGGATGCATGAAAATACTTGCTGTTGATTGAACACAAATCTAGAAAGAAACTGAGTAAGCATGAAAAAACAAGTGATCTTACACAGAAACATGACTGGTTGTATTGTCCTCATGCAGGAAGGCCAAGGACAAAACCAGACCAAAAAAGGAAGGTCAGTTAATACCTAAAAGCTATACCAAGGAGAAGCACTTACTTCATGATAAGTATGTAGAATAAATACATAATGATGAGCACAAGGCTTTCCCACCTCAAAGAGACAAAAAGAAGTGTTAGAAGGCCATTTAAACACCTGTATGCTTTACAAGTTTTATGCAGGAGTGTACCTTAAACATCTGGTACAAGTAAAATTTGTGTACCCAAATTCGCATCATTAAGATAAGACGGTGTCTCAGCAGAATGAAGGGGGACACAGACTCTCAAGTTTCAACAAACATGCAAATAAAATGCAATGCATATACTTCGGAAATGTGCTATGCAGACTGAAACTACAGCTACCCTCTGAGGATCATAATATCATGGCCTTTTGTGATTTCAGTGCTGGAGCACAGGCCAAGCACTCTGAGAGCACTCTTTCAGAAGATGCTTCTGTTTTGGGACACCTAGCATGTCCATAAATGTTAATAGTCAGAACCAGAGCAGAGGCACTTTGGTTACCCTCTCTGCACAGGTGAATCTTTAGGCCTTATGTATAGCCTCTGTACTCTAATGTTTCCAGGTTCTTACATTTTCTTTTAGTTTTCCCTGATCCTCATAAAAACTAAAACCAAAGAAAATATGTAGGATTTTCTAAGTGTCAAATCCAGCTCATACTCTCAGTGTGTAGGAATAAAAGTCAATTACACTGCAACTCTATTTACTGATCAGCCTCATGGAAAATACAGGACCGTATGGAATAATTTACTCAACTTACCATTCTATTTTCTCATCATATATGAACTAGAAGAAGAAGAAAAAAGGAAACCCATAAATTGACAATTTCTCTAATCTATCTTGCAAAAGAGTCAAATTGTTTAGCAAATATCAGCCATATCTAGCCAAACCTACTTGAGTTTTGACCCTTTCTAATCAGAACTTCCACTGTATGGACTGTACCCCTCACAAAACCCTTGTGACAAAGTCTTAGATCCCTGTCGGTGACTGTTGTAAATACCATTTAGTAAATGGCACAAGCATGCAGAAGTCAGACAGATATGCTCACACGTACCCACAGGGTGTGCTGTGTAAATGATAGCAAAGTCATTTATTCTGAAAAAACTTAATTCTGGAGTCCTTTTAACAGCTAGACTAGATTTAGCAGAAAAGGCAGCTATTTTACTTCTGTTCTTGGGCCAAGTGGTTATACACATTTTATCCACCCTATGTAACTCCTATAACTGAATACGCAGCTCTTGATTAATTTTTACTACAAAATACAAACTAAGTGGGTTCTTCTCTGCCTTGACACCAGATACATTAAATGTGTGCATTCAGGAACTACTACACTGCTCTGGATGAACAAAGTGGTATCCCACCTGTGCTCTACTTGGAAAAACTTACCCAGAATCTGTGAAATAAAATTACTGTCTAGAAGCAAGAAATAGCAACATTCCCTATTTAAAATAGAAATGCAGCTCAAAATTTTTCAGTTCCACAACAAGCAGAACCTTAGGTCAGAAGAGGTACTAATTGCACTGAGTAACAGTAGCCTGCAGAACTTTACAAACAGTAGGTACAAGATAAATGGACACTGATGGACATGATGGACAAATATTCTATGAGGCTGTATGAAATTTTCACATATGGACCACACATTGTGGAGCTGAGCCCTCACTTCCAGATATCATTAGAACTAGTTAGGAAAATAATTGTTTGCCAGCGTGTGTCAATGGTTAGCAGGCTGGTCCTCAAAAATGTAAGCAATGAAACACATGAATTGATAAGAGAAGCACTTACAACAATAAGTACGATCACAGATATCGTGTAGTATATAGAATCCCGGAACACAGCCCATTGGGTAAGACAAACCACCTGAAAAATACCACACCTTCAGCCAACAAAGATATTCAAAGACAAAAAAAGGCCCACATCTTGCAATAACTTAGGTGTATGAGCAGAATTATTAGTATTACTGGCAACAATTCTGAAAACAATTGCAGTTTTCTGCTAGCAGGAAGACGTACCAGTCTGTTAGAAAACGGATCTAAAATAACCACCAATAACAAAAATCATACAGAAACTTACATTAATGAAATACATTTCTTACTAATGATATTTGATTTGTTCATAATTTCAGTTGTAAAATACAATTTATTGTACTGCAGCAGATCAATGGTTCGCTCTTCTTTGTATTTGTATCTGATATATTGGACTTACTACCTGAAAAATTATGACACACAATTTAAATATCTACTGAGTAGATGGAAAAAAATCTCATGCTTGTGTCGTAGATTCTTTGGTCATCATCAGTACCAGAAAGAATCAGCAGACACCACCAATCAGTTGACTGTAAACATGCTGTATTGTATGAAGAGGAACCAGTTTTCTCTGTTACATGTTCAGAGTGCTGAAACTACAGGTGAACTTTTTGGAAACATTAGCTATTTGTAAAGCATTTGCAAATTCTAATATTTGACATTTTTCACAATGCCATTTTTGTGTCTGACCTTTTTTTTTTTACATTTCCTCATTAAAACCCCTAAATTGCAAGCAACTGAACTGTATAAAGATAGATATCTTACTAACCTGTCCTGCAAACAATCCACAGACACCAACAATGCAGAGAATGTTGAAAACTGCTGAACCAACAATGGTCCCTACTCCTACATCTCCGTGAGTGATAAATACACCTGCAGAGGGAGCAAAACATACATAATTACCTCTCTCATTTCATTTTAGGTCACTTAGAACATGTACTACTTGAAAAAATTGTTTGAAAGTTTAACCAAAGCTGGTTTCGTAAATACTGCTTGCTTTTCTGTGTTAATAATTTGTGGTTTTAGTCTAGCTAGCAGCTCCCCAGTTCTGGTTTAAAATATCTACAAATATGCTTTCATTAAAAGTAAATTATTTCCTAGCTAGCTAGTTCAACAGCAAGTTCTCTGTTTCACAGCTTGGTTGTTAGTGGTGCAGTAATCCATTCAAACGAGTATAAAACATGTCCAGTCAGTCGCATTAGAAGCATGAATTTACTTCCAGTATAATAAAGCACAGAAATCTTTCTCCCATGTGAGCAACCAGATAATGTTTGCTAAAGTTATATGTTTGCTAAAGTGAGCCTTCAAGGCTTACACTTCCTGCTTTTCACTAAGTTGGATGTGAGGTTATGATATATTCCTTTAGACAGTCTTTCCTTAAAGTTTGTAAAAATGTCAGGATAGTAGCAGAAAGACAACAAAGGCTTTACTAAAGACAGATTTATCTAATTTAAGCCATCGTGCTGCTAGAAAGCTACAACCTAGTTGCAAAACCTGGCTGGACAAATCCCATAATTAGCAAGCTGCTATCAGTGGCTACAGAAGGGACAGGTGAGGACAGAGGAGTTGGGGCGGTTGCCCTCTACATTAAGAAATGGATAGACTTTGAAGAGTTGTCTCTGAAGAATACCCACAAAAGGGTTGAAAGATTATGAGTAAGAATTAGAGACTGAGCCAATAAAGGGAACCTCATTATCGGTGTCTACTATAGGCCACCTGGTCAAGGGGAGCCTACTGACAAAGCCTTCTTGCTCCAGCTACAGGAGGCATCACACTCATAGGCTCCTGTCCTGCTAGGGGAACTTCAACCATCCAACATCTGCTTTAAAAGTAGCATGACAAGCTGTCATGTGTCTCCCAAAATGTCCTCCTCCCTAAATTGGAGAGATGTGGATTTGATGGGTGGACTGTTTGGTGAATGAGGAATTGGTTGGATGGTTGCATCTAGTGGGTAGTGGTTAATGGCTCAGAGTCCCCACAGATATTGGTGACAAATAATGTCCCCCAGAGGTACATCCTAGGACAAGTACTGTTTAATATCTTTATCAATGACATAGGCATGGGATTGAGTGCATCCTCAGCAAGTCTGTAGTTCAACATCAAGATATGTGGTGCAGTTGACACATCTAAGGAACAGGATGCCATCCAGAGGGATTTGGGCAAGCTCAGGAAGTGGGTCCATGTGAACCTCATGAGGTTCAACAAGGCCAAGTGCAAGGTCCTGCATCTCGTTCATGACAATCCCTGGTACCAAAACAGGCTGGGGGATGAACAAGTTGAGAGCAGCCCTGCCTAGAAGGACTTGGGGGTGCTGGTGGATGAGAGGCTGGCCATGAGCTGGCCATGTGCTCTTGCAGCCCAGAAAGCCAAATACATCCTGGGCTACATCAAAAGCAGTGTGGCCAGCAGGTTGAGGGAGGGGATTCTGCCCCTCTGCTCTTGTGAGGTGCCATCTGGAGTGTTGAGTCCAGCTCTGGGATCCCCAGCACAGGAAGGACATGGACCTGTGGAAGTGAGTCCAGAGGAGGGCCATGAAGATGATCAGGAGTGGAACACCTTTCCTGTGAGGATAGCTTGAGAGAGTTGAGTCTGTTCAGCCTGGAGAAACAAAGGCTCTGAGGAGACCTTGTTGCTGCCTTTCAATACTTACAGGGATCTTACAAGAAAGATATGAACAAACTTTTTAGTAGGACCTCTGGAACAATGGGTAATGGGTTTAAATTAAAAGAGGGTAGAGTCAGATTAGATAAAAGGAAGAATTTTTTTACAATGAGAGTGGTGAGATGCTGGCACAGGTTACCCAGTGATGACCCCACCCCTGGAAACATTCAAGGTCAGGTTGGATGAAGCTCTGAGCAATCTCACCTAGTTGGAGATGTCTCTGCTTACAGGAGGAGGGTTGGACTAGGTGACCTTCAGTGGTCCCTTCCAACCCAAACCCTAGAGCTGGAGGCAGTAGTCTAGGTGGGGTCTCATGAGAATGGACTACAGGGGCGGAATCACCTTCCTTGACCTACTGGCCACGCTTCTTGTGATGCAGCCCAGGACACAGTTGATATTCTGGGCTGTAAATGCATATTGGGCTGCACACTGACAGATCATAATGAACTTCTCATCATCCAACACCCCCAAGTCTTTTTCCTCAGGGCTGCTCTTAATCCATTCCCAAATATATCAAATTATCTCCCAGGGGACTTCAATAAATCTCTTCTTTTACTTCCTGTGTTCAGAATGAGACATTCCTCTCTATGTTTTGAGAAGAGACTCACAGTTTCATGAGATATTTTGAGTAGTTAATTATACCATGAACCACAGACTAGCTGACAGCTGCAATTGCTGATTATAAATTGACAGAAGAATGGTAGCACTTTTGGGTATCTGTGCTTGATCTGCTGCTGATTTCTTAACAGCAAATCTAATAAAAGATTGTGTGTGGGCTCCATACCTATAACAGATGCAAACAGTTCTGGAGTGGAGCTTCCTGCTGCCATGAATGTGGCTCCAGCAACATCTTCACTCAAATGTAGTTTCTGGAAGAAAACAATTGGTAATTTCAACACTGCTACTGTATTTACATTGTGGAGTTCTACAGTTTTGTATGCAACTGAATAGTCAATTGTGGCTTACATGCAGCTGATCAGAGAAAAGCATTGCTGCAGATTCCAAAAGATTGTAAACATCTCAAATTGTTTTCATTAATTTACTTTTGAAACTCTATACAATCATTCAAGAATTAAGGGCAACTCTTGGGGCTTCTAAAATTTGAAAATAAAAATACAAGAAAAATATAACCTCTGAGAATAAATCTTACAAACAGCTGGCCTGATTCTGGCTTCACTTTGCAACTCTGTTAATCAAAAGCGAGTCCACTGACACAGATAAAATTAGTCCAATTAGACACAGAGGCCTGTGTATGGTAGACAGATCTATTTTTATGACAGTGTCTCTTAAGCTCTAATAGGATATAGATAACCTGGAGTTCTCAGACCATGCATAGCTCCACAAGTGGGCTGCATCAATTTAACACCATCCGAAGACCTTGTCCTTAAACTATAAACAGGTTTTATGGAAGAACTTTTTTCCTTTTTGAAAGTCTCTAAGCTCATCTTTAGTACGTTATTTTTCCTTCAAGGATAGAAAATTAATTAGTGACAAAAGGAAAAGTATAAAAATCCTGTATTTTTCATAAAATTTGCCTGAAAACATTTTGAGCTGATGACAACGGCATCCTACAGAACTTGACAAAACATAAACACAGATCTGATCCATTACCAGTCACACTGTTGCAGGAGCTCAAAGCTGAGTGTGCTACCTGAACTCTTCTAAGTTGTTTTAATGTTCAGCAGAACATGAGACAAGAGGTGAAGATTTTATGAAGGATCAGTAACCAGTAACTGGTACAACCAAGCAGTATAATTTAAATATGGTGTCTAAAGTGTGCTCTGAAAAGAGAACAACTGAAGGGAAAGATCTCTATTGAGTATCTCACTATTACTGACCACCTCCCTTATTCTTCTGTTTGTTCTTCTACTGATAAGTGTAAGTACATAGCTGTATGAATAACAGGAATTTAGTACATCTAGCCATAGGAAAAAAAGACTTTTTAACTAGCTATAGGAGTTCTTCAGAAAATGGTCACTCATATTTTTGTTTAAAAACAAAGGAGATGAGATTTTCATTTTGCCCTCAAAAAGGATCAATATCTACATTTGAATTGTGCATTCATTTCGTAGTAGTTCACCAAAGTCTTACTTAACACAACATTTACATGCCAAGTATAAATGCTACCCTGTCCCCATAAAATCACTTAATTAGAATCTCACATGTAATTTTTGCAAAATCTTCTCAAAAATTACATAAAAGCATTACATTTACTTTTTTTCCCTTTGCATATAAAATATGCATTCTCTTTCCATATCAAACCATCACACATTCTCCACTTTATGCCAGAACTGCATACACTTCCTTTCTCTTTGCTGATACAGTGGTAGATGTGCAATTAGATTTGCATAACACAATAATTTGTCTATTTATGATTTCTTTTCACAAGTGACTTTTAATAGCAGGAGTACAATAATAAACCCAACTCATCCATAACCTGTATCTCTTCTAGCTACATGCTTCAGGTATTTTAAGAGTGAGTTCTGCCATCTGATCTCACTAAATCTCTGATTTTTTCTGTTTGAGTGTGGCCACAGAACAAGTGTGGACAGACCATAGGCTTATTTTCTGATGGAAGCTCAAATAATTTGAAAAGGCTCAAGGCCAAAAAGTTGACAGGAATGAACTGCAAACAGCGATGATACAAATGTTTGATTCTATAATACTCTCTAAACAAATTTCCAAAAGAGTTATGAAGTTCTTTAACATACCTCACAAATTTTCTCTAAGGAGGGAACAAAGAAGTCATCACATACTATGGCCAAAGCATAGAACATATAAAGAGCCTGTAAAGAAAATAAATTCAGAAAATGCTTCAGATTTTTCCTGTACATGAAAAGAGGAAAAAAGATAATGCTACTTTTATTCAAACTAGCAGAAATCTATAGCTTTATTTTTTATTCCATTCCAAATAAAAATCTCCCTGCATGAAACCAGAATGTAAGATATAGTTTAGAACAAGAATGTTTGTCATATCCTTGAATATGAAAAGTTTGACATAGTTTGACAGAATAGGGTGCCACAACAGACTTTATAAAAAGAAAAATATTAGATAAAGCTTATGAAGTTACACAATCATCTTCTATATTTTCAATTAATTATCAGACCAAGTAATTAAGTAGAAAGTAATACCAGGTTGATTAACTCAGGAAATAATTACAATAATACTCAGGAAATAATTACAGTTGGAAATAAGCAGACCCTGGCCATGGATCACTGCACCAAAACTCCTGGGAATGATCCTGGTGCCCTGCATACATGTGATTCTCCCACTGTCATAAAGTGGCTTTACGTGCTGTGCCCATGCAGTGGGCCTAATCCTGCTATTGTACATCAAGCACAACTCCTTCTTACTTTACTTTCCCTGAGGTGGGACTGAAAAACTGGAGCCTGGAGACCTTACTTCCTTTGTGTTTTCAACAATAAAATGTAAAACTCCACATGATACTTTCTATATTTCTTCTGAATTGTTTTTAATTACAATACATCTTTTGCAAAGAGGCACAAAAGAAAAGAAGGAGACTCAAGAATCTTTTACACCATGCTCAATGTCATTAATAAAGGAATCCCAAACTCTGTCTGTATAAGATGAAATACAAGCAGAAGTCTGTGATCCATGCTGCCAGGATGAATGAATAGGCACTGCAAATTGAGACTCACATGATTTTCCTAAATAAATCAGTCATAGAATCATTTAGGTTGGAAAAGAATTAAGATCACCAAGTCCAACTGTTGAAATGACAATACTAAGTCCACCACTATACCATGTCCCTAAGGTGTTACCTTTTAAGCATTTGTACTCTACATAGACATATTAGAAATCCTGAAATCAAAGTATTAGAGACATGATGATATCTACAGAGCTCTTCTTAGTAAAGTTTCTATGATGATTAACACCTTATTAAAAAATAAAAAAACAAAAATAAATAACATAAAAAGAAAACAAAAATTAGGCACAACAGAGAAAAACTTACAGCAATGATGTGAAGCAGAATTCCTCCTTGCTGACGTTCTTTATTTGTAAATAGATCGTCAGGAAATTCATGAATGGCTGAAAGAGAAATATAATTTCTTAAAAAAAATAATTACAGCCTCTATAAACAGAAGAGGGAAAAATGAGGATGCATCTGTAGAAACGTATGATCAAACATGAGTGTCTCTTCTGACGTGTTACATTAAAGTTTGCCATTTCAGAATTTCTTTTCTTCTCTGTAGAAAAAACAAAGAACTGATATTTAGGTGTTACTATCATCGTTCCAGTGACTTAAACTAACCCTCACTGTACTAAGAGTTTCACATTCTTAAAGTCTTATTTATACTATCATCTCCTCTGTGATAGGCACAGGCACAAAAACTCATCTATTTCTGACTTTAGTGTGTCTTATCTGAAAAATTATGCAATGGTTGTGACCTTCCATCAGTCTCTTAGCTATAAACTACAGCGTTCTGCAGTCTTGAAAATCATTTCAGAAAGATTAAAGTGATTCCAAGTACTTTCTAAAGAAAGTCTACAATCTAAATCTGTTGAAGGAAGGAATGAAGCATAAATGGTAGGTGAACAACAGGAAGATTCAAAGACATGAGTTTTGGGATTTCTGACTGACAGTGACTGACAAGACCGGCAGGGATAAAGATCTCTGATGCCTCAGAAAGGAGTCTGCGAAGTTTAAGGGTGTGGGAAAGACATCTGAAATCACAAAGTCCTATCTCTGAATGAACCATGCCAACTGAACCATAGCACTAAGTGCACATCCAGTCATTTCTTGAACACTTCCAGGATGGTGACTCCACCATGTCCCCGTGCAGCCCATTCCAATGCTCAACAAAAATTTCCTCCTAGGGAAGAAATTATTCCTACTGTCCAACCCCCACCTGGCTACAATCTCCATTCAGGTAGCTGTAGAGAACAATAAGGTCTCCCCTGAGCCTCCTTTTCTCCAGGCTAAACACTCCCAGCTCCGTCAGCTGCTTCTCACAGGATTTGTGCTCCAGACCTACATATATTGCAATGTCTAGCTTGACAAAGACTTGAACAGTTTCTCCATGTAAAGTTGAATATCCTTAAGCTCTGTTTTTCCTTAGTGCCCAGTACCATAAATATATTGTTTTTGAATTAATAAAGTGGCAACAAGCAGTGCTTAAAACCTTATATACATAATTCACACCTTCGTTAAGAAATTCAAAGTTACCATTTTTTGAAATCTTTATAAATTCTCTAACTTAGTATTTGAGAACCACTATTCTCTGAGAACTAACTTTTGTTAAAACTACCAACACTCTGCAGAATATTTAGCATACAATAGACATTCAGTAGCAATGACCGACTGTAATTCCTTTATTGATTTGCATTAGGCTTTCCATTAAGATCTATTCTTACTGTTATATTCTGACTGGAACCAGTATCAGCATGTGGCATGTTGAATAGAGCTTTCTTAAGATATAGGTGCATCTTTTCTTTTACATCTCAGACAACAAAAACTATACACAAGTCTAGTAAATTTTTCTTGGGTACTCCTGAATCTGATCCTACTCCTAGGGAAATATTCTATTCCTGGTCCTCCTTTTGTCACCACCAGGAAAAATGAAAGCAATAGCGGAAATAAATATATAAACGCATCAGCACAATAGCACAATAATAGCCCAGTGCTCACATTCAAGGGTATGCAGAATACTTCAGTGACTAAAGACTATCAGCACAACAGTTTCCAGGACTAGCTTCAAGAAAGTGGCCTGAGCTGCTACAGAACTCCACTGTCTTCAAGGGCCATGATTTGCACTGTAATGAGATTTGTGACCTTATGGAACAGTCTAAGAAAAGAGCACTGCCATACAACTGCAAACCACACTGTAAATAACAGATTTGCCTATCAAGCCAAACAAATTCAAGCAGTACTAAAATCAAAATACGAGACTAAAACTTCCTCCTTTTTGTTCGGTTTTCATCACTTTTACCCTCTGACAATAAAAAGGATAGTGGAAATATACATAAACCAGGAGAACACTGGTTGCATTGTAGTTTTGAGACAGACATTGTGTATTCACAGTTGACATTCTTACAAGTAAGCACCCAAAGCTTGTGGTTTTAAACAAATTCTGCCTCTTAACAACTAATGTTAAAGGAAGTGATTATTAACTAAAAAAGCATTCAGGAAACTTCTCCTTAGGGTGAAAAGACCCAAAGCTGCATCCACAATATGGTTGTTCTTACATCACTGGCTGAAACCATGCCCACATGGATGTATTCAGAACACATACACTATTTTTCGTACTGCATCCCCCAATTTGTCCTCTGCCTCCTCCATTCAAGATGCAGCTGTGAGAACACACATATTCCAGCAATGCAATAGGACAGGAAAGAACAGAGCCCTGGCCCAACTCTCCAGCAATGATAACGGGACCCTGCACATGAGGTAAATCCCGTCACATAATCGGATGCAAAGGTTTGCAGCTCCCATCACAGGTGTTCGTGTCAGAAGCACTATCCCCTTAACTGCCCCCATATAGCAGAGGGAATACATGCCTGTCCCCTAAGCTGGCTAAATGCACGTGTCACCTGGGAAGTATTACCCACCTGGAAATCTCATTCAGTTGACTGTTAAATATTTCACAGTTTACCTCAAATATTAAAATATTTCACAGTATATATATGGTCAAGTCAGTATAAAATGAAGTTTTAAGAAGCATGAACAAAAATCACTATCTTTCTAATATTTCTAATGGGACTTTACTTATCCAAAGTTAATACCAAATAGGAAATCAGAAGTCCAGGAGATGTCAAAGATAAGACCTAGAAGATAAAAATGAGCCTAGACATCTGATCACAAACCAAATACAAACCATCTTCACTGCAAACTATTTTGCTTCAAATATAGTCTGGTGATAATAGTAGTAACAAATAAATACTCGTAACAAACACCTGCTTGCCTCGCAGAGGTAATGTTAAATGAATTAACACGAAGACAATTTTCTCAAAGATAATGCTCCTCTACACAGAACTCATGGCATGCAGTTGTTCTCTCAAAGACACACTACAAAAACCTTCTTTAAAAATCAGGGAAATGAAACAATGCTCTGGAGGTCTCTTCCTTAATGAAATGGCTATCTACCAGTGAGTTCCAAGGTACAGTTTGGAGTTTTTTGGTATAAACATTTGTTTTGGTATAAACATTTATGGCTTTATTATACAGATAATCATAGGTTTTGTCTGTCATCTGTATACCTCATTTACACGCACTGTTCTTTATTTAATAGCTGTAAATAAAATTATTTTATTATTTTAAACAATTATTTGCCTATCTTACCTACTGCTTTGATAACCTGGTTCCTCAGGAAAAAGTTGTTTGGATTCCCTTGTATCCTAGCTTAGGCCTGGGAATTCAACAACACAACTGAGGGGGGCAGTGGTATTCTCTCATGTGTTTAAGCTGACAGAGAGGATATGGCTTTTTCAGAGTTTGAGAGAGCACAGTCTGCCTTCATGGTACAATGTGATTTGTGTGCACAGCAGGGCACCGCTCTACTTCACACAGATATTTTCTCATATATGGGAGACGGAGCTATCTCGCTGCCTGAGTGGGAGCTACATCTCCTTGGCTTCTTCTGAAAAGAGACAGAACAGATGGGAGAAGGAGATGAAATGAAGAGCAGTACATCTAATGGGGCTAACCTTTGCCAAAAAAAGGAAGGGAACATACACCGATCATCTTAAAATCAGCTAGAAATACAGAAATATTTATCCTGCTGGTACTGTTGCAAACTCATGGCTCCTGCAGCTCATCTTACCCAGCACAGATTTGAGGAGGAAGGGAGGGCACCAGAAAGCCAAGTCTATACTGAAATTGCCATCATTCTGCAGCTCGTTCCCTCTCTCCAATCATGAAACGAGTGGGGAAACAAAAGCAGCTTATCCAGCTACGACTTGGAGGGGACACCACCACCTTTTTCTCTGAGTCATGGACATAAAAAAATCTTTTACTATGATATGACAGAAAGGATGATTCACCGTGGATAAAAAGCTCTGGCTGAGCTGTCTGTGGCTAAAGAGCACGCCTCAGAACAAAACCTAAGAGCAGCTGCACAGCATAAGCTGTCTGCATGGCTCTGGAGTGAAGTGCTGGCAGGCAGCAGCTGGGGTAACCCCGGCATGCCAGTGACACCTGCTCGGACTTAGGCTGTTACCGGATTAATCCCGGGTGTCGTCAGAGCATTGTTCCCACATGCCCTCTCCCTACTGTGACAGGCAGGCTGCCAAAGAAGTTAAAATTCAAAATCTCCTAAGCCTGACAACCATCTCAACAACCACGTGGATCTGTGGTTTTATAACCTGCCTTGACATGTGATTTCTTCACCTTATTAGCAGTTGATTTACTCACAACAAACATGCCAACTCTTAACACCTGCTAAGCACTCAACTACCTTCAAGCCTACTACGACTCTTAAAATTTTTCCTCAAAGGGAAAAGGAATCCATAGCCATTTGAAGGAAGATGTGCAATCAGCTTCTGCCTTAACAGGAACAGGCTTCGTCAAATTTATGCAGAAGCCCACTGCCCCTTCTAAGCCTGTGTCTTGCTCCTCTGCCCATGCTCCTCTGTCCCTTCAGGACATATTACATTGACAGGCTGCAGTGCCTACTCCTTTGCCCTGGCTTTCGGGGACTGCTGATCAACAGATGCATCCAGGGCACAGGTGAAAGGGGAAGAAGGACACACAGAGACAGAATTACATACTTCCACTTTTACCCCCTTAATAATCATATTCACAAGCCAGCTTGAACATTTCGAATTTGTATTATTTGTTTAAGCACTGCAAGCAGCTTTAGTCACCTCTGCACTTAGTGTATTTCAGCTTATATGCAACTCCCTTTTCACATTCCAGATCCTCATCTTTCCAAGGCCTATTATTGTGTTCATACACATATAATTGTGCCTCAGTGACAGTGAACAGACTCATTATTGTGTGAGCTTCTCTGTGTCTGTCAAGCAACTACATGCATTGTTACCTGGTGTCAGCAGCAAAATGTAAACAGTTTGTGTGACAGGAGTTGAACTTTCAACTTGCTTTAATTTATAATTCTGTACTAATATAACCCACTAGAAGATGTGACTGAAAGCCAAAAAAATCAACACTTCTTCCAACAGCATCTCCCTGAATGCATAGGGCCTCTATCAGTTGAGCTGCAATGAATAAAATGTCTTAGAATCACTCTTGCTTTCAAAACATTTGTGACTTTAGCCAACACTGCTCTTCAAAATCAGTGCACTGGGAAGATTTGTACAGAAAGATGGTTAACAACTTTGAAAGCATCCTGAAGGCAATGGGAGCAATTCCTCCCATAATCTCTTTACCACCAATGTCCAAAGGGTCCTGTCACATTTGACGTATTAGCTCAGGTGCTGAAGTGGCAACAGTTTTAGAAACGACTGTGGTGACCTCAGTACGTGTAGGTAGTCTCGGGGAACGATATAATACACTCACCTGATCCTCTTGCACAATCAGTGCACTGTCAATATTGCGGAAGTAATTGTGTACTTTAGGAAAGAATAGCAGGTTCTTTTTGCTCATAGAGAAGTATTGAGCTGTTTTTGTTCTGTACTCTACCTTTAACACCAGAAACAAAGTGAATCCAGGGATCTTACCATCACAGTGAAACTACATTTACTCAAATATATATCATATGAAAGTCCTCCTTTTTATTAATACTTCCCAATTTAGATATAATAAATTCAAACAGTCATTAGAAAATCACAGATGTGCCATAGTACATTAAAGGTATATTTTTAAAGAATTACAGGAAGCCTAAACTAATGAAAAAAATATAAATCTCAAATTCTAAAATAACCCTTTCTAATATCATAAGCTAGCATGTCCTTAAGTCTAAATTGTCAGTGAAAAAAACTGTATACTCAGCAACCGCTTTGTAAATCTTACAAGGATCAAAGAAGACATAAATAACATTTCACTGATAATGTTGGATGCCCTCTGGAAAAAACAGGAATTACCAAGCTTTAAGCTCCCATTTCTATTAGACAGATGTTTCCAGTTTTCTGTAGCAGCATGACATGTGGATTTTCGCTCCAATACTCAGTTCAGCTTCTACTGGTTACTAACTTACACACCAGTGTTACAGCAAATCAGGAATGGGCTATTCAAAGAAAAACACATGTTCACTTGAAAAATGCTGCAAGAACATTTTTGCAGAGACACCACTTCAGTAAACTCATTTTGTGGATTATACTACCTGGACAGAAACAAAGCATCCAAAGAAAGTGCAATAAAACAACATGAAACACCCAATTTCTTTGACAGACATTTGTTCATCTATCTAATGTGTGTGATGCCAAAGATCAAGCTTTCTCTTTGCAGGCAAAGTACCATACAGTGGGAGCCACACTAAGCATCCTCCTTCATAGCCCTCACTTCACAAACAGCAGGATTATGAGCAAATTTCATCTCTGTGTTATATTAATTCAATTTGCATTGCTCAACCAGAAAGAGGACTGCCAAATGTAATTATATGTGCAATGATAAGTGACAGCTTATGAAGTGAAGCTTATGAAACTGACTCAATTATCAACAATTAAATCCATTTGATATATGATTGTAAAGGATGATGTATTAATGAAATACTTGAAAAACTCTCCTTCCACAAGTAGGAAGTTATGAAAATATCTATACAAGACTGAATTAGTTACAATAAAAAGCAAAATTAATACCTTAACAAATCCTGGACTTACTCTGAGTTTCTTTTCTCTTTTATAGAAAAGTATTTGCACTCATTAAGTCAATGTCAAACAATGAAACAAAAACACATTAAGAATTATCCATCAAAGAAAACTGAAAGTCACGGTGAAATTTCAACTCCTGATTTAGGGAGTCAGTGATGACACAAATACTCCAATATGGGGAAGAATCAGCATATCAAATGGAAGCATTTCATGTTTACTGGCCTTTGTGTTAATGGATTTAATGTTCTCAAAATAACTCTAAAAGGTTCCCAAGGTTTGGAAATATTTTTTTTTTTCCTCCTTCGCCTTCAGACCAGTCACAGAATTTCTGAACTCTTCTAACTCTTCACTTTTCTGTGACTATGGCACTGGCTTTCCATAAAGCATGTGTGTATTCTTCAAAATCCCACCCACAGACACCAACCTTTCTATTTCACACCTCAGATTCTTAATCAGGATACCAAAATGATTTTCACCTTCTTCCCTTTACTTTCTGTTGCATACTGCCTCTGCTCTGTTTACACTACTCTGAGCCAAGGCTGGCAAACCAGTTCAAACACTGGCAAGGTCCAGCACTGGTGCAGCTTATTCAGGCACGTCATTTCCCAGCTCAGGGGGAATAATTCTGGCTCTTAGGACTGAATAAACATTGTGGAATAATCTGAACAGGTTTAAATTGTACTACCTCATGACTGCTCTATGACTTAACCACAGACATTAGTAAAAAATGGCATCTTGTTTCATTTGAGAGACAGTGGGCAGTGTTTTGGGCTCAGTCTGGCTGTGTTCTTTTTAAATACATATAGAAAGTGGTGTCCCTGAGAAGATCACTGCCTGATAGGACAAAAAGTTGGGGAAAAGGGATAATGACTGGATTAACTACCAATACTGTGACTCACATAAGAAAGGACAGTTACTGAAAGGTCAGGCAATTTTTTTATCTCCATAGAAAAGAATCATTCCTTATGTTTTTCACAGACAAGCCTTTCAGTTGCAAACAATTAAACGTCACACTATGAATACGAGGTCTTGTTTTTTTACTCCCAGTCAGACTCTTAAATCTCTTCCAGAACTAAAGGATGGAAAGTACTCATGCTCATCGTTCAGCCTATACATTCATAAACTCAGTTTGTTCACCTCACAATAAGGCCAAGGAGAGGCTGCCTTGTCTGACATGTCAGTAGCATCTGTAAGGGGATTTCACTACAGATCTATTAATAAACTGTCCTTCCAGGGAAAATGACAATCTGGTTTGCGTAACAGTGGGCTTTGAAAATCAACTGGAGAAATTGTAGCACTTCATTGAAAATACTACAAAAAGCGAATATAATTTTAAGACAACACTGTGGACTAGTAACCCTCCCTCAAATGACCCACTCCATCTGGCACAAAAGGACACTTTTACAGACAGTGGGTTTTTAACTCTCCAGTTCTGTCACTGAGTATGCACTAAAGCTGCTCTTATCTATAGTGTTGTTGTATTATGCCTAATGAATAGCTTGACAATCAGACCTCTATCTCTTCCTTGGTTCCCAAAATGACTCTCTCAGTAGGTGTACAAGGAACAATCGCCACAGAAGCTGGCCTTGACAGATTTCCCTACACTACAGAATTTCACAGCAGGAAGAAAATGTTCCCTGTGCTGCTTGAATATGCAGGCAAGAGGGACCAGTTAAGTGAATCTGGTCCAACGTAGAAGTCTTTTTCCTCTCGGAAAATCTGAAGACCTCATTTGGCAGAGGTTACCCATTTCAAAACTGGGATGCGTTACTATTCCACTGATACCATGTAACAAATCACTGATACCATGTAATCAAAACTGCCCTTCAAAAAGAAAAGCTGGCTATCAGTGACAGAGCTAATATAAAGACGATCACATTTATAAATGGATATAGATAGAAGGGCAGGAAGTAACATCTTTCCTTATAAAATATCACTGATACTGTTCCATGAACATCTCTGCTTGCAAACTGATGATACAAGTACTTTTCGGTAAAACCGAGTTTCTTCTTCCTACCCTTCTTCAGTGAATAAAATAGAGTGGTTACCACCTCCTTACACCTGCTGGAGGTAGACCTTAAATAACATAGAATGTGAGGCTATTTCCTGCCTGATATATCCCCAGAAGAAGTGACAACCAAATTCAAAATGACAAAATGACTGGCAAAATTTGACTCGACCCAAGTCAGACCACAGATTAAGTTAGAGCTGCTGGTAGCCAGAAAAGCTACCAGGTTTCTTGAAAACTGAACAGATCACATGTTGAAAACACTGAGAAGGAACAAATAAGCAACCATCAGAGCTGCCAGAGCAGCTATCATTCAGAACAGAGGTACACTTTAAATGAAACTGTGTTATTGTGCCTTCAGCACAGTTAATGCATAATAATAGGGTTTTGAATCCCTTCTACTTCAGTAAAAGCTGCATTATGGTTCATTTAAAAGCAGCTGTATTGGCACACACCATTCTTTTCCCCCAAATGCATGGAAAAGGAAACAAAATCCAACATTTAAAATATACCCAATCCAAGTAGAGATTGGAACCATCCAGGAAAATTGTAATATTCTACAAGTTGAAATAGCACAAAAACTGTACATGGTTAAGACTCTACCAGACTAACACTAAGTTAAATAAACTGCTTTTCTAGAAACAAATGGGCATGAGGTAATAGAGCAACCTCAGTTCTACAAATATCAGAGAAAGACATAAAATAAAGTCAGGGATGGGTATTGTTTGAAATTTCCTTAACTAGAAGCTTTTCTTTCTGGATATAGAAGGAAAATTATAGAAGAGAACTGTAAAAAGACGTACTCAAATGTTTATTCCCCCCCCCCTCTGCCAATTTACGATTGCTTCCAACACTGAGCTTTCTTGTACTTTTTCCAAAAAGTCCCTTTAACCAAGAGGGAACAGGTAAAATTCAAAGGCAGTATAATAAAGCAGAGGAAGCCCCTCGAGGCTGTTCATTATGTGACCTTTCTGGAGCCAGAGTTCCCAAGAGGGTTCAGTACAGGCAAGCCAAGATTTTCAAGAAATTCAGATACTGTGCCCAATCCTTAAAAAAATCAGGGTGTTGATGCCACAGGCTGAAATCAGCTAATTAATTAGCTGAATTTTGCTTTTATTTTGGAAGAAAGTTGAATTTTGAAAGATTGTTTCAAGTTGCACATATTAAGTTCTAAAACAACCCCCCCAAACCCAACAGTGTTAAAAAACACTGCATCTATAATGAAGTCAGGTTTTGAAGTCGAGTATTTAGGATAATTTTTTGTTCCATGTACCCCTTGGTGCTTTGAAAGGCTCATTTTCATATGGAAAACAGAAGCACAACATTTTCTCCCTGTGAGCCATGCTCATGTGGTATAGCCAATTCTCATTATTTCTTTGTAAACCACGTCATATTTGTTTTTTACTTTTTCTGAAACTATGGTCCTGGAATCATGCTATTATGTAAAGACATCAGCTTTCACTTAAAACAAAAAATCTGCTTCTAGACTATGTGTTTGCAGAAGGAGGGCCCAAGCCCAAAAATCTAAAGGACATAAAAAACCCAGAAGACAAATAAAAGAGAGATCCAGGCTTGTTGTTTATCTTTTCAACAAACATCACAATTTGCAGGGCCAGGTTTATGCTTCCTGAGCACACAGGATTACTAGCATTACTACCCAGTTCATATGCTTTAGCTCAAAGCCATAAATATATGAATATTCCAGCATGCAATTTCGGCTCAATAATACAAAATTATGCCAACATGTTTCTTTTACCATAGGCTAATGTCTGCTTCACCTTTTCCACACAATCCCATCTAAGGCAACCAAGATTTAACACTCCAGCTCCAATGTCAGAATTTCTTTACTATCTAAATAATTTTTCAAATGGCAGATTTGCAGAGTTCTCTGTTATTTTTCCCCAGAAAATATCCCTTGGGGTATTTTCTCATTACTCTAGAAACTCAATAAAAAGGTGTAAACACTACTGGACTGCTTCAAGAAGGATCTCTTTTCAGTTCTAGCCCTTACTAGATATTTCAGCAGCCTTGCATTTGATATGTAATCTGGTAAGTAAAAATCATCTTCTTAGAAGATTTGGAGACTTCCACATATGTAGCAGCCTGTTAAGCAGCACTGGACATCTGAGGGAGGGAAACTAAAAGCATAGTAATTATTCCAGGAAAAAAATGATCTTAACACAGAATAGAGGCAAACAGCAGGAGAGTCCACTGCTGGGAAGTAATATGATAAAAATTAAAATAATTTCACAATCCAAAATTACAGTCCTTATAATGTCTTCAACCACATGAAATCTTATTCCATGACTATTTAGTATCCGTAAATGAATGTTGGAAGGAAGCTCATACCAATTCACATAAAGAAGGAGCGACATACCATACTCCACTTGGAGCAGTGCATACACAACGCTGAGTACAAGGCCAAAAGCCACTGAAGTGAAATGAGCAAAAGGAAAGGAAGGAGGGGGGGTATAAGGTACATAGATTTAGTCTTGTCACAGACTAATTATGAAAGACCTATACAGGGTTTTTTTAGACTTCAGAAGTTAAGTGTAGAAGAATGTACAATTTAATACAACATGTCTCTCTTTAATCTAGCCAGGTCAGCTACCATTAAAAGGGAACTACTGTCACACAAGCTTCAGCACATATGGCACAAGCCCAGCTGGAAGTCTGGGTATGTAGGTCATAGCTAGAGCTTCTGCTTCACTGCTGCTGGTACCACAAATAGTTCACCTAAACTCAGGTATTTCTCCATTACTGCAAAAATTCTCAAGCTATTAAGTTTGGAATGTTGCTTTCTAAAACCAGGCATCCCACTGTCACAAACCTGTGTGCATGTACGGTCTGAAACCAAGCCAGAGAGCAGCACTTCTCATGCCAGAACAGCCATCAGAAGTGCAAACAATTTAAAGAGTGCTAGCAGATTTTATTTTCATTTCTTTCCAAACTTCACTGCCTTGTGAGCAAATCGATGAGTTCTCTCCAGCCTACTCTGAGAACGGTGTCTACATTCGATATCGTACCGATGGGAGCCTATTCAACCTAAGGCGACTGAAGGCCCACACTAAGACCTTAAATCATCTTGTCCCTGAGCTGCTTTACGCTGATGATGCCTCCCTCGTCGCCCACACAGGAGGAGCTCTGCAATATTTAACATCCTGCTTTGCAGAGGCTGCTGAGCTTTTTGGACTGGAAGTCCGCTTGAAGAAAACAGAAGTTTTATATCAGCCTGCACCTCAGGAAGTCTCCCATCATCCCCATATCACCATTGGTGAAACAGAGCTCAAATCAGTCCAGCAGTTTAATTACCTGGGAAGCATCATCTCCTCAGACAGTAAGATTGATGCAGAAATTGACAACAGGTTAGCAAAGGCGTACAGAGCTTTTGGTAAACTCCACAAAAGAGTGTGGCAAAACAAACACCTGAAGTACTAAGATCAGTGTTTGCAGAGCCATTGTACTTTCTACTCTTTTATATGGGTCTGAATCCTGGGTCATTTACCGGCACCACTTGCGTCTCTTAGAACGCTTCCATCAGTGCTGCCTCAGTACAATCCTGAACATCCACTGGACTGACTTTGTGACCAACACGTCTGTCCTTGAACAGGCAGCAGTCACGAGCATTGAGGCCATGCTGCTGAGAACACAGCTGTGCTGGGCAGGGCACGTCTCCAGGATGCAGGACCACCGCCTCCCTAAGATCGTGCTCTGTGGGGAACTTGCCACTGGCTGCCGCAAGAGAGGAGCCCCAAAAAGGAGATACAAGGACTCCCTAAAACAATCCCTCAGCCTTGGCCATATTGATCACCACCACTGGTCTACCCTGGCCTCCAATCGGGAGGCCTGGAGACACATCATCTATAAAGCTGCTGATGCTTTTGAGAACACACGCAGGATCACTCTCGAGGAGAAAAGGCAACACAGAAAGAATCGTGTCTCATCAATATCACCTGGGGAGTCTTTCTGCTGTGCCTTCTGCAACCGGACTTGTCTATCTCGCATTGGCCTTTTTAGCCATCAGCACGCTTGTAGCAAGCGTGGGTAGAGCCCTTCTCAAATCTTCATTCGCGAAGCCTTGCCATGATGATGATGATGACTCTGTACTGGTTTACTACACAGCATGCATACAGACCATGGCATAACCCTCAGCAGAAAATCCCAAATGAGCACATCAAAAATATATTTGTATTTGATGGACACTTGCATAAGGCTTAACAGGCATCAAACTATATTGTCTGGCCTTGAGAAGAGAGAAAGGTACATTTATCTGGTCCATCAGAAGGGCATCCATGAGACACAATCATTTTCTATAAATATCACTGAGGCAACTATAAAAATAAAGACAGTGCATTATGGAGAGTCTCAGAACATGTCAGGAAAAGAATCAATGTCTGAAAGCTATGGAAGAGAGGAAAAATCAGTTAAGTATATGCACTAAATTCTCAACAAGGGGAGAAAAAGGAAAATTACATACTCATCATACCAAACAGTAGCAGGTATTTAGGCCAGATACATTATAAAGCACTTTCTGAGACCGTATACATCAAATTAAAAAAGTATCTATCTCTTGGAGCACCATCCAAAGTATTCTCAAGACACCAAGATGGTGCCCACAAACTACAGGTAGAAATAGCTAGAAACAGCTCATTCAAGGGTTCTTTTTTAGTCTGGTCTGAATGAGGCAAGACTCCAGTGTTACCCATATCATACTTTGTGCAGTGCCATCCAATGTTTCAAAACATACAGAGTGCTTTCACGTCTGCCCATATAGGAATAATACTGCATTATACCATCTTCGCCTCATTACATCAAGTGGTTCAGAAACTAGTTTTGCTCTCCTAGTAGTGGTTTAGATTAACTGAAAAGGAAAACTCATCCTTCCAATATATATTAGATATACACAGAACATATATACATATCCTTTTTATATTTTCTCTACATATATCCATTTAGGTTTGCCTCAGTTAGGTGAAAAAAACCCATCATGCAAAAATAAGGTGGTTCCCTGTATTCCTCCTGTGCCCTAGAATACAGAGCCAACCCTAGCAAGAAATATGATATAATACAGCTGCAGGAGCAGAAGGGTGCTGAAAGAGTGGTCAGAAAAAGAAGAAATGTGGACTAGGACAGTGAATATTCAAAGAGAGCAGGGCCTTACCACAAACTTCATCTGTTTCCGCTGATGTAAGGAGAGCAGAGATTTAAACTGCTGATCTGATCAATCATATCTCATCTGCCCAGAGAGCCAGACCTAACACCTCAAAAGTTATTTATATGCCCATTTTGGATTACTAAATCTATCAACTTAATTTATAGTGTCACTGTGTCACATAATACTAATCTTTCACAGTCAGAGGGAAGATAAAATGTATGAAAATGCCTCAAACTCTTTGTATCTCCCTTCAACAGCGTGGCAGAATGTAGCTGATGAATACAGAGAGCTTACTGACCCGTTCATCTATTTTGATTTACTTGGAATCAAGAATTTGCAAACCAGTTATAAACATCAAGGGTCACTACCAGATGAGTACCATTTTTCTAATCTTTTTGTTCTGTGAAAATGCTTCTTCTGGTACCTTGCAATCATCAAGTACTGGGCATAAAATGTTGTACCTGGTCCATGAAACAGTAAGGTCTGGTAAATCTTTCTTGCCCAATAAATGCCTTTTAAATCCTTAACTTGAGCATGGCACTGCTTTGATTCCAGTTGGCTAGCCTGTCAGAAAGCACTAGTTACAGCTTACTGCAGCACATCTCATCAGCCACTAACACAATCACTTTGCAGTCATTCAAACACTCAGAGTGTGAAGCTCTTGAGTTATTTTCCAGTGCAATTGCTCTCAACTATGTTAAACTAATCTGAGATAGATCTTTGAAATTAATTTTGCAGTGAAGACACAAGCTGGATGATAGAACATGATTTCCCCAAATGCACGGTGTGGTTAATGCCATAGTTGGGAATGATGTGTACCAGTTTGATTTCTAGCAGTTGTCCCATCCACTAGACAAGCCTCTTCCCATTCTTACAGTAAAAGTATATATTGTGGTTTAATACAAGACTGGGCAGTTGACCAAGTAACAGCTTGCTTTTATCAGTTCGGTTTTTTTCCTCTTAAATTTAACAGTTGGACGATTTTGAAATGTGCCCATAGATGAATCAACAGCTTAAATGGTTCAGCGAGCAAAATAATTGTATGGATTTTTTTTTTTGTCAACATGGGGATTTTAACATATTTGTACTTTGCAGACATAACAAATTAGAGTAAAAGTCATTTCAGTTCTATTTTCGTTCCCTTTAACTCTCATTTCTTAACCATATTTCTGCTGAAAGACTAATATTGAAATTAAGAAACATAGCTCTACAAAGTTACTGGAGCTCTGCTGATTTACATCAGCTTGAGACTCCAGCCCACATATTTTTCTTTAATTAGAAAGTTTCAGAGGCATAAACAGTGCAAACAGTGTAAGTGCGTGATGTTGCTCTCAAGTTTGAGTTTAGAACAAGACAAAAGAATTCTGAAGTAGAAAAAGTGTGTGGATGGCACATTTCAACAAAGACAGAAAAAGTTCTCATGATGTTTCATAACAACTACAAGGCACAAATCAGGAACATAGATTCCATAACAGACTGTGACTGTTCTGTCCATTTAAGGCCATCAGCACAAGTCCAGCCCACCAATTACAAAAGTTACTGTTAATACTGGTCTCATTTCAATTAAAACTCCTTAACTTTAAAATCAGGCACCTATGTAAGTACTCTGATAAAGCTCCTGTGATGATGTTATATAAAATAAACTCACTAAAAAAAGACATATTTGCCTTTGCAGTTTATTTCACTGAAGATAGTTCAAGCTGTAAATAAACAGTAAAACTACATTCTACTAGACTACAGCACTATTTATATTGGGAAATAATTACACTTATGTATTATACCAGTGATATGTTATACAAATCACTGGTAGGCAAAACAAAATTCTACATACTGAGAAACATATGTTGACATTTTAACCATTAATTATACTCAGTGGGACTCGTGCCCTTTTCCAATGGATTCACACCATGAAGGTTAACAGTTTATGCTCCTACTATAAAAACAGCACAGACAAAATAAAGCTGAGACAGTACAAAGGCTATGCTAAATGTTTGAAGCCATCATGGAACGCTTTCTGCACAACTGATGGGGAAAAGTACTGAGATATCCATGTCAGACTGGGCTCCTTATTTCAGATTTTAATCTAGGCATTGCGGACACTGTGCTCTGCTAACTGCATGGCGAACCCATGATAGCCCTGGACAGTCATGCTCTGAATTACATAGTCACTCTCCTAAAATGTGATGCCCCACCCAGGGCAAATTTCTCATAGAAAGCCACCAGAATATGACCCCTTAAGGAAGCAAGGGTAATGCCTGAATATTAGAGAATTCCAGCCATATCCAGTAACATACACTGACAGCAGCCTCACCCCTTTTACTCAAGGGATAGTGTGGCAGTTAGGAATGTGATTGTAAGACTGAAATAAACTCCAGTTTTTATGGAAATATTAGGGGTTAGATGCAAGAGGTGTTTCACACTGGAAGAGGCCTGCTCTGGTTTTTGGATGTGATGCACCACACTTAAGACTGGACTGTGAATGATAAAAATGTAAGGAAATGACAGATTCTGACACATATAGTAATAACTGTAGACCTTAACAAATACCAGTAATATATAGTAATGACAGAAGAGGCTGCAGCCAAGGAAGAGTGATGGAGAACTGTCAAAAGGGCTCCTCTGCCACCTCTATCAAGTGGGAAGAAACTTGGTTGAAAACCTAAAGGAGGCACAGCTTCCAAGAAAAGCAGGATGGCACAGCTGTACCAGCAGGCTGAGGAGGTGTCAGTGGTAGCTGGAAGAAGCTGAGGAGGGGGTGGTAATTGTCTAAAATTAACATGTAAAGAGGGAGCACTGTACCCATGAATAACAGACTTGAACAATCACAAGAGGAGTACAACCTTTTCCCAGTAAGTGCAGCAACATAAAGGCAGATTAACCTTCCAAATAAAGCACTGGTAAAGGTATTGACAAGCAAGAGTGCTGCAGGAAAACTACATATAGGATACAGAATAATGTTAATGACTACAGCAAGAAAACAAGACTGTCTTCACAAAGTCACAGTTTTCCACACATTTGACATGCAATCAAATATTTGATTTTTCCCCAAGAAAAACCTCTACACCACCTGGCGTGGCTATGGGTTTAGGGGTATAGACTGCAGGAGGGAAGAGTTCAGAGAAGACGCAGCAAAATCAGTTTGCGTGCATTTGGCTTACATGTCAGCTGCACTTTAAATAAGCCTTTAAATACTACCATAGTGACGTGCTAGAGGTATGAAAGTGAGATCACAGGCCTGTATATATTACAAACAATCAAAGTAATAGCTTAATTTTGCAAGCAATTTCCTACAGTTCAAATCCAACAAAGCTGGGCTGCTAATCAGTTCACACACAAGTCATGCCATCACTATAGCATGTTCTCCTTGTTTAGAAAAGCTGAAGTAGTGGATTATCGTCACAGCATTCTTAAAATTTATTATTACATATAGACTATTTGTAAAACATATGTACATAAAACAACTAAGCATAATAGTTAATATAAGAACAAAAAGAAATAGTAGACAATACTGCACAGGATTAAGAGATTACTTCTAAAGTAATTGCTACGACACTATAAGGCTTTAAGGAAAAAAATGGCATGTAAGAGAAGAATCACAGAATATGCTGAGTTGGAAGGGACCCACAAGGATAACCAAGTCCAACTCCTGGCTCCACACAGGACCATCCCCATATATCTGAGAGTATCATCCAAATGCTTCTTGAACTGTCAGGCTTGGTGCTGTGACCACTTCCCTGGGGAGCCTGTTCTAGTGCCCAACCATCCTCTGAGTGAAGAACTTCTTTCTTGTATCCAACCTAAACCTCCTGATTCAGCTTCATTCCTTTGGGTCCTGTCACCACAGAGATCAGTGCCTGTCCCTCTGCTTCCCCTATGAGGAAGTTGTTGACTGCAATGAGGTTTCCCCTCAGTCTTCTCTTCTCCAGGCTGAATACACCAAGTGACCTCAGCAACTTCTCACACAGCTTTCCCTCAAGGCCCTTCATCATCTTTGTTGCCCTCCTTTGGACACTCTCCAATAGCTGAATATCTTTCTTCTGTTGTGGCACTCAAAACTGCACGCAATATTCAAGGTGAGGCTGCCCCAGTGCAGAGCAGAGCAGGGCAATCCCCTCCCTCGACCACCTGGTGATGCTTTGCCTGATGCCCCCCAGGACATGGCTGGCCCTCTTGGCTGCCAGGGCACTGCTGACTCATGTTCAACTTGCCATTGACCAGGACCTCCAGGTCCCTTTGTGTGGCACTGCTTTCCAGCCTCTCATTCCCCAGTCTGTACAAACATCCAGGGTTCATGAAAAAGAAGAAATCAAAGACTTGTATGGAGACACAAAGAGCTGAGAAAGAGAAGACTGAAACAAGTGCCAAGCACACAAAGTATAGAAAATCAAAAGCGTGGGAAATTACGCAAAACATGCACAGTAAGGAATAACTACTAAGAGGCTACTAAGGAATAACTACTGATGTGCTATTTCTGACTAAACATTCAGGGATGTGCTAATGAGACACAAAGACATCCAGGAAGAAAAGCTTGAAGATCTGAGAAATGAAAAATGTGTTAGAAGCAGGCACAGATACACATACACATACTTAGAAATTAACCATCAGAGAAGTTATGATTGAAACAGAGCTGAAGATGTTATAAAAAAGAGAAGGCAACTGAAGGAAGAAATATGAATTATGCCAAAAGAAAAATAAAAAGGAGGTCAAGGAAACTATGAGTAAGACCTAAGATAACGAATACAG
The DNA here is from genome assembly GCA_038380795.1 of Pyrocephalus nanus. Taxonomy (NCBI): domain Eukaryota; kingdom Metazoa; phylum Chordata; class Aves; order Passeriformes; family Tyrannidae; genus Pyrocephalus; species Pyrocephalus nanus. Next base: position 47,638,905 of record CM076265.1, on the reverse strand, counting down.
CCTGACACCACAGAAGACGAGAGAGGAAGAAAAGAGGTAGTGACAGCACTATCAGCAGAAACATACAGATAGATCAAGAACTGTCCCAGTGATCTTCCTACAGACAAGGACACACAAATGAATCACAATTACTCCACATATTTCATTAGGAGTGAGCCTATGGGAACAACAGATGTTAAAAAGCATTTTAACCAAAACTTGTCAGTCAAAATTACAGTCAAACTGTAATTGCCATGAAAGAACCCACAAAACTAATATGTAAAGAGCCTGATCAATCACTATCAGTCAGGTATAACCTGCAGTTCAGAACATGTAATCTGCAAGACTTCAATAATTTGCAATAGTGATTTCTAAAACACAGTAAATGAAACTCAGAAGTATTTACTTAAACCCAATTATTTTCATGATGGCTTTTCCCTGAAAAATGACTGTACATTGTGGCCCAACTCAAAATAATTTTTCTTTAGATTTTAGAATCTTCTCTGTGCCAAAATCTAAGTTATTTGTTGGCTGACATTTGAACAGTATTAATTAATAAACTGTTATAGTTAGGCTACTACTCTGTCCTCACCTCAGGCAATACCCTGATACATAATCTTGATTAAACCACTTGAATTCAGATCATTCAGATCATCCATTTCCCATCTCACCATTTTGCCACTCCTGGTGATGGGATGTAAAGAGGTTTTACAACCGAAATGTGGTAAATAACAGTATCTGTATTAAAAGGCAAGATAAGAAAATACTTCCCTTGTTATCAAACATAAACATGCCAGCAGGAATAAAGAATACAATTTCAAGACATCTACTGAGATGTGGCAGATATGGATCATTTATATGTTTCTTTGTTGAACTTGCTATTACTTTGATCTTTGTAGAAGCTCAGTTAACAATATCAAATGTGTGCTAGCAGTGCTTTTCAGTTTCTGATAAATGTGTCTATAACATGTGTGTATTATTTTGGTGATGTTGCTGAAAATATTTCAGACTTTAGAGATACTAAACATAATAGTCACAAGATTTTGCCTCTTTCTTACATGGAAATTAAGGAAAGGAAAAAAAAATACACTCTACTGTGAGTACCTGCTGTGCAGAGTCCCAAAATAGCCATTGTGATCTCAGAGAGAGCAATATTAGACAATACCACATTATAAGTTTTGAAGTGTTAAACTCTACAAAGTCTGAGACTATCTGAACCTGCTACCACCTGCCTTTTCAGTAGCAAAAAGAATCAGGGAATTCCAGTGGCAAAAACAATACAGCTTTTTATTGGTGAGTTGAAGCAGACTCTGACTACATTGAGCAAAAAATGGAGTTGAATGAACTGGAACCCTCTTCTTCTACTTCCTTGTCTACAAGTAAACCCCTACTTAACTCAATATACTAATACATCTTCCCTCTCCCATTCAACCATATAAACTGTACAATCCTCCTGAAGAGTTTCAAAGAACTTGCACTCAAGCTTTTACTAAATTATGAAGTAATCAATATAATGGGTTACTAGAGGCATATTAGAAGGCTGCGCTGTTCTGAATGACCATACTTAATAGCAACTCCATTCCTAAGAAAGGAAGAACCCAGCATTTAGGGTAGGGTGAACCTAGTTTTTTACAGACTATCAAATATCACTTTCAAAGGTCTAATTATTAGAAATCTTGCCATTATGTTTATGATGAAATAGCCACTAAACTCCACTCTAAGTCATTCTAAAACTTCAGGGCAGGGTGTGTGCCTGTGTGTTGTGTTGTGTAGAAGATATTTAGAGTGTTTGTTCCAGTTCTGTCCCAAAAACATACTCTAGATGACCCCAAAACTTGACTTCCAGCCCTATGTTTCTGTGACTGGAGGTGCAGAAGGTCCATCTGTATAATTTATTCAAATGCAGGTGCCCCACATGAAGTCTGAGCGTCACGACCATAGATGCCCATTTCTGCATAACTATCTGACCTGACCATTTGCTGTCATTTCTCTAGCTCTCAGTTTCACATTTCCATCTTGTCACCCATGCTGACCTCAGCCTCCCACTCTCTTTGCACCAAACTTGCTCTCAGACCTTTTTAAATTGAACTCCTAATCCACAGCCTTCCTATATCTCCAGCACTTGTGGGACCTTCTTCCATCTCGTTTCTTTCCTACATTTTATTTTAGACCCTAATCTTGGGATTCACTTTAAACTTGCTTTCTCCAAGAAGGGTAGACATGGACAGATGCTATACTAAGGCAAAATCTAGGGCTGTGCTTCCCTGTGAAAGCTGGTAGGGGACATTCAGTAGGGACAAGCATCCTTCTAGGTATCCTGTTTGGCATCTTGCAAACTTACAGACCTCTAGAAGTAAAAAAAATACAGCCGAAAAAAAATTTTCATATTGCTTTTCATTTTCTGAACTAGTAAATATTTAAAAGTGGTTAGGAAGTACAGATGTAAGAAAGCAATAAAAACTGCATTTTGGTTTTGGTTTAGGGCTTTTTTTTTTCAAGAGATTGTTGGCCATAGCAAGGGTAAATAACATTTTCCCATATAATTTTCCAAGTCTTTTCAATATACAGCTCTCTTTTATATTCCAATATAGCCTTAAATATCTAGTAACTCTCCCTTCTCCTTCTATTCCCACCTTTCAAAAGTTCTCAAAACTTTTTTTAACTCTGGTCACAACAGGATATAGAAGGACTGAGATGAAGAGTGTTTGTCCCCTACAATTAAATGAAGCAATTAAGAAGTCAGAAGCATCATTCTTGGCCTTACAAAACTGCAGGACAATAAAGAAAATCTTATTAGCAAAGGAATGAAGATGTAAGCTTTTAAAGATGACTGGAGGATTTAGTCCTATTTTGATTTTATTCAAATTGTATATCCTTAATCAACTGTGCAAATTTCAGCTAGGAATTTCAGCTTCCATGATACTAGAGGAAAAAATTCTAAAATTCTAATTTCCATGTGCACTGTAACACAATGCAATGCAAGATACTACACTCCGTGGATCTAAGAGAAAATTCCACTGAGACTCTGAACATTTTCATGTAAAATTACCAACTTAAATATTTCTAACATGACAATTACTTCAGAATAAAATTTCAAATGTCATGTAAAACAGAAGAAATATCTACAGCTGAAAAGCTGCCATACTGACAGTCTAAGAGTTCAGCTCCTAAGACTGTCTGTAAAGAATCAGAATCTCTAAAATAAAATCAAAGATCAAGATGAGTCCTGTACTGCTTCTACTCTTCTCTTTTGAGACAATCTGGAATCAAAAATAAAGTGCCAATGTACAGTTTATCTTCTGAAAAAAGCATTAACTCACTAGGGGTAAGACTTGCAAAGCTTATGTATTACAGCACCACCTGGTGTGGATTGCCATGGATACAGATTATAAATGGACAAAACCTACCAGGTCATCTAATTTCGTGTCAACCAGTGCAGAATACGTGACTATAACATACGTCCAGTACTTTCCATTTTCATTTTAAATTATTTGTTTTGGAAGGCATAATTCATATCTAATCAGATTTCTGAGCAATATTTCATGCAGAAGCAGCTCATAAAATTCCAGTCACACAGTTCAGTTTTAACGAACAAATATATTGTTTGTAAACCCTGTGACTTCCCACTTCACGATGACTGTCAAGCATGCAAGATAACACACCTCTACCTTCTTAACAAACATAAGTTTATTAAGTGTTGAAAGCAGAAAAACGTGAAAACTCAATGTGAAAATGTAAGGTGGATTAGCAAAGATCAAGATACAAAGCAGCATGACCCCTCAAATCCTATGGAAGAAGATCTTTTTATCAGGTGATGAAGAGGCATTCTGCTGAGATTATGTAGAGGATTACACAGCAGGCTTAATTGCATTGTGCTTACCTGTTTACATTCTTAGCAAGTCATAAAAGATAAATTAATTCTCTCATTATTCTACCAATATTAGGATAGACAACCTTAGCAAAGCATGTCTGGAACGCACTAAAATGTCTTAAGTATATGGCACAAAGGCATCCTATGCGCTGTTTTATAAAGTGTTCCATTTCCCTTTAGCTTTCTCTGCTAAAAAAAGAAAAGTTACTGTATGGCACACGCAATCCAAAAAGCAAAAGGCCTTATTTACCTATTACTATTACTTACTTACCTATTACCTATTACTGTCATAAATGAAGAATTGCATGAAACTGAATAGAATGTGAACTGCTATAATTTAGTGGAAAATCTGCCCCAAAAGTCTCTATTCCATCAACCAGACCATTTTTTACCAAAGACAAGAAATGGGTTGGTATGCTCAGCTACATCAATTCTCTTTGCCATGCATAGATTTGAGTGCTTATGTTTATTTTCTGTCCCAGGCTACTGGTAGGGAGGTGCATCTCTGGCTAGGTACAGAGCATGCTAGCATCTGTAGAGTCAAAAAAAAAAAAAAAAGGTCTAAAATTCAGTACAGAATATAGAAATCTTATTTAATCCACAAAATTCTGGTGTCTAAATATTCTGCAAAATGGATTTTCCTGTACACAGTAATCCGCTGTCCTCCATTCTGCAAAGTGAAAAGCATTCCTGGCAACAAGTAACAACATAGCATTCATGAAGAAGCAGGTTTATCTCACTATAAATATATACAAAAGAAAAGGTGAAGATGGAAGGATGGACACAAATGCTTTCTAAAACACTCAACAGTAATATTATCAATATTCTTGCTCTGTCATTGTCATGAGTTTGGATGAAGGCCAAGCAACTTGCAGACAGGCCTTTCTTTACAATCAGATGCTTGCTAAGTTTCTAATTACCTCTCAAATTCTGCCAGACACTTTTGGCAATTTTTGAATGGATTTTTTCTAATTGCAATGCCATTACAAAAAGTAATCTGATAAGCTAAATAACTTCCATAAGTTCTGAGTCTGTATGCAAAAAGCTTGTGCACACACATCACCCATTGTCCTGTAAGATAATCTCTTGAAAACAGACTGAGAATTAACACTGTCAGTCAAGCTGAAACAGTCTACAGGAACCAGTAAATTTCTTCTATTACACTTTTAATTTTGAAGATCTGTTTCCCAAAAGACACCACCTGCCAAGTTCTTCAGAAATACAGAGAGTATGTTTCAAAGAAAGAAAAACCTTGAATGTTAGTCACAAACACACACTATGCTCAAGTGGCAATAGAGAATTCATTTTGCTGTGTGTTTATCCCTTTCATTTCTCATTTTATGTGTATATAACTAATTTAAGTTTTCCTTAGGACCAGTCTTTGCTTATTTTTTCAGCTTCTTTTCTTTGAGGTTGAAAGTATATGTTGCCAGAACATCATCAACTGCCAGCAATTAAATTAGGTAAAATAATATCAGGCAATTTTGAAAATAATTTTCAAAGAAACTACTCCCTCTGCAAGAAAATTAAGTGAGCAAAATATCTGTAAATCCTTGTCAGCAAACTAAAAGACCAATTAGGTCTCTGCTGTTGATAAAGTAAGCTGACAAGAACCTTTCACCTCTTCTGTAAGATCCAATTTGCCTTGGAAATTTCTGATTTCTCTTCTAATATACAAAGCAAAAAAGAAAAAAGAGAAAATGAAAGATCAAGTCCTTTTGAACATGTACTAATGAATAATGTATATTATTATTCTGAACACTGTATAAATTTTCTAAATCTAAATTTACAGTTTATCAAACATCCCTTCAAAGTTACCATAAAAATAATTCAAGTATGCTTTTTTACCAAAAACAGTACAAACTGCCTGAGAAGTGGTTAAAATTATGATCTCCATTCTACTTATCTGTCATCAGAATCTAAACATTTACCTAGTATCACCAATACAATCAAGTTTTTAAATACTAACTACTATTCTTCCAAAGAGAAGAAACGGGTGTGGTTTCTTTTAAATGGTCCCTTTGATAGGGGTTCATTTTTTTAGTGCTCTCCCAATGTTCAATTCAGAAATGCAATATTGTTTGTCCTCTGAATATTTCATATCAAATTAACAAACATATACAAAAATCACTGAGGTGATATCCTAGCACAAGTTTCTATCACAGTGACTGCTTTTTTCCCTTTTGCAATTAGCTTTTATAGATTTGTACATTTTTGAGCCAGAAACGACCTTTCTGATCAGGTATCTTAATTTTCTATTTAATTTGCTGCAGGATAGGCTATGCCAAGAAACCCCACATAATCATTTGTTTATTAATCCACTGGGGATTTAAAGACAATACATTATGTTGCTAAGTAATCTATTTTGAAGCTGGATTATGCTCATTATTAAAACATTCATTTGCTTTTTACTGTGAAATTATCATAGACTTGATGATGATTTCTATTTCCTGCCAGATGAAAGTGCCAGTTTTTCAAAGACTTCAGGACAGTTATACTCTTTTATATCAGGTAAGGATCTCGTATCCCAGGGTATAGTTCTCCATCATTACTGCTTAAGACATGAGGAGATTTAAAACTGCAGGATTTTCAACAACCTATCGAATAAATTATTTCAAATTTCTGGTAAGCATTTGGGCAGTGAGGCATTCAGTTCTGCAACAAGAAAAAAGATGTTGGGCTATTTTGGTCGGGTATGGGTATTCCTGTGTCCCTGTCAAAGAGAACAGACACAAGCTTATCTCCATAAATTATTATAAAAAGCAGGTGCTGTTCCTGACAGTGGCTAATGTAGTATATCTACATATTATAGACCTAAAGAGGATTACATTTTAGTGCTAAAAAATGTTATTACACTTGAATAACTTAGTTGCAGACCCATACTTAAACATCACTGAACAAACATAAAGCAACTACCAAATGCAGCAAATTAATTCACTTCTTATTTAGGCAAAATAACAGTTACCCAGATCTTATATGCATGATGCAGATATTTTATCTGCGTTCTTCTTCACTGTTTCAGAAGGGAAATTGTCAGGCTTATTGTCACATCAGTGGGCACAACATGATCACAAGCTATTCCCTGGTATTCTACTCAGAGGTAAATTCCTGCTGCAACCTATTCCGAGAAAGAAGCATCCCACACCACATCTTTTCAGAGCACCCTGAAAACCTCAACTGTACAACTGTCTCTGATTTGCAGTTCAGATATGGAAAGTAACCACAATGAAATGGCTGCAGTGACTAAGACTGGAAAGAGTCCGTGGCTTGCTCCTGTGACAGGAGCTGCCTTCCCTATGATTCCAGTAGGGCTGGTGAGATACTGAACCCCTCAGCGATGCTGAACACCACTGAAGTGTCACAACTGTAAAAACAACTCATATTGCAGTGAATCCATACTGTGAAAATGAAGAAAACAGCTGAATCCAAAGAACTATATATAGTCACAGTCATCTCAGGCTGGTGGGATATTGGGACGTTTTCAAAGACTTTATTTTTAATAAAATGCCAAATTCTACGATCAAACACATACACATTAAGAAATTTATTAAGGAATATGTAAAGCTACATTACACATCATAAACTTACAATATAGAGAACAAGAGCATTTAAAAGTGAAGATTTCAACATCAAGAGAAAAAATATACCTGAATTAGCTTATAGTAACTAATTACTAATCAATTATTAATGTGCATATGAATCAAAAACATGCACATACAACTGGTGACTTGTGTTTACACGTTTTAGCTTTTTTCCATATCTGACAATAACGGTTTGGAAGTTGCAAGCATGAATGGTAACAGACCCAGAAGTACAGGAGGAACAAATACTAGGAATGAAAGGAAGGATAAAATTTAGAGATAACAGGGAAATTATCAGATTCAGGAACTCAGCAGTCTTATCTACATTGGTAGGGGGATAAAAAGAGAATGAAAGACATGGAGAGTGGGGGGAAAAAAGAATCACAGGTTTGCTGAAAAATAGGCTTTCCCAAATACATTTGTTGGCATGCTTACTCCCTCCCATTTCCTATTGTCACCTAATAATAATGTTAAAAATTATGTGGTGTTTGGCTACAAGATGTATGAGATAAAGCCACAAGCTGTCTCTCTCCTGAGGTTTCACCAAAGGTGACAGCCTGAGTAAACAAAAGCAAAGTTTCCAATACTTCTGGAGAAGAGACAGCTTGGGAGCAGCTTGGTTTTGCTGACTGTTAGGAAACAAGTCAATGCGAAAGATGAGAGTCACTGCCATGAAGATGACAGTGAAACAGTAAAGAGAAAAAAAGAATATCAATTACAGACATCTGAGGAATCCCAAAGAACGACAGCAGTGACAAATTACTTTAGAAAAAAAAATGGAATTCACAGTACTTCAAAAAAAAGAAAAATGTAATTTACACTCTGTGAGAAGGTCCTTCAAATAAGCACATTTAGAAGAGGAACAGGTGCAGAGATCCTACTCTTCTCATGCATCAACACTCTTTCCAGTCTCTTCAACTAGATGGCTAGATGTATAGGAATTCTCCTTAAATAATTCCAGTGTTCAGTGAGAACTAGGCACTACTCTGAAGAGACCACACTGAGAAGTATTTACAGGCTAGAGGGAGCAATATGTAAGCTTGAGCAGCTATTAGAACACCTCAACTAGATACTCATGGATTTAAACAAGAGTTTAGCTTTTTAGTGAGGGTTGAACATACCTACAGTACTGGAGTCTGGGTTATTCTAGAGATTAAAAATACCTCTAATTCAAAAAAGAACATGTATCAAATAGACCAGCATTACTTCTTATCATTGCAGTACCAGCATTCTACTAACAATAAAAATCAAGCTGTTTCCTTAAACAAAGTGCTTATGCACTTCAGTTATTACATACAACCAAAGAAGGAGAGCCACGGTGTGGCCAGCAGTGGTAAAGCTAGAAATAAGACAACAAAATAAATCTGTAATGTTCCTTAGTTACAAAGTGAGTTTCATCTTAAAGCCCCAACAACACCTCCACCATTGTCCCAAGTTTAAAGTCATGAAATAAAAATCCATACTAAACCCTGGCTGAATGTAGCCAAATGCAGCCTTGATGCAATATAAAACAGACCCAGTTTCATAGACAACGAACTCCCAACTTCTTTCTAACAAGTAGGAAAGAAACAACTGCAGACAGATCCCATCTAATCCTGAAGGCACATGTGGAGAGCAGCAAGAATTCTGTCTCAGCTTTAATTCTTTGGTTCCAATGGCTTTGGTATACTGGATGCCAAGGAATGTTTGATTAATGAAACTGAGCAGATTTCAAAAATTCTGCTGAGATGGAGAAATCCTTGTCCACTGCAATATAAGAACCAACCTTTTACACATAATCTGGCCAACAAAAGGAAGGAAACTAAGGGGTTCTCAGATATAACTTCTGAAATATATTGTTGTTGCCCAGAAGACAAATGTTATATGCAGTGTGACAACCTGCAGCAAAATGAAGAGTAGTATTTGACTGACTTTTTTACAGCCTATATAGTATGTAGAGCTGAATCAACAAAAGAAACTAATAATCCAGTGGTAGTTTTCAGTGATAAAAAGTAGAGTAAAAACACCTGTGTACAACTTTCAGTGCTTGTATTTCTTTATTGCACTCTTTCAACAAAGCACTAAAAGTGTACATAACAGTAGCTTAAATAATATCTATAAACTTTTCTGAAATGGGGCCTAAAGCAGTTTCTATGTGTAGAGCAGGCCCATATCTAGAATGAAAAGACAAGTACATAGTGCACTACTTCCCAGACCAAAATTATTCTAAGATCATTTTCAAAATGGCAACAATGGCCTCAACTAAATCACACCCCTGCCTATAACACATTTACAAACTTTTCACGGGTTAATATTCAGAGTTCCCTCATATTGTCATGGAGCTATTTCAAGTGGAAAATTTTCATGCCCATGTCATCAGAAAGAAATTATCTGCAAGACTGCTGATTTTTTTTTAACATGGCACAGAAAATAATTTGTTGGTATTATTTATTCCTTTAAAAATTGCTAATTTCCGCAAGAAAAGAGCAACCTTTCAAAGCTCTAGATAACAGAGAAGATAATGTTTGTAAACTCTATTCACTAGATAGAAAAAAACCCAGAAAATAAAACATCACAGTAATGAGAGATGCAGAATCAGCTCTATTCTAATGTCTGTAAGTATTTGGTCACTTGATATGCCTGCACTATTGTGTTTATCAGAGCTGCTGAAAGAATGTTTAACCTTAAAAAAATACACCTCGAGTAAGGAACAGCTCCTATTTGAAATAACCCTCATTAAGGTAGGAATCAGAGGCTCATGGCTGCCATCCTGGCCTGCACATGTATGTTCAGATTTCAAAATACAGTATTTATTAGATCTACACGCATCATTAGATCTTCTGTATAGCTGAAGTCATTCTATTGTTTTCAGTGTCTCTGGATTTACACCTCAGAGTAGAAGATGTCCCTCAGTCCTTGGTTTATCTGGATCAGGGAGGGAGATATTATCCTATTAGAGGAAGAATCACATATAGGCTTAGATTTCCTTGAAACTCCCAGAACCAGAAAAACACTTTTCACAACACATTATGGGCATTTCAGTATTGCACAATACAGGGCTGTGCAGGCCTAGGGAGCAGATTAGCCTTCCTAGGGGGTGCTGCACCAATGCTGATACTCCACATATAATTAAAAAAAAAAAAAGAAAAAAACAACAAGTCTCAAGTGATGGCAAAACTGGAGGAAGAAGTTCCCATCTTATAAGTGCCCTGCCACACATTTTTTTCCCCACTTTTTTTCTGCCCAGTATCCAAGCTTGCATGAACCTCTACTCTGAGATGCCTTCAAACAAGTTCTTTACCTAGAACTTGACTTGAGCTGCTTTACAGCACAACAAAGGTACCAGTAAATGGGAGTAACAAGTCATAAACAAGAGGTCAAAGATTAGGTCTCCTTAAGTCAGTTTTATCACTGTAGTCAGCATCTCGCAGAAGGAGCTTTAAGATTTCCCATGCTTCAAGACAGTTCCTACCCAACTCCACTGCACCTGAGGTAGCAGCCTAGCACCACTACTCTTGCCCAAGACCAGGTTCTGACAGAGTGCCTGTACTGGCACATGGGAAGTTGTATAAATCCCTTTACTCGCCCTTACAGACATAAATGTTGCTAAAAAAAAAAAGAAGGGTCTGCTACAGACCTCTGTATCTTTTACGAGGTTTAGATGGATTTTCTCCTCTCATTCAGTTGTGCCATATGTAATGAGTGTGGGACATAAGTGGGTAATGGATGTGTGATATCCATGCATGGGTACACAACTAATCTGCATTTCAATCATTGGGTGTACAAGTATCTTGCACTGTATTTTCTTATTCTATCAGCATCTCTCCTGTATATATGGGACCAGAGAGCACAATATGAACAGAATCAAATATCCCCTTTATAAGCTGAAAAATATCATGTTGAGAAAAAAATTTCAGCTAATGCTTTACCACTGTTAAGACAGCACATCTAGTAATCTGTAGTAGTAACAAACAGCAGGCATTATCTTCCTTACAGTACAGTAGGTACACTGTTTCAAGAGACATTTGGAAAATGGTTCACAATTACAATGCTTTTTAGATCAAAATGTACTCCGCAATTTCCTCTCTTTCAGCATGTGTTCACAGATGACTCAATTTTCTGACAAATCCTTATTTAATACTTTCGCTTAATAGAAAAAATCAGTGAGAAAAACAGAAAAATACTGATGGGTGATCCCTAACAAGGGTAAGGTGCATACTCTTTCAACTTTTTTCTTTGCTTTCTGCAAGCCCCAAATGTTTGATTTATTGTCTGTTGACCAGTTCCGCAGATACTACATGATCTGTCCAGGGACTTGGTGGGGGCCTGGGAGGAATAGCTGGTATGAGATTGATAGTTCATGCAAGATGAAACCTCCAGCTTCGGCTGTAAACTGGTGACATCACATTCATTCCTTAGGATTAAAAGCACTGCTCTATGCTAATCTTGAGCATAATCTTGAGTATGCACGGAACACAATAGTTATGATAGATTTTGTTTCTCCTTATAAAAGCAGTCTTTCTTTTCTATGGTATTTTTTCATGGTTTGGGAAGGTGCATCTCTCTTCCACAGTAACATCAGTTCAAAAACAAGAAACTGAATTTTCTCCGAGATCTCTGTTTAAGAACATTCCAATTTTCTACCTTCAGCAGAGCCTATTAACAACATGCTTAAATGCTCTCCTGAATTAAAGCCATAATTTAATTATCTATAGCATGAGATCAAGCTGGCAGCTTATTTTAAAATATTTCCTTAAAACATCCACAGATGTAAATTTATATAATTAAGCTCTTTTAGATCATTTAATGAGGTTGCAAAAATGTACTAATAGTAATTTGTCACTTGGAAGCTTGTGCTGTTGCACTTATGGTTACTAAGGCTGCCTGCTTAGTAAAAAAGGGGACAGGAAAATACATATTTGGGAAAAATAAAGTAGCACCTATTAAACATTTTACTTAAGAGCAATTTTGCTTTAATATATAGAGTAAGCAAAAACAGAGTAGGATGCAGTATAACTCACAAGTTTTATTTGTATTCACTTGGGATGACCTCTATCACCCACTAGCAGATACAAGCATTGGAAATACAAAAAAAGTGTTCACACAAGTCATATTCTGCTCCTGATTACATCACTCACCACATATGCACATGTCAGTGACAGCAGGAATGTGACATGTAACACAGGATCTCCCAGATCGGCAAATTAGCCCTATGGGATTTTAGATAATTATGCCAGATAAACACAGAGTACCAGGTTGGAAGTGGACTTGAAGGATCATCTGGTCCAACATTTCTTGGCAAAAGCATGGTCTAAATAAGATGTTCCAGCACCCCGTCCAGATGACTGTTAAAAGTGTTCAATATTTGGGAATTCATCACTTCCCTGGAGAGATTATTCCCATTGCTATTGTTCTCATTGTGAAATACTTTCCTTTTATGTCCAATCAGAATCTCCACAGGAGTAACTTGTACTCATTACCCCTCATCTTTTCCACATGACTTCTTGTAAAAATGGAGTCTCCACCTTCTTTGCAGCCACCCTTTAAATACTGATACATGGTGATAAGGTCTTCTCTAAGCCTTCTTTCCTCAAGGCTGAACAAAGACAGTTCTCAGCCTTTCCTCATATGACAGACTTCCTAGTCCCTGGATAGTCTTTGTGGGCCTTCTCTTTGCTTTGTTTGCACAATGGGGACCCAAACTGAACACTGGTATTGCAGGTGTTACCTGACAAGTGCTGAGAAGAGTGGGATAGTGACTTCTTTATCTCTGCTGGTGATGCCCTTGTTGACAAAAACCTGTTGGCTTTCACTTGTCCACCAGGATCCCCAGGTCCCTTTCCACAGAGCTGCTCCCCAGATGGATAGATCCCAGCCCATGCTGCACTCCTGGAATATGTCTTCCCAGGTGCAAGAACTTACCCTTGTCCTTGTAGAGCTTCCTAAAGGTTCTTTTTAGCTCACTCTTCCAGCTGACTCAGATCATCCTGCAGGGTGGTCTCTCTTCTGAAGGATCCACTTGCCCACTCAATTTGGTATCATCAGTGAACTTCACCAGGGTGCACCTGATCCCATCTTCCAGATCACTTATGAAGATATTAAAGTGTTGTGCCCAATACCTCTAGGGGACCCCACCTATGACAGACTGCTGGTTTGAAAACGGGCTCCTTACCTCCCCCACATTCTGGGTGCTTCCAGTTCCCCACTCACCACACAGACCACTTCTCCAGACCCTAACACCTCAAGTTCCCTAAAAGGATGTGGGAAACTGTATCAAAAAACCTTGAAGAAATCCAGGTAGACAATGCCCACTGCTCACCCCACATCAACCAAGCAGGTTACTTTGTCATAGAATTTGTCATGCACAATTTGCCCTTGGTCAATCCATGCTGTCTATTCCCAATCATGTGCTCTACATCTGACCTGTGACAGCCTCCAAGAGGATTCATTCCATAACTTTCCCCAGGGTCTGAAGTAAGACTGATGTGTCCAATTTCCTGGATCCTCCTTTAAGTCCTTCTTGTAGATGAGGGTGACATAAATCCAGTTTTCTGGGATGTCCGCTGATCTCCATAACTTCTAAAAGATTATGGAGAGTGGCCTCACAACAACAGCCAGCACTCCTAACATCCTCGGGCAGATATTGTCAGGGCCCATCAATTTATAGGGGTCAAGCAACACGGCTTGCTCTTGCAATGTTGTCTCTTAGATTTCAAAATTCAGACTCCTTTCCCAAACAAATCTATATTTAACAAGTACTTCAGGGCATACAATTCACATACAAGTGTCCAGAATCATAAAAATATGCTGATCACGGAGTGCCTCAAAAGGATAGGCCTGGATGCTGTTCCAAAGGTAAGAGGACATAAAGGCAATGCTCTGCTATAGCAGAGGAACATGGCTATAAGCACCATCCTTGAGTCTGTCTACTAAGGTACTCTATGCTTCCATTTATTTTTTTATTAGTTTGGCTGGTCAGACAAATTTCTACTTCCTGTGCTACAGTGCACCCATCTGACTGACAAGAGGCAGACTTGCTTTTCACAGAGGGGAGAACAGAGAATCATAGAATCAACTGGGTTGGAAAAGACCTCTGAGATCATCAAGTCCAACCCTTGATCCACTACCACATAGAAAATGGTAGGATCATAAAGACAGGAAACACAATATTTCAACTTTAATGTTCAACAAACATGCATACCTCCCTACAGGAAAAAAAAAAAAACCAACCACGTATTCATTTTTCAGTCAAATACACTCAATCAGAACATGCATACTACCGAACAGACAACCACCATGTCAGTATTCATACACGGGTCTTGGGAGGTGATGGAAATTCCCCAGAAGGGGATAAGGAAAATAAGTGAACACGAGGGGGAGCTGTAAGTGTAGAGGGAGAGAGGCACAGACGGCACCACATCAATTCCTTGATTTCCATTAAACATACTCAGTTCAACTCCTTCAGTTAAAAAGAGATCCACACTACAATAAGTGCCCCGATTTTATTACAGCTGCTTCCATTTTTTTGATGGAAGAAGCATTGCTATGTATGCCCCAAAATTATGAGGTCTAATTAGTATCTCAGATACTCAGCTATAAGATACTCGACAAGTGAAACCAGTAAACCGTGAGACATGTAGAAAGCCTGCAGTCCATACACATCCACACAGGAGCTAGTGATAGTGCACAGTGAAGATATAATGACTGGAAATCGTTTCAATAAATCAATCAAAAATATATAGTATAAAGAATACATACAATGCTTCTAACTGACAGATCATGTGTGCATGCTCAGAAGAAGAACAACAAATTAATAAAAAAAGCACTCAAAGGTACAGTGTAGAAGGTAACACCAAGTAAGATGAGGTATGATATAGTACCTAAGGAACAGTCTCAGCTTCTGTACACTTGAGCCTTCTGAAGAACTGAATCCTTAGTGCAGGTTTCAGTCATGAGTGAAGAGCACTGAGCTTCTGCCTGGGGCAGTGAGAAACAGCAGCACTGATGGCTGGGCTGCCTGACTAAAGGAACCTGCATGACAAATTTGGCAATGAACAGCATTTGAGGAGTGAGTCAGCAATACCCACTTGGTGTGAAAAGTAGATTTGGAGCAATCTATATTAACAATACTTAGAAGATGAATTGCCATTGTGGAAGAGCAAGGCGAGAACAAGAGTCCTAAAATATTTCTAGTGTCCCATATGAGAGCCAAACCCTGGCAGAAAGAATAGCTGCTATTTTGAAATCACACTCTCTGGACCTCTGTATGCAGATGGTGACAGTAAGCACAGTATCCTAATTTTTACTTTCTAAACTTCTTTTCTACACGTATTCAATAAGAAATTAGTAACAGAAACGTCCAATTCCTATACACGTCTTATCACTTCTCTATGAGAGACTAGTGATGGCAGCAGCAACACAAATGAGACAACAAAATGTCATTCAAAGTCATACATACACAAGCTCTTCTAAAAACATTTTTGTCCCTTGAAGAAAGCAATTCACAAAAGCCTAAGGCAAATCGAAGCAAAATGAAAAGTCACGGGCAAAATGTAAAGAAATACAATGCATTGCCAAATAAAGAAAGAAGTTGGTCACATTTCTTTCTACCATCTTAGCTGAGCCTTTACCAAAATGTTCTTAGAACTGCATCTATACACATTGAATTGCACTCACATAACACTGACTATGAAGGATGCTTGTTTTAGAACAGAAAAGTAAGACACACCAAATTCATCTGACTATCAGTGTGCAAGGTATTTGGGATGCTTGTCTCCACTGAGGGTAAACGAGGCCTACTTGTCTCAATTTTAAATGGTTAATGTCACATGGAAGTTACTCTCATCATAAACAACCAATATAATATGCATTACACGGAACCAAACTTTTAATGGTATATGCTCACTACTGTCTAAAGAGCCAAATATTCCACAGGTAAAAAAACGCAAACCAACAACGCTGTCTTCACAGGTTTTGAATCAGTGAATATTATCAAAAATCTGCAGATGAAATAGCTATAGCATAAGATACAGTATGTCACTTGAAAGGTCTGTAATTTTGTCATTAAGCATTTTCAGGAAGGAGTTATTTCAAATGCAATGTTCAATTTGAGAAACAATTTAAGTGTATCTTGGGTATAGAATAAATGCCTAGTGTCAAGTATTCTGTGGTTCTGACTGTCTTTCTGTTTGTAGTATTCTGCAGTTTCCATTAGTGTAGCAAAGCATTTATGTCTAATCCACAAAACTTTACTGTAGTCTTGTGAGACAGAGAAGTATTTTTAGTCAAACTCCATAAACAAGGCCTGCAACATGGAGGATTAGATCAGAACCACCAAATTTAGGGGTAAAACAGGATTAATATGGAACTTGACTAAAAAAATTATCCAGAAAGTTTGTTTTAGCAGTTCTCTATCCCTAGAGGAAGCAGGAATTCAGCACCTCCTTATTTATCTTGCAGGTTTCCCTAGGCAATTTTGCCTGTGCAGAGCTTACTACCTTCATGTTGGAATAGAGACAGCTGACTTTTACCTGAGCAACACTACTCTCCAGTAACACACTGAGATCTGCCAAAGCCTCTGGAGAGACTAGATTGATTAGGAGTAGTCCTAATCAAGTACTCCATCCACGCCTCAGTAAGGCTGAATTCAGCACAAGCCACTGTTACTAAGGCCATTTTCATTAAAAAAGTTAAACCAAAATCCTTCCATTTTCAGATTAGCGTTCTCACATCTCACTGGTCAGTAATTATAGGGAATATCACCTCTCCTCAAAAAAAACCCCAAAAGACAGAGATTGGAACTGTCTCAGCTATAGACCTAAAGTTGATTCATGCAGTGTAACAGTTTTGCATCTTTGCAGCTTTAACAATAAGTCAGTCCAAAAGGAGTGAGAAAATGTTCCTACACAAAACAGCTCCCCAGTTCCCAACTTGCTCCACAAGAACTGCCACCTTTTGAAAGTGAGTCTTCTCCTACAGTGAGAGACTTTTGGTCTCTTCTGCTTCACTGTCCCTGAAAAGTTCTTTGTGCTTATTGTGTAAGATTCTGTAGTGATGGAGACTCATCCAGTCCTACCCGAGGCACTTGTCAAAGCTCACTTTGTGTTCAAAAGTCCTCACCAACTTCACTGGACAAGCTGCAAGTATGATTTGAGATTAGAGACCTACATCACTTCAGAGAGAAAATACAGTTCTTCTAAAACATGGCAGAAAGTTTTATATAACTTTTCCCCTACTGCTGAAGTGCCAGGATGTCCAGGTACCTAAGTGTGCACTTAGTGAGATTGTCAAAGACATTGAACTTCAGCTGAGATCCAGAGAATTGAGAATATTTACTCCAAAGATTTCACAGAGAATTTGTCTATATCTAAGGACTGAGGCTTTTAAAATTACTCGGGCTTTTAAAAAAAAAAAACACTCTACACCCCATTTCCCCCTCCTGTTGAAGGGAATTTTCCTTAGGGACATTTTTGAGAATGGAATCACATAGTTTTCAGTAATATATCCAGTTATTTCAGGGTCAGGGAAACAATTTCTATGGACAGGGGTACAACTCCCACTACAAGAACATTTTCCTTTATTACACTTCTAGTATCAGTTCCATAGCTTTGGAAGTACACAAATAGGTAAAGAAATTAATCTTTAAGGGGGATACAGTACTTTCAGACCACACAGAAAACTTGCTGGTGTCATCTGGCACACTTCTACAGGTCAAGGACAACAAACAGACTAAAGCACAGAGATTTACAGTTTCTGTTCTACCATTCAAAGTCATCTACCAAGACTCAAGATACTTCTGTGCACTAGAAACCCAGTAAGATTGCCTGGAAGTAGTTTTCATCATCTGAGAGGGAAACACAAAGTAGCAAAGGCTACTTTGCTTTCCACCAAACAAATCAGTTTCACTATGATCTTTTTCAGATGTATAACCCATGAATTTTACATTGGTTGTAGAAATCCACAGAAATACGTTTTAGCATCTCACATCTCTACCAATTTAAACAGCCTTCTTGAACAGCAATTTTAATAGTTTTGAAATGTCCTTTGCCTTGGTTCCCTACCTTCCTCCTCCTTACCTATATACTCCCTAATAGTTTTGATGACAGGGATATTTCAATCTTTAACAATGAAATTGGACATGTAAATGTTTTTACTATGCAATCACTTGAGAAAGTACAAACACCTGACAGTAACTCTGAGATTTTGTATGATACAGTATCAGAACAGAGCTTCCCCTTTTAAAATTACGAACAAGCTTCACAGACTACTGTTGGGAATGAAAAATTGTTTCACAAAAAAATTATGAGAAAACTTTAAATTTCTTCTCTTGTATAAGGTGCACTAGTAACATGAACTAAGAATAATGTCCAAGAATGCCAAAATAAAGGGTATTTCTCTCAGTGGAATTAAGATTTTAATACTTTGCCTTTGATCTGAATTACACAGTACTCTTTAAATCCAAGAGCACAAAATTCCAGACTTCCGTAAATAACCTGGAGCTTGCTAGCACAAATCTGCCAAGTAACAAATCCCTCCTCATCTCGCCAAAGGCTGCATTTTTAGAGGTCATTAGATGGTCAGCTCACACACTAGATTTACAGACCATGTAAATACAATAGACAAAAGACATATAAAATCTCAACTCCCCATTTCAAGTAGCAGTGCTCCATAAGATTGTAAATCAGAGAACCTGCATGCAGGTAATATTTGCAGATAACAACAGCAAGATCCTACTTTCCGCTAGATGAAGCAGTCCCATGCTGCATTTGCTGTGTTTGGAGAAGTTCTACTGATGTAAACAGTGGCTTAGGAAGGGCCAGTGGGGCCACAACACTAAAATACTACTTTGAAGAAAAAAAAATAACAAACTCAAAAACTTCGACTCCTGCATGAGTCTAAATCCCTATTTCATCTGAACACAGGCTGAAACACCAATGATCCTTCCTGATGGAGGCATTGGAAATGTCTCAGTTCAAAACAGGCTCAACAACCTCAGGCCAATTACATGTTCAATATTAATGTTCTGCACCAATGTACTAAATCAGAATATTTGCTCAAGTGAAATCATGAATTTGATCCAACTTGAGTATACTTAAAAATGTGCCCTTCAAACTGAAATGAACACACTGCAGTATGGAGCGTTGTAACAAACTTCCAGTTCTAGACAGCTTTGTCTTGAGGCAGAAATATTCCCCTCCAGGTACTGTCGTTTGTGTGCTGGTACCTCAATTGCAAAACTCCATTCCGCAGTTTCTGTTTCCAAAAAGTGCACCAACAAAATGTCAATTAAATGAAAAATCAATCCAAACACCAAAAGTAAATACATACAAACCTCTAAATCTAGCCATGTATTTAGACTAACTGAGAGACTGGACTATTTCTGTAATACTGAAGTGCAACCATGTTTGTGTGGGTCATTGCCTCCAGCCTGTCCTCAATGCTATGTGGGAGGTTTACACTAATCAGCTTTTTTCTGAAGTTTAAAACTGTATCATCACATCCATAACTGTTACACAACATCAATAAATAGGAGCTATGCTGATTTATGAAAGCTAACCTGTTCCTATTTTCAAGCATCTGAATTAGCACATATTTTTCCCCATAAAATTATTTAACATCACAAAGTTAAATATTTTATTTAAGAACTAATAGAGTGATGCATGATGTTCTAAAAAGCCAGAGATATTTTACAGTTAGCTTAAACTTACCAGCAATTAATATCTTACAACAGTATAATTTTTCTCACAACTTTAATTATGTGTTTCTAACTTCATATACTGGATAGTGGACATTTTCCCTGAAGGGAGAAAAAGCACACTACTTTCCCGAGTTTGTTTCAAGGAAAATCAAATAATCTGAATTACCTTCTCTGAAACATAGACCATCCAGCTCAACAGCCAGTAAAGCCAAAATTCTATTCTCATTTTTTGTTATTTTGCAGTGGTAAAGCTCCCTGGCACTAATAGCAGCATCTGAAGGAACACCCATGGCATTTAAGCCTTTTACATTCTTTGAAAATCTTTGAGCTAACAGAATTTTTCTCTAAAGAAAAGAGAGGGGGAAAAACCCCACAAGAGATAGAGGAAAATAACATCAAACACATAACCAGTCAAAGCAGACATGTATTCACATATCAGACTTCAGGAAGAATCAAAACATAGAGTAACTCTTGTTAATCTCATAATTGCAAGAGACTTTTATCCATGGCTGTTAAATAATACGATCCAAACTGCCTCTCCAAGATTAAGTGCATAAAGTCACTGTGCAACTAAAATACCAAGTCATGGAGGGGTATGCTACACCACTTCCGTGGAGAAGAGAAAGATTACTATTGTTTCCAAAACACTCAAATGCATTTACTAGCAGAATATAAACACACTCATTGGGAACATAATGACTGTAGCACTTTGCATTTTTACTCCTACAAATGCCTAATCTGATTACACTACTTGAAAACAAGCAATCCATTTCTTTTCCAGTACTAAAGATAAATTTTACAGGTAGAAAAGGAGGAAAAGTATTTTTGCAGAGGAAAAAAAAGAGATAATCAGAGCAATGAACTGAACAATCTGAGGGTAAGAAACAGGTGCCTCACTGGCAAACTACACTATATTTATACTCCAAATCAGAATTCATACGGTGGCATCTAAGGAGCTGCAAATCTACCGTTGGGAAAGCCAAGATCATCTTAATTCTCTGTGGAGAACAAGGCTTACTATTATAAAGATGCTTTTCACATTCAGAACCCAACCTAACTGAGTAATATTTGCAGAAGGGATAAAGGGATCAAGGTTCCCCACTAGTGTTCAATTATATTTTTGCTCCCTGGGGTAGGGGGGTGGAATTCCTTCACTCACTTTTCTGGAGTGAAGGAATATAGGATAAAATCCCAAAGGGTAGTCACTGCTGCAGGCACAGCTAGAATTGAGAATTTCCTGGTTCCCATGACATACCAAAACACTGGTTCTCAATTTCTTGCAATAAAGATTGGTGGATAAGGCTATGATGCAGCCCTGTACATCTCATGTCAAGGCACAGAACTACTGAACACAAACTTCAGCTACTAGACTAAAAGTGCCATTAAAACAACAGACAAACATATCTGCAATCTAGAAAAAGTGATGCAATATTTTGTTGCAAAGAACTCCAAACAAGATGAACAGAAAAGTCTCTCCACTTAGTACAGTGACTGAACTCAGTTTTCCATACAAAACAGATGATAATCTTTTTACAATAATGCTCAAATGTCAGTTTGCAGTCACATCTGTAGGCACTCCAGAACCAGGGGATATCAACCCCTACTGCAGCCTGATCAGTGAGACATCACAAGTCTTAGCACAGACAATGTTGTCCAACACAGCCATTTTCCACTCTACACTTTGGATACAAGAGGTCCTCATCTCTTGCACAAGTTATCAGATGTGCTGCCTCTCACAGCTGAAAACCCTATGGAGGACTGAACTGACTCACACACCACAGCTGACCCTCTGTCAGAAAGCATCTGGCAGAGGTGCAATCTCTCTTCCTCAGAGCTGCACTGCAGAACTTAATTCAGAGTCCAGTCTGGAGTCAGCAATGTGGTAGGACCAAAATATTTTAAATTGGTCACTGGCTGGAAGGAAAGAACTTCCACTGCGAAGATTACGATTTTATTCTTAAAAAGCATATAGTACATGCATCATTATTCCCATCCCATTTGCAATCTCAGCCCAGAAGGACAGTAATGCTAGAGGCATTTGAGTAGCATTCAACCAGGCAGGGGCTGGAATAGTGGAGAAAACATCAAATTTTGATGAAGTTCAACAAAACCAAAAGACTCTGCAAATAATTTCATGCATTCCACCAAATCTGAATAATTTCAAAAGCCACTGAGCTTTTAGAAACATAGTCGTTCTTAAGACCCTGAAATGCTTGTATGATATGGGCAACTGTCCTTTTTTCCATGTAATGTCTCTCTTATACGTGCAAATTGGTCTTGTACCTACACCTAAGGGTAGAAACTGGTGAAACACAGAGTAGAAAGAATTTCACAAGTAGTTATTTAGCAGAGACTTAATCATTCTTTAGCCAGTCTGCATTTTTTCCTTTAAAGAAAAAGGGTCCAGACCGTTTCAAAACCAGCTATAAATACTTTCAACTTCAGCAATTTCAGCTAGTTTTGCTACCTTCAAGACTACATGGAAAGTAATATTATTTTGACTCTCAAAACCCTGTAGGACATTAGAAAAATAAAACTCTGAGCTGGGTGAGACCTGACTGTGCTGTACAGAAGATAACATTGAACCAAGTTGACTAATTTCCCATTGCCAGTCTGCTGTCTTGCAGAGAAAGCAGCCCAGATCCAACCTTTAATTACCTAAGTAGTACTTACTAAACTTAGTTGCCCTAAATATCCCCAGCTTAAAGCAGTTCTGGAGATGATCCCAGATAGTCTTTCCAAGTAAGAACACTCTCAACACATGCTATTGCTAAACAATCCCGTACAACCAAATAACTATAGTAAACACACATGGTATTTGAAAAACACAATTGATTAATTAACTTCAAATCTGAAGTACTTGTTCTGCACTTAAAAGTCACCTGGCAGACAGAAAGTCACAGAAAAAGCTTCTCCTCACACCACCATGAAATAAAACCCCCCCAAATTTTTAAAGACCTTTGAGTCAGGCACAAGCACAGGTTTGCTTACACATGAGAAAATACTCAATTCTTTTTTATTTCTTTTTCAGCCTGCAAGCAACAAGAAGTCCTCATTTTTTCCCTGGTATAGCAGCAGAGTGTTCACATTTTATACACTCCCTCTCACATAGCACTCCCAAAAAGCATTCCCCAGTTGTAGAACCATCACCATAGCAGAGACCTGCAACATCCCTAGTCACAATTTTCCAGCTCCATTCTCTGTGGACATTCTCTGGGTCAGCTAGGCATGTATTCACTCCCTTGTAGGAAAAATGAGAAGATTACTTTCCAAGGTTTCCTCTTCCTCTAAGTGGAGGACATGGAGAAATCATAAGTGCTCTGTAGTGCAGCACTGAGCTACTAATTGTAACTAGCTGGGAAGCAGTAACCACTTTATTTATTGTGAAAAGTTGTATTTCTCATTTTAAAAAGCACAATAAAAGAGTCAAGTCATGAGCTGATCAGGAAGGAGAAATGAAAGGTGATGGTGGCATCAGCAACAGCTCCAGGCTCAATGAACTCAATATGGCTATAATTTATGATTATGGAGGGAAAGAAAACACAGCATAACTACTGAGCTCTGCAGATTTTGGGTAAGTCACTCTGCCTTTTTCAGTCTTCTTTTCCTTGTCCATTTCCATTAGGTGCTCTTAGAGACTGCCACTGCACCTCACAACAAGGACAGACGACACTACAGCTCTATAGGGACCTTCCACCCTCAACTAGCAAAACATGACTGAAAGAGGACTAATTAATATGCTTGCTTTCACTTCTTCCCTGTGCAGCCAATCCTGGCTAGCCAGTCCCTCGAGAGCACCCTGATGCTCATGGCTCACAAAGTGAGATTCAAGGAAGGAGTGAACAATAACATTCCAGACAGTTTCCTCACTCATTAATCTGCAAGGGTCTACACAAAAATAACAAAAAATGGCAAATGGACACTGGGAACATCTCGAAGTTTCAGTGCAGGCAAAGGGAGCAAACAAAGGACAGCAGCAACAGGGAAGAGAAAGGCTTGTAAAAGGCTTTAGGAGGTAAGAAAAAGCCTTACAATTTTAGGCAACAGTAGTCAAAGATCCTGTGGAGGGATTTAAAAAACTGTGACATAATCAGGCAAAGAATGCAAACTTCACGAAGGCATGAAAATTAAAGGGAGAAAATTCTCACCAAAGAACTAGGCATCTCACTATCCAGGACTAAACATGTAGGGCAAAACTCCAGCTGCTGTAAAATATGTCGAGATTGTAATGACAGTGGAGTTAAGGCAGTGTACACCAGCACAGATATGCCCTCAGATGCTCTAAAGAACAACTGCCTCTCTCCAAGAGTCTGTGTTTGCACTAGGAGCTCACAAAACTCAAAGCATGAGCTGATTCACAGTAAATAGGGGAAGGGGATAATAAATCTGTTTTCCACATTTCAGTCAATTTAAGCTTCTGAACATAAATGTCATCCAGAAATTCTATTCCAGAAATTTAAATGTTTCCCACCATCTGCGAACATTTTACATCTTGCTATTCAAAGGTTCAGATTCCTCTGTGATAGTTCCAGTCATGTCACCCTCAATCCAGTAAACTGAGTGTATCATATGCAGGGGAAAAATAATTCATCAGGTTTAGCCGATCTCAGGGCACTGTCCAACAAGCAAGTACGTATGGAGAATGAACAGAGTCTAAATTATCACCTTCTTGCTCACAAGAAGGCACATTTACCACTGTTCTTATGGGTAGAGAATGTTGCTCTAAATACCATTATTGCAGCACTTGTCCTTAACATTAAATCATTAATTTAACGCCACAAAAAAAGAAGCAACTGAATGAGCACACACATATGTAACCTGCCATCCACCTGAAGTATCTGCTCTGCTGTACTTCAACTTACCAGTAGAGTCCCAGCAGAAATTAATTTGGCTCTTTCTAAGGCTATTACAATTTCTACTACAATGTCTTTAATGCTTGTCAACTTCAAAGAATAAAGAAAACCACCACCCTTTATTGCCTGAAGGTCTTGCCTCCCTGCAGAACAGGACTGATGCCAATTTAATTGTCAGCAGGCGTATTTTCAGCCTGTTATGTGGGTAATCACATCTATTCTGTAAAATGTCCTTCGCATTATTGAATGCAGAACTAAATACCTATAATAAAATTTCGTAACTTCTGAAAAAAATCAATGTTGAGGGTTCTTATCAGAAATATTGGCAGAACAAAGTTTAAAATTAATTTACTGTAATTGCACATTGTGCCTAAGTGTATTTTTTAATCGGTCATTTTGACCCTCAAAAAAAACTACTGAGATTCAAAGAGAGAGAGCTGAGACTCAGTAGGTTCTGGCTTGCTTTATATCTACATCCAGTTTTAAGTGCCAAACACAAGGCTAAAAAGTAGCCCTTTGGTAACTTAGGCTCTTTTTACAGACTCCCCTTCCTTTTCATTCTAGATTTCTTGCCCAACCAAAGCCAAATCTCTCACCAAATTTTGATATTTCACTTTCTCTTAGCACTGTCTCTGCTTACTACTTCTCAGGGCCTACTTCTTTGCCTTGCTATTACCAATATTCTCTCACCGTTCACTATTCAAATTCAGTCTCCCTTCACTCATGTGTCCTTTTCATCTATCCTCCAACTCCAGGCTCCCTGACTGGATAATCTTAGTCTTTATACAACACAATTCCAACCCCCAAACTTCTTTGTCCCTCCTGCAGGTTCCTGTGAGAGTTTTCTGTCTCCTGGTGCTTTTCACAATCTGCTTCCCTGCAGCCCAGTTCTGTGCTCACTCAGTTCTGTCTGAATCCTCCACACTGGTGGTCCAAGTTATGGATTGTTAAGGCACTGAGAGCACAGAGATGACGAAATAAATGCAGAGTTTTAACATCTGTCAAACAATCCAGTAACTTGTAAAGACTGTCCTAGGCCAACCCCAAGAGTATGGATTAATGTTCACAGGCTGATTTATAAACCTTTTCAACTCACCTACAACAGTAAAATCAGGTGTGGTAAGAACTGCACATGATACAAAGTAAGACAGCAGCACTTTCTGTCTCAGCTGCAGTATATGGAGATATGTTACAAGCAATAAAGTAAAAAACAAGCAGTGAAATCAAAATTGCTGTGGATAAGGATTGGTAAATTTAAACACAGCTTTTATACCAACCGCACAATTTTATACAGCACGATTTTCTGAGTGGAAAATGGAGCAGGTATCCACACAGAAAGGTTTATCTGCATGGTGATACCAATGAAGAACACATCTAAATACCCATACATTATCCCACACCAAGGGTGAGTCAGTCAGCAATACCACAGAGATCTGCAACCCTAAGTCTCATTAACTTTGACTCTGAAATCCCCAATTCAGGATTTCAAGTATGTTCTGAGTGAAACATAATTCAATTTCCATACCAAATCAGAGGGCAACTCAGGTTTTAGTGAACTTGAGGAGGTCGTATTAGTCCAAACTTGTGCTCAAATATCATTTTTGCAGGAGCCTAGATCAAGACTGAAGTACCTGGATTTGTTTCTTTGTTTTATCACATATTTTGACCTTAGGCCACTAATTTACACAGCTACTGTCTGCCTGAGTTGTCTGCAGTTACAGAGAGACACGTTGCACTATTACTACATTAATATTTGAGAAATGCTTAGGCAATGTGGTTTGAAATATGGGCAATCAGACATCTAAATACTAAAACTGGAGTTTCTAATATGGGAAACTTCAGATCTTAGTCTTGGCACTCCAGAGCATTCAACCTGGGTGTTTTGTTCCAATCGAAGAAAGTACAGGCCTGTATCCACAGACATTAAATTTGCTTCTGAAGTGGCTACATTTTAGAAGACCTGCTTTTTGGTTTCAGAGCAAAGACTTAGCTTGTAAAGTACTTATCCACAGTGTGCTTTAACGGAACCCAAAC
Source organism: Pyrocephalus nanus (assembly GCA_038380795.1). Classification (NCBI taxonomy): domain Eukaryota; kingdom Metazoa; phylum Chordata; class Aves; order Passeriformes; family Tyrannidae; genus Pyrocephalus; species Pyrocephalus nanus. The sequence goes on along the minus strand of CM076265.1, from coordinate 47,611,911 downwards.
CAACTATAAATAAATCTGAGTCATATGAAATAAGATTATATCAAGTAATATTTTTATTAGGTTTAAGAATATACAGCAATATAAAAAAAAAACTATTAAATATGTTTCATTTGCCTTTATTTACTACATCTCTAAATGGCATTTTAGTCAGACACTAATTTACTGTGCGTTAAACTACTTCCTGCAAGCTTGACACCAAGACCTGGGGATATAGACAAATTACCCTGGAGTTCGTTTTCTGTTCTCAGCTCTCCAGGGGATGCTGCTGGCAGGTTAAGCCAAAGCACAGAGAGATGTTTGTCTCATTTCTTTCTACTATTTTGGATGCCAGTATTAATACACTGCTAGAAAATGAACAGCTCAGAGAGAAGGATGGTTATTTTTCAAATTCTACCTTCAATCAAAGCACATTTCCTACACTGTTTCACAAAAAAATAAAGAAAACACTTTTCCCAACTAACTTCAACTATACCTACCTGTATACCCATTTAATAACCACATTCCTAAGCCAGGCAAAGACTGTCAGAAGTTCAACCTAAACCTGAGTTCTGATTAGGAGACCTAGAGAGTCCCATGAGAAAAACTTGTCATTAAATGTTTGTCACTCCCTCTCACCTAGTCCACTAAAAGCAGTTTTAAATTGTCACACATCTGTCTTCCCCAGAAACAGAAACCATTGAAATCATAATCAATAAGGTTTAGTGCTCAACAGGGACAAGAGTGAGTCTGCAGACACCGGGTGAGGGGGAACAACCCAAAGTGAACCCAAACCAAATAAAACCCCACCAGCACATGACAAGTGGCTACAAAAATAAGCTTCATGCTAGCTAGTTAACAAGTCTTTCAACTACATAAATATATACATCTGTGCATGCATACACAGACATTCACAGGGCACTGCATCTATGTGTTACACGTGAATATATGTGAATACCACATGCGCAAAACTACTAAGAAATTTTTTCTTAAACTTTTCCTCATTTTCATTTCCTTTTAGATCAACACAAGAAAAGGATGCTTAAGGCTGGCAATTTTCCTGGTCTTTGAGGGCATAAGACACTGGAGTAACAAAAACATTTTAAATCCACATATATGCACTCTCAGTAATTCTATCATACTACAACAGTTGCACATTTTCTATGCATCAAGGCAGACAGCAAGTCTGACTAATAGGCGAGTGGAGAGTATTTGCAAATAACACAACACAGTAATTGCCTGTATTCCCACAATGAGAGCATAGTCTTTCTGTGCTAGGTATTGTATGAATGCATACTAAGAGAATCTGCAGGTCACGCTGAGCCTAATAATTTAGTCTGTTCATGAAACAAAGGTTTACAGTGAAATTATTAATACCATCTCCTTAAAAGCAGAGGTTTAAGGCATTTATCCCTGCTACAAAATGGAAGATTGATCTAGGGAAGATCATGAGCACATTGTTTAAAAGAAATACATATTATCAAATTGTTTAAAGAGAACTTACATGAGCACAAAATTACATATTCCACCAGATTTTATTACACAGAGTTTATGATCTGATACATTAAAGTGTCTACAAGCATTAAGAAAGAAAAAGGATACATCAATCCAACATGTTGAGAGTTGTGTATTGAAATTAACACTGCATTTGTTAAATAGAACTGATAGAAATCGATGGTTCCTACAATGTCTTTACTACAAGTGTACAAGAAATAACTTTCTCTATTCCTTTGGAAAATTACTTTGAAGAGTCAGTCTTTTTTTAGACATCATCAATTTTTGTAGAAAAAATAAGAGGCTCTTGTCCTTTCTGTGGTACACTAACAAAACTGTCTAAGACTTCTATGGTTTCTCTACAATGCATCACATCTTACATGAGTCCCCAAGGTTATAACGAACAGTGTAAAATATACACAGACTTAATGACTTTTGATCCTGACTCAGAACTAATTTATACACATGCTAATGAGAAACATATTTTATTTCACTGTAGAGGACTGATGCTTTCTCTGTCACTGCATGAACAGAAAACATTGCTGCAATGTGCCCTTTAATTCCAAACTAAAAACGCAGCATGGCTCAGGGAGAACTGCTAACCCTTTCTTTCCCCCAAGCCATAATTCATCTTCACCCACTGATAACAATGGGAGGAGCGTGCCTGAACAAAATTGCCAGCCATTTAAAATCAGTGTAGCTCATGAACTGTCCGTGATTGACAAACTGCTGGACAGAAAACACCACTGCCTCTTTCAGTTTCAAGGCCCCTTACTGACTAGTGTCAGAAGATAATGGAAATATATTCCCAGATATTTCTAATTCACAGCACGAAATTTAAGTATTTTCTGTACCATATACATGGATTAATTGAAAATATACCCAACAGCGAAGACTCTGGGTCAGTTGAGTAACAGCCTGACATGACCCAGTGGAGTCGCACGGTGATAAATATTATTATACCCAATCACCCCACCTTGCAAGTGCTCTGGAAACGTTACTTGGAGTTCTGGAGGACATGGAGTTATGGCAATGTTTTGAAACATGAGGCAAGCCATTGTAGCAGAGAAGCTACAAATGAGACTTGCTGGGCAGATGGCACTGCAAGCTAGTGAGCTGATGGCAGATGGAAGCGAGAGCTTCGGTAAGGCCAAAAAACTGGTTGCAAACCAATGAGTTATGTTAAGATGCCAGAGATAACTACTCCTTCTTTCTGACTGTCTGCTTTAAGTGAGGTCAGATCAACTCCTCCTCCCACAGAAATCTACCTAGAGCCATAAAGAAAAGGTAGTTTAGATTCCCTCGAAGAGGAATACCCACAGCAGCCATCCAGCCACAGCAGTCACCCAGCACCAAATAAGCATAAGATTCATAATTCAAAAATTCCAGGTTCTCATAAAATTTCTACCATCCAGAGCCTTCTACATGTAATCTATAAATCCTTCAGCCTCCAGGACAATATGAAGACCTCTATCTTATCATGGCAGAGGAGCTTTCAACAAAGGGGAAGTTTAAAGCCAGAAGGGACCTTTAATGGAAAAATGCTACACAACACATTAACCATGGTGAGGATTGGGTCTCAGTTCAGAGCAGAACCAAGGCCGGCTTGGTGCTCACAAATGCTCCTACTCCTTCCTGCAGCTGATCTACAGCTCCTTGCTGCTGTTAAGGGATAGAAACTATCTATAACTCCTTATGACTGCAGAATAGTTACTATCAGAAAACATGTGTAGTACCTCGTAAGACAGTCACAAATATCAGTCCTCTGATAATAAAAGCAATCTTTCTCCTCCAGGGATATATATATATATAAACACATATATATTTTCTTTCCTTTGTCAGAGCCTCAGGGTTATTTTTTTAAGCTGCATTGCCAAGACTTCAAAGTTTTTTTCTGTTCTGATACAATGGCCCCAGAAAACATGCTTCCAGAAAAACACAATACAAAATTATCTACTTCAGTAAATGAGACTATCTCGGGCAGCATAGGGAAAGTGAGCTTTTAGCAGACAGCAGCTACCACAAGCTTCTAACGCTACCTCTAGAAGCTTATGGAGTTTTTATACCACGATATATTACAAAGGGTGAGCCTTTGTTATGACTGTCATGAACTGCAGGGATCTCATGGTCTTATAAACTTCTGTAGCTGCAATTTCTAACAATTGGGGATTTATTTGTTTTGGTTTTTTTCGTTACACGTAAGTAAGAAAGTGGGGTGAAGTGCTAAATAAATTAACTCCGTTGAAAGCCTTTGGGACAAAGGAAGTAAAACTGCAGACTTATGTGGGAAGCTAATAAAAAGAGAGCACAGCAACAGCACAGCAATGACACAAAGGATTAACAGACTCTCAGCAACAACTTGCACTTTCCAGGGTACTATGAAGTTCTTATACCCTAAACATACATAGGAAAACATCCACAGAACATAAGAAAACTGCTATATACCATACAAACCCCCACCATTTGTAGGGCCCCTTATGCTTAAAGCAGACACAAAAGATGGCATAGGTAAGAATAAGTACATGTCATAAAGGAGCCTACGGAGAACAGTGTATTCATATTCCAACTGAAAATCCACACTCTCTCACCAATTTTCTACGCAATCTTCATCAAATCTCTTGACCTTTCCTGGGACTTCTCTCTCTGTAATCATGTGATTACAAGCTACATTCCCATAGAGATGAGCTATGCTACTTCCTCCTTTTTGATAGGTTTTAGATCATTGTACCTTATTCTCATTACATGCCAAATCTCATTCCCAGGCTTCCTGATAAGAATGAAAAGATAAAACAAACAAACAAACAAACCAACACCAACCAATCCACAAAAAACCAAAAACAAAAACAAAAAAAACCAAACAAACAAAAAACCCACACAAAACAAAAAACACACAAAAAAACAACAAAAAAACAACAAAAAAACAAACAAACAAAAAAAAAACAAAAAACAAAAAAACACACCACTAAACGAACAAGCCAGCCAAATCTACAGAACTTGTTACTGAGCAATAACAATAATTGTTCTTATGTCCATTCTGTTCTAATGGACAGGACCCATTCCTGTCAAACAAACATCAACTTCAGCTATTTTCAGATGCTTACTTTATTTGCATCTATCTTACATCTAGCCACTCATGCAGCATCTCAATTCCCCCTTCAGCTGCAGAAGATACACAGTGATAAGCTGTACATAACTGCAGAATAACAGGAAGTGATTAAAAATGCTACAGTTGCAATCCTGTCAGATTTGATCTGTAAAACTGTGTTCTAACATAAGAAACACTTTTTAAAGGAGAGGCTAATATCATCACTGTGACTAAAAATCATTAATTTAATGCAAGTCTTGTGATATTTTTCTTAGAACTTCAGCATCCCAAGGCAGATTTGGGCCTCCCTTGTGTCCAGCTCTTGTGGTTACAGAGAAAAGTGTACCTCAGTGGCCTGAATTTCAGAAAGCAAATCAAAATGACCCAACTCTTATTTATCTATTCCAATTGCTCTTACACTAATCTCGCAATTTTAGAGGAATGGAAGGAGCTGAACTATTTGTTCTAAACATGTGAAGAAGTCATCACTGCTCCCAAGATTCCAATTTACATACAATCATATGTCTTCCCTTGGCAGTGTTATCGTATCATCGTAAAAGAGTTCTCATTCCTGCCAAATGGAAATCCCTAACAGAACTCTCCTAGGCATCTTTCTGATCTAGCTTCTACAATTTTGTGGCCCCCTGTGGCCTTGGCTCCAGGTGTGCTGCCAAATACATGCTCAGACATGATTACATTGATGCATTCACATATATGGAGGAAAACAGAAGAGGAGCAGGAAAGAATGCTAAGTGAGAGACAGGAGTACTACTCCGAACTCTCCCAGTGCCTGGGGCTGACAGTATCCCAGAACTCATGCTGTCGTTGTTTGCAAGAAGGCACAGACTCAACTGCCATCAAAGAGTTGATCAAAGAGTCATATTTAAAAAAAAAATCTCAACTTCAAATTAACTTGGCTAGCGCCGCTGGCAAAATATCTCATCTCCCACACACCGTAAACCACAGAGAGGCAAGGAGAGAGAGAAAGGAAATACACATTGGAAAGACAGATGGGAACATGAAAGCATTGTGGACTAACACTGATACTAAAATGCGTCATCTATTCCTGCCCTCAATCAATTCTTATTGCCTGGCCAAGATAGATATCCTGAAGTAAAATGGATTCCAGGGTTTCCATATCACTTACCTCATCATCCCCCTTCACACAATATACATTCCTACTCTGAACACATAGTTTATCATTAAACTATCTAAGCACAGTTAACTGTATAATGGTAATGAACACAAATTAGTGTGCTCAGATGTCATCTCAAACACAGCATGTTTAGCTACCCATAGTTTCAAGAAGAGCACACCTCTCATAACTAGTGTAATACATTCAGCATCAGCTGTACCGAAATTAATAAGCATCAAAAGAAACAAAATTAAAGAAATCAAATTGTCAGCACTAGTCTCATAGTGACCCCCAAAACATTCTTTCATCTGAACACTAACTCCTGCCTTTGATAGATAAAATCATGTCATTACATAGCGCTATAAACCTTATTTCTTCATAGAGCAGTCCTGCTTTTTTTTTAAGTTTAACACTTTAATGTTTACACATCTCTGCAGCTTGGTCATGATGGCACTACCCAATACATCTCAAAACATCACAAAGTTTTCCCATCCTACCTGGCTCTGTACAGTTCTCTTCATGTGTCCCATTAGGTGATGCCATCAACCTTCTATTCCTCCACAGTTCTGATAAGGTACCTCTGTCTGCAACAGTTGGTTCTCGTCCTGTATTAAACAGAAAGAAGTCACGCCCACTGATGCCGATTTTTTTCCTATGTCATCCTAAGTGGACTGTGCACCCACTGGCAAGGAGCATGGGCAGACCATCAGGATGTAAGTGCAGCAAAGTCGAGGTGTGACTGGAGCAGGTGCCAACAGACGCATGTCGAGTGCTCCCACCTCCAAAGGGTGTAACCAGCTATGAAGGTGCAGTATCCGAGCTGTTAACATTCCCTGGCCATCAGAATGGCTGTGACCCACAATAGGAAAATACTCTGTAGCAAGCAAATGCTGAAGCCTGCACCTGTGAAAGCCAACACTTAGCAGTTCCTATAGATGAAACCAGCCCAGCAATGCTGACATAAACAACAACCACACTTCCATTTTGTCATCTGCATTTGCATATACTACATCACTGCTTTCACAAAAAGATAAAAATGCACATGGGCATGTTCGAAGTTGCATTTTAGTTTATTCTGAGTCCAGACGCTGAACTTTTCGGTGTTGGGTATATTTGGTAATATCAAACCATTCATAACTTGTCAAAGAAAATGGAAAGTAACTGCACAGTGAACTCCGTCTTAAGAAAAACAAACTTCTTTAGAAGTCTATGGAGCTTTTGCCTCAACTCATATTCCAGAAGCATTCTCCATGAAACCTGCTAAATAGAGTACAGGAGCACTTGTGATAATGTAAGGTATGCAATTATAATAATCAAAGAAAGAACAGAACCTCTTAATTAAATCACTTCCACCTCAATCTTATCCTTTTCAAATGAACGTATTATAGTAACAACAAAAATTTTTTCATGGTTGATCCTAAAGTTTATATTCAGTCATCATGTAATGGTTGTGTTTTGTTACAGTAACTCTTGCAAAAAAAATATAGCCTGGAAGTTAGATTTTCTAGAGTATTTACTAAAATATTCTGAGCCACAATTATAAGAAACATAGAGAACAGATGGTCAGTGTTTATGGATAATATGTATTATAAATTAGCCAGCTAAAAAAAAACCTACCTGATGCAGCACACCATAAAAAATTAGGTTATGAGGGATTTAGTTGATAACCCATGAGATTAAAAACTTTCATTAGTCATGACATTTTTCATGTAAACCTAAAAAGGTTCTAGAAAAACAATTAACTTCAACAAAAAAAACCTTAAATATGCAAACATATATTCATACCCCCATTACTTGTTTTCACAAAACAGTAAATTTATGAAAATAAATAGCTGGTGCAAGAGAAAAAACCCCATAGGCATGACAAACAGTTCTAAATAAAGAAATCAACTGTATACTCTAAATCCACAATTTAAAAAACAAGTTGAAAGTTTTAAGATGAGCAATATGCTAATATGGTCTAAGATGCTGAATTCTTATGTGGATGGATTACTGCCATCCTAGATACAGTTCAAATAACCCAGGCAATAATTTGAGCACAAGAGCATTACAAAGTATGACAAGGTCCAGCAGATTTTTCTTCCCTAAAGCATACACTTGAACTTCAGCTCTAATTTAGGCATGTGGCCCATCCTAATTGTGCTGAAATCTGATTTTCTTATACTAAATGTAGACATAAAATCTGGGTTTAGTTGATTTTTATTCTTAAATCCTCAAGGACTGTTGGCAGCCCTTACTTAGGGACCCAAGTGCTGCCCCAGCAACCTTAGACTTTGCATTTGAGGGATGTGAAGCATATTGCATGAAGAGGGCCTGAAGCTGCACACTTAAAGCCCAACCATGTGGTTAATTATAAATGCATCAGTTTACCAACACAGCACTTGCACAAAGGATGCACAAGACTCTCTATAATACTCTCTCTACAAAAGATGAGATTAACACTGTTCCTTGGCTAAAATGCAGAATTTTCTATCAAATTCAGATTGTAATGAGGGGGCAAGATGTTACATGCGTGTGAGAGATTGAGAAAAGCAGCGGTTGTAGCTGATGGAGGTTTACAACCTAAGGACAAAATGAAAGGTGGCCCGAAGTTGCAACAGGGACCACAAGCCGCTGGAGAGAACTCAACTCTGATGCAGCAGCAGGGGGGAACTCCTCCAGGGCCGTTCCCAGGCACGCAGCTGCCCCGTGATGCCCCTTCGGTCCCTGGCCCGAGAGGAACGGCGGACTTGGGGTCAGTGAGCCCTGGACCCCCCGGCGCCAGCGGCGCAGCTGCCTGCTCTCCCCGGGGCATCCACATCACCCCACGCATCCGCCCGGCGCAGGGCTTTCTCCCGTGGAACCCGCGCTGCTCCCCCGCCCGCCGGGGCATTTCCACCGGGAGACTCAAAACAGGAATAGCCACCGCCGCTTGACCCCGCCAAACCTCGGCTGCTCCTGAGGCGGCAGCAGCCCCCGGGCCGCCCCAGCCGCCCGCCCGGCCCTGCCGGGGTCCGCCGGTCCCGCCGCCACCTCCACTCACCCGCTCTGGAGAGTAGGCTGGACATGCACCAGGCGAAGAAGAGGATGGCGCAGATGAAGCCCAGCTGCTGCAGCAGCATCTCCCGCCTCTTGCGAACTTTCCTCAGCATAAGCAGCATGGTCTTGGGGGGGGCGAGCGGCGTCTCCTCCGGCTCCATCGGAGCGAGCGCGGGCGCCGAGGGGGCGGCCAGCGGGGTCGGTGGGAAAAGCGGGGCTCACTCCCGGCAGCTTCCCGCGGGCGGCTCCATAGCGGGCGGGCTGCAGCGCAGAGAAAAGGCGATGCCCAGGGCCTCAGGTCGGCAGCGGCGCGGCGGAGAGGCAGGTGGCGGCGAGCGGGAGCGCGGGGAAGCGGCGGCAGCCCCGGAGCGGGGCGGGGGGAGGCGTCGCGCTCAGGGGCCGGGCTGAGCCCCGAGCCCCACACGCACCATGGCCGGCGGCGGAGGAAGAGGCGCGGCGGCGCCCCAAGCTCCTCGGGCAGCGCCCGCCCCACAGCGCGCCGAGGGCTGCGAGTCAGCACCGAGGAACGATGGACACATCCAGGCTGCTCCCTGCCCGCCCGCCCGGCCAAGTTTGAAGTTTATCCCTGTCCTCTCTCCCTCCTCCGCCGCCAGCCGTGGGCGGCAGGTGGGCGTCACAGCCGCCCGCGGGCTCTCAGCGCGGCGCCGAGCGGCCACTCAGCCCCGGCGGGCGGCCCAGCCCTTTCTCCCCGCCCCTCTCCCGCAACTTTCTGGGTGCTCCTCCGGCACCCATGGCAACGCGCGTGTGCCCTCCCCCACCGCGGGGCGGAGGGAAAGGAATAAGTGGCGAAATTAATCCTTTCCCCTGCACGGGGCAGGAATGACCCGCTCCTGGTGCCGCGGTTGGCGGGGCCAGCGGTGCGCGGAGGGGAGCGGGCAGCGGCAGGTGCCGCGGAGCAGGGATGCGGACCGGGATCCGGGACAGGGCTGGGGTCGCCTGGGGTGCGAGGGCGGCCGCTGGAGCGGGTCAGAGGGCAGCGGGACTGAAAGGGGAGCGCCGGAGTGCCGCGGTGAGGTGGGCGTCGGGCACTGATGGCTCGGGGTTCTTCCAGCTGCCTCCAGGAGATGTGTTTCAAGATGGATTTCCATGGGGAAAATGATGCTTCTGCAAGCAGTTTACACTGCAACGAACGTGTGGTGTTCAGGACGACAAATTACTGACCCATTTTGTGCAACGGTGGTTAGTTCCAGACTGTGCCACAGCGGATTTTGCTTCTTTTTTTTAACTAAATTTTGATGTTTACATTAATTAAGTGGTTACTGTAAGCCAACGAGAGCAGCTCTGGGAACTTCCTCCTACAGCACAGGCATCAGTTCATGTATTCCTCCCAGAAATACTGTGCGTGTGAGGAAGCGCATGTAGGCAAAACGGGATTAACTCATCTGATCTTCTTTTCCATACAGCATTTGGTTTACAACAGGAGACCTTTCAGGTGATTCCCTCTGGATCTTTGTCCATGTGCTTGAGAGCATACAATGCTTTCTATCTGACATTGTTTCTAATGGTGTCATAATTACAATACAGATATCCTGCCTACTAAAACAAATAATCACAAATTAAATATCACCAATCCTCTGCTTTCCCATCATTGTTCTAATGTGTTTTTTAATTTTGCTTGTGAATTCTATCCACTGTAGTGAGATTCAGCAGCACAGTGCTCAGGATGCTGTGGTACACACTGCATGTGAAATTGTTCTTAGATTCATGCTGAACACTGCCAGTTGTCTCAAGTGCAAAAGGCATTACTCTAGCTGGGGAACCAAAGAGAAGCAGTTGTGTTGACCTTGTTGCTTGCATGCACATAGCTACACAAACTTTTGTATCTTAGCTGTTCATGCTCCCCAGGCACCTAGGCTCTGATGGGCTTTTGACTTTCTGATTTACATTAAAGCAGGGAAACAGTTGCATGTTAAAAGAATGGTGCTGAGACATGCTCCAATCTCCTCTCTTCCATTCCCTTTATAGCTGCTGAAATAGGAAAAATAACACTGAAAGCTCTTGCCTACTACAAAGAAGGTAATAGAGAAGATTACAAGTCAGATTATGTCCCTTTATTTTTCTCCATGGCCTTATAGGAAATCTCACAGTTGAACCCAGAATCTCACTGTTCTGAACCCAGAATGGTGAAAGCCATCCCTGACCAAAAAAACTTGCAGGCTAGTTAGACACAGAGGCATTGGAGTCTGGATAAAGGCAAATGAAGGTCTTTAGATCAGCACTGTCCTTTACAGTGGACTGGGGTTTTTTTTCACTGAAGACCTTTGAGCTCCAGTGAAGGTGTTGGTTGGCCATGTCAGTAGAGATGCCACTTCATACCCTGTCAGGTGTCATAATACCTGAAAGACAATTCTTCACATGGCTTTCCATCACATCTTTTCTGGGACTAAAGCCTCTGCTTCCATCCAAAGTGGTAATGTGAACACCAGTCTGCCATTCTCTTCTTCTATGTTTAATAAGAGCTTTAATAAAACTGCAGTTTTCTGGATGAAGATTTTGTCTAGCAATAGAAGGATGGTGACATTGGAGGGTATTGCAGAGATTTGTTGTTTTTTTTTTCAGTATTCACTTGCTGTAAGTTTATAATCTTCTTAGAATCATGGAATTTTTAAGGTTGGAAAATATTTGTAGGATCATTAAGTCCAACCATTAACCCAGCACTGACACATTCACCACTAAACCATGTCCCCATGTGCCACATCTACATATTTTTTGAACACTTCCAGACATGGTAATTCCACCAATTCCCAGGGTAGCTTGTTCCAGTTCCTGACCATTCTTCACTGATAAAGGCCATGGCTTCAGAGAAGTTGTCCTGATGGTTGGGTCTCTTCCTGCAGCTCATGGAGATTGCTTGCGACTTTTATATTTACCGTGTTTATTCTCTTACTTACTCTTTACCCTGATGACCTTTTCAAAACCATGGCACTCCTGATCTGAAGAGTTAGTGATATTAAGACATGCAATGAAAGTTTGTTCGAATTGAGGTAAATTTGGATCTGGAGGTGAGGCCGTGATTCACAGGTATTCCATATGTGCATCTATGGGATGTTTACACAAAGACCATGGAAGTGAACCATTGTTAGAAGTCCTGAGTTTCATATGTGAGGGATTTTCATTAATTCTGTCGGATCCTATGAACATCACATGGATCAAACCAAACCACATGGTTAGTAACAGGAATGCAATTATAATATTGCCTTTTTCAGACACAGTTTTTCCCCTTTTTCTGGCTGTTAAAAAGTTGCCTGGTTTAGAGGTAACAGTTAGTGACTATAGAAACCCTGAGGCCTTCCCTGTGAGCAACTGAAAGCAAGAAACAAAACCTAAAAACGTGAAGAGATCTCTTGTGACTCCCTCACACAGAAGAAATCTGCTACCCATGATGGTGTGTGTCTCTCCCTCTCCTGGGTACACAAATGAGGCAGATCAAAGTTCAGACAGTACTAATCTCCTAATCATACAAGCTTCTGATTAGCATTTTTAATCAGTCTGGTGATCACAGGGCAGCCTCAAAATTGTTCTTGAATACTAAGCTTTCAGAACAGAGTTCCAAATCATTTTTATTTTGGTGGGTTGTTTTTGTGAAATGTGTCGGGGAACGCTTTGTGTAGGGTGTCTCAAAGGGAAGTGGTGTGCTGCAGAACTCAGCTCCAGTTACCTCTCCCCATCAGTAGTCAGGACCTGCACCTCGAGGGTCTGTTTGAGTACATTGGAGCCATTCACGTGGAGGTTGTTACTGCAATCGTGTCCCAGCATTTTCATCTAATTTAAGACATCCATGCTGTGTGCGAGAGTATAGTGATACAGTGGTGGGGGCAAAAAAGAGGCAGATGCTTTCTACCTAAGGTGGCATTACATAATTTTACATTCATTTTTTAAATCTTAAATTATTGCTATATCTTACTGCAACCAGAAGATCTGTATATAAATTCAATGTGGTCTTCCATTAATAGTCTCAAGAAAAAAAAAAAGAAATAATGAGATACCCACAGTGTTCTGAGTGGTGCCTTCACAGTGAGTGGAATGGTGATACCCTGGATGTTCTGTTTCCATTATAGTAAGAATAAAATGTTTTCCAGATCAGGTCTAGGAATTCTGAAAGAATTACATTTTGAAAATTAAAGGTATTTGGGAAATGTCATCAAAACGAAGTGCAGAGGAAGAAAATATTAAATACCACTTGTCTTTAAGCCAGATGCAAGAAACAATTCTTTCTTGTTACTGTGCTTATCATTGTGATCATTGAACTTCTGTGTATATCCTACGCCAAAATGCCTCTCTAGAAGCACATACTAATGCTAGTTTCATCTTGCACTGCCAAATTTGCTTGTTTTTCATCTCAAGCACAATTAGTATCTTGAACTGAGTAACAGCCAAAGGCTTTGAATTAGTGAACATCTCACAGGAGATCCATGAAAGCAGCTCATCTGAGAAGAAAATATTGATGTTGCTGAGGGTTGAAGGAGAAGTATGTTTGGATTAATTCTCTATGGCACCTCCTAAAGGGAGTGGAAAAAGCAGCAGCACAGCCATGCAACTAGAAACTGGGGCCCTGTAAATTGTGCATGAAGACTGTTCCAGCACAGAAGAGCTGAGAGTGCATCATCTGAGAAGCCTGGATGATTAGGAGATGATTGTTTGTGACAGGCACCCAACCAGCCCTAGGAGCCTGTTTAAGTCCAGCTTTTCCAACTGATATAAACAGCATCCGTGTATCAATCCCCCTGTCCTGTCCACGCAATCAAAAGATAATATCAAAGAAAAGCCAACAATGTTATCTTAAAAAGACCAGAAAATCTCCTACAAGCCATACAAATTCTACTGAGAGGAAAGGTATTGTCCTTTGCTATTTTGTCCGGGTGGTTCGTATGAGGGAGTCATGGAGACAACCTCAGCTCAGTGCTGTCCGTAATCACCTGGCTGTCAAGGAAGAAGCAATCCTGTGCTTATTTAGGACCTAGTCCCTGGGAAAGGAGGACACACAAATATGACTTAACAATATAAGCTTGCAGAAAGCAAATATTAGCACGTCAGTATTTAAATGTTGAATGGTAATTCAGGCCACCATACCTCCTTAGGTGTGTATATATACCCACATGGTTCTTCAGGAACTGGTGAAAAGTGCTTAGCTGAACCATACTTGAAATTTAGAAAACAGATCCAGTGTTGGCATCAGCACTGAGGGTTTGACCAGAGTCTCTGTGATGGGTAAACCCTGAACTGGGACCACTGTATTTACAGAGAAGCTTCAACTGTTATACCTAGGGTCATCCTTGTGTTAAGATCCCCAATAGACATTGAACTGTCAGATTTTTATCTCCCATTCATTTCTGAGTTCTAGTGGACAGTTGTCAGTTGTATTATCATATTAGACTTTTGCATGCTTCAAAGACAAAACTTCGCCTTAATACAGAGTTATTTCTGCAGTTTAACTCAGGCCTTTGTTTTGCTTCCAAGGCTGCAACTAACTCAACCATGAACCAAAATTAAAATGCTCTGAGGAAGACAGTCTCACATTGTAATATGGAACCATGTTTTTCTTTAGCTTACCCAATTCCTCCCTTGTGTTTTATATCTTGCAGTCTTCCTGCTGCTGATTTCTCTTTAATAATCTTGGGTGATGCTACTTTGTTTTTCTGATCAGATTTTGTGATTACACCCTACATTCAATGCTTAGCTAGAAGCCACGCCCTTACTTGGGAGTTCATCAGTAGTCAACCAAAAGTAATGGGATTCTCCCACAGTATGTAGAGATGCTACAAGCAGGAATTCCTCCTATCCTACATGCCATAAGCAACCTCACAAAAGCCCAGGAAGGAGGTTAAGCTGATGCCTGTAATCTTCCTGCCATACAGTAAGAATAAAAGGTACCAACCAGATGTAGGCACTTGATGTGATCTCCTTTAAGCTATAAGAAAATAAGGTCAGGTGGCTCCTTATGTCCCATGTGTGCTGTTAACACATTTTAGTTTAGGTACATTGGCCCTATTTATTTCTCTAAGTCTGCCAAAATGTCTTGTTGCAGGACAGAATGAGGAGACATTATGCATATTAGTAGTATTCAATATGTCCTTCTGCCCATAAGGTTTCAGTCAACATCTACCTAAAAAAGGGAGTTTTTTAGAAAAACCTCAGTATTTGCCCCCTTAAATCAATATTGTCTAAGCCCTCCAAATTTCATCTCAGCATCTATGTTTAACACCCACTAGGTTTCTCAATGATATAGGCATCTGATTAAACACTTGCCAGATTTGAAGAACTCATGCACATGCATAAAGCCATACTGAAATGGGGGTTAACTTGCAAGGACTGTTACACGGCATATCCTCCCCTACACACATACCATTCTTTCCTTCTCAGTTTCTCAAGTTTGCTGTCTCCACTGAATCCCAGTGTCACTGATTTTACTGTGTTTTCATTTTGCCAGTGATTCTCTATTACTCTGCTCTCTATTACTTGCACTCTGAGAGCAGAGTAATAGAGAATCACTGCCTATTTCTCTGCTTCCCATATGCTTTCCCTCTCTTTGTTACGCACAACCTCTTGATCTTCTAGGCCCAGTGCAAATTTTTCATTTGTTCTTCTCTATGTAAACACAATTCCTTCCTTTTCTTCAAATCTACACAGGAGTTTAAGCTTACTGTTGATTCCCTATTCCCAGAGGATTTGGGAAATTTGACTGTGCTTACCTATAACTGTAAGGAACAAGGTTAGCTGCCATCATGCTAAACACAAGGGATTGGGGAAGGTCAAAGCTCTGCAGGCTAATTGCAGCATTTTTCCATCACTGTACAACATTTTCCAACACTATACAACATTTGTTTGCTCTCCATAATTTCATTCCTTTCCCAGATAAAGAAACTAAATTCAGTTGCATAAAATGCTCTCCATTTGTTTTCTTTTGGAAGATTCTTGTATGTCTGTGAAATAAGTGAAATTCAAAACAGCTACTGAGGAGACATCTTCACACACCTCAATCAACCACACTTTTGTTCAGCTTTCATACCTACTGGGATCTGTTTCCAAAAGCCTTTGCTAGTCCCTCAGAATGAGAAGGATCATTAACTAAGCAAAAATTGATTCATTACAGTGAGAAAAATTTTCAACAGCTATGTGTTGTTAGCCCAAACCACAGGCTGCTGTGATCTTATGAATACACAGGAGGAAGCTGTGGAGAATTCTCACACAAAAAAAGCCTCAGATGATGTCAGTGCTTGAAAGCATGAAGGCTGAAGAGGTTCAGTGAAAGCCCTGTTGGGGTAGCTGGGAGAGATTCAACAGGGTAGCTCCTTTTCCTCATTAGATTAGGAAGAGAAGAGTGAGTATTCATCCTTAGTGACTGGGGGAAAAAACAACTGCAGACTCCAAATGCTATATAAGCAAGTGAAGGAGTGTATGTCCTGGTAACTGATATCCATGAAACAACAATATTGAAAAGGTAAGAACTGTCTTTATTCAGATACTTGTAAAACATATGCTTGAAGGAACCTGGAAAGGTCATCCTGTTCATTCCCTTTTCCTAATGCAACATCAACTCTCCCTAATCTTGAGTGGGCTTGCTCTGAAACTTAATATCCATTTTTATACTGAAATTGCTGTTTGACTGCCTATCAAAGCTTTTAAAATAAAATTATGGTGAATAACGTTAAGAAAATTTACACCTCCTACTTTGGCTGGCATCTTCTTTTAACACTGTTAGTGAGCATAACTTAGGGAGTTCTGGGAATTTTTCCCCTCATCTGACCACAGACTTTCAAAAACAGAAGTTTATTCTATTGAAAATCTATTACATTCAAGCTAAGAGGAACTGTCATAACTGTCAATCAGAGAAGGAAAGAATCTTCTTACCATTTACTTCTGTAAAGTTAGTAGAAATCAGGTTCTTTTATAGACAGTAGGAAGAAAATAACTGTGCCCAGGGAAGATAAATTCAGTGTATAAAATATCATAAAATGATAGTCTGGATGGAATGGCAATCAGAGGAATCAAGTGAGTGGGAATAGTGCTCAATGGAGTGTTTTGTATGAGGAGTTCAGGGCATTTATTTCATTGATGTTTCACGTTGTCTCCTGTGGAAAAGATAAGAAAGGAGGGTTAATTTGCTCCCCATTACGTTCAGACAAGAGAGGGGAGAACAGAGAAGACTGGTTCAGAGTCCAGGTTCAGAACAGTCAGGGGAAAGGTATTTGTCTAAGCAGGCATTTAAGGGAAGGAAGGGAGAGCTTTGGTTGGTACACAAGAACAGGAGATGGTTCTAAGCAAGCAGGCTAGGCACAGTCATCTGTGGGAGCAGACAAAGGGAACCTTAATCAAAGTGGATCAGGAGGGTGAGTGAAACAACCTAGACTGGGGAAATGAGCACCACTACATCCATCCACTTGGAAAATCAAGTCTTGTACTGTGAATTTGAAAGGGGTTGGTGTAGCAGGAGGGAGACATCACTGTAGCTGCAGTACTTTAAGAAGATTATCCTCTATAAAAGCTCCCTTTATGTCTACAAAAATGTCTACGCCTGCAGCACGGCCTCCTCTAAACCCAGATAACTCCTGTTCATTACCATTAATGAAGAGGCACGTTCAAATCAAATACTGGTGTGTTTTCAAGCATTGGCAGGATTACTTTTTACAGTATTTCCATGTTAACTTCTTAACAGACTTCACAGAAAAATACCAATAAAATTTGTAGTGATTGCCAATTTTAACAAGAAATATTTTTCACTGGCAAATAAAAAATACAGCACTCCTGCAAATTAACTTCTATGCTATTCCTAACTCCTTGCAGGGGTAGCAGCCGGCTCTTTCAGCTGGCTTGGGTCATAAGTGTGCTCAGCTGCCTCTTAGCATCAGGACAGCCCAGGTTCAGCACAGGTCCGCTCAGCTGGCTGCTCTTTTCAGCCTGTAGTAGAACAGCAAAGGTGGCAGTACCCCATAGTCCAATTTAATAGCAGCTATTGTGGGTGTCACCTACCTGTCACATCTGACTCACTCCACCATTTTTCTGTTGTTTTCATTTAAATATTTAAACACTCAAATATTCCAGCCACTTTACATTTCATCTCCTCAGAAAGAAGCAATGTTTCAGAGCTGTTACCATGGAAACAATGGAGTGAGGAGGCAGCTAAACATAAAAGTAAGTCATCTATCAGTAAATCCAGAGATATGCTTTGGGGTAACTTGAAATTAAAAAATGGATAATTAATTGAGCTGTTGTTGAGTATCTATTTGTACTTATTGCTTATAAGTGACAAGGGGCCACCTTTTTCCCTGGGACAAGAAAATAAAACTTCTCTGTGCAAACTTTTCAGTAGCTAAAGTCCTTTCTGACATAGAAGATAACACCAATCTTTGGAGATGACCACACAGGAGTTTCTTATCAGCAAGGTCAGGCAACTGAAATGGTATTGTTGAGGGTCAGCAACAGCAGCTTCCTCAAACAAATCAATCCCTACTGATAGCAGTGAGCTATGAATGTTGGAGAGTTGTAATCCAAGATACTTGCAAAATTTAATCAGACTATGGGAAAAAGAAGATTAGCATTACTGGAGGTAAAAATGTAGCTAGATATGGCAAGCCCCTTCCAATTATGCAAATGAATACACAGAGCATTCTGCTCAGAAGTGGGTATTAAATTCTACTTGTGGATAAATATAAAAGCATACCTTTGTCCATCTGTCACTATATATCCTGCAATACCATAATTACCTCTCTCAAACATGGGAAGGAATAACTCATGGCTTTTGCCTGTGCTCACATCATAAAACATTTTCCTGCAACTTTACTCAGCCTTAGCTTTACTGAACTATGTGTTGTTTGTATGAAGATAACAAAGGAAAATCCAATGTTTCAGCTATATTTTGGCAAGAAAAGTTCCAATAAACCTCTGTAATGAATATCATATTCATTTCAGGCATCGGCAATTTGACCACAGAAACACTTAAAATGTTTAAATATGCCACAGCAAATGTTCTGTTCAGAACAGATTCAGAAACAGAGCATTAGGGATTTGGGCTTTATTTGCTCTTCATAACCCTTCAGATCATGTTTAAAACCATCGTACTTCCACCTGTGGGCAAAGGAAATGTCCTGGGAGACATCTAAAACTTCTCCCTAGCATCAAAAATTATCTCGATTATTAAAAGAAGAGTAATTCCTACTATCAGTGGCCACTAAAAAAAAAATTATAGTTGTAGACTGCAGAGTGGGATACACCTCTAGCAAATCGACAGCTCTGGTTTGACTTGCATGCTGCACCCTTGTCCATTGTTGCCCAGGGTGGCCTACAGTGTCCACAGCTGCCCTCCCTGGAAGGGTGCCCTGATAAAGGTTGCCCTTAGGACCAACTGAGCTTTTACTGACTGACAGTTTCTCCAAAGTCTTTCTCTTTGAAACAATGATTTTCTTCTTCACAAGGATCCACAAGGAGATGGAAGCATTACTGATGGAGCTTCTTGCACAGAGACTTGGCAGTCTGCTCTGTGCAGGTAACCAGCTGCCACTGCACATTAGGAACACCTCGAGGTGAAGGAGGGCAGGCCAGATCCTACGAGCCTGAAACAGTGATTTAACCATGCACTGTTGGGAGTGCCTTTCTGCTGGAGGATTACACAGAGGGTCAGATGATAAATGAGATATCCACATAGCCCACAACCTCAGTAAATTGTGAGGGGAGCGTGAGGGGAGTGGTCTACTGAGGCTTGGAACAGAGGCAAGATCTTGCTACCAGCAAATCCTGTGTAGCAGATCCTACCCATACCCAGCTGGCTTGGGAGCAAACAGCCAGGTCAATTCACAACTTGATGGCAGAGCATCAGGGCATCAGACAGGCTGTAATGGTCATCATAAAATATATTCACTATACAGCTTTTGAGAAAAGATAATTTATGCAATTCTTTCTATGCACACAAAATAATAGCATAACAGTATGGCTAAATAAATGTTTATCTGGAGAAAACTGTTCTGTTATCCATTTCACAATCATTTAAAAAACTTGCATTTTAGCCTTGTGACTGATAGAGTCTCACAGAATTGGTTATGCTGTTGGCATTGACTGTGCAAAGGAAGAGAGCTGGGCTGTGTTTTGTGCAATTTGTTTTTCTCCCTGTTGGAAACCTATTGTAATTTTCCTGCACAAACTATCAAGATGGT
Source organism: Pyrocephalus nanus (assembly GCA_038380795.1). NCBI lineage: Eukaryota > Metazoa > Chordata > Aves > Passeriformes > Tyrannidae > Pyrocephalus > Pyrocephalus nanus. Next base: position 47,592,038 of record CM076265.1, on the reverse strand, counting down.
TGATAGGCTGGAAATAAATCAGATCATTGAGGTGAATGTTTCATAGCAAGCTATTGTATAATTGAACTGTATTTTCTATTTTAGCCTTCCAAACCCTAACAAATTAATTGGGGGGGGGGGGGGGAAGGCAAGAATTCTGGAAGATTTAACTAGCCTTAAAATTTGTTTTCAGTTTTTAAATTAACCCTAATTAATTAATTTTTTATTATATGCGAAGCAAACCCACAAAATCTCCAGAGGCTTAGCTCTGCCTTTGCCAAGAAAACCGAGTGAAAGGGCACAGCTTTGTTTTAGTTGTTTCTGTCCCCCCAGAACAGATCAGAGACTTCCAGAGCGAGGCTGCCTCCTGCTTTCCTTTTGCTCTACCCCTGGCACAGCCTACTCTGCCGTGTGCCGTGGCTGTGGAACTGCCATGGCACACATCTTGTTATGCCACTTTTTTGAGGTGGAAATGCAGCAACCCCTAGCCTTTGAGATTTGCACTGCTGCAGGGTTTGGAAAATGAAAACCCATTTAATCTCTTGTTTAAAAAAGTATCTTTACCTTTCTGCTTTTCTCAGTGGTTCTGAGTTGCTGCTCACTGACTGATGGACCTTAGACCAAGTGCTAAGAAAAGAAAAGTCTTTCAGCTCATCATCAAGTCTCTGAGCAAGTCAGAGTCATCCAGAAAAAAAACCACATAAAAGTCACACACAAAATAATAATAATCATGTCGAGGGTCTGATACGTTTTCCCACATTTGAACAGGCAAATGAACCAATTAATGTGAGTAGAGTTACATGAAATCCAGACTGCATTTTGCTGTCCCTGAGACAGTGCCCCTGGCTCAGAGCTTTGTGGAGGGGATTACACTGAGTTACTCCTGACAAAAAGACACTGAGCATTGACACGCTCACCAATGATTTTCACATGCTATCTTACAACAGTAAGTATCCTAACTGCTAGTTTTCTTACTTTTTTTAAAAAGAAGATACAATTGAAAATCATTACAACAGAATCCAAAACGCTGAAAATCTTTTCTTTGCCTTGACAAAATATCTGGTAATTATGAATGCTCATGATTTCTCTGTTGAACTCCAAGGTACTAAGGCATCATCACGCTTTTAAAAATCTGATGTTATTTAGCAAGTAAAGACTAAGACTTTACTGAGAAGCAGACTTTGAGGGAGGGAAAATATTTTACCTCTAGCTAAACTCTAGTTTTAAACTTCTTAGTCATATCTCTTTTGCTACCTGAGGAATTTTAAGGAAGTAAATCAAACATCTATCTGAGCTTGGGTGATGTGCAATATTTATTCTGAAGGTTCATGCAGCTTCTTTTGCTCTTGAATTATTTACAACATGCACACACTGTCATGTCTCAGTAGATCACTCTATAACTCCATCAAGTAAAATGAAAGTAATTGCCCATTGTAAATATATATCTTTGTGTGTGTGTATGTAGAGGCTTAGTGAGAATCAGTATTAATGATCATCCATCCATACAAAGGACTAAATAATTTATTGAAGATAGGGAGAAGCTTTGCTGGTGGAAACAAATACAAAATCCAATTAGTCCAGCATGTATCTTGAGCACTAATTAGTACTGGAGGTTGCAAAAGAAGGTGGAAGAAATCAAGTCTCAACAAGAAGGCTTAGTTTTAGTACCAAATAGCTGACAACTAGTTTAAATGCTGATACTTGAAGGAGTTTGATCCTTCAGTAGGTTTTTTTGTTTGTTTGTTTATGAAAACAAAAGGATGAAGAAACCATGTACCTTTTCTAACATCCTATTTCCTTTTGCTGGGCCAGGCTGGCTGTGTTAAGGAAAAAGAAAAACAAAGAATAGCCTTAAGGCAGATGCATTAGTGTCTCCATCAGTATCAGTTTCTCTTCTTCTCAAAAAATGATTTCACAGTAGGAACTTGAGTAGGAATTAAAACACTTTCCTACTAAAGAAAAATAGAGAATGAGAGCTGTGCACTGCAGAATACAGATGGGATTCAGAGCCACTAACAAGGCTGATAATTTTCTTGGGTCCATACCATCACATACACACAACCATATAACCATAAAAACCACTCATTAGCCAGCAAAACATTGAAACTTGGAATGGCTCCCAGTACTATAGTACAAAATTTTTGAAGAACATAGAAATTGGGGATTCATTTATGAGTTAATCAACTGTTACAGCTCTCAGCATTTGAACTTTTTTTGTATTGCTCAGTGCACTTGTTGTTGTTCTCAGGAACCCAACAAGGTTATGACTAAAATGGGGCACAGAACCTGAATCAGAACCTAGAGAAATCAGTGTGATTTATTTTCTTTTTTTAAAAGAATCAGATTTTTCCTTACACCATAGAGAGCCATAGAAATGAGATGACCATGCAGAAAACAATAAGAATAATAAATTAATTCTGCCCAGTCATCATTATTCAACTATTCCTTATAGTCATTCCAGGAATAGCTGCTTTGGATCAATTTGGAAACTGCTGTCTCAGGGCAAGCTGAGAGAGATGAAAGGAAAGACTTTGCAAACATCAGTTGATGTTAACAACTGTGATGGATCCAGGCTTCTGAAATCACCATCTGATTAGATAAACTTGTACACAGGGCAACATAAAAATCAAAGATAATACACCTCACCAAGTCTTCCCAGTGCTCTGTTTGAGCATTTTGGAGGCTTGCATAAAAAGAGTATTTTAGAGAAGTGGGAATTAAGGAAAACCTTTATGTAGAGCCCTGTGAACATATTTCTGGGTAGTAACCCAGTATTAAAATTTGTTTTTTTATTTGGAGAAACTCCAACAAAACCAATAGAGTGTGTGCAGAGAGAAACTGCAGTTTTGTTTTCTTTGTATATTTGAGGAATTCCCAGGCAAAGAGTTTTTTTGTATCTGCATAAGAAGATACTGCTTGTTTATACAATGGGTTTCCCTATGCACCTCTGCAATGCTCGTTTCATATTTTGTCTAAGAAAGCAAAAGTTTAATAAAGGTAATATTTCAGAAACAGAGAAATGGACATAAAATTGAGATAAGCTTAGCTACAAAGAGACTGAAACCACTGCTACAGAACTTGGGATAGAAAGTCATATAATCCTGCCAAAGTTAAATGGAAAAAGGTGCTTAAACCGAACAGTAACATCACTGCAGCCACTATTGAGAATGACTTACAAAGTGAATAGAATTTTTTTATGGAAAAAAAAAAGAGAAACAATGAAAAAAAATAGGCCTCTTACAACATGAGTCTGTGTGTTAGAAGGAGCCTCAAAGGAAATGTAGCAATTCCCCTGAAAACTGGACCTCATTTATAGGATATGCCACTAATTAAGTCAGCAACTATAACGCATGAGGGGAACACGACTTTCTAAGCTGTGTATTTATGAACAGTAAGAGAGAAGAAAGTCTCTTTGGAATGCACATAAGTTTCTGTTATATCTCTCCATTCCAGCAAGAGTTATTAAAAGCTTAAGAAAAAGGTATATTTTCAAACACCAGAAAATAATCAGCATGCACCAATGTGCTCAGCAGTGCAGAAAACACTTGACAATTCCCCAATTACCAGGGCACGCCTAACAAGTTAACCTTTTGTATTCACATGCTGACTACCAGGCAGTGGGTGATCCGTGTTTGCCTACGTAGGTCTATGGAAATATGGGTTGTATGATTACCAAGTGAGAACAGTGTACCATCTGTCTATTTAATACTATCCATGCTGCAAGCACATCACTATTTTGAGCCTCAAACTTCTGAGTACCGAGGAGGCAGAAGACAAGTGTTGCCATTACATTGCAGTTATATTTATGATGTGTGTACATTTTGCCTAGGAGTGAAAATCTACGACTAGCAACCAAAAATATTTGGAGACTTATCACAGTACTGGTGCATTGGACTTTTCACTACATCAGATGATACTTCGTTATCCCAGAAAGAGGTAGATTGTTGCCTAAAGCTGACCTATTTGCAAAATGCAAAGTGCAGAAGAATTCTTGTCTGTATCTGTGAAGACTGAGCTACAGAAGGGACATCAGTAGGAACAGCCCAGTGGCTAAATGTCACCTGCATAACAAGAAAGAAATAATCCAGATCAGCTGTCACCAAACCATATGCTGTGTTGCTAAGACCCAGACTTTGCCCAGAGGTAGAGAAAGAACATCTTACCACACTAATCAAGAATGGCAGTTACTAGAATGTAAATAGCTAAACTAAATATGAAGATCGTGTCTATGAAAGGAGTTAATCAATTCATATAGCAATCGTTCCATGAATGTGCATCATGAGGCATATTCTGTATTCGTATATATGTGTATCCACTATGAAAAAAGTGATGAGTTAAAAGCCCTGATTTCCCTTAGCAACAGAGAATATTTTTCTCTCAGTTTAGAATAGTAACTCTTTCATGCTTTATTACCAAATAGTTCTCTGAAAGAGTTACTTGTGGAAAGAGTGCATGTCTCCAAGAACTGCAGGAAATTCCTGGCAGTTGGTCCACTGCAGTTCTGGTTTGAGTGCTCTCTCCAATAGCTGTTGTCTGGTCTGTCATTTTTAAGAGCTGATGCTGAAATCTCAAGACAATGAATATTTCACCACCTTTCACCATAGTGATTTTGCCTCATGTTTGTGCTGACTCTGTCTATATTCATGTCCCCACGGAATGTAAGTCTGTCCTTTTTCCCCAGAAGAGTTAGGTCCTCATGTGACCCCATAGGTCTCAGAGTGCTTTAGTTTGCTGATTGTCAAGTGTGTCTTTCCCATCTTTGTGAGCTGGAATAGTGCTGGAACTGTAGTACCAGCTACTGTATCAGACACTGTGACAGCTTACTTTTACCAAGAACTATTCAAAATGTTCTTCTATCTGGGAACACCTTATGGCCTATTTTCTTTGCTTTTTGCAGGCATCTTTAAAAATCGTCGCAAATTTTTCTGTCTGTTCTGTTTTGCCGATTCTTGAGTCAACGTCATTGCTTAGGAGGTGCACAGTATTTTTGCTGCTTAACCTTTTGAAATAAAAAATGCCTTAATATTGTGCCAGATATGCATAACTGGTTCATTAGATCTCTGCTGTCTTTATCTTGCTTCAGTAAAGAACTGTCCTCTTTTTCCAGGTTCCATTGTACCAACGTACCTGGAAAACTGATAGCCCATTTTCCAAGCATTGATGTTTGAGTGATTTGGAGGTATATTTGAAAGAATGGCCCGAGTAGGAAGAGTCGGGTGGGTTTGTACAGATATTGTCTTTGTCTTAGTGGTTCATTGATGTTTCAAAAGAAAGTGGTGTCTGTATTGTTTGCATACTTTATTTTCTGTTGCTGTCTTTTCATACTAGAAGGCTGCTCTAGATAAGACAACGGTTCTCTGTCTATCCCCCGTCATTCTCTTTCTTGGAATGTAGAGCAGAGTTGCAGTTTACAAAAATATTTTGAGTTCCCTGTGGCAACACTGAATTGCTCCCTGTCCTTAGATTTGTGAGTCCTTATATGGAAATACATTATTGCAGGATACCTTCCATTATGTCAAGGGTATTTTTATTCTGTTGGCAATACAGAACCTCATGTCTACATCTCTCTGCTGAGTTCACAAGATTCTGAGCATTCCTCATAGATAGCTATTAGCTGACTTTGATGCCTTTTGCATTTGCACGAGTATTGGTGTATTTTCCTTGTTTTTCACGAGCCAGCTAATTACATGAGTCTCTTCACTGCTTATGCCCTGCGCTTGCAGATGAATGTGTTCCCGTGTGTATGTCTATGGCTGTTAGTAAAGTTAATGTGAGCTCCCTAAACTGTCTTAGTCAAGCACATTTGTCTTGTTCCTATCATTTAGAAATGACAATGCAGGAGCTGACTGTTTTGTGATATGCTGGTTTATTGTTCTTCCAGATCTTTTCTCACAAAGAAACCTTTTACTTATGACATCTTTGGAAAGATTAAGTGGTTTCTAAAGCACCACTAGGATTTTACAGTTTTTCTTGTTTCGATGCTCCTGCTAACGTAGGTAGCAGTTTTTGTCAGTGGCAGCTGATGATATGGCTGACTTTACTCTGATTTCCATTATATCGACATATAAGTGCTATTAAACTGATCCTACCTTATGTCCAGCCCTGCAAGGGCAGAAAATGGATGGTGTTGCTATAAACATGTTTCTTTTATTTTTTTCTTTTTTTTCCTTTGTGCTATTTAGAATTAAAAAAGACAGACATCCCAGGCCAAGCAACAGTCCAGTCCTTTCTCCAGTAACTCTGTCCACTCATCTAACACTTCTGAAAAGTAGAGTTCCTAGAACTTTTAGGTATAATCATTGAACAGCTTCGCCTATATGGAATAGTGCCTATTGGAAACCACAGGTTAGTGCCTTGCTCAGCTTTATACTTTCTGCATGACCTTTGACAGGTCACTCATCTTGTCTGTACCAAGATGACTAAATATATAATTGTGGTATTTATGTCTAAAAGGACTGTTCCATAGTGATACTAATGCACGGGGACCACTATAAGGTAAAGAAAGTTTGCAGCAGAGGAGTTGCCAGTATCTTTCCCCTTGAGCTGAATCAGATCTGTTACTAGACAGAAAAAAATCTTCCCATTTTTTCCCTTTTTCCTCCTGAAGGCTACACAGAGATCAAACCAGTTTTGCTCTCTATTATGTTAAAGGTATTTTCAAAATAATCTTTTAATAAAACTTCAGCCATGCTTGGATGCAATCCCTGTGTGGATGTATGTAAGAATGCTCCATGCATATAGGATTGTGTTGGCACACTGTGCGCCCTTACCTGGCTGAACAGCTAACAGAAACATTGCAGCCCCTCCCTTCCTCAGCAAAAACACTTCTTCCTTGAACTGTAACCACTGTGAAAGAATGACATGAAAATAACCTCTCTGCAAACAAGTCATGGGCTCCTGTCTTAGCAAGATCAACGGAGAATGATCAAGAGAGGTGACACTGTAAAGTTTTGTCCAGAATGCAGGTCTACACATGAATTGCTGACCGAAAACAGAATGAGGAGGATGCTCATAGTGTCACCTATAGCTTCAATACCAGACCAGTTTTTGTGGGATGAGCCATTTTTCTCTATTGTAGTCTTAGTGATGAACGAGCTTGACTGACCACATTCAAGGCATTTTCTCTAGCTGGTGTGCATTTTCAGGGTTTAACCCTAAGCAATGCGCAGACAGCTTGAGCAAAACCATGCACCAATTTGTCCTTGTAAGTCTTTTCAAGTACCAGCAGGGATAAACAATATACAAGAGCTTTCCAAACAACCAAATGAATAAGTTCTCTTTCCCCTGGCAGCTTTACATACCTAAGCTAACTTAAATCTAATGGTAAAACTAAGAGTTTAAGGACTTTTACAGGTTTTGTAGCAATCTCAGAAGAATCACAGCCTGATGGAATGAAGATCAATTCACACTCAGCCAGCCAGATAATCATGAACCACATGGAAAGTCATTTTATCAACAGCCAAGTAGAACTCAGCTGAAATTATTACTTTTTTCTCAGAAGGAAAAGCAATTCCATTTTATATAACATCTTCTTAAATATGCAACAGAAGATGAAAGATACTTGGTTTTGATGATATCTAGCTTGTATGTCACATTTCATTCTAAACTGAGTAGCAAACACAATCCCATCTGAAGATGATGTTAACGGTGTTAGCCAGACCTACATTTCTCTATCCTGTTACTCCTGAATTCAAGCAGGATTTGTGCTCTGATGAACACTCTCATCCAGTCTGATTTACTAGATGGGAGCTAAATTATCTCCAAGCCTATATCCAAAGATTTGCTGGCCCTTGGCCAATAAGGAGATAAAGCTACCACCCAAATGAAAGCTCAAGTTGGCAACACTGTACAGAAACATACTGCACAGGTGAGGGGTACATGATATTTGTTTGATCAGTGACACACAATGACATCAATATCGCTTAAAATGCTGGCGTCACCTTTGGCTCAGGGATCGTATGACACAGTCAGGTTGGACTCATGAGAGACGAGGAGTTTTTAGAGCGAAGAACAAGCCTCAGGTGGCAGGTAAATGGGACTCTGTAAGAACTGCATTATGACAAGACAATGAATGTACGCCCACCAAGAAGCCAAACGGGTGCATCAGAGAGATACTGCACATGGACCGTAGGGTCAGTGTTAGAATAAAAGCCACAAAATAAAGAGCATATCACCTTTTCAGAAAGATTTATATTCATCTGGTTCTCTGTAATAGTAATTTGTTACTCACAATAGCTTTTTCATATGTTCCAGACAGTTGTTTCACTGAGACCATCAGCAGTAAAAAATCTTTGTCCTTCATTAACTTCTCATGCAAGCATTAATTATCCCACAGATTTGAGTAATAATAGGCTTATGAAACTGACGTTTGAATGTACCAATAACCTCTGCAGTGAGCTGTCCCATCCATCAGCAAATCCAGGAAAGTAACTGGGGAAGGAATTTACTTTTAGAGAGTTTCTACCAAGATCTCTTTTCCTCCTTCCAGGACAGTTGGAAAATAAATTGAGGAAGCCTGTTTTCATTTTTCACACTCATCTTTTCCTTCAGTAGCTTTTAATCACTGTGAAGCTTAGTTATTAATGTCTCTAAAGTCAAACTTGGGCTATTTGGTGTATATTGCTATGCAGTTCTTTTGAAACAGCACCAAGCACAAAAGGTGCACTGTTCTCTCCTGCCTGTTTCTGTTACTCCTGTTAATCAATGGTAATACTGTGCTGGAGCCTGTGGTGTTGGGCACTATTAAACACTGACCATCAAAGCTGCATGCCCCCCAGAGCTAAAACAAGACAGCTGGTGAGACACAACCAGGGAGCAGAGTACAGGGACCACAGAAGCAGCATGAGTTAGTCTGACAAGCACTGATTCTAGCAGATGAGCAGTCTCAGCTCCTAGACTGGTTACTGATCACCCTGGTCCTTGGAAGATGCTCTGTATGTCCAGAACATACAGATGGCCACTGAGGCTGCTGCAGCCCCCTGCAGATGGTGTGGTTTTCCCACAGGGAGTACCTTTCAATTACAGGTCCCCTGGATGCATAAAAATGCAGAAAATCTCCCCAGTCTCCTCCTGACCTTTAAGTAGCACATCATCATGTGGAGATATTTCTTTGGATTAGGGTGGGGAGAGTGCTAAGGATGCTTGTTTTCCATGACCACACACTTGGGTAGGGGCCTTAGCTCACAATGCCAGTTTTCCAGCAGTCCTTCAGGCCTCAAGCCATCCCTCCTGTGGTTGGAAAGCCTGTCAGCATGCATGTTCTAGAAAGAGGAGTCCAGCAGAGTGCTCAGCAAATCAATCCTCCCCGCCTGTGGGTGTTTATTACAGTGGCTGTTAGATGCCATAAGCTTGAAAAAGCACTACCTTATGCTGTGAACTGTGGATTTAAGTGCAGTCCTTCATGCCTATTTCTATAGCTCTCCTATTTCTAAAACTCTCATCAGATCACAAGTTAAAAATACTTGAAGTACCATGGCCTGTTTAATTTTCTGTACGAGAACCAAGTTCTCTGTCAGCACCACACAACAATGAAACCTGCAGTGTCCTCACTTTAGTGTGCTTCCTGGTCCTCTGTAACAGAGGCATTAATGAACTGTAACCTGGGAAACCACTGAAAGTCTGTTGGCTTAATGTATGTGAGACGTTTGGTTAGATTAAGTTGTCTTTCAGAATGGAAACTGAAGAGATCTTCAGCCCCCACAACTTCAGGGTCTTCAGGCTGTTCCTTTATAGTATCAAAGTTTCTTGAAACTCATGGAGATAGTTTTGGGGGTTTTTTTCTATGTGCAGTAAAGCAGTAGCTGGTGTCTGGAAGTGGAAGAATCTCTAGTTACCAAAGTAATTTGAGAAAGAAAGAATGTATTTGCAAGATTAGGGAAAATAATATTTTGCACTTTGATAATAGAATCATGCAGAAGTTTCTAAGCCCTGTACATAGAATCATAGAATTACAGAATTATAGAATGTTAAGGGATTGGAATAGACCTTATAGATGATCTAGCCCCAACCCTCACTGCCATGTGCAGGAACACCTACCTCTAGACCAAGTTTCTCAAGGCCTTATCCAGCCTGGCTTTGAACATGGCCAGGACTGGGGCATCCACAATCTCCCTGGGCAACATGCTCCAGTGTCTAAGCACCCCCACATGCATCAGTCAAACCTCGTACTATCTCATTAACACTACCCTTACCTTGTACAGGTAGCTGAATGACAAGGAGAGTAGAGGAGGGTAAGACATTTACTCAAATTCACACCACAAACAGGACTTGGACTAAAACCAAGAGACCTCAGTCTCTCCTTCTGGCCTTCTCTCCATAAAAATGCTGCCCTTCCTCATCTGGACTTGCCTTTCACTTGCATGCAAATTTGTCTGTCTGTCTGATACCTCCTTATACCTCCTTCTGGAAAATAATTTTCCTGTGCTGCTGTCTAGATTCTTCACTTTCTCCTCCTCTTGCATTGCATTAATGTCTTTTCTTTCTCATCTTTTCAGTCCCAGCTCTTCAGTCCTCTACCACATCCTAACTCTTATCTTCTAGTCCTCTCAGAGGGATCAAAACATGCTTCTAATCAGACTGTGTGTCAGGACACACCTATTTGGAGCCCTGACATGCATCCTCTCTCTTTATCCTGACCTCACACACAAGAGGCATTCTATGAAGTTCCATAGACATGCTTATGTGCACCCTCAAATATTTCTTATATTCTCTTTAGCCGTGATGTCACCAAAATGTTGTCAGCCAGCTAGACTGCTGGTAGCTGGAGCAACCTGCCTCTGATAGAAAGCATAATGTCTCCACTGGATCCCACATATTCCTATTTAGCTGTCTGCATCCTGCTGGGTTGTATCTTATTCTTACATGGCAAGCTTGGGGTTAGAGGCAGAAATTGCCTTTTTGTTCTGTGTTTGCAAAGTACCAACCACACTGGGAGCTGAGCCCATCATTCCTGAGTCTTTGACATTAAGGTGATAAATAGGAGTGAAAATTACAGTCACAGAATTGTCATGGGGAGAGCAAATGGCAGCACTGACAACAGAGCAGCAGCATCCTGTCTTGCCTCCTTGCTGTTCATCCCTCACTCTTCACTGCAGTACCTCTGTGATTCTGCACCTGCACACGTGCAGCCCGTGGAGCAGTAGGATTTGTCACCATCCAGAAGTCTCCTGCGAATTAGATGAGTAAGATCACATGGCTTTCTGCCAGCCAAATAGTCGTAAGCTCTTCATTTACAAGGAGCTTTCACTTGAACTTAGCCGCCACAATCCAATTTGCTCAATTTCAGTAAGGTTTAAATTGTTATTCCTGCTCTTTCTACACTAACAGCCCCAGAACAGTATGTTAAGAAGATGTAAATAACATGTCTGGGAGGGATTTTCAACTGGATGTGTTGAAATCTGATTTTTTGCCCCTAAAAATGTCCTGGCAAGAGAAAATTACTTCTTGCAGACACGTGTTTCTGTCATATCTATCAGCAAGCAAGCTAAGCTGATTTGCAGCCTTGGACACTAACCATCACTCTACTTTCAGGTTGCTGAGGACTTGATTTATAAACATGACAAAAGCTAGCATGCTCTCAAAATAGAATATGCTTTAGGATTCAGCATACTTAAAGCAGAACATTAAGGTGAAAAAGCAAAGTGTTGATGATGTTTAGAGTGGAGTGTAACAGCACACTCTGAAGAAAGTAAGTCACCTAAATGTTGTATAAGAGAAGATCACTTGGATTTAGTGAAGATGAGGGGGCAGAGGAAGAGGCAGAACTCGGAGTTAACTGGATGTGTACAGAATAGGAAAAAGAAGTGCATTTTCACCAGCTTGAAAGCTGTGCCATAGGTGTTAAATGGCCTCCCGAGCCTAAGCAGACTTTCCATATAGGGAATATTTTCTTTTGATGTTTCTTCATCTAGGACGCTGACCATCATAAACCTCTTAAATTTCAAGTGCTATTTTTATGGCCTCTTTATGATTGGAGTAACCTCACTTAAAGGATTACAGAGGTTACTTCATGTCTTTCTAGACAAATGCATTCTGGTAAAGATCAGATTGATGTGAAGTCAGCTGTTATCTTTAGCTTCGATTGTTAATCATTACCAAGACCTTTGTTCTTTGATTGCCACTAGGGAATCCTAAATGCGGGGTATGTTAATTAGTACCTGTCTTATCAGCAAGATGTGCATCATCAAATACAAGAAATATATCCCTGATATTGTTAGGAAAGTACCTGAAAATAAATTTAAAATACTAGTATTCACCTGGTGATTCCCACAGTGTTTTGCTGATTTGACTTTACTGTTTTATAGTAGAGGTATTTAAAAGGGAGGGAGAGTAGGGTGCTGTATTTTATAATGGATGAATGATCTCTAAGTAAAAGAATGCCCAGCCTAGACTGAAGCATTTTGACAAGCTAAAGTAAAATTTACAGTTTAATATATTTGTGAGGTTATTCAGAGCCAATCTACAGTAGAAATGATGCAGACACTGCTTTCATATTAAATAGCATGTCCCAGCTGATCATCAGCAAACATCAGAAAGCAGAGGTGACTGATTACAGTCTAAAGCTCCATAGAGCTTCTGAGTGAAAAATACAACTATGCATGGTGAAGTTTGAAAAGCACAGTGCACGTACTGTGTCACGAGACCTTTCACAGTGTAAAGAACTACTTAGTGTCTGTGTGCAGCTCTTTTCTCTGTAAGACTGCCTGTTGTACCTGGGCCTGCCGGGCCATCAGCTGCCTGAGGGTCTCACCTTTTGCTGAATTGTTTCACAACTTTTAGTTTTGAAGAAAGGTGTAAGATCCCCAGTGCTGTTTTCATGTTGTCAAACCCAAAGGGTGCGTCCAGAGGAAGTTGTGGGTGGCAAAGGAGGAACACGGATTTATGATGTGTAATCTGGCACCTAGAAATGCTCGAGTTCATCTCCCACATCTATTTTTAGAAATTCTTCCTGCAGGGGGTTCCTTTAATCCCAAAGGTCTCAGATAAAGGATTCCTTTAATACACTCCAGCCTGAGCTATTTGATCTGGGGAAAGAATTACACCAAGTAATTTTTCTTATATATTAAGTTAGCTAGAGAAAAGATGTTCAATATTAAGTTTGAATGTTTGAATGACAAGATCATCCTCTGCCTTCACAGTTCGTAACAGGGAAAGGTCCCAGAATCACAGAATGATTGAGGTTGGAAGGGACCTCTGGAGGTCCTCTGGTCCAACCCTCTGCTCAAGCTGAGATTGCTGAGGACTGTGTCCAGAGGACTCTTGAATATGTCCAAAGAAGGAAACTCCACAGTTTCTCTGGGCAACCTGTGCCAGTGCTCAGTCATCTCCACAGCAAAAAAAGTGTTTTCTGACGTTTAGAGGGAGCCTCTTGGGTTTCAGTTTTTGCCTACTGCCTCTGGTGAACTGGACACAATGCTCCAGGTATGGCCTCACCAGTGCAGAGTAGAGGAGCAGAACCACCTCCCTCAACCTGCTTTCAAGCAACTTCCCCTTGGTGAAGCCATGCTGAGTGTTCTGATCACCTTCGTGTCAGAGCAGTCTACCTATGGGATGAGAAGCTCTAACAGCAGTATAAAAATCCATCAGAAACTTCTCAAATCTTGTCCAAATTCAATTCAATTTTTTTCAAAAGCATTGGTAAAACACCTTCCTTCAATAAGTGTAGCTGGACTATGAAAGTGTACAGGCTCTTTAATAAAGGCATTTCCTTTTCTTGCATTCAGTTCTGTTTTCAAATCTTCCATGCCACTGTATCTTGGATCAGTATGCGTTTTAGGCAGGTTTATAACCGAAGAGACATGAGAATTCCAACTTCACAGTTAGATAATTAAGCAACTCTTAAAGCATGGTTACCCCCAGTTCACCTTGAGGGGATGGGGTAATTCTTAAATAAGAAGTGTTTTGAGGTCTGTAGCACTAAGATGAGGAGATGGGAATAGGATCTTTTCAACCCTTCAATGGGATTGAATTCTGTGGGTTATTTATATACCTTTTTGAAAGATCATCTCTATGTAATGAACAAAATTCTCCTTTTAGAAGGTACTTGTTTTTTGTGTGTGTCTGAGATCCATCTGTGCAATGGAAACACACAGAATCAGAATCATCAAGGCTGGAAGAGACCTTTAAGATCAAGTCCAACCATCAACCCAGCACTGTCACTATAACCCCTAAATCACTAAACCACATCACCCGGCGCCAGACCCAGACACCTTTTAAACACCTCCAGGGATGGTGACTCCACCACGTCTCTGGGCAACCAATGCCTGACCACCCTAACATTGAATTATTTTTTTCTAATATCTAATCTGAATCTCCCGTCTCAGCTTTAGGCCATTTCCTCTTGTTCTCTCACTGCAAGTACGGTAGAAGAGACCAGCCCCCACCTGGCTAAAACCTCCTTCCAGGTAGTTGTAAACAGTGATAAGGTCCCCCCAAGCCTCCTCTTCTCAAGACTAAACAAATCCAGCTCCCTCAGTTTAAGTTTGTACCCCCTTAAGTTTGTACTCAAACTCCTTAGATCATTACAATCATTCTCAAGTGTCTTCCTAAGATGGTGTAATACATAATAAGGACATTTTTTACCATGTTTTTGTCAGAGCCTATATTTTTAAAACTATTAAAATAGTGCCTCTGTGCCAAAGATATCTGCAACCTAATAATACTGTTCCAATTTAAAAGAGTCCAAATTAAAAGTTTTCTCCTTTTCTTTTAACTGACTGCTGCAGTCAGTAATAAGACAGATTTGAGACCAGAAGTAGTTTTGAGGGTGCTTTTCAGTAGGGGATTCTGAGGCCATGAAATAACAATCTGTGTCATTTTAATTTAAATTTTTATCTATGTAACCAGGAGAAACAGGTTGGTGCAATATTTGCATTGACTACAGCAAAGAGTGCATCTCTCTGCAGCACTGCCAGTCTCCTGCATGACTGGCTTATCTGAGTTGTGGTTATAGCAGATGATGGTGTTCTGATGCTTCAGCCTTTGTCTTCTGTTTTTATTTTGCTCTTCTCTATTTTTCTACCCTGTTCCTCTTTACAGGCTTGTTCATATCAGAAATGCCCTTTGGGAGAGAAGAGGCAGAACTAATCAGCAAAGGCTGCTTCCCATCTTGAGGCTAATGCTAATGCCAGTGCCAGTCATTGCCTTCTTGCCTGGCATTCCACATCAGCAGCACAATTTGAAAAGTAAATTAAGTTGTTGAACTGTGGTGTACCTTGCTCACAGCAGCCTCCTCTGGAGAAGCAATATCTTGTCCTTAGTGATCTGGAAAAGGTAAAGTTTGGTATCTGGAAAATAGTTAACCCCAGAAGCATGGAGATAACTGGAGCTTTATGTTTTAAAGAATAGGAGGAATTTGAGAAATGTGGTCCTGGTATGTAAAAGCCCCAGGAAGTAAATGGCCTGAGCACATGCACCAACTTACTGCTTCGTTTTGATCTGGGCAGTGGTAAGTGAAAAAAAGCAATAAACTGAAATGTTCCACACTTGATACCACGAGCTGGATAAACTCTGCTTAAATTAGAAGTGAATAAAATTCCACTTCCCTACTGCTTACCCTCAGCTCTAGGAAAGTCTCCAAGGTGTAATTATTCAGGCCTTTCTCATGTGAGCTGAACAGACTAGAGTTGCTCAGGCTCCCAGAGTGGGAAAAGAAGGCAGATACCTGCAGTGCTCCAAGGCAGGACCTGCACTGCCCAGGGAATGAACGGGGCAGGGACCAAGGAAGGCTGAGACACAAAGCACAGAGCAGTGCCAGCAGGCACAGACTCATAGCCCAGAGATCTGGCTACAAACTCTTCATTTAGCCAAAGCAACTCCTTTGCTGCTTATTAAACTGATTAGAATTGATTACTTTTTAACAAAGTTATTGCTTTGATCTTAGCCTCAATACCAAGGAAATAAAAGAGGGAAATTGAGATAAAGTAATAGGTTGGAGCTCAGTGAAAACATAAAGGCTTCTTTCTCCTGGTGTTTGATTAGGGGTAGTGTTTCAAATGGGGGTTCACACAGAAACAGTTAATTGAGCATCAATAAGATAGTTACTGTGTCTATTTAAATAATAAATTTAAATCATCCTAACTCAGCACTATCCAGGTCCTCAAGCTGTGTTTACAAGGTGGCACTGAAGAGCAGAGAGTAAGGCCTCCTGGTTTCCTGCTGTAAGCAGTATGAGAACCAACAATTCCCAACCTCAACTCAAAACCCATTAACTCTGCTTGGGTAGACACGACTTCAACAAGATATACACCCATGTGGCCTTTCTCTGCCTCTTACTCACCACATCCTCCCTATGGCAGCCAGAGAGGAGTTCTCTGTTGCAGGTTTCCCATTGCTTTTTGGGGGAAAAAGTATTTCCTTGTGTGGTAAGAACTAAATCTCTGACATCCAAAAATAGCATTCAAGAACTAATGCTTAAATCAGAACAATATTTAATACAAACAATCTTTTTAAGATATAAATAAAATTTTAAAGAAGTTTCTGTACACATATGTAAGGAGTACATGATTAGAAGGTAGACAGCACTCTCACAGGCTTTATGTTTTAGAGGAAATTCCAGTGTCTAGAGGCTTTGCTTTCCTTTTGATGCATATTAATGTTACAGCCTAAGGAACAGTAAATGTCATCCACAAGCTTCATGTGGATGTGCCAAAGAAATGTTCAGTCTATTGACACTTGTGGACCAAAACCAGAAGTTTTCAAGCAAGCCAGATATGGAGAAGGTGGAAGAGAAATATTACTAGAATATGAATAAAATCTGTGTTTCCACAAGATAGCTATAACTCTAACTCCCTCAGTATCAACTAAAGATGCAGTAGATCTAAGTTACCTTCAAGCAAGGTACAGTCCAACAAAATAGATATCATCAAAGTATTTCAGCTGGGAAGTTTCAGTTCCAGCCTATTACTACCTTTCAAGATAATTCAACTTAAATAGAAGTATTCACCAAGGGAATGTCACAGGGTTTTTCTTCTCTCGAGTTAGAACAGAACTTTGAGCTAACAGTCCAGAAGGGGTGCGTTTGCTGATCCTTATGCAGCAGCACGTGTACCTGATCACAGTCAAGCAGAAGGGCATGATGACCTCAGAACAGGTACGTAGGGCCAGCAGGACAGTCTAGGGTGTAGGAGATATGACTAGATTCACTGGAAAAAATTAACTGCATTGCTCAATACTGCACATTCCCAACAAGAGGGACACAAGCCATACTCAAAACAGGAGAACAAAATTTTTAGTAAGATGTAGCGCTGCTGAGAAAGAATGACAGCAGACATGGAACAGCTGCCAGTGCCTCTGTGTTGCAGATGGCTCTTCCCCATTTCTCCTGAACACCAGGAGCTCCCTCAGCTTCAGGTCTTACAGAACACCCCTATCATCCGCCCTTTCCCCACAAAGGTACCTGGCTCCAGCTCTCCAGCCCTGCCTATATCTGTGCTGCTAAACAGTAACAGGACTGAGGCTGAGGCCAAGTGAACCATAGTGAGTAATAAAATCATAGATTGGCTTGGGTTGGAAGGGACCTTAAGGATCACCTCATTCCATCTCTCCTGCCGTGGGCAGGGACACCTTCTACTAGACCAGATTGCTCAAGCCTGGCCTTGAACACTTCTAGGGATGAAGCATCCACAGCTTCTCTGGGCAACTTGTTCCAGTGTCTCACCACTCTCACAATAAAGAACTTATTCCTAATATCTAATCTAACCCTGCCCTCCCTCAGTTTAAAGCCTTTACCTCTTCCCTTAGCCATGCTGACTGTGAACTGGCATAGCCCAGCCACAGCAGGCACTAACCTGCCCAGTGACATAGATAATTACTGTCCTGTGCTTAAGCTCACTACCAGATGTTGTTTTATTTACCTATATGGACACAGAGATTTATACCCAAACACTTTCCCAGAAAAGGACTGCATGTCAGCAAGAGAGGGACTAGCTCTAGAAGTGCAGATAGCCTTTCAACCCCATGAGCCCAAAGCTTACAGATATTTTTGTCCTTTCTCCCTCCATCCCTCATTTTTCTATCTAGCAAAAAGTGAATAATAGCAAATCAGGGATGGAGCAATCAATTCACTGCAGTCCACAGAGCACAGAGATGGCAATAAGCACCAGGAAAAAGCCTGTCCAGAAAACACCAGTTCTGCTTTCAGAGGGGACTCAAAGAGCACACAGGAAATCATGCTGCAAACCCAACTGTGAATAACAAGAACAGCCTCCAACATGCAAGACTGGGTCCTGTGCTCTGTGATGCTGTTTTTAGCTCCGCTACAGATGCACAAAGGGCACAAGGCAGTAATCTGGATTCATCCCACCACACTTCAGATATAACTTGAGTCAAACAAGTTAGGAGTTCAGTCATCCCCGGATTCTGCTAATGGAGAGAGATGAGGTACACTTTTGTAAGATGCACCTGAAACCTCGATTAGGTTAGTTATCTACAGTGGAGAAGGATGAATGTACAAGTGAACGGTTGACTTTGCAACAGAAATTATCTCTTCAGGATGTTTTTCTGAGAAAGGTCATAGCTGAATTATACAGAGCAACAGCATGCTGTACATGAGTGCATGAGTATATATGGCCCTACAAACAAATCAGGCAGCAGAGAGGATGTTTAAAAAAATTAAACAAAATTTATATATTTTTTTTTCCAGGCAAAATATAAAAAAAACGATCAGAGAAAAGGAAGTGAAAGTTTCTTACACAATCCTATTTTTCGTAATCTGAAAAACTATTAGCAATTGCAAGCAAGAAAGGCATTTACAAAACCCAACAGTGTCTCTGTGATTAGAAAAAAAAGAAAAAAAGTTACTGAATAGCTTTTGCAAAAAGTTTTGAGCTGTCCTTAACTTAAGAATAGGCCCACCTCAAAGCAGAACTAAGTAGGTTGCTCTGTTGTAGGTCGGCACAGATTCCTTCACCTGGTGTCACTTATAAAAAGACCAAAAGAGGGTATTGATATTAACAGTGAATAATATATGTGGCCGTTCCCTGTCATCTTTTTGATACTGTTCTTATGGAAAGGTTTCTAGAAAACAACAGAAATTTTTCCAGATGCCATCTCCACTGAACTGGAGCACTGAGGAGCTGATGGCTGTGAGAACAATGGGTGAGGCAGAGCAGTGCTTTGGGTGCAAAGGCTTTTTACATTTTTCTTTTTCTCCAAATGCTCTCATTTGGAGAAACTGTGATTTGTGATGGATTAAAGAAATGATTTACCACAAGATGATGGGGGAAGAAGAATAAAACAATTACTGTAATTATCATAAACAACCATCATTTGTTAGAAAAAATATCCAGCTTCTTTATCTGTTTCCAAATATGCGTAAATGTCTTCAGGGTGTTTGTTAGAGGATCTGTTCATCTATTCAAAGATCAACTGCAGAAAATGCCCTTGTTGTAGATCAGCGATGCAAGACCTTCATCCCCAGTGACATCACAACTCAGCAAAAACAGGGTTGTTTGTCTAGATACCATAAGCTAATTGTGTCCTTTCACTCTAAGTCACGTATTTGATCAAAACACAAACATTTTAAATAGTTTACTAAAGAGAGAAGCTGACCTCATGGCTCTCTTGCTGACTTCCTTTAGACCAGATTCAGGCTGTCAGCACGCACAGCTCCAGGAACACAAAGAGGCCACAAACCTGTTCCATGAAGCAGGTACACATTGTCTCTGCATGGAGAAATCTTCAAGTAGTGTTGAGAAGACAAGACAAACTCTGTGTGCTGCTAATGCCCAGGGTACAAGCCCTGTAGGGAGAAAGTGCTTGCAGAAGGGCCCTGGGGAGATCTAACCAGGGTAACCGGGCTGCCAGGCAAGGTCAGGGCCGCTTTAACGCTTGCCATGAGAACATTGACACCCTGGGAATCACAAAGCTGCACTGGGCTCTCTTTATGCATGTTAGATTCCTCTATCGAGTACAAAGCCTGATGCTTGGGCTGCAGCTTTTTATGCTCCCAGGCAGGCTGCTCCCTTGCCTTTGGAGAGGCAGCACTTGCAGCACTATCTATATACAGCACAGGAGAAGTGCTTTGGTAACATGCAAAGCTGCCACATGCCAGGAACTACTAAGACAAAAATATTCAGTGAAAAAGCAGCAACTTTTAGAAAGAGTGGAGGAAAGTGAATTGCATGACTGCAATCTGCATTTTGCTTGTTTTGAGGCCTCAGATGAGCTGTAGGGCCGGGTACAAAGACTGAGTGATGGCCAGGTATTTTATTTCAAAACTTTTTTTCAACAGACAGTATACACTTTATATGAAAGATTTATATGACCTGAAGAGAAACTAGAGCATGTTTCAGTCAAATATTTTACTGATTAAAGCTCTTTTTAAAAAAAATTTTTTTTTTCTTTAGAAAGCAAAAATATAGATAAACTTGGCTAAGGTGAAAAACTGACAGTTTCCTGGAGTCCAGTTGCTGAGAATGAAGAAAAAACCCCACTGATTTCTATGAATTTTGTTTTTAATTAGCGTTTTCCATGTAGATAAAAGAATTTCTCACCATGTCTAAATTGGTATTCATTTATCCAGTAGCCTTCTGGTCCTGTTCTCCCCAGTATAGCCCCTCTTCTCTTTGCCTTGTCGTGTCAACTTGTAGAGAGTAGAAACCAGTAAGAGACCTAAGTGGGGGCTTTCCTCTGAGAAACCATGTGTGACCAAAAGTAATATTGAAAATAGCAAGAATAATGGGAAAAGAAAAAAAAGTACTTGCTTTGGTCCATATTTCTTACAGGCCACTCTGTTATCAACAGTCACCACATTAAACTTTCCTAGGTCATTTGCCAATAGAAACATTGCAGCTCCCCAGGTTCCTGGTGCATACATTTAACTTCCATTTCTGTAATTACCATTTTCAGGATCTGTGAAGGCATTCTGGCACAGCTTCAGCTCTTAAAAGTGTAAGTACAGGGAACACTTCAAGTTTTTTTTTCAAGGATTCAAACAGTGAAAGCTATATGAAATAGGGAGGATTTAAAAATCTGCAGTTGAAAATATGCAGAAAGTTCAAAAGTGACAATGGGGCTAAATATGGTTCAGATGACAAAACACATGTACAGCAACTTGCACAGTTTGGGAAAATACCTCTGATTTTGTAAGAACAGTGTAATAAAATACCGCATGACCCCTTTTCCTATGTTTCACATGGCTGAACAAGCAGATAGCTTATGAAACTACACGAATCTTATGATCTTTCAAGAGGTCAGTCTCTCTTTCAGCAGCATCTGCAGTACCACATCCTGACTGAGGTAAAGTCCCCAGGGGCATGCCCTTCCTTGCTCTTTCTTGAGGAAAGCATTTTCCATCTGAAACCAAACTGCAAAAGAAAGTGAACGCTTTCTCAGTGGTACTCAGTGAAAAGGAAAAATACTTCCCTATGACCTGGGCCTTGAAAAATAACCAGATCAATCCTACAAGCCCTCTCCCTCAGAAGCAGGGTAAAACACATGCAGGGTTAAAGGCTGTTTTTGCTGCAAGCATGGGTTAGACCCATGGTAGTGGAGATTACCCCTGGACAGCAATATTGAGGAGGGATAACGCTCTAAAGCACAGCATCAGAGCAGTAACATTTGATACTTCCTTCCCCACAGAATTCATTATACAAGGTCCAAAACAAAGCTCAGCCCTGAACATATTAATGATCATTTTTTCAACAAGATTTTCTTATCCTGATTTTCCAAAGTCTGCATTTTTTTTTTCAGTTGTGGCTTTCTCTGTCATGGAATGGAGCAAAAAGTAAGACTTTTCTATCACTTAAAAGATAACTGTACCTGGGAATGTGCTTTCATTTAATTCTCATACACAGCACTACTAGAAGAATTACCTGGCTTAGCACTGGGAAGGTGCTGTATCAGATTGCAAAGTGTTATTAAATCTACCCAATAGCAACAGTGGGATGAAACGCAGCAGTTCCCAATTCGCAGCAGCAGAACATCAAATGGAAACCAGCCAGCAAAGATGAAAGCACATTTAGGGTGATGAGGTTCCAGTTAAAGGATGTTGAGGCTCAGCAATGATATGGCTTGAAAAGATTTATGCAGCCACTCAGAACATAACTGAAAAAGGTACACAGCATGCAGGGACTAGCAGGAGCTTTGGGGCACTAAAATAAATTTCCTTTACTTGATCATGTGAGAATCCAGAGACCATCCTGTGACTTGTGAGCCATGATACACCATCCATCACTGAAAAACAGCAAAAAATAATTCAAGGCAACAAAAATCTGACTGAAGCTGCATGTTTGAAAGTAATTGCTCACATGTCAGAGAGGACACACACACAGAGGACAGACTTGGAATAGCAAAGGTGAAAAAACAAAATTTCAGATTGCTGTTTGCCCCCTAGACTACAGCTTCTCAGTTACAAATACTATTGATAAATATTTTGACAGCTCTTCAGTATGATAGATTTCAAAGGGGAGATAGCAAGCCCCTGTCATAAATATCAGATCAGCCAGAGCTCACAAACAAGGCAGCAGAGTCAACAGTGATATTATAGGCAGCAAGTGATATTATAAGAAGCTCATGGACCAATTTCTGCACTTTATGACAGCAATGGCAGTGCTGAGAGATTCCAGCAATTGATTTCCATAGGCATAAGATGAGAGATCCCTTGGAAGATCTGTATTGAGTACACTGCTCTAACCTTCCTTCACCTTCCCTCTTTTTCTAGTGGAGTAAAAAAGAAGCAAAAGAGTAAAAAAAAAGTAAAAAACCCCACAAACAAACAAACAAACAAAAAAACCCCCCCCCCACACAAAAAAAGTTAGGCAGATATAACTAGATCCAGAGTGGAGGCTGGTGATGAGAACCTGCCAACAGTAAAGAGTTTTAAGACATCTATTAAACAGAAGAGGAGGAGGCTTACAGAGAATTTAAAAGAAGTTTGAGGCGTGAAAATCTGCAAGTCTCTGTATTTATATAGATGATATTGGCAAGATCTAAAAGGAAAGAGAGGAAGCTGGAAATTCCTGCACACGTTTTAAAATATCTCACGTTCCCAAACATTTTACTATCTGTGAGGTTTTGACACCTTCAGCATCTCCAGCGGGAAAGAAATTTGCTGTAAGTACTGGAAACTGCTGAAGACCTAGTCAGCTGACTAAAAGCAAATGACATCTGGTTTTCTTATTAAACATTATGTAAAACATTAACACATAGGCTTGCCATGTTAAATCCTCCCTTGGGGAACTTGGCCTCACATGTGTAAGCCTAAAGCAGCTTTTGCAGGAAGCAAATGAAGTTAGCAAATCTACCCCACAACTACGTCCGAAAGCTAAAACACTAATGAGGCTCCAGCAGATGCTGTAATCAGCTACAGCAATCATCTGGCTGCTTGGCCCCTCTTCCATTCAGGATATGTTTTGGATGTAATGCATTTACGCCACTGAGAAAAGGTGGCAGGAAAAGCTCAGGGGACTCACCTGCACCAGCTTAAGTCTTCTGAAGAAAGAGTCTGCTGGTGTATCTGCTGCTGCACTGGTGATACAGCAAAGAGGGGTGCTATTGGGACACCTCCCATCACTCACATGTCTGGAGGTGACAGAGGGGGAAGAAGGAAAAGCAGTAACGAACCTAGATGCTCAGGAGGTGAAAATAACACTAGGAGACCCACTACAATGAAAGGGAAGAAGGTCAGAGGAATATTTCAGCTCGTTTAGCCTGGAGAAGAGAAGGCTCAGGGGAGACCTCATCAGTCTCTACAACTACCTGAGAGGAGGTTGTAGCCAGGTGGGGATTGGTCTCTTTTCCCAGGCAGCTATCAGTAAGACAAGAGGACATAGTCTCAAGCTCTGCCAGGGAAGGTTTAGGTTGGATATTAGGAAGAAATTCTTTACAGAGAGGGTAATCAGGCACTGGAATGGGCTGCCCAGAGAAGTGGTGGATTCTCCATCCCTGGAGGTTTTTAGGATGAGACTGGATGTGGCACTGAGTGCCATGGTCTGGTAGCTGTGGTGGTAGTGGATCAAGGGTTGGACTTGATGATCTCAGAGGCCCTTTCCAACCCAGCTGGTTCTATGATTCCTTGGAGTAGAAGGAAAATACAGAGAGGTTAAAGCCAGGCATCAAGGGAGAAAGCAGCAATGGAGTTTCTACACATTCTTAAGAAAACTATGATCCCAGTCACCTCTGGAGGAACTGGAAAGAAGGGCACAAGTCCCTTCTGGGGAACACCCATGAAGGGTCAGCATAACCTGCCCCAGATAACCTACCACTTTGTGAAGTAGGAGAGTTTTACCCCTATTCCTCCTTTACTACAACAGTGTTTATGCAGGGCCACAAACACCAGCAGCAGAGGTAGAACAGAGCTCCATACTCCAGTGGAACCCCCCCATGTTAAACCATAACTGTCAGAATATTAACTTGCGTATTTTTCATCAACAGATCTCAAACAACCTATTCTCAGTTCACAGATACAATCATGAATTGGCAAGAGACTTTCCTAAAGCCAGAGAAGAAGTGACGAGACTGTAGAAAAGCTCTATTTGAGGACGGCCAGGCTCCTTCCTCTTCAACCAGAGAGGAGGCCACAACTCAAAAACGACTCTCAGTCTTTTCCACTTCTGTTGTCAGGTTGGTTTGCATATCAGAAGTGACCAAATGTGGCAATAGCAAGCCAAAGTAAGCATTAAATGGGTTTGATAGCAACAACACACCTTTTGCAGAGAACTCATACTACTGCTTTGCTGAGCAAATATTTGAATGGAGTGGAACCAATTGGCAAGTGTCATGTGTTATTTGCAAGTGAATACACCAGATCTTTACTTCACTGAGAAAACAAATAATCAGATCCCAAATTCATGTACTTTCCCTTTAGCAAGAGCCACATTGTGTTGTTACATCAGCAATTGAAATATGACAGGGTGCTTGTGTTTATACTCAGAGAAGTCATATACAGATTCCATCTGTTCAACATTTGGAGCAAATTTGCAGTGATTACTCAGGCTGAAAATTACTTTTGAGTTTTGTCTGTTTTTTCTTTATTTGAAATAAATCACCGATGCAGTGCCTTACTTCTGAGCACAGACACACATCTCAAAGCGAGAGGACAGCCGATGAACTTTGACTGTTTCGATTTGCAAGACATTCAGGTGCTTTTAACACTGGGTGTTTTTCTCAAGCAGGCTTTGGAGAAATCCAGGAAGAACTGAAGCTGCTGCTGAGGTGAGGAATTCATATCTTGGAGCTTTGCCTTTGCAAACTAAGACTCATTCCACTTTGGACAAAGTCCATCCCATGTCCCAGAACGGGACAGAGTCATCAATCGCAGTGACACATCACAGAGTTGCAGCTGCACTGCTAAAAGCAGTTGCCCAGTAGTCTGATAGTAATCTGATAGAGTAGTCTGATAGAGTCAGTTAAAGTGAGGCACAGATGATTCCCAGCTATTCAAACTCATCAGCCTCCTCAAACTGCAGACTTAGATCCAAGCTTTGAAGCAGCAATCTCTTGCTGAACAGGACATAGCCAAGACTCTGGATCTCAACAGCATCAAGGAGAATTAAGAGACTTTGGAGTTTCCTACAGATTTGCTGATTGGGCTCTAAATCAAAGAACTAAAGTGATGAATTTCAAACTCGATCCTTGATATGGTCAAAGAGGAAAACAGAAAAGAGAAAAATTAATTTCAGTCATTCAAATGTAGTTGAATATGCTCAGCTGCAATTTCAGGGAGAAATCAGAGAGGAAGAATTTAGCTGATTGGATTTTGAACCAGAAACAACTCCTATTAAAGTGCCAGATGTTCAACAGTAGTCACAAATAATAAGGGTTAAGCCCTAAATCACCATTATCCAGTCCTTCAAAATCCTTGACTGATGGGAGGCTTTTTCCATGAAGGTAGGCTACTCTTCCAACACTGCCTAGTTTGCAAGGTCAAAGGGAGTAAAGGAAGAGGACCGGTTACCTCAGCTAACAAATTAGTAGGATGAGACAGTGAAAGCATGTGCTGCTCTGAGAATCAGGCTAACTATGTGGGTGGCAGAGAGATGGGAAATGGGTTGGAGGGAGTCAGTACGCATTACCAGCCCTTGATCCTCTGCAAAACTTGTTGACAATGGTGCTGCAGCAAGGCAGCTTTGGAAGATGAACAGCTTGGCTGGTGGAAAAACCTGTTCTCTGGCCACCCACGCCATGGAAACCAGCAAGCAGTTGGATTCAGATGGTTAAAAGGTTATTTCTATGGATGAAACACACCCAACAATTAAGGGTAAAGTGGCAAAGTTAGGCATCAACTGAGCCCTAGCTAACACCCGGTGACTGCAGCATGACTTGTGAGACACTGACACCATGGCACCATCTGTTTATGATTTATGCTGTACAGACTGCATATAGAAACAGATGGGAGGTGTCAGCTTTGATCAGAATTGTTATGCCGGTGATTCCGCAGCACATTATGTAGCTGACAGCCTTACTTTCCCACATACTTCTATAAAGAGGAAGGTGTTTATATTCATGTGACTCAGGGAATTATCCTTCCTGAATCCCAACTGGACAGAGTCCTAAAGTTATATAGCTGGGGCAGATCTTTATTATTGTATTGGATATGTTCAATCAAGACAGTCACTTTGTCTAGTCCAATGTTCCTAAAATAAGATCCCAAAATATCTTTTTCAGGCTAACTCTCAAGGTTGAATTGAAAACTTGCTGAGACTGTGTTCAAGTTTGTTGTTATGAAGTGACTCTCAGGCCCCACTGTCCTTTAGCACTGCCATCTATTATTTCAAGTCTCAGCCTTAGAGGGTTTCCCTTATGCTTTCATACCTTCATGTAGTTGTAAAAGTTAATTTTAAGTTTTCATGACTATAGAAAAAGCTGCTAAATGTAATTCATATTCAAAATAACAGAACTGCCCATTGGAAGGGGCCCCTGGACAGCTCTTGTCTAATGTCTCACTTGAAGAAGGATCTTTTCCAACAATGGAGCAGGTCAACCATGGCTTTATCTACCTGGGGTTTGAAAGCCTCCAAATTTGAAGACTGCACAACTCACTGGGCAGCATGCTCAGAAGTCAAAATGCAGATATAAAAAACCCTAAACCCTGTATTCTCCAAGCCTGATTTATGATTTTTAATGCAAACTCGTGGCATGGATACCTTCAAGAAAATTTTTCTACTTTATAGACCATAAGGCAAATTTTCTTCATTATCACTGTCTATGGACTTTCCTTAGGCCACACAGTTATTAGAACATTCAAGTCAATAAATATTAGATCAAAATAGCTAAAAAGGTGAAGGCAACTGTTAAAAACTAAACTAATTCAGAACTTGAGTATCATTTTTGTAGGAGTGCAGAGGCTTTCTAATGTTTCCAGTCAGACTGGAAAGACATTGTTATGAGAGACTTCTCATCAGTTCTCTGAAGTCTTTAAGATTTTTTTTTTTAACCTGATTATCCAGAAGTGTTCTCCAAGCAACAGTACGCTCATAACTAATTTCACTTAAATAGCAGTTATCTATGCCCTGAAATGACTGGGGAATAAAACTACTGCGAGAAACCACACCAGTGGGCAGGCCAGTGCCATGGTCTGCCATTGCTTTCCCAGTTTCTGATCTGGATTTAAATGGCTGATAATAAGGTGAAAATGTCCCTGAGTGAAGTGGGGCAGAACGGAAGCCCCCATGTTCACTCACACACACTTACAAATCTCGGGTAGTCCTGCCACAACCAGTGGCACTGAATTTAGGTAAAATGAGCACAAGAGTGGGACAAGCCTTCTCATCTTACTTCCACTGATCACTGAGAACATAATAACATGGGGCTAAAATCCATGCACCTTTTTTCCAGTCTGAATAAACCAGCTTCCTCGAATGCCAAGGGACTCAAGCCTGTTTACATCAGCAGAGTGCTGTTTGCTATATTTCAAAGCACAAATGTATGTGCCACACCCTCAAAATGCAGGTAACTAAAACGACACAGATCTGGTTCGTGTAGCCTAGAGAAATCCGGCCACATTTCCCAGGAAGAAAGGGGGTCCTGCTAATGCTGCTTCAGGGCACAGGACCACTTGTGTTTAGTTGCAGGTCCCCATTGCTACTGAGAAAGCTGCTGATGAGCTGTGTGGTTCAAGAATAAAAAGCAGCAGATGGCACAGCAAGTCATCATAAAAACAAAACAAAAAACTTTTCTACTTCTTCCTTAAACTACTCAGGTTTTCTGAAACTGTAACAAAATGCAGCTTTCCACCACTCTGTGCTGACACATCCTTCCTGGCTGCAGTGGGAGTCACCTGTCACCTGTGCTGCACATACCAGTCGCTGCACTTGTAGGACACCAGCAGACATGGGATCACTGTTTTAGGGATTGTTTGTAATTAGAAAATAGATAGGAAAGACTGGATTAAGAAGCAGCCAGGTTTAGGCTGAAGGGTTTTTTCCAAATTTTTCCCGGGCCTTGGAGAAAAAATGCACTACAATTCCCTAACATAACTGGCTTCTCATAGCCTACACTGCCTACCCGGCATTATCAGAACTGATCCTGAAAATCACCTGCCAGATCAATCACATTAATTTGCCAGGGTGAGATCGAATTTTGCATAGTAAAGGTGCAGAACCCAGCTGCCCTGAAGGCAGACAGATACGATGGCAGCACAGGGTCTGGCGAGGAGGACACTCGGGGAAACTCACTAGGAGCTGCTTTCTCATTAGCTGACATAGAATGGTTTGCAACTAGGGACAGAGCCATGGAAAGCAGCTAACTGGCAGGGAAAGTTTCCCCGTGTGTTTGGGGCAGGTGAGGGAAGCTGTGGCCCTTGGGCAGATGTCCTCCCTCTGTCCTGCCTCTGTGCTTGGTGCTGCTGGCCACAGACTGCTTTGCCTCTGCTCAGCCACAGGACTCCTTGTGCTGGTGGGCTTAGAAGAGTCACTGTTTGATGTGCCCACAGACACAGCTGGGGGTGCACGCTTATGGTAGCACATCCAGTTTGTGGGTCAGGGAGCAAAGCAACCTTCCATTCCTCCAGTTCCCTCAGTTCAGCTTTATAAAGCCTAGACACAGGCATAGGGATACAGCACAGTCCCTGCACACCTAACAAAAGGACAGCCAGCATTAGACCGCAAGAACTTTTCCCAGCCTCATCTACATTTCTCAGACATCTTGCAGGCAGGTCAGCAGAGCGGGAACCCGACTAGGAAGGATTTCAGACTTGGCCAAGTGTTCAAGTAGAGGGGAAATGCTTTCATTTCTTAACTTTCCCTTAAAATAATGCGCACGATCTGTTCTGGGAACACCCACCCAGTGAAAATCCCTCCGGAGAATGCCTGCCAAAGCCTGTGAAAATCCCTTCTGGGAGCTGTGTCCGCTATTTCAGACACAGCCTGTTCATAGGAACATAAATCTGCTCTCCTCACTGATGAAGATTACTCGAGCTGGATTTAACGTGCCTAGGCACATCTTTCTTAACTTAGCTCAGATAACCACCTGCTACTTCACGTGCATGGATTGCTCAGTAGGGATCTCTTAACAGTCACCCCTCCTGCTGACAGCTGCACCTTTTCCCACTGCCCAGCACAGTCTATGCACACAGCTGGTGCTAGGGAAGAAGCCACTGCTCTCCACTCTGCCCAACTGATTCTCTTCAATTGCCAACACGTCAAATCTGGGGCAGAGAGTACCTGATGTTTAGGAAAGAAAGTAATAGAGTATGGCACAGCTCCCTAAAAACATAACGGAGATCACACTTATGGAAATTTAACAAAGCTGTAAAAAGTTCCCTGTCTATGTCATTTACAAGAGAATGGGTTTCTATGCTGAACCTCTTTCTGAAAAGTCCATACTGTTTGCTGCTGATATTTCACTCGGGGGAAAAAAACCACTGCAGGAGGATTCTGAATTCTATAGGACATCTCTCTCTATTCCTGCAATTTCTACAGAAAAGAAGGGAGCAGGGACAAATCCCATATTTTTACACTTCTTCTACTGGCAACTTGTTGAATTGTTTAAAAGCAAAGGAATTCCCACATTTTTTTGGACGTCAGAACATTGGCACAGAGACCTTTGCAAGATTTGGCATAAGATGACACTGTTTTCACCCATACCCAAATGTAGCTCGTACTAGTAGTTCGCCAGCCACTCCAAGCACACTGCCATCTCAATATGCTGCTGGCACCAACTCCACCTGCTGGAAACAGCCTCATGTCCCAGCTGGATTCAAGTTTTCTGAAGGCAAGTGCTGTATTTGAGAAACTTGACTCTGCTAACATCCCTGGTGTTTTCTCAGTATTAACCCCCAGAATCAATGAGTGCCCAGTGCTGTAAGGTTTCATATCTTTCTGAATCAACTGACCAGAAGTCAATCCCTGTTCTAGGGCAAGGGTTTAACTCTGTCCATGTTCTTTTTAATTCACCCATTTATCCATGTATATCAGAAAAATAAATGTAAGAAACAGAAAGTTTATCCTACACTCTCAGTTTTTGGGCAATAATACCCTTAGTTTTTAAAGGCAATAAATTCAATTGGTTTAGTTTATCCAGTTTGGTATAAAGTAGAAGATATAATAACAATAAATAATTATTTGTGTCTCTCAGCCAAGGCTCCTGGAACACATTACAAGCATTAGGCATCAGACTTCACAGATTCCCTACTATGGGATGATCAGATACCCATATTACCATCATCTTATGTACAAGTACTCAGCACAGAGGATTTCTCATGGTTGTTCCAGTTCTGTATCCACTATTTAAAGGCTCAGAACTTTGAACTGAAGCAAGCCTTCGTAAGACTTTCACCTTCAATTTGAAATTCTACCCAGTGGGGAAACACTGTCAACTGCTGTTGCACTCAGTTGTTAATCACCTTCACTGTTAACTTTTTGCTTCTTACCTCCAGTGTGATTTCATTTTCAAGAGATGATGGGCTTTCATCATCCCTTTCAAGCAAAGCACACTCGATTAGTAGAAGTGTCAGAATGTGGATGCTTATCAGATGAATAAATTATTATTTAACCTTTCCTTTAAGTTAGTCATATTTTTATTACTCTTGCATTCCTATTTTTCAATTGATAAAGAGGAAGCAGGGATATAGGTGAAATCTAAACAAGGCAATAGCAGAGTCAAGCATACCTTGCAGGATCTTGATACTCAAGCCTCTATCCCTGATGCTACTTTCCTCTTGGAGCAAATCACATTTCTGCTTCTCTCCTAATACAGTTTAACAGCAACACAGCAAGCTGGTATGTGCTGGAAATTCCAAGCATACAGATTGCAAGGTGGTAGAATACAGGCATTATAAAGCCAGTATTTAAACAGCCAGAGATCTGTTCACTCAGATGAACTAATTCAAATCCTGTGATTCAAAGGAAAAGAAATAGTGAGTTTTAGTAAATATTATGGTCAAAACAAAATTAATTATTTGCAAAAACAGTTGTTTGATTTATTTAATCTGAGAATCAGAAGTAACATCAAGATTTTTTTAAATCACCCAGTGTTCTGCACCACAGTTTTCTAGGTTTCCTACACATTTGCTGAAATCAAACACATTCAATTCTTGGAAGTCTCTGGAAAATATCTAATTTTATTTTTTTTTATTCTGAGCTTTTCAAAATAATCTAAATGAACACTCAATGCTCACAAATAAAAACAGGTACAGGAAAGTTCATGTAATGCTCTGTTACGTAGTTCATGATATTGATGGCATTCTTCCCAATAATTTGGTGATTTTATTATTCCAGTATTTTTTTTTCAATAGACAGATTAAACATACTTTCTGAAGACACATCAAAATACCTTCATTAGCATTCTCTATGATTCGCTATGATGGTCTAATACCAGCTGAGAGAAAATTTATTGGCAAAACCAGAATCTGTTACTAGAAAAAAATATATGTACTTATGAAAATATTTCTATTTTCAAAAATGTATCACCTAATCTAATAAAAGAGCTACTCTCTTGCTACCAAATTTTCAAAATGTCAGTTTCAGATAATATCAGATAATTTCTTTGCAGTAGAAAACCAAAAAGGTAGTTGCAAACATATTCCTCAGAACATTTTTACCTCTATTTATATAAAACTTTGCCTTTAAAGTTATATGGAAGTTCCTCTAACCTTATGCTATTCCCAGTGTATTTTTGCTTAGAAGACAGAGGCTGTAAATTTGACTCAATATTTGGAATGATTTTCTACAGTTGTAGCAGTCTTTCATCAACACTCAAGATGTCATCCATTTACTATGTGAGTGGAACAACTAGCTTTTTGTTATTAAAAAAAAAAAATCTTCCAAGAAGAGTTTTAAAAAATAAATTTCCTTTTGATTAGTCTGTCACTTCTGGAAAGGCATTTAATCATTATCAAAGCGTGTCAAGTGATACTCTCAGATGTGGCAATAAACAAGAGGCACAACTTTGATGCAACACCTCACACACACAGCAAACAGCTTTCTGGTGTTTGTTCCAGCAATTAAAATCTTCAGCCTCTTGCAGGAGCTGACCTGCCGTGTGAGTAACCTCAGGACACAAAGGCTCAGTGGAAAACAGGCTTCAGGTCTTCAGTGAGCTTCCTCAGGTTTGACACCCAGTCAGGACTGTCCAGCCTATGGTTTTGCTGTAGAACCTCTGTTACTGCATCTGTCTCAGTGTGGGCATGAAATAATGCTGTACATTGACTGCTGGGACTTCTCCCATCTCTGGAGTCTTATCATTACCGAGATGATGTTGACAATTTGATAATGAACCGTTATCATTTGGGAAAAAATGAGAGAGAAATTGAAAGCAAACATCTGGTAAATAGAATTAAACATATTCTCTTATCACACATTATACATGCTCAAATCACAGAGTATTGCTGCAGGTCTGCTGCTCAGCATACATGTTTGCATCATGGATTATAAAAATTTTTTCTCTTTTTTATCAGCATTTATTCTGATGCAACTCTGATAAGTGCTCCAAAAGTGCTTTCTTACCAGCCACTGCAACACTGCATCATATGCACATAAAAATCCTAATATCTTATGGCACTGGTTGGCTCATTTTTTAACATCAAAATCCTTTCCCTTCCCTGCAATGCTCATCTAGTGACTTTTGTTTAAAATTCCAGCATCAACTCCTTCCCCTAAATAGGGCAAGATCTTGACCACAATGAGCCATACTTCATGACTGCAGAAATTTTGTCATCTTATTCATACCATACCTACTAAAATCAGTCTGCAACAATGGATGAGGACACAGGAATAGGCTTTAATTGAAAAGACCTTAAAGTATTTATTTTTGCACCTGAATATCACATCAAATTCTTTCATACCAGAAAGGTAAGTTTTTGTAGTCCTTTTCTAAGTTATGTTATCGACATTATCTCCTAGTTAAGCAGAAAAGGTCCATGTAATTTTTCAAACAGTTGCTTCTTGACATGCAATGTACTCTGTGAGTTTTAAGTTGGTTTATTTATGGAACTGTCATGAAATATCCACTCATGTCTTTTAAAGATCTTTAAAAATCACTCAAACAACAAAGAACAGAAAGTGGCACTTTTACAATTTTTTTGCCTCCTTTTTTTTCCAGAGGTAACCTACCTGATAATAAGCTGCCATTAAATGTTAATAAAACAAAGGTTACATAATTCACTATCCAGCAAGGACTAAGCAGGATAAATCCAGATACTAATGATGGTTTGTTTGGGATTAATGGTAAGCATTGGATTAGTTGAGGGCTTCCTGGTATCTGCATTTCCCAGCTCTCAACACAAACTCCAACTGCAAAAGACTAGTGCCACCTTTGGATGAAAATTCATATTAGATCACTCATGTCAATCTGATTTTCTGTTCTGCTTTTTGATTAGATATTTTTTCATGCTTTCAGAAAGTTTAGTAAGATTTAATCAGAAAAGTGTTTTTTCCTTCTCTTTCTCACCTACCTTTTTTCATTTTCCTCCCGTTCAACTTTAATTTTTAAGCAATAGAGAAAGAGTCCTTCCCTCTTCTCAGTGCTGATGATACCTCGTCTCTTTGGACTTAATTCTTGGGAATGTATCAAAAAGTCTCCTATTAACTGTCATGATACTTGATTAAGGTCAATTTGTAAAATATTTCCACAAAATTTTTAAGCATTTGAGGGCGGGGGGGGCGGGGGGGGGGGGAAGGAAAGAAAGAAATCAGTGTAAATTTTAACCTAAGTTTAGGTAAAGGTTTATATAACTTCAGTTCTTATTTCGATACTTCACTCATTTCCAGACTTATCCTTATTTTACCTTGCTGCAGATAGCCAGAAATATCCTCATCAGTCATGAAGCATGCAGCACTTCATTCATCTAACTAAGGAAGGATTGCTTCATTTGAAAGACTGTTTCCAAATGTGGTGTACCAGCTCTGGCTGAAGGGAGTTCACCTTCTTTATAGTGGACCATGCCCTGCTATGTTCTGAGTTTGTGACTAGAACAGTGTTGATAACACACCAGGGTTTGGGCTGTTGCTGAGCAGTGCCTCACAGCTTCCTTGTTTGTCACTCGGGGGGTAGGCAAGGATTTGGGAGGGGGATGGGGGAGCAAACACGGGTGGGACAGCTGACACAAACTGGCCAAAGGGATATTCCATTCCAAGTGTCTTCATGCTCAGAGATAAAAACCTTGGGGTAGGGGGTGGAATATCTTCCAAGGTAGCCACTGCTCAGAGACTGGCTGTACATCGCTCTGGTCATGAAAGATGGTGAGCACACCTTTGCACCACTTTGCCTCGACTCTCTTTCCTTCACTTCTCAGCTCTTTACCTTGACTCGGGCATCTTCTTGCTTTTGTTCTTCCTATTCTCTCTCCCACCCCTTCGGGGGAGGAGGTGAGCAAGCAGCTGTGTGGGTGCTTAACTGCTGGCCAGGGTCAACCCACCACACCAGGGTTTGTGGAACTTCTGTCTCTGCAAAAGGCACATGGAAGCATGCGGCATCTTATTCCTTGAGGCAAAATGTTATAGCATTACTGGCAAGCTAAAATCCCAGAGAGGCAAATGAGACCATTTGCTATTTGGCTTTGGTTTTCCATCTCTGTGTGGGCTTTATAACTATGCATAAGCATCTTTTGATTTTAAGGGTTCTGCTTTTATTTCTAATAGTAGCCCTTTCCAGTTTTTATTGGATGATCCCTTGGAGACCTTGAACCAGGAAAAAAAAAGATGTGATCAACCAAATGCTTCACTTCCCTTGTTCAGGCATACTTCTACAGCAACACGAAACAGATGCCATTTAATCTACCACACACACAGGCAAGTGACAACTTGAGAAAAACAATCTGGAGTGAGTCAAATCAAAAGAAGGGACTTTTCTTGATGATTTCCCAATGCAACCAATTAAGTCCACTCCCTGAACATTGTACAGCCTTGTTTTTCAATTTTTCATGATTTCTTTTTCCTTAATGATTTCCCTCATCCCCTTAGGGGTGAAAGGACAAGCATTTGCTAGCAGCTGAGGAAATGCTCTGACTTCAGTGCCCTTCTATGGCCATCCTAGTTCTAATGCTTCTGATTGCAAGGCTGAGCAAAGTTTGGCCAGCTGAGTTCTTTTGCTCTCTGCAAATATCTCCTACCACTTTAAGAGAAAATTCAGGTTCATCTGAAAAAAAGTTACACGCTTCACACATCAACATATGACTGAAATGGTATCACTAACACCATGTGAGCCTTGACACAACCATTTATTAGGGAAAGGGCTCATGTTCCCACTTTCTCCATATGCCCCTACACTAATGCCTGAGTGCCTGTAACTCACCAGTTGAGTCAAGGTAAGGTGAATATTAGGATGGTATATGTCAGAAGATTCCTGAACTTCTGACACACTCAGAAGATTTAAAGAGTGGCTAGAAATCATATCTTTTCTAACAGCATCTCTTATTCATGTTTTATTTACATAAAAGTCAGTCAAGGGAGTAAAGTGTGTGTGCAACTCTACTACCAACTCTTATTTCCCCTCATTTTTATCCAAGTTAATTTAGCACATATTCTAAAAGGAACTCTGGAATTGCAAGTATATCTGTGTACACATAATAAAATGAGGAAAAAAAACAAACAACCAAAACAAAATAAACCAACAAAAAAAACGACAAAAAAGCAAGTAGATAAAACCCACCAAAACAAACCAAAAATGCTGCCCTTTCCTCAGTTCAAGCCATGTTTCTTGGCCAATCTGGCACTTAAAGCCACCTTTACTCTTCCACAACCCAAAGCCATGTGAGCAAGATCATATCCCACGATGAAAATTAACAGCTCCAGACTGCGAAAGCTGGATTAAACCATTGGACATGTACTTCATCCCTGTCCTGCCAGCATGGAAGGCAGCCACAAGCAGGTTTTTTGTGGCAACATAGCCCATTTATTTTATCACTAACCCACCACATGCTTCAGTTCCTGCCCAGGCTTCTTACGTCAAAGCTGACGTTCACTCTTAGCTTGATCACACCCAGCTTTAGTGTCATGGTGGGACACTCAGCGACTGACAGCTGACCACATCAGTATTCACACAGCATGGACCAGCGCTAGTTTTACCTCTGTGACTGCAGCTAACTAGTTTTAAAAGTAATTACCTTGTATCCAATCAGAATTTTCATAGAGAGAACAAATCTCAGCAAACGTAGGAAAAATGCATCCAAAAAGCTGGGTAAATATTTGGCCAGAGGATCCAGTCTCTCAGTCTGGCTACTTTAAAACATCAGCTGCAGCAATAGAGAAAACCATTTGTAGATTCTCACCAAGTAATTCACCAAAGCATGCAGCTCACAACAAACAAGCAATAGTCTACTAGATTTACAACACCTGAAGCCTAAGCATACGTGACACCAAAACAATGAGCTTGTGACTGTATCATGGTAACTAAATTTCTGTATTACCGTGCCACAAAGCCTGACACCATCTCCCCTGGCCAAAATGCTAACATAGGCAAAAGCTAGCAGGCTGACAGTGAGTCTTACCCCTCTTTTCTTTCCCTAACCAGATGGGAATCTTCCCTTTCTTCAGCAGGAAGCTAGAATAGATGTGACTGCTCTGACACACGGTCAAAGCCAGCACCATCTCATTTTGCAATCTCCCTGGGGTAGGTTCCAGCATTCCAACAGCCAGATTAACACCTCCCACCCCTCATTAACCTACATACTCCTCTGTTCACCACCCCAGAAAACCACTAGGCCTTTGCACAACAGGTTTAATAGTAGCACAATTGCAAAGGATATAACAATACAGCAGAGAAGCATCAGTACTGTGAAAGATACAAGAAATGTGTAGATAAATGTGTTCCAAAGTTCAACAACATGGTAGGCACTGAAACTCTAAAAAAGTCCGTGCAAGTGGACTCCTCCTGTCTGAAGCTGTAAGTACCAGCTGAAACCACAAAGTTCTTTCCCTTACAACTCTATCAGAAATTGCATGTTGCCCAAAACTTCAGCACTAACCCCCAACTTTCAGTGCTTTGTTCTAACTGCTTACCCCAGCCAGGACCTCTCCATGTGCCTCCTCCAGAGCACACAGAGCATCACAGTGCTCAGCGCAACAAGAGCGACTGACACGGTAAAGATGTTTATTCCGCAGATGGCTGGAGCTCACACTTCATCAGTGCCTATTCCTTAACGATGTGTTTATCTGCTGCTTTTGACTGTGGCTCACACCTGTCTAACCATATTGCAAGCAACAAGACTAACCCAGCAGCACTTTGGTTCCAAGAAATTCCACACTCCATGTAATTTACTTACCTGGTGAAAAAATCATACATTGGTATAACCCTTTCAAAGGCTTGCATAGCAAATGGGATGCCTGATGAGGTCTGTAATGCTGCTAATCAAGCACTAATGGCTGACACCACTGGATGTGGACACAAGCCTGTAAGTCTCCCTCCCACTTGCCAGGTCAGTGGGCCCAAAGGGACACTCTCAGGGTGGGCAGTCACAGGCCTCTCACAGGCAAAACACCTTGGGAACTGAGATACCTTTTTTCTAGTGTAATTTACTGCCAGTTAACACCAACTTCTGATCACTCATCTGAGTGCTGGGAGGGTGGGGGAGCATAAACACCTTCATGATCAGGTCTGTACTTCTCACGGGTCAAGGACCAGTTACGAACAGCCCATCCCACCACTCTGTCGAGGTGATGGATGAGGCATGTGGTCGGTATTACATGGTAACAGCCTCACCTGCTGCTCTTTCCTTCTTACTGGTTTTCCATGGCACAGGGCCATGCAGCGACCAGGTGCTCTGCATCACACAGCTTAGAGGTGATAGAGCCAAACTAGGAAAAAAAAAAAAAAAAAGGCAATCTCAGTCTACCCTTGCTCTTACACCACTAGATAAGTCAAAATATTCAAATAATATTAAAGTAGAACAGCACTAATGCTTTAGCAGTCTTTGACATAGAATTGTGGAAAATCCTCTTGTGATTTACTTTGGATT
Source organism: Pyrocephalus nanus (assembly GCA_038380795.1). Lineage (NCBI taxonomy): Eukaryota > Metazoa > Chordata > Aves > Passeriformes > Tyrannidae > Pyrocephalus > Pyrocephalus nanus. Next base: position 47,553,730 of record CM076265.1, on the reverse strand, counting down.
TGTTTATCTGTTCTAGATTTGGGGTATTTTTCCCCCTGCAGATTTCCTTTTGTTTTAGTATATATACCAAAACTGGACTGCTATTGCTATGCAAATAGTTTCATTCAGATTTCTTTTTATAGTTGCCTTTGTTTCAAAGGCTTGCATAACTCGCTAAGGAACTCACTCTTTGAAAATACACATACTGAAAACAAATTAGCATTTTCTGCAGGAAGTTTCAAATAACTGTACAAAGGGGAGCTAAAAAGGAAAAAATCAATTATCCTTTTAAGTGGTATATCAGAAGCGAGACCTTTTAAGTTACTTGAAGGTTATAATGGAGGGGTTTGTTCAGACACAGAATACGATTTCAAACACAATGCAATTTCAGCACAAAATTATCCTTGTTCCCACTATGTACTTTCCTGAAAAGAGACTTTATTTTGGGCCCAGAGACACATGTACATTCTGTTTTTCCAAAGAAGCTTCATTAATGCCCACACTGACCTGCATCATCAATGTCCTGCTTCAAAGCTCCAGCCTCAGATCAGCACTTGGACACAACATGTGCCTCTCACAGGCTGTCCATGATGGTGCTGCGTGTTCTGCAGTGCAGAGCCTGAAACTGGGGAGGTGAACGTGGCAGGCAAGACATCACATCCAGACATGGCATAGGGACACTGAGTTGGGTTTGTATGACAAAGGACTGGTCTTCAGCAGCATTAGCCACAGCAATTTTAATTTCTGCCCAACTTGTATCCCTAACTCTGAAGTCATCTATATTGGGAATTCTTTTCAAACACATGAAAAGCACAGAGGAGGTGTTTGCACTGGAATTCTTCACTTGCATCTGACTAGCAGGAGAATGTACCCTTCTTCTGAACTACCAATGCCTTCTACTATATTCTTTTTAAAGATGTGGCTAGTTGTAACTAGCCAAGAGAATTCTGAAATTAATTATTTCTACAGCTTCTGGATACAATGAAAAGGGCTCAAAAAATCTAGAACCTCCTTGATGTTTTATCATTCAAGACAGCAACATTATCGTTAGGGGTGAAACATTCTGAAAAGACAGTGGTGGTTTTAACAGTTCTGCATACCAAATTTGACCTAAGTCATGGAAAATGAGATGTTTTTTACTCCTAGAAAAATACAGCCAAGGGAAAGATTTCTTGGTTCAAACGCTGAATGACAGAGCCTTCCACAAATTTTGTGACTGTATTATTGGGATGTTTATTCCATGAATTAGATTACTTTAATCAGACAGTAAGGTTAAAGAACAAGCAGCAACGCAGAGGCAGACACCTTCTATGAGCCTAATATCCCATATCTCGACTGAAGAATTCAAATCAAGGGCATCCTTGCCCCATACAGGAAGCCACCAGTGCCCAAAGAAAAGCAACTTCTCGCTCAATTAACAGTCAATAAGTCACAAGTGTTGTGTCACTTGCACAAGCTGAAAAGCCTAGAAAAGTGGAAACAACAAAGCATTAAGTTGCGTGAAAGAGTTCATAGAAAAGACAAAAAACAGAGCTGCTGAGCGTCCCAAATGAAGCAATGAGGTGTCTGAAAAAGCCAGAAGGTAAGAAACTTAACTGGAGTAAGAAATTCAAGTATGCTGCTTTAATGTACTTTCCTCTTGAGATTATACTCCCTACAGGGAGGGAAAAAAAGGCATTTAAAAAAACCACCCATCCACTGTATCCATGAATAAACAGAGACTCCTATGGGGAAGAAATACACAGAGAACTCAGGAGACCTGGTGCAGAAACCCAATTGATACCAAGGGAAGATCTCAAATTTTCACATTCTGAATCACATCCTCCAGTTTCCATAGGCAGCAAGGGAACACTATACTCCTTTTACCTGGTGTTAGTAAAAGTAGTTACTGCTCTTCTATCCACACACCACAGCAGATCATAGAGTGGAAGACTTGTAGACATCCAGTGAAGAAAAGAGAAAAAAGCCCAATGTTTGAGGAGGTAGTTATACTAAAGCAGAGTATTATAAACATATATCACAAATAGGGAGAAGCTGATGATGCAGAAAGTAATTCTCAGGTATATGCCACAAGACATAGACAACCAAGCAGGAATCTGCCTGTCTTCACCACTTCCATCTTTCCCCGAAGCAGACCATTTTGTAAACTGTAGATAGATGCCAAATCAGACTAGGTATTAAAGGTGCCTTGCTAGCTAAATTTTAGCCACTTGCACAGAGACATAAGCTACTTATCAACTCCGGGGCTACAAATTTGCTAGGCAATGAAGAAAGAAACCTTGGAGTCAAAGCCAAGCAGTTGACTTGACAGTTTTCAAAATAATGTAAATAATGCTGTACTTAGCAGTTCTAACCAGTCACACAAAAGAAGTCAAAGCTCTGTGCAATAAGCAGTGTGCTGCAATGCTGATAGGAGAGAGATTTTACACTTGTACATCCAGGAGAAAGCAGCAGACATATTTCTAAGTGCAATACCCTATTCAGACACTTCCCTGCATTTGCCCTTTAGAGCAACAATACACAGAGCATGTGGCAGCGCATTTGCAATCAGAAATGAAGGTCTACAGAAGTATCCATTTAGGAAATAAGTACTGTTTGAAACACAACTTCAGAAAGCTCAAGGAATTTTTAAAAAGGCAGTATCATAATGAAAAGTAATTTATTACTAGGAAGATTTTTCAGTATTTAGCAGCCCAACTGTAAAGACCCTCTAATTCTGGATTTCATAGAATTACATTGCATATGATTGAACTACCTAATGAATTATTAAGTGGCAGAATAGTATAATCAATATAATGACACAAAAAGCAGAATATTGTTTAGACCAACAAGTTGGTCTTGAATACACAAAGCTGTGTATTCAAAACCATACAGACTAACACTTTGACCAGTGACATGGGAGCGCTGGATACATTTAAAAGTTTATGAATAGACAAGAAATAAGAGTCTTGTAACTTCTGTTGGTGTCAAACGAGTATCAGTTGGTAAGGCATAAGTTACCAAGAATACCCATTATTTGCCTTCAGTGCTGTCCCTCCATTTCTATTATCAATACCAAACCTCATTTTTGCTTCTCTCACCATGAGACTCTGTACAAAATTTAAATTTTTAACTCTGGTGCCCCAAATCCTTTCCTTGGCCATAACCTAAACTATAAATCACAGAACACTTCTTAAGCAATTTGCAGCCATCAAACCTAGACCTGCAAACTCTGCTGTGTGATCCATGAATTTAACTCTTTCTGATACTGTTCATAATCCTAAACTAATCTCATCCTGGAGAAAAACACACACCATTATTTTCTTCTGACTCAACAGGCCTTCAGACACTGAAAAATCAGCCACTAAAACTTTCCAAATCTTAAACTCATTCTTAATTCTATGGGGAATAGTTGACAAGACATCCACAACCCTCTCAAGCAAAGCAGAACATCATCTCCCCAGAAAAGTCCTCACAATTTTGGTTTTTTCTCCTTCCTTCCATGTTGGTTAAAGCTCTTTCTTCACTCCATCCATACCTTATTTCCAAACCAAGAATACCAAGTCAGATATGCTTCCCCAGTCTCAAAGAAATGCTCAGCTTGATAGAAAACATATTGCCCTATAACTGGAGGAGTTATTTTAGAACTATTTCAACATTGTTAGAGCCCATGTTCTGACAAGGAAAGGAAAATTCCATTCACAGATCAAAAAACTAACTGTGCAATTTGGAAGCTGTTTGTTTCTTAGAAAACAGTCAGTTGAATAGTCCTGCAAGTGCAGGAGTAAAATCTCCAGAAATGTGAAGTGCTGAAGTGCTGTACTCTTAGGTATGTAATTATTTACTCTCACATACCCAGCTCACACAATGCAGTATCATCTCTAGCTGCTTTTGAGACCATGCACACATGCACTAGAAATATAACCTTCAATTTTGTATTTTTAAAAAAATCATGGAAATTACCCATTTCCATACATGAACATAATGGCACTTGTTTTTAGATGTAAATAGCAGCAAGACTACCAGGCAAATGTTCAGGCTCTTTGAACACAAAGCTGATGATTTCCTTCACTACATATTCTAATACCTAAATCACTAGCAGTCTTTTTTTGTTGTTGTTTTGTAAGCTGGTTTTTTGCAGCAAGCTGTCAGCTATGACATGAAACTCATGTACATGTGAAATCAAAACTACACATTATAACTGACCAAAGGCAATGCACAATATTGCAGGAAATAAAGTCATTCATAGGTGATGGCATGACTTTATCACTTTCTTTATAATAATTAAGTTGCTCAAAGAGTAAGATCAGGCTACACAGAATGAATAAACAGGTGCAGTTTTGCAGGATGAGGCTGTCATGCAGGTATTTTATGGCTATTCAGTTTGGCAGGTGTAGACATACATGTTTTCTACTTTTTCCAGTTAAACATTTCTTTCTCTTTTTGTCTCTCCATACAAGAACGAGAAGAATTTAACATAAGGAAAAATATTAAGAGTCCTGTCCTCCCAAACCAATGGAGCAGTAGCCTATGAGCTACTCAAATCACATTTTAAAAAGTCAAGCATTAATGAAAACAATGCCCAAAAGTAATTAAAATCCTATTTCACAACCAAGGTAGTATTTTGACACTTCTGGATGAGAAATCAGAACTATGAAGTCACTACAAAATTTCTACGATAAACATGATGCCAACTATTCAAGTCATCAACACATAGAAACACAAAAGCTGTGCTGAAGAGCTGTTACCATCGACTCCAAGAGGAAGCAGATTAGGATCATGGTTTGAAATACCAGAGTGTTTTTTGACTGCAACAGAAACTAAATTTAGACCCAGTTACATAAAAAATACTAATAGCCTTAACACTTTTAATCAGCATAAGAGGTTTAGAGATACACAAATGATTTCAAGTCTGTTGACTAGTTTTATAGTGCTTTTGCAATATTGTGCATTAGTAAAATCAGGGAGATTATGAAAGAAATACTGAAGCGTAATAAAATTATATAAAACATGAAAAGCAGGGTATATAGAGTGACTCCAAACACTGATTCTGATAAAAATTTTACCAGAATACATCAAAAACGTAATTTCTTTATAGTTTCCTGCAGCATGGATTCTAATCTAACCAGGTAATGCAACTCGAGCACCTAGTGGGTTCAGAAAATAGGTTGGACTTCACAAATGCAGTATTAACTCCTGTGATCCTACAAAGGGCAAAGAATAAAACGCTTACTCTCTCCATACTGCTGCAAACTGCTGATCCATAGCTAGCACAGCAGCACAAAGCAATCTGGCAGCCTTTCAAATGCCAAGTCTGGCACGATGACGGGCAATATGCTCTGCCAGCTGTGCGACTCCTCCAGGAGCTGCAAAACGGCAGAAAAAAAGAATTCCCTGATGATTTTAAGGACAGTTCGCTGCTATGTCTTGGAGAGCACCTGCCAATAATTTATGAAGTAATGATTACATCATGCTCAGAGCTTTTTTCTCCACAGAAGCTAAACAAGTTTCTGAAAACAACAGGAGACACAACAATATTGTCCTAATACAAATAATTACTTGCGTAAGCTACACCTGTTGCCCCAGGCATGGGGTAAAATTAAAAAATAGGTGGCAATGTTATCACACATGCCATCTCTCAGTTTTTGATATGTAAACAGTTTCAGGTTCACATTTTGAAGCATGTGCAATAGGCTTGTTAGCTAAATGTGGGTAATCTTTTTTTTTGCTGACTGGTTTTTTTATTTGACCAGTTCATTGCAATGTCATCAGAAAGCATTCCTTAGAAGCCTGTTCCTATCATGGTGTACTAAGCACATACAGAAATTAAACAGTCTGACAGTCCCACCAAGTTTTAGTGGTGATTAACTTCTATCTACATCCCATTTTTTCCTTTCAAGGATCTTTCAAAATCATCTTAGTGTTGTCACTGATAAGGACATATTAGCTGCCCACTTCACAATTATTTCTGAGAAACATTGGTAGTAACAGCTGAGATAAGCATATTCTAAAACTTATCCAGATGGACTTAAAAGAGAAAAAACCCCATACCTTGAAGCAACTACTGTAAAATCTACCCTAAGGCAAGTATTATCACTGATACCTGGCCAGTCACCTTTTTGCGCTCTCTACAAAAATATCAACATGAGGAGAGGAAGCAGTAGTTTCTCCAGATTAGGTTAAGTGCAATGGTTTTACTTAAAACTACAACCTTAAACCCCAATAAAAGGCTAGCTTCCAACTTCTGGGCTATTAATAAGTTTTTCTTTGCTAGCACTTGTTCTCGGTGATTTAAATTGCCTCAAATTGGACTTCTTGTTCTGATTGACAGAGCTGTAAACCAGTCAAGCAAATGACTGTGCTGTGTGTCACAACGTTACAGTCCAGAACTGGTGAGACAACTAAACAAGATTTCTCCCAGACAAGGACACTGAGTTAAGTGACAACTTTAAGAAGGTATTGATAAAACCACCAGCTTGAGAAACAGCAACTCCAAGAGTTGTTCCTTAACAATCGTGTTGCTAAGAGTTCACTCTTCATAACTGACACTTAAATATTACTATAAAATTATCATCCACAAAGGAAAAAATAATTTTGGTTGTATCTACAAATAAAAACTTTCAACGTTTTGGAGATGGAATTGTTATTTACTTGCAGAAGTTCTGACAATGTTATTGACATTAAATATTATGCTTTACTTTCTACTTCTTAAATACCAGGAAGGGCATGATAGCCACTACTACACAATATGATGGACTCTTTTCATTGGTTTCCCCATGTAATTTTCCAAAGTCAATTCTACAAACACTGTTATCAGCCTTTTAGCAAAGTTTGACAGAAAGCTTGTGGTTTGGGTTGTATTACTTTTAACTGAAATGACTCCCAGTGCAAATTTCTTTAAAAGTGTTTGTCAAAAGTAGCTTTTAGAGAAGTTTTTATCACTTTTGAAAAAAACTACACTAAAAATGAAAACTCCTTAAGAAAAGCCTACACAACTGAAATAATATATTTGCTCATTATCAAAATTGGTGACTGCCAGATTGCACTTACAAACTACACTTTTTGGCAGATGCTTAGCTCATTATCATTCAGCTGCTGAACCACAGATCCAGCTTGCATCACCTAAGAGGATTATGCAACAACAGGCAGGTTATTACTGATTTAAAGCTCATATAGCAAACTTGCTTCGTCCTGATGTTTAGAGTTTCTACAGATCCTTCTTTTCCAGGAAACAGGTACAGGGCTTATTAGAAGTTCTACTAAAAAATGCAGGAGTCAGGTTAGGTTTCTTTTTACTCCCTATCACAGTGGTAATACATAACCTATCACAGACAGTAAAGTTTGAGGTACACTGCACTGAACTACATGTTCTTCCATGCCTTGGTTAATTCTAGTCAAGCAGTGTGATGTTCACTAACAGTTCCCCACATGTACTGTTTAGCATGCAGCGAGGATGCCATTTTAGACCACCCAAACCACTCCACAAAATATTTGCCCTTCTGGTAAACTTTGGAAATGAGTTTCTTCAAAAGCTTGTGTTGTTATAAAGTTGTGTTTCAACTTTACTGGAAATAATATAAGGACTCTGAAAAAGATTAATACTGTTCACTTCAACTTTGGCCAACTACCCTGTTCTGTACTTGCAGGGAACAAGGCCCTCAAGAGACTCCCAAAATAAATGCTAGTGATGCAGGATGGACATGAGCTGGCACTGTGCTTTTGCAGACCAGAAAGCCAACTGTATCCCAGGCTACATCCAAAGAAAGGCCAGCAGGTCGAGGGAGGGGCTTCTGCCCCTCTTTTCTGCTCTGGTGAGACCCCTCCTGGAGTGCTGCATTCCAGCTCTGGGGTCCCCAGCACAGGGAGGACTTTGACCAGTTGGAGTGACTCCAGAGGAGGGCTGTGAAGATGATCAGGGGGCTGGAGCACTTCTCCTATGAAGACAGGCTGAAAGAGTTGGGGTGGTTCAGCCTGGGGCTGAAGGCTCTGGGGAGCCTAAAAGGTACCTAAAAGGTGCCTGAAAGAGAGCTGGAGAAGGAGCTTTTTACAAGGGCATGTAGAAACAGGACAAGGGGGAATGTCTTCAAACTGAAAGAGGGCAAGTTTAGATGAGATATTAGGAAAAATTAGGAAAAAAAATTTCACTACAAATGATGTGACATACTGGAACAGGTTGCCCAGAGAAGCTGTGGATGCCCCATCCCTGGAACTGTTACAGGCCAGGTTGCCTAGGGCTTTGAGCAACCAGACTAATGAAAGGTGTCCTTGCACATGGCAAGGAGGCTGGAATGAGATGATCTTTAAGGTCCCTTCCAACCCAAACCAATCTGTGATTCTTTGAAATTTTGATCTCTGTATCATCTCCTATCCAATCACAGAGTCTCAAGCAAAGATAAGACTGTCTGAAGTATTTTTAAAAATATATTTCAACAAGCAATTTTATAGATTCTTTGATCTAGTTTCATTATCACATTTTGAACTACCACTGATTTCTTAGAGTTTTCTGACCTAAAATTCTGTTTACTGGATACATTTCTTCATCAGATTTAACTGTGAGATCATTTTCCCCAACACTCCCTTTTTAAAACCATGAAAACATCCGTAAAAGCCATGAAACAGAGTATCATACAGCATTCAGATCCTCAGTTAGCTGCTTTGCTCATACCTGAGCCTTTTCCTCAGCGATGGCACTAATTTCGGGTTCTCTGTCAGAACACACAATTTAGTGACTGATAACACTAAAAATTTGTTGATCTTAGCTTAACTTGTATCAATAGATTAGAAAACCAAACAAAACCGATAGAAAGGTTTATGATCACACTGCACTGTCTTTATCCTTTTCTTAAAATCAGCATTATTTTTAGTTTGATTTCCTAAGGGTTTTTTTCTTTATTAGTATATTCCGTACAGGCATGTGTTATCTTTTCCCATACTAAGTCCTCGAGCTAAAAGTCCTAAGGCCAATATGATTATGTACAAAGGAACTCGCTTTATGAAAGTTCATTAGCATCAGTAACAATAGCAATACAATAGTATTCACCAACAAGTATCCAACATCATATAGATTTTCGTATCTTTGCTACAAAACCAGAGCATTTCTATAAACTTCTGGCTCTCAATATAAGGGAAATAGCCATTTTTCTAGATTGTTAAGGAAAAAAATGAACCATTCAGCCATTTACTCATCCCTAGCCAAGATTTTCTTTGTGTAACAAAATACATTCTCACTCAGGATTACAAGTTTTTTTACAGTTTTAATATATTGTTCTAGCAGATGGGGTTTTTTGTTTAACATGGTCTTCAGTTTTAAGTTACTATTTCAAACAGAATTAAGTACTCTGTAGATCAGATTGAAAACTTTTGTCACAAATGAATTGCAAAGTAAATTATCCTTCCACTGACAGCCCACATGGCTATTTTTTGTCACTTTTCCCAAAGGTTTTATTTAAACATAGACAAAGACAACACATTGCTGTTTTATGTGAAAAAAAGCAACCCTCCACTGCCAAAGCTGGTGTTTCACACACGGATAGGGGAAAAAAGAACTAAATAAACTCTTGAGAGGCCATTTGTTTGTGTAAGTTAATATCTGTGAAATTAATACACTCAAAATTGTGCTCATCTTCACCTAAAAAAGTAAGGTCAGTTCCCAGCATCAGCAGCTCCAGTAAGTCTCACTGTCAGCTAGAATGGAACATGGCACAGAACCATTAAATACATCACATTAACTCAAGATTTCAAGATAAAGGATCTTCCTAAACTTGGCTCATGGCACTCTGAACAAACAGAAGAGCATGGATAAAGGCTCTAGACTTTGGAAAGTATTACAATCAGAACTCAGAAACAATTTTATAGTTGCATAACGTTGCAAAAGCTAGGAGTTAACAAATTCTGTAGGTTTGTACAGAAGTTACTCTGAAGCACAATTACTGGATTTTAAACTTACCAAAAATATTATCCAATCTTCTTAGAGATTACTCTTGTAAGTACTTTTTTTATCCTGCAGATTAATACTTTACATAGAATACAAAATGCAGTTTGAGAACAAATCAGTAAGATGGAGCAGATACAACATTAAGATAGAGCCAGATTAACACTAGGGGAAAGTTTAGGTAGTCTAGCTTTAAGTGGGCTATTAATAACGTACTTCAACTAACCTCCATTTAAAAAAAAAATTCAAGACCGTTTTCTAAATCAAACTTGTTAAAAAAAAAACAACCCACAGCAAAAACAACCACACAGAAAACAAAATGAACAAAACCAAATAAACCCACAGTTGCCTATCTTATCTTATTTTAGAACAAAAGAATGACTTTTACATATTTTGTATTCTTTGGCAGGGAATCTATGAAACCAGAACACGTCCTGACAAACTGAACCTTTGCTGAGAAGTGTTCATAATCGTAAACTCATTTATAAGGTGTTATGTGGGAGATGCCAAGTCGCAACAATTTGAAAGTCAACAACATGGAATGTACCAACAGATTTATGAAGGAAAACAGTAGCAGTTATTCACATGTTCAGGGTAGCTAACTGCTCTTTATGAATTAGGTTTCCCTGTATAAATTAGAAAACTACAAAATGTCAGAACTGGGAGAAATCTCCGTTTTCTGTAAAAGTTCAAGTGAAAACACCTTTGCAGCACTTTCCTCAGACAATCGCGTACTGCTCGTATAAAAGGTCTCTTATCCTATAGAAGTCCTGACAGAGACAGCCTTCCAATCCAATGCGCCCTGTTTCAGTCTGCAACAAAAGACATGTTTTGATTTATTAGCTTTACACTGAGAAACCTAATTTTCATTCAGAATATTGTTTACCAAAGAGTATGAGACACAGGACACCTACCCTGCGAACAGCCACCAGATTGTTGCACACAAGCACTCCTCCCACAAATTCAGCTTGTATGCCTTCTCGCAAGAGAACCTGCTTGAAGTCAGACAGCCTTGGCTCATTCATAAACACAGACTGATGTCCAAGAACCTTGAAAACAACACACACAATTTTAATACTTCTATTTAATACCTTCCATTTTTACAAAGATCTCATTACTGCATAGGTAGCAGTGCGGTCTAGACCACAGGACTATAAATTACTGAAGACAAATGGAAAGCTGACAATGAAGACCCCTCTTCCAAGCCATGCCATGCCAGGGACAGAGCTGCAGGAAGCTGTACTGCTGATCAGTACATACTTCTGTGATGGTTGCCATGAATCTGAACAGACTTTAGGTTTGTCTCCACAGTTACCTAGCTCCTAGAAAGGACTACACTCAGGACTGTGAAACAGTATCTTAAAAAGCAACTCTAGGATTAAAAAGCATTGGAATCATTCAACAAAAAGATAAAATGATATCTCCTCACATGCAAAGTATTTTGAGCAAAGACAAATTTATAGAAAAGCTAAATTTAATGAACTCTCAAATCACTACTGTAGAAGCAGATGTATGAATGTCAAAGATCTGTATCTCAAGCATATATTTTCCACAGCATCAACAAAACATAGTAAAATCCAAAAATAATACGCTAATTAAAATCTTTTCTTCATAAATACATGGCACTGTATGCTAGGCACTGTTAGTAGATGTGAAAGACCATACTCACTGATAAGCATAAAATCTGAACAAAGCAAAGAACCAGGTTTAACAAAGAGAAAACCAAACATGAAAACCCAGTATCAGTTAGGCTTCCAGTTGAGCTAAGATCAGTATCCACTGCTAAGCACTAGAAAAACATAAATGAATGCAGAGCTCTTCATAAAAAAAATTCAGATCAGCATCATTTCTGTACCTCATGAGGTGGCAGAGGTTCCAACGTAGGGATGATTTCACTCTCCTCACACATCTCCTTGTCATCGTCACCAAAGAGGCTTTTCATGGCCTTCTGCTGCGCAATCACACTCGAGTCTGAAGAAGGCACGTCCACTTGCATCTCTAAGTCTTCGTCTTCCCTCAACTCTCCCTCTTCCAAAATAACTCCAGTATCCACTTTTGAAACCCGCATATCCAGAACACCATCTATCCAAGCCAACTCAGCATCCTTGGCTTTACAGAACTGCAGAGAGCTGACAAGAGAGTCTTTTAACCTGACCTGGGTTGAACAAAAATAAAAGCAGCAGAGATCAATACCTTTCTTGTCTTGGTTAAAATAGAAAAGAATATATATGACTGCAAGCCTGAGCTAAATTTACAGCAAGAGCAATAATTTTTTTTTTTTTTTAAATCAGAAACTTTTTTTGCAGCCATGGAGTTTCTTAGTTGGTCTTAGCAAATTCATGGAAAGTTTCTATAGATACATTTAGGCTACTGAAGAGCAGTTCCACATTCCAACCCTCCAAAAAATGGTAATTAATATTTTTTTGTAAGAAAGGATTTTGTTAATATCAGACTTTAGAATGACTCTACCCTGGCTCCTCTGAGGCACTCAAGGACTTTAGTCTCTGCTCTTAAAGACTGTTCTCCACTTAAGATGGGACACGATTTCCATAGTGGAATCAAGGCTGCAAGTGTATGAAAGATACAGCAACTAACTACCCATCTGCAGCACAGTCCACTCAAAAGAGACTGCAATTCTGATGCTTCACTCATATCTATTATTTTGAAATTCAATGTCTCCACTGTACTTCTCCTGTGTCACTTCTAACATACTAGCAATTCCCATAGCTTTAAAAAAACCCGAAAAAACCATCAACGACTAACAGACAAAATGCAGAAAACAAGCTGTTTCAAGTCTGAATTTTCTGCTTCCTACACGATAACAGATTTTTCTCTGGAATGAAGCAGAAGTATCTCTTTCAACAATTCCACCAATGCTTTTCTACTAACTTTAAAAGGACAAAGGAATAAAGGACTAATGCAAAAAGTTTCTTTGAGACACTTCCCTCTAAACAATTTAAAAAACTGAATTGGGACCATACACAATTTTCACAAAATTCACAAAAGTTATCCAAGTTTCCTTATTTAGGACTTAATACATTGCTTTAATTTTCATGGCTAGCAGAGAGCAATATTTTATCACAAGCTCACTTTCCAAGTTTCATCACATAAGCTTTTTTGGGGGGTATGGGTATCTCACTTATTTTTATTGTTAGCTTGTTCCTAACTTCACATATTTATTCTTAGATAGTGTTTAAGTATGAAGGATTTTTATTCTCTTTGATCTCTAAGGCTCCCTTTCAGATTTTAAAGAGTATCCTGAATTGCAACGAGTATACAATGGTACTCTAAAAAAAGGCATTATAAATTTATTAATACTTCAGTAAAGTAAACTGATGTTCCTATGGACACCAGCCTTGCCTTTTGCACTTCATGTAAAAACACACTGATCTCATGTTCAAGCTTTCAAACACTAATGAATAGTAAACATCAGAAGAATGTTTACCTAAGACAGAAAAACACTGATGCCTTGATCACACAAAACCAATTGCACACCCAGGTAGTACCTCCTCTCCTCTCCCAAAGAAATGAGGGTCACATCAGAGTCTGCCAGTACAGCTCTAGCACAATCCACAGCAGTCACACAGCTAACGAATTCCAGTTCCTTACCTGGTAAATGTGAGTTTCGCTGGTTGCATCTACAGTTTCATGAAGTTTGGGCATGTAAACTTTAATATCTTTTCCACCAAAAGCTCTGCAACATTCTGCAAGGTCCTGACTGGCCTCAGGTGGTCCATGGACAATGACCAGTTGTCTTGGTTTCATTTGGTTAATAATTTTTTTAATTGAGTCCCCATCTGAACGCCCTTCATAGTCAATGTATGTAACTCTGGCTCTAGTTTGAATTAAAAACCCAAGAATATTATTTTTTAGTTTAAAAGATTAAACCTTTGAGTGCTTAGTCTAAAGATAGAAGATATTTTTAAACTATTCTACATCAGCAAAAGCTGTCAGCACAAGGTATATTATGGATGAGTAAAATACAGTGTTGTAAAATACCAGCATGCATTGTGTATTTAACACTATAAATTTACAAAATTCAATCACATAGTTGTTTGTCACATAGTTATCCAGAACATGAGATAAGCATATTTGAATATGTTACCCTTTTAACAAAACATGTTTTAGAATCTATGCTAACATACTATTGTATCATTTGTTCTACCTCGTCCAGTTGTCTCCATCAGACAAACCAGATTTCTTCAGAGTGGGGAACTATAAGACTCTACCGTGTTCCCAGAAAGACTAGTAAAAAACTTGGCTCAGGGGAAAAAAAACCCAAAAAGCAAGTCCTTTTCCACTTTCTTAAATCCAAGCTATCCTTTTACCCAGTTCACACTCTACCCATGCCACTATTTGAGCAGAATTGACAAGAACGAAGTCACTCACTTAATTTCCATGGATTCTGTTGCAGAAATACATTTGGTAGGAACATCTGATAAATCCTGGTCCATAGGCTCCTCTCCATTTGTCAAACCAGACTCTAATTTGCTTTTTTCTTCTTCTGTTGCTTGAAGTTCTGGAACTAGAAAATCCTCGGGTCTGAAGAATGAAAGGCATTTTGCTTTTAATAGTCTTAGAGTAAAACCAAAGCACTATCTAATATAAAAACAAATAATGCTGACTGCTACTGATATTTTTTATAACTGTTATTGCCAACAATTTTATTATGCTTGCCTACACTATTTCCATACTTGAACATAGCTCATTTGGGAAATATCACCTTCCTATCTTAAGAAAAGAACTTTAATAACTTGGGAAACACTACCAAGTCAAGAATTTCTAGCAAGTATTCCTTAGGCAGAGAGGACAAATATTACTAGATTTTTCTAGGAAGAACAGCGTTTTTTCTCCTCATAAATTTATCAATATATGTGTAATTTAAAGCAGACAAAAGTCAGGTTAAAAAAAAAATTAAATCTTCTAAGATTATAAAAAAAGGCCTGGAGTTAAAATACATCCTAAGAGGTGTGAACATAGATCATGGATCAGCACTCTGCAGCTTCAATCCTATCATAAGCTTCTTGTGAGACTTAGCAGCTGGAAAGAGTATATAACAGTGCTGCAAAAGAGACAAAATGATGATTTTGGTTTTTAATTACTTCTATTTTTTAATTATTTCACAGCTACTGTATGTTAGTATACATTGCTACCACACACTTGATAATCTCGCCGTATTCATCCCATTTAATTCTTTCTTCAGGGGCTGGAAACATTGGATAAGATTTCTTTGCCTGTTTGAAGAAGCTTCCTTTTCGGCTACCTTCGCCTTTCATCATCAAATCATGTTTGGTCTTATGTACAGTTGGCTGATCAATATCCTCTTCAGCATCACTCTCATCACTGGAGTCGATATCTGCCCTGAAATGACATTCCAAAAAAAAAAACCCTAGCACTTCTTGTTTAATTCAGGATTCATATTACATAAACACACTGACTGGAAAATAACAGCTGACTTAACACTAACTGAGATCATGGGCAGTTGATGTGTCGGAGAAAGAACTCACAGACAAATGGCAGATGAAACAGGCCTGTCAGAACAACAGATTAAAGACAACCCCTCCCAATTCCTCAGTGCCCCCACACAAGTCTACCAAAGCTATAATTTTCATTTTTTCCCTGTAAACAGTATAAGGAGCAGAATGATCACACAGAAATCTCAACTCTGATCGTTACAGCAGAATGCAGGAACACCAAATACTTACTCTTTAGACTGCTCTAACTTCTTAGCTGCTTCTTTCTTTAACTTCTCCTTTTCTAGATAATCTTCAAGTTCTTTTCCTTCCAACTTGACACGTTTTCTCAACTGCAGATAGAAATAAAATTAATGTTATTGTGAGTAGCTGACATGATTTTAATACTTCTCCTACATACTGCTGCTAAGAATATTTGTACTTAGGTACCAAGGGCAAGTACAACTTGTATGTCACATACAAGACAAGATTATGCAAATGTACAGCACATCAGCAAGGGAACATCGTGATTATATCAATCAATAGAGTCTATGTTCTAAAAATGTTAAAATCAATTAAGCATTACAAAAAGTTCTTGAAAGACCTTCGGGAAATCTCTCTCCAATAAGTGAAGGCAAATACTCTGAGATGACCAGTGGTTTTTAATTTTCCTACCAGTAACATCAAACCACAAGAATCTGGCAAAGTCATACTAGCTGGCAAAACAATGGTAAGTTTGGTTTTTTGTTTTCTGAAAATCAAATTAGAATATAGGTCACTTTGAATTAAACTAAATTCTAGCAATAATATAATACTGTAATTCAATGCTTCCAGTCAAATCCAAAACTAAAATAAAGCTGCTTCATCAGGATTGAAATTATCACCGCAATCACAGGGAGCTCCCACAAATTAACAAGGTTTACCAGAGAGAAGTAGACACAGGTACACAGATAATTGAAAGCAAGAACAAAAATTGTACTATAATTTCTACGGTTTGCTTATCTTTCTAATCCTGATGTGATGTATTACACTAATTTGACTTGATCCTCCCCTCACCCAAACCAGGAGCATTTTCCAGCAAGACTAATCCATTGTATATGGTGATACACTAACTGCAAGCAGATTTTTTCTATTATAACAAAAACAGGAAGTGAAGTGTTGCCTAAAGATAAATATTTAGAAGGAACTTCATGCTCAGTTCAATGGAGTATTAATTTTGCCACACCATCAAAAAGTTCCCAATATGAGACATATTTTCATCTACATTTATCCACAACTGATTAAATGTGCACCAGACTGGTTTCAGATTTCTCTCCATCACTAGAGGCGTTCTCAGATCAAAAAGGAAACTTAAGTTCAGTTTTGCCCACATTGCTCCAGATGGCCAACAGTAAAAAACTCTGAGATATAGAGACAATTCTTACCTCAATATCTATAACTTTTTCAGAGGGATTATCAATCAGGAATCGTGCTAATGTTCCAGGTGTAGTGCGGTAAGTTAAAATGATAGAGTTTTTGGAATCCTGGCACCACTGAATGAAAAGATCTCTAGAAAACCCACACTCCAAGTCAGGCTGACTGGCAAGAACAACTTTTGGACTAGGCACTCGAGCCAGATCAGACAGACTGTGACATAAGGAGAGATGGCGGAACTGAAAAGGGTTGTTTCTCTTGTCTTCAAAGCACCTCATCAACTTGTCACTCATCCACTCAACCTAAAACATGTAGTAACAAAGAGGTATCTGTAAGAATACAAGTTCTACAACTAACGCACAAACACAATGTGAAGTACAGGATGCAGTTGGCTCATGATTACACCAATGCTTCTCAGCAAGCTTAGAAATAATGATGAGCATAAACAACACCTACAAATACTCTACAACAAGCAAATACTTAAGTCCTCCTTTTTAACAGCTATAAACTATGCTAACAAGTCTTGTGATAAAAAGAGAAATGAGTATCAAGAACACATCCATAGCCATGACTGGACTGTTAGACTGTTACTTGATCAAAAGAACTCAGACACAAATATGCACTACAGAATAAAGACACTCCCCCAGTATTTTGCTATTTTTTACTGTGTAAAAGGAAAGCTTTTGCATACACATTCCTCTTCATAGTTGCATTGTAAAACCAAAACAAACCTGTGATTTAGAGAATTCCACTACATTGTAGCTGACATTATTCAGAAGTGCTAGAGAGTAGACTCCCAACCCCGCATCTTTTGTTCTCCAGATCTGATCAAGAAGCTGAGCAAGTTCCAGAACTCTGCCTGCTGTATCCACGGCTATTAATACATTTCCATCACCTCGTAATGTCTCCAAAACATTAGCTGAGAAGAATTAAAAACAAAATAAA
Organism: Pyrocephalus nanus; assembly: GCA_038380795.1. Taxonomy (NCBI): domain Eukaryota; kingdom Metazoa; phylum Chordata; class Aves; order Passeriformes; family Tyrannidae; genus Pyrocephalus; species Pyrocephalus nanus. Next base: position 47,536,030 of record CM076265.1, on the reverse strand, counting down.
AGCCTACTTATACTTTGAACCAAAGTTAGAATGTTTGTGGTGTAGCTTGGGTTTTTTTTGTTTGTTATACCACACTAGCAATCATAATCAAAAGCATACTGAACACATAAATAAATTGAACTTCAAAAGACATCCAAAGCCACATTTCCACCAAAATCAAAGAGAGCTGGAGCTTTCTCTGTCTGAAGATCTCACTGCCCATGACACTTTTTCTTTCTGTTTTTTTTTTTTTTTTTTTTTTTTTAATTAAAAAAATAATTAAAATGGAGTTTTAAAAAGGAATATGCTGAGGAAGGTAATTTAAAAATCCCCAAAGCCATTTATCAATATTGGGTAAAATGCACTGCTTTCAAATATGGTTTGTTGTTTTTAGGAAAACATTTAACTCACAGGATCAGTACAACCAGAAAAGAGTAATTCAAAATTTGTTAAATTTTAATAAGGGTTCTTAGTTTAGATGCTGATGAATTCTGCACAGAAAAATAATTTGCAGTGGCTAATAAGCCACATTACTGCTATTTTTCAAGCCCAAACAATACATACTCAGAAGCTGTTCATCCCTTTGCTTCCTCCTGGGTTGTACATAAGTAGCATTAAATGAATCTGTAATAAGCAATGAAGGCCTGCTCAACATTTCCAAGGAACATCCGTTCAGATGGCTGTGGAAAAAAAGCAAAAATCTCACTTTTTGCATTTCCATTTTGTAAGAAAAAATAAGACAGCTAGTTTCCAGATATTTGCATGTACAGAAATCAAACTTCTCAGCTGCTGAATGCTTCTTGCTTCAAACTTAGAAAAAAATAAAAACGAATGGAATAAAGAAACCCAGAGCTAATGCTTGTTTCAAACCAATTAATCTTGGTGCAAGCAAAATTAGTGGTCTTACTAGAACTGGAAATGCACTTCTGCTTCCATACCTCTTTATCACACACTAAATGATGCGTACCTAACACAACATATGAGAAACATTGCTATCTTGAACTTACATCTCCCTCTTGTGGTTGAAATCAACTGCATAAACAATTTCTTCCTCTCCATCCTTGACAATCTTCCAAATTGTGCCTCCTATCATGTGACCAGCTGGCAATGGTGTGATTGACAAACCATGTCCTTTGCCTACAAAAGATTTCAGTATTTTAGGTACATTACATGTTTAGGTACAACCCATTACTCTGAACAAGAGATAGTAACTTCAAACACCTAAATTATTACCCAGACAAAAAGTCAACCGAAGTAGGAAAAAGCAGTAATATCTGTCCTAACCATCTAATCCGTAACTTCAAAATTTGTTGTAATTCACTTCTCTATTTCCTCCAGAATAGAAAAACTAAAGTGCAGACCACTTCCTCCCTCCACCTCCCACCAATACTCAGAGGCACTGCAGAGCTGCTGTAACTATAGACCTATACAATAGTAAATTATAAAGCAAACATATCACCTGAAAGCAAGTGCACTGGTGAAACTCAGATCCCTCTCCGGGGCTACACTGAATGATTACTGCATCATTCACTGTTGAGGTACTTAGAGAAACTTACAGAAATTACACAGTCAGGAAGTCTTCCAGAATGACAAACACAAGTCAAACCATAGCAGGAAAGGTGTTCATGTGCTGAAGTCAGGGATGACAGAACTTTTCAGCACCTGATGCATTTTTTTAATGTGCTATTGCTCCTCGTCACTGATACCAGCCTGTACCTTTATCAGATTAAAACTAGACCACCCATGACCATTATTCACTGACTCTGCTGCATGAAGTGCACAGTAGTAGATAAAATTAAACATAATCTTCTCAAATACCTCCGTCTAGTCTTTTAAAATCATCTCCATTAAATATGAAAAAAGTTAGTTGTTTAAAAAAAAAGCTGGATACTAAAATTACTCTTTAGATGTAAAAATTGGCAGCACAGACATAGGCTTGCTACAAACATCTTGAGAAGAGGCCAGCCCTCTTTCCAGGATTACATCCTATTTCTATTTTTAAAAGAACAAGGTAAGTATTTTGGCAAGCACCATTCATGAACTGTGAGTTACTGCATTTCAGAGGCAAAGTGGCAGTGGTCAGCTTGTATGTGTCCCTGTTCAAGAAGAGGGTTTTCATTTCATTCTGATCTTTACATTCAACGAGAGTGAAAAAGCTGCTGATTCTCCAGCTGCCACAGTTCCTAGGAATCAACTACACCGAGTACAACTGAGTCAGTGAAGACTCCTCATTAAATCAGCCACATGCTGTAACTTCATCTCTGCAACATATCCCTGCCATAGAAAACTTTCCTTTGTGTTACTGGTTATGAAGACTTCTGAGGTATCTACCACTAAACACAATAAATGCTTTTGATAGACACGAGCAAATTCCAAGAAAAGTTACAAGAACACAAAAGAGAAACAAATGTCTCCCAACATGCTTTGACAGGACCTCCTCCCTGTGAAGTGAAAATTCTACCCATTTCTCCATACAATTACTGAGGCAAACATTCAGCTGATACAGACTGACACAGGGCTAATTCAATCAGCAGTGCAAGGTACACATTTCAGAACATTCAAAATGTTACTTTAACTCTCAATGATGTTGCCTTTAAATAAAAGTAATTTCCTGAGGCTTTGGAGACAACTTTACCTTTCAAGTTCACAATCTGAGAAAACTTCAGCTGTTGTATCTTATCAAAGGCTGCATCTACATCATCCAATGTAAAGAGCGTGAAATCTTCGGTATTATGGCGGGACTAAAATAAAAAAGAGGTACAGAGCATTCAAACATTCCACTACAACAAAGATGTTGTGTAGGAAAGTATCAACTTAAATGTACCTGGTAGAGATCATACATAAACATCTGTCCCATTTTATATACCGGAATAGTTGCATAAATGGCACAATTCAACCCCATTTTTCCAACTGCATATGGAAGTGCACCCAGGTGTAGAGGGTCGGGATGAGAAAGAAGAACAGCATCAACCTGGTGTACATGCCTATAAAGACAGGGACAACAAAAGCCATTGAGAGGAGTTCCATGTGGTGTTATGTACCTCCTATTAGAGCTATTTTGAGAATACATACACAGTCTGAATGCCAAACAACAAAACTGAAACCCTTTGAGGCTTGAAAAAGCTTTAAAAATCATAATTAAAAGTTACAGGTATTTCCCAATGTTCAAGTACTTAAAAATGCAAGTGACTTTTGAAAGATCTAAATTTCACATCAGATTCCTGATTAAAAAGACCTTAATATATATGTGGATACCAGAAAGTAAATTTACTGAGGGACCAAAAATATTATCAGTGCATGTGTGCTGCAAATTGTTTAATAAATCTAAAAACAGACCACAACTTTTCTTCTGAGGAGAAAGACCACCTAAAAGAACCAAAGACACAATTCTTAAATTGACAAGGATCAAATCAGAATCTATTTCTTTTAAAAAAGGTCAAATATATCATTTAAGAAAAGTGACACATCTTTTGGGGAGGGGTTATTAATTTTAAAAACAGATTTTTTCCCTGCAAAGTGTTGCATAAAATAAGAACTCAGATTAATAACTTTCTGCATTTCATAATTGAAACCTTGAGGGCATAAAACATACGTAACAAATGAAAATACAACTTGGGTTGAAAGCTTTTTGTTCCCTTGCACAGTGACTTGGGCACATACATTCTTCTCGATGGCTGCTATGAAAAACTGAATTTCATCTAATTGCTTCTCAGATACTCAAAAAATGTTATAATTTATCCTTAGCACCTAATAATCCTCCGTTAAAAGACTTCACACACTGCAAGACTGTAAACGCCAAAAAAGTGAATCTGTAAAACTTGCATCACAAAGCTTAGCTTTTAGTTTCAGTCCTAACTTGGTAATTGGCAAAGCTGCTTGCTGGACACCTGCAGAAGTTCAGTAGTAAAACCTAGATGGGTTTTGTTTTGTCGGCTGTTCCATTCCCTTTGCAGAGCTGGAGGGCAGAAGCCCTTTTCCTGACTGACAGTCTGTTCAACTTGAAACAAAAGGCAAGAGTTGAACCACTTTGTATTCAGCTTATACACACTTAGGCTTCTTCCATTTAAAACCATTCTAAATCAGTTTAGAGCCAAGGTCAGTGTCCTATAAACTCTGCCGTGTCACATTTATGAAAAAAAAACCCACAAAACATCCAAGCCAAAACAAGCACAGAGCAGTTTAAAAATTGCAGTTAATAGATGTAACTAATTGGACTGACAAGAAAAAATCCCAAGTTTTTACTGGAAAGGCTTCAGCGGTGTAATTCCCTTCACATGAAAGACACACCAAACAAAAAAATTGAGGAACAATTTTGGATTTAACACCACATACACATATCATTGCATGGAATTTTGAAGACTTTAAAGACAGGACAAGGCCTATAAAAAAAAACAAAAAGGTGTGCATGAACTGAACTACTTACTTCCTCAGAGAATCAATAATATCCATAGAAAAGTTTTCATCCCAGCCACAGTCCAAAAGAAAACGAAATTCATCTACTTGCAACAAATAACAAAGGGCGGATTCCTCCTGCACCCCTGAAAGCGTGGTCAACTTGATAATCGATGTCATTTTCCTCTCCAAGTGTTTAATTTCCAGAAGAACTAATCTGAAGGGGGCAGAAGTAAATGTCTCACTGACTAACACAACGTAAAAAGTCTATTTACTTAGACCTAGCTTCATACGTTCCTGAAAATATGCAGGGTAACTGTGTTAATAGTGTTCATTATAGCTGCTAGATATCAATTAAGTCTCAAATATTAACGTTCGACCGTTATAAGTCTTCTGCTATTAGAAAGAGGGGTTTTGTTGTTTGGGGTTTTTTTACAATATAGAACTATATACAGCTTAAAAACCCAACCAAACAAAAACGGTCGCAAGAAGCAGTCCAGTTAACAGCCGCTCCCCGGGGCCGGACGGGGACAGTGGGGATGGCGCACCCAGGGCCGTGGCCCCTCCAACGCCCCGGGGGTCCGGGGCTCCAGCGCCCGCCGGGCCCCGCAGGCCAGGCCCGGCCTGCCGGGGCGAGTCTCGCCGGGTGGGGACGGCGTTCCGGGCGCGAGCCCTGCGCCCGCTGCAGTCGGTGAAGGAGAGGACGAGGAGGGAGCGGAGGACGGGGAGGAAGCGCCGCTACCTAAGGCGCTCAGCCCGGCCCGGCGCGCGCAGCGCCCGCCGCCATCTTGCAGGAGGTGGGGAGGAGGGGGGCGGGCAGAAGGGCGGAAGGGTGGCGGGCGGCACCACCGCGAGCCCTTCGGGGGGGAGAAACGTGGCCCCCCCCGTCCCTGCGCGGCCCTTGGTCGGTCCCGGCCTGCCCGTTCCCGGTGCCCTTGGAGCGGCCGCGGCGGGACCGGCGTGAGCGGCGGTAATGGCGGGGCTGGGGCGGGGGGTTAGGGGGCGCTGGGACCGCCGTGACACTTCCTCGGGAGCTTCTCGTGTTGTCCCCAACCCCTTCGGCCGGGATGCGGCGACTCAGCCTTGAAGCTTTAAGATGCTCTTGCCCCTGCGGCCGGGGCCGTGCGGGAGCCGGCGGGGTCCCAGGCGGGCGGGAGCAGCGGAGCCGGGCGGTGGCGGGGCCCTGTCGGGGGGAGAGCGGCCCGGGCCGCTCTCGGGGCCGGCGTCGGGGTCGGTGTGGGGGCAGCACCTCCTGCCCGCTCCGCAGGGCGCGGGTGCACGGCCGCCACACAGCGGGAGCGGCGGCGCTGGTGTCCGTCCGACCGCGGGGCCCGGCGCTGTGGGACACGGCCGTGGCGTCCAGCTTAACTCCCTAACCTGGAAGGGTTCGGTTGGGTTGGAAAGGTTCGCTGTGCCTGTTTGTTCTGGAGGAGGGAAGACTGAGAGGGGGCGCATATGAATATAAATATCACAAAGGCGGCTGCCAGGTGCATGGTGACACGCTTTTTTCAGTGGTGCCCAGCGACAGGACGGGGAGCAATGGCCATAAACTCAAAGACAAGAAGTTCTACCTCAACATGAGGAAGAACTTTACGTTAAGTTTGGCAGAATACTGAAACAGGCAGTCCGGAGAGGTCGTGGACTCTCCCTCTCTGGAGGCATTCCAAACCCACCTGGACACGTTCCTGTGTCACGTGCTCTAGGTGACCCTGCCTTGGCAGGCAGGTTGGACTAGATGATCTCCAGAGGTCCCTTCCAACCCTAACGATTCTGTGATTTTAGAAATGTCCTTCCTTATCTGTCAGCTCCCTACTGAACGTGCAGCTTGTCTTTCAGTCTTGATATAGGTAATAAGGCACCCATCTACAGGAATTTAAATTATAGATGTGTTTGTTTTTACAAGGATGTGTTCTGTTTTACAGAACAGCAAACTTGTGTAGAGTTGCTTTAATGGGTAGCTAACTCTAGAACCTTTAAAAATGGAACTATTTCGTTAGGGATATCTTAAAAAGAGATGTTCTATTTCTCTCTCTGTTTTAGGATTAAATCCTCTTTCCCAGGGTGAAGAGTTTATTAGGATTATTTCTAAGAAACACAGGTATGGGTTGAAAACAGCACGTCTCTTAGGAAGTATGTGATGGCCTTCTTGTTTATTATGTGTTTGTAGAATCCTAGTAAGTGAAAGTAAAGGTGCCAACTGTGCAACAGTTTCCATGTGCAGATTTATTAGTAACTCTTACCTGTTATGCTTTTCTTTCTAGCAGTCATGGTGAATTTACCACAAGTTGTGCGTGATCACTGGGTCCACATCTTAGTTCCCTTGGGATTTGTGATTGGATGCTATTTGGACAGATGGAATGATGAAAAACTGGCAGCCTACAGAAACAAGAGCTTATTATATAGAAGGTCTGCTTTATGATGCCTCTTAAATATGTACATATAGTTATTTTCAAAGTGCTTCTGTGTTCTTTTTGAGAGTTTTAAGTATGAACAAAAACCCCAACAGTCAAAATATTAAAGGAAAGAAATCCCTAAAAATTTAATCTAGCATTCATAAAGTGTTTTAGGTCACTAAATTGGGTCTTTAGGAGCCAACTTTGTTAGGAAAGAAAGGATTATTAACCGCTGTCAAGATCCTAGTCATGAAATGTGTAAAACACTATGTCGTCTCTCTCTAAAAGTTCAGTGGGAAACACAGTGCTTGAATTTTAGTTTTCTGTCTTAAATTTATCACATCACTTTTTAACTAAATACTTGAATAAATGCATGTTATTAAAAATAATAACCAAGATTTTACCAATTAACTTCTTTGGGCAACTGCTGTATCTGCACTGAATGATGTGATTATATACACTGATGAGTTTGGGTTTACTGGCTATGACTTCTCAGGGAAAATTTAGATTAGAGAACTTCAGGCATTGCCTCATCTATGTCAATTCTAATTCTGTATTAGATCATAGGGTTAGCAAAACGAGAAGAAAAATCATGTTGCACAGTATGGATTAATAATAGGAATAATATCAGTTTTCAGGTGATTTTTTTTTTTCAACTCTGGTCTCAACTAAATTTTTGAGTAAGAAAGAAAACTTAAGACATAATCCACCCCACAGGTACCTTAGCACTTTTTTTACTGGTGTTGCTGTGAACTGGGATGCTCTTTAAGCATCTTGCAAAAATACCTTCTGATTTCACACCTACTTTTCTTCCCACTAAAGTAATGAATTATTGTGTTTAAAAGAAATAGAATTTTTCATTATGGATCAGTTTAAAAGTCTGTTAACTCCTTAGAGATCAGCTGTTTTGTGCTATCATTTAAATGAATGGAAATAAGAGGGCTCAGTCTGTTCAAGCTTTGGAAATAAAAGAAGTTTATCAGTATTAAAAGATTTTTAACTGACAACTATTGCAAGGAAAGTTAAATTTATACATAAATCTCAAAATTAAGCTATTGTAGAATAAATTACATTTATTAATAGCTATTCTATCAAAAAAATCCTAATTTTAGTCTTTTCCCTCTGTTTTTCTTATTTCTACACAGGGAGTTGAAGCCTGGTGAAGAGGTGACATGGAGATAAGAGCTGCCGATGAAATGGAAGACATTTTTGTTTGATTCATCATCTTATCTCACATGTTGAAAGAACAGGATTATGATTTTTACCCTGAGGGCATACTACAGAAAAGGACACCTGCAATTCCTCAGTGCTAGTTTAATTTCCAATGTTATTTTTTGAAGTTGATTTAATTAAATGACTTAGAGGTTTCCAGGAATTCCATTAGTCCCTAAGTGTTGAGAACATTTTGTCCTGTACTCTGGAAGTGAGGAGGAAGAATTATGTAATAAAGAAAAGCTATGCAAAAATAATCCATGCTGTTATTTATCTGTATGGTGTGGAATCTATGTATTTGAATGTATTTTATATGGCCAGCTGCTGGGCTGGCCCTGCCTGGCCTCTTCTGTCAGCAACGGCTCATCCCCTAATTTATGAACTAGCCTTCAAAGGAATACTTCACATAGACCCAGAATGTGGTTGGCAGTTGCTTGTGTGTTTTTTAATTGAACGTGGACAAGTTTATTTTTGGATTTCCTCTGTAGGCTTGTTTGGAACAGTGGCAAGTGGGTATGGAGGCTTTGAGACGGGAAGGGGAAGGTGTGAGGGATGGGCAGCTGGTGAGCACAGGTGGCGTTGAGCTCTGTGCCATGGGGACAGCAGGGGTTCGGGGTTCCGGGGGGCCCGGGGCGGTGTAGGAGGCGCCTCTGGATGAGCGGGACACGCCGCTGGATGGGCGGTGCGTGTGGGCCTCCCGTCACGCGGGGGCGCTCGCGGCCCGTGCCCCGTCCGCGGCCTCCCGTCCGGCAGGGGGCGCCCCCGTGGCGGCGGGGGGAGCGCGGCGGGCCGTGCGCGGAGGGGCGGCGGCGCGGGGCGCCGTGATTGGGCGGGCGGGTCATGTGGGGCGGGGGCTGCGGGCCGGGTCAGTAAACATGGAGTCGATCTTCCATGAGCGGGTGAGTGCGGGACGGGGCGGGCAGGGGGCCGGGCGGGACACACCGCCCGCACCTGTGTGTGAGTGAGGAGCTGCCGGGCTGGGCGCCCTGTGCCCCCTGCCCGGCACCTTCTGGCGGCTGCGGCTCGTCCCCCACTCCGGGGGACCGCGGTCCTCCCGCGCGGCGCTGCCGGTGCCCGGGGCCCCTCCCGGCCTGACATGCCGGCTCTGCGGGTGAAGGGAATGTCGTTACTGCCGATCGGAATGAGTCAGGGCTGAGTCCCGTCCGCCCCTTTGACGCGGGGACCGCGCTCCTGGGGGCTGTAGAAGTGGATCTGGGGTGCGGGAAGGTGCGGGCTGCACCTGCTTGTGTTTCTTGAGAGAGAGCTCGCATGGCTGAGAAATGAGTCTGAAGGTGAGCAGGGCTGTCTTTGTGCCCTCAGACCCATCTCTTCAGCGAGCCTGGCTTGTCTGAGGCTGTGTAATGAGCAGGGAGAGGGAGCGCTGTTAAGGAAATCCTGATCCATATACTGTGCTCCTGTGCGGTGTATTTCCTGTTGTGGAGAAGAAACGTTTCTATGAACTGCTGTGATTTTTCCAGGTTCCCAAATATGAACTTTTTCTGTTTAAATGCTGTTCAAATATAATTGTCTGTTTTCATATACCTTGCTAATGTCTCTTCAGCTTTACTGTTCTGTTACATTTTCTCATGTGTAAGGGTTGGTTTAGTTAGAAATTAAGCAAGATAGGGATATAACTTCCTTAAAAAAATAAAATTACAGTTCTGAAGTAAATAGAAACTGAGGAGTGTTCTTTCAGACTCCGTTTGGGTTGCAAAATTTGGCAAGTGCTGTGGTGTTAAGCAGCTGCTGTTCAGAGGATGAGTGTTAGATTTCAGCCATTATGGCCTCTGCTACAGTGACCTTGAGTTTCAGTCTAGATTTGAAAATAGTTTAAGAGAAGCATACCCTTCTCTTATCTGGCCTTGCCTATCACATAATGAAATTATAGCTTTTCTTAATGAGTAAGTTGCTTTCTAGTTTAATAACAAAACTCTGCTGAAATTGAAGCGACGGAGCATGATAGATTTACAGTCACAAGGTGATGGTATTTTTTAGTTGCTACAGGTTTTGGGGAAGGGGAATTGTACAGTCTTGGGCCTCCCATATGTGAAACATAACTGCTCCCTGGTTATTCACCCAGTTAAAAAGTTGCACCTGAATGCCTGTTTTAAGTTGGAATACCTAATATTTTTATCCTGTTATTCAATGGAAAATGTAACTGAATCTCTGCTTTTTTTTCTTAAGGAGTATTTTCCCCTCCATTAACTGATGTCAATATACTTAGAAGTGCCGCATATATGGGTACATCTGAATCTGTATCCCTTAGATGTTTTGATAAAAAGGCATTAGAAACATGGTATTTATAAAGGAAATTCAATAAAATAAAGAAGTAAGCAATGTGTCACTTTTAAGAGTGAAATGACAGTTACAGAAAGTAGGATTGAAGGATAGTGCTTTAGGAGCCCCCATCTTAGATGTTTGTCCTTTCCTTGATAAGATACAAATGATTGAAAAGACTGAAAGCGGGGCAGCAGTTTGTATCAGGAGAGGTTTCAATGAGGGGATTTCAGGTTATGGGAAGTGTAATGTTCTCTGCACAAAACAACGGCAGTTAATGTCTGTAAAAACTGTATGATCAGTGTTCTGCATTTTGCACTTAATATGTATAACATTTTCATATGAAAATTAACATTTATTACTTCTAAGGTAAAACTGTACAAATAAGAGAAGTCTTTTTAGTGAAATTAAGATGTAAGCCTGTAGCACAACTAATTTTTAGAGGTATTTTAATATCCCTAGTGGAGAAACCTGTGATTGTTGAGCAGGTTCTGCTGTTCCAGTTTATCATATAACCAGCAGTAGGGATGTGGTCCTAAGGGACAGGAGCTGGTGTTCAGTCTGGAGTTTCTTGGTACAGGAAGGGTGTGAGCCAAGGAGGAGGTTTCTGGATGCCATTGAAGCCTGGCTGTACAGTCACTTTGGTTTTAATAACTCATTGCTCAGTTAAGTGATGAAGCCCTTGGAAGATTCTGTAACCGGGAGTAAACAGAACTTTTGAGGATTCTGCTTGAAGGGAGATCATGAGAGTGTTCTACATAGGATTTGTGTGAAGCTTTCATGGAAGCTTAAAGAATATTCCTCAGAGGCATACTCTTGTATTCTTAGTGTATGTGTGTCTGCATGAGAGAGGGGTGTTCTGTATTTTCGATGAGGGGTTCTGGTTTTGTTTTTAGTAAAAGGCATGGACAATAGAGTTCTTAATGTAAATAAAAGTGAAGACTGATTAAAACTAAAGATAAAAGTGGGATTTAAAAACTGATGCTACTTGTCTTGCACTTGGAGTTATTTGTAAAAACAAAAGTGGCTTTTCCATGGGAAACTCCAATTTCGTTGTTTTGTGGTTTTTTTGTTTTGTTTTGTTTTTTTTAACGTGGCAGTATTTTATCTGCACTTAGGAAAATAATGGAGCCTGACATGCATTCATTCAGATTAGGTATTTTTTATTTTGTCCAACAAAATCATGACTGACACTTGTAATTGACTTACTTTAAATTTGTGTTGACATTCTAAAAATGTTACATTACATTTCTATTATCTGCAGTGCACTGGATATGTGACCAAGTATCTAAAGCAATTTTTATTTCAATGGTTTATCAACAAGATATATTTTCATTGTTTAATATGCTGAATTTAAGAAGTTTTTTTCTTGTCCCCTCATCACTGTCATCAGGATTCTAGAACTAGTGGATTTTTTACCTACTTTCTATATGTAAATTTCATACAGAAAATGAGCTTTACTGCTCCTCCAGCTCCAAATCACTTCCTCAGCAATAATGCGGAGAGACATTTCAACAGCCACACCTGTCAGGGAAGAAAAGTTAAAAAAGAATGGGTGTCAGTTAACAGAAAACACGAGTTCCTGGGAAGTAGAGATCTAAACTGTTCTGTTTTCATGTGGTGGTGATTTGGAAGAGGACAGAATCCATTGGATGTAGAGTCCCCGTGTGATTTGGTCAGGCCATTGGCAATTTTTATGGTGTTTCCAAAAGCATTTTTTACATGAAATTTATTTCCTTTGAGGAAAAAAGTAGTGTGCCTGATTTTTTTTGGGTTTTTTTGGTTTTTTTCCCCCATAAAGTTGATGGGAGGGTTGCAGTGTAATACATTCAAAGAATATATGGTATTCTGGGTGAGTGGGGAGGGCAGGAAGTTTACAGAATGAAATGGTTGAGTCATTGTACAGAGTTTATGTAAACCTGATTTTCTTGTTGTCTTTGGTATTTTTTTCTCTTCCAATATTAGCAAGAAGGCTCACTGTGTGCACAACACTGTCTGAATAATTTGCTGCAAGGGGAATACTTTAGTCCTGTAGAGTTATCCTCTATTGCACAGCAGTTGGATGAGGAAGAAAGGATGAGAATGGCAGAGGGAGGAGTATCTAGTGAAGAATACAGAACATTTTTACAGGTAAAATCACCTTCATTTGAGGTGGCTTGATATTTGCCTGAAATGTAATATTGTTTAGCACAGACCTGCTATTCTTGCTAAGCTAGACAAGGTTCATTTTGTAGTGCTGAAAGTTCTTAAATTTATAAACCTTTTCATTCATGCATCTTAGATTTGGCATTTTCAAATGTTATTAGCACAGTAATTCTACAAAAAGCTACATTCATCTTACAAGTAGGAAGTCAGACATGGCAAGGAGGATCGGTGATTTGCCTTTTGTTTTTGTAAGCCAGTGTCAGATAGGAACAGAAGTTCCCATGCCTGTCTGCCCTTTAAGCACTGAGCATTTCTAATTTAAAGGTTTGAGTTTTAAATTAATATGCCTATTTGGGGCATTGTAGTCAGCCTTACAGACAAGGACATAACAAGTTGTTGCTTTAAGAATGTGCAGTTATGTTTATTTTCAAAACTCAATTATTTTTGACCTTTTATGCTTACACCCTTTTTCTCTTTTCTCCCTCCCAATCTCACATTGAGCAGCAGCCTTCTGTAAATATGGATGATAGTGGATTCTTCTCAATTCAAGTAAGCACAGCTCTCTTCTTATACAATTTTCTGTTTATGTAGTATATGTTCTCTCATATAATTTAAATGGCATTGAGCTTTCTCATCTAGTTGCCAGTTTATGGGCTTAATGGGATGAAGTGCTGGACTTTCAAATCTTCAGAGTGTTTTCCATTAAGAGCAGTGACTTGCAGTTTTTCAGTCGATGGGCCTGGAAACACATAGAGGCATGAAACTGTGAACACCTGCTGGCAATAAGCTTGATTTCTAAGCTGCTTCTTATGGGCACTTTAGGTGTAAACATTGGCTCCCATAGACTACAGGTGAAAACGCAGAATTGAGATTGCTTTCTCAAATTATGGACTCTAAAGCCCTTGGCAATGATTACAGGGTTATAATAGTGAGCTGCATAAAGCATCTGCATTCCAGGTTTTTATAACTCACTCCAGATGCTTCAGAGCTGGTTTTATTATTTTTCTTGTTTGGTTGGGTTTTTTTAAGGGCCGTAGTGGAAAAGTAATCAATAATAAATACTTAACCAGAAAAGCAACAAAAAGGGTTTTGAATGCCAAACTGGGGCTTTTGTCTAGACTAGAGCTGTAGGCAATGCTTTGCACCTTTGGCTGTCTCCCAGGCTTTCAGAGATGCTTTTCCGTGTTCCAGTATCCCTCAAGAGCCTGTCTTCCTCATGGCAGGACAGGGCTGTTTTTCTGTTCAGTGAAAAACCATTTAGTTTGGCTTTCCTTGTATTCTTGATTTTGTTGCTTCAGTGTTGTTTCAGCTGAAAAAAAATACGCTTCCCCATTCTACTTTTTTGTCCTGTCATTGCTTTTCTCACTTGCTGCACAGTTGGCTTCCTGAAAGCAAGTTGAATTGTTAATTTAAAATTTCTTATAGCATTATTTCAGGTAGCCTTAAAGAGTTATTGTAAAAGAGTTTGTGCTCAGTTCATTACCTGACTGATCCCATGACAATCCAGTAGTACAGAATTTCCAATAGTTACTGTGGAGAAAGATTGAGTTGTATTGGGGAGGGAGGGCAGAGCAATGCATTGAGAGCAGGGATGACAACTATTGAGATGTGTGTGGGAGGTGAAGTTACAGCTTTGTTTTTGATTTAACACATCTCAGTTAAATCCTAGTTTTGTTACTTCCTCTTAGACAAGGTATAAGTGTTATGTTTGCATGCAGATTCCTGACAGCTGCATTTTGCATAATATAATTCCTAGATTTCCTGGCTGTGTTTTGAAATCTAAGTTTTACAAAAACTACCTCTTGTAGTAGCTAAGGTGGTTGTGTTGCTCAAATTTAGATTTGATGTCTTGACTCATGAAAAGTCCTATTTTTTGACAGGTTATAAGCAATGCCTTGAAAGTGTGGGGTTTAGAACTAATCCTCTTCAACAGCCCAGAGTATCAGAGACTTGGGATCGACCCTATGTAAGACTTCTTTAGCACCCTGCTTTCATTTTACTGAAAAAACCCTCTTAATTTATGTTTTAAATCTTTCTTTAAAATTACTATTTCAAATTCTGTTGCATTCTGATGTTTGTATTATACCTTGGGGTTTTGTTTAATTTTTTGGGGGGTACATATGAGTATCTGTCTCTGTGCCTTCATGATTTCTTAGTATTTCTGATATCACAGATATATGGAAATTTCAGTGATATTGACAACTTCCTAAATGTTATAAAAGCAGTATAAGTATTCTGTAATGTGGCATCAACAGTTGTATTACTGAAATTTTATTATATAAATTGGAATCAGTGGTTGCAAAGAACTTAAGCATTAACTTGTATTCTGATTTTATAGTATTTAATTTTATTTATGCCTTTGTTTTTCTTTTTACAGAAATGAAAAATCATTTATTTGTAATTATAAGGAACACTGGTTTACAGTTCGAAAGTTAGGAAAACAGGTGACATTGTCTTTTTTTATTAAAATATTGACTTCAGAATGGGTGTGGAAAAGTGGGTGCGAGTAGATCATGTGTTGGCCTTTTGCAAGCTTTTGCTGCAGTTTGCTTTAATAATATCCCATATTAAAAAAAAAAAAAGTAAATGTTTGTTTTATCACAGAAATGCCAAGCAGCTGATTATAATTGTAAGCCTGGGGAAAGACCAGCAATTCCTTATTGACTCTGTCCTTTAGGGAGATGCAGCTCTGGTAGAGTCTCTATGACATTTAAGCTAGTTTCTTTTTTTTCTTCTCTGTGAAAAATAGCAGAAAAAATTGTATGGGAGAGGAGCAGGGAGTCCTAGACAAGGATTAGAATCCCTATAGAATGCAAACTTATTTTAATGAACTAGATTATTGACACTATAAAAATATTGTTTGTTTAAATGGAGAAGAGGTGTAAAAAAAAATTTGAAGTTCAAATTAATTAATATTTGTGATTGCTAGTATTTAAGAGTATCCATTAGAATGAGGTTGGGGGAAGTAGAATCAGAACTTTGTACTGTTTTGGAAAACTTTATGAAATAATTGTATTCTAATCAGGAAATAGTTATTAAAGGTAAGGGATGGCCATACAAATATTATCTGGTACATATATAATAATTCACATCCATGTCCCTTGCAACATCAATGCAGTGTCTTATTTCAGTGGCCAATCATCCTTCTGGATCATACTTCATAAGCAACATGAGCTGGTTTGGTGTTTGTTTTTTTCAGGTGGCTTTTTTTGTAGAAAATGTTAATGGAAAACAGCCTTTAGATTTTGTAATTGTGGGGCAGGAGTTTTTTTGCCCATTTGGATCATTTTTGCAAGTGCTGGCTACCTATGTTGTCATCCAGATGAAAAAAAAAAAAAAAAAAAAGAAAAATTACCTATGAGTAAGCAAACTGAACTCTACTGTTCTGCTTTAGTTTAAAAGTATGGCTAATGCTCATAGGCAATTTTTGTTTATTTGATATCAAAAAAGATGGTCTCTTAAAATTATAGGAATGCTCCTTATTGTATATACAACCATATTGGGTGAAATTTTGTGAGAGAGCATTCTAATCTGAAACATCCTGACTTGGAGGGAGGATGTGTTTTGCTTGTAACCACGTGAAGACAATACTAGGTGTCTGTTATCTGAAGTGTAATGAGAAAAGGTAGATGTAATGAGAAAAGATGGATTTAACCTGCTTCTCTTCTGTTACAGTTAAAGCGAAATTAGTTAACCAAAACTTTCCCCTCCATATTCCCTTTTAAAAGTTTCTGTAGTCTGTGCATCGTATTTTTTACATACAGTTGTTTTTCTTACTCTTTCCTAGTGGTAGAGGGTGTTTTGGCTAAATAAGTGATTGTATGACAGAGTGGTAGATAGTCACTCATAGTATGATTCTGGCTGCAGGTGTATGGCTGCATATGTGGAAGTGTGGTTAGATCAATGCATTTTTTTGTGAGGTATTATAAATTACTAGTTGTCTTCTTCAGGAAACTAGAAATGATCTGTGTATATTTGTATCAAGTCTTCCCTGTTGTAATACAGTGCTATACTCTCAGCATATTAAATCTGAGTTAATTGTTCTTCATTTTTAAATTTAAAAATAATCTCAGAGAAGGGTAAACAATAGTTTTCAGCATCACCAGCTATTAAAGGGAGAATGTTTAATGCATGTATTTAATGGAAATAATTTAACATCTATTTCCTGTATCCATTAATTTCCTAACACACAGCATTAACTTATGGTTTCTTACTTCATCAGTCTCAGCTTTAAAAGTAGGATTAGCAGAATTTTACAATGATGTCCAAAATAAATGAAAATACAATGGTAGAAGAATTATCTGTTTTAATCTGTTTGCCTGATACTAATATTCAGTGATGGGAGAGAGCATGTAGTAATTCCCACACTTCAGATCTGTTAGCTGAAGAGTATTTGAAGATAACCTTTAGCAGTATAGGTATTGTGCTTCAAAAGACTTTTATTTGATAATTTATGTTACTAGATTTATTTGGATATTCCATCATAGAAGATTACCACAATGTACAGAAATTAATTATTGAGTAATATTTATGCTAATTTGTTTTCTCAACCCCTCTTTTCTTTAATTACAGTGGTTTAACTTGAACTCTCTCTTGATGGGTCCAGAACTTATATCAGACACATATCTTGCACTTTTCTTGGCTCAATTACAACAGGAAGGTAATAGAAACTTGCAGATGTTAAATAGTAACTTGCAGATATTAAATCTCATTAATTAAAAGTAGGGAATAATTATTTCTTAGAACTTACATATTCACTTAACTACCCTTAGTTTTATGACTGAAATAGTGAAATAACCCAAGTCTTTATAATGAAAGGTAGAGTCTTACATTGTAATAAATGGCACATCATTTTGTTCCATATAGTGTGCATTTTAGTGTGTTTGTATCTGCACCTTAATGCCATGGACTTATGATTTCTTTTTCTCAGGTTATTCCATATTTGTAGTAAAAGGTGACCTGCCAGACTGTGAGGCTGATCAGCTGCTGCAGATGATTCGGGTACAGCAGATGCAGAGACCAAAACTAATTGGAGAAGAGGCAGCACAGTCAAGAGATCAGAGGTAAGGTAAATAGAGATTTCATTTTAATAATGTTCAGTATGATTGGTTTCCATGATTAAGGCCACATGGAGACAACCCCCTTAAGTAATTAGAAGTACCTTCAGTGCAACATTTAGTGCTTTTGAACACAGTAAAAGCAAGGTGGTAGCCTACAAATGGTTTATTTTTTAATGGTGTATTTTTAAGTGGGTAAAAACTGCCTTAATAAGGATTGAGTTTTCCCATGTGCATAAGTATACTGTAGTGCAGATTTTTAATTTCGTGATTAAAATGGGTTAGCAAATCTTACCAAACTATGGTGAATAGTAATTAACCTGTAATTAAGACTGGCTTATGCATTCAGTCATAAGTAGAAAAGAACGAGAAGCCCAAATATGAATTTCACATCATATAAATCGTACACCATTCTCTTCTGGAATAATTTCATTCCAGTGTTGTGGTGCAGCTCAGTTCTGATGCATTTTGCTAATATAAAACATCCTTGAAAACATATAAAGTGCTACTTCTGCAATAATTTTATTAAACTTTCACTGTGAATAAATTGCATACTGATAAAAAGGCTTAAGGCTTTTCAGAGGAATTCATTATTATTTCCTTCTCTTTGTAAAGTTAAACTGGTGTTGTAAATTGATGGAATAATTGCCAGCAGCATGGAAAGTGTGTACGGTTTGCAGAGGATCTTTTGCTTTAATGTGGTCTTCAGAGCTTCCTGAGAAGGAGACCACATACACTATTTTCTGCTGTTATAACTTTAAATAGCAGGAGGTTTGAGTAACATGTATTAAGGCTTTTTGAAGGATTATAATTTCTGAAGATTTTCCTATCTAATAGCTTCTTGTCAAGATATACATGGCTTGGAGTTGCAGCATGCTGCGAATGAGTGTTTAAGGTTGCTTTATAGCTGCTTGAGCTCTTTTGTGCTTTCTCATGTAGAAAGGAAAATACATGTTTATGTAACAGACTTTGACAATAGAAATGTTTTTTCTAAAGTTAAAACCCCCTAGAGTTAAATCAGCAGAAAATAGTTAATTTAAACCTCACTCTAAATTCTAATGTAGCTTCTGTATTTTGCCGTAAACGTGTGAATTTCACAGGCTACCCAGAAGTGATGTGGACCAAGCAATAGAAGTTAACCATCCTTTTGATGGAACAGGCATGTTAGATGAAGATGAAGAGAATTTTCAGAGAGCCCTGGCTCTAAGTAGGCAGGAAATTGATATGGAGGATGAAGAAGCTGATCTTCGCAGAGCCATTCAGCTCAGCATGCAAGGTGCGGTGTCCATCTTAATTTTTCTTCTAGTGTTCGTGTTGCTTATGCTTTAGGCAGCTACTGGTATCGCTTTGTCAGGCACTTTCCAGCATGCATCAAGCTCTCTGGAAAGACTGGCTTTGAGGCATGGAAGGATGATCCAGAATTTCCTGTTGCTATCTTTGTTCTGCTTTTTGAAAAGTTATAACTTTGATTTTGGCATTGATCATTAGGAAGGAAGAACAAATTGGCTAAGGGTGGCAGGAGGGAAGGGAAACAGTCCAAAGGTGAGGAGGAGAGATAGTATCAAGGGAAGTTAGTCTAGATGCTTATTTCTCCAACAAGTTTCTTTCTTCCTCTCAAATTTGAAGACATTTTCTTAAGCTGTATGTCATTTTCTAAGTTCATTTTACTGTAATGAGTAGGATATGGCATGTTCTGGTTTTAGGTAGTCGTCGAAGTGAGCTCTCAGGCTCATTACCACAGAATGTTCCTCAGTCGTCTCACAGCAGTCAGACAGAATCCCTTTCTTCAGAAGAACTGCGACGGAGAAGACAAGCGTATTTTGAAAAGTAAAGTAGTTGATAGAAAACTGCATGTGGAAGTACATGTATTTTTCAGTGCTTTTGGGGTGTGGATGGATTTCTTACTGAGGACCAGCTTGACTTTTCTCTCTTAACACAATTTCTTAACAGTACCTGAATTTTACTATTCCCAGGTGGTTGCTATGAAGAAACCTGTAAATAAGAGGGGATTTGTTACTAATGCAGCAGCGGTCTTGTGAAGAAAGAAAACATGCATGCTATAGAAGTATTTTAAATGAAATCCCATAAATTTCTGTAATTATCTTCCTGACAAAAAGTACTACTTCTTTAAGACTTTGCTTGTGGTAGTGATGCTTCTCATGTGCTTCACATGAAAGCATTGTAGATATTTTATGTTGCTATTCTGATGTACTTCCTTAGTACATAGTTGTGTTACTGCTGTAGCTTTTCCTTATCTCTGACTTCTAGTGATGGAGGAAATAAAGATCAGGGAGAAATACTATGGATGGGAGGAGTTAGACTTTGCATGGTAGAATAAGAATGCAGAACTTCCGAATGGTGGGAAAATAGTAATGTGGCTTGGAGTATAGTATTGGGAAAACAGGTGTCTGAAGGTTAATAGGGTGAAATGATGGAAGAGATTTTTAGTACAGAGATTTTATTGTACCAAACAGCTTCTGCCTCTGATTCTTGGCCTTCCTTACAATGAAATGAACTTGATTCAGGTCTCATACTGGTGTTAATTTTAGTCTCTTACAACTTTATGATGCTTTCAGACAGCAACAACAGGTACAGCAGCAAGATCAGATGCCAAACCTACGTGATAAGGCAACTCTTAGCTCAAGCACTCGAGAAGCTGACCCAGGTATTGTTTTTTAGAGTTATATCGAACACTGAAATATTTGTCTTTTTCACCTTTGTGTTATTTCCTAACCTTCCTTGTCTGCTGACTTCCTCACTCCAGCAGCCAGACTGTCATAGCCATCACTTTTTTGGCAGTGAAGGAAAGGATCACTTTCCTGAAAAGCCTGTTCCTCTTTGAATCTCAATATCTTGTTTCAAAGTGAAGAGCATTGCTATTAGGTCAATTGAGTTCTGGCTTTGCTTTTTGTTGTTCTGTTTGTCTTCAGCATTACAAATTGGAATCTTTGGCAGAATTTGTGCCAATTATTTGTTTCCTAAATTACTTTCAAAGTTGTATGACCACTTGGGTTAATATCTGACAAAATTACTGGAACCAGTTTTCAGTAGAACTTAATATAGACCTTATCAGTATTAGGTATTGGTGATCCAAAACTGA
Organism: Pyrocephalus nanus; assembly: GCA_038380795.1. Lineage (NCBI taxonomy): Eukaryota > Metazoa > Chordata > Aves > Passeriformes > Tyrannidae > Pyrocephalus > Pyrocephalus nanus. Next base: position 47,515,475 of record CM076265.1, on the reverse strand, counting down.
TGTGTATTATGTGTTACAAACTGACAGTAGTTGGTGGAAAACTAAGTTCAAAATGTTCAATAATTTTAAAAACAAAACCAATTTTGTGGGTGGGGTGGGAAAAGGTGGGTATGGAGAAAAGGAACAATAAAAGTATTTTAACTACAGTTAAAACTACTGTGAATTTATTACAGCTTATATCCATTTATTGTCTTTAGGAGGTGATATGAGTGAAGAAGACATGCTTCAAGCAGCCATGAATATGTCTCTGGAATCTGTTAGAAACCACTTGAATTCAGAAGAGGAGAAATGACAATTTTTCTCCCCTCTTATTGTCAAAACGCTAAGTCTCCATTAAAATTCTACTGTGTGAATGTTGCACAAGCAGGGTTCATTTCAGAGTTTTGTAAGCAGGAATGAAGGGGGGCTGCTGGAGGTCAGAGTTTGGAGGGAATCTGCAAATATGAAAACGATCACACTAATTTAGAAAACTGTAGCACTCCTACAAATCATCTGCTCAAAAGAGTAGTAGTGTTAAAATCACTGAACTATTCACATGAACAAAGTTATGTGAATGTAGCATCTGTAACTTACATACAAAAAGTAAGTTTAAATTGTTTTGAAGAATTCTGAAGAAGATATAAGTGGTGCCAAACCCAGCATCAACTGATTTCCTTCAGTACTAATGGAAAAAGAGATACAAGTAATACGTTGTGCTCATAAATTATTATGTTCCTTTTAATAAATCACTCTAAAATGGGGAAAATAATTAAGTTCTAATAAATTTCTTTTGTGAGCCCTGAGATTGGCCCAGTTGATTAGAGCAGGGTGCTAATAATGCCAAGATGGTGGGTTCGATCCCTGTAAGGGCCATTCACTTTAGGAGGTGGATTTGAAGATGCTTGTGGGTCCCTTCCAGCTCAGGATGTTCTGTAATTCTGAACGACTTAAAATCAACTTTTTGATCCTGCTGTCCACTTTTAAATGACCCATTCTGCAGGAGAAAGAAGAATCCATAAATTTCAAGATAAAATCTTTAGTGGATCGTTGATTATAATGTCACTCCTGAATCTTTCAGTAATTTCTGACTTTCTAGCACTTTTTGGTTTTACTTTTAATTCCAACTGTAAAATTATAGATCCAAGTTTAACATGTTGAGTTTTGGCAGGTAATTTGCCTTATTTGGTTTGGTGAGGTTTTCTAAAAAATTTTGTTTGTTATGTTTTTTCTCATTAAGCCACTGTCTTTACTACAAAAGTAGCATATAATCAATTGGGTTGGACAGGTTTTCTACCTCTTCCAGAGTCTTTTTTTTTTTCTCCCCTCTTCAAGCTCAGACCTTCATTCTGGCCTTTCAGTATGAAAGACCTGTAACTGAATCTAGGAGAAAGGAGGAGGGGATTTAGGTGCCATAAAGTCAGTGCCACACACAAGGTGCATTCCTGCAGTCTGAAATGACCCCTGTGCAAGTAGCTCTTTTAAGAATGAATATTTATGCCTGTGTGGATGTTCTTTCTGAAATGCTTTTTATGAGTGTCTGTCAGAATGTTGCAGTTTTTTCAGGAATGGCCTTTATTCACGCACCTTACAAATTTTTATCATGCTGATTCTGATCCTGAGAAAAATTGGGGAGCAAAGTATGTGAGATAGCTTATGCTATTGGTTGTAAGACATTTGTTTTGATATCCAGGATGAATGTGTAACAGGGTGACCAAACCTGGCTTGGAACTTCAGTGCAACAAAAGAAATATGTTTCATTTCCTAAATGGTGCTTGAAATACAAATTCTGTTTACATATAAATTATATGGGAATATGTTGTAGATAGAGTATATGAGCTGTAGTCCAGTTAAAGCATTAACAGTTAGCACAGGCATTCTAAGAATCTTTCAAAGATAATCCCAAATTTCTTAATCAACATATTCTTAAGTTACATCATTGCACAAAAGTAACATTTAATTAAAATTAGTATGAAATGAATAGTAGCTAGATGGAAATATACATTCAGCATCAAGTAGTACTGTACATGAAAGGGCTCTTACCTCTCAGTAAAGATTTGTTTACAGCAATGGTTTCCTGATAGCTTAGGATATTATTATATTATACATAATTGGGCTAAATTCTGTTTTCTTTACGTTTGTGCTGAATTTTCACCAATGTCACCAGGTATGTGTAAGACAATATGGATTTTGACATGAGACTTTTTAAAAACTGGCTTTTCTCTTTTTTAAATAATTCTGTCATGCACATTATAATTATTTGTAATGTCTCAAATTAATATAATTAAACAATGGCTTTAAAAGTCCAGGTATGCATATGCCATTTTGAAATGCTGTAATTTTTCAGGATGTAATTTTCTGCTTTCACTTTAAAATTTCTATTAAACTGAAAGCAGGAAAGGTATCTCTAAAGCACTGAATTATTTCTTTGCTCATCTGTAAATTAATCACAGCTTTAATTTCCCTTTTTTTGTTGTGCCACAAACTGATTCTGAAATAAGACTAATTTTTATAAATAGGTATAGACTGGCAATCTGCTGCCAATACTTGGACCTTGAACCTTTTATCCTCTATTATCTGAATATAATAAAAATGTATTATTTCTATAACTCTAGCAGCCCTGTATTAAAAAAAAATTGAAGCTCCTTGAATGGCATTAACTGTAACCCAGGCCAAATACATGTTTTTATAATCACTGAAACATGGAGGTTTGCCTTTGAACTTTAATGTCACACTGTAAGTCACTTCATCGCCCATGTCTCTTAATCTGGAAGGAATATAAAGTAATGGTGCCTGAAGAGCACAACTGAGAGAGTCGTTACAGGGCTGATGACATTCCATCCTGTGCACAAACACTGTCATTCAAAAATTACCAGTTTGATTTTCAGAGGAATGTCAGGTTTAATGATAAAGGCATATCTGTCTAGACAAGCAGTTGAGAGAGCAATTTAAGCTCATCTGTTAATTCTGAGTCCTGTCCTGCAAAAGACCTGCAAGAGACCAACCATTAACCCAGCACTGCCAAGTCCACCACTAAACTTAGTGTCCCTAAGCACCACATCCACACCTCTTCTAAAAAGCCCCAGGAATGGGGACTGAACCATTTAACTTGTGCAGCCTTGTTCAATGCTGGACAACCCTTTCAGTGAAGGAATATTTCCTGATACCCAACCTTAACCTCCACTGGTGCAACTTGAGGCTTTTTCCTCTCATCTTGTCACTTGTTACCAGGGAGATAAGACTGACACCCATCTCCCTACAACCTCCTTTCAGGAGTTGTAGAGAGTGACAAGATCTTCTCTGTGCCTCTCCATTGCACCCAAGGAAAAGAATAATAGTAATTACTGACAGTACATATTTTATAACTCAAGTTCTCCTGCCAAGAAGTGGTCAATAAAACAGTGATGTCATTTTTTGGTGTGCATTCTTTCAGTGATAAACAGTTCTCAGGGTGGCTTAACTATGCTTATGTTTACTAATTTAGAGCTTACTCCCCGTGTTATCTACTCTGTCATGCTGAAGGGTTGGGGTTTTCTTCCCACATTATAGCTTTAGGCCAAAGTCCATTGTAAGGGAGCAGAGTTGTTTTGTTTTGGTTTTTTTTTTATTAAGATACAATATTTGAGGTAATGTCAGACTTCATTCACTCAACAGAGTTTTACTGTTTTGCAGTGAAGGGTCCATGTGACATAATTTATGGTTTGCTGACAGTAGAAATCAAAGGGGCAGGGGGAGTGAGTGATGCTTACATTAAATATGTTCCAGAATTAGTTCTGTAAGTGTAATTCTATGAACTGCTTTCATGGTCTTATGAGGGCAGGAGGAAAAAGTTGTAATGCAGTCATGCTTGCATGCAGTTCTTGCTAGGCACAGCATATATAAATATGAGCTGTTTAAACGCTTACATTTTTCTAGACTTGAAACTAATCTGATATCTGACTGGCTTACTCCAGCATTTGGGCTCCAGATGCCCTTCAAAGAACTTCAGCAAGTTTAATTTTCAGCCAAGGTACTCTCCTTACTTTTCATACTTTTCATACTTTATTACTTTGCAGACTGCTTAAAAGTAACCAATACAAATTTAAATCTATGATGTGTTTTAATGTTGGACTATTGCTTCTTTTACAGACTTATAAAATAGTAGGGGGCTAAAATGGCAGGTATCTAATAAACAATTCTGTTTCTGTATCTCAGACAGATACTACCATTTGCAAGCTGCTTTGTTTTATTACAAAACTGATAGGCTTTTAAAAATGAACATGACACAGTTTTAAAATGCCTGTGAAATTTTCTAAAATTAATTACTCTTTCAAATAATGATGAAAACATACAAATGGTGTGCTTTGTACTGAAAAACTCAGTAGAGGGGGATGGGATCAGAGAACTCTAGAACTCAGACTTACAAAGAAATAGTATTGTGCAATTCATGTTACCAGCATGTCACTTTTAAAGGAATCAAAGAAAGAATCCAAGGAAAAGAAAAATTGATGTGGAGACTTTCTTCAAGGGCTTAGACAGAAAATTATGTTGTGCACTTAGTAAGCCATTACTGTCTTGCATAAAACAAATTTAACTCCTGGTAAATCTTGATAGTTACTTTAAAATCATTACCCCCAAAAAAAGGAAACAAAGTCTAACCAGTAATACATATATACCTATTCCCTCCCCACACAGAATCAGTTGTTCAAGTGAGAATAATACTCAATCCATTCAAAGTTGCTAGATCCAAATATTTAGTTCTTCAATTTCTAAGTAGTAGTAGCTTTGTGTTGTATCCAGGTTTTCATCTTAAAAGCATGAGCTGTTTTGCAATAAACCTTTTTAACCTATATACACACATTTTGCCTTATTTGCGTTTCAGACATGGAGTAAATACTACATGTTGTAATATTTAACTTGCCATAGTCATCTCCTTCCCCAATCACCGTTCTTCAGAAAATTAGTATGTGTGACTTTTCAACTGCTTTTACCAAATCAAAATACTTTCACTTTATTTTTTTTGTTAAGAAAAGCAAATAACTGTAACTACACTTTACTTTTAATCTTCCTGCACCCCATCCTCAGTATAGTCACTGTGGGAATTCAGGAGGGGACTTTTATAAAAGAGTTTGAACAGAAAGCGATGTAATATTTAAGTGCCACTGCGCAAAAAAAAAAAAAGAAAAAAAAGAGAGAAAAACCTTGATACTGTCTTTAAAGCATGCAAGCATTGATAAAATTTTATTTTTTGCTACATGAAATCCCCTGTATACAAATCAGAGTAGAGGATTTTGTAAGGGATTATTTTTTTCATCTCTTGTCTAATAGTTGTGTATTTTAGAAATCTTATTTCAGTAATAGTTTTTGGTTTTTTTTTTTGTCAAGACTCTGTTTTCAGTATCATGTCCTTGGCTCTGGATTCCTGTATAATTTTTGTCTATTTTGTGTATATAAAGCATAGAATACTGAAAAGATTAAAAAGGGAAAGTGGAAATGCTTTGTCATTGTTTTGACTGGAAAATGGCAGCGCTGTTCGATATTTTGAAAATGCTCTCCAAATAGGCATGAATATATATGGTTGTATTTGATATCACTTTTTTAAATAAATATGATTATAGCTTCTACTGTTTCTCACTTGACCCATGTATTTGCGTATTTGCTTTCCCTTATATGCAGGTTGGGCACAGGATCATCAAACATTGAAATTTCATCTCGGTTATCAGTGGGCTTTGCACCAGATGTGTGTATGCACGTCAGCACTGGGGTCATTTTGTCTTGCTCATAACTGACATTGCATCATCTCTGATGTCTTTGCATCTGTTGATACTCTCAAATTTACGTAAAGACACTTTGTTAAGGAAGAAAGCTGGTGCCCATTATATTTATGTTACATCTTTAAAAATTATATGCTTTCTGATTTTTAAGTAAGCTACTGTTTCCTGGTTCAATGCCAGAATACACATTCATTTTGTGACGCAATGTACTGTTTTTGTAGCTTAGTCAATCCACAGAGTACACTGGATTGTTTCTGTGTACCCTTATCAACAGTGGATGAAGTCAGTCAGCTAAAAAAATTAGTTGTGATGCTAAATAGTCCGTTTCTAATTTTTCAAGAGCACTAATTAAGAGTGGGACAAAAAGCCCTCTGTGCTACTTTATTGTCTACTTGCCTTACTTGGCACTTAATTGTACAATTAATTGTACAGTTAATCACAGTAGAAGACATTTTTATCATCCCTAAGTATTTCAGAAGTCTGGAGGACATCTGTGACCTTAGTTGAAAAATATTAACAGTTTCCCATAAAAATAAATTAGCCAACCACTACTGGAAAAGACGACACATCTTTACTGTCCTGTGGACCCATATGGATTTTGTTGAACCAATGATATGAGGTCTTTTGAGCATTGTAAACTTTGCCTCTTCATTAAACCCAGTGTTGTAAATTAATAACACCGATAAACTGATAACTGATAAATTAATAAAATTGATAAAGATGTTTGCATTTCATGCTATATCACAGCATTGAGCCAGCTGCCCTGGATTTTATTCCCAGTATTGGCAGGTTTTTATATCACTACTGTTACGACTGATTTAATACTGCATTTTTTGTAACAGTCTAATACTCCTTGTAGTCCCAAGTAATTTTAAATACCTCATTCCATCAAAACCAAAAAGAACTTTGTAACGGACCGGTGTCGGGGTTGTGGCTGGAAATCCGACCAAGTATCCATTCCATTCACACGCGCAGGAGCGGGGGCTGCAGGAACTTGTTTTCTAAAAGCACGTGTTCAAACACCAATTGCCTCTGTTCGCGTAGCACTCGGAGACTGATTTGTTACTGGCACGGGTCCGTCCCGCGGGGCGGGTTCGCGTCAATATCACGGGCTGTCCCTGATCCCGTCAGTCTCACGGGCTGCCCCTGATCCCTTCAATCACACGGGCTGTCCCTGATCCCGTCAGTCTCACGGGCTGTCCCTGATCCCGTCAATCGCCAAGGGCCCCCATGCCCCGCCCCCTCCCGCTGCTCCGCCACTGTCCCGGCATCCTCCGCTGCCGCCTCACGCCGTATCCGCCGCCGGGGGGGCGCTCTAGCCCGAGCCGCCGCTCTCGATGGTGTTGGGGAGGGGTGTCATGGCGGCCGTTGAGGTGGCAGCGGCCGGAGCCGCCGGCAGGAGCCGCTGAGCCGCGACGGGACGGGCCGAGCCGAGCCGAACCGAGACAGGCCGGGCAGGGCCGAGCTAAACGGAGACAAGCCGGGACGAGCCGAGCTGTGCCGGGAGGAGCCGCTGAGCCGAGAGGAGCCGAAAGGATGCGCGCGGCGCCGGCGGAGTCTCCGGTGCCGCTGTGCTGAGCCCGCAGCAGGAGCCGCGACCCTCCCCAGCCAGGAGAAGCGGGGCGGAGGCGGCCCCTCGGGAAGCGGCCGCAGGGCCAGGCCGGCGGGGCCGCCCGAGGCTCGGAGCGCCCGGAGCTGCGATGGCGTCGTGGCTGGGCGGGCTGGGCTCGGGGCTGGGCCAGTCCCTGGGGCAGGTGGGCGACAGCCTGTCCTCGCTCACCGGGCAAATCTCCAGCTTCACCAAGGACATCCTGCTGGAGGGCGCCGAGGAAGTGGGCGGTAAGGGGGCTCGGAGCCGCGGGGCGGGCCTGGTTGCGCTGGGGAGCCTTCCGTCCGGCTGCCGGGCTCCCCTGGGACCCGCCGGCCGCGGGGAGCTGGTCCCGGCTGGGCGCCTTTCGGGAGGGCTGCTGGCACCGCTGCTTTTGTTTTCGTTTTTATTCTGCCCCTGCGACCTCAGGAGCTGGAGAATAAACAAACACATTGCCAGGCTGTAATAGCAGAAGTGAACCTGTTCTAGGCTTATTATTCGAAAGTTTCTAATTGCGTGAAGTGTTGTGTTGATCCGTAATGAAAGCACACAGACAACACTCTTCTTCCGTTCTGCTTGCTTAGTTTATCCAACCCTCCCAGCTGATTAGCTACTTTTTTACTGGTTTCATGAATCTACTGCCGAGTTGTAACACTGCAGAGGTTGTTTTACCACTGGTGTGATCTAAGTGTGACGTGTCACCCAGGCAAAGGTCCAGTGTTTCTGATGGTTTTGTTTATATTTCAGTTGGGCCCAGACAAACCTGTCAGGTTCTACAACTCTCCTACAGCCAAGTAGAAGAACGTGGCCCTTGTTTTAGAGGGATTAGAGACTAGGACGATTTATGTTTAAAGCAAAGTTTATGTTTAAAGAACAAAAAAGCCAAGACATCAGCGTAAGATATTCAATAAAGCAATAGTAAATGTAGCCCAGAATATAGTATTTCCTTTGTATTTTTAATAATGAGTTTTGTTACAAATTTTTAATAAGACTTTTTTTCCTCTTAAGCAGTTCTGTAATGCTATAAATATTAATAGGTTAATACCCCTAGCATTGTTTACCATCTTCTGACTATAAATTATTTTAAACATTAGCTTTCTCAAAACGGTGTTAAGAATAGCAACCACAAAGAACAGCTAAGACTTCTAAATAGTTATCTTAAATGTGCGATTAAGCAATTCTGCTTCGTTTGCAGCCTCTCATCTGTGAAGCATTATGAAAGTATATTGTGAAAGAGTATATTGTATAAATCTTGTTGACAAGCTGATACTACTTGTCTCATATAGATAGCTTTTTTGGTAACACAAGTGACATGCTCAGAAGAGAGATTTATTTTCATAACTGTGAAATTACGTGGTTTTTTTTTTTTTTTTCACTTTTCTGAAAGACTTGCTTGGAGTTGTTTTAAATTTCAAAATCCATATTAGTTTAGTTTGGAAACTGACACTCCTGAGCTATGCAGTCACCTAATGTGTTTGTTTTGCTTTTACACAAGATAAATTGTGATTTCAGTTCACATATTTGTGCATGAATTTGTGCAAGAGAGATGAACTGATGCTCAGTAGTTACTTCCAGAGGTACTTCACTGTTAGATACTGCTGTGAACAACTTTGATGTGCTAAAAATTTCAGAGCAATAGATTTCTATGGGTTACTAGAGTGGAGGGTGTAAAAAATCTGGTGGTATCCAAGTACTCATCTGTAGAAACCTTTAAAGTACTTTGTGGCCTAAAGAACACTTTTCAAATAGTTCCTTACTTTCCTTTTTTAAATTTCCTAATTTTTAAATGTTCCCTAATTTTTAGTATTATCTCTTACATTCAGTGCTTTGACTGCCATGAGAACTGAGGATGTTGTTTGTGGATTATAGACTTTAACATCTTTGTTTCACAGTTTTCATGGGTGGATTGTTGCCTCTTCACTGGTTGAGCTGCATCAATTTTAAATAGCACATAGGAAATGATGAAGTGCAGTATTTACCTGGAAATTACGTTTATTTCAAAATTTGAAAAATTGTCAGGATTGCTTTATAGTCAATTCAGTATGATTTCTCATTGATAAAATGAAATTTGGTATTTCTGCCCATTAAAAGGTGGGGCATGGGATCAGTAAACATAGCCAGTTTGAGGAAGGTTGATCATTAAAGGAAATGTATCCAGGGATGTGCTTTTTGTGTGGGATAAACTGGGATGGTAGATGTGTTACCTTTGTAAATGAAAGTGAGTCTTATGGGGTTGTTGTTTTGTTGGGTTTGGGTGATTTGCTGTTTTTTTTTCCTGAAAGTTTAGTCACTGCTGTGTGCATTTAATGGAACTAATTCTTGTTTTGAAACGTCACATGAGATTACAGAGGAACATACAACTATCATGAGAGGCACAAAGTCCTAAATGAGAAACAGATTCAGGATCACAAAATAGTCAAGTAAAATGTTTTTATGTCCCTTATTTTAAAGCTTTACTAATGTGTTAGGGTTTTGATTTGACTTAAAGCTTAGATACAAGTTAACTAAATTTGGTTCAGAAAGACTATCTGAAAAACAATACTGTCAGTGTTCTTATGAAAACACTTTCTGATATTTACCTAGGAATGAACATTAAAGCAGATATGTAACATTAAAGTAAGATATGTATTAATAACTGTTCATAACTGCTGTCTACTTGACAGATTAAAAGGATTTTAATAAAAATGAAAATTTTCACTGTTTTTCAGATGCAGCAACGGAACTCCACGTGTCCAATTCTAGACTCAGAGAAATAGAAAGTATTAATGCAGCACAAAAGTTTGAAGTAAGACATTTTGGAACACTATTGTAATTATAAGCAATACAGAACATTTGTTTCGTATAAAGGTGAAATATTGCACTGAAGTTGCTTGTCCCTGGGTAAATCTAGAAACAAGGGTGACAGTGGTGTTAGAATGTGATTTTTGTGACAAACTGCCATCACAGTCAGGGAGACACACTGGTTTATTGGAGTATGCATGTGTGGTGCAAGTTTTCACCTTTTGCTGCATCCCTGACTGTACCTGCCTGTCATGTGGACTTGGACTGCAGCAATAGTCTTGGCCCTGAAAAGCTTGAAAATGCAAAAATTCTTTAAGTTCTCATACATTTTAGCCCTAGGTCAAGTTTCATATACAACCACAAGTATAAGCAGATGTAGAATGCCTGCTGACAAAGGACAGTGTGTCTTTGGCAGCAGCTTCAGGCACAGTGTGGGTGTGTTCCCTGGTGATGTTCTCTCTCTCTGTGTTGCCCTATCCTGTGGTCATTCTGACATAGCCAAGGCTGCTCCTGGTCTTCCAAAACTGTGTACAAATCCCATGTGCCCGTGTGGAAAGTGACTTTCTGCACTCTTACAGGACTTGTTGCTGTTGTGGCTTTATTTATGTCTCTATACCAACAACTGTCTTTTACATGTTCAGTGCTTAAGAGCACTGTGAAGTTAAGATAGAATTTTGGAGACATAACTGCTCCTGCTTTTCCTTTTTTGAGTTTCTTGCCAGCTGCTGTTGGAGAGAGAACACTGGATATTAGCTCCAATTTGTGTTTTGTGGCTGTTCTTAAATTCCACCTGTGGATCTTCCTAAGATGTAATTCAGGCCTTGAATTTTTTTTTTTTTTTTTTATTCTCGGTATTTACCTTTGGTCATTATAAAACTTTTTTCTGAAAGTGAGCCAGAGTCCATGCCATATAAACCAGAAAGCTTGGAACCTGATTTTTGGGCCCACACTTGTATATTACTGTGTTTTTAAAATGAAATAACACGAGAAATCTGTACAATTTAATTTCTTTACTGTTCATTAACCTTGTGCTTTTCTGTTTCTTTAAGAACTGTGCTGAGTTTACCAACATTAATTTCTTATTTTTGCTAGAATGATAGACTGAAAAAAGTCTGTAGTGACTTAGAAGAAAAGCATGAAGCAGCAGAGTTGCAAATAAAGCAGTTATCTATAGAGTACCGCAATCAGCTTCAACAGAAAGAGGTAGGATACAAAGTGAAATATCTCAGTAAGTGTGTCCAATATTTATCTGTTGTGGTGTTTAATTTCTTTGTTACAGTATCTCTTCTCTTTTGGGAAATACTGGTCACACCTGTGGTTTCTTGTTTTGTTGATATCAACTAAGACATATATATCGAGTCATGTCATGTAAGCAGAGCTGCCAGGAGATAGTTGAGACAAGAGAAAACTCTCTGGGAATGTCATTCAGCTGTCAGAATTTCTGTTGTTTCTGGGATCGCTGTGAGAAATGACACTCATCTGCTTTGTATTTCTGATTCAGTTACCTTTAAGGAAGGCAACAGGAGCAAATTCTTATTTAAAGCAGTTATTTTGTCTGTAGATATCATTTTTTATCTTAGCATACACAATTAAAGGGAACCAAGCTAGCTTTCCAAATTTGTGAAATGTCCCTCTGTGATGGAAACACCAGCTTCATAACCTACTGTGTAACATGAGATTTCATAGCCTTTTAAATGAAGAAAGTCGCCAGTATGCCTAGAGGTACACAAATGCAGCTGTATTTCTGCTTTATTCATAAGTGCATGTGAGAGCTCGGGAAAGCAGAATGAGATGTATAAAATTCTACTTGCTAAATACAGTAACAGAGTTTTAATGAGAAAATTGCATGCAGCTAATTTTACTCTCTTGCAAATATGTAGATTTTAAATACACTGAGCTGATAAAAGAAGTAAAATGTAATAAAAATAACTGGGGAGGCATCATGTATTGCCTGACTTTCATGTCTGAATAGCCTCTTTATATATTTAAAATTTTTTATAGCCTGATAGCCTGAATCTTGCTATTGTACTTGTGTAGCTTGGCTGCTAAAAAAAAAAAAAAAGTGTCCTTTATAACACACACATGAACTAAGACTTCTTTTCTGCACTATGAGAGTGTTTGGGCTTTTTTTTGGGGGGGGGGGAGTGAAAGTGATCAGTAATTTGTGCTGGGGAGAGTTGTTTGGTTCACATTTCATAAGACCACAAAGGCAAAGTAAACTGTATTTTTATATTCTTCTTCCTCAAACAATGCATTTTATTTTGTATTTTCAGGTGGAAATCAGCCATCTAAAAGCCCGACAGAATGCACTACAGGAACAACTGCAGAAAGTACAGACAGCTGCTCAGACTGCACAGTTAGGAGCTGGTGTTTTGCCACCAGCCAGTTCATCAGCTTCCTATGTTCCAGGGGTCAGACATTCTTCAGGTTTTGAAGGAGATGACATGGATTTTGGAGATATAATCTGGTCACAACAAGAAATAAACAGATTGTCCAATGAAGTTTCGAGGCTCGAATCTGAGGTTGACCACTGGAAGCAGATTGCAGTGGTGAGTGGTTTCTCCTCAACTTCGCCCTTCCCTCTCCCTTATATATTATCATTTTCGTTGCATTTGATGCTTTTGGAGTGGGTCTTTTAAGAGGTCACACTGAAAAATTTCTAGAAGCAACATATTTCAGTGGAAAAGCTGAAGCCTCTTGCTGACACATGACTGGGAATACGTCCAGTGATTAACTTCCTTGCTTTTTTGTGCTGCTTTTTATGCATGATTTGTTAGGTAGAGGATTTCATGACCATTGGCCTAGAGTGCTGCTTCACTGTTTCATTTTTGTGCAACATATGAAAAAAAATTCTTTTTTTCTGGCTATGATACTGATGCTATACTGATAGCACAGTACTGTTCCAAGTAATAGGTGGGTACTTGCATGCTGTTTTTACTTGCTGTTCTCTCAGTCCTTGACATGTCAATTATAATTTATGGTCTGGTGAGACAAGAAAGATTATAATCTTTCAATGTATTGTTGATGTGGGTCACCATTTTTCAAGGTATAGCCTGATTTCAGAGATATGCTTTTCCCATGTGGAAATACTCAAAATTAAGCAACCCTGTTGTCTTATTACATGCAGTAATACCTCCCACTCCAAACCTTTACACATATGCATGTAATAATAAAAATCCATGGAAAAATAAAATGTTTCCATTATAATCTTTTTTTTTTTTTTTAAATCAGAATTACTGTGGATTTTGGTTTTGCTTCTAGTTAGCTTTGTTAGTTAGCTTTGTTGTTTTCTGCTTCTGAGTATCAATAGAGGAAGCACTTACATGAAAAATACACAAATTTATCATAATTTTCACATGGATATGTGGTTTTTCTTTTTTCAGTCCTCAAAAGTTCAAGGCACAAATGATGCTGAACAAAGTGAAATATGCAAACTACAGAATATTGTTAAGGTAAGATGACAAACTCATCTCTTATTCTTTATTCTTCATGGTTTTGCATATGGTCACATGACTTGTAAATATTTTAATTACTACTAGCACTTACATGATTAAAAATGCATGTGGGCATATAGTAGCACAGCCAGATTTCAGTCAGCAGTACAATATTTAAAAACAGTTACTCTGAGAAAGGGTGTTTGTATGATTTAATACAGTATGTAAGCTTGAAAAAAATACATTTGTATTTATGAGGGCAAATCACTTTGTGAAGCTGCTGGTGAGTTATGAGACTGAAACAGAAAATAATTTCTCCTTTCTCAGAAACATCTTGACTTTTCTTCATTGAAGATGCAGAATATGAATTTTCATGTCATCCTTGAAAGTTATTAGAAATACGTCCTAGTGTATCCACTTCCTTTGTAAGACCTGTAATCTCTCTACACTGGTTTAATATTTGCTGTTGTGTAAAGCATACTATTTGTAAAAATATAACTTTTAAAGGAATTTCATTTAACGTTTTTAAAAAATCCACATCAACAAAAGTAAAGACATTTGACCTGTCCTGTGAGAAATTTTTTAATAAATCCTTTAATTTGACTAGGGAAAACATTTTACTTTTTATGATGATGTTTCTTTCATAAGGTGCTGTCCTATATTTTGCTATTTTGTTTCTCTAATGATATTTTTTAGGAGCTCAAACAGAATTTAAGTCAAGAAATAGATGAACATCAGCATGAACTGTCAGTATTGCAGGATGCACACAGACAAAAGTTAGTGGAGATAAGTCGTCGACACAGAGAAGAACTGAGTGAATATGAAGAGCGAATTGAAGAGCTTGAGAACCGATTGCAGCAAGGTCTTTGTTACCACATGCTTTCTTTTTCACTTCATGTAGAGTGAACTTCGGTTATGCATTGAATATGCATGTAGCAGTGTAGTAGATATCAAAAACATGATGTTTAGGAATTCGAATTTCATTTCAGCTTCATGTTTAAGATATTTGTGTGCTTTTCTTTATCTTATATTCACTCTGGTTGACTTGAACACTGGAATGATAGCATTTCATCTCTGATATATATCAATCTGGGAGGGTCATTTTCTATACGTATCAGTTGTGCTTTAAATTGTACACTTACTAGGATTTTTTTTCAACTTACACTGAATATAGGTGTGGATGAGACACATAGATTGAAGATAAGAAAATATCAGCACATAATTTTTGTGAGAAGTACTCTGTGCCAATTGGGTTACTTCAAAAAGCTCAAGGATTGGGTAGTGAGGCGCTCACTCCGGTGAGGCACTGGAATGGGTTGCCCAGAGAAGTTGAGGATGCCTCATCCCTGGAAGTGCTCAAGGCCAGGTTGAATAGGGTCCTGAGCAACCTGATCTATTGGGTGCAACCCTGCCCAGGACACAGGTGTTGAAACTGGATGATCTTTAAAGTCAACCCAAACCATGCTGCTATTTTATGATTGCTGTAAGGACTGCTCCTCAGTCTGTGGTGTGACTAGAACGTTGGAGAAGCTCAGTAGTTCCCACAAAGAACTTTTTGTTGTCTTGTAGGTATTCCATATTCCCTAAATATAGTCATGTCAAGCAGGTTTCTGCTAAGGGCTTCTTTGCACAAATATGTAAGACTTGCTTGTGAACCTCTATTTTATTATCTGTTAAAACTTGGACTTCTAAAAAGTAAATACTCTCCTGCAATGAGAGATCCATTCCCTTCTTGGTAAGAAGAGAAGTATTGTCACAGCCTCTTAACTTCTAAGGTCGTACTCATAAGGTATTTATTTCTTAAAATCAGATACCTGTTAAGGTGGAATTGTTTTTTACTCCATGTACATACACCAACAGGCCTAATTTAATGAAGTCAAAGGCAGAAATCCTTTTTTTTCTGCATTACCAGTTATCTGCAAAAGAAATACAGCCCATGCTTTTGAGGAAGTACAGTATTTTATATTTTTGTTTAGTTCATTCGGTCTGGCGACATAATAAGGACTGGGGCAGGGGCAAGTGAAGTGAATTCACAAACAGTGTGCTTTCATTTAAATTTTTTTTCTGTTCAATCTTGATGATGCCTTTTTGTACATTCTAACTTATTTGGAAATTACAGAGGATTGTACAGAAATATGGATGTCATGATAGTTTGATGGATCTGTAAAAATATTATTTCTGAAAAATGTTTCTCTTCAGGTGCAAAAATTCTGTGCATCATTTAGTAAATGATTTGTGCAAATTGTTCTCTATAGCAACCATTTGGAAAACCTTTGAAATTTAAATAATTAAATTATAAACAGATTTTGTGTCAATTTGAATTAGATGGCATTTGATAAATTATTCTTAGAAAATTGAGGTATTCCAAGTCCTGATAAATTAGATTCTGTCATCTCCTCACCAAGAGAGATGGGGATCAAGTGTGTTATAATTAACTTGCGAACAAAATATGTCTTGCAACCCTTACCTTTTAAAATTATTTTGAGCCAGGTATATGTAAGTATTCAAGAAGCTGCTTAACAAACCAGTAACATGTATAGCACAACCTCAGATTTTAAACCTGTTTAAACTTTCTGTTGATGATGATCGTATCTTTGTTTTAGGCTCTTTGTTTCCCTCTGTCAGGAGAAGAGCTAAAAGAAGTCTCTTAAGTAAAATATCTAGAGTGATGGTTTTGGTTCATATTGCAAACAATCTCTTTTGCCCTTTAGATGGTGTGAGCACTGATGCCATGGATGACTCTAAAATTACCGAACAGAAAAAAAATACTCAGAGTCTACAAGGAGGAAAAGTGGAAGAGTTGCAGCTTGAGGATGAAATAAGAGAGTTAAATCACAAATTGTCTTCTGCCAAAGCAGAAAACAAAAATCTTTTGAAAGAGCAAGAATTGGCAAAGCTAGAAAAAATCCAACTAGCACAAGATTATGAAAAGCTTAAATATGAGTTTAGTGTGCTTCAGAGATCTGTGGCAGGGCAAGATGCTCTTGTGAACGAACAGGAGAAGCTCCAGTCAAAGATATCATTACCACAAGATGTTGTCAGACTACAGCAAGCATTATCAGGTACTAAGATTACGATTTTTTTATTAAGGTTTTTTATTTTTAGTATGTTTTCACTTTTAAAACTCAATTTTTTTATAAAATTGGAACAGAATATGAGAATATGTACCTTCTAAATGTTGCTGCTTTAGAAAAGCATTATCCATTGAAGTAAGGCTAAGCAGAAGAGGAGATGTAATTAGGACTAGCATGTTTATCTTTGGGGTTTCTGATAGGGTAAGCAGTCATGTCTGCCAATTGTTTGGTAGGGTTTTTTTTTCCTTAGAAGTAAGTAAGCCTCAATAGAAGTTGTTTGTTTAAATTCTAAAAGTATTTCTAGAGGCACTTGGTTGCTAATATATTCTCCTTAGCGAAACACTGTCACATGCCAGTTCAAGAAATATATATGTAAGTAGAAAATACTTTATTATTGCATAACTGATAAGCTGTAGTACCAAAGTCCTCCTAATGTGGAATCAGTTGTAAAAGTAATGCTTTGTGGTGGTGACTGAAAGTACATTTGAATCATTTACAGCGCTTGTGCTTGTCATCACAAAATACTGTAAAACTATTCTCTTCTGAGCAGCAGAGTTCTGTTGGGGCAAGGTGGGACAATGATTTGCTTTTATCATTGTTTCAAAAGTAGTAAAATTATGTATTTTATCTCATTTTTCTTTATAGAAGCGGAAAACGAAATAGCAAGACTTTCCAGTTTAAATCAGGTAAAGCAATTTCTAAATTAAGCCCCAAAAAAGTTCCTAACAGTAGTAACTGATTGAAAACGTGTTTTGGCACTATATGGGGGTTTTTTGAGCATTCACACTTCCACATAAATAACATTGAAATGTAAAGGAAATAATTATTGCTTAATTCTATAATTGCACAGAGAATTGATGGAAACAATACATTTTGATTTGTGAAACTCCACAGTGTGTTCTGTTAAGGAAAACTAGTGGAGTTCCATGTATCTCATTGTTACTTAGCTGTAACATACATTTTGAAAGTACTAATAGCACATTCTGTAAAATATAATTTTCTATTTCTGCTTTAGGATGTTTCAGTTTTGACAACAGTTTTAAAATATCTCTCTTCATGTATGTAGTAGTCTAATAATACTACATTCTGTCTTGCTGATGAAGTTAAGCAGTGGAACACACTTTTAATTCTTGTCATGATTGACTTGATCCTTTATAAACTCTCAGACTTGAGAGATTTGGTTTAATTGCTTTGTATCCAAAGTATCTTTCAAGCAAGGTCTTCTGTGTTGTGCATGTATTTAAGGGTTCCCATGGCATTTTTCGTAATGATGTTATTCAGGTGCCCTTGATTAAAACATCCTGTCTCCCCATGCAACATTCCACATTCAGGGTGTCTCATGCAGATAGGGTGGTTTATCCCAGCTGTCAATCCATACTTTAGAGGTGGATATAATTTCTTACCGTACCATGGCTTTTTGTACAGGAGTTTATAAACTGCACTCCTAAACAAAGTGATGAGGGAATAAGTGTGTATATGTGAATGGTAGAGACAAATACTTCACAATGAAGAGTTTTTAGGTGGGTTAATATTCATATAGGCTTACAAATTCTAACATAAAAATGCATACTTTGTTTTTAGTTGAGGGGGGAAAAGGAAACAATCTCAAATCAAAACAGTTCATAAATTTCACTGAGATAAAGTCTAATATTTATAAATTTTTTTTTATCTTGAGGGACTTGAGAAGGAACTGACGAGTGTGCAACATAAACATGAGAATATTCTTTCTTCGAATACAGAGGATCAGAGTTCAGAATTAAATCAGTTAAGACAAGATTTGGAAAGGAAAGAACATGAATTAGATGAAAGCATTGCTGAAAGAGAAACATTAATAGCGGAGCTGGAAGAACTAGATAAGCAGAATCAAGAAGCTACTCAGGTAATAAATAATGCAACTAATTATTAAACTGCTAAATAAATGTTTAAATTTCTCTGTGTGAGTTTATCTTTTAAGTTGATCTTTGAACATAGATAGCAGGGAAATAAAAGTTATCCTCTGAGGCTTAAAAAAATACTGGGGCTAGTGTTTCTTTATATCTACCATCTCAGTGCAAAATTCTGAAGTGCAAGGAATCCCCTTGTTATGGACGAAGAAATAATATAGCATGTCAGCTATCTATGAGGGGTGTTACTTTGCAAAGTCCAGTTAAATACTACCTGATTTTTCATTGCAAGATTTCTGATAGAATTTAACCTGCTAAGATTCTGATCTGTCTGAATTACATGAATTATTTTTTTTTAAATCCTTTTTCCTCTCATAATTTTTAATTATGGTAAATATTTAAGTTGCTTAATTACAAGTTCTTTATAATACAAGCATTTGTGGGGTAAAAAAGGTCTCCAATTATATGTAATCAGAATTAAATTATACCTTTTTGTCGCAGTTCCAATATATTCGACCTGTAAACTTAAGAGTTGCAAGCCATCTGTTTGCAAGATTGGTTTACTACATGGAATTGAACATTTAAAGTTTTCCCTGTGAAATGAATTCAAGTCTTGTTTAAAAATAAGCTCAAACAAGAAGTTGAAAATAAAATATACATCTATTTTAAATGTAGTGCCGCCCTTTTTTTAATCACTGCATGTTTGCTGCATTCGATCTGCCTTCACAAATGCTGACAGTTCTTTACTTTAGGTAGCCCTTTTTTCCCTTGATTAGGTAGTTAGAATTCTTATGGGGGAGATTTTTTTTTTGTGAAGTGTAATCTGTCCCTATTTGATACTTGGTTTTAATTACCTTAGCATTGACTAGTTGATACTGCTTGCTAACTTATGTTGGCAACTAAGAAACATTTTTGTTTCTTCTCAATTTTTTTTATTTTTTAGAGGATAAAAATGAAAGGCATACTTCATCTAGTTCTGCTATCCTAATGAATTCTTTTCTTTATGTTCATTTCAGCATATGATTACACTGAAAGAGCAGCTCTCAAAACAACACACAGAAACTGATAATATCATCAAACAGCTGAAATTTGACGTTGATTCTGAAAGAAAAAAAGTATCAGAATTAGAAATTGAGAAGATGAAAATTGTTAAAGAGTTAGATACTCAGAAAGAAAAACTAAGCCAATGTTCATATGCACTTAATGATTTGCACATAACTAAGCAGCAGCTACAAGATAACATTAAAAATCTCCAGGAACAATTAAGGAAAGCCCAAGAATGTAATTCACATAGTAAAAAAGAAATTGGAGAGTTGCAGCAGAGACTAAAAGAAAGAGAAGAGGAACTTCATGTATCTATGAGCAAGTTAACAGAAAAAACTAATGAGGAATCTAACTATGCTTCTCAAGATCTGATTCTGAAAGAAAAAGAAGTAGAAATTGCAAAACTACAGAATGACATTTCAGAAAATAAACAAGTAAATGAACACTTAGAGAAGTCTCTGTCTGATCTCAGAACAGAAAATGGAAAGCTCACAGCAGCCATTGAAGAACTAAAACAGGAGTTAAGTGATGCCGTTTCTGAGAAAAATAAAGTTTCCTTGGAAAAAGACACTGTTGTGGAGGCTCTGAAAATGGAAAAAAGACAGTTAGAGAGCGAATTAAACCAGACAGAGAAGAGGCTTTTGGAACAAGCACATAAATATAAGCAAACTATTGAGGAATTATCGAATGCCCGCAGTATGGATACCACTGCACTGCAGCTTGAACACGAGCGCCTGGTTAAGCTCCATCAAGAGAAAGACTTCAAGATTGCTGAACTTAAAAGCAGCATTGAGCAGATGGAAACTGATCATCAAGAAACAAAAGAGATGTTGACTACTAGCTTAGGAGGACAAAAGCAGTTGACAGATCTCTTAAAAGAGAAAGAGGTATTTATTGAAAAATACAAAAATGAAGCATTACAGGTGAAGCAGGAACTTGAGGAATATATGAAAGTTTCAAAAAAGCAGGATGTCTTCAAACAGAATTTGGAGGAAAAAGACAGAAGTCTTGCAGTCATGAAGGAAGAAAATAATCATTTGAAAGAAGAAATTGAACGCCTTAAGGACCAGCAAAGTAGATCCACACCTGTGGTTGAGCCTAAAACTTTAGATATTATTATTGAACTTGAAAGTGAGGTAACACAGTTAAAAATGATAAAGAATAATCTTGAAGAAGAAATAGAAGTTCACAAAAAAACTATAGAAGATCAGAATCAAACAACAGTGAAACTTCAGCAGTCGTTGCAAGAGCAGCGAAAAGAAATAGATGAGTCCAGATTTCAGTGTGAGCAAATGAATGTCACACATGAAAGACTCTTCTTAGAGAAAGATGAGGAAATTAAAAATTTGCAGAAAACAATTGAACAAATTAAAACTCAGTTGCACAAAGAGAGACAGATTATTCAGACTGATTCTTCTGATCTTTTTCAGGAAACCAAAGTTCAGACTCTTAATGGGGAAAATGGAAATGAAAAACATGACTTATCTAAAGCTGAAATTGAAAGATTGGTAAAAGGTATCAAAGAAAGGGAGATGGAGATTAAGCTTCTAAATGAAAAGAATGTTTCTTTAAGTCAGCAGATTGACCAGTTGTCTAAGGATGAAGTTGGGAAACTTACTCGGATCATTCAAGAGAAGGATTTAGAAATCCAAGCTCTCAATGCTAGAGTTTCCTCAGCTTCCTATAGGCAGGATGTTCTTGGTCTTCAGCAGCAGCTGCAAGCTTATGTTAGGGAAAGAGAACAAGTACTAGCAGTTCTAAGTGAAAAGACAAGAGAAAACAGTCAGATAAAAGCAGAGTATCGTAAGCTCATGGACATGATTGCTGCTAAAGAAGCAGCTTTGGTGAGGTTGCAAGAGGAGAATCAAAAGTTATCTAATAGATCTGAAAACAGCAGTCAAGACATGTCCAGAGAAACTATTCAGAATTTATCCCGTATCATTCGAGAAAAAGATATCGAAATAGATGCTCTGAGTCAGAAATGCCAGACCTTGTTGACTGTCTTGCAGACATCCAGCACAGGTGCTGATAACGGGCCAGGAGGTGTGAACAGTAACCAGTTTGAGGAACTTCTACAAGAACGTGATAAACTAAAACAGCAAGTAAAGAAAATGGAAGAGTGGAAACAACAAGTAATAACCACAGTTCAGAACATGCAACATGAGTCAGCTCACCTCCAAGAAGAGTTACACAAGCTTCAAGCACAAATTTCAGTTGAAAGTGACAGTACTTCAAAGCTGCAGGTAGATTATAATGGCTTGATTCAGAGTTATGAACAGAATGAGAAAAAGCTGAAAAGTTTTAGTCAGGAATTAGCACAAGTTCAGCACAGCATAGGACAGCTTTATAACACCAAGGACCTCCTCCTGAGTAAACTTGATTTGGTAACACCGTCTGTGGCAACGGCTTCCACTGTTCCACAGCTTTCTGGTATTCAATACAGTCCTCCTGAAGTACTCAGTGACGAGTGTAAACTCTTTCAAAATGAGTTGGAACAACTGAAAAAAAAGTTGCAAGAAAAAGAGTCAACTATTAGGACTCTTCAGGAAAACAATCAGCGATTATCTGATTCTGTTGCTACAGCATCAGAGATTGAAAGAAAGAGTCAAGAAGGGACTGAGTCAGAGATGAGGCAGATCAAAGAAAAACATGATGTCTTACAGAAATCACTTAGGGAAAAAGACATATTAATTAAATCTAAAAGTGACCAGTTACTTTCTGTGAGTGAAAATCTTAGTAACAAAGAAAATGAAAATGAGCTTTTGAAGCAAGCTGTGACTAATCTAAAAGAAAGAAATTTAATTTTAGAAATGGATATTCGAAAACTGAAAGAAGAAAATGAAAACATAGTTGCAAGGTGTAGGGAGAAAGAAACAGAATTCCGTGCACTTCAGGAAACTAATATGCAATTCTCAATGATGCTGAAAGAGAAAGAGTTTGAGTCTCACTCAATGAAGGAAAAAGCTCTTGCTTTTGAGAAGCTGTTGAAAGAGAAGGAACAGGTATGTCCATTCGTATTTATGACTATCTTTTAAAATTAGACCTATGGTAATGTATTTTTGTGTACATGTAGCCCTTAAGTGTTTGCCTGAAATATGTTTGAGAGTCCTTACTGCATTACCAAAAATCCTCACTCTGCAAGATTAAGAAATTATAAGTCAGCAGGTGAGTGGTTTACCATGTTATCTGTTAATTGTGCAACCATAAACTACATTTTTCGTTTATTTGGAAATTGCTTATTTACTGTAGAGCTGCTTAATATTTTACTTTGGCCCTGTTGTTATTAAGTGTGATTTTTACTGAATTTATGGTGCTCACACTTCTGCAGAGCTGGCCAGCACAACTAATTTTCCAATGTACTTTCCTCTATTGTTATTCCAATAGGATTGCTTTACAACATCTCAGATGAATGGGGAGACTCCATTTAAAAAAAAAAAGATAAGATTGGACGCACTGATTTAATAGTTTCTTTTCCACAATTTGACGTGGAAAAATTGATACTTGACAGTGTTAGTATTTTGGGGTTTTTTATTCTAACTCATGAAAATGTGCAGAGTCTGGCTGGGTTCTTTGTGTTTCATGCCATTGGCCTGCACACTTCCACTCTCTGGTGAAAAGGCTTCTGGTTTCACAAGCATGGAACGTTTGTCTGCACGTTTTTGTGCACAGATCGGAGAAGTTCCTGTTACACACTTTGTGTTTGCCGTGGAGAACTAGGAAAAGTAATAGTCAAGCAGATCTGTGTTCTGTGTGTCTGCGTGTGTCAAAAGACAGTATGACATAAAAAGAAGGTTTGCCTGAAGGTTTACGGTTCTACTGCAAGAAGAATTTTGCTATATTTAGCTTGATTGCTAAAAGCTAATAGTTGAAGTGTTTAAGCATTAGTGATAAAATCAAAGATTGGTTTACTTCTGTCCAGCATACTCAATAAAAATAACTGCTTTCAAAAGCATATGCAAACCAAATGAAGGAGCAGGCTGAAAAGTTTCAAATAACTGAAATTCATTTACCTGTCCGTGTGTATTCTGTAACTGACATAGTCACACTTTCTGTATATGCTAGTGTAAACATGTAAGAGACTTTATTATTCTTGGAAAGTTGACACTTGAAAATGCGATGGACATTGCTGTGATTCGTTGAAGGCTAATCTTTGGGAGCGAGGTTACCTTATGGTTTGTTTTTAAAGATTTCTTTGTGTGTTTAGTCTTAAGTTCAGACAAGTTGACTTACTTAGGCTGATGCTTTACTTGTGCACGGCCTAAGAAATGGGTATCACAGATAACAGATTCCAAACACTGGGGGAAAAGTGAAATTTTCAAGTATCAGGTGTCTGAGACACTTTGTACATTGTCCCTCATTTGAGAGAGCTGGTATCTCTTCACTGCAGTCAGTTGAGGCAATGCCCTGGATAGTGTCTTCTAGCAACAACTTTTACTTTGTCATGTAACATATGAGTGAAATAACTTCGAAAGAATATTTTTCCTGAATGTTTTCCTTTGTTGTAAGGCCATAGGTGTCCCGCCCTTTTCCTTGTTAGATCAGTAGCATTTTTACACTCTTCAGAGCAGAGACAGTGTCTCTTTTGGTAAAACTGTTGACCCTGTTTGAAATGTGTGTTTGTGTCTTCAACAGGGCAAGACAGGAGAATTGAATCAGCTGTTAAATGAAGTTAAGTCAATGCAGGAAAAGGCTGTTACTTTTCAGCAAGAGAGAGACCAAGTCATGGTAGCACTCAAACAGAAGCAAATGGAGAGCAGTGCCCTTCAGAGTGAGGTACATCACTAAATAATTTACAGTGGCAAGAAATAAAGAGTAAGAAATTGTGGTATTTTCTGCGTTATTTTTAGTAGCAGTTGCTAGTTAAAAGCTTTTAAAATCAATACATATGCAATGTGCTTCAATGGGCATGTGTTACATTTGCTTAAATTTTTTTTATGGAAAATGATAGTCCAAGCAACTTAAGGTGTGTTGTACACAGGTGCAGCATCTGCATGAGAAAGAGCAGCGCCTGAATCAGGAGCTGGAGAGGTTACGAAATCACCTTTTAGAAATGGAAGATTCCTACACGAGAGAAGCTTTGGCTGCAGAAGACAGAGAGGTCAAGCTAAGAAAGAAGGTTTTGATTTTGGAAGAAAAACTCGTGTCCTCATCTACTGCAGTGGAGAATGCCAGGTAGCCTTTTAAATGTCACAGTTCACTAGACTGGTACTGATGGCTCTGTTTTACTGATAAGCACTTGAGGAAACAAAACTCTCATGGTTAGCAGGATCTGGAAGGCCAGAGCCAATCATATGTTTTTATTTATTTGCCATAAACATGTTTTTCAGCCAGGACAATGAAACACCAAATATTAAAATTACTCAGTGCTTATCTTTACTGCTTTATTATTTTATTTAAAGAAATGTTGGCTACTTTAGGCAAAAGAATTCTTTTATCATGTTATTACAGTTGTGGAAGTTAACAAGTTTTTTTAATGCAAAGTATGTATGTAGCTGCTGTCTTTTTTTTTTTTCTTTAAGTGTCAAAGATGGATTCTGCTCTTAACTTTCGCAGTAAAGAGATTTCTGAGTTGAGCAGAACTCATTGTCAAAAATTGTGGAGAAAGTGGAAGTGTTGGGAGATGGCTGTGTGAAATCAATATTTTTTAATTCTTCATAAACTTTTCAAATGCCTTTAAGAAATACTGCCTATTTCCCACCTGATATGCACTCGCTAAAAAGACTGGCATAGGAGGGGATCAGGTTCATAATATTTCTGCATGATAGGAAGCTAAATGGGACATTCAGTTAGTATCTACAGATACTAGATTTTTTTCTTTTCCTAATGCATTTCAAAAAAAAGCAATTGTTTGGGTGAGAGGTTTTCTGGATTGTCAAAATTTTATTGCCAGATTTGTTGTGGGTTTTTTGGTGGGTTTTTTGTTGTTTTTGAAGAGGGATCAGGGAAAAAATGCCTTCAATTTTAGAAGTTGAGCTGAAAAATTAATGTTGAGCTGTTTCTGCTGGGATTTAATTTTCTCTGTGATAACTTCTATTATTGCCCTCCTAAGTAATGTATTTTATTTTCATTAAGTCATCAGGCTAGTCTGCAAGTTGAATCTTTGCAAGAGCAGTTAAACCTGGTTTCCAAGCAGAGAGATGAAACGGTGATGCAGCTGACCATCTCCCAGGACCAAGTGAAGCAGTATGCACTGTCTCTGGCCAACCTGCAGATGGTACTAGAGCAGTTTCAACAGGGTAAGGTTTGTCAAGAAATAGCAAAGATTGCAACAAGCATTTTCCATCTGGGGTAGTTAACATATTTTGCTGCTTTTGAAACAGTAGTTTCCTCCTTTCCTCTTGATAGCCTGAATTTCAGAATCTGTTGCCTTTTAAAAAACTTATAAAAACAACTGTGGCCCTCTGAAAGCTGATGATCAATATCCCATTTTTAAAATTTTAATTCTAATTCTACCTCATGAAGACCAGATATGATAATGCTGAGGTTCTGCAAATTACATATCCCAAAAAGAGTTAAATGTTGTTAATTAAGATTTGGTTTGTTTTGTATTTTTAACCCTCTAGAAGAAAAAGCTATGTATTCAGCAGAGCTGGAGAGACACCAAAAACAGAGTGCAGAATGGAAGAAAAAAGCAGAAAACCTAGAAGAAAAAGTTGTATCGCTGCAGGTGGGCTGAATAATGAAATTGAACCCTAAGAAACCGAATGCTATTTCCTGACTGAACAAGTAAAGTAGCATTCCTCTGCTGACCATCCATTTTCTGAGGATGTTTACAATGCAGTTATTCAGAAGAACAAGTGATTGAAGTCTCTGCATGTGTTAGTTTGTGTGTTGTATTAATGTAATTGTGACAGTGATCTCCCCTGCTTCTCTTTTTTTCCCTTTCTTACCCCCTATTCAGGAAAGTTTAGAAGAGGCGAATGCTGCCCTGGATGCAGCATCCAGGCTTACTGAGCAGCTTGACATCAAAGAGGAGCAGATTGAAGAGCTTAAGAAAGAAGGTAACTGCATTTATTTATTTCTGCTTAAAACATTTCAGGCAGCTGAGGAGACCATATAGTATTCCTAGAAACTTACCAAAATTATTGCAATATGAGGAAAAGAGTTATTCTTTGCCACGTTTTGAGGACTCCCTTGTTTATAAAGCAGATATGAAAAAGTATGTTTACCTTTTTTTAGGGATCTTTCTCAGGAAAAAGCCTGTAAATACCAAAGCCCTTGATTTAGCTCTGGAAGTGTCTTTTTTACAAGTCTGTGGAATACCAAATGTTGTCAGATCTTCCAAAGTAGTTAACTACCATATTTGACACAGGAGTACAGTTGGATAAAGAGAAAGGATGTGCAATTGGGAAGAGAGGTAGCAGCTCTTTGTGACTGTCATCTCAGCTGGATGCAGTCGTAGCTCTTGCTCTGAACATATACAACTACTTATTGCTATTTGTTTTTAAATTATAATTAGTCTTACTCTTGAAATAAGTGATGTTTTCTTGAAGCTTATGATCAGATAGTTGCTGTGAAATGTCACTTGCAAGTCTTCTCCAGCAAGAACCCTACAAAAACTTCGTACTTTTTCACTACGTATTTGAATGTGTACTTACTTAAATTTAGTTTAGTGTCTAAGTGCAATTTGGTATCTAAGTGGGCATCATAGGAGCACTCCCTGAGTTCAAATTAAATTTCAAGCTGCTACATGGATGCACAATTACTGATTATTTTTGAATTGACTGATCTGTATATCTGTCTCACTACAGACATTTACATCTCACTACAGACAGTCCACAGACACCCTGGTTTGAAATTAACTTTGGAATAGGCAAATATGGCACTCAAGTAGGAAGCTCTTCATTACTGTTTAATTTTGATTGCAGACCCTTGCATACGAAAGCAGGAGAGGTTTGAAGTTGGAGAGAAAACTAAACTTCAGTATTTTATCAAACTGTGTTGTATTGGCGAGCAACTTACTTGATAAAAAATGTGAAATGAGATTGTTGCATAAAGGAACAGCACTTCAGTGTTGTTGTAGAATAAATCACAATTTTTATGGGAAAAAAAAAAAGAGACCACTTCATTTTCTCTATTTACACAAGAAAACATATAATGTCGTATTGAAAATTGGCCAAATACATTCCCAGACACAGTTTTGTTGGCCAAATCTTTTGAAGGATTTCTTTATGGATTCTTTTGGCAGGAGGAGTGATTTTAATGGAAAAGTATAAGATGTACCAGATGCAGTTTTCTGGATTGCCATAAATGGTTAACAAATTATTGGAGACTGTTGTAAATGTCTGGTTTACAGCAGTCCATGCTGAATTTTGGCTCAGGTTTTTTTTGTTACTTAGTCTTTTCATATGCCCAAAGTACGTGTTTAAGTCCTTTTTCAGCTCAAAGATTCTATTTTAGAAGGAAATGTTCCATTTAAAAAATACATTTAATAATAGAGTTGCATAGTCACTGTGAATGGAATAGGTTCTTAAAAGTTGATCTTCTTTGATAAAAACATTTATGACAGAAAAAAAAATGGTGGTAACATTTCATTTAAATTATTAATACTTTTGTTTTAAAATTCATCACATGAATAAAAATTGAAAAAGCAACACACCATTGTCTTGCTTTATAGAGAAATAGCAACAGTGTAAGATTTAATTGAAATTTGTTTTCAAAAGCTGTTTATTTATCTATTTGTGGCATTAGGAGTTTAACTTTTTTTATGCCCTTTTACTCTATGGAGATCCAAATAACTCAGCTTCTGTGTATGCTCCTACAACTCTTATCATTCTATCGTTATATTACCGGTGTTTTTCTTCAATTATTGGGGTCCTATTTAAGCATATTTACAAAGTAGCATAATTTGAAGTAAATTTAAACCTTGAAACCATGGATTAATTCTCTTATGCCTCACCCTGGTATTCTGAGAAAGGAATGCTGAAGAGCAGTCACACTATTGAAATGGATTTAAATGCACATGGATGTGGTTGTTACAAGATACATTGTTGTAAAATGTATTTTTTTCTTTAGTTTTTAACTTGCTCTGAATAAGGAGCTTATTCCGTATGTTCCCAGCACAACACTGATTAGTTCATTCTATTCTATACTATACAAAAATTCATATTTGTGAAGTAAAATATTTCTATAAAGACATGGAATATTCAAACAGGGCATATTAGGTTGTATCCATTTCACAGCCTGGCTCTTTGATGTGTATAAATACAGAATCTCTGTGTAGATTCTCATGGAATTATTTGTGTTAATTGAGAACCATGTTTTGTCAACACAGTTGTGGCATGCACTTACTAATGATTGAAAGTTGTGGAAATGGGACTGGAATGTTTTTCATGCATCCCAGGTGATTTGAAGGGTGTAAAATTCCATAAATCACTTTTCTTATAAAGATATGGAGGCTTTTTAGAAATTAACTACAAGATAAAGTATCTTTTCTTGTTTGTTTTTTTAATTAATTTTAATTAACATGAGCCCAAGAAGTATTAAAATAGTAGGAAAATTAAATGGATCAGCAGTTTTTCCATAGGACTTGGAGATAAGCATTCAGCCTTGTAGGAAAAAAAAGTTGATCATGTCAACTTATACAACTGTAGGGTAGAGTTGGTCTTCACATGGACAGTCTGTGTTATATTAGTCAAGCTTTCGTGTGTGAATAAGGCTTACTCATACTTTTATTAGGAAAACAGTGTCTTCAGAGGTAGTATCTTGCAGAACCCCAGTTTTGGTGAGAAATTACATTTTTGCTGTCTTGAGGTGAAGCCATTTGGAGTTTATCTTCTAAGAATTCTTTGTACCTTGTTTGTAATTATTTGCTTTCTTGTCTGAGAACTGGTAACTGCTGGTGTTCCTAAATACTTCATTTAAGGATTTAAGGGAGATAAGTTTTTCTACCAAATTAATCTGGGTTTTATACAAACTGCAGAAGAACAGCAGATACGTCTACCCAGTTTCTAATACAACTGCATTTTTATAAAGACAAAATTTTTTGTTTTGTTTCCTTACAGCTGGAATGCTGTAAAACATTTACGGCAAATAAAACTTTTAGGAGAATTTTTTTCTCTATTATGAGCTTTATTTTTATGAGCTTCGTGGGAAGTCAGAAGAAGCCTGAGTTACTGACACTGTATGATTGGGGTAATTGGGTGTATTTGAGTTAACAAGTAATTTGTGTTAGTGGAGTTTTAGAATGGTAGAAAAGTTGGTGCTGTGAAATTGTTGGGCAGCAGTGAATATAACAGTATCATGCCATGGCTCCTTTTAAAGAAATGGGTTATTACATTTGTATCTCCCTTATTAAAGATTCTGGTGCATGAGGCTCAGGTGTGTAGACAGTAGACAGGTCCTCGATGAAGGTCAGGAATTTCAGAAAGCTGAAAATTTACAGCACTGGTGAATGCAGAATCTAAAATACTCTTACTCTTCTAATAGTTCCTGTTTCATGTTTCTGATGAGGAAAACCAGAGTGTTTGTCTAGACCAGGAAGGTCATTATCAGTGCTGTGATATCTGAATGAACAGATTTCATTGCAGCCGCTACAGAACAACATCAGACCTGAGATTCAGCGTGCAAAAAGATACCGAAAATGTGTGTAGTGACTCCTAGCACACTCCCAGACAAGTTCACATTAGTTAACTTTTAATACTGGCCTATTCATTCAGTTTGCAGGCTGTGATGCCTGACTAAGGTGTTTGCCATTTTCCTCTCAGTTTTGTCTTTGGTTCATGGTCACTTGGCATTTCATCTCTCCCATTTTTAAATGAGTGTCTTTGTTCCCAGAAGTGGGGGGAATCTTGCATATGTCTGCCTCTCTTACCAATATACTGAATGGTGAAGCACAGGTTCTAGGGTGCATTAGTTTGTCCCAGAATGCTGTTTCCAGAGCTTGCATCAGGAACAGGAGTGGGAAAGGTCCTAACAGAAGAGACCCACAGGTTGCTGATGTTGCTCTGCCAGCCAGTAATTTTCCTGGGAGACTGGAGAGCTCAGTGCTTCAAGGCTTTAGCAACCTCAGAGTATACAGAATAGCTGGATTTAGGTAATAGTTGAGGTTCAAGGGCTGAGACCAAAGAGACCTGATACCAACGTGTAGCTTGGTCAGGTCATAAAGAAGATTGCCACCCCAGGACTTCAGACCCTGCTCAAGAGTTTCTTTCCAGTTGCATATTATTTGTGTAGAACAGAGCAGTTCAGCAGTTCTGACCTTCTGCAGTGGATTTAGTTTCTGTGTGTTGCTGTACTTTAGCATTGACTGTCATTCCCAAAATTTTAGCTTACAGTTTCAAATAATAATGACTTACTAAGTTGACACTTTTTAATAAAAAACAAATAGAATTTTGCTTTTTTTGTTTTTTATTTAAAAGCACCATAACAATATTAGCATATTTTTATTATGAAAGTGTGATGTTATTGGTAAATTTTGCAACAGTTGTTTCAAAGTTTGAATTTTTGTTTATTTGCTGTGGCACAACAGGTGAGATCAGAAGAGAAATGCTAGAAGATGTACAAAATAAACTAATGAACCTTATGAACAGCACAGAAGGAAAAGTGGACAAGTAAGTCTTTAATGAAAGATTTGGTGTTAAGTTTATGGGGTTTATTCCTCTCAGTGTACAGATATGTTACTAATACAGTTGCAAGAGTATGCAGAACTCGACTTCTCTATGTGAGCTTGTAATTACACTTTCATTATTTTGACCTTTTTCAGTTGCTTGGTGGTTGTAAATAGTCATTTGCTCTCCTGAATCAAGATCTTAGAATAAGCATTTTCCCTGATATAGTAGGTACATTAAAACCTGCCCATGTCCTGTTCAGTCTCACCTCACTGCCTGCAGTATTGCTGAATACTGTCCAAGGTGACACATACTGTGTAAGAAATGTGATAACTTGTGAGAGGAGGAAGTGGGTGAGGTACCTTTTTAATTCTTTGTATTTGATTTGTTTATTTGGATTATTGCAAATTAAGCAAGAGAGTGAAGAATAAATGCATCAATATTATGGTATCAGCTGTTATATGACAGGAGACTGTATAACAAGCTTTCTTTGTTCTGCAGGCTCCTGATGAGAAACCTCTTTATTGGACATTTTCATACTCCAAAAAATAAACGTCTTGAAGTGTTAAGGTTAATGGGAAGTATCTTGGGAATAAAAAAGGAAGAACTTGATCAGGTAATACTTTGCAGAAAACCAGGCTTCCTTTTTCTTTGCAGTATCCTTACCTGAAAATAGAATTATTTGCTGCTAAACTAAATGCGACTGTCCCTGCACTTCTTGGGGGGTAAAGTATGTTTTTTGTTTTCTCATCTCACATTTTTTTTATGTAGGACATGCTGATCTTAAGGGAATCTTTTGATAACATCATTTTAATAGAGTAGATCTCATTTTGATGAGGAAAATGCTAATGCAGAAAGGAAGGGGTTTAACTTTGTGCTGGTGTATACAGTAGCTGTAATATATCAGTTACAGAAAAGTAAGTCAATTATATGTGTACCAGTAGTTATTGTGAAGAATGTGGGGTTTATAACTTTAAATAAAGGTCCAGGTCTTTATACTGCCAGTCTTTGGGAGGCAGAGAACATAGTTTTTACAGTAATTTTAGTTTTTATGTATCTGTAGGATTCTCACATAGTGTTAGCCAATAAATATAATAAACTGCACTTCTTTTACCTACCGCTTTATTTTTTCTGTTTCCTAACTTTGTTTTTTAAAATACTTTTCTAGTTATTATCTGAAGAGCAAAGAGGAGTTACAAGATGGGTGACTGGCTGGCTTGGTGGAGGAGCTGGGTCAAAGAGTGTTCCCAGTACACCTTTGAGGCCAACTCAGCAGAACATTTTTAATAGTGTAAGAATTAATTGTGCATTCTCTGTGATTGGAAAAATGGGGCAGTTTTTTCCTGAACCAAGTAAATATGTAGACAATGGAAATCTTACCATACTAAGTCTTGGGCTAATAGAGAAAACAATTACTGTTCCACTGGTTCCTGGGATCACTGACTTCTTACAGTATGGACTTTATTTTGGAAACCTAACAGTGCTGGAAGTTAAATACATGTTGAGTCTGGAATTCTGCAGTACTCAACAGTATGGAAGACCGTGACATATTTTGATGACTGTGTTCCCATATGTCCTTTAAATTTAAATTTGAAAAGCTTTTTCAGCTGCTACAGCTAGAGCCTCTTACTTACAGCATATAAAGTTAATATTTTAAGTTTTCAAATGATGTAAAGCAACAGATCTCATAGCATAATCCATGGGAGCAGTTTATGAAACTTTCTGTTTTGCAGACAAGTAAATAATGCACTCAAGGATTGAGCGCTGTGGGATTGGGGTTTTTGGATTAACTTTGGTTTTTTGCTCAATTGAGCTAGGAATGTTGAGAATTGATTCCTGTAAATCATCTTGAAGTGTAGGGGTTGTTTTTTTCCCACTAAAAGAATGCAGGCATGTAGGCCACCAGAGGACTGTGGTCTGATTAACCATAGATATAAAAGAGGAAAATTAGTGCTTTTGTACATATAGTACAGGCTTTACTATGCAAAATTGTATCTTGTGATGCTACCGACACCCTAATCATTCCATGCTTCATTTATTCAATGACTGTGATGTCAGTAGCAGTGTGGATTTCTGAATCAATTGCCTTAAATCAATAACACAACCATGGTGGAAGTATGTATGTTATCTTTAGAGTTTTATCAGTTTTACGTAAACGCCACTTAGTGAGACATCAACAAACTATGTATTTTGAAAATAAATGTCATTGTGACTCACTAAGGATTGCTTAGTACTAAGTACCGGTACAAAATTGTTTGGAGGTTGTTGACGGCTTTTTTAGTTTATGTATTTATGTATTTTTTACTTAGTGCTTTTCTCTAGAGCATCAATGAAATATAGTAACTAGTGGCTTCTTGCAGTCTTTTTCAGAATTGTTCGTGAAATTCCTTGAAACTGAATCTCGCCCAGGTGTTCCCCCACCCAAGCTCTCTGTTCATGATATGAAACCCTTAGGAGCAGCGGGAACTGGTAAAACTAGCAGTACTCCATCCAGCAGTCAAATGCAAGGTAACATTTGAGGAAACATTGTAATCTTTTCACAGAATTTAAATAACTAAAGGGGATTTTAATGATTCTGTGCTTCCTCACTTGTGAAATATGAATTTGATTTATTCTTCCACAACCATTTCCTACTTTCTCTTTTTTTTTTTTTTTCCTAATTGTTTTCCCATCTGTTCTTCCCACTGCTTCTATACCTCATTTTCTAAAATCTCAATACAGAAGATTAGAGGGACCAAATTGCCTTTGATATGAAAAGGCTTTAACAGCACCAGTTAAAGCCAAACAGATGCTGTGCAGACAACTTTGTATGGTGTGTCAGTGAACCCACTCCTGATTCCCAGCATCCCTGTTCGATCAGCTTTGTGTCAAAGTGAGTGAAGAATGCAAGTAACAAAACCTTGTAGTGTCTCTCTGGTGTGTAGAACCCGGTCATTCAGAGAGGACTGAAATAAAATCATTTAAGTGTATGGCCTGGTATGAAATCTCTGTAAGCTGTGCAAGAGTGTTGACTTCAAGTTTCCTAAAGCAGAGAACACTTAGGCTTATATTATGCATATTAATGCATTTCTGTGTAAGTGGTTTAAGATCCCCATCTTCAGTTTGACTAGTCCAGTTTGTACTTATTTTTTTACATGCATTTAAGACTTCACCTTAATATAGACCTGCTGATTTACAGAAGCTTGTTTTGTTTGAAACTTTCTACCATAAACTCAAAAAATCCCAAAACAAACCCAAACACCAAAACCCTACATATAATATGTATCTACAGATAGAGATGCTAAAAAATCCTCTTTCAAGTCACTTAAAGTAGTTGGGTGTTACAAAGTGTAAATGTCTACTCCAAAATACCAATTTATCCTTGAAAGCAGTAATTATTTATTTAAATAAACCTAAATGGAGTTTTATTTTCTTTTTGCTCTTTTTTTATTGTAATACAGCAATAATATAATAGGTGAAATATCTGTTTTACTTGGCCAAAAAAGAAAATTTCCTCGTCTAGAACAACTAAATTGTGACTCACTGTCTGTGATGTTTGTGTGCAGGGGTTTTCTTGGGGCTGACCCTGGGGAAGCTGTGCCAGTGCATCATGTGGTGGGGAACCTACCTGTGCACTGTGTTGTAGTGCATGTGCAGGGGTCCTGTGCCTTTGCATAGTGCTGGAGCCAGCGTGATAGATACTTCATGTCTGACATTGCATGTGTGACGTGAACTGCAAAGGGTGTTCATGTTGCCTGTCAGAGATTTGTAGATATTTTTTTTTTTTTTTGGGTAACCTGAGCTGTTATGGAATTTCAGTGGTGGACTTGGCAGTTCTGGGTTAAGAGCTGGACTTGATTGATCTTAAGGGTCGTGTTCAACCTAAACGATTCTATGGTTCTATGAGAGAAGACAGGGAGATTGAAAGTCTTTGAGAGTGTCTACGTGTAGTCCATGGCAAGGAGATTTTCAAGGACTGTCATGTTGCAAAAGTGATAGGCAATTTTAAAACTTTCTGTGAACAAATGCTGTAAAATTGGTTAGATTCTAACAAAGTACTTTCATTGTTGGTTTAGGTTTGTTTTTTTGGTTTTTTTTACTTTCCAGATTCTGCAATCTCAGCAGTGGGCAGAAGACCAGATGCAAATCCATTTTTAGCACCTCGATCTGCAGCAGTGCCTCTCATAACACCAGCTAGTAGTTCTGGACACCTGCTTATGAAACCTATTTCTGATGCATTGCCTACTTTTACACCACTGCCAGTGTCCCCTGATGCCAGTGCTGGTGCTGTGTTAAAGGACCTTCTAAAACAATAGATGATCTTGGATCAGTATGATGATATTAGCACTTTAAAGAAAGCAAGAACACTATGCTGTATATAACTTATCACAATGAGGCCTTCTGTAAGACATCATGTACTTGATTACAATTGTACCTTGCTTTTCTTTTAATTGCAAATTTGTCAGTGCTCGGAAATTCTAATGGTGGTATGAATAACTGCCTTTTGTATAGTAGGCATTCATTTGGGGCATGGGTTAAATATTTAACTGAGAAAAATCTGTCTTGTTGCTAGATTGTCACAAGACAGAAGAACTTTTAAACCTTTGGTATATTGAGTTGTTTCAGTTATGCATAGACAACATTAACCCTTTGCTGTTGAGATCTGTTTTACCATTGAAACAACCTGCCATTGGCAGGGGGTGTTCAAGAACCAGAACTGAAAACAAAACTATGTAAAACACCCCCTCCAGCACAAATCGATCTGAGGTGTTCAATTAATGACACAAACTCCAAAGAGTAAGATGGTGAGCATGTGGGGGTTGATCACTGAGCAGCTGCAGTCTTCCCACACATGATTTGTGGTATTTACGTAATGTATTAGGACACGTATCTCTTATTTGCAGGTCCAATTGCATTTGGGGGCAATTTGAGGCACATCAGCATCTTTCCACAATGATTTGATATATTCCCCCAGACTAATAGCTGTTTTCAGCAGTCAAAGCCATCAGCACCAAGGAGTTAACTATGAAAATGAGGGCTTCATGAGAGACCCATGTGATGAAGAGTGAGTAATTTAGGAGAAGTTACGTTCACATATATAAAGCCACTATACTTCAATGGTCCAAGGTGTATATTTGAGAGACTTTTTATGCCACAAGACTTTATAGATCCCAGTATAGGCTTAAAGCTTGAACACATGTATAGAATTAAAAGGGAAGAAGATGCTTGCTTATCTCAAATGTGTAAATAGGTCTTTGTAAGACCAAGGCCAAAGGCAATTATTCTGTAAATTTTGCTATGATAACTTGTACACTTTGTTTGGCAGGTGAAGAGCGAAGTTGCATACTAACAGATAAAAGTCATCTTCATAATGACTCTGAGATAAAACATCTTCAGTTTAAAATGTGTAATTTCTAAATCTTTTTATATACCATTCCTTGTTAGTCAGTGTTAAGATAACTGTTGTGGAAGTTCTATATTAGAACTGTCAACCTTTACTTCTTCATTTTCATTAAGGTCTTGGGTTAAATTGTTGTAAGAGTTATATTTAAATAAAATTAATTACTGAAACTTGTACAGAATCAACAAAAATAATGCAAGAAATCTTTGCATTTATTTATATAGAGGTCAAATAGTGAATTCATTTTGTTGCCTTGAAACCTAGCGAAGTTTTTTTTAATTACTGTATTTAAGAGCTGTTTAAGTCCCTTTTCTCCGGTATAGTAATGTTTCATGGAAGACTTGTGCAGATTTTTAAGTGGATTGGCCATATTGGATATTGATTTTTAAATTTTTCACTCCATTATGGACAGTTTGGCAGTTTGATTTCCGAAAGGGTAGCAGCCACACATTTACCAAAGTAAATTCTGCATTATGTAATAAATGTAATGGGAATTTAAAATTACCTCGGCTGAGAGAACTGCAGTTGGGTACTTCAGATGTACATCTTCATTTAAACTGGGCTGGCATATGTATCTTTTTTTTCCTGTAGCAATTATAAAGAAAAGTGAAATCAGATGGCTTCTGTGCAATCTCTCTTGTTCTTGTAGTCATGTCTGTTTAATGATATATAGCTGCTTCACAATAAAATTGCCTTTTGGTGAGCCAAAGCAGAAGGATATGTTTAGTTTTTAAAAATTATGTGACTTACATGTTATAAATTAGAAATGGAGTCAGGCTGCTCACTATTCTCTGAATATACTAACTAAGCAGTTCTTTTTTTGCTCAATTTTTTTTCTTTTAACTGCAAAGAGCCTAATGTGTACACATTTCTCTTTCAGGAAGCTTTATAAATGCCAATAAAGAAAACATAGTAAGACCATTTGTTTCTTCATGCTGTAAATCCCTTCCATTTATACAATAAGCTGTGAGTTTGGAGAGGGAAATCTAATGCCAGGCAAAGGTACAGAAGAACTTCAGAGTTCCTCAATAAGCTCCTTCAGGGAGATGAAAATCCTCTACAGGAGATACACAAGAGGCTTAAGTCCTAGGAGGTGAGGTCTGTTGAGCTATGGAAAAAATCCCCAGGGCTTAGAGGTTTCAGTTCCAAGGCTTATTCTATAGTTACATTGGTGGAGTTTGTTGCTTTGTTAGAAATCAGCTGGGCTCTGTGTTCTGGGCAGTACTTCTTTCTGAAAATGTTTCACAGACCATTATAAACCTTCAAGCTTTGTTTTTATTGAAAGATTAGTGGATATATTTTTTCCTCTAATTTTTCTTTTGTGCTTTGTGCTTGATAACTGTTCTGTGTATATTTGCTTTACCAGTTTCCCACATGTACGTCTGTGATTCACATAGTCTGTCCTGTTAATTGTGTGGGTCTTTCACACAGCAGCACGAGGAAAAGATTATCTGGAATTTATGAGTAAGGTGCAGTAATTGAAGATTACTGTTTAACTCAATTGTTCTCTTTCTTCTTGCTTTTGCAAGGGAGAAAAAAGTGTCTGGTCCTCCTAGCTTTGGTCTAACAAGCTGTCCATTATCTTTAGTGGTAAGGTAACGGAATTCTAGTAAGGGATTCGTTTTGCAAACATGACATAAGGGAGGAAAATGAGGGTTAGGATTTTCTGTTGTTCTCTTCAGACTTTCTTACTTTTTGCTGTTCTTTGCTTATCCTGCATTCTGTGCAAAGAGAAGGAAGTAACTGGTTGGTCTAATTGTTACTGTAGAAGAATGCACAGTGTGTGGTTTGGGGTTTTATGGGTTTTGTTTTCAATTTAACTCTGCTGCGTTAAACCATTTAGTTACAGTGATATAATGTGATACGGTATAATGACCAGTTTACAAATAACTTTTTTTTACCTAATGTCACTCCCCACTCTGCATTTTATTATTGTTTCTTATTATCATTCTTGACCTATTTTCCATAAATAGTTAACAGTAAGGCAGGCGACTTGGACTATGTATAGGAGTGACTGATGGCTAAGTGGAAGAGACAGAATGGAAGATGCTTGCCTTGTAAGTATTTCCCAATATCACATATTTCATGAAAGCTTTTCAGTTAATTAATGTCTTCTGGTTTTGATGATTTTATTGCCACATTATCATATGAAAGTTCAAGAATAATTTTCTCAACTCAAAACACAAGGCTGCAGCTTCTTATTTAACAATAGAAGCTGTGGCTTGAGCTTATACAAGATCATGGAGAAAGAATCCTTCACATCCTTGTTTTTGATTTCGACTAGGAGACACAATTTGACCATTTTCTGAAGTGACTGACTTTGGATCATACTGCACAGAGCTAGTCTTCCTCAAGCCATCAATCTGCTATCAAATATTATGACTATGAACATCTTACCCTTTGAATTATGTAGAAATGAGAGTATTAAGGTCTCTTTTTTTTTCCTATAATCCTAAAACCTGGACAGTCTTGGATTGTGGTTCTAATGCCCAGGCAGCTGGAAGATACCTAGGGAGAAAGCTTGTGTGTACACAGAAGTCCTCAGTCATCTGCTTCTAGTTCAGTGTCTTTTCATGGACTCATGGAATGGTTTAAGTTGGAAGAGACCTTAACGATCATCTCGTTCCAACCCCACTGCCATGGGCAGGGAAACCACCTACTAGACCAGGTTGCTCAAAGGCCCATCCAACCCAGCCTTGAACACTTCCAGGGATGGGGCAGCCACAGCTTCTCTGGGCAGTCTGTTCTGATGTCTCACTACCCTCACAGTCAAAAATTTCTTTCTAATATCTAATCTAACCCTACCCTCTTTTAGTTTAGAGCCATTGCCCCTTGTCCTATCACTGTCATCCAGTTTTGCTCTGGCAAGGCCAAGCTGATCTTGAGGCTTACAGTCTCTGTTCTGAAGGAACATAGGTGGAATATATTCCCAAATTGTCTTGAGTATTTTTGTGGTTCGTTGGCAAGTACGTGCAAAGTCAGTGAATACAGAGGAGTTGTCACATTTCATTAAGACATGGAAAGGACTCAAAACTGTCAAGTGGAACAGCACACACGAGTGAAACCCTGCTATAATGTTCATCCAGGGCATTAGAAAAAAGAAGTATGTAACACACTCCATGTGGTGCATATTTTGTCATGTGGCAGCTTTCTATGAAGGCTGTTCTATCAGGTGGGCAAAGTCAGATAGTTGATTTTGAGCTAGTAAAAGCAGACCAATGGTAGCTCCTGACTCCATAGAATGAGAAACACTGTTAAAGACAACTCTCTGGGGACAGAAAGTGAAGAGTTATAATGCTTCAACCCCAAATTGTTGTCATGAGGGAGCAAGGAACTAAGGGCATGCTAGAGTTTAAAAATTTTGACCTTTTGAGGCTGCCTAGAGAGACAGAAGCCCATTTAAGTTTGTCAGAGGCAGCTGTGTAGGATTTATAGAACTAAAGGTACCCTGATTTACACAACTTAGATACCCTGAATCCATGAGGTTCCTGAACATTAGGTGTAGTATTATCAATGAAAGTGTATTTAACCTAAGCAACAAAGTGGCAACTGGATATAATAGAGCAATAGTGTAAGAGGTAGTAGCAGTTTTGAGCAAATCAGAAGAGTTGGATATTATCTCCCAAATGGGAGCATGTATAATGCAAATATTATTTCACAGAATCAGGTTGGAAAAGATCTCTGAGATCATCAAGTCCAACCTTTGACTGAACACAACATTGTCAATTAGACCATGGCACTAAGTGCCACATCCAGTCATTTCTTGAACAACTCCAGGGATGGTGACTCCACCACCTCCCTAGGCAGTCCATTCCAACAACCCATTATGTGAAGAAATTCTTCCTGATGTCCAACCTAAACCTCCTCTGGCACAGCTTGAGACCATTTCCTGTTGCCCTGTTGCTAGTTGCCTGGGAGAAGAGGCCAATGTCCACCTGTCTGAAACCTCCTTTCAGGTAGTTGTAGAGAGTGATGAGGTCACTTTCTCAGAATAAGTAAAAACCATGAGAGTGATCCTAAGCAGCGTTGGGTGCAGGTGTCCAAGAAACTGCATAGAGGAAGGGAAAAAAGGGATTCAGGTTTCAGCTTGTTGTGGGGGAAGCCAACCACGTGAAATGGTTGCACAATTAACCTTTTTCTAAAAATGTTTTCCCATCTCTTGCAGCAGTTTTCTCTATTGCTGTAAGGTATTAAAATACTTGAGCAATGCTTTTGTTTGTAGTAAAAGAGTGTTTTCAGAATTACAAGCAAATCACCGAGTTGATTTCTGGTTCATCCATAGGTTGTGGTTTACAGGCCATACCATGGGTCCAACACTAAATTGTAGCAGGAGGAAAAATACAGTAAAGAAAGTGGCTTGAATGGTAGACTGGAGCACTGAAAAATAGTCATCAAAACTGAAACTTTTTCTGGAAATAGAATTGGAAAATATTTAGACTTCACATTGCTCTGTGCTCAAGTAGTGGGTGCCAATAAAAATGAAGGCAAACAGAAGACTGCCTTATTTTTGACAATAGGAGCAGGAACAGATGTGTTTAACAGTTTTCAACTAACTTAGAGGAGGCTTATTATGAAACTACAAAAATTTGAGGAGTACAGGATTCTAAAGAAAATGAATGAGTCATAACTAGCCTTGCCAGATCTGTCTGGACCCAAATGCAGACTGAATAGCACATTGTCTGCAGAGTGCTCGGGAGGAAGGACCTGCAGAGTGCCCCTGCAGGCAAAGGTCTTGCAGGTGGCACCTCTGTCCCTACTGGAACTTGCCAAGTAGGCAGGGCTGGGGATTCAGTGAGCCTGCACTGTTCTGGATGTGATGGTACTGGTACTTCAGCAGTCAGATGCTTTGCTGGCAACCTGAAGTCTGCACTGCCCTGGCCAAATGTGACTAGGCAGTCTAGTTCATGAAAGAAAAGATTTTCATTTGAAACTAAAATGGAATAGGAAAACATCAGAAATCATTGCAACTGATCAAAACCTGAAGGGCCAACCCTCCAGTTGTGGAGCTATGAGGGTAACTGGTGAGAGGTCAAACTGAGACATAACTGAGCCTGTGACTCACAGGAAGAAGGTTCCGTGTACTCTGTCTCAGTGACGTGCTCTTTGTGCTTGGCACTGAGTCCCCCAATTGCCCAGCCTACTGATGCATCTCTCTGCTGCCAAAAATAGAGCGCAGAGCAGAGGCAATGGGCTTAACACTGAGAAGTTCCACTTCAAAAAGCAATTTGACTTACCTTCTTGGGTAATTCCTTCTTTCTTCCCCCCTTCTTAGTCTTCTAAAGGTATCTCAGCAGACCTCCTAATGGTTCCCTCCATGTTCCAGTGTGGAGACCCCAGGGAGTCTCAGCCACACCTAACTCGGCTTC
Source organism: Pyrocephalus nanus (assembly GCA_038380795.1). Classification (NCBI taxonomy): domain Eukaryota; kingdom Metazoa; phylum Chordata; class Aves; order Passeriformes; family Tyrannidae; genus Pyrocephalus; species Pyrocephalus nanus. The sequence continues at coordinate 47,473,647 of CM076265.1, read as the reverse complement.
AGTGCCCATTCCATGGTCCATTTCTGGGGTTACCAAGGTTGGCTACAAAGGCTGTAGCTGAAACTATAAACTTAAAAAGAAATGGCAACTATTAAACACAAATTCCCAAGCTTTACTAAAAAAAAAAATCACGTTTGCTATTTATATTTGCCAGTTAGGAGTTGGCTGGAGCATGGAGTGAGTAAATGTAAAAGCTAAATCCATATACCACAGAGCAGAGCTAGTTTTCTGAGATATGTAGTTCTTAAGGATAGTCTCATAGAAAATCTATACCTAAAAGATCAACACTAAGTCTCCTGTGCAAGGCTATTGATTTCCTAATATATTGGATTTAGCATTCTGTATTTTATTAACCATTATATGGAAAACTATAAAATACGGTATTGTATTTGGTACCTTCTGCTAGCACTGAGGCAATTTTGTGGGAGGTTGCACTTCAGATAAATAATTCAGCTGTCGCATACTGTCATATTTAATTCAGTTAACAACACTTAATTTCTGAATGTCAAGTGAGTTCTGACAAATTGTTATTCTTCATTTTCTTGATTTGTTCTACAACCTCTCCTGCTGGCACTTCAATTTAGACATCTCCTCCCAAGTAGGATTTTTTTTTACTCGTTTGTTTTTACTTCTTTCTTTTTCTTTTTTTTCAGTTCCACTATGAAAATCTCTTGAAGTTTCTCTAGCAAATGCAGATAAAGAACAATCACTTAACCTTCTACAGTGATTTTATCTTTTTTAAGGACTATTTTTATACCTTGTTCATCTGTTGGCTTTGCAGACTGCTTGGCAGTTTTCCTGCTCTTGGTGTGTCTGAAAAATAATTTATTATTAGCTTTTATGCTTCTTATGATTTGTTTCTCAAAGTTTCTTGGCCTGAATTTCTGTTTTTCACATTTAACCTGTCAGAGTTTTTGTTCCTCTCTGTTTTCTTTATCTGGCACAACTTCAGCTTCTTGAGTTTTGCTCTGAAACAGTGGACAAAATGGGGACTGATTGATTTATCAGGCTCTGGCTTTGGGCTCTGTTAACAGTACAAGTGCCTCTGGTGGAAGAAGGGTTCAGTTCCACTGACTTTTCACATGGCTGCTTGAGGTTTTGGTACCCCATGGCAGCCGAATGGAGGGAACCCTGGGAACAGCCAGGCTCTGCAGGGGGAACTCCTGGTGCTGCTCAGCTCCTGCTGTGGCAACCAGTGCAACTCAGAGCACAGGCCAGCACATTTAAAGGAAAAAAAAAAAAAGAAACACTCTTTGTTGTAAACTGCATCCTTTTGCAAGACTTTGTAAGCACTGTAGCACACACAGCAGAATCAGCAAACAGGAGTGCATCCCTCTCGTTGGAATTGCTACCTTTAGCACTCTAAATCACTGCCTCACAGCAGCCCTTGTTGCTGCAGAGTGAATAATGAGTCTGAAAACAGACTACACACATCATGTTTATCACCCAGTTTCACAGCCAATGTCTTTCCAAACAGCGTGGTTAGAGTACAGAAGTAAACAGGTAGTTTGTGAGCTGGTGTAACACCTGCTGTGGGAGTAAGTAAATTAATTGTAGTAGTCTTTAAATGGAAGAAAAGTTTATAAATGTCTCCTGTTAAAAAAGCAGTTGAGTAACTACAAAACAGTCAAAATTATCCTTTTCCTCATAGGGAAACATTTTGTTACTCCTCTCTTTGTCTAACATATAACCCTGGAAATCTTTAGATAAGGAAGAGACTAAAAAATGCGAACATCTTCTCCAAGTGTCTTATTGGAAAAAGAGACCGCAAGTCTTGGCTTACGTGTGCACCTATAAGAGTGAAATGTGTTTAGAAAGCGAATGGTTTTTCCCACTTTAAAAGAGAGAAGCTCTGGAAGAGAGGGCTGATGTCAATTTTTTTCTACCCTGGATCCATCAGCAGGGTTCTGGCAGGTGCCCTTACAAAAATAGTGCACATACTTGTGAACATTCAAACATCCCCGTTGAGAGATGGCATTTCCACAGCTTGTTTGGGTTTGTTCAGAACCTGAAGTGTTTTAATGGAAAACACAGAATGTGCTTGATGCTACAGAGGGTGATGTTTTGCTCTGGATAAAAACAGAGTGAATGGCCAAAGCAGATTAAAAAGGAGAAAGGATGCACAACTAAACCTGGGAAAAAAAAACAAACAACCAAACCAAAACTAACCCAAAATACAAAAAACTATCCAAAATATATATTCTGTGCGATGGAATTAAAGTAGCTGGGACATGCAGAAGCACAGGTGAAGCTAGTGTTTTAATGGCATTCATGCCCCAGCAGACAGGGAACCTTGCCAGGTTAACCAGGAAAGGTGAACCACTGTCTCCATACAGCTGCTCCAAGGTGCTGCCTGATGTTGCTGTGCCAGATGTGCCTGGTGTGCACAGTGCTGTGCTTGGGTCGGTAAAAGGCTTGGGAAACTGCAAAAGACACTGAAGTCTCAAGACATTTAAGCATCAAATAAATCAGTCCTGAATATTTCTAAGGGAGGTTTTAGTACATTCTTCTAACTGTCTGGTCGTAATTGGAGACCAGTGGTTTATGTATCCCAGGCACTCGCAAAGACTGAATGTTGGCTTGCTCCAACAGTGAAACAGACTTTAGTCTTGGTCCAGGAGTATTAAGAGGTTTAGGTCTTTATTTATGGAAGGTCATTATTAGCTGAAACTGGCCATAAAGAATTTATGCTTGCTATTAAAAGGGGCTGGTAAACATTTTGTCACAAGATTAAAGATCATTGTTTTCAACCGCATTGTCTAGACCGTTTGACAAAAATGCAGAGGAAAAAAGGCCACAGCCCTGTTTATATACATGTCAATCTTATAAAATAAACAAAGCCAAACTAAAATATGTCTAGTTTCAGGCAAAATGTGAACTGCAATAACCAGAGCTATGCTCAAGGATGAGATTCAACAGTAAAACAAGTGAAAATATGAACAGTGGCCAGGGCACCATGTTCTCAGATAGAGGAACCAAGGGGGAGATATAAGTTCTCAAGTATGGTTCTTGTGTTTAGGTACAGGATGATGTTCCATATACTCTTAACAGGAAAATAGTTTTAAAAGCATATATATTGGTCACGTAAGGATTGAAAACTCAAGAAGAATGTTACAGGCTGTTGCAAATTGCTAATAATAGGAAGGGACCTGCTGAGAGTTTTCACATGCACCAAGAATGCTGAGAAAGACTCTGTATTTTTCCTGAGAAAGTTATAAAAAGCTTCTAGTTTACTTGCTTATCGTACTTTTATTGGGTTAAAAAAACATTAGACCATGCTGAAGCATTCTTTCAGTTATATTGCTCTATTTTTTTTTGCCTGAGGCATCTTCCTAGACTGTCCTAGAAAGCACTACAGTTAAACCGGTGATTGTGAACATCAAACCTGATCTCGCTAAAGGTAATATACCCGAAATAGTTTTGTCTTACAGCAGATGCAGTTCCCTGGGCATGTTTGGGTTTTGGTATGCACCTGCTAGATCCTACTGTTCCTCATCTAATGAAATGATTAACATGTTTTCAAAGCAATAAAGTGAAGTCAAATCCTAGTCCATGTTTAGCATTGTTACATTTCAGAAAGGATCCAGTGGTGCCTGGGTTTTCCACTGATAACTTTTGTCCTAAAAAAAATTGTGCTGTTAACCAGTATCAGAGTGACCACAGACCTGTAAAAAGAGAGTAACAGGTATAAGATTGTTAGGGTTTAACCCCTGCTGAAACCAGGACAAAGATGTAGAATTAGATAAAGTAGAATAAAGGCTCGAAGTGTTGTGGTTGGGCACTGTGATTCCATCTGCTACAACATTGCAATGGTGCTCAGCTTGCTGTTCTTTGGGAGCAGTGCTATCAGTGGTATCATCATCCCAAAGGAACATTGCCTCAGACACCCAGGTGACTCCCTGCACAGGAGGGAAGGAAGGGATGTCTCTTTTTTTCCATGGGTGTCTCACATGGGTGGTAACTGTACCCTATCGAAGTAACTGAGCCCTAAGAGACAGCAGCACAACAGGAACTGTTACTCCTTCTGCTTCCTAAAAACAACATTCTGAGTTGCAGATCAACACACCACAGCACCTCAGGGACTGCACATTCCCAGTACATTTTAATTATCAGTAGTGAAGTTTTTACAATTACATACTATGTTAATTTTCACTTTAATTCTTGCTTGTGTTATGTTTGGCTAGGAAAGGAAAATATGTGTAGGACTGTGCCTTTGAGCTTCTGGCCTGGGCCATCTGGAACAGGTTATTGCATCATTCTGTTATGAGATAGCAATTACAATTTGCACACTGAATGATGCAGACCTCAACTGATAATCTAAGATAGCCTGTCTTTGAAAAATTATAGGGAGCCCTCCTCAAACACCAGGAGTTTGCAACTGAGGTTCTTCCCCGGGAGATTAAAGAAGTGAGTCCTTCTCTTTCTCAGGCAGAATTAGGGTTTGAGGCCAAGTTTCCCACAGGCTTGGTGCTATTCATGTGGCAGTAGGGTGAGATGTGTGGATTTCGAACCTCTGCCTGTCATGTGTTATATCAACATGTGATGATATAAGAAGCTTGCTTATTTGGCAGTCTTCAAGAACACTTAGATCAATCTCTCAGTCAGGCAAAAGCCCAACTTGTGAATCTCCTGCATCTTAGATTCTATCAAAATGCAATTGTTCCTGCAAGTGCCCAGAAGTTGAGCTCTTGAGTGTTTTACCATTTTTGCTGGTAAAAACACTTGGTTCCATAAGATTTGGTAGGAGCAAAATGAATGTTTTTAGCATCTAAATCTTGGACATACAGGGTCTTAAAGTGTCAGTTATTGCCAAATTCCTTTAATGAATTTAGGTCTGTGTGGCTGGGTAAAAGATGTCTGTGACTTTGGATGATTTTGGGCTCACAGACCTACCATCACACAAATTTGTGGGGTTTGACTCTTCCCATAGTTTGACTCTTTCTATGGTTTGTCAGTGTTCTTGAGAATGTTCAGAGAGGGTGAACTTTGAAAAATGACAAGAACATCCAAGAAGGGTGTTTGATAGGTGTAGTTCTGGAGAAATATAAGAACAATATCAGAATTTTGAAAGGAGATGAGGTGTTGTAAAAGTTGGAAGGTGATGACTTGTTTTTGTGAAGCAGATTTTCTGTTCAGTAGTGCTGAGTGTAATTAACTCTTTTTAAGTTCCCTTTTGTCTTAGCATTCAGAATCCATCAGATTATGTTTTATAGTGCTGAGGCTTCCTGTTCATCTGGTGCTTTGTATTATCTGCAGGAGCATGGCTCAATTCATGCATTCAGTCATCGCAACCAAGGAAGGTGCTGTTAAAGCTATACAACACAGTTTATGTGCCCCTTGTGATTGTATATTACACAATTTTCAAAATTCAGGTCTTAAAAATAATTGGAGATATAGTTTCAGCCCTAAGTATGCACAAAGCAAACTTTTAAGAACATAGTTATGTAGCAGAACCCCATTTTATACTGGGGACAGTTCTGCACCTCTTCGTGAAAACGAAGAAAATGTCAAGCTAATCTAAATAAAGTAATGGATTTTATAACGAGGGATAGTTGAGAACATTAAAGTGAGAGCATCACTACAACTGAAGTTTAGCTACTATCTTAAGCATAAATGGTGAAGGTGTCAGCACATTCAATTGTCCATTTTTATAGGATGAACAAAAGGAGATTTATGTGCCCAGATTCTTCCTTTATGCAACTCGATAGCAAAGGGAGTCAGAAGGCTGTGGCTGCATCTCATTGTTTTGTGTCTGATGGTAGTTACAGAAAGGTATTGCAGAAACTCCACTTAGCCATAACTTCAAGTCCTTTTATTTTGGAAAAAAAACAGTCACCATGCTGTAAACCAGCCCAAGTTGTGGTTTGGTACACTTTTTATACTCTGGTTTTTATCCACTCCAGCTGTCAGATGGAGACAGGAAAAATCAAAACATTTGTACAGTATTTCTTCTTAAGGGAGCCCCTTAGGTGGTCAGATCTGGATTCACCTCCTGTCTCCAGGGCTGGATTACCTCTGCCAGTTGGCTGATGAATCAGAACTCTAAGGCAACTATTTGTGAGCAGACTGGTGCTGCACTCATACAGTGATTCTGGCATGTGTACAATGATTTTACCATGTGATGGTAGAAAAATTCAGTGGATTAGCAAGTGAAGTATCATGATATAAAGCTTTTCATCCACATGGCTGGATGCTCAGAGCATCTACTTTGCTGTAAAGCTGTTTTTCATGATTTCATTACATCTCCCACAGTTAGAATAGAATAGTAAGCACTGCTACTTTCAGACCTCTTAGGTTCCAGATTACTGAGTGTATTGAGAAACACTGGTCTTGTGGGGCAATGAAAATTGTCTCAATGAAAATTTGCCCTGTCTTTTCTTTCTATCCTCTCTTGCCTGCTTTCTGACCCATGACAAAACTCCCCTCACAATGTGCCCAGCAGCTTCTTTAGAAGTCCCTCGTTTGAGTTTTTGTGAAGCTTTTGGGAAGTTTATTTAAAATAAGTAAATTAATTCTTGTTAATCTGCCAACGCCTTACCACTGAATAATTCTAGGTAAGAGTTTTAATTTTCAACGCAATGCATGTGATTCAAGCAAGTCACTGAGAGAGAAACTGTCAGAAATGGCACCGAGCCTCTGGTGCTGTCATTTTTGAAAGGTAATTTGTACAATTACAGGCATTTAACAAGGTACAGAGTTCTTGGACTTCCCATTGGCTCCAATACAACTTGTGGGAGCTCAGCAACCCTGAAGCAGCTCAGTTTTTATATCTCAAGCTGGGTGTCCATGCTTGGAGGCTAGTTTTATTAATATCAACTGTATCAATACTTCTCTGTTTCTCACTCTGTTACAGAGAGATGTATGATAATATTTTCAGGTTTTCTCAAATGGCAGACTCAACAGAAATTCAAAGTAGTTGTTTAATGTCCATGTCTGTATTTAATTTCAGTGTTCATCTTTGGATCTAGCATAATCTTTGCAGCATTTGATTGCTTACCTCTCACATCCCATAAATGTTCTGCTTGACCTACTAAAGCTCTGCCTGTGGCGAAGTTGCAAAACACCTGAAAAAGTACTTTATTTCCTTCCTCTTCAATCATAACTGGAGATCTGCAAGTTATGCTTTTCCTGAGAAATATTTCATATCATAAACTGCTCCCTTAAGCATGGGGTCAGTTTAAAAAGGGCCAGTGTTTGCAGACAAGCCATTTGTTTTCCTTTGAACGTTTAATTTGTTTATTCCTGTTTTCAAATAATCCCCAAGCAATATAGTTCCTGTAGCTGTGATCATCATGAATTCGAGTTATTCACCTCCCAGAGGGTCAGACCTTTCATCAGTATGCCATTGGCACAGAGCAGCGAGTGTTGCATATTCATTGTCCAGGACACCGGCTAGAGGGCCTCCAAAAAGCCTGACTTTTTTTTTTTGTTCTCAGAGCAAGGAAAACAATCCCTTCCCTTCTCCAGTCCCTTGATAAGGGTTTCTGTCCAATAACGGTGCTCTCTGCTCTGAGGCACATTTAACTGTGAAGTTTGCAGCGGGAGAGGCTTTCCTTCAAGCTGTTAGTGTTTTATCCTGGCAGGCTCCTCGAGGTTGTTGTGAGGAGTCTAGCCAGTTGGTGAGCTTTGTAATCTAAACCAGCTGTCCCAGGCTGAGGCCCCCATTTGCATTGTTTAACATACTTAGAAAATGAAGTGTTCATTTTTAACATTCCTCCTCCAATTGGTTTAATGCTGAATTACAGAAGAGAACTAAGCAAAACCAGGTGCTTTCTCTGTATTCTCTCCAGTGTCTGAGGAGGTACAGACGGCTCCCGATCCTCTCCATTACTTGCCATTTCATTCTTTGGACTATAAATGACAGAGGAACTGAAGTGCTAGCAGAGGGTAATGTTTGGAAAAACTTTCTAGTTATTCATCAGCACAGACTCTGTTTTTTTTCCACCATTCCCCAACGGTTTTGGACATGCAAGGATTAAGAAGGTAAGTGGTATGCATGAAACTTCTTTACTTACTGACGGGAAACCTACTTGTGGAAAATAGCTGTGGCAGGGATTCGCTATGCCAATCCACTTGCTAAAGCCATTTGCAAGGAGACGGGATCTCAGTGGTCAGAGGTGGGGAAAGATGATCTGCCTGTTACTAAAGCTGTGCTGTCTCTGATGAGTTCCTTCTTGATCTGTGCTTACACTCTGCGCATCCGCGGGAGCCCTGAACTGCGACAGCAAATGATCCCACTGGCTACTGTGATTGATTGGAGCTAATTAGTTACTATTGCAGAAGTTTAAAATGGTTTAAAATATTTTGCCTGCTGGGCAAGCTACTGTGACCAGCTGCATATAGTGTTGAGAGGTCGTGCTGCATGTCTGCTAATAATTCTTGAGGAGATTTGAGATCTAAAGTAATAAGCAAACTGAGATGATGGTTGCAGACAGAACAAGAGGCAGTAAAGTCATCCCCCCCAGACCAAGAGGAAAGTATGTATCACCTTGTAATAACAGAAACTAATGACTGTCTAAAAACATTTGAGTTTTGTCTGCCCGGTTTTATAGGGGATTTTGTTAGTTTGCACTGTCCTGCAGCAACGTGCAGCATAGCTCAGTTGCTAGGTGTGTCAGCCTTCAGCTGCAACCTGTTGTACTCCCTCCCAGTGCTTTTCTTGCTATATGCAAAGTGAGTATGCGTTCCTAGTAACACTGCACACTTTAAGATCTCTTCAGAAAGATTTGAGGAATCAATAAATGAAGTGCAAGCCTAAATGAATGACATTGTAGCTTGAATGCTTTGCATCGGACTCTAAGGGAAACTCTACAGAATTTGCCTTTTCTTGTCACTCAAAGCTGCCAACAAGCACAATTTGTCTTCACAGCACTATGAAAAACCATTTTAGGGTTTATGTTTACTTTTCAGAGCTTGTCCCTGTCTTCTCATTTAAAACAAATTTGTTCTAATGTGTCAGTCACTGTTTGTGTGTGGTTTTGTCTGATGCGTTTGTAGGTCTTGCTCAACAGCTCAGTTTGCGCTGGAAATCAGAGACAGCTCTAAGAGAGAAAGTTGGCAGCTTGCTTAGGTAGTAGAACTAAAGCCACCTAAAATATCCCCTGCTTCCTGTACTGGTTTTGTGGGAATATATTGTATACAATTGCCATTCAGAACTACAATCCAAGATAAGCAAGGTGTGGGTCTAATATTATTGAGAATTTTTATATAAGGCAGCAGGAAAACACTGAAATCCGTAGTACTTAGAAAAAAATAATTTCTGACTGTCACTTCATGTTTTTCTATCTGTTAATAAATACTTGGAGGTGGAAGGTTACTTGACCAGAATTTTTATGCTCCAGGTAAGGAACTCCAGGTAAGGAGCTCCAAAAATAACTGTACAACTCAGTTAACAAGGGATCCTCTTTTAGTTGTGGTGGAGAGACCCAGTAGATCCCACTAGATGCGAAGTTGATAAAGCTGGGGAAGGGTCCTTTGAAGAGAACAGCTTCTAGTAGCTGGTGACCTGGCACAGAGTCTACTTCCAGAGCTATGTATTCTCAAGACAGAGTAAAGGGACAGGATCTGGCCCCACAAAAATGGATTAATCTCAGATACAGTCTCCTGGGGATGAAACGCGGTTTAGCAGTTACAGCAACTGGCTTGGATTCAGGACCTCCTGCATGACACGTCTGCAGCCCTGCCAACGCACCGCGCTGGGAGCTGAGGCAGGGCCTGTGCACCAGTTTACCCATCTGTAAAATGTGCACAATGCACAAGAAAGTCTTCAATATTCCCAAAAGAAAGGTGTCAGAGAGGGGCAAAAGTGCTTTATTCAATATTGCACACTTCGTTCATTTACCAGCTGCTGCATGGGGTGTCATAAAAATTATATTAGTCCATAGACATATACAGTCAGATTCCAATCCCAGTTGCATGAAACTGTAGTAAAATTAGTTACTCTGAGATCTGAATCTGGCCCACCGTTGTATTACTCCTTCTCCAGAGGCCAAAGTCATGTTAGCAAACTATGGAATACACTGAAGTGTCACTAGAAATGAATTTTTCTCTCCATGTGTGTTTAATTCTATGTAATAAGCCTGGATATCAGAAGGTTTTCAGCCTATTTTCTATGCACATTACAGGATACTGACTGCTTTCACACTGGCTGTCTGCCTTTCAAGCCCTGGAAAAGCACAGGTGAGAGGTGCACGCAGAGATGCATGTACTGTTTTGTACTGAAGAACTATATGGCATGAAACTTCACTGGCCAGCAGGTGGATAGGAAGCTCTGTGGTCTGGGGTTTACATGAAAAGGAAGTTATGTGGTCTAAGGGTTTAGAGGGGAGAACTTGGAGCCAGCAGGTTTCTGGAGTTGAATATGGATTGAGCTTATTGACTCATCCTTGCCAGCTCAGCAAAATATCCCTGTAGAAACCTGGACCTCACTGAAAACGTGATTCTGCCTCTAGACTGAACACTCCAGGAAATAAGAAAAGCCATCCCACAAGAGCAGGGACCACTCAGTTCTGTTGTGGGAAACATCCCCACTTGGAAAATTCATTCATATAAATAGACATTTTCTGTGTATAGTGGGATCTTATCTTAAGACTGTCTAATTTTAGACTATGGTCCTGATTGACTGTATCCTAGTTTTTGTTTTCACTTATGCCTTAAACCATTTCTGTTCAAGAGGCGGGACTTTTGAGGGTGGATGGAAGTAAAGCAGTCCAGTTCTTGAAATAGCAGAAGCATTAGTTCTTTGTGGGCTTGGGCTCCATGTGGACTTTAAATTAGGAAAAACAGTTCCCAAAGGCATGTTAAGTTTGGATTTCTAGTTGATAATCCAGATATACTCAGTGTCCAGAGCTGTGTTGCTAAATACATTTGCCAAAAGTCTCTGAAATGTAGTTGTTTTTGTTCTATTACATTGAAAATTTCCTGCACATGGCATGCTTATTGATATTTTTGTGAACATTGGATCTGTATGGGAAATGCTTTTCATACCCCTGGGAATTTTTGAGATGTCTTTAAAGGTTTGGTTTTACAATTTAAAAAATATTGTTTCCACTACAATTTTTATAAAAACATCTTGTAACATAAATTGATTTTTGAAGTCTAAGTAAAAAGCAACTTGAAACTGAAATCACAGCAATGCGTTCTTTCTGAAGATATCGAAACGGGTAATTTCAACAATATTGGAATCTTTTCTAGAATAATGTTCTAGAAATTTGTTGAAACCAGTTCTACAGTAGTTTCAGTGCTTCTGAATCATCACTTACTGTCCAAAAGAAAATAATTTTGTTAAAAACTGTCTCAACTTTCCAGCTAACCTAGGTGTAGTGTATGTGCCACAGCACAAAAAGGAGAACAAAAGGTAGAGTAAGTACATTTTTTAAAACATGAGGGTGATTATACATGCTCCCATCAGAATATCTTGACTTTCCACAACATGATACTGAAACTTCTTGGAATGCCAAAATAAGTGGAGGTAGAATTCCTCCATACTTGTTTGACACTTCTAGCAGTGGCTTTGTGTATTCATAGATGCAAGTGGTGGGTGCAGTCCAAACAGTGCCGTGTGTTTCACTTCATGTCCCATCCCTAGCTCCTGTAATGATCCATTTCTACTGGCTCACGCCTCTAACCCTTTGTCTCCCATCTAGAACTTAACTACTTTTCCATTCCCAAACTGGGTACTTTACTCTTCCACTGATTTCTTCCATAAAGTCCAAAAATAAGTGTCTTTATCATTAAGAAACAAAAGAATCTTGAAAACACTCTATCCCTCTGCCCTCTGGTTACTTCAGTTGTTCCTGTTTTTTGGATATCTCTTGCTTACATTCCTTAGTACAACCTATTTACTGGCAATGATCCTGTTCTTGTGTCAATTGCTTGACCTCTTGCTAAATAGCTGGAGGCCCATTCAAGAACTAGGGAGAGCAGGAAATCATTTTAATGGGCTTTGAGACAGTCATCATCAGGACTCTCATTGGTTTAGAAATGCTGAGAGTCACAGAGGAGATGCTGAAGACTCAAGGCTGCAGCTCTGATAAGAGACCAGCACCACAGAATAGGAAGGAACAAGGCTTTCAGTAACCTTGCATACCTGGACCATGTGTCGTCTGAAGATTTATCCTCTAAAAATTACAAGGTTTGGTGTAAAGGAGAAACGTTATTTTTGCCCAGCTTGTTATTGTTTTAACTGTGGCTCCAGATCAGTCAATGGCCAATGTGCTGTGCACTGAATGGGCTGTCTGGGGAGATTTAGAGCCTGTTAGAGAGGTAGCAAGTACCTTTTAGCTAAACCCCCTGTTCTGCCAGAAAAAAAGAGCATCAAAAGCATGCCTTTTATACTTATCACAGAATATGCTGAGTTGAAAGGGACTAGAAGACTGTAACTTCTGTGTTAACAACTGGTATGGTGCCCATAACACCTTGCACACTGGGGACTCCTGGGAAGAAGAACAGCCCCACACTGTCACCACCTGAGGGAACCCCCTCCTGAGCTAAGGGGCTGGCACACATGCTGAGGCCTCAGGTTCATGCCTTGCTGACTGTTCTTTGGAGAAGCGACCTTTGATGTACTTTATAGTGCTGAACAATTGTAATAATCATAATAATCCAGATGAGCATTTGACTCTGCAACCCTCTCATTTCGTAGTCACTGAGTGTCTTTTTTTCTCTCATTTTAGCAACAATGCACTAATGGGTTTGACCTGGACCGTGCCTCTGGGCAATGCATAGGTAGGACTTTAATTAAATCAATACATTTAAATTTGGGTTCAGAAGTCCTGAATTTATTGAGTTAAAATTGCGAAGCTCTTAGTATGTTTTGTTAAAAAGTTCTTGCTCTGTGTGTTTGTATATATGTATACATAAAAAATATGTGTATATATAAACATGTGAGTGTCTTTACATAGCATAAGCATATACTGATCTTTGACTTTGTTGAGATAGTAATAGGCTGTCAGTGCTACTCAAGTAGCAATGATGCATTCTGATAGGAGCTCAGTCTAGTTGTCAAAGGATAAGGATTGTTCACCCTCCTTCTCTTTCTCTTTCAAACTCAGGACTTATTGTCTTTGCTGGCAGTTTCCACCTCTAGGCTTGGATAAAGTTTTCCATTGGTCAGCATTGAAACTCCAAGTAAATTGAGTTGGGGCAGCATAGGGAAACCAAACCCACACGTTGTCCAATAGCCTCTTTTTATCAATGGCATTCAGTCTCCAGGGCAGCTTCTTCTGTATGCACTAAAGTCACTCAAACACAAAGGGAAAATCCCCCAGCAGACTGCCTGCCCTGTCATAATCTATTGCTTCAGTGCCCAGAGAACCAGGTGGATGCTCAGTTTGGCTAAATCAGTTGTATCTTTCTAAATTTAATTCAGCAACAATCTCAATCAAAGCAAGAAAGAGGCCTGAACTGCATCCCCAGATCTGAACATCCTAACTTCTTCTGTGGGAAAGAGCTTTATAGTTCCAAATCAGGATCCAAGTTTCACAGCTGGGCAAACCAAACCACCAGTGTTTGAAATCCTGATCTGCATGTTGTGGTTTGGACAGACCCTCTAGCAGGAACAGGCAGTAGCATGCTGCAGCCATGTGTAAATCAGCATTTAACCCAAACTTCTATGAAATAGCAAAGCAGGCTTTCTCCTCTCCCTCTATCCTCTAATAGTGAAGTAAAACAGGTAGATCACAGGATATATTGAATATATGAGATGTTTCCTATTTTAGTACAATGTAACTTCTAAGTGAGACTCCACAAGGAAGGATTAGCTTTTTTGATAGAGAATATAATTTTTTTTCCCAAGGTTTTGAGAAAAATATGTTAACTTTTCTTTTATAGCTTCCATTAAAGAGCAATCACTCTTTTTAACTTCTGCAATTTACTTCCAGATATTGATGAATGTCGGACTATTCCTGAGGCCTGCAGAGGAGATATGGTGTGTGTCAACCAGAACGGTGGCTATTTATGTGTACCCCGAACAAACCCAGTGTATCGATCACCATATCTGAACCCTTATTCAAATATTTATCCACCGCCCCCAGCACCAGGCCCTGTTCCTAACTACCCTACTGTTACGAGACCTCTGATTTGTCGATTTGGCTTCCAGTTGGATGAAAACAATCAGTGTGCTGGTAAGTAGTAGAAATCTTTATTCTATTTTTTTTTTTTATATTACAGCTTGTCTGATATTGCAGAAGCAATTGTCCTGCAGTTGTCCTTTAGTTATTGCAGCAGTCGAGCCCAGTATTTTGAAGTACAGCTAAATTTCTTTAAAGGATATGAGCTGTATGATTCATATGATCATCATTCAATGTAAGCTAAAATATTATTTAGTCCAATTATTTAATCAGGAAAGCCACTTTCATGGGAGAAGTAATGTTTTTGTGAGATAAACAACCATCCAATGGCAGGTGATTTGTCAGTGCATCAAAAGCATGCCTTTTATACTTATCACAGAATATGCTGAGTTGAAAGGGACCCACAAGGATCATTAAATCTAACTCTTAGCTCTGCACAGGACCACCCCCAAAGGGATGTGCCCAAGAGTATCATCCAAAGCTTCTTGAACTCTGTCAGGCTTGGTGCTGTGATCACTTTCCTGGGGAGCCTGTTCCAGTGCCCAGCCACCCTCTTGGTGAAGGACCTGTTTCTAATATCCAACCCACATCTCCCCTGACGCAACTTTAGGCTGTTCCCTTGGGCCCTGTCACTGGTCACCACACAGAAGAGATCAGTGCCTGCTCCTCCTCTTCTCCTCACAAGGAAGTCGTAATTGCAATGAAGTCTCTCCTCAGTCTTCTCTTTTCCAGACTGAACAGACCAAGTGTCCTCAGCTGCTCCTCAGATGGCTTCCCCTCAAGGCCCTTCACCATCTTCATTGCCCTCCTTTGGACACTCTCCAATAGCTTAATACCTTTCTTATACTGTGGCACCCAAAACTGCCACAATATTCAAGGTGAGGCTGCTCCAGTGCAGAGCAGAGCAGAGCAGGACAATCCCCTCCTGTGACCACCTGGCGATCCTTTGCCTGATGCCCCCAGGACAGGGTTGGCCCTGCAGGCTGCCAGGGCACTCTTGACCCATGTTCAACTTGCCATCGACCAGGACCCCCAGGTCCCTTTCCATGGCACTGCTTTCCAGCATCTCATTCCCCAGTCTGTGCAAACATCCAGGGTTGCCCCATCCCAGGTGCAGAATCTGGCAGTTCCCCTTGTTGAACATCAAATGTGGTGACTCAGCAAATACCTCCCAGAATAATCTTCTCCATAACTTTACCAGGCACTGAAGTGAGACTGACAGGCCTGTAGTTTCCTGGGTCCAACCTTCTTGCCTTTCTTGAAAATCGGGACATTTACCAGCTTCCAGTCAGCTGGGACCTCTCTGAATTCCCAAGACCACCCAAAAATCGAGAGAGGGTTTGTGATGACATCAGCCAGCTCTTTGAGGATTCTGGCATGAATCCCATCAGGCTCCATAGATTTCAACTTGATATTTCAAAGGGATTCAACTTGAGCAGCAGGTCCTGCACAATTTCAGGGTCAACTGGAAGTTGATCATTCTCACAGTCTGTCGGGGAGAGAGAAGATGGTTCTCCATTTGAAGTGTCAGGTGGGGCCTGACGAAACCAAACCTTGGTTCAGCTCTTGATGTGAGCTGGTCTTTGACAATAAAAAAGGCCCAAACTACAGAAGCTGTGAGCTTTCAATAAAGGATTTTTCCTGTCTTTAGACTGAGGAACTGCATTTAATTCAGAACTGCTGCAGAAGAACACAAGAGCTAAAACTGACTTGTCTTTTGGGCTTATTCTGCCCTATTGTCTGAATTTTCTGGCAGGACTTGGTTGCAGATTATATACTCTCTTTGTTTCTCTAATGAGGAGGCCACAAGAGCTTCACAGGAGCTTTGAGAACCTAGATGTAAATTCAGCTGCTTTGGGACACATTTTTCTGTATTTGAATTATTGTCCTCATTATGTTCCAAGGTGGGAAAACCATATTTTCTAACCAGCAGTCATGGTAATACTGGCTGAAAAATTAAAAAATAAAAAACAAACCCAAAACAAACAAACAAACAAACAAAAGAAACATACCCTGTTTTTTTAATGAGGAATTTTTAAATCCAGGGATAACTGAGGAGTTTGCTGTAAAACTAAGCATTTTTACTATCAGGTCCTTTGAAAATTGCCTCTAGTCCTTTTCATCTTAGCAAACTGATCAACCTCACTTATTTTATCTACTGATTTGTAGATTTCCAGGATTGTTTTCAAAGTGTTTTGCTCATTTTTTTGTAGATGAATCAGAAAATGGGGCTGCTAGTAGAAAAGAAGTGCTGAAGTGAAAGTGGAAATAAAACCCCTGAATTATAGTGTGTCTGGGCTGCTCCATGCAAACCATACTAATCAAGACAGGTGGATTTAGGAAATGTTTCAGTGAACATCACAGCCTGAAAAGGGCACATATGTTCCTATCCATGCTGGCAGAAATGGGAGGACTAATACGTTCTTCAGTTAGGGCTGTTCACTTCTATCTCTTTAATTTTCAAATATTTGGGATTTAATTGTAAGAAAGGTTGGGTGATGAGAGACGTTAATGAGAATGGATGGGAAAGGACAGGCTGCTGTTTGAGTACCACAGCAAGCTGAGAGAAGTGTTTGAAAGTCTACATCAGTTTTGAATTTCGGCAGATGATGTATCATGTTTGTGTTAAAGGAAGAAAAACAAAACTTAAAGAAAACAAAACTTGTCAAGGGTCTCTTCTGGGGTTAGATTTCAGTTTTCATTTTGCTAAATTCTCTGGAGACATCCACTGTCTTGACGCAGTATTTATTTTTGTATCTGCGTGCCTTTTGTATCTGCGTGCCCTGGGATGGAAAGTGTGGTCACCAAAGGAAGTGATTCAAGTCCATGTCTCACTGTGGTGGTGTAGAAAGGCCTTATCCCCTGTTTCTGGGACTCCTGGTGCAGTTAACAGGGTCATCATGTGCATTTTCATGCTTGAAGGCCTTGGAGACAAAACACCAGGGAACCTTGACAGGGTCCTCAGGAGCAACCAGAATTTTATCCAGGTCATTAAAGAAAGTCTGAATCAGGGGAATCATGGCTCCATTATATTATAAGCTCCTTCTTTCCAAAGAAAATTAGTCGTAGGTATTTCCATTAGAGATTATAAGACTTTCTGCTGTTGACTTCAGGGGAACCAGAGTTATTCTCATGCCAGTGTTTCTGAGCAATCTCCAGTTTTCAACAGAGTACACATTTCTGTCTGGTTAGGCATGGGGTTACAGGTCTGGGCCACACTTTCTATTGCTAGGCCAACAGAAATCTTTACTTTCTCTTTAAATTTCAGTCAAAACAGCTTATTAAACACAGGAACCTTCTCTGGGAGATGGGGAGATTTGCAGTCTCAGCTTTGAAGAACTGAGCTTGTTAAAGAGACTTCCAAAGTGAAACAGGACAAAAATTTGATCTGAAAGCTGTGTGAGTTTTAACAATCTCTTTTTTTTTTTTTTTTTTCTACCTCCCCACAAAATGTAGGGAAGCTGCGACAGGGTCGCTTTGTCCCAGTCTGGCACCTGGCCTGCCTGCCAAGGCCTCACATTCCATGGCTCTCAGGGGAATGTGTGCTCCTGGTTGTTCACATAACATTCTCCTTGTGGGGCTGATATGTTTCAACTCAGCAAAAAAAGAAATATAATCTATTATTCTCCCTTTCAAGCTTTTTTGGCCTCATCCTTTCTGGCTGGATGGTCATAGGCAGGGGTTAGATGTCCACGATCCTTCCCTATCCTGGTCACCACTCAGGTTTACCAAGACTCTTTCATCTCCAGATCTCATCCTTTGTGGCTTTTCCTGGCCCAGGTACCTCTCAAAGACACCTGTCAGTGACGACTTTGTCCACTGCAGAGTTCTCTGTGTCCTGCAGAAGTAGCTGTAGCCATTTGTGGCAGCAGACAGAGAAATGTTTTAGTGATATTTACTTCTTGAATCTTCTGTGGTTTGATTCCTGATACATGGTATTTTTACCCCTGGAGTTACTGAGTGCTTTATATTTTGTATGTATAAGTGTTCTGTGTTTTCAACAGCATGAAGTCTGTGTAAACTCATTCCAAAGCAGGTTGGGAATGATTTATAATCACAATTAATGCTGGAATAAAAGACCACATGCAGGAAAAAGCAAAGAACATCGAGTGCAAGAGTGCTGCTTGAACTGTTTGTATTCTAACACTACTTCTCTATAAATACAGAATGGTTTAGTCATAATAATGACTTTTTGCTCAAGGAACTTGGTCTAGTAACTGTTGGCTCCAGTTTACTGGAGCGAGGGCCCATGTTCTTGCATTATACATTTGTAAGCTGAGAGCTCTTTCCAGTTTCCCTTCACTCCACCTTGCTGTTTCCTGATTTACAATGATCTTCAAAACATGCCTCAGACCCAGATCCTTCTGGGCATTGTGGAAAGAACTGTAGTGGGTGGGCTCTTATTTTTGCTTTCTCTCTGATTACTGCAAACTCACAATGTGAGGAGATGATGGGGGTGGAGAGGCATCTAAAGAGGGTTAAACAGAGGGAGCACAGAAAGCAGACTGCAAAGGCAGAGAAGTAGATGTTAGAAAAAGTATAAACATAAGGCAAGATAAGTATGACCTAGAGACAGAGAGAAGGGAGGAGAGAAGAGAAGGTAATAAAAATAAAGTAAAATAAAAATTAAAAAAAGGCCTAATTGTTATTTTTAAAACAAAAGCTAAAAGGAAGAAGGGAATAGAAAAATGTAAAGATGCCATCTCCAAGCATAAGAGAGAATTGTTGTTCATGCCCACCTGTGCAGTATTCCTTGCTTCAGCTTTCCTCATTTCTCAAACCCACCTATGGGTCCCCAGTCCTACACTCGTGGACTGAAACTCCTTCATTCAAAACATTACTTTTGCACAGATGGGTTTTAGATCATTATTGTTTCTATTACAAGCATACCTAAAACCCACATCCAAGCCTGCAATTGAACCGCCCTGCCTTGTGTGCAACCTCATTAGGAACAGCCTCTGCCTAGATGAGTTTCCAAGCAAAATGAAGGAACCAGATGTGCGTGTGTGGGGGAGAGGGGAGGGAAATGGAGAGACAGAAAACTGAGAGGAGGTGCCCAGGTCTTGCAGCAGGCTCATGGCTCTGCTGGGGATGGAGCCCAGAGTTCCTCATCCAGTGGCTTAGCCACCAGGACAGGCTGCCTCCTCACAGTGACCTTTCTAGTGACCTCTCTGGGCATATAGGAACAGAGCAAGAAAAGGAGGGAAATGCAGCAAGGAGATTATGCCCTGGAAGGGGTTGTGTAACGGAAAAACAAATAGAATCCACTCTTGCCATTGCCTTTCTGAACCCTATTTGGTTCAGCTCTGTGTCTTTCCTTTTCCTCTCAGTCTGTGAGACAATCTCTTCTGCTGTTCCAGAGGGCCAGTTTCTGAAGGTGATGCATGATCCCTGTTAGGGAATGACTGCCATTATGTCCAAATTAACCAGAAAAGCAGGAAAGATTGCATGAGAACAGGTTCTGCAAGAGGTTGAGCTCAGATTCTGAAAGGATATGTAATTGTTGACAGCTCCTGATTAAATTAAGGGCCATGATGTGTAGCCTTTACTCGTACTATGGTTTTCCTGATGGCTTTTGTATGAGGAAATATAAATTCATACCTCATGCAGTCATAGCAACAGAAAATTTGCCTCTGAAGCATCTCAAGAAGAAGTTATAGTTGGTGGCTAAGGCTTGGGTTGGAGGACTTTGTATTCGGTTCCTGACTCTGCCATAGATAGTCCTGCCGTCCCTGGAGGTGTTCATTTCTGGAGTCATTGGAGGTGTTTAAGAAACACCTGGCACTTGGTGCCACGGTCTAGGTGACAAGGTGGTGATCAGTCAAAGGTTGGACTCAATTATTTCAGAGGTCTTTCACAACCCAAATGATTCTGTGATTCTGTGGTGGGTATTTTGGGGCTAAACTGAAATAATAATTCTTTTTCAGTATTGTACCAAGAATGATTTCACAGGTGCTGAGGTAACTTCCTGATAAGTATCCTGTAAAGATATGTAAACAGGAGAAAAAGGTCCATTTTAATAATCTTACAGTAATGAAGCTTAAGGTGAGACATGTGGAACTTAGTTACTTCCCCAGTGAACTAAACTTGGAAATCAGTGGCCCTTTTTGTCTATGTTTCTGCATAGATCAGAGGAGAGGGGAAGTCCAAGACTTTTACCAGTATCTCCGTTTGCTTCAGGAATATCCATGCTGCAAAAGCTTTCAGCAGCTATTTTATCCTGGAGCTTTTCAATCATCATCTACTTATGCTGTGCTCATTTCCTGTTTTAGCACAATTCAAGATGGTTGAACCTTTATTATCTAGTGTAGTGAAACTAGGCAAGCTAGGTAAAATAAACGTGGAAAATACAAACTATGTACATTAAGGCAGAAGGGCATATGCCAGGGGACTAATGGAAGAAGGATCATTAACATCCTGGAGTACAGACATACTGAACGTAGCCCTGTCCCAGTGGATCAGCCCATGTTGCACAGCTCCAGAAAAACATAGTTTTTCTTGCTCCAGCCTCTGTGCTTCTGATCTGATGGCCTGATCAATTCACAATCCCAACAATCTTCATAAGGTAATCACAAATTGACTATAAAATAATCATGAGTAAAAAGGTACATCTGCAAACAGAGCACCTTCCTTCCTTAGGGAAACCATTGCATCAGTACAGAGGATGGGCTGGGGCTAAGGAAAAGTAAGATTCATCTAGCTGCTACAGTAGGGTTCATCAGTATAGTCGTTTCTACAGAAATTTGACCATCAGTAAAGGCATCCTCTTCCACTTACCACGGAGACTGAGGGCGGAAATGCTGTTTTTCACTGAAGTTAATCCATTTGTGGTGTAGGAGTTGGCTTGATAGAAAATGTTGCTGTATGTATCAGCCTGTAGCAGAGTAAACTGAGCCTTCTGTGGCTTGGCTTGTTCCTGCTTTCATTCTTCCCCTAAGTGCAGTATGGGAGGAACACGATCTAGTGGTTAAAGCACAGGTGAATGCTTCATGTACTTACGAAGCTTCTAGTACTAGCAAAGAAATGAGTAAAATTGAACCAACAAATATAACATGCAAGCCAAGAAGGCTGGCGTGTTATTAAGAAAACAAGCGTCTCTGTGCACTGGAATAAAAAATAACAGAGTTCTGAGGATGGCAAAGTGTAACAGAAAGTGCAAGTCCATCATTCTGCATGTCAGTGCCTTTCAAGCACCACCGACTGACTGTATTTATGTGTGATGATGTGAGAAGCGAAAGTAAAATAAATACAACTACAGTATAGCCACAACTGAACTTGAAGGGACTACAGTCATTCTGTGCAAATAGCTGTGTAGTCAACTGGAGACCAAAATGCTTAGACCTGTGATTACAGTTCCTGCTGACTTTTGGAGGATCTTGGAGCAGAAGTGTTTGCAGTGAATTTTTTAGGTTTAAGTTAATCTGTCTTGAACCTAAGCCACTGATCATAAGCATCCTATGGTCAGGGAGTCTGGTACCATATTTTCCTCCTGCCAGAATACTGACACCATGATAAGGATTTCCTAGGTTTTGTGAGATTCCTTGGCCTTGAGAGGTCAGAAGACAGGTGGTCAGATCATCATCTTATGATTAAAAACTATGGCCACTAGGAGTGTTTGAATTGCTTTCAGCTTTAGCTTGAGCTAAACTGATTCTGTCTGAGGAAGTATGCATCTGCTGTTTAGGGGTGATTAAAAGTTTTCTAGTTTATTCTGTACTGAGCTGTGAGCCACAAGGGAAGCACAGTGCCATATGGAGGGGGACAGATGAGTGAGAATGGGTCATGTTATAAAACATAATGGGTTTGTATGCAGAGAAGGGGCATAAGCACAGAAGGGACAGTTGCCCATGTCTTGTTAGATGTGCAGGCTACAGTCCAGACACAGAAAGGTTAAAATCTCTCTAGACTGTGACCTCTCTGTTTCATGACATGTTTCTATTTTCCTTCTTTCTTTGAATTGTATGATACTTTGGTATACAAGGTGGTAAAAACCCAGGAATCCCATCTCCCTTGAGCTTTGTAAACTACAGAGGGAAAGGGTATGCAAGGAAAAGAGGTTTAACTGATACTCTGGTTTAATGGCCTCTGTTATGCTTGGTCTCTGAATTGGGGGTTATTGGTCACTGGGCTCTGAGCCAGGTAATACACAGACTTCAGCTGTCACCAAGAGTCATTTGGCAGGTTCTACCCAACTCGATGCAGAGGAGCAGTAATCGTGCCCAGCCTGCCGTATCCTCCGGCATGTGCTGGCCAGGGCAGGGCTCGCACCCCCGCCGGTAATCTCTGAATGATTCCTTAGACTCACTGCTAACAGTGGTTTGATACATGGGGCTTTGTTACTGCCTTGCCTTTATTATGTCTTACTTCCAGGGATTTCAGCAGTGCCAGATCAGTTAAAGCCACTATGTACTCATTAGCTCTGTGTGCTCCGGAGCAGATTTCGTGAGCTTTCCTTTATGGAATAGCTGTCATGCAAGACAGTCCCGCCAAATAGAAAATTCCAGGGCTCAAAAGAAAATTAGGTCACTTAACAGTGCTGGAAGATTGACAGGCTTCATGAGTACCCTTCCTCAATCCATCAGCTCAGTGGCTTGTCCTTCTCTCATTTTCCTGTGGGTGTCTGTTCTCACTGTGGGTAACAGTCCATGTCCATCTTTCTGCTGGGACCCTGGGGGACTTTGGTTGCATGACTGATGCCTTCTCTACTTCCCTGTGGCATGACACGCAGAGTTCAGTACATGATAGGGTGTCTCTCCTTACCTGGAAGGCTTATTTATTTTCAGTGCCTTCCATAGCACCAGCACTCTGCTCAGGCCTATGTTAATTTCTGCATATATTTGCAGCACCCACAGTACCTAGGGATGGAAGTGTTCTCAATGACTTAAAAGTCACTGTTTTTCTTGGCCTCTCCCTTATATTTTTTGGGTCAGTCTGTTTCTTTTTGCTTGGTTCCAGCCTGAAATTGGCCATGGTTATATGTCACAGTCAAGATATAAAGCCAAAATATATAGAAAATATGAATTCTCTCATTTGCCAGGATAAATCAGCCAGACGGACCCATATGTTTTGCCAGACTCTATAGGCAGTGGTAATGTGCTGGCACTGCTCCTTTGTCTTGTCCCTAAAACACCAGACCCATGACAGAGCTGCCACGCAGAAATAGAAGAGCTGCCTGACAGTGTGTGAAGTTTAACATGCTCTGAGCCCTTCATCTGCTGATTGAGTTCCTTCTCATTTTACTACTTCAATGAAATGAGGGAAATTTTCAAAGAAAATAAAGCTACCAGAAGATGAGTGGGAGTTACACATCACCAGCCCACTGAAGGGGAGTCATTTCAGCATTCTGCCTCTTGGCTGGGATGTGAGGCCTGTCGGGGACAACAAGGTGTGCTGAAGTCCATCATCAGTTTTAACACCAGCAGAACCTTCTCTGCTCTTAGTTCTGTTCAACCATAACTCCTAGTTGGTTATACCGCCATAGTGCCCTGTGGTATAAGGCTGCACTGCAGTGTGAGGAGAAGGATGGTCCCAGTGATGGGGCAGTTGTACAGGTGTCAGGACAGCTGAAGTTAAGGCCCAGGTCTCCACAGTTTGGTTCAGTCCCTTGCTCACATTGACCTACATCCTCAGTGGGAGTTTCATGTGTAAATGCCCATCTGTTTGGTCTGCAGTCTTTGCCACAGGCTGACAATATAACCTCAGACCTCTTTGCTCAATATTGTTTTCAGAATTGACTACTTCTCCAAAGAATCTCAATATCCAAGCAATCAACTGGAAATCCTTGAGGGCTCTAGGTTTTCGGGAAGAGGCCTTCATTACATACTGAAAGTCAGGGTGTGAATGGTGTCCCCGTTTGGGCATCTGCAAGTTCGAACATAAAAACTCATAAGTCCTGGAAAAAATTCTTGTTTTTTCTGTGGATCAGCTCTACATCAATAACATGGCACTACAGTGAGAATAAATCTGTTTGTGTTCATGAAGCATTCAGATACTGAAAATAAAAGGTGTGCTCCAACAGGGAGACCCTAGGAGAAGAGGGAAAGGACTGCTGTTTGTTTTGGGGTTTCTTTTTTTTTTTCTCCACAAAAATAATTTTAATATCTTCTTTGTTATAGTATTTTGAGCTTGTTTCTATTTCCTTTTTTTGTTGTTGTTGTTTGTTTGGGTATTTTTTTGTAAAGTAAAATGCTTGTTTTCCATCCAGCCCCTTGAGTAAATGATGCATTAGCTCGTGAGCTGGTAAATTGCTGGTTGGATCA
Source organism: Pyrocephalus nanus (assembly GCA_038380795.1). Classification (NCBI taxonomy): domain Eukaryota; kingdom Metazoa; phylum Chordata; class Aves; order Passeriformes; family Tyrannidae; genus Pyrocephalus; species Pyrocephalus nanus. The sequence continues at coordinate 47,449,319 of CM076265.1, read as the reverse complement.
AAGGCATTAACTGCTTTTGTGGTACAACCCCAGCGTATCTGTAGGTAACACAGAATGGGAAGTTTCTATGAACAGTAATACACAGAAGTGCAGGAAAGCTACAGCTGTGGTCAGGAAATCAAGAGACTGGAACCCAGCAGTAGATGAAAAGATAACCTAACACGTGGCCAGCTGGTAGAAGATGATCAGTAGAAGGCAGTGATGTCAAGAGCAGTGTAGCATAAGGCAGTTTCTGGCAGTGTTACTAAGACTACTCTTCCCAGAACAGAGAGGGAATAGTACTTGAATATGTTCCATTTAGGATGGATCCAACCTACTGACATTAAGTGTAATTTCTTTACTACCAGATAAATGTAGATAAATTTATGGAAATCTCAGTATAGAGCAGCAGTAAATTGGGAGCATTATTGAGGCTGACTTTGATTAAAAGAGTGAAGTATATTGTAAAGCTTAGGGTGAGATGTCAACATTTGGAACTGCAAATGACAGAGAAGCAGAAGTTCATATGGTGGGTGGTACAAAAGAATGATTATTACTGAATAGGGTATAATTTGCTGAAATGAAGGAAAATTACTTGTAGACTGAACATAGGAAAGCCCTTTATGACAGCTCAGTGTATCAAGTTATTCAGGAATGCACTAGGTAAGTTGTAGCAGAGGAATAGAACAAACTGTACTGACAGAAGCATTTAAAAGTTGCGTGGAACAATTTTTTTCCAGAAAGAGTGTCAGACAAATTGGGGGTGTCATAGATGTTGTCAGGTGTAGGTTGCTGTACTTTTGAATCCTCTGATGTATTTCCAGCTTCCAGTGTGCACAGAGGCACAGAAGAAAACTGATTTATCTAACACTGCAGAGGAAAGTTCATAGCATGGATAAAGCCTCCACCCATTAACTAACAGTTCTTGTCACTATGGCTGAGCAACCCAAAGCTGAGATAGCTTAAATGGGTAGCCTGACATCCCCTTTCTGAGGGAGGAATCTTGGAGCAGTGCAGAGTCCGTTTGCCAGACTGCCACTCCTTAATCCTGGAGCAGGAACCAGGCCAAGGAGAGGAGATGTGATCCGAAAACTATAGCATGCTGCTAATTTCCTGCCATTGCAACCCCTGTGGGGAATCCCAAACCCTGCATGGCTGGAGCAGCCTTGGATCATGCTCATGTTTTTTAAAGGTATACTGCAGTAATATATACAACACTCATTGGCAACAAATCACTAAGCACTGCATCTGGAGCTTTATTTCAGAAGCAGATTGAAATGATTTTAATTAAAAGCAGAGCTGACTTTGTGATGGAATAGCCCAGAGCTGTGCATGGACAGCTGTCAGTTGGTTTCATGCCCATAAGACTGTACCATGGCAGCTTTAGAAAGGAGGTGCTGTTCCCCACTAAATCAGTGCTACCTAAAGATACAGCTCTGTAAAACCTGTATTATGTTTTTCAGGTAGTACATTGTATTTGTGGACAAACTTTTTTCTCATTGACATTTTTGAGGGGTCTAACTAGTCATAGGTGAAAAGTGGTGTAAGAGAATGAGACTTTTTTTGGTGTTATACATAAGACTTTCAACACTGCCCATGAATTTAATTGAAAAAAGCGAAAATTTTATCTCCATGTTCCCCAGGCAATAACCCCAAATATAGCTTTGAGCCCAGAAAACTATGGCAAAGATGTGTCCTACACAGACTGGAGAATACCACTCAAGATAATCAGCAGCTGACAATTTACAGTATATTCATTAATGGCCCAGGAGGTCACATTCATTCTGAAGCTGATAAGTGATGTTTATTGTCCCAAGATGCAAAATACCATCACACTCTACTCCACCAAATCTCCAGCTGACATATAGAAGTTTGGGATATGAAACCATTTCAGAAGTACATGATCCCATGATTCATTCCCTCTGACCTGGGGAGGGACTTGAAATGCTGAATTAAGCACTGCCTGGAGTACCTGGTTGGAGATGATTAGAAAGTCTACAAATGGTAGAATGTTAATCATGCTAAGAATTTTCTAGGCATGCTTCTGTACTGGAGATTGTGCCTTCTAAAAAGGACCTGCTCCCTTGCATGACTGAGTATGACCAGAGACCTTGTGGCAATAAGGGACTAATAAAGGAAAGTACTATGATAAAGGAAAAAATGTAAATTAACTTTCCACTACAGCAGGCCCACATGATGGAAAATTCACTGGGATGTGCCTTCTGGAGAATAAAAGCAGGAGTTTGCTCCAGGAATAACCACAGAGATTAAATGTTCCTGCTGGTTGGGAACATTGTCTCTTCTGTTTATTTATTTACTTTTCTTTTTTTAATTACCTAAAAAGAACATGGTTTGGTTTGTTTGGTTTTTTACAGGCCAGGCTACTTGGAAATGAACCATTGGGTTGGGCAATGTGAATATATGTCTTTCTGAGCTTTCATGGATACTGTGAGAGTGGTGGGACTGCCTGCGGCATTGGTTATGGGATCAGCCCAGTGTCCAGCTTTTAGCACTAGTAATAATTTCTGAATTTTGGTACAAGGAAGGTAGACTTACATTGAAGCTTAGGGGACAAAAGTATGCAGGTCTGTATATGTGAGTAGTGCAGTCCTGGTTCTGTGTGCAGCATCCAGTGAAATAGTTCTCCCAGCTCAACAGTTCTACTAAATTAAGCAGAGATTCACATTATAAGTATTTTCTCTTAACTATCTCCAGGGGAGAATTCAGAGTGCAGTTGATTCCTTTTGTCTGCACAAGCACTCAGGTCTCCCAGTCATGCTGGTTTCCTGGCATGAACAAAACACAGGCAGATTGAAGGATATCCAGCAAAGGGCCACTGTGGTGGTTGGAGGGTGACAGCACGCATCATACAAGGAGCAGTTGAGAGAAGTGGATTTACCCTGCCTTAAAAATATGAGGCTGATGAGGGACTTGTACTGTTTGCTGAGTTCAACTGTCTAATGTGGGGGTGCAGAGAAGATGAAGCCAGATTCATCACAGAGGTGCATGTGGACAGGAATGGGCAAAAATTGCAACATAGGAAATTCTTATTAGCTGTAAGGAGGAATGTTATCACAGTGAAGGTGGTCAAACACTTGAACAGAGGGTCATAACGTTTGTAGCTAAAGGTTGTATCTTTGGAGAAATTCAAACCTCAACTGGAAAAGTTCCTGAGCAGCCTGACAGAATTGTCCCTGCTTTGAGTGGAGGCTGGGACCAGATGACCTCCAGAAGTCAACTTCAACATGCCCTGTGCAATGGTTCTGAAACTGCAGTGCCTGAAGTGCAGTAGGCTGTGTCTGATACTGGTTCTAGCCTTTATATATGTAAGACTACTGTAAAATGAAATTTTGTTACATAGACTATGAGCTTTAGCACTGATTTTAAAGTGCTGTAAGATCTTTGAATGGAGTGGGGTGGTTTCATATTTGTTTTACAGGCTCTGTAGAGCTGACCAGTTATATGTGACTCAAAACTCACATCACAGCCTGAAGTTCTGGAGGCAGTGAGAGTTAGAAGTCCTTCTTAGGAAGGGAGACCTTCAGATCTCTGCCCATGGCAGCAACCATTGCCAGCTTCTCTAAGAGCTGTCATGATTGACTACAAAGGCAGTGTTATGCTTGGCACTAAGGGCACGGGGGAGCTTATCAGGGGAGAAGACTGCTTTTCATATTTCATCTGAGTTTCAAATCTGTCCATGTGTCAGCATGCTTTATAACAATCTCAAAAGCACTGCAAAGCCAAGGTAATTTTTGTATAAATGTTAGGACCTTTTGGGCTCTTTTATAAGCAAAGAATGAGTAGTGTATAAAAGCCAGTGGAGAAGAAAAATCTCTGCAAATACTGGCTTCCAGGCTCAAACAGCTGTGTCCTCATTACTGTTAATAGCAAAGAGCTATGAATGTTGGGCAACATTCCCCTTTGAGTGTATACATAGCAAGCCATCTATTTATTTATTTCTGTGGTGGTGATCATTGGAAAATGCCTATAACCCCTGCTCAAATAACTGGCTTTAACTCAGAGCTGGCATTCACTGTTTTATAATGCTTGAGCCACATTTTCTTGCAGTGTTCCAAAAATTGCCGCCAGCCAACTGTGTTGCAAACCTTCCTGGATAAATGAAAACTGTGGGGATATGGGAGGTTTACTTTGTTCCAATTAGTGTGTGATGTGGATGTCTACTGGCAGTTCTCCTGCTCTCCTTACTCTCAGTTTATGGCTCCCTGCAAAAAGAGGTGTTTCATCTCAAAGGACTTTTTCCCTCTCTTTCTCTCCTCCCTCTCTGTTAAACCCCATTCATTTACCTTTAATGCAAAAATTAAGACAGAAAATTTCAACTTCTGTGAAATTCTGATATAGCAAGACCTCAAGGCAGATGTGCTGAGCTTTTAGAGGCAGAAAGTTGGTTTTGTTTAGCCCCAAGAACTGCCAGTTTTGAACAGAACCATGACAAGTTCTGGATGGTTGTGAAACTCCAAGGCAGGAGTGGGGCAGATGGGAGACTGAAACTCAAAAAAAATTTCTAATAAAAGTTACCTAACATTTGCAGGAGTCCTGGCCCCTACCTGTCAATCAACAAATCAGTTGAGATAAGGGCAGATCTTCTTCCCCTGTATTGATCCTGGCATAAACCAGAAGTGTTGATATGGGTGGTCTTGACTGAATTTTTACTCTGTGAAACTGAAGATTCACTTCACTGAAAAACTGAGCATAAAATCCTCCATTTCTTAATATTGTTTCTACTTCACTATATCAGCTTCCAGACACATTCTGAAAGCAGTCTTGGTGCAGTCAGGCTCTTTTCTCTGGTTTTAACAGCTAGGTTGAGGGAATAAAGTATTAGATTCCTGGAGAAAGTCAAAGCACCGTAGTCCCCATTGCACATGTGTTTGATTCATGCAGTTTCAAGTGACATGAGACAATCTACAGCCATGCCACCTGCAGCTGCTGCCTCCTTGCATGCTCAACCCAAGCAGATTTAAAACCAGTCCTTTCCTGAATGAGATGCTGGTGATTATTGCTGAAGCTTTGTGAGATATTACTTAGTTACCAATTTCATATTACTATTCCAGTTTCCCAGATAAAGGAATATTCCTTCCAGATAAGGGAAATCCCTTATCCTCTTTTCTCATGTATATTGAAGATTTCGAGTTATCCTATGAGAGTGACTAGAGCATTCACACTGAATTATCTCTGTGGGTATGTACCCATTGCACACCTAGAATCTCTCTTGGATTTTCAGGTCTTCAGTACTCCTCTCACAGTTGTTTGCACAACACGCTTGAGCAATTGTTAAAGATTTTGTCATGTCACATGTCCAAAGTGGCTGCATTTTAATGGAAGAAGCAGCCCTTCCAGTAAAAGTTTCTGTTATAACCTGCAGGTGGATATTTGTATCCCTTTGTTTTCACTGTGACTTTAACTTCTGGATCCATTTGGATCAATTTCTTCTGCCGTATAAAAGTCAGACTGTTCCTCTTTACTAGTTATTGCGGTCTATTCACAGTACCAGACCTCCCTAGCCTGCCAAAACACTTGGAAAAGGAACTCTTAATGACTCAGTTAAAATGTACGGTCAAGAAGTTCACTTATTAGAGGAAATGTAAACTGACCACCAATTGGCTAAACCAGCTGGCTGGACTATTTGTGCTTGAGATTTCTCAAAGCTCCCCGGGGAGCAAAAGAGGGAATAGCAGTTCTCTGCTTTTAGTTCTCTCATGTTAGGCACCCTAACTGAAAAGTCTTTGAAAGAATTTGTTAGAGGGGAAGACAGTAGGATTTCACAGATATGTTTAAAAGCTTGATAAGTAATGCTTTAAAGTCCTGTATTTTTGATATATTCCATTTTATAGGGTATTTTGTAACTACCCTATAGAATTGCAGAAAAAATAGACAATTCAGCCATAGAAAATTCACTTCTTCAGTGCTAATGGTTCTATACCTCTTCTGTAAAATTTTATAAGCCTTCTCGAGAGATTTTTTTTTCATGAGACCATTTCATATCATGCAGCAAAGGGATGATTGTAAGGACTTTTGTCAGAAGTATGTTTCGATTTCTCAGTGTGCAGTTCCTGGCTCTGAGTGCACATTTTTTGTTTCCATTGCAATAGAAAGTGTCACTTAGATAACCTCCCAACAGCTGGGAGTATTCTCAATAAAAGCTCACTGGCTCCTCTCGCCACCCTCTCAGCAGATCATAGTGTAGCACATGGTCATACAAAATGGATAATTTTGAGAAATTACAATAACACTTCACTTATTCAGCTGAAAAATATGTTTCCTGATGACAAAGATAAAACCACACTGAGCAAAATCTGCTTTGTATGTCCTAATTCAGCAGGTTCAGTGTCATCAGCGGGATACTAATATGTGCCTACCCCACTCCAGTGGGGTACTTGGGTCACTCTTTTTCTGCTGTACCAAAACCACTGGGAATAGAATAAGTGCAGCAGGGAAACAACTGAGATTCCCAAATCACATGCACTGACCATGGATTTCATAAGTTGTACAGAACCTGCAACAGGAAACCATGAACCCAGAGAATACACTTATGTTCCAGTCCATGGAGTTTCCATGTTTAAGCAAATCCCTTAAGTGAAGTCAGTAGTGTGTCTTGTTTCTGATCCCAGAATTAACATGAAGACTGTGAATTTGTGCAAAAGCTCTTCTGGAATAACAGGAATAGTCTACAGAACTGGGTGTGATCTTGTACCAACAGGGAGCTCTGGGAACTGGTAGGGGTAAGGAGCTGTGGTCATGCAGGTGATTCCAAGTGTATGAGCCATGCACAGGTGGTCTGTTCTGAGCAGAGAGGGCAGAGGCTGCTGCCCCTTTACTGCCCTTGCTATGCACTTATCTGTATGGCTTTCCTGTAAATCTCAGTCAGAAAAGCAGGACTAGAACAGTGCCCAAAGTGCAAAGTCCTTCACAGTTTAGCTGTTGTTTATCATCTTTGAGTAATGTGAAAAGTGTACTGGCTAAGGAAAGGCTCAGATAGCTGGCAGGAAAACTAGAACCTGTGACACATGTTGAGCAATTTTCATACCAGGCAGAGGGAGCAGAATTACAAATTCATGCCTCACACCATTTAGCCTCCACTACCAGTCTGACCATCAATGTGAAAAAAAACCTTTAATCCTTATTTAGGCAACAACAACCAATAACCTAATCCATATGGGATGCAGATAGAAAATTAATTCAGCAATCAACAGCCAGTCCTCAGACACTGAAATATGCAATTAAACAGGTGTTTAGGGAGTTGATCTTGGATTGTGTCCAAGCTCAGCAGGGTCAGTCATCCTTGGAAAAAACACTGACCCCACACAGCAGCAGCTTGAATTTGGTTTCAGTCTGCACTTTAGGAATGTGGCATTGTTATTTCTTCCCTTTCCTTATCAAATGTAATTATCTTGAGAAAAAAAAAAGTTTTGAGAAAACATGTGATTTCACTGAGTAAAAATCTACTACTGAGGAAATTATTTCTCAGTGTCCAAATAAGGAGTGGGGGAGAAGTTTGGGCAAAGTGCTCTGCTCCAAGTAATCTTGGAACTGATATCCATGTTACTGAGCTCGGATGTTTAGTCCTGGCCTGCAATTATTCCTATAAAAAACAGACATCCAATAGTTGTATTATTTTAAAATGGAGCCCTGAGGGTTATAAATGACTGACTGAGCTTCAGTGTTTGAGCAGACAGAGATTCTGGAATGAGCTCTCAGCTTTGAGCCGCTCTGCAAGAACGTTGTATCTCTGGAGCAGAGTTAGCTCCTGGGGCTGTGACAGTAAAACAGTGGGACTAAAACACAGACAGAATAAAATATAGAAGTAGGGCCCCAAAATCACCCACACCTCCTTGTAAAAGGGGGAAGAAGATTTTCCATGGCAAACCTTTTACAGTCTGCAAGACCTGTGTTCTCACTACTGTCAAATTAATCTTCAGCCTTACTGCGTTGAACCCCATGGTGATAATGGCTCTCAAACAATCTTGATGGCAAAAACATACCCACTTTTTTCAATGGCTGATCAAAAGAAGGAAACGCAGCCATAGCTACTACTGTGACCCACAGAAATTTGTGGCATGATTATCAGAATTCATTACTTAAGAAAGGAAGTCATGCATGCTAAATATGTTCCAAAGAGAACAAAATGTAACAGTCCATCTGCGAAATAGCATACTTTGCCAAAAGCATATTGTCTCGGAAATCTGCTGTCCACATTGGCTTTCCTCTTGATCACAGAGGCCAAGCAAATTTCATTTCTAATCGTCAACGCCTCCAAGAACATGGTTCTAGCTCAGAGATGACAAGTCCACATCCTTCCACGACAGCTTTCCACTGGTGCCATTATCACCTTGTCGGCCAGCTGGGAAAGGAGCTGTCCTGGAGGGAGTGGAATAGTCAGAGCACCCTGACCATGCCTGTGGAGGGGTAAGCACAGTCACGGATCCCACCACTTCCACCACCAGGAGATGGACTGAACAAGGCAAGTCTCTCTTGTTCCTGTAGTGGCAGGTGCAAATCATCTCCTTGGGAGGGAGCTTCTTTGGAAAGCTTTCCACATGCATTTACTCTGTCGTGTGGTATGTCACCAGTTACCAAGATTTTTTTTTTTCCTTTTAAAAGTAGCCTTTTGTCATGAAAATATTTTCCTGGATGACTCTGATAGGTCTCTGAACTGATGAGCTGATCTTAAGGACTTTGTTTCCTTCTTTATTTTTTAATGAGTAGAGTTCTGTTTATGCACAGTCCTTTTTTTCTGCACAGAAGAAAGGCAGTGTCTTTCTTACAGTTTTTGAACCTCACCTTCCAGTGGGCAGGTGCTTCCAGTTCCAGTTCCAGAACACCTCTGCTCCTTCTCCTGTTGTCTGCTGGCTTTTTTCTCTGTCTTTTTCCTTACAAAGTCACTTAGCTTGCCAAAAAATTTCCTACTTCCTGAATGTCCACATTCTCTAACCTGCAGTTTAGTTCTCTTGAGGCTCTCTTTGATTCAACAAATTGTCTGTGGTAATAACTTGGATTCTTCCTCTTTTTTTTGGTTCATTCTTCAAAAAAATGCTATCATTCTGTGTGTCCTGAAAGGAAGGTGGTTGGCATGCCCAACATCTTTAGGCTGATGACTCAACCTTTTCTAGCACAAAAATGTTATTAACACTTTCTCCATTTTCCACATAATTCTGCAGTTAATACAAACATTACAGGTACCATTTCTATCAAAATCAATTTTATTAATAAGAGTACAAAAAAATTATAAAAATGTGCATATGTGTACATTTAAATCTTTGCAATGGAGAAATCATTTGGAAGAACTTTACAAATTCCTATCCCCATTTTCAGTACTTTCACTGGTCCAGGTTAGATCTATTGATGGCCTAGGAAATGGAAAAAGATGTAAGGTAAGCAGGAAATCCCAAGTGTGATGGTTATGGATGTAGATAAAAATAACTAAACATTGAATGGTGTGTAATCATTCAGTGAAGACTTTATGACACCACTTTGACCACATAATCTGTATTTTTTGTAACACAGGCCATATAAGCTTACCCAGCAACTAGTGTTTCAAAGAGTGTTTCAGTACAGCATATTTCAAGGAATAAATACTGTTGAGATATAAGCCCCTAATGTAAGGGAACATCCACCATGTCCTTTATTATATTTTTCGGATGGTTAATCAGTAGTACCACTAAAGTTTGTGTCTTATTTTTATTTTGAATTTGTCTTCTAAACACTGAATTTCATCCCTTTTTTTTTTTTTTTTTTTTGCTTTAGCTTTAGTGACCATCTTCAGGTAAAAACTTAAGTTTCCATGAAGATGTTTACAGACCACAGGCAAATATACCTTGAACTTTTTCTTAAATAGATTATTACATGGAGCCTTATCTTGCTCTAAGGCAAATATTTGTGGCTTGGAACAACTCTTTGTTTTATGATCTCTTTGGGATATCACCTTTTGAAGTGTTGACACCAGAAATTTATTTCAGTAATTATTGTACTAATGCAATATGCAGTGCTAAGAACAATTTCCTGTGTCTACTCAGTGTTCTCATGTTTCTGCTTATCTTTTCAGCAACATGATGTCAGGAAAAATTCATGCTCAAGTGATTATCTGTAAAAATCCCAGAGTTATTTTCTTGACCAACCTTTTTCATATCTGATCTATGACCTTGCATTTATCTGCCTCAAAAAGCACTTTCGAATGTGTACACCATACCTAGCAAAATACTTTTGTATAAGACTTCTGTTGAAATTTTAGTTCTTAACTCTACCAGCTTGTGATCCTCTGCATTTTATCAGAAATGCAGAAAACACTGGGCCAAAACCAGATCCTCAGAATTCCATGTTTATGATTCTCTCTTAAGATTTTTCAACTCCTAGGTTTAGCCTTTTTGGTTTGACCAGTACTGAATATGTTGGGTCTTAATTTAATGGATTAGACTATTGTTTTTCTTTTTATAGTGGAATTTCTTACAATATTAATGATTCAAATGACTGTGGTCTCAGTCCTGTATTCTTTGTGGACATGAGTAGGTACAAAAGATTTCCTGATAAGAATTAGCCCCCCTGGTGAGACGTGGTGTTGTGCTGCAGGATAACATCTAGGTTTCCTTTCTGACTGTATCAATAAGCTGCCCCGTTTTTTTGTGTGTGTATACATGGCTTTTAAATTATTTCTTAATTCTTTAATTTATGGGCAGTGAATTGAAAATTTCATTCATTGTTCTATGATGTGGCTAAATTATAAAGAATCCATTAATATTAATGCTAGCTTTTACAGATAATAAACCACAAAGCCAGTAATTTGCATGCTAAACGCAATTAGTTCATTTATTTATTTTGACATTGTAAACGATATCTATCCAGTTGCCAGGCATCCTGCCATCCATTAAAAATACAATCTGTACCAATAAAAACAAAGCATCAGCACATCCTATCCCACAAAAGGCAGCCAGTCAGCCAGAAATATAAAAAGAACGCTTTCTCCACTTGTACAATACCCAAATGAAATCCCATTGCCCCAGCCACCTCACCTCTTGTCAAAATGTCAAGTAAGCAGAACATCACACCCCAGGGCTTCTAGACCAAACCAGCAGAGCCATAATTTTTTAAGGCAGACACACTAAGCTAGGAGAGAGGGATGTGGTTAATTTTGGAGCTTAGGCTCTTGCAGCAAGGGTTTCCTGACAAATATATACGGATATACTATCTACCTCCATCTATTCCCCCATTCTGTCAGTAAACCAAAGATCTTTAAAATTCATGGCTTCAAGCCATGAGGCTCTGTGTTCATTCTAGCTAGTATTTCTTAGGAGGGGAGAAATGGTTTGGATGGGCCATGTGGTTGCTCTCAGAATTCATCTGGGAAGTAACAAAGTGAATCATTCCCACTTCACGTCAGATTTTAATTTATCTGGACTTCTGCCTGAACTTCTGCCTTGGGAACTAGCTGTGGGAGCAGTAATGTGAATACAGCAACTGGAAAGATGGATAAGAGAAGTGAATACAACAACTGGAAGGATGGGTGAGAGAATATAGATGACCACTAATTTGAAAGCACACAGGAGGATAACCAAGAGTCAAAACAACCAGGGCCAGTGTTGGCTAAGGACTCTTAGGCAAGAGAAGTTTTCAACAGTGAACCATCTTACTAGCCTTTGTTTTCTAGTGTGCTTTTAAAATGCTGAACAACTGCTCTCTCAAAGGAGTCACTAATCACTTGGAAAAATTTGAATTTGTTCAAAATTATTAGGTATGACAATCCTTAACATCCTAATTCTTTTCATATATAATTTCAGAGAAACACTCCCAGTCCTGCCTGTAAGGGTAAGAAAAGGTGTGCTATCTAGATAACTCTTTTCATTTGCCACTGGCCATGTCAATAGTTCTCCCTCTGTTTCAGTAACTACTGAAAGCTTTGAGGTTCCATGCACCATTAGGATAGAACAGCAACATTGTGAGTACCGCAGAATTTAGCTGAAAGAGCCTTTGATGCCTCTGAGATCAGCTAGGAGAACATAAAGCTTTCAGAAGGATGGGTAATCTTTCAGTTTAGATTTCATTAGCCAATGTAGAGTCTGCACAAAATTTCTGAAAAAGTTGCAGGAAAAGGGCAGGTTGTATTGGGCTACATGAAGGACTACAAGTCAGAAACACCTGTGACCTCCTCTTGCTTCTGTTTTTGTTAAGTGGTCATAGGAAAATCCTTTAATTCCTTAATCTTGAGTTTCCTTGTTAAAATCCAGGTGCACTGATATTTATCATCAAGTGGGACACTGCAGGGTTTTGTAGTCTAGTTTGGTTTGCATTAGGATTGGAAGACTTCAAATAAAAATCGACTCACTGTGAACAGGTTTTGTATATAATAGGGCAGGCTCTGTCCTGAAGAGTTTTAGGTGCTAAAGAGTGAGGGAGGCTGGACTACGACAGAGATTTTGTAATCTCTATTTTTCAAATAGGAAGCAGAGGGGTAGAAGATGAAAAGCAAGGATGAGTTCCCACAGGGTAAATTCTCAGCACATAAGTTACAGTGTGGTCACCGTTGCTGTGCTGGCTCCTTGTCCTGCACAGTAGCTACTAGGTACTATAGTCTGTTTTCACTGAGGATAGATCTAATTTGTATTTCTTTCCAGTCCACCTCATGGCAATTCTTCTTTGTTGCCACATACTGAGTGATCTAGCTGAAAGCACAGATGAGGTATCCAAAAACGGTAGCTGTTAGTAAAACCTAAACTTGCTCCTTGGATGCAGGCAATGTTTTCTAAGGATCTTGGTGATGAAAGGTACTAAAAGCAGATTTAGTAGAATGAAAATCATCCTTGGATCACCAGTGATGGGTGACGGCATCTGAGGCTTTCCTGGCACTAATGCTGAGATCATCAAATATCACAATTTGTTAACATGTTGAATGGAGGACAGTGGGGTTTCTAGGTGCTAGCATGCTCCACTTTAGTCACTGCAGTATTTCTTTCCATTTCTTTCTTTTTTTTTCTGTGAAGACTGTGACACAAGTTATGCTGGGTCAGACACACTCTTCCAGGCTTCAGAAAAATGCATCTCAGGGACTTCTTAGCCACATATGACATCCTTGTATTGAATAGGCCTTATAGTAGTTTTTTATTCTCTGAATTTGTCATATCTGCTTTGAACCTACAAAATCATTGGCAATGTAGTATCATGTACAATTAGCATCACGGTTTTGCTCTACTATTGTGTATGACCCATCACAAAAGCAGAGGTGGTATGAACCGGCTTTGAAGTTCCAGGGCATGAACACACCTAAAATTAATGTTTGAATGGGACAGAAATAAGCTGTGCAACCAGAATAAGAAAGTACTGATGTGTTATTGATAAGCTGTCAGGTTCTACTTGCAATTCCACTTGCAAATTTCCAGACTAATGAAAATGCCCTTGGAGTGTTTCGATATAGTTTCTATGCCCATCCATTGTAGGCAATCTCCTGAAGTTGTATGGCTAGTTTTCTCCCCAGTGGAAAGAATTTGGGATTGGTTTGGGCTTTTTCCTTTCCCTGTCAAATGTCTAGTTTTATCAACCACGCCTGCTCTCACCGTATGCTGCACTGTGCAAATAAGCTGGGCAAGGCACCCTCTGTCTCCCAGCTCTGATATTCTCATTCTAGAGGATACTTCATTCTTGCACTGCAAATATCTGCTGTCACTTAGTGAGCCCATGTAATGTAGATAATCCATGGCAGACAGGCTGGGATTACACTACCTGTTTCAACTGTGAAGGCTGCTTGTCAAAAATAATTGATTTGATTGTATTGGCTGGGTCTGTCAAAGTTTAATGGTGCACTGTGGTAAGGGGCAATCTCAGAGAAAGCCAGAGACCTGTAATACAGAACTGGGTGTGTGCTATCAGGCTCAACCAATACTTGTTGATTGCATAAAACTTCATTAATGAAGTCAGTGAGGTATTATTCAGTGCAAAATGTGGTGAGTCCAGGTGTTCTGCATAGACAGCTTCAGGTTTTCAAGCAGAAACTCCACAGCAAGCCTCCATTGTAAAAAATTTTTCATTCAAATGGAAATATGTTTCCAATACCACCACAAAGGGCCAAGACTGGGAGTAAAGAAATAAATCTGCTTGGTATACAGCAAAGGAAAGAGGATCGATGTCTTACTTCTCTGGAGCAGAGCTCATGCAAGCGCTGCAAAGGTGACTCAGGAACAAAACCAATCCCATAGCCACCCACTGTCTTAGGTGAGAGACACACGTCGTACCCCTGCAAGAAAGGTGCCCCACAAAAGAGTGGAGGATCTATACTCTTCAAACAGTATTGCTCCCATATGCAGTGAGACTGTAACCTTCATTTTGTTCTCACTTTGCTTCATCTATTAACATTACTGGAAGCAGGGAACATGTATTATGAAAATCTCCTTTTTAAGCCTGGCGCAGGACAGGAACAGCAGAATTGGCAAGATCCCAAGGTCCCACTCCTAAAACAATAAGCAAAGCATGACAAATAGAAAACTTTTTCATTTAGAAAACATTAATGTCATTGTTATTAAATTTATGGTTAGATAAAATCTCTGTTCATATACTACCTATTACGTGTGATATGCTATGAAGGGAGGATCCAGATTTTTTAGCCCAATAGCAGAAGTAATAGCTGAACTGAACAACATATTTATGGACCTATGTAGTCTAGACTGGTTATCTTACCCCTTTCCCACTTCCCCCACCATTTTGCCAACTTTCATCTGGCCAATAAATACATGGGAACTGATTTCTGACAGAGTTAATCACCTCTAATTGTGCCCCTCTTGTTATCTTACCAGCTTTGACTCACCATAACCGGTACAGATGTTGGCCAGATAAGAACTCTAGACTCTCTCCATATATACAATATGTATGTATTTATTTATATATCCAAACACGTTAGATATGCTGCTGTAGCAGACTGCATCAGTTATTTCATGACTGCTAGGGCTGTACAGCCAACTGGCTGTGCAAGCTGTCTTGGGGGCAGATACAGAGATGTAATTCCTGCCCTCTGCTGCCCACTCCAGCTCAGGGATTGGTGAGATACTTCCAGTCATGACCCAGCAGGGTCTGGGTTAATAAGAA
The DNA here is from genome assembly GCA_038380795.1 of Pyrocephalus nanus. NCBI lineage: Eukaryota > Metazoa > Chordata > Aves > Passeriformes > Tyrannidae > Pyrocephalus > Pyrocephalus nanus. The sequence goes on along the minus strand of CM076265.1, from coordinate 47,434,262 downwards.
TCACGGGGGGAACAAGGGAGTAGCATTTCTTGGATGACACAGTACTTCAGCAAGGCCAGTGAACAGTATGCTGGAATAAAAAATAGTTTAGTTATCAATAAATAAAACATAGAAATCTGAATTGGTTGAAAAAATGACACAGTTTATCTTTTGATATTTCCATTTCTGATATCTAAGAGGCAAACATGACGCCTGAAACATCAGGGAAGATATTGAGCAGGGAGGGATTCAAACTGAACTCCTGACTCCAAAAGGCATTTTTTAATCAGTTAGGTTCCAGGGTCCTGACTTATATAAATGTAGGAATGCTATTCACCTCCTTTGCAAAAAAAAAAAAAAAAAAAAAAAAAGAAAAGGAAAAAATTATAAAAAAAAAAAAAAGCCCACAACAAAAACATCCTAAGGGGTTGTAATAAAACCCCAGATACATTAAAACCAACAAAGGTTGGGGGGATAAATTAAAAGAAAATAGTTTTATTGTCAGGAAATTGATTCCAGGAACGTATACATTTCTTTTGGTCAGGTAAGGGTTGATCTTGGTGGAACCTTCTGTCTTAAAAGTTACGGTGACATAGTCTGCATTGGTGGGGGTAGAAAGTAATTTTTTTAATATGTCTAAGTTGTGTTTGTAGATCTCTTGAACTGCTGTTCATCTCTTAGTCTTCAGTGGAGTTGTATAGCCCTTTCAGGAGCCTCTCCGTAGGGCTCCTGAGCATGGAAATCCCAGCTCAGTAACCAAGCAAATGTGGAAGTAACAAAAAGCTTGAGATAATGCAAGATCTTCCCTGATGAACTCTGAGAAACTCTGGGTCATCCGCAAAAGGGAGAGATTTGATGGGCACCCTCAGTCCTCACTGCCCTCAGACGTGAATCTTCCTTCAGGTTATGGTCATTGTCTCTACTCCTCCACACTTTGGTTCCTTGCATGGAGCCAGTGTACACACTGTACATTGTGAATGTTGTTGTTGCCATTTTTAATATTTTCTTGCTGTGTTTCTGTGTTGCAGATGTGGATGAATGCGCTTCAGATTCTCACCAGTGTAATCCCACCCAGATCTGCATAAATACTGAGGGGGGCTATACCTGTTCCTGCACTGAAGGCTACTGGCTGTTAGAAGGCCAGTGTTTAGGTAAATCCTTGTGTGATACAGTATTTTAGCATCTGTGAACATGTGGATCTCTGAAATAATGTCACTAAGCATTTTTGTCAAGTAGACAGTTAAACCTTCAGCTACGTGGACACTGTCTTCTGTCTTTGTAAGTGCCAGTGGTATGCTTGGCAGAGAGACTCCCTCTTGGCACAAAAATGTAGATGTAAATGCCATATAAGTAGCATCCATGTAATAGGTGGGATTTTTATATTCCCAGTCTGAAGGATTCCCTTTCATGTAAGATCAATCACAAGTACATATACAAAAATATTTTTTCCTAAACAGACCTGTCTTTTCCTCACTGTGACAGTGGGGACCCAAAGGGATCTGTATTTGATACCAAGAAATAGAACTGAGAGTAAATCCCTAGAGTCAAACAGTTCTTTTGCTTGGGGGTCAGAAAAAAATTACCTCTGAACTGGGTGCTGTTTCAGTAGCTTCCAAGAAGTTTTATTTCAATTTTATTATTTTCCTTGCAGCAATGTCCTGTTCATCCTTTTATCTCAGTCCTATTGAAGAAAACAATGCTCAATAAACAGCACGAGAAAACCTTCCATGTCCCCTCTCCTCCAGCCCATTCCCCACACTTGATATGCCCAGGGGCTGATGATGTAGATGTTAATTTTAGGTAAAAAGATAAGACCTAGGAAATAGGATACAACTTTTTTAAAGAAAAGTTTGCTCATTATTAGTTTTTTCTCTAAATAGTGCAGGCTGTTTGCTGCCAGCTCGGCAGAGCTGAACTGTCCCGTCACAACATCTCCACTGGAAGGAGAATGGGCTTTTCCTGCCCATTCATATCTGGACCATCTCCAGTTATTTTCCAGCTTTCTCCTCCTAAGTACCAATTCGGTGAAGGACTCACTCATGACTGCTTTCCCAACTACTGCAAACAGCTGCTCTGTAATTCACCTGGCAGGGACAGAGCTGAGCCCTGTCCAAGCTGCGGTCTGTGCAGCCATAGCCGCTTCAGGGAGTCACTGTCTTGTAGATCCCCTGGGGTGTGAAGTCTCCAAGGCCCCTGCTCCTTAATCTCTGATAAATCAACTTCTCTTGGGTAGAAAAAAGCTGGAGGTTGTACAGCCGTATGTGTTGGGGGAATGAGGGAGAGCAGTGAGGAGGATTCTGCTCTGCATCACTTGTTCTGTTACCCACTTACTTCTCCCAGTTACAGGACAAATGACAGGGTTTTGTGTGACATTCAGGATTTGGGCGTGAATTTAAAACACCCTGCTGCTTGATACCAGAGAACTGAAATGACTGCATTGCTGAACTGATTTATCTGCTTATGCTATTTAAAATAGGCAATAACATCCCAGTATTACCCAACTGAGCAATCATGGGGTGGATTATTACAAGGCAATGCAAAGAGTGAAAAGCAAATTGTGTTTAGAGTTGCTATATTTTTCCCTAAGTGTGAAAAATCTCAGTTTTCCATACTTTCCACTGGCTTTGGAGAAGTGATTTTTGCTATCATAAAACAGTAAAAGAAAATATACTGTAATCAGAGGGCTGAGTTGGGTTTTAGAGACAGGTTTTTTTGGTGCACTGTTAGTAAACCACAGTTACAGAACCCTACACTTCTATCTGCTGCAATTATCCCTGTACAGTTTACACAGGTGAGCCAGTACAACCATATCCACATGATACATCCACAAGAAGGAGCCCAGGAAAAGTCATTATCTCCAAAATGTAGCACTCTTGAGATTACAGTCCTGCAAAAGACAAAGCATGTATCTAAAGTAATGCATTGTGTCAGTGAAATGAGGTATTAATTTACTTAAAAGACGTCACTTTTTGCAGGATTTGGGCCAAGCCTACTGCTGGTGTACTCACCATGGCTCACCCCGGCCTTTAGGTTATGTTGTTACCTGACTGGAGATAATGCACTGGGGTTTCTACTGCACAAACTTGGCTTCAAAGCTTTGAGAGCAGCCATTTAAAAAAATCTCCATAAATCAAAGGCCAGTTGATACTAAAGGAAATGTAAACCTTGGAAAGGACAACTACTCCAGGTGTTCCATTTCAGTTCTTAGTCATGGGGCAAGATTCTAACACTTACCATCTTACATGCCTTACAGCATTTTCTTGTGCTTGTAACAGTGAGTTGCATGCATTGCTAATGCTGCAATTCAGCCCAAGCTGCTATTTTGGCATTAAATTAACTGTTTACACAGTCTATAATTTGTCAGTTAAAAATCCATATAAAATGTGAATGTGACTATTAGGGGAAAAAAGCCTATAAAGAATATCCTCAATAAAAATAGAAGCCTTTAGTAACAAACACTTCTTTTCTAGTGAGTAGCTTTGGTATATGTGGAGCAAAAAAGGTTTTTATCTTGATTCTGGCAAAATGTCACTGCAATTTTGGCTGTGCTTGTGCTGGTGGGTTGTGCCAGCAATCAAAAATGCTTTAAGGTAGCTGCTTAAAGGAACAGACTGGGCTTCCTGATTCACATTAGGCTGAAGATTACAGCAATGACTATCAGTTCATCAGACATACTGATAGATGTCAGATGTGAATAAAAATATATTATATATTCTACTGGTGAGAAATGTATCTTAATATAACTCCATATCTGAAGACCTGGAAGTTCGGCTCTTACATCCATAACCAGTATACTGGGTTGTTTCTGTGTTATTGGTACTGTTAACTCAGTGGTTTTGCTGCTTTGTATCTGCATGTGAAAATGCAGATGTATCATGCATAAAAATGCAGACCACTCTACTTCTCATGCTTGCCCTCTGCAGATATAGATGAATGTCGCTATGGCTACTGCCAGCAGCTGTGTGCCAACGTGCCCGGCTCCTACTCCTGCACCTGCAACCCAGGCTTCACCCTCAATGACGACGGAAGATCGTGCCAAGGTATGTGTGTGGTAAACCATGACTGAAGGCTTTGGTCCCAAGCCAGCAACACCCTTAAAATTGAGTTCTTAGAACACAAGTAATATTCCCAGTGTTGCTTTTGAAAATGTTCGTAGGTTTGTCAGACAGATATTTCTGTAATTTCGCAGTACCTTGGAGGGGTACAGGTGCAACATGACAGGTGTATCGGGAGAAATATGCACAGAGGCCCAAGCCTCAATTCACTCAACTCACTGAAACTTCCAAGAGTTTAGGCACTGAATTTACTATTAAAATCTGAGGCAGGAAAACTTTATCAGACAAATAAATTATGTTAGAGTCTCCCAGGTTCCAGACTGGGGTCCTGAGCATTACACCATCTTTTGCTGTGATGTGCTACCTCAATCAAAGTCAGTTCAGCCTCTTCACATAGTCACTTCCTAGTGAAGGAGAGAGCATCTTCCTATATGCTGCAGGAAAAGGTCCATGCTTCTGGCCAGAAGCTGCTAATGTCCTAAAAGGAAAAAAAATTGCTTTTGCCTTAGCCCAAGGTTTCCATGAGGGTCCTTCCTCATTGCATTACCTTCCTCAGGAAACACTGAGCATTTCATATCACATCTGTTATGACAGTATTGGTTCAATGGTTTTAAAATTGTAGGACAAAACCAGAAACAATTGTAATAAATATTTCATCCCCATCTTCCATGTTACTTTTTGGTTGAAGACATTCCAAAATGCTTCAGTGTGTTTCCACCATGCTATTCCCAAGCATCAGCCTGAATCCCAATAAACAACACTGACTTGGTTATGTTTTTTCAGAACAAATCATTCTGACTGCACAGCTAATCTCTTTGAAATGCTTTACAGTAAAAAATTGAAAACAGAGTTTGGGGAGAAGTCAGTGATGCATTTGGCATTGGTTTCCCATAGATGTGAACGAATGTACCAGTGAAAACCCTTGCACTCAGACCTGCGTCAATACCTATGGCTCTTTCCTCTGCCGCTGTGAACCTGGCTATGAACTGGAAGCTGATGGAGTTAACTGCAGTGGTAACTGTCTTTATTTACCATTTTGGTTTCTTTAATTGTATTAAGTTTACTTTTTCCAAGGTATTACTTTGTATATACTTTTTAAAAAGTTTTTTGCCTTGATCCATGATTAGCAGCAGGGAAGCTACAACTCATATGATCTTCTTTCCAGCTATAGCACACAGCAAATACCCAGAAAAGCTCAGTGGAGGAGGGCTGCAAATGGTTTCAAAGAAATAAGCTAAACATTCAAAAGCTCCAAGGTAACAGCAAAACATAAGAAAGCACTTTGTAATGCTAAACAGGAAGCTTTATTAGAGAAAGCAGATATAGTCCTAGAACATTCTTCCATGATTAATGAAATACTTCATATAAAGCATTTTTCCATTTGTCTGTTGAATGTATGTATTCCTCTTGCTCCTATGGCTGCTCACTTCTGCCTGAAAGCTTCCCCAGTTTCTCCTGTATGACTCTGGCCACACTTCAGAAACAATATATGGTTTCTTAGTACAGCTATTGCTGATCTGTTCAGCACATAGCAGAATAATTGTGCTTATGTCACTAGTTTTTCCTCTCTTGTTTTTGTTTTTATCTTATTATTTCATTTTAACTGAAGGCAAAACTTATTTATTTGCTTAATGTTCCTACAACCTGATAAAATTACAGAATCCAGCCAATATTGCTTGGAAGGAAAAATGCACTGGAAATACTTATATTTTATGTTACAGTAAACAGATGTAACATGCTGTTTCAGAGAGAGAAGACATCTGAGATGCAGGATGTGTACAGATTAGAGTTTCCCGAGATGTTTTTCCTTGCAAAACTCTTTATTATAAGGGAAAGAGTAAAGACCCTTTAAAGGGTCTTAAGCATTTAACATTTAGACTGCAAGACCTAACCTGAGTTTTTTGCTTTCTAGTGGAATTTCTTCTACTGAGTTAGACTCCTGCACCTTTTTATGTGCTCACCTCCTGAGCTGCTTGGGGGCCTGAACCAGATAAGTTTATTCCAATGCCATGGAAGTTGGTGCTTGCTCCTCCATGTCTGAGAGCTAAGCCAGCAAAAGGGACTCTCCACCACTCAGATTTAGAGCAGAAAATCTTTTTCTGACAATCCTATGCAAGAAAATGTTTGTCAGAGCAGGTTAAATTTCTCTGGATGAGCTTCCTTCAAACTTCGCTAGACACCTCTGAGGCTTGCAAAGGGAATGCCTTGTTAGGGGAACACTCTTAAGAGACAGGACTCAGATGTACTTCAACAGGAGCTGGATTAGTCCATGGCCTAGCACCCAACTTAGCCTGAAGATGGAAGGCATCCCTGCCCCACTTCAAGGAGACAGGAAGAGATTTCAACCTGGTTTTCCTGACATTATTTTCTAACCACAGAGGTCTTCCAAGTACATTAGAAATGCTCTGAAATGCCTTCCATCTTGTTGTCTGCACATAGTCAACAGAAGGCCAGAAGTGTTTAGGAACTCTGTGGGCTCAGGAGCAGGAATGTGGGACCCTTGGGGCTCTAAGCCCCTCAGCACTTGACAGCAGCTGGGCACTGGTCATACAAATCCAGTGTGCTTGAGGTCTGGGCTAGGATGCCTTGAGGGGCTGAGTGATATCTCAGTCACTTTATGGAGTCAGGCCTCAAGTCCATATTTTGTCAGGAAGATATTTATTTCAATAAACTCACTGGGGAAACCTGCACAATAAAAGGACTATATTTTTGTAGGGTTCTTTTTATCTTCCTTTTGATAATGCGATTTCAGCCATAAAGCCATTTTACCTTATTTGGACTTCAAATACTTTCCAATCCCTCTGCACAAACCACTAGAAGTGGATAAATGGACTGAGCCCAATTTAGAAAAAAGGGAAATTCAGTCTGAGGAGTAAAAGTGATTTGCCTGGAAGAGTCAACATGTCAGAACTGGGAATAAGAACTTGGGAGTTCCTGGCTGGGCCTCTGGCCTTTGTTTCTTTCTTTCCCTGAACAGGGAAATAAGGAAATGATTAATGGCAGCCTCCCTCAGCCTAGCGCCTTCACATGTGTTCTCCCCTCAGTCAGCCATGCCTCCACGTGCAGCTCTGAAGTCCGTCTTTCTCACTTGAGCACAGTTCTGCAGAACACAATGACTGGTCAGTTCATGAGTGCAAGGGGGAAAGAGCACAATTTCTGCTTTCAGTGAGAGATTTGAAAGACTGCTCAGTTTCCTGGGAGATGGCTGGGCCTTCCAGTAGGTCTGACCCAGACTGGGATGAGCTCTGAAGTCTTGCTGGAATGACTTGGAAGCAACTCACTAGAGGCTAAGAAATATAAAACAGACGGGGCTGGCTGCAGGAGTTCTGCTGGGACCCATGTGGCCCTGGGAAAGGGAAGCTTGCTCTTCAATAAAAAGGGAAAAAAAAATAAAAGAAAACTATTGCCAAGTCTTTCCTTTCAAACTACAGTTGCAGCTTTGTTGTTGGAGTATCTCTATCTCTGACGTAAAACAGAACTGAAAACATGGCCAACTGGTGACAGGTATTAGAAAAGAAAAATAAATAAATAAAATCCATGCATTGTGTTCAGCTGCAGCTTTGGTTTTCCTAGGAAAAAACTGTTTAAGCAAGAACTCGTTGTACAGCATTTTGCCACGTTACTGCAGAGCTCTAGGGAGCTGGAGGGTGCCAACCTCCAGCTGGAGTGATGGGCAGGTAGCCTGGATGGCCACCTGCCTGTAGGACTCCCTTTTGACAGTAAAGCCAAAGACACTAAATTTTGTTTTACCACTGCAGACATGGACGAATGCAGCTTCTCAGAGTTCCTCTGCCAGCACGAATGTGTGAACGGACCCGGTTCTTACTACTGTATCTGTCCTTCGGGCTATAACTTGCTTGACGATAGTAGAAGCTGCCAAGGTAAGAACATTCCTGCACTGTTTAAAACCTGAGGGGACCAGAAAATAGATCCTGTGCCTAGAAAGAGATTTTCAAGAACTGAGATGCTTGGTCTTGGCATTGTGCAGTGAAATACTCATAAGGGCCAATTATGTAACTCTGGTAAGAATATCATCACGTGAATAGTCCCACTGAGGTGAGCTGGTGTGTTGTTTTAAGCAAGACTTTATTGACTAGGAAAGAGCTACACAGGAAAGACCTCAAATGCTCTCTCTGCTTCACGTCTCTATTTTTGCCATTCTCTAAGGTCAGAAAGCTTGAGCAGCCAACTCCTTTCCATTTTTTTTTGCAGCATTTAGCATAGGGGAACACTCCAGTAAGCAGAAATGAATGGAGTAAAAACTGCTTATTAAAGAGGAGACAATTATAGAAAGGCCACTTCTCACGGTGCAAGGGTTTTATTAATTTTGGGGCAATTCCTTAAGATGAAAACAGGTTTGTTGAAGTGGTGTCTTGTACATATTTGTCTGCTTTAGCTTTTCTCTTGCTCCTTGTGTTTTAGATATCAATGAATGTGAAACTAGAAACTTCACCTGCACTGCGCAGCAAACGTGTTTCAATATCCCAGGAGAATATAAATGTTTAGACCCAGTACGATGCGAGGAGCCTTATCTGCAGATTAATGAGAAGTGAGTAACATACCCACAGCCACAAAAGCAACTTCTATCTGTGAGAATCATATCTAGAATAAACCAAATGAGATGTAATATTACGACACAGCCATGAAGTCTGTCTAGAGAGCTGTACATACATGCTGTTGCTGCATTTTTCACCGGTAAGCTTTATAAAAATAATAAATTGCAATTCCTTACCAAGTGACCAGGTGGGATATAATATGATATCACGCTCAGATGTGTGGGAAGTTAGACTGGAAAAAGAGTTATCAGTTAGGAGAGAAAACAGCAAGGTTTGTGATGCAATAAGAGACATTTACTTACATTACTAACTGACTTCACATATGCTCAAATGAAGCCTGTTTATTAGTATGAGTATTTCCTGTAAATGGTAACTAGCTTATGCCTGGGAAGTACTTTAAAACAGTAGATGATCATTATAGCAGGATACAAGTAGTTTCCTATTGCTAAAGGTTAAAAGTTCAAAATAATTCACAGACTGATCTCCCTTGTCTAGAAATTGGGTGTGTCTGGATGGGGCTGTTAGCACTGTTACTATCTCAACTGGGAATTATTTGAGCAAGTAAAAAACAAATCCCACATTTCTAAAAATTGCCTGTTTCTTCTACATTTTTGTAGGTATTTGCCTGGGGTTCAAAATATTTCAGTTTCAGGTTGATCTCTTTATATTGCAGTCCTTTTTATTTCATCCATAGTGTTTGCACCAAAGTCAAATGTTTGCTTGGTAGTCTAATGTATTTCATAGAAAGGCAAGAGAGGAAGAATTAGTTTCTTTCCATTATAATTTATTCATATATTTACACTGCTTTCTCAACTAGGGCAGCTGAAGAGTGGACACACAGTGTTTGTCCAGTTCCAGGTTTACCTACCTTCAGAGGTGGTCTTAGACTGGAATTTGAAATATCTGAAGCCTCTGTATCTCTATCTCCCTAGAGCCCAACTATAGAGTCCTCTCAGAGCAGCTTGCAGAACTCTTGGTCTATGAGCTTTGTGTTTGGTGGCTTTGTCTCACGGCTAGATGGACTGCATTTAATTTGTGGCATATGTCTAGAAGCAGACAGGATAAAAGCCAAGTGAACTCCTTGCATCTGTGTTTTCTGTGGAAGGAATTGGGAGTTTGCAATGCCAGAAGCCTCTTGATGGGGGCCATGCCAGATGAACTGTCTGAAATTGGTGTCAGTAGTGGAGGTTTATAGAAAAAAACAGTCAGAAAGACCCTTGTCCAGTAAATTCCCCAACATGGCTTTTATAATGGGACATCCTGCCTCACAACTATATTAAAGTTCTCTGAAGAAATCAGCAGCATGTGGCTATGGCACATGGACTGATGCAGCCTCTTTGGGTTTCCAGAGGCTTCTGAAAAGACCCTCACATAGTTATTATGGAAATTAGGCAGCCATAAGTAACAGAGAGTAGTCCCTGGAACAGAAGAATAAGGGGCTGAAAGATAAAAAATAAATAGGGGATATTATTAAATTGTCAAATTGCACACTGAAGTTCTGCTTCAGAGGTCTAAGCTGGACCTACTTGGTCCATCATAAGCAACCTGGGAAAAAGGATAAACCATGAGATGGTCAAAGTCAACAATGGTACCTGAAGACAGTAGATAAAAGAGCGAGTAGAAATAAATTGCAGAATAAGCCTCGATGACTGCAATAAAAATGGTAGATGAAATTCAGTGCAGATGAATGTAAAATAAAAAGACAAGCCCAAATTCACAATTTCAGTAAAGAGCACTGATATGATCATAATCCATCCAAACTGAGATTTGAGGCTTGTTCTAGTTCCAGGATCTGCAGTATTCACTAGAGGTCAGAAAAGCAACCTGAATTTGAGGTGTTGGTCTGTAGGGAATAGCCTTGGGGCATATGCCATTGTGTACCACATCTTTGAGACTGTGCAGTTCCTTCCCCTGCTCTCAAAAGAAATATAACTGGACAAAGGTTCGGAAGGAGCAATGAGGATGATCAAAAGTACGGAAGAGCTTCCTTTTGAGAAATTACTAAGTTAGGACACTTCAGCTATGAAAAGGAACAAATATGAAGTCCTGAATTGTATGAAAAGGAGGAGCAGGGATTGACTGGCTGCACTCCTTTCAAATAGAAGAGCTGGGAGCGTAAGATAAAGTCAGAAAAGGGGCAATGCAGAGAGAGATGAAGGGAACTGTGGAGCTCCTCACTGCAGGGGGCTGTGGATGCCAGACATTCATGTGGGTGTAAGGGAAAGCTGGAGAAGCTGATAGATAAGAAATGTATTAAGAGCTGACGAATACAAAGAAGATATCTTTGCTTCAAGAATTCCCCGACTCACAAACAGTTGGAGGCTGTTGGTGGAAGTGTCGTATGCTTGGCTTGTTGTTCTCTTCTTCCTTAAAGCTCTATATTTGGTGTTATAGCTTTGGTTTGATCCAAAATGTCTCGCTGTATGTTTTCATGTAGTATACAAAATATTTTTAAACAAAGAGCACTACATTTATGTAGCATTATCAGTTAAATGATCCATGAATTGACATTATTTTGGGGACAGTTCAGTTTAAATTACTATTAGAACAAACATGTACTGAGTATTCTACACCTGCAGAACTGCTCCACAGAAAGTACAGATTTTTGAGTGATCTAAGGAGACAAAGAATGCCGAGGTATTTTGGCCTAGAAGACAAGAAAAAGAAAGCAGTGATATAAGTAGGCCAGAATAGCAACACAGAGAATATTAAAAGTGAGAAAGCTTATTGCAAGTTTCATTGATTATTTTAGCTGGTCAACAACATTCTTTGTTTATTTATTTATGCATCTGTATTTACATATAAAGAATCAAATATTACAGACATTTGTAACCCCTAATATCAATTCTATCTCTGACAATCAGCCGCTGCATGTGTCCAGCTGAAAACCCCGGTTGCAGAGATCAGCCGTTCACCATCCTGTACAGAGTGATGGACATGGTGTCTGGGAGGTCTGTGCCTTCAGACATTTTTCAGATGCAAGCAACAACTCGCTATCCTGGAGCCTATTACATCTTCCAAATCAAATCAGGGAACGAGGGCAGAGAATTCTACATGCGGGTAAGTCTAGTGCTCACTGAGGGAAAACATGGAATGTCCTGACAGCAGAACTCAGCTTTTAATCAATATCACTTAGTCAGTATGAGGCATTTTTACACACAGATGTGCAGACCAGTGTGCTGATCCAAGGAACTGCTGGATCTCTCAGGAAAGTAACCTACGTAAAGCAAACACACTTCTCCTATGAGACAGTAGGTTTAGGAAAGCCCAGGGCTGTACCCATGTCTAAGAATAGCTTAGGTCTCCCATGCTCAAGAGAAACTATTGTGCCGAACTGTTTTTTATTTGATGGACAATCAGTGATTGTCACCAAAAGATTCAATGTGTCTTGTCTTATTTTATTCATTGGAAAATGAAAATTGTGAAAAACAAAAAAGTAAGCAAAAACGCCACCCCTTTCTGCCAGGAATTGACTTTCTGGGTTCCTTGCTATCATTTGTTATCCATTTTTTTTCACTGAGAACACACATTTTATGTAGACACTGTTAGAGGAAACGTAACTATGTGGGTTTTTTCAATCTGAGTTTTCCTCAGAAGACCTCTCTGTTCCCCAGTCATCCTTACCATGCCACTGACAATGCAGGGGTGATGAGAGTGTCTGCACAGAAGGGGGCCCCTCCATGAGGGATGGTGACACTGAGGAGGTTGATTCTTGGCTGTAAGGAAAACCTGGCTCTGACATTCGCATAAAGTCATGTTCAGTGGCTACTGACAGTTCCCCTCCATCATGGACAGGAGTGGGATAGATTCCAGGACACATTCCTCACAAAAGCCTCAGATTCCCACTGTAAGAAAAGGAAAAGGTTTCAAAACCACAAATTGACAAGTGGTCCTTTCAATCTCTTACAACATCTCACAAGAGCTTTCCTGTTGCAAAGTTCCACTCACATTTTCCTTTCATCTGGGACAGTCCACCAAGCACTGAGGCCCCAGAGCCCATCACCATTGCCCCAGCTTGCTGGTTCTGTTGATTTACCACACAGCCGCTTGGGGTGGTAGGCAAGCAGAGCTGGGAGGGAGGGACACACTGTGTCCCACACTGAGGCACCAGGATCAGGCCCAGCCCCGGGCAGCCCACCCAGCACCTCCTGATGGCTATGTCAGCCTTCTCTGATCAAAGGTAACACAAATGCCCAGTTTCAAGGTAAAATAGGACCCACTTTGTCTGCATAAATTTCTGATTTTAATGTCAGCAGCTCTGATTTTTAAATGCATGTAACCCACTTTTCTGGCCAGACATCACAAAGGTCTGCTTCCATTTAGTAAAGGGCTGGTTTTGTGAAGTGCCCTCACATATATCAAAGCTCTCTTCAGGGGTGAGGTTTGTGCCATTAACATACACAGTGTACCACAAGCCTGGACCCTGTTCCCATGGGAACGTCTGTTCTCCAAGCTCTGCTAACATAACCCCTTCTCAGTGTTCACTGCTTCACAGTAATGCTGCCCTTTACATCAAACTAAAGAGTATCTCACACAAACAAACAAACTAACAAAAAGGTGACACTACTTGTTTACACCCTAAATCCATGTTTTCATCTTTCTCCATTTGGGCAATAGTGCCTGTGTTCAATAGATCTTTTTATGTGCAGGGCTCTCAAAGGCTTTACAAACTGTAGAAAGTGATAGTTCATAAAAATCCTGAAAAGGAGCCAAATGCTGAAATGAACCTCTGTCCTAGCAGTTGCAATGGTTTCAAACAACACAACAGAAAACACCTACTTTGGCTGCTTGAAGACCATAGTGAGAGAGTAGTTTTCAAGAGCTGGTTTTGGCAATCTCACCTTCTTTCTCTTGTTTTGTGCACAGCAAACGGGACCGATCAGTGCTACTCTGGTGATGACCCGTCCCGTGAAGGGGCCCCGTACTGTTGAGTTGGACTTGGAAATGATCACTGTTAACACCGTCATCAACTTCAGAGGAAGCTCTGTCATCCGGCTGAGGATATTCGTATCACAGTACTCCTTCTAAACCTTGAGTTTGTGCCCTGGAAACATTAAACCAAAAAGAGACAGTTCCTCCTCTGCAGAACTCTCTCCTCAAAAGCCAGTACATATAGCAGCTCCAAACCAAATCACTATTTCTACAGACCCAGTGACCTATGCCTGTCTGAGCAGGGAGGCCTCTTCATGCACAGTCCCAACCAGGATGCAGACATCTGAAGATGTATTGTCAGCAGATCCCATGTGATTCTCTATGTGGTCATGTATTTTAAGGACTCTTCTTTTTGCTGTAAACACTTTTAGGGCATAAGTCTATGTGAAAGACTGTGAACCTTTGTAGCTCCAAGGCTGCTTAGCAAAAAGCACCAAAGAAACTGAGGAAAAAGCTGGCTTTTGCAATCTTGCTTTTTTTTTTTTTTTTTCATTATAAATGGAAAGCAGAAAAACAAGCAGGACAGAAACAAAATCCCCACCTATCAAAACAAGGGATGTCCGGAGTCCTAACTTGCATTCCCAATTATCTCTGGAATTATCAGTCAGGCACTTTGTCTCAATTCACCCTGCATTTGTCTTAGATTCACCTGTTTTTTCTTTGAATCTATTTTATAGTTAAAATTCATTGTAAATTCATTCCAAAATACATGTTGTACTATGTAATCTTTTACTTTCTTACAAAGTGTCACATGTTTGGGTTCCTTCCTCTATTAAATCTTTCTGTATAACAGAGTTCACAGAAATCTATCACTGGATGGTGTGTTTCACAACATTTAGGATTGTATACTTATTTGCACTCAAGACCTTTGACACAGGCTTCCACTGCCAGAATAATTTCCAGAATGATTTCCAATAGGGACTTCGGAGCAGATAAGAATCAAAATTTTATTTTTCCCAAAGTGTGATAGTTACAAACAGTTTCTAATGGCTACCAGGTTGTAATACTATCTCTGTAGTTACTGCTGCAACTAATCTCCTGTTCAAAGACTACTCAGGTCAGACCTGTCCAAATTCCTTCAGAAAAAAACAAATTGTTCTTTTCACCTGCTGTGTCTCTTCTGTATTCCTAACACTGTGGAAAACAAGCTGAAAAGGACTAGGACCTTTATCATTCATGCTTCTACCACAAAGCAGCAATACCCCAATCTCAAGCAACAGGATCCCCCAGTCTGCACAGGCATTGTTTTCTCAGGTATAACTGCTGTAACCAATATAAAGTTTCTCCTAAAGTCCAATCTGAATCTCCAATAATCTGTTGCTTTTTAGTCTACTTCCACTAGAAATAGAGAACAGTTTATCTTCCCCTTTGCAGCAGTCTTTAACGTGTCTGAAGACTGTTGTCATGTCTCCCCTCAGATTGTTCTTCTCTAGTCTAAACAAACCCAATTCTTTTGGTCTTTCCTCATACATCACATTTTCTGGACCTTTGATCATTCTTGTTGCTCTCATTTGGATTCTCTCCAGTTGGTTCACATCTTTCTTGAAGCACGGTGCCCAAAACTGTTAAAAGTATTCCAGCTGAGGCCTCTCAGTGCTAAGCCAAATCTCTATATATGTTTAGTAGTTTGAAAAAAAAAAATTAAAATTGTATAGTTTGAAGGTATAAGCCATTGGCACTTTGTTCTTTTATTTTAGTCTGGATGAGGGTCCCTATGCCTTGTTCTTAAATTTGTCTAAATCGAGCTCTTTTGCTTTGTTTTTTCTTACTGGCTTATTTACTCTCCAGCATTGCTAGGGCCAGAAAGATAAGATTTGCTTTGTCTTTTTGAGGACTGGAAGTGCTCAGTGCTACTTGGGAGAAGGAGTTTATGAAGATTATAATGCAAGCAGGCAGGAGCAGAGTAGCAGCTTTATGTTAGGTCTTCATTAAAGTGGAGTATTAAATGGGAGAATACAGACTTGGAAAGTTATCACAATACAGACTGCATGACACAATCAGAAAACTGATTTTTGTTCCTAGAAAGCTTTGTGAGTTAGTCTGGAGTTGTTCTTCCTTAGCTGTAGTAGAGAGTCTGCTCTTTTTCCTTGTCCTCAGCTTGAAGAAAGCCCTGATGCTTTCAGCAGTGAAATGCTGAGTTGAGCAGCTTCTGTTTCTTAATGGTTTAAAGGTTTTCTCTGTGCTGCTACAACATCCCAGGATGCTGCAGCTCAGAGCTCTGTACAAGGCTGTCCTTTATTGTAAATACATAAAAGCTGGAGTCTGACTTCAGGGTTTAGTGGGCCAAGCTGAGGGCGGGAAGCCAATGAGTTTTGTGAGTAGCTGACTTGGAGGAGATGAACACAAAGGAAATGGGCAGAGAAACAGTAGAAACAAGAATTTGTTTCCTGAGTGTATCATGTCTCATCAAATACCACAGTCTTGGCGGGAAAAATAGAGATGATCAGGAAGGAGGAATGCTAGTTTATAACCATTGGTCTAAAAGTGCTCATGTGTCCCAGATGATGGAAGTAAAACATAGGAAACATGCAGGCTCTGGTGGACCAGAGAGCAGACAAGGGGCAGGCAGGATCTTGCATTGAAGATGTCAAACTCTGAAGTTTTCCCAGTGCTTAAAAGCCTCTTTTTGCCCCCCTTTGTGCCCCTATGTTATGTCTTCTTCATGTCATGGCTTCTTCATGTCCAGTTGAGAAGGCCTTTTCTTCCTATCATCACATCACCTCCCGGAGAGGACACACACCCTGTTAGACATTAGACAGTTTCTCACTTCTGGGCTGTTCTCTCCTGGCCCCCACATACCAACCTGATTTAACCCTAATTTAGAAACATCAAAACTCGGAGGAATTCCATAACAAAACACTTTGTTAAAAGAGTAAAGATTGAATGCTTGGTTTTAGCAGGGTCCAGCAAATACCCATAAAACAATATTACGCTTTCTATATAAACAGTCTGCGCCCTAAAAAAAAGAGTGAAAAGTCTGGAAACAAAGGAATTCAGCCACTTCTCAACTGCCATAACATCTTTCATCACTCGCTATCACTCCAGCCAACTTAAACTTTGCCAAAATATATGCCAATCTCAAAATAATAAATTACTAACAGTTTATAACATCTAAACTCTCCATTTCCTAGTCAGAGGTCTGTTTCCAATAGCCCATCGCAGGCTCAGATATTACAGCAATTCTCACCAAATAAAAACAGGGACTATGCATGCCCAGTCTTTACAGCATGAAAGTTAAAAATGCAAACTTGCAACTGCTGCATATATTCATGTTCTCCTTTGAGGCCAGGACTCCCTAAAAGCAGACAGAATTCCAGGTCGGCTCAGAAAATGGTTCTTTATTCTAACCCACTACAGAGGGTCATCAACACAAGCAGGTTTACCATATGGTTAATAGAGAGTATTCTGGCCACACAGATGAGGTCACAGACCCTGGTCAGGGTATGTGTGGCTTCCCTCTGGCTCTGCTCACCCTGGCCAAGCAGGGAAGGGACAGCTCTTTGCCTCTCCTGCCTGTCAGCTGTCATGTCTGTTTAAATGTAGGTCCTCAGGAGGAAGACTGCCCCTCTCTTTGTGTTTGTACAGCGTCTAATGTCAGTGCAATAATGGGAATAGAGGTAAAAGAAAGCAGTAATGTCAGTAATCTTTGCTAGAGATCACCATGATTTGAAAGGAGAAACTATTCTGACAAATGAGCCAAGTGATTCATGCTAGTCGGCTTAGGTGCCAGAGGGAGAAAAATGGCAAGAGATGAATGATCCAGTGTTATAGAGCTGAACAGATCCTATCATCTGGCTTATTTGGCTTTGAGATATTTTTGGGGGATTGACTTTTTTGACACAGACAACAAAATGTTATTTCACTTAAGAGTTTGCTGGATCCCACAGAATTGCTTTTCAACTGGTGATTCTCTGACTATAATACCTTTGCTGAAAATAACTAAGCTTCTTTGAGGACTGGTCACCCACCACCACTAAGTGTAGTGCCCAGGGTCATTCACACAGAGCTCTCTCCTTTTCAGTTGGGGACCTGTACTCATATTTACCTTTTTTTGACTTCACTTTTAGAAGAGGCAAATTCTTTTCTCTCATAAACATGGTATCAGCATCAGCAGAACTCACACATTAATTTTTCTCTGTCTAGAGCAAGCAGACCAATATAATCAGTACAGTTTGTGGTCATGCCAGTTCTCCAGTCTGGCTTATTCACAGAATATGCTACTGAATATCTTCTGTAGCATGTAGCTGTATTAGAACACAATGGAAATGTTGTAGCATAAAGATGGTAAAAAAAGAAAAAAAAAAAAAGGAGAGAGAGAGAGAAGGAATAAAAGCATACTTTAATGTTATTCAAGCCTGACAGGCATTATTGTTAAAATAAATCTCTATCCTGGGTGGACAAACCCCTGATGTTTGTAAGTGTGCACACTGGATATGGAAATCTCACCTCTTCCCATTCTTAGTTCAGTCTTCTGAGATCCCTCTAGTGGTTTGCATTGGCCAAACTGATTCTCCTGTGTAACTCAGCTAATACTGGTGAAGCCACACGAGGGACAGTTTGGGTACAAGGCAGATGCACTTTTACACCAGCAAGTAAATAATGATGCAGTAACCTCAATGTAGGAATTGAGGAATGTATATGAGTAACAAAGGGATCTTTAGGAAACACTTCAGCAACCAAGAACTCCTGAAATATTCAGTCTCTTTCAGTTCCCTTTCCTGTACCCAGAAGTCACTAATTTTCACTCTGGGGTTTGTCCTGGATAGATGAGCTTATTACGGTCATGCACTGCAAACACATGCTGAGTAAGCTCCACTTCTCTGGCACTGCTAAACATTTTCCAGTTTGCTTTTTGGAGATCAGTTGTGGGCTATTTGTCTTTCCTAGGGTCTGACCGACTTCAGTTGCTTTTCTCACAGCCAAGACAGATCCATTCTTTCCCAGTCAGGTTCTTCTGTACCCATCACCTGTACAAGCTCTTCATGTGTTTCACTGGAGATGCAGGCACTGCCATGCTGGTAGGCACCCTTACAGCAAAGTATTGGGTGTGAATGGCTGAAGGGATTGCCCAGCCTGCTGGCACAGCCTGGCTTCATGAATAGGATTTTAAAAAAACCACAACTCCTCAGTTTTGAAAGTGAGAGATGTTCTTTTAGGTCCTGATTAGTCACTTTTATCCCAAAATTGCATCTGTATCATGCTGGCCTGATAGTCTCAAGGCTTTTTAAGAAGTCTGATTAGGACATGCTTACGCAATACATCCTTAGGCTTTACATGACTTGGATGAGGTTTTTCCTATTTCCAAAAAGAGCATTTGGCCCCAGTCAGAGAGAGTTCGATGTGATCGTCACTATGCTGAAGTCAGTGATCACTAAACACCTCACATCAGGTCTGGATTTAGGCCAGCTTTATTTTAAATCTCAACTCTCAGTGTCAGTGGTATAAATGTAAGCAGATATGTATTATTTTTACAGTAAAGCTGAAAGATTGTTTCCAGTAAATAAACAGTAGCATGATTGCAGTATCTCTTTCTCTTTGGGCACTATCTTTGGGTACTTTGAGATCTCCTGAGATAACCTTTTACATTTCAACATTTCCTCTGGTATTTCAAGACATTCACTGATGTGTTTCCATGAATGATTTCTCACTCCTGTTCTTCAAAGGCCAAACCAGGCACTTGACTTTGTTTTTTTTTAAAACATGAAGCTACACCCAAGGCCTTGCATAGTCACAGCTCACACATCACTCACAGAAATTGTTCCTCTCTGTAACCTATCGGGGATTATGTCAACTTCCTTGGGATTCTGCAGCATTCTGAGTAATGCACGTGCATGTGTTTGTCAAAACTGAGACCTTAGTCTGGAGATTCTTCATCAGTAACTTGCTGCAAATGTTCTGCAACCAACATATGAAATCATAGCTACAAAGATTAGGTTTGCCAAAAATTCTCAAAACGTGGTCTTTCTTGGCTGCCTACATATAATGCAAACACAATTTGAAAATCCAGCACTAGAATTCTCCAGTATTCATGAGAAATTCCTGGTTTTAAGAAACATTTTGGTCAGTAAACTAATTTTGTAGATTATGTGAAATGCAAAGAGGCAGAAGTCCCACCAAGACTATATAGATTTGTTATTCAAATCAGTATCCCCAAGAAAACTTGAATCCAGTTCATCATTTAAAAATACTCCTTTGGATTCTGACATCTGATGCCATTCCATCAGGGAAGGGACAGAAAAATCAACTGCTTCCAAAACAACAGCAGCTGCTCATCAGAGATCTCTGAGCTCCTGCAGTGACCAGAAACACCTGTTAGCCCAAGTCTGCACCCCATGTCAATGAGGAAGGCACAGGGCCCATACAGACACTTCTCACCGTGCTTATACATCTATGGAACATTTAAAATGACCGAAATTAAAAGGACCAAGCTGTTGCCTACCACACACATACTACCTGCAGCTTTAATGTATCTCTCTGCCGCTCCCCAGGGTTGTGCTCACTTAGAATTACCCAGTCTGATTTGGTGTGAGTTGACAATGGTGTGACAGCATTCAGTTCACAGCAGTGTAAAGTCATAGCCATGGATGAAAAAAGAGAATTATAGAGCGATAAAAAACTACAATTGAACCAGAAATGTAACAAAGAAGAGCTTGCTGATTAGTTAACCTTCAGTGCTTTGGTTATGATGCCATTGCCATTGGCAAAAGTAATCAACCTGAAACACAAAATATTTAAAAGGAGATTATGTCCTTAGAAAGAGTAGCCTATAAATAGCTCTGAAATTAAGACATCCCACGCAACATCTGGAAAAGAAAGAATTCTTTCCTTGACCTCCAGCATCACTGTCTCCTAAGGCAGGATCAAGAGTTGATCCTTATTATGATACAGACACAATGGCTGTTTGATGGTCCAGCCAAGAAAGAGGCAGGCACAGCCAGGGGCAAGGGGAGGACACACCAAGATAATGTAAAATACTAAGGAATGCTCTCATGTGCAGGATCTCTGAGACAAATCTCTCCTGCTGTATGAAGCAGTTCAGCTTTGCTTAGCAAATGCTAACAGACACTTCAATAAAAATTGGGGGGCATTCATGTGTTTGAATGCAGCATCAGTTTTCAAAAAAATGATGCCCTGGTCAGTCTGTTACCTAATGAGATGCACTGAACCCAGAAACCTATAAATACAATTTTAGGTATAGAACATATAGTATCACAGGCATAGCTGTTGTTATACCAACAGTTTATCCTGCAGCCAGTACAGGTGCAAGGAGGAGAACTCACTGCCCAGCTCAAAGGATGCTCCACAGAACTTCTGTTTCTGCTTAAACAGTCATTTCCCTAACTCTTACTTGCAGACTGTCTGGATTAATAAATATGTTATATTTTGTAATCCTCTTTTTTTGTTGTTGTTTTTTTTGAAGAGTAATGTTTTTACTTAATTTAAAATGGATGGTTTCAATGTTCCTCATCTGCCCCTTTAACCTATAACCATTACTTCATTTGTAGCAGAAAATGAGCTTTTAATTCTTGCACTGTTTTTACAGCTTGTGAACAATATACCTTGAACATGCCAGTAGGGACTATTTTAAAGCTTTTTAAAAAATAAATATGTTGCTAACAAAATTTATAATTGAATTCTAGCTTATTTTTATCATTGCCAGGTTTAGTGGTGTTCATATAGGAACATCACAAGTATCATGCCAGAATTATGCAACTTCTTTGCAAAGAAATTTGAATGAGGATCAGTGATACTGGTACATCTACTGGTCATAAATGCTAGTAACATACAGACTGTAGAAGAGAAAATTTCAAAGCAAAATACAATTAATTCTCAGGAAGCTAATTTTCTTTCACAGTTTTTATGTTGTACAGTTGCCCATACTTGGAGGTACGTGCATGTATTTTACCTTCATTTTCTGGTGGGTTTATGTGTGATAAGACTCAAATTAACATTTTGTGTGTAATATTACTTTATCTGTACCCAGAGCTTGACAGAGCTGAGGCAATTCTTCCCCCTGCAATGCACTGAAGATTGGAGGTCAGTTTCTAATGGTGAGGATGGCTCCCTTGCCCAGTCTCCCCCAAGTACCAGCCATGCTTTATCTAGCATATGTTTGGAGGGTGTATGGGAGGGTGTACAGACTACATGCTGCAGCCCTGGAGGTGGTCCAGGAGGATCCCAGGAGATGAGCTCTCCTCCCACCCTGATATGGTGCCACTCTCTTTTCCCAGTTGTCCTGGATCTTTGGAGCCAGTAAAGGCAGGGCTTTGTATGGTGATCATGAGGCTATGGCCAGAATTTGGCTTACATTTGGCAGAATAAACCTGTCTCCATGTAAGATAATTTAGATTGAACTGGTTTCCTCATATATAAATTATTAACTAGTGGCTAGTTCTCACTCCCACCTGCACTACACATCTTGTGACTTTAGTAAAAGAAAGGCTTTTCCACCCACATCATACTCAATGACCCATGCTTAATGGGGTTGGAGTATTTGTTGGTTGGGTTTGTGTTTTGCACGTGGAATGTTCTTACTTCATCAGATTGCAAGGACAGCCAAGACTGGTTCTGTTTTGCTTTGTGGAAAGTGAATGAACTTAAGTCACACAGTTGCTTTCTCACATGCCTATCACCCAAGTAACTTGCTGCAGAAGCGAGGTAGGTCATACACCATTCACTGGGCTTGTGATGATTTACAAGCCACTCAGAGAGCTGATATGAACTCAGAGGAACTGCTGCTGCTCGTTTACCGTATCACAAGGACGCGTCATTTCCCTTCACTACACTGCAAACACATTAATTCTGAATCACATGCTCAAGAAAAATTACACTCAAACAGGTACGCATGCAAACTGAAAGAGGAGAGGCCAAGTGCAGGAATGCTGAGCTGCAAAATTTCAGGAGAAGAAAGCAACTCTCTAGAACTGCTCAAAGAAAATGAGAAAGTAGGTCTGTGCCCCATGATTAAAGACTTCTGGTTCTACAGTCCAGACTGAGGTGCCCTCCTAGAAGTGGCCTGATCAATGAAGGTACTGAAGGGCTGGGCTATTCGCTCAATGTGCTAGAGAATGGACACTTCAGGAAACAAAGTTACTCTGACTTTGCTGTTGGCATGCAGCTCAAGTAGCCTAATCTGAGATACCAAACCTGAGCCAGTTTATCCTTCTTTCTCTACCTGCTTAGAGTCTGCTTTTTAGGTTTATTATACATGCTGCCATGTTTGTCTTAGATGGGGTTGCACACGGGACTGCATAGTGTGATCCCTTCCCCTTTTATTGCTCTTTTCACAATGCAAGACCAATCTGTGCTGACAATATCCTCCCAGCCAAGGGACTCTCCCTTCATCAAGAGCTCTGCGGATAAAGCAACAGTATCTCCGAAGCAAACTCACAAGAGTGGACAAAGCTGAAGTAGGTTGTACTTTCTCTTCTGTCAGTGCTGTCCAGCCAGCTGGTAAAGGATACTGCGCTGCTGGAGAGATGGGGTTTGGCTGGGCTGTAAAACAGATACCCTGCAGGGATTTAACCTCCTGCTGCACTTCCTTAAGGGTAAGCTATGAATTGTATTTCTTTGAGAAGTCCCATGGGCTTTATTCTGTGTACCAGAACTCCTGACTTCTCCTCCCTCTCTATTTTTGGTGGCACTGTTTCCTCCTTATGCCTATGGGTGCTGCTGAATGTTGTTAAACTGTCCTTGATGTCAGCCTGCACATAGCCTAATCAGGGATGGAAAAACTGAGCCCTACGTGTTTGTTCCAGGAAGCCAGACAGCAGTTCCCCATCTCATACAGGTGAACACTTTCTCACACCAATAACTCATTAGGACAACACCTGTGACCTCAGCCCTTTCACAACAATGTTTATAGTCTGTGCCACTGTTTGTAAGGACTGTCCTGAATGGCAGCCAATTACTGCTCTTTAATGCAGCACTTCTGCATTCCCAACTTTTCTCTTTTTAGCCTGTTTCATTTCTTCTTTCTTGGGCTCTTGCATAGTTCAGTCACCATACCATTCCAAAATCATCATCAAGGCCCCCTAAAATCCAGTACTGAAACCCATTCTCCATCTGCTTGCTAATGAAAATTATGGGATCACCACATCAGTTTAAGAAAGAGAAGAGCCACAGCTTTGGCTGAGAAATGTTCAGTTAGGTTTTCTAAGATCTTGAAGAACTAATTTAATAAATCCTTGCTTGCTTGAATGACAGCATCATCCGTCTCCCACCACATTTTTCATTATGTCACTTGTATAAAAATGCACTTGTGTTTAATGTGAAGTTAATTCCCGAGCAGCAGTGACATGATTAACCCTTCACTCTTGAATTCCTTGCTACCATATGATGTAGTTTTTATAGAGCTAAGAGGTTAAGCAATAGTGACAACTGAAAATACTTGAGGCAAGTGGGTATTTGCTCATCATGGAAGGCCAGCCTTAGTTATACATATATAAATGCTTTGGCTTGAGGAGTATAGGTAAATAACATAGCAAAGATACTGTGTCCTGCAAATAAATATTTGTACCTACAGTTATTATGCTGACTCAGGATTCTTGAAAATAATCTCTCAAGAAAAACTGTTAAGAATAAATAACCTGCAGTTTGCAGCTGTTAAACTTCCTGGTAAAACACTGGTTCATGACACCTGCACCCATCCACTCAGTTGTACGATTGAGTTGTACCAAGATGTAACCCACTTCAGTCTGTTTGGCAAAGCAGTGTCTGAAGGGCTTTATGTTCTCTCCTGTCTGAAAATTTTTGTGTATAACCAAGCATGAGTTAAATATGCATAACCCTCTGCTTCAGGGTGAGAGTGCATCTTTATTTCTGCCCTAAAATCCCTAGTGATATTGGCAAGGGTTGTGACTACAGCACATTTACCTCCCAGTGATTCTGGGTGCAAGAGTGAGGAGCAGCCAGGTTGGCAGGTCTGCACAGTGAAGGCTGAGAGGCTGGGCAGCAGGTCGGCTTTCCTTTATTTCATATACCTTAAGAGTGCTGTATACTGGTGTGGTGGCTGGGAACAGAAAAACAACCTGCAGCTGGTTTAAAGTGATAAAATTAGACTAGAGTGGGCTAGTAACCTCTGTTTCTAGTTAGGTCATTTCTTAAATGGCTTGAAGTACCTTGCCTTTCCTTGAGGGATGTGCTCAAAACTCCAGTTTGGAGGTCAGGGTGTGTTCTCCTTTTGAACCCAACATTCCAGCTTCTGTGGGCCAGTCACTGGCCTCCATGGATCTTCTTCCCAGCTCCTTAACTTCCATGGGTCCAGCCAGCTTTGAAGTGCAGTGAGTTTTGGAATGGCTTTTTGCCATTATCCCCTTTCAGCAAAGTAAATGAAGTTGGCTTTACCTGAAAATAGAAGACAGGAAAAGAAAATTTTTACAACTGGAAACAATTAATTATTTTTGCTTTAAAAGTTGGCCCTGTTTCTTGACTCAGTCCCTTTCAGGAAGGACCTTTTGTGTGCTGACCCTGGTCTGTGCACGGGTGACACCTGGCTGGCCCCTGCTTCCCAGGGAGAGGAACATCTGCTCATCCTTGGGCAAGCCTGTGTCTGCTTTTGGGAGATAGGCCAGCTCCGAGGCCCTGAGCAGACTCTAGAGAGATGATGGTGTGAAAACCCAGGGCAGGGCAGCAGCACCTGGCCCTGAAGTCCCAAAAAAGAGAGGGGAGGAAAGGGATCAGGCAGTTGCTTGGAAATGTCCTGTCCACAGGTTGGCTGCTTGCTCGGCCCTTTGCTTGCACAGGCAAGTAACCAGGCCCTGAGGAGACTGGGAGAACATGGAGAGATGCCTCTCATCCCCTCTTCCACACTGACAGAGGCATGTCAGGGCAGTGTCACAGGCAAGTGGGACTGTAATGGTGTTTGAGGAGACACCCCAGAGGCACCCCAGGAGGTGGCACCAGCCCAGACTGGTGGGAGAGCATATCCTGGGGAGACTGGGCTTCACAAACAGCCCAGGGAGAATCCCCCAGGTAGGGAAAGGACTGTGCCAATGAGGTTTTCACTGGCATGGGTAAGAGAGGGCAGAGAAGGATGAACCGTAAGAGTGCCGGTCTCCAGCTCCCCACAGCCCTGGTGTCCTGCCTGGCCCCAGCCCACCCCCAGCCCCAGGAAGGTGTTTGATGCCCAGGGCTGGGCCCAGCTCCTTGGCTGGGGGTATGCAGTGCTGGCCTGGCTTCCCACTCAGCCCTCAGCTTCCCCTACTAACAGTGCTCCCTGCTAATTCCCTTCTCACTCACTTCATAGAGTGGGAGTGTAGTAAAAATACAAACCTAGGTTTAAGCCATTGCCTGCATTTGAATCTCTCCTTCCAGCCCATTTCTAACTGCAGTGCTTAAATCCCACAGATTTTCACTGCTAGCTGGTCACAGCATTCCTTGATGTGCTTTTGAATCAGATGAACTGAAATAATTCTGTGAGATCTATTATGTCTCTGGCCTGTAAGATATAATAATTTCTTACTGGGTTACACTAATATTTCGTAATTCATTCTTAATATTATTCTTCAATAAAGCTCTACGCAAACAATCTATCCCAGAGGAGGAACTTCTGCCAGATCCCAGATGTCAAACACATTTGCTTCAAATACAGGAGTTCGTGACCTTTTATGTTTGTTAATGTGACGCCATGGAAATTATTTATAATAAATAAGCATATTTCAGAGTCAGGTGCTCCATGGGCCCTTTTTCAGTGATACAACAGCCTTTCCTGAAACAGGTCTTTCCTGTTTTGTTGTGGTTTTTTTTCCCCTAACCATGAAGGTTTGGGAACAGCTTGAAACCCTGTCATTGAACTGAGTCCAACTATTGCACTGAAAGGTAGACAGGAACTCTTAAGAAAACTCATCTTTCAAATCTTTCTTGAAATCAGCAACAGATAAGGTTCTACCTTTCTCTTATCCTTTACCCTGAAAATGCAATTTTCAAACTGCAGACTGTATGGATCCAGACAAACACTAAATACATTGCCTTACAGCACTGAAACAAAGAGGAAACTACTGGAATTGTTTAGATCCAAATGACACATCTGATATGCCAACTGACTTTCGCATGTAGAAAGCTCATTTTAAAGCTGGGGTAGCACCATGTACTCACAATCTTTCAGGTATAAGGGCTCTAGAAAATATCTGAAGGTGTCAATATGATGATGATATTTAACCTTATCTTCTTCCAGCAGATGTGACAATGCCTTCCCAAAACTGTGTCAGATTAAGAGCATCTGGCTCTTAATGAAGCCAGGAGAGAAAAGGATGCAATTGGAAAACACTGGACAGCATGTCTTTGCTCTGTTTCATCCTTTTCTCAACTGTACCTAAAGGTTTATAAGTCCTCCTGAATTTACTGGACTCATCATCTTGGATTCCTAGACATTAGCAGCAGCAAGAAATGCCTTCTGAGGACGAAGTGGAACCTCTTGCTCCTGTATAAATATGCACCCCCAGTCCCTCCTGTTCATCACTCCAGGCTGAAGCTGATGGCCTGCCCAGAACAGCACCCTTGTGCCTCAGTGATTATTCACCTTGGAACCTCTCCTTGTCTTCAGTTAGTTTGGGCCTGGCAGGCATTTATGAGGTTGAAAACAACTATGTAGCTCAGAACCAACTGTGCAGCTCAAACAGATGTGGGGCTGGCTGTGGAGAGACAGGACCAAAGTGGTGAATGAAGGATGAGCCCTCCTTGGATTTATTATCAGAATGTATTAATGATGTGTGTGCACAAAGAAAATCTACTTACAGCATACAGCAAGACATAACAAGCCAGCAAATCTGTTTTCAAATTCACAGTACATCAAATCTGAATGAGATAAAGAGAAGGTCTAATTTAAACAGCAAAGTACCTCCATAAAATTGCTCCTCTGGGCATTGTAGCAACGTTTTCAAACGGTGCTGGACATTGTGCAATAAAGCTGTCCTTCTGCAGTTCTGTGGGAAGAGACAACAGGCTGCAGTCTCAGATGGTGGACAGAATTACAACAGATTATGTCAAGAAAGTGCGATGTTGAACATTCATTTGATAAAAGGAGAAAATAAACAGTCACGAACTGAATTACAGCAGCTTTCTATAATGAAGTGTGTGAACCCCACCCAGCATCTGTGGCAGAGGAGGGAAGGTGTCAGCTAAACCCAAAGGTTATGATGGGAATGGAAAAAAACAGGCTCCAGCTGAGAGTAGGACAAGGAGGATGAGGAAACAGTTTCATGTTTCTCCCAGTAAAACCTCAAGGGATAAAGATTTCTGCTGCAAAAACTTTAATAGTAGTAAAATCCTCTGGCTGCAGAAGTTGTTTGTAATGAAGGTGTATTAACTGCTTAAAGACTTCAGCTGAAAAGTACTCTGCTATTTCACTGAAATCTAAGTTGAAAAATCCTTCTTTTCTCTCACAAAGCCTCTGCCTCAGAAAACCTAATTTAGTGGCTACACATGGAGTTTGGCTATGAGACATTGTAGGCTGTGTGCTGGACTTATCCTGATAACGCCTTGGCTTTTGGGTCCTGACAGCTGACCTCATCACTTGTCTATTGCAATATATTTTAATGATTTTAACTCTCATCATAAGTACATCACTTGATATTAGTTCCTAAAACTAAAATATTTCATATGCAGTAGTGTTAGATGTTTGCTTGCTCTGACAGATTCTCAGAAGAGCTGGGTAAGTGTTTGCAATCATCAACTGCTTAATTTCATGTAAGCCTTTGTAAACTAGGCAAGAACTACTATGCAATTATCTTTTCCACTTCTGTATTTGAAAGATTTCAGTGTCCTCTATGCAAACATTGATTCAACCTCTGAACCTCTTGATTTTTAACATGGAAGTTGGCACAATTCAGTAAGTGTGCACAAGTGGTAGGATCAGGTTTCTGATGCAAAGGATCAGACGGAGAATTCAGGCTGGATTTGTGCAAAGCTGCAGCCTCCATCTGTGTACCTCCTGAAAACTTTGTTCACCGGAATACTTGCACAAAGTGAAGAAATAGGGTCTTAATCTATTTGAAAGTGTTTGCAGATGTAAGTAATTACTCAAGAACATTGTGTCAGTATTTATACATGGGGAGTTTTATTGCTTCAGGTCTAGTTCCTACAGATTTGAGGCCCAGAGCTGATAAAATGCACTCCTGCTTGTAGCTACTTCTGGCTACTCCTCTTTCACCATGAAAAACACTGGCACATTGTAATCCAATAGCACAAACAGCCTCAGCAACAAGTGAACAAATCTGCTATGCAGCAGTTCAAAACAGATGAGACAGGCCTCGCTGGGGAATATGAGAGGTGAAGCGTAGCCCAGACTAATAAATTCTCCTCTATTGGCCCTGCATGGGTCTGCTGAAGTATCCAGCCCTGGATCTCCTGGAGCTGAGAGCGCTGTGGTTTGGCAGAGCCAGCCAAAAACAGCCCAGTTTATTAGCTCGGTCTCAGTACCGGGGGTGCCCTGGGTGGAGGCCGCATGAGGAGAACGAGGAGCTGCAGAGCACCAGGAACTAGTGAGGATGAGTAGTTGCAATGGCAGCCTGGGGTGGACACAGAGAAGACGGGGGCTGAGAGCAGGCATCCGTGAGGCATGGGAACATCACCAGATTTCTCAAGAAAGATTTAGTTACAGAAAGATCCGCAAGTGCTAGAGCAGAGCATAGCACGTTCTTGATGCTGCCAGGAGGCTGTCAGGGAAGGAAGATCGTATTTGCAGCTTGACAGAGAGGTCTGAGGAGCAAAAAACAGAGGTAAATTGGTTTCACTGCTGATCTCAGACTAGATTTGTTTGGAACAAGAATCTTCTAAGGGAGGGGGGAGGTTTGTTTTCCATCCCAATTAAAAAAATCATAACACAGTAATGCTCTCCCTCTCCATACAAGACCAGGTTGTCCACATCCCTTACTGTGTGCAGCTGCATTTTGTGCTTATTGACATTTAATTCCCAATTTTCAAGCAGCTGAAGGCAGACTGAAGGGTGTGTCCCAAATCATGAAGAGAGCCACAGAGATATGAGAAGGGACCCCCTCAAATTACAGAGCACAGCCTTGCCCTGATTAAGAAGGAAACTAGTATTGCAAACTGGTTTTTTTTTTCCTTTAACTGCCTTATCAAAAATACTATTTTTAGTGTCCTTTCCTTCATCAGAGAGGCAACCTGCAGTCCCAAAGGCTGGCTGCTACTGCACTGCCAACTCCAGCAGCTGGAGAGCTGCTCAGGCGGGACTGGAAGTCAGTGAGGGCCTGAAAAACCCTCGAGCATGAAAATGCTGACGTAATTTGATAGCAGCAAACTGCATATAGGGACCTTATCAGTAATTAAACAACACACTTCTATGAACAGTGTAAATAAAGCTGTTCGACCATGTAAATTAATTTAGTGAGATGCCTTGAAATGGGTGCTTAATGTGCACCTCAGGACTCAGATAATTCTGGAAGCATACCAGGTTACTCGTATTTTTTTTAAATAGTGACCACATATAATCTCCTGAGCTTCATTAACAGGAATCAGAGCTACTCAGCTATATGATACCCAATACTTGCGACTGGCTCTGTGCAGAGATGAACAGAGATGCTTTGTTAGCTCAAACACTATGAGTCTGTGCTTTTGGCAGAGGGTCTCCCCTTGCAATGGCTCTGGAGCTCAAAGTAGCTGTGTTATATTGCATGATGACAGGCATGAAATTCTTAATTAGCAGCAGGTCTGTGGCGCTATTAAATTTTAAATGAAAAATACTGTAATAGAAAAACTACAGTTGTGGTGGATGGGGAATCCACCAAAGACCTCAAACCAAGAGCTATCAGAGTGACTGTGCAGAACTTCAGACTGGAAATGTTCATGTTCTCAGAGTGTAAATAGCATTTATTTGGGGAAATATACCCCATTTCCTACTAATGCAGTCCCACCTTCTGCTCATATTTGCCTCCAGGGGTATTTTAGCACTTGTAGTTATCAAAATAACTACAATCGAGGAGAGACCACCTTGAGCCTCCCAGAATTTTTCCTTCCTGCAAGAAAACTTCCAAACCAGAATTTCCTGATGAAATTTCTGAACCAATCCCCTGTGTGTGATCCCTAAATTACCCTACCGACTATACACTCTTGGGGCAGGGGCTTCCTCATGTGTCCATATAAAGCCTAACTAAAGGGATCCACATTCAAACTAGACATGCCATTTTCTAAGAACATTGTAAAACATGAAAAATTCGCCTTTTCTCTCTGAAACAGACGCCTGGTTGTGCTTCTAGCAAAGCGAGGGGCAGCTCTGGCACCGACTTCGCAGGTGTCACGGTCCAGCAAGCGACAAAGAAGAGTCACGGGCAGCCATCGGGAAGCAAGTCTGCCCCAGTGAGCAGCTCTGCCGAGGCGGGAGAGTCCCAGAACGGCGGGGGAAACTCCCCCTCCGCGATAGGGATCGGTGAGTAAGCGCTGTGGGAGCGCACCTGGCGGGCCGGGCGGGCGGCGGGGCCGGCAGTGCCCGCTGTGAAGGGCAAGGCGGGGGCCGGGCCGGAGGGAGGCAGAGCAGCCAGGGGAGAGCCCCGGGCAGGGCAGCGCGGAACTGCAGGAGCTCCGCCGGGCAGGAGGCGGCTGCGAGCGGGCAGAGGGGCGGCCGGGAGCCTTCCCAGCAGGTACCGGGGGAGCGGGAAAGGGAGCGGGAAAGGGAGCGGGAGGCTGGGGCAGCCCCCGCCCGGGGGCCGCGGACAAGGGGCGGACAAGGGGCGGACAGGGGGCCGCAGGAGCTGCCCCGGCGGTGGCGGCCGCGTGGGTCTTCTGTGTTTCCTATATCAGCTTTGAGAAATGAAAGCAGGTAGAAAAATAGGAACTGTTTCGAAGTACTCTGGAGTTAAATCTTCATGTAAGTAAGGTCCGAGGTTAAGTTGCACTTAGAACGGTTTCAAGCTGGTATTGCTGTATGAAAATGCCCTTGTAAAATTCCAGATTTTCGGTGTGAATTAACAGCTAAGCATTGCCATAGGCCAGCAATAGCTAACTAGATCACCTTCTGTTAGAACACTTGAGGTAATTAGAGTTGTGGTTTAGCCAAAACTCAGAAAGAAGTTATGAATATAGTTAGACAGAGTTTCCCTTTTGTATGGGGTGAAATTAGCATCAGAAAGTACGTATTTACTGAAGTTATAACCTGCTGTATCCAAGAGCACTGCTAAAGCAGCAGTTGTGATTGTAAGCAGTTTCAAACTGTCCTGTTCACAGTGTACTTTTTGAATACATACCATAAGGCTGGATTCCTGGGTGTGTAAGATCACTCCTTATTAACAGCAGTCTGAAATAAATATCGTCTTAAATTAAGCTGGTCTTGTAACTTTCCTTTGATGTGGAAAGTGTCTCATGTGATGCATTTCTCTCGATAAGAATGGAAAGGTCAATATTGGGACCGTTCCTGCAAGGTAGACTTCCAATCAGTGCCGCTGTAATTGTGCACGAAGAGAACAGGACCTCGAGGGACTTGTGCTAGGCCACAGCTGTCAAGTGCCTGGACACCTCAATGATCCTGTAAGCACCCATACCTCGGAGCTAGATCCTTGCGGTCCTAACCCTTGGTCTCTGAGCTGGGCAGGCTCAGGTTTTTCCCAGTGATATTTGCAGAATGCATTGAGGTCTGATGCTTGATGTGCCTTTAGTTTTTGTAGTGTTGATTAGTTAGGTGACCAAGCTGTCCAGGCATGCAGAAATAAGGTGTTCCTTGACAAGTTGCTCTTGGAGAGTCCAAGTGTCTTTAGATTACTTATAGATGATCAGGACCACTTAAAAAACATACAAGGGAATACATTACCAGGCCTTTTTCCCCCTCCTTATTCTTTCTAGGTTTTGTCTATAGCTGTTAGACAGATGTGAAAAGTCAAGTTCTGAATTTGCCTCTTTCATTTCTCAAGAGAGTGCTGTTCTGAGCTGGTGGTCTCTGGCTCCTTTCTTATGAAACTGTTTTTGCCTGGCTTTCAGTACAGAAATATTCATTAGGTGAGCTGTGATCTTACAAGTCGGTGGCTAGGGAATGAATCCAGAAGTGAGAAAGTTTGATTTCTAGTCCTTTGTCCAACTGTATGTTAAATATTAAAATATATATTTGCAGAATACATGTGGTTAAGCAATATTTAATTTCAAGAAAAATATATTTATTATTAAACTGTCCCTTGATTCTTGAAAATATTTATAAAAATGACACCTACTAAAAACACTGTACCCAAAGGGTATGTTGGACTGACTCCACAGATGTCACATGAATTCCACAGCCCTTCCCTGCATTTAATTTAGATGATGGATCCCCAGGTGATTAATTCCTCTTTCTTCCTAAGCTATGGAAAGAATGAATGTGGGCAGGATTGTTCAGTCAGTCATGTGTGTGTGTAGGCTATTAATTCACAGTGCTGGAAAAAAAGCTCAGGCACTGGTCTCTTTTTCTTTGTCCTAATCATTAGGCTTAGTCGTTTTACTTGCTTGTTCTGTCACTTGTTTAGTATCAGCTGGTTTGCTTTTCACTCACCCTCTGTTCATTGTACTCTGAGGTGGTTTACTCTCAGTTGTATGTTACTCTAAATGCGCTCCCCAGGGTTGTGGGTTGGCTGTGAAAAGGACAGTCCTGCTCTGGCCCTTTGTTTTCCCCACTGCATTCTGACCCCACCTTGTGCAGTCAACCGCAGGGAGAGTTGGAAAACTGCTTTTTTTTAAAAAAAGAAAAAAAAAAAGGTTGTTTATTCTGGTCATTTAATTTTGTATCTAATCAGTGAGCTGGGCCAACTCACTGTGCAGCTGCATGTTTACTGGATCCCACAGGAATGGCTGTTGGCAAGGGAGAGCAGAACTGCCCCTCTGGTAGCAGCCAGCGCTTTAAGCAAGTCCAGGACAGGCAGATGCAGCCCCCATGTGTGGTGGGCAGAGCCAGAGGATCTGCCTTAGGAAGGACAGCCTCAGCTAGGAAGCCAGGCTTTGGCTAGCTTAGGCCTCCTGTCTTCCTGTGAATCCTACCTGCTGTGGCTTATACGAGAAATATCTTTGACTTTGGTGGAATATTTATTGAAATTGTTTGCTTGATTAAGATATTATTTACTTCACTTAGTGAATTTTATGTGAAGCATATCCTGACCTATTATTGCTCCCCTCTTCAGACTCTTGTTTAATTTTATGAAAGAATTGCTTTGTTTACTCTGAATTGCTATCTCCCTAGATACCTTAAATCTGGTAAATATTCCCACTGTAATCTAAGTAGGACAACACCCAATCTCTGTCAGCAGAGAATTTAAAATCTCATCTCTTAAAAGTGAAAGGCAAAGCAAGCTTTGACTTTCAGTAGGACAGGCTCTGTTTGAGTTAAGCCATGTTGTCATTCCAGTTAGTAATGCTGTTCAGGCTCAAACAGAAAGATTGCTTATGCTGAGAAAAATTGGGCTGATCGCGTTTTGCAGCCAGGATGAATCTTCCAACCTAAACCAAGGAGCCTCATGTGGGAAGAGGTTCAAAACCTGGATTTGGTTGAGCTCATCTGTGTTGCATCATATTCCTAACTAATCCTAATACATCAAACCATGCAGAATTAGTGAGGATGCTTCTCTGATGCTTAGCATGAGTATTTGTTTGCCTGTCATTGCAGCTGAAGTTTACCCTAATTCAGTGCCAAAAAAAAAATTATGTCAGCAATCTGATGCTTATCTTTCCTGTAAATTGTACCCTGGTGATTTTGTTTTGAATCTTTGTTTTTTGGTGATCTAATAGCCCCAATTAAACTGGAGAGAACAGATAATTAGATCCCAAATGAAAGCCTTTGATGTTTGGGGGGTTCTTGTAATTATTGCAATGAGTTTTGGATCTGGCCTGAAGGGCAAGTTCTGGAGGTGCTCCTTCAGCAGTTAAACCAGCTTTGAAGTCCAAAAAAGCACCATGTCCCAGTGACCTCAAAACCTATGAGGCACTCTGTTGATTTAGCACCTGTGCTTTGGAGCCTGGAAGGTGGATGTGAGATGGTGCAGTGTGCTGCAGCCTGGGAAGGGGGTATCTGGCTCCTTGCCCAGCTCCCCTGGGCACCATGCTGGGCCCCAGAAAGGCGGAACAGCCTCATCAGCACGGTGTGCTTGGGATACATTAATGCACATCTGAAGCATGGAGAGCTAGAAGGCTGCTTGGCTTTTGTGTGAAAGCCTCATCATCAGAGAGCTGTGGGAGGGTCCCTTCTGCCTGCATGGAGTTCTCACGCCTCTGGGCCGAGGGGCTGCACGTGGCTTTGTCCACCCTGCTTGTTGAAGCTGGGTCAGGATGGTTTATGTGGCCAGAAATAGCCCAGCCCTTGACCAGGGCTTGGCAGGGGCTGGAGGAGGCAGTTTAAAAGGGGGCTAAGGATGAGTTCTCTTTACAAAGTCCAGGCATCCAGTCTGCTGTGTGTGTGTGTCTTCCAGTGAGGAAAGTGCCTGCCATGCAGAGAGAGGAGGGTTAGCCGGAATGAGGTTTAAAAGTTGCTTGAGCTAGCAGCGTCTTTGTGGTTAGTGGAGAACTGATACAAAAACAAGTTGTGTTTCCTGTTTCTGAGAGAAATTGTGGTGTTTAACAAAACATTTTCAAGACCAGTTTCATTTTGCAGTAGAGGAAAATTCTAAAACTTTTTATTCTGGGTTGGATTCATTGAAGGTTTTTTCTCCACCATTTACTTTTGCAAAAGGGGATTGTTGGCCTCTAGACTGGGAACTCTCCGTGACACAGTTTCCCATTCAGGTTCTCTGTCTGCTCAGCAGTGACTTGAGTAGCTAAAAATTTTCTTCCATGATGTCCTGATTAAACACAGACCATCTCCCTGAATTATCCTGACTTTCGTTCAGTGGTATGTGTATTTCCAGATCTGGTTTCAGCAACGTGTGAAAGTCATGGGTCCAAATTCTCTTGTGAGGAGTGTTGATTTAAACTCAATAGGATTAAAAAAACACCTTCTATTCATGCTGTAGCTGTTGTTCACTGTGTTGTTAAGCAAATCTATCCAAAGGGAAAAAAGGGAATGATGAGTTCATGCTGCCAACTTCTGTTCTCATGACCTCTCTCTTTTCAAGAGGGAGCAGAGTCCCACCACCATCTCCCACAGTTGTAGCAGCATTTGGCCAGTAATGACTGGGATGTTAGATATTGCCGTTAAATTGAGACTGTTCTGATTGCTGCTGGTTTCTCCCAATGTCTATACAAATTCCTTTAAAAATGCTTCTTTTATGCAGTGCCTGGTTACCACTTATCTGCCTGGGCAGCTGCCAGCTACTCCAGACAGTACAGCTCTCCAAGAGACACTAGTGGGGCTGGTAAATGTTGTTCTGTGTCCCTGGTCTGGGTGGATTTAATGCAAAAAGTAATAAATAGTGGTACCTTATAAGACAGGATTCTTTTGGACTTTTATTTCAGTGTGTGTTTAGGCAGCTTCCTGCACATGCCCTGCAGAGCCATACTCCCAATCTGTTTTGGATTTGAATTAATTAAGATCAGTTCCCATTTCCTTTTCTTGATTCATTCATTCAATCTGTTTTCATATAGGAGATGTACTGCAGTCACCTGTTGCCTTTCTTAATCTCAGCCACAGTCTTTTACCTTTCATCTGTGCAATTTATATGTTTCCTTCCTTTTCCACAGTGCTGTAACTGGTTATACAGGGACAGTATGGAGCAGAACTGCTGCACAGAGAATCCTCATCCAGTGGAAACTCCATAATTGACAGGCTTTTTTTGCCATGAAACAGAATAATAATAATATGTAAAATAACGATTAGACAACCTAAACCAAAGCAGTAAATGTGTGTGTGCATGTATACGTAAAGAAATATTCCATGTTGGCTCTTGTAGGTCAACAGTTTTAATGGTAAATGAACCTACTTTTCCATGCAAAACTGCTTGGGTTTTATTCACTTTTTTTTTCTTTTCTCAAATATACAGGAAGAGCTGTTTGCATTAGCTGACTGGATGTTATATGTGTATCCATGTGTTTTCTGGATGGCTCTGTGGTCATGGCAAAGGCTGAGGAGTCCTGGATGCCATTCAGTGTTCTTTTTCAGCATTGCATTGAATTGGTTTCCAAGGGCCATCTTTTCAAAACTAGACACATTTAACCATGTTAGGGAACTCCACAGGCAGATGCTCTTGCCTAAAATACCTTCTTCTTGGCTCTCCTGTTGAAAAATGAATCCAGATGTTTCCAGTTTTCTTTGGTATCAGAGCTATAGAGGGACTGCTGACAGTTCTATTTTTGTGGCTTCCTGGCATTACAGCAGAAGGACAAAAAATTGGATTAAAACCTGACACAGAATACGTAAAGAAAGTCTTACGTTTTAAGTTAGATTATAAAGTAACCATCGGTGATTGTCATGATTTGTTCCTAATCTGCTTAGAGCAAAGGACTTATCTTATGTTGAATTCTTTCCATGTTCTCATCAAAAGCCAAGTTGTTTTTACAGATATTCCAGTCTCTTCAGCTTTCTTTTCTGGTGTCCTGACTTCAACTCTTGCTTTGCCGTTTTCCATCTGAATCCAGAATGGTCTGTAGTCCAACATAATGGATTTATTCTTTTGTGTTTACTGCCCCAATACATACCATATTGTACATCCTTGTCCAAGTCAGTGAATTTATCTTCAGTTCACAGGAACAGTGTTGTCAGTTCAGTAATTGGATGAATTGGTTACTTGCCTAATGCAGCATTAGGAAGAAACACTATATCAACTTTTACAGCCCAGTGCATAGGGGATTCAGTATATTAAAATCCCAAGTTTTAAGCTTTATCATGGGATAGATTTATGTTTCCTTCTTAATTCAAATATAAATCTCACACGAGAAAAACTGGTTCAGATTTATGGAAATTGTTCTTTTGGCCCTTGTAAATGATATTATTAATCTTTTGTGTACTGGGGTAGGATTGCAGTAAGTCTGTGTGTAAGGGCTGCAGGTGCAAGGCTGTAATGCTGAGCCAGAGTCAGGGTGTCCCTGGGGACCGTGTCAGGAGGACAACTTTGGATCGTGTACTGGTGCCAGGGCTTGTTCCCCTTCTCCAAGGGGTGCCTGGAAAGCAGAAGCAGTTGTTCCTGTAGCACAATAGCTCAAGCACACACACCTGCTCAGCTTTATTTTTCTTCAGGGAAGTAGGCAAGAGCAATTAATTCTTCTTTGTGACGTTCTCTGTTCAGTGCTCTTGTGCCTGGACTGCATGTGCAGATGTGGTGAAAGCCATTTGGCCTCCTCCAGACTGGAGCCCTGGGAAGAAGCAGCTGCTGAGCTGAAAGAGACCACAGCTAGATTGCACAAGGGAGCTTTCTGTAGGGTTCAGTTCAGGGCCTGCACAAAGAGAGACATACATTAGATCATCTTTGGGCAGAGAAGCTGGAGGGAGAAGGGAAAGTTGTAGTGGGACATGGCATGGTCTCTCACAACTGCATGCAGGAAAATGTGGCTGCTCCAGTGAAAGCTTCTGCCCTGGTACAGTTAGAGCTAGACCTCCTTGGCAGGAGAACATGCAGAGCAGCTTGGGGGTCACAGTCTGTTCTGCTTTTACTGCTGTGACAACACCTGAGTTAAGAATTGACATCCGATATGGTTTTCTTTGACTCAGGGGAGCTGGCTAAAGCTGAGTAGTATTTTTATGCAGTTTTATACAGTATTGAACGCTCCCACTGATTACAAGGGTTCTAAACTGTTATCTGTAGGAGAGCCAAACAAACAGTATCTTACCTGAACACTACAGCAGTCATCAGAGGGAGTGTGGAGATGCTGTCTGTGTAGGAGACTCCCATCCTCCTCCTCTTCTCCACGTGCTCAAAATATAATCAGGGGGATGCAGAGCCAGTGGTGGACCTATAACGATTTGGGATTTCAATACAGTACTGTAGGAATGAGAACAATCTTGCCCTTATGAGTGTTAATTAATGAAATATTTTCTCACCTTAGTTTGTCCTGTGATACTGTTGAATCTGAGGTGCACAGTTCAGTTGTAGTATCAGCCTGAGTGAAACTGGTCAGAGAAGCAAGATAATGTTTTGAGAAGAACTATACAAAATAGACTTAAATGGTGTAAAACCTACAGGTTTATACTTGTCTACATGGCTTGCTTTGGTCAACTTAGCTTACTGAAGAGAAATACAAGAGAAGGTTAGATACTAATATTTTAAGATCTAGATGAAGAGATACTTACAATTAATGCTCAATATAGCGAAGACATAAAAACTGGGTGAAAAAAATTAAACTGGAGACAGAGTTAAAATATTAATAGTGAAGGAAATTAGCTATTGGAATATTTTCTGAAATAAAACTTCCCCTGATGGGCTGCTGTGTCATCATTTACCAGTGCTGGAAGGTGCTTCCTGTGCCCCAGCAGTTAGTGGTTTGTTTGCGTCATGGAGCGTGCCACTCTTCCCAGCAACTTTTTGCCATCCACTTCTGTTACCAGATTCAGTTGCGTAAGTACTTAAACAACTCCATGAGGCTCTTTGCCCCTGGAAAGCTGTGCAATGGTCTGTCAGAAAATCCCCATCAGCTAAACTTGGTTAATGATGCGTGGTCTCCTCTACAGTTTTAAATTTACACTCTTTTTTCCATTTATTTGCTGCACTGGGAGAGTTCTGCATCTCTATGTTTCTGTTGAACTAAGATGTCTCTCACAAGATTGCCTTTCTGCTTGTGTCCTTCAAAAGCCTTCTCATAGGCTCTATTTTTCTGTTGTGTCATTTCAGCATCTCCTTTGTGATCCACTGCTTTCAGGGTGACATCCATTTCTCTTTCCAGGCACAAAAAGAGGGAAAGCCTCACATTTTCTTAATTTCCTTGGAAGGCAGAGGAAGTGGAATTTACTGTGCGGGTAAATTCCCTGAGCTTTCATGCTTTTCCCAGAGTTACAGCCACAACCAGAGTAGGAAGGTGTATGTACACACCCACACCCACTAGTTACTGCAGATATCGCTATTGTGGGGTTCTTCCAGAAATAGGTATAGATAGGAGCCTTTTATCATGCACCTGGTAGGTGTGTGTTGGCATGACATTTTTTTCTTTTTTTTTTTTTTATTCCTCTTCCTCCAGACAACCTGCTGCTGCTGAGGTTTATGATGCATAGGATCAAAAGCTTGTGGCCTCTCATTTCACATGCTCAGACCCACTTGAAGAACCTCTCTCTCCTGCGTGGGTGGTACAAGTCAGACCTGCCTACAGTCCCAAAAAAACTCAAGTTTCTTTTTTTAAACTGTGGGCTTTATGTTGATGGTAAGTGTGTGTCTGTGTGGGTGCCTGTGCTCCCCTTGCTGCTACAACAGCAAAGTACCTGGAGGAAAATTTCTCAGAACCATTTAAGCTGTTTTACTAGTGTTGGATGGTTTTGAGGTGCAGTGGTCACAAGCCACCCCTCTTTAGATGAAGAGCTGTGCTCAGAGAAGTGCCCAGCTCCCAGGTGCTCTCCCCCGGAACAAAACCACAGAACGGTTTGCTGTGAAAGTTAAACCTTCGGCAGCATCTGCTCCCTCAAAAGATAATCCATCTGACCTGCATCAGAAGCAGCTTTTGGTGTGCTGTGTTTCTGTTAAACATCTGGCCACCTGAGGTGGGACTGTTACGCTCTCTGAAGGATTTATATGACTGGGATTGACTGTATCCCCTGGATCCAAAAGGCAGAAGGGCCCAGAGGTAGCATAAACATGGTGTTTGGCTGAGGTGTGAACTGGCAAGCTCGAGCTCGCTTTCTCCACAGGGCAGATCCTCAGATGTTGCAAAGTGTCCTGGCTACTGGAGTTGTAGACACTTATGTCATTCAAGATCCGTCCCAAATGCTTAATAACAACCAACCACCCCTGTTTCCGGATATTTTCTTTTACACATCCTGCTTGGTGAGAACTTACTGCTACTAGAATTTTGCCGTGACGGGTCTCTGAAACACAGATCTGAGAATGCATTTTATATGTTTATGACTGGCAATAAATCTCAAATCATTTGAAACCACTGGTTTAGCAAGCTCTCCCTGTTTGAGAACAGCTACTTCACCTTTGTTTCTACTGCGTGGTTTTCATTGTGTTACCTGTTCAACTCCTATGGAGCAGTGCTGTGACTAAATCCAGTAAAATCCATTGGCAGCCTACAAACATGTTGCAAAACATACCCTTTCCTCATAAGGCAGCAAAGACTTGACATTTCTTTTCAGACTGCTTTCAGCTTTTAATATTTAATATTGCAATAATCCATTTTCTATCATGTTCTTTTTATTTAATGAGTTGTTGAAAATATTTACTTTCTTCTCCAAACATCTCTGTCTTGTAATCGCTCTGGAGGCATCTGGAACTAAAATCTTTGATGCTCTGTTTATCTGATTTTAGCTCAGTCAAAATTTCTATCAGAGAAGTCTGGAAATCATTAAGATAATTTATGTTTTCCATCTAAACCCATTAAAATAATAGTGATTGTAATTCTCTAGGCTCAGTGTATGTGTGTGGTTGCTTTCTAAACTTTGTCATTTCCAGGATGTTCTCATAAGCTTGGCTCTCCTTTTGCCTTAGTGTGGAAGTACAACTGCTGAGTTACAATCATTATCTTACTTTGGCTTGATGCTGGAAGAGAGATATGAAAAAGGGTTACTGAAATTAGTGAAAAACACCAAGGGGAGAATCTGAGACAGAGTCACAAGCTCTCGGTTCAATTCCCTCTTCTCCTGCAAATTGATTTCTCTCAGTTTTTTGTCTGAAAATGAGGGATAATTCTCCTTTTCCCCCATCCTTTTCTCAGTCTAGTATCTCCAGAATGGAAGATGTATTTGATACATGCATATTGCATAACAAAAACTGACCCCAAAATATAGAGATAGGGTCAAGGGGTCCTAACTTCTTGTTAAGATGGATGACATTGCTGGGAAGTCAGCACTTCTTTGGAATTTGGGGGGGCACCTAACAAATATCTCTACAGTTCAGGTGTATTTCACAAATGCATTCCCAGACAAATTCATGTCAGTGCAACCTTTTAACAACTGTTGAATAATATACTGAGGATTTTGGGGTAGCCGACACCAGCAAAAAGTTCTGGCATGTGGGATA
The DNA here is from genome assembly GCA_038380795.1 of Pyrocephalus nanus. Taxonomy (NCBI): domain Eukaryota; kingdom Metazoa; phylum Chordata; class Aves; order Passeriformes; family Tyrannidae; genus Pyrocephalus; species Pyrocephalus nanus. The sequence goes on along the minus strand of CM076265.1, from coordinate 47,392,751 downwards.
AATTTAACCTTTGATAGAAATGTCAGCTTCTGTCAAGATCATTAAATACTTGTTTAGTCTTCTACAATATTTTTGTTCATTTTCAGTTAATAAAATATTCAACAGAACCTACTTAATTTCTTTCTCTCCCACATGGTTAAGAGGAAACTTTTGCATGCAGTGAAAATTGTATAACTAACTGTAGGCATTTTGGAAAATACAGATATGAGAAAATATATTAACTTGTAGCCAAGCCATCTAACTTACTGCCAGGATTGGTCTTCTGAACTAAAAAAAAAAAAAAACCTACTATATTTATTACTGTAGCTTAATTAAGTGAATTAAATTTTTTTTAAATATTTGGGACCATCCATGTTGTGCTTTCACAAAGCCAAGTGCTCTAAGCAGAATAAGGGAACACTGTGTCTAGATGGTGATGGTCTGTCCCTCAGCAAATGCTGTCATTTTTTTTGTAATGTGGCTGTGGTACGAGTCTAGGAACCCAAGTCCAAGATTTATCACTGAGACCACTACATTTTTAAGCATAAAGAAGGTGTAAGCTGTGCTCTAGTCTCTTGCTCTTGGAACTGTCTTTTCAAAATCCTGTATTTAAGCTAAAACTCCTAAGATATGTGTCTGTGTACTTTGGCACTGGCTACTGATACAGCCTTGCCTACAAAATAGTAATCTGTAAATAGTGTTCTCTTCTATACAGTAGGCAGTGATGAATTGTTTTATGTTAGTCTTCAGATAGAAAAAAATGTATGAACACTTGCATAGTGATAAATGGGAAAAAAGATAATGGTTAAAGACTATATCACAGGTGACTTGATGTTACTGTGAAAAACATGGTCTTTTTAATGATAGAAGTACAAAAGATGTACAATTGCATTATTACTGTTATATCCTCAATAACCACATGTAGCCCTTTCTTTCTAGGTAACGCACTGAGCCCTGTGATGCAAAGGCAACTGCTTGTGACAGATGATTTATATTTGTTTATTTGCTCATATTTATGGTTCCAGCTAAACAATTCACTATCATGAACTGAATTTTCTCTGATGCAGAAAAACAAATTTTTCCACTTTCTGTAGCTGGAAAGTAGAGTGGTGTTACTAACATTTTGGTTTCTTCACCAGCAGTAGCGAGTAAATTCAATCTGGACATTTTAAGATAAAAGTATGTTTTGCCTGTGCAAACTGCCACTGAGGCTTAGATACCATTGTTGCAAAGTTTAGAGCAAACAGAGCAGCTGTTTCAGCCCACTTTAAATACGGTGAACAAGAGTGAAGCATATTAACTCCAGCTGTGTCCTGATAACAGCTGGGAAGGAAAGTCACTGTAAGGGAACCCTAAGTAAACTAGCAGGCTTAGTTATCGTGAGTGTGCCTCCAAGGGAGGAGAAGCAATGAAAATCTGATCCTTAGAACCATGGAGGATTTAGTGAGAAATCCCCATGCCTCTTTTTTTCCTTCTGTGAAGATGCAGAGCAGGTTCTGGAGTTGGTGGTGTTGCCTCTGAAGATTGTTGATGCAGATCTCATGCTGCACTTACATTCGTGGGCAATTTTGAGATCAAAGCAAGTACTCAGTGATGGGTTCTGTGCATCCATTCTCTGTAATGGTGAGCAGAATGTTGCACCCCTGCCCTGTCTGGTTAGAGACTATGCAGTAATCTCTCCAGTAGCCTACATTATTCCAGAATATGTTCCAGTATTCAGGCTACTTCTGAGGTTTTTATATTTGAGTCACTTGTATTTTGCTCTGTTGAGCACAAAGAGCAGTAGAAAACTAGAGGAAATTATAAATATCACTCAGTGGTAAACCCAGCAAGAATTATTCAGAGAAGTTGTATTAAAGCAAATATTCTCTTAGGTCCTTGTTGCAGTAGAATAATGGTTTACTTAGGTTTGTATTTAATGGGAATATATTTTAAGAATTTCCTTCTAACCGATACTTTGCGATAGCTTACAATTTAGAAAAATTCTGAATCAGTTATATAGTCATAGTACTAAACCTTCATTGTATTTCACACTGGTATTTTAAAGATAACAGGTTAATGTAGGGCTTCCTTGTGAAGATCTCAGTATCTCAGTGACTGCCAAAGCCCAAAACATAAATAGCAGTACTGAAGGTACTCTGTGTTTTCCTCCTTTATCCTACTTGTCTTTCCCATCCCTTCAACTTATGTTCATGTTCTCTTTGGTGTCTTCTAACCTCCGTGGAGTTAGAATCGTGTCTTGGGTATGTTCTACTAAGAACCTTGTGTACTTTAGATGGATGTAAAAGGACTAGACTTCCACAGCTAAGGTTTTGGACAGGAGGCAACACAGCTGTCTGTGTTCCTCTGAAAAGAGAACATAAGGATATGAATAAAGACATTTAAATGAGGCCAGTTAGCATTGTCATAAAGTTCTTTTAATGTTAACCAGCTGTTAGAGACTTGTTCTCATTCTTTAGTAGATTACATGCCTCTTATTTTGCTGAAAGTCAGCGTGCTCTATTTCTGTGTGCACAGCAGACAATTATATAATAAACCAGGTCTTCGGTTTCATGTGTATACAATTATGAGAAAGCAGTAGTTCCTCAAAGAAGGCAGTTTTGGCATCATTCATAAAGAGTGTTTTCAAGTTAAAAGTATGGATTATGTTGAGTGAAAAATGTAAACACGTATAGATGTATGTGAAAATAGTAGAGCAGTGAAAGAGGATAGGAGAAACATGAACAGGGGAAATGGAATAAAAAACACATCCTGCAAATGACTTGACAAGACCACGTCAAAACAACTTTAAAGTTGGGTAAACTCTAAAGCCCAGTGGCACACACAAAAATGAGGAGAATTTTAGTGCCCCCAAAAGACAGGGGACCTGTCTGAGTGGATCACTGGAAGTATTTGGATGCTGTATGTTAGTTATTGTCTCTTTCCTTGTTATATAAAAATAATTTGTCTCAGAGAGAGAAATCTGATGGCTCTGATCCTTTAATGACTGAAGTAACTTTCTCACTGACCTTGGGGCTGTGTCCAATAAGCAGTTGCATATTAAATAACCAATAATATTGCATTCCGATTTCAACTATTCTCATCTACTACTGTTTGGTTTATTGTGTTTTTTCAGGTTTGATTGCTGCACTGGAACTCTGATTGTGGTCCCCTCTAAATTGCAACACTGAAAACGATGGCAACAGAATATATAAAAACCTGCTGCAAATGGTGTTTCTGCATGGAAAAGGAAAAAAATGACCGTGAGTTGACATAATGACATCAACTAAAGGTTTTGCTATTCTGGTTTCATTAATGGTGAAATTTCCCATTAATAAAATGACTGTGTCACCCTGATAAACTTGATTTTTTTTACAACATCCAAAATTCTTTCCATATATCCCCTTGGAGACTGAACACATGCTTTTAAGTGTTATGAATTGGAACTAAGAAATAACACTTGTCTGGAGTCTGCTCTTTGCAGTCTAAAATATTGTCTAAAAAAGCCAGCTTTTTTACCCCAGGTTGTGTAAAGGTTTTGTATCTCCCAAACTCTCTGAATTCGAATGCTTTTTTTTTTTTTTTTTAACTCTGTAGATTTACTGTCAGAATTTTCTTTGCTGTCTCAGTTGTTTGAAGAACTCTTCAATGATGCAAGTGTAGCTTTTGTGAAAATTCACAATAATAAGAGGAAGGGAGCTATAAATATAGAAGCTTGGGCAATGAAGAGTTTGGATCAGTACAGGTGTCAGGAGGAAGAATATCTTTTCCAGGTGCTAGTTCTGAATGAGGTAAAACTGAATCCTAGCAGCTGTTAAGTAATGTATCAAGCACAGATACTATTAAATAAAAGGGATTTGTTCCTAGTATTGTTCAAAAATTAATGCACATGTGGACTGTCTGTTTTTCTTGCTCTTTATTTTTAGCAGTTTCCATGGTGCAGGACTCTGAAGCAGGAGCTGCAAGCAAGCCAACTATTGTAGAGAAGCCTCCATTGTCTTCTGTGTCAGTGAAGCGTCAAGTTGGCTGTTCAGAGGATTATTTGCTTTCTAAACTGCCCCTGGATGGTCAGGAGGTACCTTTTGTGGTCCCTCCATTCAAACTATCTTATGTACAGCCAAAGAACCTTCCTAGCGTCTCGCATGCTGGAGGGATTAAAGGTAAAATACAAACAGCATTGCTGAAATAGTTGTTTAGCTTCTGCTACTCCTTGAAAGTTATCAAGTGTTCCTACTGAAAACATATGTTTGCAGAACTTTTCTAGAAGCCTGGTCTTGTTTCAAAGAATCATAGAATATCATTAGTTGGAAAGGACCCACAGAGGTCATCAAAGTCCAGCTCCTGGCCCTGCACAGGACACCCCAGCGTGGGCCTAAATGCACTGTCGAAATGCTTCTAGATCTCTGCAGGCTTGGGGCTATGACCACTTCCCTGGGGAGCCTGGAGAGCTTGTGTCTTTTCTCTCTGGACACCCAGAGAGGTTTTGGGAAGTATGTCATCCCACTGTGAATCTCTGTGATGTTGCATGAATAACACTGAAAGGGATGATTGCACACCAGTGTTCATTCTCAAAAGTAATGAAAGACACTGAAGGGAAACAGAATCTTTAGCAAAGAATTTACTGGAGGCAAGGAAAGACCTAACACATCCCAGCATCCAAATCACTCAAGTAAAAAGAGAAGAGTGGTCTGGCTTTCATGGTTAATATACTGATATGTTTTAACATGCTAACACATCTTCCTTTTCAAATTTTGCCAATAGATGGCATGCACTAGTACTTGGCAGAATTTTTTGTATTTCCTATTTCTTGCTTTTTTTGCTGTTTTTTGGGAGGCTGGGCACACAGATCTCCGTGGTACAAGGTTGCACATGATGTTATGATTCTTATGATTATGTTAAGAGTGCTTCACGGCAGTCTTGTGTTTCAACCTCTGCGTGTTAGTCCCATACTCAAACTGCCAAAGTGATGTATATGCAGTTTAGACACAGAGGCACTTGAAAAGAACAGGATCCTGGCCCAGTAACATGAGTTACAGGGCATATGCTATCGTTAGGCTTTTAGTCCTGCCAGAAGATGCCTAAAATTAGGTAAGGGAAAATTTTGGCACAGGGACATACCTGAACAGTTGTTTTTTCTAGCATTTCCTTGTCTCAAGGATGTGATAAGCTGGGAATATGCTTTTAGTTCCATGTGAATGTACTTCTTTTCTGGAGGTGGAAACCTTAATAACTGAAAAAAGTCAACCACATGTTGCATAATAACTAATGCAGCGCTACATAACTTTTTCTGTGTTTGTGTGGTTTTATTCCCACCCTTCTCTCTCTCCCTGTGTCCTTGCCATTGCTTCTTGTCTCCTCCTGTGGGCCTGTTACCAAACTTCCTCCTCATCCACCACTGCTGGTAACACTGGCATCAGAGCCAAGCTAATCAGCCCAGCAGAGCTCTTCAGTGTAGATGGGCTGTTCTGTGCCTGATATTTTTTGTGGGCTTGTGATGTCTCACCAGACATGAACAGGCAACTGAACAGCTGGAGGTAGAACATGTGAGGCCCCCCTCATCTCTGAGCCTCATCTCCCCACTGCTGCTGCCTGCTATTTTGGTACTTATTTCTTTTAAGTCCACAAACGGACATGCTATGGAAATGCAGGACATGCTCCTGATAATCCCCTTTCTTACTGGGTCTGGGTTCAGACTTTACCTTGCTTTGTCCTATTTCATCCTCAAGATACTATAAAGAGAAGTCCAACAAGGACTCTGAGGCATGGGTATTCTCCGGGAAGATATGACTAACAGCCTTTAAGTGAATGTTTTCTTTGTTCATGCCGTTCTACACAATCTTATCAGTCAGTGTCTGCATTGGGAATTCTGGTTCCTGGTCATTTCTGAAGGACCTGGTGTAGAGAGTGGCCCTTAGGCTATAAGCTGGTAAATCTTCTGGCAAGATGACCTGACTCTTTGTAATTGTCTCTCTTGAGCAAATATTTTAAATTCTTGAGCAAATATTTGAAAAGTAGCTCTTATGTCAAGTAGGCAACTTTCATTTTTATTTCCAAATATAAATACTAATTTTTTAAAGTACAGCTTTCTAAGCCTCATTAAAACTGTGTTTAAAAATGCAGCATTTAGTTTTCAGGGAGATTTACTAAATACAGTGAAGTGTGCTGTCATTCCTTCCTCACATTAGCCAAACCACCAGCATACTCAAAAAATGTATTTAAAGTATTTTTTTCTTAGACCGTTGTTAAATATCTGTAGAAATCCAAGTTCTGCTCTCAGTTCCACTCCATTTTCTGTGCATGTCTGGCCATTTTCCTTTAGTGAAACAGGACATTCTCAGTGTTAGCTCCTGGCATCCCTTCTGAAAGCAATTAAGTTCTGGCAGCCTTTCTCTTCAGTACTCACTGCACTGTGTCTCATGCTCCCACAGAAGTAAGCTAGCAGGAAGAAGTGTGCTCCTGGTCTGGAACACTGGCTTTTCCATCATCTGCTGTGTAGCAATTCTTTATGGCCTCACTTGTAGCATTCATCCTAATTTACGTCATTCCCCAGCCCATTATGCTTGAATTCTTGCTTTATCGTTGCTCCTGTTCCATCTCAGTGTTTCAGTTATTCCTTTTCACTTCACCAGCATGTGAGGATTTTACAGCAGTGATAGTTTGCCTCTTATGGTGCAACACACTTGCAGAAGGCACTTTATTGTGGGGTAAATAACTTTTTAAGAGATAAGTTGAAGTCCAGGGAGGTGAAGTGAACAAAGCAAGTGTCAAAGTTTGGCAGAATCCAGGTCATCCCATTCTCTAATGTGCTGTTATATATGGCTTCTTTTCACTCTAGACAGTAAAGAACACTACAGCAGTGTTCTTCACTCTTTTGCTGACCAAGATGTACGTGTCTTTTTCTGAAATGATTATGGGCTGAGTAAAGGGCTGGGATTCAAGCATTCTCAGATATGTCTACTTGTGCTTCAGCCAACAATTCAAGTCATTTTGGACCAGTGATTTTGCCATGGACAGACTTCCCATGGAGACTAGATAAACAAGGAGACTGCAGTCAAAAGCTGCGTTATCTTTCCATATAAGATCTTCCTGAAGGTGTTGGGGTCCATTAGCTGAGTGGGAATATCCTGGGAATAGGTAGCCAAATAAATTGGAGGTTTTCTGTACACAGGGCCCTAATTTTCCTGTTAATTTCTGTCTTACTGTCTGTCTGTGGAGCCTTCTGTATTTTAAGTACATAGGCATTTACTGCAAAACTCCAAGAGTATGCATAGTTTTTTATGGCCAATTAAATTCCAGTGTTTGCTCGCACACTGTGAAAACCTGACATAATGTGAATGCGTGTTTTCTTTTTCTTTTTTTCCTTTACCCAAAGTAGATAATATTGAAATATTTTGTCCTTTGCCCTGAAGGCACTCTGCCTGCCTTATGAAGCCAGGCAGCGTGTGTTATGTCTGGAACTCTTGCATTTGATGTTTACTTGTGCTCCACAGAGTCCGCCAGGGCCTCATTTGGTGAGCGGAAGGCAGAGCTGCACGGCGTGTACCAGTGGCCCCGCTACGACGTGTACAACCCCTTCTATTTGGAGCACCGCGTTTCGCCAGATCTGATTAGGCGCTTCCAAACAAAATCAGATAACAGGAAATTATATGGATCAGGTGAGGAGGACCACACCCTTACTTTTCTGTCTTCCTCCCTTTTTCAGGGTTTATAGGTAAGAGGGAAAAAAGCCATTAGTCTACAGAAGACAGTTCCCAAGCCAGTCTGTATGCTACGGACACTTCTTGGATGGTGAATCAATCTGTAGAGCCAGCTCTGCTGGATTTTCAGCTGTACTGTTACTTTTTGTCTTTTGGGGGCATCAGAAGACTCCATGCATCGCACAAAGGTAGAGAAATGGGCGAAGTGAGCTACTGTAGCTGCTTCTGATCCCAAACAGGATGCAGTACTGGAGATTTCAGCTCCCAGTGACAGGAGCAAGGGAGCCGGAAAAAGGAAGGCAGAAGTATGTTGAGTGGAGGAATGCCTGAGGAGTATATGCATGGGAAGAGAAACAAGCACCAAAAAACGTTCAGGAGCAGATGATAAGAACAGTTGCAAAAGGGGACATGATGCTCTATGGTAGCTCTTTTGTAGTTTGCTTTTGAAGCTGCAGAAGTGTCCCCACTTCTCATTGTGTGTAAGAATGGGGGAGGGCTGCACGATAGTTAAAGTTCAGATAGAAAGTGTTTGGCTACCTAGGGAAAAATTATCTTCTGTGCTGCTCATTGGTATATGTATCCTCTAATGAATGCTGTTTAGACTGAAGTAGATGACTAGGTGTTGTTTGTGAGTTCTAAGGCAAATACATTCAGAAAACTCAAACACTTGAAGGAATGTACACGCCTCTCCGTTAAATCGGAAGCTGGCAACAGCATGCCTTTTTAAAGATGTTTTATTTAGAATGGTATATCATGCTTATTTTACAGCTGGGGGGAAATGTCTCAGTCTATGTCCTGTTTCAAAATAATTCTGAATCACCATAGAGACTACATGAAAAGACTACTCCATATATTTTTTTAAGAGAACAAAACACATGTAGAGTTTTAGCAGCCTTTAACACATATGGTTTTACTAGGCTCTGGAAGCACCTGTGGTGGGAGCCAAATGGGTTTTATAAAACTGTCTTGAACATCTTCCCTTCAGTTCATCATCTCTTTTTCCATTTTTCTTCAAGCAGAATAAACACTTTACTAGTTTTGTCTTACTGAGTTTAAACACAAGAAAGGTTACTCTAGTGTGTCTAGAGTACAGTTTTAAAAGGCCTTCTTCCTCCAGAGTTTTTTGACAGCTGTTTCAGAAGTTAGATGATTCTCTTCATGTGCATCTATACACTATTTAAGTGAAACTTTAAGCCTAGTTTGTTGCAGCCAGTGTTACGATACTTTTCATTTGTGTGGGTTTAGAACTACAAGATGCATTTATTTGGAGTGTATGAAGTGAAATTTTAGAATTTTAATATGAAGTCCCTCCTCTTCATCTTAAAAAACCCCCACATAAACAAACTGAAAAATAAATTTAATAATGTTTTCCCCAAATTCTAGTTATTATTGATAAACAACATATTTTTATGGTTAAAATTTTTCTGCTTTTTTAATATTTTCTTCCTTGGGAAAAGAAATATTTTTTCCATATTCTCTCATCTTGCAATAGCCATCATTTGTTCTTTCTTTTGATAGCAATAAAAAGGACATAGATTTTCAGTAACGAGAGATGTAATTCTGTTAAGATAATGATCAGTGGATTGCAGTGGAGGTCTTCTGCAATCCCATAACTCAGCATTGCAACAAAAAGCAGTTCATTGCATCAGATGGTCCTAGAAGTTAACTATGCTCATTCATTTCAGTATGAGCCATTTTTGAGTTGGGTGGCTTTAAAAACCTCTTGAACATCCCTGGATTCAGCAGATTCCTGAAACAGTGGCATTGGTTCAGCTTTCACTTACTGTTGCTGCATAATTATGCATAGAAAATGTCCTTTAGCTCTGTATTGAGTTGGGGTCAAAAGAAAACTGATAGCATCTACTTAACCACCAGCTGCTGAGGAAACCACCCTTCTATAAAATAAAGATCTTGTGTTTGTGCTATAACAGGTACACGTCATCTTAGAGTTAAGACTTGCTTTGTCTGAGATCTAGTAAGGATGTTGAGTGTGGTGCTTTGACACAGTAATCAGTAAAGCCAGGAAGATGAGGCCAAGTTTAGCAGGTGGCATGATTTTGCCACTATAATCTTTACTGTGGAAAAATTTTAGAAAGGAGACCAGGCTAAACCCCAGTTCAGGCTGACTAGATTTCAAGGCAAGGTTTTTCTGTTTTGTTAAAGCATCTACTAAACAAAACATTTCTTTTGAGGGAATAACTTTGAGGCAGGCTCCCCATCCCACTAGTGCTACCAGTGTGACCAAGTACGTTTGAACTATTTCAAAGACGGAATTGAGATATTTTAATGCGTTGCTCTCTCTATTTTGCATTTCAGGGGAGTGTTTTGGAAAAGGGAAGTGGGAAAAGGTGCTGATGTCCTTCCTTGGATGTAATTTAGCTTGGTTTCAATTCTACCATAGGTCTACTTAAATTTTTTTCTAGCAATGATGCTGACATGATTTATATTATTCTCTTTATCTTTTTAGTTAGTGATTTAAGATCTAGTACTTTGCCTGGATCACTTGATGTGAGTCGTTCAATGTTTGATCTCAGAAGCCCACCTCATCGATCCATGAAGGTGAGTTCCCCTTATAGCTATAACTATACTGAAAACACAGATTACTCGGTGTATCTGTTCCTGTTGCATTGTGTTTTCAAAGTAAATACTGAAGGGCATTGTATTGTGCAGTGGAAGGACTAGAGGGGAAAGTTCAACATCCTGACCAACTTCAAGAGGCCTTTTCCTGAGGCTCCTCTGACATGCTCTTCTGGCCCAGAAGGGCTGTTGAGAAACCCAAGCAGGCTGTTAGGCAGGACAAGACAGACAACAGTCATGGTTCATCTTTTGTTTTCTCCCATCAGTTGAAAAGTGGAACACTATAAGTTTCCATTGACACAGAACACTGCCTTTTTTTTTTTTTTAAGTAATCATCTTTTAGATAGCAATGAACTTCTGTATATATATATATCCATGAGCAAAACAAATCTGTGCTGGTCAAATGGGTCCTGTATTAGCTTATTGCACCAAAACAGTAATTGATGGTGGATTAAGAGACTAGTAGGGAATGAGGCAATTATTTGAAACTGAGTGGTTTGTTTTCATCATACCTTGTCTGATGGTATAATCTCTCTGGGTTTTGCATCTGTTGCTCTGAATTAAGTGATAATTTTTTTTTTTCCCACCAGAGATATGATTCAGTCTCCAGTGTACCCAGCAGTACTTCTTCCAGGAAGGATTCACAAGGCAGTAACAGGAGCCTGGGTAATGTTTTGTTTGTTTACCTTGTAATGAAGTATTTCCCTTTGCACATTAAATGTTAAGGTGTTTCTGTTGTTGGTTTATTGTGGGTTTTTTGAGATGACTCTAACTAGCAGATCAGTTTGGAGATTACTTTGCAATTTGAAATTGAGTTTTGGACTTGCCCCTTCCTGTTGTCAGGAGACTGAGCAAATGAGACTTTGAGGAGTTCTCATGCTTTTGAGAAATTCATCCCTGGATTTACTACCCTCATGAACTAAGAAATTACAGGCATTCTGTTAGGGTAGAATGCAGCCCTAGGTCACAGGTCTAGTCCTTTTTCATCTCTCAGTACAGTATTTTTCTGCAGGAAGTGCCTGAAATCCAGTACATATATTACGGTGGTAATTAGACACAAATATTGCATGCAAACCCAGTATCCTTATTTATAAAAGAATGCTGAAGAAGTGGAGATACTGCAAAACAAACCTTCAAAAATTAATCAAGTCCCCACAAAAGTCACTCTGCTAGAAGTCAGAATTTCTCCCAGTCTCCTCGAAAAGAAGACTGGGGGCAATGACCTAGTTCTAGTCAGGACAGAGAAATGCTGGATACTGAATGCCTCTTCTGACTTGAAGAAAGCATAATAGTAAAATGTTTACTATGGAATTGAAATCTGAGAAAGGTAAACAGGAGGCCAATTTATAAACTTAACAGTGAAAGAGATTAAGGGAAGTGATCGAATATAAATGTGCTCTGGGTGTCTCAGGCACATGATTTTTTTCTTTCTAAAAGTTGTTTGAGTACAACAAGTTGTACTTCAGTAGAGATAACTCAGGCACATGTATGATTCTTCATGTGGACCTCTGCAGGACCAGGAGTTGGACTTGAATGATCCTTAGGGGTCCCTTCCAGTTCAGGATATTTTATGATTCTGTTCTATGAAATGTGAAGGCTTTTAGCTATGCAGAAGGTCAAGCTACAGAACTTGGTGGATATTTTGTCATTAAAATGTAGGTATTAGGATATTTCAAACTTATTTTGAGAGGGGTTTGCAAAGATAAGCAGTCCACCTACTAACGAGTTCCTGTATTCCTGGAATGAACATTTAAGATACTGCATTACTTCTAAAAACACTAATTGGCTTTCTTCCATAGATACTATTACATTATCAGGCGATGAACGAGACTTTGGAAGACTGAATGTGAAGTTGTGTTATGTTTCTTCTGTAGAACAGATTTGGATCACAGTTTTACATGTAAGCTAATATAAATAAGTTGTTTATTTATTCAAATTGTTATTTTACTATACTTAGTGGTAATTCTCATTAAATTTGGCTCTCTTGTTACTTTAATGAATACTTTTAGGAGAAAAATAAAATTACTTCTAAGTATTAATATAAACAAAGTTCAGTCAAATCTAATGCTGGGCTTCAAAGCATCTTGCCTCTCCTTGATATTTTTTTCCTGTTACAATCCCTGTTCTACTTCAGTCAATAGTAAGAAGTAATATATAACTCCTTATGTTACTATACATATGTTAACATGTTCTGGTTGTGGAGTGAGGAACTGTTCAGCATAGATTAGAAAGCTGAGATGGTCACAGGCTGGTCCTGCTGTGGACATTTTCCTGGGGAAATCTGAAGGCAGTAAATGGGAGCAACTTTGGAGGCAGAATTTAAGTGACTTCTGTGATTCTGTGATTCTATGACTTTAAATCTAACAGTTCCTTCAGGGCAGAACCCTGATAGCACTTTGAGGGCACACAGCTTCTTGTGGCTTTTTTGTAAGCAAATGTGATACTGTTATGGTGATTGGTTTATATATTTCCAGGAATTGTGAGTAATTCTTAGGCAACGGAATTTTTAGTAGTCAGATACCTCAGGACTATATCAAATAGTAAAAAACAGTCTTACATTGTCTAAACTGACTCTGTTTTCAATGTTGCAGTGCAAAGACCTGTGCTGGCCTTCTAGCTGTGGGGAGAATCCTCGTATCTGTGTCAAGGGAATTCTCACACTGCCCAAACCAGTGCATTTCAAGTCTTCTGCCAAGGAGGGCTCCAGTGTAAGTAGAGTCAGGGAAAACACTGAGAAATCTTTTTCCCAAAGAAAAAAAAAAACCAAACATTAAATGTAAATGGATTTTTAAAATGGATGAAACATCCACTCCTATGCCATGTTTGCTGTGGTAGTTGCCTAGATGTGGGTTACTTCCCCCAACTTCTCAAAACCTTATTAAAAGCCCCATTACGCTTCCTCCCCCTATATCCTCTTGGATTGCACTGTTGCCCTCCTTCTCTCACAAGGCTGCAGGACAGATGCTCACAGGGGACTGAGCCATGAGCTGCTGGTCTTGGCAACTCCATAGTGGGGAATCAGAGGAAGACTGGGCATACCTGTAGGTGCACACTCATCCCAGGGAAGGTAGCTGATGTACTGCCTCTCATATGGCAGGAGACAATATTAATACTTTGTCTTTACAGAAACTGTAAGGATTTCTTGCATAGGGCAAGATTCCTTAGTGGCAGTAAACGAATATTAAGGGGGTGGAAGAGAAAGCAACATAGACCTCCCATAATGTGAGCCAAAGGGGAAAGAAAATAAAATCAGCTGGAGAGACTGTAGCAAAAGGCCACCACAGAATCTGTTATAACAGTGTGTGTGTGCTGCTGTAAAGCTCCAGAAGAGATGGCCACAACTCATTATAGTCATGAAGAATTATCCAGAGCTTTGCCCCTGCCAGGGTGCAACAGTGAGGGGTGAGTCTGTGCAGGCTTACCACGATAAAAACACGCTTTGCCGTGGCAGCCTGAAATGGTAGTTGTGAGCAGTGGCTATAGAACCAAGACACCTTGGTTTCTAGGTTTTGGGCTCAGTGGGACTCTCTTAAAATGGTGATGTTACTCCTCTGTTTTTCTTTCTAGGACATTGAATTTATGGAAACTTTTGTATTTGCTATTAAACTGCAAAGCCTGCAGGCTGTCAGATTGGTATTTAAAATCCAGACACAGACTCCCAGGAAAAAAACAATTGGAGAATGTTCCTTGGCACTGCAGGAGCTGAGTTCGCAGGAATCAAATCATTGGCTGGATGTATCTCCTCCTTCCAAAGCACCTGTAAGTGCCAATACTGTGAAAGTGTGTTGTTATCTCACCTAGAAAGAGTTGCTGGAAATGAAAGTAAAGTAATTCAGTAGTAAAAATGAGAAGGTTTATTTGTTTTTCTTTTCCCCACATCCTTGGGAAAGGCATTTTGATGGGGAAAAAATGCAGACTTTTGAACTCTGCACATAGCTGTTCTGGTCATAAACTGCAGCTGTTTCTAGGAAAATAGCTAGAGCAGACTCTTCCACACCATGTCCCACAGCTTGAGGGAGGGGCATTCTGGGAAAATGTTCAGCAAAGGACACTGGGTAATTGTCTTTTCTGACCAAAAAAGCATCAGAAGATCCTTAGCACTCACAGCAAGAGCTCAGAGCAAATGGAATCTGCTTTTGTTGTGGAAGAAAAGTGCTAAGATCTTCAGTGGCTTGAAACTGCAGAGACAGACATATATTTAATGTTCACATTGCATGCTGTGAAGTAATAATTCATACAGTTCATTTCCATTAGAGTAATAAGAAGCAGGTGGTTTTCACAGTGGGATTTCCTTTCCCCCTACCCTTACTTTGTTTGTTTCTTTTATAGATTGTGTCTAGACATTTGTATTTTCAACAAATTAAACTTGAATTAGCAATTCAAAAGCAAATTTTATTTTTAGTGTGTCTGAGTAAAATGAATGATACTCTTGATTTCTAACGCAAGCTACACTTGACATTTTTTAGTTCTAACAAGAATAACCATATTGCTTCAAAAGCAGAAGGATTAAGTGACAGAGAAAGCATTTTAGAAAGCGTTTCATCTCAGTGCAAATTTCTGAATCATCTCATAGTATCTCTCTCTGTGTATTGGCTTTCCTCACCATTATATCCAAGAGCCCTCCAGCCACTGCTGGGATTTATCCCTGTGCTACCCTGTGAGGCACAAACAGTACCCTCCCTGCCAATAGAAAGCCAAAGCTGAGTCGAGGAAGTGGCTTCCTCTCAGGGTTACACAGCAATTCTGCAGCTGAGCTGCAAAGAGAAATTGGGTCTCTTTGAGGAACTGGAGCCTGACTTCTCTTTACCTGACCTGTTGTTCTCTCACTTGGTGCATTTTGCTTCACTGAAGTGCATTAAAACTTGAAGGGAGCCAAGACTAGCAGAGTCCATTTAAAGGGAGGCTGTCAGGAAAGGTGGGTCTCCATTGGGCTTTTCCTGCTGCTCTTACAGTGTTCTGAGTATGTTAGTCTGACGGGAGAGCAATGAGGATGACACAATCAACTTTGCCACTAGCAAAAATTCTAAAAAAAATAAAATAAATAGACTGGAGATCTTGGTTCATTCAGAGTGTGTGCCTGGTAGGGGTGTAGGCATATAAAACACAAGTGCTTCCATAACACAGGAAACTCCACAGTGTGCAGTCACACGAAGCATTCATGACATTAAGTGACAGGGCTTTGTATCTATGGAAAACATTGCTTTTATCTCCATATTGCAAAATTCAAAAGCGTGGGAGGAGAACTCTGATGGTTTCTGTGTAGGTGGAGCACACCTGGTCTCTCACTTCCACACCCAGGTTTAGTAGAGCTGCAGCAGCATGTCTGGTCTTCACTGCCTGTGTCTGCTCTTACCAGTGCAGACTCTTTCCCAGGTGAACACTGAGGACTGTTTTATCTGCCCCTATCCCTGGCTGCAGCCCACGAGGGCCGTGGGTGCACTGCACATACGCAGTCTGTCAGCAGAGCACAGGCACTGCAGCTATGACAAGTGCAAGATGCACTTACTGTGCATCTGCAGGCTGTGTATACAGCACATGCTCATGTTTCTGTCCAGGAAATCCCAGATAGAAATGCGGGAGCCCAACATATGACAGAATTCCTGTGTTTCCTGAGTTTATAAGCAACTTAATCCACATGTTATGGCAACATTCTTCTGCTTGTAGGTGCGCCGTGCAGAACTTCAAATAGGAACTTGTTTTCAAGCAATAAACAGGAGGATACAGTTACAGATTCTTGAAGCACAAAACCTTCCTGTTTCATCTACGCCACTGTCTTCAAGTAAGTTACATCAGCTGTTTCATGCCTCCTGTCTAAAAGCATTTGTAACAGGTTAATTGCTGATCAAATGGGTTGGCAATTCATAACATTCTTTACAAACCTCAGACTAACATATTGTGCAGTCGATTTCCATTGCCAAGGCTTATTTCCCCAGATGTCTTACTTGATTACTTTTTGTTTGGTTTGAAGCTATGTGTTTATGTATTTTGGAAGATTTTTATCCCAGTATTAATCCTGACATACAAGAGCATTAGCTTGCACTTGCTGTTTGGATCCTGTGTTAATCAGTTCAATATTACTGAACATACTCTGCTTGTGTGACTAGTCAGGAAAGCTATTGTACAGCTCTTTTGGCCAGACTTTTGAGAAGCTGTTGCAATTTGAACCATACATATGGATCTTGTTGGTTCCTGTTTGGGTGTGTTTGTGAGTAACCCTTTGTGTGCTATGCCTTTTTCCTTCCCTTTTGTGCCAGATTTCTTCGTGAAAGTTGGAATGTTTAGTACAGAAGGGATGATCTATAAGAAGAAGACTCGTCTTCTGAAGTCCACTAATGGCCAAGTGAAGTGGGGAGAAATGATGGTTTTTCCAGTTAGCCAAGCAGAACAAGGAATTAGCTTTCTCATCAAGCTCTACAGCAGAAGCTCAGTGAGAAGAAAACACTTCCTAGGACAGGTTGGTTTCTGCTAAATAGCCTGATCCTTTACTTAAAATCCAGTTCC
This sequence comes from Pyrocephalus nanus, assembly GCA_038380795.1. Lineage (NCBI taxonomy): Eukaryota > Metazoa > Chordata > Aves > Passeriformes > Tyrannidae > Pyrocephalus > Pyrocephalus nanus. The sequence continues at coordinate 47,376,018 of CM076265.1, read as the reverse complement.
ACAGGTTTCTTGGTATGAGTTTTCAAATACTTTAAATGAGGTGGCATATAGCAAAATAGTAAATTCTAGTAAACTCTTCTAAATGCAACCCAAGCAAGAATGGCACTAACATCAGAATAGGAGCTGACATTTGATTTTTCTTTTTAAAATAAATCCTAAAGTCAGTTTTGTGTGGAGTATTACAGTCTGAAAGATTCTTTCCAAGACACACACCGTGTCCTCCTTGCCTCTAGACTTTGTAAAGAAAACAAACACAGAGCACTCACAGGATCTCCACAGCCTACAATGTCCTGTACAATAAGGGGGGTGTACACTTAAAAACAGGTGTGTGTAAAAGGAAGTATCAACAGCTACAATATGAGACCTCCCTCCTAGGTAAAATCATGCTGAAATCGGTACTATATTCTAAGTATATGTGATAAAGAAATAATATAGGTGTCCAAACACAAAGTATTTTTTAGGCTTGTTTTTTTTGTTTTGTTTTGTTTTTTTCAACAAACAAGACTTCAGTAGTATCTCTTTGAAAGCATTTGTGTGACCATATTTATTTAACTACCATAAAACTTGGTAGTCTGGTCTCCTTATTCTCTCTGTCTTCTTCTCCTGGTTGTTCTAATTTACCATCATCCTCTCGCTTCTTTCTGTCCTCTTTTTCTTGGTATAGTGAGCCATAGCTGTTGTTGAAGTGCTGTGCTTTCTCTGATGCAGTTAGATGCAGTAGCAGAATTTCAATATATGCAAAAGTGAATAATGTAGAATTGATTTTGAGACCCCCAACTGTAATGTCCCATGTCAGATGGAGGACCCTAGGTGCAAAAAGTGGTACTGTCCCATTCTGGTGATGTTTCTATGCCTGGGGAACACATGCAGTTACAGGAGATGCTGATGTGCTATAGGCTGCAGAAATTATGTGCCAGCAAGGGTTATGTGAAGTTCCTCCATTTTTTGGAGTCTCATGTTACACGTCCCATCTTTCTGCAGTTCCTGTTGGTGGAATTGGATTTTAAACAAGAAAAGAAAAAAAAATTGTTCTTTTTAGTTGTGCTACCCTGGGGAGAAAATAACTGGGTATGATTTTGCAGTCCCTAGTAATACGTGAGGTCATCTCAATCTGATGAGTTACATTTAATTCATGGATCTTATTTTTAGGGGGAGGAAATGAGCTACTTGTGCTCCTCAGAGATTATTTGGAAAAGGTTGTTTCAGCTCATGAAGGCAGACATTGCCACATAACACACGAAGACATAAAATATGGCTCAGGGAAAAATGTACTTTGAGCAGTTGGCTGGGTAGTTGGAAAAAAATGACTATAGCTGGATCTATTAACTTTGTCCTTCAGAGAATGATGTTTAATTGGATGCTGTTCCAAGCAGACAATACATAGATTAGGCTGCTTTTACAAGCATGTCTTTAATCATGAGCAAGATGTACATTGAATCTCTGTGGATGAAATATCAGCTGTCTGTGGTATTCTGGAAGACATTATTCTCACTTCTCGAGGACTCGTGCCCCAGCAGTGTAGGCTAAATGTACTTCATGGTCAAGGTTTCTGAGAAGTCTTAAAAGGACTCATTCTTGGAAGACATAAGGAAATAGAGTCCTGTAAATAACGATACCTACTTACATAAGCAGAATTCTTTTGGCAGTGGAGGCTGGTGATAATGTCGAGGGGGAAAATTTCCTACTTGTACTTCATTTCCCTATTTAATGGCCACTACCCATTAACTGAATACTGAGAAGAAACGGGCTCTTACTACGTGACTCTTGTGGTATGGGCATGTTAGTAAATGGAATGCAGGTTTGGCCCTGTCTGTGGGAGTGTGCAATTTTAAATGCTCATGGAAATGCTGGACAGCTCGTGTGGGGGATGCCAGATGGATCGGGGCCAACTGTGTTCGCCACTGGCCCTGAGGAGCCCTTGACCCCAGCACGTGCGTTTGAATAGAGCAAGGAATGCTTGACTTAAAACATCTTATTAAGTACAGAAACATTATGATGTGGTGGGTTCTCTAAACTATTTTAGAGGCTAAATTTAAACACAGACTCCCTGTGTTCCCAGCTGAAAGCCAAAATATGTTAGGATTAGCAGAACTGTATTTGTTGCTGTTATGCTTTGGTCACAGTCTATACGTTGTATCTTGTTCTACGCTTGCATGTTATTTATTTGGAACTAGCAAAGGCTGAGCCTCTGTGTTATATCAGGTAAACTCAGTTTTATTTTTGTTTTTGTTTCTTAATGCAGGTCTGGTTAAGTCCTGATAGCAATAACAGTGAAGCAGTAGAGCAGTGGAAAGATACCATTGCCAACCCTGAAAAAGTTGTTGTTAAATGGTACAGCATTGGTCCATCTTGAAGACTGGAGATGAAATTCAGAACTGATTTTTCTACAACAATTCTATGCTGTCTAAAATAGTATAAATAAAAATATTGTCTATGCAAGTTCAGAAGTTCTTCACTGCATCCTGCCTCTGTGGAAACTGGGGAAATTCACCAGGAGAAATACTGGCTAAATATTATTAGGAAGAAGACTGTAGGAACTGGGAAAAGTGTTCATTTGATTTCAAAAAATCCACCTTGAAAAAAAGATTTTTGACCCTTTCAGGCTTCATAAAACCACAGAAATTCAATCTTGGAGAGAAGCAACTTGAGTCAACTCTGTTTCACCAGTTACTGACATCATCCTCTTCTGCAGTCTTGTTTTTGGCAGATTCCAAAGTCCATGGGTATCAGTCAGGCCAGTGGCTTGATCCTGGATGCCTGTGAGCCTCTGGGGTTGTTGATACCATTGGATCAGAGTAACGTGCTTGAGCAAGTGGGAAAGCTTGAGCAAGTGGCAGTAGGAGAAGGCATAAAGGGAACTACATAACAAGGCCCCACCCAAAGGCTTTTCCAATCTCCATTTTCCATGAAGGGTTGTTCAGTACCCTGGCATGCCTGTAGCCTGAGTTTGCCCCCATCCTTCTCTCGAAACAGAGAGATGAAAAGATAAGAGTTTCTCTGACTTAGTGATCTTTGCAAGAGGGCCCTCCAGACTTGCTCTGTTCGGGTAAATTCTGTTTGGAATCAATGGAATAATACAGAGGCAATGACCCTGCTTAGGAACAGAGCCAGTATTTTTAGATAAATTAATTTCTTATATAGAGTACTTATATGTAAACCACTTCCTATCTAATCAGCAAGGTTCTAGCATTTGCTTACATCGCCAAAGCCCAGACTAACATGTACAAAGGAGCAAAGATTTACTTACATAAGTGCTTTTTGATGTTAATTAAAATGCAGCACTGTAAGGGACTCAGACTTTGTTTGAAGGATAGGCTACTACTGCAGAAGTATTTGTTACATGTCTATGATGCTAAAAAGTTATGTGTGGGAATATATTTTTATTACTTGTTTCTAGTTAGAAGAAATTACCATATTTTTATTGCAAATTATATTTTTCCTACAAAATCCCAAGATTATTTTTTCTATTAGTTCCCATATTTTCAGGGGGTTGTTCACAGTTATTTTTAAGGGGGGGAAATGTCATGTATATCATTGATAATATATAAATCTAAAAGCACAGACTCCGTTGCACTACTTTAACTATCGGATTGGAAAAATACATATATATTCCATTAAATCCACTGCTTACACATTTACTGTTGGCTGTCTGGACTGTACAAATATGGATATTTGTAAGGATGCTGAATAATTCCACCTTTCTTCGTAACTTGGATCCGGTTCCAACATCTGACAGGAACTAGAGTGGCAATGAGAGCACTCACTGCTGGAAGGCAAAGGAACACAGGGAGCACAGAAAAGACTGTGACAGGAAAACGTGTCCTCTTGAAGCATATGGCTCAGAGCATCTTTATTTCAATTTTTCTGTCTTCGAGTAAGTCTTCAAGAAAAAATGGAATCTCTTCAATTTCCCACCCTCAAATCAGTTGAAAATTGAAATGTTTGAAACTTCAACCATCCAGATTTTTGAAAACAAAAAGATTTTCCCAGGCTCTTACATGCTCTGCTTTTTGACCAGTCTTTATAAGAGAACTGAAAAAGGGCTTGCATGTTATTTGGAGAACAAACATCGGTTCTAACTCTTACTGACGTTCTTTGCAAAGCTCCCAGTAGGCCCAGAGGATCTTGACTGACAGTGTTAACTTCCAGCCACTTACACTTCTTGGGAGGAGCCTGGCCTGTTGGGTAAAATGAGGAAAGGAACTGGACCAAACTGATATTTTTGGAGTATCTTTACTTGAATATGTGGATTTTTTTATTCATTGTGGCCGAACATTTTATTCATTGTGGCAGTAAACAAAAGTGCAAACTAACCATTTCCTTATGCAGAATGCTCTTCTGTTTAAAAGAGAGGACAGGGAATATCCCAGGGTTTTATAGACTTCAATTACCACAGCAGTGGTTCTACAGAGATTGCCAACTCAGTGGATATGTGTAAGTGGACTTTTGGGGCTGTTTTAGGACACCTAGCCTTCTAAAGGCCTAACTAGTCTCTTTATTCCTACATTAATATTTAATCTATGTGTTTATAATAAAAGCTATGAACAGAAAATATTCCTTTTTTTTCCCAGTTGTTTATTCTAATGTTTACCAGCATCTCAAACTGAAGTCCTACTTTTTTCTCTGAGAAAATCTCGGCTAATGAACTCTCCTGTAGTATTGCCTGTAGGGGAGTTAACTGCTGACACACAAGCAAGATGCTCCCAGGCACTGGAGCACTCTGAAGAACGTACTCTGGGGCACTGCTTCATCCTGTGCTCATCTCCAGGCTCTGGGGTTTTCTGCATTTGTCTGCATTCATGTAAGAATTTAAGGAGTTCTTAATAGTTGACTGTTGTCAACACTTGTGCTTTTTTTCCTATCACAAGAATCATTTATCCTTGGTGATTCATTTGGGTCTAGAGCTTATCAGTATGGTTGTTACCTTAGACAACAGTCCTGTAGAAAAAACATGAGACCAGGGGATACACGTGTGTTCCCAGCACCAGTCCCAGGGTGCAACTGCCTGTAAAATGGGCTGTTCCTGCAGGTGTTATTCCAATTTGACTGCCTTGAAATGCCACCTAGAAATCACCTGGGATGTCTTGCCTTTTAAGTGTAGAATGTTTTGCTTTACTGCTTAGTGACTGCCTCACTATTAATGCATGTGAGACTTAAGCTCCTTCAAATTCAGCTCCTGGCTTATTTGAGACTAAGGCAGTTTTCCAGAAAAGGGAAATGATGCATCATTTGAAGACCAATCCACGATATAAATTACCAAGGAACTTCATGTACTCCAGGATACATGCAAGAAGAAGGAAAAAGAGGTGTCTTGGAGCACTCTTCTAATGGTCACAGCTGTATGTTGTCCCTCTAATTCATGTTCAGCCACTATTTTGATAGTTACATCCAAGTTTACTTTCATTGAAAATATTGTTAAGAAAGCTGTTTTGTCAGTTCACTTAATTTGTAGATATAAGGCACACATGGTTTATAGTTGGATTTGCTGTTGGTTCTAGTTAGTGACTCACTCAGCTTCCTAACTTACAACAATTCTGATGAAAGCAGCAGAGGTTCAGAAACTGCATCAGTTTTATTTCAGTCATCTCCCAAATGGATATGGATGAACTGGAAGAACAGTTAGGATCTTATATTAGATGTTATTCATACAGAGGTCTGTGCCTGCATAGTTAGAAACCAGCCATAGACTAAACTTAATCAGATTTTTCAAAATGTGTGTATATGATTTCACTGGTTAATCAAACAATCCTGTTTTATTTATTTATGACTAATAGCATCCTGTATGTAAACAAGGTCAACAAATTTATTTTTCAAGTTTTTACATCTCAATGGCATGGCACGGCATTCCTTTTAAGGGAAAAAACTGTAAGATTCTACCTCAGAAGATGAGTGGGTGTAACAGTTTGTAAACCACAGTATCATAAAATATTACTTAGAAAATAACTGTGTTTGAGCATCCGATCTTTTGTGATCACAATATAAATAGTGCCATATTGCTAAATCCATTAGGCATCCCTGGTTTTTCCTTTTGTTGGCAGGACATTTTTATAAAACAAAAGGTATTTTTGTAAGCATTCAATTAAGCACATATGCTGTTTGACTTGAAAACTGTCTGCCTGATGGAGGTTCCTTTTAGAGTTATGAGTTGATTTTGCAGCCAAAACACAAGGTTGTCTAGAAATCTAGGGCAGGGTTGTCCCAGTTCTTACTTTCATCCTGCCAACATACGTATGACATGGGAGGGAGGCTGCATAGCTGTGGAAAGCTTGGCATAAATCATACTGAATGTGATATACCCTGCTTGTTTTTCCAGCTTCTGCTGCAAAATTACATCACCATGTAAATACAGCCCTGTACATGATCTCATGCTTGGTGCATGGAAAAAGCCATCACTAAAATCAGCACCATGTTTCACAAACACTGCTCCAGCACATGTACATTCTTTTCTCTGGCTTGCACTGAGGAACAGGCCATTGTCTCTCAGTCTATGGCAAAACTCCCACTGCGTTCAGCAGAAGCAACCAGTCTTCAAAGCTGATTCAGTTCTTTCAGCATTGAGATGGTGTGATTCATCTAAAAGGTTACAAGCAGCTTAAGTTTTCTGTTTATTTCCAAAATAGTTAAAAATCTCTTCACAGTGATTTTTCTGTAGAAACTGAATTTCCCTGAAAGTGTATCTGCATCTCTTAACACAATGCAGTTCTTCCCATAGATTTCAGAGGCTTTGAAATAAATCCACTAAGTTGATTTTTTTTCACCCCATATTTCTGAGTGTGCAGGTTTTTCCCTTCCTTTGGTTTGACTTTGCCTGCTCTTCTGCCTTGGCATAAACAAGTGTGTAAATGGTGTCTGCTTTTTGCAATTAACTTTCTGCTTTTCTAGCAATGTTCCCCCTTCTTACCTAGTAGTGGGACCAGCATTATACATCTGACTTGCTATTTTAAAGAACTACCTACAGGCAGAAGGCTTTCATCCTAGGGCTTGGCTCAGGTCTCATGCTCTGCATTTCTGAGCTACATTTGCTCACAGCTCCAGGGGTGTGGTTGTTTTGGAGCTCCCCAAATCCCTGTGTTGTCTACCACCATTGAATACAACAATGGGATAACTCAGTTGTAATTTCTTGGGTATCTTCTTGTACCCAGGTATCTTCACTTGCCTTTCTCCTCCTCCAAAAATTACCTTAGGAAATCATTTTGGGTGATGAGAAGGAGTAAGCTGGCTGTGCTTCTGAGCTTAGGGGGCAGGAGGGTTGTTTGACTGCCACTGCAGTGCTCTGAGACAAAGTCTCAGGGAAGAGTCATGAAAAGCTGCACCTCCAGGTAGAGGCAGGCCTGTACCTCTTGCATATATGAGCTGGGAAATGCTTACTAGCCTGGGCATTGGAATCCCATGTCAGATGTCCAAAGGAAAGGGTCATCATTTTGTACTTTTTCTCCTTATCTTGCAAAACTTTCTGGAGCTGTGGAGCAGCTAAATAGGGAAATTTTCCATAGGAGGAAATGGTATGGTTCACAGATTTCTACGAAGCTAAGATCTGACTAAAAGAACTGACTAAAAGATCTAGGGACTCTTTGAAAAAAAGCAGTCGTAGAAATGTACTTGTTTGTTTTAAATGTAACCAAGTCATAGGAGAGGAGTGGATTCGTCTTTTATGATACGCAGTAGAAGAAAATGGCATGTACACCCAAAACGGGGCTGGGTCTCCTCTGCATTGGTATCATTAGTCCTTCCAGCGCTGAGGTGGAACTATGCACACTTGGCTGCCCGTTTTCCTGCAGCAAGGGCAGGTTGGGTGGGGAATTGTTAAAGGGAGGTAGTGAAGGAGCATTATAACAAAAGCAGGAATAAAAGCAGCAGTTTTGTTTGGAAAAACATTGTTTTTGAAAGCAATGTAACATGTCTGTAACTATTGACAAAGCTTTTATTTGACATGAGTAAAGAGAGATGATTACGCACTTGGGTATTTGCTTAGGTTCTTTCAGTGTTTCCTGGCATGAGACTGGATTCATCCTCTTTGTATTTATATAATGTTTCATTCTGCTGCGTTCATTGACCTTTGAGCTCTAGACCTAATTAGGCCTGATTTCTTATGGATTTGTCCCTCATGGCTGATTGACTTCAGCGTGCAAATCGGGATGGACCTTCTGCGATCTTTTTGCTGCACATCAGGTAGTTAGATGGGTTCTCTCATTTCTAATCAGAGGTGAGCTCATGTCAGCTATTCCTTCACCTGGGAAACTTGGAGCTGGCTCTCCCTTTTCTACCCGAATGTTCTTGGGTTTTCTTAAAACCTTTGGAAACAGAATTATCAGTGACATCTCTGCCATCAGTCAAATATGGCTGCAATGACTAATGAGCTCAAAAATTATGGTGGACCTTGGAATAGAAATGAGAGAAAAACGAGTTGTGCTGCCTCAGGACCCTTGAGGCTCAGCTGTGTTTTCCTCTGTTCTACCATAGGCCAGAGAAGCTTTTCAGATCACTGCTGATCATGGTTTCAGCAATCCTAGCTCTCGAGGCACCTCAAGCACTAAAGACATATTTGTTAAAGCCATGGATATTTTGAAGCAGTGTGCTATGGGGCTGGCCACTTGCTCGGTTTTCACAGTAATGCAGTTTTAACCATCTGGCTCAAGAGAGTTTTGATGTACCTTGAAATTACCGTTGACTAAAAGCAGAAGCAGAGGTTTAATTAAGGTTAGTATTAAGAAATATTTTAAAAGCCTAATTTTTAGATAATAAAATAACCAGTAGCAGCAGACATCAAGTCCCCTTCTAATCTTCAGCATGTACATCTACTTTTGACTCCACTGATGTTCACAGGGAATAACAATGCATTTTTAAAAACATTAGCCTTACTGTGTTTAAGTCAGCTTGAAAGGCTGGGTGTTCCACTTCCAGAGTGCTGGCTCTGGAACCTACACAAACTGTCCTGAACCTCAGGAGCAGGATCTGAGGCTTCTGTTTTCAGATCTACTTTGTGACTTGTGCAGAACATAAAAAAATAACCAATGGAATCAGCTTAGTTTCATGTAGTTTTAGTTGCCTTTGGAGCACATAGGTTATTGAGAGTTGTGAGTCTATGGATCTTGATGTACTGCACAAATATCCCCAAAGAACTGGATGATTGGATGCTGGATCAATGCAAAGCTTTGGAGTCTTGGGTTTTTTAAAAAGCAGGACAGATAAGCCCAAAGAGTTCTGGATGAAACTGTGACAAATCTGCAATCAAATTTATATGACTGGCTGATAAGCCTGCATGAGAAAAAAAAAATGGGCCAGAATGCCCATGAAAGAAAAATAGGGAAAAGCAGGTAAAAATAGATAGAAAGGGCAGCAAAAATCAGGATTAATACACTCACCTAATTTCTGAGGCAAGGAAATACAGTCTTGGTGATGTTAGAGGTATTTTAACCAAGCTCTTGTGCTGAGTGGACAAACTGCATTGTATGTATAAATTAAAGCCTTAAGTGTTGATGGATTAAAAAATGCACCACAATGGGATTTCTAGTAGTAACTGCATGTAATTCCAAAATTCACAGAGAAGGAAATGTAACATCAGCGTGGATTCAGTATTCTCTGCCTAGCAACACTGTTCCTTGCTGTGGGAGTGAAAATCCTACAAATACCCTTTTTGAAAAATACAGTAGGTGCCGACGTTCTAGTCAAATTGAGTGGTATTTATGGCATCCACTTGTTCTCAGCTACTTAATTTCATCAGCACTTTGTTCTCTTTCCCTGCCTGCACCTCTCTTAGTTGCCTAAGAGACAAAGCATAGTCAAACACATCCAGCTGCTTTACTTCCTTTAATCAGCCCCCTGGAAGGTCATCGGAACGACAAGTTTCTCTTGTGCTTTAAACATCTGTCAGATCTCTGTATGAACAGATCAAAGCACAAGTCTGGTCAACAAAAGCAATGAGCACATCAGCCATGCCAACTGCATCAACACTTCAGTAGGGATTTTGGCAGGACAATCCATGAAACCAATATTCAGGTGCAGATCTTCAGCTGGTGCAATGTAAACTGGACTGTGCATTAATAGATCTGAGCCAGCTCATCTTAGCGGGGCATCTGGACATACAAGCCACAGAAACTTCAATCCCCTGATAAAGACGTAAGAAGATTGTGACTGTTGATGTTCATCTCTTGGAAAGTTTCAGTAGGCTCCACCAGGGTCTCAGAAACAAGTGTTCAGGGCTGGAAATACAGTTTCAGGAGGTCACAGGAAAATGGGAAAGAGGAACCCTCACCGGTAGTCTGGACTGATGCAGTTACTCTGCATGGCCTTTCATATCCCTAGAGATTCCTGATTTACCTTCTCAGTTTTGGTGTTTCCTGATTAAAATACCTTCATTTTAACACACATTAAATATACTTATATAATAGGTATGCCTTCATACCTTTTAAAATAGCCTCATCATCAACAACCCTTGTCCATTTGTGTCTGTAAAAAGGATTTCTTCATATGGCAAGAGGGAAGAAAGAGGTAGAAGGGAAGAGTATTTATGATGATCCTTGTCAGCACTCCAGTAAGCTGTTTGAATATTTCTCTGAACTATTTGTCTGAGCTGCAAGTGGGAAGCCACTTTTACTCTAACAGAAAAGGCTAAAAGATACCAGGGGCGGGGGGGGGAAAAGAACTAACTCGCATCTTTGACACTGACACCAAATCTGTTTCTTCATGTGATGCAACAAAGATAATTCTTCCCTTACAGAAGTGATCTAAATCAATAATTACATAAAATGCAGTGCTTATTAATTAAAATATAGTATCATAAAATATGTTGTTTATTCATTAAAATCTAGTATTATATATCCTTTTCTATGTTACTAAATACCTTGGAGAGCTAAAATAGCTATGATTTTTTCAGACATTTGCTTTTTCTTCATTTGAGCTCCTGCCTTTCTGACCTAAAGCAATGCAAACAAATTGTCCATATTACCAATGAGACTGAGCTTTCCTCATGCAGTATTCATTCAATAACTGGTTTTCTGTAGGGAATGTTTAATAAATTATTTTATTGACTGCATTGGATCTAAAATCTGAATTTTGGTTTCATTTTTATTTTACATTGCCTGTTTATCTGCAGTACACCAAATAAAAATTTTATAGGTTGTCAGAAGCAAGGGTGGCAAAGCATGTACAGGAAAGGTAGGTCGTAAAGGATGTAGAACTGATACTGACTTGTAGTTCCAACAAGTGCAAATACAACTCCAGCTGATTATCCCTGGAAGTAAAGTGTTTGAGGCTGTTAAACAGTCTTTGCAAAATAATGCAGTGCTTTCACTCCAAGGATGTCTCCTTCTAAGATGTCTGCAGCTGTTAAAAGAAACAACAGGAAAGACAAGAAAGGTTCCAGAGAATTCCTTTTGTGCAGATTTCTAGTTTCTGTGACTCTCAGTCTTTTATGGGGGAGCCAACACGTGTTCTTGGGAATGCATCTGCTAAACAATTAGCCCAGCAACCCTCTCCCTGGGATTTAAGGAGTTCCACAGTGCTGAGTCTTACAGGTAACTACAAGCACCTAAACAAGTACCGCTATGCAGCAAATCTTAGTTCCAAGGATAAAAATTTGAGAATTGGGGACATTTAAAAAATATTTCAAGAACAAGAATCTGAATTTGCAACACATAAAAACTGCAGTCATTTCAAAGCATGCCCAGAGAAGTGGGAGACTGGAAAGGGGGAAGTTTGGCATTTGGGTAACACGGCCTTCTAAGAGCACACCTGACAATGTGTGCTTGAGGCTTTTAGCACTTCTTAGCAGAGATCTATTTTCTAATTAATGAGATTAACTTAGGCCATCTATAAAACTGTCTTAAAGAAATACAAGGACTGCACTACATGAAAAAGGGAAAATTACTAATTCAACATTTTTAGAAAGTCAGAGTGATGTTAGAGGCACTTTAACCAAACTCTTGTGTTAAGGTGAAGTAGGAGTAGAAGAGGATCTCTGAGACTCTAGTCCTTTGCTGTTATTTGATACACTTTGCTGTCTCTCCACATTACACCTGTTATAATCTTTGAATCTGGAGGAGTTCACTGAGGCCCCAAGAAGAGACCAGATCATACCTGGAAACTGAGATAAGAAATTCTGACACTGCAAACCCTAAAATTACTTTGTGATAATACCACTGGACTTTGCAAAGCAGTGGCAGTCATCCAGCTCACAGAAGTTCCTATAGGTTTACTAAAGCTGTAATTACATGGGTGACCCAAAATACGAGAAGAAAAGAAGTTTAAAGAACAAAGGCAGGTAACGCTAATGAAGAGGTCATAGGAAAAAACTTGTGCTGATTCTCCATGCAGTGGCAAATGGCACAACCTAAGACAATGTTCAGCATTTTGATGAAGATGCAAAACCTGCAGTAGACTGGACAGCCACGCAGGAGCTTCCTCATGCCAGTACCCTGTGCACAGATGAAGACAGAGGTGCTGCTACTACAAAGGAATTCTTCATGGTGAAAAGATCAGGGGGCCGTGTTAAGAGGTAAAGCAAACAGTTCCCATGAAACCACACAGGCTACTGACTGCCATCAGGCAGGGTCACAGAGTGAAAGCTGAGAAACAGGACTGTGTTTATGTTGGAAACTGGCATTCAACTGCCTGGACATCAGTTAGAGCCAGAGCTGCCAAAGAAAAAAACCTGATATTTGGGAGTTCTGGGACCTGTCACTTACTTGGCATCATACATGCATTTACACACACACACACACACATATATATACACATACATACAGTCTGGGAGACAAATGGCCTTGGAAGCAGCACCATAAGATGTGGTTCTGCTGCTGAGTGATCTTTTTACCGCGAATAGAAATAAACCAGCCAAAAAAGAAGGTGACACTTTCTTCAAATCCTGCACAGCCAAACAGCACATTTTGCCAAGGGAGACAGAATTCATATGATCTCTCCCAGTGAAGTTGGCATCTTTCTCTATAAATATCAACCTGGCAGTCATTCAGTTCCAGACATATAGTCCCACAAGCCTATACTGAGTATTTCTATAGGAGAAGGCTGTTGAGCACTTGGGCAGCAAACCTTTTTGTTTTATTGGTTGTTAATGTAGAAAAAAATGTGCAAAACAATGGGAAGTGCAGAGGGGGCACAGCTCAGTACCACATTTGTCAGGTCAGGTATGGAAACACTACAGACTCAGCCAACTATCAGACAGAAAGACACATCTTGGTACCATCCTCCCAGACACTGGGGTAGGATGTGATCACACTGATTCTTTATAGTCCAGTCAATTTGGAGTGTGCAATTATGTCAGAGATAATACTCCAGGGTACTGAGGTTAATTGCTTAATTTCTGTTTATCCAAGCTGATTGCAGGCCTCCCAAATTACATGTACTCTAAAAACATTGAAACATTTCGTGACGTCTGTAATAAATTAGCCTGCTGTTAGTATTTACAGGAAAGAGGTGGGAAAGGCAAAACTATAGCACAGTAATTTCTGGAGGTTGATGCTGAAAGCACAGATGGGCATAGCACACATTTTCAGAGGGTGAAATTGGTATTTACTGCTTCGGAATAAAGATACTTGAACTGGCAATATAGTACTGTTGCAAATAAAAAGTTCAGATCATAGTTAAGAGCTTTGCACAGATGACACAGAGCTATGCATTGCATCACTTTCTGCTGGGAAAGCCACAGCTGGAGAATACTGAGCTGTAGTCATCATCTTTCAAGATACAAGACAATATGGAGAGAGTTTAGAGGAAACAACAAGATCAAGAACAAGAAAATCTGACCTGTGAATAATGAGTGAAGGTTCTGGCTTGTTGAAGATCGAAAAGAGAAAGCATTGAGAGAAAAATCTAATATCCTAATATGCAAATGTTTGTGGAAAAGGAAGACAAAGATTGACTGTTCTCCATGTCACTAGGGATGAACTGAACACTCATGTCATAACAGATGGCAAGGAAGTTTCAGCTAGAAAATATCTGCTTTGATTTTTTTAAACTGCCAACAATACTTTACCACCTCTGTAAAACACTGAAGCAAGAAGAGTGTGCTCAGATACAACCTGTGTATTTTAGAAGTTTGATTATTAATTAAGATGAACACGAAGGTCGCTTTCTTTACTTCTTTAGTTTGCTGGCCTGCAGAAGAGTCTTTAAAAAACAATTCTTACCAGCAGTTCAAAAATTATATATGGAAAGTTTTCTAGTGACATAAAAATTATGCATCTTTCTGACTGACTTTTAATTCCTTTCATGAAAGCTTGGCAGTTCCCAGAATTAAAACTGGCAAAAAGTTAATTTTGCAAAGGGAACATGATGCACTCACCTCACCACTGATAAGGAAATAACCTTATACAGTACATGCATTGGGTAGATATTTATTTCTGATACAGTAATGATGCATGTGGTAAATATTATATTACCATAAAGCATGACTTTCAGCAAACACAGCATTTCTACCTTTTGTTTAATCCATTAATTCTTTACTGTCTGTTCAGTCCCACAAACATTGCTCTATAAAAGCTTTCCATTACATCAGGTATGAGCAAAAAGCTAAAACAAAGGTTCATTCTCAGTCAGGGGCCTCATCACACATTACTTTGGCACCTTTCATTGCAAGAGGTGTGTCAAGTGCACATAGGGCTCCCGGTCGGGCCACCAGCCAGACATACAAGTTTATAAAGTACTACTGACGAGGTTTAGCAAGCGTTGTTCTCTGATCTCATTTTGGAAGCTCTCTTAGTGATTTTCACTGTCCAAGCCCACTTCCATCAGTTTATTTAGTGACATTTAATGAAACAAGATGAAGATGCCTGCAATAAAATCATGGTGGTATACAACCGAGGTGGAATTTGTTCCAGTTCCCCCTCCTGGAAACAAACAGCATGATACTGAAATCAGCAAAAATGCCTTAATTTTTTTTTTTTAAGTCTCATCCCATGGCACCATCAGTTTCTTTATGACTTAGAAGGTGGAATCTGACATTTCTGTCTATGGGGATGGCAAGGATTTAGTCAGAAGAGCAATGCTAATAGTGTGGAACAGAACATTGGCAGAAAGAAAACATAGTCTGTTCTTGGTTTGAAGCTGAATTTGCCTTAACTTAGTGAACTGTTGGCTGCTTTGAACTTGAATATGTTTTGACTTAGCAACAAGTAGAAGGTAATCATTTAAAAACCCAAATTCTATGTTAATGGGACACATGCATGAGGTGAAGTTTCAGAAGGTAGCTTTTCCTAACATTGCTGTAATGCATAGTTGGAAACTTGAGCAGTACCACTGGAGATTTTTAAAATTAATTTGTTTGTATTTCACTCCCAACTTATTCACATTTATGGTATAGTCTGTACTTCCAGATGAAATTGGTTCAGCACATTTTGAATTTCAAACCCCTTCTGTGTCCACTCATATTTGTTAAGACTTCAATGCACAAGCAGCTCTGCTGATTCCCGAACAAGTCCAGGTATAACAGGACCGGGCCTACTATGTCTTATGTTGATTTTCTGATTATGATATTTTATTACACTTAATTTACACATTGAAACCATATTTTTTTTTCTTCTACAGGGCTTCCTGTTGGCAACTTGACACTGTGTGAGTGGCATATAATCTCAATTCCTTTTGCAATATCTTGTGGTCTAATGCCAACTTTTTGTTTAAAAAGGGTGTGAGAGGATTTGACCTATAAGAAAATGATGCTAAACATTAACTGTGACATCACTTGAGCACCTGCCTCATTAACAACCCGGATACTCTCAGAGATGCAGAGTAGAATGCAAACTTTTAAACATCAATTTCAGCAAGAATTCTGTTATAAAGTTCCAAGTATCCTGTCTGTCTTTAATTTCTAGCTTAAGTAAATGTTTTGGTTTTGTTTCATGAACAAAGAATTCTTAGCTGATACCAAAGAGCTAATTACTATAAACTGTATGATCTGGACAGAGACCAACTATGATTACCATACTTGGCCTTAGTAAGCATCAAATTAATTTTAATGGGGTTATTAATCTCCCATCTCCACTTGTTGGGCAGCGTTGCTAGGTGCTCTTACAACACCTGTGATACAACCTCTGCTCAGCTGATTTTTCCTCTGGGAGTTTTCCTCTGGACACAGAAAGCTTTTAAAATGTATAGGTTGTGTTACAGCAATTAAAACATCACAACAGAAATCATGAATGGCTATTTTTACAGATGAAAATGAATATGTAGATGATCTAGTTTATTTTCTAATTACCTAGACCTTCTGCCTTGGAATGAGCTTTTGTTTAAATAAAAAAGTCAACGGTCATAAGTGGTCCCAAGATTTGCATGCGAAGCTCTGCATGAAAAATGGAACAGAATTAAGTGACTTAATTGAGTAGTTATTCTCATGTTCTCTTCAGAAGATGTTTTCTCATGGAATAGACAGATTATTATTATTACTGTGTACAGCTCTGGGCCCCTCAGTTCAGGAGGGATATTGAGGTGCTGGAGCAGGTCCAGAGAAGAGCAACAAGGCTGGTGAAGGGACTGGGACACAAGTCCTGTGAGGAGAGGCTGAGGGAGCTGGGGTTGTTTAGTCTGGAGAAGGCTCAGGAGACACCTCATCACTCTCTACAACTACCTGAGAGGAGGTTGTAGCCAGGTGGGGGTCTGACTCTTCTCCCAGGCAACCAGCGAGGAGACAACAGGGCACAATCTTAAGCTCTGCCAGGGGAAGTTTAGATTGGATGTTAGGAAGACATTTTTTACAGAGAGAATGATCAGACATTGGAATGGGCTGCCCAGGGAGGTGGTGGATTCACTGTCCCTGCAGGTTTTTAAGATGAGGCTGCATGTGGCACTTAGTGGCATGATCTGGTAATCACGGCAGTGTTGGATCAAGGGTTGGACTTGATGATCTCGGAGGTCTTTTCCAACCCGGTTGATTCTATGATTCTATGATTCTATGATTATTATTGTTGTTGTTGTTATTCAGCTCTACCACAAAGTTTTTGTAAAAAGTTTAGGTCTCAAGGTAAGGTCTTAAGCCCTTTGAAACCGATGGAGTTACTTTTGAAAAGTAATTTCTAATGCTGTACTGTTCTTAATGAGAATATATCTTGTATTATGAAATCACAGAATCATCATCAATTTTATGTATTTTCTTGATAAACTATTCATTGCACCAGGCACACTCCACGAGGAACGAATAGTAAAGAAGCAGAAGACTCAGAGAATGAGCTATGCCCAAGTGACTGCAGGGTAGTAGAAAGCTGATGTTTGCTTCTCTGTCTGTGTGAGTTCACACATTTGGTTTGTGTGTATCTGTGTCGGTAGAGAGGAACCTCCAGAAGGAAGTGTAGAAGACAATGGTAGAAGGACCACAAGTTAGTTGTGTGCAGAGTAAGGCCCAGGGAAGGACAGAGAAGTCCCAAAGGTCACAGGCAGCTGACCTATGAGCAGTAGAGCTGAGCTTGGCTAGACACTTGTGCTACTCTAGGAATACCAAATATTTCCAAAAATTACTTGATTATCCAGTGTTCTCTGGCCACTTAAAGATGTTCTGGAGTAAATCAAACCAAATAAACTTTTATTTCATAACTATTAAGTTAAAGCATGAGATGGCAGAGATTGAAGTAATTTTCATGCTCGGATGATGTATTTTCTCTATCTTTCATGTGCTAGATTTTCGTTAACCTAAATTACAAGTTTCCTCTAGGTTTATCATGTTTAGTTTAGGAGTAATAACAACATCATTCTAAAGTCATCTGGAAAAAATTGTCTGGATTTTACTCTACATTATGAAATACATTGTCAAGTAGTTTTGTCAGGGAATATAATTCCCAGCATTGGTTGAAACAGTTTTGGTGGAAAATTAGATCTTTATTAAATGCACATTTTTAAACAAAAAGACTGATTCCTGGGGAAAAACTTGTTTTCTTTTAAATTAACTAATTAAATACTCAGAAACATTCTTCTAGGCAAAAACTGAAAAGCCTCACTTTGGATATACTCCCATATTTTCCCATGGGAGTTGTAGCTCAAATGCCTTGTTGTCCTGTTAGGAGTTGCTCTCTCTAAGGAAACTGACTCCAAGGAAGCGCACACACAACAGGAGACAGACAGACACAATCACAAGCCAAACCTGCAACCTCAGTCGCAGCTCCAAGGACCCAGCAGGACCCATCTTCTAGACTCAAGCTTTTGAACTCTCAGGGAATAGCTGGAAAGGTGACTTTCCTCTTGTATTCCAAGATTCTACAGCTTTCCTGAAGCATAACATTTCTAAGAGCAATGAAATAAAAATTACTATTATCAACTTGTCTTCCTCCTTGCTCCTTCAAAACTAGCATTATTCATATATCCGACCATTGAAACTATACAAGGTTTTGATATTTTGGGAGTTTGGCAGCTGGTAGTACCGGTCCCACTGTCTTCCAGAACTGTCATCTGACAGTTAACTTAAATCATGTCATACCCAGTGTCTGTACATTTGTTTGCATATACCAATTAGAATTTATATAACCCTTAACTATATTGTAAAAGAAAGTTCATCCACAAAATATCCATCAGCACAGCTTAATAAACAGTCTTATCTTACATTAGGCTTCCCCTCTTTCCCATTCAACATATGGTTTTACTTTGAAAGAGCAGACTTACAATAAACTGTATCATCAGTTGGCTGATAAATGCTGTAATTCATAACAGGGTGTCTGTTTGAGAAAGATTTCCCATGCTTAGTGTATGCTTAATTGCTTTCTAAAATACTAACTTTTGTAATATATTTCAACACTGAGTACTGTATATAGGAAAAGAAATTATGGTTCTTGCCCATCTCTCCAATAATTTTAGCTTTTCATTTATTTCATATGTATATTCTGGTGTTTGGATACTTAACAGAGATGTTAACCTCAAGATTCTTTGCACTTAAGAGACAAACAGGAGCTTAGTTCTACCTCAGTGCTGCTGTTGTAACGGGGCACATTAGAAGTTCTGAATAGTGTAATTTACATTTCACAGTGCAAGTGTGGTGGGATCACCAGGTTCCAAGCTGGGTGCTGGAAGGTTCCTGAAAACCTACGGGCCCAGATGAAGACTTGGGCTGCCTGTATGAAACATTTTGCTTGGATGTCAGCTGAGGTACAGAGATGACAGAGGCCCTTGAGGTTTTTGAGGTTCCTTGAGACTTGTTTTGGCTTTCTTTCTTCTGTAAAGTGGCAAAGCTGGACATCCCTGGAATACATACGGGTTCCACTTGAACCATCCATGTCTTTTGCCCAGGCAGTGAAACAGATCACACTGCACTGAGACTATTTGTCTGCATGTGGTAATTGTGGATGTATCTACATAGCCCCAAAAAGGGCCAAACCACGCAAATCCTCAAATTAACAAGGCTAGTACAGGAGCTTTGGTCTTGTAGACATGAATCTGCAAAGAAATGCTCCCAGAAGACTTTGCTCAGGTAAGACACATATAGAGTGGCATGAAGACTAAGGATATTGTAGAACTCAGGGTCTGCCTGGTGAAGCACTGCCTGACCTGTGAACATGGGAAAGGATTAAGGTCATATCAACATGCTGACGTGGGAGGTTTATGACTAAGTTAATCATCCTGTTTAAAATGCAAACTTGCACCCATCAGAAAAGCACACAAAAGAACAACTAGTAATGCCTGGAGCCAGAAATTTCCAGGTTCTGCCCTCACAGGGCAGCTGGCAAAGACAGATTCTGAAAATGGAACAGCTGCGAGGAAGGAGACAGTAGGACTAAAAAATCCAGGCACCCCTTCCCTGAGTGGTACAGCATGTTAAGTCTAGCAGAAATTCTCAGCCTACCTTTGGTGTTGGATGCAAACTTATGCCTCAGGATAGCAAGTCCTGGATCATGCGGCAGAGCTGAACCCTAACAAAGCTTTTCATCACATTTTGCAACACCCTCAGGCAAATGAGGTCACAATGCAAATGCTGATCCTGATGGTATATGCCAAAGAAACTACATTTGGGGTTGTTCCAGCCTCTTAGGAAAGAAACAATTCCCCGTGTAATTGCCTTTTTTGCTCATTTTGGCCACAGGTCCTTAAGGGCACTGAAAGTTTTTTATTTTATGTCCCCGAATTGAAGCTTTAATAACTAATAGTGGAGACATTTTGATATCCAGCTATGATGGAAGGAACAGTTATTCCCTCAATGCCTGACAGGTGAACAGTATATCCCGAGCTGCTGTCATTCTTTATGCTGATGAACTACTTCAATGACTAGGGAAGGCAAGGTACCTGGAAATGCCTCATTTTCCCAGGTGATACGGGCATGTTCTTTTTGTGACTGATATGAAAGGTGCTTTAATAACACGCTTTTAACTTTTCTTCCATTCAGCCTAGATAGAGCTGCAGCTATTTCTCAGGGAAAAAAATAGCTCGTTTCTTACCTGTCCTGCTTAGTGCGTCATTCATAACCAAGACTGAGAATTTCACCTGGAGCTGCTGACCATTCTACAATTCACAACAAAGTAAAGATTTTACAACCCAGTATTTAACCAGTATATTTACAACCCAGTACATATTTAACTCAGTTAAATATAGCTCTAATCAGCCATAAGCTCAGTGTTTCAGATACGAGATGGGAAACAGACAGATGTTGCTGCTGACGAGGCAGGAACATTGAAAACCTGTATTAATTTGGAAGATATTGCTATGAGAAAACAGTGGCCTAGCATGCCAATGCCTGGAACATATCTACTGGGTAATATGTTCACATGATTCTGCAGAAAAAAAGGCTCATATGGAGATCTGATCCTGGAGCTCCTGCTCGAAGTGCTAATTTGAAGCAGTAGTAGCACTGGTGCTTCTGAAACATATGATCCAGGAAACAACCTAATCACAAAAACATAAATAAAATCAAGTTTTGTCAATTCTGCCTTTTGAAGAGCAACTTGAGTAACTAATCAAACAAAGTAGCTCATCAAGGGAAACAGGTTGTCTTGGAACACAAACTCTTGAACAACGACACTGGAGATCATCAATGAGCACTGACTTTGAAACCTACAGAGGAAAATGTAAACAACCCACTGAGATGCAAACATCTAGTTTATTCTCCTAGTGTTACTGTTTTTGGCTGGCTATGAACTTAGGAAGCTGACACACTTGGTTCATATTTCCATTGTCATACTCAGTCATAAAAACAGCATTTCTTTTCCTTTTTCTCCTCTCGGTAGATTTTACAATACTTCCTAAATTCAGTGTCAAATTCTACTGCTTCAAAATTGGGATATAACTGAATGGACGAGTAGAGGTTTGCTACAAACTGATGACTGTTTATTAAGTGCTTCTCTGTTTTTCACTTACAGTGCACAATGAAAACCAGTCTCAGAGGACTAGTAATTTAATAGGACCATGTAAAAAGATCATATGAATGAATAGCTCTTTGTGAACTCAGTGAATCTGATTTTCTTTTGCATTTTCTTCCTTATTCTAGGATCTTCTCTTCAGCTTGGCCATTTATGACTCCTTTGGCCAGTGACAGATGGATTTTGTTTCCTCATTCCACATACACCCAAAACTCTCTCTTGAAGTTTAGCCAGAGAATCAGGTGTCCAAGAAGTAGGATCAGTCTTGTCATAGTAATTTATTGCAGCAACAGTATCTTTGGTTGATCAACATTAGCCTTTCTCAGAGTTCTTTCCTGTTTAGTTGCAAACCTGTTTTACCTGTAACCAGTGCAAAGCTATTGCTTGTAGAAGTGAGGGACTCCTAAGAGAATTACGCAGGTAGTCCCCCCTATTTGGCCAGCTTAGACAAATCTTTTAGCAAGTAGCACCACTGAGATTAATGCCCACATTCACATGCTGGAAATACGTTCTACACGTTTTATAAAAGCCAGGCTATATCCATGCGACCTTTCAGGACTAATATCACAGTTCTGCAAGATTGTACCAGGAGAAATGGGAGACATATATTTTGGCCATAGAAATGTAGCACTGGTTTGTAAGACATGTGCCCTCT
This sequence comes from Pyrocephalus nanus, assembly GCA_038380795.1. Classification (NCBI taxonomy): domain Eukaryota; kingdom Metazoa; phylum Chordata; class Aves; order Passeriformes; family Tyrannidae; genus Pyrocephalus; species Pyrocephalus nanus. The sequence goes on along the minus strand of CM076265.1, from coordinate 47,354,091 downwards.
CCAAACAAGGTACATGGCACAGATCCATTACAGAACTCCTAAACATTTCCCACGTGAGCAAATAAGGAGTGAATAGTTGTATTTGCATTCTTTAAATTTTCATTTTCTACCAAAAATATTTGCTTAAAAATTGGATCATGTTTCGTGAAACTTTTGCAAATCCATGAGTGTTTTTGTGCTTTTGCTTATTTATATTCTTTGATTTCAACATCAATTGTTCCCACGGTTATGTGCAATGCTGTTGTCTAAACACAGTCCGGTATTGCCTGAAGTGTGTTTTGGCACAATGGTTTCTGTTAAGTGATGTAGGTTTGGATTGTTTTGGTATGGTTTTGTCTTTCAATATGTCAATACTTAAGCAAATGTGCTGAGACTGTAGCTTATTACACATACTACATCATAAACAATCATGTTTCTCTTTTATTTTGCATGACTCAACTCTCATGTTTATTTCTGTTGTCTACAAGCACTCTGAGCCAGTGCCATCTTTCCTCTATATGTATGTGATCGTTAGTTCAAAGAGGCCTTGACTCACTTCTGAAGCTTTTAGTATCTAATTCAAAATTAACATGAAAAAAATCGGCATTTTTTATTTAAACACCTAGTCAGGACATATATATTCTGACAGTAATTCCTTTCAGCATCAATCTTAAATACTGAATTGGAGCGAATTAAAACCTCGTTTGTCGTTCAGATGTCTTTTTTTGCTGTTGTGTGTGGATAATCACATACTAGCTTTCTCACTTCGATGGCCAAGCTAAACAAATGGAAAAGAATTTTTGCTTTGGGTAGAAGTTAAAGACATTTTAGTCAATCCAAAAGAGTTTGTTTTTATTTCTTTTTACACATCATCAAGAAAATCAAATTTTAAATGCAAATGTAATTTTAAAACTATAGTTTTGTCCCGATTTTGCAGTAACAACATGCATAGACCTTGTCTGTATTGCTTTTGAGTCTCAAGAAAACCGTAAGTGGTATATGACTTTGTTAATAACTGTGATGTTCCGAAAGCGTGTTTTTCCAGAAAATCTAGTACTTGTTACAAATACAGTTCCCTACTCTGCTGTGAATATGGATCAGCAAGTTTCCTGTTTCTTTTAAGGAACAATGGATTGTAAGAGGGGTAAAAGCCGTTTAATTTTTCTGGCTGTGCCAAACAGGAACTCCCTGGAGTTTATTTATTATCTGCACTTGAAGGGATTAATTTTAAATTCAGTTTTGACTCTTCCGCCTTGCTGTCCTGCACATCCACGTCCCGGCAGCTCCTTCTGCTCAGAACCAGCTTCCCCCGGGCTCGCAGCCCGAACGCTCCACGGCGGAGCTGCCCCGGGCACGACTCCCGGCACGGCGCTGTGGCGGGCGGGCAGTGCCAGCCTTGGCCGCTGCCCGTTAACTGCGAGCTGCCTTCCCCCGGCTCCTCTCTCCCCTGTAGCCGTGACTAAGAGCAGCCAGCGGCAGACCCGCTCGGCCGGCCGCGCCTCTGTACCCAGCGATGCCGGACCCCGGGTCCCCTCACGCCTCCCGCCCGCCGCAGGGAGACAAGATGGCGCCCGTCCCACACCGGCGGCCGCGCTCTGCACCCCTCCCCTCCTGCCCGCCGCGGAAAATAAAACCGTTCTCTTGATCTCTCCTGACCCGCAGTGGCTGCTATGGGGAATTGTCGGGAAACCGTGTGTCAGACCTCGGATAAACTGGGAGGTTTGAGGGCAGATTTAATTCTCCCTGCCTCGTTTGAGTCAGTTCGAAGTGCAAGTACCCGCCCCGTTAACTCAGCCCCGGCTCCATCCAGGGTCGCACATCAACGCACCCCGAGCCTGGTCCCAGGCTCTTCCCCAGCTCCTCGGCTGTTCCTTCCTTTTCAGGGGGAAAATAAACGCAAACAGTGATGAGTTTCGTTTATTCTAACAGCGCTGTTACCTCTTTAACTGTCTGAGCACGGGGCCAGAGCCACACTCGAAAGTGGGAGCGGCTCGTGCTGGTCTGAGGCGGCAGGACCAGGGGTGGCCCCCAAAGCACTCCGTGCAGCAGGGCTGTCTAACCCATTTCCACTCTCTCAGGGTCTCTCCGGATCCTGTGCCGATGCCTCGCGGCAGTGCTGAGCAGCACTGGGCTGTGTGGACTTGGCAAACTGCTTGTTAGCTCCAGTGCCTTAAATGGGGAACGGCGCTGGATCGTACCGGCACCCCTCCAGGGACTGCTGAAGTTGAAACCAGAGACTACTGCTATTAGGGAGTTGTAGACCAAAAGAAGCAATTCCAGTGGGTAAGGAAGTAGCCCTATATCCTCTTATAGATTATTCAAAGCGAAATAAGCCTTCTCAAATTGGTTTGGCAATTTCAGCACATGCTGCTGCCTTCAGTCAGGTGAGGGAACCTGCTGCTTCGTTTTTTTGCAGAGGGCATGAGTAAGGAGCCTCTTTTGATTTGTAGTTCACAGAACTGGATTTGTGGTGCCACAGAGTCTTTGTTAAGGAGCCATCTGATGCATTTGTCTGATGAGCTGAAAACACACAGATTTAATCACTATTCTGACCCATCGCATAACAGAGAAAGATTGGGAAGTGTTTCTCTTTACTGTTCCTAAAACAGATATACAGAGAGATTACATTATGCTAGATCAAATTTACCTCACTGGCAAAGAAGGTTGTGAAGCCAATGTCTTGCTTTCCATCCCACTGTTCCATCCCACTGCTAGTATTACTTGGCAGAATGAATTCCTGATCTTCCTTGAAAAGGAACTCTCTCCATTTAAGGTCACAGTATGTAGTCAGGATGGTATTACTTTTCATTTCTATGTCCAAGAAAAGTACAGTTTAAAAACATGGCTTGGTTATGCCATTTCATTTGCTGAAAAATATGAGTTTCCATGTCACTTTAAAAGGAAAAATGATGGCCTTGTGCTTCAAACAATTCTCATATGCAGGTACAAAAAAGCTGATTTCTAGGTTGGCTAACTGACTTCTCCATCCTTCTAGGATCCAAATTGACAAAAGGGACAATTTCAATCATTTTTATCCTCGAAATAAACATTTAGAACCTCTTGAAACCCTGTCTTCGGTATTTCTCCCTGAGCATCATTATACTTACTCTATATTATTAAGACATCTCATTCATTGTCCATTGAAGCCAATGGCAAATTCCCCCTTGATTGACCCAGTGGTCACAGATGAGGGCCAGGCAGGGAGCAGGCCTCCGTTCTGCCAAATTTCAGCTAAAGACACACAGTAAAGAGGCAATACCTCTCCCAGAGAACTTGCAATCTAAGATAAAATAATAATAATAATCTGCCATTTCTTACTGTTCCAAACAAACAGTTTCAGGATTCATAAGTTTCAAAGACTTCACTGCAAAAAAAAAAATCTTCAGTTTTTACACAGAATCATAGACAGGGTATAACATAACCGTGCCAATGCAGTACATCTAGGACATCCTGAAAGTGTTCTCTTCCTCATCTAATGATGACATTCCAGCGTTAGTTGAGAAACATGTATCAGCACTAGAATGAACTTTGGGAAAAATTCCTTTTTAAATGAATGCACTAAGCCAAGCACTTCCCGTGTTGCTTCTGCTAATTCTGGAGCTAAGCATATTTGAATAGAAATGTATCTCCTTAGCCTTTATTTTCTCATTTGGCTGAGTCTACAGTAATCCTGTGTTCTCCGTTTGTAAAATGAGATTTGCTGCTAGAGTTTTACTTCAGGGTCAAGTATGATGAAAAAGTATACTGAGAGAAAGCTAAAGTCTTCTTAAAACACAGATGTCTTAAATTTTACAGATGTCATCCAGGTTTAGCAAATAGAGTGGGAGGCTGGATAGCTGATGAGATTGAAGATGAGTGATCAACCTTTCACTGTTAGACCACCTATACAAGCACAGAACAGTGAGAATTACCAACTACAGGTTTGTATCTGGTTCTACGAAATACGCTTGCTGGCCATGACCCATTTCATGGTGAACAAATTTGCACTTCTTAAAAACCTCCAGCAACATAAGAACTCATTGCTTTATCACCAGTATCAACTTATGCAAACTCCTTTTTCTTTTAGTAGCAGATCCTTTAGATGAGGTTCAGGGGAGAAGCATATATTGTTCTTAAGCTGCATCTTCTCTGCTGCTGAACAATTCAGGCCTTGGGAATGATGAGAGCACCCAGCACACGCAAGAAATTTAGAAAATAATAAGACAGCCAAAACTAGTTTATGGAAACTTAAGGAGATTAGACTTGGACACTGCTGACCTTTAGATTTCTGTGATGGGAAGGAGAGTGCTATTTACAGTAAGTATTTGGAAAGCTCTCACAGCTTCCTTAAGACTAAGAAATCAGTTTGGCAATATGGACTGTGCTATGACCTTCTTTATCCTTGCCAGTGATTGCTGAGGTTTTCTTATGATTAACTTTCTGGTGAGAACTAAACTTAGAAGATTATTATTATTACAACTAATGATTTCTTTAATTTGAAATAAAATTCTCTTAAATATAGAAGCTTCCTTTATTTCTATTTTTTTCTCTTCAAATATTCTTTTCTGTTGTTTTAAATGGCAATTTTCCTTACTGAGTACAACTTTCCACTGCTTATTTTAATTGTCATGTTTTACTGGCATATCATTGCTTTCGCAACTCAATGTTTGGCAACCATTGTTCTCCAACACTGATAATATACTGGTATCATAATGACAACTCTTTTGAAAGAGTAAGCCAACAGGTTCTGTAATACATAAAAACCTTTTTACAGATTACCATGTGCTTTGGATCAGTGTTGGATATCAGAAATTGAAATTCTGAAATCTTTTGCTGGCTATGTCAGAGACACCTTTAGGTGAGTTAGGAACAATAGTTTTCACCACCGTGTCTCATTTTCACCATCTGCTGTGTGACTGCACTCTCTGTGTTGGAACTAAGCTTGCTGATATTTGTAAAATAGTTCAACATCTTTCCACGTGTTGCTTGCAACTACTATTAATGCTGTGAGCTGAGCATTGTAATATAGAGATGTTAAGTAATTGTAATGTGTATATGCTGCAATAGACTTACTGCTGTTGTGACTTTTGTAGGCCAGTTGATTTAAGCTGTTCTGATGTTTCATAAATATCTGTATTTGTACATACATACCCATATACATTAATATGCACAGGGCATATATAGGCTATGCAGGGCAGTAGTGTCACTGGTTTTATTCCTTTAGCTTCTGCTTCCACCTGATGAACTTACTCATTTTGCAGTTTGTTCCAGCGGATGTTTGCCTCAGATCAACAAAAATTTCCTGGTTTTATTACCCTGTATTTGAAGCTCTTTCCTTTGCAGCTTGGGAAGGCAGAGGAGAAATTTAGATATGCTGATACCATCACCTCTGAATAAGGCTTTCCTCTGGGTCTGTATTTTTGACCAGCTGGTACCACTGCCTGCAGTTATGTCAGCAGTATATTGCTGCACAGCTCTTTATGGCACAGCAACCAGCATGTCCATGCTTGGCTCTCCGTGTTCTCCAAGGAGAAAACGCTGAGCGTTCAGTGCTGACTAATGCTGTGATCTTTACTCACTGTCTATAGAAGGATAAATATGGCTATTTACAAAAGAAACGGCAACTTTAAAAAATAGGGGTGTTAGGTATTTTCTTTAGATTTTCTTCTTTGCCACGTCTGGCCTGGAGTATACAAAACCTACAAAGCCCTTCAGAGGGAATAATGTGCCTCATACCAATTAACAGTATGATTGCAAGCAGATGTGTGAAGGCTGCCTCAGACACTGCTAACCCCTCCATTCAACTGGCTGTGAGCACATCTGACTGTTTGCAAGGTGAAGTGAAACACATTAATCCCCCAGGAGGAAAGAGTGGCAGCAGGCAGCTCTGGTTGTCAACCTTTTTAAACTGCTACTGCCTGTCTTCACAGGGCCAGAAGTGAAATGTAGGTGAACTTAAGCTTTGTAGTGACTGAAGGCATTGAGGCAAGACTGCTGGTCCAAGGGGTGAAAGGAGATAGAGCCAATACCCTTTGTTCTCAGGAGGATTCCAGGTCTCAGGATGTCAGAATTACCAGTAGCAAATTAAAAATTTGTCCTTTTTTTTTTTTTTTTTCCTGTGCTAATAATTTTAATGTACATTAATTTACATTTGAGAGGCAGACTACTGTTTTGATTTTGGTGATAACCACATGTCATTTTAAAAGTAGATTTCTTTGACATGGAAAAATGGATTTTCTTTTATATGCCCGTTCTTTATTGAAGTAATAGTATTATTAAAGACTTGTTTAGTCTGTTGAGAGAAGTCACCACACAAACTACTTTGTGTTTTAGGGTTTACACAGTTTTTGAACTGAAGTATGCAATTCATTGAACTGAATAGAATTACCTAATTTAATGTGACTGTTAATAAGTGACCTCAAAATTTATGTTCAGTCATGTACATGTCACACAGTTTCTCTATGAAAAATATACCTGGGATCATGCACTTGCACTTGGCATCTGAACATGGTCCTGGGCAACAAACTCTAGGTGGTCCTGCTTGACCAGGAGTGTTGGACCAGGTGACCTTCAGAGGCCTCTTCCAACTCCAGCCATTCTGTGATTCTGTAGTTGGAAGTCTTTGGCCATATTTTGAACATGCACTCGGCCTGTCATGACACTGACTGCCTTCCAGTTTCTTTTCTGTACCAGCAGCAAGCTCAGCAGCTGTCAGTCTTGTACCCAGGTTTTGGTTTTGAAATCTCCACCTTGAAAATACATATTTGTCACCTTCAACTAATTGCAATATACGACTTTCAATTTTATCCTCTATGTTCTCCACTCATCAATTTGTCCTAGTGCATAAAACACATTACTTTCAGACTAAAGTTAATATATGCAAATTATGATGTATGCGAAGTTGTTGTCATTAAGATTATGACCTCTATGATCCCTGACTTGTTGCAGCGTGACTGCTTTCAAGGAAAAAACAGTGTGTACAAAGAATTTAACTAATTATGGATTATTCATCTACAAAGTATGTGAAGTGTTTGACCGGTTTAATTGCATTGAAAGGATTGCAGAAGACTTCTTAAGGTAAAACATGTATTTTCCAATATTTTTCAAAGAAAACAAGCTATTATTTATATAGCATAAATGAGGAGAATAATATGGAAATGAGAAAGATGATACTACTGATGTATTACTCTGCAGGGCTTGCTTCCAAGAGAGATCATGAACAACATCCATTTTTGCATCTTCAAAATAAAATATGATGGGTGACTCTCAGTTTTTCCCAGTACATGTTTGATTAGCATGAGTTATAAATCAGTTTTAAGGACAGTGCTAACACAATTCTTTCCTTAATTCTCTGTGTAGCCACAGAACTTGTGGGACTATGTAGATACCCTACCTGTCATTTATTCTCTGTCTTGTCTGCTAGACAGCTTTGCAGTTCTCTCAAAGTTAGAGACCAGTACAAGAGAAACACATTTAAATAAGACCTCATGCACTCTTGTTCCTTCATTCCTGATAGCATATTTTGAAGTTTAGTGCTAAAGTAAGAGACTTGGTGATAGCTAATTGAAGGGGAGGTGAGTAGTGGCAGGTGGCAGCTGTTTGTTTTAGAGGTGAGTTGAAAAATACGAACAAGTACGTAGTGAGAAGCTAGAAGCCAAAACTTTCAGGGGGATGGATGTAGTGAATGTATTGCCCAGAAAAGAATGCGTGCTCTAAGCACTAATGGTTTCACGATCTTCTGTGCTGTATCATTGTAACTGCTTAGGGGAATTAAATACAGAACAAATATGAAATTCAAGTTTGGGTTGTCTAAGTAGCTCCCTGTAATTTCTGTAAACTTTGAACAGCTTTCATAACACAGAAACTGTTTCCAGAGCGTAATGTCTAAATATCATTAAATTCCTTTCACTTTGTCAAAAAAATAGATGAAAATCAGTGAAAGTCAGTCCTAATTCAGACACCTCTCAAAGACATTTATGATCTTAGAACTATAGAATGCCTTGGGTTGGAAGGGACATTCCCTGGAGCAACCTGGTTTAGTGAAAGGTGTCCCTGCCCATGGCAGAGAGGGTGGAACTGGGTGATCTTTAAGGTCCCTTACAACCCAAAGCATTTTATGATTCATTCTGTGATTCCGGACATTATTTACATGATGGCATCTGGGCTAGTGTATGCAGAATATTGTATTCTCTGTATATATGCCTAGAATTACAGGCATTTTGATAATTCCTTTGTGGTTATGGAGAAGTTTTACATTTATTACTCATCTTAGTGTAGTGCTGACTTAAAGGAAATTTGCTTCTGATTCAACTGCTAGGATGTTATTTAAAAACAGTGTTGGTGCACATGTAAAAGGAACTTCTTTGACATTGGATAGGGGAAGCAATTTAGTTTGGATGTTTAAAACCTGTAGTAAGTGGTATTTTTAGACATGGATGTTACCATTTTTGTGTCAATCATTTGGAAAGCACTCTAGAACAGCTGGTTGCAGGGACAGTGTGATCTCAAACCAGCCTGGCTGATTGCATGGAGATGTCCCTCTGTGCCAGGCATTGCACACTGTGTGAATCCTGTATTACCCAAGGCACGTGCTGAGCTTGAGGGATAACTCCTAGCTGTCTGTGCAAATACTTTAGGGTACACTTTAGGAATGGCAAATGATGTGTGAAGAGAACAAAACAACAACCGTTGACAATGGGGGTTTTTTTCCTTCTCCAGGTCTGTGCTGACCTGTCACTTGTGAATATCATCTTAACAAATCACTATTTAATAGTCCTCACAACAAGTTTATTTGTCAGTGAAGACCTATGCTGTCCTTCTGGAAAAATCTTAAGAGTAAGCAACACGATGCAGCTTTTTAACCCAGTTTTGCAAAATTTCAGTGGAAGAGGAAGTAAACAATTGTAACTATTTTCAGAGAGGTATTCTGAAAATATGACATTGTACATTTGCAGTCTTTTGGTTTAGTTTTGCAAAAGATTACTTTTTGAAGTAAATTACTTGTATATAGGATTTGAAGGTATACCAAATTTGCTGATGACACTAAATCGAGAGGAGTTGTTGACTCCCTGAAAGGCAGATTGGCCCTGAAGAAAGACAGAAATATTAGAGTTGATTTGAGTGATTTGAAATCCAGTTAGAAAGGTTCACTAGTTCTTCTTCATTTTTTTCTGTTTAGCATATAATCATCATCTTTTAATCAGCATTTTATTATATATAAAATTCATTATAAGCAATGCAAAGGATTGGACACTGCTGCAAATGCATGCTTCCTGAATCTAATATGATTTTTAAGTAATATGCTCCCTTGCATTTGATTCCTGTTAACTGGAGCCATATATTTTGTTTGAAATTGTGGTCATTTTCTTTCAAATTATCCATCTCAATAGTAATTTCTTGACAGTATATTCTGTGTATAGAAGTGATCATTCAATGTACAGAAAAGGCAATTACATTTGTAACTTGGGAAATAATATGTTGCAAATCCTCATACTGGGTATGCATGAGTATTAGTGACCTTAATTGTGGCAGAATTTTGAAACAGACATAACAAAATCATCTCAAGAAAGACTTGTAGTCCCCAAAGCCTTTTTTCTTCAACTGAATTATTCAACTGCTAATAAAATATACGCTTTCCATAAAAATAGCCTGGTTGTGTTCCTAAACTATCACAGGCACAGTAACAGAGCTGCAGGAACAAAATTAACACAAGTTCTGGTCCTGCTCTCCACTGTGCTCTAGTGCCTTTTCCACAACAAACCCTAATTCTGCCTTCCACGCTACCTGTGCCAGTGAAGGCACTGGAGGACACAGGACAGTCTGTATTATCCATGCAGCAAAGTGCATTGCGTGTCTGAGCCAACAAGGTCAGGGATTACAGGTTCTTCAGTGATTTTTTAACCACTGAAATTGAAGAAGTATTTTCTGAGTATATGAAATGGTGTAATTTCAAAAAGGCTGAAATTTTTTGGATTCTTGTGGGCCTGTAAAAAGAGGATCCTTCAAGCAAACATAGGTTGTCTGCTAAGTGTCTTTATGGAAAACATGGTGCCACGAGAGCTTTTCACTAAGTCACTAAATTTATTTGCTTGTTTGTTTGTGTGTTTGTTTTACAGATCCTTAGAGACAGATGACACTTTAGCTATTATTTTCCAAATTTTTGAAATGTCAGCCTGAGTTAGAAAGCTTGCAAAGAAAATTTCTCTCCAAATAGCTGATTTGGCAAATTTATACGCTGTTCCATGATTTGTACCAGAAGATTCTGTATTCAACTTTCTTAATAATGAACAGTGCTCCCAAGCCTGTTTTTAATGCAGCTTTTATGGTGATGACATCCTTCTGGAATGAAAAGATTTAACATGAAGTACCTGACTGACTCTAGTTCTATAAATTGGCTATTCAAGTTTAGCAGCACAAATCATGACTGTATGATGGACAGCTGTCAGATGTTTCCTCAAAAAATTAAAACCAATGAAATATTCTCAATAGCTCTGTATTTCTGCACTGGAAGAGCAAGATCAGATCCACAATAAGGATAACATTCCAATACTGTAGCCAACACCTATGCCAATGTTACTTTGTGACCACATGATAAAATAAACAAAAACAAAAAAAACAAACAAAATAGAAAGAAGATCAAGAAAAACTAGGAGGACACGAGAAAATCTCTTTTACTATAATTACAATTTGTACTGTCTTTATTATGCGCTATTTTTATCCTTCTTAATTCCTTTCTTTCCCTCGTTCTCTAAAGTGAGACTCCATGGCTTTGAAATGGTAAAGGAATCTGGAAATGTAATCTGTTTTCAATTTTCATTTTTGCAAATCTCTTTACATGAGTGAATATTTGTTGGAAAGTATTTGAACTCTTTGGGACAGAACAGCTCAATTGCCTAACACCTTAATGCAGACACGTTTTAGGGTAGGCCCAGATGTTACAAAAACGCAACTTTTAATTGCAAGCCTGGAGTTTAGTTGCAACCACTTGAATTTGACAAAGATGTTACTTATAAGAATGCAAAGGGATGTTTTTAAACAGAATGATCAAAGCTTTGATCTTCTGTGTAAACAGAATAAGTAGATCTCCAGTGGGGGGTGGCTCTACTGCTGTTTGTTTATGTTCAGACATTTCAGTTTCCTGACTAGGAGAATAATCCATGTGCTCTTTCCTTGGAGGCCTTTCAGAGTACTGAGCAGATTCCATCTTTCTTGCCTCGAGACCAGTCCAGCTTTAAGTGCTCTAGCTGCATCCAAATACAATGAACTCTTAATTTCGCCTGCCTGTTACTGAGAGTTCATTTGTGTGATGTATAGATTCATTTTTATGTCAAAGGAGGTACAATCGCTCTCCCGATTTCTTCCTCTTTACTTTCTACAGGACGATGATCTCGGAGCCCGCGCCCGCCCCTCCCTGCCGGGCCGGCGGCTCTGCAGCTCCGCCTGGTGCACAGAGCGGCTGCTGCAGCGTCTTCTCTCCATTTCTTAGTCCGTATAACTGCATAGATATTATCTATTGCTGGTTGATACTTAATGTGTTATTTCTCTTCAGTACGAGGCCACGGTTGCTGTTAGCGATATAGGAGGAGACAAACTGCATCAAAACCGCAAATTTCCACTGCTTGTATTTGCAAACACCAGATTTTTGCCACACGGAATGCTTTTTCACACGTAATTTTCTCTATGTTTATGGAAATGAGGTACGTATACAAAGAAAGTAGTGTTGAATTTGAGTGCAACTTAATCCTTTTTTCTTTTTTTTTTCCCTTAAGTAGTAAAATGAAGATTGAAGATATAAGTGGTCTAAATCTGTTGTTATAACTGTTTTGGCAAAGTTCTTTCTGATTTTGGAGGAACCAAGCTCAAAATTATTAATGTCATGTATTTTCAGTTACTGGACTCACTGTTTTTGTAGGGTTTGTACCATGTCTGTCAGTGGTCTCATTTAAATTGTGAAATTTTCTAAAGTAATACTTATTCAGCATCAGTACCATCAGCAGAAATTGATCTTTAGTGAGGAAATCCTTCATTTTAGGTTTTTGTAAAGACTACTGAGGAAGGTATCTGTAAATCGTTTTTTGTTAAAGGGAAATCTTGAATCAACAGGAAGAGGTTTTTATATAAACGAGGTTCTGTGTTCAGTCAGTTTGGTCTATGCACAGTACTTTACAGGCAATGACCAAAATAAATGACACTTTTCTGCTTAATGGAATACACAGGTACTCTTTTCAGAAAATATTAATTAACTAATGAACAGTCTCTGCAGTAGCTCTGCCTCTAAGTATACAGAGTAATTCAGCAGTGACTATCTATTTAACAGGTGTGGTTATCTTGTGATGGAGGGAATTCTGTTCAGTTATTACATCTTGAAGATGAAAAAATTATAAAAGCAAATGTATGTGTGCAGTCATTCAGTCTCCTTCATGAAAGATAAGGGGAGCATTTCCTTCCCTAAGGCAGGTGAGGAATTTAAACCTACCTTTGCCATGAAGCACAGCATGACAGCTACATGAAAATTCTCCTGCATTAACCAGTCTTCACAACTACTTTGTTAATGCTAAGTTGCTGTAACCATGTTCTCTACAGAAACATTAATACTTGCTGTTGGTGAGTTCTGAGTGAATTTCCAGGTTAGAATATCTGATAAACAGACAAGATTTGTAGAAAGCAGTGGTACTGTTCTTTATTAGTCATGTAGCTGGCAGAATCAAGCTCACCGAGTTGAAGAGCAGCTCCAGGCAAAGTATGACAGTGACACCAACACACCAACTAGGGAAGTGTAATATGTGACTGTGTAGTATGTGACATGAGGACTCATGCTTCATCAATTGCTGAGAGGTCATCAAAGGACACAACAAGCTTGTCAGTCATATACCATATATTCCTTGTTCATTTGGCACAGAATGCAGATGGCTGTAATCAAATAACTCCTGTATTGTCACTGTATGGATTGGATCTTGACAGGCAGACTGTCCTTTCTCCCTTTCCACTTGCTGTAGTGTGTTAAAAAAAACATACTAGGATAACATTGGCTTATATACATGATATCAGGAAATTATTGATTTAATTTAGCTGCTTTTAATTAATCTCTTCACTTGAAGAAAAATTATTAGCCCATGTAAGGAGGGAACTCTCTAGAAGTCACTTTCTATAACATAACAGTGATTCACCAGTCGAAGAGCTGCTGATTTTAATCAAATGTTTTCTCCACGAAGGAGAAGAAAACATGTCATTATTTTTGGGTGGTGACAGTTCTGTGAGAATCCAAATCCATTTGGGTCACTGCTCCTCTAAAATACAAAGAAACCTATCAAGTTAAATGTACGTACATAAATTTCACTGGAGGAGGTGTGTACTGATGCTTCAGGAAGATTTATATTGCGTATAAAATATTATGGAAATCAACGGGAATTTTGCCATAGTTTTTGCCCTGCTTTTTGTTGAGCCCTAGGTTTTCTAGTCTGTAAATAACTATACAGGCATGACGCCCTTTAGTCTTGTAGAATCTTCTTGAATTTATTAGACATAAGTATCCATGCTAGTGACCAGTGCAGGATCATGCACATGGTATCTCTGCAGGTATCTTCAGAAGAAACATCCTATTTTGTTCACTTTTCAATTTGCTCTGATGAGGTTCTTTTCTTCTCTTTGCTAATATACTGGGAAAGTGTTTCTTTAGGTGTAAGTCCAAGCAAGAGATCTTACTGAAGTTACTGAACCTCAGTACTCAGCAGCACAAATTTTGTCTTCTTTTTGTGTGATTATTTACTTCTAATTTATTGCCTGTATTTCAGCTTTGTAGGTTTGGAAATATATGCCAGGTCTCAGACTAACAGCAAGTATTGTCAGTGACCATTTAGGATCTTTGCATCTATTAGTAATCTCTGCTTTGATGGGAACAAGTTCTGAAAGCAATGGCACAGTCTATTTAGCACAAACTCTTGGGTCTGCCTTTAGCTCACTATTGATCATATCAGTATTACTATTTCTGGATTCCTTAGTGTCGTGGTTTAGGAATGGTACTCCCCAATTTAGTGCTCTCACTGAGACTCTCCAAACCCTGTGCCGCTTGCTTGCTCCCCCTTCTCCCTGTGATGCACTGGAGAGGAAAACTGGAGGCACAAAAGATAAAGATCATGGGTTGAGATAAGAATAATTTACTGGAAACAGCAATGAGATAAGAAAACAAACAGTAACAGCAACAATATTCATAACAAAAGTGTACAAAGAGAGTGATTCACATGCAAAGTGCTCACTGCAGAGCTCCACATGACTGCAGCCACCCCACACTCATAGTTACTACCCCTGATTCACATACACAACTTCTCAAATAGCTGGTCCTTGGCAGATCACTGAATAAGTCAAATTAATAGAATAGAAGCAAAGAGAATGTAAATTACAGAGATCAGTACATAACAGAATCTTAGTCTAACAAAACAATATGTGTGGTTTGACAAGTATTTAAATTTTTGTGGAAGAAATTGTGGATTTTGGTGAGATTTGTCTTGTAAAGCAAGTTATTTCTACTAGTAAAAGTTTGTATGGTAAAACTGTTCAGGAAGAGATTGTTGTGATCACTCAGATAAACAGCTCTCACCCAGACCTGAGGAGGGTCATTCTGCAGTAACTGGTCTTCACTAGGTGATGTTGGAGTTTCCCCTGACTGACCGTTTGTTGAAAAGACAAGCATATGGTGGTTGAATTACCAGTGTTCAAATCACTTAGGAAACCAGTGTCTAGGTACTAGAACTTAACATTCTAAATTAGGAGGACAAAATACTTCAAAGATATGTTTCCTAAAGATTACAGCATTTATGAATGCAGGTACCTTTGGGAAATTTGTGAGATTTATTCTCTTAGATCCCCAAGACACATTTGAAAATCCCAACTCTCAGAGGAGACAAAATCTTATCCCTTGTATCTGATATGATGTGAGCTTACACTAAACCTATCTGGAGAGGCAGGAACGAGTTCAAGGTATTCTTGACAGGCAGTACTTTATCCTACGCTGAGCAACTCCCTGCTGATAGCAGAGAGTAACACTGGGATTTATAGCTGATCATGATGGGAGTAGGTGACCTATGAAGATGCCTATATAGTATGCATACTCTTCAGGACTGATAAAATCTTGATAATCAGTTTATTAGTTTCAGGCCCAGTTATTAGTTTCAGTGGTACCTCTTTCATCTTTCTGCCTCTTAAAGGAAAAACAAGCAACTGTGCTGTTGCCACTGATGCTTGTGTACTCTGCAAATGTACTGACAGCCTTGCTCTGATTGCTGAGGCTGGAACTGTGGCTGGAATTGTTCCCTCCCATAGCTACCTAATGAGTCCATCCCCGGCACAGAAGCCCTTCATTCTGGGTTCTCACTGCACAATGCAGCTTGATCGTTGGACTCTGGTCTCTGATCTTGAGCCTATTGTTATTAGTCACTGGAGTAAGAAATCAAAACCAGTTCCAGCCATCAGCCAGGAACACAGGACACTCTCTTCCCCCTGCTGTGCTACAGGTTGAACCACCACGCTCCCTCATGCATGATGTATTTCTGGCTTCATGTCCCTGCGTACATGGCTAACAGCAAGTATTTCTGCATTAGGAAAGATGCAGAGAGCAAAGTCCTCACCCAGCTTTATAAGCTAACAGTCAGAATGCTCTCTTGAGGAAAGGTTTAGACTAAGACTGTGGAGAAAGTTGAAGGAAGGGCTTGTATTTTCTGGGTGAGCACTCTGACAAGTAGAGTATGCTGCCAAGAGCCAGCATGCCCGGCAACAGCTGGCTTTGGAAAACTAAAGTAGCTACACACACATTTTAAAACTGAAGAGGGGCAGCTAAAATTCCTTTTAACAGGCTCAATGTGCCAACCCAACAGATCTCCTTAGGAAATTGATGTGCCACTCCACTTACATCTGGATCCCTATTAATTTATGTAGGAGCTGGGAAGTTACTTGCATGGGCCAGACCAGGCTGGTAATACTCAGAGGAGTGTTGAACGAACACAATGACAAAGGCGATGGTCACAAAAGGAAACACAGGAAATTCCATTTAAACATTAAAAAAAAATATTTTACTGTGAGAATGCTTAAATACCACTTGGGGACTCTCTATCCTTGGAGATATTCAAAACCTGACCAGACAAGATCCAGAGGAGTCCTTTCTAGTGAATTCTGCTTTATGCAGGGGATTTAGACCAGGCAGTCTCCAGAAGTCCATTCCAAGTTGAGTTATTCTGTGATTCCATGAACACTGAGTATTTGAAAACCAAACAGAGGCAAACTCTGGCCTCAGACTCAGCCTTTGGTGCTTGAAACTCAGATAAATCCTATTTTTAGTACTCAAATTCTCACTGAGATCAAAGCAAAGAAAACCAGCTGTGAGAACTTCCTTTGCACTTGCATGTATTTTCTGTCGTGCACTAACATGGATCAACTTAAAAAGAAATGTGTGTGGTGTGAGTATGGAGTGGGTGGGTGGGTGTGTGTTAAAAAAGAAACAATAAAAAGAGGGAGAGAGTTGACTTGTAAGAAAGAATTAAACTCAAGGGCTGGAAAGCTCAGATCAGTTGAAGTCAGAAAGGAAACTTTCAAATCTACGCTTTGTAAGATTGTAAAGCATGAAATAGGTGGCAATGAAAAGGTTACAGACAGAAAATAAAAAAATGCTTCCACAGTTACTTTCATAGTCCTTGGCTACAGTACAATAAAGGACTTCATAGCCAGTCAGCCAAATTGGCAAAGAAGCAATTTCTGGTGTTGTGGAGAGAGTATGCACAGAGTTATGATGAAAAAAATTTTCCATATTCCATTCACATAGCTTTGAATGGAAGTAAGTTCTAGTTTGATTTATTTATTTTCTTTCCTTGGGATTTTCTTAAACTACAAAGAACAGAGTAGTAAACACATATCTTTGCTTTCTTGCTCCATTTCACAGCTTGTCTAATGCTTCAAATGTGTTTAATAAACCTTATTTTTGGCAATCCATCATTACTGGAAGTGAGCGCAAAAGACGACTAGGATTAAATGGATAGTGACACATGGGAATTCTCTCTTCGTAGCAAAGTCATTATATTTACAAAGTGCATCCATTACAAGCCATTAAAGGAAGAAAATTAATTGTGATCAATAGCTGTGCTTCCACCATTCTTTTATTCTGAATGGTTATTCAAATAAGCATTGTTTTTTCTGAATACTTTTGGTAAATATGAGAGTTAGGTTGAGACTGAGTCCAAATAATAATTATTTGTTTATGTAGTGTAAAAAAATAATTACATAAAATTTTACTGAAATTCCTTGGTCAAACTATAGGCATTGGGTGAGATCAATCTTTGTAAGAACAAATTCTGATGAATGGAACAACCTTCGACGGGTAATAGGACATTTCAAGAACTGGAACATAATCTAAGAACTCTCTTACACTGACTTGACATAAGAAAAGGTTGTAAACAAATCAGTTAAAGAAATAGTAAATAACTGCCAAGGCATGGAGAGGTCATTGAAGAATTTTAACCATGAAATTCCTCACTTGAAAACTGTGGTGTTTAACCCAACATTTCAATCAGTCAAGAGAACAAAATAAGACAGACATGTCACTACTTTTTATAAACCAACTGAGGGGTTATCTGAGGAACTACAATACCTAAGATCTGACTTTCTTGGGTGGCAAACTAATTGAAATGATTGTAAAATAGAACTAGTAGAAATTTGACTAAATTAAAATACGAAGGAATAATCAAAACTAGCTTTGAGAAAAGAATTTGCATGGAAAATGTAGCATTCTTGAGGTTAAGCTAGTGATTTTTGCCTATTTGGATTTGTAAAATGCTTCTTTGAGAAAGGTATCTTACTAACAGCTTTCACAGAAGCTAAGAATCATGGAATAGGAGCAAAGATAATCAATGGACAAGCAATTGGATCCAAAGAAATTATATTTGTCCACAAATAATAAAGAAAATAGCTAGTGGGGTTCTACTTGATCTACAGATCTCCAAATCCTGCTGTACAAGCTATTCACAAATGACAACAAAAAAGTGTGTGCTGAAGCAGGAAAGTTTGCAAAGATAAAAAGTTGTGCAGCAAAGTCATAACAACAGAAAGGAATTGAAGAAAGCATTAAAAAATGCTGAGCAGCCAGATGGTAAAACCTCTCATATAATGCATGCTTAATAAATTCAAACAAATGCACTTGAAAGAAAAATACAAAACAGAGAGCTCTTAGCTGCTACTACTCATGAAAGGGATTTTGGAGTTATTTGAAGAAGCAGCACCGTGCCCTGTGACAAGAAAAGACAAACTGAACAATCCAGTTATTTCCCTTTGAAGTGAATAGAGAACAAAACAGGAAAGCATCATGATGGTATTGTCCCAGTCTCGAATACATGAACTTCTGATTATTGAGCTCCAAGACCAATGTAGTAGCACTGGATAAGATACAGGTAAGTTAAGCAGCAGTGATCAGAAACAGCGAAGGGATTCTACTCAAGAGAAACTGGGAAGTGTATTTCTTCATGGAAAAGAGATTATTAAAGTGGATAGAGCATAAAATCAGTGGTATAAAGATGGTGATCCTTTGCTTCTCAGAAGTGCAAAAGCCGTATAATAGTAACTATAGTAATTTGAAACAAACAGAAACACTTTATGTGTCACTTAATTGTACAGAACACTGAAACAGATGGACCTTTGGTGTGACCAGTGTGGCAGTTCCTACAGTCTTGTGATCGACACTTTTCTCTGTGTTCAGTGTCATGTTGAGGCAACATCAGTGGAGCAATATGAGAAGTCCAGTATAAAAATAACATCCTTTTCAAAGTATTCTTTCCGTTTGTATCTACCACCCCTCTCCACTGTGGCAGGCATTGCCAATAGCTAAAAATATGCAAGCCCATAAATAACACCAGCTCCAGTCATGTGTGGCAGTGCTCTGCTTGTACCATACATCATTTTTGTTATCAGTTTTACCAATTCATAATTGACAACTGCTTCTCCCAGGTACTCTGGTGAAAGCATGGCATTGCCACATACGGTGAAAACTAACAACATTAGGCTATGCTACATTAAATATAGAACTGTAAACTCTTCAAAGACTCCTCCCTAAGTACATTCTACCATAAGGTCTAGCAGAAAGAGGAATCAATGAAATGGTCTTCTGATCATTACCGTAGGAGCATTACAGAGGGAAAACAAGCCAGATTTGAAATTAGTGGCTCCAAGATAAACAAAATCAAACCAGTCTCTTTATACCCTTGCACTGGGTTAGTAGGCAGGAGGAGCAAACTCTGCAATGCAGATATATCTGCCAGTGCAAACATGGTATTACTGCACTCTTTTAAATGGCTGTCATTACTTTGGGAATACTAATTTATTTTCGCAACACAACTACCTACAGGGTAAATCTATGATGGCTGTGATTATCCCAGAAACCTCGTGTCTGTGTTATAACACAGAAGAGGGGCAGCATCTGTGGGAAATAATTCATAACATTTCTCCAGTTCCAGTGACTGCTCAACTGTGGTTACAGAACCACAAAAAAGATGAAAATGGTTTTCCTCTCCTCAAAGAACTGCTGGTAAGAAAGCTAAGCAGCCATTAGGTGGTGTCTAGGAATTGGTATGGAAAGGGAAAAACTTCCCACCTTCTGCGTTCATTTTTGCAAAAGAACAGGAAAGTGTCTATTCTTATGTGGACATTTATCTGAAGAAGTGGTCAACAATAGCCTACAAATTTCTATAGGGAGAATACACTGTGCAGAAATAAATCAACAGCAAAATCAGACACTAGGTTGAAAAGTGCATAAGATGAGTCTATTTTTAATGTATGTTAAAATATGCCTTTTGCTATTTAGGATGAATAAATTAAAGTGCTGCTTTCCATGTAACCCCATGACCTCCTAGGGATTTTATTTTCAGTACAGTGTTTTTTGGGGAAAAAAATCCCTCAGGATCCCTAAGTTCTTCTGTTGTGAAAGATCTGAACTGAGATAGCTAGAGGCAAGAAACAGCACAGTTCTGAATTATGATACCATTCAGTGTACAACTACTAGAAAATTGCCTTTTAATTGTCATTTCATAAGCATCTCCTTTTTAAATGGCTGAAGACTTATTTTGCTAACAAGTTTTTGTTTCATTTTGTGAAATGTATGGTTTGAGTTTACACTATTATCAAACTGCATAATATGTCCTGCCTTTAAAATGCAACTGATAAACAAAACTTGTATCTCATAATAAACTCAAATTCCTGATTTCCCCCCATACTATTACTTTTCTTGCATCCCTGCCTTCCACCATAGTTTGTGGCTACAGTGAATTCTCTATATGGTTATTTTCTAGTATTATCAGGTATCTTTTTCCCCTTGCCACTCCTCATGCCTACAAAGAGCCAATACTGAACTAAATGACAAGGCTGTGTGCTGGAATCGCCAAAAAGTCATTTCCCGGGAAAACTGAGAACAGCCTTTGCAATATGAAGAAGGAGGAGCACTACACATGGGATAAACGAGAGGCTGATTGATAGAGGAAGGCTTTCAAGGCAGCATAAGGCAGGAAGGAGAAGTATAGGGAAAAAACCCACTGAGAATGTATTTAGTTTGAGCAGGGAACCAAGTTGTGCAGGACTTTGCAGGCACAGAGATTAGTCCTATAGCAGGGGACATGGCACAGCAGAGATTTGAAACTGGTGATGGCTGTGAGCAGGATGGCAGGTGAGAACATCTCCTCGGCAAAACTCATTTGGGTGTGCTGAAAGCAATCAGGAGGAACTCAGTAAAGATATAAAAGAAGGCAGCTGCATGAGTAAAGGAAGGAGATGAGTGTGATTGGATCTATGGTTTCCTAGGTGAGAAGGTCAGAGAATGGATTTAGTGCTGGTCCATGTGATATATAAAAGGTAACAGGAAAGTATAAATCATAATCCCAATGATTTGGGATTATGAGAAGTGAGAAGCACAGAGGAAAGCAGGAAGGGATCAAGGCTGCAGCTTTACTGACTGGAATTAGTCTTGTTTTCCTTTATCTCTAGTTGCCCTAGAATACTCTCGTGGCTGCAAGGCACTGTAAGATCTTTAGGTGATCAAGGCTCAGGGATGGCTGTGTCTCCAGTTCCAGGGGACCTCAACAAATGCCAACTGACAGCTTGCAATTCTGTTGTCCCCCTATATATGCATTAAATTGAATGGCTATATTACCACATACCTGAAATACTAGAGAATGTCTTGACATCAGTGAACCTGAAATACCCATGGAGGTTAATACAAATGAGAAAACCCCAAAATTCTAAAAGGCAAAAATGGAAGTGAGGAGAAAATCAGGCCCACAAATTTTCTATGCGCTGCTGCAAGAATGTGAAGAATGAATCTGACACCTGCTCCTGTTTATGTGCTACGTCCACCAAATGAGTGAGGGGCTAGGTTGTTGGGGTTTTTTTAAATTTTACAGGCATCAATGAAGCACCAGGGACATAATATAAATATAAAAGATAAAATTAAATATAAGACTATTGAGGAAAAAATACTCCAGTCTCCAGCAAATAATATATTGCTAATATTCTGAAACTTTTATTTCTACATATGCAAATTCTCCTTCAGAACAAGTTATCATTCCCAAATTGGTTTTGAAATCTCCAGACAGTACGTGTTTACATGATTTTTTATGCAGCACTGTACTAGTGAGCTGGACTCCAGCATCCATGTGGCCTTGCAGCAGAGCATTTCCTCACTTTCTTCAACCAGCTGAGAAAAAAAGACCACTTTTCCTTGTTTTGGCCATTCCACCTACTTGCTGGACTCCTTGCTCCTCAGTTCTTATATTAGAGAGGACATTAAACAACTGACACTTTGTGACTTTCTTCATGCCTTTCAAGATGTTACAGATGTCTGCCAAATCCTATCTCTGGCATGAGCCAGAAAGGATTTAACATGTATGGAAAAACAGGAGACTAGGCTGGGAATATAGAACCATGTTACTCATGTTACTACTGAGGCAAACCCATTCCATAACAATTTAGGTTGCTTTTTCTAGGTGACAATATGAGAAAAACCTCCAGTTTTGCATTTGGTCTACTCAGCTTCACTTTAAGCTAGAGAAGGGATGTAGTGTGAGGACAGTATGTACTTCCCTCCCTAAATGCCCAGCCTCTGTTACAGCAGAGCTCATCCACAGACTATGGAGCCTGGTGTCGGGTTACCACCTCTGCTTTGTTGGCTTCATACGCAAAATGGAAGATACTAGAACCAATTTAGATAATTAGTAAGGTAATCTCTCTA
This sequence comes from Pyrocephalus nanus, assembly GCA_038380795.1. NCBI lineage: Eukaryota > Metazoa > Chordata > Aves > Passeriformes > Tyrannidae > Pyrocephalus > Pyrocephalus nanus. Next base: position 47,331,887 of record CM076265.1, on the reverse strand, counting down.
GTAGTTGGATGTGCTCCCAATCTGCCTGCTGTTCATATTACCTAGTTGCAACTTGCAACACTATCATTCCTGTTCTGTGCAGGGCTTGAATTATTTGCATCCTTGAGGCCATCATTGTCATGAACACTGAAGTGACTCATAACTTTTAAAATTGAAAAAATAAGTTTATATTTGAGTTGCTGTCAGTACAATGGCTGATTCTAAATTACTTCCTTCAAAAAACTCATCTTCGTCCTTTTTTTTAAGGACTTTTTTCAGATTTCTGACATATTTTTATGTTTATTGCACTTTATTACATACAGAAGTATTATTACTTTCACTAGCTTTTGTCCAGGAACCTGATCGTAAATTTACACGGGTCATCCCAGATGACTGCTCTAATTAAAGTATCAGCCTGCTGAGACCTGCTGAGTGTGTATGGATGAGAGTCCACTTGTCTGAGTCCGTGCACTGCAGTCTTGTTCTAGCTCTGACAATGTCCCTTCTCCATCCCTTTTGGCTTCTCTCCCTTTTCACTCCAAATCTACCTTGGTAGTTCTTATTTACACAAACTGGAAACAGCTTTGACAATTCCCACACTCACCTCAGGATGTGCCTACAGTAATGAGGAATCTATTTTAATGAGAGTATTACAGTTAGTAATTTTTTAGCTGATTAGGTAGAGATATATTCAAAAAATGGGGGCAGTTTTTCCCTTATGGGTTTCTGGTTTCAAAGCTTCTTGGAAACATGCTTATGATGTGGATCTCATACTTTCTACCTTTCTATTCATCACTTTCTCAAAAAACCATCAACTATGTGGGTCTAAGAGAAGCCTGTTGAAGTCTGAGTTACAGATAAAGTACTGAAAACCTTGTCAAAAAATACATGAGAGCAAAAGTTAGGAATAGGAAGCCTGCCATAGAAAAAGGAAAAAGGTAATAACTCCTATTAAAAAGCTTACAAATACGGTCAACATGCACAATAATGAACGTAAAAATCACAATATGCACTGCATAGGGACAGCTAGCATAATTCATATGTCTTGGAGTTCCCCTCTTAGAAAGAGGGGAATTTTCACTGTTGGACGAATAAATGACCCAGACATCCAATAGCTTCAGCAATGCTTTGAAATTCTTCAGTCTTTTGATAATGAGGCCGACATATTTAGATAAAGTGTAGCATTTCCAGAGAGGTATACAGGAATTAAAAACAAATACAGCCTTTGCATGACTGTGCAGTTGCACAGTACTCTTAAAAAGAAGCTCTGCTTGGAAGACAAGGGTCTTTTAGTACTGTAAAAATAAAGACGACAATATGGGTTGAAAGAGATGACATTTCTGTTGAGGGGATTCATATGCACATTACGTAGGAGGAAGAGTCACAGACTTTCAACTGCTGGCCTACGCAAGTTCATGTTTGTGGTTCAGGTACAAGAACAGGGCCACTGCTTCTCAGGGATCTGTGGCAGGATGTGAAAGCTGAGCAGCGGCATCTGAGACATGATTCATAGGGCATGGCTGCAAAAGAGTGCATGCTGCAGAAATCTGAGAGGTTGAAGGGCAACAAATGGATCTGCAAAAAAATAAAGTTCTTCAGAGCAGTCCTCTCTGACCTTTTCAATTTCTTAAAATCTGTCAACAGTGAAGATGCCAGAATTCTAAAAAGTGGCATTAAAGCTACTTTTATTTCTGATGTTACATTCTTCCACAGCATGCTACTTTACAATATACTCAAAAGGTATTAGATCTTACAGACACAGATCTACATAAGAAGTTTGTGTTGGGTTGCTTGTTTACTATGCAGCCTAGCTTCTTTCAGACCTGCCTTACTATTTATTCCTATAGTTGTGATCCTGTTATTTGGCTGTATCTGAAGGTCCCATTTAGGAGGTGCAAGTCAGAGCACAACTAGGCCACCCCAGGATGACCATGGTGTCCCCACCCTGGATCTTGAATCTACACTGTTTACAACTCAGAATTTTAAATGAAATAAAGTGTCATTGCTTGCCTTAAAAATGCAGTGCTGACTGGAAAGTGCTTATCAGCTCATAGACATTTGTAAGGCTGGAACAAACCAGCAGTAGCTGCCAGTAACCTCCCCAGCTATCCCAGGCTAAGCCATTCCTTCTACATCAGCACCTTCAGTAGGTGAACCTATTACTGACCCCTCTGTCCTCAGCCATTTCTTGCCATTCTTCCAGGCTCTCTGAGTCATACACAGTTTTCATTCACAGAGATTTCACATCGACTTTCTAAATTCAGTGTTACAACGAATCCTAAATAGCATCAGTCCTACTCTCCATTTCTGCACAATCATCCAGAATCATCTCCACTGATCGATAACTCCTTTTGAGCTATGCCAGTCACCTCACATCTGACCCATGCAGTGTGATCTTTCTTCATAGAATACAATATTGACTTTCCAGAAAAACACCTGAGTACATCCAAGTATATTATATCTGCATCATTACCCTTAAAAGCAACTTTGTAATTTAACATGAAATTAAACATTTTTCCCTAAAGCCACATCAGCTGCTGCTGCTATATGTCTATCTTATTATTCCTTATTGCATTTTGTATCAGCATTTATTGTCTGTGACTGATGTCAGATAAGTCAGTCTACTATTACTGTGTTCTCACTTGTCCAATTTGAATACTTATAGTCAGTCTTCATGTCTTGCAGAAATTTCTGCAATAATTTAAGCTTTATTAAAAGTTAATAAGGTTTCATGCTTCTCGAGATCAGACATGCAAACCTCTTTAGGACTCTCAAATGCAAGTTCTTTAGGACCTGCATACTTGAAAATGTTTCTCTCTAAGAAAAGTTGCTTAATATTCTTCTTAATAATGACCAGAAAAGCATTTAATCATCATCATATGATACAAATACATCACATATTCTTTCAAGTACAGAACAAATTTATTTATTAAACAGTTCTATTTTTTCTGTATGAGTATCAACATTTTTTTTTAAATCTAGATATAATAGGCCTATAAAAGAGTTAAGATTTAGAAAACTTGAGCAGTTCCTAAAACTATCAACCATGCATATTTCTTGGCAATCTTATCCATTTTTCTGTGCTTCATAACTTGTAGTGATTGCTACGTTTGCCTTTTTTCTACTTTATGTATTTATTTCAAACTGCTGTGTTTGCTTCCCCACTAAACTAGAAACGTATTTTTCTGAATCTCCCCTCTTTCTTGATCACAATACCCTGACTTCTTTTTAGGCGTCTTCTTCTTTATAGACTCCCTCTACTTTGATAATTTTTCCATGTATTTTTTTCTTTTCACTCAGTAATTCATTTTCTCCAGCTTTTTGGGGCACAAGTCAGAACACATGCCTTGAAAACAAGGAGGCATAGCCAATGTCCATGTGTGTGTATGTCCTATGGATTGTAACCTTTTTTACGTATACTGAATGTAGTCATACCTATACAATCAGGCAAGCACAGACTTTTATTCTAGCAATAATCTTCACCATAATAAAGTCTGAAGTCATTAGTTTCCCTAATATGATTTTTTTTGGTCAGAAAATAATTAGCTAAGAGTTTTAGGAACTCTAATAATGCCTTAGTACATATGTGCACTTACTTATATGTGCAATCTGAATTTCATAATAACAATGGAATTTTCTATCCCCAAATTATGATTAGATACTGCAAGAAAAAGTTATCTCGTTCTTGTTCTTTAGTCTTGACTGCTCTGCAAGAAAGTGGCTCTCTGGTAAAACCAGTTTAGGCTTATTCCTATTTCGTTGATCCATATGCAATTCCTTTTCTACGAATATGAGAAGTTTAAAACTGTATTTAACACTCCATTTCCTCATTTATTACTCAATTCCTGGTGGGCCAAAACCTCTGTCAGATCAAGGTCCTTTATTATTTACATGGACTAAGGGAGACTAACCTTTAAACTCAGTTAATAACAGCCTCTCATGGTGCCTGAAGATATTTCCTTACAGATACAAACTGTCAGACTTCTAGAAATGGAGAGAAGGAATTGACCTGACATACTTTTGCTTTCTAACTCATAACTCCAAGAAGAATAAACAGAGTTGTTTTTTCTTTTCTTTCACAACTGCTTTTCAGCACAGGAAGTTGCTCTCGATGCCCAGCCTTTCTTCTGGAATCACTGGGGTGGAAACGTATGAAAAAATAAACCCCCTTGCCAAATATAATGAGAATTGGAATAAAACCTGACCAAGTGGGCACTATTGTCAGGCTGAGTATTGTTCAGGCTGATATCAAAAGCTCACAAGGCCCATTAAAAGAAGCTGAACCCAAAATTTTCATAAAGCAAACCATGTACACGGAAATCTGATTGAACTTCTTGTTTTCAATTCACAAAAAAAAAAAAAAAGAATGAAAACTGCAGGGAGCAGTGTGGTCTATACTTAATCTGATGGCCACAAGAGGGTACAATTTGTAAATGGTATGTGAGTATAGCAGTTCTACAGGGGTTTCTCTAAGTGACATCAATCTTTTCTAAAGTCACAGAAATCCATCTCCGGAACAGCCTAAGAGAAATTCTGCCACAGCACCTCCCCAGGCATGTCCCCTCGGGGGCTGCGCAGGGCACAAAACAAAGGTGATGAGCACCTTTCTGTGCACCTGCTGTGTGGTGGCTTCCCTTCATCCGGGCCACAATCCACAGTTCTCAGACATCTGAATCTCTTCAAACCTTTTGCTGCTTTAGCCAAGAACACCATATTGAGAAAAATGAGCATAACATACCTTCAGCTACATCATGGACACCCAAACAACCCTCCCGAAGGCCCTTGTGTTCTTAAACAGCCCTTGGGCATCAATGCCAGGCACAAAAGCAAAGGCCAAATGGCTTTGTTCAGGCACATCAGGAACCACAGAATCACAAAATATTCTTGCGTTGGAAGGGACCCACAAGGGTCACTGAGTCCAATTCCTGGTCCTGCACAGGACATCGCAAGAATCACACTATGAGCCTGAGAGCATTGTCCAAATGCTTCTTGAACTCTGTCAGGCTTGGGGCTGTGACCACTTTTTTGGGGAGCCTGTCCAGGAAACTGGGTATCAATTCTGTAGGCAAACATTGCCTTCCTCACGGGGCAAGTAAAATAGAAGATGAAAAAAGGAAAACAGGGCTTCACTGGAAGCTTCCTTGTGACATGTAATTAATTCTGTGGTGAAAGTTTGTAGTCTGTGGGTTTGGCTCAAACTAGCCTCAGGATAATTCACTTTGATAAACAACTAATAGTACTTGTTCGAAAGCATAAAATAAAAGCAAGTGGATCTAATGGAGTATATATTGCTGTGAGCTCCCATACCCGCTGCATATCTCAATGCACTGTGAAATGGGCTCTCTCCTGCAGTGGTGTCTGTGGGGTCCCAAATGTACCAGTGTTTTCGCGTATTTTAGGGAAGTCTGTCACACATATGCTCAGATGTTGGCAGCAGTCGCAGAAGCAGAGCCTCGACAGCTTCTGTCTGTTATTGCAACTGTTTGATCCCATCTCCGACTGCGGAGATCCAACACACGCTAAACCTAAATCTGTTTAACCCTGGGATTCACTCGGAATAAAAATTAAGAAAACAAACAAATAAAAGAAAGGAGCAGCCGTGCTCAGGCGGCGGCTCTGCCCGGCCCGGCGGTGACGGCGCCCCAGACGCCTCCCGCCCGCGCAGAGCCGCGCGCTGGCCCTTTAACTGCCGGCGGGCCGCCCGTGCCGCCGCTGGCTGGGAGACCCCGCGCCTCCAGTGAGAGGTGAAACCAAGATGGCGGCCGCGCAGTGACTGAGGCGGAGCCGGGGCCGGAGGGAGCCGGGCCGGACGGGCCGCACCAGCCGCTGTTGCTCGCCCACTCCCTCCGCAGGGCACAGCGTCTGTCTGCCGGCCGGCCGGCTGGGCCGCAGAGCGTCTGGAAGCGCGGCCACGTCGCAGGGCGCGCTGGGGAGTCGGGACTGAGCCGCCGCCGCACCGGGAGGAGGAGGAGGAGGAGGAAGAAGAATAACATGGCGGCGGAGTCGAGCTGGGAGTGAAGCCGCCGCCTGCGACCGGAGCTCATGGGGGAGACGGGGCGCTGAGCCCGGCCGGTCGTTTACCCCGCCGCGGGCCGGGCAGTGTCCGCAGGCCGCGGGCAGCGCCGGCGGGAAGGAGGGCGGCTCCGCGGAGCCCCGCGCTGACGGACGGCGAGCGAGGGGCTTCGGGCCTGGGCAGCAGCTGCACAATAGAGCCGGGCTCCGGGCCGGGGCGAGCGGCCCCTATCCCGCCTGCCTCCCCTCCTCTGCTTCCCTCCGGCCTCTCCAGGCCCCCGTCTGCTCTCCTCGGCAGGGCCCCGGCCTCCAGGGCCGCCTGCTCCTGTCACTGCCCGCCGGCTGCTGTCCGCCGCTGCTTCCAGTCCCGCCGATCCACTTCTCCTCCGGGATCTTGTCTTCACCGCCTCTCCTGCCTGCCCTTCGCCCTGCAAAGAGCCTCTCTTATCTCTGCGGCTCTGCCCTGCGTAGGCTTTCTCGCCTTTTGTGCAGCGCCTGACTGTGCCTGGAGGAGCAGCTCCCCTTTCACATCTTCTCCCCTTGTTCCCCTTCTGCCACTGCGCACCCCAGTCCTCTGTTATCCTCCATAATGAGGATCCCGTTGGGGCCCTGAAGAGAAGAGCTTGCTTGGCGTGCCCGTGTGGGGCTGCTCCCTTCTTTCCCGCTCCCCTCCCCTGAGGGGGGCCTGGCCCCCGACCAGCCTTCCGCTGCTCCAGCGATTGCGAGCCAGAGTGGTGGCTGCGGTGTGGCAGGCGGCAGGATGACGGACACCCGGCGGAGGGTGAAGGTTTACACGCTAAATGAGGACCGCCAGTGGGATGATCGAGGCACAGGGCATGTGTCCTCTTGCTACGTGGAGAGGCTCAAGGGCATGTCCCTGCTAGTCAGGGCAGAGAGTGATGGTAAGTGTATATGGCCGAAGGTACAGTCTTTCCTCGTCCTACCCAGAAAAGGACCTGGGTGTAGCTTTGGGTCTATTGCCTTAATGTTTTGTGGGGGTAATTCAGATGTTATTTCTGAAAGCAAGTAGGCACTAACCAGCAGCCTTCATTTGTGTTAGGCTAAGTGAAAAAAAAGATTGCCATCAAGTGCGAGCATGGTAGGCACTTCATACTGAATACACAGTGTTGCTTACAAAATGAGTTCAGGTCTCGTTGTAAATCTTGTATGGGTTTGACTCTCTGGTGATCTATTATTAGATGTCCAGTGTACTCCGGTTTCAAAATTGATCATTGTGATATATCCTTTCGTGGATGTTTCTGGAAACGATTGCCTTGTGAAAGTTGTTGTTCAAAACTTAGATCTTGGTTTGTATTACATGTTTTGAATGGTCCTTGGATGATTAACACCTTTCTTATCCCCCGCCTTTTTCTTTGGTAGCTTTTGGAATTATGTAAGACAGTCTAAAAGCTATCAACAGTTATCAAAGTACAGTTGTTGTGGTAGTAAAGACAATACAGTGGACAGAACAGCATTTTCAGAGATTTTTTTTTTTCCTTTTTTTAATGGAATGGGAGCTCTCAGTCCTTCAGCAGTTCTAGGTCTTCCTGTAAATAAACTTAAAATGATGCATTATCAACTTCCTTCACGTTTTCTGGCAACATATGTCGATAGTGTAAGTTGAGTAGTAGTGTCCAGCCCTGTAGCTACCTGTTTGGGCTAGTCCTCATTATTAATTGAGTTCATGCCTGCTATGATCAGAGTAAATTTTAAAATGTATACTTTGGAATATCAAGCTTGTACCATTTTGCTGTTGAAGTTTGTTAGTGCGTGACTTACGACTTCTTTTGATGTGTAGCTACTGTATTTAGTGACTTGTAGATCTAGGAGATTGTGACTGTCAACAGACCTTGTAATTTTATTTTTTAGGCTTTTTCATTGTTGGAACTAGGATGAAAAGCAACTTGAAATAATTCTTACTATTTCAGAAGGTTCTAACAAACTACAATAATCCCTGCAGCAAAGATCATAAAACTGATACGGAGGAATCAATCATCTGAGCAGGATTTTGATAACTGAGCTTCTGATAAGCACGAATCTCAGGGTCTTGTAGTTTCTTGATAATACTTGAAAAAGTTAAACTGATACTTGATTTTACTTATTTTACAGTGAGGAAGATGCATTTAAAGTTTGAGCAGCTTCATAGTGTAAGAGAAAACATTCAAACCAGAAATAGATTTAGTTTAATTTCAACATGAGGGAAGGAATTATAAAGGTTATCACAAAGTTTTTAAGCTGATTTTTACACCATGTTTTGTTGTAGATACTGTCTTGGCTACCTACATGGCTGATGGGGTCATGTTTAAAAACTGTCATGTCTCCTATATATGAACAATTTCTTGATATTTTTTTCATTCTTTTTTAGAAAAAAAGGTAAAAGAACTGCAGTTCATAACCTGCTTGTGAAGAAATAGCCCATTCAAACTAAAATCCCTGTATTAACTTTCAGTAGAATATATAGGCTTAAGACTGATTAGATCCTGAATTGAACCGTTGTTACCAGCTTATTTGTTGTAAATGAACGTCTCTAAGAAGTAAGACACAAATTAGTATAAAACCAGAAATGAAGTCACTGCTTTGTGTTTGTCTAGCTGAGATACTCTAATCAAAGCAGGACTGTCTCAGACTTGCTAATTACACCTAATACACAGATGTGTATTTGGTAGGACACACACATTAGATCTCTCTTCAACCACATACAAGTACTTCAAAGTATTGAATAATATACAGAGCTTAAGTTCTTAATATAGTAGGTAGTATCAGTCCTGGGTAAATGTGCACTCTATTAATAGGCTAGTTTTTCTCACTTGCTGGTGTAAACACCTCATAAAATTTGATTCATATTTTATTTGCTCCCAGTGTCTGTTGTTTGTGGGCTAATTTTGAAGACAGTAATTTTTACGAGTGATTTTTTGAAAAAGGTAACTCCAGACTTATGTTTTAGAGACTGTGCCATTTATGTGTTCCATTGCATGCTTTTTTAACTAAACAAAGCAGTTGCCTGAGATTTTTCACTTTTTCCCAGTTAATGAAGACATACCGGTAGTAGGAACCTGGCCTATGCACCATTTGCCTCCATGTTTCCATTGCGTTCTTGTATTGTCTTTCTTTGTCAGCTCCTCCTCCTTCCACAATGAAAATTCTTCCTTCCTGCATTTCTAAACCAGCTTTTCCTAGCCTTTGAGCTGAGATTCATCCTGTGCACACTGGCATGTTCTTACTGACTTACTCCAGGAAGCTGACAGAATACCTCGGGATCAGCATGAAGGTGAAGGCTCCCTTTCTTGAGCAGAGGAGGTCATGGGGATGTCAGTAGTAGTTCCTTCTGTGTATTCTCTGTAATTCCCACTCCTGGGGGCCAGTTTGGCTGTACACAGAGCACCAGCAGAATTAGCAGAGGTTTGTTTGGCTGGCTGTGTGAGCTAGCTTGTGGTTCAGTCTTTGGATTTTGCAGCCATGACTTGGTGTAATGGGCTGCTTTACAAATGGTTGAGACTTTATGGCATGGTCAGGGTGTTCAGGTAAGAGTAATACAGTCTGTATGCCAGGTCTAAGGTAAACTGTCATCTGGAGTTGAAGGAATAAGAACCAAATTAAAGGGGTTTTTAATATGTAGGAATGGTTTTTTAACTTGTGTTGGTGTTTGTTTTAACACCATCGTAAAAGAATTAAAGTAGATGAGTGATTTGTGGTGTTCTCTGAGATGTCTAATGTTTCCAGACACTAAACTGTAAGAGGCATTGCAGGCAATTTGGAGTAATCAGTTTTAGAACAGAAATACCACAAACTGCTTTCAGATTGGTTATATTATGCCTTGAAGCAGGACAATGTAACTTTTTTTCCACTTCATTAACTGCTAACTTTTTATTTAAAACCCTGAAAAGTTTCTCTGTGTGATTCCTAGTTGGAGTGTATTCTACTTGAATTGCAATTGTAGAGCAGTTGTGAAATACTTTCTTATAAATTGTCACCTTCCATGTGAGTTTCTCAGTGTAGTCAAAAGCCTTTGATTTCTTACCTATTTCTCGCATGGTATTTTAGGCTACTGTGGCCTACCTCATTCTTAAAATGTCTATCTGCTTCTTGGTTTTTACTGCATGGTTTCAGATTCTCTTTTTTTTTGTTCTGAGCCCAGATAACTAAGTGACCTCTAAAATAAACTTTTCTATTCAGCTGCTTTGGGTTAATTTGAAGGCTTAAACCTTTAGGTACAGGACAAGTAAGTTTTAATTAAACTTTCTGACAAGCCAAAGTGAACCCCTCCATTGGAGGCCATATTTGCCAGCTATCTTTTAGGAAGTATTTCAGCATTTTCGTTCAGAAGTTGTAGTTTGCTGCTTCTGAAGCCTGTATATTAATCACTTCTGCCACAGGGCAGACACTCATCCTGGCTGTTTCTTTAGTGTAGGCATCAGTAACTTTGTATTACTAGCAGAAGCTTAGACAAAATTTAAGTTTGTTTTACCTTGCTCAAACTCAATGGATTCATTTCATTTACTTATTTCTAGGAAAGCAACAGAGTACTTATCTTAGATCAAAAAGAAAAAAAGCAGGGAGGAGGATGTATTATTCTGTTGATTTTTTTCTTTTATCGTAGTTATCCCTGTAATATTTGAGTTTGACTGTTCAGAAATGTTTTAGACTGAGGAGTAGTCTCTTGTAATGGAGAGCATGTTCTTGGACCTTGGTTTGGGCTGTTTTCTGAGTTTCTGTGATTAAGTTGCAGCAGAACTGATTGCAGAACTTAAACCTCTGTGTGCATCTTGCAAAAGACAATTCTTGAATTGAAATTTTCATTTAAATGTAAACTTGTTTATACTAGTGAGGGGTAATGAGCAGTTGTTTGGGTTTGTTTTTTTTTTTTTTGTTTTTTTTTGTGTGTGTGTGTGTGTTGTTTTGTTTTTTGTGTGGTTTTTTTGTTTTTTTTTGTTTTTTTTGTTTTAAGGAAGAATCCACATAACAGTTTGATGGGACAGGAGCAGTGTTCCAGATCAGCTGGTCTCCTCTATATGCACATATGTAAACAAGTCTGCAGATTTTTAAGTTTAAGACTATGGGATTGCGATATTTGGTGTTCTCTAAATATAGTTGAAAATAAATGCAATATCTGTGTGTAATCTCTTTTGAGCAAGTCTTTCCCTATACACACATTCCTTCCACAGCACAGAATGGTGTTTTTATACTAACAAACCTCCCAGCTGTGCTGTATTGCATTAGTGTGGCAGAATTCTGCAAATCTCTTTTCTTTTTTATGGGTGGTTTCAGATGTTACTTTCTGGCACCAATGCCTTGCAGTTATGTTTATAAATCCATTCAATGCTATAACACTAGATTGCATAATTTTGGAGTGTTGATTAAAAACATAGCTTGCTTTAGGATGGGTCTTACCTAACTTTGAATAGAGTCATCCGGTCAACGAAGATGAATTTTGTTTGTGTGTTTTTATAAAGTAGACTGGGTAGTCTGAACAAATTCTAGGATAGTGCCACCAGAATATAGAGAAAAATGCCTTCATAGAAAGTAATTGCTTATGACAAAGGCATCTCAAACTGTATTTAGGAATCAATACTGCTAATGACTTTGAATGGAGGAGAAGTTTATTTGCAGTATGTTAGATTTCTGTAACCTTTTTCTAAAAGAATATATTTGTGTTTCAGACATCTGTTACTGCTGCCTGGTTTCCAGATGCAAGTAACAGAGACCTAAGGCTGCCTCATACCAGGAAGGGGCCTGATCCTGTAAAACTTACTGTATGAAAATACACTTACTGAAACAACTACTAGAATAGTCACTGATTAGGAGTTGTTGAACCCTTTTTGTGGAACATATTGCACAAATAGAGCATCGTATTCTCCAGGAGGAGGGATTTGGAGCAGTTATTAGTTGCAGAGCACAGTTTATCTTTCAGTATGTGTCTGTCTCTAGATTAATACTTTTCTATTGTCTGGAATGGTGAGGAATAAAGTTGAATCGTGTTAATGAGAAGCAAGTCAAGCCTTATAAGGCTTGATTTGTCTTTCCCACAAGCATCAAGTTTAGTAGAGAAGAAGAAACACTCTTGTGATGAGTCTAGTGAAGGAGTCATTCTCTAGTGTCTGCTTCTGGCTTAGAAAATGAACTATCTGCATTCAATTGTTTTCAATTTTTTTTAAAATAGTATTTATTTTAAATAGTATTTTGTCAATCATGGAATTCAAGTTATGTATGATACTCTGCTAATTTTGGGATTTCTGTGTCTGTAGATCCGTGTTCAGCAGTTAAAATACAAGGTTGAAATTATCAATTCCCTTTGATTCTTTGAAGATTCTAATTCATACTTGCTGGTATTAAATCTTTCTGGACAGGAAGGAGTTTGTAGAAGTTAGCCAACTTAATAGCACAAAATAATATTCTAAACTTCGTGGAGTAGAAGCTGGGACTTTGAAAGACTGAAGTGATATACTGGCTGTAGCTGATGATCATAATGGAAAAGGGCATGCTGGTTTTAGATGTTCATTAGGCAAACCCAAAATTCAAAGACTGAGACTATGGTCAAGGTATGAGCAGTTTATTGGATTTCATCACTTAGATGTTTTCCTTCTCTGTCCTGCTTTGTGGTTTGTGATTGCTTTTTTCTTTAGTTATGCTGTTACCTTTAGGTAAGCTGCTTTGGTAGCCAAGCTGATGCAGGTTAGAAAACTGGAAAAACTCTCAAAAAAAGAAAGGCTAGTATAATTGGGTTTGAGGTGAGAGAGAGCTTTTTTGTTGTCTTTGTTTTCCTTTGAAGAGTATTTATTTCAGTTTTGTTGTTGGATAGTATTTGAGTTTGTAGTTGAGACAAGGCAATAGTTTCTCAAGCCAACTTTGTTGGTGAAGGCTGCTTCTTGTCGAACAAAAGACTTAGAATTGAGGAACAAGCAGCCTTCACTGTTAATTTAAAAAAAAAAAAATTACCTGATTATGACATGCATGGTAAGCTAATGAATATAATAATCTTTGGTAAAGCTTCTAAATTCATGAAGTAATAACCTTTCTTGTCAGACAACAAAATATTCTGATATTTGTGTAATTTTTTAATGATACACCGCTCTTACAGCAAGTGAAGTTCTGTGATCTGGTTCTTCAGTCTCTTCCCTCACTTCCCCCAGCTGAACATCTTCATCAGTGCCACAGACAGTGGGATTGAGCACCCTTGGCAGTTTTGCAAGTGACACCAAGCTGAAGTGGTGCAGTCGACATGCTGGAGGGACAGGATGCCGTCCAGAGGGATCTGGACAAGCTCGAGAAGTGGGCCTGTGTGAGGTGCAAGGTGCTGCACTTGGGTCAGGGCAACCCCTGGTGTCAGTCCAGGTGGGAGATGAACAGATCGAGAGCAGCCCTGCCAAGAAGGACTTGGGGGTGCTGGTGAGTGGGAGGCTGGCCATGAGCTGGCCTTGTGTGCTCACAGCTGGCTGTATCCTGGGCTGCATCAAAAGAAGCGTGGGCAGCAGGTCAAGGGAGGGGATTCTGCCCTTCTGCTTCCCTCTGCTGAGACCCCACCTGGAGTGCTGTGTCCAGCTGTGGAGTCTGCAGCACAGGAAAGACTGGGTTCAGAGGAGGGCCACAGAAAGGGTGGAACAGCTCTCCTGTGAGGCAAGGCTGAGACAGCTTGGGTCATTCAGCCTGGAGAAGGTTCAGGGGAAATCTTATTTAGACTAGATGAAAGAAAGAAATTCTTAACTGTGTGCTAGTGAAACAGTCGCACAGGTTGCCCAGAGAGGTGGTAGATGCTTCATCCCTGGAATCGTTCAAGGTCAAGTTTGATGGAGCTCTGGGCAATATGATCTAGTTGAAGGTATCACTGCTAATTGCAGTGGGTATTTGACTAGATGGTCTACAAAGGTCCCTACCAACTCAAAACGTTATATGATTCTGTGATCTTTTATTAATAAGTCAGTAGCAGTTCTTCGGCAAGTGAGTGTGGAGGGGTTTTTTGTAATTGTAACCCATTAGACTGAGGATGGTGATACCTCATTTGCAGACTTTGGTTTGGGATATTTCTTGCTGTGGATTTTGTATTTCATATACTCCTCAGATAGTGAAAACTGGCCAGCCTTTGTTGATTCTGTTGAGAGATGTGAAAGTATGGGTTTAAATTTCAAGTATGTTTTTCAAATCCAAGTAGTTTGTTTACTTGTCTTCAAGTTCTCAGGTTTTCGTTTGAGGTGGTTGAAGCATTTTAGTTTTTCTTTACTGTAGTTTTTGTGAGAATATGTGGCAAATATTTAAGTATTATGATTACCTTAGAACTATAGCAATGAAACTGAGAAGTTGACACTTAAATTATGGACTCTTCTTAAGGAATAAATTTAAACAGGTAAGTGAATGGGGAAGTGCCACTTAAAAGTGCTTACTTGCAGCCTTCTGTTTTAATTATAAGATAGTTAACTTACCAGTATTTCTTCATGTATGCTTAGTGCAGCTCTGCAGATAGGGAAATTTGAGTCATGAAAAGGGTTAGTGCAGCTGAACAGCAAGATGGGTGGGGGAAGTGATTGGACCAAGAAAAAAAAAAAAAAAACAACAACAACGTTTTAAGGGTTGTTTTCATGTAGATCACCCCTTCAGATCGTCTAAATTGACATGTTAATGCCAACGCTTGTGTGAAAGGAAAGGAAAACAGACACAGAATGGAATTGCTCTTCTGAGTCTTAAATCAGTATAAACTGCTGTGAAACCATTGTTCATAAGTTTATCATGTGTGAAGTTTTTTGGTACTGGCAGTCACAGTGGTTGCCACTCTAAGCATGAGTTTCTAGATATGTTTCCCAAGAAAAAGTGTTTTAGCTAACCTTTACAAACAAATACCAGATGATTACAAATTTCATATGGAACAACCATGGGTATTCTGTGGAAAGCAGTTGTGAAGTTTTTGGTATGCTGACTTTTTGCAGACTTTATAATCTCTAAAAAATTTTCTGTGGAAGAGGTATTACTCAGAATAAGAAAGAGGTTTAAAATTCAGTCCTCAGAGCACTCTTAATTATTCTGTACTATGTGAACAATATCTTTGAGGGACAAATGAAATACAAAGCTCAAGAATAGGGGTTAACAGGCTTATCGTTGGGAGGAAAGGTGACAATACCTGCTCAGGGAAAGAGCGATCCGAAAATTCATGTGGAGATTAAAATTTTAGTACACATGTAAATAAGTGGAACTTTTTATTTTCTAGGCTCTCTTCTTTTGGAGTCCAAAATTAATCCGAACACCGCCTACCAGAAGCAACAGGTAAACATACTTTTCTTTTCCTCTTGTTTAAAGGCAGGTTCTTTAACAGTACAAGCAACAGTCTTGCCATACAGTATTTTTTTCCTCTATTGCAAATTGTATTTTATGTTCTTGTACCAAAAATGGGGGGAGGCAAAGTAGTTTGCACCATTTTTGTGCATTTCATGATCCATGTGTTATTTTTCTGTGTTTTTGTGAAGTTGTATGGATAATTTGCCCTCTGTTTTGCACCAAAAATTGCTCTGGCAGAGAGAGGTAAAACATAATTGAAAATCATGAAGTAGCTGAAGTTCCTGAGGTTTATAGTATCTGAAACTTTATATCATCTGCCTTTTTTTCTTCTTTGTGCTTCAGATGCTACAACTTTCAATATATTTTTATTCACAAGAAGACTAGAAGGCTTTAAAGCTCTTTACATGTTAATGTGTGTTTGTCTTTTACTTGGAAGGTGGATATGGGTTAATACTGCTTCAAAGTATTCTGTATAAATAAAAAGCTGGTCAACTCAGACTTGCCAGAATCTTGTCAAATACAGTTAATGTCTTAAAACACTTTGCTTTAACAGTTTATTGCAGGCATACACATACTGTTGTTTTGCTCGTTGGCAGTCCCAATGGTTGTGTGGCTGCAGCTGTTTGTGGGATTGTATGTTGAACTGAATGGGGACAATCAGTATGGGCTAAAAATATCCTTCCTTGAAAAATTTAACCTGTATCTGTCTCTTGATATAATTCATCATGCACCATATAAACAGCCTGTACTGAACAACTGATAGGGCCAATGTGGGTTTGAAGAATCAATTCCAGCAAAAGTGCTAAGCAGACTAAGAGTTAGCTATAATCCTGACTAGCTTGAGGTCATGGTTCTATGATACAGTAACTTGAGCTTTAGGACTCCTTAAGTGACACTGAATATTTCACAGCTCTATGGTATAAAGTGCTGATCTACTGTAAACTTGCTTTGCTGGCTTAAATCTGTTCGAAGAGCATTGAGGGGGGAGCTTTGTGTCAATAGGCTTTGTGCCAGATCAGCCACGAAACCTACTTTGAGTTGGCGCAAAATTGTAAGATTGGTGCAAACCACCACATATCTGTCAGTGTAACAGCATTTGCTACTCTGGGTCAGAGTAGTTTTGTAGTCTAACACTGCACAAATCAGTACTGGCCATTGTGTGAGAATATGGTTAGAGAAATAAAAATATTAAATATGAGTCTGTCCCATTAGAATAGCACTACCTTTTCTGTGCTGGAGGAGTGCTGTTCTTAAAGCTTTCAAATGCTGCATAGACAGAAATTTATATTTGCAGGTGGATTGTTCATATTATTTAAGCAAAGCAGTCTCTAATGTACATTGAATGTAGGACTCTGAATGTAGGACTCCACTCTGAGCCTTAGAAATGCCAAATGTTTCTTGGTGTTTTTATTAAATCTGCTTTGTAGCCTGTTATTTTTCATGTGGGGTCTACTTACCCATTCCTTTAGTAAAATGTGAGTTCAGAGTTTAAACGTGATTCCATATGAGCTAAGCTTGGAGCTTAGCAGCTGAAAGGAAGAGTAGCTTTTCTCCAGCTCTGGTTCTAGAACTCTCAACTGCCTTAACTCAGTAACCACATGAAAATCAAGTTGGTACTCCAAATCCCTCTGCAAAAATCGGTAATGCTTTGTGTTTGCAGAAGTTTCAAGCCACCTTACACAGATCCATTTGTGGAACTGAGATGGAAGAGCGCGTGAGATCTTTCTTTCTGACTGCAGGAGGCCACTTATGTCGCCTCATGTGCTGGTGAAGTTGCAGCCCAAGACAGGAGACTTGCTTTTGAGTTTGCCTGCAGTTGTTAGTTGTGCTTAAAAAATTTCAAGAATCTAAGACTTAAAACTTCAAAGTAACTGTCTGGTGTGTTATGATCTTACCAGGCTTTTACTTTAGAATTTTGTTGTGAGGGTGAACCTCTGTTCCATTTTAAGGGGTACCTAGCAGTATGTCTGTTTTTACTGTGACATACTCAGCATGTGGCTTGTGGGCACTTCAGATATCTAATGGAATAAGTGGATGAGTTCTGACTTAGTTTCTTTTTACAAGCTTCGTGTCAGCCCAGACAGTCTTTTATTGGACCAATTGAAATGTGTGATTGGAAGGAAGAAGAGACCATGGGTGGTAAATTGCAGAAACTTGCTGTGCCAGTTGTTTGGGTCCTTCAGCGAAAGCGTTGTAGATACCTTTGTGATAAACACTGAAGTTCTTCTGCTGGTGAAAGAACCTTCTACCTATGCTGCACTCTTAGTGCCAGTGTGGAACAGATGGTCTTATTAATTGTTGATATCGCAAATTACACAATCTTATGGTATACATATGTGCATTCTAGTTAACTGCACATCTTAGATAATTATTTATCAAAATAATAGTGTGAAGACCTAGGACAAATTTGCCTTGCTGTCTCTGTTCCCTTGATGTGTAAAACGTCCATGGAAATGACAAACAAACAAACAAAAAACCCTAACAAAAACCAAACAACAAAACCAAACAAAAACAAACAAAACCAACAAAACCCCAAACCAAACAAACAAAAAACCATAACAAAACCCCAAAAAACCCCCACCAACAAAACCCAACAAAAGTTATACCCTCTTAATCTGAGCTTCTAGTGAAATTTTATCTGTTTTCTGTTTCTTGGTGTTTTGGATTGAAAGCCATGACTGCCCTTTAAGGTGGTAAATACCACTGTGTGCCTTTAATTTAGAAGAGAAAGAGTACTTTGGAAGATCTTGAGTCCTGCTCAGGGACTCATTTATCATACATCAACCTGCGATACTTCATGTTGCATGGTCTGCTTTCCAGTCTTCCCACACTCATCTGGAGGTTTGAAATAATTCCTTGAAGCATGGACACATAGACAGTCATTTAACTACCCTTTCACTAGTCAGATAAATTAGTCTTTGTCACAGTGAAGCCTCATTTTCTGCCATGTGTTCAAAAAGAAAGATATGTCTGTGTATCTGATTCTGCAATATAGAGTTGCTACCAGTGGAAGTGACGTGGTTCAGAGCATCCAGAACTTCCTGGCAAACTCATTACTTATAGTAGAAGTAGAAGAAAGGAACCCATATGAGGAAAACAAGCTAGAAAGAAAACACCTTGAGAAACTAATGTCCTGTGGCTCAGAAAAAGGACTTAATATTTCTTATGTTAAGGTACTATTTGTAGGCAAAAACTTCTTCAGAAAAAGCAAAATGTGCATCAGTATAGCCACTTGGACACCTGACTTGTATTCTTGTTTATAGCTATATGTTAAGTTGTCTTTGGTTTCTTTTTTTAAAATGTTAGATAATGGTTCTATAACTTTGCCATGGAATATACTGGGTAAGTAGTAGCACACAGCTTAAAAGCAAATTTTGTTTAGTAAGTGAAATTTAATTATACAGTGAATTGTTTGGTCACACATGGAATACTTGGTTTTCCTCGTCTGTTTTTGTTTTCTTAGTATGCTAGTAAAGGTAGAAGGTATCTTAATTGTGGGGTATTTTTTTGAGGCATTGAAATTTCAGAATGCTAGTGACAGAGGTGCTGTTCTTAAGCAAGTGATTCTTATTCAGAAAACAAATTGTACTAGTATATTAGGAGAACACACCTCTTCCTATGCAACCCTGAATGAGGAAAAAATATATACATAGCATTTATCAAGGGAGAAACCTGATATGGGTGAGGACTTGGGTATGCACTTCTCGATATACCTGGGCAATGCTTTAACAATAGAACAGTAAATATCCTCAACTGTTTTGTAGATACATCCATGAACATCCTGTAACCCTGTGATAAAGTATATATGCCTTTTTATGTCTGAAACAAGGAAGACCCGAGTTGCTTACAGCTTCCTGCTGCAGAGTCTTGTCTCTGCACTAGAAATGTTGTGTCCTGTGCTTTTGCAGCCTCTTTTTCAGTTCCTCACAAGAGTACAAAGCTTCGGCTCATTCAGAGTACCGTGCAGTAGCTGTGGAACTTGGTCATCCTTGAATGATGGAGAGCAGGCTTATTAATAAAAAAGCCAAATTTTGAAAAGATCCAAAAAGGCACTGGCAGAATGCTCAGAGAAGATGAACTTCCTACTTTTGCTGTCATGACAAGCGAGCTAACAGTGAAACTATTTCAATAAAATTTGTGCCTATGATACCCAAGTTAGTAAGGAAAAATATGTGACTTTGTGAGCTGAGGAGATAAACAGGGGGAAGGACTGCTCTTGGGTTTGGGCTGAGCCAGTTCACCTCTTTTAAATTACCACGTTTCTTTTCTTTCATGTCTGTTTTCATGTGTAATCTGATTTTTCTGCTGTTGCTTGGTATGGTCATTAGGCCAGTGAGTTAACATTCTGTTACAGAACTAATAAATTGATTTAATTCCTTGTGATTCATGGGACTGCAGCTATGAAATCACTAACTGAAAAGTCATGTATAGTTTCTGAGCTTCCAAGAAAGCTAGCAGAATACAGGCTGAATATGCATTTGATACAGTTTTAGTCCAGTTTTAGGGATAAATTGGTAGCACATCTAGATAACCAGGTTCCAGGTGAGGAAATGCATAAAACCAAAGGCAGAATTGAAACTTTATATTGCATTACTTGAGTGGCTTTTTTAGCCCGAAGATTCTGCCTCGACCTACCACAATAACTGTATATTTACCTTAAAAAACCTGGATAGTGCCGGTAGGTGATTTCTTAAACAGAAGCCTGCTTATGAAATTGTACTTTTGATTGTAAATATTTACATAGCAAGATGCTGAAAGGTGGCTTTACATGTCCAGGGAAGTGTCTGTGACTGTAAACAATGTAAGTGCCTAGATAAGGAACAGCAATCAGGCAGTCCCTGAGGGGGAGAAACAACCTTGCTGTTTTGAGTTTTCAGTGTGGGCCAGGAAAGTGTCATAGGCCTAAATCATTTGAGAGCTAGTAGGAAAAGATTAATTTGCTTTTTAAGACTGAAAGCAGGAATTTATGAAACACCTATTTAATGTAGGGGGTTACTACTTCTTGAGTATAACCTGAATCTTATAGGGATGCCAAGAGAAAGTTTTGGAGCGACAGACAAGATTGGTGTTCTCCCTGGACATGAACAGCAGTGAGAGTCCATGGTCAACAATAACAGTTTTGTTAATTTTATCACATGAGGAAAGAAATCGTAATTTTACAGCAGAATCAAATCCTGAGTACTGGTTGCTCTGAAATTCTTCATTGTGAAATCCCAGGGTTTGCTTTGGAGATATTGTGAATGCTGTATAACACGTCTGCTAATCAGCTTTCCAATTGTTTAATAAAACTGATTTAATGTCTAATAAACTTGTGACTTCTAGTGAGTGTTATGGCGAGGACTTTGGACTGATAACGTGTATTCAACAAATTTTTACCCTTGAGGAAAATAAGAAGCCTTTTGGCAATAATTTCAAAAAATGAGAAGTCAGAGGGTAGATACTAAGCCCTGTTCTTTTAAGTTCAATTGCCCCTGCCTCCTGGCTTGAACTGTTGGTAGGTTTGAAGGTTAGCTTTTCTAGACATGAAGTCTCAAATAAAACTGTAGCACACAGCAGTACTTTCTTGAAAACCTCTAACTAACCAGAATGTGCTTTGTATAGGCTTGATGCAGCCAGAAATGAGAGAAGCAGCACAGAAATCTCCAATTGCATTTGGAATTGTTGCCTCAGGCTCTGTCCTTATAAGGATTAGA
The DNA here is from genome assembly GCA_038380795.1 of Pyrocephalus nanus. Taxonomy (NCBI): domain Eukaryota; kingdom Metazoa; phylum Chordata; class Aves; order Passeriformes; family Tyrannidae; genus Pyrocephalus; species Pyrocephalus nanus. The sequence goes on along the minus strand of CM076265.1, from coordinate 47,310,945 downwards.
GTGTACAAAGTTACCCTCCATTGATAAAAATGATTAATACCTCTTTATGGGAATGTTAAATACACAGGTCTCCTAAAAAGAGGCCATGCTTAAAACTTCTGCTTATATTTAAAAATACACCTTTGCAGTCATAAGGAACACTAATATGGGCTAAGATGCTGATGACATATCCAACTGGCACTACCGTCAAAATACTGTCTTGCAAAGCAACAAATGATTTTCAAGCTTGAGATAAGGTCGTGAACGCCACATAAATAGCTCCTGATTATCATCCTCTTTATAAAAAAGATCTTGCCAAGAACTGTAATACATCTTGAAAAATGTGAGGAGCTCGAATGCTGGGATTCTTGCAGAGCACTCAGTATAAAAGCCTTCAATGATAAAACATCCGTCCGTGTTTCTGACAGTTCATACAACTGTGATTTAATACTGCAGTTTCACATTCTAATTGTTTAATGATGAGCTTGATACAAACAAAGTTTAGATGTTCTAATCATACCATCCAGTTCCTTGTGTAGAGGCTAACATTTTGTATGTAATGCAAAAACAGAGGACATGTTTTTGATAAAATTGAGCCAGAACTTCCATGAAACATGTAAAATTGAAGATCTCATCAAGGTGTGATATGCAAGACACATCTCCTAACTGGTAGCTGCTATTACTAAGCATATTTATCCATGTTCCTGTTTTCTCTTGGAATGGAGAATGCATTCTTAAGAAATTTCAGTTGCTTTCTGGAGTTAAAAGAAGTAATGTTTGATATTTGAAAGCAACAAATAGTCTTATTCCACAGCTGAGAGATCCAGAATAGTTAGTGGATTCAGATTACACTGAGGAGATTTCAGATCAAGCACACAGATTTTATTCTTAAAATAAAACAAGCAGAAACAACATTGTTGTTCATGCATTTTTTTATCTCTAACTACATTTAGAATTTCCTTTAGTCATTTCTTATACAAGTCTAAGTCTTGTACTGCTCTTCTTTTTGATGATTATAAGTTTTGTAGGATTATCAAAATGAAATTACATTCATAACTGTCTGCATTTAATACTGAATTTAAACTTTGACAGAACTGTGTATTATGCAGCAGAGTGAAGTGCTTTTGTCACTGTTTCAGGTTCTCTTCTTAAAAGACCTTTGAGGCAAGAAGGGCTGTACAACCAAATACTGTTTCCTGAAGATCAGAGAGTAGCAATTGGTAGAGTTCTGTTGTGGAAATGATAATAATCTATAATATGAAACACTTGTGTAATAAGACAACAGATAACTAATAACTTAGACTTGTTGATGTTGGCAGTTGGAAAACACTTTTCTGATATTAGTAAACCAATTCTGATATTAGTAAAGCAATTGCTGTACTATGGCCAAATACACTTCTGTTCATCTGTGACTGTAGTTTTCAAAAGCAGGTTTTAAAAATAGTCATTTCCCTGTTTGTTAGTTATGTTCTTTATGAAGAAGAAAATACATTTTGAACTTTTGGAAAATTGCTTGCTTAGAAATCTAACCACTTTGACTTCAATAAAATTAAAAGTAGATTGGAAAGTTGCAAGTTCTGCTAGGATCAACTTAAAATGTAGTGTTAGGGTTAGTTGTGGGGTTTGGTTTTTTTTAATTAACTAAGCATTACACAGTGTGAAGCTAATGAGACAATGGCCTTGAAAGTTACTGCAGTATGAATACTAATTGCAGAGATTAATGTATTGGAATTTGAACCTGTTACCTACAATGAATACTGCAGTAAGATATATACTGTTTTTAACAGATGGTAAACAAAAAAATTTGTGGGTTTTTTCTTTCTTTTTTTTTTTTTTTTGGACCTTCACTTTTCAGATTCTCATAAACTTTTTTTCCTTGCTCTATCGGAGTCAGCAGTACCAGGTGCTGTCAATCTGTTATTACCAGAGTATTTGCACCATGACTTTGTAGAGAATAAGCTATTAATTATGATTTTTTTTTTTCTTCCTTTTGTATTTTGGAGGTGGTCTTCCTAAATCCCTTTCTTCTGTGTACCACCTCTTCCTCAACCCTTTGGAAAAGGAAAAGGTAAACTATTTGCCATTTACAAGGTAAAGCCATTAGTGCCTCTGAAGCAGTATAGCTGCTCTGGTAATGGCAAATTGATTATATTGTATTGCTTGACAACCCTAATGGATCTAGCTGATGGTGCTGTTTAGATTGTAGTTTAGTTTAAGGAGTTTTCCAGTAAGTGCATATCAAAATCTAAATCTAAGATTTCTCTTTATCCTCAGTGTTCATTTTAGTATTTGAAGCAAATTAATTAGTAAACTGTATTAAACTTTATAAATGCATGGCAACTTACAGTGCTTGTGCAAATATTTAAAATTAATTTCTTTAGGAATAATCACTACTAGCAAAATCTATACTTTAAGAAATACAGATTCTGTATTTTATGTTCCCACTGAAATGCAAGTAGAAAAATCCTCACGTCCTTTGTCCTAGTGAGTAAATGCACAGTTTGGCACTTAGCTGACATAATACAGTTTCATGGAGAGATATATATTTACTGTGGCTATATTTTAGCTGTTATAGGAAGACAAAAGACTTAAAATAAAACTTGATTCAGTATGTGTAAATAATGCCGATTTTCTTTTCTTCTTTTAATATTTTTTATTTATTTATATTTTTTATTTAGTTATTCTAAGAGTTATTTAGCAGACTTTTAACTACTTCATCAGCTGCCTTGTCAGTGAGTGACACTGCTGTTTGCTACATCAGCTGCCACTTTTGTATATTGGGTTTGCATGCAGTGTGAGGGCTCTGATAAACTCTTGAACTACCTCTCTAGTAGATGAGAACTTAAGTATCTGGGCACTACACATAGTTGAACACAGCTTCAAATCATTTCTAGAAATCTAGGGCAACACTTCCTTCCAGAATTGTAGTTTGGAATAAGTAAAGCTCCTGTGCATGGCTCAGTGTGAAGGTGTGTGTGCTCTCAGGCAGTTAAGTGTGCTTATTCAGGTTTCTGTTCTTTAAACCTTGTAGGCCTCTCGGGGCTGCCTTTTAAGCAACTGTTCTGTGCATTAGCACAGTGTCTTCTGGGGCCTATAAAAATGGAAAAAAGAAAAGATTGTAACTTTGATCCTAAAGAAGAAGTGCAGTTTTATGTGATCCAGTTAAAACATTTTTAAAAAAAACCCCAAGCGTAAAAGCCATAAAAGCTGTTGCTTTTGTTATTGTATTTTATCAGAGGGTGCATTGAGGTAGAAGTGCATATTCTGGATCAGCCTTTTTGAGATTTACAGTATTATGGTCACGTGAAATAAGAAATAAGACCTTCAGTATCTTTCTGAAACTTCTTTGTTCTGATTTATGCAGAAATCGTTTCAATCCTAAGAATCTTAAAGCATATAAACATTTTAAAAAGTATTTACATTTGTGTTGTAATACTATCCTGTCAGAATTAGATCTCAGCTTGTTTTTATTTAAAAATTTTACTATTTAAACTTGAAAATACATTGCCTGAAAATACTCTTCTTCTCTTTAAAGGATACCTTGATTGTGTGGTCTGAAGCTGAAAATTATGATTTGGCACTTAGTTTTCAAGAAAAAGCAGGATGTGATGAAATATGGGAAAAAATATGTCAGGTAAGTTTGATAAATGTAAGATTGAAACAACCTAATTCATCCTAATGTTTGTGTTCAAACTTTTTAGACTGTTCTAAGAGATAGAAAGCAGAAACTATTGTTTTAGCACCTCTCCCAGATTTTGCATTTTTGAATTTGAACACTTTCTCCTTCCTTCAGAAATTTATTACAAACTTAATCTTGGATACTTTTTTAGAGGTTTTTCAGGTTTTGCCGCTTAACATAACTCTTTATCTCTATTATTGCCCAAGGAAGTGCACCTCTGAAAAAGTTTCATTACGATAATGTCATAATTAACTTTTTCCAGGTTGACCAAAAGGGAAAAGATTACCTATCAAAGCTTTACTGTAGAGAGAAGAATGTATGTGAGCTCTTTGTGAATTTTATAATTATTTCTTATTAAGTATATACCCTAATGTAGTATTTTATATATGGTATATATAATAAAACAGTATCTTAATTACATTTCTCTTTCTGCATTTCTCATTCTTCTGTTTCTGGTGAGGGCAATATTGAGTGCCTCTCAGAACTTCTTCCATGTTAATTTTTCTAGGCTATGAAAGATTGATCTGATAGTTGGAGATAGCTCTGTCCCTGTATTATCACCTTAAAGATACAGCTTTAAGAATTCAAACAATTTATATGTAGCATGTATATATTTTAAATATATGTTTTACCACTGAGACCAGATGACTGTATAGTCATCACATCAGTATTGCTTGTGGATAATATTTGGTCAGTTGTTAACTATTGACCAATACCCATAAGAGTTTAATCAGTATATTCACTGCTGTTAGTTCATTTTGTCAGTTCTTATTTGGGTTTTTTCTTCCATTCCAAACATCGCAGCTTTTCTTAATTCTCTGCTACATTATGTGGGATTTCTCTTAATTACTCTCTGTGCTCTGTTTCTGTTCTTAACAAACCTCTAGCTCTCTCCACTCTGTCTTTTGGAATTCATTGTCACTGATTTCAGAAGTAAAGCAAAAGAAATCTGTTTTTGTGGTGGCATGTGTATAGATTATTCCTTTTTTTAGGAATGAGTCTTTTCAACAGTTTACCACTTATGTAAATAAGTAGAGAAACTTATGTAAATAAGTACAGAAACATTTCCAGGAACCTTAGCAGTCAATGGATTGAAAGTTGGGGACAGAAACAAAATGGGGAAAAGGGGAAGTTGTGTTCTTGGGAAACACCCAGATAAGAAGCCCAGCTTCCTCACCCTCATGTAAAGATCTAATATTTTTGTAGGAAACCAGTGTCTTTACATCCTGTTTTGAGGCCATGCTATTGTGTTTGTGTCTAGTGCACTTTATAGATCTTAAGCTTCCTCTGTCATGAAAACTTCTTCTAAAAGGAAAACTTTGATACCATTTATAATGTAAGTGGTTGCTGATGTATAAGCAGAACAATATATGGTTTTTAGCAGTGTTTTGGATCTTAATCCAGGTATAGGCTTGCTGTTACAAATGAAATACTATTTCTCCCAGGGTTTTTTGGCTGACTTTCAAGATGAAAAAGAACACTACCTTCTACTGCTTTGCACAGCAGTGCCTTTCTGAATTTGACACATCAGACTCCAAGCAGATGCTAAAATTAAGATGTCATTAAAGATGATACACTCTGGTGCCCAAGCATCTGTCAGTTTTTTTCACTAATTCGTACTTTCCACATTTCCTCGTATCTCTAGAGAGGTCTTTGCAGGTCCTGTGCCTTGTTTTTCTGACAGTTTTCCACTACTCTTTTGTCAGTGTTTGGGCTTTTCTGTTCTTATGAGGGGATTCTGTGTCTGTAGAGTATTTGGAAAGTGCACGGTAACAGATTTTGACTTGCAGGTCTCCAGAACTGAAAACAATAATTAAATTAGCAAGACTGGTCTCTCTCCTCTGTTTGAAGTAGCAGAAGCTTTCAAAGCATCAAGAGCAGTTAGTAGCCTATAGATGAGTGTTTAAAGCTGTCACTGCAATAATGTAATACTGGTTTGCATTTAAAAATCTGTCTGCAGAGAATAGACTGGAAACATAGCTTAGTTTAGTAGTCTATTAAAAAGTTGCCATCCGTATTAGTAATTATGTATTTCTGTTTTTATTTGAAGTACTTCAAAATGTAGCTTTTTTTTCATTCTTCTTTTTTTAGAAAATAAATGTCTAATGTAGAAATAATTTTGTAAAGCCTTCTATTTGAAGAAATCTTTTAATTATCTCTTGATTTTCCAAACCAGCTATACTCGATGTCCAACTTAGATTTGCACTTCTCTTTTGCCTGTACAGAGAAAAAGCATGTGATACTTGAAATTATATTTTTTAAAAAGCATTCAAGCAGCAGAAAAATTAATCTCTGCTTTTTTGACAAATTTTATTTTGTAGGTTCAAGGCAAAGACCCTTCTGTTGATATTACTCAGGACCTTGTCGATGAATCTGAGGAAGAACGTTTTGATGATATGTCATCACCAGGTCTAGAATTGCCATCCTGTGAACTAAGTCGACTAGAAGAGATTGCAGAACTTGTGGCATCTTCACTGCCTTCACCGTTACGCCGTGAGAAACTCGCACTAGCACTGGAAAATGAGGGTTATATAAAGAAGCTCTTGGAAATTTTTCATGTGTGCGAAGACTTGGAGAACATCGAAGGACTACACCACTTATATGAAATTATCAAGGGAATTTTCCTTTTGAACAGAACTGCACTTTTTGAAGTCATGTTTTCCGAGGAATGTATAATGGACGTAATTGGATGCCTAGAATATGATCCGTCTTTATCACAGTCACGGAAACACAGGGAATTTCTGACTAAAACAGCAAAATTTAAAGAAGTGATACCTATATCTGACCCAGAGCTGAAGCAAAAAATACACCAGACATACAGAGTACAGTATATTCAAGATATGGTCCTACCCACTCCCTCAGTCTTTGAGGAAAATATGCTATCAACTCTTCATTCTTTCATCTTTTTTAATAAAGTGGAAATAGTTGGTATGTTACAGGTAAGTTTCAAAATTTCATAGTCTCTTATTTGCACTTGGGCACAGAAAGTTGGATAATTATTCTTGGAAAAATCAAAGTGCTTTGGTGGAGCCTTCACTTCTGTGATTCTGGAAGTGATTGTGCAGTATGACAGAAAAGGTGTGGATTGAGCACGGAGTTGTTAAAAATATGTTCTTAAATGTCTGGTTTTGAGCTAGATTCTCTGTAACTGATTTAAATGGAGTAAACATGTAGAATCTTGAATAAGGTTGTTTAGAATGAATAGTGTTGTTTGCATTTTGAAGCGTTGACTTTAATAGGAATTTTGAGGGTTGGAGGTTTCTTGTATTTTGGGACTTTTTAGTCACTAGACTTAAGGATATTTTTGTCATGTAACCACGAAAAAAATTTAAATTACTTTGCCTAAATTTCACAATTTCCTCCTACCAGGATGTAACTGTTGCTATTTTTAAAAGTAAATTAACTTAGTTGTTTGGAAAGTACAGGTTAAGAACACAACACTGCCTTAGGCGCTTAAATGTTTGCTGAGTTTACCTTTATAAGTCACTAAATAACGCAGCTTGGAATTAGCAGTTTTTCCTGAAGTATCTTACTGCAAATGTAAAGAGATTATATGATACTTCAGATATCTTAACAACGTGTCTTCAGTATTCTGCACCAACCCATGAACTTCTTGAACAGTGGTACAAGCAGAGGAGCTTCCTAAAGCTTCCAGCTAACTCAGCACATGTATTTTTGTTTGTAGAACTTAATTATCTAAATTATCTTAATTCTCCTAGTGTTTAATGAGTGAATAGCCACTGCCTTTGTAGGGGCTGTCTGATCTAGAGAAATGGACTTAGTGCTAGGTGTTACTGATTACCTTAATCATATTTATCTTCAGTTTGACTCTCAGGATGCACTCTGTATGTCAATGTATAATTTCATTGACAATACAGCGAAGGAGAGTGAAAAGTCCTTTTGCAAACTCATACAGCAAGTAATTGCCAAAACTAGGCCTCACAACTTTTCATCCACCACCCACTCCCTTGGAGCTTTAATATGTCCTGTCCACATGTGAAGTGTTTAATAAGCAGGCGGATGTGCAAGACATCATACAGACCTTCTGCTGAGGCCTGTGCCTGGTGGGCCTGTGAACCAGGCATTGGAGCAGCCACTGGAGGCCCAGTGGAGTACCTGGGGCATCTTCAGTAGTACTGGGCCCTGGCTTATGCTCACCTGAACCAAACTGTTCATGTCTGTGTGTGTGTCCTTGATAAACAAAGTCACAGTTGCTTGTCTGGAACAGAAGGCCTTACTCATTTTGGAGCAGCCAGTTTGAGAAAGTTGACAAGCCTGACTGAGAGAATGCCGAAAAGATTCAGTTAAGGGGTCTCAACTTGAGCATCCAGTTGACTACTAGTCATACTGTCATAAAATGTCTTGTCGTCTTTGCAAGCTAAAAGCGAATTTCTGAGCATGTTACAATTTGGCTGGAGGAGGGGAAGAATTACTCAGGAGTCTTGGTGACAGTGGCTGATTCTGAGGGGGTCTAGAACTTTGAAAAGAAAGCTGGGAAAGGAGAAAGAGGACCTGATCTGGCAAAATCTTTAAGGATGTGTTTACCAGATATCCCAGGATAACTTTATTGAGGACTAGTGACTGATGAGTTTCCTTTACTCTGTGTCTTACAACCTGTGTTAGATTAATAGGTACAGGGTAAGTTTTGGTTAGAATAGCAAGTTGTAGTGTGGTTGCCAAACTTGTTAGTTGCAGTTCAGAGGTGCAATAGATGCTCAGGGCTGGTTGTGATTTGCTGTGTGACAGCGGATTTCTCAACCTTATCTTCACTTCTCTTGCTGTTGTCTGTGGTTGAGAATAAAGTGTACTCCATGTGTGTGGGAGCCAGAAGAATTGACATTGCATTTCAGAGTTAGATAAATATTTCGAATTGTTCAAGTACTTTCTACAGCTTTGAGGAGACAAGAGTGGTAGCACACAAGAAAGATAATACATCCTGTGCTAGATTGCATTTCCTATACTTTCACACTACAGTTCTATAGCAGTGAGTGGGAACTCCCTGAATCTGTAAATCAGCATCTGTTGGAAATCATTTGACATTGTTGATCAGTTTTGATTTTGAGGGAGTTAAAAAAGACTATCACAAATTATATGTCCATTGCATTTTTAAGAGTTTAAAAGGCTTGACTGATGATTTTTCAAGTTCTTGCAGTGTAGCTCTAAACCAAGGTTTCAGCCTAATTACCAGGCATTTAGTTCTTCATTTATTTGTAGAGCAATATGTCAGGTTTTTTTCTGTAATCTCTGCACTCTAAACTCTCATTTCACCCCCAATTCCTACAGTCTGTGTATAAAATGTATGATACTGTTCCTTCTCCTTTCTTTAAGCAGAATAAATAATGCTCTGAGAACAAAATTAAAAGACTGCTTTTGTTGATTTCACTTCTGTAATTAATTCCTAAGATCTTTCTTCCATTCATGTATGGTTTAACATGCATTTAAGGGTTGGAGGTTTCTTGCATTTTGGGACTTTTTAGTCACTAGACTTAAGGATATTTTTGTCATGTTACCATGAAAAAAAAAATTAAATTACTTTGCCTAAATTTCACAATACAATCTCTGTTGGTAGTTGGTTGTATGATAATAGTTTGTGTATGTGTGGGGGGTGTTACTTCATGAAAGATTTAAAGTTCTCTGGAATTCCTGGCATTCATTATTGTAGATCTTACAAAATCTTGGTGCTCACTAACCCTACATGTGCACTGAAGCGGTTTCTCTTGTAAGTCATTATTAATTGAAAAGGCTCTAAAATGCTTCCTGGTAGTTTATTGGGAGCTGTGGATGAGTCTTAAGTTCTTTGTTGATACATAATACAGGTTGTTAATACCTCTGCTGTTGACTTTAGCTAGTCTCTCCTGGACCATTGAGGATGTGACAAAAAGAGATCTCCCTCCTTTTGGGAAACTGTACTGCTCAGAATAAAAGTAAACTCCCTGAGTAGCTGATATCCTGTGACATACTGCAACTATTGTGTGTACAGCTGAGTTGTTGTGTATTCTGTTCTTTTCTCTCTTGCTGGCTGTGAAGGAAAGGAAAAGATAAACTGTTACATCCATCGTGAAAAAAAAAGAGCTCTAAAGGGGCCTGTCCACGTCGGACTGTGTATTAACCAGAGAGTGGCTTTTGCAATACCCTCTTCTCAACTCAGTTGTTCCTCAGTTTCAGAGAAAGGATTAGAAATTTGTACAAGACTGTGCAGATTGTGTCTTACACTTTTACACAGGCTGAGTGACTTTACTCAAAACCACCACCGTGTTTTATTTAAGGCATTTGCTGTCAAGATGGGCCATTTAGGGTCATTAAAGGTCACTGACCTTTAAGGTCAGCTTTTCAGTTATAACTGGTGGATTCTGTAAATGAGAACTTGCTGATTCTTAAAGAGTTCTGGCTTTATTAGAGAGATTTTGGACGTGTTTAAGAAAAAACAAATTCTGTAGTCATGGAAGATGCCCGCTTCCCTGATTTTGCCTTTTTTAGTAGGTAAATAGCTGTTGCCCCTTTGTGGTAAAACCAAACACAGAAACTAGGTAACCTTTAGCACTTAGCATCATGAACCTTATTCCTCCCATCTTCTTCATGAAGGTTGGCTTTCCCGTAATCTTTACAAAAATGCTTACACTGAAGGGCTTTTCTGACAAATGGAGGTTAGTTTATTTGTGATACAATTTTATAAGATCTGTCATTTTAAGTGAGCATGTCAACATTTCACTGAACTAAGTACTGTTGTTCCATGGTGAATAACAGAGCCATGAAAGCAGTATTTCCAGCCTGCAGAATTAACTGCTGTGGAAACTACTCAATGACAGATTGTGTGATTTGCTGTATGTAAGATCCAAAAGAGGTATATAACATGTTCTTGCAATTTCAGCCCCTCCTAATATGCTCTTACTGCTTGGGGTCCAGCCTGTTGTAGTCTTGAGATGTCATAGCCTCCAAGAAACCTTGCTGAGAGTGGGGGTGGGACAGGTAAGTGGTGTTTCTTGCTTTATATGACGCTCTTTTGCAATTTAAAAAGTATATACTAATGATCGCACTGGAGGCCACCAGTTCTTTCCCTTTGTATTATTAACTAGTTGTTAAAAAACCAAAAACTTGCAAAACTGCGCCATAGAGTGAGCAAACACTGTTTCCTTCTGTTCTCTCCCCCCTTTCTCATTGGCATGTTATTTTTGCCAGCAAGATCCTGCTATGTTTTTATCTTCCAGAATACAAAATATTGCTAACATTACTTCTGGGTATGTGCATTTAGACTTCGGTGTCTTTTATTTTCAGGAAAGTTGAGAGTAGGAGGGGAAGATTTGACGTGTTAAAACAATTTTTGTGCCTGATAGAGCGGTGATCACATGGTATTACTGTACTGGGAAATCAGATTTTTTTAAGACAGAAATCATGTTACTGATGGCCCCTATTTCCGTTTTCAAGAACTAAAAACTTGTAGGCATTTAGGTACGTATTTTATGGGTTTACTTATAACAATAGCCAAATTTTATTTTTCAAGTAGTTTTACAGATAGTTGCTTATTATTAACTGAGACCCATGGATGTAAATGTAATTATCTGTAGTTGTTTTAGAGGAAGAATCATGTCAGTGCATGTTGATGGTTTTGCCCAAATCCAGTCTGCTATTTTATAGTAGTTGACTTAGGAAAAACTGGAGATCAACTGTCAGCAAAATACACCTTGCAATAAAGTGTAAAAGGACACCACCTCCTGGGGTAAATAACTTGCTGAAAGATGTTTGCAAGTGGTGCATGCTCATGATTTCTGGGATAAACATCTTCGTTGTAGAAAACGATTTTCCACGTGTGCAGAAACTGCAGAAGTGATTGGGTGGATCCCACTGCTGTTCCAGCGTGTTGATGCGAGTGGACGTAGCGCACGATGAAGGCCTTGCGTGGAAAGGCAGTCTGATATAAAGGATATTTTAAACTTAGACATCTTCTAGTGTGGTAGCAGGAAGGACTGTATGTTTGAAGCCGTAATTATCTGTTCACTGGTAACATGTTACGAAAATTTAACTTTATGGGCTAAAATACTGTTTCTGCCCAAAATGAATATGGAGGTGGAAAATGCAATGGGAGGTATGCTCTCTTCCTTGCTTAGGTGTTGTTGAGTTTCTTGGCTGAGGTTTTTTTTTGAGAAAGGGATATTTTTTGTCATTTATCTGTAATCACAGACAAAGTATCTGATAACTGCAAGTTAATTACATTTTAAGAGAGGCCTGCTTTTGAAGAATCCTTTTTTAAGTGCCTTTTGAGAGGAGGAGGAGGATTGCTTTGAAAGTTGTATCACAAATGTAAATCGTGCCTTTTTTTTGATCCTACTTTATCTGTGGGTTTTCTTGTTTTTAAAGTCATAAATGATTGAGAGAGTAGTTGGCCTGGCTTGATTTTATCTTCATAAGCTTTGAAATGTGTTAAATCCTGGAAGCATCTAGTAGATCTTGCAAAAGCATAAATGATTATACTTAGTGTCTGGTATACACATAGTTTAAGTATTGCATTTCTAATAATTTCTGTGCATGGAGAAAATAGCTAGATTGTACTATTACTCCATAAACTGTTGTTTGCAGTTTTATTTCCTTGAAAAACAGTTGTGACCTTCACAGCTTCTAAGATACATCTAAATGTGTTTTGATACTTGTCTGTATGAAGAGGCCAGATTCTGCAAAGTATTGTGTATTTGCACTGTGTTCACTTCACAAACATATTTTGGGTGATTTCTGTAAGTTGGGGAAAAAAGAAAACATCTAAATTTGTGTAATTGTAGCATTCAGTGTTGGTGCTTTGTGACGTCTGAAATATGTGAACTCTGCCCTGAGACTGAGCATTTCCATAGATTCTGGTAGTGTTGTTCAGGAAGGTATCTTTAGATATGCTGCCCTTGTCAGGAATTTTACAGGCTTGAGGGAGAGACAATCTTGTATTTAGAATACTCATTGCAATCACAATTTTTCTATAAATATGAGAGGAATAGTTTTTTTTCTCATTAATAGCAACCTGTCTGCCTTTCATTAAGCATCTGGAATGAGATAAATGCTAAATGCTTTCCAGGGCTAAGCCATAACTGTGAAGTTAATAACAAGTTGTTCTTATTTTCTTGGAATAACTGCCATTTACTGCATATTATCCATGTAAGGGTGGGATCTTTCAAATCACTCAGATTCATCTTAATTTTTGATTTTAAATAGATCACAGTTGTTCTGAGTCCTAGAGCTTTCAGATAATCTTAATTATTTGCAAGTACAATGTGTTTAATAGGGTTTGGGAGAGAACATAGCATGGGGAATGCTTCAAAATTATATGTAAAGCAGAATTGTGAAATACCATGCTGTGGTATATGTTTGGAATGCTGAAAAGTCTTTACAGACCAAACTTCTGCAAATTCTTCTTGAAACATTAAGTGTCAGCACTGAAGTCTTTGTCACTTGCCAGCGTTAAAGGTCTGTCTACAAGTCCCAAGCCCAGTAACAGGGTGAGTGGGTTGCCCTTCGCTGCAGACAACCATCTCTTGAACTGGTTGGGGATGTGGCAGGATCTGTCCCCGGGCTGAGCTGGGGTCCTGCCCTCGCCTTCCTGCCCAGCCAGGTCTTGCCTGTCCTGCTCTGCCGTGCAGTGCTGGAGGTGCAGCTTCCCCGGCCACCTCTGTCTCTGGTAACTGCAGCAGGGCATAAGTGAGACCCACATGTTACCAACGATGCAGGGTCTCCTCTCCTTCCACATTTTGACTTAAAAATCCCAATTTGATACTTTGGGTAATATTGTATACTTTTTTTTTTATGCAGAAGCACTCTAATCATGGCTCTCACATATTTAAATGCTGAAGGTTCCATTATTTTTTCCCAGTGAGATTTTTCCCGTTCTGAGATATTTCTGTGATAATGACTTGCCCTTACTCTCAGGTATCATGGAAGAGGTGAAAAGCTGATTTCACTCTGAGAATGGAAATAGGAGTTATGGTTTCCAACTGGGGATAAGCGTGCATCTTCCTCATAGTTTTCATATCTAAGATTAGTTTTGCATCTTGATCAAAATAGAAAAAAGAGAAATTAAAGCAAACTATATAGCCTTTTCGTAAATGCACTGGATCTTCTTCCAAAAAATGGGGAATTTATGGTAGGGGGGGTTGTTTGGGGTTTTATTGGATTTTTCTTTTATTTCAGTAAATGTCAGTATCTCTGCTGTGGGTTAGTTATGTTACTTGTGACATCTAAATACTAGAACAGCAAAGTTACAAAGCCGTGTAACAGCTGGATAGCAGGTAGTCCAATATCCTTGTATTCTCTCATCAAAGGTAAAGTTCTGTTTCTTGAAATAAACACTGTAATAGTTGTTTAGAACATGTTTGACTGTTGATATCTGAAAGTCAAACTTTATGTCTCCTTTGCTTGATCCTCCCGAGTGAATTTTGATATACTTCAAGTGAGACTTTTCTTGTCTCTTATGTTTTGATTTTGAAGCAGTCACAGAAATAGCACCTGAAATTGTGTCCAGAAATTATTATTTTTCATTGTCACTGGACTGTTGGGTCAGGTTAGGAGCACAGCACAGCATCAGACAAGAGGAAACATGTGGCATATTCTAAATTTAGAGTTTACCTTACAGTGCGGTGAAATGCCTTGTAGGGCAGTAGTTCATGCCAGCCTATTTTGGGTTTATCAGTGTTGTGCAGTGCCATGTAGACATCCTGGATTGTGTTGTGGCAGTGTTGTAGCAGCATTAGCATGGTATGCTGTCAGAACTGAGGTATTCATTTTCTCAGCAGGGTTTCAAGGTGAGCCTGGATGAGGTACTGAGGTAATTCACAACATAAGAGAATTTTTGTGGATGTAACTGAACTGCTTTCATGGTGTTGCTTTACACGGTGCAAACATAAGCAAAGTAACTTGGGTTTCTGGCACTGTGGCTTTGGGATGGAGGGATATTGCACATGGTGTTACTGACTTGACAAGAAAGAACGCTGGCAGATTTCTGAAAAAATCTCTTCATATCTGGTGTACGGGTATCTTTCTCAAGCAGGTGCTGTCTTAATTCTGTTTAATACTGGGGAAAGGATGGCACAAGGTTTATTTCTGTTTTAGTCTCCTAGTTCTTAGGAGTGTAAAGGTTATGGAAATCTAAGTATTGCTGCTTCTTTCAATCAAAATACACATTTCTAATGTGTTTGCTGCTGTTTGTAGTTTTGCTAAGGTAGAGCAGCATGAAAAATAATGGACTGGTTTTTGATTGCTGCCAGCCAGAATACCCAGTAAATGCTGTATGCAGTAGGAACAGTTGTTCTGATTTAGTTTCTAGAATTCAGCCTTTTCAGAACACTGTGGGAGAAAGAATCCCACCCCATTCCTGCAGCCCCCCCATCATCACATCCTTGCTTTTATTCTGCTGCAGAGATTTCATAACATTCCAAAGGTGTGCGTGTGTGTGTATGTGTAGGGCTGTGTTGGGAGGTCATGCTTATAAATGTATGTAAACAGTTGAAGCAAGGATAGTGTGGTTTAGGGGGACAGGCATGTGACAAGGGGGAAGGAAGTTAAAGAAGTCATAGACAAAATGATGAGAGTTGCAGTAGAAAATAGAAAAAGGACAGCCAAAGGCAACACAACATATGTTGTAACCAAGAGTGAATTGTTGGGGAGTGGAGTGGTAATGAACATGATTAAAACTCAAAAGCAAAATTCATATTAATTTGTTTAAAAATTGAATTAGAAAGCTGATTCTGGTATGATTAACTACAGTATACAAGCATATGTTCTCTTAATTCCAGGAGGCATGGTTTAGAACTTTATGTTACACTTGGATGCCTTTTGATATTGTCAAATAAACAAATGGTATTGTTTTGCCTTTGTAGGAAGATGAAAAATTTCTAACAGACTTGTTTGCACAACTAACAGATGAAGCCACAGATGAGGAGAAAAGACAGGAATTGGTAAGAAATCTGTAAATACATATGAAAGGGACAGTTACCACAAAGGCACACCTGTATCTGACTAGTATATTCCTGGTTTTCAGGTAAATTTTCTGAAAGAGTTTTGTGCATTCTCACAAACACTGCAACCTCAAAACAGAGATGCATTTTTCAAAACCTTGTCAAATATGGGCATACTGCCTGCACTAGAAGTCATATTGGTAAGTCATTTCAATTCTATTTGTCATGACAATTTTGTTCATCTACAGAGAGGTTTTTTTAACAAGTAACTTCAGCACAAACTTCAGCAACTGGTTTTCTGATGTGTTTGCTTCATTTGTCTTGTCTTAGCTTGAGATTCAGAATGTTTAAAATACTTCTGTAAAAGTTTAAAAGCAGTTACAATATGACATTGGTAAGTGCCCTGGCATTCTTTTGGTTTTGTTTTCTCATTTGCTTTCCTATCTTTACGTGCTTTTTGGTGTACAGGTAAGTAAGAAAATAGAGGGCCAGCAAAACCATAAAATTTATTTTACCCAACAGTTGTCAAAGGTACAGGGAAGCAGTGAGAGTTGACTCAGTTTTAGAATATGGTTTTAGCAGTAATTAGGTTTGACTTGTGAGTAGGAATTAAAGCTGTATGTTTTTTGGTTGCATTTAAGCCTTTCAAGGAAACGTAAATGATTTTATTTGACTGTTCCAGGGTATGGATGATGCACAAGTACGAAGTGCAGCCACTGATATATTCTCTTATTTGGTTGAATACAACCCATCCATGGTACGAGAGTTTGTCATGCAGGAAGCGCAGCAGAATGATGATGTAAGTAGAGAGTCCCCGAAATTGGTGTTTGAAATTACTGTTTTAGATTTATGACTCTCTGATGGCATGAACCCTAGTTCTGAAGAAGTATGGGATATAGTCATGATGGGAACAAGACACTGAACCACAATGCTTTTAAAAATTCTGTTAGGTGATGTTGGATGATGATCTGGTTCAGATACTCGTTCCATTGTATGTAAAGTAAAACAGGTTTCCATAAACCACCATTTTGGTTAACATCAGCAGTCATGCAAGCAAAACCAAATGTGCTCGAACAATGTCCTCCTTAAAATGTGAAATGTAAATTACAATCTTGATATTGGCATGTACATGTGTTTTTATTTTATATATAAGAAACCTGTGTTCAGTTTATTATCACACATGTTGAAAGTGGAATTATGGCCCTAAGTGTCAACACTTGTTGACAGATTTTCCAAAGATCCTCTGTAACTGATTAATACAAAATGTTAGCACACAGCTAGTAGTAAGAAAGGTATTTCAGAGTGCTATCCAGTGGACAGAAAACATTATGCTGCCTTTTTCACAGAGGAGATAGTTAATTTTTTTTCTTGTAACTGCCAACAACATAACCAGAGAGCAGGAAGCTGCTGGTGCTACTGCTTCTGTACTGAAAGAAAGGGGTAGCTGGGACAGTGAATATTGCTGGTGGTTCCAGCCACTTGTGTCCGATGCCTGTCATCTTCTGTGGGGGAGAGTGGTAACCAAGCAACTTCAGTTTAGGGATTCCTAAATGTAAATTTTATTTTTTACTTTCATGTGTTATTCTTGTTTTCTGCAAATACACATTGGGGTTATTTTTAGGTTAATATAATTTAATCAAGTTCAATAGCATTATAAAATTTCTTGTTGTGTGTTTGTGGAAATTAATCTTTTGGAATGTGTTTTAAAGGGGGATACAAATTAAAACTTCTTTACTCTGAAAGGGCTTCCAGAAATTGGTTGAATTTTGAGACTGTTCAGGATGTGCCTGTGTACTTTTTATCTTTTAATGTTTCAGTGCAGACTAAATTCAAAATTAGATTGTTAATTTCATTACTGTTTTTGGTTGCTTTAAAAGCTTCCTCTTCACTGCTTGCATTCTCACTGTTGAAGCACTGATCAGTATGTATCAGTGGTATGTAAAGTTAAATTGTTTTTGTTAAGTTTGGGGGTTTTTGTTTGGTAGTTGTTCACACTTCACAAAATTTTGCTAGAACACATTTTTAACCAGGCAGTAACCCTTTCAGAAGGTAATTTCAGATTTGGGACAAGGGAGTAGCATTAGAATTGATTTTTGTCTTTTTTTTTTTTTTTTCCTCTTCCCCTGTTAGGATATATTGCTCATTAACCTCATTATAGAACACATGATTTGTGACACAGATCCAGAACTCGGAGGGGCAGTGCTACTCATGGGTTTGCTTCGTACTTTAGTTGATCCAGAAAATATGCTTGCCACTGCCAATGTAAGTAAATACCTTGAAATGGAATTATATTTGGGTTTCTTAGAGTATTTGATGATATGTTTTACATGTGGGTTTTCTTCATTCTTTAGAAAACAGAAAAGACAGAGTTCTTGGGTTTCTTCTACAAACATTGTATGCATGTTCTGACAGCCCCTTTATTGGCCAATACTACAGAGGACAAGCCTAGCAAAGGTAAATGAATACCTGTCAAAGGACATTTTCTGTCTTAAAGAGAGTCTAAGACATGTTTTACATAGTTCAAAGTGAAATGTTGATTCGTGATTTAGTCATTTGAATAATGCATAACGAGAGACCTGATTTATGAAGTGACAACATTTGCTGCAGATTTGGCTTCAGCAAAAATTATTTTTATAGTTTTTGGGGACTCATGGGGCAGTTCAGTGACATAGACTTGCACACATGCATAAATGTTTTTTAAGGTCAGGGATTACCAGATGTTGCAACATTTCCCCAAAGAAGGTGTGCTGAATTTAAGGGTATTGTTCTTACATCAGGCTAAGAAAACAAAGATCAGTGATGAAGTAACTGTTCGTGCTGGCTACTAGCAGCAATTTTTATTACGAGTGTTAAAAGAGCCTGAGATATTTCTTGCATAGTATTTTTGTTAAAAGGCATCATAGATCACAACTTTGGTTCAGACTTAGTCAAGACACTGCATATGGGGTGATACTTTATGATACAGACGTCTGGACATCATAATGAGATTTGGTTAAATAAGCCTGACTGCTTGTGTTAGTGTTCAGTTCTGTACTCTTCAAACACCAATTACAGAAAATGTAGTTATTTCTATATTTTAGGAGGTTTTCTGCCATATCTGTATTTATAGAAAATAATACATAACAAGCTTGTTCAATTTCTGTTCTAAAGACTAAACACATCCTGCAGCATGTCCCATAAATTGTCTGTGGGAATATACAAGAACTTGGAAATGTTCACCAGACTGCAGTTGGATATTTGAAGTTAGCTTCTGAAGGCACTATTCCAGATAAGTTTCATTATTTCGGTTTTGTTTCTATTCCAGATGATTTTCAGACAGCCCAGCTCTTGGCATTAATACTGGAATTGCTGACTTTCTGTGTAGAACATCATACCTACCACATCAAGAACTACATCATTAACAAAGATATCCTGCGCAGGGTACTCGTTCTCATGGCCTCGAAGCACGCTTTCCTGGCGCTGTGTAAGTTCGAAAGCTAAGGAATAAACTAGTACTTTGTCAGTGGGAAGTGTTACGGGTCTTCATTCTGCTGGGAGAAAACTGTTCATAGGTAGTGACAATTTGTGATTGAATATGGAAATTCTACTGTTATAGTCTGTATTTCTCATACTAGTTTATAGATATATCAGCTGGTATTAGGAAATAATTTTGCATTTATTAATACCTTTTTTCCTTAAGAAAAAGAATTATTTTCTTTCATTTCAGTGGAGTGGTGATTTGAAAAGATGGTATGTCAGTATTGAGTATACTAAGAGAAGCATTGTAAGTTTTGGTATTTTTTAGTAGAAGTTATCAGAGGTGCTTAATTAGAGATACAGCTACCTGACTGCATTAAACTGCACAGAAATTCTGTGTGCTGCTCTTGAAACTCTGATAGTTTCTTGACCATGCTCAGCTCAGTAATGGCAAAGCACTATGACTTAATTCTGAAGGCAAGTAAGAGATTTTTTCCATAATTCTGTTGTGCACATAGAGTTAAAGCTTGAAGCTGACTGAGCAGTACCATACAAAGAGAAATACCTTTTAAATTTGTAACTGAATAACCTGCGTTTGATTTTAGAAGCCTTTAATAATCTTTTTCCTGTACACCTCGTTGCTAAGCAAAATGTGCTGCCTTTTAATGAGATCATACTGTACTTTCTTGTGATGCACAGACATTCTCTCACTTGTATACGCTTTGGAGTTTCAGAAGGAGCTTCAAACTGTAAATTGAACCTTTACCTTATTATGAGTGTGAAGAAAAGGTCATTTACCAATTTTAAAATGAGATCATTTATATCCCAATCAAATAGAACTAATTAAATCTAATAAAACTTACATTTGAATAATAGGAATGATAAGCACATTTCTCAGTTCTTTACTGAGGAAATAGTGTACCCTTACCATATGTAATTTAAAACCAGAAAATACACCTTTATGTTAGTAGTAAGGTAGTGAATAGAGGTAGTTTCATTTGTACAATCATGATGGAGGATTTTTTTATGTTCAAACAGATAAGTAATCTTCAGCAGTGTAGTCAAGGCTATTGAGAAGCAGAGAACGGCTGAATGTATTACTTGTTTCTAGTACTCTATGGTGTATACAAACCAAAGTTGTAAATTCCCTAACTAATGCTGAGTCATTTTTGCATTTTTTTCTTTTAAATTTAAAAATTCTTTTGACAACACTTCTGTTTCAGGTGCCCTTCGTTTCAAGAGAAAGATAATTGGGCTAAAGGATGAATTCTACAACCGTTATATAATGAAAAGTTTTTTGTTTGAACCTGTGGTCAAAGCATTTCTAAATAATGGTTCCCGTTATAATCTGATGAACTCTGCAATAATAGAGATGTTCGAATTTATCAGAGTGGTGAGTGTTGTTACATGCTGAAGATAATTACTGTATTGTTTAGTCTTGTAATTCAATTTCTTTTTGCTTTTGCCCTAAATTATGCTATCATAATGGGACCATGTGATACTGTATTTATATGAACCTTCTTTTATATCGCTGTTACATATTTGTACATGTTCTTTCCTACATTCAAACAGTACCATTACTTGAAAATTGAATTCACTCGATAGTGTGCTCACAGTACCCAGATTTGCAAAGGCAGCACTAATCAAGTTTCATCATGCAGATTGGATAGACTTGTTATGTATGACAGGAACGTAATTTGAAACTAGTGCTACAAACCCATCAAATTTACCTCTGCTCTGTAATGACAATTCAATGGAATATGGAAATATACAGAAGAGATACCAGTCTTTTGATTATATTAATGGGCTGCTGCAGAGTCCCTTCCATGGCGAGCCTCTTAAATATTCATGGTAATTTGGCTGTCTGCACAGTACTGTTTCTTCCCTGTTGTTTGCATCCAGATTCTGACAGATGCTTTACAGACTGTAAATGTGGTAAGGTAGGCCAAGCTAGGGTGCAGACAGCTTGGAGGAGTAAGTCACCAGACCTTGTCACCTCTTGAAACCTTCTGTGCTGATACCTCTTTCCTCTCTGAGTTGGAACTCAGGATAATTTAAGACTGAAATGACCTGACAGTCATGGCAGAGTTGACTGAAAACTGGTTTTGAAGCTGTGAAAAAAGTGAATCCATACAGGTGACCCTGATTAGTGCTGTGTTGTATTGGGTTTGTGTGGCAAGGTTTTGATGGGTGACAGCTAAAGAGTTGGCATCTGTAGAACCTACTAGAAGCTTCCCCTGTGTTCAGTATAGCCAATGCCAGCTGGCTCCAAGACTAATGTGCCACTGGCCAAGGCTGGAGCAGAAATTCCCTTGAAGACCATGGGGAGGTAGGATGTCCCCCTGCAGCCCGTGGAGGACCCCACACTGGAGCAGGTAGATGCCCAAAGGAGGCTGTGACCCCATGGGAAGCCTGCACTGGAGCAGGCTCCTGGCAGGACTGTGACCCCATGGAGAGAGGAGCCCACATTGGAGCAGGTTTGCTGGCAGGATTTGTGATGACCCATGGGGGGCACACAGTGGAGCAGCCGGTTTGGGAAGGACTGCATGCCATGAAAGGGACCCATACTGGAGCAGTTCATGGAGAACTCTAGCCCAGGCGAAGGACTCACTTTGGAGAAGTTTGTGAAGGACTGTCTCCCGTGGGAGAGTGTGAGGAGTCCTGCTCCTGAGAAGGAAGAAGCAAAGGAGCAGCAGAGACAACCTGTGATGAACTGACCGCAACCCCCACTCCCTGTCCCCCTGCACCATTTGGGGGAGGAGGTAGATAAAATCATGAGTAAAACTGAGCCCAGGAAGAAGGGAGGGATGGGGAAAGATACTTTTAAGATTTGGGTTTCTTTTGCATTGTCCTATTCTGATTTGATTGGTAATAAATTTAGTTAATTTCCCCAAGTCAAGTCTGTTTTGCCCGTGACAGTAACCGGTGAGTGATCTTTCCCTGTCCTTATCTCAAACCAGGAGCCTTTTGTTATATTTTCTCTCCCCTGCCCAGCTGAAGAGTGGAATGATAGAGCAGCTTTGGTGGACACCTGGTGTCCAGCCAGGGTCATAGTACCATGTGTGATCTTTCAATATTCCATAAGATTGGGTGCTGACTCTATAGATCATGCTATGGGAAAATAAATAACTATTTTTTTTCTTATCCACCTTTTCACACAGATATAAAGGTTGCATTCCCAGACTACTTCTTGGTATCTGTCAATAATTTTGTCAATTTTTTTTTTTCATCCAAGTTTATTTTTAAAGACAGCGAATTCTCAAATAGCATGCTTCTGTTGTTTTTGGTGTATTACCATTCACAGCAGATGACTTTTAAGCACATAACCAAAAATATTACTTTTAAGCACATAACCCTTAGTGGATAGTAATTCAGGTGTTTATTCTGCAGTGTATTCCAAGGGCTTTGAAGCGTTAAGAAAGCAAAACAATGCTCAGGAGCAGTTTTCTTGCTGCAGTGTGCAGGCCTGTGCTAGTCTCAGCTGTGTACAGTGGCTTTGAACAGCCACAAAGCTAAAATGAAATAGCAGCAGAGTTGGGAAGCTTTTGTAAAGGACCTTGACCAGTACTGCATGGCCACAAAATAAAAAACTTGATGTTGGGTTCTGATGAAAAATAGCTTTCTTGTTCTCATTCTAAACAAATGCATTGAGTAGTTATTTTTACATAAGTAATTTATTTGTGGCAAGGAAAGAAATAATACAAATGCCAAACCTGTATCTCCTAAACATGTTTTTAACTCAACAGGTACCAGGTAATCTGTCAATATAAAAATATTTATAAGTTACAGTAGGAAAGGCATTAGGAAAGGTGTTTTAGAATTGGGTTTGGTATGGATTTTTTATCAGGTTTTAGGTTCTGTCTTGTTTTGAAGAAGATATTTCTAGAAAATTGACACTGTTTTGCTAATTAAATATTTTTAACTGCAGTTGTATGCTTAATACTTTTGCATAAGCTAATTAATACAGTGCTTCATACGGCATATTTTAAAATAATTTCTTGTTTGAGTTACTTTTTATATTGTATTAAAGAAATTCATTTGAATGACAATAAGTCACTTTGTATGTGTTCGTTCCTATAGGAAGATATAAAATCGTTAACGGCTCATGTAATTGAAAATTACTGGAAGGCATTGGAAGATGTAGATTATGTGCAGACATTCAAAGGACTGAAACTACGATTTGAGCAACAAAGGGAAAGGCAAGATAATCCAAAACTTGACAGGTAAAATGCACTCAATGCGCTTAATAGTATATTAATGCATTAATTCTCTTTTCGGAATATTGATGGGTTGTTCTCTGATAGTGGGAAATGTATATAATTTAGACTCCTGCTTGCGTCTCAAGCACTGTCAAGTTTACTTGACTAAAAGTGGGATTTTCAAATGCGTTGCTGTAGACTTCTGATCAAATCAACTTTCAGCTAACGTTAGTTGCTGGACTCCCAGTCATAATGCTAACTTGTCACATCCTAAACTTACATACATTATTTTAATGAGGCTGGAAGCTACCGAGTATCTGAAGTTCATTTGTTTAAATAAAGCATTTCCGCTGCTGATTTGAATGATTGCTCAGTTGTGAATTATCATTCTGTGGATTTTTCCTTAAAAAAATTCACATGTCAGATTTCCTTTTATTTTAGTCAGCTGTGGGAGTAGATATTTAGATAAGCTCTACCAAAATGCCTGAGAAGTAGAATATGCAGAGAAATTTTCCGAGAACACTTTTTTGTCACTTTTAGAGGTACTGATGGAGTAAAAAAGAACCTGATGTAACACTTGAATCACACCTTCTGTTGCTTGCCAGAGCAAAAGTTCCTTTCCTTAATACACATTTACCCAAGGTTAAAAGGTTGGAGTGTATAAAAATAGGAAATTTAGGCCTCCTTACTCCATTTATTTTTTTACTTACGTCTAGTGTGATTAAAACAAGATAGACTGCTTGGGTGAATAGATGAGTTACTCTTAAGAATTGTTAGCAAGACCTGTTCTTGTTCTGCTCTCTTGAATTAGCCTGAGAAAACATTAAAAAATTAATCCTGATTAGTCCTACGAGGACATCTTGAAATCTCAGACTTTTATTTCCTGCCACAAGATTTCTTAAGCAGTATTTAAATTTGAAACTTGTACAATTAAAATAAAGAGTATAAATGTACCTTCAATTTAAAATGTTGAATCACCTCCAAGAGCATATGTAGGACCTGCAGTTTTGAGTACTAGTGTTTTATAAGTGAAATGTTGTTATTTTGGCTTGTGTCAGCTAAGCTTATCACTTAAACAGCTGTGAAATTCAAGCCTATGATTTTTACTTACTTACATTAATGCATGTGTTGGAAAGAACACCCAGCTGTAATTCAATAATTTCTATCCAGTACAGCAAGTAAAACATTAGTCTTTCCTTGGCTTCAGTTGAGCTAAGGGGCTTGTGTGTAGTTGTGCTGCATGAGTTTATCCAACAGAAAATAGAGCTTCAAGAGGTCTGGAGCTCAACCAGCTTGGTTTTTACCTTCTTCCTACATCTGATGTAGTGGCTGCACAAGTCCTGTGTAATTTCTTAAGTCAAAGTCCGTGTACTTTCTTAATTCAAACCCCAGAAATATTAACATGAAAAAATAACAAGAATCTGTTTACATATTTTAGCAAAGAATAGATTGGTAAGGACAGAGACCGACATTTTGTTGGCATGGGCCACACAAGTATTCAGGAGAGTTCCACTTAAGTCACAGTTCTGCGCTATTAACAGAACTCAGGGTTTAAGTGCAGTGTAAAATGATGAAGGATGTATAGATCCAGATGATAATGCTGGCAAGCAATTTAGTCAGAATTAGATTTATTTTTAAAAGTACATTTAGCATTCTTATTAAATACCTCACGATTTCCTAATTTTTCCCCTTCTGGCTTTTTCCTGAAGTTAGTAATGCAAGACCATTTCTCTAAATAGAAGGTCTAGGTTGTATTATTAACATTTTGATCCCAGGAACTGAGATTTTATGAAAAATACTATATTTCAGCCAGTAAGTTGTGAAGTGCTCCATCAAGGGTTTCATGTTTCTGTTGGAAATTGACTGTTCAAATCAACATCTAGCAATGAAAAGAATGTTTTCAACCTCTCTTCCACTTGTCCTTTCCCATTCTTCAAGGGGCACATACCTGTCCCTTGGCTCCAACGCCTTAATACAGCTTCTGTGAGAAAAGAGAAAAGGAAGGTTGAACAGAGATAAACCAGCATTAACAATAGATCAAATGGGGAGGGAGAAGTAGCACTTCATATCCAAGGCTCTGAAGAATGGAAAATATTGATACTGTCCAGAGGTGGTAACAGGTTGATGTGGCAGAGAGAGAGAGAGAGAGAGCTGTCTTTTTAATGTATCTGTTTAAAACTGGAGTAATATTTAAATTAGATTTTTATTTGATTTTCCTTGTTAATATATTGGACCCTGAATACTGACAGGTTACAAAGTATTTTCAGAGGAAAAGTCTATAATTTCTAAACTCTTTGTTTTACAACATTTTATCAGTGCAAACTGGCAAGCCAAGCTTGAACGCAACACTTCAGTGAGATATATCGCGACTTCTAATAATGATGTTTATAAGCTACAAAATTTTGTACAGAGAGTCTGAAAGTTCTGTTTGCAGAGTTGTACCTTATTTGATTTATACAGAAAAGTTTTTAATGATACTTGCATTGAAAATACAAAGGTTCACATTACAGAATGATTTGCTGGTGGTTTTATTGCTCTACAATGTATGTAGCTGTGCACTGTCACTGTAACTGCGGAGCAGAAGTTTTATTATAAATGAGTTGATTTTTGAATCTAAACTTTTAAAACTTACTGTTTTGCAGCATGCGCTCCATTCTGAGAAACCACAGATACAGAAGGGATGCGAGAACCCTGGAGGATGAGGAGGAAATGTGGTTTAATACTGATGAGGATGATATGGAAGATGGAGAGGCAGTGGTGCCCCCTTCTGACAAACCTAAAAATGATGAGGATATTATGGACCCGATCAGTAAATTCATGGAAAGAAAAAAATGTAAGTGATGAGAAGATGTAACTTGTATTATTTTAGTCCTACTGCAATGAAGGATTTGCATGTATATATTCTGAAGCTTGTAGATTTCGAAATTGTGACATCAAGTTGGTGGACCACCTCTTTAAAACAGTTTTGTTGTCTTTAAAAGCAGAACAATACAAAATGTTGTTGATTTCTAAAGCATTTCAATGATCTTACCTGGTAGTCGCGTTTTCCTGTGTTTTATTCAGGTTTATAATTAAAAATTGTCTTTATAATGTTCAGGTGATATCATTGATAGAACAAAATAGATATCATCCATAGAACATTCATTCCTGCAGTGGCAACAGCTGGTAGGTGGAACAGTGGTATGGAAAAAAAGTCAGTGATGACTCACTTACTGGGTTGTACATAAAGTATTAAGCCTTTTTCCACACAGTAAAGTGATTTGTAATTAAGTGTTTCATTCAGTAGTATGCTTTACTTTTGCTTTTTTTTTTTTTTTCTTTTTCCCCTCCAGTGAAGGAGAGTGAAGAAAAGGAAGTTCTTCTGAAGACTAACCTTTCAGGTCGTCAGAGCCCAAGTTTCAAGCTTTCTTTTTCCAGTGGTACAAAATCTAATCTTACCAGCCAGTCATCTGCAAGTAATCTACCTGGATCCCCTGGGTCCCCTGGGTCTCCAGGGTCCCCTGGCTCACCAGGATCAGTTTCTAAAAGCACATCTCAGATGGCAGCTATTACAACTAAGGTAATTTTCAATGGCCGTAGGTTGACTTCACTGTTATAGAGTAGGAATTTTCTTTAGCATCTGTCTCACATTTGTGTGAATTCTGGCACGTTAAGCACTAATGGACTGTCTGGTTTGTGTGGACTTACTGTTTGGCCTTCGGCATTTTTTATGAGATCTGCCAAATAAAGAAGAAATAAAAGATGTTTTAATGCCCAAACTCTTCGAGCAGGAAGCACACCTCTGGTTGCTCTTAGCAGTGATATTCACTGGGAAATACAGACAACACTTCACTTTTATTAAATTGCACAGGGATATTTGGCAGGTAAAAATACAGAAATATTTTCGAAACAAGGCCAAAAGTTTGCTAGATTCCACAATGTCCTGCCACACCCACTGGACGTTTCTGCTATCACTGTTTTTAATATTGTTCAGAATTACATAACTGGCATTCATGAAAGAAAGAAATTATATTAGGGGTGGTTGCTGTAAGCTAAAACAGTTTTTAATGTCCTGGTGAGACTTTTTTTACCTTTTGAACTAACATATAGTTTTTATTTGGAACATATTGTAGTAATAGAAGAAAGCCCCTTTAAAAGGAATATTACAGCTTGCAGTAAATATTCAAAACTAGCGTTTCAAAGTACATTTTAGGACACTGTTGAATTTTATCAAATATTTGGCTAAAAGTATTTAAACCAAGTCAGAGAAATAGTGACTGGTGTTTTCCCAGCGCAGGGGGCCAGATGGGGTAGTGTTGATACAGGGTAATTCAGATAATGAGAATTTATTTTCATAACAAGTGTTTGCGTTTCTGAAAGGTCAGGTACGTATGCCTTGTCACACAGCCTTGGAATAACTCTGATTCATCCTTGTTTTTTAATGCCACCATACTGCTTGTTCACCTAACTTCTAGTGAAGGTAAATGGCGGGTTAAGTTTTTTTCTTTCTTCTAATTGAACGTGGCTTAAGAGTTTGTATTTGGGTTGCCTTCTGTTGAAAACACCTGAATTAGAAGAGTTTTGCTGATGGAAGAACTAAAGGAACACTTCCTCTAAATCCCTCTGTGGAGGAAACTCCTTGCATAACCCAGGAGTTAGTCAAGCACTTTTTAAAAGGGATGGAACTGGCTTGGAAATCAGTTCAGTCTATTAGAGGCCTGTTCTCTCCCAGACAGTGTAATTCCTTGAGTCTGAAATGGAGTCTTTACATATGGAACATATTGCATACAGTTTTGGCTGCAAAAATTCAGATAGTGGTGGCAAATGGAAAGTGTTCAGGTTACACTGAGTATGAGAGCACTGAAAAACCACTTGTGGATTCAGGCATAAGGTACATTCTTTCAGAGTAAAACGTGCCACAGTCACAAACTAGAAAAGTGTTGAAATTGGGTTTTCCATTAATTATCTGATGCTGCTGTTTTAGGGGTAGTATCCTCAGTGTTGTGTTGTATGTGACTCTACAGAATGTGTGTAATGGTTTTTCAAGTTGTATTTTGGTAGACAGTTGACTGAAATTTTCTGGTTTGGGTCCATCATTAGGTACCTGAATAAGTAATAGAACCTTTGAGTAAAGTATCAGTAATTGCCATTGTAGTTAAATACTGGTTAAGCTTCAGAAATTGCAACATAGTTAAAGGAAGTTTCAGAAGTTCGTGGTGCTTCTTTGTGGGTCCAGAGCTGCCTAATCTTAAAATTTGTGGTTATTTGCAATAGAAGGAAGGTTTTAATGTTACTAGATACATTTCCATTTTCAGCTGACAAGTTATTTAAACTCTGTAACCTGTACACCTTATTCCATTATCTTACTCAAAAAAAAAACCCTTTAAGTTGCTACACACTTTAACTTTTTTGAAGACAGACTGTATTGTATAAGTATCATAACTCAAAAATTCAGATTCAAAGGATATTCCATATTTGTTTCTGAAGTGCTTCCAAATCACTCACTGCTGTGCTCAGTAAAAATAGAATTTACATCTTCACAGATGGAGCTGCAGTGACACTTAGCAAAACTAAGTAGATTTTTTTACTTTACTTAAATTTTAACTGGAAATACTTCCAGTTGGATAGGTAAAATGCCATTTTGGATTTATTAATTTAAAAATCTTTCAGATAATGTCATTCATGCAATTCATCACTGAAGGATTTCTTTTTGTTCTGCTTCATTTTATTCAAAACCTCCTGAACCAGAATGCTTGTGGCAATATTCTGTGCAGGCATCATGTTACGATACAGATGTGAAGTATCGATGTGCAAACATTTTCTTAATTATAGTAATTGTGTCTGTCTTCATAGGGAGGCCTCGTTGGGCTTGTAGATTATCCCGATGATGATGAAGAGGACGATGAAGATGAAGATAAAGAGGAAACTTTACCTTTGTCAAAGAAAGCAAAGCTTGAGTCATCATAATGGCAACTGCTCAAGAACATTACCAGTTGGGGAAGGATATTTTTTCCAAAAACAAACAAACCCACAGCAAAGCAGCAATCTTTTGTGAATTACTGTGTGTAACACAGATAAACCTATACAAATGGATTTCTGCCAATCAAGTGCCAATTCAAAGGAGCAGAAGAAGGAGAAATACTTCGTTTAGGGGAAAGACTTATGCCTTTGAGCTCTCCAGCTTGGACCACATGTTGCCCTTTTCTCAGGGAAGGAAATGGAAAACAAAACAAAACAAAAAAAAAAAAAAGCCAACAGGGCAGGAGTTTTGTTAGTGGAACTCTGGATTGGCTGGTCAGTTGCTACAATCAGAATATGCTTTCTTGGACCATGTATGAGACTTCTGAAGAAAAGGCAGGGTTTGCCATAATTCTTCACTAGTTAAGAATGCCAGCAGTTTCTTTGTAAAAAAGAGACCTGCCTTTGAAATCGTACATTCTGAACATTTTACTCAAGCTACAACAGGTTTTAAAAACCTCTACGGGGGAGGGCCGAATATAAAGTTTCCTCTTTTTTTTTAAATCTGTTCCCTTTGCCCTTTAAACTGCAGAAATTTTTTTTTGAGGTGGGGGATTTGTTTGTCCCTTCTTGATTAAAGATTGAGTGGAATTCTAGATGTGGTCACTTTTGTGTCATAATTTTTTTTGCCCCCCTGAGTGTATGCTTAGTTGTTGAGTATATATTTGGGACCATTAAAATTTTTTGATGTAATATAATCTCACTGTTGTGCTGGTACCTGTTTCACACTGTGTAATTTTGTTCTGCATCACAGTTCTTAATATGTTTAGGATTTTATGGAAGATGGTATAGTTTTTATTGGAAAAAAAAAATCTTACCACAATGTGCATAAAAGCAATAACTATTTTGTGACTAAATATTTTATATTAAATTTTACATCAGCAACTGTTGAGAGAAGAATCAGGGAAATAGGATGAAATAAAAAAATTGAAACCTATAAATAGGAAATTAGTATTCCAAAGAGATTTTGAAATTTCATAACTCAGAACAATGATGGTAACTAACTCATCAAAATGCAAGATGGATGATTTAGGAATACCAATATGTTGACTCATTTGACTTAGAAAAATAAAAAAGAAATAATTTAAGCTGAAGGAAAATGGCATTATTGGTATTTTTTAAAAGTATCTGATTCCCTTTGGAATACCAGTTTTAGTGAAAGAAAGGTGGTTGTAGAATAAACTCTTTACAAGGATACCATCTTTTGAAATTTTTTCTAATACTCAGTTGAAAAACAGCAATTAAACTTTGGGTCTAAGTCAATGACTACGTTCTTTCCCCTCTTCCAAAAAATCTAAATAATATTAGTTACTAATTTGAAACTAGGCATTATATCCTGCT
Organism: Pyrocephalus nanus; assembly: GCA_038380795.1. NCBI lineage: Eukaryota > Metazoa > Chordata > Aves > Passeriformes > Tyrannidae > Pyrocephalus > Pyrocephalus nanus. The sequence goes on along the minus strand of CM076265.1, from coordinate 47,280,370 downwards.
TCCTTACTCCTTTTACAGAAGATAGCTTTGCACAGCAGTGCTTCCCATGAAGGGGAGTTTATTCAGTTCCTTTGCAAACATGAGACCCTTTCTAACATATATTTTCAGGAGCTGGTTTCCTTTCAGACATTCAGAGCACCAATGTTGCAACAATCATGATATTATATATTAACGTATCACATGCAAATAGAAATAAGAGAAATGAAGATCTGAGGTGGGACCACAGGTGACCACACCCAAGAGTAGATTAGTACTTTATTTCTGAACATTGTATGTTGTGTGGGAGATTCTGTGCCATCTGCAAAAGCCAAAGCTTTTGTACTCAGACTTTGTGGAATACATCCCAGCCATTTTGGATTTAAATAAGCATGTGTGTTGGGGAAAAATGATTATCTGTCTTCTCCCCAAAAAGTTCATTTGTAATCCCTTTCTAAGGTTGAGTTTTTGCAATGTGTTTGAAATGTCTGTGGCAGGGCAGTTCTCAGCAGTAGATTTTACACCCAGGCCAGGAGTTGTGCATGTGGTCACTGCAGGATTAGATACAACCTGCTGCTGCAGCAGGAGAGTCCCTGTGCTGTCTCAACGACCTGTCAGAAACCTGATTTTTGCAACTTGTGTGTCAGAGCAGACATCCATGACAAGGAAATCTGTAAATTTTCAGGTTTTACCAATTAGCGAGAACCTTAATCCATCCAAGCAGCCAAACTTCCCTTGAGCATAAAGCTCTCCAAATTTATCCATACAGTCATCTTCATGTCCTCCAGGCTATATCTCAGGAAGTCTTTCTTCTGAGCTGGTCAAAGGACATTTTTTGTTAATGTTTTTCTGTTCCTTCGGAAATGGAGAGCTTGGATCTTGTGATGTTTGATGCCTGCAGTCTTCCAAACTCTCAGATACCTTCATAATACTTCTAGGAATCTTGGATTTCGGACTTTTAGTTCTTGAAATATTGCATTTAACAGAAGTAGTACTACCCTTAAGTAACTGGGTTTGGTCAAAATTATAATGAAAGTAAGAATATTTTTGAACTTTTTATATTTTTATGAAGCTCTAAAGGGCTGGTAAAACATTAAGTTGCACGTCTTTTAATGCTGTCTAACTTCTATTTAGATAGTTAGTTGTCTTCCCAATTATCTAATGCTTGTGGCCTGGCAGGACATGTCTGCACTTTGACAATGTATACATGGAAGTAGTCAGGAAGTAGGTGAGTGGTGAGTATGCTTTGGTGCAGTAACGTTCACTTTTGTATTCCTGAAATGTATTTTGGGGGGGGGGGGGGGAATGGAGGGGAGAAACTAGGCTGGTGAGAAGTGATGGATAATTAAAAAAAAAAGTGGGCTTGAGTTAAGAGGTGGAAAAAATTACATTAGGAAAGAGTGTTTCCTTCTAGATCTTTCTCTGGGCTGATTTTTTAAAATTATTTGTCTGCTCCCCAGGAGCGCTGCGTGTATATTGTACTAAACATGATTCAGTTTTCTTAATTGCATTTTAATTGCATCCTGAAGTGTGGTTAAACCCTTCAGCGTTGTACAGGCAAGGTCCAAGGTCCTTGAATCATCGGCCCCTGTCGTCCTTCAGTGGCCAAAAGACTTGATGCTGGTTACTCTGATGTATGCTTCCCACCTTTGAGCCTAGGTTTCCTGGGAATACCAGACAAAGTGTATGCGGAATACCTGGTCCCCCAAGGAACCCATACACTAATGAAAGTAATTCCAGGTGATCTGGAATATTTCCAGGTTTTCTTCTGCTGTATACAGAGTGCGGCTGCACTCAGATTGGCATTACCAGAAAAACACATCTCCCGTGTCTCGAGAGTGAGAGGATCTAAACGCTGGGGTGTCTAAACAGTAAGTTGTCTCTTCAGTGTACTGTCTGTAATACACAGATCAGGCTGTTCACCCATCTCTCTCAGCCCGCCCAGGTGAGATATCGTGTTCGCATGGAGCCAAATGTGAAGTAGGCCCAATCCTTTTTAACATACCAAGGATGGAACTGTTCAGATGGGGTTTGACCGTGTTTTTACATCTGAAAATTTCCAAAACTGTTCAATTACAGAACTAATAAGGCTGTGCTGTGCTCTCATGTTGCTGAAGGCAAGTAGCTACCTTTTCAACCTGGCAGAAAGGTGCTAGTTGCCTTGCTAAGTTACATTTCCTGGCTCTGTAGAGTGGCTGCAGAAGTTCAGCCTTTCCTCTGTCAACAGTTTTACAGCTGCAGAGACATCCTGGAGCAGTGCTGTTGATGCTACAGTAGTACTGCATTTCCCCTGCCTCAAGGATATCGGGACTCATTCCAGGTAAGTTGTGAAAGTGGGAGATGAGACGGGTTACTGCTTTGGGCTCATTCTCAGCCTACATGTAACAGCAGGTGAACATTCAAAGACAAGAAGTTGCCACAACTGAAGCTCTTCCTCATAAGTAGTCCATGTGCATGTGCACTTTCTCTTTTTGGAGTCCAGAAGAAATGAAAGTATGTACAGCTAACAGTTCAGCCCAGAAAGGAGGCGGGGCACGTGGGCGTGCTGCAGATACAGCGAATCCTCCTGTGGGAGGATCTGTAATGCCTGCCTTCAGTTAGAGCCACAATTTAAAGTCTTACTTCATGTGAAGGAGGCATAACTTAGTATATTTTGGGGTTGTCCTATACAGAGCCAGGAACTGGACTAGATCCTTGTGGATCCTTTCCAACTCGGGATATTCTGTGGTTTTATGTTTTTTTTGACTATTCTATGATTTTCATAGGTGGCTGGCTACCTGGTGAGCTTGTAGCTTGATTTAATACTGCTCTAGTTGCAATCACATTCACTGGAGTATGTAAATCTTGTGGGGTTTTTATATAAATTAATAAAAGGCAGTCTAAAAAAGGGAAGTGGGAGATGTAGTGTTCTGTATGCTATGCTATTGGTATTTATGAACAGTATAAAAATAATACATAAGTTAGTGGATAATATTGAAAAACAAAACAAAACAAAACAAAAAAAAAAAACAAAAAAAAAACCAAAAACAAACAAACAAAAAAAAAAAAAAAACAAAAAAAAAAAAAAAAAAAAAAAAAAAAAAAAAAAAAAAAAAAAAAAAAACCAAAACCAGTCAAGTGCTACTGGCAAATGACTGAAATAGCTCCTGATTTACAGTGATTTCAGATCTGTACCTGTGATCTTGCTGTCACTGTTGAATCTCCCAGAGATGTATCTGTTTCAGGACTCTGGAAATGGCTCCACGTGAACACCATTAATGGTTCAGGAGGCCTAGAAATTATCCAGTACAGAGTGGAATTACACTCACGAGATGTGCATCTGTAATACAGACATGGGATGATTTGGGCTGAATAGTGTTGATTTTGATCCTTCACTTCTAAGCACCTTTGAATTACATTTGTACAGGTACTGTAGGTGGGCTGCCCACTCGAAAGGCTTCAGAAGCATTTGTGGCCACGTGTACCATTGCTGCTTAGCGTTCCTTCTGGAGGCATGTGCATCCTGGAGCCCATACACTCTGCTCCCAAGTATTTAGACCAGACTTTTCTTTCACGTTTCAGATATACACTTCAGTGGTTAAAATGTTAGAATTTTGATTTTAAATTATGCTTATCTCGCTAAGGGCTATTTTAAAGTTGCTGATGCTGAGGGGCCTTTTGACAGCTGTGATGTTCAGGTAGGAGGTTGACACTGTTGGGTTGGACAGTTCAGTCTTCCATCCTCCTGCTGAGGCCAGAAACAGTACATCTTTACCTTCATCTGTCACTGAATTGGTGTTGAATGGTCAAGGATCCCCAAAGGAAGCTACAGTTGGGGGTGTGCATTCAGAAGGATTTGATCCGTATTGTCACTCAGGATGTGGAGGTAAGTGGAAGCAGCTCCTGATGAACTGATTTACAGGAGCCTATAGTAACAACAAAAGTGTATACTAACAGTAATGAACATTTGGGAGAAACCCTACATTTCCAATCTGCTTCTACTTTTACACATCTGAAAATGGTGTTAAGTTAGATCATCTTACCCTGAAAAAAGCTGTTTTCCTCCACATGGCTTCCCCCACCTCCACAATTCTCTCCAAACAGAAGTGGCTTCCTCTGCTGCCATCAGTCTGGTTTTTGTAGATTAGCCAGGAGAGCTGGAAGCTGTAATTTTTATTAAAAAATAACTGCTGATTAAACCCAGAGCATAGCTTTTAGCATGTTTGAGTTTAGCCTCAAAATGGAAAAAAATCTTCTACCCCTTCAAGGTCTAGATTACCTGCAGTAAGAAACAAGGAAGATGGAATTGTTTTTCGTGGGCAGCAGAACTACATACTAAAGCTAATAATAGAGCAATGCAAGTGTTTGCCTGTCTTGGAAGTTTTTATATATATGTGTGCTCTTTATGAAGCACCTTTCAGTTCTTTTATTATTTACATAGCAAGCTATATCTTTGAATAAATAGGCAGTATTTCATCTTTAGAGCATGTGGGGAAATGCATGTTTTGTTAGACTGGTTGTGCTGTGGGATTTTATTTTTTAATACAGTTGTCCATCCGTGCCATACAGATGTTCAACACAGCAGAGTAAGAATAAGTACAGTCCTCAGTGTTTGCTGTGATGAACAGGACAACTGGTGGAACCTTGTGAGTACCCACCCACCGCTGACCTGTGGATTTTCCTCATTCCCAGTTTGGTGAATAAGATGAGGTCTCTATATTTGGACATCCAAAAGAGGACCTCCCTGTAGGGGAGGTGCCTGACACCGGTGGCCTAAGCTAGACTTGGGTCTCTAGGATCTGAACTCCACACACTTAGTATGTTTAATTCTCCTGATTGAATGGGATCTAATCCATATTAATTTTGTACTAAGGAAGGCTACATTTGCATGATATGTTTGCATGCAAATCTCTCTTGACAACTCTGTAATGGAGAGAGATGTGACTGTGGCTACATCATGTGTGTGATGTGATACCCGAAGGCAATGGCTGTGGTAGTCACACAGTTTGTCTGGGGCTATGAGATGTCTTTTGCAGCCTATTGCTAATGGAAGGATGTTTGATTGTAACCCCAGGGAAAAACACATTCCTGCCTCATTACCTGGCAGCATTAGGTGCTTTATGGGGTACACACTTCAGTCCCTCATCCCCGAGTGCAGCTTGGGCCAAGTTCTATCTGTCACTGCCCATGTATCCTTAAATGACACCTAATAAATGCATTGCTCTGCTGCCTTTAGAGACAGACTCAAAGAGGTTAAGATGGGAGGGAGAATACTTGCATGGCAGTACCATAAGGGACAAGCAAGGTGCCAGTCTTTGGCCATCCAGCAGCAAGAGCTCGGTCATTTTGATACCTGCAGCCGTATATTCTCTTAATAGCCAAGAATAGGACACACCTTTTTGCAGTGTTGCTAACAAAGTTCAGAATAGCCATCGAGTTTGCACACTAGACCTGAGAACAGCAGGTAAATTCCAGCATCTCCATCAAAAGACAAACCACCTTTATATCACTGGGTAATTATTTGCTGGCGATATTGTAAAAGATTGTAAGATCTCTTGATCCTTCTCATAAACATCAGAACAACAGCGGAAATTCTAAAGAGATTTCTCTGTGTGTTTATTTGGATTATGTCATCCTTAATGAGATTACTAGAATTACTCCTATTTTCAGTGTGCCACCAGCCTCAATGGACTCTTAAAATCTCATTCATCTTGTAAATTACTTTCCCAGTGGCACATTACTTAAAACCAGCATTGCTGTTAATTACATCGTTTTAAAGAAAAACAAATAAAATACATGCCTAAATATATGGATCCTCTTTAAGGGATCAATTATTTCAGGAATAAAGGCAATCTATAATTAGAGTACTGCAAGTTAGTGACAAATTTCTATAGGCCTTGGAAAATGAACTCCTTTTTCCATATGGAGAGGATAAGTATGCTACTGGTGATATATTAAAACTAGCCAGAGAAAGCCAGGTGGTTGCCCAAGTGCCCTTGGGAAGCCTCTTGTAGAGGTTTGAAAACAGCCAGCTACAGACACTGTGATGGCTATTAAAACCCAGAATACCAAAAGACACCCAAGATAGGAGATGCCACATCCAGCACTATTATAACTGAGGGCATAAAACTGCTCAGCAGAACAACAAAGCATCCATAATACCTGAATTTGTAGTTCACTGCCATCGTTGGGGAGCCCTTACAGTTAACTGCTCCAGAGGTCAAAGCACGTGTCAGCTTGCCTGTCCTTCTCCAGAGCCATATCGGGCAATTGGAGAAACTTTGCAGGATAGATGTGTGGTGTCATTCGTATCACCACCCCAGCTATTTCTAGCCATTATCCAGACACTGGAAAGGTAGTCTACCATAGCCCAGCCTAGCCCACCTCTTAATAGGTTAGCTGATGGACCTTTCCCACTGAGCATCGAGTCTTCCTCTACTGCAGTAACAAAACACTATGGCTGCTCTCAGGTGCTGCTAATACCAAAATATGTCTTGTCACCTTGTAGTGTCCTACCAGGCTTTGTAAAATATTAGCAAAGTATGGCTAGAGGCTGACATAGGTCAGATAGGACAGTCTGTATCACTACAACATATCATTATATCTTCTCTCTGTGCTTTTTGGACACCCCAGCTGCCATTGCATCAAATAGCGGGAGAACTGAGTCGTGCTGATTGATAATCTGACTACAAGTCTTCCATCACAGTATGAGGATGGTTAGGAGGTGTGGATAGCCAGGGAAAAGAATGGGTTTTGAACAGCAGTGTCACAACAGTAGAGTCCTTGTGTGCTCTACAGTGCAGTCTCCAGTGCTCTGCAGTCACTGCAGCACCTGGGAAACACCAGTGTTATAATGCAAATAACAATTCTCTAAAGCATCTCTAATTGAAAAAGTCTCCCTTTTAAGAGAGTAAGTCAAGCCCATGTGATTTAAAGTCAGTTTCGGTCCACACTGACCTTCTCTAAATAATAGTAAAGTTTTACATAATTCAACTAAAATCAAAGCCACCTTCTGTGTACATGATACATAAACCACTGATCACCAATTTTTATTATATTCTTGTAAAACAACTGTATCTAACTCTTTATTTGGGGTTATTACTGGACAACCTCAGTTTTGTGCCTTCTGTCACAACCCCTTAAAACTGAAGTCTTTAATTAGTTCCTCAAATTCTTAAAAGTCTTCCCATGTCTGTCTGACTCTTGCACACAGAAGCAAATCTGGGATGATGTTTGAGCAGGTAGCAGGGACACAATTTTCCCCGTTCCCCATGTTGTTCACTGTTCCGAGAAATCACTCTCCTCTTGGTAGGTATCTGAGGTGGTGGTCCCAGGCCTACTGCCACATGCTTCCCTGTTGAGGCTTTGGTAATTTCTCCTCCTTGAAATGTTTTCCTTGCACATGAATTTAAACTTTTCTTCAACACTAGCCAGCCTAAGTACTTTTCAAAGCCACATATAAATATTTCAGTCGTGCTTGCCTGTTATTGTTACCTCACCCCTAATGTCATTGATGTAGATACTGATACAGTCTCACATAACTAAAATGCCAAAACAGCAACCTGAAGAATGAAAATTCTATAAAGTGTTGGATCTTCAAAATCACCTTCTGGTTTTATACAGACATTTGCTAGTGATGATTGATAGGAATTGATACTTATAATTTGAAAATATTTTTTCATATTATTAAAACATAATCAAAAGGTGTTCTAGTTGACACAATTTAGCCCTTTCTATACTTTCTATGCTTTCCTATTTTTCCTTTAAAGTGGCCAGTAACAGTCCCTAGCATGATCCTTCTGGTTCTTCTACTCATCTCATGATTCCCAGTTAATGCTGCTGGTGTAGTTCTTTTACCTCCTGCCAAAGAGAAAGAAAGTGAGGAACATACATGGCAATCTTCCACCTTGGTTATGTTCTGTGCCTTTGTGAGAACCCCAGCTTTTGGATAAGCTCCCCAAGCCTTTGCACAATTATTTTGGTCCTTGCCTCTTCAGTAATCAACTTCTCATTAGAACAGGACCTGTCATATCTTTAAAACCTTGAAGACACTTTCCCCTTGCTGCTGCTGCTGCTTCAGGTGAATCTATCTGAGTTTGCTGGATGAGGTTCCCATTCTCCTGTACCTGAGCTCATCACTTTATGTCTCCACGACCACCTTTTTTTTCTAGCACCTCTTTAGCCTATGAGTCTAACTTAAACTAATTTCTCCTCTTCTCTTGCAGGCCCATGAGCATTCCTCTGCTGCCATGGCACTCGTTTCCTCTCTGAAGGGTTCAAGTCAGGGAGGTTATGTCATCGCTTTGCACTTGCCTGGGATGTGAGTGCTCCTCCTTTGCTTTCAAGTTCATGCAAAGAGCTGGACACCTCTGGCGCCCCTTCATCTTTGCCCCATATCTCTCGTTCAGTATTAACTTTATTGTTTGCCTTGTGTATTTGACTCTGTATTTATTTTCTGTGGACTCTGAGGTTTATGAGATATTCTGCCCAAACTCTCTCTCCTTGTATTTCAGATTCTGTATTATGTCAATCTCCTCAGGAGCTATGCAGCTGGTTTAAATTTCAGTACTGAACAAACCTGTATCGAAGCTTAATGCTAGGTTTTCTGGGAGTTTCTTTCTGAATGTTTCAGATACCAGACATAGTGATTGTAAATCACTGGCATCCCCCCCTGCCGGCATTCAGATTGATCCAAGGCACATTAGCAAATATTTCTGGGGTTTTGTTTTTGTTTTAGTAGCACATACAGATTTGTTTCTTTTTACTCTCATTCAGATTTCTCTAACACTTATTCTTTACCATCTTCCTCCAAAGAAAATGAACAATACTGAAAACAGCCTTTCAGAATCAGACATTACAAGGAGCAAAGCTATCTTCTGACCACCTTCTTTTTTTCCTGGCACCCATTGTTTACAGCTCCAAAGTCTATTTAAAGCAAACTTGCTTCATAGCTGAGAAGCTGGTTGGTGAACAGTAGATTCATATTTACAAGAAAGCAGCTTAACGACAGTCCCAAGCAAAGGAGGAGAAAAAGCTCTTTCCTGATTACCATGAGTTTAACTCTTGTATTATAACCTCGTGAATTCTGTTATTCCTATCCCTCAGCAACTTACACTTCAGACAGCAGCTGAATGGTGGAGCTTTGTTGATGGTTGTACTCGTTGCTAGGGGACAGTCTGAGGGGGGTGAATCATGCCATTTACAGTCGACCTAAAGGAACATTTGGAAATGCTTGAGCTTGGAAGTTTCCTTCTGTAGTCTGTGTCGTTAAAAATCGTGTGCTTTGTGGCTGTGAAGAGTGCTTTAGAAATACACATGGTGATAACGGAGGCATTAAACACGCTGGTGTCTCTAGCTGCTTGTACCTTTATATGTGCTTTAAATCACTGTTCTGGTGCTTCTTACTTCTTTGATGATTATGTTTTTAGTTAAAAGCTGATCATGTGCAAATGTTATTAGAAGGCAGTTGTTGCAAATCACATTAAACTGAAATACTACAAGTTTCCATCATTACCATTAAGAAGCATGTTTTCTAAATGCAATTGCATGTGCATGTTTGGATCTGAACTTCCTTGGTTCTATGCATTGGTATTTGTTCCATTTTATCTGCTGTGGGATGGCAGCAGCTTCAGGTACCGTCAGAAATGAGAACTTGACGTGTAGTAGGTAACTTGTAGTAGGTAGCTGAGGCTTCACAAGATACAAAGTGGTACACAAGGTGGGTGAATAAAAGTACTGTGAATGCTAAGCCGCAGTTTGGAGAGGACACGGAGGAAGCAGCACACACGCAGCTGGGGCTGACAGGTATGATACAGAATTACCGAGGGGAGTAATGCCTCTCCACAGGCGTTTTGGAGGCCAAGAGCCGGACTCTGGATGTTGCCCACGGCAGGCAGCCCGCCCTCGTCCAGCCCCGCACTCGGCGGGGTCCGGGCAAGCCTGGGCTCGTTGCTGCCCGTGGGAGCCGGGCTGTGCCAGCCCGCAGGGCGCGCCGGCCGGCGGGTGGAAAAGGCTCGCAACTCGTCGGCATTTCCCAGCGAGTGTCCTGCAGCCCTTCGCAACACCGCATGCCCCCTGCCCCGTGCGTATTGAACCAGTCTAAACAGTATTTTTACAAACTACATCGGCGCTCCCACCGCTTTCGGTGTCAGCCGTGGGAGCGCGGCCCCTCCCGCAGCCGCGGGCCCCGCCCGCCACACCGCCCGCCGCCGCCAGAGGGCGCCCGGAGCCCGCGCACCGCATTCCCAACTCCATCCCTATCCCATCCTCAACCCCAGCGCCATCCCCAGCTCCACCCCTGGCCAGTCCTGCTACTGCGGCTGCTTCTCCAGCACCAGCTACCCTACAGTTCGTGGCCAAATATTCAAGGAGATAGGCAGCCGCCTCGAATAACCTGTGAGCATTTGGCATCTAATGGCATCCCCAGGAAGATTTCCTGGATAAAAAAATCTGTTTTTTATAACCGTGCTCCACGATGTGCCCTCCCTTTCAGTTATCTCACTACTGGAAACACCTGGACCAGCCCACTTAGCCGTTGCTTCGTTTCAGGAGGCTGTCGATGTATACTCCTACAAACGAGCCGCACTCAAGTTGTGAAGAGTGGGAAAGCATTCTTGCTTCTGTATTCTGCCTTTTCTGAATAGGTCTATGTATTTTTCAAATATTATTTTTCTTTTGACTCTATTGATTAACACAAACATCTGTTATAAGTACTGCAGTAATTGCTTTAAAAAATTTTAATGGAATCTTTTCACAAAACAGGAGATTATAAGGCTTCAAGAAATCATAGTATGGTTGTCCATCTCTGTGAAGTGTAGAGAAACTATTAATCATTCCTCTTTTTTTTTTTCTCCACACCCAAGCAGGAGCTGTTACACTCAAAAGCATACCCATTTCTCCTTCCAACTACAACAGATGGTTTGCTTGCAAAACTTCTTTTCAGGTCCAGAAATGGTTGGACTACATGACTCACATAGCAAAGGGTTAATTTAATCACTTGTACCCTTCTAGTACATCCTCTCAAGAAACTTTGAGCAAAACAGTTGTACCGGCTTGTAAACAAGCACCAGTTCACATGTGCCAGGTCGGGCTAGCAACTGGGAGTTAGCCTTCCTTGATCTACGGGGCTGCCTAAAGTAAGCATCTGCATAAAGCATATCATTAAACCCGATCTTTAGTGGGACAAACAGGCCACCGCAATGAACACACCAGTGTCTATCATTTAGTAATAGATTGCTTGCAAACTGCTCTGGTCCCTCAGGCACAACAACAGATGTCTCCCCCTCAGCCGATGCACAAACACACATGTACCCACCTCCTTTCCAAAAATACATATGGAAAGTTACATGGTTAATAATAACTATAATTTCAGATGCGGTTTGCCTGAGTGTGCAAGATCCAAAATGTATTTTGCGAGTTCAGTATGACTGAACAAGAAACAGGCAGAATGCACTAAGAAGTGGCTGATGCAAAGACTGATATTATATCTGTGAAAATAGAGCAGATTGTCAAACCTGGCAAAACCAAGCCTTACTATGTGAGACGGTGCACTAAACTGTTCATGACTGAATTATTTTTCCTCAAATTCTGAGACTGGGATAAGTAAAGGAGTAACAATTCAGATTACCTGGGCTTATACATTTTCCTGGTTAAAGACAGAGTGAATTCTATCCCCCAAAGGGAAAATAGCTCGCACCCCGGTGAGAGCTCTGTCAGAAGTTCGTGCTGTTCCCGCGGCGCTGCGCCCGCCGGGACACGCGGCTTCCCCCGGCACGGGCTCACACCGCTCGTCCTGGCATCGTCAGCCCTGGATCCGCCGCAGGACCTGCCGCGGGAGCGCCACGGGCACCTGCTCCCAGTTCGTTCCAAAGGCGCGTGCAACAGGCTGCGCCGCTCGCTGTACTCCGAAGTTTTCCCTCTTAGTTCCTTGAGCTGCACTAAGGAGCGTACGCGGCGCGCTCGGAAGCGCCCTGAGAAGGCTGCTCTCGCCAGCTGAAGTGCTGTTGAGGGGAACTTTGCGCTTTCTAGAGCGGTAACTTGGGACGCTCCCAGCGGAGGAGGGCAGGGCGCCGGGCGGCTCCCGGCAGGTACCGCCGCCCCCGGCGCGGCCTCGCCTCGCCACGGGGCCCCGCATCGCCCCGGTTACAGCAGGGGAACGAGGCGCAGCCGCGGGGAGTGCGGGGCCTGGCCCGACCCCACCGGGGCGGGCAGAGGCCTCGGGCCGCTCTCGCTGCCGCGGGCAGAGGACACCATTCCCGGGTCCGCGACGGGCGGGGGACAGCGGGACGGGCAGCGCGCCCCGGCCCCACACCGCGCCCCGCCCCCGCGGCCGCCCGGGGACCCCGCCCATTGGCCGGCGCCGGCCCCCTCCGCCCCTGCCATTGGCGGCGGGCCGTGCCCGTCACGGCCGTGCCGCCGCCCGGGTGTGATCGCCGGGCCGAGGGCGCGCCCGCCGCAGGTACCGCCGCGGCCGGAGCGGAGCTGGGGGAGCGGCTGCGGCGCCGCTCGAAGCCGTCCCGTGGGAGCTCCATACCTCTGCTCCCGGCCACGGGGCGTTCGCCGCGGACGGCTCAGCCCTTTCGCCCGTCTCTCGCGGCGCGGCTCGCTCCTGCCCGGGGAGCCCCTCTTACAGCCGCGGGGCGAGCTCGGCGAGGCAGACCGGCCTGTTGCTGCTGGGAGGAGGCACCGCGGCGGCGGCGACCGGCCCCGCGTCCCCCCGGCGCGGGGGCGGGGGAGCGATGAGCCGCTCATTGTTTGCCCTGTAGGCAGCGCCCGGCGGGCAGCGGGGCGGCGGGCCATGGGCTCCGCGCCTTTGTCTCCCGAGTGAGCCGGCCCCGCGCCCGCAGCCTCCCGCCGCCGCCGCCCCAGCCTCGGCGACATGGATGTGACCGTCTCCGAGCTCCTGGAGCTCTTCCTGCAGAGCCCCTTGGTGACCTGGGTGAGCAGAGCGGGGAGCGGGGGGTCCCGCCGGGGCAGCCCCGTCCTGCCGGGGGGTGGCTGGGTCCGCCCGCCATCGCCCAACCCCGCTGTGCTTCCTCCGGCAGGTGAAAACCTTCGGGGACCTGGGAAGCGGGGACCAGGACAACCTCGGCGTCTACATGGACCTGGTGGATGGTGTCGTCCTGAACAAAATCATGCTTCAAATGTGAGTGGGCTCGGGAGGGGGATGCGAGCCGGCCCCTCTCCCCCGGGCGGCGGGGGCAGAGCTGCCCCTTCCGTCGGGCGAGCGGGACTCTGGCCGGGAATCTTCCGCAGCCAGACGGCTGGAAGGGCGGCGTGGGGCCAGAGCGACCTTCCTTTTGGTTGCTCTTTGAAATTAACAAAAACAAGGGGGGGTGGGGGGGGGGAAGCCCGAACTAATTCAGTTCCATAAATATATTAAATATTATTTAACTTTTTTTCCTAGGGTTTTTTTGGGTGGTTCGTGTGGTTTTTGGTCTTTTTTTTTTTTTTTTTTTTTTTTTTTTTTTTTTTTTTTTACACCCCTCTTTTCTCACCCCCCAGACAGTTACAGTTTCTCAGTTGTTCACACATGCTGCAATGGAAGGTGTGTGGCAGTACAAAGAAGGAAATGAAAGTACCGTGTCATATAAGGCTTTACTGGAGAGATTCATCTGAACTTTGCTCTTGCGTAAACTTAGATACTAAATACATAATTTAGAAAAAACTTCTCAACTTAATGATACTTCTTTCCGCTGCACTGGAACGCCATGTGTTGAGGGAACTTAGAAATCGGTTAAAAGATGAAGTGCTAAAATACTATAATGTCGAAGTAAATTGCTGTTAGGGCTCGTACTGTGTTTTTAACCACATCCTTTCCTGTTGCTGATCTGCTGCATGTATATCCTGACTGTGTTCTCTTCTCTGTGTATTTGCTTTTAAATATCCTGAAATATATCTGAGAGAGAATTTGTAGGGAGAAGTATTTGGCTTTCAGATGAGGAGACTTTGCAAATCACTCAGTTTTGGTACTGCACTCTTCTAAGTGATGGAAATCAACTGAAGCTCGACCAATGATTTGCAGTGTTAGGCCAAGCATTTAAATGAAGAACTCATATTAGAATCTTTTAAATTATTGAAAAATAACTTAGTCTGACAACCCATGCCTCACCCACTCAATTTGCTAAGTTTTGTTATCTTCTGGTACCTGGCTGCTCCATGTGAGAAGGTAATGAAGTTTGTTTTTGGTTTGATGTTACCAACAGTGAAAAAATTGAACTGGAACTGAATCCAGATCAGCCAGCTCACCTGGAGATAACAAACTAGTGGTGCAAAATGTTAGCTGGGATGAAAACCTGTTGTAAAGAGATGGCATAATCTCCAGTATTTCTTAAGGAAAAATGACAGTTTAGAAAGATAACTTTCTGCAAATTAGAGCCTCGAGTATAAATGTTTAGATCCAGGGTCGTAGCTTTCCAAGCTGTGGGAAATTAAATTCTGATTTATGACCACTTTGGCACAGAGATGACCAACCAAACTATCAAGGAACAGCAGTTGAGTCTGCTGCAGGTTTAACTAAACTAACACCATTATCTAATACATTTATTTGATTACATGTGCAACAGTGTTCTTATTTCAAAACAAGTAACTCATAAATTCATGAAGTTACATGGCTTTTGAGTAACTGTGGCATTCATATGAGAAATACACTTTAGAAGGGCTTTGTCAGGTGGTGTGGGCAAACGTAAGTATTTTGTAATTGGCCACTGAAATATGTCTGAAGAGATACAGAGTCGTTAAAGTCTAAGGAGCAACTGAACAATGCTCTGGGGATAAGGAGTGAATGATAAGATCTCATGGAAACAAAGGTAAGCATATAGGCTGGCTGAGTGCAGTGACACTACCTGGCATTTGGTCTGATCTCAGGCGTATGATGAGAAATGCCCTGGCATATTTACTTGTTTTAAGCAGTCCGGTAAATAAGTTGGTGGGGTTTTGGTTTATTTTTGTCTGGTGGTTAGTTTTTTCTCTGGAAAACGTCTCTGCCAGTAGTGTCTCAGAAAGTGAAGTGTGGGAAGCACAAGTGGTGTGGAATAGGAAACTGTCCCGTTATACCCAATTGGGCCTTTCCCCCCCATTTTTAGCAGCTTTGGCAGTGCTTCTAGTGGTGTCTGTGGAGTTTGAAACCAAAAGCTTTGTACTGAGAGCCCAGGACTCTTTAATTTACAAAGGATTGCAAATTTATTTATGTATCCCGACTCAGAAAAGTGCTCAGAAGAGGCGGTGACTGACCTTTACTTTTCCCTGATTTCGCCTTTAGAAATTGCAGTGTAATTACTGCTTGCCTGTAAGTCAGGAAAGCCTTGCAAGGCATGTTTCTGCCCCACAGAGCTTTCAGAATACAAAAATTAATGTGTTCTTTAAATGCTTGCTCATCAGGTTTTTTTAAGTCCTGGTCCTGAAGATGGCTTTCAGTGCTTGGCTGGAAATTTCTTCCTGCTGAAATTGTATCACTGAGGGAGGGTCTTTGGTAAATACACCAGAATTTGATATGCCGTGCCATGATAGTGTTGATTGCTTGAAAGCACAGATGCAGGCATGCACAGCATGTAGATAGCAGGGGGTAGCAGGGTGAAAGAGTTGGTCTCCTGACATGGATAGCTATCTCATCACTCGTGTGTTATTTAATTTTTATTTTTTTTTATCCAGCTAGCCCGATTACTGGAACAGAAATAACAGGGGCACATGAACTTGCATTTAAACACCAGGTGTGATGCGGTGCTTTGCTGCAAGTCAGCATGTTTCTTCGAAGGTTTTGGAAGCCAAATTCTTGGGAAATTCATTACTAAAAATACAACAGTTTTGTTCTGCAGCTAAGTAGATTTTAAGTTTAATTCAGGGCAAAAAAAGACAGGTGGATGTGTGAAGAAATCCAGATATACCTGTTGAGTAGAGATGGCTGAGTAAAATTAGGGCTTTAGCTGTTTGAGGTGTGGGTGGGCTGTAGGAATTCAGTCAGCCTCTAATTTCTGTTGTAATAGTTTGGATTTTCCCCAAGTGCTGTCTGGCAACTTTGGGTGGAGAAGATCCCAGCTGCTTAAAGTTACAGTCAATGTATTTTAGGCAGTGGATTCATTTTAGTCACTAGAGAGATGAGTGACATCTATCACTTTTCCTGCCTGCCAGATCCCTGCTGGCTCTATGAGAGGAGGTGAAAATAAGGCTGTGTCTTTGCTTCATCCTTTTCAGAAATGAACTGCCCCCAGGAATGCCAGCCCTGAATAAAATGTAGTTTGCTCAGGAGTGCCAAATGTAGCCATGGTGCAAGAGTAGGGGAAGGGAATCTTGCCTGGGCTTAGGCAGATTGTGGTCGGTAGGTAACCAGCTGTTGGGCTTTGCTGGTGATCCCTTTGCTTCCTGGTGACCTCTAAAGAAAGCAAGAATGTTTTTAAGAGAATTGGGGATTGCTTGGTTCCCAGTAGGGGTGCCTAGCTGTTCAATGAGTTAACTTTAATAGCAAGAGACAGCAGTGTTTGGTTTCCTCACCCTAGATTTTAAAACGAGGCACACAGTTTTTCAAATTATTTTGCTGTAAATGAGGGGTTTCCTTTTCCTGTGTCCTGTTCAAGTGTATACCCCAACCAAATCATGCATAAGGGACACGTTGATTTTTGCAGACTCGCAATACTGGATGAAAACTCTGCATACAAAAATATTTATTAATCTTCAAAGTGGAACTGCTGTGTTTCAAGCTTCTGTTTGTTGGCACCAGGTTAATGAGTTTCTCTGCAGACTTTCTTTAGAGAACTTTTTTCAGATGTCTGTGTGTCACTTCCTGGTATGAAATTAGCACGTGGCGACACTGCATAGACTGCCTTCAGTTCTACAGTTGCAGCTGTGGCATAATACCTACAAGCATAAGCAAATATTTGCCCCATATACTTCCCAAATAAAACTTTCTGTAAGAAATCGTGGGGTTTTACACATGCAGGCACATAAGTGTTTTCACATTGGCTTGTTCTAATTCTTTTAACTGATAGTAAACCCTGCTTTTCTGTCAAAACATTTAGCAAACAGGAATGTGTGTTAGGAATACAGCTGATAAAGCTATTTGTGTTGAAGCCCCATTATAAAAATGCAGAATAATAGGTTTTTTCCATTTCAATCGCAGCTGTCATGGTTTGTGGTGCTGTTGATCTGTCTTCTTTAATTTAGACCATGTGACAGGAACACAAGTGCCCGCTTCTTGTGGTTTGAAGCAAGTGGCATGAATACCAGAAGGCTAGAGATGTGCATCTGTTTAAATTAAAATCTTATTTAGAGGTGCATTTTTCTACCATTTTCTAGGCAATTTAGAAACCCTGCAAGCCTTAGTGACATTGTTGCACTTGATGATAGAGGAAGAGGTTGGATGATAGGAGAGTCAGAGTGGTCCAAGACTGGTGTATTTCTGGTTAGCACAAGGTGCCTCAGGAGACTGGGCATGCCTGTTCCTTCTGGTGTCTCAGAACCCTTGGGCCAGAATTGTGGGCCTTACCCCTTGCTCATCAAAATGACTTGTCAGAAGTGGTAGGAATAGGATTGTCATTTTGGATTTTAAAATTTAAATAATTTTCTTGTTATTTGTTTTATTAATTGGTGATGTAAGGGGTTGCATCTTCATGCACTTGTGCTGCTGGCCCCACGTGTGCTGAACTTGTCACTTACCTCTGTCTCCTGACCATTACTTTCTTCTCTCCTTCTCTGAGAGTCATGAATGTGTACAGACCAGAGGACTTCTTTAAAATGTTTGGGTATATAGTGAGGTTTGAGAGTTTTTGTATTTTTGGCTTGGGTGTTTTTTAACTGGTTTGTGGAGTACCTCCTGTAGTCACACCTCAGCCATGCTGTCTCAGTCTTATTTAGATAACTGTTTTGATCTGAGGAGTAGGTGGTTTTCAAAAAAAGAGAAATTTAGTTTTCAGTATATTTGTAAGGGAAAGACCAAACATCAAAGGACTGAAAAGGCATCTGAGGTTCTGATAAGGGTTTTTTCAATACATCCAGACAGGAATTTGTTTGGGTTTCCGGGTTAGTGTTGCAAAATAATCTTTTTCGTTTTCAGTGTGATTGTTAGAAAGAGTTTCACCACCCAGGCAGGTTCTATAATGTGCAGAGTGTGCTAGCAACAGCTCTGTTTTCTTTAGGATAGACATGTCTTTAAGCACAGAATTTGCTTCTTACTGTGTAATTTTACTTGGTTGCTTTTTTTCCCTTGAGGACTGTGCTTCCCCTTCCTGCATTTCTCTGCTGCAGATCAGGCTATTCCAATTGTAGTGTTTGGAGTACCTCGATCTAGCCAGCTTTTTAGCCTTTTTCTTTCACTTCTCCTGAGATGACTTAGGGTGTGTGGCTGTGGGTTTTCAGGGAGCTCACTCCTCTCCTGAGTACCGCTCACCTCAGGATGTTGCCCTATTCCCCCTTGGAAAGGCCTGCCTGCCCTGGGCTGCCCTCTGCTCCCTCTGCAGGAAGGCAGCAGGTGGGTCTGGGGCTTCTCCTGCACCAGGTGGGTGGCTTGCTGGCTCCCCTGGCTCCTCCATCTCACCCCTTCCACATCCCACTCCGGGCGAGTGTCCTGGAGGAGGCAACATCAGCGGGAGGGATCCAGCTGACCCCAGTGGATTCATTCAAGGCAGGAAGTCTGATGCAGAGAATGTTTGAAAAATGCAACAGATATATTCTATCTGAGTAAACACGTGCGTCAAACCTTTGGAAAGAATGAATATATATGTTTTGGAGGGTGAGAGGGGAATCCTCCCAGTCCTTCCAAGAACAACTTTCTGTTGTTGGAAGTTCTTGTCTGTGGAACAAAAGCAGCTGTAGTCAGTATTTGAGCTTACCTGATCCAGGATTAAGAAAAAAATATGGTAACAAATGAAGAAGAGATGAGATGTTGCTTGTTGGGAAGGAATTGTTTAGTTTTCCCTGTGGAACACAATAAGCCCTGTGGTAGTTTAAAGTGAGGCTGTGCTGGCCTTTCGTATCTTGTGCAGAGGGTGCTCTCTGAAGTGAGCTGAGGTGATGTGTGAAGCTGTTACACAATATCTCCAGGAAACATAACCGTTGGGTTTTTGAGCTACATTCTATTTTCAGGGAAGCTTTTAACTTTGTGGTGAAGAGGTGGCAGGAGTGCCAGAGTGACACTGTGTGGGCGGCTTGGCTGCAGGTTAAGAGGGCCCTGAGGTCAGTGGCATTAAGGGCTTTTGGGGCAATCAATTACCCTTAACGACGATGATAGGATAAAAGCTCTGGAATTGCTTCTGAGGGCGTGGTTCTGCCAGTGCTTACATTCTTGTAACACTCTGATGTGCAGGTCTTGTCTGGGAAGGAGGAATTGTTCTGTGTCTTAACCTCATCCAAGTCCTGCAGTTCCACTGCCTACAGCTGTTAAAGACATAACGTCTTCCTTGCTGTGGCCGGTGGGTGTATTTTGTGGATTTTTGACCCATTTTGTGCCGTTCTAGAAAGTGTTGCAGTGCTCTGCTGTAAAAGCAAAGCTTTCACTTCTGGCTGTAGGCTTGGGACACTGCCAGAGCGTGGCATGGCAGCGTGCTGCCTACATGAGCTTTCACATGGAAACTGAAGAACTGGGAACTGCAGCCTGAACCTCCTGTTTGGCCAGTTTCTCTTTATTGAATGTTTCTTCTCTTTTGGCTTCACAGTTTGTTGTCATGACCTTGCCTCAAAAGGGCAAATGTGTCCAGCTTCCTCCAGGGTCCAGCGTCTGCTCAGAGTACTGAAGGCAAGATGCTGTCTGAGCTCAAGCCCAGGTGGCATAAATGCTTCTCCCAACTTGCAGTGTTTTTGAGGACCCATACTGTCAAACTGTTGTGTGTATGGCTTCTGCACTGCTGTATCTGAGCATCAGTAAAACAGAACACTTATTACAGATTTTACTCTAAAAGCTTGTTGCAGTTGTCTCTTTTTGTTCTTTCTTTCATAATTTATTACAGTGCCAATCAGGATACAAAGTGCTTTGCTCCTGTGAAGACTGTGTAGTGTCTTGCTAGTTTATGCCAGTGGCAGTATTGGTCTTTTGTACTTCAGATTGCCTGAGTCCTAGTACATTAATACTGTGTCTGAGGCAGCTTTCCCTCATCTCCAGAATATCTGTGTATTTTTTCATACTTGTAGCACTGCTTTCACTCAAAAGGTGCTCTGGAATGGTTGTGCATTTAAAAAAAAAAAAAAAAAGCTCTTTGACATACTTATGTAAATGTTGGCAGATATATTTTAAAAGTAAATATTGGATCAGTGCCTTTTTTATTTCCTTGTCAACGCCCGAATTCGATATTTGGCCCTGGAAGAGCTGTGAATGGCTTAATTAACAGCCAGAGCAGAGCTCTGGGAGGCAGGTGTTTGGATTGTGTAGGAGTCTGCTGATAAGAGCCATTATTAGAGGGGAAACACAAAGCTTTGATCTATGCTATTGGCAGATAAAGATTTTCAGGTTCTTTTTTTGTAACATATTAGGGTGTACATAGAGTATCTGAAGGTATATACTCACGTTAAAATATTTGCAGCTTTTCCCGTGTCTTATTTTTTATTTTAGAAATAAAATTGCTCCAGGTACAATTTTATTTTATTTCTTTTAAAATCGAACAAAAGCACAGCGTGTATATGAGAGATCTAGTTAGATGATATGGGTGTAACAAGTGCAGTATTCTTTTTTCCCTTCATTTTGTAATACATTTGTTTTTTGCAGTTTTCACAGTGATCATTGATCAAGTGTTAATACCCTCCTCTTGTCATAAAACTCTAAAGCCAAGGAAAGCATGGTAATATTTCCCAGGCTTCCTTTATTTGAATAAGGAAAACCCCTTATTATCAGAGACTGTGCATGCTAGATCAAAGCAAACTAGATATGATCTTTTTTTAGGGGACATATGGCTAAGGAGGAAAGCTACCCTGAAGTGGTATGTGAGTTAAAGTAGTGTACTTTGTAGCATGGAGCAATATTTCCAATTAATGCATAGGTGCAAAGGTAATGAGCTTATTCTGTCATTAATTAATGTTTATATATACCCTGTCATTTGTGTCGGTTTTCCTATTGGTGCATTATTGAGATGTTAAGTCTTAACACCAGGTAAGCTAGTAATATTTGATTTTCTCTTTTCTTTTCAACAGAGATCCTCGACCAACCAACCAACGCGTCAACAAGCACGTAAATAATGACACCTATCTTCGGGTTCAAAACCTGACTATCTTAGTCAGAAACATTAAGACTTATTATCAGGTGAGATTTCTGCTCTCTGCTTATTGATCTGTGGTGATTGCTATACTGTTTTAGCCAGTGCAGTGGCTGGGGGCTTGAAAGAAGCTTGCTGTAGGAAACGGAGAGGAAACTGTGTAAAAGTACCATCAGCCATACCTATGAAAATGGCCATACAGTTATCTTCTCTATCTATTCCGTCTGGCCAGAGGCTGTTTCCCTGCTTTCTCTTTTCTGAGGAACAATTTGTGCTCAAAGACGTTGATAGAGGTTTGAGGTGCATGTATAGTAAAAAGGCTCTTCTGTGGTAGGATTGTGGGTTGTGTACGTGAAGAGGTTTGGTGAAATTGAAATAGTGTTTCTAGATACAAAACTTGTTTAAAACAAGTAACCTTCTTTTAAAGGGGCTGCTGGAAAATAAAATGCTGATGAAGAAATGTTTTTAACGCTAGAATATAAACCTTAAATTGAGAAAAATAAATCCACTTGGCTTCAAGGTAGACTTCTTACACTCTGTACCTGTTCTTGGTGTTAAAGCAGTTGTTTGTTTAGAACTCCTCCGCGAAGTGAGTGCAGGAACGACTGCAGACTCACAAATAGTGCACTTGTTAGGTGACATCCTTGAACTGACTGTCAGTGTTCCTCTACTGTAACAGTGCTGCTCTGAAACCACAGTGGTGACAGCTGAGCATTTTTTTAGACTTACATGCATGTTGGCTGCTGCTGGAAAGCTGTAGCAGTGAATTCACTTACTCTAAATAGAATTTCTGTATACACACAGTTGGGTATATTTAGACTCCTTAGCAAGGAGGTAGCTGTTCTGCTGTTTCCTTCCACACATCTTTTGCCAGATTTGAGTGCTGTACAGTATAAACCAGGCTGTAAACTCTGAGGACTGTTAAAATGCTTCTCTGCATATGTGTCTCAATCATATAATGAACAAGCCAGCTATACTCTAGGAGTGGATGTCAGTGTGCTCAGAAAACTTTGTTTTCTGTATGTATAGAAGAGCCTGTGTATTTGTTTTGTCTTCAAAATACAGAAGAGTTATAGTGTAGTGCCTTCTGATGCCGTTCTCTTCCTGAGCTTGCCTACCACTGTTCTGTGTTATTGCCACAACTCTGTTCCGGGACTTGCTTAGGGAAGCCTGAAAGAGGGACTTGTGAAAAGTGACAAATTCTGATGGGGTGTATGACTCATCTGTGTGAGTTTCAGCAGCCTGCTAGAAAAATGAAGTGTGTAACTCAGGTTTGAGATGGTGTAGGAGGGTATCATGCATTTCTGAAGACAGCTGACCTGTGTGTCTATTGTTAAGAACTGTAGATGCAGATGCAATGTGATGTCATTCCTGAGACTTGTGATTTCTAAGGGGAAATTCCATTTGATCATAACTAGAGGATGAAGTTGGGGGTTGGGGAGGGGTGGTTTTTGTGGTTTTGTTGTTGTTGTTTTTGTTTGTTTGTTTCTCTGTTACTTAGTAAATAGTCTATATGAAGTCTACAAGAAAGAAGGATAAAACTAGTCTTTTTCCCTTTCTTCTCAGCCCCACAAGATTTATAGTCTCAAGAGTCTGGTCCTTCAGGAGTTGAAACTCTTTTTCCTTCATGTGCTTCTTTTGTCTTGAAGCTGATACTTTGACCTCTTCAGAGTACCTGAAGAGAGATCAGAGTCAGGAAGAAAGAAAAGGGACTCTGAGTCGTGTTATGTTGCTTGTTGACCTGGCTGTTGAGCTGTGTAGTCATAATCCCATAAAGCCAGCAACAACTAAAATAGCTTAAGACACAGAGTTTTCAATGGGAAACACTGGTTGAGGCTTTCAGTAGCAGGCTTAACAGTGATGTTCCTACTGAGTCCATAAAATTGTCTACTGAATCCTGTCTGAGGACTATATATACTGTATGTAAACAAAGCAGTCATGAGAGTTTATCATTCTTTGCATTTAGTCCTGAAAATGTAATTAAAATTATTTAATTTTTTTTTTACTGATAAGACTATATAAGAAACTTATTTCTCCTTGCCACAGTCATATCTTCGACCATATCATAGAATCCAAGGTCTTGATGCTAATCTGAGATTGCCTTTGATGTGGTGGTGTGCAGCCTTCAACTCTTCATAATCTGGGGGGAGTTAAGGCCATCTATGCTGTAACCCAGCCCTGTGTGTGATTGGTGCCAAGTATAACATTACATCTGTACTTGTGTCTCTGTTAGATGTTTGGAAGGTTTCTTGTTAAGGATATGATTTAAGTAGCTTTTACTGGCGTTTTTTTCCCACGTGCAACCAAATTAATGCTTTGGAATATTAAATATTTATAGTAATTAAATATTGTTAGGCTACTTCTGAATATTAGAGATGTTTCTAAATAGGCTGAAGTTGTGGGCATTGTTTGATGAAGTAGTATTAATACATTAGCCTAAGTTAAAATGAGGATACTGTCTTACTGACTCAAAACATGGTTGCAGACTGGAAGTGGGAGGGAAAAGTTCCTGACAATCAATAGGAACACAAATATTCTGCTTCCTCAAGAGAAACAAAGCTCTAAAAATACAGTGTTCGCCTGACATTTTACATTCTTTTTTTGCTTAATGGACTCAAGTCAGGTTTGCAGCATAATTACTGAATTTGGTAGACCAGGTAACCTAGAATGAGAAAAATGTCACTTCATTCTTTATTGAAGGACATTGATAAGTATGAAAGAATACTTCTTTGTACTGGGCAAGAGCAATCAAGAATGTGACATAAATTTATGGTACTGTAAACTGTATCTGAGGAAGGTGACATAAGTGCCTGCTAAAATTAACACTGATATTCAGAAGGTAGTTGACATTTCAGATCATGTCATTGTCTAGTCTGTCTGTATCTAATGTCAGATTTCTCATATATCTGTGTAGCTGTTAAAGCAAAATTCTCATTAATACAGATAATATTACTTCAAAAAACAAGGACAGGTCTGATCTAGAGGCATGGGGACCCTCATAAGCTGAGGGTCTGTGCTGGAAATGACTGTGAACAAACCATGTTACTCGTGGAATTCGGCTTTGATTTGAGCTATAAAGATCAGCTCCTATCTGTGCTTCAGCAGGCATAACTTTGGAGGGGTAAATGCAATAAAGGAGCCGTTTTTCAATTTGAATAACTTTCTTTTTCAGAAATTTGCTAACTGAGTTTGTTTATTAGCAATTTTATGGGGAGTTGCCATCTTGCAACTTCCGACTGCATAAAACTGGATTGCTGATGGCTGCTAAGAAAAACAGTGTCAAGACTCTTAAAATGGGGGACAATATTGGTTGCTGCAGGCTTTGGTGTTTTTTAAATTTGTTTATTGGCTATGTAATATTTGTTACTAGTGGTAGCATGCAACATCTCTGCATTTGCTGCTCTCTCAGCAGCTGTATCTTTGCAGGTCTTCTATTGACTTGAGAGGCACCTCCTTTGAAACTGAGCAAATGACTCATTTTCCTGTGGGATTTCATGAGAATTTCATATGTTGTTAATTGCATTTAATAACTGTCACACTATTGCTTCACTGAAGAAACAGCTGGTCATAAAACTTCTGGAATTGGTGCCATATCTTGGAAAAGGGCTGAGTACAGCAGAATGTTTTCATTACTCATAGTGTGAGTTTTATGAGGCTCTTCTTGCTCTGACTGACTTCTGACACTTGGCTGTCTTTAAACTGGAATTCAAAATGGTTTTGTAGGGGATAGGACAGAGAGTTATGGGTTACTGTCTTTTACTGCAGTGAGGATGTTGATTGAAGGGTTCAGTAGAGAACTGAGTATGTTGGAGAAGAGATGCTCATCCACTTCTCACTGGTGCAGGTGCTGTGTGTCCTGGTGAAAGGGTGAAGTCTTTACCACATGCTGCAGCTCACCAGTGCATCTGGAACAGCCTGGCTTCCAGCTGTCATCTGATGCCTTGTGTTGATGACATAGTTTGCTCCTTAAGCTGACACTGCCTAGCCCAATGCAGCAAAGGTGAAATTATCTTACTCTTCCTGAGCTCTGCCTTCACTTTGAAATGCTCTATTGTGAGCTCTGCTGAGGCTTTTCTACTGCTCCGATTAAATGGGCTTGAAAAGAGTTTAGGTGTGAGTAGTGCGAGGCTGAAGGATGTTTGGCTTCACTAAAAAAGCACTCGACAGTGAGCAGTTATGGCCTTAATTCCCTGTGGCCTTGTGCTTCTTTTCTAAATGGTGGTTAATCCCAGCAGTGGCAGATGTCTTCATGGTGGGGTTTCAGTGTTCCTGCTTCTGTAAGAGAAGAGACAATGCTTAGAAAAACCCAAAATCAAACTCCTTGAGCTGCAACAAGCTGTGGAAGCATTGACTGATTAAATCCTGTAGGTGCTGCTACATGAAGTATCCACATAGGAGCGGCTGTCTGGTATCTGCAACACTGGGTAACATGCTCACAACCTATGGAATTTTGGAAGAAGCCTAAGCCAGGCTGACAGGGGAAGCTTGAAGTGGCTTTGTTGTGCTTACTCTGTCGGTGGGTCAATCTTTGAGTTTAATGTTTTTTTTCTAAGGAACAACAACAAAAAACACAAACAAACAAACAAAAAAACCCACTTTGATAGCAGTTTATAAAAAAAGGAGTTTTGTAAAAGGGCCTGTTTTGATGTCAGGTAGTTTCCCAACCTTCAAAAAATGTCTGTAATCACTCCCAACAGGATATACTGCACTCTCAAGCAAAAAACCCAACCATGATAAACTTCAGACTGACAGAGAGAATGTCATCCCTTGGCTGCTTCCTGGATGGGTATTATGGTCACATCTGGAGTATGTGGATGAGAAATGCTGTTGGAAGAAACGCTGCAATGTGGTCACGGCTGTATTTTTGTTGCTTCTATTCCCTACAATTGTGGCCACTAAATACCTAGCAGATTACTTCATATTTCCAAAAAGGTTGGAAATATCTTTCAATTAAAAAAAAATTGTACTGAGACAAAGTTCTGAAACCAAGTTCTGTGACTGTGTGGCATGTGCAGCTTCAACAAGAAACTCAGAATAAGACCTAGTGTTCTTATTAAAGTGACATTGGTGGGAGGGTAAAGATGAAACAATTGAATTTTTACAGACTGTATCACCACAAATCCTACTCTTCCCACCAAATCACTTTGCTTGCTCACTTTATGGTGAGCAAGGATACCTTACTTTCTAAGGCATGTTTCGTCAGACCTGTGTCCTCTTGGCTGCTCTATAGTTGTGTAAAACAAGTACAAGCAGCTGAGTTTTTATCAGGTGTATTAAGGGATGTTAGCTATCTGAGAGTTTGGCTGTTGTGAGTGATTTGGTGTTGGTGCTGAGGCTGTTTATAACCTCTGGAAAAGAGAACTTTGTTTTCAGGCTGGGGCAAATACTGATTCTCCCTGTGGGTCAGCAAAGGTCTTGGCAAAACCAGTAGTTCCCAGATCAGTAAACAACTCCCACTTCAGTAGCTGAAGCATTTAGTCAGGTTTAGAGCTCTTGACTGGACTGCAAAGAGGAATTCAGACTTGGAACTCCAGATTTGGGTACAATTTATGGACCGGCAACTGTACTGAAGCTATAAATAAAGTTCTGGAAGGAGCAATGTCCTCTTGTATGAGCTGGAATCTTTCCCTACTAGGCAGGCTAGTTCTAGTGGTCTAGTAATCCAATCTTTAACAGAGTAAACACCAAAATGCTAGAACTGCACATAAATGCACACACCCTCGAGTCAAAAAGCATTCCTCTGTTCAGAGGGGGAAAGTTTGTACCCACAGTGGCCTACTGAATTAGGTAAAACTAATAGTTTTTTTGCTTGCTGTGTCAATTTAGTGTCTAAAACTGCAGTATGCCTGAGTGACTGACTGCTTTCAATTGATTCCTGTTCCCTAGAGATCTTAATTTTGGCTCAGGGGTAAACTTTTGTTATCTTGAGCTTTCAGTTTCAAGATTATTAACTGAGAATGTCAGCTTTCTCAAGAGCAAGATATCAGAAGCTTCAACAGATAAGCTCTTTCTGATTCAAATACTTAGCTGATCTCAAGCACTCAAGTGCAGTTCTCTCCCTTTTTTGTGCAGTTGAGTGGGCTGTGTACATACAGTCTCCCAAATTATTGCTGCATTGGAAATTGTATTGTTGCACCTACCAAAGGTAATGTGCATGTTCTTGTGGCCATAAGTTACAGCTGCACAAAGGAAAAACAATGACCAGCCACCGAGCCTCTGTCTTTTTCACAAGTCTACAATAAATAAGCTAGTATGACAAGTAAGTTAGTAAGGTGCTGTTGTGGAGATGCTCTGTGTTTCAGTAAGGCAGTGGGCCTTCAGGACTGAGGAGATTCTGCCACTGGCACAACCTGGAGTAGGACCTTATTAGCTGTGTATTTGTTTCCGCTTCCATTCTCATTTGACTTCCAGTTAGTTTAAACTTGCTACAGGCACTGACTGTCTGTATATTTTTATGCAGTATTTAGCTTAACAAGGCTTTCTTGGTTCTGCAGTGATAAAAACGTTTTGAGTTAGGCTCTGTGTTCTGCAGTTAGCATGATCATGAAACATGTAAGACTCGTATTGTGAAGATATTCAGAGAGGTGGATGCAGGTCAAGGGAATGACTGACCTTGGTGCAGACATTCTAGGAAGTGTAGAACCACTGATGTTAGTCTTTGATTTGGCTCTTCACCTGAAAATAGTGGTACCACTCTGCTGCAGTGGAACAATCACAAAAATACTGACCGTTTGTATAGGTCCTGCTATCAACTATTTCAGTGAGGAAGACTGAGACAGGTGACTCATCACTAACAGCCAGACTGTCTGATGCTTTGTCAGTGAAAATGCGCTTGATCATTTCCAGAAGAACTAACCAAACATTTCTGCCTGAGAGTTGAATAAGTTTCTGCAGACATCAGTTTTAAGTGTTCCCAGGTTGGTTAGAGCTGCCATTCCAGATGACAAGTAGTGTGCTGTCGGACACCTGATTGAGATTACTGGCTGTGATACTGGGATGCATTTTGGCTGATATATTGAATTCTGTCTGGAAGTTTAAGAGGAGTGATCTTAGAGACATATTTTTTTTTTCCCTTGAGGCTCTATGTGCATTTTAATGCAGAATGAAATAGTGACCTTAAACAGATGGAAGAGAATGGTTGAGTTTTAAGCTTCTTTTAATTTCCTGGAGCTCGAATATAGGAAAGGGCAGTACTAGTAGGCTGACATGTCTGTGTTCTTGTCTTTGTTTTGCTTAATAAGCTAGAGGGGTGTGAATTCTTTGTGCAGACAAATAAAGAAACTGAGCCAAGAAAAGAGAGAAGCAGTGTCCTAAAATACAGAGGCAAATGGAAGTGACCTGTAAAAATTTTACAGTATGAAATAGCTGTTTGGTTCCCACACAGCAGCATTTACTTAACCTCTGACATGTTAATTGAAAGTAATTCTTGGGACGTCTGAATTGTAGAACACATCCCCAGTATCCTTTATATGGCTTAAAAAAGAGTAATGTGAGAGTGTGCGACTTTCCTTAATGAAAGCCAAGGCCTAATGTTAATCTCCTAGACTACTGCTGTGATTACCAGTGCTAAAGCCACAGAGTATTTCAGTCCTCTACTACTTATATTTTTGTTTATTAGGTTTAAGATGTAAGTTACTGTTCAGACAGGCTCATCAGACAGCACCATGTTCATGCTGCCTGAATTTCGGGCAAATGTCCTATTTTTGTCAGCCGAAGCTTTGCAAAGGAGGGAATTAAGTTTCGTAGAGCCTACCAATTTTGGGTAAGTTAGAAAACAGCCTGCATGCCACTTGTAGCTGAAAATAGCTTTGAGGTTTACTTTTTGCTAAAAGATAATAAAAAAAGAAAGTTAAAGATTGCTTTATTGCTCATGTTTCTGTAATGTATTCCATGTCATTTAGTACTTTTCATGAAAAGTCTTTAAAAAGAAAAGAAGATGAATTCCACAAATGCATAAAGTGTGATTGTCAGATAATCCCCCAAATTGCATACCAGTTCCCAAAGCAAGTAACTTATGCTTTTTAATGGCAGGTAGTAAATGAAAGTTATGTTCTTCTTTTATTGGCATGTTCTATTTCTGAAGGTGTTATTTAACTTGTGATGACTCTTATTGAGGTTATTGTTGCATACTGTATTGTGACACATGGGGTTCAATCCACAGTCTTGCTTTTACACAACTCTGGCTCTGGATTAAGGTTTGGTGTCGAGGCTTGTTCCTGTCAGTTCCAGTGACATCTGTGACCCTGTGGTGCAGAGAGTGAGTGTCTCTTTGTGCATGCCTGGAACTCAGCTGGCCTTGGCTTTCCACTCCAACAGCATCCTAGTTAGCTTTTGTTACAAAGCTCTGTAATGAACTCTCACCTTTTTGTATGCTGCTTTTTTTAGTGACTTGTTAGACCTGTAGGCAGTTCTTCCACTGTGTGTTTTCATCTGAGACAGGTATTTGAGATGTCTTTTCAAGTGGTGCTTCTCTGTCATTTGGAAGGAGTAAGTATCAGTTTCAGGAATCTGTGGGAGTTGTCAGACAGTGCACTGAATCTAATGCAGAGTTGTATTTAATTCTGAAAACTGTGGTTTGCATTGTAAAGGTCTGCTTGAGCTTATGTTGACCTCCAGTACTTTTGGCAAATGTGAGTGCACTTGGCCCAAGAAATGGGCAGGAAGGTTGTGGAGATGCCTGTGCTGGTTAAGAATGATGGAATTTATCCTGCTGAGCAGGCCTCTGGACCTGAGAAAGTAACAGACCTGGGGATAGGGGGGAGCTTTAGTGTGCTAGTTTCTTTGCTGAAGACAATCCACAGGAAAGGGTGTATTTCCTGCTCTACATGGTGTATGGACTTTGCACCAGCACAAATTAAGGCACCTGCTCATGAATGCTCAGAAATTTCAGTGTTATCATTTACTCAGGCATGCATCTTCCATTTGCACACATATTGGTTTATAAAGGGAAGGATTTATGAAATGAACAAATAAGACAGCAATTTAAAGTGTGTGCAGGTTGTACTTCAAGTAAGCAGAATGCCTTTTTTTAGATAGCTGTTTAGATGGGCTGTTGGAAAATAAGCTGTGTGTGAGCTGGTGCCTCTCCTGTTTCCCATTATGATTAAGAGATAGAGTTGAAGGAAAGTTAAGTGTTTAAATTCTGCTGGGTCCTCATATGGCCAGTAAAATGCCTAAATAAAAATCTGCTCAGCAGACAGAAGTGGCCCCTGTGGAGCTGTCACTGTCTGTTCTTTCATAATTAGCATTATTAAAATCTCCAGATGTTTATTTAATTTGTTTTTTAGACATAGTTAGTGTGTCTTAGGTGATCAAGATAACAGTGATAGACATATGCTCCTTTGAGGGGTGCTGGGAAATGCTTGTCTTTGCACAAAAGAAAAATACTGTGTGAATTCCACTTAATCATTTTCACAGGACAGGAAGGTATTTATTTAGTGGGATAGTAATATTTTAAAACTACAATAGGCAATCCTCTTTCTCTAGAAAAATCACTTTTATTTACCTTATATTAAAGAACTGGCTTCAAAAACATCATAAGTTGTTTGCTGTAAGGTTGAGAAGCAAAAGAAGAAAGGTAAGTTCCCTGTGAAACCTTAAAATTCACGGGTGTTTTGGTTTAATCTTCTTATTTTTAATGGTGATTCTATCTGTAATATGTCCACTGAAAAGATATTTGTAAGGGAGTGCAGTGTCCAATTTGTATCACAGAAAGACCTGTTAGGTGTGCAGTGTGTGTTAAAAGAGGGGAGGGTGGTACTGAGGTTAATGTCTGGTTTATTTTGGAGCAACTGTGTTACAGTAAAGCTGAGTGAGCAGAGTCCCAGGGGAGGCATGAGCATTTGCTGCTAGAAACGGAAAGGAGGTGAATTTCTTTTTAAATTTTGATATTTAATGCAGAATTACTATATATGTCAAAAGGCTCATTTGTTTCAAAGAAACACCATCAGTCCCATAGTTACCCTAAAAGTAAAGCATGCTTCACTTAAAAAAACAACCAACCAAACCAAAAAAGCCTCATGCAAATTAAAAAAAAAAAACCAAAAAAACCCACAAAACAACAACAAAAAACAACAACAAAACAACAACAACAAAAACACACACACACAAAAAAACCACACAAAAAGCTGCACTCACCAAAAAAGCCCTACAAGCAAACCCCTTCTAATTTGACTAGTTACCTGTTTGAGTTATTTGGAGTCTCTCAAGACTGTGTAGTTACTTCAAAACAAAGCAACAATTAAACTACAAGGAGTTGTCCTTTAGTGTAATAAATGTCTCAAGGTCACTTCTTCAATCTTGATATTTTAAAAAAAGTGAAAATAAAACCCCAATCACTAAACCAAAAAAGGCCCACTCTGGGTGTTCTGTGTTTTCCTGAATATGCAAAAGCTGTTTGTCAGGATCGAAGGTTTGTCTTTGTTTTCCGGGTTTGTGGCAAGTGCTTATCTGAACAGCATGTGGATGTATCTTTACAGTTTTACATGCAGGAGGAATGATTCTGTAGTAGAGGACCACAAAAGCTGCCATTATTAGAAGCCTTGCTTACACTTCAGTGCTCTGGCACTTAATGTAGCTCCCAGCTTCCAGTCATGCAGAAGAAACTAAAGTAGAGAGCTCTAATTCTCAAACTTGGTTGAGCTGTCTCGCATTTCTTCCAGTATGCATTTCCTTTGTAGCCTGAGCCAAAATGTTGATTGGAAAGGTGATTTTGATCTCCCTTTTTTCACCGAGCCCATTCTCTTTATAAATTGCTGGGTCCATATTTGGTGCAATCAAGGGATTCAGATTTCAAATAACTTGTTATTGCTTGAAGACTTGTCTCCCTAAGACGCAGTTTGGCCTTTTCTTTCCTAAAATATCTCAATTAACTTGCAATTGTGCTTTCTTTGTATGGCATAGGACTTGATTTTAAGTGGCATTGACGTTCTCAGACTGACTTGATACAACTAGAGATGCTGAGCATCTTGCATGGCAGAGTCTTTAAGCAGTTTTGCTTTGATACCCTTGGATGTTGTGAGACCAGCACTGTCTGCCAGATCGTGATTTGTTTTGGCTCTTTTCCTTGGCAGCATATTGCAGCTTTTACCAGTGTCAAGGTGTTTATCACACTTTATCAGTACTTAGAGGTTTTGCAGTGTTTATGGCAACTGCTTGAATATCTGCAGAAGATACAGTGGCTTGCTTTCCCAGTCTTGAGCTTAGCAGCACACCTTGTTTTGGAGGCTTTGAGCACTCTGCCAAACCTGCTGGAAGAGAGGCACACATACTCAGATGAGAGAGCTGAGTTGGCATGTCGGAATAAAGAGCAGTTGTTTTTATAACACACGGAACTGCTGTGCTCTTTAGCACACAGACTTTGCAGTCAGGCTTGGACTGTCACCCCTTTACAAAGGACAGATCTTGTAAAGTTTCTTTGCAGTATGTCCATAAACAAATAGAAATACACTTATAACCAAGTAGATATAGACTTACAAGTAATAACTCTTGAGACGCTAAAGGAATAATCTTAAATATCAAATACATTAGAAAACCCAACCCACGAGCCACCTTGATTTTTAACGATATCCATGCAAGTCTCTCTCGTCAGGTTGCATTAATCTTAATTCCTCAAAGTGTTTTGTAAGTTAGGAAAGTTAATAGTGAAGAGTGATTTAGTTTTAGTTGGCTAAATGCCACAGGATGGTACTTAAAGCACAAACAAGTTCCTGATTACTTTTTCTTTCTGTAACAGGTAGCATACTATTCCCAATTAAAAACTTTAGCAGTAACTTTAGTATTGGCTACTTACACCAGCCATTCTAATAGGCAAAGGAGGTGAAAAGCAGATTGACATTCAGCACATTTGTTTTAAACAAGCTTTTCTGTGTGATACTTTTGAAACTGAATCTGGGATTCTAAAGAAGCTGCCTGAGCAGCATGCAGAGGAGGCTATTGGGTTAAATTTTAGTTTTCCTGTTTAGTTTTTAATATATAGTGTTGCAGTTTAGGTGTTTTGTGTTTGTGTAACTGGTACAGAGGTGCTGAAAAATACATCTGCCTAAGCAGAGAAAAGGCTGGAAAATACTCGATCCTTGCGTTTTTCATCCCCAAAACAAAGCCTTATTAAAAACCTAAACAAAGACAAACAAAAAAACCCTACCCCTAGCACCAAAAACCAAACCAAAACATAAAATCACCCCCCCTCCCCCCCCATAAATTTGCATCAAAGACTAGCCTTTTGAACTGTAGGTTTCATTTCATTTGTGTGGTAGTTTTTGGGGTGGTGGTTGTTTTGTTTGTTTGTTTTTTCTTAAAGAGTAAATGCACTCTGGAGGTATTTGCTGTGACCTTGCAGTTGCTTCCCTGTTTATCTTCCTTGTCTGCTGGTGCCAATGATGGGGAGTGTTTGACTACCACGGTATTCGTTTGTTGGGGTATGTACAACCATTGTTGTTTCTTAGCTGGGATGATTAGGAATGAGTCCTGCCTAACATGGTACCAAGAAATTGTGAAAGGGACAAGTGTACAAGTCTGGAGATAGATACCTAGAACTCCTTTCTCACCATGGAGATTTCGTGTACTGTCAAGTTAGTCTGGGAGTTATAATGAAGGGCACTTGAACATAAAGAAGGAGAGATGGAACTGCAAAGAAATACTGCTAAATATTTCATACTGGTCAGTTGAGATATAAAATGTTTGACAGTGTTTAATGCAACACTTGTTTAATAGTTCAAACATCAGTTTGATTCTACACTAACAAGAATCACATATGAATACATAGGATGGATTTTTAAACGATTTTTATGTAGTGTGATAGTTTTGTTTTAATTGTTGCCTTGTTCCACTTTCAACCAGGGCTTTGATTTTTTTTTTTTTTTTTAGAAGTCCTCCTTCCCCTTCCCTAGCTTCTCAGCCACTAGGTGAAGTGTTTACCTTGCCTCAAAGGAAAGAGTTCAGGCCATTTGTAAGAAAAACAGAACAACTACTTTTACAAAATGAGAAAAAGGAATATCAAAGTACATCTTTGTGTCTTATATGAGATAGGTTAAGAATATGAAATAAAGTAAATGGAACAGTTGTCAGAGGAAATGACTGTGAATGCCATGACCCCAGAATACATGCACTCTAGATGTTAATAGATTTACTTGAGAGAAGAGGAAAATCTCAGAGATGATCCTGTTGGCTGGATTTCTGGCAGTTATGGCACTCACAACTTCGAAATCTCTGCTTTATTGCCAGACACATCTGCTGACTTACCTAAAGCATGAATTCATACAAACTGAAATGTAAGGCTTCCCAGATTCCCAAATCTTGCAGCACAAGCCTTCTGTCAGATGAGTGCTGGGCTCTAAGAACTGGCTCTCTCCATCTGTCAGGTGTGTTGTGACTGTGGTGGGCAAGAAGCCTTTCCAGGCCGGCTCAGGCGGTGCAGGGCATATGACCTAAGGCAGCAGGGAATGCGTCCCTGACCCCTGGGGAGGTTCAGTGAGCTCAGTTTGGATGTGTTCCCCTGGGAGTGCCGACACCCACGCTGCCTTCAGAAACCCGAGCTTTGCCGAGGGTGTTTGCCATCTATCCTGGCATCTTGCAATACAAAAGGAAGTTCCCATTGAATAGACTTTCCTTTTGCACTTAATGGCTTGAATTTTTCCACAGTTAACAGGGCCATCCACACTGACAGGAGCGGTTCCCCTCCCCATGTACAGGGTGGGGGCTGGGAACTGCAGCCATGGTCAGCTGCTTGAATAAGGCAGTTCCTCCCCACCATATCACAAGCCTCAGAGTTTCTTAATATGTACCATATTTAGCTGGCTGGCATAAGGTGTGTCATGTAATTTCTGTGTGTATGTGAAGGAGTGTTCGGATGTCGTGCTGGAAGGGCAGTGATTTTTGCTGGATGCTCTGAGAAGTCTCTTAGAACGGTATTCTGGACTCCTTCTGCCAGTCTTAAATGAGGAACGTACGTGAAAGGTTTCTGTATGCTGTGTTGCAAATCTCAGGGCCTCGGGGAAACTGTGTTCATAAACAGGCGGAATTTGGCTCTTAACGTTAACTGAGATCATCCCACTGCACTTACTGGGGGGTGTCGGGGGTCAGGGAGAGAGGTTTTTGTGTCAGTTTAAGCACTCCCGGTTTGTTTAATCATCATTTGCTGTGTGTCATAGGGCCCTTTTTAGTTCCACATATTTGGCACACACTGCTGCTGTATCAGAGAAATTATGAATGGAGTGAACCAATTTCCTGGCACTTGGGAAGCCATCAAAGTTTGTGCTTAACCGAACAACCATGCTGACTAATGTAATACATTATTAAATACGCAGCAGCCTAAAATCATTTCTGTTTTCAGAGACAAGCCTTTTTTTGTTTATTTTTTTAGCGTATCATCTAAACAATCATTAAAAGGGAAAAATAACATTTAAAAAAATGATTGTCCTTCTAAGGAACCAACTAGAAGAGGGTAGAGGGTAGAGTTTAACTACCACTTCTCACCTTTTTAATGACAATTCATTATTTTTTCTTTGATATTCAGAGCAAGTCTGTTCCAGTTCCCAAGACATATGCTGTATGCCCTTGAGGGGTAAAGCAATTAAGAATTACAAGGAGTATTATGCATCGTAGAAATAATCAACCTGCTGAAATAATAACCAGCCATGTGCTCCTAAGCCTCTCTGTATGAATCAGGGCATTAAAGTGGTGACTGATATATGAGGAATATGTCATCTTTGAGATTAACAAGACAGCTGCACCGGAGAGAGGAGGAATACATTTATTTTTGCTTTCTGTAACACTGACCTTTCTTCATTCAAGAAGATTCAGACTTGAGTAACTGCTTAAACTGTTGCTGCAATCTGTGAGATAATATGGCTCTCTGCTGAGACAGAGCAAGGTACTTGTTTAGCTGAACATACTTTATTACACTGTAGTCCTCATAGCACAAAATCTCACTTCCTGACTGTATTAGCTGCCTGATATTTGTTTCTGAGGCTTCCTCCATTACAGAAATAGTCCACTTAAACTCAGTCTTGCTTTCTTGGGTAACTGTTCTCTGTAATGATTTCTCTAGCTTTCTCTCAGTTGGATAAGTAACCCTGGTGAAATGGTTCTTATGAAGTTTTAATATGCTGTGGTAAAGCAGTACCTCCTGCTAGAGTAATGTCTCATTCTTGGCCAGTTGATTTCAAGCAGACTAGTTTGGGAAGAGCTTGGGAACGCAATAATTCACTTTGAAGAATGGCTGTGGATCTGTTTCATGTCTGTCTGGACTCTGGAATTCAAACACTGTCTTCTGCATTAACCACTGGACTGCTGTCTTCCTCAGTTAATTATATGTACGTGAAGGACAGAACACTTGATGAAGTAGATGCACTGGAAACACACATCAAAGTTTAAAACACATCAACATTTAATTACAAATTTACCTAGTGAAAAAAAGTAGTGTTAATTAAAGAGTACTGAGAGTTTGGAATTTAAAAGTTCATGTTTTTTGGCTGCTAAATCTTGCAAAAAAATTCTATGAGATGTCCAAAGAGCAAGAGCTTACACATCTAGCTCTGTCTGAAATATTTTTAATCCATAATGAGGAGTGGTGTCTTACAAAGCAGTGGAAACCACTTTGCATTATGTGCATTCATAAAGAGATGCTCATTAAAAATGCATTTTTAGTCACCACCTGTTATTTGTTTAATTTGGTGCTTTACTGCGGTGTTGTATTATTTTTGTCATTCTTCTTTTCCAAAGTGCATTATTCATCACTTTGAACCATATGGGCAGCAATGTATTCTGAACATCTGATTTCTGCACTGGCCATTCCCTGAGGAAAGACCCTAATGTCCATGTTTATGACCAACCAGTGAAGCCTTTCATGTCATCTTTTCAAGAACATTTCTTACCTTCTGCATACCAAGGATGCAATTAGGAGATTCACAGCTGTGATGCTACAAGACAACAAGGGGCTGAACTTGATTAGGCAGCAAAGGCCTCTGCTCAAATTCATAAATGAAAAACAAGTATTATGGAAACAGAGGAA
The DNA here is from genome assembly GCA_038380795.1 of Pyrocephalus nanus. NCBI lineage: Eukaryota > Metazoa > Chordata > Aves > Passeriformes > Tyrannidae > Pyrocephalus > Pyrocephalus nanus. The sequence goes on along the minus strand of CM076265.1, from coordinate 47,243,239 downwards.
AGCTTTCTGTGGATCCTGTGTCCTCCACCTACCTTGCTGTTTTCCCATGGCTTGCACATGGCCGTAGGCACATGATGAGGTGTACATGGAGCAAGGTGTGTACTGACCTGGCTGCTGCCTGCTGTTGTAGCCTCTGCTCTTTCCTTGCCAGGGCTGATACCCAAGAGTTCTTCTGTCAAAATTTCGCAGAAACTTGTAAAGCGTTATTTCTCTGGTTCCATCTCATGAAAATGAGGCTGAATGATGCCTGTTGAGCTACTTTCATTCTCTTTCCTTGACTGCTGTGAATCTTCTGCAATGTGCAAGTGTAACTGAGAATAGAACCCGATTAAATGTTGCCACAGCGCTGCATTTAAGCCGCTCTGATTTTATTGACTGTGCGTATCTCCTCTATTTGGTGATGGTGTGTTTGCATTGTGCTGCTTCCCTTACCCTTCATGGTAGTGGTTTGTCCAGTAATGCTTCATGGGTTGTACATGGAGTATGTGTACAATGTACTACAGGGTATTGCCACTTTATTGGGGGGCAAAGGCCCATTATATTATATAAATAGATGGCAAAGTGTCCTTTTCTTTCAGTGTGGTGTGAAATCTTTTATTTAACATGACTAGTGGGCAGGTTTCGTTCTTATTTTTCTGCCCTGTGCACATATCAAAAACCTGCCATACAACCTGGTGTAATCAGCAGTCTGCTCACAGGAGGCCCCGAGTGTGAAACAGCAGGAGTTTTGCAGCTTGGAGCTGAATGGTGTTGGCAGAGCTGTTTGAAGAAGTTTGCTTAGTTCCTGCCTCCATTGTGCTGAGTCAATTCCAAAGGGGCTGTTGCCTCTACCTCGTGAGAATGACTTACAATCAAAATTCACATGGAATCATGTATCTACTAGTCTGAAATGCAGCAAATGCTCTTTTTATTTTCAGTTTTGGTTGTGCCTGTTTCTGTATTGCTTCTTAAAAAGCAACATTGGTGACTGCATATTTTTAGTTTGGGGGAAATTCTGTTCTTTACTACTGTGTGTTTATGTTCAGTAGTAAGTTTTGGAGACTCAGCATATCTTATATTGACAGTGCATATTTACAATGTCAATAGAAATTGCTTAGTTTGGAGTTTCAAATTAAAATGCCTGCTTTTAGCACCTTATATTTACTACATGTCTTAATGTTGTGGAAATGCAAACATCGGGTTATGCTGAGATTTAGAGGAAAGGTGGATTTGGGTACTGCTACTGAGGTGCCAGAGAACTTGTACTTATGGTAAGATACTGCATTATAATTCCTGGTTTTTCTCTGATTACTTCCTCCAGAAAATAAGTATCTATTTCTCTCTTTAAAGTTTGTGGGAGCTGCATGATTTCTGAGCACCAAGAAGTAAGATCATTATTTTGGATTTCCAGCTTCAAAATGCAGCCTTCTTCTATAGATCTGAAGAGCACAATTTGTTTTACTGTAACATTCTTCTGGTGAGTGTGCCAATTCCCATAGAGCTCCAGTTTCTCACTGGCCATTCATCACTCAGCTAATTCATGATGCTCTGAGCAAGAAACAGGTTTGTCGAAGTAACTCAATGCCTCCACCAGAGTATGTTTGAACAATGATGCAGAGCCATTTTAGTAAGTTACATGAAAAGCTGTGTGTAAACCAGAAGGAGATGGTCCTTACTCCAACACTTAACATCACTGACGTTCTGGAGTTTGCAGTGGACCTTGCATTGCTGCTTTTCCTGTTTTACGACTGATCTCTTTGCCAAGGTTTTGTGCGTGACTGAGGTGAAGGGTGTAAGAACTCTGTCTGCTGATAAAATACTGCTTGTACTACCTTTCTGTGATTGTAGTGTCCCTTAAAATTTCATCTGAGGCTGCTTCTAGGAGTCAGACTTCATCCAGACCACCAAGGAGGTTCGGCATGCTACTAGGCTTAAATCTGGTGCTCAATAGATGGAACAACAGTACAAACTTCTGTGTAACCTGTATCTTTTAGAATTCTAATAATCTTTATTTTTTACAGAGCAACACAGCCCAAATGTGCTAGATGTGGGAGGCCTTGCTGCTCGCTGCAGCCTGAGGCTTGAATTTCGCTTGCCTGGAGCAATCTTTCTGAGGATTTACCCTCCCTTCCTCTGCTTCCAGCTCCCTGAGAGGCCAGCCCATCATGCTTGCACTGCTGTTGTTTTGTGATCTGGTTGATAGGGAGCTCAAAGTCACTTGATACTTCATATTAGGTTTCCCTCCATTATGTTGCTTAAATAATAAACCTGAGCTGTGCTGATGGAGGTAAGGGATATGAGCCACATGTGAGGCAGTTTGGAAATTGCAAAGATACAAACGTGCCTGCCACCTTCATGTGCTGTTAAAGGACACTGAAGATTAAATATAATTGAAAAATGACACAAAATGGTTATGATAGTGTGCGTGGTTCTGCTTTTTCTGCCTGTAGCCAGGGCAGCTCCTCGTATTTGGAGGCTCTTGCTGATTTTGAATCTTTTATGATCATTTTTAAGGCTTTCCTCCATAAATACAAGGACTTGAAAGTTGCTTTTTATTTCACCTCTAGATGAGGTCATGACAGATGACATTTGCTTTCAGGAAAGCACTAAACATCACAGCTTAAAAAGAAACTGTATTTTGGTGACAGAAAGTCCAGTGGTCAGAATCCTTAAAACTGGCATAGTAGTATTAGAAGTTAATCTTTCCTGAATGTTAATAATGTCATAGTGACAGAGCTTACTTCTGTTTCTCTCACATATGGCATAAAGAAAGGATTTTCTAGGATGTAATAGCACCCTTCACATTTTTTCTTATATCGTGGGAATTTCCAGTGTGTTTTATGCATTAAGTGCTGTGATTACTGGTCAGTACTGATGAAAAGAAGGATACAATATGCAGAAAAGTCTTCTCTGAAAATGCATAATTATTAAACTGAGTTTTCTACATCAGAAGCTGGCCAATGCTTCTTAACTCTGCCTCAGCCGTCTGCTAGGGCTGTTGTGAAGGAGAACTCCTAAATTGAGGGCTGTGGTGTGAGGTCAGTGGGGGAGCAAGAAGGGTAAAGCTCTGCTGAGTTAATTAATGTTAGTGGTTATGAGTTATCTGCAAGATTCACAGTAGATTACACAGATTGTATTAAGCAGGGTTAATCAGTCCTTTCAGATACTTAAAGGAGCACTGTTAAGAACTGGCAAGACTGAAAATTCTTCTTGAGAGAGTGTTTGCATGTGCAAGTATGCATATGTGTATGAATGCATAGCCTGGATTACCATTGATAAGTAAATTTTGCCTGGCAGCTACACACAGAATTGTGTTGATGTAGAAAATGCTGTGGTCAGAAACCTTTAAAACTCGTAGAGTAGTATTTAGAAGGGTTATTGGCTGTTTCCTTTCTGTGTAGAGGTGAAATTTGGCAGTTGTTGGACTTTTCTCCTTTTATCTATTTTTTTTTTTTTTTTTTTTTTTTTTTGGTCATAACTCTTTTTGAATGTGAAATATTTCCCTCGCTGTGCAGTTGCAGCAGTAAGGTCTTTGTTATCCTGTGATGTTAACTGAATTGATAATACTTGATATCAAATATATTAACTGTGTTATTTCTTGGTATCAAGTGTGATATTACTTGAATTGTGGACTCAGTATTGCTTTGTAGGTTTTCACCCTTAATTTTTAATGGCTTTCTCTTGCACGTGTGACACAGAATGTGGAAGGTGATTGGGATTTTTAAATGTGTAAAGGATGAATCTGTCGTAAGGGTGAATTTGATGACTGTATATGTAAAATCTTAATGTACTACAGTACCTTGTGTTGTTTTTTTCTACTGAAGTGTTATAGCAACTATTTTTTGGTGTAAATTCTCAGACTCAAAAAAACCCCGTGAATAATGGAATTTACCTGACCCTGAAAGACTAACCTTAAATTCTATCAAGTATATAACACATAACAGTTTTTATTTATCACTTTTGCTGACGTTTTGTTATTATGTGTTTAAGAAGCCATCTTGTTGCTGTGTGGTGTGGGGTAAAACCCCTCATGCTGTTGCTGCTGAGTCATGGGGATTCTAAATGCTTGAATGTGGGACAGTCTTATATATAGCAAATCTGATGGTGTTTCCAGAAGGACTTTCCTTGTTCCAGGTTTGAGCAGGTACAGTAATCCCAGAGAAATAGTGGGGGAAATAACATAAACATATACACGTGAGTCTGTATGTGTATATGCATTTCTTCTTAGAGTGCAGTATTTGTGTTACTGTGTGATGCCCAGAAGGCAGGGGCAACAGGTGAACTTGGCTGAGATGAGGATGGCACAGGATGGGGCCTGAGCCTCAATGTCCTGGGGCAGAGGATGTCCTGGGGCTGCTGTCCCAGGTCCCCTCCTGGATCTGCTCACTTCATGTGGGTGCTGAATGGTAAGCATCATGAAACACAATCCCTTTTGTCCTAGTAGCTCCAGGCTGGCAATTTACAAAGGAATTAGATGCCAGTGAGAGGCCTCATTGGAATGGGACTGAGCAGGAGGCTCTTCTGTCACCTCCTCGGTGGCAACAAGTTAGAAAAATCAGGGAGGCTGTTCTTGGCAGTTCGAGCTGGTAATTGCCTGTGGGTTACTACCTGACCTGGCCTTGCCGAGGTGCAAATTATTGGCAGTAAACTCTCTGAATAGCTGATTGTCAACTGCACATCTCTGTGTCTTCTCCCTATAGATGACTCTTGGAGGGGGATGCAGTAACTCTCCAGATAGAAAGGTTGTTTGCTATTGAAAACAAATGAGCATAGAAAACCCAGAAAGGGAAGAATGAGAGGCCCAGAGGCTATTTTGAGGGCATGGCTCCCATTTCCTGCCCTCTCATTTTATTCACTAATAGTTTTTACCACTGCTGTATTCTGTGGTCGTCTTTCTTTTTCTTCTTCTCTTCTATTGTGTCTGCAGCTCAGCACTAATGGTAAAACTGGTGATTGACACAGGAAACACTGGGAGTGTTTTCTTTCCCAAAGCTGCTTGGATTACCTTGGAAAAGTCACATGAAATTTACTGCAGCTTCTCCACCTGTACAGTGCAAGAAGGATTGACTGCCTTCAAAATTTCCTGCATGTTACCTGCCTGGGGCAATCTGCTGGCTATGAAGAGAAACACTGCTGTAGATTTGTGTGTGGAAGAACTATCTGGCCTGACTCAAGGCTTCTCCCTTTACCCACCTTAAGAAAAAATTTACAGACTGTTGCTACAGTGGCAGATCTCGTAGCTAAGGACTGTCTGTGTGTTTGTTGAACTGGTTGATATTGGGTTAATTAGATGATAGTGATAATACAGTGGTATATTGAAGTAATGAAGTTGGATACAAGTTCTGCTTGAGAATAATTGGAAAGCTCATAACATTAATCTGCAGTGATAACCCTGTAGAGTTTTCTGTGAGTGTTTGAGAGGGGCATGCCTAAACTGCAAGGACTCACTCTGCATTACTGGTATTTGAGATTTTAGTGCCCCTGGTAACAGGAGTTTTAGTGCCCTGGTTGGTAACAGGAGTTTGCCTACAAGAGAGGGCTCCAGTGATGAGAAGGTCAGGTTGTTGCAGGAGAAAGCACCTAACGTAAACAGATGAGTAGCGTGTATGAGCTCCTTTGGTTTTGTTTTAACCTACTGACCTTATAAATAAAACCTTTCCTTCCCTGTACTTCCCCCAACCACCTCATTTGTCCTGTAGCGTTGTACTGTCTGATCAGCCATCCTTGCAGGGTGGGATAGTGTCTCCCTGTACCCTCTCCTCTTCAGACCGGCTGAAAGCTTCCCTCTTCTGCAAATCCAACATGGATTTTTGTATGGTTGTCTGCAAATGCCTCAAGGACCTCTCTCACCCACGCTCTGTCCTCTGTTGCAGTTAGATAATAAGCCGATGGCAGAGTGACCGTGTGTGTGCTTTCTGAAACACTAATTTGCTGTCCAATACTAGGCTGCCCAAGCACAAGTTTTAGTCCTGTTGGAAACTCATGGTTAAAAATCTTTAACCTTTAGGAAATTAATCTAGTTTAAACTTAATTGATTTCTCCCCCCCCTTCAGATTTATAAACATGTTAGGGGGACAGGGAGAAAGTAAGGACGAGTGCTAACAGACAAGTTGCTCAGTTCTCTCACTGGTGTTCCTCAAGCGTTATCACGACCATTTCCTCACTAGTAGAAAAAAATTGTCTTGCTGTGACTTGGAGTTAAATACCTAGAAACAATCACAAACGTGTTACATTTGAGCAATTCTGAGGGTATTTGGATGTAGTGAAGGTGAAGCATGGTACCTTTTGCCAACAAGAAGTACTTTTCTCTGTGAGCTGAGCCTATGGCAGTCAAGAAGGCTGAGACAATAAGATATTACTCAGCATTAGTAAGAGTAGCACGGTAAAGCAGCTTGTTTCTTTTGGGGACTGAAAGGTAAATTGAAAGTTTTTAGTGAGTTCCTGCTTTGAACAGGACATGAGTATCGCATTGGTAACAGCAAACCTAAATGTTTGGTTTACTTCTGTTACTCTTAATCAGTGATGAAATTTGACTCATAAATTGGCATTAAACTCGATTGCATCTGTTAGGCCTTCTGTTAGCTACTAAAATATTTTTCATAACAAGGAATACCTTAGAAATCCTGAAAATATCCTGGTTTTCTGTGTCCCCTCCTTGCTTTATTAATTTTTTTCTTGTTTAACAGATTTGTTTTCATATTTAAACTTCGGCTTTGGTTTGGCTTTTCAGTATTTGTACTAGAGAACCTCAAAATGATTCCTGTCACACACGCCCCTATGCCCTCCTTTGCCTGTTTGTTTTACAGAGCTTTCCCCAAGAAAATGAGTCATTCTCTTTAAAGCAACATTTATACTAATACATTACTTTATACTGGTAAAAGTGCAAAATGTGTACATTTATATCACTTAGCTTCTGCTTATTATTCATCTTTGGAAAAGAAGTATTGCTGTGATTGGTATTCCTGTATTCCTAAATCTTCCCACCTCCCACTCCTTTGTTCCTGTACTTTTGGCTGCTGCTTTTCAGGCATTGCTTTACGATTGTCACTCAAGGGCTGCTTCTTTGGAGTTTTGACACTTTTTCAGAGCCTGGAACTCTATTGCAGTGTTGAAGTTGCAATGCAGATCTGTAGTCTGAACCTCTAAGTAAGCCCCTTAACTGCCATACACTTTTACCTCAGGTTAATTAATATTGCTCTTCATGGTAGTATAGAAATTGTTTTAACAAATTCTTTGTGTTTTATGTGAACTGGTGTCATGTGCCCAGTTAGGTGTTCATTGTGTGTGTTCTATATAAATACATAAACCTGCCAAGTTTTAGAAATACTTGTAATAGGAGAAATGGCAAAAAACAGATCTTACACGTAGTCTTCCTTAGAGAAGCTTTTATTGGGTTGGTCTTTGTTTCTTGATGTCAAGCTGTATTTTAATATTGTAGATTTTTTCACTCCAGTGGTCAAGGTCAGTGGAGCAGAGTTTGTACCTTAGAGCTCTGCATGGCTAATCCCTTTTGGTATCAGGCTTCATTGTTAAGCTGAAATATAGTTGCTCAGTTTTAGAGTTTGATGTGAATTTTTTGCTTTATTATCCTAGCAAAATATGCTCATTTTATGGGGAAAACTGACTTCCTTTAAAAACAAGTGAGTGTGCTTGGTGCTGAATTTCGGGGAATTCAGTAGTGCTTCAAGTCTGTTTTGATGGCCTGTGGTGTTTTTTTTTACTGTGTGTTAAGGTAAATTATTATGGTCCTTTGAGACCACCATAGATTAGCTGGAAGTGTGTTCAACAGATGGATTGCATTTTAGCTGGTTGTATTTGTAATGTCAAGTGACAGGCCTTTAGCACAGCACGTTTCATGTTCCCTGTTACTGCATAAACCACCCCAGGACAAATGTAACGTGAAATAAAATAAAAGTCGAGAGTAATTTGTCTGGATCCTATTATAAACATGTATAGTCACTTGTACATGATTTGAAGAGAGAAGTTGAGGATAAATCAATAGGCTTTTTATTTGCAGCAGAAGTAGGTAAATTAGTCAGAGGTGCTGCTGGCGATAAAAGCAGGAGAACACAGTGCTCCACAATTGGATTTTCTCCTCTCTGGGTCAAATCAATATTGCCACTAGGCACAACCACAGAGCTGTATGTTTTGTTAACATAAGTGATTCATCATGGACTTAGTGAAACTAGGATAAAAAAATCTGCTGCTATACAGCCATTGAACATTTCATTTCATAGTTCAGAAGTAAATGTACACTTACGTATTTAGTTTGATTAAAAAATAAAGTTCCTCTCCAACTGATGTGTTGGCTTTTCCATTATTTAATCCCCTGGGCTGGAAGTAAAACTATTTGTTTCCTAGAAGGCTTTTTACATATATATAGTACCTTTATTTAAATACATATAGAATATTTATGTGATGTAAACAGTGTGCATTGTGAACAATTTCATCTTAAAGTAAACGTGTTTATCAGGACTTGCCTTGCTTGCCATGCCCTGTGATGTATGGGGTGATTTAGTTCTGTTCAGCCTGGAGGATTTGATGTAACCAGTTCATAAAGCAGCAAGAGTGCACACAATGGATCATATTATAACCACGGAATCCTATTTTTATTTCCTTCCTCCATTGCTTGTTACTATTTTTTCATCAGCCTACTGATGCCTTGGGTATATATGATGAGCTCTTTGTTGCAGGGATGTCTCACTATGTGTTTGTACAGCTCCAGCGGACGAGGTTTTGCTCCTGGCTGGGACCTCTGCACTACTCTAATACAAATAACAAAACCTGAGCCATAACGATGAAATAGGGTGGATGATTGTGGTTGTGCCTGGTTCCTTCTAGTTGATTTTTTTTTTTTAATGTGATGCTCTATTATGTGCTATCCAAATTTCATTTGTGTATTTTTTTTTTTTTTTTTAATAAAACCTGATCTTACATAGTGTACTTCTCCATAGAGTATGTTTCTGTCATTTAGAGGGTTATCTGCACCCTGCCCAGGCTGGCCATGGTTAAGACTAGGTATGATTCCTTCACATCCCCTCCCACTGAGATTCCAGTCTACGATTGTCAGAACTGATTATTTTCAGCAGATGAGGCAATAGTTATTTTACTGGCTTTTAGGTTTCCACTTGAAGGGTCTTTAGAAGTGTGCTTTGTAATTTGCTGGTTTTCAGAAGACAAAAAATAATCCCTTTAAAGACAGCTAATCCTGTAGTTGGTCACATAACAAGTACAATTGTTACATAGATGAGCGAAGTTCTTAATCAAATTTTGTCATGTATATAATGTGTTGGCAGGGAAACAGTGAGTACTGAGTCACACACATAGTGTCATCAGGCGTGCTTGCATGGTAAGATGTACATGGAAAACATGTCAATAGAAGATCTGTTTGTGTTTCACTCTCTTGTCATTCCTCTGCAACAACTTGTTTCATCTTGTCTAATCTTTTGTGAGACCCTGTCATACAGATCGGGTTCTTGCTCTAAGTTATTTCCCTGACAGCATTAATAACTCCTCAGATAATTATAGCAAAACCCCCAACCTTTACGAAGTTTATATTTATTGGAAGACAAATATATTTTTCTTTTAAAACATAACCTCCTTGTATGCTGCAAAATAGCTTGTTTTCATTATTATATTAATACAAAATTGAAAACTTTGAAAAAAGCATATTTAAAAAACAACCCTTTTGCCCCATTTTGCTGTTAAAAATGTTTAAATTTTAAAGCTTTTTCATTTGCCAGAGTATTTGTTTTTCCTTAGAGTTCTGATTACAGAAAAGCTTGCTTTCAGTTGTCCCTTGGACTTGGAGTGCCCCTTGTGTGGGAAATGCAGCTCCAGCCTGTCTTTGTGGTAGCATCCAAAGGGACCTTAAGATGTGTAGGGGCAAAGCTGTCACCCCATCTTGCTATTTGGAGGCTTTGGGCTGGTGCAGATGGCCACTGATTCCTGCTGAGACCTTATCTAAGCATTCAGTGTCTCACCAAATGTTTCCCACTCGAAGGATGATAGTGAGATCAGATCCATACTGAGGTTATCGGGAATAAGATGTTGGCTACACAGATAGGACTCTGCTGAACTTTTTCTGCTCTGTTGGCCTGAGATGCAGCTAAACCTGGCTGGGTACTGTTTGCTTTTGCTGGTATAAATAAAGCTGATGATGGTTTTTCCTCATGGGCATTTTAAGTAGGAAAGCACCATTTGGCTTCCAGTCAGCTGGGCAATTAGCATTTTATAGCTAAGCAATATACTTAAATGGAATTGCTTGGCTTGAGCATTGAATTACAATGACTGGTAGACTGCCTCTCTCCTTACATAATTTATTTAGTACTCTTGTTTAGGATTCAGGCAGAGGTTAATTTAATTCTGCATGAGAAGCTAGTACTTACTCTACTTTAATGCTGTGCTGTATGGCAGTGCAGGGAAAGGTTTTTGTGTAAAGCTTGTATTTGCCTAGTCTCTCAGCTGTGGAAAGGACAATTTTACCTACTCCTTTCCTAGCAACATGTACTTGGCAAGAGCTGTTGACACACTTAAATGACACTAAAAAAGTGCATCCAAGAATAATACCTTAAGACCATTTTATTCCATGCGGTTGCACACGTAGTTTTAAGAAGTAAATGTGCATTGAAGGGGACTTTGTTCCTACAAAATTACAAGGGACCCATTTACCCTGTCACAGGTAAATAAAACGTTAATATGTGACCATGGTGACTTGAGAGGGAGAGCTTCCACTGCATCTCCTCTGATAATCTGAGGCAAAGAGCAAACGTCCGGTGTGTGTGATCTTGGAGGGATAAAAAGAGGAGATAAAAAGTGCCTCAGCACTCCAGAAATGATTAGAAACTTTCAGATGGAGGGAATGATTATGTTTGTTCATGCTTTTAATAAGCCTAAGTGCTTAACTCAGTGCTTAGAATTTTATCCTGAATCTTGTATGTCTTGATTTTCCCTAAAGCTCTTGACTGCTAGAATCTTTGTGGGGGAATTTTGGCTTTATTTTGTCTTAAGCTTCTTGCTTTAAAAAGTGATTTCAAAAAGCTTGCAAACGTGAAGCAAGTGCACCACAAGGGCTTAGATACCAGAAGGCTGCTAATGAGAGCACTGCGTTTATTTATTTATTTATGTTTAACCAAGTGATTTCTAGGTAATTTAGTGATGTTTTTGAATCCTTGGTATACCAGTCCTGGAGTGCCTCGTAGCTTTCAGCAAAACTTGCCTTTGGCTTAGGCGGTATCCTTGTTGTTTGGGTCTGCCAGTTGTCCCAGCCTACCTCAGACTCCATGTCTCTGGGGGCAAGCGCAGCAGAGGGAGGGATCCAGGTCTGAACACCCAGCTGGACCCTTCACTTGAAAAGCCCTCCCTGCCAAGATGGGGTCACGTGACTGCTCGCTCAAACTTTCGTGGGCTTCGCCTACTGAGTTTGGGGGTCTGGCTCAAACACTATAACTTGGCTGCTGATCTTTATATTTTGTGAAAGTGGTGTTGTTGTGCTACATAGAAGCATCTGTTCTTGAAACAATTACTGCTGTCAAAAGATTTTTCACAAATCTCTTCAAGCTTAAAATATCCTGATCTTTGGCAGAGGAGCATTTCACAAACCTATGGGCACTGCACTAAGGCCTAATGGGGATTTGTTTTGATTCCTTAAATAACACTTCTGATACTAATATTTTTTTTCATGGAAATCTTATTAGCAACAAGAAAATAAAAAAAAGGCAAACTGTAGTCTAAGGGAGGTACTTGCTGACCTGCAGTAGCTGTCTTCTGAATTGGTTAATGGTCTAGCTGTAAAGCTGGCAACTCAGACCCTAATGGTTCTAATAATCTGGGAAATTGTAACCATATGTTGTTGCCGTAACCTTTACTGTTTGAACCAAGCTTTAGTTATGCTGTTAAAATGATTAAAAGGTTTCTCACAGGAGGAATTTAGATTTTTTTGCTTGTACAGTTGCTCTCCAGGGTACTGTGGGTTGTTGTGGGCTATTTAAAATGTTTGAAAACCCTGTTTTGCTCTCCAGTAGCTCCTGCCTGGATGTGTTGCCTCCAGCGGTGCTGGTTGCCTGAAGGGGAAGGACACACACACACACACACCCCATCTCTGCCTCTGCTGCCATGTCTCACAGCTATGTTTGAATCGGAGCGTAACAGCAGCCTTTTATATAATGCAATAACATAACTTGCTGTCCCTGTGGGGAAATGTTGCATTTTATCTACCATTTCTTTTGCTGTGTGAGCTTCAGTGGCGTGTCCAGGTTAACCCCCATGTCCAGTGTAGCTGCACCCTGAGAGATGGTTGGGCCTGTGGAGCTGTTTGGTCCTCAGTGCCAGTTCACAGGCTGGAACAGCGCAGGTCCCTGCCTGAGGCCTAAGTTTGACTTTGGAAGGTCTTCAGGGAGGAGTGGTAAGATATGAGGGGAACCAAGAGGCTGGGCTGAGGCACAACATTTTACTTGTTAACCTGTGTTATTGATGCTTTAGAGAAGGAAAACAAGAAAATAGTGATAAGTGATAAAAGTTGAGAGTCATAAAAGAATTCCTGATTTGTGCTTGAGAGAAGAGGGAACATTAATTCTGTTTCCAGATGTGGGATTTTAAGCAATGGATTTGAGACATGGACTCATCACAGCTCCTGAGTGTGACACTGGGTGTCTGCTGAGCCTCACTAACTTTGCATGGTTTCAGCCCAGACAAAATCTGAGCTGAATTCATCCATGTATGAGCTTTCCCTTAACACATTTTATCTCACACTTGCAGCTGTGTGAGTGGCACATTGGTTCACAGAGAATAGTTTATTAAACTGAAGTAACTCTGTTTCTTTGACTCTCTTTCCTTAACTTGAAAAAGGAAGGCACTGACGTTGACCTTCCTTTATAAAGTGCTGAGATCTGCCAGTGAGCTGCACTGTGTAACAATCAGGTGTCATCATCACAAGGACATCTGAAGGTGAAGGCTTTTAGAACAATAGAGTTATCTGTTTAAATATTTTATTTTAAATATATAAAGGTCAGAGTATCACCTCTTGAAAGAGTTGTAATCTTTCAATCTGAATTAACAAATCATCCAGGCTTGGGGCCACTTCAGCTTTTATTCGGTGACTGTCAGATTCTTGCCAGAAAATACTGAGCTCAAGCAGTTTTGTGGGCATTCAGTCATGGTTATGTTGGATTGTATACTCAAATAATTTTGCAGAAGGAGCTCATGGGAATGTTAACATCATAAAGGTTAGCTCTAATGTCTTTTGTGTCTGACAGTTAAATAGCTGGTGATCTGATGATTACACAAAGACAACGAAAATTCCTTATGCATTCCTGCCTCAGTGCTGCTCCACATGCCGAGTGACTGGAAGCAGAATTCTTTCTCCTTTTTTTTGCCATGGAAATTGCTGGTTAAAGCTCAGTACTTCAGTATATGCAAAGTCTGATTTTCTTTGTTTAAAGCCTCAGTGCCATGCTGTATTGTCACAGCACATATTGCAGTCAAGACAGGTGCTGTTACATCCAGTAGGTTTTGCACCTGTTTTGGTAACAGATGCAAACAAACTTTAATTAATCTCAAATGTTCAAAATATAAAATCCATTTGGCTAATGAGTCAATAAATGTTTGGTCTACATGAGCTAAACTTCACATTACGTAGAGGTCTGTAGAGCCTTTTTTTCTTAACAGCACCAGAAACCCCATCAGCTGTGACACAGATATTTCTGCTTTACCCAAAAGAGGAACTATGGAGGAGTATGTTTTGGTATGGATCAGAGGAAAAAAATGAAATGTGTTATATCCAAAACACTTTTTTAGAATATCCACTCTGTTTGCTTATCAAATGCTGCAGGCTCTCTGGATTGTTTCCTCTTTCAATCAGGCTTAATTTTCTTCCTGTGGTGTAACTTTGAAAGCAGAGAAATAACAATGGGTAGCTTGGAGAGGAAGTGTTTGGGTGAATGGGTTATTGTTTCAGGAAGTGTGTTTCTGTGCTGGGCTGTGGTGCTTTTTCCCCTGGCTGTGAATGCTGTGCAAGTATCAATGCGTGTGCCCTTTCAGTGGCCTAGGGGTGGATTGGGAAGCTGGGAAAAGGCACCTGCCAAACATTTGGTAGAGTTGTATCTGTGAACCTTTGTTTCCTGAATCCCAGCACAGCGTTTCATTCGCACAGCCATTTTCCTCTCAGGCTTCTTATGTGAAATAAATAGTTGCCTGCAAAATGTCTTATTCAGATCATAACAAGTGAGTGCTGGTAACTGCAGGTCAAAGCTAACAACTGTACTCCCATGCTCTGTGTGATTCTGGGGTGCATGGCTGATCATATGATTGTGCAGAGTCCCCAAGGTATTTATTTCTCCAACTTTAAACATTTTGCCTGCACTAGGGCTTGTAGCCTTTCTTCTCCCTTAAGCCATTCTGTCACTTCAGAGCTTCTTCAGGCAGCTGCCATTTAAATGTTGAACCTGATGCACCTCCCTTCTGTCACCTCCTCCAAAATAAAATGACCTTTAAGTGAGGTTCATGACCTACTTAAATCTGTTTTATTCCCCATCAAAAACAATGCAAACAAATGTAGAACTTTATATCCAGTGCCAGATGCTTGGTCATGAGCTTTTCCTTTGCACCTATTTCCCCAGCCCATCATTAAATTCTCAGACCCATGAAATAATTTAACCAATTATTTGACCAAACTTCACAGAATGGCTTAGGTACCTCTGATGAACCAGCTGCATTTATACCCTCTGAAACATGACATCAGCTGTATTTTACACGTCAGATGGATACAGGTCATACCTGGGGTAAAGGCATGAATGATTGCTGTGCCTGGCATGGTCAGGCATTTATTCTGATTAGTGCCATGGGACCCTTTAAGTTCCATATTAGCCGTAGTGAAAAGAGGTAATTAGTGTATGTTAGCTGTGCAGCCTGATGCTATCTTCAAATAAGGATTTCGCTCTTAAGTGGGGCTTCCTCTTGTGACCTCTGACCTGCCAGTATGTTAAAAGCTTTGTAATTGATGGAGCTTTGTATTCTTTCTGGTGTGATTGATTTGGATTCCTTCACACTGAACTTTGCCTGTTGTTCTCTTTTGTTTAGGAGGTCCTGCAGCAGCTGATTGTGATGAATTTACCAAATGTTTTAATGATTGGCAAAGATCCTCTTTCTGGTGAGTAGTTTGTTTGGTTCTTCATCCCTCTCCTCTGTAATGCTAAATAAAATCTGTTTTGTTTCTAAAGAGTTCTGTAATTCTATTCTAGTTTAGGTTGGAAAATACCTTCAAGAGTCCAACCCTTAACCCAGCACTGCCGAGTCCACCATTAAACCATGTCCCTAAGCACCACATCTCTGTCCTTTAAATACTTCCAAGGATAGTGACTCAACCCCTTCCCTGGGCAGCCTGTTTCAATGCTTGGCCAACCTTTTAGTGAAGAAATTTTTTCTAATATCCAAAAAAAAAAAATTCCTAAAATTCCCCTGGTGCAACTTGAGGCTATTTCCTCTTGACCCAGTGCCTGTTATTTGGGAGAAAAGACCAACCCCTACCTCGCTACAACCTCCTTTCAGGTAGTTGCAGAGAACAATAAAGTTCCCAGAGCTTCCTTTCCTCTAGGCTAGACAACCCTAGCTCCTTCAGCTGCTCCTCATAAGAATTACTCTCCAGACCCTTCTCCAGCTCTGTTGCCCCTCTCTGGACATGCTCCAGCACCTCAATGTCTGTCTTGAATTGAGGGGCCCAGAACTGGACACTGGGTTTGAGGTGTGGCCTCACCAGGTCAAGCACAGGGGGACAATCACTGCCCTGGCCATACTATTTCTGGTACAGGACAGGATTCCATTAGCCTTCTTGGCCACCTGGGCACACTGCTGCCGGCTGTTGAACAGCACTCCCAGGTCCTTTGCTGCTGGTCTGTTTTCCAGATGCTCTGCCCCCAGCCTATAGCATTGCACAGGGTTATTGTGACCCAAGGGCAGGACCTTTACTGCTTTGAACCTCATACAACTGGCTTCAGCCCATCAATCCTGTCTGTGCAGATCCCCCCGTGGAGCATTCTGACCCTCCAGCAGATCAAAGCCCCTGCCCAACTTGGTGTCATCCTCAAATTCACTGAGGGTGCACTCGGTGCCCTTGTCCAGATCACTGATAAAGATATTAAACAGTGCTGGTCTCAATACTGAGCCCTGAGGAACACTACTTCTGATCAGCCACTAGCTGGATTTAACTCCATTTGCCACCACTGTTTGGGCTGAGAGTTGTTCTTAAGAGACTCTGGCAAACAAGTCTCCTAAACAGGCCATATTACAAAGATGCTTTTTAATAAACTATATGTATTTGTAGGCAAACTAGAAATATTTGATCACCTCTGAAACTCACAACTTTGTCTCTAGAATATAACACTAATATATCTATATACCTGTACATATAAATATATATGATATGTGTGTATTTGCATGTCATACACATACATGTGCGATTAATGAGTGAGTTCTTGTCAAAGCTGGAAGAGCAACTGGTTTGTTGGAAGTTGTCTCTTCAGCCACTGCTGCAACTCACATGAGGAGGGACTGAGGTCACTTGGTCTGTTCAGTCTGGAGAAGAGGAGGCTGAGGGGAGACCTCATTGCAGTCCAAAACTTCCTCATGAAGGGAAGAGGAGGGGCAGGCACTGATCTCTTCTCTGTGGTGATCAGCGACAGAACCTGAGGGAATGGCCTGAAGTTGTGTCAGGGGTGGTTTAGGTTGGATATTAGTAAAAGGTTCTTCACCCAAACAGTGGTTGGTAACAGGCTCCTCGGGGAAATAGCGACAGAGTTCAAGAAGCATTTGGATGATACTCTAAGGCACATGGTGTGGCTTTTGGGGGTGGTCCTGTGCAGGGCCAGGAGTTGGACTCGATGATCCTTGTGGGTCCCTTCCAGCTCAGCATATTCTGCGGTTTTGTGAAGTGACCCCGGATGCAGTGTGCCATAGGACAATCATGTGTTGTCCTCCAGGTTTTCTGTCCTGTGTGCCTGTTCAATGAGTTTAGTTCTGGCAGTATGTGCACACCCAGAGTCTTGCAGAATTGCCATAAGGTGTGAAGTAACTGTTGCAAATGAAATGTGGGAAGAAAATTGAGGATGGAGAGAAAAAGAAATGTATGAAAATATAGGGAAAAGTGTGGGAGAGAATGGACAAAGAGGAAAACATTTGTCTAGATAATACGACCAGTCAAAACCCGTCTCATGATGCATCACATCAAAAGTAAGGTGGGAGCACATGAGCTCTTTTCTGGAGTCCAGTGCGTTTGGTGAGACAAAATGAAAACTGTTTAGCCTGAAAATGAAGTTGACTTCTTTGAACCACGTTTCTGAAATGAAAAGTTTTGTTGCTGGTTGGTTTGTTTTTTGGGGTTTTTTTGCTTGCCTATTGTATCTCTGCCTTAGCCCTAAGCTAGTGCAAAGAACAATGTATTTGGTTTTACCAAAGAAGGTAAACTGAATGAACACTGTCAGCAGTGATGGGGAATGACATGGTAATCAGCATCTCCAGAACAAACAAATGGCAAAAACCTTGGCAGAAGATTTTATTTTGCTGCTCTTAGCAGCAGTAGAGTACGTATGTACAAAAAAGGATTTGTCAGAAAAGAATATTAGCAGATGTTGGATCACTGAAACTCGTAGTCTTGGCACTTCTGCATTAAAATCAAGCTGAGAGTAAGGAATTCGCTTCTTCAGCAAGCAGATTTAAGTCCACAAGTCTTAACTCTGCTGTACTGGCTGCAGTTATGGGCAAAGAATGTCAAAATACAAGAGCTGTTGCTTTTCTTGGTCATAGGGGCAGTGGGCTGCTAGCATCAAGAATGCTATTGAATAGAAATGTCTGGGCCAGCACGGCAGTATCTCTGCTGGCTCAGTGTCAATGGAAAAGGCTGGCTGGTTGTCACAGCCATTCCTGAGCGACAGCTGGCAGGAGGCTTACAATGTGGTAACTGCAGTTTTGGTTCCTGGGAAAGCTGCACACTCGAAAGCTGTCCTGTATTTAGCCATAATTTCCAATCGTTGTCCTGCTGGTTTTTGTCAGCACTTTAGATCTCTTTCTTTGAAGAAAGTACCTGTGTCTTTTGTAGGAGAGATACTGATCATGCATATGTTCCAGTCTTCTAGCTCCTTTAATTACAACCAGAAAATTTGCTTCTCTTTCTGACATCTTTTAAAATCTGGTGGCTTGGCTTGGGCTTTTTTGTTTATTCTCTCTCTCTGTTTTTTTTTCTTAATGTCTTTTAAAATTTATTTTCTTCATTGCTGAGTTTACCATTGGCATTATTCACAACATAGGAAGAAATTATAAAGATTACAAAAATTTAACCTCTGGATGACTAAAATGGATGGGGCCTGTGTATATAAAAAATAGGAATTTCGCCCTGTTATATAATGATTTTTGAGGACTAGTCCCACCTTAGACGCTACAGAGGAAGGCAGTGAGCAGAGAGAGACACGAGATGTGTTTGCTTCAAAGAATGTATTCACAGAGGAGAGAGTGTCTGAGGGATAGGATTTCAAGAGGATCTCACCTTAATCATAGATGGTCACTGGTAAGATGTGCTGAAAAAATGGTTAGAGAAGTGGAGAACTAGAACTTACTTCAGGAAGAAAATCCTGTCAGAGGGCTGATAAGAAGCTCAGAAGGAGGAAACAGGGAGGAGAAGGCTGAGGAGAAGTTAGTAAAACCAATACAAAAAGCTGAATGAAGGAAAAAGCTGTGATGAGCAATGTGAGTGAATGATGACGAGGTAATGGTGTCTTTATTGCTGTCTTGCAGAGAGGAGTCAGAGAAAGGCAGGAGCACTTAGGAGGGGAAAACCAAACAAAATAAAGATACTCTCTTTCTGTCAGTGAGAGAGCTAAAGAAGGGCTGGAGATGAAGTGGAAATGTGAGGACTAAGTAGTTATCAGCATGGGAAACTGCTTCTGGAATGAATACAGGGAAGCCCCAGGGAAAGCTGACAGAGAAGTGAGGAGGCTGGGAATGACAGCAGGTATGGGGAGAAGAGATGATTGAGACAATTACTTGAGGTAGTGCTTAAAAGCAACAGGAATGGTAGAGGGAAAGCCTTTTTCTATGTCAGAAGGACAGAGACTGAGAAGGAAGGAGGAGAGTCTTGGAGAGGACACCTGCAAAGACAGTGCTGGGCAGTGGGGGAGCAGTAGCAACTGGAGACCAAGTGGTCTGCAGGGCTGGGCTGGAGAGGCAGTGATGAAATCCCAGTTTGATTTGATGAAACCCCCCTCCTGTAGGTAAGTTACCTGAATAAAAGGTCCCTCTTGATCAAAGGAAGAAAAATCAATCCCATTATCACATTCCTGGAACAAATCCGTACTGTTTGAGCTGGGAAGGCTCCTAATGACTGTACTGACTCTATGGGTCCAAGACCAGAGAGCCATTAGATCATTCAGTCTGGTTCACTGTGTAAAATTTCAGTAGTTTATTCCTTGTAACAAGCCCACGTGATGTTTTGCTCTGCAAGTTTTTCAGAGCTGTCTGTTCACCAGTGCTATCTGCAAATTTTATGTTTTCCTACTAAAACACAGCCAAAAAGTGCTGTGCATGCATTAAATTATAAACTGGACAGCTCTTAGGTTGTGAATGCTGTTCTTGCTATTTAGCTTCCATTTGGCACTCATCATTTGGGACTACTGAGGGCTTCTGCAGCTCTGCTTTGAACATGAGATTATTGGAAAAACAGAGCTTCTACCACTAAAAAAGCAGTTGAGCTTTTGCATAGGAAAAGACACAGGTCTGCTGGGTTTAGAAGCTTTACTTGGTTTCATGTCCTCTCAATAGTTTTGTGCCAGGCCATGGGCAATTTTGCTTCCTTCAGTTCATTTGGCCCTGAGCATAAAAATACAAAAAACATTTGTAAAAAGATGAAGGCTTGACTGTTTTCTACAACACAGAGAGCTGAAAATAAACTTCAAAGTTTAATTAAAGGAATTAGAAAATTTTCCCAGGAATTTGACTTGCAGAACAATGCAGCTGATGTTACACAATTTGTTCTCTTTGCTGCACTGTATGGTAGACAGCTACTACCATTAAGCTTCCTCTTTTTTTTTTTTTTTTTGAACAGTTATTTCAATTCATTACTGCACCACAAATTCCCCTGTGCTCAATAAGAGAATCATGAGCCTATTCATCATCTATGACATTGCTGTAATCACCTTTTCATATTACCTCTGGTTTTAGTGTGCCTTATAAATGGCCACCCATTCATGTGGCCACACAGGGAGTATCAGTTTACGGTACTGGTCACAAACCTCTATTTAGATGTGTTATTTAATTTCTTAGTTTCTAGACATTCTTAGTTTAACACTGCTAGTGACCATGCTTGGAAACTGTTGGCAATTAATCTTTTGAAACAGTCATTGTGGGGGAGATTTTAACATTTTTTAGATCAAGAATGGAAATGAGGTTTTACTTGCCTGAAGTAGGCTTATTTCTGCCTCCTCAAAAAACTTTGCTAGTTAGATTCGCTTTTCAAATTATATGTTCAGTTTGAGAATGAGAGAGCTCAAAGTCCCTGCTAACAAGTGTCTAGAGAAACTGTTTTCCATTAAAATTGTAAAAGTTGTCTACTCTCACTGGGGTATTTTTCATGTCTAGTTTCCTTCCTCATTTTGTTTCACAGTCCTCCAGAGGCAGAAAGGTTCATAAAATATAAAGTTAATAACAAAACACTGCCTCAATAGTGTAAAATTAGCATTCAAGCTTTTCTCACTCAGGATGTTGCTACAGTTGGGAGAAATGGCACTGGTGCATTTCACCCTTCTCACCTTCCCTGCACACCCAGCAGTTGCTCCGGGTGGCACTGCATGTGCAGGCACTCCCTCTCCTGTGCTGGGGTAACATTAGAGTAGAAATATGGAGAAAGAGGCAGCAAAAGCTCGAGACTGCACATGTTTGGACCCTCTCGTTCCCACTTCCTCTGATATTTTTTCCATCCCCCTCATTTTTTTCATTGTCTGTGTTCTCTCTGTACCTTGATCTTCTTTTTTTTTGTTGTTGTTGTTGTTGTTGTGTCTCCTAATCCCTCTGCCCGCCTTTGCTCTGAGTCCTGCCATCTGTTTCCCACCCTCCACCCCTTGTGAGAGCAGAGGGCTTTCCTGGCTCTGGCACAGGGAGGTTCCCAGGATGCACAGGTGGTGCCCGGGCTTTCCCTCCCTTTATTTTCCAGAAAACCTGCTGGCCCTCTCTCATGGTTGGGAGCAGATGGGCTTTCTGCAAATCCCCCAGGTGTCTGGCTCCCTTGCAGGCACAAACACATGGCCTGAGAGCAACTGCCCTGGAATTTTAAAAAAAAACAATGTAAAAGAAAAGCATTTGTTTTTCATTTATCACTTTTCTGTTTAAGTGCTAGTTTGAATCCTGTTCATCCAGCTTGTGGGTACCTCTGGCAGGAACTGCCTCAGATCACAATGTTTGCATCCTAGGTCATAGCAGGACACTGTCTTGGTAAGATGAGCTAATAAGCCTGAGCAGACCCAGCAGTCCTTCTTCCCAGGTGTCTGGGAAGGACTTGTGTCATCCCAATGAGCCATTATAGAGGAGCGGGCACATTCCTGTTTATGCACGTGCACAAGGAACTTTACCATCTTATTAAATTAGTGCAAGTCAAGGCTTTTGAAAAACACCCCAAAATCATTCACTGTTTAGAAGGCACAATTGAATCGGGGATAAAGATGGCTTGCATGCGTTGCTGGATAGATGCGCTGTCCTGAATGTAGAGCTCAGCTGCTGCACTGTGTAATAATCCTGCAAGTGCTTCTGATTCACTTTGTCACCCTGGGCACTCCACTCCACTTAAGTGTGTGATAGCTCTCCTGTGGGTGAGATGAAAGGGAAGCGGGATAATTAATCCATTCCTGGGTTGTTCTGAGGTTTAATTGAAAACTCTCTCTAAAGCACTTTAGATTGGTAGAGAGGTTTTTTCATACTCATATGCTATTTCTTCTAAAAATCTTCTGTAAATGTTGTTAATCTACAAGGCTTTAAAATGTAACTCAAACCTATCTTGAGTATGAGTGATCTGGAAGTGCCTTAATGTCAACAGACTGTCTCCTCCTCACAGGAAACAGCTTCTGAATGAAAGCCTAAGGAATTGAACTCTTTAAAAGTCACACATGATCTTCTGAAACACTTGTGTAGCTGGTAGATCTGCTGAGTGGACCTTTCAATTTTAGAAGTGCTTCTAGTGGGTAGTACAATCTCATTTTCTTTATATGTCTGCAAGGATAAAATATTTTATTAAAAAAGAAACCTTGGAAAAATACTGACAGCTAAATTTTCAGTGCAAGCTACCAGTGGGGAGACCAGACTGCCAAATATTATGTTTAAAACAGTAACAAACTAAAAATCTCATTATTACCATGAGTCTTAATTTCTCACTCCTTTCTGTAAGCTCTAGCTTGTCTTTCCCTGCCATGACTTGCCATGTCTGTCTCAGCTTCTCTTCCTCATGGGAGGACTGGGGTGGTGGTAAGGTCAGTCCCTGTTGGGAGACCAGGGTTGACCTTGGTAAGTTACTTTGCAGTAGTAGCTGAAGGTATTTGACCTCACAGGAGTTGTGCAGCATCACCCATGCCCATCTGTTATCTAGAGAATGGGAGAGAATAGCAAAGCTTTTGATGCAGAGAGGTAGAGTGTGGTTTGAATGGCTTGAGTAGCTCACTCACCTTTAGGATGGTATAGATGCTGTCACTGTTGGGAAGTATTCCTGGTATTTCCTAAAATGAGTGATTTCAAGCCACTAGGCTCTGAGGGATAGTTGTGATGCCATGGTGCATGAATTGGAATTTATGGTCAACAGATGAAGGTGGCCAGAGCACACAAGGGTTAGAGCATTTGTCTGGTATGATCCAGAGCAGCAGCCTGGTGGCTACTCCTTCACTCTCATGGAGATGTTCTGCCCTGAGTAAGTTTGGGAGACATACTCAAGTCATTAGTTCTCCTTAATAACTTAACTTGCTCTTGTGTCCCACAGGCATGCTCTCCATGTAGCACCTGGTCTGGATCTGCTTTGAAGCTGATGCAGAATGAAACCCAATGCTGAAACTCTAATGAGAATTTGGTTTCTTGAAAATATACCTTCTGACCAAAGTAATTGTTCCTAGTAGTGACCTCAAAGGAACTGTTCATGCAGTAACAGGTCTTTTTTTTTTTTTTTTTTTTTTTCTTTTGCTGTTGCTGAAGGGGCTTTTTTTGTGTTGCTGTCTACGCTTCAGATCGTGTTACTGAGATTCATACAGAACAATCAGACTTTCACAGACCTAAATGTAATTTGTATATTAAATTGTAACTTTTCAGGAAAGAGCAAACCTTATATGCTGCTAGATACAGGAAGAAAAATAAGAATGATTGTGCATCTTTCAAAACCAGTTTTTAAATATTCTGCAAGGAAATAAGCTACATTGTATATACAGGGTGAGGTCTGAACTAGCATGTTTTAAATATGGCTGTTTCTGCTGAAGAGAAGATTTTCTCCTTGTAAAATCTTAATGGTTACTAATGTGAAACTTGGATTCTGAGAGCTGTGGTGTTCATTTGTGCAGACTACTGATAATTTCTGTAGGATGTTCTTGAGATATTTTGAAGATGAACATTCCCAGAAGTTGTTAAAAATTGTTTAATAAGGAAGGTACATTTATAGACTGGTTCAGGGCATTTGTGTGCCCTGAAATCAGGAAACTGGAAAACAAGTTACTTCCTTAGCTGCCTGCACGTGGCCGTGCTGGCTGCAAGGTTCTGCGAATGGCAGGAACCCCCGCGGTAATTTAGGTCAGTGTGTCTTTGTGTGGCTGTGGGGCTGCGGCAGCTTAACTGATGAGTCAGATTAACTCCGGTTGCCTGGCCTTGGGTCCTGCACATGCCTCTGACTTGCTGCCAGTGCAGCCTTACAAGGGCATGGTGTTGGTGGAGGAGTACAGTTGCACTCAGAAATTAGTATCTATTTAGTGATAGGAGCAATCGAACACCCAAGTAAAGCAGGGGTATGAAATGAAAGCATTAATCTTACAGTTTCACACCCTGTGTCAGGAAGCATGCAGATGTACAGGGATGAGAGAAAACTCTATATGGCCTGTTTTGTTTCTCTTTTCTCATCTTCCCCCGGTGTGGATGAGGACAGGCTTTTCCTGAACCTAACTCCATAAAGATGTTTTATTTCCTCATTGAAGCTCCTTGCCTCCTATCTCCCTTTGTCTAACTTGGATATGCATAAACTTTCTTTATTACCCAACAATCCACATTCACTTTGTTGAAACAAGCTCTGGAGTTGGCTCAAAGCTGCACTAGTTCTTGTGAGCCTCTTTCCTCACCTTAAGCTGTTGGTCGCAGCAGGATTCCCTGCAGTGACAACTGGGATGTGTGTCCTTCCCCCAGGGCTCCCCAGCATATGGTCAGCTCCACAGTAGCCCTTCTACATCGGTCATTCTCTGTCCCTCTTAGCACATGGGGTTTATGCTTCAAAGTGTGAGCAGGCTTTGATGCAGAACAGAGGCAGAATTTATATGCTAAAACATCTCTCAGAGAGAATTTATGTGCACAGAATGGTATTCAGCTTTGGGAAGTCTGAGTGGCAACTGTTTACAGAAAGAGAATTTAGGGCAAATTCTTTCTTTGAGGGTAACCCTCCTTTGCTCTGCCCAGGATGCTTTTCTTTTATTTTGGTGGTGTTTTTTGGCAAGAGGGAAGAGGTGTTGGTGGTTTGGTGGGATTTTTGCACCCTTGTTAATCGCAACACAAGAGACAAGCATTGGTCCTATGCACTGAATTATTTAAAGGAATTTTTTTTTCTATGTACGATCAGAAAAGCCTTATTAAATAATTGGTGAGGGTAGCACATCAAGGAAAAAACATCCTGCTGGATTTGGGATTTTTAAACTAATCCATAAGACCTGTGTTGTTATATGTAAAGTATGATAACTTTATAATTGGCATGTATGTATTTCAGCCACTTGTTCAAAGGTCGTATTTCTCTTTTCAGGCTTTGGAGAGAGTCACTTGCAAGCACTTTATCTGTCACATGTGTACTGATTACCTTTTTTCCTCTCTAGGTAAAAGTATGGATGAAATTAAGAAGCTGCTGTTGTTGGTTCTGGGCTGTGCTGTGCAGGTGAACATTCATAAAAATCAAGCTTTCTTAAAAATAAGCTTTCTTTGAATCTGTTATTTTTTTTTTCTGGACTGAGAAAACTACCCAAAGATCAGTGCTGTATGAGCAAATCTCAAGTTCAAGACTGCTTGTGAGCTAAATTGTGAGAAACACAATAGGTGAAGGGAAGAAATGCAGGGGAGAGGAAGCACACTGTGTGATAGCAGTACCCGCAATTTGTTGCCAATGCTTAATCATCCACAGGATGTGTACTTTTGCAACTAAGTAATGCACTTGGATAACACAGTGGGAAGAGATAAGCTTTGAACAGTGTTCTTGATATCAAGATTGTTGCTGGTTTATTTGCTTACTGTTTTAAAATAAAAGGGGGAACAGCATGTGTTAGTGCCAAACAAATAGATAGTCTTAACAAGTCTAAACATTTGTTTAATGAATCCTGATTTTACTTGCATAATGTTTTGATTTGGTGTTCTGTGTAGAAAATACAAAAATAATAGATACTTTGTATATTAGTGTGAGGAACTTCATGTGGCATTTGTTAAACCTAGAGGCAATGTATATGGGAGACTGCAGAAATGCACAGCAGTTACTGGATAAAGAAATCAGTGTTGTGCCCACCAAACCTCTGAGGCTGTAAACAATGGCCCCGTTGCGGGCAGGCCTTTGCTGATAATTGACCTTGTTTGTAGGTCTGTCTAGTGTTTTTGTCATGCCTTAGGATACTTACCCTGCTCAGCTATGTCAGCTCAATTATGTCAGGGTAAAGCTGTCTGTGTATGGCCGCTCTGAACTACGTTAGTGTTGCATTGCAGCACAAAGAATTGTTTTGGCAAGCTGCTGGGCATCCTCAGTCCCATTTACTGGTTCTACCCAGTGAAAGAAATGGTTGAGATTCAGAACCAGGCTCCAAAAGGACACTGTAAATGAGTTTAAAAAAAGCCTTTAAGTAATGCTTAACTTATCCACAATGCAGCGTTGTTACGAGGAGGCAATAATGTTAGTGCACCATCACAGATATACAGATAGCAGATGTCTGCCTCTTCTAAAGCCTTAAGTAAAAGATTTACTAAAATCTGTTTGTCTGAAATGCCACTCATTTTTATCCAGAATGTTTCGTGTTTTTTATCTAAAGCATATGTTGATTTAGTCCAAGAAGCAACATTGTGCATTGCTGTGAGTAGTACCTAAGGTGATGCATCTCTTTTCATTGCCAAAATTAAACAAAATACAAACAGCAAAGCAGGCAGGTTAAATGATGCAACGTAAATGTAGGTTTATATTTGTGCATCTCCATTAATGAAGCCGTGATGATTTCCTCCAGCTGTTGCCCCACCTCTTGATCTCATTGCATGTTGAACTTGTTTTTAAAGAGCAAAACCAGCCATTTAACTTGGCCTTAATTGTACTGACTGTAAAAAATTTAAATAATTTAATGCGTAATTTGGTTCATGTTCCATATGGAGCAATGAAGTGTTATACCTTCCAGTGTGACAAAGAGTAGATCTTGAACAGTCTGTTGTTAGCAGTGTGGGTTGTTTGAGGGGTTTTTTTGTTTGAGTTTGGGTTGGTTTTTATTTTTAATTTCAATGAAAATGATGCAGTAAGTTTTAGGGTATGTAGTGCTATTTCAGGGTATCCTTTCTTTTAACAGTGTGAAAGAAAAGAAGAATTTATTGAAAGAATAAAACAACTGGATATTGAAACCCAAGCTGCCATTGTGTCACACATACAAGAGGTAGGATTCTTAGTATTGTGTCTTGTATCTTTCCCTTCCTTGAATTAACAGGATTTTTTTGCTGTAAAACATTAATGCTTAGAATTTCATAATGGATTAATGAACATTACAAAAAAGGAAGATGGAGTATGTTACTGCACTCAGATTATAAGAAAAAGATGATAAGTGCTGGGAACGTTACTTGGCTCAGTGGTCTTTTAAAGAGATGCAGTGGTAAATGAAATGCCTTGCTTGCCACTTACAGGCTATGTAGAAGGAATTGTTGTAAGGATACATGTGTAATATTTACATAAAGCATGTACGTTTTAGGAGCTGCATTGCCCCTTGCACGATGGTGTAAGCACTTGGTCCCTAAGCCCTGTGGTAGGTTAGACACAGGTTCCCCAGTGACTTGCTTCAGACAGTGACCTCTGAGCTTAGATGGTCTTGACAGGTGTATTCTGCATATACACTCTTTTTAAAAGGAAGCTTGATCCAGTGACAAACATTTTTGGACTTCCAGGGTTTCTGTAGAAGGAAAAGAATATGAGTAGGTGTTAGGAGCCCCTTACTTTGGAGAGCCAAAGGACAGCCATGTGGAAGCACCCCCTCACTGGGAACAGACACTGACTGTGGCCAGGTGTCAGTGCATGCAGGAACTTTTTTCTTAGTACTTAAAAAAAAATCATGATGAACTAAGCACATGGTTATGACAAAAGCAGGAACAGTCTTTAACTGAGCTTGATAGACTTGCCTGATGCTTCTGCTAAATGATTCAGAGGAAATCAGTGTGGATAAGGTAGCAGTTCAAAGGTACACTGCTAGCACCAGAGACATTTCTGCTAAAGGCAGCTCTTGCCAGCTGTATCAGCTGCAAACTGCAAATTTATTGAAAGCAGGTATTCTACTGTGAGACATCAGCCTAACTGCTCAGTGTGGGATCAGTCCCTTCCCTGTGGTGACCACCTCAGGGTCAGTAAGACAGTTGCATACTTCTCATATGCAAGCACACATGCTATTGATCGTAATATTTGTCTGATCACTTTTAAAAATCAGAATTAATAATTACAAAAAAAAATCTAAATACCAAAAACTACTGGGTAGTGTTACAGTTAGGGTAGTGGCATGTGTTATTTACAGCCTGGGTATGGTGAAATGTGATGTGATTTTTAATTTGTCAGTAGAAGAACCTGAGGAATGCAGCATATAGAGTAAACAAATTTACAAATCAACCAGTGGAAAGACACACTTTTTTGTTCCTCCTTCCTAGGTGACTCACAACCAGGAGAACGTCTTTGACTTGCAGTGGCTGGAGCTCCCAGATATGGCCCCAGAAGAACTAGAGTCTCTCTCCAGGAATATGGTTTTCCACCTCAAGAGGCTCATTGATGAGAGGGATGAATGCACAGAAGTACGATGGTTTATCTTTCCCATATAGAGCCCATGAAAAGCAGCAGATTCCAATCTTTTGTGTATTGTTTGTGCAGATTTCTATTTCTTCTGCGCCTTCCTACTACACCTTTGAAAATCTGTAGAAGTGTTTTCACTTTTCCATTGATTCTTGTGTAAACACTAAGATGTGGGGAAATGATTGGTGAAGAGGAGCAGTGCAGCCTCTCCATGAAGTGGAGAGACCAAATATCTCTGCATGTCTGTTCAGTCATTTATCTTCTTGTGCTTGCTAGTCTCTCCACTGGTATCTACCATCATGGGCTCCATTGTCTTCTCTAGATTTTTTGATTCATCAATTCCTTTTCCTTCAGATTTCTGCAGGAGCCTTCCTCCCTCCTTTAGCCTTTTAATTTTCTGTCATGCTTTTGACTGTGATTTTGTTAGTTAAAACTGTTAGTTGTTACAGGTTTTTATGAATTCTTCAAGAAAAGCAGACTTATTTTGACTTACTTTGAGCATTGGAAGGGGGGAATGTTTTAGTGGTCTGAGCATAGTGGAGATTCCTTCTCTGTGTAACCTTCACTTCTGACTATCACTTAAAATCTGTATAATGCCAGACTAATAATATTCTAATTTTTAAATAATTTTTAGATATTTTTAAAACAATGTATAAATATACTGTTATCTCTTGACAGTACATAATCTTCTCTGTTTCCAGGTCATTGTAGATCTCACTCAAGAGAGAGATTATCTGCAGTCTCAGCAACCGCCAAGCCCTCTGAAAGCACCAAGTCCAGAGTCTTCACCAAACCCAGCTAACCCTCTTTCCAATGAAGACAAGCAGCACCTCTCAGTTGAGCTGGCAGACACGAAAGCTAAATTGAGAAGAATCCGGCAGGAGCTGTGAGTCACCAGTGATTTGTGCTTCTAGGGATGTTGAGTCTTATGCATCCTGAAAGTGCAGGTGCCTGTCAGCTTCAATACACTGGCCTTCACAGAAGCTCTCAGAATCAAATCTTTCAGATCTTTTATTCACAGCAGTTGGAAACTTGTATGTGTGTTCCATCTTTTCTTCTTTCTTATTAGTCTTGAAACACAGAGTGATGGCTACTTCCATTCTTCTTTTTGTCTTATCTGTTCCCCCCTTCAAAATGCCAACTGCTAGCTCTACTTTTTCAGTTCTAGTGGGAAGTCCAAAGGCCAGTGAAGCTATGACAGCAGTAGCACCAATGAGATTTAAACAGAGGAAGTTACTATAAAATTAGAGTTGCAAACTCAGATCCATGATATGTGTATGGTATCATAAGAAAATGATGAGGCTGGCATGACAAAGAAGCTCTGTATTCAGAATATTTGGGAGATCTTTGCCTTTCTTTCGAGATTCCTAGCAGCATCCCCATAATATTGTTTCAGGAAAGGAAAACAATTAGCTACTAAGGTTTTTCTAATCCTTTTCAGGGAAGAGAAGTCTGAGCAGCTTGCAGATTCTAAACATGAAGTTGAGCAGCTCACCCTAGAGCTGCAAAAAGTAAAACAAGAGGTAAGATGGATGCTGTTTAATAAAATCCCATTTCAGTGTGAGGCTAAAAGTACTACTATGCCTGTTTTTTAATGAAGAAATCAAGATACTCCAGCAATCTCTTTGATGATTATGGCTATGGCATAGCAGTGCTATGCTTTCCACTTAACTGTTGAGAGCAGTCTCATCTGTTCACCTTTCAAATAGTCTAGTAATGCCTGAAGCTTATGCATTAGTAATGCATAGTAATGTCAGAGGTCCAACAGGCTGAAGAACCTCTCTGTCTTGTTTTTACTGGCTAGTAAGAGAATTCCATAATGAGAAGAAGGCTGTTTGTCCATGCTTAGTAGGTAAATGCAAAAAGTTAAAGTACAGGCTTAAAAGTGTTAATGAATATTTTTCTCCCTGTTTGTTCCTCACTGCTCACAGAATATCCACCTTGCCTCAGATGCTCGCTCTGCCCGAGCATACAGAGATGAGCTTGACTCTCTGAGAGAGAGGGCAAACCGTGTGGAGAGACTTGAGATGGAACTTGTTCGGTGCAAAGAGAAACTTCATGATGTGGATTTTTACAAAGCTCGCATGGAGGCAAGTGAAAATTAGGAGAAAGATTTGCTGAGTAATCCCTAATGTTTGGCTTTTGTTGTGTTACTATTCATGTGTCATTTGTTATTGAGCTGACCATAGCAGAACATCAGAGCAAGTAGAAATTTCATAACATACATCATACCTGTTGACTGAGCAACATTAAAACTTCTTACAGTAGAGGAAGGACTTGGTGCACACAAAACAAATACTCATTAGTTTTAAAGAACTGCTTAGTTCAGCATTGTATGGCTAAATAATATAGACATTTTCTGGATGCTTTTTCTGGAGAGTTCAGATCTTTAGCTTAGCTTTGGGTAAATTCCCTGTGTTCCAGAGTTGTTCCTTTGGCGAACATTTTAAATGTCTTGTATAAATTAGCTAAATGAATGTCTGGCTGTTTTTCCTTAGGGGGTTTGTAGCAGATGCAATTTTTGTTAAAATGTCATTTTTAAGTATAATCTCAAATGACAAATGCTAGCCACTCCTTTTTGCAGCTGTTGCATGGGGTAGAAGGGAGAGAAAATTTGGATCTTCCCTAGTGCCATGAGTAGGGTACGTCAATGAGAATTGTATGGCTTTGTTCCAATAATAATGTCAGTTACTCAGCTTAGTCACCTGCAGCTATGCCCATCCTGGAATTATTAACTGAATTAGGTTGGAAAGGACCTTGGAGATCATCTAGCCAAACTTATTGCTTACAGCATGGCTGACCTTAAGTTTGGGTCAGACTGCTCTTCCTTTCAGTTCTTTCACACATTCACACCAAAACCCCGAATAATACACATACATAACACTTCAGCCAAAGTCAAATTAATATCCAGACTTGCTGAACAAATGGAGGTTCAGTAATTGACAGCCTCCCTATAAAATTAGATAAAATCCTAGGTTTGAGGGAGAGAGGTGATATTGCCAGACCTCTGGCTGAGAACACAGACCTTATTTTTCTGCTCTATAAACTCGACTTTGTAGGTGATTTTTTTCTTTCCCCTCTCTAACCTAAGGGTCCAGCTAGCTGCTGCTTCTTATGAATAGGTTCACTAAAATGGATGGTTATTAAATGTAGTAAATAGACTACAAAAGCCTGTCTTGCCTCTCGGTAATTCCCAGGTTACATTAGGAAGTATGGAGCCCTGTCTCTCTCTGTTTTCTTCCCTCAAGCTGACAAATAAGTCCTGTGCTAACTTGGCACACCAGCTGTCAGTGTGCCATCCTGGCTTTTCCCTTTTGACTGGCACTGGAGCTTCTACCTGCTGCTCAGATAATTTAGCTGTAGCTAGGAGAGGCACTTTTAGTGTTGTCTTTATCTGAGATCAGGGGAGAAGCTGTTTGTGTTCTTGAGTTCTCAGCCTCCTTGCTTGTCCTAGAGCCAGTGGATTCATGCACAGCTGCATGCTGATCTTGCTTAGCACAGTGTTCAATAAAGAATCCTTCAGTTCCAAATTTCTTCTCTAGCTTTCCTCCCTCCCTTTTCTACCCTGTCAGTTTTTGGTGAAACTACTGAACATCAGAAGTGAGGCCTGGCTCTCCAGGGATACCTCCCTAGAACACTTTTGTGGTTATCCCCAGCTGACAACCAAGCCCCATGCAGCCAGTCATTCACTACCCCACCAGTAAGATCGGGGAGAGAACTGGAGGGGTAAAAGCCAGAAAACTTGGGAGTTGAGATAAAGGCAGTTAAGAAGGAAAGCAAAATCCCCACACACAAGCAAAATAAAACAGGGAATTAATTCACTGCTGCCCATGGGCAGGCAGGTGTTCAGACATCTCCAGAAGAGCAGGGCCCATCACACATAACGGTTACTCAGGAAGACAAATGCCATCACTCCAAACATCCTCCCTTCCTCTTTCTTCCTCCCACTTTATATACTGAACATGATGTCATATGGTCTGGAGTATCCCTTTGGTCAGTTTGGGTCACCTGTCCCAGCTGTGTCTGCTCTCAACCTCCCATGCACCTCCCACTTCCTTGCCAGTATGGCAGAATGGGAAGCAGAAAAGGCCTTGGCTCTGTGTAAGCCCTGCTCAGCAATAACAAAAACATCTCTGGACTGTCAACCCTGTGTTCAGCACAAATCCAAAACACAGCCCCATATTAGCCACTGTGAAGAAAATTAACTCTACCCCAGCTAAAACCACTACAAATACAGTTGTGGGACAAAGAATATTTCCCATTAATATGGCACATTTCTAATTTGGAGCCACAGTGTGACCTCTAGCAGAAGTTCTTACTGTTGGAGAGGCTGAGCTTTTCTAACATGCAAGAGGATTGCACAGCTGTCTGCAGGGTGCTCTGTGGTCTAGAATAGCCAGAGAGTTTCACATTCTCACCGCTCCCTCTTACATCAGTGATGAAGTTTTGACACAGCCATGGACTCCCAGCGTTGAGCAGTGGCAGCAGCAGGCAAACTCCATTGGTCTCAGGCTGATGCATTCAGAGGATTTCAGAGGGCATGATTCTGTTTGGTTTTTTTGGTCATGAAGTAGCACAAAGGCTGTGCATGATAGCCAGTGTCCAACTTCCCATGGGCCCTCAGTTTTGTGTCGAATCTGTCTCAAGTTTTTTCCCACTAGACAGTACAGTGCTCATCTCATGGTATTTACTGGTTGCTGCTGCCTTCCTAAGCTCTAACTTTTAAGACCTGAATCATGCAGAGCACAGCAGTGAAAATGTAGTTGCGTACAGCATCAGCCACTTTTCTACAGTGACGTAATACCTTAAGGCTCATAGGGTCTTGACAAGGTTGTTAATAAGCAGTGCCAAATCAGTAAGTGAGAAGAAAAAGTGGGTTTACTGTTGCGCATCAATGCAGAAAGCTATTAAATGAGCACTTAAAATCTTTTTTTCCTTTTTGCTATTGCAGGAGAAGTGCAAAAGGTTCAAGTCAAAGTTTATGTCAGTGTAACACATTTAGGCTTGTGTGTTGTTTTCCTTCTCTGTGTGTCTTGACAGATTGTTCAGGAATGACATTTTAGTTGGACCACCGTTCAAGGAACATGGAGTTGAATGTGGTCTGGAGCCTTCCTGCTGGGGTGGCTTAATGGGGTCACAACTGTGAATGTGCAGGAGCAGGCTTAACACAGGGCTTCCTTCAAGGAAGAGCTTCTCTGCAGTGTAAAGCTCCCTTCTGGCATTCCTCTCCATTGAACCTTGTGCTGCTCCAGGAGATTAGATTATTTTCTAAAGGCAGTTGCCTTGCCCTATCTTTTTGCTTCTCAGCATAATCAAATTTCTATGCAGGATGATGTGAGGAATCTCTGTGAATTAAAAAACAAAACAAAAAACCCACCAAAAAACAAAAGCAAAAGCATCACTTGTATGTTTTCGTATGGCTGTTAAAGGCAGTGTTTGATTGTCACAAGATGTTAACTGTCAGAGCTCAGTAGGGACAGCTTCTGAACTGCCTTAAGTCAGGGGTTTGAACTAGGTCTGGATGCATGTGCAAATTCTCAGTTTTTAGATTTAAAAAATCTCATTGCTTCTTTAGTTTCTGAAAATGTTTTCCAGTAGCAACATACCGTGACTGTGCAACCACTTACCTCCAGGTTAATTGTAACTATCTGAATGCACAATGCACATTCTTATTTCAGGTTACAGTTGATAGAGCATCAAACCACAATATGTAATTAATTTTAAAAACTGCAAAAGCAGAATTATATGTATTAAAAAATTTCCACAGCTGAATTGTTTTGTTGCTGATTTAAAAATAAACTTAGAGTTACAAAATAATGTTGCTGAATTTTTTAATTAAATTAAAAATAAACCTTAATCCCAGTGGAAGCAGCACCATGATCACCATCTGCTGATAGCCTAACAAGTGCAATTTGTAGCCAGATACATTTTTAGGTCAACTGTGTTATCCCAGCAACTTCTGGGAGTTGTTAGTGCTTACATGTTTTATTTAGGACAGCTTTACTTTCCAGGCCTTGAGCTGTAGCTCTACAAAGCTCCCACGGACTAATTATTAAAATTATATGAAGTTTTTGATATTAAGGCAACCTCAGATCATGGTGATCTGTGAGTGAGCAATGTTTAACTCGTCATAGCAGGCATTTCCACCAGGTTACTAATTTAAGATTTCATCAGAACTGCTTTGAACTGGCGTGACTGCCTGTCCTGGGTGCTCGGTGGGAAGTGCTTCAGTCTTCATATAGTGCAGCTCCCACTGATGTGTGGTTTGCACCAGAGCCTGGATATGTATATGCACTTGGCTCATGGCCTGACTCTTTATGAGGCAATAAAATGACTGGTTCTTGCTTGGTAGGCAGTTTTATGGGTAGTTCTGAGGTCATGTTTTTGAGGTCAGACACCACCTTACTTCCAGATTGAGTGTGATGATCTAGCAAAGTAAACTCTTGGCACATTGCTGTTTCATTACAGGTATTCTGGCAGCTTACATAATACCCAGCAGTTTCTGTGCCATGTACTTCCTCTGGTCTGTCATCTGTTTATTGTCAGCCTTTTAAGTTTTCCCCCCCGAAGTGACCCTGTTAGATCAGATTTGGCCCAAAATGCAGGTTCTATAACATTAGTGTTTCAGTATTATTGTTATTTTAGTTACTTTCATACTCAGACATTTTAATTGAAGATGAACCTTCTTCACAAGCACTAACATACTTGTCCTTTTAATGCTTCTGGAGTAGGGAAATTTTTTCTCTCCTGATTTGCAAGTTGGTAGCTGACCCACTGAGAGATCAAGGGCAGTATGGTACTGCATAAGGTAGACTGTACACTTTATGCCATGTATAATCAAGGTGCAACAAAAAACTAAGATTACTAGCTATAAAAGGTTTTTAAATCATGGCCCCCACTGTGGTATCAGAAGGCAGGGGGAGTGACTGTCATAAAACACTGTTAACTTGTTCTTTACATTTATTTTCTTTTCTTTCCTGTTTTGTTTTTTTTGCCTTTTTTTTTTTTTTTAAATAACAGAGCAACATAAGGCTTTTTAAGGTTGATTCTATCCCAAAAACATGAGAAGGTACTTGCTGACTAAGCTGTGAAAGTGATTTGCTCATGCCTGATGATCTTTGAGGAATCTCCTTGGTTTGGATGTTTGTGGTCTGAGGGAGCAGACATGAACACTGGTGTCAGCAGAGACATCACATTTTGAAGATAGTTTTCCGGGAATAAACTTGTCAAGCGTTTTGTCCTGTCTGTTTGCACATTTTGTGCTTTTGCATATTTCAGTGGAATAGCAAAAGGGATGGGTAGAGGAGGGAGTAAAGAATGACAAAAGGAAGTTTCTTTAGAGAATGAAATAATCTGGTTTTTGCCTGGTTGTAACTCTTTTTGGGAAAGATCCTTACTGTATCCATTTAATCTTTGAAATGCCCATCAGTTCCTGCTATAGAACATTTGTCTTGGACTCAAGACTTATCTGAGAATCAACAAAAGTAAAAGCTAGCCATGAGGTATTGTAGCTTGAAATAAGACATATTTGATACATATATTTAAAACATAACCAAGAATACATGGTGGGATTTTATGCTTTGGACATTTCATGTTTCCAGAGATAAGATACTTGAAGGCACAGAGTTTCATTTGTTGTTTGCAAGGAACCTTTAGAGTGCAATATAATAAACTTCTTTCTAATGCTGTGACTACAGTAAAATAATAAATTAAACTTTTACTCAGTAAAACCATATCCAAAAGCTGTAATGAGTAAACAACATGGCTTGTGCATTTAATGCTCATGTGTTTAATAGGGAAGTGGCAGGGAGTGCTAAGTGGTAAGTATAAAACAACTTCTTCTGTTCGAGTGAATTAAAATTCTGTTCATGAGAGAGAGAAACCTTATTCAGACATTTACACAGAAGGTACTGAAACAGGGATGTGGGTATCGTATGTATTGATGGATAGTGTTCCCCAATGTGTTTTGAATACACTGTAGCATCCCTTGTAAGTAAATAATTTATTTTGAAGCAAAGTAAACAGGGAACTACAATAAGTTGGCTAAGCAATTGATACTGTAACAGGGGAATTAGAATTGAATAGTTGCTCTTCTGTGCCTTAAGTCTCTTTGGTGCACCTCTTGATCTAGCCTCATATAAAACAAAAGGAACTCTATTAAACTTGTAAAATTCAGGGAAAAAAAAAAGAAATACTAGATTTACCTGCATTAATATCCCACAGTTAATGAAACATACTATTATCTCCCATTACAATATCAGGTAAAAATTTTTATGAAACAGAGAAACATGTCAGATTTCTTTCCTGTGTTTTGCAATGTCAGTTTATGAAAATCCCTTAGTTATGAAAATTAAGTAAGAAATTACATTGTTACTTTTCCCCCTAGGAATTAAGAGAAGATAACATTGTACTAATTGAAACAAAGGCCATGCTAGAAGAACAGCTAACATTGGCAAGAGCTCGTGGTGATAAACTGCATGAATTAGAGAAGGAAAATTTACAGTTGAAATCCAAACTTCATGATGTAGAGCTGGTATGCACTTTCTTTTTCATTATGCTAATTTTTAATTCTGTTTTCATGCTAGGTTACAGAATTAAGTCACAGAAATCGTTGGGACAGGCAAATAAATCAACAGTGCGTTTAAAGAGTTTTTAATATTAGGCTTTGTGTACGTGAATTCTTGAAATATTGCAATGTTAACAGTGTAAAGATTGCCAGTGCTACTTTGTGTGAGACTGAATTTAATTTTATGCAGGAAGGTACATCAGAATTTTAAAATACAGATTGCTTTTGTATGTATTGATAATGGAGATACTTAAATCTGTTAGTTAAGTAGAAATCTCTAAGATGTAGGAAATGAAATCTACTGTAGTAAATGATCTTACTTGTTGGAAACAAAATCCCCAGCCACTACTGAGTCTTTAAGAACACATTACTTCTGTAAAAGACCCAAAATTTGTTTCTGTGTAAATCAGAGATATGACTTATTGCTTCATAACAAAGAAAAGTAAGAAGTGGCAGATTGTCTACAAACAAAAAGCAACATTGGATTTTATAATGCCACTGGAAGTAATAAATACTCTTTCATCTCTTGTATTTTAGTTAAATCCTTCTCTCTCCTTACAAAGATGTTGAGAATGCTGTGTGGGGTTATTTTAATCCCAGTGGACGTCAGTTACAAGTGATGTCCCTTAGGGGCCCATACCGGGACCAGTGTTATTTAATAACTTCTTTAGTGACACAAAGGGATCAAGTGCACCATCAGCAGATTTGCAGATGACACCAAGCTGAGTGGTGCGGTTCACTCTCCTGAAGGACGGGATGCCATCCAGAGGGACCTGGACAAGCTTGAGAAGTGGGCCTTTGAGAATCTCATGTTGTTTAACAAGGCTAAGTGCAAGGGGCTGCACCTGGGTCGGGGTCACCCCCAGTATCAATCCAGGCTGGGGGATGTACAGATTGAGGGCAGCCCTGCTGAGAAGGACTTGGGGGTGCTGGTGGATGAGAGGCTGGACATGAGCTGGCAATGTGCACTTGCAGCCAGAAAGCCAAATGTGTCCTGGGCTGCATCAAAAGCAGGGAGGCCAGCAGGTCGAGGGAGGGGGTTCTTCCTTCTGATGAGACCTGGAGTGGTGCATCCAGCTCTGGGGTCCCCAGCAAGGAGGGACATTGCTCTATTGGAATGAGACCAGGAAAGGACCCCCAAACTGATTAGAGGGCTGGAGCACCCGTCCTGTGCAGAAAGGCTAAGAGAGTTGGGTTTGTTTGGCCTAGAGGAGTAAAGGCTCCAGAGTTACTGAACTGTGGCCTCCAGCACCTGAAGGGAGCCTGCAGGAAAGATGGAGAGGGACTTTTTAAAGGGGCATATAGTGACAGGGCAAGGGGGAATGGCTTCAAACTGAAAGAGAGTAGGTTTAGTTAAGATTTTAGGAAGAAATCCTTTACTGTGAGGATGATGAGGCACTGGAATAGGTTGCCCAGAGGATGCCCCATTCCTAAAAGTGCTCGAGATCAGGTTGGATGGGGCTTTGAACAATGGTCTGGTGGGAGTTGTCCCTTCTCATGTCAAGGGGAGTTGGAACAAAATGATCTTTAAGGTCCCTTCCACCCCAAGCCGTTCTATGATGTTCAGAGCATTAAAAGGGTCATGTCCCGCTCAGCTTTTCCAAAGTGGCTGAAGATTTTGAATGATACTTTCCTAAGTGACTTCATGAATTTTTGTCTAATGCTATCTGAAAATCTGGGAACAATTTTCCCCTGAGGTGGGAGGCATCACTTCAGCTCTCACAAATATGAATGGCCCAAATAGTTCACAAGAAGGAACGGTAGATTCGTTCTCCAGATCTGTTTCCTGGAGTTAAACTCAAATTATGAGGCAGATGCTACTTGCTGGTCCATATGACTGCATCCAAATTTGACACCATGAGTTGAAGCTCAGCAGAATTCAGGATTTTATCTGCAGAGTTTCCAGGATGTCAGTGCATGATGCTACATGTTTTTGAAGAGCTTAGCTCTGGAGACAGCTTGAATCCAACCTGCCTTACTAGTCCTGACTTGTACTGGCCCTGTCATCACCTGGTAGGTTCCCATTGCCATCACCCTCCCTGACTCTAAACAGGGCCACTTGGTTGTCTCTGCTCTGCATTCTGTGGCACCAGCCCACAGCAAACATTTAATGCGGTACATGTATTTCAGTGTAAAAATACAGTGTTTAAGGAAATTCTTCTACCCTGAACATATATTGTGCTCCTAGCAGTTAACCTAGAATCTTACAGATAAGCTGAACATGCATTTTCATTCGTGTGTGTCTTGCTCAGGACCGGGACACGGACAAGAAGAGAATTGAGGAGCTGCTGGAGGAGAACATGGTCTTGGAGATTGCACAGAAACAGAGCATGAATGAGTCTGCACACCTAGGCTGGGAACTAGAACAGCTGTCTAAAAGCACAGATCTTGCAGACAGTGAGTACCAGCTTGGGTAGTTGTTGTGTTTATGCTCTATTTCAGAACAGACGGGTTGGTTGATTGAGACGGGAACAGAAGTTGAGTCCAAGCTTGGAGAACTTCCCTCATTCAGCTACTTGACTTTCACTGTAGTTTTTTGGAACTTCTGAAACCTATTCCTCTACTTTATTTCACTTTCTTTTGATGAAAACATCAAAATGTTTTCCTTTTGTTTTGTTCATCCCCAAGAGAGTAATTTTCAAGTAAAATAATAATTTTAAAAAAAGAAAGCTTTGTAAATGACACAGCAGAAATGTCACGCTGGATATTTCTAACTGAATGGTTGGGAGGAGTCTGTGATCTTTAGTATTCTTTAGTACAATTAGTACAGACAATTAACTGGTCTTTAAGTCCCAGGAAGTAATGTATGCTGAAGTCATTTATTTTTACTAGATACTGAAAAATGTGTACAGTTAAAATAACTGGCTGATTTTTTTCTTTGAATGGTTGATTTGATTTCCGTAACTATCACAAACATAACTAATTCTTCCTTCACTAGACAGGTTTTAGCATTAGTTTCTGTGTTTAACATTCATTCTGTCTATTATAGCAGCCTAAATAACAATGCTAAATGGAACTTGGGAAATACAAGCTGTTTCCTCTAAATTCAATGTGCAGCTTTTATTGAGTACCCACCTTATTTCTGCTAAGACTTGCATGTTTGGCTTTGTGTACCAGCAACAGTTTAACTTGAAGACAGATGAATAAATTAGAGTAATGAGATGTTTTCAGTAAAACTGTCTAGAATAGTTTTGTTTTGTAAAACAACTGAGTGTGTGCCTGACACCAATTCTTAAATCTTGCTGTCTAGGATCCTCATTCTCTTCACTAAGATTAATGGCTACGTAGTTGTTGCTTTTAAATAATAATCCTGCAAAGCAGGTTATGTTAGCCTGAGAAGAGAATGGCACTCTATTGCTCCTTCCATGTAATCAAGGATATTGCTGATTGTATTAGTCAGGGGGAAAAAAAACACCATTCTCTCAAAGCTTACAAAGTTTGATAGAGAGTATTTCAGGAAGATGTAAAAATATCTAATTTTCTGGCCTGTTTAAAATACCAAGTTTTGTCCCCTTCCTGATTTTGTTTCACTAGTGATGTAGTAGAAGAAAGGATGCTAGTTTTATTTTGTTAGCTCTTATTTATTAATTTCTGTCAAACATAACTTTCAAAATTTGCTCGAGGGATTTAAAAAAATGAAAAAAATGAAGTTCCTTCACAGAACTGATGCTTAGCATTTCAGCAGTGGAGCTCCAGAAACTCTGATTAACCAAAGAAAAAGAATAAGAGGAACTGAGAACATAAGTAAACTTTTATATTCAGTAGAAAAAAAAAAGTAGTGAAGGAACCCCAAACTTAAAAAAAAAAAAAATAAAAAAAATCATTAAACTTTGAACTTTTTAATTATTTCATGGAAGTGCCTGTCCTACTTTTACAATAATTCTCTTTAAGAAGTTTCATTTCAATGCATGCTGCTCTTCTGAATGCAGCTTGTTCGTAGAAATAGAGCCAGACTGCAAAGCCCTTTTGGAAAATCTCCTGTTCTTGCATTTCAAATTGAGTCTGCAGGGGTGAGAGGTAGCAGAAGATTTTACCACATAGTTTGGAATATTTTACAAAACAATTTAAAAAAAAAAGTAGGGGAAAATGTAATTTATATGGACTTTGCTTCAGAACAGAACTCAGCTGGAGTATTTAGCTAATGTTTGAGTTTTCACTTGACCAAAATTCTACAGTTGATGTTCTATAAAAGAGACAAATAGGGTTTTACCATATCATAAACTTGCCAGAGTGAAGTGTTCAGTGTGCTGTATGTAATAGTGCTGATTATTTAGAAGGAGTCATTAATTTTCTTAGACTTCTAGACAATGTTTAAGTCAGTTCTGTATGAAATGTGGTTTTGAGGTGATGGGCAGCAATTATTCCATGGGAAACAGAAGTTTGCTCTTGTAATTATTCAAATGCTGAGCAGAGAAATTAACAGAACAGTAAGGCTTGAGTGGTAGATTTTAAGGCTGAGAGTGACTGAGACTTTTGATCTACAAACATTTAGAGTAAAAGAACATATCTGTTGTAAAACTTGAGTAGGTTTTGTTAGTTCTGAAATTTCAACTTCAGACACTTCTCTGATCGGCATTCTGGTGGATATCCTGTACCTGGGTACCTGATACTAAATTATCCTCCCTGATTCAGCATATTCTTGATGAAGTAGCTGTGAAGATAAGCAATGGAATTCTCCTTTGTAAGAATTATCTCCATGATGAAATATGATTGAATACCTGAGTTTTCACTAGCTCTTTTTCAAAGGAGGACAACAAAGATGGTGAAGGACCTTGAGGGGAAGCCATGTGAGGAGCAGCTGAGGGCACTTGGTTCAGCCTGGAGGAGATAGAGAGGAGACCTCATTGCAGTCAACAACTTTCTCGTGAGGGAAAGAGGAGGGGCAGGCACCGATCTCTTCTCTGTGGTGACCAGTGGCAGGACCCGAGGGAGTGACCTGAAGTTGTGTCAGGGGAGATTTAGGTTGGGTATTAGAAAGAGGTTCTTCACCAAAAGAATGGCTGGGCATTGGAACAGGCTGCCCAGGGAAGTGTGACAGCACCAAGCCTGACAGAGTTCAAGAAGTGTTTGGACAATACTCTCAGACACTTGGTGTGACTCTTGGGGATGGTCCTGTGCAGTGCCAGGAGTTGGACTCAATAATCCTTGTGGGTCTCTTCCAACTCAGCACATTCTGTGATTCTGTGATCTTCCTGTTTTAGCAAACACTTTGCAGTGCTTTACTTTTTGCCTCAATTTGTTTCCTCTGATGAAAGTATGAGATAGTATCAAAGTATATTTTGCTGCTAACATTAGACATGCTGCTAACATGACTAAAGCAAATTTAAGAAGAGTTAGGAAAGT
This sequence comes from Pyrocephalus nanus, assembly GCA_038380795.1. Taxonomy (NCBI): domain Eukaryota; kingdom Metazoa; phylum Chordata; class Aves; order Passeriformes; family Tyrannidae; genus Pyrocephalus; species Pyrocephalus nanus. The sequence continues at coordinate 47,201,105 of CM076265.1, read as the reverse complement.
AAGTAACTGTATAGATGGCTATCTGTTCAGATACTACCCTATTTATTAAAGGTCTTAATGGTTATCTGTGAAAATGGGTTCTCTTTTTAACAAAGTGTTTATTTAGAAGTCAAGCTGAAATTAGAAGAATCTGACTGCAATAATCTTCCTACAAGTGAATCTTACACACCCCATAAGGAGATGTTTGTGAATTAATTAGTGCCACCTTCTGATTCTCATATTTCAACAGCCAGAAAGTCCTTTGTGTTTGAGTTGAATGAATGTGCTTCGAGTCGCATACTGAAGCTAGAGAAGGATAATCAGAGCTTGCAGAACACCATCCAAGAGCTGAGAGATGCGTCCCTGACCTCCAGAGAGAGCAGCCTAAAGTTTGTGGAACTGGAAAAGGAAAATCAACAGCTTAGCAAAAAGGTAATTTGCTCACAGGAACAGAGCTCTTCAGTTTTTAAACACAGTACATGAAGGGCTGCACAGCATTCCTAAATGATGAGGAATTGCAGGGAATTCACCCATTTTCCCTGTAAGACTGAGCATGTTTTTGGGCCCATCTATTTAATTACATTCTAATGCAATTAAGTTTTAATAATTTTATTCTGTTGCCTTCTACTTCACTGCCTGCTTACTTACACCATTTTAAGCAAAAGTATTTTTTGGTGCCTATTTGCCCCTGTCAGATTGTACTGTTGATTGTGTCCCATTTTGTCATCTTAGGGCAGTCACTACTAGGCAAGGAAGCTGTGGTCACATTGAACTATTTTTGTTTTTTGGAAAGTTTTAATAATGTTTCTCTGTAAGTCAAATCATACAGGTGAATTCAGGTTATTATTTTTTTAAATGTCTTTCTTGCTGTCCAGAGTCCTGGATCAGCTTTTTCTTTGTCTTGTCCTTTTGGCTATTGCAAATTCTCTCATGTGTCTCTCTCTCTGCAAAGATCTTATTTCTTCTAGTCTTTGTAACATGCAGGTCATCACTTTGTAAATTTACTTATCTATGTGTGTGTTGCACTCTGTTATTAACTGTGATTGCATTTAACTCAAAAGCCAGCTCAGTGCTCGGCCTTGTGAAACACACTGCTCAGTTCACCTCCAACAGCTAGCCTTATTTTTGTCTGACCAGTAACTTAACTATGATTAATTGAGCCAAGTGCTGCTGGGGAAAGAGAATGCTTGCTACTCTAAGTATAAAACAATTAAACAATTTCCATATGAAATTTTTCCACATTCCTACCTTTGATAAATTATCCAGAATATAAGGCTCATTTCTCCTTTTCCCATTACTGCTGTAACCTCTGTGTGCATGAGACATTGATGCAGTGTTCTTTTTGGCTTACCTACAAACTAACTGAATGCTTTAAAGGACAAAAGGAGAAAGAATCTAGATAGGAAATGCTGATTGTGGATTACCAGATTGTAATAAGCAGAGTGCCCATTTCTCTGCCAGGGAGAACAAGTATCCATCATCTTCTGGAGAGATTCATTTGCCAAGTAGAGACCAGTTCTGCTTCTTGTCATTCCTTTGTGAACAAGGAAAACTGCAAAGGTTCAATTCACTGTGGTCTTCCTTCCACACTTCCATTTATGACCTGTTGGGTATAAGTAATTCAATCCTGCTCTAATTTACATGCCTAAAATTTGAGATAGAGGCATAGAGAGCACTCAGCAGATACCTGTGGTGTATAGCAATGTAAGGCACTTGAACAACTATGAACCTTCGGCTTTGCCCTGGGCAGATTCCTGTGAGCACCTCCAATTATGGCACTGTATTGGTGCCAACAGTTGTGATTCCAGAATTAGTCCTGATGTTTTTGATGATGAAGAATGCATTGACATGGTGGGATCACTTACAGGTCTGGCAGTTCTAGAAGACAAAAAACAGTAGTGGGGAACGCCTGTGTGGCGAAAGGAGGACACCACATGTATCAAACCAGTTAAGAAAAAAAAGGCAGGTAAAAATACTGTTGTTAAGAGCAAGTAAAATGCTTGAACTCTTCACCAGAAAAACATAGAATATGATGAAAGCTGCTGACTAAATACCACAGACCAGTCGAATTGAAGGACTTCACCTCCCATTCAGGAAAATTTTGGAAAAAAACCTGGTAGACAGCATTCTGTCTGTGCAAGACAATCAGTGTCAGTTTACAGAGACCTGATACATCGTATGTAAAATAATCTTGATTTGAGACTTTTGAATTTGTCCTAATCTTGCCTTTCTCAAATATGTTTTTGTACTTCTCTCACATGTATCCTCTCAATTACAGGGTACCCACATCCACAGCAGGGTGTGCCACGGGGAAAGGGAAAATAGTAGGCAGAGTCTCTGTGATTCATTGCAACATGGTTGCTGCAGTAGGCAGGGGAAAGTGCAACAGTTCCTGAGGATTGTTAAAGTCAAGCATCTATAAGTCATAGGACATAAGATGAAGTGTTTTTCTCAAATGTTGTATGCCCTTGGGGTTTGTTTGTTTTGTTGTTTGTTTGGTTGGGGTTTTTTTCAATTTTCCTGAGGTACCTATAGCAAAATCTTGCCTCTCTAAAGTCATTTAACTGGGTGGAGATTTCACCCACTATCTGAGACTTCCAAAAGTTGCTGTTTGAGTATGGTTGTCTATATACTGATCTAGTGCTTAGACGCATCATGTAGCCAAAATAGGATTACTCAGGTAGTACAATAGGAGATGTTATGAAGGAAAAGTCACATACATCTTTTTTTTTTCCTTTCTTCCAAGGTTTTCAGAGGAGCTAATAATAGAAAACCCTCCTTTTGGGCACAGTTAAGTAGTAGCAGTCCAAGTACCTGTCTGTTTTCTCTGCCTTTCTGACTTACCGAAATAAGCTGTAAACAGTAATGTCTTACTTGCCTCCAGTTTTCTGTGAAGTGCAAATGAAGATCAGCTATTGCAGAGCTACTGAGTTTGTTCCAGCTTTCTCTGAACAGCTCCTTTGAGACCAGTGAACCTCAGCATGGTTACATTTCTAACTGTTAAGCCCTCCTTATCTCCAATCTGGGCAGCCCCTGCTTGTTTAAACACTTCCTGTAATGAGGCGCGTGTTGACATAGGCAGAGCCCAGCCTCCAGCTATTTCCCACTTGTAAGTTATGTCTAATGCCTCTTTCCCTGACATTTTCACTGTTGGCAGAATTCATAATACCAACACAAAAATGAGCTGATACTTGTGCAGAGCTGTAGGTGCTCACAGAACTTTATAAGCTTAAAAAGGAGCACTTCCTGACTTGGGAGCCTAGCCTAGCTCTCTGAGCCTCTGGGCTCTAAATACTGAAGAGCCACTGCTTTTCAGTTCTTCATGCATTATGAGTACAACTTTAAAAAGGAGAGAGTATGAAAACATCATTCATTGTAGGACTGGAGCCTTATTCACTGATCATTCAAATCCAGTATTGTCACCCGCAGGGGAAAAGAGCACAGGGAGAGGGAAGGTCAACTTGGTAACTCCAGGGCTTTACTGCTTTTCCTCTGTTCCTGTTTTTAGATTGGTGTTTTGGTTTTTTTACTGCTGTTGCTCACTGAAGTGTCCTAACAACTTTCTCTGCATTCACTGGTAGAGTAAGATCATCAGTAATGGAGAGGCTAGGAGGAGGCAAGTCCCTCAGAAAGGTGAGCACCAGAAACTTAATCACAGTTGACAGGAGCACAACAGGGCATTCAGGCAGGCAGGTGAATGAAGCATTTTTTGCTGCTATACCTTATATGTTCTGACCTTAATAGGCATGAAGGAGATTCCTGACACTGTGAAAAAAACCAAAACAGTCACTCTCCTCCTCTGAAACTGGCAAGTTGCAAAAGGGAAGGATTTAATCTTTTAGCCATAGTCCCCATCTCATGTCTCTCTGGTCTTCAAAATAAGTTTAAAGTGCAAACAGTCTTTGTGTCAAACTTTGGATGACATGGTTTGCTGTGTTCTCTCCGCACAGATTGAGAAGTTGCAAAATCAAATTGAAAAAGAGAAGCAAAGTAATCAAGATTTGGAAACCTTGAGTGAGGAGCTGATAAAAGATAAAGAGCAGCTACAAGTCGTCATGGAGACTCTAAAAGCTGACAAAGACAGACAGGTGCAAACTTCACAAATATAAAATGACAACATGTGCTCAGTAGTGGTGATTTAATGATGTCATTTAGAGCATGAGGTTTTCTCAGGGAGATAAAGCAATTTGAGAACTATTAAGTTCAGGTTGAACTTGTTCAAATATGGGTTAAAGGCTTCTTCAAGTGAAAAAGCCCAGCATGTTTTGCTAATTTCTACTCTTGTTACTATAGGGCAATCTGTTCTGTTTATAAGGACAGATCATCTCTCTTTGGGGAAAAAAGCCCCTGGATCTTATTAAATGGATAACAACTGGGCTTGGGATGTGCAAATTAATCCCCATTTTTTTGCAGAAAGTTAGTCTTCTGCCAGCTGTATGACCTGATCAGTTTAGTTGAGGTTTTTTTTGCCCTGTTTAAAAAAGATGCTGAGAAAGCATTTATGTCTTCTGGATTGATATTTTAAATGCTCTTCAGTTTTTACTGCTGTACTGCAGTTCATGTGCAATGCCTGGAAACTCTCTTATTACAGGTTTGTGCAAGGTATCATGTGTATTAATTTGACTGATGAAGAAAACACAGACACAGATCATTAGGGACTGGTCTGAGTATTCTCAGCCTGTATTAAAATTTACTCTAAGTTTTTGTGAGGGGAAGATTAAATAGCAAAATGTCTTATTCGTGTCGTGCTTTTCATCTTGAAGGATTCTTACCTAGACTTCTCCTTGGGAAAGTGCACTTTACCTCCAAAGTCTCACATTTCAGTTTAAACAAATACAGACTCTCTGTGGCAAGAATTAATAGATGCTTCGAAGGTAGGGCAGGAAGTAAAACCAGAAATATCCTCAATTGTCAGAAAGGGGCAGATTGGGATTTTTTTCAGGTGTAAGTCCTTTTGATTTCTATGGATGTTGTCTAGTATAAGAATCAAATATAAATTGCAGTCTAAATTACAGTTGCATTAGCTGAAACTTGACCAGTGGGATAAATGTACTGTCCTTACAGAAAGTGTGTCCTTAGTGACATCTGTAACTGCTCCACATTTTCAAGTATTCTGAGCTTTCTGACACTTTATCAGAGATAATTTCAGTCTTCAGATCCCAAAGATGAAGGCAAATTTGGACAGAAAGATAACCTTTATTGGGAATGATTTGCAAGAAAGCATATTCTTCAAGTGTTCTTTGAAAATCTTCTGTCTCCTTTCTCCTTCTGCCTCAACCGTCTTAGCTGGTAGCAGGAGTAGAGGACTATTTTCCATTTATGAAAATCGTGGGTTACTGGAGGTAACAAGTTTTTTCAGTAGTTTGGGTTCTTGGTTATAGTCTGGGAAAACTGTTGAGAAATTTGTCTTGAATTAAATGGACATGGTTTTGTTAACAGTCATCTTGTCTGCTTTAGGACTAATTTGTACTGCATTTGTAAGGTAGATGAGTAACATTTGTGCGACTGTTTATTTAGATACAAGACCTTAAACAAGAAAATGATCACCTTAATCAAGTCGTCTTATCCCTGAGACAAAGATCACAAGTGAGCAGCGAGGCAAGAGTGAAAGATATTGAAAAAGAGAACAAAATCCTTCATGAAACAGTCACCGAGACAAGTAGCAAACTGAGCAAGCTGGAATTTGAGAAGAAACAATTACAAAAGGATTTTGACCACGTTAGAGAAAAAGTGGAAAGAGTGGAAGAAATGGAAAAAGAACTCCACCGGCTGGAGAGGGAGAATGAACAGCTCACAAAGAAGGCAGCAGTGATGAAAATAGTGACAGAAAAAGTGGAAGTTCTTGAGCAGGAGAATGGGGATCTAGAAGTGGAAAACAGGAAGCTAAGAAAATCCTTGGACACGCTGCAGAATATCTCCATTCGACTTGGGGACCTGGAAAGGGACAACAAACAATTGGATGAAGAAAATCTGGAGCTTAGAAAAGTGGTGGAGACCATGAGATTTACCAGCACAAAAATGGCACAAATAGAAGCAGAAAATAAAGATTTGGTGAGGGAGAAAGAGGACTTAAGAAAGAATGTGGAAATGTTAAAAGCAATGAACAAGAAGTCAGAGAGGCTGGAGCTAAGCTATCAGAGTGTCAACTCTGAAAACCAGAGACTTCAGCAAATTGTGGAGAACAGCAGTAAAAAGATCCAAGAGTTAGAAAAAGAAGTACAGGGAATGGAGAGTGAAAATCAGGTCCTCCAGAGAAACCTTGAGGAGCTAAAGGTTTCTGCCAAACGACTAGAGAGGTTAGAAAAGGAGAACAAAGCCCTAGAACAAGAAATGTCTCAGCTTGAAAAAGACAAAAAAATGCTAGAGAAAGAAACAAAACGGCTTTGGCAGCAAGTGGAGCTGAAAGATGCTATTTTGGATGATAGTACAGTAAAGTTGGCAGTTGCTGAGAAAGAAAACAAGACACTAGAAAAGGAAATTGCTCGATTCAGAGATTCATCTAATAAGCTGAAAGAATTTGAAAAGGACAATAAAGATCTCCTAAAGCAAGTCACAATTGATAAGAGAACACTAGCTACATTGAGAGAGGTAAGCAAAATAATTTTACTGGGTTGTATGATGCTATTTTTTTTCAGGTCTGTAAGGTACCTGAGGGAGACATCTGTCCCAAAGGAAATCTTCACAGCCTTAACAGTGATCACTGGATAGTGTTGCCTTGGGGAATGGAACATGCCAAAACCTGCAGTGTACTGCTTTGTGTCCTCAACAGTCTCAAAATGACATCTTTGTTCATGCAGAATAAGGATTTAACACATCTCCCATGTAGCATCTGTAAACCAAATACTTTGGTACTTTTTCTAACCCTGTGACCACAAAATTGTTTGCTAACATGAGAGCTTCGCTAGCACAGATTGAATCTTAAGCCTAGAAGTTAGAGCACTTGTTGAGGACCCATTGACATCCTTGTTCTGAGACAGACAAGAACCATTCCAGATGACCAACCTAACCCTTTCAGTAAAAGCTGCACCGGGTTTCTGCTTTACAGCTCCTGTGTTTTTCCCCAGAAGCTTCCCTGCAGAGTGAGAGCGTGCCAAGCAGCAGCGATCTCTTCCAGGACTGAGCATTAGGACATTGGTAGTCTAATGATGTGTGTACTACAACCTGACACTTATATGAGCAGATTCAGGTTATTGCAACTTGCTCTCATTGCCTGTCCCAGCTGCTGCTGTCCTGCCAAAACCAGGTTTTCCTGTGAAAGCACGTTAAAAGGAAAAAGGTTTGTGCTGCAGTAGCTCAGTGAAGTTTGGCAAGACTAATGCAGTAAGCAATTACTTATTTGAAGGTTTAGTTTTATTTTAGTTTTTTGAAGCATTAGTGTAGTTTAGAGAAGGATAAATATAAAGTCTTATCAGAAACATTTGAAACAGTCCCAAGTTATGTTTCTATCCAACTTTCCTTAAAAATAATTAAAATAATAGCGTTTCTGGGAAGGCTCCTTTTTAATCTTTCCCTTCTCAGGCTTTTGCAAATTTCCAGTGGTGCAGACCCATGCAGTAGCTCATCTTCTTTTCCTTAGTTACTTTCTATAGGTCCTGCAGAAGGAGTTCATGGATGTTGAAAGGACCTATTTGCAGACCATTGGGCTGGCATTAACCTAAAACCATACCTTATTTTCCTTGCCATGTGAATGAATGCTAAGCTAAATTTGTGCTATCAGAGGGCTATGGAATACTTAGATTTTAATCGAGTATTTTTAAAATTTTATTCTTCCTTCTGCTTGATATTCAGGATAATCTTTTTTTTTTCTTTACTTGCAGTGTTTCTGTAACTTTGTTGTTCTTTCTTCCTGCCTTATTTAAGGAAACTTTAAGCAGAAACACGAGCAATGTAGATCTCTATGGTACACTTGTATTTCAGAGAATTTTGAATGGTAGGGATCTTTGCACTTAGCCATGCCCCAAAAATAATTTGTTCCTTACAGAAATGCAGGCTCATGTTATGTCTCCTCAGGCCATTTCCACAGAGACCACTTCACTGGCATAACAGCAAAGCATTGTCCCAATGTACCTTCTGGTACAGGTCCATCAAGTCTCCCCCTCCTCTCCTTGTCAGGTTCTGCTTAAGTTTCTTCCCAAAGAAACCTAAATGGAACCAGATTGAATCAGTAGATACCAGAATAAGTGGCCAAGCTCTCTAGTCTCCAGAGCTGTCCTGTTTCTTGGACTACAATGTAAATATGCTTTTTAAATTTTGGGCAGTAATTCACCGTATGTCAGAAACTCAGTGTGCTATTCACTACTGACCCTGTTACCAAGTCCCTCACAAATACCATCTTAGCCATATTATCTCAGCAAACTTTCATCCTGAAGTCCTGTCACTCCTCTGTGTGTGTGCCAGTGCTGCCAGGGCTTTTTGTCTTAGCTTAGAGGTGGGAACTCCCTCTGCTGGTGTCCCTGCACACATCCCCCTGTGGCACAAAGATGGGGTGTCTCCTGGCCCACACACATTCCTTCTTTTGGCAGATGGGCACGATGCCAGCATTGGCTGAAGGAATTCAGTACAGTGAGTGAGACAAAGGCCAAAAGAAACATTCTACAGATTTATTTCAAGTAACCTGTAAATAAAAGCAGTCAGTTTGATTCTGCTTTCAACTGTCACTGATGAAGAATTTTAGCAGACCTGCTTGAAACTAGGATTTTATCCTATGACTTTTTCAGTACTTTAAAAAATGCATATATATAGTGCTGAACAATTATCACCACCCTTTGCAGAGCAACTAATCATGTTGGTGCTGTTACAGGATTTGGTCCTGGAGAAGCTGAAGAGTCAACAGTTGTCTAGTGAGCTAGACAAACTGAGCCAGGAACTGGAGAAGATAGGATTGAACAAAGAGCTGCTACTAGAGGATGACAATGGCAATGATGACACGTAAGGAAACTGAGCTTTCCTCATCATTCTTTTGAACTCAGCCTAACTCAAGCCCTTTGCCTTTCTTTTTGGTTCTCATCTGTCTCGTTCCAATTGCCTGTAACAATTTTGGATATTTTTCTGAGGCAAGCTTGGCTTGCCTTACTGTAGGTTTTGCAAACTGTTTTCTTGGGTGGAAGGAAAAAATGCCGTTTTCTCTCTCCATGCTAGCAGTGTTTCTACAGTTCCTCTGTACTCCCCAGCAGAGTAGCTATTTCAGTGTGTATTTTTCTTCATAGTCTCTCTCCAAGTAAGAACAGTGTCTATTCAACAGTGTCCGTCATTAATCCATGTAATTGATGATCCAGCCACCTGTTAATATAAACATAGATGTTGCCTCAGAAATTCCTGATTGCAAGAAATTCCTTTGCAAGTCTTACAGTGATGAACAAAGAAAACCCCAACACAACAACCCACATGTATATAGGCTTCTTGGTAAGACCTAATTAGAGAAACATACCCATCTCATAGGAGTCTTTGAACTGTGAATTTTTCTCCTTGTCAACAATATAAAAAGAGAAGAAATTTCTGTAAGGTAATTAGGGCAAAAAGAGAAAAACTTTTTTTTTTTCAAGTTATGTAACTCTTTGGTATTTCTGTACAACCATGATGGCGTTACCTCTATTAAAATTGTCTGGATTTTCCAAAAGCAAGTTCTCCAGCTATAATCTATCAGTAACAATCTACAGGAGTAGAGGAAGTAATTTTCCTGAAGAATAGAGCCCATGTAATTTAATATGGAGTGAGATTTAGAATGGGTAAAGGAGAAATCTGCTGTATAGATGGTGTCTCATATCCTAGTGGCAGAATTGGAGAGCTGTTCTTGTGTTTTTCAGAAAATACAAGGTTTTGGAGAGCAAAACTGAATCAGCACTAAAATCAACACTAGCTTTGAAAGAGGAAAAGATTGCAATGTTGGAAGCTCAAGTGAAAGACTCTCTGAACTTGAACCAGCAGTTACAGAATGATCTAAATATGGTAAGAGGTTAAGTGACTTTTAATTGTACACATTGCAATTCTGCACATTCACATGTTTGGGGATTTTTTGAGGGCTTTTTGTGGAGTTTCTTGTTTTGTTTTTAAGAACAGGTCAGCTCTGTCCCTCCCCATACACATGCTTCCCAAGAACCTTTTTTGACTGGACTGCCTTTTCCTGTCCCCTTCTATATAATGACACCAAATTAGTAAAAAATTTCGGATTAGGAGCACAGCAGAAGGGGGGGTTTGTGCAATCACTTGCTGCAGGTCTGTTTTCCCATGGAATTTTTTTCACTGCCGTGGTCTTGGTTTTCTGCCTTATTTAGTGAAAACGTAGGCTAAGGAAGGCTGCATTTGAAACATCTCACATAAGAACAACCTATTTGTTAGGTGACAGTGACCTTGAGTCAAAGGGCACCTGACTGGACGACAAGAGATGTGGATTCTTCTATCTCTCTGTGTCTCAGTTTCCCCATCTGTGCAGTGAGTGTTGTTGAAACTTTGAAAGTCTGTACAGTGCAAGAGAGGAGCATCATATCCCTTCATTATTAACACATAATCCCAGTTCACTCATTGTTGAAGGTTGTTGCTTGTTGACTTTGTAGATGAAGAAGGACTTTGATGCACTTAAGCAGACTCAACAGGATGGGCAATGTGACCAGAAGTCACTGAGGTGTTCAGCAGAGGAGCTCGTTCCCAACCAGCAAATGAATGAGAAATTGGAAATGGGGCACCAAGAGGCTACCACAGAGCTGCTAAAACTGAAGGACAGGGCAATTGAACTGGAAAGGAATGTAAGCCTTCTCCTGTTTCCTCTTATCTCATAGACTTCTCTTGTGATCAAGAATGAGTTGCTGGAAACTGAATTTTTGAGCTTAAAGGAACCTTGTGGGTTTTCTGGAGCACCTAAGCCTACCAAATCCCTTCGAAGTCTCTTAGGACTTCATGGGACTTAAGTGCTTCATATGTCTTGTGTCCCTTTGCAGGGATTGATCCCGTCTATAACATCTGTCCTACCTTCATTTAGCGCTGGGAAGAGTTTGCTTTTGCATGTTTGTTGCAGAATGGTCATCACTAATTGATTCTTATCTTTGATAGGACTCCAGATGATCAGGACAGCTGTTTCTTTTCTTCCTGTCACCCCTTCAATGCCATTTCTCTTTCAGAATGCAGCCCTGCATACTGAGAAGCAGCTCCTTAAAGAACAGCTAAAGCATTTGGAAACACAGAATGTCTCCTTCAACAATCAAATCCTGACACTACAGAAGCAAAACGTCTTCCTTCAGGAGCACAACACTGCCCTGCAGACACAGACAGCCAAACTCCAGGTCAGGACAACCTTGCACCTCTGTGCCAGGAGACTGGATTTGATTATAGTAGTGTAGAAAATGACAGCTAATAAGTAAACGTTTGTGTTGGTAGGCTGATGTAAAGGTAAGGCCCATAAGGTGGAGCTTAGTTTGAGGTCTAAATGTCTCTAAGCTAGGAGGGAAATTGGCTCTGTAGCTAATACCTGGTAGCTGTCTTCAGCAAGGTGTTTTTAGAGAGAATTTGTTAAAAACAATACAGCAAAATCCAGATGTGTTACTCCAGAGGCTGCACTTCTAAAATAAAAGAACTTTGTTCTTTTTTTTTTCTGTTAATGCTATGCCTGTGAAAGAGCTTGGAAGAAATGGGAAGAGGACATAAATCAACTCCCAGGAGTCATTATAGCAAAGAGTTCCAATCACAGTTTTCATACTTTCAGATGAAATGTCAAAGTTGCCAGTGGAATATAGATACTCTTAAAACTCACTTGAATTTTGAAAAAATAAACTTAGCCTGGGAAAGAGACCAGTTTTAAAGGACAACATTGGATTAGCTCTAATTTTTTTTGTCACAACTTTAACTTTACAAGCTTTTCCTCTTGCATGTTAGAGATGTTTTTGTTGTTGTTCTCTTTAATTATTTCTCACCTGTATTTGAGTAATATCAGCAACACATAAAATCAATGCACTGCCTGCCTACTGAAACTGGACTTGTTAGAAGTACTGTCCACATACGTAGTGATGCAGTTAATATTTTTGAGTTTGGGTGAACTTAAGCTTTCATTACTTGTTCATAAATGTGGGGTAACTTTTGACTTTGTACATCATTGTCAGAGAAGCAATTGAGTTATGAGTATTCCAGCTCATCTTTGTCTTCAGGCTCAAGAAGTTCTAGTAAAATAATTTGGAGGTTATTGTGGTAATTTTCATACTGCTGATAGCATGGTTTTATGTGGTGCATAATACCAACAGTAATGCCAAATTTTCAATAGATGTCTCAAGTCTACAAGGCAATGGATGCATTCTTGACTAACTCTATGTGGATTCATGGTTCTACAAAATGTTTGTATGTACCAGTAAATGTGAATAAGTAATACTTTCTTTTTATTTGAGGAACTTTAGGTAGAAAATTCAACTCTCAGCTCCCAGAGTGCTTCACTGATGGCCCAGAATGCTTTACTCCAAAATCAGCAGACAGCCAAGGAGAATGAGAATGAAAATCTACTAAAACAGAAGGAGCAGCTGAAAGCAGAGTATGAGTCATTGCTTCAAGACCACGAACACCTTGCTTCACTACATGAACGGCAGTCTGCAGAGTATGAAATGCTAATAAACCAGCACAGCTGCCTGAAAACATTACACAAAAACCTGGATCTGGAGCACAAAGGTTTGGGTGAGAGGTAGGCTCACTGCTCAGTGGTATAAGTGTCGCCTGAATGTGCCCATGTTATAAATTTTGCCTTAATTGTTGGTCTTCACTTTCAAACAGAAATTACTAAGTTGTTCCTCTGAAAAAGTGTCTACTCATTCTTGCTGTCATTAGGACATTGCAAAGCTCTAGCCAATAGATTTTAGACCTTTAAAGGTGGTAGACCAGAGGTGACTGGTGATACTGAGTAACCATGGGCTCGAGTATTGGGAATCCTTTGTCAGAAGTAGCTTAAATGCCTTTACTGCATTTAGGGATTTGTGCTATAATAATGTGAAGCTTTAAAAAGATTTTCCCAGTTGTGCTGTGCACAGTATCTCTTCTCATCATGAAGTCTGCAGGTCAGATAGGTAGTTGCCCTCGTGTGAGTAGTATGTATCTTGGGAAATTTAAATCATCGAAATTTGTGTGTGGCATCAATGTCATGTCAAAGGAGGCTCTCTGATGGAAGCCATTGACCCAGCTATGAGATAGTGATGTGTTACTTATTTCTTCTAGTTCTCACAATCTAAAGCTTTTACTTCAGGCCCTTCAATTGCATTAGGGAATTGGTAATCTGTTTGTTTAGTCTCTTGTCACTGTCATTTTCTGACAATTGTGTGTGGATTGAACAATATACATAATGTTCTACTACATAAATTCTGCTCTGCTCATCTCTCAACACTTTTCTTATACATTTCAGTGATTTTCCTCCAAGCACTTGTATTTAGGTTTAATTTCCATGCAAGGTCACAAGTTGGGTTCAGAGCAACTCAGTAGTGACCCTTGATGGTGGACTGAAAACTGGCACTAAACCTTCCTTTCCCAAGGACTAAGGAGCTGGCAAATACAATATGTGGTAGATTTTTATAAAGTACAGAAATAAACCTGTTGTGATTAAAATATCCACTGGGGCTGTGTGACAGGACAGCTGCTTGGCTGTCAACTAAATGAGCTGTAAGTGATTTCACAGACCCTATTCCTGCTTACCAGGTCTCTCTCAGACTGATTAATGGTTCTCATTTATTCAGGCTTTGCTTGAGATTATCACACTGCTGCAGTGTGTTAAGGCAGTGTTCTTTCTTTGCTTGATGAGTACCAAATATTAAAGAGTTCTAGCTTAAGGAAAAAATATTTCTCAAAGAATAGGTTATCTGTAGCAATAAGTGCTCCAATCACCACTGTAATGAATAACAATTTGGACTACTGTTTCTGAGATGTGACTGCTAGTGAGAGATGTTGCAGGGGAGCAGATGGTGGCCTTCTCTACACTCAAAGCAGGTTGAGTTCGGCAGTTTTAAGAGTGCACTGTCCTCCTCAGCAGATCAGCCTCGAAAGATACTTATCAAGGTGATTTGTCCAAGGACAACCTGTGTCTCCATTTGACTGTCAGAAAACAGCCACGTTTTTGAGTGTATGTTTTGTTCTCCCTCCATCATATGCTATGCTGAGGGAGCAGAAGGGAGAAAGTTAAAAAAACAGCTATAATAAAACTGTTTTCTTACGCTACTCTAAGGCATTTAACTGCTAAAATGGAATATCTCACTTTCAACTTCAACTAGAATGCACCACCTGCTAAATTTTCCCCAGAGCAGCTCAGTGCAGCCAAGAAGTTTTCTTGTGCGGTGTTCAAGAGAATGGTTTTGCTTGTCACAAATCCAAGGTAATTGTTTTTTCTCAGTTGGTGACAGCACTGTAATCATAGTTAGGGTGCTTAAGGCATACACTTCTGCCCAAAGCTGTGACTGCAGCTCATCGAGAACAATCCACAGCAACTTTAGCCTGCGTGTGAACACCTAGCACCATGTACAGCCAAGGTCCCCAAGGTTTGTGCAGTTCACTCTGATGCATTCTAACCACAGAATATTTTCTGCACCTGAGCAAACTTCATCAAATCTCTCTTGGTTCTGTCTGCACAGTATTAACACCGAAGTGTGGATTTAATAATGGGTTGTCTGTAACTGCAGTGAAATGGCCTGTCATAGCCCAGCAAACCACAGATGTGTGGGTTTTGACTAAGCAATGAAAGGACAGTTAATATGCTGGGGTCTTTTACCATTAATAGCATTTTTTTGACTTTGCGGTGTTTGGCTGACGCAGAGAGGCTGGCCTCTCCTGCTGCACTTTAAAATTGCTTTGCATACTGCACGTTACTAAGGGAAGGTAATAACTTGCTAGCTATGATTAACAGATCCTTGAGCATTTCTTTGTAGCTTACTCTGGGGAAGTGTAATCCTGCAGAAACACTGGAAGAACAATCCCTGCTGTGGAGGCTTGCATATTGCATGGAGTTTTGTTATTGTGTTACCAGTGCTGACTGGTAATTATTTTTCTGGGTTCCTATTGCCATATGCTTTTTATCATAGCTGACCATTTATTAAATTCTCTCAGTCACAAATACCTACCCTCCTAAAAAGGCAGCAGAAAGAGTGAAAGCTGAAAGGAGTAAAGAGGAATATGATTGTTCAATCCTAGGAATGAATTGTATCAGAGCAAAAGCGGATTCTATATGCATGGTTTTTTTAAATCCTTCTGTCCAAGAGCCTTAAGCTTAAAAAAAACACGAGTGCTGAGTAGTCAACAGGATGGGTAACCTTGTCCCTGGTGGTAGAGCTTGTCAGGTTGCACAGGTTGTGCTCAAATGGTGGGCTCTGGTCCTGAATCTGGAGTACAAGAAAATTTTGCCTGATGATTTCATTACAGCTCTGGAGATGCAGAACCATGTGCATTTTTGCACAGTCTCCTCTTTCTTACCTTTCATCTAACAACTAGGAGAGCAGCTGTGGTCTGCCTCAGGCTCAGTGTGGCAGCCTGTGGTGCTGGGCCAGGCTGGTAAAACTGGACCGGTATGCTGCTTCCCTGTAAGTAGCCCTCCTTAAAAAATAGAGAACTTGGATAAAAATGAACAGAGTAGCTCTGTCATACAGAAATGGCAGAAGAATTTACAGCACAGTTTCTGCAGAGGCAGCCATGATCATCTCTGCCAAAGGACTGACTGCAGAGTTAGTCTTCTCAGACTCTGGATTGGCACGCAATCTGTCTAAAATCCTTCTTGGAGCGGGATGTGAAACCTTCCTCTGCTTTCAGGTTCTTCCATTTGTTGTACAGACATTGAATTTTAAATGTCCCAGAGCTGAATGGAGGAAGAAAACAAATAAATAAGGTTAATTAAAGTCTACTGCTGTTACTAGGAATGAATAGCATAAAGCAGCTTTTGTCTGGGAGACAGGTACTTTTCTGTGTGCCCCTTCAATGGACTGGAATTTGGGACAGGCTGTAATTTGACCCTGGGATGAAGGGAATGGTAGCCTGAAAGAAAAACAAGTTGGCAGGAGTCGGTGTATTTGGTGCTGTCTGCTGGTTTTGGTTTTGTTTTGGAGTTTTCATGACTGCAGAGTAACTGTGCTCTGCATTCATCCCTGCTGGCATGAAAAATTATGAATATGATGCTTGTTCTCTTTAGCTTTTTAAGCAGTGCTGCATCTTTCTCCTCATTTCTGTTTTAAAATTGCTTAGAAGAATATTTCTCCATTACTGACACAGATGGGGCAACATCCTTTTATCACAGTCACAGAAAAATGTGCTGATGACTTTTGACATTCACTGCACCAGTGTCCCCAGTGGCCTCTGCTGGTGTGTGTATGGGCACAGATCCTGACAGAGGCCACCAGAGTTAAAAAAATCTGGGAACAGCTTGCTGTTTTGTTAAGTGATCTCAACCCACCTCGTTCTTTGCAGCGTTTTCTGAATGCAGGTGGTGTAGCACCTCAGGGAGGCTGAGCCTGCCTAATATTTGCCTGCGCCAAATATCAGGGGAGTTGTTCCACACCTCTGTTACTTTAGCATTCCACAGGTCAAAATTAAAGACAGAGTTGATGGCATCAGCCCTCTGTCTCTACCCATCTCCTGGGGAGTGGTTTATGCACAAGTTACATAAACCAAATAACAGTGGCAGCCTGGATGCAAGCACCAATGTTGCTCTTGGTTTTCTCACTAGTGAACAAGTAGAGCTGCTCAGGCAGGTGAGTCAACCCCTGCTTAAAGGTGTTGTGCTGTCAACTCACTGATACTCTCCTCATCACCTGTCTGGAATATGCAGGAGATTAGTACCTATGCAGGATACTATTACCTGTGCATATAAACTAATATGCATTAGGTTGTTACCTAATAAACTCACAGCACTACTTTCTTGTTGCTTTTTGTCTGCTGCTTTTTAGTCGGGTTTTTGACACCTGCCACTGACAATTATTAGTGAATAGGATTCCAATTTAGTGGTGCAGTTTCCACTCACCCTGGAGAATCTCATATTTTTTACCAAATGGCCAGAATCTGGAATTGAAGCAAGATTCTGGCAATTGTGCTCTAGTTTGCTGAAAAAAATGCTGCTTTTTTTTATTTTTTTTTTTTCCTGAAGCTCTCTCTGCTGACTTTTACACTAAGCTCAATTTTCATGCATAGTGTGGAAATCTTCAACCTTGGTAGATGTTTAATCACAAATGTGGATGAAATTAAGCAGGCAGGAAGAAAAATACTTTCTAGTCCTTTTGGTGTTACCCATTAAAAATCTTAACCCAGAGGAAGGAAAATATTTAAACGAAAGCTGAGAGTATGCTACTCTTCCTTTTGCAGATACAACAGTTTAATGAAACACAAGGCAGAATTGGAAGAGTTGGAATTAGTTTTAAAAACTGAGAGAGAGGTTCTGCAACAAGAGAGAAGATCAAATGCAATAACCACTGGGGAAAATCAGAAGCTGAGGGAGGAACTGGACAGGTATGGTTCCTTCTAATTTCTGTAAGATTAAAAAGTCAATTATGCAAACAGTGGTTGTTTTGCTATGTTGACTGTAACTCCAGAATACCTTCATTAGTGTGTCTGCTTTTTTCTTAATTTCTGCCTTATTAATTTAATAATTTTAACTCACTTAAGGTTTATCAGCTTCATGAACACTCATCAACTACTGTTATTTGGTGCTTCAGGCATGGTCTGATCCTGGGACCTTTGTTCATACAAAATAGGCTTCCACATGTGGTTCAGGTCACAGGTGTTTTCTGCAATTGGCTGTTTCTAAGCGCCTTTAGGTGGAACTACAAATGCCCAACCACCCCAATGGCATCTAGAATTCCGTGAAGTGGTTCTTACCCTGCTTTTTTTTCCCTTAAGGAGAGCTAGTTTATGGGTTTTACACAATATGATTTAGCTCTAGAAGCTACCTACCATTATTTATTTTCTGCTGCCCGGAAAAAAACTGCTGTTTCTGTTACTAAAAGCAGGCTTAGTGGCTCATGATCACTGGGTAGCTGGTAACTCATGGCAGAACCCCTTTTGAGATCCAGCATCCAAACTCTACATAATGCAGCAGTAGAACACCAGGATCCCTATATCCTTGCCACTGTTCATGATACAAACGTGTTTTGAGAAACAGTTTGGTACAAGTAAGGGGCCAAGACCGTCTCAAGTTAAAGCAATGTCAGGTTGAATCATATTAAGTCGAGTTACAGTTGTACAAGTGTACTTCAGAACACTGCAGAGGAGGTTCCCTCAGGTTTGCTGTTTCTAACTCAGTTTCTCAGGGACAAAGGAAAATGTTGTAAAATGTTGATTGCAATGCTGGCAAAGAGCCAGGCTTAGCTGATCTGTCAGCAGATACAGAATCTAATCTTTTTTAATTATCTATTTATTTATGTCTTCATGATTTGTAGACATTTTTAGATTTATCAAAAGCTGTAAAAGAATGTCACAGTATCATCTTACAATACCACAGTGTTTCACAGTTCAGGACACTTAAATGCTCATTTTTTATGCATCAGGAAAAAAAATAACCTGTGATTGTTTATTTTTGCCAAACAGAGCTGCCTTTATATATAAATGCTCTTAAATACATTGTGCCTCAGAAATTTGTTGTGTGTTTCTTACATATTGAGGAAATAGAAGTTTTATGTTTCATGTATTTTTCTTTCAGTTCCTTTGTAGATTTGAAGTTTTTTATAATGCTGTCACTATTTCCTAATAAAATTCTGTTATAGGCTTAGAATAAAAATGTCCTTAGGAGTTGTTCTTTGGAACTAGATTTGATTCAGTGACAGCTGCAAACTGGTGGTTTGGTCTTTGAATGTGAGGTCCTTTCTGTGGAGTGTCCTTCACAAGCCTGCTGGCTTCTTCATGTTTAGGGTGAATTTCTTGCACAGCCAACTAAAGGCAGAGTATGAAGGGCTGCATTCACACACTAAAGAGCTGAAAACTTCCTTGAATAACTCCCAGCTGGAGCTGAATCGTTGGCAAGCTCGCTATGATGAGCTGAAGGAACAGCACCAGTCCATGGATATCTCTCTGACCAAGCTGGACAACCACTGTGAGGTGAGTAGCTATGGGTATGTAGCTACTGCTGCATTTCTGTTACAGAGTTGACTGTCATCATGTGAAGTTTTTGACATGCTATATATGAAAGGTCAAACTATATGACAACACCCCAAAGTTTATGGATTTTTATCCTGGGTTGCCATGCTTTTGTGTTAGCTTGATTATAGTGCACTCCGGGGAAGCCAGATCAGAGGAGAGATTAATTTGTCTTGTTTAATAGCTGCTGTCACGTCTAAAGGGAAATCTGGAAGAAGAAAACCATCATCTCCTGAGTCAGATTCAGATGCTGAGCCAGCAGAATCAGATGTTACTGGAGCAGACCATGGAGAGCAAGGAGCAGTATCATGAAGAACAGAAACAGTACATGTAAGAAAAAAGAGATTCGAATTGTGAAACTTAAAAAGGCCATCTAGGCAAACAAAGAACGCAAATCATCTATCAGGAGTAGAAGGACAGGAAGCAGAATGATAGGTCTACTTGATATCTGGCTGGAAGAGGGGGTGTTTAAGTGGGAGATACATGTATTGCGAGAAGGCACAAAATTTCTTCACATTGTCTTACTGCAAAGGAATGTTCAGGAGTCACCTGGGTAAGCAGAGCTCTTTTCAAATAATATAGATCAGCCTATGTGGAAAATGTAGCTATAAAAGATGGAATGCTAAACTCAGTGGTACTTCTCAAAGAGTGGTTTTGGAAAGCTTGGAAAGAGTTTGAAAAACAGCTGAATTGCAACAAAAATTTAGTCTTATGAGAGTCATTTTATATTTAGTTTGTGAAGAATAGCAAATATTCATTCTCCTCTAGTTTTTGTCGTTTGCATTTTAAGAAGTATCTGCTTTGATGTAGTTTTTAAGGATGCATGTATGAACGTACATTGCTGCATCCTTCATGCACAAAGTGACATATTTAAGTGAGATACCCTGCTTAAAGACACTGTACATTTAGAAAGAATCCTATTCTCACTGCAAGTGAATTTCTGTTACTGTTATGAAAGAAGGGAAAAAAGTGTTCTCAATCCTAAGAATTTTAGTCTAAGCACATCAGGATGATGTGGGAGTTACTGGGTTGAGTTTTGTATCAGTGCTGGCTTATATAGTTGAAATTTTAGAAATTGTTTGCTGAAATTGGCTGAATGTGGTTCAGATGTATTCTAACACATTTATCTCGGTGTCTGACAATTCTGTGATGGAGGTACATTTGGCCTACTACCTGAATGAAAATAAGATTTGCTAACTTCCACTGTGTAGGTTAATAAAATAATGAGTAAAAGATATAATTCATCTTAACACCCACCAGACAAATTCTGACTGAGGTATTAGTGAGTAATCTAGCACCACCATCTACTGTTGTTCTTTCCCCCTTCGTGCTTATTGCACAAAAATAATCCATCAGCAGATTTGTTAGGCTTTTGCATTTGCACTTTGTAAACAGAGTGTGAATAAGCTCTGTAGGATTCTGAAGGTTTGGGATAGGAAGGCATTTCAGTCTTTTCTCTCTTGGTGGCTCTTGGTCTTCAGGTTTTTGATTATGCTTAATTTCATACAGTTGATGCAGAATGCTTTTTCCCTCTCACAGTGATAAATTGAATGCCTTAAGGAGACACAAGGAAAAACTTGAAGAGAAGATAATGGATCAGTACAAGTTCTATGATCCTGCTCCAAAAAAGTAAGTCCCACATGGGTTCAGTTCTGCTGTTGTACAGATTTGTGAGAGCGAGAAAGGGCTTTCTTTAACTGGAGATAACAGAAACTTTATCTAAATAAGGGCAATCTTCACTCTAACTCAGCAGGTTATTCCCTGAAGCAGCAGGTTGTGTTAATGTAGAGGACAGGACCTCATGTGGGCCCTCTGTATTAATACAGCAATCTGAAACAATATTAATTGTGAAAGAGCCATTTTGCTCCCAATGTGGTGACTAGGCAGCACTAGGAGCTTCCAGAGATGCTTTTTCAAAGGGGATAAGCAATCTGTTAGTGAGAAAGGACTCTAAAAATTATATTAAAAGCAACAAAAAAGAGCCAAGCTAATTCCACTATACATAGCTCTGACTGATAGCCTTGGCAAAGAGAGAGATTCAACTTTAAAGTGGTTTTGATTTCTTTCCTACTCAGTCTGTTCCTGTAGTAGAGCTTTTCACACTGTTAAAATGTCTCATGTGCATCCATATGTGTAGTTTAGAATTCTAGCAGAGGGAACAGTTGTCCTTCTCACATTTCTCATGCTGAAGAAATATTTCTGTAAAGTACTTTTGACTTCAGGGGAGAAATGGATCTCAAGTTCTATGAAATTCGTGCTGCATTTTTTTAACCAATTCATGACAGTAAACAAATAAGAATGTAGGATGGCTTGATGTTTTTAGCACAGCTGTAAACTTCTTTGGGGAGTATTTCTTGTAGAGTTTTCTGAATTCCATTCACAAAACCTGCTTTATCAGAAAAAACCACTGGATTGGAGCCAGAGCCTTAGTCAAACTAATCAAGCCAAAGAAGGAGACTGCAAGGGAGAGGTTGAAACCAGCAGCAGAAAGCCCCACATGGCATTCTGAATCCCCAGAGATGGTGAACTCTCCATCTGCCTCCCAGAAATTGAAACATCAACACGAGTCTCAGGATAATACCTCTCAAGGGTCAAACCCTATGGAAGAGAGAGAGAACCCTGGGGGTTCTTCAAACAAAGGTAAGGAATGCCCAGCCTAAAATCAGGAGCTGAAAAAAATTTTTAAAATATTTAATATATAGGATATGTTAATATTCAGTCACATTATATTTTATGGGGGGTTTTAGTGTTTGGGGTTTGTTTTGTTTTGTTGGGGTTTTTTCAGTAAAATAAAAGTATTAGTAAGCAAAAAACTGTAAAGTAAAAATTGGAGTAAAATGGAAAAGGTAGGAGATGGGTTTTAATTTGATTTCTTCCTTTTATCTAGTACTTCTTCCTTCAGCTTCTGTATAAAGTTCTTGGTTTGCCCGAATGTATTGCATGTTACTGAATAAGTTGGTTGAAATATTTCATTTAGTGAGGTTTTGCAGCAAAGCAGTCTCAGTTTAAAGCAGGATCATAAAATAGTGTGTGGTTCAGGAGCAGAGGCTGCTCATTTAACGGGCACGCTCTGGCTGACAGCCACTGCCAGCAGGTGGTGCACATGCAAAACAAATAACATGGCAAATGCCAATTTAGTGTAACCTGGTTATTTTGGAGGACTTTGCTGTGTTTTGACTTTGAATCAAACTAGGGATTTCTTAATGTAGAATGTTGAAATGATTTTTTGGTTTTTGAACACTAAGACAAACATAAAGAAGATGGAATGATTTTTTTTTTCTGTTTAGTTAGTTTATACAGTAAATCAGGTGTTCCTAATAATGGGAAAATTAAATGAAAGCTCCTCAAAATAAATACTCTGTTATCCTTATTAAAGGTAATGTGTATCCCAAGCTTTGTTTATTCTACTGAGAGCACTGCTGTCAGCTTCTATATATAGATTGTCCTCCAGGAATACTTTTCAAGAGCCAATTTTGATATTTGATATTTGACTTGAATAATAATTCCTATCTTCCCACTGCAGAGTGTGGGAAATGGAAGGGGGGCAGCTGAAAAAAGTAGAACCCTTGTTATAAACTACTTCAAGTATCTATCTGTCTGTCTGAAGCTTTTGTTTTGATTGGATTTCATATTTCTCTCTACCCATTCAAATTCTTTGAGGTCATTTATTCACTTAAAATAAAAACACACGTCTCAGATCATCCATGTGATTCTGGGTGTTGAGGGTTTCACATGCATCCAGGTTTCAACATGGGAATTTGGGCCCTTGTGGAGTGCCAGAGAAAGCACAAAGTCTTTAAGGCTTCATTTATTTTGATGTTCTGTGAAACACACTTACTTAGGTGAAACACACTTATGTGGACTTCATGAGCCATCAGTATTCAAGCCTAGAAGACATCTAGGACATTTGAGTATGTTATCACTGAGTAACGCACACACCTATTTGATTTTCTATTATTCAGTAAAAACGTTTTGGGTGATCTAACAGTAATTTGTTAAAGGACTTGCATATAGTTTATGTGTATGTGTTAATCTATGCATTAATCTGAGTCAGATTAGCTATGGTTAACTATGCGTTCATCAGTCCTCCAATATAGGTGTTAGTCATTGTTTAGCCTTTTCGTTTTTACTGGTTGTGTAGTCTTTGATCTGTGTTAAAGCACTAAGTTTTATTTACAATGCTTTTATTTTACCTTTTTTCTTCTTCTTTTTGGGATACCTGGGTGATAACAATTTAGCTGCACTGCGCAAAAAGATTGCCTTTTTGAGAAGCAAAAGCAAGGATAAAGAAAAGTCTCCTAAGTCTCCATCGAATCATCAATCTTTCTCTAATCGGCTCCGGTTCTGGTCTTCTTCCGACATCCCATCCTCCCCTAATGAACCTCTTTCTTTCCCGGAATTGGGAGTTTTCTAACACCTTCTCTTTAGCATTCTTCATTTATTTCTGACAAATACTAAAAAAAACCAAAAAAAAACCAAAAAAACCAAAACCAAAACAAACCCACAAAAAAATCCCACACGCCTTAAAAGAACACACACATTGATAGAAACACTCAGCATGTCTTTACAATACTCTAAATACAAGCAAAGATTAGTGAACATGGACTTAAGTTTTCCTGTAGAAGATGAATCACTATTGCACACTGTGGATCATTTCTTCAATGCAGCACACTTTTAGGGGACCTCATGGCATACAGTTGGCGTATGTATATTGGCTGTGGTGCATGTTGTAAGTAAGTGAAGTTGCTGTTTGCTTCGATATTTTCTTGCAATCACATACTTGCATTGTGTCCAGTTGAAGTGTTGAATTGATTTGCTTTTGCTATGCTTTCTACAATGTTGTAGTTCTACTAAAATACAAAAACGGTCTCAGATCCTAGAGACTTCCAATATTCTGTGCCACTAAATGATTACAAAAGGAAAGATTTTTAACATCTTTGTCTGCTTTTAAATAATCTAGCTTTGAATATAGAGTGGAAGCTATGGGAAAAATTATTCTCAGCCAACTGTCTTGATGTTTGCACTGAAACCTGATATTTAGTAAGGTTTTACACTTCCAACTATGAAAATTCATCTTGAATTGAGATGAAGTTTCAGTTTCTGCTGCTTCAGTTTCAACTGATTTTTTCGGAAGAAGGAATTAAATTTGTTCTCTTAAGACAGGAAATAACCTTCATCTTTGATCCATTGCCCAGAATTCTCGTTGCCTCACAGTCATGACCTGGTGGCTTCTGAAATGAGTGTACAGATCCAGGACAGTATGCTACAGCAAAGAGGCTGAAAGATCTCATCCCCCTTCTCATTCTGAGAATTGTCCCTCAATCCCTCCCCTGCACAACCAGGGACTCTGGCAGAACAGCCCATTTTGGGATTTGTAGAGAATGTTTGTTTCCCGGGCAATTAATATTTTTGGCATCTGTGGAAGGGGTTAAGTGCATCTACAAAGTCCATTAGAAATACAGATTTGCATGACAAGCTTTAGGCAGTAATTGCCCCTCCAGGCACAGCATAAACTTCAGTTCTGAGAGCAAGTGCTGGCCCTGTGCTGTCGAGCCCACACAAACTGTGGGAGAAAACATTGTTCTTGAAGTCAGCTTCCAGGAGCCATCTAAGATGACAGTAGCTTGATCCATTTGTCTGATACAGCTTTACAGCTGCTCTGTGCTTTGAACTGTCTGTCCATTGTCTCCGCAAGCTGTTGATTTTGACTGCTGTGCTCGCTGTGTTTTCAACATTTAGTTTCTATTATTTAATCAAGTATTCCATAGAAATGTACAAAATACTAGGATCTTGAATCTTATTTAGTGTGTTTTCTGTTGTAAATTCTTTGAATTTGGTTCCACATGTGCCTTTAAGTATTAACATTCACATTGCAATAAGTGAATTAATTTACTGCATCAGTAAAAAGAATTTTTCAGCTTTCTGAATCTAAGTAATATTCTAGCAGACAGTTTCTGTTGTTCTCCTGCTAAGATCATAGGAACTCCACTTAAAAATCATTGCACCAGAACGTCATAAGAGCAGCAGAGTTTCAACCTTGTAAAGACTGAGCTCTTGCCCACAAAAAGATCTAAACCTGAAAGCAGTTAGCTTAGTGTGTGGATCATGCTAGATAATTTCCAAATCAGCATTATTTTTCTTTGAGTAAGAGCATGACTACTGTCAGTCTTTCCTTATTCTATTTTATTACTGAAGTGCTTATAAAATGTACCTACAAGGAATAATGTTATGGGAATTTCACACCTCACTTATCTTTTCTGGATTCATGTCTTTGCTCCTTTTCTTCCTCCTTTCACAGTAATTGTTGCATGTATAATATCAACCCTCCCACCAGCACTAAGCAGCCCTTGTCACTCCCACACTTTATAGAGAGCACACATGATTGACAAGCTGGTGGCAGAAATTTCCTATCCACTACTGAACTGTTTATGGAAAAGCTTGCAAAACTAAGCGCCTCTGTTGTGCAGTTTGTTTGTGCCTGCTTGTCATGTTTGTATGGGCAGATAAATAAAAATCCTCTAATGCTATTTTTTCATTGAATCTTATTTATTTACCTCTTTCCCCTTCAGTGCTAATGGACCTAAAGCAAAAAAGGAATTCCCATCACGGAGGCAGCAATGATAATGCTGAAATCTCAGCAGACTCTGCGACAAAACCCTGCTGTGTGGAAATGGGTCCCAGGACTTACTCAACCTCAGCTATTCACCTGCACACTTCCACCCCCATCTCCAGGCTCCAGAGCAGACCAAAAGGTGTGTGGTGCATCTGATACACCAACTGTTAGTGCCAGCCAGGCATTTCATAGTTCCTACAAGGCTACTAGTGGCATTCAAGTACAAAATCAGAGCGCTAGTATTTTCACTCCTACTTTATCTGCTTAATGCTTTAATTGATCAGATACAGGGTTTCCTCAGTCTTGTAGTGTCACCAACTTGACAGACATTTGAACATCAGTTCTTCTCTAGTTCCCTGCCCAGTGGATAGAAGGTGGCTGCCCTTCCAGTGTCGGGGTCTATAAAACCGCAACCACCTCAGCCTTCTACACTGCTAGAATGCATTGGAGACTGACCTGAAGGGTTAACTTTTCTGTGTTCAATATTACCTTTTATCTTCTTTTCCAGGCTATAATTCAGAAGATAATCTATGTGAACAGTCCCCTGAGGTGGAGTTGGCAAGCACCAGACAGCATGGTAAGCTTATAGCATAAATGAGTGCTCTAAACCTTTGCATTAAGACCAGTTTCATTGCATCCATGTGAACTGTCCTGGAATATTTTAAATTACCATGATAGAAGGAGATGTAGTAGTGCAGCACCATTTTGGGAATGTGAGTCCTAAATATTTCTGGTTTTCTACTGAGAGGCTTTTAATGGATGTTTTGCCAAAATAAATTTTGAAAACCAATGCTGATATTGAGGCAAGTTGCCTTGCCCCACCAACAGACTTTTTTTAATGCATGTCCTACAGATTTGTTGCTGATTTTTCTGGACAATGTTCAATTCCTTTCTTAAGGGAGTGAATCAGCAATATGAAAAATCTGGTGTGTGGATGCACAGTGGGAACACTGTTGAAACAGCAGCACTGCCTGTTTAGAGATTTGTGGAAGACTTAATTTGCAGGCTGACTGCCAGCTCCTTCCAAAGAAAACTGAGAAAGAGACAGCAACTTATTGTTGAGCTTTTTCAGTATTTACATTACTTTATAGTTGCTGTAAAAAACCCAAAACATGTTTATTTGTGCAAAAAATAACTGAGATAAACAAGATGGATGGTAAACAACTTTAAAAATGAAAATGGTTTCTACTCTGTCCAGCTTTTGGCATCTTCTAGATATTATGTTGTTCATGTTTTTATAGTGCCTTAGTTGCACAGGTCCTATTTTAGAAGGCAGACTGTAAACCAAGTCTTTTAGGGAATCAGAGGAACTTAAGATCTGTTTGTTCTGTGCTTGATTTGTGTTTTTCAGTGTCCAGGCCAAGCAGTTTAGAGAGCAGTAGGAACGCTTCCAGCAATAGTTCACCTCTCAATTTAAAAGGTAAAGCTTTTACAGCTGAGTTTTGACAAACAGGAAGTGAAATTCCATGAAACTGTATGCAAAATGCCATTTTCTTTCCAATTAATTTAGAAGACTGTAGTTTTGAAATTGTAATGATTATGAAATCTGGACATGGCTGTCGGGAATCAAAGCTGCTGGCTAGAAGTACTTTTCTAAGATTGATTCTGGCAAGGGGTGGCTTTTAAGGCAGTCAGTCTAGTTTTGCTTCAGTCTGACTGGCATCAATATTGTGTGAAGTATCAGGCCGCTCTTACTCTTTACAACACTGGGTCTCCGTGGTTCTTATTCTGTACGCCACTTGTGTATGGAATTGTGCTCTGGAGATTTACTTTGCTGAAATTGTGCATCCTCGAAGGATGCCCAGAGACCTGACACTGGAAAAATCTGCTTTCTGCTTTCTCACTGTCAGGTGCTGGCTTTCAGATCACACAGCCAAGACTGGGAGATCTAGTGATACAGAGGTTGTAAAGAGGCTGCCAATTCTATTTGTGTTATTCCTTGGAGAAGTAGTTGTGTTTGTTTAACATAGAGGCTCAAAGTATGTGCTGTAACACATTTACTAGTCCTGATCTTTCCAAGTTCTGATTGCCTTGAGCTCTGTAGGAGAAGTAAGGTAAAATTGCCACCCAATCTGTGTTGAAATAGCCCTGAATGATAAAGTTTCTACCTCAGTGAGAAATCTACTGAAATGAAGGCAGAGAGAGCAGTGTCATTAATGATAGTTATGCTTCTCCTCAGGTTCCTTAGACCATATGCATGGTAGAACGGAGAGCCTCAGCAGTGAAGATATGGTGCCAAGCAGAGAGGCACCAGCCTTGCTCCGAGACACCTATCCCCTTCACTCTGCTTCTGCCATGTTAAGCCCCAGCAGCAGGCAAGAGTCCTCCTCCCACCGGAATGGTTTGATCTCTTACGATAAAGCTCAGAAGAGTAACCCATCTCAGTCTTACTCAGGCAGGCAACGAGCTGCCTCACCTGGCAGTGAGATGGTAACTTTGGAAGAGTTCTTGGAAGAGAGCAACAGGCTGTCTCCACCAAGTGTAAGTAAAGAGGGCTAGATTGTCCATTCCAGATGTCAAAAAACTGTTCAAAGCTGATTCAGGAGGATGAGGGCATAGGGAAACAAGGAGAGACAAGACGAACCTTGTTCATATGTGTGAGTACTGTCAAATCTTGCAAAATGAATGAACAGTTTCAATAATTAAGAGAAGATTAACTTTCACATAGCACTCTGCTCATTTATTTTGGTGTATCACCTATGACAAGTCAGGCATATAATTCACTGCAAGTGCTATGTATTGGACTGCTGGGACTTTTTACTAGCAAACAGATGTGGTCAGGGTTTTTTTTTTAAATCATCATCAGTTCTCAGGTCCTGGTAAGTTTTCTATGTAATTTCCTGCTGCTAAATCTGTAATTAGGAACAAAACCTAAAATAGTTTTCAGTTGTTACAACAATCTCTTGATCTGAAAATATCAGTGCATGTGACAGAATATTTTTATTGCCAAGGATGTTCTCGATACTTTCCTCGTGCTGCACGTTTATGTTTTGACTGGCACTGCCCTGTTGGTTCATTCCTGCAGGAATATGTTAGTCATTGAAGCGATCAGAAATGAAATGTTTGTTTTCTAGATGGCATTTGTCTTTCACTGCTCAAACGTGCTGTACAGTAGTGAGGCGGTGCAGTATTGAACATGTTAATATCTTAAGAACAATTAATTGCTAGTGTAAGTGAACAGATGTTTCTGATTCATGAATGCCTTGGTAAAAGTATTGAAATCAGCAGAGCTGCACTGTTTTATGGCACCAGTAAATTTTTGGTCCTTGAATTTTCAGAGCAATGTTTAAATGTACGTCCTACTCCCTCATTATCCTAAGTACAATTCGTAGCTTATAGAGATATGTAAAATTATTATTTTTGTGTGTGTCAGTAACTGCCTGACCATGTCTCCATTTTCATTCTTTCTGTCATCCTTGTTCCTTTTCAGCATCGGCACAGTTTAAATGAGAGTGAAATGATTTCATTGCAGCAATTTCTGTTAGAAGCTGAGGCACTGTATCCCTCTTGCTACTCCCTATGTCCTTCCATTCGTCAGGAACATTCGCAGTCACTCGAATCGCTCCTCAGTCATTCATGTCCCGACAGCGTGAGGCACAGGACAGGCAGGGGGAATAGGAGATCTGCTTCACTATATATCTCCAGGGTATCCATTGTTCTTGTTATGAAGGCAACAGCTCCAACTTACTACAGCTTTTGCTAGCATATTAATACCTATAGAAGCGTTCTGTAACTC
The DNA here is from genome assembly GCA_038380795.1 of Pyrocephalus nanus. NCBI lineage: Eukaryota > Metazoa > Chordata > Aves > Passeriformes > Tyrannidae > Pyrocephalus > Pyrocephalus nanus. The sequence goes on along the minus strand of CM076265.1, from coordinate 47,171,721 downwards.
TTAGTTGTTAAAGGCTGCCAGATCACTTGCATTAATTGCTCATAAAGTATTTCCAGTGCTTGTTCATACACGTGCGTGTTTTCGGAGGACTAGTCATTCTGCAATGTTAATATGTGTAACAGCTGTTAAAATTGAAGTTAAAAATAACTCTCATGCTTTAACACTTAGTTGAGCATAGAAATCTTCACACTGCACTATTACCATTGCTGGTGTTTGCTTCTGGAAAACGATTTTTTTTGACTGGAAGAAATATTTGGCACACTAGCAAAGTGAATATATTAAACTTTAACATACTTCCTAGAGAAATTAAGTAAATTTCATGAGTTTGTTGAGCACGTTTTTTGTGAAAACAGCATGGCCCTCAGCTATTCTGAGCATGCCTTGTACTAATAATCCAAAGGCAGTGGATCAAACATCACTGTTTTTGGATTGCATGGACCATCCCCATGAAATATTTGTTGTAGGGTTTTTTTTTTACTGCCAGATTAATTGTCGGACTTGAAATTTGCAAGTTCATTGTGGGCAAACAACCATATCTCCATTTTTGTAATGATGTTGTATACATTTTATTATATTGTACACACAGCTTTTAGCATATATAATATATTGACTGGGAGAGGTGAGGGGAATCAATGGAGAAGGAATGAAACTTTCTTGTAATGCTAGCACATCTCCCCAGGGCATGGTCTTCTGTTACATTCCTCAAGTTATAGTAGAGTCATCCAGATGAACTGTGTTCTGGAAGATGACAGACATCACTGATATCTGCTGATACCAACGCTGATGTTGTTAATATGATAGTGATGTTACAGTGACGGTGGCTGATGTAAAAGGAAGCAAAAGAGCTGCTGTCCAGCTTGCAAGTGAAACAAAACTTTCAAAAATTATGACAATTAACCTGGCAAACATGGCTGTCACGATCTCATTATGATGAGCACATTATTCCTCGATTTGGATTGATACTCATTTTAAACATTTATCTCTTCCATTCCCCACTTTAAATATAAAATCTATGGTTGTGTTTAGTTTGAATTAAGTGGGAAGGAAGATGACACAAAGTCCTGTGTGATTCTTGAAACACAAAGTGTTGTCATTAATGTGACATGTACATATTTTCTCACACCAGGACACCTCCAGTAACAGAGATGACTTGCTCAGCGATTATTTTAGGAAAGCAAATGAGCCTTCAGCTACTGGGAACTTGCCGGTTCAGCCACCCAGAAAGGAGGCTGCTAAGATGCCCACTAGTCTTGTTGCTCCAACTGTGAAGATGACCATTGTCAATGAAGAAGGAAGAACAGCCAAACCTGGAAATTATGTGAAGCCAAACCTCAGACAAGTGGAACCCGCTCTGGCAAACTCCCAAGGGGGGTCCCTTAAGCCTCCTCACACACCACAGCACCAGCCTGGCAGCGGGATGCGGCAGATGGCACAGCCTCAGCAACCTGGAGCCACGAGCAGGAGGAGCACATCCCTGAGTAGGGCATTCAGCTTGGCCTCTGCAGACCTCCTCAGGGCCACTGGCCCAGAGACCTACAGGCAGGAGAGCGCTCAGAAGTCAGCAGCAGAGCTGCACGGGGGCAAGGATGTTGTCAGTCAGAGCACCAGGGCTTCTGTGCCAACGAGCTCACAGGTAATCTTAAGAGAGAGGCCGCAGTCTGCAAAGGTGGCAGGTTCCTCGCAAGGTGTCGATTCTCGCTGTCGGCAGCTGGACGCGAGGCGCCTTTCCCTGGCCCCACCAAAAGATGAGAGGCCGCTCTCCTTCCCTCAGTTCTCTGCCTCGCCCACTGCATCCACCAGCAGTCTGAATGCCCAGCAGCCAGAGCGTGTGAACCCGGGGCAGCACTACTTGTCTGCATCGCACACTCCTTCAAAAGTCAAACCCAAGCCAGCCCCTCGTACTGAGGAGGTGGCCACAGGGGCCCCTGGCAGAGCTGTTTCCAGCAGTACTGAGGGAAATACTTCCTTAGGGCATGGCCAGGGTGATGCCCTACATACTAAGTGCCAGGGTAAGCTGCAAGAAAGCAGCGCTGAAGCTGTAGAGGAGCCTGTGAGAGGAAGCAGCTCCAACAGCACTCCTGGGTCTCCTGACCCCCAGGCGGATCAGCAGACGGTTTGGTATGAGTATGGCTGTGTGTAACCCACAGGTGCAGCTGTAGTATGTGTGTTTGCTATGGCTGTCCAGGTAACATTTATCTAGACACTGTCAGGTCTTAAAAGGCATCACCTGCTTGCTGCTCTGAGCGTTCTCTGGGTGCCGTTTCCTAGTTAGACAAGGTATGATTTAGAGAAGCAAGAAGCAAAATCCCAGCCCTTCTTCTGACACTGTTGTGCCTAAAACGAAATGTAAGTCTGGCCTAATCTCACAGCAGACTTGACATCTGATTCTCATAGGTGCTGAGCATTCCCCACTCCAGGAGAAGCTTACCGGGGTCCTCTGTCATTGCCACACTGTGCACCCTTTTTGCCTGCATTAAAGAAAAATTTCACAGGTTGTGTGTGTACTAAACCCAACCCCACCACTGATAAATAATTTAACCATACTGGAAAGGTTATATAAAAGCCAAATTTCTCCCCCAAAACCAGAGCCAAGTGCTTGCTTGGTTTAAGTAGTGTAAAGATAAAGCTGAAGAGCAAAAGTGCTTTACCCACGGATCTGGTAAAATCAATTCGTTTTACCACAGCAACATGTTATAGAGATATTGTTTAGACTTCATGGGTCACATCTCAACCTTCCCCTCTGAGACTGTATAAACACAGAGGCCAGCCTAATGACCCCACTGCCTTCACTATAGCTGCAGCTCAGTGAATCCTTGACTCTGCAAGCAGAGTGGTGCTGCCTTTTGAAACTTGTTATACCTTTTATACAAACACTGGAACTAATGCAGCCTTTCAGGGGAGGTGCCATTTCAATTGCAAAGGTGGCATCTCATGTACAAAAGTGTCCTGTAAGTATGTATATAAGAAGCTCAAGGACTGTATAGGAATGCTGTGTAAATTGTGCTATTACATCCTTGTGTGCATGACAGCCCACATCCTAAGTTGTATGTGGGATTTTGTCACTTAGAAATCCTTGTTTATGTCTCCAAGAACTTTTCTCAGTATAGAAAGCAAAATAATTTTGTACACATGTGAAAGAAATATACTTCTAAAAATCTATTTATGTGCAAAAAGTTCCTTGTATGTTTCTGTCTGGAGTGTCATCAGCTGCTTATGTATATATGATCAAATGTGTATCTTTAATTCCATGTTTGTAAAGCTGTTTTTCTTGCAATAGACTTAATCCTTTAAAAATTACTTGTTTTGCTGGTTCGGATTTAATTTAGTGAAAGCTAAAACTGATTCGTTTGATGTTTTTGTTATCTAATATGTAGCAATCCCATGCTGGAAACTACAAAATTGTTTATAATAAAGCTTAAATAAAATAGATTGATGTTGAACTTTTTCTCCTTGGAAAAATTAAAAATCTCACAAAAGTGTGATTCATAGTGCTAGATGGACATCTGTCTGCAATAGCTCTTTGCAAGCCTCAGTGCTGATTTGCACCTCTGTGTGGTGTTCATTTTTATAATGTTGCCATGGAAGGTGCATCAGAAATCCTTTCATTTAATTGTGACCTCTTTACTGAAGACTTTAGGAGGGTTGATTATGCAAATTAAATGACTTCCAGGCCACTGTAGAATCAGACCATTAAATTTTTATGTTTCTCTGACCACTTCAGGCAAGGCCAAACATGCTGTCAGTTTTGACCAAGCTTGTATTCTGTATAATCGTTTTTGTGCTTAACTTTCAGGATGCCTTATAAAAGTGAGAAATTATTCATCTTTCAATATGAAGGGAATGGCAAAAGGCACTTTGTCTTCTCTCCTGTGTTAATTGTAAACCATAGTTTTGCAAAAAATTTTAAATTATGTGCTATATGACAGTTTTAGAACATGCTGAGTGATTTTGGTAAACTGAAATTCTTCTTCCAGAAATTTGCTCTCAAAATGGATTCTTGGCCAGACCACTAAAGATTTAAGACTGGTGTTTATCCTTTATTTCAGCTCCTTTGTGGAGGGTGTGTGCAGGCTGGACTGCTGAGGAAGCGATCTGCGAGCTGTCAATTACTGTAGATCTGCTTTTGCTATAAATACCTGCCCAGTGACACACCTTAGTTGTCAGTTTATCTTCTCAGTTCTAGTGAGTTTGAATAAAAAGGCAGTAAATACTTACACAGTACCATTCAGGTATGGGAGGATTTTAAATACGGAAGTCATACAGTGGAACAGCTGTTGAAGCTCACAGTGCTGTGGCCCTTAGGCCTTCCTGAGAATATTACGGGAAGTTCTGGTGTAGGTGCTTGTCCCTGCCATGGCAGGTGCAGTTATTTTACAGTCTGCTCAGTTCACTAATTGTCCTCAACTCTCCTTGGGCACACACGGTGGCTCCCGGGCTGGCTCCCAACATGTGCTGTGCCATCAGGTGAGGAACAAGGTGGGGGGGACAAGGCCTGCCCACAGCGATGGTGCTGCCAGGCTTTGTCTTTCCGAGGTGCCCGGAGCAGTCACCGGTAGGATAAAACATGTTTTGGTGTGTGAGAGCTCACGCAGGGGAGAAGTCAATTGTGTTTAGAGAGAGAGAGAATTAATCAGCAAATCCTTTGTGCTGGTGGAGGTAATGTGAGGCACCGGCTTGCGTGAGGTGGCCTGAGCTGCTGGGAGGGGTTTTCCTGGGATGGAAAGGGACATGGCAGAGCTGCCAGACGATTTCTTGATTCCTTCCAAGAAGTGAAGGTGAAATAGGAGGTGTTTCAATTTGCACAGCTTTGAAGGCCACTGAGAACCCACCGTGCATGGGCAGCCGGGCTGGGCTGTGGGAAGGCCACAGGTTGAGCCTCCAGCTGCCTGTGCTCACTGCCTGTGGGAATCCTGGGAACAGGGACCTCTGCAGAAACCCTGGGCGTCAGCACACTGGCTTTTCCCAGCTCTGCTTGGGAAAGAGGATGCTGACATTTCTTGACAGGGAGGGAAGCTCTCTGGAGGTTGCTAAGTAGTGGTTTGAATGGTTCTGGACACAACACTTCAAGTAATGCCGTTCAGTGATGGGAGTGCCTCAGTTTGTATGTGTGGCTCATTAATTCTCTAATAGTGTTTTCTGTTACGGGACAGATTTTGAAGGAGGCAGCTAATAGGTTTCCAAGAAAGCCAAGTGGATGTGCCTTTGGCAACACCCACATCCTGCACTCTGAAGTCAGTGAATCTGTTTGACACGAGGAAACAAATTTTGCTTAAAATTACATGTGCTGCATGATGATGATGATGATGTTGGTGTGAAGTAAAATAAAATGGCTGCTGTGGAAATTGCTGCTAGGGAGTTGGTGTGCTCTGCAGTGACAGAGTAACTCCTTACTAAAAAATCTGGTCCTTTACAGAGTCACAGTGTCATGGAAACCTTTCTCCTGTTAAATATTCTTCAGCAGTTCCTCAAACGTGCGACTTGATTGTGAAGTGAACAGACCTTTTCTGATTTCAGTTAATTGAGAAGAATTAAAAAGTAGAATTTACTTTTTTTTTTTTTCTGTAATGAGGGAAGTTCTAAGTGTTCAGGGTGGTGTAAAAATAGCTACTGCTTAGCTTAGAAAAATAGTGCATCAGGAAACAGTGTGTGGTTGGAAATTATTTCTGATTGTCCAGATGTTTTGAGGCATATTATTTCAGCCACAGGTAAATGACCTAAAGACAGAACATGGCAGAAATCCTCCAGAAATCAGTTCATGGGAAAGGATTACAGCCTGGATGTTAAACTGATGTGAAGATACCAACACAATTTCACATTTTTTTTCTGGTTAAAGATGAACCCAGCTGTCCTGAGATCATTTGAATTGTGGATTTGCATTTTTAGATGAAAGAAGGGTTGGGGGGTAGAATCAGTTATAAATTTCATCAAAAATTTTATCCTAAAAATTGCTTCTTTGCCCACCAGAATAATAGAATATCAGTTCCTAGCAGCACTGGAGATGTTCAAGGCAAGGTGGAAAACTTGGGAATGTTTTTACAAATTGCAACCAGGCAAAACTAACCTGATCTAACAGTGTAGAGTGAAATAGTTCAGTTGCTAAAAATAACAAATGAAGTTATCATTATGAAGGGTTGCTATACTGGAAAATTAGACTGGGATGTGAAGGTCTGTCTTGAAAGCTGGTACTAGAGGCTGCCATAAGAACTAAGAGAGAATGGAGTCAGCTGGAAAAGGGTGAAAAAATTTATGCTTTAAGAGAATACTATGACAGGAGTTTTAAGGGACTGGAAGAGACTATGACAAGTTTTGCAAAACTAAAGGGTGTTTTTCCAGTCAGAAGGGTTTTTTCAAAAGTATGAAGAGAACAGCAGAAAATAGCTGCTGTTCAAAAGCTTCTCAAGTGGGAAAGTCCTTAAAAGGCTAACCTATGTCCTAAAGACTGAAATGTAAGTTGATGAAGTGTGAAAGAAAGTTGAGGTTTGCTCAGATTTGGAGGATTGTGAAGAATCCCATTAAAGAGTAACATGGATGAGTGGGGACCCCAGTGGGAGACTACTTTTGCTTACCCCAACTGAAATGTGGAAGAGACAGTTGACTGCTGGGGGCATATGATGTAGTGGTAGGGAGGAAAAATTGGGATTTTACTGACAACAGGACAATGAAAATGTTATTCCACAGAAACTAGGAACGTAAAATATGTCCAAAACAAAACACAGAATGCCATGGAAACTGTCAGCTCATCATTCCCAGATGTTCTGATCAGCTCTAGTTAAAATACTTGCACATTTTTAACTAAAGAATATCATAACTGAGGATTATGTAGCTCTGATGATGAGGCTGTGCCAAAATACAGACTGTGTGTATTGCATACCAGAACGAGGAAGAGCCATAGATCTGAGCACTGGCACTAGCCTGTGAAAAGCTGTTGTTGCACAAAGGGAAAGCAAAAGGACCCCAGCTCCCTCCTCTGTGAGTGACACCCTATGGCGTGTTCTGAAAGTCGTACTAAAGGAGAGAATGCTTGGGAAGGAGAAATGAAGCTATTGGTGAAACTCATTGCACCAGGCTCTTAGGAAATCAAATAGATTCATGTGCTATCATAGTGTTATTATGGCTTTGATTTATGAGAGTTTATGGGAGAGCTAAACAGCCTCTGCTTTAAGAAAACATTATTAGGTAAAACATAACAGCCTCCCCCTTCCTCTCCAACATCGAGTGCTGTCTGCCTTTAGATTCAGGATAGAGCTGGGCTACCACGCTTGGAACAATGAGCACCTTCTCCATGTAAAAATCCCTGAAATTTGCAAGTTAAAGATGACCTCGCTTTTCCAGTAGTTGACTGCTCTGGAAGCGTGAGATACATTACTGGCAAGTAAAGCACAGTTTGCATTTGGAAACACACTGCTAAGGAAGAACATGAGAGTTTGAGAGGATATTCCAGCTGGAGAAGCACAGCTGCCCAGTGGACTGCTGAGGCATCTCTAGAGACTTGCATTGGAGAAAAGAGGGAGTTTTCTGCAAGAAGTGGGAAAGTATGTCTTGAGGAACTGAAGTGAGCATTTGATAGTGCTACTGCTCTGATTGTTTTACCATTCTGCAGGGTATTTTGGAGGTTATGGGGTGTGAAAGTCTGTTCCCTTGCTGTTTTAAATATCTCTGACCAAAATCATCCAATTCTTGTTAAACCCATGAAAAATGCTTCCTTGCACCTTTGCAGGAGGATTTTTTTTTTTCTAGTTACCTAAAACTTGGACTCAGTGTGTGCACTGAGCCCATAAAATACCTATTCCACAGATGTGTGTGTTTTAGAGCTGCTGGTTACCTGGGGATGTTCAGCTGCAGCATCTCAGCTTCTACAGAGATGGAAAGCTCCTAGTCAGTTTGAGAGTGCTTCTGTAGGATCCTTTTGGCTGTTTGTAAGTGAAAGTAGAAGAAATGATGCAAATCTGGGAAATGTCTGTGAAGGAAAAATCTTGAGATTTTTTTTTACAATAGCAATCCTCTGAACAAGGATTGCTTGCTTATAGCAGTGCAAAAGCCTCTCAGAGTTCAAGGAGCATGTGGATGATGATCTTCATCCTATGGTTGAGTTTTGGGTAGTCCTGCAAAGAGCAGTGTGTTGGACTTAATAATTTTTATGGGTCTCTTCCAACCCAACATACTCTATGATTCTGTGAAAAGGCAGACGGAGAAAACAGGCAGGGACAAGCTGTAGGGGATGGACCTTAATTTCCTCAGCCTCTTGAGCTTGCTTACAGCTTATTTGGTCTGTAAATCAATGATACAAAGTGGTAGAATGCTCTAGAAGGCAGTTTTGTGTAAGCAGTACTGTACAGCCTATGTACTCCATTTCCATCATACCTCCCAGCCATCTGATAAAGTCATTCTTTTTCCATGTAGACTAGTTTTGGATCATTTAGGGCACAAAAGGTTTAGACTGGCATCCAACAGGGAACCATTATGTACTCTCCAGAATGCAGCTTTGGTGCCTTCACTGACACAAGGATCTGCCTGCTGTTGCTACTTTTGCTCATGTTTCCACACAGTAGCATCTTGGTCCTGGATATCTGAGGCTTAAGGGAGGTGAGTTATGTGTGTTTGATGGGAAATGGTATATTTTTAATGTATTGATATGCTCTTAAAACCACTTCTTCCAACAACAGTGATGTGTGTGTGTTAGTAGAAATTCTTTGCATAAAATGTTCAAAGGAGCCTTCTTGCCAGATCCTGTCCTACAGCTCAGATATTGCAACCAGCTACCACAGTCTGGTCAAACCTACTTCATCTCTAGCAACTTTCCTTCCTCTGTGACTTCTCCTTTACAGCACTAGACACCTTTCTGTTCTTCAACCCAGAGTGTTACCTTTAACTATTTCCTACCCCTGAGTTCACTTTTTTTACCTTGTTTCCCTCCAGATCTAGTTGCAGCTTATACTTTCCATGCCTGCTTCCATCACTAAAGATCACTGTCAGCCAGCTTTCACATTTTTGCCATTTTTTCTTCCTGTTGCCATGTCAGTATACAGCTCTCCCCTTGCCTATCTCTTACACAGTCCCATCCTCACATCTTGAGGTCAGTTTGTAGTCCTGATCCCAGTACCTGTTCTCAGTGCTTTCTGATGCCTCCTTAGCTCCTCATCTGCTGTTGTCTCAAATGTTCCCCACACTCCCTTCCTTCATCTTTCTTCAGTCTGCTCAACCATTTTGCCCAAATACACCAGTGCAATCAGTCCAAGGGGTCTTTCTTCCCTCTCATCCCTCCACAGTGACCCTGCAGTCGCTGTCTTCTCATTGTGCCTCTTCCCACATCCTCCTTTAGCTCATTTGTGCTGCTCCATTTTGCTCTGTTTGTGACAAATGATGACTAAGCCTTGAGGCAGCAGATCCACCACATGCTGCAAACCACTGTGGGTGTTTCTGATGCAGAAGGTGCACGTCTGCATGAAATCTAGAGCCAGTCTTGTTTTCAGATTTCAAAATTTTATTGAGATGTCTTTCAAACATTTCTTCATTACAATAAATACAGAATTCTACAATCTGTGCAAAGTTTTAATGCAAGATCTTATAATAATTTCTAAGCTTGTTTGTTACACATTTTAGCACCAGCAGATAGCTTTGATGGTTAAAGCTTCATGAAAATCAGCTAGCACTTAAAATTACTAATAGGGTGATAGATGCATTTAAGAAGGTCCGTATCACTTTTTATGTATTGGGACAATATTGTTTCCATTAGTCTTCAGTATTTGTAACAGTACGAGTTTCCACATCGATTTCATTGTTTTAGAATTTCCTTCCTTGCTTATTTTGGCTTCTTTAATTAAATAAAAAAAACAACTTGGAATTCCTGAAGCCCAGTTCTACTACCCACATTTAGCTCCCATGAACAAAGATCCTTTTCCTTGTTTATTTAACCAACCATATCAATGGCAACGGAGTCCCATTTGGCAGATTCTGAGTTCCTCTCAGCCTCCCACCCTATCCTATATGAACAAGTGGTTGTTCTCTTCTTATGCAATCAGGCAAACAAATGAAAACAGATACCAACAGGGCTTTATTGCATCAAATTTCATCCACATGAAGTTTTGTAACTAAAATCAGAAGAAATGTTACCTTCACATGTTAAAATCAAACAGGTTGTACCTGTTTAACGCTGTTTATCTGGAAAAAGGAGAGTATACTTAGAAGGGAATATAAAACTGAAAGTGAGAAGGAAAGCAAAAAGTGAACTCAGTGACCCCTGTCTGTTGTTTTTAGCACGATGTCTTTGTAGCAATGTTTTATGGCAAATACCATTATCTGAAGAACTATGTACAGCCATACTTTGACTGTCTACTGCAGTTACTGAAGATCAGGGACTGTTTTGTCCCTGAAGTATTGGTTCAAGGGCATTTAGGCCCCATCTTCCTCACTGCACTGGGGCACTGGTATATGGGCCACCTTATGACTACAGTTCTTCTCAAATTGAAATTCCCAGGTCCATGTTAATAGGGGGAAGAGCAGCACAGGAGTTCAAGTCCATGTGGCTATCCATCCTGAAGAACTTCACTTATCCATGACCAACCTTCTTTTCCATAGCTGAACTGAAGTTCATGCATACACCTGTAGTGGTCCAGCTGGTTACTCCCTACACATCCCCAATCATCCACAGGTCCTGCACACAACCAGCAGGGCCACACATCCAAGCCAGGGTCTCTTTAGTGGCATAATAATTGGGGAAAGAATTAATTCAGTCTTTTCTGTAGATAGCAAGAAAAGAATATTCTAGCCTGGACTCTGGAGTAGCTGTGATGACTACAATAATTTCACTGCCCTTGCCTCCTAGATTTTTGACAAAACTCTTTATTCATTCTGATAGTCTTTGCATAGAAACTTCTACATTCTCAATTTCCTTTGTGCCTGTGCATTTGCATTGTTCAGTATTGTGTCAGATGTATAAGATTTACATCTCTTCATATCTCTTACTATAAGAAGGGGGCCTTTCTCCCTTTATAGGCAAAGGGAAGAACCAGGTACCTGCAGCTGTACCACAGGGCACTCTAGGACAAGTCAGCTGCCCCTCTACAAGGCTTTAATCCTCTGCAGGTGATGATTGCTAATCCACACGTATTGGTAGGGCTCCAAGTTTACCCCCATGAAGCCCATTTCTAGTGTGCAAAATGAAGTTCTCTGTGTTGGATGTTTGCAGTCTAGGTGCAAAAAAATTGTTAAATTATACTTTTAGTGGAAATGAAACACGTTCTCTGTCTCGGGCAGAAACAAGAGAGGCACATGCTATCTAGTAAAAAAACCCTAACAACCCTGTGGGGATGGCTTGCTCTCCCTATCTAGATTACTGACTCCTTGCTGCCCTTCTAGGTACCTCTGCTGAGGTGGGCACAAATAGGAAATGTTGAGTGCTTTTGAATTTTCATTTTGAAGGAGCAGCCAGAGTTGTGCTGGCCAGTGTGAGATAGAGCTGAGGCACTAACTCACAAAGTCAGCTGAAAGGTGCAGCTCACTGTGAGTGGAGGCTGTGAAAGGGATCACCTTCATGTCCTGACTCGCTCTCTTCCTCTGTGGGGTGTGACGGTGACTGGGATAAAAGTCTGGTCAACACGTGTTACAAGCAGAAAGTAAAGTTTTTAAAATAACTAAGGATTGGGTACATCTCCAAACAGTCACTGTTTGAAGGATGAAAGCTCCCAAATAGCCGGTGTCACATGTGAGAGACCTCAGGAGGACAATCAAGGTGCTGCTGACGGGCTCACACGTTGTCATGGTATCAGCAGCAACTCTTCAGTGCTGGTGCTTAAATTCAGTGCTGGCTTTCCCGTGCTCCTGGCAGTGCCCTGACACATGTGGTGCTCTGCTTAGTGAGCACTTTGGCTCTTCTCTTTTCTTTCTCAGGGATACGAGCTTGGTGCTTTTCTGTTGGAACACAGAGCTGAGCTGTGTTGAGTCTGGAGGAGTGGGAATCCTGCAGGCTTTGAAGGGAATCTGGGAAATCCCATGAAGTCAGGCACCGAGAGGGAGGAGGCTGTGTCTAATCTGACAACTGCCAGCACAGTGGCAAGAGCAGACACCTGATGTTTCTTCTGGAGGTAGAAAGGTGGCCTGGGTGATTGAGCTTATTTGTGAGATGTGTGTTAGGCAATAGCATTTTTCACTGGGAACTCCGGAAGCCAAGCTCACCACTTGGGGCACATTCTGGGCATAAATTCTAGGACATTGGTCCATGTATCCTCCAAAAGCACCTGGAGTGCAGATCTGAGAACTGCTCATGTGCTCTGCAACAAACTGTTTCCCTTCTAACCTGTGGAAAAGGTTGATAACGTGGTGCTGTGCAGACTGGGACAACAGCAGAAGCAGGAGGAAGACAGCTACAAGATGCCTGGCTGCAGTGAAACCTCTGAAGCAAGTGAAGCTTTGTGTTGCATGGCCACCCCTCCGGGCAGTGTAAGAGCTGGCCCAGCAGGGGCTCTCGGGTGGTACCAGGAAGAGCAGGAGCAAGTCCTTGTTTCTCAGCTACACAAAGCAGCAATGTCTGTGTGGCCTGTCACTGCAAAAGAGAGAAGTTATTTATTTTTCTCCTTTCTTCATCAAAATGGGTCCTTGAAAGGATTTAATGAAACTTGGTAGGAAAGTTGACCCTCATAAGCAAAGAATAGGGCAGGTAGTTGGAATCAAACAGAGCCAGCACTGCCAGAATGGGCCTCCACTGGAATACATTTAGAGGGGGGTGCTGATGACTGGAAATGAGACCAGTGTGAGTGAGCAGAGGGCTGGAAAATGTGATCTACAAAGAACACTGGAATGTGGGGTTGCTTAGTCTACAAAAGCCTAAGAAGGACAGCGTGATTAATCCTCAGACATTTAAATGATATTGAGAATGGTAGCCATAGACTGGTTTTCAGGTATATTCACAGAAGGACAAGAAAAAGATGAATGAATTGGAAACATAAAAGATAAATATTTTTGTATTAGTGCAAGCATTTTAAGAACAGTCCTAGCCAGGGGATGGAGATATTGCCAGAGGAGAGGCAGAATCTTCCTTAAAGGCAATTTAAGAGAAGCTAAAACTCTGGAGGAAGTAGTTTAGCTTTCCTCAATGCATAAACTAAGGAGATGGTCTAAATGACCTCCTTCCTGCTGCATTTGTGTGGCGTCTGTGACATTTATAACACCAGTTTAGCTCCGTTCTTTTTGCAGCTTGCTGCTTCTAGTTTTGACACATGCAAGCCAGGAGCAATTCAATTCAATGGAGTTACTTAATCACACACATTAAAATGATTTGACCAAAGTGAGCAAAAAAGCGGGAATTGCCACTTGCACCGAGTAATAGCTATTTGTCAGTTTTAATAACTACTGCATAATTCATGCAGATAAAAGGCTACAAGAAAATGTTATTTCTTTTCATTTTTAGAGTTTTAAATATGGCCCAGTATATAATTGCTCTGTGTGTGTGTGTGTGATGGAGGTGGCAACAGATGGTTCTGCCCCCTTGGAAGTGATGAGGGCAGGTGGCCCATGCCACCAAATCCCTTTATCTTAGTGGCCTGCTCTACAGCATCTGCGTGCTTAGATAAGCAAAACAGAATGGATGAAAAATATAAAACCAAGGGTTTTCTGCTGTTTATTTTGTTCTGTAATTTTCTGAGAGGGAGGTTTATTGTGGTGGTGGTACTTGCAAGGTCTGATTTACCAGATAGACCTATATTGGGTCTGATGACCAAGGCTCCACTTTCTCGATATTCTGGCCACCTGTATCCAGCATCTGTCTAACACACCTTTGAGCATGTTCATCATGACAAGGTAATTGAAACAAATGTGGAAATTAGGAAAGAGATACTGCCCACAATGTCAATTCCACTGCTGTCTCTGCTTTTCCAGGCACCCAAAGGGTAATCGCTGTCTGTGGATCTTCTCAGGGTTTGTTCTCCATCTCTAGCCTGGACTCTGCAGGAGCTGAAAAGCTGTCCCTACAGCCACCAATGAGAACTGGACACCACAGTGATCTCTGCCCCTGGCAGGTTCTTGAGGAAGGTAAGTGGTCCAACATATTGCTTTTTATTGCAGAGTAGGACACATACTACTAAGGAAGTAATTGCACTTCATTTTTTAAATGTTATCTTTTATAAACTCTTTAATAAAAGAGTTGTGATATCCAAGGTTACATAACCATGGACTAAAAGGCACTGGAACAAATGTTTTACATCACTTCCTGAAAAATCACAGCCTCTGATTTTCTTAATATCTGTATTCTTATGTATGTATATAAAAATACATATGAAAATAAATAATAAACACTAAATAAATACAAAATAAAACATTTAAAACCACAAACAAAAATCAACAAAAAACAAATCAGAGGAGGGAGCATTCCATGTAGTCCTGATAAATTTGACACCAACCATTCATATTCCCTAATGTTGCACAGGGTGTTCAGCCTTGGCTGTGCTCCCAGGAGCCTTGCCTGATCAGCCAGGTATGCTGTCTGCATCTCTGACATCCTCAAAACAGCATGGTGAGCCTGCAAAGGACTGTTCTGTGCTTGTTGCAGCCTTTTGTCACCATGTTCAAGAATTCCCTATTTCTTCTGGTGCATCCCTCCTCAGAAACTCAGAGAGGTTCCTTAACCCTGCAGAAAATTTTGGATCTGCCAGAGGCCCTGTCAGAGGAAGGGCTCTGCCATCTGGTAGCCTGTGATACCTGAAGAGCCCTTTGCCTGTGTTCAGAATGAAGAATTATTTTTGATGCTAGTTCTGATGTTAGCCATGGGTACTCCCGGAATATTTCCAAGTTATGTAAACACTCTTGTATCCTCTCTGTGGTTTTGTTTATTTTTTTTCTTTTTTTTTTTTCCGTGTTTATGTCACTCTGCTTTCCATCAGGTTGGAAATGGAGAACATGCCTTGGAGTTTCCTGCTCAAAGTTTCTGTTTCCAGGCTCACTGTCCCTGGCCATCCTTGGAGCACTGTTGCCCATTGCAGTGAGCAGAGGTGACCTCTGGCTAAGTGCTCTCCTGAGCGTGCAGTGCCACTGTTGTCCCTGCAGCAGCGTGGCAGAGCGCTGCACATGGTGAGCTATGGACCAGTTTAGAGCCTCAACTGGTAACAGCTTTTGTTTCCAGCTTCAGTGGTGTGATTTGTAACTATCTGTGTTTTTGAGAGTAGTGTCTTTCAGTTTGAGAGACAGACATTTTATAACTTATCCCATGGTGCAGCTTTCACTCCTGTGGGAACAAAAATAGTGGCGTGAGTTAGCAGGAGGTCAGCTTTTTCATCTGCTACAGTCTCCCTCAGTGACCTTGGACAAGCCCTTTGATCTGCTCGTGCTTTATTCTGTCTGTGTAGACAAGAGAGGAAGGAACTGCCCCTACTCCTTGCAGCCCTTGCTCTTTCAGAGTCAGAGAAGATGCTTCCTTGTGCAGAGATCACCTTCTGTTGTGTTTAAATATAATGAGGGTCTGATCTCAGCAAGTTCCAGAAACAACTTACTGGAAATTATACTAATAACAACAGTAGTGCTCTGTATACTATTTAATATGCCTGCATGAGGCAACATCTGTGTGTGTTTAGATAAGCTGTCAGCAGCAGTATTTGGGCTTTGCCCCAGCTGTGATCATCATGCAGTTATCTGCTGGTCTGTGTCTGTGACAGCAGGTACAGCTGTGAACACCACTCCGTGTGCACTGCGATCTCTGTACTTACTGCCTGCTTTTGGCACTCTCATCTCCTTTATTTATGAATGAGTGGTGAGGGAGGAGAGGGCTGGGCTGGGCTGAGTCCTTCACAGTTCAACTATAAAGAGCACAAGAGCTGAAACACAATCTCCTCCTCCTCCTTTCCTGTGCTGTTTCACCAACAGCCTTGCTCACAGCTGGGAGGAGAAGAGCCTCACCAGCAGCCTGAGCAGGAGCTGGGAGAAGGGAAGTTTTGTGCCCCTCACACCACAGGCAAAACCTCTTTGCATGAACTCCGCTAACAGGTGAGCTTCACTTTATTTATTCTTCAAAGCAAGTTCATTTCCCACCATTGGGCCAGGTTGTACCAGGTTACAACCCCTGAAGAGGTGGTAGGACAGTTTTTTGGCTGGGTTGTTAAAACGAAACAAGGTGCTCCAAGAACTCAACCAAAACAATGTGTCCAAAGAAATTCACAACTTGAAAATTAATTTCCTTGGCAAAATTCCCACTAGCGGGAACTTGAAATAAAAGTTTTCCCTAAAAAAAACTTTCTTGTGTTCGACTTAGGCACAAGGAGAGATGAGTGTTGAAGTTGTATTGATGAAAGGAAATTGTTAAGATAAACATGTATGTCATTACTATATTTTCCAAACACAAAGCTTTTCTTGCTGCAGTTCAGAATTTGACTTGGGAAATTTTAAATCTGAAGGTTTGTTTAGTGAAGTGAAATCCATCAGGTCAGAAATTAATCTTTTTTTTTTTCTATAGGATCAAAAACTTTTGTTCGTTATTGTAGGCTGCGTGTTATGAGAACATTTTTCTGATTCTTGTCAGTCTTTGTAAAGAAACAAGAAAAATAATTCACTGATCGATCAGCTTTGTGTGTTGCATGGGGAGGGGAGCTGAGAAATGGAGAATTTAGAGGTCCTGTCCTTTTCTGTTCAGAACACATGCAGATATTTATTAGTAACTTTATTAATAAAAATGTAAGGAAACTTAACAGTGAGGCAACGACTCATAAGACGTGACAGTGTCACTGTGAGTACTACGGGACTTTCTGAGCAGTCTGTTAATCACCCACTATGACTTTTTCCACATTAGCACCCTGTGTTCATTCTGGCTCCAGAAGAGCACAGTGTCTGACCACTTCTTCTTTCAGGTTTGCTTTAATCAAGAAGCCAGTAGAAGTTAGACAATCCTATGTATTTAACACTCTTCCATTCCTTCTCTGAGGAAACAATTTTTTTTACTGTCCTCACCTCTATCCTCCTGCTTCCCATCTTATTGCCATTATGTTATTGTTGCCCCTTATCAGGATGCTTCTACACATGCAATTGTAAGGTCTTTCTGTTATATGAGGGAAGAAGCAGAAGAGAATCATTTCCAGCTTATTTTACACTTGGTGCTATACAGATGTAAGTAAGATGATAAGATAGAAAATACATCCCCAAAGTTTTAGGAGTCTTTCCAGGATCTGAGAAGTATACTATAAGAAAATGCTAAGTTTATAGAATCAGGTGAATACGTTGTTCTGTGATAGTGGGGCACGGCCAGTGGGGGTGACAATGCTTACATCACATCGTTGTGATTTGAATATCACAGTTTTCAATGAAGACAGGTGTGGTTGTTCCAATATCACATTAAAAACCCTTGTGTCACTTGACATCTTCAGTGAGATGTATTTATTTCACTTTGTGGCTGGCAGACAAAAGCTGACATCCCTCCTGTTCTGGAATGTGAGGTCTGTAAGCAATCTTATAGCAGTTGGAAAAGAGAGAAGTGAGATATAGGGAAAGGGGAGGGAAGGGGGGAAGATGTGTCTCAGCACACCTAGGTGTACGCAGTTGTCGCCAAACCCGATGTCATCAGTTAGGGTGAGCTCAGGGATGTCTGGTTGTCGAGGTCAGACAGGAAACTTCTTCCCTGTGGCTGAGCACAGCTGCACAGGGCCGGGTGGACAAAGGTTGGGGGCATTATTGTAAGTTTTCCTCTAACCAGCCTTGTGGATGGCATCACTCAGATTAACCAGCTGGTGCTGTAACTGCAAGCTCTCTTGGCATCCCGCTAAGCAGCACACGGAGAAGAAAATTTCTCCCCTGCAGGTTTTTCTAGACCTGACCTGAGGGTGCGTTCATGGTGCCTGGGGCACCTGAAAGCTAAACTTGTATGATGATAACCAAAACAAGTCATGTCCACTCGTGAAGACATTTACACAACTTGCTAATTATTTTTAAGTGAAGAACTGTGGAAAGAGAACCCCAGACATAGTGGCCTTGTGAGGCTCATTACCTTTATAATTAGCTGAATGTCTCGTCTAAGAGGTTTGTTTTTCTTATAAAGCTTATTCTAAGTGGCTTTTAATGCTTGTTATGAATTATTCTGCCAGCTGAAGCATTTGCCAAACTGCTGACCCTGACAGCTGATGGCAATTGTTTTTCAAAAGACACAGAACAGCTTTAATGTTTAGACAAAACTGACCAATAATTTTAACTAAAGTATTTGTAAGCAATGGCAGCTAAGGAAAACGTTGCAGTTTATTCCCTGAGGGGTGCATCCACTATAACTCTTTCTCCACTAGAAATGATGTTCTGAATTCTGTTAATCTACTGGGTAGCAAAAAGAGTGCTTTTTTAGGCACTTCATCTGGAAGCTGTAGCTAATCTGTCTGAAAAAGAGAAAAAGACTAGATAAAAGATTTGAAACTGTTAGAGGGAGACTCAGAAATGGGCTCACCTGACAGTATGCTCTGTTCCTCTCCATGGAGCCCTCTCGCCAGAAATTGTTTCTGTGGCAACAAACTTGTTTCCAGCTGGGTTGTCTTGGAGTTTGATCTGGGATTGCTTAGGCTCAGATCTGTCACCATGCCAGAGGCAAATAGAAATGCAAAACTGATCTGATCTACAGGTAACAAGAGAGAGCTGTTGTTACTGTTGCTCCACGAGAGATGTCCTCCTGACAGTCTCCACCCACAAATTGCTATGGACAGCTCTTGCTGCTCAGATGAGCCTAGTCTTTCATTTCTGAACATCATTGCTTTATTCTGCAAGGTTTCAAGATTCCTTTCTCTTATGTTGTGTCCTATGGGTCAGCACTAAAGACACAGAGCTTTGAAGACTGGTTAGATAGCCAACAGAGGGAGGTAAGTAATGAATGCATTATAAAAGCAAATGTAATTGAACTATCAAACTTAAGTCACTTTAATGACACCTGAATAAAACTCTAAAATGGGCAACAACAGCAGGGAAGAATGGAAGTCTTACAGAGATCTCATGGTTTGGTTTTCTTCTAACTCAATATTTTAGTAAAAATTAGAGTTTGATCATTTTATATCTGGAAACATTTTGTCTTCCATCTGCTAAGAAAGGAGAGTTTTTGCTCTGCAATGGATAATGATTTAGTATCTACTCATGTATCTAATTAGAGGATGTATGTTTTATGGTCCATGTTTAAGAAATGTTCAGACACAGCTTTCAAAGTAGAAATTGTCTTTTAATCTTTCAAGAGGCTTAAACTAAAATCCCTTAATCTATCATGTCAGGACATCATTATTTGTAATTTGAACTTGGGTCCAAATTTCTGAGATGGTCTTACACATCCACCTCGCAGCAGGATGTGGATTTCTGAACAGCTTTCAATTTGGACAGTCACATCTGGCACATCTGTGCCAGCTTTCCCATCTCTCACTTAAGAGCTCGTCAGAACACTCCTGTAACCAGTATTTGATTCTTTCCCTTTCCTCTAGTCAGATGTATGTTGGGAAGTGAATGGTTGCTTTTGCTGTGAGTTTCTTCTTTGATAATAACAGTATCAAAAAAGGGCTTTTTTCATTTCCATGACGTCATGCCTCTTCAACTATTTTTCTCAATTTTTTTTCAATTTTTGTGTTGAACCTCTTTTGTCCAGATTAATAACATTATTATGGGCAGGTTTCTCCTCACAGTTTTCTTTAAAAGAAGACAAGAGAAGGGTCAGTCAGATCTCAAACATATGGATCAGTCAGATTTCAAGTATATGGATGGCTGAGTTTGTGCCTCCAGGCAGGATTCTGGGGCCTGTCTCCCAGGAAAGAGGTGGCAAACCTGACGGGGCTGTGACACAGGGAAGTGGGCAGCCACTGCTTGTGCAGATGGCAGTGTCAGCCAAAAGGTGGGCTGGAGAGGGGGTAGACAGAACATTCATGGTCTTAGGCAGAATGCTGAAGTAGAGGAATGCAGCAGCTCTGTGCTGAGGAAGGCTTCACGCACCATAGGTAAGGCCAGAGATATAGAGAGTCACTTTCAAGGTATGGCTAAGAAAGTAGAGGAGGGAAGGCAAATTCATATACATTGTGAAATGAGAGCACTTGGGAGTCAGGGAAGGCCAGACTTTGTTTAAATCTTAATGAAAGCAAGACACTAGCGCTTAAAAATCGTGTGAGTACTAAAATAAATTTTTAAAATGAAAAGTAAGGGAATTCAGGAAATGAAATTCAGGAAATGAAAATGTAAGCAAGCCTGCAGATACAGATGCCAACACTTTGTTTAAAGTGATTAATCCATTGGGGACTAGGAGCACAGAGGAAAACCTTTTGCAAGGCACACTGCTTCTCGTGAGAAGTCTGAGAAATAACAATGGAGAACATGCGTTACATGTGAATATTGACTCAGTTCTACAGGAAACTTGGTTAATCTCCAAAAGGGAAACGGCAAAAAAATAAAGAAACTGAATTAAAGGTAGCTAAAAGGGATAGTTTAGAAGAATTAAATCTCTACAGACTAGATGAGGACTATTTGGAGGCATGCACAAATGCATGTGCACAACTCACCCCCCCCCCCCCCCCCCCCCCAATGCTGTATCCAAGGAAGAAATACAGAAATACAGAACAGGGGCTAAAAAAGACTCAAGTAAGCCTGAAAGGAAATGAGCATAGCTAAACAGCAGTGCGTGGAAGGGCGGGTGGTGTGCTAGACTAGAAAGAATTGGATCTAGAACAGAAACGTCTGAAATGCACACTTCTGATCAGTGTGAGCCGGAAACACAAACACTGTACAAAGGCACAAAAGAATTATTCCAGTTTTAAATGTCAACAGTGCACATGATGTTAGGTGCTTCAGCTGAACAGGCTCCTATCCCATGACAAATTTAATTTCTTCAATTAAAATCAATCCAAACAGAAGAAAAATAATTAAGTCAAAGAAAAATGAGAGGAGGAAGGGAAAAACCTTCAAATATTGTAAACAGCTTTTCACTTTACTGTGTCTTAAGACTTTTACTGTACAAAATGAATCATATACTGAATCATATATGCAGAAAATGGTATTTTAAACAGTGGAGTTTATTGAATGTATCATTATTTGCTGATGCATGGAATAATGAAAATGTTAACATTCTCCTTGAACAGGTGTGCTCAATCTCTTCAGACATGGCAGAGTTTAGACACATTTCAGTCAGCGAGCAAAATTTTTTTATCAGGCAGCCTTTTCTATTTGTCAAATGTTATTAGTCAAACATTGATTATTGGTGTCCCAAGCTACTGCTTGTCAGCAGCATTGCACAATCAGTTTTATCCACTGAATTATTGGTAAACGGGGAGAAAAATTGTACAGATGGGTGTTTGGTGCTTTCCAAACTCTTTTTAGTTAATGAGATAGTTCTGTTTGGAGGGTATGATGTGTTGATCCTTGGGTTTGAAGTGGCATTATAAAAGACGCAAGCAGAAAGATAATTTGATCCCTGCTTTGGTCTCCAACTTGTTGGTTTTTGAGCAAGTTCTCCCTTGTAACCAGTGAGCGATGTTGGGGAGGCTTGACAGCAGGGACTGCCTTGCATGTTGCTGGCATTCCTTCCCTTTCTGTGAGAGCGTGTGGGTGCAGAGACAAGTTGCTCTCAATATACACATCGGCTCTAGGGCCATAAGTGTCTGGCCAAAGGGCTGGGCTGGCAGCCAGTGAGCTTTGCTCACCCTTGGTATGTGCTGACCTGTGTGGGTGCCAGCCAGTACTGCAGCCCACAGGCTGGAAATGGATGAGTTGTGCTCAGGCTGGGGGGAAACCTACGGAGTGACTCCTACAGGGCCCTGGCACCCTTTGAGCAGCCACTCTGTGGAGCAGGGGGGGTGTGGCAGTGCCAAGGGTAGAGGGGCACACTGGCAAACTGAGGGAGGCAAAACTTATCAAAATGCAGTATAGATATGACGTGGACCTTAAGGCACTGACTTCTGTGCAAGACATCTGGCATTGCCTGATGGAGCACGGTGCTGGTGTCAGAGAAGGCTGCAGCATCCAAAGAGGCAGTAATACAGAGTTTAGGAAAGTGAATCAGAAGGGTGATTTTGCCTGAGGCTGTAGATAGTAAAATGAATCAGAACTCAATTAGCTCAGAAGGGTGAAGTTCCTATTTCTCAATCCCAGGATACAACACAATTGTTCCAGTCATTGTTCCTTGCTGGTAATATTGCACACTGATCATGGCTTATGTGGCTTCTAATAAGACCTTTGTAATCTAGGCTTTGTTTTTGCACTGCCTTTTTTAATAGGGATCAAATACAAAGTTTGGAATATAAGAAGTTCTGTTGTCCGTGCGTAATTATTATTTTCTTGCCTGCTGCTTCTGCAATAGAGAGAGGGTGGTTCTTTGGCTTCTGCGTCAAAGAGGGCTGTAGGGGAGAGGGACATTGACATGGCTGAGGGGAAAGGAAGATTTGGAGTTTTGTCTCTGAGTAATAACAGTGATTTAAGACATCCGCAGGAAGCAGTGTGATGTGTTTTCCTCCACCCACTGTTCTGTACTCGAGCAAGTCACACATGAAGCCTCAGGAAGATGTCCTCTGTGGGTAGGAGTTAGTCACAGTCACTTATCAGTGAAATTCTTGGAGGGTCATGCTACCCACCTGGTTGATCTTCAACAGCAGGAATTAGGGGGCAAATGAGGGTCATTTTTAAAGGCTTTGAGGCAGCTATAGCATGACTAATTCCTGTTATGTGATTCACCTCCCTGATACTACTTAGACTGCTTGCCTGAAATTACACATTGTATGAACTTCTTATTACCATAAATAGGGATTTTCCAAACTGTTTTTTTTTCTTTTCAGCACTTCCCTGTGCTCAACCAGTTGTTCAGATCTTGGATTTGGTAAAAAGGCCCTAATCCTAGGTAAAGAAGAAGTAGTAGGGTAAGACAGAATGAGTAGTCTGAGGGAACTGACTGATGTAGTTGCCAAGCCACTCTGCATGATATTTGAAAAGTAACTGGCAGTCAGGTGAAGTCCCAGGTGACTGAAAAAGTGGGAACATTGAACCTATCTTTGAAAAGGGTAGAAAGGAGGACCCTGGCAACTACTGACCTGTCAGCCTCCCCTCTATGCCTGGGAAAATCATGGAATAGATGCTCCCCAGCATCCTAGAGGCTATGTTAAGGCACATGGGGGACAGGGAGGTGATTTGGGACAGCCAGCATGGCTCCATCAAGCGAAAGTCCTGCCTGATCAACCTAGAGGCCTTCTATGATGGAGTGAGTACATCAGTGGACAAGGCAAGAGCTACAGATGTCATTTATCTGGACTTCTGTAAAGCCTTTGACACACAATATCCTTCTCTCTAGACTGGAGAGACATGGATTCCATGGGTGAACTGTTAGATGGATAAGAAAGTGGTTGGACTAAAGGTTAGTGATCAATGGCTCAGGGTCCCAATGGATATCAGTGACAAGTTGTGTCCCTCAGGGGTCCATATTGGAACAGTGTTATATCTTCACTAATGACACAGACAGAGGGATCGAGTGCACCCTCAGCATGTTTGCAGATGGCACTGAGTGGTGTGGTTGACATTCCTGAAGGATGCAGTGCCACCCAGAAGACAAGCTTAAGAAGTGGGAACCTCATGCAGTTTAACAAGGCCAAGTGCAAGGTGCTGCACCTGGGTTGTTGCAACCCCTGGTATCAATCCAAGATAGGAAATGAACAGATCAAGAGCATCTCTGATGAGAAGGACTTGGGGGTGCTGGTGGCTGAGAGGCTGGACATGACCTGGCAGTGTGTTCTCACGGCCCAGAAACCCAAATGTGTCCTGGGCTGCATCAAAAGCAGAGAGACCAGCAGGTCTAGGGAGAGGATTCTGCCCTCTGCTCTGCTCTGGTGAGACCCCACCTGGAGTGCTGCATCCAGCTCTGGGGTCCCCAGCACAGGAAGGATATGGACCTGTTGGAGTGGGTCCAGGGAAAGGACACCAAGTTGATTAGTGGGATGAAGCACCTCTCCTATGAGGAAAGGCTGAGAGAGTTAGGATTGTTTACCCTGGAGAAGAGAAGGCTCCAGAGGTGCCTAATTTTGGCCTCCAGTACCTCAAGGGAGCCTACAAGAAGGATGGAGAGGACTTTTTACAAGGGCTTGTAGTGATAGGACAAGGGGGAATGGCTTCAAACTAAAAGAGGACAGATTTAGATTAGATACTAGGAAGAAATCCTTTACTGTGAGGGTGATGAAGCACTGGAATAGGTTGCCCAGAGAAGCTGTCGCTGACCCATTTCTGGAAGTGTTCAAGGCCAGGTTGGATGGGGCTTGGAGCAACCTGGTCTAGTAGAAGGTGTCCTTGTCCATGGGGTTGGAACAAGATGATCTTTAAGGTCACTCCCAAACCAAACCATTCTGTGATTCTGTGGTGCTGGACTAACTAGACTAATTATCCTATCTGCCTTCCTTACCCTGCATCTCAAGTTGTCCTTCATACATGCAGGTCTCAGCTAAGAAGTCCAAAGTCATGAAAACCTGAAATGAAAATATACAAAACCAGAACATGGAGTTGACAGAATATCAAAGGTGCAGCAAATGGAGTGATTTAACCAAGACTTTGAATAATTGCATGTCTGTGTTAGGGAGAACTGGGCATCTATGACTAATTAGTCTTTTTGTTTATGTGGAATCTGAAGAAATGTTGCCGACTTCCTTCTTTGACAATAGGTTTATAAATGGAGTCATACAGTAATGGCAAAAGTAAAGTTATTTGTAATTTACAGAATACTTTAATGTTTTGCTTCCACTGAAACAGATACACAAGGTAATAATTACTGTACTCAGAGGTTCATGTTAAAGGATCCACTTGCAAGTCAACAAACACTGAGTGGGTTGTGTATAGATCCAAGTTAACTTTAGTTTAGAAATTCAATTTAAGTAGGAATTGAGATTTTGTCTTCTTTTCTGCCCAACTTACGTAAGATGGTTTCAGAGGTTTAAAAAGATACAGTCTGTTTTTTACTGTGTGACTGATAAGACTCTCTTGCAAAAAGGATGTACAAAGTTTGTTCTTCTAATGTAAAAAAAGCAAAGAGAAAAAGAAAAAAAGGGAAGTTATAGCAGAGAGATAGCCTTTCTGTTTTACAAAAGCAGCACAATAACAGTAACAAAATTCCCTGCAGCCAACTGCTCTTCACACAGAGGTTTGACAAAACTAAAATTTCTGCAAAATATCTGATGTTACTTCTAATGTATACTTTTACAGACCATATAGCTGTCTTTAAAGTGGTATATGTTTATTTCCAGATTCACTGAGAATGGTTAGGAACTGATAGAATTAAAAATACATGGTATGGCCAGTAGAGAAATTAACCCCATGCACTTAAAAGATGCGTTGATGATGCACATAAAATGAACTGCACTAAAAGAAGCTGAACATCAAGGTCAAGTGCACTAGGATAAGGAATTAGAAATCTTAGGGCCTCAAATGCTACCTATTTTTTAGCCCATTTGCATATTTAAAGAGGATATGAACTTTAATGAATATAATTGTTATTTCTAATGGACTTTGGTCTCGATATGAGCCATGCTGATTTGTCTGAGCTCAACAAAACTAGTGTCCTGCTGAGATGCTTGAGCCCAGTCTGAGCATCTTTCTTGTAGAAACATAATGCAGTAGACTGGGATTATCTTATTTTTCTTCCTGCACTCTTTTTCCTTGATCTGCCAGGCCAAGTAACAAAGCACTGCAGTTTTGCTGTTTTGTGTTCCTGAAGTAACAGACAGTGCTAGCTTGAGTGTATCTCCATGGCTCTACTTTGTGCCCCTAAGAGTAGTCGTGTAATATGTTGCCTTATCCCAAGGAATGAACAAGAATAAAGTATCTTATTCACTAGCGTTGTTTCCATCTCTAATAAATATGCCCATTATCCATTTTTTTTTGCTTGTTTTATCTGCAGCAGCCATTGGAAGGGCATTTGAGTGTTTCACAAGCACTGCCAATTTACTTCAGGAAACTCCTGTCTGTAATGGAATATAAGTTTGAATTTGTGAGGACAGAAAAATAGGGATTATATAGTCTGGTTACCCAAAGTACTTGGTCCTTTTCTTGTTTGTCTGTGTATTATAGTGCAAAAGATTCCAGTGACTTCATCCATGGTGAGTAGAGAGGACACCTGACTTTATGCCCTTTAAGTACTGAGGGAACCTGAGTGAACCAAAGTGCATTGTTATCCATCCTGTTGCATAGCCAGATATTCCCCATTGCATACTGACTATCTGGGTTTTTTTTTCTTTCCAAGCATGGCAAATTTGTATTTGTCCTCAAAGAATTTTACTTTGTTTTCACACCCATGATCATCTTAAATCCTGTTAGTATTATATACTCCTTCCTAAATCAGTGTAATTTTCTGATTTATTTAGTGCATTTTCTATCCCATTCGAATGGGATAGAAATTATAACATTATGAGTACCTGAAAACACTGACTAGCATCCTAAAAAGGGTAGATTATTGCACAGTCAACTCAGTGAACTACAGTTGGCTGCTTTTGTGTAACAAATCCAGCGTTGCATGATACCTTTACAATTTCCCAGGTGTAATGAGAATGTACATTAGGATGTGTCAAAATCTTTGTAAAATAAAGTTGTATTACCCATGTTGCTTCCTGTGTAGCTGTTCGGCCACATACCTCATGAAACAAGGAAATGAGATTGGTCTGACACTACTGTTCCTGGTTGAGTCGTGTGTCTCTTTTTGCAGCAGCTTCTCCAGAGCAGCCTTCCAAGCTGTTTGACTGCAGTGCTGCTGCCCTTGCTGCTTCTGTGCCTTCCCCCTTGTCCTCCCTGCTTTTCCCCAGCCCTGAAGTGCCACTGCTGAGTCTTTTCCTCTCAAGTCTTGCCCTTCCCCATGCCCTTGTGCACGGGTACTCAGTAGGAGACAGGAATTGTAAGGGTGTCACAGGAGCTGAAAGCTGTTGAGGAGGAGGCTGTCATGTCTGAAATCAGGCTGCAGAAGCTGTGAGGACAGGGATTGCACTGAACTGTGGCAGGCAGTTTCTGGAAGCTGGGGAATTGACGGGATATTTGGAGGTTGATGCTGTGTGGGGCAGGACTGTCCACTGTCAGGGAAGGGAGGCAATAGCTTCATAGCTATTGCTATTATATATTCAATATATTATATATTATATATACAATATATTCAAGGGAGATGAGACTAACTTCCACTACTGTTCTTTATCGTTTTCAACTCTCCTTTGCTTTCTGCTCACTGGAACAGCAACATGATTTGCAGACTGGCAAGTCTGCACATTGTGAGGAAAATAGACCCATCCATGCCTGTGCTGGTCTTCCTACAGAAAGCAAGTAGGACTTAGGCTGGAGCTTCTCCCATTTCCTGAGGTAGGATGTGAAATAAAT
The DNA here is from genome assembly GCA_038380795.1 of Pyrocephalus nanus. Lineage (NCBI taxonomy): Eukaryota > Metazoa > Chordata > Aves > Passeriformes > Tyrannidae > Pyrocephalus > Pyrocephalus nanus. The sequence goes on along the minus strand of CM076265.1, from coordinate 47,144,436 downwards.
GCAGTTGCCAACCCCATCCCACCTTCATCTTCTCCTGAAGCATGGCAGGACTCACCTGGGGTGTCTCCACAGCTGTGAGTCGCTTCGGTGAGTGCATGGTTGTTGACTGCCTGATGGCTTGTTCTGGCTGAAGCTAGGCTGACTGGTCTGTAACTCCACAGCTACTCTTTTTCACAAGTGTTATGTCTTTTTTATCCCAATCTACCGTAATTTCTGAAACATTATCAGCAATAATTCACACATTGCTTTAGCTAATTCCCTGGGAGTGCACATAGCCTTTCAAAATATCTGTTAGTCTTTGCTTATATATTTTCCTCTATACCCCCATTCTGTTAAAAGTAATTTTATTAGATGCTGGGTCACAATTTTGGTTCTAAAGATTGGAATAAAAAATAACAGCAAATATTGCAGCTATCTTTAGATCCAAAATTTGTGTTTGTGCCTCATATGTACCCGTCTTCCTTTACTAACCTTGTGTGTTTACTGAAACATCCTTCATGGCCTTGTTTTCTACTTGATACCCTTTTAGAATTGGAATGGTTTAGGTTTGAAGGGACCTTTAAAGGCCATCTAGTATCTAGTAGGATCATCCTGCAATGAGCAGGGACATTTTTGATTAGACCAGGTTTCTCAGAGCCCCAGCTTGACCTTGAATGTTTCCAGGGGCATCTGCCACCTCTCTAGGCAATGTGTGGCGGTGTTTCAATACCCTCATGATAGAAAATATCCTTCTTGTATCTAGTCTGATTCTACCCTCTTTTAGTTTAAAACCATTACTCCTTGTCCTGTTGCTACAAGTCCTATTAAAAAGTCTGTCCCCATGTTTCTTATGAGTGTCCCCTTGGGTACTGAAAGGCTACAACTAGGTCTCTCCAGAGCCTTCTGTTCTCCAGGCTGAACACCTCCAACTCTCTCAGCCTTTCCCCATAGGAGAGGTGTTGAAACCAAACATCATTGTGCCATTTCCTCATACTCAGGCAGGCACCCCAATTTCCACTTTCTTCCCTTTTTTTTTTTTTTTTTCCTTTTCAAACTTGCTCTACAGATATTATCCTGGTTTTGCCCATTTTATAATGTTTGATCAGTCTCTAGTCTCTCCTGCTGGGAAAACCAGCCTCTTTATCTGACCTTCACAGCCTCTTTATCTGACTTTATTCTTCCAGGCTTTGTGAAACAGGATCAAACAAGCAGACAAACCCTCGAGAGCTGAAGGAAGTGTGTGAATTTAAGGCTGGTGTTTGTGTAGGTAATGACCTGAACCAAATCCTAAATTGAGACAGCTCTAGGTTTCTGGTTCCAAGATAGGCAGGACATTTAAAGTGCTACTGTGACAGCCAAGTGACTTGGTCCTGTCTGCACTGTATGACAGGTGCAAGGACAGATTAAATAGTGAGAGAGCTGCCATCATACAAAGGCACACAACCACGTTATGCTCCCTGTTAATGGAAATGAATGCTTTGTGGATGAGACAAGCTGGGTGCACAACTGTTGCAAATTCCAGCAAGGAAGTCCTTTGATGTAGTCCCGTTTGTCTCCGCCAAAAAATATGTAGGTCTTATTGCAGACACATTTCTTACAATGCAAATTGTAGCAATGTTCGCTGAAAACCCACCTGGGTTCCATGCAAGTACTTGGTCTGAGGGGAAGAGGCTGTTGTCCGTGGCTCTGGGCCACTTTCTGTGCTGTTTCCAGCAGGCGGTTCTTAACATGTGTGCTGCACCATGGTTCATGGTGCAGGGGGGAGTCATGTTTTTGTCAACAGTTAAGGCACAAAGGAGTTGGGAAAGAAATGAACTGTTGTTGAACTATTCAGTGAGTAAAGTTGGCTTGTTTAAACCAAGAAAAAGTGAGGCTTTCTGAAGCTCAGGGATCCTTGGCTTTATTTTTAATCCAAGGAGAAGAGAATTGTTTGGAGCTCATGTAGATGGAGTTCTTCTTCTAATTTGTTCCCAAGACTTGGGCTTAGATGGGTATCATCTAAAAGATGTGGGCATATATGAGAGAGAAATATTGCCTGGAAATGTCTGCAGACTTGTTATACTGAAGGTGTTACATAAACTATGCTCAAAAAAAATCACACAGCTGCACTATATCCATATTAAAGCTGTCTAAATGGAATGCCTTTGTGTTCCTTCAAAAGTGCTTTCAGCTTTATGATTGTCTGCACTACAGATGTTCTTTGTACAGCAATTTTTTTCATTTTTCCCCTCTCCCTATCCAGACAAGGTCAGGAAGTAACAGGGAGCTATTAGTCTTTTCTCTTCTATACCCTGCATCACCTTGCTTTCAGTTTCCTCTTTTTCAGACAGCTTGTAAAGTATTGTGTCATATGTTCTTAACAACAAGGTGAGTTCTTCTGCACCCACTTGTTTAAACCTGTCATTGCTGTCCTTGGATACCAGATTTGTTTGAAAAAAATCCTACAGTTTCACTCCCTGGCTGGTGCAGAGCTGTGTTCAGGGTGCTATAGAGAAATACCTCTGGATTTCTCATTTGGCCACTGAGTCTGTCCTTAGCCAGGCACGAGTGGTCAGAGGGTACAAAGGTGGCCCAGAGCTCACACTCTGAGGAGGCTGAAATGAGGGAAGGATTTCCTGGCTTACTGCTGCCACTGACCAGAGGAGCAGTATAAAACAGCTATTGCACAAGCAAGAATCTAGACCTTTGTTTTTCATCTCCATCTTTGAAATCAGGGCGGGTTTGTTAGTACAAGGCAAAGAATCACAGAATCACAGAATTGTTAGCATTGGAAGGGACCTCTGGAGATCAAGATTTGTTACAGGCAGCCTTCTCTTCCTGTCCCTTCAAACACCCCACTCCAGCACTGCCTTTGGGAGCAGGACATGTCACTGTAATCCTAAATGTATATTATATTAGCATAATGTCATCTCAATAAGACTTCTGCTGCTTCCTTCACATTCTACATTCTGGCAAGTCTTTCAAAGTAAACAGAAATTATTTTTACAATCCTGTTCTCTGTACATAAACATAATTTAATGAAAACATTTAGAATTGTTAGAGGAAAAGAAATATTTTCAAAAAACTTATAGTACATCTGCTTTTCCTCATATTGTGATCCATAATGACTCACTGGGTAACACTGAATGAAACTCAGTGCTGTTAAACTATAAAGACATATAAAGACTTATCAACAGCTTTTGTGGTACTATTTGGACTCATCAACAGGAGCTGGATACTGACTGGACATTGAGTTGGTAGATATGATGATAGGTCTCAGATTTTTACAAATTTTAGACAATAACTAAGGTGTGCCAAGCATCAAATTAGTATACAGAGATGCTATCAAATACAAACGCAAGCCTAGAGCTCTGTATTGAAAAGGTGTGATGGAGTAAGTAGGTTATCAAACCTGCCTCAGCAAAGATTCTGTGCACTGTTCTTGTGAGTGGGGAGCCAGGCCTTCTGCAGATGGAAGAGCTGCGTGATTGTTATGCAGCCTTTGAGAAACTGGGTAGTGTTCCAGGAGAACTAATGGACCCCAAGTGACAGTGTTGGGAAAAAAAATTTGTACATAACTGTAGTGACTGATTTCTACTGTACATGTCAGTACTGCTAACATTGTCATCTTTATTCCACTGGAAGGTTATGGCAGTTTCTTGGAGCAAACTTCAAACTAAACCATAGGTGTGACTGCATCCCTTAAGCAGCATTTCTCGTTTTGTGCTTGATTTATGTATTATAACTATTGTGACACCAACAGTGGAGCAGGAAAGCCTTTTAAATTCCAAAGGAGCTGCTCATGTGCAAAAGTGAGATGATATTTCTTCATATTTTAGATACCTCCAGAGTTAAAGCAACAAATGTTTGCAATTTGCTTTGGGATTCTGGGACATTAAGTTTGCTGGTACTTTTCTGGTAACTACTAGGACTTACTCATATCAATCATGGTTTCCCAGACAGGTTTTATCTTCTATCAAACACTGTAAGAAATTTAAGGCTAGGGAAAGGCAGTTTTCTGAAAACTGCACTATATATTTAAGAACTGTACTCCTTCTAAATATTTTCATTTGTTCTATCTTCAGGTTATTAACATCCTGCAGCAAGTCATCACTTCAGCCCAAAGGTTTGTGGAAGAAATAAGCGATGCATGAAACTGGATGTAATTAAGTCTTACATTCAGGACCCTGATGAGTGATACTCAAGGAGAAGTAGAAGATGGTGAATCTCACAGAGAACTCAACTGAGAAGTGCAATATTAATCATGATATCCATGAGACATTATCCCCTGTGGTATACATATTTGTATTTATAGTAGGCTTGCCAGCTAACTGCCTGTCTCTGTACTACGGGTATTTGCAGATCAAAGCTAAGAATGAACTGGGTATCTACCTTTGCAATTTGACTCTAGCAGACCTGCTCTACATATTTTCTTTGCCTTTTTGGCTTCAGTATGCTTTACAGCACGACAACTGGACCTACGATGAGCTGCTGTGCAAAATCTGTGGCATCATCCTGTATGAGAACATCTATATCAGCGTGGGCTTCCTCTGCTGCATCTCCATTGACCGCTATCTCGCCGTCGTGCACCCCTTTCGGTTTCAGCAGTTTCGGACAATGAAGGCAGCTGCAGTTGTGAGCATCATTATCTGGACCAAAGAAATAATGACATGCTGCTTTGTCTTCACACACGGGGAGATCAGTATGGACGCTGAGAGCCACTTGGTGTGCTTTGAGCACTACCCCATCAAACAATGGGAGCACAACGTCAATTACTACCGCTTCTCTGCTGGCTTCCTCTTCCCCTTCTTTCTGCTGGCCTTCTCTTACTGTGGGATTTTACGAGTTGTCCACAGGAGTCCCGGCACTCAAAAGAAGAAGAAAATCCAAATTAAAAGGCTAGTTTCGAGCACTGTTTTCATCTTTTTAGTTTGCTTCGGACCATACCATATCCTACTCGTAGTTCGTAGCTTGTTGGAGAACAACTGCTCATTTGCTGAGAAAATATTTAATGTTTATCACATTTCTCTCCTGTTGACTACTTTTAACTGTGTTGCTGATCCACTATTGTACTGTTTTTCCAGCGAAAGCACTTACCAGAACTTTGTCAAGATGCGAGATTCTTGTCTAACATGTTTAGGGCGTCTGAGGACTGAGACGAAGGAATCCTACCCACTAAACACTACAGAAACTCCCAACAGGACACAGCATGAGCAACAACCTGGGATATTACAAACACCACTTGATGGCACCAGAATGAAGGACTGCTCTACAGCTAACATAGGTGGCCTATAGCATTAATCAAGAAAGGACATTAATCTTAAATCTGTGACTATGGCTGTGTTTCTGTATCCATCTGAATTATATCTTCATGTATTACAAGAGTGTGACCTCCCGAGGGCTCATAAGCAATGCTGTACAGTGAGGTAGTGTCTGGAGGTGCCTGGACCATGACAACAGTGAGGAAAGCACATGCCAAGTCAGTTCAGTTACAATCATGTCTGTTGATGTTGCGCTACCACTTAAAAGATCTGGTCTTGATGACTGCATTGACTGGAATAAGCTGGTACTCATGGTGTGTGGTTCTAGTGAATTTGTTTTGAACTGCTTTCTGTTTGCCCCTGTAGCATCTAGAGAAAATAATTCTCTACAAGCTGTCATTATCTGTTGAAAAGGTCAGAGACAGAACAAATTAAATGTCCCTGTAGGAACTTTTCAAACGAAAAAACCAAAAACATTCCCACAACATTTCTGTAACTCTCTGAAATAACTTCTCCTTCCACCAGTTTCGAAGCCTGCAGTGATCATGCCAGAATCAGACTCCTAAAACAACCAGTCCAATAATGTGAGATGTTATGGGAGAACACAGACAAGGAACTCAGCATCTGCCGAGACCTTCTGTCTGTTGTTTGACTGTTGAATCTCAGACTGTTAAACTTCATCATAGGGCTCCTACAGATTTCCAGAAGTATGAGAACTCTTGGCTCCAATGGGTATAAATAATTTGGATTGTTGACTTGGAAAAGAACAAGAGGTTGGTAGTGCATGAGGCACTTCGAACACAGTGAGTCAGAGAAGCACATGAGATCAAAGATAAATTTAATTACATCTAAATTCTGCTACACATCGCTGAAGTTTTGATTGTGTCCTTTGCAATATGTGTGTCTTGTGCAGCACAGACTATGCAGGCAATTAAATAACAATGCATTTGTCAGAGAAACTGTTGAATGAATTCTGTTTTGCCCACAGATACTACAGTTTAGAGTTCAGTCACTGTTCAGTAAATACAGCATCAGAAATATGATATATGAATGATCTATGTTTCCTGGTTTAGACAGAAACAAAATACAGGAGTAGGTGGAGAATATTAGCTTTTAAAGATGTGGGAGTTGTGCTCTATAGTATTGTTTCTACTACCACCTCCTCTCTAGTTTTTGTTTTAGTTTGGGTTGGTTTTTTTTTTTTTTATTATACTAAAAAATCCTGTGTGAGTTTTCTTTGTGATCTGCTCATCATACATTCTTATATCTGTAACTGTTATACCATGAATATTGCCTTGTCCTTTCACTTCTCTGGTTTCAGACCTTTCTTAAAACACTTCTCTCTCTGCAGCCCAGAACTGGTAACTTCAAGCAGTATAATTAGTGTTGTTTCTTCAGGGATTTTTTAAGTCAAAAGATTGTCTAGACAGATGATATACTCCTGGTATCTGAAATAACACAGCCTCGCTTGTCACTAGATTCAAAAAGGAATATATTCTAACAGTTTTCTGGAAACCACCTTGAGAGTGCAATATTTGATATAATTAGGGGATGTGTTTAATAAAGAATGTTTTTATTATTTTCTTCTGATATTTCTTCACTCTGTTTGAAACAGCTATCTTAATGGCTTTGGCCCCAAGTTTGTATTTGTAAGACTAGAGATCTTCTCCTCCCTCCTCTTGTAAAAAAGGATTCATGTCCCCACTCCCAGGAGGGGATTAGGTTTGTTTAGGTGAATGTTTGGTTTGTTTAATTATTTGACATTTCTTTATACTTAGACCACTCAGCTGGATTAATTACCTTATATCTGCATATTTTTCTTCTGACTATTACTGCTGTTTAATTTCCTCCTAATCTTTCATCTAATCTCCTGTCTGTTTCCAGGGGGTCGTGAGGCAGGGACTCCCAGCTGCCATAATGCCGTGCTTGTACGTTCTTAAGCACCAAGGCAACTACTTGGACTCCCACGGCCTGGCAGACTGCAGGACACACACGTGGTTTGTTCTAGGATTAAATATTTGTTGTCATGTTTATGCTTTACTTCTCTACAGTTACCCACGTTGTTTAAATTAGACAGCTGGAATGCAGAGCATGCTGTATTACAAGCACTTGTCAACTGAGGGATTAAGGCTTATTTGAGTTGGTACTTTGATGTGGCCAGCTTTTTGTCAGCTGCTGCAATTTAAAATCAGATGGAAACTTTTATAGTGGAGCCCAGCATTCTACGACAGTTCTCAGCACTTAACCTGCTAGCCCACAACAGAAGGGAGGGATTTTTCTTATTTTTCCTTCCCTCTCCCACCCCGAAGTCAATATTTTAGCAATTCTTTCTCCATTGCAGGTGTTCAGCTTAGGCTGCAGAACTGTAACCAGCATGGCAGGAAGGTAACTCCCACTCAGAGCTTTTCCTTCCATCTCAGCCAGAACGGTCACCCAAGGATCCTGCTATGACTGCTACACGTTGCTCCTGCAGTAAATACAGTGTTTGGGACTGCATATGAGAAGGGATTTAAAAAGCACATATTAAAGAAAAAGATAAATAATTTACTAAATTTTGTGTTTTTTAATGAAATCTGACTGTCAAGACTTGTATTTTAGGGCAACAAGAGCAAAAGCTTACTAAAATAAATTTTTTTAAATACAGTTAGCATTTGGAAAGAATAATATACATTGTACCTGCTAGTTAATATGTCAGCAGCACACAGAGAATGAAATCAGGTGCTTCTTTTCCCAAACAGACATTTTAAAATTATGCCAATTTCATTTTGTGGGTTTTGTGCAGCAATGAACATATGCCATCCTGCAGGGACACTGGCTTTGGCAAAAAGCTCAAGCATTCACAAGGAGTATTTTAGTTAATACTTATAGTTTGGTGACTTCTAAACATTTCTCTAATTGTGAATCTTCAAAGATAGTTTTACTGCTACATCCTTCAAGAAGGTTTTGAAGAAAATTAATCTCAAAAAAATGACTGATCTATAAAATAAACACTGGGATCTTTTGCTGCTAGACATTTATATTGACCTGTCTGGCATTAAGATTTCTGACACGCGTTCAACTATTTTAACTTTTTAAAGGCTGTGAATCCTTGGAGACTTCAGGAGATTAATGTTTAAAATATGCTGGTGTTTGTGGTATGAACTGATTTTTCTCATTCTCAAAAAGTTGTTTGTCTTGCATTGAAGAAGGAAATAAAAGTCACCTGCCAGAAAGGAAAGTAGGTACAAAGTGTTGGTGGTGCTGGAGGTCCAAAACACAACTGCCATTCTTACCCTGTTGGAGCACAACGGTTTGACGCTCGCCTGTCGAATCACTTCAGTCATTTTAGGACAGCTGAAGTGTCAGTGCCTGAGAGGTGCAGTGTCAAATATACCCTGTCCTCTCTGCTGCGAGAGCAGAGCTTCAGAACTGAAGAACTTCAGCCCTGACACTTATCTGGAGTTAAGGTAAAATTGCAGCTTTAAATTACAAAAGCCGTGCACAATTCACAAATGTTTGTCCTGTACCAGTTTGGTGTTAGTAGTCCTATGAGATACAATTTAATTTTACTTCATTTGGTCTTGTCAGGAGCTGAATTTCTGTAACAGGAATTCATCTAATTCAATGTTAATTTAGAAATCATTCTTTAATGCTGAATGCAAATGTTTATTAATTTCTAATCATGCTTTATTTTTAAGCATTAATTTAAATCATTATTTATGTATTCAATAATTTTTTCTTAAAAATAGGATACTCTGAAATGTCTACAACCTTTCTGTATCACCCAGAAAGGGGCAAAATATAAAAATGGCAAGCTGCTAATACAACAGAGGTCAATGACATAGCCTACCCTTTACAAGGGAGGTCTGCAATGATGTCTTTATTTGCACTAGCTCAGTTAAAAATTTCTCCTTACCTCCTCACACTTTCACAAGGTAACCCCCACCATAAGATGTTATAGGAACTACAGGAAGTGTGCAAGGGAGCTTTAACCACTGTATCTCTTACTGGAGTTTTGTTTTTAATCATCTCCCCTCTCTACTGCAGCTGTTTTCCCCACCACAAGGTATTTTTAAATCCAAGTTGCTACAAGAGTTACTTCCTGTTGCAGTTATGAGGTTAGTAAAACAAGAACAGCAACACAATAATATTTCACTGTAATTGCAAGCTTTCTTTGTAAAAGCCAGATCACCTCTTATTATATAATATCATGTAATATCCATTACCCATTATAAAATTACAGAAAAGAAAGGTTGACCAAATCCTTGTGATGATATCCTCTTCTTGCTTCACAGAGATGTGGTAAGGGTAACGATGAAAGGCTGTGGGTGGCCAAGACACCAGAGATGAAAAGTCATCTTTTTTTAAATTTTTCACACGATGTGAGAGCCTCAGGAACACAGAAATTACATGGGAGCAACTCTTTGTGCAGAAATCATTAGGGACAGTCACTTCTGTGCTTCTTGTAGCAGCTTCTCAATCATAAGCGAATGGGTGTTGTAGAAGGGCAGCCCATCCACTTCCATTTCCAGACTGGCAGTTTTCCCACTGCGGACCCCGAGCCGCACAAGTGTTTTCAGAAGCTTTTCTTCCTTAAACACCAAAGAAATAGAGCATAATTAAAATCAGGAATCAGACAAGAGCATTCATCAAGTTCTTTATTTTAATTCTAGGAGTGACTGGCAACATCCTCCATATTTATTTTGCTATCAATTTGCTAATGCTTTCTTTATCTTGTCCCAAAGAATATGTTTAGCAACTGGAACTTAGGGAGTGTCAGAAGGCTTATATTCTTCACTGCTGTTTCATTACTGAATTACATTATTGTTCTCCACACTCCCTCAAACAGAATACTGGTCTCAATTCAGAAATATGAATAATTCTTTGCCTGGTTTCAAGTTCCTACATTGCACAAATCAGAATCACAGGAAGACTTCCACCCAAAGTATCTCAAAAATTCATCTGTGGTTTCCCCAGTGAGATAGCTGGCTGCAGCTGCACTTTTAAAGAAAAGGAACAGAAGGGAAAGAGGATGCACCAAGAGAAAAGGTTACAGAGAGCACCTGGATGGGCTGCACGCTCCCTTTCCTTTCCAGCAGCTTTTGTGATCTCTGTGTGCCTTTTGCTCTCTCTCACTTTTTAACTATTGATTTTATGAGACTTCTGGTTGCTTAGGGAAGAGGTGTGGAGAAAAAAACCCTCTGAAATTCTACTTCCTTGATATGCTCTGAAACAGGGTATACTTTGTTTAAAACTACAGTTATTTTCTTGCTTAATAGTAATTTAAGCAGCTAAGAAAGCATGCTCCAACTTGAGCTGGTAAAGTACACAGAGGGGAAAAAAATCCTCATTTGTGAGCAATGGGCCAGTTAGCATGGTGGGATGAAAAGATGGGATAAAATGAGCTCTGAAAAAACACTAATTCTAGGAACAATGAAATTAGAAGACCTGGTTTCAAATGGATGTATGTCATGCATAAACTGCTTTCCATTTGTCATGAAATGTACACAGTAAAACTCTTTCTAGTCTCTTAGCATTTACTACAGTGAGAATTTATTTCTCTAATTCTGTTACTTCTTAGCTTCCCCTACACCAACCTTGTGATAAGTTAATAAGATCTTGAAACACTCACGTACCGTCTTTTCTTCCCTTTCTTTGCTAAGAATGCCCTTTCTGGTCTTTGTCTACTGTTCCATTTCCATTTGCATGGAAATCACTACTAAAACAGCAATATTTAGTATAATTTTTTAATCTGCTTCGTGAATGCACTTTCTAAAGATTTGTCTTATATTTCCTGGTAAGGCATCCTAGTTCTTAGCTGCAACAAAATTAAACAAGGCACTGGTTTTCTATTAAAGGAAAAATATGCATAGTTACATGGTGTCAGTCTTGACATCATGTAACAAGACAGCAATGACAGAGCTATTTAAGGAAATTATCTGGATACATTGGTAGCATAAAAATTGCTACTTTGTAATTTATAAAATTATAAATATACATCAGCTTATATCATACGAATGATCACATATATGAATGCAAATATATGCAACCTGATCTTTCTGCATGAGAGAGGTTTTCCTTAGCACTGACTGTATCCATATGCAAAAGGACAAAGTAGATCTCTCATGCCACAAAAGAGACACCTGAATTGGATACGCAGAATGTAATTTCCAATCTGAATTGTTTCTGCTGCATATTTACATGTCAGAGCTCTCTGATCTGCTTACATGAGGAAAAAAGGGCTTGCTTGCTTAACACTACATAACTATGCCTGATAAACTGTATTCTGTCATCAAATGCTCCTGCTTCCATTTGTAATGAGCATACACAATGTACATTACACTTCCTTAGCTGTACAGTGCTGCAATTTGCTCAAAGTTCTCTCTTCAGTGAATAATTACATTGAGAGTGGGTTAACCAGAGAAATAACAAAATTAATAGAGAAAGTAAATTCTAATTTTTGCTTTATTCAAGGAAAAACTCCCTTATGAATGACAAAGCTAGTAAAGCATAGTAAAGAAAAAAGGCCACATATTTATTTATATATTTATAATGTAATTCATATTCTTATAGGTAATAATGTCAAAATAAACACTATACAGTTAATTTGTTACCATTAATAAAGCATTCAGTAAAATAACTGCAGCTTGATATGTTAACCTGGTTGTGATATGAAATGAGGAGATGACTAGGAAGTTTAGCATTAGCTACATTTGGACATGTATAAATTAATCTATTTCACTGCAGTCACTTTGCTATAAAAGTACTACAAACATCTGAAAAATCAAGCCAATACCATAATCAAACATAATTATAAGTCAACTCCACAGCTGCAAGGTAAGCAAAGATTCAGATCAAATTGTTCCTTGCTCCTCAGTTCTCAAAAAGGAACAAATGCTTTGCAGCATCACTTGCTAAAATGTATGTAAAGCCTAATCCATGCACTCAGTTATCTTTCTGTTCAGTGGGAAGGGAGAGCTTCACAGTTCTGGGGTTTGTGGCAGAGCAATCCTGACACTGCTTGAACACAAGACTGCAGAGAAATCACCTGTGTTTCAGGAGAAGTCTTCACTGAATAATTACAATCTACAGCATGGAAAGAGTGACATTTTTTGAAGAAAAATAAAGCACATTATAAGAAGAATGTTTGGTGCTTAGGCACTCCTTCAAATGTCCTCTTTCCAGCTACAAATACAAACATAAACACTGAAGTGGAGATGTGCGGTGGCGCTCTTCATCTTACTGGGGTAATTATTAGAGCATTAAATGAAGCTGGATTTTGCAGAAAGTAGCCATATACACATAAATGGTCTGGGTTTTTGTACTAATGGAGTATGCGAATACTAATGTCTTCAATCTTCTGTACTGTTTACTGTTGTGTGATTAAAGATATCCTATTTTCTTGTCACGCATTTTGTCATTTTCTCTCCTCCACAAAACTGTTTCCATTAATTTTATCTCAATAGATTTTAGTATTGCACTTTGAATAGCCCATTATTGGATCATTAATATTCCCAGCTGTATAGCTTAGTAAAACAAAAACAAGAAGGATTTCCTGTATACAATATCACATTTAATTAGGGTATCTCATTACCAGGAATTTTGATCATAGTAGTTTTTAGGATGCATCAATTTAAATGTCAAAAAAACAACAGATGAAACTAGACAGAACATCGAAAAGTGAAAAGTAGTTAATCTATTTTTTTAAAAGATTGCACTGAAAAGGGCCATACACTTTGTTAAGTCAAAGGATAAGTGGCTAAATGGCTGTACCAAATGTTGGGATCAGTTTCAGCTTTATGACCTTTATATGAAAAATTACAATAGAAAGAATTAAAAAAAAAAAAAAAGAAGTAAGACCTACTCTAAAATACTTTAGAGGTGCCTTGTTGGAATTTCATGCAGAACATACTGTCATCTCAGGAGAAATACTTCCTTATTTTGGGCAATATCTATGGTGGATGGATTACATTTTGCTTAGCACTCTTGGAGGTCACAAACTTAATGTTTTTTCTAAGTTTCTATAGAAGTACTCTACCAATAAAGCTAAATTTTTAAGTTCCAAAGTTATTACAAATATGTGGAACAAACCGTACTTTATCATTAAGTGTGTACATATATATAATGTGTATATATATATATATATATATATATATATATATATATAAAACACTGCCAAGATAAAAATAGAGCCATGTGCTCAGCAGGATGAGCATAGATCACAGTCATTTCTCACCCCTCTCAGTTATTTTACTTTTTCTCAGTCTGAAACCTTTGCATTCCCAGAATATCACACTGTTCAGAGCTGCATTAGTCAAAACACATTTAAAAATATTCCTATGCAAGTTTTTCTCCAACTCTAATTTAGAAACATTCAAAACTACTTATAGAATAGTTCCAGCATAACTAGAAAAGGTGGCAAGATCAGAAGTAAGGTGCAAAGATCAGAAATATGGAGTGGCTTCTGCATTAGAACTGTGACTTTTGATTTTGGAAGCAGATATCTAAAGAAGACTACAACAGAGATTTAAAAGATCATGAAGGAAGTCGGCAGGAAATTTTAATCACCATACCTCAGTACAAATATTTCTTGTATTGCCCCTAAAATTGTAGCACTGTCTTGTGCTTAAAGTGGCAAGATGTAAATACGTTCATATTGGAGGATTTTTATTTGCAATGTGTCTTGAATCCTTTGCAGAATAGTCTAAATACAGGGTGGCTGCTCTTTCACAAGGGATTCCCAAAAGACCTTGTGACAGCAAGCTATTGAACTGGACTATGCAGGACTTAGCACTGGCAGCCATTCCCATCTACATGACATGAGCTAGTCACAACTCCTTGGCCCCACAGGAATTACCTTGGAAACCGAGGGAAGTGCCGATAGCCAGGCCATCTTCCTGGATAACTGTGGAAACCCAAGAGCTTTCCTCAGGTAGCGATCGTGTATTTCACAGGTGTGGAGAACGTACAGAGCACAAGCAATGGCGTAGCCGCCCCAGTTAGACACCCCTGCAAAGAATGAAACCAAACTGTCAAAAAATGGCTGGGTTAGTATCAACAGTGTCAGGTACCTGGGCCAGGAACCTAAAAACCTGAGCCTGAACAGTCTGGACCATCCAGTTCATAACTTGGTCCTTGCTGAACACAAACACATCTCTTTTGCTGTGAATTTTATTTTGTGCTGCTTTAGAAGGGAATTTTAACCATAACACTCAACTTTTGTTGTACATTAGGAACGTACCTTTGTCCTTGAGTGGGAATTCTGAAAATTCATATATGCATAGACACTTTAATTCTCACACAGATCACTTCTGCAGTCTTTCTTGTTATTCCTCCTTACTGAGCACTGGTCTAGTGTAAGGTTCCTTGCCCATGGTGGAGGGGTTGGAACTAGATGATCTTTAAGGTCTCTTCCAACCCAAGCCATTCCAGGATTTTATGATTCTGTGATTTTATTTACTGCAAGATTTTTCAAGAATACTCAGGATTTGCCCAACTATTTCCAATTAAATGCACTTTCTTCATGGAACATTCTTAGTTTTCCAGCTCTTCCGTAGCCACAGGTTCTTACCTCTTCAGAAAATCAACGTAATACAGAAATAGATTCATTTTCCAGGGATGACTTGGTCATACACAGAAAGGGCCAATACAAATTACTTGTAAAGACAAACGTTCCTTGTCAGTTCTATTCTCAAACATCAGCTACTCTCCCACCCCACCAAAAATCCCTTACCAGCCACAACAGTAAAATCAGCTTCAACATCACAAGCTATAACATCTCCATTTTTTATGTGCTTCTTTACAGCATCTTTTACTTTGCCCATTCCTAATTCATTTCCTCCATCTCCAACACCTTTAAAAGAGAAAAAGACAAAATAAGTATGAACTCAACATATAACTAACATTCCATTTAGAAAGCATCCAATGTCTTCCCAGTCACTGTGACAGTTTATAGCTCCATATCAGACCGTTTATTTTCAACCCAAAACCAGAAGACTGTGAATTAAATAGCTGAAAGTATCACCTACCACATGCCAACCTGTAAGTGTAAATATGCAATGTAGACTGTGTGTTGTGTGCATGCAAAAGAAATCAAAATTATCAAGTGCTTGTGAACTGCAGACAGAATTAACACAGTAAACTTTGCTCATGGAAGGCCTAAAATGAGCGTTCTATATAATGTGTTACCATTTATTACAATAGCAAAAATAGAGAAAGAAGATAAATAATTCAAGATAACCCTGAGAAATGAGACAATTTTATAATAAAATATAGAAGACTTTGTCTTGTTACAAGCTTTAATTTAAAAATGAGAATAGAAGTAAAAATTGCAGAATGACAAGCAAAAATATACATGAGGACTTTGGCAGAAGTCAGACTGACTGCACTGCTCATCTGCCCTACACAGACCACTGTCACTGTGCCACAGTATAGGAAGAGCCCAGCCCTGTGTACTATTACTGTTTTCATTTTCTGTCATTTATGGAAGAAAACAGCTAGTCTTTCCTTTTTTAAGTGTTCTTATATACAGGATGTGGGGCCTTAATACTTTTTGTCCAGAGAGAAACATTATGCATTTGTCTTAGTGATT
Source organism: Pyrocephalus nanus (assembly GCA_038380795.1). Classification (NCBI taxonomy): domain Eukaryota; kingdom Metazoa; phylum Chordata; class Aves; order Passeriformes; family Tyrannidae; genus Pyrocephalus; species Pyrocephalus nanus. The sequence continues at coordinate 47,128,647 of CM076265.1, read as the reverse complement.
TCAGTAAAATCAATGGGACCTGTGTCATTTCAGGAAAATTCTGGGTAACCCTAGGTTTGTGGCATGAAATTGCTGGATGTCATTCAGAGATCTGGAGATAAGGGTAACATATAAACTACATAAAAGCTGGGTAGTACCTCTAGTCTCTTACCAATATATTAAAAAACACATAAAAAAATCCATCTATTTAGTCGGAAAACAAAATTTCTCTTTGACCTGTTAGTCTGAATGGCATCTTTTTAGTCTGAAGATTTTACAGAATAATCCAGTCAATGTCTGTGAAATAGAACAGTGAAGAGCTCCAAGTCCCCACTGTGATATATGATTTGAATTTGAAATGTGACTGTGCTCTAATGCACAGCATGTGTTACAGGAGGGAAATTACAATATTTATAATTTACACTTCAAGCCCTGAAAATTGGTAAATTTAACACTTTTAGTAACTGCATAAATATCTCATATGTAACGAATTTCTTCTTTAAGTGAAATGGAAAGTTATTTCTCAGCAGCAATATTTTATTTAACTCCTTAAGTCTATACAGTCAAGTGGAGCACGTCTTACATAAAAGGATTTGCCATGGAACAGCTGATATTTTTTCTAATCTGCTTTAATAGTCTCTTCACATTTATTTCACTGTTGGGATTTAATGGTGCTTTCATAAATCTGTTTGTTGGTGGTACTTTTCAAACAGATAATGATACAATCCTGCTGCCTCTATCCTTATATACAAATATGGAAATTCTACTCTTTTGTAAGAATCCCACACAATGTTTTGATTTTTCTTATGTTAAAAATGCAAATTTTTGCTTTTAATATTCTTTAAAAAGGCTAAGATGAATTCTTGTCTTTTTAAGATCATCAACAGCTTCTTTAACTGAAAGATATCAATTGTTCAGGGCTTTTTGTATTAGTCCTGCTTTGCTTTTCTTGTCTTAGTGGAAGTCTCATCACCAGGACGGCTGCACAATGAGTAGATCTACTGCTGTGGATTGATCCCATTAGTGTGACACTGGGAGGAAAAGAACACCACACTGAAAAGCTTCCTGTGCCATCTGTTTTCTTCTCCCTCCACACATGGGCAGGGGACTGCATTTACTGTAGGTCTCCAGAGCGAAATTCACCTGACAAAATGCAGCATCTCCCCATGTGCCAGTCAGCTCGACTTCTTTTAAAGTCAGCAGAGAGAAACAGACCCTTCACATATTCAGTTCGTCTCATCCCAAGGCAGACATCTAAAATATAGATGTCTGAAAATAGGCAAGATGAATCCTCTTCTAAAGGCCCGAGTGCTTTTCAGGCAGAGGAAAAATAGTTCTGCCAGACCTTCCATGTAAGTTTTCACTGACTACATTGGTTTCTGAAACTACATTCATCAAATGTGCAGGAAATGTCAGTCTTCCATGCTAAAGGTCTTTTGTATAAAAGGGAAACATGTGTGACCCCATTTTTTCATGCAGTACTTTGGAAAGCTTTTAATCAGCTCCTATATAAATAGCATATAGCTATGTCAATTGTATGACAGCTGAAAAGAAATAGCATGGGGTTCCAGTAGCATGTCTTAGTCTTTTATTTCAGTCTTGTGTGAAAAATGAGTCCTTCCAACCTCAGCCTTTCATGTCTTATTTTGTATATTCCTGAAGGTTGCTGCTTACTCCATGATTTTTTATGGTATCGGTACCCATACAATAGTAGGCATTTCTCATACTTCGTTTGTGGTCAGGCTACCAGATCAGATTTTTTTAAACACAGATCTTATTTTAAATGCAAAACTTAACAGCAACTAATCAACACATAACAAATGTTGTAACATTTCCCCTCTCCACCTACTGACACAGTACTTCTTGCCACTGAGCCCACTATACAAAGACTTCTGTAGGCTGAAAACCTGATCTTTCAAGTATTCTAGTCTTTAAGGTTATCCAGGTATTCCACCCTAATGCTGTACAGTATCAGCATTTATTTTGGAACTAGACATATGCCTCCAAATTCCTACTGACCACGAAGGCAGTCAAATACAGCCCCACCAGAAAAAAAATTATCCTAATCAGTAGCAATACATTGTTATCAGCAACGGGAGGCAAAACACAATGGCCACAGCCCAGTGGCCTCACCAAGCTAAGCTTTGCAGAAATACATTGAAACATTCAATAGCCAACCGAAGAAATCGTAACCCAAAATTACAAAACAGACACAAAAAGTTAGTGTGACAAGCAAAACAAGAAATGTTAACCAGGTAACAGACAATGTAAGAAACAATTACATTGTTTTTCTATGGACACTCAGTTCTCCAGTGTAGAATATGCACTACACAAATTGCACAGATCACAGCAGATCCCTTAATTATCTTTTGAAGCCTCTAACTTAATAAACCATTTCCTATGTAGATATTTCTTTAGAGAAAGTTCACAGCACTGAGATAGAGTGAATCTGGGTAACTGTTTCTTTTCTTCTTATTCACAAGCCTGTGGTATTTTTAATTAATGACATTTCACAGTATATTTGAACATTCAGCGAATAATTGAAACAAATACATTCTACTGAATAGACTGAAATTTTCACCTGGCAGAACTCTCCAAACTCCACCAAATCAATAATGTACTCTGAGATGCCATGGGAGACATTTTAAGAAATTAAAGGACTCAGGTTGTGATGTTACGTAAGTAGCTAGAGAGACCAAGTCCTTGTATCAACAGTCTAAAATCAGGGACAGGAATTGAAATTAACTGCAGCAGATAAAGCTCCAGGGCATTTTGCTAGACATCTTTATGAAAGAGAGCTTTTTCTGTACTTATTCAGTCAATCTTTGACTTCTCTGCTGAGATTGCCAAGAGAGTGCCATCTAGAGTGCTTCTTTTTGAATGTTAGAAGTTACTCCTTACAGATATGAAAACATTTGGATCATATCTAAATAAAATCTATTGCAAATTTCAAGCTAATACAATAATTACCAGTGAACTCTTCTGCTACACAGCTTTTAAATTATACCAATACAGTGAAAGCAGACTATGCATTATCTCTGCAGGAGGTCTCTATATTCTGTGGAAACATTTGAAAAACAACAATACTGGGAAGCCAAGCTTCTGTGCTTTTGGTAATACTCAGAAGTGAGTCCATAGCACTACAAAAAGAGAAGAAGTAGACATGTTCTGAAGAGACTGAAATCAGCCTGGCATGGGTGCTTATTTCTGATTTTGGGACATGTATTTCTAATTTCATTTTTAATATTTATATGGATTATATAGCTCCAAAACTCTGTTATGGGCCACACAGTGTTGCGGGAAGCATTTGATTATACAACGATGTTGTACAACACTTTATATATATGCCTTAGTCCATAGCATATTTTTTCAAAACCAGATACAATTAAGTTTTCAGCAAAAAAAGGACTATTGACAAAAGATAGAAGCACTGTTGACAAAAGCATCCTTATTAGATGCATTAGCCAAGGTAAATGTAGTTTTGGCTGGAAGGACAATGCATTCCTTTCAAGATTCTTACTGTACATATATTTTGTTAGACAAGGCACTATTACAGTAAATGCAAATATCCCTGCTCAAAAGTACTGCTAAAGACAACACAAACTAAGATTCTATCCAGGCTGCTGCTTTAACTCAGGTCTATCTATCATAAAATAATACTTTATTAGGCAATGTTTCCATTCAACAATCATTTGCTTTCTATGCTTTCTTTCACACATAAAATACAGAATAAAGTCACTGTCAAAAACTGCACTTAGAGAAGTGTATGTACACACGCTGATTTTTAGGTAATACACCTGGGCCTGCTTTTTTTATCCTTAAATAACTTTGAAATCAACTTCTACATTTTTTTTTTTGGCTGTGAAAATCCTTCAATATAACCCTGTAATTTTTCTCCAGCATTGGTCTCTTCAAATTCAGCCACAACAAAGAGCTGCAGCCTGCAAGCAGCTATTCAGCACCTGCCTCTTGCTCCCCTTCACTTCCACTAAGAGTTCCTGTTCTGAGTTTCTCTTGCTTCTGAGAGTATCACACAAACTCACACATACCTGTTGTTGTCACTCCTGGAATGGTTCGTGCAGCTAAAAATAGTTCATCTATGGGATCCACGAGATGTTTAATGTTAACTTTCCTGGCATTATAATAATTGCCATCAGCAGCCATCCCAGCACGCTCTATTGCTATCAGGTGATCATATCTGGTTAGAGGTGAGTGAAAAAAACAGAGGAGAGGAGTCAAAGGTGTGATTTTCCCATGTGCTTGGTTCTACTTTTTGACCACTTGGGATTTACGGTAAAACTTGGATACTGTTTTTTTATTTCTGAATGTAGTTCTCTATGTTTTTTTTCAAAGGTTATTTCAGGTTTTTTATAGCTTTAGTGCAGCTCCCCCAAACCACATTTGCTACGAAGAAATAGAGAAGTTCCTGCAATCCTCCTAGCCAGCAAAACTTTGGGTCAGCCATCTGGTCTGGCTCTGTTCCACATTAAAATGGACAATATCTTGTAAAATATTAGTCTCTGTTAGTGTTTTCAAAGAAAACAAAAAAGTGGGCAATTAATGATCATCTAAATCCTTTTTAGTGCAAATATATCTCTGCCTAAAGAACATGGTTTGGCAAATATCCATCTCTTTCTAGTTAGGGAATGTTTTGGTTTGGGTCTTTAGATTCAGGAGACTTTAATTCTATGGCTATTTTGCTAGTTATGAAAATAGACAGATGTACTGCAGATGTCCTACATTTTAAGCAGAATTTTAGTACTCAGTTCTGCCACTGCATGTTAGAATTAACTTATTTTGCTTCTGTTTCTTCAGTTTTACTGCCAAGAGGTTATGAATTCTGCTGAATTACTTAATATTCTTGTGGTTGGGTATCTACAATGATTTCAGAGACCTTAAGCAGGTTAGTCGTCTACTTAAATAAAACACTTCAGCTTTCTTGGTCCTAGGGATCAATTTAAATAGAATCTGGCTGTACTTATATATAGCTATAAAACATATTTTTAAAACAGTATTAAAAGACAGTATCATGCATACTATTACAGTATACACTAACCTGTGAAAAGAAATGTGAATTGAGTAAATACCACAGTGAAAGGTATTTTTGTTAAAGAGAGCAAACTGGAGGCAACTACATTAAAATGCTTTGCAAAGAAAGATCAATAAAAATGAGCAATGTATGTCTACAAGGAAATGTCAGTTGCCTGCTAAGTAATGAAACGTGTGTACAGCTACTTAGAAAATTCTCCAGTACATTAACCCTAATCACACACTTTGTATAAATTTGAACTTTTGTCCAACATTATATACTCAACAATGCATATGTGAACAGATCACATCAATACTGAGAAATACATGCGTGCATTTGTAATTTATTCTCTGGCTGCAAAAGAAAACAGGGTGATAGCTTCCAATACATTAGAAACACATACATTTTATTAAGTCAGATCGGGTTCCCCGGTTGTCAGACATGACAACTAGAGCCAAAGCGCTAAAAAATGAACACACTTCACAACTCTTTTCCTAGCTCTTTCACTGACTTTGACATAAATACTTTCTGATTTTCTCATTTAAAAATTGATAATACAATATACATTGGGGGTGTGTGTATATATATATATATATATATATATATGAAATACCTGCCGAAAAACTTCTAGAAATTTCCATGGTCGTTATTTTTATTATATCTTTACACAGTAGAGGTGTGACCCATTCTCAGAAACTGAATACACATACCTTGGTCTTGCAGAATTTCCATTGTCACACAAAAACATTAAAGCTGAATTAGCACTTTCCCTTTGATAACTCAATAGAGGGATGGGTTTCTTGAGAATTCCTACGGGAAAACAAAACACAATTCAGATACTACATACCTTTTATTTTGTTTAATGTGTTTTTGAGTAACTTAAAAACAAGAAGAAAGCAAAATGACTAGAATCGTAAGAACTCAATGTCTTTACACTGTTCTTGGTAAGTTCTCTGAATGCTTACTTTAATGTAAACTTGTTTAAATGCTAATGCTAATAAATGGAACCTTGAGATAGAAAACAGGTCTACATGAACAAGAACAGACATCCAGAATTTATCACAAACAGTTAATCCAGAATCAGTACCCAGATATGTACACATTAACTTGATGCCAGCTATTGTAGCAATGCTGAGCAGAGCATAAAGGATGAAGTCTGGTTCATGCTCTGGGGAAAAAAGGTCCTGTACTAAGTGACAGTGAGATTAAAACCAAAGCAAACCTTGGCTCAAATTAGCAAGATAAAAACCGAACCCCCCATGTTTCTTACCTTGTTGAACAGCTTCTTCAATAATCTTTTTATTCAGATCCATGGCTCTCTGATCTGTAACTATGGCAACCTCTTTTTCCAAGGCCTGCAGTATAGCTGCAATAGCAAGGGCTCCCGGGGGCCCGTCATTCTCTTCTGGTGGCTCATAAGTGAAGTGGGTAGGAAATCCAGTTGTTATCAGCACAGACCGGGCATGGGAGATGGCCAGGCAGGCCTTCAGAAGCTCATCCAGGCGCTGCAGGTGAATTATACCCCGCTCTCCTACAAAAGTGTTTTTAAAGAGAGCAGTACACTTAAATGTAGCATTCCCCTTCTGAAGTTTCCCTATGAGTGAAACTGCATACTATAGTGACATAAAATGGGTTAAAAAAACAAGAGAAAGAAAAACCTCTGGTCAAGGCAGGAATTAGGGTAATTTCCTCAGGAAACCCAAGAAGGTGTAGGATATGAGTAATGAAGATAATGAGCTCTGTTTCCCAGTTAAGAATATCAGATAGCTGGATTTTGAAAATTACCATACCTAGCATTTCTAGGTATTAGTGTAAATAGCTTTTTCTGAGAGCTTATTGCATATTTTTTCCTTTCCTTTGGCCCCCGCTTTACTCTGATCTGTGACAACAGTCCTGCTAGACTTTGTCTAGCCACTGAAGCTAGATTGCATCTCAAGCACTCCAGACCTCACATAAGTTCTGATGAAGACTTCAGATGTCTCTATTTAACTTAAGTTTGTTTAATTTCACTTTGTCTCTATTTAACTTATCTAACTTAGGGAAGAGCTAATTCCCAAATAAATTTCACTTAATGAAATGATTAACCACAGAAGTGGTTAAATGGTTAAACACAGAAGATGTTTCACAAACATCAGAAGTTAGTTACACTGAGACTTTTATAAACTCAGTCAAAACAGTGGTATCTAGGTGATTGTTACCTATTCTTGTAACACTTCATGTAGTAGAGAACTGTGTTATCAGACCTTAAGAAATAGGTGAATATTAACAGAAGTCTCTTCTCACGGGTCAGTCCCTGAAGAAGCAACACTGTGCTGTGTATGGCTCTCATTGTTCAAACACTTCCTATCCCCTCTCCTTTCCCTGCCACTTGGAGACAGAAACTCAAGGCTCAGTCCTTAAATTGCTAGCACTCCTGAAAACCACGGATATCAGCATGATGTGCCGATATTCATCAGCTGACAGAAGTAAGTCTTCATTATTGTTTTCCATCCTCCTCAGATCTTCATTATTTCTCAGTCCCCCACCCTCACACCTTCCTCTTTTTGTTCTCTATTTCCCCTTTGCCGTTTCTCCCTCTGTTCCCCTAAATAACATACAGGCAATACACATATAGTGGACAGAGAAAAACGTTCTGAACAAAACTTAACAGAAGCATGGAATATAAGTCTCTTAGAAGTGAGGTATATTAACTGAGACAAAGTACTGTACTCTCCTTTAGCAAGAAAATGAGCTAACTCTTAAGTTAGGTCCTGTATTTCTGCAGAGCGTGGCATTGTGCCAAGCTGAACTCCAGAGAGTGGGAAAAGGAGAGGCCTTATGAGTAAAAATAAACAGACCCAAATACATGCACACAGCCCAAACCTGGAGCTTGGGAGCACTGGGCGTAAGCTGTTTTCCACTACTGCCCACAGAGGATTTCAGAAAATTTATGGGACACTGAAATCAAAATTTGCAGCAGCCAGAGGGGACTAACTCAGAGTGTGTATTTTAGGAATGGCTGTCCTATTCAGTTTGCCTTTACTTACCTCTTGTCTTCCTTGTACACATGTGCAGCACTAACTCAACCTTCCGCAGTGACCTGGTCACTTTGGCCCATCACACAACACCTCAGTAATGAATACATCAACAGAGCTTCATGTAATTCCACCCATCAGAGAGGGGTGTTTGAAAAACACAGGCAAGGACTAGAATTTTTTGGTAGGAGCATAGTCATGAACATATGTAAAGAAATGTGCTATTTACTCAACAGTGAATACCCATGTAGCTGTTAGCAGCATGATGAGGTGCCCTGTACCTTACATTTCAATTTCAGTTTTTATTCAGTAACAGCTCTTATTCCCTGTGGACTCTCTGGTCTGCTGCAAACATCGATGCTTCTTTGTACTTTGAGAGTATATAGTCATCAACATCAGATATTCTATTACCCATAAGGTTGAATGGTTTTGGCCAGACCCTGATATTAACTACAGTAACAGAAAATAGAAGACCTAGTTATATAAACTTACTGTATTCCACAAAGAATTCTTAAAATTGCCTTTAGAGTCTGTGTTCTAGAATTTTATAAATATCAAAAAAGTCAGGATAGATCATATCTACCTCAAAACGAATCCACCAAAGGAAGACAGGTTTTGTTTATACCTGGATCTATTCCAATCAGGGTCTCTAGAGTTCTTATCTTTTGGGCTGCTTCTGCTGACACAATACTGAAATGCAGCGGATCTTGAGAAATGCAGTGGACTTGTGGGACTTCTCTTAATGATCTGACATTGTTGTTCTTTACGTCGGTGATGAACATGCACCCTGGAGAATGAGTAAAAGCTAATGGAGCTCCTAAAATGGATGAAAAAACTCCAGTTAAATGTTATTATTGCAATATATTGAATTATCAGAGTAATGAAATTGCAAATAGCTACTTAATTTAACAACACAGAGCCCGTGCCTGATGACACTTATGAAAACAGGTGATATTTTAAGTTACACTGCAGCAATTAATACACTTTCAGAAAGAAATGTATGCACATACATCTGTAAATGCTTTCACTTTTAAAAAGCTCACAGAGGTAGTCGAGATCAGTTTTTTCCACAACGTTCTCTCTAGTCTAGACTTGAGGCAACTTAGGAACAGAACCCTCCCAGGATGTTGGTTGGGAATTGAGGCTGAAACTTGGCTTTGACATGCATGAAGAAACGAATGCATTGACGTAATGACAAGATAATGCTTGAGTTTGCCCAGTGTGTTGGTGAAATTGTTTCTGTAAGAATTAATTATTTTTTCAGATTCTAGAGTGCTGCTGGAAATTATAATGTCTCTCTTGTACCTTTAAATATCCTCATAATAGTTATATGACAAAACTGTCAACTCTGCCCGCTGGCCAGGAGTAGTCCTCTATTAGATTAAGAAAACAGGGACTAGAATTTCTGTGCAGTGTCTTGCCAACCTAGCTAGAAGAGCTATAAACTGGCAAAGAATAATGACAAAAGGTGACCAGTAAGCATTAGCAAAGGGAATCCGAGTAGCCTCTAAACCTGAGGAAGGTAAGTAGAACTGCTGAAGAACACAGGAAAGAGTGGGATTTTCAGCTCAGATTTGGGACTGGACAAAAGAGATCGTATGTAAGAAAGAAAAAGAAGTCACTTCTAGAGCTTATCACATTTAGAGCAGGTGATGAGAGAAGTTCAGATAAACATCTTTGAGGAACCACAAGGATATAACAGATCCTGCAAGGAAACAAGGACAAAGCAGATGACCTCCCAATGTTCTCCCCATTATACTGCCTACAATTATTAAGCTTCTTTTTCAGTAAGAATGAAAATACAGTATTTCATTCCCCACTAGTGACTTAGAGCAGTATATAATACTGTCACTATGGTTTCCTTGCCTTTTCTTGCCCTTTGTGCTCATGCCTGTTATAAATGACTGCATAGAGTGCAGGACAGCTCTGTGCAGTGGACAAAGCTTCATTTATGTACAGCGTGTCACGTTTACTTAATTTTGGAACAAAGCTCCGCATTCTCTGTGAGACAGTTATGAACCCTTTTCCAGGTCAATCAATTTGCTAGCTCTTGACAACATTTTGGAAAGATTTCTGGCTGCTCCCTTTTTTTCCCTTCTTTTTTTCTTTTTCCTTTACTGTTGTTTTACTGCAATGTAATAAGAAGTAATATTTTAAAAGAAAGCAGCTTAAAAATTAATGCCTTTAAACTTCTAGTTTTTTATAATGCTTAAAAAGATGTTTTGATGCTGCCAGAGCTTTAGATTTGAGCCTTTAAAATACTCACACAAAAGTGGTGAAATTTCAGTAAGAATTTTCTTTAAAGTAGACCTGTATTTCAGAATGGAAAACAGTCTTGCCAAAGGCTGTTTTGTTGTTTGGTTGGAGTGTTTTTTATCTTACCCTGAAATCAAGCCTTCTAATCAGCCAACTCATTCAGCCTGCATTAAAAAAAAAAAAAAAAAAAAAAAAAGGAAAGAGAGGAAAAAAAGAGATCAAAGGATAATGTAAAAAGAGTCTTCAAACAGCACATACTGCAGCTGATAACTGCTTCTGCTCCTGTTACTCCACAGGCCCAAAACACTGGAATGTCACCGGGGTGAAGGTGAACTGGATCTCCATAGTCTGGTTTAGAAAGATCTTGTATTCCCAGCAGACCTGGAATTGATCAAAAATGAAATCATGAGCGATTCTAATTAAGCAGTAGTACTGCAAAGCCAGGGGGGTAGACCCCAAACATCATTTAATGACACTGAGCTAGGAGTGAAAGAGTGTCAAGTCCCCCTGAAGCAGCACATTTAGTTTGCTTACGAGTGCATATCCTCAAGAGCCTGAGCTGACTTGTTTTCCCATTTTGATAACACCAGTAAAAATGTACTTACCTTATTTCTGTAACAAAATACAAGCTAGACATCTATGCTGAGTTTCCAAGACAATATAAATCTTCTCTGTCGACAGAAGAATTACATTCATAACACTGGCAAACAAGAATAAATGACTGCAGTGCAAAATGAGTTCTTTCTAGAATATATTTTCTACTGCATTCACTTCCTACATTCTTTAGCTAGAGAAATGATCAATCTCTCTTCTTCCTCTCTAGCTTAGATAACTACATCTCATTCTAAGCCAGCTTTCACTAAATTGTCATTTTCTTTATTCTAACACCTACCGTATTCTAACACCCTAATCTGGGTCATTCTAAGTACTTGTTATCTTCCCTTGTTTTTAAATTTTTCAGATGCTCTAATATACCATTGTCTTTTCTGGAATTAATTTATATGATCCGTGTATATAATAGTTTACTCTTTTCTGTTACAAATAAATAATGGAGTTTCTCAATGGTCTTGTTCCTCTACTCATACAGGGACTTATTGCTCGTTCCTCAGATTTTACTCAAATATATTACCGGAGTGTCATGTTAACAGTGACATCTCCTTCCATGTCCAGCAATGTGATTCTTCTGTGTGTGCAGCCCATGATTACCAAATTTCTGACAGCAGAGGGGAAATTATTGCAGGTGTTTGTTTGGTTTTGATTTTGTCTTTTTCAAACAGCCTCCTGTCTTACATTTTTTTTTCTCCTAAATTTTCCCTTGCAAAAGAATAGGCCTATACTTGTCCAAGCTAGATTTAAAAAAAAAAAAAAATAAATTCTTGTCATATTTCTATTTATTCTGTCTTAAGTGTTGTGCTCAATGTATGCTATTTCAATATTTTTTAAAATAATGCAGTATTTACTTTCACAGTCATCTACTAAGACACAAAATGCATCCACACATACTTCTTCCCATGTTGTCAATCACTGCTACCCTGTCCCTGGAATCTCTGGCAGCACGAAAGTATTCACATATAAATGAGACTGCATACATTTCAGAGAAATATGATTACACTTTTTTCCAAAACGACCGCTGCCATATAACCTAATTTATCTACATCAGAGAGCTATCTTTTATCTAAGAAATTTGTGTGTTCAGCTCATTCAAAACCTTTTTTTTTTTTTTTTTAAATTTTTTATTTTTGTTTTGTTTTGGCGGTTGTTGTTTTAAATTCAGGTTTGGGACCATTAGAAAGGATTAAAACATAACAAATTCAGTGGTGCAGGTATTTCAGTCTTACCACTTCCCATGGTTTCCCTCATCACTTCTATACAAAGTAAAGCACACGCAGAATGAAAAATGAAAAGCACTGACCAGGGTCACCCATGTGAATTGGTGCTCCGTGGGCTTCTTTTAATTCAGACGTTGCCAGCACAGCTGCTTCCAACTTGCTTTCAGGAATAGGTCTCATTGTGACTACTAAGTTGCAGCAAAAGGGAGAAACGCTGTAGCAAGGAACAGCTGTCTGGCAGTTCAAAAGAATCCAAGGTGTTAGCAGGAATATTGAATATTACTTTTAAAATATTAGAATAAAAAAGTCTAAAACCTTGTGCTGTACTTGACTTTAGAAAGGCTGCATACCAACATTCATTTTAAATCCTTTAAAGAAAAATTCTTAGCATCTCATTTTTTCCCTGTAAGATTCCATACTCTAGCTTCATCACAGAGATCACTAAAATTTTCAACATCATGCATTTATTGCTTCAGTGCATACAGCACTGAAGTGTGCTGAGGTGAGCTCAGGATACTTTGAATGTTGTTAGAAAGCAATGGTGTGTTCCCTATACAGAAAGAGCTAATAAAAAAATCATTGCACAGCTACAAATCTGTTTGGTCTGAATCTACTCTCTGTATTTGAATACAGTGCTCTGTAACACATCAGGCTCAGGAACTGCTGCTGGCAGCACCCACATCTACAGAAGAAGCAAGTTCCATACATACAAAATCTTTCATGCCTCTACAAACGTTCTATGGAATTCATAATCTTCACCAATGGGAATCTGAAACATCTTTTCTATTTAGAAATAAAGCAGGTTGGCTTTTTAGAACAAAATGTCTGAAATCTGAGTTGCAGTTGAACATAAGATATGCAGAGAGCTAGAGCTGTCTAGAAAATGTTCATTTAAAGTCTTTATAATAACAATAATCACACCTGTCACTGAAGAAACACACTGCAGTTCTTCACAGCATTGATGTGCTATAAAATTTTCCTAATTCTGAAAAGAAGGACTCACATACGAGTTACATTTGCACCTTCATTTTGACCAGGAGCATGGAAAAAGATTGTGAAATGGTAACACTGAAAACAACAATAACCTTTGTCTAGTAGACCTGCATCTGCACTAAATGAAAAAGGCATGCAGATATGTACTTCGGTATTCTTAGTCTATCTACTGGAGCCAGAATTATACTAAGACCTCTGATAACATTAAAATCTACACCATAAACTTTTTGACCACAGTCAGTGCTATGGTAGACACCTCAAGTCTTCAGGAACATCTTCCGTCCCAGAGGTCTGGATTCACAGCAAATGTGCAGTTTAAAGGTTCTACTTGCACTAAAAATGTCCAAAATGTAGCTGTTGTGCAGAAGAAACTGCTACTATAATGGCTCATGAAAGGAATATTCCAACTGCAAGTTGGAGTTGGTGTGGAGAGGAAGACATGTAAAGGTATGGTCAGAATAGGATAAGGGTCACTTATTGAAACACAGAGGACAAAACAGAACAGAATCCAAAAGAAATGGCCACCACAAGACACAGGGGGAAAACTTAGCCACAAAAAATGAATAAAAAAGCAGATTTGCCTTGCACTGAACTGGGGCTGGGAATATTCTATGCTGCATTTTTATGCACTCAGCACTAGAACATGCCTGAAGTTACTGTACAGGTAGGGGAAAAAAGTTCTTATTTTGAGCAATAGGTATTATGCATCCAACATGAATACGGACAAAACTCACAGCAAAGTTACAACAAAGACTACGTGTATGTGCATATACTTACTTTGTACATGCTTACATTACATTTTTGCTCAACGTTTCTTACAGGAATGCCCGCACTTTGGACTGCTTTTTCAAAAGAGAAGCTGCAGCCTAAATAAAATGTCACCATGTCCTTAAGTTGTTCAGAATATTCCTTCAGACTTTTCAGTGATCCAGTACAAACTCCATGCTCATATACTCTGTATTGCAGGCAGTCAGTTCTAGTGAAAGAAGAATTTAACACAGCTTTATAATACTTTTTGTAAACAAGGTGAATTGGTTGAATTGACATTTAACCCAGTATCAAAATACAAGATACAGCCTACTTTATCCACTTTTTTCTTTCTGAGTAAGAATGAAACAAACATTCAAAACCCCCATAACACCTTTTTGTGCACAAAACCAAGCCTGTAAACAAAGCATGTTAGAGTTTGAGATTTTTTTAGGTTTTATAGGTTAAGGCCCCTTATATGTATCTTGTCTCAGGCTTTCAAAAATTAGGAAGCTGGTTTAGTCTTGTTTTCAGTGTTTACCACAGGAATGCATCTTTCAAATTTCAGAGACTCTACAAGTATCAAGCACTTACCATGGACATGTTTCTATTAAATAAAACAAATTTAAAACCTTAACATTTAATTCTGCTGGCTCAGACTGCAAAACAGTTAGAAATTACACAAAATTTCACCTTTGGATTAGAGAAATACTCGTAATGCTGACAGTTATCCTAGCATATTTCTCAAGAACAAGATGATCAGGCTGTTAGACATAGTTTTCACTCAAAGTTATAACTCCAGGCAAAGAAATGTGTTCAAAATGTACAACTGTGTAAGCAGGCTGTTTCCTGAAACCCTCCTAATCACCACCAGCATTCACTGCAGTACGTTGACAGGCAGAGTTGGTCTGTAGTTACCTGATATCAGAATCACTACTCAGAGAAGGACATTTCCAATCACCTGGTTGACTTCTGTACAGCAGTGGCAGGGGTCCATCATTTGCATGGCAGAACTTCTCAAAATCATCAGCCAGGGACTTGTGCAAAATCACAACATTGGCCTGTTTATAGCCTGAAATTGGGGAAGGTTGGAATGAATGGTTATTAATTCAGCTTTCTGTTTGTGAAACAATAACTTTTCCATACAGATTTCTTTAGATGGTCTATAAAAAAGTTTTTGATTCATTATGCTGCAATTAAATTAAACAACTTTTTGAAATGTTTCAAAAATCATAGCTAGATGTACTCTGTATGTGAAGTCAGCTAAAATAGTTGGCAGGCATGGATATTAGTAGAATATGAAGACAGCATAATTACTTTAATAAACATTTCTATGAATTTATATATAAACATAATTTATTACCTAACCTGGGGAAATTTTCTGTTCTGTAGGAAAATGCTTTACTTTGCAAATGTTAACCCAGAGCCAAGGAAAGGCCACTTTCACAATTATTTTTCACAATACCAAGCTATAAATCATGTCCAGTACAACAGTGAACCCCTGGTATCTTGATGTTTGTAGCCCATTCTTAAGAATTTATTGGCTATGGAATTTTATTGTGGGCTGCGATTAAATAGATATAATTAGAGCTCAGAAAAAAACTCCTGCCTGTCCCCCAATCCTCAGTCATTTTCACTATTGCTAAATAAAGAAACCCTAAAATAAAAGGAACTGCTACACTTTCTTAACTTGGAATCAGCTTTGATTTAAAAGGTTGTTGACTACTACCATAAAATAGCTTCTAAAGACATTAACATTTTTGCAATGAGTACCACTGAAGAAAGGTCCCGTTCATTTATATGGCAAAAATTTATTTTCTAAACAGTAGTAGTTAATACCAATGCCATTTAAATTTTCCTGCATGTAAATTCCAGCTGTTCAAATACTTAGAGGAAACTTGGAGTACAACTTGTCTGTGGTGTATATACCCAGCAATTAACAGTCCCTAACTCCTGTACTGATATGCTCTTGAAAAGTTATTATCATTACTGTCTTATATCAGTCAGGTGAGTAGGAGGCGGCATAGAAGCATTCACTTTCTTAAATACTGCATTAATCTGTCATCCAATCTTTAAATCAATGATCTGCCTTCAAAGGCTGTAGGAAATCAGCCAAATCTTATTCTTGACCAAAGCTAACAAAGAAATCCAAAGATAAAATTCTATTCCTGATGGAAAAATGCAAAGCAAAGGCTGAGGTGAGCATGTATTTGCATACTGAATTTGTCCACAAACTGCTCTCTTGGGAGTACTCAGCACAAAAATTCATTTTATTACTGGCAAAAGTTACTAAATCCAGAAAGAGTTTCTTGCTAAATACAGAAAAATATTTTTGTTAAATAAACACACTAAATTTACCACTGAATAAAACACCACATTCGGTTACCCCTCAACTTCATTCCCTAC
This sequence comes from Pyrocephalus nanus, assembly GCA_038380795.1. Taxonomy (NCBI): domain Eukaryota; kingdom Metazoa; phylum Chordata; class Aves; order Passeriformes; family Tyrannidae; genus Pyrocephalus; species Pyrocephalus nanus. The sequence goes on along the minus strand of CM076265.1, from coordinate 47,112,394 downwards.
CATCCATAAGAAATCCACAGGCACTTTCTGCTTTGCCAGTGATATTCATGAATTCTTAAAATTATGGTTTTATTCAGTGCATTCAACTCAGACAACCCTGAATTTAACATACTAGTTACAGCTGACAGACTGAATCTGCAGGAAAATATTCGGTAAACTCAGGAAACTTCATTATAACGTTTTGAGAATTTTACTGCTGTTCCTGATAGCTATCCTTACTTTTTTTGTATTGATGAAAAGATACTTTTTCCTTCTCATATCTTCTTACATATTCACTTGCATTACGGAGCTATCATTATGAATGTATTCACAAGCAATGGTAGTGAGGCTGCATGTGCTCATCAACCCAGGCATTAATTCAACACATTCATGTCCCAGTTCAGAGAAGTTTAGAAGGAGCTTTTAATTTCTTTGGTGAATGACAATGAGGATGGCAAGAAGTAATTGGTTTACCTGTGTATCATAACAACAACATAAAAAAATTTAAGGATTCTCAGAAATTCCAATTACCCAAGTATTCCATTAGTTCTTTTAGTCTTTGTATAATGAAGCTGTATGCTCATGAAATCATTTTGTATGTCAACAATACTTTTTTGAAATGTTAGAACTAATACATTTAAACTTACCGCAGAATTACATTCACTTAAAAAATTCAGCTGGGGCAAACTCCAGATTATTAACATTATAACATGCTTTTCATTAGTATTTTTCAACTAATGTTCTGATGGAAAAGAAAACCACAATTTCAAGACTCATTGTGATCTATAAAATGACCTTTAACATTCTTATGTTATAGTAATGCTACTGCACACATCTTTGCTGATCAGCTATTTGCCACAGTATTTTTAATTCTTACCTTTTAAAGTTGTTCAGAACAATGACAGACTTTTCTGCTGTAAAAGTCCAGCTATGAGAGGCAAGATAAAACCTGATCTTCCAGAATGCATTCAGTTATCTGAGTACAACACTAATTTTTGCCTCTCCCTTATAATTCCCAGTCTTGCTAAGTCTGTAATTTCCACCTTTGCAACAAATGAAGCAGAAAACCACTGCTAGAACTATACATCTCAAATTCTTCCCCAAAGCATATCTGATGACTTAAATAAAGCAATGTCTCTGTGAAGAACACAGTAGGTCACCCTACACATGTGATAATAACACAAAAAACCCAGATGTGGTTAAAGATTTTCCAAGTATTTTCTGCACCCGTAATTTCTCAGTGACACAACTGGGAGCTGAGGGACTGCAAACAAAGTCCGTGTACCTTACTCAGGTAGGATGGTGTATTTCCTCTTAGCTTTCTGTTTAAAAACCAATGTCAGGTGCTTACAATGTGATTTCAAAAACACCCAAGGACTTAACATTTTCAACTTAATATTTATCAACTTAACATCTTCCTCTGTTTTATTTTACTGCTTTTGGTATTTCTACATTCCTTCACAAACAATAAAAAGAAAACACATAGTGGTGAATCTAAAATGGAACCACTTTTGCACGTAGAGCAGTTAGGTTTACCTACCTTCTGCCATTCCTGAAGTACTACTAATATTGAGTCTGTTTAATCGAATTATTCTTCTCAGCACATGGGGAAGGAGAGATTTCAAGCCTCCTGTCAAAAGCATCTCTTCATCCTTAACAGAAAGATAATTATAAATCTAAACACAAAGCACTTTTTTTTTTTTTAACATCTTAAATGTTGATTTTCTGAAAATTTACCTTACATTTCCTCCTCGTGTTTCACCAAAGTTATTATCACTGGGAAATTCTAAGTTATAACTCAAAAGGCAGTTCAAAGTCAAAAGGTTATTTCACTGACATTTTATGACTATGTGCAAACAGAATCTTTCAATAAATTAGCTGGAGACATTTCTCTTTAACATTTTTTATAAAATGCATAATTTTGATGGCCTGTAATGTAAGAAAAAGATTTCTTTCCTTTTCTAGAGTATTCACTTTTCCAAAATTCATTGTAACTTTAAAATTCTAAAAGCACAAATGGATTTACTTACCAACCTATAATCTGTAATATTACTTTTCTGATCAAAGTGCTTTTGGACAATTAGCAAGGCAATCTTGCAGTAAAGAGAGAACTATATTCAGAAAATGTCATTGTAGTACATTCCATGGGTATTATGTTTTTCAAATATTAATTATGAAGTGAATACTCCCATGGCTATTCTTCCACTGGGAAAGTAGACATATAGATGTTTAAGTCACTTGTCATATAATTTCGAGTAGGCACAGAAGTAAGTACCCTAATTACAATCAATATCTGTCTCTTTTTACATCTTTTAAAGATTTAAAATGTCTTTTTTTCTGCAATCCAGATGAAGTTCAAACACAGTTTTTTTCTCAGCTAAACTACCTAATAACTAAAAAGGGTTTATTATATCACTATTAGGAAAAAGTAAGAGTTAAATCACGGTAAAATACAGACTTGGCTGCTTAAGATTTTAACTTTGGTCACTTTTAGGTAAAGAAACTGAACTATACTCCAAGTACTCAAATTACCAACCTCCAAGGTTTTCTTTAATTCAGAAGAAGCCATTCTTGATGTCATTCATAAGAAGTAAGAAATACAATAGAGGTGGTGCTGCTCTTTTTAAAGATGCTAGTAAATTAATGTATAATGAGGTGTTACAACCTTCTAGCAAAAGTTAACTTTTCTGTTAAAGGTCAACAGTTTTTGTGCTATAGCTATTACAGCACAAAGTTTCACAGTGGAGTGGAATATTGTGAAAATTTATACTTCTGAGCAATCATTCCTTAATGAACTCGAAGAGCAGTGATATGTTTTGACTGAAATTGCGCTTTCATCCTAGTCTGTCCAAAACTTTCCCAAAGCTTTTCCCAATGCTTTCATAATTCAGAGAGGTTAGGTTAGGTTAGGTATTCTAAACTTTAGAGTAAGCTTTGTATCTATTCTTATTTCTAAAATTTTTATATAACACTGTTAGCCAAAACAAAACACTGGGGTTTTTTTTTCCTGAATTCTAACTTACTACTTTCTAACTCTTTTCTACTTTGCTACTTTTACATTATCACTCCCTATGCTGCACAAAAATAGTCTTCATTACAAAAACACAATCAATTCCAAACATACACTTTAAAGACAAAAAGGAATTGGATTTAGAGATGTTACTGAGCACTGACCCAGGTCTGTAAACACCACTTTAAGAGATATAATTCTTACTGTAAAGAGAATTTCCAACACCAATCTGGAATGACTCATTCAAGAGGTTTCAAATTTAATAGAGTGATCCTAATAAAAAATTCCAGATATGTTTGTTAGATTCTTTCAGATCACTTTTCTTTATTTCTGAGCATCTTTCAAGCCATCTAAATCATCTATAGGATTGATGGCCTGCTACTGATGAACTACTGGCTTACTTGGACTTGAAAGACAGTCTGAAGCTAAGGAAATAGTCTGGAACAAAAGCTGCCTTTAAGCTAGGTATTTTATCACACATGTTCTGTTCTGATCTTGGGAAACCCTGATTGTCTTCTCATAAAGTATGTGCCCAGTAGCAGAAATGGAAGGACCTATGAGATTTTATCAGCAAACATTTAAGGTCCTAAAAGTTTTTGGTTCATATGACAGCAAGTGGCTAACAAGCTACAGACTATGAATATCAGTCATGCCAAAATGTTGGCTGTAGGTACTTTACAATAAGCACTTGGGCCTGTTGCTCCTACTTGTGAATAAACATGTATTGTTGATAACTTTTTAGAAAGTGAACAATTTAAACATTAACTTTGTATAAGAGCAGACTGAGGTAAAACTCAACTTTCTGTGGTGATTTTATGTGAAAATAGGGACAATTCAATAGGATTAATATTCTGAGTTATAACTTTAAACCACTGTATTTACTGTACAGTATCAGTAATAGATTATGCTGTGAGTTTTGTTTATTAATTACTAAAATTGGATAGACAATAAAAACTGTTAGATGTTCATAGTAAAACCTAGATTTTGCTACATGACTTGCCCAGGAATGGCTGGTTTCTGTGCAGTCTGCTATTTCTCTATGCTAGGTTTAGATTTTTTTATATTTTTTTTTCTCTATGTCAGGTTTAGATTCCCCAGCCAGCTCTAGAACTTCCTGAAAAATCCTTGCAGCTATCATGACCACGGTGTGTTTGGAATGACTGGGGAGAAGCACCAAAATAACTTGGGTCTTAAAGTATTTTTTCCTCCTTGTCCCATCAGGATGCCTGATGAAGTGTACGGACTGGCTTTGTGGGGGCCTCAGGCAGCACTCTAACTAAACAGCCTGATATAGTGGTTAATCATTTATCAGGATTTGTGCCTTGGCAGAGGTTTCTCAATGCCTTTAATTTTCTTCTGAGATACTTATAATTATCTGAAACTAGTTACCTCATGGGGATGTGCTGGATCATGATACAAATATAGACAACATGCAGGATAAGTGTTAAAAATGCCTTAAAAGAGAAAATGCTGAGAGCGCACATAAGACAGCTGTTGTGCCTAAAGGCATCCTATGTGTCCCTCCACAAAGTGACCCTAAGATTTGGCTTTCCAGTGTGTTGCCTTTAATGGAATGAACCTCTAAAGCAGACTGGATAGGATCCTGGGTAAACAGCATTTGAAAATCAGGTCACTTACTGTCTGCATAATGACAAACTTCATACTTAAAGCACCAGTCTGAAAAAAGACCTTGTTTTAAGTCATGTTGCTCACATCAGACCCCCTGACTTACAACACCAACAATCAACATGGTAAAGCTTCGTAGCATTGAAGTAAGAACTTCACTCATGAACCTCTTGGTTCCACATTAGAAGCAAAGTAACTGCTTTTCTTTTTATAGGTTTACTTGAAGATTCAATGTATTTCATGGGTATCTTGAGTTTATGTATTGAACTTAAATGAATAAATATTAAAATATATTGCTATCTGAGACATTAAGATGGCACTTACCCACTACTGATTTGTGGACACTACCATATCCTGAGCTGCACTTCCAGATCTTGACAAGGATGATGAAACTTCAAAGCTGGAAAGAGATAAGAATAATGTAAAGAGCTGTATGATTAGACAGTGATGACAGTATGGTTTATGCCAGATCAGTAGTTCAGAATAATGAATCAATTTTTCAGAGGCAATATTGCATTGAAATGACATTATATTAAAAAAAAGTAAGTAAAAAAAAATATATATACAAGAAAAAACCTTTTCTTTGCATTGTAGTGGCAGTCAGGATGTACAGATATGTTGGAGCTTTGGTAGAAGTTCTAAATGGATCTTAAGTATGGCTTAATAAGTAACAAAATTGTTGGCTGACATCTTCATTCAGTATATATCTCTGCAGCACCACTCCAGTAAAGTGAATACACACTACCTGATTAATTTGGCCCAGCTGATTTACAAAATATCCCACTACCCAGACAACAATAATTTTCAGGAAAGCCATATTTGGAGGGTGAATATTTTCTAATTTGAAATTGTGAGCCCTTGTTGCCACGTGAAGCTCTAAGTCACTAACCCTTTCTACATGCTGTTCTCAGAGCACTAGTTGAGTACAGGTAACTGCAGTGAAGCGCTGCTCTTTTCTGAGGTGACTGGAATGGGACTGGTTCTAAGCCTCGTCTACAACTAACTGTAAAGAATATGCTCTATTTACCCTGAACCCCACAACTCATGCAAGGAAAAAGGCATGTTGAGAGGAATGTTACTTTTTCCTGTTCAAAACCCTGCTGCTCTCAAGAGGCATATCCTTGTGTCCTGATTTCAGCCAGGACAGAGTTAATTTTGTCACAGTAGGTGTGAGGGGGTGAAGCCATGTGGGCGTGTCTAGGTTGCTATTCTGTACCACCCATCTCATCACCAGGGAGTGGAAATAAGGGACCTGCTGCCGGGAAGAAGGGTGTGGCTTTAGGTAGAACAAAAGCATGGGGGCCATTGTTCATTGTTGCCTGGGGTCTTCGGTGGTCATTTTTGTATGTGAATCACCCTATTTTTGTATATTTTTTTGATTAATATTGTTGCTGCTCTGTTCATTTTCTTATCTCATTGCTGTTTCCATAAATTGTTCTTATCTCAACCCGCGATCCCTGTCTTTTGTGTCTCTCACCAGAGGGAGAGAGTGGGAGTACTTCTTTTCAGTGGGAGTGCTAAACTGGGGAATACAAAACCATGACACCTTGCCTATCATATAACTTAAGAGATTCACAACTTCCTATCTCCAAGCCCTGTATGTTAACAAAGGTAGTTACTGCATCTCAAAAGTTAAAAATGTGACAGTAATGCTTGGAAAAAGTGACCGATACCATCCACCTTTGCCAAATAATCTGAAACCCAATATGAAGCAAGAAAAGTGCAGTTCCAGACAGGATTTAATAAAGAGGTTGCCTTGTCTTTCAGATGACTTGTATGATAGACAGAATAGCCTCTCTGCATGTCCTGGGCTATTTCATGTTTCCTCCCTTTTCTTTAGTCTACAGTGTGCCTTTACCTCTGCATTTTTTCCTCCCTAAGCTCAGACCTCTATCTCCGTAACTCCAAGCTGGACTGACCTTTGGAGCACTTCCTTCCTTGGTTTACCTGACTGAGCCCTCAGCAATATGGGAGTTCGGATGCTTTCTCTCACTAGCTCTGTTTAATTTATATACTTGCTGTATGTCTCAGCTGTACCTTAAGCTCTCAATTTTCAGTCTTAAATGAGCTTTTCCTGTTCCCAGTCTGAGACAAAATACTTTAACTTCAGAAATAATAACACAAAATAAATTCACAAATGGTTTCCTAGACTTGTAAGATTTAGACTCCTCCAAACCTATCTATACTCATAAATGTGTGTATATATACATACACATACATATATATAAATGTATATCTCTCCCCTTTTAATTTTACAGACAGGCTTGGCTTAAGCATATTTTTTTCCAATTATTTCTTCCTTAGTTTTTGACAGTGGAACCACCAACTAGCCTTGCAAAGTAATGTATCTTTACATTACATTGTTGACTGAGCTACAGTTTATAAACCATTTTTACAATCTGCAGAACATAATCTCTTTTGAGAAAAAGAAGGAAGTGCAGTAAGTGAAACATTTTATATTACCTTAGAGCTTTCAACATGAAAAAGCGAATCTGTAAATTTTGCAGATATTTAAATATGAACATAGATTCTTTACAGGCCCACATTGTAAATTATTCATTACACAAGAAAATGGAAAAATGTCATTTAAGTGTCAGAAAGATTACACTTTGAGATGCAGTGGGTGGGTCCGTACTGCTGTGCTAAACCACACCAGATAAAAATGAATCAAAAAATTACATAATAACACAAAGGATTAAAACATCCTTCAGAAGTGTCAGTGTGATTGCTTCGCCTTTACATGTCAAGTTAATTAATGAAATGAAACTAAAAACATAGTATTTCTGTAGTTTCAAAAATGGATCACCCAAGAATACACTGCCTGTAAAAAGTACCATTGGTAAAAGTAATAAACAAGCAGCTTTGAAGGCTGCATTACCACCAGCTTCTGGTGTTAGAGATTAAAGGCCTATTTCTCCAGTGGTACTGATACACTAATAAGAAAATGGTTTAATGCAGTGACTTGCTTGCAAGGAGCCCAAAGACTTACGAAATACAATCTTGCATTGCTTATATCACTTTTGTCCTATTTTCAGTTTAAAGTTTGATAATAAGAATGAGTGGTGGCGTGTATGGGTTCATTGGCCAAGAAAGTGCAAGGGTCACTTGCACACTGCTGGGCAGGTTTTTTTAGATATTATCATGCAGATACCTTACACAAAGCTACTGCCTCATGAACAGAAACAGCAGAGTAACTGAAACATGAGCCAGTCCCATGGCTGCCTTTACTGATACATAATGGAAAGTAATCTAAACTAATTATAATCTAACAAACCCTTTGTGTACTATGCCTTGCCCTAGTATGAATATGGTTACAGAGACTTTTAACGTAAACACACTTTAAATGACCTGCTGTTTAATCATCAAGCTGATCTGAAATTCTGCCAGGAGACTTCTGTGTAAAGCACAAACTTCTCGGAAAATTTAGTCCATTTGATTTTCCAGCAGAGTCTCTCAGTTACACTTGTGATCTTTTTTTTGAAGAATCAATTAATGATCCTTTTTCTTCGCATCTGCTATGAATCATTTCAAAGCACAGAAGTTCTTTGTGTATCATTCCAAAAGGGGAATGCTTTGTGTATTTTCAGACAGTGCTTCATCCAGCAAATTATGATTTAACTTTACATTTGAAATACAGGGTATTTGCCTTTGAAGTTTAAGCACCTTTAGATGCGGATTGCAAATAGAAACATAAATTAGCTTCCATTAGTGTTCTGTCTGCTGCTTAAGGCAGCTAGCCTATACTCAAGATCCTGCAGACTAAGTCAGGATGAGAAACTGATGATAGAATCAATGTATCTTTGATGCAATCTTGTTTACTTGCAAAAAAGACACACAATGTTTAGTTTCTCTTGGTAAAAGAACAAATAACAGAAACCGATTAACAGTTTCAAAGCAGCCATTTCAGAGAGCACTGCATGTTAGTGTAACCACTGCACTGGTATTATTCTACACTCAGCTTCTTCTCTGGTAAAAAATAAATTATTTCTCCAGTGGAGAAATATGGACAGAGACTAGAGATGAGTTGACACCACGGCCCTGCCCTTGCATGGACACATACTATGCAAGATCACAGTAGTTTAGGCTTTTTCATCCTGCAAAGGATGAGGCCTCGTGACTTCACACTCCCTTCCAACCCCTTGAATCATATCCTAATACCTACATTCCTGCCCCATCAGCTTACAAAAACACATGACCAACAAGCTTTCAAACAGCCACCTCATTTACATGCAGCTTTGGTAAGATATGGTACACACCTAAGAACTTCATAGAGATTTAAAATTGCTACTTCCATGCCTTGGACTTTGCTGACAGGAATATTCAGCAGCTGCAGTAAGAAAAGACAGCAAATGATCCAGCAAAGGTTGTTTTCATATAAGATGACAAGATGTGCTTATTCAACTTCAAGAAATTGAAAAAAAATAAATGTGAGGGCATGAGGGTGGTATTTAAATATAGTTTCCCAATCTACACTGAGCTACAGAACATCTTTGGAACTACTCCACAATTCTCTGGGCTTGGTCCAGCTATCAGTTCTCTGTCTCAGCCTCTTCTGGCACTGAGACAGCCCAAGGACCTTGCCTGCAGGCCACCAGTGTCAACCTCTCCCCTGCCCCTGTGGCAGCACGGGCCAGCTGGGAGCACACTGCACAAAGCAGCCAAGGTGACGGGTATTGGCTGCGTAAAAATTTCTAAAGTGAAGAAAATTTTTCTTTCCAGTCTTATTCAGGACAAAAGAAAGTGGAAGTCTATAGGACAAAGTACAGTGACTTGTACTGCTTTGTTGGCAAGGCAGCAGCCACAGGTGCTTATTTTGATAAGACTGTGTGTTGCCGCCTAGGTTACACCCAGTCACGTCATGCAGTCACACAGATGATGGGGTGCTCATTCCTTCCAAGGAATTCCATCTGGAGGTAAGCAGGTAAGTGATGTTCTTCTATCTACACACCATAAAAATAGTACCATGCTCCTAAAAATGTGCCATGCTCTCCTGCCAAGTCATTCAGGCTACGTCCATGATTATGCCATTTCTTTTGGGTTCACATCCACCAGCAGGTGCTAAGTCACTGCACCCATCACCACTCACCAAGCAATTTTCTTTGGCTACAATCACTAAAGAAATGATTGCAGCCTATGTATTTACACAAAGTTAGAGTCCTTGAAATGTGGGTGTCTCAGTAGGCTGTGTCTGGGGAACCTCCAGTGAATTGGACCTCTCCAAACACTACCAAGAACAAACATTTTTGCCTCCACACATACCTGTGATGAAGAGATAATGACTTTTGTTGTTCCATTGCTTCCTTCAGCTTTTAGACCAAGAAGTACTGTGAACAGCTAAAAACGACTGAGCATAACTTTCCTGATGAACCTCCTGGCTTAAGCAGTGCTATTTGGCTAATCAGGTGAATCAGTGGCAGGATCTGCAAGAATACCTCAGTGCAACTTCCAGAAGTGGGTGTAGGTAAATCCTATTAGCAACTCTGCTATGTGATAGCAAATGAATTTTGCATGCATTTGGACTGCTATTTTGTCTTGGAGCATTCACACTGACCATGTAATAAATGATAATCTGCATTAAGTGTACCTGGACAGCACCCATTCCAACCTTAAAGGCTCCAAGATATGGCAAGTTATGGCTGCATTACTATGTTTTCATTACTACGTACCTGACAACTATGGTACTTTGCGGCAATCAGGTTGTCATGATGATTTGAAAACTGCCCTTGATGGTCTCTTAGGCCAGGCACCTGCAGACACATTTGCACTCTATCTGCAAGAGCTCAGGGCCTGTTTGACCAACACTGAGTAGAGCAGCATGATGAAAAGGAATAGTGATGAGCAGTACTATCAATAATTAAACTTATACTCCAAGGCTGACAATAAGCACAGTCCTTATGGTGAAGAGTGATGCTTTGTCCTTAGTCAAGATGCCCAACCTTTAGAAACCACAGATGTTACATACTCATTTGGTAGACTGCATCACAGACACCATAAATCATCAGTGACAATCTTCATCATCCTTGAACTTGCGAATAAGAACTTGCAGAAAGAGTGAGTTATAATCCTGAGTAGTCAAATCCCCTTGTGGTGGGACCCAAATGAAGATCTGTAAGTCATTCATAGCTCTTCTTCCCCTGCCTAGGAGGACTATGCTATGCAAATTTTTGAGGACCTCAGCTGGGCAGTAATGCATGGGATGGAAGACATGGATGATGTGGCAGTTCTATCAAGCAAAGGAGAGTGTTGCCACACTGACCTGATTGTCCAGTAGGAATCTGTAGGAATGAGAACTGAACTACTTTTATAGATAAATGGCAATCACACTGACGATGGGAAGAACTGCTCTGCAAGTGGTGTGTTGGAGCTTCAAAGTACCAACAGTGTTTCCAGTTGCCCTCCCCATTTCTGAACTCATAACAGCCATTCAAGACCAGCATATGATGTAACTGCACTGGGCAACTGTCATCATCCATCAGAATAATCCTTGATGAAGCAGAGAATGTTATCCCACAGCCACAGGCTGCCATGGTGCCTCCTGTCTAGAAGAAAAGTGGGCTGGAACTGAAGCATTGTGTTCTGAAAAGGAAATTCCCAATTACCTTAGTTTTGAATGGAGGGAAAGGATATGGGCCCTTTTTGAACTATCCTGAACTGCCTGATCCCACTGAATGTGAGTGGTTCTGATGCAGTTGGTCTGTTACGGTACCCCCAGAGTGTCACCACTGGTGGCAGCAGCACCGAGGCTGTGCAGCACGAGCAAGGGAGCTGCTCAGGGGCTCTGCTAGGCTTGGGTCCTTGTATAGGTCAGACAACAAACTTCTCATCTAAGGTTCTGGGTACAGACTAGATCAGGTATTGGTTGACTAAATGCTGTCACTCTATAGCCATTCAGTACCTTATACAATTATACAATTATATACAACATACAAATTAATCCTGAACTTTCACTGCTTTTCTTTATTTTCCATGGGTAGAGTAAGACCTGTATGTCTATCACCCTCAAACCTTTTATCACCATTAAAACATTTTTTTAAAAGCAGTTTGGTGTTAAAAGATGACTCATAACGCTGCAGCATTAGTTAGCTGGCTCGAAAGAGATGTTAATGTCATAATTTTGATTTTCATTACCAAACAATAAGAAAGTGAGGGCTGAAAATGTCTTACACATCTGCCACCCCATTTTATATTTTTAAAATATAAATAAGCTACAGTGACTGGTATATCTTGGTGTGCTCTAATTCAAGAGTTGAGCCCATATTTTGTATAGAAGCAACACGGAACAAAAATTTGAGCTCTTCCTACTATTCTTTTTAAGAGTTTTAATCCCAGATATGGTAGAAGTAATATGCATAAAACTTTGCCTCAGAGCTTACAGTTTAAGGACTCAAACCTATAATACTTCTACGAATATAAGTAACAGAAAAAAGTAGATAATTAGTCCTACTGAGTTCAAGGACAGATGAAGTGCTGAAACATTCACTGTATTGTACTTCAGCTGCATAAGTGTTTGTGTACAAGCCATAGACTATATGCAGACCTAAGTATAGAAAGATGTGACAGAAAACTTAGCACAAAAAAAGATACAAGCAATACACATGCTTTTTATAAACATGTGTATGGAACAAGCTAACAACCTTGATATAAAATAAGTTATAACTAGTATTGATAAATCATAGTTTGGAAAAAAGTTGTAGCTCTGGTTTTGTCTGTTTAGCAGCTTCTGATGCTTTTTCCTGGTTTCTGTATACATGCCACACAGGCAATTGTAATAATGTACCTTAAAATTCCATATCCCACATTTGGTATTTGATAGGACAAGGGGTAGTGTCTTTAAACTGAAAGAGGGTACAGGGGTATAGTTAGATATTAGGAAGAAGTTCTTTCCTCAGAGGGTGGTGTGGTGAGGCACTGACCCAGACTGCCCAGAAGAGCTGTGGCTGCCCCACCTCTGGAAGTGTTGAAGGCTGGGTTGGATGGGACTTTGAGCAATCTGGTCTAGTGCAAGGTGTTCCTATCTATGGAATAGGGACTGGAACTAGATGATCTTTAAGGTTCCTTCCAACCCAAACTGTTCTATGGTATTTCCCTTATTTGAGGTGCTTTACGAGAAACCATTTTTGTTCTTGGATAACTTATTATATATGCTAAGTATGGCGAGTGTGCTAAGTTTTGCTTTATTTTGTTTTCAAATAGGAAAAGACTCTTGGCTTGTTTGAGTAATAGCTTTTATCTGGCTGAATTTTCCTCCTTCTCTAAAATGGATTTTCAGTTTCCATTACATCATAGTGCCTGAACAGTTTCATGTTATGATTAATACATGCATAAAATTCAAATAATTAAAAATATTATTAAAACAGTATTCTTCAGAAGATAGAATTAAAGCTACATGAAGCCCAGTATCCTAACTTTGACAGTGATTCATAATGCATACCTTAAGGAAGAGCTCAGCAGCAGAGAAAACGCTGACAAAACTTAGCTGCTTTATCCTTCCAGCATTTCATGACCTCTGGTACAGAACCTTTGAAGCTAAAGGTGATTTGTTTGTCTGTAGAAGTTAACGTAAAAACTGATTGCCAAGTGGACTTTATCCCATTTAACTCCAGCTTGTAGCATATCATAGGGATTCCAGTAGCTACCTCCTAAATTAAATTGCTTGGAAAACTGTCTAGATGTAAATGCTACGAATTTTGCATAGATTCTTTCAGTAGGATTCCAGTTCCAAAGCTAATATATGAAAGTAACTAAACTATCTTCATATTAGAATGCAATCGACAAATTCCTTTAATCATAATTCCATAAATACATTTCCTCTTGGGATAAGCCTCTTAAAAGAATGTTCCAAATAAAATTAATTAGCTATTTCCAGCAATATCTTCCCCCAATGAAGGGTCAGACTATATGCAATGAAAAAAGACAAGACATATTAAAAGCACTCTGCAGCCCCCTTTAACATGCTCCAAGCCTAAGTGTGCCACTAAAATAGAGCATTCACATTTGCAAAAACTGAACTTGCGAAAGCTGTGGGGTTTGTCTCCAAAAGATTAGTCAAATGTATGAGGTTTTGATTGTGGAAGAAAGGGACCAGTGAATTTGGTTCAAACCTAGGCCTATTAGTTTCTCTTTTAATATAATTAGTATGAAAGTACAGTTTTGGGACCATCTAGAATTTTGGAAATGGAGAATTTTGAAAATTTAGGATCAGCATTTCTGGATAGAAACAAATTAAATCTACAAAATTGATAATTGTTCAGCTACTTGGAAATGAAAACAAAGAAAAATCATATAGAGCAAGGTATATTGTATGATATATTGCTATATCATAACTATCGGTATTTCTAATAATATGCGAAGAGAGAACATTATAATTTGAATACAGGATTGAGGTGCTTCTCATTACACATTGAAGAGAGAGAACTTTAATCAGTTAAAAGGAAGATGAACATGCATCATTTACTAGAAACTGCTATGATTTTCAGTCAGACTGATGGAGCAGTAGAAGACTGCTATTAAGAAAACTAGTTACTACTAATAAAACATTTGAAGAGATGATGGTAGCTACTGACTTTCAAACTCCATTCTCTACTGACTGATTTTCCTAATGGAAATTTCTTCTCTATTCTCATAATACTTGTCTTTGTAAATTAACTGTCTTTGACTAGAAAGTTTGATATACAAGGTTAATTTTGAATCTATTAGGCACTTCAAACTGCAGATATATGAGATATACAATCATTGTGTTCATGGGAAAATTGTCAGAAATAATGCAAGTTCACTGGAGTATGAAAATACAAGGCTGGAAAGAAGTGAGACTTCCTTGCTTGACATCAAAGATATAGTTTGCCAGAAGGGATGTAAAAGAAAGTGAAATCATGTATAAAAATAAGGAAATCTGTGTCCTTTGCATTAAATAATAAACATGCTTTCCCCCCTCCTCATTTGTGGAATGTTTAAAAACCAAGCATTCTTAGTAGATCCATCTTTAGTTTGGAAAATATTACACAATATTTTCCACTCCTTTTGAAGAAAGAAAATATTGCAATCAGTACTTGGTTTCAAATTCTAGGCAAAAAAAAAGTGTGTACATATATATAATATATATGCATTCATTCTACGGTTGATCACTTAAAACAAACTGTTCTCAGTTAAAGAGAGTTATTTCAAGACTGCATAAAATTAACAAAAGACAGTCCAAAATGAGTATCTTATAGTCCAAAGAATAGAATGATCTGTATGTGACTTTTCCATGGTTAGTTAGTATACAAAAGAAAGTATGTGAAACAAAGTGCATATAAGCAGGCATTGTGTAGGATATAATCTACGTATATTAAAAATATTTAAGAATATTAACAGAAATGCATCTTAGTGATCTTAGGTCCATGAGCTCTGTAGAAGCCAAGCATCTCAAATGTCTTTCTTGAAAAAAAACCACCAGGAATAGAGAGGATACCAAGCTTATGGATTGCTCATTTTGTACCTGATAAACACATATTTCTGGTGGACAACCAATTTCTGACCTTTATAGTAACTGCAAGCCTCAGAGAAAAAGTTAAAGTTTTCCCAGTTTTCAGCTGTGTTCTAAGGGCTTTCATCACAGCACATTAACAAGAAATTTTAGGGGGCACCTGTTTGTTCAGAGCCTGTATCCTGCTCAGCACAAAGCACTGCCCATCCATAGCAAGGGCTCTTCAGCATTACTGCAGTGTGATGTAATCCCTTACCTGCACTGAACACTTGTCCTTTTGCTAAAGCTGTATTTTTCAATTAGAGGTTGAAACTTTTGCTGAAAATAGCCTCAACACCCCCTATAAAATAACACTTAGAATTAATTCATTAGATTTTTTTTTTGCTTCTTTGAAATGAATTATGAATATTGTAGGCAATGACTACCAGAATATTTATTGCATGAATATGTGGACTTAATAGGTAGATATAAGGCAAGCAAATAACCAAGAAAAAGAAGAGAGAAGCCTCTCCAAAGTAAGTAACTACAGATTAGCAATGAACACTCTATAAAGAGGGGATGGTACGGTTATTAATAAGATGGATAAACAGGCTTTCTTTAAATATTTTGGTTTTACTGTTATTCTAGACAATGCTTTGTTTTAATAAGAGAACATGATTTCTATATTAGTCAATTTTAGGAATCTCAACAGGAATAAAGTTTACAAAACCAAACAGAACCACCAGATCAATAGGGCCAAACCAGATTAAACTGCAGCCCAAAGCTTCAACTATATAAGAGACTGCACTGTGAACATTCAACCTGGACAGGTGAAAGCACTAAAAGGAAGAGACAAGTGATGATGTGAAATGCACAGCGTCATCTTCAACTCTGACAATAACATCCTTAACTCTGTGAGGACAAATGCATGCTGCTGCTACTGTAGCAGAGGCAGGGAGTGGGGGGAAGGCTGCTCTCCTGGGGTGTGTGGGTGGAGTGAGAAGGCATTTACTTCTGCAGAGAAAGAGAGCCACTGGGAAGATTAGGCAACTGTTGTCGGGGGGAAGGGGGGGGGGGGCCGGGGGGGGAGCAAACTACTTTTACATGGCCTATCCAAAGTCAGAAAGGGTAACTAAAAGGCTACAGAAAAGATGGTTCTGGCCTGCCTTGAAACACAAGATTAAAAAAGGAATTAACACTCGCTGTTTGTCAAAAAGCAGTGAGAGACTCATATTTTTTCAGAAATCCCCTTCATCTCCTATCTATCCATCAAAGGATAGTGCTCCAGGACTGCAGTGGGTTCATGTCCAACCCCAAATGATTTACAATTCTGTTGTTTTGGTACTTATTATCCAAAAGTAATTATTTGGTTTTATGCATAAACCAAACCAGTACCTCACGCCTGTCCACTGTCTTCAATCACATAGTTTTCTAAAGAAAAATACTGTCTCACAGTAGAACAGTTTAACCAATTTATTATCTAAAGACTCAGGAAAAGAATGGCAAGCATCTCACAACAACTCACTACCCCCAAAACCAAATGTTTTGGTGGGAAGACATTGCAAGGCCACACTGTAGATACACGTTACTGTGTCGGTTTTGGCTGAGGTAGAGTTAATTTTCTTCACAGTGGCTAGTATGGGGCTGTGTTTTGGATTTGGCTGAACACAGTGATGACATAGAGATGTTTTTGCTATTGCTGAGCAGGGCTTACACAGAGACAAGGCCTTTTCTGCTTTTTGTACTGCCACGATGGCGAGGAAGTTGAGGCTGCACGGGAAGTTGGGAGGAGACACAGCCAGGACAGCTGACCAAAACTGACCAAAGGGATATTCCAGACCATATGACATCATGCCCAGTATATAAAGTGGGAGGAAGAAGGAAGAAGAAAGAAGTGATGGTGTTTGTCTTCCCAAGTAACCATTACACGTGATGTTGATAGTCTGCACTGCTGTCATGTTCCCCATCAATACATTAACAAGCAGTCACAACAGAAAAGTAAGTTTGAGTGTCACATGTTGTAAGGAGGATGCCAAACCTCACTCTAAGCCAGACTTAATAAAGGACAGCCAAAGGAAAAATGATTAATGGGACATTTCTTTGCACAGAAGTCTAACACTTCAGAGAAAATGCAAATCCTAAGGAATTTACAAAAGGAGTGTAAAATGCCTTCTGACCAACTGGGGTTTGATACCCTCTTGAAAGACTGTCATAGCAAACACTTTATATTAGAAAAGAGGTGTATTGGAACTGAGTGTTCTAACATTTAAATAACCTAGGTTTCCCCTAGAAGCACTCTGCCTAAGAAAAATGAAAGAAAAAAGACTGTGCATGGATTATTGAAAGAACTGCAACTGCCTGGTGCATAACCTCTATCTACAGCAGGTTATCTACAGCAAATATTTTACAGGATATTTTGAAGTGGGGTGGGCTAGTGCTTCACATTCAAGGTTCGCCTATGAAATAGGGGCAGATGCAACAAAAGCGTTCAATTCCCATTTGTTTAGATGAATTGAAAAATTGTAATCTACCATTACAGCTTTTACTATCCGATTTTTCACAGTAGTATTTTATATCTAGGCCATGTTCATGCAATCACGTTTATCTCCTGTTTTTATAATCCATTTTAATTTCTTTTTGCTCTTTAAAACTAAGGACAATCTTTCAAATCTTTCATCAAAACATTTTCCTGGTCCTTCCAAAGGAGCTTTTACTTGTAACACTGCTTATATTAAATCATATTGTATTATGTTATATAACATTACACTACACTGAGAGGTGCCTTCCAGTCACCTGATACAGTACTTGAAATTAATGGGAGTTTTTTGTATTTTTTTCTGTGAAGATCCAAGTTCCTTTCAAACTCCAGGAGAAACACCAACTGACTCTAGAATGCATTTCTCTTATTTTATCCATTTATTTCAGGATTTTCTCTTCTGTTATTTCAATTCATGTGAACATCTTATTTTCTTTAATTTAAAAGAATAGGTTAAAAATCACTAATCATAGAAATTTTCTCAAGATAAAGGGAAAAGGAAGAAAGGAACCTCTGCAATACTGTTCAATTCAATAAATCTCTTTTTGGTCTGCGGTAATTTAACAGATGCAATATCTTTTAAATACGTCAAGTTGTGGAAATGAACTTACCAGCTTTCACCTATGCTTTTCAAAAAATGTCTTTTCCCCTTCATTTTGTGTGGCACTTCTTTTCACTTACATCTTTTTCCATGGGCTCTCTTTAAGAACTTCAATGAATTTTAAAGCTCTGCTATTTAAACACTTTTTTTCTCATGTTCATGCTTCCTTCTTTGGGGCAGAAAGCAGACATAACTTCTGCAAATATCAGAAGGTACATGGAGACCCATAGTCTCCACAATGAGTTAAAACTTTTAATTTCATTATCACTAGCTTTCAGATCACCTTGATTAGCTTCTCCTTTCTGAAGTCTACTTCTACAAAGTTTATAGTACATTTTCAAAATAGTGAGAATTCACATGTGAGTCTTCTGGAAAGGATTTTGGGTTCAAACAGACTACAGTCAGTATAACTGAGGTTTAATAACAACATTATGTAGAACATAAAAAAAATCTGTGTTTTTTCCAAAAATTTTGAAAGAAAAAAAAAATCATCAAATTACTGTGAGTGAGGATTAGGATCCAAAAGTCAATTTTTTGCATTAACCAGAAATTCCATCTCTGCCTATTTTAGCAGCTCTAGAAGATCAGAAAGTGAAATATAGCCCTATTTCTGTTTTAATGGATAGTGCTGCTTTCTTTCCCCTCTAGACAGTGTGCATTCATTTTCCTCATCAGAAACTGAGTAACATAACAAGCATTTTTATTTTTTTTTTCTCTTTTATAAGCACGTGGATTTTTAACTATTAAACTTTTGGAAGTGTACAGTAACTGAAGAAAAAATAAATAACTAGTGGAGAAATTATTACTGAAACAGGACCCTAGAATCAGTAACACATCTTCACTTACACACACTCTTTCAAGAAACGATCCATTTCCTGACAGAGTTGTACCACTTCCGTTAAGAGAATTATTAGGCTTGGATGTTTTGCATAACTTCTCCTTTCATGGTAAAACATTAGGTGGTTTTAGAGAGATAAAACTGTTGGCCAGAGCAGTTTCATACAAAAATCATTTAACAGCAAATTTACCTACCCAGTCTACTTTTCTGAGAGTTATCAAGCACGAAATGTTCAATTAAAGATTAAGATTAAAAATAAAAAGATAAAAATCACAGAGAATACATGTGAACTAAAAACTAGAACTAATACGGTACTAAAACCTCACACAAAAGCTGCTTGATGTCATGTCCGTAGGTGAGTCCTTCCCTAAATTCATTTTGTGGTTTCCAAAACTTGATCCTTTTTTTTCCCTGCTATGCAAATGTTCTCCACGGAGTGATTAAGGGGAACATTTTGTATCATCTGGCTTTCCAACATTTGTCCTTTGAAAATAACACCTATTTCTGTAACAATTCAATGACCATAAGAAAGCACCAGATGCCTCCAACTTGAGCTCCATAGAAACTACGATTTTCACATGCAGCTACCCTTCAGCAAGGAAGTAAACCAAATACCTCAAAACTGTGAAATAGTGAAACCCTGGAAATATGCAGCTACAGCACTCATTTTCTTCTTTTTCTCTCTCATTTCCTCTCAGAAGTCTGTACACTGAGCATTTCAATTTCACCTCAGCCCTCAAACCAGCTTAGCACACCACCTCTTTTAGAACCAAAAAGAAAATGTTGTGACACTGTTTCTTAAATAAAGTTCAATAATATCTTTCCATGTGGGTATTTCCCAGCTTTTTTTTTTTACCCTTCTTTTCACAATTAGGAATGGCAAGTAAATACACATATTTTCGAACAGTTGCATTGTGGAGTAGAGAAGGGACATCTATCTTTAGAATGGTGTTGCTCCATGTTCCCAAACTCAGCACACGCTCAGCCCAAACACTGAACTGTTGGTTGATTGACCTGTCAGGTTGCTCTTATCATGCACATGAATATGAAAATGCTACTTAAAACCCCCAAAAATATTTACACTATGGAGCAAGAGTAGCTCTGTGCCACCCCATAGCTTTTAATTATTTTGACACACAATATTTTTCCTTGTAATATCAGAGGGGCAATTTATTGAATGCACATATTGCAAATAGTATTGTTCAGTGTCACAGCACATGCATAAAAGTATTTAAAATGCAAATAACATTTTCAGTCAGTTAAATTGCACTCCGAGCTGCACTACTTAAAGCACAGTTTACACACCAAGGGTGGTTTTACTCCTCCAAACGATAAGAAATCTCTTACAGACCAGTCTGTACTCCCTGTGGGTCTGTAGCCCATCACTGTTTCTGTACTTCCACATGCTGCTTTGGCTGCAGGCTCAAGCCAAATTTACCCCCTCATCTCACTCTGCGACTGTCTGTATTAGTGATTTAAATGGGACAAAGGCACAATCTGAGCACTGGCACATGACTATCCATACTTCCAACTGCTGGCATGGTTTCAGGAATGGCTGGGTCCCTGACTAGTATTCTTCCAGGCAATGTCTTCATACAAGCTGGAGTCTAGCATAGCTCATTAATAGTATGCAACCTGTACAAATCCAGGAGGCAGTGTGGAAAAAGCCACCGTTTTGAAGAAGAAAGAATTCAGCTGCACCATGCTACATCATGCCACTTTCCTGACACCTACAGAGTGAGTCCTAATTGGTTTTATTTTCTGGTACAGATGTAGCCCGTATATTTCCACCTACCTGTAATTCCTATCTATCCTTAGGGCTTACAGAACTCTATCCTTTAACAGCTACCCACAAAGCCATGTGACACTGTATCCAAGACAAATGTGCTGAAGGTAATGTAACCAGCCCACTATGCCTGGACCATTCCACTCAAGGTAGATCCACTCTTAAGTACACAACCGAGTTTAACCCTCCACTGCTCCGAAAAGTTCAGATGAAAAGATAAGTGGAGCATAGTCTAGTACTCATGGACTAGTGACAGAAGGTTTAGGATTTCAGTGCAAATATAGCTCTTTTGTCTGTCAAAAGGCAGGATTCTTTCCAAACATTCAGTAGGGCTGCTTTGCTGTTTCTGGATGTGACACAAAAATCCCTGTGCAAAAATATTTTAACACAGGAGAAACTGTTACATAAAAAATCTGATTTTTTTTTAAAGGAATGACCATGTTGCCAGTGAGTCAGGGGGTCCCTCAGTGATAAAGAACTTTCAGTTCATGCAATGGTACTTTCCAAGTCCAGTTACCTTAAACTGAAATATACACAGTAATCCCCGTGTCTTGCTATATGCATGATCAGCATGGATCAAAACCCTTGGTTTGATGTTTTAGGGTTGTTGCCTCATTTTTTAAAGCTGTTTTAGCTGATATTTAAAAGGAGAAAACAGAAGGTTTCAGTGTGAGGCATATAAGCAGATACAGTCTGTCAAGCTATGAACATCTGAAACCAAGACTATTAACAACTACTGGATTCAATGCCAGCTCCACTCACACTGAGCGCTAGTAAGGAACAGAGTGGAGTCAGATTTCAGTTTCTCTCTTCTGAGGCTGCCAGGGACAGTCAGTCCAAGAGTAGGCTAGTAGAGCCAGTGGATGAATTAGTGTAATAGTCTCTTTAAAATCTATTATCTGGGACACACAATATTCAGAAGTGGTTGTTACATCCTGTAAAAAAAAAGTAAATCTGACACTACCCAGTAGTTGTACAAAGGAGCCAACAGTTACAAAGATGGAAAAAATTAACAATTAAATTCATCAGTTTAGTATTTTCATTATTTTCCCTTTTATAGTTTAATAATATACTGATTTAACATTTCCTTTCTCTGCAATAGTGAGCGTCTAAATCAAGTGACAAAAGATAGAGAATCAATTATTTTTGAGTTTGAAAACATCTCCTGAGATCAGAATTTCTATATTTATAGGCTTGATATATATATTGGAAAGGCAGTAACTGGATGGAAATTTTCAGTTAAGTTATGGGTGTACAATATGCTATAGGGAGATACCTCAACAGAACAGCTGCAGTGCTTAGTGGAAAACACTTTCAAGAGTTTTACCTGAAATACTGCAAAGCTCTTAGATAGTAATTTTAATTTCTGGGAAGAAAACAATCTCAAAAGTGCCGTAAAACCGATGTTTGGTATTTAAACCATTCTGAAGTAGAAAGCTCTTACCAACTTCAATTAGCCCAACTCAATCTCTCCATGTGAAACTGTAGCAATCTGTGTATGTATACATGTGCACGCATTTTAAATACATATATATGTGTACAAACACAAATACATAATACTGGAATGGGAATAAAGGATTAACACAAGACATTTTATTTCACTGATCTTTGAAGTATCTGAGTTAGACTCTCTGCGAACGCTGCTGCTTGTACGCGACCTGGCATTGGCAATTAGCAGCTTGTGGTAAGGATAAAAGCAACGCCATTCAAGAGCAACAAGCCAGAAATTACTGTAAATAAGAAATGGAGAGAAAAGCGATTGTGTTATCTGTCTCAAGGAAATGAGGACATACCAGACTGTCTCCAAAACATAACAGACTGAGGCTTAACTGAGGTGAACACGTCTGATGCGTTTGAACTCTGTCAAAGGACTCAGACACCGCTGTGAGCACAGTGTCCCTCTCTCAGCTGGCGGGACCAGCTGAACACGCCACAGCCAGTGCAAGGTGAACCAAACATAGTGATGTGCCTACCCAGTAACTTCGCCAATCCCACCTCACAACAAACCACCACCTCACAGGCACCTCCTAAACTGGAGTAACCAACCAAGCTTTGGGACGTCCCAGCGATCGCCAAGGCTGTTTTAACTCCCAGTACGCGCGGCCCCTTCAACCTCCGAGGAAGGCGGCTCTGCTCGCCGCCCGTTTCCCGGCCCAGGGCCCGGCCGAGAGCAGAGGCGGTGCCACGCTCGGCCCGGGCGTCTCTTCGGCCGCAGCCCCATCCCCGCGTCCCGGGGGCCCCGTCACCCGCGCCCCGAGCGCGGTGCCCCGAGCGCGGCCCGCACGGCCGGGCTGCGGGCGGACATACCGGGTATGCGCTGCGCCCACGGCCGCGGCTCCCTGGCCCCGCCGCGCCAACGCCGCGCCCCGCACGCACCGCCCGTGCGGGGAGGCAGGGGCTCGGCGGGCGGCCCGGGCCCTGCGAGAACCCCACCCGCCCCGGCTGTGCTTCGCTACTCCCTGTCCCGCCGCATCCCCTGCGGGTGCTCCCCGCTCAGCGATCCCGCACGCCCCGCGCCAGGCTGGAGTCCCGCTCCCCCCGCCCCGCCACTGCGACTGGGTCAGCTCACGGCCGCTCCCCCCCGCCGGGTGCGGTGGAACCGGCCCGTACCGCGAGGAAGGGCGCCACGGCCGCTCGCTCAGGTGATTGCCAGCTCCGGCGGTCAATCACCGCCCTCCCTCTCCTCCCGGCGGCCCAGCGCCCGCCCCCCCGGGGTGGGGGCCTTCGGGAGCGGCGGGCGGGAATGTTTACAAACAGGCGCCGGGAGTACAGGGAGCGGAGGGGCCGCCGGGGGCGGGGCCGGCGGTTGGCGCAGCCGCCGAGCCAATGGGCGCGCGCGGCGCTCGGCGGAAGGGCGGGGGCGGTGCGCGCGGAGCGTTCTCTGCCCGGCGGCAGCCGCGGCTCGCGGACGCGCGCGGCCAATGAGCGCCCGGCCCGGGCAGGGAGGGGGCGCGAGCTCCTGAGCACGAGCCGCTCCCGCGGCGCCCCCTCCGCCCCCGCCCCCCGCCGCCCTCAGCCTATCCCGCCGCGCTCGGCGCCGCTCGGCCGCGCTCGGCGCTCCTCGGCTCCGCTCGGCTCCGCTCGGCTCGGCTGGGCTCGGCTCCACTCCCCGCTGTCGGGCGGGGAGGGCGGCCGGAGCCCGGGGGAGGGGAGCCGCAAGGACATGGGCTGGCTCTGAGCGCCGGGGGAGGGAAGTCGTCGTGCGTGTGCCTCCCTAGATTTTAATAACTGTTTGTTGTTGGGTAGTGCGGGTTAGTCTTTTTTTTTTTCCCTCCCCGTTTTCCACACGGCGGAGGGGAGAGCGGCAGCCCCCAGCGCGCTTGCATGGCTTCTGTCGCCCGGAGCGCAGCTGGCAAATAGATCCCGGCTCGGGCCAGGTGACATCGCCCCGGGAGCGACAGGGGCGGGGGCCATGGAGGGACCCTCGGGGGACGCGGAGCTGCCGCTGCTCACGGTGAAGCACGAGCTGAGGAACGGTGAGCGGCGGGCCCGGGGCCGCGCGGGGGCGGGGGGGGCCGGGGAACAGCGCTGGGCGGGGGGTCCCGCAGAGTTGGTTGGGACCAACAGGGAGATCTCGGTGGGGGAAACATAAAAAAGATAAGCTGGAAAATATGGGCAGGAGAGTGTGAGATGGGGGCGGGGGGCCTTTTTTTTATTTCTGAAGAAAGTATTGCACTTGGACTTCTGCTGCGTGCCTGGCTCCCCTGTCCCACTTCCCGGTGGGATTTTACGCTTTTGAAGGAGATAAGGCTTAGCCATTCTCTCTTTAAAACGTTTTTTAAGTCTGTGTGTTTGACTTCTATGGCAGTGTTGGCGGAGCGGTTTGTTCCAGTCCTAAATGATGTCGTTTTATGTGACAGCTTTTCTCTGACCTCGGTGAAATGCCGGAATTGTAGGGAGGGGAATGTGCCAACACGTAATCACAGAGTTATCTGGCTTTTCAGTTTATGAATCTTCGTGTAGCTCCGTAGTGATTTGACGACCCTCTGGAGAAGTAGTTCAGCACGTGAAATATATGTGACCTTTCAAGATACAACAGAAATGCTCTGCTGTGGGTTGTTGTGTTGGGGAAGAGCTTTAATTTTAATAGGGAGTCCCTGCTTCTCCGAAGTTTCCAGGCAACTTGAACACTGCAGTAAATCTATATTTTACTGTTAATTTAGAAATGCGTGTAAAGCATAATCAGTATGTGTGTTCTCTGTATTTATTAACAATGGAGGTGCTGTTAACCCATGTCCTTCATTCCTTTTTTGTCATCTTTTTCTCCATGATGAAGTAAGAATGACCATATGATGCTGTTCACCGCAAAAGTTTGGGAGAGCCACCCCAGAGGGTTAATGTAGTTGACATTCTCGAATGGGCAGATATGGAAGGCGGGTCGTGGTGCTGCTCGCCCTGTCCCCCTGTCCTGGGGCTCGGGAGAGCTGTCCCAGAGGAACCCAGCTATCACTGCGGCTTGGGGAAAAAAAAAAAAAAAAAAAAAAAAAAAAAAAAAAAAAAAAAAAAAAGGCGGTCTTCCTGATAGCTACGCAGAAACCAAAGGGACTGTAGTTTCCTTCTTTCAAGAAGAAGCGAAAGAGCTGGTGGAAAACATAGTTGTCTCGATGAGTGTTGCTCGATTTAAGTGAGCAGGAGAAAAAGGGGTATGGGGATAGGAAATGGGATACATTTATTCAGTATATTTACCTAGCTATGTCTACTTTTCTTTTATTAAAATTGAGAATACATATTCCTGAGGGATAGTTATTTAGAGATAGTTTGAGTAATAAACATTTGTATAAACTAGACTTTGATTTTGATCCTGATTATAAAGCTTTATAGATCTGTGAAGTACAAATTTTAAAAATTCTCAACCTGGTTTATCTCTTTAAACTTCTGAAATTTAGTTTAGTAGGATTCAGCTGCTTTTCCCTTCCTTGTTCTCTTGTTATTAAGTGTTTAGAAAACTCTGCTTTCTGAAAAATGCTTTCTAGCAATGACTTGTCTATTTCTGGAGCACTAGGGTGGAGGAGGGAGCTGCTCTGTCATGTACTCCTGGGAGACTCCTACTCCTAAAGGTGTCAATAGTGTCATTGCTATGCAAGAGGTATGAAGATACTGTTTCAGAACTTGCCTCTATACAATGCAAAGAGATACGATAGTTTGAAAAGTTGCAGTCAGCTTCTGTTGATACAGAAATACATAAATCTGTAGGATAGTTCGGATATTTAAGGGATTTTTTTTGTACTGGGTGTCGTTGTGTGGATGCCTAACTGCTGGCTAGGGTCAACCCACCACAGCTTTAAAACGTGCAGCATGATTATTTGATTTTGCTTTATTTTGGGAAAGAGGGTAAGAGGACATGTAAGAACTAAAATTTGCAGACAGTAGATCTTTGTCATTCTAAATGCTGTAGTTGTATATCATGAATATGATATGTGCAATTGGTTTAAATTCTAGTGTTCCCCTCATCTCTGTGTTCTTTCTTTGATGGTGCTATCTCTGTGACTAACTGAATAATTTAGAATTACGTATCGAAAGTAGCTGCGAGTTGGCAG
Organism: Pyrocephalus nanus; assembly: GCA_038380795.1. NCBI lineage: Eukaryota > Metazoa > Chordata > Aves > Passeriformes > Tyrannidae > Pyrocephalus > Pyrocephalus nanus. Next base: position 47,086,040 of record CM076265.1, on the reverse strand, counting down.
ATCAAAAAGAGATTGGTCTCCACAATTACTTGAAAGGAGGTACTATTCTGATAGAAATAGTGACTTCTTTGAGAAGGGAGAGCCTTATTTTCATATTGTAGAAGTTGTTGCTTGAACCCCATGATAACAAACTTTCTAATTCAGATCAACTAATATTTTGTATTTGCAGTTACTTGATCTTGCTTTAAAAATATTCAATGATTTAGGGGCAGGCATTGATTATGGTCAATTGCGTAAGTGAGCACACTATGGAAACATGATTTAAGATGAAATTAGTATTTTAAAGAATGAAACAGATGATTGTTGTTACCTTCAAGCAAATATGGTGGCATATGAAAGTGCACAGTTAGAGCCTGTGCAGTGCTGTTTCTACACAACTCTCAGTTGATTGTTTATCATACCATGGTTTGACTTCTTTTAAACTTTGACTTTGAAATTACAGTGCTGGCTTTGATATGTAGGGTCAAGTTTAATTTTAGCTCTTTATCTAATGGTCTTAGAGCCCTGGAACTCATCTGTTGTGTGACCAAAAAGTAATTACTGAAAAAACATCACTTGATAGGCATGTAGATTGGGTCTGTGATAGGGAAGGAACTGTGGTGTGTAACACTTGACTGCTGCTGTGGTGCCATGTGATGTGCTGGATTACAGATACTGGGCACTGCTCTCTGTGTGTATATATGTGTATTATTTTGATGATGAAAAGAATTGGAATGTCCCTTTGCTGCTGGGAAAACTAAGTATGTGTATATTTCAGTGGTTGTTCCTTCAGTTGGATATTTTACAGATTAGACACAGCAGTGACTTTTAGGACATGTTTCATTTAATAATTATTTTCTCCCAATATATTTAGCAAGGTTTTTTCTGTTCCTGACACCAAACTGTTTCTGTCTGAATAGAAACCTCACAATTTAGCCACTTCAGAATAGTTACCATCTTTCATTTCTCATTTTGGGAAGGAAAACGAGTTTTTGGGGAAAGTGGAATCACCATCTCTTTTCAGGAAGTAGAAACAAATGTACCAAAGTTCAAATAATAGGAAGTGGTGACTGCCTCTGACTCTTACTCTCCAGTGAAAATAGTAAGAAAACAAAATTTTCTCTAGCATCAATTTCTGGAATCTTGTAAAGGGAAAAGTTTTATTTTTTGAAGGCTAACCTTCAGAGCTAATGCCACTTCCAATCGTTTTGTAGATCTAAGAAATTACATATTATTTACAATGAAAAAAGAACAGTGTTGCATCTTAACATTTGTTTCCTGGTAATGCCGTGGAAATGAAAAATGGCAAATGTAAAGCCTATTGCAGGGAACATTTTGTGCGGTAGGGAAGGATATGAAAAGAGAGGGAAAGTCTTGTGATATCAGAAGGTAAGAAGGAAATAGAACTGTTAACAGTAAGATTTCCTCTCTACTTCACCTTGGCTTATGTCATAGCTCTTATTTTTCACAAAAAATTAGCAATCAAAGGATCCTACATCTTAAGTGTGTGTGAGTGACTGTGTAGGAGGGTGCCCTACACCTTGGCATGCATGTGCACTCCCTGCTTTGTCCAGGGAGAGGCAGAGATTAGCAAAACTGGGATTTTCAAGGCAACTTGAGACATTCTGTGAATATATGGGATGATGGCCTCTATATATGTTGGGTTTTTTTTTTTGCTTTAGGAAGTTATTTTCCTTTTTGGAAAGTCTGTTTTGAAGAGGATAGTGGCTCTGTTTTAATGTTACCACAAGCTTTGGGCTAAAGAACTTGCTTCAGTTTGCCTGACTGTTAATACATGCATGGGAAGAGGCATGTGTAGACCGGAAATCAGTGTAATGGTGGGATGCAAGGCTCCAGAGGCAGAAGAATTTGAGTCAAATTTACAATTCAGTATTAAACTATAAAAGACTTCAGAAAAGAAATACATGGATTATCTGGAGTGTTTAATAATGCAAATTCTTAGTTACACCTTCTTGAATGAGAACTTAAACTAGAATGGATTTACTTGTAAACTGTAAGGTTCATGTTACATCCTGAGGAATTGTAAAAATTCCTATGACTAAAGAACATGATGAATCATGCACTGAATGGTGTGCTGGTTTCACTGTGGAGGTACATCTGGCACCTATACAGTATTTAATTTTTTTATGTTTAAAATGAAACCTTATAAAACTTGAAAGATACTTTTAAAATCATATTTTCTGTAGGACACAGATTTTTCTTTTTTTTTTTTTTTTTTTTTTTTACTTCTCTAGTTCTATATATTGCCGAGGGATCAGGAGATACTAATAGCTGAATATTTCAGAGCTTGGATTGCTTTTGCTTCTACTTTTCTCTTTTGAGCACTAAAATATATGTGTTCTTGGATTCCTGTGAGAAGTATAAAGAGTATTTTAAGTTTATGAATCATCTTTAATACAACTTAAATCTCTGGATTTTACTTTTTACACAATACTTTCTAAAAATGTTTTGTAATCTACGAATTTATTGGTTTTTATCTTCTGGTAGCTTTGATTGTGGAAGGAGAAGGACTATTGATCTTTCATGGATAGTGTTTGTAGCTTTTTAATTGGTGTAGTTTGTTTGTTTGTTTTCCTCCCTCCAGGCTTTGGAATCTTAACAAATCTGGCTAAAATGATCTGTACAAGTGTCTGGTACCATTGATCACTTTTTCAGTGATGTTCTGTGAAATGACTAATATAAATGAGGACTAGTAGTTGCAGTCTTCATTGTCAGCCTCTTTATCAGCTTTGATCAAATGTATTCTAAATGTGATGGTTTAAAAGCTCCTGCTCGATTTCACAAAAGAACTAGGAGTCTTATGTGTCATGTTAATGCATGTTAAGATTTTATTCAGAAGCCAGAATTGCTTTAATGTATGAGAAGGCCTTGGTATCTGAGGATGTGATTTGCCAATATAAATATTTCTATCGAAACCCCTTCATTGCATAATTTGGTATCTCAGGGTAAATGCTCTCTCTGTCTCCTCCCCCCCATACAATCCCGATGATGAGGTGTAAGCTCTCCTAAGATTTCTTGGCTTCTGACTCAGTCTGCAGATAGGCCGATGACCTGGTTTGTGAAGGACTCGCGTTATACACAGTCAGTTTATTGGGTTTATGGTTTGTTTTGAGATCTATTGTGACTGTTTCATCTTCTCATTTTTTGTTGACATCTGTAAATATTTTATGCTGGCTTAGACAGATGGCTATAAAAACTGTACCTGGGAGAAGATAATTCCTAAGTTTCCTGGTTAATGTCTGCATAAATTAATATGTAAATACCTTCCATCAGTATGTAAGTTATCAGTTGCTCTTTTTTTGTTGATAAATTAATCTATAATCTGTTACTTTTGGCACTGTGTCCAAAGTATCTGTGACTGAATAAAGTGTATTTTTTTACAGTGTTGTACTGATTTCTGATGGTACAGAAAACCAAAACTGATTTGTATCTTGTACTTAGATATAATTTCATTTTTTGAAGAGATATGCACAATCCTTAGATGTCTGATTGTTTCAACTCTGTTCAGCATTAGATATCTATAGCAATTTTATTCATTAGCATCTTGCCTACTTTGGTTTGGTTTGGGTTTTTTTTTTGTTTGTTTTTTTTTTTTTTTTTTGCTAATATGCGATGTATAGTATTAGTGCACGTTAAGCTTCTAGCTAACTGTGGAGGTGCTTCTAGGCTGACTCTTGGTGACCTCATAGTGATTCATCTCACAGTAATGATAAACCCAGTGGCAAAATCACCTCTGTTAGAGAAAAAGGCTTCTGCTGCTGAATCTGAACGGATCGTAACATGGACCATTTTCCATTTCAGACTATTGTGAATCTGGATTGTTAATCTCAGATGTCTGGACTTTTTTATTGCAACCTCTGATGTGCAAATAGTAAAACTGGTGGGTTAGTCTTCTACAGTTACAGTCTGTTTTCATAATGGTAATGACAATTTCCTATCATGTTCCCCACAACATTTCATGCTTCTGAATTTCAAGGTACTGTATTTGACTAAGCTAGTACTTTAGAGGTTGTTGACATCTTTGGCTGTGTAAAGTTAGGCTTTCAGGCCTTCTAGAATGGCATCAGCAGCTTTGTGAGAGCTTTATTTTTTTTTTTTCTTTCAGTTCAGAGGGTCTTCTCCTTAAGCATCAAATATTCTAGACAAACAGTAGTTACCACCCTAGTTACCTTACTTGTGATCCTAGAGTTCAGGTAACATGAATTGCTTTTTCTTTTCTTTCACGTGAGTTCACAACTCTGTGTGTCTTTTCTTTTTTGCTCTACATTCTGTCTTTAAGAAAAATGTCCTTGAGACGTTAGGGTTTTTAAATTCCATTTTAAATTTGTAAGGTAGGACCCTGACCTGATTAAATGGTGCTCTTGTTCAGTGGCCTGAGAGTGACTAGGTGGTGATAGTCTGTCACATTTTAAGTACGGTAGAATACTTTCACTTCCCTTCACAAATAGTTCTCAGTTGCTGGAACCGGTTACAATCAAAGTGTGTAGCAAATAAACAGTGTAGCATCTTAGATCCTTTTTCTTTAGTGTCTTACAAATAATAGTTGTTTACTTCCTATTGCATGGTGTAATTTTTCTCTATTTTTTTTCTCTTTCCCCAAAAAGGAATGTGCTAGTTTTGCACAATTTCAAGGAAAAACACCCACTCTTCACTCTGAGTAAGGCATATACTCAAGTTTGTGTTCATATAAGTTTTAAAACAACATCTGTTCTTTGTTGCTGTGACTTAAGATCTGTTAGGGGAGGGAGGATGGGCCATTCTCTGAAGTAACAGGCTCAAATCAAGTCAATATTGGTACCAGACACTGCTACCTAATAGTTTGGAATATTACAGAGTGTCTTCTGTCTCATTTTCCTTATTGTTTTCTCCGTTCTTCTTAAAATTTCCTGATTTTTATTGTTCTGGTCAATAAGACAGCAGCGTTGGTCTCGTACTGCAGAGAATAGCAGAGACAAGATGCAGCTTTCAGGCAGTGTTGTTTTGGAAGGTCACTTGATCTAGTTCAGTAGAGAAACCTCTACTTTTGTTTATCTGCTTCAAAATCTGTATGCAATGGAGTCCAGAAACAGAGGACAGAGCATACTTTAACTTGAAAATAAACACTGTTAAAATATTATTTCTCAGGATCATAAAAGTGCAATTAAAAGCTAATAGAACCATTGCACAGTACCGGTTTGCACAGTTCTTAATTCACTCTTGGCCATCTCAAAGGTCAGGTACAGTGCAGATGACAGTCCTGTCTCTTATGTCATCTGGAGATCCTCCATCAAGCAGAAATGTGATTCTGCTTCCCAGAGTTAAACAGACTGCCCTACTTCCAGGGCACCGAGAATGTCAGTCCTGATGTCCATGCACTGGTGTCCCTGCATGTAGAGGCTTGTCTTCACAGTGATAATATTTCTAGATAATTACTTGCCTTCTACCTTCAGAAGGGATGTTTGTGACCTATACTTCTATTTTTCTCTTTGTTTTTATGGATGCTATGATGTCTTGGTCTTTCCCTTCGTTATTTGTTCCTGAGTTGATCGGTTATCTCTCGCTGTTGTTTTCAGCTGCATGTTCTCCTCCTTAACAGTGTTGGTGCAAAGCTGATTAGTGTGGACTGTAGTAGAACATCAGTAAATGGAAGCTTTTTCGAATTGTGCACCTATGCAGTGAGCTTTTCACCAAGAGGATACATTAGCTTCTTCCCCCTGTTATGTACAACCATTCTTTATATTTCTGTGCTATATGTAACTTCAGATTATTTGTGGAGAAACTCTCATCCTCTTGATGTGGGCAGTAGTTTTGTTCCTGTCCAAACTTAGTTCCCTTCCTTGGTGCATTTCAGCTGACGTCTCAACACAATTGAAGAAAAAAGTGCATGGAGAAGTAAACTTTCTGTTTCCAAAAGTGCTTTCTATGCACCAATGCACATCCTATTGCAGTCTTGCCACATAAGTTGTCTTTGTGCCGTTTGCAGAGGCAGTTGTTGGATCAGGTTCTGATACCAGTTCTAGCACGGTGATGTCTGTGAGGGGCGAGAAGCCTTTCAGTGTTCTGTGCATTTCTAATGGAGTGATTGTCTTGGTGCAGTCCTTTTAAGTCTCTCAAACTTGGAACAGTATTGTAATTCCAGAAAGCATTAGTGATGAAAGGTCCTCCAAAAGCGGTCATGTTCCTGAGAGTGACTGGGGAATAAAATAATTCGTCTTCTGAGATTTGTGCTTCTGAAAGCAAGTTGAAGGAAATGTCAGTATGACGACTTTCATCCTGGAGAAACTGTACTCCATCTCTGCTAGAATGTCAAAGTGCTGCAGCTGGTTTCAGCAGATGAAGACAAAGGACTGTTCTCATGGTGTCATAAGAAAGTGGCACAGACAAGCTCTTCAGCTTGCTTTACTTGGGGTGTTATTCTTGAGAGAGGGACTGAACACTGCAACTGAGGCTGTGGGAGAAAGCTGTCGCCGTGTGGCAATATCAGGAGAAGCACTTTCTGAAAATCGTTGTTAACCTTTTATAGCTTTGAAGATTTGTTTATTTTTTAATTAAGGATAATTTTATGTCTTGCTCTATAGGAAGTAATTGTGAGAGAGTTTTTTTCTAGGATAATGCCATTAAGCATCCTAAATGGACATAAAAATGGGATTAAGCAGATAGTGCAAAATTATGGTTCACACTGAAACAAGTACATAATAATTCAAACTATATATCACTCAGATTTTTATTGTGTAACCTCATGAAAGTGGTAAAGGTTTTACTACTGTTATTGAATGTGAGTTTATGGTACAGTTTAGATGAGTGGATTGAGTTTAGAACTTGATCTCTTTTGAGAACTATAACTAGCATTACAAATCTTCAGCATGTTACTGGAGATGCAGCATTTCACTGGGTTCCACTCTCTGTCTTCCTATTCAGTTCCAAGAGCATGGCAGGATTAAATGACTGTTTTGCTTCCTAGAAGGGTGTTTATTGAAGAGATGGTAAAACCTTTCTGGAGTAGTCCATCATGGAAGATTCAAATCAGTGGATTTCTAAGTGAAAAATTTCTTCCCATTCTGAGTTCAGCACATACTTAGCTACTATCCAGAGAAGTTTTGTGCCCTGAATCTCTTTAGTGATGCCCACTGCTTCATTAAAACTGTGGCCACTCTACCCTATGTCTGTGTGGGATAGTTCCTGACTCCTGATGTCCCTAACAGGAAGGACAGCATTTTGAAACTGTGTATGTTGAGCACAATTCTCAGTAGCTGTTAAGAAGAGCGATATGTAATGTTAACTTGCTTGAAAACAGTTTGCTTCTTGTGACATGGCATACTCTAATTGAATAGACACTAACTCAAGTCTGGGTTTGCCTTACCTGCTGTATCTCCTTTCTTGGCACATGAATGCAGCTTCCTTACTGCTGTCTTAAGCTGTGAGCGTGATGTAACATAAGCATGACTATTTGTTCTGTTTGCAGTGAAAAATAGTACAGCAAGCTTCAGTTCAACTCCTAGGGTGCATATTGACTCATTGGTTTGTTAAGGATTCTGGTACTGTCTTGCTTAGTACACATTATTGAAATGGAACTGATCACAAAAGTAAGGTTTCTCTAATAATAATTTGACTATTTTGTGTGTGTGTTTTTATTTTATTTTTAAAATGTATTAGGATAGCTTGTAGATTCCCTCAGGTTTGCAAAAGTTGTCATGTGTACTTCAGTTCACACAAGAAAAAAAGTCTATAAGCTCTTTTAGACTTTATGATCTCCTATTGATTTCAAGTGATCTCTCTGCACTTATTCCAACTTTGATTGATCCCTCAAAAAGATGAATGATAAGAGTTGAAAATAATCTCATTTTAGATGAGATTTCATCAGTGTCTTGCATTGAGAGCATTAATGTTGCCCTGACCCAACTAGGTGAATTTTGTTTATGTGTACAGACTCGTAGGATTTTTGGAATAAGTAATAAATTTGCTTTTTAATTTATTTAGTGTCTGGCTTTTTTATACTTTTCCATCCTTTGCAGAGGAATGTCTTTCAAAAGCTTTGTGTTTTCAGTTTGTTTTGAGTTGTTGAGTTACTGCAGTTCTGTGAATGGACATTAACTACACATTTTGGTACTAGTTTAGGGAGCGCGTGTCTTGATAAAGTGTCTTAGAAATGTCAAACCAAATGAGAATTTCTGTAAAATGAAGAAGTTAATGCCAGCATCTCCCATCCAAACTGAGGAGTTTTTCTCTTTACTACCCTTTAAACATACAGTTTGTCTAGAAGTTTCTGTTTGAGGCATTCTTGTAGTTGCCATGCCAGCTTCTGCAGCTTCTGCTGCTTGATGCTGCATCCTTAATTGTGCAAGCATTAAATGCTCATTAAATTGGATCAGGGAACTGAACTTGGTTAGAAATAATTAAACTTAGTCGTTTTTTTGTTTTACTGCTTTTAACCTGGATCATTTGAATGAACGGTTTTGCTGAATGGTCTGCAGTCATATAATTGCAAATGGATGGCTAATATTATGATAGGAATGAAAGGTGAAAAATATGGCTACTGGTTAAGGCTTTCTTGTAGCAGCTTAGAAAAGAAAAAAACCAGTAAACAACAACAAACCAACCCTCCTCATCTTCTTTATTTAAACAGAGCTCTTCACCTCTCTGCTTAGAAAAATGTAGCTTAGAAAAGAAAGTACTCTGAGTGCTATAGATTTGTATAAACAGAACCTTTCCAAACTGCACAACAAATGAAACAACTTTGTAGCACCTTAGATTTTTCCATACTTGTGAGTTACGTAGATTCAAGGTAATTTCTGCTTGATAGTAGTGAAGAGTCTTTAGTAATCCTGTGTTAAAATAATGAGCAACTGTTGGGGCTTTGTTTATGTCATCCCAAGCACCATAAAATCCAAGAAAATGAGAGTATTCAGGATGCTAGAACTAAGGGATGACCTGATTGCTGTCTGTATTGTGTGACTGGAGATTACAGACAAGGTAGAAATAGACTCTTTTCAGAGGTGCCCAGTGATATGATGAAAAATGTTCTATACATACTAGATGGACTTCAGTTGTTATTCTGTGGTTTTATACCTTCAGGCACACTGATGGCAGCAAGAAAATTACTTTCCCTTGCTTTTCAAGTCAAATACACTGTGCAACTGGGATGTCCTCTTCGTACTGCTTGTTTAATTCATCTGCTAACTTGCTTTTACTGAAGGGTGTAGTAAGATGACAAGAATGATGTTTCAATGTACTACATATCTGAAATGATTTTTTTTTTCTTCCTCAGCAAATTTGACAGGCCATGCAGAGAAAGTTGGCATTGAAAACTTTGAGCTCCTGAAAGTTCTTGGAACAGGGGGTAAGTTGCACTATTATGTTAAATGTTGGAAGCATTACTCTTAAATATGATTTTGATTTCTAGCTGAGATTTTGGTAATTGGAACATTCCTTAGGAAGATACCACTTTTGTATTTTTTTTCTCATAAATATTGTGCAAAATTGGAGATCACACGTTACAGCACTTGCAGCACTTTTAAAGATGTACTTTTTTTAAAAAATGGAAGAATATTTGTGAGAATTTAATATAGTTTGTGAAAAAACTGATCTACGGTAAGGCATGGTCTTGGTAATTTTAATAAGTTTTCAAACAGTGTTTGGGAAAAACCCAGTAATGTTAGTAAACTATTGAACAGGATGCTCCGCTCTTTAACTAATCTGTTTTAGAGTTGATGTTGGCTCCACAAGTCTCTCTCTGTCCTACTCAAATCCCAGTATTTTTTGGGATGAAAATGTTCATTGGTGGGTTTCAGCACATTGTAGGATGTTGTAGGATTACTGCCTGAAACCAGCAAAAAAAATTTTATTCCTTTGCAAAAGGGACACGTACAGAGGCTCGTGTACAGACCAGAAGTAATGGCTTTTATTCTTTTCAGGTTGTTTATGCTTTTTTTTTTCTTTAGTCAGTATTAGCATCATAGGCATTGTTGAGCGGATTGGAATGATCATGTAGGTGGACTGTCATCAAGGTCTATGGAAGTTTTACGTTAGTTATATTAAATTTTTGGGTGTTATCAGCCATTAGTGGGTAGCAGTGAGGCTATAATTGCATAGATTGCTTCATCACTGAAAAGAGCATAGGGTTTTGATTTTCAATTTTAGCTGTCATATAGATTCTGTCATAAATTTAATAAGCAGTAGAATCACCTAAGAGTATATTTTTCTGTTTCTAAAGTAAGGTTTTTTAAAAATTTAGATTTAATATGCTTAGTTTTCAACCCTTATTGAGTTTCAGTAGTTAGAGGAAGAGGCTTTAATATTTGTAGACATTCATAGTTAGAAGCAACTATGTTTTTCTGAGTGGGGTTGCCAAAATGAAACTATAAATCATTATGCATTTATGTGAAAATGTCTTTCTCTCCTGCTGTGGAAATATTGGCTGAATTTGTATTTATATATCTGTGTGTATGGATATGAAAACTTGTCCTTTTTTGTTACCTCTACTATTAGTCTGAGATCACCCTAATATTACAACAATTGCATTTGGGGTACAAAGTAAGTTTTGGTGGTTTCTAAGTGTCAGTCTTCAAGTTCAGACTATTAGCCTGACCTACTGTCTTTAGGCAGAACCTCTGAAATACCTTATTGCTACTGTTGAACTGCTGTCTGTCATTCACTGCTACTTTTCACGCCCTCTCTTCTTCATGAACAGATTGGTCAAATTTCTCTTAGCTTGGGATACTCTTAACCATAGCAGGTAATCCATAGGCTCACAGTGCAAAGCTGTGAATTATGCAAATTTATAATTCTCTCAGGCTAACAGGATAATTGTTGAGTGATCCCTTCCAGAAAACTCTACTTCAGTGGGTTCATAATGGAATTGACAGTGTGTGTATGTGTGAGGTAAAAAAAGAAAAAGCCGATGAAGCATGCCTGTCTGACTTCATCCTGCTCTAGTAGTTTTGTTGCTCCAGAAATGTCTTCTGTCTTAGTTCTTAAAATAGTTTGAAGTCTACTAAAAGATTCCTGCAAACTTTAGGACTCCTTGGGTATTCTGGAATGGCATTTTTAGGAAGAGTACTTTTTTTTGGTGTGTGATGATTTTTTGGTTGGGTTTTTTTTCCTGCTTCTTTAGTATGCAATTTTAACCATAGCCTGAGGTTCTTTCTTCAGAAATCTAAATCATCAGGGTAGTCAAGAAGCATTGTTCAGCTTCAAGCCTATCACAGCTGAGACTTGTGCACGACATGTCAGAGGTTGCCACTTGCTAATTATTGGACAGCATTAAATGCCAGTGACCTGATCAGAAGGGGCATATTTTTTTTTTTTTGCTTTTGGGGGAGTGACCATCTACCAGTTGTCAGTGTTTGCAGGAACATGGCATAGATGAAAGCAAGACTGGAATGGACTCTAAGAGGTCCCTTAATTGGTTGGCTGGCCCAAGACACAGTCAGTTATACCTGCATCATCCCTGATGGGGATTCATTCTTGAAAGCCTCCAATAGCAGAGATTCTGCAACCTTCCTAAGATGTTCTTGCTGAGGATGTTTAATTTTCTAACTTGAGAAATGTTCTGGGTATTACTATAAGCAAATAGACAAGAATTATCTTTACTCTGGCAATGAAAACTTTATCCTGGTCTGAGGTTTTAGGTATTACTGCTAGTACTGTAATATAGCTAATGCTAAATAAAACCATGACGCTGTTTTAAAATGTTTCACTGTGGAGTTATGCAGCATGCAGTGTCTTCAAACTGATAATCAACCTACAGTAATGCAAGGCAGAACATATTGAAACCTCACAGTTACATTCAATGATGACTGTACATGCTGCTTAAACTAATTGCAATATTTTTAAGTATAGTCTGCTATGAAGCAACTGGAATAACCAAAGAAGATATGGAAATCGTGTTAAATTAAATGATACTTTGTTAAAGTATATGTAATTGTGGTAGTTTCTTATAGACTCAGTGGTTCTTTTCAGGTAACAGCAGTGAAAGTTTTTTTAAAACTTCATTTTTAAGCTTTATGTTTTAAAAATAAAATATTTAAGATTATTAGAAATAGTTTCCATGTGTGCTGATGTTTCTCCTGTGGAAACAATTTTTTGTGATAACATTTTTTTCATGCTATGCCTTAGCATAATTTCATACTTACTTTTCTTTAATTTGAATTGATTTCTTACATTTCTTTAGGTCTGGTTTCTTCTTATACACACTATCTCAATTGGAGGCATGTTGTTATATTTTGATTTTTGGTATTAAAATAGTATCACAGTATACACATCTGTCTATTGACCTGAATCTCGCAGAAAAGACAAGGAAGCAAAAGTCTGAGTTATATCCTTTTAACTGCATTAAAGGGATATTAATAAATAAACTTGAAGAAATCAGTAATACTTTACATCAGTAAAACAAAATACATGACAGTATGCCACTCCTACTAAAGCTGTTAATAATGGACTTGTTGCTCTGGGAGCACATAATTACTTGCTTGACTTCTCTGACTTGCCTGTGTTGTACTCAGTATATACTTTTTTGCAATTGCAATCTGGTTTTGTTTTCATTTAAGTCCTCTTCTCCTTCTGTTTCTGTATAGCCTTGCAAATATGGAATTTTCAGATTTCCTGTCCCCTGAATTCATGTTTCCAGCATGTCCCTCCTATCTAGTTAAAGTTTTTCTTCCTGGGACATAGCAAACCAGTGTATATCCTACAGAAGAAGGTTACTTTTCAGCAATCTAATTGCTTCCCAAAGCAGGAAGGGAACAACAGGAGAAGGTGGCTGTGTTGATTTATGCACACCCACTTGGTGTATTTGCTTCATCCTTTGTAAATATGTTTTTAAAATAACAAAACACTGTCAGAGTACATTCTGGGCCACACATTTTTCTGTGGATAGATTATTCCTTTTTTTTCTACTCAACTTTAGTTTAGTTTAGTAAAACTCAACTTTCATTCACTCTTTCAACTGCACTTAAGGGACAATACAAGTGATTCCTGAGCATGTTCACTAATAATCCAGTCCACCTCTTGAACTGCAGTCCATGAAGACAAAAAATAATGAGAAATAAGAATCGAACTGCCACATATAAAAGAGAATGTTTAATACATGACTTCTTTGAATTAAGTGCTTACATGGGAAGAATATTATCCTTATATGTGAAAGTTGCTTAGAATCTGAAGGATTTAGTGTTACGAAGGGAACAAAATTAGCGGCATGAATGTCAGATTTAAATAACCATCTCAGAAATCTTGTTGTACAAGAACACAGACTGAAGTTTCATTTAAGAGGTCAGAAAGTATTCTGATGAAGTAAAGACTGTAAAATGGAAGTTAGTTTTTTCAAAGCATATTGAAGAAAATATAAAATATTCTTTTATAAAAGAAGGAGAAAGAAGTGTGGATACTGTGCTTAGGAGTGTGTGTTTAGTGAGTGTTTAAAAATAATTCCAAACTCCAATTAAATATTTTACTTCAATTTCTGCTGAGGACAGCTAGGATGTATCCTCAGCAGTAGGTGGGATGGCCAGCTGGAGACAGACCTTGGAAATAGGAAATTATTTTTCTGTATGAAGAACAGACTGAAAAGAGGGAACTGTGTTCAATCAAAGAACGTGGACAAATTTGTCTTATTCACCCATCAGAGAACTTTGAAAGAATCTGGACATTAAATTGCAGATAGTAGCAAAGATTCCTATTGAAAATAATGGCAGAAGTCGTTCAGTATAACTGCAGAGAATAACAATCACAATCTCACATTTAAGAAGGGAAGAAAAAAATAAGAATATGATCCTGGCAGCTCTTGGTTAATTGTTCTGGTTTCATCAAACTTCAGCAGTATGCACTACCTTTAAAACAATTTTTGAAGAAAATTATTTACCTTAATTTTTATAATAATTAAAAATTAATGCCATGCTTATCCAGTGGTAGATTGTCTTGCATATGTGCGTTGCTTTCTCAAAACTTATGTGCTTTAAAAAAGAAAAAAAGTTAGGCATGTATTGCCTGCTAGACCTGTTTATTGTAATAACACTTTCTAAAAAAGGTAAAAAAAAAAGGCAAAATGCTGATATAAAGTATATTTTAAGATGCAGCTTACACTCTCCTGTCACTTTTTGCCTTTCTTATTAATAATCATCATTCGCTTTGTTTTTGACAGTTTGGTCATAGACAATTTGGAAATGTTTGTTCAGAATGTTATTATTTGATATTTATTAAGATTTTTGCTTGGCTTTGCCCCTCATTTTAACCTTCTAGAGCTATATGCCTTTCTAACTTTGCCACATGCCAAATTTCAATTCAAGTACCTACACAGTGAGAGTTCTCCCTCCAAATTCCTTAGGAAGATTAAATCTAAAGTAGAGAGAAAAGAGGTCATTAGGTATGTATCATGCAAGAACACAAGAAAGTTTATTTTGTATCTCTGAGCCTCTTCCTGAATTGTCTCATGATTACTTTTACACTGACAGTAAAAATGTAATTTAAGACTGAGGTATAGTGTATGCTAACACTTGAAAAGATTGATTTAAAAATCTGCCTGTATACAAATGTAAGTTTTGATGGATTTAGAAGTCCACGGAAACCATCCTATGTGCTATAAACAGTAAGAATTGCATGCCTTTTTCTCTGCAAGAATTAGCTGGTCTGCTGCAGTGGCTTAATGTGCTGGCATTTATACAGAAAGAACAAAGAACCAGAGAATATTTTATATTTTTAATTCATTGTCCTTCGGCAAGGGTGTATTTTAGAATATTCTAATGACCTGCTGAATTGTTACTTAGGATGGTGATATGCTTATAATGATGATATGATATATTACTATGTATATGTGTACTTACATGAATACTTATATCTAAGTAAACTTTTATCTATATTTATGAGTATATATACTTATGAAATATTACTATGAATTTATTTTCATTAAAAAGGCAGTAGTGACAAGAAAGTTTTAGCACCCAACTATATATTTCTGTCTCACAAATTGAGGGAAAATTGGGTATAAATTGCTGATATGAAATCTTTTAATCAACTTAAAGGTTGATATCCATATAAATCTGCAACTAATAATTACTCTTTTCTTTAAATTTTTATTTTATTTCTCATAATAAACTGCAAGATCAGTGTAACATAGTTTGTGTTTGTGTATGTATTATATAGTCTTTTAATTTTTCTACCATTTAATGTATTTTTAATGATTTTGGGGGCTGAATATTCGGTGACTGTGCAATTCATTATGGGGGATATATTGCTGGCTAAATATTTATGCCTTGGCAGTAGATGAGATGTGCATGAGATTTTATGACAATGAACATTAAAATGTTGCTCTTTGAGAAATTAAAAAAGCTTTTCAGAAATACAGTTACCAGGTAAGGGTATTGCAATTAGCATATGTGCTCTCTCCTTGCTGCCACTCAAATCAATTGCTTTTGCAGTGTTGTCTTCTAAGTAGATTTCTTGTGGTGATATCAGAGATTCTGTTGTTGAATATATCATGAGTCATTTGATTAAAATAGTGCTACTTAAGATTTATTCTCATCAAAAATGCTGAGAATCCTCATCATTCTGTCAGTTTTTTTCAGATTTCTGAAGAAACAATTTGTACCATGGTGAAGCTCTGTGTTGCAAATTCTTTTATGATAACAAAAGTATTGTTTCTAGAGATTTCCTCACAGCTATTACACTAACCAGATAACTTTCTCCCATGCTATGTGTAAAACTGTAGTAGGTGCTGGATTCTCTCTCTTAAGATGTGCTTTTGTATGGTTTTATAAAGTGTGATTAAAGATACAGGTAGCCAAGAGTTAAAATCATGAGCCTTTTTTTTAATTTTAATTTAGCTTAGCGTAATGTTCTCTAGCATTTCTGATAAAACTACTGTTTCCTGGGAATCTAAGGAAATTTGTGTTTAATGCTCTAGATTGGGCTTTTCAGGGAGGCAACAAGGAAGTTCAATTTCAAGCTTCAGCTGAAAACTGATGAAAACTAGTGCTACTTCTTTAAGTGGTTGGGAAATGCAAGATAAGGCCGTTCTCTGCACTATTTTTGTTGCACGAGTAAATGCAGAAGTGTTATCTATGTTTTTTGAGAAGTAACTCCTTATAAAGATGTAAATATTACTTTTGGAAGCAGTTTCTTTAAAACAGTCATCTCAGTGGTAGGAATCTGTTTTTCAGATACTTAAAATAAGTTAATATCCAATATTGGAAAATAGATGAATAACATTGAAATGGTGCATATGCATAACAGTATAACTGTGGTTACTATATTATGGTCTGTGCAACCTTGATTCAGGTCATCTGTGCCTGTACATCAGGACAGGATTTATGGCCTGTGCCTATTTTACTAAAGCTATCTCTTTTCATCTGTTTATCCATTTCTTGATGTCCAGCTGGTGACCATTGAATCCAATTTAGATTAGAGATCTAATGCTTATGAAGTTGGAGAATGCAATACGATACTGGGAATCTTGAAAGAGACTGTCCTGTGTATCTCACATTTGTCTCCCAAGATAGAAAGATGTTTACACTCACCTATTCTGACTCTCTTTGTCATTCTTGAGAGATATGTTGTGAAAACTTATTTTATGAAAGCTCTTATTGCAGAGAATGAGTTCTGTAAAGAAGCCAAGCATGATTCCTTAGGGTGTGATGAGTCAGGTAAAGAACTTCTTAAAAAGAATTGTTCAGAATATGAGCAGTATCACTTCTGTATACTGAATGAAGTAGAACTCAGTTGTAGGAAAAAAGCCCACATGTCATTGGATAGTTTGAAAGTCTCTACCCGTCTGGAAGAAAATCCAGAAAATAATCTGGAGTTACATGTGATTGCTTACTAGGAGCGTAGTATGTGCTGTAGCATTTTTGAAGACCAACTAAATTGGAATGTCTCACATCAGGACAATATGCTCTGGTCTAGTGTATTTTCAGGTTAGAGATACTTAAGCATTCTTTCTGAGAAAGTAATGTGAAGGTAATTATAAGGGTTGGACAAAACCAGCTTGTTCAGTTTTCTATCTCATGGTGGCTTAAGAGAGGCATAGAATGATGGTTTCCTTAGTGAACTTGTAGCAGCCTGCAGTTTGGGGTCTGCCTGAGCCAGAGATTCTCTTCAGTGTTTAGCAACACTTGCTATGCTTTCCTCTCCCTCAGGGATTTATATGGTCTTTTTGAATTCACCTACATTTTTGTCATCTGCAGTGTTATGTAGCACTAGTTCAACAGCTTAACTCCGTATTTATATTATGTACTTAGTGTTGATACCGAATGATTTATTTTATTGCCTTAATTATTTTATTCCTAGATATAATGATTCTTCACTTACCTTCACGTCATTTTTGATTTTTTTTCCCTAAACTCTCTATTTATAATCTTCTTAAGTACTCTGCTTTTTCAGGCTAAATAAAGAGTGGAAGTATGTTCACTTCCCTTTATAATGCGAGGAATTCTTTTACCCTTTCCTTTATTTTTCTAAGTTTTATACTTATTTCTTTTCTAATGGGAGGAGGGGAGCTTGGGACAGAAGAGACCAAACTAGCATGCATCATTCAAGATATGAGCACACAAAGATTTTGTACCACAGCATAAGGGATTTCTGGGTTTGTGTTGAAGGTTTGGGGGATAGTACACTTAGGCCATTTCTTCACTTCAGTACTTTCCTTGAAGTTCTAACAATTCTGGATTTTTTTTTTTTTTTGATTACTACTGGTGTTTTCTCATAGGGTTGTCTGTGGTAGCTCCAGTTATTTTTTTTCTCCTCAATGTTATTATGATACGTGAATTTACATCTACCTATTTGAAATTTTTTCTACCATTTTATTTTTTCAGCTATTATTTTGATACTGTGGTAGAGTTTTCAGCAGTAAGCTTCAATTTCTGTTGCAGTGGATAATTTACTAAACCAAGAAAATTATCTTCCTCACTGTTCATCCGTGATTGAATCAGGCAGGATGAATTCTTGTGGTGACCTGCTTTCTCTGAAAAAGCTGAATATTTATTTTTAACCTTTTAGCTTTTTGTCTGCTAACATAACTCTTCATTTATAAGAGGACCCCCCTCTTTGGACTGTTTAGTGTTTTTAAGACATTTTTGTAAGAGAACTTAAGACCTTGATCTAAATAAGTCAACCACATATTTGTTCCTTCCTCCTGATTTCTTTGAGCAATTATAATTACTGGCATCTACAAAAGTAACACTTATACATTTGCATAGTATCCTCTGTGTGTATCTCCTACAGAAACACAGAATGGTTGGGGTTGGAAGGAATCACTGGAGGCCACCCAGTCCCATCCCTGCTAAAGCAGGTTAACCTAGAACATGTTGCACAGGATTGTATGCAAGTCGGTTTTGAATATTTCCACAACCTCTCTGGGCAGCCTCTTCCCTTGTGCTGTCACCCTCAAAGTAAAGATTTACCTCATATTCATATGGAATTTCATGTTTTTCAGTTTGTGCATGTTGCCTCTTATCCTGTTGCTGGGCACTATTGAAAAAAGTCTGGCCTCGTCCTTTTGAGACCTATCCTTATTATATTTATTTGTATGCATTAATAAGTCCCCTTCTGTCTTCTCTGGGCTAGATCTCTGTACCACTGATCACAGCCCTCTGACCTTTGCCATTCAGCCAGTTCTCAATCCACCTTACTGTCTACTCAGCTAACCCACACTTCCTGAGCTTACGTATGAGAATTCTATGGGAGATGGTGTCAAAAGCTGTGCTGAAATCAAGGTAGACAACATGCACTGCTGCCCCTTCATCTTCCCAGCCGGTCCAGGATGACTTGTTCCATCACCTTTCCGTGGATGGAGGTGAGGCTGAATTGCCTATGGTTTTCTGAATCCTCTTTCTTGCCCTTTTTGAAGACTGGAGTGATATTGGCTTTTCTTCAGTCCTCAGGAGTCTTTCCTGTTCTTCATGGCCTTTCAAAGATTGGTGAGAGTGGCCTAGCAATAGCATCTGCTTACTGCCTCAGCACTTGTGGATGCATAGCTCAGGGCTCATGAATTTTTGAGTGTCAGGTTTGCCTAAATGATTTCTAACCTTATCCTTGACCAAGAAAAAGCCCCCAGGGTCTGGGATTTCTGAGGGCTAGCTTTAGCAGTAAGAGTTCAGTAACTCTGTTCAGTAACTCTGCTTTCTCTGTACCCTTTGTCACCAGGGCACCTATTTCATTCAACAGTGGGCCCACATTTTCCCAAGTCTTCCTTTTGGTACTGATGTCCTTGAAGAAACCCATCTGGTTGTCCTTGATATCCCTTGACATATTTAATTCCAAGTGGGCCTTAGCTTTCCTTGACACATCCCTACCATACCCTGACAGTATTCCTATATTCCTCCTAAGTGGCCTTTCCCTTTTTCCATATCCTGTAAACTTCCTTCTTCTGTTTGAGTTTTGTCAGAAGTGCCTTGCCCATCCATGCAGATCTTCAGCCCCCATTGCTTTTTTTCTTATCCATAGGGATGCCCTGATCAAAAGCTTGGAGAAAGTAATGCTTGAATATTAACCAGCTCTCTTGGACCTGCCCTACCTCCTAGAGACCTAGCCTGTAAGGTTACTCTAAGTAGACCCTTGAAGAGGCTAGAGTTAGTTTTCTTGAAGTCCAGAGCCGTAATCCTACTTACTGCCCTATTTCCTTCACGCAGGATTCTGAACTCCACCATCTCATCTTGGTCACTGCAGCGAAGGCTGCCTTCCATTTTCACATCCCCATCCTGTCCTTCTGTGTTTGTTAGTACAAGGTCCAGCAGCACATCTGTCCTCGTGGAAGGTTGTCATGAGCGCTCTGTAAAAACCTTCTGGGCTCCTGTGTGCCGAGGTGTGCTGTCTTTCCAGCAGCTGCCAGGGTGGTTACGAGAACCATGGGTGTGTGATCATGAGACTGCTTCCAGCTGTCTGTAGAAGGCCTCATCTACTTCCTCTTCCTGATCAGATGGCCTGCAGTAGACACCCATAAGAGTGTCATCCATGTCAGCTTATCCTTTAATTTTTACCCATAAGCTCTTGGCTCATCCTTTGTCCACCCCTAGGCAGAGCTCGATACATTCCAGTTGCTGTCTGGTGTAAAGAGCAACTGCACCACCTCGCCTTGTTGGCCTCTTTCCTAAAAAGTATGTAACCATCCATGACAGTATTCCAGTCATGCAAGCTGTCACACTATATCTCTGTAATTGCAGTGAGATCATGGCTCTGCGACTGCATACTAGTTCTAACCTTGACTGTTTCTACAGGTTTGTCCAGTAGAGGTATCATACTTACTTATGTGGAGCAGTTATTATTCCAGTATGGAGCATATTTAAAACTCTGGAAAGACTACTTTTACTGTTTGTGTTCAGAAAACTTTATTTTTGAGAATTCCTCTAGCTTATTCTCATTTAAGTCCAGTATGGGAGCCTCAGAAAGTTCCTGTGTACTAAATTCTGATGGGAAGAAATAATTGGTTTCTCTATGTAAGTTGTGCAAATATGGGCAGACTATTTTAAGGACAAAAAATAGCATCTCTTACCCTACACTCTTGCTTAATTCTAGGTATAGGACTTTTAGATTATTACAAAGGAAGAAATCATCAGCTCTTAAAATTGTTTTTAAATACTGAAACTGATTTTTTACCCACTCTTGCAGTGTTCAGTTGTGAAGCTCATTTGGTTGTATTTTGCTCAGAAAAGTTCAGTCTGAAACAGAAAAAGTGTTTTGGAAGATTTTAGCCTGAATGATTACTGTTTGCCATAACAATGAGTAATTACAAATAATAATGGTATCAGCCAGATCTGTAGTACAAGTAGATAACTTGTGTTTTTTGTGTCTTTGGTTTGTTTTTTTGTTTTCTCCGCACTTTCTAAGCCTACGGAAAAGTGTTCCTAGTGAGAAAAGTAAGCGGCCATGATGCTGGAAAACTGTATGCCATGAAAGTACTGAAGAAAGCAACAATAGTTCAAAAAGCCAAAACAACTGAGCACACGAGGACAGAACGACAAGTCTTGGAGCACATTAGACAATCACCATTTTTAGTCACTTTGCATTATGCCTTCCAGACAGATACAAAGCTTCATCTCATTTTAGGTGAGTAGTCTTGTGGATTTAAGCCTTATGTTAATGAAAAAAAAAGAAAAAGACTCTTTTATTGCAATATTTTGTAGGTTTTTTTCATTTGGCCTTAAGTACAGTATGTTTGGAGATCGCATGAGAGAGCATAGGAAGGAAAATACTGTTCATCTTCAACAGTGTCTGTATTTGTGGTTTTCCTGTTTGAACTTCAATGTGCTGCTCTGGGGGGTTGGTGGTATCTGTGACTAATATGCAGCAAAAAATGTATGTGTATATTCATCAGTGACATGGAAGCATTTGATGCCAAAACTTCTGTTGTGAAATAATTTGATCTTTGAGTATTGAGATACCTTGCATGTGCCAATTTTTTGGGTGTTCAAAGATAATCAAAAATCACACGTTTCTGTGCTGCAAGTAGAGCTTGTTCATAAGGTTTGGTACCACTCCAAGATTAAAAATATTTCTACCTTTCAGATTAGCAGCAAATTTAGTGTTTATAATTTAGTGTTAATAACTTAGGAAAATTTGAGAGATTAAATGAGAAAGAATGTGAATATTTATTATAAATATTATAGTACCATTCTTTAAATCAAGATACTTTTGTATAGAATGCAGATCCTATTTGAAATATTAAAAAAAAGAGGAAACAAAAAAATAAACACCCCAACCTCAAACCTGAGACGGATGTATTTACCTAAAAATAAATACATAGTAATGGAGAAATTTAGGTGACAAGGATAATTAGAAGGCCATAAAAGCCTCTTATATGAAACAAAATAAAAGCTTGATTTTATATTCTTTTAAGAGTCAGAGAGGAGCAAGCCCAGTAGTTCTGAAGAACATTCCACAGCAAATAGTGCAGACTGGGCACATGTCCACCAAAATACAATGTTGAGATGATGTTTGAAGCAAGAAATTTATAACTAATGTATAATTACAGCCCTCTGCTTTGTTTTGTTTTTTTTTTGTGTGTTAGTTCTATATCCATTCTCAGGATATCCACTGGGGCCAGAAAGGTCCTTTATTCCTTCTTTTTTAGGAGAAAATGGGAATAATTAGAGTTTAAAACTTTCTTTGAATCACTTTTTCTATCAGTGTAAATTTTTTCTACCTAACACGACGTAAAGCTACTTTATAATTCAACTGGGCGTCACTCCCTCTTGAGGGAAATAAAACAAAATATTTGTTACAAGCTTTTCATGTCTCATTATATAAGTCTTTGTAAATCACTACAGTTTAGTTTTGAAATGTATGTGTTTCAGAGGCTTCTGAATTTTGGGGGAATCCAGTGTCTGTCTTGTTTTTGTACCTGGCTGAACTTGGTGCGTGAGAACGTGCCATTTTAGCTCCAAAAGTTTTTAGAATTGGAGCTTCAGTGCAGTATTTAGTATAGTTCTTCATGCTGTCAGATGACATAGCTGTATGAATAGACTGAATCAAGTACAGACGTGCAGCTGCATTTCTGCCAGATTTCCAGAATGCAGGGTTTGGAGGTGATTCCAGTTTTTACATTGGCTTTAAGGTATATTGAAAGAATAAATGTTGCGTCCATGTGAATGCCACCAATCCTATACAAAGCTTGTCATGCAAGGTTAACCTACTAATACTTAAAAAAAAGCTAAGTAATCTGAACTGTCAGGTGGAGTTTATATTGAACTAACTGGTAATTTTTTTTCCACTACGTCAGCCGTGTATTTGATCTAGCACCAAGAACGTGAAGGCTGGATGTTTCACTAGGCTGTGGTTAATGTTACAACCTGCATAGAATTAAGCTTGTTGTGCCATTCCTGTGGTAGTGTTGGTTTGGATCTGTCACAGTCCTTAGGACAGTGCCTGGGAATTCAATGCTTACCTTACACTAAGTTAGCAGTTCCAGCTAGAAATATTTAAAAAAACTTGTTTCTGTTATCTTTTTTCTGTGTGCTGGAGTTTTTTTAGAAGAAGGAAGCAATTGTAAAATGAAGGTCATTTATATTTCATGAAATCTTTTTCATATGCTTACTGATCTAGATAAGTACTTTTCCTTACATTCTTTGGTTCAACTAATATTCCTTCTCAAACAGACAACTGGAGAACTAAAAAGTGGAGAGAGATCAGAATGTCTGTGATTTATATATATGCTTTCTCCTTCAAACTATTAACTTGTAGTAGGATTGGACCCTTTTCATGGATTTAGGTCTTAAAGCAATAAATCTAGAGAAACAATTTTGAAGAAAATATTGGGTAAGATGATGTGGGGCGTGTTCCCTGCTCTGTACATGTAGACCTCAAATACAGTAATGGGGGCTGTGAGGTTGCAAATTAATGGCTGTAATAATGTACACTGCTACCATAAACAGCTCTTCATCTAAAATGTGTTTGTGTTGCAGTGGAGCTCTGTTGTAATAGTTACTTTTTTTCCCTCTCTCTTACTGTGGGAAAACCTTGTGTCACAGCCTGCAAAGAATGAAAGTTTGGTTTCCATGAGGGAGTGTATGTGGAAATAATCTTCTCCAGAAATTTTTGCCATCTCAGTTTCCCTTGTGAAGGGAAAATTTTGTGATGGTCCTTAGTTGATTATTTCACCTAATACCTGTTTTCTGAATTGCTTTGTCAGTCTGCTTTGTTGCTCACAAGAGTATTTCATAAGAGTCTGCAAATACTCTATAGATATACTTTGTACTCCTTTCTTTTCATATTCCTAAATAACTTAAAGACTGATTTTGCAAAACACGCCATCTTTATAATTTATGAATACTTGAGGCTTATTTTGTGGTTTTGCTGCTTGTTTTAAAGTAGGTCTTGTTCTTCCCTCAGCCCTCTAAGAAGGAAATTGATTATTGTACAACATGATAAAATATTAGTGAATTAAAATAAAGTAAAAGCATCCAATAGCAGAATGTGTTACTAAATAGCTTACAAAGTACCTCATACTGTTCCAGTTAGAAAATTAAATTGTCAGAAAGTGAAATTATAAGGTTCTTTTTTCTACTTTTTAGACTATATAAATGGAGGAGAATTGTTTACTCATCTTTCACACAGAGAGAGATTCTCAGAAAATGAGGTGCAAATTTACATTGGGGAAATCGTTTTGGCACTTGAACATCTCCACAAGGTAAAGTAACTTTATCCTAGTGCTGATTTTGAGGACCTACAGCTGTATTAAAGCTACAAATTTTTGTCTGTGTTGTGAAGAGTAGTCTTGTTGACAAATGATTGTTAATTTTTAGTAATCCTGTGAAATGGTCTATGTCAGTAAAACTAATTTGTAGTGAACATGAGCAAGGTCTGGGTTGTAGTGTTGTTCAGTTGTCCTTCTTTCAAAACAATTGAGTGATAGAGTTCTAGCACACTTGTAGACATGAAAATTATTACAATTTTCAGAAGTAGTAAGTATATTTGTAGACTATGACAAAGCATGGATATATCTATATCTAAAACATGTAACAGAAGCATCCATTTCCATTTTTAGTGAAAGCTGAACTGAGTTGTGCACTCACCAGCAATACTCAGTCTCTTGGATTCAAGGGAGATGTATAATGCCCCTAAAATTTTAAGACCTTAATGCAAGTGTAATTTCTGATAATTTTTAGGTAATTTTAAAGTTAGTTCTTCAAAGGCATTTAAAAATTATCCTTTTTGAGGTGCAACTTTCATGTGTCAGATTATCTTAATAGTGGAAGTTTTGGTCACTTCGTATCTAAATGAAGTCTATGATGTCTCCTTGATGTGGTTACACTATTTGTAAATACTTTTTCTTACATTCTATTTGCAGTTGGGGATTATATATCGGGATATAAAACTTGAGAATATTCTCCTCGATTCTGATGGCCATGTGGTGCTGACAGACTTTGGTCTGAGTAAGGAGTTTCTTACTGATGAGGTGAGTATATGACTCTCCAGTAAGTGGGGACAGAATTGAGCAAGAACACAAAGTCAGATTTGTATCTCATTGAAATCATAAACACATTTGAGAAGGGTGGAAAACCTGCATTCTAGGCACATTGTAGAACAAGATCTAGTAGTCTGTTTCACTAGGTTTTGAGCTTTCAGTTCATTGGCCTTAGGCCTGCCAGTGTTGTCAGACTTCTTTGTTCTAGTTTTCCCTGAAAAGCCTTCATACTTTCTTCTGCTGCTCTTGACTTGAAAAAGCAAAGATCCACATAAGTCTGAAAAGCCACTTACATTTTCATTTTCAGGTGCTTTCTAAAAAATGCTTGACTGTGCTAATACTTTGCAGTGACTAGGCAAATGGTATGCTATGACTCTTCTTTATGCTAATAATAATTAATGTATTATTATCTTGTCTCTTTCTCATGTCTTCGTG
This sequence comes from Pyrocephalus nanus, assembly GCA_038380795.1. Taxonomy (NCBI): domain Eukaryota; kingdom Metazoa; phylum Chordata; class Aves; order Passeriformes; family Tyrannidae; genus Pyrocephalus; species Pyrocephalus nanus. The sequence goes on along the minus strand of CM076265.1, from coordinate 47,060,743 downwards.
TCACTTCTAATAAGCTTAATTGCAAGCTTTTAGGATAAAAGCTTATCTCTTATTAAATACGTACATAGTATCTAACACAGTGATCTCTGACTGTTGACGTTAGTTGTTAATTATTTGTAAGGTGCAGTTTTATCTCCAAATATGCTTTTTAGATCTCAGAGAGTCAAAATTGCGCAGGATTTTACTTCTGAGAGAATTTTAAAATGGTGTTTTTTGGTCTTCACGTTAGCTATCAGAGGTATTGAAATCTGGGACTGCAGATCTAAAAGTCTTTGTTAGAAGCAGCAGAAGGGTTTTCTAAAAATAGATAGCTGGTAGTTCCCTCTAGATTATTTGCATTTCAAATAGAGTCTGGTAGGATTTGGGAGGGACCATTTTAAGAGATACGAAATTTTCCTTTCTGAAGCAGGGAAATAGTACAGATATTGTCAGTATATTCCTTTTAAATTATAGCCTGAAACCAAGAGGAAGTTCAACTGGTATGAGAAGGGATTAGCAACAGATTGCCACACCAGTGCAAGAGAGTAAGTATAGAGAGATGCAATTTTCATCAGGGAAGAATGGTAGTAAAAGGTGTGGCTAGGGACAGTGGGACCTGCTTAGAGTTGTGAGAGAAACTGCTGGGCACACCAGGCAAAGTAAAGGACATGGAATGGTGTTACTGCACTGATTGAAGAGAAAAGGAGCAGTTCCCTAGCTTTGGGGCCGAAGTAGAATGAAGCTGAGAACCTTTAAGTCTCAAAAGAGTTGATTTTAAGAAATATTATCTCCTCTGAGTTCACCTTTGGCACATCATTTACAAGCAGTGCAAGGAAGGGGGAGGATTTGGATAAGCATCAGAAATACCTGTCTGGTTTACCCACACTCTGAATTGAATTCCTCTTTCTCCAGTCATTAAATGAAGAAATCTTGCCGCTTGGTCATTTAATGTTGGTTCCTCTGATTCTAATCCATTCTGTTTTCAATATATACCTCTGAAATCTCTTCATTTAACTATATTTTTTTCTCTTATTCTCCTTCACATTTTACATTTGTCTTCCTTGTCAGAAAAGCGCAACATTTCTAGTATTTCTTTTAAGGAAAAAAGTAATCGCAATGGTGCTGTTTGCTTTCAAAATCTAAGAAATTGTCTTCACTTGACTGAAATTTTCATGTATGCTATTGTAATGTAGCTGTTGAACCTAAACATGATTAAAATGACCCATTTACACACAGAAATGGACATTTCATAATGTGGTTTCTGTAGATAATTCAGCTACTGCTAGAACACTTACAATTCGTTACAAAATATATTTAACTTACACTTTTGAACCAGTGTATTTACAGCAGGTAGAATTTGCCTGTATAACTGCATAGCTTTCTGTCTGTTTTCATGCTTATTAGGTAGCATTTTTAAATAACATTACACAACTATGTAAGTCAGATAAGAGTGCAGTGCTTGCAATTTAATCAGTGATGTACTTTCCTTTCTCTCCACTTCTTCACGTCTTTCCTGGTCCACCTGCTTCTTGAAAGAACTTTGCTATTAAAAATACGTGCTTAAGCAGCTGGAATTTTTTCTAGTAACCCCCCTCTTTGGACTGTGTTTTCTGAAACAAGATATACTTAGGTTATTACAAATGTATAAAAACGATTGTAGTATGTACTACATTTAAAATTCTTATCACAGAGATCTCTTTATCATGCATTTATGAATTTGGGAGGGTTTTGTAGTTAAAGGTGCTTGCTAAAAAACATCATACTTCAATGTTTTTGTTATCTCTGCTTTAATCTGATGACTGTTTAAGATTTCCAGGTACTTGGGCAAGTACTGAATTTAACAGAAGTTGTTTTGTAATAAAAAGAGTGCACCATTTCTTGAGTACAATAATTAGAGCAGATTGACTGTTCAAAAGCAAAGAGGTGGGAAGTTGCTTTTCCTAAGCACTGTTTGAGTGAAAGGAATCAAGTGCATGTGACTTGTAGGAAAACAGAAACCTATTGATTTCTGCCATGCAGCTACTGAAACATGAGTGTGAAGTGCATTGTCAAGTATCCTCTCTGTTCTACAGTTGTTTTGTGAAAGTGCAAGCATTAAATATCTAAGAAAGCAGTGCAGTTTTAAGAGCTTTAAAGCATTTTTTGCTACTGTGTCACTAAAAGCTGAAACTTGTCTTGTAGGTTTTACCTTTGTTTATCTTTAAAATGAAGCTATGTGCTTTTGTTTACATGCAAAGAGAAGAAATAACCTGACTAGAATAAAGTAGTTGAGTAAAAATGAATTTTCACGTAGTGTCACAAGATATTTAAGTATGAAATTACTTCTGGTGTTCAAACTTCATTTACTGTCTCATGAAAACCTACAGTTTTACAAGCCTAACCATAAAATGTAATTATGTAAGGAATTGATATTGAAAAGAATAGTATCCTTTATTACTCTTTATGGCATTTGTATTCTTAACCATGTGATGAATTTAAGGCTAGTCTGTGATTTTTAACTCTCTACTGAATTGCACAGAAATTCAGAGTAAAACAGACAGTTTTATTCTTATGCTTTCATGCATCTCAGTTGAGTGCTTGTCTTAACTGGGATGTAGAATACATTTTCACGTGACATCAGTATAAGTTACTGGGGACATGGAGAATTGGTAGGACTTGAAACTTCTACAGCACCACTGTGTTCATTGCACAAGTGAAATCACTTCAGTGTTGCTATTTTTTTCAAGAGTTTTGTAATACATTTTTGTTTAAAAACACCCCAAACTCCTATGTTGTTGTGGTTTTTTTTTGTTTGTTTGTTTTTGTTGTTTTTTTTTCTCCCCCCATCCTATTTCTTGTTTGTTATCTTTATCTTCTGGATTTGTGGCTTAGGCATATTCTTATGTTTTTCTCTCATTAACAGCTCTACTTGTATGCTGGAATTATTTTGATTTGGTCAATGTCAGTTTAAGCTAGTCATCAGGTCTTGTCTTAATTTTGATGTTTATTGTTAAAATGCTACTTAATTTTTAAAAAATATTTCTTTCCCTTCACTTTTCTTTTAGTTCTGTAACTACACTAAAATCATACTTTAGTATATATGGAGATCTTTGTCTTAGAAGGAATAATACGAACACGTTAACTGAATTACTGTAAAAGTAATCTATTTGACCACGCATAATGATTAACATTTTCCCTGTTAATTAAATCCAATAAAGTACACTTTCTTCCAGAGTATAGTGAAGTGCTCAATTCTTCTGCATTGGTACATGTCTTCTGCATTAGCTTCAGTTTGTTCTGATGTTTTTGTGCTTGCTTAATGAAGTTTAAAAAAAAATTATAGTAAATACTGAATGTTGTCAGTCTTCAAACAATGTGTCTGCGAGCATACGAATGCCTTGGCAATAAATTATATAAAAATGGATATTCTGTATGAGGGATGATTGAATTGAAATCTAAGTTGGTTGAATGGATATCTGTGTGCTTCTGTCTGATATGTAGAATGAACAGTTCATATGCATTATTGTTTTTTTCACCTGAAAATCTCTTGATCAGGGTTGCAGACTTATTTATAACACTCAAATGCTTTTCACTGTTGAATTGTTGTTTGTTTTAATTTATTAGATGTTGGAGTGAATATTTTGTTCTGGAAACAAAATTAGTGTGTTATTTTAGAAGATTTTAAAGGACATTTCACTGAAAGAAGAATGATGAAGTGGAGGTTAAGACCCAAGTATGGATCTTGATAGATGAAGTAGGAAGAGATTTGTACATGTTCTTAGTGCAGTCTAAAGGTAGTCCAGAACAGAGAGAAGTGATTACAGCTTGACTCATTTAGTGCTTGAAAAACTGTCATCTCACCTGAGTGACCTGGTAGATTAGCTGTGCATTTAATTGTAAAAGACTCTGTATAGTTGTCCAGTTGAACTCATAACGTTTGTACAATTAAATAGTGCATCCTCTGAATATTGAGCATTCTCTTGCAAAGATGAGTAAAATAAACTATGCTGCTTGTGTTTCGAAGAATTGTTCAGTGATGTAGACATAATAAACACAGTTATGAGGAGTAGATTTACATTTCTGCAAAGAGGAAAAAGTAAGCAAGAGTGAACTTAACAATGAAATTAGTCCACAGAAGTTAACATGGGTTGTAGATCTGTCTGGATAATTAGTATTTTTTTTTTCCCTGATTTTGGAAAAGGAAATGAAACAATGGCAAAAACTTCTTGCTTTATTTGGTGTACTCCTGTCAGTGTTTTAACTGTTCTGAAATTGAATATTAAGAACATACCAAACACTCTAAGGGCACATCACTGAGCTGGACTAATTTAATTGCAAAACCAGGTCATCAATGATCAGATGACTGTTTGAGCCTTTGCCCAGAAGGTTTCCCTTTTCAGTGCTTATCACAAAGAAGATTGTGCTTTCTCAGCATGGAACAATATTGGAGAAGACTAGAGCGTAAAATACATTTTGTCCAGATTTTGATGCCAAAATCTTAAAGTGCCATTAAGAATTTTTGCAAGACAGATCATAATTTCGTACACTGACTGCTTTAAGGATATTGTTTTCTTATTATATTATACCACTTTAAAAAAAAATCCCATTTGGGGAAGAAATACCAATCTGTGTGTTAGTCTGATATCTTGTATTGCATCATAAGAATATGTTCGTAGTCAGCTCAGAAAAACTCTGTTTCTGTTTTTCAGGGGTAAACAAGTAACTTTCTGAGGACAAATGCTGCCATCATCATTAATAATTTTTTTTTTTCATAGAAGTATTTTTCATTTTGAATTACTGCAAATACCTAAAATCAGTGAAACTTGGGCAGCCAAACATGAAAAACTTACATGACTAGAGATTCATGGCCAAATGTAAATGAATTTAGAACCAGATGGAAGGCATTTGAGCAAAATTGTCTACTCCTGCACCTCTACCATTTACATCTGGTGCTCTCTGAAACTATAGATTTTTATCTGACATCTCCTATATTTTTTCTTTATATTCTCCTTTAAAAAACCCACAAACTTTTGAAGGCTTGCAGTGGCAGCTATTAGAATTCTTCCCAGAATCAATACTCTTCCATACCATATAATTTTGTCCTTTTTTTTGAAGAAAGATGATTTTTTTCAGGTTTTGCTTTGTATACTGTTCTTGTCTTTTGGTACTATTACCTCTCTCAGAAGACAATGCCTTAGAAAACAAGCCTTCCAAAAATTGGAATTTTGAGAAGAACCTAGTACAAAATGTTCATCCAAGTTGACAGTGGTACATGCTTGCATTCCTCCCACACAGTAATGTGCTGTTTCTGATTTTTTTTTTTTTGCCTACAGTACTGAGACTTTTGTTTTCTTTTCTCTCATTTTGCTTTACAAATCCGTTATTGGGAACTGATTTAAATAATTCCTTGCAGAATTGCAATTGCATTGCAGTGTGAAAGCAAACATAGCTGTTGTATAAGTCTGTGAAAAGGGTTTCTTGAACCTCCACTTGACATTAGATGAGGGTGTGGCCTTGCATTGAGTTATGTTTTGGGCTCACAGTGGTAGAGGTCACGTGTTTCTTGGCTAGCACACGGCAGGAGGTTTAGCTGCTCTTGCTCTCCCTTTTAATTACCTCTTCTGATGGCATCTGCTGGCAGGCAAATTTCATTCTTGCTTGAAAAATTAAATAGCCTTGTTCCATGTCTGTTTTGGAAGTAGAAGTCACTAGTCTAGCTGTGGCAAGAGGTATAGTAACCAATGTGATATTTTGACTTAACTGGCTTCTTCAAGTAGGAACAGCCACCAGGATAGGATTTTTAGTTAATTTCACGTGACCTTACACATTTTTAAAGTTTTTTCTTAAGATGACATTTCAAACTACTGGACCTTTGGTCTGCCATATTGCAACTGTTCTTACTTTAATCTAAAGTTTTGCTTTTGTTCTTCATTATGATTTCATTGTGTGGAGCAGGGCAGTCTAACTAGTGTACCACTAAACTTTTTAGCCTGTCTGTTCTTCCTCATTTGTCTCCTTCAGAGGTCATAGTTTTGGTCTTGAGTAGAAGTTACAGCTACAGAGGCAACAGTCTTCAGCTGAGATTTTTTTTTTTTTTTTTTTTTTTTTTTTTTTTGGGGGGTGAAGCTGTACTGTCTGATACGGACAGCTTGATTACTCAGTGTTGTGTCTGAGTATTATGACCAATAAGACTCTAAAAATCATTGAAACCTAAAAACAAAAGTGAGTAAAAAGAAGAAATCAGTCAATTTGGCAAGAATTTTGTTGAAACAAGATCTTTTTTTTTTCCATTTTAAACCTATATCACATCTTTGAACAGCGAGAGGACTTTTTGTCAATTTTCATATACCTCTCTAAATTGAGACTGTAATTATTGTTATTCTGGACAATTAAAATGCTGGTGAAGAATGTCACTGATATAATTTCTATGGAAACTGTGTTTTTTTCCTTGGTGCCTTTTTATTTTTCAGGTAAACATCTCTGATAGAATGACCTCTAAGGTTCACTGAAGGTACAGGTCCTTTTTCTGCATAGAATTTAGGCTTTTCAATCTTTGCTTGTGATTCTTCTGAAATGCAAAATGCATTCAGCAGGTCAGGTTGTTAGTAGCACCTCTGCTATGTGGCCTTCACTTATTGCAAGTAAATTTTCATTTTTGACAATGTTCTCTTGATTTGTCCTATGGTCCTGGTTTTCTCATTAAACTTACCAAGAGTACTCTGAAGGCTTACTTGATCAGTAACTTCCAGCCGGTGTGCTGATAGCTGATATGAGATAATCTGTGTGATACTGCTGAACTTTTCAACTGCTTAAGCTCTTCAGTCTTGTCGGCTGTTTCAGGAGGAACTGTGGTTCTTGACTAGTTTGTCAGGAAGCAGCAGGACGGGGAGATTGCTCCATGCATTAGTGTGAGCTGGGAGCTAAGGGTGGCAGCAAGGCAGGTACAGGTCAGTACCTCACTGACCAGTGGTGCAATCCCACGGTTGTCAAACGAGAAGATCAGAGCAAGTTGAGTGGCAGAAAAACAGGCTTGGGCAACAGTGCTGTGGTTATCAGAAAAGCTTGTGAGGAGAGAGGCGTGAGGACAAGCCACGATTTGACATTGGTGGATCAGGATGGGTAAGGTACACAGCCAAGTAAAGACATACCTACAGCACAGCTGGCACAAGGATCAAGAATGGGAACCTGAACTTCTTCTCCCAGCTGAAGGTGGAGGAAGCCCCTGACAAGGTTTCACACAGGTTATGCAGCTCCATTTTCTCAGTGTTGGTCTTAAGCAGAGATGCCTTAACCCCTAGAATTGGGGGAAAAGGTTGCAGAGCCTGTTGATAAGCTCAGGGCCCTGATATAATTATCCTTGGAAAATTTTCACTATTTATGCTTGTAGCCAAGCCCTAAGTTATGACTTTGGGGACTCTGATTACATACACTCACATTGTACAAAACAGCAACAATAATGATACTGATTCTTGTATTCTAGAAATTGTTTGTTGTTGTTGGTTTTTTTTTTTTTTTTTTAATTCCTCATTATTGCTATTTGAAACACTACTGATAGAGCCCAGAGAGCGTCTAACTAATGCAGCCTGGAACTGTGACTTTGAAGTACCTTTAACAAAGGAAGAAAGACAACTTGGGACTTGAAGCATTTTTTCAGAGTTGTAAGCAATTAAGGAAGGTAGTTTCACTCCAACATGTTTCCCTGGATTAGTCAAATGAAGAGCAACAGGAAGAATTCTTTGGCACAGTACAAACACTGGCATCTGTTCATACCTAGAAATGATGCACCACTTTAGTCATTTGAGGAGACTAAGAGATGGATTTCGAGTCGCTGTTGAAAGGATGAGAATATGATTTAATTTGATAACCTGTGAAATTCTTTAGGTGGCCTCATACATCTATTTAAGTCTTACTCCTGAATGCAGTAGCATAATATATCCTTTTTAGCCTCCGCTGTCTGAATTTGCTTATTTCTAAATAGTTACTTTTTTCTTCAGTGGCCTCACAGTAGAATGAATAATTCTTCTGTCAATTTCCAAATATGCATTGAATAAAATAAAACTATTGGAAGGGACATTTAAGTGTGTATTGTTTAAAATGTTCTTCCTTGTTAACTAAGAAAAAATGTAAAATAGAAGGGTCGATTGCCATACTGTTGTGCCTGAAGTATTACATTGATATTGATAAACAAGCACACAAAGAAATTTCAGGAACTTTGCAAAAACACATTAGTGTTAGTCTTCCAAAGGATTCACCGCCTATTTAGTGTGTTTCAGGACTATTATCTCTTGCTGCCATTTCTAGTTCTGAATTAGAGTCTATATTTCTGCATTACCCTCTCTGCGCGAGACCATCTGTGGCAGTGTATTATGCAGGTTGTGTTTGGGATGGGCTCTTCCTCACTCCTGACTTCCACCCAGTCCAAGTCAGGTAGCAATTACAAGTAGTTGTGCAGAGTGTTGGAACCTCTGTACATTCAATTTAAATTAGTTCCAATAGCTGTTAAAAACTCTAATACAAAGGTAGATACTTAATATCTTTTGGGGCAGCATTACTCTCCTGCACTTTTTTTTTTTTTTTTTTGGTGATGCCTTCATGAGAGTGTCTTAGGGATGTTAGTTGCCACGCTAAACCTTCATGAAAGAATGATACCATGTGTGTTTTTGAGCATGACTGACTTTTCATCTGCTAGGCTCTTGCAGCTGATGCAATAGAAAGAGCTGCCTTCATCAGACAAATTTAAGACCATGTGAGAAGAAGCATATGAGAAGTCATAGAAATTGATCTGTGGGCTTTCTGCTCAAAAGTATTACTTAAGAAATAGAATTCTTCTTAGGTACAGTTAGTATATTGATAATCGTACCACAAAATAGTAATTTGAGGAACTTTACAAGCAGTTTTGCATCTATCCAATATATGAAGTATAGCCTGTTAGGTTGCCAAAAGAGAAGCCCTACATACATAGAGTTTTAGCTAAGTTGTGATTTTCATAAGTTTGATTTTTCATCTGTATACCTGATCTGAAAGCTGATATGGAGATTTTTACTACCCATGCAATAAACACGGAATTGGCCTTCACAGACCATACATGTCTTAAATTTAATACCTTGTTTAAACTTGTTATATGATTTCAGAATACCTCCAATAGTGAAGCATTCCTCTTGTCTTGCTAGGTCATAACATTTTGAAACCTTCATAATGATGAGGTCAGATTAAGTGAATGAAGAAATTTAATTTGCTGGCTAACGAGTGTGGACAAGCATAGGACTATCATAAGAATGTTGCTGAAAATCATAGAAGAACCCAGTCAAAAATGCATAGTAATTTGATTATTTCGCCATAACAAAAATGTGACAAGAACCCGTAAGTAATTCTTGTCTGAATTGAAGAGTTTTTTAGTGGACTTTTGGAGACTCAGTCCTGTGAGCAGCCCTAAATGATGCCTTCAGTGAGCTTCTGTCTGGCAGCTTGGTTCCCTTCTGTGCCATTGCACTCTCTTGCTCTCTGGCACTAGGTGCTGCTCAGTCTCAGAGTTGTTGCTGTAGATGAAATACATGTTGTCAGAGACTACCTCTGACTCTCCAGCTCTAGAGGCTGTCTTTGTGTTCTTTGGCCAAACAGCACTTAGTGTTTCTATAGTTTGATTTTGTTGTAATTTTTTTTAATACTGACTATGCTAAAGGAGTAATTCTTTGGCTTTGTGATGATGTTCCTAGAATATTTTATATGAATATGGAATGCAAGGAAGTTAGTCCAAGCCAATTTAATAGCTGAGGAGTTTCCTTTCCCTTATATTGTGTAGTTTTAATTTCTTGAAATTCTTACACTACAACTTATTTACTCTAAGCTTTAACCAAGCCTTTTAACTGTATCCTACCATCTCTTCTATTAGCAAGGAACTCGCATTAGAGAATACATACACTACGAAGAACATTTTGGGGAAGAGTAACTTCGGTTTATTTATTTTTTACAAGTTAAAAAAATTGTTTACGTAGTCAAGTTTCGTGGTTTGAAGGAATGTGATGGTATTACAGTTTCAGAATGTGTCATATCTGATGTTCAGGGTAGCAGGGACAGTGAAGAACAAAGTATTTGTACTGTAGGTAGTTGGAGAGCACAAGCACTCTTTCTGTTTCAAAGATGAACTTTGATGTAGTTGGAGAAGTGGGTCCTAATTTTCAATGCTGAAAAGAATGGTTTCAGTGAATACGTGGCTAACCCCTTGGCTGAATTATGTTTGTGCAACGACTTGTGAATAAAATAAGCTGTAGGACTGTTGGACCCAAGTGTCTGTTGGAGCAGTGGCACGTGTTGTTTGGATGCAGTTCATGAAGTTGAAGAAATACTTCAAAGGCCATATATTTAAATGTTAAATAATACATCTTCAAATGGCAGAATAACTGTCTTAAGACACTTGAGTGCTTTCCACATCTGCAGTCACAGTTTGGAATTATAATCACAAATGCTCAAGCATTTTCCCAAAGCAATATTTGTAAGGCAAACAGATGCTCCCCTTAGGCTTGTGCCCACGTGTAGAACAGTGTACTTGAAATATGCCTCAGTATTCAAAGCCAGATACTCTAGATAGAGCACCTGGTTGTTCTTTGCAGGTGTGGGGTTTTTTGTTTTGTTTTACCTATGTTACTAACTATGTCAGTATTCTGGTAGGTAGCTTTGTCTCAACTCACCCTTTCCAGCACTCACACCTCTGTAGTCTTCTTTCATGATTTTTTTTGGTATGCTCTGCTTTGATGTGTGTTTGGTTTGTTCGCTAGGCCTCTGAAACAAAATCTTATGGGTTCTTAAGACTTTATTTGATCTTTTTCTTTGTTTTTATTTTTGCTTCCATTTTTCCAGTGTTTTTTTTACTTCCACGTTTCCTGTTTGCTCATTCTGTTGTTTATACAAACAGCTAATTTGCCAACAGGTGGGTGCATTTTGTGCTTAATGTTTGTATGGATATGTTTCTCTTGATGGAACTTCGTTACCTGCAGAAGTTTAACAGAAACCTTGCTTTGTTTAGTGCTCGGTGTCATCAGTGCACTGCTGCTGTTCACTCAGAAGGTACTCGACACATCAGCCCTTAGGGTCATAACATTGTTAAGGTTGGAAAAGCCCTTGAAGGACCACAAAGTCCAACTGTCAAGCTAGCATCACCACCATGTTTACCATTAAACCATGTTCTCAAGTGCCATATCCACACATTTTTTGAACACTTCAAGGGATGGTGACTCCACCAGTTCCCTAAGCAGACTGTTCCAATGCTTGAAAACCTTTTCCATTAAGAGTTTTTTCCTAATGTCTAATCTAAACCTCCTCTTGCCTCTTTTAGTCTTGAACCTTTCAGTGTACATCATCTTTTATTGCTCTAGGGCTGCTTTGGTGTTCTGAAAGCTGTTCTCTGTATGTTCATTCAGTCTGACTTGGATTCCCTGTCTGCCATGCTATGAGTAGGCATGACAATCACGAGATGCACTTTCCAGCTATGCAGATCTTGATTTCAAGAGGAAAATTAATTTTTTTTTTTTGAGGCCCTGAACTAATGATGTTCTCTACTTATTGAAGAAGTACTTTGTAACAGTCCCTTGGGATCATGTCCTCTGCTCTAAGAAAACTTTTTAGAATTTTTTTGGGTTTTTGGGTTTTTTTTATAAATACTAGTTTGGGCCTGGCACTCGACTGGTTGTCTGCCTATGCCCTCCTAGCTGAAGATGTCTTCAGCCAATTATTAAAACACAGTTTGTTTCTCAGCTGCAGACCTTTGGGTGCATGTGATAAAATAATGCAGGCCTTCACCTCATAGGTGTTGGGAAACACCCATCTAGCATCTGTTGTTGCTATTTCTTTGCTCAAATTCCACGCATTTTTGGATTTGTTAGAACACTGAATCACACATTTTCAGTGCCTCTGGGCTGTAAGTTTTATGGCACTAGACACTAACACCATCCTTCCAGCACAGTATCTTCTTAAATAAGACATAATGGAATAGCCCTTTTTCTAAAGAGCTGGCTGCAAAAAAGCAGCTTGGCCCAGTAAAGATGAGTCTTTTAGGAGCATGTTGAGCATGAGTGATACCTTGGCTGTCTTGAAATCTCATCTAATTCCTGTGATTCACTTTGGTATTGCAGTTCTTGTCCCACATACTCTGTTACAACCTGTTGAACAGTTACAAGGCTTAATAACTGTCTGACCTGCCAGCCATATGTTGTTAAAATGAATTTGGATTGCTGTAGACTAGGATGTGTGCTCTAAAGGACACATCCTTGTATGACAGTGGTGACCATTTCTCCATCAGTCAGGCCTTTCCTGTAGATGTGGCAAGTTTGATTAGTCTCTGCAACAAAAAGGAGTTTCATCCTTTTGGTTTTTTTGTTGCTACTAATGTCCTTTTTTTACGTGATGAGGGAGCTCATTAGACAATTCTGAAGGCATAAGACGCCTCTGTCATTGGAGAGAAAGCTTTATACAAGTTCTTTCTACAACTTCATATGGTTTCAAGTGCCTGCCTACCATTCCTTGGTTGTAAAGCAGAGATGCCACAAGATCATCAAGAACATGATGGTGCAAGACTGCCATCCTTCTGTCAGCACTTTTGATCGAATTTTGGAGCTAGATATTTTGATCTCTGTAATTGGTGTCAAGCTGTGAAGGTCAGGGTTTTTTGTTTTTTTTTTTTGTGAAGTGACTGTCTTCTTGGACAAATCTGCATTACACAACTTCATCTTGGACAACCACATAGGTCTAATGCTCTGTACTAAAGCTGCTGAGTACCCTTTCTTTTTTGAGGAAGGGAAAGGAAAATGGGATGCTAAAATAAATAATCTGGAGAAAAGACTTAAGGGTTCACATAGATGTGGTACTGAAAGTGCCCTAGCAAGTTAAAGCAGTTACATTTCACTAGGCAGCTCAGATCAGTCAGAATGATTGCAAGGAACTTGGAAAGAGGGCAGTGCACTATCTTTTTTTTATATTGCCATAGCTAGTATGGAGAAATTTTGAAGTTTGTCCTGTGTGTAGTACTACAGTGCTTATTAGAAACAGTCTGGTAATATATATTGGGAGATCCACCATGACAGTGTGTAGCTCATCTCAAAGAAAAAGTAGTAAGGGAATATAACATGTTTTTCTAATTTAATAGAGAGGTGGTTTAACGAAGTGAACTGCCTTACTGTCCATGTGAACCTATCTATGTTCACTGATCAAGAATCTTAACAAAATTCTCTTTCTGTTGGTGGATTCATGAAAAGTTAATGCTCTCTTAAGCAGCTAACCGGTTTGAAGTAGCCACTTCATTTACCTTTACTAAAAGATACGTTATTGCATAAACATTGATGACTGATGCTGAACTTGGTAAAGAGAAGGAAATGATAACCATCTGTTGTGTACTAGAAGACTAAGATTTATCTCTAGATTATCTGTAAACATCAAAGAACTGATTTGCTGATTTGGAACAAACAGAATGACACCCTTTCAGAGACAGGGTCAATGTTGCCATACTGAGTTTTAAGTGATGGGTTAGCCACACTTCTGTTTCCATCCATTAGTGTCTTGATTGCTTGCTGTTCTGTAACTCAGAAGAGGAAACCACAATGTTTAAGGCAGGCATGCTTGAATGAGGAAAGAAAATGAGCGTTCTGTGTTACGCAAAAAATTTCTTAAGCTCAAGTATTTGCAAGATGTGCATGATCAGTGAGAATTCATCTGTTAGTAATCCAAGTTCAGTTGTTTTTTAATAACATTCTTTCTTGAATTCATATTATAAAGTTAAATGAAATTGGGATGTGGAGGGCCTGCATGTTTGATTTGTGAGTGAAATGTGATTGACAAATGGATGTTGAAATACAGCTTATATTTTATGACGGAGTCACAGAGTGTTTGAGGTTGGAAGAAATCTCTGGAGGTCATCTGGTGCAACCCCATGCTCAAGCACAGTCATCTAGAGCTGGTTGCCCACAACCAATCCAGAAACCTTTAGAATATTTCCGAGGAGAGAGACTCCACAGCCTTTGTGGCCAGCCTGTGCCAGTGCTCAGTCACCCTCACAGTAAAAGTGTTTCTTCCTCTGATCTGTCACTGGGCACTACTGGAAAGAGCCTGGCTCTCTCTTCTTTGCATGCTCCCTTTAGGCATTTATGGACATTGATGAGATCTCCCTAAGGCTTCCCTCTTGTAGGTGGAACAGTCTCTGCTTACTCAGCCTTTCCTCATATGTTCCAGTCCCTAAATCATATTTGTGGTTTTTACTCTCTCCAGTATGTCCATGTCTCTCATGTAGCTGGGAGATCAGAACAGGACAAAAAATGAAACAGGTATCAGAGATAACATCCTTTGAAAAGCTTTAAGCCCACATGTAGTGCGTAAATGCAAAAACTAACTAGTAGTGAGTCCCTGTAAGAGACATTTAACTATGATAAATTTACATGTGTTCCTAGTGAAACTTAATACTGTAAAAACTGTGTTTTGTAAATAACAGCTAGATGTAGTTGATGAAGCCTGTAACTTAATAAAACACAGTGTAAACAGAGGTTTCTAACAAAGACGTATCCAGGTTTTATGACTTCAGCTGTTTTGAAGTCCTGACTTTGACACAGATTTGCCTTCACAAGATGCTGTACAATCAGCTTTCGGACAGTTGTTTTGATAATCTTAGTTTGGCTGCATTATCTTTACTCTTTGGAGAGTAGCAAGTGATGAACAGTTTCTTCCTGCATTTTTCACTCCCCTTCCTTTTTCTTTTCTGCTTTTTCCCCTCTCCCTTCCTCGCAGCTGAAGGAAAAAAAGAACAGAGACGTTGAATAGCTTTAGATTGGCTGATGGAGGGCTAGGAATTTCTGACATTTTTCTTTGTTTACGCTTTTTATTACACTATATTTCTTTAAGATAACAGAGACAATAATTGTGTCAGAAGAAAGTGGAGTCATGAAAAATTCATTATTATATGGTTTTATCTCAAGTTAATATTTCAAGTTAATATTGAAAAAAATGAGGCCTTATAAATATTTTGAATTTAAACTTTTACCCCCCAAACCAGTCACAGTATATGTATTTTAAGAAATACAGTTTGATAATATGCTGTTGGACTGTTTAATTTTTATGCCTCAGGGTAGCACGGAGCACTGTTTCTACTTTTAGAAGCTTCCTCTTATTAGTGTAGTCTCTTATATAGCACCTGTTTTTAAACTCCAGATCTGAATCTACAAATGTAAAACCTGACTTTTGAAATATTTGCTTTTTTGAACACTCTTCTTTAAAGGACCTATCAGGATCTGTCCCCAAAATGCTAGAAGCTTGAAGGATAAGGGAGGAACAATGTTGCATGGCCCAAACACATGTGCTTTCGTCATTAGCAAGGTACAGCATGACCTCATGTTGACCTCAAAGGTAAATCACTAACAGGGAACAATTATACATGACTGTGAAAACAGATTAGTTTTGAACATAATCAAGAAAATAATTCAGTGCGTAGAATAAAATTAAATTTACAACTCTGTCTGCCTTTCTCTTTCTCTCTGTCTCTCTCCCAGTCTCTTCTTGAGAGAATGTTGTGTTTTATATATGTGTGTGTTGCGAAAAAAAAATGACTTTTCTAGAGGTGATAAAGAATTCCTAAATATGGGGAACCCACAGGATCTTGTATCCAGTTTAGTCAAATTGTACATCTTACAGTGAAATTCTCTTTTTAATGGAAAGCTTTCATTTGTTATCTAGAGTATTGATATTGCAGCCTTCAGAATGTGTATCACTTTGGGGAATTTTATGTAGTTCTGAAATGTATAGAGGATTTAGACTTATGGGAAAGGTGTTTTTTTAATATCAATACATTAATTTTTATGTGCTTATCTCAGACTGCAACACAAACCTAAGTATTCTGTAGCATTATGTGATACATCTCTACATATGATGGAATGTTATTTAGCTAGCAGTTCTGAGCTATTTGGAGAAGAATTGCTGCCAGCATCTTGGAACTGTTAGCCGTATCTGTCCCATATTATTTGTATAATATAACGGTTCATAAATTCTTTAATTCTTTTTTTTTTTTTTTTTCCTAGAATGAGAGAGCATATTCCTTCTGTGGAACAATAGAATACATGGCTCCAGATATTGTAAGGGGAGGAGACACAGGACATGATAAGGTACGTTCTAATTTTGTTACTGAAAAAAAACTATTTCTTTAGGCAACATTGTTCAGCTTGAGGACTTTTTGTAAAATATAACAGTGTCTTATTTAAGCATGTATTTTCAGGTTGTCCTAAAACAGATTATTGCCTGGGTCTTCAGTTGTCTCTTGGTGTATTTTCTTCTTTTAATCTTAAGTAAAAGGCATGTTTATAAAGGTATTGAGGCTTATTTGGTTCTATTCAAAATTTGTTCTAAATATGCAGTGAAACAATAAACTTAGCTGACACTTTCCTTTACATAAAATACTAGTTCAGAGGGAAAAAATTACTGGTTTGTGGTTAATTCTGCTATATGCTTTAAATTAGACATCAGATAAATCTATTATCTTTATTGAAGTATGGAATGGATTATTAATTTTATAAATGTTCTCTTATTGTAAAAATTAATTATTTGGCTTGCGGCTCAGGTTTATTATTTTATTAAAGTATCCCTAATTGATAAGAAAGATCAAGACAACAATAATTCATAGATGGTATTTGAAACAAACAAAAAACCCTATCCCCCAAAATAATTCTACAGTATTCATAGATAAGTTATTTGGATTGCTCACTATACTGGGAAGTTTTGAAGATTATTTAATCTCTGTGGTTCTTTTGCTGTAGACTGAGTTGACTTGTCTTTCTGTTGGGGACCATGGAATGTAGTTGATCACAGTTCCTCTTATTGCAGCCTGTTTAAGAACTGGAAAAGTCTGACTTTTGCATGAGAAGGTTCTTTCTTTTCCTTCTCTCTGCATTTTACGATTCTTTTGGTCTGAGTTTGCATTCAGGTAGGGAGCACTGTAGTGAGCATAGTGTTTGAGCTGGGAGTTGGCACTTTGAGGTACAGCAGGATGACTACCACCCTGATTCTTCTACTAAACATAAAATAGAAAGTGCTTTGTCTTTTCATTTAGTCATTGTCTCACACCTGCTTTGGATTCCACTATAACCTCTGCATCTTTTTCTACTGTTCTGCTTGCCCAGTTGTTATTAAAAATGGAGTTTTAAAAACGTTTGAATTGAAGCTCTTACCTGCACTCTCTTTCCTAGTTTAGTCTTGCCACTTTCAGAGCATCTCTCAAATGTGTCAGTCACCTTGAATTATGATTCTGGCTTTTCAAGTGCTTATAAATTCAGTCTTCTTATTGATTTAAAGAAGAATCTCTGTTCTGTTATCTTTGTTTCTATCTGACACTTTCATTAGATGTAGTGCAGAGTCATACAGTGTTCTATAAGGAATAGCTTCAAAGTTTAATACCGAATGTTAGCTGATAAATAAGGGTGATTTTACAGTTAGGTATGTGATGTTAGTTCTTTGCACCACACACTCATTACCTTAGCATTGGCAATGTCATGCGTTGTAGTGTTAGAAGATTTTTAGCGTATTTTATGCTTACTGCATATCTAGCAACTCAAAAACCTTACAAAAAGAGAAAATTAAATTGATTAATGAGAGTATAGCATACTAAAGCTATGTTTATGATTTATAATCTCTTCTAGATTATTGCATTGTTTGTCTAAAAGACATGCTCTACTATTTCAGTATTTTTTTTAAAGTTTGATTTCTGATTCTACAGATCCTCCTTTTCTTTTGGAAAAACACATGCCAAGAAAAAATTGTTGGAATTTTCTTTGAGAATTATGTATTTGCAAAGATAATTAGTAACAGTACAGAGACTTCTTCAGCTAGTTCTTTTAGACACTCTTGGCTGAATATATGAAGCATCAGATTTTGTGTGCATTGAGGCAAAAAAACCTAAAAGGAGAGGCCTAACTGTCATCATTTCTCTAGTTGTCTTCCTGTATTGTATTAATGTTGCCAACATAAGTAAAGCAAAACTTCAGTTTCATTTATTTGCAAATTTCATGGCTGTAAAACTGAGAAGTTCAAACAACTGTAGTTAAATTAATTTTGTTGAAAGGACTAAACTGCTTCCTGTATTATTCATAGTAGTATCTTGCCTTTTGAAAGAGAGAAATACTTTGTAAATTGCAAGGTATCAGAATATGAATAATACGAATATATGGAAACCAAATATCCCATGTGTTACCAAGGTCCATCTCTCTAAGGCACTTGAGGCGCAGCGCTGGCACTGAATGACCATAACTAAACAGTGTACCCATGAGCAGCTGCCCATGCAGGATAGATAGCAGGGAAAGTAGTAGGAACCAAAATGAGGAAAACTGCCAAAGTCTTGTGCTGGATCCTTACTTACTGGCCTGAGTGAGGGAGCAAACAGGTGAAATGTGAACTGGTGCAAGGGGCTGCACCTGGCTTGGGGCAAACCCCAGTATCAGTCCAGGCTGGGGATGAACAGATTGAGGGCAGCCCTCCTGAGAATGCCTTGGGGGTGCTGGTGAATGAGAGGCTGGACATGAGCTGGCCATGTGTGCTTGCAGCTCAGAAAGCCAATTGTGTCCTGGGCTGCATCAACAGCAGCGAGGCCAGCAGGTCGAGGGACAGGATTCTTCTCTCTGTCTGGTCCCCCCCTGGAGTTCCCTCAGACCCCACCTGGAGTCCTGCATCCAGCTCTGGGGTCCCCAGCACAGGAAGGGCATGGACATATTGGAGTGAGTCCAGAGGATGGACACTGAGGTGCTTAAAGGGGTAGAGCACCTCGCCTATGAAGAAAGGCTGAGAGAGCTGGGCTTGTTTAGCCTGGAGAAGAGAAGGTTCCAGGGTTGCCTAATAGAATACCCGAAGGGAGCCTACAGGAAAGATGGAGAGAAATTTTTTACAAAAGCATGTAGTGACAACACAAGGGGGAATGGCTTTAAACTATCTATTTTAATTAGATATTATGACTAAATCCTTTACTGTGAAGGTGATGAGGCACTGGAATAGGTTGCCCAGAGAAGTTGTGGCTGCCTCATCTTTGGAAGTGTTCAAGGCCAGGTTGGATGGGGCTCTGAGCAACCTGATCTAGTGAAAGGTGTTCCTGTCCATGGCAGATGGGTTGAAAGGAGATGATCCTTAAGATCCCTTCCAGCCCAAACCATTCTATGATTTTATGAATGAGATCAAATTGAATAGCATTTTCAGGTGCCTGGATTAACTGTGGCCTGTGATCTTAAACTGTGCTTTTTGAACATTCCTTAATTTCATTCTCAAGCTTGTAACAGCGCAAGTTCAACTACTTCTTAGCAAGGCTTAGCTTCCTCTGTTCATTTTAGAATTCTTATCCCTTCACAATGGCCAAAAAAAAAAAAATAAAATTTGGGGGGTGGAGCGAAAGGAACTTTAGTAGTCAGCGGAAAGAGTTCAGCTTGAGAAATTGGTTGAAGAAGCTAAGTGGAGAGATTTTAACATTAATTTAGCACAAAAAATACCTCCAATCAGTACTGCAGTTATTTATGCTTTATTGTATCCAGGTTTCGTTTGATAGGTAGGTTCCTCCTATGCTAGTTCTTTTCTAAGTGTATTGTTTTGTTCCTTCTTTTGTTAACAATTTTACTTCAGTGTATCATAACATACGTAATAATTACTGTTGTTCTATAGGCTGTTGATTGGTGGAGTGTTGGTGTTCTTATGTATGAATTATTAACTGGAGCATCACCATTTACAGTCGATGGAGAGAAGAATTCCCAAGCAGAGATTTCTAGGTAAGATTCAAAGCAGTAAAGTATATGTGCTTGCTCACAGATGATCCTTGTGCCATAATATGTGGTTTTTGAGGTTTTAAATCTAAAATTTAGGAAGCAACTGCTGCCACGGTAACATTTTTTTTGTGCTCCAGTTCTGTTTAACAGAATGACATTGGAAGTAGATAGTTTTTATTAACTAATAGAACTGACCTTTACAAAAGACCTGTTTTGTTTAAACTACAGGGTAACCGCAGCTTTGTAGATACTTAATCTTGCTGTGTGTTTACCACTGAAAAGGAAGTAATATGAAATATCAAATTATATATAAATAGAATTATCACATTCAAAATCTTTATACATGAAATATATCTTTAGCTGGAGATATTTTCCATCAGCTCTTAATAGGTCACTGGCAGACTGCAGGTTTAAAGTGTCAGAATGGACCCCACTCCCACGTTTTTGTTACAGGTAATGTTTATTTTATTAGTTTATAACATGAAACAAAGAACGTGGGTTTTTTTAGCCCTACTTGTATATCTGAGAAAAAATGAATATGATACTTACAGAAATGAAATAACCTATACTGTTCTTATCTGTTGCATGGAAAACTTTTTGTTATGATCACTAATCTCTACACTTTAAAGGTTTGTTTTCAGTACCCATGTAAAAGCACTGGAGCATTTTCAAAAGACAAAGCAATAACCTTCCCCAGAAAACAATACTGAAATCTCTCCCAAAGCAAGCATTTCTTCTTACTGGATTTCTTTTGGAGCAGGGAGTTGAAGGCTTAGATTGTTCAAATTAGTAACCACTGTCAAGATGAGCTTGTAAGTCCTGTCCCCAAACTAAGAACAGTTTTGCCTCTATTGGAAGATATTACCATGGTAAATCCTAAAGTTACTTGATATTTAAGGTTGTAATAGATGACAGAACAAACCTCAATTATGTAGATAATTTATTTTACTTATGTTATAAATTCAGGCAATTTCTTGGAAGTTTGAGACACCTGTTTATTGGTTTTTAGTTCTCTACTAGAGCAGACAACTTAGCAGGTCACTAGAAAAAATAGAGGGGAGAGGGGAGTCCATTAACAAAACAAAATTCAGGACTTCACCCTCTTGGTCATTAGGTTGCAGTTAAAGCTTAAATTATCTCTTTCCAGCCTATTTAAGGTTAGAAATTTTGTTGATTGCTTACTTACTATGTTTGAATTTGATAATTTTGATTCCCAAGATTTATTAAATGGAGCTCTGAAGGAGTTACAATTTTTTTTAGAGAGAACCTTGACCTGAATTTTATAGATACAGTTTCCCAAAGCTTTTTAGTTATGTATTCTAGAGAATTTGACTTTCTTTTGGTATGCCCTTATATACTCTTTAAGATATTAACATTTCTGATAATTTAGGATTAAATTCAATGCTGAGAAACCGCAAGGTTGCTAACATCTGTCCTCTGATGGCTAGTAACATAATTTCTGATCTTAATTTAGTTGTGGCAAGTTTACTGTGTTGTTGCTCAGTCTGTGTTTGTTCTAGTGGGTGTTTATGCCGCATATTTATAGATAGCAGTCCTGTAGTATTTCAGCTTTATTCTGATAAATTTAGAAGTTAAATTCTTACAGTTTTCTTTAATAAAGATGTTCCCCAGTCTTCCTGTTTCCTGAAAAAGCCTTTTCTTAACTCAGCTTATGTTGGTCTTTCTTACATATGGACAATATATTCATGTTGATGTTTCAAGAGGATCTTTTTTAAGGGAAAGAATAATACACCATCTGAACAAAAAAATATTCCTTCCTTTGTTCTTCGGTTCCTCCTGTTGATGCCAACTGTGGTCTGATAGACCTAATTCCTTCTCCTTTTCTATCACTTTCAACTGATAAGCTGCTAGTTTATAGCTGAAATCTTATTAGTCCCAGCTATACAACAGCATTTCAGACTTGATTTCATCTGTCTTGTGTTACTTCAGTACTCATAAGACTCATTGCTTTCTGAATCCTTTCCATGGATAGCAATTTCTGTGTCAGATGACATCAGTTTTGTGTGTTTGCAGTTTATTACGTCATGAATGTTATGTTCCTTTTAAGAACACATGAGGACATTGCTGCCGTCCTGGCTGCTGCACAGAGTCGTGTGGAACCTTCTGGGTGGCTGCCATTTGGGCGCAGTGGGAGCATGGTTGGGGCTCTCCCCAAGGGTACAGTAGAGCAGGCGGGACAGAAATCAAGTACTCACAGTTGCCAGTGGTAAGAAAATTACTGGCACAGACATACGAGTTGGTACAAACTTCTTGGTAGCAAAGTTGTTCTAACCGGAATTTATATTATTTAACCAAAATGTGCTTGAACTTGCCAATTGCAGCAGACTTGAGAATTCAGTTTGTTACTTGGTCACAAACTCTGAAAGCATAGTTTCCATGGCCTTTGATTTTTCTGAGTTTAAGGAAAAAAAATCTAAGTGAATCCAGGTCCTTCTGTTATTTTACCGAGGTGGTATCATGGTTTAACCCCAGCCAGCAGCCAAGCCCCACACAGCCGCTCACTCACTCCCCCACCTGTAGGATCGGGGAGAGAATCAGAAGGGTAAAAGCCAAAAAACTCATGGATTGAGATAAAGACAGTTTTAATAGGGAAAGCAAGAGCCATTCATACAAACAAAGAAAAACAAGGAATTTATTTACCACTTCCCATGGGCAGGCAGGTATTCAGCTATCTCCAGAAGAGCAGGCCCTATCACAGTTATTTGGGAAGACAAATGCCATCACTCCAAATGTCCTTCCTTCTTCACCCCAGTTTATATACAGAGCATGATGTCATATGGTCTGGAATAAACTCTTGGTCAGTTTGGGTTACCTGTCCTGGTTGTCTCCTCCCAACCTCCCATGTGCCCCCAACTTCTTGCCAGCATGGCAGTATGAAAAGCATAAAAGGCCTTGGTGCTGTTTAAGCCCTGCTCAGCAATAACAAAAACATCTCTATGTTACCAACCCTGTGTTCAGCAAAAATCCAAAACATAGTCCTGTACTAGCCACTGTGAAGAAAATTAACTCTGCCCCAGCTGAAATCAGCACAAGTGGGAAGTTATCTCAGATATTTTTAGATAATTTTATTTCCTTGTGAGGCACAATGGCTGTCTGGTGTTAAATTTGACCATATTTTTTTCTAAAATCTCTCTCTAATGGACAATGCAGTTCTTGTATCAGAAACAGTATGTGGTTTCTGGTTTTTTTTATTATTTTTATTCTTTCTGATGAGAGATTGTGCTGTTTGTTTATCATAATCCTTTTGGCAACACTGTGGACTTCTCTTCTGTGGAAAGTGCATACTTTGTCTCATGTCTCTGTCTCTGAAGACTTTCTGTTCATATGCTTGGTGTTATAGGTTATTAAACTTCATTTAAAAAAAAATTACAGAACTATTCAAGTATCTGTCCTTTTTTGGTATGCCCTCTTCCCTTTCTTTTCCCTTCTTCTCAAATCTTCCTTTCATTTTTGAGAATTCTGATTGTCCATTGCTGCAGAGCCAGGGATAGGACCCATCCTGCAAAATCATAGGCAAGTGCTGGGCTTGATTACACACCCAGTATTTTCAGTTTCACTGTGAGTGATTCACAGCGCTGAATTCGAAGACAGACAAATACATGATAGCTGTATGGGCCATTGTTAGAGCCTTGAGTGACTTACCCTTCAGTACAGCATGTCAGTAGTATTGTACTAATGAAACCAGAATCTCTTCACTTGGCCAAGCTACTTCACCAATTTCTGCTCTTTCACATGTTGATCTGATCTGGTCTTTCCTGGCATCTTGCTTTCTATCCTTCAATCCCATGGTAATTGTAAATACTTTTTGTAACTTTTAAAGGAAGTAGCTTCAGTCTTCACTACCTCTGTAATGTCATTCCTTGAACTGGTCTGGAGCATCAGTAGTATTTTCTAGTATCAGTCAACCTCAAAAGTATTTCTGAATGAAAGTTAGTGGCATATATTAATGCAGCTTACGTGCAGTCTGCTTGTGCAGCATGGCAAAATGCTGCTTTCTCTGCAGTGGGTTCTAAGTGAGTCAACAGATGGAAGATATCCCTCAATATAAAACTTACCAGATGTCTGCTGGAAATGCAGTACAGCAAAGAGGAAACAGTCTAGGAGGTTCCTGGAATGTATGGAATATAACTTCCTGACACAGCTGGTGATCAAACCAACTAGGGAAGGTGCCCTACTGGGCCTGCTGATTGTGAAGAGGGAAGCACTGGGAGTGATGTGATGGCTGGAGGCTCTCTTGGTCAAAGTGATCACAAAATAAGAGGTTTTGATTCTTGGAAAAGTAAAGAGTGGGATCAGAAAAATCTCTAAATTGGACTTCTGGAGGACAGGCTTTGGCCTATTTAGGAGGCTGTTTGAGCGAGTCCCTTGGAAGGCAGTCCTGAAGGGCAAAGGAGTCCAGGAAGGCTGGACATTCTTCAAGAAAGAAATCTTAAATGTGCAGAAGTAGGTCATCCCCATCCCTAGCTGGTGGGAGAGAAGTTTGGCCTGGTTGATCAGAGCTTTGGTTGGAACTCAGGAAAAAAAGGGGAGTTTATGACCTGGGCAAGAAGGAGCAAGGCAATGCAGGAAGACTACAAAGGATGTTGTGAGGTTATGCAGGGAGAGCATTAAAAGGACCAAAGCCCAACTAGAATTTAATCTGGCTACTGCTATAAAAGTTAATAGAAAAATGTTTCTATAAATACATTAGCAACAAAAGACTAAGGAGATGAGGAAAAGGTGAGGTACTTTGTGCTTTCTTTGCCTCTGTCTTTAACAGTAAGACATGTTGTTCTCCAGAGGTGCCCAGCCTCCTGAGCTGGAAAGCAGGGACAGGTAGCATGATCAAACCCCAATAATCCAAGGAGAAATGATCAGTGACCTGCTGCAGCGCTGAGGCGTTCACAAGTCTATGGTGCCAGATGAGATCCATCCAAGGGTACTGAGGGAGTGGACAAGTTCTCACAGAGTCCCTTCCCATGATTTACCAGCAGTCTTGGCTAACACGGATGTCCCAGTTGACTGGAGGTTGGCACAATGTTCTATCTACAGGAAGAGTCAGAAGGAGGATCTGGGGAACTACAAGGCTTGTCAGCCTGACCTCAGTGCCAGGGAAGGTCACGGAGCAGATCATTTCGGGTACCATCAGGTGGCACATGCAGAACAGCCAGGGCATTAGGCCCAGCCAACATGGATTTATGAAAGGCAGATCCTGCTTGACTAACCTGATTTCCTTCTATGACAAGGTGACCCACATAGTGGGTGAGAGAAAGGATGTGAGTGTTTTCTATCTGGACTTTGGTAAAGCCTTTGACAATCTCCCACAGCATTCTCCTGGAGAAATTGGCTGCTCCTGGCTTGGATGGGTGCACTCATCTCTGGGTAAAAATGACTGCATGCTAAGCCCAGAGTGTGGTGGTGAAAGGACTTATATTGAGCTGGCAGCTGATCACAGTATTGGGGCCTGTTCTGTTAATATATTTATTGATGACTCAAACAAGGGGATTGAGTGCACCCTCAGTGACTTTGCAGATGACACCAAGCTGGGTGGTGTTGCAGTATATAAAAGAATGCAGAAGTTTTAATGTTGTTAAAGTGAACATGCTTTCAAAATGGCTTTGTAACTCTTTGTGTAAACTCACCCTTCTTTTTCCCAAGGTTCCTCAGTCTTATCTATACCATTGGAATGTCTAAGAGATAACTGAAAGCTTATGTATTGGTTGTTAACCCTTTGTTATCATTGGTTGTTTGTAAGACCTCCTGAATTCCCAATGGTCACTTTGTAATCCCCCAAGAGCTATTTAAGTTGCTACCCAGATCAATAAATGCTCTCTCTGCCTCTCTCCCTGCTGCTGCTGTTCTGTGGTCTCTGCGAGAGCCATGGGGTCCACATGGTGAGGGGGAGGGGGGGCATGCTCCCCTCCAGGACTAGAGGTAAAAGGGAAAAGCCTCTAGCCTGGAATCCCTCTCTCTATCCCCCTTCAGCGTTCATCAGGGTAGGAGTGTTGATCTGCTGGAGGGTAGGAATGCTCTACAATGGGATCTGGACAGGCTGGATTGATGGGCTGAGGCCAATGGTACGAGGCTCAACAAGGCCAAGTGCCAGGTCCTACACTTGAGTCACAACAACCCCATGCAGTGCTATGGGCTTGGAGCAGAGAGGCTGGAAAGCTGCCTGATGGAAAAAGGACCTGGGGATGCTGACTGACGACAGCTGAACATGAACCAGCAGTGTGCCCAGGTGGCCAAGAATGCCAGTGGTATCCTGGCCTGGATCAGAAATAGTGTGGCCACAGAATCAGGGCAGTGATTGTCTCCTTGTACTTGGCACTGGTGAGGGCACACCTTGAATCCTGTGCTCAGATTTGGGCCCCTCACTACAAGACAGACATTGAGATGCTGGAGTGTGTCCAGAGAAGAGGAACGGAGCTGGTAAAGGGTCTGGCACACAAGTCTTGTGCGGAGAAGCTGAGGGAGCTAGGGTTGTTTTGTCGGGAGAAAAGGAGGCTCTGGGGGCAACCTTATCACTCTCTGCAGTTACCTGAAAGGAGGTTGTAGGGTGGTGCGTGTTGGTCTCTTCTCCTAGGTAACAGGTGACAGGATAAGAGGGAATGACCTCAGATTTCACCCAGGGATGTTTAGATTGGATATTAGGGAAAATTTCTCCACTGGAACGGTGGTCAGACATTGGAACAGACTGCCCAGGGAAGTGGTAGAGGCAATTCCATTCCTGGAGGTATTTAAAAGAGATGCAGAGATGGTACTTAAGGACATGGTTTAGTGGTGGCTTGGCAGTGCTAGGTTAACAGCTGGACTCAGTTGTCTTTTCCAACCTAAACAGTTCTATGATTCTGTAATCACAGCTTGTTTTTCACATAGCTAAATACCACTTCACCTCTTATCAGTAAGACAAGAGGGCATGGTTTTAAAGTCTGCCAGGGGAGGTTTAGGTTGGGTATTTGGAAGAAATTCTATACAGAAAGGGTAATCAGGCATTGGAATGGGCTGCCCAGGGAGATGGTGGACTCTCCGTCCCTGTAGGTTTTTAGGATGAGACTGGATGTGGCACTCAGTGCCATGGTCTAGTAATGATGGTGGTAGTGGATCAAGGGTTGGACTTTATGATCTCGGAGGTCCTTTCCAACCCAGCTGATTCTATGATTCTATGATTGTTAATTCTGCCTATAAAAAGAAATTACTTAAAACAATAATCTTGGTAATAGGCTTTTGCTGTTGCCAAAGATTTTTTCCATTAGGTAAAATGGGGCGTGTCTGGCTCTGGAGCATCTCTCTTATGAGGAGAGACTGTGGGAGCTGGGCCTGTTTAGTCTAAAGAGAGGACTGAGAGGGGATCTCATTAATGCACATAAATATCTCAAAGGTGGGTGCCAGAAGGGTGGTGCCAGACTCTTTTCAGTGGTGCCCAGCGATAGGTCGAGGAGTAATGTCCATAAACTGAAACACAAGAAGTTCCACCTCAACATGAGGAAGAACTTTATGTTGAGGGTGGCAGAGCACTGGAACAGGCTGCCCAGGACGTTGTGGAATCTCCCTCTCTGGAGACATTCAGAACCCTCCTGGACATGTTCCTGTGTAACCTGCTCTAGGTAACCCTGCTGTGGTTGGAATAGATGATTTCCAGAGATTCCTTCCAACCCTAACAATCCTGTGATTCTGTGAAAATACAGTGTTATAAAAAACTATTATTGGTAAAATATGTATGCTAAATTGTTCTAACAGATATAATCTTTATAAGGGATTCCTTCCCCCAAGAATTTAAGGAGTAGTTTCTACACAAAGAGCAGAATGTCAAAGGATACGAAAAGTTATTTCATAAATCTGTGTAATCTTCAGCTGGGATTTTCTGTGCAATTACCATCTCCATGGTATGACCGATTGCAGTTCTCAGGCTGACCAGAGAATGCAATGTGTCTCTAGAAATTTGCAGTTAGGAGAATGAGACTGACTAGTGTTGCTGTGGAAGTACTTGCTTTGGCTAAGAATTTTCTGGTAATTTTGCAGTGCAGGATTCTTTCCACTGCTTATGTTTGTTTCACTCTTCTTTTCTTATGTAAAAGTTTGTATTTGCAGTAGAAGCCTGAGACTGGCAAGAATCTTACTGCTAACACTTTTCCCTGTAGAGATTGATCTCCTTAGACTGCACAGAGAAATTGTACTAATTTATTTTCTTTGTTACTGATGCTACCAATGATCCCGATTCAGCATCTTTTTTCAGTGAAATTTAAATTCTTTTATCTGACTGGTCTGTCTCTAATCTCTGACATGATTTAGATGGAAAAATGCTCTAGAATGTCTCTCTTGATTTCTGAAGTCATCACGGTCTCAATCTCATTGCTTTAGAAATCAGTTTTAGAAAATATTGACTGAAGTTGTTTTTCTTCGTTCTGAGAGCCCAAAGGGAACTTACCTCTGTTCAAGATCTTTCTTGCATACCATTCTGATTCTTTCATCAGACAAATTGATAAACAGATTTCCTCAGACTTCTCTGACTGAAGTGATTTTCAAACTACAGACACTGTAGATTTAATTGACCCTCCTGTAAATAAAGTAATTTTTTATTATCAAGGTGTCCTGTCTTCTGTCTCACAACAGGAGAGTTTTCTTACTTCCTTACGTGCTTCCCCTTTCTGAAACTGGGTGATTTCTGAAGACACTGAATCTTTACTTCTCTACCACTCTGCAGTGTAAGAATCCTCTTGTTTAGCAATGTTTACATTTGATATTAACATCCCTAATGAAGAAATCATTTGACAATACTGTGTTTTCTTCTCCTTTTCTGTAAAGTGAAATGTGTCCAGAAGTTGAAGAGACGGCTTATGGCTGCAGTTACTTCTGCTAGCAGAATGGCTTTGATTTAGCCTCTTAGTAGCAAATAATCCATACATCATTCAAAGAGAAAATCCTGGACCTCTGCAGCACCTTAAAACTCAGACTGTATTTTCTTAACTGATTTCAGTGTTACTTAAAACAAGAGGTTAGCTTGCTTTGTCTTTGTGTTTGCTTGAAATTGGATACTAAGTCAGTAGAAGCTACCCTTGCGATATGTGCATTTTGAACACTGCCAGGATAGGATTATTTAGGAAACAATCTGCTTGCATCTATTTTTGGACTAATCCAAGAAGCTACATATTTCAAGACAAAAATCTTCCCATGGGATAACTGACTCTAAGGATACGTCATACTGTAATTTTAAACAAAAGTTAGGAATGTCCTGTAGCGATCAACTTAAGCTCTATAAGAAGCTACGTCTCTCATTGCTTCAAAGATCTTTCAGTCTGTGTTTAGTGGAGGTGCTCTAAATCCTTCTCTGTATTGTGCTTCCTGAAGTCACCACAGTGAGATTATGCATAGAGCCATACA
This sequence comes from Pyrocephalus nanus, assembly GCA_038380795.1. NCBI lineage: Eukaryota > Metazoa > Chordata > Aves > Passeriformes > Tyrannidae > Pyrocephalus > Pyrocephalus nanus. The sequence goes on along the minus strand of CM076265.1, from coordinate 47,031,647 downwards.
GACACAAAGCTGAACGTGAGCCAGCAATGTGCCCTTGTGGCAAAGGCAGCAAATGGTATCCTGGGGTGCATTAGACAGAGTATCATAAGATTAAGGGACGTGATCCTTCCTCTCAGCACTGGTGAGGCCACACCTGGAGTTCTGCTCTCCCGAGTACACCAGAGTGATGGGCATACTGGAGAGAGTCCAGCAAAGGGCTGCTGAGAAGATTGAATGTACTGGAGCATAAGAGGGAAGGCTGAGAAAGCTGGGATTCTTCCACCTGGAGAAGGCTTAGGGAGATCTCATCAATGTACATAAATGCCTGGAGGGAGCATGCAGAGGAGAGGGAGCCAGGCTCCCTTCAGTGGTGCTCAGTGACAGGACCTGAGGTAGAGGTCACAAATAGAAACACAGGAGGTTCCCTCCGAGCATCAGGAAACACCTTTTTACTGTGAGTGTGACTGAACACTGCCAGAGGCTGCCCAAGGGAGGTGAAGTCTCTCTCATTGGAGATACTCAAAAGGTTTCTGGACATGGCTGTGAACTATTGGCTCTGGATGACTGTTGGAGCATGGGGGTTTGACCAGACAATCTCCAGAGGTCCTTTCCAACTATTCCTCTGTGATTCTGTATGGTAACTGGTTTTGTGTGTCTCTGTTTTAACCCCGTTGATGTATCTTTGGATGTGTTATCTGTGTGTGCATTCTCAGTCTTCCTTTAGAGTCCTTAGCTTCAGTATTTCCGTTTGGAGTAACTGAAGGAAAACTTGCCTTCCTCTTTATATAAGACTGGGGGAACTACCCATATAAAAAATAGGTGCTGAAGTCTGATTCTGCTTAGGCTTCCAAGATTTTGAACTTTTGAACTAGCATTTCTTGATAGCTTCTAGTTCTTGTATTGAAAAAGACTTTCCCAGGCCCCTTGAGTCATCTCTTCACTAAGCTGGATAGTCCCAGCCTTTTATAAAACTTCTCATAAAACACATTCTGTATTTCTGACTAGTCTTATTACTGTCCTCTAAAACTTTTCTAGTTATATTGCCTCATTTTGAGACTAGAACATGAACACTGCATGCAAGATAGAGGGTGCAGGCAACCTTCCAATGGCCCAAACGTTGGGGTTTTTTTCTTTATTTTCTAATAATTTTTAATATTAGAATTGTTTTTGTTTTGACTGCTGTTAGGCATCAGGTTGAATTCTTTGTTAAACTATCTGTTGTAGCTATGAGATTTCTTTTAAACAGTAATGGTAAACCCAAGGAAGGTTTTTCTTTTGTGGATTGAGTTACACAATTTATTTCCTACAGATGTTGTGTTTCATGTCCACAATTCCTTGAACATTTCTTTATTTAAAAAACGGTTGGTTTCACATTTGCAATCCTCCTGCCTTTGGGTAAAATAGAGGTTTAAGTGAACTATTAAATGCTTATATTATTAGTATGGTAACTCTTTGATTTAACACTCAACGTATTAAGTAATTACGAAATTGTTATTTTGTTTGTTTTACAGGAGAATATTAAAAAGTGAGCCTCCTTATCCACAAGAAATGAGCGCTCTGTCTAAGGATATAATTCAGAAGCTTTTGATGAAAGACCCCAAGAAGAGGCTAGGCTGTGGTCCCACTGATGCTGATGAAATCAAGCAGCATCCCTTTTTCCAGGTAAAGCAAACAATAGAACTCACAAGATACCACTTACTTGTATTGTGAAATCCAATTCTAACGAAATTCTGCTGTTTTGTTAACAGAATAGCTTAGAGACATGTTAATTGCATGAATAATTATATTGAAGTTAGAAAAAATATCCATGTGTTTATTTGTACGTATTTTGTGTCTTTATTGAGTTGTCTTGTGGGTTTTTTAGTGTTTTTTTGCTTGTTTGTTTTGTTTTGTTTGCTTTTTTGTTTTTTTTTCCTAAGAAAGTTTGCTACTAGCATTATTTGTAAAATCTGAATATTGATAAAATTCAGTAAACTCTATTTTCCTTGGCCTAATTAGATCTTTAGTCTTGTTTAGTAAATTTTAATTCTGTTCAGCTTTCAGTGTGTTAACATTTGCTTTCAGACAATGACAAAGATTGGATTTGCATACAGCATCTGTCCTATTCCATCCATTGTGGTTAAAATTGTGTGCTTCTGAAGTTAAAGAAAGTTACACAGAGTTAAACTTCCCTTATTCACTGTTTGCTTTGTAAGATAGATTTTGTCCTCATACAACACTTTTTAATCTTGGCTTAATTTCAGTTCCACTCCTTTACAGTATCAGGGCAATTTTCTCATAACTGCTATACCAATGCTGCTTCTTTCTAGCCATGCATTAAGGGAAGAATTTAGGGGCTTATGCTCTCAGGGCTCTGGAAGCTGACATTAGTAATTAAGCATAAAAACTGGCAGTGAAAAGTTGAAGATACTGAATGCATGTACTGTGGCTTAGAAAAATATGAATGTTGTTTATTCTGAAATAGAGGAAGAAATTCAAGGGCTATCATACTAATTGTTTGGCTCATCTCCACTGTTAAATTTAATTATATTGTTGTTTTTTTTTTTTTAAATTGAATTCTGTCTACATACAAGTAAGTATGATACTTCTTGGCTCTACCTAAGCAAATTAGTAGGCCATAATTTGAATGCTTTTCATCTGCCTGTGGAAAATAGGAAATGGAGTTAGGACTGTGTTTCTGGACAAGTCTTGTCTTTCCAATATCTCTTTCTGTTAAATTTTCATTTGATTCAGACTTATTTTCCTGGTTTTTGTTTAGAATATGAATTGGGATGATTTAGCTGCCAAAAAAATACCAGCTCCATTTAAACCAGTAATAAGAGATGAATTGGATGTCAGTAATTTTGCAGAAGAGTTTACAGAAATGGATCCAACATACTCTCCTGCAGCAACCCCTCAGACTTCAGAAAGAATATTTCAGGTATTTTAAGAACTCTCATTAATTAAAAAAAAAAAAATTGAATAATTCTGTATAACTATCTTTTTTTTTTCCTCCTACCTTTCAAGTTCTTGGAATTAACTGTGTAATTTCCCATCTCAGTTCAGAGCTTTTAGTTCAACAATTGCAAAATGAGAAAGTTGGAAACAGACCTACTGCAAATATAATTCCTTGTCTCCCCATTCCCAGCTGAATGTCCTGCATGCTGGACTACAGTCAGTCTGTTCTTTATTGATTCTTCATACCTTATGAGTCTTGTCATCTCGACTCCATCAGCCTGGGCTACCAGCTTGAACAGCAGCCATGTAGTTGGCCCATTTCCACGTTATGCATTAGTTGCAGTATTCCTTTGGAAAGTGGGAACTACCTGCAGAGTTGAAAGTAGATCTTCCACATTTTATAGGAGTGCTCTAATTACTAGACTGCTATATACAGATGAGTAACAAAACTTTCCTTATCATCTCCTCCGTGCTGGTAAAGAATGATCCCTTCTTAGACTGTACAGTCCGGATATCAGATGGGTGGGTAGAAACAGCTCATGTGCAGTCAACTTGGAACCAGAGCTGCAGAGGTGGAGAGCAGTTTGAATTGCTTTCTCTTCTCCCTCTCCTTGTGCTTTGTTGTTTTTTATTGTCTGTGTTTGAGAAGCTTAATTCAGCATCATATTTTGGAAGTTGTTAGATTTGTAGGTACTGTAGTAAGCAGTTTGTGTGTCACCACTCTGTGGTGGTAATCACAGCTGTTCTACTCAAACTGGGCACATCATTAATATGAAGCTTATATTGTTTAGCCATTTAAAATGGTTTGATGCTTACATCACAACATAAAAGCTATTTCGTGCCTTAACTTTAAGGTGTCCTGGGAAGCTGGTTAGTTTGAAGTATGAGCCTTTATCACTATTGCAAAACAATTGAAGCTGAACCAGATTAGCATTAATTATGAGAGTTCTTGTAGTGTTATTGTTTTATCTTTACCTATGGAGAAACATATAATTAATTCCAGGAATATACCTGTTGATGTTGAACAGAGTAATATCTAACCATCAATGAGCCAGTTACAGTTTCTGCACTATGATACGAAAATTCTGATTTATTTGAAAATTTATTCTGAAACTTCTAATGTTTCATATGTATTATGATAGTTAATGTGCAGCAGTATCAAGCCATGCCCTTTTCTGATGTTTTAATTTCATAGGGATATTCTTTCGTTGCACCTTCTATTTTGTTTAAACGCAATGCAGCTACAGTAGATCCTCTGCAGTTTTATATGGGGGATGAACGACCTGGAACTACAACTATTGCCAGAAGTGCTATGATGAAGGTAATAATAATATCAAGAACTAAATTAATTTGGTGTACCTTGGAACTGTGTATAACTCCCAAAGCAGCAATCACAAGCTAGGCTACAGATTACAAAATAGTCATTGTTCATTTATCAGTTCTCTGTAATGGCTCCTCCGATGATCCAAGCATCTAACTTGCATGTGATACTGTTAAGTGGTTAACGCTTAAACAATCATCTCATTTTTCAGATTAGTTTTCCAGAAGAATCAAGTATAGAATTAATAATAATATGATTCCTGATAGCTCTTATTCAGCCAACTATTGCAGATATTTTTGCAACTGTTAATTATATCAGAATTCCTTCTATGATATGTTTACCCAAAAGAGTGTTTAGTTGTGTGAAGCCTTATAAGAACACATGCAATTGTGATGTCTTCAAATGAGTGCATAGTTTTGTGGATAAATGTATGTATGGCCATCTTTGATTCTGTTTGTCTGAATATTTTGTATCTTCAGCTATTGTAGTAGTAATGATTTATTTAGTGATTATGTTTGTTTAATGTAACATGAGCTTTACTCTTTGATTGTTAGAATGTTTATGCATTTTATTAAATAGAAGTTAAGATTATATATTTCATTAAAAAGAGAGCTCTTTTACAGTTTTAAATATAGATGAAAAATTCTCACAAAATTTTACTCTTTGTCTTTGACTGTGTATACTAAAAATATTCTGCAAAACTAAATACAGACAGTTTCCTAACAGGACTCTCCATTTTATCATCATTATGAACTGGATCTGAAAGAGAAACCATTGGGAGAAGGAAGTTTTTCCATTTGTCGAAAGTGCTTACACAAGAAAACTAGCCAAGAGTATGCAGTAAAAATAATTAGCAAAAGGTATAAATATTCTATAAGACAATAAAAATATTTTCTTTGCTTACTGTCACCCATGGATTAGAATAATGTTCACTACATTTTTGGAAGTAGAAAAATAACTTTAAAATTATTTTCTGTTCTATGAATCTACAGAAACTTACTGTTTCCTTATGACCTTTAAAAAATTCTGAGAGTCTTTTGAAACAAAATGTTATTCTTGTTGGGGAGGACACAGGAAGAATCCTAAAAAATACCTTTCTGGTTCCTAGTTGTATTCTACCTTTATTTCCCCTAATTCTGCTCATAACAAAGTAAGGTATAAGGCTTTTCTATCTTCAGACTTGAGTGAACTGAACGTAGGCTTATGCTAGCTCCCTCTCTTAAGCAGCCCATTTGATTGCCTAGGATACTGCTTTTAAGAGGGATCTGTGGTGTGAGTTGCCTCAGATCTAACTAATTGTGTGTGTGTATAAAATGGAATTAGGCTATGGAGTTGTAAGTTGCATCTTGTTTCCTTGGTGTTCTGAAGAGAACATCCGAATGAAGGCAGCTGACTTGCTTTGTACATGGGTATCAACTGGTCTTCTTCCAGAACGGATACTTCAGTTTCTGCCCAGAGAAAAATAAAGGATTCTTTGAGAAGCAGATGGATTTCTGCCTTCATTTTGCAGTGTTCATTAGTAAATAGGTCCCCAGTGTGTTGTAGAATTCTGGCAGGAAGGGGAAAGTATAAATGTTCTGCTGTCGGAATGATAGTTTACAGTGATCTCTTCTCCAAGACATTTGTTTTTCCAGACCCTAGAAGAAGCTGTCCACCAGACTTTAGTGTTTCATCACATGCTGTTTGAATAGGATAAGTTCAAGTATAAGAAACCTAAGGGTAGATATCTAAGTCATTTTTCCGAAGTCTGCTATTTTAATAGAGGCCTGCCTGAAACTGTTAGTGGAGTCTACAGAGAGACTGGAATGACCTGGCACTAGAAGTGGGATTCAGTAACTTAAACATAGACATCTACATAGTGCCATTTTAGCATCTGTTGGTGTCTTCTCTGTTCTCCAGTTCCCATCAGTCTTGTGACTACTACCTTTTTGTAGATGTCTTCATGGCTGATGTCATCTCCCAGGCTCTCCTATGCTTAGGCCACTGAATCCTACTCTAGGTATGTATGTTATGGTGAATTAGTTCACCCTGTAAGATTGGTTACCTAGAATTTCAGTCATTACAATGAGACCTTGAACAAGTAGTATGCAGTAGACACCTACATTGGATATTTTAACGTGAAAATCTCTGCCTTGTGTCTACACTCAAATTTTTTTTCTGTGATACATGCAGAGCTGTAGATTAGTACTCACATCTTGTCTTAATGTAATGGAAATTTTGTCTTGGGATAACAGTGGGCACACTGGTATTGACTTTTCCCCCAGAACTAAACTTTAAGGAATTATGTCCCTAGATGGTATTACTCATGGGTTCTTGTGCTCTTTCTCCTTCATCTTGGTAGATCAGGCTAAATGAAGGTAAGAAGTGGTCTGTATACTGAGATTTTTTTTTGGGGGGGGGGGGGAATTGTAGGCCGTGAGCAGAATCAGAGCATGTTTGTGCGATATTTAGGGGTAGCAGTAAACTCACATTCTCAGTAGTTGGACAAAAACCAGCTTGAGTAAGAAACTGTAAATAATATTGCTCTGAGGATCACACCAGTAAATCTTGCTAAAAGGAAAAGTGTAATGGTTTTCTAGCAACTTCTTTGCCTCAAAGTCAGTCTTCCGCTCTTACTGACCAAATGTTCCCAAAAAGGGGAATCTTACACCTTGGGAAACCTTTTCATGATACTTGAGGTGAAAGCTCAGAAGAGTTCCTCTGTGGTGTTGCTTTGTTTTGTTAGTAGTGCTGGACCTGCTTCCAGCCAACAATTTGAGGTTTATCTGTGTGTCTGAAGACCAGTGGAACAGTGGGCCCCTGTAAACTTGCTTGAGTTATTGTTTTACAATGTCCAATTTGTTTTTCATGAGATGGTAACTATTTATGGGTGGGAAATACTCAGAAAAGTCTATGTACAAATTTCGAAGGTTTACGTTCATGATACTGAACCTTTTTCATCTGTGTCCAAGGTTCACTTCCTTCTGATAGTAGTTTAGGGGGAAAGACTATGTGAATCAGGTTTTTTAATTTCTTAAGGACCTGAAGCCACTTTCAATTTAAACAACTTCAGCAGCGGAGATGTAGGTGAAGCAGCTTAGTTTATTCATTGATTATGTGAAGCCTCCAGAAAAACTGAATTCTCTTGCACAGAATTCTCAGCATAGTTCTTATTCTAATTAGGAGGGAAAAAAGGTAATCAAAAGTTAAGAACATGTGTAGTGAGCCATAAGGCCATTCTCTTAAATCAGTTCAGGGTTATACTTTCTTGGGGAGGGTTTTGGCAAAATTTTTCAGGCATTATTTGCCAAAAATAAATCAACATATCTAACTAGTGGGGAAAAAACGTCCTGGTTTGTCACTATTCACATAGTTTTTATAATGATCATCATGTTCACTTTTTTGGCTATAGATTTCAGCACTTGAAAGAGAATTTATGCCATGAGTTTTACTCTGGAGATAGTCTCTTGTCTCTTCCATTTCAGATTCTTGCAATAGCCTGTTTAGGGGTTCACTTGTATAACACAATTTATATATAGATGACGTTACTCTTTTTTCCTAGTAGAGCTCATAGTTTCCATACCACTTTGGAAGTACTTGTCTCCTTTAAGAATGGAAAATGATTTGGCCAAGATAAAGATGAACTAACAAATCTTTGTAGCAACATAAGTGAAGTCAAATTTCCCTGGACTAAGGGAAAGGTTTGTTTTAGATAGAAAATATTCTATAACATCACATCAGCTTTTGCTGTAGCAAGTTGCAATTGCGTTAAGAACATTGTTTGATTTCGCTGTGGTTTTTTAATATCCTAAATTGCAAAGTTATGTGGCGAGTGTTCTCAGCTTACTTTGAATATGCCTTTAATTGTATTAAAGCAATTAAAAATGAATCTAATGCTTTTAATGTGCAACTTTCTTTATAAAATGGGTACAAAATGACCGCTCAATTTTTTTAGAATGGAAGCCAACACCCAGAGAGAAATAACAGCCCTGAAACTCTGCGAAGGACACCCAAATGTAGTGAAGTTACATGAAGTTTTTCATGACCAGGTATTTTGAAGAAACTGTAATCAGCACCTACCAAACACATTGCCATGTGTTTTCCCAAGAACTTTTAAAAGTTAGGCATACTGTAACTGTGAAGGCAACTTTTTTCCTAGGGCTTTTGTCTAGTCAGTATAGAAGATGAAGCTGAAGTTGTGCATTCAAGCAATCTTGCAGTTACTCTAGCAAATCAAAAAAGTGTGCAGAAAAATTAGTCTTGGCTTCTCTTTGGGGTTCTGGCCTTAGTTGTCTTTGTGAATCATCATACAGTATATTTGTGGCACAGTTTCACATCTGTGATACTGAGATGTCTAATCACTTTTCCCCCAGGCTTGTCATAAATTTTAAAACAGTATTGGTGAATTGATTTGGAAATTGTACATATGAAGATTATATAGCTAGCATTTTTTATTTATTTATTTTTTTACATATTAGTAACACAATTTATGTAAATAAATAGCTTGCCAAATTACCAGTTGTGAAAGTAAAGCCTCTATTTGAAAATACATTAAGATCAGTTTATTTAGGTACTGTAATTAGGTGCTGTCTTTTTCCTTAATGTGAGGCAGACTCCACAACATGTAATAAATCATAATTTGATCTGAATTGGAAGTTGGCTCTGGTCTGAGCTGGGGTTTTGGACCAGATGTCCTGGAGAGCTCCCTTCTAACCTTAACTACTTTGTGATTCTAGTCTGTGATTCTGTAATGGAACGTGAGTTCTCTTGCCTCTCCACCTATCCCAGTCTGTCCTCCTCATGCTGTTTATACAAGGACCAGCAGAGAGGTCATGTGGAACACTTCTAAAGTGAGCTGAGAGGATTTCACAGTAAAGTTTCAGGGTGCTTTTGAATTATTTAATTAACATTAGGTGGTTAGCTCCTTATGCATATTAATAGATACATATCCTTTCATCAGAACAGGCTAAAGGGCAAAGCTTTTTCCAGCTTTATTTGTTAGCCTAAGTAAAGACATTTCATCTCTCTACAAATGTAGCTGATGGCATTGTGTTTTTTTAAGTAAATATGGGGAAGACATTATCATTCTTCTGTCTCAATGAGATTGATGGGGAAAGTGCATCTGAGGTGCAACTTGGTGCTTGTTTTTGGCCTTCCAAATTGCTACAAGCAGTAGTGTTATTTCTTCAAACCTGGAGAACCTGTCAGATTAACACCTACCTGTTGAACGAATGTTGGTTCGTAACGTAAAATTTCTAACGTGCTGTATTTTTCTTTGTTGTTTCAGTTTCACACATTTCTGGTAATGGAATTGCTGAAGGGAGGAGAATTGCTTGAGCGTATTCAGAAAAAGAAACATTTCAGTGAGACTGAAGCCAGTCACATCATGCGCAGACTTGTTTCAGCAGTGAGCCACATGCACGATGTAGGAGTAGTCCACAGAGATCTGAAACCTGAGGTATAGTGACTTGCATATATATGTGAAGACAATGAAGTTATTAAGTATCTGGAATGTGATGTGTCTCTGTTTCTCCAGATTTTATTACAGAGTTTTCTATTTCTGTTTTTTTAATAAAATGTTACCACTTTTACTTGGTAAATTCTGTAGATGTTTTTCTGTTCATAGGTAAAAGTAACTGTTAGGAAACAAGTTTAGTTCTGTAAGCAATCTATACTCTTAAATTATTCAAAAACATTCTTCACCTATTTGGGGACAGTTTTTACTAGTGTGTATTTATTGTATGAAACAGTTCATAAGCAGAGAGCTAGGTTGCTTGGATACTTTCCCTGTACGTTTTCACCTTTGATTTGACCTTAATTCCCTCAGTGGGGCTTCTTTTGGATGTAGCTGACACCCTTGTACTGTCTTCTGTTCCAGTTAAGCACAAAATGAACCACAGACTAATGCAGTCAGCTAATAAAGATGTGTGATTTGAGTTCAGTGAGTTCAGTCATTTCCCAAAAGAAACATTTTTTAATATCTGTTTTTCAATAATTACTTGTTCTGATATTTTTATTTTGCAGCAACATCTTGCTTTCCAGACAATTCTTTTTACTATGGTGAGATTGACCACTAGCGTTGTTCTGCTTCCCGGACCCAGTTTTTTCTTGTTCGTTTTTTTTTTTTTTTTACCAGCAATGGCGTTAGATATGTGTTAGTTTTCTCGAGCCTGAGAATAGTGTAGATTGATGTTGTTTCATCCAGTAAGGATGTTATACTGTATAGGTGATTACAGTCATTATACCTCAGGAAATAGCTACTCCTTTTGTAGATAGAGTTAAAAAATAATCTGCCATACCTGCTGATATTTTATCATTTTGTAACGTACCTTCTGCTGTATGGCTTAGTATTTTGTAGTAATTCCAATTCAACAGATAAAGAAGTCAGCTAGGTGTTGGTATTTAAACTACTTCTGAAAATCAATCCAAAATATATGAGTTTGAAAGAAGCTCCTGTTTTAAGTAAACAGTTAAACAAAGGGGAACTATTGTGAAATTCTAATGTGTGAGTTGAAAAAGTCATCAGAGAAACTTTCTTCAAGAGCCACATCATCAGGGAAAGAAAACAGCTTTTGAAACAAGTAATTATTAAAAGGGCAAAACCCAAAAAACCCTTTTGCTATTCTATTCTCATCATTTTAGTCTCAATACCATCTTGAACAGAAAAGCAGAATAAAGCAGAGCTTCAGTTGCAGGGTAAATTAGGCAGTCTTCAGTTCTACATTATGTTCAAGAATAGAAGTCTAGGAAGTCCAAGTAATGAAGGGTTAGCAAACAGCTTGCAGAATCCATGGCCTCCACAAAGTTGGACTTAACTTGCTGCCTCCTTCCTGCTTGTTGTTTTGAAAGTTACTATTTTAGGTTCCAACATGAATTTAGTAGGAGATAGGCAGGTTTCCCAATATAGATGTGGTCAGTGCACCTTTCTGTAAAAACCTATATAGGAATTTCTTTTCTGAGAATTGCAGTCAGATTTGTTTGATGTTACACTTTGACATCTAAGGAGCTACTGATAAATCTGTTTTTAAAAATAAGACTGGTTAAATGTAACTAAGGATGAAACTTTTTAATTGCATGAACTGGAAAACTCTTCAGTTTAGCAGTAATAATTTGATCACATATATTGTTCTGCAAAACAGAGCAAAACTGCTGGATAGAAAGTAGAGAATTCATAGGAATAAAGAATTTATGTAGCATATGTGACTATTTCAGGCCTCTCAGTAGAGGATTTGAGAACTGTTTCTGTGAAGTGATCATTAATATGTAAAGTGGGTTTTAGAGGTATTAGAATAAAACCTAACAAGACAGAGATAATGTTGTTTATATATCCTTAAACTCTATTTGGAACATAGCTGTAAATACGAAAGTTGAGGGGTTGTGAAAAATACTTTACTTAATCAACAAGGAAATCTGAACCCAACTTAAGACACTTGGACTGCACCTTTCTCTGTGTGCATAGCCAATTTCATTTTTATCTTAAGAAAGAAGATCTTTTTAACCCAATGTTACTCATTCTTTATTTACTTGTTGACTATATAACAGCATCGTAGAAAAAAGACAATTATATTAATCACTTATCCTTGTTGTATTAATATTTTTGCTGAAACTAGGCTTCCTTCAGATCCATTTTACACATTTTAAAATTAAAAACTGACTTTTCTGAATGTGCATTAAGCTATAACAGCAGTACAGAATGGAAAAATACTAAAATACTGTTTTGTAGAAGCTATTTTCTTTTGTCCATAATGAATGCTCTCTGGTTCTCCTTATTGATCTGCTGGCAGTCTAACAATCCTATTTTTTTACCCTTGTTAATGAGTTTGAAATGAAATTACTTTGTGTAAGTCATTCACCTCTTGTATTACAAAATTAGATAAGGCTATAGGATTTATAATACTGAGACTTTTTTTAGCATTTCTTAGCATTTTAGCATTTAGATTAAACAGTAAAGGCAATAGCAAAATTACGCTCTTCTCTCAGAAGTTGAGGGGAGGAGTAGAATTAATTTTTAATTTGTCTTGGCCTCACACAGTTCTTCTAAGACTTAGCTTCAATCTTGTGTCTTTCTTGACAAATATAAATCCTCAGGGGAAAAAAAGAAGCAGATTGTCTTAAATCTTCCAAACAGATAACAACCCATCTGTCTTCAAGTCCAAGGTGTCACATTCCAGTCTGTAAAGCTGTAATTCTCAGGGACTACTGTATCAGTGTCTCTTTACCTTGGTGTAAGGAGGAGGTTTGAGGTTGACTCTTGTGTGACCTTCAGTGCTCGAATGCTGTTGGTCCCACGTCACTTCCACAACACATCTCTGTACTAACTTTGCCATCCATGCCAGGCACCTCTTGGTACAATTGCTGAGCTATTGGGGCCCTTTATACCACCACTTTATCCCAAGGGGCATCTTGTTTACCACCATCCTTCACTTTCAAGTTGCTCTTTTGCTTTATTGTGCTCATGGCAATGTGGCTTCAGTGTGTTACCACTTGAGGACCAAAGACTACTCAGTCACAAAATAAGACATGCAACAGGAGTCCCCCCCACAAGAAAGCTGTCATTCACAACATGCCAGAATAAAGGGGGAGCTTAAGAAAATTTGCTTTTGTTTGAGGAAGAAGGCACTTCTCCATCTCCAGACATTTTGATGTCTTTGCACTTTTTTCTTGTCAGTGTTCCCTAAATTCTTTTCTCCGCTGTTCTCTGCTACATAATTGATTTTCATTAATAATCTCAGGCAGAACTGCCCTGACTTGCAGGTATGCAGGATGCAGATAAACACATTGCATTTTCTTACAGCTCAGAGTACCGTTATTTCTGCTCTTCCATTTTTTCCCCCAGTGTCTGCCAGTTCCCTTTTCCTGTAGATAATGGCAAGTTTTCTATAGTAATAAATGTGAAAAATAATTATAATCATTTTTCTACCCAGTGCTGGCATTGATTTTGTCTTTGCTTTTCAGAATTTACTATTTACAGATGAAACTGATAATTCAGAAATAAAAATAATTGATTTTGGCTTTGCTCGTTTAAAACCACCTGATAATCAACCTCTGAAGACTCCATGTTTTACTCTTCATTATGCTGCCCCAGAGCTCTTGAATCACAATGGTTATGACGAGTCTTGTGATCTGTGGAGTTTGGGAGTCATTTTGGTAAGTGAGGTTTTTAACTATAACTTTATTGCTTGTATTTATTTTTTGTTAAAATGGAAAGGATATGACATGATTTCAGACATAAATTGGGTACCTGCCGAATTCAAGCAAGGTGAAAATATTACTGCAAAAATAATAGGTTCCAGGGACAGATGTTTTGTAGGGGTGAAGATTTTTTTTCTTAAGTAGCAAATTAGATTTAACAGTTCTGGGAATGGAAAAGTTACTTGATACAGTCCAGTTCTCAAAAAGAGATATTCTTGTTAGGAGATTTTACAGGCATCCATATAATTTTTTTCAGTTTCAGTTCAGAGAAGGAATCAATCTGCATCCTGATTGACAGAAAATTAATTACAGTAGATATAAGTGGGGTAGAAATATGTGTTGTTCATAGCTTCTTGAAACATACAAGTGTTTTTTCTAACAAGGACTCCAGAGAAAATCTTGCAAATTTTAAGTTTTCTATAGCCTTGAAGTTATTCTAGTCCAGGTTTTATTGCATAGCTCTGGTGATGCAAACAGCAGCCCTCCATATCTAGTAATAGCGTTGTCCATAAATATACTGTGTTTGTTAATGCTGCTTTTGTTGTCATGACAGTACACAATGCTATCAGGGCAGGTACCATTTCAGTCTGAAGACAGAAGTTTAACATGTACCAGTGCATTGGAAATTATGAAGAAAATTAAAAAGGGAGAATTTTCCTTTGAAGGAGAAGCTTGGAAAAATGTTTCTGAAGAGGCTAAAGAGCTCATTCGAGGTATGTATTCACAAGTGCTTCATGTACCTTATATTTCTGTCTCAAAAGGTGAAATTAGAGAACCGTACAATATCTGGTTGCTGGAATCAGCAGCAGAATGTCAACTTGCCAGAGCAGTATCCAGAGCTTCAGCTGTGTACTGACCCCTAATGAAAACTATGGGTTGAGGGGGACACATCAGAATGCACTACAAATTGCTTGTACACCTAGCAGAGCTTTCTAATGTGATGAGATGCTGATAGGAAGATAAGTAGGCTTAGAAGGAATCAGAGAGCTTCAGAAAAACTGAACTCACTGTTTAAAAACATATTTAAAAGCAGTTTTTCTTTAATGTTATTTTTGCTTTTCTAAAAAAACCAAAACAGCTTATGAGATAATTGTCTTAAAAGCTGAGCTTTTACAGAAAGTTAATTTATTACTGTATTTCTTCCTTTGCTTATTTTTTAATTTAGGTGCCAAGAGTATTTACTGTATTTCTGAGCTGCTTCATTCACACATTTGCCATGCTTTTGGTTCCCCATTAGCTTTTGAGCATCTAATTATGTTTTCAGCATGAGCTGGACACCAATCCTAATTCTACTTAGATGGGGTTCTGAATTTCTGTAAAAGTAGGCTTCTAAGGAATTTTTCTGCCAAAAATGTAGGGATTTCCAGATTCAGACTTCAGTGGAGTGTTCAGGGAATCTGATGCTTACTCTCTTGAACTTTGTCCCAGCCAGGTTTTAAGTGAAGAAATCATTTGGTAGTTCTGAGTTGATGTGAAAAGAGATGCGACTTATCAAAGAGTTAAATATCAGTTTCTTGTGTTTAATGATTCTTCTGGAGAGGATGGTAGTCTAACACCATGTGAGCCTTATCTAGGATAAATATTGGCATACCTAGGACAAATATTGACATTAGTTACTTATCAAAGCAATGTATGAGATTTTCTTAATAAATATTTGCATTTTCTATTAAATGAAGATAAACAGATCACAGTTCAAAGGAATGTAATATGTTTCTATTAGGACTTCTAACAGTGGATCCAAACAAAAGAATTAAAATGTCCAGCCTGAGATACAATGAATGGCTTCAGGACGGCAGCCAGCTGTCATCCAACCCTCTAATGACTCCTGATAACTTAGGCTCTTCAGGAGCTGCAGTGCACACATATGTCAAAGCCACTTTTCATGTAAGTTCTAAAAAATTTTATATCATATGCTATATTTTCTAATGTGTAATCTAGATTCATGTATGTTTGCTCTTAATAACAAGACATCTGTCCTTAAAATTCAGTGTTTGCTTATAGCTGAATTTTTTTCCATGATATGTAACATCTCTGGAGTCCATGAAAATATAAATGATGAAGCAAAAATAAATTTCGTGAAGATATTTATATTCACGAGGACTTGGGGACTGAGGACAGCTGTTCATGAAAGAGCTATTAAAAATATTTTGTTTCTAAGAGAAATCTATTAAAAGGTCTTCAAACTTTTATGAAAAAAAGAGAAGAAACTTTATATTTAACTGAGGAAACTGTTTGACTTTTTGTTCTTAAGGTTAAAAATTTGAAGTAAAATTTCTGGAACTTGTGTAGTTTGTGTTTTTTATATCATGGATGCTTTTCTAATGGACTTGCCTGTGTACTATTGTATATTTACTAAAACCATTTGAACTGCAGCTGTATTATACAAACATATTGTTGATTCTCATTATACCTTCTGCAGAGAATAAGCCAAAATTGAGCAGATTTATCCTGAAACATTTGTGGATACTTTTAAGGAAGGAGACAAAAAGAAAGTAATTGCTACTTGGAGAGGTCCTGATAATGCAACATAATTTGGGCTGAAAGAAAAACTGTAATTTAACAGTGTCATTTCTGAAAATGTAGTCTTAAATAGGTTAAGGCTCAATAAAAAATACTTCTAAATTAAAAAGAACAAGGAGGGAAAGATGCCAGTTAATAATGTTATGTATTGACTCTTTCATACCTGTAAAGGCCAGTAAAGTTATTGTTACAGCTACAATAGGAACTAGTAGGGCTCTATGAAGAAACTCATTTATCTTGTGACTTACCATAGAACATTTATAATAAGTGATAAGGCATAAAACATCTTAAACCTCTTGAAAAGCTTAGAATTACCTTTTATTTTTAAACAGGCCTTTAACAAGTACAAAAGGGAAGGATTTTGTCTCCAGAATGTTGACAAGGCACCTCTTGCAAAAAGAAGGAAAATGAAAAAAACAAGTACAAGCACAGAGACACGTAGCAGCTCCAGTGAAAGTTCACATTCTTCTTCCTCTCATTCTCATGGTAAAACTACACCTACAAAGACATTGCAGCCCACAAACCCTGCAGACAGCAATAACCCGGAAACCATCTTCCAGTTCTCTGACTGAAAAGTGGAGATTATTCTCTCTTGAAGATTTAAGTGGTTATAAACTTGGTAGTATCTACATTTTCTGCTCCCACCCTTCCTCCCTGTGGCTTACGGGCTGCTACAGAACGTCCATTGCTTTAGAAATGTATTTCAGTCATATCTTTTTAGCTTTGTATTTCAATACATTTCTTTTTAGCATTAAGTTTGGTATCACTGGATATGGTATAATACTATTATACAAACAACATTCTATTCTCTTAGGGCTAAATTACTAGTGTGCAGCCCAGCTCAAGGTAAGGAGCTATGCTGCTTGTGGTACAGCTTGGAAGAAGACTGTTTCTCAGTGTCAGAATCTTCCTCCCAGTTTTTTCCCCCACTGTTCAAAGAAAGGAAAGCTCTGTAACATATATAGAACTTTTGGATCTTCTGCTTTTACCCAGCTCTGTGAAAATGTTATAGAATTTGATTCTTCATGCATGTAAAGAATCATTGGTACAATGCACCAAAGCAGTATAGTACTTTAAGACCTTTTAAATTTGTGGTTACATTCTATCCCATTTCTTTGAATTTTAAGATCAAAATGAAGAGTTATGGAACTCTTTATTTTGTTTTAAAAATTAACTCCACATATCTTTTTCTAAACAACTGAGAATACAAGTCTTAGATTTTTTTTTTTTAAGTAATTTATTTTTTTAAATAAATCTAGGGTAAAAGATGTCTAATGTGAGATGTCTAGTACTGTGATACAATTTTTTTTGAAGTTATTAACTTCTAAAAGACTTTACAGATTCTAAAATATAATTCTATAAGAGAAAATTAAATTTCATATTCAATGCTTTGAAAAATGGTCACATGTTAAAATATCTATTTCAAGAATTAATTATAATTTATATTTTCTTTTTATATTAACACAATAACTAAAATACTAAGATTTTTTTAAAGATGCAAAAGCACCAGTTTCAACATCTATTATTATAGGGTCCATACAAAATACATACCAAGTTATTTGAATTTTGCATTGTGCAAATATGACAGTTTAATAGTAACTGTAAAATATTAGAATATATGTTTTATTTTTTTGCACTTTATAACATCTAAAGGAGATGTTTTAGTGCACTCAGATCTCTTTTCCTACAAGGGTGCTGAGCACTGATTTACTGGGTTGAATGACCTGAAATCCACCATATTTGGTGGTTGTGGTCATTGTGAAGGAGAATTCTGTACTTTGCAGGAGTGAATCCCTGTATATTACCCACTGTTTTCATTCCTTACTTCAAAATGCAAAGCTCTTTCTATCTCGCTTTTACATTGTATATAACAAATACTAGACCTGGGCACCTTGTGTAGTGTAGATGTTAACAACTTATGCACTGGGAATACTAAAGGGAAATTATATTGAACACTGTGCTTCACAACTTGTTCACTGTGGTGTACTACAGTGAAGTATTTCCTACTGTGATAGTATAGTATGTACATAACTATTTGGAATCATAAATGTGACTTACAGAAACATCAGCATAAACTTTTAAATCAGTATATTTTATAAATTTATGGAGAGCTCTTTTATAGCTTGTATTCTCAATGACCAGAAGTAACTTAAGCGCTAAAGATGACTTCGGTTTTGCAAATGCTTACATGTGTAAGTTTCCACTGAAGTCAGAGTGGCTCCTTGTCATATGCCTAAATTTCTGTGATGGAAGACTAATTGACTAGAGGATTTTGTTAACAGCTGGCTCTATCTTAAAGTAACCTTAATCCAAACCCTATGCAAAAGAAAAGGTTATAGGAATTGTTTATATCAGTGGTTTTATTTATAGAATTGTATCAGATATCAGTATTGACAAATACAATACATCCATGTTTACAGGGATTGTGTGTATCAAAACAAGGCTTTGTAGCCCAACATGTTTGTTCTGTGTTTCTTTAATATTAATAATGGCATTCTGAGGTTTTGGAATTGCTCATGTGAAATAGTTTACTACTTTCTTGATGTGAATGTCAACAGTAATTGCAGCATTAATTTCAGGTTGATGTGAATATTGAGATTTGCACTGTTTATGTAGAAGTAGTATATTTAAAGATCAGTATATGTGCTAATAACACAACCAGTTTTAAATGGCCGATGTTAAAGTATTGAAAAATAATTGTCAATGTAATATATTCAGGTTTGCTTTCTGAATGCTCTCTTTGGAAGTAATCTCAATAGTGAACATGGCTCATTTGTAAAAGAGTACTTCCCCTCTCCCCAATAAACTTGCTGTAAATACAACAAACAATCCACCATTAATGCTTGTTATGCAGACAGCACAAGTGAATCAGGACATTGGAGAACAGGTTGTTTGTAAAGTTTGCACTTGGAGGAGTTCTTGGAATTTGCTTTCTTCAGGGTGAGAACAACAAAAAGCTGTCTTGGTTTTATTTCATTTAAATGTAAGAAACTTTCGGATACCAAGTGGATTTGTAATATGGTAACACAGCAGTCCAGTATTGCATCAGAATGGATTGAGCCTTCAAACTGGCTCAGCCCTTTTCCATGGCTACTTTTCTGAACAAGGTAATGATCCCTGCACAGCTGTGTTCCCTCTGTCATCTGAGAACAGAATAATTCCTGGCAGGAAATATTCATAGAATGTTGATGTATGTTTATTGGTTGTAATGAAGTGTTGCACAACCTACTTATATTTTTAATATAAGCATGTATTATGTGCATGCATGTACATACATGCTGTATTGCATGTCTGAGTCTCAATTTAAAGTCATATGCTTTGTTTGAGAGAACTTATATTTAAAAATGAGTTCTGGACTCACACAGAGTTGGAAGGCCAGACAATGGGGCTACCACAGAAGAGGAAGAATGTTACGGGAAATCAGAGGTTAGAGGCTTCTGGAAGGATGTTTTCAGAGGTAAATTTCTCCCCTGGCTATCTCAATGTGCATGTAATAATCACTGACACTGAATTGCAAGCTTTATTGCCAGTTGTCCAGCATAAACACGTTTCCTAACTCTGCAGTCACTGAGTATGTATGTGTGTCCACACACACATGTATATCTTTATAACATTAGCTCATCATACTGAAATATTTTGTTATTTCTAAAGTGTCATTCCAGGTATTTTTACTAAGTTGGTGGTCTTCATTCTTGACTCATAAATAACAGTCTTTCTCAGTATCCAGTTTTTTACATTGTAAAACATGACATTGCCTTCCTTCAGTTGAAATAGTTGATGGAATATTCTGGATTGAAAGAACAAAAAATAACATGTCTGTTTCTGCTGTAGAGAGATAAAAGTGTTTTGATCTTTGTCTGCACTTCTCAGTTTGGTCTTTGACCCACAGGGCACTGGAGTCTATAAAAATATAAGAGGTGCAGAGCTGTTGACTAGCTCTCGCCTGCCATCCTGCATTTTTATATATCATTCATTCATTAGATTCTGAATGTTCAGAACACCTGTGTAGAAAAGAAAACTTAGACTAATTCCTGTAGTCTGCACTAGTAAATAAAGCAATGCTTTCAGTTCCATGGGCCAGCTGGAACAGTCTTGTTTGTGGTGCCCAGAAGCTGCAAAATGGGGAAATGCAGGAGACCTGCAATAATGTAAATTTGAAGAAAATCTGTATATTTTGACACACTTCGTGTTCTCTGTGTTAGAAATGGAGCCTGGGAAACAATTGTAAGTGTTTAGGTTGAGGAGATGTTATGGGCTGGTCTGACTAATACTTTATTCAGTGGTAGAAAGCAATTCATACTATGCACACATAAAATTGCTTTTAAATACTGGCAACCACAAAATTTATGCAGAAGTCTGCTAACTTCCTTTGAAATGCCAATGATAAAGGAAAAAAACCCAGAACTCTTCTTTAATTTCTCAGAAACTGCTAAAAACCCGAATCAAATGAAACTGCAAACTGATTGCAAATTTGTTGCCATTTTCTTAATAATGCAGAGGTATTTGTTGGCAAATCTGGCATCAAGTCATAAAACTGGCATCTCATTTATGTTCATCTGATTTTTCTTGGGGCTTTTTTTTGGAAATATCTTGTTGTCTTAGCATGAATGCAACTAAAGGTTTATTTCTTTAAGTAGGAGAAAATCTAAAGATTTAGGGTTGAGCCTTGTGAATAACCAAAAGAAGTCTGCTTGGAAAGGTAACCAATTCAAAATATATGTTACTGATATTTGGTGTTACATCTACATCTAATCTTATACATTTTATATAAGTTATGGGTGGGATTTTGTGTGACACATTCAGCTATGCTAAAAAAGTGTCCAAGTATAAAGTCTTTGGAGTTTATCAAAGTGAGAAGAGAGGAGGGAAGTTGTATTTAAAGACAATGGTGCAAAGAAGGAACACTGCCCAAGATTTGTCTCTCACTCATACTGCCAGAGGTGACTAGGCAATATTGTCGTTGTACTGTCTGTAGTAGCTGACTCATTAGTAACAGTACACTTGCTTTTTTTCCTTTCAAATCAATATACAGTACAGAAGAGAAACTAAATTAATTCACAAAAGCAGCAAATACCTCAAAGCTTTTCTCAGGTGTCTCCTTAATGAGTTTTCATCCTTTAAATAAATAACTCAGCTGTACATAATAGTTACTCTGTTGAAGCTATGCGTGCTTTAGGGAACAGGATCCCACTGGCTTGTGATGTCTTCATTGTAGAGGGATGGTAGAAATTAGAGCTCAAGGTGTTATATCTCTGCTGCTTCTAAGTTCAAGTGTTAATACTGTTCTACTTAATATGTACCATGTCAGTCCCACTGGTGTGCAGTCATGGCAGGTCACTTAGTTCAGTGTTAAAGCTGTCAGGTTAAAAGGAAAACTTGAGATCTGCTTCAACACCAAAGTGAGAACAGGCCTTTAATCCTAACCTACCTCTGGATGGCAGAAATTAATAAAAACTTGGCATTGGCTTTCAACCTTGACAGTCTTATTAAGATGCTCCTGCAGCAAATTTTGATGCTTACAGGTATCTTTACTGACCACTTTCACTAATAGGGGAAGAAAACTGCAAAATAGTTTCTTGTCAGACAAAAATTTTTGCTGAAGTCTCAGTAGTATAGATCATCTCTAATTTCTGCCTTTACCTTTGCAGCTGTGAAGGCAAAAATGAATTGGTGACAGATTTTGACAGCTGGTTATAAAGGAGCAGGCTGTGTTAATTTGCAGTAAGTGGAACAGGGTGTGCTATTACTTGTGTCAGTGTGGGCAGGGAATGAGAAGAGGGAAAGAAATGGAAGAAGGGAATGCTGAGTGCTTTGCCCCACTGTAATTTACAGGATATTCTGGTCGCATCCCATTGCTTTTAAAGAAGCAACGGCCTCCACATTTAATTTAAACTCTTTTAGAATAAAAACCTCAGAGATTACCTTGACAACTTTTTTTCTTGGAAACTGTGTCATTTTCACATGTGAAGGTGGCAACACGGACATTGATTTCCTTAACTCACTGTATTCCAGTTATCAACAAATCAAATTTGGTTTCTGACAAATACACACATCTCTGAAATGCTTTGTCACATCATCAAAGTGCAAAACCTTGTAGCAGGAGTTTACCAAAAATCAGGAGAAATAATTGCAATGCTTTATTTTGCCTAATGTTCAGAAAATGAATGAGGATAGGGTTCTTCTGGAGCAAGTCTAGAGGAGGGCCATGAAGTTGATAAGAGCACTGGAGCACCTCCCCTGTGAAGACACTCTCGAGGTGACATATTTGATAAACAGAATTAATAGTGTTAGAAATAGAAAAGAGCAGTTTTAAAAGTTAAAAAAAAAAAAAAAAATGTAGGGGTGGGGGGAAGGCTGGCTAGAGATTATGAGGGCAACCCAAAAGATAAAATCTCAAATATTACTTTCAGACTTGGATCTAAATATACTCTGAACAAGATGCCAGATCTGGCTGGCTGATTTGTCTTTTAGGATTTGAAGTAGGGTCAGGTCAGCAGCATGCAGGAGAAATGGGCTTTGTCCTACAGATGTGGAATTTCAGATTTTGAAGAGCCTGTACTTGGATCCAGCAGGAGCATTAAGAGGCTGAAAGCTGGCAGTTATTCCCCAGAAGCTTTGTTTGTGAATCATGTTTGTGAACTGAGGATAGATAAAGTCCACAGAAGGATAGTTCACATCCATCCCCATGCATCTGTAGTCACAGCAACATTATTGCTTTCTACTTTAGTTTTTATCAAGCAGCTAAAAAAAGCACATGTTCTATTCTTACCTTGTCTGTGCTGATAGGCACAATGATCTCCAGGGCAGTGAAGTAGACTGGAAATTATCTGTTCTGTGGTTTCAGACAAATGCTAGACCTTTTGGAAGCTTCTTTGATCACGTTATTGTATTTTAAATGAATTGTATTTCCATCCTAATCTTTCCTCAAATACCAAGTTGAACTTTTCATAGGAAAAGTTCATGTGACATACCAGAGTATATGAAAAGGAAAAAAAATTGATTTCTAGAGAATCTCGGAAGACACAAGCACAACAAGAGAAAGTGTTAGGCAATAGAGTTCTGAAAGGTTGAGTAGAGCCAGAAAGAGTAGGTTGTAGTGTGTAAAGCCATCTGAATATTGCAAGACCGTAAGAAATGTTATCCTGAGTCAAGCTAATGAGGCCAGAATTGCATACAGCCCTCCACGTGCAGGCGTGCCATGGTTTACAGTGTGGCAGAATGATGTTGGCTGCTTTATCCTCAGCAGTCTTCTTGGTGATGCCTGGTGTTTTGTAGGCTGCCACTGCAAGGATTTTGGGGAGTTGTCTGTGATTTCCTATCTGGCATCCTGTATCACATGTAAATCAGGGAGTCATCTGAGGAGCAAATAACTTGTGTTTGATTAATTCATGTTACGTGAAAAACATCCAGTCTTGTTTTGGATACATCAAGACTGGAAGAATGCACTGGCTCTTTGGTATTTAACCAAATACTCAATTATTGTGGTAGCTTTTAAAAAATCTGATTTCTTATATAAATTTATCTGGTAGAGGTCTCAACTTTGGGGTTTTCTCTAATTTTCTCTATTACTATATTTGTAAATGCTGTTTTCTTTACATGATGTTTAATTTCCAAAACATAAGGCAAATGTTTTGTTCATTCTGCCAGTTATTATGGCAGAGAGAGACTGGTGACTGGGCATGTCTGTGAACTCATATTTGCTGTGCAGAAATAGCAGCTTGCACTCCTCTTACTGGGTCCACTTCTTAGTGCTCCTGACCAGGGGGAGTACAGGTGTCTTGGAATTTTCCCTGGCTAATTCTAGGAAGTCTCCTTCTCCGCTCTCTGCTAAGGACCTTGCTTTTGGAACATCATAATGTAGCCTTGTATGCAGATTTCCTGGTTTTTCTATTAGTGTCACATCAGGCTGGCCACACTTCATTTTACCACTGTCCTCCACCTTCCTTTGGCATGAGCCCTGTGTCCTCAGGAAGCCCCTGGTGTTCATGACCTGTTCAAAGGCACATGATGAGACCGAAGGGGACCACCCTTTGTTTAGGACTTTTTTTGTGCTAATTCTGAATCTGTTGGTGTTTTTTTAAAGACTTCTTTCCAGTTATTAACTTCATTGAAAAATCTATTTTAAATGTATGATTTTCATTCTTTTCAAACAGAACAAAAATAGCTGCTGAACACTCCTTTGTCACCAACATTTTTCTTGTCTCTGGATAGTAATGAACTGATGATACTACTGGAATTTCTTCATTATCCTCAGCAACTTCCTTACTCATTTGTCGTAGTACTCACAGCATACAGTATTTTCTGTTGATGTTTTAAGCTATCTACAGTTTTAGAAACTTTCAGAAGTCATATGTAGTTTTCGACTCCCTCTGGTGGTCTGGCAGTGGAGCTGGCAAGTAGTTTAACAGCTCATATTGACAGCAACAAACAACATGTTTGAACACCGTATGACACTGTAGATGCTTCAGATTTAACCATATTTGTTTGTCTCAGATATTTAAACAGCAGTGGAGAAAATACTGGTGTTTATTAATAAATGCAAATATTTTTATTACTAATGAGTAGCAAGGAACATTGGGGGGAAAAAAGAAGAAAAATTGAAAATTCAAAATTTTCATTCTATTTAAATTTATTTAAAGGGTTTGAGTTTTGGAACTGAAGAAGAGACAACTCTGCTGCACTCAGTAAATTCAGTGTGGGAAACGCTTCATCTTTTAAGTGGTCACAGCAGTTTGAAACAACAATTGTGTGATTTCTGTGTAGACAGGAACTGCTCTAAGTATGATTTTAGCCAATAATGTAATGAAATCAAACAGTTGTTCTACAGAGAGTAGAGCTGCCACTATTGCTTTGCTAGATAAACTATTCAGATTTACAAAGGCACATGTTTACTATGATCTAGTTTTCTCATTTCCTAACATGTAATAGGTATCTTATTCTTACCCTTAAGAAATATTTAAAAATGGTACCTGGCTTACTTTCTGTGTTGAAAAGTAGAGGTCTAGTTAAAGCGCAAAAAGGTTGTATCTTTCCAAAAATACATAAGTATTAGTTTTTAAAATCCAGAATACTATTCTGGACACTAAACTCAGTCTAGAATAAAACCCAGTAAGTTTGCTTGCAGGTTTGGTTTGGGTTTTTTTTTAGCTCATCTGGGTTTTGAGCATCGTATATTCGATCGAATATGTTACCTTTAAAAATGCAAGTACTCTTTGAATCGATTTTTCTGATTCCTTGTTACAGAATGTTTAAGATCTTAGTAGAGATTAAAATGCTACTTTATTTAAGTCAGTTCATGTTCACGATAACATTTTGATCAGTTTAAACCCCTGTCACGTCTGTTTCTCATAGTTCTGTGTGGAGTTACTGGTGCAGAAAGCTGCTTTATCAGGTTTATTTTCAGGTTACGAGCAGTATGAGAGTATGAGGACCATATCAGGTCCCATACAGGGTGTGTACTGGGTTTGCATGGCCAGGTTTTGGTAATGTGTGTGTGGGTACTACAGGGGTGGCTGCTGTGAGAAGCTGCCAGAAGCTTTCGCCCTGTCCAGCCCCATGCTGGAGCAAGAGAAGAACTCCTCTCTCTGAGCAGTGACAGAAACAACCTGTGGTGAAATGACTGCAACTCCCATTCCCTGTCTCCCTGCATCTCTGGTGGGGAGCAAGTAGAACCTGGGAAGGAGGAAGAGGTGGAAGAAAGATGGGAGGGTGTTAAGATTTGTTTTATTTCTCATTATCATGCTCTGATTTTGACTGGTAATAACTTTAGTATCCCCAAGTCGAGTCTAGTTTGCCTGTGACAGTAAGAGTGAGTGGATCTCTCTCTGTACTCATGAACCTCTTATTATATGTTCTCTCCCCTGTCCACTTGCAGAGGGGAGTGATAGAGTGGCTTTGGTGGGTTTCTGGCATCCAGCCAAGGTCAAACCACCGCAGTGTGGAGCCATATTCTGAAAGTTCCTGTTTCCTCATAGGAAGCTCATGAAATTGCACTGAACAATCCATTATTTCTCTTGCTGCCCTTTATCTCTCTGTATTTGTCAGCCAACTGCCTCACCTACTGCGGACTGTTTCTAGCAAAGTACATGTATGCCTCAGTCTGCCCCAACAATTTGATAAATCGGCCATTTCCAGAAAACAACGCTTTGTTTAAAGTTGAAAAAATAAGGGACAATTGACAAAATATGTGGGATCCTACTTCTTTTCTCTATGACTTTTATACTATTCATTCCAGATCCATTATTGTATTCCGTCAGGGGTCATCAATAACGAAATCCTCTCAGAGCAGTTTTAGGTATATGGAAGTTTCATTAATGTTAAAGCAGATTTTCTAAGTGTTCCAATGAATTTCAAAATGTATGAATTCCTTTTGCATAGATGTCTCACTTCATAAATAGTAGCTGTTGAGATAATAAGCCTGATGAACTGTTATGTAAATATTTTAATACTATTCTTTTGCTGGTAGCTCTGCTTGAAATGATGTGATCAGTGCTAACAAAATGTGTTAAAATTGTTGTGAATAAACATGAATAATCTTCATAAGCAAATTAGCTCTTTTCAAAAGTTGAAATTTTCATTTTCATAGTTGTATGTGTAAAAGAACTAGTAGTTACAATATCAAACATTTTGAATTACCATTCTTTTCCTGCCTCATTTTTAACGTAATTGTCTAATCTCTCCAGTAATCCATGTTATAATCAGTTTAATGTTCTCTAGATCTTCTGAAACCTCAGGTAAGCAAAAAATGCTTTTACATTTCTCCCTTTGCTTTTGTTACATTACTAAATCCTCTTTCAATCCTGCAGTACTCCATTCTATTTTTAAACACGGTAATGTTCTGCTACCATTTCTATTTCACTTTTAAAATCTGAAAATTTTTTTGTTTGAAATGAGACTGTAACCTGAAAGTGCTATAATAGCAACTTGACAAAAGGCAATTTACTGTATCTGGATTTTGTGCTATTATGCTTTCACTAGAACTGGGAATGAAAAGTTAATTAGTTGAAACACTGAAAAAGACACCTGATAATTGTCATAGAGTTGCAATAGCTATGATGGTCTAAGGATGACAGAAGCAGAACAAGATTTGTAGGAAGTGGATATTTATTACATTGAGAATACAGCTGGGGATGACACAAGTTTTTGGTTGTACACGCCTGGGTCCATTCTTGATCAGTTAGTGATTCGATGGAAATTGTTGATCTTTAAAAAGATGCATCCTGTTCCTGATGTTTCAGTGGATGATCAAAACCAAACGAAACTTCAGAAAGCACCTTCCCTAGTGCATGTCACACACACACCCGAATTAGAAAATTGTTTAGAAATTCTGTTATGTGAACAATGATTCTACCAATGCCCATAGGCAATGTCATGTTTGCATTTAACTGATCTATTTACAGAACAGCCATCAAAGTGACTCGTGATAGCACTGATCCACAGGAGTTTGAAGATTCACAGGGTTTGGGGAATATGTTGCTTTTAACAGTTATGAAACAATGATTGACCCGTCTCAGGCTGGTAATGTTGCATTTGCCCAAATTTGATTCTGAGTTTGTGAACTTCATATGTCTGAAGACTAATGTGTTAGATCCAGAGGAGTGCAGTGCATGTAAGAGCAAAAATAGTATCCGGCCTGTTTTTTGAATCTTCAAAACTCTAAACGATCATCATCTCTGACAGATAGCCATTGTCACAAGTTCAACCAAATTCCTGTTGGCTTCACTGTTTTTTCATTTCTGTGGATGAAAAGAAGTAAAAGTCTGCCCTGTGACCCAAGGATGTCGATGAAGAGATTTGAATTATTTGAATTTATGTTTTGTCTAAATACACCTTTCTGTCAGTGGGCTGTATCCTTATTTTGTGAAAAATAAGTAATAGGTGGGGGGTTTTTTTAATGCAGTCTCGGTCTTTTTGCTACTTTTTCAGTGAAAAATCAGTCTTGGCATCAGTTTTCCAAGGTGTATATGAGTTTGTGGAACTGGTGTGTCATGTATGTGCAAGGTAGCATTTGATAAAGATACACAGTACCATTGGAATTGTTTCAGATAGTATTTTTATTCCTCCCAAATGCTGGAAATGCGTTTATTTTCTCCAGACGTAGGGCACGATCTGTGTACAGCACGGACCTTCGTTACACAGGCCCTGCTCTCCCCTTGGCTGAGGCGCAGGGCAGTCCTGCGCCGGTGGGACACGGTGTGCGAGGGGCTGTCGGCTGCTGGGACTGCAGAGAGGGTGCTGTGAGGTACGAACGTGGAGAGAGCAAGGGGAGAACGCCGTGAAATGGATTAAAAGCCCCGAGCGAAGGGCGGTGAGCGGTGCCAAGGCAGGTGAAGGGGCGACCAGTGCCGGGCAGGAACCAGTTTTCCACTGCATTTTGTGGAAGGGGAAAGTAAATCAGAGGGGGGAGGCGGCCTGTGGTCATCCGTTCGCCCGTGGAAGGGTGAAATCAGCTGAACGTGCCATTCCCACCCATGTGTAAGTGGGTTCTGAAGCAGCAGCTCCCGCCGGTGCCCGCGGCAGCCCGGCGATACCGGCCCCGCTCCGAGCGGCGGTCGCGCTGGTCACTCATCCCCTCCCTCCCTCTCTGTCCCTCCTGCAGCCCCGGGAAAGGTGATGGCACGCGGGGGCGGGTCTGGAAGCAGCGGGACCATCGGGACCATCGGACCGCTCCCGCCAGGCCCGGCCCGGCCCGGCCCGGCCGCCACCGCCGCTGGCCCCGCCCCGCCCGCGCGGCCGGCAGAGGGCGCGGCTGGGCGGTCGCGGTGCCGCCGGCGCGGCGCGGCCGCAGCGCTGAGTTCCGCCGCTCCGGGGCCGCCGCCGCCCGTCCCGCCTCCCCCCGCCCGCCACGGCCCCGGCCCCGCCGCGGCCCCGCGGCCCGGCCATGGCCACCAGGAAGGCGGGCTCGCGGCTGGAGACGGAGATCGAGCGGTGCCGCTCGGAGTGCCAGTGGGAGCGGATCCCCGAGCTCGTCAAGCAGCTCTCGGCCAAGCTCATCGCGAACGGTGCGGCGCGGGCGGGGGGCGGTGGGGGCCCGGCAGGTGCAGCTGGGCGAGCGGCCAGAAGGGCCCGTGGGCCCGGAGGTCGGCGGGTCCGGCGGCGGGAGGGGTGGCCCGGCCGGGCGGGAGCGGCGCGGGGGGCGGTGGGAGGCGGGAGCCGCCCAGGCCCGGCCCGGCCCGGCCCGAGGGCACCGCGCTCAGCGCCGCGGGACCGGGTCGGGGCCGGGGTCCCGCCCCGGCGGGGTGCAGGGCGGCAGCGCTCAGCGCCGGCAGCAGCGCGGCCCTGGAGCAGCAGGGGCCCGAAGTGCTGAGCAGCCCGGCGCTGGTCACGAGCGCTGCAGCTCTGCAGGCACACATGCTGACAGTGTGCATAAAGCCCTAAATGTCCTTCTGTGCGCTGCCGGGGGATCTGTGCACAGCGTGTCGTAGGAAGGCTTCCGTCCTTTCTCTTAAAAGCATGCCTCAGCAATGTAGTGCAGCTCCATTTATTTTCTTATAAATAATATGAATTGCTTGTTTGGTCTCTTACTTATTGTATCACAAGATTCAAAATGTTTATCCAAAGGATAGTGCCTAATAAGCAAGGGAAGTTTTCTTTGCCGTGGATGCCTTCATTCTGTGTGTGAGGATAGTGTCAGCCTCTATGGGCTCACTCATAGATTTGAAGTGGACCTGGAGGTATTTTCAGAGAGCAGTCGAGTCTGCAAAGACAGAACTTGGGGTGAATTCAGAGGTGCTAAGTTAACAGAGAGAGGACGAGGCATAAGGTTGACATCAGTGGGAGTTTGTTGAGAAGGCTATGATAGCTTTGCACGTTTGGACAAGGAAGAAAACTGCATCGTTCAGGTGTATAGAAATACAAATGAAAGGAAAAACATGACTCAGAAGAGAGAGAGAGAATTTAAGAATGAATGAATGGGTAGTAGATAAC
Source organism: Pyrocephalus nanus (assembly GCA_038380795.1). Lineage (NCBI taxonomy): Eukaryota > Metazoa > Chordata > Aves > Passeriformes > Tyrannidae > Pyrocephalus > Pyrocephalus nanus. The sequence goes on along the minus strand of CM076265.1, from coordinate 47,001,793 downwards.
CTTTCATGCATTGGCCTCAAGAACAACTGGGTGGTGATCCTGACACTGGTGTTACTAAAAATAAACATGAGTGAAAAGTTGGAAGGTATTATATTTAGTTTCAGGACATGCATCATTGAGTGATTGACCATGAACTAGTTAGAGATCACTTCAAGCAAAGGCAAGTGTGATTTGGCTGTCTAGTTGGGAAGTATGATCTTCATAGTTTTAAGATGTATTAAGGTATTTCAGACAGGTAGGAAGAGCTAGGCAGGAGATGTTATTGACAATTTGACTTAAATTTCTCCAACCTGCATACTTTTTACCCAAGTGAAGTAAATGAGAGGATTATGCAATCTGCATAACTTTACACTTCAGTGATTTTCCTATTAAGGCATCTTCTAGATTCTGTACCAGTCAAAATACAAATTATTGAAGCATTCCCTGATATTTAAAACATGGGAAAGTATCATATGTAGATTTTATCTCTTTGACAGCACATGAATGATTAAATCAATGTCATGGCTTCCAAGTCTAGGTAACTGAGAACATCAACAGCCAGTAAATGAAGTGATTTGCACTGGACTCTTCTTTCATAGTGGAGTAACATAGGAAGAGAGTAACTTATTTAGTGAAATATCTTCACCTGTTGTTGACAGTGTCTAAAACTGGAAGTTTGTGTTCTAAATCCTGGTGTACCTAACGGGTTGCAGGTCAAGGTTATCAGCTGGTAAGATTACAAAGGAGAGGCAATGCCTCTGTTCCATCCATGAAGAAGGATACGAACTGAAAGGCAGTGTGCTGCATATCGCTGTTTTTAGTACATCTGAAGCAACCAACGGAAGAACTCCAAACGTTACTTCATCCTTCTGTAGTAATGTTCAGTTTTACAAATTGACTTGGGAATGGATAACGAAAGACCTCTGTTTTGGCTGAATGTGTAACAATATGTCATAGGAATTATTTAAAAGTTTGGGGGGGAGAGTGGAGAAAAGGAAGGGGATCTTCATTCTGTCCATATATTGGTGTGTAGGGAATTGTCTCCAACTCTTGAATGCTGGAGCATTTTAACTGAGGATATCAAGATTGCTGGGAATAGCATTTATTGCTCTTGGAACACACATGGGAAGCAATCCTTTGGGGTAGCCCTCTTGTAATTTCTTCAGTCTTGCAGTTATGCAAAAGAATAGATTGTTACTTTACCAGGACTTAATTACACTTCCTGTTTGTAGTTGGGGATTAGAGCACTTGACAGAAATTTTAATGGTATGGATTTTTATTTGAGCTGTCTTACATTGATACAGAATCTCCTCTTAGCAACTTCCCATCCCTTGAAGCTCGCAACCCAAATTAGATGAAGGACGAAATAGCAGTGAAGCTCCCAGGATGAAGGTCTGTGTGGATGCATGAGGCAATAGTATTTACTCCTGAAGAAATGCAGCACTTGAGAGATGCAGTATTTTGAGTGGACTTGGTTTTGTATTGTTTGTTCTGATTAGTTCTGCTGATGGATCCTATGCACTCCTTTACAGGAGTCTGTGTAAAACCTGGCAGTGGATCAAATCTAAATGACAGTTTATATAGGATCTTGGATGCACAAAAATGACACTAGAACAAATTTCTGGATGGAGTGCATTTGAAAGGCTTTGAGAGCTTGCTGAGCTCTAAGATCAAGAGAGAAGAGAGATATTGCTCACTGCCTTTGCTATTCTGTAGTAGTAACAATTTGGATCATAAGAAATGTGTGTCCTCTGTCAAGCCTGTGACTTGTATTGCTTTTCACAAAGGACAGATAAATACATAGATAGATAGGTAGGTAGGTGAAAGAAGGGTCTTTTAACGCAGCTCAGATTGGTTAGGCACTTAGCCAGTTTGGATTATATTTCTCTACTTCAAAACCAGGACTCAGCAGCAGTAATGAGATTCATGCGATGTAACACAAATCTCGGTTTGAGCTCTTGCTTCATCAGCATTCCTGTTAAAGACTGGGTCAAACTGTTATGTGCTGGTGGTGAGTTAGCCTTGGCTAACAGCACATGCCCACCCAGCTGCTCAGTCTCTCCGCCTCCCTAGTGGGGCAGGGACGGAAAATAGGGTAAGATTTGTAGCTTCAAATAAAGACAGGGAGACGACTTACTAAGTACTGTTCTGGGCAAAACAGACTTGACTTGGGGTAAATTAACTTAATTTGCTGCCATTTAAAATAGAGACAGATACTAAGAAAGAGGAAGACAGACACGAAACTAACACTTTTCCTCCCCCCTTTCCCAGCCTGAACTTCACTCCTGTGCTCCTGACTCCTGTGCCTCCCCACATGATGCAGGGGGACAGAGGGGTTACAGTTGCTGTGAATTGGCTTCTTTCTACTGCTCCTTCCTTCTCATGTTTTTCCTCTGCTCTGGCATGGGCTCCCTACTGACAGCAGTCCTTCAGCAAGAAAAATCTGCTTTGGCACAGGCTGTCCATGTGCCACGGTTCCTTCAGGGTATATCTGCCTGCTCTGGCTGAGTCCTCCCTGGCACCTCCCTTGGGTTCCTCCTCTGGCACCATAGAGCGCTCCCTCCTCCTCCTCTGACCTTGGTGGTGGTCCCTTTGTTGTTTTTTTACTCCTTTTGTTCTGTTTTGTGGCATTTTCTGCCTTTTCTTAAATACACTTTTCCAGAGGTGCTGTTAGCTTTGCTGAGGGGCTCAGCTGTGTTTTGCTGTGGTTCTGTTGGAGCCAGCTGGGCCTGGGACAGGGCAACCCCTGGCCTTTTGCCATAGGAGCCATTCCCGCAGCTCCTCTACTGCCAGCACCTTGCTGTTTATACCCAGCACAGCAGGATTTTCAAAAACTGGCAGCTGGCAGAGAAATAAATCATCATGCTGCACTGAGGATCCCAAAGATGCAGTCCTTGGCTAAGCTGTAGGCTGTTTGGTTGCAAGAAAGGTGCCATCCTCAAGTGTTCACATCCTGAGTATCAATTCTCAAATGGAACCGAGACAAACCCCAGGTTGCTAGGAATAAAATCTTAGAGCAGTTCTCACTATTGAAACTTGGTGAGTGTTCCCAGCTGGTTTAAGAAACTAACGTTTATAGGTTCTGTCCCGGTTTCAGTTAGGGTAGAGTTAATTTCTTCCCAGTAGCTGTTGCAGTGCTGTGTTTTGGATTTGGATTGAGAATAGTGTTGTAACACAGTGATGTTTTGGTTTTTTGCTAAGTTGTGTTTATCCTAAGTCAAGGACTCTTATCTTGTCTCATGCTCTGCCAGTGAGGAGGTACACAAAAGAAACTGGGAGGAAGCAAGGCTGGGACAGGTGACCCAACCTGACCAAAGGGATATTCCACACCACAGAATGTCATGTACAGTGTATGAACTGGGGGGAGATGCCTGGAAGGCAACATCTGGATTTGGAAAGGGGAATCTGACATCGGTCAACAGATGGTGAGGAATTGCATTGTGCGTCACTTGTTTTTCCCTTTTCATTATCATTATTTTTACCATTTACCATTATTACTGTATTTAATGTATTTGCAATTATTAAACTGTTCTTAACATAGAAATTTTACTTTGATTCTCCTCCCCATTCCACCAGGGTGCAGGGCAGAAAGAGGGCATTGGGCGAGCGGCTGTGTGGTGTTTAATTCCAGCTGGGCTTAAACCACAACAGTCCTCTTCTAAGAAAATGATCTGAAGAAATTTTGCTTGTTTGTTGAAGTTTGTCTAACACTGCAAAAGAACGGGAGGGGCGTCAGGCATGGTTATGATAGTGAAAGCTTTGAGTACAAAATTACTTGTTCACAGAATATTGGAAGAGGCAAAATAGTAAATGTTGAATATCTGAGATTAATGAGAATGTATTTTGCAGTGTGCCCACAATTGAGAAACATTCGTTATAGGATTCTTTTATATTTTAAGCCAGTCTGAATGGGCTGCTTTTATAAAGGCCTTAATCTGTAGGAGAACCATGTACAGCTTTGTCTTGGAAAACTTGGTTGGCATCAAAACCAGTTACGTATGAAATGCAACATTTCGTAAGAGAGATTTTCTTGAAGATCACAGTTTAGTGTAGCAGTCCCCAAAATAGCTAGTGATGACTTCAGCACTTTGATTCTGATGATCACATATAATTGAAATCTCCTTTTTATTTTCATTTAAAATTTTATTTTTTAAGAGATCTGTAAAGTTGCTCTTCTCAAATATTGAAAAATAAGATTTACAGGTTTTTTTCAGTGAGTTTATCGTAACATGTTGGTCATACAGATGATTCATGTATTGAAGTGTTTGGGATTTTGAGGATTGTGTTTTGAAGCCTCTCTGCAAAAGCTTTAATGAAAGTTGTGTCACTCATAGCTTTAGGAGTTGGGATTCTCATGATGTCTGGAATTTTATGATACTTGAATGATAATTTTGGATGCTAGCAATCACTTTGCAAAGCTGATTGCAAGTCATGTGTTTTTGATGAAACAGTAGCGTCTCAAAGGAAGCAGCTACAATATAACTCAGTATGAAGGTTGTGTCTGCACAGGGCATTTTCAGGACATCAGTACTCTCACGTTTTCTTTCCTTCCTTTGGGAACACAATGAGGAAATCAGAGGTTGGTTCAGTAGCGAGCTCAGTGGCTAAAATAAAGGATCCATGAATTTCCATGGTTATTTCCGGCCATTCATTGTTGCTGCAGTCGGAACGTGACCTTGTTCAAGTTCAGTGAGATGTATGGCTCTGTCTGGAAAAGCACTGAGATGGTGAATTTTTATAGTTCAAATGAGATAGAATGATGTAATTCTGTAGAAACCTTAGCCAGTGTGAAATATTGCATTACTGTGGGGAGAGAATGTATACCCAGGAAATTCATGGATCTGTACACTACTAAGAGCATTGTGATATTGCCATGAAAATAGAATGTTACCTACAGGTGTCAAGTTTACTGTTGGAAATACAATAACATTGTAACACACTTCTTTCTTACCAAGTGAATTTTTGCTATCCCATTTTTGTTTGGTTTGTTTTGTGCGTGATCTCTTCTCTGACTGCCTTTCCTCTCAACATCTTGTTTCTATAGTTTCCTATTATACTGTTCCTCACAATTAGCCTGGCAGAATAAGGGAACGGGGAGGAGTAGCAAACTCAAAGGATTATGAATTATTTTACATATCTAATTTTGTCACCTTCTGTGCTGCTTCCTTATCTTGATATAAGTAGAACATAAAAATAGAAACATCTTATCAGTTTTCATCCGTTTCACTGCCTTGTGAAATACAAGACCTCAGATGTATGGTTAAAGCTTATCCTCAGAGTAAACAAGGGATTTCTAAACCTCTTAGGACTCATGCCCTACTTAGAAGGTGCTTACCAAATTTTTTTTTTTTTTATACATACAGTTTGTAGTGCAATTTATATATGCAAAGCTTTCCTAAGAGATCGTTGCAGACCATGTGACATGCCTTTTTGCAGGTGGAAATGAAGCACCCTCTTAATTTATGGGGTTTTTTTTGTTTTTTTGTTTGCCTCCTATTCACTATCATATTTACAGAACAGGTTTACTAAGGACAGACAGTTTTCTGAATGAAGACCACAGATTGTGACAGTACTCAGATGTGTAGTTTTATTTTTGACTGACAGCTTTGTTTCTTCAGATAGCCAGGAGTGTTATAACAGTGTAAGTGATGATGTAGATCTGCTGCTTGTATTCCAGCTGACTTGTCATCTGGAATAGAAAATGCAAGCGTAGTCAGTATGATTTCACAAGTAACCAAGCTGGTCTAACACCTTGTTCTTGTTGCATGGAGGAGGTTCTTTCTCCCTGCCTTTGCTCAAGCTGCTGCTTCTCTATGCAGTTTCTCCTGGTTATGTGTTCCTGGCCTCTCCTTTGTGTTGATGAACACCAGAGGTGGGAGTTACTGTGCTGGGCCAACCAGCAGAAAACTTTATGCTTCTTGTTTAGGGGTTAGTATCTGCTGGCTGGCCAAGCTGATTTGCCTCCCACAGGGGCCTGAATAGTTTAACAGCTGGTGGAAAATGAACAGTGAAGGACAAAGGCAAGGGGAAGCTTATTCTCCTGCTGTGAGGAAGGATGTAGTTCATCTGAGTAGAGCGAACTAACTACTTTTAGTATTTGGATCTTATAACTGCTTATATTTATAAGAATACTTGCATATATAATGAATGGAATTATTTTAGAAATCGAACGTCTCATGTTAATGTTGAGTTGGTTGGACTTTTGCCATGTTTAAAAGTTTAAAAGAAGAAATGGTAGCCAGATTTATCAGTGAATGATACTGGTATATGTCTGTATTGTAGCTGCTCTAGGTTCCTTTAATCTATCCTCAAGGGTTGAAGGTTAGTATTAACTTTTCTATAGGGAAATAATTTCATCGGCATAAACTCAGGATCGCTGATACCACTTTTGTTTGAGTTTGATTTGCATGGCAATAAAGAAGGGGGCAGAACCTTCTTGACCATACCAAGTATAAGCCATTCCTCCTCCCCTCGAATCTGTCTTGTAAATAACAAAAGTTTAGAATTTGAGGTTAAATTCTGCTCAGTTTTCCTTGCACTGAACACTGTTTAGTTTGTGATCTGATAAACAGTAACTGAAGACAGTAACTTTGTGAAAAATGAAGTGGCAGGATGCTGAGATAAATTGGAGGGAGTGAGGATATCTGGCTAATAGTACGATGTTGTGGGTAGCAAGACCTTTAATAATTGGAGAGCACTTGATCTCTACTCCAGGCTGTGGAGAGAGAGTGCTGAATTTGGATATTTCTCTGGTGTCAGCAAATGTGTGGCAGAATGCATAGTGGCAGTTTTTAGTAGCTGCTCTGATCAGTGATGTTATCAGTTGCTCTATTGCTTCAGGAAGTGTTACATGAGTTTCTGCAAGTTCCCACCCCACTGATGATAAAGGATTTCTGTTCATGCTTACACAGTTTGAGTGGAATCAAAATATGTATGCATAAACAGAAATCCTTTACTGTAATCTCATATTGTCTGGGGTTGTAAACTGTGCTTCTTTAACAAAAAGTGGGTGGGAAATTCCTTTTGTCTCTAGATGAATCTTGAATGCAGCTCACCTGAGCCAAATAACTTGGTTTGTCTCCATAACTTTTGCAAAGACAACCAAGATATGAAAACACCAACAACTTCCAGGCCTTCCCAGATTTTTCTGCATTTAATTATGTGAACAAGTTGTTCCTTAAAAGTGTGCCTTATCTCAAATTCAGATTTTCCTGGGCTCAGCTTCCAGCCACACTCCTGTTTTTCTTTTTACCATTTAATTACAGTCACTTTACCTTAATGGAAAGAAAATGCTGTGTATTAGTCAAGGCTCTAATGGGATTGCTTTAGAGCTGGATTTAAGGAGAGGCAAAAGTTGGGGACTTTTTACTTTTAGAACACCTGGTAGAATTAAAAACAAAACCAAAAACAACCCATCCCCACAAAAAACCCAACCAAAACCTCCCCTAAGCACCAACTAACAAAGTTGCCTAAAGGTGCTCTCTGTCTAACACTAGTGGTTGTGTACCTGAGACAATCATCTCTGAGACTGACAGATGTAGGATACTGCCTTTTAAGAATTTACTTGATTTTTCCCAGGTGAACCTGGAGAGGGAAGAGGAGGAGATTGGAAATGATAGAGAACTGCAAGATCTCTGGGGAACAAAGGCTCATTTGTGTGTTTTCATCTGAGCTTTGGGTCATCTCATAGATGAAGAATGTCCTTCTCTTCACCTGGCAATTAATCAGTGATTTTCTCTTTTGTCCCTCATTTTCTTTACCTTTTTGGGAGAACCAAAATTGGATTCCCTTGTCATCATCTTTCAAATGGCTCCCCAGGGAAGCGGTCACAGCACCAATCCTGAGAGTTCAGGAAGCATTTGGATGGTACTCTCAGGCCCATGGTGTGAATCTTGGGGATGGTCCTGTGCAGGACTAAGAGTTGGACTGTGATCCTTGTGGTTCCCTTCCAACTCAGCATATTCTGTGATTCTGTGACGTTTGCACTGTGCTGTAATGTAGCTGTTTGGTGCAGAATGGACAAGAGCCACCGTCCCCGTGACATGGCTTGGTTTTTGCCTTCCATCTAAATAGTCTCTAGTATTTAGCTGTTGTTAGTAGCAATAGGAAAACTGGTTTGTCCTTTGAGAAATAAATCATAGCAACAAGCAAGATTGGAAAGAATTTCTAGCTATCGCAGCATGTGCTTTTCCTGTTCTCCAAGGCCCTCTTTGATCTTAATGTCCTAAACAAACATAAATGAGAAGAAGCTAAATTTTGATCATTCTTCCTCAGTGTGGTTACTAGAATTGTTTTCAGTTAAACACCCGCAGACTGTGATGATCCTTTTCCCCACACTTTATGCTTCCAGTGTTGGGTATGACATGCATTCTTATTTCTTGGTTTTGCATTGCATTTGACTGAATGGGCCAGGTTTCATTCAATATTCTATATGATACATTGTGACTGTCCTGGCTTGGTTATTTACTGTTCTGATGATCTTAACATTTCACAAAATTTGGGAGCTTGAATATTAAAAAACCACCAACGTTAAAGTAGCATAATTCAAAAGTTGCTGCAGTTTTCTCTTCTTAGTATGTGCTGTCATAAAATACATTTCAGTAGTAGAGGTACTTTGAAAGTAAATTTGCCTGTGCATGAACAGTTTGGAAAGCCTATAATATTTTTCTTTATTGCAAGTTTTGGCTGTCAAGCAGGAAAATTGTGTAGATAGTGCATAACTGCACAGTGAAAAGGCACCATGCCCTCTGTGTACTTAAGAGGCAGAGGAGTGAATGATTGTGTGTAATTAAAGGTGTTGGGAAGTAGAGTTCAATTTCTTTGAACAGCTGACTCTGTATTTTCTGCATCTGGTTCTACGTGTGTATCATCTGCATCAGCCTGCAGCCTTTCTGCCAGTAGTGCCTGTTGGTCTGCACATGTTCTCCAGATACTCTTCTGCTGTCGTGCTGTCCCCAGAGACCTGGCTGGACGAGATCATGGGCAACCTGCTCTAGTTGATCTTGCTTGGAGCAGGGGTGTTAGACTAGATGATCTCCAGAGGTTCCTTCCAGCTTCAGTCATCCTGTGATGCTGTGAATTCTTGCTACTAAGTAGTTAGTGGTAGAATTATAAGTGACACCTGTCTATCCATATGTTGTTTTTCTTGTCTTTAATGTAAACCTTTTAGAAATCTAAGACTAGTTTTGACATTCATTTTAGTTTAAGTTACTGAGTGCTGAGCACTGAGTTGAATGAGTACTTGGAGATTTCTGCTAATATTCCTCTTTAGGCCAATTCTCTTACTCACTGTTACACGCACTGTGATCAAAGCAAATGTCTCTATTTTAAGTGTATGGTCAACTTGTTCCTGGGTTAAAAATGTGTGTTTCATGCTTCTTCTGCCAGTTCAATGTGAAATCATTTCTGGATCCAAGATTTCCAGATCCTCCTCCAGAAGAAAGCTCTGTTTCAGAATGTCCTTCTTAATAAATGTTCTGTGTGATCTATAAGCTTTCTCTTGTTTCCAGCTGTTCACTCTGAAATATTTGTCTGGGTACTATATGTAGCAGTTGACCCCTTTGGGATCCTTATTACTGCATCCCATTCCTGGATAAAATTCCTTAGTTTGGCTTTTTATATTTAGGCGTAATGACATTCCAACATGTTATGGGAACTCTGAGAAAAAAATAATCTCAAATTACTAGAACATGCAGCCCTTCAGTACTCTGAGCCTTCAGTTTTACCTTTAGAGAGAGTAAGAGTTTTAGGGATTAAGAAGGAATAGTTTCCTTTCTCACTCCCAAGCTAGTTCCCCTCTGGAAAGGTTTGAAGCATCAGAAGATGGATTACAAGGCAAGTCTCAACTTGCTGGAATTCTGCACATCAACATACAGTCCTGTTGGGATCCTGTAAATCTCATACTTGTCCTTTTTATACCTTGGCTCTTTCCTACCCTTACTCTTTGATTTTTTTTTTTTTTTTAATTATTTTTAGTCTTAAGTTTCTTATTTCTTTCTCTTTCTGGAATACAGTACAGAGCAGGTGAAGCAGCAGTGCCTTCTGTTCTTACAGCTCCATGCTTCATCTAATCCATCTCCCCTCATGCACTATATTCATTTGAAACTAATAGTAACCATAATCTTTAGTCTTCAATGTATTTGGACAATTGTGCTTTTTTAAGAGTCTGAACTATGATACCTGAGATACTGAAGATTTTGGTGGAGAGTGGGTGAAGCAATGCAACATGTGATATGCTTCTAGATTAATCTGCTTGTTTACAAGGAAAGATTAAAGTTTGTTTGTTTAGAGGTTCTGTAGCTAGTTTGTTCTGTATTTCCTATTCCTAAATACCTCCTATTCAAATTCAGATCCTCAGGGTTTGAGTCTGAAGTTTTGAGCCTCTTTGCTTAAATCATTGTAGTAGGAGATTTTATCCTAATTTACATTTTTTTCTTGCAGCTGTATAATTCAAAAGAAAGCAAAATGAAATACTAAAAATATTTTTTTTAATCTATGCCATTTGGCATGTAAGGAAGAAACAGTGGTTTTCTGTATAGACTTTGTTGCTCTAGATGTTGAGCTGTCGGAGAAGGCCCCATTGTAACTGTTGTTGTTAGCAGGGAATCAGGTGTATTCTTGCCAGTGCACCACAGCAGCATGTCATGGATATTTCATTGCAGAGAAACCTCTGGTGCATAGAGACTTGATACCAGAGCAGGGTTGTTGACAGTTGTTGCCATAGCAATGATAGCAGCTATGTTGTCCAAGGGGTGTGTTTCCATTGTACCTTTCAAGTATTTCCTTGTGATGGAAAAATACACTGAAAGTAGTAATTATTAGATCCTTTAAAAAGTTACTTTTTCTGTGTTAATATTAGGAACATTTGAGAAACCACATAGATGGCAGTCGTGATCTAGACAAACTTCAGTATTTTGCTTGATTTTTAACTGAGACTGTTGAGCCACCACAGGAAAAGTAATACTTTAGCAGAGCAGTTATTTAGTGCCCTACAGAAGAACAGGTAGCATGAACAGGTTCATTAGTTCCTCTGAGACCACATCATCATTCATTAGGAACGTATTCTGGTGTAATCTGAAATTGAATAAACTTTTAAAGCCACCTCTTGGGGAGGGACTCTGAAGGCAAGAGACAGAGCTCCTAACCTGTATTTAGCTAGGGGTTTTTTTTCACTTTTAGAAAGGAATCTAGAGCTAGATATTCCTCTCACCTAGCCTGCTAACAACCCCCGGGTTCTTCAACAAGTGCCTGGGTTGTGGTAGCATTCATCAGAAACCTGACTATTTTGCATTTTAGCGTGTGATTCAGTGGATGTTTCAAGATGGGTCATGGTTTTAAGCTAATAGTAATAAGTATTCTTCATCATTCTTGACCAAGGATAAAGGAAGATTAATCCTCTATTTTAATTTTGTTTTTCTGCGAGCAACTGCTTCAGATTCCAATACTATGGTAAAGAATTTGCTTCCAAAAGCAGATGTTACAAATAATGTAGCAAAGCAGCTTTCGATGTATTTTTAGAGTCTGTTTTACAAAGATACGTCATCATGTGTGTTTTTTTTCCTATCCTGTGTTTATGCCAGCCTGTATTCTCATTTTGATGTTTAGTATTGATTGATATTGCAGAGGGATAATCAAGTCTGCACAAGGTTCTTCTCAAGGCATTTTGTATGAGTGTGTCTGAGCTTTCTCTAAGCTGAAAGAAAGCAGTTTGCATGTGTAGAAATGTCTGGGTTTTTTGCTTTTTCTTTCAGTGCTAAGAGAGATGGGCATTTCACCTAAAACGTCCTTCAGTTTGTCTTGCAGTTCCAAGGTGCTCAGAGTTACCTTTGATTACAGGCAGAGGACATCCTATTAGCGAGGTGGATTATTTCAGTGATACTATGATGTTGCAGAAACAGGTGGGCAAGTGAGGCTGTTCTTCTCCAGTTAGGAAATGGCTCTGCAATGCAATTGTGATAAAAGTCATCAGCCCCCTAATTTTACCAAGTAGTTGCTGTTGATGAACTCTTGAGCAGAGAAATATATGAATAAGAAGGAGTCTTTCCTTTAATCAAGAGTTTTATAGTGATTCATAACTATCTCCATTTTCCAAAAGTGGGCTACTGGTTTTCATGGTACCGAAACTGTTTTCAAACAGGTTTGCTGGTCTTCTGAAGCATCTATTTAGACTGACCGAAAGAACACTAGACTGCAAGGTATCAACCTTACACAGTTTAATTCTGTCTTTATAAAGTATCTCATAGAAGAATGTAATCTAGTTCACTCATACTGTACTGAAAGAAAAAGAAAAACAATTTCTTTTGAAACAGTACTTACATTATTTCAGGATGTCTTAAGGGATAGCTGTAACTGATGAAAGTCTCTGCCAGATCTATAGTTTCATAAATGGTTTCCTTCAGTAATGTCCATGTAATAAGCATTTTGTTATAAGCACAATTGAGTCGTGTTCCTACTGGCACAGAACAGTTCACACACCTCAAGCCAATGCTTTGTTAATAAAGTGCTCACTCAGTAATAATTTGATTTAAAAGTTTGTTGCTGATGTCTGGCCCTGACTGACTGACTGACTTAGCAGATGAGTGACTCAGTAAATAAGAAAAATTCTGCTTTGCAGTGGCTTTTATGGTTTGCAGTCTGTGACCTGTTGTCTTCGGGTGTTAGTCACCAGCAGCTGTGGGAGTGCAGCACTTCTGCGATGAAAGCCAGTCTGAGAGTAACTCTGTCTCTTGTGGTGCTGTGTCTCATGATCTGCAGCAGTGGTATAGGGAAAGTATGAGTTGTACTGTGGATGGATGACCTAGAAGAACAGCTTTTGTTTTGATGCTTAACTGGATCTGTAAGTTGCAGCTACTTTTTTTCTCTCCCACCTTTAGTCTGAAGGAAAGTATGTGCATTAGATGTTGATGCACTGTGACTGTCTCTGGATCTTTAACTTCTCTAACTTGCATCAGTGATGGGAACAAAATATCTGGGTGCTATAGACTTTGATTCTCATCTTAAGGTGTCTGGGTAGTTCCAGAGTATGTGCCAGCTTGCCCTTAAGGCTTTGTTCTTGTGTCCTATCATCAGAGACAACACTGTAATTTTTCAAGGAGTTGTCAGAGGGAGAAGCTTATCTTAGGGTGAAGGGGGGAGGGTGAGAGAGGGAAGAGAGAGAGAGGATAAATTAACTTTTCAAGAGGTGGCTTCATGTTTCTCTTCTCTTACTTTCCCCAGTGTGAAAAAAATCTGTGTACAAGAGAGGAATAATCTCACCAACTTTTTGCAGAGTGCTATATCTGTGTCTACCCCTGTCTTGTTCTTCTGCACAAATGGTTGAGAATTGGTCTTATAAAGCTGGTTTCCCTCTTTATGTAGTGCAGCTGGAATGGCTGCACTTTGCTCTTGTCTGTGCCAGGGCTGTTGTTTGGTTATAGGCAAAGTGATTATTTTCCCCTTTAGTAATAGGAAAGCTTTCAGCACTTTGTTTTTCGAATTCTCATACCTTAGGGCATGCATTTTCACATCTAGCAGTGCAAGGTTTATTTTCTTTAGTGTCTGACCTGTTCTTCAGCTAATCTGGTGTAAGAATCCAGTTGTTTCACATGCTTCCTTGACGATTTTGCAGTTTGTATAAACAAAACATATCTGGCAGCTGGTGCACAGCATAGCTCTTCTTATCTGTCTTTCCATAAAGAAAGATCTACTGTATTTAACTTTAACTAAAGAAGTGCTTGTTCCAGGAGTGTGGACCAGAAGAATTTTTGAGACTTACTTGAAGGAATGCCTATGAGAGGGAAAGGCACTTGTGACACTTTCTTCTTTGGCACTTTTGAAGTTCTGCTATTTGAAGTGTTGAAGAATGTCATTGATAGACCTCACTCTTTTCATTGCAAACAGCCTTGATGTTATTTCAGCTCTCAAACCAAACCACTTGTGTCATTTGGCTTCCTGGCTATGTTTGACGTTCATGTTTCCTCAACCTTCTTTGGAAACGGAGCTCGCTCAACAAAGCATTAAAGTGAATAAAAGGAAAGAGGAATGTTACTTGTTAAATGAAATACTTTGGTTTTGATGAGTACACATCAGAGAGGAAGTATCTTGCACATCCCTTAAAACGTAGAGTAACCAGTTTGACATATTTTCACCCTATTTTAGTTACCACTTAGCTTTAAAAATAAAATTAACAAAATTAATCTTCATTATTCTCCTGTATGGGACATTACTATGATGACCTCAGGTATTATTTTCAAGGTCCACTCCCAATTTCCAATTGCCTTTTTAAGAGGTTCATAAACAAAAATTGTGTACTCAGATCACACACTGGAGTCTTTTCAATATTTTGGGTAAAATACCTGTCCTGACTTATTTTTTGCAAGGCAAATAATTGCATACAGTGAACTGAAGTACAGTTCTGTAAGTTTGGAGCAGGGCTCTGATCTCTGAGAGCCTTTCACACAGCACACGTTAAACTGCACCAAACTAACCTGCCTTGCATTGGTGTACAAAACCAGCTGTCTTTTCTGTGCATGCAGCTTACACTCTTTGATTTCCAGAGAGATGGAATAGTTGCAGACAGTTCAGTCCTATGGATTGTTGTGCTAAAGCCATCTTTGAGGAGAGTAATTTGGTCATAGTATCTGACTTTTCTATGAGTTTATAATGAGACCATGGCTGTAGTAATGAAATGTGGCTTTTGGAATAAGTCTGTAACAAAGGAGATTTGGGCTGAAATATCATGTTTAGATTTGGTCAGTTTAATTTCTTGTTTAGTTTATATGTATCAGTGTTGGTTGGAAACTGGCTGGGCTCAGAGGTTTGATCATAGGTTAAAAAAAAAATAAATCCCATCTGTGATGTTTTAGAAGTGGAACCTCTCAGATTTTGATGCGGGAAAGGATCTGAAGGTCCTGTTGGACGAGAAAAGGAATGTGAGTTGTCAGCAAACCTTTGCAGCAAGGAAGACCAACCTCACACTGTGCTCAGCATTTTGAGAGAAATTATTATTCTTATACTGTTTGTCCCTTACAAGACCTCATCTGTTGTATGATGATATGCTGTATCTAGGTTTGGGTCTAAGTTTGAATACTGATATAGCAGAGTTAGCCCTATGGAGGGGTCCCAAGTTGCTAAGGGGGCAAATGTGAGTGACGTGAGAGAAGCAGTTAAGAAAGCTGCATTTGTTAAATCTTAGAAAGGGAAGCCTAAGAGGGAATCCTACTGCTGCCATCCCCCCTGCCCCAAGTACAGAGATGGCCTCTTCTCAGAAATGTACACTGTTGGAAGCTATGGACAAAAACTGCAGCAAGGGAAAGGTTGAGTGGATAACAAGGAAAAGATTTCCGCAGTGAGAACAGTCAAGTGTTGTACAAAGTTGTCTGGAGGGTTTTGTAATCTGTGGAAATGCTTGAAACTGTGTATGATCCTGTAGCTTCCCTAGTGCTGAAGTATGTTTTTAATTTCTTTTTCTTAACTTAGTACATTGAAATAACCTATGTTTTTCATTTTTGCTGAACAGACTTCAATGAAAGAGTAATAAAACTAATTAGTGTAAATTGCTTCAAAAATTCTTGGAATTATACTGATAACATCGTGAATGTATGGGAACAAACTGAGTCCTTCTTTTATTTCATCAGAGGATTTAAAATTTCAGATGTAATATATTAAAATAAACTTCAAATGAGAGGAGCTTTGAGAGCCTATGAAATTAAAAATGGCAGTTCTGCAGTTTACAGATGAGTGGTGTGGTCCAGGATGATGAGCTGGATGCAATGAAAGGGAATGTTCTCCGGGGGCAAAGTGTACTTGTTTGCCTTTGGCCAGCCTCAGCCCAGTCCTCAGGCTCTGAGCCTTCCAGAATCCAGACCTGTGGCTGGGGTGGGAGGCAGTGTGGGATTTCTGGTTTGGGCCCTTTCCTGGGGGGGTGCAGCTGACCATGACTGTTGGACCAGGTGGCTGCTGTTGTTACAAGGTGATTGAGCAACGGAGGCTGTGGACAAGGGATTTCAAAGCCTGATGTTGGTTCCTCCAGGTGCTTATGCTGAGAGCGTCTACTGCCTCTTTCCCCGCTTTTTGCTGTACTCTGACATAATGTGTGTGTGAAATTCACACTGTAGCAAGGAATTTATCCTTGCTTTCTAAGCATGGGAAAGATTCTGCAAGCCATATTAAGTTATGAATGTGCTCAGCCCTGATAAACTCACTTGTTTCCTGCTGCAGCTAACAATGGGGTTTCTTGTGCATGACCACAATATTTCTTATTTACCGTAAAACCTTCTCATTCTAGTTCTGTTCAGAAATGTTACATTTCCAGAGTGCCAGGGGGTTAACCAACCTTCCATGCAGTATACCCTAGGCTGTATCTAAAATACTATAGTGTACAAATTTTGAGCCTTTAGATTTTCAGAAATTTTGTTCTCTTATTTGTTTTGTTAAATTGTACATCAGAGGTTTAAGATGAAAACATTTTAGTCAAACTTTATAAACTGATCAATTTCATTTTTAAGGGATGTGCAAATTGTATGATGGACTTTCTGATGTGTGTCAAAGTGTGCTATTTGCTGTATGGGCATTGAATAAGTAAATAAAAGTAATGTTTTTTGGTTGGCAAATATTAATAAGGTTCCATTATTATACTGTAGCTGTATTATTGAGTGGTAGTAGCATTTTTTTTTAAAGTGGGAATTGTGTGCCTTTAATATGTATTTGGAAGATGTGATTGTTGTTGTTTTTACAAATGTCTCTAAAGCAGTGGTGCATCAGGGAGATAAAAAAACAAACCTGGGGTTTATTTTCCCCTTCCTTGTTTTTTGAGGAATCAGCATATGTTGCTAGCATGTATCAAAGCTGTATCTAGAGTTTTGAGGATAAATTAAGCAGAAGGTGCTTGGTGTAGGCAAAACCAAACGCCTGTGAAGAGGCATAAAGATGCTCTTAAGAGAAGATGCATGCAGAAAGTGACACTTCAGATTGTTTGTTGTCTGATCTGGAGATGAGTATATCTGAAGTATCAGGAGAAGCTTTAGTGGTCTTCTTTTGGTGGACTTTGGGAATGGAACTGACACTACAAATTTAAGATTGATGAATTTGACAACTATGATCAGATGAAAACTAAGCAGACTGGTAACCAGGTGGCATCTGGGGTGTGATTTGTCTTCATCAGAACTTTTCCAGTAGTGCTTAAACAGTAAAACATAAGTGAATGGTAGTTGAGAACAAGTAAATGTCGAGCTTACGGTGGATATCTCTCCCAGCACACTGTATAAAGACTTAAATGGAAAAATAAGTGCTTCCTTGATGCCTTTGCTATTTTATCTGGTCTCTTAAATTTTCTCTTGAAGAAATTGTGGTTTAAGAGTCTGCAGTTAGCTGGAAGTTTTAAGGAAAAAAAGTTCTAAGTTTTTGTCTATTTATATGGTGGGACATGTTACAGGACAGTATTGGTCCTTATAAGTTATGTAGAATGGCCTTGTACTGAAATTTGCTGTAATTAAAAGATAATGCTGATGCATTTATACTTCCTGAAATATATATATTTCTGAGGGAAAGCTTCTCCTCTACAGTAATGCTGACTTCTGCATGCCCTGGTCTTTCTGGGACAGTTCTAAAGGTGGTGAGTGCTTTTCTCACGGTTAACTTTTTGCCTTTCTCCTTTCTAAAAATTTATTTTATTTATTGATATTACATATTTGAGTTATTCAGACATTGTTTGCAAGGCATGACTGGGTCTTTTCAAGTCCAAGATAGAGAGGTGATGATTTTTACAGCACTCTTCTCACTAGAGGAAGAACTAACACATTTCAGTAGAATAAGTTTAGTGGCCCTGGGTAGGGTAGAGGATGACCAGTTTCTTAGGTAAGCCCTAAGGTCTGAGTGAAATCTACAGACAAAATATGGATGGTGATCCAAGACATCATGAGGGACATGTACCCTCAAACACATACATTAATCCAATATCAGTATTATATTTGAAACCAGTTTTTTGGTAAAGTGAGTATCATCTTGTCATGTTCAGAAAGCTACATAAAGCTTTGGAATCAAGTGCTGCTTTTTAAGGAGCAAGGTGAGAACGCTGACTTCAGGTTACTGGTCTAATTCTTTATATCTTAAAATACATGGGACTTGATTCTGCAATGAATCATGCTGGGAAAAGATAAATTGAAAAAATAAAACAAAGTACTACATGACGTGTGATAAACCTTAGTACTCCATGCTGTGTTTGTTTTGGTTAGTTTCTATTTAAAATTCATGCAATGGCTGTCTCCACTGAAACGGTAGTGAAATAAAATGATTTCTAATATTTCCTGTCTTTGGTTTTATTTACAGATGACATGGCAGAGCTTCTCCTTGGGGAGTCCAAACTAGAACAATTTTTGAAGGAAAATACTCTTAAACAGAGTAGTAGTCCACGGGGTCCCCAGCCAAAGCTGACTGAGGTCAGGAAACATCTCACGGCAGCTCTTGATAGGGGAAATCTAAAGGTATGTAAATCGGTCTGAGCAAGAATTGGAAAAGTTGAAATTGTAGTATTGAGAAAAGTTTCCTTAAATTATATTTGGAGGTGCAGAAATTGATGTTAATATCTGAGAGCATTTTCTCTCAGAACCTTCTGATGCTCTTAACTGTTCTGGCCCTTCTTTTACTTAACTGTTCTTGTAGCTGCTACATCAGCTTATCTCTTCTGTACTCAACATCCATCTTTTGAGAGATTAAAAGAAGCTTTTTTTACAGTCATCTATAACATTTTGTTTCCTGTTGTTTCTGAGAGTATTAATTTCTCTTCCTTTTCTCTCCTTATTCGTCCATTAATCCTTTTTTTTCAAGACATTTATTCTGCCCTGATACTTTGAAATTGTATGAATTAAATATATAGACTGTGAAATAGATATCATTAAGTTTTGATGCCATGTTATTTTCAACTGTGCTTGTGGTGTTAGAAAAAAAATAATTGGAGCGATTGTAGTGATAGGCTGCCTTTAAATATATTTTTGTGGATTCCCCCTTACTTCAAGCTTCTCATATTAAAGGAGACAGAATTTTGTTGGTTTGTTGCTCTGTTAGAAGAAATATCCCAAGGGTTTCTACATGAATATATACAGAAAACACACCTAATAATTATTGGAAGGAAATAGGTGTGTTTTCCCAGGAAAAACCCTTTCTTATTCCTTTTCTTTCTAGCCAGAATTCCTACAAGAAGCTAACCTAATTATGGCCAAATTAAACTATGTGGAAGGTGATTACAAAGAAGCTCTGAACACATATGCCAGAGTTGGCATTGATGACTTGCAGCTCACGGCAGTGCCGCCATACAGGCTACGGATGATTGCTGAAGCATATTCTACAAAAGGTAAGATTGCTCTTTCCAGTATCATAATGTGTTTTAAAAGTTAATTTATGTCTTGTCTGAAGAATTTTTGTAGTGTGAATATCATCAACACCGTAGTGGAGCACCATATTTATAGATGAAATAGGAGGATGGCTTGGGCCCTTTAAATTTTTCAGAGTTTGTGCTAGGTTGACAGGACACGTACCTCAATTAAGTTCTTTTGAGTGTGTGTATTTAAAAGTCCTTCCATATATAAATGTCACAGTAACTGTGGCTAAATACTAAAAGCATTATAATTGTTGCTGAAAGTTAAGAGTTACAAAAAGTAGTGCAGTTTTGTGGTTGCTGTGGGCAGAATGGAGAACATAATTCACTGTCATGCTTTTTACTGAATGTTAAAATGCTCAGCCTAAGCTATGTTGCATAACTAAATTACCACTTAATTGAGAAAAGTAGTAATGCATGACTTGGAAGTTTTACTTCTGAAATTTTTTTACAAGGATATAGTTTTTTAAAAACAGAAGTGAAGTTAATTAAAAAATATTTTCTTTTTTACTGGTCTAGTGTGATTGTAATGCTGGCCTTGTGTCTTAAGGTGGCAGTGCCACTTCAGTTTAGAAAGCTGTAATAGGCTTCAAGCTGGGTCAGTGTGTTGAGGAAAGTGTCAGTTTGTATGCCAGAGGTTTATTAGAATTTACAGAGCTAAATGTTTGCTTTGGTCTGCTGTGTTTAAGCTTGGGTTTGGTTGCACATGTACTTTTTGTTATGGCAAGAGGAGCGTCAAAGGCAGCAAACAATTTTTTTGAGAGACTTCAATAGCATTAACTGACAACTGATCAAGGATTGTTTCTAATATTAGTCTTGGAAGAGAGTGACTGAGTTCCACCAACAGTCCTCTAGTAAACGTTAGACAAGCATGAATCATGGTCTGTGGAGATGTCAAGGAAATAAGGGAACTAACTGACAAAGGGATGCTTTGTAAATCTGGTCACTATTTAGATCAAAGTGGGAAGGGAATACGGGGAGTTCTTCTGTATGATGTAAATCTGCCCAGTTTTGTCACATAACATCTGTGTGGGCTTTAGAGCAATGTCTGGTTTGGGTACACTCAGATTTGTGGATTTTGGATGTTTTTTTTTGTTTTGTATCGTTTTTTAAGTCTGTGAGGATGTCTGTTGAATTTGTCATGTTCTTTCCAGCAAAATGCAGTCTAGGACTTGATCAACTTTAGGTACCTAAATTTGCTTATATCTGCAAGGAATCCCAGTAATTCAACTGAATCTTTTCTCAGAGCTCAACTCTTCGTTTTATTTAACCTCATAAGGATACAAACTGATTGAAATGTAGTAGCATAAATTTTTCAGAAAAGATTAATATTAATAACTTAATTTAAATAAATTGTATGCAAAAATAGAAAAATATGTATTTTTTCTTCTCTGGAATGTTTTGTAGGTTCAGATTTAAAAAAAAAGAGAGAAGAAAACCAACATATCTTCTGTCCAGATGTGTGTTTTTCTTCTGATTTCAAATTTTATTCTTTAAACATTGAAATATGTCATAGGAAGCCTTATATATCTTGATTGGATTTTGCTAGTTTGGTCACTTCTCCAGGGTGTCTTGCTACCAATTTACTTGAGCAAACCAAGCAAACTGTTGGGGTTTTGTTGTTGTTTTGTTCGTGTTCAGAAACATCTTTTTTAGTTTCCAGTTTAAATGGAATTGTAAGATGATTAGGGTTGAAAGGGACCTTAGAGATCATCTAGTTCCAAACCCCCTATCATGGTTAGGGGCACCTTTCACTAGACCAGATTGTTCAGAGCCCCATCCAACCTGGCCTTGAACACAGGATAACTGGATTCTATAAAGATAAAACTCTTCATGGTATGTAGGTTCTATTTTTTGGCCGTCATAGCACCATGTTATTAAGCAGTGAGGGACTGTCTGCAGCTGTTTGCATCAGCCCAGCTGCACTATGCAGTGCTGCTGCCTGCAGAGGCAGTGGAGGATACCTGCTGGATTTGCCCCATTTCAGTCCAGTTCCAGTGGATTTGCAGTCTTGTACGCTACTGTGTCTGATACTGCTGTTCTTACCACAGACAAAAGCACAAGGCAGATAACTAATGGTAGATTTTAATTGCCTTAAGTGTTTTTTTCCTTATTTAAGGTGGGACCACCTCCAAGTGCTTACCTTCTCACTCACTTCTCACCTTCTCATTCTGTAACCTCAGAGGGGACAGATTGAGTGGGATGCTGGAGAGAGATTCCTAAAGATATGCTCAACTCTTGGGGAGGTGTGTGTGTTTATTTATGTGTATATATTTGTGCACATATATAAATATATGTTTGTATGTATTTATGTTGTTAGAAAGTAAGTTGTGAGAAAAATCCAAAGAGGGAGATTCTTCCTCTTCAAGCTCTTGAGAGCTGAGTGTATGTGAATGCATTACTCATCAGGGTTGTTTTTATACTTTACTGCAAAATGTTCATTAAATTACAATAGTCTGCTTCACAGAAGTCTTTGTTATCATAGTCCAGGAAATTTAGTGTCATTGCACCCCTTAAGTCTTCAGCTTGGAATAACTGTTAAACCAAAGAACTAAAGCTGTCTACTACCTGCAGCATACTCACAAAGGAGGTCCTCAAATTTTTTATCACATAAATGAGTTAAATGCATATATATCTTTAAAAGAATGCTTTTAATTCGATATGCTGCTTATAGCTTTAGTTGTGGATGCATAGTTATAAGACTATATGTGAGAAGAGGCATAATATTGAATAATAGTAAGTCAAGCTTTGAAGACTCTCCAACCCAGCAAGGAAGATAGTTTGTATTTTCTTGGAAATGTGTAGGTAGAGAAATGCTGCTTCAAATCTTCTGAAGAAAGTTTCTCAATAGATTTGTCAAAATGCAACATTGTAGAATTCCAATAAAACTTTAAGAAAAACGTATCGAATTACCTTTGAAATATTTTCTGTTTCCTTTACACGTGGCTCTTTACCAGCCTATGATGTGCAGGGAATCAGAGGGTCTAAGTGCCCAAGCAGTGTTGGAAAGTAGTTCGTCTGTCCCTCCTCCTAAAGAAAATATTCAAAATTGTTGATGTGGTGATAAAGGCGTGGCTGTATTTTATCTGACTGAAGAGCTCATAGGTTGTTTGGCTTTAGTTTTTTCCTGGCTTCTGGCAACAAAAAACGCTGCTAAGTAGTGATTGTGTTGTGGTTTATCCTGAATTAGAAGAAGATGTAAGATGGTTTGATGAAAAGTTATCTGCTGCTGTGTCCATTAAAACAGCAGGGAGTAGACTGGCCATGTGAATGCACGATGCAAAGCCTCAGAAACTTATTAGAATAGGTCAAGACAGCACTGTTTAGATATCCCTCATGTAAAAACTGCAAGCAGGTAACTGCCTCACAGTACACTGAATGTAGTGCAATTCTGATATTTCCCTGCCTTTCTTCACCATTTCCTCAAGTTCACAGGTTAAAAACAGAGTTGTAGGAGAGAATAATTTTCTTTTATGTAGTTAACTTCATGGAGTAACATACTTTTTTGACCTCACACTGACTTTTTTATACATGTGTGTGTGCCCATAAAATACAGTTCTGATTAGACCTGGTGATTTCTTTACTTTAAGAAAAGAGCTAATTTTGATGCTGTGCTTCTGAGTAATGGCTCTGTATGGCTACATAGAAGGTGTTGTGTGGGATAGAGTATTAATAAAATCATAGGTTTTATATTAAATACATAATTTTCAAAGATTCAAAGCCTTACTTGGAGACATTCAGGGGAACATTTAAAAAATATAATACAAAACATAAGTTGGAAAGATGGAGCTTTTCAAATCAGTAGTCGACTTAGTATTTGCAAAAACATGAGAATGCTTATTTATATCTGTTGGTTAACTTTTCCCCCATCTGCTTGTAAATTCATATGACACAAAAGCAAAAGAGAAGCATCCGATAAAACAATTTGCTGTAGCAAAATGCCTGTGGTTGGAGGTGCCAGCTTATTTTAAGAGTGTGTGATGAGGGAGAGAAAAATAGGCATAGAAGGATGACATTGCTGAGGAAATGGGCAGGTTTGCACAACTCTGTTGTTCGGAAATGTTAGCCTGAGGGCAGGTGTATGAACATTGCGGGAGCTGGCTCCCTGAAGCTGTTGCCTGTTAGTCACAGGAGCACATCACACCTTTTAGTATGAAGTTTTAAGGAGCAGTACCATAAAAAACACAGATTTTTTTTCTTCTGCCACAAAAATAACTTGGACCTCAGTAGTGGTTATTAGAGCTCTGTTAAGCAGTTTGAGCAAAGCTAAGAAATGGGGCTAGGCAGAGGGAGGAGAAAAGAAGGACAGTCTTGAGACTGTGGTGGCAAGCCTTGGCTCAAAGTAAAATGTGGATTTTGCACGTTACTGGCTGTATTACAGGCTTGATATTTGAGTATCTACGTAGGAAGGACTGCCTTCTGATAGATGGAGAAGGTTCCCTTGCTCAAGAGGTAATTTTGTCTCTATAGGGTCTGTTTGTTCATTTTCTTCATTAGATCAGCTTAATTGGCAATGCTCAATTCTGAGACTGAGGAAGATCATGAAGAATTGAAATAAGACAAGTTACAAATCCATAAAGAAGTAATGAAAGAGTGCATTTGTCTGACTTTTTTTCTTCATGTTAAGCTTGTGTGAGTAGCTCCAACTTTTCCTACTTGCTTTTCTTACCAGACCAATCAGAAAGAAATTCTCAATACGCTGTTATCATATGGAAGCATATATTTAGAATCCATTTTAATGGTGGCTGAAGTTAACATTCCCTCAGGGATGTGGCCTCTGGGAACAGGACGATTAAGTTCCTGCAAGTTTTCAGCAGTATATGAATAAGGTAATATACTGGAAAGCACACATAGGCATTATTCAAATACTGTACATGGCAGTGTCTCTTATGTTTCTAAGCAATTTTGTTTGCTTATGGAAGCAGAGATGAGATGGATGCAGAGTGAGATACTGAGGTGGTAATTTAGGAAGGTGCAACTTGTCAGGAACTCTTAAATAGCAAGTTTATATTTAAATAGGAAATAAGGTTATTGAAATTTTAGGTAACAAAACTCTGATACTGCTGTGTAAGTCAAAAGACATAATTGAAAAAATGAATTTATAATACTTGGCATTAAAAATTGGTGACTCTTTGTAAAAATGCTTATAGAGGATCTTAGCAATTTAAAAGTCTGACATTTCTTAAAGTTTGCAACTTTGTAAACTTGATTTTAGTACAGAGAATGTGTTTAGAATTAGTACAGTATATAGATTAGTAGACCACTCCAGGTATCTGTGAAGATGGCTGTATTGTATTAAAGCAACTAATTAAATATGTGAGGGATGTTGTCTGTAAGTTAGACTGTTTTATTACAGAATTGTAGCCTTATAGCTGCAGGCTATTTTACATCTCATATTGCCTGTTTAAATAACTGTGTTTACATTTAGATGATATATGTTGAGAAAGGTGAGACTATCTTTACTGCTGCTGACCCATATTCAAATTTAATGTTGCATTTACCAAGTTAAATGATTGGCTATTAATTAGTTCTGTTTACAGAAACATGGAAATACTCATTAGGTTCAGTGGAAGTGTCAGGTGCATGTGAATTGCTACTCTGCAGTTAGGAAAAGATGCTGCACTTAACTTTAATCATATACGACTGTAATGGGATCTTGTGCATTGCCAGCCTGTGTCAGCAGACACCAAGCAGCTCTTCATGGAAGAATGCTAAATGAAAGCTGGTTTAGTAATTATGCTAGAATCTCTAGCCTCATTAGGGAATGGGTCAGGAACTCATCTTGGGTTCCCTCCTCCTGTCTCGCTGTGCAAATGTTGCAGGCTGTCACCAGACCATAGCTGGGAACCCTGTGCCGTGGATTCTTCAGACTTTCTCCATTAAATCTTATC
Organism: Pyrocephalus nanus; assembly: GCA_038380795.1. Lineage (NCBI taxonomy): Eukaryota > Metazoa > Chordata > Aves > Passeriformes > Tyrannidae > Pyrocephalus > Pyrocephalus nanus. The sequence goes on along the minus strand of CM076265.1, from coordinate 46,976,575 downwards.
TTTCCCCAGCCTATGTTTTTGACTTCTGCTCTGCTGGAGCAGGGACTGGGGGAAACCCAGGCATTTATCCCACTTTCCTCAGTGCTGCTTTTTTAAAAATACAAACACTGAATGAAAGTAATATGCTTCTTATTACAGTAGAATTCTTTAGATCTTGAGCAGTTTGGTGGTGTCTTATTCTTAGTTTCTTCCAAATCTTTAGAATTTCTTCAGAATCCTCCCTTTGGTAGAGTGAGGAGAGGGAAAAAAATATTGGGCACAAATTAAAAGTTGGTGATTCTTGCCTTTTTTTTTCTCATGAAACAGGAAGAACGGGTATCACAGTGGAGCCTATTCTTTTTCCTCAGAGACGCTTGTAAGAGCAATCCTGAAAATTTACAGCAAAACTGTAAATTTCATAGTTAAATCATCTCCTTCCTTCTACAAGAACAGCTTCCTTGATGTCTACTCTGTGTACTGGTGTGCAGCAATTCTGCTTTGGGGGGGGCTTCAGCAAAAAGATGTTCACTCACTCCAGGATCTGCTGCAATTATCAGTCCTTATATCAACTTTTATCTTTTGTTTGAACTTTTTCAGCCCCTCTACAAGACGCTGATCTGTCAAAGGGTTGGACTTGATGATCTCAGAGGTCCTTTCCAACCCGGCTGATTCTATGATTCTGTTAAAGGGCTGTACTGCAGCCAGAACTGGCTGGCACAGGGTCATGAAGAAACAAATGTGTGTGTGAAAAATACTGATCTCCATTTACAAGATATTGTACAAGTCTGTTTTGTACTCTTATGGAAATACAAGGATTGGAATTTTACATTTAGAGGAAAAGAGTGACAAATTGTTTCAAAACAGTTATTTCAGATGATATTAAAAGAAATCCCAGAATATTGTTATGGTCTTATTGACTGCTGGGAGTAATAAGTAGATATTCAATTCAGAAAGGGAGATGAGTACTTCTGGGCTTTTTTTATTTTGTCTTTGAGAAACTTCGAGACACTTAGAAGCCCTATCATAACTATGGCATTAGAAGAGTTGTGCTAGTACAATGACATTCCACTATGAACATGTGTGACAAAAAGCTGTGTTCAGCTCTGGAAAGTTTTGCTTATGTTGCTCTGGGTTTCATCTAGAATAGAATTTAATTCCCTGCAAGTGGTCTATGTTTAAAAAAGTGACTAGCCAGAAGAACTTCCCTTAAATTTAGATATGCTGGAGAAGGGAATATTGACCTTTTTTTCTGATGCGTTTTCTGGAAAATGTGTATGGAACTAGCCCTAGAGATTCTGCATTCTGACAGTTTTTGGAGACTTCCCCTGCCCCCAAGTCTTGGCATAAGGGGAGGGGCAACTGAAGGTACTTGAAAAATCAGAGAAATTAATTGTTTGTTTTTCCTTGGACAATCTATAGAAATATGCAGTTCATACTAACACAGTGCATCTGCAGTAACTAGGAATGTTAGAGTTAGCATATTTGCCTATTATCTATTCTTTTTTTCTTTTCCTTTATAATAATTACTTTGCAAATACCAGTAGGGAATTGAAGAGGAAAAAAACCCATGCTTTGCTTTCTTAAAAAATTCTCTGCAAGCAAGTCACAGTCTTTGATTGAAGACTTCTAGAAATAAGTCCTTCCCTGCAGTGAAATTATCGGTGTTTGTTCTAAGTTCAGAAACAAACTGTGGGAGTTCCTTGACAGCAATAACTCAGATTGTTCCAGTTTCTCTTTTAAAACTACTAATAAGTGTTTGCCATAGTCTGTATAATTGTTTGTTCTAAATGAATAGGCTAAACATGAAGTTTCTTTAAAAGGAGATGAAAGGGTTTTTGTGTTACAGCGTTTGGAATACTTAAGAGTGTTGCTTTGCATATCATATGGGGAAGACTAAGTGCTGTGTACTCCAATACACTGGGATTTTACATATCTGGGTAAGGAAAAGGGGAAGCAAACCCAGAAATTCATATCTATTGATGCAACCCTCTCTCTTGAAAAAACATGTTTATGGACTTAAGTATAGAACAGTAGTTCACTATTTTTCATCTGTCCTCGGACGTGCCTACTGGAAACTTGTTTGAACTTTTAGATAAACCATGGAGTCCATTACTACTTGTGGTCTCTTAAAATTTATACAGGCAAGGTACTGGCTGGCATCATGGATAATCCTCAGATGTACAATGCTGTAAATGTGATAGGCCGTAGCCCTGTGGGTTTGTTGTGTTTTTTAAATTATCTCAGTACTGGTCTGTAAGGATACTTAATAAAGATCTGAACTGTACTGTGGATTCCCTTTTATCTTAGAGTAATTTTTGGTTTACTCTGTATGGTGAAATGGGAGTGTTAATTTGTTTTCCTACAGAACTTTCTACAGAAGACTGCCTTTCTGTTTGTTTTGTTGATTTTTAACACAAAAATGGTTGATTAGCTACTTGTTTAGGACTTCTTAAGTACAGTTAGTTAACAACAGTAACCTTTTTTTTTTGGGTAGCGGTCAGTTTGTGCATATGTGGAGGTAGGGCCAGCCTGGTCTTGTATTTGTGAAAAATGAAATAGTTTACTTGGCATAACCTTGGCTACTGATTTGAGACTGTAGACACAAGAATGCCACGTGGAATAAGCGTCAAAACTGTCTAGTGTTTGCTTTCTCAATATTTTACAAAATATGGGTAATTTATAAAGTTTTTGAAAATTTGAAGAAAACCTTCGGAAGTTATCATATAATTTAAATATCAGGAATATTCTTTTCTTGTCTAAATTCTCTTTGTTGCTCTTCTGCTCTTTTGACAAGCAATTTTAGAGTTACCTTGCAAAACATGTAAGCTTAACTAGTATGGACTCGTATTCATTTCACTGCTTCTCACTTTCTTTTCCCTCAGGAGTCATCTTCCTTGATATCAGGACTAGATATGTATAAGTGTCCTCCCAAATTAAAACTGACCCAGTTTGTTGGAAGCTTTTATTTGAAGGTGATTTTAACTGAAAGTGCTTAAATTCGTCATGAATATCCAAGGCATCTTGTGATACCAATTGTCATTATATTCTTGAATGCAGAATAAAACAAAATAATTAATAAAAATTAAGTAAATCAGTAGCTATGACCTTTACAACAAATTCAATAATATTTTGTAGCAATACCAATTTTCTGAATATCTTAAAGCAGTTTGTAAACAGTAAAAGAAATGTCTGCCCTTTTAGGGGGAGAATAGCAGAGATTCCTGCTTAGCAGGTGGGGGAAGAAACACAAAGGTGAGGACTGACTTGTCTGATTCTATGAGGAGTCTTCAGCAAGTAACAGCAACTAATTTAGGGCAATATATGTATTGTTTTTTTTTTTTTAAGTTCATGTGTTTCTCAGTTCTATTATATTACCGTGTGGTTTTTCTTTTTTGGGGGGAGCCTAATGTAATGATCCCTATTTTAATTAACTTTTCATCATCTCTCAGTATTCTTATGAAGAAGTGGGCATTATTATATGGTTGTTATTCCTGTGTTGCTGTGTATATCTGTGCCCCAGTTTAAATGAGACAAGGGTCTTTTGCTGAGGATGGGTTAGGAGAAAAGACCCAAACTTCTCTTTCTAAACAATTATAAATCCAAAATTAAGAGGCTCCGATTGAAGGAAAACAAATTATGGAAAAGGGAAAAATAACAACACTTTATTAAAAGGTATATGTATATTAACAGAAACACAAAAAAACCCAAGTAAAACAACCAAACAACACTCCTATACCCACAAATAACCCCTTCAAACCCAAACCGATGAACCGGCAAAAGGAAGAGTAAAACAGTTCAATTTTTTGCACCCTTTGGTGCAGTTCCAACCACAGTCAGCAGGGGGTGCCGTCGGGTCACTGGAGATGCAGAGCTTGTGATGTCCTGTACCATTCACCAGGTGGTGCTGTTGGATCACTGGAGGAGCAGAACTTGTAATGTCCAGTGCCCGTCACCAGGCGGCGCTGTGGGATCCCTGGTCACTGCCACATGGGATGGGGAAAAACAATACCCTCCCGGTATGTCGGTATGTCGGAGGGAAAGAAAAAAAAAAACAAAAAGAACAACTCGGTTCCCCTTCCCTTCCCACACTGGGAAAGGAAAGAGGGAATGGGGGGGAAGGGGGAAGAAAAAAAAAAGCAGCAATAAAACAGGAAGTTCTCCCAATGGAAGAAAACTCATGAACTTCAGCTGGTTAGGATTCGCTGTAAGCAGGGCCTGCAGCCAGCAACAGCCGAGCAGAGAACAACAGCAAACTCCCCTCTGACAGGAAAAGAAGAAAAACCAGGCAGCGTCTGCAGCTCGCAGCAGGATCTGCTGGGGGCAGAGAGCTGAGCTGACACCCAGACCCCACCTCCCAACCTCCCTCCAGCCACTCTGTAGCCCCCCCCAACTCCTCCCCCTTCGTTTTCTAGGAGACCAATCTCTCGGCCATTAGTGGACCTGGCCGATTCTTTTGTTCACCTGATAGCTACCTGAGGGCCTACACACAGAGCACACACGGCAGGGGGAAGGGAAAGAAAAATTCCTTGCTAAAATCGGAACTATGACAGTCTGTTTAAAATTAAATAGTACTTTTATGTACTTTATACATTATTTGTAAATTTCTTCTGTATTTAGGAAAAAAATTAAATGAGTTGTCTGGAGTGACTCAAATTTTAACCTATTACAGGATTTTTCATCTAGTTAATATGTTTTCAAGTTTAATACAGTACTGAATTGCAGTTATTCCTCGTGTCATCAAAAGAAGTACAGTGTGCAAATCATTCTGTTAAGTGGTCATTTCAGGATAGTTCGCCAAATAAAATTCCTGCTTCAAAGCATTGCATGCTTAAAATATACATACTTTCCTGGGTTGTAATAAACATACCAGAAAAACATAGTGAATAGTAATTATAGAGTTTCTCTAAGAAATATTCTGTATTTCATAAAAAATATTCTGTACTGCATCAAACAACATTTAGAATTGAGTACTTCCCTGCTGCGTTACTTAAAATTTCTGGCAGAGCACTGAGGTATTTTCATATCTTAAAGAAAATTCTCAGCTAAAATGAGAGAATGTCCTTATAGTGAGTTTTTCAGATTTAAAAGATTATAGCTGTGGTCATAAAGTATAAAAATAGATAGAATAAATCTGAATCAAATCAACAAATAGTCAGTTGAGTTAAATGATTCATGTTGGGGATGATACCTCTGGGGCATTGGCTCTTAATGTCATGGGAAAGGAGTGGGGAGGAGTGGTCTGTACCAACTGTCTGGTGCTTTCAGTCATTTGACGTTTTACTGCAACTCTTTTACTGTATTCTGTGGTCAGCTCTGAGATAGAAGGTATTTTTGCAGGACACTGCAAACTTTCTATCCAGTATTAACCTTACAATTAGATCTTCCTATCAGCAGGTCTGCTCAAGGCTACTATAGCAGCAGGATAACTGACTTTTTTTCTGTAGTGTAATCTTGCTGTTTTGGGAGCTCTAACTTACTGTTAGTAAAATAACCTCTTAGATATTTGTGATTTGATTGAAGAATTGAAAAAAAAAACCAAACCAGGTTAGTGTTAGCTACTCTAGACTCTTTGCAAATATATTAGATTTTTAGAAGTATGTTAGGTGAAAACTATGATGTGAGAAAAATCCAGTGCCTGTTGTAAAACTCAGGCTTTGCAGGTTTTTAAGAGACAGACTAGTTGTGTATTTGCCATGCTTTAGGGATTTGTATGGTTTTGAAAAGTATACTGGCTGTTATTTGTTCTTTAGCAGAGGGGTTAGTGTTGGAGTCAGAATTTTGTCTTAACTGGATGTATAGTTAGCAAATAGAGCTGGAGGTTATATGTTGTTTGTACTGGTAAAAGGGTGAATTGGAGAGTTAAGGTGGCCAAGAAACCAGAAATCTTTTTTTATACAAATGAGATAGACTTTTACAGACTAGTATTAAAGCTTAATAGATGTTCTAAAATAATCTAAAGGCAACAGATATTGCATAGCTTTGAGTTTATCAATGAAAAAACCTCCAAATTACCTATCTTCTGAAATGAGGTTTTTCTTTTGTAATTGCAATGAAACATACTGTCCCCACCTTGTATTGATTGACAGAAATCCTGTGATAAACTATTCTACAAATTGCATTTGGGCTGCCTGGCCTTCTATAAACATCTGTCCAATACATAACCATGTATTTTGTTGTTTTTAGTTTCTCCAGCAATGGATTCTCAAAACTTTCACCAATGAATTGAGAATACAGTCATTTAAATTGTGGATTATATTAATGTGGGAGCAGTTGAAGGCACTTTATGATCATCATTTACTGCTGACAAGCTAAAAGAATGACCTGAAATACATCTCTTAACATGTGGAAAGTGCTAGTTCAAATGCAATTCATTATTCAAATAAATATAAAATGAGGTGGCTGGCCTGCAGAATATGAGCTGGTGATCTGTTGCAGATCTCAAACAGAAGAGAATTTTTACTTATATGTAAGGGAAAACACTAAAGTGTTTTTTTTTAAGTATCCTATATGAAAACCAGGAAATCTTTAATCTTCCCCACTCAGTGCTATTGAGGCTTCAAGTGGAGCCATGTATCCAGTTTGGCACAGTGAGTCAAGATAGAGGTAACCAGTTGGAGAGTGTCAAGAGGAGATAAAAATGATTAGCTGTCAAGGAAGCAAGAAAAAAGAAGTGAGTGAGAATTGGCATTCTTTGTTACAAGCATGTCTCTCTCTCTCTCTAGATGAATATTGAAAAAATGTTTTGTAAAAAACAGAATAATCTCTCTTTGAGGATAAATTGAAATAATAGTCTAGAGAGGGAGATCTAGACATTAGGAAAAAATACTAATTGTGAGAATAGTTGAGCTCTATACTAATTTGCATATGAAGGTCAAAGCATCCCTACTGTCAGAAGGTTTTAAGAACAGGTTAGACAAGTGTCAGGGGTTGGTTAATTCTTCGATCAGATACATGGATTAATATTCTAGAGGTCCTTTCCAGCTCTTTAATTATCTTGAAAATAAACGTCATACAAGTGACTTGTGTAGGATATATGATTAATTAGTAAGAGTTGTAGGGTTTTTATTTGAGACAAGCAAAGATGATTTTTTTCCTTCAAAGCACCACATAATGTGTTTGTTGGATAAGGCCTGAGCAGGAAAGACATACACGGTCTTGGTGAGAGTGAGCTACCTCTTCTAAATTTAGGTACAAAAATTACACTTCCTAACACCTTGGTTTCTTAAAATGTATTTGTTTTTATAGATGTTTTTGTCTTGCACAGTAACTAAGTTAATATTATCTTGAGTGCCTTTATTCACTGTACATTGGTTTATGTGATCATTCTGGAAAAATGAAGACTTATCCAGTGTTGTAAAACTGGAATAGAAAGACACTGGATACTTTTGTGGTCAATTGTCATAATGTCTTTTAAGTAAAAATTACTTTAAAAAAGTGCTGCTTCTTGATTTATAACTATTAATTGTTATTAAATGTTATTTATATACTTGTGAGTGTCTCTATTAGGGGAACTTCATTTCCTTTGTTTCTTCTCCTGGCTAAAGAGGCTTAACTTGGACTATGTATAATATTATATGACATTAGCTTTTAATGCTTCATTTGAATTTTTTTTTTTGCTTCCCAGGTCTTTGTCTTGAGAAGTTGCCAATTTCTTCCTCAGCTAGCAATCTCCACGTGGACCGTGAACAAGAAATCGTTACATGCTACGAGAAGGCTGGAGATATTGCTCTCCTGTACCTTCAGGAGATAGAAAGGGTAAGCTGGGGTGGTTTTCTTAATTGAAGAATTGCGTGGCTCATCTTTCGTTGATGTGGTGCTACCAACAACTTGGTAACTCAACAAAAACATGTCTGATACTTCTTTTCATAGAACTTCAGTGCACACCTACAGCTGGACAATAAATCAGTGTGCCTAAATGGCTGTCTGGAAGCTGTCCTTCTGACTGTTCTCTCATTCTGACCTCTTGGAAGACAGTGCCAGTAGTCTGAAAAGGGACAGAGCTCTTGAGTTACTGTGTATATACAAGATGCTGATCTGAGGCCTCTTGTTACCCTGTGGTAGTTCATTCATGCACATGGGATTATGGTGTCTTTGAAACACACATATTGGAATATGCGTGTTGCATTTATGCACTTACTAGTTATTCAGGTAATTCTTAAAAAGAATTTCATTCAAAATGAAGCTATGAAGATTGAAATTTAATCTTGTTGGTGCTTATTTGAAGCCAATAACATAATTGCCCCTAAATTCTCTTTTATAAACTACTTGAAGGTAAAATTCAGACCTAACACTGTACCTGTCAGCAGGTCCGACATGTCAGTGTGGTGTCCTGAACAGTAACTGAAAGTGTGTTTGCTTCACCTAATAGGCACAGTCCTAGGGCAATGGAAAAATCATGATGTGATAGCCAGATAAACATAGGAGTTTAAAAATTTTTAGATGAACTTCAGATAGATCTTAATCCTTCTATAAATTGAGTCAGGACAGTGTTCTTGGATTTGATAGCACATTTGTCAGTTTATCTCAGTAATATATTCCTTACCGTGTGTATGTATGGCACTACAGTTACTGTCAAAATCCGAGGTACTAGATATGTAGGAGACTTGGTCTTCATTGATAAAAGCTGTCGTATCTGAGCTTCTTAATGTTAGACAAGATATAACTTCAGGACAGTTCTGCAGAATATTAGGCTAGTTACTGCACCCCCCCCTTCATCTAATAAGTTAGGGATTATGAATTATGGAAAGTTAAGGCTTCAAGTTAGGCTCTTCATTTGGTGTTAAGTGTTTTTTTAGAGAAAAGAGAATTTGTGGTTCCCTTTATTTCTCTAGTAGTTACACACCACTGCTTTTTATTTAGGCTTAGAGATAGATACGTTTGGATAAAAGCAGTACACTTGGGGCTCTGTTCTTTGCCTTGTGCGTGCTGTTAGAATGAAGTGAGCTGGCAATATCCATTTGACCCTCTTTTCAGACCTACTGTTTATAAGCCTCAAGCGTGTCACTTGACAGCTGTCCTTGAAGGGGTTATAAGACACAGTTAGGGACATGCATACAAAAGAAACGGGAAAGAACTTCGATGTGATGGGGAAAAATAATTCCCACTGTTTTTAAAATAGATAAAGATTTTTATTATCTGAGGGTGTTTGTTTTGTATCTGCCTTTTAGTAGCTGATAGACTGTACAGTGAATATGAAGGCAAATGAAAGCTGATAGCTCTCCATTTAACAGCATTCTTAATGCTGATGTAATACAGTTATTTCTAAATTGTTTTTTTGAAATCACTCTGGAGATAGCTTTCAATCCTACTGCTCTCTGCAGCAGTCTTTTTTAACTTAACAGGAGTTTTAGATTTTTGGTACCATCATCTCCTGCTAAGTGAATAAGGTTACAAATATGCTTTTTTATCTTCTTCTCTTTTGTGTACCATTCTTCACAACAATTTATGAAAAACTGTAATAAAATTTTGCTTAGCAGTATTTGTGCTTGGTGAATAAATTGCCTTTAAGGGTATATCCACAAGTGAAAAGGGTGGCAATGGAGGTAAGGATAGAAATAGTCCACTAGCCACCACCAAAGATTTCTCCAATATTAAGTATTGACTTCTGTGTAAAAGTACAAAAAGCCTAATTTTTGTGTTTTTTTTTTTTTCTAAATACGTTTTTTCCCTTTTTCTTTTGTTCTATTAGATAATTAATGCCAATATACAAAACAGAAGCCCTAAGCCAGGGCCCACTGCACATGAACAAGAGCTTGGTTTTTTCATGGAAACAGGACTGCAAAGAGCACATGTTTTATATTTCAAGAATGGGTAAGATTTGATTCTTCTTTTATTGTGTTTGTTTGTTTTTTTTTTTTTAGGTTTTGTATTTGTGATTTAACTGGACATCATTTGTAGCAATTGTGGATTGTGTAATCATGAGGTCTCTTATTAATAAAGTAATAACATTTTGATTGAAATAGTAAAGCTGCCCATATTGTATTTATTTACATATTGTAAAATTATTTAATCAAAATGTATTAAGCAGAAAGCTTAATAGTCTAACTTAGTAAATGTAAGAATATAAAATACCTTACCTTTAACTATTTGAAATTTATTATTGAACACTGTTAGAAAGTGATTGACAACATATTGAAACTCTTGATTTTTATGATTTTGATTTTGTAATTTTTTTCCAAATCTCTTCAGTTATGACTTATTTTAACATTATGCTGCAGGATAAATGTACATGAAGATCAACAGTATGTATATGAGTATACAATCTCCATTATATCTGCTCTGTAGATCCCTTTAGAGTCTGCATGGGAGTTCCTTTGTAATTCCTTTTAAATAAGGCTTTCCTTAAAAGCCTAACAATAAATGCAGTTACCACACAAAACGAGAAACAGAGTACAACTCTCCATTTTTAATAACTTCAAAACTTGGCACAAATGGTTTTTAAGTACATTTCTGACATTTGTTGAAATCACATAGTTTAAAAATTTGTTTGTGGGGCTTCTTATTCCATTAGGAAAATGTGGTGTGATTGAAATATTGGAACTCTTGATAGTACTGTTCTGCACCAAAAATGTTTTTTATTCTTTGAAATACATAAACCAGAGATGAAGGAAATCAAGCAGTGTCTGTAAAGAGTTCGAGATTTTAATGTACTCCTGGTAGGGTGAAAACAGGCTATCCAAAGTTTTCAAACTATTCTGGGCTTTCAGCATGGAAATGAAGTAGTGCTGCAATAGCACATGATCTGAGAGTTACACTTTAGTTCTGTTTTCATAATTTAATTGCAGGAGGAATGGAATGTTCTGAAGGCTAATTTTTTTCATTTACCAGAACTAAAAATAAGATCTCTGTTTTCATGCCTGCACAAAAAACAAATAAAATACATGTATTGAAAAAATCCCTCTGGCAATCATGGTTAAGAATAACCTAAAACTTCCACAGTTTAAAGAATTTTGATGGAAGGCCAGGAATGGAAATGGTGCATTTAATCTGACATGTTGTGCATAAAAGCAATCAGCAGCAGACAGAGCAGATTGCTATTAATGAGGAGAACAAAAATCAACTGCACAAAAAAAAGTCATGCAGCGGGTTGCTAAGGAACATCCAACCCATAGGAGTGTTCTTCCTAGACCATAATCAGTTGGTCTGGTGTGAACTTTGAAAGGTGATTGTAAAGGTGATGTGCATTTTAATCTTTCACAGTGAAGTTGCTGGTGATCTTGTTAGCTCCTATGTAAGCATATAGTCTTTTTTACAGTCTTAATACAGTGATCCCTTGCAGTTTATGAGCTAATTACACATTATATATAAAATTTTTAAATCTTCTTCCACTTTCATTGGCCAGTGGTCCTTTTTTTGTGGTATGAGAGGGAGCAATGTGTTATGAAAAATGCCTCTGTGACAATCATTATTTTACATATTCCTGCCATTATATCCTTTAGTTTCCTTCTTTAATTCAGAGCTAATCACAATTCTTTCAGTATTTCCTAATATGGTCATTGTTTCAGGCTGCTTATTATGTTGCTTTTAGAGATCCCTTTTTTTTTTTTAGTTTTAAACTTGGATTTACCAGAACTGAAGAGAACTTTAAATATATTTTTGCTGATAGGGACAAAATTTATAGCCTGCTTTTTAACACATCTATTTTAGGGATGCTTTTGTTTTTAAATGTGTCATCCCTCCTGATGTTAGGTTTGTAGAAAGTGGATTCGAGATCTTCACATTAAGCTTTTCAATGTACTTCAATTTGGAATTTAGTGTAAAATTGTAAAGATTATATAAACATTTTCAAGGAGAGGAAATGTGTAGATGTCTCTAATATAGGCAGTTTAGAAATGAAAACTTTTCTTTTAAATAAACTGATTTTTTGCAATTGAAGCTGGAGATGTTAAAAGGGCAGGAGGAGACAGGAAATCGCTAGAATTTTGACTTCTTGTGAATGCTGAGGGAGAAGAAGGAAACTGTGCCAGTCTGTTTCTATGGACAGACTAAACTGCTGTTCATATTGCAGTGCAGTGGAATCTCTGATTTGTGTATGCTTGTGAAGGGAACCTGACAGAGGAGCTGAGTCTGAAGTAAAAGCTCCTGTCACCAAACTATAACCTGGCACTGGTGTCAGTTCAGATGTTACCCTGTTAGCGGCATAGTGGCTGTAGTACTTCAGGCATTGGAGCATGATTAAGGATCTGAGCAGATACTTATGGATCTTTTGCTGTTTTTTTTGACTTTGGTTCCACTCCAAGGGGCTCTAATAAATCTCTCAAAATCTTCTGGAGGATTTAAGTTGTCTGAAGTCCTTTTGTTATGGAGTGGCTTTTTGGTTTTGTTGCCTATCTAGCAGTCAGTTGGCTAATCAGCTCTTCTAGTGACATTTCTTCCACTAGACATGGAATGATCATTTTTGTGTGGGTATGTCAGTTACAAACTAGAAAAGAAAACAAGATAATTCTAATTACTATCTGGATGACCCTAATTTCAGCAGTAACAGAGGGAGTATTGCTGCCTGCCCAGAAAGCTGGTTGAACCTCTTCAAATTTCCCCTTTGTTTGCTAACTGTACAGAGATTTTCTTTTAAGTCAAGTAATCAAGTTTTTATAGATGATTAATTAATTATCTTTCAGATATGCATTATCTTGTATGAAAAACTAGGAAGTGTTTGAAACTTAACTTAGCCTTACTGCTAAGTGGTGGTATTTTGAAAATACATGGAAATGCAATTAGTTTTAAAAAAAAAAAAAAAAAAGAACTGGAATTATTCTGAAGCAAAAGAGTGTTATTTTAGTGCTCTTTTAGAACACAAAACTGAAATTAATGGTTTCTTCTGAAGTGTACAGAATTTTGTTAAAGAATCAAACTACATACTCATTTTTCACTTGAGAGATGAGGAACATTTCAGCTTGGAAATGAGAAACAAGTTCTGGAAGCTGATCCAAAAGTTAAAGTAGAGTTTATGTATTTTTTAAAAAAACATTTAGAAATATATTAATTTACTTGTCTTTCAGGCTGATTGCATAACTTGTGTAGTAGTTGCTTTGTAATTTCATATTGAAGAAGCTCAGAGTCTTGATGTTTTTCCCAGAAAACCTGTGAGCACAGGAACTTTGACATTAGCATTTAACATAGCTATTTTCAAGTACAATGCCCCTGAGGAAGAAAGGACAGTCTTTTATATACCCAGTGGTTCTTCTATCCTAGTATTTGTTTTGTATTCATGTTATGAGATTTTAAGTTTGTCTTGTTTATGGTTTTTATTCTTGAGGTAGTAATATTCACAAATATACTGGAAGTGTATGCTCCTAAAGCAAAATTGCACTCTATTCGAGTTCTAAAATCAGATGTCTGTTATGTGAAAACCAGACTTACCTGGCTTTCAGAGATATTTTATATGGCTTCTCCTTTATTTCACAACCTCCTCCAAGGATTTTGCTCTGTCAGAGTCCAGGATCCAGACTGCAATTTGGTCTAATCTCCATATAGTTCACATGCTGAATCAAAGGCTGGGGAACTTGGAGCAGATCTGTGCTCCTCATGGTGCTGTTAACCTGTGCTGGCACAGCTGCAGTGAAGGAAGACCTTCCCAGTCTTCTCCAGGAAGTTGTTTGTCATAGATTGGCTTTTTTTCAATAGAAAACTAACACAGGGAAAAAAAATATCAAAAACTCAACCAGTTTTTCTGCATATAATTGGCATGATTTGTATTGATTTACAAAATGTTTGACAAGCACAACAAAAAGCCCTCCTTAGAGTTTAAGACTTGTCTATGTAGAATTTCTTTTATCTAGTTTTCTTTTTTCACTTTAGCATATAATAGAAATAGCATAGGAATATAGCTCTCATGCTAGTAAGTGAGGAACACTGGATGGAAGGCAATCCAAAAATCCATATATTCTTATACTCACAGCCAGGGATTTTACAGTTAAGAAATCCGTGAGAGAAGGATTTATGTAAATGCTTGACATAAATGCACATTAAGACACTGTATGATCAGCTCTCTGCTGTATTAGAATACAGTGCTAGCTACTCTCTGAATCTCTGGAGATCTTGTTGCATCTCCTACATCAGTCTCAAAACTGTTGAAATCCCATGAAGTATCACTTTCCTTACATATGAGATATCACTGCTGTATTGGAAAGCAAACAAAATTACTTCCCTTGCAGTTTTCAAAACAGCTTTGTTCTGGATGTCCCTGCTTTCGTGTTTGTGTTGTGGTGTCAAGCGAAGCAGTAAACAAAATGGTTAATGTCCAGACATTGTAAAGTGGAGTTACCTGCTCTCATCTTCCCATACCTACACTCCTAGAATGCATTTTTCTTTTTGCCTTTTGCTGGTTCAGGTACTTGTTTGGTTCTTCTGTGGCGTCTTTTCGTTCTCCAAACCAGCAGAAACCAAAGAGCAAAGCAGTCATAGCCTTCTGTCATACAAGTGAGAAGAATCAATTCACTGCAAGGTGTGATAATGGCTGGTGTGGCTGTCAGAAAACAGATAGAAGAGTAGGAAGGTATCAAGAAGGAAGAATGGTGGAAAAAGGGAACAGTAAGAGATGTGAATGGAGAGGATGAGATCTTCCTCTTTAGGCAGTGAACCATTAAGTAGACTAACTACCAGTGAAACTGCAGTCTAGGCAGTGTGTGTTTTCATTTTGAATGCATGAATGCAAGAATTGCTGCTTGATTGGACTGTTTGAAATACTTAGGCTTATGTAGCTCTAATGGCACACTGAAGATGTTTCATTTATAAGCCCAAACATCATCTGAGAACTTTCAAGCATCAAGCAAACATGATCTTCTGTAGTGAATTTGAGATACCTGGGATTTTTCTTTCTCCATGAGTTAATAATAAAATGTGTCACAATGACTTTTTTTTTTTGAAAGTAGTCTTTAAAAAAAAAAAAAAGTAGAGTAATTTAGATTCTGGCAGGTAATTAGGGGTTTTCTACATATTCTTTGAAAAGTAATGTCCAGTGATAATTAATGTTTAGTGGAAATTACATGTTGTTGTGGGAGTATTGAAACTGTAAATATGAAAAAGAAAGGGAAAACAGAACTTTCTGAAGTTGCAACCGTGTTGGCTCTGGGAGATGATATCTAAACATTTACCAGGATGGTTTTCTAATTGTGAATTAAATTACACTTCCCCTCCACCCTCTTAAAGCTGAGGGAAAACAGACACAGACATTAGTCTCAGCCATCTGAAGCATCATCTGTTGTGCATAGTACTTAGTCTTGTCCATTTGGTCAGCCTTTAATAAAGTTATTGCAGAGAGCCATAGAATGTCAGTCCTTTTTAATTTTTCTTTTAGCTCATCTTTTGAGGCTGTATAAAGCAGAGGGTAAATGACAGGCCTTGGTATTAGGATGCTCTGTTGCTACAGAATTAATCTCTTGATTTGTCACATTTTTTGCTCTTTGCTTATATAGTAACTTATTTCAATGTGAAATCACTTCTCCTCTTAATACCGTGTAAATTACTCTTAATTGGCTGAAAATAATTAGCTAGAGTTTATGGATTTTAATCATTGTTATTTTTTTGTAAACGTGTCAGTCATACTGAAGTTACTGAAATGCCACTGTTCTGATTGGCATGCTCTTACTCCTTACCTTTAAAATAATTCCTTTCTTTTATTTCCTATTTGAATCCTTGGAAGAAATACCCCAACTCTAAATCTTACAGTGTATCAATGAGTTTACAAGCATTGCATTTCTTCTTCTGTATATAAATATAGAGAGGAAGACAGACAGAACAAAAGGTGCATTTGGAACGTGAGCTCAATTCCAAAATGCAGTTTCCATTTCACCACTTTGATCAAGCCCTGTAGGTCTCATTGTTCTTGGTTTCTCTCTTTTTAAAGGATGGATATTTTAAAAATATGATATAGTAAGCCTCACCAATGAGGTAATAAGGTAATATAAATAGCTTAGCCTATTCACTGTTGGGGCTGCATGGCTCTGGATATACTTTTCTCTCTTAAATGGGAGAAGTACTAACAATTCAGCCACCAAACTGCAGAGCAGATGAGGGTTGGTCTAAGCTCACTTACCAAAATTTATTCTTATTACATGTTTAGTCTTTATAAGGCATTGGTAGACTAAATATTTGGGCTTTTAGATTGATAATCATAAGGAAAATGCCTGACAAACAAAGCCCTTCTCACACTAATGGAGGAGATACTACCAAAATACACTGTAAGTACAGAGTAAATTAACCTTAGCAACCTTTCTGAGGTTGAATTTAAAACATTTCTTTTGTAGCCTGTTTTGAGTATGTTGTGATTAGATCTCACTACCTTCGCTATAAGCATTTGTTTTTTTTATCCTAACATCATTCAAATGTCGATTGCTTCTTGAGCAGTTTCTTTTATTCTTTTCTACTTTTTGGGGGTGTTTTTACAAAAAAAGAAGTCCTTTCTGGGGTGTGAGGTTTTTCTGGACCACTGATGCCAAACCACTGTGTTGTCTGATGCCAAACATGCTTCTTGCATGAGTGCAGTTAAAATATTTTTATTATTCTAAACAGAAATACTGTTTGAAATTATCAAAGGAGCATAAAAGTTGATCTTGTATGAGAATAATTAATTAAGTTCTAACATGAATTGTTGGGGTTTAGGGTGCAAATATGTAGACACAAGGATGCAAATATGCCCTAAGGACATCAGTCTGCCTAGACTTTCGATAGATCTTGGTTCTCAGCCTAACTGGCAAATTGCTACTGAAAGAAGATTTAAAGCAGCGAACATTCTAATTGTCTTCAAAACCTAGGAAGGTGCAGTTCTGACGGGAGGCAGTCGTATAAACCCATGTGTGTAACTCTCAGTGTCCATCTGTGGGCTGTCTTTGTCTTGTCTGAAATGACTGAAAACGGTCAGCTCTGAGTGCGTGTTCATGTTAAAATTCTTTGTCTTGAGAAAGGAAGGGATCTCAAAGTCGTTTACAGACACTGTGGACCTGTGTTTTCTAAGTTAATGTGCCCTTTTGCTCAGCACGGCGGAACTGCTAACATGAAGGCACATCGTAGTGAAAAGCAGGTAAAAGCTGTGTGTGTCCTGGGCTAGGCAGGAAAAATATGTGCCAGAATAGCCGCCACTCTTCTCCCCAATGTTACAGACTGTTAACAAATACAGGAAATGTACTTTGCTAAAAGCAGCGTGGTGTGGAGACCTACCATATTGTCCATGGTATATTTTGCTTCATTTCTTGTCTCAAAGCATTTAACTCAGTTTTGGGCTGATTTTAGATTGTAGTTTTGAAGTCTGTTTTTTAGTATATTTCACATAGAAGATGCTTGACAAATCCGTATTGTGTTTGTGTTGACTTGTGCAGTGGATCAGTGTTAAATGCTTTATGAAGCAAAAACTAATTCTGTATTTTAACTGCTTTTTTCTCTTGTACAATCTTACTGCTGCTTCCATGATACAGTAGAACTTCAGTCACAGATTTCAGTCCCTTGCAGATGCTTTTAAAAATGTAATAGGCAACTAATAACAACCTGTCATGAAATCTTTAGGGCTTGTGAAAGTTGCATATTTTTTCATGATGTATTTTTTTTATTCTTGTAAGACATCAAAAGACATAAACTTCATATGGAAAAAAATGCCAATTCCTAGAATTTCATGACGGCATTGTGGTTTGAAGTTCTACTACATAATATATGTTTCATCTGCACTGGGAAGATAAAGTTTCAAGATGACAAGTTCTTGCTCATAACTTTTTTGGCAATTTTGCAGGGATCATTTCAGTTTGTTGGCAAGTCCATTTTGGTGGTTTTTTTTTTTTTTTTGTTTTGTTTTTTTTTTTTTTTTTTGTTTTTGTTTTTGTTTTTGTTTTTGTTTTTTTAAATCTTGCTTTGAGGACCCATCTGTCACTCTGAAATACGGTCTTTGAAAGAGAACTCCATTCATGGGAAATATGCACGTAAGGCAGAGGACTTAAAGCTGGGATTCCAGTGATCTGCTCTTGGCTCTCCAAAATATTTAGCATGTGGTATTAGTGAATGATACGTATTTTGGCTTTTCAAAGATGCCAAATGTATCAGGCTTCCAATGAGTTTGGGGGATTTCTTAAAATTTGGGCTACTGACTTCATTAGTATATGAAGTTGGTGGATTATACATTAGCTGTTGTGGCCTGCCTGTGTGAAATATGTTAATCAGTATCATCTTTCACACAGTCATTTCTGTGCTAGATAATTACACAAGATGAATTTTCTTTAGTGTGTGCTGATAACTTTGTGGTCAAGCTCTGCTTTAGCACGTGGGCTTTTTACAAACAATTACTATTTCTTGTGTGACTGGTGATTATTTCTTTTTAGCCAACTGGTGGCATACTTTGACATAACTTTCAACCTATTCATACAACTTTATTTGGAAATGCTAGTTCTTTTTAAACAAGCTTTTATATAAAAGTATTTTAGAAGGTGAACTTGTGCTAATGAAAGATGATGTCTCTGCTCGTGAAATATGTGGTGGAGACAAAAGTTTCTGAAATACACTGATAATTATGTAAAACAGAACAGAGACAAGTGCTGTCAGGTAATCTGAAGAGTAAAATAAATGAATAGGTCTCTAGGTAAAGGGATAGGAGTTCAGCAGTTCTGTAGCAAGATCTCTTGCATCAACACTGGTTTCAGGTATCCTGCAACTACATTTAAAGAAAGTACTTGTATAAAAATGCTGTCTTTTTTTTGAATTTGTAAAGATTTGCAATTCCGAAGATCGGTATTTTAAACTTATTTATAAACAAAGACAGCAGAGTAAGGAAGGCAATTTCAACATCAAATTTATAGTGCTGTGCTATAGAGCTTTTACTTATAGAAAGCTTACACAATATGTAATATTTCTTTTCTCTTTTGAAGCTGTCTTAGATAAATGTTATGTAGCTTGCATGTAACATCACACCTTAAGATAATACAACTATATGACATAACAGCAATGATTTAACACAAAATATACTTTTGATGAAATGATTTTGTTCTGTAACTAAACTTCAAATACTGAAATGGCTGTCCTGTATTTTGTGTTGAGGTGCCAGAATTCAGTTTTTCATGTCAGCAAAAAGCCAACTCAGTCCTTCGCCAGTTCAAAGACAAATGGTATTAATATGAAGTAAAATATTCTCAACTGCTTTTATGTGCAATAAAAACCCCACAACTGATCCAGAGATGAGAAAAAGATAAAGCTAGGAGACCATTCAAAATAATCCATTATTTGATAAGAAAATTCAGGTCTGCTAAAATTATTAGTATGAATGATGCCTCTGAGGGTCTTGAATCTCTGCAAAAGCTGTTTAGGCAGCAGAAGTGGAAGAAGCATAGACAAAAACCGGAGAAGCCACACCAAAGGCCAGCTGAGTCAAGAACAGAACACTGATCCCCCAGTCCTTGTCTGGCCACACAGGGAGCCTTAATGTGTTTGTGCTGTTTCCCTTCTGAAAAGGAGCTCAAAATTTTATGTTACTTTCACTGGGAGTTACAAGATTTACTTCTTTTTTATCTCTGTATTTTAAGGTGTCAAGAGGAAGCTAAAATGGATTTTTTCCTCCAAAGTTTATACTTTGAAACCTAATGTCTGAAAATTAGAAACTATTGTAGTAGTGAGACCAACTTCAGTTTTGATTTTTTTCTCTTTCTGAGGTGGTTGCTTCTTACTTTTTTTCTTGCTTTCTCTTGAACTGTCTACTGATCATGAAACTGTTTCTTTTTCAATACACTGGCAGGGAATGTTGTTACAGTAATCAGTAGTGGGGTTCCCAGATGAATATAGCTAGCTATCTATCTCACAGAAAGGCAAGGAGGCTATGTGGGGGAGGAGGGGAAGAGAGCATGAGTTTTGACAATTTTATCAAATAATATATTATGGTGTTGCTACATCCAAGTTGGAATACTGTCAAATTCTATGTTTATATTCAGGAACTTGACAAGAGGAGTTGGTAGATTTAGAGAGTTACTAAGAGCTGTCGAAACAAGAACTACACAAAACCTGCGAATGGTAAGTTGTAGTAAACTATATTCCTATTTCAGCATCTGAATTTTGGTAAGCAGGTAAAGCATAAGTAAATGTAGTGGATGAGTTAGAGATGAATAGACAGATACCATATTGATAAGGACCCGTCATCCACCAGTTTGTAAGGTTACATTTCCTGGCTTAAGTGAATGCAGCTCCAGTCAGCACACAAACTATAACTGTCTGTGGTGGGTTGACCTTGCCTGGCTGCCAGATGCCCACCCAGCTGGCCTTAGACTCCTCTTCCTTACCATGATGGGAAGGAAATAAGCGAAAAGTTTGTATGTCGAGGTAAAAGACAGGCTGTTTGTTTACCAGTTACTGTCACAGGCAAAACAGATTCTTCTTGGGGGACATTAACTTCATTTAATTGTCAATTAAGAGAGAGTGGGATGGTGAGAAACAAAGACAAAAACTAAAACACCTTCCTCCCACCCCGTTTTCCCAGGTTCAACTTCAGTCCTTGACTCCTGACTCTTCTACCTCCTCTCCCTACCCTCCCATTCCCTGAGTGGTGCATGGGGGGTGGAGGGTTGTGGTGAGTTCCTCTCTGCTGCTCCTTACTCCTCACACTTTTCCCATGCTCCAGCATGGGGTCCGTCCATTGGGCTGTGGTTCCTTCAAGGAATATCACCCTGCTCCACCATGGTCATCTTAGCAGACTGCAGTGTGGACTGTCTGCTTCACTGTCATCTCTCCCACGCAAACAACTGCTCCAGGCCTGGAGGGGCAGTAGAGGTTATTGAGAACAAAATATCCAAAAATATACCTGTGTGTGCTCCGCTCTTAGGAGTAGCAGTTGGTGTTGCTGATACTTCAGAAGTTTCTGGATTTAAGTGATATAATTGAAAAGTTGTTTGGTTTTGCCATTATTTTTCTTTGTGTTTAGAGAATTGAACTGGGAACTTTCACTTCTTAAGTAGCACTATGCCTGGTTTTTTGGATATTGTAAAATAACAGAAAATATTTTCTGCCTAACTGGTCTTCATTAGAAAAAAATCTGAGCATTTTTTAAGAGTTTGTATTCAGCATTTCTAAGGAAAATATTTATCCTTCACTTTTACAGACGATAGCAAGACAACTCGCGGAAATTTTGTTGCGAGGTATGTGTGAGCAGAGTTATTGGAATCCACTGGAAGATCCTCCTCACCAATCACCCCTAGATGATCCACTTCGAAAAGGTTCAAATACTAAGAATTATGCACTCAGTAGAAGACCACGTGTATACACTGGAGAAAAGTATGGCTGAGTTTATACCTCTTTTGTTTCTATAATTGCAGTTGTAACCCAGTGCACTGGGTAATTTAGTTTATATTTTTCAAAACGTAGAAGAAATCGAGCAGTATAAATGAGAATGTTTCCCATGCTGTCTGTGTATAAATACATATACATATATATTCCCTGAAGGGAATTAGGGAAGGAACTTCTCTAAGCAGAAGTTTGTGGTGTATACATGAGACTTTTTGTTCTCAGTTGTAAAAATTTTTTATCCTATCTTGATGCGTTTGGCAAAGTCATTATCTTTATTATACCTGGGGTATAAAAGAAAACATGAATTGGATGGCAAATCAGAGACTGCACATTTTAAAAGTTGTTTGCTGCTTGCAGACCCCTATTCTGCTTTATTATAGAAAGGAAAGATTTAGAAATACAAATCATAGAATCATAGAATTAACTGGGTTGGAAGAGACCTCTGAGATCATCAAGTCCAACCCTTGATCCAACCCCACTGTGATTACTAGATCATGGCACTCAGTGCCACATCCAGCCTTGTCTTAAAAACCTCCAGGGACGGTGAATCCACCACCTCTCTGGGCAGGCCATTCCAATGCCTGATCACTCTCTCTGTAAAGAACTTCTTTCTAATATCCAACCAAAACCTCCCCTGACAGAGCTTAAGCCTGTGCCCTCTTGTCCTATTGCTGATTGCCTGGGAGAAGAGACCGACCCCCACCTGGCTACAACCTCCTCTCAGGGAGTTGTAGAGAGTGATGAGGTCACCCCTGAACCTGAGCTCTGAGTCCATGATGCACTTTTTTTTCTAAATATGTTGCCTGATACATTAAATAACTGCCTTGTGTTCTTTTGAAGATGGTGAATGTGATTTGATTAATAGCATTTATGCTTTTGTAGATCTCTGTGTTACTGCCTCTTCAGTTTTGTTTAACCAGTTCTTCAACTGGGAATGAATTTCATTTTTTGCCTTTGGTTGATAGGCATTTCATGCTTCTGCTTTCCTCTTTTGTTCTACCCTGTTACATTGAAATTACTCATATGCCTGCATCTGTCAGGAGACACAAAAAGTGTCCAAGTTCAGTCAACTAAACTGAGCTTTATGCTTACACTGGTCAAAGAAATTTCTCAGTAATTTCTCTGTGGAGAGGACCTTCACTGTTTGAAACAAACAACAACCTTTTTTCAAAATTACATTTTAAAATTGTAGGTGAAAATAATGTTTGCTTTTGTTTTGAGAAGTCACTTCTTAGTAGTTCTCTTTGGGGCAGCTTCCCTTTTTTTCTGATGAAGTAATTTCTCCAGGAGCTCTTTCCAATCATTATTCTGCTCTCTGGGAGCCATTGTCAGTCAGTCAGGTTAAATCTTCTTCCAGGTTGTTAAATTCTGCAGAAAAGACTAGATAGTTAAATGAGGAGCTCTCTGACGCTGTTTCATCACTCCTCATTTCTTATCCTGGGTGGTTCTTATTCATGAGTAACTGTGTTTTGAAATGTCTTTGTTATGTAAAAAGAAATATGTCTTCCAAGATTTAGAATACTCTTCAAAATCTGGCAAGCAGTTGCATTGATTAAAAAATAAAAATACAACAACAAAACAACTGCCCTGAGGTCTTAGCTGTTATGTATTATCACAATACATTCACAATGTTGTTTTCAAACTGTCTGGAGTTCAGATGTCTTTTAGTTTCCATTTCCTTTCAGGCATTTAATTACTGCTTATATTTCTAGTGTTTAAAAAAATAATAAAAAAATCAAAAGATGTTTTAATGTCAGACAAGTTTTGTTTCTGTTCCATAATGTATTGCAGTTTAAATACCCCTGGGACTCTAGGAATTGCTTATTAACAACAACAAATTATTTTTTACGTTTAAACCGTTCATTGTGGAACTAATGGGCTGGATTAACAGGAAATACTACTTGTGCTAATTCAGAAGTAGTTTAGAAGAAGAGATGAAACACAGCCACTGATTTGGATGGGGGTTTTTCCCAAATACGTGAGAAAGGATGGATGAATTCCTACTGGTCATGTATCCAATGCAGATTACTGTTGTCTGTCTACCAGCTTAGGAGAGCATTCAGAAAATATCCAGTGTTGAGAGAAAGCAGTGAAGTTTGCAAACTACTCCTATGCAAACCTTCAGTATTAAGTCATAAGGCAGTGTACTTCATTAAAAACAAATAATTGAACTTCTTGGAAGTAACAGTGGTTATGCCAAGTGGGTGGAGGTTATCATGGCTCTATTAAAAAATATTCACAGCTATTGAATGCATCAGGAAGAAAAACCTCAGACGTACCTGATGAAAGACCAATAGAAGTATTTCTCCACATGTTGTCTAAAATACAAAAGTTATCCTGTTCTTGTATGAGAGTTTTCTCTTGCTAACCTCTGAATCAGTGATGTAGATTCAGATCAGATAAATTAGGTACCAGAGGCTAGTTAAAGTATAGGTTTATTTTTTACAGTTATCAAACTATGTTCAATTTTGGGATATTTGAATGTGTTCAACTCTGACAGCTGTGGTACTTATGTTCTTTTACTGTGTTTGGCCAACATTTCTGAAATGCAAATTTAGAATGTTCCAAAGAAATGCATTTTAACCAATTGATTTTTCTATGCAAGCTATTTTCTGTTCGCTTTTCTGGAAGTTTTCCAGGTTTTACATTGCTTTTAATATATATGTGTATGAGCTACTCCTAAAAGTAATGTGCTCTGATTAAATAATTGAATTCTTGTTTTGAACAGCATCTTCTGTCCTCAAGAAAATACAGAAGAAGCCTTACTGTTGCTGCTTATTAGTGAATCTATGGTAGGTAAAATAGAGAGACTGTATGTGTGTGTTTTCCTTGGGATTTTTTTAAATGAAAATAGAACTCTTTTTTTGCCATGCCTTACTTTGCCTTGTCTTTCATTTTCTGTTAGGAAAGCAGGCAGTTACTTCTAAAACTCAGGCTTCTGTTCCTTTGAGCCCACAAGATGAGGTCTGTAAGTGTTATGGAGTTTTTCTCCTTTGGAGTGGCTGTACTAAGCCTCCTTCTAAGCATGAGCAAGTGAACAAGCCAGGTCTTTCATTTAGCACTACTGTTACACCAGCTGGTTGCTATTCAGACAGAATCAAAATCTTAAGTTATTTTTGTTGTTAAAAGCAAATCAAAGACTACTAGATAAGCATAATAAACCTTGTCAAAAGGTACTTTCTATTATGCATAAAACTTCAGTCACTCAAATTTGTAAATGATTTTTAGTGATACTGACATTCAGCCTTTGCTACTGTATTTGTTTCTAGGAAGTCCTCATTTCCTCAATAAGTGATTCCTTTCAATGGCCTGCTTGTGCCCTTAATCAACCTTCCATACTTTCCTCTAGTAGGATTTTGCTAGTCATCAATCAACTGCCGTGTACTGGCATTCTCATACCATGCCAGTTTTATGTTCTCAGATAAAATTAAATTAAAGGCTTAAGCTGAAGCTTTTGCTGTTTTTTTTTTTTTTTAACTGGAGCTGTGAAACCTCTACAGTTTCAAGCATCATGCAGTCTGTCTCGCTGTACATCAGTGAGATGTAGTCTTTTAAGTTCTATAGGTGATTCAAATGCCTACATGCTTTGGCAGGATTTCTGGTTTGCTACAGTTAAATAGGATCAGAGCATTTTAGTGAACATTGTGCTAGCTGAACTATTTTGAAGTGGCACACATTTACATTGTAGTGCTACCTACTTTCCTCATTCCTAGTGATCTGCCTTGCAATATTCATGACAGACTCTAGAAATTCTGTTTGGATTTTGATTCTCAGCTTACAGAAAAATAAACTGAGCAAACATTTCCATATATCACATGTTGGTTTTACTGCAGTATATACTTAGCACTGAGAGGTGCCTCTGTAATGTGCCTGAGCAGCTTGTGGAGGTGTACAGAATTCTGATGTGAACTATGGTCATGGTGTTAAGTAAAAGCAGTCCTGGTTCTGCAAGATCTGACTGCTGATTACTGTGTTTGCATGTGTAGTTCCTTGTTCCTTATATATCATCACCAAGAAGCCAGAAACCAAATTAAAGGTACTGCCTTAAGTTTTCTTTCAGATTACATACAACTTTTCCTTTGTGAATCAGACCTGCCTAATTATATCAAGTGCTGTCACTGTAGAACAAAACCCTTAGCAAGCTTTCAATTTATTTTTTTTTTTTTTTTTTAATTATTGCAGGTTATCTCAGGTAAAAGAGTTTGTTTCAGGGGAGTGTAAAATCTTTGACATGACTGACTTACTTTGGCTAAGTCATTTGTTCAAATTAGTTTTGGAGGGGGGAAAGGGGAAGATTGAGCATAAAAATATTCATCATTACAAACTTAACTTTCTGAGACCTGTTATTTCACCTTCCATGCATGCTGACTTTCTAGTAGTTGTGAAGTAATGTGATTTATGATTTTGAAACCAGTATTTGGGAAAGAAATAAGAACACTTATAGAAGATGGAGTAATCACTGGTGTTTTGAGATGCTCTTGTGTTATTAAAGTAGTATGATCCCTTCCTTTTATTGTCTGTGAATTAGTGAAGAAAAAGCCCCATTCAAGACCAGGATAGATGGGGCTCTGAGCAGCCTGGTCTAATGGAAAGTGTCCCTGCCCATGGCAGGATGATCTCTAAGGTCCCTTCCAACCCAAACCATTCTGTGATTCTGTGATCTGAAGGACTGATACCTTCACGTTACAGTGCACGTATGTGTTGCATGTCAGCTGAGTTGTGGTAACAGAATCACAGAATGATTAAGGTTGGAAGGGATTTCTGGAGGTCATTTTATCTGAACCTCTTGCTCAAGCCAGCCCACCTGGAGCAGGCTGCATCTCTGTCCAGACATCTTTTGAATATCTTCAAGGAGAGAAATGCTACAACCTCCCTAGGCAGCCTGTGCCAGTGCTCATTCACCCTCACAGTAAAATACTGGTTCCTGATGTTCAAAGGGAACCTCCAGTGTTTCAGCTTGTGCCCACTGCCTCTGGTCCTGTCACTGGGCACCACTGAAAAGAGCCTGGCTCCCTCTTCCTTGTGTCCTTCCTTCAGATATTTCTATGCATTGATAAGGTTCCCCTCCTGAGCATTGTCTTCTCCAGGCTGAAGAGTCACAGCTCTTTCAGCCTTTCCTCACAGAAGAGATGCTCCAGTCACTTATTCATCCTAGTGGGCATTCGTTGGACTGTCTCCAGTAGCTCCATGTCTCTTGTACTGGGCTGTCCAGAACTGGGCCCAGTACTGCAGGTGTGGCCCCACCAGTGCTAAACAGAGGGGAGGCTCTTAATGCAGCCTGCACTATCAATAGCCTTCTTTCCACCTGGGGCACGTTGCTGGCTCCGATTCAACTTGGTGCCCACCAAGGATCCACAGATGCTTTCCTGTCCTGCTGCTTTTGAGGTGGGGAGCCCCCAGCTTATATTGGTGCCTGGGGTTGTTCCTTCCCAGATGCAGGACTTTGCACTTCCAAGTCTTTGTTGAAGCCTTCGATGAGGTTCCTGTCAGGTTCCTCCAGCCCATAGAGGTCCCTCTGGATGGCAGCACAGCCCTTTGGCATATCAGTTCTTCCTCCTAGTTCTGTGTTATCTGCAAACGTGCTTTAGCCTACATCCAGATCAGGAACAGGATCAGGCCCAGCTTCAGTCTCTGGGATACACCACTAGCCTCCAGCTAGACTTTGTGTCGCTGATCACTACAATGTGTGATTCTTCACCAGTGGTAAAATGGCTGAGCATCTCCTTTCTTATGCTGTTGTTGAACTAAGTTATACTGCTCAAATGTGTTACAGGTTTAAAGTGTGTGTGGTAACTGTGGCCAAGTGACTCACTGCAACAACTAGTTGTCCCTTTATTGTGTCTGAGACTGTGACAGTTCTGAAATACTGATCACTTAAGTTTGTATGTACATTCTGTTTTATACTTAGGGAGAAATGATTGTTCAAATATGTAATATATCTTTAAAAATTACAAGACATCCTCTCCTATAATACTGCTTTGGGATTGGTAGCCTTTTTTTTTCACAAGAAGTGCTGGTTCATAGTTTGTTCTGTACTTAAAAGGAATTGAGTCAAATAGTGATTAAATGTGGAGTTAAAAAGAAGTTCTTGAAGCTGACTAAATATTATGCAGCATAGTAAGGAAAAGCTGAAAAGACTTCTTGATCAAAAGAAAGCAAAATATCTGGTTTGGGATGTGCGTGCTGGGGGTGTGTGTTTTCAAACCAAACTGTGGATTGATTATTCAGTTGATAATTCCTGAAATGTCTGTGCATTTTACACTCCATGCATCTCTTTGAAAAACTTCCAGTATTTAATTATTCTGATTTTAAAGATATATTGAGGATGTTCAGAGCTTAAAATGTTATCTTGTTAAAGCAGAAGAAAATGTATTATCCCTTATTGTGTGTCATTCCTTGCATTTGGAAAAGGGGGAAATAAGATGTGTAGTGTATTTAAGTAAATGTATTAAGGGGACCATGCCCTGTGTAATTAAAAATAAAGAAAAGGTACAATGAGGAGAGAGAAGGATCTTTAACTTCTGACTTCAAATTACCAGATATACTAGCATTTGTACCAGTGGGAATATTAAACACCAAGAAAATTAGAAAAAGATAAAATAACAAGATAAGGTATTTTCAGAGGCTTGATGGTATAGTGGGAGAAGTACTGTAAAGTTCAATATAGGTACTAGCTATTGGAGGACCTGAATTTTACTCTTTGCTCTTTAACAAGATTTCTCTGTGAGCATGGTCAATTCATTTAATCTATTTCTATCTCAGCCTTCTTCCTTCTCAAAAGGCACAGTTTAATTAAGGAATTAGATTTACAATGTACCTTTCACAAAACAGGATTGAAAGTACAAAGCCTTATTGCAAACATGGCCTGATTCCAAACCTGTTTTCAGAACCAGGTCAGTTTTCACTTCTCAGTAGTAACCCCTAAAGGTGATTGTGGTTATGCTGGACAGGTTATCTTCCACAAGTGAGAGGCTGGCGTCATAATATTGTGAAGAGAAAAGAAATTGATTGACCTATTTTGCAAAAGCTGATGTACAGGATTTGAAGATCCTTCTAATATGTTTTACTAGCATGAAAAAATAAAAATAAATTTTAGAAGGTGAATATAAATTGTATTAAACCCCCCACCTTATTTTGTTTCTAAGAACTCTTCAATAATTTTAATTACATTACTTAATTTATGTAATTAGAGTGAAGTAATTAAAAATAGGTCCAGGTAAAAACATCAGTTTTTCCACTAATGTATAAAATTGGTGATTCTGTCTATAAATTAGTAGCACATACTATCTCTCTGTATCACTTATATCAACTGCTGGCTGTCAGTTTGAATAGAATGGTAGTTACTTGAGTGAAAATATAACTTGAATTAGAGTGGCTGACTTTATTTCTTTATTTGTGGTATGTTTAAGGCTAACCGTGATGCTGTACTGAGCAGAATACCTGAACACAAAAATGATCGGATCATCAGCTTGCAAAGTGCATCTGTCGTCTATGATTTACTTACTATAGCCTTGGGAAGAAGAGGCCAGTATGAAATGCTCTCAGAGGTTTGTCATTAATATTCAACTGTGTTGTCATCTGTTTTCTGTTAATCATGTTAATTGTGGCAGTAATGAAGGGATAAACAAATACGGACACTGTCATTCTAACTATTAATACAGGAGGTAGTTTCAACCCCAGAATGCTTACTGTCTAAATTTCCACAAGTGACTTGAGGTGGTCAAGCACAAAAGTTGTGTGGAGGGTGTGGTAAATGTTTAATGCTACGGAAATTCATATGATTTTTAGG
Organism: Pyrocephalus nanus; assembly: GCA_038380795.1. NCBI lineage: Eukaryota > Metazoa > Chordata > Aves > Passeriformes > Tyrannidae > Pyrocephalus > Pyrocephalus nanus. The sequence goes on along the minus strand of CM076265.1, from coordinate 46,947,567 downwards.
TGAGGATGCATGGATCTGCTTAAAAGGGTACCTATTAAATGGAGACAGTAAGAAGGAACAGCAAAAAATAAAAGCTGTTGTGGATATAAAGATAATAGATATAATTACCAAGGAAAAAGATTTGTGATTTTTTTTTTCAGAAGAAAACTTTCTTTTACACCTCTTAATATTTGGGGTGATTCATAGTCCTCATAGTTTGTAAAATGGTTTTAAAGGTAATAAAAAGGAAATGTATTCTTTTTCAAGTGTGTGGGAAATGTGTTCTCTATCTCAAATGTCTTATGTTTGATTATATAACTCGCATGTGTTTCGTTAGATTGTGGCAATTTACTTCTTCAGGGAATGGTCAAGTATTGTTAACAGTTTTATACCTGAGAAACAACTACAGCTTTTTGGGCAGAGCAGATGTGCTGCTCAAACAGTGCTCACCCAAGAGCAGGGTATTGTTGCTGACCACAGTTAACTATTGGTATACAGAAAGGTTACTTCAGCATATGTGCTAGGAAGGCATATCCAGGGATTTATTTGCTTGGACATGGTTTCTCTCTACCGTAATACTGGACTTCTATTGAGATAAAAATGAAAAAAAAAAAGTGCTCCAGTTCTTTTGTGATCTATGTTGATAGTCACCCATTAATCTGCATCTTAATCAGCTCTCAATTTGGGTGTTCTTATTCTTGAAAGCACTTCATAGCTGCAAGTTGCAATAAAAGTCAGTTTTAATCAGTGCAATAGAAGTTTGTTTCACAAAACAAATCTCATACAGGACTGCAACCCTACAGCATAATTTAATTAGCAATATTTATATTTGCTTGCCACTACAGACACTATCACCTTCCGGTAATTTTAGGTTGTTGCACCAAAGCTGCAAGAGATGACCCTCCATGTATTTCATTTTTCTAGAACTTCTGAAAGACATAAAAAATATTGTAATAAAGCCCAAACTTGATAACTCTGATTTCTTTTTTCTTCAAGCAACTAGCAGCCATTTCATTTTATGTAGTAGCTTAGGAACTGGGCAAAGTAGTGCAGCCCTGGGTTCCAATTCTGATTCTTCTATTTTGTTTGGTGTCATGATGGTTGTATGTAGGGTTTTTTTTTGCTATGGATATTTTGTGATTAATTTTAGAATGTAATACAGCCGTTGTATTTATGGGAACATCACAAGTTCCTGGAATTCCTCCACTGTCCTTTGGGGCATTTTGGGTACTGTCACAATAGATGCCACTTCTTGCTCGCAGTTCTTTGTACCTTTCTTAAGAGAGAGGTTTTTGGGTTTTGGCTTCGTCAGGAAAGCTGGAGGTATCTCTGTTCTTAGCTATGTGTCTTGAAGTCCAGGACAATATCCTGAAGTGCAGGAAGAGAGTCTCATAGTCCCCTCCTTTGGAGAAAGGCACAGAGCTTGCTTTCCTCACTGCTTATGTGATTGGTTTAGCCCATGTAGCTAACAGATGAGTATTGCCTGTTCCTTTTCCTTCTTTGTTTTGAACACAGTTGAATGTTCTAAATAGTGGAGTTAGATCTTTGATTTCAGTGCCTTTTAGGAGTTGCTTGGTCTGGTGGTGATCTTGGTTACAGACAAAAGCAGAACTCCAAGTACATGGAAAATAAAAGACTCCATGTTTGAACAGCTGCTTAGTTGAGAGTTTTTAGCCATGGCTTATTAGGCTTTGACACCAGAAGTCTACCTAAGGCTTGTTTTAAGGTCTTTTCTTGTTCTTTTTTTTTTAAATCTTTGTCTAGCATCTTTGTAGTAATATTCCATCAAAATTGTATGTATGTTCTTTTGACATGTTCTCTTTAAAAAAGAAAAAATAATTCCATTATGTTGGAAAAATACTTTCAGTTCAGTATAATCAAAACATATTTGCTATATGTTCATTAAGTACCTTTTCTGAACATGAAAAAAATCGTGTTCTGATCTGGTATAATAGACAGTACTTATTTTAGCATACAGATATTCTAGATATACAGCTGCAGCAGGGTCTTACAGGAAATGGTTAGAACATCTCATTTGTTGTTTTTCTTGTCATCTAAAGCACAGCAGAAAACACAGACTTGAAGAAACTCTCACATTTGAGTGAGTAGAGAATATCTGCCCTCAAGTCCTGCAGCCCATAGTCTGTAACCTTTATAATCTAAAGTATTACAATAAACACAAATTCAGAAATGTGGAACATTCTGTTCAGTTATGTAATAGGTATTTAATTTTTTAGTGCTTCATTCTCTGTGAGCTGATTATGGTTGCTCTAGAGGAGCTGTTATAGCTTCAAGTTAGAAAGCAGGAAGTTATTCTAACTGTAGAAATGGGATTCACCCACCAGTTCCAATGTCTTAATGTCATCTTCTGGTTTATCTATAGCTGATTACTTATGGAAGTAGATAGTTGTAATATAAAAATATTAAATTATCAAAAATCTGTTTTATCCTTGTTAAACTGCTCTATTGCTGAGTTATGTTCTTAATTGAAAAGGTTTCATTTTTTTACTGAGTTTACATACAGTGGGCTTTCAGTTTCTTAGGATGGCTTCAGCTAGATGAAAGAACTTTATACAGTCATAATTCTTTCCTAAAGTTCTCTGGTTGTCATCATTGGTTTTTAAGCTTTGTAGGATACAGCATATTGAACTTATTAATATCCTCCTAGAAGAGATGCTTTCCAGACCAGAAATTTTCCTAGATTTTCGCCCTTTCATCTTTTAACTCTCCAACTAAAAGCATTTTCTTTTCAGGAGACCGTAGCGCTGAGCAACGAAATTCAGTAATGTGTTCAGTGTTACCTGTTCATGGACTAATTTGTGGTTATTAACAGTTGTGTTTTCCTCAGAAGAGGGATTGTGCTGAATGTATTTTCAATTAGTTAAGTCAGTTGCTATTATCCTGAACCTTATTTTACAGTCTGCCTAGGTACAATTGCTTGATATGGATTTCTTGATAGAGCCTTTAACTCTTTGAAATTCCTCGTTGTTACTTTGTTCAGAAGAATTCAGTTTATGAGGTGTTCATGTTGTTGCATGAATGGTAGATAGACCATTAGTGCATGAAGCTCAAGCCTTTTAGAATAGTCTAGAGTTGTGTCCCATGTCCTTATAAGTGCAAAATTATAAAACCCTAAAGTATCATTTTCTTCAACCTCATTGTCTGCCAGTTAGAACTGGTAATTAGCTTTTAATTAGGCAAGGCCAAGAAAACAAAATTTTTATTTTTCTTATTGTGAACAAGCATTTCTGTATAATTAATACACATACATGCATGTATTAATATGTTACAATGGGAGATGAAAGTATGATTAGGCAGTCTAAAAAGTTACAAACATATTTTAACTTGTGAGTATTGTTTCCATGTGGCACTTTTTTGTGTCAATCTCTGGGATTATATGGCTGCAGTAGGTCAGCATTCTGGAAGCAGTACTGAAATTACATAAATCATATGTAAAACATTGGTATCAAAATAGGTAGAGTTGTGGTTAAAAGTATATTTGAAAACATAAGCCTGAATTAATTCTTCTTGATTTAGAGACACTTGGTTTAGTACCACAGCTATTGGAGGGTGAGAGAGAGGGGTTTAGCAACATTTTTCTTTTGCCAAGTTTGTGGAAGGGAGTGTCTAAATAACAGAAGATATCACACGTAACTTATGTATTTGTTTCTTTCTGTGATCTTTTTGCGTTGCATCAGATTCTGTTACAGTGTGGGAACACACTACACACTGGTTTGTGCTTTCTGTAATGCTAAGGCTGAGTTTGAATGTGAAAAATAATTCATGGATTTATAGTTTATGTACATTGTAGCTGTCAGAGCAGAAATTGGACTCTGCAGTCCAGAAAATTAATTCCTTTAATCAGTTTAATCCAGAAAAGTGTTTTACCTTTGTAGTCTCTGGAACTGGCCTGATTAGTAAAAATGGACATAGCAAAATTAAATAATTCTTATTGACAACAGCAGATATAAACCATCCAAAATTAGCATATAATGCTAATTTAATGTGTTTAATCTCGGTATAGTAATAATTAATTTTCTTTTGGCATTCACTTATTTACTTTAAAACCTCAGCAGAATATCAAGTGTGAAGTTAAACTTTTTAAACACAGAAATAATACTGCAAGGTATTTACCACCCCTCCTTTTAAATGGTACTTGTAAGTACTCGTGGTGCCATTGCTTGTTAAGTACTCACAGTTTAGGAAGAGGCTGTGTCCTTTTTTCACTGAAGACTTGTCTCCTGCCTTTTATAGATGGTATCTTTAGTAAGCTGCTATTTATCATTCCTTCTTTCAGACTACATAATACAGTATCAGCAGGAGTATTTAAACAAACATAATAAACAGAAAACAGTTTTCTGTTAAATTGTTTCTTTTACACACAGAATCTGGCAGTTGTTTTCATGTATTTGGATGATTTAAATTTTTAGTTACATGTACATTAGGAATGAGTCTATAAGAAAATCTTTATACTATATATCTTAATAATTGAAGAATGTGCCCTTACATAACAATTTCCCCCCTGTAATTAGTGTTTAGAAAGAGCCATGAAGTTTGCGTTTGAGGAGTTCCATCTCTGGTATCAGTTTGCATTGTCCTTGATGGCAGCAGGAAAAGTAAGTCTAAATTTTTTTACGTGATTCTTGTATTGAAGATGTTTGATAGCAACATTTGGCACTTCCATAATTTTCATCTGTAGTGTTTTTCAAAATAATTCTAATCCTTAAATCCCCTAAGTACGCTGTACTCCTGAATTGTACAGCCTAGTGCTGTACAAAGAACGTTGTTATTTCAGTATTTTCTAACTAAGGAAGACTGAAAGGTGATGGTAACAACTGTCTTGCCAACAATCTTAAGATCACCTGATTGAATGGAGGCAGTGAATTGTACCAGATCCTATTATACATTAAAACTTGTTTAAATATGGTTTTGATGAACAAATTTTATGCTGAGGTACAAATTAATGCTTTCTCTTGATGCTCTTGCTTTTTTCTTTCTCTTTGGAAATTTCTGTCTGTCTTTTAATGTTGCTATCTTTGAGACTGAGTATTCTGGGCAACTGATGGATATTTTTAAAATTTTCTATAATCTAGAAATCTGTATGTTATCAGATGCAATATTCTATTTCAGTTATTTTTACTTTTCCCTGTCATGTTAAAGAAAATAAATCACATTTATTATGTAATGTAAACAATTAATTTTCTAAAGGATCATTCTCAGTGGGGATAATTTGCTTATTTTCAGTGTAGGGGAAAGGAATTTATTTTCCTTAGAAAATATTTTAACAGGACATTGGTTCTTCTTCCTACTCTCTATATACTTCATCTCCTAAATTGCTATTGGACAGAGGCAAATAAAGATCCAGTCTGTCTTATATCAGAACTATTCCTAATTGCTGTTGTAACTCCCAAAGAACACCAAAACACTGCTTGTTCTGAGGACTCTGTCTTGTTCCTTCTCTTTCGTTTGCCTGGCTCAAAGGCTGTGAGGTTACAGGCCTAGCAAAGTTTTAAATGCATCTCGAACTGTTTCCTGAATTGTGTACTGTTGAAATTACATTCTCGGCAAATGTTTCTCTGGGGATGTTTAGTGATAGTTCATAGGGGTTAATGATCAAAAGCAGTGCCTAAAGTCTTGTGTTGCACTGGCATGAGGAGTTGTAACAAATTCTCAGCAAAATGTGTAGTAATGTCTCCTTCATGTGGGAAAAATAAAGTAAATGATGGAAATATGTTTCACAGATAGAAGATTCCTATTTATGCTTTTAGTAATTTCAATGGGAACTGTTTTTAACAGTCTGCTCGAGCTGTTAAAGTCTTGAAGGAATGTATACGTTTGAAACCAGATGATGCAACTATTCCACTCCTTGCTGCAAAGCTCTGTATGGGATCTCTCCACTGGGTAAGCTTTGCCACTCTGTCTTTTCAGCAAGAGCTGTACTGAAATCTTGGTTTAGGGATGTAGCAAATACTTTCTCACAGTGAGTGCATGCACTTGGCCATCTCTAAAAGTACAGCACATGTACATCCCTGCTTGAATGGCTAATTGGAAATATTTGACAGCAATGGTTATGTTTATCGAGGTAGCGTATTTTGATAATGATCTAAGACCTAGCTTAAAATGTATAGAAACTGAATGTTCTTGGAAGACAGATTATAAATGCAATTTAGCCTTCTCTTTCCTCTGTGCAAAAGGAAAATAAATTTTTGGAAGATAATGAGACAAATCTCTTATAATCAAGAGACTTCTGCTGGTATCATGCTTTCAGGTAGCTGGTGTTTATGAATTCATAGAAGGGACGGTGTCTTTAAAAAAAAGTGCTACTTGAGTTGTATTTTAGATAACTTTGAAATTAGTGTATCTGTACAAAAACATTAAGGTGATTGAACATCATCATGTGGTTTTCAAAATATATGTGTAATTTTTAGAAAAATGAGTATATTTAAAATAGGAGGAAAAGAGGAAGGAAAATTCACAATCAGAAACTGAGAAAACAGACAATCAGAAACTGAGAAAATAGACAGTCAGAAACTGAGAAAATAGACAATCAGAAACTGAGAAAATAGACAATCAGAAACTGAGAAAATAGAGTAGTAGCAGAAACATGATTCGTTGAGGCTGACAAAAATACAGTCTTAATTAAAGCGGATCCTAGTTCTGTAAATTGTTCCCTATGGATTGAGTCCATATGGAGTAGTTTACTGTACTTAGCATTTACATTTACTGGAATGGATTCAAATGTTATTTTTTTCTTTCTAGATTGGTAAATAATGTACTAGGATGGGTGTGCTATTAAACCTTAATTTTTTTACATCTTTCTCTGTTTATGAGTTTGCATACATTTAGCAACACAGTATTCAAAAGAGAGTTCTGCATGGATATACCTTTCATCCCAGGAGACATAGTTCTTGTGATTGATTTCCCAAAAGGAATTGTTCATGGGCCAAGAACTTTTATTTATGAAAAGTGCAAAAATGGTAGATGGCATATATGGACCAGAAATACCATTTTTATTGAAAAAAAAAATAAAAATAGTAAAAACAGTGTGTAAATCTGTTTTCTTTACTCAGTATTTAGTAGGGCAGCTAAGTCTAATGAGAAATTAAATGATCCGTAAAAGCAGTCGTGACTGAGATTTTAACAGGCTCACTGTGCATAGTATACATTTTGTGCATTCTTCACATTCTAATGTAATATTTAGCTAGTTTTAGACTTACATGGATGTCTTATAATGTTTTCAGTTGGAAGAAGCTGAAAGATTTGCCAAGGCAGTTGTTGATCTTGGGGACAAAACATCAGAGTTCAAAGCAAAAGGCTACTTGGCACTGGGATTGACTTACAGTCTGCAGGCCACTGATGGTAAGATAAGAATAAACATTCACATTTGAAAATTCCCATGTTATCTAAAAAAGGATACCCAGCAGAATGCTAGACATAGCATTGAAGCTTGTATGTGCAACCATTTTTTCAGTCAATGTATTAAAGCTTCTTCAGTTAGCGTGTGGAATGAAATATCTTCATCATTCATATCACTGATTAAATATATCCTTTTTAGCGTCTTTGCGAGGGATGCAAGAGGTCTTGCAGAGAAAGGCTCTTCTTGCATTTCAGAGGTGAGTGGGTGTTGATCTTTTTATTTTGTTCTGCTAAATGTAGTGAAAACTTTTGTTGTGTGTTAAAAAGAGAGACTTGTAGAAGATTGTGCAATGGCAGCTTCACCTCTGGGAGTCTCCCTTCCTGAGTACAGAATGTATTTCTTTAGCATTTATTTCCATCATCCTATGTCAGAATTACCTAAGTTTGATTTGTACAGATTTCCTTTTACATAATTTTAGAGACACTTGTGTTCCTCTCTAGTATAAAATATTTACTCAAATATTCTGTTCTAATCTAGAAGAAAAAGTCATGTGAAATAAGGTTTCAAGTCATGGTTCAGTGTGATAGTGTTTCTAAGAGCCAGCCACTGATCAGGTTGTATAACAGGCTTTTACACTTACCTCCATAGTGGCAGATCTATAATTGAGGCCCTGCTGTGGGTGAGGGGCAAACTGCAGGTAAGAAGGTAGTAAACTAGGGATAAATTAAAAATTCTATCTGGATATGTCACAGTGTAGGCAGTGACAATGCAAATGCCCTGTGTTCCAAGTATCTTACGTGGAAGCAATGCCCTTGGGGATGACAGTAGTTCATTCTCAAGGGTTTGACTCCACAAACGAAATGACAATAAACAGGTGAATGAGAATTCTCTACCTTAATTATAGAAGAAACAAATCTTGATGGAAAAGATGGCCAAAGTGCTGCAGCATCTAAATATGTCTCTTTTATGTTTATATACCCTTGAAAACCCTCCTTTGGTGAGATAAGCCTAAATGGAGGGAAACATATTTGTTCATTAATGTGAAATGAAGTCCTGGCTTTTTGGTGGTGATTTTGTATCTGAGGGAATAGGATTGAAAAAGTGTTTTGCAGGTAACTTTAGAGTGAGGCTGGTATATATTGGTCCTTCTTTTTTGTGTCTTGTCTTAGCTATTCCTCTGTATGTAAAAATGTTTTAACCTATCTTTGCTCTTCTTGTTCCTTAGTGGTTCTAATTAGTTTTTTTATTACTTCAGCATTCTTTGTCCATGTTGAAACTGAACTTTCCACCTCCTGGTTTATACCTCAGCTCCTTACCCATCCATCTTACCACTACTGACTTAATCATCACTGTTTCAAAACTAGCAGAATATAAATTTATGCACAGAAGGCCTTAGGAACATGAGGATTAGTGGCATCTGCTTTCAATTGATACAGTATCCTAGAAACAATGTTTTGTATTTCTAACTGTATGTTCTAGGTTAATGATGATAAGTTATATAGTCATCCTTTCAGCTGTCCTTTCTCAGAATGAATGTGTACATAGACTTCTAATTAAATTATCTTTCAGAGGTTTTACCCGTGTGCAGGATGTATGCTTTGAAATTTCTAGTGAATTGCTAATATTGCTGTTAGTGATATTTCTCAGATGAATGGCTTGGACTCCATACAGAATCTTGAGTAGAATGGTTTGGTCCTCCAAAATAACTGTCTCAAAAACCCCATAGCTACCTTCTAAGAAAATGGAAAAAAGAATGTTTTTAAAGGAGTTTGTTCTCTATATTAACGTATTCCCCACTTGTATTCATAGAGAGACTTGTATCTCATAGATCAGCTGTACTGGAAATACACTCTGATATGATTGATAATGTTGCTGGTTCCTTACTTTGGTAACATAAATATAGCATGGTACTGAAAATTTGCTACCACAGAGAGTATATTATGTTCAACATACCAGAGTCATGCCCACTTTCTCTTCCCACATGTGAAAAATAAATGTCTTCTAGGAGATGGAAGTTGAAATTCTCCACTCATCCCCTACATAAAGCAAGCAGCCTCTACTGGACTCAGTATTTTGATGTGCCATTTGCTTTAATTTTTTTTTATTGTGGATTTTTTTAATCATTTACCTTGAGGACCAATTCCTGAAGAAATATTTGACCTGAAGAAATACAGTTGTGTTTTGGGCCCTTGTCCGAGCCAGATTTCAAGGCTTACCAGTTGGTGATAGTGGTCAGTCAAGAAGGTGCTTGTTACTGTCTTCACACAGACTGAGTGGGTGTTTGTTTGACTTTTTTTTTTTTTTTTTTTAAATTTGGAAGACTTTCAGTGCTTTTCCTGTGGTTGGTGTGAATTAAAGTTTCACACAACTTACCAAATGGTAAATAGATAGTAACAGCTTTATTCTTTCACTGTCTGGAGCTTGGGTGACTGAACAAGTACTCTCTAAGTTAAAATCTCTTGTTCTCACTTAGTATTGCTTAATTTATGAACTTAAATTTTAAAAGGACTGGTCCTGGACAGGGTTTTCTGTGCCTCTGATCTCCAATTAAGAGGTGAAGTTACCAAATATGAAACTGTTCCTTAATAACTTGAAACTACTTTGAAGCATGCTGGGTGTAGTTGCTAAACTGAAGAAGCTTTACAACTCTTTGAATTCAGGAAGACAGAAATGCACAGGTCACAAGCAGAAAGTTCTCTTTGTGATTGTTATGATTTGAAGGCCAATTTTGTTATTTCATCCCAATGGAGATGACTCATTAGATATTCCAAAGATGATTATTACACATACTATTGCTAAATGAGCATTCTGGAAGATTGAAACAAATAGAAATAAAAATTAGTTCCAGGCTTGCTGCCCAGTACTTACTACATATCATTTTGGGGTACAGCCATAATTTTTTTTTGTTCTTATGCTCAAACATTGCCCTGCTCAAAAGCAGAAAGATTGTACTACAGGGGAAAATAGAGTGTATAACAAGAACAACTTCTATAGGATAATACAATAAATAAGACTCAGAGTGTACTTTTGACCAAAACATTAAAAACAAGAAAACAAACAAAAATTTTTAAAAAGATGGAAAAAAGTTATTTTGTGTTTCAGTAACTGGGATTACTTGCAGTAGTTAGAAATATTTTGAGAGTGAGTAATCAAAAAAACACTTCTGCTATTGGGCATCTCAATGCTTTTGTCAGCCTAATGTCTACTTGCTAAAAAGATCATCAGCGTAAACTTCTGCATCTGAACTTCAAAAATAGGTTCATGTTAAGTCAGATCTTATGCAGCCTTTTACTGTAATGCTGTGATAAAGAAGCTGTCCAGCCTAGATTTCTTTTACATTGCAACACAGCAAGTAAATGCAGCTGAAGCTGCTCACAGGTGGTCTTCCCCCTCAGTATTGAGGGCAGCCCTGTTTTATATCTTTATCAACGATCCAGATGAGAAGATCAAGTGCACCCTCAGTCCTTTTACTGACGACACCAAATTGGGTGGGAGTGTTGATCTGGTGGAGGGTAGGAAGGCTCTGCAGAGGGATCTGGACAGGCTGGATTGAGGGGCCAAGGCCAATGGTATGAGGTTCAACAAGGCCAAGTGCTGGGCCCAGCACTTCCATCACAACCCTGGGCAGCGCTACAGGCTTGGGGCAGAGAGGCTGGAAAACTGCTCAGTGGGAAAAGACCTGGGGGTGCTGGTCAACAGCCAGCTGAACATGAGCCAGCTGTGTGCCCAGGTGGACAAGAAGGCCAATAGCATCCTGGCTTGTATCAGGAATAGTGTGGCCAGCTGGACCAGGGCAGTGATTGTCCCTCTGTATTTGGCACCAATGAGGCCACACCTTGAATTCTGTGTTCATATTTGGGCCCCTCAGGACAAGAAGGACATTGAGGTGAAAAGTGGCTGAGGGAGGTGGGGTTGTTTAGCTTGAAGAAGAGGAGGCCCGTGGGGGACCTTATTGCTCGCTACAGCTACCTGGAAGGAGATTGTAGACAGGTGAAGGTCAGTCTTTTCTCCCAGTTAACAACTGACGGAATGAGAGAAAATGGCCTCAAGTTGCACCAGGGGAGATTTAGATTAGATATTAGGGAAAATTTCTTCATGGAAGGAGTTGTCAAGCATTGGAACAGGATGACCAGGGAAATGTTGGAGTTATCATCCCTGGAAGTGTTCAAAATACATATGGATATGGCACTTGAAGATATGGTTTAGTGGTGAACATGGTGATGGTGCTGGTTGATGGTTGGACTTGATAATCTTAGAGGAGTGTTTTCCAACTTTAATGATTCTGTGATAACAAGATGCTCTCCTAACCTAGTGTTAAAGCAACTTAAAGCCAAGAAATAACTGGCTTCCTAGGAGGCTTACTGTGCTAGACTGAAAATGTGAGTCTGGGAATGAACAAAACTCTGACCTGCTGTTCTGCTACTCTTCCTCTTTGAGTTCTGTGTTTCAAAACCATCCTGCCACATTTAGTGTGATTGCTTGGGTACTTCTTGTGCAGATGATATAATTCTTCTCTTTGAAGGCATGTTGTTTTGGGAGATTTGTGTTTGGATTTTTTTTTCCTTTTTGTGTTAAAAAGCTTCATTTAATTAATTTTTATTATTACTATTCTGAAGTAATTACATCTAGTATTTGCTTAGGAGTATAGTAAATTTGAAGAATCATTTTGTATTGCTCACTTTATAGATTTATACTAAAATTACAAATTAATTTCTATTAAAATTAATTTTATTGTCCCAAAGTGCTTCCTTTAAATCACGGATGATTAACAAGTATGTGAAAAGTTGCTGAATTAACACTGCTTCAATCAAAATATGAGCATACGGGTTGTTAAAAGAGATCTGAATATGAATAAATAAATATATATCCATTTGTGGGCATGTCTAACCTGTTTGAACAGGTGCAAAACTCACTGTTTTTATGTTTTGTTTCTTTGTTTTTAAGGGCTCACAGTTTGTCTCCAACAGATCATCTGGCAGCATTTTACTTGGCACTGCAGCTTGCCATATCCAGACAGGTTAGTTTTGTTTTAAAAGTGCAGCATCATGCTGTCATATGAGGATTGGAATTTCTATCTGTTGATGAATACAGGTGAAGATTTCTTCAATAAAAACCTGGTTTTCCTTGTGCTTATATGCATATATAAGAAAAAAACCCTGAAGTACTCTCTCCAAACACCCTCGGTCTCATCTGTAGATTTCTCTGAAGTTCTGCCTGTATTTCCAGTTCTAGGATCAGAAATAAGACATAAGTAAATCCATTTACTTCAGCATTTATGTTGCTAGATGGAGAGAAAAAAAAAAAAGCCACTTTTTACCATGTTTTTACCTATTTACGTGTAATCTCTGCTCAGATCCTGGAGAGTGGAACTCTTAAATCTAGTCTTTAATGATGTTGAAAGTGCTTAAATCTTGAGTATCTGCTAAGATCCATGCCCTTTCTGAATACAGGAGTGTATAGAATTCTACATGTTATGTGTATTTTGAAAATTTTATGGATGTACAGTCAAGTAATAGGCAATACTTTTAATAGTGGTGCTTTTTTCTTTTTTTTTTTCCAAATCAGATACCAGAAGCTTTGGGTTATGTTCGTCAGGCTCTGCAGCTACAAGGAGATGATGCCAACTCTCTTCATCTCCTTGCACTCTTACTATCAGCACAGAAACATTATCATGATGCTTTGAATATCATTGATATGGCCTTGAGTGAATATCCAGAAAATTTTATGTGAGTGAATGTCATGTTTGCTTTCTACACTCTCTCTCATACTTATTTTTCTTAGATTCTCATCTCATTCATTTCAAGAGGGGAGGGATTTGAAATTTGGTCTTTTTTTTTTTTTTTTTTTTTTTTTACAATAGTCTTCCCTCCTGCCAATTTAATGTAATTCTCTTTATTTAAGGCTCATTAAATAGTGATTAAGGATTTGGTTTGGAAGGGAGGACAGAGCTGTATAGTTGATCTTATTATAGTTTTTTTCTATACTCTATGTAGATAATTTCTCACTGTTGCATGCTTTATAGTATGTTTGTGTCTTCTGTTTTTATGCAATATTCCAAGAAGGATAAACAGGATGTTACTATTAGCTTGCATAGATTTATTCCATCCTACAGATAGCTTTGTGCATATTTTATGGAATCTGCTCTGTAAAATACATCATAACAGAGAATCTCCTGTGGTGCCTGAATAATAACCAGTCATCTGAAGTTGGCTGATGGATAACTAAACAAGTGATCAGGGAAGAAGCGTGTTTGGTAAATGTTCTCTTAGTCACGAAAGAAATCGTTCTCTCTGTTTATTTTTCATGTTGAGAACATTTGAAAATACACTTGGGTTCTGTACTTTTTTAGGTTTTTATTTTATTATTTATTTTCTGATGAAAGTCTCATTAAATGCTTTGCAGTTAAATATCTCAGGGACAGCTTCCAATCTTCCAGCTTTCCAGTCTTTACCAACCGTTCACTAAAGTTGTAATCCATAGTATTACAAATATCCCACATGTTTATTTAGACACTTTTTTTGAAGTATCTCATTATTAACCTTTAAATGACTGCCTTGTATCATAAATTGTTATTATATCAACATACCAAAAAAAAAAAGGATTTCTTTAAGAGTTATTATTTTGAAAATAGAGATTGCAGTGGTTTTCCTTCTTGTTCCTTGACATTTCAGTTCTCCTTTTGACTGTCAGTGTAAGGCACTGTTGCCTTTTTCCTCATAAATCTGACCAGGATCTCTGTTGATACCATCTCTCCTCACAACTTCTGTGACTTGCAGCCAGTTCTGTGTAAATCCTTTTGTGGCCTTTTGCTGTTTCTCGCTTCTTAGTTTATCCACACACCTATGACTTGTCTTGGTCCTTATCAGGGGTTTCTACACATACTTCATGATTTCAGAATTATCTGGCAGTTCCTCTCTCAAACCTGTCTGTGCTTTCCTCAGGACTAAGGGACGTGTCAGCAAGTCATGGTTTGAGATGCAATTGAAGTATCAGCAACCTAATTCTGTACCCTATTATAGTTGAAGACAGATATGCTCAAAGCACTATGACTGTCATCTTCTGTCCTTGTTTCATTTTCTGCGGCTTAGTGGCAGTGTAAATAACAGACAAGGCTGCTTTATCTCCCAGAGATAACTTGTCTACATGTATGTCTGAAACTGTAGTTTCAGAATTCTGGGTTGTTGTAAGAGAGCTCCCTATCGTGTTAATCTCTCCTGTAATGAGAGAACAAATGTTCATTCAGTAAAACACAATTACTCTTGTGAGCATTCAGAAGGTGTTTATGGGTTTTTCAAATGTGGTTCGTGGCCTTTTCAGACATGTTCATACTGCAGCTCTGGTTAAACATGTTGCCCAAGTTGTTCATTACAGTACTGATCTTTGTGTTAATGCATGTATGTGTTATCAATCATATGAGTCACAATAGTGATTCTAAATCATTAGTCCTGTTGTATAATGCAAACACTGTGGCCATACACAGAGTACTGTGTTACAGTCTACTGGTGCACGTCAGGGAATTTGAGAGGAATATCTTGGCATTAGGAATCACCATCAGATGTGGCAGCAATTGCTGAAGAATCCAAAGTGCAACACAGCTATATGTATCTCTAGGAAGTCTTTTAGAGTCTGGTTTTTAGTGCCATCAAGTTCCCAGAGAAGTCAAAAATATGACTGAGATTTCTTGGCTGCTCTCTGCAATTGATACTGACAGCCAGACAGACACATCTGATCAATAATATAAATTTAGATTGATTCCTTCACGTAACTGGGTTATTTTTGCAAGGATTTATCAGCAAAATCTCAGGTTTACAGTCTATTCTTGAACACTGTGTCTGAAGCTCTGTGTATGTGCAAATATATAAATTACAAAATACAAGTGCTTAGTGTGTCACTGAGTCAATTTTCTTATTTTGCAACTTGTATGAACAGTATAATCTCATGGTATTTCCTAGCAGACTGGGAAGAGATCCTCTTGTGTTCCCCTACAGCTTGCTAATTTTTAAATACCCTGAAACATTTGATTATTCACCTGTGGTGCTTTGTTGGCTTTTGTAAACACTTCAGTTATCTTTATGCTTTATATTTTAGTTATGTCTGCAATCCTAATAAGTAAATACTACAAGAGTTTTCTAGGTATTCTCTGTATTTCTTGTTAGACTCCTGTGCTGGTTTAAAAATAAACTGGTGGGAGAAATGAACCCAACTCAAGAGATTACAAGTCACAATTATAAGTTACAGTTTACTAAAAGCATTACAATAAATACAGTGATATAGAAAAAAACCTGGTTTTAACCCTGAAAGACAAATGTATAACTCTGTACCCTGGGACGAGAACAGAATGGTGTTTGTTCAACAACCCCAGTGCTGAACACCACGTGGGCCCCTGGGTGCAAAGTAAAAGGAAAGGAAACCTGTTGGTCCAGATGATGGTCGCAGTTCTATCAAAGTAATGATCACAGTCATGTCGAGAGTGGCAGTTGCAGTCCTGTTGAAGTTCCAGTCCTCCTCTGGATCTTATGAGTAGTACCACATGTCCCAAAACCCGAAGTTTATATATGGTTAGGTTCAGGTGGGAATGCCCAGTACCTCTCCACAGGACAAGGGAGTTTCACAATGGGTGATTTGGCTTTGTGAGTCATGGGATATTTTTGGAATCTTTGGTGGTCTAGGTCGTTGTAGCTGCCTGTTTTGCCAGTCCATTGTGACCCATTAGCAGAGATGCCCCCTCGGACTGGGTGCTCCCCAGAGGGGAGTTTCCACAGCTGAGTCATTGGTGTGAACACTGCCCTGCCTCGCAGGGTTTCTTTAACACCCAGCCTGTAGCCCGAGGTGTCACATGTGCCCCAGTCAGCTGCTGCAAATGATCCATTTATTAACAGTCTGTCAGAAATTACATAAAAGGTGCAGAATACACAGTTTTGGTTATACCCACATAGCGATAAACTGGTCCTGGCCCCTGTAACGAGGACAACTCCGTTACCTCAGCCTTATGCAAATGGATACTTTGGTGGCTTTGCAGCATAATAAACCTCTATACTTGGAAGTATTAAAGTAAAACATAGAATTTGTGATTTATGTTATTTCTTATTTCTTCCATAGTTGGAATAGCAATATATGTCTGCATATCTCTATATGCTGTAATTGCATTGCTGCACTGAGTGATGTCCTGCCCTCTTCACAGCTGTGTGTTCTTTTGTTTTGCTTTTCTTTAAAAAGACCCTACATTTTCAGAAATTTATAATACAGTATCTTCATAAAATTCCAGAGGTTGAAAGGAAGTTATTGTAAACGTGGTGAGTCATGCTGGGAAGTGGATACTTTCCAGCACTCTTCTGTTGTAATCACTTAGTAAATATGTTGTCTGTCAGTTTTTTACATCTGAAAGCCTGATGCATTCCTAGAATTTGTGTTCAGTATTTGAGGTGTACGGCAAGCATACTTTTGTATCTTAAATTAGCCTTAACCTTCCTTAACCTTACAAAGCTGATAGTTGGCCAGTCAGATAATGGTTTTGCCATGGATGCCTTAAGGTCGGTAAGTAGAAAGAAAGAAACTCCTCAGAGCCAAAGAATTATGTCTCATCATTATCTAAAGGAGTGGAAGGAATGAGCAGACACATTGGGCTGTTAGCAGGAAGGTATAGGTTTTTCTTTGAATAGAGTGTTGATTGTTCTTCCTTTATTCATTAATTTGGGAACATACACAGTCTACTCTGAGACCTTAAGAGGTATTGGGAAAATTACTGGTGAAAATCTAAGAAACCTCTGAAAGTGAAATAGGTATGTAGTAATGTTTTTCGGAGATCATAAAAATTTAAAATATTTGCTGAGTATCTACAGCACTATTGGTTCCAACTTTTTGTCAGCTTAAATTGCTAGGTTGTAGCCACTCTACTTAGAAATAAGTTAGTTGTGTTTTTCAGAGTAATACTAGCAAACTCCTTTTAAATGCTACCTCTGAAGGCCCTGGAAATCTGAGCATGCTTTGATCCAGGGACAAAAAAACCTCCAGATAAAAGATTGCTGAACAGATTAAGTACTGAAAAAATTGCAAATACTATCCTTTGATGAGGTGGGTGGGAGTAAGGTGCCAGCACCAAATATCCTGAATAGTTAGTCAGGTGCTACTGCATTTGAATTCATTAAAGTTACATGTTTTTTCCCTTTCATTAGACAGCTTGTCCCAGTAGTAGAAATGTGAAATTCAGTTCTTCTCCATCTCGACAAAGTTTGAACCCACAAATGGTGCCACTCAGGGTCCTAGCTGTTAAAATATGTGGGAAGCTGGGTGAGATGATCCACTTCTCCTCCTGAAACAGAGGCAGGGATGTGCTACCCTGAAGGCAAGGAGAGTAGGCAGGAAGGAACTACGATATATCCTAAATTACTAAAGTACTTAACTGTGAGGGGTGCTTGAGGTCTTGGTTGCTTGGGTTTTCCTTGAGTTTTATCTATATTATTCCATTGATTTCCTCCTCTGAATGTATAAGCAGTCCCAGAGGTGTGCATTACAGTCTGAGGGTGTGTTCAAGGTTGTGCAGGGTAATGGTGGTTGTGTTGCATTGGTTCATATTGGGCTTAGAAATCTTGTGCAATATATATAATATATATGTGATTACCTGAGGAGCATTATGTACAAACTCCTTTCTATTACTCTTTTTATTTGCTTGTTACAAGGAATTTATATCTTAGTGGTCTTTTGAATAATGTGGAATCTTGAAACGACACTTCTGTCTGTTTCTAACTCATGGTTAGTCAAAAGTAGATTCTCAGTCAAGGGAGACAGAGTTAGGTTTCTTAATGAAATACTAGGGATATTGTTTCTTAATATTGACTGGGGTTCCCTCATTATTTCAAGTGTTGGGGCACTTAAAGATGAATATAGTGCCTGAAATTAGTGTAATTAGGCAAAATAAATAGTAAATTGCTAATTTTATGCTGAAAATTGGAACTGCAATGGAGAGCAGCTGACAAGCTTTTAAAGTAGCAGAAGTAGGGAACAACAGATGGGTTATTTGAGAAGTGCAAGCATGTTATTTTAATGTTAAGTACACTCAAAAAGGAAAGGCATATGGTAACAGGTTTGAAGACAACTGAAGACTAAGTTCACAGTTTAAACATTTACATTTCTTGAAGTGTGATGGCAATTTTTTTTTCTCTGAGAATATTTCACAGAATCATCAGGCCAATATGTCATTCCTCTGAAAACTACTAAATCCTTTCCTTCCTGACCCTCAAGGGCTCTACTGAGCTACATTAGATTTCCCAGAATCACAGGGCCTTTTAACATCTCTCAGTTCATTGAGTAATGAACCTGTTTCCATCTGGGAGCTCTTCAGGTGGCAAAAAGAAGAGCTGGTTGGTAGAGGCAATATAGGATGATACATACACTGATGTTTTGTGGGACACAAGTATATTTATCAGCTGAAGGGAATAGACTGTGCTATTCTGCTTTCCCAAGGTCGGTTATAGTTGCACTGCAGTGTGTGGTGCTGGTAAAACTTAAGCTTTTGTGTTTTGGATTTTTTCTTGATAAACAGAGCACTGGGAATTATTTGAGGAAAGGATAGTAATATAAGATTGGACAAGAAGTAGTGATGTGCTGTGCTTGCCAAAATTATGTCTTTCAGGTTGTTTATACAGTCTTGTCAACATTTGACAACATGCTTTTTCAAATCCATTCCTCTTTGATCCTGTTTATCTTGGGAGTTAAATGAATTAGATCTCAGGAATTATTTTTCTTTAAGTCATAAAAGACAATATAGTTTGATTATGTTTTTTCTTTTTATTCTAGGCTCTTCTTAATTCCCCTTCCCCTTTGGTTATTGTTATATGCTTTTACTGAATGGTCCATTAAAAAGACATTGTTTGTAGGTAGATATTACTTTATATAACAAATTGGTCATTGGCCTCAGGGCCTTATCCCTGAATTATAGTTGCTAGGCTGTAGATTCTTCTTTGAAACTTGATTGAAAGAGTCCCAGTTTGGGTCATGAGCTGGCTGCTGCAGGGTATTCAAGGCAGGAAAACAAAAAGTTTTCAAGTATAACTAATTTGTTCTGGCTTTAGTCAGAAACTATCTTTATTATAGTTTACAGATTTACATTTTCTTAAGGACATTGAGTTCATAATATGGAATACAGTTTACATACACTACACCAAAAGCCACAAGATGAACTGCTTTATGAACAAACATATGGGGAATAATGTTTCAAAGGGTGCAGGAAAGGCCATCCAACGCACACCAAGTATACCTATTCATGATTTTCACAAACCTGTCTTATTTTGGTGCTTGAGGGCTGGTTTCTTTTGCTTGGTTGAGAGTCATGCTTCAAATAGAAATCCAGACAGCCCATTTTTACTTCATCCATTTTTCTGTATGTGTATGGGCTTCCCTGTACTTGGGATCTGTGCAGCCAAATTTGGAGAAGGTTTGGTGATTGATTGAGGAACAGTTTAGGAGATATTTTTTTTAAGTTAAATGGTTTTCTGGAGTTTTTAGAAAAACTAGATTTGTTTGCTTGATCTCTTGTTGCCTGTTTTGGGCATACAGGGATTTCAAGGAACTTACAAATGATGATTTTTGATGTTTTATAATGAACTACTTATATCTTTCCTGATAATAAGACTTTTCTTGAATGCTCAGAATGGATTAGAGTGCACAGCAGTTCACTTTGTAATTGCAGCAGACATCTCTATAATCTTCTTTCTGTGCTTTGATTATCATGGTGACAGAAGTGTTGCATCTAAGATCACTGACCGTGTAAATAAATCCTATATAAAACTGATGTCTTCCATATTCTATTTAGTTTCGTGTTGTCATTCTCCCTGTAAGTTAAATTTTTGCAACTGTGTCATTTTGTGTTTGAGAGCTGAGTAATGTGAAGCCATAAGCTTTGTACAGCAAGTGTTGAAGGGATAGCTGCCAAAACTGAATGTTTGAATTCATAGTTGGAAGCCAGGAAGATCAAATTTTAAAACACCTGATTGTCTACATATTAGAAATCCCTAAATTTACTTTAGTTTTTCTGTGAATAAAGGCTTAGGTAAAGCATACCTTCCAGAGGACATTCAATCTTGTTATGAACACAGCAAAACCTGGAGAAACCATTGCAGCATGTGGTAGCTTGTTTCGGTTGCACTTTTCATTAAGACTGCATTTTTGGTTTTAATTTTAATCGATCCCTTATTGGTTTTCAGCCGTTGATTTTTATATCATTCTTTGCTAAGCTCTCTGTAATACTGGTGACCTCATACTCTTGATGCTGGCTTCTGTACTAAGACCATCTCCAAACATCCTTTCTGATAAGAATGTCACCATACTTGCTGATAGTAAAGGCATGTGCCCTGGCCTTTCAGTTGCACTGTTACCAGTTTTCATAACATGAACAAATGCAAAAAATATTTCAATATCATTTATTACTGCATTATGCAGAGAATCAACTGCATCATATCTCTTGGAAAGGATTGTGTTAATTATTTTCAGCATAATGGCTTCATTGGGGACTTCAATTAAACCACTCCTAGTATTTTTTGTACTCTGCAGTTTCCAGTCAATAGATCACTCTTGCAGCCTTTCTCTGCAGCTGCTCCAATTTGAAATTTCTCATGTGTGTAGGTCTAACTCTTACAATGAGAATTACATATAACATTTCAGATGTGGTCACACTGGGGTATTGCACAATGGCACCGTGTCTTTCTCTTTCTGCTCCAACGAGTGCATCCCTGAATTGCATCTGGCCTCTTCACAGCTGTCTTACCTTGATGAACCCAGCCTTTAGGCAGCTCTGGTTTGGAATAACTGTTACACAGGTTGTTTGGTACAATCTCTTTATGAAACTTGAACAATAACCCTTTTTTTTCATTAATGATGTTATTTAATACTCCTTTTCTCTTGACAAAAGCATTGGCAATACAATTGCTGTTCCCCAGTCATTACAGAAGTGCTATTTTCTTTTAAGATTTTACTTTAGAAAGGACAATCTTATCTGTTACTGTTTCCATAATTCTGAGAAATGGATTATTTTTGACTGCTTTAACTTTTATCATCAATCAGTCTTTAATAATTCTTATTCTCTATTTATTTCTTCATATCTGGGACAACATAGGTAAGGATTGTGGTGGAGGTTTGGGATTAATTCATGAATATTCTTCATTTTCATCCCTTTGTCCTTGTTTAGTGTGCACATTTTCTTTTTTTTCCTACTTAAATGCAGAAAAGCTTTAAAAGACTATAACTTTTGTGTATAATAATGGTCTGTTCAGGTGTAGTTTAGCTTTGCTTTTTGCTAGGTACCTAAAGTGTGGCTTTCTGTGCTGATTTTTTTCTCACCTGCCTGTCCTCTGCTATTCTTGATAGGATCTCTGCATGTTTCTGATCTCTTACTAGCGCAGTGTTAATCAGTGATTGGCTTGCCACACAACTTGAGGTACAGATCCCTAAACATTTTAGCATCTTTTTGTTAGCCACCAGGCTTCTGCTGCATTCTGGATATCTTTGCTAACCTTTGCTATCAAATACTGTGGGTGTATGGCACTGAAATTCAAAGACCTAGTTATAAACCCCTTGGGAATTTTTCATTCTTTATTTAAATAAATATCCTGTAATGTATGGATTAGGTTATGAGCAGCTGTTTTATAATGTACTCATTAGTTAGTGAGAACAGTCTTGAGGTAATGGAGTCATTTGCTGCTTCAGTAGCTATTTCATAAATTTATCAGCTATTAGCTCCAAGAATAACTAAGCCTTTCCACTTAAGAGTTTGATTTGTTCTCCATTTTGTGTCTGGGTAATTAGTCTCCTAAAATGATACAACTCACTTTATTTTTAGCTGGCAATAAAGATCTGCATCCATGTCAAATACTGATGCTGCCACAAATGCCCAGTTACTCGGTCTTTAAAAGAGCCTGTTTTACCTACTTCCTTCCCCAGAGGATTTGACCCAAACAGATTTCTGCTCTTATTTGTTATATTTATTCCAGTTTGACGCATCTCTGACAAACGTTGTCCTACTCTTCATTTCTTTTTCGAATATTATCTTTTCCTCAGTATTTGCGTTCTCAGTCAACTGCTGCTCCACTGTGTCAAGGTTACTCTGTCACCGTGTGCCAGTAGCTTAAACCTCTGACTCTCACAAACTGACACAGAGAATTCATGATACTCATTAAACGTACAGCTTAATTTTCATCATCCTGTCACTTGGTAGATTTTATCCATTCGTCATCATTTTTAATTGTGTATCAAAACCAGGTGTGAAAAGCTCTCTGAAAAGTTTAAAATTCTCTGTGTTACTAATGCAGGCTGTATTCCAGAAGAGCTGTTTCCACAGATGTTTAAAGCTGATCTTTCAGAAAAACTTTTCTCAAATGTTCTACCTCTTGGTTTCTAAAACCTTCCTGGTAATGCTTGTCCCTGAGCTGCTCATACCTCCAGCCATGTTTCAGGGGAAAATTAAGTTAGTTTGGGAGACCAGTTTGTCACATGGTATTCCTACTTTCCATTGCTTCTTTCCCCTTCCCTTCCTTCCCCCATTTGTTAAGTTGGCAGGTTTTCATGTTGTTATTAACATCCCATTTCAGTTTTCTGAAGTGTCTTAGTTCTTTTAAGATTTAAAGTCCAAAGATTTCTTGGATCCAGGAAAGTTTTCTGTGTGACTTTATAAACTCAACCTTTTCTATTCAAAAGACTATTTTTTGTTTAATCCCACAACAGTGTATTTTTTTTCCTTACTAGATACAATTTCCTGGGATGTCTTTATTAGAATTGTGAATATTTTTTCATCATACTTTGATTATTGTTTGTATTTTGGGAAATGTGCAGTGATCCAGTCCATTGACTGTCCTAATGCACAAGAAACAGGAATGATGTTTCATGTGTACTATGTGCATCTGGAATCTGCAAAATGCTGTGTTGCTTTAATTCTTACAAGTATATTTCTCTTCTGCTATCTGGACATTGAATCCTGCACTAGTAGCCCAACTTCCAACATTTTTGTTACACAGACTCCTGCTCTTTTTTATATGTGATAATTAAATCCCCTCCCTTTCTATCTCCTGCTCCATTTTTCCTTTTATATCTTGCATACTAAATCTTAGTGTATTACTGATCCTGTGCCTTCTCTCTGCTACAAGATTCCTGAAAGTCTTAAATGCTTGAAGACTGTTAATGTAAACTCAATCTATCTGTAAATGGTACATAATAAGGTATATATTATGATTATCGACTCTAGAATGACTTGCAAATTCAGTGCTTCTGGATTTATTATGTTCCATAACTTTTGTAATGTGTTTATGATCACAGATTTTTAAAAATTGAACTTCTGTAGGCTCTTCAAAACGTAAAAAGTACTGTCTTTTACATACAGAGAAATGGGTGAGGGATTGTATAAGGTATATTCCTATGATTTTGGCTTTGGGTTTTGAGGCAAAGGTCTTCTTTGGTGAGGGAGCTATGTGTGTGTGTGTTAAGGGAAAAATAGATGGAGGGGAGCATGAGGGAAGGAGGATGTTATTTGTCGTTTTTCTTCTCTCCTTAGTAAAGTGATGGACAGACCTTGACATTTTTCTTGCAGTGATATAGTCACAGTTAAACTATTATCTAGAGAGTACATCTCTGCCAAATGAAATATGACTTTAAATTATCTATGTAGCTCCCTGTATGCTCAAATCCAACTTACTGATAGGAAGAAAGCTAAACTATTGTAACTGATTACTTTGTTCTGCATTCTTTCAAGACATCAAATGAGACTCCATATGGCTGTATTTACCTGGCTTTATCCACAGGTGCTCATTTTCTTAACTAACTCAGTGACCTGCCTTTCCTTTCCTCCTCAGTCCCACAACACACATATTGTACACTTAAGGTAGTGTGATTCATTTTCAGGTTCACATGCTGGGTAGTTTCTGCAGAGGATGTTCAGTGCAACACTGAAGCTTTAGCTACTGTGACTTGTGAAGCACTTGATGTAATTTCTTATTCTTGAGAAAACTCTCTGGCAGTTTGCAATTACTATTAGAAGCCTCAAAGTTGGTATTTGGGATAAGAAACTTCTGAGCTTTCACACATGCCCACCCTCTACACCCTTCTCAGTCTTCCCACACAAACCATATGAGCAATCATATAAATTTTTCACTTGGTATGATTAAGGTTGCACTGGAACAAAATGCCAAAGTACACCTGGGTTTAAAAAGGGAAAGTAGGCTAACAGTTTTATATGCATACTCTCCTCCTGCTTTGTGCTCTTTAATCCTGCAATTTACTAAAAATTGCTCTTAAATTAGTATTTTTCTAGTGTATTCTCTGTTCCCAGATGCTGGGACTCCTATAAATGTACATACCAATTGACTAGCTCCCTATTATCGCATTGCATTTATATTCTTTAAATATCCAGGAAGGTGTCTAAGTTAGCCTCAGTAGAGAACTTTCAGCTGGATACATGGAACGTAAGAGAAATATGCAGTTGTCATCTTATGAGGCTGTGCACTTTATTTGTCTTGCTGCCATTAGAAACATCAATTTTGAAATCAGAATTAATTTATAGTGACTTCTGGCAAACATGTTTGCTTCCATTATGAAATGGTTTGCTGCATATTTGATGAGTGCTGTGCTGTCTTATCTCACTCTCACTTGTAAATGTTCAAAATTGAAATCAAATGCCATTTTTTGTGCCTGCTGATGTCAACATAATGTAGAGTGGAGCTATGTTTTCTGGTTGACTTTACCAGTGCTGATTACCTTGCTTGAATCTTATCTGGTCTAGTGGTATTTTCTTCAATGTAGCCTCTTGCATTTTCCTGTAAGAGAACTTGATAACATTGGGAAGTAACTTCTTATGTGTATTCTATGTTAGATTACTATCATTTGAGGCCAGTTAATGCAAAATACTGTCCTTTCTCATGAAAGTAGTAAAGATTTTGGGTTTTTTTTTTTTTTTTTGGTGATGACATAGAAGAATAGAATGGCTTGGGTTGGAAAGACTTTGAAGATCATTTAGTTCCAATCCCTCCTTCCCCACTGCTGCCCCTGGGCAGGGATGGATGTCACTGTTCAACATGTGATATCCTGTTCTTAATGGTCTTGCTAATTTGACTAAGCTACATTGTCTTCTCAACTATTCGTTCTGTCCAACTGAAAAGGCCATCATGTAAAAAACACTGTTACTTTGGTGACATTACATATTTGACTTTATTGTAATTACTTCATTAAACTATTACTTAAGTTATGACCATATTTGAAATTATGTTTCCTCCAGCTTAGTGTGATGTTGACTGTCTTTAAAAATGTTTTGCTTGAATGGGAATCTCTTTTCCTTTTCACCAGATTACTGTTTACAAAAGTCAAATTGGAGTCTCTGTGCAGAGGCCCGGATGAAGCACTCCTTACGTGTAAACACATGCTCCAGATTTGGAAATCCTGCTACAATCTCACTAACCCAAGGTAAGATGCTGTGGAATTCTAGGCTGCTCACCACCCTGCTCAGTAGTCTTTCATGGCAATATTAAGTTAGCAGTCCTGCATTTGCTTGGTCTGGCATTTCCTATGAACAAACTAATCCTCTGGGAATCTGGGGGATGAAGTGCAAAGACACCAGTTGATGGTCATGTAGAAGTACCTAGGGTTCCATGAAGTAAGGTATGTCAAAGCTAATAAAGTCTGCAGAGGTGAGCACTGCTTAGAGAGATTGGGTAACTCATCCATTCTCAATGTACTCGTATGGTCTTGGGTTTTTTCCTGATTTGGGGTTTTAGAGTCTTTTATTTTGGTAAGTGGAGAGATTGCTGTAGTGGAAATATAGTTCAAGGATTTTCATCAAATAATATGAAAGAGGAGTAGAGATTAATGAAAACTAAAGCATCAGAGGTCACATGGATAGATATTATATGCTTGTAAGGTCAGCATGGCTTTTTTTTTTTAAATTGAGGTCTTGCTTGTGAACGTGTTTAGGTATTCAAAGGCAGTACCAAGTGTATGGATAAGTTGTTATAGTCCTCTTTGGCTTTCCAAAATGTTTTTGTGAAGGTCCTTTGTAGGAGCGGCTGGATGGACAACACCAGCCACCTGGATGATAAAAGAAGAAGAAGAAAATACTAAAGCAAAAATATTGCGGTCCTGAGGGAGCCAGAGCTAAGATTAGTGCGTGTGTGTGAAAAGAATCGCAAGGTCAAGCTGAAAAGCCGCTTGAAGCATGGTTGTTCTCTGTGTCTGGAAGCAGTCACATGGGGGTGTGTGGTATGTGGGGAGATAAGGAAATATCTTGCTGTCTGGAGAGCTCGAACCTGGGATTGGTAGAGTCTGTATATAGGAATGGAGTGATAAAGTTACAAGAGAGTTCTGCCTGGACAAAAGTCTGTCCTGCTTGAATTCATTTACTGCAAACAGTGCAGAGTCACGACCTTTTTTCTACAGTCCTTTGCCGTATATATTTAGACAAGCCACGTTTATCAAGTACCTGAAGAAGAGGACAGGCAGAATTTTCTGCTGTTTGGTTGTTTGAAGAAAAGGTGCTACAGCAGAAGAACTTCGTACCAGGTGGCATCAGATACCTGTGTATGATGAACATCAGCTGTTCGGTTTTTGCTCTAAGTTGATCTCAGTTATGTAAAAATATGCAACTCTTTAGGATTGAGAAAGGTGACCTAATGGCCGAAGAGGAAAATTTCTTCTCTCCTTAGTGTGCTAGTGAGCAGTTCAGAGCAGGAATGTTTGGAGGGTGTGGCAGGAAAAGCTTGGAACGGGATCCAAGCACACTGAGAGAGACTCTGATACTTCCTTGTGGAACAGGGAGCATCCCTCAGGGTACGGAAAGCAAGTATGTCAGAAGCCAGGAAGGTTTGAGCTGAATTGTTTTTAAGTCAAAGTCACTGATAGAGCAGCAGGGACCTGGGAGAAAATTTTTCTTCTACCTTAGTGGGTGGAGGTTTATTTTAGTTAACTGGTTGTGTGTGTGGGTAGTGGGGGTTAAGAGTTTAGTACCAGAGTGCTGTGCTTTGCAGAATAGTTAAAATTTCTGTGTGAACCTAATTTCAGAGAGGCTTTGCATGTACTCTGGCACAGCTTCACCTTCCTTCTCTGCTGTGACATCTTCTGCAGAGATCAGGGCTCTAATCATAGCTTGTCATTCCTTCATAGTTATTGTTGTCTTTGTGCTAAGAGCTACTGTGCCTTGTTCAACACACTTTAAGTAATGCCTCCTTCAGACATCAGCAGCGACTGTGAAAATTTACTCTTGGCTGTGTCAGCTTCAAACAGCAGTGGTTGCTAATGCTCGTCGCCATTCTTCAAGAACATCTAAGTGGAAAAATTAACAAGGACTGCATTGCATCTGATAGATTTTCTGCTTTCTTATCTTAACATTGAAATATTTTCTTGAAGCTCTGGTGTCTCATTAAAATCGAGTTAGGAATGGAATGGACAGGATAAATGTCATGATGGAAGGTGACAGGTTTCCTAAATGACATGTTCAGAGTTATATCAAATAGTGAATAAAGATACCAAGTTGTAATCTTTCTTTGGTTGGTCTGTGTGAAATTTAAGGGCTGAATAACTTCATATGGTATCAGGGTGATCCAAATTGGTCAGACTGAGATAACAATTCTCACTGAGACCTGAAATATGACTGGGAAGTTCTGTTCACCGACTGAACTCCTGATATACTGAAGAATGATGATGCAGGATTGTTGTGAAAAGTTAAATTTTCCAAATTCTGTAATTTTAACATACATTTTATTTTACTGCAAAGCACTATTTGAAAATGTCTCCCACTGGAAGTAATTGAAGCTTTTTTTTTAATTCTTTAAGCCAATAATAAAAGGTCTTTTAATAATTTTAAACCTTTTTAGAATGTTGTTTGTCAAAGATTTAAATATCCTTTATGCTTATAAGAAGTATCTTTTTCTATTCTGATTTGGACTGAAAACTAATTTTGATGTCTCATTTTTCCATTGAGATAAGTAATTTTTTTGATAAGCTGTTTTATATTAAATATTTCTTCTTCAATTCATCTGATTTTTGTGCAATAAACTTGGGTTCAATGCCCTCAATAATATTTTAGTAATTAAAAAAAAAAAAAACAAATAACTAGATATACCACACAAAGTAAGGACCAAATGCCACGCTGTGCCTAAGACTTTAAACATTTTTTATTTTGTTTTCAACTGACATACACACTTTTTTCTCATGAGGTGATTAATATGAATTCTAAACTTATTTTATGCTGCAAAGCTTGGAAGGTTTAAATATGTACCTCCAGCCTGCTACTTGAAGTGCCTTAGAAAATAGCTGAGTATTTTTCCACTTATTAGTTTGCATTAGGAAAACACAGCAAACTGCAGTGACAGAGCTGTGCTTACAAGATACTTAGGCTAAGTCTGGCTTTCCTCATCAGCAACATGTGGCATGTTGTTTCATGTGGATTGAAGAAATAATGAAGACAACGATTACCAAAAAATTTATACCAGCTGATTTAACAACTACAGCTGATAGTGTGCGTCCCAAAAAATTCCCTTCTGTTTCATGTGGATTGCTACAATAATGTCATTTTGTAAGGAAATACTGCAATACTGTTAGGTAATACAAAATTGTATTTATACCATTTTAGTAACAGTGGTAGAAAGAGGGGACGTTGTTTCACTGACTTTTGAAGTTTGCAACTATAAGGAGTTACTGAGAGGCTTCTTGACCTTCTCCTAACAACATAGGAGGGTGTTGTTAAGGCAAATTAAGAGATGTACTGCATTCTAGTCTTGCAGTTTAGATTAAAGTTTCTCAGGCTTTACTTTAAACTAGGAGTTTTGTACAGTTGTTTTGTTTTTTTTCTTCAGTGAGAATCAGACCAAAGTTTGCACTCTGCAAAGCTGGGCTTTAAAGCTTAATTAAAGTTTGTGGGGTGCTTTGTCCTTTTTTTTTTTTTTTTAATGAGACTTTTAAAACGGTGTTCATTGATAGTGAGTAGTACCAGACTTACAATCCTAAAAGTGAAATTACTTTATTAACCATAGAATATTAAAGAAGGAATGCCCATATGTGCTTCCTCACACTTTGCTGACAATGTGTCTCAGTACTCGCCTCATCTTAAGGAGAAAGAGCACTTAGTTTTTCAGTCCCTGTTCTTCTGCTGAATCTTTAATAGTAGTTCTAGGAGCAATTAGTTTTCCAGCAAGCACATCAACAAGAAACCTGAGGGACAGATACTAAGTTACAGCTAAAATAGAAATTTAAGTGCATTTGTGCACAGGTGCAATCAGTGAATATCACTGCTGCTGCATGGGCTCCTGAGATGTTAGACGTGTTCAAAATGTACCTACTATGCTACTAGAATCAAATTCAACATTACGCAGTTAATATGCATATGTGCATATATTAAAAAAACAAACAACAAACAGGCAGCCTGCCCCACAACTCTAGAGATAATTGTGATACTTTTTTTATGTGAAGTTATGGCATCTTTATAACATCTTTACCAAAAATTAGATGTCCTGAGTTTAGTGTTTCTCTTCAGTCGGGGAGAAGTATGGATTCTCAAACTTACATCTGCCTTCTCGACTTTCTGTGATAGCTGTACTTCATAAAATATAAATATTTAAGGCACCATGGATCCTTTCTGTAGAGCTGTTAGTTATGAACCAAATTAAAAGCCAATATTTCCTTTGTGGTTGTATTATGACAACATAATTTGTGAAGTAAATACAGATTTAGTTTTGCTTAGCTTAATTCTGCAACTGGCTCAATGCACTGTGAGTGGTTAGTGGTGCTTGGTACTAAATTTGGTCATAGCAGGAACTTTTATAGAAAGAACCTTTGTGGGAGTGGGGCAGCATGCGACTTGTATATCGGTATAAAATTTTATATTTTAATAGCTCACAATTTCTGTACTTCACTCCAGTGACTCCGGCCGTGGGAGCAGCCTGTTAGACAGAGCGATTGCTGACAGACGACAGCTTAATACCATTACATTACCAGACTTCAGTGATCCTGAAACAGGTAAGAACTACATTTGAACAATGAAATAGGTAAAATTGTATGGCCACAGCTAGGTTTGGCATTAGTTTTTTTAGTTTATTTTGCAAAATGAAATATTTTCATTGTTGTCATATAAGAAGAAATAGACATTGTGTGACATATGATTTTTTCTTTTTTTATTTATGAAGTGTTTGGCCATGTTCTCTGTAAATATCTGTAGTATGGATCTGCTGAGCTTAGTGGTATTTTGTTACACAAGGGCTAAAAACTAGTATGCTGAACTAGCCTATTTGCCAAAGTCCTGTGCTTTTCAGTCTGTTCAGTACTTGCCCATTTTTGTTTAAAAGGTAAATCAGAAAAATTTCAGAGAACGTTTAATCTCAAAAAAATTGAAGACATTGTTGCTTTTTAAAATTAAATTAATTAAATTAAATCAATAAAATATCAAATATATGTTAAAATAAAATTACATGGGTGGGTAGGCTTACTGTAGACAGTTGACATTATAAGCAAAATTTATTTATTATAAATTGTATATACTGTGTTATTTTTACATACATATAAAAAGTTGTAATGCACATGTGCACCACATAAAAGTTAAGATTGTTACATGTCAGTAAATACAATATGTAGTTTCCTTTATTAATATATTGTTATCATAATGCAAACTAATATACCTTAAAAGTTATACAATCAGAAAGCATGTGAGCCATGCATTCTGTGAAGCTTGCTGAAGGTATTTTGTAGCTTTTACAGTATCTTGCTTGTGTTCTAAATATTGAGAGTTTTCTCTTTTCTAGGTTTTATATGAAAACCATAGCGTGTTTTTCCTGACACCTTTCAGGGCTGTATTTCTGCTTAATCACACTTTGACACAAACAGCTTATAGAAGAGTTTGCCAAACTATGAATATGAGTACATTTGACCCATAAATTAAGATACATTGAAGTGTGTAATGTGTGTCTTTGTTCAATATCAGAATTGTGCAGTACAGAAAAATCCAATTTAGATATTTAACTTCCGAAAGTTAAAGTTGGATTGAATGACTACTCAGTTTTGAATTTAAAATAAAGTAAAAGTTTTCTGTGCTTCCTATAATGCAAACAGTTATGATTACGAAGATCAGGTCACCTGATTTCAAAGAACTGCAATACGATATGGCATAATGTGGCTTAGTTCCCCTAATGTGGAATCTTATGTCTCCTTGTATTTGCATAATTAAAATGGGGAAGATGACATTATATCATTCTGTGGTGACCATTCTATATTGTAGTCGAGCTCATTGTTTTATTTTTAAGAACACATCTAGATTTTATAGGTTTCATTTATATATATAGATAGACATAGATAAGATTTTTTGCCTTCAAAACAGTGCTTTTTGGGGATAGGTGTTGTAAAAGGTTTTTTTGTGGTTAGTTATGATTTTTTGTTTGTTATTTTTCCAGTGGGGACATACAGCTTTTGATCTACACCCCCAGGGTGTCTTATTTTAAATCTGCCACACTTGAGAGCAGAGTGAATAGGTGCATTTTAAAGACTGCAGATTCCTCAATGCTTTTAAGTAAAGATGAACCCTCATCCAAAACTGTGAGCTTTTCAAGAAGCTTGCCCCAGATTCAAATCATGCAGACAATATCTTGATTGGAAAACAGGATCTCTGCATACATTCTGATTTTTCTGGCAGGTCCAAATTGTCTTTTTTTCTGAATCTCAACTGTGTTGCTAGAACTTTACTATCAAGAAGAACAAGATGGGAAATTAAAATTATGGGGTCCCTTTTTGATTATTTATCTTATAAAGGTAATGGTGGAGGATGGGTAGGTGTCCTTTTTTTGTTTTGTTTTTTTAAATTGGGAGTTGGAGTTGGTTTTGTTTGTTGATGTTTTTTTCCAGTTGTTCATTTTAGCAGAAAAAACCTGGTTGCAATATCAGTACTCAATTTCTGGCAAGGACTAGAGCTCTATCTACTCCCTCTATATAATGATATATATAAAAAAGCTCCACATCCAGGATTTGTCCAGAATTCTTCAGTCAGAATATTATATAAAAATGCAGGAATTAAAAGGTTATATATATGAATCAAAGAAATGAAGCTTGTCATTTGAGAAAGCTTGAGCAGACTGTCAATAACATACTGTTCACAATATGTAGATGATAGAAACAATAGATGATCAGGATGTTAAGACCTTTATAGGGTTGAAAGAGCTCATCTGCAAATTCTATGGATCCACAGTGTTTAGAAATGCAGAAGGAATTTCACAAGTAAATAAATGTTAAAATGCAAGAAAGTTATTACTGAAAATCCTCTTAGGATGAAAATGTTTGCTCCCCTCCTTGTTTCACAGTGTAATGTTACCTTGTGTATATGTTTGTATACATGCAAAAATTTAGAAATTTTCCCCTTCCTAACTTTGCTTGCTGTCTATGATGATGATCCTGTTTGCCTGTCTAGCCCTGAATTCAGTCAATCTAAATACCAAGAAATGAGAGCTAAAATTCAAATTTAAAATCTTATATTCTTGAAATTTAATTTTTAAAATCCATCAAAAAATCTAGGTTTCAATTCTTTTTCTTTGTTGTATCAATTAAGCAGAAGTTGCCATCTGAAAAAAGTTATTAAAAAACTGCTTTATATAGAGGTCTTACCAATACCATAATGATTAAGTGATTCAAGTTTAAATTTGTGTAACCCTTGAATATCAAAAGAGTGTATTGTGGGTTTCTTACAAGGCTAGACTGTTGATTCTAGTGCCGAATTTTCTTTAAGTTTGCCCTCTGTTTCAGCTGGCTTGCCATGAGTGGCACCCATCCATGTTTGTATATGTTGATGAAGGAAATAAATATAGAGGGGGGGGAAATTATTTTTGATGAATCAATCACTGAAGTAAAATCTCATAAGGAGACAGACACATTTCATATCCAAAAGCAGATATGCATATGCAAACCACTAGAGACTCACTGGCTATGTGGTTAAGAGAAGTTGCATTCAGTCTTTTAAAAAGCAGATTATTTGATTTGGTTGGAGTCCACTGAGTTTATCATAGGAAGAAATAATATTTCTTTGGACTTTATTTCCCCTTTAATTTATTTTTAAAATTTATGCATTGGAATATAGTGAAAAAAATCTTTAATTTACTTTTGTACTCTAGTATGGAGGGAGAGTACATATAAGTAAAGGGGTATTTTTTGTTGTTGTTGCTCTCAGAAGTGATATTTATTTTATGTAGAAGCCATTTCCATCTTACTGAATAATGACACAAATGCTTTGCATTTTTGGCATCCATTAGTCCATTAAACCCTGTTGAATCTTTTTTCTTTCCTGCCCTCCCCACATCCCTTTATCATTCTCTTTGTTTCGCTTTTTAGCCTCTGATACTTCCTCATCTTCTCTCTCAAGAACAGAGTCTCCTCTCCAACTGTTTGTATCTTCTCATCTTCCTCATCCTCATCCTAAACCAGATATATTTGTCTGGCCCCATGCAGCCTCTCCACACTGTGACCAAGTTCCTGAGCCCCGTACACCTACTCGCTGTAAATTGGCTTTCTATTCCTGATGGGCATGTTTGTGCTGTATTTTTCTGATAATCTTCATAACTGATAAACTGTGTTTAAACAGATTATGTTTCAACAGAGTGTCAATGAAATCTGGCCTTTTCAGCTGCTTTTCATACAAACTGTACAGCAATGCTGCCAGAGTAGTTCAGGCAGCAGGTTAAAACAACAGAGATTTTCAGGCATTTCTTTTTAACTCCTTTTAATTTCTGTTAAATTGTCCTTCATTCATACCTTTATAAGTAACACTCTTTTGTCACTGAATTTACTATAATCCAATCTTAAGAATTCATTTTGACACCTAGTCTTTAAACTGATATCACATCAAAGATATTAATTCCCAACAAAATACAGAAAATAAATCTTTGCGTATTAGCAAAATTCACTTGTTAAAATATCTGACATAAGACCAGAGTTTTGAAAACACTAGCTCGCTCATATGTAAGCCTGTAACTGGAAGTTAAGGAAAGCACTTCCTTCAGACTCCAGGAAATCTGTGTCCTACAGAAGTGAAGTCTGACTTTCTTGAAGTATTTGAATAGCTGATTGACTGCTATTACAGGTTTGGGAATGGTTGAGTTGAACTTGCTCAGAGCTACTCTCTATATACAGTACATCCCAGTTAGCATTAATTGGCTCGTCCTTGTTCTTTCAAAGCTATAAGTTAGCAAGAACCTACTCAAGACTGAAGGCAAACTGAAAGAACGCTGAAGCCAAAGCACAGATTCCATTATGTGAAGCCCAAATTTTCCATTTCCAAGCTACTGTATCCTCAGGCAAAGGAGCTTCTACCATATGCGTGAGAAGTAGCAGAGGTATGGGGGGGAAAAAAAAAGATATTGGAGTCCTTTGTATAGTGTCAATAACTATTGAAAGTTAAAGCCGTCTGAGTAAGGAGCGGATTCCCTAGATGCTTTACAGTACGTTAGGCTGAAAATCTCATGTTCTTTATCTTGCTCAATTCTTTTTTTTTTTTTTTCAGTGAAAAAAGCCTAAGGCATTTTCTATCATTGACTTCACTTCCAATTTCTGTTGAGCAGGAACATGATTTTAGAGGTGTAGCATCTTACTTGATTTTTTGTTTCTTGAAATCCTGTAAACCTGATTTTGCAGTTTGAAGATTATCAGAAATCCTCTGGCTTTCTTGGAGTTTTTGGCTTATATATATACATATAACATTTTTTTTTCTTCTTACTTTGTATTTTAATTTGTGGTTTGATCTGTCCAAAGGCAATCCATCAGATGCTTACTTTCATGGTTTTTACTCCCTTTTTTCGGTTTGTAAGTAGTATTCACTGTGCATTTCTATTAATTTCTCAAGGACTAAAATCACCTTTTCCTTTACCACAAAACGTAGATGTTTTGTCTATCAGTAGTGGAAGCTTGATAGTGTGTAAAACAAGGCTGATGCTCTTTGCCCATTCAGTCACCCCAAGGGCTGTAACCTTATGAGATCTGAATGCACTCAACTAACACTTGCATTTAATAATTAAAGAGGCAGTATTCATTTCTAGAGGACTGCAAATAAAGATATATTAGGAAGGTCTTGTGTAACATAATGGCCAGCTGCCAGGATGTTGTATTAGAGAAGATTTTATGCCACTGCTGTTCCTAAAGGAGTACGTTGATCCAGAATGCAACATTGCAAGTACTGTCATGAGTTATAATAAACTATTGCTTTATTTTGTGGTACAAATTTTTCTTGTAGAATAAAGGAAGAGTACACTTTGAAATAATGAAATTTTGAAAGCAAGCTAAATAAGAGAGAATGAAGAATATAGATCAATAAAAATAACTGCTGCTTTAATCATGATGTTAAATAATATTCTTTTTCTTCAACCACTTAACTTATTGAGCTGTGTGCTTAGCCTTGAATAGTAGATTATATTTTTTTTCATCTGTTGCTTTACCTTTTCATAAATTTTTATGGGGTAGTACAGGACCAATTTGGTGAAGGACACCAATTTGACTAAGCACAGAAAATCTTTTTCAGAGTGCTGAGAGGATGCTTAATCAGTGATGCTGTCCATACCTGACTGCTATCACCTCCACACATGACTTTGCAGCAAAACATAACCTAGCTTTGTAATTTGTGATTGTGAAAGGTGTCTCAGACTCTTAATGAGTTTTAAAGGAAAAAATTCTTAATTTTGGCTAAACCTGCCAGTCTGTCTTATTAAATGCATCACTTGGGTGATGTATTAGTCCTGCAGAAGGTACTGCCTCTTTGTATCAAGCAATTGCTTTTCTTAGCATAGAGTTCTCTGTATGTCACATCACTAACGTTCTTACTGCCAGCTGTGTGCATGTAAAGTGGAAAGTTGTGGGTTTTTTCCTCTTTTCTCCTGCATGAGCATTGCAGTTAAAGTATTTTTTTTCGAAATGTAATTGTTGAAATGCTGAAAACGTGATGAACGTAAAACTGTTGAGTAATATTCTCTGTTATGACATAAAAAAATAAATCCTGCCATAGTGTTGGTGTGAACACGTTCCATGAAGGATGACAGTCCAGTCTTTTACTCATTTTCAGAAGGAAAATTGGATGTACATAGCAAAGTGATTTTGTTTTTCTCCAAGCTTGCATTCCAGCTGGGTGCTGTTAGAGTCCACATATTAGTTTATGTCCATCAGGCTACATGGTGAAGAATTTATGAGGAAATGACCAAGAAAAGAACTGAAGAAGTCATAGCATGTTCATTTACATAGGGTGACTTATAAATGGTATTTAATAGATGGGTTCATGCAGACTCTCCTGTAACATTTAAGAAAAGCCTGAAGAGAGTAAATTGAACGCTTTATTCACAAAATTGTACTGTACATGTGACTTGGAAGAAAAAGGTTTCTGTGAAATGACTTAACTTCTTGTTTAAATTGTGTTTGTTCAAGGCTGTTGGTAGGTTTTCTATTTAAAATTTAGTTGAAGCATTGAATTTGTAACATGGTTGCTGCAGACTGTATGTTAGTATGGTGAGTAGAAACTGTAAATTCTGGATAAGTGCCATTATAGGAAACCTGAGGGGGGGATTATTGCATTTTTATTTTGGAACATTTTGACATGGTTTAGACCTTCTGTCACACTTTGCAGTGTGCAATGTGATTGTGATTCCAGATGTTAACCAATAAGTTAGCTTGGTTGGTCAGAGCATAGTGCTGATAACACCAAGATCATGGGATTGATCCCTGTATGGGCCCTTCACTTAAGAGTTAGACTCGACGACCCATGTGGGTCACTTCCAACTCAGAATATTCTGTGATTTAAAGTAACTTAAGTAGTGAATTCTAGATCTTGCAAAGACACTTCCTATTTCACACTTGACCTTTTTTAGTATAAACAAGCTTCCGAACAAAAACTAACTAAAAGTGAGTAGTCAGAATCTATTTTGGTGATATAATACTTTTCCAGGCCTCATGCTTTTCTGTCTCAAAATAAACGCTTTTTGCTTCTCGTGGTATTTTGAGGGAATTTTTTCTTGATTCTGAAGTGTCATGCTATAACAGCAGGTATAGAAGTCTAGAAGAGGATGGATATTTGTGTGCATGAAAGATGTGGTGAAATTTTAAATCAGAAATTGCTGCTACTCTGAGCATTTCAAGGAAGCTACAGCAGTGAATTGTAACACTGAAAGTGAGGATATGTTTGTGTTTGGCTCAGACCAGTGAAAGTGAAGTGCAGATAAGACTGGGAAGAGAGAGCAGAGCTTACAGTAAAACTATCAGAGAGCCACCAAATAAGTAACTGTGAGGCCTCAAGCAGACTTCAAGATGACTTTAGGACCTACACTTTACCCTCAGTTTCTCACAAACCACTTTGTGTCTTTACCAGTTGTAGTTGAAATTACTGTATGTTTTAGAATTGTAATGTAAATACAAAAATCTGAACCTGGGTATCCTGGGCTAGAACAAGGAATAAAGAATTCAGATAAGTTAGTTCTAGTAAGAAAAGGCAGGAATAAAATTTGAAGAAAGGCAGGAAAAAGCTTTTTAGTACAGAAGATCTTTAAATGATTTTTGTTATCTGCAAAATAAAAGTTTACAAAATGTGTTTTAACAGAAGGAGCCAGAAATGAGTCAGATGACAGCTAATTGTGGCTATACTAAAGAAGTATTTAGTATGGGTTAGAGTCATCATCATGAGTGCAATGTACCTAAAAGATGCCTGACTAGACAGTGTCAAGAAAAAAAAAAGGAAAAAAAAAAAGGTTATAGCAAATATGTAAATGTATGATAAAGTATGCAGTGGCTGTGCTGATTAGATATGCAAGGCTGTACTAGAAGTTATCCCTCCTTCTTCTGGAAACTGTAGCCCTGTCCTTGCTATCTCTCTTCACCAATGCAAGGAGGATTATTAAAGAAACAAAACCAAATAAAAAAAAGTAAAATTATCAATGGTCTTTGCTGTTTTGCGACATCCTTAAGTTTACTACATTTTAAATAAGGCTGAAGTGTGAAGGATTTCAATGGCTGGAATTTCCAAACAGCCTCGCAAAAGTTTGCACCAAGTTTCTTTGTATGCTGCTTAACATTGATCTTCAAACTTGAACCCAAAGAATCCACTTGTTTGCAATATTGTTTAAATTTAGTTGATTATATTGAATAATCTACAGCCTGAGTTTCTAAAAGTCTAGAAGACTTAGAATCATAAAATCATAGAATCAGATGGGTTGGAAAGGACCTCTGAGATCAAGTCCAACCCTTGATCCACTACCACCACAGTTATCAGACCATGGCACTGAGTGCCACATCCAGTCTCTTCATAAATACCTCCAGGGACAGAGAATCCACCATCTCCCTGGGCAGCTCATTCCAATGCCTGATTACCCTCTCTGTAAAGAATTTCTTCATAATATCTAACCTAAACCTCCCCCGGCAGAGCTTGAGACCATGCCCTCTTGTCTTACTGATAGCTGCCTGGGAAAAGAGACCAACCCCCAGCTGGCTACAACCTCCTCTCAGGGAGTTGTAGAGAGTGATGAGGTTACCCCTGAGCCTTCTCCTCTCCAGACTAAACAACCCCAGCTCCCTCAGCCTCTCCTCACAGAACTTGTGCTCAAGTCCCTTCACCAGCCTGGTTGCTCTTCTCTGGACCTGCTCCAGCACCTCAATGTCCTTCCTGAACTGAGGGGCCCAGAACTGGACACAGCACTCCATGTGTGGCCTCACCAGTGCTGAGTACAGGGGAAGGATCACTGCCCTGCTCCTGCTGGCCACACTGCTCCTGTACAGACCAGGATGCCATTGGCCTTCTTGGCCACCTGGGCACACTGCTGGTTCATATTCAGCTTCCTTTTGATCCAAACTCCTAAGTGCCTTTCTGCCTGGCTGTGTATATATGTATATTTTCCTCAGACAACTAATTGCTGCAATATATTAAGGGTTACCTCTTTCCTAAGCAGGAAATATAAACAATTTGAATAATAGCACTTTAAAAAAATTTTTCTAAGAAGATATTTTAAGGTGTTTTTTTTTCTTTTTTTTTTTTCTTTTCTTTTTTTTTCTTTTTTTTTCTTTTTTTTTTTTTTTTTTGGTGTCACTTAGTATAAAATCCAGGGTAGGAAGCACTCAGTATCCACTCTTTTAATTTTAATATAGGTGGCACTGAAACTCATAAGAATTTTATCACAGTATAGGGGTTTTTTTAATTAATAAATTGATGTACAAAAAGTTTTATTACCATATGTGCTTTCTATTTAATTACTAGAAGCTTAAAATCTAGTAGCACATTTTTGATATGAAATTACTTATGGCCTGGCTAGCAGCCAGAGTCCTTGCTTTAAATAATAGAAAGTATAGGCCCTTTTTAATACTAAATTACATACTTGCTTTTCAGAAGGGATTAGATAATCTCCTTTGTGTCAATGAATTGCACCTTTTCTTTACAAATTATTCTGGAGAGGAAAGAAGCCTCTTTCACTGTTAGTCCCCTGAAGGGTAAGAAGTGACAGTCTGCAGTGAGGTGTATTTACAGAAATGGCTGTCAGACAAAAAAAGGGTTGCTGATGACTCGTGCTTATTTATTATACCCTTGCTAGTATTTTTCTTGGAATACACTCCATGTGCTTCTTACTTAGACATTTTTATTTCTTCAGAAGTCAGGTCTTAAAATAAGATACACAAAAACTGTAGTGAATGTTCTGCTGTGAAGGCTGGAGTTGTATCATCAGCCAGTCAGTAAAGGAGAGCAAG
Source organism: Pyrocephalus nanus (assembly GCA_038380795.1). Classification (NCBI taxonomy): domain Eukaryota; kingdom Metazoa; phylum Chordata; class Aves; order Passeriformes; family Tyrannidae; genus Pyrocephalus; species Pyrocephalus nanus. The sequence continues at coordinate 46,907,540 of CM076265.1, read as the reverse complement.
CTCCACTGCCAGATACTGTTTCAGATCTTCAGGGCAATTCCTTTTATAATAAAATGGAATGCTAATTATGTCCTGTGCTGCTTTTCCCTTGTTCCTGTCACTTAAAGGAAATAGGATGCACACTTTCAGACAAACTTCCTCCTAATCTATGTACTAGGAATTTCTCATGCTTTCTGGTTTTCTGGTTTATCTTATCACACTTAAGAATGTAAGTTTTATGTGGCAGATCTCTTCTTGTTAAAATTCTCATGATATTGAGTATAAAGGTTTTGTTTATTTCTTAACTTAGAGTGATGAGGACAAACTTTTGGGGTGCAGTTCAGCTTTTACAAGAATCAGTTCTTTCTTTTGTACTATCTGCCATTGTATCTGCAGAATATTTTACTATCATTATTTATTAATCAGGCCTAGTGAGTCTGAGATTTTGTAATTATAAAACAATTAGAAATACACTGAGACTTAGATGACAAGAAGGAGTGTCACTTAAAATATTCATGTTCTTGATTTAAAAAACAATCATTACTAGATATGCTGACAGTAACTGGCTATCAAAAGTACAATTGCCATTAGGTATTCTCTAGTCACGGCAGCTTTTATCCCTAGTATGCCTTGGGAATGTTCTTTAAGCAAGGGACTTGTTTGCCACAAGGCATTTTAGCTCACACTTCTTGATAAGTCAAGTTTTACATTCAGTGCAGTTTATTGTGCATTTGTGAGGGGGTATGTTGTGATTGTCATGTGTATTTTAGTCCTCTTTTTTTTTTATTCTTTCATCAGTCTTAAAATAATCCTCTAATTGCACTCTATGGAAAGACATAGCAAATACTAACATCAAAGTGCATGCAGCAATCTGAAGACTATAAAGTACAATACCATCACAAACCTTTTTTGGATTTTACTTTGCTAGAAAAGAAGTGTCAAGTTTAATAGAGAATACTCATAGTAGCAACACAAAAAAGCATCAGGTATAGTTACCAATGTTCAGTGTGGTTTTTATATAGTTTTTAAAACCAGTATAAAAGCTTTCGTAAGAAGGAAAATTAACCTGACATTTAAAAAAACTTCTCCAAAATGGTAAATGTAAATTAAATATGAGGAATTTGGGGTAATGCCTCTTATGAAAATGGTTACTGTTAAGTGTTTTATGCAACATATATGGCCTTTATTCTTTCTATGATGGTAAATTTTTTTTTATTACTTCTGCAGGTTCAGTCCATGCCACATCAATAGCAGCTTCCAGAGTGGAGCAAGCATTGTCTGAGGTTGCTTCATCTCTGCAAAGCAGTGCCCCTAAACAAGGTCCCCTGCATCCTTGGATGACTCTGGCTCAAATATGGCTTCATGCAGGTATTATGAAAGTAAAATTTATTTTTCTTTGCTCTCCCCTTTCTTGCTAGCCTAAGGACTTACAGAAATCTGTTATTTTAATTCAGAATCTATTATCACTCATCAGATCAAATTTTTTCTTTGTGTGTGGCACTGAAGCAAGCCAAGAAATAAAAAGCACAGTAGAGTTGTTCTGTATGTAAATCAGTTTATAAGGGATAAGGCAGTGCTTTTAGAATGCAGTTCTTATCAGTGGAGTCATATCTTCTGTAAAACAAAAGCAACACTCTCTCCCTTATCCTTGAAGAATTTAGTTTCTGAAGTACCTAGAGTATCTTAGTATTTATAAGTTTAGGTGTCCTGATTCCGTTGAACGGAAGAAGATGTTTGTAAGATTATTGAATGGAGTTCCTGTAACTACAAATCTTTATAATTGAAAATAAATAACTCTGCATATGTGGGGAAAAAAAAAAGTAGTAGTTGAGCAACCTGTCCCTTGAAGCTGTGATAATGAGCTCTCGTTCAGTTCTCTTCCTTCTGACTTCATTAATGTAAGATACCCATGATTGTTTGTCTAAATGTGGAGTCATCTTGAGTAGATTTACTATTGTTATGCTGCTCCAAGCCTCAGGCTAAATGCAATATCACAAGTGACAGTTACATAAAATTTTAACCAGAAAATTATGATCCAGTGTATTTTTACACAGATAAAATTTATAACTTGCAATTATTTTTAATGATATTTGCATCAGAAAGGCATAATTTAGAAATCATCCAGCAATTGTTCTGATTTGGTCTGCCCTCAGAGTGTTTTTCACTGATACTTTTTTTTCCCCTTCATGTTTATATTTAACAAAACTGTCCCTTTTTTCTTAGCATTTCAATTTACCTATTTTGCATTAACAGTTTTATTGTGTGAAAGTCATCGCAGGGCAATGGTTCCCAGTTATTAATGGTTTAGTGGTTTAGAGGAAAAGCCCAGAAGATTGGAAAGAAAGAGCAATTACAGTGATTAATAATAGTGATCTCATTTGGGGGTGGAAAGGCTCCTCGAAAACAACAGGGATTAGAACAACGTAGGGTCCAACAGGGCACAGTGTAGTCTCCTGCCCTGAATCACGGCATCATTGATTTTAAATATTTATAAACTGTCACAGGCGGCCATCCACAGCAACTCTTAGCATCTGTAATGCTGATGATTTCTCAGCCTTCCTTGGCAGTTTATTGAACTGCTTGTTTTCTGTTTGGCTTTTTTTTAGTTTTTGTTGGTCATGTCCTGTTGCTGATTTTCCAATTCATGCAAGTTTTGCCCACAAATGAGGGGTCTGGACACACTTTTCTGATTCCTTTTTAGTTCACAGCTTAATCAGATTTGCATACTCATTGGATTGCTGCTGCAATCCACTACACAGGCCGCTTTTCACTCTTAAAAATCCCTGTCTTGGCAAATGTGGTCTGTAGGCCATTTTCTTGATTCCTAGCGCAGCAGGAAGCATGAGTGGGAAGTAGGAGAGAGCCAGGTTGGACAATGAGCTGAAGTACTAAAGATCCAGTTGAAGGGCACAACAGAGCATGAAGAGTGCTCTGGCTGTTTGTGTATGAGGAGCAATGAAAACAAAAAAAACCAAGATATTAAGGAGAGCTGCTGTCTACCTTCAGAGAAGGTTCTGCAACCTGAAGTCTGCTTCCTTTCTTTTTGAAATGATTCTGTTCTTGGTACTTCTGTTGGTGATTTGTGCTGTGTTTCAGAGTCTTTGAGTATGCTGCTTTAGGTAAGCTCCTTGTCCTGCTACAGTAAATGTGCTGAGCCTCAAGAAAGGCTCTTTACTGCAGGAACATTGAAAATAAAGTTTTTTCCAGAAGCACAACACAAAACAGATATTCTGGAAGGTGTCTTCATCAGTGTATATATAGATTACTTGCATAGAAAACAGTGATAAAATTACTTTACAAATTACTTAACACCTCACAGCACATATTCTTTAAATAAAAGCGAAGATTTACAATTGGGAAATTGCTTCCTTTTTGAGACTCGTGCCACATTTAACTGTTTGACTCCCCATATGGTTGTGCAGGGTTTTGCTTCTTAGTGGGGGATAAAAAAAATCTTTAATAAGCTTTAAATCTTAAAATACAAAAATTAAGAATTATTCTTCCTGTAAGATTACAGAGACATTGAAAAGTTATGTAAATAAGTTCCAATACATGCAAAACTTAGTGGAAGATTGTAGTGGTTTGACCCTGGCCAGATTTCAAACACCCACTAAAAGCTGCCACATCACCCTCACTTTGTAACTCCACAGAGGAGAGAAAAAAAGAAATAGCTGAGCAATTCATGAGTAGAGATAAGGGCCAGGAGAAGTCACTTATTGATGGGCAAAACAGACTCAGCATGGAGATAGAACTTAAATTTAAGACTTAACGAGTGAGAAATAAAATAGTCTTAAAACACCTTCCCCCCACCCCTCCTTCCTTGCATGTTCTCCTTCCTCCCCATCCAGCAGTTCAGGGGAACAGGGAATAGGGGTTTTGCAGTCAGCTGTTTCTCGTGGGGTACAGTCAAATCTCTGCACCCCAATGGTCCTCCATGGGCTGCAGGAGAACACTCGATTCATCATAGTCTTCATCATGGGCTACAGGGGGGGTCACGTCTCTGAGTCTTTCCCCTGTTCTGTGGGGGTCCCTCCCACAGGAGACAGTCCTTGATGGACCTCTCCCATGTGAGTCCATCCCTCGGGCAGCAGTTCTTCCCTATCTGCTGTCCCATGGGTCACTCTCCATGGGGTGCAGTCCTTCACAGATGAGCTGTACTGACGTGTGTCCCCCTACAGAGCCACAGATCCTACCTGGGCAAAACCTGTTCCAGCATGAGCTTCCCTCTCCATGGGCCACAGGTCTCCAGCAGGACTCTGCTCCATCTTGGGCCTCCCACAGTGGGTCACAGCCTCCTTTATGCATCCACCTGCTCCAGCATGGGCTCCTCCATGAGCTGCAGGGGGGTCTCCGCACCCTGATGGTGCTTCATGGTCTGCAGGGGCCTCAGCTCTAAGTCCTTCCCCTGCACCTGAGAAGGAGCAGTCGGCGTTGTGGCCCCTCCTGCTGCGCTGACCTTGGTGTCTACCTTGTTGTCCCATGTTCTCACTCCTCTCTTCCCAGGCTGGAACATCTTCTATTGCAACAACTTCTGTGCTTAAGTATGTTAACACGGAGGCACACCTCATTGGCTCGGCCTTGGCCAGCAGCAGGAAGTCCCTCCTGGAACTGGTTATCTTTGGCTTCACGGGACAGTGGAAGCTTCTAGCAGCTTCTAAGAAGCCACCATATAGCCCCTCCCACTATCAAAACTCAGCCACATAAACCCATGACAAAGATATTTACCCAAATTGATACAGATGGTGTAAAAAAATAGAAAAATGCTTGTTCTTATGGATGCATATACAGTGTCCTTCCAGCTGTCATTAGTGTGAATGAGCATGGCATTCAGTCCATAGAAGTTGTACATTTTGTACATGGTAACTGGCTTTTAATTTTTCATCTTGTTTTAATGAATGGACTGTTTCAGCCTTTTATTTTGGACATATAAAGGTGGAAAATCAGGCTTATTTTAAATGTGAAACTAAGTGACTTTTGCAATTAGTCTGTTCTTCAGTAGCTCGCTGTTAAAAACCAGACCTGTCCCTAAGTGATCAATGACTGTGATAGTCCTTTTAGAAATGTACCAAGACTGAACTCATTATTGCTATGCTGCTTGATTGGAAAATAGATTGATTCCTCAGTAAAATGCAAGTGTAAGCGTTGGAAGTGTTTGGGCCAGAAGGTATTCTTGTCATTCCTTGGGTGGAGACACTGGAAAGAGCACATCAGATTGGCACCTGATTTCTTTTCAAATGGCTGCTCCTCTCTGAAATGTTCCTACAAAGTCTGCTGGCACTTGCCAGTTTTCCACAACTGATTTGTTTGAATTTGTCATGTTAGTTCTTAATATTTTTATTCAGTTTGAAGTCATTAACTCAGAATGAACACCTCTCCTTTGAATTCAGAAATTTCCTGTATGAACTTTGATGCTTAACACTGAGCTAGAACTTCTGTTTTCTAGTCATCCACTCATGCACATTTTTCAAAAAGCCTGCAGTATATTCTGTTGGGGTGGCACAATTTCTAGTAGAGTAAAGAACTTGTTTTTAAAGTAACTCTTTAATAACTTTAAACAGTAAAGAATTATTTTGTTTAAATTTAATACTTTTAGGAAGGTGTGTTAATAACTCAAATTTCTCTGCTGCAGTTCATAAGCAGGACAGCAAGCTATAGTATCTCTTACATTACAGAAGATGAATTTTTAAGCAGTATTGCAGCCTAGTGTTAAAAGCTATTATTACCATAATTGTTTCTTCTCAAGGAATACAGAATTTCAGCTGTATTCTGTTAAAGTAGAAAATCTCTGCTTATATTTCAGTCTAGAATTATTGTGATAGCAGATAATCACCAACTGAAGTAATTTTTAGTTTCTGAGTAGTATTATCTAATAATTATCTTATTAATTGCTTAATTAATACTTAGCTTTACATAATACCTTTTATAGCCTGTGTAAATTATATTTTTCTGAACTTATCTTTTCACCAAGCAGCTTTTAAAATTATGTTTCTAATCTGGTGATGCTGGAGAAGAGACAGCAAGACCAGTAGAGCTCAAATGGTTAGCATTTAAATAATGTAGTGTATTTTGTACTTGCTAAAATGTTGTTTCTCGCATAGTACCTTTGCAAAAAGCACTCAAGAGTAAAAGTAGCCAAAGCTTTTCAAAAATACTGTAGGGTTTTTTTTTAAAAAAAACCTCTCAGTAAAATTCACAATTTTCTGCTCTGTGTACTGCTCACAAATTAGGCTACCACTTGCTCTTTGGAGCCTATTAACAATAAAAGTAAAATCCTAGAAAAATTATATCCTCCTAAATTTTGATTTTGATTTCAAAATTTTATCTGTTCACTGTCTTCCAGGAGAAAGAGCCTTGCTATTCTTTAGTTATACAGTACTCTGACTGGGTGAGATGGTTCTTTTAGGGTTAGGGGAAAAAAGTATGACTGGATCTGCAATTTCATGTGTTAGTTCTTCACGTGGATGAGACTTTTTCCATCAAAAAACATTTTGGTAGTTTCAAATACACTGCATTAATCAATACATCCACATGGACACACTATGTTAGGTAGAATGTGTTCTGTGAAATCACTGAGTCAACTGAGAAGCAAAATAATGCTCCAATAATACTCCTCTGGTAGAAAAAGATCTGTTGTCCCACCAATAGGATCAGGCCTTAGAGGAAGAAAATAATTTATTCCTGCAATCCTACAAAAATTGGTTAAAAAAAATAGAAAATGAGAAAGAACTTTATACTGTGCTTACCCACCTACTGCTACTGAAAATCCACGTTTTGTTAGTATTGTTATAAATTCAATTTGATGAAAATAGTTTTGAATATTCATAGCAGGTATCACCTGTAAGTTACAGTTTATACCCTCTGCTGTAGTGAAGTTGAGTAGTTAGAGATACTGTCCAGTCTGTTTGATGCAATTATCTCGGGAAAAAGCTCCTTTACAGGCACTCAAACATCAGTCTCATTCAGAGTTTTAGGCATAATCCCAAATGCACTGCTGCAGTGTGAATTCCTGAACTGAGAGACTTTAAACCAAGATGGGTGGCCTGTACAGTCCAGTGAGAGGCATATCTTGGGCAGTGATAGATCACTTTGCTGTTTTGATGCAGCACCTTGATTTAAACCTTAATCTATAAAACTGTTGTGCAGTGTGATACAATAGAATGCAGTTATACAGTTACTTTGAGGTTTCATTTTTCATTTTTATTGGGTCTATACCAACATAAAGGGAAAGATGACCCAACTCCGAATTTTTAATAGCTTTTTCTTGCCTTTAGGATCTCTTTTTTACTCTCTTCTCTCACTCTTTCAGGATGAGATTAGGATAATCCAGCAGGGTAGTGAAATAGCAGTGTTGGAATGTTATAAGAGTGTTATAAGAGCTACTGAAGGCAAATACTTGTTCTGTTGTTAGTTGTTAATTGCTTACTGAATGAAACCTTTTTTTTCCCCCTATAGTCAATCTGATTTGCATAAGTGTATGTCAGGCTACTCAACTGTTTTAAATAGTTCTGGAATACCGGCATGCTCACATCTCAAAAATAAAACTAAAATTAAAAAATCCCAAACTTAAGTTATAAATAACAAACTATAAAGAGAACTCTGGGGTTTAAAAAAGCCATTTAGAGGCTGTAACTCCTTTTATATCTAGACAAGCAACTTTCCTAAAAGAATAATTTAAAATAATTCAGGTAATAATTTCTCTTAAGATGCAAATTTTTTTATGAATATAACCTTTATTCAGAATGAAACAGGAATCATTAATTGGTTCACACATTCCTTCCACAGCTGAAGTCTACATAGGGATTGGGAAGCCTGCTGAGGCCACAGCGTGTACCCAGGAAGCAGCTAATCTCTTTCCAATGTCCCACTATGTTCTCTACATGAGAGGTCAAGTGTCTGAACTTCGTGGAAATATTGATGAAGCCAAACGCTGGTATGAAGAGGCCTTATCTATTAGTCCTACCCACGTGAAAAGCATGCAGAGGCTGGTAAGTCTCGAGTCCTCCTTCATAAGTCCTGTCATCTCAACTGATGTTACTCTACTGTGAAATCTTGACCCATAGCTTATGAGTTTTGGATCTGTATTCTTATTAACAAAATGCTTTGGAAACAGTTTTTTCTGGCATTTATTCTCTTGGGATGTAAAAAGGATCTGCTAGCGATAAGACTATTTCAGTCCTAATAGAGACTACAGGAAAAGAAATCATTTGCATCTGCCTAATATTCAGTGCCATTAGGAAATAAATAGGTTTGTGGTAAGATACTGTAGTCTAGAGGAAAGACCAGTCATTCTGCTATTCCAAACTAAAAGTCAAATTCATAAAATCATAGAATATCCTAAGTTGGAAAGGACTCACAAGGATCATTGAGTCCAACTTCTGGCTCTGCACAGGACCATCCTCAAGAATCACACCATGTGACTGAGAACATTGACAAAATGCTTCTTGAACTCTGTCACATTTGGTGCTGTGATCACTTCCCTGGGGAGCCTGTTCAGCACCCCACTACCGTCTGGGTGAAGAACCGTTTTCTAATATCCAGTGTAAACCACCCCTGACACAACTTCAGGCCATTCCCTCAGTCCTGTCACTGCTCACCACAGAGAAGAGATCAGTGCCTGCCCTCCACTTCCCCTCACGAGGAAGGTGTAGCTGCGATGAGGTCTCCCCTCAGCCTCCTCCAGGCTGGACAGACCAAGTGAGCTCAGCCACTCCTCACACGGCTTCCCCTTCCCATCTTCGTTGCCCTCCTTTGGACACTCTCAAATACCTTTCTTATATTGTGGCATCCAAAACTGCACACATGACTTCAGGTGAGGCCACACCAGCAGAGAGTAGAGCTGGTCTCTACATTCTACATGTTTATTCATTACCTGTATGCTGTGTGGTTTCTTGAATTTTTGAAAGGTAGAGAATCAGTCTTGCCCTCAAATGAATGTAGCTTTAAGTGCAAAGGTGCCTTCCCCAGCATAAATGTATGTTTGTTTAAATACTTCATAGTATACAAATATATACATGTATATATTCTGTGGTTAGTATGTTAGGAAAATTACTTTCTCTTTTAATCCAGTTTTCTTCCAGATAGAGCAGAATATAACTGCTGAAATCAGCTTCTTACCAAATCTTTTTGTTCAGAAGTAGGAGCTGGTTTCTGCCTAGGTACTTATGAATTATTCAGAGAAATTTCTTGTGCATCCCTAAGGCAAACATATGAGACAAAAGATCAGATAGGAAGGCAGCATAGGGAGAATTTTTTGTTTCGCCTTTTCAGCATTTTGAGATATTTGAGCCTGCTGACAAATGCCAAAAGGTTCCTTTTTCTGAAGGAGCAGACAGTCAACCTAAAGCAGTGCAACTCAGTGAATATAAAACCTTATGTTTTTCTGGGTATCTTTTTGCCCTTCCTCTGAATTCACCCTTGAATAAATAGTGTGTAAACACACAATACTCTTCAGAATGACTGAGAAATTAGCTGTCTTAAGAGGCATGTGAGATGAAAATTACTGGGCTTCCAATCAAGGTTTCTTTTTTAAGCGTTTTTCTGTTTGAATCCAAGGTGGAAGGTAACTGTTCATTTCATTGGATTGGCCAGTCCTTTGCAAGGATTCTTATAATTTTAAATTTTGTTTCTAAAAGCTTTCTCTACTATTCTAGACCTTTTCTGTACTAAGATACTGTTTTGAGTATATTCTGAGAAATTTATGCTGTTTAAATACAAAATTAAAGATGTATGCTGTAGAAATACTTGTCTATGTAATTTCATGTAGGGAAAAAGTACAAGATTCTGTATCCTTTTAATCTTTTGACTATGGCAAAAAGTATTTTAAGGAGGAAGTTTGCAATATTTAGTTTTTCGTGTGTGTATAGATTAATATCTGCACATCCCAACACTTCGTGTGTCTTTACCTATTCATTATAAAGAATATGATCTCAGTGGCAGAGGAGCTATAGCAACAGCACTGTGGAGGTATCAGCCTCTATAAAAACAGCTGAAACATTAACTTCTAATATTTGTGTTCACAACTCTAAGCTGACAGTTGGGTTATGAACAAAACTTCTGTGTAAAAAACCACTATTTTCTGTGATGAATTTAATATTTTAAAATTATTTGATACAGCTTTCTAGCAATGCTTGGAAATTATATAAAATGCTACTGTTTCCGTGTAAAAGTTACCTTAGAGCTTAGATTTATTTAATAAGCTCTGGTAAATTTCTTTTTAGAGGGCAAAATACCAAGTATAGATCATAATAACTTTATGTATAAAATGCAACAAAAAGGCAATAAGATTTAAGGATGACACGAGTTCTAGCATGTAGCATATGTATACAGCCCCTCCTTTCCAAGTAAATTTACTGGAAATAGTTAAACCTGCAATTGGTTTTGAATGATTTTTTTTCTTCTGAGTAAAATTTTAGAGTGAGTGACATCTGACACTCAGTAACATTTCCTGGTGCTAATCTTTGATTTGAGATAGTCTTTGTAGTTGTCTAGAGAAAAACAAAAGCTAAATAAAAAATAAAATATTTGTTTAATTTTGTATTAACAACAATAGCATATTGGTAATATGTAAGTTTTTTCCTTTTATAGTCCATCCTTTTAATGATGTTACAAAACTCTGGTAAGAGGGATGAAAAATTAAATTTTCAAGCTTTACTATTTTCCGTTTTGGTCATAAGTCTTTTTAAGTACTTGTTCCTGAATATAATCTACACTTCCTACACAGAAACAACCTTATTAATCTAAATTACTGAAGAAATGTGTGAATAAAGACCAGAAAGGTTGTGTTTATGGCTTCAGAACTGTTGTGCTTCCTCCTGTGAATTGCAGCATGTGCTGTGCTTTGGAGTTTCTGCATAAAGACTCTTGCATTTGTCTCTTGTGCAGACTCCACATTCTGTTAATGTGACCATGCACTCTGCAGAAGTCTAATGTATTATTGGAATGACATCACTTCTTATTTGCTGGTATCACCTGTTAAAGATTATATTTTTCAAAAATTACATTTTTCTAAAGAAACAAGTTCTTACTCATTTTCCTGCTGTCTCTAAGGTCTTCACTGATTTACTCCTGTTGCAAGAGATTTATTAAAATGCAAAACAGGAGGTCTTGGCAATGGTGTGAAAATTGGAGCAGTTAAGAGTGATGAAAGAGATCTATTTGCCAGCAAAATGATAATCATAAATATGAGGGCTTGGGGGGAGGTTTTTGCCTTATTCATGAAAGGCTTAGGACAGTGTAACACCAAATCTTGGTGACTTGTTCCACAAGTAAATGAAAAATTGTTTATCTGTGTTATGCTTACCTAAATTTTAAAAATGGAACTAATTGGGTCATACTTCTGCATTACCCAAGATGTGAGCTATTCTAACAGAGAACTGGCTGCAGGGGGCAGTGTGTTTGTGTTCATACTCACTGCTATTTTTGCCCCTCCTAAAATGTTGGGGGGGGTATTAATTAAATCAGCTGAACAACAAAACTAGTTCTTTTAAAGAGATGTGCTGGTAAAATTCTCTTTAGTTCCTTGTGCAACTGAATTATTCCTCATACAGTTAATGTTTAAATCCATACAGTCATACACTCTGTTCTGTTGAGCAATGCTCATTTTAAGATCTGCCTTGTTCTCAGGTGTTATTTTTTACTGTTTGTCACTAACTGAAATTTTCTCCAAGCCAGAGGTTATACTAGCTTGCTATTTGGCTAGCTCTGACTGTTCACAAGATGTCAAGAGGGAAGCAATAACATGTCAGTATTAATTAGGTGTACTTCAGAGAGTGCAGCAGCAATGCTTTCAACAAATGCAGTGTCCTTTCTTCTTTTTAAGGGTTGTGTAGTGCACTCAGGAAGAACGATGTGAAATTGTGTTCTAAAGGTTTGAAATGCTTTGAAGTCTTTATTTCAAATCATTTTTTTCTCACATCTAATGAAATTTTAAATTTTCTTTAATTACTTAATTTTGAAATTGTGATTCACACTTCAATTCAGTGTCATATACACATGGTTGTCACCTGCCTGATTTTGACCAGAATGGATTTATTTGAACAACATTATCCATTCTCCCTACCCTTTATCACCACCTCCAGATTTCTGCATTACTGCTGCCTTCCTGCTTTTGTCATTGTTTTCCTCCCCTGTGAAAAAAGAATAAACACACTTTTATCTCCTGCAGTCAGAGCGCTGTTGTGGAAAGTAGCCCTTACTGCTGACGTCCAAAAAGTCCTGAAACAGGCTATCATTCAGTAATGCCTGAAATGGCAATGAGTATTTCAATCCATTGTCCAGGAAATAAATCTGTGCATTCTCTCTCGGGCTGAAAAATTCTTAGCTAAATGTAGCTTTGACATGAAAAGGTTATCCAGCATTTGTATGTTGTTGCAATCCCAGAATACTGTAGTATTTTTTGAATATTAAGTAATTCATCATAGCACTTGCCAGTTAATCCTACTAAGCTATTAGTAGCTTAGTTTCTAAGAGTAGAAAATGAAAACAGAAAGTGAAAAATTACTTAACCAATTACTCATGTAGAAATTAGTTTTCAAAAAGCATTATCTTAGAGAGTTACATTCCCTACACCACACTGTTAAATATCTGTTAAAGTTTCCTTTAATTATGCAGAACTAAGCCAGATCTCTTAAGGCTTAGATTAACTACATGTGCTTTATATCTCTATATTATTATTTATTTCTAACTGTACTGACAGAGTAGTCTTTAGAAATGTGAATTCAGACCCTGTTTGAAGGGGTTGTGGGAGCTAAAGAAGAGAAAGTCTAAACAGTTACCCCAACTAACTTTTTTTTCCTTCAGCGAGGCAGTGTTCTCATCTGAAGAATATTTGTTAGCTCATTTGATTTTCACTGTCAGGCCCTTGCATGGTAAAATTGTTGGTTTAGGCCACATAGGTTTGTCCTAAGCATATTATGCTGGTTCTTGTGGGTGGTTGGGGTTGTAACTGATTACCACAGAGCTAAATGCTAATGCCAAATCTCAGTGCTCATTTGACTTCTCTCTAAGTGCATCCATATGCACATGGTGGTTGAAGAAGAATGGAGAAATAACAGCTATGGGGTTTGTTAGATTTGTTAGTAAAATGCTGTGGCTTTGCCTGTCAGAAACTTCAAGGTTATTTCACAGAATAGAGAAAACAAAACATATATTCGGCCAAAAACTCACTGCTCCTTACAGAAGGTATTTTACTGTGATTTGACCTGTCACATCTAAATGTTTCAAGTGGTTGCATTCTGTACTCTGAGAAAACAATAGCCATGCTGCTTGTATTTTAACCTGGAACCCATGGAGTTCGAGTGATTCAAGGACTGTTTCAATGCACTTTAAATACCTCATCTGCCATGTGACACTCAGAGGCTATATTCTTTTTGGTCTTCAAAATATTATTATCCATTTTAGCCTTACAACAGAACACCATCAGTGCTTAGTGCAATAAAAAGTACATAAAATCAACTTGCATAGTCATTAGCTTTTGAAGTATAACAAAGTGGAAATCAAGGCAAAAAATCAAGAAAGTTTTTTTCCCCTATTTGTTTCAAAGTTATCTCCTTTTATTTTTAAATAAATGTTGAGCTCAAGTACAGCAGTTAACCACTTAATACTGATTCATATCTTAAAAATTACCATTGGAGGAAGATCAGTAGAATTTCTTGATTCCTGAAAGCTTTATCTGAATTTTACAGTCCTTTTCTAAAATAGATCTTTTTTTTTCAGTTTTTGACAACAATAACTGCTACAAATTTGAGTTTAAACTAGAACTTAGTTGCTCTTTTAGAAAGAGAAAGTGACTGTAGGAGTTTACAGCCCTAATTTTGTTTATAACTCGAAGCAGTGAACTCCCATTTACTCAGGCAAGACTGTCTGTGTTGATTCCCTGGGAACTGTTGTTCTGAAAGTGGTACTTGGGGGCTGAGTAAACATAGGTCCCGCCTCATAACAGACCTTCTTTTCACACTGCTCTGTATTTACACCAAATAGCTTAAAGCAGCTGTGACAGGAGCAGATCTTTCAACAAGAAAATACCCCCACTCTTAGATGCAACTTGTCTGAGCTGTCCTCAGCTGTCATCCATTACAAGAGGTAATACTGCAACTGGGCTTAAATTAGTTGCTTGGTATAGACAATCTCTGAAAATGCAAAGGTAATCTTATTTTGTGTAGCATGCACAGTGGGTGCATTGAATGGAACTGAACTAAGATGGAGAATCTAAGCTGTTGAGGTGCAGGACTTATTGGGAGTCTAGTAGGTTAAGGCAGCTTTTGGAATACAGAGAGAACCTCTTTCAATTAGAAATCCTAGAAAAGTTAATTCAGAAGTAGATAAAAAGCCCAAAACATTTAAAAGAAAGTTTCAGAAAGCTGGGGTGATTTTTTGTTTTGGGGTTTTTTTTGGGGTGGGGGTGGTATTTTGGTTTTTGGTGGGGGGTTTTGGGGGTGTTTTGGGGTTTTTTTTTGTTTTGGTTCTTTTTACTTACGGACTTTTGCCTGGTATGCTCAGCTTTAACTTTCTGTTTTCATCTGTTTTCATGTTATCTGTGTGATAGATTTTTCCACAGTTTATCAATTCAGGCTCAACTTGCCAGAAACCATTTTATCACTTCTATTTGTTCCCATGTAAAAAAATGGAAAATTAATTAGTGGTAGATGCTGGCAGAAGGAAGGGATTCTTTGGCTAGAATTAGTCCTCTTTATTTTGCAGGTCACAAATCATTCCATGTTTTTATTGTATTGTGTGGAACTGATAATATTCCACCCATCAGATAATTCATCACAATTCACTGTTGCAGCAGGTCATTCTGCAATGTGCAGTATTACTCCAAAGCTGCTGCTTTTTGCTTGGAGGATTTTAAGATTAAGGATTTTTCAGTTTAAAGTTTTTGTAATATAAGTAGTGTTCATCTCAAGCTTTTCAGATTTTATAGCATAAAGTCTTTGAATTGGGTTCTGTTATCAAAACTGATATATCATCAATTCATTTAATATACAGCAACTATGGATCAAATATCATCATTTGTTAAGTAGCAACCAGGTATCATTTCAAGTTCAAGGAAAAAAAAAAATCCAAAGATCCCAGTCTGAAACAGGGCTTTGTTTTTGCTGGACATCGTAAAAAAGCATGTGAGGAGGGATTCCCTGCTCTACAGTGTTTCAAGTAATTTGACAGGCAAAGAATTGGGGAGCAAGGGGATGATCCCATACCATTTGTGCACTGGTAACAGCATTTCAAATATACATGTAAGGTACATCCACTTGCCTAAGAGTTTATGGGGGTCTCACATCATTGGAGATGTTCAAAATCAGACGGATCACAGCCCTTGGCAACCCACTGTAGGTGACTACTTCAAGTTTGGATGTAGACAGTCTCCAGAGTTCTCTTCCAACTTCAGTCATCTGGTGATTCTAGGAATGCAAGCAAGACAAGCTTTGTAGATAGAGGTAATGATTTCTGTTAAAAAACACAAGAAGAATTCTTGTCTGTGGGCAAAGTCTTGTTGCAGTTTTCCTGTTATGCAAGACTTTCTTTATTTTTATGTGTGGTAAAAATCTGAAAAGCACAGATTTTGTTCTTCTCTCATTTCCATGGTACATTACCCATAGCAATCATGGAAGGAAGGTGCAAGAGATATAGTATTTTTCTCAACTGTATTAACTTGTCTTACATATGTGCATGTATAATATACACATATCTGTATGTATACATATATTCTCTGCTACAAATCTGCCTTAATATTTTGAATACATCCTACTCTCTTTGCATGCAGAAATGTCAGTGGCAAAACAGTGCAACTGCAAAGCCTCAGTTGAGATCTTCACAAATTAAGTTTTTTGGCTTCTGCCTCTCTTGATGGTTTTCTCATGGGAGGTTCAGGTATACCTTAGTGATCTGCATTGTCTTCTACAGACAGAGATGTCTAGTATTATTTAAAGAAAACAAAATATTTATGACTCTTTACTGTTGTTTACGTGGAATCTCCTTGTTTAATAGTACTAAATAGAGATGATGAACAAACCAGCAAGCTAATAAAAGCATCTGATCACAACATAAGGAAAAATTTACTTTTTCAAGGGTTTTTTTGTAGGTTTTAGAAATGGGCAATTCCTGTTAAAAGTCCTTCCACCTCCTTATGCATTTTACCATCTAAAGGGCTGAATACATTTAAGTCATTGGCAGGTGGGTTTTGTTGATATCCCTTTTCCTCCATGCCTTTAGCTGGATAGCTAGCCACCTAAAATAGGATGGAGGGGGAAAACCATGCAGATTTATACTAATGGAAAAATACTAACAAGGAAAACTAATTTAACAAAATGAAAATGTCAGTAGTCTTAGTCCCAGTAATTCAAGATGTGACCAGGAGGCCTCATGTCAGTAAGGTGCTAAAAGTTGCTCTTGATATTTAAGTTCCCATTGTAAAAAAAAAAAAAAAAAAAAAAAAAAGGGATAAGAGAGAAAGCATGGAAAAAACTGAAGATGTGTGTTCTTTCCTACTGTCCTCTGTAATCTCTTACATCCCGTTTCATGAATACGTGCTGGTGCTTTTTTGCATGGATCTCAAAAATGTTATTTTTATTTTGCTCTGTGTAATTGCCTTGCAATATGAGAATTGCTTTGCAAAACACTTTTTAAATTAGGTCATTCTGCTGAACTATGCACTGAGCTAATTATGATTATTTTGCTTCCCTGGGCATTTCTGTGCTCATTGAATTTATTAAAGTATTACTTTATAGCTGGAGCTGAGAACTTACACAGCAATAAAAACTATGTAGCACCTGGTATGCTTTTGCTTGTAGGTAACATCTGACATCTAATCATTTAAAATTGAATTTCATATAATTAATAAAGAAATATTTTTAAGGATTTATTTGAGGGTAAATATAAAGAATGTGAAAAAGGCTTTGAGAGATCAGCCATCCTCAACTTAAAATGAACAAGAGGGATTTTATTTTCCTTTCCCTGTGAAAGATTCTGTTGTAGAATTCTGTGGGTGAGAACTCTTTATCTACAGAAAAACATTTGAAGTGTGAAGTCATCTACACGTTTTCTCTTTGTTTTTCTTTTCTTGTGCTGCATAACTTTTCATACTATTGAAATGTAACTAGGTGCTACCATCAACAGCAGTCTGAATGAGGCACAAGCCATTCTCTATGGCTTAGTTGAGGTGTTTAGTAAATGTGTGAGCAACTTGCAGTTCCCTTGCCAAGTGTCTGAGCCCTGGCTTTTATCGACCTGTCTTAGAATAACATATTGTTACAAAATTGCACAGAAGTTATCAGTGCATGTATTTTGCTATAAATCTCATTCACTTCTGGTGCTCTGGTGAAATTACCTTTTGCTTTTTGCTTTACATCTATCACAGGGGAGCTTTACTTGCTTTGGCAAGAAGCTGTTTACTCAAAGGACCTCTCAAGAGGACCAGAAGTTACCTAATCAACCATGGTTCTTTTTTTTCTGACTAGGAACTATAAACAACTTGTCCTTTAAAACTGTGCTTTATCTTACCCTTATCAAGCAGAAAGTGGCCCACCTTAATGCAAAACTAGAGATCTAGAAGCAGCTGTCCCTCAGGAAATTATTCTAATGCTCACTTTTGCCAGGGTTATGTCAAGCAGCTGCCTTTCCCAGATAAGTTGTCTACTCTGGTTCAGAGTTTTTTCTGCAAATCCCCAGTCTGGAACCGTTTTTTATGTCTCTCTCTCTCTCTGTCTTCAGCTGATCTCATTTTAAATTTTTTGGAGGACCTCTTTTGCATATACTGAAGTTAGCTTCTCTGCTAGCTGATTTTGTACTTAGCAGTTCTTCCCCTGCTCATGAGTCTACAGTTTAAAGATGAATTGCACCTTGCGTTTTGGAAGAATTCAACAAACTTATTATGCGTGTATAGCATGATATATTTTCTCCAAGATTAGTTTTCTTCTAATATAGACTGTATTTTCTTGTAGCTAATTTATGTTAGATGGAGTTAAAGAATTGGCCTTTAAGGCTAGTGACAGGCTATTTTTGATGTCAAGTTACATTTTTAATCTAGATGAACAGATTAGTTACAGAGAAAGCAATTATTCCAGTGAGCTTTAATTCATGGGAAAATCTAAAGTGTGTTTTGTCCAATTCTGAAAACTCTGTTCCTTTCTATGATGTGGTGATTATTTTCCCATTATTATGCCTATTAGAGTATATTGTTTTCAACAAGTAGCAACAAATGGTATGAAGTGAATTATGAAGTGGTACAACTCTGCAGAAAGCTGCAATCTCATGATTTCTTTGCAGGGCGTGGTGCTTGGCCACCTCATGTACTGAATCTCACTGAAAAAGGCCTGTGTTTTTCTGGAATAAAACCGACTGCTGCCTTCTGTGACTAGAGTTAGGGAATAGGAGATGAGAATGGTTTTTTAAGTGAAACTATTTTGGCCCAAGCTGTGGACTGGCAGAGCTCTTTACTAAAAGCCTTTGGATGACCTGCTTCTCTACTATAACTTCATTGCAATTAAATTTCATCAGCACCCTTGGTACCTATGTACTAAGACAATAAATGAGACTAAGATATGGCCTGAGGTCAAACCTTGAATTCTGCTCACCATCATCCATCCCTATTGGATGAATGGACTAGCAGAAACTAGTTCTTAACTAATTTTTGTATTCTTGTGCTGCTCCATGCCATCTCTCATTTGTTTTCCTATATCCAGCTGTATCGAAACTGTACTGAAATTCAGACAAATTAGTTCTTCACCTTTTTTGGGTTTTATTTTTTTCCCCTGGAATTAATCTCAAATACTGTAAAGGCTAGCTTAGTGTCTCACCAGTGATAAACACATAGTGTGTTTTATTTTACTTGTCCATCTTTCCATACTACTTATTCCTTTTCTTCAACATTTGTTCTAACACCTTGCATGTAATTTAAGAAAACTGAAATAATAATTTTCTTTCTGAAATATGAACATTATATGACTTTTAGGTAGTAAAAGTGCTTTAACTATCAACTTGCTAGGTAGTCTTTGAGTTTCTTTTATCTTTCTTTTCTGTCCTTTTCTAGGATGGAGATAGCCAGTTATCACAACTTGATTATCTGAATCTCTCTGGTTTAAATTTTCCATTGGCTTGCAAAATTCCTTTACTTTTACTTTGAAAGTCTGGATGCCTTTTTAATCTGATTTTCTGCTGAGCATAGAAGATCTTTTCATGCTGTTGTTATGATGTGATGTGGTATTAACATCAACACTGAAGTTATGAGCCAGTGTCTTGGTAAACTGGTATTGATGCTGTACATCTGGCATTGAGAAACAATGGTCAGAGTTTCAATTTGTGTTGCCTTAATTGGGTAGTGATTGAAAAATCTGGTCAACCCTGCAGGATCACTGCAGCCATAGTAGGCTTACCATGTTTAACCTGAATACTAGTTACACCACTGTTAGAGGCTACCTTATACAGTTCCTTTGCTTGAGCAAAGAAACTTTCATGTCTGAAAGCACATAAAAGGTTTTCTAAAACTAGACTCTTAACAATACTCTGCCATTCACAAATAAATATATCCATTGTGTGTTTAATCCAAGCTCACTCTGCATGGAACATAGAGAATGCAGATTTAGAGTTGTTACAGCTTTTAATGCTACTTCTATCATGGTAAACTACCTGGTTAAGCTGATATGGGTGGATAAAAGCATCATGAGTGAAACTAGATAATGCTAAACTTGAAAAGAGAAAGCTCTTCTGAGCTTTTGACACAGTTTGAACCAGCAGTGTAGTGTTGATCTGTACCTTTTAAATTCTGCATGGACTGTATAGAGCACAGAAAGGTAATAATAGCTTTTTAGTTTCAACAGTTAATCATGATTCTAGTCTGTACATTTTGTTAAAACACTGATTTTGCAAACAACTCTTGGTGTTTGAAAAAAATTACCATTAGTTATGGTTATTATATTTTTAAGCATGAATATTTAAGCATCTGAGGAAGTTCAGAAGAAGAAAAAGTAACTAAGTTGAGCAGCTGCAGATGTTATGGAAACTTAGAGAGTTGGTATGGCAGAGAATAAGACAATAACTCAAATATTTTTTACTCTTTTTCTAATAATCTAGGTATTTTAAAAAGGTTGAAGTATTTGTTTCCATAACAGTTTTGAGTGGTCAACAAGTGAAGTTTCAAATATATTTGACCCTGAAGTATGTATTCCCAGTCAAGAAATGGGGAAACTGAGGCATAGGTGCTCTAACATACCTAATTCTAAATACAGTACAAGCCTCCTGATTTCTTTCTGAGCATCACAGTCATGGGACTCACATTTCATTCTTATGCTTATTCTTACTCTTTCGTGCCTTTGCACTCTGAAGAAAATAGTTTTCCCCACAGACATCTCCATTGTCAATCTTGTTAAGGCAGTGTCATGGTTTATCCCCAGGCAGCAGCCAAGCCCCACACAGCCACTCGCTCACTGCCCCATCAGCAGGATTGGGGAGAGAATTGTCAGCATAAATGCCGGAAAACTCATGGGTTGAGACAAAGACAGTTTAACAGCAGAAGCAAAAGCTGTTACACAAGAAGAAAAACAAGGAATTAATTCACAGCTTCCATGGGCAGGCAGATGTTCAGCTATCTCCAGGAGAGCAGAGCCCCATCACATATAACAGTTACTGGGGAAGACAAACACCATCACTTCAAAACCTTCCTTCTTCTCCCTGAGCGTGGTGTCATATGGTCTGGAATATCCCTTTGGTCAGTTTGTGTCACCTGTCCAGCTGCGTCTCCTCCCAACCTCCCATACACCCCCGGTTTCCTCGCCAGCATGGCAGTAAAAAAAGTAGAAAAGGCCTTGGCTCTGTGTAAGCCCCGCTCAGCAATAACAAAAACATCTCTGTATTATCAACCCTGCGTTCAGCACAAATCCAAAGCACAGTCCTATGCTAGCCACTATGAAGAAAATTAACTCTACCCCAGCCAAAACCATCACAGGCAGCAGCATCAGCATTCCCACTGCCTGCCGAAAGGAGCCTGTGGGGTATCTTTGGGTTTTGACTTGCAAATGGTTGGCAGACTTTAGAAGGGCTTTGCCTAATGATATTTAAATTAGTATGGTGACTGATGGACCTCCTATTTAAATGTAGATGATTAAATCACTTCTATCATTTATCAGTGAAATTTATATCTTTGAGAGTTACTGCCTTTTCATGCTGTTAAAGTGAAAGGATATGTGGCATCTCCTTAATAGCCATCTTAGCTCAGCCATTGAAAATGAGGCCCTTATCTCAAATTTACTGCAGAACTTTCAATACTTTTAAATAATAAATCATTTCATTTACCTACATCTCTATTTCCCTCAGCTCTCTTCCTTTCTGGGAGATTTTGTCAATGCCTTGGATTTGCTTAATGAATATATTATTTCATTGCAGCTTGGCAAGGGAGATGGCTGTTTGGACAGCAAACTGCTTCAGAAGTATCTGTGGCATCAGTACTTTCTGTGATTACTTTTGAGAGCTCAGTTAAACTTAGCACTGTTTTATACTAATGTACTTTTATGGGTGATAAACCATTAAGTCTTTGTTTCTTATCTTATATTTTTCCTTGATAGTAAGTTCAAAAGTCAAGAAAAGTTTACTTCAAACCAGCACTAATATGAAGTCTGTGGATATAGAGATCTGAAGGAAAGAGGATTGCTGCTTTTTTAAAATGGGTGGTTGTTTTTTCTCAGATCTGCTCAGGTCTATGGTTTGGTGCATCCTTCTGTCCTACAAATCAGACTCCTACCTACATTTGAACAAAAAAGAACTAAGTCTTGTTCTATGTCCTTGGGGGAAGTTGAAGACTATTACAGCCCCAAACATGAATTGCTGAGTGCATATGTAACTCTTGCATGTTTATTTGTGTGTAACCAGAGTCAGGTTTGTCATAAATGTTATGTTGTGTGCTTATGCAATTACCATTATCTTCAGTAAATATAATTTTGAGTAAGACTTCTCAGGCTAACTTTTTCCTGAAGAGCGTAGTATCCTCTGGGGAAGATCAGTTTGGTAAGATGCGGCAAAACAGAAATCTGTGCTCCCACTCTGTGATTAGCGGGTGGTAAACAAAAGAGGGCAGTTTAATACCTAGAAATGTGCCAGAATGGTTGTAAATATTTATCATTGTCCAGATGCTAATGTTGAATGTAGTTTTGTACTTAGATGCACTTAGCAGAGTCTTGGAAAACTAAAAAAACTTTCTCCGTAACTCTGAATTACAACTTCTTTCTGCTAATCTCTGATATGTAGTTTATACTTGCGTGACTTTTTCTCACAAATCTGAGAAATCCTGCATTATGATAGATGCTGTTGTGATGCTTCAAGGAAGCTGGCTTTCAAGAAACAGCCCTTGGATTTGAAGTTGCTTTTAGAAACAGCTTTTCTTTCTTAAGACCTGGCATAGAATTGAAGGAAAAAGAAGTATTAGCAAAACCACTAAGACATTAAAATGGAGTGCTCATACTCAAGAGTCACATATCCATACATAAAGCAGCTGACCTGGAAAAAAATCTTCAGTCTTTTAGAACTGCGCAGATGAACCAAGCGAAGCAATTCATTAGCAAAGCACTTACTTGGCAGAAATATGAAAACATGAACATTGTTCACACTGTTAAAAGCTAAGCACTGCAAGGAAAGACACTACCCAAAATGTCTTGAGCAATATAGCATGCTTTTGTAGGCCCATTAAGATGCAGACACTTGATTCTTTCAATTTTTTTTTTCTAAATACTTTGATGAAAAATCCTGAAGTTTTTAAATGCCTTCCTCTTATTCTAGGAACTAAACTTTGTCAGTGAAAGTTACAAATGTTTCTTTTATGGATGTATCTGAAATTAACATGTGAGTTCCATTTTTTTTTCTGGGTTCTAATTCATTAATTAGTCTTTAATCAGTGATGCCAGTGAAATGATTTGTTTCAACTCAGTGTGTTCAATCTTCCTCAGTCCCTACCAATACACTGTTTATATCTCACACATGGAATTTATTATTTAAGCCAAAAATCATTAGGAAATCAGGCATACCAAGTCATTATTTAATTCTTTAGCCTGTTTCATCTGGGCAGAATGATGTAAAAAAAAGAAGATTTGTGCAAGTATTACAAAAATAGAGGCAGAAGGAAAGACCAAGGCTTTTTCACTAATTCAGATTTTTAATTAGGTGTCATCAGGTGCACATGAGATTGAGCGTTTGTAAATTCTTGCTGCAGCATTATAAGGGATACTCATTAGAAAACTCAACCAGACTTCACTGCAGTCAGTGCTCATGGAGATAGCTCTTAAAAGTTTAACTTCTTAAAATTATTCCAGAACATAACATTGTGCTACATTAGCTTAGTTAGATATATTAATTGATAGCATAACATGTTTAGATGAAATAGTGAATTGTGATATAAAGACCTTAGCAGTAAAGGGCTATAGAAATAATAAAAAATTCATGCAGATTCAAAATTTCTTCTCTGAAATACACAGTGTGAAAATAGTTTCAGAGCTCTAAATGTACATGGGCAAAGTTTGTGTTAGGTTGCACTTTCCTACTTAGGTAGGAAAAATACTTGTCATCTATCAGCGGTGAACTGACCTACTAAAAGGGCTGCTTTTGCCTTGGTTTCTGAATTTAAATGTCTCTGATGGTAATTGGGTTTTGCTTAAAATAAGTAATTTAAAATAAATACATAGTTTTAAAAGTACATTCTCTTATTTAAAAACAACATCCCATATTTTCTAAATGGGTGCAAGTAATAAATTAAGTCAGATATTATCCTGTGGTTACAAATGTTCAAAAGACAAGCAAGTCTCTATCAGCTGCAGAGCCATTTCAATTTCCATTTTTTTCACGGTCCTTTTTACAGTTTGTCCTGACAGCTGACAATAGCTTCTTTGGAATTCTGTCTGGTTTTTAATTTATGACCATTTGAAGAAGTGATAGCCACAATAGCATCAGAACAGATGGTATTATGAGGGTCACAGACCCACAGACTTACCAGAGGGCTGTGAAATGCTGTGACACAAATGCAGTCTGTGATGATGCTTTGTCATATTAATTCGATGCCTAGCCACAAGTTGGTAGGTTACAGCTGCCAGAAATAACTGTTCTTAATGTAAAGTCTAAAACAGTATGAAATGCTGTCAGATCTATTAAAGTAATTGATGCATCAAACTTAATTTCCTTTAAAATTGTGATATGATAGTATAAGCAGCTGGTGATCTCTTGAAAATAAATGAGGTAGCTTTAGCCTGGGCATCCAAACTCATGTCATTAGCTGCAGAACCAAACTCTAAGCTTCCTAAAATTTAAGGAAGTTTTATTAGTAAGTGCAGTCTTTCTGCCATGTACATTATATTCAAGTTAATGTAACATTTATATCTGAATATTTTTGTGAAGATAAAATCCATGGATGTTTAACACAATAGGAAATGTTTGTATCTCTCCTCAAATTCAGCAGCTCACTTAAATTCCAGAATTCCCACCTTCCCTGCCAAACTTATGCTGTTGCTGTAGTTCTTATTCCTTGAAAATGCCTTCCTTGAAAATTGAAGCTGCCACTCTGCATTTTAGCCCTTCACTCAGAGAGCATTAACTTCCCAGTTTTCTTACTCTGATCAAATCCTGGCTTTTTGGGGGAGTGCCTTCTCTGCCATTCTTGTGTTCTTGCTGCCAACTGTGCTCCAGTGAACTAGAAAAGTGACTCAAATGGACAAGGTTCTGACACTCTGGGAAGCAGGGCTCAAATTTATTCCAGTTGCCTGTCAGCTGAGAATTGTAAACCAAAGGAAAGGACTGGGGGAGAAACAGCATTTGGAATTACACTTCTCTGCAGATTCCAACCTTGTGCACTAATTTATAATACAGTTTGGAAAATGGATTTCAAGAGCCATAAACCAACCACAGCATATGATTTAAAATGTCAGTCAGTGTCAATCAGTCCAGTGATGGATATCCACTTATAAAAAGTCCGTAACTACAGTTCATATTTTCCTCAGTCTTTAACAGGAATGTTGATATTTATCATGGATGGCAAAGATAAAATTATAGTGGAAATGAAAATATAGAAATTGTGGCAAGTACTTGCTGGTGGAAGAATATGTAGGAGTCGACCAGAATTCTGGAAGAACTAGTTGGTGAAATAACTTAGGCTTCACTAAATATTATTTGACTAATATTTGTTAATAGAAGATTTTAGACTAGTTAGTATAGTTAATATAGTACCTCAGCTTGGGAAGAACAGTTGCAGGGCAAAGACCTAAGTTTGATTAAAAGTGAGACTTGGAGACCCTTTAGTTTAAGAAATACAATAACTTTCACAAACATGCAAGACTGAGTATGGAAATCACTGGGGAGAACAAAGAGCTGGGTAGTAATGGGTGAGAGCTACATCTCCATTGTTCTGCAAGAGCTGCATCTTCATTGTTGGTCAAACCCAGCATGAGACATCATGTTGTCCCAGTTATCAGTGTCATCATCTTGTCAACAGTGTAGTCTCACCCTTAATTTTGTAAGCTCACAGATTTCTCCTTCCCTTGTAGAAGGGGGTGGTGTTCATGCTCCACTGGTTTCTTCATGTTCCCAAAACAGGGAGACTGCCATGCCCAGTAAAAACAGTTGAGGCTGGTCAGCAGGGCAAGTGAACCCTCAGTGTGAACTAAAGCACAGGTTTCACTTGGGATTTTCTCACAGGTCTGTGATACTCTTATAAACCCAAGTAATGTGGCTGGATGGCAAAACAGACCTGTAGATTTGCATCAGTGCTGTCCTTATACACAGTGAGCACTGAGGTGACTGCACTGTAGCACTGGTAAGTCTCTGGAACATTTCCTGGGAGGAGTGGGAAACTTTATTAATACTATATGCTCCTTGTAAACATGAGAGGAATATGCATAATCCAAGTAAGGCTAAGTGGCATTGGCACTGGAACAAATGAAAACAAACTAGCTAGTGAAAAATTTGGGAAGATGATTTGGTGAGGACTCCTTGCTGTGGAATTCCACACTGTGGAACAAGGAATCCTGTACTAAGATTGTGTGTAACAATAGGGCATACAAATGTTTGACCTAGGAGGGCTCTTCTGACCTGATGATGACTAAATGGAAAATACTTTGGTTTTGGAAAGTTTTTAGTAAAAAATTAACAGAGATCCACAAAAAAGTGTGAGAAAATGTTATAGGCTTATATGGACTTGAACTATAAAACACAGGTGATACTTCAGTTATATTAACTGGTTTGCTTCCAGATCAGTATTAGCAAAGGCTGAGGTACATCGATGTTATTGTTAGCTTTCCCTGCCCCCTCAAAAAAAATACTGCTGTTAGGGTGTCTCTCTTTAGTTGTCTAAAGATTTTTTTCTGTGGTTTTCAGTATGTTCAACTTATTCAGGTTTTGTGAAAGGTAAGTCAGTATAAAGAGAAGTGTTTGTTTTATTTTTCTAGAAGTGTTAAAAGCCCTGTCTTAGCCAATGGTTAGGCTTTGGTTCTTCTGATCTCTGCCTGATGGTGCACAGATGGGAAGGGTGTAGGGCTTCTCTTCACACTGAAAATAGCCGTCCCTTAAAGATGGATCTGCTGGCAGCTGTCCTGTCAGACAGGCAGGTTAGCAGGCTACCTACAGCTTCTGCCTTTCCTTTCAGATTCTGGGGGGAGAAAGGGGTGCACTCCCTTTCCTGATGGGAGGTTTTTGCAAACTGCCATGAAGATGGCTCTTCCAGTGTAGTGTGTTGAGCCTGAGGAGCAGATGGCAGTTCACATCTGCTTTGTGGGGAAGGAAATGGTCTGTTTCCTGGGAATGCTATAAAAAATATATATTTATTAATGCTATATTAAAAATAACCTCTGTTTCGTAGAGGTTACTGCAATGCCCGTATAGTATGTGCTGCTGTGGTGTCATAACACTTTTGAAACAGTGACATTATACATATTTATAACATATGTATGTACATATTTTTATATGCAAAAGTCTCTTTTGCTAAAGGCAAGGGAATAAAAATGTGAATAATGTGCTTTAATCTTTGAATTCCTGTTTTATTTTAGTTATGGAAGGACTGGTCATCTTTTATCTAATGCTGCAGTTCTGACTTTGAATATTTAATACAGCATTTTTCAGAATATTTGAGAGAAATGCACATGCATAAATGCAAAAAGGTTCTTCAGAAGAATATCATTCACTTGTGATTCCTTTTCCACAGTCTCGAAAGTTCAAACAAGGAAGTGCTAGTTTCTGTAGTATTGAGTGTGTACAAGCGTGGACTACCAGTGCTGGCTTTCAATATAGTGGCAATCCAGCTAAAGATCTCATTTTGAACTCTGACAGTTCTATTAATTTCAAGTTTTACCCACAGAGCCTAGTACTGTATCTGCAGCTCTAGTTTTACTTAGATACATAAACTGTTTCCCTGACTTCAGATTGATTTCTTCATTAAAGCATTTGATCAATTTTTCTAATTACTATTTCCAGAAGCCACATGTAACCAGTATGTTCAAGGTGATTTTATAGAAGAACTGTCATTAATGAAAAACAGCTTCTTAAAAAGTCATTGCTTGCTCTTTCTAATTATTTATTCTTTAATTCTGTCAGTGGTTGACTGATGGACAGAAAAACATTAATTTCTTGACATTACGATAGATTTGCATGGAGCACAAGCTTTCAACACCAGGAGCCTTCAGATGAACTAAATTAGAATCCAGCATTAGGCAGTGGAGGTAGGACACTAAATTCCTAGTATCCTTGGTTCTTGTGAAAAATCCAGCTTTTGTTCAAATACTTGAATATTGACTCCATGGGCTGACTTTGAGGCTCCTAATTTGAAAAATCTTAGTCTGAGGTTTTCTGTTTCTCTAACGTGTTCTGCACTTGAATAATTTTTGGAGGATTTGAGGTTTTTATCCTGTTTTGGATATTGAAAGCACTTTTATGTTAGTCCTCAGTTTTGAATAATAGAAATACAATTTTTTGTACTTCCAACCCTTTGACTCAAAACTGGGCAAATAATGGCATCAATAACAGACAATACTTAGAAGTCTCTGTATGAACCACAGTGATCCAGTGGTAAACTTGGCCTTGCTTTGAATCTAAGCAGTGTTGAAATACAGCTACAAATTAGACTGATAAAATGGTAGGATTTCTGTAGTGAATATACTGTGATGCACATACATCTATAAGTTGTCTACATATGGGAAAGGAGTGAATGTATGTGTGATAATAAACAAGAACATTCTGAATTAAGGAAAGCACTGTGGTGCCATTTATAAACAGCACTGTCTGTAGCTGTGTCTCCAGCACCAGTTTTCATCACAGGTCTATGTACTTGAAGGATTTTATACATCTGGGAAATCCTCTTTTCTTGTTTGTGGGCACTGACGTGGCTTCAGTGCTTGGAGGGAGGGAAGATAGAGTGCTGCCAAGCTTCCACATTGAGGAAGGTGATCAAGAGACCTACATACACTTCACTATGGTCTCATGGTGTCACACCTGGGACAAAATGTAAAAATTTTGCACCAGATGACAAGTAACCAAATTTGGGACCGATCATAATCTGAGGACTAAGGTTGTGCTTAATTATTCCCTGATGCGAGTGGTGATGCAGGACTTGCCAGAGCCATAGCCATCTGACTTCTGAAGGGAGAATCTCTGAGAGATTACTGTGTTGGTAAACACAGCATATGAAATAAGACCCTCTGTTTAATATTCAGATAGAGTTAAAAAAAGTTAAATAATCCTGGGAGTCCCTAGCTGTTTCACTCTATCCCTAAGATGGTTTATTTGTTTCCAGTGTGCTTGCTGTAGTCAAATTAGTTCTTGCAATGTAGCCTGGTAGCCATGCTATGTTTTTATAAACTGGTAGGACATTCACATAGAGTGTAAATCAAAATTACAGCAGGCTATTGCAAGATCATGTTGTCTTAACAGGAAAAGATGTCCCCCAAGAGCTTCCATGTCTGTGGAGGGCTGTGATCAGCAACCTTAAAAAAACCCAAACTTTAGTTACGAACCTTTCTGCATCTGGGCTGTGAGCAGTAAGGAACTAAAAGGCAAGCACCTCGCTGTTGGAAGGGGTCAGTCATTGTCAAGGCACTTATAAGTACACAGATGCACGAACGACCACGCACGTTCGTTATTTCATGCTGGCTATGGGAAGTTCAGTGAGTAACAAAGCCAAAGTTGTTGTTTTAAAAATTCTGTTGCCAAGCAGTAGGTTTTCTCCTAGCAACAAGTGTTTTGCAGCAGGGGAAGCAATTGGATACCTTAGGGGGTATGTTAGCACTGGGGGAAGGGTAGAGGAAAACAAACTGGGGCTTCAGCGATGACACAGAGCACACAGAGCAGCTTCTGGGTGTGCTGGGCATGGGGGAAGGCAAGGGAGGGGGACAAGGCAGAAAGGGACACGTAGGCAATGTTCTGGGCTAGGCTGTGAACAAAACGTTGCCTGCAGGCATAGGTTCATATTTGTTCATCAGTTGCTTTGTTTGGTTTACTGAGTGATCGACTGTAGTATTATTAGCTGGTTGTTCTCATTTAAAAAAGAAAATCCATACTGAGCTGCTAGGAAGTTTTATTTTCAGCATATTTGAAGAAATACACTTTTTATTATTCAAAAGAACTACTTTGTTAGAGAAAACCAGATAAGTAGTTTTTTGTTCTGCATTTTGGAAACAAATTATGCTTCAGTTTCTTTTCCAATTAAAAAAATAATACATTTATTTATCATTGTCTTTACCTGTAAGTGTTGGTGGTCAATCCAGTTGGTCTTAAATCTTATAATATGGCCTTCCTTCCAAATTCCTGTGTTAAGATGCATCTGTATCTGCAGACATAGAACTATGTTTATTCATTGTTTTTCTGATGGAATAGTTTATTTCAAACTGATGCACTATGTCGCAATTCTTTTGAATTGTAAATAGTTACTTACAGTGATAGATATGTAAGTGCCTTCAAAAGGAGTGTATACATTATTTCTTATGCAAAGTCATACTTCCATTAGATGGTCCTGTTTCAGCACAAATTCATCAGCTAGAGGGAAAATAAGAAAGGATAGTGTATAAATAATGTGCTATTTCACTCTACGTAAGTGTAAAATATTGATTATAGAATACATTTTAAAAGTGTATTTTTATCACAGAGGTTGGAAAATACCAGCTGCAGAATTTTACTTATTTTTTCCATGTATCATGACAAATTCTTCTCATTTTGCCTCACTAACACTTCTCTTTCATTATTTTAGCATAACACTGTCAAGTCTCTGGTAAACCTTGAAGTTTGATAGATTTGTTTAAAAATAGCAGCCACCTTAACACTTGCAAAATAGGCTGAAAAAGCATGTAGCAAGGGGCAGTTTTGTGATGCTAAAATTACAGTGCATATGGATTTGCATACATTGCACAGTGAGTTTTGTTACTGTTTATGGTCATAATCCCTGACTTTTAAGGTTTTTAGATAAGATGGGGATGTTACTAGCATGTCCTTCTGAAAACCACAGTGGAAAGTTGATTCTTTCTTAGGCTGGGACTGGTTTAAAAACAATAAGATAGTGGACTGGGAAAATTACCGGGAAGTTGGATGTAGTGCGTTCTGTAAATCTTTTGTAGCTTTTAAAAATCAGTTTCCACATCTGAATAGCTCTGTATCTGCTTACACATTTGCAGCTGCTAGTTTACTCAGCTTCAGCAGGTCATCGGCAAAACAGGCAGGTAGTATTCCACTGTTCTTCTGTCTCCCTGCTCTCATCATTAAAAGCAAAATCAATCTGTTTTTTTTGTTTTCGTATGCTTGTAATTTTTTCTTATAGCTGTTGTTTTAACAAGGGAAACTTTTAGCTCCGAGGGCTATTTTTTAAGTAAATAAGGTCTGTATCATATAAATTTAGAAGCTTTTTAGCAAACAACTCATGTAACAGACCTGCTAGGGATGAGTTAATATAAATGTCATATCTGGTAGAACTCAAATCTCCGTAGTTGAGGCTTCTGTAGGTCAGCAAGCTGCAGTTCTTAAACACAGTGAGAATCTCTGGCACTGTTTTGCATGTGAGGTCAGCCATGTTTCTTGTTCTTGTACTGCCCGTTTCTCTCAGTTACCAGTTTCTTTCTCTGCAGAGAGAGTCTAGTGCTGAGACTTCAGCATCCTTCCTAAAAGAGGCAAAATTGGAAATGGACTCATGGTCAATGCTTTTTTCTTTGAAATAAATTTCATTGCTTTCGAGAACATCTCCCACCTGTAGTGGGAGCTCAGGGAGAATGAAATTGTTCTTCTTGATAATAAATGAATAAAGGTAAAAATCTCAAGTGGTGCTTCTGTCAAGACTGAGAACTGTTTATTTTCAGACAGGGTGGGGAAGTAGTCAGACATTAAACCTTAAGAAAACCTCCAGCTCTCTTGAGACGAAAATTTAAGCTACATTGAAGAAATGACAGTGATCTTTGTAGTGTTACCTTTTTATTTTTATTTATTTTCAGTTATTGTGAATATAGTTTAGCACGTCATGATCAAGCTCTGGTTTGATGAGGCATGTGATGGGTGATAATTATGACAAAATTTTTTTAAGTTAGTTTCATGGAAAAAATTCGAATGTTACTAGACTAGACTAGTTACTAGACTGTTGTAAATGGCTAGTTTTAATCATGTTTCCAAAATCATAAATTAGTTGTTCAAGTATTTTTCCATTTCTGTCCTGTGTTTATATTTCTAGGTGTGTGTTTTCCATTGACTGTTTGGTTAATCATTATGACAGTTTAATTTGCAAGAGAGAAAGCCTGTTTGCAGAAAAAAATGTACCTTTGCAGTGAACACTGCACTACATGCTTATTTAAGTAATTATGACTTTATACATTTGCTTATTATATCATGTTGTCAGATTCTGAGGGATGATATTTTATTGATAAGTAATAATAATGCATTTTCCAACTGAAGACTTGGAGACTGTAACACTCCATTTGGAAAATCAGATTCATTTGAATGTCTTCCTTTTAAAAATGCTTATATATTTATCTAATGAAAATAACCTTAATATGTTGAACTGCAAGGGGAAAAATAACTGTGCCAAAATATAACTTTGATATGCCCAGTATATATCAAAGTATAATTCTGGCTTATTGAAGAATTGTAATTATTTTGTTTTATTGTGCCGTCATCAGAGACCAAATTTTAAAAGAATCTTGTTTATTTAGGATATAGATAGATATGTAATGACAAACTGAAAGTTATCTAGGTAGGGGAAGGATTTAAGTCCTGTTGAAGCGAATGCTGATTAAACGTGCATTTGTAATTCCCATTATGCATCTTTCTGTGCCCAAAAGATTGTGATATGGTGTAAGGTCCAGGACTGTTTAAAAAAAAAAAAAAGCCTCATGGATTTGAAGATTTCAGAGGCAAAAAATTTTGTCATACTAGGTTTCTTCTTTTTTTAATGTTTGCATTCATTAGTTGGACATTTCTCTGCACCTGCTTCTTCAATGTTAGCCCAAGAATCAAGAGAAAGTTGCTCTTGCAACAGAAGCATCAAGTACTAATATTATATATACGGTGTTATCACTCTCTTTCCTGACATTGCAGGAGAGGGAGAACCTTATATCAGAACAGGAGTAGTGGAAGCTCCCTGGGCCCTCTAGACAAGTCTCCTCCTCATAACCTTCAGAGCATGCAAGCTTCTCCTGTAGGACTGTTTTAGCACTGGTTTGCACCCTACTACTGCAAGTAGAATGCTGTTCCAAAACCTCTCTGCTCCAGTTGCCAGGAATGTTCTGGTAAACTTACAGCAAATTTATAGACGTGTATTCTAGTGCCAACTTTATTCTCTAACTAAAAAGGTTTTTCTCTGTTATGTTTTTTCTACTGTTTTTATAACAAGTTCCTTCATTTCCTCTCAGGTTTTGATTTGCTAGGTTAATCAAACCACGTGTGTTAGTCTCCTCTTGTAAATTCAGATTTTTATTGATCATTTCAATAGTCATTTTCCTGTGCCTATTCCAGTTTGAATGACCTTTGTTGAATAGAAGAGACTGCACAAGGTGCCAGAGGAGGCCCTAGTGGAGCTCTGTTGCACTGTTGCTGAAGTGTTGTTCTCTTTCTAGTGGAAACCTTTCCTGATGTCACTTAAGTTTTCTTCTTTCGAACTGGCACATTTTCACACTGTCATCCTGTGGTTGCCTGATAAAACCAGGTCCATCTCCCAAGCTGTTTGATCGACAGGCTTCCACCATGCTGCAGAACTTGTGTTACTGTTGTGTTATTTTTTCTGCTTTGTTTTACTAACTCTTGCCATATTTCTGTTATCCTAGTTCTCATGATCAGCCTGTTGCTTTCTATATTGTATCCCCTTAGCTTTTGCTTGTCTGATTGTATCATGATTCCTGTGGTGTGTCATTAATTAAAACACAAAACATGATTAGTCCCAAGAGAGGATGCAAAATGCAGAAGATATAACCCCTGTTCCTTAATGCAAGTAAGATAAATATAAATGATGGTTATTCAGCCAAATGTTTTGGATGATACATTAAGATATTTCTGTCTATTCAGACTCAATAGCTGTTTTTCTGGGCTGTATCTGTGTAGGTGTCTAGGAGATATTGAGTAATAAATAACAAATTACTCCTGTTTTGCCAACAGCATCAAGGGCCTTCAGTCAGGGTTTGGGCCTTGTTTGACTGAGCATTGTAAAAACAGTCCTTGAACAGATGCTTGAGTGAAAGAAGCAAAGAGTGGCAGTTTTGTATGTGGGGCAAGGTAAAATGAAGTGTAAAGGGGATGACTGGGGGAGGAAAGATACATAAAATCATTGACCAACAAGAGACAGACTTTGTGACTCCAAGCTGGGTGAGGAAACAATTGGTAAGATCTTGAAAATAACCTGTGGCAGAACTTGGAAGCACTTTTCTTCCCATTCTGATTAATTCCTAAGGGTTTTTGTTCTGTTGGGATGTGAAATTTGTGTCGAACCGTGGTTATAGTGACTGCAGTACCTCCTTGTCACAGGCAGCACACAGTGATACTCTTTTAGAAAGCCCCTTCCTAGAGCCCCTGGAGGCTTTTGGAATTTCAGGGTCTCTGTTATTCCCAGCTCTAATCCCCGATGGTGGCCTGGGCACTGTAAAGGGCTGTTGACCTTTCCTTGAGCAGAGAGCATCTGAACTCCACAAATCTTTGAGTACTGCTGATTATTCAAAGTGACTGGTATAAATATCAGCGGATTGGAGACATGAAGCACTGCTTTCACTTCTTGTGATGATGGCACAAAAAAGTCTCTTCGTTTCTTCAGAGATTCCCTTCACTTTCTGCCTGTGCCATTTCTGATTAGACTTTTCTCTTGGAGTTTTCTCTAAGTTACAAAATCAACCTCTACAATGTAGAACTGGCTTAGAGAGTTTACAGCATAAAGACAAAGTGGAGGCCTTAACACACTAAGAGATCAGTGATTTGGCAAAACACAAAACAAAAGAAAAGAGCCCCAAAATTCTCAACACACCAAACATTGGACAAAGTAATAAACAAATTTGTACTGAGCTGCAAAATGAAGAAGCCCACACACATTAGAGGCTTTTATAACTGTGTTAGAAGCAAATGTCATAAATGTATTGTTCTTCCATGTGAAAGAGATTTAATAGTAGGAAAGATCCTGCTTTCTCCTTGCAGGATGCCAACAGTTGTCTTAAACACATCTGTCAAGTACTGCAGCATTCTAAAATGTAAAAAGAACAATTAGATTATCTTGGATTTCTGTAATACCATAGGAAGTTATTGTTTTTAGCATATTTTGTAGAATGGATGTTTCTTACTATTTATGTTTCTTATTATTTACACAAATTATTGTGTAGCACTTTTTCTCTTTGATTCAAGTTCCAAAATCCCTATAATATTATTTTATGTTTTTTTCAAAGATTATGTCGCTGTTTTTAAAGAGGATATAGGGAGATGGCATCCTGCTTAGATTTTAAACTAACATGCCAAGGCTGAAGGTGTGAGCCATATGTCACTTAGATATCCCTCTGTGTTTCTGCAAACCTGATGTGTTGCTCAAGCCCATCTCCAGCCATAAAGCAAGAGACCTAACATTAGTCTGCAGATAAATGTTGTCTGTACATCTGCTGCTGAATAGGTAAAGGCCAGAACTGGTAACTTTGAGATTTTGTTTCCAGTTGGAAAGCAGAGGAAAATACACAGTGAAGGACTAGGGTAATTTGTATTGATTTTTGTGAAGTCGCCTCTAGGAGAGTTTGGTTTGAGGGAGGGGAGAGGGAGGGGTTGTTGTTGTTGGTTTTTGTGATTTGTTTTTTCCTGAAGGGTTTGGTACCAAAAGCAAGCATATGCTGACAGCTGGTAAACTGGAAGTCAGTTTTCTTGGATGGGTGATGGTGCAGGGTCACTAAAGGATATTGCTGCATGATAGACATGCCTCTCCTTCTCCCTGTGATCTGTGGTGTAATGCTTATTACAGCAAAGTCAGGCAAGGACTGAAACAATTTGAAATGTTCCGTGCCTCAGTATTTTAATGAAGTCATCCGGGAAGGGGATTTACAAGCTGGACACTTATAATATATGACATTTGACCATCATTCTGAGAGAGAGTTAATGAATCAGAGGGTATTTTGTGTTCTTTCTCTAGATCACTTCTTTGAGCTTAGCCCACAGCTACAGTGACCAAATGTCACTGTCCTTTTGATGCTCTGCATGGAACAAGTCTAATTTTCTCTCTACTCTGGAAGCAAAGCTTATTGTCCCAGGGCTGCTACCTGAGGCAGGAATCTTCATGCCATCCCAGCCTGAGACACCAGTGAAAGACTGACTTTGGGGAGTTGTTCCCTTGAGAAAGCTGTGCTCTCAAAACATGAGGGTACGGGATGTGACCTGATTGCCCATGCAAGAGTGGTTCCTTCATTAATGCTAATTGCTAATTTCAAGACTAATGCCTGTATTCTTAGGAAAGTGTAACAGCAGGCAAACAGCTAGTATTTACCCTAGTTCTATCACCTGCAATAGCTCAGCTATACTTTTTCCTGTAC
The DNA here is from genome assembly GCA_038380795.1 of Pyrocephalus nanus. Taxonomy (NCBI): domain Eukaryota; kingdom Metazoa; phylum Chordata; class Aves; order Passeriformes; family Tyrannidae; genus Pyrocephalus; species Pyrocephalus nanus. The sequence goes on along the minus strand of CM076265.1, from coordinate 46,871,604 downwards.
AGAATAGGCCAGATGTGATGTAACGTGTCTCTTCCTATGAACAGGCTTATATCTGTAAAACTTGGTTGCTTTCTTTGGTCTTCAAAAGAACAGCTTGTATCCTTTGCAAGCACGGAAACTAGTCTGGCATATTTTTTAAAAAAAAAGGTTATTACCAATATTCAAAGATCTCACATGTTTAATTAGTATAAAATACACATATCTGCACACAAAAAAGCAAGATTTTTGAAAACAGAGAATCTTGAAGATCATCTAAAATTTTATTAAGGTTAGGTGTATTGCAGCCACAGCAACTTTATATATTCCATCTCTGCTTCGTTTTTTGTAGTTCACATCTGATACCTGATAGTCACCTCAGTGCAGGGGTAAAAAACACTGACCCTGAGAGTTATATGATTTTTGGATTGGAAGTACTAATCACTTGCTCTAGAAATGCTGACTCAATTGACAGCTCAAAAAAAGTCCAAAACCAGAAAATCCCTCTAGCACCTTTATGTGAGAACATCTGCCAGGCACATAGAAATGAGCCTGCATTGCATTTAATTGTTTACTTATTAATACTATACAGCACTCTTTATATTGTTCTTCAGAGCACAGTCTGCTCGGATGTTCTGAAGGATGGAGTTAGCAGTCTTAAATCACCCTGGTGGGCACAATTCCAGAAATGTATGGTGGATAATTCAGGGGTTGCATAGAATGTCAGTACTTTCTAATCATTGGTGCTTGTGCTAATAAGGATTTGAGGGACAGATGTACAGAGAGAGATAAAAGAAATTGTGGTCCAGGGAGTGGGGGCTTGGAGGGGAGAAGTCACAAGGCCTCTGTAAGCACGTAATCAGGATGCCTCTCTGGAAAACAAAGATTTGTGTTCCATATGCATTTTGCAGTACAGAATCACAATGTAAAAATGCATAATATCTTTAGGATTATTATAATCCCAGAATAAAGCTCTCTTACTGGGTCATTCCACGACTTTTCTGGCACAGTAACATCCATAATGTAATGGATGGAGATTTCCACTGCCTCATTCAGCCTATATCCTAGTGGGTTTGGACGTGCTCTGGGATCATGTGCTGGTGAGTTGGATTCCATGTCACAGAGAAAGATGAAGAATCTGTGACAGGGAAGCTCCTGAGCCAGTTTTTTGCCTGCTGGTCCTTTGTACGTTACCGGTGTGGTATTAGTCCGAGAACACTTCCCATTTCAAAGGTACCATGTGCATCCCAAGTACCATGGCTGTGGCTCACTAGGCTGAACTGAGTCCTGTTACTGCCATCCCTGAGGGCCGATGGTGCTGTATATGGTCTCAGGTGTTACCAGACATGAGCTGGCTGCTGAGGTGCACAGGTAGGATGTGAAGGGTTCAAGGCACACACCTTAGTAGGACTTCAGATAACAGGAGCTTGCTGCAAAAGCTCTGGTTCCTACTGATTTTTTGCGGTTGGGTGGAGTTTTTGCTATTCAGTTTTGTTTCTTCTCTAAAGCCACGTGAATCCTTGTTGGTGTGGAGTAGCTTACTCCAGTCCTGCATCAATTAATTTCTTTTCTTTAATATAAGATAAATAAATAAATAATTTAGTCTCTAACACATTGAGCCACAGAGCTGCTTACTCTTATTTCACTGTAGTGACAAATCATTTGAGCTTCATGAAAGCCCTTCTGGCCAGTCTCAATTCTTTTCCCTCTGCTTTCTTACAGGCTCTGATACTTCACCAGCTTGGGCGCTATAGCTTGGCGGAGAAGATTCTCAGAGATGCCGTCCAGGTCAACTCTACAGCCCACGAGGTCTGGAACAGCCTGGGAGAGGTGCTACAGGCTCAAGGCAATGATGATGCTGCGACCGAATGCTTCCTGACGGCACTGGAGCTTGAAGCGAGCAGTCCTGTGGTTCCTTTTACCATCATTCCCAGAGTCCTTTGACAGGGCATCCTGACCATCCGATTTTTGGTCTGACTTCTGGATGAGGAGACCCAGTGTATCAGACTGCCTGGTAACTGGTTAGTTTGAGAAACTTTAGAGCTACAGGTCTTTGGCAGGCAAGCGGCCAAAACAGCGAGGTGGCACAGCACGTTAATGTTGGACTGAGAGGACGGAACGGTGAAGCCAGAGCCGAATCACTCATATCGCCTGCGTTTTTGCCCTGGTAGTTTTAAAACATCGTTATATTGTTCATGGATGATGTGCCATATTTTGTTAGTGATACTTGAGTGTTACATAAAATTATAATGGAATCAACTACCAATTGTAGAATAAGTTAAAATTCAGTGGCAGAGCAGACTATTTTTAACAAGGCTGTTAATAAAACTGTTCTCTTCCTGCCTCTCAACCTCTTTTGGCCCAAAGTCAAAATGTGAATTTTCTGTTTCCACCTCTATTTTAGTCCAGGCCAGAAAATCAGTTGAGTTCTTGGTTTTAGTTGTTAATAACTGTGACGTGTGGCTAACTGTTATCTAGAGCAAAGGCTGAGTACAAGAATATTTATATTTTACCAATGTATGCCTGTTACAAAAAAATATATTAGTTATTTAAGTTTAACTTTTTTATGTGAATTCAGAGTTTATTTATCAATGGAAATATGTAAAAAGAAGCCTCAGATGGAATATTTACCGACATTCCTTATACATGACCCACACTTGGCTAAATGGGAAGATTATGTTAATAATAAAATGATTTTTAAATGGAACCTTTCCCGTGTCGTGGTTAAGAATCAGAGGGAAAAGATGGCTTGTGAACATATTATGATATGGCTAGCTGGTCTTGAAGATGAACAACACCAAAATCAAATGTATGAGGCTAGTCTAGAGAAAAGAAGCTGCTATACTCTTTGCCAATGGTATTGTTATCTTAGATTTCAGGTTTCCTTAAATCCTCACTACTCCGTTTTTATTCCTTCCACTCCAGCTCTCAATGAAGCCAGATTACCTTGCCTCTACATAATACATGGACATTTACATATACCTTGGTAGTGCTTGGGAAGAGCATGTTAAATATTTACACAATAATGTTTGGTTTTCCTTATCATCTTTGTAGTTCTTTCTCAACATCTCCTGTACTTTGTATGTCTTGAAGGGAAAGTTGGCTGGTTTAGTAGACAAATACTTGCCAGAGATTCTCTGGGATGTGTGTGGAGAAGAATCAAGGTTGCACTGAATTTTCAGGGTGTGTGAGCTGGGGTTTTCTAGTGTCTGCTCATTTACAGTGTTGGGCACACTCAGAGCATGGGAAGAGTTCCAGGTTCCCCATTATACTGGGTGCTCCTTGATATTTGCCTGATTTGTCACAAGAAGTGGTTTTTAAGTGCTTAGTACAAGATAGCAGATGATTCAGAGAATAACAGCAAATGTTTTTCTTTGTCACTGACCAGAAAGCTTACTCACCTCAAACGCATGGAGGATCCTCACTGCGACACAGGCTCCATGTGCTCCAGTGAGCATCTTCAAATGGCAGAAGACTTAAACCTGGGGGAGCTCTTCTGTTTCTCCCCTTGGCATTTCATGTGCCTGTTAGGCTGAGGCTGCTTTCAGATTGTATCTGCGTAGTGCTTGGACTAAGTGTTCTCTGTAAAATGGATCAAACCCTGTAATAGGTAGTGTTTTCAAATCTATTTAAAAGCCAGTAGAAATTGTGTCATCTTGCTCACTGCGAAAAACATCAGTTTTGTTTCCCATTTTCGAGCCCCTGTTTGGCAGGTTTTCTTCCTACTGTCTTTGGCTTTCTTTTTCACTTTTCTATTTGCCAACTGTTCTCGCTTTTCTAGTCCCAGCTCGCAATTTGTGCTCTGGCCCTGCTGTCTTTTAGCACCCACTATATGATACCAGAAGATAGTGCAAAACCTCTATTTGTTTAACTCGGTTCCTCTTGAGCCTTTTTCCTATCCCACTTCATTTAGTTACATTTTTGATAACTTTCACAACTGTGCTCCTTCACATTATTCATTTACCTTTTATTATAATAGCAAAGCTTTTCTAACAAGGCAACTTGCACCTACATCTGAGGTGGGTGGTCTTTCTCAAGGGAGCCTCAGGCAAAAGTAGAGAGTAGGAGAATTCTGTAATAGAATTTAGCTCTGGTTCCCCTCATTTAATTTCAAGTCCTGGCCTCTTGATAAACTCCCGAAGTGGAAAGGTTAGCAATCTAATTGTGTCATGTCTTTTATTAGTGGAGAAATTGTCACTGCTGTTGTGCATATCAGGTGAACCTGAATATCTGTTTGCTTTTTCTTGACTGGAATCAGTTTCACTGTAAATCCACAAGCTTCTGCCTCTGGGGAATAGCCTCAGCTACTTATTTTTAAAAATGGATTATCACTGTAAGACCGTACATTTAGGAATTTTCAGGCAGAAGTGGAAATCCTTGCAGCATATGAATTAAACAGCAATGCTTGTTTAAACATGAGTTTCAATTTAAAAAAACAAGTTGCTAGGTTTTACAGCTGTGTTTTTCCTTTTTTTTTTTTTTTCAATCAGATAAGAAGGCCAAGAATATTTTTATATCTCTTTTAGTTGCTATACAGAAAGATCTGTCTTTTGCAATCTGTTCTCAGACCACCGTGGTTTCCCAGTCACAGGAGTGAAGGAAGCAATGCTGAGGTGCACAGCCAGTCCCAGGAAGTGTTCCCTTGGTGCCCATGGGTCATCCACATGAGGGTTGTTTCTGGACTTTGTTGCTGACAAAATCTCTATGTGGATACATGATTTATATGTGCTTTTGCTCCCCCAGCCTGTGTCAGGAATAAGAGCTGTTCAGATGAACGGTGAGAGAAATCACGGGCTGATCCTGCTGAAAACTACTCCAACCCCTTGCTGCCTTGCCCCGGGGTTTTACCAAGCTTTGGGTAGGAGCCTTGTTAGGGCTTCAGGTAGTTCTTTGGTCTGATTTGCTGCACCATCAGTAACACTAAAACACAAAAGAGAAGATGACTTCCCCTCCACAGGGCAGCCCCTTCTTAGACCAGTTTAAAATAGGTATTAAGTTGCATTGTCAAGCACTCAAACTGTATCTCTATGGTGACAAGTTGTACAAGCCTGAGATCTCCAGCCTTTCAACAGAAATTAAAAGTACTCTTCTCTCATCCAAAAGACTGGAATAGCAGGTTGCAGAGGAGAATTCCCTTACTCTGCAGTGTGCTTATGCTACTCAAAATGATTAACATTTGGTGTACTAAGCATGTGCTAAAGGGTAGCAGCAATGTCTGTTGCACTTGGTAAAAGGTCTGATACAGGAAGGCCTGCAATAAGAAAACTGATCATTCAAGTAATTGGTAAAAGTTCATCTCTAATTTTGGTGCAGATAGCCCATTTTTACTCTATGAATTATTTAATTTCTTCTTTTGCTTTCATGGTTGATAGAGAATCACAGGAATAAGAGAACCAATCTAAGCAGAACTAATCCAACTGTATCTTTCAAAACTTTTGTCATTAACTATATGCATTTTAAACATCAAAGGCTATTTTTTAAATTGCTTTAATTTTACTTGAAAATCTGTTTTTTCCTGAGTAGACTGTTCTATTCTGGAATTATAGCATAAGCCTGGGTATATCAGAGTTCCAGATTTACCTTGCTAATTCTTTGTTTGTTCAGTTGTCAGTTATAATGATATTTTTCTTAATTGTCAATCTGGCAATTATTCCTTCTCTAGCATCAAGTCAAAAAACTTAAATGCTAAAATATGCTTTCAGTAAGTACACTTCTCTAGTGTTTCATCTATTTAACCTCATCATTTCCAAACTACCTTTTCTGGTCCCACTGGAGGGTTATACTGGGATGTGTGGCACTTCCACATGGGTCTCTATTATTACAAAAACTAGCTGGTAAGGATCCTACTCATGGACAGTAGGAAAGACAGAGTATTCAGCTTTTGTCATGTGTGGTTGTCATAACTGATTGTGCAAAGTTTGCTGGGAATCTTTCAGACTTGCAAAGCCAGCAAGTGGGCTAAAGGAAATGGGACAGTGACACTAAAACTAAAGAAAATGGGAAAGAAATGCATTCCCAAACTTTTTTTTTTTTTTGAAAAGAGGAATGTGTGTGGGATGGGTGTTGGTCAGACTTCGTTCTTTGCCACTGCAGGGACGCAAGGTCCTGATTGCCACCGCCTTGGTCACCTGGCTTTTCTAGTTCCCAGTTTAAAGCACCTTTGTAGCCCAGGTGTCTGGGCTCCCCAGTTTTTATTTCAAAGAGAGAAAACTGTACCTATTAATTTCTAAATCCTTTGAAAAGATGTGACCATTCTGTCCAGCTTGTGTTCCATACCAGGTCATGGGGCGGACAAGCACTAGATGCCACCGCACTGTCATTACTGCCTGGACATTTCCAGAGCACAGCAGCTGACAGATGTGATCTTTTGGATGCAGTTCATAAAGCATGGCAGGAGCACACAGCAAAGGTTCTGAAGGGAGGAGAGAGAGTGCTTTTGCCTTTCTAAATCTGCCTTCACTTGGAAAACTTACTTGGAGGAACTCAGTGAAAAAACTTTTTTGGATACTAAAGGGTCAGTGAAGTGTGTCATTGCTGTATTTTCTTTGTGTCCTTACATGAGGCAGGCATCTCTGTGGGAGAGATTGCCCTTGTCTGCTTCATCCAGGTATAAATCTTTACAGCCTGCTCCCCTTGCCCGAACTGGGAGCAGCATGAATAGCTCATCTCCCTTTCTGCCTCTAGAATTGCCTCCCCAAGGAATGACTCTCTTCAATATGAAATTACTGAAGGTGCCCTGTCTATCTGACTTGAAAAAAATAATCAGTAGACAATTAAATAAGGTAATGATAGTATTTGTTGATTATTACCACATGGCTATAAAAACATACAGGTTTAGTGCATTCCTGTTTGTTTCTACAGCTGAGCCCCTTCCTCTGTGACGACAGTAAAGCTGAGGGTCTCTCCGATGGGTACAACCAAAGAACAAACATCTGATCAACATGTGTGCCTCTGGATTTGCTACCAAAGAGAAAAAAGGACTTGCTTACCAATTCTTAAGTATAATTTTTTTCTACACACATGTATGTGCTCACAGGTAAGTGGTGCATTTTATACTTAAGGCAGAAAGTTCTGAAAGGAAGTTCCGTGTGAGTTCACTCCAGCTCCTGTAAAGCTAACTCCTCTTATAAACAGGCTTTGCTTTTTTGATAGAAAGTTGGTCATGCCAGAAAAGGAAATTCTGGCCCCAATTTTCACTTCCAATACACATCAGATATATATCAAATGATGAGCCTAAGACATTGTTATTATTCAAGTGCAGGTGTTCCTAGGATTGTTGTTTTCCAAACAGCACCAACTACTAATGTAGGACTGGAGGGGGCAACAGAGGCCATAAAACATGACAAGTTGCTTTCCTTTTGACTGCCTTGCAAAAATAGTAAAACAGCAGTCTTCTTTTTGAAAAATTATCGTTTTAGGTGTCCCTTCAGGAAGGGTTTTGCCTTTTCTTTCCTCTTAATCTTGCAAGCATTTAGGGTAACTAACTCCTGGGTGCTGAAACGAGAACCCTGCAAACTTCAGGGCGGGTCCTGTGACCAATGCACGGAGCAACTGCCTTCACTGACACAGGATCTACACACTCTTAGGCTAAAATCATTTCCCACACATGTGCTTCAGGAATAAGCAGGGATGATCCTGTTGCTCTGCTTCTGCGGTAGTCGCCCATGCTGGTGGTCAGCTGTAGGAAGACAGGTGCTCCTGCCCACCGACACTACCTTGCCAGACAGGAGCTGCATGGGGTGGCAGCACTACCTGAAGCAGTAAATCACAACAGAGTTGTTTGGAAGCAATTTCTTCGCAGCGTATGCTGAGTCAGCCAGCTTTGGCATCTGAGAGATTAAAAATAAAAAAAACAAAAACAAAACAGGAGCAGGCATGAGTTCCTCTGGTTATGAAAAGTGCCCTAGAGGACCCACCAGGAGATGCAAACAAACCTCTGTGCTGTGTCCACTTGTACTGTCAGAGAACTCTGGCATGTTCTTAATCGTATGTTTTGGGTTAGAGGCTTCACGTGAAGGATCATGTACTGCAAGGCTGAGGTTCAGCAAGAGAAAGGGTTAACCAAAACATGTATCAGATACCAGGCTACACTGCAACTTCATCTTATGCCTCACCCAAACCAACGGCAGCTGCTGTTGAATAGGAGACCTTTTCCCTGCGTTTGCTTTGCTCCCGTTACATCTAATGAGTGTGAGGCTACAGGATGTCAGACCAGCTCACGGCCTTTACTTCTGGGGTTATTTTTTCACTGCAGAGGAGGCAGTGGAAATGGGGAGGCTTTCAGAAATAAACAGCAGTTAGGTAGGTTGGATTATGCCTATTGAGAACCTGCACTGTTTTTTCCCTCACTGTGTTCATCACAACAAGGCTGAAGTAGGATGGCAGAGCACAAGTTTGTTGGTCTGCCATTTCCCAGCTGGGTCTCACCCACGTGTAAGGTAGTTTTCCCATCCTGGCCACAGAGCACCACACTTGCCCTAAGAAACACAAAAGGAAAAAACCATGGTAAGATTCTGTTCCCAGCTGAGATGCCTTTGCTGTGAGTAGTAGCCTGAGGTATTATGCTAATGATGTCTCTTGTTACATTACAGTTTGACAAATAGAGTGACTGGGTGATAATAGAGATGCTCAGGAAAGTTAAAATGCATTCATTACAACTGTGATGCTGATAATCTGTAAGGTAAAAATATGCTACATGCTTATGTGGATAATTCTAGTTCAGAAATAATGTGGACTTAGCTCACTGTAGCTTACAAATGTACCACAAGAATTCATAACTTGGTGTCTAACAGTAGCCTAGACCAATAGCTCCCAGCCTTCCCATAAAGGCCAGAGGAAAGGAGGCACGGATCATATAGGTCATAATTGGAAGACTCAAAACAACCCTCACGGCCAGCATACCTCAGAGTGTATCAGCCTCACCCTGTGATTCTTATCTTAGCCCTTGATTCCCTCTCTGTAGAGAATTTGAATAGGAAGTGATGCTATTGCACAACTATTTCCTTTCCTGGTCCCAAAATGGACCTAATTTGTAATTCTTGGCCATTATCACAACCAAACATTCAGTGCTGCATATAGTAGGTTGCAGTTTTTGAGTCATTCTCTTGCCCTAGGCCCAAATTAGGCCAGTGTTAACAAAGGGCTCTGGCACATGATGGAGGGACTGTCCCAGCAGTCTGGCCGTGCTTGTGAGATAGCTCTGTCAGCATCCAGCCTTCACAGACACTTCTAATAGGATTTTCACTGGGTGTAATACACTGTGATATTGGGGATGCAGCCTTAGCTACATTTAGAGCTCAAGGCCACCCATGGTTCTTACTCTTGAAAGAGAAGAGACCTGTGCCAAGCCTTACACCAGAGGCTGCAGGTGATAATCCTGGTGCACGAGCCTGCTCTGTAGTAGCATCCAGACATCCAACAGCATTGAGATGGCCTCGTGGCACAGCTATAGGAACATCAGGCTTTGCCCAAACAGCCTCACCTCATGGCAAATAAGGCACCAAATACACTTACCCACCCAGCAGCTAAATGCCTAAGGTGAGAAGATAATACATTTCCAGAAGTATTCAGTGTCGTCTCAGGTCCGTTCCCACTAGTTCAGCAGGGACAATCAAAAGACAGCTAACGAGTGTTCCTGAGGGCTGGCATGTGCCCCAGGAAAGCTGGATGTTCCACCACCTTGGAGGAAATGTGTATTAGCTTTTTTTGTCAGCGTTTCACAAGCAGACATAGATTCTGCCTCCTTTTGTTTTTCCTCCCCACTATGCTGATATTGGTGCTCTCATGTTCTGATGCTTCAGCCTCCTTTCTGTGCAAGAGGCACTGGGCATCAGTGACAAGTGCTGCTCCATCCTGCTTCCTGTACCCAATTTCCCATTCCACTGGGAGATGCTGAACAATACGCTCCAATGGCTTTTGTGTCCTGATTCCTAGAAGAAAGCATCCTCCTGAGAGCAGCTCACTCAGCCTGAGATGCTCAGGCACAGCAGCAGCTGCAGCCTACATGAAGCAGGCGTGGTATAAATAGCTTGCAAGAAGAGAGGCAGGAAAAATTACACGGTATGGCACTGTGGCCAGAGCTGCAGCATTCAGGTTCAGCCTGGTTCTGCAGTAAGCTTTATTTGAGCCAGCATCAGAGTTATACTAAAATTTCCAGTTTTCCTCATTTGGTAAAATTTATGTTTTCTGAATATTTTGCAGAAATTTTACTGTGGTATCAGTGAGCATGAGTTTTTTGAGCTTTATCTTAGTCGCTGGCTTACAAAAAGAAAAAAAAACCTATGTATTCTGCAAGTCAGGGACTCTGCTTGCCCAGCTTCAACCACTAGGCTGCTGGCAAGGGCCTTACTTATGCCATGCAGTCTTTAGCAACCTTGTCCTCCTCCTTGCAGGACAGGTAGCTTCAAAAGGGGGTGTTTTCTCCTTAATTCTCTTCCTTAACCTGCTGATTGACTGCCTGCCCTTTGTGCTGTGGGAGCTGTGGGTCCAAATGATCCCAGCCCGAATGAGACAAGACAAGACCTGACCTATTGACTGGGTGAAGGCTGCAATTTCTGGGCTGTAGCTTGGCTTTTCAGCAAAACTGTGCTGAAGTTTTCAGGGTAGGAGTCAGATGTCTAATGGGCCAAACCTGAGCATCCCTAGCTGTATGTGGTGCTTGGTTTATATGACACACAAATTTCCCTACTGACCAGAAGATACTTGGTGATTTCTGGTACTTCAAGCCTGATGACCCATGGAAGTACAGGTTGCTCTTCTGAGTGGTCACTTATATTTGCTGAGTGTTCCTGATGGGTTCAGGGGGGTGGCCCCACTGATGCCTACATTAACTCCGGATTATCATCCAGGGAAAATGAGGATTTGCTAACGAAACCCTAAACCTTGCGTGGGGAGTGGAAGTTGTACTGAAGGTCACAGTCTGCCTGTAGCAAAACCACAGGCTGACAGACTTGGGAGGTTTTATAAGTTAATGCTGGATATGAACACTGGTAACCTTCCTCCATCAGCCCAGTGTGGAAATGTACCCCAGTAGCAAAATGAAGAACATCTGCCAGAGGAGCAAGCCCTCCTGAATAAATTAGCATCCACCAGGGATATGAGCTTGGACCGCTTGACAGGCTGAGACCAGCTAAGGGACCAGCAAAGGGACACGGGGGCATCAACGCCTCACTTCACAAGTCTACAAAAGGCTGGTGAAAGTCAAAACCCTGCTGCACACAGGAAGTGCAGGGGAGTCCCAGGGCCTTACCCATGTTCAGGTCTTTTGTGGCAGCCTGGGACTTGTTCATGGCAAATCCCAGGTGACCACAGGAAGGAAAAGACATACCCAAGGAAGGAAGAAAGGAAGGAAGGAGGGGAGGAGGGAAGGAAGGGGGGAAGGAGGAAGGGAGGGAAGTAAAAAAAAGCTAGGTAGTGGTTTTCTTGGCCAGAAAACACAATTTCTGCTGCATATCATGGAAAGCCAACAGGTATTAACAGGCACACTCCTCTGCATCACTGGAGGATGGGAACAACTGAGAAACAAGAACCCCCTATCCATGGTCTTCAGTGAAGAGCTGAGCAACTCCTCCTGGCCCTACAGGTGATCAGCAGAAGCCTTTATGCATACAATGAAGAAGCTTCAAGAGAAAGCAGCCAGGATCAGCAGAGGCATAGCTGCCTCTTTTCCAGCCTGTCGTCTCCTGACATTGGGAATCTGCTGCTGGAAGAGACCTCGGGATACTGCATCCCTTTTGTCCATTGTGGGGCAGCACTGCCTTTTCCTTGCTGAAGTAATGCAGTGGGGTCCTCTGAGCAACAGGCTCCGCAGACCTTCCAAGGAAACCAGCCCTTCCCACAGGTTTGCACCTTCCTTTGCAGAATTCATTGCTTAGGCTATGGCTTGGGTTGCAGCCGTGGCCACTGGCTTCCACTGTTGGCTCTGTGGGAGTGCTCACTGCCAGGGAGAGGAGGGAACTCGCTGAATTTTAATCGCATTTTGGCTGCCAGTGCCATGGTCAGGAACATACTTGTTTACGTGATTAGAAACAAGATGTATTACATACACATGGTCTTATCAGCAATTAGTGCCTGAGGCAATAACCTCCTGGCTGAACACAATGCAAATCCCTCGGTTATGACCTCCTGGAGTGACTTTGCCTCTAGGATCCTGATATTCCCAGAGCTTGCAGGAGGGAATGGCCTCTGCCAGGTTCCTGATGTACTGGGGAGCTAACAAGCCCTTAGCAGTAAATGCAGCTGGCAGGAAGAGGGAGCCTATGTGCACTGGGAATAGCTGTGTTTGGGTTCAAGGGACCTTGTTCAAGGGACAGTTTTGGGTCTCCATAAGGAGCAACTCAGTGGGAGTGAGACAGCCATGGAGGTTCAGAGGAAAGCAAAAGTGAGTTCTTTATGTCTGTACAGTAAGTCAGAGAAAAGAGACTCGAGGCAGTCAAAAACTGGGGTTAAATTCCCTTTTCTCTTCTCAGGGGGCCGGACCTCAAGTGAAGACGGGAGCTCAGTGAAAGCTCCAGGGTTGCTCTCTGAGGAGCTCAGACTGCAGCTCCCTGGTGGGTCAGGCCAGAGAAGGGAACAGCGCTTAACTGGGTCAGGAAAGGAGCTGGTCCTGGGCAATGCTTTACCTGACTGCCTGTAACACGGGCAAACCCTCAGTGGCCAGACTCCTGCTGCCAAATCCTCACAGAACTATGGGGATCTTTGCAAAGGATTGAGTGCACCGTCCCTCCTACGGGAGGGTTTGGAAGTGCAAAACACCTCTACAGCTGTGGCCCAGTACATTAATTTCTTAGCAGTTACACAACCTGTGACCCCATCCACAGAACCACACTGTTGGGTCTCTGTTCTGCTCTCCATGTATTCATCAGGGAGACAAGTGCTTCACCGTTTACTTGAAAAATCTTTAATGCAGCCGTCTAAAAACAGCCTCCCTTAACGATGCTGCCTATTTAGGTATCTTTTGCAGCTCATCATCTGTCAAAAGAAATGCAGTACATTTGGGGTTTTATACTGCAAGAACTGGCAACACCCTCTGCTTCCTAAATCTTCCAAAATAAGTTTCATGCATCTCCGGGTAACTTGCAGAAAAGCTAAAAATAGGAAAAGCTAACCTCTGTAGTTAATTTTTTGCTTTTCATTTTTTTTCTTGGATGTGTTCCCTGTTTTGAGCAGTTATACTTCCCGTTAGGTCAGGCACTAGACAATAGTTTTCCAAGAGCCTGGAAATGAGAGAAACCCATGAAACAATTCCACATCCAGCAGCACAGAACTCCTGGCACTCGCAGAAAGGTCTGCCCTGGAAATGGCCTGGGTTGTCTCTCTCCTGTCTGCCTTCTTTATACTGATATTTCTCTTCCAAAAAAATCTTCCAAGCTGTCTGCTTTTATCTCCTCCTGCTACTTACTAAGCCTCCTTTTTTTTTTTTTTTTCAGGCTGCGCATCCCTCAGTGTCTTGCTCCCACTCACTGCTGAGATTAATGCTGCGTAATATTCCAGAGCTATCACATTCTGGTACTTGGAGCTCATCTCGTTCTTTCTCAAAATCAAATTTAACTCAAAATTAAAAAGCCCCACACAATTGAAAGCCTGTATATCTAAGTGGATACACGGATCTAGGAGCAAGTGGTGGTTGGGGGTGATGAAAGGGAGGCCTTGTTAGACAAAATGTGTGGTCTTTTTGATGTAAAGAAGGTTCTTCAATTTATTTAGGTTTAAGTATGCAATCTGTGTGAGCCAACACTCTCTAGCATGCAGTGAAAACCCTGTCAAATTTAGAGAATGCTTTGGATAGTCCTTTGCAGGTTTTCTGACCACGTCAGCAGCAGGGCAGGCACTGTACCAGCCCAAAATCTAAGGGATTTTAGAGGGTAGAGCGGAGGAGCCATCCTGCTTCAGGGACTCACTGTTGGCAACAAGTGATCGGCTGAGGGCAAGCCTGGCTGCAGGACAGTGGTACTGTGATTCACCCCCTTGGGCTGGAAGCCAGCTAGGAAACAGTCAGGAAATCAGATTTTCACACTTCTCAGGACACAGGCAGGAGGTGGGTGAGAAACAAATCTCAGCAGTGCGGAGTCAACTGCAGAGTCCCTTGGCCCATCTGTCTCCAGCACTGGCAGAGCCACATCAGAAAATGGGCACCCTGCTCATGTCCGTTCTCAAAGGGGCTGGATCTCCCCTTCCTGTGCCCCACAAATGAACTGGAGGATTCCCCTCCCCTTGTCCAAGTCAAGGGTCAGCTTCAGAGCACAGCAGCTGACTTCAGCACACATGGATAGAGGAGGCACTTTCTACCCACACTTGCACTTTCCTTTGAAACAGATGTTGCTCCTTTGCCTTTCAGTGGAATAAATGCCATGAAGCACTACAATGGTAGTTAAAAATGTATTTGCATACTACGTCATAGAAGAGTGGGCTAAGAAGGTAATGATGACTAACTCCAGTGTTTCAAACAGGAGGAACTGAATCCCCTGGAAGAGTAAACTAGGTGGCCTGTTGCTACTGAAAGTTCCTACAGCAGCCTGTTTGGGTCCATGGCAGACAGGTCTCCTGACTCACACAGCAAAATGTCAATTTATGTGGTGCAGTATGATGTTTTTCCTCCTAGGCAGGGCAGCCTCTGTGGGCTAGAGATGGTGAAATCTGCTCTGCATCATACCTTTTGTGGGCTGTGCTTGGCTGGACAAAGCCTCTCTTCTGCGCCTTTCTGGAGAAAGAATAAACCATCTTATTTCTGCTTGTATCGAACTCAGCTGCCAGCCATTTTCAGTTTGTTACAATAAAATGCAACAGCAATGAGGTCAAAAAGGAGAGAAGCATTCTGCACCTTGAAGAGAGCTGGGATATTTGCCAAGATCAAGCACAGTTTTTTCTCTAGCCAGTCAAGGGACACAGAAGCTTTTCCAGACACTGTTGTCCAATTCAGAGAAGTATGGCCAAAAGCAATATTCTGGAGGAATCCACTCTCAGCTGAATTTGGACATTATTTTTAGACAAAGGGTCTGTCCTTCATTGCAAGGAGGAAAACACCACACAATCTATATTCAGGCATCCACAAAAGCACTGCTTTGAGACCTACTGCAGTACGAGCAACCCCACGACTGATTCTCCTTTGTGCTGGAGTATAGTCATGGTGCCTTTCATCGACTTGATGGTGTCCAAGCCAGCCCAGGGTACAGAAACATCCATGTCCTGCCAGTGGGGCTCACTCCCCAGCACTCTTTCCCCAAACCTGGCTCCTGCAGAAGGTCTTTTCTGTCACCAGGGCTTTGGGCCAGGGGTAGGCAGCAGGAAGCAGCAGGCCCTACTCTTTGCTGTCATGGTCCAGATGCCCAGCCTGGACCACTGGCTCCAGACTTCTCTGCAGAAACACCTTCTACTCATTATGGTGAGCAGTTCTGCAGTGAGGCCCCACCACCCATAACACACTGCAGTCATTTCTGCTGCCTGCCTGTGGTTAACTTCTGCACAGTAGGGAAAATAACGAATGGGCTTGGAGAAACAGTAAGGGGAGAACAGAAACACTTATCCTTTTTCTATGTGAAGTCTTCTGGGACATGTCACATCATCCCAATAAAGTCTACAAACCCGGACTCCTTGGTGGCCAAGGATTTACGCCAATGCAGCATCACATCCTGGGATAGATCCTGTTCTATTTCCACCTGCATTCACAAATTTGGGCATTCTCCTTCCTCCCGACTGCCCTCAGTGCCTTGTTCAAGGGTCACTAGACTCTGACCTTATGCCTCTCAAGACACTATTAAGAAAATCCTCTGCTGGCTGCCAGTGGTGCCTGGCTGCCCAAGGCTGCCCTGAGAGACTCGTGTGTTAGGCCAACTCAGTGTCATTTGGCAACATAATGAGGTCTCCTCAGAAATGCAGTTTCAACAGATTACCTGGGCTCGCAGATGAGCTGCCCTCTGGTCACAAACTAATCCTGCTTAGAGGACATCTGGGCACAACAGCAGTGCGCAGGGATGTTTCTGCTTAAAACTGCAGTAAAATCTGGTCTGAAAATTTTGTCTTTGACACCTTTTCTAGATACTAGCATGCTAATTGCTTTCTGATTATAGAAGATCTTATCATACTTAGACAGCATAGAGAATGACAACCTTTTTGTAATTGTCTTGCAGAGGCATCCATCTGACAGATGCAGAGTAGCCACTGCCCACGCTTGGTAATGCTCAGTGGCAGCTCTCTGTGCCCATTGCTCTCAGAGTCACCATGTCTCGCTTGGCAGAGCAGACCACATACAAATGAATTTAAAGGTGAAGTTTCAGAAGAAGGACTGCAAGTGTCCCCTAGATTTTTTTGTCCAAAATCTGGGTTACACCCAATCCTTCAGAATGCAAAAGAGATATAGCTGATAATAATTTTAATTTTCCTTCAAAATAAGAGTTTGGAGCCTCCTCTTTCATCCCTAATTATACACTAACTGCAGGTATGCACACTTGCAGACAATCATAGTCTTTCTACTTTTCTTTTGCAGTGCAATTGAAAAATATAAAGGTTTAGCTAGGGGGAGAGTTTGACTTCTCCATGTAAGAGCTGTCACGGTGAAAAATAAAAATGAATTCAGGGAATGACACAGCTGAACAAACACTGCCTCAGTTGCAGAAGTGAATTGCTTCACTGTGGTGGTGCTTGGGCACCAGTGCTGCTGTGCGGGCAAGCTGCCAGGAGCAGCCACAATGAGCCCAGAGGATGTGCCACTACCATGTGGACAGTAAGGAGCTGCCAGCATTTGCCAGAGCCATCCCATTTTCCTCAGCTGTCTGTTGTCCAGGCTGTGCCTGAGAGGCTGGAGCACCAGGGCTGTCAGCTCACCACATTTGAGGCTCATCAGATCGGGAGGCACAAGGCCACCCATGACAAAGTAAGAATGAACATTTGCAGCTGGTGCTATCAAAGCTCTCTGCTAGCCTTGGATCAATGCATCCTGCAAAGAAAAGATGCAAAATCCCGTTTTGTACCCTTCCCACATCAGTTTAGAGAACCAGTGGTGTTTCAGTGTTGTCCTGGTTTTAGCTAGGGTAGAGTTAAACATGTCTAATATTTATATTTATTATTATTTTTATTATTTTGTATAATATTTATTATAATATTTTATTATGGTGTTAATTTTTTTTTTTTAAGAGCTTTATAATAATATGAAACCCATTCCTTCTGGAAGGCACCAGTTTAGTCAAGGACTGCAGGCAGCTTTGGGAACCTTGTATGAAGGGTAACATACAAGGAATTGGGTCTGGCAACCAAAAAACTCAGTGAGGGGCACTGACATGTTCAAGGCAATGAAGACATGCATTTCCAAAGCAGGGATCTCTCAGATGTGTGGGTCTCCTCTAAATCAGCCAGAAAGCTCCCCCTCCTGTCTTTCCACCCCTCCTCAGCAAGGTAATGGGGGCCCAGTAGTAGCTTTGTTATTACTGCAGCAGCTCAGCCCTTTGTCCTTGTTCAGGGTCTCTCCTCAGCCAGACGTGGCATCCACGCTGGGAGGCCCCCTCTCAGCTGGCGCAGTGGTGATCGCCACTGGGAACTCCCCTGGCCCACTTCAGTGACACGTGTGGAGTCACATCCTCCCTGTGACTTGTGAGCCAGCACTACCTTCCACCCTCTGTTAACACTGCAGGGTTTCCTTCCTCCGTGCGCTGAAGGGAGGAAGCGCTGCTGTTTATGAAGCATGCACACATCAAGCTGCGCTAAGATGAAAGTATCCTCAGCCATTTTCTTCTTCAAATTAATTCTTCTAGAATTAGCCCACTTCTTCATGGCTCTTTGCCACATCCCTTTGTGGTGTCAAAGGAACAGGCCTGAATTTTCCCCATTTGCAAAATGGAATTGGATCACAGTTGCCTTGTTTTATGCATCAATTTATTAGGCAGTAAACACGCAACTAGCAGCAAGCTTAGTGAAAATTAAAGATGAAAAAGTGCTTTGGTCAAGTGGCCATTGCTCAAGCATGGTGACTGAATAGGAAGAGGTGCTAAGGGCAGGGCAGGGCAGGGCTGTGGAGAGCTCTGCACCACCCTCTGGGCTCTCAGCCCAGACTCCCACATCTGGGGCCACTTGATTTCTCACCTCTCCAGGAGCACAGTAGGGGATGGGCACACAGCTGAGAGTAGCCAAGAATTCACAAAAAATCTTAGTGGTACCCTGCAGCTTCAACAAAGGATGCAGCCCGTGGGGTTTGGGAGAAGCCATTTTCAGGAGCATTTCTCAGGTTCCTGAGGGAGCTGGGGCAGGTTTCTCTCCCCAGGCAGCTCAGTAACAGAAAGGCAGGAGGGAGAGGATTACCAAGATCTTCTGGAAAGAGGCAGGAAGGAAGTGGGAGTGCAACTTCCTACTCAGGACAGTGAGACTTGACCCCTGCTCAATTTTCCTATGACTCAAATGGTATTTCTTAAAGCAATCCTCCTTCCAATGACTAAAAAATAGCAACTGCTGAAGCAGAGGAGACTGCTGACTAATGCTGTACTAGAGAATACATCTTTCTCTGGAGAATAAGTTGGTACAAGCACCAGTTTTTGGATGAGCTAGGCAGAACTGCCAGGGTTACCCTGTGACAGTTGACCTACAGTTCCCATGCAGACTGTCTTCTAAAATGTAGGAAAGATGAATAAACAGGGCAACTTCTATAAAACAACTTCAATAACAACTGCATTGCACTTCCCGTAAATGACATTTCCAAGGGATCTACATTTTCTGTTGCAAAAAATTATGGAGTTCTCAGATAAAAAAAGGGCATGAAAACTACCACCAGAGACCAGAGGCCTTCCTTGAATAAATTGCAGTTGAACATCAGTACATCATTTGGAAAAATGCCCTGTAATGATTTTGTGTGCCCAGTGACCATGACCTTTGGCAAGTTGTGGCAAGGAGAGGCTCCCCTGACTATGAAAACCTGGACTTTATTTCCAGGCTGAATTTGTGGAGATGGGCCTTTCCCACTTTTGCTGTTCCTGTGCCCTCACTTGCCAGACTGAAAAGCCCTGCAACGGCATGCTCGTGATGGGAGTACCTGCAGAGAGAAAGCTTGATTTAACCAGAGAGGCAAGGCTCCCAGCAGCTCCCACAATGGGGCACAGCTTTCCCTGCGTTTGCCAAGCAGACATTTCCTGTTGTGCCCAGCCTGCTGAGCAGTCTCAGATGTACTGTATCAGTAAGCAGATCTCCTCCTTCTTCACCAGACTCCAACTTTGATATTGCACACAAATGTGATCACCGCAGGGTTCGTGTGGTTGCCCTTCAGATTATTGATAAAAGCCATTAAAGATGTGGGATCAAGGAACAGCCCCTGTAGACAGGTGCAAACCCACCAGAAAAAGAGATACATTCACATATGCTTGCATACACTCAGAAGCACACACATGCAGATGCCACAGTTAAAGCGAGATTTCTCCTCCTGCAGAGGACTCAACTGAAACAGGCCTGCTGAAACAATTCCCCAGGTATGATTACACAGGAGCTCTGGCAATGAGTCACTTTCCAACCCACTGAACATGCTCCACTTTAAATTATACATCATTTTGGGTTTTTTAATCAAAACATTGTGTTTTCTCAGAGAAAATGCCTGGCTCAAAACTAAATTTAAACACATAAGTATTTTCAGCCTTATCCACCAAACTTATTATCTTAGCAAAGAAAGGGACTCCAGTTAGTTTGACAATGATTGGCATTTATTAGCCCCCTCTTCATTCATTTTTAATAAATAATTCCATTCAGCTTTTCCATTCTTTTGCCTGGACTCAAGGGTCATGAAAGAACATTTCATTTATATTTTTTAAATATTAGTAAAAACATCACCCTTCTTCCACTTTTCTGTCATATCCCTAGTGTTCCCAGCAACACTGCAAATCAGCATCTTCAGTAGTTTCTGCTCAAAAGGCTTTTGAGTGACTTTTAGACAAAACCCCCACATTTCCTTGATGTCATGCAACATTTGGATCTTCATCTAGCTTTCTTCATAGTCCTTGCCCTGACCAGCTTTCTGTTGAGTATTGGGCTAGTACCAGTGATATAACTAGTTTTGTCTTGAAATATATATAAAAAAAACCCCCAAAACAAAAAAAAAACAAACCAAAATGAAACAAACAAACAAAAAAACAAAACCAAAAAACAAAACAAAACAAAACGCAAACCAAACCAAGCCAAAACAAAAAACAACAAAAACATCACCACCCCCCCACAAAAAAAAAAAAAAAAAAACAAAAAAAACAAAAAAAAAAAAAAAAAAACACAAAACAAACAAAAACCAAGCACTTACTTTTTTATACTTGGGTCTTACAGAATCACAGAATAATTTAGGTTGGAAAAGACTCTTAAGAGCATTGAGTCCAACAGTTAATGTAACACCACCAAGTCCATGTCCCTAAGTGCCACTTCTATGCCCCTTTTAAATGCCTTCAGGGAGGGTGACTCTACCACTTCCCTGGGCAGTCTGTTCCAGGGATTGACAACTCTTTCTGTGATGAAATCTTTCCCACTACCCACCCTAAACCTCCTCTGGTGTAACTTGGGGCCATTTTCTCTTGTCTTCTCACTTATTACTTGGGAGAGGAGGCCAACCCCCACCTCACCACAACCAAAACCTCCTTTCAGGTAATTGTTCTGTGTGGTAAGGTCTCCCCTCAGCCTTCCTTTCTCTAGACTAACAGAATAATAGAATTAGGGCTCAGACTGGTTTCACTCTTTTGAATTTCCTTATTTGCCATCATGCTGCTGTTACAGGATGCATCTACTTGCCACATTTCAGCTGTTGCAGGAGATGTCAGGTGTCATCTGTGCATTGGTCTCTTCCCCAGTGCCCTACCCAGCCCTTCAGAGATCAACAGGCAAAGGAGATGTCTGTGCTGGGGTCATGCCAGGAAAGGGAGAAGCCCAAGGTAAGAAAGAATCAGGCTGAGTCAGCATCCCTCTGTGGAAAAACACTCTTCTGGTTAAAAAGAAGCAGATCTCCCTCGGGAGAGCAAATTAGCAACCCGTACCTGACACTGTTTGTCTTTCTCCTGATGGATGAGCCATTTTTTCCTCTCTTTCAGAGTAATACTTGGCTGTACTTTCCTTTTAATGAGCTTTTGGAGCAAAGCCTGAAACGGATCAAAGCCATCAGAGGGAGAGGCGGGGAAACACATGACCCAAACCTTTGCCTTTTCTTTTTCTTTACAAATAAACAGAAGTCGCACCTTTCATTACTGAAGTTAATGTGAGCAAAGGGGCTTGGGGCTTCAGTTCTGGAGCAGCAGGTGACCCGTCTGCCAGTTTATCAGTGATGGACATCAAGCAGAAGGCTGTTGCAGCCTCCCCGTGGGAAAAGCCCTCTGGAGAGGGGCAGAGAAAGGGTGTCCACTGCCAATGGGCAGCACTCGCCTTTCTAAGCAAATGCATCCCTGCCTGAGCAAACACAGCAGTTCCTGGGGGAAAAACAGGAGGAGGAGTAATGTACGATTTTCTACTTCTTGTGTGACACAAGGGCTCTAGTCTCAAGGTGGCGAGAAATTGCAGCTGTCGGGAGAGACAGGAGCAAGGCAAGGCATGCAGGAGGTCATGTCACGTCTCTGTTCTTCCTTCCCTGTGTCCCTGAAGTGTGATTAGTGAGAGTCTACTGCTCTCAGCAGACAACTTTCAGATCACTGGGGGGAAAGCACCCCCCACAGCCAGGAGCTGCTGCTGCAACAGCCCAGTACAGAACCTAAAAATGGGAGATAAATAGTCCTGTGTGCTTTCAGCCATCAGGGCTTGGCTGCACTTTTTGAGCCATTTTTTCCTTTTCCCAATATGAAGCTTTTCCAGAAGTCAGAAAATTTGCACATGCCTTCACATGCCTTCCGTAAAAGAGAGCTGAGCACAATTAGGATGCTGATGAAGATACAAAAGGACAGGAAAGACAAACCCTGTATCATCTGGCAGCAGAAGAAACAGCTGTAGCTGTAAAGAGCCTGCATAGGCCCCCTACCACCCTACCACTTGTGGAGGCTGAAGAGTGGGAGGCAGTGATACTTGGATGTGGGGAGTGGGCAGAGGTGGGGGAAATGCCATGGGGCTCTCCAGATGAGCTGCTGGGGCTCTGCCAGCTGCCCTGCACCAGCACACAGGGTGATGGGGATGCCACAATGCTGCTGTCTGGGATGAGCAGTTGATAGAGACTCTGTGTGATGGGGAGCAACGTGTGCTGTGGGTGACTGCAGGGCAGGTAACAGGACAACCTCCAGCCTGTGGCTGCCACACAGCCTTTGCCTGCCCTTCAGGCAGGGGAAAGGCCATTTCTAGCACAGTGGGGACCAAGCATCCTCTCATCACATTTCATCACTTTTTGCTTGCTGTCAGTATTTCTCCAGCCCTCTGAAATGCTTCAAGACACAGGATACCAGTAGTGCTCCCAGCAGAGTGCTGAGGGCCACCCTGCTCCCAAACTGTGTGAAGGAAATACTGCTGATACGACACAGGCTTTTATTTCCAGGAGACCTCTCCCAAGAGTCAGTTGTCCTTCACTGAGTACATTTTGTGTATTAGGCTACAAGTGTGACTGAGCAAGAACAGCCTGTGGCTGCTGGCAGGCCCTCAGTGCACTGCCCGGCTTGTTGCAGACTTGCAACACCTCTGTTACACAGAGCTGCTCGTGGCATACTCCAGATGGCAACTCAGGACGAGGGGATTAGCTGCATGGAGCACACTCCTACAGACTATGAAGATGCTGCCAGGCTTATTTGTTGGTGACTGTGTGCAGAACTCTGGAACACACATGCTTTGTTCTTCCTGTTTCCTACCTTTGACATGCCCCTTCCCAGCAGAAGACAACCACCGGGCCTTGTTTGGTTTCAGTGCTCCTGTTGGAGGGGGCAGGGAGCTGCACATAGTCATATCCGTAATTCTTTTCCTCTTCATTTAGTTTTCTTTTTCTTAGGGCAAAATAAGAGCTATTTGAGCTGGAAGCATAGAAGTGATTCTTATTTGCAAGTCTCCCTCCTCTACCCAAAAATACAGCAATTTAAGGGATTTTTAAAAAGTGTTAAAACTTTATATCTGTCCTGCTCAAATACTAGCTATGTTGAGCATTTAAATACAAAAGAAATGAGGTTCCATAAGATTCAGAGAGTGAAATGCACCCAAGAGAAACCCAGTGCACAATAATGGGCATTCCCCAGAGTTTCTGACTCATGAATGTGTTTGGTACTATTTCTGCAGGGAAAGTAGCAAGAGGAGGAAGACAGCCACTAGCAGAGGTGTCTGCAAGCTGACTGCAGAAGTCAGTAATGCCAGAAGACTGGAGAGTGGCTAATGAAGCATCTCATTTCAGAAATGACAAGGGGAGACTTCAGGGAAGTGCAGTAGTGACCTACATAGAGCAGAAGGATACAACAGAAAAGCCTGGAGAGGTGAGGCAGAGGAATTGTCAGGGTAACACAGGAAGACTCTATATAAAATAAGATGTAATGAAGCAAAGGAAAGTATCTTTTCTGCTGTGAGATAAACATGCAAGATGTACTCTGAGATGTGCTAATAACTGATGTTTTGATTCTTTCGTGTCAAAAAAATTAATAAATTTGAATCTATGCTGGGAATTCAGGTCAACCACAATGAAAAAACATAGATATTTTGTGCAACCCAAAATGCGTGGGAATTTATTTTATCAATCCAAGGAACCAGAAGAATGACCCAGAATGTTTTGTCTGAGCCTTCAAAACAGTAAGGAAAATTTCTAAATAAAGTATTGCTGCAAATTAAAAGAATATTCAAAAGCATCTCAACAAAATACTTTCATGATTTGAAAAGCTCTTTCAGGATTCTTTCTCACAAAAGAAATTCAGTAAAATGGAGATTCATTTACAAAATGTGCTGCTTTACCTTACTTTACGTAGTCCAGGAGAAGGGAGAATGAAAAAAAAATTAATTCAGCTGCAGCCAGCAGCTATTTCTAGAGCTGACATTGCCTATTTCAGCTCCCACAGCAAAACAAACATGTCTTTTCTCTGTTAATTATTGTGAAAAACAAAACAAACCAAAAAGTCACTTATTTCTCACCAAAGACTACATCTGCATATGTGATACTGTTTCCTGATGAACACAGAAAACTGAAGAGAGATCTCATGGCAGACTAAGCACTTGTTCATGTGGCAGAGACAGAAGGAGTGGCTGTGTCAGTGTGACCACTGCCTCAACTTTCAGAGCTGGCTTAAGCTGACGAGGGGAACGAGGAGCGAGTTAAGGTGGGAGCAAGTACTTCTTCTCCTCCACCGTGAAATACCAAGTCCTAAAAAAGAGGGAGCTGCAGATGGCAAAGTCTTAAAAGGCCATGATGAGCTTTGCTGGAGGGTGTCTCTAGTCCCCTTAGATGGAGCCTGTCTGCAGCTGATTCACAGAAGGTCACATCGGCCAGTCCTGCCCGATTCCCAAGTCTACTCATGTAGTCAGCACTGCTGACAGGGGTGAGAGAGTAGAGCTGGTTGAAAACATTTGATATGGCTCTAGACAGGCAGACTGATTTGCAAATTCAAAGCACAGGAGAAACTGAAAGCTATTGCAATGGATTACAAATGAGCTTGGAAACACAGGTGTGAGGCATGAGGAGGGAATGTGGCTGGAGCTAAGTGGGTGAATATCCTGAAAAGCTTTCCGACCCTCTCTGTCCCTTGTCAGGCAGGTCGCTCCTTTCAGAAAACCATATTTATTTGGCATGGTCTGGGGAAGCCAGGGGACTGGGAGGAGTGCTGAATGAGAGGTCCCAACTGTTACAAAAACCAGTGAAGTGTGGGAAAGTAGGCCAGCAGCAATAGGCAGTGCAAGAAAACTATCTTTTCACTGGTTAGAAATCCCTGCAATATGGTTACAAAACACATCAGTGTAGAGAGAAATCACAGTGAAATGTGAACTGTTATTCAGCTCTGACACTGTGCAGAAAACGCAGCACGACCTTTGTTACAGTGGCAAAGTGCGAAATCATGGGCATGTTTCATTTAAGACTTCATGCTGTTGTTGCCATGAATTTCTGTCCAGGCTATCAGGAGTGTAACTTCTATAGACATGCTTAACACCGTGGGTGGTAAGCCGAACACATAACTATAGATAGGGTCTGACTACAGGTCTGTCTACAGTCTATCCCTTACAAACTCCAGCAGCTGTCAGGAGAGGATGTTCAGGAAAGTGAGGTGTGGACAGGGAGATCCCTTTGCAGCAGCAGCCTCCCAGCTTCAGTGGCGAGAAGTCTGGGAACTTTCTGAGCGTCAGGCTGCTGCCTGGCTTTGATATCTGATAGGCCCTGAGAGATCTATCCTTCCTGAAGTTGTCTTATCACTTTCTGAACTTCTGCCCTCCACAACTGTTTGTAGCAATGAGTCTCATGGTTTTAATATTGCAACTATCGTGGGGGAGAAGCAGACTTCATGTTGTTTGTTTTATATCTGCCAATGGATCACATCGTTAGCTTGCTTGTATTGCTAGAGCTAATGAATAATCATTTCCCATTCACTTTTCCCACAACACTTGTGATAATACTAAATCTAAAAACTCAACCCCAGTCATCTCTGTTTTAAAACAGTAAACCAGAGGCTGTTTGATTCTCCATGCAGAGAGCTGTTTGTCACATATCATCACCCCAGTTACCCTTGTTAGCATGCCTCTGAATCCCAGGATTCCCCTTGCCAGGGTGAAGGACCACAGCTGCAAGAAGATGCTACTCCAGACATTGGCAACCTATGGATTTATGTGAAGGCTACTGAGAGGCAGTTTTAAGAGAAATAACCAGTGTGACCCAGAGGTCTCTTTTCTGAGTTGCATTTGTTAATTTAAAGGTCATCACTGTGCTTGTAAGGTTAAGATTATTGTTAGAGATACAGTCCTTTTAAACCATCTGATGTTAATCTCCTTTACCATGAAAGGTAAATGTTCCTATTGGCAAGCTGATGTGAGAAATTGATTCTTAAAGATAATAGTTAGAAAATTTGGTATGAAATCTATCTTTGGCATTAGAACGGCATTCTTAAGCAGAACTTCGTAAATCTTTAAAGAAAATGCTGTCTTTAACCTTTTCTTTTATGGGAATTTCTAATACATCCAAGTCCTTTCTCTTCAGCTCCATATCAAAATGCAGCCTAGGCTGATGGCTGAAAGTCATCACTGCTGGTTGTGAAATTAGTTGCTATTTTCAGTCCATTTCAAAACTTCCATTAGTCCAGCTGAGACATGTGCCAAAGTCCTCAAAAAGACAAGAACTGAACTGGCAGAGATAAGAAATTGTTTCTGCTATACTAAGGTTAAATCTCTGTATAGAGGAGACTGCATACATGCTGCATCTGCTCTCTTTGTGGGTAAAGGCAGATTACCCTCTAATTCCTACACCTTTTCATAGGTAATTTTTCTACCAAAAGCCATGAAGAGTAGAGTTGAGATCCCTGAGTATCTTAGAGATACTCCTATTTTTTTTCAACCCATTTTTTTTCAAAGCTATGGATAGCTTGAGAAATTATGTTTTTTCTTTGAAAAATCAAGCCATCATCTTCCTAGGTATTAATACTAAGCTCACATTTTCCTCTCAGCTTCTATCCCAGCATGAATAACATAATCTTCATTGGTTTGCAAATTGCAGACAGGTCCCCTGCACCTACTTGAGCTTCTCAGCTTTGTTTTTCATACTGAAACTCTTCTGGGGAAGGGATGAGGGGGCTTGTTTCCCCAGAAGAAAAATAACAAAATGTTTGCATGAGAAAACTGAAGCCTGTTGCATGGTAGTTTAAACAAAAGAAACCTACTGTAGACATTCTCTTCTGTAGTGCAGAGCAGTTTGGAAAGCTGTGTAATGTGTCTTGACAGCGTTACAAATCACTAAAGGTCAAGGGCTTGGGGATTAACCACATCCCCATACAATAGGCTGATATAGAAAGGGCAGGACCACGAGGGTTTAGATTTAGAATGAAAGGTTTTGAATAGGGCTGATGAAAATGGATTTGTGGAAAGGGGGGACTACTCACACCCTTCCAGCACTCAGGCAGGCTAATAAGATCCCAGTGCAGAAGGGAATATGGTGCTCTCCCCATTCTTTTTTTTAATGCACTCAACATCTGGCTTTGGGCATCTCACTCCTGAGATATCTTTTGCCTTTCTACTCAAATTTTCTCTAGCTGCAGGTGCATATCAAGTCCAACCCCTCTGCTCAAGATGGACCAGCTACTGTAGGTTGTTCAGGACTGTGTCCAGTTGACTTTTTAATATCTCCACAGATGGAGGATCCCCAACCTCTCTGAGAAATCTGTGCTAGTGTTTGACCACTCTCACAGTAAAATAACTGTGTTTTTGTGTTCAGAACATCTCATGCATTTCCATTTGTGCCCACTGCCTCTTGAACTGTCAGTGGGCAATACTGAAAAGAATCTGTCTTCCTTGCCTTCATTCCCTTCCATCAGGTATGTATATATACTGGTAAGATTCCCACAAGACTTCTTCAAACTGAATATGAGTTTAAGGAAATCTTTGTATTTTAAAATCTGATTTAAAAGCATTAAGTTATTCATCTAAGATAAGCTGTTGGACTGGAAACTCATCTCTTCAGATGCTTGATCTGAGCAGTATATGAAGTAGTTTCCATGGTCGCATTAACATTTAGAAGGGTTTAAAAAGGGAGCTTTTTAGGTTCTTTTACTTCAACTTTGTGACTGTGAAATGTGTCAACTGCATCATCTGAGTTTTCTGTGGCGTGCGTGCAAAGTGGTCACAATACACCTCAGTTCAAGCCTTTCCTCTTCTACACCAAGAGAAAACATCACAGATTGTTTCCTATATTACAGATCCACTGAAAGGAGTCTGCATCAGAAAAGCCTATTGAAATTACTGTTCCCCCTCCCACTGATAGAAGTATTTTTCCCTGGAATCAGCAGTGATGACATTATTGAGCATCATCGGAGCGTGGAAAGGACAATGAAGCTTTCAGAGGACACTTTTTTAGCTGTACCCACTGGACAATGAATGAGTTAGCATTCTTTGCCAAAGGGCAGAGCATTTTTTTCAGCCCTCATTTCAGTAATTCTGCTATGATACTTGTGTTCCCTTTTCAAAAAAAAAAAAAAAAAAAGACAAGTAAAAATACTATAGGCTACATAAGCATGATGAGTGCATTGACAGGAAAGATGTCACTGAATGCCACTATTAATTAGCAGCATGGCTCCCTGAAAGAATTATTGTGTAGTATTTTTGTTCACTAATTACGTGCTAAATTACATTAAATTATCACAGTAGTGCCTCATAATTACAGTTATTACGACAAACAGCAAACAAATGAGTAAAGGAGTGACCTCTTTCCTTTGAAAACAGGAAACAAAAGTCTCTCACCAATGCCAGCTTTCTGAATATGCAGCACTAGTGTCAATTTTAATTTGTGATTTGCAATTGGAAGGACTTCTTTAATTAGCCTTTCTCAAACCCACTGCTCAGTGAAAGTCTCTCCTGTTTAGCTTAGACAGGAATGGATAAAACTGTTCCTGCTGACTGTCAGTCGTTTCTCCCTCCATCTTCCAGGTGGCCTCCCCATGCCTATGAAGTCCATAGTGCAGCATTTGACAAGACTTCTGGAGTAATCTCTCAGAATCTGAAATTTAAATGCCATATTAAAGTTAAATTAAAAATACTATATATATATATTTAAAATTGATGTTAAATATAAAGAAAATAAATTGTGTAAAAAATGTAAAGCTATGACTATTATGGATTTTTTAAAATTAAATTCATGTTTTAACTTTGATGCCAATAACTTACGACTGGAAACTAAGATTAGAATTAAACTCCTATTCGCCTACAGTGCCTTTCTCACACCTTCACCTTTATCCAAAATGCCTGATACATGAGTTTGTCAGAAAAAGGATGCTAGCTTAGAAGGACTGAAAATACAGTCTATTTTAGTAATTTTCATGTTCCTCTGTTCCTTCAAAACATGTCAACAAGGTTCTCTCATTCCATATCTCATTCACAGAAGAGTTGACAAGTCACATTAACAAGAAATCAAGGAGGAGCCATCATTTCTATGCAACTTCTAGCATGGGGTGCCGGACACACACACAAATCACTTTACATTTCCATTCCATTGCATGACTGTGAGTAACACAATGAACAGTTTACTACCAGATTTGTTTCAGGGGGTTGTGACATTCCAGTGAATGTGTATTCTTTATTTAAAACACATACACTGAAATGGCAGTTCTTATATATTAAATTAGTGCAGAATTGCCATTGTTCGATTGACCATCATTAATTTAACAAACACTTTCAACTTCAGCTACCTAGATTGTAATTACTGGTTTACTAAGAAGTTAACCTGGAAGAAACAAATCCAGCACAAACTAAAAAAAGAGGTGACCTAAACTCATCAGATGACGTTTCTTAGGAAAAAAATTACAGAAAGAATCAACTAGATAAAAATCTAAGCCAGACTGAGTGATATGCTTGGAAATAATATATGCCTTACATAGCAGGTCTGTTTTTTACATCAGCTAGGGATTTTTTGAGAATCAAAAATGGGATGTTCTCTTATGGCTCCTTTGGGATTTTGAAATCCATTAAGCAAGTCTTTTTGGAAAATATAACACCACAGAATGGCTGGGTTAGAAGGATCTCTGGAGATCATCTAGTTCAACCCCCCCAACAAAGCAGATTCACCTGGAGCAGTTTGCCTGGGATCACCTAGAGGAGGGTTTTGAATGTCTCCAGAGAAGGAGACTCCACAACCTCTTCGGGCAGCCTGTTCCAGTGCTTTGCCACCCTCAAAGTAAACATTTTTTCCTCATATTCATCCCATCAAATTCAGCATCTAATTCCAGAGAGCATAACTATCTTTAACAAAGTTTTAAGGCAATTGTAGCTTCTGGTTACAAAACAGCTTTTATAATCAATATGCCCATAGGTGGGATTTCATCCATTCTTAAACTATGCCTCCCTGTTAGATGAATATGTTGGCTACTCAGGCAGCACAAATGTAGAGGCTGTGAAACAAGTCTGGCATATATCGGTGTTTGATGAAAATTCAATGGCTAAGGATACAGTACAGAGAGCTTAAAAAGAATGCCAGCTACCTGTACTCTCAAAGAGGAATGATGGTGCTTGTATTTTATCTTTTATGTACTTCGGTATTTGTCAAAAAGACAGCAATTCCTGAATGACGCTGCCCCTTAAAAGCACACTGAACTGAATCAAAGGAAAGAAGATCCAATACTGTTTCCCTTGGTACATGATTTACCCATTCATGACTCATTAGCTACAGATTTGGCTAATTTTGCTTAATCTGTCAAGAAGACAGTACTATTCCAATGGCTTCAATCTATTGTAATCTGTTATTAACAGAAATGAGAAGACTTCTTCTTTCCTGTCCCCGTTACAATATTAAAGGGAACTTTTAGTCATTCTTCAGGTCATAAGTATCTGTGATATTCTGTTTGTTTTCAGAAAGATATGTCTGAATGAGAATAAATATAGAGTGATCTAGAGCTGAGCAAAAGACTATAGGTAGGGAATTTGCCAGGTAGTTGATACTGTTCCTATCACAAAAGTTTTACTATCTACTGCTTATCAGTCTTTCTGAGCTATTTGTTTCAACTGTATATTTTACCATCCTCACATGATCTCAATTGCTACACGTTAAAAATACATTCCTATGGCAATAAGGTATTTTGCTCTCTTAAGGGCAAGGGCAAAGGTAAGGCAATTAGACTTGTAAATAATAGCTCAATCCAACAGTGTGCTTCACAGGTATACTGTAAGGTACTACACAATACTTCTTGGGTACCTGCACATAATTTTTCTGCTTGCTTATCTTACAGGTAGTGCCTCACTGCACTGAACTTGGCACACACAACCACTTCTCCTTCCAGAGATAGTTGCTGTAATTTCCTACTCAGAGTAACACATTTAAGGAGATGTTATTCTTGTAATGAAAGATGCTACTGAAAAAACACCTAATATTTAATTATCATTATCATGTCATGACCCAGTTATAACCCCTCTAAACCCCACCTGACTCATCACTTGCTTAATTGGTTTCATCTATTCCAGTGCTATTATCAACAACTTTTTATGAAGCATGGGTCAGAGTTACCATGTCTTTCAACACCATATTGCTACTGTATCCTGATCTAAACATGTAAAGGTTCATCCTTCATAGCTTCATCAGTCTACCTGTTTATTTTCAGGTCATAATCAGATTACTCCAACGTGTTGTATTGCATAACTTCTTCCAAATTGAAGTCCCAGGTAACTAGGCTGATAACAGTCATCTGGAACAGCTTTATAAAGGGCTTGTTCTCAAGCATTTATAATTTGCACTTCCTGATTAGTAGAATATCATGAATTAGAAAAATCCCCCCAAACCTATCTTTTTTCAGCTTGTTGCTGACTACATCAATTTTTGTGCTCAACTTTAGGAAATAAGAAGCTCCAAAAACTTTTAGATGAGTTATTTTTCTAATTCATCTGTTTTTGTTTGTTTGTTTGTTTGTTATGTGGGGTTTTTGTTTGTTTGTTTGTTTTTCTGGTAGTCAACCTTAGCCCATTCTGTTTACTATCAGATTTTTTTAACCCCATACTTCAGTCACAGGTCATAGAATGTGGTGCATTTGTCCACGTGTGGTAACTTATTGTCAAATATTTATTTGCTCAGAACAACCCATCACTAATCTCATAAAGAAAGCGCTTTACTCTTTGAAGTATGGCCAGGAATGTATTTTTGATAATCCATTTTGCAAAGCCCCCAGAAGACACTGCAGCATCCAAGAGGCAGATCCTTTGGTACTTGTTAGCTGGAGAGACTTGACAAGGGAAACCAGCTCTCTCATTCAGTGGTAGCAACCCCATTAAGTGACCTGACAGGTTGTGCAACACCCACTGACAGGGTAACCTGGAAGTACCACAAGGCAGGTTTGCTGATAAAGGTCACAGCCCCTTCCTGTCATTCGCTACCCTTCAGAAGAGTTGGCCTGCTCTTGTTTCTTAGCCATTAGCCCCACTGACAGATAATTTTGGATAAAAGAATTCATTTCAGCTTACTAGAGAAAGATATACTTCTGTGCACCAGGAACCCTCAAAAGCAAATGATGCAGAATAGGGACAGCCCATTTCCAGTGATTTTGAGAAACATGTAAGTAGTAGTATATACATATAACTAGTCTGTATAAACTGTGCAGTCAGGGACAACTGAAAGCTTAGGAAGCAAAAAGTGAGGACATTATCTGAAAGTAGTGCACTGACAGCTGCACATGCTAATGTGTTTGTACTTGTGGACTGACTGATGTTTTCATGGCAGAAATGACTGGGAGAATTGCCACTGTCCACAGCTTCAGGCCTCACAACCACAGCATCAATTCCAATGGCTTTAACTGCTGTTGAAAAATCTTTCTCTATTCCACTGAGGAAGACACTGATCTGCATTTAGCTAGAAGGTTTTAGGCTACTGTATTCAGAGTTGTTTGGGCTTAATCAATAGTTCAAAACTTGCTGGCTTGGAAATTTTCTTGTCATTCTTATAAATAACATCAATGCATGAAGTAAGAAAATATAATTTTTTAAAAAAGGAAGAAAAAAAAACCCCATGAAAACTAGACTCTTGGATAGACTTTAAATTTCCAATTGCCTGCTAAATGCCCAAAGCAGGTTGAAGGCAACCTGCCTACCCACAGACAAATGGTAGGTGAATTACACAGTAATAGATGTATTTAAAGTTTGAAGATCATTTGTTCTGGAACATCCCTATCTACAGTGAAACACACAGAAAATTACTATCACAGTTTAGGGTAGGCAATTAAAATAAAGAAAAAAGCTCTCTTCCAATTTAAACTAGTAAGGGGGGGAGTCAGGAAAACAAAATAAAACCACTCTTCAAATTGTCTGGGACAAGAAGCCTATTGATTTTGCAACTGTGAATGTGCAAAGTCAAAACCTTAGCAGGTACAAGCAGTCAGCCCTCTGTGCATGTGTGCATGTGTGTGTGTGCTCACCATTTTAAATATCATGTCCCAAAGACAGCAGACTCTTACAGCACTAGGCCCTACAAGCACCATATGCTACAGTCATGTAGGGCAAGCTCAAAGCATGGCTGCTAAGGATTTCAACATTGTCCTCCTTTCTTCCAGCACTGTTCTCACATTCCCCTCTGCCTTTTGCCTTGGATTTTCATTTGTAATTGGGCAAACTGGAGGTTAAAAGCTCTCATACACTGCAGGAGACATTTATATTCCTTAGTGCCGTAAGTGGCAGCAGGGGTGCCGAGCAAAGGAACCAGGAGCTCAGGTGGCCATGGACAGGGCAGCTGATGAATCAGGAGAAGCAGTTTGACTCGCTGAGGGCTTGAGGCTTGGGGAGGGAGAGGTTTGCTTCAGCAGGAGGAGATCTGGACTCATTTTGTGAGTCAGTTCACCCTTTGCCTTGCATAACACGCCATATCAGCCATAGAACAGTGTCAAAGGACAAACAGTGACACTCAGGCCTTGCACATCCTGACTGACCTGTGGCTTTGACACTAGGGAGAGGGGCCTACTCCACATGTGTAAATAGTATTTTTCACTAATTCTTGTCTCTACATTCTGCAGGTCTTTTCCCTCCTTTATTCTTGTAGCTTACTCTGTCTTTGTTGGACTGATTCCCAAGGAGTGGCCTTTCTGCAGGTACAGTGTTGTAACAGCTCTGAAATGTTAGTCACCATTTTACCAGTGTTAAAGCATTCTCAAGACAATCTTTTTAAGAAAACTGTCACTCAGCACATTCTCCAGTAATTCGCTCTGTTGCAGCAAGTCAGAAGATTAAATAAAACCTTCCATTCATGTTAGTTATCTCACCTTGTTCTGCACCTAGGACTGGGGTGAGTCTGAGGGGCCATGCCCCAGCTGTAAGGTATTTGTGTTTACATTGCAACAGTTCAGTACCTCTGTTCCACTTCCAGTAAGAAACACCTTTGTTTGTGGCTGATTTACAACACTCTAAACAACACTCAAAACACTCTGCAGAGGCATTTTTGAAAATTTTTTCACTTCTGATTCAACTAGTGCTGTTGTAAATCAAGAATAGCTCTACTAAGTTGATTTTATGTAAGATCTACATCACATTTGCATGCAGTAGTGATGGGAGCCTTATGAGTACTTAGGTAGAGGAGTTAAGACACGTGAAAAGTTCTATACAAGTATGATCATTCATTTATTGGACATTCTGACACTCAAGTTATTTGACTAAACTGAGTAGTCCAGATTAGATTCTAGGTCCCTTGAAATCTCTACAGATATTGCCACCAACACAACCAACTCAGGATTTCACAGAATACATATTTACTAGGGACAGCTTGCTAAGAGAATTCACATGTGTTTTAAATCATTCTGCAGTGATGAATAATTAATATCTAGAAAAGATTTGGTATATCTTTCTACAAGGAAGCTGTCAGAAGCCTACTGGATCTAAAGATGCTGCTTAAATATGAGTAATCTCCTATTGCAGCAGCACTCCCTATGCCTGGAGCAGTGGAGTCCACACTCCCTTTCCCTTCCTTGCCTCTGTGGTTTCCTTACTGGGGAAAAGAGTTTATAGTTAATAATGTCACTAAAAACGGGAGTTGCAGATACCATATCTGTCTATACCAGAGGCTGCTGCTGTCAGAGTGGAAGGGGAAGACGGAAAGGAGGTGACGAGATCTTGCACTGCTCTGCAGAATATGGAAGCCAAGAGGGAATTTTTATCTGGGGCAGTTCTTCAAAAAGAGAGGCATGGGAAATGAGAAAGGCAAAGAATAGGGACACTTGAGAGAGACGACAATACATTAATCCAAGCCAAATCTCCAGTAAATACTCTGCATTTATAACTGTTGTTTATGCATATCCGCTTTCTCTGTCATAGAGATAATGTGAGAGTGAGAGGAGAGATAAACTGCATGACTCTGAGCAGAGGCAAGCCATGAGTGCCAGTTCAGATGAGCTTTGTCTTCTGAAACTGAGTAGGGAACCCTTCCTTCAATGAGGAATCTTTTTTAATTAGTCACTCTCATTTAGGCCATTGACAGCTAGCTTTTATCCTTCAGGTTCAGCAGTAATGTATAAAGATTCATGTTGTTCTGTTAAATTAAGCACACACTGAAAACATGGTAAAAACCCCAGTAAAAAAGCCATTAACTTTTCATAAGACTGGAGAGTGCCTTTGTAGAGAATGCATTTGTGATCCAAGGAGACTGTCATGCTGCCTTGTAACTGAGGGATACTTCACCAGAGTCTTATCCTGTTTACTAGGCAGCTTTTAATTGACATCTGTGTCTTGTTCAAGGCCCTGCCTTTCTGATATACTGTATTATATAGAGCAACATGATGGTCCTTTTGTAACAGTTCACTGATTTAAAATAAATGTTTTCAAGATATCCAGTTGTTTTGCTTCCACTTGTGACTCAAACAAACCACCGACTTTGGTATTTCTAAAAAGCAAACACTATATGTTTGTGTTCATAGCATGGAAGACTAATTACATGTGAGAAGATGGAAAGGACAACTTGTCATGGAAATCTCTTTACCGCTATTGAAAATGACAGTGCAGCACAAAATATTTGTCAACTTTCAGTGTGACAGTTCATAGTGGATAAATGGTCATGAATGTGCCCGAGCTGGCTCACCCTGACAAACAAGACTCTTTGGGTACTGAGTTAGGTGAGTAACTGAGGTATGTGCTTGTGGGAGGGAGGTTTTCCAGTTGCAGCAAGAACATAAATCAGTTTGAATAGCAACAAGAAAAATAGTGAGGTTGCCTATTATTTAACAGGATATTGTGACTATAAAATTAGCAAAATATTTTTGCCTTTCAAACCACAAGATATCAGACTATTAAACGGACTATACATATTTCTTCACACAGAAGTGTCATATAAGTTGTTGTCCCTTAAGTATCCCAAATCACAATCACTATATTTAAACATCCAATTTCCTTTGAGTGCTTTTAGATCATTAATTTCCACAGGACACAGGTTTGCATATGTTTTATAGGTACCTTAACAAACTTAGCTGTATATATTGCGTGCCTGCTTAATTTATTCTGTTTTTTCTATTGTGTCTAAACCACAAAACTACACTGCTCACTTCTTCTTCCTTGTTCTCATTTGTTACCGTACAGTCATTGTTCAAGCTTACAATACCTCAGACATTAAAAAGCCACAAAACCAGATTTGATCATTGTTCTTATAGAGGGAAACTGGGCTCAATCTGAAGTATTTGATACCACCCAGGCCTCTCCTGTCTCATACACCTTATGTTACTTTTGCAGGTTCAGGGCAGTTGCTGAGGCAACGAGGCTTTGGGATACAGTGAGGTGCCCTCTTAGTGCTACAAACAGTTTGAGTGGCAATGAACAAGTTTCCAAATAAGGAAATGTTCATCTGGTTTGCAACTTAAAGATTCTTAATAAAATCTGAATGATTAAGACGTTTCCAGTCTCTCTATGGTAAATATTGTACAATAAAAATCTGTATCAAAGCAAAATTGGAAACCCAGAAAAGAAAGAGGCAAAATGATTCTGTGAAGGAGTCTAGTTTATATGCTTCTCAGCATTAAACTAAAGTTAAAATTCTGCAGGGAACAGTAACTGACAGAACTGTATTTTTTTAATTATTAGATGCACTGACATACTGACTGCATGAGCCTCAAGTGTATTCAGCTTGCCCTGGCTGTTTGGAGCTCACTGCTACTTAACTTGAAGATTCAGTGAGAAAAAGGAGGTGTTTCTTTCTGAAGCAGGTGATAAAGCTCTAGTAAATTTAGATCTTTCTGTACATAAGGTGAGAGCAAACTCTAAGAAAAAAGGAGCAAAGCATAATGTTAAATTTGGCTGAACTCTGCAATGGGAAATCAGCACAATGATAGAGGAGCTTTTTTTGGTCCAGGTAAATAACAGTCACTATCTAAAAAATTTAAAAATTATGATTCAGATCCATGTAATGATTCCCACCAAAATCACTAGAGTTATTCTAGTTCTATGTTGACTATATTTTGAGCAGAATCTGTCTTCTAAATTCTTTGCCTAGACCCCTCATGCCCTTAACTATCTGTCAGTCAAGTAATTTAACAGGTATCAATTTTCAGCTCTGCAGGTCCCTCAGACCCCAACTCATCCTTGCCCAGACATCAGCTCTCGTTCTGTCCCCATCTCTGCCTCTCCAGTAAGAGGCCCTGAGGGCTTTCTCACTGTGTTGCCCAGACAAGTAAGAGCTCACTCTGCTCACACATCCCTGGCATCCTTCCCTAGAAAGGTGAATATATGGTACAGGGAACCTGGAATCACAGAAATACCTGTTAAACAATTCATGCATTTGGAGTGGTGCATTGTTAAAAAGGCAGTGCTAGGTATGCTGAAGTTCAGGGCTCAGGTTTATCAGCCAAACGCCACTTTGGGGGCAGCACTACTCCCATCAGGAAAAGTGGGGAGGGAAT
Organism: Pyrocephalus nanus; assembly: GCA_038380795.1. Taxonomy (NCBI): domain Eukaryota; kingdom Metazoa; phylum Chordata; class Aves; order Passeriformes; family Tyrannidae; genus Pyrocephalus; species Pyrocephalus nanus. The sequence goes on along the minus strand of CM076265.1, from coordinate 46,834,228 downwards.
GAAAAAGAACACACACTATCCTATTCCTTGGCAGTTCTTCTATAGAAGCCAAATCTTCACCTGATCCTACACAGGAAACAGGTCAGCCAGTGAAGTGACAAGTGCTCCTCAGATAGTTGGAAGAAATAACCGATGACTAGTGCAAATGATGACAAGGGCATGCAAAATCAATTTTAGTAGTAATCTAAATATGAACTGACATATTTACATGGTATTTCACACACTCCCACAGAAATTACTCTGACAAATACAATTCTAAGAAAGCATTCATGATAGAGTGAGACCAAGGACATTCAATTATAAGGCCAGAATGGTAGGGTCTGACTGCCCAAATTCACTTTGCTCTAAAGGGGATTCCATTGAATACATTAGCTCCTACAGTTCAGAGACATCAGCACACCTGAGAAGCATAATGCAATGAGTTAGGCCAAGGGAATTTCTTTTTTTCTTAAATCTCCTTTTTGTCTTAATTTACTAAATTCTTCACTTATTTTGACACTTGACTTTGATGAAATTCTGGCCGAATTCCAGTTTAGGAATTCCCTTCTGTCTCTCTGATTTCTTCCTCTAGAAACTGAAACAGCTGCTGCTTTCTACCAGACAGAAACCTACAGTATTGAAAATGTATCCTAGAGGTGTGTTGTAAGAAAATTATGTTGGTAAAGAAGACAAACATCGGGGAAAAAAAATTCACAATGTATACAATTTTGTTTTTACTAAGGTTAAATGCATCTTGTTTATGTGATCTTAATTACTGTTATCATAAGACCAGTTGCCTTCTTTTGTAATTTATGGTGTTATTTTAGTGGCTTTCAAACCTCCAGGTAGTCCATAATCCTACATTAGGTTACTTGGAACTGGTCTACTGAGACATACTAAACAACAAAATGGGATGACTTACCTCAAAAGCCTTGTCTAAGGTGAATGTTACCAAACAGAAATTGGTATTGATTTGGGGGCCAGAAAGTCTGGAGAATTTTATTTCAGTAAAACTCTGGGATGTTCAACAAGATACTTTTGATTTATGCTGGAATAAATGGAAAATTAATCGCATCTCCAATTTATCACCTGAACAAAGGACAAATAAACCATCTTGGAATCCACAATTCACTGTATTCTGAATCAGAGAAGTCCTTGGAGTAATCCAACCTACAGCAAAGCTGAACCTTAGCACAGCATTATAAAAGGGAGAACATCCCTACACTGCAGGCCGTATGTTATTCCAGGGTCTCCTTCCTGTCGAAGCACAACTTGCTTTGTTATTGCAGGATCACTTGCATATGTGGCTGCTGATATATAGAGATCTTTCAGGAAAAGAAGTAACAAGAAAAACTGTAAGATCTCACTATATTAATTCTGCAAAAGCAAGTACAAGGGATGCATAGGTCACAAATGTGAGCAGTTTATATGCAGTTGCCCACAGCCAATGTGTTGGAGCAGGTCACTGTTCGTACTTTGACCCCACTGTGGTGAGATGTGTCTCCTTTTGACAGATGAAAGCTCCTTGGTCATATGAGCACTGCAAGGCCAAGGACAAGGGGTGTGGGATCACTGGCATGCCAAGATGTCCTGCATTTCACCTAAAGAGTCACTCCTCTTGCAGAAGGTGCTTTCCTGCACGTGAGCTCCACGGGAATCCCTTCAGCCTGGGGCCACCTCTCCACCCAGCACTGCTGTGCTGGACACCCAGCTTCTCCTATGCATGTTGCACAGCTGGCAGCAGTGGAAAGAACTAAAGGCTGCCTTGTACTGAATGGTGAACACTGGAGTGGTGATTTTCTTCCTAAATTAGGATTTCCCCTGCACAAGCTGCCTTCTTGATTTTCTGGTTCATATCAATCGTTTAGCTTACTTCCTCAAACAGGTTCTGCAAGGCTTTCTAGCAAAAAAAAAGTGTGTATATGTGTATTTATATGCACATATACACACAATTATAGTGAGAGTGTGGAGCAGGGCTGACATGCACCCACGCATTGGCCGCTCCCTTCAGACACTGCTGCCAAGAAAAGAGCCTGAATCGTGGCCTGTTTCCCCATCACCATGGCAACGTTGAGTGGGAAGAATTTCCTACAAGGCATCACACTGAGCCTCTGTGAGATGCTGCCAGGCTGCAGGTGACCCTGGATCAGGAGCAGTGCCCACCCCGTGCTGCCAACACCCCTCACCCTCCCACAGCTTCTCCGCTTGCCAGACACTGCCGTGACTTCTCCGGGAGGCCCGTGGGCTCTGGCACTTGCAGATGGCCAAGGCGTGCCCCAGCATGGGGCTGGAGGAAAGCATGGCAGCTGCCTGTGAAGGCTGGTGGGGATAGAGGGGATGGAGGGAGGAGCTCCAAGCTGCTGTCCTGCTGCCTACTACGTGCACTGCCCTCACCCTGGCCCACCTCGAGGATATAGACTGGGGAATAGTTTACCTGAAACAAACCTCAACCTCAACAGTCATCTACCTAGACTTTTGTAAGGTCTTTGACACAGTCCCACATGACATCCTTATCTCCTAACTGGAGAGATATGGATTTATTTGATGGATGACTATCCAGTGGATTAGGAATTGGCTGGATGGATGTAACCGGAGAGCTGTGGTCAATGGCTCTATGTCCAGGTAGAGGCTGGTGATGAGTGGTGTCCATCAGGGCTCTGTCTTGGCACTGGAACTCTTTAATATCTTTGTCAATATCATAGACAATGAGACTGAGTGCACCCTCAGCAAGTTTGCAGAGGACAGGAAGCTGAGCGGTGTGGGTGACACAAAAGAAGGAAGGGATGCCGTCCAGGAGGACCTGGATAAGCTTGGGAACTGGGCCTATGAGAACCTCATGAGGTTCAATAAGTCTAAGGTGCTGCACCTGGATCAGAGCAATCCCAAGCAAAAGTACAGTCTGGGAGATTAACTCATTGAGAGCAGCCATGCAGAAAAGGATTTCCCTGTTCTGGTGGATGAAAAGCTGGACACAACCCAGCAATGTGCATTCTCAGCCCAGAAAGTCAACTGTATCCTGGGCTGCATCAAAAGAAGCCTGACAAGCAGATAAATGGAGGTGATTCTGTCCCTCTACTCTGCTTTTGTGAGACCCCACTGGAGCAAGTTCAGAGGAGGGCCACCAAGATGATCAGAGTTCTTGCTCAACCTTGAGAAGAGAAGTCTCTGGAGGGACCTTAGAGCACCTTTCAGTACCTAAAGGGGATCTACAAGAAAGCTGGAGAAGGACTTCTTACACAGGTTATGTTGTGATAGGACAAGGGGGAATGGTTTTAAACTAAAAGAGGGGAGATTTAGATTAGATGTTAGGAGGAAATTCTTTACTTTGTGAGGGTGGTGAGGTAGTGGAACAGGTTGCTCAGGGAAGTTGTGGATGCCCTGTCCCTTGAAGTGTTCGAGGTTAGGCTGGATGGGTCCCTGGGCAACCTGGCCTAGTGGAAGGTGTTTCTGCCCATGGCAGGGGGATTGAGACTAGAGGTCCCTTCCAATCCAAACCATTCTATGACTGTATGCTATGATAATGCATTTTAAGCAGTATGTAGGTTCACTGAAGTTATTTTTTACTTCCTCCTCTTACTTCTGAGTAACATCTAACCACAGTAATGGAAACTGAAAACCCTTTATTTGCTTTGTGGCACGTGCACAAGTCTATAATCTGGATAAAAAATTAATAAAAGCTTATCCACTCTCTATTATACCAAGCCATGTTTGTGGCCTTGACAGTCTGATGGTTACTGTAACAGTCTGAGATTGAAACTCACTGCGACCCAGATATAAACATCTTTTTTTAAAATTTGGGTATTTCTTCCTTGTGTGAACATGCCTTGTGCGTATGATCTGGTATTAGTGACTGCTAATATGGGTGCTGAAGTGAGAAAATGCATAAATGCATTCTCACAGCTACCTTAGGCACCATTGTAGAGAAAGCCTGCATAATGTAAATTCTGATCCACAAAAAAATGCCTAAGCCATCCAGTGACTAAATATAAATTACCTCCTCCAAGCAGACCCACACCAATGCACTTCCTGTTCCTCCTAAGAATCCCCTCTTAAACCTTTTTAGTTCTCCCACAGAGGAGTGCTGAAAGTGAAACTCAGCCCTTAGACACAGTGAATCCACTCAGGGAAGACATGCTGTGGATTTCCAGCTGCTGGAAAAAGCTGCACTGGAAAATTTGTTACGAGGGAATTCAACTGCAGAACATGGATCAAAAGGATTTTGTTAACTCTGTCACTTTGCACAATATTTTGTTTCTTTACTCAGGCTTCTGTATTTGTTCCTTATTTTATTATAGTCATTACTTCAATTTCTTGTTTCTCCTTCTTCATGTTCTTCCATCTCTTTTTGGCAGTCTTTCATAGTCCTGATACCCATGCAGCCCAGGCTCTTGTCTCCTGTGGGGTTCTTGACAACATTCTGCTCTGTTTATACCAGCAACTACTGTGTTCTCAAAGACAACTTTTCAAACATTTGCAAACAGGTCCCTAGTTAGAAGAGGAGAACACAACTGCAATTTTTGCTTTACTGCTCAAAACTAATGGAGTAGTTCTCTAACACTAAAACTAAGGAAACACAATTTCCTAGGAATTTGTACCTAAGGGTTAATGTAATATGGTTGATGTAACTCTTGCCTTACAGGCCCAAATTCTGAGCAAAGCTGGCTCCAATTACAGGAAATTCCCAGTTGCTTTTTCCTGTGTGAATTCTCTGATGCTTAAAATTGGGGGCTTCACAATGCAATCCTCCTTCTCAGTGGAGACATTACCAGTGTCTTTCTCCTCTACTTGTCTGACAAATCACATAAAGAATTCGTGATATTTAAATTCAATGTCAGCCATGTCACACTGACTGCAGCTGGATGTGGATTAAAAATCCAGATAAGGTGAATGAAAAGACAGACACCTACCTGTCTCAACCTTCTTTAACTTAGGAAATCCAGCTGACATCTAAGTTTGTCAGCTTGCCTAATGCATTCTATAATAGCAAAAGCAAAACTTACTGGAGTTTGATGAAGGAGCTGGAGTAATGGCACTCTTATGCTGAACTTCACTGGGCTTTGCAGCTTTTGTTTTAGATTTAAAAGTCAATAAAACCTAAACAAGGACCACTGACTACCATATTTCACCGAGGTACCTGTGCTGTAAATACCAAATTTGTACACAGAGATTTTTTTTCTTAACCCAAGGATTGCTTGCACCTTTTTTTTTTTTTTTTTTAAACTGGCAAAACTTTGAAATGCTAGATTCCAACTCTTGGCACTAGGCAAAAGCTCAATACAGTTAACAGTCCATCACATCTTAACAGCAGCCAAACCACAGCTTCTTCAGTGAACAGTGGCTATTTCCTGATTTCTACCCTAGTCCATCATCTTTCAATTATTTTCAAGAGTGAACAAAAGAGCCAAAATAAAATATTTAAAGGCAGAGTACTGTCTGGTAATAGCTGCTGGCTGCTTCTCAGGCAGAGGAACAATTCTGGCATGCAGTTAGGCACATGATTTGCCTAATATCATGACCTACACAAGGCTTATCACAGAAATCACACTTGTAAGGAATCACAAAATTTGTAAAGGCCAGAGAGATTATTAGAGCTATTTAAACTTGTCTACTGACCAGCACAGCTGATGCAATTATATCCAGATTGTGTTCAGGTTAGCAGCCCATAGCTGCATGATGTTAAAAACACATCAGGTTATCACTAGGAATCTTCATCAAGCACATTTATCATGCCTAGTCGTGATTCTTCCCAAAAATTACAGATCCCAAATTGGGTTCTTGCTTGGTGCCATATTCAGAACAAATCGCCCTGCTGTTCAAATCCCTCTTTTTGTGTACTGAGTTTAGGCTTTTTTGCCTTATGCTCTTTGTAGGAAACTACATTTAGTTGGATATCAATGTTTACTCCCAAGGGCCTTTTAATAATCAGAGCTCAGGGTTCAGTCCTTCTCTTTCTAATCATGGCCTTGCATTTAAAAGCAAAGGCAAAAGATAGTAGAGCAGTTGCTGATTGTATCCTGTCTGCTCACACCTTTGGATGTTTAGGGATTAAGGGTAATCCTTTGCACCCCAATAAAAGTCCACATTTGTCTAAGCTACAAAAATAATCAGTTGAACAATTCTTTTCTTGTATAAAAAGGCTTCCTATCTTTCTCAGAGCAATACTGAGAAGCATTGATAACATACAATGGTCAGAATAATATTGAGAAGCATTGATAACATACAATGGTTAGAATAACACAGACCAATGAAAAAAGTATCCAAAATCTACTTAATTTTGTTGGTGGAGCGAGTGCAAGAGCACAGACCCTTAAAAAGCTTTCACTGCAAGGCATCAAGTTGTCACCCCACTTTCAAGCAACTGTATCCTTTCAGATGCCACGGTGCAAAAAATCCATGTTTGAAGGGGGGAATTGTTGTAACAGGGATTTGCTGTTGGGAGTTGTGCAAGTAGCTCAGTCCAGGAGGTCTGACAAGGGAAACAACACACTTGTTTTTCATTCAGATAAGGCTCCACTTGTAGAATTGACTGAAGGTGACTTAAAGCAACCACTGGTGACAGGAAAGCCATCACTGTGGCATTACAGTATTCCAACATCCACAGCTCATGTGGCAATCCCTAGTGACAGCCAGACTAGCACAGCAGCCTGCTGCAATGGCTTCAGTCTTTCCTGCTTGCTGGGCACAAGCAAGCAAAGCTGGTAATAGTGAAGTTTCACTCCCCTTCCCTTCTCCTTCCTCTGCTATGCTGCAGAGCCCTGATAACCAGGACTCAGGCCAAAGGAAAGACATCTGTATTCAGCAGCAACAATGACAAACCTTGTCTGCTTTTGCTGACACAGAGTGTGACCAAGAACAGCAGTGAGCCTAAGAAAAATCCCCATGAAAGCTGCATAGATTCAAGCAGAAAAATGAAGAGCATTTTTCATCTAGCATGCATTCAGCTCCTTCAGGAGCATAACACCACACTGATGTGTTGTCAAGAGTGTGGCAGCTCCTCTGCAGAGATATTTGAGTGAGCTGAATCAGTAAATTTTATTTAACTGTCAGCCCTTCCTACAGCACTGTATCCAAGTCAGGAAATGAGGCTTCATCCTCATCTGACTCTCAACAAATACTGGCTGATGGAGTACCTCAGGCATGGAGAACCTAAGCCAGGGTTGGAGGATCGCTAACAAAATTAATAGCATATCAACAATGTCTGGTTTTCTTAAAGAGCTGAGAACACCCCAAGAAAGTGAAGCCCCTACATGGAACTGGGCAGGAACAATCACTGGCAACAACTTATGGAATTTTTCTGTCTGGAGGTTTGTATACTGTCAACTGAATTCCCAATGTTTAAATTTGGTCTTTGAGGACAAAATATGAACTCACTTAATTTACTCAGTCTAAACTTGCTTTCTGAGCAACCTGTTGAGACTCTCTGCTTCAAGACAAAATACAGGACAGTGATAGTTCTCGATATAGCCAGGTTATCCTGCTGAGAGGTAGAAAAATAGACTGCACAGTTGCACCAGCACTTGAATCTATTTCTAGTGATTTATTTATAGGCAAAAAGGCAGGAAAACTGTACTCTTAGCTCCATTCAAAAATACCAATTGGCTATAAATGTTCCCAGCTTTCCATCAAGGGATTTTTTCCCCTCTCCTTCCAGCCTCTCTGCAGGTAGTGCTATCTTGTACTGTCTCTCTAGATCTACTCATTGCAAGTATATGTTGTCAACAATGAAGAAAGCAGATGCTCTGACAGGCTGTTCTCCACCCCTTTTCTCTATTAGGAGAGAAGTACTGGTTATAGATGGGTTAATTATTACACTCAGTGTTATCCTTTTGGGAAGCAATGACAGGTTACTTTCAAGACTGTTATTGCAGATAAACTCTTAGGGCTCTTCCTCTTACTCTACAGCTCGAAGTCCTTGAGTGGCTCCCTCCTGGGCAGCCTTTATGAATAACTTTCTAAACATGAATTCCTTAATTTTGGTGAAATCCTTTTCTTGCTGGACTGGAAAGTTTTGAGTTTGCTTTAGTTTGTTTTCTGTATTTAGTTGTTTTTTGCCTCTGAACTGATGGCCTGCAACACCCAGTACCATTTTGGAGACTAGATTCTCATGACACCTTGCAAAACACAAACTGTCTTCTTCTGAAAATTGTTTCTGCTCATGTGTTATTTCTCTTCAGCCAAAAAATAAAGTAATTCATCCCACAAATCTGCAATTTTTTATATACATGAGACACAGAGCTAATCTTGGCATGTTTCAGCATCTGGATATGAATAATTTGCCTACCTCAAAGGATTTTTGAGGCAGAGTATAATCATATGCATTACCAACATTAAATCCATTTTAACTTAAACTGTCTCCAACCCATTCAAGTAGGGCATTATCACAACCAAACCAGTAGGACACAGTCATTTCTTGCCTTCTGCTCCATCTTCGTAAGTGATCTCTAGGAGATAGTTTTGGAGAAAGAGAGAAACTAACAATTTAAAATTATTTTAAGTGTCTGTCTATTGATCTGGCACAAGTTCAGTAGCATTTTCCTTAAGACTGACCCAGAACTAAGTGATTATATTTAGAATAATTTACTGCTAATAATCAAACGTTTTTTTTACTTTTACCTCTAGCAGGTACTGGGCATCCATGCCTGCTTTGTTTACCTTGCACGGTGCAGGAGGATGGAAAAAAATGTTCTGCACCTGAAATGACTCCATTTCCAGTACCATTGAACCCAGAGGGGTTACAAATTGCACAGATCCTACCAATGAGCTGCTGCACAAGACCCTGTATCCCTGCGGCTAGACATATCCCATCCCCCGGGATAGCTGGGGAGACACTGGCTCTTGCAGCTTCTGGTGCCTTGCATCATGCCGGGATGCCACACCATGCTGTAGGCAGGTTCAGACTCCCAAACTGCCCAAACCTGATGCTGCCCAGCTGCACGAGCAGGCGGTGGTCTTTCTGTTGGCATTCCCTCATGCAGTCAGCCCTGCCGCAGAGGGATGCAGCCCAGTCCCGGTACTCAGGCTGGGTGGGAGCCACCTCCCGTGCCTGTTCCAGCAGCTCATGGGCAGGCTGGGACCTGCACAACACCGAAGTGGCCCCGTGGCAAACCTTGCTCAGGTCAGAGCTGAAAGTCACCCTTTCTCCTCGCAGTCCGTGTCCCCCACGCCCTCTCCAGGGTGCCACGTGTGCCTGTGGCCAGCTCCTGCACAGCCCAGGGGAGCAGAGGGGCAATGTGGGGCCACCTGGCAGTAGCTCCCCAAAGGCAGCTCTTTTCCTCTGCTGGCAGAGGGACGCAGGAACCAAGCAACCTGGCAGGGTGGTCGAGCCGGGTGTGGTGGTGGGCACAGACGATGAGGCGGATCCCCCCGTGGCTGCTGCTGCTGCCTGCTCTGAGTCACTGCGTCCCACCCCTACACCGACACATCTCTTTAAGAGATGACTGGGAGTGTATGATTTCCATACCGATGAGCCTCCTTAACGCAGCCTACCCCAGCTCCTCTTTCCCCTCACATTAGCAGGAAACTCACATGAAATGAATTATTAAAACCCGTGTTACAAACACCTTAGGAAGGACTGACTCTTCTGTCTTAAGCAAACGTGGAGGCGGTGAGGTAAAGGCATGGTTGGGTGCTCTGCAGCCCTTTCCACAGGGGTCTGCTCCTCTGCTGTGCCTCACAGCTGGCAGAAGCATGGCACTGCTTAATATGTTCTTTTTGGTGGACCAGAAAATGCTTTTCCCCCTTCCATTTGCTTTTTCAGACCAGCTTCTCCTGCAGTAGCTCAGTCTACAGGGCACACAGCCCTCCAGAGAGACTCCGTAGCCATGGCCACTGACCTTCCTCCCCAGCCCTATTTACTCCTCTGTCTTGGCATTACTCCCCTCTCATCTGTTTTCTTTTTCTTTCCTTTTTTTTTCTTTTTTTTTTTTTTTTTTTTTTTTTTTTTTTTTCAGATGCATCAGCTAAATGCCAGCTTTTTAACACCTACCTGAGGTTTTTGATAAGAATTACTGTGTCTTTTGGTTGTATGTTGTCCGTGGAAACTGACAACATACAACCAAATTCCTGTTTGGTTACAAAGGATGCCCACAAAGTCCACTATCACAATACTATTTAATAAAAAGTCAGTTTCCTCAGTCTTCTTGCACAAAAAGCTTCAGCATTTTCTTAGTTTTTTGCCATAGGTAACCATTAATTTGAGTTTTTCCACCACTTACAGGACATATTCTTGCTCACAGAAATCAAATTCGTGGTTGTTTTCCCTTTAGCCACTGCTTTGGGCAGTTGCTTCAACTACTTAAATCATTTTGCTCAACAAAGGGACTTTGATGTCAAATGTCAGATAAATAAGAAGACAGAGAATAATACTGTAAAAAATACTCAGGTTCTTGTGGATATAAAACAGTATCAGGCAGAATTTCAAAGAGAAAAAGGTTAGCAAGGAGCCTTTTTGCTCAATGTAGAGAGCTCAAGCACTTTGGTGGGACACAGAGGTCAGCTGGAGGTCTTCAAATCCTTCTAGAGTAGGCAAAATTATTCAAGAAAGGTTTCTGGTGTGGTTTTGACAGTTATGTGTAGGAAATTCACTTCTGTGAATATTCTGTATCATTTAATTAAAGCAAGCTATTTTTGTGAACACTTTTGACCATGAACCTTTTTCTTGAATATTCATTGATGATGGGAGGAAAGGCATGAACAGAATTTATGGAAATTCATTTAAAATCTGAATGATTGTGCTTGAGAATTTTTTATTATATTCATTGCCTATTTGTTATATATTTTTTATTTCTAATGATGGTTTGATTGCCTAAAGATAGAAACAGATGCACAGCCACTCACACAGCATAATAATTGTTCAGTTATGGCTATAACTAGTTATTCATATTACAGGAAATCCCTCTAGATTTTTTCTTTACTGAGTTTGCATCGATTGATTTGAAAATAATTGGAAATTCAGCTGAACAGTGACAGATTCTGCCCTAGATGTGGTCATGGGGTACATTTCTAAAGGTGCATGTGGACCAGAGCTGAGTATCCAAGAGACAAGAACAATTCCTGCTATGCCTCCAATATTACTGCTTTCTGAGGCCTAGAAAAGATGGCAAGGATGAAAGAAAAAGCACTAAGAGCAGAGAATATTATGTAGCATATACTACTCTGGAGGCTGTGGGCTGATTTAGGCAGTGGAGACTGCTCTGATGTACGCCAGTAGCTTTTCTGGTCCCTGATATAGCTTGAATTCCTCAGGCACAATGATGCCTTAAACTTCCCCCAAATCCCTAGGCAATGAAATGATTACCCTAAAGCTTCTTTGCCTCTGAAGATGAAGCATGGTCTCAGTTCAAGAGTCTTCTCTCACAGCGCTGGAATAATGCTCAAGAGAACTGAGCAGAAATCCCAGGGCATTTGAGCAGATCCTCGAGGACTCAGACATCAAGTTAGGACAAAGACAAAGCTTTCTGATCTTCTCACTCTATTAAACTGCACTCTTTCAGAGCCTGAAATAGCAGAGCAATGCCTCAGGGTACAATAGTGCGGCCTCTACTGGGATTACAATGCATCAGTTATTTCAATATTTCTAAAAATATTTAAAAGAAGACCAATCTCAACCCCACTTTGTATAAAGGTGGGGGGGGAGAATTAAAAGAGGTTTATATTTATGCTTTTATCTTATATTTCTATTTTGAATTTACCATTATCCATATTGTCTATATATCACTTGTTTCATTATCCAGAGACAAGACTATTTAGGCCTGGTTACATGAGCATCAGACCTGGGTTTATATGAAGCATAGTCCAAGGATGATGCTATGGAAAGGGCCACAGAGTGTTAGTGTTGCAGTAGCAATAATAGCATTAGTCAAAGGGAGTTCATCTTGGCCTTTGTTCATTTACTTCATTTCCAGAAAAGACTCTTCCTACAGAACAAGAATTCAATACAAAAGTAATAGGCCACAGTAAAATACAGGGCCAGATGGGGACTTAATCTGAGAGTATCTTTCTCATTTGACTTCTGTCTGTTGGTTTCTTTACCTTATAAAGGGACAATAGCATCTGCTCTCCCCGTGCCTGATGAGGTGACCACAACCATTAGAGACTGAGAAACCATTAGTGCCTGAGAGAGGTGCACTGGCAGGGCAAGGCGCTCTGCAGTGTTCCTGCCCTGGTAACTCAGTGCCATACACGTGGGATGGGAATAGACCAGGGGTCTGAGCCTGTGGTGTTAGTGCTGCCTCAATTCTCTTCCAGACTTCGGCCACTCCTGGTCCCATTCCTATGCCGCAAGAAGTTGTACACCACAAGCAGTTCTGCAGTCAGGCACTCAAGCTCTGGGTTTTAGTTTCTCAACATGGAAAGACAGGAACACGGCACAGCAAGAATGAGCAGCTGAACGCAGGGTGGTGCCCCACATTTTCTGAAGGACAAGCATTGGCATTTAACTGGAGTGCCAGAGGCAGAATTTTCATCCTGAAAGGATGAATTACAATCTGATATGAATGACAAAAATATCCACAATTCTACTAGTCAAGATTAAAAACATTTTAAAGGGCAATTCCCTACCATGATTTTAGTCTAGGCTAAATGAAACACCTCCTCTGGTATTGGCAGATTATTCTATAGCCATTCAATGCATTTTCCTATGGCTTCCCCTGAGGGAACTGATCTTTGAATGGGGAAAGTCTCCGAAGCTGGCTAACACCAGCTCTGCTGGAGAGTGAATATCTTTATTCCTAAAACCAAAAGGGGTCTCATTACTTATCTACTATTTTTATCTGTTTTCTTCTGTTCAAAAGCCAAATCACCTAGTTCATCAGACTGGGGGACGTGGTCATGTGGGCATGTTGGTCACTACTTAAAGACTTCCAGTACCAAGAGATGAACTGAACATATTTACCAAGGTTAATCAGTCTGACTGCTATCAGTATGTCTCCAACTTTGTAGGATTGTAAAAAATGCAGAATGAATATTTTTATGTATTCTGGCACCCCAGCTATATATACATACGTTCCCAGGCTCACTAGAGGTTCTCACAGATGGAAGCATACAAGGAGCAACACACAGAAATGTGAAGCATCTTGAGTTCAGCTCCTGCCTTGCACATCTGCAGCTCTAGGGAGAAAAGAGACTGAACTGTGAGCCTGTTTCTGAGTCTGCATCGCCTGCTCTCCTGTCCCTGTCGCCTGTGACAAGAGCATCTGGGCACTAAGAGGGCACCTCAGAACTCTCTAGAAATTGAATCATCCAAGATTTGTAGTCATTTTTGAAAATCCTGGCAGTGATACCTACCAGGAATGCAGCAAGACATAAAGGCAGAAAAAGAATAGACACTGGCAGACTCAGCCATACAGAAAGCTTCTGATTCTGAACTACAAGAAGCTTTTCAGTCAAGATACTCTCAAAAACAAGTATGGTTATGACAACTTGCTATATTCTCAATAAAGTTATGCAGAACACTTTTAATCAGCTCCCTGATTATTTCAGTGGTTGTCTGATTAGGCACACCTAACAAAGCCATCCAAGACCCATGCTTTATCAATACAAAAATATCCATCTTAAATGTATATTGTCCACTGTGCCACACTGAGTAGTTTACAATCTTTTATATTATTCTAACAAAACCTTGTAAGGGAAAGTTGTCTTTTAGTAATGCATGGTGGTTAAGTAACATATCAAGGTCATCCAGCTCCAGGAGCTGGCCAGGAGCATTTTGAGTATCCAAGTTAATGTACTAATCAAAAAGCAGTTTTTGCACAAAAGCGTATAACCTCCTCAGCTATGCAAAACCAGATTTTTAAAATGTAATAATCTGCAAATGCTTCCAGTTGTTGTTATCTTTCACCAGTAATGAAAGCAGGTAAAACAGATGTGCATTTCCTACAGCTAACTTTCTAAAAAATCTGTTTTGGGAAAAAGAAGAGGTCTCCAAAGGAAAATGAGACCTATGCAACCTCTAGGATCCTCTGGAAGCTATGATTGTATGCTTACATTATGTGTTGCTATAGTAATGTCCATTTCCCATTCAAAATTCACCCTGTGCAGAAATCAACAGCACAATAATGGGTTTTGTGAAGCTAGCCCTTTGTCTTTCCATTCTAGAAATAATCAGGTCATCCTATGCCACATATAATGCATCTGTCATCATACTAAGAAGATACTGAAGAAAAAGGGAAGCCACTTCCCTCACAGATGTGGTATTTGAAAACTAGGGATTTTTAAGAAGAGGAGGCAACACCCAAGGATCACTGGCCACTTACTGGCTCACCCTACTTAGCCAGTCCTTAGGGGTGATTTCCATTTCTGGACAACTTAACCTGTATCTTATGACAGGGGTGCAATCATGGACACTCCAAATCTCCATAGCTGCCTGGCACTGCCTGCATGTTCTTACTCATCCTGCTTGCATAATGTGTTGCTCTAGTGTTGTCAGAGAGCACTGTAATAACTGTCAGGAACAGCCTCTGCTTTGCTGAGCGTCTCCGAGCTGACAGGAAAGAAGTTGTCTCCCCAGGCGAGCGTGGAGTCATATGTAGCCAGATCCTCTGACTTTAGGATTTCCACTATGAGTTTGATCCTGTTGCAGGCACTTCTGTAATATCTTTTTTATTACTTAGGTCCTGCCTGCGATTGTGTTTGGCTCTAAGACCTTTTGGCTGATGGGCATCCCTGCCAAAGTGGTTTTGTGCGCTTCCCCCCTCATGGTGTACATTTCTCAGTGTGTTGAGATGTGGTGCTGGGTTCAGTGCCAACATGTGAGGAGGTGGGACTATGGCACAAAAGGATCCTATGAAGTTTTGTGTCACTTTTGTGAGAATGAACCCCACCATTCTCCAATTAAGCTGTACCTGGTGGGTAAACATGCAGGTTAAAATACAGAGATTGGCTTAAAACAGAAAATGGTACCTCCAAGAAGTACAGGATAATTAGTTAGTGGGAGCTTATAGGCCTCATATACTTTCCATATAAAAAATCATAACCTTTTGGGTTCCTTCTGTCTACTGATAGGTTTAGCCTGGATCTCTTGTGAACAGCTTGTATCAACAGGGAGCCTGGCATAGAGTGCTAAGAGAAGTATTTATATCACTTAGTGGCACTGTGAGTACCCTGCCCGTGCACTTTGAAGTTGCTATGTTAGCTGCAGGATGTATCATGTCCCTTCCACTGCTTCTGAAAGACTGCCCAACAGTTAAATTCATGAGGATTACATTATTAATGTTATTCTTAGATTTTCCTCAGTGGGATATCCAGTGTTCCCACTAATCCTGCCATTGGCAAAAAGCTGCAAATATAGGGCTTATTTTCTCACAGAGACACCGGGAAGAAATGGCTACTGCTGACGCAGACCATGAACAGACTTTTCAGTCCTTGGTGATGGAGGATCGCAGAACTTCCAACCCCTAAGGGCTCATGGATAGGGTCAACCCCAGAAAGATCCCACCTGCTTCAGAGAAAAGTTTTATTTACATGTTTCTGTACATCATGAATATTTCCTTGTCACATTGACTTCAACACATCAGCATTTCTGTCCACTGAGATTGTAATTTCTCTGACAAAGAGCAGGAGCATTTTTGTTAGTGAGGAGCATGCCGTGCTGTGGCTTGGAATAGAATAGAATAGAATAGAATAGAATAGATAAGGTGGGTAAAACTGCCATCAGTAGATTCTTTTTGAAATGTGACCACTTTGAAATGTGGCCTGTACACAAAAAAACAGTTGATAGACTTAGAAAACTGCTCTGGATATTTAATATCTTTGGGTGGTTATGACCTCTGTTGTGCATTTCATAGGTCATAAGGCTTCAATGTTGCACCAGATGTTCCTTACAACTTCAGGTATTTGATGGTAATTGCAAGCTCAAACTCAGCTGATTACTTACCACTCAGTCTTTCAAAGCAGTGTTCACTATGAATCCCATGCAGTGAAGCCTATCTCTAAGAAGATGAGTAAGAATTAAAGGATCTAGTATTACAATGTTTTACTTAAAGTCAATGGAATTGACTTGTATGGTATGCAAGAACCAGTTCATCAAATCTCTACTCCATCATGGATACCTTGTTAGTCTTGCCTCTTTCTTGGAACTCCTTTCTACAAGCCATTTGCATTGTGATTCTGCCTGTTGCTGAAAATGAAGTCCAGATAGCACAAGCTAATATTTCAGGATCTTTTTGTGTTTCAAAATCGTAGTTTACAGCAAGACCACTTCACTGAATTAAAAATGAAAGAAAAAATACTGTCAACCCCCCTTAATAACTGGGTATGTCCCTTTCAATATATTTCTTTCTACTTGTCAGCTGGAAAAGATAAAATACAGTAGGTTTTTTTAATTTGACACACAGTAGCTTCTGAGTGACTTGTGTAAGCTACATTTTGTTTAAGTTCATATCTGGAGTAAAGAAAGACTAAGTAACTATTTAAATGAAGAAAGACATTTACAGGCTTGTGGGAAATACTATCCAGTGAATAAGACCCCACGAGCAGAGACAGTATAGTATGGTGCAGGAGCTTATTAAAAACCAGACCAGAAAGTCAATCTGTGTCATGTATTTTTAATTAAAAACCATCAAAATTGGAGTGTAACAGAAAAAAAATAATCTCCTTTTAAAAAGTAAAGCCTCAGATACCACAGTTCAACCACAATAAATTAAGCTAACAGCTTTAGAAATATCTCTGAGTCTTTCATAAGGCTGTGTTACTAATAGGTTGTTGAGACAGGCTTCTTCTAAAAAATCTTTCATGAACCTGCTGCACAAGCCCTTTTCAAAATAAGAAAGTCTGCTTCCCTGAGGACACGGGCATTAAGACAGAACTGCAGAACTGCACATTTTGCTCAGCATTATCCACAGCCCACTGACACATTCTCCCCCCCTCCATGTTTGCTGCCTTGTGCCTGCTTTACAGCCTCCCCCGGATGTCTGCGCTGACGGCGGAGGATGAGGGGAGGCAGGCGGAGGCAGGGGCAGTGCACGCCTCACATTTGCCATTGTTTCCACCAGAGGTTCATTCGATGTTTACTGTCAGGTAGTGCCGCGTATGTGAGGCTTTACCGTGTAGAGTAGACGAGGCTACTGGTAAGAGCAACTGTCAGAGATTTAGTTCCATTAATCATAACACAATGTCAGTGATAAGACTCTTTCTGACCTCAGTGGAGCCAAGATTTCAATCCAGACAGTCTAAGCCTGATCAAAGCAAGTCTGCGTGAGACAATGCTAGAATCATCAGCAGAATCCTTCTTGAACAGATGAAAGAAATAGTGAAAATATTTGGATCAATGCCTGCACTCTGCAGAAGGGGAATTAATGAATTTCCACTCAATCCTGCAAAAAGAATCATTGAGTGGCATTGGTTTTCCATGTATAAAGTGGGAATTGTTACATCTGAGCACATAATTTACAGCTCTGAGGACTAACAGAGCTTGAACTAGGTCTGGTGTAGGTGAAGGGCTATGCAGGATTTCTTCAAGCCATGGGTTTAGTCAATACCATGCTGCTGAGATGCAAATTCTGCAGAATGTATATAAATACCTGTGGATTTCAATTTGCAGAGAAGGCAACTCTGCATATACCCAATATTGAAATAGAATTCAGGAATCACTAGCTAATCTGGTCTTCACTTAGCAGTTAATAAAAAGTTGTACTGGAAAGCACCTCTTTCAATACTATTTACTTTCTGATTCTTTTTGTTTCATTTTGCCAGCATACTGTAAATGTTTGAGACTGTGTATGCAGAAAGGAATTGCAGCTGAGCAAAATATTAAAAACACCTTGACAAGCCCTGACTCCTTTTTTTTTTTCTTTTTTTTTCTTTTTTTTTTTTTTTGGGGTACAGAATTGTCAAAAATGAAAAAAAGACTAGAAGCTAACATTATGGCTTTAAACCTCAATTTCTGTCTGTATTAATACACCAGATCAAGATTTTTGCACAACAGTTGTCCACAGTCCTCTGAAATGGAAGCTTTAATGGGGTTCAGTTGAAGGCCTAAACTATGTATTTTCCATGCTTTAGAATGGTTATTTACTGCTCAAAAGCAAACAGCACTCTTGTCTTCCCATCTGGTTTTGTTTATCAGTAACGCCCTCCCCTTTGATAGTTTAAGAATGACTGTGAATTCCACATTTTCCTTCTCATTTGTTTTTTGGTCTGAAAGAGGTATTTAATCCGGCATAAAATAGACCGACTCAGTTGCTATCAGTTACTTACTAGAATAAATTCTCCATATCTCACTGAAGTCCAGGGCCTGTTTTTCCCTGCACTTACAAAAGTGTGATTTTACTGATATAAGTGGAGAACTGCAGCTGGATCACCAGGAGCCCTGCAGGCTCAGGTACCACGTGTGAAGGGTTTCTCTCTGATCTAAATCAAATGCAGAGCCAGATTAACACCACTGACAGCAGTTAGATTATAACATGCACAATGACACCCCAGTCAGTCACTCCGATCTACACCCTACACATAACAATTCATCTCTGTCAATTATATTTCAGTAATGTATTATTAAAATACTTTCTATAGTATACAAAGCAGGAATGAAAACAGTATGATGTGCAAGGGAAGAAAACTGTTAAATATTTTAATTAGCTGAATATTATTGTGAATTATCTTTATTTTAGAAAATAATGGAAAGATCCCTTTTTTCCCTCAGAGCTTTAAGCCCTCCATTTTACTCCTTTGTCAACGGCACTAAAAGAGTGAGTGAATACCCAGAAGTAGGTCAGGATTGCTAATATCCAAGGATACCATGTTTCTGTGGTTACCTTAGCGCTCCCTCCCTTTCTCCCCCTCCCTCCCTCTCTCAAACCAAAGCACAGCCCCCACACCGCCGCTCCACACCAATGCTGCATCACCCACTTCAGAACTGCTGCTCTCAATTTACACCCACGTTACCACACGGGGTCTGCACCAGAGCTCTGGGCTCAGATCCAAACCCGTGATGCCTGTGGAAAGAGGAGCTATGAGCTGCAGGGTGTGGGGCTAGGTGCCACACTGTGTTGGTCAGGCTGTCTGTCCCCTGCCATGCTGCATCAGCATCTTCCTTGGATGATGGACAGGAGGCAGCAGAAGACCTGCCAGAGATTGGTACCCCAAGACCCATGGCCCAGCCACACCCGATGTGGTGCTAGATGGGTACAGGCAGTCTGGCAAGTGAGAGGACACCCCATCACCCCACAACACCACCCAGAGTCAATCAGAGAAATTAAATGCAATTCTTTGGTGTCATTGCAGCCCTGATACCCTCATGTACAACTAGAGGGGATGTTTCTCTCACACACGTTCCAGATAGGATGACATAAAATAGACTGAGGCTGCGGACATGGAAACAGAGAGGCAAAGCTTGGGGCATAAACACAAAGCAAATCACACCGTGGCAGCTGTGTACAAAACGGGCCGGCTGTTCATTTGAAAGCGTGAGAAAGGAGCAAGCAGGCTGTGCTCAGAAAGACAGGCTTGTGAGATGTGACAATTTTAACACTGCTTCATCGTGGGGTAAATTTGCCACAAGTGGGGCTAGGCCATGGTGATTTAAGGGCTCTGCATTGATTCACATTTGCCCAGGCTTTGTACCAAGCTTTTGTTTGACTGATGTGTTCTTTTCCTGTTTTTTGACTGGACCCTTGGGGTGGTAGAAGTTGTGAGACAAACAGCCTGGCAGCTGCGGCTCATTTTCAGCAGTCCTATGAAGTACTGTGTCTATTAAACTTGCTGGCTCTAAATTTGGGACGTATTTGCCCTTATTTGTTGTTGACACCAAGGTTCATGCCATACTGCTTCCTGGTTAGACTACTCAGGGGGCGCCCTCAGCAATGGGAGACAGGCTGGGCCAAACAAACATGTTTGCAGGATTTGGATTAGAGCTCCTGCTGGTGCATACCAGCACAGCCCAGAGGAGGATGTTTTAGGACCATATGACTCGAAGCAACTGCATTACTGAATCTAGTCATGATTGCAGACTTCATCTAATACTTGTTTAATCCAGAAGAGTTCAGACAGCATCTACTCTATACCAAGCAGTTCCCAACACCCTATCAGCCACCCTCTGACAGTACTTGCCAAGAACTGTGTGTCAATTTTAACCATTTTAGGTACCTGCTGAGTGCCAGATTTAAGGAACTTTCTACTTTGACAAATTAACACTTGTCTTCTGTCCAATTTTCCCTCAACTCATATAACCTTCATGTCTGTCTTTCTGTTGCTGTCAGCCCAAAAGAATACCTTTGGAAGTCAGTCTTGATTGAAACTGAGGCTGTAAGCATTTTAAATTTTAATTACAGTTATTTAGCATGTGAATGGGATGACTACTAACTGCTATGCAAAGGTGTACAGATCATTAGGTTTCTACCTCTAAACCGGTAGCAAAGGAAGTGATCAGATAAAGTGTGTGGAATAAAAAAGCTTCTAGCTCTTGTGGATACACAGGCTGTTCATGGAATTCTAGGCAAAAACCACCACCAAATTACAACACTAACCATCAACTTCACCCAATATCATCTGCAGTGGATTACAAGAATAGTGTGTTTGACTGAACCTTTATGAAAGGAGTTTAGTCGTCATCTGACACATACAGAAGTGAATTAAAATCTGTTCATTCAGAAATAATTTCTACTGCTAAAAAGCAAATTGTTCCTAATTTGTCTTTTAAATTTGTCTGGTCATCTTCAGTTTGCAACTATTGTTTCTCATTATGCTTCTCTCCACTAAATTAATGAGTTCTTTAATAGTTGGTGTTTTCTCATCATGAATGTATTCACACTGTAATCAAAACACTTCTTCATATTTTTTTTAAATAAATATAAGAGGTTAAGCACTATGAGTTTTTTACTAGAAAGTATTATCTCAAATTATAATTCTGTTTTTCTAAGCCTTTTTGGAACTTTTTTCTGCAGCTTCATTATTTTTTCAGTATCTTGTAGAAAATGTGGACACTTGAGCATTATGCAGTATTCCACTAGACATGTTACCAATGCAATTTGCAATGGGAAAGTCTGCAAGTTATTATTCTTCTCTTTACTCATCCAAGAATCACATTCAGGGCTCTTTTTATATTAACACATGTTATCTAATGAGTTGCCAAACAGATTCTTTATTAAATTTTATCTGTAAACTTTCCAGATATACTGATAAATTGTTAGCTAAGTCACATATACCATTTGGCAGCTCCAGCTCCAGGAAGTCCAGTAGTCACTTCAAGGGCTCATTTTTCTATCCATATGCCTATAACAGGAATGCAATTGTTTGTGCTTGTCTGTTGGTCCTTTCTCAGGTTATATAGTCCATTTCCCCCACCATGCCCCAGCACATTCCAGATCTCTCTTTTCCAAACCTGAACCTACAATCTTAAATGCTAATGCAGCTTTTCAGTTTGCATGGTTCTGGCATTACACTCACTATCTGCAACTCAGCTGAGACCTCCAGAGAGAAGGCTATAGGCTGCCTATACACATAGCATGGGGTAATCCTCTGAGCCCAGGAGAACACAGCAGGCAGAGAAGGAGGCACTTTTCAGACAGAGAAACAGTGCAGGGAAATTGGACAGAGGGCCAAAACATGCAGCAGCAGCAGCAGCAGCAGCAGCAGCAGCAGCAGCCAAAATGAGTAGGAGACATTCTGATAGGATCTGCTGTGCTGGCTGCCTTTTTGAGTAAACTTGTCTTTTTTCCCCACCATCAACCTCTATTCTTCAGCTTGTCACTTACAGTATTACCTTTTCCTCCACTCTACTTTCCCCTACAGTGTCCTTTCTCCTGCTGCCTTTTATTTCCAGTTGGCCCATTTTGACTTAGATTCACCCTTTCCTACCAAATCTTTTCATGGAAACAGCATTCCTCCCACTGTTTTCACATCCCTCTTTTGAGCCGTGTGAGTCACCCCCTTGTCCCTTGTCCTCCTTCTGCAGGAGATTAGAATGTTTATGGGGCAGGGACCACCTGGAGCCGTGTTCACCCAGTCCCTTGTGCAACTGGGCCCTTGCGCTTGCTAATTTTATTTTAGCTGCTATCCTAATAAATGTGACTAATCGCAATAGCACTGTGATGTCTAGTAGGAGAGACTGATGAAATAATTGTGTAGTGGGGATGAAACAGCCGGGCTGATGGTGAAGCAGAGCAGGCATTAGCTGTACCAGCCTTACATAACATTGCAGGCTGAGTGAGAAGCACCCAGAAGGAACTCACTTCTCATCTCACCCCTCCCTCCCCCCTTTATTATTAAAAAAAAAAAAAAAGAAGGTTGTTTTTCCTTTACTGCTGCCACATGCCTGGGTGCAGGTCCCTGGGCTCACAGTGGGGAGGGAGGGACAGCTGCCACTCTGCGCCAGCTCAGGACTCGCTCCAGCTCTGATCCCACATGGTTTGCTGGGCACAGAGTCAGGTGTCACTGTTAAAAAATGGTTCTCTGCCTTCTGATTCATGATGGCTTTTTTCCTATCTTGCAGTGGATGTGAAATATGATTTGAGTTTCAATATATAGCTGGGGGGGCCTTTCTTCTCTTGTTAATTAGTTATAACCCTTGCCTGGTACTGACGCTTATGTCACTGTAG
Organism: Pyrocephalus nanus; assembly: GCA_038380795.1. Taxonomy (NCBI): domain Eukaryota; kingdom Metazoa; phylum Chordata; class Aves; order Passeriformes; family Tyrannidae; genus Pyrocephalus; species Pyrocephalus nanus. Next base: position 46,811,723 of record CM076265.1, on the reverse strand, counting down.
ATGGCTGATATCTGCTAACCACCTTTCTGAAAGATTACAAAAGACCCATGAAAATGAGAACACGGAGATGGACGGATGGATGGATGAGGGATGCCTCTATTACAAGGAACGAGCACAGAAAGCTTGGATTAGGGTGAACAGCTGGTGCGGATTCAATAATCAACTGCTCTGAAAGAAAAGCCTGTTTTTTCTCATCCCATGGCATTAGAGAACAGGATACCAGAGCTGCCAACCTTACAATTGAAATCTGCCCACACAGAATAGCAAATTCCCCTTGGCTTGCATTTAAATGCTCCTGGCTCAATTTTAACTCCATACAGTCTTTAATACATACATGTGGTCTGCGTATTATCCTGCAAACAGAGCATTGCACTGCTTCTGTCAGCATGTCTCTGCCTTCATTTCAAGAGCAAAGGGAGGGATGGGGCGGGGGGAGAGAAAGGAGGACAGGGAGCTTATCGAGTTTACAGCTGCTGCTGAGAATATTGGTTTGATTTTCACTGCTGGTCGGGATTCATTTCTACAACAGGCAGCAGGTTGGGGAGGTGAGTGTTGCTTTAGCAGACTTAAGAGGTCATTCTTCAGGACAGCCTTTTGGGAGTAACACACCCGGCCAAAGAGCCAGCTTGCAGCTGGGGGCCATCCTGGGAAGACATGGCATAAGGAAAGGATGCAGCACTTTTAGATGTCAGAGGAGAATGGCAGAGCCGGCACAGAAATCTCTGTATGAAAAAGGGCGAGGCTTGTTGGATGTTGATTATCCCAGGTATTTTAGTGATGCTAAACATAGCAGGGTTACCAAGACTTTCTCTCACCTTATTGGCAGCAGCAGCAGTAGCTAAAATTCAATCTTCTTTCCTTTCATCTTGGCCGGGCAGCCAGTACTAGGAGGCCAACATGAAGCCCCTTGCTTTGTTCACCTGAGCCCTGTTCTCAAGATGCACACCTGCCCAGGTGCCAGGGGTTTCAGCTGTGATCTAGAGAGCAGACGTCCACCTGAACATGATGGTGACAAATGGGACAGCAAACAGCTGCCAAGTGGGGCCATTTTTCTCTTCATTCTGCCAGATGTAAGTAGGAGGTTAACAGCTCAATACATCACACTTTATCCCGTCAGACAGCATCTTGTCTTTTCAGAAAAAAAGAAGAAATACTTAGTTTTTAATACTCTCTTTATTTTGAAAGATCAGGGTAACAACAGTGACCAGAACTGTTGTCACCATGCAATTTTGATCACTAACAGGATACTGAATATTCGAAGGGAGAGAGCCCAAAAGCTTGGGCTGCAAGTTTGCAGCAGACCCTATTGATAGCCACATCATACTCCTGTTTATTCAGTGGCCTTTGTTTAAAGGGAAAATGCAGCTCATCCCTGCTGCCCCAAATGCAAGGAGAAGAATGGAAGGGGCTGTATGAAAATGTGTCAGCCTGGGTCCCTCCTGTGCTTCTTGCAGAAAGGAAAGGAAGATATTAATGCAGATGATTTTGTTACATAAATACATGTTGTATCAGGGCCATTTTTAGCATTTGTGGGGGTGTGAAGAACTTCTCCAAGCTGCGTATCTATTTCATAGGATTCAGCTGAACTGAGGAAAAGGACAGAGAGTTTTAAGGTAAACTATCAAGATACATTTTATTTAAGCCCACACAATTCTGTACAGAGTTCCACACAACAGAAACAATATTTCACTAACACCTCTCTGGCCTTAGTGATGCTTTTTAATGTTTTGTAATAGAAAGATTTCTTACTATTATTGGATAAAACTAAGGACAAATTTATCATCAAATTTCATATAATGTGTCTGCCATTTGTCTTCAGAGAGTTTCAGTTTATTTAAAGTCCAAAGGGCTTCACCACTTAAAATGAAATTTTAAAATCCAGAAATCTAATTTTTAATTTAATCTCAAAGTCATTTAAATTTCAAATAGATATTTTTCTAGTCAGGAAGGAGCCTATTTTTGAATGAAAAATAAAATCCATGGGTAATTTCACAAATAGGTTCATAACATACAGAACTTCTGATTTCTGAGCAGTTTTCTATTGTCCTTTTCACTTTAGTGCCATGCCCCATGGTTAGAGCAGGGTGCGAATAACACCAAGGCTGTGGGTTTGATCCCTGTGCGAGTCCCTTCCAACTCAGAATATTCTGTGATCTCTGTGATCTCAAATCCCTGGGAGGTGCATATGGCTCATTTCACCCTTCCTGATGTGTCCATCCCTACAGAAGGCAGAGAGTGAACTTCAGCCCTCAGCACAGCCAGGCCAGCAGGGGACTTTTTACACCCCCCCTAAAAATGGGCCCAGGTTTAGCTGTGGACATAAGCCCAGGGTGGCTGGGGCTGGCATGGGCAAAACCAGATTTTGCCCTCCTTCCACCCTAGAAATGTCCAGGTACCAAAGCAGAGAGGAGATCCTCTGAGGGGTTTTGGCTGCAAATGTTTCCAAAAAGCATTTTTTGGTATTTTCTCTGTGGCCATCTGAGAAGGTTAACCTTCTGAACAGCTATTAGGGGACTATTTTACTTACAGGGAAGTTTTCATGGGATTAACTAGTGCTGCATTTTTTTTTTTTTTTTTTTTTTTTTGCTCATGCTCCAAAAGGATCTGCTTGTTTTGAAAGGGTTTTTTTTTTCTTAACAAAAAGGACATAATAACCCAACTTTTTATAAATTGTGTGAGCTCAGTAATTTCCCAACAGTGCCTACACTTGGTGTTTCTCAGAGCTCACTGTGCAATCCACATGGCAGATCCTGGCTCGCTCACTGGTAGCTACAAGGTGCTTAAAACTAGAGGAAAGAGAAGAAGGAAGAGAAGGGTTACCTAAATAAGTCTAATTCAATATTTTGAGCATCCATGGCAGCCTTGATGCAGAGGATTTTAAAAACATGGTAAAGAATGTTAGTCTTATTTAATAAAATGAGGTGGAGATAGGAGTTCATATTTTGGGCACTTCACAGTTTTGGACATCAACTTTTCTGGTACAGGGGTCAAGTTTCTCAAACCAGTGTTTTAAATTCACCCTGAATCTGCTGCCACTTGTGAATTACTGCCCTAAGAGATTAATTTAAAGAAAGACACCCTATGAATTGGTGGTTTAAGTGGAAAAGAAGTCAAGAATTTATTTCACTGTTACAAGAGTTGTTTTTGGTGGTTATAATGACAAGGAAACTCAAAATCCCACTGTGGTCCCATATTTGATCCTCAGTGCTCCACTTGCTCATTCTGTTGCCGACTTTATCTTGGATTTATTTTGAAGTCACTAAACGCTAGAAGAAAAGCTATCCTGCTGGGAAAAGAAGAAAGGTTTAACATTATTGCTCAGCATTTATCAAAGGAGACAAGATATATCATAATGATAAGGATTCCTGGGTGACCCCCTAGACTGTAGAGCCCAACTTTGGTCACAGTTTAGGAGGAAATTCAGGAGTTCAGAGAGACTTCAGAGAGGTCATAATCTGTGGGGAACAATAAAACTGCTAAAACTGTACTTTACACAGGCTTACTGCCCAAAGCCAGGTTTTTTCTTTGCTGGAGTAGGAAGTAAAAATATTTGGGATATGCATCTTGAGCAAAGAGTAAAATTCATTTTCAGTTATAATGCATTCAACATGAAAGAAAATAAAACAAGGACAGTCTCATCATTAGAAACACTTGAACCTGGTTCAAAATAAGATATACACTGGAAAGAGGTATCTAGTATCAACTACAAGGACAGCTGGATGGAGAGAATAATACAAGAGACAGGTGCTTTCTACCTTTTGTTTCCATTAGAACATAGAATAAATATCTCTGAAACATTTGTTTACTCTTACTGCTTGCCACACAATAACACCACAAAAGCACTTTTCAGTGTGTGACAGCCGAGACTTAGAAGTTGCAAAACCCAAACCTCACCAAACAAGTCTCCGTGGCAAGCTGGTTAAAAATTAACAAGACCTGTAAACAATAAAACCAACGAAATCATTTTCTTAAACTGATGCTCTGCGTCACAGAAGAGAAAGTAAGGAAAACATAAAAAATACAGAATGAAAGGAAAATGCAATGTCTTCAGAGTGGGGCTAGCAAGGAGGAAGAGATCAACATGGGATTTTGGGAAGATTTCACTGAATTCAGTATCTGTGGCAGTAGTCCCAGCCCAGACACAATGCCCCTGGGACAGCTGGGAGCCATCACTGTGGTATCACCAGTGGTAGCCACTGGCATCAGTCACCTCACCGAAGTGTCCTTCTGCGTCACAGCAGAAATGGACATTTCTGAAGGGTCAGTCAACACAGCTAAAATCTGTATCTAACTGTGCACTTCCCTATTCTCCTCCAGTTAATTAAGGTGCTTAACTTTGGGCCTTTGAGGAGATTGTTTCCCTCTCGATGTAAGAAAGAGAAATAGGGTACTTCAGGAGGTGGTTCTGGCTTTGTTCCTAGGGCCATTTTTGCTGGCAGCTAAAGCAATGCAATCAGACATCTTCACCTCCTCTTCTCCCCACCCACATAATCACAGGTAGGTAGCTGACAATGGAGCACTATGGTGAATGGGTTAAAAGAAACCTCCAAAAAAAACCAGCCAGCCAACCAACACACCAACCAAACAAAACCCACAGAAATTAGATAAACCTAAACAGAGGAAACAAGCAGTGACCTGATAGTAAGAACATTTGTTCCCCAGAAACGTAAATCATCCTTGCAGGTTTAAGAAAACAGAATTAAATTCAGAATATAGATGGGCACGGTAGGTACTGAACCCATTCCACAAAGCCGTTTCTCAGAGACCATGAGAGTTTGAAGGATTGCATGAACAGACATAAAAGGGAAAAACTAAAAGTAGATAAATCACAAATTCATAGTAAATCTATGAGAAGTGGAATGACCTTTGCTCTTTTTCCCTCGTCTCTCATCCTTACAAGGAGAGAGGAAAAAAAGGTTTACTTGACTATGTTACATTAGCTCTTTTTGAACAGACACAATGGACTGTATTTTGTTCCTGTAAAGCTATTGGCAACAAACGATATATTTGTCTCGCTGTGCTGCTTTGCTCACAGTGTTGTACAAAAAATTACATTATAAGGACATAGACACAGTATTTATTTAATCAATGTAATACATTACATTCCTACTCAAGGATGTTTCAATATACTCACACAGGAGTTTAGAACTGAAAGTTTCCTTAGATAAATGTCTTCCTCTTTTTTCTCTCATGTAACTATACTAGACCATTACTCTAGGTGTTTATACCTATCTATCTATCTATATATATGTAAACATGTTATGTTGTTTTACTAGTGCCATACATAGTTTCATGCACACATCTTTTCCTGCTCAAAAAGGACTTGCAACCCAGCTGTATTTGCTAAATCTTGCCTAACTCTATTTGATAAATGCTCCCTTTAAAATCTTTCCTCCATAACATGAAAAGTCAATGCCCTAATTTTAAGTTGCCCTTTGAAAGTGAGCCAGTATTCAGATAGATATTGACTCCAGGCCTGCTGGTTGTTCTACAGCAGTGTTTGGAAGGCTGCTGTTCTAATGAATGTGCTAACATTTGATACACACACTAAGAAAATCAATAGCACTATTTTTAAAAAAGCATGTGGCTTTACTAAGTACACTGTCACTACCCCGTCGTGCAGAAGTTTACTAGAAACCTCCCTGTATGACTAAATTGCTGCATCTGGCTCATTTTTCTACTTGCCTACCAGAATGCATAATACCAGACTTCAAGGACATCCAAAGTCAGCCTCTGAAGCAGAAAAAAATATGCTTATTTAAGTCTGAAGTGTATGTGGCAGTCTCTCTCTAAAACTCTCATGCAACTGTCAGTTCTTCCTCATTTCTGCCCTGCTGTTGGCACATAAGACACCTAGGGGACCTAACACAGTGTTCACATCAGAAATTCCTTCTTCTGTTGTTTCTGAATGAATGTGTGACTATGGGCAGAGAATAAAATGTTTTTATAGTTACTGTTGAATAAATTATTCCCTGCTCTCTAGCTCTGTGTCTTCAGTAGGCAAATGCACTGCGAGGTTCTTGAATATCAGCCTTAGATCTGCTCAAGCCCATCTAAGTTACTATGTTTTCCAGGCAGCTACTGCAAATATCCAGTCCATGTGAGTGAACAGGCTAAAAACCTGTAAGGAAAAGGAATATTTGTAAGAAGCAAACCCAGATGAAATCCAAATGGAGTGTGTATTCAAGTACTTCTAGTCACACTGACTTAATTCCAACTCTGAAAATGTGTTTTCTCCTTAAGGAACTGATTCAATGCTATAGTATGTGGGCATATACTTGAACCAGAGACTAAATATACCACTAAAGCAGTCAACAGTTAAGGCAAGATGGATGATCGAACAGGTAATACTCTAATATTATGCTCAAGTATGTCTTCAATCTCTAAAAAGTTTCGAAATTTAGGAATATAAAACTATGTGAATCAATGAAAACAAGATATTTCCATAATTTAACTCTTCAGTGCTAGTTAATTGCCAAAACATAGCACCAACCCCATCAGAAGGAATAGAAATTTCTTCACATACATTTGTATATGCCTATAGGCATAGGTTAGCTGGAAAAGAAGCCATGCAGCTACACCAGAGGAAAAATTTAGATTTTGCCAAGAGATGAGCTGGTGGCCTGGTTGAAGAGAGCTTTAGTTGAAACTCAGGAGATAAAGGAGAGTTTATGATCTGTGGAAGAAAGTGCAGGCAACTCAGGAGGACTACAAGAATGTCATGAGGTTATGCAGGGAGAAATATAGAAGGGCCAAAGCCCAGCTAGAATTTAATCTGGTCACTACTGTAAAACACAATAAAAAGTGTTTCTATAAGTACTATAGGAACAAAAGGAGGGCTAAGGAGAACCTCCATCCTTCATTGGATGTGGGGGAAACATAGGGACAAAGGATGAAAAAAAGGGTATGGTACTTAATGCCTTCTTTGTCTCAGTCTTGAATAGTAAGATCAGTTGTTCTCCAGAGGTGTCCAGCCTTCTGAGCTGGAAAACAGGGACAGGGAGCATAATGAAACCCCATTTCCCCAAGGGAAAATGGTCATTGACCAGCTACACCACTGAGATGCTCACAAATGAGCCAGATGAGATCCATGCAAAGATACTAAGGGAGGTAACAAGTGCTCACTGAGCCACTTCCCATGATTTATCAGCAGTCCTGGCTAACAGGGAGATCCCAGTTGACTGGAGGTTGGCAAATGCGACACCCATCTACAGGAAGGGTCAGAAGGAGGATCTGGGAAACTACAAGGCTTGTCAGCCTGACCTTGGTGCCAGGGAAGGTCAAAGAGCAGATCATTTAGGGTACCATCAGATGGCATATGCAGGACAACCAGGGGATCATGCCCAGCCAGCATGGATTTATGAAAGGCAGGTCCTGCCTTTCCGTATGAAAGGAGATCCTCCTGATCTCCTTCTGTGACAAGGTGACCCACTTAGTGGATAAGGGAAAGGCTGTTGATGTTTTCTACATGGACTTTACTAAAGCCTTTGACATAATTTCCCACAGTATTCTCCTGGAGACACTGGCTGATCCTAGCTTGGATGGGTGCACTCATCTCTGGGTAGAAAATATGCTGAATTGCTGGGCCCAAAGCCTGGTGGTGAATAGATTTACATTGAATTTGTGGGCAGGTAACAAGTGATGTTCCCCAGGGCTCAGTATTGGGGCCAGTTCTGTTTAATGTCTTCACCAATTATCTGGATGAGGCGATCAAGTTGACCCTTGACAAATTTACAGACAACACCAATTTGGGTTGGAGTGTTGATCTGGTGGAAGGTAGGAAGTTGGATCCCTCTGCAGTGGGATCTGGACAGGCTGGATTGATGGGCAAAGGCCAATGTTGTGAGGTTCAGTGAGGCCAAGTGCCTGGTCCTGCACTTGGGTCACAACAACCCCATGCAGCGCTACAGGCTTGGGGCAGAGAGGCTGGAAAGCTACCCAGTGAAAAAAGGCCTGGAGTTGCTGGTCAGCAACCAGCTGAACATGAGCCAGCAGTGTGCCCAGATGGCCAAGAAGCCAATGGCATCCTGGCCCATGTCAGAAATAGTGTGGCCAGCAGGACCAGGGCAGTGATCCTGTCCCTGTACTTGGCACTGATGGGGCCACACCTCTAGTACTGTGTCCAGTTCTGGGCCCATCCACCACAAGATGTTGATGTGCTGGAGTGTGTCCAGAGAAGGACAATGGAGGTGGTGAAGGGTCTGGAGCACAAGTCTTATGAAGAGCAGCTGAGGGAGCTGGAGTTCTTCAGCCCGGAGAAATGGAGGACCTGTGGGAGACCTTATTGCTCTCTACAACTACCAGAAAGGAGGTTGCAGCAAGGGCAGGTTGGGCTCTGCACCCAGGTAACAAATGATGGTACAAGAGAAAATGGCCTCAAGTTGTACCAGGTGAGGTTCTGATTGGATATTAGGAAAAAATTCCTCACTGAAAGGGTTGTCAAGCATTGGAACAGGCTGCCCAGGCAAATGGTGGAGTCTGTCCCTGGAGGTGTTTAAAAGAGGTGTAGAAATGGCACTTCGGGACATGGTTTAGTGGTGAACACGGCAGTGCTGGATTAACAGTTGGACTTGATGGCTTAGAGGTCTTTCCCAACCTAACTGGTTCTATGATTCTATGATTTTAAGTGAAAAAAAGTTTCTTTTTTCTTTGAGTTTGAGCAAACAATGACCAATATAGGAAAAACATTACTTGCTTTTTAAAAAAAACCTTACCATATTTCATTTCAAGACTAGGGCTCCAAAAGAAAACATGATACTGAAAAGTTCATACAGCATATGGTATCTTTATGAACTCCTGCAGAACTGAAACAAAAAAGATAGAATATTGTTATCAGAGGTTCAGAGGATATTCACCAAATGGAACATTTGGTAATTCAAAGACTATTTTTCCCCACAATAAATAATTAGAAGGGAAACTCATTGTCACAGACTGTTATCCATGTGGAGAATAGAATAAAAATGCAGATTCGAAGGGAGTCTAGGTACTTGAATGGGTTAAAAATACATTACAAGCACAAATTCAAATATAAATCATGTTCTATGTACTATCTCACCATGGGGCATTAGGAATGGGGTTTTTTGGTGGCAGATTACTACTGTTGCCCTCTTGTGCTGCTTCTTGCCTTGTCCTATTAGATGCCTGGTAGGTGTCTGTGCCAGACAAAATATCAGGCTAGCTGGGTCACAGTCACCAAGTCATTGCACCAACTCTTACCTCTTCAAAATATTCCTCTCTCTTTTGAGAAAGGGAGACAACATGGGCAGTTTTAACAATTGGTTCTTGCTTCTCTTACAAGGACCACCAAGAGGCTTTGGGCTACATTGTTCTGCAGGCCACACACAGCACCACAGACAGGGCACTGCGAGCAAGCCTGGGCTGTAGCTGCACCACTGCCTGAGGCACAGAGAGCCACCTGCACACAACCTGCCAGCAGCCAGCACAGTCAGCAGGCACAGGCTCCAGCACAAATTATACCAGTCTGGTGGACATCTTGAACAGCACCTGTGTGACAGCCTGGGCTGAAATCTACTGCCTTGCTACGGGTGGTAGTGAGCTTAAAGCTGTGATGGCAATGCCCATGGAAGCAGCAGTCAGCTCTGGCTTTCTGTGATCCTACATATCTAAATGTCATTATCCCCATTTTAAAAAGACACTTAAGATAAAGAAGGAAATTAACTGAATTACCCAGTTTAACTGTATGTTAAGTGAGGAATTGATCCCAGTGTTCTTAGGCCCCAATGAACTGCTTTAACTCTACCTTCCCTCCTACAGAGAGACTACAAAATTAGACCAAAGTGGCCTCTGTGCATCTATAAACATCTTATACTGGGAATGCAGAGACGAAAAAGGCTATTCTGCCCTGCATGCATGCAAACAGGAAAGAGTGGGAAGGCAATCTCCGCTGCAGACCTTTCTAATGAATCTGTACTTGTGAAACTACAATCCAGTAAGGAACAGGCAGGAGAGCACATCTATAGATCCATGGCTCATTCTCATCCCACATTATTCAAACTGAAACAGTAACCTTATGCAAGAAGTCCAGAATCTGGTGGCTGAAAAGGCACTATATGCTGATGCCATCTGAGCGATGGTCAGCTAAGTGAGGGGAAGTCCTGCTGAGGCAGAAATCAGTGAACATGAAGGCAGGATGGAGCAGCAATGAGGTCTGCAGACAAATATATCTGTATTTTCACTTGTTCTCCGAGATACCACAAACATTTGCTAAATTCTTCTGTCTCATATTATTTAATCTGCCTCAGTAGATGCAGTCCTCACCATGTTCAAAATATCAAGTTGTTCTGTGGTCTGGGCATCATGTCAGGGTATCTGGCACACAGATATTAGGTTAGCTTCTGGGCAGGTATTCATCAGGCCTAACCTGATAGAGTACCAGCTATTTTTTCCCTTCAGCTGACATGCCTTCCTACATATAAGTAATATAAATGCCCACATTTCTGCACAGATCAGTAGGCAGTATCACTTAGCACCCAGAACATGGGCTCTGCTGAATTTTTTGAGCTCCTTCCACTCCTGAGGCAGTTCGTTTAATCATGATTCATTTTAAGCAGATGATTTCCACCATGCTGAACAATTTCTTCTATCTTTTTCATTTTTACATTTTAAAATGTTTTTATTTTTTAATTTTTTTTTTTAATTGTATGATCCCTCCAACTATAGAGGATACTTTGGCACCATGCAAAATTTTGTTATGTGCTAGGATATGTCCTACAGGTTGGAACAATCCTTCTGGATTATGATAATCAAAGATGTTTCAGAAAGGGAAGAACTTCATTATTTATAGGCTCAATTTTTTACAATAAGTGTAACAGCCATCAATCGGCCAACCTCTGGGCCCAATGATGGGTTGAGCAGAAGGATTCTCTGGCCAAAACCAATGCAAGTTCAGTGCATGTGTGTGAGTTAAAAGAAATCGAAACATGCCCAAATAGCAATGGGTTATGTTGCAAGAACATCCTCAAGAAGGAGTCAGGAGTATAAGAAGGTTTGTCGGCAGAGAATAAGCAGATTTGGGTCATGAAAATGGCCTGGTTGTTTTTTATTTCTATCACATTCAGACAAATAAGATTCTATGGTCATTAGCTGTAAATAAAATGCTTTTGTTTAAGATTAAACCTCAGCAGAAACTTCCAAAGGAAAAAAAACCCACAAAAAGTAAAGGCTCTGAGTATTGACCAGCCACTCAGAGGGACCATGGTGCTCAAAGGACACCTGGTCACTTCCTCCTGCCTTTGTTAGAGATACTTCTAGCTGGCAGCCATTTCCTTTGGCACCTGACAGTGAAACAGCTACCAGTGTAGGATACCAACCTATTGTTGGGTCGTGTGGGACTGATGGAGCATGGGCTGCACTAGAGTGGGCAGGATGACAGCACACATCTTGTGCCACAGAGCTGATAGTGGAACCTAAAATCAAGAGGACAAAAAAGAAGGGCCCAGGGTTTCCTGTGTATGAGACATTTTTAATTTGCATAAATGCAAGTGACAGACACTTTGGAAGCTACCACTTTGTATTCTGCTTTCATCTTAATTAGTATTAACTTATTCTTTCAACAAGGGAAATCCCACAGAACACTGATCAAGACAAGGAAACTGCAATAATTCTAACATTCCCCTTCACTCAGTTGTTAATAACACACTTAGATGGGTATGTATGTAGTTGCATTTCATCTCTAATGACAAGGTTTTACAGAAAGAAGCTGAATTCATTGCTAAGACAATTAAGGAAAGCTCCAGCAAGATGAATTAAGCCACTGGATGCCTTAAATCTGTTCCCCACAAACTGTAAGCGAGTCATGGATGCTGCTTCATCAGACTGAACCCATCTAACTGCAGGATCATCAGGCTTGGCTGCTCCTGTGACTTTGGACATGCCCCTTTGGCCTGCTAAGAAAGAAGGTGAATAGCTTTCTGCCAGTTAGGCATGCTGAAATGCCAGGGCACTGGAGCTGGTTAGTGCAGTAGCTGTTGGAGGGAGGAGGCGAGGTTCCATGGCTAGAGGGGAGGAAGAGCATGACCGTAGCAACCTAGTTTTCATATGGCTGACATACTTGTGGAATTACAGCCTGAGCAGTGAAAAGCAACAATTTTCTTTCTGAGAAGTGAAGGCTCTAGTGTCAACCAATAGAGCTGTGGCAACTTTTCAGGTGGCTGCCCATGACCCAAACACCTGCTGCAATAGTGTGACAGAAGAAAAAAGTGGCTTGGTCTATCTAGCATCTATATTACTTTTATATAAACTGACCAAACTTCTTGCAAGACATGCTCACTTTTATAGAAAAGCATATAGTGAAAATCAAGCAATTCTTTTGCAAGCTGCAAAATACAGTCACTGGGAGTGAGCACCAGTGCAAATAATGATGTTAATTACAGCTGTACATGTATTTTTGACCTTTCTGCTTCACAGAAACATGGTGGTTATCCTCTAAATGAATCTAAACCCTCAACAGCCTTCTTGGGTAGATACTATACCATCAGCTTTCCCAAGCAGAAATCAAATGCTTTTCAACTGAATGCCTTGCCAAGGCACGAGCACGTCCATGGCACAGAGCATGGGGGACCAGCCATGCACCAGGAGTGCAAGGACTCTGCTGTGTCACCAGGGCACCATGGCCTCCCACAGCCCCTTCTTCTGTGCCCTGAGGGTCAGCCCCATGCTGGCTCTGCCTGCAGACTTCAATAAGCCTACTGAGATGTACCAGAATGGGATTTGCCTTTGCCTTGTTCTGCCAAATGGATGTAACAGCAACAGAGAAAATGCACAGAGAGGATTTTCCGGCTTGTCATCAGAGTAGAAAAGGAACAGGAAAAAAGAGAAGAAGAAAGGAGAGGAACAGAGAGAGTTAAAATGAAAACAAGCAGGGGAGATAGGGTGGAAATATACCTTCTGGGTCTTTGCCCAGGTTCCTCTGCAGCAACTGTATCATGTAAATCTCCTTACGCTCGATCTCGTTTGACTACTTCTGAACCCTTCTATTCTCATTGGAAAGCTATTTTGGAATCCTACTCCTCTCATGACTAGAACTTCTTTAATTTCCAGCCTAATATTATTCATAGCTGTAGGTCCACATCTTCCTGTGGAACTTTAAGCTATAGTCTTAACTACAGCTTAAGCAGTCCTCCCTGGATGTTAACCTCTCAGTTCTGGTTTTATCCTTAGCTTAAGCTACCTCTGTATGTGACCTGCTGCCAAACAGCCATTTCCTCACCTCCCTGCAGCTGGTGGCACAGGCACATCCAGCATCTATGCTCTTGCCCGTGTGGTCACACTTTTTCCTCCGTACCACACTGTGCTCCCTCTGTTGCTGATCTCGTGGTCAGCCAGTCTTACAAAACTCATCTAGCTGAAAATTAACTCAGAAAATATCCCTGATTCCACAGTTACCAGGCATAAACACAGGGACAAGTAAATTGTCAGAACTATGCAGCACAGGCAAGGAGAGGTATGAAAGTGGAGCCAAGAAGTCTCTGTAAGTCCTGGGGCTCCATGTGCCTGCTCTAACACGCTCTTAGCACTTTTGCCTTCCCCAGAGAATTCCCTACACAATTAAAGACTCTTCCTGGGGTAGTAGTATGATCATTCCAGTGCCAGTGAGGTAAGAGGACGAATGCTGAGAAACCAGGCAATGGCCTGGTTAGCTAGTGCTAGGCCTAGGTTAGCTAACCACTAGCCTTAGCTAGCAGCTTCCTCACATCAGATGCTTCTGTCTTTAAGCACAAGAACAATTTAACAATGTCACCTGTAGTCAGCTGTATGCTTATGCATGTTGTTGACATAGAGCCTTCACATCCCTTCAAGTGATATTTTGTAAAATGCAAGAGGTAAACAAATGAAACAGATCTTAGAAGAGTAATACAATGAAATAGAGAGAGGAACAAAATAATGTTTTTCTCCAGAGAAAAGAACCAAGAAAAATAGTCGAAATGCTTTTTGTATGATTTTCCTTTTTAAACTCTGACAGTCTATCTGATCGTTGGTGTCTGGTCCATCATCACCCCTTCCCAAGCTCACAGTAGAGCAGCTCTTCCTGGGCCCTTTGTTTTAGGGAAAAATGTAGAATTGTCAGACTACCTTCGAGAATTCAACACTGAATTACTTTACACTTAATAACAAATATGTGGGCAGATGTGACGTTCCTTGGTCAGAAAGGCATCCCTCTGCTGAGCAGCTGAACCACACAAACCTGGTTGCAGCTTTGATGCAGGACCCTGATCTCAGGAGCTAAAAGACAGCGACTTCATCTGCGTAAACTTCCTCTGGATCACATTCATCATACCTTAACACCACAACCACTTTCTTCCTTCCCACTCACAACCCTGCCTGGTGCAGGATGTTGAGCTGGGGGGTCCCTGTCAGAGAGGATTGTGTAAATGTTGGGCAGGACTGTTTTATGAGACCCTAACTCCCTAGTACGTGCTGTGATGGCTGGGCTGGAGAGAGATATACAAAAACTTTACCGGCCATCCACAGACCACCTGGGTTCCATGTGTGTGATGAGTCTCACATGATGGACACCTCAGCAGTCTGCATACACGTGGCAAAGCTGCTCTGATTATGTCTGCAAACCCCAATGAGTTTTCTGAGGTTTCTGGAAATCTTACTCTGGGTGGAAAAGGAGGGCTTGGTCCACTGAGGTTTTGCCCTTTGGAATGTCAGGAATCTTCCCCTTAGACTGTAGCCTGTAACCTTTGCTTGGTTACAGAAATAGATATTTCATAAATAAAAATCAGGAAACAAGTAGGAAGAAAATAAAAGTTACCTTTAATACTGTTTTAGAAAACCCTACACATATGAAAATTACCTAATCCCTAGATTAAAGCCATATTAGGGAACCAGAGAGATATATAATTGCTCTGCTGTCTGGATTTTCTGATAGAGTAACACTCCGAAGTACTGCTTGCCAAGTGCATACATAAATCTGGTTTATCGCATCCCCAACAAAGTAGATTATGTTTTTGTGGTGCCCTTATCCACATGTTCAACCAACAGGACTGCATTACCTTCCTCACTGACCTTCATATTGCTCTTCCAAATTAAACAGCCATGCATTAGTCCCCAGCTCCAGCTAAGGTACTGGATGCAGAGCAAGTGGTGCAACCCGGGGAAGAGCTTCATGGTGGCATCAAGGTCAGTTATCTCAGAAAAGAGAGGAAAAGTCCAGCAGAGCAGACCTTCACCTTCCACTAATTGTGCGTGACCAGGAAGGTTCAGCCTCTCTAAGCACTTTGTGCTGAACATAGTCCTGCAACGAGTGGCATCAGGCACCAGAGAAAAAGGGAAAACAAAGAGCAGAGTTTCCCCAGTGCTGCTCTAATTAAGCAGTTAATTAGGTGTGAGCTGAGATGGATGTGTTGCTGAAGTCTGTGGGTTTGAGGTCCTAGTCCTAGTCAGAACAAGGGCAAAGGTACAAATTTAGGCTCAGCTGGAATGAATCTGGAAACTTATGATTTAATCTGGCAAGATTTTCTCCAGCACTGGAGGACTTTACCAGTTTTACAGGTGATATAAACCTGTGTTATAGCAACCTGTCTCCTTGATCTTATTTGACATTTCAAACACTGTCAAGTCTGAGGGACTTTTGTGTTTTAGTTCACATGTCTTTGGCAGCCTTTGTCTTTCCCAAGGCAGACATCAGTTCCAGAACAGACCCTTTCAGAGAGCCTTCCTTCTTACCCGGGTCCTGCAAAAATAACAAAGGGAAAATATTCTCTTTTACAGTATTTTATCACACATTAAATATAGAGGTATATATTTTAACTAAGCCAAAAATACTTAATGTTGAAGTTTGCAATTATTGATAACTATCTTAAGACAGAAATCCCTAGATATTTTAAAACTCTAATCGTATTGTCCCAGCTGTGTTATCCATAGAGAAGATGATACAGCTATGTAAAGCTGCTATGACTGCTAAGTGTATTCAATTATCTCTGCTAGTTTTGTCCCCCCTCCCACACTCTCCATTCATTTCAGTGTTCACTAAATATTTTAAGCTTGTTAAGTGAGTTCATGCATGCATTACAAATAAGCACTTTGGGAAAAAAAATATGGCTATTTTATCCATCTCAATGTATGGGCATGAACTCACCATTAATCTGAGCAGAGCTGTGAAACATTGTCCCCTTTCCTCTTACCCTCCCCCTTCAAAAAAAAAAAAACCAAACAACAAAAACCACAAAACCCACAAACTTTGGAAAATGGGTCATGCGAACACCGGGATTTCTATAGGGAGCCCATGGAACAATGCGTGCATTCGCCACGCATAGTGGGCTCCCATTGTCTCATCTCTGAGCACATAATAGAGGCTTTGCCAGTGGGGAAGCTAAATGGGGAACAAATGGATGGACAGTAAAGATGATGTCGGCAGAAAATGCAAGAACCTCCTTCTACTTCTGTTTCTTTCAAAGCTTGAAAGTGATAACGCGCATAGTAATTCCTCTCCATTGTGGCATATGCAGCGGTTATATTCATGCTACGCTTGCTAAAGAAATGCTAGCTGTGGTCAGCAGAGAGGCCTGTATATATGCCTTTATTCCACCAGTCCCTTGGAGTTCAAAAAGTATGGCATCCATGAGTGGGGAGCAAAATACCAACTCTTATGTTAATGAAGATTACAGTGAAGAATGAAGGGGATGAAAGCCTGGCTGCTCACCCACTGACAGCGATTCAGGGGATTTTCCCTTACAGCACCAGAGTACTCAACTATAGCTAAGTTTCATCAGAACTTTCTTTACCATCCATTTCAGAGGTTTCACAACCAGGCTGGAAAAATTTACATGGAGATAAAGCTTTCATGTCAGGCCTCAAACAAATGTAAAAAGGCTCTTATCTTTGAGTGAAAGCCCCAGAGGTGGAACTTCTAAGGTAGTGCAAGTGCAAATACACATAGGAAAAGCTGTGTAGTGCAAAGAAACATGAAAAGCTATATAGTTAGAGATGGAGCTGGTACACAGAACTGCAACAGAAGTCAGATTAAGTTAATTTACCCCATCTGATTGATAATTTAGATTGTGAAAATTAAGAATTTTTTCTAGCACTTTTAAGTAACATTATACCAATTTGAAGCAAAAGAATTATTATCTGTTAAATTCTCTGGGATGACTCAAGAAGTCTATAGAGAGATGATCAGTTCCCATTCACTTCCAAAAGACGTCTTCCCCAAGGATTTGAAGTGGCAGTCAGCAGCAATGGCAGTTCTTCCATCCCTTCTTCCATCAGTCTCCTCCACAAAGTGCTAGCTGCGAGGTTTTAAACACTGCTATTGCTACAAGTGGAGAAATAAAAGACATTACTGAAATATCACTTTTCAGACCATTCATCAGTCCTCAGTATATTTTTGGTCTGGGGAAAAAATGTTAATTCTTTTTTCTCTTGATCTTTTGTTTTCATAATGCTTGGTAACAAGACCCATTCCAAGAATCCATATCAAGAACCCCTTGAAACCTATAAAAATGCTCTTCCTATTTTTAAAGTTGGGCACTAGTAGCAAGATGTAGTTTGTAACCTGTGTATCCTCACTGGCTTCACCCTGAACCAATAATGATCTTTACAGCCTAAGACTCTGGTGACCCTGCATAGAGCAGGCTTGCAGCCTTCACCTATGAAGGCATGGATTTGAAAACTGGTTTCACATGGAGAAAACAAAAATTACAGAGGGGCTGGGATATCTCTTTCCTCACTCAAGTCGGCCCCTCCAAGGAAGAAGGTAGGCCATGAAGAAACTGAGAGCGCTTCCAACATGATACCTAATGTGAGTATTAAACCTGTCTTAAACAGAGGAAATTAATGCCAAATGCCTCATTTAAATGGCATCTCGTTTGGGAGAAAAGCCAGGAAATATAAAGGTTGGTTTGCTCTGCTCATCACTCACATGACTGTGCCTTTTGTTTTTCAGCCTGATGAGAGGCAAGGATAGAAAATCAGACCCAGCTCTGAATTTCCTGGCTTTTGTCAGTGGATGTCACACCCATAACATTATTCAAACGGGGGGTTTTGTGTGTAACAGATAAATGTCGACAAAGCCCTGTCTAATGCCTTTTAGGTTGCTAGGAAACCCTGCTCTGTAGCCACCACAGAGATATCTCCGGCTAGGGGCTTAGATAAGCTCTGACTTGTTTTGATTAGGTGAGCTTTATTGCAGAAAACACAGCAGCATGCTTGACATCGTGAAAATGTGACCCGCTTACAAACCTGGGGGCACAAAGATCATTTATTGCTCACAGTCACATTCATGGGAGGACACCTAAAATACCTTTCTATCCCACCAAATAACTTCCCCCCAGAAAAAGCTACACTTTTTAATTGTTTCCCCTGGTCCCCTAGGACTCGGGGCTGCTGCTGCTAACAGCTCCGTGTTCAACCATACTGAGGTGAAAAGTCATTATCAGCCTGGCTTAATTTCATGTGTCAGGAGAATGGTGGTATTTGCAGTCTAGTTGGCAGCACAGATAACTAAGAATTAGATTACCTGCACTCTGGTCTCAGCTCTGCAATTTAATGATTGTGCTTCGAAAATAAGTTTGAATGAGTTATGCCTGTGGCAGACATTTATGCAACTCCATTAATGGAGGGACTAGCAGGAGTGAGCCTTTCTACTGTTGTTCTTGGTGACCTGGGATATGCTCAGGAGATGCTGAAGCTCTTCTCCCTTCTGATCCAGCCTGTCTTTCCCTGTTATACTACATTGGTGCCCTGCCCCTGCTGATGACATGCCCAACAGGTGTGTGGTGAAATGGTGGAAGTGCCATGCCCTCCTGATAATTGGTTTCCGCCTTTCACCTCCTTACTGATAAGAAGTTTTTGCCCTGATATGCCTTACTGAGGTCCAAGAACCTTTCTTCTTGTCTTGTCTGTAGCATATACAGCAAACAGCTTACCCCTTCCCCTCTGCAGCGCCTTTTATATATTTGAAAAGTTATCCTTTCTTTCTCAGTCAACTTTTCTCTAAACAAAACAACCTAAGCTTTTTCCATCTTTTCTCATAAAGCATATTTTCCCAAATCTCTTTAAGTCCATGGTGTATTGCCTGTGAAGGCAGGGCAGATATTCTGCAAGCTGTAGACAAAACCAACAATACTGAGGTGAAAGCACCAGTCTGACTACAGGTTCAGTTATGCTGTACCTGTGAGCTATGCAGTTTCTGTCCAAGTTGCTGGCAGTAGCTTGGGATCACATTATCTGCTCTTTAATCAGGAAAACATGAGGCGAGCACATCTGCTGATGTATAGGGTTGCCAGGGGGTAGCTGTGTCCAGCTGGAGCAGTCAAAACCATGTGACGGAGACCCTGGGTTCATTCTGAGGTGTAAGCAGACTTAGAACTTTCAGTTTGGTCTAAGTTCACATTTACCTTTAATAAAGTGCATGGCTCAATGAAATACCTTCATATGACAGACGCAAGTTGTACCAGTCAGAAGAGACAACCAGCTGAATTACTAATGAAGTTTAAAAAGACTCTCCCTAAATTCACGCCCATTTACATGAAAAGTGTCATTCAGGAAGAAAATATAATCAGTCTGTAATCGTAGCATTGTTAGATGCTCATCAATCTATCTCAGGTAAAGCTACTAAAGGAGTTAAATGTGATCCAAGGGGTGAAAAAAATTAGGCTCTTTCCAGCTAATTGGGAAAGCAAGTTTCAGAATAATGAATTCTGTGCTGAGAACTGCAGTTGAAATGTTTCAGTTGGGAGAGCTCAATACAAACAGGTACATTCCAAACCATTCAGTATATAGGTTAATATTAACATTAAGTATTGGACATTTAACTCAACAGTCTAGAAAGCAATGATCTGGTATGCCTCCCTGCACACATGATTGAGCCTTGGATTTGTGTACTGTGCTCAAACACACCATTATGTACTGGGACCCTGTTATGGAGGAGACAAAAAGGCCTGTTTACACGCTGTCTTTGCAGCTCACACCTGGAGCAAGCTCTGGTTCCCTGGCTGCCTGTAGGATACAGCCTGTGTCCCTCAGGAACATGTGAACTGTGACCACACTGTGGTGCTCTGGGAACAAATCTGGCATCCTACCAGACTCCACTGCTGTCAGCAATTGGGAGTGAGGGTCACCTTGCTTCCCCAGCATTGGTGTCAGAATGCAGTTGCCCCAAGCATGGCAAAAGACCACACCAGCATCTCCCTCATAAGGCGACCAAGCCCAAAAAATGATTTCAGAAGCTGTTACAAAAACTCACTTCCTGCTTCTGCTATGACTGTGTGTGCTGCCACCAGCTGCTGGTGGATGTCAGTCCCACCACAGCAAACCTCATGCGTTGGGGTGCTGGCAAGGCCAGCTCAAACTAAGGATACGGATGGCTACACACAGATGCCTGTTAGAGCTGGTCTCAGCCAGATGGTGTTTGTTGCCCCAATTATATTTCTGGCTCTTAACTGCCAGCCAAGCTGTGACATAGCAAGTTGTTACATGGAAGTGCTCACAGGGCCTGGACGTCATTGTTGGCAAACAAGGACAGGAGGCTGGTGTTGGAAAAGGCTGCTTGTGTATGTTTGTGTGTGTACAACATGCTAGTGGTATCCAAGGCACGGGGTAAGGTGAGTCTCTTTTGTCCTGGTCCCTGAGCTGCCCTTCTCTTCTGGAGAATGCCTGAATCACACCGTGTATCTTTCCTAAGCCCAGTTGTACCTAAACATATCTTATTTCTCTAACCTCTCCAGTAAATATAACTCACGCAAGACACCTACCAGAGCAAGGGCCAATGCCAGAGGTATGGGCTCATGCTTGGAGCTCCTCCACTTGTCCTGAGCCTGGCAATGAAGATGGAAGCAGTGGATGAATGGCCCCAGAGAGTCTCACCTATCTCAAGTCTTGTCAAGGTCCTAGACCTGTCAGATCCAGTGTGATGCTCAAGTCCCAGGTGACAGTGCAGCATGGAGCACGCTATTATGGCACATCAGTTCCAAACTGATGTAGCTTATCACAGAGGCCTCTGTGCCAAGCTGCTCCAGCATACTAATTGGCATCACAGCTCTTTGCATGCACAACCTTTTGATGAATCGGAAGTCAAATTACTTACTGCTGCAAGGCAAACCCACAGCATGAACTGGCCTTGGTTATGTGGTATGTGGAGATCCTGAAAGTGCTGAATACGGAAGTCCTGAACTACTTTTTGCACCTGAAAAACTTTTGGATTTTTTATTCACAAGGTTTAGTAAAAATCCCAAGTGGTCAAATAATAAGAGGATTGATATAGAATTCCCCAGGTTTTCGTGCCAACTAGGAAGCTGGTGAGCACAGGTGGGTGAGATCTGTATGCTTAACACTAGGGAACCAGAGAACATTCTTGGGAGGAGAGAGTCAATGTGCCCAGGTCTGTGTAGGTAGTGTCCATGGTGTGCAGATTCTTGAGCCCCACCCTCTCAAATGCATCCAAGTTTCTTAAAAGAGGAAGCTATTTAGCTTGCTGAACCCAGATAGGAGCTGGATTGATACAGTTTCATGCAGATGACTGGAAGACCAGGGCCAAGTACCAAATCTGACTACAGATGGACAGCATAGATGCACTCGAAGTCTTGGATTGTGTTCACAGGGTACGAGAAGAAAAAGTACAATTTTCCAAGCTGTACTGCTCACAGTAGCAGTTTTGGCAACTATGCATGCTCTTGCAACTCTACAGGTAGGGAGAAGACAGCAAAAAGGACCAACATGAAAAAATGACTATACTGTTAGGCATATATCATCTTCCAAAACAGTAAAAACCCCTTGAATTCACAGAACACAGATATGTTGCTCAGACTCCTTACCAATCCCCTCACTTAAAGAGCTGAGACAGCAGAGACATTAGTTGTCAGAAAGATTACAGCATTAAGAGGTAGTGTTCCATGCCCACTGATTCAGCTCTTCCTTCTCTGAATTGAGTATATGGACATGGCTCAATAATGGGCCTGATACCTTCTGTACAGTTTCCACAGGTCTTGAAGATGGCATCTGATACAGAGTAAATGGCTGTAGAGTAAACGGAGTTCTCCTCAGGGACGTGAGCCAGACCCATTCAAATTTATGAAAGCATATCTAGCACACTTTTAGGGTGTCTGCTATTACTTTTGCCATGAGGCTGAATTTTTTAATGAGATTAATCATCCATGGGTCACTGTGACCAGTGACTGATGAGGTTCTCAGCAAAATCAATTTATTGTTTCTTTCTACCAAGGATTGCTGCCACCCTTCTGCATCCCAAAATGGGTCACAATTAGGACGACATAGTTTGATCTGGTTTTCCCTGACCAGACACTTCAATTCAGTGCCTGCAGTTTGTTGAATGCAGTTTTCCAATAAGCTCAAGGGAGTCTAACGGTAGCAGTGCATTAACCCACCAATGCTAATTTGCAGGATTGAGTATCAGGATATGCAAATTAATTAAATTAGATCTTGTTTTCAAAGGGTATCATAAGCTGTCCTTTGAGCTTTATATGCTTTTGGACATGATTTGATACATTAACATTTAAATCTTGCCAGATAGGGTTCACTTTCCTCTGAGGTAAAGAGCTTACAGTGTGACACAGATCTCGTACCTCCCTCCTTCCTCTGCTAATAAGAAATACAAGATCCGGTTTCTCTCTCCTCTTCCTTCCCCCACTGCTTACCTCCCACAATGTTTTAAAAATCTTGACAGCAATGTGAAAAATAGTGTTGTAGGGCTCCGTTTTTGCTCAGTGACTCCTGAATCATGTTTGCTACCTTGATGTGCCACTGCTGTTGGGAACTGAGCAGTGAGGCTGGTTTTTCTGCTCCTCTTCAAGTCTATCCTCTCCTGGGACAGCTGCTTTACCTTGACCCAAATATAAGAACAACTAACAGGAGATTTTTGCTAAAGTCCTTGAGTTCATCCCCTGCTGGGATGGGATTTGGGGATATTAGCCAACCAAATGTGAATATTTGCCACATGCAGGCCCTCAGGACAGTTCATAGCTTTGCAGCTCACCACGCTATAAGATTTATGGAGTTCCAAGTGATGTGGGACATAACCACTGCCAATATTTAGGATCATAGGTTTTAAAGATCAGTAGGAACCACTAGCCCTCATTATAGCATAAACCAAATAATTTAATCCAGTAAATCCTCCTTCAGATTCTTATCTTGTGGTTGAGCTGGTGCATGTATTTTCAGGAGCCGCTCCAAACTCAGTTTAGAGATTTTATTTTAATGAAGCATCCCACTGAGTTCTCTGTGTCCCTGTAACCCTCCCTGTGTGCAGCACCATGTGCCTCGTACTCACATCTCCATTCTTACAGTCAATTTTTGCTTAAAACATGTCCAGTTTCGGTGAGAGCAGCATTATTTACTGAGGGTTGCCTTGCTTAAGTCACAGTTTTATGATGTAAATTAGACAGATAATACTGTCTGTAAACCATACTGCATGATCAGATGGCAGACTAAGCTTAGTGAGATAAAGATTTCCTTTTTAATTAAAACTGCAACACTTCTGTGTGGTGGATTAACACTGAAAGGGTCACTGGAGGAAGTGAATTAAAGTAGGATTTGAACAATAAGAAAGTGGCCATTTTTGAACAATTTAACAGCATAAAAACAGTGTCACTTCTCAATGTTTTCCTTGCAGGACTACTAAGATTGTATTATGTTCACACTTACAACTCCGTAAAGGTAGTAAAATGTCATCCTCATTTTATTGGTATGAAAACTGGGATGTGGAAGGTTAAAATAATAACGAAATTAAATCAGGCTTCTCTTTCACAGTCTTCATCTTGACAATAAGATCTTGTTTTTGGAAGCCTCTGGCACCCAAGGCTCACACTAATTTCTCTGGGAGTCAAGAGATTTTTTTTCAATAACTTCAGAAATCAAGCTCCAGTAGTTCTTTTTAGGTAAATCATATTTTTCCTTTAGAACACGTGCACTCAGCAGTTAAGATGCCATATGAACATTTAATTCCCACAATACTCAATATTTCTGGCCAGCTTGTCTCAGAAGACTGTCAGTAACCAGTGTTGCCACAGATGTCACACTTGCACTGAAACATCCCAGCTTTTCAATGAAAAGGAAATTTTCTTTTTCCTAAATTCTCCCAAGCTACAAGTTCTTGAATCTGACCGATGCAATCCTACCTTCACATAGGCCTGAAGATTAATTTCTCCTTATTAGACTGTCTCTGCTGTTCAGATGACATCTGCTAATAAAGCCAAGTATAATAGATGGTTAACTTCAAACCTAATACTTGCACATAGATTCTTTTGCTAAATACTCTGCAATTAGACATAAGCTGAGTAAGGCAGAGACTGCAGTACTGTATCACTAGGAAACATATAAGGAGAAGAAATCTGAGCCATCCTTGTTTAATTAAAAAAAAAAGCAGCTGAGATATGTACCTAAGAAATACAAGGGGAACTAAGAAATCCTGAATCAGCTGCTCACGAAGAACAAAAATATTATAATTAAATTTCCATATGCGTATTTACAGATTAGAAATATGTAACAATTCTTAAGCAAATACCAGCTTTCTTCCAGAAGAAACCTGTCTGTTGAAAACAACAAACCCAAGGTGGTTACAGATATTACAAAACAGAGCGGCTATTTGCTAGTAAACCTCAATAAATAATCAAATATTTCTGTGCTGGCACAAAGGAAAAAAAAAAAAAAATAAAAAAAGCATAACCCTGCAGATAAGATTGGTGGAAAAGAGGAAATGAACTTAATTAATCATCCACAAGTTCCTCCAAAAGTGACTTCATCCTGCTCAACCTTCTATATGAGAAAACCTATAGGAAAACCAGAAAGCCTCTAATACTCAGGCTGCCAGGTCCTTGAAAGGAGGCTGAATTTAATTTGAATACTTCAACAGTACAGCAGCCTCCTCAACCTAAGAGACAGCCTCCAGGCAGAGGCAAGGTTATTTTATAACAATAATAAATAAAATTATGCTTACCCCTTCAAGTACCCCAAAGGAAAATAATTTTTAGTTTTATAAAATAACTGTGAACAAAAACCACATTAAGCAGTATAGACCACATTTGAGACTAGTACAAGCAATGCCAGCTATCCAGGCATTTAGGAACTAGAAAGAGAGCCCTAAAAAGCATATTTTGCCCCCAGCCCTACTCGCATCCCCTATTACAGAAATCCAGGAGATTGCAGATGCGGGAGGGCTGAGGAAGGACCCAAGCCTCCACCTGCGATTACCTACCCCCATCATTTTATGCCAGTAAACTCTGCAATGCAGCAGTGAGTACTCTGCACTTGGGTAAGTGTTTGCTTGTCTCCCGATGTCTGTGCCAGTGAACGTGTGCAGGCAGCAGGGAGCTTTAATAAAGCAAACTCCGCAGTAGACTGCAGAGCAGGCTGATTAACAGTTCCGGTGGTACCGGGGAGCATGGCAGAGCATTCTGTCTCCCCTCCTCCACCCAGCCTTAAACCTGATAGATCAAAGCTTTGACCAGCATCAGGTGGTTAAAACATGTTCATTAACTCGCGGTGCTCTCTGCCTGCTCACCATAGAAAAGCTGCAGGAGTTGCTTACAATGATCACATACACAATATGTTTATTGGACTTCAAAAGAGCTTGTCTCCTTCATGCCAATACCGCCCTTTAAAATTATATTAATTAAGCAAGCAGCTTTAATACAACAGGCAAATGGCATATAATCAGTGATTATAGCAGCAGGAAAGGACATGATTCCACAGAGATTCAGTGAGAAGGGGATAAATGCAAGATCTTGTCTTCCCCACACATCGGCTGGGGCTTTGACCCACCCTGCTGCCTCTCCCTGCTCTCCTGGTCCCACAGGTGCCATCTGCCTCGCACCGAGATCTCTGAGGAAATCTGAGTCAGGGAGAGAAAAGCTGTTTCCCTCCTCCTTCTGTATCAAACCAGCTTGGGAAGGAGATGCATTTCCC
Organism: Pyrocephalus nanus; assembly: GCA_038380795.1. Taxonomy (NCBI): domain Eukaryota; kingdom Metazoa; phylum Chordata; class Aves; order Passeriformes; family Tyrannidae; genus Pyrocephalus; species Pyrocephalus nanus. The sequence goes on along the minus strand of CM076265.1, from coordinate 46,785,839 downwards.
AGCCTTGTTTTCAGACCGAGGGAAAACAGGGTGATGCAGTGACAGAAGGGTGCAGAGCCACAGTCACCCCAAGTGTCCTCATGGAGCAAAGTGGGAGAAGCTGGCTGGACTCAGTGCCTTGAGGTGGGAGCAAGTAGAGTAAGCCCTGGCAGAGTGGAGGTGCTGGGAGCAGGCAGGGCAGTGAGGGGCAGCTTCCAGCATGGAGCAGGGACTGGAGCGCCAGCACGGGGACACTCATCAGGCAGAGAGTGATCAACAAACAGATTCACCCAGCTATAAGTTGTTTATGAGAATGAGATGGAAACCAAATTAATAAATTGTCCCAACTCCCGTCCCCACACTCCCATTCAATCTATTTGCTTTTTTCCCTTCTGCCTTTGCTCCTGCCCTCCCACATGAAAAAATAGTTATTTGTTTATATTTCTTGCAGCCCATTATAATGCCTTATAAAACCACTACCCAGGCTTCTGGGCCCAAACCCCATTTTGCAGCTGTAGAAAATGCAGCTTGGAGAGGCAGAGTGACTCAGTTGGGATTTTATAGCCAGCCCACATCAGAACTGGCTTTCAGTACTCATCTATTTTGGCTCCTAAAATGAACCTTCTTCCACCAGCACCAGAACTTTCCACTGGAGCTGAAGTTACCCATTGCACTGAATTTGCTATCTTTAGCCCCTCAGTTGTGTATTTGTTCTTTGTTCTACAGAGTCCTGGATGTTGCGGGATGTAAAGCTGAGTGTGTACTATTGTTCACTTCAGCTTTGTGCTGTTGAAAGAACAAGCACAAAAGAAGGAGAGAAGAGGAAAAAAGGGGGCACTTTCTTGTATAAAAGGCTCTGAAATCCCATATGGAAAAACTCTATAGAAGTGAATAAATGTGATTCTAAAAGCCTATTGAACTTCAGAGAGAATGATCTCCTTCCCACATGGTTTTCAAACACCATATATGCTGGTGCAGTGTTTGAGCATCTAGAGAAAAGAGATCAGTCTCTTTTGAATGCTATGGATTTATCTTTATAAAACTATTGCTTGAATTTCCACTAGGTATCTTATGGAAAAGGCCTAGGGAAAAGGATGAAAAGACAACTAGGAAAACAATTTTAGTTGGTTTGTTTGGGATTTTGAAGTGTTTGTGGAATAGCAAGCATCACTGTTGCTTTCTTCTCCTGATTCTCAGTGGTATTGTATTTGTTTACTTTGTTTATAGGGGGTTTTTTGTGGCAATTGCCCCCACAGTGTCAGGCAGGGTGTTTTTAAAATAGTGTGAATGTTTTCTTAGATGTTTTTTGAGGTGAGTGGCTTGCCTGAGTCTTTATCTTCACTACACATGGAGGAGGCTGTGGTCAGGGGAAGGCAAAGTGGGTTTTCATATTCATTTATCTTGCTGGATGAAAAAGCAGGAGCAACTGAAACAGTGGTGTGTATTATATCATCTAAAGGAGAGAGGGCTGCAGAAGGCAGCATTGCAAACAGGGTGTTTTCCACGTACCTGCTGTGGAGTCACAGGCTCTCAGTCTGCCAGAGAGGGCCACAGCTGTGCCAGAGGTGTGGTGATATGAGCGCAACGAAATTCAACATGGCATTCAGATAAATTAATTTCTCCGCTCAGAATTCAGTGAAACTGTTCCCAGATCCTCCTGCACATATGTGCATGTGTGTAGGTATGTTACATAAAAACAGTGTTTATGCTGGATGCCCAGAGGAAGCATTAAATGACTGCATGCACTGCTGACCATGGACAATGGAGAGCCCAAAGGCAACTTTTCTATCATAAATTTATGTTAGCTTTTATATACTACAACATCTGGGCCCAAAATTGGAGCTAGAAATCTAATAAGACAGCTTGGTTATGAGCAGTCACTCCAGTGTCTTGACCCTGATGATCTCCCTTTTTTAGATGATAAAAAGCTTGGCCTGCTCACTTACAGACTGTTCATTTCAGCTATACCCAAGTCATGCGATCTCACTGGCAGGGGAGAAGCCAGCCCTGGGAGTCCTGGGTACCAATCCTCGGCCACAAAAAATTCCCTGCTGGTGTTGCACAAATCATCTGTCAGTTGACATGTGCTATTTTGTCTGTCCTAGTCAGTGGCCCCTTTGCTGCTGGCACATGTGTGATGAGACACAATTCCATCCCTCTTGGAAAGCCCTTGTGCCAGGTGACAGGCAGATACTCCAGAACTGCTGGGATCTTTCCTAGGGGGGTCAGCTGGGTTAGGAAAGGCCATGTAAGAGGAAAGGAGAGGTTTTACAGCCCTTGCCTCTTCCCTTGTCCACTTGGACAAGGCTGGGAGCAATCAGCCTTTCATCTCCCCAGAACTTCATTTATCCAGCTGTGAAACATGGATAGCACTCGCTTAGCTCCCAGTGAGGTTGGGAAGCATTGTTTGGCAATGCTTATAAAATGCCATAACTGAAATGCAGTGTAGAAGGGCAATGTTTTAATTAATTATTGTTGGCACTGGAAATGTGCTGGAGGGAAAGGGCTATTGCAGAAAGCACAGTGGCATATTGGTAGGTTACAGGACCATCCTGGGTTGCTTTCTCCCATGTACACCAGGAAATCTTTGCTTTCCTTGTATGTTTGAAAGGCTGCTCCTACACAGTGTCACTGCATGGCAGCCTGCACTCAGCAGGAAACCGCTGAGTCAGATAACCAACTGAATCATTTGCAGCTTCTTACCCTTTGGATGGTATTTTTCTACATGTTTTTATGTTGTTTCCATTTTATTCTGGGCCTCTGGGTTGATAGAGACCCAGGCTGCTGGACAGGGTTGAGTCCAGCCCCCAGCTGAAGGGCCAGGCTGGCATCACAGGTATGTATGACACCTAGAGCAATGGGTCCTGCCATGGGTTACCTCAACAGACACAGCCATGAAGCAGAGAAGGGATGGCTGTAACAGAGGAGTTAGAACATATTTTGCTTTATGGGGCTCTTTCTACAGATATGGCTGGGCTTCAGTCAGCTCCCAGGTGCAGATCCTGCTTTCAGGCTACCCCAGTGGTTTTTAGCTCTCAGGCAGCAGTGGCAAGCATGCCACTGGGAGCCATTCCCATTCCTGGGCCCATTTCTGTGCTGCCACTGAGGCTGCCCAGATCCACAGCGTGTTCAATTAGGTGTGATTAGGGCTCTGTCTCAAGCATCATCATTCACACCGTGAGTGCCAGTATGCCTGGACTTCAATGAATCAGTGCTATTTTTTAATTAATGATGAAGTTTCAAGGTTATTAATTAACCCCGTTAATTTTTCTGTTCCATTTCTTAGAGACAAAATCTGAGTGAAAGTCTCTGGACTCTTTCCTGCACCAGCTTTCCTGTCTGCAGCAATAAGCAGCTGTGCTCCCCTTGTGGGGTGGATTCATGGGCTTGTGCTCTGGCTCTTATCAAGGCAGGCATGCTGGTATCCATTGCTTTGGTATTCGCCTCTTTTCTTACGTTGACAGGTTTTATGAAAGGCATTGACAAAACCAGCTCCTTTCATGCACTCTGTCAGAGCCACTGTGTGCCACAGTGTGAGCTTCTCTTCCCACCTCTTTGCCTCTCTGATGCTATCTGTTTGCAAAGGCTGGGATTATATCCTGAGCATGGATATTATTGTTTTATTCTTGGTAAACTCCAAAGGATGTCTGTGTATCTCACCACATAGCCTGACACAATATCCTTCATAGGTACTGTTCTGTTTCTCACTACTGCCAGAGCCCAATAGAGTTGTAGGAACAGAAAGTTCAAAAGGCAGTAATGAGATTTTTTTTTTTTTTTTATGTGCGACTTTATGGTATTGAAGAGCTCTATGTATCATCTCTCTGTATATCATTTCCTCTCAGGTTACTGCTGGTGAACATGTTCTCTCTGACTCCTCCATCAGCCACACCATGTCTTGATTTCCACTTAAATCAGTCTCCTACCATTTTAACCCTGGCACCCTTTGAAATTAGGAGGCCACTGGAACAATGGGCAGAATTTATACTGCAGTTTTCATCTTCACAGCAATTTTCAAACAAGAATGAATCAATCTTTAATGGTCCCTTATGTGGGACACAATAAAAGACTTCAAGGCTTATTTTACAGACTGGGCTCGGAAAACCTGAGGACTTGCTGAAAGCCACAGAAAAAATATGGCCCAAACTGCAAAAAGAACAGATGACATTGCCCTGTACCCTGTGCTACTGATTTTTTACATCAACATCGTGTTCCCAGACAATACATAGTAGGCAGTTTATTTTTTGGGTCCTACATTGCATCATTAACAGCAGAACCAGGACATTCGCTGCCGCCTCACTGTGTCAGTGATATTCATTGATGTAACATAGTCTTTTTGTGGAAAGGGAAATTAATTATTGGAAGTTATAGGCTGCATGATGACCTAATGCCTGGCAATGTGGAATGCCTTGGTGGAGTGCAGGATGTATCAAGGCTGTACGCAGGGAAAGGTCTTTTTGTGGAAAATGATTTCTCAGGCATCAGAAACACACTCCCTTCCTCCTTCACCATTATAAAATGCTACCAAGTGGTTTCCTTGTGCTGCTTCTGTTAACACAGCTGAATAATTTGTGGTTTCATCACCGCAACATATGTGAACCGCAACATATCCTGGTTTCAGTTTAATATTAGTGGATAGCTTTCTCATTTTGCATATCACGGTACATCTACACCTTAGAGATTACTCTGGAGTTTGGATGATCTTTTCCAAACCCTGTCCACAGAATGCTTCTTCGTTGGATAATCATCCACATCACTCTTTAGAAATAAAGATAGGTTGGGAATAATTTCCTCACAGAAAGGGCTGTCAAGCATTAGAACAGGCTGTCCAGAGAAGTGAGGAAGTCACCATCACTAGAGTATTTAAAAGACATGTAGATGTGGTACTTAGGGACATGGTTTATTGGTGGACTTGGCAGAGCTGGACTAATGGTTTGACTTGATCTTAGAGGTCTTTTCCAACCTAAATTACTCTATGATTCTGGTATATGGTATACTACTGAGCTGGATCTGTGGTGCTATGGCAGTGGGTAGTGAAAATCTGGTTATGCTACTAATGTGGTAATACAAGAAATCAGACTGACTAAAATTGGTAACAAATGTGAAGGACAGCTGGAAGTTCTGGAAGGTAAATATGGTTTTAAAGTCTAGGAAACCACAGAGGGAACCTACTAACTGCAATCCCAGCTCTGACAACAATACGCTGAGCTTGGATAAAGTAGTTGTTTTGCTTTGCTGTAATAAGCTTCTGAAAAATTAGTTAATTTTTCTGTGGTTCAAAGGTGGGTTATGAAATGAAATTACTAACCATGTAGAGTATTCTTGCCATGTAAAATGAAGAGCAGATGATTAAAAAAAAAGTTACCTTTCAGGTCATTGAGAATCTCTACAAGACCAAAAACATCTCCTCAAAGGAACCAGAGCAGGCCGAGGTTTGTAACACGGCTTCTGCCTTTAGCTTGCGCTTGGGAGCAAAAAGGCCTCATATAGGAGAACGCAATGGCCTCTCCCCAACCTCCTGAGTATTTCCTGAATACTTCCAAACACTGGGAGCTGGGAAGAGCCAACGATGTCCAGTAACAGCAGGTGCATCATGTTCTGACACAAATGGAAATAGTCTGCAAAGGGATATACAGTTTTCCCTCAACAGATGTGACCCCATATTTTCATCTCGGTAAAGGAAATAACTCTAGAGAAAGGCAGGGAATTTAACAAATACCCCAAGACCAAGCCACATAAATGGCTAGAAACTAATAAATCACATACAGTCATGTTTCTCTTTCATTCTTTTCATTAATGCCCACAACCATGGTCCATCTCACTTCAGTTTATTAAAGATCAGAGACCGGTTTTTAGCTTCAAAGCCAGGGATATTAGAAAGAGCCAAAGCTCTCAGCAAATCCTAACAGAATGGTATTAGTTTTCTCAGTTTATTTTTTTTTTAATTTGCTTTTACTGTTTTTCCTATTTCCCATCAAAGCCGTGGGAGGCAGTGATGCCTTTGGACTATTGCCCTATATCTTTTCATTCTGCCTTTTACTTTCCTCTCTGGCCCATTCTAGAACAGGAAAACAATGTGGGTGGCAGAAAGGCAGCTTCCACTACTTCATTAAAACAGCATTTATTTCTTTTAAATTGAAATGTCTCGTGGAGTCTCTCATTATACCTATTAATATATGACCTCACACCATTTTTAACAGCATTTGGCTATTATTATTTTAGGTTCAAATCCATGCACTTTTGATTTAATACATTAAACTCACCTATGCCCCCATATATATGCATTGTTGCTAGCCAGTTGGTAGGTGAGTAATATATATCTACATCAATGATGTTTTAATGATGTATTGTTCTAATATATCACCAAAAAGATAGTGCTTGCATGATAGATTAATACTATACATCACTGTAGTGAGATATTTTTTATGATATATTACCCAAACAATATCATTGGAAAGGAAGAAGAGTCACATAAGAAATGGTGGGGTTAATTTACTACATTTTAAAAAGCACTTCTAATACTCTTAACACAATAATAGCTGACCTAGTCTGAAGTGGAAGAGACATGATATGAAAAAAGAGGTCTGAAGCAGATATCTGAAGTGCAATCCAGTGGGTCAGAAGGCATCACACAGACTCTTGAGATAAGTTGTGTATCTATTTATGCCAGCAGACAGAGGAAAGTAAAGGGAATTGAATGATTTTTGTTGTTTTCAAAATGGATCTACATGATTAGAGAGGTGGACCATCTTTGGCTCCAAGCAGGATGCCTTTGTGGTGCAAAATCCATCTCATTCCAGATGTGTTGATCCATGAAATGCTTCCTCACTGGAGCTGGAGGTGAAAGGAGGTATCATCTGTTTGGGGGTGGGGTTTATTATTTTTTTTCCCCCAGTCAAGTAATGTTGATCCACCAGAAAATAAAAAAGTTCAAGAGGAATACGGCCAAGTTGATGAGGCAAACTTTCAGGCTAAATATTGGCTAATAAGGAAAAGGTGATATTTGGGTGTAAGACTCTGGGCAAAATACAGCTGGCTTGATCCAACCCTATTGCTGTTTGGCTTGACATGACCAGCTGTGCCTTGATACACTGCTTACCTTTTAGATATGGAGCTCCCAGCTATTCACCCTCTTTAGCTCACAGTTGTGATGCAAGACTCAAACCTATGTGTTGGCAGTATGGACCACTGGTTTAAGCTTTGCTCGAGCAGAGGGACATTTGATTGCAGAACTGCACCCTTTATGTGCTTTTGCAGACACTGGGCAGTTGAAGCATGCACAGTTCATTGGCTGGACCAGCATCTACCACCTGGAAGGAGTGGGATTGCAGTGCCTGCCAGCAGCTTCCATGAAGACAGTATTTCAGCATGAATGCTGAAGGCTCTGATAACTAGTCACGTATAGCAAGAGTGCATACTGAGTCAGCAAAAAGAGAAAGGTGAAAAAGGAAACAAAAATGAGTGATCTGAGCATCAAGTTGGCAAGGACAGCAGTGGAATGAGCCACCAGGTTGGATGAGGCCCTGAGCAACCTGCTCTAGTGAAAGGTCTCCCTATCCACAAACAGGAGAGTTGAATCTGGATCATCATTAAGTTCCCTTCCAACCCAAGCCATTCTATGATTCTCTATGTCAAGTAGGACTTGTGAAAACTGTCCTTACCAAAACATTTCTTTCATCCTATGGCTGCTAATGGTGCTCCAAATGAAGATGTTGCAAGACAAGAAATCCCTTAAACCACATAAAAACTAAAGCTGATGTGTAAAAAAGCATTAGTTTCTTCCAAAAAATAATACTGCTTGTGCATATGAAGTGCATTGAGTTGTTTCATGATGCTTTTCCTCTGTGTATCCTTCCACTGACATCAGATAGAGCAGTGAGTGAACAATAAGCAAAAAAACCAGAATTATTTGTATTAAAGAACAAAATCCCTCTTCACTTAATATCCAGTTATGTAGTTAACTTGTATCCAATGTAGAAAAAGAGACTAAGCAGATACTGTACTCCATGCAGAAAATATTATACTTTATTAAATGAAATAAACATCTCATTAAATGTCTATTTTATAGACACTAATGAGTATTATTGCCAGAGGGGCAAAAGAAATAAGACAATGAATATGGTAAAATTTATTCCTTAACAATTTTCAGTAGTAAATCTTCCCTGTGATCTAACAAGGTATAATAAGAAATCCTTCTATATTAAAATACCTCTAAGGATGTAAGAAAACTGATCTCCAAGCAGCTCAGCTAGAAATTAGACCACACATTTCCGCTTGGCTTTTTAAAAACTCCTACTCTGATTATAATGCACCATTGGAGAAGATAGTGTTATTTATTTTAGGATATTTCCCTCTAGGAGAGCAGAAGCTCTCAACTGCATGGCAACCTTTAAAAAGGTATAGAAACATCTGAGCAATAAAGACATTAGCTTCAGAACTGACTTAGAACTTTTCTTTAACTTGCACTGACTCTTTTCAGGCAGAGTATCCTACCTTTGTTCCTATGTCTTCCCACAGGTTGCATGGGGAGATTTGTACTTACCATGTTCCATTTTACCTGCAAAATTCAGGGCACACAGCATTTTTGCCCAAAACCTGCCGCTACAGTGCTGGGCTTTGCAAAGTGCTGTATTTTCCCTATCCACTGTGGCATGGAGCTTTTCCATCCTTCATATCTGGTGCCTCCACCCCAATTTTGAGAAGGGCTGTGCTCCCCACCCAGGCTCTCTCCTGTCTCTTCCTCCTTTCCTAGTTTTTCTTTCCCACCCTCCCCACTGTTTTCATGCCATGCTGTCAGGCGAGGAAGCTCCCTGAAGCTGCCCAGTGCAAAGCATAGGTCTGGATCAGAAGAGAGGTCTTTCATGGCTGCTGGAACCTTCTCCTCTGCCCTGTTTGTTTTCACCTTTACTCTGCTCCTTGGCTGCAGGGAGCATGGCTTTTGCTCTCTGCATATTTTTCCTGCATCATACCCAGCACTGTTCTCTGTCCATGATTTTAGAGTTTCCAAGGAGTCAGTGAGCTGTCTTCAAGCCTGAAGAGCCCTGGGAGATGGGTTTATTCCAGTGCCCTGCTGCAAGGTAGTCAGCTCTCCTCTCCCCAGCAGGCTGCAGCACCACCAGCTTCAGCCCTGGGTTTTGATCAGCCATAATACTTCTGCACAGGACAAGGCTCATCCTTGTACACACATCCTACATTGCTCATCCACCAGAGCTCAGCTGTGCAGTCACTGGTTATGTGCAGAGATCCTGCCTTTGTGTTGTGCCCAGTGTTGTTTTTCTCTGAAGTGCAGCATGTAAGGCATTGCTGGAGGCAAGATGCCCGGTGTGGGTGATCCAACCCGCTTCGCTTCTGCCTTGGAAATCAAGATCAGTCATGGCTTATGGTCCTGTGAGCCAGATGGTTAGCAGGGCTGTTGAATTCATTTCTTGGTCTTTCTGTACATAAATACTTTTACTTTCCTACAGCTGGCACATGTGCCTAATGATTTGATCTTTTGCATTTTAAATATTTATTCAGTATTTAATTTAAACCCCTGAGACTAATCCTGGTGTTTTAACTTAGCCCTCAAGTAGTTTCACTGAATCATCTCTATCACAATTCAGCGATCTTCAACAAATTGGCTTTGTATAGTAGCATGGCCCAATCCTTTCTTTAGTGGCATTTTGGGGGGATTTTGGAAAGAGCTACTGGTGATTTTTTTAAGTATTACAAGGCATTAAACTGTTGTTTCTGTCTTTTAAATTATAGATGGTCTCCATAGAGACACTGAAGTTCTACATTGCTCTCTTGAATTGCCTGAAGAAGTGGCACTTAGAATTACATTTGAAACAATGCTAATTAGCAAATGCTGAATTTTAAACAAGCTTCACAGCAATGTTTTTGTCTGATAGGAGCAGCAAACCAGCAATCGACTGACCAAACTGACAAAGCTGAATTACAGACAACATGCTATTTAATTATTCATTAGACATTTTACAGGGTTAACTACAATAGGCGCCATTCTCTTTTTGAGGAATCACCGAGCCAAGCGTAAGTGTCTTAGAAATCCAGCATAATAAACAGTTGGAAAAAATCAGCAAAATGAAATCTGCTTCTCAAATTGCAGATTTATTGAGGAGGGGAGAGGCATGAACAAACCTTTGCAGCCATTTTATGAGAATGCCCCAGTGCATGGACAGAATAGAAATGACTTGTCAGGAACCCAATCCTGCAGACAAAGCTGCTGTGAGAGAATTTGGGTGAAGGACAGAACAGATATCCCCAGCCTAGAACTAGGCCTGGACAGTGCTAGGTGAAGGGAGATGGAGCAGAGCTTCCCAAAGGTCCCTCAATCTCCACTTTCTGCCCAGAACCATGGGTTTCTTGGATTCACACGTCTGTGTAGGGGGCACAGAGGGCTCTTCAAGAACTGCCTGGGAGGTGAAACCAGGCACATATTTTGGTCACAGCAGAGGTCAGAAATTGCCCGTACCTGAACACAGAAGCCAGATGTTGTTGCTAGAACTCATTAACCTGGCAGGGCGCATGTAAGGAAAAAAAGAAAGCTTTGGAGAAGGCTTTTATATTAGCTAAAACCTTGTTACTTGCAGAATAAGCCATGGTCAAAGGAAATGATTGCAAGAAGTGGGAAGATTTGTGGATCCATGCAGAAGCCACAAAGTGTGGGGAAAGATCTTGGAGAGACACTGACCTAAGCTCAGATACACTTAGAAAATGGAGCCTGGAAATACATGTTTATTCCATTATTTGGTTTGATCTGGGCATTTCTTGTGCTAGCTAAAGCAAAGTCTGATTCTGCTCCAGCAAAGCTGGTGAATGAGGACAATGTTCTGCCTCTCCCAAGCCAAAAGAAACTGAAGAGGAAACACTGCTCACTGTGAGCAGCACTGCCAGGACTGCCCCGGGCAGTACTCGGGTGGCTGTAGTTAACTGCAGTTAGATGCATCACAGACCAGGTGAATAATTTTGGGCTACACTTCATGCCAAGATTTATACTTGGAGGAGGACAAGCGGACTGCTGGCATGCTGTGTTCTTGTGTTCTTTCTCCGGAAGGCAGGGCAGCAGTGATTGCCGGCATCACGGGCAGGAAGCTCAGCCAGCATGATTATAAGAGTATGATGGTGTAACTGATGATTGCAGGGAGCACTGATTTTTTTTAATTTTTTTTTTTTTTTTAATTTTTATTATTATTATTTTTAAAGAGTACCAGAGTGATAGTTCAGTTTCAGTAGTAATGCAGTGCAATCTTTTACCATCCTGTTTCAACCTATGTTGTAATTTTGTTACTTAAGTGGAAAACAATGTAAAAACCTGGGATTATCTCTGATGGCCTTGACTTGCGGATCTAAACCTTCTTCCCTTAAAGTGCTCAGTGCTTCTGGAACTCTCAAATGCTTCTCATGCATCAGATACGGCACTGCTGCTAATGATGGGTTCAGAAATGGAGAAATGAGCAAAATCAGTAGACCAGATTTCACCTCATAAGCATGTGTGTGTCAGCCCCCCATGCTGATGCTGTCCAGAAGGCATTTACCTACCACCTGCTCTCTATGGGGAGAAAGGGGAGTGAAAACAGGGCAACTTCAAAACAGTGCATGCTCCCTAGGCTGGGATGATGCATTATATCGGGTATTTGTATGGGGGGGATTATGTTTTTTAAGTTGAGACAAATGAGTGAGTAGGATTAAATCTATCTCTTCAAATGGAATAAAATGTGACTGGTAATGCCATTCTCAGCTGTGGTGATACTTCATCATTCTTATTATAGTATAGCTACCTACATACAGGCTAAAACTTGGCATAATAAAATCTATCTATCTAAAGTGGTTCACAATCTGTAGTCAGTTATTTTCCTGCTGCCACTTTTTCTTACCAGCAGTCACTGTATTTGCCATGAGCATTTGAATGATCTGTCATAGGAGAGAATTGCCCTGCAAACAATCTCTGTACTCTGCAGTTCTGGCAAATAATGCCTGTCCTGAACCTGACAACAAGAATGGTCTCATCCTATGTATTGTTTTCTGTGTAGTGTCCACCATTATTATGACTGCACGTCCTAAAACCCAGAGAGGGGCTCATGTAAGGAAATAATTATTTCCCTTTTCAGCATGCATATTTTATTCCTGTTAGTTTTGTCAGCAGTGTACAAAAGCTGGGTGCTGAAGCCTGCAGATTTCTTGTTCTCTCCTGACACCAAAACCCACACACATCTCAGTCAGAGAGCAATTGCTCTCCTTTTATGTGTCCACTGTAGGAGTATACATGAGGGAAAGTCTGAAATAGGACCTTTTAATTTGACAAATGGGAAGTACAAAGATGCTGGGTTGCCACTCTTGCTGGTTAAGACAGCCAGTCTCAGCTGCATCGAGGCTGAGCTCAGCACATTTATATAGGTTTGAGTGAGAAGGCAGTTTCTCCTAGTCACCAAAGGGTTCACAAATGATCATGCAAAGAGATGAAAAAAAGAACCCAGTGTTTAACTGTACCTTTCTTTCTCCATTTGTTTGGTGCCAGCTCTATAAGTACCAGCTTCTCCATTATGTGACTGCTGTCTAACCTAGGGTAAAGTCCTGTCTTGGAGACGGCATCCATGAGTGCATTTGCCCTGCTTGCATGAAAAGATAGTCAGAGACTTTGTAATCACCCCAAGATTCCCAACACTATTTTCAAGTCTGAGATGCTCATGGAGAAAAGGAAAAGGCCATGGGGAGGAAGAACTGGAATGCTAATCTGTGACTTGTTGCTGAGCCTGCACTGTACTCACTTTAAAGCAGCTTTGTGTGCAGTCTTAAAACAGATATCAGCAAAGCAGCCCTGGTCCACAGGAGGCCAGGGATGAGCGGGGAATGGAGGAAAGGGTCCCAGGAGGCTGAGAGAGCAAGCACAGGTGGGGTGTGCTGCAGTGGCCTCTCACAAGCTCTGAGGATTTTAAGGGACTGAGACTCAGATCCGTCCTCGTTATTTCCCAGATTAGGAAAGGAGAGACATGGAGCTGGACCACTTGGCTGAGGGACATGAATAGAAATGAGAATGAAATGTTTATTGAATAGTTGTACTCACTTTAAAGTGTTTTCCTGTTCCCTAGGAACAAATTAGCAATTACTTTAGATCTGATACCCAAAGAACACACCTTGGGAACTGACCTGACTGCATGAGTTCTGGCTGCACCTTGGTCTTCATGTGGGTTTGAGAAGTTTGGTCTGCACCCAATAGTAATCTGAATTCAAACAGTGCTTGTTGTTTTATAAGAGGGGCTCTAATTGCTGAATTAAACAGAAATAATTTTTAAAAAAATGACAGCAAGCAAAGGAATTTTTAACTGCAATACAGTGTATTCAATACTTCCATGCTTAGTACTGACTTGAACTCATCATTTCAATCTACTTTGGTCCAAGAACTATGAAGCAACAGTATTTTTTACCAAAAGCTGTACTACAGTACATTAGTAAAAGAGCCCACTCTCTTAGAGCTGAAGATGTCTCCTTGGACTAATGTTCAGCTTCTGTATTTTCTGGCTTTTGGTTGATTTATTCATGCAGCCATAATATCATTTTATGTTTCATTTCCTAGCTTTCTAAAGGAAACAAGAAAAATAAAAAGGCAATTTAATGCACTCCACAATGACTTTTTAAGCATTACATCATCAGAAAGGCTGTCACTAACTAGTAAGTGGTCCCAATGACAAGATAGCATTACCTAGCAACTGCAGAGAATCATAAACCCTTTTGTGAGGATTATATTCACCAATGAAGCTGGAAATATGTTGTAGCAAACAAATGCATATGCCCAAGTATCTGGGGAAAAAAAAACCACCAAAACAACTTCTTCCATCTTGTTATTACGGTGTGAACATTTTCTTCTGTAATTCTGAAAAGATGCCCAGTTCAGTTCTGCAAAAGGCCATATGAGGACCAAATGGCTGTTCAGGCAGCTTCTGAGAAAGAAGAGAAGAGTGATGAATCATACTAGTGCTATGTGTGCAGACACAGGGGGATACAGTTTTTTTCTCTAGCGTGAAGAAGGATGACTGGTTAAAATATTACAAGGACTCTCAGGAGGTTTACAGTTATTATTTGAATAGCTCATGGGTTTTTGCAGCCCTCCAGATCATCACCCAGTGCTTTAGGGAACATATTATGTTCATCTTGTATTCTGCAAAGCAGAAAGAGGTAGAGTTAACTATAAGCTTTAAATCTAAGCAAAACTTACATGAAGAAAGCAAAATTAAATCTGAACTCTGCCATGATTTACATGAGAATGGGCAGGTCTGGAGTGATGAAGCACCTGAGGGGCACCTCCCAGGTTCATGTCCTCTCCTGACAAACACTGCCAGCCCCTGAGTTTGCACAACTTCCAGAAAACTCCTGGGATTGCTTTTACTACAGGACTGGAATCTGAAATCCACACTGAGAAACAGACCAAGGACCTCCCCTGCAGCTGCAGCTCATACCACTGCATGCCAGGAAACCGGCAGCAGGAGCGAGTGCTGCAGACAGGAGGAATGTGGAAGAGTCACCAAGATCCAGGTCTGCACACCAAGGACTAGACTGGTGCCAGCAGAGCAGCATCTCCAAGGACTATTATCTTCTTAAGACCTGTCTTCAGATTCAAGAGCATGCCATCTTTTCCTGTTATGGTCTTGCACACAATGTTCATGTCCAGAAGGAGATCGCCAGACACAGACAGAACTCGAACCATAATGTTTTCTGTGTAAATAAAGAGTGGAGAAGAAAATGTGTGTCCTCCTGTTTCCCTTGCCTCATTTGACAGGTTTCCAGGCCCTCAGAAAGACCTCCATAGTCATCGAACTCTGCCCATTTTCAAGCACTGCCTTTCTTTTTCTCTTTTTTTTTTTTTTTTTTTTTTAATACATATGCATAGTAATAAACACAACAGCCCAATTTGTAGGCCTTTTCTTAAACTGCATATTTTGCAGTAGTCATGAAAATAAGCAAGCCAGGAGATTAGGGAAGTGTGATGAGAGCAAGAAAAACCCAGAAAAGAACATCAAGAAGAGCACAGTAATTTCTTTACAAGCCTAACAAAGATAGTCTGGACAAACATCACTCTAATTGGAACAATTCTTCAATATTTTATTCCAAATAAATAAGCCGTCCAACTCTATTATATATGACATTGCATATCTGTTCCAATGATCTTTAACTGGGTACTGGGACTGCACTGCTTTGTGTGTTTTCATTCCAAATGACTAAAACAAGCTTTGTAAAATCTCCCCAGAAAAATATGATGTCCTGTTAAATCACTACTCCAATATGATTATAAAACCCCCTGACTTTTATTACTCTGTTAGTTTGTCATAAGCTATAACAAAGCAGAGCAATAACCAGCCAGCACGAAAGAGCAACCATTTTCAGCAGAAGTGCAGAGAAGCAGATAGGACCTAATTTATGTCCTGCAAAGCCTCAAGCCAGCCAGAGGCTGACACTCAAGTCATCAGCGAAGGCATCATATCAGTGCCATGAGGATCAAACCATGTAAAATGAATTTGCAATATTTCCATATCATAAAATATGTACATCCATTAAATCCACTAATCTTGTTGCCTACAAATACTGCTGATGCCTAGGAATTTACTAAGCCATCCACAGAGCTTTGTGAACTGTCCTTAGGACCTGAACCAAACCTCAGACCCTGAACCTTCTTTGTTGTTATGAACAATTTTATAATACCCAATTACAGGTTTTTTTCTTATTTTGATTAACCAATTTCTTAATAGCAACAAAACACTTGCAGACACACAGACACATTTCACTGTGAGGAGATTATTGCACAGGAAATATGTTAAATTCATTTGGTCTGCGACCTTGCATCCTCTAATATCATCGAAGTAGGCACTGGATTTATGGAATAGCACTGTATTGCCTGCAGCACCCAGACACCTACACCCCTGCACCTCATACAGAGAAACTCATTAGAAAACTGGCCTGAAGGAGCAGAAATAAAATTAAAACAAAACATGGAAACTGTTGATGCAAAGTAAAAAGTGCCCCAAAAGAGGGTAATTCCACTAGTGCACTTGTTAACGTAAAATTGCAACTCTTCTAGAAACTTTCAGCAGAAATCATAAATGAGCAATGAAGATGCCAGTCTTTTCAAGTGCCACATGGTTCAGTAGAGAACTCATAACCACTTAATGAACAATTTGTTAAAGAAAAGAGAAGTAGCGAGCTTTTTCCTCAATTAAATTCAATGAGATTGCATGTATAAGTCAACTGTAACTCAAAGTGACATTCTGGTAATATTAAATATTCATTGAAATTTTGTATTAATACATGTATTGTTCTAATGGATCATTTTATTCTTTGTGAGTGCACAATTCCCTTTTATCAGCACAACACTGTATATTATCTAATCACATTGAGAAAATTTTGAAAACTCCAACTCCACAACCAATGCCATCTAAGCAACCCTATTCAGAGGGGCAAACTGGTGGGAGACTGATACCTCCTCTAGTCATCAGGGGAAGCCTTGAATACCTAAGAAAGAGGTCAGATTTTTTTTTCCAAAATAGTTGCCATTCTGTGATTTCTGTTCTCTTTTCAACTGAGATATTGTTGACTTTGAAAACCTGGACTCTGGATACTCTGCAAGGTATGAGTTAAACTAGAGAAAATATTTTATTTAACTTTATATTAACCCTAGTGTTGGACAATGAGGTGATTAGAAACTTCCCTTTCGCATATCCTGGCATTTGTCCACTTGAACACTTTCCATTTAATTTCTTTGTTTATTTTCTTTTTAAAGGAAAAAAAAAAAAGCCACTGATGGATGAAGGCACAAAGGTGATAGTCAAACTTCCCCTAAATATTAATCTTGGAGAGTGACCAAACCAAATATATTTGCTTCAAAGTTGCTGTTTCTATTTTTATTTTATTTTTTAAGTTAGAAGGGTGTAAGAAAAGGAGATTGTAATGGAAGCTGAGTTTCATTCTTGACGACAGCAAGTACTGGAAAGATCTCACAATGATTTATGTGCATATATCTTATATTCCATTTCCTTATCTTTTTAAATGAGTTGTGAATAATTCAGAGAATGAGTGTCTGGATAACAGAGTTTGTGCACCCCTGAAGATTGAAATCTTCTAATTACCCAGTAACAGATACAGCCTGGAAGTCGTAACACCAGGTTTCCTTATCCCACCTATCCATGGCCTGGGGCTCATCCCTATGCATGAGCCTTTTGCTATCCAACTCCCAATTAGTTCTCAGCTTGTCCTTCAAGACATCCAACAAGGCTGACAGTGAAGATAACGTTCATAAGAGGCCACTTGCCCTGAGGGCAGTCAACTGTCACTATCAAACTTGTTCTAGCAAAGAATTAAATATTTGGCGTATGATAATAACATACCTGTCACTATTGCCTCAGATCAGCTTTCAACCTCACTAGAGAGAGACTCATAAATCCTTATTGAGCTCTTTTTATTATTTCCCAGTAAGTCCTCCTCTTTGAGCATTAGCTCTTGAGCTCATTGACCTGAGTACACACTTAAGAAACTCAGTTATCTAAAAAAAGATAAAATGAAGACAGGCAGAAGCTGAGTTAATCACTTGGACATATGGAAATAATGTGTCAATGCTGTTTATATGCAGGCAGGCAGTTCCCTAACAGCATTGCTGCAAAACACTCAGGGGTTTTTAACTGGGAAAAAAAATAAAACATACAGGGAAGCTGCATAAGATAGCCAGAATTTGATGGATTTGATTGAAAGTGCTCTTCTGCTTTTTTTGCTGTGGCCATAATGAGCAGGATCTATAGTTGCTAAACAGTGTTTAACAACTACAGCCAAATTCAAAACAAAGAATGAGGGAACTTTTCAGTTAGGAACTGGGAGACTGGTTGGACAACACCAATTTTGCCATAAAACTCTTCTTGAAATATACTAAAATAGACAGTCCTTGCTATTTAACCCTACTGCAAATGCCATTATGAAGATAGGAGATAGACTTGGGTTGGGTGTTTGGAATTTCAGGTTATCACATTGCCTATTCCCTTTGGTAAGGCTTGCCCAAAAATTAGCCATTTTTTTCCTCCTGTGGCTACTCACAGAGTGGTGGCTCCAGAGCTGTGCTCTTCTGATGAAATGACGCCTTCCCAAGGCAGGTTTACCCTGAGACTCCCCTATCCCTTTGTGCTTCTAGAACTGTCCCCTGATTTAAATGACCTTTCTTTTCTGCCATTTGTTTTCCTGATAATATTTATAGAGACCAATCATAAGAGTATTAAAGATGTGCAAATTGATCCAGAAAGGAAAATCCAGGAACAGCATGACTGATACAATATAAACAGCTAGGGGTGTAGAGGTTTAAAGGTGAGAAATTTCTCTC
This sequence comes from Pyrocephalus nanus, assembly GCA_038380795.1. Classification (NCBI taxonomy): domain Eukaryota; kingdom Metazoa; phylum Chordata; class Aves; order Passeriformes; family Tyrannidae; genus Pyrocephalus; species Pyrocephalus nanus. The sequence goes on along the minus strand of CM076265.1, from coordinate 46,767,514 downwards.
TGCGTTTGAATATCAAACACACTGTGTTTGGGGGTGAGAGGGGAATGGGAGTGTTTAATTTGATTAACGAGAGGCCACTAACAGAGTTTAAACCTGAATTGGCCTAATGTTTTGGGTGGTTCAGCTGCCAGTGTTTCATTCAGCTAGCTGCATACAACCAGCATCCATTTGTAAAATGTTTCCTTACCCGGGTTTATTTCCCAGGTGGCAACATTGGGAACCGCTGAGCTGAGACCAGTTTCCTCCAGTCCTTCCTGCCTGCCAACATGCAAATGTCCTGTCACATTCCCCTGGGCCAGGCAGCCGAGCGTCATGGGTTAGTAAGCTGCAAGTGCTGAGCTCGGGTCAGCTCTCAGCTGGCCGCAGGATCTGGCCCAGTGGCTACTCTGCTCCTGTGGGCACAGGGAGGTTTCGGCTGAGTAGGAAGGAACCAGCTCCATGGCTGACTTCCTTGTGAAGGACAATAAAATCAGAGAGCTCACACCAGCCTGTTTGCTAGAATGATATCAACAATAAAAACAAATCCCTTTTTCCATCCCAGCCCGGTGGAGCTGCCAGGATGGACTGTAGGGATGCAGTCTTCAGCAGCCGGGCCATTGTGTGGGGCTCTCATGGCTGGTTTAGGCCAGGTCCATCAGCTGCCAGTGCTGCAGGAGCAGCAGAACACTTGGCATGGGCTGCAAAACCTGCCCAGGAAGGGGCAGGCACCCAGCAGGTGCCTGAGCCTGAGTCTCTGGCAGGCTGGCACGTGTGCCACCACAGCATTGAGTCCCTGCCCCTCTGCAAGGGGTGACAATGAGGACACTTGGCCAGCCCTCCCTAGTTCGTCACTGCTGCAACACACTGAGCCTTGGACTCCCCTTGAAGGGTGGCCTTAAACTTCACAGGTGTGTGTCCTCAGCCAATTGAAAATGAGAACATCTCTTTAGCAGCTGGAGCATCACCGGACTGGGAAATTGAGTAGGTCCCCTGCCATAGCAGCAGGGAAATCAGCAACCACAGGTAAGGTAACATTATAAGGATATCTCCTCTGCAGACAGTGCAGGCATCTGGTGGCAATAACTCCTGTTAACTTCTTGCTGCTCACAGCTGAACTGATGAACTGGTGATACTGATGACTGCATTATATTCCTTTTTCTAGACCATTTCCTACACTATTCAAAACGAGGAAAGTGTTTGCATTTGATTTTGCCACTAAATGTAATTTGGGACCTGCTCTACCTTCTTTGTAGACTCTATTTCAGTAATTTTAAAACTGGTGGGATGATATAAACAAATAGGGCTAGAGGTTAAAGAAAGGAGCTAGAAAATACAGGACTGTCTTTTAAACCATTCACAAGCGTTCCATATATGCTTTAAGCTCTCATCTGACAGTTTTCAATCAATTAGTTCACACTCAAGCTTAGTCCCTTGTAAGGTTTCAGTCCTAAACTGTGATCTGCTAGTATTTTAAAAGTTGAGGAGAACTGCATGTGGGCAATAACTGGAGATAGAGAAAACACCCTAAAAAAAACCCAGTTTGGTAACACGAATTGCAGAACAGGAGAAAAAGTCAGCTTTGAAGACCAGGCAGAAAGCCAAGCCACCCCTAGTCACAGCTGTGATGGATTGTGTCCCACTCTTCCCAAGTTACAGTTCCCCAAACCCTTGCTCAGCAGTTCCTGAAAATTGTTTTCAGAGTTCTTGGAAATGCCTGTAAGCTCCTTGGCTTTAACATTTACACCCAGTATAGCCCCAGATCAGATTTGAAGTCTGTTTCCTGAGGGAGGGGGTGGTCAGGTCTGGGCACCAGCCTTCAGTCCCCTCACAACTTCACTGTCATGAAACCAGCATTCCTGGAGCAAAGACTGGGGATGGAGCTTCTCGCTCTCCAGGAAGAGTAAGAGATGAGAGATGTGCTTGCTCGTGTAAGCTGTTTTCCTCAGCACTGACTAGTGGTCACTCATTCTGTGCAAGGTGGGAAGCTGTGCAGGGATGGAGAGAAGCTGTCCCCTGTATCAAAAGGACAGTCATCTAGGATGGCCCCTGCCTGCACAGCCCTTGCCGCAGGCAGGCTTGGAGCAATGGAGATGCCTTTCAGGATCCCAGAATGAAGTAGTTAAAGCTTGGAGACTTCAGGATGTAAAGCATGATCCCAGGGCTGACCACAGTGATGTCTGGTGACAGTGACCATGAGGTACTCAGCTGCTTGTCTTCCAGAGAAGTGGGAATGGGCATGTCACCAGACAATGCTTGTCCAGGGGAACAGCTTACTAGCAGCAAGCCTGGTTGTCACCTCTTCATAGTTTTCCCCCAATGCCCACATTAAATAGGTCCCTGTTAAACACTCCCTGAATCTTCTTCTGTGCTTTGGTTCTTCCCCTCTAACCTGTGCAGGGATTCTGGGAGCTTAATGCAGGCTGTGGCAGCTTTGCTTACGCAGCAGGGCTGCTATAATTTATACTAGGTTGCATTCCCAAGGCCATTTGCATGTTTCACCTTTTTTCATCTATTTTAGATCTTCCCTCACACACTTTGCCCCCCACTTGCCTCTCTTCTCTGCAGGGATTCTCCCAGAGCTTGCTCTACAGAAATCTCTCATCATCCTTAGCTGAGCTCCTCTGTGTGAGAGCTTTGTCAAACAAAGTTATCTTTTATTCCTCCCCAAGTCCATCAGTCCTGCTTTGCTGCCTTCTGTTTATATCAGTAACAACTTTTTCCTTTTAAACCTTTTTTCTCTTTTTATAGAGGGTATAATAAAAAATTAAATTAAATCACAAACCTTCATTTTGTAAAACTTTGTCTGACCTAGATTGCCAGAATCAAAGAAATTCTGAGCTAATGATGAATCTGCCTTGTTCAGCTAATCATGCCTAATTGCCAGAGTTCATGGGCTCTGAGTTGTAAGTGCAGGAACAGAACAAAATGATTGCAGAGTGGTGCTTTTGCTGGCTTTTGCTGAAAAGAGTGATGGAGTTTTCTTATTTGGAAACATAAAATTGGGATAAAATTTGCTGTAAGGTGATAAATTTGCAAAATGGGTCAAACACCAGACTGAAATATTTAACAGCAACCTATTCACTCAGCAGGAAGTATACTCAATTTCATTAGAAAATCTGCAGGTAAAAGGACTTTGCCAATCTAACAGAGTAAAACTGAAGATACTAAATAAATTCCCCAACCAGTAGTCAACAGTGTGCAGCCAGCAATAGCCTTAAAAAATTGGTTCAATTTTCTCACCAATTCAGCTACATGACCATAATGCCTGTTCCAATTGTTATTGTATTAATTTAATCTGGAATTTGGTCAAGACAATACCTTGCAAGTTGAAATCATTAAAAATACCTACATTGCTATACAAGCACATTCCATGACCTAAGCTATGGTAATAGCTTAGGATCTAAAGCTGTATGTGAGATTCAGTATTGCCTTAGTAATTAACAGCCTGAAAACAGATTAGCTTCATACTTCATCCTTGAAATAATAGCATCATTTGACTGGCAGTGTGAAGGTGCTTACATGTGATGGATATTATTAAGAATCTGAATTCTTCCCTATCCTATTAAAATGAGAAACACTAAACAATGTTCCATTATTTCACTGTAACCAATGTACTGCAAAAGTCTAAAAAATGTACCTAGCTATATATATTTTATTAGATATTACTTTTTAATTTATGCATACTCACTAATGGCAGTATCTTCGATATGAAGAAGCATTTTGCCACATCCGAGAAGGAAGGTTATTTTTCCCCACATAGTAACTACCTACTGTATGGAATCAGGTCTAATGTGTCTAAGTACAGGGTACTAAAATGACATTATTATAAATACTGCTTCATAAAAATTCAGATTACCATAATTTAATATCATTGCAATCAAACTTTATGTGACTTTTTGTGCAGGCATACTTCTGCAGTTGAGAGCTTCCTACTTGTACTTCTTCTGTGTGGGTACTCCTGCAGTAGTTTAGCAAATGCTAACTGATCTCCTAATCTAAAGCTGCCTTAACAGAATTAGGCTCAGTGAGGTGCTCTTTGTAGAACAGGTAAATTGTGGCTCATGAAGTTTAAGGAGAGATGAAGATAAGGAGAAGGTAAGGATGGAGGTAAGAAGGGAAGAGAGAGGAGGAGAAGTGTTATTAGAAGAGCGCTGGGAGGCTTCTGTGTCTTGGGAGAGTCTGTTCCTGGTACCACTTTCCTGCCCATCTCAGGCTTACAGATAACCCTGCACCAAATAAAGGCCCTAAGTTCAAAACTGAATGCATTGATCTCTGCTGGGAACAAACCATGGGCAAAGACTATCCCTTAAAATTCTGATATATTTTAGGCTTAAGATGGCTGGATGTCAGTGGTGGATGAAGAGACTGCTTAAGCTGGCATCTAGTATAATTCTGGGCAGAAGCGGACAGGAAAGCTCCTCTTGAATGCAAGAAGGTATGAGAGTGGTGCACTTTGTGTTTTCAAAAATAACAACTCTTCCGATATGAAAGCAGGAAAGTGGTGAGGCAGAGCCGTGTACCCTCAAGCCAGTACTCACAGCCAAGGTAGACTTCTAACAGCTCACCTCCCCTCAGACCAAGTAACCCCAGCTTGAAGCTCAGGGCAACCTGTGCTGTACCGTTTTTTTGCAACCACTCTTCTCTGCTGCTGCAAGCCAGGCAAGGCTCAGATCCACATCTGCAACCTCAGGCCTGAGCAAAGCACAGGAAGATTTTCTTCTGTACCCTGACTTGAGGGGTCACCGTGTCTTAGACAACACAGAGGAGAAAGCGGCTTGGTGAGAAATCAGCAGGTTAGGACAAAAGGTCTGTGCTTGTGGGAACGGAGATCTGGAAGATATATCATTGGCAGCCCTCGTTAGAGAGTGAAACAGATGGGCTGATGCACTGGTTCGGGCTGGGGTAGAGTTTATTTTCTTCGTAGTTTCTCGTGCATAGTTGCTTGTATGGTGCTGGGTTTTGGATTTGTGGCACAAAAAGTGTTGATAGCACAGGGATGTTTTAGCTATCGCTGAGCAGGGCTTGCACAGCATCAAGACCTTTTCTGCCTCTCACCCCACTCCACCAGTGAGCAGGCTGGGGGTGCACAAGAGACTGGGAGGGAACACAGCCAGGACAGTTGACTTCAACTCTCCAAAGGGAACTGCCCAGAGAATTTGTGGATGCCTCATCCCTGGCAGTGTTCCAGATCAGGTTGGATGGGGCACTGAGCAATGGTCTAGTGGGAGGTATCCCTTCTCATAATAAGAGGCTTGGAACTAGATGATCTTTTAGGTCCCTTTCAACCCAAACCATTCTATGATTCTGTGATATTCCACACCATATGGTAACATGCTCAGCAGTAAAAGCTGGGGAAAGAAGAAGGAAGGGGAGATGTTTGGAGTTATGGTGTTTGTCTTCCCAAATAATCATTATGTGGGATGGAGCCCTGCTTTCCTGGGGATGGTGTTGAACACCTGTCTGCCCATGGGGAGTTGTGAATTAGTTTCTTGTTTTGCTTTGTCTGTGCATGTGGCTTTTACTTTCCTGATTTAATTCTCTTTATCTCAACCCACAAGTTTTCACATTTTTATCCTTCTGATTCTCTCCTCCATCCCACTGGAGAGGGGAGGAAGTAAGTGGCTGGTGGGGCTGAGCTGCCTGTTGGGGTAAACCCACAACAGAGGAGATGAAAAAGGGGCAAGGACTGTGGAACAAGGAAACCCAGAAAGGCCTGAGAGATACAAGCTGGGCCTGACATGGATAGAGAATAAAATGGAGAGCAAGGAAGTGGGCAGGACAGGCAGAGGACAGGAGGTATGGGGTCATGTTTACAGGGAATGGGTGGAAAAGCATAAGGCCATTAAAGCCTCCTGCAGAGCCCTGACCTGCTCCCACAGTCCCAAACCTACCTTTCTTCTGCAAAGCTATGGGCAAAGCACTTTCTTCCTATTTTGGGTTGGCTGAGGAAGCAGAAGAGCTTTGCTTGCTGTCCCTCTGTTACCTCAAGAGGTCACAGGGGTCTGTGCTGAACCCGATGGCAGCAGCTCAGATGATGACTCACTGGGGTGTCACCATAATGCCAGACAAGAGAGTTTCCTGTCCTGGGCACGTAGTTCTTCTTTCACTCAGTAGTAAATTACAGGATTGAAACTTTGAGCAACAAAAGCTCAAAGTTATGCCTCTAAGTTAGGAAGTGGGATTTTTTGCCACTTTTATTCCCCTATTTTCCTTTTGCCCCCATATTTTGTGGTCTTAGCATGAAATCGCCATGTTTATTTCAGTTCCTTCTCTTCCCTGCTGCTCTGGGCATGAATTGGTGTGGTGCAACAAAAGAAATGATGGGTTTAATTTTTTTGCATAAACCAGGAAATGGTAGTGAGAGTTACAGGGGCTGAAAGAAAAAAGCTGACCTGCCAGACACAGCAGGCCATTGCTGCCCTGGAACACAAGCGCTTGTGGTTTCTGCATGGAGTCCTTGTGTGAGGTGGGGTTGACCGCTCAGACTCAGCTGTCTACAGGCAGTCACATCCTCCAAGCACTCTGGACAATGATGGCCTGACCCAGAGGCTGAGACTGATTTTCAGATTTGAAGGATGCTGTTACTGATGAAGTGTCTTAGTACCACACATAAGACACAATTACGATTCTGACAAATGAAAATGCCTCAGACTGAGCTCTCAGAAATACTGCTTTGGTCTCTGGTTCAATGAGGATAAAGTATGTCCTTAATGCCCTGTGAGTCCTTAAAAGAAAGCAGTATTTGTGAAGCACTTAGATACTTCAGTGTCATAGGAAAACTTAAAGAAACTAGTAATTCTGACTTTGGAACAAGAGCGGGGTAGTAGGTAGTGAGTAGGGTATGGAATAATGCATTCAAAAATAAAGTTACAATGAAATATTTAATGCATTGATGCAAAGATGCTGTGGGCAGTATAGACAGTGTCATAAAGTTTTGCATTCACATTTGCAAAGGTCAAACTGGGCTTTCACAGGTAACATTATCTCTTTGTTTTGTTTGGGTTTGTTTTTTTTTTTCATTTTGAGTACTTAGGTTTGCAGCCCTAAGACCATTCTTTTTGCCATAGTATTTTCCATGTGTGCAAGTGTTTAATATAGAAAGGAATAATAACCTGAGGTACTTAAGAAATTACCTTCCTCTACAAATTAATTTGATGGAAAATAAATCAGCAAGGCAATTTTCACACTTTAGCTATGCTTTTGTAACTGCACCATAGAGCAAGGTGTCTTCTTTGGTAGGTATATATAGAGTTAGCACAGAGCAGGAGGGAGCTATGGGCGTTTGGGAAAACTGGACAAACTGAGTAACAGCACCACTTCTAGAAAAAACTTAATGCCCAGGGAGCTCACAATCAAATATTTATAGCTTTATGGGCAGCAAATACTCTGCAATACAAGACTACAAAGAAGTCCCATGCACAAGTATTCACTTCTCTCACCATACCCTTTCTCAAATACTTATTACATTTTCAGCATTATTATTGGCAATCCCACTGCAAACTAGTAAAATGGGGAATGCTGTTTAATGCCTTTTTATGGATTTCTCAGTTGATTCAGTTGGTTCCTATTCAAATATTGTGTTCATTTTAAATGCTTGCAAATGCAAGAATGACTTTTGCTCAAGAATCTGTTTTTCAAATACATCATATTTAGAGATCTACAAATAAAAAAAATTCAGAAACAATGTTGCCTAATTTTAGGGGATTAGCACAGTTTTCATATTGTACTTCAACCACTATCTTAGGAGTTGTTTCTGTCAGGAAAAGACTGCACTATGATTAATTCTTTTGGTATTTTTGTGGATGCTGACTTCTAAGGCAACTGAAGCAAAAGCAGCTCTTCAGAGGAGGTCTGAGCAAGATTTCCCAATCAATGAAGCTTCTATGAAAGATCAGACAGAACAAGACGACACGACAAACAAGGCTGTGGTACTCACTGCCAGGTAGGGCCAGCTTTGTCCAGCATCTACAGGGATGCTGGAAAGGACAACTTGCAACCCTCTTTCTTGAGGTCACTGGTGGCAATGCTGGGAGATCTCCTCAATTTTGTTTCTGTAGCATTGCTATATGGTGCTGGTGTCACTCAGCATCTCAGACTCCACAGGGATGTGGGAGAAATTTAACCCCCTGCTGCAATACACTGTTTTTTGTATCAAATTTTTTTTTGTTTCTCCTGGTGTTCAGTACTTTGACGTCTGGAAGGGCTGTGCTGTAAAGTGTGCTCTGCTCCTGCTTACAGTCACCAGTAGGATGGAGAGCAACACACTCATTTACTGCTGGGTAACAGCTGTGCTTAATCATCCATGGGACTGTAAGAGGTCCTCTTAGTGTCTACCTAATAAGCAGTTCTGCCATTTATTTGGAATATTTGGCCTCTTCAGTTTGAAACCTGATTTATTACTATCAAAGAAATTATCAACTCTTTCAAACATCCTCTGGATGCTTCCCTAGGATGCTCACTGATAGAGGTTCTTAGAATGTATAAAATCTGTTAAGTACTTGAGCCTTCACACAAATTTTCTATAGCAAATAACATCAAGAATCTTTGGAACTCCAGTTCTTCACACAATTCATCATCTAATTCATTAGTTCAAAATTTTGTATTTGGATTTAAAAAAAAAACCCATCATGATTATTTTGGAATTGCAATCCTGTTACGTAAAAATCCCCACACATCTTTATATGTGTTTGTCTTACTGATTTTAAAGGTCCACCTGCTCGATTTGCAAATATCCTATTTGGTTTTCTGAATGTCAGTCAGGAAAAACATGGCATCAGCCTTTATTACCTCTCTTCACTTGACAGATATATGTCTGTGCGTCAAAAGAACATGCTGTGGTTCTGCCACAGTCCTATTTGCCCCATTTCACTTAGTCATTAAATTGAAAAAAAATCCCAAAACAATAAAAAACCCAAACCAAAACCAACCAACCAACCAGAAAGAAATCAACCAATTTCCCTGCCTCCCCCCCTGCACCCCCCCAAAAAAACCCCACAAACAAAAAAAACCACCAACGAACAAAAAACCCCCAAACCCTAACTGGATTGCAGTAAGACAAGTGTGTTAGTTTCATGGTAGGGGAAAAGCAAGCTGTATTAACTCTGATATTTCTAAACCCCAAGACTAGAGTTTTAGCTTAGGATGGATCCTGGGAACAAGGATCTGCTTTCACACACGTGCTGCAATACAGGGACCAAGATACATCCTGATCCCGCTCTGCACTCACCTGGGCAGGGTGCAGGGGCTTGCAGCCTCAGCACTGTGCACTGCCCTCAGATCAGACACACACCCACACGTGCATTTAATGCATCAATAAATTTCTTGAACAATTTTTTATGTCTGTGCTTCTGAAGCTGTAAAAGTGTGACAAATGGTTGGTGGGGTAACAATTTTCTACATCAGTAACCCTCCCCACCCCTTGCTCCACCCCACCCCAGCAAACAGACGCCCCGTACCTGGAGACGTTTCAATGCCTAAATTATTAATAAAATAAGCATGATAATGAATAATCTATGTTAAGCATTTTCTTACCCTTTATTTTTTCATTATGATCAGAAGAGGAATATGATTAACAGCAGTTACTTTAGCAGTACAATTTCAGTATTAAATATAAAACTACACTGCAAGTTGATGTGTTTTAAAAATGGTTATGTATACTCTAACCTTAAATTTATGTATCAAATACAAGTAACTCAACTGTTTCTTGCCTTGACAATTAACATATCTAACAGGTTTCAACAAGCCGGACATCCATCTTTTCCATTAAAAAAAAATAAGCAAGCACACCAACTCTTATTCATAGCAAGGGAGTGTAAAGATTCAACACTTTCCTGAGTGTTGTGCAAAGAATAACAGGTTCAAGAAAGTCAGTTAGATAAATGTAATGATAAACCTAAAGCTAAGCTGGAGGACCTTTTGATTAACTTCATATTTCATATATTACTTGCATCAGTTGAGAGCAACATGAGTTACAGAACTTCCATGAAAACAAGCCACTTACAAGCAGGTGTTTAAGCTTGATCAGTTTATTAAAAGGATTATATGACACGGTTGCCTGCAATAGCAGGGGACTGGATCTGATGACCCCGGAAGTTCTTTCCAGTCCCATGTTTCTAAGCCATGCACCAAGTGTATCCAGCCCACACTTTCACATTTGGAAAAAGCCAAAGCCACACACACACGCTCACAGGAAAAAAAAGTAAAAAAAGAAAATAAAAAAGACCTCGATGACACCATTTCATTTTCTAGATATTCACTATGCAGAAGGGAACAGAGCTATAGTCCTGTACAGAGGATACATTTACTCGAGGTTGATGTGCTACTGAAGTCAGTTAATAATTAGATACCTCCAGGCAGATTCAGTTACAGGGCATACCAACACTGCACACTGCCAGACAATTTCTAATCAAGCCAAGAACCTCTTGCAGGATGAGGTCTCTTTGCTAGCAAGCACAGGGCACACTGAATAAGCTAAAAGCAGCTGTTCTTAAATGAACTACCCTACCAACCGTGAGTGAAGGACAGATATATGGTAAGAAGCATTTACCTACTAGACAAGATCTCTGCACACTCAGGCAGAAGTAATTAGTTCAGAGCTGCAACCATTGCTCCTACCTTGCCTGTCTCTTATGTTCTCTTTAAAAGCTGGTCTACAGAATCAGTGCAGCCATTCTCAAGCACTACTGAAGTAGCAGTTTGCAGCTGCTTTGCAAGACTCCACTTTCAAACGGTGGTCAGACATTCCCATCATTGTGGCCAGTTTGCTAGGACAGCAGCCACAGCAATAAGCCTTTGCAACAAATGATATCTAAACAATTGCCTACATTCAGCCCATCTAACCTTTAGGCACTTGGTTAAGGTATTTGGGTCCCTAGTCACCCAGATCTCCCCCCACCCCCCCACGAAAAAAATAAAAATATCACTGAAGGCAGATAGTCTCAAATGCCTTCTGGAGGTGTCTCTTGATCCCCCCACCGAGCAAAGCTGTATTTCAAGCAACCAAGTTCTTAACACAGGCACCTCAGTTAGACAGGATGAATGGAGACTTGCATCTCTTCCAAGAGATATTATCAATACTCTCCAAAACCAAAGGCAATTAAGCAATTAAGGTTTGCAACCCTAGTTACATTTGGAAACAAACTTACAGTCAAGTGATTATGCAGTAGTCCCTCCCTCCCTCCCAAGCATAAAAGCCTTCCATATGGAGGCTCTGCTGTTAAAAAAGAAAAAAAAAAAAAAAAAAAAAGAGAGAAAGCATTCTTCTTTCAGACAAAGAAGAGTGCACACGGCTACTTTGCCACTCATTCATGGGGAAGCTGCAGGATCAGAGAACACTTATTCAGAGAACTGGAATGACTAAGCACTGCTAGTGCATGCAAAGCAGAAGTAACAAGATCGTTTTTAAATTAACCCTAGTCCTCTTCTCCACCCCACAAAATTCATGCAAGTGTTTGAGAAGGTAAGTCAAGACATAATAGCCCCAGTTTCCAAAAAGGCTTAGTTTGGTTTTTTTAATACATATTGTAAAATGTCCTTTTGTTTTCTTTCTGTGGGTAGATAAATGCATTTTTGGCATGTTTGAGAATCATAGATATCTATGAAGTCCATGCTGTTAAAATTCTCCAACTAGTTTCTATAACCTGTCAAAAAAACATAAGCAACCTATACATGTTTCCCCAGTATTGACATGCATGCTCAGAGCTCTCCACTGTAGTGAAATGAGGTGTTACTTCTGCGCTGATAGTTGACGAGTCAGCATTACACGACTTTGAGACCAACTAAATTAACATTGTCGTAATATGAAAGGCAAGCACAAGTTCATTTATTTATAGCAAAGGTCTTGGGTTACAGGAGGTCAGTTCTTGCCATCTTGAAAAGATAGGGGATAACTTATTGCATACATGTGCATTATAATTTAGCAGCAAGTCATTCATAGAAACACTTCCCTCCTACTGCTTTTTTGGTTTATTATCTCAATTATATATATATATTTTAACTTTACAAAGCATTTAACACCACCTTTAAGTTAATGGTCTTTTATTGGAAAAAAAAGACTAGCATTTACAACTTGGAATGGACATAAATTGTAATATCTTGAACAGCGATGTTGATAGTTGTGCTGAAGTCCACAGGCTACTCCGCCAGCTCCAAGTCATGGTACAGAAGGTTTTAAAAACATGAGAGTCCAAAGATGCTCCCTTGGTGAAGGTTTCTTTTAAAAATTTTGTGAACGGTAACAGCCTGACACCCGTTTCACTATAGTGCAATGCAGACAATGTTAAACCAGTATTTTAACACAGACATGCCATCCATAGTTAAGATCATCGTATTTTTGGAGCACACTGCTACGTACAGGAGAACCATTCAACCTTTAGGGCATTTTCTTTAAGATTTGCATCCTTCAACCATTTTGCTGCATACCATCCTGAGGTATAAACCAATTTTAAAGTAAACCAGCTATGACAATTTATACTACAAATTGAACTCGAATCCACTGTTGAACAAAAGAGTGGATCCTTTAGGTTGTTTTTTTCCTTTTAATACACATGTCTGACTGTGCTCAATTGTCAAGCTGCATGCATGAAAAACTGGCCAGCCCAAACAGTGTAATAGTCATTAGCAATGGAACTTTTGAGTTCACTAAGTGCTTCCTTTTTTTTTTTTATTTTCAAGGTAGTACAATTATTTATATTGTAAAACTGATGTTTAACTTTATCTTTTGGGGACAGGACCACCAACCATTACATGCAGTTTGTGGACAGAAGGTAATTTGACATTCAGTTTTGCTATACAGAAACAGAATGAATAAATGAACATTTTTTTTGCAAGAGGTAAGTAAAAGATTCAATTTGATTCTTCTAGAGGAAAAAAGGTGTAAAGGAGGTCTCTTCACTTTGCAGTCATCATCTGTACGAATTCTGAAAAGATAAAAAAGTCACTGTAATTTACTGTCTCCAGAGTACTTCTACTCAAAAATGTCTTAAATACAGTTGGCGTAAAAAAGTGCCTTTCACTCCATCCAAGGTTTTGTCCACAGAAGTGGACAAGCAAATAAACCAGTGTCTCAAGTATTAAAAATTATTGCCCTATGCAACAGGCCTTCCTCAGTCTGAGTAATGGTTTTAAGTCAAGACAAGCATCTTTTTACCTTCATAGTTGACTTGCCCATCCCCATCAATGTCTGCTTCTCTGATCATTTCGTCTACTTCTTCATCTGTTAGCTTTTCTCCTAAGTTTGTCATAACATGACGTAGTTCTGCTGCACTGATATAGCCATTGCCATCCTATGAGAGAAGAGTAGCACAAGACCATGAACAACAATCCCGACACTGATTAACTTGGAAACTACATCTAGGTTTCCAGTAACTGCTTCTGAATTAGCCTCATGGCACCTAGGACAGATGTACAGACCTGGCACATTGTACATACTGCAGTATGTACGAGTCCCACTGCCTTATGAAGCATGCATGACACCATATCCTTCTATACAATTACTGTACTGGAATAACAACTGCATGCCTGACTTGTCCTTGTGATAAGGTATTTTAAATACTTTTAAAGAGCTTTCATAAATAAACACAGAAACAAAAAGAAACAAAGTTTTTGTTTAGTCTCTGCTGCCTAAGCAAGGCCAAAGAGAGACCCATTTCACCACCATGAATAAAGTCAGCTTTCTTTTCTGTGTTAACACTATCTCTACAACCAGACTGCAGGTGGCTTCTTGGATAATATAGAATGAAATAAAAGACATTTTTTAAACTCTATTCATAAGGAGTTGTGCAAAGTTTTGAGGGTAAAAAAAAAAAAAAAAGGGAACGACACTTCTAAGCTAGTGTCCCCATTAGTAATACCTAATCTCATCCTCAGCCACTTCAGAAATCCCATATACTGGAAGAATACATTATCTGAGAGCAGGACATGGCTATCACCGGTAGATAACCTACCTCCATGGCTTTAGACACTAATCTAGTCCACAGAAAGAACCCCACGGGGTAGATGAAGTACTCACCAAATAACTTCTAGCACATTTTCAGCAAAGTACTAGAAACTAACACTTTTTTTCTGTAACAAGTAGTAGTAAGACCTTCTTTCACATGCATGTGCATCAGCTTTGCAGCTGCACCAGCCACTACTCAACACAATTCTCTTGTAACATGTCATATCCAAGCAATCCAAAGTGGGGAACCCCTATTCTAGAAAACTGACATATGCTCAGGTACCCTTAAACAAGGTGCAGGAAGCTGACCTCTAGTTTTCATGAAAGCAACCTTAAGGTTCACATGTTGAAAACAAAATGTGCAACACTTCATGCCCCTCTAACTACTGATGGCATCATCTTGAATTTAAAAGTTTCCATAAAGTAGTATAAAACCTTGTGCATCCACGCAAATGTTTCCTCATTACCCCTTAAAGTCCAAAAGCATAGAAAAATCCCCCCCTCCACCCACACCCGTCAAAAAAACCCCAACACTCCCCAAGCATTAAATTCTGCTAATCTCTGTTCCTAAGGAAAGGTCAGGAAGTCTTCCTCGTGGATGAGCCTTAAGCTTAGATCTGTTGTGTAAAGCAGGTAGATCCAGCCTGAACAGTCCTGGTTCCATTTTCAGAACAGTCCCTACTCTGTTTCTAATTCCTCCGCTTCTACTAGAGGACTTGTTTTTCTCCCCCTAGACAAGGGGAGAGAAAACACTGAGGAAAATATAAACATTATAGTGTTTATATAGAATAGTTGTATTTGTATTAATACCTTGTCAAACACTCGGAATGCCTCACGGATTTCTTCCTCGCTGTCTGTGTCCTTCATTTTTCTGGCCATCATGGTTAAAAATTCAGGGAAGTCGATAGTGCCATTGCCTTAATAAAAAGAAACTTGCAAAAATTAAACTTCCATGCTTTTCTTCATTTAAAAAAAAAAATCTGGCATTTTACTAAGCCAAGATTGACAGATCCTGTTAACTATTCTTATAGAACTGGTTCTTCTCTCTAAATTGCTACCACTGCCTTTTTTGGTATTACAATGTGCAGTAGCCACAGCAGCCGCTGCTTCAGCAGAACAAAATCAACTGTTGCCTTCTCTCCAGGTCAAGCCATAGCATTTGCCTCCCAGGCTGCAAGTAAAATGTCAGTCTGATGCTCCACTCATAAAAGATAAGACCCATCTTTACTTCAAATCATACCCACAAAAATGAATCTATTACTTTCTTTAGAATCTCTAAATTGCTGTGGGATACTCCAGAAAGAAACGTGTAATAAAGCTGGCACTACACATAAAGGGTATCTAAAATTTTGAAGAATTACACTTCACTAAACTGCTCATAAATACTTGTTTCTTTCTAGAAATCAACTGCCTTATCAACCCAAATCGTACACTGCAAAAGCAATACACCGTTTGAAGAGGTCAACAAGGATCTGCAAATTCCAATGACAAGAGAAAAGCTGTCACTTTGTTATTACCAATAATCTTAGCTGTAGGTGTTCTTAAAGGTATTTGACCGCAAGACTGAAAATCCTTGTTTAACATCCAGGTTTCACCCATAAGATTTTGAAACTTTGAATGAAAATTAACAATATAAATTTCAAGCTGTTCAAAGCTAGGAGAAAATCAGTATGGTGAAAAAAACAGATCTGCATAGTCAGGATTAAGCTCTATAGGTCAAAAAGGCACATTAAATAGTTCACAAAACTGCACTAAATACATTACTGTGCAAACTAAGAGCTACCCATTGCTTGAAACAAGCATTCAAACTCTTTGTGTAAACACAGGAAAGAAGCTAAATAAATGCAGTTTAAGAAAACTTTTGCATCCTAGGGATTCAAGCCTGAGACATACACAGCTATTTAGTATCACAGCCAGCTTTGTTTACCAGTTAAATACAAATAGATCTCATACTCAGCTCTGAAAAATCCTCAACGAACATGCAGAATAACAGCAAAGCATTCTGCCGTAACCCAAATTTAAACAAATGGGCAGGCATACATATCTGAAGTCCCCAGTCTCCTTTTGGTTTAAATCTACCAGAACAGTCTTGTGCTCTGCAGCCTAGAGAAGTCGCTATACACAAACTATCTACCACTGCAAACCTTGAAGTTTTTCAGTATCTGCAAGGACCAAAAAGCTTAGCAATTAAAGTCAATTTGCACTTTTATGGAAGTAGTTTAAGTAATGTGTCCTGATTCTCAATAATTTATACTCTTGCCAATACACTTTCGTTCTTCTTTTACAAAGACGTTAGAGAAAACTCACTATCACAACCAACACAAGACCAAAGGCTTGACATCAGTGAAAAAGCACTTTTTATAACTGTTAGCCCATGTGGAGTTTCAGAAACAAAATGTGTAGTGACCCTTTCTGGCATGCATTTAAAATAATTCTATTAGTCTTGACATGGGAAGGGTTTTTTCCCCCCTATATCCCCATCTATTAGGGGTCTAATACATTATATAGAATATACAGTGTCTTCCTGTTGGGAAAACCTTCCAAATACTCCACTCCTACCATGTTTTTTGCCTTAGACAAAACCACAAGTATTGGTAAAGCTATCAAGAGCTGAAAAAACACATACAGAAAAGATGGACAGAAAGACAGGTTAATGTCAGGTGAGGGCAAGCCAGATAGCAATAGGAAGCCTGTGACCCATAAAATATTAAAGACAAATAGCATAACTTTGCCCATCCCCCCTTTTTGCAGTCTCACTAATACTGCTAGCATCTTTGACTACCTTTTGAATTTAGATTCTATCAAGCATTTTGGAACTGCTTTAAGTGATCAAAGGCACAGTCTTCCCTATACAGTCTAAGCCCAGGTGTGGAGGTCATACATATTTAAGATGATCACAGCACCTTTCCAACACTTACCATCAGCATCTACCTCGTTGATCATATCCTGCAATTCTGCTTCTGTTGGATTTTGACCCAATGACCTCATGACAGTTCCCAGTTCTTTTGTTGTGATAGTACCATCTCCATCTTTGTCAAATAGGGAAAAGGCTTCCTTGAATTCTAGAGGCAGAAACAGTCCCAGTGTTTAGTAATGTCACAAGGATGAGAAAAATCGCATACTAAAAACACACGCCACTGACAGGACCTGGTAAAATTTTAAGAAATATTTTCTCATTTTATCTAACTGTTCATGTATTGAGAGAATGAGCACACTCAAATACCAATAAAAAAAAATTTAGAGTACCAACACAATTTGCACAGTATATTCAAACTTATTTCATGTAACTATTATCTGCATTACAACTCTATAATACATTTCCATGCATCTGCATCTTGCCTGAGGCACTGTTGCTCCATAAACAGCAGCTGTTTGGAGTAAGTGAAAGGACCCACTGGGTTCCCTTTACCATTAACAGACTTACAGGAACAAAAGTGTTGTCATTTACCACCTATTTTTAAGGCAGCAGACAATAGGAATTAGTGTCAGCCACAAGTGGTAACTGGTCTACAAAAGGTCAAATAACGCTCCTTCTCCCCAACCAGTCTGAATAACAATCTATTAAAAGTTCTAAATAAAAGACACTGGCTTATAATAATGTGCAATAAATCCATCTGAGGTTTATTTGTTGCCATTTCACTTCTAGTTCATCTTTATATTAGAGTACCTAAATCTACTTTGACTCCAAGTAGTGCATTTGAGTCTAGCAATTACTTCTGTTTGCAAGAAATCTAGAAGTACTTCGCTCAAGTTTGAAAGTCGAAAAAAAAAAAAACAAAAACAAAAACACACCACATTATCTGTAGTCCAAGGAACAACCAGGCTAAATTAAGAGGCAATGAACCAGTAATCTTCCAGAACATTTTTGTTTGTTTTTTTCTAGTTTGGTTTCAAGTGAGTGCTTTTCAGAGCAGTGTTAGTAACAGAATTAAAATTGTCAAAAATGTTTTTTTCCATTATGTTTGAGATAATTTATTTTCTTTTAGTCACAAGAGTTAGCAAAAAAAAAAAACTTCTCATCATAACACTTACCAGCAATCTGTTCTTCAGTCAGTTGATCAGCCTACACGAAGAATAAAACATTTTAGAACACTGTTCATCTCTAGCTGTGTCAAGCCATGAGGCACTTCTTTAAATTTTAGTAGTGATTTATCATTACCTTCACAAGCCACTTTCAAACCCTGGAATTCTGCCTCTGCAAGGAGGCTCCACTCACCTACACCATGCAGCTGTTTCCAAAAGCATATAAGCTAACTTGTCTTGGAACTGCAGGTGAAGAAGCAGACATGCCATCCTGCAACTTGGCAAATCCAGTTTGGTCCAGTGAAGGACACAGGCAGGCTCCCCGCAATTGGTCAGAGAGGCATGAAATCCTTAATGACATGTGTTTGGGGTTTTGCATCACATGTCACTCCCGGCAGTACAGTGCCCCAGCAGTGCGTGGGGGGGATCTGCACACGCGTGGGCTGATGTGCCGCCCACTGCTCCAGCCCTGCCCACCCTCCCCGCCTCACCGCAGCAACCACCAGCCCCAGTGAGCTCCACAGAAAAGGCTCTGCTGGAATATTAGGAGGAACTACAAATCAGTATTATGGAGATTTTTGCCATCTCTGACGAAGAAAATGACAGTTTTCAAGCACCACATTTTTCCCCTCAGTCGAGCAGTTTAAGGTGCCTCACCCTGATATACGGATTGTTTTATACATAATTTTAGGTGGTAAGTTTTCACATACCTGCTTATGACCTTCTGTATATCAAGAGCCACTGCAGCATTCAAAGCTATACAGCCCTGTGGGCAATCAAACAGGCTTTCCAGAGCTTAACTGTGCTAGCCACATCCTTCCAGAAGCCTCTCCCTTATCTATGGATAGAGCATCACAAAAAGCTCCCGTTTGAACTCAAAGGGGCAAACCAGTTCTTTATGGAAAAATATGTAATTAAGAAAGGAAAAAAAAGGGGGGTTTACACACCTCATCACAGACAGTGGAGAATGCAAGGCACTAACTCCTCTTAAACTTGTTATATTGGACCTCTTACTAACAGAGCAGAGAATTTTGTACATCAGAGAAAGTAGGCACCTTTATTGTCCTAAAATACTATTATTTAAGTATAAAAGCAGTTAACTGCAGTAAAGAGCAACAAATCCAACAGAGAATTAATCAGCTATACAATCTGTTAAGCTCACGCACAGAATAGGGCAAGGTTGAAAATCTGCTCTATTTGTTGAGAGAAATACACAGATTTCACCTGTAATTAGGTGTTGCAGGGGGTGGTGGTGTTTGTTTTTATGTCTATATGTAACGAGTAAACGATTCCCTATATGCACAGTGTGTTGAGTGAGGGAGAAAAGGGTAGAAACAGTAACAGCTAAAGACAGCGTTCAAATTTAATAAATCTTCTTTAATAACAGCAGAAGGCTTGTGTTCAAAATCCAGTTCGACTTCCTGCACTCTTTGCGATTTTCCAGAAAATGCGAGGTTTTACTTAAAGATTATCTAAGGAATTTACATAACAGACTAAGTGCCCTGCAGAACAGGAAACAGAGCCACACCTCGGCAAAAACCCTCCAGCTCACGGCACCAGCTCACTGCCCCATTAGTCAGAGCTCGCTGAACGTTTCTAAAAATCGTATTTCAAATTTAAATAAACAAATACACAAAAAAAAAACCCACAAAACAAAACAAAAAAAACCAAACAAAAACCCTCAAAACCTTTGCACACCCGGCGATGCCCGAGGCACCCAACCCCACTCTACACCGCCAAGGTTTCACCTTCCCGAGCAACAGGCATAGCCACTGCCGCTCGCCCCATCTACAGGACAAAGGTACCCAGGGCTGGAGCCATCACCCCACCCAGCCAAGTCATCAGATCCTGTCCTGGTGATGTCAGCCTTCTCCTACAGGAAGGGGAGATTCAGAGACAGAGCCGAGGAACACCCAGATTGCCAAAAAGCGATTAGAGGTCAGCCTGCAACTGTATCGCCGCTCTCGTCGGAAGCGAAAAGTCACCGGGAAAACCCCAGCCCTTCCTCTGGCTCTCTCCTGCGAGGAGCGCGGAATGGCCCCGCAGCGCCCGGAGGATGCGCCGCGCTGCGTTCCGGCGGCACTGCCGGCCCAGCGGGGCGGAAGGCTTGCAGCCCGCCGGCGCAACAGGCGCCCTTCCCGGCCAGCAGCCACCCACTGCTGCAGTGCGTCCCCGATTCCCCTCCCTCTCCAGCCGGCGGCCACACCACGTCCTCATCCTTCAGCCGCGAGGGCGCCTGGGTTCCGCAGCCATCCTTCCCTCCCCTGGGTGGCGGAGGCAGCGGCTCTTCCCCCGCAGCCCCCGGGGAGAGGGGAGGCTGCGCCCCCTCCTCCGAGGCCCCCGTGCGGGCGCTGGGCCGCTTCCAACCGAGCAGCGCGCACTGCGCCCCGGTCCCCCGCGGCCAGGGGGTGCGCGGGGGCCGGGAGGAAGAGGAGGAGACATGATGTAATGCAGACAGCGATGGGCTTCGCCGCCGCCGTTGCGTTTTTTTGGGGGATGGGGGGGCGCAGTATCTGCAGCGCGGTGCCCTCCCTTGGCCGCCCCCCCGCTCCCTGCGCAGTGCAGCTGGTGCCGGAGCCGAGCGGGATCCTCGCCGGCAGACCCGCGCCCCGCCCCGCAACGCGCCCAGCCCGGCGCTGGGGCCGCGGCCCCGGGGAGACTCGCCCGGCCCTTTCCGCAGGGCAGGGGAGGCGAGGCGGGGCGGGAGAGCGCGGGGCGCCCACACGGCAGGCCCGGGGAAACGGGAAGGAAGCAGCGGAAGAATAAGGGCCGCAGCTCCGCGGCGATCCCGCGAAACGCGGCGGGGAGCTGGAAGGGAAGCGTCCGCAACTACCGGCCAGCTCACCCTGCTGGGACCCGGGCGGGAAGAGCCCCCGCGCAGCTCTCCCCACCCCATCCCCCGCTCCTCCCCGGGGATAGCCCGGCTCCTCTGGCCCGACCGTCCCCGGCTCCGCAGCGAGCCCCCTGAGCCCCAACCCTGCCGCCCCGCGCCGCGCCCAGCCAAGCGAGCGAGCCCCTACCATGGCGGGCCCGGCGGCGGCTCCACGAACTGCGCGACCACGAGCGGCGGCGGCGGCTGCTGCCTCCTCCCGGCGCGGCTCGCAGAGTGCTGGGGCTGTGAGCCTGCGCCGCCCCGCTATATACGTGGGGCTGTATCCCTCCGCCGGAGCGGGGCCCTTTTCCCTCCTCCCGGCGCGGTGTGTGCGGGGTGACTGCGGCGGGCGGCCCTGCCCCCTCCGCGGCCCGCCCCGCCCCTCTCCCGGTAGGGCCGCTCCTGCAGCCCCGCGGCCGAGCTCACCCGGAGGGCTGAGGGTAGCCTGGCCCTGCCGGTCGCCTTTTCCCGCCCAGCGCTGGTGCCGGCGCAGCCGGCGGGGAGCATCCTCACCACCGAGTCTCCGCCGCTCTCCGGGCTGGGATCCCTGGAGTGAGGGCATCTCGGCCGAGCCGGTGCCTTTTTTATTCTGTAGACGGCATTCCCGCCGGCGGAGCGGGCCTGCGCTCCCCGCGGGAGCCTGGAGAGGCACCTGGAAAGGGGGATGGCGCGGGGACGGGGAGAAAGGTTAATAAAGCACTTTTTTTTTCGGCTGCTACAGCGACCGTAGGGCTGGAATGTTGAAGCGAGCACAGCTGCCTTTTTATTAATCGTAGAGCTTTTGTCAAGCACCAAAATGCAGATGACAGTAAAATTCAATCCAGAATCAGACGGTCTACAACTGAGGTGTCGTTTCAGCCCCTTCCCATCAAAACGGCAGGAGCCTGCAAGTGAGAGGCAGCAAATGCATGTCCTGATGTCAAGTGTTTTCCTCATTTCTTCTCTGTCTGCTCTGGTTTTGAGGATTTTGTCCACCAGCTGGTAACAGCCCAAGTAAATACTGTAGCATTCAAAATGTACTTCCTTTAATAGGTACGGAAGCACAAACATGGACTTACATTGGAATCTAGGATTTTTGGTTCCATTCAGGACAAGTTCCCTTAGATTTTGAGATTCCTTGTAGTTCAAGATATTTTTAGCTGAAGGTTTTAGTTTGGGCCTCTCTCTGGATTGGGAGGCTAGCAGTATTTTCAGTGAGGTCATAATTGTAATAAACCTGCTTGCAGTATAGCACTAAATCTAAAATTCATTTGTCTATTTTTCTGTTTTTGAAAAACAGTGCATAACTTCACTGTTTGAAATGAAGCCAAAATCAGTTTGGTTCTGTTTGTTTAACAATTTCAATAGGTCTGCCACTGAAGTTAAAATTTATTTGCTTGCCTTTCTGGAAAGCAGTGATAGGTTGGCAAACTCAACAGTTACCTGTTTGCAATCTAGAAGGATTTCTCATAGCAAACAAAATAGCATATTTAATGTGTCATAGATTGGTCCCCAAATTATTCTAACATCTGTATAGGAACTAGTACATGAAATAGTGTCAGAAAACCGATTTGCAGCTAGCTAGTCTGCAAAAGATAGGTTGATAGACAGTTTCCATTTTAGATGTGGAATGCCTGGCCTTCTATTTTAAATATGGTTAATATTATTTTTTTAAGTACTAAGTAGTGATGATGAATTTTTTTTTTCCCCAAACCCGACAAACAATTTTAAGCCCTTATTTTCCTCGCTTAATTTCTTTCTGGAAAACATGGCACAATGTTTGATTGGTGTGAGCATTTGCTTGGGTAAGTGAATCTTGGAACTCCCTGAGTCTCACAGGGATGTTTTAAGAACAGTATTCATGTCCAAATTGTTCACCTCATTGCGCTGGTTTTACACATGAAGATCTTATTATTAAAACACTGAATTCTACATAAATATTGGGGTAATAAATTTGCACAATTATCTCGCAAAGATAAGTAGTGAATGCAGTCTTATGGTCTTTGGCCAGAATGTTTTTAACATGGAAGGTTGAAGGTATTATCAGGAGAATAACCTTACCAACATTTAAATGTGACAGTTTAGAATGCGGGTGCCTTATTTCATTCTCTTTAAAGTTAATTTTAAGCGCATGTAATGTGTTCTTCCATTGATCCAAACCTTCACTTGTTAAAAAATGAAGGGATTAAATGTATCTGTTGAGAAGAGACTATGAGACAAGTAATTAAAATTTATGTAGATTCTCTTATAAATTATCAGTGTTTGGACATACATGGTGGAACTTAAAAATGTGAAGTAAAAAGCCATTCAGTCACATTCAATAAATGTTGCCAAAGATTAACCTTGGAGTAGGATTGCTGTGCATTTATTTCTATTTCTTTTTTTCTTTAACCTTTTCTGTCTATTTCTCCTAACTCTTTATGGTTCATGTTAACAATTAATTTATATTAAAAATGGAATTTGAAAAAACATTTACTTTTAAACTAGTTTGGAATATCGTTATCTTGCTTTATTTAAGAAAAATTTCAAGATGATCAATAAGGGTGCTACAGTTAGGTTCTGCAGTAGTTTCTGTTAAATTGCATCATTCTGTATTTGAAAATATTTCACAGCTCATGTTCCAAAATACCATTCTGACTAAGGGGAATCTTTTTTCTAATTTGACAAATGGCAGTGATAAATGTAAACAAAGCAGAATACTAATGTTTTGCTGCTTATTTAATGTAAAAAATAAAATAATCTAAACTGGCAACTGCCCGCTACTTGAAAATTTGCTTTCACTCAATTATACAGCTAGATCTTGATCAGTATTCTTTGTTCCCTTAAATTTACATTCAGTTGTGGGCAGCAAGAAATGCCCCTGTCATTCCAATGACATACAGTGTCAAATGATTTGCCAGGATCTTCTACAGTCTCATTCAAAATCTCCTGAACCTCAGTGGGAGCTGGACTGGGCCATGGAATTACTCAGTACTTGTGCCTGACACCATACAACTTTTGGCCATCTCATTGCTACAGAGCTTTTCTATGAACAGAGGGCTATGCAATAGCTATTAAGATGAATTTTGACTGGATAGACTTACTGTTCTAAATTACTTTACTCTGTAAGCATGGTCTTGTTGACTTGTGTTTGAGTTGTAATAGTAAGAAAATACTATTATATAAATTTATTAGTTGCAGCAGAAGACTTGCAACTATTCTACCTAGTATTCCTAAGTTTTGCCTTAATATGAGAGTAAGTTTATAGTGTTGGTCTTTGTTTCAGCAGAGATTTAACATGTCCATTCTTTGGGAGCAGCAAAAGATATAAGGAGGGTTTCTGCTGAGAACACACAAAAAAAATAACCCCTTCTATTTACATACAAGGTGTGCTTTTCTGCTTTGGCTTTGTTAACAGAAGCACTGAAGAACATGGTGACACATGTATCAATTGTTTTCTCATATTAAATATAGACAAGTTAAAAAAACTGCCAACAAAATATATTAGAACATTTCACAGACATCTGTCCTGAGAGAATGGATGCAAAAACAGATGAACAGAAGCTTGTCATATCATTTAATGCATGGCTGGGAGGCTGATATTATGGTGATAAGCACAGATAACCATTTTATAGTAAGTTAGATGTACAAGAAGCCAAAATCAAGTATATATGTGCATGCATCATCTGTGCAACTGGAAAAAAAAATGATTAGTTTTCATAGCTATAAAATTGCCAGTTATATATGTGAGCTACCCAAACTAGGTTTAAGTTTGTTGTATTGCTTTTCAAGCCAACAGGAATTCTGATGGTATATCAGAAAATAGGTTTTTCATGCTCTCTGTAAAATTCTCTTCATATAGGCAATGTTTTTTGGGGAGACTGTTTTCCACAAAAATTAATGTTTCTAAATGCCATGGGCAGCTGTGAAAATCTAAGCGAGTATTCTTATAAAATACTCTGTGAGCTTCACTAAGATTGCAAGTAAGTGGGTGGAACTCCATTGAAATAAAAACCAAGAACAGAATTGATTTTGACCACATTTATACAAGATGTGAAAATAAAAATTGCTTTCATCTTAACATTCAAAGTTCCAGACCTTGGAGCATTTTAAACGGGTAAATAATGTTCCTGTAGATAACTGTTCCTTTTATGAGAAAGGGGAAAAAAATCAACCAAACTCCCCAATCTTTTACATGCTTGTTTCTTCACATTTGTCTCATTCCAACTGGTGTACATCAGAATCACATATAGTTATGGATTTTCACTGAACATTTAGTGTTAGAAGGCCATCTATGTAATTGAATAATTAGTGGCTGTTACCTATATTGAGAGTCTGTTGCCTTACAAAGTTTTAGATGGTGATATAAAACTGATTTAACCATTAGTTAGAACTAAATTATTTATACATTGCAATTAAATCAGTGAAACTTTTTCCATGTAGTTATGTAAACTGGGGTCCTTGAGGCCCAATAATTTGAAAAGTTTTATGTTTTAAATTTAGAGTTTGGAATTGGAAACTTTAAAGGTCCTATCTTAAAAAGACTTGGAAAGGTGGGCATTATAGACCTGCTCCCACACATATCCTCAGTCATACATCTTGCAGATTAAACATCATAAAACAATTCTTTTAAATCAAAATGCCTTTTCCTACTCTCTTTTTTTTTTTTTTTACAATTGAAATGTAAAATAAATGAAAAAAGAACAAAACTTTTCCACAGAGTCTTAAAAAACCCCAACCTTTCTTCACAGTCCTATGAAGAGTTCCCTAGAAATATTGGAGTATGTGAAAACAGGATTTTCCTTCACAGTTTTTGTAATTGCCAGTTTCACAGAAAGGTAAACATTGGATGATTCATGATACAAACAAGTTACTTGTTCCATTTTTTTGTTTTGTTACCGTTAGTGTTATTACAGATAAAAGCCAAACTATATCCACTATTTTTCAATAATTAAATGCAGAAAAGGATATTTATGTATGTGTTTCCTAAATATTTCATATTTTTACATAACACTGTAAAGCATACTTAGGTCTTGCTTCTTCACTGATAGATACATGCACATGAACAATATTCCCTGATGATGATTCCAACTAATATATCTGTCAAAGAAAAGTCATATATTTTTACCATAAATATATTTGAAAATGTTCTGTATAGAAAGATGCATACAGGAACAGTCATTCTAATGATAGGAAAAATTCTGCTTCTAATTTCAGGAGATGGATTCCTCAAAATTTTAAGTGATACAGTGTAAGAAACAAACCAATCTTTTTATCAGGAACACCTTATTAGGAATGGCTTGAGTCTGCATTTTATTTCTTTAGAATATGCTAGAAAAACAAGTGGGCTAAAAATTGGTTTACTTTATGGATTCAAATTTCATAATTAGAACTGATAAAAGCTGAACAGCTATTGCTGTTAGCTACAGATTTTAAACCAATATATAGCTTCTAATGGTATAAGAAACAATGTTAAACAAATAGCTTTCAGAATTTAGGCCCTGAAAAAAGGCTGAGAATCAGTTTGTTCAACTCCAGTAACTTGTTTCTCTTTTCAGTTTGTCCTATTTAACATAGAAAAAAAAATCTTCAAAGACACTCAGGATTGCTTTTTTACATAACAAATTATTAAATGAGCCATTTGCATTGTTTTTTACACCTCTTCTTTGTCCATGGATAACTCATTTTCATCTGAATACTCCCATGGGGCAAAGTAGGACATCAATTTTGCAATAAAAGTCCCATATAAATTTAACAAATACATATATAAGAATATATATGATGTAGGCAGACAGGTATGTGAAATCCATAGATTCATCCTCTAATGGACAAAGTGTAACTCTGTAGTAGGTCTATGTTAAATAAAACTTCTTTGGGTCAGGTGGAGCTTTTGTAAGTCTTCATACTACAGCTAAAGGTAAAAAATTCAACTCCACATACGTGGTTCAAGGGTGATCATAATTTTAAGTCAGAATCATAGTTTCTGGAACAGATTTTCAGCAACTGTAAACATGCCCTGAAGTCCATAAATCCATGTTAATTTGCATCAGTTAGAGATTTATTCTTCCCTTCCTTTCTCTTACACTCAAGGAGTTTCCATCAGTTTGGGATAAGAATTTTATCTTAGGATAAAAAGCTACAAGATCAAAACCACTTGAGTTAAATGGATGTCAAATACTGGCATCCAAGAGACATCCACTATTCTAATCCACTATACTACAGAGCTGGCCTGTGGTGGGATGTATTATACATACATCTCAAACTATAGATGCTGGAAGCCAGCATCATTGCCAGGTGCTGCTCTTCTTTATTTGCCTTATGTACAAGAAGAAAACTCTGGAATCATTACACTTCTTTGGACAGGTACTTTATGTTGTTTGTGCATGCATGAGTACTAAACCTACCTCATAATGAAATAACTGCCTCATCACCATTTTTGGGGAGAAAAAAATCCTGTTTTTCAACAACCTTGAAGAGCAGATGCATTTCTAGTATCAATTCCCAGAAACTGTAAAAATAAATTCCAATCTCTGTAGCTAATTTTCAGAGACCCAACGGACTGCCTTGCCCTGGGAACCTTCCATGGCAGTACCTAGGAAGTCCTCTTCTGAGGCTCATCTCTTAAAGTCTTTTAGTGAACAAGATATTTTAAACAGGAACATCTGATGCCTCCAGAATATAAGTTCTGATATCTCCCTTAAGGTTTCTCTGTCATGCAGTTCTTTGTCTAGAACTGTAGGTTTTAGTTTTTGGGGTCACTAGCATGTGTGAAGTTCAGCCTCTTAAAATGTCTGACCTCAGAGTATGCATGTTTCTGCATCCTAAAGCACCTTCCATCATTGTTGAAATTCCAGAAATGGTACCAAGAAAAAGTCTTTCTCTGTAAACCTGAAAAGTAGAGCTGTCCCACGGGGCCTGATATTCTTCCCCTCGTTTTTGGGAGGGTACAGTTCACATCAGCTACCTAATTAAACTCTGTTCTGCCTGCCCTATTCTGGGGCAATCAGCTTCTGTGCAATAAGAACATGCCTAAAATCCAGTCTGTCCCAGGTATATAGCACTTTGTGCACACCTTTCATGGGAAGTACCATTGACCTTCCCCACAGTATGGCTATTTGTTATTATTTTTGTGGTAGCAGAAGTATGCTAGATGCTAATGAAGTACTTATATTTAGTAAGTGCACTGTTATGTGCTGGCTGTGAAGCTGTCAGCAGCACTGTTATTAAAGAGCACAAGCCTAACACAAAGGTGTACTGCACAGAGAATGGGTTCTTTATGCTATATAGAACCACATTTAGTAAGTTTATTTTGGTTAGCCTTCGGTTTAGTTTTGGGTTCGCCAATACTGACATCATTTTTCCAAGCAGGGAGCACCATCTAAGACTTCTCTGCATCACTGTCCTCGGGGTGGGCCAGTGTGTGGGCTGATGCAGTGCTCAGCACTCCAGATCATTTCACTTTGGCAACCATTCTGCTTCTGCTGTCTCTATCTCCATATTCTATTTTAGGGGCTTACAGAGCACCAATCTTCTCAACTAAAATATAACTGAAACAAGATATTCAGCATCAAATAAGCAAAAAGCAAACCACCCAAAATAGACTATTTTGTTATTATTATTATGGGGTTAAATAACTTAAACATAGATATCTTCCTACTCCTCCTCCCACTTCTTTCTTTAGTTTGTCTCATCTTGTTCTCTCCTCAGGGACGTATTGCTGGCCCACAAACTTGTGCACAAAACCAAAAAGCCCCCCCAAAACGAACTCTGTTCCGTGATGGGTCCATGGGTGCCAAGTAGTCATCTAGCTTAATTCTTAGAAAAAAAAGTGTTATTGATAGAATTTCGTCTGTCCTGATATCCTTGCACCAATCCCCCAGCCTGCAGTGGGGGCCAGGGAGCATCCTTTGGAGAGCGATCTCGCACGGCAGCGTTGCGTTGGCATGAAAACACAGCTACACCCGAACCTGCACTTCTAAGTGAAGTGTATTTATTCTTGGTCAGTGGGTTTGGGGAAGGGGGTGGATTTTTAACCAGGTACCCCAAAGGCAGCATATAGAGGAATAACTGTCGATATGCCGGGACATCAGTTTGCCACAGAAGATCTAAGTTATTTGGCAAGACCTCGCTGGGGCTGCACCTCTTCCCGCTGAGCACTGCGGGTCCTGCCGGCGCTCCCAAAAGCTGTGGCGACATTCGCAATTAAGCGAGAGCCACTGCAGGGCTCGCAGCTGTGCCTCCCGCAGATGCCATTTGCCGGCTTGGCACAGGCAGCTCTGCAGCTCCTCTGGAGGCACTTCAGGGTTCGCCTGAATTGAGGCTTTGGCTCGGCTTGGCGCTGGTGACTCTCCCGCCTTCCACGCAGGAACTGCTGATGGCGATTAATGTTACAACCCACAGCAGGGGCCCGGGCGGCACAGCACAGAACGCTCCGCTTTCCCGGAGCCTCCCGAGGGACACTGGTTTCCCCCCCCTTTCCCGCGGGCAGCGGGAGGGCTCTGTGCCGGGCTCGGGGGAAGGCGCTGCACCCCGCGCCCTCGCAGCTCCTGAAACGCCAGCGAGGCTGAGGCAGCGCTGAGGCGTCCGATCCGATCCGATCCGATCCGATCCAAGCTCCCTCCCTCTCTCCCTCGGCGGGCAGTTCCCGCCGGCGGGACCTATATCCTCTCGCGGAAGGTTATCGCTCGCTAGCACGGCGGCGGGCCGACGGAAGCGGCGCTGAAGCATCTGAGGCAGCATTTTGTGAAGGCGCGCCTGATTGGCTGACGGGACTCCGCAATGGTTATCTGGTAAGAGTCGCGGCCACTGATTGGCCGCGCGGTACCTGCAATGCGTCAAGTGGAGATGCTGGGGTGCGCGTGCCAGCGCGCGGCCGAGGGGCGGCCACGGCCCCGCCGGGAATGGCCGCCCGCCGGCGGCTCTGCCTGCACGGCCCGCGGGGGCTGGCGAGCTCCGCAGGGCTTCTGGCACTTTCCGGCAGCATCGGCAGGCCCAGCGCAAGCTTTCCCGCCTCCTTGTGCCGCTGCAGCTAGCAATTGCTTGGCTCGTGAGCCAGGGCTGGCAGGAAGAAGCTGTTCCTCAGTCAGTGGCCTCTTTAGAGCCGCGCTTCTGTATCAAAAAGCGGCAGAAAGTCAAAAGCCTATTTTCTCATTCCTTTTCCACAACACAGGGCGCCAGAGGTGCAAAACGTGGCAGTACAAACCTGCTTATTGTGCTCTGCCCCTGGCGGTGTGAGGAGCGTCTCCTGGACCGCTGCTCCAAGTGACAGCTTGAGTGGCGGCCGGGGGAGGATGTGCTCGGCGGAGTGATGACTGAGCGCTGAAACGCTGCGAAATCTTTCAACACAAAGAGGTGTTTCTGCAAAATTAGCCCCGAACCGCGAAGCTGCGCCGAGGTACACGAGGTTCTCCTGCATCCATCTGGGACCTGTGGTCCCCCAGGGCCTGGCCAGAACTGCTCCAGCCCGGTTCCATAGGGAGCTGCAGAGATACCATAACCACTTGTATGGGTTGTTTTTAGATAAAGCATAGATAAACCAGAAGCAAACAAAGCCACCTCTTCACCAGTAAGAAGCTTACAGGACTGTTTTAAAAACTATAGGGTTTTCAAACCAGCAAGAACATCCTGGCACATCTGTGAAGTTTGATACAGTAACTGTCTAAAGGTAGAAGTAGGTTACAGACGCTCATTATCTAAATTCTTCAGTATTTCTGCTGCTGGAGTGTTTTCATTGCTCTTTTTCAAAATCCCATTCTTGAAGAGTGAGTCAGCAAGAAGCCTGTGAATGTGTCAGGGAGCAGTGTTTTAAATAAGGTTTCACTGCTAAACAATCATTGAAGAGCATGTTTATATATGAAAAAAATTGCAAATTTGTATATGAACATAACATCCCGATTTCTTGACTCTCGAGAAAGTTCTCTTCCTAAATAAAGTTTTCAGGATAACATTCCTGATGTGGTAGTGGAGGGTTTTTGAGTCCTTGGTAATATGTTTTCCTTATTCCATTTGCTTACTAGGAAGTAGAACCGTTTTTATTTTTAAATTATTGTGATTTCCTTTTCACAGCCTTACTGAGTACAAACTGTTTTCCTGCTGGCATGAACACTTCTGTCCTTTTTCCAAAGAACTATTTCAAAATATTAAAAACAATCTAGCCTCTTTTTCTTGTAATCCTAGCCAAGTGGAACAAGTTCAATGAACCCTTTATGGGAAAATTATATGCCTCTGTAATTATAACGGTAATGAGTGCAAGTTTGCTAAAGTGAAACATTAAAATGAGATTGCAAAGATCATTTGGTTTCTTACCTGGTCATTTAAAGTGTGATAACGGTTTTGAAAAAAAATCATGTTTGAAAACCTTAGATCTAAAACAGCTTGAGGTCTTAACAAATAGAAAGTAAATTGGTAAAAAGCACTGGTAAAGGGGTAAAGGCATCACCTTGTTCTGGACCATTCTCCAGAATTCTCCAGAGTATTCTCCAGAACAACCTTATATGACTCATAAAACAAATTTGTTGTATTAATTTACTATAATGACTGTACACATAATAGAACTACATTAACATCAGAGAACCTGAAAAAAGCTTTAAAAATTGACATCATCATTCAATGGGAAATAAATATATCAATTTCAGAGTTCACCAGAAAATCACTGTTACCCCAGACAGACTCCTGTAAAGCAGCCTGTGAAAAAAATAACCTCAAGAGGTCTGGTGTGTTCAGGGGAGCAATAATATTCTAAGAATTAGCTTACTTTGGCCAAAAGTTGTAGAATGAATCAATGGAAATAAATACCAATTACATGTTTATTAGAAAGAGTAACACTGATCAAGTTACGGTACTTCCCAATCAATCAACTTGCAGTGATGATGCTACATTTTATTTTTTTATGGGTGCTCTACTTAGGCAATGTCCAAAGCCATCGGGGAGCGCATCGAAGGCAATGTGGAGTAGTAAGCAGAGTTCGTTACAGTTCTAAATATATCACATTCAAAACATTCTGACTGAAAACATGCCCCATCCATTTAAAGCAACCATTTTAAAAGCAGTGTATTTACAGCTATGTCATTACACCAACATCTGGCAAATGTATGCAGGTCTGCCATCTTATGGAGCATGACTGGTACTGCCAAATAACAGAATGTTGAACTATATGTTCATATTAGGTGAATAGTTTGAATTTCTCCTTTACAGGTAATGTGTGTTTTCTTTTAAAACTCACACCATTTGGATGCATTGTTTCTATTCGATTTGTGTGTTTGTTGCATTTATGTGTGCATGAAGGTGTACACATGTAAACACCGTCAAATAAAGGCATTACATTACAAGTTCAAGCATGTAAAAGCTGGGAATGGTTAAAGTTGAAGTTGATTGTTTATATGACATTGTTTATATTATATGACAGCCTTGAGCAACATCATCATGTGCTACTTTTGGGAGGGTCTGCTCTCTGATCTGTCTGATTCAGCATTCAGGTTAGATGGTGCTATTACTGAGTAGCTGTTCAATATTTTGCTTTAGTGTCCTTGTTTGGAGTGTGACTGTGCTGTATTTGCTGCAAGCTACTCAAGCCCTATTCCAAAGACAAAATTATTAATTCCTTTAAGGGCTTTTCTGTAGCTGTTATTATTAGAGTATGATTATGAACAATTTTGAATTAAGTCTGTACAGGCCAAGACAGACAATTATCATGGAAATGTTCAGCCCAAGTGATTAAAGTTTGGCGATCCCATTAAAGTTGCTAAAATGATGTTCTTTTGTTTGGTTGGTTTTATTTTCTATTTTTATAAAAGCTCATGTCAGATAAACTTGATAAGTGACTTTTGGGTCAGCCAAGAACCAATGCACAAGAACAAATTCACAAGAACACAAGAGTTATAATTAGTACATCAAGTATTATTATACATTATTTTCTCTTTAACTGGTGCAAATTTATTTTTAGGTGAAAAGGATTCCTCAGGAAGACCTTATTACTTTGCTTTTGGAAAGTTTGAGGTGAGTTAGGAAAGTAGTGAATCTGAGTGGTTGTGATACTGTCAGATATTGTAATGGAATACTTCAAATAAGCAAATTGTCCAGCATTCAGTGAAGCTTTGCAGAGTTTTACCAGCTGCTGGAAAATATAATATTGCCTGGAATCTAAACACCTAGCAGGATGTCTGATTCTACCAAGCTGTACCTGTACTAGAAAATACTCCACATTATACTTTCTCCATTTAGTGCCCTGTGCAAATATTCACATCTACCCTGATACTCTAGCTGGGAAAAGAAGCTGAGCAGAAACTGCCATTTAGGTTACTGTCAACTGAATCTGATGATGTGAAGTACTACTTATCACCACAATAAAAGTCTTAGCATAATTGGTTTTCGCTCCTTGAATCACTCCAGTGTTGTCATATGCCAATTTTTATTTGTCTTTCATCTAAAGATTTTCCGGTTTCAGACAGATGTTGGGTAACCTTGGCATTTTGTTTGAGAAAGTCATCTTGTGTCTCAAAGGTCAGGCCACGTGTGACTGCATCTTAAACAGTACAAAATAAGACATCTTTTTTCAATCAACAAGAAGTTAACCTGTATTTGGTCATTTGGTCAAAAATATATGTCAAATGACAGTAGCAAATGTTTCCAGGAATCTACATTACCTTCAAAGTGGATAGTTTTTGAGGTGGATGCAAACACACATTCAAACCCATTGCCATATACTTCTCACTGTAGACATGATATCAGATGCAGATACCAGAGGAGCATTTCATACTGCATAATTCTGGAGCTCTAGGCACAGTAGCACAGCTGTGTCCTCAGTGTAGTAGCCAGCAAGTGTACTGTTTACTAAGTTCATTGATGTCTTGCTATTACAATGCAAACAATCTCCTATTACTATAGCTATTCACATCTTTTTATCAAAGACTTTAGGAATGACAGGTATTGGCATAAGGGTATGGTTTTTATATGAGTGGCACTCATCTGACAAATTCCTAACTAACAACTGGAATATTAACTCCTTTGTAGCTGCATTATATAACCCTCGATATTATATTAAATAGTTTTAAGCCATCCTCTGTTGAATTTGCCTCTCACTGTGTCAGGGAACAATGGTCTAAGGTTTGTCTTTGACTGTTTTCAATGGCTACCCAATTTGATTAACCTAATATATACTAGTTAACTGAAGTAGATGACAAGATAAAGCACAGCTGGCTTCTTGTGGTATGGTTTTGGAGATTAGTAATGGGGACCACAGCAATACATTACCATGTCCCTGAAGGTGACAGGTACCTTGCCAGTCTCATATGGAAGTTTTTTAAGCTGTTGGTAGCCAGCTTGCAGTCATTCTGGGACTTGGTCCCTGCCATTTAGAGTCAAGAGCACTAGTTAATTCTAGGAAATGCTGAGCAGTGGCATTCATACTTTAGTGAACCATTTCCTCATCATCAGTATGATCTTGATGATTTTGGAGGTCTTTTCCAACCCAGTTGATTCTATGATCTGTGTACTGTAAAATTGTTACTTTGTGTGGGAGGATGATTGATTCTTAGCTGTTTAGCTAACATGGCACCACCACATGGTCATGGCTAAAACCTTAGGGTGGGCAATAAAAGGTGTATTGTCTTCCACCCAAAGTAAATGAAAACTGTGGTTTCTCTTTCTCTTTTATCAGCATCATGAGGACCACAGCAGGTGTGTTGCTAACACACCCACCTACAAAAGGACATGCTTGTATCTACTGTACTGGGAACCAGGGGCTGTTAAAGGACCAGTTGCTTTATGGAAAGCCCTACAGTCAATAGTCATGTGCCATATCCTGTCTGATTTCTTAAAAGGCCATACTTGGCTGTTACAGAGTGATTTTTTTCAATAGTACTCTGTTGCTCTAATTGTTTGACTTAATTCTGTCGCGGGTTTTATGGCAGGAGGTTATGGCTCTGAGCCTTCTTCCATTGTGGTAGTTGTTTGATCAGTCACAGCATGTGATTAACTTCCTGGGTGTAAAATTTAACTCGTTTGTTATCCATCCTGGCACAGATTCCGTGACAACAAAACAGACTGATAGAGAGCAGGGGCTCCCAGAATTAATCCATTGTATAGGGGCAAGCCTTTGATGCAACTGGTAGCATCAGACTTTGTTCCCAGACTGGTCTGAATGGATGTGCAGGAAGATTCGTGCTTCCACACCTGCCCTCTTAACGGCACTTCCGTACCTGTGTGCACGTATCACATACTGAAACCCCAAATTTTAACTTACTTCCTCCATCTCCACAAAAAGAAGCTAGCTTTATTCTCTCATCTACCTACACTCATGTCACATTTGCTAACTTGTCTTGCTCCCAGAGTCTTGGAAAAAGTGGCTCTTGCTAGGCTTCTGCAGTGAGGGCAATGACAGTGGAGAACCGAGAGCTGCTAACACAGACAGCAGCAAGTCACTGCTCATCAGCTGGTTGGTGTTAGCTGCTGATCATACACAACTCCAGAAGTAGAGGAGCTTCCAGGTTTCAGAGAAACTCCTCTATGCCCGAGCATACTGGAGATGCAGGGAGATTTTGCGGCGTGAATGGTTAGTGACTGCTTGGAACTGCTTTTGTGGTGATGATTGCTCCACAGCTTGGGTATATTCATTTTTCTTCTTCTTTGCAATTTAAAGAGTGTTAAAAAGGCAAAAATAATGTCTCTAATTAACAGGATTATTGATCTTGTCTGAATCAGAGACCATTTTAGTGCTTAAACTGTTTCCCTGGTTAAACTGGTCAAAAGCTGGCTCCAAACACAGGTGAAAGCAGAATGTGGATCAAGTTTTTGTGCAAAGCTGCATTTAAAAGAAACAAAAAAATCCAACTGCAGAGATTAAAAGATAGTTGAGTTGCTATGTTGAGAAAAAAATTTATAAAGTGGTGTCATTATTTATGTGCCTTAGCTGTAAAATGGTTTTTACTGATAAAACAAAATGGCAAAAAAGCAACTGAGATTGGCATCCACTCTGCTTTCTGCGCCTCCCAAACAGCAGGAGATCACAGGAAGCTCAGAGGCTGCTATGTAGAAAATACTATTGTGCATCAAAGTGGAGATCAGACTGGGTCAGTATCTGTCTAGAGGTATGGCAAGATCAGCTCCTTGGTGAAGTACTTGCTACTGGTAAGAGGAAACAGTTTGTCCCCATGAAAGATTGTATTCTAAACGTTAGAGATTTCTTAAATTTGAAGCATGAAATGTAAAAAGGCTTCCAGAATTGTGAACAACCACAGCTCCAGGTAGTTTGTTATTCATGTAAATTTTTAGAATTTACTCAGTTCGTGACCTCAGTAGGTTTCTGTAGTAATATGTTTCACTGTGCAATTACTCATCGATTTGGCAAACAGTAATCAAGAACATTATTTCTTCTACAAAAAGGATGCAAGATTTTATGTACCATTACAAAAGAGGAAACATTTCAGCTCTCATGTTTTGTCTGAGAAATCAACACACAGCAGACTGCCTTCAGCTGGCTGTATCTTTTAGCTGAAGATATCATATTGGGATTCTGGAGTTTATTTGCAGTATCAACATGTCTTAAGGTGGATGCTTAGTGTTTTACTCAAACATAATGTTTTCTGGGTGTTCTAATAATGCTAATCAGCTTTTTGTAGTTATTTTCAGCTTTTCTAATTATGTGTATTTTATTTACCTTAATGTGTATATCAGTGAGTGTCATTTAGTCCAGCATTTGTTTTACTCCTGTTTCAAAATAAAAGCCTGCACAGATGGCTGCAAAACAGAACCTTCAAACACAGTTAGATTTGTACATTTGTGCTGATTTTTTGCTTAAGGGAAATCAGTTCAAAATGCTGTACTGCCAAATCCATCCCTGCAGTAAATCTCTTGGCTTCAGTGGATGGCCACATGGGATTGCCTGTGTTATCTGGCTAAGCTATGAGATTCTGTGCAATTCCAAAGGGATCTGTTTGACAATATGAAAAAACGAAGTCTGAAGAACATGCTAATTTTGTTGGGCTTTGGACAGTTCAAGTATTTTGTTCAAAGTGGTGGCCATGAGAGCCACTTTCCATTCAGAAACTGCAAGAAACAATTACAAATTACTTTGATTTAGATAATGGGCAGTTGAAAATGTTGTACTGATAGTGAGTCACGTGCAGGTGCAGACAATAGTAGGGTCAAAGAGTTCAGCTGATTTTCTGAGGACTTAGAAATAGTTTCGTAACTAAGGAAGAGATCAGAAAGCTGCTCTAATTCTGTCTGTGTGGCACCAGAAAGGCTGGAAGGAAGACTTTTAGAATACAGCTGCCTAGAGGGAGTCTGGGAACTACAGGTAAATAACTTGTTCCTATTCATGTGAATTTCTTTGTGCTCCATAAATCAGGATGTAATGCCCATTATTCCAAGAAAAAACAGAGATCATATCAAATTTCATCAATTTCTTTTCCTAAAAGAAGCAACTTTAAAGATGTGGAAATCTGGGTGACTCTTTGGGCCAAAAAGAATTGGCACTTCTAGAGAATATAATATTGCACAAGATTGCAATATAGGAAGAGGCCAACAGCCTGTTTGGCTTCATTGGTTTTGCTTATATAGGGCAGGCAAAACACACAGAACTGCAAGTCCTGAAGCTAGCTCAATTTAATGAAGTTGTGGACCTTATCTGACTATTTGCAAGGAATGAAAATAGTTAGTTGTGAATTTTTGATGATCTGTTAAAGACAAAGTGATAGCCATTACACTGGAGTAAAAATACTTGTGCTCACATGTAAGTTCATAGAATCATAGAATCATAGAATTAACTGGGTTGGAAGAGACCTTCGAGATCATCAAGTCCAACCCTTGATCCAACCCCACTGTGATCACTAGATCATGGCACTCAGTGCCACATCCAGCCTCATCTTAAAAACCTCCAGGGACGGTGAATCCACCACCTCTCTGGGCAGGCCGTTCCAATGCCTGATCACTCTCTCTGTAAAGAACTTCTTTCTAATATCCAACCTAAACCTCCCCTGACAGAGCTTAAGCCCTTGCCCTCTTGTCCTACTGCTGATTGCCTGGGAGAAGAGACCGACCCCCACCTGGCTACAACCTCCTCTCAGGGAGTTGTAAAGAGTGATGAGGTCACCCCTGAGCCTCCTCTTCTCCAGACTAAACAACCCCAGCTCCCTCAGCCTCTCCTCATAGGACTTGTGCTCAAGTCCCTTCACCAGCCTGGTTGCTCTTCTCTGGACCTGCTCCAGCACCTCAATGTCTTTCCTGAATTGAGGGGCCCAGAGCTGAACACAATACTCAAGGTGTGTCACCAGAGCTGAGTACAGGGGAAGGATCACTGCCCTGCTCCTGCTGGCCACACTGTTCTTGATGCAAGTTGGTGTGTTTTTCTATGGCAAACTATGTTCTTTAAAATAATCCAAAATCATAAACACATTTATGGTGCAATACAAATAATACAGCTACAATGCTACTATGTAGCACTAAAATGTAGTTCCAGACTGAGACGTGATTGTTTTATCCTAGTTTGTAGGAAACAACTGTGCTTGTAAGCAGTGTTGGCGCTGTAACAGACAACCAAGAAAGAGTCACCTTGTAACTTTAGCTGGATCCTCTGTGTCATCCAGCTCAATCAGGCTGGAGCTCAGCCAAAGATGGAATGCTTCTTAACATCCTACTTCTAATTGTAATGTTTCCTGTTTTCTTTTGCAAGTAATACTTTATAGTGTAAATGCCTCACTGGTGGTGTCACCTATGACATTTTGGCCTTTTCATTCTGCTCCCATACTTTCCTCCAGAAACTGGCTAGCATTCTTGCTGCTGGTGTTTCAGTGCTATCTCCCTGGTTCCCTGTAGGATAGCTTGTTGGGTCAGATATCCAAACTGGATCCACGCATATGTATCGTATTCACCTGACCTAAAAGGCCTCCCATAATCCCGCCTGCTGGGGATCATTTCAGCTGTCTCCACATGAAGGTGGCTGCAGCTGGCCTGGAGCCCAGCTAGGTTTGAGCTTCTGAGGGAAAGTGGTGAGGTGTGACTGCAGCATGCTGTCTGTCACTCCTGGTTCTGGGAACATGGTGAGGAAAAGCTTCAGCTGTTTCTTCACAGGGGCAACTTTGGTTTGACAGAATTTGTGATCTCTGGCTCTGTGTGAAGGTGCATGTATTGTTTCCAAACGAGGCACAGTTTTGCAAGAGACATTTGTACAGTGATGGGCCTCAGCTGATACCTATGCCAGATGCAGGGTGGTTTATTTTTAATCTGTGAAACACTAGATTGCTTCACTGAGCTGTGTATCACTGAACACTTCATGGCTTATTGGGAATTAAAAACAATAGAGCCTTGGGTTTGCCAGGTATCGTTTTCACTGACTTCAATGAAGAAAAGGCTACAAATAAAGAGGCCATGGGGGCCCTCTGCCCCACAGGCCTGGTATGACAGGACCAGAAATTGCAGCGAAGAATGCTTGTGTGCGGAAAACATCATTGAAAAGGAAAAATCCAAGCAAAGAGAATTAATAGAGGGCAGGCACTTTGCCAAGGAGCAAACAGATTCCCTTTTGACAAGCAACGAAACTGATGTCTGTCAAGCCCTTTTCTTGGCAGAGAAAAAAGGTGTCAGAATCTACTGCTGGAGAAATCTCAGAAACACAGCTGGCAACCCCAGGGAAGGAGATCCTTGATCAACAGAAATCACCTGTAAATACTCTAATTCTCTTGACTTGAGAAAGACAAATTCTGTCACCAGGAAACTCATAATAATTTACATTATTGGCATTTTTTAACTCCATCTTTTCTTCCTGCTTTCCTCCCTCCCTTTCCTGTTTAGTCTCTCCATGCACCCCTTCCCATCTAATCTATGTTCCTGAGAACTCACTAAACATATTGTCCTGATTATCTGAATGTCCTTCTCTCTGGGCTTGTCTGTGACTGCTAATCCTAGTAATTTACCTGTTTCAAATAGTTATTTAGTGAATAGCAATAAAAAGTAATTACTCCTAGCAGCCAGAAAAAAACCCTGATCTTAGCATTTTAAAATAGAATACTTCACAGACAAGGTCTTAAAGTCTTCAGGGTTCATATTTCAGTAGTGGTACTCTACTACAGGGCCTCCGTTAACAGTTATGGCTGTTCAAGCACTTCTATAATGTCAACATGTGAGGTTTTTTCCTTTCTAGTATAGTGTTGCTGTTTTTTTTACTAACAAATATGGGATACCAACTCACACATACAAGGTAGAGTGTTCTATAAATGAATTTGGATGAGCCTAGCGGAGCCTGCTTTATGCAGCTCTTCCTAAATGAAGGCTGCTTTGACAGTGTTAAGAGATTCCACAGTTCATGTGAGGCTGCTGTATCCTTCTGCCAAAGGCCATAAAATAGTTTGAGGTGGAGTGCAGCTTTCCCTTTCAGTGTGAAGGTGCCAGAAGTTTTTGATTTAAGCATATGGTGTGTTTTCTTCATTAAAACAGCAATATACTTAGCTCAAGAGAAGGACTTAATTCTAAAACTCACTGGTACCATTTTGAAAGCAGAGGTGGTAGAACACCATTTCAGTGTTATTTGTATTTTAGGACTTTGAACAGTCCTAAATATCAGGACTCAATGGTTATGATTCCTGGGAAATAAAGCTGCAATGTTTTATTTCTTCCAGTACAAGATTGTCTGCCATGGTTGGCTATACTTTAGTGAAGTTGTTCTGGATATACTGATGAACACTAATAATAATTTCTTAGTCATTGATTAATTGTGTAAATATGGTCAAGTATGTATTTTTGTGTTATCTGCCTTCCTATTTACTTCTATATGGATTTTCTGTATTTTTTATATATATTTGATTTCTAGTTTGGAATAGTAACCTAATATAATTACTAGACTAAATTATACAAAGAAGAGCTCATATCTAGTGTGGATAATAATGAAAAGACTGGACAAGAATTGTTTATCAAAGCAAAGTGTATGCAATAATAAACTGTCTCTAAAGCATTTTAGAGGTTTTTGTATTTACATAGCACTTCCACTTGTACAAGAAATTTTTGACAAATAATACTAAATTATACCAATTCAATAGATTTTTACATTTTTCTGATTGTCTTACCCTTTTTTGTCATGTAATTACTTTTCAGATTACCTCATGTAGCTCTAGAGAAATACTTTTTTTATTTTCACAATTCGTTCTCTAGTGACTTTTGATCAAGAGGAATAATGCATTTGGAGTACTGAGGGTACTCCAAAATTTTATTGGGTAATTTTCCCAATACTTTTACCTCAATAAAGCTTTTACCTCAATAAAAAACTTTTCACTTGTTTGAAGAGGAAAGGAGACAATGTTAAATTGAACTTTTAATTCTTTTTATGGTCTAGTGTTTTAAATCATGAGCAACCTTGGTCCTATCAAGTTCTGGGATCAAGCCACATAGGTTTCCAGAGGTATTTAACTTTTAGAAGGATAAAGGTTAATGTTTCCTGCCTTTTGTATTTTAACATGCCCCCCTCACAAGATCTTAAATAGCAAAACAAACTAATTTTCTTCAAACCTATAGTCAGAAGCAAGATAATTTATGAAAACATGATCCATCAGGTGCATGTGAGGAATTAATCTGTTTGAATGGATGTGCAGAGAAGCTCATGTTAATTTCAGTGGAATGGAACTGGGGCTTCATTCTTTAGAAATACAACCAGACCCCACATTTTACCAGTAATCTATCAGATGGCTAAGCAAATGTTAAGAGATGTTGAGGTGAGTGGTAAATGCCATTGCTCTGCTTTTAGTCTAATAGAAGGACTCTCTGTATTCAGAAGTTCAGCAACAAAATAAGGTGAGAGGTATCTACAGTGTCCTATACAGATCTGTTTCTGGACTTGTGTTGTGGGTCAGATATGCCTAATTTTTGCTTTGAGCTAGACACATTAGCTTATGTTTTCTGATACTTAATCTCTCAGAAACTCTTCAGCTTCTAGCAAATGGTTAGTGTGGTTTGGACTAGTAGATAAGATTATTTTTTTCTTCTGCAAATTTCTTCCAACAGTGGACAGTGGCAAAGAATCCAATGGTGGTTGAAAGTTGGAAATGCTTCTTTGGGAAGTATGAAAGTCAACAATGCAAAACTGATAAAATAATATGATCTGTGTGCCTAAGATCAAAACATTGTTTTCCATGAACAATTAATATTTTAGGGGAAACAATTGTTATGCCCTGTTGTCTTAGTTTAAACCAACCTGGACCATAGTTAGAGCAGTAGTTCTCTAAGCCTTGAGCAATGACAGAGAGTCTTGCAGGGAATGTGCTACCTGTAAGAAATGTGCTGAGGGAAAACCACAGCAGATCACACTAGACATGGGATTGGGCCTTATAGAAGAAAACCAGTTTCTATATTTTGTATGCTAATATAAAATGTAAATGAGAAACGGGAGGTTTTGCTTGCACTCCTTTTCCATCTGAGTAAGAAATGCTTTAGGCTGGCTATACCACTTTTTTATCCTAAATCTGTTAACAAATGAGACCAGCATGATAAATCAAAAATGAGACATATATAGTGTTTTAATCTACAGTGAAACATAAATTCTAGAACAACTCCAGTACCTCAGAAATGTAACTGGGATTGTGGTATTAGAGAGGGTCATCAGAATGCTTGATATATTGACTTATGTCAATGTATTGACATACTGACTTCGAAGAATTTGAGGAAGAGTATTCCAGATTATTTCAATCATAACATAAAACATTTTTTGAACAAGCAACACTGTTAGAGAAATCAGTCTTCGGGCTTCTTCATTCATGGAGTCACTCATTACAAGCTCAGTGACACTTCTTTTTATTTGTTGGCCTTGGACTTTGGCTTCCACTGCTTGACCTCTCAAGAATGATTAGATAATTAGAGAGGTCTTACCCATCAAGGTTACTATGGCTACCTCCCACCTTGCT
This sequence comes from Pyrocephalus nanus, assembly GCA_038380795.1. Taxonomy (NCBI): domain Eukaryota; kingdom Metazoa; phylum Chordata; class Aves; order Passeriformes; family Tyrannidae; genus Pyrocephalus; species Pyrocephalus nanus. Next base: position 46,724,865 of record CM076265.1, on the reverse strand, counting down.
GTTTTGCAGAGATGAACACAGTATTTGAGAAGCAGATCATCACATCTGAGTTGTTGGTGAAACATGGGGATCAGGGAGATTTCTAACAAAGTTGAAGAGAAATTAAAAAATGCAGCTGTACACTTGAAAACATGGGCTGCTAATGCCACTACAGTGCAGATACTTGTTCAAGTGACAACCAAATAATTGTTTGTTTGTTTTTCAGAGCACAAACTGATGCTATTTTAGACTAATTTTTTGTAGGCAGTAATGACGGGGAGAAAGCTGGTTGTGTTTAAAGTAAAAACAGAGCAGTTCCCTCTCCATCCTCACCTGTTGAAAAATCCAAATAAAATGGAAGAATAAACAAAGCTGTTTCAACAATTAAAGTTTTAGAGGGCTTTTTTATTACTACAAGAACAAATGTTGATAGATTAGACATAGTAATTGCAGTATTTGAATGGGCTGAATAAATCAGAGGCTTAAACATGACAGAGATCTGGAATTTATCTAACTCAGATACAAAAACTGCCTGGAATTCACATTCCAAGTATGGAAGCAGGATGAGTAACCACCCCCACAGTCAGAGTTAAAACAAGGAAAAGGTCTGTATAGGACGGAGAAGGGAAATGAATGAATGAAGAAAGTTATAATTTGGAGACTTGGAGGTGCAGGACTGGAGGAGATTTGCCAAACCTAACCCAGAGCTAGATCTTGAAAAAGAATGAAAAAAACCCAAGACTATTTGGTGACATAAGTAGCACATTGCAACTAGCACATAAAGAAGGGGGAGCCCTAAAGGTTTTGTGTAATCTAGCTGCATTCCCCAGCCCAGTGAGTAATTTTTGCACCTTTCAGAACAGATAAAGATCTAGAAAGTAAAGTCAAAGCCAGAAGAGTTTATACACAAAGTAAAAAGAACCGTGGCATGGAAGCTAAACTAGGAGAGCTCAACATGCTCAAAGGGGGAAGCATTACTGGCTACGGAAAGAACTAGGGCACAAAGTTTTATGGCTTCTGGTAGAGATTTTAATCCATCTGTGCTATTGTGGTGCTATATAGCAAGCTTCACTTTTATTTTTCTAAACATTTGATATATTTGCATTTATTCTGTTAGTCTACAAAAACACCCAAAGCTTTAAAACAAAATTTGAAAATAATGAACACTATGGATATAAATGGAAGGTGGGATAAAAATGCAGTTCAAGTTTACTAAACATAAACCATGTATTTTAATGGAATGGAAGGAGAATTTTTATGGATGGAAACCTGTTGGATCCAGTTGATATATATCTCAGTAAAGCATTTGACAATGAAGTACTTGTGAGATTATGAGGTGAAATGGGAAATAGCACAAGAAATGTAAGTTAGATAAAAAAGTGGCTAAAAGAGGGATGACAATAGATCTGTGCTGGAAAGGTGACTATGAGACCAGAGAGAGAATTCAGCTTGGGCACCTTATACCAACATTTGGCCAATCTTACTGAACAAAGGCAATGGCACAAAAATAAGAGTGGGCTAATTAAACTTGCTGATGACAAAAACAAAGGCCTTGCACACAAGAAGACATATCAAAAATTTCAGTTCTATAAAACAGGTGACCTAGACACCTGCAGAAATGCAAGTAAAGCTAAATTTAATACAGAATACAAGGCCATGTCCTTATGGATTAATAACAAGATTTTCTGGTATAATAGAGGGACTCATCCAAGGGAAGCAATTAATTGGAAATGCCCAATTGTAATTACTGATCATGTTGTCATGAGTCACTAGTATCATTCATCCAACTAAATGATAAATTCAGGGCTGTAGAATATTACTAGTAGAGAATGAGAAGTACTACTGTGTCTGGAATATTGTGTTCAATTCCAGTTAAGAATATGAACTGAGAAAAGTGCAAAAAAATCAGTGGACAGAGCAAACAAAATTTTAAAAATGCTTAATGGCAGAAAGGCTGAGTGGCATATGATTACTGTCTGTGCATAGATTATACCAGGTTAGCACCCTTATGAAGCAGGGAGTTATTTTAAGCCACAGGAAAATGCTGGCCCAGAAACAGATGGATATAAACATGAATGTAATTAAGGAGGAAGTCAGGATGCTTCTAAGCACTGGAACGTCATGGTTCTGGACCTGTCTCTCAACAGGAGTTCTGGGTAGAAAAGCCCAACAATTTTCAAAATTGAATTTATGAATAGACTTATGTGGTAAGGTTTTCTGCAGAGAAGACTGAATTCAGCGACTCAGACCATCCCTTCCAGACATAAGTTCACAAAAGGTTAGAGACTAGGGAGAAATGATGAGATAAACTTTATTTGGGGAAAAAGTCTAATGAGAAATTAGCATGGATTTTACATAAGAAATCATAAAATCCAGGGAAAATGCAGAAGAATTACTACATACAATGGAAAATGTAGAAGAAGAATTGCCTAATACAATAGCAAATGGAAAATCCTGATTGTTGGTGTAGTCTATTTTTTAAATACTGACTATTTAAGCATGCTGTTTCAGAGGCTGCATTTTGAAAGGTTCATTAGGAATCTTACCCCTCCCTCAAATTAAAACATAGAGATCCTATGATCCTAAGGCAACAAAAAATCAGTAACTGAAAGCTTATGGCTGCACGATGAAGCCACAAAGTCACCTCAAAATGTCTCGGTAAGTTGAATGTTGTCTTTTGATTTGAGAAAAGAAGTAGTATGTCAAATGAACTTTTCTTATAGGAGGATCTATTCCTGTGTTGTTTTAAAAAGAAAGATGGTGGAACTACAGGTTACAAAATATAAAAATAGGCCAAAATTAAGAGTGGGTGTGGCATGGAGGTTTTTTGTTTGTTTGATTGATTTGGTTTGTGTTTTTTTCAGGACTGAAACTCCTTGCCTCTGTTCCTCTGCAAAAAGAAACTCGATAAAATTGCATGGGTCTGGATATATGTAGTAAATTCTGGTCATTCTGAATTTCTTAAAATGCTCTAGTCTTCATCCTGAGAAGGCTTGTATAAAATGCTAGTGGGCCTTTCTAGCAAACAGAATGCTCTGTTTATGCCTGCAAAATACCTCCTTCCTCTTCTGGGTGTAGTTTTATTCACTGCCAAATTCCCAGTAAATGTACTGGGAACAATATCAAGGTCCTAATTTTTTTGGAGTCTATACAGAAATACAGATCTATATTCCCATATGCATACATGCATGTATAGCAGAAGTTATAATACTTTACAAGTCTGAGGTTTATGTCTAAACACCTAATAGGCCTGTCTAGAGTATGGCTTTGAAACAAATTTTTCACATTAATTTTGTTGCTGTTTCTGTTTTGTATAATGGAACAGTGAGTACATATTTTATACATGCCTACTGGGCCAGTCGGACCATGGCTTTAGTTTGACATTCAAGGCCAGCACTGCCATGCAGCTTGAAAAATCAAGTGCAAAAATCTCCTTTGGATTTTTGAAGTGTAACAGCAGAGTGTATATCTGAACTTAACCAGTTGTCTTTATTACATATGTCCATCACAAGCATACCTGTAATAACTGATCTACCCAGCAAGCATTTGATAACCCAGAAAGCTTTTCATAAGTGAAGATTTCACAGACAGAACTTGGATCAGTAAATAAACCACCAGATTTATTAAAGCATTAGAAAGATGGCCTGACAGCATTGGTAAAATGCTTATTCAGTGATGCATCTCTGAATAAGATCAACGCATATGTGTTTATTTTCTGTTTAATTTTCTCTGTTGAAGGAAAAAATGTTTGCGCCTCTTCCATGTAATTTTATATTCCTTTTCTATTAATAATTTAAACTGCCAAGATTTTACTCAGGTATTGTTTATCACATTGTGAGAAGGCAGCAGTAGAATTGCATTTTTTATAAGGTAATTTTCAAAATCTCTGTATAAAATGCTCTAGAAAACATATGCATACTGACCTGCAAAATAAATACTTTGAGGGTAAAACATGATACATCAAATGTAGTTACAGTATTATACAATATAATCACCTAGAATACTTACTGTACCTGTAATACAATATACAATTAAAAACTGAAGAGAAAGTTAGGAATTTGTTGCTAAATATGAGTTATTTCCCTCTAATAAAAGAAGCACTTTTGAAAGACATGTAAAATTATTATACCTTTGCAGCAAACTATGTTCAGTTTTGATCTGTCAGTTTTGAGGGTTGGAAGAATAATATTAAACATTTAAGAAGAACTTCTCAGAAGGTGTCTTCTTGAGCTGCCTCTCTCAAACAACTGCAAAGGTGAGGTAACGTGGTTTCCCCTGTGAAATGTCCCAGCCATGTCATGCCTTCTGCTAACAGCATGAATCTGGTTACTTGAGAAAGAAAGCAGGCAGGGAGGAGAGCCGGTGGGGTACATCCAAACTCGGGAGGCCAGTCCAGATGTGGGAAGGGTGAAAGGATGGGAAACATAACAGCAGCTTTGAAGGGAAAGGGAGCAGAGCCAATCTCCAGCTCCCTTCAGCCCTGCGCTTCCCATCCGCGGGCCCTGCCAGACTGGGCCCCTCTCCCCAGGATGGTGCCTGATTCCAAAGCTGCCCCTGGTGCTCCCAGTGCCCTGCTCCTGACTGGGGAGCTCCTGTCCTGGCCCCCACAGCTCCTGGTCCCCCAGTAGCTGCCAGCCCACACAGTGCCCTGTCAGCAGGGTAGAAAGAGGAAATAAAATAGCTACAGATGCTTATCAAGCACCATTAAAGTCCCAAACATGCAATGCTCCTGCAGGAGATAATTTCTTCTGTGCTGTTCTCCTGAAAAGGCTGGCCGTGGGATGGTGCTGAGGTTACAGCCTGGCAGCCACCTGCCACACCTGGCAGAGCTGAAACCATTCTTGCATTTTTGCCTGCTGAGTGGGTCTCAATAAAAAAATCAGCCCTTGGTAAAATTACAGAGTAGATCTCAATACATCTGAGTAGTGCTGACATAGACAAAAGGATTTCTTAGGGAAGGAAACCTGAGGAGGGACTGGGAAAAGAGGAAGGCTGGAAACTTGGCATGCCATTTGAAGAGGAACCTATGTTATTGGAAACCTGGTTGTACTCCATAGGTCTCACTGCAGGGACATACAGCTATGGTCCCTTCCTTTTACATTCATCCAGTTTCACTCTTGGAACATGCTAAATGCATCGTATTAAAGCCACGTATTTTCTTACTGAGTAAGCTGCATAAGCATTCTAATCATGATACAAGTGCATCATCCCATAATGCTGGCAGCACTAGGTATAGCAGTGAGGTTTGAAAAGGCTGGTGGAGCACAGAGGAGGAAGCCTGTGAGTCCATCCCATAAGAGTTGTTCAGGAGAGCCAAAGGTGGTGCATTTCTACTAATGTTAAATAGGAACTACATGTGCAAGTAAATGCAGTAACCCAAAAGCAACATTCACACAGATTTAACTTCACTTGTGATAATGGGAAATATTGCTTGCAATTATGTGGTAGTGTTAAATAAGTTGGTTTTTTTTTTTTTTTTTAATGTCACAGTAATATATGTATGGAACAATAATAAATCCCTTTGTTAATTCATCCTTCTCTTTTTCCATAACTGTGTCTAATTTCCAGGGATGCAGGGCATAAATCTGTACTTATGATTGTTATAGACTCTCTCTTTGGTCATTTGCTTTGGTCTCAAAAAGCACCTTTTCTGTATTCTCTTTGTTGAGAAGCCATTAGCTGCCGTCACTGTGAGCAGCTGAGAGACAATGTGAATAATGACATTCAGCAAATAAACTGAATGCTTTTGTTATTAAATCCTTTTAGTTTATTTTGCACCTAGAACATCAATAGCTTTGAAAGGGGTGTGAATCTCGTTTGTAAGAGACTAGGGAAATAATTATTTTTCTGTAGATAGGTGGTAGTTTTCCCATTGCTGAGGTACACAGAATAAACACGTTTACAGATTTCAGTAACTATCCAAATAAGATTATAACATATATTTCCATGAACAGGAGAGTTGTGACTCAACTTTCCCAGTAGGTCAGACTCCCAGTTTGAACTGCATGCACACACTTTTGCTCCCACTGAAAATTCAGCTCTGCAGTGCTACCTGTTTTGATCTGAGTTGCAGTAATGTAATAACCTGTAACCTTCTGTTAAATTTGGTTGAAATTGGTCCCAAGTTTTAAAACTACCTGGAGAAATTATGCCAGGCAGACAGAAAGACAACTGCTTGTTCAGGTTGCATAATTACACAGGTTTCCTCTTTGCAAGAGAAAGGTTAAAAAGTGTATATGGTAATTTTTTTTAAAGTTTCTCTTCAGAATTTGGTTACAAATTAGCAATGTGCTTCTTTCAAACTTCTTTCCTATCTTCTGTATCTGTTCTAGTTAGATCCATATTTCTATACGTTACATACTACATTTTCCACATTCTGTTGTCCTACTACAAAACATCATAGTTAACAGACTTGAACTAAAACTTGGCCGCACACCAGTATGTGAGCGTGCTTTTAAAGCCAAACTTTCCAAGCTGGCAATCAGGCCCCACTCATTTGAGGACTTCCAGACTACCAGTGTCCATGATCACTATTTTGTTCTGAATCCTCTTCTCTCTGTACTTAAATTCTTCTCTACTGTCGATTAATAGCATTTATGGACTAATAATAAGCTAAAGGTAGGAAACAAGGATTAAGAAATAGTTTTATAGTTTTCTAAAGGATGAAGTCAACAACATCTACAAAAAGGCTGCAAACAGCAGCGAATGTAGAGTTGACAGAGTATGAAAATGGTGCAAAAGTATTCACAGCAATCAACTGGAAATCTTATTGAGAAAGGTCACTGAAGTATTTCAGAAATAAATTATAAAATTACAAAAAAAATCACTTTGGTAAATGCAAAGTGTTGTGTATAGGGAAGCTAATCCTAATGTCTATACACAGTATTTAACTATTTTGCCACAGAGGAATGGGTTCTTGACAGACACTGCAGTTTAGGAATGATCAAAAGGTATTGGAAAAAGAACACAAACCAGACCAATCATCATAATTCCATATAATCCCTAATCCCATTGTACATGTAGTTTAATCATCACATGAAATTCTGGTTGTGCAGTTGTATTAGAGTAGGAATTTAAAAAATTAAAGAAATGCAACAAGGAGACTATCATGGAGTAGCTTTAATATACAAAGAAAAAAGGGACTGAACTTTTCAGTCCAGAAAGGAGAATACTGAAGTATGTTAACAGTGTATAAAATTTTGCAGAAAAATTGAATAAGGTGCTTATTTTTTCCTCATAATGCCAGAATCAGGCCCTGGGCTTGAGAAAAAAAACATTGTTTCAGACAATACATAATTAAAAGTGGAACATACTGCCTGCCCAAGAAGGTGCAAAGTGTAAAAGCATAAAAAATTACTTTTCCAATTCCTTTGGGGAGGGCAGGCCCATGGGCGCTCTCAGACACCACGGGTGACCTTCTGGTCCGGGGAGCGATGAAGGCCCGGCGGCAGGAGGTTATTTCTCCCCAGGGCTTTCCCTGACGCTGTTGATCCAGGCTGTCTGGATACATGGGCCTCCAGGCACACAGTGGCCACCAACAGAAAGCACGCACGACCTCTTAGAGCATTATCCTTTACACAACTGAGCATTCCAGTCCCGAGGTGCCCCATCCCAGTGAATTCAATGAGGGACAAGAGCGGTGCGAAGGAAGGGCTGACTCAGGAAACCCTATCCCTCCTCTTCCCCGAGCAGTTCCCTGCTCCAGCGCCAGTGACGGCAGCGGATACACGATACCGCAGGCCGCAGAAGACAGACAGCTCGCAGCAGTCCTGATGTCCAGCCCATCTTGCATTTACAGCCGTGACCCCGGCGCCATTGTGGGGTCGGGGGGAAGAACTACAACTCCCAGCGCGCTCTGCGCCGCGGCGCCATCTTGGCGCTGAGCAGTCGGGGAGGGCTGTGGCCGGCCCGGCCATGGCGCTGTTCCCGGCCTTCGCCGGGGTCGCCCAGCCCGGGGAGTCTCCCGCCGGCGGCGCCGAGGGCTCCAGGAAAGGTAAAGTCCTGGGAGAACCCTGTTTCCCCTAACAGCCCTCCAGGGGCCCTCGAATCACGCCGCCGGGCCCACTCTGGCCTCCGTGCTGGCCCGCGCTCCGCCCCCGCCATGGAGGCGGTGCCGCCGCCGGGCCTGGGCCCGTCGGGCCGTGTCTGTCGCCCTCGGAGGCTGCGGAGCGCGGCACGGGGGCTTTTGATGTGATGCTCTTGGGTTTGGGTTTGGTTGGTTGTTTTTTTTTTTTTTTTTTTACCACTATCTTTGGATAACGTAAAAAGTATTTTCTGAGTTTCTTGTTTATTAGTTGTAAGCGACATTTTTTGCGACAGTCTCACGAGTGACATGATAAGGAGTCTCATTTTGATTGTTGCGGTTGCTGTCTGAGAAGTTACGCTTTTATGAAATGAGTAAAGAATCCTTTCTGGTGTATTGCCAAGCAGTGAAGTGGTTACTAGGTTTATTGATTCTGTTGGGAGAGGATTTGAACTAAGCCTTTTGCTTGCCAGCTTCCACCACCCTTGAAATCAGCCCATTCCCTAGACACAGCAAGGGGAAACATGAAGAGAATTCTTTAATTATGCAAAATTTATTGTGTATTTGGTCCAGTCTGTATGGTGAGTTTTTGATGCTTTTAGCGGTTCAGGCTGGGATTGACTTCTTGTTCTAACCAGTTCTGCATCACCACCTCATGGTATTACAGTACAGGGGTCTTCTGGCCACAATTAGGAATCTTTCTGGTAATGACACTCGGTGTAGGGAGTAGTGGACATAATAAGATCCCGGATTGCATCATCTAGGAATAGAAGAGTTGCTATGCCAGGCAGAGGTACAGAAAAATTTTCTGGTAATAAGACCTTGGTTATATTTTAAAACACGGAATTTAGCCTTTAGGTGGTCTGTGTCACTGCAGGCCACCTGTCTGGAAGATCATATTTTACAGAAAAAGATGTAAGACTGACTTTTGAATCCAAATTTCAGTTGTTAGCACTGTTTATGACTTACATTTTGGTATACTGGAATTTTTTTGTTTAAGAATTATTGATTAAATGTGTTTGGTTTATATTTTAGTCAATATTTTACTTTGTTGCTGATGACATTTTAGTGTAAGTTATAAAAATTAAGTATTAACTCAGAACCACATTTCTGGTGGCATATATCAAATTTCACATGTTCAGCTTATGAGAACTTGAGAACTTGACAGGCAACTTTGGTATCTCTCTGATAGATGGTTCTCTTTGCTCAGAGCTGATGTGAAGCCAAAGTCCACCATAATACTGAAATACCAGAGCATTGATTTTAACATGTTATGCAAAACTGAGGTGCCTTTAGCAGACACTTAGGACTGCTTCATAGCTTTATTGTAAAAGTTGAAGTAATAATATGAATATGTTGGCCATGTTTCATCGTGCCAATCACCTCTGTCTCATACTCTTACAAACCTTCCTAAACCATTTCTAAAGCACAAGTGCCACCTGAAACAGAAATGTTGCTTACACTGCCTGTCCTGCCTGATTGCTTAGTTGCAGCAGCCTCCAGAGTGCTGTGATTTTGTATATGGTTTCTTACAAGTATGTTGTTAAGCTGAATTAGTTTCTGATAGAAGATAAATTGCAAATTCATCAGTAGCCATGAGGAGAGCAGTGGTAATAATTAACCCTGCTGACATTAGTAGACATTTTGTGCACCATTACTTGCAGTCTGAACTATGCTGTAGGTCAGGCAATGCAGTGATTTTTGCTGAAAGCAGAGTTTCAGGGTCCTGAGAGGCAATGAAAGGCTTTGTATAGCTCTTAAAAATGGTGTCTATAGACATGCATTATAAATTCTTTTTTTTTCTTTTTTTTTTTTTTTCTTGAGAAGGTATAAAAAGAATGCCATTGGATTGCTGCTGCTATTGTGCTCATAAATGTGGGTGGTAGGATGGAACAGTAGCAAGTGCATATTATCACAAAATAGGTCTTTTATATGTTTTTATTCTTTATATTTAAGAACATAAATTTGGTCTGCAAAAATGATAAACTTCTTAGACATTCCACAAGAAAAAAAACCAAAGAATGAAGAGTGTTTTGAAGTTTGGAATGCATTGTGATGTTTGAAATGCTTGTGTCCAGCTAATTGATTCACTTGAGATTATTTACAAGCTGTTTTGGACTTGAATATTGTATAATGGAAAAAATTGTTCAGTTCTGTCTGAGTATTAGGTCAGTTCAATAAATTGTTCAGGAAATGCTGTACTTGGAGAATTCGGAACATTTCCCTGCTGTATCCGCGGAGGTCCATTGACTGTGCTACAGGGGTTGGTTCTTGCAGTGTGATTCTTCAGTGCTTTAAAGATGCATTTTTATCTTATCGGCTCACAAAGAACCAAGGCACAGGCACAGGCAGGGGATTAATGTTTTTCACTCCATTTCTCCAGGTGAGTTTAGGACCTTGGAGACCCAAACCAATAATTTAAAATATAAAAAACCTCAAACCTTATTCTTCTTATGCTAACTGTTGTAATATTGCACTAAGTTAGCGAGTGACTTCACATCTATAAGGGAGTATCAGATTCTTTCAGGTAAAATTAAGTGAAAATGACATCTTAGAAGTTTATTTCTAATAGTTACTGTTTTGCTGTCAAATTTCATATGGAAATGGATCTCATGCATGCTTGCTGCGCATCTGTCTGCCAGCCTACTTCCTCAGTACCACTCTCTCTTTCAGTATAGAACTACCTTACAATAAATTTATTTCTGTCAAAAAACAATACTAGTAAATTATTACACATTACATTTTATTAAAAAGAAGAGAAAATCAAAGGTTATGGAGAATATATTTGTGCCTGAAAGTAAGTTATCAGATATCTGGCCAAAGACAAATTAGATAAGTTTTGTATATATTTGAAACAGATACAATAGTTTTAAGGAGGTCTATCTAGCTAATAAGTTACAGTTTTGTGTGGTTATGTGATACACCTTTACACCAGAGACTCTGCCAACCAGTACATTTTTCTGCTTTGTTAGGTCCATCTGGGTAGTAGAATGCAAATCAAAACAAAGATGGATTTATTTTATTAAGGGAATTAAATTTTTCTTTTATTTCTTTAAATAAATAAATAAATAAACAAACTTTTTTTACACAGATTAGTGGCATTTACTGAAATCTGGAGTGCTCTCAACCATTGTACTTTCTCTGAATTTGACTCTGTTTAGTAAAGACCAGAGTGACCAGTGGAAAAACATTGTAGGGTTGTAGTTTACTCCTGTGTTCCTGCACACTTCGTCTGCATTACCAAAATTAGCAGAAATAATTTAATATAAGGAAGATAGTTTTTCAAATCACTATGACTTTTAATAAATATATCTCAAAAACCTGAGGTATAAAGTGGCATCCAGTATACTGCATGACATATATGGTGAATAACACCTCTAATTTGCTTATGCAGTTATCAGATGTATGGACTATTGTAATTCCTCTGTATTTTAATTATATAACGGTTACAGATTTGTTCATGAGAAACGTTTTGGTATTTCATGGAAAATGTTAAATATGAGTCTTCTAAGAAGTAATTCTGATTTTAGGTTAGTTCTTAATACATCTCTTACAGGATTGAAATAAGAAATTAATTTATTGTTGCGTGACACTTTGTTCCCCAGCAGAGGGAATAATTATTTTGATAGGCAAGTGAAATGTTGCTTGGATATTATCCAGCATAAATTTTTCTCTTTTAATCTTGCCATGGTTTTGGAAGGATGTTTTGTGGTAGATGTACAGTTTAAAATCAGACACATCAAAAATAAAGGTGTTTGTGTCAGGGTGGATTAACTGAAATTAAAAAGTAGATTTTTATGATATTTTAAATAGGCAAGCAAGGATTGCAGTTTTGAGGTTTCAGTTTTTATTCTAATTTTACATTCATATATCTTAAGTATTTTCCTGAAAGGGGAAAAAAATTGTCATATTGATTTGCAACAAGATATGGTAGTCTGTTTGCCTTAGGTTTGGTGATTCTAATTGGCAGGCAGAAAGTCACAATAATATGGATATTTATCATACAACTGAATTTTTTTTTTCAGTCTCTATCCTATGTTTTGGTGAACTGGGAAATGATGCATGGTGGTGTTCTGCAGCCTACTGGTTGGAGTGGTCATGGGAAGTGTATTTTGGTCCTGACAGTACCATGAATTTTAGGTTCTCCTGTGCACAAAAGTGGAGGTTCAAGATGAGCCAGGGAAGGTGACCGTCCCCATGGGGCCTTTGGTAACAGAGGCAGTCTCTTGGAAAAAACAAACTGGAGCTTTGCTTTACTGAATGTACTTCTTGATGAGTTTAGGTTAACAAACTGTTTTGCAGTCTTCTTTGTTTTAAATCCTTTTGTGCACAACAATTCAGGGACCTGGGACAGAAGAAAGAATTTTGTTTTGAAGGGGTATTAGTGAAAGAAATACTTTGAGAGAAGGAGAGATACATGGCTTGTCATACAATGAGTACATGCTGTTTAAGGAGTAGAGGTCAGTGTAGTCAAGAGCACAAAGACAAGAGTTTGACAGGAAGAACACTGAGGCAAAAATGATCGTAAAGAGCATAGAGAAGAGGCAGGGAGGCCAAATTAGTTCCTTTTGTTGTTACCTCCAGTAGTCTGGCACTGGAGAGGCTGCTGTTAAATTCTGTACTTAAGTGAAATAAGTTTTGTTGTTTATTGTGTGAGAAAATTCCACCTACTTAAAAGAATTCTAGAAATGAAATCTCTATGAAAGTTGTTAGAGAACTTGTAATATCAGTAGAATTATGACAAAAAATTCCCTCTCTGCTTCCTCTCAGTATCTGATCTTATCTGATGACTGAAATGGCTGAGATCTGGATGCAGAATGCTTAATGCTAACTAATGTATCAAAATTTGCATCAAATAGCCCTTCTTTCACACTAGTGAAAAGTCAAACGGTATTTCAGTGGTTAGAGAATTGACCTGTTTTGACCTTCTTTAAAACACTTGGGTATTCTTATCAGCAATGGGTGTTCCTATCCCTAAAATCATGTTAAGAATATTTCCTGTACTGTGGGTAAAGTACACTTTTGTTAGTTCGTATAAATTGTATTGCGTTCATTAACTACACCTTTCATTTAATTATGCCTTTCTGTAGTTTCTTTAATTTCAGTTTTTATGTAAATATTTCTATAGTATATTATATATAGTATATTAAAAGTAATGTGTATTATAAGTAATATAATATTAAATGCATTATATAGAAGGTGGTCTTATTATACATAACATAAATTTATAGAGTATAAAAATAAAGTTTGAATTTTTAAGTGGTAAAAATTAATATTGGACAGATTCTTTTTTTAAAGTGTAGAGCTGTGTATAAAATATAGTAAATGGAAATTTCATGAGCTGCTTTCCAATATGCTCAATTATCACACGACTTAGTGACATTTGCTGTGAATTGAGCTGTCTGCTGACTATATTAAACCCCAACTTAAAAAAAAAGTGTAGCAAGCTAATTTGTATTGATCTCACACTTTTCTTTACCTGCAGAATTAGACTGGTTGAGTAACCCGAGCTTCTCTACAGAAGATGCACTATTACTGCACCAGCGCACTACAGAAGTTGCCAATCCCATTCCTGAAAAATCACCGCTAAAAAGGTAGACTGTACTTCAGTGTCTTTTAAAATAGCCTCTTTCTTTTGTCCTGCTTATCTTCTGTTATATGAGACCAAAATCAGGAGCTAAAAGCTGCTTTTCATTCTACTGTTCAGTATTTAAAAAGGCCTGAACTGAGTCATGTATAAAAGTATGAATAATGCTTCCATGTCCTTTAACTTAAAATAATGAGAAATTGTACTTATGCAATTACATTCCAATTTTCTTTTTCTCAGAGCTGCATTTAAATCATTGTTATTTCGGAATTGCAAGGGAACCAAGCAGTCATGATTCTTCATTAGCTTTTGAATATCCTAAGTGACCCTTGAAGTAATGTAAAGATTAAGCATCATCTTTGTGGTTTCTCTGTGGAAACCAGAGAAATCAACCATTTCAGAGTTGAGTTTTTTACTTTAAAAAAAAAGTTGAAGATGTGAACTGATGAAATACTACATGTATCAGGTTGTGTGGCTGTAGAACATGCTGATCACTGAAGTGGCTGATTATATTCTTTTACAAAAATGATCTTTTAGCAGCCACATTTGCTGAAGAACTAGTTTTAATACATTGCATTTACATGCATTATGTGTTTGAAATGCAATCAGTGTTCTGTTTATCTGTTCTATATTTTGCATATATTTCTTCAAATCTTTTCAGGACTTAATGTCATGAAACTAGGGATTTTTCAAGTTATCATTCAGATAGAATGACATAAGAAACCCACCATGTTAATTTTTTATTTTTTTGCCTATTGCTAGGGTACTTGGATTAATAAAAACTAATCAGTTTTATCTCAGTTCCATAAAAACTAATTGCTCCAACTCGGTGGTTTTAGGGGGATTTCTTTTGGTTTTTTGTTTTGCAGGAGTGTGCCTATGTTTTAAAGGCCTACTAATGGTTCTTCTATGGCTACTTTTTTCTTAGTGTCCTTTAAAAAAATTGTGTGAAGGCTGTTACTTGAGATGCCTTACTGCTGAAACGCTGCAGTTTCTTTTATTGATATATTAGGAATACTGAGATTTGACACTCCTTTCTTGCATTGGAAGACTGCAGAAAAAAAGTTTAAAAAGGGATTGTGCTTTAATGAAGGGATAGAGAAGACCTCCATTATGCATTTGATTATTAAGTATGGGAGTACGTGGTATATACACTGGTATGTCTGTATTTTGCTAAAACTGTGTCCTTTTTTGTGATCTCTCAGTTGTCTGTTGCATGTAGTGTTATTATATTATATGATAACATTAGTTCAGTAGTCATAAAAAATTGTACTTTGATTACTGAGATTTGGATTTCTAATCTGGAAGTGATTTTAAAGGTGTGTTTTTGATATTTCTTAGAGAAGTCATAAAGAAACAGCTCACCTGAAAGGTTTTTTAGTCTTTTAGCTTGACCTAAGTTTTTTGTGAAGTTAGGAAATTTTATCAGCTCAGTCATCTTCTTTACTTTGGCAGTGTTAACAGGTGAATGTTTATACAGATCACACATCAAAACTCCTTGACAATTAAAATGTTAAGACTGGTTGTCAGTAATTCGAGCAGCTGAAAAGTATAGTTATTTAATATAGATTTATATCACTTTCATTGTATTTGTTACTGCTACTTTCTCTAAAAAATACAGGGAAAGTAAAGGTAAAGGGTGAAAGGTTCTGAACTTTTTTATGGTGCTATGTCTTAACAATTTTACTACTTCAATAAATAGGTATATATAGATGTATGTACTTTTTTCCCAGCAGGACTTCTTCAAGATCTGAGTTGTCAGGAGAAAGTGATACAGATGAGAGTCTGAAACAGGGAAGTAAGAAAAGGAAAAAAAAAAAGAAAAAGCATCACCACTATAAGAAGACAAAAAAGAAAACCAAAGGAGACTCCAGTAGCAGTGAATCAGATGTGGACAGTAAGCACATCAAGAACAAAGGAAGTGGCAGAAATGGTGAAAAGGAAGCAGCGGCAAAGTAAGTATATATCTATTTATTACCCCTGTGCAAGATGTAAATTCCTGTACTTGTCTCTTCAGCTGAAATTTTTAACACTCGTTGATCATTTTTTTCTAAGCTGTATATGACTAAGCCTGCATTCAGAGCAAAGAAAATAGATTTAGAACCACTTGTTTAATCATATTGAAAAACTGTGACTAAAATATTCAGTGAAGTACTGTTGTGCAGATCAAAGCATGATATGGTGGTAATGAAATAAATTTTTAAAGACACGTAGAGGCATATGTTAAGTTTTTATAAGCATCTTGTTTCCTTTCATGGATCTTCTTTTGTGAGAGTTTGGAGTGGGATTACATTAAACATTCCTAATTAGTGCAGAACTTTTAATATATGGTTGGGTTTGCCGTGTAATATAACTTCCTCACCAAAGAGTTAACGTTTCCTTTTTTTGATATTAAGACAAAGTTTGTTGTATTATTTAACATTTTATATGCAGGCATTTATTGCTGTGTGTGCTTCATACTTCCTGCTTGTAGTACATCTATAAGGGTATTTGAAAAATTGAAATTATTTTGTTAGATCTACTTTGTTAATTCCAGGAGCTCCAAAGTCCTGTGTAGTTAATAGAGATGTAGGGATTTAGTGACTATTATGCTGCCTGTCAGGAAGGACAGTAAAAATCATTTGGTTGCTAAAATCATTCTGCTCTGTCCCATGACTCGTTTTTGCTGGAAGGGTGTCTGGGCCTGGTTCGTAAACTGTTTGCTATATTGGGCCAACCAGCCTATGCTTTGCCTAAGTGAAAGTGTTGAAATTCTTTTGTGGTGTCTATTTTTACTTCTTTACATAAATTGTTGGTGCTGAGAGAATTTGAATTTTAAAGAGAGTGGTTTTGAAATCTGAACCACAAAATTGCTCAGAATGTGAAAGATCTTGTGAAATTTTAGAAAACATCTCAAGATTCTAAAACTCACGTATTTGTACTATGAATTCATATTGGAAGTTCCTAGTGGTCTACAGCTCAGAGGCAGGTGTTAATTTCCCCTTAAATTCATTTGTATAATTGTAAGCCAGAAACTACTTTGATGCACACTGTTTTATCAAATGCATGGGTAGAATTACAGCTAATCAGTGTAATTAATCCTCTTACAGATTGTCCTCTTTTTCTTAATTGTTACATCTTACTAAGACAAAAGTAAATTTTAGAAGTAGTAATATATAGCTTTTGGGTTATAGTTTGCCAGGCAATTGATTGGGTTGATTGGTTAAATCTGTTTATCTTTCCCAATTGTAAATTCAGTTTTTGAAAGTGCAAGGAGTGTTTTGGTTTGATGGTCTGATTAATGTATTTCTAATTGTTTTTTTCCAAGCATGGGACTGACTGTGAGATAGTGGATCACGTAGCATGCCTTTGAGAAAATTAAATTATTAGTTATTAAATTATTAGTTATTAAATTATTAGTTATGAACTACAGAAATGTAATGTTTCCTGGGGTTTGTAAATGCTGAATATGTGCACACATGCTTAGAATATGCTCCTCTGTTTTTTGCAGTCTAAGTAAGAAAACATCAAATCTTACCTGCAGTCGCTCTGTTTGGCTCGATGATGTCCAGGATTTCACAGCAGACACCTTCAGAATAGACAAAAAACCAGACCCTGGAAACTGGACCTACAAGTCCTTGTATCGTGGGGACATAGCAAGGTACCAAGTGTTGTTTTCTATTGTTATTTAAACTATCAGAGTTGCTATCTTGTGATTCATGAATCTGGGTGTGGCTGTGACAGTTTTATATAGAAGATGAGAAAAGACAACTGAATAGTTTATTTCAGAATTTGACTTGCCTTTGGGCCAATGTCAGGTGTCCCTTGGGGATCTGTACTGGTACCAGTGCTACTATTTAATGTCTTCATCAATGACATGGACAGAGGGATCAAGTGCATCCTCAGCAAGTTTGCCAACACCAAGGTGAACAGTGCGGTTGACTTTCCTGAAGGACAAGATGTCATCCATGAGGCCCTGGACAAGCTCAAGAAGTGGGCCCATAGAAACATCATGAGATTTAACAAGTGTGAGGTGCTGCACCTGGTCAGGGCAACCCCTGCTGTCAATCCAGGCTGGGGGATGAACAGATCAAGGGCAGCCCTGCTGAGGACTTGGGGGTGCTGGTGAGAGGCTGGACATGAGCTGGCCATGTGTGCGCACAGCTCAGGAAGCCAAACGTGTCCTGGGCTGCATCAAAAGCAGCGAGGCCAGCAGGTTGAGGGAGGGGATTCTGCCCTCTGCTCTGCTGTGGGTGAGACCCCACCTGGAGTGCTGCATCCAGCTCTGGGGTCCCCAGCACAGGAAGGACATGGATCTGTATGAGTGAGTCCAGAGGAGGCCACCAAGTTGATTATAGAGGGTGCACCTCTCCTGTGAGGAAAGACTGAGAGAACTGGGGGTGTTTAACCTGGAGAAGAGAAGGCTCCATCCAGTACCTGAAGGGGCCTACAAGAAAGATGGAGAGGGACTTTTTACAAGGGTATGTAGTGATAAAACAAGGGGTGATGGCTCTAAACTGAAGGAGAATAGGTTTTCATTGGATATTAGGAAGAAATTCTTTACTGTGAGGGTGGTGAGGGACTGGAACAGGTTGCATAGAGAAATTGTGGTTGTCCCATTCTTGGAAGTGTTCAAGGCCAGGTTGGATGGGGCTTTGAGCAACCTGATCTAGTGGAAGGTGTCCTTGTCCATGGGATTGGATCTGTAAGGTCCCTTCCAACTCAAAACATTCTATGATTCTTGGATAAATACTTTAAAAGGCAAAAGATAACATTAAACAATGGATGTAAAGTGCATGATTTTTATTGTTTCTAAAAGCATTCTCTATGTAGCAAACTGCAGGCATGTGACTTTGTAGAACTGCCATCTGGTGGTGGCAGAATGGGTCAGATTCAAAGGCACGATTTGAGGTCAGGAATCCCAGGTTGTGTTATAGATCATTTTTGAGGGAGTACCCCTTTTGGTCTCTATTGTTCTCTTTCTATGTCTGAAAGGGAAATGAGAGTACTGATTAGTTTGATAACCTTGTTAAAAAAAAAAAAAAAAAAGGAAAGGTACAGGTACTTTCTTAGCAAACAGATTCAGTGATAGATCAGTCACCCAGACATTGTTCCAAAAGGTGTGTTGTGTCTTATGCAATGCTACATTTCAAATTAGTATAGATGAAATTGAACGTTCAGCATCCTTAGTTACTGGTACTATGATGACCCTTCAGAACATTTCCCTGCATTAACACAGAAGCCCATCTAAAGGAGCCTGCACTTGGCCTGAGCATCGTGTATGCACAATTCCTGATTTTCCTGAAAATTGTTTTCTGTATTTAAATAATATTACTGCGTTTAAATAATGCTGTATATAATTATTTGGAGGAAGGAGAATTTATGGGTTGTATTTTTGTAGTGTTATATACCTTTGCAATAAAATTGCCCGGTTATGATTAATTTCAATTTTCTACCACCTTTGGATTATCAGCTGTTTTCTGAGATGAAAAGTATTATTTTAGCATTACACATCACTATATCTGCCACTGAAATTACATTCTTGGTAATATTTGAAGGCAGTATTTTCCTTTCTTGATACATGGGGCTACTGTGGCCTTTATGAATGTGGACTTTTCACATCCCTGTCCACTTTTTGGCATATAAAATGGACAGAAGCTTAGGGACATAGGAAGAAATTACTGGGCTGAACTAATGCTGTCTAATTTTCAGTTTAAAATAAGTAGCCCTAAATGGTGTTGAATGTTGTTCTTTCTCCAGGTTGGCTTAAAATGATATGAAGGAAAAAGCTGTTTCTTCTACTTGTGTATGACAGATATTGTTGAAGTCAGAGGAAGCTTAGTATGATATTAAAAGTGTGATGACATAAATTAGCATGTTAAGATTTCATAAACTGAAGTCTTAAATAAGCAGAAAGTTACCAGGTTCTTAAACTTTTGAAGGTCTATGCATATATTTGGGTCAATTTGAATGAAAGCATTTCTTCCATGCTTGTTTTCAAAAAGGAGGTGCTTTTTCTGATGTGTATTTTAGAATATGTTTAATTGTATTTTCCCATTTAAGATATAAAAGGAGAGGAGAGTCCTGCCTTGGCATAGATGCAAAGAAACAGAGTATAACCTGGGACAGTTCTGCATCAAAAAAGAAGCAAGTACAGATTCGACCTGAGCGCTACTTTACAAAGAACAATGTGAAGATGCTGAATACAGATGGGATTCCTGTTTGCAATAAAGATTGTCCATCTGACCCACCTGCTTTTATACCAGTTTCCCAAGCAGAAACTGATGATTATTCTGACACAACGGAGGTAAATCCTCTTGGGATTTATGATCCATCAACTGCAGAATGGCTACGAGGAAAAGGGCACAGGAGTGCAGACGAGTCTGTAAATACACAGCAAGCAATTCAAGAGCCTGGGATAAATGTGAACCCCATCCTAATGACAAAAGTGGAAGAACATAACAAGAAAGTCAGAGAAAACCCAAGAGATATTAATGCTTGGATGGAATTTGTTTCTTTTCAGGTATGTATCCTAACAGACCTTGTTGCTTATTATAAGTAATAAATACATGAACATTATATTGTAATTTCATTTGTTTAGGACTGTATATCTTCTTTTGATGAAGAATGAGCTGTTAACTCATCTTCTCAAAAATCATCATGTGATTCTAGTGATGATTCTTCCTAATGTTGTAATGATTTTTCTTTTTGTTTTAGGATGAATTAATGAGAGGACCTAGCCCTTATGCCAGTAAGGGAGAGCAGGAAGTAAGAAGAAAATCACTCAAGTTAATCTTAGAAAAGAAACTGGCTATTTTAGAGAGGGCAATTGAAAGTAATCCCAGTAATGTTGATCTGAAACTTGCCAGGCTGAAGCTTTGCGCAGAGTTCTGGGAACCACCAGCTTTGATCAAAGAATGGCAGAAACTAATTTTCTTACATCCCAATAATCCAGAGATGTGGAAGAAATACCTTCTGTTCTGTCAAAGCCAGTTCACTACCTTTTCTGTTTCAAAAATCAATAGTCTCTATGGAAAATGTTTGACAACATTGGCAGCTGTACAGGATGGCAGCATGGTATCCCATCCTCTGCTGCCTGGCACAGAAGAAGCCATGCTGGGTAAGGTTCTTTCTGTTTCATATTATGGTCAGATTGTCTTCATAGGAGCTAATGACATTAAGAATAGACTTTCCTTTGTGTTGTGTGAAGCTTTTCTTCTCTTCAGAATGCCTGGCATCCTGATTTCCTAGCTGAGAATTAAAGGAGATATTCCAACCAAATATGGATATAGCAGATCTTTTTCTTCCCCAGGAGAGTTTATGATACAGCATCCAGTAAAGTCCAGTGTGCTGAGTGGTTTATACTGCAGTGTCAGGGCTGGAGAATTGCAGCCAACAGCCGAGGGATGTGCTTTTGAAAGGGTGACTTGTGAAAAAAATCCACAATTACCTTTTGTTCAAAAGTTTTACAGCTAATTGCTTTAATCCAGAAAAGAGAAGGGACATGGCAAGTCTGATGTGAAATTTTCTTGAGCATTCCATTTTGTAAATGGAGAATTCTGAACTGTGATACCATGTGATCATGCCTTTTGTATTTATTCTGTGCATATATCTACCACTTTATTATATAATTATCCGTGGAAGGAAAATTAGTCAGATGGTTAGGATGCTGGAGTGGATCCAGGGAAGAAATGAGTTCATGCTCAGTTCTGGCATGGCCTTTAATTTGGAGCTAAATGGCCTATCCTGTTTCAGTTTTGGTTTCTACCTTGAAGTGTCGTTGTGATTATTAATCAAGAAACACACTGAGGAGGGCAAAATATTTATGTCATCATGAATATTTTTGCCTTTTTTTTCTTTTAATTTTTTTTTTCAATCTACAAGAGACTATGATGAAAGAGTCCATTTTTTAAAATGTGTGACCTCTTGTTTTTATCAGAGTGCTGTAACTGCTGTTTGAGCAATGTTGCTGTCTGTTATGCAGTGTCCAGTCTGGATTTATAGATTGAGATGTGGGGTTTACAAATTAGTTTCAGGTGTTCAGATCTCATGCCGTCTTTGACTGATTCATCTTGGATCAAGCACTGGAAAAAGTGCTGCAAAGGAAAAATCCTGTACTGGCAGGTGGATATTATACAGCCTGATAGCTTCTAATTGCTTCCACTGTCTCTGATTTCCAACACTTCAGTCACTTTGTACACTAACCACGATAAATGATTCTCAGGACAAATATTTTATTCAGAATCTATTTTTGGATACAGGAAGGTTTTTCTTAAATTTTTTTTCCCTTCACGCATTTGAACATATGTGACTCATTAAATAGTTTGTCAACTGCTATGAGATTTTTTTTTTTTTTTAATAGAGTTCCTTTAACTAGGTAGCTAATATTATGTTGATGTTTTTCAAAGTACTTTTTTCTGGCAGTGTCCATAGATAGGTTAAAATGAAAATTCAACTTCAGGAGTGGAACAGAAATACAGATAACTTCCTGTTGTTCTGTATTAAGCCTATAGTGATTTTTTTATGAACATTGTCAAGTATTTTATTTTTTCCCTTTGGAATTCATATAATTGAAGTAGAGAAAATTCCAGTGGGAGACTTCTTAATTTGAGATTTCTTTATTAAATGACTCAGCTAAATAATTTTTGGGCTGAGTTTTAACTGATGGTTAGGAAGATTAGCAGACTGTTCTTCAAGATAGATTGTTTCACAAATTAATTACGCTGAGTAGCAGTATAGATACACAGTAGGCTTGTATCTTCAACCTCTGACCTTTGCTAAGGACAAAGCATAAAAGCTCTCATTTTAAATAGCAGCACACTGTGCCATCTAGTGTTCAAATCAGTACACAGCATTATCTACTTGGAATAGGTGGATTTTATTTTTTTAAACATGAGATTTAAGAAAGGTAAAACTGAATTTGAAATGATAGATCAGCTTTTACATAAATTTTGAATTAAAAATTTATAATACTTTAAATTTAGTAGGAATTGTTAATCAGATAAAGATAAAGCGTTCTCAAATGTTGCTGTGTAAAGGGAATCCTGTTTTTCAAATTATACGTACTGGTTGGGAAGACACATCCTTAAGTCAGTTCACTGCAGAAGTGTCTTAGCATCATGGACTGAATTAAGTATGTATTCATTTTATTTTCAGCTTTTACCACAAAGAAAATGCTGATATTTGCATTTCTTCAAATACTGTTTTCTTTTTTATAATGCAGAAAATCTTAAGCTGTAATTTATTTTTGGCACCAGTTTGGCAGCAAATCCTGGTGAGATATTCTCTACATCCAGACTCTTTTAATCAAAGTTCATCTCTTTGAAGCTTTAAGACTAGGAAAGGACAGCTTTTTCAGTGTCAGTTGAACACAGTGCCTAAATTGATGAAAATACTTTGTAAGATTCTGTTATATACTTAATAAGTGTTTTAGTTGTCTAAATATCTTCAGAAATCTCAGAGTCTGTTTCTGGAAACAATCCTTGGCTTTGCAGAAAAATATGGGATTAAATGCCTGGTTTGTATATTCTAGCCGAATTCAAGTTTTTATGTGCACACATCTGATGTACATGTCAATACAGGTGAAAGGACCAAATCCTTTCCCACTTCTTCTTAAAAAATAGCAGGATCTTTAGGAGCAGTTGATTCTAAACTATGTTGTGTATGTGTATCTAGACACATAAATATTTTGATTGTTTAAAACCCTCCAAAGCCTGTGCATTTAGTGAAGAAAAAAGTTTTTGAAGAACTGGTTCCAAGCTGTCAGTGATTTATTTAAGTCTTTATTTATGGGTTTTGGGGGTTTTTTTGCAAGCCAATTAAGATTATGATTTAAAGCAATTTGGTTTTTGAACAGCCTCTGTTTTGTTAAGACTGGAGTGTAATTTGGAGTGATTAAGTATCTCTGAAATGTTCTTGAGCTGCCTGGTAATAGAGGTGTTTATAATACCTGTTATTTTCCAATTCTTTCATTTAAGACTCTCATTGCAAATATATGACTAGAAAAACTGTGCCTTTGCTCCGCTTTTTGAGCTGAGACTGAGGCTCAGTATGCTGTAGAGATATGGCAGTGACTACAAATAAAATTTGTTGGAGAGCAAGCATTAGAGCTCTTCTCTACTTTTAAGCAGTAATACTGTTAACTCAGGTCTTGTATAAAGGTAAAGAAAAAGGGAATGACAATTGGAATGGAAATGATATATTACCAACATATTACCAATGTAACTATATCCTGCAAAACTGAGGCAAAGAGGATTTTTGTAGTTATCACCTACTGTGTTCATTGTGATAACACCCAGCATCTTCAAAGAGGGCTGTGACCCACTGACAGATGTTGAATACGCTGAAATTGGGACCATTGTGTCTATCTTTTTCATCAATGAGGACAGTGCATGTCTAGCATGAATAAAAAGTCATTGCTTTGGTATATTTGAAGTGGGCAGTCTTAAAGTTAACTGTGACAGTTTTGACAGGCATTTGAGCTTGTTACTCCCTGTGTTTTGGATTTTGATATTGTTCCAAAACAATTACGCATTACAGCACTTCATGTATGTATTTTGTATATGTGGGCTGTAATAAAATATTTTTCAACAAAGTTAATATGAAATACTAAAATTTTATCTTCTTTACTTTACAGCTATATTTATTCAGCAGTGCCACTTTCTGAGACAGGCTGGCCATTCTGAGAAAGCAGTGTCTTTGTTTCAGGCTCTGATTGACTTCACCTTCTTTAAACCTGACAGCGTAAAAGATCTGCCAACAAGGGGACAGGTAGCAATTTCCATTTAAATGGGTGTGTGTCTTTATGTATTACAGAGAAAATGTTGATGCATTTTTAAGGACATAGGGAAATATTTTGGATAACAACTTACTTAGTGATTCTTCAAGGTGATGCTTTCATGGAAAAAATGCTTGTGGATCCTCTGGAACTGCAGGCCAAACGGCTACTTCTGCTGTATATAGTTCAAGTGTGATAACCAGTCATTTCATGTCTTCTTTTTTTCTAATTAAAGATGAAAAAATAAAAATAGAAAAAAAACAGAGGAAAATAGAGCTAGCTGACTTATGTCTGTGTCTAGTTAGCACGTGCCCTGCTTCTTTTCCTCAGAAATGCTGATGTTTTGTTACTGTTGATGGAGAAATCTGAGATGACCTAAAATCTTTCTCTTCTATGCAGTTCTTGCAAAAGTTTCTTAGGTTGTCTGTTACTTGTTTTCTTTAATTTGATGCCTACATTAGGAACACCTTCATGCTTTCAAGTGCCTTTTATTTAACCCATGTAATTCTGTTCAGCATATTGTGTTAAATGTTAAATGCTGAAGTAGAAAATAGCTTTTCTCTTAATTTGCTCAGGAGAATGTTGGGCATGCGCCCCAATAATAACAATTAAGTTAATATTTAGATGCCATTAGCATCATCCCACTGAACTGTTGGGAATTGTTTCATTTTTAAGGAGTGGTAGGGAGCTGGGGTACCATAGAGAACAAAAATTGAATTTGTTTCCATTATCTCACCTTTTTCCCCAGAAACCACAATTGAGACTCCATTTCTGTTCTGTTAGTGCTGTTACCCACAAATGGAGCAATCTTAAAGGTTAAATAATTGTGGTGTCTTCTTAAAGAGCCAAAATTTTAGAGTTCAGTCATAGCTATCATGTGGGATTTGATATAGTTGCACAGATACACATAAAGAGTTATAGTTCCAGTCTTTTGAAAAACATTAAGATTGTCTGTAGTATTTAAAAAATCTTAAAGCAGGATGAAAAGGAACCTTGATTTAAAAGGGCAGTGTTTTGGTTGGAAAGCGCAGTTCTTGAAAAGAGGAAAATGCCAGATTTACAGCTGATCACACATTCTGCTCTCTTGCAGAAGCATTATGACTCAGGCTGGAATTACTTGTTTCTGTACTGTTTTCACAGTTCACTTTCTCACTTGCAGCAAAGAATAAATCCATGAGGAGTAGAATTAGATTTTGCAGTTACTGTAAGTTGTGCATTTTCTGATGTGTTGATGCTTGAATCTTCTTAGAGTAAATTTTATTGTTAATAGTTGTATTAACAGTCACATCTCATTGTCCAGACCAAGGGTTGGTACTCAGCAGAAGCATTTAATAGGAGAGAGATGGTCATTAGAGCTAAGGATGTACAAAACGGGAGGAATTGACAAATCTAGAGATGACCGATGGCAAAGAGGCAGTGACAGAGTCAGGACTAGAACCCTAGACTTCTGATTCACTGTAAAGTGCCCTGACCTTATTGACCACCCTGAAATCTGAGAAATGAAGGACCTTACTGATCTTCTCCTCTTGTTCTTAGTCCAGTCATATTAATGTTCAGCTGTAACATTTTGATTTGACTATAGGTGGGTGATTCAGTTATCATTCCTTTAGCCAAAATCTTCATAGTTCCATGGAAGTTAGGGAGGAGGTGAGATTTGGGATCTGAAAGACACACTTTGGGGACTTTGGATCTTTATTCTTGAAGGATCCATATAGGACATTAGGCTATTATAGCAAAAGTATTTTGCTATCTTTAAAGCCTAATACCTTTAAAAACAATCACAATAAGAGCTGATGACAGTCCTTATGTGCCACAAGTGTAACTGAAGTACTCAGTTGTCCCTGCTCAATCTTAAGCAGCAGTCTTCTTCAGACTCTTAAGCAGAAAGTCTTCAGATACAGAAATTGCACCCAGATAGGTGCTTGTACGGTCTGGAAAACCTAACTTGACTCAGGTGATATTTGTACAGCAGTAAAAATTATTTTTCTCTATGTTTTGTTTTGGCTGCCCCTGCCTGAAACAACAGGTGGAATTCTTTGAACCCTTTTGGGATAGTGGAGAACCACGAATTGGAGAAAAAGGAGCAAGAGGCTGGAAAGCATGGATGCACCAACAAGAAAAGGGTGGATGGGTTGCTCTTAAGGATGGTATGTGTGTGTCAATATGTGTACTTTTATGTCCATATGTTCTCCTAAACATTTTGATTAGAATGATATAAGCTGTTTCTTCTCATGTTTTTGTGTACAAGTTTTTTTAAAATATTTACGGAGATTAAGATAATGTGTGTCACACTTTACAGGCAATAGTATGTGTTGAATGTTGTACCGTATTGTTTATGGAATATTGCTGTTCTTCCTAGGATGAGAATTAAGGCAGAGGATGGCATATCTTCCACTCTGTGCTGAAAAGGCAAAGGTGTGAGTAGTTAATGAATACTCACACCCACCAAAAGTGAAAGGAATCTACTTTGCTTAAGACCCTGTCATCATATTGGTAGATGAGGTGGAATTATATTATTAGATGATAGTTGCCTCAAGGATTAATGATTCTATTTCTAGAATCAGATTTCAGTTTCTTAAGCAAAGATATAGTAGAAATAGGAGGAAAACTTTTCCTTTCTCTTTGTCATGCATAAAATGAAGAATTGCATTTTCTCTTGCCTGGAGTGCTGGGTGGGCAGGGATGCAGAAAATGTCCCCCTGCTGCTTAGTCTCACCTTGTCTTCTGGTCTACAGCACTTCCCTTTATGTCAAGGACTAGTTCTCAATCAGATAAATTGTGAGGGGAAGTATGGGACTGGAATGTGTCTGACCAAAGATGAGCTGTCTCTGCTTTTGCTGTTCCTGCTGCTGCAGCAACTCTAATGAAGCAAGTTTGGCTCTGCTTTTAGTAAACAAAGGAAAGATGATCATGTGTTTCCCCTGTCCCTGGATTAAGATGGAATTTCCTTGGCCCTTATGTGTCAACCCCAGAAGTTCAGGTGCAATCTACAGTCAAGTGTGATCACTAAAACTGCCAGCTTTTATCAAACTTTGGTTAGAGCGTGGAAATGCTGTCATTTTTCGTAGAGTCGCTGACCAAGGGAGAGGCTATTGATCCCAAAATATATATAGAAAGTAAAAATCTTGCAACCACCTGTTTGTTTTACCTGATATTTAAGAACTGGGATTGGCAGTGTTTCGGCTATTTAATGGCAAATGTCAGGATCAAGAATGAGGAGGTGGTGTAGAAATGGCTTGATTTTCATACAAAAAAAAAAAAAAAAGAAAGGCACAAGCAACCATTAAATTTTTTCCTCAACAAGAAGAAAGAAAAATCAGAAAAAATCTCTACAAGCTTTTCTTTAGCCTACAGATTCTGCACAGAATTAATATATTGCTGTCACAAGAAAAATATGCAAATTTTATCTAATAATCCAGAAAGATTATCATAAAAGTGGATGTGGTTAAACACTTAATTTTGTGTGTGTGTGTTTAACTACATGTGTTGTTTCAATTACACATTAATGAAAATATTGAAAATACCAGGTATTTTAAAACAATATGTCCAAGCTTGTTTTGCAGTGTTTAATTTTTAAGAACTACTTTTTGCATACAGTGTTTTTCTCAAAATGTTTTATGCACACAAGTATTCATAGAGCATATTTGAGATTTTATGTCTAGGTATGAAGAGCCCACATTGCACAAAAAGATGACTGACTCTTGGCTGTTGCTTGCAAATTGCTATTGATAAAAGCGGTCCACAGCCTGTCAGTGTTTTCTCCTCTATGAGTAAGTTTGAGTGCTGACACTGATTCAGAGCTTCGAAAAGTTTGGAAACCTTATTCTTACAGAGTTGGTGTCAAACCCCAGAACTGTCATGTTGGAAATTCTCATCTCTGTCTTGTGTCTGTTTTATTAACACTGTATTTGTTTAAATTGTTAAAGTAGTTAAATTATATGTTGTGTCTGACCTTTGAATTCGGTGAACTAATTTTTCTTTAATAATTTTGTGTGTGTGTCTTGGTTTGATTTTAGATGATGAAGATGATGAAGAGATAGATGAAGATCAAGAAATAAAAGATAAAACTCGCCCCAAGTGGCATATTTGGTTGGATATTGAACATTCCCGTGAAGCAAGGCATTGGTTACCTTGGAGGCCAGACAAAACCAAAAAGGAAACTGAAGAAGATTGTGAAGATCCAGAAAGACAGGTCATTGTGATATAATAAAACAAGGGGAGATGATAAGACTAATTATCCTTTAATTTGAATTCATTGCCAGTGGATATGTTAGAAGAGTATTACTTTTCTCTATTTGGAAGAAAGATCTTTTCTTTTTTTTGAAATTCAAAATTTACCTGAGGTTTTGCGCTGAGACTTCTGAAATCCATGGGAAGCTCATGGTAAACTTTGGAAAGTCTGCAGGCAAATAGTCTATCTCTGCTGTTCACTGATGCCTGTCATCTGTTTGTGGAAATGTCACAGAAATCTTGTGTTTAAGAAGATACATGCGTTAAATAAACAAAGGTTTTGTTGCCTTTAAGTCAGATTGTTGGATGTTTTTTTTTCCCCTTGGGAAATAGTCATTGATTTTCAAATCAAAATGTGTTAAATGGCCTAAGCCAATAATATCTTTCAGACCTTCATTGTGTAAATTTTCTGTGGAGGTCTTTGCTCCTCAAGGGCGAGGAGATCTCTTCATAGCAAAGTAACAGTCTGACTAGAAAACCATATTGTTGTTTTACTTCTCTCTTTTTAATTTGAATGACATTCTCATACCACTTAATAGTTATTCTAAATCTTACTGACTTGAAAAGGTCCTTTATTACATAAGTTACAGATTTACTGCTTTTATTTGATTGCCTAAGTTAATGGAGTTTGTTTTAATTTGGACTTTTTTAGGTGTTATTTGATGATCTTGGACCATCTTTAATCCGTCTTTCGAATCCAAATCTTCAACGTCAACTACTGTACTCATTTTTGCAATTCCTGGGAGTTCCATGTACAAGTAAACTCTTTCCTTCCGATCTCTATATTGCCATGGATGAAAACAACATCTTTGACAATGTGCTTTATGATGATAAACCGCTGACTTCTGTTGATTTTCCACTTTCTGGATTCAACAGTATTGGTCATATGGACACAATGCTACGAGGAAGAAGCCACATAGGCCACTGTAAAGAAGGAGAGGAGTTCATACAGAATGTTTTCCATGTTCTATTCCAGATATTTACAGGAAAGGAAAAATCTAATCTGTCTATTTGTTGGTTGCAGTATGAAATATTTAAGGTAATGAGGAGTCTGCATATAATGACTTTTGTGATGTGTGGCTTTATTCTCTATTAATGTTTATATTGAATTAAAATAAATATTGATGAAAATTGTCTTGCAGGGCTAGGTATTGAAATCAGGAAATGCCAGTTAAGTTTGCACGAGGGCGTAAAAAAAAGGCAAAGAAACAAACCCTTTTCTTCAATACGTCTTATGCACTGGCATACATGCAGCAAACTATTTTAAAGTTTTGGATAAATGTTATTGTGTGATACATTATATGCTGGACAGGAATGGTTGCAAGTGTTTTTTTTACAGGGAAAAATGAATCAATAAAGTATTTTTACCAAACTGTTCTACTAAGTGAATAATCCCCAATACCATAATACAAGCACCTAATCAAGAAACTTTTACATCCTATACAAATTACATTTGGAGTGTTATTGAAGGATATCACATCTTATCACTTGCTGCAACCCTGGCAGTGCTCAAGGCTGGGTTATGTAAGGCCTTGAGCAACCTGGTTCAGTGGGAGGTGTTCCTGCCCACTGCAGGGAGGGTTGGGACTAGATCATCTTTAAGGTCCCTTCCAACCCTTAACATTCTATGATTCCATGAATGTGGATTTCAAGTAAAACTGTTCTAATAAATGCCCACAGAAGGGCAGAGAATCCAGATTGTCTTCCTAATTTTTAAGAAAGTTTGGTGTTGTGTTTCCTTATGGATAAGATCCCTGTCTCTTACTTCAACACTACCTGACCAGAAGACTTACCTTTTAATCTTCCCATCAGTCTTCAGATTTGTCTGTCAGAACGTTTCCTGCTGTGAAAAGCTACTTGGGTTTAGTTCTGCTAGTCACGAGCTGCATAATTTATTTTCCTTTTCTCAGTCATTACAGGTTAGCAGCTCTGTGTTTGAGCAGTTGGCCTTTTAAAAGAGTGAAATTTGATATTACTTAATGTCAGCAGCAGAAGTAAGAGTGATAAATGTGTGTAATTTGGCTGTGTTGGAGGGAGCTGACAACAGGCAGTTGTGACTACTTAGAGTACTCAGTAGCAGCAGATCTGGCTGGTGGTGAAATATGGAACAATATGAAAACAAAACACAGTAATGAAGTAAAAAATTGCTGTGAGGTTTTTTCTCTTTTCTTCTTCCATCCCTCTCAAAATTTGTTCTGTTTATTTACACTACAGGTTGTTCAGTGTCTCCAAGCAAAAAAGAAAAAGAAGCTAAAAGCACAAGGGAGGAGGAGTAAAAAGCTGGCCAAGAATTTCCTTAAAGCACTTGACAACCGAAACAACCTTACTCTCTGGAAACTCTATGCCTACCTAGAATGGCTGCTTGGTAACACAGATGATGCCAGGAAGGTGTTTGATACAGCTCTTTGCACAGCAGGAACAGGAGGACTGAAGAGTGCCCACCTCTGCAGCCTCAGCCTGCTTTATGCTCAGCTGGAAGTGGAACTGCTAGAAAGTATAGAAGGGGCTGTTATGTCACGTGCTGTTCATATATTGACCAAATTGACTGAAAGCGGACCATATGTGCCCTACAGTGGACAGGTGTTATCTGTGAATGTCTTGAAAGCCCGTAAAACATATGAGCATGCGCTGCAAGGTTATTTAAGTAAAACACCAGTTTCTGATCAGGATCAGGTCAGTGATGCTGATCAGCTGGTTAACTTGGTTGGTTGTTACGCACTGTTCCAGTATTTGACTGTTGGGATTGATGCTGCAGTACTAATATATACACAGGCTTCAGAAAAACTTGAAGCTTCTGGTCCACAGAAATGTGAAAAAAATGGAGAGAATTTCTGCATTCAAAATTTTCCCAGTGCTCTTGAAGCTGTCATGCTGCTGCATACAAATTTACTGAGATTTCACATGAAAATTAGTGTTTATCCTTTGAATCCTCTGCGAGAGGCACTAACAGAGGCTCTGAAACGGTATCCTAGCAACCAGTCTCTTTGGAGGTCATACATCCACATCCAAAGAAAGTCTCACAGTGCTAGCAAAGCACGAAGATTTTTTGATAATGTTACAAGGTCTACTGACTCTTTAGAGCCATGGCTGTTTGCAATCCAAGCAGAGCAGCTGAGAAAAAAACTCACAGAGAAAGTCCAGAGGTAATAGCTTGCAGCTCCTTACAATTATGCTTTTTTAAATCTGTCTGATAACTTAATAGAAGAAAGCAAATGCTGTCATAGTTCTTATTTTGCGGATGAAGCTGTAACTGGGGAAGGTTTTTTGTTCAAGGCTGAACAGGGAGTCAGTAGCAGAATCTTGAATAGAATCAAAGCCCTAGGGGGATACCCTCATGTCTTTTCTACTGGACCAGATTGTGTGTTGCTTTGTTTGATTATTTGCTGCTGGCATCAGGGTGGAACACATTTCTTTAAAGAATTTTTAAATAACTAAGCCTGTGTAGGTGGCCAAGGTAGACAGTGTGAGCTTAGAAACTGCTGCATTATAATGCTACAGCAATAAGGAGTGTAATACAGAGCTATGCTGCAGTTTCTGTCTCAGCTGGCTGCTGTACTTTACTTCTGGATCACAGAAGACAGTTGTGGCAGATCTGTTTCCATAGTGAGTCCTCGAGAGTTCAATTTTCATATGGGGCTGTTGCTAGGTAGAAGAGGCTGGAAATTCCCCTAATTTGCAGTGGTCTGTGATTTTTTAGCTCCTGAGAAAGGAGGAAAGGGTAGGAAATGTGGAGGACAACGTATGTGTTCATTCTTAGAATTTAGTCTCTGAACTGTTGTCTACTTGTTGCTTGGAGCTACATATCCACTGCTACCTACATATCTCTGATAACATGGGCGACTTGATTGGTTGTGTTTGCACGTAGCAACAGATTTCTAGTAAAGTGTTAACTGCAAGTTTTAGATAGCTGTAAGCTTACAATATTCACACTTGGTGAAATTACACAATTACCAATATACTTTGAAGTGAGGGAGCATCCACTGCTTTGATTGCTACAGTCTGACAACAGGCATTCATACATGATAGTGACGTTCCTGAGCTGTTACTCTATGTCATCCTAAATTGCAATAAGAATTCTACAGGCATCAAATGTAAAGGAGGATTGGATTTCAATTTACTGTTAATTACAGATTGACACTATGATAGGTTTTCATTATTGTTACTAGAAACTGATGTTAAAATTCCGGAATGATGATTTTCTCTGTGACGTTGAGTTCCTTTCCAGATTTTTTGCTGCTAGCATAGCCTTTCTTGTAGGTTATATTTGCAAGGGACAAATTGGATGCTGCAAGAGCAGAGCTGAACTACTGCAACAGGGAGATAAGTGGCCTGTCAGTCATGCATAAAACTAATGTTTTGTGATGTTGTGACAAACTAAGAAAATGTCTGTGCTGTATGTGACTGTTTTCTGTTCTGACTTGTGTTTCTGCTTGTTTACGTGCATGGAATTCAGATGAAGAAATGAATATGAAAGGTAAAACAGGAACATAAGGAAGTCAGTGTTAGGTACAAGGCTTTGAATATCTGATTCTGTGCAGAATAGATTTCATAATTTTGCCTCGGGGCAAAGGTTGAGAGGACAAATAACCTCAAAGACCCTTGAAAAAAGAGGGAGATTAGGAGCCAAGTGTTAATGGTGAGTGGGACAAGCTGGCAGGCAAAGCAAGTGCACACAGACAGAAGAGACGTTGCCACGAGTGCTCCAGGCTGTTTCTTCAAGCTCAAGCCAGTCTGTATTGGCTGTAGATGGAAATCAGTGCTTTGGTAAAAAATACATACCTGCTTTTGTGTTGTGCCTAGAACGTAGGGGATTTAATCTCTGGGTGAAGATTATTATTGTAATCATGGTTGAGATCCAGAGCTGTAATTTTGGCCTGGACTGAAGACCAGTGTATGGCCTTACAAGGATAACAGGATGACACAGACTTGAATTTGTTTTGAGATGCTATGCCAAGCTTAGAATGATAAATTATCTTGAATGAAGATGTTTTAAGGTCATATGGTAGTGGATTATCATATTCAAAAAGAAATTACTTTTGACCATGCTAAAAGAATTTTCACAAAAATATTTATTTTTTAACTAATTTTCCTATTAGAAATGTGTTGATTATATTAGCAAGTGCTAAAAATATGGTTTATAATATGCAGAGTTTGTAGTGTGAATTACAAAAACCTGGCTATATACAGTGCTGCAAACAGAGACAGTACATTGTTCTTTACCCTCTCTTACCTGGATATGGTCCCTGAGCTTGGGTTTAAAGGACTCTTGTTTCTTCTTTGTGTTTCAGGGCAGATGTTGGTGAAGTACATTGTACTATTCCTGAAACTGGATTAACAAATCGCATTGTAGCTCTATTTGAACACGCAGTTCAGAGTGAAAATGGTACCCATTGTCCACTGCTGTGGAGAATGTATTTGAACTTTATGGTAAGATGAAGACTTATCAGTGTTGTTTTATTTTACTGTATTTGGAATTCTCATGAACACAGCTGCAATCGTATATAAAAAAATAAATACTAAATGCTGCCATGCCTCTATGATTTGCAAGATGATATATGTGAGTTGTATTGGTAGTTATTGCAGGGAATATTAAGGAAAATGTAATTCACATGGATTAGGAGTAATAGCTTTGACAGTATAGTCTTAATATAGATGCAGGCAAGTTACTATGTCTGATATCTTACATACATAAAAATATGTCATAAAATGTCAATAGATGGGTTCCACCCAATCTTACAATAGAAAGGTAAGTTGTCAGGGGAGAAAAACTTAAGAAAAGAGGAAGTAAATTGTAGGGACGCACATTTGTATTATTTTTTATGTGAGTAAAATCAGCAAAGATTACTTTTATTTATGTTTTAGACCTACTTTGTGGTTCTGAAAGGAAATTACAAGGTTTTTGATACTTCAGTCAAATCTAGATCCTCCTTTTTTTAAATTCACAGAATCACAAAATGGTTGAAATTGAAAGGGACCTCTGGAGGTCATCTTGTTCAAGCAGTATCACCTAGAGCTGGTTGTTTACTACAGTGTCTAGGTAGGTTTTGAATATCTCCTGTAGACTCCATAACTCTCCAGGGAACCCATGCTAGTACTCAATAACAATCACATTAAAAACTTGTTTCCTGATATTCAGACAGAGCCTCCTGCGATTTGGTTTGTGTGTTGCCTCTGATCCTGTCACTGGGCACCACTGAAAAGGGTCTGGCTCCCTGTTCTTTGCACCTTCCCTTGAGGCATTTATATATATGTATAAGTTCAGCCCTCAAGCCTTCTCTAGGCTGAGGAGTCCCCGCTCTCTCTGCCTCCCCTCTTAGGAGAAATGCCAGTGTCATCTTAGTGGCCCTTTGCTGGACTTTTACAGGGAAGCCAGCAGCTCGATGCAGGATGTCAGGTGTGACCTCACAAGTGCTGAGTAGAGGGGCAGGATCACCTCCCTCAACCTGCTGGCAGTGCATTGCCTGATGCAGTCCAAGATACCATTAGCCCTTCATTCCAGCAAGGACACACTGCTCAACTTAGTGTCCACCACGACCCCCAGTTCCTCTTCTGCCAAGTTGCTTTCCAGCTGAGTAGACCCCAGCATATATTGGTGCCTGGCCTTGTTCCTCCCCAGTTGCAGGAATTTACACTTCTTGTTGAACTTTGAGGTTCCTGTCAGCTGATTTCTCCATCCCATTGTGGTCCCTCTGGAAGGCAGTGTGACTCTCGGGTGTATCAGCTACTCCTCTCAGTTTTATGTCATCTGTGAGCTTGCTGAGGGTTGTACTCTGCACCATTAGCCAGGTCATTAACAAACATGTTAAATGACATTGGACCCAATACTGTCCCCAGGGATACTGCTAGTTACTGGCCTCCAACTAGTTCCACGGATCTCAACCCTCTGGGCCCAGACTTTGAGACAGCTTTCCATCTGTCTTGCTGTCTGTGTATCCAACTCTTACGTCAGCCACTTGTTTAGGAGGATCTTATGGGAGACAGTATCAAAAAGCCTTACTGAAGTCCACACAGACAACATCCACTTGCAGTTGTTCAACCTGGAGGAGAGGAGGGTCCTGGAACATACTGTCAGTGTATAGAAATACCTCATGAGAGGGTGTGAAGGCAGACAGACTCTTCTCAGTGCTGCCCAGTGATGGGACAAGAGGCAAAAGCCACAAGCTGAAATGTATCAAATTCTGTTTAGATATGAGAAAAAAGTTTTTTGCTGTGAGGTTCGTGAAACACTGGAAGAGGTTGTCTGGAGATTATGTTGTCTCTATCCGTAGAGATAACTCAGAAAATCAACTGGATGTGGTTCTGAGCAGCCTGCTTTTGCTGACCCTGCTTTGAGCAGAGGGCTTGGAGTGCAAAGTCTCCAGAGCTCCCTTCCAACCTCTGTGACTGTGAAGAATGCAAAGGCAGAATGTTACAGAAAGCTCTTTGCAGAGCTGCACAAGATTCGTGTGCAGCTCTAGGTTTCCTGTGGGTGAGTGAAATGCATTGCTGTTCAGTAAAAGGAGAGACTGGATGTGGCACTTACTTAACACCACCTGGTCTAGTTGACAGGCTGGTGTTAGGTTGGACTCAGTGATCTCAGAGGTCTTTTCCAACTTAGTTGATTCTGTGATTCTGGTTGCACCAGAACAGCACAAGTATCTACAACCAGTGTATCAGTAATGTGAAAAATAATTTCTATATTTTAAGACTTGACAAGGAAGAAGTTGCTGATTTTTAGCAACAGTACTGGTGTAGTCAGAACAAAAGAAGAGGTAAACTCACGAGCAAAGATTTCTTCTTCTCCAAAGGTCACAAAATATTTAATGTATTTTCAGTACTTTGAAATTAGTGCTTTTTTAGATTTGCCATAAAATCACATTTATTAAGTGTTTTTTCAAGTATTTCAATTAAAAAGATTTCTTCACAGAAATTGTGTAATTATTTCTACCTGTAACTGGGATGACTGAAGCTAAGGAGACTGTTCAGCACTGACCTCTGCTGCCTTTCTCTTCTAAACTTCATGATAGCTTTGTGCTCTGTACTTGTATGACATAGTTAAATGGATACTTTGAGGAAGAAGTTTTAATGCCTTCCAGACAGATACTAATTTGTCATATCCATTTTTATATGTAAGGAGGTTCAGCCTTACCAAGCTTCTGCTGAGTAAGAACATGTACGTGCATGAACTCTTCAGTGCATAAAACCAATGTATTATCACCTCCACTGTACCAAAGATGCTCTTGTGCAGTGTATGGGTAGCATATCAGATGTAAATTTTGGCTAATAATCTGCACTCTTGCATTATTATCTAGGCAAAGGTACTGACTTGAACTGAAATACTCAGCAGAGGTTCTTTCTGTGAGTTCTTGTTCTGTTATTTGTCATACAAGTAAAGCCCTGAAACTCCTTAAAGACGTCTGAAGAGTGTAACCAGTGTAATGTGGCAAATTGCATAGCTACCACAAGATACAGGAACAAGGATTCCTCAGCAGAAGAACTCTGAGCTTTTTAGCAATCCTTTCTTTATCTCAGAGGTAATTGTTTCATTATTTCAGCTGTTACTGCACTGAATTATGAACGTTTCTTTTTCTCACACAGGCTTCACTAGGAAAAAAAGAAAAAAGTAAAGGTTTGTTTTATAAAGCCCTTCAAAACTGTCCTTGGGCAAAGGTAAGCACTGAAAACATGTAAACCTGTCATTATACTCTAATTTTTGAAGTTCTGTATTTGAAAAAAAAAAAAAGTTAGACTTTATTAGTTGTTGTGAGTTATATGCAAATGAAAGGAGAAAATGGTGAGGAGGTACTGTTAAGATTTTCTGCAAATAAGAGATGCATCTGAAATGGAGTCATGGTCAGTGTTGTTTGTGTTTCAGGACACAAAAGTGTTGCATTACATTGAGGCATGGCAATAATAAATCCTGTGTGATCTAGAAGTGATTGAGTCTTTCAGACTGTTTTATCATGAGCATGGTAGTACCAGAACTATATAGGCAAAACAAAATGTATGTAGTTAATAGTATAGAAAATTATTGAGGAGCACCTGCAACTCCTCAAGTAATGTCCATATATGCTGCAAATGCTCCAGTGTCTCTTGACCTCTGTTGTATCTTTTTAAATAGTTACTTAGTGAAAGTTGGAAATCACTTTATTAAGCATCTACCTGTCTGTCACTATAGAAGTACTAATTCTGTTTGTATTATTTCAAAGGAGTGTATATGTATGTTCTTTCTACAGAGTTGTTGCCTATCTACTTACTTTTTTTACCACATTTCTTGCTGTGATAGAAAGATGGCACAGAAAAAATTCTTGTTGCCTTTTCAGGTACTCTACATGGATGCAGTAGAATATTTCCCTGATGATGTGCAAGAGACACTTGATCTCATGACTGAAAAAGAACTGAGAGTGCGGGTACCTATGGAAGAGCTGGATCTACTATTAGAGATTTAAAAAAAGACCGTGAAGGAACGGAGAAAGTACAGAAGCTACTTCCAAAGCTAACAGTTAGATCCATTTCTTTTCATACAGGAATTCTGTTGGCACTTTGGTACTATGTACTTTCTTTTAAGTTGTTTTCTTTTTTTAAAAAATCTTTTATATAAATTCCCATCAAAATGGAGTTCTGCTAGCTGCAAGTATTCTGGAATCAAGGACTTTTTGCCCACAAAAATGCATCCATTTCTCTTAAGTAGTGCTGGCTCCCACACAAGGATACCCTCTTTAAATAGCCTCCTGTTGAACGCTGCCCAATTTCTTATTCTGTTGTTTGAAATTACATTCCCTTGGGTTCAGTAGAGGTTCAGTATATGCCAACTATGGTTTGGTGAGCAGCACAGGAAATAAACATCTGCCAAATGGATGCTCCACTGTCCTCCAGTTGGCAGACTTCAGTAATTTCCTTCAGCTTGCTATGCGCGTATGTGTATATCACTACTAAGCCAAACGACCATTGCATCTGTACATATTCTGTGAGTAAAAGATAAATCTTTGCTTGATCAGGCACCTATTTTGGACTTGTATACTTTTACAGATGACCATTTTAATGCAAATATTTATAAAAAATATACCAGAATATTTGAAAATTCAAAAGGAACTTGTTTTTTGTTTATTAATAGAACTGAGTGTATTATGCATCTCTAAGCAGCTCGCTTCTAAACAAGTTACTGTAATTGATTACTCACTTTTGACCCAAATCCAGGCAATCATGGTAAGAGAAGTAGAGGTCTGGTCGGTATTTAATCCTCATCAAAGAAGGCAGAGTAGGCAAAACATGATTGTTTAAATAGTAGCTTCTATTCCAAGAGTCTTTAGTCAAGCTCCTAGAGAAGTCATACGAAATATGGTAACAATTTAAGGATACAGTTATGCTATATATTTATTTTATAAGACAGAATATGCTGAAATATGGAAAAGACTGTTTAGCATCCCTGCTCTTAATACCCAAGAACTCAGATATTGGATCTTCATCTGAAAATAGGGTACCTGCAGCCACTGAATACCCAGAATTGCTTCAGATGTTTTTCAGGAAAAAAGTGATTGTCACTAACAGCACTAAAAAATTGGAATCATCCAGCTGGTGAGACATGATGACATTTGAAACTATGTCTGGACAAAGCTATACAACCTGTGCCTTGGGTTTGCCTTTAGCACCACAACATTTTAGTTCATTTATTCCTTTATAAAATTACTTTAAACGTTACATGGAATATTATAATTTTAAATGGCATTACAGCACTTCTGAAGAGCCTTACATTGCTGCAGTTACAAGTGATGCTGGTTTCGCTGTGAAAATAATTGTTTAGGCTTTGTGAGAAATAAGTATTTAACTTTTTAAATCTGTGCTTCTTACAAAAATGACAGCTCCTGAAATGGAGGTAGAAGTTACTCTGTGTCTGAACAGTAACATGACAAATTATGCCTATGTTTGTCTATGCTTTCCCATCAAATCAGAATGCTGTTTCCCCTGAAGCCCAGAAAGGGCCATGGAATGGGATCAACTTGATTGTGCTCCTGCTTAGAGTCACAGAGCAGCCCAGGTTGGGAGGGACTTTGAAAGATCATCTGGTCCAACATTTTGTGAGCCTAGGTGAGATTACCTAGCGCTGTCTCCAATCACATTTGAAAACTTCCAGTGATGGCAGCAATTAGTTCTGTTTCAATCACTTCTCTCTTCCTTGCATTCTGTCCCCTCAGTCCTTTCTTTTGCACAGCTTTTCCCAGTCCAGCGCTTATGCTTCCTTCACTTGGGTGGTCAGAGGCTGCTCACTTCTGGAGCTCGTGAAGTCCTGCCCAATTCAGGCCCCAGTAGCTTTTTCCATCCTAATGGGGACTATACTCACTGTTCACTTTCTCCTGATCTTTATTACTTTTGTCTTGATCTTGGGACTCTTATTTCAGAAATGCTGGCCAAAGTGGCAGAAGTTAAATTCTGCTGCAAAAGGTAGAACCAAATTTCCAAATACATTTGTTTTTCAGTTCCTTTGGTGGCAGACATGGTACCAGAACAGAGTCCTTGGAATTTGCTTAATGAAATGCAGCTTTTCATCAGGGAGCTGAACTGACCTCTTTGTGGGTGTTGCTTCTAGCCAGAATTAACAGCCATGTCCCAAATAAAAAGTGCCTTGCTCTCCACACATTGTAAAGCTTTTCAGCCCCTCAAGCAATGATGAGAGCAACTGGCATGATTAGAAAGTGCTAAAAAATCCTTGCCTTTTTGTGACCTTTCCAAGGAGACAGATCTCCTAAGGTTTATAAGAATGGGTAATAAAACTTGTTTTTCTATCTCCAGATGAAAACCAATTCTATTTCAGGGTTTCTGACATCGATTAAATGAAAGACTGCATTCATCTGTAGGGTTTGTTTTTAACAATGAGCCACATAATTTTACATGGAAAAATGAAATCTCTTGGCCTTGCTGCTACCATTGTTAAAGCTCTGGCAGTTATCAAAGGCATTGCTGTGTGTAACTGTGCTCTTACTGGCCAGCATTTGCTCCCACTTTCCAGAACAAAGACTGCACATTGTTTAACTGTGGTCTGTATGAGGAACTTTATATAAACCTTAAAATTCACATGTACAACAGTTGGAAACTAATTCCTTAGAACTTAACAAGTCCTTCACAGAAGTACACTACACAGAATATTTCATAAGTAATATATGCATGGCTACAACTGAGCCAATAGAAATCTAACCCCTATGGGGTTGGAGCTGCAGGCAACAGACTTGTGTAGAGGGGAAGAATTCAAGATTATACTGCAGAACACCAAGTGTGACTTGTAGTTTGAATTTCTCTGTGCAGTCTGCTGTGTGACAGACCCGGCACCTCCAGCATTTGTGCTTGACCAATGCTTGTGCCTGACCAGTGTGCGCATCCTGTCCTGGGCAGCATGGAGCTCTAGAACCTCTTCCTACTGTGGTTGGTTCCTTTCAGAGACATTTGCTAGCTTGGATGTTTATGTAATGAACTGAAACCCTCTTGGGAAAAACAAATCTCACAAGTACCTTATCCAAACAAGTTAAGATCCTTGAGCTAAGATTACTAACAAGTGCCCATCTTGCTCTCTTACAGGCACAAGTGATAGAGATGGGTACCTTTAAAGTGTGTCTCAGTGTTACTCAAGGTTGCATATTTGTCATTAATTTTCATGTGTATGTGACACTGAGGTTACTCAAAAGTGTCTTGTCCTAGTTAGCCCCTAAAAAACCCAAGGTAATTAAGAGCAGCAGCAGTGCTGCAGTAGGTGTAAGAGACTGCCATGCCTAAGGAGGCCTGAGAGGTGGGGCTCCTGCACTGCTCCCTGCCTGGCAAGGTGTGGATCACTCAGACAAGCACTCATGGGTCATCAGCACTTTCTCTTGAAGGTAAGTCTGATAATACAGCAGACAGTTCCATGTAAATAGCAGGGCTTTGCTACCAAAGTGGTTCAATTCAAATAAATGTTTTATTGGGAAATGAAGAGTTACAATGACTGAAAAACCACAACCCACCAGATTTTAACCTGCTCATGAATGAAAATTAGCTATGTGGTTTTACACAAGACTCTCATTAACACAGAGAGTTGCAGGTAGTCCCCACAGAGACAGATGACTTAAAGATACAGTCCCTCAGGGGTTCCCTCCTGCTTCTTGTAGAGAACATTCTCTTTAGACTTCTTG
This sequence comes from Pyrocephalus nanus, assembly GCA_038380795.1. NCBI lineage: Eukaryota > Metazoa > Chordata > Aves > Passeriformes > Tyrannidae > Pyrocephalus > Pyrocephalus nanus. Next base: position 46,683,157 of record CM076265.1, on the reverse strand, counting down.
AAATCTTCATTTGTTACTTTCATTCGCCTTTCCCTCAAAGCCATCAGTCCAGCTTCTGTACAAATTGCCTGCAACACAGAAAGCAAGAATGGTTTTACAGTCACTCTGCAATCCCTTCAAGTCACACCTCTGAAGGCACCTGCATCTTCATACTGTTCTGAAGACTATGAGAATGAGGAGTGTCAACAAAATCTGCGTTCTGCAGTTTGATGCTGTTCAGTAGCATTGAAGCATGTAAAACAGGCTGGGTAAGGCCACATAAAAGGACAGAATAGTCAGAGGAACACTTCAGTGACAGAAAGGCAGCTTTGTAACAACAATATTTCTGTCCTGTGAGGATGGACAGACAGACTCAGCTCTGTCCCCAGTGGAGTGTGTGATCCTTCTGCAGGGACGTAACAGAGACATGTCAGGTTGGTTTAAGCTCATGAGTGTGGTAACTGTAGCCAGGGCTTTAGAAAAGCCTGAAATTCCCTCATCTACAGTTAAATTTATCTGCTTAAACATATTCCCTAAAAATGCTTTTTATCCTGCACTATCTTAAGTAATGTTTAATATACCGTGCACAAAGTTCCACATTCCCCTTTTTTTCACTTTGCTACTTTTAAAATTTCATATTCAGATCACACATTCAGGTATGTACTCTTGCCAGCACACGCTCCTCACAATTACAGTTTTTATAATTTCCCATTTGTACAGCAGAGTACATGTCATGCATAAAAGGTATTTTAAAGCCATCCAACTGTCCCTCGGTAACATAAACACAAGGAACTAGAGAACAGTTCAACAGACAACAGTTTTGGATGCAGTAAAAATGAAATTAATTTTTGCTTTGAAGTGAAGAATGGTGATGCGCGCTGACCTTAATATCTGCACCACTGAGATCATCTTTTGCCATAATCAGCTCATCCAAAGTCACATCATCTGCCAACGTCATCCTGCTTGTGTGAATCTGAAAGATTCGTTTCTTCGTCTTTTCATCAGGTAGAGGGAACTCTATTTTCCTATCAATGCGTCCTGTGCAAAGAAAAAAAGAGATCAGTCTTAGGTTTTTTGCATGCAGCTGTTGGAAACAGCAGGAAGAACATCTGAAGGTTTCACTGACAGTAACTGTTTTGCTGGGGTGTGTCCAGAGAAAGGCAAAGGAGCTGGTGAATGCCCTGGAGCACAAGTCTTATGAGGAGCAGCTGAAGGAGCTGGGAGTGTTCAGCCTGGAGAAAAGGAGGCTCAGGGGAGACCTTATCACTCTACAGCTTCCTGAAAGGAGGCTGTAGACAGGTGGGGGTTGGTCTCTTCTACCAGGTAGCAGGCAATAGGTTAAGAAAAAATGGCCTCAAGTTGCATCAGGGGAGGTTTAGACAGAATACTGGGAAAAATTTCTTCACGGAAAGGGTTGTCAAGCATTGGAAGAGGTTCCTCGGAGAAGTGATGGAATTACCATCCCTGGAAGTGCTTAGAAGAGATGTAAATGTGGCACTTAGGGACATGGCTTAGTAGTGGAATCAGTCATGTTAGCTTAATGGTTGCACTTAATGATCTTAAAGGTTCTTTCCAACCGCAACAATTGTATCATTCTTCATGCCACAATGAATCATGTCTTAGAGTAGAAAGTGAGATCAGACTATTTGCAATGAACAGGAAGCTACTGGAGCTGAAAGATATGATGATGCTGAAATGGTCTGTCACTGCAGGCAAGAGACCCCCTCACCTTGGAAACATAAGAAACCTTCCTTGAGTCACATATAAATATAAAAAATCCCAATATGTCACAGCACAGAAAAGTGTTAATGAAATACTTATGTTCTGGTAATGTATTTTGTTCTACACTGAGATTACAATTAGCTCTGAAATTTAATTTTTTGCCACACACACAGAGAAGATAAATCCCTATGCCAACTTGAATAATTCTTCCTCCCTATAATAAAACTTTAAAAACTAAACCAGAAACAAAACCAAAATCAAACACTCCTAACTGAAGAAGAAAGGTTTTGCAAGAATAGTTTTGCTGCAAGTCCCCTCTTTCTTCTATGTCAGTAGGGACTTTGGATGTTCTGGTACCCATTGTTTCAACTGAGCAATCTTTTGAAAGATATTTTCTGTCTCCAGATCACTCCTGTTTTCCTTTATAATATCTTTTCTAAAAAGGCTGATAGCACCACATCAGACAACTCAGGCTATGATACACAATGGTAAATCAGTCCATTGAGCTGCTGCCCTGGTTGCTCAAGCAGTGGTTTTAATCTGTTTAAATACCAGATACACAAGTGTAGGAAGTTCCCTTCCAATAACTTCCAGATCATCTTAGCTGTCTTTCAATACCAGCATAGTATTATCTTCTCTGTACTCTACAGCACTGGGTTTGACTTGAAGGGTGTAAAGCTAAGATGGTGACAAAACCAGACTTTTTTTAAAAAACACAAACATACCTCAGCAACTTCATACTGTGGAGTTTTTATTCTAAGCTCCTTAGATCTAGTCTAGTTACTGTTCAGAGTAGTTCTTTGACAATGTCATCCTAAATTATCTTTACTCTTTATCTAAACTCTTTTACTTTAGGAGTATCTTTACAACTTAGGATACTTACTTACACCTTCAGTATTTACTTGAAGGTAAATCCTTTCATCTCTGTCTTGCTCTCTACCTTCCGACTTAACAGACACCACAGACATCATCTCTCAGTACATTTTTAGTAGCAATCCAGAAATAGTATCTGTGACTGCTCAAGCTCCACAGATAACACGCACAGCTCCCTCCCTCACCCCCAAACGGCAGTGTGCCAGGTCAGTGAGGAAGCAGCCTGGTTGCCTTGCACCAGAACCCGGGCTGTCTCCCGTAAGGCTTAGGCTCTCACCCCTGAAGCAAAGGTGGTGCTGCCCCACCTTCCCCAGCTGCTGGAGGTGTTAGTGAAATGCTGCTGCTCCTGCACACAGCTTGTCTTAACAACTAGTTAAAATGGCTGTGCCACCTTCACAGAAAGGAAGAACATTCAAATTGTTATGCATATGTAAGAGGAATTAACACATTTCTTCTCATCCAAAGGTTTTTCTCCTACTTGGAAGCTTGTGAATGGGTTCCAATTTTAAGAGATGCACCAGGCAGAGATGAGCTGGTGAATAAGGACAAAGCAGGAACTTGCACTCTTTTTACCTGCCTGTGTTTGTCAAGTTATGACAAGTCCTTTCACAAGAAAAGTGGCTTAAGCATACACAGCAGGAAGTCCCTTACCTGGCCTAATTAAAGCTGGGTCCAGTGTTTCTATTCTGTTTGTAGCCATTATAACTTTAACATCTCCCCGGGAGTCAAACCCATCCAGCTGGTTCAGCAGCTCCAACATTGTGCGCTGGATCTCTCTCTCACCACCTGAATTTGAATCGTACCTTTAAGAAAAAGAGCATAGTCAGAACAAGCACTATGAAAACTGCCACTAAGGTATAAACAAAACTGAGGGGGGAGGGGTATTTTTTTTTTATACATCCTTAAGTGGTTTTTTTTCCACATTTAATGTTTATGCTTATAAAACAAAAAGCAGGTTTTCAGAATCATTGTGACATCTAAGTATGTAAAGAGACACTAAACTATTCTTGTAGCTGGGGAATTAACAGCCATCATACAAAATATATCTTTTTCCATAGTTTGTTACATATTTGGAAATATCTTCTTTCCCCCAAAAAAATTAACAGAAAAAGACGCAAAAACCTAACTCTTAAAGCATATGCACCCATACATGGGGGAGCAGCTGCCTATACCGGCACTTTGGGCTAGTGGCCGTGTATAACACTTATGGGAACCTTCTAATTTATTTAAAAAACACCGACTACTTTAAAGACTATTTGTATTGGACAGTTCCAACAAACCTACAGAATTTTCAAAGTAAGACGGCTTGCATACGGGCTCAACAACATAGATTAGTGTGGCATAAGTAATCCTTCTCCAGGACAGTAACTTACCATGTAAAGTTCTCAGAGCACAAGTTTTTAGCCACCTACCCAGAGGCAAATGACAAATGGATATACTGTGTACTAAGTATTCTGCTTTACTGTTGGATCACTAAAGCCCATTACTGTTCACTTGGATTTGCAGTTAGGGGATTCCCTATGCACATATACACAGCATGTCTTTCTGGTTTAGACACTCTCTCAGAGATGCTCCCAGGTAGCAAGAGAACAGAGATTATGTCTCCGGTCATGCCTATTTAATGTGAAAAGACTGCAATATATTTTGGTTCCAAAGAAGTTATTTGAACTTACATCAACAGTAGTATCTGAAAACAGTAGCAGAACCAAGAAACTGAGTCTCAGTACAGTTGCAGAGGATGTGTTTCCAGTAAACCCCTTGCTGTCCCTGGCAATACCTGTGTGTGAGGTGGGAGCTCAGACACTGTACCTCTTTGTTCCAATGGCATCGATTTCATCGATGAAGACGATGGATGGAGCGTGTTCCTCTGCCACGCGGAACAGCTCCCGCACGAGCTTCGGCCCATCACCCAAGTACTTCTGTATGAGCTCTGAGCCAACCACTCTCAGGAAGGTTGCTGAAGTTTGGTTTGCCACTGCTTTGGCAAGTAAAGTTTTACCTATTTTTAGTTAGAAAGAAATATTGTAATTAGTTTGCAGAGGGGCGAGAGTAAGGAAAGAAGGGAAAAGGAGTAAGGCAAGGAGAGAGAGGTGCCTTAACAAAACAGTGATGTGACATTTGTGACAGACTTGGCAATGCTTTAAATACTGACCAGCCATAATTTATTTTACTTGTGTTAACCTCAGCACAACTGTTACTGAACTGTAAAATACCTGTGCCAGGTGGTCCATACAGAATGACTCCTTTGGGTGGCTTTATACCCATCTCTTCATAATATTCAGGGTGGGTAAGAGGAAGTTCCACAGACTCCTACAGCACAAGAAAAACAAACGTGTGTTTTTATAAAGATCTGTGGGGGTCTCCAGAACAGCATTACTAAAAGTAATAAAGGCAAAATCAACTTCACTGATTTCAAGACAGACCTTGAAAAGCATGGCTCTCTGTTGCCTTCAATCCTAAGGCAGGCAACTACTCTATTTGCACAACTTTTCCTATTGTTTCTGTTTGACATGTGGAAGAGGAGCAGTTGAGTGTTTCCCCTACTCCAACCTCAATGCATCATGCTGAAGTTAGAGCCCCAAGAGGGATCCACTCATGGAGGACCTTGGGGCAGGGGGACATTTTATGGAAGGATACCTTTTATAAAGACTTACCAGATACTACAGATCAGTATTTTAAGAGCATTTGTGGTTTTGTACACCTACCAAAGCAAAAGGGTTGAGCTTTACCAGGGTTCAGGTACAGCTCCACTGGTAGGAACCCCCCTCCTCCTCCAACCAAACAACAAACAAATGCAAACACAAAACAAGCCAAGCACTAAATCCTCAGACTGCAGGGCATCAGACACTCAAAACAGCGTCTGCACTTTTTACAATTTAACTCTCAAATTGCAACAATCATTAACTTTACATGTTGCAAAATAAAAAGTTATTGGAGAGATTTTACAAGCTCTGGGCTCTACAGGCTCCAGAGCAACTGAAAAAGGTTCCTGTGCATGCAGCCTCTGAGGATCCACTTAAAAGGTTGAGATCCACAAGCCTGCCTAGCGAAACCAAATGAAGAAATGCACTCTAGCAAGATACAAACCACCACTACATGAACAGCAGCTGGTCCTGCTGTTTCCCTTCTGAGTTCCTAGCACAACAGCTGCTTGTTGGCTTACTGAGCTCTGTGAGTACAACTGAATACCTTGATTTCTTGAATCTGGTTGTCAAGGCCACCAATGTCAGCGTACGTTTCCTGAGGAGCTTTCTCTACTTTCATCACAGTCACTAAGGGGTCTGTGTCATCCATCAGGACTCCTATCACAGCATGAACCTAATTCAAGAATTAAGAGTTGTCAAAGAAGGCAGGGAGGATTATTAATACAAGCTCAACGCCCCTCTATTTAGGTGTGTGCAATACCCATTCAGCACACATACAAACATGCACACATACATACAATACAGCATCCTCTCTCCTGCGGTGCTCAGAAAAAAAAAGGCAAGTTAAAAACAGCACAAGAACTTGTAAGAAACTTCATTTTATAAAAACAACTCACCTTGTGATTTAGCAAAACAGAGCAGCCTGGCTCCAGCAGATCCTTGTCCACAAAGGACAGAATACTGACATAGTGTTCTGATCCTACTGACGTGGACACGATGGCGTGGTTGTCATCAATGATCTCCTCCAAGGTACCCACGGACATCGGTGTTCCCCTCAGGTCATCCACCTTGGATCTTTCTTCCTGTTGTTAAGGGAATCCAAGAAACAACTGAACAACGCAGGCAAAAAACATTCTTGTACAACACTGGCTCAAAAATTCAGACAAAACATAACAAAACCGGTCTTTCCTATTGCTGTTTTGTTGCCCCAAAAGGCACAAAAGCAGAGGCCAGTAGCAAAATCTAGTATTATTTTAGTCCTACCCTATGGACTCTACTAGATGGATGTGAATAAGTAGAATATCCTTTCTCTGTTGATGGATATCTGGGGGATGCACTTTGGCAGAGCATTAAGAAACAAAAAATCACTGTGGCCTCGTCTGCAGTAATCCATGCTTGGTCTAAAACCATTTAGCCAGTTAATGAAGAATTGTGATAAACCTAATATGTTTGTATCAACTTGAACATTCGTGGCACTTTATTTCTATTGCTTTGGTATGAAATTCACATTAATTAGAGCACTTATTGTAACACTAGAAGCAACAGATCACTCAAACCTCACCTCTTGTTTTTCTTCCAAAGGTTTCATCTGTTCTTGATTTCTGATAAATTCTTCCTCCATTAACAGATAATCTTTAATTCTCTCCAATTTCAACAATTTGAGTCTGCACTGTGTGTGAGGAGTCACTGTAACCAAAGCAGAATCCCGGTATTTTAGACCAAATTTGACATGGTACCAACTATTCACTAACTCATTTCCAGAAATCCTGGGGATTTTTTTTCTGGCAGTAACTCCTACATATTTTATTTGTCCCACTGCAATTCCAGACAAAAACCATATTTAATATTTTCTCTGAATTTCTCCTCACTTCAATTCCTCTCTCTCTTACCTGAAAATTTGTGGGCTGCATCTTGCAAAACAATAATCTTATTTTGTGGGATTTTTTCTCATTAATTAGAAACAAAATTCCATGTGGCTTTGTATTTATGACCTGCCCAGAGCCAGATCTAGAGGAGAGGACAGCTCCACACTTCCCCAAGAGCAGAAAGCCCAGCACTGCTGGACAGGCAGAATGCTCACCTAGGGGAAGTTTGCTGGCAGCATCAGGCCCCTTTGTTTTCTTCTTCTTTTTCCCCACTCTGGTTGGAACCGGAGGTTCATATTTCTTCTTCTTATCCTTGTTCATAAAAAGAATTCCATGAAAACAAAAAATAAATCAGCATAATAACAATGAGAAAATACACACAGGTGTTAAGTGCACAGAGTGAGGAAGAGGTCAAGGTGAAGGGCTTCCTAACAAAACTGTCTCCTCAGGATCTACAGCAAGAAGCCCAAAAGAAATATGACTCTTACTTTTACAAAAAAAAAAATTTCTGCTTATTTTACATCCCTCTTTCTAATTTAGAGTTCTGCCAGTTTTCAGTGAATACAGAACATGCAAGGCCCAAGCCTGACGTAAATCACGCAAAAAAAACCTAATAAATGAGAGGGTGAGAAAATATTGAATCTGAACCTTTCTGCTGCACTTCAATAAATGGATAACACACTTTCAGTGTCCCAGCTCGGACACTGCCTGCCATGTACATTGAGCTTCCACCCCCAAATGAGACCAGAAAAGCCCAAAAGGCCCACAGGGTGAAGGACAGACCTCATGCAGGTGACTGTATGATGTCACTTTCAAGCCAAAACCAGTTCCTTAAATGACAACTTTAGGGCAACTAGTCTGAACCCTGACAAATTTATCGTTTTATTTTTTTCAAAAATAAATTACTGTCAAGTAGCTTCAGTCTCCCTTAAGCCCCCTTTCCTATTTTTTGAACAGCACCTGTTTTCTCCATATGCACCCAGAAGAGATAAAGACATACATCAGAGCCAGCAAGAGTATAATTTTATGCAGTTACAAATACAAGAATAATTTTAAAAGGCCGTATAAAAAAGCCTACTGCAGCCAGGCTCTGCAGCAGCACACCTGTACTCCATCCTGTAAGTATTTGTTACCTTGTCATCCTTCTTGCTACCACCAGGACCGTGTCCACCGCTCTGACTTTGCCCCTAAATAAAAGAAAAAAAAACCCCAAAATAATAATAATTAAAAAAAAAACAAACCCAAACAAACAAATACGTGTTCAAACAAATACAGTTCTATGAATCGCGAAGCCCAGGAGCAGTTCCACGTACAGAAACGCCAGAACCGGATTTCTCTCGTCTTAACGAAGCAGTAATATACTGCTACCGACTGCCCAAAGCCAGTAAACAAAGCGAAGTGCCCTGCCCTGCCCGGCCCGGCCCGGTCCCTCCGCCCGCGCTCCCCCTGCCCGGCCTGGAAGCGCCGCCGGTGACTCCGCAAAACGCGGGGCGCTGGCGGCGGACGCCGAGGGCGCGGCCGGCAGAGACCCCATGCAGGTAGCCCCGCCGTGCCCGCAGCCCCCCGTGCCCCGCGCTCCGCCGTGCCCGCAGCCCCGCCGTGCCCCGCCGGGCCGGGCCGTCCCCACTCACCATGGCCCGCCGCCGCCAAACGGAAACGCCCCGGCAGCACCGGGACGGGCCGAGCGGCGTCACTACGGGCCGCGGCGAGGGACAGGCTTGGGCGGGGCCGGGCGGGTGTCAGTGCGGCCGCGGCCGGGAGAGGGCGCGATGCCCTCGCGGTGTGATCCAGCGTGGAACGTCCGGATCCAGCCGAGCTCCCGGCTGTGGATCGTGTGTCCCGGGGAGCCTTACCGGGAACAGCACCGGTACTCAACTAATCACTGCCGCACGAAGGGAAGCGGAGGGGCAGGCACTGATCTCTTCTCTGTGGTGATTAGTGACAGAACTTAAGGGAGTGGCCTGAAGTTGTCAGGAGAGATTTAGGTTGGATATTAGAAATAGATTCTTCACCCAGAGGGTGGCTGGGCACTGGAACAGGCTCCTCTGGGAAGTGGTCACAGCCCCAAGCCTGATGCAGTTCAAGAAGCGTTTGGATGACACTTTCAGGCATATGCTGTGGCTCCTGGGTGAGCTGTGCCAGGCCAGGAGTTGGACCCGACATTGATGGGTCCCTTCCAGCTCAGGACGTGGTGAGATTCTGGGATAACTCTGCCCACAGGCAAACCGCATCTGAAAGATTCCCCCTGACTTCACTGGAGAGCACAGGGGTTCTGTCCTGTGGACAGACACTCTGCGGTCACATTTCAGCTGCTGCTCTCCTTGCAACAGATTTTGAATACAGATTCAGATTAATAACACTTTTCACATTTCTTAACAGAGGAAGCATATTGTGATGACTGAGCTGAGAAGACATTTTAAACAGTCCGCTAAGGCAGATTTTGCTACAAAAGTGTGAAACTGCCTTCTCCACCACTGAAACTTAGAAGAAAAGGGTTCTTTCCCTATGAGATATTTCTTATAAATCTTACAGTTTGGTTTGCAACAAAACAGGAAGCACATGATAACAGCTGCCACAATGTTAATATCTGGAAAAACAAACAAACAAACAACAACAACAACAACAACAAACCAACAAAAAACCCCCCAACCAACCAACCAAAAAAACAAAAAAACCACAACTAAAACCTCTGAATATGCTGGGAAAATACTCCTATTTAGTCCTGGTAGTTCAAGTCACCTCTCTTCTACTTAACCACTCAGAGGGGGTCTTTCTGGGAAGTCCAAAACACTCAGGATGCATTGTGCCACAAGTAGCAGTGTTAAAGAGTGCATCTCTTGCCTGCTTCATGTGCCTGCCTGGGAAGCAGTCCTGCTCCTGTCAGGTGTCTTGGGAGGATGCTGTCATGAAGACATTAATCAGTCACAATTTCACCTTGCACATACTGCAAACTCTCCTTTCATTGTGGGGCCTGGTGCTGCGGAGGAAGGTGTGTGGACACTGTAGTGTAGCCTGGAGTATGGAAAGGAGCAAAACTAGGGCTAGTGTTTTACAACATGCATGGAAGGATCTCTACTGAGTCCATGATATACTGAATATTGCTGACAGTAAATGATTTCAATTCACCTGCTGGTGCTGGTAGTTCTCCACCTGTAGCTGAGTTGCCTTGTGTTTTGACTGTTCCAACAATATGAACAAGCATTCATTCTGTGTATAAAATGCCAGTAGCTCTTTTTCCAAAAGTTTGTTTTTCCATAGCATTTTTCCATCTGTGTTTTCAAAATAAATGAAGGCATCCAACCTTGTTTTAAAGTCACTTGTAGAGGGACTAATCAGAAAAAGCTTCTCTGCATTGAAAGAATGGAAATACAAATTAAAGAAAGAGTGTGGTGGGGTGGTGGTTTGTATGTCTAGGAATGAAATCTAAGCTTCATGAGTTTTAACTGCCAAGAAAGAAGAGACACTGTGATCTTTCTGTTAGGACTTCTTGCTGTCAGCAGGTCTCTGTTCACAGAGTTCACAGAACTGAAACAAAGGAAGAAGAGTGGCAAATGTTCTTCATGCCTTATATTTAAAATAACAGGGGTTTTTTTCCTAGACCTGATGCTTCCTCCCATCTCTTGCATCAGCTAGTCAACATAAAAACATGTTATTGTTGTGTGTGTTGTAAGAATTGTTTTTCTTATGGGTAACATTTCAAGAACACTGGAAAAGTTTTCAGGAAATCCCTCCCTTCAGAAAAACATAACTTATGTTATAACTTATACCTACAGTGAGTTCTACTGGTCTCTGATATTCCTGGGGAAATGCAGTAGAAACTTCCAGTGTCTGCTTTTGACATTCCTGTCTGAGTAAGGAACTTTATTAGTTATTAATGTAAGTGGCAGGGTTGTGTGGAAAGGTATGAGGTTTTGATCATTTACTTTGGTTTGGTTCCATTTGTTCGCGAGGGTTACTGTTGTGCACTGTGGATTTGATCTGACTTTTCTATTGTTTTTATTCTTTTATGAATTAGCTGTCATTTTATTACAGTATCAGCTGTTCTGTAACTTTTAAGGCCATTGGAATGAAATTAAATAAAAATAGGTGTTCTCTTCTTTAATAACATTTACTTTTTGGAATTTACTCTCTTATAGGATTGCATCTGTATTTCTTACAGGGTACAGGTACTAGAACATCCTTTCCCTCAAATATATATAATTTTTCCTCCCTTCAACCTCCCTTTAGATTCAGACATACTCATATTTCTTTCCAATTATACCTGCAATTGATAGTTCTGTTCATGATTGAGATTTCTCGTCACTTTTTTCTTATGAAAGCCTGATTTCAGTGGCTTGTGTTTAAGTGGGATAATTATGGTCCAAGCTGACCTCAGTGGTAGGGGTATAAGGTTAAAGAGAATGTAAAAGCTGAACTTTGCACTTATGAGCTCACAAGACAAATCTGTGACAGCATATCTGTTTTTGTAGCCTTTATAAGTATTAGGAAATTATGTATGGCAGCATTAGTAAAAGGGTGTTGTCGAGAATGTCTCCCAGCTCATGTGCTTAAGTGCATGCTATGAAACAGCTGTGGCAGAACTACAGAAGGCAAATGCTGTGGGTTTTGAACCAATTTCTGATTTGGGGTGATCTGGTAAATGGCTTTAAGTTCTTGGGATTAGTAGTGCTGGTGAACTGCAAGAGCTAGAGAAATGCAGTTCTATAACCTGGCTTGCCTTAACTTTGCACATCCACAGTTTTGACTTGGTTGCAGAGTACAGATAATGTCCAGTTAGGAACTTTAAACAATAAATATGTTTAATGATCCAAGTGCCTCTGATTTCTTTTGTTATACTTGCTGGAAAAATAACTCCAAAAGAGCGAGCGGGGGTAACAGGAAGGGACACACAGTCCTTGTTTGTTAAAGATGAACATAGCCTTGGGGGTATCAAAAAGCTTCTCTTTACAGAGTTGTCCAGGGAGGGTCAGTTTTTTTGTGCTTTGTTTTTTCTTAGTGTTTTCCACTCCCTCCTCTTCATTCTGCAGTAAGCTTACTGCTGATCTTTTTGGCATATGGTAAAACCCCCAGCTCTGTTCCCAGGCCTTCGAGGAGGAAGAGGGCAGCTGAGGGCTGGGGGAATATTTGGCTTGGGATTAGTACATAGCAAAGAAGGTTTATTTTCCCTTTGCACATACAGGAAATTACTAGGATTGCTTGTGTTTTTGATGTTAATTTGTCCTTCTTAATATATGTCTAGCCACCTAGAGCTTTTTGTGTTTGCATAAAAATAAATAAACCTACATACTGGAAAAAGATTAATCTTGCTATAGTTGCTACATATAGCAAGGGTCACATTTTCAGAAGTTGCAAGTTGCACTCCGTCTTTTCATAAATGTGCTAAGAACTTACATCCCCTTCAATAAATGAATAGAAACACAGACTATTAAGGACCATTTGGATTTTTTTTTAAAGTGTGCATGTGCCAAGGTACCAAATTAACCATTAAGCTTCTCTTCTGCTTACACATTGTTCAAAGATTTTAGCAATCGAAGGTATTTCTACCACCTACTAACTGGCATGTAACTATGTGAAGGGTAGTTATTAGCAGGATACTTTACCCTTCTAGGCTCCTCAAAGAATCAGCCAAGTGAAGTTTCTCCCCCAACTCAGAACAAGGCTCATCATCTTCGGGAAGAGTCTTACATTGCCCATCCATGGAACTAGGGACATGACTTTCTTAAACTAAGCTGCTCTAATAAGTGCCTGCTGTCAGGCAACATGATTGCTTCCTCCTTCTCCCATTACCAAGACTCAAATATGATGATTTTAAAAATAGGAATGTCACCTGCACCTCCACTGTTTTCCCTGAAGCCCGTATTGTATGTTTGAATCAGTTCATTTTCCAGCTCCCACTGGTACGTGTTGGTGTTGTGGTCTGAGTACCACTGAAAAGCAGACTTCTTGGAGCAGGAATTATTTGGAACTGGACAAGCATAATTCAAAACATCTGAAGTGCATGGATGCTTTCAAAAATTCTGGGAATAAAATTCTTGGGAATCTCTGAGTGCTGTAGCACCTTGACGATTGTTTTATACATGTTTTCAGAATACTACAGGACAAGTAATTTTATTAAAAGTTATGTTTATAGAACACTATGTCTTCATATGATGTCATTTGGAAATCTCAAAGCAATACATAATTCCCCTACGTTCAATCTCTTAGTCTTGTATGCAGGCAGTTCTTCACCTGGCTGATTAATGATTGCTGATGTTGAAAAGATGCCATCACCCAGTGTTCCTTAGAGTCAACTCACTAGTAGTCTAGAATGGTTTTATCAAACTGAATACATCATCCTTAATTACATCAGCATTCACACAAATTAGTTTGTTCCAGAGCCACTTGGCAGGACTCAGTCAAATGATGAAGAGATACCAAAATAATTTTTATGGAAAAAGAAGAGCCTGAAATAGGCTTTTTGTATCATTTCACAGAAAATAGGATTTCTAAAGACACATAGAAATGCTTTCTAAGTATTATACTGACTACTACTTAGGCTGTGAGCCTGAAATTCTTAGACAGCAATAAATGTTTGCCAAATCTATGTGCTCCATTGTTTTCTAGTAACTGCTAATGATTTGTGTTTTCCATCATGAAAGGGCAGAGTTGTTCTAATTACTTATCTAATGCTGCAAGTGCTCATGCTTTGCAAAGCCCAAGAAAGGCATTATGCCTGCTCCAAGGGGCTTCTCCTCACAGTGCAGTGCAGAGGGAGGCCAGAGGGCAAAGCACATCAGCACAAATACACCAGCAAAGCATTCATTAAGTACAGTAGTTAAAGTCAGAAAGCATTTAGGGACAGTCCCAAAGCCCACTGAAGCAGATAGAAAGAAAGGCTGAATCTAACAATGAAAAGCGTTAAGTGTTTTATACACACGAGTATTTAAGGGAGCAGAAAGTGGGAAGAGGGGAGAGAGCTGTTGTCAGTGTAGGAGAATGGGAAATAATTGTCTGAGACATCAGAAAAATGAGTGGATATGTCACAGTTTGTGGGGTTCAGGGAAAACTCAGACCAGTGGGTCCTTGTAACTGAGTTGTAGTTTTCCCCTGCCAAGCTTGGCAGGGGGGCTACCTGTCTGGCCCTGGGGGCTAACCCCAGCCACACCCAAGCACTAGACAAGAGACAAGCAGCTGAAGGTGATCTCAGCTGTAGCTGATCTGATTTATTTTACAAACTGGAAGGTTTTTATAGGGCAGATGAGGAAGGTTCGAGAATAAGGGAAAGGTATGCTCGGATACAGTATTTGACAATTAGCAGGGATTGACAGAGAAAAAGGGGAGATACAGAGCTTTTCAGATAACTTTTAAGTACTTAATTGGAAAGGCCAGATGCCCTTCCGGGACACTGTCCAATCAGGAACTGTCTGCTTTCTCCTATGGGAGAAAACTTACAACCTAACAGAAAAAGAACATGAACATAAAATGGAGGTCTCAGTCTATCTGTCTGATGCAGGGACATTCAGGAATCAGACACGGATTCCTTCCACTGGTTAAACTCCTCTTCCTCCTCCACCCCATCTCCAACATGGATGTATCTTAATAGCTTAATGTCCCTAGTAACCTAGGAGTCACTAGCTTCATCACCTTGCCACTGGAATTAAGATGAAGATAGGTTGGTTTTAATTGCTCCTCCCTGAAGTGATGGTTCTTCATTAATCTGTTGGCTGTAATGTAATGGCTCCTCTCTGTCATTTCCTACAGCATTGTAATCTAATACTGCATAAATGTCTCACCATGTTCACATCCTCTGTTGAGTAATTGTGTCTTTGGTTTCATGATGCATAGTCTGTTCAATCAGCCTGTAATTGCAGCACTATCTGGAGATATGGTTGATATATCTATGTAATTATGTTTATTGTTAATAATGCAAATTGAATCTGTTGAGTTAGTCAAATCAGTCATCCTTACTTGCAAGCAGCAGTTTCTACAGATGATTTCTGTGGCTGCTGAGGACTGTTTTTTTTAGTTCTCATTTGCTCATTCATAGAAAATATACTTTTACTGAAAGGTAACTTTGAAAATAAAAACAAAAGTCCAATCATGGAAGTGTCAGCACTTACTGTAAAAGCTGTGCAGAAACTTTGTCTACCCAAAACAGCTGAAGAAGGTCCTGAATTCAGTGCAGTGAGTGTGGCACTGGTGTGAAGAGTGAGAAATGAGAAATGCATGAATTCCTGTTTGTTTTGGGTATTTCTTCATATGGACTTTTCTAATTATTGCCAGGGTGATGAATTCAGGAGTATTTGGAGATGCCAGTCTTGTCTGGAAAACCATAGGAGCCATGCAGGTGCTGTGATTCTGAAGCTGTATTTATGTTCCACAAAGATGTCTGTTGAAAAAAACTTTGTCCCTCCCTGATATAGTTTTCTTTCCTTCCAGTCCTGCATAAAATCAGCCTTGGCAAAGGTTTTCAGATACAGATTTACAGTTGGTGAAATTGCCTGTACTCCCTGCTGTAAATACATCTGTCTATTTCAGTTTCCTTCTTTTTCATTAACAGCAGTTTCCTTCATATTCTATTATTCAAATGTTATATCTATTAAGATAATATACTTAATATTCTCTTCAAGGCCAGGTTAGATAGGGTCCTGAGCAACCTTGTCTAGTGAGTGGCGACCAACCTTGTCTAGTGAGTGGCATCCCTGCCCACAGCAGGGGGGTTGGAACAAGATGATCTTTAAGATCACTTCCAACCCAAAACATTTTATGATTGTATGATTATAGAGTGAAGTGTTCAGAGACCATGTGAGTTTTATTTTTTTTTTAATTATACTGTTTTTCAATAACATTAAACTTCACTGGGGTCCTACTTTGACATTTTGGATGTCACCTCTTCTTTCCTAGTCTTCTGTTTTAGAAGCTATTCTATTTGCTATTAACTGCATTTGAAACATGTAAAATCACCTGCTGTATTAGTGATTTCTTGAATGGCACCATGAAGAGTTTTGGTGACAGGCTGATGTGCACAGTTCTTCATGTCAAAAGTATTATGCCACATTAGTGTGATGGCTAACACAAGAGAAAGGCTTCAACCAAGGATATATAAAATTATACAAGTTAGAGATAGAAGAGACACTACTTTTTTCAGAGTATTTTTCTCAGTCTGATAAAAAAAATTATGTAACCTATGATAGTACCCCCAAAGTTGGGTCTGAATGATCTATGTGACACAGACTCTATGTGAACCAACAGCAAGGTACAAAATTCTCCAGTCCATTATCCTGCTTTCAGTGCTCTTAACACCTAAAGACAACTTTCTGCAGCAGCAGTGTGTAGTTTGGCAGGTCTCACATCCAAATAATGATCCATCCCAAACATATTTATACATGAAATGTGGTTGTATCCTGTCAGTCATGGATTCAGGAACCTCTTGGGAGTGTTCCGGTTAATTAAATATGAAACAGGGACAATAGTTACAACAATGTCAACATATTCCACTGTCAGCTCTTAAAAGAAGAGCTCTTTTGCTCGTGTTAAACCAAATCTCCCCAGCCTGGCAATGAAAAAGACAGATGGCCACCCAGAGAAACAACGGTCCTTCACAAAACTAAAAGAAATTGGAGCTAAAATGGTACGTTAAACACAGTGCACCATTGCTAATTATTACATAGAACTGTGTCTATCATTGGATCTAAGAGTATAATTTAATTTAGAGAAATTAATGTCTTTTCATAAGTGATGGTACTTTTATTATCCGTATCTCTCTTTGTGTTGTGTTTGTGTATATGTTCCATCCACTTGTGCTTCCCTGTAATTAGCTTCAGAGATAACATGGTGGTTACCATATATCCGCAGGATGCAGTGTAGAAAAACATTTGCAGTTTCAGAAACTGTCTGGTGCTGAGTGTCAAATTTAAGTTGTTTCTAACTAATTTCCTGGAGGTCTGGCTCCAAACTCAGTTTAGGGACACAAGTGAAATAAGCAACATCTCCCTCCTCTCCCAAACCCAGACTGTCGTACAAACCTTAGCTGACCAAGCATACTCTTTATGTTTTTGCTGTAGGAACAAAAACCCCCAAACCTCAACAGATCTGGCAGTATCAAGTCCCATGGCAGCATAACAGTTCTCATCCACAAATACATAAGTGATATTTTATGTTTAGAAGTAAAATTCATTAAAGAGTTAAACATTTTTAGATCCCCATTCTCATTTTGGTGATTCTCAATAGAGCTTGCCAGCAGAGAACTTTGTGTGCGTGCATGCTTCTGTCTTCACAAAAAGATGTGCTTTTTGGTTTAGGTTGCTATGTTTTTCCCCTTTGTCACTCACATATTGTTTGTTGTTGCTCTTATTGATACTGCACTCCTCTGCAATTACAATATAAGTAAACTGTCTCCCTACACAGAATGGTCACAGCTGCAGAGGAAAATAAGCGAGACACTTATAGCCAGTTTGGTTCAATAGTAGATACATAATACAGGGAGAGGCTAAACAATGACAGAATAGGATGTGATAAACGAATCACCAAGGATGAAATATTTAACCTTGCAAAATCAATAAAAAATAGAAAAGAAAAAAAGATCTAAGCAGTGTCTTAATGTGTGTCAGGGTATATACATGGCGAGGGTTGGGAAGAACAGAATGCTAGAATAATATAACTTCCAAGAAGTGAGAGGTTGGATGTAAGTAGGATACCAAAGAAGCAGAACATAATGTTACTGCCCAAGCTGCCCAGAGCTGAGTCTCTGGAGTATTCCCCTAAACAGAATATTGGAATAAAGACATTTAAACTGAGAGCCAAATGTTTGGATAACACATCTCTGGCTATGTCCCGCCCTGGCTGTGAGTGGCTCTGGGTAGGGACAGTCTGCTTCCCAGCAGTATGTGGCATGTCATTTCCTTCTGCTGAAGCCTGCTTTCTTGGGACTTTTCTGTCAACAGGAATTACTCACTTTGTGGTCTTTTTATCTCAGGATGCTCCTTTTGTAAATGAAGAATTAGTCATACCGTATGAATAATGTTTGAAAGCGGATGTCTTGAGCACATTTAATTGAGACAGAATACAACACCGTTGCAATAAAATAAATTTGGTTCTGCCTGCAACAACTGGGAACACTATAGGTAAGTGTCTTGATGGCTTCTGTGGGGCAGGATTACAGAAAAGGTTAGAGAAAACAGTCGGGGAGAACCTACCAAATTTGCTATTGGTTCCTTAGCAGCACTGTCAAGCTTTTTGTACTTCATTCTTCTGTCTTCTGTTTAACTTCTTTGAAATTTCAGAGAATTAGCAAGGATTTCAGGATATTTTCCCAATCCAGGCTTTTGGCTGTTCAGACTGGAGCACAGTTACTACTTTGTAAATTAGAACCACTTCTAGGGTGATGTTATTGCAATTAAATGGGAACTATCACTGTTTCCTTGGAAGATAGCCAGGAGCCCTCTCCGCTGTTAGTCCACCTCCACTCTGTCTGAATGTGGGACTTTGTATGCAGATTAAATAGTTTTCTTCTCTACAATATGTGTAAAAAACCCATTAATTTTTCTCTTTATTACATCTTCTTGATAATGAGATACTATTTATCTTTTTTTCTTAACATAAGCAACTATTCCTCTGGAACATCAATTGAAGACTTGAAAATGAGTATTTCAGCAAAGGTGAAATACCCATGCCAGGGCTTGGGCAAATGCAAACCATATTATCTACAAAGTGATTTCAGAAGAGAAGCAGGGCACTCCTCTGAAATATTGGCAGCAATGATGTGTTCCCAGAAAGCTGGTAAGGCTCAGGAATCAGTTGTAATCAAAGAGTGAAAACTCTGTTTTTTCAGTCCTGGTCTATTTAAAGATGCCACACTTCTTCTATAGCAGACAGTACACAGCATGTCTTAAATACAGTCCAACACTGTGAATCTTATTTTGGAGGTCCTGACACTTTCTATGCATTTCCCAGGGAATCCCACACAGACAAGTCAAGGTCATGATTTCCAAGAGGTAACAAGAAAGAATACGCAATCATTGTGATTCCAGAAGGTTCTGGTTGATTTCTGAAGCCCAACTTGACATTTGGCCACTTGAGAATCTGTATTTATGGCCTTTACCTCTATAGTAGCTACAAACTGCTCTGTCCTATGGAACCATACCCAGGCAGACGAGAAGCAGGCATGTTACTGTAAGTAATTACGATACCTAGGTAAAACTCTTACTATTAAATATCTGTTCTTGAGCCAGAAAAATCTGTAGCCTATGTAGTCATGGTATTTTTCACTTATGCTAGATCCCACACTATTAATATGCTGTCTTTAAGATATAAGGAAATTAAAACAGAATCTGACTCATTGCCTTGTAAGAAGACTGTCTCTCTTTTTATTAGCTAACTGCAATCTGTATCTCCTCAAGATATTTGGAGCAGCTGATCTGTCTTCCACCTCATGAAACTAACTCACCTTGGCCATATCACAACAGGATAAATGGAATCAAAATAAATGGTACACGCATTATGCATTTGTACAGTGAAGGGCAGCAGTGTCAATCATGGCTTGTGTGGACATCAGTGAAAATTTGCAAATTGTTCAATATCATAAGCAAGACAAACTAGAAGCAGAAATCTCTAGAGCAGGTGGATTTACTACCCCAACCAGATGCATTTTTCAGAGATCCTACTGCCCGTTAAAAAGTGATTGGCTGTGTAATTACGGATATGATTACGAATATTAGATCAACAGGCTGACAATAATCATGGTAGCCAAATTTTGGTCTCTGGCAGAAATGAGATTAACAATTGAGAAGTTCTCTCATGGAGACTAACCAGATTTCCTGTGCAACATAAGCATTCTTTATTAAGCTTGTTGAACAAAAAGGCCCCAAGACATCCTGAAATAGCAGTTTGTTTCATCTATTTTTCTTCCTCTGAATAGGTCAATGTCTGATGTTTCCATCAGTTTGTTCTATAGACCCCGCACACATTGTGGAATGGAAGCCAGGTTTCATGAGCAGTCCAGACATGGCAGTGAAGGTAGCAGAGCTGGATCACTGCTTGTAGAGGTATCTTATCTGAATCTGGAGCAGGGTAACTCGGTGCAGGTTCTGGACAAGCAGTGAGAGGCTGGTGAGCAGACTGTGCAGGGCAGCAGCCAGGTCTGAACTGCAGTGTCAGAAGTCACCAATATCCATTCCAAGCAGGCAGAGGTTTTGGCTGAAGGCAGTGCAGCCCCCAGGGAGGCAGCCAGCACCATGTGTTTGGGAGTCTGTCTGCATGTTCATAGCACTGGGTACCTTCTGTTCCTGCCAGTTTGCAGAGTCCAAACACTCTCCCCCTCAAGTGTGCTAAATCCCTTGTAAAGAGGTTCTTTTCTGACTTCTCTGCAGCCTCCTCCTGATAATTTTTCTGTGGAAGCTGCAGACAGTCCAATCCCATGCTAACAACTGCTTGCTGCAGGGCTTATGTATAACATTCACAGCACTGCCAACCCCAAATCTCAAGGACATGCTGTAAACACTGAAATAAGAACTGCAATCTTTTCCATGATTTTTAGAAACACATTTTAATGGTCCCTCTGCCTATAAGTTTATGACCTTACAGAGTGCATCCGAACCTTATGTTCAAGCTTTTCTTTTTGACCATGACAGAGTACTTCTATAAAAGAAAGCTGAGATTCTCCTGGATCACACTGATGAAGGGGCTGGGAGTTCCAAGGGAAGTGTTCCATATGCTCAATACACCAATAAAATCAGTGGTGCTGACAAAAACGATTATTATTCATGATCACTCCAGAAGCACAGACCTTGCAAGGTAGTGATGGAACAGTAAGAACTTGGTGGCTAGAGAAAGGGCAACAATAGCAGAAGTGATGAAGGGAGAGGCAGGGGAGCAGAGCTTTTTAGAGTGTGCTGCCTGGCTGTTGGCTGAAGTACAATGGGATTTCAGCTGGCTACTGTCACCTCTAGACAGGGAAGGTATTTCTGGAAGAGGAAAGTAAGAGTCTGGATGAGGTGTGTACCAGTAATAGAAAAAAATGGGAGCATATTTATTTTTCATCACTACCCCATTGTTTACATACACCCCCAAATAAAAAAGAGTGTAGGGCAGGCAGAGATCTGATATGTACTCAATTCACACAAAACCAGCAGGAATGTGATGTCCCTGTCTCTGCTTTCAGACTCTTTGGAAGAGGCAAAAATTGCTGGGGAAACCCTTACCCATTTACTTACTTTAATGTCCTGAGTTTGTAAACAATTCTATTCCTCCCTTGGTAAAAGAGATGCAAGAGAGGAAAACAATCCTGAGAATTTTGGTTCTGGGCTGAGATATCCTGATAACCCTTCATGTCCTGTAGAGCCAGCCCAGCCAGGCTTACCAGTGACTCAGGGCTTCTGGAGAGCTCCTGCATTCACTGCTGGCAGCTGAAATACAGTGTCACACAGAAATGTGAGTGGTCAGAAGGACCAGGAGGTCACTTTTTTTCCTTTTCTCCATGCAACATGACTCAGCATACTCACTGACAACATGGTGACTGAGGATTTCTATACATGCAAAAGACAGGCTGGATTTCATCCCTACTTAAGTGACCTGGAATACAATTCCAAATGGACAGAAGTTCAGT
The DNA here is from genome assembly GCA_038380795.1 of Pyrocephalus nanus. Classification (NCBI taxonomy): domain Eukaryota; kingdom Metazoa; phylum Chordata; class Aves; order Passeriformes; family Tyrannidae; genus Pyrocephalus; species Pyrocephalus nanus. Next base: position 46,661,492 of record CM076265.1, on the reverse strand, counting down.
TTTCATTACCTTCTCTCTCTTAACCCTTTCCTCTCAACTCAAGTGGTGGCCAGGCATCCCAGCTGCAAAATATCATGAGGCAGGAACATCAGCCCCAGATGAACTGGGAATAAACAATTCACCAGAACAGCTGCAGAGGAACAATCAAGTACTGAAAGCATCCAGACCCTGGAAACTTGTAGAGACCAGCCCAAAGGGAAAATCACAGGTTCACCCTTGTGCTTCCAGCCCTCCAGAACAGACAAGTAATAGGGAGGGATGGAAACACACACAGTAGCACCTACAGCATGTCAGGAAGCTCCCTGCACATGGTGTTCAGTGACTGAAGTGTGCAATTGGGCCATTTGCCACACCAAGGCACTAGGTCATTGAATTAATACAGTAGGTGCACTGCTGAGAAAAAGAAGAGGTCAGACTTTCCTCTCATGTGGCTTGTAGCAACTAATTATTGTGGAAACTCGCTGTGAGAACATGAAAACTGTCAGATTAATGTATTTTTTGTATTTAACACAATATCTGTTGAAAACGTGAGCTGTTTTTTGTCTTTTTGACCATCTCTCCATGTTATCACTGATGCAGCAGATAAGTTCCCAAGTCCTTTGTCTATACAGCTAAATGAAAATAAACTACCACTTTTCAAGCATGAATGCAACACTCAGAACCAGAACTGGGTCATTAGGCTGATTCAAGTTGCTGAAAGTAAGTTTGCACCAGGGCTGACTGTAATAAGAATCTGCCTGCAGTAAGTAGTGGCCAGAGCTAAGAACTTTGATGGAAATCCATAAGCAGCAATAATACAAATACCAGAAGTTTTCTCACTAAAAAAATGGAGATTTATTGCAGACCTGTAAATTCTTTCAGTTAAGCTTAGGTGCATGGGACTAGAAGAATTTAATGCTGCTTGAGGACTATGTCATTGAACAGCTATTACTGCAATTAGCCTTAATAGACATATCCTCCTGAAAGCACATTTCAGTTCATTATCTGTCTTTAGCTTAGTTATTTATCTCCTGTCTAATTACCAAGTCGTACTTCCTCTTTGCTACAAATCCCTTGCTATTTTATGCCTTAGAAAGAGCTAGTCTAAGTTTTTACATGTTTGCTGTTATATATATAACAAGTAAATTGCTTCAGGAAATCCCTGGGGGCAGTTTGTTAAGCAAAGCTCATTAATTTACTTACCTGGATTGCCTAAACACTTCTCTGCAGCTGGGAGTGCAGGTGCATGCAAACCCTGGTGATCCCCTTTTACAATCTAATCCTTTTCCTCGCTGGCACTGGTGAGTGAAACACGTGCTCCCTTAACACGCCAGAGTCCACCCAGAGCGGGGCCGTGCTCCTGTCTCCCGGGCTGGCAGCTACAGCACCTGTCTGTCCCAGGTCAGGCACAGCCAGGGCTCAGCTGCCTCTGTCCTCAAGACTTCTACAGAATTCTAGAGTCAAGCAAAGCTTTAGCTTGTGCATCAGAATGAAAGAGCTACCAAGCACATAGCATATTTCAAAAACTTCAAAAAGCTGGAAGGGGCTGTTTGGATCATGAAACCCAGTCCCTATGATCCCAGACAGCAACACAATAGAATTCTCCAAAGCATCTGCCCTGTGCCATAGCTCTGGCCTGGAAATATTTCCCCATTTACTGTGACAAGTATAACCTCTTTTGTACCCATTACCAAAAGTCCACAAGACTTTAACATGGCATGGCAAAAAGGCACAGGAGAAATGGGGAGAGTCACTCCAGTCTGAGGTCCCTGCAGCAGTGGGGCTTATGGGTTAATGGGTTAACATGTCAATCTATCTAGAAACTGATGACAGCTCATCCTCTGTTCAGTTTGGGTTTTCATCTACAGGTGCTTCCTTTTTTTACTTGATGACAGGGAATTTCAGTGAGTGTTCCATACCTGTAAATTGTGTGGATGGTTTGGTTACTGTGCTGTCATCTTTGTGCCTCTGTTTTGAAGCTGTCAAACAGCTTCATACCCAAGCAGTTCTGATTGCAAACTCCAGCTTGTTTACTTGCATTTGAATTGGTTTCTCACACAAAGCCAGAAACAAGGTTCACAAATGACAGAACAGGGCTCTGTTGCTAATTAACATTCTGCCAGTTTATAATATTTTATCAACCCTAAGCTCCCAGCACAAGTGGTCACATGTTACACTCTGCTCTAAATTTGCTCAAAAGATTAACTGGAAACTACACTGGTTCTTTTTCAAGAAGGGAAAATTAAAATTAAAGTGAATCTCAAAGATGCTCTGAAGCCCTTTGTCGCACTTAACAATATGTCATTCCTACTGATTCCTCTGCAGTGCAGGAAGCATGCCTGAGCTGTGGCAGAGAATCTGAAGTCTGTCAAGGGGGAATGGGCTGCAGAAAGACAAAATGATGGGCAGATGAATGTCAGCCCCCTGTTCCCCAGCACTGCAAGCAAACTGCTGGAGCATCTATTGCCCAGGCAGTTGAGACTGATCTTTTAACAGAGGCTATGCCAGAAGGCTGTGCTCTGTACATGCAGGACAGAGAGACTGTCATGAGCAGAAGCGTCTGTAAAAATGCTCACCTAGAGGAAACTGGAAGACAATGATGAAACACAAAAATAGTAGTGCTGATGTTCCCAAACTTTCAGTTTCCTTTCTGCTCTATACATTAGTCCTGCAAAGATCAGGTTGAGCTTCCCAGGGAATACACTTTTTTGCACAGGGAAGGACAGAGTCAGGATAGTCACCACTCTCCCTGCAGCAGCTGGTTGTCTTCTTATTAGGACAGAAAGACCAACTGTGGTAATACAAGAGCTTTTACATTTTGTTGACCCCTGAATTTGCAGCAGCTGCTGCTACTGTCCCCTAGGTACTTGGAACCAGAAATACAAGCTGAAGGAGTAACTCATTCCCACTGCAGCAACCTCCATGCCTTCAGTGTGGAGTGAGGCATGAAGGAAGGAGCAGGTCACAGCAGAGCAGCTCCTAGGATTTTGTAGTACAAGGTGTCAGGGCATCTGCCTGTCCATGGGAGATGTGAATGCTTTCATGTTCAGTGCAGTGAATGACCTTATCTCTTTATCATACCTCTAGAAATCACTCTGAGAAATTAGGACAAGTAAATCCTAGCAGGTGTAAGTGCCACTGTTGCTCATGATGCCATCTGAGGAAAGCATTTGTATTTGAAACATCTAGCAAGGACTGAACTGCCTCACAAAACTGTGACAGCTGTGCCGCAAACATCCTATACCCCAGGTCCCCAGCTGCTCTGCAGCATCTGTTAGTTTTCACAACATGCTATGGTGTTGATTTTTATTGCTTTTTTTTAATAGAAATAACCAACTTGGAGAATATGTGACTGATGCTTGAAAGACAATTCTGATTTGCATGATTTTACCACATTTGTAGATCTCTTTCTGAAATATTGAAGGAAATTTTACGTACTGGTGCAGAGCTGGGGAGGTGTAGATAACACGAAAACTGGTATCAGCAGGGTACGACCATGTCCCCTGAGTGCAGCAACATTGCAACTGCTACCCCATGGTGATGTCCACTGGCACAATGTGCAGAATGGAGGCTTTTAGAGAGAGGATTACCCTGCTTAAATGCAGAAGTGCTCACTTAGATAACTAAAAAGAGCATTCATGTCAATCTGGTGCCATTATGTTTAATGGAGCTGAATGTGTGATTTCTGCTAAAGTAAAATACACTTCCAGCAGAGCAAGGAGAGAGACAAGAATTACATTTACATTGTAGTAGCCCCATGGGAAAGAGAACAAAGGCTATAGATGCTGTAAGCCTAATCACACAACTATGATTATTTTGTGCTTTGCAAAAGTGAACATGGGATTAATATTTACATAAATTCCCTGGGAGAGCTGTTTAAAGGCTGAGTGACTGGCTTCCTGGCTACCGTGGCCCAACAGGCACATGCGTCTCTGGCTCTTTATTTTCTGCTTTGTGTTTTCTCTTTGCTTCCATTGTTGTGTCACCACAGAACCCTTATAATCATAATAAAGCCTTGGTACAATTAACCTTCCCAGCAAAACAGCTTTTCTCCTAAAATTTCAATTTTTTTTTTTTAAAATGGGTCAGTTAATAAATTGTTGCTTGTACTCTCCGACCACATGGTCTCTCACAATGGCGTAACCCACTGAAGGACATCTAGCCAACACTGACTCTCTTGTCCCAGTTTTTCTCTCAACCTTTCTTCACGGGGCAAGACTTGCTAATGTGACTAATGCTTTAATCCACAAAGGATTCATGTGCCCAAATTTCCGCAAAAGACCACAGCAGAAAGTCTCAGATGCTAAACTCTAAACGCAGTTTTTGCACAGCCCTGGATGTGCCTGGAGTATTGTTGTTATGTCCTCAAAGTGGGTCACAAGGACCTGAAATTTGGCTGAATACCTGGCTTACACTGTGGGGCATTTAGCTACTGCTCCAGTTGCTTTGCCTGCAAGTGTTCCTGGAGCATACCTGATAGGGCTGGGGATAGAGTGAACCTGGGAGGAGCGGGACTCTCAGTACCCTCCCTTCAAATGTAGCAGTATCTGTAGCACTTTGAACACACGTTCTTAACACTGGTTTGCCTTGGATGTCAAACAGACATCTCTTTTTCTGCCCACTGCTAAAAACTTAAAAAATCTATACTCATAGAGGAGAGGACAGGGTAAAAACAGTTTAAAACAGCTTCTCATAAAAGGTATGCAAAATTCTTGTGTTCATGGTCTGCAGATTATGGATATGCTGCTACCTCCCTAGATCAAAGTTCCATTCATAGCTGAATTAACAACTGCAGCCTTCTTTTAGTGCCATGTGCATGAATAGATCAGTAACGATGTTGGTACAGGGCAGGAAACATCTCAAACTAAATGCAAAATAGACATTAATCCCTGGTCATCTTCCAGAGTTGGACACCTGGAATCAAACCACATGATTCGGACAATTTTTGGAGGAAATAATGTAAGTGCCATCTAGCTTTGCACCATGGCCCACTACAATCATTATTCTCTCAGTGCATGTTTTCACTGTACCATTCATGCTAATCTTGGAACAATAGATAATAATGTAACTGCTAGTCAGCTTTCTCCCCTCTCTTCTGCTACAATTATTGTCTCTGTTCAGTTCCTTATTACTTAAGGAATCTTTGGTTCTGCATAACTATTTAATTAACTAATTTTTTTTTTAATTACAAATCATATTTTCAGTTTCTCCATTTAACAGGATGGCAAACTGTCCAATTAGTTTTACAGTACAGAATTCTCTTAAGGTCTGATTATTATTGATTGGCTCTGCATCACATCTTTCACCTGAGGCTCAGTCATTTCAATAACCAGCAGGAAAACCAAGCATTTTGTATTTAAATGTCATCATTTTAATCCCAGTTTAACAGAACATTTAGGCTTATGCTTATGGGCTAGGAGGTCACGAGGATGTGTTTCAGCAATTGTTTCAGCAAATGAATCGGTGTGTCAGGGAAGGAGCTGAAAGATCTCAGCTGTATGAAAACAGCTCTCTGTCCCTTGCAGAACACACCACCCTGTCTCACTCCTCTGGCCACAATTACTTCTGAGCAATAACTTTTTAATTCTTAAATACGTTCTCCCAGAGACGTTACTACCATCGCTGTTGTGCTTGTCCTTGGACAGCAGCATGTCCATCTCGGAGCCACCTGGCATTGGCCCTGTCAGACATGGGGGAAGCTTCTAGCAGCTTCTCAGAGAAGTCACCCCTATAGCCCCCAACTACCTAAAACTTGCCACAAAAACCCAAAACACCCATCTCAGGTGGAGGAGATGTACTGAGGACAGACAAAACCTGTGAAGACTTATCTGTGCCAAAAGCTACCAAATGCCATTCAAAACCTACATCTGACTGTGGCAACCTATAAAAGACTCAAAGGATGCCACTCAGATTAGCTTACTGTTTTATTAACAGTTGTAAACCTTGGAACTTATTCAATATCTTGCAGTTAGTAGACTAAGATGATATAATCAAATTAAATTCCCCAAATTCCTTTTCTACAGCATGGACAAGTTGCTGCAAAGTGAGATACCAAGTGAGTTTGCAATGGGGAATCACGGGGGAGCTGGTTCCTCAACAGCAGGGGTTGAACTGCCTCGCCAGCTGGGCAGCTGGGGTGGAAAGCCACATGGCTGAATGTTCATGTCCCAGTACACTCCCTGGTAATTTGCCTGCTCTGCACTGGATGAGTCGTGAAGGAATAACTGTGATGCTCATGTCATAGGAGCAAACCTGGGAACAGACTACCAGATGTGCTATGTCCTTTCCTTTGGATCAAAGAAGACAGATAAAAAGTTTTCTTCTGAGAGGATGAGAAAATTTGTTTTGTTTTGTTTGTATTTGATTGCTTGAAGTTTTATTGTGTGGTCTCTGGATCTGCTATTAACAGTTACAGAGTGACCATGACAGTGGGTCTGATTACAAGAATACTTCCTTCAGTCTCTCCCAGCTGCTCAGTATAGAGGGATATTCATCAGCTAACACAGGAAAGTTTATCTCCTGTGGTTATCTGAACTCATATAAGGACTAAAAATGTAATATACTGCTGTACCCTCACTGAGGACAGAACTCAAATAACTTGCAAAAGAGAAACATGAAAAAGCCATGTAGCCAAAACACATACACTGATTTATTCATTGTGCAATGTAAAGATAAAGGCTCATCTGCATTTATACCTATAAATTTATACCTGTAACACCACAAGTCTCATTAAAAGTCTATTCACAGCTCATAGCAAGCTGTAGATTCTTTTAAAAAAGTCAGTGCACTTCAAGGGAGGGGTAAAGGCCACTGTCAGCCAGCAAAACTGTAATTTATTATGATCATATTCTCTGGTGATTAATTGGCAAATAAATTAAAATATTATTCTTGTTTTTCAAAAAAATCACAGCAGCTTTAAATTGCTGAAGGGAAATATTAGCTGTGATCTTAAGATATTCAAATGCTCTGATATATTTGGGTATTGAGGGTTATCATTTCTGTGTTTGAATTAGTTTACTGCATATGGCTCACTCTTGAACAGATGGCTGGAATTCTTGCTTTTGAATGTTGCTCTAATAGTGGAGGGTCAACAATTCCTCAGTTACAAGAAATCATTGCAAAAAGCAAAAGTGATTGGAAAGTGAGTACAGTTGGTTTTCTTTCCTTTACAGGCAACAAACTGCTCTCTGCAGGAGCCAGAGTGTGTGCTTGTGGTGAGACAGCCACCTACTGCTGGCCATGCACCTCTCTGCTTCCCCCCTGAATGTGCATGATGGAGGTACAGAGAGAGTTAATGGGATAAATATGTTTTGGCTACACAAGTAAGATGTCAATTCCAAGGCTATTGGCTTGATTAGAGACATCTTGTTGGGCAACACTTACCTTCACAATTGAAGGTTTACTCTGTTAGTCACAGTAAAATCTGTACTCAGTGACAAATATGCTCAAATAGAGACCCTGAGAAGAGGATTCTAAGGCTTATAAAATGGAACCTGGTGACAGATTGTGTACTTGTTAGAAAAAAAAAAATTTAACATATCTTCCCAAAAAACAGCCAGTGTTACTGGTATTGCAGGAAATAATTGCCCAGATAGGCTCAGTGGTTTGAATCAATGCAACAGTTATTATATCACTGGGTACATTCTGTAATTATTCTATCTTTTTACAGTGGATAGAGTATCAACACCCCCTCCCCATCATCCTGATCAAAGCTACCTGCATATGATGAGTGCTCTCAAAGTCTCCCTTCCCCTACCAAACATGCTGCCAGGCAAGCCTTGTTGTCCCATTTCTCACAAGCCCAAGTACACTTACTTTTTGCCTCAAGTAGGCTTTCTGCCCAAACAGGACACAGCTGCTGCACTGTGGCCTCTTGTCTGAATCCACATAAGGAACTGATGCTCTCACATCCTACACCAGTGCTACACCATCCAAACCATGGCATCAGCTCTGCCTCCCTCTCTGCACTTCACTGTACAAAATCTGTCCCATGTCACAGGCCACCCCTCTTCCCCATCTCACAGAACAACACAGCAGTTCCTGTACTTTTTGGACCATCAGACTCATTTTTGTTCTTGTGGTACATTTTAGGAGAGGTCTTCCTCAGCTAATACTCAAAAATGACTGTACACTTGCCCATGTGTTGCCTTTGGCACATTGAGGCTTCTCTGAGGAACTGGCAGTGCTGTAAAGAACCTGTAAGTGATGCATTTTCCCCTTCCTGCACTGTGCCTTTCAGTGCAGGTCACCCTGCTTGTGCACAAAAACCACAGCAGAAGAGGCCACAATGCTGCTGCTGTGACTTTTTCACCTCTGAGGACAAGAGGAAAGAGAGCAAAAGGCAAAGCAAACACAGCTTTTGCAGTGCCCCACCAAGGAAGCTGTCACCAATGTAGGGCATTTTGGTGTACTGGTCTGAGAACAAGACTTCCCCTTTTTCAAACTGCTGTAGAACAGCTTGCCTGTACTAAACAAGGGTTTGTGGAGGCTTTACTCAGAAGGGGAAGACCTGCTTCTTGCCAAGCACACATAGCTTTTACCTGCATCACCTAATTAGCTTCCTACAATCCAATCTGCATTGCTTCAGAACCTGATATATCCCATATCCGACAAAGTAATTCCTGTTTCTATGTCATGCTTCAATTGCACCAGTTTGCAGGAAGTATTTGGATGTTAAATTTGATTTAAGCCATTATGTTTCATTTTTATTGGGAATCTTCAACTCACCATTTGTTCAGCTGCTTCAGTTGCTTGTATGGCAGGTTGCCCATTGCCAAGGCATCTGAGCACCTCATCGCCAGTTTAAAAATCAGCAGACTGACAAGGCCCAAAGCCTGAGAGACAGGGCCAGATTTTACAAGGGATGATTCATCTTTCAGTTGACAACTTCCAGCTGCTGATATTGGGAGGTTTAGTCCTCTGTATTGACAGCACAAATGTCTCGGCCAGTCTCAGTCATTTTACAAAGAGATAATGTCTAAACGAGCTTATCCTTGATGTTAAAAGGCCTAAATGTGTTTATTGGTAATGTCAGCAAGGCTATGTACCCTCTCTAGTGCCACTGATAGCCCTTGATGCCAGTGAGAATGGACTAGAGGCAGAGGCATCTGTGTCATTTTCTTCGGCCATAGTATTAAGATTATGAACCAAGACGAAGTGTGAGGCTTCTTATACATCTGGGAGCTGCCTGGAGGGGCATGCATGGTGCATTCCTTAGAGCCTCAGAGGTCATAATTAGCAAGTAGGTTGTGAGAGATCCTGGGATTGTTTTCTAATTATCCTGATGACAGCCTCTCTCTAAGCAGTGCTGCTGAGAGGCAGAGTCATTTCATTAGGCTGTAAAATGGGTGAACAGCAGACAAGATTTATGACACATTATGTGTGAGCAGAGAAGTTGTTTTAGTAGTTACAAACATTGTCAGAGACAATGAATAACTGAGATTTTCCAAAATTAGGGTATTTTTTAAGTTGTCCTTAGAAAGCCTCAGAACCATTAAAAAGAACTGCAAAACCAAATTAGGGGTTTCAGAGAAGCTTCGCAAAGCATAATTAATGTTAGTTTTAGACAACTGTATAAAAACTTTAGATCCTCAAAATGAATGTTCTGTTCCTACCCAGCCCTTGAGGCCATATAAAACAGATGCAGTAAACCCAAAGCCCATGGGCATGTGGACAACAGTCAAGGGCTACAGGGCATCCAGCTTCTTCAGTACTCTCTGACCCACACAGCTTGCAGAACCTTCATTCAACAAGCTAAGAGCATTATTACAATGTCACAACACCACACATTTGGGAAATGGTGGTGCCATCCAGGAGAATGCTTATAATAGGAGTCTCCATCAAGTATTTCTACATCCTATGAGACTGTACTTAAGCTATAAAGCATACAGGAACATCAGCACCAAAACTGTCAGACACTCCTGAGGCATTACCTGATGTTTCTGGTGTTTCGTATTCTCCTCACCATCTGCTCTGACAGCTACACCAGAGGTCAGCCCCACACGGGACCATGATGTGAACTTGGGGCTGCTCCTGAACAGCTTCCTGACCCCACCAAATCACAGAATCACCAAAGTCAGAAACCCTAAATACATGCTAAATCATGCAGTGGGCAAAGGAGCAGTCCAGGAAACCTGTTTTATTACTTTTATACCACCACCTTTCATATGTGAGTAAGTTCAAGGCTGTGTTCTCCTCTGTGCTTTTTATGGTCTCCTTCTCTCTTAGCAGGGACCTCACGCATGCCTATGACAACTTTTATCTCTTTGTGCAACAGGGAAGTTAACTTCTCAAAACAAGCAGGTAGAAAGATAAGTTGCTATTCACGGGAAAGAATTTTCTCCCACACCGTGTTTTTCCTAGGCCTTATTTTCCCAGTGGAGAAAACCTCTTAGAGCGAAATTCTTTCTTCTCTCGCATAAATCTTCTGTGTTTAAGCTTTCTGTCCCTACAGTGGGAGAAGAGGCTGACTCCCCACCTGCCTACAACCATTTTTCAGGTAGTTATAGAGAGTGGTAAGGTCACCTCTGAGCTTCCTCTTTTCCAGGCTGAACACCCCTGGTTCTATCAACCACTTCTCGTAAGACTTGTGCTCCAGACCCTTCACCAGCTTTGTTGCCCATCTCTGGACTTGTTCCATCACCTCAATATTCATTCTGAAATCGAGGGGTCCAGTACTGGACATGGTACTTGAGGTATGGCCTCACCAGTACCAAGTACAGGGGCAGAACGATTTCCCTAGTCCTGCTGGCCACACTATTCCTGACACAGGCCAGGATGCTTTTGGCTTTTTTGGCCACCTGGACACACTGCTGGGTTGTGTTCATCCAGCTGGTTTACAATACCCACAGGCCCTTCCCCACCTGGCAGTTTCCAGCTGCTCTTCCCCAGCCTGTAGCACTGCCTGGGGTTGTTGTGACCCAAGTGCGGGGCTCAGCACTTGGCCTTGTTGAATCCCATACAACTGGTCTCAAGCCATTGATCTAGCCTCTCCAGATCCCTCTGCAAAGCCTTCCTACCCTCCAGCAGATCAAAACTCCCACCCAAATCAAACTCTTAAACAAGGCTGACAGGTGTGTTAAGGCTGTGTGAGGGAAATTTGCTAACTGGTATTTGCACCTGTGCCTCCCCCAAGAGCTTTGAGAATCCAGGCAAGAGGTTTTCCTTTATTCACAGGGCAACACACACCATTTCATCGTCAAGAGTAATTGTAACAAAGGACAAAAAATCTATAGGGTGCCTGAATTGCAGGATTTGGGCCCCATTAGTCACATAAATTTTATAGCCCAAATGACTACTGATGTAAAAGCTGCATAAATGTTTTACATAATTTGGCCCTCAAATGCCTGCTTAGTGACAAAACTCTTGTCACAAACTCTGACTTCTTTCTTCCACCTTCTTTTCATCATTGTATTTAAAATAAATAGGAAGAAGATGCTTTAAAACTGTTTACATTACTATTTGAAGCATCATTAATATTAAATTTGTGTAGAATTATGAAATACAGCAGAAAGTAACCCTGATTTTGGATAAATTAATTTCTTAACACCTTCAGCTATGGAGGGAAAAACCAATTTTTTTCTGCTCTACAGCTTTTGATAGTGTTTTACTTAAAATCCAATTCAATCACAGCTATGTCCAGGCATGCAGCCACAGCAGAAGCCTGACCATTGCTAGCAAAAACTGAAAATCCATTTTCTAACCCCCTCCCAGGAGGGACTGGTATAACTGGGCTGCAGGGGAAGGGAGTACTCTTTCTTAAATTTGATTCTTTTACCAGATATCTGTAGGGTAGCAGTATATTTTTTTTTTTACTAATTCTTAGCTCAAGGATATTAAAGTTACCACAGAGAAAAATATTTTTATTGTATAAACAACAAACAACTAAAGTGAATTTCTGCCTCTGGATCTGCTTACTTGCCTGACTTGAATTAACATCTTCTCAACATAAAACCAAATATTTCTTAGTGTAAACTCATCCTGTTTATTTACATCAAGAAGGGTGAATAGTTCACTTAGTAGGCTCAAAAGGAAATCATTGTAAGCATCATCTGCAGCTGGAGAAAGGTTGCCCCAGGGCTCTCTGAAAGTCTTTCCTGTCTATGTCCTTCTGAGTCACACAACATGCCTAAGACAGCCAGAAGGTGTCTGGCAGTGGCAGAGCAGAGAGGGGAGTGTTTCATGAGCCAGGAGAGACAGGCTCTTTGCTTGTCCCTAGCCAAAATACCTCTTGCCCTACTCCCTCCATGAGTTGGCTGCTGATGGAACAGAGTGTTTGTGCAGCAGGGACTGGATGCAGCAGAATGTACAAGGATCTCTCCTGAAACCATGGAGCAGAGGAACAGATTTGCCTTACATCTCAGAGCTGGAGGTGGCCTTTCCATGTCTTGCAGGTGTTCACTAGCCAAACACTGGCTGTGTGAGTGAGACTGGGGCTCTGAGGTGAGACTGGGGCCACCTTTCAGTGTCCTCTAAAGTCATTAAAGAGCACCAGCCTTAAAACTGAGTAAAAAAAATATCCAAAGATTTTCTCATAATCACAAAGAACACAGACAATTAACTAATTCTCTAGCAATCTATATACTATTCACTCTAAGAGAGTCTATCTAAGCTCTGTACTAAGCTACCTTATGGTAAGTATCTGGATATGAAGTGTTGACAGAGGATTCAGCTTTCACATTCTTCATTGTAAGCTCAGTTTCTGAAATACACCAGTTTTGGTATGTACAAGTGGTCAGTACCATTTTGGCTTGATTTGTTAATGCTTTTACTAATATAACTGCATCTCGCCTAGTCTGTCCTGTTTACACATAAGTAGGAAAGTCTGGTATACTCTGTTTAGAGAAAATAACACTCTTAGTGTAATGTGCAATTATATTTACTAGACAACCTGTGAGAAGCTTGGAGAAGAATACATACCTTTATCCTAATATTCTTCTAATTTTCTTGAGACAAATTACAAAAATTTACCTAAGGGGCATCACATTCTTCTTTCTGTGCTTTGGAGTATCTTTTAAAGGAGAATGCCTAATGTAAGTTTCATTTAAAAATACATAACTGAATATCTACTGAAGCTGCTAAGCCAAGCACAGAACTGTTAGAAATTCTAGCTTACCTGTTTATAATTTTTCTCTCTTCATTCAGGTGCATTAGGCTACAATTTTATATTTTATATGACTTTTGGGAGAGTTCAACAGCCCTGACAAGAGTCCTATTCTGCAAATAAAAATCCAAACTTTCTATAAGTACTCATAGAAATTTTTTACAAAAACAAACAAAGAGCAGACCTGTTTCTTAGCTCCAAGGAGATGAAGCATAACTACAAGTATGTCAGTAAAAAATCATGGTAAAGCAGTGTAATTCTTTTCTACAGGAGGGGACCTTCTAGCTAAGGGAGAACAGGTAGAAACCATAAATCTTTGCAAAGCTTTGATGCCATCTTCCCATAATATTTTCATAAGCAATCTAGTGAAATGTGGCCCAACTTGGACTGCTTACTGATGAATCAGAACTGACTGAAAACTGTCAGAGACATGGTTCACCATCAAAATGCAGAAAAAGAAACTTGGATTAATTCCATATTTTCGCCACTGAAGAGGCCAGAGTTACTACTGGAATGCTTTGGGATAGGTGCTACAGATGCCATAGGATGTTTCTGAAGAGTGCACGGCAGAAGCAGCCAGGAGCTGAAGGCGGAAGCATCAAAAGGGATCAGACTGTGGCTCCCTCACACTAACTTCTCTGGAAACAGCATCATGAGGCTTTCTGTCCTGCTGAGAGTAAAGGTAGAAGTTGCTCAAAGAGGACAGACCTGCATTTCAGAAATACTTCTAAAAGACCATTGTTTTATACCTTTCTTTGAATACAAGAAAATGTGTGCATCAGATGTCAGGAGAGATTATGGTATTAGATGAATGATTAGATCAGATCAATGATAGCAAAGCTTCACAGCAGCTTACTGATTAAATGGAATAAACTTTCAACCTAATGTTCCTCCCTCTTGCTTCAAAAGCATAGCTAATATTTTATGTCACTGAATTCCCTAAAGTTAGATGTTTGGAACCTAGCCAACTATCTTTAAATTAGATGAGATTATCTAACAGTATCCTAATATAGTTTTGGATTGCCAAGTTTATACTGCTCAAAGAGCAGTGCAGGTAACATTGAAATTGTGCAGAACACTTCACAGTGGCACAGAGCTTGCCCTACACTGCAGAGCTCCCGTTTGTGATGGCACACAGCGAAGACAGTTTGAGAACCCCTGGTGTAAAATTAAAGAGTAAGAAGTCCAGAGTAACAATCTGTAAAACTAATGATGCTCATTAACACTTCTCACTCATCATCTTGCCCCCAGGAAACTATGACATACTGCAATCATGGGAATAACTTGTAATGAACAAGTGCCAAAAACTCCCTCTTCCCAAATGTTAGAACTGGAAAGCTGAAGGGATAAGCAATGACTACATAGCTGTGGGGCTCGGGGGAGACATATCACAGTATGTCTTTCCCGAGGGTTGTCCCATGAGTTTAAATTCTCCTTGTTCTACTTAACATTAGTCATCTGCCAATTTCATTACCCATGGAAAAACCTGGAATCACGTGTCTTATTAGGGCAGTAACAGAAGGAGACTTTACAGAACAGAACAAATACTGCTGAACTACCAATGTTCTTACCAAGAACTTTTTAGACCAAGAGCCAAAGCTGAGATAACTTGCTTGAAACCAAGTAGTGATGGCAGGCTCACCAGGAACAGCAATGTTGCAAGTGTCTGTGCCAGACACATTTACAAAAGAAATATTATGGTGCCTTGGTGTAGTGTAGATGTTTAAAATGTTCCACTCAACCCATGAAACTCCAATACAAGATTTCTTTACACAGAACAAAGTAAGACAGCAACATTCATCTGAACAGAACCATTCAATATTAGACATGACAATTTTCTGAGCAATATACACTGTACTGTTTTCTGGACATAAGCTACATTCTAATTGAAAGACAATAAAGAGAAGGATCTCAGATAGCGAGATTATTTCATGGTTACCCATTAACAGAATTCAGGCAATCTTCTCTAAGGCACCTTGCACTGGTTGGTGCCAGACTTGAATATTTAATTCATCTGTATTCCAGTATTATATTTTTCTCTCCCCATGAAGTCCTACTTTGGTTTTTTTTTTTGTTTGCTTGTTTGGTTTTTTTTTTTTTTTTTTGAGTGGGTGGATGTGTGAAATGAGAGACGGAGTTGGAAGATTTATGGTTTTGAAATTTTTACCTCAAGATGCTCACTACCACTTCTTAACTTCAAATGTATTTCAGTTATAACAGAAATAGTTTAACTAGTCTTTGGGAAATAAAAAAAAAATAAAAATCACCAAATCCCTTTCCACCCTTAAAAGCATTGGTATCTGGATTTTAAATACAACAAAAGAAAACTATTACATTGTGATAACATTTTTCCTATGCAAGTCTTGACAGTTTTTAAAATACAGAAAGGCTTTATTTTAAAAGAGAAACTGACATGACAACAGATTTTGAGGCCAGACATGTCTGTTGGATTTGGATGGGAATGCCATGCCCAGGATGCCTTTAGACAGATTAATTGAGTAACAGAAGCAAAGCTATGACAGGCACCAGCACTAGCTGCACAAGCCTGACAGTAAACTTTGATATTTGCTCTTATGTCTAGGGCATGTCACAATGTTTCTGCAGAGACTGTCGTTCAGTCTCACTTGGCTGAGTGGGAAGGGGGTCATTCCAGTGTCCACAACCATAGACCTTCTAGCAGACCTCAGAATCAGTGAACTGAAGTCTTTTAAGCATGATTCCATCATGTCCAGCAGTGAATGAAAGAAAAGACAAAGCACAGACAAAATGTAAATCAGCTTTTTTTCACCTTTCAATAAGTAGCTGAGGAAAAATTCACAAAGAAGTGGTGGTTCTGGAGAATCAGAGGCCTGAGATATCCTATGTGTTGGAGCATAATCTAATTACCAGAAGGCAGGCTACTGTAGGGCAGGTATTTTTCTCCCTCTCTGCTATTGCAGCTGTATTATATCTTAATATTGGCATAGAATATTTAATCAGTCACAATTCAATAACTTAGCTTCTTAACCTAGCAAGTGAAACGCCAGGTTTTCATACCCTGTTCATTTGGAAATAAATGTCTGTGTATGCAAAATGGGTTCTCAGCAATATACTCCTTGGGAGAAGGAAAACCACTTGGATACAGGTACAATGTAAAGCTAGATCTCTTTCAAGGTGAGCATAAACTACAACCACAGGCACTGTAAATCACTATCAAGGCTAGATGTAAGAGGTTTGGGATTTTTTTGTTGCTTATTTGTGACCATTTGGCCAACATCTGAATTTTATGACTGAGACAATTAAAATGGGAGCTACATTTTGAGAACAGGGCTGGATTAAAGGGCTGCCAGATCCAGTCTGTAGTTGGCAAGGCCAGGGAAGGTTTGAAATGTGGACACAAGTACAGAGCACTTGAAGGCGAGGAGATGGCTACCCATTGTAGCAAAATGGAACTGAAGCAGACAGCTGCTGCTGTCTCACCACAGGTTGCAGAAAAAGGTGTCTTCAAGTGACATCATAGAAGAAATATTGATCAGTAAATGAGATTTGCAAACTTGTAGTTCCAAGTTGCCTGGATTAGCCATAGACAGTCTAGCACTTACCACCATAGTTCAGCTGCCTCTATATGAATGCAGATTTGAAGAGTCTACTTACTTAATGGACAATCCATAAGGAAGAGGAAGAGGGAAGCAACAGCTTCCTTCTGAAGTGTTTATGTGAGGAGCAGAGAACACAAATGAGTGATTTAGTTAGAGATGGAATTACCTCCCCCACCTTATGGGCCCCATTTTGCATTTGTCAGAGCCAAGCTGCTCTCTGAAAGCTGAATGTACTCTTGTGCCTTTTTTGCTAGACTCTGATAATTTTTGTCACGAAAATATTCATTTGGGCCACTTGAGATTGATGAGATTTAGAGTCTTGTCAGGAAGAGATGTAGCTGCTATAATTGGTGAACAGAAATTGCAGGGTCTTACTCTAATGAGCAAAGACAGTCCAGGCTTCTGGGGAGAAAAATAATTTCTATAGCTCACTGGCTTCAATACAGTTTTAAATTTTACTTGTTTCACATTCAGAAGAGGTGATCTGAAAAGGCCTAAGGAGGTTTAACCAGTCCCAGTCTCTGCCACAGCATTTGCACCACTGTAATGAAAAATCACCGGGCTGTTTCAAGTTCTGATCCTTGCAGACACAACCTTTAACCCTAATGTCTTAGAAGGATTTTCCTCTTTCTTCTCCACAACCCAATACCCATAACCTTGTCTAATGTTCCTACCCATAGCCCATGTTCAGTAGAAGTAGAGTTGGATTTACTTTCTCTCTGATGGATCATTTTGTTGGCTCAAATGATTCCCTACAAAGAGGAGCATAGGCCACTCCAAAGAAACACCAATAAGGATGATGCAAATGCAAAACACTTAGTACACTTTATCCAAGTGTGTATGTAAGCCATTACTGTTTATGGTTAAATTCCATTCCTCATTCCCTGAAAGGAGTGAGGTGAGGTGGTAAAGAGCTAATGTTCTCTAAAGAGATTTATCAAGATAATAGCTACTGGCAACAAAGAGAAATGTCTTAAATACAGCAGGGAACCACCTGCACTGTGGTGCTTTTTTAAAGCAAGTGCTAGTAAGGTGTCTAAACGTACTTGCAAGAAGCAGAATACCTACAAATAACCTTGCAGCTTCATGACATATTATCAGAACATTAGAACTATTATAGATCAAAGCAATTTTAACAAAATGTGCACTCAAAGTAGTGCCTCTTTGGGGATAATACAAAAAGTGTCTGACTGTAGACTTAATGGCCAGATACAGGTATTCTTTTAACATTGGGAGCTGTATTGAGCTTGCTCTTACATTTTTTCTGCAAGTGGAACTGCTCAACTTTGCACTATATTGCTAGAGCTGGAGCAAAGTTAACTCCCATTGCTTGAACAAAAGGTAAGTGTCAGATGACTGTGACATGCTCAGTGACAATCACAAAGTGCTAGATGGACATGGATTTGTTAAAAGGCTTGCAGTTAAATGAAATCGTCACCCCCTTTTCTGCTACAGATACTTCTTTTACTTCCATCTTCAGGAGCTGAAATGGTAATTTGAGGTACTTTAATCATCAAACTTGTCTTCTACCAAGTCATGAAGAGTCAAGCAGTTCTGAAAGTTGGGAGGAGAGATGATACACAGCAGTAAAACCGGTGAATGAATGATAAAAATGATTATGCACAGTGAACATATTAAGATTTGTTTAGAGCTAATAGAAAGTACACACATACATGCAAGAGATACAATTATGCAATTTTCAAAGGAAGTTTAGCTGAATATGTCTCTGAGATGTATCTCAATCATTCCTCTTGCATAGTCTGGGCTGTGAGTTTATATTGGAGATTTCAGTTCAGCCTCATTTCCTAGAATATGAGAAACCTTATATACTGCTGCTGTTTAATCTATTTAGTAATATTCTTTTAAGATTTGGCTACCATCTCAGTAAAAACACATAGATAAGGCAAACATTTGCAAAATAAAGGTGAAATCCTGTAGGAGTTAATTCCAAGTAAACTGAATTGTTTTCTGCAGGAATCTTAGAAAATCCAGTTGCACAAATTCAAGCAACTTTAATGCATAGGAACTGTTTTTACAGTAGGTATGACAGTACCACTTGCAAATAAATCCACTGCTAGTTTTTAATTTAGCTATCTGAAAAACAATGGCAATGAAAACACAGCCCTTAAACACGTAGCAGACTGCCTGTTCATGGGGCAATTGCATGGGCAGAATCTGTAGGCACTTTATGCTCTGTTTCTTAGCTCACAATAAACCCCAGACTGCTGTATCTTTGGAGGGTAAGAAAAAATATCTATGTTTTTGAACTGTGCTCACATAGACTTGCAAAGACTCCAAAACAGCATAGAAATTAACCTGTAAAACTGGAACTCCAAAGAAAAATACTAAACTTTTGTCTAAGGCAAAAGACTTGAGGTAAAATCAACCCTGACTCAACATATTTTTTTCTTGTAGCTGTTCCCAGAGAAGACAGAACGAAGTATTCTGCATTTTCTGCAAATAAAGAATGGAAAGCAGAAACATGTTTTCTTGTTCTTTTTGAAGTCATTTGTCCCATCACAAATTCTGTTTAAGCAGGCTACAAGTACCCTGGTGTAACAATCAGCAAGAAATGGAACCTTCAATCATCTCCTTTTCAATCAAACATTTTAATTTAGAAGAAGAATGCTGTAGTACAAGAGTATATGGAAACTCATTCTGGTCCTGTATATCAGATAATTAATGCATCAAGATGCCACATCTGCTGTATGCATGGGGAAGAGGGAGTGCCATAAAGGCAGAGGAAACTGCCACAGTATTAAGTAGCAAATTTCCATGAGTGTTCTTAGATTTCTATCAATCTGCATAATGTAGACTTCCTCTGAGCACAGCTTCTTACATTCAAATCAAAAATAATGGTCAAGAGAGGTAAATGAGGCCACTTGCATTTATTTTCATCAGCAACAAGTGGTTTTAAATTATTGCAGTGTCACTGATGTGCTATGAAAAAATCTGAGTCAATCAGGAAGCAACAGGAAATAATCAGTAAGTTGTGGGAGTCTAAAAAGTAAAAAAGAGGACAAGTTTACCAGGAAGGTCCATGAAGCTTCACATGAAGAACAATTGTCCCCTCAGCTGCCCTTATTATTAGTAAAAAAATACCTTATCAAAAGTTAATCTACTTGACTATGCCTTAGAGTAGGAACAAGGCTTTCAGATATGATTAGGGTAGCCATATAAAGTAGAAAACATACAAACTGAACAAAACCATACAAAGTGAACAAAACCCAATCCAAAATCTGCCTCACTACTTCATTAGGACTTTACTAATAACCACTAAGAGAAACCAATCAGAGAAATGTCAGAAGTAACACTTTTAACTGAAAAAAAAAAGTCAGAAATTGTGATTATTTCATCTGAAGACTGAGATTCTTAGAACTCACAGACTGAAAAAAACCCAAAACACAACAAAAGAAACTGCTGACTAAAGGAATCCAAGTTAGAGTGCGAACAAAGGAAGAATACAAAAACCTGTTGCATAGCCTCTTCTATTATTTTCCATTATTATGCTGTTGCACTGGCCTTATCTGAAGATCTAATCTTTTGCATAGGCTTTCAATTCTGACTCTTTAGCTGACTGGAACTGATGAAGACCAATCATCTGGAAGGCAGGATACAAAACTAGGAATTTGAACTTATAAAAAAAAATAAAGGGGAAGAGTAGAAAACTTCAAAACCTGTAGCTTCCCAGCAGTTCCTCTAGACTCACTGGCACTGATGTGAAGGAAGGGTAATATCAGGTAATGACAAGCTGGCCTAATGCACTCAGAGCTATTAACATCAAACAAGCCTGATGCTCAATGCAAAGCACAACACATTTCTAGCAGAGCAGTTCTTGGTTGATATTGATTGCACTGGAAATGAGGAACAGGGAGACTAAAATTAAAATAATATTAAATTCAAGGGTAGTGACAGTCAATGAATAAAGAACAAGATTCACATTGGCAGTTACATGCATTTGTCCTGTTTCAGCTTGATAAGTACTTATCAGGCCTGCTACATCATCAATCCATCACAGTGTGCTACAGTCAAGATCAAAATGGTGCTTTTTTTCTTTCATCTAGTACAGCAAAGTCCTTTGCCACCCCAGATATTCACTAAAATAGATCACATAGAATTTTATGTCCTAGAACAAAGCCTCAAATGGTTAGAAAATCAAAAGTACCTGGAAGAATCCTTAACAGACCTTTTCCCCACCAGTTTGCCTAATTTTCCTTTGAAATAATTTGAATTTTTTGTCACTTTCTAATTGCAGAACTTTTCAGGCCCTTTGTATTATTTTTGCAGACAGATATAACCTAACAACAGTCCATGACTCCACTACTAATCTGGGATATAGGTGTTTGCTCTTTAGAAAAACAAAAATCAAGTCTGATCATTTGTTTCCAACAAGGATTTCAACCTGGATACTGGTTCTCTGCTTACACAAAGCCAATGCATTTTCCTGCAGGATTTGTTATCTTGTATCAAGCAAAACAGGAGGAGACTAAATCCAATTACAATGAATCTGTAAAACATAAACCCCAGGTTATGCTCTCGGAAAGTCGTCATCACTTCCTTGCTATGTGGAACATGAATTCTCCCCTCATTCACCACTGATGCTGTATTTGTCAGGAGCACAAACTCAGACACAAGAATAGCTTCTGAAAAAATAAAACTGAGGACCTAAAAACTGTCTTAGTTATAGTGACTGAGTTTCAATGAACAGAAGCATTTGCCTTTTGGCAAACACTGTGCATGGGAGCTGTATGCGTGGATCCAGTGCATCACATCGGAAGGGACAAGTGCCTCAATCAGCTGTTTGCTGAGACCACGGGAGCGTTTTGACAAGCTGTGCTAACACACCAATAGGCTGGCCTAGGGACATTCTGGTACAGAACGGACCAAGCCCATGACAGGCAGACTCAATTACGGGGCATTTAATCAGCAGGCTCCTGTTTCAGCAGTGGGTGCTCACTGTCTTTCCTGTCACTGGATGTGGCAGGGCCCAGCATTGCCAGGGAGAAGCCAGGTCACACCACACCATGCCAAGCAGAGAGCTGGTGGCGTCTGGGGGGTTTGCTGGTAGGACTTCTCCAGGGAATCAAAACTGAGATGAAGCAAACCACAAACCATCTCTGCCCTTTGACATCTTTCTGCCTAGAGTGTCTCTTTCTTAACTCTACCAGCCAAAAGACCCACGCCCAGGGGCAGCTCTGGCACTCTGAGATGGAGGTCTCATCTGTTCCCATCCCCACATTCCTGCCCTGCCATCCTGGGGCTGTGTCTGACCCCGGTTCCCCACAGCAGGGTCTCATATAGACACCCTCCACCCTGGGCAGGTCTCAGGCAGGGGCTGCCAAGAGATGCCTCGTTTTCTGTGCAGCCCTCCCTGCTGAGCACAGCCCTGTGGGGACACAGCCCTGAGGAGCCAGCTCACTGTTGGGTTCCAGAGGAGTTGCCTGGTGGTCCCCAAATGCTTGGCAGCCAGGACGGGGGAGCAGGGCCTGTGTGTGGAGCTGAGAGCAGCCCCTGCTGTGGGGCTGCTGTGGGGGCCAGGCTACATCCCTATCCTACAGCAGGAGCAACAAAACACCCTCTCACTGGAGTGGCCTGAAATCCCTGCTCACACAGCAGCCTTTTGACTTGGGCAAACAGTTTTGCGTTGAGTTGCAAAGAGCCAAATCCCATCTTCACCACAAACCGCTGGCCACAGATTCCGTGCCTGGTAGCAATGTCACTTATCCTGCCCTTAAACACTCCAAAAAGGTGTTTGGAAGAAACCTTGACACATTTCATAAAGTCTACAGGATTGTATTATTAAGCAAGTAGCCATTTTGGTCAGTGTTACCTGAAAAAAAAAGAATTAATCCACACACATATGATAACATTGCTGTCATTTATTGAATAGAAAAATATCAGTATCTTAACTTTTAAATAACTTACAAACCATTTCTGGGCAAGAAAATTAAAGGATTGCATGCTATTAATATTCTCATACTTTCTTGTTTGTGGGAGATAAATTTGGTGATAATACTGCTTTTATAGGATCAGATTTTATACTTCCTTATGGCTTTCAGCATCCTGCAACAATCTCTCTAATGGCTAGTTGATAACTTAATATCTCCCACTGAGAAAGTGTCATCAAATGAATAGGCAATTCAAGAAATAGTGGGAAAATCACTTTGAAAGACTTTATTTCATAAAATGTGAGTTTTGAATGATATGTTATCACAGTTGCCTATCTTTGTGAAACATTAGCATAATCCTTGATGCTAAGCTTATGTACCAGTTCCCAATCTGTACAAAAAGGAAATAGATGTTAAAGTAGAATAAGATGATGGAATACAACATATAAAATGCCATCTAAAAGATTCATACAGCTCTATATATTAATCATACTAGTATTCATTTCCTCACAGGTCCTTTTATTGTAAATGTCAGGCTACGCTGTAGTCCTACTACTATTTTACCTGCTGCAAGAATCTGAAATGTGGGCACTACAGAAGGCCTTGGAGAGAGCAACCCACAGTGCCAAAGGCCAAATTCTTCTGTGGTGTAAATCTCTTATTTCACCCCCATCTCCAAAATCTGCTCATGTAACTGCCTAACTCTTAAACAGTTTGCACCATTTACCAAAGTTCGAAACAAACTTGGCAGTTTGCATCCATTTGTAACAAACCTGTTCCTTTTCTGAGCATTCGTCAGCAGAGTAGAAACTATCAGCCTATGATATGGTTGTAATATATAAACATACAACCTATGATATGGTTGTAATATGTAAACATCTATTTTGCTTTTTCAATAAGTATTCTGTTATGAGATCCATATTGCTTGTTGCACAGATATATTGCTAAATTAAATTTACTTTGCTTGTGCATTTGAGCTTTATTAACTCAGGAAAAGTGTTTGGGATAGCTTCAGAGGTTTTTTGGTTTGGGTAAAAATCCTTAAGGTCAATTTTTCAGGTGAAAAACTTCATATGCACTTTTTATTAAAAATTATGTTTTGCAGGAGCAGGCAATTTTATTTTTTTTAACATCATCTGCCTGGAAGAATGAAATTCAGCAGTGTTATTTTAATCAGATAGCACAATTATTATTTTTGCTATTATAAAAATTCTGCTGCATTTTTTACATGATTATTGTACTCCTTAACCTAAACACAATCTTAAAAGTGCACTTTTCCCCCCTTTTATTTGCTTTTCTTTTTTCTTCCCCCTCCCCCCCAAATTTAATCCTTTTAAATGCTTTCAGTGGAGATAAACAAATATTCAATATTTATCTGCTCTGTTCCTTTTATTTTATGAGAGTTAATTTGGTTATTCTGCTGGACACCCTGGGACTCTAGTGAGACATGTGAGCCTTACTTCTGTTGCACCCACACAGGAGGGAATAGCTGCCCTCCTGAGCACCCGGCGCAGCTCCTGCTCTCAGTCATGCCCTCTGCTCCTTGTTTTTCCTCTTCCTTCCAGTCACAGTATGAGCAAGACTCACTCTTACTTAATTACTCAGATCCATAAATAGTCCTATAATTTTTCTGTATATGTACCTTGGAAGTAAGCATTTCGGGACCTCAGATTTGGATTTTTAAAATTGTTTTTCGTTGGCCTCTTCTTTTTTTTTACTTTCATAACCATCTTTTTTTCAAGCTATTAAAACAGTAACTAGGATAAGGACATATATATGATCTATATAGCACAATAACACATCTAAATACACTATAACTTGTTATTTCTTTTTCATTTGCTTTGCACGTTGAGCAGATGTCATCATTCTGCTGCCTTTGGAAATACAGACAATAGCTTTTTTACTTGCCTCTATAAATATAATTCAGAACCCCTCTCATGCAATTTAATGTTTTCCCTTTAAAACAGAATATACTCAAGTGGCTTGTAGTATTACATTTGTTAATACCAGTGTTTCTGGAGTGCCTCAGAATTTTCTCTAGTTCCATAAATGTGAAATACTATTCTTTGTTCAGATTTTACACTGACTCTGAAATATTCTGACATTCTACTTTTAAATACCTTGATTCTAATTGTTTTTTAGACTATTTGTCCTGGCAGTTGGACTGAGTCCGATGCAGATTCCTTTCCCCCATCACAATGCCCAATTAGGATTAGATGCATGTCATGGTTACAGCCTCCTGCTTGCAATTGGTGGTGGTAATGAGCTGGGAATGCAACTGTTTGGGCTCTTTTCAAGCCTTTGAACCTCTCGGTTATTTTCAAAGACATCATATGCAGAGGTAGAAATGTGAAAGGTACTAAATTTCAACAAATTTTGTAAAGATGAGTGCCTAGGAGAGAAGTGTGCCTGAGGAAAGGGAAGGGTCAGCTGTTCCCCGGCCTTTTAGCAGCCTGCCCAGCCACTGCCAGCTTAGGATGCTCTGGACAGGGGGTGAAGGGGCAGCCCAGGAGATAAGGGTATTAAAAATGTGGGAAACGGGATTTCACAGTGGCCTTGCTATAGTTACAGAAAGGAGCTGAGACTATCTGAATGTTGAGTATTGGTTTAGGCTGTAGCTGTGAAGAAAAGGGATGCAGTACCTGCCCCCGGCACGTGCAGGGGGTCTGGACAATTGAATTGCAGGCTCAAAAGTGAAATCTCTGCAGAGACTGGGCAGACAGACTCAGGCACAGCCTTTTCTGCTACTGTGGTGCATGAACTGTGTATGGCTGGGAAGGAGCCCTGAGATGTGGTACTTGGAAAACCCACAGTATGTATGGCTGCCTAGCTGGAGAGCCCACTCCCAGGGAAAATCAGAACTGGATAACCATAGAAACAAGTTGCAAAAGTGGGGAAATCCCTTGGTAATGCAAACCTTCATGGGATGGGCTGTGAATGCCTTTGAACCCTCCAGGCACGAAGGGGCCCCAGCTCTGTGTGTGGAGAGGGAAGTGTGTGGTGGCTGTGATCATGTCAAAGGAGGCATTTGGGGTGACATGGGCACACTGCCCACTTTCTATGGAGCTGTGGTTTAAGGGGACTGGTTTTGAAAACATAGCTGCTGGTTTAAAGTGACCAGTGGAACTTGGCTAAAAATAATTCCAATGTCAGGTTCAGGAACCTAAATAATATGGATATTTTGGAAATTATATCTGTGAAAAACCTAGATTGTTTAAGATATTTAAGTCCTTTTCTGCCCTTCAGGAGAATACTCTATTCCTACAATGACAACTCATACACTCTATCACACATTCTCCTGCTGCAGTTCACCATGACAATAGGATTACCATAATGCTCCATGCATTTGCTTACACATTTCTTGAAAAATCAGCCTTAAAATTTTCCACTTTACCATGGTTCTGAAAGGAGACCTGTGCTTCCCTTTTAAAAGTCCCAGCATACATCCAGTCTTTGACATGCAGTGTCCCTTCCTAATGGGAGTAAGATGAGGAGTATGTTTAGTGAATTCTCATCACTTTCCTCTCTGCGGTCCTGTTCTACATTGTTGTTTGCTGTTATTATTAACTTATATTTGCTTCCAGAGGCCCTCTTTAGCTCTGTGCTGTAAAAAGCTTCCTACAGTTATTACTGTTGCCAAACAGTTGTGATACAACTCCTCTCATAAGCCCATTTGAAGTTTGTCAAAAGTGAGAGAGTGATGGCTTTACTGCATTGACATACCTCCTACAGAGCCTATGCTGTATATTTAATGTGTAACTCTCCAAGGTTCAGAGAGAGAGCAGCATGACTTCCCTCCAGCAAACCTTAGCTTAGGCCAGCTTCCCTCCATGAAAGATTTGCTTATGATGGGTACCTGGTGGGAACACAAAGTACATTTAACCCCTTTTTTTTTTTTTTTTCTGTTAGAAAAACATTTGCTTGGACCGTAAGCCAAGATGCCTTAGACAAATGAATAATGCACTCCCTCACATTTAACACATTCATTTTAAGTCCACAAGATTTGTTTGGGTGTTGAAGCAAGGAAGTTTCTAAATCTGCTGGTTGCAAGGTTCTATTCCTACTGTTCTCAAGGATAAGAAGATAATGAACAGGCTACCACATCAAGGGAAGAAAAACCCTTTTATCACGCACAATACAATAGTTGTTCTGTTTCAGTACTTTTAGCCAATTAGGCTAAATATAAATTAAAATGATATGTATAGAAAAATATTCCATGCTGATGTTTCTCTTTTTAAAATGTATTTTTTCAAAATGTAATTTTATCTGTAGAACAGAAATACATGTTGTGGACCTAAAAAACAGCTCAAATTCTTCCATGTGTTGCCAAAGCGCTTTTGTATTTTTCAAACTGAATTCTTCCACCTGATCTTTATATTAGTTTTGTCTACTTCTGTAGCTCTGGGTAGGCAATTATTTTATAATAGGTGACTGCAAAAGGAGACAGTGGAGTTTTATGTTGGAGATCTGGAAAATCAAGATTTACTTTTGTTTGATTTTAAATTTTAACCACTTTTCCACCAACTCACCAGTTGTGAAAATTCTGTTGGGAGCTGAAAGTTAAATCTATTCTAGCTCATATCTGAACATCAGGAATAACAATATTGCAATTGCAGCTTACTGTCATTTACGCTTTATGTAATTAACACAACATGAGAGCAAAATTGATTGGGGAACAGTTTTCAGACAACAGTATGTACAGAGCAATAGTTTAGTTTCAAACTGGAAGAAGGTTTCGCAAAACTTGCCCTGAGTCCATATTTTTATTACTGACTTGGATGATAGGATAGGAAACACAGTTTCAAGTCTAGAGATGACCCCAGACAGTCAAGTATGGCAAAGATGCTGAAAGACTAGGATTCAAACCAAAATGGATATGGGAAAGTGATCTGAAAAATAGAAATAATTCAACAACAAAACATGAAACAGTACATAGGCACTAACTGGAGGCACTACAGTTTAGGTAACAATTTTGCAAAAATAGAATTTGGCATTCATGGCACATGAAAAACTGAAGATGAATCAACAGTGTTTTAAAACGGCAAGCAAGCACCAGCCCAGAAACTAAAGGAACAGGATGTATAGGTAAGATGTGGAAAGTAATCATTCTGCTCCATGCTCTATTAACAACGTATTTTCTTAGTCACTGTATCTGATTCTGAGCACTGTAATTGAAAGGAAAATAAAAAATGGACCAAAGGATCAAGCACAGTCTGGAGCATGGTAGAAGAGCTACAGAAAACGTCACATATGGAAGGGGATTTTTCTAGTCTGGGATAGCAAAGACTGAGAGGAGTTACTGTAAAACATGGAATAGGAAGGGAATATTTCCCTTTCAAAAAGGAAGGGAATATTCTGTTCCCCATATGCAGCATAGCTCAAATGCAAACAATGTGCCTCAGCTGTAGCAAGGGAGAATTAAATTAAGCATCTGAGAAAATGTTTAAAATTAAGATGTTCTGCAATAGGTTGCCTGGGACAACTGTGAAATCTCTAACACTGGAAATTCATTAGAGATTGACAAAGTTCTCCATTTTCTTATCATCATGGGCTGTGGTTTGGGGATTATAATTCTTGCCATTGCACAGACCTATTACGTGGTGCCAAAACAAATAAGGTGAAACATCTCTGTAGTTTTGGTTATTTATGCATATTTTTAAGTTGTTAGGCATCCAAGAAGGTAGAAGAGCTAAGGGCAGGGATAGAGCTGTGAATAAAGAAGTTAAAATTCTGAGAGAACAAAGGGATTTTTTTTTTTTAAAGATGCTAAAATATTACAACACTTGCTGTTTACCCTTTGAATCTATGCTGCAAGTCTGAGGAGGTGTAAGCTCTGTTTGACACCTTCTCAGCTGATGGAACATTCAGAACATCAGTCTCTCTGTGTGCCTCTCTTTTCCTCCTGACTTACTTTGTGTGGCTTTTCTTGTTTCTAACAGGTTGCGAGCCTGCCTCTCAGATTTTTTCTCAGGTGGGGTGCTAACATTTATCAAAAGGGGTAGGATGTTGATTTTGTGTGAGATGTCATCCCTTCTGGCAATTTTTTTGGAAACTGGCCAATGTTTAAAAGAGATCAGAGACACATGGACACATGTGCAGTCTGATCCCTCGCACTTTGCTTCCAAAAGACATTAAAAATGCTTTAAGAACATCTTATCACTGCCTCTGATACTGATGCAAAAAAAAATCACTCAAATGCCTATGAATGAAAAATAATAAACCCACATCTTTATCAATACATTTAGTAAATGAGGTATGGCTCTGATTTTTTTTTTTTTTGACAGAGACCACTTCCCAGCACAATATTCAGCAGAGACAAACCCCATGGTATATTTGGCTAGCAGAAGGATTTAATGAACTGAGATAAAGATAAATGGAAAGAAAAAAGGGAGGGAGAAGGATCTTCCAGGTGTGGACTGACAGAAGAAAGCTGAGGGAAAGAATGAACTGACACAGTCAGCACAGAGCAAAATCTACCCTTGCAGAACGGAAGGAAGTTTAATGGAAGATGTGTTATTTGTGACAGTTTTTTCAGCTGAGGAAATGAATGACTACCAAACAATTCTTAGAGGCAATAATCTGGATACTTTCAATTTTAAGCAGGTCTTCATTAGAATTAGGTTATTATTTTGTAGACCAAATAATGGTCTCTGGGCAGTAACCTAGCACAGAACACAGTACTGCATGAATAGAATTAGCATTTGCACAGCTGGTGGTAAAGCAAAGTAAAAGGCTAGTCACATTTCTTTGGATTATTTTGTAAAGTGGAGTTAATTCTTGTGAAAAATGCCAGATAAAGAATCCAGAAGCAAAGCCTTCGTTGATTTCAGTTGATCAGAATCCACTCCTGAGTGAGAAGCCAGCCAAATCCAGTGTGCAGAGCCAAGCCACAGTGCCATGAATTGCTTGCTTAAAGGGTAATGCCCTGCCTAGGAGCCTGGGGCAGATAGACTGACCTTTTCAGTCCTTGACATATCAAATAAGACTGCCAACAATAATGATATGTACAGATCAAAATACCCATCTGCTATGTATTAGACTGAGAAAAGCAGCTGCCTGGATGCTATTTTCAAAGAAATGGGTTTAACTTAGAGCTAAGAACTCGCCCAAATGCAATAGCTCAGAGGAAGGGCTGTGACTTTCTCTTGGTACAGGGTGGTGGTCGGTATATCATGTGAGAAATGCACTTTCAGTACACTGGGAACAGACTGCTGCCTCCAGAAGCAGCATCGCTCAGCAAACAACAGATATTTGCACTGAGAAGGGCAGGAACTAGCCATGCCTGCTTTGGAAAAGGGTTTGGAGACTAGATGGCACCCACAGGCTCATTGCAGCATTTAGAACAGATGAACAAATACAACTTTAAAGTTCTTTGTTTTGAGCTGTGACTATTCACTAATAAGACCAAAACTCTTTGGTGAGCTGGAGAAATTAAACTCTGATGTAAACTTCAAGTTAGGATAAAGAGGAGGATTTCAGCAGCTCCAAGCAGTACGTGTAAAGGTTATGCAAGGTTATTTTCATTTTTCTTCATGAGCATCTTTTTCTTCTAAATATATCAAAAAAGCAAGGTTAAGTTTTTTCAGATAAGACTACAAAAAAAAACCAAACCCAAAACAACTGACAGTGTTCTATGGCTTTAAAAGGGGAATCACTTTGAAAGACATTTCAAAAGATAATGTTTGAAAACTCAGCCATCTTGCCTCTCTATGAGCTTCTGTGTGTATACCTAATAAGAAATCCATTTGAACCCAGAAACTGTACCCTTGCTTGGAAAGAGTTGATTCTGCCTTTCATCAAAGTTCCCCTTTATAAAAAGCTAGGCAGCCTGAGGAAAAGAGCATTTAATTTAAACCATATCTCACTATTGTGCCTCTCAAAATCTTTGCAGATTTATATTATTTATTCTATTATCACAAATAATTTCAAATAATAAAAACTGCAGGCAAATATTAGGGTGAAACTGTAGAAAAACAAAATATAACTTAGGGTATCTATTCCAGAAGGTTGTTCTTACATTTACTAATGCTCTTAAAAGTCTGCAGTGACAGGGTTTGATATGAAACAGGTCTTTAAGCACAGACCATCTCAAAAAGCTTCTGACTACTTGGACCTGAAGTGCTATTCTCTGTGTTCACACTGTGTTTCTCTTAAATCTAATAAAAAATAAGACTCTCTTGTCCATCTTGATGAGCAATGGCTTTAATTTTCTTACTGAATTGTGACCTTTTAGGCAATAAGCAGAGTATTGTGTAGGGATTATTGCTAGTAGATGTTTGGAAAATATGGAACAGGGAAGAGATTGCATTCTTATTTCCTGGATTAAGCAAAAAACTACTCTGAACATTCTCAAATAGACACATTGTACTTGTGTATTTGGCAGCATTTTCTACCTAGGGCAAAGAAAAAACTTGGTGATTCTCCACAGATTGTACACAAAATTGGACAAAATCACTACCTCTTGAAGAATCCAAGAAATTACTATATTAGCTGAGTGTTAGTAATCTAAATCAAAACAAGAAGAGATGCCAACTGTATTGCTTGAAATGCTGACCCTTCTCTCAGCTGAGGCTCACTGAGCTTCTGTTCCCAGAGTGGGGACATCAGTGGGTCACACAAACAGCTCCCCTTCCACAGTTGTTGGAGAGAAGTCACCCAAACAACTTAATACCCTTCATCTCCAGAGAAACTTTATTCAAGTATAATGTTAATCAAGAAGCTTTTTTCCCAAGCTGACCTCTTTCTCTTGATTAATTCAGTCTGAGAAATGGAGCTGGTTCAGTTTGCATGCCCAGCCCTACCTTCTCTCTGTTCTTTAATTTATAAATGTGTCAAATATAATTAAAACTGTCAGAGGCCAAGATTAAATCAAACAAACTGTAAACATGCTTGTGTTATTTGCTTGATGCAAAGCTTTCACCATAAAAGGCTTTCAGATAAATGAATTCAGCTATTAGAGTGCTGCAGCACTGAAACTTTGCTCCAAGTGTTTGAACTTTTCAGGGACACTGTCAGGTCAGCTTACATTCAAAACCTAATACATGGCTGGGATTCTGAAATTGCCTAAGGGAATTAGGTACCTGACTTCTACTGAAAGTCAGTGTGTGGTGGGAAGTGAATTGACTTTCAGCAGGAATTAAATGCCTTTGAAAAGTCTGTTCATGTCCTTGCAAAAAGACACCCATATCCTTCAGGGAGATAAATAAATGTACCTGCTTTGACATCTACATACCCAGCAAAGCATCTGATGCACAAATGTTACAAAACCTAAGAGCTATCTTTATTTAATCGTATTTTGGTTAGCAGTAAATACTTCCTTTCAACGTGTAATAATGATACTGTTCAATAATGATATTATTAAGTTGTGACATAACTAAGGCTAACTTCTGGTAGATTACTCCTTTAAGGGCTTTCAGTTTTGGTCTGCCAGGCTGCAACCTGCAATTTAATCCACTGATTTTAGTGGTACTCTTTAAGAGCAGACCTCTTAAGTGCAGATTCAGAGGCTCAATCCCTCCAAGGTTTCCATCAAAGCATTTTTGCCTTAAAAACCCACACCCCTATCTCATTAGCCATCATGTAAATTCATAGCAGGCAATAAGGACACTCATTACTTTGGAAAGCAGGTTTCTCTTGTTGACTGAGATTTTAGTGTTAAACAATTTAAATTTACACAGCTTTGAAATAAGATCTGACTATTTCCTTTAATTCCTCATTGCTACTTGTAAGAGTAATGCAAGAAATGCAATACATTCTGTATTTTTACTATAACTTATTTTTCACACAGGATGGGCATTTGTCACTCCTACGCTAAATTCTGCTCTTTTTTGGCACATTTAAGTTTATATCTCCACATGTTTTAGGAATTTAATAACTTGATGCTACATTATGCACAGAGCTTTTTGGGATTTCTCTGTCCAATGCCTTTAGAAAAAACAACTGTAGTAGTACCATGGGACTGGAGTTAGACATTTCCCTCTCTGATCTTAAAAGTCTTATTATTTATCCCCAAATATTCTCTAAGAATATTGGTCTCCTTGGTAAAGCCACGTCATTCATTGTGTAGCGTGAGTGCTGTAAGACGAACTCAATGGCAAAATCAGAGCTCTTTTAGGTACAGGATGACATCATTATACAAGATGGCACAGGGACAGAACATGCCAATCCTTCATCTCTGGAACAGCTATTCACATCTGAATAGAGGTGTTCAGTGCAGTTATTCCCTCATTATCCTCAGTAGACATGAAATCCAACCACAAAAACAGTGCAGAGAGCCTTGCAACTGGCAGTGCTTGAGAGAGCAGAAGGTCAGGATTCAATGAAAGCAGATTTAGTGTACACCAATGATCTCAGACAACCTTGCCAAATCTCCTTGATATATTTATTATTTAATATTTATTATTTAGAAATATTATATATTTATTTATATTTATATAAATATAAATAAATATTGACTATTTATAAGTCCCTTGCTTTTGCAATCATAGATGATTTCAGATTTGTTGAAAATAGCTGATAAGATCCCTCTGTGGTGATGAATAACCAAGGCTTGGTACCACAAACAACGAAACAGAGCAACATAACTGTCTGATGTCTTGAGAGCAGTTGAAACCATCTGGAGGCATCTTAATAGTCCTAAACTATTTCTGCTAGTTGGCAGCATGAGAAATACATCAGTAACAGTGAGATCTTAGGGTTATAGGCTGTGAACAGAGGCACTGCTGAATGAATTTGAAAAGAAGGCTTCAGAGTAGTACTTTTCTCTTTTTATATCCAAGTATTTTTATTCAGTGAGGTTGAGACAAAGAACGTTTTGGGATAAAAAAAATAAAAAAGTATAACAATGTAATGGATCTTGGGTATTATAATATCATCTAAATTAACTCTGTGGCAGTATTTGCTAATACAGAACCCCACAAAAACCAAATAGGACTGCTTTTCTCAACAAAGTTAGGGTTTGGCAACTGGTTCAGATGATATGTGGATGCAAATATGAAGGGATACTGCTATGGCTATTCCACTGCTGCATAGCTGAGTTGATAGGGATCAGAATTTGGACTAATGACTTCAGCTGCAAGCTTTCTTTGTAACTAAGGTCAGCAGGATTTGAATTTAAATCAGGATTTTACCTCTAATAAAGTCAAGAGACTGAAATTCTTTTCACTAGTTAAGTACATTTGTTGACTATCTGGAGTTAGTTTATTATATGAAAGAATTCCAAGCTTTTGTTTTCAAATTCAAATATTGCTTTAAATGAGTATCAAAATGTTATTCTACAATATTAGAAACCTAAATAAAAGAACTTTTGGCCAGAATGAAGAAATAGGATATGATATTAATTCCCAATACAAATTAAACTGAAGAGGCTACTTGCATTACTCTGTACGAGAGAAAATGAGAACTACATAATGGTGTTTTAAATTCCCTAAAATTTTAGTATTCTGAAAGGCTTTCTGGCTGTGAGGCAACATTTAGTCCTGATGCATGTACTACTCTTTTCCAGTCCTTCGTGACCAATTCTACTTATTTACACTCTCATATACTATTTAGCTTTAATGCATTGTGTGGTTAAAGGAGAAACGGGAATTCAGCCCAGTCTTCCTTAAACTCTTGCTAGACTTTATGTTAATTTGATCCCTTATTTCTCCAGTTACCTAATGAAAAGGGTGATTTCACTGTCATTAAAGATCACCTCTTTTCCTGTTTTTATGTTCTTTTCACTGTTATTATTCTTGTCATTGAAATTTCCTTTCTACTCACAATGAACACTCAGAACATTTCATTGAGAAAAATGAGGAGTTAAACATTTTCTACTTCCCTAATCAAGACCCTGCCATTATCATCACCAAAAGTCAGAGAAACAGGTGAAGAATGACAGAATTACATGAAAGACAAAAAGGACACTGCCAAAATTATTCTGTGATCACAGCCATTTATAATAATACCCGGATGCTGGCATGACAATGTAATTGCATACTAAAGCCTGTTGTGTAAACTCAGTTACTAGTTGCACTGCACAATGCTGATACTCAATTGCTTCAGTCACAATTGAGCCAAATATGAGAAGAAATTTGAAAAGTCTTTGATTGCTACTGTGGAATAATTCATACCACTCATAAATACATCAGTTTTTAATTTAATGTGATATTTTTGAAACAGAAAGCCACAGTGATTCTAGAAGAAAAAGTAGCCTCAAAAAAAAAATCATGTTTTACAAATGAAGAGAAGAAAACAAAAGTAGGATAAATTTTTATTCTATCACTTTTGACAGTATCCTCTTAAAGGAAAGGCTAAATTAAATTCTAAGGGCAAAATTCTCTCCTCATTCACATCACAATAGCTCCAGAATATACCTACCAACTTTAATACTATTTTTCATTAAATTAGGTCTGCAATATCACAGAGAAAGGCTGATTCCTCTTTTGGTCTCAGATAAACTACTTTCAGGAAACAGGTATGATGAGAATAAGACAGAAAGCTCAAAAAAAAAAAAATCTTTGAATTAAGAATGTGTTCAGTAGACACACTTGGTTTCTTCCCATCACACATATTTCTTATCCTGAAATCTATGTCTCACATAAATGGAAAAGAATAGGAATGGAAATTTGATCTCAAGGCTAAATTAAATTCCTTCTGCAGTGACCTGCTTGAGAAGCAGAAGGATGGGAAATAAAAGATTGGGACTGGTGCAATTCAAAAACATTAAGAGATAGCCCCAAAAAAGTGTCAGAGATCTTCCGTCAGGAGGTATGCCCTTCACATCCATCCCAGCCTCTGGTGCACTCTCCCTAGCTATTTCCACTTGATTCACATTTTTTCAATACTTGCTGAAATAGTTCACATTGTTTCACTGCTATTACTGTTATTATTTTACCTATCCACACTGGTCTCTGCCAGTCTGTTATTCATAATTGCCAGGGCTCCAACCCCACCAGAGAATCCATTTTGCTTTGAATTACAGCTCATTTGCCTTGGATACCCATTAGCAGTTTCTGACAGCTGTTTCTGCATGATGGCCAATGAGACTTTATTTGAAGCCAGGAAATCTTTCATGGAGATCATCTCTCCTGACAGACGGCGTCCATCTGTGTCACTCTCATTGACAACATCGGTCTCGATGGAGATGTTTCTCTGGCTGCGCACATTCCCAGGCATTACCACGTTCCTCCGTGAACGAAATAATCTTCTTTGGCATCTGTGGCAGCACTTGCAGGACAACTTCTTTAATATCCAGTTTATGGATTGTTTGATCACAATAGAGATCACATTGAATAAGGAATAGATGCAGCACACCCCCATGAGTATGAAGACAAAATTGCCAAAGCGGTAAAGGCCTTGGCTTTCATACTTGATGTTCTGGCTACTGACCAGGTCACCAAAACCTATGGTGCTGAAGGCCACGAAGCAGAAGTAAAGTGAGTCAAAGTAACTCCACTCTTCAATTGG
Source organism: Pyrocephalus nanus (assembly GCA_038380795.1). Classification (NCBI taxonomy): domain Eukaryota; kingdom Metazoa; phylum Chordata; class Aves; order Passeriformes; family Tyrannidae; genus Pyrocephalus; species Pyrocephalus nanus. The sequence continues at coordinate 46,625,499 of CM076265.1, read as the reverse complement.
TGTGTACATTGCAGAGGCACAGCAGGAAATGATGAGTGATGCTACACATAAAATCAGCATGACATAGTACACAGAGGGCTTCCAGCCCGCCAGGCTGTCCACCTCAGATGTCCCTGAGCCCCGCCGGCTGTTGTGAGGGAGAACGCCTTTCCTCCTCAGCTGTCTTTCGTGGCAGGACTTCATGACATAAGCTATGACTGTGATCAAGCGTTCCAGGAACAGGTTAAAGAACAAAATGGTCCCTGCACATCCTATAAGGCCATAAAATATCAGAAAAATTTTGCCTCCAACGGTGGCTGGGGTGGTCATACCAAAGCCTGGAAGACAAAACAGAACAGTTGAAAAAAAATAAACCTGTAGGAAAAATAAACCACGTCAGGAATTTCATCACATGCAAGACCAGCAAAATGGCAGCAAATCCCTGTGGTACAGCTCAGCTCTGCAAAAAAGCGAGGACACTCTCCCCAGCTGTAACCCACTTGTGCTTGACCTTGTCCCAGCTGCAAGGGGAAGGAACGCATGCCACTATTTCCTGCAGAATCAGAATGAAACAAACGAACAAAAAAAAAAAAAAGCAGAAGAAAATGCATGGGAAAGAAAAGAGAGTTTAGTGGAGATCTGAATTTTGGTCGAGTTACTAGGTTCACTCTTTCTCTCCTTGTGCCATGGATTGCTTCCAGGCTTTGGAGTTACCACACCTGCTTTCTTCTCTCAGTTGCTGTTCTGCAGCAGGGTTCTGTCCTGGGGGTGGCTCTTACCTTCCAGGGGTCCATCCTCACCAAATCTTTGTAACACAAGCTGAAATTTTTCTGAGGCTCACCTGGCTCCTGCTGTAAGTGCAGGTGGTGCATCACCCAGCACTCAGCACCCACTGTAGCCTAGGCTGGGGGCACACACCAGCCCCCAGCAGGATCAGCAGACCCTCATGAGGGTCCCCAGTAGGCATTTAAGATGTCCTGCATCTGACTCTGGTGTCTGTCACCCATTATCAACCTCTTTTAAAATCACCATTGCTGAATTTTTCCTATTTCTTCGTGTCCCACTCCACTGCTCAAGTCTGAATGTGAGTCTTATCAGAAATCTCCTCTGGTCTCATTCCTGTAATGGGATTTCTCAGGCCAGAGGTGCTTCAGTCTTCTCTCATATCCTTCCCATCCTAAAGCCTGAAAATAGTAATTTTGCTTCAGTTAAAGCTGTTGATAAGACAACCTTGCTTTAATAAGATATTAGTAAAGAATAAAAAACATGTTCAGAACATCATTGAGCAAATCGGAGTAACACTCATGAGAAATCTTTGCTGCTGTTTTATTAGGATTAATAAGGGATTACATAACTGACCAACTAAGCCAAAACAATCTTGCTGAGAGGACAGAAAAATCATGCTGGACATGAGACATCATTTGTTTTTTTTCTCTTTCTAACTACAAGATACTGATTACGAAATAAAGATATAAGGCTCTTGGAAATAAAGGGAATTGTATTTAATGTGATACACTTGTGCTTGGAAGACAACACAAATGCATTTTGAAAATACCATCTTTCCATCAGTGCTGAACTATTTTCCTCTTCCCTTCGCTGAAGATCTGCTACCAACACAGATTCCTTTCTAATGGTCCTCACACTGTTAAGCGACAGCCCTCGGCTTGACCCCTCCAGCACAATCCCCACTAATAACAGCTCCAAACGTGGGCTCCCAAGGGTCACTGCACTTTTGCCTGATCCACAATCAAAAAGCAGCATCAAGGGGTCCTACAGGAGGCTCCAGCCTCCTCATTAAATTTCTGTGCTAGAGAGAGCTGGACTGCAGCTCTGTGGGGGTGTCACATAACAAGAGACTAACCACAAAGGCAAAACATTCTTCATGACAAGATCTTTTTGCTATTGTTCCCCTTGGCACACAAATATTTCCTCTTGCTTTTCACCTTCCCATTCTGGTTCATGACCTGATGCCCCTATAATCCTAACTTTGATGCTTATTTTCTGTGCAGGCTGGCTCATATGCAAGTCATGACCTCCACCCTGTGGACAGACGCGTAAAGACCAATGGACAAGAGGAATTTTCCTGCAGCCTCGGGGATCTGCCGAAAGCAGCGGCGGGGAGGGCAGTGAGGGGCTGCCACGACCCTGGCCCACCCTGTTCCTTGAAGAAGAGAAGCAGCTGCAGGCTGGGCAGAGATGGAAAGGGGGGGATCCTCTGGCACAGGGTGAACAGTATTAGGGACTGGCATGCATCTACAGCAGCAAAAAGCAAATGCCCTGGAAAGAGAAATGCAGTTAAGCCTCACACCCTGCATCGCTTTAGGCTTTTGGACTGTTAAAATTTGCAGTTGTCAGCAAAGAGCCTCAGAGACTTTGCTGTTAATCTGCTTTCATTTTGAAAACTGACTATTGATAACCAGACTTTTCTGCTGTTCTTTTTAAATAGTTCATTATCAATAGTAGAACTCCACTTTCCATTCCAATAGTTTCATTGCTTTATTTCTTTAGAGGCTTTGATGAAGACATTTGTGTAAAAGCTTTTTGAAAGTCCAGGTACACTGTAATTTTTGTGACATGTGACTTCCCTCTGCAAAAGCTGCATGACCTTTTTAAATGTCCTGACTTTTTATATTCTTGTTTACACTTTCTTAATGTGCCTCTATGGAAGACAGACTTATTGACCCATGGTTTCCAGGAACATCTTTGCAGCCTGTTCCACAAATTATTGTCACACTTGTTACCTTTTGTGCACCAGACCTAATTTTAGGCTATAAAGCACATTCTGTTATGCAGCATTTTCATGTTTGAGTTCTTTCATAAGTCCTTCACAAAAAGCTTTGGTCCTGACAGTTTGAAAGACACAACTCAAATATGAGGAATAGAAGAGAAACCAACAGTCAAATATATCAAAGGTAAATGACTTAGTGAACAATGACAGTACCAATCTGACTCATAGAGCAGAACAGTGAAGGAGCAAGAAGTTACATTGCAGACAGGGAAGCAAATACAGAATGAAATTATGAAATTGTATAAAAGAGGAAATAAAAGCAGTGGCTGACACTTGGAGACTATTTGAAAATATAAAATTGCTTCTTGTGATGAAGAAATAAAAACAGGAAGCAATTTCAGGAAAAAAATGCCGATGATTTTATGGTATGAGAGAATGTTGATCAAATTCACTGATTTTATTTTACAAGTTGGGTGGCATCTCTTGAAAGAGTTGTTTTGAGTAGCAATTGAAATTATAGTTAATCAAGTGGGAATTAGATCATTCTGAGTTGGAAAAATTGAATGTTTTTAAGGTACTAAAAAGTGTTTTGATGGATTTGTTAGACACATCTGCAGACATGGCATTGAAATATCACCACTGATAGAAATGCATGACAAATCCTAACGTTAGCAGCCCAGCAATGAAGGCAGCCTTCTTAGTAAAAATTTTGGTTCCTATTTTGAAATCAGTATGGTACTGCTTTGCCTGTGTCCCATGATTCACCGACCACTATAAACTGGTTTTATCTTTCCTAATATTCAGTTGAACTAAGTACATTCCTTGTAGCTTCAATATTCTTTCAAGTTGGAAGGAATTTATACTCAAAGTAGATTCACTAAAAGTTTTCTAAACATACGTCCTATGCAAAACAAATTTTCAGATTTTGTTTTGGCAGCAAATTCTCTGTTATGCAGTCTGTTAGTGCAAAACATTACAAAACCCACCTGTGTGTTCAGTTTATATTGTGTGGACATTCCAAAAGGACAAACTCATACAAAAGAAAAATTAAAATGTGAAATTGCATTGATAGTATAATATAATCATCCTTCATGATTTCCTGAAGTAAGTACTGGGTATAAATGGAGAAAAGCAAGCAGCTATAATTCTTATCAATAGCCAGTTTGATAAGAAGGATTGAGGTCCAACAGGAAATTCTCCTAAAGCAGAATCCTCCAACAGAGGGCAAACAGTAAAAAATGTTAAGCAGACAGTAGTCTCAATCTAACAGTAAAATGATTATATTGAAACCTAACAAGAGGAAACAGGAACCAACTTTTTATAACTAATCAATTCCACAAAAAACCCCTGGTTTCTCTATTTTCTTTCCTCAATACCTTGATCTATCTGCCCCTGAAAATCTAGAAAAGCTCCCCCCTCCAACAGCCATCCCTCTGCTATGAGGCTGTGCAGTGTTCCCATCCAGCCCCTCTCACTTTGCCCAGGTCCCCCAGACCCATCACATCCCATTCCCCAGACACAGCCAGGGTGCACAGCCCAGGGGACTCGTACCACCCACATCCTGGCATGTCACACACACAACACAGCCTCAGAGAATCCAGCTGCCTATTTCAGGCCAATATTGGCTCATTTCATCTTTTCTGTTGTAAACTGCTTCAGTGCTACCAACCACTGTAAGCATTTTTCCTGGATCATTACCCACACTTATCTCTTTCTGCCTGGTGATATACAGTTGGACATTTTGTGTTTTCATTCTGTATGTCCTGACATTCACAGGTTGCATCAATTTAAACTTTAGTTTTCATTTCCTGGTGCACTTGGTGCCATGAGAGACTACGAGAAACAGTTCATCAAACCTAATCCCTCATGAATGAAGCCTGGAGTGCCTCATACGGTGTGTATGTAGGAGGACTAGGACAGACATATAGATTTCAAGTTAATTTTATATCACGAGGTTGGGTCTTTCTATAGTTCTGCAAAATATCTCTTTTCTGAGAGGTTTCATTTCCTTTCTGAATGTGTGCAGTTTGCTGCTCCTGCCCTTCCCACAAAGAGGAAGTGGGTAGAAAGAAGGGGCAATGCTATAGCAACAATAATGAATCATTGTGAAGTCAGAATATAAATACCATCAGAAAACAGCATTCCAGTGTAGCCTACAATCAGAACTCTTTGTGATGTTGTGTCTGTATTCCTAACGTATTTTCTATTTATTTGTTTATCAGCTCTACTTTGGAAGTGATTCACTAGGGAAATTATGAATTTCACCAGTGGAACAGACACAAGAAAATTATTGAGGATCATGACAGGTGTGAACCAAACTAAACAGGATCAACACATTCTGCAGTGAAATATCTACATAAGGATGTTTTGTGCTTCTAAAAGAGGGACAGAAGAAACAACTCTAACAGAAGCTGTACTCCAAAGACTTGAGAAAATGTCATGTGCTGTGCCCTGTTCTGACAGTGTGCAGACACTAATAATTTGGCAAAATTCACTTCTGCCATGATAGCCTACTCTGATGCTCTCTGAGCAGAATAAGTTGTCCTAGCAAAACTAGTTCTACTGGAGTAATTCTCAGCTGTAGGGACTCTTAAAACAACAGCTAAAGTACTCTCAAATATTATTACATCACCGCTCTTATGACATTGCTATATCAGCAAGTTTGTAACAGTGTCCTGTTCCAGGAATGAGGACATTAAGTCCTTCTTTCCAGAAAGAGAAGAAAAAGACTCATTTCTGTGAGACTTCCACTGCGTAGGAGGACACAACCATGGAAGCAGGCACAGTGCTGTCACAGAACAGCAGCTAAAAGCTGAGTTTGTTGCTGACAGCAACAAACCTGCACTTAGGTCCAATTTCTGATATGAAAAAAAAACTCTAGTGTCATTCATTTTGCTAAATCTATACAGAAAACCACACACACACACACACAGACACCTCTGGGATTTCCCATCAATGGAAGATCAGCATCTGAACTGTGTGGCTGGCTGGTGTGACACATCCATGCATGTTGTCACAACCACTAATTTCAATATCTTGATCCTCTCTCTGATGAGGAGAGGAGGATGAGCTGGCCATGAACCTTTCCTTTAGTGCAACAATTATTTGACAAAACAGTATTTTACTGGGGACAGCCTGGTGTGTGGTAGCCTGTATTTAATTGGCAATGCTATTTTCTTGCGCAGATGGCTATGTCGGGGAGAAGGGCTTAGCCTGCCCAGGGAGGCAGGGATACATGGCTATAACAGAACTCCTTTGTGCTAGATGCTCTTCTATTTCCAGAACTACCTGCCCGAGTGCTCTGAACCTCCTGCCTGGGCATCTCCAGCACTTCAGAGCTGTAAAAGCTAATAATGTCTCCAGGGCTATTATAGCTGAGTCATATCTGCAGACAGACTGCTATGATGAGTGCCCAGCTGCTTGGTGACCTGGGACCTGCCCTGAGTACTGTGACTTCCATCTGTGCCAGTCTGCACCTGCAATGTCATGCACAGGCAGGATGAGAGATGTAATCTTCTGCAGAGCTCCAAGCAGGGTTCAGTCCATTCCTAAAGGACAATCCTCATGCTGAAATTAAAGCTATAAGGTATAGATGAAACAATAAATACAGTTACCCAAATACAAGCTACACTTTCTCATACTGAGATCTTTTTCTCTCTCTAACTTGTTTGAAGACTTGTCACAGCTAACAGCACCCTTGACAGTTTCAGTGAGGCTGAAGGACTGGAGAGAGGTAACGCATCAAGGACTGCAGGAGTCGTGCTCAGTCTGGGCCACCACGGGGACTTACGTAAGAGACTGTGCATAACATAAGAGATTGTGCTTACCCTCTGAGAAAAGGCTTTTGCAAATCCAACTCTGTGACAAAAATGTAGGCTAGTGTTACACCAAGTGTGAACGGGACTTTAAGGTTAGAAACAGCAAAACCTTGGGCTTTCACTGATTTGTTCTGGAAAGCATCAGAAAAGCTGGTTTTGTGTTAGTGTGTGTGATAATGCCTGTATTTAACACAGCAAAGTTCAGCTTGCAGTGAGTCACTGTTAGAACCTGTCTGGAGAGCTGGGTACCTGTTACTGCCCTTCTTCTCTCACTTCACATATGGAACCTGTATGTTTTGCCTTGAACAGAAACCTAGCTTAAGAAAAGCTTCCAATGCTAAGAAATCTAAAAGACATACATAGAAAAAACCGCTAAGGGGACAACATTAAATGAACAATATAATAAAAAATCAATTTTAATAGACACCTTGACAGGTCTGTTGGCACCACTGTTACAATGTCTGTGTGGCCTTTAAATAATACATGATGCTTTGTGAGTCTGTAATTTTCATCACTATAAGTTTTTTACATAATTTATGGAAACCTTGTCATTCTGCTTTATATGATTAAGGTTAATATTTTATTTAAGGTTCACTCCAGGTCTTCTGTAAGAAATGTACACAGCCTTGTTACAGCTCCTGTGTGATAATAAATTCAATGTATAAATGTTTTATGCCTACCTTTGGGTTTTCATTTATAATTTTAATGTAGTTTTTGATGCTAGAGGTGTTATGCCTAGTACCTTTCCATCAGCCCCAGATAGATTGTAAGTCTGTACATCTTCGATGTTACTATAGGGGTAGAATAGGGCTCAGTTTTGAAATACCTTATTGCTATTTTTGAATTTCCTTGTAACAGTCATTTAAAGGTTTGTCTAGTCTTTATTTAGACTCAAAACATAGAAAAATTTATCTAATTAAATAATATACATTTTATTAAGATTTGTCTTCAATATTTAATAACATCTTAATTTTAATATGTTGTATGAAGAGGTACTTGTGCCTGCATGTGCCTGAAACCAAGACAACCTGAAGCCCTGTGCTAAAATATCCTTTACAGCTGCTGCTTTGGTAAGGGTACAGTAATACTGATGAGTGTTAGTTCTGGGGACAAGATTCATATCTATGCAAAATTGAAAAATACATATAATTGCATCTGAATCAAACTGATATACATGTATAGAAACTTTTTTTTTCTGTGGAATAGCGTGCCTCACTAACAAGTAACAGTAACCTCAAGCCATTATTCACTGTGGCAGGATAATAATTCATCTGAATCATGAATGTAATTAACATTGTTCCAAGGGTTTGTTTGCAGTCAATCAGTCTGTATAAACATAATAACTCCAGCTATCAAGGAATAGGAACATAATGCTGTGTACTAATTGAGCTGCAGGTTCATCTACACTAAAATTTTCCTTTTAAATAATACAAAGTTGCTTGTATTTTAAGAATTTTCAAAGGTCTGTTTAAATTTGCTTATTGTGAATTTTATTGTTGGCATTTACAGTTTTTCTCTGGAGTAAAGCTTTATCATGTCTTCTCATTTAGGGGGTAAAGCTATGGGAAATAAGGCAGGTTTTTGGTTCACTTCTGGTGAAAAAAACAAGTGGTGTCTGTTTGAATCCTCTTCCCTGGCTTTAAATACAAACAACTTTATGCAACAATGTCACTTGTGGTTCAACTAAAGCAAAAAGACAGCTGTGAGTGTTAAGCTCAAAAAAGTAAAGAAAAAAAATCTGCAGCATTACAGGCTGTAAGGAAGCTGGACATAGATAAGAAAATTACATTTTCAGTAGGAGAGGAAATAGTATATGTGCAGGTGTGTTTGTGTGTGATTACATTTTCCTAATCAATTTCAAGTCTTATCTTGATGGCAGAGAGGAAGGTTGGTAGCCATCACTACCAGAACCACCATGTGCCAAGGGCCTCAGCCTTGCTACCTCCAAGGAAATGAAAACCTCACCCAGAAAATTAGGTTGGCCTAATGCTTGGATACGTCAAACTGAAGGACTGATCAAAGAAGCATAGCATAAAAGACAGCACAAACATTGCTTTAGTTCCTTGGAGACTGACGGAAAGCCCCAAAAAGCTAAGAATAAAGGCAAAAAAATTCACAGTTTCCAAGCAGGTGCTGCAGGAACTACAAATATAAAGCAAGGCCCACGAGCTCACACCACATAGAAAAGGCTGTTGGCATGGTGTATAGTAAGGATTTAGAAATATTCCATATAAAAGCAGAAGCAGATATTAATATTGTGATTAAAATTACAAAACCTGGCAGACAGTGATGACAGCCAACATTATCAGACATTTCAGTGAATATTCATCACTGAATATATATCACTGAGAAGTGACAATTCTGCGAGCGCTTGCGATGAGCATATGATGATGAACTTCTGTTTGATCAGCTCTGAATTTCTTACCCATTGATCAGTGTCTCAAGAGCTAGGAGTTACAAAAGGGGCAAAGACAATTTCTCACCTTTTTGACATTTCGAAAGCAAAAAATTATGCTGAGGAGGCTGATGGATGGACATGGGAATAAAATCTGAGTTTGTCAAGTAATCATAGAATCACAGAACGGTCTGGGTTGGAAGGGACCTTCAAAGATCATCTCATCCAATCTCCCTGTCATGGGCAGGGACACCTTCCACTAGAGCAGGCTGCTCAACCTGAGTAATGTCAGGCTACTCCAAAGACTATACCATCTACCATCTATTATTTTTACATTCTGTTTATGAAAATAGTGAAGCTGCGAAAGATTTTACTAATTATGTTTATCCCAAAACTGCAGTATCACCTATTTAATTAATTACATATTCTTTCAGAGGAAGAAGAAATGCACGGATAACTCCAAATACAGTATACTTGATTCATTTTAAAACCCTTGAAAAATTCACAAAGGAAAGTCTTGGCTCTTTTTAGAAGTTTTGAAGATGCTAGCTGTACTGGTAATAGGTTTAAACACTTCTAACCTATTCATTCACAGTATTTATTCCCCATCTAAGTGGCATGTTTTGCTCTGGAAAAGACGCACATAATTAAATAACAGAATTTCTTAGGACTGAAAGTGTCTGGTGTCTATCTCTGTGAAAAGAAAACTGAACGTTTTGAGGACATTTATAAAGTTCTTTCTGCACTAAAATGATTCTATGACATCTTTGGTCTCTCTAGAATGGCTTCCTGGAAGCCATGTTCAAAACAGTTTGCCATACATGAAAAAGCAATAGTGCTTTGATACAGCATATAATGTACATGCTGAAAAAACAGGTGCAAAATCCCGTGTCACAAAGGACTCTATTTTAAAATAAAAAGCCTGTTAGGGAAGTAGCTGAAGAGGCAGAGTCTATTAGACTTCCATTAGAGCCTTGTTTTCTTCTGAAAACAAGGTTTGTGAACTACATAGAAAAAAAAAAAATTCACGCATCCAGAAGCTGAAGAAATTAATGGTTTCAAAGTCACAGCAACTTTCTTAACAGCTAGAGAAATAAGTCGCATTCTGCAAAAGACAGTTTTAAATTATGTGTTTTCAAAAAATTCTCAACACATGTGATGCAGAACAATGTGGACTGAGAAAAATTACCCCTGTTTCAACAGCATACACAGACCATAACTGTCAAACTCCCACAAGTGCAAAATATAGAAAAAAACCCCAACCCCCACCAGGCTATTGTTAGGAGTATAGTATGACTTAAACGTGTACTAATATTAAAATGTTGAGTGACCAAATTTGCTGGTCCAGTGCAAAAATATTTTGTGAAATGACCATAGGAGCTGTAGAACAAAAATTTTCTACTAATTATTCCAAAGCACTTGACTTCATCAAGGTTATAAGAGCTTCTAGGGTGCTGATACTTTAATGAAAACTATGGCTGACATGGTGATGCCGTACTTCACTGTGTCCTAAGTGTTGCTGCCTTCCAGGACTTCTGGGAACACTAGAAAACTCTGTATCACACACACTGGATTTGACAAAACCAACCACTGTCCCTTCCTCTCTGGCCTCCCATAAAGTGAAAATTGGTTAAAGTATTTTTTGAGATATATATATATATATTTATCTTTTATATATATTTTAAAGATGGGATTTTAAAGTTTAACTTTGAATAAAATTATGTTTTTAAAATGTCACAATGAATGTTTTCTTAGAAGTGGTTAAAGAAAAACTAGCAAAAAAAAAATAAAACAAGCCACCAGTTGTCTTGCACTCTTGATGTTTTGCTTTCAAACGTGACAATAACATTCTTTATCAGATGCGGGTCTGGGCTTGTTAAAACATGTTTTTATATAGTCATGACATGTTTATGGCTTTATGATTTATGATTTTCAAAATGCACCACTAATAATTCTCTTAAGAGAAGAATTGGAATAACAAGCTTTAAGTAATTCAAATGACCACTTGGGAGGTGGGCCTGTGTGAACCTCATGAAGTTCAACAATGCCAAGTACAAGGTCCTGCACCTGGGTCAGGGCCATTCCAAACACAAATACAGGCTGGGCAGAGAATGGATCTAGATTAACCCTGGGGAGAAAGACTTGACAGTGTTTGTGGATGAAAAGCTCAACATGACCCAGCAATGAGTGCTTGCAATCCTGAAGGCCACCCTTATCCTGGGCTACTCTGCTCTCGTGAGATCCCATTTGGAGTATTGTGTCCAGCTGTGGGGTTCCCACACAAGAAAGATGTGGACCTTGTGGAACGAGTCCGGAGGAGAGCCATTAGGTTGATCCCAGTGCTGAAGCACATCTCCTATGAAGACAGGATGAGAAAGTTGGGGCTGTTCAGCCTGGAGAAGTGAAGGCTCCAGGGAGATCTTAGAGTATCTTCCTGTACCTAAAGAGGGCTTACAAGAAAGCTGGAACGGGACTTTTCACAAGGGCATGTAGGGATAGGACAAGGGAGGATGGCCTAAAGCTGAAAGAGGGTAGGTTTAGATTAGATATTAGGAAGAAATTCTTTACTATAAGGGTGGTGAGACACTGGAACAGTTTGGTGGACTTCCCATCCCTGCAGGTGTTCGAGACCAGGCTGGATGGGGCTCTGAGCAGAGTAACCCAGCTTAGAGGACTACCCCAAGAATTGCACTGTCAGTAACCACTCCAGCTGCTTGACCAGCTGTAAGTCATTACTGCATACCCCATGCAGTATTTGCCAGTGCAGAATGCCTAGCAATATCTTTCCCTCCTTACCAAATCCTGGTGTGGGTGCAGCCTGTAGGTTATCATGTTTTGTTAGATCTTCACTAACTGAGCTTATTGAAAATCATATTCATTTCTGCTTCCATGTCATTAGCAAATTTGTTTTGTAAAAGACCTGGTTGTTGCTCAGGTTACTCAGAAGATCTCTTTGTTCACTCTGGCAATGAGTTTTACTTATGTCTTAAATCCTGTTTCCTACAGATGTTAAGCATCAGTCTTTGCATGCAAACTGTAAAGGCTATAGAAAAGTTTCAGAAAAGAAATTAGAAGAAAGCTCATTGTGAGATCCCCAGGTTTGTGGATGATACTGAGTTTGTTTGGGTAATTAAATGCCACTGATGGAAGGATTTCACAGAAGGGAGTGAGTTTGCAGGAAGCTAGCAGGTAAACTTCAGTGTAGAAATGTAGGAAACATAGTAAGGGAAAAATAATCTAAATAATCTAAACCATGCCTATATAATGCTTAAGACAGACCTGGCTGTTTCACCATAGGTAGATCAAGATAGAAGGAAGAAAGGAAGAGAAAGAAAGGCAGGAAGAAAGGAAGAAAAAAAGAAAGAGAGAGGGAGGAAAAAGGAGAAAGGGAGAAGGAGAGGAAGGAAGTAAGGAAGGAAGAAAAGAAAAAAGAAAAAGGGCACAAAATAGAAACAAGGGCATCATTTGGCTGCTTTATAAGAATCCTCATGAAAACACTTTGAACTGCATTCAGCTCTAGTCTCTACAGAGCTTCTCTATTTAGAGAATAATGAGCTAAGGCTGGATTTGATTAAGGGTTGCAAAATCCATGCAGCAGAAAAGTTGAGTTGGGGTATGGTATTGCCCAAATTCTGAAATACCAAAACTAGAATATCATTCAATGAAACAAATAAGAAACTGGTTCAAAACTTATAGAAAGCTTTTTTTTTTTTTTTTTTTTTTTTTGTATAAAGAGTTCTGAATGTCTAGAATTTGCTTCCAAAGAAGATAATATAGTCAGACAGTAGGAGCAGACTCAAAAAAGAATTGGACAAATTCTTAGACAAGGGGTCCACAAATAGAGAGTAGTGTGAATAGAGTCACAAGTTACCTTCTAACATCCACATCCAACGATTTTGGATGCTGAGGGAGTACAGGGGGTATGGGCCTGTGACTTTGACCAGGCTCTCACCCCCAGATGAAGTCACCTCCTGCTGTTGTTGGAATAGAACATGGGATCAAAGGATTTGCATGTTACTCCAGCTCTGCTGAAAATTCTGTCCTTCCTCCCTCCCATGTTCTCCTTTTGTCTTGGCTTAGATATTATATCTCTGTCGTGTTCCTTTGCAAAAGTATTAATTCAAGCTCAGAAAGTCATTTGTACCTTCATTACTTAAAAAAGCATATATCTAAGAAAATACCTGCTATTAAAACATCTATCTTAGAAACACCTAATTAATATGCTTCCAGTAGAGATCAAACATGACACACCTACTGACACAGCAAAAAACACAGAGATGAGGGAGGCTGGGCTGATTGACATCATCCACAGGATTGAATTTTGGGTATCTCCTCCCAAACAAGTTTTCAAGTGAGAACCAATCTGTCTCATAAAATTATTAAGGGATATTATTAAAGCAAGATTACTTTACTTCATGTCAGTTTAAATTGGAGAACAAGATTCTATGGCTAAAAATATATAGTATAAATTGCAAATCATTGTATTGTCTCCATACATTAGAAGGGTACGTATTTCCTTTCAACACAGAATAATCATGACTACATATATTTCGGTTTTTGTTCACAACTCATTTATGAAAACACACAGTGTGTAGATAACCTTTTACATCTCCTGCCAGAACTGAGGCCTTGGAGCTTGTGGGGAAGTGGATGTGCAGTTCTTCCACTCTTGTCTTTCTACAGAACATAATTTCAGCTGAACACTTTGCCATTTTTCCCTTGGAACAACTGAGTCTGAGGAGATCTCTGAGCCTTTATTATGGCATCCCCCAATTAATTCCATTTTAAATAGGCTGAAATGATTGTTTTTAAACTCAGCAGAGTGAGGGCAGTGATTCAGCAGAGTCACAACTTTAGGGTGTGAGCAAGTGTGAGGAAATGACAGAGTTATTCCAGTGCTCTACAAGTAGGAACACACCAATGCAGCCTGCTCAAGGACCAGGTCTTCCACAACATAATGATACCTGACTGGTACAGATGTCTTTAAAAATGAAACATCATTTACTGCTTTGGCTTGTAAAATGCTAGAACATAATTTTAAAACTTCTATATTACCCATTTTACACAAGCCTTAGTTGCAGCAGTGCTCTCTTTGGAGTGAGGCTTGCACTCTGAAGCACACAGCATACAGCACTGCCTGTACTGATCCCTGAGAGCTGGATCAGGCATACAATTTGAGAGGTTGAACACATTTAAAACCTTAAACCATGGGTGGACTGCTTTGAGTAGGAAGGTATCTGTGAGTATTTAAATTTTTCTACCCACTACACTGGCTAAGAAAAACCTAGGTTCCCACTACTGTTTCCATAAGCTTCTCTCCCAAGATTTACACACCTACTGTGTATTTTCCCAGTGTCTCTAAACCCCAAGCTCTACATGACAAATAGATACTCAGATTGAAAAGCTATAATATACTTCTATTTCATCATGTTTATTACAGATCTGCCACACACACACATTTCTTTTCTAATTTGTATTTGGATATGAGAACAGCCATAGCCATAAGAACAGAGACAATATATCTCCTTCCCCATTAAGATAAATTAAGTGTAATGCACATCAAATGGAAAATGAAAGCATTATTACCATTGATGAGGGGCAGGCTCAAGGACTTTGAAGCTCCAGTGCCCAGTTTTGAGCTGCACCACTGTTCTGAGTTTCAACATACCAACTACAGCAGTTCTTGCTCAGAGTACTCACCATGTCAAGGCTTGCTAAACACTGTTGCAGTTCTGCTATTTGGTTAAACAGAATTTGTGTAATCTGATGGGTCAAAAGCTACAGATCCACGGTTTTACAGAACAGGCAAGTGATGACATATGTTGGGGATAAAGGAAGGAAAGAAAGAGGATGCAAGAAGGAGCTCGGCATGAGGATAAATGACCTGATGTAAAAAGTGTATGCACACCTCACTCCAAACATCCTAACATTAGGGTTGGAAAAGACTGGGACTTGGATCTCCAGGAACACAGACTTGACAGATGTTGGCTCCATATCAGTAATGTGCATCTTTTACCAAATTCTTTATACTTTCAGGTGATAGCAAATTTGAGTGCAGGACTCCAAGGTAAATGGATCCACCTACTAAGTTCTGCTTGAGCCCTGTTGCTGCAGTTACACTAGCAATGCTACACAAATACAGAAGTTGTCAGCTATACTGACAAAAAAATGTAGCTTTCTCGATTTCCACTGAGATATGATAAGCATTTATCTCACTGGCAATGGCAGCAGAAGCAGCTCTTGTCCACTTAACCCTGGCACTGGCTTTCTTGTTGTGCCAGTGCAACTGTCTGTGGCCTCACACTGATCCAGAGGAGAGATTAAAAATCACAGAATGACAGAATGACTTGGCTTGGAAAGGACCTTAAACATCATCTAATTCCAAGCCCCGTGCTGTGGGCAGGGACATCTTTCAGTATACAAGGTCAAGGTTACTCACAGCCCCTTTCAACCTGGCCTTGAACACTTCCAGTGATGGGACAACTTCTCTAGGCAACCTGTGCCAGTGCCTCACCACACTCACAGTAAAGAATTTCTTCCTAATATCTAATCTAAACCTGCTCCCTTTCAGTTTTAAAATAACCCCTTTGTCAGACTATTTTTAACCAGGTGAGTCTCTCGATCCAGCTAATTGCACAATCCCACAAGAAGCAGGTAGGTGGGAGAAGGGAGTTCTTCTAGGTGTGGAATGGGTTCAGGGCTATGGGGTGCAGTGCTGCCTCTGAAGAGCATCAGGGATGTGGTGTTTCCATCAGACCAGCTTCTAGCAGGAGTGATTCAACAAATGCTTCTGGTGTTGGATATGCTCTCCTCTCATTCCTGGAAACTGTTGTTTTCTGGAGGTACATTTCCCCAGTCCCTGCTCACCAGGGGAGGCTCAGAGAGCTGAGGTCTGCAAGTGCTGCTGCTGGCTCTGGCAGAGCTCCCCTCCGGAGGATGGGGGAGATGATAGCACGGGGGCCTTTTCAAATGGGTGTTGCTATGGGCAACTGCATATAGGAGAACGTAGGCAGTGGCTGAGAAAGCCAGGGAGATGGAGTAGAAACAACAGCCCAGCAGGAAAGCTCTCAGAGGAGGTAAAAATGCGGATAAAGCGGCATCTCAAGCAGTTTGCTAGCAATTGCAAAAAATCACAGCCAATGTGCCAGTGGAATTGTTTATTGCTTCTGGAAGCAGATATGAATTTTCTTCCTTCTTAAAATGAGGGTGCTCAAGTACCTGTTCCTCTGAGGACAGGGAGCAGACAGAGACAGCAAAGCAGTCAGCTCTGCACCTTCCTCTCCTGTCTTCTCTCCTCTTGTGAAAGATGAGGAGGAGCTGACATCTGCAGTGGGAGAGTTGTTCATCGTGATTAATTTAATACCTTCCTCATTTCTAGTTGGGCACCATTTTTTGGGTTTTGTTGGTTTGTTTTTGGAACCATCATAACTCACTTCAAGTTTTTTTTAGAGAAATTCAGTTTCTCTAAAGGCACTTGCAGAGTGTCTGACAGGCATCTGTGCAAGCCAGTTTAACCTGAGCAGTTCAGCTGTCCACAAAAAGAGGAGGTTAACTTCTGTGCAACCCTCCTTTGAAGAAAAATGTTCTTTCTTTCTATTAACACAAAAAGTAGCAGAAACAGCTATTATACACCTGAATTTAAAAGCTGACTTTTACTTCCAGTCGTTTTGCAACTGTATTTAGGAGTGTAAGATGGCCAACTCCATGCATGCTACCGTGCCTCAGCTTTGGTAACTTTCCTATGACTGTATAACACTGAGCCAGAAAGCACTGTGAAAGCAAGATATCAGCTCTGCTAGTGCTACTGCTGGAAACCTGTGACAGTGTTTTTCCTCTGTGTCCTCCAGTTCGCCTTTTCCTGCTGTCCTGGTTTCTCCCTTGGATACAGGCACCGGGGAACCAGGAGAGCAACACTGCTGCTTCCATCTCAAAGGCCACCTGGACAGTCAAGTAATTGATTTTTCTTATTTTAATATTCCATCTCATTGCTGTTTCCTTTCTCTTCCCAGATCCAAGGTAAAGCATTAGCTTGTTTGCCTGCCAGCCAGTTCAGGAGAGAGATGAACCGCCATGTCACACAACTAGGCTCTTTCAGGACACACTTGTCCAGATTAGACTCCATCCACCTCTGTTTTACATGATGGCAGCTCAGCTAAATCAACCTTTTTTTCAAGTATGGTGAATTATTCACTTTTTAACACAAACTCGAGTGAGACTAAAGACTCCTAGGATCTTTTTCAGCCAAATATTATGCAGGAACAGTTTTAACTTTCCTGCTTTATGGTATTTCTTTTTAAGGCAAGAACTTGACTGCAAAAATAAACAAGAACTTATCCTGAAATTTGCAAGGACGTCTTTAATATTTTGTAATTTATTTAAGTCTTCTATTTCTCAGAGAATAGAAGCAAGCTCTCTGAAGAAGTCATAGTGAAATAGTCTATGACAGTTTATATTTCATTGCCATTTTTTCAGTGAAGGATGATTTTATCCAAGCCAAACTTTAATAACTTGAACTTTAATAACTTCATGTCAAGAACTGTCACAGCTTCAGGTCTCCAAGTATTTTCTAGCATCATTAAACACGTACAGCAAGAGTCTGGTAGCACCCCATAGAAAAACCTGAGATATCTTCTAACTAGATGTGGTTCTCCCTGAAGACAGCATTCAGCTTTCTTGCCCATTTTACTCCTTCTCGCATTTGATACAGGCATAATCTGCTCGAAATGAACAATCTCACTTTCTTAAGATTTTAAGCTTCTCTTCCCTGCTATTATGTGCTCATAAACTCACTGGAACATTGCAAGAGAATTATAGCTTTATAACCAAAATATAGAACAGGACGAGATTTCATTTCAAAGCAGCACATGCTCATCCACAGATGAAGCACTGTTTTTAGCACACTGGATAAAATGCAATTTTTCACACCATTAATTAAGAAATAATTTCTAATATTTTCCACTGTAGAACAAGTGAACAGTTTCATCAGTACAAGTTGGGTCTTGCCTATTTAAACTAACAAGATGCAGGAAATTGCCATATTTGCTCTTCCTGGAAAGTTAAGTATATCTTCATGGGCAGTGGACACTTCTGAATTCTATTCACATAGGCCAAAACTTCTCCTTTTCTGACAAAACTTTCTCCTGCCTTCAAGGATGAATCCCACTGAATGTCAATGAGCAATACTGAACTGCTGTGAGGAGATGCTTCCTTTTAACTTGTCAGATAGAAATTAGAGCCTTTCAAGGGAATGTGCACAGATGGTGTGGGGCATATGAAAAAAGTGAAGACAGGAAACATGAACTTCAACTCTTTTAGAAAGAAAAGCAGTTGCTGATGGCATGTGCGGATAAGAAGCAAGTGTGCAATGCATACAGCAAGGCTGAGTCTCAAACACACAGCCTTCTTCTTGAGCTTCTCACCAAAATGTGAATGACTGAGAATACTGTCTCAGCATTCAAAACCTTGCACATTTGCTTAATTTATCCTATGGTGAGAAATTACCAGCTTGAATCCATGACACACTGCAGTGCATGGGTACATCTTCGAGAAATGAATAAATTGACGGATGGCTATTCAATCCCACTTATGATTCTTCAGTGCTCTTTCAATTACAATAGATGGATCTGACATTTTCAGTGATAGAAAAATCATTTATTTTATAATGGTTTAAACTGATACTGATAAAGTTACAACTGGTTCTCTCAGAGAAATTTTTTTTTCTCTACAATTCAAATCAAAACCAACTCAAAAGTCAAGCACTTACTTTTCTTCTTCAATGTGAATTACACAATCATAAAATAATGAAAGTGAGAAAAACAACAACAAAAAGCATTTCATTAATTGTCATCTGTGGCCCTTCTGAGGGGTTTTTCAGTGAGTTTGCAGTTAGTGAAAACAGGTAGGAGTTCTGCTATATCTGGGCAGATTCTGAGGAAGCAGTATACAATGCCATAATATTTTGGCTGCAAACACTACAGAAAAATGATGATTTAAAAATATTTCCATTAAATAATCATCATGCTTGCCACAATAATGTGTTCATCAGCATATGGAGTGGTAATTAAAAGCTAAAACATTAAACTAGCTTTCTGATTATTATTTAGACTGCCCCTAGAAACAAATACCTTTCATAGAGCATCTTCTCATGTATTTTGATGCCTAGAAGGTAGAGAAACTTTTTCCCCTATGTATCACATGAAGTTCAGAAAACATGACAAATAAATTAAAAACTGTTCATGTGGGAAAGAGAATACATTAGGTAAGATTATGTTTAATGCAATAAAAGAGTTAAGATTCATAAAAATAATACATAGTTGTTTACTTGCAATTATATAAATATTCTTGCTGTCACTATTTCTTGACATGGGAAAGTAATGAAATCTTCAGCAGAAAAAGAAATCCTTGTTCATAAATTCTGAATGAAAGAATCTGTCAATGCTGATGGACAAATTCTGCTGTAAATCCAGCAGCTAAAAAGGAAAGAAAAACTGAGAATCTAAGCTGGTGAAACAATACAAACCAATTTGCTAGATTTGTTGTCTCATGTTGTTACAGAAGCATCATAGCTCCTTCTTTCTCATAAATTAGAATGACCTCTATACTTTCCTTAGAAGATAAATCTTGTGATACTTTATTATTCCCATGACTCTTTCCCAAAACTTTATCTTCTCTCCCTACTCTTTATATGTGGTTTGAAGAAAGAAAAACAAAGCATAGAGTTGACCAAGGGAGAGAAATGTGGAGAAGACTTAGCTAATACAGCTCAGGTGTCCTATTAAAGAAAAAAAAGATAAAGTGAAAAAACGCAAGCAGTGAAGCAGGATATTAAAGAGAGTTTGTGATTAAAAATGACTATCAGTGCCCTCAGATTACTTATTCTCAAACCAGGTAAGGCACAGAATTTACAAAATGTTTCCCAGTAATTTTAAACCTGTATGGAGTAATCAAAAAATCAATTCCATTGGGTTAAATGTACAAAAACCCCTGCATTTGGAATAAAATCTTGACTTGGCTGAAATCAGTGGCAAAGCATCACTTGAAAAATTGCAGAAGTTAATGAAAATGATGACTCACAAGGCTTTAACACCAGTATTTGCTGGTACTTTTCATAATTCATAAACTCAAACATTATATTCCATTATGTATGTGATTAAACTGAATCTCGCTGCGGTTGTTTTAGATAATTAAGCATTTTGCCTAATTTGGCAGATGTTTAAGACATAGGAGAAACAAAGTCTATGAGTTAGTGGCAAAATTTCAAGCAGATGCTTTGACTCCCATTTCTTTAAACAACCTACAGCACTAATTCCTTGGCTAAGCAGATGTACTATGAGTACAAAATGAGTGCTAAGCAGGAAAGCATATTAAAGTGCTAAATGCAACAAAAAGACACTGCAGCTCATAGCACATAACTACATGATTAACCACATTGGCATAGGGCAACTTCACAGCTGACCTCTGACTTCCCATGGGCAAGTTAGTCTACATTTGAATCCATATAACACTTCCATAGCTAAAGCTTCAGTACACTGTCACTGTGGGGGCAGAAAGGTTGTACTGCAAAAGGCCATAAACAGCAATGGCCTCACATCCCTCTGCTCTTTCCCACACTTCCAGCCTCCCTGACAAGGCAGTATGTTAACCCTGCAGCACAGTCAAGATTTCCACCTGTCCAGGTTTGGAGGCCGGTTTCAGTGGCTGCCCTCACCCTTGTGTGCTGTTCCCCATGTCAGCATCACAGGATTACTTCTGCACTGCTAAAAGAGACCCAGGCATTGACATTCAGATACTCAGCCTGCTACACAGCACGAGGTGATAGCATGGGAGACCTGCACTGGGTTGCAGGCTGGAAAACATTGCAAATGGTATGAAATAAAGGCAAAAGCACTTTTAAAGTTGCATTCATTTTACCACTGTTGTGTTAGAGTTTCATTTCCCAAAGAATATAGATATAGAGTTACGGTGTCTGCATGTCCAACAGGGTGTATCCTGCCTCTGAAAAGAACCAGATAACTAGTCTTTGTAAAGAGAAGGGCTGCTGCCAGTTGTCTATATGACAATCTGCCTATGTCAGTTAGAGAGCAGTTTGACCCCAAGGCATAACTATTTACACAGTTTATAACAAATTTTATCTATTTATGTATATTCTCATTAGCCATGCACAGATTTTCACAAAGGAAAATTTTACACTAGCCAAAGAGTTTGGTCTACTGCTATGTTACTTCTTTCTTATGCCTTTGTAATTCCATTTCAAAAAATCTGTTAACACTGAGGAAACACAGTGATGAGTCAGACACCAAGACAGAAAATTCAGTGACATATAAATGTGCTATAAACAACAGATGTAAAACTTTGCACAAATGACTCAGTATCTAGCAAACAAAATAAATATTATCTTATAAGGATGACAAAAATTGGGGGAAAAACATCAAAATCCCCAAATCATTTCAATAACCTAGTTGAGTAATAAGCTTCATAATATTTCAGCTATATTACTTTTAGATTACATAGAAAAAATATGAAAAGATTTAATATTCTGAAAGCTACACGTTGGGCATAGCTTTTCCGTTAAAGTAAAGTTACATGGTATTCCTGAATTTAAAGTAGGATCTTTATTATATCAAGATTTCTAACTCACTGAAGTTATTAAATTGGCTAAAATACATGGTGCAGTAGGGTCTGCATAGCTTCTAACAAAATATCCCTCATTGACTCATAATATAATCAAAAATCTTTTTCTGTGTAAGAATCACATCTTACCAGAAGAGATGTTTCAAAGGTACCTCTTCTGCTTATGACTGAGCATGTCTATTCTCTCAGCATTTGCAACTGTAGTCCATCTCACACTCAGCCTGACACAATTAAAAACTTGTAAAGAAATAATAAGAAAATATACACAAAAATTTTAATTGACTTGAACATAACAGATAATCCACGTAGCTATAACACTTAAGAGCAAGCATCCTCTAGACACTGCTGATTCAAAACCACAATCTGAGACCTAATGATTAATAAGATTTCCAGTTTTTTTCTGATATTTCTCCTAAAGTTTTTCTTGCTTAATATTAGCTCATTACTATTAATCATGCTTTTTTTCATGTTAAGTAAATCCACTCCTCCCTTAAGGTTACATTTTCAAATACTTGCAGATTGTTACCAGTTTATCCTGTACTATCAAACATTTACAGGCTTTACATAATGGACTCTTCCCATGTGATTACTCCTTGCCTTCTTTAATCCTCTGTCACCTGTTCACACCTCAACTTGCTGGAAATTGGTGTGACTCTCCCTCAGGCTCCCTTTACTCAGTAACAATTTTGCTTACAGTAGAAAAAAAAAATAGTTGAAAAAGTTATGTGTGTTTACCCAAAGATGTGAGTAAGCACTCAAAAAGCCTCCACCAAAAAGCCTGCACCACTTTGGCCAGGTGTGTGGAGGGACTGGTTCAGGTGGGGAGCTGCCACAGCTCACTGCACACCATTTGCACCACTTGCCTCTCCTCTGCCTGGATGTGGACAAGGACGGTGGCAGATGACCCGTTTGCTCCACTGCCAAAGCCTGTGCAGCCACTGATATCCAAATAAGTTTCTAGGAGGCTTCAAGATGCATCAACTTAAAGATTTTCCTGGAGAGGCTCAGTGCTAGAGAGGCAGTGCAAGAACTGGCACTCTCCTGCTACCTAAACGAGGGAGAGAGCTCCCGACTGAAGACTTGCGCAGAGAAGAAGGACGTTTTCCTCTAGTTCCTCGTTGCCTCCACAGAACTCAGTGAACTGACTAAGCAATAACTGAGTTTTGTGGTTTCTAGAAGTTCAGTGGAAATACATAATCTGACTTGCAAAAACCAATTTTATTTTCCTTGCCACTAAAGCATTTATCATGAGGACCTGCTATTAATGCTTTTAGTGCTTGTGACTCAGAGAGGGAAGAAAACTGTTGGGTTGTTTTTTTAAAGAAAATACTCAGAAAAGTGAGGGTTTATTATAAAAATTCTGTAAAAGTTACTTTGATTCCTCAGAGTCCTTTCAAAATTACTAGAATGTGTGATCTATTCATACTTGCAACAATCACATGAAGATATGTTAGGAAATTCATGCTGTCTGCAGCCTAATACTGTTACTTGCTCCAAAACTCAATTTCCACTGATGTTCATGTTCTGAACAATGATATATTCAAATTAACTCAGGGCAGCTCTAATGAGCACTTTAAGAGAAAAGCCTGTATGTAGTCCCTGTTAAAGCTTATGGTGAGTCTCCAAAATCCAAACACAGCTTAAGTGGTAAAATGTACAGTTAGCAGTAAATGTATCAAGTATCCTGTGTTTTGGATTAAATGGCATTTTTTTAAGGTTTATTTTTTTCTGATGAAGATAGACTGAATTAAAACTTGCTTTTCAAGGAACAGTTTTAAACCACCATTCTCAAGTATGGGCTACCACCACTATCAATGGTTACTTTAATAGACTGTAGCCTTTCTGATTTCATTTTATATTCTGGCCATGGGCAAAGTTAAAAAGCGTACCAAGTGCTAAAATGGCAATCATACAAAGTATACAGAGGATGATTCAATTTTATCACTAGCAATTCTGCTGTTACTATGGCAAGTGTGAAAGCATTCCTGTTATTTAAGGCAGGATTTTGCAGTGCTTCAAGTCCTCATCTCAGAGGTACTTAAACCCTTTTTTCATATATGAATTACTTCTACATTCACCCTGACTTTTCCCTTATGGAAAAACATTGCAAGCCCATGGCCTCACATACTGGTCACAGCTCTGAGGCTTTCAGGACAGCTTCAACACAGCATTTGGATTTGATCCTGTCTGAAACTGCATGCATGAACTGGCTCTCCTCCTGATTTTGTCCTTAGCCAGAAAGGATAATATTGGACCACAACTGGCTCTTGAACTTTGCTAAGGGAGTAGTTCAGTAAAGAATCCCCCCAAGAAACAGAAAACATCATGAGAGTATGAAAAAAAAAGGAAATTATACGAGGAAAAAGAAGTATAGACTCAAATAACTATTTTAATTAAATAAATTAATTACATTAATTAAATTAACCTCTTTAATGCTAGAGAAATATGTGCCTCTGGAGGAAATGGCAAGAAATGACAGAGCCTTCCACAATAAAAAGAGAAGCTGATTCGCCACACACAAACTATTTTGTCATTAAAAAGACATAGACCTGAGTAACAGTCAAAATAGTTAACAAATGCTAGAGAAAAAACAGGAGAAAAGAGTAATCTAAAATATGGTGCAAGGTAAGGTACTATATATAATTTAAAGTAAGCACTTATCTGCTGGAGCTGGGAGTTCAGCATGTGCAGCTCAGTAAAGCCCTAGTCCACATCAGTGGTGTGATCCCATCACAGTTATCTTCAGTTGTGGGTTTATCAGTGTAGGGGAAAGAGGATTAGGAATAATAAAAAAATTATGAAAAGCCCAGGAAAACTCCTGAATGTAGAGAGATTGAAAAGGCTCTGGCTGTTAAATTTGAACAGAACATATACTATGATAAAAATAAGAAAAGGTACAGTGTAAAGAAAGTTAACCATTCTTGCTTATTTTTCTAATCCAAGAACAAGAGGGTATTTCTTTAAACACAATACAAATACTGAAGAAGAAAATATTTTCACATTATATAAATCACCAGAGATGGAGATTGCACTTTACCACACACTTGCACAAAGCAACCCAGAAGTGGGCATGAGAACTCTATACACTCCTGCAATTTAAATATGAATAAACTCCAAAGGTCATCTCATCTATTACTCCACCCAGGGCAAGGCTGAGTGAGGTTGTCTAATTGCTTAGTAAGATCCAAAAGGCACTGAAATAAATTGCTGTTAACATAGAGTCTGAATCTTTCTTGGTTCCCCTGGCACATTCTACTCTCTTCTTCAGAGAGAGTACAAACTGCTCCCTCTGACTTTGCAGGTTTCTTTAATGTAGTGAATGACTCTTATACCATTTACTCTTCCTCTTTCTTTCTTCAGCACAACATTAAGCCTTCTGTTTTTTCTAACAGGTGATCTTTTAAGGTTCTGATCATTCTCAGCCATCTGCTTTGGACTATCTTCAATGTAGTTCCACTTTTTTCTTGCAATGCAGTACCCAAGTGCTCCAGTAACTACAAACAGTGTCTGAACAGACAGCAATGCTTGCTTTGCACGACTTACATGAATATTCTTGCTTATACACCACAGAGGCAGACCTTCCTTTCTTTTCCATCAAAATATCTCCTCATGTTTAGTTTGTGATCCTCCATAATGTCAGATGTTGTTGATGAAGGATTTCTATGCAGCACATTGTTCAGCTCCTATACTTGCCTACTTGGTCATTCTCCAATGCAGGGTTTTGTATTCCCATGTATTATATCTCACCCCCCTTCTTGCAGATCTTGCCTCCAATTTGAGTTCTCATCCTGCCATTACAAAGGTTTGCACCCTTCCCACCGTTATGGCAGCTATGAATTCTGTAAGGAAATTATGTCTTTTTTCACTGAAAGACTTCCAGCAAAAATACTGACTAATTGTACTGGACCAGATTACCCAGTAGAGGACCACCATCTGATCTATGTACACACAGTCACGGGGATGACTTCTGTGTGCACAGAGTTCTGCAACCAGATTGTACTCACTTTACAGTAAGTAGAGTGTGTTTGTATGAAAAGCCAAGTGAGATAGTGTCAAAATTTATGCTTAAATGATGACTGGTTTATTTTCCTACTGAAAAGACCCACTGCCTTGCCTAGAAATAAATTAATTCATGCAGGCCATCCCTCATACACTTTCATGGTTTTGCCCATCCTTTTCTTTCTTCTCAAGTTTTTGCATCTTATGTAGTCCTTGTAAATGCAGAGATCCAAACTTCAGACTTCCCTTTTCCCCGACTTTGCAATTACATTGGAGTAGAACCTGGCAAAAATATCAGTAAACTTGTTTTTTTTTTTTTTGTCAAAATAGTCTAAAACTGGAATTATCTAAAATTAAAATATGAAGTGTGACCAGGTAGGAATTTCCAGTGGGGAAAAAGTTCAGAGAAGCAAGAGACAACCATTCACAGAAAGCAAACAAAAACACCCCAAAATGGTTAACTTGATGAATTGTTACCTAGCATGCCCAACCTCACCTGATTCTCAGACTGGTTCTTTCTTCTTCCTACCTGAGATTCATTGCTCATAAAAAAATAATAAAAAAAAAAAACAACAGAATTTTTTTCAATAGAAGAAACTTATTTTTCGAAAGAATATTTTCTAACTATTTCTATGGCATATTCTCCCTAAATCTAATACCAGTAATAAACAGTTGTAACTTTTAAATAGCTGCTCTAATCAAGCTATTTGAATGCTCCAATTTATTCCAGATATCTTTCCAATCGATAAAAAAAGTTTCAGAAAATTTGGGATTTTTGAAAAATAGCTCATTTTAAAAAATATTTTTGTCATTATTTGGAAACGTACTTTTGCTTAATTTTTTTCTTTTTATTGCAAAGAGACAATACAAATTGGAGGGGTTTTTCCCCCAAAATAATTCATATCTGGCAAAATTATCAAATATATATGAATATACATTGTTATGTACAAGTTATATACTATATATTAGACCATTATATATATTATATATTATATTATATATTAGACCAAAGCATAACAAAGTATATAACATCTCCTGAACTAGGTACTTAATTATTTACTTTATAAAATTATCACCATTTAATTAAGAATATTTTCTTTCCATGAAAAGAAGTTGGTGAATTGACAAAATTGCATTTGTCACAACTTAACTTGTCAAGATATTGCATAATTGTTTCTGACATTTTTTTTTTCAGGAAAGTTATTCTCTGATCTGTAAGTGCTTGCTGCATTTCAGTGCTTGGATAACAGTGACTCTCTGTCTGTCTGTCACCACAACAGTCTCTGCCCACTTCAAATCTGCCTTTGAAGCTGTTACTAATATTTTGGCATTTTCTTTCTTTATAACTCCCACTGTGTATTTACCTATTATATGTCTACTGCTTATTGCATGTCTCTTAACTAGCTAACGATTTCTTCAGCAAACTATGCCCAGCTGTTCTCTGACAATTTAAGATAAACTCCATCCTTCCTCTTCCAGGAAAGCAATCACAAAATATTTTTCCCATAGATTTCTGGTGCACATCTAAACTTCTACCTGCTCATTTTCAGTGGATAACTTTCCACTCTTTTATTGTCTTTCCATCTTCTTTAGGTTCCAAGTGAGTAAGTGATTATTTCATACACAGCAAGAAGCAAAGTCATCACAAGAGGCAATAAATATTGCTAAGTTGAAAACCTCCAAATGGTCCAGTTTGTCTGCCTGCCTGTCATTTAAGCTTATACTGTGAAACAAATGCTTCATCACTGCATGGGGAGATGTGCGATGACAACCTCATGAAGATGAGCATTTTTTCCTGACTGCCTTTTACCCTGCAGAATATCACAAGTTATTTTTTTTTTTTTGCTTAGAGAGCTTCTTAGGGAAGCAGGGAAAGTTAGACCATTAATCCTACTGTTGTAAAGGCTGGGGGCTCAAATCAACAGCATTCACGTGTGTTGCAAAATAACATGAACATGTATAACACCAATGTCTTCACCCCTCACAAATACTTCATAAACGTTTACCATATACACATATATATGTGTACACATCTTAAGTATCTCTTATATTATTTCTTAAAAGCATAGAAGCATTTTTTAGTTTGTACTTGCACTGTGTACTTTGCTGATTCATAAAATATATTCTCTGACAACCTCTGACTGCTTGGAGCAACACCTCAGGTGTGCTCACGTCTTGCCCCCACGTGGAGCTGGCCCTGGACCCATGGGCAGGAATCACTGCCCAGTGCAGTTCAGCTCCATCCAGCTGAACTAACACAACTCCCCCAGTCCAGATAAACAGTCCATTACTGTCAGGATGGTGGGCCATTATTAACAACAGAAACACAACTACTGTCCTCATTTTTAGTGGAGATACAGGGGGAAAAATCAACCAGAAAAAACCCCACCAAATCCAATCAAGTAAACAAACAAACCCCAAACCAAACAATCTATGAATGGTTCCTCTTTTTCACTTCTAGCAAATCATCCTGTTATGTCTGCTTAAATTTCTATGTCATCTTCTTTTTCCAACTCATCTTTGCCTCCCACTGACAGTGGACTTTACACTTCCTTCTCCTTAGTTTACTTAACCCTTCAAGATCCTATGCTTGTCAGATTTTGCATTGTAAATTTTGTTTTGGTGTTATTAATAGAATGTAATTACTGAATGCTTTGCATCTGTTATAATTTGTATTATTGTATTATAATTGAAATATTGTTTTACTAGAAAACTCAGATGTCTATAGGTGCATGTCAGCCCACAAAATATGAGCTAAACTTAGTCCTTTTCTTTTCAACAGTATCATTGCATAGAAGAAATTCAATCTTCTTTCCTTTTCCTGCTCACATAGGTGCAGACAGATTGTATGGTGCAACATGCAAGATCTCTATTGCATGGCCATCTGACATTATGAAGTAGTAAAGACAGTAATTTTTGAACTGGAACAGTATAATGGGCTTTTTATGTGGCACAGTTAACAACAACTTCCTATCGAAATAACACCAAATACATATATTATTATTAATGAGGGCCTGATCTGGCAAGCTTTAACTGAAGTAGTGAGGTATCTGTGGCAGGGAGCACATGTTTCTCTTGCAGAATTTATTTGTTCTGTTCAGCTGACATACAGGAAGAGAAAGACATTAGAGAAATATTTGGCTTGAGTGGCATTAGCACAACTTTGCTATATGATGCAGGTTTACATGGGTCTTGGTTCTTTGCAAAGAAATCTTTAGGCAAACAAGAGATGTTCATCCAGTGAAGTCAGTCTACCCCTATTTCTGTTTCTACTTTGAATTACTCCTGCAAGGAGAGACGAGCAGTGCTTATCAATGGCCAGAAGGCAATAAATGCTTCTCTTCATGCTGAAACATTAAGCCAGTGTTTCTTCTATTCATGCCTGGATGCTGTGGAGGTGGAATGTAAAGATCCCACATAATTTAAAAGGCATGGGGAAGTCCTGCAGTCCTAACCATACTCCCACGTTCCTGCCTGCTGAGGCTTTCATCACTTTCATTCTGAGAAGAGGAAGCCCCAAATATCACTGCAGTATGAGATCAAATTTGGAAAGACAGAAAGATCTGCAGGAAAACATCACTTCAGAGCTAACGAAACACTAATTTTCAGCACCTTGCAAATCATCCTTGACTTTATATAAATGGGAACTCTGAGGTGTCTGAAACTCAGATCATAGCATAGTCCACTTCAATTTTAATGTTTAAGACCATCTGTATCAAATTGACAGCAATATCTTCGTTGCCACATCTGCTCAAGTGTGAAAACTAATTTCAGGGTCTAGCCCATTGCATGGAGATAATGAAGTCCATATAGTTCAAGAGGAAAATTTTATTCTAATTTTCTACTTAAACTATGTTGTCAAGACACCTTTGCAAGATGACACTCTTTGCAGTATTGTAAATACCTCAGTCAAGTCATACCTTTGAGCACTATCTGGCAAGTGTAGCTTGCTGATTTCTTGGCACATTTCCCATGCCAAAGCATTGAGTCAATCTTAAGATATTTCAGGATTAAATACAAACCACTACAACTAACACAACTGGATGTATCATCATGAAAACATTAAATGATCCATTCCTTACAGACATTTCTTTCCTTCCAGATCACATGGTAACTTTCAAGAACAAAGCATCACTTCTGAAGGAATATATATAGTAATATAGAATTTGGAATAAAGAAAAAATATGGAATACAAAGTTTTCAAATTCTGGACTTTCTAGACTTAGGTAATTACCATCTGGCTCTAATCTAAGAGTGAAGACCTGTGGCTCAAAACACATTCAGTTCCCAGCAATAATCAATGCCACTGCCTCTCTTGGTGAAGAACTAAAATCACAATTAAAAGCAAGCTTCACCTCCCAATGCACTGAGCAAGGACATCAGCATTGTAAAATGCACAATCACCACTTTTTTTCCTAATGGCAGAGTGCCAACGTTTACCTTTGGTCTCCAACAGCAGAGCTACTAATGCATTGTTATATGGCTCCTGAAGGGAGGACAGAAGTCTTAGGATGACTTGCATTTCAGTATGGAAACCAGGAGAACCTGAGAGCTGCAAACTCGTCTTCACACACTCATATTGTCACAGGTACAGGACCGCATTAGCAGTGACATTTTCCTAGCAACTAACAAAGTTACAAGAACAGCAGGCTTTCTTGCCTATGCCTGCAATACCATTCTTTCTAGCTGGTACTTTATATTGGTTCTAAATGGTGGTTCCATATTTTTGAAATTTTAAGTACCTGGAAAAATCAGTGAATTTTTTACACTCTTTACATTTCAAGGCTGATTTTTTATCCTGGATTTTCCCTATTGCGTACTGAAAGCTCTCATAATTTATCAGAGCCAGGATTAAACTGGGGATGGAAAACTGAAAATCTCTGCAGAATTTCCCTAAACTGACTCAAAGGCTGCTTTCTCCAGTAACTCTTTTCTTACTATTGCTGAGAAAGATCCATCGTGTTCTTGATTTTCATTAAAGCATATGTCTAAGAGCCAAAGATAATTCACTGATTTTTATGGGGAAGGGAGGAATGGCTTGTCCATTTTACCCTATGAGCTCTTTTCACAGTCCCATAACAATGAGAAGAAATGGATTTTTTTCAGCAGAAAAAGTAGAGCAGGTATCAATAATGATGTCAGATTATAATGTCTGAGAGATGAAAGTACAGTTTCATCTCTCTCATTTTCATAAAATATTTCAGTTTTGTCTTAGTCACTTTCACTTGCTGCTTAGAAGTTGCTCAAGTTTTAATTCAAGTATGAATATCCACAGTCTATATTCTTCCTGCTTATCCATTACATTCTAGTTTATTTACAAAGTAAAAGCATTTTTAGACAAAGATCATGGTTTCCCTGTCTAATTCTGTCACGAGAAGCCCTCTATACCTCTGTTGAGCCTATCAATGTACATTTACATAAAACATGTTAATGCGAAAAAACATTCTTGCCATGCCGAGCCAGGAATTAATAACAAAGCAATCACACCCACAAATACACTGTGAAGTTCAAGGCTTTCAGAAATCTAAAGAAAAGCTTGGCATAGGAAAGCCCTGTAGTGATAGCAACTGGGAGGGGAAAAAGTGTGTATATATATATATATATATATATATATATATATATATATATAGTATTAGTATTAGTATTTCAAATAAAATGGAGTTTATGTGACAACCTGCCTATGTCTCTGATTATTGGTCAGTCATATTCCTCTTGTCTAATTTTTGGAGCTGTTGATAAGTCACTGTCACATCTGAAACTGGACTAGAAGACTCCCAAGATAATAATGATCCTACAGATTTTCTGAAAATAAGAGTTTGGGGAACAGATAGAGATGCTATTTCATGTTATTCTAAAACAAGAGCAGCCTGATAAAACTTCTGTATATTTTGCTTGACTGAGATCAGCATATTCACACTGCCCAGCATTTAGCAATGTAGCTCTTGATAAGTCAGCATGTGCTTATTTTTGTGAAATGAAGGGGATCAGAAGATACTCAGTGTTTCCTGGAGCAAGATATATCAAACACTGATAAATTTGAGGAAAATTTTGCAGATTTGGTTTACTTGTATTTACTACTTCACTTTTGTGTAGGTGTGTAAATGGATGTAAGTTGTCTATAGCATAGTGTGTGTCAAATATATGTTCACACAAAGGTGACACAACAGCCTGGGCAGCCCTCCTCTGTAACTTCTGCAAAAGAAGGAGTCTGTAAGATTAGAAATCTTCATTTCTAAGTGCTGATGCACTGAAAAAAATTAATTTTTACCCAAGTCTAAGCTAATATCACAGCCTGGCACCTGCAGATTAACACACTCTGTGGCCACGATGGCCCTGGCAGCACGTCAAGAAGTCCCTGGCAGTGCAGCCCCCTGTGCCAAGACCTTGTGATACAAGGGCAGGAAGCCACACAGTTTACACTTCACACTTCAGGCATACAGTTGAGTAATGACCATGAAACTGTCATTGCCACGGTTCATTATGTTATGTCAAAGCGGACAGTAATTGTTTTTCCAACAAAATACTCTTAATTTAATGAAACTGAACTGATATCCATTACAATCCAGAAAGGTTCAAAGGAGATAATAATGTCTGAAATGCTGCAGGGCTGCTGTTTTTATTGCTGATTTGTGCATGTTTTGACAGTAATCACTGAACCCTTTGATGGTTCCAGAGGTTCCCATGGTGCTGCTATGAGAAGTTTTGGCAGATTTTGCAGTTCTCAGATCAACAGCAGGAGGATTTACTCACCAAGTATTGGTTTATTCTTTTCTTCACATATCAGAGCTTCAAGCTTATATATTTTTGTCACAATAGTTTAAAATGAAAATTTTAAAAGTAAAATTAAATGGATACTAAGAATTTGAAATCTAATAATCTAAAAAATAGCTATTTTTTTCTCCTGAGGTTGTTTGTCGTTTTACAGAATATTTCACTTGTTTCACCTTGCTTTAAGAAAGGACACTATCAAGAAAACTAGCTATATTTTACTGTCCTGTGAAGAAATAAATGGAGAAAAAAAAGCAAAAGAGAAGTTTCAAGTACGTTTATTATATGCTTTGTGTGTCTTTGCAGAAGAAAAAAATAAAATCCATTTCTGCAGAGACCTGTTTATATTTTTTACCTGACCCTAGTAAGAAAGTAAGTCTTTCTATTACTTCAGGGTCAGTACAGAGGATGTGTAAAATTAAGAACTTGCATAAATTTGGACTGTATTTCAGATTGTATTTCATTGTTTCTCCACAAAGTAGCCAAAGCACCTAAATATCATTTATAATAAATTTATAATATAATTTATAGGATAATATTTATATATTTATAATATATAAATATTATATTTGTATTATAATAATATTTATAACATACAATTATTATATAATTTATAATAATATTATAAAATAATAAATTGCCATGAATACCCTACAGCAGTTCAGCCTGACTATCCAAACCTTGTGTTCTAGAAGTCATGCAAAGAGATCCAGAGTCACGGAATATTCTGAGTTGGAAGGGATGACTCTCTTTGCATCCTTGACTTCTATTTGCTGACTTTATTAGGTACTGGCAATTACAAATTCTGTTCAGAATCACTAGTGGTGATGTCCAATTTTATTGCATATAGTGGGCAAGGACTGAAGTAACCAGTCATCTGGGAAGTCAGAAGCTTCAACTCTAAGTCCTATTTGGCCACAGGGGGGTGGGTTTCAAGCATTGCTTTTGTTCCCCAGAGCAGTATCTAAACCACCAACTTGAACACAAGGTTAGGACCAAGCCTTTTCTGTCCCTTCTTAGGGACCTGGGCCATGGTGCAGACCATAACAGGAGGAGGAATGGAGCATAGACACAGAGTTGCCAGGGAAGGTGATTGTGTCACCTCTACTCTTTCATTTTACTAGTATAGCAAAGTCTTCACACTAATTGTCACCACTTATGACTGCTGTTAAAGGAGTCATTTTTCATCCCTGCCCTAGGAAAATGAGGTTCTTCACATGAATCTGCTCCTGGAAAAACCAATTCTGTTAGTTCCTTAGCTTATCCTACAAGACAGCTGGTTCAGGTAAAAGCCCCAGAGAGCTTCTCCAGAGCTCTGTTGTAGAGAACCACTCTTCAGAGAAGCCAAAACACAGTCCAGCATAGCCCAAAAGCCTCAGTCATGCCTGTGCTGCCATCAGGGGCAAGCTAATGGTCAGAAACAAATGAACAAGTAGACAATAAGGAAAGAAAAAGTGGCAGGAAAGGAAGATTGGGTGCAAAATCTGCGGCTGTTGAAAGCAATTACATATAAAATGGAAAAAACATTCATAGCAGTGTCTGTTGGACTCCTGCTGACTTCAGACTCCACAGCTTTACTGAGTCCTGAAATAAAAAACAAGACCCAGGGAGGCTCTGAGAGGGATATTCTTCTCTGCATGGACCAGTTGCAAATATTACATTCTCCATTTTAGAAATAAACCTCAGCTACTGCTTCTATTTGACCAAAACTGAATTCATTATTTTAGAAAACAAAACCTAACCAGTTCATGGTATTTCATGGTCTGACCCAGTGTTTAATTATGCATCTACTCTGCTGAGTATCTTATTCTTCTATATTGCTTGGTTGTGTGGGATCTCACATAGATTTTACTTTTTGGAAGTCTTCTGAAAGGGCAAGTGCTAAAGACAATACAGTGCTAGAAAATTAGTAGTCATATGGTTCAAAAGTACTTGCCATTCTTTCAAAATGGCTGTTACTCCAAGTACCTAAAAGTTGGGTTTGATGTAATTGAAGCTTTTGCTTCTCTCTTTGATTATCTCCTAATTAACGAAATAATGACAATCAATTATGTTTACATCTAACGCAAAGCATCTTTTAAGTTTGTCATTACCCACTTTCGTTTCTTGCATGAATATTTTCTGCATCACTGCTGCTGGGATCATCAACAAGTAAAGTTATTCCACTTAAATATTTTTATTAAGTGGCAATTATATATGAAGAGCTGAAATGTCTGCAGAACTCCTGACTCTTAGGAAGCTTCATTAAAACAATGTTTACAAAATACTTAAAATGCACCAGGATCCTGTTGTTTTGCTCTGGACAAAGTCTCATTTAAACAATGAAAGGGGACTACACACTTTCCATGGTCTACATCCATGTTTGATCACTGGTGTGGGTTATCTGTTCTCTGAGTCAAAGCCCTGCAAGAGCACAAGCCCCAGAAATGGTGGGGAGGGCTGACTTCACTGTCTTATGTTCATGTTGATCAGCACTGTTGGGTTTTTTGCCAAGGAGAATTTGAATTTAGTTCTGTGGTTAAGGCAGAGGCTTCTGACTTCCTCTATGAAACAAAAAAGTTTGTTTTTTCTGGATTCAAGTAAGATTCCGTTGGCCACCATAGATGAACTTCACCGGGCAGAACGCACTGACTTCTTACCAAGTCCCATAATAGTTACTTGACTTGAAGAAAAGCCCTTGTTGCCAGAGGCTTGATTAGTTTCTAATTTTAAAAAAGGGTATCTTTTAAAAATGAAAAACAATAATGGAACAAAGAAAGAAAATTACTTATATTCTAATTGTTTCTCTGTAGTAGAATTAACTAGGAATTTTCTAACAAAACATTTTTTCATGGGATATAACAAAGC
The DNA here is from genome assembly GCA_038380795.1 of Pyrocephalus nanus. Taxonomy (NCBI): domain Eukaryota; kingdom Metazoa; phylum Chordata; class Aves; order Passeriformes; family Tyrannidae; genus Pyrocephalus; species Pyrocephalus nanus. The sequence goes on along the minus strand of CM076265.1, from coordinate 46,590,335 downwards.
TTCAAACCCAAACGATTCACGGAAACATTTTGGTTTTGACATATTTTTCCCAAAACAGAAACAGAATTCTGACAGTTGAGAAGCCATCTTCCTTAGTGGTCTGCTAAAGAACCCGTTTCCTTGTGTGTGGCTCAGAGACAGCCCTGCTCTGTGTGTTGTCTGGTGACAAGTAAGAGCCCAAGCAAGAGTTTGTCACAGAGCCAGAGGTTCACGACAGCCCAGCTGTGCTGGCAGCTCTCAGACACAAAGCACTTCTTAGGCTTCCCTTGGAATGGGGAGAAACTATCCTTATTCCAGGAAAAGGTTTCCAACTGTCCCAATACCAGAAACGCTCCAAAACCCACTCTTTTTCAGATTCAGCAAATAGGGCACTTGGCAGCATGCAGAACCCCTGACATGACATATCTGTCTGCTCCATGTCGCTCTGAAAAATGAGGAAAAAACCCAAGTATTCCTGCAGATAACTTTCGTATGTGATCTGTAGAAACTTTCAGAGCCTCTGTGCAAATATTATCTTGAGCCTGAACTAGCTCCACCAGGTCACCTGCTCCCTGTAACTCCTTTGAACGTGCTGCTGATTGCAAACTGTCCTCTTGCACTCTGAGCACCAACACTGTGCCTTGGGACAGTTGCAGAGTTAAGGGGTTTAGTGGGCCAGTTACTGACTACCAGCAAGCTCCTTTCTCAAAGAGTATCTGCTTTGTAAATAGTTCTTCTAAGAAACACATTTTCATTTTATACGTTAGTCTGTATAAAGCAGAAGCACTGCAGAAATGAAGTCACAGATATTCTGCAACCTGATTTACCATTACACAAAGTGATGACCAAATGTTTGGATTTACAAGAGCTCAGACAAAGAGGAATACTCATTATTCCAGGTCAGAAGATGAAATTCAGCTGCTATCAGGAGACTTAATAGTCACCTCTGTGTTATCTGGACTCCATAATTTTAGCATTACAGCAGAATAAAGGGCCAGGGCCCACTAGGCATTGCATGGAAAATAAGATTTACAGAACAGAAATGAAGAATGAGGGAAAAATTATTTTTGTCAAAAACAAGTCCTTCCTCAGCTACAAGAGGCATAATTCCAAGGCAGTGGGGGAACAGTGGACTGGATACCAAGAGACAGTAAGACATCCCTGGTTAAAGGAGACTTAGAATAGCCAGTATCAGCAAAAAACCTCTACATATTGCTTTGATGAGAGCATCTTTCTTCTCACAAATCACAGACATCAACCATGGCATGAGGGTTCAGTTTTCCATAGTTTTACATAGTTTGGGAACAGCTCTAGTTAGTAGATAAGATAACAGTCAGAGGAGCAGGGGGTGGGAAGAACAAGGGACTGTATTTTTAACCAAGATACAATAAAGATGAAAGGTAAATAAATGATGTGATTTTAACACTTCAGCCCAACCAGACAAGTCTCCCCTGCTATGCATACTCATTGTTTTCCTGTAAATTCGTAGCCCTTTACATTTACTTCTTTCTTGCACAGCTATTTTAACTTACAGCTTAGTTACTTGACCTTTCTAATATCATAGCAAGGCAAAATCCGGCTTCTGACACCCACAGTCTCCTTGCTGCAGACAGCTGTACCTCGGACCTGCACTTGGAGCATGTGCTGGGAAGTGCTATGGAAGTCAGAGCAGCGTTTCTGCTTATCCATATTTCTTGCTTTCATTTCACTCTCTGCTGACCAAGTGCTAATTCTCTGTCACCTCTGAGATATCTCAAACTAACACTTCAATGTGTTTCATGCTTTTTGGGGTTTTCTTATTACTCATTTTGTCAGGAGTAGACATGATTTTGTCAGGATTGCAAACACTTAGCAATGCTCTCCCTTTAATCTGCTGGGGAGGTAATTCTGAGACTGTTGTGTCTCACAGCTCTAGAAGCAAATAAACATGAAGAAAAATGACCCGATATTTTTGTATGCTTCTAGATACTCATTTTCATGCTCGATTTGGGCTACTCCAAATTACTTTGTTTTCATGAAACATGTTCTGTCATAGAAAAAAATACCTGTTTGCAATTGAAAGTGCTGTTGATATAATGCATTGCTCTAGGAAAAGAAAAAAAAAAGAGATGAAAACCCACTAATTTTAGTTATTTATTCTAACCAGCACTACCCTAGTATGCTCAGAATTACACCCCAGAGGGTCAGAGAGATTGCTCTACTGCAAGGGAATTTTCTCCTGAGCAACTGGGTGGGGTGTGGGTATGAGTGGGTATGGGTGTGTGTGGGTGTGTGCAAATGGATCACCCCAGGGACCCCACTGAATCAGACCAGTTTCCTAGCTAGGATTGCACAAGAAACTCTGACAAAGGATGCCCCAGAAGTATGCAGAGTCAGTGATAGTTATCGCACTTGTTGTGCCCTTTCCTCATCAACTTTGGTGACTGCTTAAATACCAATGTGGCTGTTTCAGAGCAAAGTGACTCCTTAGGCTGGAGGAGAATTTCCTGCCATCAAGATTGGTCCTGTCAGTGGCACTCATGGTGCAGCTGTAGCAATGTGATCTGTATCTCTGTGACAAGGACTGTGCAGAAATCTGCATTATTTCTTAAATCCTTGAGAAGGTTCCCAAGATGCCTGGGACAGACTGGGAGAAGGTTCTGAGCAGGAATGCCAGGCTGAAGCTGAGACAAGATAGAAGTGATGTATATAGAGGTCATTTTTACATGAAATATGTTCTGGGTTCACGTTAGTTCCTCTTTCACGAAATTCTTACAACGGCCATAGGATGGGTCCCATCCCTATCCATCCATGTTGAAGATGAAGTTTTAAGTTCACAGCTCTTGTTTACAATGAAGAATACACAATAAAGAAATACAATAAAGAAATTATGCAAATTTTAAGCCTTTGCCACAGTTAAAGAAAACTGTACCTACTGTAGCAGCTGTATCTGCTCCAAGTGACAAATTTTCCACATATGCTCTAAGTGATTAAAATGTTTCCCATTGAAATGGTGAGAAGAATAGCATTCCCTGTGTGAAATAAATGGACAGACATTGTTAATGAATGGATTCTTTTATTATAATACAGGAATTTCATCTTCAGGAACTACAGGTATGCCAGTTAGCAACAAAACCTCAAGCTCTAAGTCATTCATAAAGAAATTAAATGTTGTAGGAAAAAGTACCTCTGTGATGCTCTAATTGTCATGTGTAAGGGACAAAATACATCTTAGGACTGGTTATTGAATAATTATATATATGTATGTATATATAAAATAGAATTATTTCAGTTGGAAAAGACCTTATGATCACTGAGTCCAATTGCTAACCTGACACTGCCAAGTGCACCATTAAATCAAGCAATTCAGGAACATGCAAGCCAGAAGATTCTGGAGCACACCATCACTGCTGAAAGGCGTCTATACTGAACATGCTCTTTTTCCAAACCTATGCCTTCAAAATATCTGAAGTACCTGTAAATGAGAGACATAGGCATTTAGCCTGGATAATATTCGGTGTCACTAAAAGACAGCTGGATCACTTCAGTTTGAGCAGGGCACAGTGAGTGCCTATGCTGCTGGTGAAGCTCAGCATGTGACTCTTAAGCTTATGATCCTCATCCTGAACACTTGTCTGCCTACTGGCCTCTTACAAGGACATCCTTCTTTTCCTGCAGTTGCCTTGATCACTACTGGCCATTCCCTCCTCATTTCTGCCAGCCTTTTCTGCCAGGCATTTTCTTTAAAAAGAGTGGTGATACCCAGACGACTGCAGCTCTGCCTTTAAGGATGGACAGAATGTTAAAAGTAGGATTTACATGTCCTTTTCTAAGACATGTTTAGGTTATTGAGCCTCAGAGATAATGGGAAAGAACTTTGGGAAGAGCAAATACATAAACTAGTATTAATGGATAATATTTGATGGGTTTATTCAATGGGAACAAAATCTGATTTTAAAAGTGCAAGCCTGTTAGGAAACATAACCGTAAAATCACCCAGTAAACAAAGCAGATCTGTTTTGTGTGTATTTTGAGGCATACCAATGTCTTCCTTAGGGAGAGAACTTCTGCAGACAGGTTGTATAAGACATAGTATTTATTCCTTTGAGTACTGGTAAGATTAAAAAAAAAATCTTAAAATTATTTGCAATTGCATCAGTGCAACAGCCCTCCAAGATAAGACATAGACCTGTAGACTAAATAAAATCTTATTTCCAAAACTAGTATTTTGTCTTTGATTTGGATAGTAAAACACTTTACAATCTGTATAGAAGTACAGTGAAAAAGATGGCTTTTAAACTGATTGGAAACTCCCCCACCTTGTTAATTACATGCTCAATTTTAAACACATCAGAAAAACTGTTCAAAAGTTTCTTCAATAAAATCTCATCCAGGTAATTTCTTTTCCCAGTACTGTCCTGAATTAGCTCTTGAAGGAGGAGATAATTCATTCAGGGGGAGCAACAGAGAAAAGCCATCACTGATGGGAGCATTTCTCCTTATAAAAGGACAATGTAGCTTCATTTATGTAGCTTCAGCTGCATAAATTACAAAATATTTAATACTTTGTTATGACAAACCTGTTACATGCTACCTCCTATTGTTCTGCGCTTTTGGATTCTAGGCAAAGAAATTGGAAGAAACAAATGTGGGGAACCTCAAAATTGTCATTAATGGGCCTCAAGATTAACTAAAGGCACCCATGAGTAAATGTTTTATTTCTTTTTGCAATATTTCAATATTATAACTCCTAAAGTTATCTCTCCATGGGATATCAGAGAACAGCCAGAATACAGTGTTGAGCTGAAAACATGGGGAGAATTCCTTTTATGTACCTGTACCAGGAACATCCAAATTAAAATATAGGCAAGGCTAAAGTTTTACCCTTAAAGAGGGTGCCAGGATCGTTCTAATGTTACAGGGTTTTGATTTACATCTTGTCTCAAAGGCAGAACTCCTTCAGCACAAGGACATTTAAATTTTGGTGAAAGAGGAAGAAATGGCCAGTACAGCTCCCTGGAGCACATAGTCTTATGAACTTTCTCATTAATCCTCAATCCAAACTTGCATCTGCTGACTCGAGGAAATAGGAATTTTGCAGCCTGAGATGGATGATGCAGACTCTAGTTCTTTGGGCAGATGAGAATTCCTGTTTAAAGCACTATACATGAAAGATGAAAGGAAGAAGGGCAGCCTGTGTAACAAAATTAACTCCTACTTAGAAAAATAAGAGAAACTGGCCATTACAAAATACTTGTCTTAGAATAAACAGCAAAACGGATGCCAGCGTACAGCATACAGGGAATGAAAAGAGATGATGTAGGAAGACTACAAAAGGAAGTTATATTAAAAAAAGGAATTAATTTGCAATATGAAAGAAAAGTTGCATTTAAAGAGAAAATTCTGCCTTAACAGCCTTATTCTATTTACATTTTATAGAAGTAACTTCAGAAAAAAAAAGTTTCTGCTTCTAACTGGATTATAACATTTCCTTATTTTCAAAACAATTCATGGAACATGGTTTCACTGTAACTAAGATGTTTAGGATTTTTAAGCTTGACTATATAAATTACTTTTTTCTGTGTGCATAAGAACACAAAATTCAGCATTATGCCTGTTTGGCAGGCATTGTCCTCTGCCAGAGAGAATGAAAAAAGCTCAGCTGTCCATACAGACAGGCATGAATGAGAGAATCACAAGCACAGATGCACACAAGGAACAGTCTATTTTAGCAAGAAGGCTGGACAGCTGTTGCTGTGAAGTTCCGACTCACTACTGCAAAAGAGCATTGCAGAAAACTATATATATAAAACTTTTTTTTTTAGTCTGCACCTTTAGTACTTTTAAAGTCAATGTTTTGCTACTTTTGGTGGGTTTTTTGTGTGTTTTTTGTTTTGGTTTTTTGTTTGTTTGTTTGATTTTGTTTGTTTGTTTGTTTTGGTTTGTTGGTTTGGTTTGGTTTGGTTTGGTTTTTACAATGTTACAGTTTCACCCTGACAGAATATATACTTTCCACTTCTTTAGTTTTCTTATAGGCTATCTGATGGCTATCAGATTATCAGCAGAACTGTTTTCTATGCAAAATTGTCACACTTAAAATAGGTATGATTATTTTTGTGTGAATAAAATCACACTTAAGGCCTTATTAACATTCTCACAGTAAGAACAAAACCACCTCAAATTCAAAATTGGTTTGAGGTTGCAAAAAGCCTGGGCTATATTTGCAATCAACAGCACCTACTGATATACTGAATTTTCACAAGTCAAGAAGACTGAAACACTTTCACAAGCCATATTCTGCCTTCAGGGATGGCAGTGTGAAATCAATGAAACACATGTCTCATGAATGCCTCAAAAATCACAATGTTATAATCCTAAATATATTTTCTGTCAATCCAAATTACAGAATGGTATTTCAAAGGTATTTCACTATTCATATACAAAATTATTTTTTAAATTTTTAATATTGAAACAATTCTGTTTTGAAGTATTTTACCACACTGAAAAATTTTAATATATTAACTGCTGGTGTATCAGTCACTTCAACAAATGTTTCACTCTAACAGCTGAAATAATTCCACTGAGCATACATAGCATAGTGTGCTATCCATAAGTAAACATAAATAGTAACAACGACTTTATTTTCAGTATTTTATATCTTGACCTAATTATTCTAAATCAGTTAAGACAGTCAGCTAATATTGGGATTCAAGTTTGCAAGCCTTCCCCCAGCATTTATGATTTAATTTAGGACAAATTTCTCCTTCTTTGCATATGTGTCTTAATCCAAGTCAAAATAATTATTTTGTATTAATAACTATAATATAAATAATTATTTGAGCTGACTAGTTATTAATCACTTAAGTAAGTATAGTTCCTCTCACTTAATTTTAACAGCATCACTATTTGGCATACCCAGGCCCTCTTTATTCCTAGAATTCATTCACTGGACAAACTAAGACTGCTCCTATAACCAGCAAGTAATTTGTTTAAATTAGGGTTTTTCTTTTCTCCATCCAATTTATCCCACTTCATGGTATGTCTAATGTTCTCAGCCCTGATTAGGCTTCTGCTTTCAATTAAAGGAGCAATTTTTCCTCCAGGAAATAGGAAATTTATCATTGCATGTGTCACCACTCCCATCAGAAAACCTCACTTGCTGAGTGCTGCAGTACATAAAACTGATCTCCAGTTCAGCCTGCAGTATATGCTCCTTAGGGAACTTCTGGCATGGAATATGATAGATGCTATAGAAGTAAGTATTAGGCAGATAAAGTAGAATTTTAGCAGGGTTATCAGTTCACAAGGTGCATTGGCTGAGAGCAGCCTGGCTGGAGAATGGACTCACTCTCCAGTTGGCCCACCTGGAGAAATCCAACACCTACTGGAGTTTTTCTTGGCCCAATGTTTGTATGCTCAGACTGGCAGCCATGGGCACGATATGCTCCTCATCTCCTCCCCTCTCTGCAGAGGGCTGCAGTGGAACAGCTTGGGGATGGAGATTCCTTCCAATTGTCCACACAGCAAACTGGCAACATTTCCTTCAGGTACACAGAGCTCCTACAAAGGTCCCTGCTGCATGCCACCCAAAGGACTATGTTCCATTTTCATCAGCGTTTTTTGCTAAAAAAGGACAATAGAAGTACTTTCTTCATGCTCATTGTCTCCAAAACATACCAGTATATGAAACACAAGCCGAGGGAGGTACAAGTAATTACAGCTGCCAAATCACAGACTTCCAGCAAAGTACTTAGCTCCTTGCAGGACTAAATTATTTAAAGTAATGTTCTGTTTATTTTTAGCTGCCCATCCAGGTTTGGTTTTTTTTTTTTTTTTCATTCCAGCAGCAGTTAAGTTATTGTTATATCTGATCTCATTGCTTTAATTAAGTAAGTGCTTCTCAGTCCATGATCAGTTCTATTTTGGGCTGGTTTAAAGTTTATTTAATTTGAGATGTATACTAAGCAGGGTAGCATAATTGCACATCTCATAGCCTGCTTCATCCTAAAATTAAAATGTTGGTTTGATTTCCTGAAAGTTAAAAACAATATCTAAGATGTTCCATGTAAATTTGTCAAATTATTTTACCTGCACTCTAAAAATACAAGTCAAAAATTGCCAAAGAATAAGACTTTACATGCAGTGTGTTCAACACCTTGGTTTTGGTTGAGTTTTGTTGTTGTTGTTGTTGTTGTTTTGGTTTTTTTTTGTTTTGTTTTGTTTTGTTTTTTTTTTTTTTATAACAGGGATAATGAATACATGCTACAATAGAACCTGGATAAAAATGCCTCAGCAGAGGCAGAAAAAGGTCATCTTGTCCACTCACTGACCAATGATGGAATTAAAGATTCTGGTGTAATTCTTTTAGGGTGCCTGGTTAACCTGAGTGTAAGGGACTCTGGTGATGAAGTCTCTATGGCATCTCTAGGGAAACTGCACAATTCCTTCACTTCACTTGGGAAACTTTTTTTCTTACACAATCTAAATCTTCTTTGTTGCAATTTAAGCCCGTTCTTTGAAAATTCCTTCCTGCCATCATTCCTTTTTTAAAGACTGGGAAAATGCTTGTCATTTTAAGTCACCTGGAATTTCAGCCCCTTCCATAAGTTGCCAAAGTACTCCTTATAGTTCTAGTAATTTATTTGAATATTCTAGAATTCAGTTGAGTTGGCCTAAGTGATTTGAAAAGGTCTGACAAATTTAGGGTTTCTAACCTGTTCTTTTATTTTTCCCCTTTCTCACAAGTGTTAATTGTACCACACATCACTTCAGAGTTGACCTTTTCAGAAAACTGATGCAGAAAAAGCCATTAAACATTTCAGCCTTCTTGGAATCATTTCTTGAGAGCTCTTCCTCTATTCTATACAGCAAACCAATATTTTTCTTAGTCTTTTCCACCAGTATTGTGCTGATGAATCAGGTCACATCACCCTTGACACCCCTTGGTAATAGCACATCATTTTGTATCTGTACCCTGTATTTCCATAATATTAATTTTATTTGTCTTCACTGATCTAATTTTCTGCTCATTCTCTATATGCTTCCTTCTTGTGACAGAAAACAACAACTAACTTAAAATTTAGACACGTGTGTCTTTTATTACAGTACCTGTCTTTCTACATTTCACAATCAGACCCTGTGAGCCAGCATCATTCACATGTCTTGCCCACAAAAATGATAGCCTGCCTTCTTCAGTTTGGATTCCTCTGAGATTCCAAATTGCAGATCCCTCTTTATTTAAAGTTTTGCTCTCAAAATCCCCTGTTTTCCTGTACTTTCTGATTTTTCTCTAAGGAATAATGAACTCTGCCACTCTCTGGTCACAGAATTTGCCTTCTACACTTCTTAGGTTAAAGTTAAATCCAGAAAGTTTTTTTTCTCAAGTTGCTTATATGTTTCAAAAACTTGCTAGAGAGCTTGTGCTCAGCTTCCAGTACATACACCTGTAAATAGAGAAATGCCCTATTATGATAAAATCATGCCCTGGAGAATACCAACTCCTCACAAAAAGAACTAATTCCAATCTCTTAAGAGGGTGTAACTGCTAACATTATTTCCTTTACAGAATACAGATCTCATTTAAGAGGGAGAGAGAATCTGTGGCAAAGACATTAGAGTCATTTTGTTAGCAGTGGTGTGTTGATCTGGTTCTGCTACTGCCTGGGTGCCCATCTGGAGATTGGTAGGGTGTTATTTATTTCACCTAAATTTCAACACTAAATTTCAACACTAGTATAAATATCAACCTTTGCACTTGACACATCAGTTGTTTTATTCCCTCCTAATTTAATTTTTCTGGCTGCTTTCTGTTTCCTCTTGGAACAGGAAAAGCCTTATTGATACTTTATCTTTTTTATCTCCACTTTTAACACACCTATTGAGTGACATATTTTTATCTTTATCTTTCATTAAAGTCCTCTTAATGCAAATGCTACATTATTTGAAAAAACAAACAAACAAACAAACAAACCAACCAAAAACCTGAAAAAATCCAAACTCAAACCTGTTCTGTTCTATTTACATAATGAAGACCAGCGAGATTGTTTCAATACCTTCTGGACAAACAGACTCAAAAAAAAAATCAGTGTAACTTTTTTTTTTTTTCCATTTTGTTCTTTGTATATCTGTAAAATATTCCAAAGCAATATCTTACCTATCTCCTTTTTCAGTGTTACTTATTCGGTCAGATGCACTTTTCACTTTTAAATTATCACCATGCAGTTGTTGATACATTAATTACTGCAATGACATTTTTAAGAGGCTGTATTGTGTATACTATTTCTACTCAATAGAATAGAATGTCCAGTTTTCTGCACTGTAACTAGGAGTTCTTTGAATATTTTGTTATCTTGGAAACTAATTATAGTTTACACATTGCCCTCCATTACATGAAGCCTTCACCAAGAATAACTAGAATGTGAAAGCTGTGGTCAAAGCAGGAAAGAGAAACCCAAACTCCCCATCTTGTGCCAGAACTTTAATCACACAGCTGCATGCTGGTGTTTTTAAGGAAAAGAAGAATCTCTTAAGGGTAAAAATTTCTATGAGTTTACATTTGGGACAGGATTTGGGGTCTGGTGGTGTTTTCTGAAGCTCACAATTAGGCAACTGGCATTCAAAGACTAAAATGACAATACATTTTATGGGCATAAAAATGAGCTTAACCTCTCTGAGTCAAAGAATAGTTCTACTCTCCTTGTTGCCCTGGATAAAGTGAAGCAGACAGATGACAATTACACTATATAAATGAATGAGGGGTGCATCTAGGAGTGTAACTAAAACCACTGACTTGTACTGCTTTCCTCTAAACAGCAGGACACACTGCATGTGCACAACTTCCTTGAAGTGTCAGCACCATAGACCAGAATCTATGATAAGAAAACTCCAGAAACTGAATGAATCTATGAGAAAGAAAACACTAGCTCCTGTGAGCTTATCTTATTGTCTCACGTGGGAATATGGAGCCTTGGTTATGGCTCAGTGGCTAAAGCAGGTAGTTTTGAATTATTAGGACTGTTTGCAACATAAACAATATTTAAAGGAGAAAGATGTCAGTTAGGAGAACAAGACACCTTGTGCTGTACAAATAAGCACAGCATCGCCAGCCAGTCAAGAGAGCTGATTGGATTGCTCTACTCTGTGTTGGTGCAGCCTCACCTCAAGATCTGTGTAGTTTTGGTCACTGCAATACAAGGAAGACATTAAACACAGGAAGGATATTGAGGTGCTGGAGCAGGTCCAGAGAAGAGCTGGTGAAGGAACTTGAACACAAGTCCTGTGAGGAGAGGCTGAGGGAGCTGGGGTTGTTTAGCCTGGAGAAGAGAAAGTTCAGGGGAGACCTCATCACTCTCTACAACTACCTGAGAGGAGGTTGTAGCCAGGTGGGGGTTGCTCTCCTTTCCCAGGCAGCTATCAATAAGACAAGGCATGGTCTCAAGCTCTGCCAGGGGAAGTTTAGGCTGGATGTTAGGAAGAAATTCTTTACAGAGAGGGTAATCAGGCATTGCAATGGGCTGCCCAAGGAGGTGGTGGATTCTCTGTCCCACCTGGAGGTATTCAAGAAGAGACTGGATGTGGCACTGAGTGCCATGGTCTAGTAACTGTGGTGGTAGTGGATCAAGGGTTGGACTTGATGATCTCAGAGGTCCTTTCCAACGCATATGATTCCGTGATTCTATTAGAGAACACCCAAAGGAGGACCATGAATATGGGGAAGGGCTTAGAGGGGAAGCCTTGTGTGGAGTGACTGAGGTAACTTGGCTTGTTCAGCATGGAGGAGACTGGAGGGAGACCTCATATTGGTCTACAACTTCCTCAAGAGAAGAAGCAGAGAGGCAGGCACTGATCTCTTCTCTGTGGTGACCAGTGATAGGACCTGAAGCTGTCAGGGGAGTTTTAGGTTGCACACCAGAAAAAGATTCTTCACCCAGAGGGTGGATGGACACTGAAACTGGTTTCCCAGGGAAGTGGTCACAGCACCAAGCCTGACAGAGTTCAAGAAGCATTTGATCAATGCTCTTGGCCACATGGTATGACTCTTTGGGTGCCCTGGGCAGGGCCAGGAGTTGGACTCAATGATCCTTGTGGTTCCCTCGATTTTAGGTGTGTAAAATAAAATCTATTGTTAGGACGCCAGTATGGTTGACACACATGAGTGTGTGGTTGCAGAGCCTGCAGGAAAATGCTCCTGAGTGGCAAATCTGAGGGGACCTGGCCGAAGCACAGTCCTGTGAATGCCTGCAGAGCCCAGCCTGCAGCACAAGCTAAGTTAAAGCATTGAAATGCACAATCAGTTGCACAAAGCAGAAGTGCTATGAGAAGATTACGAAAGAGACGCCACAGAATCACAGAATATTCTGAGTTGGAAGGGACCCACAAGGATCATCGAGTTCAACCCTTAGCCCTGCACAGGAGTCACACCAAGTGACCCCAGGAGTTACATCATGTGCCTGAAAGTATCATCCAGATGCTTCCTCAACTCCGTCAGGCTTGTTGTTGTCAACACTTCCCTGGGGAGCCTGTTCCAGTGCCCAAAAGCCCTCTGGTTGAAGAACCTTTTTCTTGTATCCAACCTAAACCTCCCCTGACACAACTCCAGGCCATTCCCTCGGCCATATCATGTCACCATTGATATGATGAAAGTGTGCAATGCCACTGTCTGATTAAGAAAGAATGATAAAACACATTGAGGAAGTGCCACCATTGATAAGACTTAAAAAAGCAATGTCAGGTAAAAAGGACAGGGTGTAAATTATCAAAGTCTACAGACCATACACAGTCTGAAGGAAAAAGAAGTCTTGAGGACTTTTCTGCAGAAACATTGATGGAGCTGTAAAATGTGGGCAATGGAAATCAGCAAGCCAGAGATACTACCAAAAAGTGTGAGTGGATAAGTGGATACTTGTGTTTGTGAGCAACTACAGTTAGTCATACCACAGATGGACTTCTCTCCTTAACAATCTCATTTACAGAAGACATATATTAATGTACAACTACAGACATCAGCTAATACAAGTGAGAAGTAACTGTTTCACTGGAAAAGGAGGTTACAACACTGTGGTTTTCTGAAATGAGAAAAGACTGAAGGGACACAGTGACAATGGTCTTTGAGTACCTAAGAGGCCATTCTCTGGGTATGAAGGATGACAAGACAAAAATAAAACAAGTGACTGAACTGCAGTAAGGCAGACATCAGGAAAACCTCAGGGTAATAATGAACAAGGCTGGATTCCTTGTGGAAGCTATGGAATCCCCAGCAGTGCAGGTTTGAAATGGCAGCTTGGACAAAAGCTATCACAAAAAAAAAAAAAAAGAAGTCACATATAACTGACCTCCTCTATGAACAGAGGCAAACAAGGTGGACTTTTGATATCTGATCCTGGCTCTTTATACAATTTTATGGCTGTAGTAAAGGTTAGCATAAACATAGTATTTTGATCATATAAGAAGCATGCTTTAAGGGAGATGTTACAATGGCAAACAAACTACAAAAATTCACAAAAATGGGCTTAACAATGTTATAAGTTACTATAAATTACCAGTTCAGCAGAACAGTGAAGTATAGTTCTTGCATCTTACAGACTTTAGGTCTAAGGACACAAAATACCCAGTCTTGAGGCCCTGAGGAAATACTAAACCAAACTGATGACATCTTTAACAACAGAATAAACTCAGATCTAAAAAAGTCAGTAATAGGGAGGGGTGTGCTGCAGGTCAGCACAGACTCTCACACATACCACAAAAAGCAAGGCATCTCTAAACTGCTCTGCAGGAAAAAACTATTAATGGACACTTCCTGAAGAATTGCTGTTGGTGATTAAACACCTCAGTGTGTGTTTCACTTATGGAGGGAGTCTAATGTGAATTGGATATACCATTACTAAGATTTAGTGACCCCATTTGTCACTGTGGTAACTGCACACAGATTGCCTGTCTTTAACTAAAGCAAGCTCCATTTCTCCAAGGCTTTTAGCTGTCTGCAACTGCTTGAATGAAGCCTTTCTGTTGACTCCCATGGGCTCCCTCGGGTGCTTATGTCAGTTCCTGATGCTATCCCTTTTAATCTTAATGTACACCTGTCAGACCCCTCAGATTTTCTATTCAACATCACCTTCCCCTGAAGGCTCCTTCAGGCTGAATAACTTTTGTTTATTTATTTATTATTACAGCGAAATCAGCCGTGCCCACTGACTTGATGGTTCTGCCCCGGAGAGTCTGAAGAGCAAAAAGCCAAGTGGTTTGAAACCCAGCCTTTCCAAGTTGCACACTTTGCAGCTGGACACGATAAAATCTGTTTCATGGTTCTTGTAAGAACCAGACAATCCTCAGAAAGAGCCCTTCTGAGCTTACAGCCTATGAAACAACCTACCTCTAGATCTAAGATTTGTTTTAAGATTTCCCATAATTTAAAGACATAGAGCGACCGTTTAGAGCTTTCAGCTTTGGATGCGCTGGTCTCTCACAAAGTCTGCCACTGCATCCCGGACAAGTTGTTCCGCGCAGGCAAGTGACGGGCGAGGGTAGCAGTGTGGTGTCCGCTGCTCTGCCCGCCCGCAGCACGGTCCCCAGCGCCAGCCGGTGCTGCCCGGGGCTCCGGGGGCGCTCCCAGAAGTGAGCGCTTCCCGCAAGCGTGGTGCGACCGCGGCAGCGTTTCTTTGACAGGGGAAGGCAAAAAAGGAGCAGCGCGGAGACAGGACCATTCGCGGCACCGCCAGGAACCCGCTGTGAGCCCGGGAGCTGGGGAGGAGGAGAGGGGATGCACATTCCCGGCCCCCCCGCCCTGGCCCCGCCACCGCCGCCCCGGTCCCCGCCCGTCCAGCCGCTGCCGCCAGCGCGTCCGCCGCTCACCGATAGTAGAAACGACGGTGCCCACGAAGTAGAAAGCACCGGTGAAATCCCATCGGGGCCGGATGTCATCGACACGGATGCCGGCCACGTTGGCCTCCTCGTACTCCCGGAGAAAGCCCCAGAGCTCGGCGCGGCTGAGGTTGTGGCGCCGGGTGAAGTTCTCCAGCCGTTCCTCCCAGCGCTCCTTGGCCTCCCGCTCCGTGGGCAGCTCGATGGCCGAGAAGACGGCGGCGCCGCACAGCATGTAGAGCAGGATCAGCACCGCCAGCAGGAGGAACCGCGCGTTGTCCGCATTCAGGCGACCCGCGCTGGAGCAGCAGCAGCCGCCGCGACACGCCATCCTCCGCCCCGCGGGACCGGGCTCCGCGCCGCCACGCTACGTCGGGGCCCCGCTGCCGCCGCCGGGCATCACGGCACGGCCCACCCGCCCTGCGCGGGGCTCAGGGCACCGCGGGGCCCGGCGGCGGCGAGCAGCGCTCCGGGGAGCCGGCCGGCACCTCCGCCCCGGGGGCAGCGCGCTGCCCCGCCACGGCCCCGCGGCGGACGCGCTTCGGGCTGCAGCGCATCCTGCGGGAGAGGGAACAGCCCGTCCCCGTCCCGTCCCGCAGAGCCTCTCAGCCCCACAGCCCGCCGCGTCGGGCTCCCGTGCCCGGCAGTTTCATATCCCCTTCCTGCCCCCGCCCCGAGCACGTCGGAGCGGGGCGCAGGGAAAGACACCGCCAGGCGCCTCCTGCCTGGTGACGGGGGCGAGGCGAGATCCGCGGCAGCTCGCCCCGCCGCCCTCCCCCGCCACCGTGGGGCTCCTCGGCTGGGGTCGCGCCCCCGAGGGTGTCCTCCGCCCCCACCAGGGCAGCTCCCCGCGGCAGAGGCGCGGCCGCCGCCCCCGAGGGTGTCCCCGGAGCTCTGGGACAGCAGCTGGCAGGGCGAGCCGCCCCTCCGCCTCCACCTGTCACAGGGACAAGGGGCTCCCCCTCCCCTCCCGGCATGTGCCCAGCCCCGGCCGTAGGGCCGAGGGACGCCCCGGGCAACGGGGCCTCTTAGAGAGATCAGGAGTGAAACCCTTCAGTCGATGATGTGCCTCTGGTATCGAAGCCATAAAAATTTCCGCCCTTTGCCAAAAGAGGATGCCTCCTTCTCCATAGGTTACCCATCGCCTTCCCGACAAGGTGTTACATCTTCATCCTCCAGCGCTGGGCAGTCGAAGGGAAATAGCGTAGGGAAGACAGAGGCAGCTCTCCAGCTGCAATGTGGTTTAAAAAGGCATAATTTGCAGGTTCAAAGAGCTCTTGAGCCAAATATTCTGGAAATATTCTTACTATAAGAAGAAAAAGATAAACTCAGCGATATCTGACAGTTACTACAGTGTTAAATTCTACTTTAAAATAATTGCAGGCTGGAATTCAGCTCTGTTAAACATAGTAGCATATAAACACTTTCCAGTGAAAGACAACCCACATATGTTTTTTTTAGAAAACAGGTTAATTAGCTACTACAGTAACATCTACTCCCCTTTGCCTCTTTTCTATTAACTATGTTGCAATCTAAATGCAATAGGAATGAACACTAAGGTCTTAGCAATTAGAAGTCTTGTACAATGACATATAATGGTTGAAACAGCCATTGATGGTCTTACAGCCTGAGATAGATTTGGGCATTGGTCTGAGCCCTGGGGTGCACTGTGGGCAGTTCTCTGCCAGTGTTTGGGAGAGGGTTACCAGCTGTGTGGGAACAGCTGCTTGGGCAGCAGGGATAGGGAAAAGCCACGTCCTTTCCTCGTGTTGCACACTAAACCAACAGCCAAGGATGAATAGGATTCATGCATCCTCATAATTTTTTTTCTATTTGTTGTTATTCATAGGTGATACATCATGTTCCAGGTTTTTATTTCCTCATCATTAGTCCTCAGTATAGACTGACATATGGCAATCAAAATTAGCAGCAATGCTGGAAGACACTAAATAGTGAAAAATAGAAAAATGAGATGCCAGTCAAACTAACCAGACTCTGTGCCAAGTGCTAAAGGTAACTACATGCTTCCATAAAGAGTGCTGGCGTATCTTTAAAATTATTGATGGTTCCTATTACAGAAAAAAACCCCCAACCAATACTTCCCTGTTTTGCCAGTCTTTGCCAGCCAGAAAGAAGACAGAACTCAATCAGTGTGCTCCCAGACAGCATAGGCAGCAGAACTAACTGAGCACCCTCAGTCCACACTGAAATCTCCACTCATCAAAACTGTTCTAGGGTGGCTTGGATTAGCACAGTGGGAAAAGGAGCCTTTAACTGCTTGCAACCATGACATCAATGTGACTGCCCAAAGGACTGTGAGTAACAATCCCACTATCCTAAGGATTTTCCAAGGAAAATTATTCAAGGTTATTAAGTTCCTCCTTATTTACATATTATTTTGTTAGTGTGCAATAGTTACTTTGGTGTTGGTCTTGGGTATAGAGGGAGTTACTATATCAGTGCAGGTAAAAACATCTGGCACAGTTTTCAAAGACAGTGAAGTTTACTACTGTCACTGCTCATCAAAAGTTGCATGATCCATTAATTTGTCAAATTTGATCTTCACCAAATTAAAACACTATGAAGGATATGCAGTGATTTAATCACCTTCCCAAAAAGAAGCTTTTTAAGGGATAGACCAAGAGTGAGTTAATATTGACTGGAACTCTGAAGAAAATGAGAAGATGGCTGGCAAATATCATAGGTGTGGCACCTTTCGTTGTTTTAAGCTTCTTTTCTTCCTTTATTCCCCTCTTTTAATTAAGGTACTTATTCTAAAGAATACTTTCTTGTAGCAAAGGTCACCACTTCCATTGCTCTCGGGTAGGTACCTGGAAAAACTGGAGTGTGGGGAGAGAACAAACAGTGTAATGATGCCGTCACACATTCAGATAATTTAAGCAAGGCTGAATAAAGAAATGCAAGGTGTTCACTGGCATAAGATAAAAAATAAAAGTAATCTTTTAGTTTCAGGTAGAAAAAGTTGCTAAATATGTTGCTGACATTTAAATTAACCCCAAATCAAAGTTGGCATCTTGAAAGCCTGAGCCCTGAAAGTATTGCCATTAACCTCAGTACAGCCACTTGTGGCATAATTATCAGGAAACCTGCTAGTCTGCCTTACCCCTCAGCATCACAAGCACACCTGGTGTCTCTGTGTGTGGGCATTTAGTGACAACAGATTGGTGGTGAGTCTTAGCACCATTATAAAATAATAGGGAAAAAAAAAATCAATGTATTTACTCATTCCGTTGATAATGTTGAATGACAACCCTGTAATTAAGAAAGCTACACTCACTAATAATGATTACCAACAAATGTCTGGTCAGAATAGAGTTATTATTAATGCATCATCAAATTATTTGGAAGACTCATGCAGGGATTTAGTTACTCTCACTCTTTGATAGGGTCAGTACTTTTTAATTAGGGAACTCCTTTGGAAGTGATTAGCTGGTACACTTAACCAAAAATCACTAATTATATTGGAAGGAGCTATGGGAGAGCTGAAACTTACTCCTGAGCAAACTTTATTAATAATGAAATATTCTACTAGAGGAGTGGGAGTATGAAATAGGGAATTATGGAATTATTTAGGTTGGAGAAGATAAGATCATTTAGTCCAACCCACAATCATTAACCTAACACTACCAAATCCACCAGTAAACCGTATCCCCAAGTGCCACATCTACACATCTTTTAATCCCTCCAGGGATGTTAACTCCACCACTTCCCTCGGCAGTCTGTTCCAGTGCCTGACAACCCTCTGTGAAGATTTTTTTCCTAATATACAATCTAAACCTCATCTGGTGCAACTTGAGGCCATTTCCTCTTGTCCTGTCACTTGTTACCTGGGAAAAGAGACCAACCCCTACCTTGCTACACCCTCCTTTCAGGTAGTTGCAGAGAGTGGTAAGTTTCCCCAGAGCCTCCTTTTTTCCAGGCTAAGCACCTCCAGCTGCCTCAGCTGCTCCTCATACGATTTGTGCTCCATATCCTTCACCAACTCTTTTGTCCTTCTCTGGACATGCTCCAGCACCTCAAGGTCTGTCTTGCAGTGAGGGGCCCAGAATTGGACACCTGGTTTGAGGTGCGGCCTCACCAGGCTGAGCACAGCAGGGTGATCACTGCCCTGGTCCTGCTGGCCACACTCTTTCTCATACAAGCCAAGATGCCATGGGCCCTCTTGGCCACCCGGGCACACTGCTGCTCATGTTCAGCTGGAATGTTGATCCTTGCCTTCACAAAGTAGAAGGCACTTAGAAGTTAAGAGGCTGAACCTAGCTATATAAAACAGATTTTCAAAAATGAGAAATGTGAAAACTTTTTCCATCTCTTTTACTTCAGTCACTGAAGTGTGACATTCTAGTCCTCTTGGGGAAGACATTAATTCATTTACAGTTAGGGTAGACCCCTTAGGGGCCCTTTTATTTGAAAATATTTGCAAATTAATTTCTTCAATTGGAAAAGTGAGGCAGAGGTAGACAAGGCTTAGAAGCCCCTATAAAGGGCTCTTAAAGAGCTGCCCTCAAGAACAATTTCCACTTTTGGAAGCCACTTTGCACTTGCACGCTGTTTATCTTCCAGCATTTCAAGAGATAAGAAAACCACCGTTGGGCTGACAGCTTAGTTCCTCAAACTGCTTACCAACCAACCACAATTCAGAGGCAATAATTTGCAGTTAAGGAAGAACTAAAACACAAGAATACATAAGAACACCTAAGAACTAAATCAACTTATTCAAAGACAGAACAGAGCCAGAAAAAAAGTTGGTAAAAGAATCCAGGAGCCTCCGAGCATTCCTCCATCCTAAACAGTAGAAAATATTTTCAACTAAAGGATAAGCTTTTTACATTGATTAATACAATGGGATTGCAATACCTTGAGAGCACTACAAACATATTTAGAGAGCAGTGACTGGGAATTGGTTTGAGTAGTGATAAATTTTTGATAAACCAAGAAGCAGAAAAGCTAGTACATTACAAAAAGAAGAAAAGCCAAGGATAGAAAAACTGGAGATTAACATGGGAACTACTCTGAACTTACTCATCTCCTTTCAGCCTCCAGTACTTTCCAGTTTCTTTCTTTGCCCTTCAGGGTGCCAGTTACAGTTGCTTAGATTAAAAGAAACTCAGATGTAAGAGAGAGGGAATGATGTGACCACTGTCAGTGTTCAGCTAAAATTCTGACATCCTGGGCACTGATTAATTCCACAGCTGTAAGGTGTCAGCAACTTTATTGATCCCAGTAGAAATATCTGTGGGATTAGGTAGCATCTAGCACCATAAACAACATTACATCTCCATTCTAGCTTCTGTCGAACACACACATTGGGTACCCAGAGTATGAAACAAAAAAATTATTAGAGTGGTATGAAAAATATAATTTAATAATACTCTGACAAGAAAAAAATTAAAATCTGGACAGTCAAGAAGTGTTCTCAAGTCTGCCCTGGCACCTGAGAGCATGCAGGTCTAGAAAATTGTTATTAACTGGCCAAAGGTTTTCACAAGAACCTTCTGTCCAGCTCCAGTGTGTACTGAATTGCAACTCAGTTTGGGTTGCATAGGACTGGCTGCAAAAGACTGTTGCTACCTTGGAGTTTTAGTTATCTTTAGGCAGGTTTTTTCAAAACAGTTTTCCATTGTCTTTTTGGAAGAGAATTGTTTAAACAGGCAAAAAAGAACTACATGCATATATTTTCAACCAAACTCAACCTTTATGTGAACCATTAGACTCGTACCACAGACTGTCCAACAAAACAAACCCCTCACCTTCACTCTTCCTCCACCTCTGCCACTCAGCACTGCCTCACTTCCATGCTTATTCCACAGCCCAAGTTGCTTTGGGTCACAGCTCTTTGTTGGAAAGATTTCCTGAGTGTTTTCCTACTGGAACAGAGGCAGACTTTGGAAGGATTTTCTGACACTTTCATTAATATGAGCCTTGAAGAGCTAAAGTTAAACCACACCAAGTTCCTGGACACTGAAAGATTCCAGCTGGAATTTACAAGGAATGCCTCAGAGCTGGTCAAACCACTCTGTGACAAAAACAGAAATACTCATGTACATAACATTAATAAATCACATCCTTCACAAATTCAGGAAAAATGCCCACCAACTGTTAGCCAACCTTCTAGAGCTCTTAAAGCTTTCCTCGTGTAAAGACATCTTCCTACTTAGAGAACTTTTTTAATTCTTACAGGACAAAAATTATTAAAATAGTAACACTGTTAAAAAGAAAATCTAACAATGAAGTTGCTATCTCAGTTTTTAGAGCACAGCACTCCATTTCCAAGTTGCCTTCCCCAATCCCTGTCTTTTCAGGCAATCTTCCTGTACCATGGACATCCCAGCAGCGCTCTGACCCTTACTCAACTCACATTATTTGCAAAGTTCTCAAAAACAGATAAAGCAATGATTACTGAGCCTCTAAATTGCCAACATGAGTTAAAAAATGAGCAACCTAAATACCCACGTTTCTGGCATTTGCTGTGAACACTGTGTAAAATTCCTCCACGTTACAGGCAAGGCTATTTCCCTATATAAGTCCATTTACCCATTGAATATGAGACTGGACAATTTTATTTCCCCAACAATGACTCAAAGCCACAACCTTTTTGAAAGAACTTGAGTGTAACTGGAGAAGGTAAAAAAACAGGGAAAGGATCTGAAAGATGGAAAAGAAGCAGTACTTTGAAGAGTTTCTCTATGGATTGGTCTGGGATGGTACAGAAAAACAAAAGACAACTACACCTTGCTGGGCAGATGCCATGACAGTTTCCTAAACACGCACCTTTTCTGTGGTAATTTTTGAATAAATCAGGAACAGATATTAGATAAATATTAGAAAGTAGTGCTCTCCCAGTGTACTCCAAATCATCTTGGGGATAACACTGCAAAATGAACGCGGTAGCACTGGAACAGCTACCCAGTTAGATTATTTGGGATCCAGAGAAAAACATTCCGAATTAAGTACTACATTAGACCACAGGATTGCCAGGCTGCAGGACCAGTTGTTCAGACATCCCACAACACTATTTAAGACTGCTCTGCAGCTCTCAAGCCCATTCACTGTAATTTAGTGTTTTGGACAGTGCCTGAGTGTCTGCAGGGGGATGAAAAAAAAGAAGACTAGGAAATAACTGAGAAGCCACCAAATAATGCAAGAAACTAAACCAGTGAATGTTAGTGCTTGCATTAGAAGTGATCACTGCAAAGCAAAATTATGATCCAATCCAAAATGCACACACTTAAGAAGATGGAATAACGATATGTAAACAAGATTAACTTTATTTTTATTTAAATCTTACATACAGTAACTTTTATTCCAGGTAGTGGGGTCAACTGAACAGTCTCACAAAACAATTTTTAAATTCGTTACAGCTAAAAATCCAGGGAGAATCTCTGAGAATAGTTCTAATCTTGAAAAGCATATTAGGAACCACAGTAAGGAAAAAAGATATAAAAAGGTATTAAAAAATGCAGGTTCCCTTACAATAATATGGTTTCAGATCCTCCAAGAATCTCTCCATTATCAACATTTTAACTTTTATTTGAACTACAAATTAGCCATTATGGCAGACATTATAGCTTACAGAACAGAAATAAGCAATCTTGCAAGTAGCACAGCAGGCTCAGTGTCAGGCTTGTGAAACATCACAAAGTATTGGAAACATTCACGACGGAACCCACATGTTTCCATGTGTATCAGGGGCATCAGTGTAAGGAATATTCCAAATCCAGGGTTGATCTGTAAACCAAAAGAAAAACACAGTCATGACAAATTTGTTTATTAAGTTCAAAATTTTGATCTTCTTTGTCCCTTCTCTTTGGAAGAAGAAGAAGGTCAAATTTCCCACTGATTTTCATATCACTTCATGTGCAATTTCAGTTTACTGGAAATTTTTGTCCAGCTATTTTTTAAAACTGTAAGATTTAAAGTTTTCAAAAGGCTTTGCTTTTCTCCCAGATATTATTTTTTTTAATATAGTTACCATAACCCAACGTGTTCTTTACCAGCTGTATAAGAATTTTATTTCAGACAATATACAATAATAGTAATACTACCAAATGTGGTTTGGCCCAGTGGCAGCAACTGTTGTAGTGCATATCTCTTAACCCATGGAATTATATGTAAGAGCTGTAATATATTAATATTTTTCACATGGACAGTAAGAATTCAGTACCTAAAGAATGATACTGCCTGACCTTTGAAAAGTTTATGTTCACCCCTCACTTCTTCAAACATCACATCTTTAGATGAGCAACAGGTTTGCACCATACAGTTCCTTCCCTCCCACTTCTCAGAATACAGAAGCTATTCCCACTCTTGGGAGCAGAAAAGGCAACACAGCAGGAGCCAACTGCTAGCTCTGCAACCTGCTCTAGGTTCTTCTTCCTACATGTTGCAGAAATGCAGCTTCTCTACAAAGCCAAGTTATTATTTTACTTCTCCCAGGCTACTCCCACTGAAATACAGAAAAAAATCCTTCAACCCTTTCAGTGAGTTTTCTCAATTAGAAATTTATATAAATCTAGCCTGCTTATTTTCTCCATCTACAAAATGAGCCCTGGAGGAAGACAGTGACATTAATCTGTACAATGCATAAATTAAACTGAACTGTACCAAAGATGATGGCAGTAGCTACTGATTATGATTACTGTTGTCAAGTTTTAGTTTACAGGATCCAATGCCAGCTCTCAGAACACCAGAAGTGAGAATTCCTGTAGCAAGGAATGGAGTGTAGGGAAGTGACAGAAAAGTAATGAAGGGCTGTATAAATTACACAACAGCACAAATATCACACCAATTAAACATGGAAGGAGAGCACTGCTACTAAGTACTCATTATTATTTGCTACTACAGTGTCCTTAATTCTAGTACTGTATGTTGCAGCAAAACATATCCCAGCAATAAAAATGTTTTACCAAAGTGTCTGTTTACAGCAGGAAGAGGGTGATAGGGTAATTGGTTCCTTTTGGTTACAGTGGACAGGTGATTTCCAAGCATAAAAAAAAGAAGGCATGAGAAACTGGAAGAAATAACAGCACTTAATTCACAGTGCATTTCCAAAAGAGCTCCCTAGGATTCTGGCTCAACTGCAGGATATCTAAACTTTAAGTGATCTCTTAAAAAGATAAAAAAAAGTAGCACTATTATTTCCCTAAGCTTCTTTTATCAGTCTCCTGGGGGAGAGCTTTGTGTAGCTTTTGTATTTCAGGTGAATACCCTACCACATAGTAAACATTAACAGTTATAACAACGGGTATTCAAGTGTTGAGAAGAGCACTAAACATTTCAAATGTACATTCAGATTTGAACACTGACCTCTAGCTATGACATCAGAATAAATCCAGTCCCACTCAAGCACTGAAATCTATCACTCAGAGAATATTATGTAGCTTGGACCTATCCATTTTCACTACCATCTGCAGTTACTCTGCTTAATTCAGTAAAACATGCATGCAAAGGAAGACTTAGATGAATAGAAATAACTTCAGCCATCCCCTTAAAGCACTCAGAGGCCCCAGTACCTAATTTAGCTCTTTATAACTGTGGCTATCTAAAAGTTTTCTCAAGGTAGCTATTAAAGTACTTGGAATTTTGCTCCATTAGTGGGATGTTGTTGGTTTTATAAGCCACCTGATAGTATTTTAATAAGTCATGTGTAGAACTATTACTGGAATAAATTATAATTCAGTTATTTTTAAAATATCAAATCGAATTTAAAATTATTTATCACTTTTAATAGGAACTATATCAGCAAGAGAAAGAGACAATGACTTTGTAAAAATATTGTATGACTCTAGCTGCTTACTGCTGCACACTAAAATGATTCCCAAACTTCTGAAAGTTCATTCCTCTGATCTTCTGGGGAGGGGAGGAGTTCCATTAAATAAATTTTAAAGCGTCCTCAACATCTTTACCTTCCACACATTTCAAGTTCAGTGCTTTTTTTGTCTCAAGTTCACCTCAGTGGCAGTGGGCCGGCACCACTGCTTCCCTCTAGCCCCACGTGGAAGCAGCAGAACCCCAGCACTAAAGTCTGCATCCAGTAAAATGAACTGGGCCATTCCAACCCCACTGATGCTTTTAGGTTATCTGACGGCTCAGGCAAAGCACTATTGCAGTTGTGCTCAGGCAGACTTTTGAACATCCCATCACAACTGAATACACTATCACGCTTTATTATTTAGAGATAGAGAGGCCCTGGAGTACAAGGCAAGTTCTTTTTTTGAGCAACACCTGATTAATCACTCAAAGAATCCATGCTGGCAGGCCATCTCAAAACTTCATATTCTCATAAATATGACAGATGGCAGAACAGTCATAATCAGGAATATGCAGTTGCATAGTAAAGTATAGAATACAATTAAAGCACCTTTGTGATTCTCTTCCTACAATGTAAAATACAGATGTCTTTTACACTGTGAGTGGAGACCCGGATGAGAGCATTCCTGGTTGATTTCTAAACCCAGAGAATGGATTCTTACATCAACTTAATTGAAAAATGTAGCTTCATAGTAGTAAGTATTCACATATATAGAAAGATTACTCACAAAAAAACAGTTCAAGTCATTCTGCATATATGTTCTACCATGGCAAACTTGCTACCTCCTCGATGAAGCTGGAAAGTTCCCCCTTTAGCATTTGCACAAGGTGCACACTACACTTCAGTCTTTCTTCTCCCCTCCCTTTGGGCAAGCGTGGCATTTAAAATGGAACTAATCTTGTTCCTCTCACTGCAAAAATCATACCTGTAAGATCTTATAAAGGAAGAAAGGCAGAGGGGGAATACGTGACAATGATTCCTGAAGGCCAGGACAATGACCACTTGTTGGGGGAGGGGGAAAAGAAAGCACAACCCAGTACTGAAGTTTAAACACAGGATTTGTTTTGTATCTCAAAGTGTTGATGTGCTAAGAAAATAAAAAAAAAAAACTCCTTTGCACTTTTCTGAGGCCTCTCCAAGTTGTTATAAAAACCCCTTGATACGTATTAAAGTTTCAAGTTGCCCCTATACAAGAGATGATTTCCTCAATCAGTAAACTGTGTAATATCTAAATCACAAAGTAAGTGATATTCCTTGACTATAGCAAGCAGCTTGTACCTTTTTCCATGCAAAGTTACAAAGAAACCCCGGGGCTGTACTTTGTGTTATCTAATCTGCTGTAAGGAACTTCTCAATAGGGTGCAACAAAAGGAAGAGGGGAATCAGCCCCCAAGCACTCTAAACGAAATGCTGTGCTGTCTTTCATTAAAGGAACAGGTCAACTTGCATTGGTAAGAGAGAACAGCAATATTACATCTGAGATGTGATGCTGGAGTTCAATGAGAAGATAATGTTATACAACAAAATTGCAATACTCATCTAAAAGATTCTACAGGGAAATAAAAATCTGAGTACTATCAAAAGGCACAAAGAAATTTTACTTACAAAGAGATCTTGCCAAGTAAGATAGGTTGTTGTGTTTCCCAAATACCAGACTGGATAATTTTCAGCTTTCCTTCCAAGGCACTCTACAATTATACTGCTAGTCTACAGGTTTCACGTATCTTAGTATCATTGATGCTGCCTGAATCTGTTGATTAACAACAGAGGCATTGAAGAGACTTTTGTATCTATACAGTTTATCAGTCAAATTATAGTACTGTCAGCTACCAGATAATCTTAACTTTAAAAAATTCTTTAAATGTTTTGCCCTAAAGATGCATCTGCTGCCCACAAATGACCTTCTGCTGTTCAGCTGACTTTCAGAGGTGATCAACTGTGATTGCTCAAAACAGCAATGTGCAAAGAGATAATAACATATATGTTACACATAACAAATGTTATCTGCTAAAAATGAGGTCCTTTGTCATGTCAGAGTAAGAATGACCTTAATCTTTATTTTAAAACTGCCAGATGTAAAACACACGTTATTCTCTGCATCAATGAGAGATGCAAACTATGTATATCATGCACAGTATAACTGTTTTGTGTTGGTAATTTAAAGCAGTTGGGAAGAAATACTCTAAAGGAAAAATGCCCAAGGCCTCTCAGCAACCTTGACTCTGACCTGTCAGGATGTCATACTCTTACATTCCCTTAGACTTCCCCTATAAATTTTGCACTCTACACAAGATGGCTCAAATCACATTTAAGTTCTACATCTATCCTGAAAAATAACCAAACTAAGCTGCTTTTTAAAATTCTTGAATTGGCCAACTATTGAAGCAAAACATCAACCACCTGGTGAATTTGCCGTCCTGTGACAGTGCTCTCAACTAACGATCTGAAGCACATTTTGGAACATCTCCATTAGTCAAACCCAAGCTTTGAGCTCAAAGAAATTGACAAGTAACATGTGCAAAACAGATCAGACAATCTAGTGGCTCCTTCTGGTCTTAAAGTCTGCAACCCTGTCAAAACATTACATAGAAGTGGTCAAACTAAATGGTGAATCTGTAACTCGAGATTCCTCTCATGCAAAGTGTTAATTTCTTCACAATCATTATAAACAGCTTTGCAGGCAAAGAGGTTTTCCCATGTACTCAAATGTTACACTTGGACTCTGGGAAGCTATCTGAGGAATCATCTGATATCAAGCTGCCTTATAAGAGCTTCAGTCTCAAACTGCAGATTTACCAGTCAACAATAATGTTTTTGGTTCTGCTGAGGAAGGAAATGGATGCCAACACAGATGAGAATGGTTCCAAACCCAACTCCCTGCCTCTTGCTATGAATTACCATGACAAAATATACTTGCTGCTTGAAAAATTTAAAACTAAATTTGTAAACATAGTCAGATTTATGTTCACCATTGCTCTGAGTGTTAAATAAGTGAAATATTTTCTATTCAAAATAATACTATCACTAGAAACAGGACTAGCTCCTAGTTGTCATCTTCTCAGAAGAGAGGGTATTCTCTTAGACTTTGTACCATATTAAGCATACAGGATGCTACTACTCTAGTTCTTTCAAATTCTAGGAAGTCAGGTTTCATGTAGCTATGCAATATTACTTAGAAAAATGAGGTTACTGAAAAATAGGAATGACTTTCCCAGAAGTCTTCTCTCCATGTTTTAAAAAAATATTTGAATTATCAAACAGAGAAAGTGAAGAATTCTAGAACTTTGGATAAGAAACAAAAGGTGGCAAAAAGGTAAGAGACCACATTCAACGGATAGACATTTTGCCAGAACTCATCTGGCCTCCTGAGGATACACAAAGTCCTTGTGAGGGAGCTCAGAGTAATGAAGAGTTCTTTTAACTTAGCTGGACAAAACACCAATCTTTTCTTTTAAGCACTGTGTTACTATGACAAGGCAAGATAAATGAAAATGATACCAACTCTTAAATAACAGGATAAACATAAATACCTAAAACTAGCAGAGCTGGAGGCAAATATGCCACTAATTTCTTTTCTTTTTACTCAACACAACAGTTTATATGTAATAAATAAGATGCAGTGTTACTAGTTCACTGAAATCACTATAAATATTTACCGAATGTAATTTGCCATACTCCCAATTCCCACTCATTGAAGACTAGACAAAATATCAAGCACTGAATATCTGAAGTTACAAGGAAAAGGTCAATTAGCTCTTCCATGTAAGCGTGGCTATGGAACATTGAACAGTGAGCAGGGCCCTTCATAAAGGAGAGAGCTGTTCCTGTGAGACATGTTACAGATCCTTTTGTGCATCCTTAAGAACACAAAATCATGGCTGTCAGAGGTTGAAAACTTCAGCTAGAGAAATAATAAATTGTTAAGTAGGCTGTTAATTTCTCCTCAATGCTTCAACTTGCATTAAAGCTAATTTCCATCTCATTCCACCCCTCCATTCTTCCAGCCTCTCATAGCATTAGATTTTACTCATGTTTTAGCCCCTAGTTACCAAGGGTAAGATAGATTTTCCACTGGAAAATAATGAAATACATTTTTACAAGTTGTTAGAATCGTCCAGGGAAAATCCTCAACAAAGAGTAAAATAACCAAAGACCAATGTACTTCATGTAACTGGCATGTAGAGAGACAAATATGTAGTTTCACTCTAACTTCAGATTAATCTTGACTGAGTTGGAACCTGTCTTACTGTATACACGTTTTCTCTATACTACTAATGAACTAAGTTTGTTTCTTTCCTTGATTTAAATATATACACTTAAGGGAAAATTAAATGAGAAATAACTTGTTTATCAGCATGCATTTACCCCTCTATTTTATAGCGTTCTCCTCCGGAGAGTTTAAGAAGTTCCAGAGCATTTTGAACTAAGAGCTCAGAAAAAGCTTATATAAATTACTGCCTTGTAACCCAGTCAACTCAAAGAACTGCTGATAGATCTATTTTTTGTTCATCCCCTTTTCAGTAGCATTTTAAGAGTTCTGCAACAAGTACGAGATAAATAAACCTAAAATCTGGCAGAATGACATCACAGAAAAATGTTTTGGAAATGTTGCACCTGCTGAGGTTTCCCTAAAAGAGCAGAAAACAGCCAATTAAGCAGAAATCTAATCCCCGTTAAATGTAACTAGAAAGCTAAGTGCAACACAATAGGAAATAAACCCAGATGAAGTAGCCCAAAATACTGAAGGTTAATAAAACAATATGTTTTACATAGATTCAGTGACTCACTGAGCTCATTAATCACATAATCATTATTTTCTGACAATTTTTTGGTTTAAAAGTGTGGTTTTTTCAAGCACTTTAGTGTTTGCTAGTAGCTTTGATGGGTTGGTTTGTTTGGTTTTTTGGGTTTTATTTAATCATCGTATATAGTTACAATAAGCTACCTGACATGAAAACATTTCTGGTATGTTTTCTCTCGCAGAAAAAATGTTACCAACTCCTCATCTCAACTTGAAGTGATAATGTGGCTACCACCTATGGTTTGAGACTCAGATAAATTTTATTCTTTGTTTCCTTCAGGAAGGTCAAATGACTTGGGTTAGCAGCAGCAGGTAGAGTTTACCTGTCTACATACTGTCCAACATGTCTCTGTGCAAGTCTGAAATACAGTTGAGAACTTAAGTGCAAGAAATGAGAACATTGTAACTATGTTATGTGTCACAGAGATAATATATCATAATTTCCGTACCGGTGACATCTTAAAGCACATCAATACATCCTTCAGTGGTTACAGTTTAGCCTATGATTACATTTCAGCGATGGATAATCCATCTCTCTGGGAGAGAAAAAACAGGCAAACCCAAGAAATTATCTGTCTCACAATGATTTCAATTTATATTCTAGAAATCTTTGGGAGAAGCAGAGGAAGAAAGTCTTCATGATTGTTTCTCCAAGAGATCCTATTTTTCTGTTTTGCCTAAAACTGAGTTTTAGAATGAAACCTATTGACTAATGAGGCAAACCAGGCAAAGGCAGGCAAGACTTCTCTATCTTTTTCCTCCCTGTTATACAGGTGAGAGAAAAGTAGGACAAGGACCAAATTATTTCATTATTACTGAACTTAATGGAAATTAAAAGGCCATGGATCAACCTCATGAATTATTATGGCTGAATCTAGGCAGATTATTTACATCATTTACTGATAAGTTTATTAGTACTGAGATCTATTTTATTGCTTCTCAAGATGCATTAACTTCACTCCAACAGTTTTCATGCTCAAGTCCTGCCCATTATGATAAACATCAATTAGTATGAGAGAAAGCCTCTGTGACAGAAAGACAAAATCTCTGCAATTAAATTAGTTTCACAAAATATGACACCGCTTTTCCTTCCCTTTGTTATATTATATAATAATAGAATTCTCCAAGTATATTTCATCCATGACTAGAATTGGTACAGGAAAAAACCATGTACTTCGGAATATCTATATTCTACTTAGACCTTCACATAGCAAATACATAGTCCTCCTCCTGACCATCTCTTCACTATTTCACCCACTTCTCCTCCCTCCTGCTCCTAATAGGATTTTTCTGATTATACGAAAGTGATGTGTACTTTGTTTTCCCATGGTTCGAGAATCTGAGTTAATGGAAAATCCCCCAGAGCCTTTTCTCCTTCAATTACAGGGATCAGTCAATATGGTTTCTTTAGGGAAAGGATAATTACTTGCATTTCTGCTTCTCAAGACTTTATAAAAATAAATCTATTTATATCACTCCAGAGAGTTTGGGAGTTGACAACTGTATTGTTAAGGGCAGATTATTTTATGAGTTCATCCCACAACATGGGAATTCTTTAAACATCTTTTCCCCCATGAGGCTGAGGAACTAAAACAGAATATTAAGGAAAGAGATGTGAAAGGGCACAGGCAGCTGGCTTCGCTTCGACTGCCAAAGGCTAGACAACCTGAATTCTGGCATCTGTTCATATCACAGGAGAAGCTGGGACACAAAACCTGAACTACAGTCAAGTGAGTTCTCTACAGAAGTAAGTTTTCTGTGCAGAACGTGAAAAAAGTTCATTGGAAAAAATTTTTTTCACATTTAGTTGAAATATGCATAAAAAGCTCACTGACACAGTAGGTTAAATGCTAGAACTAAAAAAGGAATAATATTAGCTACACATTTTTGCACAAGGAAGATAGTACATGAAACATACTTAAGAATGCACACGAGTCCTAATTATTAATGTTTGTTTTAAAATTTCCAAAAATGTCAGTATGGCCTTTTAGAAAAACCTTCCAAAAGCACCAGTTTGAACATCAATTAACAAGCAGACAGCATATACATATCCTAGAGCACAACTGCTAGTTGTAGTATATTCTTCCCCTGTAGTTGGCTTGTAACCCAGGCACAACCTGTGCCACTGCTCCCCAACACAACATTAACAGTACCAAAATAGGCAGAGTTGTTTTATACTAAATAAAACAGCATAAAAAGCTTTATCATTTCTACACTGAGCTAGTATTTTTTTTCTCTGGGAAAACTGAAATACCACTTAGGACTTCTTTTAGGTAAGTAGTAAACTCTTGAGAGCAGAACAAGCATCTTTCCAAGTTACAGAACATGCATCATATTAAAGAGGTGAATGCCAGGCTGTGTAGCTGCTGTCATACTTAAGCTTTTGACTTCTATGATCATGGATCTACTGATGACAAGTCGGGTTTGCTGGAAGCTGAAGGGATTCACCTGATAAAGTGGGGCAAGAGCCTCTTTGTCAACAAGCTGGCCAGAATTGTAAGCAGGACTTTATTCTAGACTCAGTGGTAAAAGAGGATGGAGTCTTGAACAACACAGAAGAGCCAGAGGCTGCTGCTGCTGCTGCATTAGGAACCAAAAGGGAAACACCAGGGAAACGTTGCAGAGGAATTAGGGCTTGTTTCTCTAAAACAGTGACACAATCAATAGCCCAGGTGAAGTGCCTCTACACCAAACGCATGGATGACAAACAGGAGTTGTAAGCCACTGTGCAGCTAGAAAGCTGTGATCTAATTCATATCACTAAAACTTAGTGGCATAAATCACATGACTGGAGCACTGCAATCAGTGACTATCAGCTGTTCAGGGGGGATGGGCAAGGAAGAGAGATGTAGATTTCCTCTCTATGTAAAAATGTGGATTGGCTGCACAGAGCTGTGTTTGAAAAGCTGCGATGTGAGTAAGAGCTTGCAGGTCAAAAAACTGGGAGGTCAAGCCAACAAAGGCAACCTCTTGACTGATGTTTACTACAGGTCACCTGATAAAGAGTATGCTGGTGAAACCTTACTTCAACCACAGCAAGAAGCATCATGCTTATGGGCTCTGATCCTGCTGCGGGATCACCCTAAAACAGCGTGTCTTCACTTTTATTTACTACATTAGACTCCATTAAAGTCTACTGATTTCTTAGCTTAAACATCGTTTCTCCTCACATCATTTGTTAGTTCCAAAATGTACAGAAAGATGTGAGTTTCTATAAACACTGTGTTACTGTTACTTCAAGCTCTGCTATAGAGGATGTCTTTTTCAGATCAAGGCTTCTCAAAAAAGGAAGTTAGTTACAATCTTTTGACATTATCTTTAAGAACAAAAATACAGATATTGACTCTTACCAAGTATTTCAGGTTGCGCCTCAACACTATTATCCTCAATATAATTTTAGATTTCTGAGCCTTCATCACCACATAGCTGCACTTGCTTGTCACTTTCCTGATCTGCATATTCTAGAGATAGTCTCAGAAACTGAGAAAGTTGAGATTTTTTAAACCTCTTTCAGTGGTTATGAAACGTAGCCTATGAAATATAGAATGGATCAAAAGCAACTCTTCCTTCTTCTGATTTGCAGCAATTCTTTCACATTTGCTCTATGGTATTTCCTTAGTACTCCACTTCTAGAGGACTGTTTTTAACTCATGCCTGCTCTCTTCCAAACATTCCCCTTTCAAAACTCCTTCCCCCATTAGTTCTGCAGAAAAGCATTCCATAACGAGGATCTACTTTCCTAATGCATGTAAGAACCCCAGGAGACAAATAAAAAACAATGTTGAAGTTGTTAATCCAGAACTTAAACAACAATAAAGAAAAAGTTAGAACTAAAGAACTCTGTAGTTGCTTTCTGTGAAGTCACTAGCAGAACGTGGACTGATACCACATCAAATGTTAAAATAAAGCTTTAGAACATAGCAGTATTCAACTGACTCAGAATTACTCAAGTTCATTTGCTTCATGTATAATACACCCACTTTTCTTCTGGAGACACAACTTACCTTTGCTTCCATACTGTTCTGGTGGCAGGTCATAAGGTACAGGAAAATATGTCAATGAATCTTTGCTTTCTGGAAGTTTTCTTCCTCCTGCATGAAAGTAACCTTTGTCCAATCCCTATGAAGGTAGGGAAACATACAGAAGACAGACTTATTAGTTTTTGGGGAAAAGACAAACCCAATCCAGAATAGATGCTTTCTCAATAAGTTATTTCAATAAACAAGATGTTTTACCTCCATTATTGAGATTAGATACTTCCTGAAGCACTTTCCTGTCTTTAGCTTCCCTTACTTCTTAAGTACAGTCACTGGCTTGGCGTCACACATGGATATACTCTGCCTTCTCAGACCATTACACATATACCAATTTCCATATTGACTAGGCGAGCACTTTTGGTGTTTAATATTTAATTAAAGCAAAAAGCTTTAAACATTCTCTTTGCTGCTTAGTTTCACCCTGACCACATTAGTTAGTTGATCAGTGTGTTTCATAAACTGAACTAGAATTCATCCTGTGTTATAGAAAAAAGTCTTCAAATCTGTGTTTTTCAGATGTCTTGGGTAACATCATCCCTGGAACCTAAAAAATTTAATGAAGATTTGAAACTACTTGCATAAAAGCTTCAAAGAATACACTCAGAATGACAGCATTACTGTCAAACAAGTTTAAGGACTATAAAAAGAAAAAAAGCTATAATGCAATTCAAGGGAAGAGAGATTTAAAGTGATTCAAATAACTTGGGCAGACATTATTGCTTAACCACTTACGCAGAGAAATTGGATCCCATTCATCAACTGCAGTGAGTTATACAAATGCAAGTCTGAGATTTCAAATAGCCTATTGTCAATCAAGAACAAATTGATTAGAACAGAAGTGTAAAGGCTATCAAGTTTTTATTATTTATTTTCGAGATTAGCAACGGCATTTTTCTTTTGAAAATTATAGAATAGTTTGGGTTGTAAGGAACCTTCAAAGGTCATCCAGTTCCATCCCTCTGCACTGAGCAGGGACATCTTCCATCAGACCAGCTTGCTCAGAGCACCATCGAACCTGCCTTGAATGTTCCTCAGGATGGGGCATCTATCACCTCTTGGGGAAACCTATGCCAGTGTTTTCCCACACTCTCAAAGAAGAATTTCTTCTTTGTATCTAGTCTAAATCTACCCTCTTTTAGTTTAAAACCATTGTCCCTTGTCCTGTCCCTATAAATCCTATTAAAAGTCTGCCCCCACCTTTCTTACAAGATGCCTTCAGGTACTAAAGGTTGCAATAAGATTTCCTTGGAGCCTTCTCTTCTCTGGACTTCAGCAAAGCCTTTGATACTGTCTCCCATAATGTACTCCTGAACAAGCTGGCAGCCCACGGCTTGGACAGGGACACTCTGTGCTGGGTCAGGAACTGGCTGGAGGGCCAGGCCCAGAGAGAGCTGGTGAACGGGGCTGCATCCAGCTGGCAGCCGGTCACCAGTGGTGTCCCCCAGGGATCAGTGCTGGGCCCAGTCCTGTTTAACATCTTTATCGATGATCTAGATGAAGAGACTGAGTCCATCATCAGCAAATTTGCAGATGACACCAAGCTGGGAGGGAGTACCAACCTACCAGAAGGCAGGAGGGCTCTGCAGAGGGATCTGGATAGGCTGGAGAGTTGGGCTGACTCCAATGGAATGAAGTTCAACAAGGCCAAGTGCCGAGTCCTGCACTTTGGCCACAACAACCCCCAGCAGCACTACAGGCTGGGCACAGAGTGGCTGGAGAGCAGCCAGGTGGAAAGAGACCTGGGGGTGCTGATTGACAGGAAGCTGAACATGAGCCAGCAGTGTGCCCAGGTGGCCAAGAAGGCCAATGGCATCCTGGCCTGCATCAAAAACAGTGTGGCCAGCAGGAGCAGGGCAGTGATCCTTCCCCTGTACTCTGCATTGGTGAGGCCACACCTTGAGTATTGTTTTCAGTTCTGGGCCCCTCAGTTCAGGAAAGACATTGAGGTGCTGGAGCAGGTCCAGAGAAGAGCAACGAGGCTGGTGAAGGGACTTGAACACAAGTCCTATGGGGAGAGGCTGAGGGAGCTGGGATTGTTTAGTCTGGAGAAGAGAAGGCTTAGAGGTGACTTCATCACTCTCTTCAACTACCTGAAGGGAGGTTACAGCCAGGTGGGGGTTGGTCTCTTCTCCCAGGCAACCAACAACAGGACAAGGGGACATGGGCTCAAGCTCTGCCAGGGGAAGTTTAGATTAGATGTTAGGAAGAAATTCTTTACAGAGAGGGTAATCAAGCATTGGAACGGCCTGCCCAGAGAGGTGGTGGATTCACCATCCCTAGAGGTTTTTAAAGAGATTGGATGTGGCCCTTAGTGCCATGATATAGTAATTGGAGTTGGATCAGGGGTTGGACTTGATGATCTTGGAGGTCTTTTCCAACCCAATCTATTCTATGAGTCTATGATTCTATGATTCCAGGTTGAACAAGCCCAGCTCTCAGCCTCTTCTCATAGGAGAGGTGCTCTACCTCTCTGACCATTTCTGTGGGCCTCCTCTGGATCTGCTCCAACAGGTCTTTCCTGTGCTGAGGGTCCCAGATCTGGCTGCAGTACCTCAGGTGGGATCCTCAAGAGCAGAGTAGATGGGCAGAATCCCCTCCCTCAACCTGCTGCCCATGCCTGCTTTTGATGCACCCCAGAATAGAGCTGGGCTTTCTGAGCTGCGAGAGCACATTGGCAGGTCATGTCCCAATATTAACTTATACTTTACCCAAGCTGGGTATGGTCCATCAGTCTGAGTTTTATAGCATTACCGTTTTGTGATAGCACAAGGAGCATCTTAATTACCACTAATTACAATCCCATTGTATTCAAACATACATGCTGGCTCAATCGAGATTTCTGCCTATACTTCTACAATACCGCAAGTTTTTCTTCACTGACTTATTACATCATCAAATGCTATCATTTTAAGTTGGAGAAACCAACATTCACAAGACCACACAAAGCATGGGAATCAATGCAGCCTTGTACTTTTTTCTTTAATATTCAAGAAGCATAGTAACAGAGAAAAAGGAGAGTGACAATGTCAAGCTGTATTACAGCAGTTCCAGCACGTCAGTTTAAGAATCTGCTTTAGAACACAGATGCTTCTTTTGTCTCATGACTCAAAGTAAGAGCAAACTAGTAGTTACGATGTAAGAAACATGATGTATTATTTCAAGGACTAGGCAAAAGCCACTGACTTTTAAATGAGAGAATGGGGGAAACAAACAAACACAACCCATGCTAAAGGACTGTGTGAATGAAAATCCATTTTGAACTTCCCCTTTCACCATTAAAGTCAGGTGAATTTTCATAAAACTTCATTAAAACCAGGACACAGCATTTTGTGGAGCTTAGCCTGTAAGTAACAAGCAATAGGTTCAAAACAAACCAATGTAAATATACAAGATTACTTTTAAAAGCTCACAAACATCTAAGGGTTTGGAATTGTCTGAAAAAATAATCATAATTATTTATAAATAAATGTAACAATCAAGTTGTACAGCTTTACTTCCAATGAACTGGAATCATTCAGGGGTTGGCAGAAATTCTGTGTAAAACGCAAATAACCATACTTCTGTCTATAGTGGAAAGAACATGAAATATGGCAGCAATTCTATAGCTAACAAACTACAGGAACTGTGTAAGTGGTGGTAGTGCCAAGAGTTTTTTTTAGAACTCAGAGTAGTCAGGTTTCAGTTGGTGGTGGGTCTGGGTGGTGTGCAGTCCTAGATACTACTCATAAGATGACACTGAAATCATCAGCTAAAATGGCATGTACGAGGTTTGATTGCCCCAAGAGCCTGTGAGCTTCTCTCTTGTCTTCTATACACAGCTATGAGGTAAGTGTGGAATGGCAGAGGAGGTTTCTCTGCTATATCGTGAGATGGTTCTTATTCTACAATGAGCTTCATATACCTGCCTGATCAAGAGCACCAGAATTACAAAGCTGCTGCCTGGCACCATCCAAGTTTGAGTAACCCTTGCGATCAAAGCACATAGTGCAGGACAACACCTATTTCAGCCTCTACATACTTGAATTAAACTGGCATTACTTTGTATCACAAACTATGTCACATGTAACTTACTCTAAAGTTCATAGAAGTGTTTTCATACAACATGAAAGGAAAAAAAGCACCAATTGTAGGACATTTTTAATTTTTTCCCCCTATTATCCATCCTTTTTTTCAATCTAGTAGCATTTTTTGTTTCTGCTTGGTTTCTTCTACACTCTGTGCCCTGTTATTACTTTAGCATCTTTCTTTTCAGGCATTTTGTTTCCTTCTCTTGTTCTACAACTTTGCTTTCCTCTGCCTTGTTCTTCCACAGTAGTCAGCAGTTATATTTTCCTTTCCTCTGAAAGCCTTATTTCTTCTCTGATGCTATCCTCCAATGCTGTTTGACTCCATCAGTTGATCCCTAAACTGTTTTATTAGTCTGTCAGAATTTAACCTATAGAGACCTTCCATTAAAGAAATACTAATCTAAGAAAAGATATTTAGTTTTCCTCAAAACACCCTGGAGTAAAAGTCTAGTTTATGGAATACATTCTTTACCAAGGCTCTCCGAGGAGATTCACACGCTTTTAAAAATAACTCATGTGTCTATCTTCACACAGAAATTAAACTAATTCACACACTTCGTTTTGAGCATTTCTAGAATGTTGACAGCTCTCATTGCTGTTTCCAAAAAACCAAGCAGCAGGATCTGGCCTAAAATAATTCTGCCTGCCTTGTAAATTTTCCTCAGCCATATTCTACTCTTTTGGAATTTTTCCCTCCGCAGCTTTATTTTGCTTTGCAACTGCTGCTCAAAGAATATATTTTGAACTGTTAATAGATACATTTCTTGGTTGGGAAAATAGAAAAATCAAAGAAGAAAGGGGCACTACACTACCTTGAAAGCTAATGTTACAGTCAAAGAGCTTAACCTACTTAATTTTGGTTGAGCTATGACTGAAGGTGCCTGGTTCAGTTATGTGAACTCAGCAATTATTTAAGCAGTTCAGTTCTGATGATCACACTCATCATGCCTGGCTGCTCTCTAATCCAGACTCAGTTCATATGCCCACAGTCAACAGCTCCACAGTCAACTATAATTATCACAGTCAACTCATTACCAGTGAGTACTTACCATCAAATACAGCATTTCAGAATCTGGCTAGTACTATATTCAACACACCTTTAAAGAGATTTAAGTGTTCCACCAACATTTATATTCAAGTTCAGTTTACCTTACAATCTTATCAGACACAGAAGCTATGAGGAGGAACTATTTACTTAAAAAGCTTTTCATTAGTCATTTTCAAGATTTTTCCAACAAACTAGTCACTGGAACATGCTTCCCAGAACTTTATGCTTTTAGATTATGGAGTTCTCTTCACATATTTTACCTGTCAAAGATGTACTTTATTTCAGCCTCTGGAAAGGAATCTCCCAGCAGCTGAAACAGCAAGTTGAAAGAGAGGGAGTGTAGATGTAGGAAGTGCAAAATAGAAATGGAGATAGAAAGGAAAATGTAGTTCAAACACAGGACACAAATTCTATAAACAGTTTTAGATCAATAGAAGCTTGTGATCCAATGTCAGCATCAGCTGATTTTTCCCTAAACACTAGAATTGTAAACAATAACAGCTGTTGCTATGTTGAGAACAACCATTCAGCATATTTCTGAGAGTCTGTTTTAGCACACCAGGCCAAGGCCCAACCTCAAAGCATAATTTTGGAAGCATCTTAAAAAAAAGAGACAAAAACTGGCAGTCAACTGATAGCAAGTGAGGAATGATCCACTTCCAAATTTGTATTCAGCAAAAAATAGAAGGCACAAGCCACAGAGATGGAGCAGTTCTTAAGATGAGTAATATTGAGTGTGTGCTACACAAGTACACCAGGGTAGCGTGGCCAAACAGTCTAAGGTGCAGGATTAAGGCTCTGCTCTATTCTGGGACACAGGTTCAATTCCCATCACTGCCAGGGATATTTTAATGGTTGGACTTTATGACCTTAAAGGACTTTTTCCAACCTAAGTGATTCTGGGATTCTATGATGCTAAGTCTTAACTTCTACCAGAATAAGTGTCATTAACTTTGGGATAAAACCACCTAAAAAACCAAAACTATCAGAAATTGGCAGCTTTAAATCAGCATTCCAATAGCTAGAGCATGGTGAGTCTCTCAAGGCCTAGGAATGCTCAGTTATTATTCAGAGCAATTTTTCTAGTTTGTACTTTGCCTAACTTTAGTTGCAAACTTTTCAGGTTCTAAAAATTTATGTCTATTCCTAGTTCTCTGTTACCTTCATCTAAGATTACTCTGCCACACAGTATGTTAAAACCACAGTGAACCAGTGTGACAACCAGACCAAGTCATCGAAGAAATACTTTTTATGCAGTTAACTGCAGGGCATATACATAAGAGATTTGCAAACTAAGCAGTGCAACTTGAAAATCAGATGGCTGCATGTACTTCAGCCAAGTATTTGTATTTGTCTCTCTGACTACCTCCTTGTGTGTCTCTGCAGGCTTTCAGTGAAGAAAGGAAAGCATCTGCAGTCTCCCTCCCTGCTTTGCTCCCAAATGCACCATATAATGTGACTACTGACAGGCGACAAGTTCTCTTCAGTCTTCACAATTAAGTATCAATATGTAGGAAACTGAGATGTAAAGAATTAACTATTCTCTTCCAAAGTATGTACTGTTATTCTGAGGTCTGAGACTCAAACATAAGACTATCTCACAAACACTAGCCGATTTAATTACAGTTACCTGCACAGGAGCTTCCTATAATTCAGAAAAAGAAAAACTGTGAGGGCTGTAGAGAGAAAGCACTGTATTTCCACAATGCATCTTTATATTGCAAATATTTTAATTAATTTATTTGACAACATCAAACTAAACCTTCTCATGAAATGTGATCTATCAGAATTATGCCACACTCCTGTCAATTCTGGATGAACAAGTCTGTCAATTCACTTGCTGAAAAACCATCAGAAGCTAACCGATTACACATCACTTTGCAAAAAATATAGCAGGCTGACAGACCCAGTGAAGAGAACCTTGAGAACAGATTTATACCTGTATGTCTCTCCATAATTATATTTCCATCTTAAGTGCATCCTTTGTCCCTCCATTCAGTATTCTTACAACCCAAGTGACACAGAGGAATAAAACAGAGAAAAGCAGTAAAAATGATCAAATCATCTCCACCTTAGGAAGAGCTGAGCAGGCTAACAACTCTTCAGTCTAGAAACAGATAAAGGTCTATCAAAAGAGAGGCACGGAAAAGGTGATTAGGGATCACACAGTTATTGTCTCTTTCAATGCAGGAAAAGAAATCCATCAAATGAGTAACTTTCAGAACACTGCTTCACATGACATTGTTAAGTTGTGGAACTCAGCCAGAACAGATTGTGAATGCTAAAAGCTTACAGACTTATAAGAGAAGACAAAAGATGCTCACAGAAGTCAAGATACCTGACCACTATACTTTTCCACAAGCAGTATCCACTTTTGCACTTAATGTTTTGAGATGTTCCTTTGATATGATAAAGCCTACTCCTTCTCCGACAATGTCTACTTTAAAGTAACCAGTGTGACAAAAAAAAAGGAAGATGTGGGGGCTTGGCTTCACCATTTATAGAGCACAATATGTTTTCCTCATCCAGATCCTAGCCATTTATGCATATTTCCCATCCAAAACTTCATTGATTAGCTTTCTTCCTAGGCTCTGGTTCCAAAACCAGGCCAAAAGAAGGCTATCTCAATATGATCCCATGCTCACTTTCCTGCTCTCTTCCCCCTTAAACTTGCCTTTGCTACTTCTTCCTTGCATTAGCGCTCATGGAAACTTGTGCCATTTGATTTCAGTCAGTCTGAGTTGGTTTAAAGCACTAGGTATCCACTAAGCACTGATGACAGTACAACTAAGGGAGTGAAGACAGCCATGGACAAGCTACTCTTGTGGTAGGGCCAAATGATGTCGTTTCACATGTTAAGGTAATCTATTGCTTTGACATGTTTGAGATGCCAGATTCCAACCTAACTTATAGGGCAGTTAATTATCTAATACTCTGCTGAGTCAGAGAAGTAGAACAACTTACTTGTCACCAAAACATGATCTTGAGTTGTGGCAAAGCTTCACCTTATATTATTCTCCCCAGGCTGAGAGCCTAAGCCTGTAGCAGTTCTAGGTTTAAGGAAGAGAGGCCTTAAACAAAAATTATTATCACAACCCCAAGAGTGTCAGCATCCTCTCTGCAAATCTGAACTCACCCTACAACTACTCAGTGAGATCAAGACCTTGGCCAGGTTTCTGTAAATAACTTTTATTGTTGTTTTGATCCACTGTACATATAGAAATTGGATTAATTTATTTTAACAAGTAACTAACTGCTTCAATGTTTTATTTTTCTGTTATTACTAGTTGTTTATGCAAGTGATGTTTGCTTTTTTTTAGAGCTCAGAGATATAAAACCCAATGCTTCCTACTATAAGAGGCTATAGGATTTTTCTTGTTTCACGCTGATAAACACATTTTCTCTAGAAGTTTTCTTCCGCATAAACCATGCTGGAGAATAATGTCTCTAAGGTTCACAATATCAGAGACCTCAGTACTATGCAAACTCATCATAAATGTCAAGACTGAGATAAAGGAGTTCTTCAGCTGCAGTCAGAAACTATCCGTCTTAATAGTGCAATCTTAGGAGACTACAATTATCCAGTTATGGTAAGCAAACATTTTTAACAATATCATAACATTAGTAAATATTCACTTGGGAGTATTTCTACTAATCAGCAGAAATGACAGAACATTATGTGATCATCTGTGAACATTATCTAGGAAGGATACATTCTTCATCAGAAAAATATTTCTAAGAACTTTTAGCAAACAAATGCTGTGTCAGAGAAACTTGCAATCTTTTCTCTAGGAAAGAAGAAATTTCACACAGGAAGGCGTCTGAGTGGTTTCTGATCACAGACTAACTGTTGATAATAACATGTTGGTACTAACAGGTTCACCAGAGAGAAGGAGGAATCAGCCACAGGAAGCAAAATCTCACATCTTCTCACTATCAGGTATTAGATCTAAGTAAGATGAAACTCAACCTAAGCATAAAAGAGAAGCTTTTTATCTTAAATATAATGTATAACTAACTCACAGGACTCACTACCACAGGATTCTGCAGAGCGCTAAAAACAGCAAATGCAGTTCTATAGGGAACCTGATGTTGTAAGAGACAGTCACATGACTTTGCAAATGCATTTCAGGAACAAGCAAGAACAGCAATCAATACAACATAAGGAACTGTTTTTCAAGTCACAAGTGCACTTTAATGTCAATATGCACACACAGCCTATTTTAAAAAAAGCATGAAAGAGACTTGATCATCCTTTCCAGCAAAATTTAGGGTATATCTTACAATTTAAAAATATTATTGCCTTTCAGTATCATGACAAAAGTCACAGCAACACCAAATCTGTATCTGCTGTATAGAAAAACAGACTATAAATACCTCATATAAACTCCATTTCCTATTAGCTTTCTAATCTAGAAACACAGAACCCACTGATTACTCAGTCATGCTTGTATTCATAAATATTTGCAGATTTGTCATATTCCAGGATTTGTACCTGAACTATGAACTTACAAATGCTGAAGGCAAGAAAAGAACTCCAAGTTCATAAGAACGGATCATCAGTTGGCTGCCATTTTTCTCCAGAGCTCCCCAGGCTGCTTTAGATAGATTGGCACTATGAAGAGAAACACAGCATACCAGTGAGGCAGAAAATGTTTAAATAACATATCTGTAGCAATGCCCTTCTAGCAGAACTTAAATTCCATCAGAATAGTCTTTTCCACAAAAAGTGACTTGGGTGCTATTCCTTATTGCTATTTTTACAGCACAGTGGGAGCAGCAGAGACAATATGTAAAAGAGCATTCATACAACACATGTGAATAATTATACAAGCCTATTTGTGTCATGCAGCTCTACAAGACAAATTCAGCTTTTTGAATCTTCTCTGCACATTTCAGAAGGGAATTTACTATTGGTAAATAGCTTCAATTTGACTT
This sequence comes from Pyrocephalus nanus, assembly GCA_038380795.1. Taxonomy (NCBI): domain Eukaryota; kingdom Metazoa; phylum Chordata; class Aves; order Passeriformes; family Tyrannidae; genus Pyrocephalus; species Pyrocephalus nanus. The sequence continues at coordinate 46,546,798 of CM076265.1, read as the reverse complement.
ATAAAGATTAAAGGCTAGCTCAATTATTACTAGTTACACTTAGTACAGAGTGGCTTTGCATTTTACATTCTAGTACAGAGTGTTAAACAGTATCTTTTGCTCCTGGCATTTTGTTCTTTGATATACTTGTGAAAACAAGTATTTATCAAAGAAGTATTTTTGTTTCAATTTCTTATTCAGCACTATGCTGTAGTTAATTCTTCATCAGTATCTGCTATGAAGTAGATCAAGTTGAGAGTCAAAAATATACGCAATTCTGTTGGCATTAAAAGCCCCATTAAATACATATAAAATAAAAATTCATATCACTACTTGAAGTATTATGAGATTATGGCAGTTAACTCACCTGGGCTTTCAGTTGACAAAAAAAGACATATAAAGTTCTTGAATGAGAAGTGAATTGATTAGTTGTTTACCTTGTTACTAAGAACCATGCAATCTTCTGGAAGTCAGGAGAGAGTCTCATGTATGTCTTAATGTGAGGTATAGCACGAGTTCGACCCGAGACTTCTGCTGACCATTTGCTAGAAAAACAATAGGGATTCCTTACATATATGGTTTTATTTTAAGGTCTAAAAAATACCATAGTACAGTGCCATGTTTCCAGTAAGACTACCTATATTTATCACATTCAACACTTATTCCCCTAGACAAATTTGAAAATACCTTATTTAACAGAATTGTTAATCCTGAATGCCAATTTTACTAGTAGTCAGAAGGGTGGGATTTTTTTTTTCCTTACAACCAACCCAGACAGATATTCTCCTCTGTGTGCCAGGTTCTCCTAACAAGTTTTTCCACTCCTCCATTCCAGCTAGCACTCAAGAAAGTAAGTCCAAACTTCTGGCCAATATTTCTTCTTTGAAGACTATCAGTGGTTATAACTTTGAGCATACGAGTCTGGCACCAAACTAAACCTCACAAAATTCCCCAAGTTTATTACAATTTATTATCCATGACAGAGGCAGGGAGCAACTGACAGACAGTTGACGTTACTCTTCCTCTTCCCTTTTCTGTGCCTCTAAGCTGCTGAGAAATTTGAAGGCTTAAGAAAGTAGAGATCATATCTATGTGTATATATAAAAACTAGTTAAAAACAACAAGCCATTGCTGGATTAATTCAGCATCAATGGTACAGAACTAAACTGTAAACAAGCAGTAAATACATGGACATAACTGAAGGTATGTAATCACAGCACTTAGAAGCACTTTCCACTCACAGCTGTTAGTTCTCACTCATATTTATGAAGAAGGCTTCCTAATACACCATCCTCCCCCCAGAGACTTTCTTTCCTCAGTTTTGGTTGTCACAATCCTTTTGTGCCTAACTTAACATTCTCTTCTAAAATGGAAATCAGAAAGAATCAATCAGCTCTGAAAAACCTCTGACTTGCACTATGTTCATCTAAAAGCCTGAGAAGACTGACTTGGAAGGGCTGGAATTATTTCCTAAGCTGACTTTCAGGACTAACATTTACAGCTAGTGAAGTTAAAGTCAAGAGGCTTTATAGTTCATGGGTCAAGACCTACTTTAACAACTGTATCTCCGCTGATGAAGGAAAGAAAACCCTTTTTGAGACCTGGTCCTGTATTCCTAAAGGGCGAGAGCTGAAACACTCCACATGTTCGACACAAACTCAAAATCTTTATATTTTGATGCAAGCTGCATTGAAGTCTGTTTCTGAAGAATAAATTGAAATATGATATATGATACAGAATCAGCTAAATAAACTTCTCTTCCCTTATGGAACTCCACACTTTCCATACCTACAGATTGTAAGGCTGTATCATAACCAGTTAACAGCTTTTCTCTCCCAGTTGACAGTTTAGGCAACCATTAAGTTTAAGGGACAAAAGTAATTAGGTACCTCTGGTAACACTGCAGAACTAAAAAATAGGAAAAAACAGTAGAACTGGGAATTTAAGATGGATTTTCTCTAGATTTACCTCACTGCCTTACTCCAGGACAAACTTCTCCCCTCACTACTAACTGCAGTAATTCTGTGATACTCTCTCAATCTACTGCCTTTTTGCCTCCTTATCATCTTTGACAGATAGAGGTAAGTAGTGTGCCTTAGCAAGAGTACTACCACTTCTAACAACAGTAATTTAACTGCAGTTTGTTTTAATCACAACTGACTGAAACTGGTATTTTAGAAGCTGAAAATCAAAAAGTGGAACATACATTTTGGTCATGTTTCCCTTGGCAGGACAGCAGAAACATGTAAGGAAAAAAAGGAAAAGTGCTGGTTTTGGCTATAGTAGTTAATTTTCTTCATAGTAGCTAGTAGGGGTGTTTGTTTGGATTTGAGCTGAAAACAATTGTTAACACAGATGTTTTAGCTATTGCTGAGCAGTGCTTAGACAGCCTTTTCTGCTTCTCACAAGACCCCACCAGCAAACAGGCTGGAAGGGGATACAGCCAGGACAGCTGACTCCAACTGACCGAGGGGATATTCCATAACATTCACCATCATGCTCAGCATATAAAGCTGAAGGAGTGAACACTCAGAGTGCTGAAATTTGTCTTCCCAAGTAACCATTAGGCACGATGAAAATGACAGAACACCTGCCTGCCCTTGAAGTGTGGTGAACGAACATTTTGCTTTGCTTGAATGCACAGGTTTTGCTTTATTGTTAAACTGTCATTATTTCAACCCCCAAGTTTTCCCACTTTACTCTTCCAATTCTCTCTCCCATTCCATTTTGGGGGTCAGGAGGAGGGTGGATGAGCACAAGTGGTTGTGTGGTGCTGAGCTGCTGGCCAGGGTTAAACCACAACAAAGTCCTGAAAATTAATCTGTGCAGACATACACAACTCACAAACAGAGCCAGGAATAAACTGATTTTCTACACTATCACCTCTTCCATAATTTAGTTTTTACTTCAAGTACTGAAAGGGTTTTCCATCTCAAGAGTCTGGAAACAAGGCTTGGGCAGAGTTAAAAAAACTCATACCATTACTTTCAACCATAAGAGAACAATAGGTCCTCTGTGTAAATGCTCCCTCAACTTTTATGATGTTAAGGGAACAACACTGGAGTTCTTTGAACTGAGATGATGTTTTTCAAAACTATGGACCTAAAGAACGCAGAAAGCTCTAATACAACAATCATTATGGACTTGTCAACAATAAGTTAAACAGGCCCTTGTCAAACCAACTTTCATTCTTTGAAAGTAAAAATTTGACAAGGTAACTGCACAAATAGAAGGCATGTGGCATTAAAAGTAAATTAAAAACAGCATTAAAAGAGAAAACATCTATTAAAGCTTATTAACCATTTAAAAAGCAGCAATTAAAAAATCATTAAGCATTGTAAATCTCTCCTTATCAATTAGTAATATTGAAAGGAAAAAACAGCAACCATATAAGAGAGAAAACTAAATTACACCATTTACACAGTAGCTAAGTTAGAAAACAGTCTGGTAATTATTTGCTATGATCAGAAAAGTGAAATCCATATTAAGTTTAGTCACATTATTCTTTTGGGAATTAACTATTCGAGCTGCATTATATGTTAGTTAAATATACTTAATCGGCAGCCCACAGACATTATAAAAACTGCATGCCTGGGACAGAGGTTCTGCATCTTCAGGTGAGACTATAGGACGCTATTTTCCAACTCCATTAATCTCTTCCTCCTTGTAAAAAGGAGCTAGTTCCTCCCCCTTTACTGTAAGTATGAAAGTACTTTTTTTTTTTTTCCCTAGTTTCTTTTCCCTAGTTTCCTGCTGATTTTGTACTATTTTCCAGTGAAGTAACACAAATTTCTCAGTCCCTTGACTGCTCAAAGCTTTGTATTATGGCAAGTCTTTAAAACAGCTTGTCTCATATTTAATTCTATTGAAAACCTACTGTTTTCCATGTGTCCCAGATTCCATGGGTAAGAAGCTGCTGTATGTCACCTGTTCTATGGTAAGAGCTTACATGCAGGCTCTCCTCCAGGGCTGGTGTTGGGTATTATTGGTAAGGGTCTGCATCTGGGTAGTCACTACAGAGCAATTATGCAGGGTCACTTGTCATCTGCAACCAATTCAACAAATGAACTTTGCTTCACCTGTTGCCCATCACTTTTGCCCTTTTGCTGCCAGAGCAGGACCGTGGTATGTCCAATGAGACAGGTATGTTGGCATTTTCTCATTGAACAAGAATAAATTAATTAATAATCTCATTAATAAAGTAGCATTCTGTGCACTAAATAAGAGACTAACCAAAAAAAGGTTACATCTTTCTTCCAGTAAGATTCTCATGAGGTATATGACTACAGAAACTAAATTAAGACTGCACAAACACCCCCAGACTTATGATTTCCTCACTTTTTGAATCGTGACTGAATAACCTTGAAAATTTGAAGGTGACTGTAGCTTTCCTCCTTTGCTGAATGTGCTCAGAGGGAACACTTTAAAAGCAGGAGACAAAGCCTCACATGCTTTTTGCCTGAGTTCCATTCCTTGCACATTAACCGGCAAGGCTCACAGCAGCAATCACATTCACTCCAGAATGGAGGACGCTTTCTGCAACCAGCAATTCTATTTCAGTCCTCTGAATATATTGCACCTTGACATACTCTTACTTAGTAAATTATCTTAGCACAGCAACTTCCACGTGGAAGAGTTAAAAGTTTCTGATGAAAGGAATGGGATGTTGTGGTCTTGTAAGAGGTTACAAGATGTATTAATATTTTTTTGATCTTTGCAAAACGACTTATCCCCATTGTTCTCAAAACATGTTTAAGTTATTAAAGATTCGGGCTCAGAGAGACATCTGGCACGGAATATGTCAGACTGTTAGAATTTGGCAAAACTAACAGCGCATGGAAAAAAGTTCTCAATAGAAAATGTCAGGCACCTTTAACAAAAGATACTACCAGAAGGTAATGAGAATTTTTGCAGCAGGACTGCTGCACTCAGACGATTTAAAACAAACAAACAAACAACAGAATAAAAGCCTTCCTAACCCTGCTGTGGCTCAGTTGAAATCCCATTAATACAGAGGCTCAAGTGGGGAAAGTGAAATACAACTGTAAATTAAGAAATTGAAAGAGAGGCATTTTATTCCAGTTCAGAGAAGAAAAACTTAAATAACAGTTTACAGAATCTTAAATCCATTAGCAACAGTATTCTGTATAATTTTTTATAGGTAAACAGTATGTTTTCTACTATGTTTTAGAGATAAGACCCAGCAGATAAGGAACTAAAGGCTTTTATTTTAAGGAATTTAAGAATATCATGTTTGTAACCACTTCCACTTAATTTGCTTTTAACACTCAAACATTACAGCATTGTCATTTTAAACATACAGTCTAAAAAGAAAAAAAACACCCAAAGAATTGAGCTCTACTTACTGAAAATAGGAATGCAGCCACAGCTGTTTCTGTGCTGTCTGTATACTGTATGGAAGCGAGCCACCAGCTTAAGGAACAAAATAGAACACGTACATTTATTTTTTGAAAGACATTCTAAAAGCAGCAAGCATGTTGAGGAATAAGCTATCCGTACTACCCTCATGAGTTACTTTCGGGAAGTCCTTAAATGCTCCAGTAGTATAAAATGGTATATACTTCGGGGTTTTTTCATTCTCATAATTTAGCAAGTTCCTAAACACTACATAGGACATTTATAGTAAGAGAAAATGCATTTAGGCTATGGAATTACAGGTAGTTTTTTGTTATGTTAGGACTTGATATCAACAGATTAGAATCATACAAACTAGAGGGAATAAACCAAGCAGCTTTCAGAAGAATAAATAACCTACCAACACCCAAACAACATTATTTTAAAAAGCGAGAACCTGTCTGATAAAATTGTATTTGTATTGATTTGGCCTTTGACTAATGCCTGTTGTGATTTCTTGAAACAGATTTAACAAAGAAGAATCAGCCAGGCATACTGAGTTATATTAGTGCTGGGTATTAAAAGCATGATGCAAAGCCTACTGCATTCAACATGTCCTAGATCACACCATAAGGACCCATCACAAAAGCTTTAGTACTCTAAGGAATGCTCTAAGTGCAGAGCTGTTCAACTGCACAAACACAGAGTTGTGTAATTCACCAAGTTATTTCACAATATGAAAGAAATTACAGTAAGAAGTCACTGAGCTGTAGACAAACAGATGTATTTCAAGACACCCTAACCTACTTGTGGGAATCACAGATACCTATAAATTCTCTGGCTGCAGTTTCTATATATGTCCAAACACTGTTTAATGCAGAGGAAAATAAGAGCTGAAACAATGCCTGCTTGCCCCAGGTTCAAAATAGCCAGCTGTTAGAAGAATTCAACAGCTACTCTATTTCATAGGAACTTGGGCATCCAGCTTAGAACTGGAACACATTTTAAATGATTCAACAATGTCAAAAATCACCAAATCATTGAAGGTGGAAGCACCCTCTAGAAGTCATCTAGAATAACTCCCTGCTCAAAGTGGTGTTGAACAGAGTGCATTTTTCAGTACAGTGCTCTGTCAAGTTTTGAGTATCTTCAAAAACAGAGATTCTACAGCCCCTATAAGCAACCTTTTTTATTTAAACATCAGAAAACATTTCTGCTGTAAGGATAAATTGAGATACAGGAGATTTCTGTGTATATCCATTGCTTTTTGTTCTTTATACACGTTGATAAGACCTCCCAGGAAAGTTCTCTTCTCTAGGATCAAGAGCTAGCCAGCTCTCAGCCTCCCCTTGTATGACCAGTGCCCCAATCCCTTATTTATCTTTGTGGCTTTTTGCTGTACTTGGTTCAGTATGTCTGTATTCTACTGAGAAGTCAACAACTGGACACAGCACTCCAGATGTGGTCTCACCAGTGTTCAATAGAGAAAAGTAATTTCCTGGCAATATGCTTCCTAAAACAGCTCAGGATGCTATTGACCTTCTCGCTACAAGGGTGCATTGCTGGTTCACCTTCAGCTTAGTGATCACCCCTGGTCTTTTTCTGCAAAATTTTTTTCCCTTGGTCAACCCCCTGTGTGCACTGGTGCCTGGGGTTACTCCTGCCCCAGCACAGTACTTTGCACTGCCCTCTGGTAAAATGTGTGAGGTTTCTGTCTGCCCATTTCTCCAGCCTGCACAGCCCCTTGGAATGGCTGCACATCAACCACTCCTCCTGAGTTTGCATCATCTGCAAGCTCACCAAGGGTGTACTCTGCCCCACCATACAGGTCATTAATGAAGATATTAACGCATGACTCCAATATTAATGCTTGGCACATTCCACCACTAACTAGTGGCTGATCCCCTGCTGGCCTTTGCGTCGTTGATCACAGCCCGTGAGGCCGGACAGTTCAGCCACTTCCAATCTGCCCCATGTTCCACTCATCCAGCCTGTACTTAATCATGTTGTTGTAATGATGTTAGAGCAGACAGAGATGAAAGACTTAAAGTTAAGATAAACAACATCTAGTGCACTCCTCATTCATCAAGCCACGCATCTCTTTATAGAAGGACATCAGGTTAATTAAGCATAATTTATCCTTTCAAAAATGCATGCTGACTATTCTGGATCACCTTCTTTGTCCATCATATGTTTGGAAATATTTTCCAGGATTCTTTGCTCCATCACCTTTCCCCAAGATCAAGGTGAGGCTGGCAAGCCTACAGGTCCCCAGATACTCCTTCTTACCCTTCCTAAAGACAGGAAAGAATTTCTTTCTTTCAGTCCTTGTGAATGTCTTCCAATTGCTTTGACCTTTTGAAGACTTGTTTTTGAGTAAAAGAAGCTTCACTGCATCAAGATACTACAGTACCAATTCCTGTTTCTGGTTTGCTGGGGCTATGCTTTCACAAATATATTGACTCCATGAATACAAACATGGGAAGACTGAACAGAACAGCTGTAAATTACAATATTAAATAAATGACCAATGAGTAGCGAAACATCTTAGCCTCCATTGTATCTGATGTGCAGAATGACATTGCAAACAACTTGGCACACTCAAACCTGAATTTTCTGCCAAAATAAAAGTATGACTGGAGTAAGAACAGCAGGCAAGAGCTGTTGTTTTCCTACACAGTGATGTATGAACATGGCTAGACAGACTTAAACATTACATACCAGTGCCCACAAAGCCTTTTCTATTCAATCACAACAGGAGAGCTGGAGCTAGAGCTCCAGCAAAAAAATTAAATAAAAATTAAAGGATTGTACTGCCACCTATTCTACCAAGTTCTCAGCAAGATGACAACTTTGTGTTCATTCAACATCAACCACTAAAAGTGATTTTGCAGGACATTATGATCACAAAAAGCTAATAAATGAGGATTCATCTGCTTACCAGGATACCCTTCCAGACTTTGCCTCACGTTGTTCACAGTAGGATAAACCTTTGTGGAAAAAAAAAAAAAAATTATTAACACAGCTCTAAATATGCAAGCTGCCAATTTTCAAACAAAAGACACCTTAGAGAAAACCTGAGGAAAAAACACATTAAAAGCTTCACTTTTCAAAATGAATAAAATTACACTGCAGCTTAAAACTACGTGTGCCAGTAACAAAGTCTAATACTGTTACCACTCTTACAGAGCTAACCAAAATTAGCTAGCAAGACTCAAATACTGCTTCAGACACCTTCCAGTGGTCAAAGCTAGCCTTAACATTATTTCATGAGATTTTAGTCTCACATCTCAAATATGAGTATGCAGGAGCAACTAGCACATGGTAAATAGGCATAGTATGACCGTAATTTTTCCTTGGTTTAACAAACTCCTCCACAAACTTCTTTCTGCTCCTCCCCTTAATTGTGCTAATAACCAAACGTATCAATGACTAAGGGTTCAGTTATATCTCAGTAACAGAAATATTTGCACCTACAAAACCTAATAGAAGACAAGCTATAGAGTGAGAAGACAGTTTTGATTAGATTATATGTATTCTAGTGTCATGCAGACAGAAGCTATAGTACATTTTTATAGTACACCATACACAATTAAGTATCAGCAAGTGGCATGCTTAGGAAATTGGGATGAAAACCCCATTACTGTCTTTCAAAAGTTAAAAGAAAACCAATGACTAAGATTTCAAAAACAAATAATAAATGTGAAAGAAAGATCACCAGCATGTAAAAGACATACCAAATGAATTGGGACATCACATTTAAGAAAAGGTGTCACACTGCTGCCTGCAGCCACAAGACTCTCCTGGAACTCAGAGCACAGCCATTTGGACCCATCAGCTCCCATTGAACCAATGCTTGAGAACTGTCCAACAAGAGGCCAGGATTCTTGTGCTGGTATTGACAAAGCATGCTCCTTCAAAAGCTAGTGAGGGGAATTAAAACATTGTTAGACTTCAACAGGCAAAGAATACTTTTATTAGTTTGATATCACTTCTGATAACGAAAGCGATTAACATTCGTACTACATAATTTCTTTTATTGCCAAGTTAAATATCAGGCTTTCCAAAAAACCCACTTCAGGAAAAGATTAAACATCACAAGTTTTATCCAAAAGCACCAAACCCAATCATTAAATAACAGGTGAAAAAAATATTAGCAGCTCTTTCTAAAAACATGAAACATTCGCTTCAGAAGTCACAACAACTTAACCAAATATTTTTTATATTTGGTGGTTGTTGGCCATAAAATTCCTCTCATATCCTAAAGCCCCAGCTACAATAGAAGCCTACAATAAGAAAAAAGAACAATTGAAGACAAAATTGAAATAATGCTTTTTGTAGAGTTCCAGAGACCATCTTTACAGGCTTTTTCTGTTTTATTTTTTCCTCATTTTGTGTTTAACTAGGCAAAAAACATGCACGACAACATATTAGAAAGGACAAGCTCTTAACAAGCAATGAGAAGTCTAAAAGAGTAACTTAGTGTCAAAAGCCATGTGATACATAAACATTTTGTATGTCACAGAAGTTTGCCACAGGCAGCATTAGAGCTCCAAGTAAAAGTCAGGAGAGTATTCCTGTCACTTTAGCAGGAGGTGCAGGTTTGTAATTCTCCAATTATGAGAGGCCTTTAACAAATGACATGAAATACATCATCTAATTCTACAGTACAAAAACAACCAAAACCCACAACAATAAAGAAAACCAAACCACAACAAACAAGAAGGGTCCCTACAAGAGATATGCAATCTTGTACGAAGATTTACCATCATGGGTTATCTAAATACTCACAGAATCGTTTAGGTTGGAAAAGACCTCTAAGACAGTAGTCCAACCATTAACATAACAATGTCAAGTCCATCACTAAACCCTATCCCTGAGTGCCACATCTACATGTCTGTTAAACACCTCAAAGGGTGACTCCACCACTTCCCTGGACAGCCTGTTCCAATGCCCTTTTGGTGAAGAAATTTTTCCAAATATCCCATCTAAACCTCACCTGGCACAACTTAAGGCTATTTCCTCTTGTCCTATCACTTGTTCTTTGGGATAAGGTATGACCCTCACCTTGCTACAACCTCCTTCCAGGTAGTTGTGCAGAGCAGTAAGGTCTTTCCTGACTTTCCTTTTCTCAAAACCAAACACCCCCAGATGCTCCTCATCAGAACTGTGCTCCAGACCCTTCACCAGCTCCATTGCCCTTCTCTGGAAACCTCCAGCACCTCAGTGACCCCTCCCGTAGTGAGAGGCCCAGAACTGAACACAGGATTTGAGGTGTGACCTCAGTGCCCAGCACAGAGGGGGGATCACTACCCTGGTTGCACTGGCCACACATTTTATGGCAGAGGCCAGGGTGCCACTGGCCTTCTTGGCCACCTTGGCATACCGCTGGCTCACGTTCAGCTGGCGGCTGACCAGCAATCCTAGGTCCTTTTCAACCAGGCAGCTTTCCAGCCTCTGCACCAAGCCTGTTGCACTGCATGGGATTGTTGTGACTCAAGCGCAGGACCCAGAACTTGGCCTTGTTGAACCTCTAGACAATCAAAACTCTAACCTGCAGGGCTACCTGTGGTGACCTCACAGCCTCTCCTTCCTTGCCAATCCCTTCTGAAGGGTTTATAGCCATCCACTGCAGGACTCCAACTGTCTGAGCCACCCCACCATGCTTCTGGGATGGCAACTATGTCACAGTTTTCCTGCTGCACAATGGCTTCCCTTTCCTCCTGTTTGTTGCCCACGCTGTGTGCGTTGGTGCAGAGGCACATCAATCAGGCTATTGATCCTGCCACCTTTCTGGAGAGAGAAGCCCTAATTCCTAAATGACTATTCTCAGGCACTTTCATGATTTCTGACACACTAATAACTCTTGTGTCTTTGCTGCTAAACGGATGTCCATTCTCTACCTCCACTGAAAGAGTAGACTGAAGGACCCTGTTAGCACAGCACTCCTCAAACATTGGTGTGCTGCTCCAGGCTTATTTTTAGTGAGCCTGGTTTTATCCTTTCACCCACTCACATCTAGATTAAAGCTCTTTCAGTGAGCCCTGCTAAGTCCTGAGCATAGATCCTTTTTACTCTTTGAGACAACTATACCCATCCTGTCTGTGGCCAACAGGCTTGATGTCATGTATACTGACCCATGACAAAAAAAAACCCAAAATTTGGCAAAAAACCCAAATAGGGGACAGAGTGGGTATAAAAAAATAAAAATCCACGTTTCTAATTATTTAGTTGATATAAAAATGCAATAGAAAAAAAAAAATCAAGATCTTAGCAATGTAGTGGAACATAACTAAAATCTTGACTGAACTGATGACATTTGCTATGTATAAACTGGTTTTTATTTGATTGGTTTATTGCCAGCTCATTAGAGAAGAAGAAACCTCAGTAAACCTTAACATTCAAGTAATAAAACATGCCCAATTCCCTTATGTGCAGGCAAGTCTCTGTATCAACAAATCTTTCCTCAGTTAGCGCTTTTGAAAAAAGGCTACATTTGGATCCTTCACACAAGACTGGATTTTGACAGTGTCACACTTGCTAGAAACACCAACAGCTGACAGGAAGTCATTAAAGTTACACAAATTCCTCAGGTATCTGTAAGCACATGACAATTCAGATCACAAGCTGACATGGAAATAACTCCCAGGGACACTGTGCAAAGTCTACACTGTCATAAGTTGCAAGCTTATGTATGTTATTGCTAACTTAAACCGTAACAATGTATTAAAAGACTGATGATGACAGCTGGAAAGGAACTCAAGAGTGCTCTCCAAAATTCTATTTACATTTTAAAGGATATTAACAAAAAAGGTTACAGTTTTGGTACCTTTCTGAGCCTAAGATGACCCCACTTTTCTTTATCGCTGCCTTGATACCGCCCAGGGGTAGAACCAAGAAGATACACTCTACAGAAAGAAACAAAAAATCCCAAAGTTATTTGTAGATCTGGAGTGTTTTGGTTTGTGAAGTAGCAAGGTATTAAAGTAAAACCTATCTTGCTGATAGGTTTTACTTTAATAAAGTGCAGCCAGAAATATTTAATCTTTCTCACAGGATTTACAATACAAAGAAAAGTAGATTTTCAGCTGTATAATTATTATTAGCATCCTGTGTGGCTGTCATGAACCACCTGGCTGTTAACAGTGTAGGCAACAACTACACCTATTTCTTTGTATAAAAATGCAGAAGACAGATGATGTTAGCAATAAACACAAACAGCTCGTTTAACACATAATTAGGCATATAATTTTGAGTAAAGCCAATCTACTGCTACATCCAAATCAGCAGATTCAGGTATGAGTTGTCATTTGGGTACCTAATCGTTCATATGCAAAGTACAGCTCTTTCAACCATCTTCCTAATAATGGTTTAGTAACCTGTTTGGCTTTACCTGAAGACAGGGAAAAGACCTGCCCAAAGTCACAAAGAACATATGCTTTAAGAAGCTGTTCCCTACTGCATCTCATGCCTAGCCTTATCCATGAATGAATGTTCCCTACATATTTCATATGGCAAGGAGTTGATCCTTATTGTAACAAGTGACTCTTTCCTAGTCTGTGTGTAAACTCACATCAGCTAGGGCTTCGCTCAACTCATCTGGCCAAGCTCATGTAGAAGATCAGTTCAATCAGAACAGCAGCTCAGGCTGTTAGCTCTCCTGATTTTAAAGTACATACTTTTTTCTTCATCCCCCTCCAATCTTGTAGGACTCCATGTAAAGAAAAAAAGCACTTTTTCATGTATGAACTAGACAAGGTTTCAATCTCTATTGTCACTGCAGCTTATGACTATTTTCAGCTTTACTTTCCAACAATTTTTATCAGCTTATAAAACTGCAATTAAGTCACCAAGGAAACTCACACTTTCTGAACTAAGGACCCGTATTTCAGTGGAACTGCAAGATGTATCTATTAGAAGTAAATCTGAGCAACTGGAATTATTTTAAGTAGTGTCAGCAATGTGATATTAGAGAGGACTATTTCAAGACAACATTGCACACCAGATCCAACCCATGCCTGTTACAGGCAAAATTCTGTGCATATGTACGTAGATTGAACTTTGCCTTACAATTCAGGAGCCTCCTCTTACTCTCCCCATTACAGTAATCTTTACTTATATGATTGTTCTTACATGACAAACCCAATACCACACAGTGTTTTCCACTGGTAATTTTACTGGAGTAAATATTTAAGCCAGACTGTCTTAAATGAAACTAAGTCCTTATTACTTTACAGCTACCTTCAGTAAAGTTACCACTGGTGCACCTTTCTTTCCTTCTTCCTTTAAAATGCATGCTTATGAAACTAGAAGTTGGTCAAGTTTGACCTAATATATACAAGACAGATGTAAAAACAGAGTCATATTTAAACACTGAAGTCTGAAATAAGGTAAGCTTACAAAACAAACTCCAGGTCTAATAGATCCTAACATGGATATTCAATTTTTAGAAAAAAAAAAAAAAAAACAAACAACCCACATGCGAGTTACTAGAACCACAATATATACCTTGTCTCTGATAAGTCATGTTCTTGAATCAGATCTATCCATTCCTTGAGTATAGGAGAATTGTAAGCCATCAAATAACTTATTAGGTCAGATTTAAAATTAGTCTCAGATTCACCAGCAGAACCTGTTGTTCCTTTAGGTAGCCTTGGATATAAAGGGCTCAGCCATATTCTAAAAGAAAAAAAAACAAGGGCACCACACATTAACACATGGTTTTAGTAAGTGACTAAAGTACGTCTGAAGGTCCTAAACAAGTACGAGAGAGATTTACTGTGATATTAACTATAGATGACTTGTCTTTACAACTACAGAATTGTCCTCTTATACTCAAAACCAGAAAACTAATACTTTCAAATTAAAACAAACATCTCAACATTCATCCATAGCTTTCACCTCTGTTAAACAGGCCACGATCAGACTAAGCAACCATCAGTCCTCTTATCAACATTTTCTATAGGAATGGAACGCTGTAATGCATTGTGCTAAACTACTGGTTTATGCAATTATAAAGAAAATCACCAATTAAAGCATCTGAAAGTTTTGCATAGCTTGAAGAGTACCCCACAATGATAAGATGCCTCTCCAGAACTTCTATCAGAATAAGATGGGCACTACACAGACAAAACATTTAGCATTTCTTTCCAGTCACACAGTACCAGAGCCATGGAAACCAAAGGTTCTGCATTATCAAGTTTACAATGTGTTGATACTACCCTTTGAAATTCAGAAATTGATAAAACAGAGAAGTCAGTGAACCACCATATATTGGTGATACTGCACAATACTGCAGTATGCAAAAGCTAAAAAGAAAAATATTTTTCATGCTTGACAAGTAGGGGAACTCGTTAAGTATCCCAAGCAGGTATTTTCATGCTTTCTTAGCTTTGTAAGAAGCTAACTGCCACAAGATACTAAAGCCAACTCTATTATTTAAAGACAAAAAAATCAGTGGCTATTTTTGCCACTCAATCCTCATCAGAGTTTGCCTCAGGCAAACAAAAAGCCTCAAAAGCCCTGCTATATTTAATGGCAGCAAAATGGATGTCAAAATGATGGTAACTTCTGAAAAGCCATTTTCCATTAGTTTGAAGAAATTTTATACCCTGATTTACTGTGGTATCTAACTAAAAAAAATGCTCCCACAAAACCAGCCAAAAAACCAAGAGGCTGAGGAGCTTTATATTACTATATATTAATATTAATATATTAATTTTTATTTATTTATTAGTCCTATTTGTAGTGCTCTAAACAAAACTATGTCCCAGGCTGGTCAGTAAGTTTAAAAACTTCTACAAAGAAAATAAAGCAGAAAGAAAATTCCTCCCAAAGAAAGAATACTGGGTAGATACTAGGTCATCTACTGTATTATGGAACCAATAGTGCCAGTGTAACATTTATCAGGTTACATTCTGCAGAACACTTGCACATTCACAGTATTGTTGAAGAATTATGATAATTTTTGAATAGGTGCTTCAGAACTATATAAAGAGTACTTTATAGTTAAGAAGTTTTTTCATGGAGACAGCATGGCATAATAAGTTTTTATATCAGTTAGACCAGGTTTAAGCCAACAACCAACTAGGTATGTAATTTTGTTTATAGTAGGAAACAACTTGAGTTCAGGCTCACAGCTACCAGCATTCTAGGTTCAACTTTTTATTTATTTTTTTTAGAACAGCTCTACCTTAGTGCTAAGACTTTAGCACTAGATCATCTGACCTAGTATCCCATCTCCAGCAGTAGCAAATACCTACAGAAAGCAGTAAACGTGCTAGAGATTGTTGCTTACCCCTGAGTTTTCTGGTGCCAATCTTCAGCAATAAGATTGGATGTATGTATCACAACTCGAAGACCTTCTTCATATAACAACAACATCATTTTCCTTCAAAAAAAGATACAGAACTCTTCATCTATTTTAAGCACACAGAATAGGATATAAATTAACATTTCACTGAAATGCTTCAAGATAACATGTTTTTTGAAAAAATTCTTCTGCATCATGTGAGCACTCAGACTTCAATCCACGCACAGGCCAAACTCACATGGCAGTCATTAGAATGTCCTGATATATTTCATTCTAGAGTACAGCTTAACATTTCATGCAACACCCACAGCCGAATGAATACTTGCAGAACACTTCTGCTATTTGCAAAGTTCCTCAGATAAACTTATCTCTTTGGAGATAGTTAGAAAGAGGATTAAGGAACACTAAAAGACCTTTACTTATAGCTGAATTAATTAAAACCTAGTTCCTTCTTCTTAAACTGAGAACTTTTATTTTAAGAGAAGCTATGTAGGTTGCTAATCACTTGGATGTCAAAAAAGCTATTTAACTACTGTAACTCTGAACTCAAGCTACTGCATAAAGAAGTTTTAAAACTAGTAAATGAGTTTAAAATAAACATCTGTATTTTCATATACAAGTTTTCAATAGTTGTGTAGACAGCATATCCATATGGTCCCAAAGGATGAAATGGTTTCCACAGAAACCCATGCTCAAGAATGACAGCCATATGGAAAACGCTCTTATTTTCATTGCTATCCCATGACAAGATGCAAACTGTATCAGGCTTGAACTTAGGCAAATATTTATTCAGTAAATTCTCCTTTTAATGTTACCGGCACACACTTTTCTATGCTTACTGAAGTCCGCACAATATGCATGACCCTGTAACCATAAAACAGTTCCCACATCTATGTTATGCCTTGATCTAAGCACAATCAGACCTGATAGTAAAATAAGCATTTTACAGCACAATAAAGTGCAAGATTAAGGCATATAAAAGTGATAACTGATGGAAACAACACTAATCTAACAAGATTCTGTTTTAAAAGGCTGATTTCTTCCCTTAATCTACATGTTCTTCTCCAAACACGCAATGAGTTTGTCAGTATGCTTTCTGCCAGAAACACTGGCATTTCAGATCAATGTTTTAATGCAAAGTCATGTTTCAAAAACAAGTTATGCAAAAGGCTGATTAAAAAATACTGCAATATTTTTTACTGAAAACCAAACTGAAACCAAAAGATCTTTGCTGAGACATTAGATTGAAAGCCACAGATAAGAACAGAACTAATCTATAAAATTCCCTTTGTGATACTTCTACAATAGTAAATTCAAGTTTCTTCTTTGAGAAGACCCCCCAAATTCACTAATTTCCAGATCCTCCAAATATCAACACAAATCAGGGTTGTGCCTGCCCTGCCAAGGGGTAAAACTGACTGATCAAGTCTGCATTACAGTTTTGGCACTAAGCTACAAGACCAGAGCCAGGACTTGCAGTTCACCTGTCTAATCCTGAAGTCACCTTTAGACTTCACCTGTCTAACTTGCACATCTCTTATCTACCCAACAGCTGATTTTTTTCCTTAAACTAGAAGAATTCTGCCATCTCTAAATATAAAATAGTTATGGAAGTTTTTCTTTAAGACTCAACAATTTCTATGAAACCGAGTTTTGTGGCAGACCTTTCTGCTTCACAGTGTTACTTACGTGTGGTGAGTTCCAAATGCAATATCCAGTTTGGCCTACAAAATTAAGAAGTTAATCATTAAAAATTCCTATTGTGCACTGCCTTCTAATTTTATTTCATTTCACTGCTCTCTAGTGGACAGATCACAAAACACATTATTTCCCCCCCTCAATACTTCTAAATGCAGTCTCCACTTTATACAAGTTAGACTTTAAATGGCAATCAACTTCTGCTGGAACTGCTCCAGTAAAATTTCTGTGTCTCTTACCAGCAACATTTTCAGAAACAGTCAGCAGAAAAGGACCCAAGGTTCCCACTAAACAACCAGAAGAACAGGAGGCAGCAATGTGCCCTTGCACCCTAGAAGACTGTGTCCTGGCCTGCACTAGCAGGAGTGTTGCCAGCAGGTCAATGGAGGTGATCCTTCCCCTCTGTTGAACATCAGTGAGGCCACACCTGCAGTATGGAGTCCAGTTCTGGGCTCCCCAGTACAGGAGAGACCCAGACATATATCCTGCACGAAGTCCAAAGAAGGACCACTAAGACGGTTAAGGCACTAGAGCATCTCTCCTATGAAAAGAGGCTGAGAGATCTGGGCCTATTCAACCTGGAGAAGAGGAGGCTCAAAAGGGATCTGAAGTGAGGTACAAGGAAGAGGGAGCCAGGTTCTTTTCAGTGGTGCCCAGTGACAGGACCAGAGACAGTGGGTACAAACTGAAACACAGGAGGTTCTCTCTGAACATCAGGAAACACTTTAACTCTGAGGGTGACTGAGCACTGTCATGGGTTTCCCAGAAAGTTTATGGAGCCTCCATCCTTGTAGATATTCAAAAGCTTGTTCTGGACAAGCAGCTCTAACTAATCCTGGCTTGAACAAGACAGTTGTCCTCCAGAAGTCCCTTTTAAACTCAATCATTCTGTGATTCTGAAACATAGGATGACTGTTACAAGCAACTTAATTACTAACATTGCAAACAAAAGGACATAAGCCAGTCAGAAATGTTTTGGGGGGTTTTTGGTGTTTTGTTTTTTGGCTTTTTTTAAGATCAGTGCCTTGCTCTTTAAAGGCTATTTACAGCACAATTTCTGGGGAGAGAATTAAATTTGTTACAGGTATTAAGGAAATACATCCAGGCAGTGACGTGGTGTCTAGTTAATATGGGTGTGGATAAGATTAAAATACTGACATTTCATTTTGGGCTACTAACATAATGAAATGTATATCAGAAAAATGTGAAGCAATATATGCAAATAGAAAAATCATCACAAACACCTTTTTTCCCTAGTACTTACTATTAACTACACCAACAAGTTTATCATAAGGGACATCATTCAAGTTCTTGATGTGGGTGAAAAGAAAACATATACAAACCCATGAAATTATCATTAGCATATTTGAAATCTTAATTTAAAAATGTTGCTACTCTGCAACTTATTGCAAACACTGGATTAGAGAAAGGGTTGTGAGAATTCATTACATTTGGCACCACTACAGCAACCTCTAGGAAGCTCAGGATTACTAGACTGCTTGAGAGAAAACAAAATTCCAAGATCATTCTCCTCCTAACAAAGAGCAAAATGTCCCCATGATCATTAATACACTTCACCTGGCAAAACCCTGAAACACTGGCAAGTTGGCATAACTACATCCCTCCCCCAGGATGAAGCCAGTAACTTGACAACTTGGGACAGCAAAACAATGAACATCAGAGATAAAATGGCACGTGCCAGGAACTGTGCTCACAGCAATTTCAACAATAGTATGGAGACTATATAATTTTCTTGTGTAAAACATATTTGGATGAATAGTAATTCCTTGATGAGACTTCATATTACAGTGACACTAGGACTAATTTCTGTGCTTTACACAGAAAAACTCTTCCTTTTCTGTCATTACAAGAACTTGAGTGTAACATGTTAGTGGAGAAAGGAAGCAGCTCTTCTGTAAACCCTCTGACACTTTTGTGGGCAAGCTGTTCTATGCACACTCTTGTGGGTGACAGCCTACCACAATGACATAAGTCCAGAATCAGTTACCATGTTCCTATGGTCCTGTAAGTACATTCCTTAAAGATTAACAAAAAACTCTTGACTTCCCACAGAAGGTGTGTCTCCTTTCATTCATAACAAGATTTTGAGTGCAGCAGATGGCTTAACTTCAACCAAAGGATGATACAGATGTTAATTACCTGGCAAAAGCTAATGTTCTCATAAGGCCGTGCTTGTGCAAGCAGTTCAGCTTTGGATTCTCTCTTTTCGCCATGAACGATCAGCAATGGCTTCTTCCTTAAACACAAGGAGATTACCATTAAAACATCAAGTGAATTAGCAATCAGCCTAAACCATTTCTTTATATAGCTATGACTTCTGGCCCCTACACTGAATAACCCAGCAGAAAGATGGCACTGAAATTGCTATGCCTTGTTAACTAACTCAAAATAACAGAAACTACAACAGAACATCTAAGAAAATGACACTAGAAAACTTTAATGGAAAAAAAAAAAAGAAAATAGGAAGCATGGAATAAAGCAGATGCCAAAACAGAAACTATTAATACAAGATCTTGAAGGGAATTCTTAACCCTATAACTGGAAATGGACAAATGAAAGTGCTCAAAAGCACAGACATACACAGTGAGTATCTAAGACAGTTTACTAACTATTGTCTTACAGACAAGATGGGAAGAATGATAGGGAAAAGGAGAGGGCTAGGTCTATTCTGGCAGTAGTTCAGTGTTCACTCCCTAGAACTCAACTTCCGATCCTGACAATTGGATCCAATCCATAGGGAGATGCGTTGCCTCCCTGGGGCCCAGTTAAGACATCACCAGGAAGTTTCCCAGCCTGGTATGGCCCACTGATTATCACCCACTACTGATTTTCCAGCTGCATACTGATGACAGTTTTCTGACATAGGTAGTTGAGGATCCCACAAGGAATAAGGTGCTGCTTGACCCCACTGTGGTCCCTTCCAGCATTACACATTCTGTGAACTCTGGTTCTACTGCATTTCCAGTAAAATAAAGAAAAAAGTATAGAAAAATGCACATTGTACACTCACTTCATCTACAGGAGGTTGCAACTACTAGAAAGGAATTTCAAGCAAATAAGAACCGCTTTCATGACAATATCCATCAACTCACTATATCATAACCACAACATCACCCTGATACTTTTCATGTCATTTTCTTGCGTCCTTCCCACATTCTCTCCTTTTTCTTGCACTATCTGGCTGTTGACTCAGTAAACTGTACAGCAAAAAGATTCTAGCTCCATCTTTATAGGTCATCTACTGCACTGCCACTGTGGCCCGCAATGGAACCTTCCAAATGTTAACTAATAAAAATCAGAAAACAGCTATAGTGAACTCTGACCATTTAACAGTCTTGAAAAAAGCCAAGAAATCCACTGCAACTGTGCAATAAAAGTAGAAGGAAAACCAAGAGTCTATGCATATGCAATTGGTAATAATAGTCTGCAACGGCAAACAAGTGCTTGTCATTCACTTACAACAGGAACTTGTATGAACAGAATGATCTGGGAACTACATCATTTCATCTTCATAAAATAAACATACCTGAATTCCTGTGGATACTGTCTTACAAGCCATCCCACATCTATACAGTAGTTAAACTTGCACGAGAAAAAGAAAACAGACTCATTAAAAAGAAAAGGTAGTTTGTTAGAACAATGAACTAAAGCAAAAAACCTTCTTACGTAAAGTCAGCATGCAATACTGCTTATATACAGCATGTTCTAAAAACAGGTGTGTTTTTTACTTTCACATGCTTGCTTTCATTTCTCTTGACAATTTAAGAGTGAATTTAAGTTTCTCAAAAGCATGTATTAGTGGTCATAAAGTTTAACAGGCAGGAAAAAGGAATCTATGCACGTAACGTAAAAGCTTTGGTTCAACGATCATCTCTTTGCCATGCGCTTATGCCAGGAATGATGGCAAAAGCTTCTGGACAATAACAACAATATCATTCCTAGACTGCAAGGCAGTTTTTTTCTTCCTCAAAAGCAGGAAAGAGAAAGTAGTCCTATAATTGCCTAAATTCTAAAGCAGAACATGAAATGATTTTTATGTTTCAAGAAACTCTTGAACAGTCAAAAACACTTAAAATTCCCTCTGTACTTTAACAAAGTTCCCTGTTAATGTCAGCTACATGGCACAAGCATGGATTATCAAGCTTTTTAGGTTAATTAAGTGAAACAAGCAAGTCTAATCAGTTTGGCAATCAGGAAACTCACCTGGGCAGAAGATATGAGAGTCCCAAAAAGAGGAGACAAAATATCTATTAAAAAATATTAAAGTATAATTAAATTAGAAAAAATAATTGTTAAAGTAAATATTTTGCATCTTGAACAGCTTGATAACTACCACAGCACAAGGGCCAGATTGTTCAAAGACTTGGTGTAACACAGCCATTCACAAGTGAGATTACTTATCTGAGTATTCAAGTCACTGGTTCTCCAGTAAATTGCTTAGGGTCATATGCTTATAAAAAGCATTAATACTCTTAAAGCAGAAAACAAGTTTTTAAAATTGATTAGGAGAAAGTCCAGGATCATATTGAGAAAGGGACAAACTACTTTCTCCCCTACAGAATGGGCTAAACTGAAGCACAGGACCAACTTGAAAACATACCCTATAAATACTTTCCAGGATGGGCAAAATATTTCATGCCCTAGCTCTACAGAAATCTGGTTTTGCAGGTCAAACAAAAAATACTGCCTAACACCTCAACTAATCACCTAGCAGAACTCCTAGGAGAGGACAAGCCAAAAGCTACAATAAATTCATAAAGCACATAAAAACATATAGCAGTAAAGCAACTTTTCTCTCTGATGGCAGCTTGCATCAATAATCAGTGCTCATAGGGAACACATGAGGTTGAGGAAAAGTTACAACCTAATTTACAGGTCTTTGGTGATTTCTTCCTCTTCAAAGAACTACATTTTTTTTCTGTCCCATTTTATTGTATTTCTGTGCACAACCCTTTTATTAATGCTTGCTTCTGATTCTGCCTTGTGATGTACGAGATTTCATTTCTGAATAAGGGCATGCTTCTAGGTTCACAAGGCTCTTTCCCCTCCTCCATCAAACTACAACTACAGAGCAATCCTGAAGCATCAATATTGTAACACCTAACACCTTGCTCCATCTTGACTTATGTTCACTCCCAGCTGAATTTAAATGGACCCACAAATCCCAGACACAGATGTTCAGAACTACTGCATCAAGTAATAGCAAATTACTAGATCCAAACCCCTCAGCAGCACGAAGGCAAGTGCAAACAAGTACTCAGGGAGTTAGGCATCCAAGAGAAGCATCCCTATAATTGCCATGAAGAAAAGAGGTTTTCCCCACATTAACTCACAGGGAAAGCAGCAATAAGAAGCACATATGAATTACCTTGGCTAAATACACATTGGATTTGTGCAGCATAACTCAGAAGTTACAACCACATATAAGCAAATAATACTTTATACACTATACTTGTAGAAGAGAAAGATCTAGATAACAGAACCAATTCCCATAAAACTGCACATTTATAATATGAAACTTCAGCTACACTAAAAAAATCACACATTTAAAAATACCCACAAACTAATAATAAGCATGCTCCTGCTTTCTCCCAAAAGCCCACTTCCGTACAAGCCACTTGTTCACCTTTTATGTGCAGGGCTCCAGAATTATAGCTCTGTTCAATTCCACTAACTTTAGTGAGAAAAAACCTGAAGGGATTCCCTCCATTCAACAAATCCCAGGTATCTTGGGCTTCACTGGGTATTTCATTATGTTCCTCTGCTTTCAGATTCTCCAAGAGTTTGTCATCTTTGCAAAGATTCAGAGGCTGCTCTTTAGACGCATCACATTTTTCTTCTTTCACCGTCCCTTTGGGGGCGTGCTTTTGCTGATCTTCAGGCTCTTCATCACTACTAGAAAGACACCAACCTAAGCCTTCCTGGCTAGGTCTCTGTTTTACTGCTGGAGGTATTTCTGTAGAAACACTTTCATCAGTGAATTTCAGGGGAGAAGCTTTTCTCTTGTGAGCAGCTTTCCTAGCTTCAGAGCACGGATATTGCGGTTCGTTTGTTCTACCACGTGCAGCATCCGATAGGGAAGACGTAGATGGTTTTTCACTATCAGAATTTTCCTCTGCACTTTCGTCACTGCTGGATATTGTCCATTTACCATGTGCGCCTTCGTGAAGCATGTTTCTATGGATTAGAAAACAAAACACTAAACAAAAATAGGGCATTTTTGCTATGCTCAAGTCAGTTTCCCTTCCTGGCTCCCATTTGTTTACTACTAAGGAAGCGTGCTTATGTATTCAGCAGAACCTCCGTGCAACTTCTGACTGGAGAAAATGTCACAGTGTACAAGGCTTACTTGTTTCTGTTCCCAGGAAACAAAGAAACACGTGCAATGGGAGCAACCATGAAATGGGACGCAGCTAACGTGAGAAATGTCCACGCGGAAAGCGGGCTAGCACAGGGGCACCTATGGGAAAGCACTCCAAAAGTCAGAGCAGTGATTTGCACGATCTGGCATTTCTCAGACCAAACCTAAAGCTGAGCGATCCCGCACGCTCTGCTGGGAGGACGCGGGGCCGGCCCGGGGCCGCCCTTTCCGGCTGCCTCCGCGGGAAAACATTTCGGGAGCGGAGCCCGGGACCGCGGCCTCCCTCCGCCACCCCCGTGCCCCGGGCGGCACCAGCCGGCCCCGGCCGCCCCCACCGCCCCGGGCCGTGCGGCCGCGACTCCGGCCGCCACTCCCCGGGCACGGCAGCGCCCGCGGCCGCCGCCGGCTGAGGGGACGCACGGGACACGGCTCCAAAGGGCCCCGTCGGCCCCTCACGGCTCACCGCCCGCCCTGCCCGCCGCGATCCGCCCGCACCGCCACTCACCGCCCGGCCGGTGCCCCGGCAGTGCCCGCACGGCAATCCGCGATGGGCGGCGAGAGCAGGCCCGGCCCGCCTTCCCCCGCACAGCCCCGCCCCGCCCCCGGGCCGGCGGAGAACGGGAGAGGGGGGCGGTCAGGACGGTCAAAAAGGCTGCAGCGGCAGAACAGGCACGTCTCAGTGACCTGAATTAATCTAATGAGACTCTATTTGGCTTAAATATTAGTTCAG
This sequence comes from Pyrocephalus nanus, assembly GCA_038380795.1. NCBI lineage: Eukaryota > Metazoa > Chordata > Aves > Passeriformes > Tyrannidae > Pyrocephalus > Pyrocephalus nanus. The sequence goes on along the minus strand of CM076265.1, from coordinate 46,522,342 downwards.
GGCAGGTGCGGTATTTGCATAATGGTTCATTTAGCGCGGTGTTAATCAGCGGGTCTGAAGTGCCCCGCTAATGAGACAACTGAGCGAAGAGCTGGGGAGGGAGAGGGAGGGCAGCAGGTGTGACATTAATCAGAGCGGGAGCGCGGCCTGCATCAAAGCCTGCCGGAGCGAGCGGAGGGAGCCTTTGGTTCGCCTTACTCTAATTTATTGATGTGAGTGCCGGCGTGCAGTAAAACCGGCAAGCTACAGTGAGAAAAGCGTTTCATTTCAACTGCTCTGTGTAATTTTCTTGGTGCTGTCCTGCAGAGTTGTACATAATGCTTCTTCTTGAAACCCTCCGTGGATATACTCTTCCCTACTGTAAGATTAAATTCTGTATTATGAACCCTTGCTGAAGGTCTTCTGTGGGAAAATCTCTTAGGAGAGTTGCGTGTTTTTGTACATAATATGCATACTCTTTAAGTATAGACTCTGAAAACAATATTTGGTTTCTAGAAGTAGTTAAGAAAGTTAGACGGCTCCTGACTCTGCTGGTACTCCACTCCCTCTTCATGGTTCCTGTCTACAAAGTGCTGAGAATTAAAGCTGCCTGGCATTTTTTAAGAAAAAGTTTAAGATCTTGCAGAGACAAATTTAATGTAATTTCTTTCTATGAGTCTGTACTATGCATTCTAAGTTTGCAAAAAGCCTTTTTATTATAATCACATAAAACATAGAAGTAGGATAAACTTTATTTTAACTTTAGAATTGAATGGACTTGCTCCATTTTCAGCCACTAAAACAAAGTAGAATTCTGATAGAGATGTGACTAACCTTCAATAATTTATTTATAGCATAATTTATTCAACAGGTGCCTATTTTATTTTTCCTATAATGCAAAGTAAAAAAATACTAGGTTAGCTTTATTGTTTTTTAGAGCAAATCACTTCCTTATTTTAACTTTTTAAAGCATGTGAGGAAGATAGCAAAGGTTATTTAAGCAGAGAAGACGTTAAAGTTGCTCTATAGTAAGTTTTTTTTGTTAGAAACCCTCAAAGGTATATCCTTTTTCATCTGTTCTAAAGATCTAGCTTATAGATGTCTCACATAATACCTACAGATTCTGAAATAATTTTTCTTATCTGCAGGTATTTATTTCAGAAGAAAATAATCACACCCCTACTTTTCCTGCTGCAGAGTGTGATGAACAGAAGGATGTACTGTATTTCATATGTGTACAAGACATATAAGTGACTCACTGAGCTTGATAGTGATAATTTTTAGGTTTTTTTTAGTAGTACACTCCATTTCTTTACTCAGTGGTTTCAGTAGATGTGAAACTGCCACATGGTCTAATAATAATTTTGTATTCTCAATAATCTATCTGGTTTAAGTTTCAAGTAACAAACAGTTGAGCATTTTTTTCCTTGACTTCTCAAATGTAAACCTACAGTTCTACAAAAATCTTAACAAGAGAAAGGATGAGAGAAATAATGTGTTTGCATACTCACAGGAAAATATTGGATAAATTGTATGGCTTGATGTAGTTTTGGAAGTTATGTTTCTACTCAAGTGAATTCAAAAAGAGTATAAAGAACACAGAAGGTTTCAGAATAAATACATTATGATTGTGAGTTTATCTTTCTCATGACATGTCGATACAAACTTGACCAATATACTATAAAGTATATTATATCAATAAAAGATATATATACAGCAGAAATGATTATTCATCTTTCTTTTCCAGCTTGAGAATCTTTTTCACCCAGGACCACTTGGGACTAATTATTGTTTTACTTAAATACATATTTTACAAAAATTGTCTTAACAAGGTCATAAACAAAATTACATCTATGATAATTTAAAGTAAAACCCACAGAAATGTTTTAATGAACTATGAAAGTAGTAATTTTTGATACATTTCAGTGGTAGGTAGACATTTTCTCAATTAGTTATGGCCAGATGTAAAAACAATAAAGACTTAGAAGACATGAGTCTTAACTGCTGAATTATGAATCTGAAAATACTCAGCCTCCAATTATCTGTTTTCACCTACTTATTTTTACCTTCATCTAAAAATTAACTGTTCTGTTAAATTCCCTGGATGTTTCTTCTAGCAGGAGTACTCAAAACATGCTTAAGGCATTTAAATAGGAGCAGGTTCTGTGCATAAGTCACTGATGGCAGCTCCTTGGAAAGGGAATAGAGGTAGAGGACTCGTGGGGAAAAAAGGAGTTGCAGGTTTAGCTATTTCTTCCTGAAAATGTGCCAAGTCACACCTGCTGTGGCTCTAGGCACTGCTGTGACCACCTGGCTGTTAGACCATTTTGTCTGTGCAGCTGCACAAAAATTAATTAAACGTTTATCCTAGGAGTGATTCTGTCATCTAGTGGTTTTGCTGGCTTCTTAAGTGGGCCCAGTTCCAGCAACTGTAGCTCTTTACCCAATGACTGCTCATTGTGAAGATCCCTAAAAGATCCCTGGGGAGGCAGATACCTTTTTTTTTTTTTTTTTTTTTTTTTTTTGGGTTTTGCTGACATGCATTAGCTATGGTTTATGGCACAGACACGGGTTTTGCTTTTGGTGAAGGTTAGGCCCTGTATGTATTCCTTTTAACATTTGTGTGATTTTTAATCTAGTTCTGAGAAACAACCCTTTCTGCACCAGAGGGGAACCGAATATAGATGTTGCAATCCCAAAAGGTGATTGTTAGGATCCAGTTCTTGAGCATATTACTACATTGTCAAAATTATTAAAATCCTGGATTATATTAATAGCCCTTTTTTTTTTTTTTTTGAAACTACTAAGAACAGCCCTGCAAAGGAGGGTCCTTTCAATTGCTTTTGCAAGAAATAGAGAATAGCGTGCACACATTACTTCTTAAAGTGGAACTATTTCCTCAGCTACACTACATACTAACATAATTTTTTCAGAAGAAACGGCAATAACTTAGCATCATCAACTGCAATAAAGCAACTGAACTGTTGGTAAATTTTTGCTGCATCTTTTTTTTTTGTCATATTTGCATTTAGTCCATAAATGAAAAGTAATACTAACTTTACCCACTAGATGTCATGAATGAACTCTTTACTGGAGAACATGGGCCCTAAGAATTTGAATCCCATTCCTACTCCATTTTTTAAAATAATTTTTGTTAAAACAATTCTGTATGATTTATAAGATTTTTTTTTTTTAGTGTGGTTATTCATAGAGATTTTGAACTTTACTGAATGTTACTGTTTAAAATTTTGTCTTCTGAAGCAAATAACTGGGAAAGAATGAAAACAGAGATTAACCTGATTGTTGGACTGATACTGTATGTATATTTGGTTTATTTTTTAGCATATAATTACCATTTCTGGGAACTAGCAACATTGTAGGAATTAAGTCTGTGGAACTTTTTTTTTCCCTCTGACAGTTTGGTTCAGTGATCTTCTTTTTCCCCAAATTATTTGAAATGATCTAAAACGCTCTTGTTTCAGCAGCCATTCAGCTAACTAACTGCACATTCAGGCGTTAAGTGTTTCAAATGAAACGGGGACTGCAGGAACAGTTGTCATGAAAATATGTCATTTCCCCAGCTGAAGTTTCATTTCTCATACTGTTACATTTTAGATCTAACTAAAAGCATTCTCTACCCTGTGCCTAGGAGGTCAGGCCCCTGGTGTCTAGTGTTTTTCCTGACCCAACTGTGTACCTTCACATGAGGTACAGAGGTACAATATGAGGTACAATATGAAGTACACCGGTAGGTCAGCACCTGCTGATGAAGAAAGTGCCAACAGAAGTGCACCCTGACATACAGAGTACAGAGGGCAGTCTGAACTCAAGGCTGCCTACAACTTCCAGCTGCTCTCCTGGCACATCTTATCAAAGCTTTCTAAGCAGGGCTCCCTAGTCTGTTTATACACCTGACATGGTCATGGGGAAAGTGTTGCAGGCCAAGTGGAACATGTAGCCTTAGGTTAACTGGTCATGGCATGTTTGGCTTGTCCGTTCTCCAGGGTGGAGTACGCTTACCTTGCACTAGAAGCTGCTCACATGTAGCCACCTCTCAGGTGAGTTATCCCAGTTGTGCAGCTATGTGCACTGCTGTATTCTCATAACAAAAGTGCAAGAGTTTAAACTCATGAACACAGTCGTGTCAAAAAAACTTTATAAATATAACTCAAAGTGGACCTCTGTGCTTTCTTGGCTATGCACTCCCTTTCTGTCCCTTACATTGTTCAAAGATATTTTACAGGGATCTTGTGGTCACCTCCTAATTCAGTTCTGAAAAGTCAATTTTTTTAAAATTTTTTTTCATCGTGTAATTTAGCTTATTACATTTCTACTATTAATGAATCTTAGTACCACAGTAATACACTAATCAACATGGAAATATGCTAATCAACATGTAAATATCACTCCAGGTATGCCTGTGAGGTAAAGTTGTAAGGTAAGAACCTATTGAAAGAGTAAAGGAAATACAGAGTCCATGAAATGAAATCTGTCTCAAAATAGCTGTAGAAGTATAAATGATGCAAATATGTATTTTTTAATTTCCTTCTCAATTTTTTATTCTCTATCTTTTTGTTGTAGTTTTTTTTATTTTAGACAGATTTACCGAATTAATTTTGATCCAGCTTGGCTTCAGTAAAAAGCTGGCCTCCAGTCTGAATACTGAAACAAAAATTTCTTTCATTGTTTAAAGGAAATAACAAATTTGGGGGCTGGTACTCCAAGGGTTAGATTTAAATACTGCAGTTCCTTTTTGTTTAGGGAACTCCAATCTGTCTAAAGTTAAGTGTGTTTGTTTAAGCATACCGAGTTTAAGATTTGGGTGTTGATTAGGACTCTATTAGGACTACATATATACTTAATTTAGCGAATGAAATAGACGTAGTTTTATTTTAATTAGAAAAATGTATTTTATTACTTAAATGCCATACTACTATTGTGTAATGTATACATTCTGGAGAATAAGTCCTATGAAGAGCAGCTGAGGGAACTGGGGTGTTGAAACTGGAGGAAAGGAGGCTCAGGGGAGACCTTACCCTCGACAACTACCTGGAAGGCGTTTATGGTGAGGTGGGGATTGGTCTCTTTTCCCAAATAACAAGTGATAGGCCAAGAGAAAAATCCCCTCAAGTCATGCCAGGGGAGTTTAAGATTGGATATTTGGAAAAATTTATTGATTGAAAGGTCTGTCAAGCATTGGAACAGGCTGCCCATGTTAGTGGTGGAGCCACCATCTCTGGAGGCAGTTAACAGACCTGTGGATGTGGCACTTAGGAACATGGTTTGGTGGTGCACATGACAGTGCTGGGTTAACGGTTGGACTAAATGATCTTGAGGTTCTTTTCCAACTTAAATGATACTATGATTATATTCTGTGATTCTGTAAGTGAGCTGACCATGGCTATTAAATAGATTTCATTTAGGTTTGTAGTATCTTTAGTGCTTCTGTGTTACATTTAGCTTGAACTTATTCTTGCCACTCGAAGTGGCATTTCTTAAAAGCAACATTATATTGATTAATGAGAGGGAAAAGTAGTTAGTAATTTTTAGTGTTCAAGATGGTAAGTGATGAAAGTTTCTATCAGTTTTTTTATACTCATCCACTACTAACTTGAAAAAAATACTGCAGTCTTATACCACAGTTCAATAAATATCTCTTTCTGAAACAAGCTTCCCATTTATATAGTTCTGCTTGGTTTTTGTTGTCCTTGACTTTACCAGTTGCACCCAAACTTCTATTTGTGGGGTCATCTGGCAAGTCTTATTGGAGAAATGATTCATATGAAAAGTGAAGTGGCAAAAAATTGTTGTTTTTATCAATAAGTTGCCTCCTCCCTTTTGCCACATGGCTCTACAAGTATTTGGATCAATATATTGGAAAGGCATTGTGGAGGCTGGTTCTGTTTATTCTTGCATTGATGCCAAAACCTGTGCTCATTAAACCACACCCTTGCTTGTAAATCTTTAATTTAGGCAACAAATACAAAATAAAGATTTTACTCAGGGTTTTTTTTTCGACAGAAATACCACATGAATGTGGTATTTGGTGTGAACCAGAAATAGCGAACTAAGGTACAAAGATAGATTATGGATTTTTTAATACCTAATTGGCTTTAACAGTTTTTAAGATGACATTTTGTGTGTTGACATAACTTTACATCCTGTTCTAGCAGCACATGAATTGCCAACTCTCAAGATCAATGAATAGGCGGGACTCTATTATAGGAGTCATTCTATAGAAGGAAAATTGCATACTATAATTTTCTGGGCTCTTATGTTGCTCTGAAAGAGGAGAAATAAATGGATGGAAAGCTTATGCTGCTTTTTATCATTTCACTTCCATCGTTATCCAATTGAATGGAAAGCTGTTCATGCAGGCAAGTTCAGTGTGTTTGGGCAACCTCTGTTATTACAGAAATGGTGCATGTACAGAGCCCAGCAGCTGAAAGCAGCAAGACTGTGTAATCCTGGAAACTGAGACTGTAATGGCTCTTAATATATGATTTTCCAAGAAGAAATAAGCAAAGAAGCACTGGGAATCTGTACACTTGGAGTTTAAGATTTGAATTGCGACAGCAGGTGGAGCTGAAGGAGTTGTGCTTTTGAACCACTGCAGAAAGAATAGGATATGAATGAATCAAAAGAAAGAGAAATGCAGAGCTTTTGTTACGTTATTAGATAAAGAAAAAATTCCTGCAGGATGCAGTCATGTTGCCTTCTCAAGAAAACAGATTTGTTTAACATGATCATAAGGCATATATTAGTTACGAGAAAAGAGTATTCATCTGTGTTTAAATATTGAGCTGAAGTGGGATTTTTTTGCCAAAAGTCACTATCTGCAGAATTTTTATTCAAGATTTTTGTGTATTTCATGGAGAGGTCTGAACTTTTGAGGGTCAGATTTTTGTTTCTTAATTTTTATGTTTTACTTTGATTTTAGAAGAAAAAGTCAATTAAGAGCTTACAAACTAGATTTACATTTCAATGTATTTAATTTTCAGTTCATTAAAAAGGTAAGATAAATGTACAAGTAAAGACTTTCATATAGTATACAGGAGGAATAACCAATTCAGTTTTACATTCAATTTTATTATGAATTTTGCAGGAATCTATAGCTGAGGTTATACATTATTTCAGAGTTCACTTCTGGGAAGGATGCCAGATATATTGTTTATGCAGCATGGATCTTTATCCATAGCATGCAAATGCCATTGACTTTAAAAAGTCCATGTTTCTCTACAGTGCAAAGAAACATGAGTTGACAGGTAACAAGAAGGAAAAAGTAGAAGTAAATAGAATCATTATACTTAAGTGTAGAAAATACGTGAGAGAATTAAGCTGTATTGAAATGTTTCATAATCACAATCTAATTTCAGAAGCTATGGTTTAAATTTTAATTTTTATATATATAATTAAAATGATTCATAATTAGTAGACTATATTTTTAAGGTGGAAAAATGAAACTAGCTGGTTTTGGAGGGAAATTTGTTTCTATTTTACATTTTTCTATGTCCATTATTTGAGAAGTTTTTTTTAATCCCATGAGTGCAAGGAAGGCTGCACAGTTATACCATAATGAAACAAGTCAAATGTTTACAGCTCTTGCTGTTGCTATATGCAACATAAGGGTTTTTTCTCCTAAAAATATTTGGAATATTATTTTAATTCAGAAACAATTAAACAAAATAGAACACCTGAAGGAAATAAAAAGTTGGTGTCCTGGATCCTGCAAACTTAAGGGAAGCATACTAGACTGACACAGATAATTTATAAATAAAGTCAGGGTCACTAGCTGGGGCATTCTAGACTGTAGCTCTGCCTATAGTAGTAGGAGCTTCTCCAGCTGTTAAAGGAAATCTCTAGCCATTCACCCTACCTATGAGCTGTTAACTGCCTCTCATTATGTCTCTGTGACTCATATTTGTCCACTCATTTATGTCACTGGTTTTACCAATTTCTGTCCCTGGTTTTGGCCATAGATCATTTTTACTTCTTTTGATAGACCAAGGAGGGAAAACCACAAAGCAACAAGGATTTTTTCTTGTTCGTGTTGGGAGGTAGATGTGGTGATACTTTCTCTTTCCTATCAAACAGTGGAAGATTTCCTATCAGAAGCCTCTGAAATGATGGACTTCCAGATGATCCTTTGCCTGTTTCCTTCTAGTCTCAGAAAGGATTGTGGTCCTTGAAAAGAAGGAAAGTGAAACATATGGCAGATCAGATGTTGGGAATCTGATAAGCATGCATTCAGCTTTTTGCCATGAACTAAAAGTAGCTTTTGGAGTGTTATTTTTAGTGAGTTACTTCAAAGGACTTAACTGTTTCAAGCACTATGCTTTTGTTTGTTTTGCTGTCTGCTGCACACAGTTTGCGATAACCTGGTTTGAGGTGCTTTATTTTCCAGTTGGATCTGGAAGTTAATTCATAACCTAAGTGACTGATCAGTGCATATGCTCTGATATGATGCATTCAGCAGGATTAAACTGAAGGAAAATTTTTTTATGAAAAAAAATTTGAAACAGTGCTAAAAGTAACTAAGTTGTCACTTGAAAGGGTAGATTTGAAATGTAATTTTGCATATTTTAGAGTTTGTATTTTCAAAGTTTTACAAAACTGAAATTTTCAATTAAAAGTGTCTACTTTTAAAATTGAAACTTAAATAAGAGAGTTTTAGAAGTTGTAGGCATATTACATTTGAACAGGGTTCACATTGGCTAAAAAGATCTGTTTTGTACTGTTCATCTATTTGCTTTAGCCTTTCTAAAATATTTTGCTTATGCAGTAGCTTACAGAGTGTATAATTATTTGAGAACTAGGAATTGATCAGCTTACATGCAAACATAATTGTATTAAGTAGTTTAAAAAAACTCCTTAATTTATATTATTTTTCTCATTCCTAATCTTGATTTAAAAAATAAGGAATTATTGACTTTCAAAGACTTCAAGAAAGCCTTCAATTCTGTTTCTCCTAAGTTATCTGAAAAAAATACATAGTTGAAGCCTTCAGGTAAGATTAACAAATTGATCCTTATTCCTGGATACAGCAGTCTTTTTGCTGTATATTTTTCAGTTAATTGAAAATTCAGTCATGCAGCTGAAGATATGAGCTTCAGCATCATTGCTGTTTCAGTGCCTTTATTAATAAAGATTATAAACAGAAGTAATAGGTGTAAATAATATAATAATTAATATAAGCTGTATAGATGGTATTTATAAAAATAATAACTGTAAATAATAAATATCACCAGATACAGAAAGTAATTTGTTGCCTGTACTGTTTCTTAAGAAGCTTAAAGCTTCTTTTACATTTTCCTCCTGTAATAAGGAAATCTGCATTCAAGAGCTGTCTCTTGAAAAAATTCAGTTAGTATTGCAAAGCAGTAGTGGTGAGATCTCCTGCAAGGTGAGACTGGCTTAGAAGTGTGGATGTTGAACTTTTTATAGGGAGACACAGCTAAGAATTTGGTCCTAAATTGAGCTGTGCAACTTTATTAAAACTGTATAAAAACAAAGCCAGAGGAAATATTTTGGACATAGATGTTTGTTAGAAGCTTCATGTGTTTGTGACACAAAACCTGTATTACAATAGATTGCTGAAATAAACAGAGCATATATAATTTCATATTTGTAGACATGTTACTTGTTCTTCCCTCTTTTTAGCACAGAGATCAAAACTAAATTTTGGGACTGAACATAATTTTAAAATATTTCTTTTAAGTAAAATAATTTGCAATACATATACATATAAGATGTTTAGTGTCTTTAGATGTAATGACTGATCAAATGTGAGTTCTAAAACTATGTTTGCATTAACAATTAATCAGCACATAAGGATTGGGTCTGTAGAGCAAGAAGTTTATGCTGGGAACCCAGTATCTGTATTCATTGAGAGGGTTACTTGAACTAATTCTAGTCTGGTCAATGGACTGAATGATCACTAGAAGTTGGAGTCTTTTGGATGCATGCCTGCTGCACATCCTTCAGTTTCATTTTATCTGGAAGAAATGCAGTTTGCCTGCTGTGATCACTGTTCCCCATAGTACAGTCAGTGGCAAAGACTGGGAGATTCAACTCAAGAGAGCATTCCAAATCTAAAAGTAAAATATAATGACATATTGAGACAAGGGGGGAAAAGCCTTATTTGTATATTTCAGAGCTCTGTGATATTGTTATATGAAAAGGGTCTTTTATATTTATTTATAAAGTTTTCACTTTGGTGGAAATGCTGTCTCCAAACCTTGTCAGGTACTCGCTGCTTTAATTTGGAATGCCTTATTGCATGTCTTATACTTTAAATTTTAAAGTAAAATGTTACAAAATAAACTAAGCCTGTGGTTAGTGTCACAAAGGTTTAAAGGAAAGGAAGGAAGGGGAAGTCAGGAAAAAAGTTAAAGGCACATACATAATATTTAGCTTCCCTTCTTGCCATACAGAGCAGGGAATTGTTTTTTGCTGTAGAGTGTAATTCTCAACGTATTCTTAGACGTAACATTGGAAACAAGTGTGTTCAAGCTAGCAGAACACAGGGAAGGAATAATAGCAGCAATTGCTTTATATGAAGAATGAAAGGCCCTGCCAATCATTTAGCTTTCAGGTAAAGTAGACTTTACTTGTCAGCGTGCAAAATGGTCATAATGAGGCATTACATGTTGAACTGATTTTAACAAGTTTGAGGCTTGAAAATGGAATCTTATATTTCTCATTATTAATATAAAAACAACCTTAAAATATAACAAGAACCTAAAGAATAATGGATTATATGGCTACAAAGGAGACCCACCTGGTACTTAAGGCCAATATTTGTTTTAACTCTATATTAAAATCTTAGCAGTCTAATCAAAGAATTATTATTATTAGTATTATGATTCAATAATTGTTAAAAAAAACCAAAAGATAAAGAATACTGTGCTGCAAAATGTCTCAATGCAGTTAAGTATGTTATGTACCTTCTAACATTTACCCTTATTCTGTTCTTCTACCTCTATTCAGTCTTCCACTGTCCCTTTCAGTCCTGAGGCTGACAGGTCCAAGGCAGGCATGGTAGAGTCATCCTGTTATCCTGACTTCTTCACCAGAAGGAGCGTAATATTCATGTTTTCTTCTCTCTCGCTCTAGCATCTACTTTAGGTCATTCAAATATGTTTTCCAACACACTTTATGCCTCCTTCTTTCTTCATTGGTCTGCAAGCCCACATTGCATCCCAGTTTGCTATATATTGCAGATATTACATAATTCAGATATGTCATCTCTCAAACCACTTTTGTCCAGCTCCTGTGTCTGCATTTCTTTAACTGACCATTAGTGACTTGTTTATAGTCTTGGTCCTCCAGTGTTAGTCTGTGCCCTGTATCTTAATATCCTGTGCCTGTGCTCCTCTATGCATTGTCTTTACATCTGAAGGCCTTTGCTGTCATGCCAGGTCTGTATTTCCCCTCACCATTAGACCTAATTCTCTACATCTACCTTAAACTCGTAAATATTTCCTTTTACATAGAAGAAATTCTTGTTTCTTGTTCTTCTTAAGAAGAACAAATTAGATATAACCACCTGGTCCTTGAAAGAACTACTGTTACAGATAAAGCAAGTAAAATCTCCATGGAAAGTCGAAGAAGTTCGGACAAAGTCTCAGTGCTCAGACCTTGCAAACTCAGTACAGACTTTGCTGCCTGTTAGCAGCGATGGCGGTACTGAATTTACTAGAATATAGGGACATCAAACATACACCTAATATCTCTGCTTTACATTAGTGTATGATACACTTTTATAAATGTGTAAAGATATAGTTAATTTGGTAATAGAGCTTTAGGATGGAGTGGTGGTGTTAGATGCTCTACTTTATGAAAGAAATAGGATACCTCATTAAGTAGTCCAAGTATAGTAAAGAATCAGTTTGGATTTGTGGGGGTTTTTTTTAATTCCTTGGTAATTATTTTAATCTCATACTGATAAAATATTGCTTAATGCAGATGTTCTTTCCCCTGGGAGGTTGTTTTCATACAAATGTCAGTAATATACTGCATACAGCTGTTGCTAAAGTTTGGAGAATGTGGGCGAGTTGTCAGTTTATATTTGATTGTATTAACTGACCGTAATCTTGCCTGAACAGTAGAGTAACATTTATTGTTTCTGAGCTAATATTGCAGTCACATTGAAGAAAATGATCAAGGGCTTATCATGTACCTCGTGTGCACCTGATTAAAATGCCATTGTACTCTAAAAACTCAACACTTGACACAGGTTTAGCAGAAGTGTATGCTCAGGTAAATGGTGTGGTGGTGGGTCTTTCATGATGGGATTCTCTGTAAGGGATAGCACACACAAGAATTTCTTTATACTAATGCTGCTGATCTGCATGTGGCTACATGGATATGAAGTGTGTCAAGTCCTTTGCAACAATAATTTGTGATAAATGGCTGTCAATAAGTGAACATGTTGTCTTTTAAATTCAGATTCTTAAAAAAAGTATTTCAAGTACTGTTTTCTTTTTTTGTTGTGAGTATGAATGTCATATTGGAATTATACAATGTTATTAATTACAGATGCTGAGAAAATATTTGTCTCAACTATAACATTTTCTTAGAAAAATAATTTATTTGTATGCTAAAACCTCAGAGCATGATAATGCAAATAGTGACACAAGTAAGCTGGAAATCAATCACATGTGAATGTGAGTGAATGTATAAATAATGAAAAATGTCTTAGAAACCAAAAGTGGACAGCAAAGTCTCATACAGTTTTTAAAGCTAGCAAGTGTAAATCAGATCATAAGGAAGAAAAGAAGGCTTTCAAGATCTGCTTTTTATGCTACTGGGCCTTTAGATTGATAGTATCACACACTAGAGGTATATTAGTACTTTTGTATGTATTGGTACTTTCCATACAAAAAATTACCTAATTGTCTCATATTTCTTTCATGTAATTATCTAGTAATGAGAAAATAGCCTGTTTTTCAGAGCCACCCCATGGAAGAAATCTTATGCTCTTTTATGCAAGTTTGATTTATAGACATGTACTGCAGAGCACAGTGAATATGAGACATTCATCTTCCTATGTCTAGTTGCTATGGAAACATAGTACACAGTACAATGTCATTCCAGCTCTGGTGATGCCTGCAGTAGTTTATTCCTTTGTTGTTCTTGTTTCTTAAGCAACTGTCTTGCAGCCTTTCACATTATCACACTTCATCACCTATACAAGTCTTTTTCCTTATCTCTTGAGAACCATGTCCAATAGAAAATATGCTTTTTTTTTTTTTTGTCTACCCATGCATATCAGTGTATGTACTTTTTCTTTTTTTTCTTCTTTTCAGTCATGGGTTAAAAGCTTGTCCCATGCCCACAAATAATATACCATTGCTCTAGAACTGGTAAAAGACGATGGCAAATCAGACTGCAAATCAGTGTGATGGACGTGGCTCAGCATCTTTATTTAGGAAGAAAAAGATGATCTTTATAATTAATAAAAAAAAAATACTAATTGTGTTCAGGGTAACAGGAGTCAAATTGACTGGGTTTTATGTTGAGAAGCTGTACCTTAACACAAGTTCTTTCTCAAGGCAGTACCTTTTTCATGATTCGTTACACAGGGAAATGGCACATAAGAAAGGGTGTATGTGTCCCAGATTCTGCCTAAGTGGGGTGATACTTTGCAAGAAAACATGAGTTAATACCTCAAGATAGTTGTATCTTTTGGGTAGTATTAATAATGAGTTTTGTTTTTCTTTTCCTATCAATAACTGTTATAAATTTTGTAATCAAATAACAACATACTTTGCTATTTGTGGGGGTTGACCCTGGCCAGTGACTCAATGACTGTTTCCACAACAGGATGGGAGAGAGAATCAGAAGAGCAAGAGCAAGAAGGCTCATGGGTTGATATAAGGACATTTTAATGAGTGAGGGCAAAGCTGCACTTGCAAGCAAAGCAGAATATGGAATTTATTCACTACTTCTCATCAGCAGGCAGATATGCAGCTGCTTCCTGGAAAGCAGCACACCTAGTGGTTGCTTGAGATGATAAACAGCATAACCACAAACATCCCTTCCTTCCTTGTCCTTTCCCCAAGCTTCTATTGCTAACCATGATGTCAAAGAAGGATTGAGTTTGGAAGGGACCTTAAAGATTATCTAGTCCTACCCCCCTGCCACAATCAGGGTCACCTTCTACTAGACCAGGTTGATCAGAGCCTTGAACATTTCCAGGGAAGGGACATCCACAAGTTCTCTGAGCAACCTGTTCCAGTGTATCACAACCCTCACTGTAAAACTTCTTCCTTACAACCCATCTAAATCTTTTATTTTACAACTATTGCCCCTGTCAGTACAGGCCTTGGTGAAAATGTCTGTCTTTCTTATAAGCCCCCTTTATATATTGCAAGGCTGCAAAGAGGTATCCCTGGAGCCTTCTCTTCTCTAGGCTAAATGGCCCCAGCTTTCTCACCCTCTCTTTTATTGCAGTAATAGGTGATAGTATAAGTCACTTTACAGCATGAGCAACAAATTTCATATGGTCGGGAACATTCCTTTGGTCAGTTTGAGTAAGCTCTGCCAGCTGTGTCCCTTCCCAGCTTATTACTCACCTCCAGTCTACTGACTCGGGGAACAGAGTAAAAGAAATTAAAACTTGGAGGGTGTGCAAGCACTGCTCAGCAGTAGACAAAACACTGGTGTGTTATAAATACTATTATAGTCACATATCCAAAACACAGAACCATTTATGCTACTGTGAAGAAAATTAATCCATCCCAGCCAGGCCTGCACACTACTGTAAATTCAAATTATTCATTCATCCTAATACTTTTCTATAGTAAAAAGCATCACTAGCTTAATCCTGCAGGACTTGAGCATACTGTTCCTATGCAGCAGCAAGCCAGTATACATCTATGTCACATCCAGTGAAAGCATGAATCTTTCACTATAAATAAATCTGACAGCAAATCATCCTAACAAAAATTTTAAATAGAGTTTCTAGTAGATGTGACCCAAGTCTATCCGTTTTCCCAATCCTACAGAAAATTTATTAAAAACTCTGAACTTTTTTGCATATCACTTTTTCTGAAGAGAAAGGGACTCATAAAAAATTTGACACAAGCACAGCTATGAATTGTCACAGGTTTGAAAGCAAAACCTTGCATGAGAGTGTTATACAATATGCCACACACACATTTATTTTTTCTAAATAGTTCAAAATATGTTTTTCTAATTTGTGAAAAATTACTATATGAAATAAAAATTTTAATAAGTTATTAATTTAAAATTATTTAAATTAAAAATTTGTGCTTTTTCTCTTTTTGATAATATGTCCAAACAAGTATTTACAATTATGTTAGAAAATTTAAGTAAGTCACTGGTTCCAACCTCGTAGTTACCACTCCTGCCTTCTGTCATTGGTCCTTGAAGTGAAGAGCAATTTGTTTTAACATAGACCATTCTTATTTCACACTAATCCTTTTTATTTTGCATTGCCATAGAGTAGGAATATACATGTGGTCAGTTGCCATAATACATTCCTGGTAATACAACTAATTAAAATGTGTTAATGCCACAGTAAGTGCTTAGCTGGTCATGTCCTCAGGACTCTCCTTTAAAGATATTTTCGTTCAGATAGAATAAAACTATGACATATAATCAAAAATATTAGAATGTGGCAGCTATAAAATAGACATAAGAGGTGTTTTGTTTGTTTTGTTTTGTTTTTTGTTTTTGTTTTGTTTTGTTTTGTTTTGGTTTTTTTATGAATAACATCTGTGGTAATGGCAGTGCACCTGCCAGCATGCCTCAAATGCGAATGAGTTCTTTTAGCAATATCTTATATTTATTCAGTTTGGTGATCTCTTTACAGGGACTACCTACACAGATGCTGATTATTTTTTAATTGCATTGGATGATAGAAACTGGAGAAAAGACTGACCCAACCAAACTCATTTCAAATAACCTATTAAACAGCCATTAGATCACAACAATTCCTGTTCTTTTTTATCCAAAGCTGAACCTCTACCCTGAAGGGAAAATTGTTCCTTGAGCTCTTTCAGAGCATACATATTATTAAAAGCAGAGTTTTCTTCGGAGTTAAAAACAAAAGATTTTTTTGTAAAATAAACTTCATCTTCTATTTGAAGTGTAATCTGTGGCGTATGCTGATAGAATGAAAACTTATTGTTTTACTTTGATCAATAGAATGGAATATTTCACTTGGGAGGATCCTGCATTGTTTCTCTAGTCCAAATGCCTGACCAGTTCAGGGCTGACCAAAAGGTAAAGCATATTGTTAAGAGCTTTGGCCAAATACTTCTTAAACACTGCCAGGCTTGAGGCATTGATCACCTCTCTAGGAAGCCTGGTGCAGGGTTTTGACCACCCTCTTGGTAAAGAATTGCTTCCTAATGTCCAGTCTAAACCTCTCTGATGGAGCTGCAAATGATTCCCATGTCCTGTCACTGGATCACAGGGAGAAGAGGTCAGCACCTGCCTCTCCACTTCTCCTCCTCGGGAAGCTGTAGAGAGCAATGAGCTCATCCCTCAACCTTCTTTTCTCTAAACTAGACAAGTCCAAAGTCCTTGGCTACTCCTTATAGGACATTCCTTCCAGCTTTCTTGTCCTCCTGTGGACATATTCAAGGACCTCCACATCCCTCTAAATTGTGGGGTTTAGAACTGCACACAGTACTCAAGGTGAGGCCACACCAAAGCCGAATGCAGGGGGATAATCATCTGTTCTGATCGGCTGCTTATACTGTGTTTGATGCATCCCAGGACGTGGTTCACCCTCCTGGTTGCCTAGGCACATGACTGACCCACACTGAGCTGCTGCCAACCAGCACTCCCAAATCCTTTTCTGAAGGGCTGCTTTACAGCCACTCCTTTCCCAAATCTGTACTTGTGTCCGGCATTACTCTGTCCTAGTGCGGAATTTGGCATTGTGATTTGTTAAATTTCATCCCATTAGTCATTGTCCAAAGCTCCAATCTAGATCCCCCTGCAACATCTCCTGTTCCTCAAGAGAGCCAACAGCACCTCCCAGCTTGGTGTCATCAGCAAACCTGCTAACAGTGTGTTCCTGCATCCAGATCATTGATAAATACATTGAACAGAATTGAACCCTGAGGCACAGCACTGGTGACCAGTCACAAGCCAGATGTAGCCTCATTCACTACAACCCTTTGATCTCTGCTCTTCACCCAGTACACCAGGAAACTGCTCATCCCACAGTTGGACAACTTGTTTAGAAGGAAGCTGTGGGGGGCAATATCAAAAACCTTACTAAAATCCAGCAAACTACATCCACTGCTGCCCCTTCATCCTCTATGCAGGTGACCTTATAGAGGAATATCAAATTGGTTAAACAGCACTTTCCCTTTGTGAACTCACATTGACTGTGCCTGATGATTGCATTATTCTTTAAATATCTTTCAGTATCACCTAATATGACGATCTCCATAATTTTTCCAGGAACTGAGGTTAGACCAATAAGTCTATAGTTTCCTGTGTCTTTCCTCACACCCTTTTTGTAGATGGGAATAACACTGCATAGCATTCAGTTAGCAGAGACCTCCCCAGACTCCCAAGACCTGTGGAAAACGATAGTGAGGGATCCTGCCATAACATCTGCCAGTTTTTTCAGGACTCTGGGATGAATCCCAGCAGGCATGGACTTCTGAGCATTCAGCTGATACAGCTGATCCCTTACAATTTCACTGTCCACAGATGGAAAGTCACCATTCCTACACTTGTGGTTGTCTGACTCAAGGGCTTGAGCAGCCCAAGGTCTATCAGTATTATTAAAGACAGAGGCAAATCCCCTCAATGAATATAGCAGAATAATATAGTATGGATAGTATGAATATAAATAGCAATAACTCCTTTGCAGTAACAAAGAAATGTTTGCAAAGTCTAGGGTCCCTTTATAGTAGGAAAAAAACATGACAAAAATAAAAATGAGCCAGTCTATGCAATAATAAAAGAACAGCCTTTTGTCAAATTGCTAACCAGTTTTCTTTGGATTTAGATTTTGTTCTCTTTTCTTACAGTCTCTGCTGCATTTTAAGAAAATGAATCAGCATCAGAAATGCAACACAATTGAAAAGAGGATATTGTGCTATTATATCCTTACAAAAACAGCTAGTGTAAAAAAATACATTATGACAGTGCTTCCTAATGCCCAGTCTAAAATTGGGTTATTATTTGATTTAATAAATTTAAGTAAAGTGGCAGTATGTACTCTCTATAAAATAGCTGCAAAGTGTCCCTTCATCTTCAGTATTCTGTTTAAATTAAAGATATTATTAATAGAATTTAAATGATGCATGTACTCTTAGCAATCCTTATATTCCTAAGTTGGACAAAGTTTATAAAAATTTTCGTTTTTCAGCTTTACAAGAATTTCTGTGGGATTTTTGATTGACTACTTATAAAGCTTGTAGGATAATGGGTGTCCCCTCCTGGATACCTTTGGAAGTTCTAGGTGATTTCAGTGAACTGTACAAAGAGCTGAGATCAAAGAAATAATTGGATTTCTGCAAGCTTCATAAAAATAGGTGAAAAAAGAAAAGAGAGATGCTGTAAGTGCCCCCAACAGAGGAAAGGAAAGTTATATGAGTTAATGAATCTTAACAGGCATCACAGAGTCTACATGGAAGCCACAACTTAGAAAGACCCAGCTGTGGAGAAGACAAAGATTCCATCACAGACTCTAAAATCAGTCAGTCATAACATGCAAATCTATAAGAAATCAGGCATTATTAGTTCAGCTGTTCACAGAATTATTTTTTAATATGATTTATAACTTTGTATTCATTTCTTGTAATATCTCCTTCTGAAGTTTGAAAAGCAGAATGCCATAAATCCTCAAAGTTTAAGATGATTTCTGAATTTTTAAAAGGTATCCACTGATTTTTTTTTCCTCCAAATCTCTTGTACATTCTGCAAATTATCTTAAAATAAATCTATTGTCTAAAGAAGATTCCCTTTTAACCATAGAATCCTAGAAAAAATAAGATTACAGATACACTTGAGCTTATATTGAATCTTCTGATTTGGTACAGTGATGATACTACAGAAGAGGAGTCTTCAGTACACAAGGATGTTCCATTACAGGAAGCAATGTGTGCACATTGTATTAGGGAAATTTCTATGTGAATGTGGGAAAAAGTCTTCATTGTTGAGGAGAATTGCCCCTCTGTAGATTTCCTTCTCTCGGGTGTAACCAGGAATTGTGTCTTCAGATTTCTTCACTGTGTGTACTGTAGTAGTTGTAGGAAAGGGAGTTGATTCACACTAAATTCTCTTTTTCTTTGGAAAAAAGATCCTTAATGGCAATTTCTTACACTTTTGATATTTGGTTTCTAGCCTCCTAAAGTCCTATCATATTTTAATTCTTCATCCTATCTCACCCTCTCCCAGTGAATTCACAGCTTTTTTCCTCATATTTACTTCTTTGTTCATGTCCTATTAACTAGGAACAGGAAAAAAACTTGTAAGAGAGTAAAGTGTCCATAACTATTCTTTATTTGGAACATCTGATGATACCCATTGTGATAGGCAGGTAATGGGGGAGGAAACTACTTATTTGTCTGACATCCTCTCATTCCTGTATTGCTGTTGAAAACCATTCTTTTTCCATAGCTCCTCATAATTCCATTTCAACCAGGAACACTCAAAAATGCATATGGAGACAAATGCAGATCTTTCTATGAAGATAAACCATCACTTCATGTTGTCAAATGACCCGCAGAAACAGATAAAGAAATTATTTCAAGTTCTTCATGATTCAAAGTCTTATTCTCCAAGCTATTTATGAGTTCTTGCTGAAAGCAAGCCAGATTCCATACTTAGAATGCAGTTTTGCTGTTGAGAAAGTGATCAATGATCTCTGTAATTTAACTAGTAAGTACATTTAGCAAAGCAAAAATAATTATGTTTTGTGACTACCTTGTGTATTAAGGATTTTTATTTTTTATTTTTAGTGTATTTTTAGTATATTCTTAGTCAGACACACACAACTGTGTTTTATGTGTGTGTCTTTGTCCCCTGATTATAAGCTCCTAGTATGGTTAATCTCTTTTGGAATCAAATAATTTTAGGAAAGGAGCAAATAAACAGCCCTTGTTTTCTTGACAGATAGTTTTGATTTCTCTTGTCTACTGTAACTGAACTTTGTGTCTTGCTTAATCTAATAAATACTAAGCTGTTTGTCTTACACATCTAAATCACAAACTTGGCAGCAAATCTCATCTTCCTTCTATTGGTTTTTATCTGCTGGGTTTTTCTCCCATGGGTAACATTAATATGGTGTCTGTACTACAATACCAAATGCAATGTTAATTCTTTATCTAAGTAAGTGAATATAAATACATAGTGGCATTGTCTTCTGCTTATGCATAAATATACATAATATGCTGTGACTAGAATTTTTCAGTATGAGTGTTATTCCAATTTAAGGACCTAATAGATTTTTCCTTATATTAATTCTATAGTGAAAAATAATAATGATTCTGAAAAAAAAAAAACATTTTAGTGTAATTTGAGGTAAGAACAGTTTGATAATTGAAACAAAATAAAATAATTTTAATAATAATAGTGACAGAGAGAGAAGAGTGACACCAGCAAGGGACAAGTGATGCACAATGCTGTTGCTCACCACCCACTGAGCAATGCCAAACCCATTCCCCAGTAGCAATTGGACACTCCCAGCCAATCCCCACCCACCTTATTTATACACCTGGCATGCCATTCTGTTGTGTGAAAAATCCCTTTGGCCAGTTTGGGTTACTTGTCCTGCCATGCTGCCTCATGGATTCCTGAGCATCTATTCACTGTTAGAGTACAGGAAACTGAAAAGTGCTTCACTTAGGGTAAGGCCTGCACAGCAACAACTAAAACATCAGTGTGTTATCAACATTATTCTTGTACTAAATCCAAAGCACAGATCTATACCAGCTACTAGAAAAGAATTTATCACTGCCAAAACCAGGACAATACAGAATCACACAAAATCACAGAATATGCTGAGTTGGAAGGGACCAACAAGGATCATTGACTCCAACTCACGGCCCTGCACAGGACTGTCCCCAAGAGTCACACCAAGTGCCTGAGAGTATCATCCAAATGTTCCTTGAACTCTGTCAGTCTTGGTGCTGTGACCACTTCCCTGGGGATCCTGTTCCAGAGCCCAAACACCCTCGGAGTGAAAAACCTTTTTCTAATAGCCAACCTAAACCTCTCCTGACACAACTTCCCTTGAGATCTGTGACAGACCACCACAGAGAAGAGATCAGTTCCTGCCTCTCCTTTTCCCCTCACAAGGAAGTTGTAACTGCAGTGAGGTCTCCCCTCAGTCTCCTGTCTCCTCCAGAATGAACAGACTAGATGCCCTCAGCCGCTCCTTATACAGCTTCCTCTCAAGGCCCTTCACCATCTTCATTGCCCTCTTTTGGACACTCTCCAATAGCTTAATATCTTTCTTATATTGCAGTGATCAAAACTGCACACAATATTCAAGGTGAGACCATATAAGACCTTTTGGATGTTAAAGGAACGATTATCCCCTACTGCAGCTTTAATGGGAAATCATGAAGCATTCTTAATAGTTTTTTAGGTTCATTCAGATTAAATTAGTTTAACCTTCTGAAAATCCAGGAAAATCCAGCATGATGGCAGATGTCCAGCCACAACCAGCTGTGATTTACCTTAGGTGACCAGAGAGATATGGGATCTTTGATTTGATTGCCTTGTTTGCTGAGGCTGCTGCTGCCTAAATCATGCTCATATATGAGTGATGCCATACGTTAGAGAAAATCTTAGATGGAATTGTTGTATTGATGGAACTTGTGATTTCTCCTCCCTTCCTCCTTACCCTTTCTAATGTTTCTTAGTCTCAACAAAACATTTATAAAGTGGAACAAAATTTTTTGAATTAGTGGAAAAAGTAGGTTAAGACGAAGTTCCATGCCAAAGAATAAAGCTTTCTTTTTTTGTGTGAAAAGAGTGATTCAAGACTGACATATCATATAACTGTAAATTTAGAAAACACACATCTTGTGCATTGCCTGTGGATGGTGCCATTTGGCATACTTTCACAGAAGGGTACAGAATACTTTTGTCAGTGCTTGAATATAGTATTGATTTAAGAGGTCAGTCTTTATTGTATAATTCAGTGAAAAGTTAAAGGCCTTTTGAAGGGACTCTGTATGTGCTGACGTGTAGAAGAAAGACTTAAGAGCAGGTAGCTGGAGCAAATTACAACATGCTGCCTACTCTGGAATAGGAGACACCTTGGCTTTTCATTCTATATGGTGATTTTTGATCAATACTACCTCTATTTTTTGATTCGTTACATACAATTCTGGTTTTCTAGGGAAGTAAGTCTTATGCATTCACACTTTCTGTCTACCCTTCCTTAATTATTTTTAACACATTTCAACCAATTTCAACTGAACTAGAGACAAATAGAAGTCTAAACCCTCCTAAGTTTCTATAACTTGAAATTGTAGCAACATGTGTTGTTTTCCATCTGGGCAGAAAACACGGTATTAATTCATTCTGAGAAATAGAAGCAAGTTATCTGTTAATCCTGTATTTACTAATTTCTTACATATATGTAGTTTTTAAACATGCCTAAATCTTCAGTCAATTATGACATATTCTCTCTCTTACTCAGCCAAACAGCAAGAAAAAAGAAAAGGATGAGAAGCATGAAAAGAAACAGAAGTATTGTAAAGTGAGGAGTCACCGAGGAATCAGGTTACTGTGGCAGGTAGAGGAAGCAAATCTATGGAAGGCTAGATTCATTATTTCTTGACTCATTACACATCTTCTTTCTACTCCTGTAAGTAATTTTTTTTCCTAGAAGAGAAAATTGGATTGATGCTGACAGCATCTGTTATTTGGCAAGGCTAATTCCTTAGGATCTTATTAACCCCTTTCTACCTTGCTATAACCCTAACTGCCTTTTTGAAGAGAATTTATTAAAATATTCCATGACTCTGAAAGAATGTCAGAGAATAAAAATTAATAGAGTTAGGGGAGACTGAAGGATGACAGGTGATTGAATTTCTTTCATATTCTATAATAGTGTATAGCCAAACTTTGTCAATTTTTAGTGTTAAATATGAACGCTTAAAAGTAGACACCTGTGGTGTCTGTGTAGTAAGTCTTTACAATCCTTCAGAGAAAGCTTACTGAAGTTAATCTGTTTGCTATTCTATGTAGTTTTCAAGAAACATACATTTGCCTCTGTGTCTTAACTACATCAAATTTACACTTCTCTCTACCTCCAACACCCCATCATCTTTATGGAAAAACATCTACATTGTACACTAATTCTTGTTGTCTTCTGCCCTTCCTGAGTCTATTTTTGGTTAAGCCTGTACTTACCTGTATTAGCCTGTATTTCCTGTATTCTTAACTCCATACCTCTGTTGCTGTATAGATACATTTCTTCATGCAGAATATTTTCTGAATAGTCTTTTTTTCTTTAATGAAAAGAGATAAAAATCAAAAAAATATTATCAACACTGAGTATTGAAACTATATTGGCTGTTTAGGAATTATTTAAAAATTGCATGGATACTCTTAGGCAAGTCACTCTGAATGAGGTTTGAAAAAATGTGGAAATCAACAGCAGAATGAATGGGATAAAATATTGGAAAAGAATGACACAAATAGGAAGTAGAATGTGTTCACAGATAAATGACTGTATGTACTAATGTTATGCATGTTGCTTAGCAACAGGCAGTAAAAGTGTGGATGAACAAGTAAGTACAAAAAGTAATTAAAGGAAAGAGGCATGTGCATAGCATGGTATGGATAATAACCAGAAATACAAAAAAGATGAGAAAAGGAAAGATGGAGAAAAAACCAGATATAATGTTGAGAGAAATATTGAAACTTTTTTTGTTCCTCATAGACTGATTTTTTTCCCTGTGAGGTTAGCTAGAAAAAAAGTAGGCAGCAACTTCCTCTGTAATTGTGCCTCACTATAATGTAGTTTACTCTAAGGAAAGATAAATTTTAAAATGGGAATTGACTATAAAGAAAAAATATAAAAACATTCCCACTAAATAATAAATGTAAAATACAATAAAAGTTTATTTGGCAACATAGAATCAACACAGATTTTTAATTACTTCAGTTATTTAGGAAATGAGCATTTAAAATAATACCATTCTTTTTCAGCAAGAATCCAATTTTTCTACAATTTCTGCCTCTGAATTGCTTCCTCAAAGAGAGTGTTCATGGTTTTCCTTCTAAAGCTTTATTTTCTAATACTCAGACAAAATTTCCTATAGTACAGTTTTTCACTCAACTGTTTTCAAATACGGTGTGGAATTTAAGAAGAATTTTTTATAAAAATCTACCAAAATAAGTATCAGCCTTTTTTCTTCTCTGCACCAATGAATTAGAAAGTTATGTTAAGAGTGCCTGACGTACATAGATCAATGAATGTGTTTAAAATTATTGTCTTGTAAGAGTAATGAGAGGATCTGTGGGTTACATACCTGCCAAAGGATACCGTGTACTCTTCTGCAGATTGCTGTACTATCGCTGGAACCCAGCTGCAGCATCTTGCACTTGGCCTTGTTGAAGTTCGTGAGGTTTGCACAGGCCCACCTCTCAAATCTGTCAAGGTCCCTTTGGATGGCACCCCTTCCCTCCAGTGTGTCAGCTGCACCATACAGCTTGGTGTCGACGGCAACTTGCTGAGGTTGCGCTCAATCCCTCTGTCCATGTCACCAAAAAAGATGTCAAGCAGAGCCTCATCACTGGTCTGCCTTGAAGTGTTCAAAGCCAGGTTGGATGGGGCTTTGAGCACCACTCTTATGAAAGGTGTCCCTGCATATGGCAGTGGGGCTGGAACGAGATGATCTTTTAAGTTCCCTTCCAATACAAACCGTTCTATGATTGTAAGGTTTCAACTCTAATAATTGTTTGAATACTATTATACCTGTACTTGTGGGTTTTTTGTTTTGTGTTTGTTTGGGTTTTTTAAACCTGAGAAACTATGTGTACAAAGTTTGTTTTAAAATAATACTGAAATTGCAGAATCAAGCAATCAAAGATGGATTTGCTGTATGGTTTTCTTTGAGACATTTGGAGATTATGCATTTTGTAAGAGTCTTCAGTTATGTGACTATGTATTGCTTTCTTTTTGTTTTTATAGAAAGAATTCCAGTTTCTTTGTTTCATTCCAACTCATCAAGTGAAATTATTCAATTAATGAGCATCTGCTCAGTGTTATTGCTGTGTGCATGGCCTTGTGCCTAGCTTAATCCATACCATCCAAACTCTGCAAAGTTAATTCAGGTATAATTAATCAAACTGGGAAACCATTTTCAAGTTACTGTATCCTCTAGTAATGCATCAGTAGTAAGTATTGAGACTTCCAGTCATAGACTGTGGTTCTTAAAAGTGTAACCACCTTCTAAAAAAAACCCAACTAGGTAATTGGAGCTTCTTTGGGACAGTGGAAGATAGGAAGTTAATTCTGATCTTTGAAGGTGTGTAACAGGACATTCCAGTTTAAATTTTCAAGAAGATTCCAATGTCAAATAGGTCCTTTAAGATTTAGTCCTTTAAAACTTTAAAAACGGTTGCATAAGGAATTTATTTACTTGATAGCTTCTGCTGGCTGTTCCAGTGGTTTCTTTAGTCCAGTGTTTGCCTTTGCTTTGTCATCTGTTTTCCACTTAGCTAGGTCACAGTAAATAGCCATGTACACAATTTTCCAGAGTACCAACATACAAGTCAGTCTCAGGACTGTTAGCATATCACAGATTTAAGTGTGAAGATGTTGATGTCCCCAAACATCAACAAAAACCCCAAATTATTCCAGTTATCTAGAACACATTACCTAAAACCGAAAGAAAGCCTTTTGTCAGTAGTAATACTTCCTTCTTTCCTTCCTCAGTCTGGATGTTTTTTGCATAGACATCAGTGATTCTAATTCTGTGATTAAGGGCAGTCCCTGCAATCCTGTTTGTAAATACTTGCAAATATCTCTGCTGCCTCTTTTCATGTGGAACACATGTTCTTAAGCCTCTCAGGGACAGGAACAGTTTACCGACAGCAAGGAACTGCTCCTCTTTTCAGACATGAAAGCAAAAGAGTAAAGAATGGAAAACCACGCTGAAGAAGATTTAAAACTCTCTGGTCAGCATTCACAGTTAGTTTACAGAGAGAAAAGAAACAGATTTAAATGAACATTTAAAACTTGCTGAAATTCTCCAATGTGTATAAGTATTCTAATAAAAGTGTTATAAATATTACATCATTATCAACTTCTGCAAGGAGCCAAAAGTAAGTAATATCTTTCCTCTGGTATGATTTCTACTGGCTTTTTTAAAGGTGCACTATAAGTGAAGAGATACAATTTTCCTTTATATTTTATAATTGGTCCCTATGAGGAAAATCAATACTTTGTGTGGAATGTGCTCTAAAAGTGTAAAGTACTTATATTCTTACAAGATGTAGGTCTGCCTTGATTCAGAAGTAGTGAAATAAACAAAATGAATAAGTAATCTGACTTGCAGAACACTTCAACCAATGAACTCTGTATACAAACATGGCAACAAAAGTCTCCCAGAGGAGACAACAAAGACTTGTAGAATAACTGGATGAGAATGCTTAAAAAATAGAAAAATTAGATTCAGTAGGTTCCAAAATGCTTTTAATCCAAAAATTGTGGAATTGTGTGCTAAAATAATACTGAGATTAATCTTAGCTTGCATATCTTTAATTTTCTATGATTTAAATTAGAAAATTATTAGAAAATTTAAATTATGTAATTTAAATTAGAAAATTAGAAACTTATTTACAATATTCAACTTGCCTCTAATGAAGATGCTACTTAAATGTTGATGGAAAGAGAAGAAACCACTTTTTAGAATAAGGGTTTTCAAACAGTGGAACAGATTGCCCAGAGATTATAGTGCCTCCATCTGTGGACCAATTCAAGAAACAACTTGAGACAACCCTGGACAAGCTAGCTGGCAACAGAGTTGGACTAGATGATCTCCAGAGGTCACTTCTAACCTTAACAGTTCTGTGGTGACAATGAATTAAAAGATGTGTGTGTCTATTCTCAAGAAAGACTGATTTCCAAGTCCTCCATAAATATTAAATGAAGTCAAGCTTCCAAGATTTTTGAAGGCTTTTTAGAATAACATTCTGGACAAACTTCAATAATGTTAATTATCAGTTAAAATTTGTCATATGATAATGGGAGTGAAGCAAAGGGATGATAATAACTGAGTGAAAGAATTTAATTTTGCTGAAAGGATATACTTTTTGATATTCATTTTAGCTCAGATGAGAGAATAGTTGTCTAAAATAAGCATTCCATGAAATATCAACCAAAGTCTAATGCTTAGCTGTATTCAAGAAGTCGAGAAAGTTATATGAATAGTAAGGAGATTTGCAGCTACCTTGACAGAAGCAGATTCACAGCCACCAAGTGAGAATGGGCAAAAGCAGCCTTGGGGAAGGTGACAGGAAAGCTGCCCAGCAGAAAAGGACCTGGGGATGTTAGTCAAAAGCTGGCTGAACATGAGCCAACAGTGTGCCCAGGTGTCCAAGAAGGCCAACGGCACCCTGGCTTGTATCCAAAATAGATCGTGTGGCCAGCAGAGCCAGGGCAGTGACCATCCGCCTGTACTTGGCACTGGTGAAGCCACACCTTAACTCCTGTGTCCAGCGTTGTGCCCCTCACTACTGAGGTGCTGGAGTGTGTCCAGAGAAGGGCAAAGGAGCTGGTGAAGGGTCTGGAGAACAAGTTTATGAGGAGTAGCTGAGGAGCTTGGGTTGGAGGTTGTAGTGAGGTGGGGGTCATCTCCTCTCTCAAGTAATAGGTGATAGGACCGCAGGAAATGGCCTTAAGTTGCAGAGGGGAGGTTTAGATTGGATATTAAGAAAAAAATCCTTTATCAAAAGGGTTATTAGGAACTAGAAGAGGCTGCCCAGGGAAGTGGTGGGGTCACCATCCCTGGAGGTATTTAACAGACATGGAGACGTGACACTTAAGAGCATGGCTTACTGATGGACTTGTCGGTGCTGGGCTAATGGTTGGACTGGGTGATGCTAAGGGTCTTTATCAACCTAAATAATTCTACGATTCTGTGGTTCTATGTGAATATTATTTCCCCAGATTTTGAAGAGTATGTTTTTTGGGAAAACAGTCAGCAAAACTGGAACTAAAGAAAAAGGATAGAGATGTGCCTAGAAGAAAATAGCATGGATAGAAAGTAAGGTGGTATTTCTTCCAGCTGCACTTGTGCTGTCCAGAAGGCCTTTAAACACTGGTTGAAGATGGAGCATTTTTTAATCAAATGTAGGAAAAGGTATAGTTCTGGAGAGTGTGAGCAGTGGAAACTTAACAAATACCTAATTAGTGTATAATACTTCTCATCAGCAGGTCACAAGGCTCTCTGCATAAGAGAGAGTGTCATTCTTCCATTTCGCAGAAGCAAAATGTGTTCTCATGGTAAAATAGGTGTCATTTGTAAAGTGTTCTTTAGATGACAAATGTTTCTTTGACTTTGCTTTGTTTTTGTTCCTGGTTCTTATTTGCAGGTTTTGGAATGTATACAAATGTTACACGATGTGTTTCTGATTATTTAAGGACCATCAGAGGTCTTTGAGTTGGGAGCTGGCTTTCAGCTTTCATGGATACAGTAAGAGAATGGATGAGCGTTGACACTGAGATAGATGAGACAGGGTTATAAATAATATTTTCTATAGAGAAGTTGGTGCAGTTGGAAAAACTGGAGAAGTTTTCAGATGTAACAGCTTTTATTGAGGTCAGAAAGCCAAGCCTTTCTTTATCAGTCTTGAGTAAAAATTCAATCTTTATCTGAATTTGTGACAGAATTTATCAGTTGTAAATGGGTATCTAGTTGCTTAGGCTGAGGTATCAAACCTTAGCCACCTCACTCTCATGTTACTGCCTAGAAAAAATAGCAAGCAGAAAACTGTTCTACCGTAATGAATATCTAGGTTGGATTTGGCCTTTGATCTTGACTCTTCAATCTTTCTTTAAATCTTCTACAAATATACATTCCAATTATAGGCCTTTATGTAGATAAACCAGTGATGCACTCAGACTTGACTGAGATCCATTGATTTTAACAGCTGCACTGGTACTTTGGCACATGCACAAAAATCAATTGTTTAACAAATACTGTTCTGAATTAATCATTACGAAACATAGGCAAGACTCCATTTTCACAGGTACACAATAAAATATCCCAAACTTTGGCTTATAATTTAATGCAAAAGTTCTGTAAAGTATTAGTTCTATCAAGTAGATAAGAGAAATTTAGACTTCCCAAATCCTCTCATTCTATTGCATTTTACTTCCTTGGTAATATCTTTTTTCCTAGTTAAAACGTTTCCTAAAGTAACAAACTACCTGTTGTGGAAGTTCTACCCTGAAAAGAGATTCCTTAAAAATATGTTTGTTAAATCAGACGTAGCCATGTATTTTGCTTGGAGGGAATAATCAATCTTGTGATGCTAGTAACGAATAAAAGTCCTGAGCTAAGACAGAATAAGTAGAACTGTGATGTTTCAGGGTCCATTCCTGGACCTGTGTGATGATTAATTCCTCTGCTGTTGTAGAGGAAAGTAGCCAGTGAAATGCTATGTTTTGAATGGGAACTCAATTTTATATTACTCCCTGAGGGTAATTTCAGTTTAATATTTTGAAGAACTCCATCATTTATGCAGAATCATAGAATACCAGGTTGGAAGGGACCTCAAGGATTATCTGGTCCAACCTTTCTTGGCAAAAGCACAGTTTATACAAGATGGCCTGGCACCTGTCTATCTGGATCTTAAAAGTGCCTAACACTGGGGAATCCTCCACTTCCCTGGGGAAATTATTCCAATGACTGATTGTTCTCATTGTGGAAAATATTGTGGTTTGTAATCTCCTCTGGAATAACTTGTACCCATTACCCCTCAGCTTTTGCATGTGACTCCTTGTAAAAGGGGAGTCTCCATCTTGTTTGCAGCAATCCTTTAAATACTGGAACAAGGTGATAATGCCTTCTATAAGCCTTCTTTCCTCAAGGCTGAACAAACACAGTTTGCTCAGCCTTTCCTCATATGACAGGCTTCCCTGTCCTTGGATCATCTTTGTGGCCCGTCTCTGGACCCTCTCCAGCTTTCGCACATCTTTTTTTGCATAATGGAGACCAAAACCAAACACAGGTATTCTAGGTGTTACCTGACAAGTGCTGAGAAGAGTGGGATAGTGGCCTCTTTATCTCTGCTGGCAATACCCTTGTTGATGAAAACCTGCTTCCTGTTGGCTTTCCTTTTCCACAGCAGTGCACTGTTCACTCATACTGACCTTGTCCACCAGGATCCCCAGATCCCTTTCCACAGAGCTGCTCCCCAGATGGATAGATCCCAGCCCAGGCTGCACTCCTGGAATATGTCTTCCCAGGTGCAAGAACTTACCCTTGTCCTTGTAGAGCTTCCTAAAGGTTCTTTTTAGCTCACTCTTCCAGCTGACCCAGATCATCCTGCAGAGTGGTCTCTCTTCTGAAGGATCCACTTGCCCACTCAGTTTGGTATCATCAGTGAACTTCACCGGGGTACACTTGATCCCAACTCCCAGATCACTCATGGAGATATTAAAGTGTTGTGCCCAATACCTCTAGGGGACCCCACCTATGATAGGCTGCTGGTTTGAGAAGGAGCTACTGACCAGCCCACTGTGTGTGCTGCCTCTCAGCCAGTTCCCCACCCACCACACAGACCACTTCTCTAGATGCCTCAGGTTCCCTAGGAGGACGCTGTGGGGAACCATATCAAAAGACTTGGAGAATTCCAGGTAGCCGGTGTTCACCGCTTACCCTGCACCATCTGAGCAGGTTACTTTGTCATAGAAGGCCTGTGCTACAGATGTGTACAGGTGACATCCACAGCTCAAATGATTTCCAGTTTTAACTGATCTCCTTTGTCACCCCAAAATCAATGGTATGCTTTACAGTTAGAGTGTGATTTCTGGTTAGCTTAGCATTGTTGTTCTTCTCACAGCAGCACTTTTCTCATTTGTATTAAAAGGCCTGTATCTATTTTTCTGCTTTCACTAGATACAGAATGGATTCTGGAAATGAATGAAGGAATTTTGTTTCTTTTTTTTTTTTTCCTTTCTTTTGATATACCCAACATAATATTTTCCTCTCTCAGTTTCTAAAATTATGTTGTGCCTGTATTGTTTAGAATTGGAAGGCTGGCAATTGCAAATGCACAGTAGAAAAGGTAAAATATCTTTATAAGCATAGTGTTGAATATTATTTCTTAAATATAATACAAAAATGGTCTGATAGTTTTCATTCTACTCTGCTCTGGTAAGAGCACCTGCAGTGCTTCATCCAGCTCTGGGGTCCCCAGCACAGAAAGAACACCAAGCTGTTGGAGCAAGTCCAGAGGAGGGACACTAAGATGCTTAGAGGGATGAAGGACATCTCCTATGAGGAAAGGCTGAGAGAACTGAGTTAGTTTAGTCTGGGAAAGAGAACTCTGTGGGCTTTGGTGTGACCTAATTACAGCCTTCTAGTACCTTAAGGTAGCCTACAAGAAGGGTGGAATGAGACTTTTTACAAGGGCATGTAGTGACAGGACAAGGGGAATGTCTTTAAACTGAGAGTAAGTTTAGCTGAGATATTAGGAAGAAATTCATTACTGCAAGGGTGGTGAGGCACTGGAACAGGTTGCCTAGAGAGGCTGTGGATGCCCCATTCCTGTAAGTGTTCAGGGCCAGGATGGATGGATCTCTGAACAACCTGGTCTAGTGAAAGGTGCCCCTGCCAATGGCAGAGGAGTTGGAACTAGATGATCTTTAAAGTCCCTTCCAACCCAAACCTTTCTATGATTCTATGAAAACAGGTAACTAAAAAAGAATTAACAATTATGTAAGGTCCCAGAGATTTACTAGATCGACTGTAATTATCTTTATGAAAATACTATTATGTTGAAAGGCAAGCTGTCATATTTGATCCTATTGCTTTTGAATCTTTTATATCAAATAGTCTTTTATTCCAATGTATCTGAGAAATACTGCTTTTAAGGGAGAGCTAAGTATGGCTTTCATGATAATATACAGACAGCTCATGCCTACAAGCTCAAGAAATTTTATTAGCAGTGATTTCTGAGCTACGTGAGTTCCTGTACCTTGTAGGGTCCCATTCGGATTCAAAGATCTTGGAGGTCTTTTCCATCTTTAGTGATGCTATGATTCTACAATTTGACAGTAAAAATTAATAGGTGTGACTGATGATTTTTTAGTTTTCTCTTACTGTCCACAGCACAGCAGAATTTGGACATTGGAGTGCTTGATTTCATTCTGCAAAATACAAGTTTTGATAATAAAATGATTCTGTAGATTTGACAGACTTACAATTTTGTACAATGTAATTTATGCAACTTTCTGATTTAAAAGATGGCATTATTCCTCTCTACGACCACCGGAAAGGAGGTTATAGCAGGGTGGGGGTCAGTCTGTTCTCCCAATTAATGAGTCACAGGACAAGAGAAAATGACCTCAAATTGTGCCAGGGGAGATTTACATTGGGTATTAGGAAAAATTTCTTCACCAAGACTAGACAAGGCTGCCCAGGGAAGTGGTGGAGCCATCAGCCCTGCAGGTATTTAAAATGGGGGTTGATGTGGCACCTCAGGATATGGCTTAGTGGTGAGCTTGACAGTGTTAGGGTAACAATTAGACTTGATGATCTTAAAGGTCTTTTCCAACCGTAATGGTTTTGTGATTATACATGTGCTATACGGATGCAAAACTGACTGAATAGATTTCAGAAAGTTATTGGAAAATTATAAATGAACTGAGGTGTTTCATTTTGGATTTTGCAGTTATTAATACAAGGCTTCATTTTGTTAAATATTTTGTGATTTGTCAGTGTTGGTAGAATCTGTCAGTGATTCTAAGATGGAAAAATAGCAAAGAACTATCATGAGAAGGCAGGTAGAGAATTACCAGAGGAACAAATTTTCACATTATCAAAGAAAAATAGTGAACTACCTGTTATTTTAAAATAAGTACTTATGCAGCCAATTAACAAAAAAAAAAAAAATTGTTCATTGCAATACTGGAAGTTGCACAAGATTTGCTGATCTTTTCTTTTAACTTAAATTATTAATCTATGAAAAATTGTCTCAGTAGCCAGTAGTCATATTGCCTGTTCCAGTAGCAGGAGGCAAATAATTCTATATTGCTTTTAGGAACACTTTTCATCAGTCAGATTAACATAATAATCTCTGTGATAACCCTCAGACAGCCTATATGTGTGTGCATAATAATGTACTCAGCCACCAAGCACATCCATATTCATGGCTCACCATTCTCAGTCTTCAGGCTCCTCCTAAGGCCGTTGTTTCAGGCTCACAGGATGATGCAGACATGCATAGCCAAGACCTCTGCTGGCAGCAGCACTGTCAATGACACTAGTGAGACAGTCCAGCAAGGTGCAAGAGGTATCATTTCTAGATCTAGGTCAAACCCAACCATCTGCTTTAAATTCAAGGTCCAATACCAACAATGAGGCATAACTGTCACTTGGAGTTCCCATCTCATCTAGCTTGGACAAAAAGATTGACATTTAATTATAGTTTAAATAATGCTGTTCAGTTAACAAGTTTTTGAAGTGTCTGGTATTCTTGTCTGGCTCAAAACTGAGATTTCTTGACCATTACAAGGTGCCATTAGGGTTTCTTTGTGAGTTACAGGAAAGACCATGCTTTTTACAGCTACCCTTTAGAGGCACTATGAACTATCAGACAAGATATCCAGGCTCTTCACATTGTTATGTTCTCAGATTCAGAGCTACTGCATGGCTGCTGCCACCTCTCTGAACTAATTACATGGGGGCTTTATATTTTGCCTCAGGTTCTGTGTGTGCCTCACCTTCATTATCTCTGCTCAGAAAGCAATGTGAAAACAAATTACAGTACTATAGCTGCTAAAATTAAGCAAAGTTTGCAGTTTTGTCATTGGAGACCCAGTACTAACCTGCAGTTAGTCTTGCTACCCAGTTACATAAAGGGGACCACTGAATAAACCTAGACACACCAAAGACAAGCATAAAAAGAATTAATTACATGGTTTTTGTGCTAACATTGAAGAAGAAGTAGAGTTAAAGTCAGCTACCTTCTCCTTCCGTCTTCTCTTCTCTACACCAATTAGTAATAAAACATGGTTCTCTCCAGGGAGTCCTGAGTCTTAAAACATGCTTTGGCAGGGTTATAGGTGATATGATAATTATTTAAAGATGAATCAATTATAGACACTGAAGCTGTAGGCAACATGTTACTTTGACTTGTATTTCAGAATCTACCCAATTTTCATTAAAACAATTGGTCATATAATGCCCATGATATGAATAGATTCCAGAGTTTTTAAACAAGAAATGGAACTGTGATAACTTGATCTTTGAGCTCTGAAGGTCAAAAATGTAACCTTTTTGTAGAGCTCATTAAAATGAACATGATAGATATGAGCAACTATATAAGAAGTTCAGAAGACTCCGTCAGTAAAAAGACTTTCTTTAACTAGAAGCCCCTACCTGCCCTATGTGTGTATTTTTTTTATGATTACCTGACAATACTAATTATCTTACCCACCTCTTCTCTTTCATAAAAATATATAAGCATGAGTTCTGCAAGATACCTAAGAAAAATATGGAGCCTTTAGATGTACTGGATATGGCTGAGGATCTTAAGTTAAATATGTGAAATTTCTTGTCCATGTAAGCCCATTAATATCTTGCATTTATGCTTATTATTTTTATGTGAAATAAATAATAGGAATGGTAAGATTCCTCAGAAGCATTACCACTAAAGTCTTTAAATGATTAAAATTGTGTAACTGGTATGGAATCTGCAGATCCTGATAACAAATTGAAATTCTGTGCTCCAGTTCTGAAAACTTAAAGCATACTGTTACTAAAGGTCAGAAGAAGGTTAAAGTTTCAAAACCATGCTCCAAGTATACATTTCCATAGACACTAATAATATGCAAAAGCTTGCTGGTTTAAATTGAGGAATATTTTATCATAAGAATCACAGAATTGTTAGTATTGGAAGGGACCTCTTGGAGATCGTCTAGTCCAACCAAGACAGGGGTGCCTGGAGCAGGAACTTCCCCAGAGGGTTTTTGAACGTCTCCAGAGAGGGAGACTCCATGACCTCCCCAGGCAGCCTGTTCAGTGCACTGGCACCCTCAGTGTAAAGTTCTTTCTCATGTTAAGGTGGAACTTGTGTTTCAGTTTATGGACATTGCTCCTCATTCCTCATCCTCCTCTCTGGGCACCACTGAAAAGAGTCTGGCACCACCCTCTTGGCACCCACCTTTGAGATAATTATATGCATTAATGAGATCCCCGCTCAGTCTTCTCTAGACCAAACAATGTTATTTACTTACTCCTATAGATTGTTTGAGATTTAACAAGTTTCTTCCTTGAAGATTAATACAATCTGTTCTTGCATCTTCTTACTGAGTGGTCTGTTGAAAGCTCCAAATGGCTAAGAATATATTCCTACAAAAATAGATTTGCTTATCCTACTCTTCAAAGTCAAGGGACTCCTCACCACACTTACCACATCTATAAAAATATATCCACAAAACAGGCCCATTCAGCTATTGCTGAATTCTGTTCTTTCCTTGATTTGACATTTCTTTAGTCACCTGAGTTTGTAACAGACAAGCAATAGATTTATATACTATAATGCCTAAAGTCCTAAAAATGATTGTCTCATCAATGGTTAAAAAGAGGAAGCATGCAGTTCCACATAGTTCCTAAAATCCTTATTGAAAGAACTACTTTGCTAAAATTGTTATTTGCTATAAAATCAGTGAACTCATGTTTCTGGTGAAGCACAGCTATTTACATATGGAAAGACCAGTATGTGGTTTATATAGATATGCTACAGTTTGATTGTGTTCCTGAAGAAGCTGTCAATATTAATATTCTCAGAATTTACATAAACAGATACAAGAGTTCTGAATCTTATCCCTACATATTAACCTTGATTATATTTCCTGTTCTTTCAGATATGTATAAGAAAGTAATACTGAAGTGCTAATTTAATTAGTAGAGTTGTAACTATGAAAACCTAAGCTGAAATTCAGTTTTTGATACATTAGTCACTTGAGATTATTTATGTTAACAAATCTTACGAAGATTTGAAAGTCATTCATTGTCAGGAGCTCACTGCTTCTCGTCTTCTTGAAACTGTTTTTTACATATTCTGTTACACACATGAAATACGTTTTTCAGATGTGTGATTCTTGCAGTACACTGCTCTCCCTGCCTTCCTCATATTTACATCAAAACTTTCCCCTCACTTGGGTATATCAACCATTTATGGCTAGGTTGTTTTTTCTTACTTAGATGAAAATGCAAGCAACCTGTTTCCTTTGGAAAACATATTTAGTGAAATTACAGTCTTGTTTGCCATATGGTGCTCCATACAGATGGATGATTATTATGCAAATCTTTTGATTAGTGAGTTTCTGCCATTCTAGGAATCATTTGCTTTGTGTGTGTTGGCTTTGTACACATTTAGTTCCATTCTTAGGATGATCTGGGACTGTGCCAAATCTTTTATAATCTCAGTGATACAGTTTTTTTACAACTTTAAACTTTTTTCTTGTATTTATGGTTTAGTCTATTTTCTTTGTTCATCAGGCAAAAGAAGTAACTTTTACTTCAATTTGCCATATGAGAGATATAATGCAAGAAACATCATGCCATGCTGAATGAAATCATTAGCAAAATTTGCATCTTTCCATCACAGACTCTGCCTCCATGGTTATAGGCACGTAAGACCAGTCAAATAAAGTATTTCATTTTATATGTAATGTCTCATATGAAACCAGACTCTAGTCTGATGATTTCTACTAGCTTTTCTCCTCTAAGCAATTTTTGTATTTGAGCCCTGGCCAGAATGATATATAGTGTTAGATGTTGTGTTGGTTGTTTTTTTCTTTTTTTCATTTCTACGTGGTTCATAAAGATTTCAGATAGGAATTGTATCTTCAGCTCTTTGTCTATGAACATGAAATGTGAAAATCATATGTGAAAAGAGAATGTTACTTCTTGTAGCTAGATCTTTAGTTATCTCTACTGTTAAATTTAGATTCCTTAAATACAAGGGGTTAAGGTCTGTGAGGGATAGAAAGAATTCAGTATATGTTTAAGTTCCTTACTAACATTAAACTCTGTATTGCAATTTGTTATGTCTCATGTAAAAGTCAGAGTTTTTTCCACTGCCTCAAGCAGTCATAATATTCATTAAAATTAAAGAATTACTAAATGATACAGTTGAGGTGCATGAACAAGAGCATCAGACTTCTTATTTCTTCAGAGAGCTAAAATCTAGACCTTAGTACAGCTGAGACTATGAGTGATGTCATTTAAGCTCTCCCACAGAATAGCAAGCTGCACATCACTGTATCTGTTCCAGGAGTGAATTTTTGTAAATTAATCTAATCTTTTATCTTTGTCACAAAACTTTCTAATGAATGAGTCTCCTAAACTGAAATTTAGGTTTTTAAATGTTATATGTCTTGCAATATTTTAATGTTGTGCAAATATTTCAGACGTAAACACTATAAAACGATACTGCTATAACTTGAAAGTATAAAATGTAATAAAGTGATATTCCTTAACTATATAATCCAAGGTTATAGTGAAGGAGATGGTTTCCAAGAGTAAAACAGTATTTTATGATCAAAGCCATTGCCTTTCATCCATTTATCTAAATCAGCTCATTAAAACATTTAATGAATATATAGATACCTATCCCATAGAAAGCAGCTCTTGCTTCTTCAAAGCTTGCTGAAAATAAAGCAGTTTTATCGAAGGTAAAAACTGAAATGGACTGGCTGTAAAGCCAAACTGCATAATTTACTTCATCAGAGTCATTATTGGTTGGAAATTTTGCAGCCTAATATGCATCAAGGAAGAACTAGATGGTTATAGCAATCCATTTTAGTTTTTATCTCATTAATCTAATAATCATCTGTCTGTAACCAGTTGAATTTTAGATTTATTTAAGTCACTACAAGGTAAAAGAACAATTTTACTGTTGTCAAACAAAGAATCTCTTGAAACATTACATTTCAGTATTTTGAAAAAATGTTCTTTTTTCTTTTCACTAGTTAAGACTAGTAAGCAATGGATGTTGCTACTTGTAGGCCATTATACCTATGTGAAATAATGCTTTTAATTAGATTTGAAAATGTGTTCAAATACTTGGTAATATAAGTAATGGGAATGTTCCAGAAGTGGGTCCTACTTAAAGAGACAATAGAGCCTTCTTGGACATTCTTTTTCAGTCTGATTTTGTGTGTCAAGAATTTTACGACTTAATACTAAGTATTTATCACTTTTCTCCCTTTTGAATTTTTCATTGTCTCAAAATGAGATCTAGGACCTTCTAAATGTCCTCTTCAAA
The DNA here is from genome assembly GCA_038380795.1 of Pyrocephalus nanus. Taxonomy (NCBI): domain Eukaryota; kingdom Metazoa; phylum Chordata; class Aves; order Passeriformes; family Tyrannidae; genus Pyrocephalus; species Pyrocephalus nanus. The sequence goes on along the minus strand of CM076265.1, from coordinate 46,483,888 downwards.
CAGTGAGCAGATAGGGCAACAACCGATAAATAAACCAAATCTCTTGCTCAAAGTTTCAATATCAAATGAGTTAGAATTTAGGGAATTTAGGGAATTTCCTCAGTAGGGAAGTACACAGGCTGGATGACTTTCTCTCTCAGCTGATGACTATCTCAGTTTCCTATCTGAACCTTTTAAATACATGATTCCCTCCTGGTTGCAAGTCTCAGTTCTGCTGTCAAGTTTCTCTTGAATCCTCTTGGCATTTCTATGTGTGAGTGTTGTGACCCTCAGTTCTGGCACGACATGTGCTCAAATATTATAGCACTGTTCTCTACTTCCTGACAAGACTCAGCTGTGTAGTGACTGTTCCATGTGTAGTAATGATTACAAGGAATTGCATTAGTAACTGCTAGTTTTCCCGGCACTAAGATACTCATAAATATATCCTTCATCGGAATCTTCTGATATGGACACACCCAGTTTGTAGTGCTCCTGTAGCAATAGTATAGTATAGTATTCTTATCAATCCATTGAAACTTTGGCAATTTCTCCCCTACCCTCCAAAGACACTGATAAAGAAACTGTTACTGTATGGTTACTAACTTAGACCATTTAGCTATAATTATTGTCCAACCACTACAGTACTAATTTGCTAATTTTTTCTAATATGTTTCCTACTGGACTAATTAGGAAAAGTCCATATAAGTGTTAGTGTTCCTGAATAGAGTGTGGATGTTTTCTTAGGAACTTAGGAGGGAGCTGGAAAGAAAGGAAGAAAGGAAAAAGGAAGAAAGGAAGAAAGGAAGGAAGAAATATATTTTCTTTAATAGCCATGAAGATTTAAGCAATAGGGGGAAAGGTAAGGTAGTCTGGAAATATGAATACTTATTTAGAAATACTAATTTAATGAAAGGAAAAAATTCAAGACTAATGATGGGGAATTGGGCTGCAAATGCCACTGTGAACACAGAAGCAGGTAGCATATATCTTCAAACTATGTTGAAATTTTAAACTAATTTCTTTGTTTATTAGTTTGTGTATCTACTTTCTGACCCATTCATACATGATAAAGATTGTTTTTCTCTCTCTAAAACAATTAATAAAAAAAATTATTAAAACAATGTTATCTGCACAGAAGTATTTAGTAAGTAATCTATTGTAAAATATGGTGAATTTAGGACCTGTGAACAATCCACTCAAGTAACAGCAAAGGACTAGCAATAAGTTATACCTTTCAGAACTGTCTTATCTTTGTGGATATCTTACACTGTATATGAATTTATTTTCATTGTTTTCTTTCATAATTATGAGGTTAAATCTGTATTGTTATGCCACTATCATTAAAGTTTCAATAGACAAAACTATTCCTTCATTACAAAAAATTTTATTGCCTCATTGGTTTGCACAGTAAAAATGTGAGAAGCTACAAATTAAAAGCATGACTTTCCTCTATAACAGAAAATGGTTGGATGGATAGAAGGTAAATACCATTTGCTACAAATGTATAATGTTTATCTTGCATAATTGCCCATCTGAATTCATGGGCAGCTGTATGCTTTTCAGCACTTAACTGTAATATTTTGTTCTATGGGACTGATGATGTTTGGAAGTGTAATTTTTAAAAGACTAAATGTGTTATGTTCTGCATAACTGGATAAAGCTGGTCAGATGCAATGAAGAAAATTAGTTTTGGAGAATGATGGTCAGCAAACATTTCTCCTTAAAAAATTGCACCACTATTGTCATATATTGACAAAATAAAAATTCATATGTAATTTATTAATAGAAATTGTGAATTATTATCTTCACTAGCTCTAGTAAGAATCGAATAAGTCAGATATAGTTGATCTTTTAGCATTTAGGCCATTATTTATCATTGTTATTCACTATAGCTAGATGGTTTTGTACTTTAGCTCTTTAGATGTCACACTTCAAAGAACTTTCAGTGATGGCCTCTGAACATGCTAAAAACTTGCATGTCATATTTTTGTTTTAAAAATTTCTTTATTTTGTCAAAATTCCCTTTATATTACTTCTATTTAAATTATGATTTTGTATTTAATGTATTGTTTCTATATATAAAATAATCCAATTCATTTAAATAAAAGAGACAAGATTTGGGGAACTTTTATGCCTGAATTCTGGCCTGGTTTATCCAGCTGTCTGATGAACGATATTACCTCTTCCCACGGAATTTTCAGTTCTTGAACGATATCAGTCGTGACAACATGACACTGATTTTATCATAACTGATACCCTGAAACGAAGAAGTTCTTTGTCTTACGGAAACTGGATGTGGGAGTCCCAAATGAAAGAACCACCTACTCATTTAGAAATGCATGGGGAACTATTCCTCTACAAACATAAAATTCCCTTCATAACGTGTCTCTAACTTTACAGGGAGAATTAAGCAGCCTGGCCATGCCCTATTTACATTCTTCTACCTTTGAAGCAACTGATCAGCAATGAACAAAAACCAAACTAACTGAAAAAAAAACTGAAAAAAGCCAAACAAAACAAAACAAAACACCCCCTACCTAACCCTCCCAAGAAGCTGCATTAATTTTCTGTAAATATCTTTCCTTTTGTTGTTGAAAATAGTGATGAGAAGTTTCTTCTGTGATCATAAAAAACTTGCCTATGGAATTCAGCAAGTTCATTTTCTTGCATTTTTAATGCTAAGATTAGGTTAATTTAGGCTAATGAGACACAGGAGTTATGTGAAAACAGGGAAAAAAGAAGCAAAGGTAGGGATGAAAAGAGGAAAACAACCCCTTAACTGTAGCTGGCTCGTGGTTAAACTACTAAGCAGCCGTGATTTTATCTGTATGTTGGACAAAATTGGAAAAAAAAGGCTTCTTGTGCTGGATATCACAATAAAATTATTAATTACCTTAGTGTTGAGTGTCATCAACTTCTTAGAAACTTTTATGTCCTCAGAGTATGACCTCAGTACCTTACAGCCACTCCTAAAGTGTATAATGAGAGGGTTTTGGGGAGTAAAGGGTTGCATTCTCAACAAGAAAGTTGAAGCACAGAGTAGATGAAGTGGCTGGTGTCACATATGGAACAAATAGAAGCACCAGTAACTGAACACAGACCTCAAGTTCTAGACTAGACCATCTGTTTGCCAGCCATATTTCTTCTTTATGATTCTGCCTATGATTGGTTATTAAATTCATGTATCAATTTTTTAAGTGGAATGACACATTCCGCTCTTTATGCAGTGCCTTTCCAATTGTATATGATTTCCTTTGAGAAACAGAAATGTAACTTATTTACGGCGCAACTACAAGCTTTCATATGAAAGAATATAGTATTTTTATCTAAATAGTAAAATAGACATTAGTTACTACTCTGCTTTCTTTCAATTTTCTGTTTTGCTTACAGAGCTGTTGACAGTTTGTTTGCAGTATTTCAGCATGAAATATACAGTTATGTCTGATCACAGAGACTTTTTGTCATTAAGAAAACAAAATTCCAATAAATAAAAATAATTCTAAATAAATTTACATATAAATGAATGTTACAATGTAGTAGGAGATTTACTAATTTTTCTAAAACATTCATCATTTGTGACATCCCACCCTTAAGGGGATGGGAGCACCCAAGATTCATAGATGGCCATCGGCAAAAGGAAGGACAAAAGTCAGAGGGTCTACAAAAACTCACAAAGTTTTATTAGTAAATGACACACTGGGCATGGAAATTGGCGTGTTAGACCCTGGCCTCTTAAACATGGCAGTGTGTTTTGGATCACAGGCTAAGGGAAGAGAAAGAGATTAATAAAAGAGGAGGAGAGAGAAAGTGAAAAAAAAAGAGAGAAAGAGGTCAAGAATAGAAAGAGGGAAAGAAAGGAAGAAAGGAAGGAAAAAAGGAAGAAAAGAGGGGAAAGAAAAAAGGAAATCACCAGTCCTGGCTTCATTGTCAATCCAGCTGATGGGATGTCAAGGGTCCTGGGTGCACTGCCTGGGCTTGCTGGGGCTGGTTTTTTTACATACAAGTTTTCCTTGCCCTGGATACAGGTTTCTCACTTTCTATGCAAAGGAGTTATCATGTGCAGTCTATTCTTTTAGACCTTTCTGGAAATGGGTCAGAAAGCTGTGGGGCTCTTGGGTGGTCCTGATTTTCCCTGTACACTCCATGCCCACTTTTCGATCTCATCCTGCACTTGGGTTGTTCTGTTCTGTGCTTATCTCCAGGAACTAGAACAAGGACATTTGTCCTGCAAAAGTGCTGCCCTACCTCCACGTGACCCCTTCTCCAGCTTCCTCTTGTTCTTTCCCACAGCATGTTATTACCAACAGTCATAAGTTATTATCTACAAGCCTTGTCTGTTATTACCAACAATCCTTAGTTGGCTCCACAGCCATCCAGTTACCAGTGTTTGAGACCTGCACATTAGCCCCTTATCTTTTGGGCTTCTACACCACTGTCTGTCTCCTTTTTCACATGATCTTTTTACATCTACACTGCTAAATAATGGGATCTCGTTACTTTCCTTGGACTTTTGGGTCCATGGAGGGGAGCCAGTGTATCTAATTTGTTTTATGTACTTAATTCAGATTGGTTTTTACCTGGCCTTGGCAGGTGTAGGACTAGGAAAAAAAGCACACTTTCTTTCAGAAAGTGAGTTTAGGTTGGGAAAAAGTGTTTCTTTCCACAAAGATGCTGTAGACATTTTACTTTTTGTTCCATACAAGCTTCTTTGCTGATCAGAGCTTTGGGCACTTTCAGAATTATGACTATGTCTGTTTCTGGAAAACAGAAGGGTACATGCATGAGACTTGAATAGTGAGATGGCATCTGATTAAATCCTACATTTTTTATGTATATTGGCTTAAAAAGGGGGAAGAATAATGAAGTTACTGGTTAATAAAGAATGTCAGATTATTTATGCTGGTTGGGACTGTGTAAGTTTATCAAAATATCTAATGGAACCTTCAATACCTAGGAAATTGTTAGTCCAAAGGGAGATGAACACCATTACCTACAGAATTAAGGTTTATATGTAGCCAAAGAAATGATTTTCAATAGTCATGTGCATTCTCGGTTCTAAATTAACTCAGCAACTCTCAAGGAAACAGCCTCCAAATCATCATAGATGTGTAATTTAATATGTCTGCTTGTATTCAGCAATATCAGAAACATACGGAGATAGTGCTGGGAAATAAAGGGAACAAGAAAAAAGCAATATTGGAATACTTGTAATACACTGCTGTAAATTGATATTCCTTTCCTTTGGTTGCTCCATGTGTTTCAGTGGAAACTGATGGTCTCCTCTCTCATCTTTTTTTAAGAATTATTTACAAGGGATGATTCATCCCACCTGTGGCAGGATGCAATGACTCCTCAGAAAGTGCCTCTCCCTCTCTTCAGTGGCTAGACAAACCCAAGATAACTGGTTTCAACTAGACAGAACTAGGAAGAATCAGGAAAGGATTAAGTCTTTTACTCCTCATAGGAGTAAAAATACAGGAAGTTATATTAAGTACATTTTTTACTTAGGTGTGAAAATATGACTGCTTAAACTATAAGGGACCCACATATCAACAAGCACGGGGAAGAACATTCCTCTCTGAATGCCTGTTTCACAACTTAGGACTATTGACAAGTACTAGTATTTTTTCTTGGAGTATTTGCTATCGATAATTTTCAAAGACTGGGTACAAGCTAAATCAATAATTTGATCTAGTGTGGCAATTTTTGTATTTACATTCTTTATTTCTAATGTGAAAACATAAGGTTAAAGGGAAAGCTGGTTCATTTCCAATACTATGCAAAGGGATTGAGCTTTGCATTAAAGCCTCGTAGGGTGTTAGAGGGTGCAGTTGTACCAAAACATCTACCCATAAAATGTGAAGTAGCTTTCTATAGATTGCTGTAGGAATGCATGAATTTCAAGCAACTGTGAAGTGCCAGTGAAAACTTACACTCTCTGAGTCTAATCAGATTTTGGGTTTGAAAACATCTTTTTTTTTTTTTTCTTTCTATTATCTTTCTTATCTATTGCAGTCATTCTTATTAAAACCCAAATACATACAAATTATAAAATCTCATATGAATGCCAATGTCTGAAAAAGAGTTCTTGTTGACATTTTACTTTTTACAGTAGTGCATGTAACAAAATGGTCACAGTCTTCCTTTTTCTATAAAATAAAGTCTTAAAAACAGTAATACAGTTCATGCATAGTTTAAGAAATCACTTATGGAAATCTGAAGGTAAAAGATGCAGTGTGATAGGCCTACCAAGTGAGGTATTAATAGAAATCTATTATAAGTGTGTCTCTGTGCTTCAGTAAGTCGAGAGGTATGTATTAATTCCAGCTGCTTTTAACACGTGGCAATATTTAGAACTTGAGCTCTAGGATATATACTGGTCCCTTAATGTAGCACAGTAACTGATATAAGTTCCCATTTTTTTCCATTGCTTTTGTTTTATTTTGGTTTTTCAAGGACATTGTGTTGTTCTTTGAAAAGGACACCATCTGTTAAATGCTGTCTTCTATAGATCATGTACAATATTATAAAAATAAATTATGTTATAAATATTTGGTAACCTTTATGCAAAGCAGGTCTTACAAATCAAGCTTAATCAAATGATGCTGTGCTAGTTGTGCTATTTTTACTAGTTTTGTTTTTCAAACTAGTCTTCTAGACTATAGGTAGATTTGATTACATTAAATTGTTAGTTCTGTGTTTATTCAGCCACTAAGGAGCATCTGATTAAAACATTTTATAACATTTCACAGTAATAGACAAACTTCTCCAAAGTATTTAAGAATTAAAATTGAAAACCTAAAAGCAATTTCAGCAAAAATTACCTGATAGGAAGGTTCTACAGTCATTTTCATGCTCTTCTAAATACATGTAGAGAGGAAACTCCCTGTAGTGAGTTATTTCTGAAGTGTGTTCTGCTGCTCACCCTGGAGGAAGTGGTGTTAATGGTGTTAATGTTCCATGGGAACAACATTTAGAGTTCCTGCAGACCTCAGGATATGCCAGACCTGCCTTTTCTCTTGGGCTCCATCACAGTCTGTTAGCGGCAAGAAACCCCAGTAAGATGATGGATAGGTAGTACTTAGCTCAGCATCCCAAACAGGTCCTTGAAACTCTCTCTCGAGCGACTGTTCTGCCTTTTCCTGCTGTCCATGTCAAAGTTGCTTGTGTATTCATGTGTCATTTGTTGCACCTTCAGTTTGGGAATCAAGGCTAAGATTTTGAACATATCAGTGAATGCAGTCAGTAGCAATGCCACGTGTGTATATCCTCAGCATTCAGGATTGGCAAGTATGTGTTAATCTCTGTGACAGGAGATCTGAAGTAACAAATCCTCACCACATCTGATGGTATGAACTCTACTGTCAAAGACTGCATTGACACACTGTGATCTATTAAAGTGGTCAGTTTTCCTCTATTGCTTCTTTTGTGGGACTTACTGTGAAAGTTCTGTTGCTGGAAATGTAATTTTCCTCATCATTATATTTCTTTTCTAGCTGGATCGTCACATACTAGAATACTGTTGAGCACAAAGAGAAAAGCTCTTCAGAATAACTGTTCTTAAGTGATTAAATGATTATCATCTCTGTCCCTTTTCTTTGATCTTACAATCAACTTCAAGATGGTACTGGATAACTCAGTTGAAATGATTATATATTTGAAATAGAAAGTATTTATCTCCTTTTTGGTATCACTATGTTTAAACAGGTGGATTTCTTTCCATTAATGTTAGTATTTTATAGTTCCTTGTAACTGTCCCCTTACTTGAATATTTGAATAACATTTAGAGTATAAATATGCCTAACAGGAACTGATATACTAGGGGTAAAATCTCAAACTCTCTTATTTTTAATGATACTAATAAATATAATTAAGAAATTACAAATGTTTCTGTACCTGAATTAGGTATAGAGAATGGAAACTCAGTGCCTCAGAGAAGGCTTAATGGGAGGCAGGACCTTTCACTTGAATAATTACCAGTTTTCAGAAGCTTTTATTGCATGATGATTGTGTCATTGTTAGTATTCCTAACATGAATTGATTACAGAACAGTTTTTGTTGGTAAAACCATTATTTTAGTTAATATTATATGGCTTCCATTTCGGTAATTTGTACAGAGATGCTAAGATCAGTATGTCCCTGAAGAAATTTTCATTTGTATTCATTCTTTGCTGAATAGAGTGTATTTGGATTTTCTGTCCTTTAAAAAATTTAATCTTGGCATGTGAGATGTGGCATGAAAAATTCATTTTTTTTATATAATCTTAAATATATTACTGTCTAATAAAATTTAAATGGAATTATTAAAAATACCTAACACACATTACTTTCTGGGTCTGTTAGGCATTTACAATTCTGTCTCACTGAAAATAAATTACACTTTCATCCTCAAGCTTTTTAAGTGTTGTGGAAATTTTTACGTTGCCTCTTAATATTTTGCTTTTTTTCCCGAGGGTTTCTAAAACACATTGCTCTCATGTGTGGGATTGGTTTTTTACAATTAGATTAATCATCACTGACCTGGAATATCATGATTCATGTAAGACATGCAGTGCCACTACATTTGGAAGAAACAGCAAATGCTGTTCTACTCTGATATTTATATGTACTTTTTTATTTTTGTAGCTGAGTCATTTCCAGAACAAATAGGGGTAACACTTCAGTGTGATTCTATTGTCCTTCACTGTCTCATATTACATCAAACAAATTCTTGCTGCATTTTTGTGAATTTCTTTCAAACTGCTATGCTATAATTACAAAAAAAGAAATAGTTATTGAGATTAAGATCCAATGTACGCAGTAGCTAGGATGATGCTTTGGATGTTAGCAAATTTGTTCACATTTGTTCAACTTCAATATTCTCTGTCAAATCTCTATCTACAGCTGAAAATAAGCTTTGTCCTTAATGGGACAGAGCTGCAGGTTCTCAGTTGATCTTTTAGGTATTCTACTCCTGGACTATTGGACACCTTAAAGATAATGACATAAAGACATAAAATTTGGCTCAGTATTTTATAGGAGCCTTTGCAAAAGATGAAAGCAGATTTGATGTGTTTATAGTACCTTGGGTTGCAGTGGAAATGTGCTGCTATGTTCTGTACTATTTTGAGTTTCCTAGGGGCTAATGGCTTTGTGCCCAAGATATTGCATTGCTGTAGTCCAGCTGAAAGGTGACAAAAGTATGTACTGCAGAGGCCAAATCATCAACAGTACAGACAAGTTGAATTCTTGTACCTGTTTTATTGTCAGAGGGACATGTCCAGGATCAGGATTAGTTCTAAATTATGGGCTGGGGTTGTACAACCTCAGCTGGTGGGTACTTCACACTGCCATAAGCTCCTTGAAGTGTTTCTTTCTGTCACCAAGTGTAACTTGCCTTTTCCTCAGTTTCTCCTTCCACTTTTTGCTTTTTGTTCATGAACTCAAGTACTGAGAAAGCCTACACAGTGTTTTCACTGGAGTTCATGACACCTTTCCAGTTCTTTCAGTCTTTATGTCTGTATTTGAAATATATTTGAAGAAAAGGGGAACCATGAACATTTTTCTACTGTTCCCTCTCTGATTATGGCTCTCTTAAAAAAGTAAACTGTTTCAAAACACTCAGCCTCTTTTACATACTGTTCATAGTTCCTTAGCTATGACAAATGTTGTAGAGAGGCTAAAAAAATAAGAGCAGGGAAGACTACAGTGTTCATAGTGTGGATTGTCTGACAGTGACTGTAATGCCCTTTCTATCCCATGTCCTGCAATAAATTCAGGTCATGACAGGTGATTGGTAGTACCCAGATGAAAGTGTAGGCAACAAGAAGATAATTATCGAGATCTAGCAAGAATATATTTTGAATGCAACATTGGATTCAGATGTGTGCATATAGTGCTGTCTTAACTTGTGAAGCTCAAAGCATAAATTCTGTTGCAACAGGGCAGCTGCACAGAGATGAGCAGATGTGCATCTGAAAGCATGAGTACCAAGTAGGCTGTTCATGAAAGATAAACATGTAAGACAGTACAAACTTTGCATCGTTCATCAAGGAGGACATTTGCCACTTCTTTCAAAGTTTGCATCATGGTTTTGAAGCTTTGGACAAATGCAGAGCTCAACTCACCACCTCACAGCCTGTTCATGTATCCATGATGTTCAACATTAAAGTTATAATAATTTTACAAAAATATGATCCTTTGTCAGAGAGTATCTACTTTGTCCATGCTAGAACATTGTCTCAAGGATGACTTAGAGGAATGAGTATTGGAACACTAGCAGTACTCTATTCTTTTCCAAAATACACATTTTATCTGAAACTTCTCAGATCTGATTCTACCTAGCTTGAAAGTTCTGAGGGTGCAGATTTAAATAGTAAGAAAAACCATGAAATATGTATATGTGTGTGTTTTTTCCTACAGTCTGGAAGTTAGCTGGAGAAAGGTATTCTTTTTCAGCATTAGAATAAAAAATGTTAATATATGAAGAAGGCAAAAATTATATACCATCTAGCTTCACTGAACTTAGTTCCTTGATGATGTTCAACTATTTGTACTTCTCCAGCAAACATGGGGAGATTTGGTCAGACTGAGGCTTTAGGTGGGTACACACCCTCCTCTGTTTCTACCAAATCTGTATGAGCAAGGGGAAACTGTCATGCAGTGGATCCTGGGCTAGGCAAAGTGATGTCTAATGAGCAATCTCAAAGATTTGGAAGCTCTGGAAAACAGGGTGACCATTTGACTCTTGGAATTTAAGGAACTTTTAGCCTAAATTTCAGTTTAGACAGAACTTGAATGTATTCATCTATTCATCTACTTTGATTAGTTTTTTTATTTAGGTATGAGCTCATTTTTTCCAAGTTTTGTCTTTTTTATAGTTCCTTGTTAAATATGACCTCAAGCCTGATTGAAACTTTAAGGCAACAGCAGAAGATGAATACCAATGATAAAAATACTTAAATATGTTAATGTTTTCAAATAAATCTATTCAGAAGGGATAAAAGGATAAAAATATTAAATACATTAGTTATATATAAAAATTTGATTTTTAAATTCCCTTTTTTCCTCATTGGATGACTTAGTACAATGGAGCAAATAGTCTCTGAGTCAGCCTCAGAGCTTCTACTGAGTAATTAAAAGCTCCAAAGTCATGTGTCTGGTCCTCAGCAAGTACAATGATTTTAAAGCAGTTACACTTAGTGAAATGGGGGGAGCTGTGGAAGTATCTGATCTTTTGACCTAAGCATAGTGATTAAGTTTTTTGAAACATATTATCTTGAATTTTTTAACATTACAGGCTATATAATTTAACTCATTTTTTCCTAAATGTTTTTAGTTTTTTCCTAATTTTATCTTTTCTTAGTCTTTGTTATGCATTCTTGTTCATTAGCTGTTTGATACTAAGTAACATAAGTAACATCTCTATGGGCACACACTGTAGTCATGTCAACAGTGCCTGATGGAAACAGAGGAATTTCTATCTCCAAATGATTTTTTGGCAGGTTAGGTTTCTGCATCACTTAATATTCTGAGTATTCTTTTCAAAGATCAGACACCAGGATGGAAGGCAGTATTACAGTGTTGGTGTTATAAAGGGCATTTTGCATCTGCATAAATAACATTTCTCCCTTATTTGTGTAGTTAAAAAGGGGTTCACTCTTTATGTCTTGACAGATTCTTAAAAGCTCATGCTGGGTTGCTTTTCCACTAAGATTCCAGAGCTATGTATGATCACCTTTCTGTGATAAACCTCCAGGCTTCCAGGTTTCAGTTTGAATAGGTAAGCTTAATGTGCTATTCAGTCCATTGTATCCAACTACCATGCCTTCCATGTTACATACTGTTGCATCATTCTCTGAGTTATCAATAAAATATGTATTTTTAATAATATTATATAATATTGTATCATTATATAATTATTATATTCTATATTACATACTACCTACTGATAATTATACGTCTTATATAATATGTGGCATATATAACTCTATTATTATTGTTATAATTCGTATAATATACTATTAATCCTACTTAATTACAGATCAGGGATTAAAATATTTATTAATTCTGTTGTTCCAACAATTGCTCATTAAATAAATCCATCAGAAGCACACATTTTTGATAGTGATTCCAAATGGCAATTCTTTCTTGAGCTCTGCAAAGAATTTCTTATTTCACCAATAAAACCTGGAGATCCTTGCAGATTTCAGTAGATCTGTACTAAGGGTCAGAAGATTAGGAACAAGTAGTAAACGAGATTGACATTATATTCATTCATATTCAAAGGGTGAATAGTTTTTCCTAGGTGAAACAGAGTGAGAAGCTGTGAGAAGAGAAGCTGCAGCAGATAATTGCACAACAAAACAATTCAAGATGAGCTAGGAAACAGAGGAGTAGAGGCTTGAGGGTTCTTCTGTGGAGCTCTCCTTGTCAGTAGAAAAAGAAGGCAAAAGTGACTGAGAGAAGTGGATCTGGCATAGTTTGCTCAATGAGAAGCATTCACAGAAAGAAACTGAAGAGTTACTCCACCCAAATACCACTCCTGGCACAATGGGATCAATCATCACATCAGTGGTAAAGACTTCAGAAAACAAAATCAGATAAGACAAAATTTGGCATGTGTAGGGTGTTTCCACTGTTCAGAAAGAAGAAAATCATGGAAAATACACATCAATGTATAAGGTATATTGCAGGTAGAAAATTGGGCATCAAGAAGAAAATGTATTACAATTACTAAGAGCAGTAGTCAGGCAACACGCTCATAAAAAGGAAGGACAGTATTTATTACAGAGAAGAAACTACTGAAGGTAGTATATTTTTTGTGCAGTTCTCCCCTCTGTTAGTAATTCATTTGTTGTCTACTTTTAAAAATAACTGAAAAGACCTGAACAGCATTGAAGGGAAAGGGAAGTGCATTTCTATCTTAATAGTAATAAAATTCTGCAAAAATTCAAATGCCCTTACCTAACTGAAACTTCTGACTGCTAGTACTCTGATAGCATGTCCTGTTTCAGGAAGCAAAACCAGAGTGATCTTCATAATTTTCTGTGTTTACTGAAGACTGGGGTGGATTTTCTCAACATTTAGATTTTTAAAGAAGTGAAATTAATATACACATTAGTAACAAAACAGCTGTGAAGCTCTGCAGGAATCCCATCAATGAGGAAGCAAGCAGGATGATGTAGAAAGAACCTGCTGGTTAATCAGAAGTGAAGGCAGCTTGTTGAAGAAGCTGTCATCCCTGAATCTTCAATTGGTGGGTCATTTTTTCCTCGGCAGGGACTCTTTGCGTCAAGTGTAATTTTTACTCTCACTGCTCCATCAGTATGACAGCTTTGGTTCTAAATGCAGTGAAAGTCTTGACCCTGATTTACATCATTCCCTGATGATTTATTTAAAAACATCAAATAAATGTAAAAGCAGTAAAATTTGGATGTAAAAGATATAATCAATTTTTAACTCTGGATGTAAACTTTATTCTTAAACTGTTGAGATTATACACCTGTGATCAATTTCTGCAGTCTCTAGCAATTGTTTTCATGTTATTAGGTGGTGGTTGGTTTTTTTCTAAATTATTTTCTAGTCATGAGTTTCTTAGAGCAGTTCAAACTGTGAAATACAATATTTCAGGTCTGTATCATCGTTGTATGGTTTAATGTATATTCAGGTGATGTTTCTGCTTACTCTATGGAATTATATTGTAATGATATGGAATATTTTTATCAATCTGTTTACTTCACAGTCTGCTACATTGAATGTCTAAAAAAATGTTTTGTCCTTTTAATACCTGTTTCCATAAGCAGTTTGCATAGTAGGATAAAAAAGGGGCCTTTTCTAGTTAATATTACTTATTTTAATTAAAAAACAGTAAAGTAGTCATCTCTGACTCATGGCAGGAAGACAGCACGTTATATTACAGATCTTTTGGCATTGTTAAAGTCAAAAGGAATAAGTTAAAAAAAGGACCAACAGAACAAGGTCCAAGTATCATCTACCTTTGAAGCCCAGTGCATCCAAGAGGGTTGGGAGAGCACTGTAGCAAGTGACTCTATAGAACAGATGAACACTGAAGGAAAGAATGTCAGTAACAGGGTTAAATAGAATTTGCATACAGGAGATAGACAAGATTTGGAAAATTTTGTCACTGGGCCACATACAAGGGATGATTAAGTTTTAGCAGGAAAGATGGTTCCCTTGGAAGTTGAATCCAGATGTTCTGATTGAGACAGAGGAAAGATCATGGAATATGCTGAGTTGGAAGGGAACCAAAAGGATTGAGTCCAACCCTTAGCCCTGCACAGGACCATCCCTGAGAGTCACACTGAGTGCCTGAGAGCATCATCCAAATACTTCTTGAACAGTCTTGGTGCTGTGATCACCTCCCTGGGGAGCCTGTTCCAGTGCCCAACCACCCTCTGGGTGAAGAACCTGTTTCTAATGTCCAACCTAAACCTTCCTTGACTGACTGGCAATGCTTTGCCTGACGCCCCCCAGGACAGGGTTGGCCCTCCTGGCTGCCAGGGCACTATTGACTTATATTCAACTTGTCATCGACCAGGAACCCCAGGTCCTTTCCATGACAGGTCAGAAGAGTGAAAGTAAGGCAGACATTGTTAGACTTGAATGGTGCTGGGAAATTAGCATAAAACAACTATGCCCAGAATCATACAATCAGAGAATGGTTTGGCTTGAAAGAAACCTTAAAGATCATCTTGTTCCAACCCCTTGGACAAGGGCAGGGACACCTTCCACCAGACTGTTCAATGTCCCATCCAACCTGGCCCCGAACACATCTAGGGATGGGACATGCACAGCTTCTCCAGGTGGCCTGTTCCAGTGTCCAACCACCCATACAGTCAAGAATTGCTAAATTTCTGAACCTAAATTTCTGCTCTTTCAGTTTGAACCCCTTCCCCCCTGTCCTATCAATACAGTTCCTGACAAAGAGTCCCTCTATGGCTTCCTGTAGGTCCCCTTCAGATGCTGGAAGGTTGCTGTGAGTCTCCACGCAACCTTCTCTTCTCCAAGCTGAACAGCCCCAACTTTCTCAGCCTGTCTTCATAGGAGAGGTGCTCCAGTCCTTTTATCAGCTTCCTCTGGACTTACTCCAACAGTTCCACGGCCTTCTTATGCTGGAGGCTCTAGAACCAGAAATACTTGGAAAAAGAAACTCCAGGCCTAAATTGTCCATAGCCATAAATCCTGCTGGCCTCTCCTGTCTAAGACAAAGCATTTGAAATGTAGAAAATATGTAATGAGACAATAAATGTATTGTGAGAGCGGCAAGGTAGTATTGCTGACCGGTTGCCAGTACTCAGAAGCAGTTCAGATACAATCTAGCATGTTAATTCAGGAAACTGCACTCAGCACTTCTCTGAAATTATTTAAAGAAAATGCACAATTTCTCTTTCCTCACAGTATACACCTAAATAATGAGATAGCAAGGAACTTGATACATATAGGTTTTGGAGATTTCTGATATAAATTTTTATGAATACCTAATGTCATTTGCATGACTACAATAAATAAATAGGGAAAAACCACTGCTATTCATGGCTTGCCCTAAAAAACAGGAAATGTAAATAGTGGAGAAATCATTATTTCAAGACCCAGCCTTACGTGCTTGGCATGCTTCTGTCTATAACATCCTCTACATGCTTCTGTATATAATATTGATGAGTCTTTCAATGTGGAAGAAAGAATATGGACAATTAAGAAAATCACTGTAGTTCATAGGCTACTACAGAATTAATTTCCTTACACATGTGGGATATGTCTCATTGTAACTTGATCTGCTCTAAAAAATGGTTGTTATATAGCAATGCATAAAATGCCATGTACTATCCCTTCACATGAAGGCATTTGATAAATTGCAGTCCGTGTGGAAAGTAGGGGCCTCTGTAACTTGTTGTTTCTTATAAAACCTCAGTTAACTAGAAACTAAAAGTTTTTTGGAAGCAATCATAAAAAACACCTCAGATTTCAAACTTTATGATTTGCAAAGAAAATAATACCAACTTTCAAAAGAATAGCAATTTTGTATTTAGTTATGGTAACTATTAGTGCTATTTTACCCAAAATAAATGTATTATTAATGTTTTTAAGTCATACATTAGACAAAAATTTATTTGGAAAGTCAAGTAACCCACTTTTCAAGAAATAGTCTTTTGGGTTTTCGGTTGGTTTGTTTTGAGCAGTAACCAAAGTGAAACCCTATTCCTGTAGAAATGCTGTGAGAAGGAAGCTTGACGTTTTCATTCTCAGTGGTACATTCCATATGTTATATTTATCTTCCTGAATTTAATTATGTGATATATCTGACATTTTCTTCTCACTGATCTCCATGAAAACTTCTGCCTGCATAAAATAGATTAAATGAAAACTTCCTTTTCAAGTGTTAACTTCAGGTCCTTCAAAGTCAAAGTGAGGACCATCCGTTTTCAGTGCTTTAATTAACGATCTCTAAGGATGTTTGCATAGTATAGAAATCTAAGCTAGTTTTGAGTTGCCATCTTCACTTGTAAATATTTGGTGTAAGGCCATGGCATCAGAGATCTGTGCACAGTCTAATTTATCCTCTTATTCAGCTTTTGAGACCTGTCCTACTGAGTATTGAAAGCCAACTCAATGGCTGTCTCTATGACTCTTTAAGTAGCAGAAATGATTGCTTAATTCACTGATTACCACTTAGGAAGATACTGGATTATCTAGATAAATTCAGGGTAGAATTACAGTGTTCAGAGTATATTTTTGCATGTTTTTTACTGATATTGATTAATGAAAAAAACCCACTTACTAATCTGATAGATACAGTATATTTTTAACTGCATGACTACTTTAAGAGGTAGTGCCTATGAGAGAGCCTTTCGATAGAAGAAGATGAAATATTGTGGCCAAATTATTTTTTTTTTTTTTCAGAAACTACAAGATCTGACTATATGTTGTGGAGTTAGTTGGGATAAAGCTTAAGTGGCTGATGAATGTATACAGCTGTTTATAAAATAAAAGGCCAGGCTGTATTTGCATGTGGATTTATTTCAGTGAAGTAATAAACAGGAAACTTCAAAAGGGCAACTTTATTAAACATTAGTCTTTTAGGTTATTCATTTACTCTACTCATATTTATGGTTAAAATATTCCTGTCAGAAGTAAAGTGCCATTTATCTAAACCAGTTTCCTATGAAAATACACTCAGGTGATTTTGGAAGACTTCAATTACCTAATTGTATAAGAGTATAATTTATATCTCACAGTCAGTAACTTGTGATGCTGATTATTACTCAATTTTCAGTGAAAGATCAGACAACCTACCCAAGGCACTACATACCTTGAAATATCTATATATATTTTACTAAGAGTGTTAAATGAATAGTGACTTGTGAAATAAAGATCAATATGCTGTGACATAGTATTTTCATAATCACAAGGTTGAATTTATCATTTTCTTCAGCTAGATGAAAATAAAAATTTAACACTCCAAGGCCATCTCACTTCCAGATTACTTTTGGCAAGTTTCCAAAAATCCATAACTTTTAAATAAATGTAATGTTTCTTCAGATTACAACAGCTAAGTACTTACCAGTTTATTTGACATTTACTTATAACCCAACATTTCTTGCTAATCTCTGCTCAAAGGCTGTTCAGAAGGTGATTCTTAATTCAAAGAGTCAGTTACTGGCTTTCAAGGTGTTGAACAAACACCATGTAAAGTAGAGGGCCATTTTTCAAGAGCTGCTTCCAAACATTAAAGATGTGATTTATGCCTGTAACTCAGATATTTTAAGTGAAATCCTTGCCTTCTGAAAATTAATGGCAAAACTCCCACTAACTTCAGGTTAGCCAGATTATCAGCCCTAACTTCTAAAGCACTCATAAAGTAATCTTCTGAAATTAAATTCTGAGAATCCACCATAGTATTAAAAAAAATTAAATTTTGCTATTTGGTTAATATACGTTCTCTCAGGTATTTAAGTCTGTACATTTTCTTTGAATGAACCAAATTATTTCAAAATAGCATAAATTATAATTAAAATCACTGTGATTAAAATAGGGGAGCTTTGTTAAAACATGCTTCAATGATTGATCTAGAATGTAGTTCCTTTTTATTCACTCTTTGATGCTTAGAGTCACTGAGAAGGGTACTTCAGTCATAAGGAGCATCAAAGGACTTGAAGGTTCAAAACAAAAAGAGGTGGTACTTAATCATAGAGTGGGTGTTCAGGCCATGGGCTTCACATCAATTCAATAATCCGTTAGACAAACCCATGCAATAAATACACATCATAAATAATTACATGCAGACATACATTTGTGGTTTAGGAAACTCCTGAAGGTACAGAGAATGCACCAAGGGAAGGTAGGCCAAAGAAGTATCACTTGCTGTGTTATTTGGTAAGTTACCTCAATAGCTCTTCAATCTCATTAAAAAAAAAATACCCACCCTATTTAAGTTCAAAATGTTTCTAGCTTTGGCTTCAGTTTGTGCCCATCGACATGTCATTGTTTGTCAGTGTAAAAAGAAATTTATTGTTCAAAATATATTCCCTAGAGAAATACTTACGGTCTTGATTTGATTAGATTGGTTTTCCAATCTTTTTTTTTTTTTTTTTTAACAGAATATTCTAATGTCTTCCTGTAAAGCATGTTTTTCAGAACTTGTATATTTACTGTTCTCAATTCTTTTAAGTTCCTCAGTATCCTTTCCGAAGGGCACCAGAAAGTAGACACAGTATTTCCTTCCTGATTTTCCTAACACTGTATTCTGAAATAAAATCAGTGTTTATTTTTGATATTATCTTACTTATACATTAGAGGATCATATTCACCATCTTAGGAAAAACATCACCTTAGAAGATTATATTCATTTGATTACTTTCTGTAACTCGTCAGCCATTTTAGGTTCTTCTTTCCAGGGCAGCATTTCCATCTTGTAATTATTACCTGCATTCATCCTTCTCTGGTGAATAATTTTGCTTTTCTTTGTATTATGGTATGCTGTTTGATAGGATCCTTTTCACCATGAAACTGCGTGAGTGATCTATCTCCAGCCATCATGTTGTCCCTAAAGACTTGATTAGGGGTGATCACCATCTCAAACTTGTCCTTACTTGAAAAGCAATAGGATGTCATCATGTTTCAGTCTTTAAGATAGAGCAAACAATGAGCTAAAGGAGTTAAATTTAAATATTTCCATATTGTCAGGCTGTCATTTCATATGCTTATGGCCATGTAAGGTTCATCATTGCACCATAAGGCTTGAACTTTTTCTGACCAAGTCTACTTTACAAGAGGTTAATAGTTCATTGATAGCAAAATGAGACACTGGTATGGATTGTTCATTGCCAAGAGATGAGAGGAGTCTTTCCAAGCAATGTTACAAGTTCCAAAAAGGTGGAGAGTTGGTAGTCTGAGGGATTGTTGAAATAGTTGAAGTTTAATAATGTTTATCAAAGGGGAGAATAATGACATTTTAATCTAAGTAGCACTTCTTGGGGGGAAGGGGAAGCACATAGTACAAATTGAGACCCTCTTCTGTGAAGACAAAATTAAAGATCTAGTATTTTTTTCAGAAGAAATCTTTCTTTAGTCTCATGATTTGATAGCCATTGACGTCTTGAAAGCTGGATAATCTTGAGAAGCTGCTTGCAACTGAGTTAAGGAGAGGCAGATATAAGCAGTTTTGTGTTTCCTCTTATCAGTCTTTGTAACTGAAATTCTGTATTTGGGCCTGTTGTAAATAAATTATTTTCTTTTACCTTTACTAGATTTTTCTCAAGAGTGTGTTTAGAATAAGTGTCACACAGGACATCCTATCCCTTTGTGTCAGGCTTTCTTTAAAACTGAATTACCGAACAACTTCTTCAGTGTATAGAATCTCTTTGAAATTTCCAGGGCATTCAAAGGGTAATAAAATGTGTCTCTGCT
The DNA here is from genome assembly GCA_038380795.1 of Pyrocephalus nanus. NCBI lineage: Eukaryota > Metazoa > Chordata > Aves > Passeriformes > Tyrannidae > Pyrocephalus > Pyrocephalus nanus. The sequence continues at coordinate 46,464,001 of CM076265.1, read as the reverse complement.
AAACAGCATGGATTATTTTGGAATTTTCAATTTTGTCTATGTAGAAGTTGCATCCCATTTTGCATACTGCAAGATGGCAGGCATGCTACCATTGAACACTAATGGTGATGGCAAAGTTTGCAACACTATAATTCCTGCAATCTTTTTGTCATCAGTAATTGTTTCAGTAATAATAATCAATTTTATTCCAGATTATGAATAAAAGTATGGCCTGGACATTGGTATAAACCAATCAAGTATTTTTCTAGATGATGAATGAATGCAGAGATCGAACAATTAGTCAATTTTTTAATTATTTAACTTCTGTGTAACTGTATTTCTAGTAAGAAAGATTTGGAGAAGTAAGAAAAATACTTTACAGAATACCATTAATACCATTTTGTCAGCCTAATTTATCACTGCATCAAATAATTTTGCAAAGTGTATTTGATAGAACTTAGCCTTGTGTGTTAATGGCATTAACTGAATTGCTGTCTTCTACCAGCTTTTGTCTCAGAAATATATATTAACAACTTTTACTCTTCAGAGATCTCGGAAATGTATATTAACAGCTTTTACTCTTCAGAGACCTTTTTTGACTATTGGAATACTCACTTCAGTATATCACATAAATATTACCTTTTTTTTTCTTAGAGTTACAAGGAGCAGGTCTTCTGTTAACATAATCTTTGTTTCAATATGAGCTGCCTGTGCAACATGTGAAAGGTCATGGGGCAACTTGGGAAGTTTTAAATGGAATCTTGCCCTATCTTAAGACCTAGAGGTCTTGGGTTGCATATTGTATTATGAAACTTTGGGGATCTCTGCTAAAGGTGATTGGATTTGGGGAATTAGGCATGAGGTGTGAGAACTAAATTAGTGCTAAAAGTGGCAAATTTGCACAGGTCGTATTGTAATTAACATTTACCTCCTGTTGAATATACATAATCATATGCTCTTTTTAGAACACTGAGCTTCTCATATAAATGTGCTACACAAAAAAGCATTTTTTACTTCATTAATTCTTTGTACAGAATTCAATTGGTAGGATTCTTGAGCTCTTCAAAAAAATATTGGTGTTAGATATCTGCAGCTGAGTATAATGTCTGTTTTACATAGTCTTTTGGGTTTTAAATACGAAATCTCTTCTCTTACAGAGCAGTCGATCAGGATTCTGATGATTGCATCAGCTTCAAAGACTTCGAATCTGCAATGAAGTACGGACAAGATGAAGTATCACCAGTGTACTTTGCCTGAGGAATATTCTCTGGTAAAAAGACAAAGTGAAAACTTCAGATCTCAAGATATTTAAAAATCAATGAAACTTCATTTGTTTCAGCCAGCATTTTAAGAACTTTGACTGTAAGTGTAGCTCTGAAGAACAGCCTTTGAAGATTTACTGTTGACAAGTTGGGTGTATTAATTTACATGTGTATGTGTGTGTAGAATGCTTAAAATATTTGAAATCTCAATTGATTCCCAATCACCCTAGTTAGGAACTGCAACTCTTTTGACTTAACAGATGAAAAAGGAGCAATTCTGATTTCCAGTTACTGTGAAACTTATTTGTTCCCTTTTCCAGCAGCCCTTTGTTGACCGACCAAAATACCTCACCTGTACAGAACCACACAAATTAAATTTATGGAAGATAATGCCTGGAGGGTTTTTTAATCAGTAGTATATTTGTCTTTCCTTCACTGTTTCACTTTCATATATTGTTCCTTTTTATATATTACACATTGCTCTTAATTTAACATCATTGGTGAATTAGCTACATGATTTAGTTGTGAACAATTGTCCTGAACCGTGTGTGTAAGGAAGCAAGAATAAATACTTAACTTTTTTTAACAGTTTTTTTAATGGAGATAAGCATAAATTGTTAAAATATGCATCATGGATCTGAGTCTTGCAGGCAGAAAATTCTGTGTATTCAAACCTTCAGCTGACTTCTAGAGAAAAATTTGGAGATGCATATATATAGATATAGACATAGATGTATGTATTAGCAAGATCAGAGAATTTCCCAAGAGTTGAGGGAAGGTATAAGGTAGAATCTGTCATTGTCCACAATGCTGTCTTGCCCCCTCTCTCTTTTGCTCTCTTGTATCCAGCAACTGGCAGATCTTCTTACCTGCTGTAACTTTGTATACATCCATCCAAGCTATGCTATAGCAAGATAAATCTTACTTATTAATTTTTTTTCATCTGTGATCACTCACGTCCTGCTGTCTTCATGTGTTCATATTAATAGTAATAGAAAATAGGGATTTCATTATGGGCATCGTCTTCGATCACATGGCCCATTCCATTGCTTCATTTCTGTTTACCTGCCAGTTGCTCAGTAGCTTGGAGATTTCTTTTGAAACTGTCCAGAAGCAATTACCTCCTCAAGAGAGCTTACAGACTGTAGCACAGTCTGCTTTAAATATATAGCAAAATAACAAATAATAGTAATGATCAGTAAGAGGAAGAAAGTACCAATTCTACTCTTAAGTCAAGAAGGTCTCCAATTTCTTTGAAATTTTAGTGAGGTATTCCAGTGTACAATTTACAGATTAAGTATTTATAAAATGATCCGATATTTTCTGCTCCTATTACATGTTTGTACCTTACTAGGTACAGGAGAAGTGAAATCTTTCTCTTTTTTTACTCCAAAGTAGATAATATATAAATAATGTGAGGAAGTTAAAGACACTGAGTATATCAGCAGGTATACCTGATTCAGTGTATAAGAATCAGGTACCTGTTAGATGAAATGAGCTGTAGCTCAAATAGTATGATCTATGTGCTAATCAGTGGGAGGAAACTGGTGCTGCCTTTGAAAGCTGATGGTAAGACATGCTAATAGATTGGAGCTTTGCCTTAGAAATGCCATTTCCCAGTAGATAAAATTTTTCATAAGAGAATCATCACCATGGATGTTAATTAGCAATATCATCACATGCTCTTCTGAGATGCAGGAGACTGAATTATTATCCCACAGTGAAAGCTGCTACAGGTCTAGAAACAGTCATGGAGAAATGTATGATGGTTTCCTGTGTTATTACTTAGACTGCATTTTTTTGATCAGTTAGACCTCAGTTTTTATGGTGCCCAAACCCTGCACCCTTTGTAAACACTGAATGCATGCAGTGTTATTTTATTATGATAGATTATTTTATTATTATTTATTATTTTACTTTTTTCAAAATTATTTAGTTCAGAAGGAGCAGTTAAAATCTCTAATGCCTCTTGTTTATACTTCTAGTCTAGCTACAATTTGTTGTTTTAATAGGTGACAATATACATGCTATATTCTACATGTATAGTTTTGTGTTAAATATTATAACAGACAGAAAGGTCGTTGGATGTTTTTAATAGTTAGAAATCTATATATGGCAAGGAACTCCAGAGAGGAAAATGTTGCTATGAACTTGATTTACTGAGTCAACATAAATTCCAGGATAGACCAATGAAATTTTTTTACCACGTTGGAAATTTTATTAGAAAAGAACAGATCTGTATTAAAGGCTAATAGATATTCTCATTTCTCCTCCCGTGGGGACTGACAGAAAGAAACTGTAGATGACTGCAGTGGAGTTGAACTGAACAGGCCATGGTGACACTCTTCTACTGAATACTTGAATTGAAATTAATTACTAGCTAGTGCTTGTCTGGGTTTTGGCTAGCAAACTGCAGAAACACTTCAGCCATGGCTAAAACCTGGTAAAATTAGGAATTACATTTATTAGATGGTTTAGGTGGTGGCCTATTCTCAGTAATGGTTTGGGAAACAACAAAAGCAATTGCTACCTGGCTATTGGGTGAAAGAGGCTACATGCTCCTCATTTTTTGTTTTCAACTGCTGGTGTAAGAGCTCAGGATCGAAGGTCAACACAGAAGAATAAGCAGAGCTAGGAGCTATGATCAGCCTTGGCTTACAAGCTGTAACTCTGGACCTTAACTCCAGAATGACATAAAATGGGACTATACATGCATTAGCAGGTTACATTCTTACCTGCAACATTTTCAAGCATGGAAGGACATCAATGATATGAATTATACGAGCTCAGATAAGACATTTGCTTTTGTTTGATGGCTACCATCTTTGGCCTAACTATTGGAGCTGACTTGTGGCTGAACCTTCAGAACTGAAAATAAAAATGAGTTTTGGTAGCTAAAGAGCCGTAGCTCCCCAACAAATAATTATTTATGTATGCCATGGAACAGGATAGAAGGGGGTCTTCAGGATCTACTTACTAGAATGTTACACTATTTTTTCCAAGTTAATGAGCACATTTGCTTTCTTATTGTGTAGACTTTTTCCTTTTTCTTTATTAACATCTCAGTTACTTAACAAACGGGATTTCCTTATATCTATTAAAATAATATCTTCTTTTCAATTGGGTGATCATCTGTTTGAATTATTTGAAAATGGATCCTTTATATGCTTAGCCAATTGCCACCATTTTATAGCAAGTAGATAGATTATATAACCTTAAGTGCTATCAAAATATATTTGTTGTGTTCTCCTGGGGCTTCTGTAATTCACTAGAACTGTTGAAATCTAGTAATCTAGTAATTCTTTTAAAGAATTTGGATGGTTTAGACATTTTACCAAGATCTGTACTGACAACAAAACGGGCAACAGTTTTAAACTGAAAGAGGGAAGGTTTAGTTTGGACAAGTTGCTCAGAGAAGCTGTGGATGCTCCATCACTGGAAGCGTTCAAGGTCAGGCAGGATAGGACTTACAGGAACCTGATCTTGTGAAAGATGTCCCTGATCATGGGGGGGGGGGTGGACTAGATGACCTTTAAACATCCTTTCCAACCCAATCCATTCTTTGATTCGGTCATTTTATGGATTGAACGAGCAATTGTAAAACTATGGTCTTTGGGTAACAGGACATACCTGATGGCCTGCACAGTGTAGTATACTGAAATCTGGGAGATTTTACTGAAAAAGAATTCAGGCAATTAAGCCCAAAATATCAAGATTGTCCTCACTCAGATTTTTTTTTTTTTTTTCCAGAAGAATAAAGATGAATAAATATGTGCAGTACATCATAGAATATGCAATATGTCTCTATAAGGTTCTCAAAATAAAACTTAGTGTAAAGATAGTACATTAAGTTTGTGGCAGTGTTACTGTGTCTTCTATCTTTAATCAGCTGTGTGGGTGGTGGCTGACTAGTCAGAGTAACTAGCTGACACACAAAATGTCACAGTTCAAAGAAAAGCTTTGGCATGACTCTCATTTACTATAATATTTCAGCTTTACACTTCTCTGGCAATGAAATGCAGTCTTAAAATCAGGATGAATTACAGCTGCATTCCTGCTTTGATTCCTTAACATTGTTCTTTGGGAAGGCTGCCCAAATATAAAAAAGAGTCAGACCTGTTTCTATAATTTTTTGCATAAAGATTGCCAGTAACAATTTGAAAAAATACACTGCACCATTGCCTATAAGAAATAGTAATAGCAAGTGGGTATTTAGATCATAGTTATTTAAGGATCCATATCTGGGTCTCCTATTTGCAAGAATTAAAAAAATAGTGATGAATTTTAGGAGAGCCCAGAGGTTGGACATGCAGTAGAACTCATGTGTTCTGGGCTTGCATGAAACACACTTCAATACCTAATGAAGACAGGAGTCTGAATGATGACTACTTTGGAAGTATATATATATACATGCCAAGCAGTCCAGCTGACCATCAGCAACAAGGCATCCCATTTTCCATGTTTGGTTTTTCATTTGAAAGAAAAGACAGTGTCACTGCCATCACAGTGTGCTCTTGAATTTGTTTCCATGGCTCAAGGCCTTAGTCTCCTTGATGGGACCTTTGGATGTTGTGCAAGCTTAGAGTGGGGGAAGAGTTTGGCAATCAGCATCATGCTGTCAGGCAGCCATGACCAGGAACACAAATAAAGCTGGTTTTCCATTTGAAACATCAGTGAGACAGGGCAGTGACATGCTTCTGTCTTCTACATGAGAGATAAAAGGATGGCATGGAGTTTCCTAGTGTGGAGGATCCTGTGGACAAGAAAGCCACAGTTTTATAGCTTCTGTTCAGACTACAGCTTCTATTCAGACAACTTAGAACAAAATGTATAGTGAGAACATTTAATCTAGTGATTCAGCACCAATGGCATCATAATCATACAATTATGCAATCGTAGAATGGCCTGGGTTGGAAGGGATCTGAAAGATCATCTAGTTCCAACCCCCCCGCCATGGGCAGAGACATCTTTCACTAGACACAGGTTTATACCTTTCCCACAAGTTGCTCAGAGCTCCATCCAATCTAGTCTTGAATAGTTCCAGGACTGGGGCATCCTCATCTTCTCTGGACAATCTGTTTCAGTGTCTCACCACCCTCACACTAAAGAATATCTTCCTAATATCTAATCTGTACCTACTCTCTTTCAGTTTGAAGTTATTCCCTCTTGTCCTGTCACTACATTCTCTTGTACAAAGTCTCTCTCCATCTTTTGGTAGGATCCCTTCAGGTACTGGCAGGCTGCAATTAGGGCACTCCAAAGCCTTCTCTTTTCCTGAATAAACGAACCCAATTCTCTTAAACTTTTCTACTAAACTACTGGTTTTGCACTGAAGTATTTGCTAATGTAGTTAGTCAGGGAGTCTGGTGTTTAAAATTGCTTTGATGCCCATGCTGTGGTGAGCACCTCAGCCTTAGTCCCATGGAATCTCTCACCGACACCAAGGAGGAATATTTCTATGTGCACTCCAATCACATTTGCATTTCTTTATACGATTCTGTTAAAGGGTCATTCCAATTAAAATAAATTTAATATGTAGGGTAAAAATTTTGTTTCTTTTACCATTGGTTTTACTAAATATGAGAAAATGTTGAATAATGTAGATAAAGATGGCTTACAAATTAGCTATGAAAAATAAGACACCTACAATAGTACATCTTCGGGTGAGTTGCTGTGTTAAAAGATCTGAGACAGGTCTACTGAGAAAAGCCTAGCAGCTGCAGAACATTTATGCTAGAAAGGAAAAAAACTTTACAATTCTTAATCCTTCTTGGAAAGCTGTGAGAGATGTTAGATAATTGTGAAATATTCAGTGACATATTGAGATGTAACAGATGCTATGGAATCATGTTATAGTCAAACATCGTACTAATTTTGTAAGTGTCATATATTTGTTAGCATTCCTATTTCTTGCTAAGGGCAATCTTGAGAGTTAGTAATATGAAATCTAGTGATAAAAGAGTAAAAATAACAACTCATTTGAAGTTCTACTTAACCACTCTGCTGGGAAAGGAGCATACCAACACATGCATCTATCTCAAAAGGCCTCAGAAGTTGAATTACATGAAATTCTGACTTTTGACAGCATTGTCTTGGAAGAGGGAGGCCCTATTACAGAAATGATATTCTGTGACAAAAGAAAGGACCACAAATATCCTAGGTTTTTCAAGTCCCCAGTTGGAAGACTAAGATAAGCTAGCATATTTATCAACATGTTTTAGGCTTTCTTTTTTTTTCTGAGATGGTCTTGATCTGAATCAATTCATTTAATCAAATGTTTGGGGGGGTTGGGATGGGTAGAATTCATTTTTTCATAGTTCTTTGTGAAATGAATACCTTTTATTGCTTATTTTAGTGCTGCCCTGAAGTCAGACCTGCAAGGACAACTACAGAACAGTGCAAATGATGGAGCCCAAAAACTCTTTCTGGACACAAACAGAATTTCAGCACATGGAAGAAGAAAAGCTGAATTTTAAGCTAAATGCAAGAAAACTGTAACTGTAGTACAAGACAGAGGTAGGATCCATCTCTTCCAGTGTCTGGTCTCTGACAGTTGACAGTAGTGATGATGTAGAGTAGGGGTGTAGGAGAGTGATGCTTCCCTACCACTCCCTGTGTGTCCTGCAGCAAAGCTATGGCTCTTAACAGGGGCCTTATTATCAACTACCTTCTATTATGTCCCATACTATAGAAGTCTGTCCTGAATCACATTTGTTCCTTTCTCTGTGGCTTTTTCTCAGTCTTGCTACAGTCTTTTTGAGATGATTAGAATTATGCTCACTACTGAAGTTGTGGAAATAACTGTGGCCTTATAAAGCAGTATAAAAATGTTTCCCATTTTATGTTCTACAGCTTTCATAATAAGATTTGAATATTCAATAGTGAAATGGTTGTACAGGTAATTCAGAAATTATATTAGGAACCACTTAGATTTCTCTTTATTTGTGCCATGTTCTTAATGATTACATGACATATAATTTTATATCATAAAAAATACACACATATATAATAGATATATCATAAGCAAGAATATACAATTGGAAGTCAGACTATTTGCAATATTTAAGCACCTAAATAAGTAGGAGGGTGGCTCTTGTAATCAGCAAATTGATTGAGGCATCTAAGTGCTAGCTTGTACTGTAATCTAATAGTTCGTACACTAACCATATACAAAGCTTTGAAAATCCCACAGGAATTAGCCTGCATTTTTAGTGTATTGGTTTGTGGGGTTTTTTTAAATTAGACACTCCATATGAATAAATAGGAAAAAGAAGAATTTTATGAATTAGACATCTGTCATAGACAGCCTCAGTCATGCAGTTCACTGACAGCATGAGACTGATTCTCAGACTGGTGCTTGGCTGGTGGGTTTATACACTGCAGGGCAATACAGTGTAAAATGCTGCCTAGAAACAAGGTTTGGGTTCTATGCTCCACTGTGCTGCTCCAAATGGTGGAGGATTCCTCCTTGGCATCTCCTGAGAACCCTCCGCAATGATCTCCCGGGCTCGATCTACCTTATTAGGCAAGAAGTGCTCAAATCTTTATGCAGTGCCACAACCTGGGTGTATTATGATCAGAGAGAGACTGCTTCATAGGAAGATTTTCTCTGTTCACAATGATCCATGAGAACAGCTGTGGATTTCTAAACTTAGCAAACCACCTAAATCTACTGGAACTTAAGAAAAGTGAGTCACCCAAATTTGCTTAAAAATCATTTAATACTGAAACTTATTAGGTGCCTTCGACAAAGACTTGTAAGAAACTGTGTTTACATTTTTGTCATGATTAAAGTATTTTGCTCCTAACTGTGAAAACTGTCACAATCTAAAGGTTGGGATGATATGTTAAAATTTAGATTGGTAAAAGACCAATTCTTTGACATACAGAACAGAGGGCTGTAAGTCAAGAGTGAGAAATAATGTTGGATTTCTACTTGAGAGATGGTCATGGCAAAAAGAACAGTAGGATCATAAAGAAAATATTTGTAGCTCTCTGATTTGTACCTGTTCTCCATTGCAGTAATTCATCATTGCAGTTCTTAGTTCTCTGTGGCAGTTCTTTAACTATGGTATGGAACAAAAAAAATTTAGGAATGGTGTACACAGGCCAAGGGACATAAAGAAATTCAGGCACCTTTGTCCTGAAATAATAGGAACTTCAGATATGTGGTCCAGCTAGTTCAACAGCCTGTCTCGAACTGTGCTCTTGGAAATACGATTTGGAAAGAGCACAGAAGCCTGAGTTCTCCCTGCAGTTCAGTCCCCTCATACTGCCCCAGCATCCATAGTCACCACATTACAAATGCTGGAGGGCACTCTGCTAGTCTTAAAGACTTATGAGGGAAAACCCCAAAACATTTACTTTTACAAGAACTGCTAAACACAGACTAAGCTAAACTTGAAATGGCTTGGACCCTTCCAATCATAGTTGAAGAAAACAAAACCTAGACTCTATCAAAAGAAAATGTAAACAGTCAAAGACTTTCAAAGTATATTTTTGATCTTTTATATAGATATGTTCAGTGTTCTTTTACAGCATGCTCCTTTCTTCTAGAAAGCGTATAAATGAGATTATATTTTAACTGCTAATTAATAGTGTTCCACAGCCTTCTGACAACAGAAGAAATTCTTCAGTGTCAGCTTTGCTCTCTCTTACACCTACTTTCTTTTAAATTACTTTTATCATGCTTTCAGCAAAGCTATGGCTCTTAACAGGGGCCATATTATCAAACATGAGACGATGCAAAGATGGACTTGCGCACAGAAATCCTTCAGTTATATTTTACTTCAAAACGTCTATCTATTCGGGCTGAAAATGAGAAAATTATTTCTTCTCAGTGACATATCCCTATATTTTACAAAGATGTTCCTCGTGTGGCTTGTGTATTGCAGCAGGTGTTTAAATGTGGTAAAAAAAAAGCTGTCCACTTAATTATTTGCAGGTCTCCATTAATCTACAAACTGACACAATCATTAAGGAATAACATATTAATAAAAAAAAAAGACAAATTTGAGTCTTCTAGAAAACCGTTCAGAAAAGATTCCCCATAAACTCATAAATGAGGATATTTTTGAATGCTTGGATCCATTTAGGGTATGAGGCATTGCTTTTATATAGTAATTTCAAAAACCAAGTATTATTTAGTCAAATCCTTCACAGAGGCTTTCGTATCAGAGCAACTTTAACTGTTGGACTTGGTGATCATAAAGGTCTTTTCCAATGCAAATGTTACCATGATTCTAAGGTTAATACACCAGGCTTGTAATTCCATAGAAAAATCATATCATGTTTATTTAAGAAGGTCTGAGTTTTAAAAATGTATTGATTGACATAAGTATAGCACTATTTTGTGACTTCCTACTGACTGGGTGCCCTGCTTCTTGCCAGGACTGGGTTAATTTTTGCAGAAGCCAAATGGGAGCACAGCCAGAACCCCACATCATTTTGCAGGAATGGGGAAGGGGTCTCTTGTGGTCAGGGTAGTGGTTTATGTGTTACTGGGCTCTGTGTGGTGACCAATTGTGTGAGTCGTTCACCTCTTTCTCATACATTGTTATTAATATTGCTGCTGTTACTGTCCGTTTTCTTATCTCATTGCTGTTTCCAGTAAATTGTTCTTATCTCAACCCATGATCTTTACCTTTTGTGTCTCCAGCTCTCCCCTCCAGCCCACCACAGAGAGGGTGGGAGTGAGTGAGCAGCACATGGTTTGGAGTGATTCAGTGAGAACAATAAGTTGGAAAATACTATTCCTAAACTACAACACTGAATATTGTATTCTCTCATGCATTATCTGCAAATCTTACTGATATTTGATCGTTTTTATATCATTCTCAGAATGCAAAGGGATTTTAAAATGAGTGTAAATGTAGTTTTTACTCTATTTATATTCCTAAATATTCCTAATGGTATTAGATGAACAAATGGAGACAATAAGCAAGGTTATTTTTATGTAACTTTGGATGTATCTAAAGTTGTGGGCTTCTCTGTGAGACTGTACAGAGTATCTCAGATTCCAGGAAATATTACATCTTCCTGAGTGAATGGCAATAACTGAAGTACCTATCTTCCATCTCTCACTTTAGAGGTTTTCTTCATTCTTTCAGTTACACAATTGTTATGGATGTGACATCCTGTTATTACATGAAAAAGTGGAGATTTCCAGGAGATAAAATCTCAATGCAAGGACCCTTTGAGCGTATATCACTGGGAAGTCTAGTCAAAAATTCTTCTGAAGGAGAATTTGAAGCCAAGACAAATGTTAAACAGATTGTATTTCAGTGTTTTCCAGAGAGAGACTGAATCTTCATAATCTAACATGAATGAGTTCAAATTCTTTTCTAATTTCTTTTCTATTTACTTTTCAACATCATGAATTTATTTTACAATAGTTTAAACAAAATTTTTACTTCTGTTGATAAAGTTGCTATATACAAGGAGAGGGTTTAAACATATTACTGTATGCTAATTGTACAGCAGAAATGCTGATAGAGACTTACTGAGGGCCCTGTTTTGAAGAATAGAACCAAATACGGTCCAGAAATAAAGTAGATCAAGCCTGTCAGTGTCATGTCAGGCTGACCAGAACATCTCAGGACAAGTGAGATAAACTTGGAATATGCCACTAGAAGAGCATTTCAGGTACTGAGGTAGATACACAAAGAAATTAATTTGTGGTTTTGATACAAAAGAAGTTATAATAACATAAAACAATTTTGGTTTTAAGCATGATTGTAATAGAAATATTATTTGTGTCTACTGATTTGTATTACATTTTACCCAATGCAAATCTAACACTGGCAGGACTTCGTAGTCACCAGTGAAGGTAAAAGTGGGATTTTCAGAAGTGTCTATGAAAATTAGTGGCATGCCTCACTGACTGTCATGGTTTTGCTGGTTCTTAGAAACTAAGCAGGAATTTTTTCCCTTCCCCCGTACCCACTCTGTGAAGGAGATGTTGAATGGGCAGTTAACACAAAAGAAATGGCTGGTAAGGCTACATTCCCAGTTGATGGCCCTCAGAATCTTGTCTTTGGGGACGGGTGAGAAGTTCCTTTTTACTTTTTTTTTTTCCTCTTATCTCCTGGTAAACAGAGGGGAGGAGTTCAGGTTGGCTGCTGGAGCTGGAACAAGGTCGGAGTGGGAGCTCAGAGTGGTTTTTGTTCTCAGCCTGGCTGCCAGCTGTGGATTCTGCTTGGATTTTCATTGGCGAGGAACTGTTTTGGGAGGTTTTACACTTCTCTGTTCCCATTTTGTTCTTTCTTGGCAACAGTTCTTGTGCACATCGAAGGGAAAGGGAAAAACTATACCACATGATGCTGTCAGCAGGACAGAGTGAGTTCCCATTGTGAAGAATCCTTTTTTTGTTTTGTTTTGTTTTGTTTTCTCCTCTCTTTCTCCTTTCCCAATGCGGGGGAATGGAAACACATTTTTGGTTTCTCCAGTACACCCAGGAGGGTGTCCACCTCACATGGCAACGATCAGTGATCCAACAGCGCCCCCTGGTTACTGACACAGGACATTACAAGCTCTGCATCTCAGTGATCCAGCATCACCCCCTATTGACTGTGGTTAGAATTGCACCAAAGGGTGAAAACTGAACTGTTTCCCTTTTTCTTTATTTGTTTGTTGGTTTGTTTTGAAGGGGAGTATTTTTGGGTATAGGAGTATTGTTTGGTTGTTTCTGCCAGTACACATATATCTTTTAATGAAGGGCTGTTATTTTTCCTTTTTTCCCACACCTTTTTCCTCCTCAGTTGGAGTCTCTTAATTTTGGATTTACAATTGCTTAGAGGGAGGAGTTTTGGTCTTCCTCATAACTCATCCTCAGCAAAACACCTGTGTCTCATTTAAACTGAGACACTGACATTGTACAGTGAGGCATGCCACTGTATAACAGTAAACACACAACACATTGCTGAAGATCTTAGGGCTTTACTTAGGACAAAAAGATACATGTCAGTGAAAAGTAGCTGAAACTAAGATGACTTCAAATATCTGACCTAATTCATCTATTGCTAGCTATAGATGTCTCTATGTTGTGCTCCATAGCAGTGAAAAATCCCTGCACATTTTTCAATATCCCTTCCATAGTCAGTGGAATCAGAGAGGTGTCAGTGAAGATTTTATTTTGTCAGCAGAATCTTGAAGGCTGATGATAGTGTATGAAAACAGTAATCTAGTTACACGTCAACTGTTGGAAGTTTTGTTTGAAGACTTGCAACTACACAAAATATCTTACAACTTATATTTCATTCAAAAAGTCATTGCTGACTATATAAACAAGAAATACCATGATGCTATTTTATAGTCAATTTTCAGAGCATAGGAGTGAATCTTAATCTACAGTTACACTGTTACTGTATATTAGAAATATATGTGATGTTCACTTACCTGCAATATAGGGCTAGGGTTATCTTAAACTTGATGGTTTTATGACTTTTAAAGCCTTCATGCTGTAAACTGCATGTAATCCAGAAAACAAAACAAAACAAAACAAGGTTTTCTTTTCTTTAAATACATTTGATCCTTATTTCAGGAATATTTAACTCATCGGTATCTATCCTTGCACACAATCCCAGTAGGCAAAGTACTCCACAAACATATCTAAGAGGGTCTCTGCCTCTAGGAACAGGGTACAGAGTTCATCTCTCTTGATGGTAAGATAACGTACTTACTACGCTATTTTATGACTGATTTTACTCATCTCCAGCTATGCAAATACTACAATTTTGTGTGTTTTGCCAAACCTGTTAACGCCCCTTCCTGAATCAATCAATGGCAAACCTAAATATTTCACCTCTGTGAAATAGTCTCTGTTATTATCATAAAAATCACATGGGCAACAGTAGGTTGGCAAGCTGTGTTTGATGTTTCTCCTCCCTGTGCCAGATAATATATGTGCATAATTGCTCAAGTGCCATCTGGTTGCAACTTAAGATGTGTTGCTCATTGACAATAAAAGCACTGATTCGGTCCCACACATGAAATTGATATGTGTTTAATGTAAGTATGCATGATTTTGTAGGACCCTGATATAAAAAAAGAGCAATGCCTTGTCAAAATCTTTTAAGAATTGTGCATTTTGTAATAATTTTTCTAAATAGAACCAAAATATGGCTGAAAGAGATCTGATTGTTTTGGGATTGAGAAATTTAATTGTTACTATGAACATGGAGTGGCAGTGTGAAGCTCTCAGCCCATTTAATTACACACTGCCTATAGGGCTTCCCCAGCACAGAAGAAAAGGCAAGGAAAAGTGGGGTTCAAAGGTGGTTGGGGCTCAGGCCAGAGTCCACTGCAGTAAATGGCAAAACTCTCTTTGACACCCATGTGCACGACACTGCCCTTGTCTGCCATAAACGTGGGGTGATGTCAGAGCAATCGGAAAAAAATCCCAGGAAGATGCAACAACTGTGACTTAACTGGTAAAATTATTTAAATGCACAAAAGACTTGCAGATATGAAAAAAGCCCACATAATAATCCTTTTCTTCATGTCAATTGATAGTGCAAAAAGTAATGTGATTAAACTGTGGCAAGTGAGATTTACTTAAAAGCAGGAAAAACTCTTTAATGAACATGGAGTGACTGGCAGGGATCTATTGCCTGAAGCAGTTGTCAAATGCCCATTAACAGGGAGGCTCTAAAAGAATCTGAATATATACCTGCCAAGAAAAGCTTAGTCCATTCTACCATGGGGCAGGGAGATGAAAGAATGACCTCTGAGATCCTTCCAACTCCTGCTGTGGTCCTCTGTATTCCGCATGAAGACTTCTCATCTCCCATGCCTTATAGCAAAATTTGTACATAACTTGTTATTCCAAGGAGTAATGCTCTTAGCAGTTCTTCCCTTTGACCTGTATTTGAGATGAGAAAACAGTGAAGCATTATATATTTGATTTCTTAAAATCAGTTTTAAAAATTGCTTGTCTACCTGTTGTTCATTTAAACACAGATTGTTCGTTTTAAACACAGATTATTGTCATTTCAAATGTGCACAAAAGCGATAAGGGAGGTGACTAGCAGCTTATTATTAATTTGCTGCTTTTATCTTTGGGAAATTAACATTCTGGCAAGGAATTTAATTGGACTTTTGTTAATTCTCACAGTGATGCTTTGGTTTTTCCTTTTGGGACTGGAGAGGAAAACCAGCATCTGGTGTTTGAGGATGCTAGGGATTTACACCATAATATATCTAATATCTCTACTGTAAATAAACAAAATGAATAATTAAGTGAATAATGAGGTGTCCTGAATGAAGTCTTCTCTGACTGTATCTAAGGAGTGTTCATACTCCTGTTGTTTGTTCTCTTTTGGGCATCTTGGGTAGTACATTGCCCATATAGGTATTTTTCATGTATTTTTTTCAAGCAGAATCCAGAAGTAATATTTATGAGAGTTTTCAGATACACAGAGAGGCTTTTGCTCTTCAGAGCTGTATCTGTCTGTATGAGAGAGGGAAACATAAGAATAGTAGAATTTTTGTCATGGCCCCAGGGATGCTGACAGGCATGACTGCCTGGTTTCCCCCCAGGGCCTCCCCTACCCTGCTCACGGCTCAGGACTCCATGTCAGCACCCTGGGACCATCAGCCCTTGCCCTGGTGATGCTTCATCAGGGTGGTCTCCAGCTCACCACAGCCCTGCCCTGACCATCCATGGGCCTCAAAAAGCCCAGCACAGCTCTGGATCCATGTCCCCAGGTCGGAGCCACCGTCAGCCTGTCCTTTGTTCCCAGGGAAGTGTCTGATGCCCAGGGCTAGGGCTGTCCCCAGTTTTCCCAGCCTTTCTTGCTGCCCTGGGCTGCACTCAGTGCTCCCAGCCAGTCCTGCCATTGCCCACAGGGCTCCACCAGCCCGTGATGCCCCAGTGGCTTCTCAGGTGGATTAAGTTCAGCCAAAATATAGATGAGCAACATTAGAGGTGCTGTATGGTCTGTCCTGATATGAAACTAAGTTTTGTGAAATGTTTGGGTATTTTTCTGTTCTTGCTGCAAACACAGACCCAAGGGTTTGTTTGTCTCCTGAATGCAGATGGTCTCCCCCCCCCCCCCCCCCCCAGGATGCACCATCCTGCTGGGCCACCTGAGATAATGCCAGGTTCCTTCTGGGGTGGAAAAATTCAAGTTCCCGTTTCATGTTTTCAAGACTAATGAGGGAATACTGTCATTCCCTCATCAGCTCCTCTCAAAACACCAAGACTTGGCAGCTTGTTGAACTTTGATGTAACTACCAGATGCAATTAATAGACCAGGCTGGTGACAAGCAGCTGAGGAAGCTGGGGTTGTTTAGCCCGGAGAAAAGGAGGTTCGGGGGAAACCTTATCTTTCTCTACAGCATAAAGGAAGGTTGTATCCAGGTGGGGGTTGGTCTCTCCTCTCAGGTAAAAAGCAACAGGGCAAGAGTAAATGGCTTTAACTTGCACATGGGGAGGTTTAGATTGCCTCAGCCATTGCCCAACAATTGCTTACTTTGTCTGTTCACTGCATTTTTAAATTATAAACTGGAAGTAATCTGATTTACTGATTTAATTTGTGTTTACAGAAAAAAAAAAAGTGACAACATGAGTGACTACTCAGAACCTCTGTAAACGTGTGGCATCAGATAAAGTGAAGACATTGGGTTTTATCCTTTGAGCACTTTATTAACATTCTTCTGATTAGCGCTGAGCAAGCTGAGACCTGGAATTCCACTGCAGTGCTGAGGCAACAACAAACAACTCTGTCCACCAAGTTTCAAGTGAACTTTCTGAAGTCAACAGTGGGCAAGAGGATAGGAGTTCACAGGAGAACAATTTCATCCCCTGACTATCCTTTACTGGGGAAGCCTGACACTGAGAAAGCTGGATTCTGTGGCTGGAATTCATGTTATCTCAATTTCAGCTTTCCACCTTGAATGCAGCTCTGTATAAGTAGAATGCAAAGTGACTTTTTTGAATATGTGATATGATAATTAAAGTTTGCACTTTCTCAGCACTTACTCTTCAGAACTGTAAAGGAAAGCTGAATGAATTGTCAAGGAGATATAGTGAAAATTAATGGTGGGGATAGAACTCAGAAGGGCTATGGACATCTGGGCTCAGTGCACTGCTGAACACCCAGTAATTGGTTAAAATTGGTTAACATCACCTTAGGTGAGTGTCCTGAGCTTTTTCCTGACAACTCCACTGGCTGCTAGCTATGCTTTTGTGCCTTCATTTCCAACTCGGCCAGAAATGCCCTTTTTCTTCTCCTCAGGAAGAAGACAGTGGAATTGGCAGATGATGGCTGCAACTGTACCATGTCCTTGCTCTGTCCCTGGTAGCCTCTGTTCACTGACAGTGGTCAATGTGCTTGGTCACAGGTATATAGTCCCCCAGCTTCCTATCACCTGCTTAGGGAGGAAACTTTAACACCTGTGCTGGAGATTTTCAAAGTTGTAAGAAATAATGCAACTGTCAGTGATGGAAAACTGCATAAATCTCACTCTGAACCACAAATGTAGAAAAACAAGTTAAAAACCACTGATAATCTGCCACAACATCACTAGATTTGCTGAAATGACAATTCTTTAAAAATAAAAAAAGGATTTTTATGTCTACCTTAGAACCCAATCTTGAATAACAACTCATATTCCCAGTAACATGGCTTGAAACTTTAGACATTGCAACTACACAAAGTATGGTTTGTTCAATGTTAAACCAGCAGCAAGGACAAACTATTTTTAGAGCTGTCATATATTATTGCACCTGAGCTTTATTTGTCTTCTGATTAAAAGAGGTTTTTCTGCAGAGAAGTTCACTTGAATTTTATACTCATTTACTAAGTCTTATGTTTCTATTCAATTTATTTTAAAGCAGATTCTTTGGGGAAAATTATAAAGCTAATTTGAATTGATTCTTTGGAGATTCAAGCTTAAATGAAGTGCCATACAATTGGCAGCCAAAGTGAAAAAATAGAATTTAATTCTATACTTGTACTACTCAATGGACACAGGCACCTTGCTCTTTGCTGCTGCTAAGAGCTTTGATGCAGTATATTTCAGACAATTTAAACACACCTAAGCATGACACTTCACTGAAGTTTTGGTTACTAAGGAACCACAGTTTGCCTTGTTCAAATGGTTTTTATCAGCTTATAAATTTATGGCTGGCAGGCTCACAAGGGTAGTTATTCTCTCTAGGTTTTCAAAACTAATTTTATAAATTCCTAGTGGTATTAATCCTAATATTGGGTAAGTAAAATCAGTTCTGTATCTATAGGACATCTGGAGGATGGTAATTTGACATCTAGTTGTGGACTTGTAAGAGCAATGTTTCTCAACAAGAACATCCCCTTTCTGCATTCCAAGTCTACCAGCTCACATTTGGGTAAAAATACTGAACTGTTTTGGGTGTCCAGCAGTTTTAACTTTCAATTTAAAACATTCTGTGACAGGTCTGAGGTCTAGGTGGCAGATGTGTGGCCTTTTTTTTTTTTCTGAAATCAATATAATTTTTAGATTTTAGGCATCTAAAATCATTAACATTTTTCAGACAATTTAGGTCACCATGGTAATTAATTATCAAATGAATAAACACTTGGTTTACAGAATTTCTGTCAACAGGTAAAGCCTCTAGACATACCTAGAAAAATGAGACGTCTGCTTAACAGAATTTATGTTTTTCTATAACTGTTTGATGCATTTACAGCTTGGGAAATAATGGTTGAGGAGATGGTTGTTCAATTTCCTGTCACATAAATTACTGAGTAGATGTTCATTATTCTGTCCCAGCACTGTGCTTCCAACCTAATCAGAAGAAAAAGTGAGGATATGAAAAGACATGCTGGAGAAAACATGCTATTATTTGCTCTGCACACATGGTCCTATATTAGAAATGACTGTGATTTTGTATGAGTAAATATGTGAAGAAATACTTGCATTAAAAAACAAACAAAAAACAACAAACATACTTTGTTCTTGTAATCTTTGTGTGAAAACAATTTTACTGAAAGAAGCCTTCATTCCCAGGAATTTTTTTTCTGATGTGCTCAGCTTTCCGAAAAGTATTAGTCAGGAGAAGACATGCTTATTTGCTTTAGCTCTTGTTGCAAGTGTTGGACACCTGAAGTTAGACACCAAAGTTGATATTTAAATGTGGAAACTAAAATCCCCAATCTTTCACACATGCTGTTGCTATAGCCCTCACTGATCTCAATGGGAGCTGTGGCTGCACAACATTTTGAAAATTTTGCTGTTTAAACTAAGGTGCTTAGTGAAGGAGACAGATGTCTGCCCGCCTTGATACAGCTCTAATGCTCCCTGGAACCAGTTGGAAATGAGGAGGTTATGATGCTGCTCTTGTTTGCTGTGCTGCTGAGCCAATGGAACTCCATGGACTGTTCCCCTCTGTGCCCCTGGCTTTCTGAAAGCAGAGCCTGGCATCTACTACTCAGAAACTTTTTTTTTGCTTAAGATGTTAAGCAGAATTAGCCAAAATGCTGGTAGCTACAAGTGTATCTAGCTGCTTGGGTCTGGAAAGTGGCACACGGTGCGTTATCTCATTCTTAGGGCAGAATTTTGACAGAATGAGCTGATCTCTGAATCCCTGGAAATCCATCAGCATCTGTCATGATTACAAAAAGAGTTAACACTTACTGAAAGCCAGACACCTGTCCTTGCTGTATATCAATGGCTGAGAACCTGAAATTTCCCTCTGTTAAAAATGGAATTGTTTTTGAATGCTGTCTGCATTAAAAAATATAACAACATGCAGGATAAAGAAAAAATAAGAAAGGTAATTTTGCCCAGTTATATCTGATTTGTATTTTTCTTCTTACTCCACTATAAGCCTGAGTCTGTGCAGAGCAGCAGTTTGGGAACAACCTCTTAGCCACAACGCAACCCTGAGCCAGGCACGTTCCTCTCTCTTCAAAGTCAGCACGTGAAAAGACATAGGCACTGTCTAGTCCTCAGATCTTTGTCTTATTTATATGCTGTAATATTAAAATAAATCAGGATAACCTTTTTCAACAGATAAACTCATCTTTCTGACACAAAATGAAGTACCAGGTTTGGAAACCAGCCTCCCTCCTGTACCCATCTCCCTGCAGGGTACCTACTTCCCTGAATCCTGGCTTTCCCATCCTGTGGCTTTCAGTGGCTTCTTAGGCTGAGCAAGTCCACGAAGATCTCCCATGAAGTTTCCTGGGGCAGCTTGCTGCTCCCTGGATCCCCACAGCTCCAGCTCTGCTCCCTGCTGCCAGCCCACTGATGAACCCTGAGGCCCTTCCTGTGACCCCATCTGGTGCTCTCAAGATGAGGAATCTTCCTGGCAAACTTTTCTACCAACTTGTATAAGAATATGAAACGATTTGTTAAGAATGCTGTTCAATTCAGGGTAAACTACAAGCTTTCACTTTTACCCATTGATCTCACTGAAAATTTTTTATCTTGGAGAAGGAAGTTGGATGGCAGTGTTGGTTGTTATTTGGTTGCAAACTGTTATTTACATGATATTTATTTGCTGAAGTTTATTAAAGGCCTTTTAAGAACCCCAGCAGGTTTTGGGGGATTATTAAATCATATGGTGAAAAGGATAGATCTATACCTGATTGTAAATGGCAAACTGATTCCAGTTAAACCCTAGACAAAGTAAATAAATAAAATTAAAGACACTTCTTTCTTTTTAGAAAAAAAAGCTGCATGAGAACAGGAACTCACTGCAAACCATTTAAATAATTTAAGCATTTTTTTTCTAATTAGACTTTTATAATTGCAGTGAATTGTCCTTTCCCATAACTGTGTGTGTCTCCTTTCTGATCTGAGTGCTGTCTCTTAAACAAGGGGTCCTGTGTCTCATTTGTCTTAAGATAAAGACTCAGAGTTTTCTCATATTTATATCAGAGTTTAGTTGTAACTATGTCTGTCTTCTAATTATTGCTTTGAACAGACTTGACAGTATTAAGGTGTTTATTAGATCTTGTCACCAGAAATGGTTATATAGTAAACCCAGACCTGATTATTAACTAAACCTTCAAAAATATAAGCTCAAACAATCGATAAGTTTCCTCTTTGAGTTAAGTAACAGAAGGTGCAATTCCCATTCTTTTAGCCAGCACAGTAATTTTCCTTAGAAAACCTTTTGGAAATGTTCTTTTACAAGGTTCTGACCTTTTTTATTCTCATAACTTTCAGGGCAATGTGAAAGAAATAAAGGAGGAAATTCAAATGGAAGAAGCAAAAAGGGAAGAAACTCAGGAAAGGGTTTTCTTTTCAGAAAAATGAAAATGGAAAAAATCTAACTAATCTCTTCATAGGAAGCTGAGTAAGAACACATTGTTTATTTCAAAACTATCTATAGAAATAGTTGTATAAGTGAAAATACTTGCCATCATTACAAGTTACCCATAGGCAGTCTTACTGTAATTATTTTACTCCATATCTAATGCTGAGGTGTCACACCATGGAGATAAGTGCTTTAGAGATGCCAGTAGAGGGATGTGCTTTTGATACTAAATCACGCAGTATTATCACTCAGTATCCAAGGTGAGGAACAGTACAATGGAAAGAGAATTATGTTTATTTAAGAACTGGGTGCACATCTCCATAGCAGAGCTGAGGGCAAAGCAGAGCCTGCCGTGTGTCCTTGCTGCCCATGCTGTCTGTGAGCAAAGCAGAGAGCCTGGCTGGGGTGCTGCTGGCATCCAGTGTGCTGCCAGCAGCTGTGCTGCCCCACGCCTCTGTGAGTGTAGTGACAGATCATGTTCTGTGCAGACAGGACACTTTTGCTCTCTGACGCTTTCCAGGTATAATTTCCATGGACATCAATATCCCTTTCCAGCCACAGCCACCTTTGTTCTGTTTTAATGAACTGTGACCTTGGTGACTCCATTTATTTTATTATTTTGTCAAGCTATATGTCAGAAAAGTAAAATTTAATAAAATACATCTGAATAGCCAGAAAATGTAGAATACAGACATCTTTACAAAGCCGTATTTGTGAAATGATTGCAGAAAATTACCTATCATAGCATTTGCAAAGCAAGACTTAAACCAAGTAAATTAATACTGGAAGACTGGTCAAGTAAATACTCACAGTAAATCTCATTGTTCAGTATACATAACAAACATAAAAGTCATGTCAAGTAACAAGTTCCCTTTTCCTCATCACATATCAAGACCTCTGAGCTGAGCTGTCCCCCAGAATAGTCTGATTTTTTCTCTGCTTGTTGTCCACATTAAATACATCAGTTTTGAGTTTTAGAATTAGGTTGACATTTTACTATTAACGTTAGTTAGCAGAAAATGTTATCAATGGACTTTACCTTAACAGTTACTTACATTGTCCTACATGATAGCAAAGGCATACATTTTTAAATACCTATGTATGAGTGTATTCCAAGAAGCAGAACATTTGTAGTTCTAGAACTCAATTCCCTTTCTCAAGGCTATTACAAGTAACTGAACAAACTGATCTTCAAAAAAGCCCAAGTCACTTCAGTGGTTTTACAGTAAAGATAATTTACAGCTTCTTCTAATCTGATACATGCTCTGAGGAGATAAAAGCCCATTCACTAGGCTAAGGTAAGTGCTCTGAGGAATCTGAAACTCAAAAAAATTATACATTTCCATGACAATATGCTACATGCTTTGTATTTGCTGAATTAGTAATTGCATAATTATTCAATTGATTTATTAGAAATACAACTAGAATAATAAAGAAGTAGTGTGTTTAAGATGCTTCATTCACAGAACTAAATGTAAGCTATGCTTAGGCATGTTTCAAAACTTGCCCTGTAATTATAATACATGAAAGATCCAGGCTGCTATCACTAACACAGGTGCCATCCCCCTTAAATTGCCTGGCCATTGCACCATGTAATTGAGGGCAGAAATGGTCCAAGATCTGTCTGCTAGGATATGTCAGCAAGGAATTATCTATAATGATTCTTTGCCCATTTATCATTTGGTAGAAGATTTTGCAATTAATTTCTTCAGCTCTCATACGTGCCCACTCCACAGTCATGTTTGCACTGTGTTTCTTTGGCATGTGTTGAAAACAGTTATTAGCACATGCTGAAGACTATCAAATGGGATGTTTGCAGCTGTCATTTCCTAGGATTATCTTTTGCTTCCCATTCGGGCTGATTATGTCTGTTGTCATCAGGCAGTTGGAGGATCATGTAACAGTGGCCAAATGCAAGACTCTCCTCATCAGACAGTACTTAGGGGTAGGAAACCCAAGGGAAGTTAATACAGGGGGACATAAAAAGAGAAAATAACCACAGAGAAGGAATAACAGAGTTTTGTTCATAGCTGAGTGATGCTTGATAACCTCAGCATAATAATGCTTCATTCGATGTAATTTTCTTTTTCAAAATTATCTACAAATTCAAAATGATCTTCTGACTACATCATCTAGCTTGATTCAGATTAGGCAAATATGCTACGAGCAACTCAGCTATGGCACTGCAGCCTGCAGCTGGGGAAGCCTGAGGCATTTCCTCAAATTCCCATTGAAGTCGCCAGGAGGTTTTCCTGAATGAGGAAAGTGAAGTGTCTGTAGTCAGACTGTGCTCCTCATGAGACGGGGGTGTGCCGGGAGAAATCCCCTTTATCTGAAGGCTTGTCAAAACTACAACCAACAGCACATGCAGCATTTCACAGCTGAGAGCCAGATGGGTGTTGGATACCCTTCACCCAGTTCCCTTTCTCCGCTTTTGTTTTTTCTCAAATGTTTGAGGCAGAGAGAAGGGAGAAGTAATTAACCATATGTGGACCAGGAGAAGTCTAGAGTATTAACGTCAAAGAGTTAAAATGCTCACAGGAATTTGATGCCTTGCTGCACTGAGAACTACTCACAAGTTGCTGCTCCTGAAGTTCAACCACATGTGTTGGGAAAACTAGTGTGAAGTTTTAATGCACAAGTAGATAGTTAGACAGGCACATTAATATTTCATGGAGAATTGTTAGACTCAGATAAATATGCAAGAGGCTTTTTTTCAGATCAAAATTTACCTTTACTCAGGCATTGAATTCAGTAGATGAGGGGTTCAGTGTTTGATGCTTGAGTGTAGGTGTCCGTATGAATTGACTCTTCTCAGTTAGATAGTGGGTGTTTCTTTAAAATAAGTTCTCAATCTAATATAGCTTAAATGAAGTCCGTGGCACACAGAATGTGCTACAGGTAGGAGAACGATAAGACAAGTATGGCTCTGCATAATATGCATTTTTTATATTTACTCTTCAGCTCTTTAGATTTTATCTGCAAGAGGAGTTTGGTGCAAGCATCCACAGTTCTTACAGAAAAACAGAAATTCGTTGACATTAATTATCTGCCTTAAGACAGAGCTTTTTACCACTCCTCCCTCATCTCCCCCTCCTTGCCTGGCAAAACAAGAGTGAGCATCATGCAGATTCCTGTGGGGAGTTGTTTTGGCTGGAGCTTGGCAGGCACAGATGGCCAACAAGCTGCAATCCCTGGTCCTACTTGGCTGAAAACTACACTAGGTCATCTAATGGATCTTCAGCAGCCTGAAGAGTACTCATTTACTCTGAACCACAGCTCCTCTTTTTCCTTGGGCTGACAACAGGCACACTGTAGTCTCTCACAAAAAAAATTCTCTGCTGCCCATTTTAGTCTTTTGATAAGCCTCGTGCCCTTCTTCTCTTCCTTATCACACAGACAGAGCCATGAGGAAGCCTCCACCCTTTGCACCCACCACTCAGCTTCCAGGCGCTGGTGCTCTACACAAAACATGGGTCATGGGTCCCAGACCTCCAGCTGATGATAGGGCCTGGCCCTAAGAAGCCTGTGGTGAAAATGTGCAGTGCAGGCCCATGGCATGGTCAGTGCAGGTGCCCCGGGCACTGCAGATGCATCTCCTGGTTAACAGGTGGTTAGGTGAGGGTGGCTGGAAAGGAAAAGCCGTGGGATAAGGGGCAGCAAACAGAAATACAGGGCTGCTGTAGAATTAGCAGGATAAGGGGATTGTTGGCACTCTGGTGAGGCCTTGAGTTGATGACAGGAAGGGGAACAGTGAGAGAGAAGGGCAGCAAGGGTGGGGGAAAACCATTTAGAGAGGGGCGATATCTGCCCACAGGGAAGGGAGAACCATTCAGAGGGGAGGACATCTGAGTACAGGGAAGACCTCTGCTGTAGGGGCTGTAGCCACTGCTGGTGCCCTCAGCTGCTCTCTGAATGGCTACCCAAGGTGCTCCAGCTGGGCCCCTTTATTACCCTTCTTCCTGCTGCTAGACTGCTGCTTTGGCCCTTCACGTAGACAGCCCTTGAACCCTGCCGGGCCAAGCTCCTTACCAATTCATTCCTGCAATCCCACTTATTACATGAACAGACACTAGTTTCCCTGCTAGCCCTTATGAAACCAGCAACGCTGCATCCGTCTCTCTCTTTCTTGAAATCTCTAGTCCCCTCCAGACTGAGAATGTGGCTTCTGATCATCTGGCTTCTTTCTGTGTACTCTGCCACCGGGGTGTTAGATGAGTTTCTGGGAAGACTGGCTTCCCACTCACAGTGCCCTGAGGAAAGCTGAGGCTGGAACATTCAAGTATGCAGTGTGACTCCTCTAAAACTCATGACAGCCCTGTGTACTCAAAGCAATCACATCTAGACACTGGCTGAGACTGCAGATGCTTGGTCTGTTTCATTGCATTTCTTTCTTTCCCTATAGTTTTTTTTTTTCTCCCCCACCCTCAGTTTTGTACTTATCTCCCCACTATATCCAGCCCTGCAGTCTCCTTGCCCATGCTAGAAAAAAGAGGAATCTGTGATAGTAGTACAAGAGTGTCTTGTGACTATGACACAGTGGTAGATGGCTCTGACAGCACAATTATGTCGAAGCCAGTGGAATTGAGCCTTTTTTATTCCACAGCTGAGAATCTGACTCCTATCTTCAAAAGACTAATTCTTTTCCGATTACAAAATCAACCAATGTCTACTTCTTGCTGCTGCTGCTTCTTGTCAAAGCACTTTACTTTTCTGTGCTTACAACAATCTATTTATTAGAAACAATGAAAGAATTTTAAAAGAAAAATGGTCTTGTGTATGATACTCAATCAATCTAATTTTCAAGCCTATTGAAAGTTTGCCAAGCTCTACAGTTTAAAAATCCACACTTCAGCTTCTCACAGCAAGTGAGAGATCCTTCTTAAATTTCTGGGCAGTTGGAGCATTTGCTATCCTCAGGCAACATCAATTTGTCCATTACCACAATGAGCCCAAATTGCTCTCCATGGTTTGATTCAGTTCCAGAGGCAAATTAAAAGATTTAGGCACATCTGAGAAAATATAGGTGGGAATTTCAGAGGTTCCTTCCAGCACATACAAGCTCAGCTCCCTTAAAACTGCTAGCACTTGTGCTCCAGGTCAGTCAGTATCAACATCAGCTCACATAACACTTTATTATACCTTTGCTAAGGTGTGTTAGTAGAGCCCAGCAGGCATACTTCTTATTTCTGAACTGACTGCAAGCTAATGAACAGATGTGATTCCCTCCCTCTCCCCTCCTGGAAAGGCATGTTGGTAATTTCACCTGCAGACATGCAGATGAATATTTATTCCGTGCAGGCAAACTATTTACATCTGCTACATTATTTCTCTTGGTTATTTTTCTGACATAAAGGAAGGCCTTTATGTTCCGTGGCCAAAGCACGTCAGATAATAACTGTGTGGATAAACTGAAAATGGACAGTGAACTCATCTGAGTGGTTTGTGACCATGTCCTCAGTCAGAATAATGAGAGTGCACATTTCTACCACATGGCCATTGCTCATGTATGTATACATTCTTCAGAGGTACTACTACCTGGGTTTTGCATGGAAAAAAGCCACAATATTTTGGCATAAAACACATTGAAAGGAACAACTTCATAAGGTTTATGTAATGAAAATAATAATTTTTTAAAAAGTACTAAACTAAAAAAGAAGAGTATGTATGAAAAAAAAGATAACAAATAGGTTACTACTGTGAAGCAGAGAGCTGGAGTACTGAATTTCAACCTAATGAATTTTGAAACAGAGATTTCTCTTTATCTCTGTTCTATGAGAAATAGTCATACCAGACAACAATTTTAGAGCTCCTGTTCTCTTTTTCTTGTGACACTGCACCTTAGAAAACTGAGGTCTTTTACTTAGCCAGTTTTTCTACTTTTTACATTTTTTGTTTAGTAACATTGCAGTTCTGTTTGTTTCCTGACAATGTTACTTCTAGGCTTTGGTGTTTTCATACAATAATATTTCCTTGTTCAATTAGAAAATACAGTCAGGACATGGTTATTTGTGTTTAAACACATTTCAGTGGAAGGAATTATAAAAGAAAGTCCCTAAAAATATGCCCATTGATGTCTGTTTATGTGAGGCTTTTTTTACCTCAATCGTTTGCCAGATTTGTCTCTTTAACATTGCTTTTACAAGAATAGGAAAGAATACTATTCAAAAAGCATTAAAGAATAGGAAAAAACAGCTGATATATTCTCTTATTATTCAAAAGACATCTCAAACATAGAACAAAAGGTGAAGAGTAAGAGAATATCTTGAAAGAAAGCACAGAATCTCTCTTTCTTTTTAAAATGGTCCCATGTGTTGAGTTGCAGTGGGAGTCCCAGATACTTTCCACTTTTGAAAATCAGACCAGACCAGTCTAACCTAAATACCCAGAAGTGGATTTGGTACTTATACATCTTCGAAAGCTCAGCAGTAAAATTCAGCCATGAGGGAGCAGCACTAATTAAGGCCTTATCACCCTGCACTTTTCCTTTCCCTTGTTCTTGTGTCTGTCTTTGCCTTGGGGACAAGGCTGAGATTTGGTGCATTGAGCACATTTCATCTCTTGGCCAGCAGCACCATGGCTCACAAGCCGATGTCTGCATGACCCTGCTCTGTGGGGGGACCTGAAACAAAGCTGGAGGTAGCTGTGTAGGGACTGTACTGCAGGACATACCACATAGCCTGAAAGCCCCAGGGAAGCTCCCCAACACTCCAGAACCCAGGAAAGGTTCTTCTCCTTGCCCCTGGAAGGCTTGTAATGAGCTCCTCTTTCTAATCCTGCTTCTGGATGTCCTTTGTAGGGAAAGGTGTAGGAAAGAGATAGCCCAAGACACAGCCTAACACTGATGGCAGTGGTGTTGAGCACATGAAGTGTGACCAGGATGCCTTGCAGAAGCTGTTCCTGTGCTTTTAGGACTGAAGCAGCTGCTTAGTCCTGTCTTGTGGTACCCATGCACTGGCCCTCAGTAAGCAATACTGAAGCAAACATACTCCTTCCTCTCCTGTAAAGCATCTTCCTTCTTTATTCATTTCCTCACTTAAAACATTTTTTCTGCCCTTGTATGGTCCATAACATTATGTATGGGTAAACACAGAAGTGAACTCTCCACTGTGATAGGTTCCCTTACCTTTGTGTACCTCTGCAAAAGGTGAAATATGTCCAGCAACACCTCACCTCCCTGGACGCTATGCTAGTGTTTCTGAACTGCCTCATGCACAAATGATTTTCTAAGAAGTCATTTTAGAGTGACCATGGAACATGTCTGTTAAGGAATATAGATCAATTAACTTGATAATCTTAGAGGTTCTTTTCCAGATTCTATGACTCAAGTCTTGCATATCAAATACCAGTCTGTGCAATCATGCATTGAACTGTTTTTGTCTTTGTGGTGTTTCTGTAGCTCTAGAAATAGCCCAAGTCAAGATGCCAGCAGCTCGTGTACTCCACACCCCCAAGGCTGCTCTGCTGAACTACAGCTGTGTCTGCTTTGAGGACATGTGGGCCCCATGCACAGGTACAAGCTGCAAATCCAACACCTCCTCCCTCACGCGTTACTTTCAATGCAAAGAATACTGGGCATGTAGAAGACCAGAGATGGTTGTGGAAAGCCACCCCAGTAACCCAGGCACCAGGTGGAAGGGCTCACTGCAAAGTATTTAAGCCCACAGTGTAGAGGCTGCCTTGGCCCTGAAGTGTCCTGAAGAACCGGTATTTGGAAAAAGAATTTTTTGCCTAGCTTCTGTATAAATCATGAGCTTCTCACACCATTACTGCACTTTGGGCAATGACACTTTCACCAAGGGAACTTGGCAATAACCCCACATCTCTAGGGGAGGTGCTCTGGTCATTCCCCTTCTTGAATATCCTCTAACCCTCTTTTTCCTTCCATCCCAGTTTAATTCTTTCTCAAATTTAATTTGTTAATATTTAATTTCCAGTTTAATTTCTTCGTCAAAATTATAAGAGTTATTTGTATGCAATATGCAATTTCTTCAAGTAAGGTCCTATTCCTGTGTTCACAGGGATGTTCACGTGTGGCAGGCTCGGCAGACAGGCTATGGCCTCACCACATGGCCCAAACACCTTGTGCACATTGTTATGTCTTGACTTTTTCATATGACCAAGATACTCAGGTTTGGAAAATAACTTCTGAGCATGCACAGTATGTCATTCCATGTACTTTGCATATGTAGTGATGTGCACATGCCAACTAAAATAAAAGGGATCTTTACACACTACTACCAAACCCATCAGGAATTTATGAACCACATACTTTGCCTTTAAAAGGCTAAGCAGATGAAGGGTCTCTCTGATTACCTTTAGGCTTTCTTATCAGCTTGAAGTTGAGCCCACCCTTTCACAGCAGCCCACTTGCATTTGTCACTTCTGCATATTTGGCTGTTCATTGCAGAGTTTACAAGCAGCTAAACCGGGACTGGTGAGGGGAAGATGGACAGTGCCCAAGTCCCAGTCCTCAGAGTGATACAAGTGCTAGCAGCATCAAGCTGGCTTGACCCAACTCATCCACTCCTTCCAAATGTGCCTTGAGAGGCAATGAGAAACACTTGCCCACTGTGTGAGGTGTTGAATGTTCCTGCTAATGTGCTACCTCTTTAGTAGGGCACTTAGGATTGAGCTCCAATTAAGGCAACTGTGAACACTTCTGGTGTGAGAAGCTGGGCAGCCTGGTACTCTCATCTTCTTCATGGTACTACGTACAGCAAAAAGAGGTTCTGGCTTATGAAAAAGAGGCCAGAAGGTACTGCTGCAAAATGTCTTGGTTACTGTCACTATTTTATAGTATGTGAAGCAGTCTGAATGTTTCCCAGGCCCTTTGAACTGGGGCAAAGCTGTATATTATTTTACTTTATTTTATTTTTTTTATACATTTATGTCCTGGTTGGGGCCAGGATGGGTTGATTTTTTCAGTAGCCAGGAGGGGGCATGGCTAGGACCTGGAGGTTATTCTATACCACCTCATGTCATTTTCCAAGAACAGGGGAAGGAGTCCCTTCCATGTAGGGGTAGCGTGGTGGCAGTCAGGTATAGTTGGGCTCTGCATGGGACAGTAGTGAGCACTGGCATGTGAATCACTCACCTACCTTGTACACTTGTGTTCTTAATATTGTTGCTGTTACTGTTAGTTTTATCTCATTCCTGTTTCCAATAAATTGTTCTTATATCAACCCATGATCTTTGCTCTTTGTGCCTCCAATTCTCCTTTCCAGCCCACTACAGGGGAGGGGAAGGCAAAGGGGTGAGTGAGTGAGTGGTGCATGGTTTGGAGTGGTTTCAGTGAAAACACTAAATGGGAGAATACCATTGCTAAACCATGACAACACAGCACTAGGCTCCTCTTGGCAGACTGTAACAGGTCACTGATAAGTGTATGCTTCTGCTAATGAAATTTGCAAAGCTGTAATAAGTATAGGCATACACTGGGTGGAATGGTGTGCCCCAGACTTTCAAAAATGTCTTTTTTGATGGGGTTCTTCTCTCCATGCTGGGTTTTGCCAAGTTGAGGGTAGCTGTGTTGTCTAGGGTAATGGAGGAGTCCTGACACACAGGAGTGGTTTGTATTGCTCTGAGCTGACCTCTCAGTTGGGCACCTCTGTGCAACAGGGTACCTGTATGGAAAGGACCATCTGTGTAATGAGAGCCCAAAGTGAACAGGATGCTTGTCAGAGGCCATGCTGGAGATTAGGTGCATGACATGTGCCAGCAGCATGTCCTCAAAGGTTCCTGCATGCAGAGACAAGAGGCATGGGAGCCAGGAGCCAGCCTGTCAAAATACTGCATGCACCAGCTGCCAGAATGTGTGGCTGTGATGGGCCCTGTGATCCAGTGACCCTGAGTCTGAACTTCGATGATTTTTATAGCCAGGAGAGATGTAACCGGTGACATTTCTGGGCAGAGTTATTTGCCTGTTAACTTTGGCGATCTTGGATTCTAATAATGTGGTAATTTTAAGGCTATTGTAGCAAATTTAAGCAGAGAAGATCTTTTAGGTGACACTCATGAAAAGATTCTGCTTTAAAATAAAGTAGGGATTTGAAGGAACATATTAGCTAAAACATTTTGCAGCTATTTGGGATTTGACATCATAATTCTCATGAATTAATGAGAGTTATCTGTAATATTCTGGAACACTTTTCCTTCCCTGTTCCTTGTTTATCAGCTCTATTGTTCCCTGTCATGTTTTTAGTCTAACCTAAGAAGCTAATCAAAAGCCAGATAAAATTGACTGAAAGATCTCTGCTGATTTCAGAGATCTCTAGAGCAGACTCTAATACTAGTAATCTCTTAGAATATGGATCCAATTTTGAAGGCATTTATACTGATGGAATATCTGCTTGCTCCAGGAAGTTACTGTGCATTTCCATAATTTAAACTTTTCCCCTTTTATTCTCCTGTGCATCACCAGACAACGCCACTGTGCTTTATAAATAGCAGCGAGTAATAGACAGTGATTGTATCCTCATGCCCTCTTGCAAGGACTTTATTTTCTATTCAGTTTTAAGCAGATCTGGATGGGTAAAAGCTTTATGCTTCAGATTTGTTTTTTATTTGTGCCACTTAAATTTTTCATCAATATAAAGTAATTTTCTCTCTCCAGTCCTTCCCAGTTCTCTCCTGTCCCTGGCTGCTCCTCAGCATTTTAGTCAATAGGAGCTTCATTCAGTGCAAGCATATTAGGAATTAGCCCAAGAGCAAGTGTGTTATGAGAAAGAAAATAATAAGAAACTAAGAGAAGATAAAAGCAAAGGAAGGAACCAAGTATATTGCGCAAAACAAGGACAACAGACAAGTAGAGGAGTGAGGAGGGAAGATCTATTAAACTTGCATTCAACTTGGTGGAAAGAGAAGAGTCCGAGGCATGTAGTGCGTCTGCAATTATACAGTGCTTAGGGACAGTGATTTCCAGTCTGCTATTTCCCATTTTGTTTAATTTTTAATTCAAATTGTGTACTAAAAATAGGGAGCATTTTGGAGCTGAAAAGATGTGAATGGCAGAGGAATAAAAACCAGAAACTGCAAGAGGAATGATGCTGTAGCTGAAACAGCCCTGCTGGGATTACTAGCTTTCAGTCTCAGTCAGTTACGGTTACAAAATGCAGATTTGCCTTATCTGGGTCATTTTGGCTGAGAGAACACATGGTAGTCCCTTTGTGAAATAAACAATAAGCCAGAGTGAGTGGTCATCTGTCTAACTCTCTTTCTGCAGCTACCGCTATTTCCTTCTCTTGTGCAAATTTATTTGTACAGCTAATTAATAATAGCAAGAAGCTTTTCATTTTTGCAAGTTTTATAAAAAATGCTGCAGCCTCAAGTTTTCAATGGCAACATGGCTTGTTTGTCCAGAACTAGAAGGTCAAGAGACTTTTATCTAGATAAAATTATGAAACCTTATGCTTATGTATTAGCCTCTTCTCCAGAGAAGACTGGAGGATTTTTTGCCTGAAGTCCCAATTCAGCAACTGCTCTGAAGAGATCCCTTTAAAAAGCAGAGCTATTTCTTCTCTAGGCTAAGCAAAAAAATAAGCTGAAAAATCAGAAAGCAGCTTCATCTAATTCTTAAACAGTTGTGTTTTACAAGTCCTCCAGCATGACTGTGTGCATGTGGTGTAGGCATCACTCTTTCCAGCAGCCATTTGAAGTGATGCTGCCATCTCTGCCTTTGGATGTGCACTAGGTTGAGACTGTCATCTATGACTTTCCATAAAACAGGTAATTTCGGGTGATAAAGACACAAACCAGGAAACTTTCACAACTTCAGGTTTTGGTTTGAGTCCAACTTACACACCATTTTGTGATTTATAATATTGGTAACATCATCTCATATTTTTGTATAAATTTCTGTGGACTTCTATTTGAATGAAGAAATGCATTTGCCTATGCCATATATTAAATACTACACCCAAGGAGACTGAGAAAGAATTAATTACCCTGAATTTTAAAAAGCCCACATCCTTCTTTCCAGAGGATGGGACCTGTAGACCTTTTCTAAGGTTCTCCAACCATGTCTAACTGTTACATCCTAACAAAGCAGCTTTTCCTCTAGAAAATAGTGGTTCATCCAATTAGAGCAGAGGGTATTTTAGAAAAAAATGATCCATAAGTTTCATTTTCTGCCATTTTTAAATCTAATAATCAATTGCAGTTCAGAGTAACCCATGAAAGCTAAAGGGGTTTAAGTGCTTAAGTCAAGGTGGACTGTAGATTTCTGATTTACAATGGCATTGCTGGAAATTGTCTACCAAGATATACCACCAAATATACTGCCTAATGCCTGCTTCCAGATCCTGCTTAGCTTTGTAGAATCTGGCCCCCTGAATGTTAAGACTAAGTGGAACACTTGAAAGCCCTCCACTGCACTGCCAGTCAAGCAATTTGCTTGTTTCTTTTAGAAGGCTTAAAAAGTGTTAGGTTTAGGTTTGGTTTAGTTTGACAGGGTTTTTTCCCTTTTTCTTTCATCGAACATTGTTTCCAGTTTCTAATAAGCTTTGGAGCTGACACTTGTTTTGGATTTATAATCATGTTAAACATGCAAGGTTGAATGAGGATTAATTTACTTTTTAAAGGTAGGATTTCAGGTCAGGGATGAGCCAGGTCATATTCCAGAAGCAGTGAGTTGTGTCCAGCACTGGTGTGGCAGACCACTGGCACCTGAGCTGCAGCTTACGTGTTATAAATAGATTATGATTATGTGTGTCTAGGAAGGGATACTTCGGGGAGGTACCCTTATAATTCTCTGAAATTTGTATATGTTTTTGTAGGTGAATTGGTTTCCAAACATGACAGTCTCTCTTGTTTTCTGTTGCTGTTGGAAAAATTATACTTAGGACAACTGAAAGCAAATTACGGTTGTGTTGCATATGGCTGGACCTGAGCAGTCAGGCACAAACTGAGCTTCAGAGATGTTCCAATTGCATCCTGATTCCCCAGAAGCTGCTTCATGGAGGTGTCTGTTTGGACCAATACAGCATATTGTCGCTGTGGAAAAAGAAAGCAGGGCTAGGTGTGCTGCATCTGCTTTTCTTGGCAACCAAGCAGCATGATTTCTCCTGCAGTAAAATGTTGGAAAGCTGAAATAAACCTTTCAGGAGTATGGCTCATAACAGTCTTGGGGCAGTGGGGACATGGCCCTTGTAAATGAGGGAAGCCTGGGGTGAAAAAGAAGACTCTTGTATCTTTTGGTGAAACAATTCCCCTATCAAGTTTTAAGTTTAGAACAAGTGAGGAAAAAATAGCTTCCTGTGTAGGATCACCTGAATAACTGTGCCTTTCAGAGCAGGATATCCTCGATATCTGGATGACACATCAGGACAGCAATTCTTTAACACAGAATGTTTTTCATCTTCAAAGCCTCATGAACATTAGCTAATTAATCCTTACAAAGCCTGAGGGAGTTACATATTGCATTACGTATTGTTACAAGCCATGGACCAGCAAAGGACTTCACAGTTGTCACCATGCCTCAAGCTGTGGCTACTGCTGGCATCATCCAGGGCAGAAATTAAGGTGATCTTACTAAAAGCATTCCCCTGAGGAGCACTGAAGTAACTCTGAAGAAACTGCACTTCTGTCCTGCTTCTCTTGCTGCTTCTTCTAGAGCCATGATATTAGGAGTGAAGCAATAGCCTTGAAGCATCTTGCTGCTTTGATAGAAAAAAACCCTACTCCTCCTTAGTGCAGATAAGGGCCATCTGTACATGGCTGAAGTGAGATAATATTTAGGAGCCTCCCAGGATAATAAAGACTACACTTTATTTGACATCTTGTGCTGTTCAAGCTTATGGCAGTGTTCCCTTTGAACTCACTGTGTTTTGTAGTACTCCCCGCTTGCATAAATTGAAGTAGAATGCAACAGTTTGTGTAAATAATATGGCCCAGGGAAGGCACAAGTAATAGAGTACATGCTGGTAGGAGCCAGTTGATGCTTGGACATCACAGGTATTGCACTGTATACCAACAGTTTTGACATCTATGTTGTCACATCTGTCAGTGAATAAAGCCCATGCTGCCCACCTTTAGAGGGTGAGTTACACATGGAAAACTGTTTTCTCTGTAGTTAGCAGGACTGAAACAGAGTACTGGGATTATGGGGACCTTTGTGAAAACTGCTGTGGTAGACATGCCTTATGAAACAGAGCTAGATGTGACAGCAAGGCAGCAGTTTTCTGCTTGACTGAAAGTCAAGCTTTGCACGCTGAAGGATGTTTGCTTTTGGCCTGTTTAACCTTCTTTAATGGCAATTCCACTGACACCTCAGTGAATCTCTTCTAGTGTGTCTCTATGCTCTTTATGGTTTTCCTAATTTCTAACCTAAATCTTTCAAATTGTCAGTATTGCAATTACATTCTCATCCATTACTTCTCCACAATTACTTCCTGTCCTGTTCATCGTGAGCACAGAAATCATTTCCTTTCTCTGTGCAACAGCTTGGTTGTACTTAAAGGATGCTGTTGTGTCCCAGCTGGTATTTTCTTTTGGCTTAAACAACCCTGGTTCATTAAGTCTGTACTTGCAGATTGTGTTTTCTAGAGAGCTGATGTCTTTAGATCCTCCCATCTGGTTTGTCCCTGGTTGTACCAGGTCCTCCGTGGGACATACTGGGGATGTGACTTCACCAGTGCTGAACCAACAAGCAAGAATTATTTCATATGTTTTAAAGGTTACTGGGTGAGAGAACCCTGCCTTTTGGGTGTGTCAGTGCTTACTGGAGGCCTGGGATAAGCATAAACCTAGCTGTCAAGGAGGGGCAGCAACCCAGTAGTCCAGAAAACATTTCAATTGTATATTTACCATCCTATTTTTAGTTCTTCGCTTTTTAATTATATTAAGGGTGGTAGTAAAGGAAACATATGTCTGTTAAGAAAATTCTTCTCTTGTAACTTCTTAATTTAACATTGCTAAAATGCAGCAGCACTAGTGATGATATCACAGCTGCATTAGAAAATTCATTCAAAAATCAGCAAACCCAAGACTCCACCAAGTGAAGCAAACTAATTGTAATGAGTGAGTCATGATAAACTGTAGGAAAAAAAAGGAGTTCAAAATATTTCACAGAAAGACCAAAGGTCACATGAGAAAGACACAAGCATCAGTATGAGAATTATGTTCTTGATATCTTAATTTTTGCTCCTTCAGAAACTAAGGCATATAATTCTAGTTGAAAGTGAAACACAAGTATCCTTGTGGAGAAAGACAAAGAAAACCAAATAGCAAGATACAAATATACAGAAGTACAAAAGTTTTTACCAAAATCCTGAATATGGACAAGGGGTGTTGCACCAGTGAGTGCCTGCAACTTGACCAAAATTGATTTCCATGTGAAATGAAAGTAGATTTTTTTTCTGGGAAATATAAAAAGGAAAATAAAATCACTGTAAGAGATAGGGGATGGTGCTTTGAAAAAAAAAAAAAGCAAAGTCATGCTTTGGTGACCAGAAACTTTTCTACTTTGGAAAATATAAAGAGGATCTTAACAACAGGGGAGTAACCTCTATGGATCAGGTACTTCTTCCACTTCCCCAGTCTTGGCAAAGAGGCTGACGAACACTCCTGTCATGACAACTCCTCCCTGCACTTGTCACTATGATTGCAGGAAATGAACATAAGAAAATTTGGTGCAAGATATTGTATGACAATGAAAGGTGATTTTATTTTATGCAAATCCAGTGCCTCATGCTCAGTCTCTGAGAATGCTCATATATGCAGACACACACATTTCTCACGTGTTCACACTCACTTGAGAACTTTCTTCTGTCTGTGCCCAGGGAGGCAGGGACAAGAGCTGCTGTGCCTATGTCTGTTGGCTTTCTCTCTTCTGGAAATGACAAACTCCCACTTGGATAATCCTTTCATACTCTCTAGAAGTTGAGAAACTACTGTAGTGTAGTAGATTGGCCTCAAATCTTGCTCAGTACCTGCTCCAAGGATGTAAAGCAAGGTTACTCCCCTTTGTTTCCCCATTTTAAAATTATTACTCTCTTTCCTGTTGAGACAAAAGGAAGACAGTGGCAAAAGAGTTGTGGTACATCCTTGTTCCCATCTGGCTGTTACCAAAATGCAAGACATCTCCTGGTGAAACTATCTCTGATGGGGCTTTATTGCAGAATAGCCAGCTAATCTTCACGGGAACACACTCCCCAAGACCTGTAGCTCAATTTCTGCCAGTTGCAGCCTTGGCAATGAGCAGGGGATATTCTTTTAAATCTCACTCTCACTTCTTATGGTGCTTCAACACACAGGCATTTCTATTCATAAGTCAAGTAGATTAATCTTAATATATAAGTCACAAGTGTCCACATAGCTGATAGGCTGCAGCCAGGACCTTGTAACTTGGAGAAGTGTTTCTCCAGTCTCCCAGAAGCTCCTAACTCAGCAGAGGCTGCCAAATGGAGAGAGCAGTCTGATACAGCCCAAACACACCTCTAATCCCAGTGAGGAAGGAGATTATTGTTGCCACAGTACTCGCTGTTTGCCTTATAACTGCATAAAATTGGATAAGAAAGGCATATGTTTCTTTTATTTAGATAAAGCAAGGGCCAAAAATGTAGGTTGGCAACAGCGAAAGCTTTTACTAAAGAAAAGAGCTATAAGAGAGAGAAATGCAGTTCTGTGTTATCATTGCAGACCTTGCTTTTTCACCATTTCCTGTCCCAGGAAATTTGCCTCCTCACCCTGCCACCCTGCCAAAGTACAGAGGTGTCCTTTGACTTTCTCAGGGCCACAGCTTTCCCCTGCCCTGATGAGGACACCTCAACCCAGCTGGGCAGATGAAGAGCTGCCCCTCTCTTCTCCTCTTCCTGCAAGACAGGCTATTTTGTGTCTTTCTTCTAGACTGACAGGCTTCTTGTGTTAAGGATACATTTGATAAAACTTTATAAACTGCAGTCTTTGAAAAAAAAGATGGCATTTTATAAACATTGTATTAGAGTTGCACTATCCGTCCTACACTGAGCTTTTCTTAAAGATCAAAACTTATGTGGCTATTAGATTGAGCATCTATCCCTATATAACTACAGAGTTGGTTTTAGGGTGATGCTCATTCAGGATGTCACATTCAGGAGCTAAAAAAAAGGATAATACACTATTAAAGTTGAAATTGTTTGTATTGGGTCCAAAATATAAATCCATGTACCTGGCTAAAGAGAAGGTAGGAATCTGGCCAATTATTTTCATGGAGTTTTATATAGGTCCTCATAAGAGTTAAATTAAATGAATGCATGTGTGTGTACAGCTATATTTATAGACTCTCCTTAAAATGTTAGTATTTCAGGTCCTGCTGAAGGACCACAAAAACAGAAGCCAGGATTGTTTCACCAGCATAGCTGGCTTCAGCTCTCATGCATTCAGATGCATTTGGCAGTACTAGAGGGACTCATGCATGCTTTGCACAGCCATTTTTTGGGATGCTTGTGAAAATTTGGGGATTTGAGCCTTGGAGCACCATGAAGCAGGAAGGAAGCTAATACTGCAAAAGCATTTCCTTTGGCAACAAATGCTACTCCTTCCTGTGCCAGGACCCTCAGTGAACCAAAGCCCTCAGGCCACCTCCTAGCTACAACACAAACCCCTGCTTTAATATCTCTGTATTTTTCATGTGTTTTCTTTCCTCTGTTATATATTTTTACCTAAATCTCTAGCCAGGCCAAGCTAACATAGCTTTGCTAGCTTGAGGTACCTGAGGATGTAACTCTCAGTCAACAGAAATTAAGTGCCTCGTTCAGCTGCCAATACATTTCTAATCTGCAGGACAGTGTATGAAGGTATGCACAACAAGCAAAATAAATTGTAAACACACTAAAGTTCAATATCTATTGTGGCAGAGAGGGAAAGGAGGGAAAAGAGGAGTCTCAGGGGTGACCTCATCACTCTCTGATGAGGTCATCACAGCTACTTGAAAGGAGGTTGTAGCCAGGTGGGAGTCGGATTTTTATCCCAGGCAATCAGCAATAGGACAAGAGGGCACAGGCTTAAGCTCTGTCAGGGGAGGTTTAGGTTGGATTTTAGAAAGAAGTTCTTTACAGAGAGAGTGATCAGGCATTGGAACGGCCTGCCCAGAGAAGTGGTAGATTCACCGTCCCTGGAGGTTTTTAAGATGAGGCTGGATGTGGCACTGAGTGCCATGATCTAGTAATCACAGTGGGACTGGATCAAGGGTTGGACTTGATGATCTTGAAGGTCTCTTCCAACCCAGTTAATTCTATGATTCTATGATTTCGCCCAGTGTCCGGTCTGGCCGGGGTCCACAGCAGAGCAGGCTCTGCAGAGGCATTTCTGTGTCTTTGCAGGAATTCAGTGTGGGCACTGTAGGGACTGCAGCTCTGTAGGGCATTGCTGCCTTTGTGTCATATGCCACCTCCCAGCCTGCAGAGACACCCTCTGTGAGGGGCTGCTACCTATGATGGTGCTGTGCACTCTCCCTGCAGGATGTGAGGTCTGCTTGGGCTCTGCAAGACCAGTGGCAGTGAGCCCCATCCCAAAGGGCTTTTCCTGGCTCCTAGTCATGCAGCTGTGTTGGGTCTGGGTATCTTCACCTCCAGCACTGACCCATGCATGACTGATTTACTTTCTTAAAATGAGTTCTTCTAACAGTTCCGTATTGCACTTCCTTACCATGCTCACTCCTTCCAGCCTTGCCTTTCTCTGAGCAGAGTGGCTCCTGCTCCTCTGGACTCCCTGTGCAGGACAGGCAGTCCTTTGGGCCTGACAGAAATCCTTTCCCAACTGTTCATGCCTGAATTCCTCTGATGTGTCACTTGCTACCCGAACAGTTCAGAGCTACACAGGAGGCCCTTCTCAGTGGCTGCAATGGCATGGGTGCTTCTTCAAGGATGAGAAGTAGCATTTCTGAGTTAATTTACCACAACCTAGGAGGCAGATGATCATCTTTTAGAAGCACTCACCCTGCAGCTGAGTACCCTGTGATTTTGCCTTCTTTAATTAATGTTCAGCTTTCCATCTGACTGCAAGTTTTGTTACCAACCCTTTCTTTTCCAGATAAATTCAACCAATTTCTGTTTTTCAAAGTAATCTAGATCTTTCTACATGGTATTCCAATCCTTTGCTGTGCTAGTACTACTTCCTAAATTTGTGGCATTATAACATTTTATTAATATAAATATGTATTTAATTATATATTGATATAACTTCCTTTTTTGCAAATTCCTCTGACAAAATTGTTGTACAATTTTGACTGTACAATTGTTGTACAATCCATGGGCATTACTTTCAGCACTTTTCTCAGCAGAAGCCTCACTCAGCACAGCCCCTCCTTCTTCAGAAGAATATATTATTCAGTAAGTCCAGGTTACGTTTTACCTCATTTACTTTCATGTCCTCAACTTTTATTTTATTCTGAAATTGTCCCAACAAATTGCACAGTACTGATCCCAGGAAAAATGACATCAAATTGTCCAGATTACTTTTCATTTTCTTTCTGGAGGTGCTACTAGTCCTGTTATCCAGGGAGACAATGCCCCTTGACAGTGTCATTTGGTGCTCTGGTTACTGAGCTGCATCACTCAGAACTGGGGAGGGACACAACCTCCTCTCGTTCCCCCCATTCCCTCCTGAACACAATACCTTACACTTCCAGGTAAGCAGGATCCATCCTGCTTTCTGCTAATAAATTCAGTATTCCTGCCATTACAGAAAACCAGAGGAAATTACTCATTTAGATTTGGAACAACCCTTGAATTACCTTTAATTCTCACATCATTCCTGTTTCAGAGGACTTCTGTTTTTTCCTTGTTTTCTTTTTGTTTATATAGCCAAGGAGCCATTTGTTATTTTAATTTTCTTTGCAACACTTCACTTCCAATAGGTCCACTTTATTTCTACATGCTCTGACTTTCAAGTCAGTTTTCTTTGCTGATCTGTTTCTTTTTCCATTTCATCTATGTGCTCTGATTACTTAGACTCCAGGTGATTACTTTGTTTTGTTATAAAAGGGACATGGGGTCCTGGGACAAGAGATGTCCCCCACACTGGGAGTGTGCCCTGGCAAGGGGTTGAAGCTGTTTCCATCTTTCCTTTGCAGTGGTATTGGGAATGGGGTCACTCTCACTGCCTGGAGTGGGGATAGGGAAAATCTAGAGCTCCAAAATATCTCAGGGATTTTTGCCAGGATATATATAGGAAAATCTCTACATTTCAGGATGGCTGTGGTAATCTGGGATGTCTGATCTCCCTGTGAGTAGCAGCCATTTTGAAGTCATTATTTATCTTGTTAGATCTGAAGCATTTAACAAGAAGTTGTTGATTTTTTTTTCCCCTACTAGAAGATTTCTTTGATCTAAATTTTAAGCCCTCCCTAAGATGAAGTCCCTGAGTTATTTGGTCAGTTTATTTTCACTAGTTGTTTCCTGGTAGTTGGTTCAATAAATAGTAACAGGTCTATTTTTGTTTATTATTTGATTTAGTTTTAACTGAGCTGGTCCATGCCCACTCACTGTAAAATTCTTGTCTATGAATAGCTCTTGTGTGATGCATTCTCTGCTTACCAAAACCAGGTCTTAACTGCCACTCTGCATCTTGACTCAGTAGCTCTTTGATGAAGAAATCTGACTCTCCTGATGCACAAGTATTTAGGCCATTATAATGCTGGTGGTGTTTGTTCTGCAACTGAGGCATGGGATGTAATATTTCTGTGAGAGCATTATGGAGAATTATAACCTTTCCTGAGGGCCATCAGAGATGCAGTAGAACCAATATTTCCTGTCCTTCCTCAGACTTAACTTCTGCTCAAGCAGATTGCCTCTCATCCATGCTGCCTTTTCTGTTTCCTTTATGAACTACCACATCATGGCACTACAACATTAATCTGCCATGATAATCTCTATTTCCATGTTTCCTGAACAGTATGTACCTTCCAAGGACTTGTGAAACTCAAGCGATTAAATCAAGTCATTTTTAGCACAGGGTTTTCCTTAGATCTTTCAATTCCTTTAATCTGCACTAGTAAAGACTAAGTAGCCCTTTCACTAACTTTTCTTAGCCTTATCTTCTGCCTTAGGCTGACAGAGAATAGAGGCACATACTTTCATCTGTGAATCACGCAGTGTTTCAGTTACACCCTTTCTTTTTCTTTTTTGCACTGAAGTTTACTGTGAGATCCCAATGAAAACAACATTAGCCATTCCCTCCCTCCCTCCCCCTTCTCTCTTTAGAGCTTGGTTTCCAGATTGAAAAAAGAAAAAACAAATCAGTAAAGTCTTCCCTTGGAAACCTGTTTGCCTTGTGTGAGGAACAGGTATTTCAGGGTCTTTATTGGGAATATCTGAGCTGAACAAATACTATTCTAATGTTCACCACCCCTCTGTAGGAAAGGAGTGCTCCTAGCACGTTTACCACATACCATCCCTGCCTCAGGCATGCCAGAGACACCAGCCTCCTTGGTTTTCCCTTGTCCTTTATTGTGTACTCCACTATCCACCTCTTATTATGACTCACTCATAAACCTAACCTAATCATGACAAATGTGTGAAGAACTAATTTGCAGTTCATAAGATGAACTCAAGTGGATTGAATAATGAAAGCACTGATACCCCTAACTTGTTTTGATTTGTATGTGTTTAGACACATTTTGTAGTCAACAGGGAAGTATATGCAACTTGCTGAGTTCAAATATTTCCTGGTTATTACCTTCCCTTTTCTAATAATCAAATTCATTTGCAAGTAACCACAACCAAGCAATCCAATAAGAAAATATTTATACCATGGTGGCAGTTGAAGCAGTCATTTGTTTTCCAATCAGTGTTTGTTGTCAGGTAGATCCTCAGTGTTTCTCATTTTCAGATCTACTTATTTATGCAATCTTTGTGATCTACCCATGTCACAGAGAAGAATCCATTACAATTTCTGCAAGTAAGCTAGATGCTACATTAGATAACCAAGTTTCCTGGAGTTATTAGCCATATATATTCCAGATAAATTGTTTTCCTTGTGTTGTGAAGTCAAAATAAACCTGCTAAAACAATAACACTATATATCAACATCCTAATTTTCCTATTAATTTTCCTTTGCCCGTAGCTTCTCCAGCAGAGAGGAGAGTGGATCGAATAGCTCGAGGAAGTAACATTTCTAACATCCTAATACAAAACAGTGTAGGCAATATTGTGAAAGCAAAGCTTGTGTGTCATGAAGAAAGTAATGTTTTATTGAATCAAGAACTTGATGTCAATTGGGCTTTTCGATTGCAGAAGCCTGTTGTTTATTGCAGCAGCACATTTTGTGAAAGTTCCTTCCTGATTTACAGTAATTCATATTGATACACATCTAGTCTATGACACTGCCATCGCCAACAATAATTTACAACAGCTTCAGCTCTACTCTTCCAGTGTTGGTTTTCAAGTTCTATTCACCATAAGTAAATCTGGGAGGAAGTTTACTTACCATGAATAATAATTTATGTTTATCTACTATGAGTTAATTTGTTAAGCAGAATTTTGGGGGTTTGATCACAGGTCAGTTTATATGACGCCAAGCCTTCTGGCAACAGATGGAGTACACCTGTCCCAAAGGGGAAAAAAGATCTTTGCTCAGGTGTTAGCAGGTCTTGTTGAGAGAGCTTTAAACTAGACTTGAAGGGGGAAGGGGATAAAGCCAGGCTCACTACACCTAAGCTTGAGAGCAGCATGCCATTGTTTGAGGGAAGGTGCGCTAGAGAGATCTTTCAGTCTGCAGTCTCA
Organism: Pyrocephalus nanus; assembly: GCA_038380795.1. Classification (NCBI taxonomy): domain Eukaryota; kingdom Metazoa; phylum Chordata; class Aves; order Passeriformes; family Tyrannidae; genus Pyrocephalus; species Pyrocephalus nanus. Next base: position 46,419,812 of record CM076265.1, on the reverse strand, counting down.
GTAGAGGTAAGTGATGGAGGTCCATGTGGCAGCAAGAACGCAAGAGTTATTGAGGTATTAGAAACAGCGGAAGTACTTGTGGTCACACAGGAATTAGAGCTCCTCCCCTCAAAAGGGCAGTGGGCTCAATAGCCCAACTGATGTGCATCTGCACCAATGCACACAGCATGGGCAACAAACAAGAGGAAAGGGAAGACAATGTGCAGCTGGAAAACTCTGACATAGCTGCCATCACAGAACCATGGTGGGATGGCTCACACAGTTGGAATGCTGCAATGGACGGTTATAAACCCTTCAGAAGGGATAGGCAAGGAAGGAGAGGCCAGGGGGTAGCTGTGTACGTTAGGGAGTGTTTTGATTGTTTAGAGTTTAATGATGATGACAAGAGGGTTGAGTGTTTATAGGTAAGATTCAGAGATGAGACCTGAACAAGGCAAATATCCTGCTTGACTAACCTGATTGCCTTCTCTGACAAGATGACCTGCTTAGTGGATGAGGGAAAGGCTGTGGATGTTGTTGGCCTGGACTCTAGTACAGCCTTTGACACCATTTCCCACAGCATTCTCCAGAGGAAACTGGCTGCTCATGACTTGGACAGGTGCACTCATTGCTGGGTTAAAAATTGGCTGGATGGCCAAATCCAGAGAGTGGTGATGAATGGAGTTAAATCCAATTGTCAGCTGGTCACTAGTGGGGCTTCCCAAGGCTCAGCATTGAGGCCATTCCTGTTTAATATCTTTGTCAATGATCTGGACAAGGGGATTGAGTATATCCTCAGTGAGTTTGCAGATGACACTATGCTGGGTGGGAGTGTTGATCTGCTGGAGGGTAGGAAGGTTCTGCAGAGAGACCTGGACAAGCTGGTGGAGACCAATTAATTGTTAACATTCGGCAAGGTGAAGTGGCAGGTCCTGCACTTGGGTGGCAACAACTCCATGCGGTGCTACAGGCTGTGTGGGGTCAGAATGGCTGGAAAGCTGCCCAGTAGAAAAGAACTTGGGGGTGCTGATCAACAGCTGAGCCAGCAATGTGCACAGGCGGCCAAGAAGGCCAGTGGCATCCTGGCCTGTATCAGAAATTGTGTGGCCAGCAGGACTGGGGCAGTGACTGTCCCCCTGCACTCTGCACTGGTGAGGCTGCACCTCGAATCCTGTGTTTGGTTTTGAGTCCCTCGCTTAAAAAAGACATTGAGGTGCTGGAGCATGTTCAGAGAGGGGAAACAGAGCTGGTGAAAGGTCTGGGGCACATGAGGGGTGGCTGAGGGAACTGGGACTGTTTAGTCTGAAGAAAAGAAGGTTCAGGGGGGACTTTATCACTCTCTGCTACTAACTGAAAGGAGCTTGTAGCAAGCTGCGGGGTAGTTTCTTATCTCAGGTAACAAGAGATAGGACAAGAGGAAATGGCCTCAAGTTGTGCCAGGGGAGGTTTAGATGGGACATTAGGAGGAACTTCTTCATAGAAAGAGTGTTCAGGCATTGGAACAGGCTGCCCAGGGAAATGGTAGAGTCACCATTCCTGGAAGTGTTCAAAAAATGTGTAGATGTGGCACTTGAGGAAATGTTGTAGTGGTGAACACAGTGGTGTTAGGTGAATGATTGTACTCGATAATCTTAGAGGTCTTTTCCAACCTTAATGATTCTATGATTTAATGCAGAACATTCAAAATGGTGCTGCATGGGTGAAAAGAATCAGCAGTCATATGCTCAATCCATTTCAGAGATAAACCTGGTTCTTTTACAGTGAAACCTGAAAACAATCTTTAGTAAACATGGCAAAATGGAGAGTGCATAAGCCAGTAACAAGTGGTGCTTCTCTGTTCTCTCTAATTGTGCAATAAAGAGAAGATGTTCAGCTTCACCTTGAAGTCCCTCTCTGTGTTGCTCTTCCTACACAATGGATTGAACCTCTTCAATTTGCTACTTTCTTTTTATTCAGACTAATGTGAAGATACTAGTGGAAGTGATTGAAACTAAGGGGTGTAGCATCATCTTGACACTGAAGAGCATTCATGGAAGCTGTGTGCATGACTCCTCAGCAGGATGAGAGAAGAATACACAGCAGAATCATATTTTTCTTTGATTGTAAGAAAAAAAGCAATGGCCAAGTGATTACACTGCTAGCATGCTTGTATTTTTCATGTTATGGCACATAAAGGTATTCTCTTGGTTTATATTTTGTTAATAGAAAGCCTGCACTCTTGTTTGCGATCCCTGGAAAACTTTTGGTTTGTGAGATTATGATCTCAAAAGCACTCACACACATTCATGACAGGAGTAGTGACACCACTGGTGGAGTGGTAGCCTCAACAAGTCTCTTTTCTGGCACCAGCTCTTCCCTCCCTGAAAGTATAACCTTAGAGGTCAGTACTTGTCCTTAAAGAGGGCAGAGTGAGAGTGGGTGATGCTGCTACCCACTTGCACCAGCTGCCTGTGCTGCCTTTGCAGTGGGGTTGCACTCCCCACACAGTGTAGCTGGTGCTTTTCTAGCATTCACTATGGAGGGGTGTGGCAATGCTGCTGTGGAGCCTCCCTCTCTAATGTACCTCCAGGTGTGGCTGGCTCTCCCTTTCCTCAGGCTGCTCCACAGAGTCACCACCTTGCTGGACTAGCACAAAAATTCTGCACTTACACAACATACACAGGTTTCAGTCCAGCCCCTGCCACCCTTTACAAGCCAGCCCAAGGTACAGCAGTCTGTTCAGCACCAGATAGCTCCAAGGCATGCCAGTCACACAGCCTGTTGGGTTCAAGTCTTCTTCATAAGCGGGTGATACAGCTGCAGTCCCCAGTAGCTGGTGATTGCTGTGCTGGGATGCTTCTCTTCCCACCACCCCATGTGCAGAGCACAGCCCCTCCTCAGCCACCCCTTCACAACTGGCTTTTCAAAGGGCCTCTTGTTCTGTGAAGCTGGTATTGCTGGCTGCCCTCTCCCAGCAGGCACACCAGCCTAGTGAGACCTTTCCTTGCAACTTCCATGCATGGTATGTTAGATAAGCCTTAAAGAGATTGCACCTGCTTCAGTAAGTAGCTCAAAAGTATAGCATACCACAGCAGTGAAGAAACCCCCCTATTCCAATAGATTAGATGTTAGGCATAATGTGAGACGCTTTCCTCTTTCATGTACACCCAGATTTCGTCACTGAAGTCAATAGAAGCTGCACCTTTAGGAGTAAGAAAAATAATTTGACCCAGTTAGGTGTCACAAAACAGACTTCAGTGGATTGCACAGACTGAAGAGAGAGCAGAATGTTGCCCATTGTATTTACTATCATGTTTGTTTTGGGAGCTAAATTATTCCTCCTAATTCTGCTAGCAGTGTAATATGCTGTCTCAGTAATGGAAAGCATATGAAAGCAAGCAGATGGTGAAAGCAGAAAAAAACCCCAGCATGTCCTGATAATGTAGTAAGCAAGTTCATTTTTTTGGCATTAGGCTTTCATAACCAAGGCACGGTGATAACAAGTACAGACACATTTTTAGAGCACAGTTCATCAAAAAATACAGCCAGTTTCATTGCAGGGCAATGGAAGATTACTTTTTGAGACTACTCTATAGATAAAACCCAGATGTGAATGCTGTTGAATTAGACCCATCATTTATTACTGCTAGAAGATGAGTGACAGAACAGATACTGGTCAGAGTGATTCCATCACATGTCCTGTGTTCTCTCATATTATTGCAAGTGTAGAGTCTTTCACCCATTAATTTGCAAATATGCAGCCATCCTGCATTACAGAAATACCACAGACCCTTCAATATAGGTTGTTATCACAGAGGGCAGTATTGGAAATTCAAAATATTTTATTTTCCTTTTAAAGTATGCAGCCTCCAGATTGAAATTTTGAAGTCTAAGGTTGTTGCTTCTTGGATATTTGTGTATATATGCAGTACATGAAGCTCCCAGTCTGACCCCTCCAGCCCTTTACTTCTTCTACCCACATGCCCCATTCTTCCAGAACAGAAGGCAGAACAGCCCCAGTGGGAAAAACTCCCATTTGTTTAGCAAGTCTGAGAAAACTGAGACAACCTTGACTCACCGGCTGAACAAAAAGGCCCTGAAATGTCATTGCTGGGGGAGGACACTATCCAGCCTGATGACCTCCAAATTACATTTATAAGTCTCTCAGGACAAAACATGGGCAGAAACAATGCCAGATTCACCACTTATCATTTTAGGATTCTTCAAAGAAGGGATAAAATAATCTTTGTTATAATCTTCATTTTAAGCAGTGAAGACACATCTTCATGTAGCTGCAACATGGACTGACCTTCAGCTTCCAGGCATTTTGGTTTCAGATAGAGCAAGGGAGGAGGAGACGTGAAAGGCACTGCTGCAATCCTGAGATGAAGTGTCTGTGTACAATCAAGGGAATAAACCCAGACCTGAGCACACCGATCTCTTCTGCTGGGAAAAGAGGGTAAGGAGACACAACCCCATTTCTCATTGAAGTATCTAATTGGTTACAATGTTTTTGTTGTTTTTTTTTTCACTATGCACTAATGCAGCATACTAAGGGGTTTGTTTTTAAAAAATATTCCACATGCATCTGGATCATTCCTGCCTTGAAGAAAGGCAGGCAAAAGAGGGGGTTTGATTTTTTTGATCCCTCTGAGGACTTTGTGATTGCTGCTTCTGGAGGAAAGTTTGCTCCCTTTATAATTTTAGTAATAGCTTGTTGATTTAACATCCTAGGAGTTAATGTTTTTTTCTTCTGGATTGCTTTTAATACCTTTGAGGGGGTGGCGCTGACACCATTCAGATTTCTTTGCTGTTCCTATGTCCCCTTCACTTCACTGCTTGGGCCAGGGCATGGAATGGGGAAGAAAAGGAATCGACATTCATGTCCCCAGATCCCAGCTGTTTTTCTGCTCCTTTGCCTTGACACCATTTTTCCTGGTGCCACCTTCCCTTTCCAGGTCTTGGGGGTATGGTGGAGCAGACAGGTGACCTTTGCTGCCAGGCCCAAATGACTCTGGCAGCCTGAGCTGGGATGATGTCTGAGCATTTCTGCTGTCAGAGCCCTGGTCAGGGACTGACCTGGAGACGTGTCCCAAAACACCGAACTCAGACCCACTAGCCAGGGCAGCAGCTGAGCCACTGGCTGACATGGCTGGTGGGTCACTGCAGAGGTCATGTCAGAGTATCACTTTCCTCTGCTGTGCTGCTTTTCTGTTATCTGTGAATCCCCTATAGGGTGAGAGCCTGAGGTCCCCTCTACAGAGAATTGAGTCCTCAATCCCAAATTGTTTAAGCTGAGCTCAGCAAGCCTGTTTTTCAAAGCCAAGCCTGCTCTCCATGAGTAAATTTCCCTTTCGATTTTTCCTTGACAATCCCATAGCAAATGGCTTTAAATGCAGTGTCTGTGTGTAACTGCTCTTTTTGGTGCGTTTCCTGTAATGAGCCATAACATATGTGTGTGTCTGTACACACCTCGGAACAATGCTATGCAAGCATTAGGAGATTTTTCTAACAACTAGTGAATGTGCTGCTTTTCACAGTTCACCCAAACACTCCTGCTTGATAAGCCTGCCTGCAGAGGGACGTTTGCTGTATTTCTAGAATCAGAGGAAAAGTGGAAAAAAAAAAAAGGTGGGAGGCATATCTGAATATTTTAAACTGCTAATTGTGACAGAAACCACTCACACAGAGGACACTTCTTGGATGGGGAAGCCTGAGGGGGTGTGTTTGTGGAGCTGTAACACTGTCTAGAGAAGGAAGCTTAACAAGAAGTGCAGAGACTTGAACTCTTTGCTACTTCCTATCTCTGTGCATCCTTGAGTGATTTGTTCCATTTTTCCCTCTGACAAGCACAATGTCAGTGTATCGGTAGCCATTTTCAGACATTTTAATTTACAGTGAGTGAATTAAAACCATAGCAGCACTCTGTGAACCTCACACATATATAACAGTGCAGGAAAAGTATTTGTCCCAGTGATGTTCCATCTTCACTAGCAGAGTGAAGTGCAGTAAGCAGTCAAGAGACATTACTGACCACAGCATGAGCAGCACCTCCAGAGCTGGGCAGATGGGATGTTCTCCCTGAGCCTGACTGCTCCTGAGTCCCTGACTCCTAAACTACCCTAGCTAGAAATGCTCTAGCCCTGAGGCTCAGAAAACATCTTTCTGAAGATGAAGATTTTTGCTTCATTTCTGATTTTTACCTGAAGCCACCCAGTCTGCACTAGCTAACAGGTATTTTTCAGATGGATCTTTAGGCCAAGTCCTTCATATTTCAGTACAGAGCTGTGTTATTCAACACATGGCATTTTCCAGAAATAGATATTTCCTGGGAAATATAGCGGATGTTTTTGCCTACTGGTGGTTCTTCCACCTTTGGTTACCCTTGCAAGCAAAAGATCTTGCTGTAGTCCATTTTGCGGTGAGAATGAGTTCCTGGGACAATGGTGTTCCTGCAGGAGGAGCAAGGTGGGAAGCAACGCCCGAGGGTAGAGGATGCATGGCTGGAAACCATGATTGCTGGGCAAAATATCATGTGCATCTTTTTTGAAATACTATCTAAGTCCAATTATAGCTTCAGCAGGTACCTACCAATCCTCCTGACTTACACCAAATCCTCGACTGTGCCCAGTGTTAACATCAGCTCCACAGCCCTGCCCCGCTCTCACCTGGAAGATGTTACTCTGTGCAGAGATTTTTGTCAGCACCGAAGTCAAGAAATTCCTAATTATATTTCCCACAACCATAAACCTGGGTATTCTGAACAAATACTGTAAAAACTCTGAAGTTAGTTGTGTGTTTCTCAGGGACCCCCATGGTACCGCAGGCTCGGAGATGCTGCCTGCAACCTCCACCACACCTGCCCCCGCAAAACCCGAGCACAGCTGAAAGAGGGCTTTGGGGGTAAAACTTTTTGACAGCTGATGCCAAGGACCAGATATTCTAGGGTAGTTGTGGAGTTTCTAATGACCTGAGGCTGTAATCCTGGTATTGGAGAAGGCGGCAACCCACGCTGTATGTCAGAGCCAGAGAGCAGCAGGTGTCTGATGAACCCTGCAGCAAGACATACTAACCAGCATCCTTGCACAATGCTGTATCTTCTGCTCTATTTACTGCTCTTAAGTGGCCTTCATAATTTTGTTCTCAGAGAGTCTGCAGCAGAGTCTGTGCCTCCCAAGTCTGAGGGTCATAACCCCATTTTCCAGTAGTGACAGAATAAGATACAGAACCAGAATTTCATGGGTAAATTAGTGCCAGGATCTGCTGGCTGGAGTCCACAGGCTGTGACCTCCTATCTTCAGCAGCATTTGTATTTTCCTCTGTTATTTCAAATGTTTTATAGTAGTGTTATCTAGTCTAGTCTAAACAATGATCCCACTTGCTCTTGAGAGCTGTACTCTGTGAGGGAAAACACTGAAAAATTTTATTATCCCCAGTGTTGGGGCCCAGACACAGAGGGGTGGATACGCCACAGTCAGGACTCTTTCATCCCTTTGCTACTCTAGCCTGTGCTCTCTGCCTGCAGTCATATAGAACAAGAGCCACCATTAGCTTCACAGTCCCTTCCCACCCATGCTGGGGCTGTGCTCCTTCCCCAGCACAGGGCCACAGCTGTCTCTGTAGTGATGAGGAGATGTATGGCCTCAGTGGCACCAGTCCACGTATGTATTAATGGCAGAAGAGAGGAAAAACTGGGTCTCGCATGCCAAGCTGACCCACCATAGAGAAAGATCTGAACTGTGATGTTCCTGTCTCTGGATATGCTGTCTCTTAAAGCAGGCAGCAGTTCAGATCTCTAGCTCCATTTCAGTTCTGTCCACTTATGAAAACCCAGGTGTTGATGAAAGAACTATCTGTGTCTGCTTTGGCATGTCAGGAGTAATCACTTGACTCATTGCCTTAAAAGCAATAAATCTCTCTTTATCTTGATGGTAATTTAGTAAAGAAAACCAGTGGCCACTTTAGTTATCTGAAAGAGGCTAAATGACAACTTGCTCCATGCCCTATACAAATCAGACAGGTAACTTCAAAGCCCATATTTTTTTCAAGTGGCTGGATATACCAGAGTGGTTAAAACAGGCCAGCATACAGTGCTTTGTCATTCTGGAACATCCTAGCCATCCTACTACTGTCCAAACAAGGACCCATGGGTATTTGTTGAGTTTCCTCTGTGACTAGACACGGCATCATGTAATAGTTTAGGAACAAACAGCAACTGTTCTAGTCACTCCTTAAAATTTTATAAATATCCCACCAAACTATCTCAAGCATTTCAGAAGCCTGGTCCTTCTCTTTAGTCAGGTATTCATTACAGGAGTAAGACCCTTTCCTAAGGATTTGTTTGTGTTTTCCATTTCCACATGCAGTTTGGGAAGAAGGCTATTCAACCACCTTCGTAGAGGGGTTTAAGAACTCTGCAAGGAGAGTGCTCTTTAGGTATCAGATATCAGTAGCAGCCTGTCTCATTGAATTCACCTGGGGAACAGCTGGCTCCATTGTTGCAGCACTCGTTGAGGACTCAACTCCCAGATGAATTAAGACTCCATGTATGACTTTTTTGCATCTTTCTGCCTCACCTGTAAAATGGAGACAATGTTGTTTCACTGTTTGCATGAATGTTGAGAGGTACTGAATGTTTATGGTACTGAGAACATCTCCATGCAAATACCCACAACAGATAATTCTGCAATAGCTTCCAGACATCCAGGTGTCACTGAGCATCATGGAGTGTAGTGTCCAAGTTTGGGCTTGAATGTTGATTGCACGGCTAATTCCTACTTAATTTATAATAGCCTGAACCTCAACAAGAATTCCAACCACTGACTTACTAGAAACCTGAATCTGATTTCATCTACCCATTTTGTTCCTTGGGTCTATATCTTGAAAGTACTCTGTTGTCTGCTTCAGTCTACTGTGAAGCTGGAGATTTATGTCTGCAGGAGGCAGGGAAACATATTATGTTGCCAAACTACTTCCAGTCTTTTCCAGGATTCCAAGTCAGGGAATGGTGGGATGGTCTTGTGCATTGCATCCTGCAATTTAAACAAGAGGGGCTACCCTTGCAGCATAAACACTGAAGCAAGAAAAGCAAAAAACTGACAGAAAATGTCCGTTTCATAATAGACTGCATTAGTATGACTTACATTTTTTAACAAGATGCACATAAAGCTAGTTTACAGGATACCTTGATCACTCTCTTTGATTCATCCCAATGAGATGCTTTACAGCATCTCATTTCCCAGTTTGTACATATATCCGGGGTTGCCCCATTCCAGGTGCAGAATCCGGCACTTTCCCTTGTTGAATTTCATGTGATTGGTGATTGACCAGTCCTTTAATGTGCTTAATGTGTTGAGGTCTTTCTGCAGGGCCTCCCTGCCTTAGAGGGAGTCAACAGCTCTTCCCAGTTTTGTGCAGTACTGGAAGTAGCAGAACATCTTCATAAGTATTTTCTGGTAGTTTTACATTATTCTCAATTCTGCCTTTGAATACTCATCTTTTTTCCACTGACCATAAAGCATATGCTGTCTTGGATCCTAGTTGTATGAGACTAACAGATAACCTTATTTTTTACATTCAGTCTTTCAGCATTTCTGCCACTGAAGATCCTCTTCTAGAGTTTGAAGTTGAAAAATCTTTGTGGCAGATTTGGCATTGCCTGTAATAATTTATGAATGTGATGTGTTGACATGTTTATTGTGTGCATACATTGAGCTACTTCAATAGCTGGATTGTCAAGATGTGTACCCAGGGGAGTGAAGATGGATCCAGGCATACATTTTTGAGGAAACACTTGGGAAACAAAGCAAGCTGTGATGTTTTGGCTGAGCCCCTGCTAGGCTCACTGGAGAGATTTCCCTGGGAGGAATGTGGGCGCCTGCAAAACAAGACATGAAAGACCCCAGAGAATTTACAGAGGACCATCGAAACAGAAGTTTTTGAGAACAAGACTCCAAAAGGGGTTGAAAGTGCTCAGATTTGTAGATGTTTAATTTAGTAGATGTTGGCAAGACCACAAGAAAAAGTTCATGTGAAATATTTTTTAACCGACATGCTTTGTTTCGTTGGTTAAGTAGCTCACCTGTTTTAAAAACGTTTGGGTCATGCAGGAAGGCTGAAGGTCTCTCTTCTCATATACGTATGTGAGCTGGGAAAATGCATGATTTACATAGGCTGGAGCTTGCATTTAGTATGTGAGAATCAAATTATCCCATGCACAGAAAGCTAAAAGCTCAAGGCCCACCAAAAACAGAAGGTAAGTCAGAAAGACCACTGCCAGCCAGAGATATAGCAGTAACCATAACAACACCATCATCTTTCTCACAAGTCTTTACATGTAATTCTGCTAATGACTTTTATTAAACATTTAAGCCTTAGCATTCAAGTGATTCATATTTGTTACAAAGAAGTCCCATTAACACAAAGTACAAGTCAAAACAAAGTTAATGAGCCCTAATACTTAAAGGATAATTCAAAGTTTAAGGGTGGTATTAAAAAAATAAAACAAAAAAGGAAGAGTGCAAAATCCAGTTTCATTTTCCACCAGAGAACATGAGTTTTATCCTTTTGTTTCATAATATTAAATCTATTGCTCAAGTGACTCTTACACTGTTATTAAAGTAGTGCAAGAACACATATATGTGCATAATTAAGTACCCCTATGTGACCATAAAAGGTCTGTCTGGCTGTCCAGGGGGAAGGCAAGTGAAACTTGACTCATCAGCATGAAAGAGGGAATGTCATTACTGAAATTTCCCTGTATTTCACTACTTTGATGGAGCTCAGCCTTATGTGGTAGACTGGTTGGGTGTACAGCACTGGCAACAGGAGTGTTTTGGTGCAGGGTCTGGGCTGTATGCCCTGTGCATCGGAGAGGCAACAGTTAAGTTGACCTGCAACTGCATATGTGAGTATTCGTCCTATGGAAATCATAAGCATACCTCAAATCAAACAAGCAAAAAACCCGAGGCACTAGGTATATTAGATATACCTGAAAATTTAGGGGAATTTTTTTTTTTTAAATTATTTGTCTTCTGGTTTTGCAGTGTCAGATATGACTAGCAAAGGGGTAAGTGGAAAAAAGTCACTGACATCTTCCTGCCCTTGAAAATGTGATCTAGCACAAAGCACTGGCATCTCAACCTTTGTGTTCAAATGAAGAGACCAAACAAATTCAAGAAACAAAATGGGTAAACAGCACAACTATAAAATGACATTTTGGAAGTGAGGAGATGTATGGTGACCAGTTTCCTATCAGTTATGCTCAATTTCACATGGCCCCCATTAACCACAATGCCTGGCCTGGTAGCTCCCCACATGTCCCAGTCATGATAAAATCTTTGGAAATGAAAAAAGGAAATGGGTATCAACAAAACACGATGGAGTTGTGGAGCAGGGCACACATGGCCCCCTGTACAACACCTAACTCCAGTCCTTGGTAAATAATCACACGGTGCTGCTGTTTAAGAAACAAGAGGGTTTGATAGCAGTACCTAGAGCTACCCCATTGATGCAGGCAAGATCCTTTTGATCTTCCTCCCCTGTGGGACTGAAGCCATTCCTAAGGGGGATCCTTGTGGCAAAGGGCCTCTCATCTGTTTGACCCTGAAGCAAGCACCACGTTTTGCCAGAAGCGAAGAGGAGGCGGCAGGGACATTTTCTCTTGAAGAAGAAGAGTCACCTGTGCCCTGGGGCTGCTCTGGGGGCTGCAAACTCAGGCCAAGAGACAAATAACCCAGGAGCTGCTGGCTGGAAGGCCTTGATTTACAGACTCCCCAGGAAAATGAGGCTTAATGAAAAACTCAAAGGAAAATTGGATAAAATGGACTGATGTGGACATCAGAAAACTTCTACAGCAGAAATCAGAAATTCTTCCCTGTTTAGAGAGAGGTAAGAATTTCATCTCCATTAATTTAATCCGGCAGATAGAGATAACTAAGCGGCCCTCTACATGGGAGAGTTAACATTGCTTGGATTGATTCAGAGAGACAAGATGCACTTGCAGGCATAGGAAAAAATGCATCTCTGATAAAATTTCCACTATTAATATTTTTCCCTTGCAAATGTGGGTCTTCTAAAACACTCTTTTCTTTAGAAAGGATCTAAATGAGGAGGAGGTGGGAAGTAGAGCTACAAAGCATGTAAGAAAGCCTCAAATACATGAGTGGGAGGAAGGAGGAAGAAATGAAAGAATAATGAAGCTTGCATCACTGGGAGCAAACAACAGAAGAAGGGAAATGCACATACTTGTGGCTAAATTTTGCAGGAACTTAGGCTAAGGTTTAAAACGGCTGTGGTTAGCATAGATACAGGCACAGAGTAATTCAAATGATTTGATCAAAGGACAAAGAAATGTTACTACTGATTTCATTAGGAAAATTACCTAGCTTAGAGTTAATGGGTAAGCACTGGAAAAAATGTCTTTGTAATGTTGACATGAAGTAGCCCTGCAAAGGGTAATCAATACCTGTAGTATCTACAATCATGAGACTTAGGAATTGCTTCAATGGGGACAGGATTTTGCCCTTTGCGGAAACTGTTAATGGTATCTGTGGGATTTCCTTACGTGGTGATGTTGCAAACAGAAACTCTTTTTCTTTCTTTTTCTTTTTTTTTTTTTTTTAATTAATAAAAATCGTGTTATTAACATGGTGCCTGGGGTCCCCAGCTCTAGCTGCATTGATAGCTAAGCCCAAATGCTCAGCTACTCTTGGGGTGCTGCCACTAAAACTAAATCAGGTGTTTATACTTTGAAAGCATCTCCAGTGGCCACCACTCCAGTAGCTACACATTTGAACCAGGAAACAAGCCTGAAAAAGGATCCTAGGGTTGGGTTTATTTCACAGCTTCTGATTTTCTGTCAATGCTTTGCTGGAAGGGCATTCAGCAGGCAGGGCTGGTCTCTCCTGCCACAGTCTCTGTCATACTGCAGAGCAGTCAGTAGAAAACTTTTAACTGAACCAAATGAGGGACCTGTGTGTCTTACACAGGAATCCTGTGGGATGGGAATGCCTCTGTCTCCATGCCACCAAAACCACCTACAAAATGAAAACTGTAACTTTGCTCAGGAAACCCCAGGGTTTTATTTTCACTTTGGAATGAACTGAGCCCGTCCATCCATTGAAGAGGCGAGCATCAGGGAATCAACAGGAGGTTTTGCCATCTGCACAGACAAGCAATGCTCAGGGATATGACTAGGACTAAAGTGGGGGCAGGGAGAAGTTTCATGCCAGCAGTTTTTACAAATGAAAAGACTACAACCTATGCTGGCATTTGAAAATCCACTTGGAGACAGCAAGAAAAAAGGGAAGAGGAACAATGTTTCCATTGTTTCCCAGTAAAGCTGTATTTGATAGAAAATCCCAATCCTTTTCTTTTTTCAAATCTCATCTTCAAAATTCGGAGTTGCTAATTTTTGTGCATTGCTGATCTCTGAAGGCTGCAATATGGTGGTGCAAAATCTGGGTCTTCTTGTGTCATACCCACAGCAAAGCGTGTTGATCTAGGGTTGGCAGCTCTGTACAGCAGAGTAGCGGAGTTAATGTAGGCAGGGAAAAGGTTTGGCAGGATACAGCTCTCATTCTGCCCTATGTCCATGCTCGCTGTCCAGGAAAGAATGTACCCCTTCAGGAAAAAACCCCAATTCGTCCCATCTCGAACCAGTCATTCTCACATTATGACAAAATAAATCTAAAGGGATAGGTTTTTCCTATAATCACTACAGCAATCTACAGGGTTGGTTGGAGGAAGATAAACTTACAATTAATAATTAAATGTCCTTTAAAGGTTTGACAGTCTCCAGGAGTGTGGCACTGCCAGTGGCACTAGCTCCCTCCAAGACCATGCCAGCCTTTGCTCTCACAGGCAGGCACTAGTTCAGCCCAAAGCTCCCCCTCACCTCCTTTCACAGGAGCAAGGCAGGAGAGGCAGCTGGAGGAAACTGGGGTGAGGGCTGCAAAGAGTCAAAGGTATAAAGAGGAGGATGCAGGTGCATCCTTGGCAGTGCAGGCTCTTCTGGCATGGGGATCTTCTTCAGGCACTGACCTCTTCTCTGTGGTGACCAGTGACAGCACCCGGGGGAATGACCTGAAATTATCTCAGGGGAGGTTTAAGTTGGATATTAGAAAAAGGTTCTTCACCCACAGGGTGGTTTGGAAGAGGCTCCCCAGGGAAGTGGTTACAGCAGTAAGCCTGACAGAGTTCAAGGACATTTGGATATTATTCTCAGGCACATGGTGTGACTCCTGGGGATGGTCCTGTGCAGGGCTAAGAATTGGACTTGGTGATCCTTGTGGGTCCCTTCTAACTCAGCATATTCTGTAATTCTGTGATTCTGACTTTTCTCTGCTTTCAGCTGGAAAGAATATGGTACAAGGAGTTGCCAGGCCTCGGCTATGGCTCCCAGTGGGTAAGACGGTACCAAAAATAACAGGTTTAGTTCTGCGTGTCCCGGTTTTCAACACTTAGGAGCCCGGCTCCGGTGGCATGAGGCCGCTCGCAGTCGCGATGCGATGGCCAAGGAAGGCAGCTGAGGCAAGCGGGCACTTGCTGGGGGTCGTCTCCCTCCGGGTGGCGGGTGGCCGAGCCAGGCGGGCCGGGCCCCAGTGGGACAGCGGGCCAGAGAGGGTTCCCCTGCGGGGAACGGGACAGAACGCGTGGGACCGGCACCTGCTGCCTTCCCTCCGCCCGGGCATGCTGCATCCCCGCGCACCCCCAGGAAAGCACCCCTGCGGGAACAGCATCCCCCAGCCCGTCCTCGCCGGCTCCCCGCTCCCGATGTTTCCCTCGGGGAAGCCCGGCGCGGGTCCCCTCCACCAGCCGCGGGGGGCGGCCCGGCGGGGCGGGGCGGGGCTGCGGGCGGCGCTAGGGCCCGGCGGGGCGCGGCGCCGCCGCCGGGGGCGGGGTGGGGGCGGCAGCGGCGGCGCGGGCTGCGGCTGCCTCCGGTGCCTCCCGCCGCGGGGCGCGGAGCGGGCCGGCCCGGCCGCGGGGAGCGCCCACCACCCCGCGGCGGCGGGAGCGCCGGGACGCGGGCACAGGTAACGCGGGGGCGCTTCGCGGGGTCATCGGGAGCGGGCGCGGTGCTCGCCCGCCCGGCCCCCTCCCTCCCGGGGCAGGGAACGCCGGCTAAACTTTTGGGGCCGCTGGCCCGGCCGCCGCCCCGCGGCGCTGTGGGGGCTGCCCCGCGCTGCCGCCGCTGTCCCGCCGCCGAGCAGCCCCGCCGCGCTGGGCACGCAGAGGCGGCAACCCGGCGGCGGGGAAGGGGAGGGGAGGGAAAGGCACCCGGGGCGAGCAGAGGCCGCTGCGGGGCGGCCGCCGGGTCGCATCCCGGGCGAGCTCTGTCCCGACAGCGCGGCCCGCGGGTCCGGCCCCGGCTCGGCGGGCGGTGCTGGGGCAGCGGCGCGGCCGGCGGCCCCCCCTCCGCTCCCTTTTGTTCCTGCGTGCCGCCCGCCTTGGATCCCCGCCCGGGAAGAAGCCGCTCGGTACTTCCCGGGCTCCGTCTATGCCTGCACACCCGCCTGAAGGGCATCCTTCTCCGGTGATGCTGGTCTGTCAGAGCTGCCTGGAAAGGGATTTTCCCCTTCCCTCAACAGCTCCCCATTGCTTGCTGGTCTTCAGTGCTGGCTCTTCACTTAACTAGACTTACCGTGTGTTAATTCCTTCACAATGTATGCGGGTGTCCCTGAACCCTGGAAAAGGATTTCCTTATTGACTTGCCGACTGTGCTGCGGCCAGGTATTATTTACATCATCAAAGATACGCCTGTGTAAATGGGCTCGCAGGGCAACAGCGCGGCTCCTCTTAGAGCCCAGTTTGCCGAAACTTTAATTGCAGCAGGCGATGTTGTGCCGTGGATCCATTTACGTCAGGGCGGACTGATACTCCGATGGGATAACGGCCTCGCCGAGGCGGTCGCTTGTCATGCACGGAGTAATCCTGCTGTTTCATGGAGGGAATCGGAAACAAAAATGAGCAAACAATGAAAATGAGTTTATGGGTGGTTTTTGGTTGGTTGGTGTTTTTTTTTTTTTTTTTTTTTTTTTTAATTCTGACGTGGTAACGTCTGTTATGGGCAGAGTAAATTGGGCAGTAAACCCCCAGTTTTCTCCTGCACAGCCCACGTATCAGCCGGTAAACAGCATAAACTGTGATCACTTTGCAGCCGAAAATAAAAGGCCTTGCAGCCCTGGCTGTCGGAGCGTTACGTGTCGTTAAAGTAGCTCTCTTGGAGGAGAGGGACTGTCCCAGGAGCTGCAAAATCTATAAACACTTTTCTGATTGGTTTAAAAATTTAGACACAGGAAGCGGATGGTATCTAATAACAGACAAGTGGAGACACTGTTGTCATGGAAACTGAGAAGACTACCCCCCCCCATCTATTTAAAAAAAAATAGGCAAAAGAAAAAAAGTCTGCATATCATCAGAAATGCCTACAGACCGCTTTGGCTGCTGTTGCCTTTCCCACAGCATCTGTTGAAACCTGAGAACATGCCTGTCAAATCAAGGTCATTTTACAATAAAACCCCGTGCTGCCGCCTCCCTCTCTCCTCTCTGGACATTGTCCCGCACTTTCCACCCAAGGAGTTGGGGAGATGCAGCCACCTGCCCACCGGGCTGCCCTGTGGTGGGTGTCGTGCCCGAGCCCATCCTGCTGCTGGGGAATCCGAGGAAAGGCTTAAAGCAGCAGGACCATTTACTTTTAAAAGCCAGAAGTAACAAGGGATGACAGTTTTTTAGTCAAATGATTAGGCCATGTTTCTTTCTGTGGGAGTCTATGGACCTGGCCAAGAAAGCTGGGATTGATCTCCCAAACTTGAATATTCAGGCCATTTCACAAATCTGCCTCAACTATAAAGAAAAAAAAGTGGCAAATGGCTCTGGAAAGCCCTGTGCAATTACTTATAACAACAACAACAACAAAAATCACAGTTCAGATATAGCATGCTATTTGAGGACAAAAGCAGAGATATAAGAATAAAATATACTTCATTGCTGCTGAATGCAGCATGAGAAAATCAGACTGTTATTGTGGTAAATTGAAGTTTTACTTTGCTGGGCTATTGAAAGTTTATCACGTGTGAAAGGAGAGAGCTATTTTGCTTTTGGAGCAGAGAAGTATTTCACAGCAAACGCAAAAGAAAGGTGTTAATATTTTTGCTTATTTTCTTGGACATCACCTGTTTATTTCAGATGTTTGTGATGGAGAGATGTCTTTGAGTATTCACTGCATTTTCTCCAAAACATTTCCTCTTCTTCTTTCCTTTAATCTTCATTTTGCAGTGACCAAGCTGAGAAATATCACTTGAGTGTTTTGCCCACTGTGTAAATCATCACTTTGAAATCTTAAATGACTAGTTTGACCTCTGTTGCCTCTTTGCTTGCATGTTTCACTTTTTGCATTATTATTTCTTAAGAAAAGCAGGTGAGCATGTCTTACAGATCAGGAGATAAATCCTGCCGGGTGCTGAGGTGACGGTGCCCAGTGCCCTCTCCACCCAAAGCAAAACTTTTCACTTTGCTGTGTGAAAAACGCAAGGCCTGTCTTTAAAAGTTGGTTGCAGGCAGAGCAAGGTGAAGGTATGGTAGAGCCAAGGGGGAGCAGCGCCTACTTCTGCTTGAGGAGTCCCCACTGGCATCTGGGCTTGCACTGGGGTGCAGGAGGTAGGACTCCCCTCTCTTTGTTGGGGAGAGGCTTAGGGATTTGGGCAGTTATTTAATCCAGCTCACATCTGATTAGCCAGATGCAGCTTTTAATTCCTGAGGAGTTCAAATGGAGAAAGTTTGGCTTGGTAGCGAAAGTGTGCTTGCTTCTAGAAGTGAATTTCCTGTTGTTGGGAGCACCCTTATCGGCAGGAAGGTTTGCTGGCAGGAAGCGTGTCGGTTACTTGTTTTTACACATTGAAGGAAATGATCTGGATTAGGTACCTTCTAGATTTACCCTTCATCAGCTTCTGTGTCTGTGCTACTTTATTTATCTCTAATGATTTTAGTTTGTAAAAGTTTTATGATGTTCAACATTCCAAGGGAAATGCAAGAAATTAAATGCTTGTGTTGTCCTACCAGTTTTTGCTGTTATAAAAAAAACACCCTACCAGCCTCTCTGGGCTACATTTTCAAAATTTGCAATTTATACCTTTTGAGCCTCATTACTGATACTCAGATAGGCTTTTCTTTTTCCTCCCCCTTTAGAATGAAAGATCAAAAAATGCACCAGTTATTTTACTAATAGGAGCAGTCCTTACACTTCTGAACTGCCTTTCATCATGGATCATAAATCACTTTACAGAAATTAATGTTCTAATATCCACAGAAGTTGTATGAGCATAGGAAGCTGAAACTTAGCATTTTACATGGACTGCACAAAGTTGCAAGGCAAATTAGGAGCAGAGCTTGGAGTCAAATTAATTGCCCCTTGATTAGCGATTGCTAATGGATTAAAACTTTGAAAATGTGTTTGTCTTTCCTGAGTGCACTCATGCTAATGCACGAGTGTAATGCATACGTGTTTGGGATATGGGGTCCGGGGTGAGAATATAAACAGTGGTTCCAGAAAATGCCAGTCATTTACTGGTCCCTGCCCAGTGTGGCATGGCTGGGATGCCAGGTTGGTGGCTTGTAACATTAGACGCGGCTTTGGACGAAGGTCAAGACCAAAGGTGAGCACTGAGGTTTAGGTCTGTGTGTTCTAGTAAGCAGGGAGGTTCAGGGAAATAAACATTTCTCTGATGTCAGCTCAGAACAGAGTTTTTATGGTGTTAAGCTGAACTTTTGCAGAGGGTTTTGAGGGGGAAACGTGGGAAAGTTACATAAACTTGTAAGAAGCTGTCTGCATGCTAAATAGCTTAAAGTAGTGATTTTTGGTGTAGGAGATGTCTTGGTGTTCAGAGCTGTTCCTGGCAGAAGCTGCCAGGGCTCTCCAGTAGCCTAAGTGGGACTATCCTGGTTGATGCTAGAATTTGCCAGTTTGTGACTTCAGATATAACACAATGCAGCATGACTGTGGCCACAATTTTGACATATTTGTAATGAAACTGCATTTGGCTTGTTACCTGCTTTTATGACCAAGCCAAAGTAAATCTGTAACAAAATTAAGAGGGAAAAAAAAAAAAAGGGAAAAAAAAAAAGAACTCCCACAAAGCAGCATTTCATTTAAATGTAAAACTTACAGCTGTGTTTTTTCAGAAGTGATCAGCTGATTCTGAGAAACCACCCTGAAGCTCTGGAAGGCAGGGCAGTTTTTGGGAAGTGATTCTTGCCTAGGTTTTGAAAATTATTCTCCATTTAAGGTGCCTGAAGTTGAGCTGCCAGGCATCAAGGCAACTCAAAACGTTCCCTAACCTCACTGTAAGACTTTAAGTGTCTTTAGCACCGTTGGGACTTTTAACTGGTCTGGGCTGAAGCTGGTTGTCTAGCCAAAAGTTTGTACCCTGGGTGCCTGTGTAGCCCACAAAGAAGCGAAGCTCCTGTGCCCTATCTGTTCCCCTTCAGGATGGGTATGAAGCAGTGGGGTAGCCCTGCTCTGGCAGTGGCCAGTGAATGGCTAAAACCACAGCTGGACACAACTGTCAGGTGGTTTGAGGCAGGTAGGACCACTCTCGTGTTAGCCCAGGTGCTGGTGGCCACTTGCTTGCTGGGGATCAGTTTTTCCCCACCACTCTCAGGGAGGAACGTAAGTGACACCTTTTTCAAAACTCTCCATACCGCACCTCTATTCCATAATATCTGCAAGAATTTAACAGGCTGCCGGAGGTGAAGCTTCTACTTACTATGCTGGACAGTATTTTTTCACTCTTTCCTTTTATTTTTCTTGTCTGTAGTCTAAGAGTCTGTGCTGGACATGGTTTTCTTTGTGTCAGCACTGACTGCAGGACAGACAGATGGCAAGGCTGTGACCTCTGGTCAGGCTTGGTAGGTGCTACTGAATGGGAAGGTCTGTCTAGATGTTTGACAGTGGTTTTTTTTCCCAAAATTAGCAGGAATTTACATCAATGCTAGCTGATACAATGAAATTGCCAACACCAAATGGTTTTACCTTTTACTGAAAATAGGTTGAAACCAAGTAAATACAGGTATTATTTTAGGAGTGGGATGGTTTTGGCCTACACCAGCTCCTTCCTTTGCTTTTCTCCCACATGGTGGATCCATCCAGATTTAACTGAATTATATCTCATCTTACCCCCAACTCCAACTTGTTTTGAACTGGGTTTTACTGTATATCATTTGGGGAAGCTACTCAATTAATATGTTAATTTTAACACCAGATTTTATAAAGCTTTTGTGTTGGAGGTAGTGAAGGGATCCAAATGTTTTGATCCTATTTTTATCGTTATCTTCACTGAGTTTTTCTTACTCTGGGCTTTGCAGAGAGGAGTGAAATTTTAATAATTCACTAATATACTTTCACTTCATTAACATTTTATCATTCTGGCATAGTGCATATGGTGAACTCCTTAGCACTTTCATTAAAGGCCTGATCTTGCCCCCACGCTCTCACATCCCTCCAGGTGTGGAAAACCCTAAATGCAGGTGCTATTCTGCCTTTTGGAAAGAGCTTTTCTCTTTTTCCAATACATAGTAAACTGAACAAAACATAGAAGGGTTTCTTTGTGAGTTTGGTTTTGGTTTTTTGTTTGTTTGGGGTTTTTTTTGTGTTTCTTTTATTTTCTGCTGGGTTTTTTTTTTGGTTGCTTTTTTGTTTTTACAAACTGGAAGCATTTATACAAGGATAGCAGCAATGGTTAGGTTGGAGCCACTAAGTGCCAAGCCTCCGGCCATTGCAAAACTTCAGTGTGGTCTAGAGAGTGTGAAGATGCAGTGTGTTATTGTAGTATTGATTGCATCATTTTGTACTGTGGCATGTTTGGTTCAAGCAGAGATTTATACTGGTATTAAAATGGTTATGAAACTTTTAGGAGCCTTACCTGGGATAGCACAGTGTTTGGTATTAGGAGGGTACAAATAACACATAACACTACATGTAATCTTGGTGATTCAATACATAAATTTGAAGGTGTGTGCCCATCTCATGTTAAACATGTGCCCACCTTGTGTTGAACAAGCTTTTTAATTGTGTCTGAATTTGAAATTTGTGTTCAACTTTCATGGCAACTCTCCTTTCCTTATTTTTTTTCTTTTTTCCTTTATTTTATCATAAAATAAATCTCTTAGTGTGTGATTTGTTATTACTGTTAATTAAATATTGTCAGCGCGCCAGTTTATTTCAGGCATATTCAGAAGGCTTAAGTCGCCAAGCATGGCTGAGGAGTGAGCAGTGGATAGATGCATGAGACTGGAAGGGAACCTTCTGGGGTGGGAGCAATGGAGAGCTAAGGGACATGTAAGAATTTCAGGGGGAGTCATGTTTTGAAAAGAGTGTGTTTGTTGGGAGTCTAGAGGGCAAGAGATCACAGTAATAAATACGGGAGATCTTGAGGGAACTAGCTGAAGGTTTTTACTTGTCAAATAGAATATATTTGCTTTTAGAGGCACCAGGACAGAAACTCATCTCTTGTAAATTGGTATAATGCCATTGGAGTTAGTGGAATTACACTGACTTACACCAACTGATGGCCTGTCTGGGGGTATTAAAGAAGAGTGAGGATTCGAAGAATGGGGGAACTGGAAGAGGTTATAGGCCTGGGCAACAGGGAGGGTGGAAGTTTGTTCAGAAGTGATAGAGAGGCTGGGCAAGCAAAGGAAGATCACAAGGTCCATTGCAATTATATTGGATTTGATTTGACGCTGAGATGCCCAAGAAGAGATGTCATCAAGGCAGGCTGAGAGATGGGCTTGGCTGAGAGGAGAGTCCGTGGCAGAAAGTACATTTCACGTTGGCACAGTAGTGATTGGTGTAAGAGGGAATAAGATCACAAGTGGGTTTGGGGTGTGTGTGGGACAGGCCAAGGTCACGGCAGGAGCTGGGGGAGAGGATGTGGAGTTACAGAAGAATTGCTGGATGAGGATAAAGAGGGCCAGAAGACAACATCTCACATAGTCAAGAAGCGACAAACATCTTTCAGCTTGGAAGGAGGAATAGAAAAAAACCATAAAATATTACTTAGAGGTAAGAAGAGAAAAGGAATGACACTGACTTCCTTAGAGATATGAGTTCTGAGAGAGGAGAAAGAGTTTGTGAGAGGAGAAAGAAAACACAGATTGGAAAAAATGAGGTAAAATGTGGGAGAAATGAGATAAAATATAACAAAAAAAAAAGAGAAAAAATTTAGAAATTAGGTGTGTGTGTTAGGATGGTCATCTTTGTTCACAAGCAGGTCTCGTTACTGGAGTAACTGCAACCCATTCACAGTCCTGGGGCCCAGTGCAACAATTGGAAATAGGCTGACTGGAAATGGGACCAGAGTAGTGGTATCAAGGCAAGAAAAAAAAAATAACAGCACAAATAGTGAAAAGTAAAGTGTGTTTTAAAAATACTTCTGGTTTTTTTTGTAAGCCAGGGTACCATTTCTGACAGATGGAAACATTCCCATTTCCCATTGAGGACTCTGGGGATCTCCCAGTCCAGTGTCTCAGAGGCAGCCAGCCTGGATTGGAAAGTCAGTGTCTTTAGAAACAGAAAGCATTTTGGCTTTCCAAGTGGAATGATTTCTTTCTTTCCTAGTTTATTGAAAGCATCTATTGCTGCCATTGCAGCAGTTTGAGAAAAATGGCTGAGCATCCTGAAGCTAAAGGAGTTGAGAGATGTCTCCTAGGAAAAGCAAGGAAAGATGTGGTGGGCAATAATGGAAGTGAAGCGTTTCACCATGAGTCACTCAGGAGGATTGCCCCCAGAAAGCAGTAGTTCTCCTTTTACAATGCCTGTCTGTGGTTATAAAGCTGAGGGGCTCGTGCCTGCTCCTGGTCCTGCACAGTCACCAGGAGGTGGAGGACTGGCATGTGCTCTGGCGATGGCCTTGCTCTGGTTCCTCAAGGGCTGGCAAGGAGGCCATGTGCCCTCAGCTGTCACCCAGGCTGATTAGAGACCATGGCTGTAGGATCAGGTTTTCTGGTGGTCTGTTCCTGTTCTGTAAGGTTGGAGAGTTGTAGAGAAGCGCTGAAGGGATGGAGCAGATGAGAGGGCCAGGCACAAGTGTATACCCTCCTGATCCCCTTTCTAAGGGTATAATTCTACAATGCTAGTGGCAAAGACTTTTTTTTAAAGAAAAGCAATGCTAACTTTCCTCCATGGGGCTTCATGAAACAGCCTTTGCTATGCTGATGATAAGAATAATATTAGTCTTGCCCATTTGCCCTTTCTCCCTTCGAGGGTAAGGTCCCAAACCAGTGACTGCCCACTCCCTATGTGATCTGCTCTTGGTTTATTCAAGACAGGCTTCCTCCCTTCTTGCTTTTTTGTGTTCTCTGCTTAAATGAGGATGCCTGTTCGTGGTGTGATGTGAGCACTTCAGAAACTGCTTTGAAATCTGGAGCAGGATTTTTTTTATAGTAATTTTCATTCTGAATTTGTGTTTAGTCTTGCTACTCTTAGCTGCTGCTGGTTCTGTGAGGGTATGAGCTGGAACTGCAGAGCAGCAGGGATCCCAAGCAGCCTGCTCTCTCCTAAGACATAGCATGAAAAAATTTTTTTCATTCTGACCCCAAAAACATACAGTCTGTATAAGGTATTTGGAGCAAAAATTGCTCCAATATAGGAGTCTCTACACCAATATAATTATTTGTCCTGCTTTCATTTTTCACATGTTTTATTTAAGCTCCTGTCACCCACTAATAACATAGGAACATTGGGGAAATTTGAAAGGTATGCACAGTATTATTGGCATTTCTCGAGCAGCTGCTACTGGCCTGCTTACATTCAGTGGATTTCTTGCTGTCAAAAACACTTTTAGCACATGAATGAATGGGCAGGAAACCACCTAAATATTGATTAGTTTTGACAGAAACTTCCCTCCCACCTCTTGCTCATTCAAAACAACAGCGATGAAGGTAGCACGATTCAACTCATGGGCTGTTGGGAAGAGCTTGTTTTATTTAAAAAGTAGAGCTTTGCTTTGATGGACACTCTTGGGTGCTAGTGCTAGGAATCATAGAATATCCTGAGTTGGAAGTGACCCACAAGGATCATTAAAATCCAACTCCAGGCCCTGCACAGGACAGCTCCAAGAGTCACACCATGTGCTTGAGTGCATTGTCCAAATGCTTCTTGAACTCTGTCACGCTTGGTGCTGTGACCACTTCCCTGGGTAGCCTGTTCCAGTGCCCAACCACTGTCTGGGTGAAGAACCTTTTCCTAATAGCTAATCTAAACCTCCCTTGATACAACTTCAGGCCCTTCCTTCAGGTGCAGTCACTAGTCACCTCAGAGAAGAGATCAGTGCTTGTCCCTCTGCTTCCCCTCATGAGGAAGTTTAGACTGCAGTGGGGTCTCCTCCAGACCGAACAGACCAAGTGACCTCAGCTGCTCCTCATACGACTTCCCTTCAAGGCCCTTCACCATCTTTGTTGCCCTCCTTTGGACACTCTCCAGTAGCTGAATATCTTATATTGTGACACCCAAAACTGCACACAATATTGAAGGTGAGGCAGGAGGCCGCCCCAGAGCGGGACAATCCCCTTCCTCGATGGGCTGGTGATGCTTTGCCTGATGCCCCCCGGGACATGGTTGGCCCTCCTGGCTGCCAGGGCACTTCTGAATCACATTCAACTTGCCATCAACCCGAATCCTCAGCTGCCTTTCCATGGCACTGCTTTCCAGCCTCGCATTCCTCAGTCTGTACATACCTCCAAGGTTGCCCTGTCCCAGGTGCAGAATCTGGCATGGATTGGTTGTTTCCAAATGCAAGGGACAAGAAGTTCAGCCCAGGTGCAATATTTGGAGGTGAGGAATTGCCTTGTCTTCTACAAGTGTTGAGGTGAGTAGCATGGCACTTTGGAAAATTATTCCTTCTGGTGCCAAAGTGGGCATGAATGCTGGCAAAGATTGAAGCTTGTCCCTTTTCATGCCAAAATCTGCTGACTGATAGTCTTAGCTGATTTTAGTGAAGATTCTACCTCATGCTTGGCATTTGATCACGTAAGTGGTTGATGTTTCAAATCCACCTTTGTGTATTCATGGAGAGTTCCTGTGGGATGCAGTAGCAGTTGCTTCTGGTTTTATGGATGAAGAATTTGATGCTCCATTGCTGTCAATGATGCAGTGATGGTGATAATGGTTATCATTAACCTGTATTCCAGTGGTGGGTTAACAGGTTAGTATTTGGCTCTTCCTCAGTCATCTTAGCTCTCTCAAGTGAGTCGTCTGTTGATACCAAAAGTGATTTATGTGTCTGTTCTCACTCTGGCAGTGTGAGTGATGTACATACGGCTCTTTGGAGCCAGCAGATGAGAAGACCTCTTTATACAAAGGTATGCTGCAACATAGGTTTATATTGTTGTAATCGTGATATCTGTATCTTGTTATGAACAACATGCAATCCATTACTTGTTTGCACAGAATTCAGCACTCTACCAGCCAGTGAAGTGAGGAGCAGAGGACCAAACTCATTCCCCTGGGAGCAGTGTATAGACCTTTACTGACTTGCAGACCCTTAAGCCCATAGACTGATCTCTGTGTCTTGTGACGATAGGAGTGAGTTTAAATTGAGCTGTCAACACGCTTGTCTTGTGATAAACTCTGATGTCTAAAGACTGAATGCAGGTAGCAGCCTTTCCCCAAGTTACCATCATCAGGTCTCTATCTTGGCCACTATGGTTTAGAGAACTGCAAGAAGATAGTTGTCTTTATATTTAATTGGCTAAAGCTGTTAAAGAGGAGACAGACAGACAGATGTGGGCAGCAGGATCATTGAAGACTTTTTAGATAGCTAATAAAGCTAACCCCCCTAAAATGCCTAAGTATCAGTCTAAAGAATTGCTTTGTCTAAGAGCTTCAGAAGAAGGAAACATGGTTAGATTACAGAAATGCAAGTAAGGAGTTTTTTATAATATGTTAATTACCACTTTCAATAGTTATCTGTTATTATTAAAGTAATTTCCTTCAAGATAAAATAATGAAATGTAGATTTTCATGAATCCTTGTCAGTCAGAAGCCCAAGAAGATACTCCTGTTCCACTTCTATCTTATGGTATAAAGTAATGCAACTCCACTGAAGTCAGAGGTGGGTATCTGGGGAGAAGACATCTTCCTTTTTTACTACAGACCTTTAATGCAACGTTGTTTTATTTCTGCACATTAAAGTTAATAACACAGCAAGTGTATTTTGAAGTTAAGTCTTTCTAGGATCTCTATATGTTAAATATCTGTGAACAAACTTTATAGTCGCTCTGTAGGTCCTCATGATATATCATTTTGAGCTGCCTTCTATCTATTACGTTTTATCTGCCTGCAAAATCCATTTCTAATTCTGGCCATATCTCCTTTGCGATCACTTGCCAGAAATCTATTCCCAGGATTCTCCTTATTTTAGTGAAATATCTCTGCTTCAGCACCTTTCCCAAGGTGGCTGATCTAATCAGGGCACTATCAGTTATCACTTCTCATTTCCTTTGCTAGCTCTGTCAAATGCAATGCACAGCCTAACAAAGTGACATTCAAATACTCTCAGTGACCAAGGCTATTTCCCTCTCTTTTACTCTGGAAAACTTGAATTGTATGTGGCTTCTTAAGCACATGCCCTTCACTCCAGGAATGTGACTTGTAAAATGCACTATGAGAAGAGTTAATGTTAAGCAGATGAAATAGCTGCCCTTTATTTATCACAGGTAGGTTCCATTGATAGTGACCATCTGGATATTAAATCCCACATCCACACCTTTTTTTCAGGTAGAGAAGAGCAATGCTTCATTCCTGCCAACTTCAAGAGATCCCTACTTTGCTGTCAGAGAAATGGAATTTGTTACCTTCCTGTTGCTAACCTCCGTTCTTGTCTGTTTCAGTACATGTGTTTCTCTTAAATGGCTGTATGCAAAGGTCAGCATACACCAAACAGGGTGTTTTCCTCAAATAAGGAGTCACCTGTGTAGTTGGATCCTCTGTTAAGGTTAAATGTGGTTTCTATGGACACAGGTCCAGCAATAGCATCTTTTTTTGGCCTCTATTTTTTTTTTTCCTTGGGTGACAAACCTCTTAGTGTTATCTTAGATTGCTATCACAGTCTAATGCTTGTTTTAATAAGTGTGTGGCTGACTATTCCATCCGCTCTGGAAGATAAAGTTATCCACGTGCGTCCTCACAGCCCTTCCTGCTTTGCACCATTTAACACATGCTGTCACGAGCCCTGCTTTGCTGCAGTCTCATTTCTCCCATTGTTTTTGTGAGGGCTGAAGCCTGTTTTTTTGGAAGAGAGCAGGGAGCAGGCTTTCGCCAGACTGGCTAGGAGTGTGGGGAGAGCCCTCTTCATGCACCGGTCCTGGCTGCAGAGTACCACGCAGTGCAATACTTACATGATGCTGGGAGTTCAGTGTGGGCAGCACAGCTCTTGATTTCTTCTGAAATTCATACAACCAATTTTTTGGGTCTTTTTTGACCCCCATTGTGTGAATCAAATAAACATGTCTTGCAGTCTGCAGCTGATCATCGCATGTATTTTGCCCATAGCATGTTACAGGTTGCACAACTGAGTTTATGAGTTTCAGACAGTGAGAGGAAAAATTAAGAAAACAGATTTTAAGCTGACAAAAAGAACCAGACTGATTTGTTGTTTATGGCCCTAGGTCCAACACCAACCAGGTGCTCTGTGTTTCAGCTCTTTGGCACATATTTTGGTGAGCCGTATCCCAGACTGGCAAACTTCCACAGCAGGGTGTCTGCAGTCCCTCCGGGCTGTCCCTTGGACACTGTTCCCTCTGGTTGGCTGCAGAGTTGCAAACTGGGGAGCATTTGCCCTAGCAGGAGATAGCAGAGCGAGTATCTGGGTGTCCTTAAATGGTAGTTTCCAGTGCGGCTAAATAACAAGGACGGTGTCTAATGGCTTAAAAAGCTGTTCCTTGCTTCATTTTTTCTAGCTATTTCTTCACAGTAAGAAGGTAGAGAAATCTGTGTTAAAATAATAATTAAATGCTGACAGTACTGAATTTCTACCCAGCATGAGTTGGCAGCAGTTGCAAACCAAAACATTAGATCATTAAAGAAAAAAGAAAAGCCTTATTAAATACCTCTGTACCTTTTTCTGATTAGCTATTCTTAAGCAGAGCATGTGGCTATAATAGAAGGGTATACTTGACAGCAGCAATTGTTTTTTTTTTTTTTGGAAAGGTAAAATACTCAAGTTTTAATGTGTATATATGTGTGTTTGAAAGGATTTCTTGCTGATCTTAGCTATGAGCCACCACAAATTCTCTCTGCCAGGAAATATGTGAAATCTCTTCAATGCTATGTTTCTGGAGAGAACAGTTAACAATGACTAATGTGCTCGGGGTTTTGTTTTGGTCTCTTTTTCCTCTTCTTTGGCTAGACAGAGCTGATTTCGCACTTGAGAGTTGAACAGCCATGGTAGACCTTGCTGTAGCATTAGTGGATTGAAGCGCTGCAAGGCTCGGGGGCTGGCTGTAGTGTACATCCTGCAGACACAGAGATAAAAGGGTTTCTGCCCCAAAGAGTGTGCTGTGATGGAAAGGTATGTGAAGTCAAGTGAGGATTCAAAAGGGGAGAAAGGGTGGTGTTGGGTACAGAAACCCCCTTTGCTCCATGCTCCATGGCCAGAGGTCCACTGCTCTCAGAGGCAATCTAAAGCTGGATTTCTTCTATTAAAGCACTGTTGGCTGAGGAGACTGCAAAGTAAAAACTTGTCAAAAGGTTCATTTATAGGTTGTCACTTTTTACCACCTGTTTCTTGCT
This sequence comes from Pyrocephalus nanus, assembly GCA_038380795.1. NCBI lineage: Eukaryota > Metazoa > Chordata > Aves > Passeriformes > Tyrannidae > Pyrocephalus > Pyrocephalus nanus. The sequence goes on along the minus strand of CM076265.1, from coordinate 46,391,068 downwards.
TTGATGTACTCTATCATATATTTGTTCCAGTGTACTCCATATCAATATTTTAGGGGCTGATACCTGCAGCACATGTGTTTCTGGAGCTCATTCCAGGCCCTCTTTAAGGAATGTTGCTGGAGCTAGCAAGGAGGAGAGGAGCTGAAGCTGTTGGGGAGCTTGGGCCTCTGCTGCAGAGTTGTGGCTGCCATTGACCCTGTGGGAAGCCTTGGAGCTTGAGAGGAGTCAGTGGGATGCTAAATATCCTCTCTCCAAGTGCCAGGAGCATCTCTGAAAGCTGTGTGACCTCTGTGACCAAAAGATACTTCCCAAGCATATACTGGGTGTGGAAGGACATCCCGGCTGCTGTGGCTCCTGCTTCCATCGGATCAGAGCAACTTGTTTGTCTGAAGTGTGTGCATTATGATGCCAGCTCTGTGAGACACCACAGGGTCTTCCTTCCCTTTTCCCTCCTTCTGGCCCTTCTTGACACACTTATATTTGAGAAACTGAGGAACAGGGGGATAAGAGAAGATGCGTAAGTTATTTCAAACTATTCTGTTTTTTCCGAGGTGTAGCATAGCGTAATACAACCTTTTCCTATATTAATACACTCCCTTGAGTACTACTGCTTTTAGGTTTCAGTGTTGCAGCTGTATAGCCTGAGCACATCAGTTATTTGGAGGTGGGCACAGGTGCTCCAGTGAGCCTGGCCTCTGCTTAGGAGTTGGATCCCAACGCCCATGGAAATACCCTGGATTTGGAAAGCTGAGCAAAAGGCATATTTCTGCAAATGTCAGAGCAGTGATTTTTTGCAATTAAATGTAGCGACCAAGAACAACAGAAAATTTTGGCTGTATTTCTCTCCTGTACAAAGATGTGCCAAGCAAAGAACAGATGGGGTCGGGGGCTGCCTGTGGTTGTCTGGGTGTTGGGCCCAGCCCTGGCAGGAGTTAGAGTGACCTGCTCTCATGTTTGCTGCCTTTGCTGCCCTAAAGCTCCTGCCTCAGTCACAATCTCCCTGAGTGACATGTCAGGATGCCCCTCTGCAATGTGCTAGAGGGGGGAATTAAAGGCTCTCCATGAGAACCCTTCCTCAACCACCACTAAACCTTAGTGACAGAAAGTGGGTCTGAGAGCCCGGCCCTCATATCTCCAAGTTCATGGGTCCTTGTAGTACTAGCACTGGGTTGAGACAAACTATTTCTCTGCTGACATTAATGTACTTGACCCTTTAGAGTGCAAGGTAGCCAAGCAGTTACAGGCCATTAATCTCCAATTGCTCTTGTCAGGTATTGTAGTCATTAATCCAGGGCCAACAGTGGTTTTGTTCTCAGCATGGACCATGGTAAGATTTTTTATCTCCTGGTTAGTGCCAAGTTAGTATGTAGTTAGTAGCTTTTGCAAGCCTGTAGACAGAAGCCTTTAAACTTCACCTATCACTGCACCAAAGCTAAAACTCAGCATTGGTTCATCCCCTAAATGTGCCTTCAGAACCAGCTCCTTTTCCTATGTTTGGATGGCTGGTTCAGGGAAAGCTGGCCAATGCACAGGTACCTGTAAACAGGGGCTGCCTGCTTTTAGGTCTGTGTGGTGCACCGTGTAGTCTGAGACACCCAAGAGGCAGCTCCCAGACAGCTCTCGACTATCTGGGCAGCCTTTTCACCCTGGGACCTCTTTGAGCACAACTGTAAGGGAGGTGGGTTGAGTTGTTTCTGTACACATTCACACACTGGTTTTACTGCTTCACTTTGCAGAGGAGGAATGCTCCAGGCATCCCATGGCAGAAATTCCCCTTATTCTTGGATGCTGCCCAAGGGTTACTCATCAGAAGAATAATTGCTAAAAAATAAGGATGCTGAGCACTAGGACTTAGGGAGTGCTTTGATAAGCTAGGCTGTGATGATTGTGTATAGAGGGATGTCCTTTTGTTGCTTGAATGGCTATAAAAGGCTTCAATAGCCTTTCTCTGGCAACCTGCTGGTACACGTAGCTGGGAGTTCGTCAGAGTGAGTTTGCAAGATCAGTGCCACTATACACACATACTGATCTGTGGCTAGTGCTGAGGTGAAAAATGTTTATGTTTCAATGCATCAAGTTTTGCCTGCACCCTTCTGTATGGAAATCTTGTTTTAAAGGAAAAACAAGGAGGAGTAACGTGGAGATGTTTTAACATAGCAGAAAGCATTTTCTTCCTACACAGTGCCATTTTGGAGAGGGAACAGCTTCTCCTCTAGTTCTGTTTTGGTCTAGGTCTCTCTCTTCTGAGATATAAACATATGCTTATATCAGTTCCTCAGCTGGTGTGTATCTGTTGACATAGTATATCTACTGAGATAACGTGCATTCTGCATTTACACCTGATGTGTTTGCCGTGCATCTTCAAACTTAGCAGAGTCCTTGGGTTTTAAATATGGTTCTTTAACAAAGCTGGAACATCAGAGTTTTGGGTTTTTTTGTTTTTGTGAGAGGAACATTGACATAAGTATCAATAGGAAAGGAAAAAGAGTAGGAAGTTGCTTTTTATCCTGATATCTATGGGATTTTTTTGCATTTTACAAAGCAATTGCCCTTATTCAGCAGATGGGGACTGTAATGCTCCAGGTGGCTAGATATCACCAGCTGTGGCTGTGGAACACCCGGAGCAAAATCCAGATGTTCTGAGTGTCTGTGAAGAGTTGGCAGTGCAAGACTTGTCCTTCTCTTGGGAAGCTGGCTGCAGCTGGAGGCAGGTCCACACTGGTGAGGCATGCAGCGTGCTCTGGCTTTGCAGCTAATGCTGCTTCAGATCCGGGACAAAGCAGGGATTTCCAGAAGTGCATAGGTAAACCTGGAGCACAAATCCATTGAAAATCTGTGTGTGTCCGGGTAAGGGGCTGCAATCACTCACAAGCCATCACTCTAATCCACAGAAATGGAAAGGAGCATGTTTGGGAACTGTTGGAATTGCTGGGCTTGGCCATTGGAGGCTTTGATTTCAGATTTTAGTTGTCCATGGATTTTTTTCTAAATGAAATAGCATTTGAGAAGATAGGGTACCAACTTTAACCTCTGTTCAGGCCATCTGTAAAGATGATGCTAATTATAAGAGACTGGGATAAAATCCTGGTCCTAATGAAAGAACTCACTGACTTTTGAGGATCCCGAGATCATCTGTGGTAGGCTGATCTCATCAGCTCTGTTAGACACTTTGTAAGAGACTCTGTCAGGACACAGGAATGTAGTTCTCTAATTTTTGTTCTCTTGATTGCTATTGTTGTCCTGGTTTTGTTTTCTGTTTTCCCACCAAATCTAATCATTGTTATGTTTTCATCCTATGTCCCACACATGTATTATTTTGCTAATGAAGGAAATGAAATGATCATGATCAGATTTTGGTCTTTAAAAAAACAAGAGTATCAATTTGATTCTGTTTTATTTTTTTGACAGGTTACAAGGGGTAAACTTGACCTTGTCTGAAGATTAATGGATATTATTATACTGAGAATTTACTAATTTTGAAGTGCTTTGGAAATAAGCTTGGCTTTTTCCTATAAAATTTAAAGGAATCAAATAAGCTGAAGTGATTTTGGATGTGGTGCTTGGGACTTTTTTTTCCCTCCAGTTCTTCAGTTTTGTGCTACAAAAGAATAGGTTTTTGAAACTGTTGAATGGAAATAAGGAATGCCTAAATTACATTGTTTGGGTGTAAGATTTCAAGCTAGTTCAGCTGTAGGACCACTCTTAAATAAATAAATTCTTTAGGCTGTTATAGGTGACTTCCTGCCATATTTTATGTAGTTTGATTTCATTACAAAATTCCTGCTTGTTTATCTGCCTTTCTATGATTCCTTTGTGTATTGTGAAAGGAACATCCATCACAGTTTTTTGCTGGCCTACATGATGCCAGCTTGGTGCTCAAGACCTGCCTACGTGCCACTTGTTCCCACTGTTAGGGTAAGGCAATCATAAAAGATTCCCATTCCAAGTATGCATCCTCTGCTACTCCAGCTTGGGAACTGCAGTCAAATAAGGGGATTTTGCCTGGCTGGGTCCATGGGAGTGCATGGATTTTGGTTGGCTCTGTGTAATTGGCAGTTATGGTGATGAGACCAAGATTTCAGGGTGTTTTGTTAAATCTGACAGGGAATTGTCTGCTTACTTTTTGTTTGGCAGTTCATTGTAAAGCCGCAGCTACAAGTCTCACTTTCCACAGGGATATTCCTTTTTTTTTTTAATTTTTTTTGCCTCTTCTAGGCATGCTAGGGAGTAATTGTTGGAGCATTCTCTTCTCTGTGCCTCATTATCTATCATCATGCTGTAGACAGACATCCTCTCTTCTTCCAAAGTATGGAAGGTTTCCAATTAATTGTGTGGAAACTGGGGAGGGGTTTTCTTGTTACTCTCTCATGTAAGCTGTTCTCTGTTTTGTGCTAACTGCTCATACTTGAAGATTTCTAAAAGAAGAGTTGATACTGTGAACTGTCAAAGAACAAAATTAGGCAAGGTGGAACTGGCTTTGATTGCCTCTTTGCTCTTTTCACTGCACTGCAGATGAAAGTGTATGTTTATTCCTAAAATAAAATCTGATGCTCACCTGAGTTCAGCTATTTATTTGGAGGGAAAAAGTTTCCTTAGAAATGAGAAGGCTATTTAAAAATCTGTGTTGGGCATTTTAATTGCAGCGAGCGATGAATCCTTTGAAGTTTTATTGCCTATTATATACTTGATTCAAAAGTTGCCTTTTGCAATAGCTTAAGGTTTTTTATTTGGCTGAGATTATTAACATTTCTTTTTCAAGCTTTGAAAGGGAAACTGAGTGTGATTATGAACATTAGGTTAATGCATAATCCCCACTCAGAGGTTCTCCTAGATTTCCATGTGCTTGTTTAGAGGCCATTCAAAGGTGCTTAGCTTTAACTGCCATTATGTGAGCACACAGGAATAAGGGCCCAGGAGTCTTATCAATTATTCTGTTCACAAATTCATTTTGAGACCATCTCAAAGCTGTTCTAAGTTAAATTTGCATTGAAGTTACTGGGATATGTAAAGGTTTCTATCCAATTGGGAAGAAGGTTCTGTTGTCTCCTGATTTAAGTGCTCTGTGGTTATACCTTTTCTGGTCTTCATATAATTGTGGAGGATTTCTTTTCTTTGACATTGTTTTTGCAGATGTTTTACCTGCCTTGCATGTGCAAACTTTTAGCTGCCCACATAGAAATAATACAGGTCTGTTTAGAAATGACGTGAATGCTTGAGTTTCTGTGGCTTTCAGTGAGCTGCAAGATCTTAAATACTTGAGTTGGAAAGGAAAAAGGACCTTGTCTTTTAGTAGCCTTCTGAAATATTACTTGGAGGGCTAGAGCTGGAATAATGAAACTGAAAGGTAGCTGGACCTGCATCTTCCACCATCCAAGAGAAGTTTCTTTTCACTGTTCTTATTTCAGTGTCTTATCCCAAGATCCGTGAAGTTCATAGGGGAATTCAGAGTGAGTCATTGTCAAGTAAAAAACTGGAAATGTGTTTCTACAATGGAGGGAAGGACTGATGTGTGGGGAGGTCTCTGTGGTGCAGCCTGCCCAATACCAGAAGGTCACAATAAGGCTGAGAGAAAAAATTTTATGCATTACAGTGCAAACCAGAGTAGAAAATATATTTAATGTGGTTGTACCGTAAAATCAAAAAATGGCTTCTAGAAATCATACAAAAATACCCTCCACTTCAGGCTATGTGTTACCCAAATTATGAACAGCTTCCTGGCACTGAAGATACTAACGCCAGTATCAATGGCAGTAAAATAAAACAGGCTAGATTCTGTCACAGTAGAAGAATTCAAACCATCCCTGACCTTGCTTGTCCCACCCACATGCATCACGCACATGGGGTGCTCCAGGAGTCGGGCTCTGTGGGTTTGTGGTCTCTTAGCTAATGAGCCAGTCATCCTCTTCCATGTATATGGGAACAAATAACGAGTGCTGGTGAGGAGTGCAGAGATGCTGTTTTGAGCCCTGTCTCAGCCAGATGTTACAAGCACAAGAAACGCCCCCTCCGGCCCTGTCCTGCTGGTGATCCCAGCCTGGGTGCTGGGTGTTCATGGTACCCCAGCCAAGTCCCAGCAGTACTGTCCCTGTACAGTGCTGCTTTATGGGGACACTTGCACTGCACCTGATGCTGCTCTAATAGAAATAAATAACACATATGTGGAGTGGGTATCTTGATCAGCTTCCTTCACCAGCCTTGCGGGTCTGAGTTTCTTGTCTTTAAAGCTACCGTCTTCTGCCCAGCTCTTTATTTGTACCTGCCCAAAGTCTTGTGTGTCATTGTATCCTTAGCACAGTGTTCACCCAATGGCATGGCCTGACACCTTAATCTCTGATTCCCATTCAGCTCTTCAGTTGTTTTACATTTTACCTTTTCATCACTTTTTTACGAACTTTTTTAAACTCAGGGGTAACTAAAACATTCTATATTTTTTTAACAGTAATATTTTTTGTTTAGTTAAAATTCTCCTTCTTTCTGACATGATTCCCTGTGTGTGTTTGGTTGAAGAATGTTGATCAGTTTTTCAGTAAAAAATTTTTGTTAGAATAAAGCTTTAAATTTGCCAGAAATGCTGAGGTTCTGGTTTTTTGAATTGCAACCCTGGTACACATTTCCAAGGTATCATGAGAAACAGTCTCCACCATATTTTCAAAATTCTTCAGGAAAAGCAAGTGCAGTTTGTCATGAATCCCAGCTAATTTATTCCCTGTTCCATAAATGTTATCCCCTACCAGTCCAAAGGCTGTCATTACGCTGCTGTCATTAACCATCTGTTTAGCATGTAAAACTCCTCGGGGCAGGGATCGCATCTTTGCTTTGTACTGTGTAAAGCTGAGCCTGTGGCTGACACTTGAGAAACAATTAATGATAATGCAGCTCAGTAGGGTACTGGGATACCAAGCTAATAAGAGTGGTATAAATGCCTGGTTGGATGGGATTAGAGGGGACTTCTGTGTCCCAGTGGTGTATCTCCAGCAGGTGAAGTGAAATAATCTTAAAACATCATTTGGCAAGGAGCAATGAAAAAAATAGACAGCATTTCTGAAGGATGTAAAGGAGCAAAGGATGAAAGAGAATCACAATTTGGGTTTGCGTTATGCTTTAGTAGTAGTATTATTATTATTATGAGATTTTTACCAACTGAATATTTTTCTCTAGTGTAGAATAAGGGATCAGTTCAGAATGTTGATATCATTAGTGCCTGCATTGTCCTTTACATGGTCTTCTGCATGCATTACAAGTCAACGCTTTATCGTATTTTCCTTTGTATTTTAATGATCCCTATGTGTTGGGGGAGAGAGAGAGAGAGAAGCTCAGTAGATTTTCATCTTATGTTAATCCATCAAAATCAAGTTAGTTGCGAGAGATGGAGGAGGTGCGTGTGTGCGCGCAGACGTCAGCGCCCAGCCAAAAGCTTGCCAGTTGCCCAGCAACCTTCCCGGAGGAAGATGGATGTCCTGCCACTCGCTCTGCTTTTAGCTGAGCTACAATATATTCACGGTACCGCATCCGCTGCGCACGCAGGGGATGGGCACGGGCTCAGCCGGCGGGGGGATGTCGGCTCTCAATAGTTGGCTCTTGTGTCAGGGCTGGATAAAATTCATTTCATGCTATCCTCGTTAAAACTGTTAATTCAGTCGACTACATCATGTTGGTTTGGGAGCAGGTGCTGTGAGCTTGTTCACATCGATGGCATTGCTCTTCCCCTCTGTCAGGCTCTTAAAGCCATATTGCCAGCATTATCTCCCCTCCTTTTTAGAAAGACCCTTATCTGTAGTAACAAAACCATGGGCTGTAGGAGCTCAGCAAATGCCAGCAAAGCTCAGTATGTGTCCCTGACCTCTCTCTCTTTGGTGGTTTCTTTTGTTCCTGAATTGGGCTCAGCTGACACAGCCAGGTCTGACCTCCACCTTGGCTGTGCTTCCCTGTGCTATGGTTGCCCCCCATTAGGACACCCAGCCACACACACAGTGGGTCAGGCATCATTGAGATGCAGCCTAAGAAGCCTCTGGAAGAATCAAAGGGCTCTTTTTGTTGGAGAGAGTTGTGTAATGCCAACATTTTGATGCCAGCTAGGCTTCAGGGTCCTCCTGAAGGTCTCCTTAATTTTCTAGAATATTTAATTATTATAGTATGCATTTATGCACTATTTTGATTTCTTTAGAAGAAGTACTCAGGATGAATTTAAACTTCTTGCACATTAACAGCAGTTGGAGCTAAACCCTGCTGAAAAGCTCACACAAAATCCTACTTGTGTAGTCATAGATACCTTTCATGGTCTGGCTCTGGTGCCTTTAATTATGTTGACAAGCTCTTTACTAGAGGTTTGATTCAGGAAAGCAGTTACGAATGAAGTTGACTTTAAATGTTTTAATGTTCCCATTGAAGCTAATGAACTTCTTGACACGTTGAAACTTGAGCATGTGCTCTGCTGGATCTGGACCACTGCGAGTGGTGTCGCCAAGACAGCAGGACCTGGGAGCCTGGGGAGCACAGAAAAGGCTATGCTGGCTCAGGTGCCGTTAGATCAGGTTCTTTGTCCACTGCAAATTAGGGTATAGAAACATAAAAGTGGTATCAGGGCAAGCACTGATTCTCCTAAGGGGAAAAAAAATTTGCAGCCCCTTAAACTGAGATAAATCTGCCCCCCACCTGCCCCTCCCCTGGCAACATTGCTCTGCTTTATCTGTGTTCTTCCCTCCATTGCCCCACCTGGAGCAGCTGTTTATGGGCATGCAGCTGCTCTGAAGCTCTTCCTTGCACTTGTGTCCTGGGGTGACTCTGCCCATGTGCCCGTGACTTTAGGGGACCAGGGGCAGCCTCTGAAAGGTGGTATTTGTGTTATCAGGCAGGAAAAACTTGCAGCAGCAGTGGGATGGTTCAGCATGGCTCTTGCTTAGTCTGTGCTTATATATGTGCAATTACATGCCATTTCAAATGCACTTTCTGGTGGCAAGCTATTTATCAACTAACTATTGAACTTGTTATTTCCTAAAGCATATGGTGTGTGGCTCTTGATTGAAAAGCTGCTGTTCTGTTTTTTTCTTCCACCTTGCAAGGATTCTTTCTTATTCATTTTGTTGAAGTCCTTCAACTCTAGATTGATAACTTCATCACCTGGATAGTGGAGCTTTGTTCAATGACAGTGTCGTGGTTTTTGTCGGTGCTGTTTCTAAAATGGCTGTGCACAGGGTGGCAGAGGGAAGTACCTGGAAGCAAAGCATTGGTTGCCTGAAATTTAAAAGGAGGAATGTTTTCAGAATGCTAGTGTGCTTATTTGTCAGGAAACAAATAAGGGCTATGAAAAACTAACGTCGCGTTTATCAGATAGGAGCATGGATAACAGCAAAAGGCTACGATAGGTTTTAATTGAGTGAATCATGAGTTGTTGGGGAGAAACATTTCTTACAGTAGAAAGTGTGATCAGGGAACAGGTGGTCTTGCTCCTGTTCCCATCTGAGCACAACTCTTGCCATATTCATTCCTAATCATGAGATTTGTGTCTTGTCATCTCTTTAACCAAATCCAGCAGGGATAGGTCCCACTCCTTTTGACAGAGATAGTGGTTTGCTGCTTATGGATTCCTATTTCAAGGAAAGGTCAAAGAAGGACTTTCCTTCCCATGGTTAGATCAGCTTTTTCCCCTCCCTTCACTGAGGAGTCAAATGGGAATGTGCTGTAAGCTGCATACTGAAAAAAACATCAGTCGGGGTCTGTGCAGGAAAGCATTCTCACCCTTACCAGTGCTGGTCCTGGTAAGCCTTCATTAGTTTGCATTGTGCCTCTTGATGAGCCTGATTGAGATCTGTGATCCTTCCCTTACTCAGTGCTCTATAAACATAAACCAAAAAGAACCATTTCCCACCTTAAATGGGAAGGTGGGAAATATGGAGGAGGTGTTTCAGCCAGGCTGTTTGTCCTGTGCGGTGGGACTCACCTGGCCAGTGTAGTGTGGGTACCCACACCCGTGCAAGCAAGCAGCACCCCTCCATGGCCTGCAGAAAGAAACAAGCCCTCGGGGTACAAACTGGCTCAGCCCAAGGAGTGCCTCTGACCAGATGATTGCCTCTAGGAATGACCAGATGATTGCCTCTCCTCCGGGGCCCAGCTGACCAGTGCAGCCCTAGACAGAGGTCAGCACATTGCAGCCTCCTCGATTACATGATACAGATCACAGATACAACACTGAAACAGGCCCAGAGCACGGTTTTACTTGACTAGGATATGTTCAGAGCTTGATTCTGCTTGATGCTGGGTGTTTCTACTGTCCTTCCACTGTCCCTTAGGGTGAGGAGGAATTGAGGGCACCCAGTGCCATCCACAATGGTGTCCTAGAGAGGTGTGGAAGAAGGGTAGAGAAGCCAGGTAGCCGATCACAAAGACTGACTAAAGCAGCTACAAGAATATCTTCTCTTTTTTGAGACCATTTAATCTTTCTGAATGAGTAATATAATATTTATAATATTATAGTAGCTGTAATAACTTGCTTAAAAATTAAAAATAGTTAATGGGTGAAGTGGAATAAGCATGTTTAATGCCTCTCACTGATCTGGTGCTGTACCTCCTCCTAGAAGAGTTTTATTTAAATGCGTAATTTTCTCCCATTTTAATAACACTGACTGGAACAAACACGCTGGCTCTGTATTGCCTTCTGGATGGTATTTATAAAGCTCCCTGTCTGGTTGTGTCCTAGCTATCTGGAGTACCACCTCCTTATGTCAGATGAGTTATCCTTCAGCAGAGGAGGACTTTTCAGCAAAATGATCTGTCCAGGTCCTTTTTGGGGGTGCTATACTAGATCTGCTGTGGTAGGTGAATTTTGTGTATTATTTTATGTATTATTAGATAAGATTCCTCTAATTCCTGAGACATTAGCCCCAGACTCAGTCCAGCTCCCCAAAAAGTCACGTTTCCCGCACTGCTTTCCCAACCCAGTAGGAAGCTCTACTGTGCTTGAAGACCCCAACTGCTGATCACAGCCCTCAGCTGGGCATGTTGGAGATGTTGTAGACAGCTTGGATCTGTTCTCTGGGGACTTTGTGAATTGAAGACACAGGTTCTGGATTTGATATAGTGGGATGGTAACAAAACTAATAGGACAGCCATGTCTTCTCTTGGTGAACACATGCACTGACCCATTTTGTACGACTTTTCCATAGCACTGGAGGCTTTGTGCCTGGTAGGTTGCATGGCTATTGCTAATCAAGAGGTGATAAAACAAAAAGTTGCAGCAAGGTCACCAGCTGTTAGAATGAGGTGGAGATTCCAACTCAAAGTTGACAGAAAGTATTTTCTTGCTTAGAAAGATTGCTGTGGGATAATTTAGTCTTGGTGTGAAATGTAAGCCTGACTACAGGCTAGGTTGACTGATAGGGAAGAGGTAAGGGAGCAAGGCAGAGCATTCCTCGAAATGAAGGGACCGTCTCAGTGTGAGCAGACTCCTTGGAGCACTGTCCTTTTCCCAACAAACTCATCTTTGCCTTCTCAGGTCTTTGGCTGGTCAGTCTTTGTCCGTGTACCGACCCTGTTGTGCGTGGTGAAGTCCAGGTAGAGCTACGCGTTGTGCTGACAGCACTGCGGTTCAGTCTGTGCAGTGTGCTGAAGAGAGGTAGTGCTTAAACGTTCTCTGGTGAGTGGGGCTAGATAACTTATTGTCAAGAATCCTAAAAGAAGTTGATAAAGAAGATCTTTGGTCTGCTTCTGTTAACTTCTTAAACCTCTTGGAAATTCACAATGAGCGGACGTGTGCAAGAGGAAGATCCCGGGTAACTGCTGGCAGCTTAGCCTGACATCAATCCCAGGCAAAAGAATAGAAGTACTGAGAGAGGATTTGGAGAATTAAAGGTAGGGAATATAATTAATGCCATTCAACATTCTTTTTGGGAGAATATGTCTTGTCAAACAAACCTGATTTATCTGATAAGATTGCAAGTTTGGGGGATGAGATAACTGTGTAGATATAATATACTTAAACTTCTGTAAGGCGTTTGATTTTATTCCACATGACATTATTATTAAAATATTAGTACTATATACTTTTACTGAAGCACATCTTAAATGTATTAAGAACCGGGTAACTGACAAAGCTCAAAAAGTGGTTGTCAATAGGGAATCTTTACTGAATGTGAGCATTTTTTAATATAACTCTGCAGGGATCAGTCAGAGCCCCCATGCTATTCATCACTTTTGGCAGTGATCTGGAAGTAAATATAAAATTATTTCTGATCAAATTTCTGGGTGACACAAAGATTGATGAAGTGAGAATGAGGACAGTAGGATGCAGTGCTTTTGGTCTCTTGGTTAATTGTCCCAATTGAAACAAAATTTGAAAAATCCTTTCATTAAATAAGAAAGTTTCTATGCATTTGAAGAGGAACGCAGCACAGAGCTGTTGGCCAGCCAGGAAAGCAGAAGGTCAATGAAAACACTTGTGGACTGCTGGCCTCTGTAGAAATGAGCTTTCCTAGTGAAGAGACAGTTTCCCTCAGCCTCCATCTGACAGCAGAGCTGCTGTTTGAGGAAACCCTTCAAGGAGGCTGCTGATCTGCTGTGGACTCTTCACCCCCTGTGGAAGGCCTAAGAGAAATGTGGATTGGATACTGGTTAAATTTTTGTGTTTGGCCGTGTATCTCTGAGGTCTTGAGTATGTTTTCTCATTAACCTTTGTCCATTTTAGGTTTTTGAAGATGCCCCTGCATCTGTATCACAGTAACCAGACTTGGTTATATCCTGACTATATTACTTTAGAGGCTTAGCATGTTAGAGAGACTCTTCTTGAGTGAAAAAGCTCCTTGCACTCCTGGTTACTTGCTCACCGCAGGGGCACAGGGATGCACTCTATGGCATGCCAAGGCTTTCTGGGGCTGAGATCAAGAGAGAAGTTGTGCACCCCACTGGCAACAGGGGTATAAGGTACCCCTCATATAAGGTATGAAGAGGGCTATACCAGTGCCAAGGGCCTTCAGCAGTGGCCTAGGGTAAGTACACAGGAATAAAATTCTGTAAATATTTTCAGGTTTGTTGCATTTTGAAAAGGCAGAGGAGGTAACAACTCTTCCACTACTGCTTTTTGCTTTGACTGAGCCAGATCTGCTTCTGCATGTAGTGCTAGGACCTTCCTTATTTTCAGAATTTGACCATAGCACCACAGAATCACAGAGTAATAGTTTAGACCGGAAGGAACTGCTGGCAGTCATCTGGTTCAGCAGTCTGCTAAGGTCCAACAAGAGCCAGCTGCTCCCAGACGGAGACTTCAGAGCCTCTCTGGCTCATCTGCTCAAACACTTCACTACTCTCGTAGTTTTGTTGGGGCTTTTTTGTTCATACTCCCATTGGAACCTTCTATGCTCAGCTTGTAATTATTGTCTCTTGCCCTGTTCCTGTAGTCCTCCAAGGGAAATCCACTCAGCCTCTTACATCCTTCCATCCCCAGGTAGTCTTAGGCAACTCTCCCTGGAGACTTGTCTTATTTTTACTGAAGAAGCCCTGCTCCCTCAGCCTCTCAATATGTCCTGTCCTCCAGACCCCTGACTTTAGCAGCCCTCCACAGGACTTGCTGCAGTGTCAATATCTCTGCACCCAGTGCTGTAAGGCTGTCCCACAAGCACTGAGCAGGGGCAAATGGCCATTTCTGTCACCCTGCTCTTATGCTTTAAGAGGGGAGAAATGAAAGATCAAGTTTGAGTTTATTGCTGTAAAGATTAGATTTTCTCAGCAAGATCCTAGCATGTGGCTGTTTTAAAACCCCCAGAGGGAAAGTGTGGGGTCAGTCAGATCAGAATAAGGTGCACCTTGAGGCAAAAAACCAGCAGCAAAGTGTCCCCTGCAGAGGTCCACCTCAGAGTCAGCTATGGCTCAGCCTGGCCTCTGGGGTCTTCAACTGCATGACTGCCTTGCAACAGAGGTGCAGTGAAGATGGAAAACCTTGTGATGAGACTGACAGGCATTTCAGGTTCAAATAACAAGTGCATCAGGACGTGGTCTGTCCTTCCCTGTACTGCACTGCTGCTTGATGTCCAGTGCACGCAGTTTCTCTGTCACTGTTTGAAGGACCAAGGGCCATTCATAAATGGACCAACTTTCAACGTAGCTTTCCAGCCATAACTTTCCCCAAGCTAAAAGAAAACAGTGTATCTTACTAAATAAATGATTAGATGTCAATGATTTTCTGCCTTCTAGAGCACAGTTATTTGGTAGCATGAAAGGAAGTAGCTGCAGCAGTATAAAACCGCTGCCCTTTGCACTTGCATCTTTCCCACAGAGTAATCCTTCATTCATTGTTTACTTAATGAGAAAAGAAAGGTTAATTTATAAAACCAAATAAAAAACAGAAGACTTTATTTGTGGAACAAAAAACTGAATTAAATGAACAGTCTATCCATTAATGCTGCTAATTGTGCCATGCTCCACTGAGGAAAAATACACAGGTCTGCTATGATTTTGTTTTTGCTGGTGGAGCTCACAGTCCATCTCCAGTGAGGGTTCAAGCCAGCACTCTGTGGCAAGAGTTTCCTAAAAACTTTTCTTACTTGGTGAATTAATTTCAGCTCCCGATGTGACAGGCTCAGCCTCTCAGGGGTTTCTTAAATTTAATAGATAAGTATAGGAATAATTGTCAGAGCTGATCTTGCTGGTGAATGCTGCTGTCTGAATCATCTGCAGATTCTCATGAACATCAACAGATAGGTGCTGCAGGGAAGAGAGAGAGGGACAGCTTAATTCATTCTCCCTGCTCCAGAGAAGCCTGTCGCACCCGTGCTATAATTTAGCAGTTTCTAGGCTATTTCTGTTGGCCGGAGGATGTTGCAGAGGTTGTAATGAAACCCAGGTGAGGGGAAAGTTTTGCATTTCATCTGAATCTCCCCTGGTAGCTGTTCCTCTTTGCTAGTCAGTGCAAGTCTGAAATCTCCACCATCCCGACTGGGGGTGGGAGCAAGGTAGCTGTGCCCTGATCTCCATGAGTGTGTTAGATCTGCATGGATAATGGTTACTTGATGCTGAGGCTGCCTGGAGGCTAAAGCTGCTGTTATCTCCCACTCTTTTCCTCAGTTAGGCTGCAAATGAGGGAGGGGACAGGGAAGAATTAGGCAGGCATGGATCTGCAGTGGAAAGAGGAGTCAGTACATGAAGGCGTCTAGGAGTTCATGAAGACTCCTAAGAATAACATTTGATTCCCTTTGGGAAACTGGGGATTACTGTGAAGTGTAGATGAGGAAACACATGTCTGGGAAAAAAAAGTGGTTTTGCTGGAATTCCCTCTGTTGGTTTAGAATATTTTATTTTGGAAAAGGCACTTTCCTCTGGGCTGTGGCTGAAACTAAGGGAATACATAAAGAAGGTTAATCTATTTACTGAACTTTACCAGCTGTACTGGTTGAATGTTGAGGCCCTATGATCTTTCTTTACCAGATGGGGCATGAGGCCATCGAAGTCCCAGCTGCTGCCCTGCTGAAAGGACTTTGGGAGAGTTTGTTCCTCACTAACTTCTCATGGCCTTTATCAGCTAGTCTTAAACCTTGATTTTCAGATTGTGATAGCAAGAGTGAAATGCTACTTGTGAAAACAATTAGTAAAAATTTAAACCAAAGTGGTACCTCAGACCATATGCAGATTTTAATGCAAAAGAAAAGCCTGGAGCGGAAGTGTTTTTCCCATCCTTAGGTTAGGCAGATTAATCACTCTTGAATTTAATTTGCAATTTGTTTTATTTCTGACATGATAAAATTCTACTTCCTAACTTTAAGTAAGACTTGTTTCTATATATGTGTGTTTTATGTGTATATAAAATATATACATAAAGCACATGTGTTTATGAATATAAATTAATACATACATATTATAAGTGCATATATATGAAAAAATACATAGTTGTTGCTCCAGCATAGCTTACTGGCACACAGAATTATATGCAGTGTATGGAAAGTGGATTTTTTGAAATGCTGCCGTCTCTTTGTTAAGTATTCAGAGAACATTGTAATTATTTCTGTCAATATATTTTAAATACTCTGTGGAAAAAGTTGCAAACATTTTTGTTAGAACATGTATTTGTTTGTAACCTGTTCAATACATCACCTGTTTGTATGCCAGCTGGCTTCTTTTCAAAAATGTGCTTTTGAAAAAATGTATTTTTTCTTTTTTATTGTTGTGATGTATTTTTATGCTGTTGTCACACTTTAATAGAGATGTGACTCCTCCATAATATATTCTGGAAATATTTGGGAAATATAAGACTGTCCTTTTTCTGCATTCCTTTTTCTGCATATATTGTCAAAATTGAGCTTACCTTCAGTTTGGGCATGCAAGTAATTTTTTTCTCCCACTTCAAAGTAAAATAGTGGTGCTTGCCAGTGGTTACATCAACATGGCACTGTTCATTTTGTCTGGAAGGTACTAAGCTGTGATGTCTTCATGTCTGAAACTGTGGCTCTGAAACAGGTTTGGGTCGTGGGGATGGACTGCCAGGCAGATGGAGTCAGTGGCTGACCGCGGCTCACAGAGTGAGCTTCAGGTCAAGGAGGTGCCTCCAAGCACCATGTGCTTCCTGCCTTCTCTATTTCTTCACAACCTGTGGTTATGGTTCTTCATCTGATAATGCTGAAGGCTGCTTGCACCTCGCTTGAGGTTTTGAACATTACAGGACGTGTGTTATTTTCAAGGTTTTTGTTTAAACGTGGGGCTGTGAGTTGGGAGGGAAGAGTAATTTTACAGTATAACCCATCTCTGTGTGTGAACATCACCGCAAAGGAAGTCAAGGGTTGTGTTGGTGAGGCTGAACCTTTCTTCTGGTTGGTGGCAGCTGCAGTTCCTCCAGGCTGCCTTCCTGCCTGTGTAGCCCCTTCCTGCTTGGGCATGAGCAACTGCCTGTGGTGGCTACGCAAGGCCTGCTTCTGGTGAAGCCTAAATCAAAGTTAGGATCTGTAAAAAATCTGCTGGTTCCCCAGCCTCTGGGCCCAGGCAAACAGTTGCTTTATCCACTCAGTTTTGGTTTTTATCTTTTCTGTTTCCTTTCTGAGAGCAAGAGTGGTATGATACGTTTTTTTGGTGGAAGTGGGGGCTCTCCAGCACCAGAGGTTATTTGGCTGGTAGGTTTTTCCCTTTTTCTGGTTTTCTCTGATCACTTAAAAAGTGAAGCTGGCACCTCGTGGAAGATATCTTTTCTATGTTAAAAAGACTTAGTTGTGCTTTCATGCTTGTGTCCTTCACTGTTCTTCAGAGCAACCTCTGAAGAGGGATGAGGAACCCATCTCTGTGCTGGGCTGAGGCAAGTCTTCCTTCCAAGCTCTCATTGGACTCTGTGTGGTCTCAAAGGGGAGGCTGTAGTGTTTAGGGATGCTTTTAAAAGTGACTAATTTTTTTGTCAGCTATCCTACTTAAATCTGGGAGAAAACCGAAGTAGCTTGAGGTAGCTAAAACTGCCTGTCTGTAGTTAGCATGGCAGGGGCTGTGGGCAGGATATCTTTGGCCCCTGCCGGCTGGACTGCGTCATCCTGCCCCAGCGAGCAGCCAGAGGGAGAAGAGAAACCCGAGACGCATGACATGTAAATACTCCATAAATACTAGGAATTTGGCAAGGAGGCAGCAGTGGCTTCCTCTCTCCCTGAAGATACCACCATATGCCCAGAGATGAATCCAGTTATTTCAGCAGTGTTGGCAAAACTAAATTTTGACTCCCCGCTGCTCCCAGGCTGGCATGAGCACTAGCCTTGTCTTTTCAGGGCCAGGGGGCTGCAGGGTGAGGAGAAGACCAGGAAGAGCAGGGAAAAGCAGCGCCATGGTGATGGCAGCCAGGGTGTGGGGCAGGCAAGATGGTGCAAAAGGCAGCTGGCTTATGCAGAGGGCATCCCTTGGGCAGTGCATCCTCATGCAGGCTCTCCCCCTGACCTGGTTTTAGGGTGCAGGATTGAGGCCTATGCAGGGGGTGAGCTCTGGAGGCAGGACGCCCGCCTGGGTGCCTCCTGCTCATGCCCTGGACTGCCTCCTTTGGGTTTTGAGATCTGATGGGATTGTGCCACAATATGGAATAGCTGCAGGCAAATCACTGTTACGACAGATATATTACTGCAATAAAATTATAAATTTATGGCAGTCAGAGATCTAGGCATGTGCCCGTAATTTTTCCTTGCTTCTGTGTATAGTCTGGTCCGGTGGCACATGAACTCAGCTGATCTGTAGGAGAAAGAGATGATGCTGGGTGCGCTGCCCCTTCCTGCTCAGTGCCTTGGGCCCTGGCTTTCTGCCCTGGAGTGTGGCACTGCGAGTGGTGTGGGGGTGCCAAAACACAACGGGGGCTTTTGTGTGGGTTTGGACAGTATGAAACAACCCTCTGCTGCAGCACCTCCTCTAAAGAAAGATCTTATTTATCAGCTTGTGGCAAACCTCAGGGTCCTGCTCATCAGTGGCAGCACTTTTCTAGCCCTGTTACTGCTACAAATGGAAGGTGCAAGGTGGGTTTTCATTTTGGGTTTTTTTTGTGTGCGTGTGTGTTTTTATTTGTTTGTTTTGCTTTTTTGGGGATTTTGTTGTTGTTGTTGTTGTGTTTTTTTGTTTTTTTTTTTTTTTTCTTTTTAAATTTTGTCCCCTGTGAGGAGAGGAGATATTTCAGTGTATGGAAATGTCAGGGTCAAAAATTCACATCCAGCTCCTGGCTCCACTTTTCTGTACATAACCCTTCTCTCTCCACACCATCTGTCTCTTGAAATTAATGCTTTAATACCCTCTGCAGGGTAGCACTGCTATTTATTTATTCCAATGTTTAAGTTCCTTTTTGACTTTTGGGATTAAGATGAAGTGCCCAGGCATCCTCGTGGACTGTGAAAATCCTAAAATGGAATGTCACAGGCTCTTGAAAAAGGGAAAGTGTGTGAAACGCTGGATTCACCTGTGTTTTTCTGGGCTTGCTTTCCTTGCTGTGGCTCCCGAGGCAGGGGAAGGGACCAAGGGCCTAGTCCCTGTGGTGTGACCCAAAGCAGAGGCACGTTTGGGGTGCAATGCCCCAGGGTGCTAATGGATACCACCCTGCTGCTCCTCTGCTCCTTGAAGCCCTTTGCTGCCAGCTGCTCTCGGGAGTCCAAGCACAGTCTCCCTGGAATAGCTTTGGAACTGCTAGTCTTCTGACTTATACACCTTTTTTTCCTTTAGAGGTAACCAGAGCCTGAGAGCCTGAGACTAGCCCACAGCAGTACTTCTTTAACAGAAGGAAAATTGAAAGTATCATTACCCAGTTAGCAATTCTGCATTTCTCATCTTGATCTGCCACAGGGAGCATCTCCTGCGTTGGGCTCAGGGTTGTTTGGATCCTGCCTGAACCTGCATTGCATCCTGGGAAGCCTCTTCCTTTCTAGGGCCTTTCTTTGTTAAATTCTGTTTTCTGTCCATGCCTGGGGGGGTGGTGTTGTTTGAGTTCTTTTTTATCTCCACTTTAGTGTGTGACACAGCATTGCTGCATGCTTTGTTCTGCTGCTGGTTGCTGCATCCCAGAAACCTCCTGGAGTTTCCAGCTGATACCAGAAAGTGTCTCACCCTAAATCCATGGCTGTGGTCTTCCCACCAGCTACTACCCTCCTTTGCCTGCTGAAATCTTCCCTTGGCCATGCCAGCCCATGGTGGAGACCATGTTTATCTGGAGACAGTACGCTCATTAGCCAGTAATTGTCACATTAATTGCTTTGTGATAACTGCATGGTATCAAGCAGGGTTCACGCAGACAGATTCCCCCACCTACCCCACTGGTTTGGCTGTCCTGGTCCCCTGTGGGTGCCCACCTCCTGCTGTCAATTTGCATACCTGGAGATGGTGCTTTCTTTCCCGTGTGTCCGGATAGAATATATCCTTTTTATTTTGCATCCTGGAGCCTTTAATTACTCTCAACAAGTCCCTTTCACACTTCGAAAATCCTGTCGCAATTTCAGTTTGAATTGCTTTCTCTGAGGCTTTGGTTTAGATGAGTGCACCTGCTCTGGGGTTCCAGAGGTAATTGGGCTGTAATAGTTATGATCCTTTAAATGCACTTAAGGTACCATGAGCTTTAAGAACTGACAATGATGCAATCTGGCATCTGGGCACCAGTTTTGTCTTGCCTCTGAGCTGAGCATTTTAGTTTAAATTGTATTATTTTGCCATTCATGAAGATTACAAATATTTGCAGGTTGTAGAACTTGGATTATTTAATCAAATGCTGCCCTGTGCTCATGTACCCATCCTGCAGGTCTGGGTCCTGGGCTGATCCTCAGTTCCCACTCTGCCAAACCCCTGCTGAGCTCAGTGGGAGTTTTGCCAGAACAAGGCCCTAAAAAAGAAGTATGACTCATTTGAGCAGTTATGCTCATTTGTGTACCAGTACAGGCTCAAGTTAAAAGGATATTCAATGAAAAATACTGAAGAATCTACTTGTCTTGTCCTTGCCTAGAGCAAACCTTTATCCTGGGGCTGGTCCAGCAGGGTAAAGATGGCATTTCCTCTGGTTCATGTGTTACATAGGATTTTGTGTTGTGGATACCATCAGAGCTGCTGAAGGTTTCTGCTACCTTAGTTCCCCTCTAAAGAGGTGGGGGAGAGGAAGAAAAGAGAGACATCTTTCTCAGGCATCTACAGTACCAAGAGATGTGCAGCCTGTAGCCTGCTGCCACAATCAGAATACAAAATTTCCAAAATTACAAGTTGTGAGTGTGATAATGAACTGAAAGTAAATATGGTTCAGTTTGCTGTGAATCATTCTTGGGGGGTTTAATTGGACTCAGATGAGCTGGCTTTGTTGTGGTGTGAGAATAGAGTTGTTTCAGAATTAGACAGGCATAGTTGCTTGGGAGTCCAGAGCTGCAGCATCTCAGTGGCACTGGGGAAACCTTGCCCACAAAGAGGCTTCCCAGCATGGCTTGAGGAAGGTCTCTGGATGGGGAAGGAACTAGAAGCTCCCACGAGCCCTCAAGATCTGGGAATTCATCTGCTGATACAAAAGGCTGTCTGTGCTCTTTGAATTGCCCTCAAATGAACACTGTGTGTTAAGGTGGTTACTGTGAGATGAAGACTTTCCTTCACCAAAAATCTCTCTAAGCTCTTCTGGCAGGGAAAAGGGGCCATGGAATAAAGGTAACTGCTATAATGAGATGTTACAGTAAATGAAAATAAGCATTTTTGTGCCCTTCCTTCCAGCAGGAATTTTAAATCCCAGAGCAGAAGCACCTGCTCAGAATGCCTCAGACACTGTGCTACATCCAGGCAAGGATAATACTTTCCTTAGGAAAGTGAATGTAGTTTGGCTTCATGGGAGGTAGAGGTCTGGGGTGATAACCTAACTTGGTGTTTGACTCATGTCACTTGACTACCCTGGCACGTACAGAGGACTTGAATATAGGAACTGTCCTGTCCTGTGTTAGGGAGACACAGAAATTGCATATTGCCCTCTTTTAAAGCCATGATTGTGATTATGGGATGAGGTCCTTAACCTGCTGCAAAGAGATTTATATAAGCGATTCTCATTAATGCCAGTGGGAATTACTCAGAGCTATACAAGTGCATCACAGTAAGAAATGTGCCTTGGCAGTTCGCTATTAATATTTGAAGATAGTGCAGGCAAAGTCTCCTTCTCTGAGTCAAGTGAGCAAAAAGTAGTGGGTTTTTTTTTCTGAAAAAAAATTCTGGTATTTTAGTCTTCTGTGAGGTTATAGAAAGGTGAACCATTCATACATACAGGTTTGTATTGTAACTGCAGATACAGGTTTATGGTTATAACTGCATATATTTAGCTACTGTCTGCTGGTTACTGATGGACAAGAGCCCACCTCTGTTTCTAGGAGCTGCTGACCATCTCTGCTGACTCACTCGGTGCCACGGCTTTGGTCCTGTCTGTTGCTCACCATGGGACAAAAAAGGTTGGTCCCATTCTGTTTGCTGTTACATGCTGTACTGAAACAAGATGAGGAGACTGCAGGCAGCAGAAGAAAGGCATAAGTAAAATCAGAAGTTGTGATTTTAGTGTAGCAAAATATCTCAAAGACCTTGCTTCGTTTGAAGTGACCACTGAAGGGAGTAGAAAGGACTGTGTGTTTATGTGAGGTACCGAGGGAGGCAGACATTGACCTCTACTCGAAGTTTCTGCGTTACTTGTTATTCCTCTGTTTGGTTTGTATCAATAGCAAGCTTTCAAGTTGGTTTCTTCAAATTTTGTCTTTCTGTTTTTTTTGACTCGAGTTAGCATGAAGTTTCAGTCTTAAAACCTGAGTTCCAGCAGCGTTATTTTAGGTATGGGTCTGGTCCTGCAATTTACCAAGTACAGCCATGCAGCCTTCATCTCCAGTTCACCTTCTGTTCATGAACAGCAGGGCTTGGACTCATCTGTTAGCAGTGTGTTCCTGCAGTGCTTGCCCAGTCCCTATAAGAACTCTGGGTAATGGTTGCCATGCTGTTTCAACTAATTTTCTTTATTATTCTTCACATTATTTACATTTTTTTTGTGGAAACCCATTCCACTTAAATGAGAGAAAAATAAAATTTACTATTCCTGACAGATGATGACAGCTTTGGAACAATGCAGGACACGCTGATTGCATCCATGCAATGCCACTGGCTTGGAGGAAGGTTCACCAAAGCAGAAGAGTTCTGCCTCTCACCCTGCAGATGATAAATGCCGGAGGTAACCTTTATAATAGCACATTGCAGGTGATGGTCTGCCTGAAAGCCCAGGGCTCCCTGCTGACAAGGTCCTCGCTCATGGCTACAGAAGTTGAATTTCATCAGTTTTCATGTTTCCAGCAAATGAACTGGTGAGGTAGAAGTTGTTGCTATGGATGGCTTGGTTGAAACCACCTTTAGGATTTTTTTTGAAAAGTCCAAGCTTTTGGAGATCATCAGCTGCTAGATGCAATGCTGAGGATGGCTGTGTGTACCCTCAGGGTATACTCCAAGTTGAAAGCATAGCATGGAACCAGAGGACAGACACAGAGAAGGCACATTGCTGTCTTTCAGCTGAGCAGTGGCCAAATCCTGGGCCAATGTCTATACCTCTTATGGCTTATACCTATTATACCTTCCTGTATGGCAGGAACTCTGATAGAGGGGTTTGGTAGCACCATGGTATATGCCGTTTTGATACTTCAACAGAGATAACAGAATGCCTAAATAAACCCTGTTTGGTGCTTAAACAAGGATTTTATCCTGCTTTGTCTGTAGACAACAGTGTTTTTAACTTACTGTCCAAGAATTTGATCCTTTCTTTCACTTTTTTGTATTCCAACTTGCAATATTTTAACTATGTAGAAATTATGGGAAGGAATAAAGAACAATCACATAATAGTCATACAGAATAAAGTTAGCAGGTATTGGAAAATATGGACCTAAGAAGGTCAGATTTCTTGCTTAATACTGATATTTAATTGAACATTAAAAAGGAGAAATTCTTGAACATTCACTGCTCTTCTGGTGTTAAAATCAATGAGCATAGCGTTGAGACCCAAGTGAGGGTGCATGTCTCCTCTGCTCTGCTGTGTGGCAACAGTTACAGAGTATTTTACAAAAACTTCCCCAAACACCCTACCACTGTTACCCTCTATGCTGTTTGACAACTGTTAGCACCAGCCATGCCCAGCCACACTTTTAAGGTCAGAGCAGCTTTTAGAGTACAGGTAAAACTACTACTACTGCTTCTAGTTAAAGTGACTGAAGCTGAGCCTGGCTGTGGGATGGGTATGGCTGCAGGAGCCTGGCTGAAGCGTGATTCTCTCCTGAGTGCAGGCATGGGCTGGCAGTGGCAGCTGGGGACAGCTTTGAGCACCAGGGAAAGAACCCAGGCAGGGGCAGCTGGGTTGCTGGAGAGGGAAAAAGATATTTTTATTCCAGCAGCTAAAACCCTTTTGTATTTTGGTTTCTCTTAGCAGCTATTTATCCAAAACATTTGGGAGAAAAGCTGTCTCTTTATTAAATATTTAACACCCTTGCCTTCAGCTGTGGGCTGAGAAAGCTCCCAATCCACATGTGAGTCACCAAGAATTCCTCCAACAGAAGCGGAGGAATTCCAGATTGGAGATTGCTACAGAAAAAAAAAGTTTGCAGCTTTGGAAAAAATCCAGAGTGGTTCACATCTCTTGTATATGATAAAACGCGCACAGCAGTCAATCTGTCGTGTATGTGGACAAGGAGTCACAGAGTCGCAGATTTGAAGTGAAGAAGCTCTCAGTGTTCTAGGGAGCATCATACCCAATATAATGCAGATGAGTAGTGCACCCAATAGCTCGTCTTTTATTAAATGCTGTCTGCATTCAGATCCTGACATGTTGGAGGTGGCAAGATATAGATCACTGCTTCCCTCCGTAGTTTGTTCCATTGGTAAATTTGTGCTAGTTTTCATTTTAATCAGCTTAGCTTTCAGCTCCAGCCCTCCACTGGCATGCATCTCTCTGCAAAGCAAGGAGATCCCTGGTATGTAAGTGCCCTGCTCTCTCAAGATGACAGTCTGGGACTCCTGTTCAGAGAGCAGGAGTGCAGGCTTCTGCAAAAAGAGTGTTTGGTAACAAATGGTGGGATAAGAATGAGCTGCGATAGCAAAAAAGGTTATGGCTATCCTAGCACTGCTGGTGGTGAGGACTGTAATGCACTGTGCTTACTTGTGCTGTGCAGGCATGGGACATGTAATCGACTCTGCTATTTATTTCTATTTGAGTGACAGGAACTGAACGAATAAAATACGTTAAAACTTTTTTTGGCTTTTTTCTCCCTTTGGCCAAGTTATTTTGTTAACATCCAAATGAATTTATCAGCTGCAAAGATAGGTGTCAGTCTCTGTCTGTTAGCGAATTACAGAGGCATCTCCAGCAGTGGTTTTACACCTCTTTCCACTGTGAACCACTTAAAAAGTTTTACTAGTGATGGGGTTTCCTCGTATAGCAAACGTATACCTCCTGACAAGAGGTTTACTCCTCACATTACTATTTGCATATACTTAAATGGAGTTCCCAATATATAACAATTTTTTCACTGGTTGAAAATCAGTGTCTGTGACACAGGTAGTTTCTGTGCACTCTGAGATCTACAGGGAAGATGTAGACACTAAATACTTTTTTAGGTCACATGCTCTGAGTACTTTAAAGCAACTTCTTGTAGCTTATATGCCCGATTCTGATTTCAGAGTAATGCTTCTATATTGTCTTGTTCTAAGTTTATTCCTGATTTAAGACTATGAAAGGAAGATCCTTTTTTTTCTGGCTGTTGAGTTTAGAAGTGCAAACCTTATACCCTCACCACCTTAGCCCAGCATGGTGCTTATTGGAAGGTGAGGGCTGATGTCATTAGCGTGTGTTAATAACACGTCCCCATTTGAGCAGCACTGAATGGGCAACATATTCTGGCACAAGTCACTTGGCTCCCTTAGGCAGGACCTCTGCCTTGTGCAGGTGGGACCTGGACAGCTACCTTTTGTGTGTATCTGGCTTTTGAGTAGGGAAGGTTAATGGATATGACTCTTTCTGTAGATGGTCTGTGTTGGGTCCCCCTATCTGGGAGGAGTGAATGAGGTTGCCAAAAGTCAATTTGAATATTGAAGACTGAAAGCAGTCAGATACCACTTTGACGGGCATTGTGCAAATAACTGGAGACAGGACAGTCAGGAGAGAGTTTGTACCAGCATTATGGAAAACGTTTAGACTCTTTTTAAACTCATTGACCAGATGTGCTGCAACACATATGTGGATGAACATGTGTGTAAGGGCTCCTTATCAAGAGGAGCTGGTGTGGCCATCCACCTGTGCCTGAGCTGGCCTGTACAGCTAGCAACCCTGTTCTCTACTCACTGCTCAGATTGCCTAATACTGCAATCACCAGCTCTTTGATGAAAGGCAGGTTCATGTATCAGATTGTTGAGCATTAGGGATAGGAGATTAGACTTGCAGTGTAATCTTCCAGTAACATTCCTCTTGATCCGGAGACTGTGCTTTATAAAAAAAGCTCTTTTCTCTCTGACTTGTGGAGGCCTGCTAAGGGATGACTGTCTCCTACCTTCATTTGGAAATGGTAAGGCTGCTACTGACCTGATGTTCATGAAGGTCACAGCTGCACCGGGCAAAATTAGTTCTGTGCAGGACAGTTAAGTAGATTGGATTTTCTCAGTTGTAGCTGATTTACTTTCATCTGAGTTCCTCTTTCAAAGCCATTTAAAGTCCATTCCCCTCTGCCCCCCACTGCCTGTTTATGGGAAAAAACTGGAAGGGGGAGATTCCTGCCTAGGCTCCAATTTTGCTTTAAGCCCTATTCTCATACCTTTCCAGGACAGTGTCCATACAGAGGCTGGGGCAGGCTGGGTAGTAGCTCTGGAGCCTTGGGCTGTATTTCATCCCATCACGATTGTTGTAGGGCCAGTAGGGATGGTCTTCCCCTTTGCCAGCTGACTGTAGCTTTGCACTGTCTGCTTTGGATCCAGAACCCTGCTGGGACCCTTCTGCAGATTCCTAGTAATGTTGCTGCAAATGAGGCTGATCCCCTTTCCAGTCCAGCTTTTTTTTTCGTTCTGTGGCTAAACGTCCCTGCCGATTTTGGAGCTTGATGAAGCCAGATAATTTGGGTCAAAGAGCATCAAAGCCCATGTCTTCCAATCAGGAAAATCGGTTGAGTACCAGATTTGGCCAGCTAAGTCTGGCCACTAGGAAACCTGTCAGCTACCTGGCTGTGCTGGCAAAACATGACATATGGTTGTGCGTGGGAAGCCCGTTCATTGTGAGCGTAGTGAGACACAAGAGTGAGAGTGATTTCTACCCAGCCACATTTTACTACAATGACTTTGCTAATGGGATGTAATTATGGTGGGTCTTTGCTGCTCCATGTGGCAAAGCAAGTACTGATGGAAAAGACCTCTTGTTTCTAGGCATCTTCCTGTTTTCAATCCCTTTTATTTCAAGTTGTGGTGAAACCTGAAGTCTGCAAAAATTGTTGTCTGGTGAGTTTGGGAAGAGATATTGGAGGTTGTGGCAGGCAACTGACAGAGTGAGGGCTATGTGAAACTGGTGATAGACTGTATGATCCCAGTTTGGCTCCACAGTGTGAATGAGGAAACTTCACAGGGGGATTTGCATGAGGGCCTGGGCAGGGGTATGGGTTGTGTGAAGGGGATATTTCCTTTGCAAAGGCACCTGTATCAAAATCCTGTGCTGCGTGGACTATATGAAGAAAGGGAGTATAGTGATAATTGAAGTAAAAGAGAGCTGCTGTATGGTAGATTCCCACCTCTCCAAAATTGTAGCTGATGTGGAGTTTAAAGGAGATGAGCCATAATTGCTCATCTGCGTCTCTCCTCTCTGGATAGCAGAACAGTGCTGGCAGCACCACTGGGTCCTGAGGAGTAGGGTCCAGCCTGTCTGGGGGAACCAAGAGGGCTACAGAGAGCAAGTCCATCCCCTAGACCACTTGTGCCAAGCAGGTCTCCTTGACCTGCTCACACTGGTCATCTTTATTAACACAGAGCCTGTCTGAATGCGGGAATGTGGCACTCTGCAGGCCTGGAACTGATGCTGGGATGTCCTAGTGTAGAAACTGTTGCATAAAAGAAGCACTAAATCAAAATTTTTGTATTCCATTTTCTTTTCTAAAAGCTTTGGTAATTGCCGTTGTCCCATACTGCACTGAAACCTGCAATGACCCTCATTTGTCTTTGGCATTTTCTCTTGCTTTTTACTGGCATCTCCTTTGATGTTATGACAGTATGTCCTCTACTGGACTAGAGGTATAAATATTGCTTTGGGATTGGGCTTTTTAGTCAACATACATTTGGGAAAGGTGTTAGTGACTGTCGAGTGGTCAGCATGCAGCATGTGAATGTGGAGTAGTTGGAAACATCGGCATCCTTTGCATCTGTGTTTCAGATTAGGCCTGAAGCATGAGGATTTTAGGTTTTCTATTCTGACAGTATTATATTAGTAACATGAAGTATTTGACAGTTATCTTCTATTTACTCTTTTAATGTCAAAATGTGTCACATCTGGTATTAATTGGTGGAAAATTATGGCTCTAATTTACCAATTTGATTGTCTAGGAAAATTGAAGAGAATGCAACATAACAAATGAATGCCTATTAATCTTTAAAATTTATCTGTTTACTATCTGCTAAAATAGCCTGTTGCATGGTGCTGTAAACAGTTTTTTTGAAATACTGGTATTCATGGAGAGGAATTACTACCTGGGAGGGCCATGGCCAGAGCATTTCAGACTCTTTGAGGGGGGATGAGCCCGGAGAAGTCCTGAGGCCAGTGACAGACACCCACTTGAGGCAGGGTCTCCTCCAGGGAGGAAGGAGTCTGCCATTCGCTAATAACCCTGTGGGAGTGAAAGCACGGTGTCCCCCTTCCCTTGTGCATGCCAGCCTGCTCCCTGCTGTCCCAGGAGCCAGGCAGGAGGAGCAGCCCACCATGGATGTGGACCTTGCTCTTCTCCTTCCCTCCACCTAGGATTATCTCCATGTGGATTTCTTAGTTCAGGGCACAGGCTACCGCTTCATTGATGCCCCAAACAAACAAGCTTATTTGTCCACACTAATTGTTTTAATCATTATTAATGAACATTAATTTCCAACCGGAGCTCTCCAAAAGCCCTGATTTTTTCAGACTTGTTGGCATGAGATCGTAGACAAAAGAAGTCGGATTGTTCTTCCTGGGGTTGCAAATGAAAAAGTTTGTCTCACAGGCAACGTGTGGATCAAACCCAAACAACAGATACACTTTGGCAAGGCACTGTCACTCTGTCCTGACAACCCCAGCTCTAATGAGACAGGTCTCCGCTGCCTTCTGACACGTGGGCAAAGCAAAGGAAGCTGGTGGCAGTACAGTGTTACGTGGGTACTGTATGTGGGTGGTGACAGGCCCGATAGCTCTTCTATCAAAAGACGCCCTTGTGTTTGTGAAAATACATTTTTGGAGGATCAAATACCAGGTGCTTATTTTAGTAGCAGAAAGCCCTGAAACACGCCAGCTCTGGAATAAGCTGATTCTGAAAGCTGACATATTCTGTATGATTATTCCCATATATGCCATCTGTCAGTAGCATATACAAATATTTATGTATTTATACTACTATGAGGGTACTGAAGCTCATAAATAATTTCATTTTCAGCAATCATTTTATTACTCTTCCACGGTTTGATAGTGACATTTTGCATGTGCCTGCTCAGGTTCTGACACAAGGAACAGAGTCACAGTGTGGCTTTGCAAGTGACACTCTTCTCACAAAAAGCCTGTGGCTAGGGGTGGTGCCTGAGCCTGGGTCCCCTCTGGATGTGCACTAATTCCCACTCACTTCATCTTGTTGGGCTTCAGACCATGCTACACTTTCATTCAGCTCCATCCTGCCTTGTTAAGTGACTGTGCTTAGACTGGCAAATGATATGACTAATTATGTTTAATGCAGATAATGTCTTATAATCAAAATAAAGAGTGGATTGCAAACAGATCCTTAAAGGGCACCAGGCATAGAATTGACACTGTATTTATTACCAATAACATTGCTGAAGTGCTAACAGCTGCTCAGCTCCAGCAAGTGCAGCCCCTTTGCAGAGTTTTCCAGAAGAAGGGCTAAGTGTATCAGAAGCACATTACTGCTGATAATAGTAATTAGCTCAGTAGAGCTCAAAATGTTTTGTAAAATATTATTATCCTGATTTTGCAACTCTGCAAACCATGGCACAGAGAAACAGCCTCCTTGGCTTGGAGGAGTCACTGCTGACTGTGGGAATGGCCCTGGCTCTGCTGCAAGGTTGCTGCCCCTCTCCTTGGACCATGTTGCTCTCTCCAGCTGAGTCCAGCCGTGTAAGAGATGTCCCCTTTCTACTTCTGCCTTGATTTTCACCACCGTTAGCAAAAAGACTTCAGTAGATGAAGAAGTGCACTGATGTGAAAGTAGATTTGGGTGTTAGATTTTAGAAAAGCCATTGTTAAGCTGAAAAAGGAAACCGTGAGCTGTAAAGGTTGATGAAGCTCCTCTGTAAGGGACTCTTATTTTGCTGTGTACATTTGTTTTGTCTTGCTTACTAAAGGGATAAAGTGCATTCTAGGTTTCAGAGAGAGATGGCTGATTAATCTGTCTGCCAGGTACATATGGAAATAAATTAGCAAATGGTGCATCTGGGATTAAACTACCGCAGAGATGATAAATTATTGCCATCTTCCATGGCTGTATTACTGAAGCTTCACTGGTTTCCCAGTACTCAGTTACTTGCTATTCACACGATATCACCATGGCTGTGGGATGGAAAGCCTCTATATTTGAAGCAATTTTCTGTGATATGCTAGTTTGAGGACAGATCTGGCCAGGCCCTTAAGTATATGCTGTATACTTAGATTAAGTAAAAGCAAAGAGATTTGGTTTGGTCCTTCTGCTCTGCATGAAATTCTGCTGGAATTCTCAGGAAAGGCAAAGGCAAGGACCTGCAAGAGGTTTTTCCACTATCTGCAGTGAACCTCCACCCTTTATCCCAAATAGCAGAGTTATATATGCTAGCACAATGTTGTAAGGCCCTGGAAGACAGTTTTCTCTGTCTTAAACCTCTCCCCACACCTCCAGCTTGACCCAGATGTAGTTCCAAATTGCACAACTCCAGCTTATCTCCGAGATCAAGACTGAGATGAGACACCACGGGGGGCAGTCGGTATTTGCATTGAATCCTGGTAGAGATTTCTCAGCTGTGCCTCTGCTTCTGCCGCATTTTTCATGTCTGTTTAAACTGATGTATAGCTGATGGGCTGGCAGCCGGGACATAGCAGCCATGCCTACCATAGGACATGCAAGTGGAGTAAGTGTAACAACAGACACATGGTGTGCTGCTTTTCTGGAGGAAGAAAGGGTCATGCAGAAGGCTTCTGCGTGATAATACTTGAAGAGATTGTGGCTGTGTCCACAGTACTTGTTGGGAGCTCTCTGTGGATCATCAAAACTGTAATTTTCTTTCCCATCCACAATCCTGGGTTTCATTTCAAAAGAAACTGGGACAGCTGTGGAGATGGTGCAAAAAACCGGCAGCTGTGCTGGTTAGGCCAGGAGAGGTTCCTCACCTGCACAAAGGTGATATGTGATAACAGTGCAGAGTAACAGAAGTTCTTGTTCTGATTTCCTTATTTCCCAGGGTCTTTATTTGAGCTCTAACACTTGCTCTGGTGCTGCTCTTCCCTAGAAGGGAGTTGAGGGAATAAAGCAGCTCTGCAAATGGTCACAGAGAAGCTGAGGAGGGGGCAAGTGGGAACAGTGTTGGATAGAGAGACTGATCAAAGATCAAGTTTTGCTCAACATGCCTTGTGTTTAAAAGCTTGTGTTTTAATTTGAGGGCATATTGGAAGAGTGGCCTGACTTTTCCTAGGGCAAGTCTGTAGCACGTAACATATATGAGAGGTGCCAGATCCTGTGGCACACCAGCGAGCTGTGGGGGTGGGGGCAGCACTGCTGGAAAAGCTGTCACTGGGCTTTTAACTGGGAGTTTGCAGGATGGCAGGGAGAGCTACTGTCTCCAGGTCAACCTTCCTGGCCCTGCATGGGCCTGCCAGGTCTCTCAAAACCAGTCTTTGCCCAGGGACTGATCCTGCAGGCTGACTTTGGGGTGCAGGGTGTAGATGAGCAGGACAGAACGGTTTTAGAGCTGGGAGCTGCCGGCTGCTGGTTGTTGTTCAGCTCCCGCCTGTGGCAATGGCGAGTGAATGCGAGCCCATCACAGGGCATAGACAGCCATGGGATAGGTCTGCTGCAGC
The DNA here is from genome assembly GCA_038380795.1 of Pyrocephalus nanus. Taxonomy (NCBI): domain Eukaryota; kingdom Metazoa; phylum Chordata; class Aves; order Passeriformes; family Tyrannidae; genus Pyrocephalus; species Pyrocephalus nanus. Next base: position 46,359,368 of record CM076265.1, on the reverse strand, counting down.
TTCAGGCTGGGCTTGAGGCACATTACTGGGTGACTGTGCCTACTGGTTTTCCTCTCTGAGTCACTCATTGTGGTCTGTGGGTCAAGCACAATTAGGATGTTTGTGTCCGTGATTGAGTAGCACTGATGAGAACAAGGCAGTTCGGTACAAGATGCATGGGCGAATGCCGAGCTGTAAATCTGAGCTAGCAAGGACTCTGAGAACTCAATTAATCCAAACACAGAAATATTTATAGAAATGGATTTATTTTCCAGTGACTTTATTTGCAAATTCTCGTTAACAACAACAGTTTGCTCCTAATATGATCATGTCAAGAAGCAAGTGGGACTTACTGTCATTCTTGGCCTTTCCCACAAAGTGTTTTGAGCAGAATGCAGAGTGAGTCAAAGGAAGCACTGGCTGATGGATGAACAGATTGCAGCACAGTCATCTATTCTATTGCGCACTTCCAGGGAAACCCCTGCAAATTAGATGTGCAGTTTTTAAATGTACAGAGAAAACTGAAGAAATTACATTATGAATGAAAAATTAGGTGGAAATGTCTACTGTCTCATAAACAATTCAGGAATAACTCCCTTTAAAATATTCTAGTTTATGCGTGCATTTAATTTGTGCTCTGGGAGCAAAATAAAGTTGCTAGGATAAAACATTCTAATAATGATTTATGTAAATTTATTTGAACAAAGAAATGATGTAGTTGCCTATAGCAAATTGTTGGGGATGTGAAATGGTATTTACGAACTGCTTCTCTCTATATGAATACAATAGATGATAGGAGAAGCTACATGAAGAAAACATAATTGTACATTCAAAATGGACTCTGATGCCATGTCTAGTAAGCAGGAAAGCCAGTTGAACAGATTATTGAGTGTCTGATAAAATAATCTCTAGCGTGATTCTTCCTAGGCTATTTATAGCACATGTTTAATTTAAAATTTAGGTTTGTGCTGCAGATGACCATAACAATCATACCAGGGCCATGTATGATAATACAAATTGTTTGCCTCACATCACACATATGCCAAAATCTCAAGTTGCTTTACAAGCAGAAAATCAGGCTCCGTATCCTCAAAATATGGCTGAAAATAGGAAAACAATTGTAGTCCCCAGCTGCTATGGGCATATGGGGCCAAATTTATCCCATCTGTTGAAGGTTATGGAGTTCCGCCAGGGATGACTTTGATCCCGTATGTCTAGCAAAGTGGAACCAATATGTCAATATAAGACATCCTGCCACTTCTGATGTTCTCCCAATAAAACGACATCATTCAAAGTGGCATGGATTTCCCAAGTGCCCAAGTCACAAACACAATCACGGGAGATATTTCAAAAGTGCTCTGATTCTTGCTGCGTTGATGTTAAAGCAGCAAACAACAATTGGCTTTTTCCTCGATGAGGGTTCAAGCCCAGGAGCTGCTGGTATAAGCCGGTGTGCATCAGCCTGAGGCAAGGAAACCAAGGGCCATTTGAAGCATTTTAGCAGAACATTGCAGGACAGAAAGCTATTTCTGCACTCAGGTAATGCAAAGCGTGTTTCACTTGAAAAGCTTTTTTCAAATCAGGAATAAGAATGCCATGTAGAAATAAAAGGGTTATTCACTGTATTTGCTTTGGCATACCAAGGCATTTCTAGATACCTGGTGATGGGCTGAGCCACAAAGTCTGCATTCAGCTCTAGCCATTTACAAGCTTAAGAGACATTTAAATCCCTTGCTTTGAACAGGGCTGATTTCCCAGTCACCAGCAGCTACTCTCCTGGGGACTAGAAGGATTCAAGTAAAATTGTGCTCTGTCACACGATTAGGGTTCAGAGGACATTTTTGCAGTTTGGTTCCTTCTGGTTTATTCTGGGCTAGTACTAAGTGCCTAGAGTAGGAAAGCTATGTCTGCTGCTCAGGACTTCACTGGTGGCAACAGAATGGTCTTTCCAGCACCAGGCTGATATATTAAAGGCAATAATTAACAGAAAGTGACTCTCTTTGGTCTCATGCTTGCAGACTGTTCTTTTGGGCCCTGCGTATGTATCTGAGTGAGACCAGGAAAATCATGTAAGTGCTGGCATGACAAACCTGCAAGTTAGAATCTCTGACCAAGATGGTATTTATTTCCAGCAATGGCCTCTATAAAAGGCAGATCTTGATAAACACTGTTTCTTAGCATAGCTGACAAAATTTTACATAAAATTATCCTGGGAGATGATTGTAGAGTTTAAATGTAACTGCAGCCATTTATAATCAATTTACTTTGCCCCCATTCAGTTTATAATACCTTATAAAGAGGATTTTGAATGGCTGTGGACAGAGGCACTCCAGTCTCTGTCTAGAAAGCACTGTTATCGTGAAGAGGTATAAAAGTACAGAGGACTCGCCCCACAAGCAGCAACTGGAAGATCATCTATTTTGCTCTATTTATTCCTTTGTGACTATTCTTTTCTGCCTGGGGCTTTCTCATCTGCACACTGCATTACTTATGGACTGCCAGGCCAAATCTCCAAAGATATCCGAGAAAACCTGACAGGTTCAGTTTCAAATCTCAATCAGTGTTGCGTTTCCCTCCAAAACAGAATCAGTCCTTAGAAACTGGGGTGAAGCCATATGTGCCTTTTGTTTTGCTCTTCAGGATGCCATTCCTTTGCCACAGCAGATCACCAGGGAGATCACCAAATCATTTGCTGAGATGGCATATCTTCCTCCAGAAATATGCGGGACTTGGTTAATTTTAATAACTCACCTATTTAATGTGCTGGGTTATAGCTAACACTGTCTATTACAAGTAATGAGCTAAACTGGGACATCTCTGTCACTTGAGGGTGCTGCAACTGCAAAGGAAGGTTCCATAGAAGCTCTTGATCTGTGAGTGGCGACCATAGCTCTCACGTCTTCAGCTGAGATAAAAGCATTGTTTGCTTAACAGGATTGAATTTTCCTCAAAGAAATAATTGAAACAATAGGAGAATCACCCAAACCTGCACTGAGCAGTAGCAGATGAGCTGGTTTGAAATCGATCCATTTGGAAAGGAAATAATGTGCAGATTGGTCAAGGTAATGATGGTATCGGATGATAAAATGGAGGCAAGGATAAAGAAAGCTTGTGAGGGATATAGTGTCACCTAAAAGCTTTGCAGAAGTGCTTTTATTACCCTGAATCAGCTTGGTTTTGCACTGACACTTAGCTGTTTGCGAAGAATTATACCTGCTTCTGAGATAAATACATCTGACAGTGAACTCTTAACCCCTCTTTCTCAGGCCTCCTCTAGGCAGTGGCCGTGGAGAACGAGATACCTTCAATTTTTCCAAATAAAGAGCTAGAGAAAATGGGGTGCAAAACTATGGTACATAATTTTCTAGTGAGCAGAACACTCCAGGAAAATTACAGTCATTATTGAATGTAATGAAACCTGACAAATTAGAGTTTCATAGGCCCTCCTTGAGATTAGCGTGATGCATTAAACATGCTCTCTGACTGCTAAATGGCATTGTCCCATTTCCCCTTAAGAACTTGAGAAATTCTGAGGCAACTCTGGCTAACAGCTGATTGAAAGCACCCAATCAAGAGCTCCTTAAAGTAAGAGGAGAAATTATACTGATTAACATTATTTCCAAGAAGGTAGTCTCTAAGTAGGCTGTAAATTGTGTTTGAAGCATTTGGGTATTGCAGGGAAGAAAGGGAAGAACATTTTGTTGATTGTGGTGGGAAAATTGAATTACTCTCAGTTGCATAGCTATTCAGAATATGTACATTAAAGTGAATGATACACAGTTTAAAAGAAGAGCAAGCAAATACAAAGAGCAGCAAAAGCCCCTTTCACAAATCCTTCTTGCCTCATTATTTGTGTCTTAAGATTGTTTTCACAGGGAATATCATGGCATGCTGGTCATGAATACCTTATCCATTATGCTAAGACATCGTAATTATGCAAGCTAAATCAATACAATAGTATTTTGCTTTTTCTTTAACTGATTGTACATTAAAAGCAACCCTTAAATGACAGCCATTAGCACCTGAGACCTGGTCACTGGTGCTGAATGAGCTGACAGTGAGATAAATGGTGAAAGGTCTGTGTGATAGTTAGAATTTTGAATTTCATAATAGTCTTCAAACTGGGAGTCAGTGAGAGACCATGTAAGTTGCCATTATTGGATAGAGTGTCTTCATCTTGTGGAAGAGGTTGCACAAGGAAATTCTCCAGTGCTTGGTCCTTCACGGCTCTAAGACCACCGTAGACAACTTTTATAGGCTTAAGTGAAGGAGATGCTGTGGCTGTAGGTGAGCAGAGTAGTATTCAGAGCACAGATGAGCCTCTCCCTTGGTAAATTGTCTCAAAATATGAATCCCACTACTAAAAATGGTGTATATAGCACGTGTGTGCTGGAGTGATGCAACTGCAATTTAGTTTTGTTTCTTCCATCTCTTCTTGGTCAAACCCATCTCCCATTCCACGTCCCAGTTTGGGAGGTGCTGCACGCTGCCAGGCACAGTCTGCAACATCTTTTGGAAGCTTCCAATGCACTGATGCATGACACTGAAATGCAATAAAAATTAAAACCTAGACTAATGGCAGGCATTAATAGATATTTCTCATATTTCTGAGGCAAAGATTTAAGTGAAATGCTAAATGTCAAATTAAAAGAGCCACATGACTACAATTTAATGCTAAGAGCTGTCTAATCTGGTAATGTCATCTCATTTCATGACATCCTTAATGACCAAAGCTGATCCAGAAGATTGATTTGTGGTATTTTTCCAGGATCACTTATTAAAATTAGCTCAGTTAGTGGTGCTTTGGGTGGTGTTTCAGCCAGACCAGTGGGTACTGGTACAGTGTTAAAGTGCCATCATGGCATATAAAGGAGAATTGAAGGAAGAAGCTTTGAAAGGTTAGAAAGAAAAACAAGCACTTGAAATACAAATAAGATTCCCATAATCTTGCCTCTGCCTAAAAGGAGTCTGTCAGCATGGCTGACATGGTGCAGAGCAGAACACAACGAATGTGGACATAGTCCTAGAGAAGTTAAGTTTATTCCTCTCCTAATCCAACTGCTTATAAGCATTTATGGTTCCCATTCCTATAATATCTGAGCAATATTTGACATTGTTGTTCAGGGCTGGCAGCTTGTGTCTGCTACCAAGAGCAGATCTTTAAGGAAGATCTCGGTTATGATGTAGCTTATACATAAAAATATTTATGGTAGCTGCTTAAATCTATCCTCTCCTAAAAGATAAAGCACTTGAGTGCAGGCTGAATGCCTGCTACCTTTTCATCTCCTGACATTCATTATAAACCAAGAAGCCAAGTTTTTTAAAAGCTATTCAGATGTTTTGTGCTGTAACTTTCTCTAGTAGATATATTCCTATTGATTGCACTGAAACACACAGAGAAGAGCAGAACAGATCAATTGAAAAGTAAAGTTAAGACAGCAAGCACACTTCTTTTCCACTTACCATAATGGAAGCAGTTAGGGCTGGATCTATCCCAAGTGTAATGCTGCTGAAGTCAATGGAGTTGTACCAGCCATGAATTTGGCTCCTAGTGTTTTGTTTTGACCTTTTCAGAAGGTTGCTCTGCAGGAGTGAAACTATTAAACACAGCCAGTGATACCTTAAGTCAAACTATAGAAAAGGTAAATCTAGTGTGCATAGCACCTTTTTCATTAAGGAAGAGATCTGACTTTTATAGAGTGAGGGCAAAAGAATTGATCCCAGATAAGTGCTGAACTTAGTTTCGGGTTTCCCTGGTGAGTAACAATCCCAAGTTGGTCCAAGACTTGAACATCTCTGCATTCACACACAGTTATCTGGAAGGGGCTGCATGGTCTGTCTGTATGTCTGTGCATCTGAATGGGTTTGAGTTGGATGTCAGTTTTTGCAGAGATGTTATTCATCTGCTCAGCAATGATCTATGTAAATCAGCTGAACATACTTCTTCATTCTGATGTCGTGAATTGCCTGGTAGTGCTCTGTGTGATGGTCTTTATTAGCAGGTATGCTTGAATTTCTATGCTTTTTCTTTTTTTTTTAATAAAATACAACCTCAATTTCCTCATTTGCCCTAATTCTTGCACCTTGTAATTCCTCTACTTGGTGAGACTTGAGTCCTTGTCCCAGCAGAGGTTTCCAAGCAGGAGGCCATGAAGCAGTCTCCTTCAGCAAGGGATTTCTTAATTTTGTAGTCTACTGCACTATGTTTACTAGTTTCTTCTAAAGTGTTATCATAAATAATTAAAGCTAAATTGTGCTTGTTAAATAAATGAGGAATGCACATGTTCAGATGCATTATCTATGTTTTAATTGCACTCATTTGTTGAGGCTGTCCTTGGGTAAGGAGGCCTTCTGCCTGAATAGAAGGCTACGGGAGCTGCAGGACGGAGCTGAAGGACTGGACCCTCACTTGTTTGCCCAGGAATTTTTAAAACACATTTTTAACGTAGGGGTGAGCATCATCCATTGCATGAGATGATGTTCCTGGAGGCAGGTGCCATCCTTTTGCTAAGGGTTTCAAAAGCGTGGAAAAACTATTCATGGGGTGAAATCTTTACAGAGGTGGTTTCTTACATCCAGGCTGCTGTTCAGCAGGTACAGGACAATCAGGTGAAGCACAGTGTCTCTGGTGTTTACAACCACATATGTTCATGCTGAGCACTTTGCAGTGCCCCCCCACAGCCTCCTCAGGGCTGGCTGCCTCTGGGGCTCCCCAATGCGTTCCCTGTGCTGCTTCCTCTTTGTGGGGCTCTGGTTGTTATATTTTCTCCTACAATCTTCTCATGTGCTTTTAGTCCTTCTGTGTCTCTGTGACACGCACAGGCCAATGCCCGTGCTGGGGTGCAGGTCCCAGTCAGCTGCTGTGCAGCCGGAGGCACATCGCGCCCCGCGGGGTTCACTGCTCTGCGGGCTCTGACATCCCTCCCGTTCAGAAAGTGATCCAGCTTCATCTTAGAACTGGTTTTAAAACTAATTGCTGCATGGAGTCTCACAGCCATCCTGATTAGTGATTTAAAACTTCTGGACTCAGTAACTCTATCTTCATTAGGAAGATCTGTTTTTACAATAATTGTCTCTAAAGAGGGCCTGGGGGATTATTAAGAGATGGCATTCATTATCAGTAAAAATACCATGAAGAAATTTCCTAGACAAATGTTGATGTTCTGGACGATGTAAATTTTCTTCTACAAGGAAACAATTTTATCTAAAAAGCATAACTATCTTAATAACTATCTTAAAAGCTAAATTGGATTTTAAGGCTTAGTCTGTGATTTAGGGCTTGGTCAGGGATTTCTAGGTGGCTGACACCTGCAGTGCTATGCAGCTGGGAAAGATAAGGTTGGTTATTTGGGGAAAAAGCCCGAACACTAACCAACAGAAAAAAGAGTGTGGAGGAAGAGTAGTGTCATTGGTAAGGAAAAGCTTTGGTAGGATCTGGCTTTTAGGAAGCAGGCTAAGTTGGAGAGAAATGAACTCAGGCAGCAGAAACCAACTTTGGAGCTTGAGGGCTGAATGCTGAGAGAATATGGCAGATGGAGAAAAAAGGACTTTTGGTTAGTTGGATTATTTATTTATTTATTTAACTAGGAGAGTTACAAGAGGGACTGGATAGTGTGATGGAACAGTAACCAGCAAGAGGACTCGCTGATGGCAGGAATGAGGCTGGTGGGTGGAGGTGCAGTAAGGCTGCCCTTGCTTAGAAGAGATGGGCAGAGCAAGGTAATGGGCAAAAGGAGAGCGTTGCCTGCTGAATTTCTGGAGGTCTTCTGACTTTACAGAATACACAGATACAAGGCAGCTGTAAGAGCAGAGTCAGGTGTCTGTCTCTATGGTCACCAAAGGAATGTAAGTATCCTTGGATACTTCCCCCCAGCATCTAAAATGGGGTTTATTGAAAGACTTTTTATAGAGGACATGGTTATACAGCAAGAGAGAATGAACAGATTTGCCTTTTTTCTGTACCTCAACTTTGCCTTCTTGATGTTTATTTTGGTTATTGTGGCTTCTGAGGCTTTTTAAATTAGTATTTCTTTCTTAAACGGATTGCCTGTGAATGGTCCAGAATCTCATGTCTGAGGCTGCAGAAAATAATATTTTACTAAAAAGAAGTGGGAAAGTGAATTTTCTCTGAGGAGATAAGTTTTTGAATGATTGTTTGTATCTGCATCTAGGAGAAAGGAAATGATTATTTCTTATGGCAGCTGAGAGATGGTCATGAGGAAAAGGAAGCTATTATTAATTAATCATCAATTATTATTTTAATATTTATGTAGCACTGTGTGACTGGTGCCCCACAGGGAAGGCGGATCATCTCTCTGCCTGAGGAGCCTACATTCTATATTTAACCATGGTGAGGGCTGCTCATGGCAGATGATGTGTTTTCATCATTCCCTGCTCTGCCTCAGCTTTTCAGTTGAATCCCATTTTAATTCCCCATCCCCAACAGAGGGGAGCCTGCACTAAGAAGGAATGGCAAGATCAGAGTCTAAAAGAGCACAATCAATGCAGTAAACAGAGAGGCAGGATTAGAGGTCTGATCTCAGAGTTACATCTTGCAATCCTTACCCAGAATTGCAATAATGTAAATAAAACCTTTCCAAGAATAAAGAGTGCAGGATTGGTGCCAATTTGGAAAGACCTGCCCTTCTGGGGCCCTCAGACTGGCATCCAAGTAAAGTTTTGTATTTTTTTTTTTTTTTTTTAAACAGTCCTTAAATTGACACACTTAATGGTGAGATCTGGCCTGCATGGAATTGGTGGCAGCAATACTGGGATGTTTCTCTTACGGACGTTTTCCCTGACCTTACCTCTTGCAGAAGTGCTGTTCCTATTTTTGTGCTTTCAAGCAGGTGTTTCTGGATGGTGTGCCTGTACCTGATACTGTGCTCCGCTGGCAGCAGTCAGCAGGGTAATGAACTCTGATAGATGTATTCTGATAAAACCCATATATTTAGATCCTAGGAATTAGCTGATACATCACAAGGGTTGTATTGTAAGGCAGCAGTTCTGCGAAGTGACAAACTGAACTCTGTGATTCAGAGAATACGCATACGTGGCAGACCACTTGAAATGGAGTGGATTTGAAAGGGCAACTGAAAATATGTAATACTGAGAGAAACCAGCATTTATGTAAAGTACCTATCATTGTCAAAGTGTGGTGTAGTGGCTAGAACAGAAAATGGGAGTCAAACAGTCTAGGGTTATTTTTGGCTCCAGCATATCTGTACTGAAGTCAAATTAATTGGAGCTAAATACAGAAGTCTCTCCTTATATAGGATTTTTGATCCACTTTCAGATCTCTGTTAGAGGAATGTGCTATTTTGTTTTTCTAGAGGGTGATCTAAAAGCATGGAAGGAAGTTGCTACATTTTGTATTAAAGTATGCAAAATTTTTTCCATAAGCATCTGAGTAAGTATTAGATGTATAACTTCTGTGCTTGGAGGGATAGATCTGTGGAAATCTGTAGCTATTGCCAGGTGCCAGTTTTGATCAGAAATCTGTTGGCTTCACTGAAATTTTGCATAGATATTTTCCCCTGTCAGGTGACCTACTTAAATAGAAGAAATACTGTCTAACAGTCTTACAGAAGTTTCTGGGCAGAGAATCCCTCTTCTGCAGTCTAGAAACACAGGACAAAAAGAGCATTTTTCATTTATTAGCACATTTCCCTTTATTTAAATAAAGATTTTAAATAAAGGAAATTTAATTATTTTGATTGTGACTTTTGCTTGTTAAGAAATATTCTTTCCAAACCAATCTGTTTTCTACAGGGAAATGCCTGTGAAGGTATCTCAGTGAACCCCAGAGAAGCTCTCTTGAAGAAGTTCAGCTACCTGGACACTGAGTTTATCTTTGTGCTCCTGTGGGGACATTGTTTACTGGACATGCAGTGGTTTGGCTGTCCTTACACTCTGCTATGCAGGGAGTAGCAGATATATTCTTACAGATTACCACGAGAGGATGTTGTGGTTCTTTTTTGTTTCAACGAGCTTCCAAGTCTAGATGGTTGCTCAAATGTTCTCCCAAGAGTGGAGGCTTGCTAACAGTTAGGGAGAAGAGACAGTCTAAGCATATGGGCAGTGGACTCTGCAGAGACATGATTGATTTCACCCCTCTGGCCTGGCTTGGGCCTCTGTCGCACTGAGTGTGCTCTCAGTCTGCACAGAGCTGGGCACGTTCCCCTTGGGGATCAGTATCTCATAGGAGTAGGACCTAATCCAGTACTTGTAGTGCACAGTTCTGAAATAATTCACAGAAAAAACTGTTTAACAGGGTATGTTACTGTCTTGTCCATCTGATTAGAACTGAAAAGCAGAGCTATCAGAGGAGAGGAAGACACCAATTCAGTTGTCTGTGTTGCCATCTCCTTACGGCAGCAGAGCAGGATAGGCGCAGGACTAACAGCAACCATAGCTGGTTTGGCCATACTGGTTTGTGTAATGGCTGAGGGCCAGATACACCCAGGATCACACTCATTTCTGTGCAGGACATTGCCCCTAGGCAAGACAAGTGTCTTGATGAATATTCTGCTGTAACTGCCCTCCTCTCTCACAAGCATTGTGTTGGTGGAGAGACAGGCAAACCTTTAGGTAGGGCTTGTAAGATGGCACTTTTGAAAGTACCTGAAGGCTGCAGCGCTACTAACTTCACTGAAAGTCAATTAAAAGTCAGTGAGACTTGGGCTCTTAAATCTTTCCAGTGCTTTTCTTAAAAGTTACCATCAGTACTTGAAAATCTAATCTATTGGCTGTGCCTCCATTGCACCATCCGTCTGAGGATCTCTAATCAAAGCTGTAAATATCTATAAATCTGTAATACCTTATGAATTCTCTATATTGACTTGAGTTTTGGGATGTTCACTGTATGAGTATATTGATTTAGGTTAATAGGAAAAATAACCCAGTCAGTAATAAAAGGTGATGGTAAATCACTTCTCCAGGAGCCCAGTTTGGGCGGGTGACAGGCAGTGTGAGGATGGAAGGATCCTGCAGGCAAAGGCCAGTAAGTCAGCATGAGCAGCTTGTGTAGCCTTTCCTTCCTTCCCTCACTGTGACAAGGGAGAGTCCAAGGGAGACATGCTGAGGGGAGAGCAGTGTCTCCTGAGGAATGAGTCAGCTGTAGCCATGATACTGTCAGGTGACACAAGATACACCTGCCTACTCTTCTTTAACTTGCTGTTAAGTAACACCTTGCATTTAAAGGCCCTGTCACAAGCCTCTGACAGAAGTCCAGGAGAGTCCTCACAGTTTGTTAAATAAACGGAGTTCACGCTCAGGGTGCTGCTTCTCATCTCAGGGCTGCCTCTCACAGCAGGAGCAGCTGCAGGATTGCATCCTGGGAAAGAGGGTGATGCCTCACACTTAAGGAAGGTGCAATAAGAACAACAGAGGTATCACTCACTGCAGCATGCTTCACCCATATCCTATACTCACAGAGGAAAACAACCATAGATCCAACAGCTGGTATGGATCTGTACCATTTTGCCTGAAGCTATTCTGTAGACTGCAAGGAAAAATATTAGTGATCTGCAGGAGAAGCCAGACTGCCTGACATGGATATAACATTGGGCTTAGCTGGAAGACCAGGAGCTGTAGAATTTGTAATCCGAGTATTTTTTTTCCGGTCAACCTCCTTGGGATATTAACTCACATTGTTCTAGCTCAGTCTCTTGTCCTTGTGGTTTATAAAGCAAAAGAGCCTTTTTTCCCCTGTTAATTTTCAGTGTATTGCTCTCTTGTTTTAAATAAAGCTCCTGCTCTATTTTTGAATAGCATAATGAGTGAAAAATGACTTTATTCATCCTGGTGGCAGGACAGCAGTTTGTTACACTGCCAGCTAGAGGACCTGGATCAGAAACAAATTTGGGTTCCCAGGCTCTGTGCCAGAAGAGCTGAGACATATTTTTGAGGTGATGTACTTGGACTCTAGGGGGAGATTGTTGACTGAACTGAGCTGCTTTCACAAACATCCTGCCAGCTGAGCCATGACACACTGCTGGTCTTTGCCTCAAATGGGCAGGTCCCCTGCCCTGCACTGTACACCACAGTTAGGAACTGCTCGCAGGAGCTGCAAGTGCAGGTGAAGAAATGAGAATACTTTGAGTGGAAGCTAAGTTCCTGTGTGTATGTTCCCCCTTATTTATCACTTATTCCACTGATCCAAGCACAAGGAGGTGATGTATAATGAGTGCGGATTGTTGGAGGGGGAGTTGTTGCCCTTTTCACATGGTGCCAGAGCTGAAACTTGAGCAGAAGATGATGCAAGGCCATTGCTTCCCACATGACCACCCCAGAACACGTCACTCTTTAAAAGCACTCTCTCTCTCTATTGCTTCCTCATAGCCCTTCCCACCATGCTCCATGATCCTTCCTCATCTCTCAGACTATTTCCACCTTGGCTGTGCTCCTGCTATCTAAGGCAGATGCCAGGTGTAAGCTGGAGGCTGGGACTTACACTGGAGCACCCCTGAGAACTTTAATAACTCTGAAGCTGCAGCTTTTTTACGGGACTGAGCCTGCATAGGGCCTGATCTGTCACAGCTTGTGTTTGTGTGAGGCAGCATCTTCCAGCTGCTGTTCTCTTCATGGATAAAGATATCGTCAGCTGGAATGATCTGCTTCCACATTTTGTATGGACACATTAAGTGCTTGGAAAAGCTCCAGGTATTTCAAGGAAGACTATAAGGGAAAAAAATACTGAGTGAGACTACAAGGGAAGGCATGTTGTTAGGACTTTTTTACTGAAAAATAACTCCCTTTTCTCCTATCTGGGTAGACACAATACTGATAATTATGACTGTATGATTAGATGGTCATTGATAGGCATGTTTGTGTATTATGTTTTGTTGTTTCTGTATACTTGTAGTTATTTCAAGGAGGGAAATGCAGATTAAATATTAGTAGCACTGTCTGAACAGTAGGAAGGCACTATAAAATCAAGAGAAGTCTGCATAGACCCGAGTCACATGTCCTAGTTATACAGTAATTACCATAATACACAAGAAATAGGGGTTTCAAGCAAAGCTATGACGTGATGTGTTTAAAGCAAAGAAAGAATTTTTTTACGCACAGTTAAAGCATGGGGACTTCTTGCTACAGGTTGTTGTTGATGCTGAAGCTTACATGAGCCTTTTTGAAAGTTGATAGAACAAAAAAATATCTTTGAGTTTACAGCATACCACAGCATCTGATCATATCTTTAGCTAAAGCTTTTAAGCAGCAGGTTTCTGGAAGTACAGGAGAACACTGCAGAGTATCACTGTGCATTTGCCCTGTTCTTCCTTAGACATGGCTGGAACCAGGACTTTGGGCAAGAGCAGCTTTGGTGTGACTGGCTTCTTCAACTCTTACAGTAAACATTAAATGGAGTTATGTGACAGGGAGGTAAGGGAGAAATAAAGGTAGAGAGTTGGATGCTGATTAGAGCTGGCATAAATCCAAGGATTCAATCAAATAGTGCACAGAGCCACAGTGTGCTGGGGTACCTGAGGACAGCCTGAGCCCAGCTCCCTAAGGACTCTGCAGGCGCCAGCATCACACTTCCCGCTCAATAAGGCAAGCACAGGCATAAATTTCCACCTGGCCACTTTCAAGATCTTATTCCATCTGCCTGACCTATGAAAGAAGAAACGCTGTTCAAGTGGAACCCGTTAACTTCAGTAAGGACCCCCTTTGGGTACTTGACATCTAAAATCCTAGTCTTGAACAGGCTTGAGCACATGCTTGCCATGATGTGCATGCACACACACAAATACATGTATCACCAAAGGCCTAGTTGCAGACCTGTGCTTCACACATGAGTGCTGCATATCTCTGGCTCCCTAAATCTGGTGGGTGTGTATGGGAATCCAGAGTCAACCGTGCCTGTGTACAAGGAGTGTGCAAGACCAGTGCTGTAGCAGAAGAACAGGGAGTAGGCACTGCTTATTTCAGGCAACTTGTTTTGCCTTCTCCATTATTGTAGAGGTTGTGACAATAGACAGAAATACATAAAAATAAGGAGGATACATGTATTTTCTGGCCTCATCTGGTCAGCACTTACAGATTTTCTCACTCAGTAAAGTGACTACCCTATAATCACTGGAGCATATAGGTCCTGGCTTTTTTTTTGACTGGGACATGTGTGTGGTAATGGATGAGCAGAGAGGCAATTTCATTTATATGGAGGTGGGCATTATGCGATTTAAAGGGGCTGCAATTTTTCCTTTTTGTTGAATGTGTGAGGTTTTTTGTGTTGTGAACATGTCAATTTTCTGATTGCTGGTAAGAAATACCTACAGTTTGCTGCAATGATATGACCAAAGCACAGGGTAGCCCAGCCTTCCCCACAGATTGGCATACACTGGGGTCTTGAGAGCTATGAGATTATGCTGTTTGGAGAGCCAAGAGAAAAGAGTTGCAGGACTAGTTTTTCAGTAGAGGTAACAGTTGCCTGTGGCTTTGGATCGGGCTGTGTTTTCCCTGGTACCCAGTGTGATCTAGCTGCCTTCATCTCAGCGACATCAGCTGGCCCCAAAGTGATGGTCAGGATTAATCAGTTGGCAGTGCTGACTGTATATCCTACTCATGACATGAGAGTCTTGCATGAATTTGCTGAGAACAGTGTCTCAGAAACCCCCCCACCAGGTGACATCTTAAACAAAGCCATCCAGGACACTCTCAACATAAGTAGTGGCATTGACCAGTGAAGAGATTCACTGGCAGTTGTAGCCAAGTGTTGGCTTTGTTGCAAGAAGTTAAAAGCTCTACTGTCAGTTTGTTTGCTCATCCTCCCCCAGATCTGGCATTTCTCTGATTATGTAGCCAACTGTAGGTTGTTGTTATTTGGACCAAATCATGCCTTGGAGCAAAACTGACATCACTGCTGGGCCTCGTTAGGGAAATGAGGAGCAGGGTGTGGGGAGCTGGCTGGAGGAAGCACCTCCGTTTCCCACCACTGAACTGGGAGGTGAACTCCCCTTGCCAGGCAGGTTAGTGGGGTCTGTGGTTTCAGTGGAGCCCTTTGCCAATACCCTTCAGTTACAGGAGGCTTAGGAATCTCAACAGCTTTTGTCCTGGTTTCAGCTGGGATAGAGTTAATTTCTTTCTACTAGCTGGTACAGAGCTGTGTTTTGGATTTAATACGAGAGTGATATTGATAGCACACTGATGTTTCTTTGCCGCTGTGCAGTGCTTATCCTAAGTCAAAGACTTTTCAGTTTCCCATGATCTGTCAGTGACCAAGTGCAGGAAGAAGCCAGGAGGGAGCACAGGTGACTCAAACTGGCCAAAGGGATGTTCCATACCATAGTGTCGTGCATAGCATGGGAGAAGATGGCCAGCAGGGGCTGATCACTGCAGTGAATGGGCTGGGCATTGTTTAGTGGGTGATGAGCAACTGTACTGTGCATCACTTGTTCCCCTCTTATTCCTCTCTTCCTTTTCTTTATAATATTATTCATGTTATTATTATAATAATAATTACTGTTGTTATTATTATTATTATTAACTTTATTTCAGTCATTAAATTGTTCTTAATTCACGAGTTTTACCTTTTTCCAGTTCTCCCATCCCAACTGGGGCTGGGGGGCAGTGAGCAAGTGGCTGTGTGGTGCTTAGCTGCTGGCTGGGATTAAAACATGACAGCTTTTAATAAGTTTACTTGAATGCTAGGTGGTGTAGCTTGCTCCTTGCTGTCTCGTGTTTGTTTTTTTCTAATTATCATTTTAAAGAGCAGTGGTGACAGAGCAACATGGTTTCTGTGAATCTCTGGTAATTTCAAAATCATGGATTTAAATAAATAAAGACTAATCACATAGTTACTGGTAGATGGTAAAGTCCTTTTCTTCAAGTAGGGAAGAATTTCTTAGTATGCTTAGTTACAGCACTGGCAGATTGGAAGAGAGTTATTAGTGAAATTTACAGTGATTATTTCATTTGCAAACTTACTTTGCTAGGCCTTTTTTCTTGTGTTTAGACATGAGCTTGATGTTGCCTTATGTCTCCCACACTTTACCCCGCTTTATACCTTACTGGACTTTAGCTATGTAATTCCCAGCTTTCCCTTTTATCTAGTTGTTCCCAACCTTTGGAGTTTGATTGTGTAACCAGAGGTGCGAGTAGTGTTTTCCCACTGAAGATCAGACATGCCGTATAAGACAGTGTCTTTAATGTAATGCTGTAGTTGCTAGTTCAATATGTGAAAGTTATTAAAGTTAACTTATAAATACTGTGAGTAGTTTATCTTACAAAAAAGTACTGTCTGAAGCCAGTGCCTGTTTCAGCCACCACAGCAGCATACTCCACCAGTCATGCTGCCAACATCCAACTATTACCTGTCTCTTATTTCACACAGTATAACAAAAGCATTCTTAGAAATGTGCTGTTTCTAAACATATCAGAAACTTGTTTGGTCCAGCACCTAAAAAATGAAAGTGTTTTTTTAAGACCTCAGTTTTCATTTTGGCACAAATCATAGATGTTCACAGGGGTATCAATAAGTGCAGGCTCTGGAGATGGGTTGCTTCTCATTAAATATGCATGTGCTCGTCTTCCTACTTCTTCAGACCTGGCCTTCATTTTGAGGTCAGACTTTAATTTCTGAAGAATGTAATTTAAAGCTCTGTATAGTGCTTTGTGACTACCTGCAACTACAAATGAAGAAGACTTGGCACTGGCAAAATAAATACGTAGCAGCTGCAGCTGCTCTAACTCTGCTACTGGTAGTAAAAAAGATGGTCTAAACATCTGAGTGAGTTTAACAAGGGGCAGAAGCAAGTGAAGTGCCTGTTGGATTGCAAAAAGTTTTACAGGCAGAAGTTGACAACACAGGAGGCTCCTGCTCCCTGTATTTAAAGTTTACTTTGCCGCTTGTCTGGAGTGGGTTCAGTGTTGTAGTGAATAATTTATAAGCAGCATGAATGAGCTCATTAGTCACCTTTTCAGAGCTTAAATGAGTTTTGCGGTTGTCATTACATGGGTCTTCTGCTCAGCGAAGGGACGGCTCGGCGGCTGGCTGGCTTGTGGTGGGACAGCCCAACTGTCCAGTCTGCTTCTGAAACCCCAACTCTGATCGTGCAGGGGTTTTCAAGTGATAGCTTTTTCCTTTGTTATGTGTGATGTTTGGTTTGGTATTATGTTGTTTTTCTTTTTCCATTATGGAAAAAAAATATTGAAGATTATGTGACAGGTGAAGTGGAATAAGTAAAAATAAAACCTTCTACTGGTGTACAAGCAATAAAAGTGACATTTCTCCTCAAGTGTTCTGCAAAATTTTGTTAATAGCCTGTCCTGCTTTCAGCTGTTGATAGAGCTGTGATAGCTTCCTAGTAGCTGAAGCAGTGCTGTGTTTTGGATTTATTATGAGAATAATATTGATAACACACTGATGGTTTAGTTGTTGCTGAGCAGTGCTTACTCGAAGTCAAGGACTTCTCGGTTTCCCATGCTCTGCCAGTGAGCAGGAACACAAGAAGCTGTGAGAGAGCACAGCCAGGACAGCTGACCTGAACTGGCCAAAGGGATGTTCTATATCATAGAGCGTCGTGCCCCGTATTTAGACTGGGGGGAGTTGACTGGGAAGGGCTGATCACTGCAGGGAGATGGGCTGGGTATTGCTCAGCAGGTGGTGAGCAAATGCATTGTCCATCATTTGTTCCTCTCGGGTTTTATTTCTCTCTCTCCCTCTCTCATATCTTGCTTTCCATTATTATTCTTAAGAGTATATTGTACTTATTAAACTGTTGTTAACTCACAGGTTTTACCTTTTTCGAACTCTCCATCCCATCCCACCTGAGGCAGGGGTAGTGAGCAGACAGCTGCATGGTACTTAGTTGCTGGCTGGGGTTAAACCACATCATAACCATAGCATTTTTTTGTCCTTGAGATGTTTATGCAAGTGCTAAACTGTCCTTGAAATGCCTATAGAAGTGCTAAACTGTGCTGGAACTAGCTGAACTTTAGAAGAAGGCTTAACTATCAATGCTTACAGGACTGCAGATTTAAAGACAAAAACATTCTCAAGACTATTTGGTAGTGCTTTGGCTTTGCTCACTCCATCACTGTGGCATCCCTGTGAGAAACCTGTGGAATGTGAAATTCGCCTGCAAAATGTCTGTGAAGTGCCAGATGCACCACACCTCCCAGATTACTGCAGCTGCTCACTGAAGTTACCTGTTGCCAGAAAGACTGGGGCAGTGCCAAAAGGCCTGAAAGAAATTAATGCTCCAGTGGATAAGTCAGCCCATAATGATAATGCACTCTTGTCACCATGGAGAAAACAAAAGCTGCTTGCAGGGAAACCCACCTCACAGGACGTGAGCGTGGCAGCCATGGGGGGGTTCTCTGGCCATAGAAATTGCTGCTGGGATGTGGGTACTTTAGTTGTGCTTTTTTTCTGTGCCAGCTTTCCTCCTTCTTCTGCAGATCTCACTTACCTGCTCCACATGGTGGCTGCTCTCTGGTTTAGCCTTGGGGGCCACCTCTCTTGTAGCTGTGGAGGGGAGCACAGGACAGCACAGAAGTTTTCTGCAGATGCTACTGACTCTTTTTAGTCCTTCCACTGCAGCATTCCTTGCTTTCCATTCCTTGCTCCCTGGTGCTTTTGGTAGGCTAGCATTTAAAACACAACAAGGATAGAAATCTGCTTATTCATTTTATGACGCTTGGTGCGATTCTCACAACCTGCACCCTCTCAGCATCTCTTGCAGACACAACTGTAGGTTAGCCATGCTTGTGCTTCATCACTGCATCACTTCATACAGGCTCTCGTAGCTGTCTCTGCATTGTCGTAGTCTGGGAATCTGTGTTTCACAGGATTTCCTCCAGGAAGAGTGTTCAAGAAACGTACAGGAAGAGTAGAGCTGAGTGGGGAGTAGAGGAAAGGACCCTGGAATATCCTGTGCTACAAAGAGCTGGAAATCAAGCTGGGACTCAGTACCTTTGTGGTTAGGAAATGCACCTGGCACAAGGAAATGGTCAGAGGAGAATAATCACCTTCTAGCTCACAGCAGTAGTGATGGCAAACTGTGTTTAGTGTCAGTTCCCAAGATCCTCAGTTGATGAGATATGAACACAAACTTCACTACCTGCGAGGTCTTGTTGCAACTTATTTTTGCAGGCGTGGATACACAAATAAAGGACGAACTGCTAAAGCCACCAATGAAATGAATGTATTCAGGAAAGCTGAGGCAGGTAGACATGTTGCCTTGAAATAATTTTGTCTTAGTTTTAGAAATTCCCTTTGGCAATGCAGTTTGGGAACTTCATAAAAAGAACATGGTTCTCCATTATAGTTTTCCCCAAAACTTCTGGTCTTTACTCCTCTGCAGTGTTAGCTGCTGCTTTTCCTCCATGTTGCTTTTGAGAACAAAAATAGAGTTGATTTCTTCTGCTGGTTACTTGTAAGTTTGACTTCAGCTGCCAAATGGTGAATACTAACGTTGAGATAAATCTAGGCCAAATTTTGTGGCATTACACCTGTACAACCAAGAGCAGAGACTGAGCACCAAACCCCAGAAAGAGTTCTTTCATTTTTTTAGCCTCTTCAAACATTGCAACTGTACCAGAAATATGGGCTTGTATTGCAGTTACTGTACCAACTGGGTTAGGTTAGGTGAGTTCAGACCAATATAGCTATTACAGCAGAAGACTCCAGTAAAGATATGTTTGTCCCAGCAACATTTTGCTTTCCACTGGCTGTGCTACTAAAATAAGCTACACTGGCAGAAGCTTCACTTTCTCAGTATAAGCTAGATTTGTGCTTGGGGCGCTTGTATGTTGGTAATTACACTGGGAAAGCATCTCTCATATGGACCTGTTTTAACAAATGTATGTAGGACAAACGAGCATGCATGATGCTCTCCTCCCACCACACTCATGTACAGAAACACAGTTGCTGGTAGCTTGTCAGCTATATATAATTTTAGCACTACGTATACTCATATTCCTAGAAGCTGTAAGCGTTACTACAATAATATCGTAAATGTGCATACATTAATTTCTAAAGAAGCTAGTTCATAAAAAATGTGGATTTTATTGTAAGAAATTAATTTTCTTTTAGCCCATGAAACAGAAATGCTGTAGATAGTTTTGTTAGCTTGCACTTCTGACAAAGCTTTGTGGTAGTGCTCCTTTTCTCACTGATTCAACTCCCTTTCTGTTGGGTTTTGGCTGCTGGGGCACATGAGAACTTGAAGAGTGATTGAATGATAGGTTGGGGGAATGCTTTGTAAATCTGATTCCATGTTCTCCAGTGAATGAGCAAAAGATAAATTTATCGGTAAGGTGGAGTAAGCTGGGCCTTCATTGCATGTGCAGCTTGTATCTTTACTAGTGCTTGGTGTGGGAGAAGAAAGGAGAGCACATGCGTGTAAAAGACATGGGACAGGCAGGCAGGCAGGGTACAACTGCGCTTGGAGCAGCTGCAAGGCCAGAGCTGCTCTTTTTTATGGCAGCAAGGCACTGTTTGTCACCTGCTTTGGGTGCGTTACCTCCATGTAAGACAGAGGCTCTGGCTGTTCAGGTACTGTTCGAGGAATTCAGATAAGGCTCTTTCTCTGCCCCAAAAGTGGACAAAGTGGAAACAACAAAACCGGGCTGGTCTGCTGTGGTTGAAAATAAAGAAAATAAGTGTTGATATTGCAAGAGAAGAACACTGGGAAGAGGAGTTGTGAAAGAAGAAATGAATACATACTGTATTCATGTTTCAGTTTTTATAAGTGCTCAAAGGTGTTCAACATGCTTCTGCTCTGTACAAGATTAAATCTATTGCCTCAAAGAAAACAGAAGTTTAGAAATGGCAAGACTGATGTGTGGGACACCAGTCATTCTGCATGGGGGAAGAACTGAAACAAAATGAGATGGCCAGTGTATGGTGTCAGGGCTTGAGCCATGTCCCACACTGAGGGTCTGATCACAAGGAAAGAAATCTGATATAAAGAGAATAAACATTGATAAGGATGCCAATAGGACATTATAATTGGAGATCAGGTTAGGAACAGGGGCTTGAAAGCGAGGATAAGTAGTGCAAGCCTGTTGAATGGTGAGACAGGTGAGGCCAGAAAGTAGAAATATTTAGCAGGGTCAGGTGTCATGGTGTCCTTCTTTTGACTGGGACAGTGGTGCTTGTACAGAGCTGTATATTTGGTTTTAATATGAAAATAGTGTTGCTCAGTGGGTGGTGAGCCATGGTATTGTGCATTACTTGTTCCTCTCGGGTATTCTTTCTTCTTCTCTCTCAATTTCTTTCTCTATTACTATTAGTATTATTAATGTTGTTGTTATTTTATTTTGTTTGAACTAGGAAACTGTTCTTATCTCAACCCATGAGGTGTCTGGGTTTTTTTTTAATTCTGATACCTCTCCCCACTGTGTGTGTGTGTGTGTGTGTGTGTGTGTGTGTGTGTGTGTGTGTGTGTGTGTGTGTGTGTGTGTGTGTGTAGGGGGGAGCAAGCGACTGTGTGGTATTTAGTTGCCATCTGGGGTTAAACCATGACACATGGTCATAATACTAGCAAAGAAAGATGTTTCCAGCAGAGATGGAGATGGAGGGGGGAAGATGAGCCCGTGACCCTTGATGGCTTGTATGCTTGATGGCTTGTGGGAAATTTTCAGGGATTCCAATCTAGAGGAGGATAAGAGATAAAGGAGTATAGGGAGATGGCTGGAAATCCTCATTAAATAAGATACTGCAACATCTGCAGTTGGTATTCTGAAATCTGAGTGGAAAGATTAGACTGTTGTATATTAGCCCACAAGGCTAAAGTGCAGCTCTGCACTGTTGGTACTTCTAATCGGCCTTTGGTACGGCAAGTACTTTGGTCTTGATGTACAAACAGTTTCATCTGTCACTGTTGCAAATCTTTTGCTAAATGAATTAGTATTATTGCTGTCTCAGAAATGGGGAAATCAACACCCTAGTAAATTTGGTGGCTTGCCTGAGACTGCAGTAGTATTTAGTTACTTGATGGCCATACATCAGATGTTCTGATGCTGCTGTAGTCTTTAAGCCAGCAATTAATGATCTTTCAGTGGTGCTGTGTGAGACAGTATGCTCCCTTCTTAAATTAGTTGTATTAGGTATCTCAGCAAAAAGCCAGAAGTTGGGGGACAGTCTTCCCAAAAGGCAAGATATCAGTGTATGCCTAAACACTGGTGTTTTACTCCTCTGCAAGTCAGCAGCTGCAGTTGCTGTTAAGCTTGGGGTGAGTTGGAGCCAGCAAGAGGCTGCCCTGCACTGCTGCCTCTCATGTGGCACCTCAGCAGGGAGCCCTGTGCCAGCCCTCCGACCCAGCGGGCAGTCTGTCCCCATGCTCTCCTGGGCTTCTCTGTCACCTGCTGCTGGCCCCTGTGCTTGATCATGCTAGCTGTTCTGTCTACCAAGCAAATGTCTCACAGCGGCCCTTCAGTGTAATCCCTAATGTGCACTCTGGGGAAATTCTTACCTGCCATGGAAAAGGGAGAAAACTCTGGAACCGATCTTATTCCACCAATATTGATGCTGAATTTGGCCACTAATTTTGAACAGAATTGAGCTGAATAGGATGTGTACATAATGTATTCAAGGTATAATTTTCTTTGCATACTACCTTGCATCTCATGAGGCTTCCCCCTTCTCATTAGCTGAATTCTTCTTGGTAGTCTTTCAAAGCACTTGACTCTTACAAGTGATAATAAATGCAATAAATCTCCTTGCTTGCCAATAAAGAGACATGTTGATTCACTCAGAAAAACGTTGAAGCATTTGGAATAAATTCAGGTGGGTGGAGTTATGACTTGATAATTTAGTTTGGGTTTGAAACCAAACGGCCACAAGATAAGAACTGTGTAAACTAATGGTCTGCTGACTGTTTGAGTGTTAGGGCTGGTGGAGTCACATAGCCGGGTTACCAGTGGGTAATGATGATACTCTGCTGCCTGATAGGTATTCTTCCCATTCTGCAATTCAGCTGCTGGCATGTCTTCTTGAAAATATGCAAGAATGTGAAATAGCTATTCACTGGGTAGGGGAGGGAAAGCTATCGGCAAAACAAAGTCTTAGCTAGTTATGACAGGAATTTCTAGTTCCAAAGAATCAACAAAATGCTTCTTAGCCCTGCACTATGAGAAGAAGTGGTTGCCAGTCTTGTCTAAAACTGAGAATTTCACGAGTGTCAGAGATTAAAAGAGGTAACCAATGCCTTGAGAAATAGTATGGACACAGGCATGCAGAAGGATACAGTGGTAAACCTGGTTAAGTGGGATAATATTGACTGTGGGCCAGCATAGAATTCCTGCAAGGTCTTGAGACAGCTGTCCTAACTTTTCTAAATAAAACAGCTAAAATGCTTAGTGACAATTTCTGTGTCCAGGGAGGGCTGCATTAGAAAGGATACCTGTATTTCTGACTTATTTATGTTTCTGCAGCAGACCTTTTCTATACTGTAAGTAAAATTTATTTTCCAGTATGCTAAATCTGCAAGCCTTGTTTATCCAGAGCAGAAAATCTTTGATTTTTGTGAGCCAACTACAAACAATTCCATGTACTTGCTTACGGGTAGAGAGACATACTTGAGTTCCAGGGTGCAAATCACTGAAGCTGTTTGAGAATCAGGCACGTAGGATATAGGAGACTGTACGTTCATCTAGTGCTGTCTAGACTGGGCAGCTTCTTTATTTTTAAATCAAGTTAGTTCCCTTCAATTAATTTAACTGATGGCAAGAGTTTTTTTTACTCAAGTTAATACCAGTTATGTCAGGGTATGGTAGAAGAGGAGAAATATGCACCATTCGTCTTAATTGAGTCAAGCCTTATTTTAAAGCAGATTTCCTTAACAAAATAATTTCTCCCCCCCCCCCCCCCCCACTCCCGAGTGCGCAGCTAGGCCGGCAGGGTCGCCAGTCCTCGGCAGGAATTACCTGCCCGCCGGGAGGGTGTTCAGAGATACCTCCCCCGTTCCTCTTGCAGGGGGAGGCAGTGGCAGGGCTGTGCTCTGCTGAGCCGTGGGCTCCCGGGGCTCGTCGGTGCCCGCCGCGGTTCAGGGGGGTCGGCCCAGCCGGGCCGGGGGGGAAGGACACTCGCACAAGTGGGAGCGCCACGGCCGCCGGTTCGGGCACGCAGCGCTGCCGGTTCCCTCCGCACCGGGGACTTCCCCGAGCGCCTCCTGCCGCCGGACACCCGCCCGCCCCCTGCAGCGCCGCCGGCCCGGCGCGACCCCGGCGCTGCCGCCGGGCAGGCGCCCCGCGGGAGGGCACGGCCGGTCCCGCCGCCGGCCCGCGGAGCCGCCGCCCTCCCCCACCGCCGCCGGCCCTGCCTCCCTCCCTCCCTTACGCGGCTTCTCCCGTCGCGGCTGGCCCAGCCCACGTTTTCCGTCTCTCCCCTCCCTCCCTGGTCATGTGTCGCCTTTTTTGTTTGCAGTGGAAACAATTTCTCGCTCTCGGGCTCACACCGAGGCGACCGCTGCCCGTCGGGAGCGCGGGGCGGGCGGGCCCCATGCAGGCGGCGGAGCCCCGTGCGCCGGGACCCCCGCGGCACCCCCGGGGCTCGGGCTGAGGCGGGGGCGCGCCATGCCCAGCTCCGTCAGATGAAAGTTTGCGCCACTGCCATGACGGGACCGCGGTGAGACCGCCGCCCCCATCCAGGTGAGTTGTTGCTGTTGTTGTTGGCGGGGATCGCCGCCGGGGGGGCGGCGCGCTGCAGTCCCGCCCGGCCCGGCCCGGCCCGGCCCCGCGCCACAACTTGGCCGGGAGTTGGTGCGCGGCCCGGCCGTGTGACCCCTCCGAGCCCGGCCATGTCCGCGCCGCGGGGACGCGCCCGGCTCGGGCCGGTCCCGACAGGGGGTCCCGGCGGGGACCGCGGTGCGCGCGCGCGCAGGCACGTGCGGTCGGTGCGCGCGGGCGGCGCGCGGGCCCGGCGCGGGCCGGTGACATCTGCCCGGCATTGGCGGGGTGCGCGGCGCGCGCCGCCCGCCCTGGCAGCGCTGGTCGCCTGGCAACGCCATTGATTGGCTGCGGCCGCGGCCAATGGGCGCCCGCCCCCCCGCGCGGCGGGTGCGGCGCGAGGCGGGGGGGCTCTGCCCGCCCCCCGGGCGGGCGCGGGGGCTGCGGGGCCGGCGCCGCCGGGTCTGCCCGGGGGCTCCGCTGCGGGACCGCCCGTGACCGGCGCGCCTTTGTCTGCCGGTGGGGCGCCGCCACGGGCCTCCGTAGCAGTCCCCCCGGAACCCCCAGGCGTGGCCCCAGCCGGGCCCCGCCGTCGCGGGGGTAGCCCCGGGCACCCCGCCCGCCCGCCCGCCGCAGCCCCGCCGGCAGCCGCTGTCCGGCCCGGCCCCGCCGGCCCTCCCTGCTGGCCCGAGGGGGCTCCGCGGGGCCGTGGCCGCCCGATCACCCCCTCTGCTTGGAGCGGGGAAAGAGAGACGGGGAGAAAAATCATGGAGTGATATGGCCCTTTGGGAGGATACTGGCAAATAAGCAAATTAAACAGAAAGAGAGCAGCATGTTGTCATAGCAACAGTGCAATTAAATTACTTTACTGTCAGCCATCATATAATTTTCCTGTTTAGAAGCTCATGGGACGTAACTTCCATTTGGAGTCAAAGTTGAGCGTGCGGCGTAGGTAGGCAATGCCGGAGCCCCAGGACGCCGGCGATTTCCTTGTTTACCTTCTGGCTGCGCTGGTTGCAGTTTAGAAAGCTAGGAAGTGGGACCGACGTAAGTTTTGCCACCCGGTGTTTATATCTGCCGTGGTATTTTTTCCTTTCCCTGATACTTTTCCCAGATACTCGTGTAAAACTGCACATTCTCACTGAGTATCTTGAGTGATAGTGTGTATTGTAGGGCTTCTGTGCAGAAAAGTTCTGTGTTTTTATTTTTAGTAATGGCTGCTTTGGTGTAATGTGTTTATAGAAAGACCCGAGGAACTTTCAGTTTTCATTTTTGCCTGTTTATAACAGCTAAAATAAAGTCCGTCATTTCTCTTTCCCAGAATGGCTGTGTTGCTCTATTTTTCCCTGCAGATAGACGATTTATTCTATTGTTATCTGTGGGGTTTTTTGCCTTTCATTCACAGTATTGACTGTGTGACTGCATGACTTCAGGGAGCTGCTGAGGTTATGTTTCAGGTACAGGGAATCATTTTGTTCCTGTTCAGTGTTTGTGCCGGAAGTCTCATCCTTTTAAAATTTGTTTTTAACTCTTTCCAGTTTCTGTTCTACTTCTGTTCACATTTCCAGACCTAAATCCTGGCAGTTTGACTGTTTATAGAAGCCAAACGAGCCTGTCTCCTGCTTCTGAAGTAGAATTGTTGGTCTCCTATCTGATTCTGAAGTTGGGCAGGTGCACAACTTCACTGAGTTTATAAAGGGCTCAAGGCATCCCAAATATTACTGCTCACAGGTGTCCCCCCTAGGCCCTGCTTATACAGTACCCTCAGCAGCTCATCCTACCTCTCCCAGGCCACTGTTGAACATCACAGTGGCTTTCTGTCTGTTTTCTACCATGTTTGAAATACAGTTCAGCTAATGTTAGCATCTTCTCTGTTTACATGTGTTTTAAAATGCTCTATTCCTCCGGCACTTATTTCCCCATGTCTTGGCCCTGGTCCCAAAACTATTGTGTGTTGGTTTCCCTTCTCCTTTCTCCTGCCCTTGCTGGTTTTGAAGTTCTGCCGTCGTTTCTGAGTTTTGATGCAACCGAGTCCGTAGTCAAATGGGGTGTTTGTCTGCCCTGGCCTTTAGCCAGAGTGACTTTAATCATGGTGCTGTTGTATTGTCCTCAAATGTGAAACAGCTGAAATTGAAGAACTGCCCTTAGGTCACTGTTACTTAGTTGTTTTTTTTTTAGTTCACATGCTTATTAAAGTGATACAGTCGGATACAATCAATGCCTTGATACACCTATTCATCATTAAAGGAACATTCTCCGGGATTTCCTGTGTGGGGCCTTCACTTTCATGCAGAACTGAGGTGAATCTGGATTATCATCTTATTCCATCAACTGAAATTTCTTCCCGTGTGCTGATTTTAGATTATTTTTCTCAACAGTTGTGAGTATTTGTGAACCTGCCAGGTGGCAAAAGGCTAAGTGACCAGTTAGGGAAAAGCTGTCCAAACATTATGCAGGATCTTTTGATGAGCTAACTTTTCTCTTCTGTTTTTTTCTTCCTTTCCTTTGGATTCACTCTCCCAGGAGTTGCTGTCTAAATGGGTCCAGTCATGCCTCCCAGTAAGAAGCCAGAGGGCTCAGGAATTAGTGTGCCCAGTGGATTGAGCCAACGTTACCAAGATAGCGATTTATCAAAGGCACTTCACGATGACGAGGACCTAGATTTCTCTTTGCCTGCCATCAGATTAGATAAAGGGGCCATGGAAGATGAAGAACTAACTAATTTGAACTGGTTACACGAGAGTAAGAACTTGCTGAAAAGCTTTGGGGACTCGGTGTTAAGGAGCGTTAGCCCTGTTCAGGACATTGGTGATGACACGCCACCATCTCCTGCCCACTCTGACATGCCCTACGATGCCAAGCAGAACCCCAACTGCAAACCTCCTTATTCCTTTAGCTGCCTCATATTTATGGCCATTGAGGACTCACCAACCAAAAGACTGCCTGTAAAGGATATATACAACTGGATCTTGGAACACTTTCCATATTTTGCAAACGCACCCACTGGATGGAAAAATTCTGTGAGACATAATCTATCCCTGAATAAGTGTTTTAAGAAAGTGGACAAAGACAGAAGTCAGGTAAGTTTGGAACTATGGAAACCTATCTGGTGCTGAAAATGTTCACCTGCTAATCCCTGAATGTGTCCTTAACAGTAAAATATGGAACATTCAGCTCTGTCCCTGGTAACACAGTTCATTAAATTCAGAGAGCCAACATTTCTTTAGCATTGCTCATTCTGATTTTATTAAATTCATTGTCTAGACATCTGTAAGAAAGCACTCAGGGTGTGTGTTTTTTCTTTTCCCCCCAGCTGGTGTCTTCATGCATAGTGGTTAAATATTGTTTTTAGTTATCATGCTGTGGTAATGGTTTCCAGCTATACTAGATGAATGTAATCATGTTATAAATAGGCTGCTTGCTGTTCTTGGCTAATACAAATATATAGTGAAGGGGTATGCCTAATGTAAGAGTCCGTCGCTTTTTCCCTGGTCTCTCTTGTAATCTGAAAAAACTTTTCTTTTACACCAGCAGAAGTAGTTCTAAATTTTGGTGATGAAGCTTTGTTCCATTTCAAGCAGGTTTTAGAAAAGCTCTTCAAAGACATGAGGCAGGTCTGGCCTCAAAGGTGAAAGTTACCCTTCACCAAAATTTCAGTTGTTCTCTCCCTGGGCTCACGTCGCTTCTGCGCTTGGTGCAGTGCAGAGGCCTGGGGAGCACATCTTTGCTTTCTGATCTCAGTTGTTGTCGCCTGGTTTCATTGCTGATTCCTCAGCGGCGTCTGCGGGAAGAGGCTGTGTGCGAGGGAATGGGGAAGCGGGCGGAGTAGCGGAGGCAGTCCTTGCACAGCCTTCTTTCTACTGCGTCAGCGAGCCTGGGAGCAGGTATCAGTTTCCGGAGGGGACTGTCTCAAGAAGCAGTGATCTGGATGAATCTTTGGCAAAGTACGGGTATACTGATAAAAATATCAGCTTGCAGAATAATTTCAGAGGCCTTCCCACAGGTTAGGGAAATAAATAGCAGGTAAGATCACATCACTGATGGTCTGTCTCTAAAACTGGCTGAAGATCAGACAGTGGACACTTTTCCCTGGCATAAACAATAGATGCTCTCAGATTTTGTGTTTCAATGAGGTAAATGCTATGATTGTTTTATAACTGGTTACCCTGAAACTAGACTTCTGTTGGTGGTGCTGTTCTCCCTATTTTGTGTGCTATTTAGCTTCAAAAGCTGTGCAATAGGAGCTCAAGAACTCTAGAGGAAGAGTCACATACTACCCTAAGCTAGGAACTTTTCATTTTAGATTACTTAACTTTCTCTTCTCTGGAGCTTTCCCTTTTTAAAGGATTGATCCTTCTATCTTTCTTTTCTTTCTGGTTTTAAAAATACTATTATGTAGAATCCATGTTTCCACATTGCTGATCATACACTGTGTGTTGGTATTTTTATCAGTTAGTTGCTGTGAAAGATTGTGTGTGAGATTAAAAAAACCCTGTTTCTGAACTTGATCTTGTTTTGTGTAAACCAGAGTCTTAAATTCTGGTTTGGAAGTGAGACTGTAATAACAAACACCACACCCGACGGTCATGATCCTGTCCCAGACTCGAAGAAATCTTCATACAAAGCATTTACGCCTCTCCCCCCCAAAATACTGTAACTTGCAAGGCATGTGTTTACACTGCCATTTGTGTTTTGTACAGTCCCTCTTCCTCTGTTTACAAGTTGACTATTCAGATTTCAACTTCCTTCCTATGAGGAGCTTGTCTTCATGTCTATCTGTCCAATATCCGGCAGTCCACTGAGCTCGGATGAACAATACCACAACGTGCTGCCTCTCCACAGGGAGGTGGCACCGCACAACGCATGACCAGTCACCCACGTCTCAAATTCATGATTAGAGCCATGGTTACATAGACAACAAGGTGTGGTGGATGGCCTTGTCTGTATGAATAACAAGGTGGAGTGTTATTCATTCCTGGAAGATCCCAGATTATGAGAAAGAATTTCTTCCACTTTCTGGAGATGCTAATAACTGCAGGTAGCCAGCATTAAGATGAATGGGATAGGAATCTTAAAACGTAAAATGCACCATAGCAGGTCATTTAAGTCCCTTACTGGGTTTTTCTCATGTCCTGGCCAAGAGATGTGGCAGACAGAGTCCTGAGCACAGAATTGGCCCTCAGTCAGAGTTGCTGAATCAGGTGCTTGACAGCTAATTGTGGACTTGGAAAGCAGTAAATGTCAACTGATGGCTTTGAAAATACCTTTGTGTGTGTGTGAATGCACACTTTGGGGTTGATTCAAGTACCTTGCAGCAAATATATCTGCTATTCAGAAGGAAGGTGTCCATCTAAAGGGTACTCTGGGTTTAGTCTGGGGCTTGGGGCAGGGGAAAGGAGGGGTTTCATCTCTAAGGAATCGTTTTGTGCCACTTCTCCTTTGCAGCCAGATCCTGCAAATTGCAAGTTTGGAGTCTGCCTGTTTTCCTGTTTTTATGTGAAGGGAAAAAGGCAGCCTTTAACAAATGGCATGTTATGAAATGCTAACAAGATGGGCTCTGAAACATGTACGGTATGGTGGGAAGGAGTTAATCAGTGCTGGGAATTGCAGGCATTTGCCGGGTGATGTGCATTGACACATTGTGAAAAGCTAGAAGCCTTTTCTCTCGTAGTTGTGCTTTCCAGTGTTTCTGTAGCCTTCCAGTAATCGTTTTGCTAAAAAAAGTTCTGCTGAACACTTAATTCTTTTTTGAATTCCCTCTGCATAGTAGTTTTCTCAGTCTTGGGTTCCACTAGTTTATATTCATGGGGCTAAATATGCATCTAATAGTCTGCAGCTTTTTCTGCCTGTGTATGAACGCTTGAATTTTCTGATGTGAGATCATTGTAACAGAGAGGGGAGAAAAAAAAAAGGCAGGCTGCATCACTTCAGTTTTTGACTTGCCCTGTCCTGGTGCTTTTAGGTGTGCCAGGAAAAGACGTTTTTCTGCTCGGATTTGTTTTTACACTGCTGCTATTCCGCTTCAGCTGCAGTGCCATCAGGCTTACCTGGCAAACTGACAGCGCGGCTATTCGTGTAACTTTGCGATGAGGCTGATCTGGATCGAGACAGAGAGCTGGGCTGAAGAAGGGAAAATGCTGAGCCCTTGATTGTACAAACCTCTGCATTAAGCTCAGCAGTTTAATAGTAGTTGGCCAGAGTATGAAGTATCACATGATGGGGAATAGATGAGGAGTTCCCTGGCTTTGTTTATACTGCCAGACCTGTGAATTCAGTTGTTCAGATTAATCCTATTGTGAATGTACAGATCTAAATGTCCTCTAGTGTGTGTCCCATTTAGTACAGCCCGTTAGTCCATGACTTCCCTGACTTCCCTACCATCTGGTCCTTGGCTATAGAGAGGAATTTTTCTTGTATATGTGTCTCCATAGCAACGAGTTTGCAGTTGATATGGAAAGTAAGCAGTTGCCCTAGCAACGGAGTTACTGATGTGGCAGCTTCTCTGCTTGCAGGGAAAGGGCTAAGCTAGTTCAGACCCATTATGTAGGTTTGCTGTGATTATAGTTGCGCCCACTAGTGCTGCTTGAGCTAAGGGGCTGCTGAAAAATTTTGTTATGAGCCCTACTTTTTCTCCCTTGAAGATTTGTTTTATTTATGTAGCGATTCCTGTTTTGAACAAAGACTAGTAGGATTGTCTTTTCAGGGTGTGTGATAAGTCTGTGCCTGTTATGAATGCAGACTTCCTCAGTCATCGTTACCAGATGAGGGGAAATGATGTTTGACCTCATTGGCTTTGCTGCAATATTTTTGTCTCAGTGAACAGCCTGCAGTTATAAAGGCTGGAGCTCTTCTCCACTATCCTGCTGTATTTTCTGCTGTTTGTGCTTTTTTGAGCATCTGTCCTATCAAGAGCACTCCTCTTTGTGTCTGCTCTGTGTTGTCTGAGATAGGGAAACACACACTTGCTCCCAGCTGTGTGTGCAAGCTGAAGAAATTCAAACATATCAAAGGTTTGCTTGGCACTTGTGCTGAGGAATGTCTTAATAAAAATGTAATGAGGGTAAAGGATATGTTTATGGGAATGGGGGAAGAAAATTCTCCTCACTTGATGTGATAGTTATTCTTAGAAGTACATAGTCCACAACTGGGTCATGGAGATCGAGCCAGGCTCCTCCTCCGTCTGGAGAAGGCTCCGAGACCTGAGGACTCCCAAGTGGTCCTTGAGCTCTTGGAGAGCTGATGTCCAACTTGTCCTCATCTAATGTACTGCCTCTCATAAACACTCTGCCAGGGCATCTGACAGGAGTCGCTGGGGACCCTTTAGGCACAGGAGACTGAAATTTCAGGAGTGCCTCCTGCAAATGTCTTTCCTCTGATTTGATAATGTTTGGGCTTTTGACAGGTAAAACCGTGCAGAAAGATAAGCACTGGCTGGAGTGAGAGGAAAAGGAGCCTGCTTGTTTTGTGTTAGGATCTCCTAATCCCATCTGCATATGCACAAAGGTGAGGGACATCGGACCCTGTCCTCCCTCTTTTAATGCCATTATTTGAGAAGATTTCCTGTGAAAGTTCAGTGGCGCTCTCGGGATAGAAATATCTCCTCTGATTTTAGTGTTGTTATTATCCAGCCTGACCCAAATAACAGAAATGTCAGAATTTCACTGCATTTATAACATCTTGTAGAACTAAAGTGAAAAAAAAAAAAAAAAAAAACCAAAAAACCAGAACAAAATAACCCCTCAGATTCATGTTAAAGGCTTCAGATAATACTGAATCCACTAATAAAATAATGCCCTAAATAAGCTGGTGCAACTGTTAATTTCTCAAATTATTAAAAGAATATCTTTTGGTTTTAAGTTGGAATTTGTCTAGTTTTAAATTGAAATCCATTTTCTTATATCTTTGGCTGTCGTACCAAAAAGCTCTCTAATATCATAAATTTTCTCCTTTAACTGGTATGTGGAGAAACGAGGGTCATCTCTTTCTAGAGCAGTCATAAAAGTCTGTAGAACTATAGCGTAAATAGAGTTTCCAGATATCTGACAATTTATGGAGAGCTTTTCTTTTTTTTATTTTTGAATTTTTGAGAGTTTTTATTTTTAAATTGCAAACCCTAGAAATTATGCAGAATATTTAAATAATAGATTTCCTAAAGCTGTGCATGGAAATAACACTCTTCCATTTCACTGGCTTCCAGCTGCTTGACTTCACATCAGAGCTAACTCTGCAGTGAAGTCTGCCTGTATGAACTGTTATAGAGCTTTAAAATGCACAGTCAGTTCTTTTTCAAGTAATGATGAAGAGCTGGCAATATCCGGGGAGTCCTCTGAACCTTATATCTGAGGTATTTATGTTATCTTGCTCTTGGTTATGATAGCCCGTGTGCAGGCACCCTGCTGGGTAACTGGGGTGTTGGTTGCACAGTGACAGGCTATTGACCTCCAGAGGAGATTGGCTACTAAGGTTCAATATACTGGAGTAACGGGGCTCTGCCTGAGCTCTTCACCCACAGCAAAGATGATACAAAGTGTGTTAAGCAGCACTGAAAGAGCCCAGGAAAGCAGGAACTGCTCTTTACCATTGGCTTTGGGCTGTGGTGGGGTTGATGAGTCCATTTTTTAGCTGTGGTTGCATTCTCTTGCTCCTGACTGTTTGCTCCAGCACCTTCCTGGCGCATGAACTTTCGTGTTTCTGCAACAAACTATGGATCTGATCAGATCTGATCTGGCTGGATTTTTATCTTTCCTTCTTTTAATTCTTGTGTTGCTTTTCACCTTAATTCCCCAATTCAGATCACAGCGCAGTCCAGCTAACTGTTATACTGGCATGACAAGAGGAATGGACATGATGGGGAGGCTGGGGAATACGTCCAGTTCGGATTGCTGAGGAGACAAGCCATTCCTGACAAAAGAAAGGCTGGCAGCTGCAGGGTACATGACTGCTTAGTGGGGTTATGGATGTGGTCCCTGCCACAAGGTGAAGGTTAAGATGAAATGAGAACAGAAGTTTAAATACAATGGGAGGCTTTCCTCTGTGGAAATGTTTCTTTTTGTTTTCCCTTAGGAGCAGGACTGTGCTATTTGCAGTTTAAGTGGCCTGTGTTAGTGGTTCTTTGTGGTGGTCTACAGCTGATTTAAAGTGATCAAAGTCTGGGCTGCCACCACCATGTATGATCCCTGCCCAACCTGGCCACCTGTTCCCTTTGCTGGGAGATGGAACTGATCTGGGGCTATATTACCAGCCCCTCTTCAGCTCATACTAGCACATATGTCACCTCACAATGAGCGGGCTGAAAACTGTTTGCATAATTTTTGCTTGGGTTATTTTTCAGTGAGCTAATTTAGCTGGATTCATTTTCAGCTCCCTGTTTAGTTCATGGTTACTGTGGTCAGTGGAGCACCAGTGTCAGCACAGGCCGTGGGCTCAGCTCTGTTTAATCTGGCATGAAGCTGTGCCTACGGCTTCCAGCCAGCTCAGAACTGACCTGGTGACAGCTGGAGATGGGGAAGGGAAGGGGTGGAGGATGCTCTTACCTTTGAGAGCACGGGCTGCACTTAAATCACTGGGGCTGGTTGTATGTTCAGTACGATACATGCTTGGTGCTGGATTTGGGTTCATAGGACAGAGGTGAAAGGTCCTATGAAAGCTGCACAGGGATGTGCATGCACACACGTGTATGTTCTCTAGGTTTGTTTCTTTCTGTTGCCTAAGGTGCTTAATATTGCTAGTAGAGGTGGCTCTGCATGGAGCTGTGTTCTGTATCCTCTGAAAAACTATTGTGGAAGAGGAAAGGATGTCTATAAAACCAATTGTCAGGCTTGTTCATGCTGCTGTTGTTACGTCCTCATCACCTCCGAGGTTTCTTCCTATTTGTCAGAGAGCTAATGAACTGTTGTTGTCACTGCTAGCAGAGGAAGCACAGGTCCTGGAGCCACACTGTGATTGAGCACAGGAGGCCTGACTCGTGAGGGGCTGGAGGACATGGGTGCATGGGAGCACTTTTACATGTCCATTAGTGAATGTGGCAAGCACCAGGCCCACCATGGTGGCTGTTGTAGTTCATCAGAGATGAACTGGGCTTGCTGGTCTGGCTGGTGTAGCTGAGTGTATCTGTCCTGTCTTGCACTTCAGTTCTTCAGCAGAACATCAAAGACTCCATTTTAATTACTAATATGTATCCCTTAGACTTCCTACTTCCTTTCCTAAAAGGGAATTGAACTGTTTTACCTTGTCTGAAGAAGCCCAGCAGACTGTGCTGTGTGGCTTCTTTTCCTGGGTGAAGACCTTGTAAAAAAAACATTTAAAAGTCTTGATCACAACTGAGCAGCTGAAAATAACTGAGGAGTTGAGAATGGTCTTTAGGCAGCCTGAAGTAGCCTTTGAGTTGCTGGAGAAGCTTCCTTTCTTTGCTCTGGATTCAGGCAGTTGCTGTGTCCTGCTTGCTGAGCCAGACAGCTGAAGCCTTGGTTCAGTCCTGCAGGATCTCCACATTTCCGGTAAAGTCATTCAGATGACTGGGACCTGTGGGGTCTGGGCATCAGTCTCCAGGCTGCTCATACCTTCACCTTACGTGTTGTTTTCAGCTGATTGCTGTATCTTCATCATAAATGTAGTTAAAACGAATGGCCTAGAGTAACACAAGCCAAAATCTTTATGAAGAAGGAAGCCAGTGTGACTGTTTTTAGTTTAGTTGGTCAGTGGTGGGTTAGCATGTAAAAGTAATTGACTTGAGTCACTTCAAGACTGGGCAGACTGTTGCTGGATGAGGTCATGGTGCAAGCACTGTATATAGCTATAACAAAGCACTATGTCACAAAACAAAACAAGTCTAAGTGCAAGGTTGCTGCACCTGAGTTGGGGCAATCTCAGTCATGAGTACAGACTGGGAGATGAACTCCTTGAGAGCAGCTCTGTGGAGAAGGACTTGCGGATGAAAAGCTGGACAGGATCCAGCTATACTCACTTGCAACCCAGACAGCCAACCCTATCCTGGGCTGCATCCAAAGCAGCGAGGCCAGCAGGTTGAGGGAGGGCATTCTGCCCCTCTACTCTGCCCTAGTGAGACCCCACCTGGAGTGCTACATCCAGCTCTGGGGCCCCTGACATAGGAAGGATGTGGAGCTGTTGGAGAGGGTTCAGAGAAGGGCCATGAAGGTGATCAGAGGTCAGGAACACTTCTCATGAAGACAGTCTGAGAGAGCTGGGGTTGTTCAGCCTGGAGAAGAGAAGGCTTCCTGGAGACCTCATTGCAACCTTCCAGTGCTTAGGGGGGGCTTACAAAAAAAGAGGGATAGTGACTTCATACACAAGCAGAGAGTGACGGGACAAGGGGGAACAATTTTAAACTAAGAGGAGAGATTTAAATTAGAAGTTTAGAAGAAATTCTTTATTGTGAGGGTGGTGAGGCACTGGAACAAGTTGCCCAGAGAACTGTGGGTGCCACATCCCTGGAAATTTTCAAGGCCCGGTTGGATGGGGCCCGGAACAACCTGATCTGGTGAGTGGCATTCCTTTCCATGACAGGTAGTTTGGAACTAGGTGATACTTTGAAGTCTCTTCCAACTCAAGCCTTTCTATGATTTTATGCAATTAGTCTTACAAACAAGTATTTGCTTAAAAAAAAAAGGCCCCACGTGGCTGCCTCTGGTTAAGTTTTGCTTAGTAAGTATCTGGGGAAAGACATGCTGCATGCTTATATGTATTTTTAAACTAATAAAGCTTTATATCTCCAAGTATTTGCTTTTGTCTTTTGATTCATAGTCTGGTGTTTTCAACTAGTACAATTCAAGTGTCCTGTCTTCCAGGTAAAGGAAGATACTGAAAAAAGTTCACTTCTATGAGATATGTAAGAATCTTGCTGGGTTTTCTTGTACTTCTAGTTGAAGTCTGTTTGTTTTTAAGTAGTTTAGGAACAATGAGATTTTGCTTTCTTTAGTAGTAGCAACTGGCTTGTTAATGGTTTAGTATTTAAGTTTTGGTCTCAAGGAAAAACTTTAATTTAGCTTCATAACATCTGTCATTCGATCTAATTCATGGGTATTTTCAGTCCCTTCCCCAACCATTCTCCATCTGCTCCAGTGTCTCAGAACTGGCCAAAAGCAGTGTACCCTCTCAGCTCTAGAGCTGGGAAATTATTACAGGTGGGCTGGGGAAGAGAAGAGTTGCCAAATTTGATTGTCTGGCAGTGCTTCACCGACAAGCAGCAGAGAAACGCAGGTGGTTGGTTCAGGTGCATTTATTGAGTCCCTGACCTTGCCACTTCAGCTCTCACATCCTTAAAAGTAAAGTGGATGCTGTATGTGTGCTTGGATGCTTTTATCAGTCTTGTTTATTTTTTGTGCCTTAATTGCTGTGTGTCCTTTTCTGGCTTGGAAGAATTCAGGCATGGAAGTAATACCATACGCCTTCTTTAATTGTGGAGACAGAGGTGGCCCTTCTGAAGGGGCAGACATGTTGTTGTTGGACAGTAGCCCTGCGGATGGTTTCAGCAGTCTGGCTGTCCTGTGACTAACTGGCCTCATAGGTGGGGGCAAGGAGCACCTTCCTCTGTTTTGCTGCTTTTATCAAGAGCTTCCTGAGGTATTTTCCCTTTGAACAAAATTAGCATCTGGGACTGAAGTTCACAGCAATTCTCACCTTTAATTACACAAGGGGGTGCAGAATGCCTTGACTTTGCCATACCATCCTGTCCAGGATTCCTCTTAGCCTGCAGCCTTCAGATCTTACTGAGCGAGTGGCTGGAGCTGCTGAGATGCCTGGTAGTTGGGACAGTGCACCCACATATGCTCATCATTGCTGCCATGTCTGGCCATTTATTGCAATGGCAATAAAACTCCGGTTATCTTTTCTTGAGAATAAGCACATTTATAACAGCCTGGATGCTGACAAGGTTTATCTACTTTCTGGCAACAAAACTGGTTTCTAAAGAGCCCTAAATTTCAAGTCGTTGTCACTAGTGTCAAACTCACCAGTGTTACAGGTCATGTAAGATAAGCCTCAGGAGAGAGGAAGAAGGTGAGCAACCTGCCTGCTTTGGTATACAACTGTTTTTCCTCCTGAATTTTTGGAAGGTAATTATTGGCCCTTCTTAGCCTAAAGAGGGCTTTTTTTTTTTTTTTTTTTTTTTTTTTTTTTTTTTTTGGTGTGTGTTCTCCCATCAGTTTGGACTCTTGACTTTAGAGGAGCTGCTTTTGATTTACTCTCGAGTAAACAACAGCAGAATTGTGACTGAGGGCTGTGGAAAGCAGCAGTTGTGGCCATAAATGATGCCTCTGGATCTTACTCAGTTATCCATTTTAATAATTTTGGAGACAGTATGTTTTAATTATTTTTCTTCTTAAAATTCATTTATTTCAGTTTAGTTCTTCAAATTCCATTCTGGGTGTTAAGGAAAAACCATCCTGGGGACTGGTGTAGGAATTTGTGGGAGGACTCGTTTTAAGGATCTTAAACGTGAGTGGGTTTTTCCTTGTTGTAGTAGAAAAGAAATCAAATTGCTGCTCTTAGCCAGTGACTTAAGATACTAAAGCACTATCTACAGCATGCTGAATTGCTGTATTTCATTGCAGAAGTGAACAGTAGCAATTTACCACTAGTTGAGAACTCTCAGGATTTTGAAGCACTGGTGTAACTTGCTGAAAGACAAGTTGGTAAGCCCAGAAATGAATGGGCTTCTGTACAGGGAAGTCTCAATGGCTTGGAGAATTTTCTGTGGCAGTACGTGGAGCAGAAACTTATTGATGGGATTTTGCATAAGAGAATCTAGTTGAATGCTAAATTCACACTCATTCAAGCTTTGAGCAGAAAATTAGGCTGTGCTCCAGCGTTATGTTTATGAGATCCCACGGCTGCCTACTGTGGGAGGATACTCACTGAGATGAAGCAACTATTGTAAATGTTTTTCTGAGTTTACAGTTGAAAAAAAATGCCTGCATGCAACTTG
Organism: Pyrocephalus nanus; assembly: GCA_038380795.1. Classification (NCBI taxonomy): domain Eukaryota; kingdom Metazoa; phylum Chordata; class Aves; order Passeriformes; family Tyrannidae; genus Pyrocephalus; species Pyrocephalus nanus. The sequence goes on along the minus strand of CM076265.1, from coordinate 46,320,832 downwards.
CAGGACTTTGGGGAGTTAATGCAAGACTAGGGTTAGGTGCTGGGATACCTCAAGCTTTCATTTACATATTTTTCTCTCTTCCTCACCTTTGAGGGTGCAGAGTGGGAACACCCTTCTTGTGGGTTCTGTGTGCTTCAGTAAAAATAGGGAAACTATTAATGAAATGTTCTTGTTTTAGATTAGGAGGAGGGGTGACAAACATCACTGTTAAGTGATGAAGAACGTAATAATGGTAGCAGTTTTGTAATTAGATCTGTTTTCCTTAAATATCTGGGGAGAATTATATAGATCTTGCAAGGTTCATCTTTAGAAATAAAGTCCTTGCCAGGCAGGAAAAGCTGTAATTGAAGGATTCTCCTCAGTACCACTGCTTTGCAGTGTCTGTCTGCATGCAGCCTTCTCCAGTCCCTGAATAACACAGAATCACTGCACTTCCAGAGATCATCACTGCTCCTGGGAGTGCTTTGAAGGCTTTTGGAGAGCAATATTTGACAGCTTTAAGAACTGCCTGCTGCCAGCTCATATGGAGCTACAATTACACTTAGGCTTTGGGAGAATACCCTGGGCCAAAAGGTATTCAGTTCTGCAGAAATCCCCTTCAGAGATAATATTTATTATAAATTTAACTGGAAATAATGATACAATTCTTACATAATTCCACCCATCCTGAAGTACTTGAGAACTAAGGGGCTGTAGATGAACAGAATCATAGAAGCACAGAATATCCCAAGTTAGAAGAGACGCTCAAGGATCATCAAGTCCAACTCCTGGCCCTGCACAGGACAGCCCCAAGAGTCACACCAGGTGCCTGAGAGCATTGGCCAAACACTTCTTGAACTGTTACGCTTGGTGCTGTGACCCCTTCCCTGGGGATCCCATTCCAGTGCCCAATCACACTCTGGGTGAAAAACCTTTTACTCATATAGGAGTGTAAGTAGTTTTCTGGCTTGCCTGCATAGCTGAGGTAGGAAGGAATGCATGGTGTGCACAAGAAGTGCAGGTTTTCAGTCTTTAGCTAGGAGAGCTGGGAAAGAGGAGAGTCAGGATGTGACTGAGATGGCTGGGAATTAGACAATTGCTGGCACTTGTAGTGTTGCATGTTTTGTTTTGAAGCAGTCAGATAACTTGTCCAAAACTTTTTTTCCTGTGTTGGCAATTAATGTTATTAATGCATTTATTGTTATGTAATTACTTGTGCTAGTTTCTTTGCATTTTCTCTTGCTTATCCTTCTTCTATAGAGAGGAAGGTTTTTTCCCTTCAGTGCTCAGGGTTAAATATACAGATCTTGCTTTTGTAAAAGAGGGTAGATTTGGTTTTTACAATTTTATATTGATTTCTAATACTTTCTAGAGTTCTGCCTGCATGGTAGATAAAGAGGAAGGCAGCTGTCATAGAGACAAATTACACAGGAGACTCAGTCCAGTGCTAGCTCCCAGCTGTTGAGGCAAATGCCATTTTATTGTTCAGGCTGTACCTCCCTTTTCTGCTTAAATTCATTTATTTTTTTAATCTATCTATCTATATATATGTGTGTGGGTATACAAATATATTTTATATATAAAAGCATGACAAAGTTGCATTGTTTTTTAGATCATCCAAATACTTTTAAGGTTAAATAGGAGCAAAAATTGCGTTGTCACATAGAGCTTTCTATCTGCTTATGTCTTTGTGGTAGGAAAACAAAATGATGTTGTAGTGGTATATATCTGCAAAATTTCCTTGGGACAGACATGTTCCGTTGCCACAAATAGTTACCAATTAGTCTAAACAGATCACTCTCAATTAAAAGTCTTAACTAATCTGAATTGTCTCTTGTTTTCTCCAAAACAAACTAGCATTTAGTAAAACACCTCCACTTTGACTAATTAGTTGTTGTTTCAGATTTTGCTAAAACTTTAAATGCCTTTTGGATAGTGCTGCATTTGTTCAGAGGAATAAAGTTCCTTGTTCTTGACTTAACAAGTCTGCTTTGATGTGTCATTTGCTATTGGTTTTTAGAGCTGCGTGATTTTGAATTTGGAAAAGCAGAAATGTAATTATGACCCTTTCCATTAAGAGACAAGGTTTTCTGTCATTCTTGTTAGGAAAAAAAAATATTTTCATTTAGAAAGCTTTGATTTTAATTTGTAGCAATGAAATTGTAGGAAAGATCTTGCTTTTTCATCCTGTTTTTCTGCTGACTAGGAAAAATACAGGTAAATGTCTTCTCCCCACTAGCTAAAATACTTGCATTATTTTAGTTTCAAAGTAAATATGCTTATGATCTTTTGCTAATTACCTTCTGCTCTTTCACCAGCATTTGAGTTGCACTCAGATTTACTCAACAGTTGACTATCTGTTGATTCCTGTTGGTTCCAGAGTGGCTTAAATGGCTTTTCAGTCCATGCCACATGTAGCTCTTAGTGTTGCATGGCGTTTAAGTTAGACCGAGTACTGTTAGCATCTAAGGGTGTGTTTGTGTAATAATGGATATGATAAGAGTGGTGTGGGAGGCTATTTATATAGGATTTGTGTCTTAAAAGTTATGAAATAGGCTTAAAAATCAGGTTGTCATTTAAAATAATGAGGGAGGGGATGTGCGCCTTATTTTAGAGCCTTTATGGTCTTTTACAGGCTCTTTCATAGAAGTGAAGGCAGCCTGAAAAAGTTTGGTTTGGGCTCCCCCACCCCCGCCATGATTTTGCACCATCTCATGATTTTCTGACAGAAATATGTAAAATACCAACATGCTAAAAATGCTGTGAATTGCCAATATTAAAGCCAGATTCTGGAGACTGGGATAAAGGTGTAATCTGTCAAGTTTCTTTCAAACTCTTTTGTTGATGGTGTGTTTAGTATTGCCTTGGAGAATCTTTTACAAGAAAAACACAGTAATTACAGAAGTCCTTGTCTGTACAATGCAGATGTCAGCATTTGTGGTCACTGAGTGTGACTGTGAGGAGAGAAGGACCCTTTGGAGCCGCCAGCCCTTTTCTGTGGGGTGGTGCTTTGGAGCTTGTATAATTGGCTTCCTCTTATGGGGCAAGTGATAGTGGGGTTTTACACTGCCAGCATGCTCAAGGGCTGGTTACTGTTTTTCAGCTGGTTTTGGTACATCATGCGGCTCTAAAAGGTAAGATGACTGCTGCCAAAGTGTTTTAGCATTGATAGGATGAATGGAGTCAATTATAAAGGGTCCCTTCCTTTTTTTTTCCAGCCTTTGAATAGGGCCTTTAGCAGTTTGGACCTCATTTTCTAGCTATGCATTTTTCTCTGTAAGGATGTTTGCATGTTATTTTTTGGTTGCTTTTCACATTCAGGTATTCATTTCCCATTGCTGTTTTTGTGTGGGTTTTTTTTTCCTCTTAATTCTCTTTTTTTTCTTACTTGCATCATCTGTAAATGGAACTGATCATAAACATCTGTCTGAGGAACACAGGGGCAAGTGCTTTCAGTCATTGTTGCACTGAAAATGCATTTGCATTTTGAAAAAGAAAAAAGTTGCAACCCTTTTCGAAGCAGAATTTTTATTCGTAAACCATGTGCTATTTTTGGTGTGTCAAATAAGAAGGCTTCCTGTGTGAAACCGATAGAAAAAAAACTCACAGGAGACCTGGAGCAGTGACTCAGGTCACAGCAGGCCTGTTTGCATGACACTTGTGTCATCAAAATAGTCCTGCTTTGGCATCCTTAAATGAGATTTTCTTTTCCTTTAGATGGTACCTCTGTTCAAAGGCATATTTGATCATATATAATTTGGAGAAAAGAATTTTCTATTCTTCTGAGAATATCATACATCTTCGCTTCCTTGTTACTTCTGAACTCCTTACAATACCATCATCTGATTTTGGGCAAGTTGTCAATTTTCATTAATGGAGTCTGCTCAGAAATTGTTTCTCCCTTTTTCCTTCCACTTCAGGCACGTTAAGCCAGATAAATTAATACACTGATGTTTGATCACTGAGCAGTAATCACCCTAGTGCAATACTGATCAGAAGCCTTTTTGTATGCAATGATCAGAATGAGTAATAACTTGCTAGTAAACACCGAGGAGTGGGAGGGTGAAGACAGTGAGTTAGCCCCATGTAGAAGTTGATACAGCTTTTCTAATTTCCACAGGTTTCTAGACTCCACCCAACAGTGTTCTCTTCTCTTTTTAACCCTTCCTCTGCTCCAAACCATTTCTCTTCTTTCTCTCTCCTGTTCAAGCCAAGCATAAATCCTCCCTTTTGTAGATGGTGTGTCTTTCAGTAAGTGCGCCAGTCCCTCTTCTCAGGGCTACTGGTGCTGCTGGGGTTGTCCAGCGTCTCATTTTCCTGTGGAGCCTGTAATTTCTCCTTTCAGTATACTTGAAGCATGCACAGGCTTCCTTTTTCATGGGGGCGTCCTGTGAACATGGCACTTGAAAATGAAAAATGAGTGCTTGTGAGTTAATTCAGTTAAAAAGAAGCCAGGGAAAACCCAAGTAGGTAGGGCTGTGGTGTGTGGGTTGAAAGCTGTTTTTTACCCCCTCCTTCCTCCCACTCTTTCCTTACTGGGTAAAAGACCCAGTCTGTGCCTGAACTTGCTATTCTGAATAACCTCTTATCTGCACACAGTGACTGATGCTCACATCCTGTTTGCTACCAGCTTAGCTGAACGAGCGCCCTGAAGGGTGACATTTCTATTTCTATTGGGTCTGTTTCAGTGAGTTTGCAGGCTGGCTCTCTGCTGCTGCCTCCATCACATGCCTTTCGATTCTCTTCTGTGAATTTGAGGAAACCCGCTCTTCCTTTGCTGTTTGTATGAAATAGCAAAATCACTGTGGGATTTGGAATGGCATCTGGAAAAATGAGGTAGACTTTAAACAGAGGAAGAATCTATATTAAGTCAGGATTCTTAAGTATTTAGACTTTGATTAATGCTATGCTAATGCAGAACTAGTCTGCCCAGGAAATAACATGAATAAACCTGTGAATCCTATTCTTGCCAAGCAGTAGGTTTTGGTCAGGGACTTATTAGCTTCCTTGGAAAAACTATAGATTTAAATATTCCTCTTTTGCTTTAAGTCCATAACACCAGTGGGTTAACGTCTTAATTTTCTGATGAAATCACTTTGCCGTGTTTAATAAACTGTCTGCACACTTTCAAATCTCTTTTACTGGTGGAGGTGCTCAGGGAAGCTGAAATGCAGTATTAATTATCCATTCTAAAATACACTTGATTGAGTGGTTCATGCTGCAGGAGTTCTTCATGCCAAACTTTGTTGCACCTGCTGCATTTACCAGTTTATTAGTTGTAACCCATGAAGCTATGCTTGTTAAAATACAGTCACCTAAAAACCCCAAGACAAAACCCCCTGTAATTGTCAAGTCTATTTTTGAGATGGCTATGTGGAGAAAAATAATAAAGGGAGTCTTCTTACTGTTTTAATGTAGCTTACTGTGAATTAAATTTTGAGGCTAAGCAAGTTCATCCTGTTACCTTTTTACAGGCCTGTGCTTCTGCAGCAGAATTTCAGTAAAAGTGGGAGGAAATGTGAGCACATCTGAATTAATGGCTCCCACAATGAGACATTCCTCTGCTGTTCCTTTTAACTTACTCCACCTTGAGGATGACTTGGATGAGAGCTGACAATGTATCTTTCTTTTACCCTCTGCCATCACTTTCTTCTGCTGAGAAGGGCAGTTTCTCCCATTTCTCCTTCCCTGACCTTGACCTTCCTGGTGGGATGCTTATCCCCTGGGGCTGGTTGCAGGCTCCCCAGCTGTGGCACAATGGGTGCTGATGCCATATGCCTTCAGGGAGAGCCAGGGACTGTGCTTGCTGCCAGGATGGACACACTGTACTTAACCCACATGCCACAGTGTCTCCTGTTTGCACTTGTGGTAGTGCCGTGGCCCTGGCTGTCTCCAACCGTCTGTGGGCTGGAGCTGATGTAGGAAGAAGCTTTGTGCACTCGTTCACAGATGGGCTGTAGAGCTGCAGCCACAGGAGACTAAAGGTACAGCTGGGATTGGGAGATTGGGGGTGCTTTTGCCACTCTGCAACATGGCAGTCAGTGGAGACAGGTGGGTGTCTCTGCCGGGGTATGTAATTTTCTTGCCATCTTGAGATGGGAGCCTCCCCATGCTAGAAGGCTTTGGTGCAGTCAAGGTGTGTTTCTGACTCCTGGCAAGGCATTTGTGGACAGCTCCAGAAGATTCAGGAAGAGGTTATTGCCGTAGGTGGTGGTGCTCTTACTCTGCAGATGGGCCTGGTGAGGGCTTGCTGCTCTCTGTCTGGCCATGTGTAGGTTGCAATGGTATGGCTCTCAGATGGAATTTCTTGCTTGGTTTGGACTACAATAAAAACAAGATGCCAAGTCCCACCAGGTGAGGAAAGCCCTCTCCCATAGGCACTGCAAGTTTTAGTCCCACCAGAGTGTCCAGCGTTTAAGAGGGAGTGTGCTTACTGGTGCAGCTGGGTTTTGACCTCCCCACAGGAGGCTGGTTTGTTCCTGGAGCTGAACAGGTCTTGCCCTGGTTTGTCTCTGTTGCAGAGCCATTGATCTTACTGTCTAATTTAGGAGACATTTCTCCAAAGCCATGTGATAGTACCTGGTGTTTGGGTGGAAGGAGAATTGATGTAAGCTGCTGAAAAAATGCCAAGTCGTAGTGAAGTCCCAGGGTCTTTGAGTCCATGAGATTTGGGCTTATGACATTTGGGCTGTTGAGGCTCCTGAAGCCAGGCCCTGGCTTGATGAGTTCGTGGTGATTTGGGCTGTGTGAACAAAATGAAGGCTTCATATGCAGTCAAGAGTTGCCTCATTTTGGAGGATGTCTGCAGCATGTATTTTGTTTTGCTTTCTGGGATTTCATTCAGTCAGGAGAAACAGGAGAGGGAAAGAGAAATTATAGTGAAAAATAAGCATCTCTGAGCTTAGTGTAGAAATGGTACACAAGCAGAGTAGAATGTGTATGTAAGTAGCAGAAATAATGTGTGTGTTCATGGATGTCAAGTAACACTGAGGTCTGTGTTGCAGGAGGATGGTCGTTCTGCAGTCCATGCCTGCTGCAGGTGACAGAGATCTGTTGAGGAGGCTGAGCAGAGCTTGGGATGGAACACAGCTTTGTTTTTGTAAAGAGCTCAGGGATTCTTGGAAACTCCACATCCAGGGAGCCTCTCAAACCATTTATCAAAGTGCCTGGTGTTCTTCCTCAGTTCATCATGTAAACCAATATTAAATACTAAGCAAGGAAAACCCATACATTAAATAGATGGTTATGGGGGAAATGGTGCAAATCCATTAGCTTTTGTCAGGTCTTCCTTATTTCTGTTTTTATTTGTCACTGCTAATGGATTTAGTGCAACTTACTCCCTCCTACCCATTTCTGCTAGCTGTTAACCCCTTCACCTGGAAATCCACCCACTGGCTTATTTCATCATTAATACACCAATAGGCCAAAAATGACCTGCAAACCTTTAGCACAGATATAAGTGTTGAATAATTTTTTTAATGTCTCTTGTGTGAAGGGTTGTGTTTTAAATTTGTCCCTAGGTTTTCATATCTGATGTAACTATATATTTATAAGAAAAGGCAATTAGTGTCTTTTCCAGTTGTATAATGTAGATAATATGAAGAGTATCAGATGACCAGTGGGTATTTGAATGAGTGCACCTCTGATACAAAATTAGCATGCCCCACTAAATGGGCTGGAGTGTCAGGGGTTTTTTCCTTTTTGCCTTTGATTTTATAGGTGACCTTGAGGACTTCTTTTTTTATTCTTTTGTTTCTGCATCTCCTCAATTTTCTTTTCAATAGAGTGGGGATAATTACACTTTCCATGTATACACAGAAATTCTATAGGCTGAAAGAGCATAATTAATGCTACTTGCTGCCTAATCTCCCTCAAGTGTGCCTGTGATGGCCCATCATGGTGACAGGCTTGTCTTCTGGGTACTCCTGCTTTCCCAGCCCAGTCTCCCTTGCATCTGTTTGATCTTGCACTTTGTTTCTTCCTTGCAGTGTCACAGCCCGTCTTCTTCAGTGCCCGGACTTAGCCTAGCCTGGGGAGGCTTTGGGGAATGTCTGGGGTTGCTAAGCACTAGCATGAAACAACATCTACTTTATATAGGAACCAGGCATTGTTTAAGGGCAGTTAATGATTCTGCTTTCTTCAGCTGCTTGCAGGATTTCTGTGTGGCAGCCTAATAGCTTTATAGGGTGGTTCGCATATAAACTCAACAAGGAAATATTTAACAAGCTAGGTATGACTCTTGGAGTTGGGTGACATAATGCAACACCTCCTGAGCCTCTTGGAGAAATCATTTTTTGACAAGAGCAGTGGGAAGCTGATGTGGTGTAAGAGATTCACTGCTGGCTGTAGGCAGTCATTTTGTGCGAGCTTACCTGTACTAATGGACAGGTGCTGCTGTGCTGGAGGAGCACTGGACTAGCTGTGCCTGTGGTGTTACCTGGAAGAGGGTCACCACGATTGAAATAATGGTAGGGAGATGTCGCAGACCCAGTGTTGAAGTGCCCCTTACCAGGATTAGGAGCCTGGACTCTAGGGACGTGCTTTGGTTTGTTAGTCTTTGGTGGCAGCTCAGACTTGCTGGGTCTCTAGAAGACATTTCTGGCTTCTCTGTACTCATGAGGGGAAGTGCTGAGGTAAAAAATTGCTTAGAAGCCCGAACGTCTTCATTAGCATAAAACCTGAACACAGACACTCCTGTGCCTACTGTTTCTTTGCTCCACCTGTGGCAGGTAGACAAGGCCATAGGATCTGTGCCTGTGACTCTATTTACTGGAATCTCTCTGGAGGTTTGGGTGGGAGGCAGGGGTGGGCAGCCTCTGAAGGCACTGCTGCAGGGAGCAGGGCCCTTCACTCGGATAGCACGCACTATCCCAGAGGTACAAGGAAAATTGCTGGTTATGTCTTGTGCTGGTGAGACTTGAACTCATTTAATATTAGAAGACCACTGGACAGTATGCATTTTGGTAGCACTTTCTTGTTGTTGCAGGATCTTGCATTGCATCTTGCCTCTGAAATAGGTTGAGGTTTTTTGACTATGGAATACACAACCTTCCCTTTTTTCAGCTGTTACTTCACAGCGCTGATCTAGCCTCTTTATTCCTGTATCATTGTTCATTTGTGTGCTTGGCTTACTTTTTGTTTTATTTCGTTTTGAGACAAAGTAGTCTTTTTCTACTCTAATTGTACTTCCATTCTCAGGGAAGTTACTTACCCAGCCAACCTCTCCAGTCAAAGAGGTGCCCATTTTGTTACTGGAAGGAGAGCAGAGACATGGAGATGGTTAATGCTGCTGCACCACTTGGGGAAGAATCAGGCCACTTTCCTAATGGCAAACCATGGGGTTAAAAGGTTGATGGCTGAGTTGGTGTCTGGGCTATCTCACTGAGCAAGTGAGCTAAAATACCAAGAGGTGAGTGTGAAAGCAGAGACTTGGACTTGTGTGATTTGAAGAAATGGATGTTTTTACTTGGAGCAAAATAGGACTTTAAAAGCCTTGACCTTTTGTTTTCTTGAGAAATCCTTGTAGGTTCTTGATGCAGCTGGTTTACTTGGGTTGAACACTGTACTTCAGCAATCTTTCCCGTCAAACCTTTAATTTCAGGCATGAAATCAGCATATATTTATGGTTATGTAATTGTGCTTCAGCTAGTCTCTTCAGTCTTTTTCACCTTTGTGTTTGAGCTGAGCTGTGACTGCTGCGTTACTGAAAAAAAAGTTGAAAACATGCAGGAGAAATGGATGCGTAGTTTTTGTTATGCTGCATGCAGATATTACTTCAGTTTTCTATTGGTGTCAAGCTGCCACATAACATTGCCAAACCTTCCTTGTAAGAGCTGGGGAAATTTCTAACTCTCTTAAGTTCATAGGTCAGGAGGTGTTTTTGTGTGGGTTTATAAAAATTATAGGCTCAGTATGCAGTTGTCACTGTCATAAAATGGTGAGTAAGGTCTATAGTGCTTTAAAGCTGGATGTAGAGAATTTCTCTGGTCTGTGCTAGAGAAGTTAAAAGAGAATGAAGAAAATCTACCCTTAAACTACATGAATAGGTATTTGTAATTTTTATGTGAGATTGCAGTGAATCTGAGGAATGTGTTTTGTAATAATAGGAATCGTTGGCAGTGGCTTTGTTTTTCTTTAAGGATTTCTTAGCAGTTGTACTTCCTAATTTAAAAAAAAAAACAAAGCAAAAAACAACTTAAAACCAAACAAACCCCCCCACAAAAACTAGCTGACCTCAGATGATTCAATGCTTTGCTTGTGTCTTTCTGCAAATTACTTTGTTTCATTGTTCATTTCTAGAGAACCCACCAAACTCATATGCAAGGTACACAGTAAAGAGGATAAAGTTTTCCTGTTATCTGTAACTACCCACAAAAATCTATTTCCACCTGGAGAATCTATGTGGGAGAGCAGAGCAAGCAACACTTGTCTTTCTTAATAACTTGAAATACCAATGAGTAAAGATAACCAACAGAGTTTTAAACAGACTGGCAGACCAACTTTGGCATCTAATCTTAACTCTGCCTGAGCATTTGCCAGCCAAATAGTTTAAAATTTATTATGCAATATCACTTCCAACTTTCAATACTAATATGCTAATTCTGATGCATGTAGATGAAGGAACTGTAGTTCTGAATTGGTTCTATTTTAGCAGTGATACCCTTCATTTGGAGGAGCATGATACTAACGTGAGGGATAGGTAGTTGAATGAAAAGGGTAAGGGACGCTCTTCTTGTCATCACTGTCTGCAAGTGAGTGGCACATAGCTGGCCTTTGAGTAGTGTTCCTGGTTGCACAAGTTTTCTTTGGATATTGAAAAACCCCTCTGCCCTTGCTGTTGCAATGCTGATTCAACACAGTAGCAGTGGTAACAGCAGGTTTGCATTTTCTAGTCTTGGTGAATTTTTTAATCACGAAACATGTTTTTCTCATAGTGCCTGCACGATGTTTGCAGACCATCAAGAGTAGGGACATATTTAGTGAAGGATATGTAATTGATGTTGTATTGTGGGATGGTTTTGAAGTCACTTGGCAGGTTTCTCTGCATAGTGCAAAAAGGTATTTAAGCAATTCATTCTCTCTTGAGGTAGATTTTGCAGTGATTATTGCGTTCATCTCAGTGCGTTTTAGAGCTGAAGGCAGGGGGTCCATGAGGTGCAACTCAGAAAGTATTTTACTTCCCTTCCTCCTGCTTCTCTGTTTCCTCACAAAAAATGCATCACTTTTCTTGTTAAATGCATTTTTTTAGAAGATTAGAAAAGGGGGACTTGTGTTTAGGAGGAATCCTTGATGTTAGTTTGCTCTTGCTGGGAACCAACCAGAAAGCTGTTTTAATCAAAGTTTGCAGAATTGCTGTGTCTTTTGGGTGACTGCAGTGTCAGGAAATGCCGTACTCTTTTTCATGGGTAGGCTTTTCCATCGTGCCTTGTGCTGCCTGACGGCCCTGGGCATTCTCTCACCACTCCCAGAGGTTTCATGCACAGGTGTGAGCAGTCAGCAGTGACACAGAGTCTGTGAAAAGGTGGCTGATGGCTTAGTGCTGCTACATTTGGTGTGGTGCAGACACAGAAGTTGAGAAACGTGTTTCTGCTCTAAAAGAATCATTTTTTTCAGATTCTGGTCCTGGCTGTAGTTACTCAAATGGTTGTTTTAAATTTTGTGGTGACATGGATAGTTCTATCCTCTAATTCTTTTTGATCCTGTAGAAACACTTCTGTGCTCGTAAAATGCTTGGACACCTGTAGAAGTTGTTTGGCATTCCCATGGATTAGCTTGGAGGCGAATCTGTGTGAAAGGTTTACTTCAAGCCTGCTGTTGCAGCGTAACTGGACACAATAAGCTCAGGATAAGTATTTCTTTAGAGTAAGAACCTTTGATACCCAGTAATCTCTCCACTATTACTTGCAAAGAGGTCACTTCCTGTAACAATAGTAGGTTTCATCCTTGAGAGAAAACTAGATCAGTAATGGTGAATACTGACACACAAAGGTTCTTCATCACTGCAGAACATGTCCTTAATGTTATTCACAGGTCCTGTGTTAACAACTGCAGCAACTTGCACTGAGCTAGACAGGGATAGATGTCACAGTGGTGTGATTTCAAGATCTGATAGCCTGAGGCTGCAGATGCTAGTTGGAAATGCCCTTTTTTGAGTAATAGGAAATTTCTGCTTTTTCTGTTTGCTTTTATGGTTACTGAAGTACCCATGTAGCCAGCGTGACATATTTCTTAGATGCTGTACATCTGTACCACTTCAGCCTGTGTAGCTGCCGTATACCTGATTCATATTGCTGATAGTTGTTGAGAAAAGCCTGGCCACTCATCCCCTCCTCATTTGGTAGTGGAGAAGTAAGAGGACAGATCTACTCAGTGGAGAGCTGTTGTCTGGAGTAGCAAGGTCTTTAACTCTGAGTGTTGTTTAATAATTCTCAGCTTGCTGCATAGCCTGGGTGCCTGTGCAGAGCTGTGGGGTCACTCATGGGTCTCATTTTGGTTTCTCTCCTCCCAGCCTACCCCTGTGTTGGTGCTCAGCATCTCAGTGTCTCTGGTCTCACATGCATGGCCTGGCCTTTCTCTCAGGGCTGTGTGCCAGCCTAGCTGCTCAGCTCACCCCAGCTCTCCCCTGTACTCCCGCTCCATGTCATACCAGTTTTCCCATTCATCTTACGAGCTGCTTTGTATCCAGCCAGAGCCCTGTTTTTCCTTTCTCAGTGTGCTGTTCCAAGAAATGCATCAGGGTGTCAACACAGTTCCTGCTGCAGAAGGGGAGAGCTTCCATTCCCCTCCCTGGCTCTACACATTCATCCCTTGCTTTGCAGCAGCTCTGGGTGCTCATCAGACCCTTCATGTGAGCCAGCTTAATAAGTTTAAATGACATCAAATTGTGTGAGCAGAATAGTTTTCTTTGAAGAAAATTACTTGAAATGGGCTTGTGGAAGAAAGGCCAGACATATGCAAGACATCGGGGAGGAAGACTGCAGTGAAGACCAGGGAAACAGCAGGAGATGTGAGGACCCCTCCACCCACTACATCCCTTTTGGGAGATTTTCCTTAGGGGTCTGTTCCCTTAAGGACTATCTTGGTGATGCTGCTGTGGCTGTGAGAGATGTGGAAATCTGGAGCTGCTCCTCCCTGGTGTAGATTCAAAGTGAACATATTACCAGAGCTTCAGAAGGTAAAATTTGAAACTGCCAACATCCCCTGAGCCGACATATTCTGTGCTTCCTATATCTAGTCTTCCCAAATCTTTCTTTTGGCTAGACTGTTTTTATGGCAATAAAAAGAACAAATCTGGGGGGAAAAGCTGCATTCCTAACACATTTCAAGTCTGTGCTAAAATAACCAGGGAAAAAATTTCCTCAAATAAACATTATCTGGAATTTTTATATAGATGGATTATATATTTTTTCCCAGCCATTGGTCTTGGAAAGAGCTCAATGCATAATTTTTTAAACTGAGCTTTGGGCAGATGATATCTGAATACATAAGGCCAGGCAGTTAGTTGTGAAGTACGTGGAAGCAAAATCTTCATCATGAGGAGTTTTAATAGTGGGTAATGCTTTTATTCCCAGCTGTAACAACTGAAAGAGCTGACAAGCAGCATTTTAATTATTTCAATCTTTTTTTCAATTCTACTAAAAAAGGCCAAACATTTTTATTTAGATACTAATAGATTGTGTAAAGTAGGATTAAAAAAATTTTATATACAGTCCACTTGGAGAAAAAGTGACTGAACGTTGAGTGTGCCATGTAACTTTTCATGGCAATGCGTGAGTTTTAATGGCTGGGAGGGAATCAGAATTTTATATATGAGAAAGAGCAAATGTATTAATGAATTGGGATTTAGTACACAATATCATGGCACAATCTACATGTATAGTAGGTGACATAAAAAGGAGCAGCAATTTCATAATAGAAAAGGATGGGTTTTTTAAAATAAAGTTTTCAGTCATTAATGTCTCTGGGATAACTTAGTGTTGCTTTCTCTCTCTATTAACACTTCTGAAATAGTTTACATGCAACTGTAGTTTACTCTTGGACAATGTGAAGGGGACTTCTAGTAACATTCCCCTTGTTTTTAGTAACCTTAACAAGAAATGAATGCAGAAGCTGTAACCTGTGATTGGCAGGAGAGAGGTGGCTGTGCTGGCCCTGGGACCATGTCAGGAGGTCTGAAAGCGCTCCAGTGCTGAGATGATCAGGAGGCTGTTATCCACTCCTCAGTCACTTGTTGCCTGGGAGACAAATGTAATCCAGGGATTTTATTTTTTTTTTTTTTGACCCTTCCTTGCTGGTTTTTGATTGGAGTCACTTTTGACTTCTGGCGTGGAGGAGGTAGTGAAGCAGCACGCCAAGTGTCATACAATGGAAATTAATCACTAACCGAGGGCTCTGAGCACCAATGATTTCCTTTCCTGTGATTGCTCTGTGTATGCGAAGACTAATGACAAATCTAAACAGAGAGCTAACAAAGCTCTTCATGCCTCCTGACAGTCAAGAAGTATTCTTAACTGGATGGCCCTTCAGCTTTCTTTTTATTCCTGCTCTCTTACATGATTGTAGAAAAACAAAACTAACTGTCTTAAAAGAGAACTTTGCATGGTTGGGGACCTTTGCCTTAAACTGCATTTGGTTTTGCTGGTATCTTATAAGTCAGCTCAGTTGCAGTGAAAATATAGCAAATCTGCCTTCTCAGTGTTTTGTTTGTTTTTTTTTTTTTCTTAACATGGAGTGTAATTCTTCTCAATACCTTTTGTGAGAAAGAGTTTCAGTTTTTCAGTGAGATTATTTTTGGCTTTTGCAAGAATACAGGCAAGCCAAACAAATTATCTTAACTGTAATGAAAGGTTTTGAAGTTACTCTTCAGTAGTGACTTCATATTATAAGGCCCTCAGCTTAAACTAACTCTGATGGTTTTGGGGAGTAATCTCTTCCAGGTAGATGAAAAATCTATCTTGGAAGTAAATAAAAAAACAGAGAAGTTTGGAAACAATATTTTGTGTTCCAGTAAGTACAAGTAAGGTAGATGGTATTTAAGCGTAGCTTTTTTTTTGCCCCAGCTTATCCCATGCTGTAAGAAGTAAGGAATCCAGCAAAGGTTTTCTCCTGAAAAAACATTTCTAGTTTTGTACATTGCTTGTTTAAAAGGAAATTTTATGTTCTTCGTCTGGCTTTTGGATGGAGCATGGAAGTGGAATTTGGGAGGTTTGGATTCTATTTTTGACTCTGTCCTTTGCCTAAAAAAGTCACTTACTAGGCTTATCGTGTCAAGTGTCTGGCTCATTGTCTCATATTTAAGAAGGCTAAGCCTAACAAAATTCTTTTTGCAAACTGGTTTGAGATATGTGGTGCACAGCTTCCACCACTGACACCAGCAGTGGATCTTTCAGTCTCCAGCTGTGTAGTGCTTTACTGAGATGAGAGCCCAAGACTCTTGCTTGCTCTCTCTCTAGCCCTTTGAATCTTGATCTCTGGCTATGCAAGGGCCTTGCTTCACTTCAAGAGCTGGAAGATGCCTTCCCTTAGACTCTTCCATGGCCTTCTGGTAGGGCACACCGGGGAAGTAACGTGGGAGATGAGCTTAAACTCTGCGTTGTCCTGAAGAGGCTTGGCCCCATGTTCCTGCTCCCCCAGAGCAGCATGCACAGGATAGTTTCTTCATCCCCTGCAGCAGCTGTGCTTGTTTCTGACAGAAAGCTGTTAACAGCTCCTGTGGGTAGTGCCAGCCCCTCTACTTTTCTTTCGAGGCAAGTTTCACATGGTGCTATGAACTTGCTAGGTGCAACCACACAGCCATCCAGTTACATTGGGGAAGATTTTTCTTTTCCATCTATTTGTTTTTGGGGAAAATTTAATGCAGATTTGCCGTCTTTGTGAGCTTGGAAGGAGGTCTGTAAGCAGTTAGCATGTTGCAATGCATTGTGTCCTAAAGCTGCTGGTGAAGCAGAGAAGCACTTAGGAGGTGGTAGGGCAAAGATGGTAAGTTTTTGAAAGGAACAAGTGTCTGCTTCTGGTCTTCCTTATGGCTTAAGAAAGTTATATCCCACTTTTGGTGTGATTTTGTGTGTGTCTGTGTTTGTTCTTTAACATGTGAACTGAGAGCCTTGTTCCACTGACAGAAGTTGGAGCTGAGGAAAGGGATGATCCTGGATTGAAAAGTGGCGAGAGGTGGTAGCACAGCTTTCCCCACCTGTCCTAGAAAACATCATCATTTACTAGAAAATCTTATCATAATGCCTTGAAAGCTGCCAGTGGAGTGCAGTCAACAATTAGGATTGTTGGGTTTTTTTATTATACTCAAGCAGACCAAGACTCCTCCTGAGCTATCATTCTGTACGTGTTTGAGAACTGACACGAAACAATTCAAAATATCCTCTCAGCCTGACCTCTGATGGGATTGAGACAAGAACTGAAATTTCACTGCTTATAACTGCAGAATAAATACTGAATTTTAGTGTAGTCTTTGTCTTACAGATTGACCACGTGTCGCTCTATGTGTCCAGAAAGGGTAACTACAGTAAATGTTGTTTTAGCCAATCAGAATTTCACAACATCCTTAAATGGTTGTGGGCTATTTTTTTTCTTGGTTGGTTGGTTTGTTTTGGGTTTTGGGGGTATTTTTTTCCCCTCAGGGGAGAAAAGATGATTAATTTCCTCTTGTAGTATAATGGCATTGATGTCATGTGGGTTGAAGGATTAAGTCCTTTTATTTTTAAAGCAGTTGCTGGAGTGTTTAACTCCCTCCTTTTTAGCCTTGTTTCTTGTTAGTATAACAGCAAAAGGAAAAGAAAATCACTTTCAAAAAGAAGAGACTTTTCTTCAAAGTTTCCATTTAACAGTTAAACTGTAGCTTCTTATTTTTCCAATATGGGGTGATGGGGAAGTTGACAGCTATTAATAAATCATATTCAGTAGTAATGAGAGAAGGGGGGGAAAGAGCAACCAAACATTCATTCTTATTTTTTCCCCCTCAGAAGTGTGATTTAAATCATACGGTTGCAATACATTATTAATGGAGCTATAATCTCTGGCAAGCAAACTATGTTCACTTCTGTCAGACAAAAAACCCAAACCCACTGCTTTTACTGACAAATACTGCTAAATAAATAAGGCTGTGCCATTAGATCAAATATTTGATTTTTTTTAATTCTTTTTTCTTTGCAGAGTATTGGAAAGGGGTCCTTGTGGTGTATAGACCCAGAATATAGACAAAATCTTATTCAGGCTTTGAAAAAGACACCCTATCACCCATATTCGCATGTGTTCAATACACCTCCCACATCTCCTCAGGCATATCAAAGGTAAGAACTAGATGCATTTTATAACTCTAAATGTTTTCATGCAGTGTTGTGTGTGAATCTACATTAATGTAATTAAGTGATGCAGTTTGGAACTGCATTAGTGAAGAAAGCCCAGGAGCGCTGGCAGCAGCCTGGCCTTGTGTCCAGGACAACTTACTTGCCCTGCCCCTGCCTGGCATCAGCGAGATCCCCCAGCAGAGCCTGCAGTGTTCCTGCCTGAGCCACAGAGCCGCTTGGCAAAGAATACCTGAAATTAAAGTGCATGTAAGCAAACAGAGAGCACTGAAGTGGCCACTTGTCCCTTTTATGAAAACGCAGTACCCTCACTCAGAGGAGATGGGCTCGTTCTTTTCTCCCATGAGAAGTGTGCGGCTGGTGTTGCTTGTGCAGGCAGGAGGTGTCCAGGTGAGCCCTGTACCCAGATGGTGCGACCAGCCCTTGTGTGACGGGCACCAGTGCTGGCTCTTGGGATCAGCCCGGATTGGCTGCCTTGCTTCAGTGGAACAGACGTGGGGTGGGTTTTTTCCACTTGTTTTGCATTTTTTGATCTGGCTTTCATTTAGGGCAAATGTTTGCGAAGAGAGAGAATCTACAGCTGCCATCCGCCAAGTGAGAAGGCAGGCACTGGGCTTTGGCAGAACTGCTTTATCCTCGCAGCTAATACGGAAATTCTTTGCTTCACTTTTTCCAAGCGTTGGCAGCGTGTCACGGCCGGGACAGGAATGCTGCTCGTGGCCCGTGTTGCCCCGCACCCCTCAGGATAGGGGCGGGACGGTGTCGGGGCCAGCCGCAGCAGGGCCCGCAGCAGCGCCGGGACTGAGCGGCGACGCAGACGGCTCTCGTGGCGTCCGAGTTGTGGGGGTTTTTTTGCCTGTTTGTTTTAATTATTTTTTCCGCGTTATGGTTGAGGGCAGCGGCCGGGCAGGGCGGCGTGATGGTCGCCGTGGCGACGGAGCGTCTCCCCGGCAACGCGCGCGCCGGGCCGGCGCTGTGGCGTCACGAGGCCGCGGGGCCGGCCGCGGTTGCCGCGGTAACGGTAATCCCGGCACGGCGCTGGCAATGGCGGCACCGAGCCGGCTGCTGTGTCGCGGGCATCCCCCGCCTCGTCGGGGGTTCCCCTGGGCTGAAACCGGGGGGTGACGAGGCTGGGGTGTCTCGAGGCGGCGGCCCAGCTGTCCTATGTGTCCCATGGGCCATTGGGGAAACACCGTCCCTAGCACCACCTGTGGAAGTACCCCTACTACTCTGCTCTGCAGAAAGACAGATAAATAATTTAAATAGTGGATTAAAATCGTAATTTGTGCATTTGAACAAAGCATGTTCCCTGAGCCTCGCTTTGTCATTAATGCTGCCTTTTTAAGAGTATTTTAATTATGCTCATGCAGATTTATTGAGAGATTGCCGTATCAAGTAGAAGTGTAATGCACATCTGACATAGAAATGGAGGGATTTTGATCTCTTTTAATCCCCACAAACAAAAAAATGCAGCAAGCACATGCAGATGAAAGCCAGAGGATCTCCCATTTTTTTATAGCTGAAGCGACTGTTGACTCAATGGGCTGGATTTGCCAGAAGACTGTGCAGTCTGCTGGCAGATATTGCTGGCAGGAGCTTTTTCAGGTTGGGCTGAAGGAAGCAATGCATCAGTGCTGCTGTGAGCAATGCTTGCAGGGATGAACCCTTAGAGACACCCTGGCTGGGTGTCTAAGAGCCCACAGTGCTGCAGCTGCAGTGTCCTGCACAGCCTTGTGCCTGCTGCTCTGCCATCCTCATCCTGCACAGCCTTGTGCCTGCTGCCGCTTTGTCTTTGTTGTGTGGGGCAAAGAATGCCTGCAGAGTTGCAGACCTTAGATATAACTCATACTGCCCTCTTCCAATGGAGTGGGTGTCCAGAACCTCATGGCCTGTTTTCATGAGTGGTAGAGGTGTGTGTTTTGGCAGGTGATGGACAACCTGACATTTAAGAAAGCATTTATAAACACTGCCTACTTTCACCAATGCCCATTTGTAGCTAGCCAAATGGCAAAAGTTGTCTTCTGAGCAAGGGAGGAGTGGGCTAGCAAAACACCCACAAGTGAGTCCCAAAACTGAAAGGGAAACTTCCTCTCCTTGGAAACCATGGAATGTCAGAGCTTCTGCTACGCTGCTTATGCTGCCATGTGGTTTGGAGTCTTCCTTGTAACGACTGCATCATAAAACAAAGAGCTTGCGTGACTGCAGGAGTAAATACCTTGCAAACACAGACCCAAAGGAGGAGGGGTTTTGTATGAAGAAACTAGGGTCTGGCTGTTACTTTTAGCTGACTATGTTTCAGCATTTCCACTGTTACATAAAGTTCAATCTTCACATAGTATTCTAAAATATTTATTTATTCATTCTTGTAGTAATGTCTGGTGAAACATCAACATGAAGCTAGTCTAGGCTATCAGTGAATTTTGAATTAATTCTGGATTGGCAGTTACATGGTATTTTTTAAATATATTTCCAATATATTCACATTCAGATATTGAACATTCCATGTGCATTTGATAAAAAAACTCAGTAATCCGATGTGTGATTGCTTTCTCATGTGTACAAAGACTTCAGTAAGGGTAGAAAATGTAAATTCAGTCCACCATAGTCACATCTCCAGAGCAATAAATTGTCATAGTAACAAATTCCAAGAGAAATGTTTCTGATGGTGAGGATAATACTTATAGAAAAAAATCCTTGGATGGCAGGGGTTTTGCTGTCCATCCATCTTACATAACGGAAGCCCACAACTAAGAGAAACTGTCACCTGATATTAATGAAATATATCTGCAACCAGATAATTTGCCAGTATTACTCCTGCCTCTGGGAATGGGATTAATTGGAGGAATTACAAGATTTATAAGGGTCAGTTGTTGCGATTCCAGGGGGGCAAAATGACCTATTGCTTGTCTTTATCAGATGTTTTAAAAGAATAAAGATGCACAAATGAATCACATGTTCTGTTTAGTATCTGTGTAAGCAGCTTAGGGTTGAATTGAGCACAGTGTGGAGGAATGCATTATAAAAATATCCCAGGCAAATGATCACCAAACACACAAATTCTCCTTTTTTGAACAGAGTTAATTACATCAGATAATTTAGCTTCCTGCATAAGCATAAAAGGGTGGACCTTTTATGAAAAGAGTTTTATGATGTGAACCCACACATTTGGATGGCTGTTTATACCAGTATCATTTGAGATAAAACATGACTCAAACCAGGATATTTGGGTTACACTGAGTTCCATGTATAGAAGATCATAGTTTCTGGGAAAAAGACAACCTTGCTGTGTTTGTACATAAGAAGGAACTTCAGACTTCAGTTGTGTACGTTGCTACTGCAACTTAAGGCAAAGATTATCTGTAAGCTGGAAGAAAAGAATATAGCAAATTGAATTATTTAATTTTAAATGGTTTGGATGCTTATTCTTAAAAAACAACACTCATGCCAAAAACCAAAGAAAACCCCTTGGATTTTTGTTTGGTTCTTCTAATTGAAGGGTATGTTATGAAGCACAATTTATGATAAATTTCAAGAGTGAACTAACAGTGATACACATGGTTATTAAGAAAAACCCTTTCTCCTTGGTGTGCAAAAATAGTACTTTAGTCTAATGTGTTTCATTTTAAATATTTACAATTGTGTTGGCAATAGCAACCTTGAAATATATTTGTAGACACAAACCTGGTAAAGTAAATATACAAGTCAGTGCCCTGATATTTCATCTATATGCTATATTTCCAGTTTTCTGACTGTAACTGAAGCGTGGGTGGGATTTTCTCTTCCAGTAGTGCTTAGAGGGGATCTTGGAATGGATTTTTCTCTGGCTGTATTACATGGGGCTATTTCTCAATTCGGTTTCTCCTTCTGCTGCTGAAAAGTATCAGAAAATCAAAATCAGAAAATCAAAACATAATATAAAATAAATTATTAGTTTCACAAAGTGATAAAAAATATTTTAAGATTAGGGTGACCACACAGGAGTATTGGCTAGATGCCTTTATAGACTTGTGGATAATCATTTCATGTATTTTAATTTTTTCCAGTGTTTTTTGTTAATTGTAATTTGTTAGAGCAGTGGCAAATGTTGACACATCTGCCCTATAACTGATGCAATTGCCTACATGCCCAAGATAGAAACTGAAGAGGAGTTTCTTTTGTGTGCTGCCCCAGCCTGCCTGTTCATAAAGTCTTCACTGAGTTCCTCCTTCCCATTGGAACAACTCCTTAGGTGAACTTGGTTCTGTTTCAGGAAGGATTGAGACTTCAGATAGTCCTGAACTAGATTTGTGTTTGACTTCGGACATGAAGTCCACCTGTGCACATCAGAGCACTTCTGTCAGAAAAATGCCTCCTCTGGCGTGCATCACTGCATTTCAACTGGGCTGCCCTCTGTAGAGAGGGCTTGAGCCTTGCAGGGCTGAAACTGGTGGGTAAACATGTAGCAAGAACTTGCCTACAGCACGGTTTTGGTTGTTGGAGGGCAGTTGATGTATGTGGCACCTGCTGGTGGTTGGTAGAGTGGGTGCTACAGAGCCATCCTACTGCACTGCTGGGCTCCTGGCCAGGGCTGCAGCCTTGGCGATGGGGGGGAAACAGGCCCCACAGGGGGTCAGCAGAAAACCACCTCTGCTGCTTGTGTACTCACTTCCCATAACAATATTTCATTTAAAAGTGCATGGCTTCATCATATGGTTTTCCATTCCCCTTCCCCTGTTGAAGTGTTGGTACAGGGTGGGCCAGTGGATCACAGAGAGCCTGCAGGTATGTGAGTGACTACATGTCTTATGAAACACTGCTAGCCTGGAATTTGAAACATTTGAAGTGGCTTCTGTTTTATCAAATTTAGTGTCTCTTATCACAATTTATTTTTGTTGCTGCTAGGTTCCAAAAAAATGCCATGAGCTCTTCAACATTCTTCAGTTCTCCAGTGTCTTGTCTTTTGATACCTCTTTCTGACAAAAATATTCTTTTTCTGGAGATAGAGATTAAGAAAAGTGGACTTTATGATTAGGGTTAGGGTTTTGAGATTTATTCATAGAGACACAATGAAAAATTCATGAAACTTAGTGGCTAAAGCTGTATTCCTGAAAATCAAAGATTCACAAATCACTGTGAGAAAGTGTTGGCCATCACTGTGAGCCCTATGGTAAATTGCAGAAAAGGTGGCCTAGGCACACTGACATTTGCATTTTGCCTATTTTGAGACTGAAGACACATGGTCTTAGCACTCTCAGTCCTGGCTTTCTGCTCCTATCTCAGCAATCAGAGCCCTCCCACGTGCAGTGAGGAGGGTGAGGGGCAGTCCTGTGGCAGGAGCTCTGAGGCAGTGCCTGTGCACAGGGCCGTGCTGCACCCCCACCCCCAGGTCCCCCATGCCCCCTGCACACTGCTGCAGCAAAACCTCCGGCAGTCACTGCCATATGCTGTCGGGATTAGGTTTGCATACAGCCCCCTCAGGTTGGGGAACGCTGAAGATGTTACAGGGATGTGAAACAGGCACGTGTTCCCCGCCAAGGGCAGCTCTTGACTGCTGAGGAAACTGCAGTTGCTGGAACAAGTGCTTCAAATATTTGTAGGTTTTGGTTTTACTGTCTCAAGCGTAGACCTTTCACAGTTGTTTATTGAAGCTAAACCTGTATCAAAGTCAATATTTGTAGGTTATCGTATTGGGCAAATTATAAACATTCTTCCTATCTGTACACTTTTTAAGTTGAGATCAGAAATTATCTTCCATGGCCCTTTAGTGAAGCTGGTGAAACAATCTTTACCTGTTCGCTCACAAACTCTGGAGGGTGTCTCACTGCAAGAAGGAACTTAAAAAAGGAATTAGTTGGTTGTCCTTTGCTGTCTGGAAACACAGATTTCATTCTGTATTATTGTTTTTGCTTTCAATAGGAAATGAAGCTGACCATAGAGCAGTCTACCAGTAATTCGTGTGCATGTTACAATCACTTTATCAAGATTGACCTAGATATTTTACTTCCTGAGCAGAGTCAGAATGATTTTCTTCTCTTGGTGTGGTGTTAAGGTGGAGTCTTTGGGGAATTTTTGTTTTGATATTTTTGTAGTTCAGAGGTCTCAGAGAATACAAGTTCTTCCAAAGTGTGCCCTCTGCCACTGTTGCATGTCTTGATTTGAAGAGCATCTATACTTGGGAATTATGCAGCTTTATTTCTGTTTTCTGGCAAGTTAGAGAATATTGGTTCAATTTGGTGCCAGGTATGAATAGCAAAGGAAAAGAGAACTTTTGCTTGAGTGAACGCACTGATAAGTGCTTGTATATTTGAGGGTTTGCCAATCCAGGACTTGGTTTCTAACATACTCTTTTCAGCTCTTTTGTGATACAGGAAGTATCCCATTGAGCATAGTTTCAGAAAACAAAACAGATCATCTTACCTTTTAAAAGGCATCTTTTTTTAGTACCTTATAGTATGAGGGAGGTGTAGGGGACAAAGATAAGTTGGGAAAGGTGGCAACAGATCCTGGAGAGAAAAAGAAGAGCAGAAAGTCCGAGTCTGTCATCTCTTTCACACAGCAGTTTCATGCATCCTTTCTGCAGCATCCTTGTGCTCAGCAGGAATGGCTGGTGGAAATACTGATAACCCTCTAATCACATCTTCATTCCTCTCAAAATTAGTTAAATGCTCCTGAGCCTTCTCAACTGAGATGTTTTCAATTCTTTCTCCTTCATACCCACTAAATAGAAGAAACATCTTGTTTCCCATTTGCCAAAATACATGAAGATTTGGTAGAGTCTTTGTTTTGTCTGCACGTTTGTAGACTTTTGATAAAGTACTTTAAAGCAGCATTCTTAACCTTTCATGTTTCTCTAGATGCCAGGCAAACACCAGGTCTTTTCTTTATGTTGTTATTTTTCATAGTTCCATTTGTTGAACAGTCTTTCCAGTTACTTGGCTTCTTAGGCTCTTTTTCCCCTCCTATGTGCCTTCTGTAGATAAATATAACCTTATTCCAAAGATAACTTGGAATGGTACCATAGATATTTCCACTCAGTCCATGGGAAAAGGAAAGTCTAGGCATGTGTTTTGAAATTTTTGTTACTTTTTGAAACCTTCTCTAGCCCTGGGTATTTCCCTATGAAAATTGTTGAGTGACCTCATTGACTTAGTTGCTGACATCAGAAACTCGAAGCACATGGGGTGCTGTGCTTCTGCAGCTCTTCATCCCTCTTTTCTCTCCCCAGAGTGTATGCTGTGCGTTGAGAGCACGGGTTGTGCAGTGCGTGAGCCGTACGGTGTAGCAAAAAGAGAGCCTGGGGGACACCTCTCCTTTGGCTACTTGGCAGTGTGAGTCCATCGTCCCATTAATAACCATTGCATCACTGTAGCAACTGCAGCAGTTGTGTGGGTGGGGAAGCCTGTGCAGTGTTCAACAGCAGTTCACTAAAGTTTTAGTAGCTGAAAATTAGGGCTCAGGAACGAGGGTTTGTGTGATGAACAGTGGCTTTCATGAACGTCATGTTTGCTAATCATATAATATTACCATAGTGAAAGTAATTTGACTTCTGAGTTTGAAAACAAACTCATGAAGCTTGGCAAGCTGCAAATAGTATCATAGTATGTCACATCTTACTGCTGTTGGATTAAGGAAAATATTTTTTAATTTCCTGAACTCAAGTTAAATTTTTAAATTTAGTTTTAATTACTCTCTTTTTTGTCTTTTAGATTTTATTCACTTCTCTGTTATCTATTGGACTTTTTTTTGCGTTATTGCCTGTATAAAGAAAGATTGACAGGGAAGGTCACCTTATTTTTAGTTCTACTGTAAGACTGACATTCATAGAGCAGTTTCTAGTGTCATATGAATAGTAATAAACATTCTGTGAGTAAAAATTATTTTGATAAATTGAGAATCTTTCAAAGGTAGATAAGGGTTGGCTTTTCTGTAAAGGTTGTTATTTTAAGACATTTTACAGTTTAACTCTTCATTGTTTATTTAATATTTGTTTAAACAACGGTATAGTGCATTGACTATTTCCAAGAATTATAGCTCTGTCTTAAACAAAAACCCGCATGGACCTTTCATCCTTTCACCTGGCATTTGAATATATATTAGGGAATAGAGAACATGTTTTAACGCAGGCAGCTGTTGCACTTTATGCAAAACACCCAATATTTGTGTAACCAATTTGTTCCATATGGAATATCCCACTGAGAATATCAGTTCTGCCACAGGTTCAGAGGCTTTGGCTAAGGGAAGAGGCCAAGCAGACCTGCTTGGCAGCTCCTCATTGTCTTGTGACAGTCCACCTGAGTCCAAGAGTTGGAGGAACTGACTGCAGGTGACCCATCTTCTCCCCAGATCATAACAGAAGGTGACAGATAAACTATAAAAATGCTGATTGTCCGTAGAGAAATATCCTTAGAGATTGAGCATGGCTAGTGAGAATCAGTTCCTCTTCTCTTTGCATGATGTTAGTGGGAAGCATAACATAAGAGGGACAGATTTTGTTGTTGCTCACAGTGTGACTGTGGAAAATCCCAACAAGGTGGGTTCAGGTGATCAAGGTGGCCCTTTTGGTCTTGCATTACCCATCAGAAATGCAAAACTGAGCTGGACGGTGGACTTTCAGCCTGGGCTCTGGGTCAGCAAGCAGAGTTGGAAGACCTTGAACTTCATGGGAAGGTAGACTGACCTTCAGACCTTGCAGACTGACCAGCTGGTCTTTGACCTGAACAAAATCCTCTTATTTCCTTATCTTCCTGTCATAGGGGGCGCCTGCATATTGAGCTGGTCTTTCCCCAGTAGTGTTTCCAATTTTTTTATACATATAGTTAAAAGAAAAGTGAAGTTGCATTTCATAGGTGTTTTCACAACAAAACGGGTAGAGTCTTTTTTAATACTAAAACTTTTTTACATTTGTGTTTGGTATTTTTGACTTGGAAAAATCAAGCTGATTGTTTCATCAGAATAAACTACTTATATAAAAACTGATTTTTGGAGGAGCTGGAGCGTCCTTAGTAGAGAAATTTCCATCCACCACACAGTCTTCTATGGCTGGGAACACAGACTGTTTTCTCACATGTTCACTTGTTCATCCCCAGGTAAAAAGATGAGAGGTGAGACGTATGTCTCATTGCCTGTCCAGTGTTACAGTGTTACAGTGGCTTGATAAAATGATTGTTTTGAAACAGAAGTGCTCAGCATTTGCATTTCTTGTGGTTTTTTTTCAGTAAAGCCCTGATGAAACTCTAAAGGTTATATTTGATTATCTGGATTGTATGTTTTTACAGAAGTTTTGACCTTATTTTGGGAACCCATCAGTTTTTTAAAGAAAATCTGTCAAGCAGTTTTGGTACAGCTAAAGATAAATGAGAATTTGGGGGCTGTGTTTTACATAGATTTCGAGAAACTCTTGATGGCTTTCTTACCATTCCAGTTGGCCCTGAGCGCTGTATGTATGCATGGGGTTCTCACTGATGGCATTTGTTCTGTTTCTGAATTGTGAAACTGTTTGTAAAGTGCAGCATTTGCTGAGGCTAACGATTAAGCAGTAGTCCCCCAAAAGGTGGAATTTTGTTCTACTGTGTCCACACCTAATATAAATACACCTGGAAGAGGATACTAATCCTAATGGTACTTTTAGGTTTAAATCAATCTCTCCAATAGTTCAAGTCCACGTGGGCTGTAGTAGCAAGCACAGATTTTTTTAATGTTGCTCTTCCACTTCCTGTGAAGCATTCATCTCTGGCACTAGGTCATGGAAACCCTGGACTGAACAGACTGTGGGTTTCATCCAGTTGGTTGTTTTCATGTTGTTATGCTTTGGATAAGATTCCCCATTTTGCATCTGAGGCTTTTTTTCCCTATGTCCGTGTGTGGTTTTAGTGATAAATTTGCAAACCTCTTGGGATTTCAGTGCATAGGTATGTGTACCTACTGCAGTGTACTTTTTATGTCAAAAGGCAGCCTGGCCGCCAGAGAAGCTGCTCTCTCTGGCACTTAGAAACAAAATGTACCATTTTAGAGCAGGTGACCTATTTTCATTACAAAAGAGCAAATACTGAGAGAATAGTGATAGGGGAATTGCTTGAGACAACTAGTCTGAAGTGGGTTTGTGTATGCAGTTGGACTAGCAAACACATTATAGAAGTTAATTTTGTTGGTGAATAATTTGGAGATACTAGAAGAGGAGCATGGGTAGGGTGCAGCCCAGCTCTCTGTGCAGGGTAATGTTGGTTGGGTTGTCATATATACCTGTGTATCTGTTTACAAGGGATCATGGTTTCTACCTCTGTGGTTTAAGATCCTGTATTCTTTTGTGAAAGGGGAACAACTGAAGAGATTGGCCAACTCAGATGTGAGTGTGGATCAGTTTTATAAAAGATCTTTCTTTTCATCCTGACTCATTTCTGCTTTGTTGGCAATCCACTCCTGTTAATTGCCAGTACTTGCTCATTCTGTTGGCTCATGTGTATGCTTCAGTTATGTATGGTAATTTTTTATTGCTCTGCTCTTAAAACATCCAAGATTGCACAGCCAGTGAGTCTTGCTAATACAATTGTAAATGTATTTCTTTCTTGGCTTACTGCAGCATGCATGCACTTGTTCAATTTTCTTTTCATTAGCTTGTATGACATATTTTTGGTATTAGAATCAGGACTACATGGACTTTATTTGTTAAAGTGAAGTAACTGTAGTTTATTATTCTGCCTTTTTCAAGTTAGTAGTCAGTGTCCAACTTTATACAGCTGGTGGGGTTTTGCATTTGTTTTTTATGGCCCTTTATACCTGACTGCTGTTGCCAGTTGTTCTCTGTGCTGCAGTTTTTAACCTCACTGATGGGTTCTCTATGTTGTCTGTCTGGGTGATATAAATATTGCAGAGCTCTATGCCTCTCACTGCTGTTTTTTTTCTGTAACTGTTTTTATCATAATCCCATTATATATCCTACCTAAAGAAATTTGATTCAAACAGTGGTTACAGGCTTGATGGAGAACTTCCTAAGGTTAGTTTGAAAAACTAAGATGCTCAGAACAGACTCTAATTTTGACACTTTCACTTAAGCATTTAGAAGAGTATATAATTCTGGAGTTTAGTCTTGTGTAGTAGGGGTGGTGTTTTTAAAGAAAAAATTATATAGAATTCAGAAAATTTAATTGCACAGTAATGTAGATACTGAAGGTTGAGTTATTAAAAATGTAACAATATTTTAAAATGCCCATGGAGCATTGGGAATTCATAACTGGTGGTGGTACGTGATGCAGGATCCAGTAAAAGTATATGAAAGAGAAATGTAAATTTAGCAAACTGGGCATCATTTGGGTTTCATTAATTTTTATATTTAATCTGGATAAACAGATGGAGAAAAAATATAAACAAAAATTGGGTTACTTTCAATTATGTAACTTTCCTGAAAAGTCTTTTTTTTTTCCCCAAGCAGCTGTCTGATCAATGGCAAAATTCATAACAGCTTCCCAAGTATTTAAGATCTCTATTAATTGGAGTTCCTTCTCTGTATAAAAGATTGTTCTCTCTTTAGCTGTTTTGCATATGAAAGATAAGAAGACCATTTCTCTCATGAGATTAAAAAAATAAATAAAACAATTAATTAGAATGAAATAATTTTCCAAACTTAAGGGAATTAATAACAAACAAAGCTTCTGGAGTAGCCAGCTTTTATTTTGCAGTTTGCAAGTATAATATAATGTATAAGGAAGGCTTTATGCAAACAAATCTTTTCCGTGATAGTTTAAGAGCCACAGTTGGCTATATTGCTAAAGCGATATAGATCTTTTGGTTATTAAGTATATTTTTCTGCTTTTGCCTCCTTTGCCTTCAGATACAGAAAGAGACTTGCTCAGATTTTTGGGGGAAAAGAGGCTGGAAATTTCTTCAGAAGGTGTTAAAGCTGGTCGTTTTCTGTCACCCTTTGGGATATTACTGTAAAAACTCTGCTTTGAAAACGGGGCAAGTTGTATCAATGAGCTCTGTATTTTGTAGTTATATGGAGCAAGAACTTTAGAAGTTGGGTTTGTGCTGAGTAGCAATGCCAAAAAAACCCCAACCAAACAAAAAACCCCCAACATGGTAATTTTTGCCTATTTCTGTGCCCATCTGCCATCCTTGATTCACTGTGTTGGATATGAGATGCCTCCGAGAAGAGTGGTCAGCACTTTGTGGGTGGCACTCTCAGTCATTACAGTTGAAAACCCCACTAACACTTGCTGTCTGATCAGTTAAACACCCCCACACACCCCAGGCTGAGAGGAAACTTCTTACAAGCTCTTGGGATTTGCCACTTAATTTTCCCTTTGGCTAGTCTAGGACAACAGAAGCATACTTGAGCTTTGACCATAGGCTGTGACAGTGGCAGGCAGACTAGTTCTCAAACAGCTGCCTGGGGACCCTCAGAGCAGTATCATCTGATTGCTCAGCAGAGGGTTGCTGTTGGACTTAGATTTGGAGATTTGTTTGGGTTATTTTGGTGTGGTTTCTTTATTTTTCCTTTGAAAAGTCATTTTAAGATGGTCTTGCTGCCTTTGTACAATAGCAAACTGTTCTCTTAGTTGTGCTGCTGAAATCACTTGTAGCATTGCACTGTAAATGTGATCCTGGGGCTTTGGCATTTTAAGGTATTGGAACTTGTCAAGGGTGAGGTCTTAAAGCATTCCTACCAATGAAGGTACTCTGGCCTGGGGAGATGAGACTGGCAACATGAACTGACCTCCACTTGCTATCTTCTAATTACCAGTTTCCAAACTGGTGGAAAAGGGAGGTTGCTTTGATGCCATAAACAAGTTAACAAAATCACTCTGTGGACGAGATGGTCGATTTTCATGGAGATGTCTCTCTCATTCTGTTCTATTGCTCTTTTGAACAGACTTTGACATTTGGATGGAAAACTTGCCATTTTAATAGCATGTGAGGAGGAAACAAGTACACAGACTCTGTTTTATCTTTCCTTGGTCACTGACCAGGTGCAAATAATGAACTTACTAGACTGAATTAATCTCTTAGAGGAAATAGTCTGAAATCCATCTGGTAGAGGGCTGAAAAGCAGACTCAATAAAATCCTAGAAAATTGGCTGTAAGAAGGAGTTTTCTGTTGGCAGAAAGCTGAATTGGATGACCTAAGGAGAGTCCTTTGTCTGAAATCTGTGACACAAAGGCAAACAGAAATAAGTGATAGATCCTGAGCACATTTGTAAACTGCATTTTCAAGAGATGGAGAATTTAAATTTTTCCAGCTGATGTTCTGTAACATGAATCCCTCAGTCAGATGTTGCAATGTGGATGGCTTTAGAGTGCTGGGGGAATTCAGTGTCCAAAGGACTGTAATATGCAGAGAATTAAGCATAATTATTACCCATCTTAACTCAAAAGCCACTGAGACACCACCTGATATCAAGCTATGGTGCAAGCAAACTAAAATAGTAATTTCAGCTCTGTGTTCATACTTGTGATCAATTTCTGTGACTTAAGATAAAAGACAAGTTCTTACTGTGTGACAGTTGAGTGCCCACACCATTTCTGGGAGGTACTTGGAGTAACAGACTGCTTTTTTCTCCAGTGATAGTGAGATGCTGGCTGAGCATACCTTCTTACACAGATATCTTTGGTGTTGCCTCTTTGCAGTAGCAGTAGATTCCTAAAATAATGAGAATATTGTGTGTCTTGCGTGCTGGCTCCTGCAGGAGTCTCGACACCTGACAACTTGCCTCTTACCGATGCTCCACAACAAGGGTTGATCTTTCACGAGAGTGAGGCAAGTTGTATAATTTTCCTTTTTTGATGCTAATGTACTTTTCATAGCATACGTGCTTGCAGATGCCTACAGGTGTACAGTAGTGAATAAGAGTGTGGATGTAGTCACAGTTGTGTTTACATTCCAGAGCACTCCTTGGAGTCGTGATGGAAGCAATGTATATCTCACATGGGGTTTATTATGTTGCCCTTCAGCTTCAGGACAGTAGCAGGTACTGTACGATATCTAAGTGTCAAAAGTTAATGTGCACACTTGGAGATGCAGTCCTACCAGCTTGAAAAACTTATGAAGCTTTTTGCTTATTTTGCCTGAATCAAAGCTCAGGGTTAACCTTGGGTTTGTTGGAAGTAAACATCCATTGGAAACAGGTTTTTTTATGGTTTTGTTTTAATGCATTCTCTGGATTGAAGCTTCCAAATAGAGATAAAATTATTTTGCTTCCAAGTCTTGAGAAAATGTCAGAAAACGGGAAATGGTCAACACTGCTATTCCCTCTGTAAGAGAAGTCATTGTTCCTTTTTTAGCACTACCTGCAAATACAGTCATTAGCTGAAAAGTAGCAGGGTTTCTTAAATCTCCTTTTTGCTCTTTATTCTTCAGGGAATTGTATCCTGGAATATTTATTAAGCAAAATCTGTCCTTTCACCACACCAGCTCAGTCCCATCACGTCAACATGCTCCTTGGCAGCTGCCACAGGTGGGGTGCACAGGGTGCTCCTTGTTTCCCTCCTCCCTGCCATCGCAGAGCTCTGGAGAGGTGGCGCTGCCTGTGCCACCCTTTGTGCCTGGCTAGGGGCCTCGGCCCAGGCACACAACCCTGAACATCATCCGAAAACTTGTGGAGCTTCTTGAGCAACAGTGAAGCAATTCTCTGGCTCTGTGAAATCGTGCTGCTCATGCTGTGCAATTTAAAGACAAAGTGCTTCCTGCTAATTATTAACAGTTACTCTGTAGGAACAAACTCATTATAGGTCCACTGAACCCTGGCCTGCCGTCCTTTTCGGCACCTGAACAATGCAGCAGGGAGGGGAAAGAAATGGTGAGAGAAACGGGAGTGCTGGCACCAATTAGTCCCAAGATTAGTCCTGAAAGAGGATTGCAATTTCAAGGCCAAAAAGAGTAGGGAGTGGGTAAAAGGACTTGAAATGAGATTATAGGACCTAAAAGCGCCTTTCTTTTGTTAGGGAAATAATTCAGCAGTTTTGCTCGAGCCAGTGAGACAATCCAGTTTAGTGGCTGAAGCAGGAGATGTGTGTCCTGTTGCTTTTTAAGGTTCTTTAACTAAGTTGATCCCCAGTTGCATTTGTTAGTGCTTCCTGTGAAATCAAAGTGTTTTCAACAAACAAACAAAAACATGGAGGAAAGCTATTGCCTCATCAAAAGGCCTGTTGTTTTTCAGGAAGCTCATTTGTATTCTTTAAAAGGGAAGCCAAAGAAAGGAGGCAGATTGAACTCTGTTTTTTCCTTTGAGGAAACTTTTCTCCTGGTGGTTACTATGAAACCGGCACTTGGAGTCACCCTTTCACGACCCATCCTACAGATGAGTTTCAGTGCTGGTTTTTGTTTGTTGGCCTGCTCAGAGATGCAGATCAGGCAGTTCCTACTTCAAGTAAAAGCACCATCTCCGGTCAGTGCCATAGTGATGTACATCATTCTCTTCCTCGGGGAGGGAAGTGGGCACTAAGCCTTGCTGCTCTGTTGAAGAGACCACAATACGCACTCACGTAACACCCGTAATGATCTGGGACTGAAGACTGGAGTTTGCTTGGAGACAGCAGAAATAGAGGTCTTCCCCCTTCCTCTCCTTCCAGAAGGAGAATTACAAAAGGAGGAATTACCAAAAAGAACTACAGACATTGTGGATTTAATAGGAAATGTTTTGATTTAGTCTATTACTGCAAAACTGCATGAAATAGTGACACTTTTTCTGCCCTTCGCAAGACCAGAACCTGTTTTTCTAGGGGTGCCTTAGAGTCAAAAATTGTGGCGGGGTCATGAATGTATCTATTAGTAGCATTTTTCTTTCTGTACCTTTTCAGTGGAACTTCTCAGTGTGAAACACCTATGCAGGCAGGCTTGAAACCTTTGCTTTCAGTTTGCTGCACCCACAAGTTTAGAGAAGTTTCTCATCGTGAAGGAGTAATGAGTTCTGCCATGCTCTTGATTCCCGTTCTGCATTGCGTGTGAGCCCTTGTTAAAACTGCTTTCATAGGCAAGTAATAGAATCATTAAGGTTAGAAATGACCTCTGAGTTCAATGCTTAAAACTGTCTTCCAGTGTGACATGATGTTGCCACTTGGGCTGGTGTAGCCTGAATAATGGGCAAGATTGGGGTGCACGGGGAACACACTGAGAATAACCTCTCCTTTAATAGAGAGGACTCTTAAACTCTGACAAAACTATGAAAATAGTACATTCTACATACTGTTCTTGGAGGTGAATTGTAATCTTTGGACTTGTTTATACCCAAATATCTTAATTCCCATCCAAAGCCTTTTTTAAATGCTAAATTATTGTCCATTTTGTTTTTATTCCATTATATTGATCTCACATCATCTAGTGAATCTGACTTGCAGCTTTCTAGCCTTCACAGCCTATTCCACAGCCCTCCAAGAAAAGAGGGAAAGAGAGACTAAGAGACAAACCCATCCAAAAGAGTTTCCACAGGAGTTGATGAAGCAGCACAGGTTTCTTGTCCTTGTTATGTCTATGGGATTTTTGTAAATGACTTTAATAAGACTTCAGGTGTGAAGTTGTCCCATGCTGAGATGTTGAAGGCTCTACAAATTAGCCATAAACTTTCTGAAATAGACTAAAGACAATATAAAATCCAAAAAGAGGCCCAGCAGAGGAGCTAATGTGGAGGAGGAGACAGGTTATAAGCAGGGATTGGTAGTGACAACAGAGTGGCAGGTCCTCTTAGGAGTAGGAGAGAAAAAAGGTTTGAAAAGGGATTAACAGTGCAATGAGATGACAACAGTTTCTGCGGATGACATCCAAGTCTGCTTTGCTTCAAGTCCTGTTTCTCTATGATATGAACTTTAGGTGCAGGGCTTTCTAAAAAGGAGCTGTTGGTTGAGCATGTTCTAATTAAGTGAGAACCAAAGGTGGTACTGGCCTCACCCAGCAGAGGCAGCTCTCTGGATGGTTCAGTGCTGCAAATGCCCGAGCCTGCTGCTTTCCAGTTTATGGGTATTTACTATCAGCTCTTTGTGTGCTGGCTGGAAAATTCAGTGATAGTCTGTACATGATATTATAAAAAAGGGATTTGACTATCAATGAAACCACCAACATGAGAATTAACTGCAGTGGTTTGGCAAAGTTGTTTGTTCCTTTATTTCCTTCCCTGATTTGTTGAAAGTTACACTGACATGTGAAGAAAATATTTCTGTTTAATTGGTTGTAGTAAACAGATAGTATGAATAAATTGCCTCTTGAATGTTTAAAAGGTTATGTCCCATTCATTTTATGACTGATTAGTATCATTTCTCTAGAACGAACAAGCTCGAGGTCATCTGATGTTTCAAAAGCATAGTTTGTTACTTTCTGTGATTTGCTGCTTTAGAGGGCTCAAATGCTATCTAGGGATGTCAGGGTGTCAGTTTCTCTTTCTAAACACCAGTGAACCATAATTAATTGTTTCCTGTAATCTAACTCACTGATTTTCTATATTTGAGGTGATCCAAGGACCAGCTTTACTCCAAGGATTAATTACACATAGAGTGAGAGAGCATATAGACTCATGAACATATTTTTGCTAGTTAGTGCTAATAAGGACATTTTGCAACTGCATGGCAGATACTGATTCAACTGGAAGTAGAATTAGACAGTATGTGATAGATAACCATGCCCATTCTTAACAGCTTCTTTTAGTGCCTGCAAGGATTGTTCTCTTCAGTAGTGAAATACCTCTGGTTTTGGGGTTGTCCATCAGCAAATGGACCTCCCAGAACCTCTTGGTTTGTCAAGGAGAGAAATTGTGGTCTCCTCCACTGGCTGCTAAACCAGAGCTATTCAGTGAGGGGCACAGAGGATTGCTGAATTGCCATATTTGGTTTTATTCCGTAACTTTCTTCAGCTTTGTCAAGAAATAGTGGATGGTCTAGACTCTCCCTCTGTGGTTTTGTGTTTTGGCTCAAGGTTGCTATCAAACTTCTGTTTAAATATACCATGAAGAAAAAATAAACTTGAGACTTTTTTTTTGTGACTTTTTTTCACGTTCGTAGCGATTTTTTTCAACCTTCACCACATCGAGTCACAGCGGATAAAGCAGAGATATAGAAACCGGTATCTCATTGCAAGAGCCATTGCAAAACTTCACCTTTCTTCATACAGCCTTTATTTCTACATCTCTGCTTTCTGCTGCTAATCCCAAAGTGAAGAGCAGAATGTTTAAAACTTGTCTTCCTGAGTTCATCCAACTTCTGCACAAACAGCTGAGGACAAGCAGCAAACAGAGGGAAACTTAGACCATGTCATGGATTCCACTAGGGCAGCTGTGATTTGTTGAAATGACAGTGTTGTAAGACAAATTTGGGAAGGGTAGTCTCCTTGTTAGACATACAACTTCATCACTCATAAGAAATCACTGATAGAAGGGTGACTTCTCTCAACAAGTTATATGAAGGTCAGCTTTTCCTCACTAAATTCCTTCATTCATGTAGATAATATTGTAACTTAAGAGAATTATTAGAATATTATTAAAGACAATGTTAGTATTCTCAGTAGTCTGAACAGCTGTTTGGAGAGGTAAGGATTAGGGGATAAAGATGCACACTGAATTTTATTTCCCATTACAGGAGGGAGGTTTATTTTTCTGTAAAGATGAAAGTGAAAATGAGTTAAAATTAAGTCCTCTGAGTATTTGTTTACAGTTAGGTTTGCAGAACGTCTGAAATTCTTTATTTCATAGCTCTGTTTTGAAAATTTTAAGTGGAAGATACCAGGAGTTGGATGCTGTGGTTATTGCTTCTGTAAAATTAACTAGGAGCACTCTTGTTCTGTATCAATCACGGACAGTTCACTCAACCACGGGTCAGTGGGGTTCTTTGTTTTGGCAGAGGCTGTAGGAAGGGAAGAGACTTCTACAGTGTAAATATCTGTGAAGCTTCGTCTGCTCTGCCCCTTGAATTTGAGGCCTTCTTGGAAGAGTTTTCAGGAATAAGTAAAAAATTTCCATCTTCCCCTGACTGGATGGGGCTGATAGGATAGAATTCCATCAAACTTGTACTGTTTGTTGTGACTTTGCTGTAAAATGGAGGGCATATTATAATTCTGCTCCTAATTTTCTTTGTATCCAACCTGAGGCATTTGGGATACATTTAAGAGAAAAACTGAGCTATGGTAGGTGCAACTAATGTCAGTCAATGATGAGAAGCCTTAATACAGCAAGCAGTGTGGGTTGTCAGCATGGGCCTGGAGCTGGGAGGAGGCTGGGTCCTGCTCTGCCACAGTTTCCTGGGTCTTTTGGAGGTACGCTGTTACCTCTGTGTGTGTATTTACTTTCTCTGAATGGAAATGATATCTGTGGGTGGGAGAATTGATCTAGGTGATGTCTCTACAGTGCTTCTGAATGCAAAAAATTCTGTATTCGCTTTGTCTTTTTGCATCTGTAGAACCAGAACGTGAGGTGAAAAAGCCCATTGTTAGATGCTGTAGTTCTTTTTATGTGTGTGTTGGTCTGTGTCTCCCCCATCCCTAAAATAGAGCTCTTAGTGCTTTAGAAGGAGTAACCTTGGGAATACAAGTGAGTGAAAACTGACACATTTTGATACTAAATTTTTTATGCCATAGCAGTTTTTTTTTCTAAAAATGTATTCTAAGGTTAACGTGTTATTTATGCAATAAATTTCTGTGTTAGTGATAGAAACACCCAAAAACTGTCTGTCATTCATCTTTTGAGCACCTTGCACTCTGTGCAGTATACTCCTCAGGCTTTGATCTTCGGGAACATAAGAGTGTGACCAGTGAATGCAGGGCTCATGAAGTGGATATGCATGAAGAGGTAAAATTGAGTTAATAAAATACATAATTGAGACGTTTCAAATACGTGAGTACTTGAGTTCTGTTGTTGTTATTGTTGTTGTTATTATCATCACGATCATGTATTCTGCCTTTACATAACTTTCTGACATGTGCATCCAGCACTTTGGTGTACGGCCCAGTGACTGCAAATCTCTGCACGCTCCTCTGCAGCAGTCCTGCAGATCCTCTAAGCGCATTAAGCTTCCCAGGGAAAAATACCCTCAGCATCTGGGAGAGGTTAAATGTTCCAGGGGAGAGGTTAAACATTCGTTTGTCCTCTGCTGCTGTAATTCCAGAAGCCAGATTAGTTCTGAATCATCTGAACCACATTCATTCAAGATTAATGAGAAAGACCAAGTATGGAAAATTTCAGCTGGTAAGCGCCTTGGCTTTGAGCAAGTGGTGGAGAGGGAGTTCATACTTGCAGCAGCCTCCGGGTCATGCTTAGTTTTAAGTTTCCTTAGTACTTAAGTTGGTGAAATGGGGAATCACACCATTCTGGATAAACAAGAATTTCAGCAAGCAACGTGAAGCAGTTGGCGGGACACACACACACAGTTTAAAGGCCTCACCTTCCTTTTCCCCATCTATTTCTGCTTCATTTGAGATTGGATTTGCCCTTTTGCATACGCACATGTTTACAACTTTGTGCATGTTCAAGGTGCATTCGTGTCTTTAAAATTAACAAGTGGTGTGTTCTCAGTAATGCTGACGAGCCCTTCTGGTGGAGGTGGTGAATTGTCACTCTTAAGTCCAACTGACTGACAGGCCGTGGTTAAACCATGGTTAAAGATGTGAGTGGAAGCCTCATGTAGGAAGTATTTGTGAAAGCCAGGCAGTCTACCAGCAGAGCTGTTTAATGTTCTGCAAAAATAATAAATGGAGAATTCAGGACTAGAATAACAGAAGTCAATTTTGTGACCTTGGGATTTTTAAAGAATTAATCAGTTTCGGTTTGGGAGAGTCCTTTTAGAAGAGCTTTGCAGTGTTGTGCCTGGGCAGCAGCTCTGCAGTCTCACTGCAGTTCAGTTGCTCAGGTGGTCCATGTGGAAGTTCTCTAGAGCCTTGTCTGTGCTGTAGCATTAACTATCGGAGCAGACTCTTTAGTTGAAAATGAAGGTAGGCCTTAAATACAGGCATTTTTTAGGACACATGTATTTTCCAGAACCTGAGATTAAAGACTCTTTCATTCCCGTGCAATTCTAATCAAGTAAAACGAAAACAGAAATGAACCTCCTCTTTCCTATCACTTGTTTTGCAGCAAATGAAGGCTGTTGTCAGAAAACTGGAGTTAGAATAGAAAAGACTCAAACTTCTCCCCACTGGCCAGGTCAGCATTTGATGCTGCCGCAGCCCCGAAGAGGCCACAGTTCTCTCTGGTCTCAGAGGCCAGTGGCTGTCTGTAAATGGAATCTTCTATTCATCTGGGCTTTAGGGCACTGACTTGTGGTTCCTGCATGAGCTGGCACAGGCACAGTCCATAGCACAGGAGCAACTTAGGGTAACTCTGAAGTTTCCCCAGCTTGACAACTATCATTTTTTCAACCAGTGATAGATAGTCTAGGAACCATTTAATAGCAGTTGTGAAATATGGAGAAACATAGCACTTCAGCATGTGAAGTAACCTACAGTATTTTTCCTTACTTCAAAGTAAGTGAAGCAGGAACAAATAACAGCCCATGCTACAGAAGTGAGCTGTGTTAGTCCTTCTTTAACTATATGCACTTCAAAAGACTATTCCCTCACCTATTGTGTTGTTACTTAACAATTCTTTATTCCTCCCAGAGATATGTAGTCTGTATCAATAAGAACTTATTCCTGTTTTTAGTATAGAAGAAGAAAAATAAAACTGAGACAGAAAGGATGAAATTACTTACCTGGAGTCATTGTGTGGTTCAGTAGTAGAGGCAGAATTAGAACTGGAGACTGATAGCCAGCATCCCCCAATTCCCAATGGAGACAAATCTTTTTTAATTAAAAGTAACATGGGACAGTTGTCTCACCATGAATTTTGAAATATATCTGGACTTTCTCCTTTTCAGCCTAGAATTATAATGTGTTCACAAAATACATGTTAAAATATTTAAACACAGATTAGTGAGAAAGTTTCATTTTGCACTATGGCTGCAATACCTCAGATATTAGCTCTCTAGAAATTATGATATTTTAACTTATTTAAACAAATCCTCCATTGTTGTACATAAATATATAATATTTAGACCAACATTCTGTCTGAAGGCTACAGAGTAACACCAAGGGGATGAGGAGGCTTCATATATCACATTAGCAGTGAGAGGGGCCTTTTGAGCACCACAGCAGAGTCATTCATGGGTTCCAAAAGACACATGACCATGTTTTTCTTGAAATTAGGAATTACCATTTTCATCCCTAGTTCTGGAAACTTGAGAAGCTTTGTTTAACCTTTTTTTTTTTTTCCCCTCTTCCTTTCTCTCTTTCTCTGTGTTCTTGCTTAATTACTTATCTTATGTAGAGACTGTGTCAGGAGAATGGCTTTGGCTATTTGGAGAATGTAAAGATTTGGCCAGCATTTCAGTTCATCCTTTAAAAGGCAACACTAAATTTATTTTCAGACATTTTGTTTGTGAATGGCTTTCCCAAGCAACTTTTATTTTGTCTTTAATAAGAATTTAGATGTAAACCCTCTGGCAGTCATGTGATATAGATAACTCATTTAGAGTGCACAAGAAATCAGAATTTTATTGTTCACTTGAAAATGTGTTAGACACCCTAGAGAAACCAGGAAAGACTCCATATAGGAGCTTAAAGTCTGGATCTCACATGTTGCAGTAAGTGAGAGATACCAAGAGACAATAAAGGAGGGAATTGCAGAGGAAAGAGAAGCATAGCCAGAATATCAGATTAGCTATCATAAATTAAAAATCAGTGTTGTGAATTCACAAATCTCTTTAAGAGTAATGTTTTGTCAGCTGTGGAAAATCCGAGAAGGTGGAGTAATGGGTTTATGTATTTAAAATCTCTAAAGTAATCAATTTTCCTTGAAATCAGGAAATACCTTAACACCAACCCTACAGATACTTTTTTTATGTATTGTCATTAGCTCAGGTTAGCAGAGGTTTTTCCGCTCTGCTTGGAGAGGAAGCTTGCTTGTTTTATTGCTGGGTGATTGCTAATTGTGATATTAACTGCCAGCAAGCTGCTGTCAAGGATTAGACTTTTATTCTCCTCTTCAACAAAACATGTTAGAGCTGCAGAAGTATCTAAATGCTTCTGTATTGCTCAAAATGTATAGTGGCAGTGGTAAATTCTTTAAAACAGCTATGGTTATATGCCCAGAGAATTGGCCTCTCTTTGCAGTGCAGTAGTTTTGTTAGCCACGTTCAGTAGTGGCATTGAAGTTGGCTATAGAAAAGGGAGCTTATAAAACACGAGAAGTTTCTGAGCTCTCTGGTGTAAACAGTGAAGAGCTGACAAGTGTTAGAGGCATCCTCAACCAGAATGAGCTGCTGTTTGTCTCATGTTCGCTCTGCAAGCTCATGGCAGTGTGGTTTGGACCAAGTGACCTCCTCCTGTGCAATCCGACAGGAGCTCTGCAGACCTTGGTTGTGCACCACAGAAGCCAAGAAGGCTCACTGCCATACTTGTGAGTATTTCCCATGCCTTACACAGGGTGACTGCTGTAACGAAGTACTATTCATCTTCAGCATCAAGGAATGCTGTATTCCCACAAAAGTATGCTTTTTTAGGACACCATCCTAAATTTACTTTCTCAAGGAATGGTAAAAATTACAATCTTCCAGCTTAGTTGGAATGGGTAACCATTTATATATCTTATAGAAGCAGTCTGAGTCCTGCTGGCATTGGTAGCTGAATGTGCTTGTCAGGATCATCATTCCCTGGGGCCACTGGATGCAAGGTTTAATGGGCTCCACCCAGATAAGGGTTGTAGTTCCTACAACTACTGTTATCTCAGCAACATCACTATAAGAGTAATTGTAATTTACTTGCTTCTCAGAAACTCTGGAAAGTGAGTTTCTATGCCTGCAAGAAGTTTCATTGGTTACTCTTTGGCAAAAGGATTTGTTGCTTCTAGGTGTGGGGTCCTTGACATTTCCTTCAGTTCACTCTTTGTCAGAGGTGTAGGTGAAACTTGCAAAGAAGCGTTTTCCATTGTGGGTGGTTGGTAATGGAGTACTTACAGCACAGGTTCAGCAATGCCTTTTTTCCCTTCATCTGGCAGTGGCAGCTTCTACTCCCAGGAATTTTTAGTTATATGGATGTCCTGATAGCTGAAGTCGTCCCCAGGGCAAAGGGTGGTGGTCACAGTGAATTGAGTGCTCTCCTATACACTTGTTCCGCATTACTGCGAACTTACTGCTCTTGTCACATCATTTTGCAAAATTCATGGACTAAGCTGAATGTAGAGGAACTTCAGTCAATCATTTTTTCTTGTGCCCATCATTTTTCCCACGGGTAAGGGCTGGAGAGGAGATCCTGTGTGTCACTGCTGCCTGTTTGTGGTCTAGCAGCTGTTTGCTTACTGCAGGATCTGTGTTGGGTATTTTGTGTGCCACAGCTTGTTAGCTTACAGCTGACACTGTTCATCTTTCTACCCTTTACCGAGCTGTCTTGCCCTGTGCTCTAAGCTTTTCTGGGAGCCAGGATGTGATTTGGCACCAGCTGTGCCCGAGCAGCTGATCCCACCTCCTCTTGGCCATGGTGGGCTGAGGTGTGTATGGAGCATCTTCCCTGCCTCTCCACTGAGCCATCCTTCCTCGGGCTAATAGCTCTCAGCTCCAGACGCCTTCGAAATGTGCATTCAGGGGGTGGTATTGGCTTGTTTGTTTGCTTTCCCCTCTTTCTGCATCATCCTGCTTTGCTGTCACTCTCTGGACATATTTGGTAACAGTCACTGGGCTATATTTATTGCCTTGCTTCTGTGTTTTTATAATCCCTTAATTGTGGTGTGTAGTCCCACACAATTGAATTTGGTTTGAATTTTTAGTTGTTTGGGTTTTTTAAATCTATTAATCAGGCCTTTCTGACAAAGAGGCCTGTGAGAGCTTTTGGCATAGTTGTGAAATACTGCAACTGTGAGAGAGAATTCATACCCTGGCTTTTTTTAGTGCTTGGCTTTAAGACTGCAGTCTCCTTGCTCTAATGTGAATTCCAGAAGACAAAGGATTTATGTTTCCTTTTTTAAGTCTCCTGAAGCCTATGCACCTTTTAAAGATTTTTATAAATGTGTGGCATTCGTTTTGGTAGAAATAATTAATCAGGGGGGCTCACACACATTGTTGCTTCTCTGTATGCCCTGGGAGCTCCTGGTTGGGCTGGCTGGCTGCCATGAACCCTCACTGGCTGGCCAGCCAGCCTTCACGTCCGCCTGGTTTCCAGCACAAACAGCGTCCAAATCAACACATTCCCCTAGAATGTTTTAGATTTCAGTAAAGCAACATTTTCCTATGGAAAAACCTTTGCTCAGAAAAATCCCTTCTAGCCCTTGATCAAGAAGCTTCCCATGCCCAGGGCCCTGTGGCACAATGAAGTTTTCTACTGTTTGTGTCATCAGAGGAAAAACAGTTAATCGCTTGCCTTGGGCGGAAGTCAGGTCCCACTTACCATTAAAAATCGCTTGCCATCCATGGGAAAGGTGGGCTTTGATCAGAGATGGCTCCTGGTTCCTCAGGGGTTAAACACGGTCCTTAGTGAGTTCTCTGAGCTACAGATTTTCAGCTGGCTGTGAATACTTCATTTGCTCCCTGTGGTGCTGCGCAGGTGCTGCAGTGCCAGTGACTGTGCTTTAGAGAGAGGTGGATCGGGCACTGGATGAATGTGAACGTGTACCCCCAGATCCTGTTTTACGCATTTGCTACAAGTACTGTTGCAGCCTGGATATCTGTTTGGCTGAGGGTATGCTTGAAACAGTAGTATTTTCTGCACATCAGACCAATGTTCCTTGACAGGTAACTGTTGGTGTTTCGCATGTCTAATTTATAAACTGTAAAAATTGTTCTTTCAAGATGTTTATTTGAAATCTTAACTCTTTATGGTTGATCTGGGTCCATCTTCTACTCACCCCCCCAAGTGCCCTGTGCTCATATGCTTCTGGGAGTTAAGGCAGTCCAAATGCGCATAATAAAAATGTATTAGGCCTTAAGTTTCTTCACTCTGAGATAAGAATTCCAACTAGTTGCTTCACTTCTTCTAGTAGCCAGGTAGGGATTTAGTCAGAATAAAATATTAGTCAGTGTGTTTAGTTGGTAAATCTGGGGAAAAACTTGGCCAACAATAATGCTAATTGCAAAAATACTAATCTTACAGCATGCATTGATTATGAAATAAGATCGTAAACCCACATTTTGCATTCTTATTTTGTCTAAATGCAGAATATGCTGTTACTTCTGTAGGACAACCAACCACTCTTCTCTTGTAGCTTACAGGCTACACTGAAGAAACAATTTGTTTGAAAAAAATTCCTGGGATGGAACAAATTTTTTTTGTTATTGATGGTCT
The DNA here is from genome assembly GCA_038380795.1 of Pyrocephalus nanus. Taxonomy (NCBI): domain Eukaryota; kingdom Metazoa; phylum Chordata; class Aves; order Passeriformes; family Tyrannidae; genus Pyrocephalus; species Pyrocephalus nanus. The sequence goes on along the minus strand of CM076265.1, from coordinate 46,277,290 downwards.
TTAGAAGAATGAACTTCTTCAAATGGTTTCTTAATCTGGAACAGGGAGGAAGCAGGTTTTGAACACTCGTGAGTGATAGTTCAACTCTGTCATTTATCAACTTGAAATATGTTTTAATAATTAATACCCTCTGAGACTTCACATGCCAAAGTTTGGGAACAGATAGAGAATTTATCCAACACAGATCAGGCATAGCTAAACTTCAGTGAAGCCCTGCAAACACAGAAGTTGGTTGTTTTGAAAGGCTTGACAGTCGCTGCTGTACATTATTTACATGCTTGAATTCTTCAGCTTCCTTCCCTGGGAAGACATAGTTAATTTTCTTAGTTCATGTGGGTTTGTGCTGAATCAGATGGAGATTTTTATGAGAGCCTTGGGCCGTTTTTCAAGTTGGAAAATAAGATAAATCACTATGGCTTTGTTTCTCTAGTGGAGACATTTTGTCTATTCAAATATATACGCTTTTCCCTCTCCGTTCTTTGGCCCCCCTCCACCCACTTACAGGCATACGACAGCCTGGGAGTGGATTTTTTCTATGGCTTCATTTCATAATTTCATCTTTTTTCCTTTTTTTTTCCTTGGGCTTTTGAAAGGCCTGTAGTTGCCATACTGTGATTTCTGATTGGCAAATCTGTACAGTATCAAGACTATGCTATTGCTTTCCATTTGTAGCTTGATGTAGCTTTATGTCTAGTCCAGAGATTATCCAGGACTCTGATGCGCTATAAGACTATGAATCTTACAGGAGTGTGAATGCCCTCAACAGCTCTTGACCTTTATGTGAGTTGAGGAGCTACACTGAAGAGCTGGCACTTACTATAAGGAATGCAAACAATTGGTTGCATTAAACCCTATAAAGTGGATGTGTGTATTCAGAGTGTGTGCCCCACACACTCCAGCACTTAAATTGTAGACTTAACTTCTTTTTGGTCATTTTGCTCGCTCTACCTCTCTCTCCCAACTCCCTTCTTTGTTCAGGAGTACTGAAGGCTTTTATTGCTCATGTAATTGCTTTGGATCTATTTACAGTCCTTATTTTAACACAGTGAACTTTTTATATATTAGCACAAGAGTATCTGCAGAATAATTGTGAAAGCAGTATGCTTTTTACATATGGTATTTTATCAGAACCTCGCTAATTGTTGTCAATGTAATAGACAACGCCTGTTTTGCATTTAATTACATTTTCTGTAGCATTGGTCAGCTCAAAAGGAGACAAAGGTAACTGTGAATAGAAATGGAGTGTTGGGCTTGGTTCACGCTTTGCATCCAAAGAGGAGGGTGGATTACCTTAAAAAGGCAGAGTGGTTTACAGCAGTCTTACTAAAGGATATTTTTTACTAAAAGGAACTTTTAAATTGTGTTTGAATTTGAGTGTAGAGCAACTATTTATACATTGATATCATAGTTTCATGTCGGTAATTTTAGTAAAAGCTAAGTATATTAGAACACCTATGATTGTTGTCAAGCCATAGAAGATTTTGAAACCTGCTTCCTAACTACAGGAAAGGCTCCCTGTTAGCCTGTCTCTTCTACCTGCTTTGACCAGGCTGCAACAAGTCTTCTATATGTTTTTAGTTATTTACCACAGGGACAATGGCTTTGAAATACTTGCTGTGCCTGAGCCCTCAGATCCCATCCATGAACATCTCTTGCAGGCAGTGCCTCTCTCGCTGAGGACTGCGCACACAGCGGGAGCAGTGGTGGCACTCCTGCCCTGGGCAGCACTCCCTGCAGATGGCCTTGGGGAGGGTGAGCTGTGCCGTAGCGACAGCGGTCAGTGGCACTGTTAGGAAAAGGGCAAGGTTACCTTCTATGTCTGGAACGTTCCCACTGAGAGATGTGGCTGTGGGTGGCTGCTGAAGGGAGGCTTCTTCACAGCTTCCTCACTTTCTCTAACTCGTCGGCACCACAAGTTGTTGGAGTGGATGCTCCACAGTCTGTTGCCTGCAGCACCGTGGGGCTGCTCCAAGGCAACAATGGAAACAAGGTTTAGATGATCATGCCAATGTTCCCTCCTCTTCCCTGTGCCATGCGTGAAATGCTGTTATCTTCAGCTGCACTTGTCATAGTTGAGGCCTCTTGGAGTCCATTGCCTTCGGGCAGCCTCTACATGAGCAGGAGGCAAAGCAGAAGAGGGACCTGGAGGTGTCTGAGTTCAGAGCAAGGTTCCAACTCAGGCGGGTGCCTGAGAGCCTCCTGTGGTCACTGCCCTGCCGGGGGCTCGCAGGAGCCGCCGTGGTCACCGAGCGCGTGGCGAAGGCCAAGCTCTGTCCACACTAGTGCTGGTGCTGGCAGAGAGCGTGTTGAGCCGTGTGTTTGCTGGCACCGTGAGGGGACCCCTGCATGTACGGGTGTTCCATGGGCAAAGGGCTCTGACGGATCACAGGAACTGCCCGGTGTCTGGGCAAGGCTGTCCCAGGCAGATGCACTGGTGCAGGGTGTTTTCACAGCTGAGTGAAAGCCATAAAGCATTTGGGGTTTTAGCATATGGCTTTGTGAAAGGGCATGTATTTTGCTGTACTGAGAATTCAATAAATATTTTTGATGTTGATTTGGGGGTTTTTATTATTTATTCCAAATTGCTTTTTTCTTTCCTCCTCCAAGAGAATGTGGGTGTGTCCTTTGCTGAAGAGATTTTTCCTTGTGAAGAGAATGTGAATCTTGAATCAAACTAATCTATTTTTAGCATGAGATTTTAGACCCTTGCTTGAAGGCAAAAGTGCCATGATGTAACATTACCTTTAAAAACAAAATAGAATTCATATAAATAGAAACTTATAATTGTTTAGTGCAAATGTGATTTTCTTTACACTTATTTCTTGTTCTCTTTAGCACATCAGGTCCACCCATTTGGCCAGGAAGCACCTTCTTCAAGAGAAATGGAGCCCTTCTACAAGGTAGGTGAAAGATGCTACATCTTGGATTAACTATTCTACTTAAGAAATACCTTATTCAAATTGCACAGCTTTTTTAATATTTCACCTGGCAAGAAATAACCAAATGTTTTTTTGTTTCCTTTACTCTGTCTCCTTAATTGCGCATCTGGTGCCTTGAAAATGACGATTTACCGCGTACAGTGAGTGTAGTCTGTGAAAGTTGCTGCTTTTTTTCTTTCCTCAGATCATTAAATTGCTTGCTCTTGTATATGGTGAAGGGTGGCTTTTTGGTTTCTTTCCTTTGTGTGGATAAAGAGTGACCAGAAGGAAGTGTTCCAGGAACACCACTTTTAGCTCTGTGGATGAAGCAAAGTTGTTCTTTGAGAGAGATCCTTTCTTTACTCCTTAATTGTGGTGATAGCAAAATGTACCGGAAGGTAGGTAGCAACGATGTAGTGGGGAAAACAGGGACAGAATAATTGTCTCAAGAAACCTACTGTGTTTAATAGTTTAATCCATTCCATTGGATGGACAGTATAAACAGAAGCTATGTAACTGCAGTTTTGATAGGTCAAAATTTTCAGTCTGTCTCACCAGACTTCTTAAAACCATTATTCACTGCAATGTGTGTTTATATTTCTACCGTTGAGTACATAGAATTACCATCACTCTTAATGGAGGTGTCTTGGCAACACAGAAACCTGTGTCCCCAGACTACAGCTGTTTGTCTGTGGTGCAGGTGGTTTTTTCAAGTATTTATCCATGAAGTGTCTCAGTTTTGCATTCATTTTAATGATGCCAAAACTTTTCTGGTCTTCTTGCTGGCAGAAGATGCTGTGTAATGTTCTCGGGAACATTTATCCAAATCACCTAGCATGGAGCTTTACTCAGGACAAGGCACATAAGCAAATAATTAATTGCTCACCTTCCACACACCCAAGTAATCCAGCATCTGAAGTTTACCTGAGAATATTTTTCAACTGATTTCCTTGCACATGTCTAAGAATTTGCATAATTGTATATATTATCTGTGCTGAGATTTGTTCAAACAAATTCTAAATACATTAAAGCATTCAGATAATTTCTTAACACTGGGAGATGGTGTAAATTGTAGAGTTTGACAGCTTTTGGCTTTAGTCTTGATCAGATAGACCTTTGCAGTCCTTCCTAATGAAAAGAACTAAATTTGTTTTGGTTTTTTTTAAAGAAAAAGAACTATTGTGAAATAGCTTGATTTGTTTTCAGTTTTTCAACAATTGTAGTCGTAAGTGGGTATCTGCACACACACAGTCTTTGTAATTTGAGTTCATAAAATGTGAATTGCTCTGTTAACTCTGCATGGCACAAATGTTTTACCTTTTTCTTAAGATGCAAGACACCAGGAATTAATAACAGCTGTTTTTGTAACCCGTCCTATCTCAGTTGTTGCTTAAAGCCTTCTCCCAGTAAAGAATACCCTGTTCTCTGTCCTCTTCTGCACACTTCTGCCTTTCAAACTGGGGGGAAAAAACTAAAAGCCCAAAACTTTTCAACGTATTAAAGAAACAGAAATAAAAGAGAGCCATGACTGCCTTTTCAAGCAACTAGCATAGCCTAACAGACCTTTAATTAAATTGGCATTCTGCGTTGCCATTTCAAGCAGAAAACGCAGCCAGTTTGGACTGTGATATGCATGACACAACTGAGGTTGGAAGGATGAGAGAGTATGAAGAAAAACCTCATTAATGTAATCTTTTAACACTTCCTGATTATAATTTTAAAACAAGAAGATAAATCAACCAAGCATTCCTTTCTGTCTTTTTGTCTTCCTTTCTGTCTTTCCATTTTTCCCTACAGCGAGTTGTTTCATGTATAGGCCTTCAGCAGGTTGCATGGAAATCGTGCATCCACCTCTTTGCTGCTTCTGTCTTTTTCCAGAAGACATGCATAGAGGAGTGGTAACAGTGCAAGGAGGTGTAAGAGGAAGTGCAGATATTTGTCAGTAGCTATGTTACACGAACATCTTAAGTCTCTTTTTTTCCAGTGCTTATATCCAGTTTAATGCAAACAGGAGAATGAAAAATTGACTCAATTAGCGGTTTCAAATCTTTTGATTGGAAAAAGTTTAGGTAACAAAGGGATTTAAAACTATTTTTACTTGATAAATGTTTTGCTACGTTTGAAAAGAATGTTCATTGTGTGTTATAGACAATAATATAGAATAATTCTATAATTTTAGTAAATGTGATATTCATGTGCACTTGTCACACCTCATTTCTTCTGAGTTGTTAAGAAAAATGCCCTTTTTCTGGTTTGGGGAATGAAGATAAAATAATTCCACAATGTAACTAGTGCTTTTTTTAGCCAAGAAAGATTGTAGATGTTCCTGGTTTCTATTCATTTTATATCAGAACTATTTGGCAAAGCAGTCTTAACCACTGTGAAGAGTTTAATATATCTCTCCTGAGAAAGTGACTGAGAAACAAATTATCTGTGTACCTCAAAGTAACAAAGGAAGAGAAAAGGAAGCTAAAATTCATTTTAGCTATTCTGCATCCATAATGTTTTTGACATGAGCAGGATTAATTCTCTGTTCCATTCTGGCTTTCTTTGCATTTTTTGAAGAATATTGAACAATATATATATATGCTGTTCTCTCTTTGCCTGTGGTTTTATTAGATACAAGATGGCTGCCTCAGTTTCTTTTGTGAGGATCCATGATACTGTTGCTCTTAGCATAACTCTCTAATCTGTTACTCTGTGATGAGTAAGTTCCCTGCTCTGGTGCCTTCTGAAGTCTTGAATTCCTTCTGCTAGGTGAGGATTGTTCCCTATATCCTTATGCTCTTTGGTCTTCTCATGAAGTCCCATGCAGAGCTTAATTTAGGTAGGACCTTCAGTCTTAGCAGACACTGATGTCTTCTCTCAAAACTTGTCTGTGTATTCATGGAAATTGCTGTGTTCTAGCCTTCAGGATTCCCAGATAAAAAAGATTTTTGCTCTTAGTGCTTTCCTTTTTCTGTTTAATTTGTTTTTTTTGGGGGAGAGGGTGAAGTTTGTAGCTTGTTATACGTATTGTGTGTTTGTTTCAAATCATGGGTTAATTTTTTAAAACCTTATGTATGGAGAGCCTTGTTCCTGCTGTTTTTTCTGTTCTTATCTATCATCACACATCCATTTTTATTTAATAAAATCTATCACAGGAAAAAGTCCTTATGGTGGAAAAGATTTAGACATGTTCTAAACTCTTCAGGAACTTATACTGGATGAGATAGGTGGGGATATAGTCACATTGACTTCAAGACCTTAAAACTAATGTATCATGTTCAGAAAAGGGCAGTTTTGTTGCCTCTGCTCTGATCGTGGGTGTTAAGCTCATGTTATAGACTTGAGGATGCAGTTGCCCACAGATCAGTGTAATAATAAAACTATTTTGCTCTCATTATATCTAACAGTCTTCTTGAATAAACTAAAAAAATCTTCAAATTAACTTTTAGCCGTAGCTATGTAAATTCCAGTGGCTGAGTGTCACCTGTAAGGTGTAACTGGACTATGGAGGTGCTTGGTTTCGTTTCTTAAAGATATAACTTCCATTTTGAGGGGGAGAAAATCAACAAAGTTACCACTCTCTTTATCTTATTTGCCCTCATACTTTAGTAAACTAAGTGCAGCATATTTTGATGTCTTTTCTTATCAAATTTGGTCTGTCTTGAGTTGCAAGGTGTTTGTGGGTGTAATTACATACATAGAAGGTGTTTGTGGATGTAATTACAGTTGGCACAGAAACAGGGTGCAGTGAAAACAGTGATCTGCATCTGCTGTTGCTGCTACAGTGAGGATTTGAAGAACACAAGAGCTGTTTGAGTTGCCCCAGAAGATGCAAGAGCCCCATGACTGGGCAGACAGAAAGCAATGCTACCTCCCTGGTTTATGGCAAACATGCATCTGCCAGGCTTAATAGTTCTTGGGTAAGTTTCCTGATTTTCTCGTTGAAGCCTGGCAGCACCAGGCCCTTGTGATACCACAGTTAGCACTTCTTCATCGTCCAGGGAAGTAAAGTGAACCTGGGTCATCTAGACCCTATTGCTATTGGAGCCAAAACTGGAGATGGGCTTGATCATTGGGACTGAATGGTCCATCTTCTTGCTGTATCTGACCTGCTGGAGGTACAGCCATGATCCTTTCCATGCTGTCTACTTTCTTGTGTGAGCTAGGTCCTCCACTTCCTCTTCTGACAAGCAGTACAATTCAAATCTTCTCTCTGTGGATGTTACCTCAAAGATATGAGCTCTTTTTTCAGAGATTCTGCAGAACTGGACTTACACCTGTGAACTCGATTGCAGCAGTCAGTGAACTGAATTCAGAATGTGTGGCTTCCTTTTAAAGCCATAATTCTCTTTGAATGAGGACGGAAAGAAAGATTGGAAAATACTTTCTTCCCAGAACGCAGAATGGGAGGAGTGAGGACTTGCATGTGGCCTCTGGTCCCTCTTGGCTAAGGGAGCTTGAGAAAAAGAGATTGCTGCTTTCTTCTCTCTCTACTATCAGCTGCAGAGCATAAGCATCCTCATGCTCCGGAACAGAGCAAAGGACAGGATGCTTACATGGGGATGACTTGTCCTCATCTGGGAAAGCACTAAAATATGAGGGAGACACTTTCTGTGACTGATGCTTCCAGCAGCCCATGTGTGATCTGCCTTGGTCCATCTGCAATGGCTGTAGCTGACACAACCTGTGAGAAGCTCTGACAGAAAAGAATTGGAAGACACCGTCTTTGAAGAGTCAGTTAACACTAAAACCAGCACGAGACAGTGATTCACAGTTTGTTGCAGGGTAGAAATGGAAACTGTGTGCTGCTGCTGCATCAACCCTCAGTCCAGGGTGGTAGCTTTCACATTTTGGTGTGCTGACATCTGATGCCTGTCCATAAGGTGAGACTTTGGCATGTTGAAAGTGCCAAAGAACACAGATCACTTTATTCTTGATTGATAATGGTGATTTATTGGAGGAAGAAAATTGCATCCCCATTAAGAAACTTTATTTTGTACAAAATATGAACAGACCAGACATGAGATGTCCTGCATAAAAAGATGAGGAACCAGCTTGTTTTGAACACATGCACATACTTGTACAGAGATCTTTTTCTTATCTTGAGAATAATAAACTTGAAAATCCTTGAAATGACCAAACAGGCCATTTAATCTCTTGCCTATTGAGTAATTTTTAAGAAATGAGAGAGCAGATTTGGGACTTTCAGCTATTAATAGATGCACTTGCTGAGGTAGAAATAAACCAGCAGGGAGGAGGCAGAAAGGGGGCAGTTGTTGCTGGTTTCCCTTGAGAAGGCTAAATTTGAAATGGTCGCTCATAAATGAAGACATACTTTTTTATGTTAATAGAGACATTGGGATAAAAATGTTAACAACAGCAGGGACCAGTTTCTTTGGGCAAGTATTGCCCACACCAACTCTTCAGTCTTTTCTCTGGAGAAGTCTAGGGGACGTTGTTCCCGCTACCTTCAAGAGGGAAGTTGACAACAAATTCTCTTAAGAGAAGATGCCTGTGTGCATGCAGCCACATACATTTTCTCTGTAATAATGTGAACATTTGGAATGTGTGTGTCAATACCTGCCAACAAGTACCCAGGAGCCCTTCAGGCACCGTGGGCTTCTTTCTCCTGGTGTAAATTCAGCTCGTCTGCTCTTTCCAGTGGGCGAGCAGAACTGTCCAAGTCCTGGGCACATAGGAGAGGTACGGCCCATCCTGGAGCACAAAGTATCTGTTCCTGCTGGTGCTAATGGGGTTGAGGAGAAGGAGGAACAGGGGAAAGCTGAAAGATGAGGCTTCAGCAAGTCTCACATGCATTTAACTTTCGGAATTGCATGTCACACCTCAAAAGAAAACCAACCTTGGAGAGAAATGTTCTGTTTTCTTCTACTGCCTAGTCATGCAAAGAAAAAGAACATGGCAAGGTAGTGTACATATTACAGATAATTTATTATTATATAATACTGAAATGTCACGAGGACTATAAGAAAAAGGCCAAAAGCAATGCAAGACAGCCCAGCATTAGGATTGGTAGACTTAGGTGCTGTGATCTATAACACAATCTTGGGCAAGACTCTTATTGCCCAAATCCAACTAAACATTAATTTCTTAATGCGTATTAGGGCATCTTATGTTCCCAAGAATCTAAACATATTTTTTGCTCTGGGGTTATAATTCCTTGGGTTTATGCTCTGTGAGATGATGATAATAATAGTGCTTTTCACTGCCCAGAGCTGCCAGTTTACAGAATATTGGCTCTGCACCATATTCTGATGCTCCAGTAATGGAAGAACCTTAAACGGGGTTATGAAAAGCAGAGCTGTTCATTAGCTTTTGAGGGAAATGTGTTTTGGGGTTTGGTTTGGGTTTTTTTCCCTATTGAACTCCTTACTCCGAGAGATACACTTGGAAAATTACTGTTTTGGGTAGAGATCTGGGGGTTTGAGTGTCCAGTTCCAATGTAGTTACTTTCACCAGTGGAGCACCAAACCTTTTGACTTCACCTTGTTTTGTCTTCAACTTTTGGTACTCTGAGCTCCCATTCCACTGTCTTTAAAGGATGGTGACAGTCATGCTCTGTTTGCTGATAACTTGGTTTTGGTCAACTTATTAATTAGCAGCAAAGCTACTATCTCTCCTTGTTAAAATAAATCATTTTTCATTCACGACATAATTTTTTTAAATCAGCTTTTTTCCCCTCCTCTTTTGTTGTTGTTGTTGTTGTTGTTTGGGGCGAGGGGGGATTGTTGTTGTGGTGTTGTTTGTGATTATGGGGTTTTTTTTGTTTTGTTTTCCCTCACATGAAGGGTACCTGACAATCTTTGCAGGAGTTTCTTTTCAGGAAGATGATTCATGTGGTGTTTCTGTAGAGACTGAATATTTGAATAATTTATTTATTATTAGCATTCAGTGTGTTTGCAGTGGTATTACTGAAGAAGTAAAATTAAGTCAGAGGGGTTGTGCAGTGTGTCCCTAAGGGAGTAATTTGAACAGCAGAGCTCTCCTTTGTTTGGGAAAGTAGGTAAAATCCTAGTGTGGCTGCTGGGGCCCTGAGGGTGCTGGTGAGGACTTGTGTTTGTGAGAGGATTTTGTAATGGCCTTAACACTGTGCAGTCAATAAAAAAATCCCAGTGAGAGACTGAATTTTGCAGTGATTCATGCAGAAATGGTCACTTTGGTGTGACATTTTTAGCTTTGCATTCCATGTAGGACATATATAGAGAGTTCTATGAATTAGCTGTGCAACGTGTATGTAGTCTTTTTATTCCTCTCTTTCTAGTTGAGTGTGTAAGACAATGGCAAAAGCTGTAATTTGTTAAGTGCCTGAAGTGTGGTCCTGTTAACATTGATGTTAGAGCCATTAGGAAATGTGACTGCTGGCTGTTTATATTCCCTGTGACCAAAATGTCTGAGCTACCTTTGGCCTCTGAAGTTGCGAAGGAAGAAAACTGAACTGCGACAGACAGGTCTGGGTAATGGTAGATCCTATTGCAGAGTACACTGAGATAAGTTAAATTCCTAACATGTTTAAACTCATTTATGGTTTAGATCTGCATAGGTGTCTTCGCTATCTTTATAGATAACTCTACTTATTTTGTACAAGTCCTGCATAGTGCATAGTGACTTCTGAAATTATTACTTCTGAGTGACTCAAGGTGAAGTTTACTGACTTTGTTTGCTTTCCTTGACAACAGGAGAGTGTGAGTGAGTGCTGCAAGGCAAGTCCTACCACAGTGCTAACCTTGGGCAGAGGTTCTGGGCACGGGTCTTTGTGTCCTACCTGTTTTACCTTCAGAGTCAACTGCTTTGTGAGCAGTGGCAGTAAAACAGCACTTTGCAATACACATCAGAGAGAGAGGTAACTGCTCCTGCTGGAAGTCCCCACAGTGCTGGCCTGGCTGCCTCAGTGACTGTTGGCAAGATCAGGCAGGTTACCCAAAGAATGGAGGAGGTGAGGAGTTGGATGGTCCTTGCCCAGACAGAGCTCAGTGGTGAGGTGACCTACAGGTAGTGTTTCTCCAAGGTTGCTGCTAAATGGCTTCAGATGTTCATAGTTTCTTTTCAGGTTGGTCCTGCAGGTGATGTGGCTGTGACTTTTCAATTCGAACACTGGAATCTATTTCCTTTAAGTTGCCAGTAGCTACCTCAGTTTTTTTCAGGAAAAGTATTTTCTGTAACTGGCCCTTCTATAGGCATCAGTGCAGGTGCTTTTGTCCAGAGACACATTCCACATACCCACCTACAATCATACATGTGGGACTGCCTTACAAATGGGGCTCTTGGGTTTCAGTTGGGTGAAGGAAGATGGAGACAACGTAGAGCAAGAAAAATTACAAGTTCCTGTTCAGCAACTTTCTCCTTTACTAGGATTGCCGTACATCTTCCAGCGTTTTTCTTTCCCTTCCAGGAGCTGTGGTCTGCTCAGAGAATGAGGGTTGTTTTTGTGGTTATTTGTGCCCAAGGTTTGTGGATGCCTGGTAGCACAGTGAGAGCATCTCCTAAGGGACTGTCATGTTGCTGAGAAGTACTGGATGTGATCCCTGCAGATACAGAGACAAGTCTGGCAGCAGTTGGTATCAAACCTTTTCTGTAAGTGGAATTTGGGGCCAGGCCACTTTTGGCTAGTCTGAGGCTTAGTGTGGGAAATTTCAGTGGTCTGTGACAGGGACATAGCATACCACCACTTAGATCACATTTTACAAGAGTAGAAGTCACACTTAGAAACTAGTGGTAAAATTTGTATAGTAACTTCGAAAATGGTGGAGTATGGAAAGATTTATTTTCTGTAGCTGTGAAATTATTGTGATTATTGCCATCAAAATCTCTGGGCTGATGAGCTGGAGCATATGCTTCATGCTGAGAGCCTGTGAATGTTTGGCATTCCTAAAATGTGAAGGTGGCTGGTATTAGAAGCAATCTTGGCTTTCATGAGGCTAGAGTCTGTTTGAGAGCACAGCTACAAGAGAGGCGTAAGCCTGTGCTTTACATGGAGATTACTAAAATAAGAATAATATTGCAGTTGTGTTGCTATGAGCAGTTTTGGTGATGTGCAGATTGCTATGAGCAAGGGAAAGCTGTTGTCAGGTTGGGCTGTTCCTTGACTACATGTCAGGTGTCTTGTGCCAGACCTATATTGAGAGAATTAAAACAGAATATTTGGGAATTTTTAAGAGACTCTCTTGCTATGACCTGCTTGTGTGATGGGCAGTTAAATGTTTTTGGATCCCTGGGGAAGCCAAAGCCTCATAACTAGTAAACAGAAGAAAATTATGGGAAAAACAGCGATGGTAATCAAGTCCAAGCAATGTTTGTGTCTTGTGGGGTTTTTTGTATGTTGTTTGCGTTAATGTTGTTCATGGTTAACATTGGCAGTAATTTTCCCTCTTTAACATGCTGAGAATTTCTTCCTGCTGGTCAGAGCAGATCTCTGTGCTGCTGGTTAAAGATTGGTAAGTTCTTGATTATTTAAAAGGCATTTCTTAAACAACTAGTAAAAAAACGGCAAATTAATGGAAGTGGAATATTACTGGGAGAGCTTAATTTTATTTGAACTGTTGAGAAAAATAGATGCTATCTTGAATTGAAAGCGTGGTCTGTGGCTTGCACATTTTACTGCTGTGTGTTATTTAAGCTAAATGTGAAAAAATCCATTAGTTTTAGATATTGGAATAAATCTTGCCACCAGAAATTCTTCAGTTGTACACTTGAGAGTATACAGAGCTATGGGATGGCCAAGTCTGTTCCTACAACTGTGAATTCATAATTTAATTTTCCTGAAATTTATAACAGACTAGAAAATGAATTGGGACTGTGAGAGGGAAGGAGGCAGGATTTTTTTTTCTTTTTCAGTACAGTGTTCTCAGAAATGCCAAAACCAAAGCTGAGGGGTATCTTCTGGGGTAAGTAGTGCTTTACACTACTGGTTTCAAACTACTTGAAGTACACCTGCCAAGACAGTAGATTGTGATCATGAACCTACTGTATACAGCACTTCTTCCTCGCATCCCTCACCCTTTGTAAAAGAAAGATTAAGTTCCACGTGGATCTTGAAAGATGAATTTTTACCAAACAATCCTGTCTAATCAGCAGAATGGAATAAGCTCATTTTCTTACAAAGGTAAGAGTTCGTAAGACTTTTTGACTAATAAAAAAATTTATCCTCTCTTTGATGCATTTAATACCGATTCCAAATTAGCAAAGAAAACATGACTGTTCTTTAAATTATTTTTGGACAACTTCTGTCGGTTTGGAAGTAAGATTATAGGATCCTTGGCTTCATCTTACATGTATTTCTCTTAGTTTGCTTTCTCTTTATAGGTCAGAGTGTTACAGTGCTTGCAATTGCATACAATAAAGGTAATAAGTTCTCTTTCTCTCTGACAATATTTATTTCTGTGCCTAACCCATCATTCTGCTGTCCAGTACATAAGAAGGATAAGGTGAAATTGAAATTAAAGTTGTTCATACAGTGATGGAAAATTCCAGTCCTGATTTTTACATACATGCATATTTTGAATCAAGGTACTTGATTCAAGATACTTGAACACTTTCTGCATATCTTTCTTTTTTGTATTTCTACAGTACATCCTTGCTTTGCATCATTTAAACACTGTTTATTTATTTTTGTGTGAATACATACATTGGTTTTCGTTATAAGAAAATAGGAAATACTGCTTTGTGAACCGCAAGTTGAGTGTCAGTTCTCAGTTTCTGTTATTAATATATTAAGTAATTTGTTTCTCCTGAGAAACAAGAACAATACGTGATTTCTCCTGGAAGTGAAAAAATAAAATAGCTAAGGCCAGACCCACTTGATCAACTGTGTGTGTACAAATATTTCTGTGCCTGCGTGTATATTTAAATAAATGCATTTAAATATAAACATATATGGTTATCTAATATATTGAGCGTGTACAAAGAAATACACGGTTATGTAGAAAAATTTCCCTTTTTGTGCTAAAGGTTCAGTGCATCTGCCCCATTCTCATTGTCACAAATGAGCAGTTTGGCCACTGTCAAAGGTATTGACAAAAGCAGGGTTTAATATGAATTTGTGAAAATGAGACTTTACAGAGTTCACTCGATAGACAGAACCTTACTGCACGGGTTAAAGCATACCAAGGAGGAGCAAATTAGAAGCAGCTTGGAATGATTCACATGGAAGCCAAAATGCAAAAGGGACTAAGGGTACAAAGGATATGGATGCAAAGATAAAGAGGCTAAATGGCGTAGCACCTCTTAATCATTGAATACTTGAACATTTACAAAGTGACTTGATAGGGTTCACTACAGTTACAACAATGACTTAACTGTGTTTGAGTTACCATTCATACTATCATCAGTTCACACACACACACAGGTAAAACAGTATGTACACCTATTTCTATGTGTGTAGAGGTACCTATCAAAAATAGGCACCTCTCAGGTTCAGTGAAATATTCATATCAAATCCCTCTGTGTTTCCTACCAGATGAGGAGCATGGATATGGGGGGGAATATCAGCCTAGGCCTCATCATCTGCAGTGGTGCTTCAAGTGTCTCAAGCTTAAGGATTTGCGAGCACTATAAACATTTTTTTCCTTTTTTTTTTTGTTTCTGTCAATTCTCTGTGTCGGTACTCTAAAGCAAAAATTAAGTTGTTCCTCTAATGATTTTTTCTACCCATTCCACTTCAAGCAGTTCAAGTTTTGATCACTGCAGTTGACATTGCTATAATGCTTGAGGCAATATGGAGTTAAATAAACTAGGTTGATTGTAAAGTTGTTTTGTTAAAAAAAAACCTAAATCCTTTAATCTTACGCTGCCATGGATTTGTGTTGAAATTATGTACATATCAATTTACTCTGTTACCAAAGATAGGTTTCTATCTACATCTTAGGTAGAAGACACCTTATTTACTGTATGAAGTCTAGAGAGTTTGAGGTATATTTCTGGATCTATCTCTTGCAGATTTTGCTCATGAGAGAGGGGAGTTATTTTGTTGGGGTTTTTTTAATGATAACACAGCTTACCTTGGTCACATTGATAAGCCACAAGAATAGATAAGCCTGCATTTTCAAGCTTCTTGTGAGTGTGTGGTTTGAAAGCATAGAATAACAAATGCTGACCCAGATGCATGATCGATTAAGAAATTGGAGAATTTAAGTTATTTATTTTCTTGGGGGTTGTCATCAGTCTGGGAGATGTTCTGGCTATTTGTTTTTGCTTTTTGGCTTTTCTAGATAGTTCCTTTTATTGTGTCTGTAACTTAGCTTCTGCTTTAAATGGATTACAATGTCTTGCACAAATACAGCTCTTTCTACCCTTCCTAAGCAAATGAAGCCAGTGTATTATTTGTAAGAAGATGAAGCCTGAAACATGTGAATTGATGTCTGAGTAAGGTTTTGACAGGACTGACACAGAGTACAGCTCTGACACTTGTTCTTGGTGATTTTGACGGTGTTAATCACTGACAAGGCAACCTGTGTACGACATGAGTGCTCAGCATGTAGTTTCATACAGAAAAGCACTTCTACTCAAATTGATACTCAAAATACCCAGCAACCCCTTAATTTTCTCATAGCTTCTATTGAACAGCTTAATGTTGGAAGGAAGAAATGAGACATGGCAGAACTGGATGGGGACAGAACATAGTGAGCACATGGTACTGCAAGGTCACGACTCCCTGGCTTTTCAGTTCAGTCACGATGGGGCTAGCAGGACTCCAATTACTTCTGAAGGACAGGATCCAAATTTACTGGAAGATTTCTGAAATTAATCCTTCTGAAGTTTTGTTCCTAGGATGAGCAGTTACTCTTTTGCCAGACTTGCAAGGGCGTATAGGTCTGTGACATCATGAATTATTTTGTAAACATTCAGTGATTTGACTGCTATCTTTAGAGATGCCTCCTCTGTCTACATGGATATGTTTTCCTTGAAGAGTGACATACATTAAATTCTTCCAGCAAAGATTATAAAACAAACATTGCTGAGTTTTTTACTGATACTTCACTTTCTCTGTTTTTAACTGCAACAAAAAAATCTTAAATATGTATTTTACTAGAAGAAGAAAATGAAATATAAAGGTTCAGATTGAGATTTGCTAGTACATAAGACCACCGAACAGCTGTTTAGCAATCTACAAATTGAGTAAAATAGCTCAAGATGATACTAGTGAACTGCTGGTCTAACTAAAGGCATCTCTCCTTTTTTTTTTTTTTTTTTTTTAGGTTTGGTTTGGTTGGTGGGTTGGGTTTTGTGTGAGTTTTTTTGTAGTTTATCTGAACAAATAGAGATGTGCGCGGTACTTTGAGTGGAATAACAATCTTTTCCACTGCAGATCAGTTTAAAGTAATAATAAGGAAAAAAATGTAACTTAGAACAGATCTTCACAGTTATGTGACGACAGATCCTAAAGTCTGCAGTTCCCCTAGATGTTTTATACAGCTGGTAAACCTGTTTTATAAGCTGGAATTCTTTTCCAGATAATATCCTAGGGGAGTATACTCTGTAAGCCTGAAAGGAGGTGAGACAGCTTTGTAGACCCAAGACAATATGCAAAGAATCTTAAAACTGCTTTTTAAACAGCCCATCACCTGCAGTTTGGGGCACACCCAAGTGTTGTGGCTGGCCAAGAGTCGTGAGAGAGGAGCGGAGCATCAGCAGTTTGTGCTGCCTTAGAAAACTCGGGTTTGAAACATCTAGCCGTGGCTTAATTTTGAACTCTGAACTCTCATAGGCAACTGTGTCTGTAAATGTGCAACTCCTCCACCACACTTTCCACGTTTTAGGTTATGGTATATATATCACTACACAATTTTATGGAAGGTTGGAATATTCTTATCAAGGGACGTGAAGTGCATGAATCACTGTGTGGCAGCAGTAATTGGCATGGTGAGCTTCCACTTGTATATCTGTGCTACTTAAAACAGCCGCCTGCACTGCTGTTAGGGACTGCCTGATGTGTTCCAGTGCAGCACCCAACAGACTTGAGGCATTGTCATTACAGGTCGCTTTTTCAACCTCAGCTTTCCTGAATTCTTAATTTTTGTTATTTCTTCAGTATTTATTGACAAAAAATCAGGAAGGAAAATGGGCTGCTGACTTTTCCATAGGAAGACAACAAGCTGAAGCCTGTAGAAGTTCTTCCCTGCAGGCGTGACATTTGGTCATTCAGCAGCAAAAAAAGCCTGTATGATAAGTACCTTCAGGTATGCTAGCTGCATGCAAAATAATAAACAAGAGTTTCCTGTTGTCCTCACTGGTTGGAAAGCAGGAGGCTGGCCACTTAGGGGGAGTCACTCCTTGGGGAAGGTGGTGATCCTCAGCTGGCTGATGCCAGGAGGCCCCTGCAAGGGGCAGGGCAAGGGGGCCTCTGTGAAAGGAAGCAGTCTCTTGGTTTGATCCCCCAGTTCCTGTGAGCAGCTACTGTTTTGAAAAGAGGCAATTTGAACAGCGTTATTTGAGATCCGTGAAAGGAGAAGCCACCTGATATGGACTAATTGGAGTATACTATGGTTAATATTAAAGATGTCTTTGGAAATGCCCCATTGCATCTGAGTCGTCTTTCTGAGAATTTGGATGTACTTTTTTTCTCTGCATGGATTCCCTGAGCTGACAAGGAACAATTTTACATCAAGCGCTAAGTTTCCTAAATGACTCAAGATTTAGCTAATTTTCATGAATTTAGAACAAATGCTGAAGTTTGAGAAGATTTTGACATGCTGTTCTTGTTATACCAACACAAAGATTCATCCCAGCTTTCACTGCACTGCTTTGTGGTGGTGGTTTCACAAGTTGTATTTCTTCTACACTTACTGAACCCCGCCAGGCTGCTCTTCTGCCATAATGCATTCTACTGACAAAGCTGACTGCCAGTTACAATAATTAGCTATTGGTAGTGATTTGTCTCCTACAAGTCAAATATAGGCTGGAAAACAAAAGCTTATATCTTTCCATGCAATTTTAATTCAGGTCTCCTGTTATGTGTACTTTAGGATACAGATCCTCTTATTATATAATTGCTTAACCTGTTTGTTTGGTTTTTTTTTCCCATTCTTCTCTTGCTTTATCCAGTGTATTAACTGTGGAAACTGAGATTTGGAGGACTACTGTAAATCTACTGAAATGTATCATTTCCTAGCTTTTAAGTACTTCACCTTTTTTGGTGGGTGGAGTTGAGTTGGCTTGGGGTTTTTTTTGGTTCTGCCACCTTCATGACTTTCATTTAGGTTTGTTATTTGTATATGTAAGAAAATCTAGACTCAATTCTATCACACTTTTGCATTCTGCTTGCCAATTCTGTATGAGATGGAATGATTTTGTATATTGCGTTATGTGAGGTGCTCAAAAGAATAATAAAAAAAGGAACTGTTGAGCACCCATTCTAAAAGTTTTATTCTGCTCAGATAGAGACTGAGGTATCCATTTAACAGAAAAGATTATTCTGTTACTTAGTTGTTTAGTCATGGGGTTGTTCCCCTTGCCTCTGGTGATTACAGTTGCTGGTGTCATTATTTATTTTTCATTCACTGAAATTGAAACTCTGGGTCAGTTCTGTTATCAGGGAAATCCATTTGCATTTTTTAAGACTTCATAAACTTGGAATTCTAATAGAAGCATAGTATATGGTACCTAAGTTTATTCAGGCAGTGCTTTTCTGTAGGTGTGGAATGGCACTTGGCAGAAAATGGAGACCTTGACTCTGTGATCTCCAGCATCTAAATGTCACATGTCTAAACAGGACCCCTTAGATCTGTTTTGTTATTCTCAGAAACTGCGGAATCTTTTCAGGAATGATAAATTACTTGGATCGTGATAACAACTGAGCAGTTGCCCCGTACAGCACTTGTCACTCTCAAAATACTTAAAGCATTGTCAAATCACCAAGCACCCCCTTTCATGGGTTTGGGTGAGCACTTAGCACCCCTGTCTTAAGCAAAGAGTTTGAGCAACTTCTTCAGAGGGAACCTGGACCTGATGTGGCAGAAGCCACAAGATCCCTCATCCCTCCTTGATTCCTGCATACTTTTTAAAAATTCACTTTGAGAGATTCCCATCATAGTCCAGAAGCGTGCCCCAAAATTATTAAGTATCTGCCTGTACATTCTGGACAATGAATGAAAGATTGAATGGTTTCTCAGTTTGGTGGGAAATTTGTCACAGGTTTTCTTTATTGATAATGGACATTTACTGTGAGATTGCTTCATGGAAGGCCAGAAATAGGCAGGTGTTAGAGGGGGTGAAAGAGCTTCTGCACTTGGACAAATGAGGAGGTGCACGTCATGACCCAGGAGTGGAGAAAGGAACCGGGGGATAATGGATTATCTGTGAGAAGTGGTTATAAATCCCGTTAGTACTTCCCTGATAGAAAAGGGTGTCTTTTTGTCTCTGATAATCTGTATGATTTTTTATTGCAGGCGTGGCTGCTATGTAAGAGCTGGGCTAGCTTTCATGTTTCAAACCCCAGTGACACCTTCTGCTCTGGGTTCCTGACCTTTGGCTTATGAACTCTCTGAAATTTCTGTCAGGAGACTGAGCATATCTCAGGTGTTGTCCTGTGGGTGTCTGTACTGGCGGTTGGGGCTGCAAATATGTGTGCAGCTCACTGTGTCCGTACAGCTGTTGGAGGAGTCTCATAAGCAAGTATGAGCTCTCTCATTTCCCACAGTATTTTCTCTATTTAAAGCCCTCAAATCACAGAGCACTCAAATTAGGTAGTTCATGCACTTTGGAATTGAAGAGACTGCCTTGGAGAAACTCTCCAACTGCAGCTGAATTAATGCTAACCAGGGCCTGAGGATTGCTAGAAATAAATAACGAGTGGATAAGGGGCTGAAAAACCTGGCAGAGTTTCAGAAAGCAAAGGTGGGGTGGCTGGGGAGCATTATCTTATCTAAATGGTAATTTCTATTCTGTATGTTAATTAAAACACATAGTGTACGAACTAGCATTTAGCAAATCTTTCTGAGGATCTTTTCCTAAGGGGATGTTTTGGAAGTAAATTGTGAGTTGTACATGCCTGCTCAGCACAGCCTGTAAGAACTGTACTGAAGCAAACAGTCCAAATTATATGCTGTCTTTAAGCAATGGAGTTTTATATATGTTGATAGTTTTGGAGAATTGCTTTTATTTTGTTCATAATAATGCATTTTGGATATCATGTCAGAGAAGAAACAAAGCAATGCTTGCGAATCAGTAGAGATGAACAGTTTTAGATGGAGAAGTCTGACTCACGAATACAGACAGGAGTCATCAGTTTTAAAAGAAAATTTTCAATAGGAATTAAGAAGTTTTGCTTATTTCTTAATGATTCTTCTTCATGAAGACTGCTTGAGCAAACTTATCCATGAAACAGTTTGGATGAGTTAAACCTGTCATAGGTGGGTCTGGTTGTCTGTTTATTGGAGGTGTAGAAACAAGGTTTCCATTTAGTAATCAGAAAATATTTACATGGCAGGCATGTTTTTCATCATCTTGTCAGTTGTGCTTTCTTTGAATACATGAGTCTGATTTGTAGGCATCCTTGCTTCTTTGTAACATCCCATGTACTGAGTCTTGTGTGGAATGATCTCATGCGCTGGAAGAGATAGGTACTGCTGATACTTTATTTGCTGCTGTGCCTTTTTGTGGAATATAGGCACATAACACCTCAAAAAAAATTCCCCTTGCAAAATACTCCTCACTTGAAAAACAGTAGAATTTCTTGGATTTGTAATAATAGCAATGATTCCAGGTGCAGCAAATTAATAACAATGAGAGCCAAAGATCAGTCTTCCACTAGGTTTACAGGCAGGGATTTGAATTTTTGTTTTTTAAACTTTTGCAGAGGGACAAATATTTCCTGATGTGGGAAAAAGAAGATATAAATGCCTGTGTGGAATTAAAAGGTATTTAGAAATGAAATGCAACCCTGTGCCCCAAATACAAAATTGCGTGTGGTTTGCCTGGGCATTTCAGGAAAATCCACTGATCCACTGTCCTAATCTAATCCAAATAATTAGATTTTGGATTAAGGTAGGCTATAGTCATCAAAATCAGAACAGGTAGAGATAATTTTTGTCCAGTCTGAACCCTCTCTTGTTATGCCTAGGGTTTTTTTTCCTATTTATAAACCTCTGTATCTTTCACTTCAATGATTAATCTACAGGCAGAGAGCAAAAGTTATTAAGGCTAGAAACAGACAAAAAGATAAATGCTGACCTTTCTAATTGGCTCTTGAAACCTGAAATATTTACTGCTCGGAGGATTTATAATGTTTGTGGAATGATTTGTCATCCAAACTAAGTATTCCTTCCTTCTTCATGAAGCCATGCAAACCTCAGATGAATAAATATCTGTTAGTGCCTCCACGTAATGGATTTTTTTACATCATAGTAGAAAGGAATCTTAGTTCCAAACAATTCACAATAAACTTCAGTAGCCAAGTATACTTTACGATTGGTTCCCTCACTTGGCTTTGCTAAGTGCGATCATGGCTGGAAATGAATGGTTCACTTTTTTTATCTTTTTTCACTTTTTTTGGTACCAGGAATCAAGACTTAATCATTCTCTGCATTGATGAGTAGCAGAGCATAACGGCTCTCTCAAAGCTGACAGGGTGGTACTCTGTTCTTTGCACGTGTTCTCTGAGTTAGTGGAAAGGGCTATAAAACCTGTGGTTCTTTGCTGCACTGTGGATTTGATGTTTTCAAGACTAACGTGAAGTGGCTTTTTTATCTGCTAGTACTGAAGCTGAGATGTCTGACAGTAGCCTAGAAAGCCACCGTGAACGGGCTTGTTTTAGCTGTGTTCTGCAAACTAGCTAGGATTAACTGTTTGCATTGCATTGTATTACAGCAGGTTTTATTCACAGACAATAGTAACTTCAGCATTTCACCAACAAATCTATAGTCTCTCCTCACAATAAGAATTCGGTTAATGTGATGAAGTGGATTGCCTTTGTTGCAGTGTTGATCTGTGAAAAGTGGCTGTGAAAAGAATGCTAGAAAGTACTGTACTTTGACAAAGAGGGGGGAAAAAAGGCAAGCATAAAAAGGTCATAAAAAGACCTTTCCTGTGGCTTTGTTGCTGTGATAAATGCAGTACGTTCCAGGGTCTTCTGAAAGTGAGTCTTTAAAACAGGCCTGACACACAAAAGTGCAAATGCACTGAGCTAATCTTGAAGAGTAAGTAAAATCACATTGTGTTTGACTTTAAAAGGAGTGGTAAGCTATCCTACTGGGCCTCTGATGGATAAATGAATATTGATGTTTCAGAATCAAAGTCTCCCATGTAAATTCACTCATAAGTGTTATGTAACAGCTGAGGATTTTAGGAGAATTATGACGTAAAAGCCTGATGTTTATTTAATAAACTGATCGTTAATTACATTTAAACAATTTACTTCTGGGGTGAAATGAAGAGTAGCTTTGCAGCTCTTTTTATTTTAGTTGCAGCATCTGTTGCAAGCATAAGTTTCTCTTCCCTGCTGGATTGATGCTGTATGAGTATTTTTGGCAGTGCTTTATCATATCTTGGTTGCTTATTTATTTTGGAAGGGGTCATATATGCCCACTCCATGAGACACTAACTGGTTTGCTTAGGACAAAGAGCAGGAGCAAATTGTTGAGCCACTGTAACTGGTTTTGATCATGGTTTCCTAGCCATGCTTTCCCTTTTTTCCCCATATCTCTTTGGTATTGCCTCAGCAGAGACTGTGGAACAGAGATTGTGGAAATAGATGCAAGTGTTTTAGAGAAGAAAGAGTTGGTACCTGACCTGCTTCCAGGTCAGCAGTGACCCAAAGCCCTACTCGGGAGATCAGTTAAAAAGGTAAGAAAGTCAGTATTATCCTGTTGAACTAAAACCAGAACATCTTACAGCATCAGTTCTTTACGAAAAATCTTTATTTTCCAAGATTAATTAACCCCAAACTTTGCAGTGAAAAGCTGAGTTTCTAGTTAGCCAGAGATAAGTACAAAATTTACATTTCCTGAGAGAGTAATCAGTTTCAAGATAATGATGCCCCAGTTGGAAGATAATTCCTGATGTCGTCTTTTCCTGTGGCCGTTAGCGGAACAAAAGCAAACATGTTGCTCCTACTTGAGCCTGTGGTATGAGACAGTGTACACAGCAAGCACCACTGGGAGTTGGCAAGAGCTGTTTGGGGGAAATATTTAAGTTCTTTTTAGGTGAAAAATACTATATTTCCCTCCCCTACACACCTTTTGACAGTGTAGATTTGCTTAGTTTCTGGGGAAGTCCTGATTTCACACACATTAATTAAAAAAAAAGTATATGCACAGGTTTTGCACTGTGTGGGCTTACTAGTGTTAATGCAGAGAACAGTGGTCTGGTGTTGCCCTGTCTAAAGATGGGTTTTATTTGTTTTCCTTCTTTTATAAAGGAGCTTCGATAGGGGAGTCGATACATCAGCTGATAAAGCAAAATACTGAATACCAGTACTAAAGCCACTTCTTTGTTGCCCATGTGTTGATCCTGGTACCATCCTCTGTGTCTGATACACACAGTGCAGTGGGATCACTGGTGGGCTAATCCATAGGTGGTGAAAACACCAGCAGTGATGTTCAGCCATTTCACATGAAGATCTAACTGTTCAGCCCCTGGACGTCAATGGAGTTACAGGAGCTTTCAGCAAAGGATTGCAGACTGTGCACGTTTTCAGTGAAGGAAGTTTCAAGAAAACTTTTTCATAAAGACTGAGAGTTTGCTGTGGTAGTACTGACAAGTGCCTTTCATGTAGCTGTAGTTCGAACAGGAGAAAAAAGGTTTCAAAATGCTGGCAAAACCCGAGGGCTTTAAGCTTAATTAGGGCATGTATGTTGGAAAATTAATTGCAAGAGGGGAGAAGTTTCCACCTCATATTTAATCATATTTGTACAACTTTTTATACAATAATTATGTGGTTTACTCTGAACATCAAGTTATATTGGGAAGTAAATGGTATAGGCTGAGTCTGAATGTTAAGTGTGAGCAGTGTTTAAAAAGCAATTAAGTTAGAGAGGTGTACTGAGTGATAAATGGGGGAGGAGGCAAGCAACTGCAATTGAAGTGATCTTGCTGTAACAGTTAAATGTTCAAGAGATGTGATAGGGAAGCAACTCATGCTTTGCCTGAATTTCTGCTGGGCTTTTGCACAGGGCAAATCCTGGGGCAGCACAACATTTGTTGAATGCAAGGCTTCAGCTGCCGGTTTGGATTTTCCCCGTGGCTTTCCTTTGCCCACAGTATTGACGAGTGTTTAATTACATAAAGATCATTTACTGAATATAACATAACTAATTATAAAAAGTTTATGGTTTATTATGGTGTTGGAAGACACTGAAGAAGTGAGATTTTATCAGTCTAACTTTTCCCTCCAGTGACTCATGGACCTGTATGCAGCACGCTGCCAGTTGAATGATTTACAGCTGGGGCACGTGTTTGAAATTAAACAGGGTGAAACTCTGAAGAGGTTACAGCAGTACTATCAGGTTATCTAAGGGGCCTTTTGACTACTAATCAACTTAAATATTTTCTTTGTATGCTGTTCTCTCACCCATGCAGGTGTGTCTGACTGCCAGTCACTTTACTGGGGGCAACACGTGTACAGGAGCTGAACAGCCCTCCTGAGGCTTTTATTTAGATGGATCTTTCAATCAAGCATTTCTCTTCCCTCCAGAAATGACAGATAAGACCCTGAAGTAATAGAATTTGTGAAGTAAATTTAGAGAGATGCAACAGGTGATGAGTCACTAACTCAGTTCAAGTTGCTGTATTTTAAAATGCGTATTTGGTCTGTAACCTAAAATTCTTCCCAAATATTAGGCTGGTTTTAATCCTTTATGGAGTTCAGGGAGAAAATTATTTACCAAAGGTAGGGAAGGTAAATTATGCACTGATTCAACTTGCAAAAAAAAAAAAAAAGAAAATTTAATTTCTGTACTGTATTAAAAACTAATTTCTTTAGAGACTGTCCAGATTTTCAAGTTTCTAATTCGCACAAGTGCAGTAGAAATTATTTAATATGAAAAGCAGCAATATTTTGAAATATTAGTAACTTTTATAAATGTTGCTGCAATTACTATATTTAAAAGTACTTATTTGGAAATAATTCAGAGCTAAGTAGAGTAACTTACTTCAGAGGCATCATCTAATACCACCAGTTGGCACATAGTGACTCTGTGTTGTTCTGTCACTCACTAAGCTTGGGTGCCTGCTGAGAACTGTCTGTGATTTGGTTCCTCAGGAGTGTGAGAGCATGCACGCCAGGATCATACCCCAGCCCTGCTACTCTCTGCTCGCCCCTGGCTTCATCCAAGGGTGATGTGGATTTGTCCCTGGCTGGCTGTGGGGCAGGAACTTGCTGCGCTGGGGGTCTCATCAGCAATATGCCATCTATAACTAGGGAAACTGGAATTGGCAAGTATGTTAGTGTATTCTTTATTCTTATTAAAAATGGAAAATATTTTAATGTTGTTACTGATGAACAGTTTCTTGGTTGTGCAGATAAGGCTTCCTTTTGTGGAGGACTTGCCACTATTAAAGCATTTGAGAGCACAGTGATAAGTATCAGCAATAAGCAAAACTCAGTAGCTACAGATTAGATCATAGCTGTGAGGAAAAGATATTACCAGAAAGGACTATGTCTTCTGGCACTGTGCTGCACACCTTGCCTGTGTTTTTGTGGTTTATTGGCTCTTGGTTGTCTTGCATTAAAAGCTACTCCAGACCACTGTTGTGGTCCTGAAAATGGAGCACAAGTTTGAATCCAAAAGGCTTCCTGAACTTGGAGTTCAGCAGTCACCAAGGGGGGCAGAAAATCAGTGCTGCCTGTGACAATGTACCAAGAAATGGGGGGAAAATCAGACTCAAAGGCTCAGTAGAGGAGGTTTCAAGGATTGCCCATGCCATTAGTTATGGTAGGGGTTTTTTTAGGAACAAAGACTCCATATACATTTATAATTCATTGCTTATATTGTTGGCCACTTCTATTTTCAGTAATACTTAGAAGTACATTGTAAGTTGACATGTGTTTGCAATAATTAGTTTAAAATACAGGTATAAAGGAATAGGACTTGGATAGGTTTTTCCAAGTCTTTGTTTCTTAACATGTTTTTAAATGTTTTGTTTTATATTGCCTGTCTGAAGTGCAGATCAAGTCAGCACTGCAGCAGCCACCATGTACAGATGTATGAACAACATCATTTTGTAAATATCAGTTGATGTATCTTTGTGTGTTTTATGGAACGTAACATAAAAGGCACATTCCTTGCCAGAACTTCCTTTGTGCTGGGCTTCTCTCTAATGTAATTTCCATCAGTAAAAGAATAAAGAGAGCATGGGTTTGGGCCCATTTTACTTGGCAGTGCACAAAGGAAAAGAAGGTTGGGGGCTGGGGGGTGTTGGGAGTATTATTTCTCAGCTACTTCACACAAAGAAATACTGTACTGCTTTCAGAAATCTCTGGGTACAAATGCCTCCTGTCACAGGCGATCAGTGTTACACAGCTGTACAGAATACTGCAGTATGTTATAAAATTGTTGCCCTGGACTCAGTACAGGAAGGCTGGAACTGGGCAAGAGACATAGGTTTCATTTTCCGCACTCAGGTGGTTGCTAATTGTGGAGCAAGAATCGTTTTAGTGAGCAGCTCTTTTGTCTAACACAGTGCACTTAAAGGACAAGGCTCACCTAGTGCAGTTCCTCTTGGAGAGAGGCTGACTTGGAAGGACTGAGGGTGTCTGTCTTTCTGCCTTTGGGCCATGTGCAGTCATGTGTACTGTTGTACAGGAAGGGGTAAGAGGCAACCTCCACGGCTTGCACAGCACTCACATTGACTTGGCCTTCTGATTTTGTCAGTATGTTTCTGTGACAGCCCTGATAGTTTAAAATTCAGTCAGTTGGTCTTTCCCTGGTTTGAATTTAACAGAAGAACTTGGTTGGATGTTCCATCTTAGAAGGGATCCAAACGGTGTGGGAGGGTTGGACGTTTTGGGGACTTGTTATTTCAGGCCTTTACATCTGTAGCGGTAGATGTCCTACCAATGTCATCTCAACCCAGTAAGTTTGACTGTAGAACACAGAGTGCATGGCTCTGTGTGCTGCTGGGAGAAGTGTTTTCTGCCAATTCTCTAAGCAGGAGTGAAGATCTTACTTCAGAGGGGTGGGGAGGGAATAAGCCACTGAGCCACTAGACCAGACAGTCCTGCTTCCAAAGAGAGAACAGCTATGACCATCAGCAGTTATCCTGGTTCAGCAGCTGCCTAAAGAGGTCGGGAGGAGAGACTGTGGGCTTGGCATGCACTGAAATTGTTCTTTCATAGCCCCACACACAGAAAGGTAGAAGGTAAAGAGCTGAAGTTCCTCATGGTTGTTGGCATAAACATATACACATGGGCACTCTTCATGCTTGGTAAATTTATGTCCCTATTGCCCTCTTTCAAATGATCTTTGTAATTCTGAAAATGAGATAACAGTAAATAAAATGCTCAGCCTACTTTGCAACTCTCAATAAACAAATCTCTGCATTTTATGTTATGTGCACGTGTTTGGTTATCAGATGTTTCCTGCAGTCCTGCTGCTTAATGCTCTTCATGCATCTGTCTTTTGGGCTGAGCATATGAATTTTCTCTCTTAATTATAAACTTGCACTGCTTAAACTAGTTTAGTAATGATGAGAGTGGCCATTACTTCATTAATGTGTGAAAAGAAAGAAAGATTCAACTCACTTGATTTCTGCTGATCACAAGTGCTTTGAAGGCAGATGACTTTATTCTCACACTTAAAATTTGAATATACTATCTTTTTTATGCTTGAAACATGACACTTCCTCATTAGTTGACTTACTGTGAGAACAAACTCTAATCTAGCTCTTTGACATAAAACAGAAACTGAAAATTTTATCTGACTTATTTGAGTTATATTGAATTCCATCAGATTTTTGTGACATCCTTTCATTTTTCAGTTTTCATGAAAGTGCTTCATTTAAAATTTAGTTTTAAGATATGGTTTCTTGCTGTTGGTACAGTATTGCAAACTGTTCTATTTGTAGTGTGTCTCTGGTACATGGCCCAGTACAGCAAGCTGAGGCAGGGGGAGGATATTTGGAGATTTGAGAGGAGACACAGGCCTGTCTATACTTTCTCATGTTTGTTTGGGCTTTTGTTCATATCAGCCATTCAATTTCCAATACCATTTTTGGGATTTTTTTGGTTCTTGCAGTTGAGGAAACACATCAATATTTGTGATTCTAACACATTTTGAAGCAGAATTGGCATATTTGTTTGCTAGTATATTCTAGCAAAATTGTATAGCCACTGCACGATGAAAACAACAGATTCTGCCTCTGGGTTTCCCATTTTATTCACAGCAAGATGGGGAATTGCGATGTGCAAATGATGGGCACTCTGTGTAAACTCTTTCCTTTTTCCTTTCAGTCTGGTCTTTCCTCGCTATTTTGTTTCTCTCAAGCATTTATGTATGGTCAGTTTAACATTTTCCTTCAATAGTTTCTGAGGTTTTGTAGGTTCTTTTGATTGCTTACTCTTGTGTTTCCCTTCAAAAGAAGCTTCTGTCCTTCTGTAGATAGTTTTGCAGCTTTGCTCAAACTGCCAGGTCACAAATCCTGTACCTTCAAGTGAACTGTAACTTTGTGTTTAACATGGGTCAGGTTTTAACTTTGTTTGCTTTTAAACTTGGTTTCATGCTTTACCTCAGTGGTAAAGGCACGCTGGCTGTTTCTCTGCAAGCACACAGTGTTCCCTTATATTTGCTGTTGGTGTGGATGTAGGCTACAACTAACAGTAAGAAGAAAGGTTTTTATCAATATTTATGTAAGGTGTGTGGTTTGTTTTTCCGCATTGGATGGATGTGTTGTTAAATAATAACACCCATAGCTCAGTATTATTTCTAGGTAAGTTTATAAAAGAGCACACATTACTTGAAGGACTAGATATTGAGTTTTTTCTCCTAAACTGTTGCATGGAGAGTACTGTTCAGTACATAATGTACTAGACTGCAGCATGTTCTCTAGGTGGAAGGAAAGGTATATATCATACTCTGGTGACATATATATAATTAGTTCTGGGGAAACAAGAGTGAGTTATGGTTTGTGGTCATCTCTGTATTAAAATAGGTTTGTGTTATTTTCTTAAACAGATACAGAATGCTTTAACCAAATTGAAGTAGTTCTGGTTGTGCATTTTTCCTTCCCTTGGATAGAACATCTTGCACTCCAAGGGCAGAAGGGGGTGTGTGCAAATTGCCTTAGCATGGCACAAGAAACATTAATTGCTCCTGCGTATCATTTATAGCTTTGTTTTAATTCTGCCTCAAACTTGGCTTGATGTGGTGGGCTTTAGGGCCGCCTTCTTTCTGTGGTGTCAAGCTCTTCTGTACATCTGGCTTTGCCACTGGCTGGAAACTCTGTGAGGAGGAGGAACATGCATTTCCAAATTGGTTGGTGACTGGTTAAAAGGGTAGGTAAATGCTGAAAAAAAACCAAGGCTGCCTCCTGCCTGGCTGACCAAAATAAGGCCAGATGAGTATTTCAGCCAAACAGAATTCGTCCCTTGAAGTGATTTAAAGCACAGTCTGAAGCTGTGTGAGGGAGAGGTTTGTGATGAACAGATTATTTCATCCAGCATCTGCAGGAGTCGGGGTCTCTCGATCTCTTCTGTGTCGTTTTGTTTTGTCTTTAAGGAAGGTGACTTTTAAGTATGACACTGTGTTTCCTGCCCTGCCGAGGTGATGGCTGCGGTCCTCTGTGGTGGTGGACTGCAGCCGGTTGCCATGGCAATAAAAAGCCTCCCCGGCCGAGGAGCTGCTCCATCGCTGTGTCTTCCCTGGGAATTTGCTACAGCGGCAGAGACATCTTTCCCTGCTAGGGAGCTGAGCTGGCTTTGAGTATCTCATGGGTGATTGAAATGTACTGACCCTATCTGATGTGATTTGGGATCATAGGGATGAGGGTGTTTATTTTTAGCCTGAAAGGGTATCCTGGCATATTGAAATACATCTGTGCTTTCGTGTGGAACATACATTTTTGGAGTACTGTGTTTCTTCTGCCTAGCAGGGTTGCCTTGCTCCCATGCGAGAGCACAAGTACCGCATCGGACTTCCTTAGCTACATCAATCAAATCCTGTATTTAGTCACTGTTCTCTTGCTTTGTAAGTTACATTTCAGTACGCTGTGAGCAAGAATAAAGACAGTTCTTATATAAGCCACTTTAATTGAGTTTGTAGACTTTAATACTCCATTCTGAACTCATTTGCTGCCCTTCAACTTCAGTGACTTCAGCAGCACGTCTGATGCACCAGATGGTAAGAGAGGTTCACATCTGAAATGCCCAAGCACTGCAATGAGGGGAGGCAGCTGGGAGTGCTCCGTTGTATGTTTCCATTTTCCTGATGTGCCCTTTTCCATCAGAGGATAATCCTGATCCTCACGTGATCTAAATATCTATTGGTTAGAAGGGAAAGTGCTAGCTGTTTCTGTCTACAGACAAAACATGCCCTGAGTTTCAAAGCTGTTGTATTCCCTCACTCTCTGCACACATAGGAATTTCATATAATCAAGCTTGTAAACCATGGACTGTACTTTCATAACTTTTTTACCTCATTTTGCCTGCTGTGGGTGCTGCCATATAAAGCAAGCAATGAAAGGAATACTCAGTAGGGTTTGCTTGAAAAGCTTTTATAATAGTTTATTTTACAACCTGGCCTCTGTGCGGGTGAAATATAATTACAGCAAGAGATGTGTTGTAAATGATGCTAATTCAGAAAATACATTAAGTGTGTATCATCAAAGTTTTTATCTCTGAAAGTTCTAATTTTGTAAAAATACTGGAAAGCAATGGAAATAGAAGCCTAGTTGCATTGTAAATAGTGCTGAAGTATTTTAGTAACTAATGAGCAGAACATATTTTTTTTCTTTTGATTTTTTTCAAATGGCATTAGTATTCCAAACAGCAAAATCCCTGGCTGGAGAATTGTAGAAATTATGATTGCTCATTAGCAAATAGAATACAGATGTTCTCTTCAGTTTGCCTGAGTGCTTCACATAAACACCTTGGGGAGTGACTGGCACAGAGTACAAAACTTGATAGCATAACAGTGTGCTAAACACTTTGGGGCTGGCAACAGGAGCAGAAGCATACCATGTAATTTTGTAAAATTTCATGTAATTTTTAATCATTTGTAGTGTTTGTGTAACGGGACAACCTTCATGTGGGAAGTACAGGGCGATGAGGTGTCTCTACAGGGCTGTCATCAACACCAGAAAGTAGAGTTGAGTCAACTTTATGGAGGTCTGTTCATGTCTTTTTGGTTGACTTTCTACCTTCAGCTTACAAAGAAGCAAATTTCTATCCCCCCTCGAGGTCTGTATCCATTGTATGGTTTTGTATTTCTGTGTTCAGTTACGCAAATTTCTTGGGCCTCTGAGCCAGCATCTTTTTGTTTCTTTTCTCATATGTCTTCAGGTAAGAAATCTGTTGTTCCTCCTCTCCCTTTCTTTCATTCCTCCATCCTCCCCTGCCCAACAGTAATCACAACAATAATAATCTCAACAACTTAACAATTTCTTTTTAAATACATGTGCAGTGACTGTTTTCAAGGATATATTAAATAAGGACTGGATTAATAAGGCACCATTGGGAACTTCCTGATAGTTATGTGTTAGTGGCTGTGGGCTTTTACATCCCAGCATGATATTACTGAATTCACAGTTTTCTGCCAATGCCAGTAGTGCTTAGGGAGCAGCTGAAAGGGGAGGTTGCCCTATCTCTGCTGAAGGAGCCAAGAGAATCAAGCCTCTCCAGGTCCCTCACTCTTGGACTCTGCTCCTTGCAGGATTTTGTGACATTTCCCTTTGAGTGAAGATATGAGAATTTTTTGGGTTTTGAAACCTGTTTAACAAATGGTGGATCTTTTTCATGCAATTGGGTGGACTTTGAAAAGGGAAAGGATTCCCAGCTGTGATATTACTCTGGCTTCTTGCCATTATGTGTGTTTGTGTTGCACTAGTTTAGTTGCCAGGGCCAGGTTGGGAGGAAGTTGAATGAACTTGGAAAGTTTCAAAATGCATTTATTTTATTAAAGAATATGTTGATTCCAGTGGGCTCTTTTGGGTTGTATTGGTTGGTTGGTTTGGGGTTTTTATACTGGTTTGTTGGGGGTTTTTTGTTTGTGTTAGTTTTGTTTTATTTTTTTACATTGGGTAAGAAGTCTTCAAATTGCTGCCATAAAGGCATGCAGCAGTAAAATTGGGCTTCAAAGCAGTACCTATTTCATACTGCAGCTCAACTACCGTTCCAGACCTGATTGCCTTCTGCAGCTACTCTGCAAAATTATTATGCAATTCTTGGCAAGCAGTTATTAAAAATGGTTTTGTGGAGGCTTATTAGACTATTTAAAGTAGATTTTTCTTTTTCACCTTAGTGGAAAAGTCTTGAAAGTATTAATGTCAACACTGTGAATTGGTCAGATGATATAAATGAGAAGATGGCATTGGGCACCCAGAGAGCTGGTTACAGCCTTGGGGCTTGTTACTAGTGAACTCCCACCCCTATTTTAAGCAAACACTCAAAACTAAATGGAGCTTATTAAGGTTAGTTTGCCCTGCTGAGTTGAAAACAGTCTGTCTAAATGTAAAAGAACATAGTAGGTATCAAAGTTAAACTACTTCTAGACGTGGAATCAAATTAAAGTGAATTGAAACAAGTTGGATCAGCATGAAGTGACTCTGTTTGTAAAGAGTACTTTGCATTTCTAAATCTTTTCACAGCCATAATTGAGAGAAGAATATCGGGCAACTTCACTTACAAAGCTGCTGTTTGCTTCCTCCTCTTGCCCTAAAGCAAACAAAATAGGCAGGCTCCCAATTTGGAATCCATTGAATGAACCCAAATCACTTATGTGCTGTTTAGTTCTTGTGGCAGCAAGGCAAATAGATGTGAAAAGATTAGCCAAACAAAAAAGGCAAAAACCTTGGCCCTGTTGTAAGGATTTGGAAACCCAGTAGTTCATCAATTATTGAGGCTGCAGGATAAAGGCATGTAGGTGGAAGCAGGCTGAAAGTAAAACAGCTCATCTGTGAGATGTGCAGGAATACTTGTGATAAAGATTTAAGTTTCAGTGTCATCTCCTTTCTGTTTCATTGCACCTTCAATAGGTATTGGAAATCACATTAACAAATAGCAATTTGTTAATTGCTATTAAGGGTGTGAAGGAAAGCATGTTAAAGGAGAAAATTAATGAATATGTTAGCTTAACGACACTGTCATCTGTTGTAAGAAAATAGATCCAAGACAGGTGTTAGCGAGGATGTAAGGTTTCTTTCCATCACGTTTAAAAAAATCTGAGAAATTGTAGACTTCAGGACAACTACAGCTATTATTGTCAACCAAGACACATATAGTAGGAGGCAGTCTTTACCTCAAAAAGCTTGCAGAGTGAGTACACCAGCCAGGCAGCCCATGCAAAGGAGAAAAATAAAGCTTCATCCATTTGGAAGGGAGGGTGAAACACATTACCTGAAACCACAATGTCTGCTTGGAAATAAGATGTGAATTTGAAGCCATGCTACTCCCAAGGTTTTACTGGCACAGGTTTGCTAGACATAAGTATAGCTGAAGTAGAATTGTTCCTGTATATCTTACTATAGGGTCCATTCTTGAATAGGGGCCCAGAGTTTAACAGACAGTGTCTAGATGGATTGAGCCTTCCCATCACTGCCTAGAGGTCTGATGTACTTTTCTTTGAAATTGATAAATGGAGTGGTAGAGAATTGTTACTGTGATATGAATTATTCCCACTGTTATTAAATAATAAACATGACCACAGCGACCTACTCACTCTCTAAACTGGATTCCTTCTGTGGCTTAATCTTGGTAATGGCTTCATATTTGAACTACAAAATGTCATGGGTGAGCTGTGAGCTTCTGAAGAAAGGGGCAGCAGAAGGAAGTTGGTAGATTGATACCATATCATGTGTATCATAAAGTAAGGTAGTAAAAAGCCCCAGGAAATTATATTTCTTAAGTAATGCAATCAGAATTGCACTTAGACAGAGAAGATTGCTTTGTATTTACTAGCTGTGTTTACTGCTTTTTCTAATGTGCCTAAGGAAACTTCAGGAAGTGGAAAATGGAGTTCTAGACCTGAATCTGTATAGTTACTTTTGGGAATAACACAGCAAAATGAGTGAGCTTGATTTGCTACACAGCAGATGCCAGGATTATATGATGTGGAAGGAATTTTTTACTTTTAAACCCTTTCAGTGTGATGACATGCAGGGGAGAGGAAGGAGGGGCTGACATAAGTGCCCTCGTGTTTTGTTAACCTCTTCAGTGCTCTGAATCCAGAAATACCAGTTGATTCATGCAAGCACAGCCTGTGTGTGTAGGTGGATGCTACCAAAACAGTAATTAAATGTAGTGTATGTTTCTGGGCTAGAGCTAAAAGGGAACAGAAAATAATACTATTTATTCTGTGGTTCATACTGTGCTGCTATAAACAGAAAATGCAGCAAACAGAGAGAACTGAGTTCACATGAAAATTGATGAAAAGTACAGTGTGTCTTTTTTGGTATTTATGCATTATTTAAAACGAGTTTAGCAGACTATAAAGCTTTTGATTATAGTCAGCTTGTAAGTGTGCTCTGCTACATTGTGCAGTATCTCAAAATAAAATGGACCAGCAGTTGTTTACACAAGCTAAAGACTTTCAAGACCAACTCATGGGAGGAGCAGATGGTATTTGGGCATTGTGTTGTGGTCTTGCAGTCCATGCAGTGCCATGTTGAGCTGATTCATGAAGCTCCCTTTGCAGAGGCATCATAGTGAGCTTCTTCACTGAGAGGAGAAGAAATATTTAAATGAACTTTCTTGTCTTTTGTGCTGTCTTTAGTAAATTCCATTGACTGCTGCTATATGTAAAGAAAGTGACAAATCAGAGCCTTTATTAAAATAAATTGGTGTCCTTTGCAAGCAACGATCCTTCCTTTCAGGAGAGCTGTCTGTGTTGGCTATGGTAAGGGTAAGAAGCCAAGCAGATAAGGTTCAGCCCCAGGTGTTTGGAGTGGAATCACACAGGACTGAGCTGGCAGCCCAGGTGTGCTCCTGTGGTGCACAGGGCCAGTGCACTGCCTTGGCACCACGTTTCACTCCCATATCTGCTTTGTTGTGCAACTGAAAACTGCAAATTGAGTGCTCCCACTCCCCTGCAGGCAGGGTGTTTCCCCCCACCATCTCCCCTTCCCACGCAGTGTGTTGAGGTGCTTGCATGTGTTAGTTGGAAAGGGAGGAGTGTTTTCTTCACTAATTTAAGGAGGGTGAAAATACTTTCTTGCCAAAGGGAGAGAAAGGGGAGAAGGGGGGTGGGCTACTCTAAAGCAGGGAGAGTGTGAAACCTCAGGTTACAAGATCTCATGGTGTTTCCCTTTTAGGCACTAATAAAGCTCAGGGTGACTTAATATTCAAAACCTGTTGAACCTGTTGGCAAAAGCAGAGCCCTAGATCCTCGTTGCGGAGGGTTTGTTTGTTGCTACCAACTGCATTTCAATTGCCTAGTGATAGTGTTTGTTTTCTTGGAATTTGCTTTCTGATGCAATGTTCCAGCAGTCCTGACTGCAGCCCTGCAGAGGTGGAGTTACTGTGGGCCAAGGTACAGCAGGGCTGCGGGCACCCCACAAGCCCTGTCCTGCTGCTGGGAGGGTGACAGCAGGAGAGGAGTGTTGTGGCTTCAAAGGGGCTGAATGTGGGAAATGGGGGAAAACTGCAGTCTCTTCCTACTGCCACTGTCAGGCACGGTCAGCGTTAAACCCGTTGCTTTTATAGGAACAGGCTGACCTACTTATTAAGGCATTGTATTTCAGTGTTCAGCTATGGCTGTCTGCCCCAGAGGGCTTGTGTTTCCAGCCCTGCTGAAACTCAGGCACCAGCCACGTCCCAGCCTTTTGGGGAGTCTTGGGCAGGGCAAGTGGATACATCTGTCTTGTGTGAGGAGCTCTGGTACCACAGCAATGGGCACCACACACTTATCCCTTTGGAAAAAGGGGAAAAGCGTGCTGAAAGAACTGATACGTGCCCAAGAGGAACGGGAAAATAGAAGGACAATTGTAGAGAAGTGATTTTTAAATGGTATGAAAGGTTTTGACCAGAAACATGGTTTTGATTGCATTCTGCAGGGGAGAAGGGCAAGCCACTAATGGCTGTGGGTACACCTTGGGTATCTGAAAGGAATGTTATTTTGCTAGCTTGTGAAATTCAGAGGTGGTTGTAGTCAGGTGCCCTTCCCTAGCCACATTCCTGAAGCACAGGAAGAGGTTGGTTTGAGAAGAACACATGCAAATGAGCAATTTTGGAGAACACTAAACATCTGTGTGGGGTCAGGGAGGAGCTTCCTCTGGATTTGGTCAGCTGGTGGCTCAGTGATGTCAGATTTGTGCATCTCATGTCCAAGGAGACGACGGCATCAGCCATCATGGGAAGCAGTCCTGCAGGTCTTCCAAACCAGGGCTTTGGACTATTATAGCAAATCCAGATACTTGCGAGCAGGTGTCAAATGTGGGATGGTGGGTAAGATGGGACAGCACTAAGAAATGTCCTTTCTGTGTCAGAACATTGGCTCTGCCTCTGCTCTGAGGGGCTTTCAGTTTCCCAGAACTGTTGGATGTCACTCTGTTGCACCAGTGAGAAGTATCTGCTCCATCAGTCTATGACAGTGAACTTAGACTCTCTCCTGCTGTGACTGAAATATATGCACCTACATGACTTTATAGTAAAAATGGATTTGCTGCTCTGACATGACACCCCAGCTGATTTAAAACAAAATTTTCTGCTATGTTTTATAGAGGCTTTTACAAATATATCTGTTCAGTTTCCATCCTGAAAAACCAACATAATAGTCAAACTTTTCCGGGAGATTTCCTGCGGTTTTGCCCCCTGGAAAGCTGTGACATCCTTTGGTAATTGCTGTGTAGCCTTGGCTTTATGAAGCACGGAAGGAGGAGTTCATGTAGACATGCTCAGCCAGAATGTTATCACAGGTTTTGCAGAGTTCGCTTTTA
The DNA here is from genome assembly GCA_038380795.1 of Pyrocephalus nanus. Taxonomy (NCBI): domain Eukaryota; kingdom Metazoa; phylum Chordata; class Aves; order Passeriformes; family Tyrannidae; genus Pyrocephalus; species Pyrocephalus nanus. Next base: position 46,240,355 of record CM076265.1, on the reverse strand, counting down.
TACATTTTGCACTTTTTCTTCAGTACCTTGTACTCACGTTTCTTCTTCTTTTATATACACATATACCCTTGCCAAACTACTTACTATAAAAGCTTTGAAAGAAAAGAGAGAATTTCTGTGTTTAAATTCTTGAGAGGCAGTCTGCTATCATAATGATAGAGCTATAGGATTATTAATCCAGAGATACAAAATGACAGACATCATAGTTAATACTCATCAGCATCCTTTCTACCAATCTCAAAGCAGTCCCATCAGTAAAAAGCCTAAGCAAGCGGTGCTGCATTATCATGATTGAGGGCCAGATCAGATTTGATTTTGCTGGCTGACATAAATGGCAAATGAAGTTTTCCCACTTCAAAAACTAACTTTATAAATAAGCTCTTTGTTACATTGCAGATACATCCTCATGCTTCTGTTAAAATTCCCAGTAGTGACATGAAAACCAACCTCAAACATTTTTCCAGATACTTTGCCTTGAAACTAAAAGGAAGGAAGCTGCTTACATTCATCTCTGATAAAGGAAGATGTAGCTCAGTGCACACCCAGCACTAAGAGTTAGGGGGTTTATGAATTCTAGGCCCTTTCCAGCCAATATCAGGTCTAGCAACATTGATTTTTAATCAGGCATAATTACTGCTGGTAGTCCCCTGAAACAAATGAGAGACAACTTCTCCCCAGCCTTTTTAAGGCTTTACACTGTTTTCCATAACTATTATAGTTATACAATGTAGCACTTACTTCCTACTCTAAGGAGTATTGCAACTATTAGGTCTCTAACTTTGCTGGAATTTCACTGACAATTTTCCATAAAATAGAAACATTTTCATTGATGTATTCCCTTAGGAAGAATATTGCTGGCTTTTATAAAAAAAGCCTTACAATTCTATAGTACAGGCTATTAGCATGTGCATTGTACTGGATGAAATGTTGCACCATATTTATGAATAATTGTTTCTAAATTGGGTTAATTTTTAATCTGGTATTTTTAGCAGGTATTTTTTAGGGGAGGGGAAAGGACACCTTATAAGGTTTCCAGTTCTGTTCCTGTGTGTGCAAGGCAGCTGTTCGCCTATAAATGATGGCATTAAAATGAAAAATAAATACAAGCTTTTCTTCTTTTCACATTTGATTTTCTGGAGGTTCGCCACCATTATCCTTTGAGATTTCCTTACCCCCTGCTGGAGACAGGAAGGAGAGAAGCAGAGAGGTGCGAAGTGCAACAGACACCCTGGGGAGCTTAGAAACTCTCCTGGCTGTGCAGAGTGGTGAGATGCACTGTGAGAGCCTCTGTATATGGAGGGGACAGCAGGGTAGTGGGTCCATTTGGCACTGCCATGAGAGGGCAGGTGCTCACTGAAGTTGAGTGCACAGAGGTGGGAAGGGGGGCAAGTCAAATATGTTCTTTTTGGTTTGTTTTGGTATAATCGATTTGATTATGCAAAATCACTAAGATTTGTTTCCCCAGACAGCCCCGTCCTTTAATCTCACAGGCACTCAGATCTGATGATGATCATGCTAGTAAACTGAATATGCACTAGCAGAGTTCATATGAACTGTATCCTGTGTGGGCATGAAGCAGAACTCTGAAAGGCCAGAGAGGTGCCTGTGTGCTGCACTGACAAAGATTGCAAAATCTGCTATTTAAAATCAATAAACCAGCTCTCGCTAGAGTGTGTTGAAATTTTGGAGTACAAAAAGAAGTGTGAGGCTTTTTCTCTGTTTGGTTGTAAACACAAAGTTGATAACTAAATACTTAATAAAAGCAAACTCTCTCTTTCTTCAGGGCAGCTTTTGCCATGCCATCCACTTGGTGGGAGCAATGTCTGTTCCTCCCAAGCAGAGACACAGCTGCCTGGCATCAGGAGCTGCATTTGAGGGGGCTGCAGGGAGACGAGATCTAGCACCATGTAAAAGGTGGTTTCCCCTCTGGCCTTGCTGTTGTGAATTGTGCAGAACATTCTTATGATTCTTGTAATTAAAGCACTAGTTTTTTACTAAACTGTCTTGAGCTATAGTTAAGCTGCCCAGCTGTTCCAGTCTGGGGCTGAGCCCTGCTGGATGCTGGTACTCTGGTTCTCTTCCAGGGATGCTACTCATTCTGTGGCTTGTATACACATACAAGTGTTTCCTTCAATTACGGAGACAGCTCTCACTACTTTCTGGATAAAGCTTTATTTCTTATTCTTTTCCTTTTAGTGTCCAACAACTTATTTTAGGCACAGTTTGTGTGCATGTTCAGTGCACAAAGAGAAGGGGATGAGAGCCTCTTAGCTTACCCACTCGGTTTTGTGAAGTACATACACTTTACACCTTTCAGCAGAGGAGATGAAAGAGTCTGCAAAGGAATTCTGGTTGTGTTCTGCCCATTCCTTACTCCTTTGCTAACCTAACCTGTCAGCTAGTGGCCATTCAGAGTCCAAAGAGTTTGAACAGGATCATTCATAGCAAATTGGAGGTTGGCAGAAGTGGAATCCTGTGTCTCCCCTTCTTCATTTTAATTAAAATGTAACAAATATTAGTAAGTAAAAAGTTACTTCAACTGTTTTGGCCAGAAAGGAGCTATATGATAGCAGTTTGGCAAGTTAGAAGCATCCAGGGGGCCCATAAATGTGACTTTGCGGCAAAGTCTTGCCTTGCTGCCTGCTCTTTAGACACTCAAGTGAATTACTCTTTTGCCACATTTCAGTTCATGGCATTTCATATTTCCTCTGCTTTTGAAATGTTCAAGTAAAAATTCCAGCGAGGACAATATTGAACTTACACATTTGCTACTATATATCTTAGATGGTACTAAATTAACATTAGCGAAGTGTTTACTGGAAGATCTGAGATGCATATGCAACTGAATTCAAGAAAAAAGTAAGTGAAAACAAGTGTGATAGTTTTTTCAGGTTTGGAACATACCTTCTACAAAATCTCTTCTATGAAGAATGTAAGCGAGAAACAAACCACACCTGATAATTAGAATGCAATGTTTAGTCTTAACAAATGGTGTTGCAGTTGTTTTAAATAAATCCTTTTCTTATGTATGCTTTTTTAAGCTAAGTTAAAGCCCCACCCTTAAGGCTGACTAATTTCACTCTTAAAGTCTCTTCAGTGTTCAGGGAGCCTATGTTCACTGTGTTGCTTTCAGCAGAAGCTTTCACTAAAAAAGGCCAGTGTGGTCTCAGAATACTGACTTGTAATTTGAAAGTAATCATCTACTCCATGGGTTATCTTGTAGACATCTGCAGTGGAAATGTCAAGATCTTCAAAACCTTTGTTTTCATATACCATTATAATAATCTTTCAAACATGATGCTATTTCCTGTACTGCCTTGCCATTGGTCTGCGTCTGATCCCTTAGTCCCCTTTGGAAGCTCTCCAGCAAAAGGCTTGAACACTGGATTCCCGCTCTTCTATCATTTCCTTTATTTGAAAATTAAAGTGGTTTAGGAGAAATATTGCAGGAAGAGAGTAGATTATTACCAGTTTCGTCAGATGATGGCAGTGTTCCTGGGGCTGTCTTCCTCCACTGAATTCCTTCAGAGAAGCAGAAGAGCAGCTTGTTCCAGCCATGTTGAACATCACTCCCTGTGGAGAGTGCTCAGCATCATCCATAGACCTGGACAAGTCCTTAGCATCTCCATGTACGGGCTGGGACTGGCTCAGAAATAACAATTTTCAAGTGCTCTGATGGAAAATAGGCTTTAGTCTGCTTCCATTTGGGTAAGTCTGTGTCTAGTGCTATTGGTCTTTGATGGGGATACACTTGCAAAAGATTAGCAAGGGAGAAACAGTAGCCCCAACAGAGATTTTCAGTGTGTTTAATAATAGGTTTTCCAAATTAGTGATTTGATTGTTTATTGATTCATAGTAGTGACTGTTAGTTGGTCTCGGTCTTAGGAAGAAGGGAAGTAGATGGTACAGACTTTGATTTTTCTTCATTTATAATATGCCTGCCTGACTTGTACATATCATCATCATCATCATGGCTAGGCTTCACGAATGAAGATTTGATAAGGGCTCTACCCACGCTTGCTGCAAGTGCACTGATGGCTAAAAAGGCCAATGCGAGATAGACAAGTCCGGTTGCAGACGGCACAGTGGAAAGACTCGACAAGATGTGATTCTTTCTGCGTTGTCTTTTCTCCTGGAGAGTGATCCTGCGTGTGTTCTCAAAAGCAGCAGCAGCATTATAGATGGTGTGTCTCCAGGCCTCCTGACTGGAGGCCAGGGTAGACCAATGGTGGTGATCAATATGGCCAAGGCTGAGGGATTGTTTCAGGCAGTCCTTGTATCTCCTCTTCGGGGCACCTCTCTTGCGGCAGCCAGTGGCAAGTTCCCCATAGAGCACATAGCTCAACAAACAAAAAGTTCTCTCTTCTCCCAGGTGTGACTTCACTTGAGAGTTAGCACTGACACACCTTCATTTATCCACTGTCCCTCCTGGGGAAGAAACACCTAATATAGAACTCGAGGACACACCTAGGCTTGCTGTCATGGCTGTATGGCATGGAATTGACCCCCATCAGACTGCATGCCTGCCTGGCTGTGTACCTGCTAGTTGCTTATGCTTATACTGGTGTTTTTAACGTATTTCTGGTGACAATTCTAGCTGTCCTGCCTATGTCCATACGTTGAAACCCAGGATTGCCCAGTGTACACCAGTGGGAACTATTGGGCTTGCAGCCAGTTCTCCCAGCCTTTTCTAGGTTCACAAAGAAGCCTCTCCGCACAGACCTCCCTAAGCTGTGGGACAGCGACCTTTCCCTCTGATTCTCCCAGTCCCCATGTACAAGGTACTGCCTGCTGGCACCTCTCTGCACCTCCCTACCTGGACCTTCTCTGCTGTCTTGCACAGGAAGCAGAAGAGGGAACGTGAGAGTTTGAACCAGAGTTTACAAGCAGGCATGGGGGTGCAGTCAGAGGGGTGACAGCACTTGCACGCTGGGTCTCATGTAGCTTGCCCACTGACTTTTCTTCAAAAGTGCCACGACTCCAGTGCTACTGGAGTATGTTCTGGCCAACTCTTCATTGCACCAGGACTCTTCCTTACACGCTTAAGGATGTTGCCATAGGGCTGAGGCCAGCTATGGGTGACAGCTGTGGGATCATATCACTGCTCTGCTCTGAGTTGGTATGAGGCTCCAGCCCTGCAGTTGTCTTCTCCAAGTGCAGACAGCCACTGATCTTCAAGCATCCTGCCCAAGTTTAGCAGCTCAAGGCACAGAACGTGCTGGAAGCTGATAGACATAGTCCTGTATGTTCATAGCACAGCCCCAAAGCTTATTGCAAGTCACCTTTGACATGAAGTGGTATGAGTCTGGTCCTGGAGTGTCAAACATCATCTTGGTGCTTCTGCATGTTTATGTAGGCTTTCATTGGCACAGTTTCTTCATGACTGTGTTTTTGTGCTCTTTCCCTCTCTGTCATAGAGTTTTGCAGAGAGCTTACCTGCCCTAGAGAAGTAGTTTCAAAGGCAACTTCTGGAGAGCCCCTTCCCCTGGGACACATTGTGGGCAGCAACACTCTGTAGATACTTCTGAAAACTCACGTTCTAACTTTTTTCTTTGTTTCAGCTCCAATTAGAAGAGTTTTGCCAAAATACCATTGCCCTGCTCTTAGAAGTGTTCCAATTACCAGTTGTGTCTTCAGCCAGTGTTGCTTTACTGAAATTGTCTTTAAAGTTAATAGTTCTTTTATCTTACTTTTCACCCCTGTGTCCCATGGATACCTCGTCATGATAGTCTTACTTAATCTCTGTCTCTGTTTTGCTTAACTGAGCAAGCCAAGCTCTCTGCTTTCTGCCAGCTTGGGTTTTTAAGCTTTTGTGTTCTTATTTTCAGAGAGCGCATCTTTCGTGCTCTTCTCCAGATACAAGTTTCGGTTGGGTCTTGGTGCAGTGACTTGCAGAAACTGCAGCCTCCCCCAGGCTGAGGTCTAGAGTTCCTCAGGCCAGTCTGTTTCCCAGAGGTTCCACAGGAACCATTTAGTTCATCAGAACTTACTCTTCGGAAATAATAGATCTTAAACAAAATTAGGCTTGCTATTATCCTTCCCACTTAATCTAAACTGAATCACTTCATAGTCCCCTGTTCCAAAGTCATCCTCCTTATTTAAGATAAAGAGCATAATAGAATCTCTTCTTGTTCATTCAACATGGATAAAGAAACTTTTCAGCTGTCACATCCAAGGATAACCGGTCTTGCCCTGGTTAATAGCATTTGTTCTCCAACCTGTACTGCAAAGTTAGTTCTCCCTTGTTGATGCAATTCCCATTTAAATAATGATGTAGAGCTCTATCCAGATCCATATCTGGTGTAAGAAGTCAAGAGCAGACCCAGTGTCTCTCTCTTAGTAGCCTCGTTTGACCATCTGTCTGCAGCATTTCCAAACATTTCCATTTTATGCTGTTTCCAAAGTCTGCTGCTTCATTATTGCATGACAGTATCCTACCATATAAAACCCATATTTCTTTTCTTTGAAAAACACAGACCTTTTGACACTTGTTTCAATAATAATTGCTGTTTGTGAATTTTCCTGTAATAACACTAGTGCCTTGAGTTTCCCTTCCATTATGTCAGTCTGCTTGTGTTGATAGTACACAACTATTTTAGCTGCTGGATTTTTTGTTCACCTTTTCTGCTTTTAGACTGCATTTGGCTCCGTAGTTATACTATATACAGTGCTTTCACTGGCAGTGTCACATGCCTGACCCTTTTCTCATCATTAGTAGCTTTTTTTTTTTTTCTTCAAATCCCCAAAATACCCTTCTCACTGTTATTTTAATGTTTATCTGACATTCCCCCCCTTGCTTTCTGGATCCTGAAACCAGTGAGGAATTTATGTTCACCTCCTCAGGCCTTTCCTTGCTGTGTTCATGATGTGGATTGTGCCATGGTGGTTCTAGCAGTTGGAATATTTGGGTGGAACCCTCCTGAAGACTCATCTTGCAGTGAAAGTACACAGAAGCCACCATTTTATGCAGAACTAGCAGCTGAGAGAGGCAGGAGGACTGTAAATATTTCCTCAAGGGTCACTCGGGCTGTGTGAAATGTGTCAGTTCTTTTCCAGCTGGCATGTTCTGCACTTGCTGGACTGACATACTCCTGTTTCAAGGTCTGGGGGACACGAGTATATTTTGAAATAGCAATGAGAAGGAAATGAGTGCTTACAACAAACGCTGGTATGGGACAGTAAGGTGTGGTTTATATGGTCCTAAATAGTCAGATTTTTGTAGAGGACTTCTTCCTGCTAGCCATCCTTTCATTTTGCTGGAAGGAAAACCTATTGTTAGCAGCAGGGACATTATGAAAGCTTGAGCAATGATGACCTCAGTGTCCCAGAGATAACACACATCTGCATAACTGGGTACAAAGAACACGTGTGAGTGTGTGTGTATGTGTGTGTGTATGTGTATTCTTCACTCAAAAAAAATATGTGTGCAACCTGCAAGGCTGCAAGGAGTTACAGCCCTCATAATCCCATCTTCCGCTGTAGAAGCTGAGGCTGCAGCAATCAGTTAAGAAGATGGTTGAAATTCCTGATCACAAATTAGGTAAGTACATGACGGAACAGCAAATTGTTTCTCTCTTCTGTGCTAGCTCATTGGCTAGTGTTTTCTCTAGGTGATGTTTTCTGTTCAGTAGTACAAGCTCTACAGCCTGAATGGAGTCAAAAAAGACTTGACTGTTGCCTTTGTAATGGATAAATTTTATTTTCACATCCTTCTGTACTGAAAGTTAAGCTTGCCAGTAATGTGCATCAAAAGGAAAAAATATTTTTAAAATAAAGGAACAAAACCACAGCAAATGTCTCCACCCTGTTTTTAAGAAGAGTATGTATTATAATGTGTCATTTTTATGTGTAAGATGTATATCTCATCTCTCTTTAGTCATCTGTCTCTTAAATATTTTTATCTTGCAGTGGTGAAATACATATCAGTGTTGTAAGTCTGTCTTCTAACAATTACATGATCTTAATCTTTACTCCCGAGATGAAAAGTTAAGATGCTTTGGTTTTCTACAGCTTCCTGTACGATAGATCTTTGAGTTTGTGCATGTGCAAGACCTTCTGTAAATCTTTCTATTACCGTTCTTTTTATTAAAGCTAGTATTTTTAACAAGAATATGTTACAACTGTTTGTTTCAGTTTTTCAGCTGATAAAATCAGAAATCAAATGTGTAGGTTCACCACAATACAAACGTAACAAAATAGAGGAGCAGGAAGAAGGTTTCTGTTATAAATGTTCTGTGTTTTTTAAAATTAGACCTCTCAGGATCATTTGTGCCATAGTTTACTTGGCAGTGCAGAAATGAACTTAAATAGGAAAAATAATTAAGTAATTTAGACCTATACCTTTCCTCTTCTGTGTCTCATACTAGATCCTTTCTAAGCAGTGGGAGAACCACTGTGACTGCCAGACCAGTTTTATATTGTTAGTGAAATTGCTTCCTCCTGGCCTCGATTATTATATAGCTTCCAGAATTCTCATTCTTGATCTTTCATGCACTGTTGTTAAGATATGAATATAATTTCTTGTTTCTTTCCAAGATCTTGGTTCTGAATCCTACTGGTTTACCTTACATTTCAACAAGTATTCTGTTTATTTTAAGAGATTTTCTCAACCTTAATTAAGTATTTCAGAAATGGACTCAATGGCATCCTACACCGAGGCGTTTGACAGAGTTACAGTACTTACAATTCTCTTCAGGTATTTCTTTCTATATTGCACATTGCAGTTTTATTTTAACTGATATGTTCTTATTCTGTCATAAGGCAAAATAAATTAAAATTGGAAAAGAAAAGAGAAAAAAACAAATGGGAAAAAAGCCTCCACTCTGTTCATTATTCTCTGTGTCTTTGACCTAACTTGACTCATACCAAGGTTAACTATCATGATGTGGGAAGGAAAAGGACACATCTGTTAACAGACAAGTTAAATAGGGGCAAGCTGCTGTTTGCTCTGTTGCAGTTTAATAAGCCTAAAGGTAAAAGGTGGAAGACAAAGTGTTGTTTCTGCAGCATTTTCTAGCTGCCAAAAATTTAAAATATCGAAAAATCAAATCACCTCAAAATATGTAGGAGTGGTCTATTTTAGACAGTGAGGTGGGCGTGAAAAGACTTGTAGACAAGGAATAAACAGGACTTCTGCCTTCTGAGTAAAGTGGCAGTGAGTTTTAGGCATTCCATCTATAGTAGAGCATTTAAATGGAAAAAAGCAGTGGAGGATGCTGAGACGGAAGTAGAATGAACCAAAAACTAGCATACTGAATAGTGAAGTTCTTTACAAAAATAGTTCTATTTTAAATGTAGTAACTTAAAATAAGATCTTTTACATTCCTTCCTGATGAGATAACATAACTGTGGCCGTAGTGTAGAGATGGTGCGGTTTATTTACTAACTACATTTTTTATGTCAGTTGGCAGTAACATTTTAGTAATATCTAAATATGCATCTTAAGTGCCTCTCTCTAGTCATCTCTACTGGAAAATTCAGGCCATGGTTGCTTTGAACTGCTTTAACTGCTATTTTCTTTAAAAACTTAAAGTATGGCTGTAAAGATAAATATCCTTTAGCAAAATCAAGAGGGGACTGTGTTACCCTAATTTTTATTTAGTTGGTAGGGGATGGATTTGAAGCAATTGATGAAACCAGATAGAAGTTTGAACTAATATCAAAATTATATGAATTATTATAAACCACTTCCTCTCTCTGTGAAATGAACTCAGATCAGAGATCACAACATAATAAAACAACAGCTGTCACATCCAGCTTTCTCAGGTACCTGTTTGCTTTTAATTATTTTTTGTCAAGTCTAGAAAAAAGAGTCTGCTTCCTGAGCATTATCCTCTGCATTGCTTGTATGAAATTTTATGCCAGAATATTTCATGCTTACCATTTCGCCACTTCACATGTCTGTGCAAGGCAGATTCTGATCCTATACAGTTAACAGGCAAAGTGAGTTAAGCTCAAAGCACGTCTTGACAATATGCAGATATAATTCCACAGTGATAAATTGTAGGTTAATTCCACAGTGAAAGAACTAGGTGCTGTTTAGAGATTTGGTGTTCATTTCTGAACACTCTGCTGACAAGGGGCATGAATCTAAAATGCAGCAAACAGTCCTGCCATGAGGCTTGTGCCATTATTGGTATCGTCTTCGTGAAAAGAAGTTTTATCTTTGAAAGCAATGCTGGCAAAAACAGCGGTAGGCTCACACTGCAAGGGGGTACTGCAGCCATGGTGGAATCCCTGCCCCTTGGTGGCTTTCATGCTCTATGAGTTTGTGTAAGTACTTAAGGTCCAGGTGCTTTCTGGTACCTTGTGAAGGTCCCTTGGTGTATGAGGGACCAAGCACTGAAACTTCAGATTGTAGCATGAAGCACCAAGTGTATAGAGAGACAGCAGTTGTTTGTGAGGAAAAACTGTGGCTGCTGGAAATTCTTGTCATTATTTTTTTGTCACTCTCCAATGTTGCCTATCTGGGACTTTAACATACTCTTACTTTTCTGTACAATACCCACAATCCTTCCTTTTCTTTGTTGTCTCTTACTTCCCTCTTTTACAGGGAAGGCTGAGCATCTTCTACTTTCCACTGGCAAAAAAATTACCTGTCTGTGTATGCAGTCAGTTCACCACTTACTTGAATTAGCAAAAAAAGAAACCAGAATGCATTCATTTAAATACTTAATTTTCTATATTCCAAAACATTGTATGTAGTTATTTTTAACCTGGTTTCCTAGGGAAAGATATTCCTGCAATCATTTTTCACTAACCACCCACTGTTAATAACTTCAGGAGCTTTTGTGTTGATCACAGACTTCAGGTGGGGCAGAGATCTTAGTTCTGAAATCCAGAGCTTCACAAATGCAGACAGGCAGGTAGAAGGGAGAGGATCCAGTTACCAGGCTGATGGGACTGTCACACGAGGTCAGGCCTTACTGCTTGAAGTGAGAGAATCCACATGGAGGAGACTTCACAAGGATGACCACTGTGGGGAAAGGGCCATCAGCATGGGGCGCTGGTGGGTACCACGAGAGAAAAGCAGGAAGGGCCAGTCCCAGCACCTGCCTTCGATGCTGCTTCTCATGACTGCTTCTTGGCTCTTCTTGACGTGCTGCTCAGGAGAACACCTCCAAATCATGAATGTAAATGCTGCACAAGAATGTACCGGCTTTTCAATTTGCCCTTGGACATTTCTTCTACACCTCTTTGTGTGGTCTCAGACTGTTGGTCCTTGGCCCCCATGTCCCTTGTGCACCACTCTCTCCTTTTTCTTGCCTCCTTCCAGTAGGACAACCCAAAGCATGTTGTCCTGGATGCTACTGACAGCATCCTTTATGATTGTCTCCAAGCCCTCTTACCTGTCTGCCAAGGCATTATGGAATAGCTGTCAAATTTCTTCTGGAATATACCAATAGAAAGAAAGCTAGGCACAATAGCAGGTATTGATGAGCTTGAAACATGGCTATACTTTGGGAAACACCTGTTATGGATACAGACATGTGTTTAGAACAGCTCAGTTAGTGTCCTGACGTCATTACAGAAACGTGGTGGTACCATAAGTGGTCCAAAGGTTAAGAATGCACCTTTCAAGATAAACTCATTGCATCAATTTTATCTCAAATCACAGAGTTTGTTACACAAACAAAACCCGAAGTTACCAGTGTTTTTTCTGGTAATGTCCTTTTATTCTTTCAACATCAAAATTAACATTATACTATGGAGTTACCCAGGGGAGGGACCATATTTGAAGTAAAACAATAACACTGAATTTAGGAACAGCAAATGCTGAACTTTGCTGTATGAATCATGATACAGTAAATTCAGCTTCTAACAATCTTCTAATTTTATGGCGTGAAAGAGATGGAAGAATTCTGGTTCGGTTTGTCTTTATTTCTCCAGTTTCTTTGCTTTTTTGTCTTGCTTTTTACCATTGGGTAGATTATCCCTCTTCAGTTTGATACCACACACTTGCTGTGTGGTACATGGACCCATTCCTTCAACATGGCACATGTTTGGGAGTGAAGCTATTTGGAAATTGCACTTTCAGCGTAGATAATTGCGGCAGGAATGCTGCTTTTGAGGTGTCCTCTGACTTGAAGATGAGTTGGTAAAGCTGCTTTTCTCAGTAATATGCAGGTGACTGCTGGAAAACAGTATGGTGACCTGTCCTGGAGACACAGGCACCTGCTTTCCTCTATGTGGGCACCTTTTATATTTAGTTAGTTGCTGCTTCAGCTTCAGTTTTACACCCGCTGCACTGGTTCTCTCTTTACTATTTCAGCAATTAAATATATAGTAGCCTTTAGAAGTGTGTTTGCAAAAAAGTAGTACATTCTTAAACTAATAAAAAAATCCCTTTTTTTAATTCACCAGTTTGGCTTAAGCAGATTTTGAAATCCTGTGTACGTCATTTGTCTTGTTAATAAATTACAGGGCTTTATACCACATCACTTCACTGCGAATAGATTTGAAATATATAAAGACAAAAAATACACATATTTTTAATGATTTTCTGACACAGTAGCCAAAATAAAGTGCCATGAAGCTATTAGCAGTAAATTAAATTTTTTTGTATGTAATCTAGTATAAATACTGACAAGCTGGGAAAAAAAAAAAACCAACCAAACAACAAATGCATACTCATTAGTCATTCAGTTTAGCCATGCAGAGGCAGCAGTCGGCCAGGGTGTGCGTTTTTGTCTGCTTCAATTGCACACTTCATTTATTTGGACATGGCATAGGCGGCTTTCTCTGTCACACGGCATCACTGTACGATTAGCAAGTTGCGCCCCAGGGCAGCTGGGACGCTTTGCTGGGGCAGATGTTCTTTTCAGCTTATTCAGTGGCCGTTGTGGGGTTGTTTACTGTTGTCATAGCTACCTGCATTTCCATAGCAGCCGAGCTGTTGTGTGTGAAGCAAGTGAATATAGTTATAAAAGGATCATATCTTGTTCTGTCTCTATAACTTACCATCTGTCAGCTGACTGTTCATGATGGATGCAGAAACCAATTTAAGAATAACAGCAGCCAGCTGATGATTTTTGCTTATATTAAAGTGACAATGGATGAGCATGCAAACGCTTCAATGAAATGCTAGTTTCTTTTTTTTTCCTTAATTGTAGCAGTTTGTCTTCCAACACTTTCTCAGACTTCACTGAAATCTTTCTTGACAAATCAAAATGACTGAGTGTCATCTTCTGTACTTGCTCAGGTGTAGGTATTCCTTACATTTCCCACTCTAATGTCGGCTCATCCTCTCTGTTGCTTCCAAATTGTGATGTTGCACCTGCTTTCTCAGATCCTTAGTAATGAAATTTAATACTCTCTACGGATTTAAACATCAAATTGATGAGGCTGACAACAGAAGTATCATGCACATACGAGCACGAGTATGGTTTGGTGACACAGGTCACTGTGCTCTACTTAAAAGTAGCAGTGGGATCATATGCAAGTTTGTGGGTAGATTCAGTGTGTGATCAACGAGCCCTCTGAATAATAAACTCTCATACCTTTTCACTGTGGAGATTTGGTTGAACCTATAGTTTAGCAACGGGGGCAAGAAGATTAGCCCAGTTGTAAATAATGTATTTATTGGTTGATTTTTCCAGATCCTGACATTGATGCTGCCACTGCCATGATGCTTTTGAATACTCCCCCTGAGATACAAGCAGGTTGTGAGTAGATATTTCTATAGCATATAGCAACATAGACGTGTAAAGTTAATATTCTCTTTGATAAGTATACAGCGTACCAGATAAAAAGGATTTAATAAAGAAATATAGCTTCCCTTATAGAACCTTACACTTCTTTGACCCTTACACGAGTATAATTTTGTGGTTCATATTACATTCTTTGTTACATGAATAATATTAATCCATGTTCTCTAATGTAAAAGAGGGGTTATTGTTATTCATGACATACACTTAAATGAGTAACATACTATTATCCATACTGATAGAAAGACCTGGGGCAACAGCCAGGAGAAAGGCAGGGAAGAGAGATCAAGAGAGTGAAGGGTACATGGCATATGGTTTTGTTTTCATTTTGTTTTGATTTGACTCCCATCGTGTGAGTTACCACAGCCATCTGGATACTTTCCATTCACTTGGGCACTGTTTCAGCTCCTTCCTTGCACACATCCTGCCTGTTTTCCTTTTTTGCTGCTCTGGCTGATGCAAGGCAATAGCAGCTACAGGGAGCAAAGAGAGGTCTCATTTCCTGCCAATACTGTCCTCCCTCTTCTGTGACTAGACCTAAGGGTTTGATGGTGTGTATTAACAGAGCACTGAAGGGGCCTTGGCCCCCACTGTACTGAGCTGTGCAAATACTGCAGGAATCGTCCTGGCCCCCAGAGTTTGGAGTGAAGATATTAAAGGAATACATAGCGGAATACAGCTGCAAAAAACAGGCAATGCAAGAAAACAAACACATCGCTGGTCAGCAAGCACGGTTGTAATGCCAAGTGACAGGCAGCTGTAAAAAATAAAGGCAGAAGTTAAAATAGAAGCCATTATCAAGCCTGTCTAGCATCACTGCTATTGTTCTAGCCTGGGCAACCAAATCCAAATTCCAAGGGTAGCCGTGATTTGCACTTTGATACTCTGCCTGGGGAAGGGAGTCAATTACCATCAAAGCATTTCCCATGCAGCTGAGGAAAGATACAGTCAGCCTGCTTAGTGACCCTGCCAGAGGAATGCCTTTTGAGAAACTTCTCTCAGTAGTGCATGATGTACCAAGAAACTCTCTGTTCTGGAAGGAAAAGAATGGTCCTTGTCCTCTCCTAAGGAGCTTTCAGGGTCTGTGCGTGGTAAAAGGGCGACCAATCCCCTCTTTGTGTAGGAAGGAAAAAGGAAAGATTTTATTGAGAAGAGGGGGTTACCCTTGGGCTTAGTGGGAAGAATAAAATGAGACATCTTCCAAAGGATCCCAGTTTTAAAAAAGCCAAATTTGTGGGGCAGAGAAGAGAAAGAAAGGAGTTGCTGTAGAATGAAAGTGCAGGGGTAAAAGGGTATATGTGAGAGAAAAGGGGACATAAAGCAGTATGTGTGTAGAAAAGGATAGGGAAAACACAGAGGAATATGAACTCCTGGAGGAAACTGGAGAATGGAAGAGGATTGCAAACAAGAAAGGGAGGAGATCCATAGTAGTAAACATGTATTAAACACACTGCAAATTTTCATCATATGCACGTTTGCCAGCATTGCAGTGGAAGTGATTTGGAGACTTCTGCACTTTGATAGAAGCTCCTTTTACTCTGATTGAGTTACAACAATGGGAGGCCTCAGCTGGGGAATATAGAGAGAACCCAGAAAAGATGGCAGAGATGGAGCAGAAGAAGAGAACCTTCTGTAAATTTACTTACTGCAGGGTATACCTGGATCAGCTCCTCGACATGTCCTACGAGCAGCTGATGCAGTTGTACAGCGCGCGTTGTGTGTATTCTCCTGGGCCTGAGGCCTCGTTAAAGGACATGCTCTTTTTTTCTTATCTTATACACTAAATTTACTTGGAGTCTTTTTCTTCGCAGTCTCTTTAGGCACCAATTTGGCCTAAATCTGCAATGTGTTTAGTGCGTATCTCATAGACACCATAGTTTGAAGGCTGGCAAATCTCTACCTCCATGCCACCTTCCCAGTGGGCTCTTGTGTCAGGATGTCAAAAGCGAGAGGGAGATAAAAGCAAAAAGATGGCTCCTCATTCACATTTCTCCTTCCTTGATGTCCACAAGTAACAAGGCCCTCCTCTGTGCCTTTGAACTCAAATGCAAGGTCTGTTCAGAAGTTCATGAATCCTTCCAGATATTGGTAGAATTGCCAGGAGGAGAGGGCAGAAATTTTTGTTGTAACCTCAGAGGTTTTCTAAATTACAAAGGAGAAATATTTGGGGGGGATATGAGTAGATACCTTGAGGAAGTAAATCGGCCTGTCCTATGAATTCCAGTTGGGTCTCACTTAAGTACCATGTTAGGAAAATCGTAGGCAACTTAATTAACTGTTACTGCACATTAAGAAATAATTGCATGAAAAAAAATCACACTTGAGATTAGTTCTCAAATAAAAGACAGTTTGTTTGTAAAAGTTTCACCACAATGTTGGGCATCATCTAGAAGCTCACAGTTCATTCTCTGCTCTGTCAGTGACTGCAGTGGTCTGTAAATCAAACTCTGAGCGATCAGGGCAGTTAAGTGTGCTGATACTGTTTGATCCCTTGAAGACTGAGAGTTCTGTTGCTGGTATCAGACTGTGGTATCAAGTACGTGCATAAGGGCTGCAAAGTGCCCCATCCTCTGAAGACAAGATTTGAAGAGGGAAGGACATAGTTTGCTGTTTGGCCACACATGTTAATACCTGACTGAAAACATTCTTTTGGTGTGAGAGTCTGACTCCAAACATGCCACTTACTGGCACAGCAAAGAGTCAGATGAAGGCAGAATCAGAGGACATTTCACCTTATAACAACTCTGCAACTCAAGAAGTTTAAAACAGGTCCATTAAGACCTTTGCCCTATTCTACAAACATTTAACCACTGTTGTGACAAATGGATACCTCCAAAGCAGATTGTGACAGTCTGGATTCATTTTTTGTGGCTTTTGTCTTTGAACACATCTTGCTTTTCAAGCAGCATAAAAATCAATGTTCATCTAGGCAATATGGGTGCTAAAAGCATCTTTGAGTTGAAGTTAGCTACAACAATTATTCAAAGTCTTATTGAAATTAATTCTTTTAATATAGTCTGTCAGAAAGGATTCCCATCTCAGTGGCATTAGAAAATCCAGAGGAAACTATTCCTGCTTTGTAACAGATTGATTAATTAGCTTTAATTTTCCTTTTATATGAAATCTTAAAATGTTGTCTGACAAACATTGTTTACCATTTATCCCAGTTCCACCATTCTTTAGTTTTCATTTAAAAAACAAAAAGGCAGAATAAAAGACTAAAACACTGTTATTAGGATTATTTTGTGTTTGTGTGGGTTTTACTTTATAGACTCACAAAATTGCTTGTTCACTTTGCTGCTAAAGGATAGGAATAATGCAATTATAGTTAGTGTTAACATCAGAAATCAATTTCTAAATTATTAACACTTTGCAGTATATTTACTGACCAAATGCTTCCATATTGTAACTAAAGGCAGAAGTTCAAAGTAGCCAGCTGTGTACAAGTTTCTACTGAAACACACAATCCAGCTGGCACCAGGAGCTAAATCGTGAAAGATACTGTGATATGCTAAGGAAGGGCATGTAGGAACATAGATATAATACTTCTTTTGCCTCACTTTATTAAAGTCCTTGTGTTTAAACAGGTTTTGTATGGTTAAATTATGTTTAAAAAGAAACAGCAACTGGAACACCTACTTTCTTCAGTAGCAGCTATCATAAGTTACAAATAGTTTGGATTTTTGTTGGTAGCCAGGTCATGAATATTAATTCCAAAATACGTGATTTGCATTAAAAATGTATCTTGACCTGCAGGGGACTGGGTACTCTCTGGGCCATCTTGGGCAAGTTGCATCATGTTTCTGGGCCTGTTTCCCTCATGGGAATGTTATTCACAAAGAGGAGAAAAGAGGAAAAAGGGATGGGGAACAAATGGTAGGGCTCAATTTAGAAATCATGGGTATTAAGTTAGTGAAGTCCATAGGTTAGTTCTGTACAGTTGTTTTTTTGTACAAAAGTTTTCAACGCTTCAGATCTTACCAATGTCTTGAAAGTAAATATTACCAGCTGTCACTACAGCATACCATTCCCTACTCTGAAGAGTGTAGCATCCTGGGCATGTCACTCAGTCTTACCAAACCATTGTGGTTTGCCATGATTCAAATGGAGATTAGTTTTGGTTATTTTGCAGTGGTTTTAAGTTCCTGAGATTCAAGTCACTGGAAGTACGTAAGTAGCAGCACCTTCTTAATCGGTGAGGTCATTCTCAACTTGGAGCCACTTGCTCTTCAGGAAGGGCCAGTGAAGAAGCAAGTACGAGTAGTGTATTGCTGCTACTGCTGGTGAGCAGTGCTGTGGTCATAGGGATTATCCTGGAAATACTGATTTAATTCAAGAAGCTTCTTATTCAGTGCTATTACACATAGCTTCAAATTCATGTGTAGTTCTTTGCCTGTTGCTGTGTAATTTGTGAATTCCACATAAATGTAAGTATATTTCTCAAGCTAAAGTTTAATACTGCAAAAGCTATAAAACTGCTGGCAGAAAAAGTTTAAGTAGGAACCTGAAAGTCCCCTCAGCTCTGAACGTCTTCTGGTTTCAGTACTACTCATCACTACTCATTCAGTTGTCTGGAAAGGGGTGGCCTTCAGAAGACTTTGCAACACTGGTTTTGTGGGCGGTTCCTTATAGGAGACTAAAGTGCTGTGGTGAAGATGTTGGGGAAGATTCGAGCATGGAGTTTTGCTTGGTGTTTCTAAAAAAGCAAGTTTTCCAAGGGTGAAACTAGTGTCTCTATGGTTTGGAAATCTTTAATAATCTTTGTCTGAAAGCATTTAAAACCCAGACTAGATATGTATATTTTAAATTTGGTAGGAGGAAAAATAATTCCCTAAAGAGACCTACTAATACTTTTCCACTATACTTTCAAAATTTTATCCCAATGAAATTTGCTGTTTAAATCAGCGCAAGTTGATTTTATATGAGGAAGGTACATATACAGGAATCAAAACCAAAATAAAGTTGCCTTAATGACAGTAAGAAATTCTCCAAATTAGATAAAATAGAACATGCTGTTATGCTGTTTTCTTGGGACATTTTTACTGTATATGAAACTTGATAACTAATGCTGTTTATTCTGCTTGTGAACAAGTCGCTTATTATAACTTAGTAGGCAGCTTCCAGTCTAACTTTTAACTTCAGAAAATCATTATCAGTAAAATGTCTCATAAAGCTATTCTTGTTGACAATTTCATTTTAAAACGAAAACTAGGAAAAGACATTTTCATAAGGTTCAAACTTTCCCATTCCAGTTGCTGGGTTTTAGTTGGTGTTTTTTTGTTGTTTTTTTCTTACTTTGGTGTTTATCTATTAAGTCATTGAAGTGATGGAATAGAACTGGAAAGAAAACTTACTTTTATGAAATACTTTCTACTTCTTTCTTCCTGGTCCTCATAATACTCTTGGACAAGATACAAGTGGGATAGGATTATCAGGATATATATCTCTCCCCCACCTCAAATTTTTGTTTAGAATAAATGGGGTTTTGGATGCGTCCTAGATTCACGGTTTTTAAGGACTAGAGACTATGGAATTTAAGATCTTTAAAATTGTTCTTGAGCAGTAAAGTAGTTAGTAAAGTTAGGCAGATGGCATCAAATTTATGCCTGGGACAAGATAGTTGAAGTGAATAAAGTTACTCATTTGGCAGATAATACTTGCTTTTGGCAATTTCTAATGTCCCATCAATTATACATCATCAGCAATTTCTGATTTTCAGTTCTTGTAGCCTGAGATAAAGTACTCTGCTGAACTCTATACTGGAAGAAAGCTTGGCAGAAAAGACCTGAAGCTGACAGATTGTAGCAGAAATTCAGTACCTCTTGTCTACAGTAATTTCATCTGTGCTACAAGAGCTGGGTCAGGGAGGGGAGCCCTGAGATAAATGCATGTGCCACATGATGACAAAAGAAGCAAAGAACCAGTCTGTCCCTACAAGATACTTTCACACTCTTAATATTCCACTTTTTTAAAGTTCATTTTCAATAAATACTATTCAGTCTTCCTTACTAAGTATTGGCTACCTTGAGCTAGACATTTTAATGTAGTGTGTGCTTGTTTCCCAGATGACACAAAGAGCATGTTATGTTTGTTACCCCTTTCTTCTTCATTTCTTTGACAGTAAATCTCACTCAGTGCTGATATTTAACTTCCATGTGCCAACATTTAACCAAGTTAGTTTTCTTTTTTATTGAGCTCTTGGGGTGTCAGTGTGTGGTGACTCTATCCATTGCGTATTTCCTCCTTCTTTTCCATTTCACTTTTTCCTAATTGCTACATTTTATGTTTAACAATGTCCTTCCCCTTCAGGGAAGGACACAGTCTGATGTGGTTTTGATTGTTGTGAAGGTCTTGGATGAGGTGATTGTCTCAGCTGAAGGGGGGAAGCTTGCTTCACCTGAACACCCACTTGCAAATAAGAGATTATGGATGCAGTCTGTTGAGAGATGTGATGAAAGAAGTCCATAGTTTGGGATATTCTACTCAGCTAATGTGCTTTCAAGACCATGCTCTGGATTAAGACAGTCCTGCTCTGACTATGGAGTGATCATATGACCATCTACTTATTTTCCACCTACAGAGACTGAGTACAGGCTACAAAACAGTACTGGATTTTTGAAGGGCTTTTGTTGAATCCTTTTAACACTAACTGAACTGAGTGTCTTCGTGGATTCAGATTATGATACATTCTCTTAGACATCATTCACATTATTTTCTCTGAAACTTTACCTTGAATGTTCACTACAAAAGAGAGATTTTTCCCCTTGGAGAATTTCAGAGATGCAGTCTTGATTTTTGACGTAAGCAGCATAAGATCCAAAAATCATCTCCCCATTCATGCAGCAAATTCTCTGTACACAGTTGAACTCTACCCCAGTGGAAGTGTTTCCTGGGTTTAAGTTTCCTGAGAGCAGAATGAGAACATAACAGTGATGAAAGTTGAAAGGTGAATAATGATTTTGTTGTTTCAGACTCATGAAAGAGGAAACCTTCATCAAAGAGACACATAAGTCTTTTTGCATTGTTTTCTTGAGCTGAGCTTCTCAGACATAAACGGCTCTTTTCACTTGTACAGAAAAGGTGTAAATTACATTTCACACTTCTGCCTAGGCATTGGGAACCATGTAACCTGCCTGTACTGTTGGTTAAAGAAGCATTAGAAGAGAGGGGTCTGGACTGTAAAGTGTTAGTCCAGGATGGCAGTGATTGATGAAATGGCTTGGAGTAAATTATCTTGCCTCTACACTTTGAATCTTCAATCTCAAACATAAGTACCTCACCTCAAAGTTATGTACTTGAAACATAATTAAAGCTTGTAAGGCGTAAATGTATCTATGAAATAAAAGCACCAGGTAATTTCCAGTAAATAATCCATGACCCTTCAAAAGCACCAAGATGTAGAAATAATTCCTGGGATATAAGTAGCCATCTTCATATATCGTGCACAAAGGCAGGAAAAGTGTGTGGGTATCAGGGGCAATGTATTAGTAGTTTACAATTCAGTAATTGTTATTTTTGAGAAGGATGAGTATTGATGCTTTAAATGTTGTAGGTAGAGATGCATGAGCAAGAAGGATCAGGCTTACAATGGGACATTAGTTATGTGGATAATTAGAAATTAATACATTTCACCACTGAATTATTTTGATTCCACTTTTCATTTTAGCTTTAAAATGCTACAGAAACTAATGTACCAGCAAGTTGGGATGTTTGGGTCTGTTTTCTTTATGGTTTTAGATATTTACTAAAAGTATACACTGCACTGACCAGTGTCCTCCTTCAGTGATCCATTGCCTATCACCTTTCTGTTTGTCTGAGTGTTGTAGTGGTATTGCTGCATCATAATTCAGAGTTTGGGGAAACAAAACCAAAAATCAGTAGCAATAACACTGCTATTGTAAGCTGAAATAGTTATTGAATTCTGAGTGATCATTTGAGCACACACAGATGTGGTGTACTTTGAAGAAAAGTTAGAATCACATCCTAGTTAAGGCCTCTTCTGCCCTGAATAGTCCTCTTGAAGCTTTTCAGTGAGTGGTGGCATGTGGCACAGACTAGACATTATTAAAGAGAATGTCATAGGCAGAAGAAAATACCAAGTTGTCTTTTCGGGGATATTTTCAGAAGACAGCAAATTTTTTCTATTTTCAAACATTTGTTAATCCTTGAAGGGAATATGTGGAGTGTGCATGTGTGTTGAGGTGGGAACGTTTTAAATGTGAAGCCTTTGAAAAGAGTGTTTCCTGGGTAGCACACTGTGACTTAGAAACCTGCAAAGTGTCAAGGAACATGGAGTGTGGCTTCCAGTGCGGATGTCAACATATAGAAGGTCTAAGTTGTGAGACTCGGCAGTGTATTACATATATATATCTATATCTGTCTATCTATCTATATCTATATATAGAGAGAGAGAGAGATAGGAGTGCAGGAAAAAAGGAAATTCAGGGAAGGTAAAGAAGAAGAGACGGAAGACTATTTTTGTAGAATTGATGAGGAAGCAAACAGGAGTTTTTGAAGAAGCAATGGGATTTGTCAATAAGGCAGAAGGAGAGGGTTGGAGAAGAATAAAATAAGCATCAACTAACTGCCAGCAGACCAGGATAATTATATGGTAACTGTTGAAAGAAGAGTTTGGGCATCAAGGAGCCTGTTGCTCTCTTTTTGCAGTAGAACTTACATTATGTTTGCTTTGAAGTTTTACAGTATGTATATTTAGACAATATCCATAGCTAACTGACGTGGTTCTGTGCATTTGCATAAATATTTCATTTCAATATAAAATTCTGTGGTTTGTACCATAGTAAAGAGAAAATTCTCAGATCTTTCTTGGTCAAAATTCTTGTCAAAACTCTTGGTTCGTTTCTTTTAACAAGACTTTGTAAATGGAAAGAAACCCATACTGTGTAGTGCAGTGTAAAATCTGTCCCTCTTAAAAGCTTTGTTGGAAAAACCATGCCCATTGGAAATTATGTTCTTTTATTGGTATTTTGGTATTTAGCACGTTTATCTGTTGCTTTGAATTTACCTGTGATCTGTGTATTTTAGGTTAGCCTTGAGCAGACTGCTTTTCTTTCTTGACACTGGTGTTTCAACCTTCTCAAAGTCATGCTGTTGAAACAAATAATAATAATAAATTCAGATTTTGGACTCTTTACCAAGATAACATTGCTCTACAGTATCTACAAATCCAAACATCGGAGCATCGAAAGCCTCATAGTGTCCCCTGAGTGAAACATTTGATTTATTTCTCATGAACTAGTGCTGGAGGAAAGAGTGCACAAAATAATGAAGTATAAATAGCAGAATGCAATTTTAAAATTATTTTGGTCATTGAAAGCTGACCTAAGTTGTTATAAAGTAGGTACTGTAATTTTAGCCATTTGAGGCTGTACTTAAGCACCTAAATATAAATGACCTGTTCTTCAGAGGTGCTTAAAAGCAAGGGTGGGTGTAACACAGGGACAGGATTTGTTCAGGGAAGTGATGTACTCTCACAAGCAGGAGAAAGAAAATTATTTTCCCAGAACTAATCTGTGTGGTCTGGAGTAAAGCAAGGTGAGCACCAGGATAGCAGGAAGGGAGTTGTTGATCTGGCTTGGTGTTAATAGGAAGTTGAAGTGTATCTCAGCAGCTTAGAACTAATATACTTCTGAGCCAATATTCCTCTACCTCAGAATACACTTACATTTTGGGGGTGTGAGTATTTGAAGGTGGGCATGTAAAGTGTCTGTGTTGATTCTTAAGCTGAATAATTTTTCTAGTCTCCTTGTAATTTGTTTAAAAATAAATTCTGTAGGTGTATATAAAGTGATACGGTTTTCATTTATCTTGTATGTGTTTATATAATATCTGTATGGTTAAAAATAATATACCCAGAGTAATGATCATCGTTTTCTTTTTGGGCATTCCCCATTAGGGGAAGTAATGGTATGAATGATGACTTACAGTAAGCAGAAAGTGAGCGAACTGGCTAGCTACGGATGTTAAAGATGCAAGTTGGGGTACAGGAGGTTGGAGGTTACTGCTCCAGCTTGAAGGGACATAATATCTATGCAAACAAATGCCATTGCGTCTAAGTAAGTCCTTGGTAACTACCTAGGCTAAGAACTATATTCAAGAGTCCTGCATCTCACAGTGGAGGAGGAAAAACGCTGAGACCTGCTAAGGTGACTCTTCCTTTGGTGGTGCCTTGGTAGTGCTTCTCTGCTTGTTCATTCAGCTGCAGGGCTGGGTGCCCTGGCCTGAGCACTGCACAGGAACATGTCTGCATAGTAGAAAATAAGTACTGGGTTGCAGGTTAAAATCTTGTTGGGCAGAGCTGGAGTTTTTGATACACTGCCAAGTTAAAGGCCTCAGTAAAGTCTCATCTGTAGTGGCCAGTACCTGCACAGTTTGGTGTCAGTGGCATCCGTGTGCCATGTTGGATGGGAGAGGCTGGGCTGTGACCCATCCCTGTGCTGCCAGACTGGGTGACAGAGGTTATTGATGGCCAGAGAGAGTGGCTAATCAGTGCCATGGACATAATGCCTTTTTACCCTCTTCTCTTTCCTTTCCAGGTAAATACATATTTGTAGTTAATGTTTTATTTTGCAGGAGGCAGAGGCCAAGAGATTGCTGCTCATAAAGTAAACTGGGATGATAAAAAGCTGTGAACTGTATTCTTGCAATGAAGTACTTATGTTCTGCTTATCTGTAAAGGGTCATTGTTTGTTTTTGAAGACAAAATAGTTTCATCTGTGCTCGTAGATGGTTTTGACTCTAAGCACATGCATTCCCAGCAGAACGGCAATTACAAAACAAAAGTGATTCTATTGTACAAGGAATGATTTGCAGCAATTAGGTCAGGCAGTGGCTTTCACAAGCCATGTTATCATTGGTTGCTGTGAAAGTAGCATTGGAAGTAGCACAGCACTCAGAAGAGTTGAGGCTGAGATGCCCAAGGTAAGCAGTATATTGCACAAGCCTCTCTAATTATTTTTCAGTGCATTGAAAAACTTAAGTTCCATGTTGTGCTCCCATAATTTTTAACATTTGTTTTCAAAGAAAAAAATGTTTTATGTTTTGTTTTTAGTTCCTTCGGGAGTGATACAAAATGGAGCTCGAGTACTGAGTAGAGGAATATTTCCTGGAGCCAGGCCATTGCCAATCAACCCTATAGGAAGCATGGCTGTCGCAGTAAGGTAAGAGTGGCTCATTGTGGGATCTGTATGAAATAAATTAGTGTTTTGCAGAAAGTGTCAAAGTCTTTGTAAGCTCTGGTCAACAGATATTTTGCTGCTTGCTAATACTTCTGAGGTTCTATGTGAAACAAAACTCTGCCACCTAAAATTCTTGGGTTATCATTCTTTGCAACATAGTCATGGCATATCTGGCATACCAGATGGCATATATGGCATACCAGTGTTGCTCACTGGTTTGTAAGAAGCATTTTTATTTTCGCTAGCAAATAGCAGACAATTTATAGTGAGAACATCCTACTATGGACTGTTTTTCTAAGTTCAGATGATTTTTCCTGCTTTTCCCATCCCCCTTTTTCTTAAAACCTTTTCCTGGTATAAATACCAGAGAGAAGAATATCAGTAATATTAAAGCAAACCCTGAAAGATATCAAAACACATAGCTGTCATGTTGTTATTAACTTGGGTCTTTGTGAGGCTGTTTCTTTCACTAAAGTTTTATTTCAAGGTTGTAGCAAAACATTCAAGGGTAAAATGTTGTTTAAGATATACTCAACTATCTCAGGAAGCAGGGCAGTAAGAGACATCTAGTGATGACAGTCAGAACTGTGGTTCCATGGTTTGCATTGCTGAAAGCAGTACTGGTTTTTTGGTGGAAGAACAATTTGCCTCGGGTGTAGCTCCATTTTCAGTCAGTCGCAACAGAGATTAATTTGGTCAAGTGTTCTGCCAGTGCCCTTCTCTTTCAGAACTCTCAGTATCTGCAAAAGCTATTTCATCTCATGTAGTGGGGTATTCTGGGTGGGTTTTCATAATTAGTGCTGACCCCACTTTGCTGGGCTGTTCCAATTACATCCTCTTTTCTCGGGAAATGGCTGCAAGACAATGAAATAAAGTATCTTGAAAGCTCTTATTTCATTAGTATTTACTTGGGATTTTATACCCACTTACTCTATTTTTTTATCCCTTTTCAGAATCAGTATCTAGCCCTTTGGGTGCAGTATTTCCATTCAATAAATGGAATGAGAGACAGAGAGAGCCTGTGACAGTCGTGTACTCTTGATGCTTAAAAATGCATAGAGGGCAAAACACTAATTAAAATAAAACCCATATTTTTGGATTGGCAACTTTGTCATCTGTTTTTCACATTTGCTACACTGAAGAGATGCAACCCCAAGGGTCATCCTCCAGAATTCTGTGGAGTTCCCTCCATCTGCCTTTACCATAGCCTGGCCTTGCTGGCAGCGGAGGTCAGCCTCTGCATCAACTTTGCTGCTGGCTTTACCCAGGACTTGTATTCTGCTCCAGTGGGGATTGCAGAGCTGTGGGACTACTGGGTCATTAATTATATATCATTTTTATGAGGTGTCCAAGCTAAATTGAGGACGTAGTGGTCTGAATATTCTCTGTAGAGAATCTAAGCAATTTCTTGCTTAGATCCTGTTTCATAATCAGGGTTGACTCTAGGCGGAGATAAAACTGTTTTACTTCCAGGCCACTTGAAAACTTAATTCTTTGTAGGCATCCTCGAATTGCCATGCTGTAAATCTGTATATAGTTAAATTTTAGGTGTTTTTCAGAGGACTATTTCTTATGTTTTTTCCCAGGAGGTAGAGAACAGGATCTTTACCAGCTACGTCCTTATGTAAGAGTTGAGAAATTAAGGATTTTACCCCTCCCTTGCTTATGTTCTTTCTGCTCTGTCTCACAGAAAATCATTTATAATTAGTTAATGCAGACATTTCTAATTCTTTTTGTTCTCCAGCCTTAGGCAGTATTAGAAATAGCTTGCTATGAATATATTCCTAGTGTGCATGATGTATGCTCGTATTTAAAGACTCCTGCAATATACCCTCTTTTAATTCTTGAAAGGCAGGGATTTGGCACAGACAAGAGGCTTGAAAGCCTCTTGAGAAGTTAGGGGACTCTCTACAACAAAGAGAGTTCAGCAGCCAGTTTTGCCTTGCCTCCCTCAGGGATAATAAGATTCCGAATTTCTTTAGGAAGAAGATCAATCTGGATTCACAATGCCTCTTAGAGTATCATCTGGTCCTCTCAAAACTGGATACTTCTGTTATCAGTTACTGTAAAAATGACACTGTTTCTTGGTGCCTATTCCTCTCCTCAGATACACAGGGCTAAACAGGACCTGTCATGTTGAGTTTTCATGGCATCTCACAAGAATAACTTCTGCTTATAATGTGCAACAGGGGGAATTTACCACAGCATCCATGCAGCCTTCTTTTGCAATTAAGAGTGGGAGTACTGCTCAGATTGAGCTGTCATTCCTGCCTAGAGGACGATGCTCCAGTCAGGTTGGCAGGGAATGTTTTCAGACCTGTTTAGGTGCAGGAAGGTTGATTTCCTCTTCTAGCTTTCACCAGGAGGGAGGTCTGGGCAGGCATGGGAGGTGGTGCAGTCTCCTGTTACAGTTCTGCAGAAATTGTGTGCCTCTGGCTATATATTGAGAAGCCAGACAGCTTCTTTCTAAGAAGGTTTTACTCAAGTGTGTATTTTCTTAAGAAGAGTTCTTTTGGTGCTGTAAATAAAGGGCCTAAAGCCACTTAAAGACGGTAGTTTTCATCATTCATATAGGGAACCTGTAGCATTTTCTTGGTAGAGGATTGTTGCATAATAAATTAAACCTTGTAACTGTTTTTCTTTAGTTACCATGTCTAGAAGTTACAG
This sequence comes from Pyrocephalus nanus, assembly GCA_038380795.1. NCBI lineage: Eukaryota > Metazoa > Chordata > Aves > Passeriformes > Tyrannidae > Pyrocephalus > Pyrocephalus nanus. The sequence goes on along the minus strand of CM076265.1, from coordinate 46,212,784 downwards.
ATTCTTTTGTAAGGTGCTGGTCTTCTGTTGGCACTTCCTTGCTGTCTGAGCTGTTTATTTAATTTTGTGTTTATTTCCTCAATATCTTAATGTTCTTTCGTTTTGTTGTCCCCCAAGCTGGTGCAAATGACTTGCAGTATGTTGTCCTGCTGTGCAGTGTCATTAATGCCAAAACAGAGTAAGAAAAAGTTTGGTCTTGGGTTAAATTCGCAGTTGTAATTAGGTGGAGTGTTTTGACTCATATGTTATTCAGCAAGGAGACCAAAACCATAACACTGGATTAAATTGCTGAAATCTGTGATTTCTGGTGTGTTAGCTTCCATCAGTTGGAAAATTTACGTTATTCATCTTTGACAGTGTGACTGAATGCATTGCCATATTTTGTACCTGTACAAGGTATCAATGTGTTGCTGTTCCCTTGTAGTTACATGTAATTACTCTATATTTTTTTATATAAAATAAAGTACAATTGAATTAAGTACTTTGGGTTAAAAACCCTACTGAAATGTATTTAACAAACATGACTTTCCATGAATAAAGAATAGCAATTTGAAGAGAGTTTCATTATTTTGGAGTGCATTTGCCTTAAATTGCACAAATAGGCCTTTCATTCCAAACTAATCTACAAATGGAAAAGGCATCCCACACTATTTTTACTTTGACAATCATCCTCTGGTGTTAAATCTCCACAGCAGAGCATAATTGGATGTGTTTTGACAGTAGCTTTTTATTTACTTTATTCACACCGCTTTTAGCTTGTTTACCATCCATATTTTCCATGTTGTGGCTGACAAGTCTAAGACCCACCCAAAGACAGCAGGGAAAAATAACGCTTCAAAGCTGCACAGCGTGTAGCATGTCTCTAACATGAGATCCATCATATATATTTTTGGCAGACCATATCCCCATACAGTTTCCTGAGAGAATCTAAAAGCAAATGCAGTGATAGTCTGAATATGTAGAAAAGAAAATACTGACTTACAAAGGTATTCAGTGAAAGCAGGCAAAGCCAGTATTTCTTTACATACAGCAAAGAGTTGGTTGTGCTTTGAAGGTGAGCTCTTCCTCTTCCTATCATCATCCATTGGAAAATATTTTTTAACTATTTTCCGAGGAGATCTTCAGTGTTGTAGGCACAGTCTGTCAAAGTGGCAAGTGCATCTGCCATCACATGTCTTGGCAAGGTGCAAGAAGTTCTATCATAAACAATCACCTTCCACTGAGTCAGATATCACCTGTTACATCAACCCTTGGGAAGAGCACGAGCTTGGAAATTGATCCAACATTAGAACTGTTGGAACTGCAATTTCAGTACATTCAGCAGACAGCCTCCACCACGATGTTTGTGATTTTCTCTGGTTATCCATAGAGTGTGAGTGGTTTGTGACTATGTCAGAGTCCTGCTGCAGTGCAGTAGAACTGCTGAGCCACATTTGGCTGATGTGGACAGATCCACTGTGAGGTTCTCACCCAACAGAGAATCTCACCAGCTGTTTGGCGCAGACCTTGTAATTTGGTTCAGGTTATTCTGCAGAAGATGTTTTACAAAATTTCTATGGTAATTTAAAAAAAAAAAATGTATATGCTATGTATGCCTAGGTAATAGGTTAGATTACTTTTGGTAGTGTTTATTAGAAACACCTTGGATTTTAAATTATTGAAGGTTAAAAATAAAAATAAATGGGATATTACGTGGGGTTTTTTCCTTTTTTTTTGCAATTCTTCTTTCTCACCAAACATTTGTATAATTCTCTGCCTGGGTTTGGCTGGGATAGAGTTCATTTCCTTCCTACTAACTGGTACAGAGATGTGTGTTGGATTTAGTGCAAGAATAACGGTTTAGTTGCTGAATGGAGCTTACCCCAAGTCAAGGCCTTTTCAGTTTCCCATGCTCTGCCAGTGAGCAAGTGGACAAGAAGCTGAGAGGGAGCACAGCCAGGACAACTTGACCCAAACTGGCTGGAGGGATATTCCATACAAAAGAGCATCATGCCCAGTATATAAACCAGGAGAGTTAGCTGGGAGGGGCTGATCGCTCATGGGGGATGTGGTCAGTGGTGAGCAGCAGAATTGTGCATCCCTTGTCTTTCTTGTGTTTTATTCCTCTTATTCCTCTCTTTGTTCCTCCCTTTTCATTGTCATTATTGTAACAACATCGTTGTTAGTGTTGTTATTATTTACTTTATTTCAATTACTAAAGTGTTCTTATCTCAAATTCTCCTCCCCGTGCCACATGGACCGGGGAAGAGCAAGCAGCTGCTTTGTACGTAGTTGCTGGCTGGGGTTAAACACCAGCATTCTTGAGGAATTTCACAAGGCTCGGTAAATTGCAAACAAGCTTCCTAGGGAATTTCCCTCAGTAAAAAAAAAAAATAAATATTCTATTGAGGTTTCCAAGATAAAATGTTCCCTCTTCCTGGGGAGAGCAAGTGCATCCACACTGGCAGAGCTACTGCTCTTCCTTGATTTTGAGGGAGGGGAAGAAAAAAAAATTTAAAAAACCCCAGCCAAACCAGAAATCAACAGAATGCCCAAAAATGCAATGGTAACAAACCTTACCTACTTCATCACGAGCAGAGTTTAAAATACCTGTTCTTCTTCTGCTATTAATGCCACAGTTCCTTATGCAGCTCCTGCTCATTGGGGTGTGACAAGAATTTTGTGCCTAACTTTATTTGAAGATGAAAGATTGTTATTTAGGATTATTTTCACTCTTAATTTATAGGGTAATTACTAGATTATTCCTCTGGTGTAATTTTAATTATTGTGACTTTGTTTTTCATGTTAGCTTTATTTTTTGCTTATTTTTTCTTCCCTTGAAGCAGCCATTCAAGCAGTGATTAAATACACCAAACCTAAGTAACATGTGCAAAATAGATGCCAAAGCATAAGTACAATTATTATTATTCACTTATATTATCTGTGAATGATTAGTTTTGCTTAGATAAAGGAATTGGTAGGTATTTCCTTTTATAAATTCTTAATTGCATCTTCTTAATGCTTTTGCTTATTACTGTCATGATCAGCTTAACAAACCCCAAGTCATCCTTGCATTGCATTCCCCTTTCCACCTGTAACAGGCAGGATCAGTTATCCTTGGGAGCCAAAGGAATCCATTAGTAACTAAAGGATAATAATGATAACGAACTGGATTATTCTTTCTTTGCAAAATGCAGAGGGCTGTATTTGTCTTAACTTCAGATCTGCTGTTGATACTGCTGGCAGTGCACGACTCACATTTACTGTGGTCCTTTGTATACAATTATGCTCTGAAGTACCTTTGTAAGAGCTGCTGTCACCAGTGTGAGCAACTTGTTGACTTTCAATTCAGTAACCCCTGACAGAATCTCCTCATACAGCAAGTGAGCACCACTTACTTTTCCATATGCTTGCTCATCCTCCTGTCTGCTGGTGTGTAGTGGTTTTAAGAAGCAATTCAACTACCTGTAGCCAAAAGTTCTGACTGTCCTGAATTTCCCTTTGAAATAAAAGAGGAGTGCTTTTTATTTTCTTTTTTTTTAGCAAACCTGGAACTTGTCAAAATCTACAAACCCAGCTTACCTGTACTGCTTTCTTTGTATCTTTTAACTGGGTATTTCCAGTTACATACCAAAACTGTCACCTATGGGTACACAGTAGCTGTCATCCAGAAGGATCAGAGGTAAAGATGATATTTAAAATCCACAGAGGTTTTTTGTGTTCATCAAAGGAATACACCTGTCTTAAGGGTGGAATACAGTAAGTATTTTTCAGCAAAACTTTTTGCCACAAACAGAATGTGATTCCCTTTTTTTTTTTCCAAGCTGTCAGTTAATGACATTATTTCCTTACTGTTTGAGATCCAGCTGCTGTGAGTCCCATCTGACTTCTGATTATATTAGTGGCAGAATTCGTAACCATTAACCATGGGAATGAAGTTGGACTTTCAAAAGTCCAAACTTACCTCTGCACTGCTTGAGGATTGTGTCACTGTGCTACACCCAGACAGAAATATTCTAAGAAGAATCTCTACACAGTGCTTTAGGTTCAGATCTCAAGCAAATAAAATGTCCATGTCAGCAGGACGAAAAGATCTAGAGATTGTCCCATGGACTTTCTGAAAGGGCAAGCCACTGCTGAAAACATGAAAATATGTCAATTTCTGGAAATTTTGAAATAAAGTTCTGAACAAAAATGGGGTTGGAAATAAGGTCTTTCTTTTCAAAAGAAATTTCCTCTCATTGTTACAGTAAGCACAGAATTTTTTAATACCTTTTCTTCCCCTCTGTAATTTAAAAATAATCCACACACGGAGCAGGCACTTGTTTTAAAAATCTTTTACTGTTACAGTAACAAACTTAGAGGTAACTCAAACTGGGAGCAAAAATAGATTCAGCTAGCCAAAATCTGTCTCCTGAAACCAAGGGGAGTTCTGAAGTAAGTAGAAGTAAGTAGATCATAGATTCATTTCTTAGTGAACATATGATTGTATAAGAGCAATGCAAAGCTTTAGAGTTTCAGAAGCACGTATGGAATATGAATGTTTTAGATATTAGTTTATTCAACTCTTACTAATCTACTAATATCAGTTATAAGTAATTCATCTTGTGTTTGAGCTGTTGCATATCAAGATACAGATCAGATTAATTTCCTTTCAGGGTACATGACTTTTGATATTGTGAATATCCTAAACACTCTGCCTGTGTAACTTTTTTATTTCTGCAAATATTCTTTGCTAATTCTCTCCTTGACCTGTTTTCTCTTCCATTTTTATTTCCTCAAGCAGAACTGGTTGGAAATCTTTCAAAATGTAAGTGAAAAACTTAAGATTTTTCTGAGATGCAAATGCTGTCCATTTCCTGACCAGTTCCACCATAGAAGCCTTTCTTCTGAAGTGTATTGGTATTTCCTTTCCTCCCTTTTTTTTTAAAGTGATTCCTTTTTTGCACCTTTCTGTGAACTTCTGTTTATCAGCATCCCCGTTTGCAGTCACTCCCTGTGGGATGCTAACCCCATAGTAATACACCTTCCCCTAGGGCATTGCCTCTGTACTCCCCAGGCATTTCATTCTGTTTTTATGCTGATTTGAAAGAATTGAGATCCAGAGTAAGTCCCATGGGCAGAGTTTCTGAATCCAAATTATAGCCCTTTTATGTAAAAACAACACTAGAAACTCAGGACTAGGGCAAATCAGGGATGTCTTATTGGTACGTGGTTGCACTGTTCCATGGAACTGTAGCTTTCCTTTTATTGACAGTCTCTCAGTACAAACTAACAAGTAGATTTATTAACATAAAAATGAGCATCTTGGTTTAAATCCTATCCATTAGAAGCCTTGTTCGCTAACAGTCAATAGGCATGCCATAGGAGTTCCCACCCATTCTGTCTTGTATTTGTTTCCTTGAAACACAGATAGATTATTTTTTAATGGAAAATTAGTAGCATGTGACTTTTAGTGAGCTACGATGCTCTGACTTTTAGCTGACTAGTAAAATCAAGTAACTTTAATTTTATGCTAATTTATGATAATTTTAAACATCTTTAAATGTAAATTTACCCTAAAAATGAAGAATCTGTCACTTAAAATGCATCACATGCTTCCTTGTAATGACTGATCTTAAGGAGTTGGTTATAAATTCACCTTAAAACTAGTTTAGTATGGATGATTTCTTCTTTTAAGCATTTGGCAACCTCTAATGACATCCCCTGCAGTGGCAAGCCATCACAGAGTAAATGCAGCTGGCTTGCTGCACAATCATGAATGACATTGCATTTAGTTATTAATAATTGAAGTCTTTTTGGATTCTATATAGAATTTATGGATCATGCATCTACTCAGAAATCTAGGGGAAGGCAATTTTGTTGAGCAAAAGAGGTTGACAAGAGGCTTTCTTTTCTAATAACTGGGCCTTCTATTCTAAACATTTCTTTGAAAAATACTGTAAATAAGAACATTTGGCATGACCCATAAATTTGCTGCTTTCTAGCATTGTACTGTCATTGGTTCATAAAAGCAAGCAGGTTTCTTATCTCAGTGAGGCCTAGAGACGAGCAGTTAGATGAATAGGAGCTGTGGAATTAGATATCACTCTTATATTCCCACATTTCAACCTAACCTTTCAAAAATGGATAATACTGTGCTGTTCTTCTATAAAAAAACCCATACGTGAGGTCCATTCCTTGAAACCTAAAGCACTTTTTAAGAAGAGCAGTAATACTCTGAATTTGCCCCTGTGCTGTTCCTCTTAGATATCTCTGTTCAGTGCATGCATTTAAGAAAAGGTTTTAATCCAACACTGCCATGAGCGTGCAAAAGCATTCTAGCGGTAGCACAAAGACGGCAAGAGTAGACCTTAAATCAGTTTATCATGTGATAGTTTAAACAGCCTTGCTTTTGTGTTGGTTTTTTTTAACTGATAGAGAGGTTCAAGGCTGGTGAACTGGCAGGTAGCAATGGTGATGGCTTTACTCAATGATGAGCATCCTACTCTCCTTTTCTCAGCAGGAATTAAGGATTAAGAATTAAGGGCCAGTCCCTTCTTTAATAGTCTTGCAGGCATTGTATTCTGTACTGAAAATCAGCGGCAGTGCTCTAATACTTTTTAGTCCAGAAAGGAACACTGTTCATTTTAAAATATATTGTGTTGCAGTAGTTCCCACAGCACAGGGTGCCATAAAACCAAAGGGGGAAATGACAGCTTCTAGAGTAAATCCAGATTTATTTTTTCTACTGCCTGTTTTTGAGCACATTGTAATATTTTATTGGCAGCTAGTGTCTTAAGATTGTATTGCTTTTAAGATTATTCATTAACTGATCAGAATCAGAAATATGGCTGGACCTGGCTTTTATACTTAGTTGCTCCTTCTGTTGGAAAGAATCCTGAATGAAAGCTGCGCTATTTCCAGGTGAAACATCTCCTGCACTTGGAGTGCTGGAGCTGGAAAGTGTTGTTCAGAGGTGGCAAAGAATTACTCCGGGAAACTAGTGTCTCTTCCCCATATTTTTGATAGTATACTTTATATGAAAAAGAGGAGGGGATATTTATGCAACTTACCAGAGTTTATTTATCCAGGAGATAAAATAATGTTGGGTTTTTTTCTTTTTAATTTCTGGAAGTGTAAGATATTAGTTGAAATGTAAATCAGGACTGTTTAGATATCATTTATTTGTAACCATCCCCTACTTGCTCCTGCCTCTTGTGCTGTTTTGTTTCTTTTGGCGTGTTTTAATGTGAAGTCCAATCCACGAGCAATTAGGCTTTGAAACCACCTTGCATGGACATTACTTTGATACTCATAGTTTCAGATGATAATTTCAATTTACTTGTCAGTTGGCTTTATCATCTTTTGCTTTGAAGCAGGATCACACTGTGTGACTTCTAAGACTGCTTCTATTTGTTTCTACAGGAACGGAATAACAAACTGCCGGATGCGGACAGAAAGCGAACAGTCCTGCGGCTCTCCCGTTGTTAGCGGTGACCCGAAGGAGGATCACAACTACAGCAGTGCCAAATCTTCCAACCACAGGAGCACATCACCTGCTAGTGACTCCGTTTCCTCTTCCTCTGCTGACGACCAGTATGAATTTGCAACTAAAGGTAGCCAAGACAGCAGTGAAGGAAGTGAAGTTAGCTTCCAGAGCCACGAGAGCCATAGTGAAACCGAAGAGGAGGACAAAAAGCAAAGTCGGAAGGAGACCAAGGATTCTTTAGCTGACAGTGGGTATGCATCCCAGCACAAGAAAAGGCAACATTTAATGAAGGCGAAAAAAGTACCAAGTGACACACTGCCTCTTAAAAAGAGACGTACAGAAAAGCCCCCTGAGAGTGACGATGAGGAGATGAAAGAAGCAGCGGGATCGCTCCTGCATTTAGCAGGAATTCGATCCTGTTTGAACAACATCACGAATCGGACGGCAAAGGGGCAGAAAGAGCAAAAGGAAACCACAAAAAATTAGAACAAATCAATGATTTGTTTGAACTTACAAAGTTTTGTTTCAGCACGTCAGGTGAATTCTAATGATTTGTGGCAATATCAGCAATTTTTTCCTTTTTTTGTTTTTCTTCTATTTGTTTCTGTTTTGTTTCTTTCTTTTTTTTTCTTTTTATTTTTTGAACCCTTAAGATTTTTATTTTTAAAGGAGATTGAAGCCATAGAACTCATAACTGACACTCAGCTAATTTACGAAAAGCTTTTCATTACCTGAAGACAAAAAGTTAACAAAAAAAAAAAAAGCCAAAATCGCCATTGCTTTCTCCAGCTTGTCAAAAATGCGTGGTTCAATACGCAGTGACATCACCATTAGTGTTATTGGAGTAAAATTGGGCACTTGGAAATCCCTCTTATAGTAGAAGAGCTGTGCATAATTTAGTATTCATTCAGGCCTGGCCCTTAGGAATTTTTTTAATGGCCTTACAATTGGGTTAGAAGTGAATATGAATAAAGAGATTTGTGGAAGAGAGGAGGCACGTACTTCTCAACCAAGAACCATCTAGTGGCACTTGGATACATTGTGCCATACAAGTCTTTGGACAGCCACTGGTGGCAACTGTGCAAGCTGTAATGCACTTTCAGTGCTTCATGTGTCCCATGTGGCTCATAACGTGAAGACTGATAACTATAAGTTTGAGGAAATTTGGACTATGTATGCAATGGGTTTCAGTGAAATAATGTGAAGAAATGGGAGGGGAGTCACTGTCAGTAGCATCGTTAACCATTGAATTCTGTCTTCTATATTAAATTGAAAGAATGTTCAAAAAGCCATAAGCCTGAAGATTGGCACTGCGTGCAAAAAATCATAGTAATAGGGAAAAACAAGCTATGTCTTCTAAACTGCCTGAGTGAAAAGCAATCAAGTCTAAGAAATTACAATAGATACAATGTACATCAGAATCTTTTTCTGTGGATCATATCCTTGATCTAACTGGGGAAACAAAGCTACAAAACCTGCCATTAGTACTATTCTGTATTTAAAAATAAAAGGAAAGCATATTGGTGAACAGTAAAATTCAGAAGTTTAGCAAAAGAGCTCCGCACTGCCCTCAGAAATGAGTGTGCAGTGGCCGTCAGTCAGGATTCATCTGTGCAAAAATGACAACAAATTTCCAGATTGAACCAGCGTAGCCAGCAGAAGAAATTTGATCCACATTGCATGGATTCCTTAGGGAGGGGGGGAAAACAAAAAGCAAACAATTTTTTTTATTCAAAGATGACAAAGTTCTTGTAAGGTAAATAATGTATTTAGCATGAAGCATGAATTATTTTCATATAAATATAGAAAATAGAGAAAAAGGCTATGCCTCTAATTTTTAAGCCCTTAGGCTTAGAGTTTGGTTTTTTGGGGTTTTATTTTTTTGTTTTGTTTTGTTTTTGTTTTGGTTCTTTTTTTGTTGTTGTTGGGGTTTTTTTTGAAGCAGGTGTTTAAGGTTTAACCTTCTTCAGGGACAAACACTGACTGTTGGGGAACTTACTCTGCAATATTAAAAAATAAAATCTTCATGCTCTGGTAGGGCTTGGATGGTTGAATTATACTGCCTTGTCTGCACATTCAGCCCCCCTCTCCCTACTTCTGTTTAAAAAAAGAAAAAAAAGTAAAAATGTGTCCTTTCTTCGTCTGTACATGTGTAACATGACGCAATAATCTGAGGGCAAATTTAGTAGTGAGTGTGTATGACAGAATCAAGAGAATAATGGGAGGTTAATTGAGGAAAACTCTCTGATTTGATTCAGGAATACGTAGACAAGAAAATAGCTTTGCTAATTTGCCATGAAAAAATGAAGTTAATTAAGAGCCTTACGGAGGTGTCCGGAGAAAAACCAGTGTTACAGAGAGTGTGATTCAGGTACAGTGCTACTCTCCTGGTAATGATGACTGTGAGACTGGAGATCACTACAGCAGAGAGAAACTGTGAAGTAAATAAAACAGTCTCTCTCACCTGGATTCTTGCATTTGGCATGAAAAATTCAACATTTAGAATATCGTAGAGGCAAAAAGAAAATCCCAGGAATCAACCACTTAGTAGAACAGAATGGTCAGTTTTTTAAAGAGTATAGGTTTGGATTTATCCCTAACAACTGTTTCAGGCAGCAGTTTCAGCAAGATGGATCTAGTTTATGAAGAGTGAGTTAGAGAAGGGTTTGCCTTTCCACTCAGTGCAGTGAGCTAAAAGTTGCATTTGAAGATGCCTGTGGTGTGTTCAGTTAGCAAGTGGAAGGACTGAAGGGCTGGTCTGGACCTGGTCCTGTGCTCCACAAGCATTTTGTCAGTAAAGAACAGGGCCTTGCTGGCAGCAGCTCAGCAAAAGGGTGCCTCTATTCCCATCTCAGCCAGCGTGTCCTGAGTCCAGGAGCTGCCTGACAGCTGCGTAGCTCAGCACAACTGCCAGTATGGAGATGAGGAAGGAGAGAGCTGAGGATAGTGTGAGAAACAGCCTGTGTTCCTCTCAGTTTGCTGGGGCTGATGCACACAGGGTTGATTCCCTCCGTTAGTTAAGTCATGAGTACATAGATACTAACTTTCCTTGACTGCCTGCAGCCCTTGAGATAATAATGGGGGAAACAGAAAGGGCCAGTCCCTTGGCCAGGTAGCACAGAGATGAATGAGCCATAGTTTTCCCTTATCTGTTTGGACCTGGATAATTAGCTTCTTTCCAGATCCATGCTTACTACAGCCAAAGTCCACAGGCAGTGAACCGCACAACCTTGTGCAAGAAAACTTGGTCTTCATCTTTTACAGACTTTGGAGAGAGTAATTTGAAATAGAAAATACTACAGTATCACTTTGCCACTACCTTTGCTCATTAATGCATAGTTGTACCATCTCAGGAGTGGTTTAATATTTATCAAAAAGCAGCACTGAAAAGTTAAATCTAGTGGCAGAAGATACACTTAAACCATGGCTCAGCTATCTCTGTCCTCCAGGGGAAGCAACGTATTCGTGTGTCAGTGGCCAGATTCTGTCCACAGCACTAATTCCAGGGCAACTTCTCTGATTGCAGTGTGTCAGTGCAAATGAGATCAGTATCTGACAACAAGTACCATTCATTAATGTGGACTCTTGGTGGCTAAATATATAATTACCACTAGTATTACTCATCTTAGAAAACAGTCATTTTGCATAAATATCTAATTAGGCAAGTTATCTTTATACAGATATATATATAAAGATATATATATATATAAAACTTATCTAAGACTTCAACAACTCCTCTATATACTTGCTGGTAAATCTAAAATGTTGGCAAGCATCTATTTTCATGTAAAATTTGTTTCTCCTAGTCTGATCTGCTAAGGACATATGCTTTGGTAGGAGTTTACAAATTTTCGTTCAGGACCAGCAGTTTGGCTGAGGACTAATGCCATCAATGGATTGTTTCTGGTGTTTAAAAACAACTTGTCCTTATTGATGCTTACTCTGACTGTTGATGAGAAGTACATAATTTGGATTGTATACAATATTTAGGTGTCACCTTTTAAACCATTTTTGTGCCTGACTGAAAATGGCAACTTTTTCAGAACTGGTTCTAACTCCATCAGAGAAGTTCTCTTTTTCTTGTAAGAATTGAAATTTATTTGTTTTCCAGGAAATACAATGTCAGCTTTTCAACAGAGTTGTCTCTACCTTGACTGAATGATGTCAAAACAGAGTGGTAATTGCACTGTATTACAAACTCTCTCACTTGCCAGATATGAGGTGTTGTGGTTTTGCTTGTTTGCTTTCCTTACTAAGCCATTTTGGAGTGAGAAGTTGTCAAATCTCTAACTTTCCATTCGTCTCACTCTATCAGTATTGCCAAATTAGCATTTCTCCAAGACAGGTGAGGTCTAGGGGAATCCCAGGAGGTCGGCAAGCATTCAGTGGTGAGTTTCACATAAGCTTGAATTGTAAGGGTTGCTGGACTTCATGGCGGGTTCCTTTGGAATATGCCTTTTGCTGCAAGAAGCTCTTGCAGGCCAGAGCTAATGCCATAAGCAGATTTCACCGGCATCTGCAGGGAGATGAAATCTGCTGGTCGTGCTTGCATTCTGCAAGCAGTTGGATGTCCTACTGCATTTTGATGCAGATTCTGCTTGCATTTAAAAATTCAGGCACAGGTCTGAACAGCTTAAATGTATCACCCTGTAGCTGTTTCTGAAAGCAGTCTGCTTCTGTTCTTCTCCTGGCAAAACTGGCAGTAGTTCCACCAAGATCACAGGATTTTACAGCTGAAAAGCCGAACGTGGGAGTGAGGAGGTCTGCCGTGTGGGACTAGAGAACTGTCCTGAGACTTGTGTTCTCTCCTCTGTGGCAATTCAGTTGAGGTTCATATTCTTGTTCCTCTGTTACCTTAATGAGAGAAGGGAATCCCAGAGGAGATGCATCGGCTTCCAGTGTTCAACGGGATTACTGTCTACCTTTGGAAAAGATACAGAACAAAGCTGGAGGCTGCATTCTTCACTGTAGTGAGGTAGAGTTACATCAACATACTTTAGCAGAGAACGAAATAATAAATTGTACACCAAATACCACCAAGGATAAAATTACCAAAACACCACTTTGTCCTGGTTTCTTGGTGGCAGTGATTGATTTTCACAGAGATTTTGGCCGTACTCTATCTTAAGATGTAGACAGATCATAGAGTTATGGAGTCATAGAATATGCTAAGTTGGAAGGGACCCATCAGGATAGAGGCCAACTTCTGGCCCTGTGCAGGACACCTCATGAATCACACCATGTGCCTGAGAGTGCACAGTCTGATGTTTTCTGGAACTTGAAGGTGTCTGATTTCCTTTGCAGTCAGTGGAGCTACAGACACCCAAGTGCTCCTGGAAGCCTTTACCATTTCACTACTATTACCATTTTTCCTTGAATCTAACCCTAGGCATTTTTGAAAACTACTCTCCTGTGCTCCAGGATCAGAATAAAACTATTGAGAGAATGCATTTCCAATGCAATTTACTTCACTTCATGGAGAATGCAAACCCAGCTCCTTCGGGCACATCACTCCTGCCTGAATAGCTCATTGGCATATTTTATAGGAAATATTTTGAAACATTTTCTTGACTTTGCCACCAAAAGAGCATTTGAACCATACATCCTCCTGATTGTAACAGAATATCAGTGTTGACCGTCTGACCAGTTAAGTTTTAGTAGTGTTCTTCACAGCCCTCCAGTAATATATCAAACACTGTTATGCACATAATGCAGCACTGTGATCTAATTTAAATAATACTTTTTTATTATTTATACTACTCTATGTAATATACATCAACACTTTGCTATATAACCTAAGTGATAACCCTCTTCTTAGTTACCTGCCAAACTCGGAATTTCTGTTTGGTTTGTATTGCAATTAGCACAGTTACCAAGTTGTAATGATGTCTCTTTTCCTTTGAAATGGGATGTGTAAGTCAAACTATACATTTTGTGTGTTTCTGTTTTGAGATGCAATTTTTAAAGATTTACACACAACATTCAGTGTTCTGTATAAATCTGCATACATTTGTGAATTCATCTGTTAATCCCCTTTTATTTAGAAAGTATTAATTGATGGTGGTTTATTAGGGGTTTTTATTTTTGCTCTTTTATTTTTTTTTTTAGTACTGGTTATTCTTGAATTAAGCAGAGATTTGTCAGCTGGGTTGCTTTATCTTTGATCATGTACATGACCTTACAATTCTTCCACAGTTCAGCAAACAAGTACTAGTTTCACTGACCAAAAAAAAAGTCTCAACCTAATGTGTCTATGGTGCTGTATTTTGCTGGTATACATTTAAAGCCAGAAATTATTTAAAGGTCACTTTCGAGTTCTTCTAATAAGTAGCCTTTCCTGGTTTGGGGAGTTTGGGTTTTGTTTTAGCATTGAAACAAGGTATATTTATCTGAAGCTATGTAATGGTTTTTCTACTGTATCACATTTCCTTTTGCAAAGAGAGGAATATTGACCTGATGTAACATCCTTTCACAGTCGGTGGAAGGGGGTTTTGTTTCACATTTTTATTTTCAGTGGATTTTGTTGAGCTTTGGATCAGGCCAGCAGTTACAGGAGCTCATCATCTGAGGGTTTAAGGGATAAATGACAACTCGTGCTGGCCCTCAGTGCTAGAAGGGATTTTATTGAATGCTAAAATAACATGCTGGATGCTGGAATGGCTGTTCATCTAGAAATGGGAATCTTTTTCATTTGTTTAGTCTGGCCTGAAATCCCAAGACTTTCTTTTTTGTTCGGTTGACATTGAACTTGAGTACATTTTTAAGTTACTAGAGCATTGTACATTTTCTGAGTATGTGTGGGACAGCAATTGAAAGTCATACCTGTATCTGATAACCAGTTCCATGCCTGCATCATTCACACTCACTACTTAAAACTGCCATGATGTAAAATGTTGGGGGGAATGATTTGTGTGTGTATGAAAAGCATTATGAACTTGTAATTTCTGAAATATTTTGTTTTACAGAAAAAGTGATAAAGCAATCAAAAGACCAAGAGATTTAGTATCAATGCTTAAGGGTCACAGGACCTTAACTGGCCAATAAGTTAATTTAGTACAGTGATAAGCCAATTTTTTTTCCTGTACTTGGCGTCTGAAACTGCCAATTTCAACAATATTAAAATACGAACTGTGATGGGGAATGAACAGTGATGTTAAGTTGTATTTGTGTTTACCTAAATGAGCAGTCCGAAGGCAAGTGCAATCAGCTGATCTTTAGGAAATATGAAATTGTTGATTTAGAGGCATACTTGCATTTTACATTTTCTTGATGTGTAATCATATTGCCAAAGACAAACTATTTCATCAATTATTATTGTAAATAACACTTTCCCAAAATCTACCATAAAGTTTCTGTGATGTATTGTCTTCCAGTTGCAATAAAAATTACTGAGTTGCATCAATTGAATAATTGTATTTGTGTGAATATTGTGTGAATAATACCCTTGCCGTGGATATCAGCTCATGTTAATTTGCTGTCATGTGCAAATGGCTAGACATACTAAAATTGGTGTTAACTTAGGGCCTGATCTTCCTTTCTCATCAGTTTTGCAGCCCAGAAACAAAGCTGATTTCACTGGGAATTGTATCTCTTCTTTTAATTAGAAATAATTAGAAGAGATCCAATAATAGAACATGTCTAACGGTGGTATATGTGTAACATCCCAAGAAACATTGCTTTGTAATTGTTGCATGAACCCTCCCCAGGTTAATTCAGGTTTCTGCAGCACCAGGGCTCATAATTCTTTTGCCACGTTACTCCTTTACCTCGCGGCAGGAATGGATTGTTTGCAGGAGGAAATCCTGTAGAGTCAAGAGCTTCAAAGCTAGTTGCCTCAGCTGGCTCAATCTGTAACCACCTAGGAGGTATCCTGATCTTCAGATACTTGGAGCTTCCCTGGTCACCTTGGGCTGCTGCAGGAATAGTAATGCTCTTTGTTCACTGATGCTAAAAACTGGTCCCTCTCTCTGTAGATTCAGTAATCCAGCCTAAGGTCTAGAGTTGAAGAAAACAGTGCAGAAGGATTCTCTTCAGAGAGTAAATAATAGGGTGTATAAAAAAAATTGTAGTTGCCTCATAGCATTCTCCAATTAAAATTAAACTGAATAGTAAAATCCTATAAATCACATCATTCCCCAAACCCTATGGTTTGAAAGTGTTCTGTTAACAGCCCTAGGTATTTATAGGTTAACTTTCCAAAGGATTGAGAAGAAAAGAAGCCCCCCCAGTTCTGTCAAACTTTCTCACACCTGGTTTGAAACACTGCTGAAGCAGAGGAGGATGGTTTCTCGGCTGTGTAAGGAGACTGTATAGCTGCTGAAGCTGGAACGCTGCTGACCTGGAGCTGAAAGAGTGTCCCCCTCACTTGTCTTGATGCCGTCCAGAGTGGTTGGTATGGGACACACCACAGTAGGCATCTGAGGGACAAGATGCATGTAAACAGGTCTTGGGAGCAGTGGGGCAGAAGAATCAAATGTCCAAGATACACAGGAAAGAGCATAAAAGTGCCTAGCCTCAATGTCTGTCCAGGCAATTGCTACTTCCGTGTATTACCTGGAAAAGTTTCTGTTTGTAATCTATCCTCGGTACCCACTGCCACTGGAATGGAACAAGGAAGAGAGGAAACAGACTTGGCCAAGGAGACGAAATAGGAGGAGACTGGTGAGAAGGCAAAACCACTTAACTGTGCTCTGAATCATCTTCCTCTAATGGATCCCCCCTCCCATCTGCTGCCAGTTAAGCAAGTGTCACGCAGCACCATCTGTGGATGTATCTGTAGCGACGTGTGTAGAGGAGCAGAGAGACCTGCAGTCTCCACAGAACATGTTTTAGCCTTTATATACAAGCCAGCAAGCTTACCAAGAGGCTGGTTGTGGGCTTTTTTCAGCATAGGGCATTATGGGAGGGCCTTAAGCCATTTAGCTCAGAGACACTATTGGAGATTTGCTGAATGCCAGTTGTGCTACAGACTTCTTGTGCAGCGGTGCAGTTTGCCTGTTACGGGCAAAACAGTCTCAAGTTGTGAGTTTTACATCATTGCAATTAACACAGACTTCTGATCACTCATTTGGGTATTTAGAAAGGACATAAACAACCAAAACCTATCATACCTCCTCTCCAGGCTCAACACCCTTATTTGCACCATGGGTTGTGCTCAATTTGTCAAAATGCCTCTGGCAAGCCCTTGGGCAACATATGGGCAGGTGAGGTGATTTATGTACGGTCTCTTTCTGTTGCTCTTTCTTCATGGATATCCCTGCTCCAGCACACACTGCTTGCAGCCTCTCCAGGAATTCTGCCCTGGCATGGGTGTTCCATGGGCTGCAGTCCCTCAGGGACACACAGAATCATTCTGACCTAAAGTGGGTCTTCAGCAGCCCTCCATGTGCTGGTTCCTTTGTAAAATACACGTGAGGAGGAACTCCCCCTGCCCCTCTGACTGCCCACAGCGGTGTCACCCAGTGGGTTGGTCCCCCCTTGTTGACCTCAGCCCTCGGTGGGATGAAACTGGCTGTGACTGCTCCTGGCTGATTGCCACATGGATGATGCTGCCACCCCGTGCTTAAATCTCATCTCTCTTGGTCACTGCATGTCCTCAGTCCCTCAGCATCTCAGCTGTGGTGACAGTGGTGTTCAGCCCAATCAGGTTCCTCTGATGAGGAACTCACAGGTGCGGGTGCCGAGGCTGAACTCTGGGAGAGAGCCCCTGGGGGCTGCATGGGGCAGAGGAAGAGCACCAGCCCACCCTCATGGCCAAGGCACCTGGTACGGGCACCTGCCCTGGGGCAGCTGCCTCTGTCCTTCCAGCCCTTTGCATACCTCCCATTTAGTAATCCCTAGACAGAGTGGGATGGCAGCGCTCCTGCCCCTCCTCACCGTGTAGAAATAGAAGTGGTTGTATAAATGTGTAACACAAGGCATATGAGGCATATGAGCTTTCACACTGCAAATTTTGGCTACAGAAGTCCAAACAGCCCAGGCAGGCTGTAGGAAGGTACTGCACAGCCCCATCCAGACACCCCTGCATTCTCGCTGAAGTTCGGCAGCTGCATGGCCGGAGGTACGAGGCTCTGGGGACCCAAATGAGCAAGGAACACAGACCTCACCTGCTCACGGCACGTGAGGGAAAAAAACATGGGCCCCAAGGCTCACCCATCTTGCTCGCAAGGGCAGGTGTCTTGCACAAAACAGTAGGTACACACAAAACGGCCAAGTTCATATGGCCTCCGAGTTAAATCCCTGTCTTCACACAACAGCATCTGGTACTACAGACTCCTCTGCGAAGAGGTGGCATTTGACCCTTCTGTTGGCATAATGCACCTTGGCTAGGGAAGTTGCTTCAAAGAAATAAGTAAATAACAAAAGGCTTTGTTCTGTGTGCTCCAGATCCTGTGTTATGCCAGGAAATGAAGTAACAATGGTTCCTGTGACATCTGCTTCTTAAAAAAATATTATAAAGGAATAAATCTCAGCTTTAACACAGTGTGGTGCTTTGAGTGGGCACATTCAATCCACATAAGATAATTAAAGAGTTTTTAAACTTCATCATAAAATACAAATGATTAATAATGGTGAGTAACTTCATGGAAAACACTCTACGGCAAACATCTGTCAGACTGAATAACAAGCATACACTTTTATTGGCTATAAATCTGCAGGGTTTGTTTATATTTCTATTTGCATTAGGATTGGTTGCCACTTTATATTTGATCAGCAGAGCTGCTATTCACTGTGGTGTAAGAAATCAAATAATGATTGTGTATATATAGCAATCTGAGCATTAGAGTGCAGGAGGCTGTAAACATGAAATTTCAAAATCTCTTCTTATCATCATAAGCAATGTTCTCTCCAGGTCTTTAATGACAATCAATTTCTAGAGGCTTTTCCCAAATAACTGTCATTGAAAACAACAGCATCCTTTTTGGTAGCTTGGTCCTGAAACACGGCATCTTCCTACTGCTGAGGTACAGCTCCTCCTTATCTGTCTGTTTTCAGTCAGTTAGACATTACACAAAGGTAGCCCCTACATTTTTCTTCTGCTTTTTTAAATGAATGATATTACATCAGAAAATAGAAGGAAAACATTTCTGGTAGATGCACCTTAGGAGGCAGAAGCTGTGCATTAGGGACATCCTAATACGGCTTCGTATTGTGGGATGACGCAGCAGATCCCTCCTGAGCTGACATTTCCATATGTACAAACCCAGCCTTAAAAGATAAATGGCTTATTGGCAAAATACAATAGACAGAGTAGGATGGGTTAGAATGACAATGAAGAGGTTGATGACATGGCTGCTTTGCCCTTAATTAGGGCAGGCAGAGACCCTTGTAAAATAATAGTCTCCTCTCATTCCTTTGCAGCTTTTTTTTTCTCATCTCTAAAACACAGATGAGTCTGTGATGCAGGGACCTGGTTTTAATCATCGTCTTACATAATCTCTGCAATCATAGTAAAGAGCAGTGCTGTTCAGTGATTTTAAAAATAGCTTTATTCAGCTATCGGCATTCTAATTAATACAATTGCTTATTCCAACCTAGTTCATTCATCATCTCAGTTACAGAAGCCACACTACCTGGGGTGTAATCAAATACAACTGGCTTTGCCTATTACAGTGCTGTAAGAAGCAGATCATCAATCAGGAGGAGAGTCCCAACTCCTGCTCCTGGTGGCCACTGACTGCCGTCTGCTCCTGGCATGGCAGTGGGGACGGGGTGTGCTGCAGTGAGATCTAATGGGTGATCCACCATCCAAAAAAAAATGGATTTGGGGAATATCGTCTAAAAGGCTGCAAACATCATTCAGTCAGCCATTTTGAGCTTCACAAGCAAGGTAGGGGGGAAGGGAAAATAAGGCAAAGGAAAGGAAAGTGCCTGCAAGGAAAGGAAAGGAAAGCTCCTGCTGTCTGCTTAAAAAGGAAGAGGTAACAGCATGGGAGGTTTCCAGTGCTACATGAAGCAATCAGGAGATGTATATAGGGAAAGGACTGCAGAGAATCCTTGTGAAAACCAAGTGCTCAGCAGCTAATGTAGGAAGCCAATGTGGTTTTGTCTCTGTTAGCCCTTACCTTTCTGAGGAACTTCTCCTGCACCACCTTTTAAAGCAATAGGCCCACTCCAGAGCATCATAGCTGCCTGTTCTGTCCCAGCACTGTGTCTGCTCCTCACCATCTGCAGCCTAGCTGCCCTGTGTGACCTCCTCACCCAGGTGACACTGTTGGGCTAAACACTATTACCCCTGTGGGCTGGATGGAGGACTTCAACGGCGTGGAAGAGAATTATCAAACAATTCCAGGGTACCATGTCAGCATGTATCTCTGTTTCTGAAAAGTCACGTCTACATCCTCCTTTCTTCTTCCTCACTATCCTGCTTTGCTTCATTTTGGGCAACTGAACCATATCCTAAGTGCTGGTAGACTGATTGCCCCAAACATAAATTCTGGGTACTAAGGACCTTTCACCATTTTTCTTGTCTCTGTTTTTACAGCTATTTGCAAACAGACCCCTCTGACTTAACCCAGAGGCACCTGAACTCTGAGACAGCTCTGACCTTACTCAGGCATTGTTTGCTTTAGTAAAATGGAGTGTAAACAAAAGCGGAAGCAGGGCTGCTGAAATTCGGTGAACTAGAAGCCTAATTGCTTGGGCTTCCCACACAGACGGGAGATGTTTGCTTGCCGTGCTTCTTTACCACTCCTTTCCAATGAGGCTGCAGTAAAATTAATAGTCTGTGACAATGTATCTTACTGGAAGCAAATCAGTCACCTCCACTGCACGGATAATGTCATCTCCCCCCACAGTGGTGTTCACGGCGGCCGGAGGGACCACATGGGGACCCTGCTCTGTAGGACAAGTCACTGCTGAGAACACGCAGGCTGGGCATGGCCAGGGAACCACGAGCAGCCCAGTGCTGAAGCTTGCTTTGGGTGACCCTGTATGAGGGTTAAATACCAGTGGCAGGGAGGGGAGGGAAAAAAAAAAAAAAAAAAAAAAGGATTCATTATTTCCAAAAGTTGGGAAATATGGGCTTTTCTTAAAAAGTCATCTTGAAACAGTCAAGTAATAACTTGTGCCTGACTGTGTTTGCAAAGTAGAATTTTAATAATTTCTAGTTCAGGGTTCAGGGACAGAAGAAAAGATTATTTGGCAGACAAAGGCAGACAGAGCTTGCAACCCTTCAAGTGCCTCCAGTTGTTTATTCATGCAGACTGTAAATGCCACTAAAATACATGAGAGCTCACTATGAGGACAACTGTCTGATGGGTATAAAAATAAAAAGACAACCATATTTCATTTTAGACAGAAGACATGTTACTTGAACATATAGATTTTGGCACAAAATGAGAAACTTGAAAGTGGCTGCCAAAGGAAAGGGTGGGCTGCCAGAAGTATTAGCCCCTCAGAAGTTTTGCTCACTTGGGCATGGCCAGGGTTTGCCGGATGAGGCTTAGCCCACTCCTAATGTTAAGGTTAGGGTAAGAAGGGAGAAAAAGCCTGGAGCCCCGGCATGACTCAGGCTGCAAAGGGGCTGCCAAAGGGAAGGGATGTGCATCCAAGACAGAAATTTTTCATGGGAACAAGGGCTGGAATTGTAGGTGAAGGCTCAGTCCACACCTTTGTAAGGAGTTGAACAGAACCTGCAGCTGTAGCATAAGCAGGGATGCAAAGAGGCTGCCAAGGCACAGTTTAATAAGAGGGTCCTGCCCTGACAACTTTTTCATCTGGGCCGGGGTGTTTTGTTTGCATCTCCTTTCCAGTGAGTCTTTCAAGATTGCTGGGTTTTCTCTCCTCAGTCTGCTGCTGATGTATGAACTCATGGAAAAGACCCCATTCTCAATACCTACATTATCTAAGACATCTCACTCTCTGTCTATCTTTCAATTTGAACTTTCAAACTGCAAATTTTTGTCTCAATCCCCGGCTGTCACAGAGGCAAATACTGTGTGGATTTATTGCTTCTAAATACACAGCACATCTGGCTGGGGTTTAGTCACTTCTGGCAATAGAGGCTTGTGTTTTCTCTCGTACTGGAAGTCTGTAACCCAGAATCTAAATGTGAAAGTTAGTTACACATCAGAGAAGTGTGTGAGGACACGGTGCAACATGCAAAGTGTTTTCCACTGATAACTGGTGAGGAAACCTTCAGTCTGTCAGAGCTAACGCCACTCAAGCTGTGGGAAGGACAGGAGACTGTTTGGTGGGACCCCTGGCTGCAGGTACACAAGTTGGTTGGTGCCAAATGAACTGCAAGGGGAACAAGTCAGCACATCCCAGCTGTGCTGTGCTCTGAGCAGCGGAGCTCCACTGTCTCCAGAATGGCACAGCAGGAAGACACTTTCCAGACCAGACCAGCTACAACCTCTGTATGACACTGCTGTGTGGACACCAGCAGGATTTTCTGCTTAGAGCATTTGTTGTCTTACACTGGCAATAGAGATAACTGGTGTCTGTGACACTTGAGATATCTTTGCATTTCCCTCACCACGGGGACCTTGAGTGCTATGCCAGGGGACCAGACAGCAGCTGTGCTGGCCGAGGGAATTCTGTGTAAATGCACAGAAATGCTTCCTGCACTGATCTTTAAAAGCACAAAGGAGGGTTGCACTGCCTCATGGTGTCTTCTAAGCAGACACCTGTACTTGTCTAAGATAACCAGCCTGTGCTGTGCTCAAAGTTTTCAGTGCAGGGGTGGATACTCTCCTTCTCAGACATAAAGGTCTCCTGGCATGCTAGTTTCATTCTTTTTGCGAGCTTTTCCTGCATGTGAAATGTTTATTACCATAACATGAGCAAACACCAGCTCTAAACTGAGGTTCTTGTTGAAAGGAAAATGTGAAGGTTTGTCTTGCATGATCAGATTAAATGTCAGGGCACTAATAGACCTTAATGGCCCTTACCATCCTCATCTAGGGTCTCCACACACATACCTGCCAGTGGACCCAGGAACCCCATTTCAGGTCATCCCTGGGCTGTCAGTCTGGGCTATGCTATTGGAGTATCAGTCTCTACCTCAGCCAGAGCTGTTCCTGTGCATGGCCATGGACCCTTGTTGATCCAGACCCTGACCAGTAGACCGACCTCCCATCTTGACTGCAGACTTGCCTTGTCACTGGGCACCTGCCCAGCAATCACTGTGCTGTATGCAGCCCTGGTTACCATCACTGAACTTGACTCTGATAACTGATTGACTTCCCAGTGAGATTTTGGAGCTGCCTTATAAACACAGCGTTGCCTAATAAGATCTGGATTCTTGGTAAAACCTGGCTACTGTCTGCAAGTCTTCCTCACTCACCTTGCTCGGGTACTGTGGGGCTGGGCCCTGGCTGGAGGGGTCCCTGACTCTTGGGGAGCAGCTTCACAGCACCAAGGTGGGGTCAGGCCTCCTAAGGGAGCTACAGGACTTGGGCACTGCACTTGGTGCACACTGTGCCATGAAGGTAGCACATGATTTGTTTGTCTGCTCTGTTCAATAGGCTGGAAAATATAACAAATTCATTTAAATTGCTACTGCAAAAAAAGTTATCTGAATGTCTAATTAAGACCAGTTAGAAATCCAAATGGATTACATTTTCCATCGGGATACCAGGGACAGCCCGTTTCTGATCACAGGCGCTGGTGTGGAAGCTGTGGAGTGGCCCCCCCAGAGCCCTGAGGGTGTACTCAGGCATGTACAGCATTTGTGCCACTGGAGCAGTACACGCCTGGAGGTCACCTCCTGCCAGCTCTGCAGCTGTGCAGGGCCAAGCTCCGTGTCTGCTGCACCTCGCACCTCGAGCACTGATTGCTGAACTGGTCCCCACGTAACAAGCAACAGTAAGGGCTTCAGCAGCCCTTAACCACAGGGCTGCCCACAGCCATCAGACTGCCAGCTGCAGTTGTACTTTACCGACCGACATAAAACAATTGTTCCCTTTGCTGAAGAAAGCAAAGCACTTATGTGGATGTTCTTTGATGGGGCTTGACCCCCTACTTCGCTTTGCCCTGTCCCTCACTTGCAAGAAATTTTATACATGAATAACCAAACAGGTCCAACTAACTTAGGAGGTAAAGCAAGGAAGCAAGAAGAGCAAAACCAAAGCTGTGCTCTCCCCCATTACCTGTTGTATCTGTTGCACATTCTTATTTTTGGATGAGAAAAAAAATCCATTAGCTGATTGCATTTTTGGCATTTCTCAACTACGATGTAATGGTCAGGCTTAAGTTTTCCTAATTTTAGTACAAATAATTGTTGTTTTTCAGTATTGGCCCACAGGTATTGTGTTGGTAATCTTGACAGAGATGCTGCTGTCCACTTAAGCAGACCATCAGTCCTTGTCCTACTGGATATTGCAGCACTAATAAAGTGGCCAAAGAGAAGGGCTGCCTCTTTAATAATGCATGGTAGGTACATCTATTTATATTTGGTCATTTTTTACAATTTTAAACTAATGGAAGATTCAGTTACTTCTTTTTCAAGCCTATAATTTTCTTGTCATTTCCCTGCTCCCTTTTTCTTTACACAGGCTATTCTGTACCACAGCTGCAAATAATCTACTCAGGCACTCACAAGCACATGGCAATGATTTTGCCCCTCTTCCGCCATGCACGTTATCTCATTTTGCTCTAACAGAGCATCTTCTGGGTGGGGTACTGCAGATCCCATTAAATATGCTTCTGTATCAACACTACTCCTAAGCAAAATGTATTGATTCGTGAAGCTTTGGACCTACTTTAATCAAGTAATCTAAACAGGGCTTAAGCTTCAAAAGCCTGGTGATGCTCCTAGCTTCAAAGCTTTTACTTACACTGAATTAATTTATCCTGGATGTTCTAATGCTCTCAGCAACCCTATAGATTATAATGTTAGAGGTTGCAATCATAGCTCTGATAATATTCCCTAAGCTTGAACTGTATTGATCATAAGGTAAAGTCAGAAGGGAGAGTGGGTAACACAAGGAGAAAACAAAAGGATTGGATTCGAAGCAGGCATGAATGTGTTCACCCCTCTAGCAGGCTGCTGGGAAGGAGTATCAGATGCTAACACTTGGGGGTTTTTTGACTGAAGAAACATTCTGATATAGACCTTCAGGCCCTCATTTCCAGACTTTCTTGCATAATATTGTAGGTGCATTGTGTCATAAATATAATTCTTTGTCAAAGGGAAGGTTGGTTTGGATTTCACATGCATAGCATGTTGAACATTGTACAAATTACACTATTAGTCTCAGCTGCACCATGGGAAAAGGGAATAATATTTTCCTTAGTTCAAGCAAGAGCTAGAAACCGTTGTGTATAGCTGCATGATGCTGAATTATGTGCACTAATGAAACAATGGATGCGTGCTCAAGATCTGACAGTGTTAGGTTAATAGTTGCCCTGATGATCTTAAGGGTCTTTTCCAATCTAAATGATCCTGTGACGCTGAGAACCTTCTCATCTTTATGAACCAACATGTTCATATTTGTAAGAACCAGCAGGGCTCTTCATACATCCTAGCTGATGCACTGAACACCTGTGCAAACACACAGAAGTGTCATATCCAGTGTGCTGTGGTCTAAAGATGCCATTAAATCAGAATTGGTTTGATTGTCATTAGTGAGAAGTGAAATATGCTTAAACAAACATAACTGCACCTACTCCAGCGTTGATGCAGGGTTGCTCTGAGTTGCAGGCATATAAACCAGTGACATCCAGCAGTTTTATTGGAAACTCACAGGGCTGGTGTCCTGTGTTCTTGTTCCCCTCAGCAGAGACCTGCCGTGGGTAGCTCCATCCTGGCTCCTGGTGAAGTCTGCAGGGAGATTTAAAACAATGGTAACTTTTACATTTTTATTAGGTAGTCAGGTAAAGGCTCATACTATTTTGCATACAGGCTATCTGTATTATGCATCATGAAACTCAAAGACTATGAAGCGATTTCACACAGAGAGCTCTGATTACTACAGCAATAATTTCTTTCTACCACCTTTTCAAACACTTATTAATAGAAAAAAATATCAGTTCAAACTGTCATCCCATCACACAGAAGATATCAGTGTTCACAGTATGAACTTTAAAATCACATCTGATTGGTTAATGTCAACAATTATTAGTGCACTGTCAAGTGAGATTTCTATTGTCCTCCACTGATCTCAGTCACCATAAACTGTGCAGTGCACATCACTTAAAAGGTAACTTTCCTATGCTGACCTGCTAGGGATGACTTTCTGTACTGATGTCAACTGGCAGTAAATAAAGCAGGAAAATTTGGGGCATTTATCTGTGCGTATTTCCCTGTGACAGGCTCCTGCCTTGCTGCTCAGCACCAGTGGGACAGCACCTTTAAGGATACAAAAAGTCATTCAAAAAGGGAGCAGGGAAGTGACAGCAAGAGAGCCACTTGGTTTAGTTTCTTATTCTCTCATTTCATAAACCTTTCGGCACACGCAGATGGCACTTTTCTATTTTCATCCTGACAGAGATAGCTGGTACCTCCCATGAGAAATGACACCAAAAGAAAGGAGCTAAAAGGTCAATTGTAGTCTAGGTAAGATATTGATAGTGCTGCACCTGGTGTTTGGAAGGCATCAGGGCTTTTAAACTTGTTCTTCTAGTCTGCTAGTGTCAGGAATCATATTACTCCAAGAGGAAAGGTAAGGCAGCCTCTGGCATTTTGGCATTCCTTCTCTCAGCCCTAATTAAACCTGAATAGTATTTACAATACTATTTAAATTCTGATTGACTGTATTGTGGCCAACCTAACGATTTTGCACCTAGGTTTCAGAATAGGTTGAATTATTTTACAGCTATTTATTTATAAAAAAAGGGTTAATATGAACTGTAGCTGCCAGAGCTGTGAATGAAATGATCACATCAGTCCCTGCTTCTCTTACAGTTCCTCCACCCTATACTCTGAGGTCTCTTAAGGGGGACCAAGACATTTAGACAGCTGCATCCCAGTGAGAGGGAGGGACTGACTTTTAGCTCTGCAAAATCCACCTCTCAGGTTCACAGGTGCTGAAGAAGACTGAAGAGACTCAGTCCAGCTATTAGTTTTGCTTAAGGTCATATAACACAACCTCAGTCTTGAGTAAGTGTGGACTCCTTGCACTTGTGTCTGAATTTGTGGTACAGTATGGCTTATTTCTATTTTATTTCCCAAATCCTTGGAAACTCTATATACAGAGTAGACATCTGGACTCCTAATTTCTCTTTCCGTGTTCCTGCCTCCCTCCCCCCATTGCAGTAATCCCTTTCCGTGCTGCCCGCAGGAGAAAATGAGTCTGCCTGTACCTCCTGTGCACTGCTGCCAGCCCATTTTATGTAAGCATCCTTCTCTGCTCTCCATTGCAGGGCAGCACGTCCTGTTGGAGCCAGTTGTTGTCTTTAATCTCTGAATGTAAACACGCAAATTACATTCCATTCTGCCACCAGTGTGCCCCGGATAACAGGCGTGCAGTCATATCTGTGCTGCTTTCCCTGGGCTGTGCTGGTCACTCTCCTACTGAGCATGTGGCACCAGATCACTTGCCATCAGTGATATATTGGCTGGAATAACTCTTCCTTCTCCCCTCTTCCCAATGCTTTGATACATCAGGCTGCTTCTTTCAGCCTTCTGTGGGAAGCTTTAGCATCACCCTTCTACTCTTTCAGGGACATAAGGACATCGCAAAGGGCAGGCTGGGATCTCTGTGGTTGTGATCGCATTTGGGATTTCTCCTCCGCCCTTAGAATTTTCCAGCTCCCCAGAGTTGCCAAAGGGTGGAGAGAAGGTTTGAAATGAAATGCAGCTGTCACTAAACTACTGTCTGTCCTGATTGTTCTAAACAGCTTAATGACAATGAGACCAAAGTAAGAGAAATTTCTGTCTTGGGCAATTCCTCACCCCACCCTTTTCTTCTTCCACACGTAGAGCTGCTTTTAGGACAGGAAATGGAATTATTTATCTTGAGATTAGCCAACAACCGGACTCTTATGCAATGTCTTTACTGCTAGGGGTAGGTGTGGGAACAGTAGGTGTGGATCCACACAGATATAAGTGGGAGAATACAAGCTGCAACCTGCTATGTTGCTGAATGTTCCACTTGCCTGTATCTATCCTGCTGTGGCTGCAAACTCAGAAAGATGAGGTTACAGGCAAGACCTCAATATGGGGAAAGTAACAGAATCACAGAATATGCCAAGTTGGAAGGGACCTACAAGGACCATCAGGTCCAACTCTTAACCCTGCACAGGACCATCCCCAAGAGTTACACCATGTACCTGAGAGTGTCATCCAGATGCTTCTTGAACTCTGTCAGGCTTGGTGCTGTGACCACTTACTCTTTCTAATCTCCAACCTAAACCTCCCCTGACACAACTTCAGGCCATTCCCTTGGGTCCTGTCACTGGTCACCACAGAGAAGAGATCAGTGCCTGCCCCTCCTCTTCCCCTCACAAGGAAGTTGTAACTGCGGTGAGGTCTCCTCTCAGTCTCCTCTTCTCCAGCTGAACAGACCAAGTGATCTCAGCTGCTCCTCATACAGCTTCACCTCAAGGCCCTTCACCATCTTTGTTGCCCTCCTTTTGACACTCTGTAACACCTTTATTTCTTTCTTATATAGTTGTGCCCAAAACCTCACACACTATTCAAGGTGTGGCCACAACAGTGCTGAGCAAAGCTGGACAATCCCCTCCCTCAGCTGACTGGTGATGCCTTGACTGATGGGAGTGTGTTAACAGCAGAGGGGAGGGATTATCATGGGTAGTCATGGGTAGAGAGGGTAGTCATATCAGAGCTGTATGTGACTCTTGTCACATGCATATGTGACTCATGTCACTCCTGTGTGTGATGGAGAGCTGCAGGCAACATGATTTTTAAAGTGCAGATTACTCCTTTCCACCCAATGCCTAAGGCTTCCAGCTCTCACCATGTTTGGGTACACCATGGCTGAGAAAGGCTCACGCTTTGTGCAGCCACTGAGACCCTCGCTGCAGGTTTCCGGACTGAGGGGTTAGCAGCTGCCTACACAGGGTGTCAGAACCCATTTTACCTGATGTTCAGGTCATGCAGCATGGGCTTGAGAGCAGTACCAGAGAAGATCAAGCATCCTAACGTTGGGGAGAGAAAGGGAATTTCCTAGGAGGTTGCAAAATTTTCCAAGTGAGATCACTCATTTTGTATTCATGTGCCACTTGCAAGCAGAGGGTGGCAAGAGCACAGAGAAACATGAT
This sequence comes from Pyrocephalus nanus, assembly GCA_038380795.1. Classification (NCBI taxonomy): domain Eukaryota; kingdom Metazoa; phylum Chordata; class Aves; order Passeriformes; family Tyrannidae; genus Pyrocephalus; species Pyrocephalus nanus. The sequence goes on along the minus strand of CM076265.1, from coordinate 46,184,166 downwards.
GGTTCATTCAGTCATTAAATTAATAAATATAGGGAAACGATACACAGAGTTGGCTGATTCCCTCACCTAATGTTTCACCATTTGACCTTTATCTATGCCAGGAGATGAAGAATGGCAATTCTGTACTTCAGCTGTGCTGCCTGCTCTGAACAAACTGAATTTAGGGGGCTCAAACTTGAGAATTTTGGCATCTTCTCAACCTCAAGGTGTGGCATGGGCAACCAAAATGGTGCTGCAATAAACAAGCCCACAAGTGGGATTGATGCCCAGCTCTCCTTCACATCAGCATTGCACAAGCCTGGAAAATTTCTGCATGATGGGATTCAACAGTCCACTTTACCTAATACCAAAACAAATCTCCAAACACATATTTACTTGTACTGCTTTGAACACGCTTACCAAAGTTGAGGAGGTTGAAGTAAAGGATGGCTTACAACCAGTTAGCTGCATTTATTGTTCATGATCTCTTCCACTGGATTACTAATTTGTGTTGGTCACACCAGATAAAATTTCCTAATATAGCCAAAGCCCAAGCAACAGAACAGGCTGCATCCCAGGCTGTGTACTGAACTGCTCTTCACTTTCTTCCCAAGTCCTTGTCTTTCTCTCATTTTTTCTCTCATTTCTTTTTTCCTTTCTTCGTGCAGAGAAGAGAAATGATTGCTAATGAATTGCAAGCATGGGGTATGGAAAGATCAGTTAATATGGCCCAAGTATTCAGTAAAACAAATACATTAAAGTGATCAAGCAATAAATGAAAATAGACCCAAAGAGCAGGTTCCACTGAGAAAACATGTGAGAATGTAAATTAATGTGACTTGATGAAACTTAAAATGTCATAACACAGCAGGGCATACAACACATCAGAGGAAATGTGAAAATTATACTTTTTCCTGAAATCATAGTTTTCAAAAATAAGTGGCTTTTAAATTCTTCTAAAAATATAATAACAGAATTAGTGTCAAGAAAAAGGTTATTGTTGTTTATCAGACTGCAGGCTCAGTCCTTGGTGGCTTTTCACAAATATTCTCTTTTATTTCTCTGACTATACAATGGGAACTGAAAACTCCAGAATTCTTACTACTTGTCTGGTTCTGTCGTCTTCTTAACTTTGCACAAGGGAATTTTTTAAGTTGTTCGGAGGGTAAAGGGCATAACTAGCCCATGTGTTGGGAAAGTCTATCCTCTCTATCCATAATGAGAGATGTCAGATTTTTCTGCTGGCCTCGAGGCTGGAATATGGTCCTCACTGGGGTCTGATTAGGAGGGAAAGGATTTCTCCCCATACCACATCACAGAGCCAGCAGGTAGTATGAGAACATGTCCCTTTCCGTTTGGTGCAGAGTGGATTTCTGAAGGAAGAACACTGTGAGTGCAGGTCTGCAGAGCAAAAGAAGAAGTTGCCATGCAGCACAGGATTGCTAATTTGCTCCTCTGACTGTGTAGGGAAGAGGCACCCTCAGCATCTTCCTCTAGCACTGGGTGCTCCATGGGAAGACTGTGCACTGGATTCCAGCTGGAGATGAGTATCCCTAATGGTGTGTGTTCTAAATGTCCTGTGCCAATGACTGCCTCTCTTCACTGCTCCAGCTCAGATGTTTTCCTCAGTTTATTTGTTGATTTTTTAATTCCCCAGTTTCCCTAATCCTCTTGAAATAACCCTTAATGAAATGATTTATATTCCGTAAAAGAGAGTGACTGTAAGCAGGACAGTCTGAATTACTAGGGGATACCTGAGCACAAGGTATTCTTAATGCAATCCAACCCCATCTCTTTTCATATAGAGTTTCATGAAGGTGGGATGATACTGTCCAAAGAGAAAGCTGGTAGACTTCTGTGTAACAAAGCCTATTCATAGCAGGTAAATGTGGGGAAGTCTTGTCTCTGGGCATACAGACTGCAACTGGGGAGAAAGGTAAACTCTTCCAAAAGAGATGTCCTTTGAAGAAGAAGGTTTCTAATTCCATAAGAATTGGTAGCAGAATATGAAGCAAATCCATAGAAGTAGAGCCCCATCCACTTGCTTGGCAGAGTTAAGCTAAAGAAGCCAGTTTGCTTTTGCAGTTCTCAGCACGTGTGATCTCGCCAAGATCCCTTTTATTTACTTTTTTCTGTATATCATTGCTGAGGAAGATGATTAAACTTCCTTGTTATGACCCACCTTTGACGCAATATATTATGGTATTACTTTCTACATCCTTCACTCTATGTGCTTAGAGAGGACTTCTGAAATATTTTGCCCGTGTTTCCTGAAAGAGGAGTTAGTGGCCTGCGAAAAATCCCTTCTGTCTCAGAAAGCCAGGAGAATGCACAGTGTTTACTCTTGCCTTGTTCTAACCAAACCTTTCAAATGACCTTTCCCTGCTGATAGACTTGCTGCTGGAAGTTCATTGTAAAACAGTTTTATGTCTTGTCAGTTTGTTTGCATTTACACTGCACCTTATCTGCCTGCTTGTATTTGAGCCCTAGAGTGCTTTGCTGCCCACCTTAGTTTTTTTCCTGGTGGGAGTGGAGACTGTGTGTTATTGGGACATTTCCAGAAAGATTTATTCTGTCTAATTTCTAATAGCTGTGCCCTTTTCCTTTCCTACTACTTTTACTCGTTTTGGGTAACAGCCTTTGCTTATTGCTTAGAAGCAGCAATACGAGAAGAAGAGACATTAACATCCCGCAGTGCAAGACATTTTTTAAGAAATGAACTTCATTACAAGCAACTGAGAGTGACAAGTGGAAACTGAGCATCCGGGTGCACTACACCTCAGAATGACTTAGGAGGATGATCCATGGGGAAAAATCTGCACTACAAATGCTATCCTGTATCATCCCAGAGGGCAGAGCATCAACAGTGATGCCCGTACTACTGGGATCACTGGTAGAGACCAGCTCTTTGGAAGCTTCTCACCAGGTTAAAAAGATTCAGTCACAGCAATTAACTGTCCATTGTTGAAGTCCTGGGATTGGTTTCAAATAAGTTTTGGAAAACAAACGACTTGGAAAACAAACAAACAAAACCAGAAAGGGGGTGAAATATTTTGTAATTGCTTAATAGAAAATGGGATATTATAATAGTTTTTCTGCTGCACAACAATTATGTGTGTCCTTTGGAACACTTACTCTTGGCATACTCTTGAAACAGCTATTAATATAAAGAAATACTTTTTGCCAAGAGACCAGTGCAGTTGCATGATTTATGTAGTCATATTAAAAATTATTTATCAGATGATACAAAACTTAGAGAGTGAAGAGCTGACCCCTTAATTCCCTGAGAACATTGGTTGCACTAGGATCAGGATTTCACTCTCATTTCTTTATCTCTAACATACTCTGGTAAAATTGTTAATTATCACCCTGATCAAACTGACTTAAAATGCCTACCTCACTGACAGCTGTCACAGCAGTACAAAGGATCCACTGATTTTAAGAAAAACAAAGTCAAAAGATTTTTAAGACATTTTGGATATTGCAGTAGCTTTTAAAGACCTTAGTGATGATACAGTTGGAATTAAGGTACAAGTCTCAGGTAATATTTTGTGAAGCTTTATGCTTGCTGTCATTAGGCTGTTTGGTTGCCTTCCTTCTCCATGCATCTTCAAGCCATGTGTACAAATCACTGTGTTCTTCTAGTATGGTATTGGAGCATCTCTGTCTAAATCAATCCTTAAACCCCACAAAATTAAAGGAGGAGATCTCAGCCTAAAAACTGTTTTAAAAAGTTTCAGACACCTTTATTTTGCCATCACCTGCCTGGAAAGTAATGAAAAGAATGGATACAAATGAATAGGAATCCTAGGAACACAGGGGGAAGGGCAGCTGAGTTTTTTTCCTCAGGAGCATGGGCTGATGTCCATCAGGCCAGAGTGTTGAGTACTGGTTCCTATCATCAGAAAACACCACGCTCCCACTGCAATCTGTACAAAATGGGATGGACTTAAACCTCTTATTTCTCATTCTCTAGCCATACCTCATTCCCTGCCACTGCTTCATCTCCTTGTACTGTGCCCCTTACCACACTTGATTTGCTAGCCTCTGCTATCAGCAGCAACAACAGCAGCTCCCTGTCCATGCCAGGCTGTGTTCCTCTCTGGAGCAGATTTTGTAGTGGTAATAGTATACATAGCACAAAAGGAACATCTGCCTCATGCCATTCCTTCCTCCTCCAAGCCACCTTTCCTATTTCCTCCTACTCCCAATCTCCATTTTTTTCAACATTATTATTCCCTTATATGTGATTTCCACCACTGGTGTTCGCATGCTTTTGTTGAGCTGCTGCTTCTGAACTCTCAGAAACATTTTCCTTTCTTCTGCACGGGAGGTCAGCAGTGGGGTTTGAGTTCCCAGTAGCATCTGGTGGGTGCTGTTATAGTTAAATGGGCTGAGAGGTATCACCAGCCCTTCCTTTGCAACCTCTCCAAAAGGAGGTAGATCATTTGAGTCATATTGATCATTATCCTGTGAAATCCTAAAGGATTTTAAAGTGGCACCAGACATGTTAAAACACCTAAATGGCTCCCCAGTCATGGTCAGCCATCTTATTTCTCCAAAATTACACATTATCATTTGTTATTAAATCTCATAACTTGGTCATACCTAGCACTGCTCACAAACATGCAATTGACAGTATCTTAGTGGTAGAAATTCTCATTGCTCACATGAAGATGGAAGCTTCACAGAAGCTGCCAAAGCCAAAGGAACTATGCCCTTTATTATGCCGGCTCATGACCTGACCTGCTGTTGTAATCTGTGCATCTTCTTATGCCTCCAGATTTCTCGTGCATGTCTTCAGAGCAAAACCCTTGGAATAAGGATGGCTTTCTCAGCACAGAGCTGTACTTCAAGGTGTAACAGAATATCTGAAGTATAACCCCCAAAGGACTGTCTAGTAACTGTCTAGTTACTCAATTTGCAGCTCACCTATTTGTCTCTGTCACTTGCTTAACCATTCTGTAACATTCTGTTTGCAGGTTGTATTACCCATTTTTGACAGAATGACAGTGTTCACATTGCTGTGAATGGAAGGTGGACTGGATTTCAACTGGATATATAAATTAAACAAAACAAGAACCATTATGATGTACCTTGTGAGGAGGAAATACCAAATTGCATCAGATTTGACCAGCCTTTCCAAATAAAGTGTTGAAGTTGGGATTAGGTATTACACCCTTATTTTAACCGATCAATGCAGATGTTATGCATATATGTATCTTTGTAATTGATGCATAAATTATCATATCCTAGAAACTATTTATTTTAAAAGATTGAGTTGTACTCAAACGCCTGCTTGTATGTTGTGTATTCAATCCTGTACACATATCATGTATTTATTAGCAGGAACTTGGGGATTAAATCATTGATAAAGTGGTAAAGACAGGCAAGAGGCAAATAAGATATCCTAAATGAAGGCCAGTAAAGCCATAGTGCTGTGTTACAGAAGTCTGTACTCCATTCCCTGTACCATAGGAAAACTGCTTTTGGATATTTCCAGATTCTACCAGTGGTCTCCACTGCAACCTTTCTGTGTCTCATGAAGGCAGACTCCTTTATTCACCTTCTACTTATGGCATCATCAAAATTGTCCTCCTGCTGCTCCCCCAGCCGATCTCTGGCTACAAGTGTCATGGAAACAAAATGTGCTGTTCATCTGTTTCAAGAAAGGTGGCATTTTTGATCAGTAGGAATCTCTTGTCTCTAGCTCATAAGGCCTTTGAAGAATGGCCTGTCACTCAGTGTATATGTACAACATTTAGCACAGGGAGGCTGCCCCACTGGGGTCTGGGGGTGGGATTGCAGTAAAAATGTTAGTGGTGCAGGTTTGTGGTAAAATAATGAACTACACAGCCATATGGCACTATTTATCTCATAGCCCTCACTTCAGAGAACAAAGCATGTAATATAATAATTCCTAAAGGTGTATATTACTTTTTTCCCCTCCCATTTTGTCTTATTTAGAGGGGAAATTTATACACCACCATGGTAAATTGTGACTAAGAGGATTGGTACCATTAGAAAACAGGGCTGCAGAAAAAAGATTTGTTTCAAAATATGAAAATGCTTAAGAAAGCTTCACTAGAGGAGGCTGAAAAATACTTGATGATAATCTGCCCTCAGTCTAGGAAGAGTAAGATGATGCTGATAAAGAAACATTTGAAACTTGAGCATTTGTTGGTGGTGTTGGGGTTTTTTAATTAATCAGCTTTTCAAGTGCACTACAATTTATATCTGCATTTGGCATTTAGTCATTGCAGATAGTAAACTGTATTTAGTAATCTTGCATCTTTCTCATGAATCTTCTTGACAGACAGACGGGAGCTGTACATCTGCCTGAAGCCAAAGAGATTCTCTCACACATGAGAAAACCTATCATCAAAACCAGACCAACCAAAATGATCCCCCAAAGTCAGAAGTCCTGTGATAGCAATGCACAGGAGAGCTGGAAAGGGTGGGAAAAGGAGCAGGAAAGCTTGATGGGAAAAAGTATGCAGGTTGGACCAGAACCCACAAAAGGATAGGAAGTCAGGTCTGAGACCAGTAGAAAGGCACAGGGATAAACAAGGCAGTTTCCCACAGACCTGAACATGCAATTGGCCTTTTGTGCCTCACTTTATCTGTCTCCCACGGGGAAAAGTCTGGCATCTCATCTCCCGGGTTACTGGGAAGGAGGGGCGCTTGCCAGTGCATGTGTGACTAGGAGCTTCCAGCTCCCCCTCACACCCACCACTTGCTCTGCTGCTAAATGCAATATGCTTTGCCATTACCTAGCTGTAATTTGTTAAATTGTTATAAAGAACTTTATCACTATAAAGGAAAGCTTCAGCCACTGAGTTGAAAGGCTTGTTTCAAATGTGAATATTCCACATGAAAGAATTTCTCTTGTTTCAAACAATTTGCATTTTCCTTACATGTTATTGATCTGATTGAACAGTTCCCAGATCAAAGGCATGCTGGTAAATGAGCAGCCAAGGTGGCAATATGCGAAGTGGACAGCTGTTAAGAGAGCAGCTTAAATAATTGCCCAAGGATTTATTTGGTAACATGATTAATGATTATGGAAATATGATGGCATGATCCCAAAGAGTGGTGTGAAGTGATTGATGGGGAAGTTGGATAAGGCCAAGCTTAGATACCAGAGTATGGGAAACAGTAATATAGCTTGTAATTATGGTACATGGGGTGCTTAGTTGTGAAGAAATTTTGATATTCAGTTTTGCCTTCTGGTAAGAACTTAAACTGCAAAATATCTTGTGTAATATTTCTCTTGTAATGAGGTAAGGAAAAAACCTTCCTGCTAACACTGCATGGTAACAGCAGGATTGATGCAAAAAGACACCCGCTTTTTAAAAAAAAAAAAAAATCCCCATAAAACTTACTGGAAGCTCATGCTGCTGTTTTAATTAGCACCTGAGAAAGCTATCCATGGCACATTAAAGAAGAAAAAGATCTGTTTGTGGAATTGACAGTAGTTTGCATATAGACAGCTTTTTTCCCTGGATTTTTGTCTGTTTTTTTTTTAACCTCCAGCAGCCAGCAGTAGCATAAATGCAGAAGAGGGAAAGCAGAGGACCAAACTGCAGGCTAGAGTGAATCCATAGCAAAATTACTGCAAACTCTTGGAACTGATCCTCTATTGAAAGTTGTATGAGATTCCTATTCACTCTGGGTTGGTGGGTGATGCAAACCCTCTTCCTCCTTCAAAAATTGTTGTTGAAGGCTCATGAAACAGAAGGTAATATTTGAAAAAAAATTATAAAAAGCTATTATAAAATGTGAAACATTAGCAGACAATTTTAGAGGTGAAAGTAGGCAGTAAAAACCTCAGTGCAAAGCCCCAGTCCAGGAAAATAGAATGCAGACTTGTTACTGACTTCAGCTTGGGCAGGATTCCATGAAGTTTGTTTTAGCTTATTTTGGTTTTCAATTCTATTTTCTATATTGTATATACTTGAATATAAATAGGATCCTACACTGGATCTGAGACATACAATTTCTGTGTGCCAGAGACTTTGCTGCTGTAAGTGAGAGGACTTTATAAAAATTTTCAGTTGGGTTGCAGCAGATGACAGCTATTAGGCCCAGAACTCCAGCTCCTGCCATTAGATGGTTGTGGTATGACAACAATTGTCATAGCTTTAAAAACAGAGTGATGTGGGTAGAGCTATTTAAATGAAAACAGCATTGCTCATGCTAGGCAAAGCAGACAGTTCTGGAAAGAAATATCTGTATTTGAAACTTTGAAGATGTTGTTAATCTCTTCAGGGATGTGAGACAACAACAGAGATGGTGTAGGATTTGAGAGAGATACCAGGAAGCCTGCTATTTCAAAGCCATAATCTAGTTTGCAAGTCTCAAGGGTGAATATTAGTGAGAACACAGTTTTGGTAAAGATTTTTCACAACAGAAGGCAAGAGGTGGAGTTGGAGCAGCTACCAGCATTTAGGGACAGAGTCAATTGTAGCCTTAGGTGGGTGACCTAGTGTTATTCACATGCAAGACTACGTATGGGACAAAACCCCAATGCTTGTAGTTTTGGTCATGCTCAAACATCCTGAAATATTGTCTCTTTATTTAATCCACCGCAAATACCATCTGCCCCATCACTCTTCACCACTGGGAAGCCCACACCTCATTTTATGTCACACATAGGCTTCCTCACGAGAGAAAACTGGGATCTCTCTGCAGCCCTTTCACACCAGCCAGGTGTGCCAACTCTGCCTGGCTCTTCTGAGAGCTGTTTTGAGGCAATCACAACTGATGGTTTGCGATAGGGTTCGCATACCATTTCACTATTTCCAAAGTGTGTCCCGTAACTACTGTGTGGCAAAGACTCTGTCTGCCCAAGTGTCTCTGCTGCAGTCATTGTGTTAGAACCAGTGAACTACAATTTACAGCCTTGTACACACCTGAAACCAAATCTGTAGTGTCTTTTTTTCTTGTTCCAGAAATTTGTTCTTTTAGAGCTTTCTCTTGAATACTGGACTGCTGACACTGCTTTTTTTTTTTTTTTTTTTTTACTAATTATATTTTACAACCAGCATCAAACCTGGGCCAGCCCCACCCAGCTTCTGCAATGCACCATGACAAATTCTGTGGTACATAGGGATTCCTGCAGTGGCATTATTCTCAAACAAACAAACAAAACTCCACAAAAACAAAAATAAAAAGGTTTGTAACTGATTTAAATGTGCTTGGAATGGTTTTGTTTATCTACTTTACTAGAGCATTTATTTTTATACACTGTTGATTGTTCTCCTAATCATTTTGGTTCTCAGTATTTTTCAGCTGCAGGTTGTGCAAGCCTACACGATAGAATTTTGGAAAGCAGGTTAACACCACTGAAACTGTGCAGGGGTCAACTGAGGTTTTCTGCGTCAAGCTGGGGTTGAAATACTTATGATGCCCTTGTTTTGAGAAGGTCTGACTGTACAGGTGCTTTCTCCTTTCTTGCCCTCTGCCAAAACCGTAGCTCATTTCTGGCCAGCCCAGCTTTCACATCCCCTGGCAAACCCACTGGTGTTCCAAGTGCCTATGACTCCCCCACATACCCCAAAAAGGCAGTCCTTCTTCCTGGTCACCCTCAACACCCAGAGAAGTGGGAATATGGCCCCTGGACTGCTCCTTCTGGTACCTGACTGCTACGTGACTGGGCAGCCCAAGCCATTTTTCAGCCTGCCCATCTTCCTGGCTAAGGCTCTCCCATGAGGAGTCCTTTACACCTTTAATGGGAAATTTTGCAGTTCCACTCCATTTTATATTTCTACTTGAGAATTTAATTTTTTCATTTAGTTACCCAAAAGCAGTTATTTAGCTTCAGGACAGGAATTCAGGTAAGAATGAATGATCGAACCTTTCATCTGTGACTCCAGCTTTAAGCTCAGGTTAAACTGCTCTTGCTGTGTCTGGTTATAGCAATCAAATTATTAGTAAAAATATTAACTGGGCTAATTTGAATCAGTGTACATGACTGATTAGTACTGTAGGCATTATAAGAACCCAGTAGCTCAAGCAAGAAATGAATAAGGGGGTTTTTTTCCATGTAATTTTTTTTTCCACTGGAAATTTACATGGATTATTAATAAAAGAGGGAGCATTTGCTGTCTTTTGGAAGGCAGTGAGGTTGATAACAAAGCTCTTTCACAGACATGAGATTGACTTGCACTGCAGGAATCCCTGAATCATTCTCAGATTGTGAATACTTGTTGGCATAATGAACCCGAAAGCTTCACACCCACTTCTGATGGAAAGGTGTATAAAGCTACACTTTGTTGGAAGCTGTACTGATGGGCTGAGGACTGAAAAAGTAAATTAGTGTGAAAGCTCAGGTCTGGAGAGGAACTGGAGTTGCCTGCATGATGGGTTCAGTTGTATATCATAATTGTGTCCAGTTCTGGGCTCCCCTTTACATGACAGACGTGGACATACCATGAGTCCAGCCAAGAGCCATGAGAATGATGAAGGGATTGGAGCACCTTTCATATGAGGGGAGGGTGGAACAGCTAGAACTGTTAAGCCTGGTGAAGAGAAGGCTCAGAAGAGTCTGTCTGGAAATGTGCTCTAGGATGACCCTGTTTGAACAGGGAGGCTGGACCAGATGCGGTCCCTTCCAACCCTACCCATCCTGTGATTTGGTGATTCTGTGATCTTATCCGTGCATATAAATACCTGATGGAAAGGAATGAAGACAGTGGAGCCAAACTCTTCTCAGTATTGCCCAGTGATAAAACAAGAGACAATGGGCCCAAGTTAAACCACATAAATTCAAACAGAACACAGAACGTTTTTTTTTTGTTTACTTTGAGGGTGGTCAAACAGTGGCACAGGTTACCTAGAGAGTTATGAGTCTCCATCTATGAAGATCTTTGAAACCCAGCTGCACACAGTCCTGGGCAATTGGTTCCAGATGACCTTACCTGAGACTAGGGGTTGGACTAGACGATCTCAAGAGATCCCTTCAAACTCCAACCATTCTGTGATTCCATGGCTGAAAACCCATATTCAGCCGGTCTTTCAATTCAGAACAGTGATGCCAGTGTTGTGCCAGGAGCCCAGAGCACATTGCTCCACCCTATGCACAGCATTTCAAAGGTACCTGATTTCCACCTCTGCTGGTGCACAGAAGTGCTTCAGTACTGGGAAGCTTCAGAAGCTGGATACATAAGATCACAAACTCCAGGTGTTACACTCAGGTTTCAGAAACAGGAATTCCTTTGTTAGCTTGTTCTGGTTAAACCTGGTAAGTGACCTGAGAACTAGCTTTAGGGACCAGCTATGAGGGTCCAAAGCAGCTGCTGTTCTTTTCTATAAAATGTAGCTGGAGGAAGATTAAGCAGTGGCAGGTTATCTCTGCAGTAGCTCAGTGGTTCTCTTTGTCAGAGAATCCAAAAAGATATAAGTTACTTTATTTCCTCAGAAATATTCAAACCCAAACCTTTCACTGCCCCAAAGCAACTGCAAAGTAGAAACATTTTCAATTTTTCTCTTAAAATTACTCAATGTACTTAAAATAACTCATACTTTATTGCATCAGACTTGGAGGATGAGAAATTTAACTAAAATCTGAAATTTTTTCTTGGGTGTGCAGCCCTTATCTAAGCTCAGTTTGTCTTGTAAAGCATCTACCTGAAAGCCATATTATTGGAGTATTCCTGTGGGAGGAGCTACAAGTATAAAACCTAACTAGAAAGACATAGTTAAGACCTTGCGGCAACAGGAATTAAACCACACTGCTCTGCTAAGCATTCTCTATTGTGGTGACCACAAAACCTGCACACTGGGTGTGAATATTGCTGCAGATGTTGATTTCTGCAGCTGTGGGGGCTCCATTGTGGAAGGTGCACACTTAAAAGACAGGAGTTGCAACAGTAAATGACAAGTGCCTAAGTGTCCTTCTGGATCTTGGCTTTGGTAGCCTAATTTCCAGTATGTTTCCCCAGATCAGAGCTGAGGTACTTCATCAGAGATGCCTGTGGAGGAAGGAGGGAGGAGACGACATCACAGTGCAGTATTGCTGTATTTGCTTTTTGAATAGGTTCTAGTCATTAATGTTGTGCCAATCCTGGAAATTTACTCAGAGAAGATATTTGAAGGAACATCTCTTTATTCCTGCACACACAAACACACACAAGCAAAGTTTTTTTGATCATGCTTTCAGATAAACAGCCACAGCGAAGCCTCAGTTTCATTCTAGCTCCATTTTAGCTCTAGGAAAAAAATTGCTACTTCTGCCTGCAGCCTAAATAATTCACTTTCTGCCAAGTGCCATCTCAAAAAGAGGAACAATATAAACTAATTTCATACCTATTCAGTTCAATAATAGGTATTGTTCTAACTATACCTCTAGTGATAAAAGACAGAATAGCTTATTTGCCATTGCTAAGCAACTGTTAAAACAGTGTGTAGAATTCAGCCAGCTCTAATGGGCTGATAGGAATCAGTGTCTGAAGTTCTTGTTTGCATTCGGAAGTCAACAATAATTGTCCTTGTCTATTAACATTCATTTAATCTGGTTGCACCAGATTCAATCAGGATTCTGTCTTAATGGTATTCTGAATGGTCTGCTCTGCCTTAGAAAAAAATATTTAACCATTATGCATTGACCTGCTTTCATCCTCTTGTTTTGTTTTGATGTAGTGATGAAGGTAACACAGGAAAAATAAGGTAATATGAAACACTATGCAGAAATAAAAGCTGATAGTATGAATGGTATTAAGTGGCAGGCAGAATTTGAGGTATTTAGGTAGTGTTCCATCAATCACAAAATGGCATTCGTGTCTGAGATGAAAAGACATCTCCAAACCCCTGTATTTGGAAACACAGAATCTAGGCAAAACAGATGTAAAAGCCTAAGTGCATAAAACCATGGGATTTTTTTTCCAGCCTTAATTTATGAGTTCAGAATTTAGTCATTTTCTGTATATGATTTAGGAGAAGGGACTTTCTAGCTCTGATCATGCCTTACTGAGATGAGGAGTGTGCAAATGAATAAATGCAAAGCAAGAAATGTTGCACAGGAGGATCCTGCATTCATAAGCATTGCTTTGTAGCTGCAGAATTATTTCTGTTACCTAAAAAGAGAATGCATTATTATGAGAGGATATCTCTTCAGATGCTCTGTTCCCTATCTGAAAGTAAAGATGCATATGTAAGTAACAATGCATAAGGAGAGAGACTGAAGTCTTATTGATGCTGGACCTGGAAATCTGTACTGGTACTCAGCACTGCTCCTTTGCTTTTACCGGTGCATAAACATATGATTAATGCTTGTGCATGTGAGCAATCCCATCACATTCAGCAGAACCACCACTCTTCCCTGTTAAGTAAGTGCTTAAATGCTCTGCTGGCACAAGCTGAGAAAATCAGCACTTTGTCAGCTGGAGCCCACGCAGGTGAAACAACACTTCCTTGCTTAGCCCACTGCGCCTCACACCATGACTTGCAAGAGACAGGTCTTAGTGTAACAACAGAAGAATAAGTGCTTTGAAATAAGGACTTCAGCCAGTGTCTGAGTCAGAAGACTAGCTCATCATACAACAATATGAAAATATGGGGTAAAAAGTTGAGACTGTCCCTCCGCGAAGCTTACGGCAGCATCTGAGTCACCACAGGACATGAGAAAGCTGCAGGCAATGGCATGCAAAGTAGGCTAGGTCTGAATTCTCCTCTTATGTAACTCCTACGTTAGCATCTTCTCTGCTCCATATATAAACCTGGAAAACATTAAAAAGCTGTTACTGAAAGCAGAGATTTTATTTATTAATTTGTATGAGCCAAATGTGACTTAAAACATTAGATATTTTCCACGCAAGCTGGCCCAGGCACTTGCATTCCTGGTATTGACGAGACTATTTATTTCTGGACTCATTAAAAGGATGTTTGCACCCCCTAGTGTATAAGAATTTGCAAGAAATCAGATCCTTATAACAGCCTTAGCTGAATGAGGATGTTTAATATTAAACGATAATAAAATCTCCCTGCTACAATCTTAACAACTTCAAGAGAAAGAATCTCAAGCTTGAAGATCATCTTAGGTGTAATCCCTCATGTCCCTGCACTCAACAACTGTAGAACCTGAAAATGAGTTCTACTGAGTTGGATCTTTATCTCATTGGAAGGTATCAGGGATTTACAGTTAAAAAATGAGACTGTACTGAAACCAGAGAACTCAAATCCAGACCTTCCTGAGACTCAGGGATGTTGCATCCAGCTTCAGCACATTAGTGAGATAATGTCTGAGCTGTGTTTCAATTGTTCCTTCAAGGAAGGACTGGATCTGGACTTTACTGAATTTAACAGAAACTGTAAAAATGAGAGGCAGGCATTTAACTGTTCTCCAAGAACTACTGCCCCAATTGCCACAAGTAAGTAGACTGCTAAATTCTGAAGTGGTCCGCATCACACTACTTGGAGTTAGATCTTAAAACACCTTTGAAAAACTTCTTACAGCTGTGGATTCCTTTTCCATTCTTTCAGATGTGACTTCTCTTATGCTCATGAAAACAAGGTAGATCCAGTCCCTGAGATGAACCAATTGAGCTTCCCTTCTTGGGATCCAACACGGCAGTTCAGCTCTGTGTGTTCATTGTGAGTTTGGAACCTGAGCCCAAGAACCTGGGTGCTGTTGGAAGCAAACCAAACCATACCCAAGTGCTGACTGTGAGCATGCAAAGGGATTGGCTTATGGGAGCACTTTCTAGTGAGTCTTGCACTGCCTTTTGAGGGTTGCAATGTGTGACCCAAACCTTTGCAGCATGGTCTGGTATGTGCTGTTTGGCTGACTGTCACCAGTGCAGTCATGGGCAGGCTCTGATCTGACCAAATTATATATATCTGTTTTCAGGAATTCCCCAGCTCACCCCTCTACTGAAAACAGGATTTAACCATTTCCCCTGAGGTGTCTGAAATTCAGTCACTGCAGCCTTGGCAAGTGTCTGACAATCAGAAAAATGATACTGCCAAAGGAAAAAAGCAGTCTGTTTTCATTATCCAAGCAGAATTAAATGTAAAAAGCAAACAAACTGCATAAACGATGGAAATTAAATTAGATTTTTAGATCTGCTTTCATTATCTAAGTAGTTTCTTATAATAAATGTATTCTAAAATATGACTTTCAGACAGTGGTATTTACTATATTAAAACCAGACTGATTTTATTTATTGTACTATGCTTGTTAGCTCCTCCAAGCCACTTTTTTCTGTAATTTTAAATTAATTCTTTGGGATTTTTTTTCAAAAAAAAGAAACTTGGCTTTTTGACAGAATAGTCCTTAATAAGTCACACCAAAGATATTGCCAGGAGCTGTGATGACTTTTGTCAGGTATCCCTTTCTTCCAAAGGAATGGAGTCATTGTGATATTCATGCAGAGTTATTTTTGTCATTTGTGTAAATAAATAATAATAATGTAATACATGAAAAGAGCCAGCACATCACTGCAAAGTGTCCCCAAAGAGTTACGTTTCAAGGCTCAGTAGAACCATTGTGATATAAACCAGGCAAGTGGTATAATGAGAACATGTTTTAAAAGGTATGTTAACAATAAAAAAATTATACTGGTATGTACAGGTGTTAATTTTAAAAGCAACTCTCCACCCATATTTGGAAAATTAAATCTTTCTATTTTGGAAGCTAGGCTATTATTTGAAAAGCTGGGGGGGAGGGGGGCGTTGGTGTATTTTTTGTTGGTTTGGTTGGGGTTTTATTTGTTGTTTTGTTTTGTTTTGTTGTTGTTTTTGTGGGGGGTGTTGTTTGTTTGTTTGTTTGTTTTTAATTAAAAGCCCTGATCTTTCCATATCAATTAATTTCTGGTTGGAGCCTTTCTTTTTCACTATCCTAACTAGAAACTCTCAATTGTGATTTTTGTTAGATTAAGTTCCAGCTGGAAAACTACTTAAGTTTACAAACTCTTCATTGTAATTAAGAAAATACTGGGGCCATGCCTCATTTATAAGAACAGAAAGAAAAAATACTTCCTTCTGTGGATTTCACTGAGACTGGGCTGTGACTGTACCACTTAGTCCTGGCTTCTAAATCTCTCTGTGACTCGTGAATATAGCACTGGGGTTCCTGGTCACTGGGTGCAGAAATATTGACTGCCAGGTTAAGGTTCAAATGCAGCTTGACTTGGCGATGGTGAAGTCATCACTCTCACAGCCTGTTTGAAGTGAGCTGCTGCAGTTTTAATTTACAGCAGACACTGCTATTGGTAGTAACCAAGCAGGAGCAGGAGACTGCTTGAAGTTTCACCAAATGGCCTGAGTGAACATTTGAATTCTTTTCCCATCTAAAATTGAGATATTTTAGCAGGAGATTATTGTGGTATTGGTATAGAATCTGTTATTGGGATATAGAACTTCTAGGTTTCAACTAGAATTGCCCCAGGACTCTAAATTAGCCACCTAAAAGCAGTACAGATAGGAAACTAGAAGAATTTTTATTACAGATAAAAAGAAGTCTTGTGCAAGCCAGCAAAATCTGACCATCACACCTGTCATTTTTCAGAGAAGGATGTCAACATAAAATGTAGGTAGTGATGCACAGTTTTCTGGGGATTCAGCTGAAATCAAACAAAGGAATGGAAGATGTGATAATTTCCCCACTCCAAATAGTGAAAATAACTGAGGAACTTGGAACTATCACATGGCTTGCCATGAAATATATTTGGCTACCTTGAAATTCCATATAAACTGAAATGGGCATTTCCTCTCAGAGCTCTCAAAAAGATTGTCATTCTTTCCTAGTCTTCCAGTAAAGCCCAATGAAATAGCAGAGTGAATTCTTTCCACTCCTTAACATTGCACTGTGCAAAATTAAAGTTATAGATGAGACAGATCCCTGCACTGATTTTACATACAGGATTGCCTGAGATCATACCCAAGGGTTTGATGTTTCTTTCCATTTTTGGGAAAACCAGTCCTACTCTGTTGTTGATGAGGTGCTGTATATTGGATATTATTTAATAACCTGTTCTTGTCCCTTTTGAATGTCTAATATGGTATTTTATATGAATATTAGGGTGTGTATGAATATTGTTCACAGAGAAATTTTTTTCCTGCTTCAAGAAAGCTGAAGAATTTGAGCCTTTGCAAAGATCCAAATACTTGGTCAGATTTCCCAAAAGCCTCATGCAGCTATTATTCCAAGAGGTGTCTCCTTAAAGTCTTGGAGAGAAGGCATTATGGTTAATGCAGTTTGGCAAGTCAATGTAATATTCACTGCATTACCTTGACGTGGTTTTAATGGAGTGAGCAGCATGCACTCTGTGTCAGGGAAAATTACCTGTTGACCCTTGCTGTAGCTTGATTCCTATTCTTAACTGGATAGCTATGAAATGGTGTGGAAAATCTTATGTGAACTCCACTCCCTCTGGCTCTGTCCCATAGGAAACTCATTTCCTATCAGCTTGCCTATTAAAAAAAGAAAGAAACTTGCTTTGGTGTTTTCATTTGCTACAGTATTATTTCATATACAGAACAGAGCTCCCTGGTGAGCTTTCCTCCTGGCCTACCCCCCTAATGGAAAGACAAACCAATAATGGAAGTGAATACAGAAAGAATTAAAGATAGGGAAATGCAAAGGGACTCTTTTTTTTTTATTATTGTGATGAGAAGCAAAGAGACTGTGGCAGTCCCTTTGCAGTGAGCAGTATTGGTCCATTCTAAGGAAATTCTTTTTTCACTCAGAAAACAGGCTTGCAGAGTGAAATTTATAGCTAAGTAATGTGAGAGAACTAAATTTTACCCTCCTCTGTGAATAAATAGATTAATTGTGAGTGACAGCTGGAAAATGAATTTCATGTTCGTGAAAGACGGTGGATGATGCCAAAATCCTCTTTTGATTCGCTTCAGAAGAGTCATGTCCTCTTTCAAAGACCTCATCCCAGACCAAAGCACCAAACTGGGAAGCAATTTGCAGGGCAAATCAATTGCTCATCTGTTCTGACTGCTAGGAAGATTCCCAGTCAGTGTCAGCTCCAGTAAGTGCACACAGCTTCAGAGATGCAACCACGCAATTTACCACTTAAGAGCTGGTACTTCCTTACTTTGGTGGGGAATAGAAGTTGGGGCAGATCTCTGGAGCCTCACATGCTGACTCTCAAAACTCATCCCTTTGGACTTGTACCAGGAAACTTATTGGTCAGATGTCTGCATCGTGGCTCCAGCAGGAACCTTCTGCTTTGGCACCTCACTTGCCCAGCACAGGAGATTTTGCCATGGGAAAGAGGCAGCTGGACGCAATGCAGTGGAGAATACACTGTCAGGCACTACTGCTCTCACCCACGCCTCGTCTTGTAGTCCTAGCCCATGCTACTTGGTGAGCTCAGGAGCAGGACCAGCTTGTGGTCCAAGGCACAGGCATGTCTGCCATGTGGCTAGATGTGACTAGATTTAGGCTCAAAGCTTTTAAGAGCTTGAAAGCCACAAGCTGGCGCCTCTGACACAATAAAGACTAGCATGCCGCTCATGAACAGGAATGCTATTTTTGCAGCATGTTGTACTCATTAGGCAGGAGTGTCAGTGCCTGAAAAAGGTGCAAAACAGTAGAGGTAGATCCTCAGTACCTCCCTTTGATGTCTCAGGTAACATGAAAGGCAGCCTATGCCACTGTTCTGGTACAGTGACATTAAAAAAAAATAAATCAAAAAGAAATGGAAATCATCAACCATAGAGGAGATCCCTGCAATTTGGCAGGGGTCCCAATCCACAAAGCTACTTTTCTGGTTTCTCCCATTAGCCCAACTGCAATATGTGCAGAAGCAGATTATGTATCAGGCCAAAATATTAACGTTCACAGTATTAATGTTTTGGAGCCTTTAAAATGAAGAGCACTAACAGAAAAATCTGTTCAATCCTTTCATATAAAATCCCACCATTCAGAACTGACAAAAATAAATGCAGTGAACTTTCAGTGATATTGCACCATATAAAAATGTTATTAAAAATGTATTTGAAGGACTAGCTTTGTCAATACTAATGCACTCAAGAAAGGGAGGGCTTCCCAGTTCAGGCACTGATGTTCAGACTTAGTGAGGGAGTGATTACTGCATAATAGATTCTAGTAGCTTTAAGTTAGACATTTAAGTTTTTAGACTTCATATGCAAAGAATCGCCCTCAGTTATAGAAAAATGAGCTACTCAGTAATATTGAGGTGAAATAAGAATATGTGTTTAAAGAAATTCTGCCAACTAGATATTGGTTTGGCTCTGAAAATGCGTTTGAAAGATCAGTGGGAGAGATAAAATAGTGTAGAGGAAGAGTACTGGCAGGAATGTTATTGATTTATTGGTTTATTTGTTGATTCTTATTTTCATAGTAATCAGAAGGGGGTTTAGATGTGATCTATACATTTCCTGACGTGATATGAACACAGAAACAAAGTGCCTGTGTATACAAATTTTAAAGCACAATTGCGTCCACTTTGAGAACAGGGTCCACTCTCTTATCTTGAATTCAGACACCTCTGACCTTGCCACTCATTTTGGACTAAATAACTGCTTGATCAAGATTCAGTATTACTACTACAGGGTTTTGGCACACATCTTGCAGAACGAAATGAAAACCAGTCAATCTTGTTTAGTTGCTGTAAATGAGCCTACAGTAAAGAGATAGCAAGAGAAAAAAAGCCAAAGTTTCAAACCTTTACAATTAGTCATTTAAGAAGATGATAAGAGAGGTAAGAATTTACTTTTAATTATCATTGTAAGTTTTTTTGGACAATGCTCTTCCCAAAGAATGCAGAAAATACTTTACTCTTTCCAGAGATATGTGCTGACACTTTCAGTTTTTTTCTCCTCAGATATCCCAGCTGGTGCATTTCTTCTGGTGCTTGAGGGAAGGTGAACATCTTTGACTCCAGGAGTCAGTCCCCATTGAAGTGAGAAGGTAAGTGCCAACTGCCTCAGCTGTGCTGACAGCTCTCCCGCAGGTTTTGTACAATCCTATCTTTGTGAGTCTCAACTCCTAAAGAAAGATCTGTGTTCTGTATTGCTTTTTTCAGTACACAGTTGCGTGCTTTTTCCAGGTCAATTGAATGAGTGGAAGCGTCTTAAAGACTGTCTGTCTTAAGGGTGTTTTAAATACTAAACCCAGTAAAATCGTTCAACTTGTTCAAAGAGGGTGCCATTGTCCTATAGCTGGAATTTCTGGCAGCTCTTGCCCTACTGGTGACAGGTCCATCCTCATCAGGACTTAAAAAACCTTGCTGAAATTGTTCTTGGCTGTTGTGCCTTAGCAATGATCTGAGGTAGCAGAAGAACAAACAGGAAGTTACAGAGAACAATGTGGTGACTTAACAAGTTTTCATAAAGGATTTTTAAATTTTGGTTTGGGTATTTTGGGGTGTTTGGCTTTTTAAAAATCGTGTTTAAATGTGTTCTGGGACTTCTTGTGCATTGATGCACTTGCATGACAGCCTCCAGTAGGGATTTAATTGACTTTTCAAAGTTCACAGATGGGCATGAGGTAACTCAGGCCGAGCATGAAGAGGGGTACACAGGAGAAAACTGCATGGTCTTAGCAAGGCAATAGCACTTTTCTGTTTTCCTGGGTATGACAACGAATCATGACAATATTATATTAATAACAAATAATCTGTAGGCCTTTTGTTTTCTACAATGTAGTGCTCCTAAACTTCCATTGCATTACACATGTGCAGACAGGACACACACATACCATCTAGAAAAGTATTAAAGCTGCCACTAGCAGTCATCATAGTTTTGAAGACTGAAAAGCCTGCAACCTGGTTTATTATTGAGACACATCCCTAAAACAACACAGCAAATAATGCACGATTAATACATACATCTGTAATTTTTACAAGAGTATCTTTGTCATGATGACCAGAAATACAACTTAGACCTTCTTGTTATTTCCAGTGTTGGTAGAGAATTAGGATGAAACACCTAACAGATTTAAACACTTAACCTTCACTGAATATTTTCACAATAATTCAAATTCACACACATGTAATGAGTACCATTCAGTGAAGGTGGATCTGCACCCTTTTGGTTTGTTGACTGTATCTACTATCCAGCTGCCTAATGGAGCTTTGTTTTCCATGAGCCAGCAATAATTGTTCAGTGTTTAACCTCAAATCTCACCGCTGTCATTATTACAAACTATCAGGGCATTAATGGGAGGAAATGCTTGGAAGGAAAACTCTTTGGGCAGAAATCACATATTTACACATCTAGCACCCAGGGTACTGCAGACCCAGATCCTGATGTAGACTTTGGGGTTTATTTCCGTAGTATAACATTCTAGTTTTTTAAGACTTTTCTAAGCCAAGCCAGGTTTATGAGCTATCCTATTGCATCCCTTTCCCATCTGCGGAGCCAAGTTTGAATTCTATATAAAGAGATAATAGTACAGAATCAAGACAGGGCCCTGAATATTGCTTTCTGAAAGTCATATGACTGCAACAATTTTATCTGCCACCAAGCTTTAAAAAGATGTCCAGTCCACACATAAGTGATCAGAGAACTCTGCTTCAGCTTGTGCAGTTAGAAGTCACGATACCCAGCACCAGCTCTGGATACCAGCAGCACACTTAAAAATGGGTCTGGCAGCATTGCTGCCTTCCACCTTTGAGCTGTTCTCTGAAGCTTCCACATTCCAGCTCTGAGTTCCAAAACCTCTGTGAAGGTGGTTTGCAGGCACCAGGTGGCAGAACTATCTGGAAATCTTCTCTGAGGTCCATGCTCAGTGCTGTGGGGGGTCATGCAATGTGATGTTGAGACCCCGGACAGCACCTCTGGCCTGCAGCAGCCTAACTCAAACTTCTGAGCAACACCCAAACTCTGCAGAAAAAAAACCCCACCTTCTTATATGACTTTGTCACGACAAGGTTTTTTACTCCTAACCGGTACAAATCAGGCTATATGTCAGACATTGGCCCACCGCTTATATCTCCTCCGGTGCCTTTGCCGGCTCGGCCGGACGTGCGCCTTCCAGCAGGTTTATTTCCTGCTATTGCAGAGGGCCCAGGGACCCTCCCGCGGCCCGGGCGCTCCCACGGAGCCGCAGCCGGCTGGGAGCGTCGGGAGCGCTCCAGGGAGAGAGGGGCAGGGCGGCCGGGGCGAGGGGACAGACAGGGCGGCCGGCGGTTTGCCGGCGGGCGAGGAGCGGCTCCTGGCGGGCCGCGGGCTCCTCCCGGCGGTGGCGGTGGCGGTGCCGGGGGTGGTGGCGGTGCCGGGGGTGGTGGCGCTGTCGGGGGTGGTGGCAGTGCCGAGGGTGGTGGCGGTGCCGGGGGCGGGCGGGGCCCGGGGCGCCCGGCAGGGGGCGGCGGGGAGGGCGGCGGCCGCTGGTTAGACACAGCCGGGATGACTTTTGAGCGGCGGCTCCATAGCTCAGTGGTTAGAGCACTGGTCTTGTAAACCAGGGGTCGCGAGTTCGATCCTCGCTGGGGCCTACGGTTTCTTTTTGCCGTTCCTTTTTAGATGGCACAGCCCTTGACTGCACCCACAGGTAACGAGTCTGATTTTGGGTATTTTGGTGGTGGCGGACTTGAGCGTGCGTTCGGGCTCCGGGGGCTTTCCGCTAAGGAGAACGCTTTGGAAACAAACGCGTTCAGTAAAATCTGAGTGTTAACAGTAATACCAAATTAACTCATGGCTATGCTTCGTGCCGGCAGGGGGGTGGGGGGGGAGCAATAACCTCTTTGGGAAGCAGTGTGGGGATGGCTAAGTATATATTTGCACAGCTCGTGTCACAATTTCCCTGATAGCAGCTTTGGCAAAATGCTGTTAAGGGGTTTAAAAGGAACAAATTGCCCCTGAGTGGAGAATAAGCTGGACAGGATTATCTGAGTCTTCACAGCTTGTCAGGCGAGCCAGCCTGCTGGGTTTATTTCTGTGCCGGAGGCTGGACAGCGGAGGTGTAATGATTCTTTGCCTTTTTTTTTTTTTTTTCTTTTAGGTTACAGAAAGAACTAGAAAGCTCCACAAAAATCCTCCTGAGCACAACAGTTCGAAAACATGCATTTGTTTTTTTCAGAAACCTTGTTAGCAAGGTTTCTACCACGAAAACACTACAGCAATCGTTACCAACATCAAACAGGTAGATTAATGCATGCGCTTGGTGAGGGAGAGGACAGGCAGCTGCCGCAGGTTGTGGCTCAGCGTGCCAGATGTGCCGAGAAGACCCGTGGGCTGCATCGTAGCACTGCAGCCCATGTCATACCTCCACAGCTCCTACCACAGCTTCTCTCCAGCCTCCTTCCTCTGCTGAGAGTAGATCAGAGCTGTGAGGATGTACGGGGCTGGATGAGCTGCCATTGCTGTGGTGAGAGGAGCTGGGGGCTAACAGGCTATTTCCCCTGTATGATTGAACTTGTGCTGTGCCACGAGGCCCAAAAAGCATTTGAATTTGCAGGGCTTTGGGGTACTTGCACATAAGGGTTTGCATGGAATGACTCTTTGTTTGCAGCACTGCCTCCCTATTCCACCTGGGAAAACACTGCTTGATCCTAATCTTGGCGTTACCACCTGACTACCATCCTAGGCAATTCCTTGGTTCAGCAGTCCTCAGCTCCATGGAGGTGGAGCTCAAACTCATCCCTTGGGAGGATCTGTTTTCTCCAGGGGGTCTGGTCGAGGCTAG
Organism: Pyrocephalus nanus; assembly: GCA_038380795.1. NCBI lineage: Eukaryota > Metazoa > Chordata > Aves > Passeriformes > Tyrannidae > Pyrocephalus > Pyrocephalus nanus. The sequence goes on along the minus strand of CM076265.1, from coordinate 46,160,582 downwards.
GTGCAGCGTTTCCCTGTTGGCAGGGAGCTGGGTCTTGCCATGGCCAGCCAGAGCGCTACCAGATCCCTGGGTTGGCACAGATGGCCTTCAGAAGTCATGCATGCACGTACTTCTAGAGGCTGCATAGTCTCCCGCAGGCTGCTCCCTAACAAACGTGCAGGAGCTGAACTGCTGGGCCCGGCACAGCCCAGGGCGATCCCTGCCTGCGTGCAGGGAGGGGGCTGCGGCGCCTCAGCCACGGCAGGGAGGATCATGCACCAGTGCTTGTCCGAGCACTACAGGAGTAGGGCTCAGCTATACCCATTTGTTGGAGCCACATACGCAAGCTGCTACGGGTGCCTTTGTAGAGCGCAGCCGGGACGCTCGCTGTGCCCTCAGAGCCTTGTGGACGCGGGAGTGGGGCTTCCATGCCAGGGCTGCCCCGCGGGAGCCCCGGGCACCGCCGGGCCCGGCCGATGTTACATAAGCGGCGGAGCGCGGCCGATGCCGCCGGAGGCCTCCAGAGGGAGAGCCAGCTCCTCCGACAAGGAGGGAGGAGGGGAGGGAGAGCCTCCTCCGAGCGGGTGGAGCGCTGCGGCCCCCGCCTCCTCCCCCGCCCGGCCGGGCTCGGTACCACCCGCTGCCGTCGCCGAGGCGGTGGTCGCGGGGGGGCCGCGGGTTCCCCCTCACGGGGCGGGGCGGGGCGGTGCCGGTGGTACCGAGCAGCGAGGAAGGCTGCTGTGAATCCTGAGTTTTCGTTTTCCAAGGATATTTCTTCACAATTAAGCAGAGCCTGTTTTAGAAGAGCGGACCCGCGAGTCTCGCCCCGCCGCCCCGTGGCGCACAGCAGAGCGGGTGCCGCTCTGTGCCCGCCGGCCCCTGCAGCGGGGACAGCCGCAGGGCTGCACCGCTCCCTGCCTGCACAGTGGCAAGAGCCATCGGGGCCACCTCCCCTGCCCCCAGTGCATCCACGCACTGGCACGAATGGGAAGCAGGAGATTCACCCAGGCCTCTTTCGAGCTGATCTTCCTGCCTTCTCCATCTTCCATAGGACACGTATATACCATTCCCTGATTCCAGCCAATGAGCGACCCCAAAATTTCCTCCATCCTCTGCAAGTAGTGTCATCTGCACTCCATTTCTTACTATAAAGGGATAATAGCTGCTGTTGCTGAAGGTTAGAAATGTGTAAAATCTTTGCTCAAAAACACTGAGGTGACCTTCACTAGATCCAGTAATACAGTCATTGGAGATAAGATTAAAAAATGTCTGTACGGTTTGTTTCTGCAAGCTGTGGTGAGGGGCCTGGGTAGCACTAATTGTGTTTCCATTTTGGACTGCTAGCAGAGCCCCTGGGAATTACCACAGTGTCTGGAAAGACAGATACCTTACCATCGCTGCAAGGCATTCTGAACTCATCTTGGAGATATTTCTTCTTGTTCTGTTTTTTTCCGGGAAATTTATACCCATCTTGCTCAGTTCAACAGCAGGAGGCCTTAGACAAGAAGAAGCTGTTGTTTTCATGAGTCTGCTATTTTTTTTTTCTAGATATGTAACAGAAAATTACCTATCTAAACATAGCTTACTGCAGTGTGGTGTAATTTTTGACAATGAGAATAAGGAATCAAAGTCTATGACTGTGAGACTTGTCTCATCAATTAAAGAAAAATTAGTTACATGTAAACACTTTCAATATTCCACATGCTTTACATATTGTACAGATGCTGCCGAAACAACATGAATTTCTAAAAAACCCAAACAACTTCTCTCATACCAGGTTCCAAGCACTTTCTACACTTAAGATTAATAAAGAGTGTTTGAATTTGTTTTGTAAGTAAAGAACTGAAGAAATTCTGACTTATGTTTCTGTACTTTTTGCAAGTGCTTTAGTTTGATATCAGACTTGGGATTTGTGCCAGTGAGATAAAGCTGGAAAGTGGAAGTTCAGGCTTTTTTTTCCTGACCTGATGCAAATATAGTCTTCAATGAACAGTGGAAATGTTCAAGTAAAATAACCTAAGGTGTGATTAGAAGCATCAAAAAGAAAAAAGTATTTGTCTTCTAAAGATACTGGTTTCAGTTAGACATTTCTCCTCTCCTAGTTTCTAAAGCAACACAAAATTCCTTGTGCAGGACAAGCTATCATGGTCTTAGTCAGGCTCTTCCAGGATGTTCCAAGCTTGATGCCCGACCACTTATTTTTTGCAAGTTTAAAAGTCCTAGTACTTTGTGTAGGGTTTCTTCCTCTACGGTGTCATTAACAAATATGCAAGAGTTGTTTGAAGATAAGTCTGCACACCACAATCACCAGCTATAATACTGATCCAGTCTGGTATATCCTGACCTCCAGACTGAGCTGTCTCCTTGCCCCTTTTCCTCCTCCTCTGTCAAGAAATTCCTTTTAAAAGGAAGTAACTAAAATACTGCTGTTCAAGACAAGACAGGCCAAATGCATCCCCAGATGAAGTGGGAGCTCAATGCATTAGGACTTTGAATGATGATGCAAGGCAGTCTTCACGGAGGAGTAACGTTGGATAAATCTGTGCTTACTGGTATTCTGGGCAAAAGACCATATTTCTGAGCCAGTTCACTATGGATGGAGGCACAACTAATGAACCCCTTTGGCTTCTAGTATGGATGTTATTTACTGCCATGCTGGCATATGAAGAAGGATGATTAAAAATAACGGGGGCCTCTCTGGTAATGCAAAAGTGCAGATGAATTAAAACATTCAGTGTTTGCCAGGGCCCTGACTGTTGTGTTTTAAAGAAAAATAGTGTTTTCTATTGTTTTCAGGGAATCTTTCCTAACACTTGGAGAATGGAAGAAAAGCAAATAGAAATTTCTTATTTCAACTCCCCAAGATATTTAACTCACTGTGCAATATGTGATGCTAACCACGCTTATATTTTAATATCAATGGATGCTTTTAGGTTTTGATGGTGCACTTCAGTAGAGAGATGTTTCCTTTTTTTCATGCAGTTTAAAATCTAATGATGGGAACACCAGGTCCTGGCAGTACAGAATCTAGGCACGGTACAATAGGTTTGAATATAATGAAAACATACAGCAGTATAAGGGTGGTCCTTTAAAAGGTTTGCATACATGCATAATTTATTATGACTTGAGAGCATCTGAAAAGAGCAAGAGAGCTTGAGTTTATAAAAGATGAAGTACTGTTCATTTAGAATCTATGCATGTTATGTATAGACAAAAAAAATCCCTCCTGACATCACTAAACTCAATGGATTTTAGACTATTACAATATTTCTGGCTTTCAGGTGACCAAAAATTGGCAAGCAAGTAGAAGTAATCTTTGGGACAAGTTGAGGCTTAAATAAAATTTAGAATTGCAACTATAAAGTATTAGGAAAAAAGAAAAGGTAATTCAGCTTTCTTGCCTGCTTCTCTTGGACTGGTTCTCTAAATTTATCTAGTTCCACCTTATCTTAATATGAACATAAATTAATCCAGAGACTGTAAATGGAGAACTTTTACTGTAAAAGAAGGCTGGTGTCAACTCTGCTCGAAGCAGAGAGACTGCTCTGCTAGCACTACCTAGTGTTCTGATTATCTGACTGCCCATCTACATATATTTGCTTACCTCTCAGACAGACCCTGTGCATGGGCTTCTCACATTAAAAGCACTGTGTGTTCCTTAAAACAAAGAAATTAAGATGAGATAGCTTAAATTTAGACACTGAAGTGCAGTCTATGAGAAACTTTCCTTGTAGATTAGAAATTCCTCAGCTATTTACAACTTTTTAAGTATTGAGTAATGTGAGTATCGCATTTTGTTTGGGCTTGTCATTTTAGAATTATCTGTGTAAGAACTTTGGATGTGAGAGGTTTTCACTGTGATTTTCATCTCTCATCTATGCCCCATTCTGCATAGCTTGCTTGGCAGAACAGCATGTCTGCTCAATTCCCCTCCAACCAGTTGATGAAATAGCAGACTGCTGAATTATTACAGGTGTCTGCCATAAACAGGGGCTGTTACAGTGTACAGCTTCATGTAGTGCATGCAGTCTGCATTCCAGCTGTGCTTGGGGAACAAAGGGAACTTGCTGTGCAGCTGTGCAGAGGACTTAGTGACTTTATTCAAGCACAGCAGCATCAATCATGAAGAATCAATTCTTGCTCCTCCCCTCAGAGCTGCAAAGTGCCAGGGGCCAGCTGCCCTCAAAGAGAGTTGATAAACACATCTGAGGAAATGTCAGGCTGGTTCAGGCAAACCTAATACTCCTAAACCACTGCTGACAGAAGCCCATAACTTATCCAGCCCTCAGTGATGCTTCTGTAACAGCTCAAGCCTCTGATCCAGCATGTCTTTTATCCATTTCTCCATCCTGCCCTAGGCTTTCCACACATCCTTGCTCCCTTGGCTTCATGCTGCTTTGACCCTTCATTTGCATCTATCTCTTACTGTTCTAATCTGCTTTTTAAAAGCTGGTCTTTAATTTATATCTCTTTGTTGCTTTATCCCACCACAAACTCCCTTAGATATGCTTTTTCAACACACTCTCATAGACAATTTCAATCTTTTTTTTTAATGCCCCCCTCAAAATAGATAGATTTTTCTGTGTTGATTTTCATTTTCCTTTTTTTTGTTGTTTGGTTGATTGGTTGGTTTTTTGTTTGTCTTGGTGGGGTTTTTGTTTTGTTTTTGTTTTTTTTTCTTGCAAGGCATTTGTATCCTAGTACTCCAGCATTTCCAATCCATTTAATATTCAGCTTGGCTTTTGTCCTTCCTCAGTATTTCAATTTCCTTTTGGCTAAGAAAGAAAAACTAGGTGAAGATGTAATACAGCTGGACAATTAGCCACTAAAAATAATTTGCAAAAGGTTTGGGCAATACAGCGACCACTATAAACATCAGATTTACAGATGATGTGGATTCAGGCTGAGTGGTTTCCTTAATCCTCATTGCTCTGCTGAATGATTTACTAAGTCTGCTTTTTAATAAACATTCTTAAACCAACTATATTCTCCTGCTATCCACAATCCCCAAACTTCTGTTGCCCAACTTGGCCTACAGAGTTTAAATTAGAAATAAAATCCTAAAATAAGAATATGGTGACATCTGTATTGTTTTTTTCTCATAAAAATGATGTCATATTTTCTTAAGTCAAAACAACTTCAGCATCAGTTATACAGTGGTAGCTGAATTAGAGTGTCGTAAAATTTAAGTCCAATGGAAATGAGTAACTAGGGTTTGAGACCTATTTTGTTCAGCTGTGTCTCTTGGTTCCCTGTATTTCATTCAAATGAAAGCAATGACAATTCACTTAGTGCTCTGTGGCAGCATGGTCCATCAGCATTTCACTCATACCTACCTCAGAACTTCCACTGACATCATCCCGAGGAAATGTTGGCTAGATGCTAAGTAAGGACTTCAGCATTTGGCTGCCAGTGATGACAAGTCCATTAGTGCATATGTGAGTATTGCATGGCTGGAAGGAACTGTACTGACACTGAATGTCAGTGAAGTGCAAGACTAAGAGCAGGAAGTTACACCATAAGTTCTACACAAGCTTGATCTTTGAGGGTAACTTAAAAGATACTGCTTTTTGGCTTGTTACATCAGAATGGAAAGTTACTAAGTTCTGTTCTAGATAGAGTGCTTATCTTTAGTTATCACATGCCCTGTATTTCTGAGATGTTTTGTCAAAGCTGCAGATAATTTCTAAAACTGTTTGTATTCCTAAAGATCTCAATTAAAAATTATTTTATTAGTGAAACTGTTGGGTTTTTTGGTAAAGCAAGCTTATAGTATGATTCTTCATTAATTCATTACCTTTTCATGCATAATCATTCCTGCTTCACTTACTATTTGCTCTCAATTTTCTCTAATTTTTAGATGTATCCAAAAAAAAAAAAACAACCAACCAACCAAACAAACCAAAATACCTCAGCAAATTTCCTTACCTTGGTTTTCTGATCCTACAATGTGAAATTGTGGTTTTGTCCTTAAAAAAGCAGAGGTTTCTGGTATATCAGAGTTAGCACCAAAGAGTTTTGTGATGGTGTGAAAACAGGGAAAAAAACCCCTTCCAGACACTGAAAGCTGTTTGCCCAAACCAGGTTTTCTTTTTTCCTGAGGATTCCAAGGCACAGCAACAATGCAAGGTGTCAGCTAATACGAAGGATGATCAGACCTATTATCTTGATAAGGCTTACCTACTGAAAAATTAGTGAAGGATATAATTACACTGATTGTTAGATGCATTCCAGATTATTATCTGTGACAATAAAATTACTATCAGTTAAGCTTTAAAAAGCCATTCAACTAATTAGTTCAGGAGAACTATTCAAAACACTGTCCTTGAGGTTATTAGAATTAAATTCCTAACATACATAGTGTATATTTCAAACTTAAATTCAGATGTAGCTTGCTCCACACAAATTGGCAAATGCCAGGACCTGGCATATTGTAAAGAGTAGACCAGAGGCTCTCATGTCCTAAAGTTTATGAGAGAATTAATTGAAATTTTAGTCAGTCACAAGAGGCAGCTGAGGCTGGGTGGACAAAGTGCTACAGAGGAACCCAACAAGTCTGTTGAATCCAGACATTAAGCACATATTCACACTAATTTCTGATCTGCAAGTCTTCCCTAATGAGGTCTTGGCACTGCTATCAACAATAGTGAACTCTGTAGTGCCTCATGGGCTGCATCTCTTTAGTCCTTGACATTCAGTCAGTACACAGCACAGTGGAAAATAGCTCCCTGTCACCTTTACAACTTAACCTGTAGCATAAGTACTCACAAACTGTTTTTACAGTAGCATTTCTGTTACTGCTATCAACCAGTGAGGGAGAAGACATCAGAGAAGATTTCTTCAGAGTTCTGGAAGTGGACAAAACCAGAGGCTTATTTTTCCCTTTCCCCTTGACCTTTTGGCTGTTTAGCTACTGCCTCTTTTAGTGCAGTTCCTTTTCATCTAAGAATGGCTTTGGCTAGCATGGAAGTTTTAGACTCCTGTCACTATTCTTCTTCCTCTCTGAGCTCCACAGAACAAATTATATTTTATGTAAAGTTGTTTTGCTAGTGTAGGTGTTCTACTTTGATGGGGGACGCAGAAGTAAGTTTGGTACAACACCTTGCTGTTGACTCAAATGTAATGAATATGTGGGTTTGGACCTGTGATGAAGATTCCTCCCTTCCCTGCTTTCCACCCTCATCAAAATGAGAGCAGGAATCTAAGAAGCCAAAGAAGTCATAGCTCTTGCTGTTTGACATGGGAACTTAGAATCATAGAATATGCTGAGTTGAAAGAGACCAATCAGGATTATTGAGTCCAACTCCTGGCCCTGCATGGGACCATCCTCAAGAGTCACACTGTGTACCCGAGAGTATTGTCCAAACGCTTCTTGAACTCTGTCAGGCTTGGTGCTGTGACCACTTCCCTGGGGAGCCTGTTCCAGAGCTCAAACACCCTCTGGGTGAAGAACATTTCCCCGAAATCTAACCTAAATCTCTCCTGGCTCAGGTTTTTGCTGTTTCCTTGAGTGCTGTCACTAATCACAGGAGTGAAGAGATTGGTACCTGCTCCTCTTCTTCCCCTTATGAGGAACTTGTTGACTGCAATGAAGTCTCCCCTCAGTCTCCTCTTCTCCAGGCTGAACAAACCAAGTGACCTCAGTTGCTCTTCATAAGGCTTGCCCTGAAGACCCTTCACCATCCTTGTGGCTCTCCTGTGGATGCTCCAAAATAGCTGAATGAAGTTTTTATATTATGGTGCCTAAAACTGCACACAGCACTCAAGGTATCTGCCATTACACTTTAATCTTAACTTGTTAATTACAGGCATTCCACCTTTGTGCTGTTTATTTTTGGATGAAATCATACCCCTTTTTTTGAGTTTCCCCTGTAGACAAGCCCTTAGATGAGCCTTTCAAGTAACTTAATTTCTGTGACACCACAAAGGCCCCAAGCAGAACCTATAGATCAGTTTCTACTTGAAGTTAAATCCAATAAGGTAAGTTATAATTTAAAATCCTCCTGAGGGAGAGATGAGTCTCGCATGGTCTAGTAGCTGTCCCTGACTTTGCTTATTGAAAGAAAATGACCCATAGGAAAGCTGACAGAAAAAGAAGCATTTTAGTCACAGAATATTTATTATTAAAGAAGTAGTTTTACTTCATGGTTATAGCAGAACCTATGACTTGATCTCCTTTTTTAAAAAAACCCAACCTTAACTGCTTTTATTATTAAAGGACTATTATATATTAATAAAAAGCTTAGAAAAGTCTAAAAAATATGCATAAAAATATGGTGAACTGTGTCCAGATATATTACAGGGCTTAGGCACACGCAAGCCTATCCAATGTGATCCAATTAACTATGCCAGCCTGTCAGCTGAAGTTACTATAGGGGACTGCATGTATTCCTCAATTGCTCAGATAATTGCTCAGTTCATGGATGCCAGTTGATGAAAATCAGTAACTTAGGAATATAATAAGTAGTTTACTGATACTCCATGTAAACAAATATACATCTCTTTGTAAACAAATGTATGTGTGCAAAATAATGATGAATGCCGTGTATTCAAATAATCCCTTAATTCTCCATAAGTTATCTATTTTATGGTCATTTCATATTTCAGACTAGTAGTTAATGATCTGAAAGTCAATTCAGTCACTGTGGATTTGTATAAATATATTATTGTACAATCTGTGAATTGGTGAATATTTTGATAAAATTGCAGCTATTTTGAATTTGAAACAGTGAAGACCAGCTGGATGAAGTTACATGGGCATGTGCCTCTGGTATCTGGGACTACGTGTTACCAGACATTCAGCACAGGGTTGATACAACTAGGTTGAATTTGTTTGCTGTACCTCAAGGATATGAGACAGGTATTTGTCCCCTTCTTGCTACTGAAATGTTGAAGAAGATGTTTTTTGAGGTGCCCTACGAGAAATGCATTTTTTTCCACCTGTCAAAGTCATAGGATCTTCAGACCAAAGGGTACCAAGGAAGAGAAACTCAAGTGTAGCCAAGATGCCACAGTGATGTAGCACAATACCAATGACTATTTCCTTGGAATAATTTGGTTTACAGATAGGGATAAAACTGCTAATTGCATTGGGAGTCACTGACAATCAGGGTCACTGGAACACAATTGTGGCGACTCCCCTCCCCTCTGACCAACAGTCACCCAGCACAGGCAGAGAACTGGCTTAGCGGCTGCTCCCCAGCAGAGATGTTTTAGTGCTTCCAGACTAACCATCTTGTCTGGTGATAAGTTCAGATAAGGTCTGGGACACTTCCTCTGCACAGGGCTGCTCTCGTTGCTTGCAAGAAATCATTCCTTCCCATTACAGGTGTGCTGAGAACAGAAATTCTGCTCTGTGAAGGATTTCAGTATTTCAAAAGCTGGTGCAATTTCAAGCTGGAATTGAGAATAATATTGACTGTTCTTTGAGCAGGTGTTTTCCACAGCTGATGGGCTTATCTTATGGTGATATAATAAAAGCCATGTTCCTGAGTTTGTTTGTGGAGAAGTTGTCTGAGATTGCAACAACTTCAATGAACTGAACATCCGTTTTCTCTACTACCTGTGTCCTCCCAAAAAGACAAATTATTCTGAAAAGGCAAATTATTCACTTGGAAAGAACTTAGCTTGATTTAGCACACTTTATTTTGATAAATACAAGCTGTTTCTTACCATGTTTATATCTCTAGATGCTTAAACCCAGATTGTTTCATATTTTGTTGCAGTATCATTCCAGGTATTAAACTGAGTAACCTGCAATTTTCCACCTTTTCCTTTTCCCTTTCTGTGAAAGACCACTATAGTCGTTCTTGTCAGTCCTCTGTGTGCCCTCAAAGTAGTCAAGATTGTTTCAATTATTTCTTAACCTTCTAAGGTTCTTAACCTTTCAGCAGGCTCTGTTATGGACACATCACAACTAAATATTTGCTATCTGTTCTCTTCTAATTCTAGCCAGTGTTCCACATCACTGAAATGTGTTAAGAATTCGATCACAAATACTATTTCTATGAAGGCTCAGGCACTGAACACTTTGTCCTTTTACATTCCTTCATGCATTTTTCACCATTCCTGCGTAAGACCAGTGCAATGCTCTCCGCCTTTTATCCTGGATGTATTTATAAAAGCTTTTCTCCCTGCCTTTTATGTCCTTTGGTGGTTGCATCTCCTTTTATTCCTCAGATTTTCTGATATTATTTGCAAATCAATTTAAGTTGTGTTCACTGAGCATCTGTGTTTTCAATTTTAAACAGTAAATTTTTGATTTGTAGGTCATTAGTAAGCTATTGATGTTCTCGATATTGATCATTTACAATACATCTTATCTCTCCTCTGCAGATGAATAACCTGCAATTCTTTCAATTCTTTCACTGCTGTATTCTATTCCCAAAAATGGCAAAAGAATATTTCAACACCATCTGAACTATTTTTCCAATTTTATCGTATAAAACAGAAATTGTAGCAAATCCCATTTCAGAAGAATGTGGATTTTACAGACTGGATACAAGACTAAAATAAGATTTCATCAAACTTCTTGCAGCCAACTGCTATTTTAGTAATAGTGCTTCAAAAATGGACAAGATCCACAGGAACAGGAGAAAGAGGAAATTAAACCAGTCTGAATATATCTAACATGACAAGAACATCAGATAATGCTCCATTACACCAATGCTATTGATGACTTACTGACAACAAAGATCTGACAGAGAAAGCCCTTCTTGCCTTCTGCAGGATAGAAGTGCATGTGGGAGATCCATATCAAGGAAAAATCAGGCTGCCCTTAGGCCATTTCCATGGGGAATACAGATCATTTTGGACAGATGGCAGAACTATAAAACTTTTCTATATGCCCTAGTTATCTCTGATAATCTGCCAGGCCTGTTTTATACGTGAACTGTGTACCCTTCTTCCTGGATAACTCAGGTTTTTGTTTCTAGCTAAGGTGGTGAAGTTGCTCATGTGAAAGAAGTCCAACTAAGAAAAAATCAGTCAATGAGAACTGTCAAAATCATGGAAGATGCTTTGCTGGGAACAGTAGAGCTTAAGCTCAATAGATGAATATCTAATTTTTACCTATGAATATCTTTGGGATTCTGTCCTGATATTCTTTATTCCTTAACTAGAAGGACTGTAACTATAATATGTTATAGTTATATTATAATCTGTGTTAGATTCCTCTTCTAGAGATTCACTCTATTCTGAACTCAGTGATGAAGCAGTAATAGGTTCAAACCCACAATGAACTCAGTGTCTTAATTTGGCATGGCAGAGCATTCACTTATTTGCTTTCCTTTGGGTATGTGGAGCCCCATAGTCCAGCTGTCTGCAGCCCCAAGAGCTGTGCTGACTCCCCAGATAGGTTAAGATCATCCTCCCGCAGAACATTTCCATCCTTATCTTCATAGATACTCTGATTAATAATACCATCTTTCAAAGACTAGAAGTTTCATTAAGTTTTGCACATCTTTATATGAGCACTTTTAAATTCAAACCATTTTTCCAGTAGATCTGGTGCATGAGATGTAGAGCTCTAAAGAAAGCCCTTGACCAAAATCTGCAAAATCACCTCTAAGTTTTGCTGACTTATTTAATAGAACTTCTAACTCTAATAAGAGTCTTTCACAAATTAGAGCCTTCTTACTCCTTTGGCTGACTCCAGAAGTTTGTCTCAAACTGATTTCCCTGAGGATTTTCTTCTCTCTACTCTGCCATTTCCAATTCTCTGGGTGATTACAGCAGATAAGCATCATTAGCAAATCAGTAGTGTTTGGCAGGCTGTCTTCATTCTCCTGCTAGGGCAGCATTATGCTGTCATCAATAGTCCATCAGTCTTCTCAGATTTCACAGCAGACAGTGAGGCACAGTGCTCTTCTAAATGAATTATGTGATCCAACTGGATCCGATCTTCTTGGAAGAGCACACTTTATGACTTATTCTGGTGACAGGGGAGAGGTGAAAGCCACTGACTCTGATGATGCTACCTCAGTCCTGGAAGCGACAAAAGAAAACGGAATATATACAGGCACTTGTGCTGTGCAGCTCAGCAGGTCAGGGTGGTGTTAAGGAGCCAGGGCAGGGCAGTCTGGAAAGCTATGGCAACGGAGAGCAGTCCACTCTGAGCAGGCTCCGATGGGTTAGTTCTCCTTGCAGGCTGTACACAGTACATAAGCTAAAGGCTGAGCTCTTCTGATGTGATCAGAGGTATAGAGTAACAAACCTAAGTGAGGTTATAGCCATATGGAGACATGGATAAAGTCAGACCAAGCACATTGGTTTATACAAATAGCTCAGACTGTCAGGAAAACACTGTATGACTGACAGAAAGCAAAGGACATTTTTTCATGGAGAATCAGTTGCTTGATAAAAAAAAAAAAAAATTTCCAAACTGCACAATACTCCTCACAGGAAATATATTATGTTGCTAGCATTAGTTAGAATGAACCTTACTTAAGAACTGAAGACATGAGTTCAGCAGTTAGTGGAGTTCCTGTAGCAGGTACCACATCTTGTGTGGTTGTCCAAAGGGTCCTCCTGAAGCTTGGTGGCCTTGCGATCTTGGCTCAAAGCCGAGAACTTTCCAGTTGTGTGATAGTGACCATCAGGCACCAAGGACTCCAAAACTGTTGGGTTTCAAGCAGAGCACAAAGGAATTAGTGCTTTTCAGGTTAGTTCTTCCTATTAGGACACAAGGGGTGGTTCCCAACAGCAGCAATTTGCTGCCTGCACTTGGGTGGTGTCTTAATGGTTGGACTTGAGGGCACAGTTTAGGGGTGATGATGGTGGTGTTGGGTTGATGTTGAACTCTATGATCTTCAAGGTCTCTTCCAACCGTGATGATTCTCTGACTCATGATAGATATTGTCACTTGTGAGGGCATTTGGTTTTTATAGTCAGCTTTGCCTCTCCTGTATAACTCAAATTACTGACCAGACTTCTTTAGGCAATACATCTGTTTTTCTAGTTTTAAAATTATGGTTTTTTCCTCAGGTTTATGCCTATTTCTCATTTTTCTTGAGGCTGATTATAGTCTGTACTGTATCCCAGTGTGGTGGGATGATGATGGGAGAAATGTGCTGTAAAATGCAAGATAAGAATTTTTTTTATTAATAATTTTCTTAGATATGGCTAAACTGATGTAAGCAAACAATATTTTTTTCTTCTATCCACTCCCATCCCCTGTCCCCTCCCTTACTATCACTAGGCTTCTTCCTTGGCAGTGAGTAAGATGAGTTCACTTCTCTATGAACAGCTTCAGGCAGAGGAAGTACTGCATGGCCTTCCAAATAGCTTGCACATATCCTAGTCAATCCAGCTGTGGTAGAGCTGTTATTTTCAATTTTGTCAGCAAATGATGGGAAGTGCTTCTTGACAGAGAGAGAGAGAGACAGACAGATAGACAAAGAGGAGAGAGAGTTAAATTGTTCCCCAGCTCTGCAAGCTGTTGACTTGCCACTGCCCTGAATGTGGAAGTCTTACAGTGAAGGTTGAAGTATATGAGCCTGTGCAATAGTATTAAGCCTTACAAGGGCTGTGTATCTCTAACATAAACAAAAGTAACCTAGAACATTTTCTGAAGACCTATCCATAGTCTAATGTCTCATCTGTATCGATGTTCATCAGGAGCTGAAGCCATTTTGCTGTGCATTCTGTGCAGTGTGTTAGGGAAGCTTAGCTTGTGCAAGCAGCTAGGCTGGAGTGAACTACTGGCCATCAAAAAGATTTAAGTTGCTTTAAATAGACTTGTAGGAATCTGAAATACTTTAATCGCCTAGCTTGCAGCAAAGCTTTTGCGGTGTCTGGATTTATTTATATTCTCCTCACATTCTCTGGAGCAAGAGATAATGGCTGATAACATTTTCTTCTACCCCACTAACTTCACGTAATTATTGTATAAAGGTTTTTGCACATGTCCTCGGACCTAAAGCATGGTGACAGGGCTGCCTGTGCAGAACAGAGGATCTGTTCACCAGAGTAAATAGGAAGTGAAGAGTCAGGATTAGATACATATTTTATGAATAAGCAATATATGAAAAACAATTACTGTTGTGAAAGAGTTCATTAAATTTTAAAGTCGAAGAATTTGAAACTATCCATTAGCTACAGCATGATAGGTTTATCCTGGCCTTGGACAAGGATAACAGCGAGGTGGAAATCTCCTTGCTGTGAGGAAGGGAGCAATGTATACGATAGACATTGCATAATAACTATGTATTTAGTATTCACCCTAAAATCTTGTTTTGAATGTTTCAGTGACCTTGTGGAAATCCCAATTCAGTTGCTTTCATCATTACTATGATTTGAACTTTTACTGCATGTTTGCCTGATACAGGAGTGGGTTGGATTGAGCTCTGATGGACCCAGATTCAGGGTCCCGATGTCCAAACTCTTCAGTCAAGCACACACTGTCCTGCATTTCCTGCTCCTGAACATGGACTGCTGGATTTAGCAACAGGCAGACATGGATGAGGAGCTCTTTATCAGGGTATTAATAGGCCTTACAGGTCTCAACCTGCCCAGTTTGGGGTCTCACCCTCCTCAGCCACAGCCCTTGTCAGCCCCCTGTCAACCCCATCAACCCCTGTCCCAGTGCTGCCAGAGCAGGGCTGGTCTCCAGCTCCCCACAGCCCTGCCCTGTTCAGCCATGGGCCCTGCTAAGCTGGGCCTGCTCCTGCTGCTTCTGATCTCCTGCCTCTGGCTGGAGCAATTGGATCAGCCCAGGCTGCCAGGCTCTGTCCTGCTGCCCTGGGGCACCCCACACCACAAGGACCTGTCAGCTATGCCTGCACCCCACTGTGTCCTGTCAGTCCCACTTCCAGCTCACACTGGATTTTCGTAACAAAATGTGAAATGCAACTGGGTATTTCTTTTCATGAGAAAGGTCAACATAAAGCTCACTTGGGAGTGCTCTTCCATGCCTTACATGTAGAGAGATTTCCCTGTATCATGGAAAAACAGTTTGTGCTGTGTGACTTGGCCCAGTGTTAACTTGCATATCCACATAAAATACATCAGCATTTAATTTCAAAAACCCCAGCCCAGGTGATTCCTCCATGTACTTTTCACTGCAGTGCTCTTTAAATTAATTTTTTTCTTAGTTCATGCCATCCACAAAAGTTTGAACTTTCAATGCCCAAGGGGCATCCTGGAGTGAGGCGTACCAGGCTGCTGCTGAGAGTGGGGGAAACAGATGGAGTTACTGATTGCCTTGATCTTGGACTGGTCGTTTTTTGGAATGCCACCCATGCCTGCTAGAGAGCTGCCAAATTAACAGAAGAGAGCAGATTTTATTGCATAGTTTCTGAGATGTTGCTGCTTCTCTGATGTCAGAAGGCAGCAACCTGTGAATGCAGCTCTCCTACTGGTCAGGTTCCAGTCTTTTACAGAGGTAAATCTGCATTCCCAGTATCTGAGTTTTGGTCTTGAACACCCCAAAGTCTTGTGGGCTAAAGTAAAGCAATAGTATTTCAGTTTGGATTCTCCATTTTGATGTAATTCATCTCTAAGTGTAAAAACATCAGTAGTCAGAAGACACTTCCTACTCAAATAGTCATATTCCAGTAATCACAAGGACACAGAGGAAAAATGTCACTTGATTTGGATGAATTTTCTCTACTGATTTTCAGTGCAGCTTAGACACAAACAAGGGTGGGTATTTTTATATAAATACAGACATAATCTAACATCTCATCACCTCTTTTAAAATACTCAAAGTACATTTTTAATGGTGTAAATCTAGTACAGTTTCATATACAGACACAGCTAGAAGTGGCACTAAACTTAAGATGAGGAACAAACGCCATACTATTGATGCTGTTTGTGGACCACCTACAGCTTTTCTTCTTTCTGCAAGGAACAACAGGAGAACTAGGAACTCCAGCAATGACAATTACTCAGAGTTATCAGGAAAGAAAATTTCTGGGGGGGGAAGGGACAATGGAAAAAAGATTTGATTTGACTGACATGCACTTAAAGTTGTATATCATATTTCTGGGAAACGCAGAAGTGGAGATGGAACTGTTGTATGGATTTCCCAAGATGGCCTGGATGATTCATGCAGCTAAGGTGGTACTCCAGGTGACTGCTTTGCTTTGTACACAGTGTGTCACACCCTGATTTGTCCCAAGTCGTGCTGAACTTGGTTTATATAAATGTAATGGTCATAGATCTCTTTCCTGGAGACTTTTTGTAACATCTTGAATGGTAATTTGGTATAAAAAACATCAGCAAAATTCAAGTTAAAAAAAAAAAAAAAAAAAAAAAAAAAAAAAAGAATAAAAATTTGCTTCTTTGGGCTGAAAGTCATTAGTTTCCAGATATTTCTCTTATGGCTTCAGGCTTCATGATTTGATTTTGGAAGGCCCTTTGTCTCAAAAGTGATATTTTTTTACAACCTTTTGGTGACATGTTATCCCATATTATCAGTAATTGTGACTTGTCTTTTTCACAGAATTTGTCTCAGTGTTCCAGGGTTGTGTTATGTAAACAGAATTTTAAAATACAGCAGTTAACTGCCTTTCATACAAGAATACAAATAAATCTAGTCATAGAAAGGATGAATAGGGCCTACATTGGGCTGCTGTTTGCATATCAATTGGCTATAAAGAAATAAAATTTTCTATGCACTTGAACAACTTGGCAACCTTGGAAAAAAAGCTTCTTAGATTTCCTTTATTTACTACCATTTGGCTAATAATTTTAGAATATACAGTGCCTATATGCAAGATACACTATGTGGGTTTTGTGTTTATCATGAATCCTTTTGAAAGCTGGACATTTTCAGTGTTCATGATAAAAATCTCTAAGTGTTTTCTTGTATATAATGTTCTGTTTCTCAAAGTGGAAGAGTTCACAGAATGAGTTTAAAGAAAGCAATCAAACATTAGCTGGTCTGATACAAACTGGGACCAAAAAATCCATCACACAGAAGCAGCCATCCACATTTTTCACAGTCCTGCATAAAGTTCAGAGGCAGTGTCTTTTAATGATGAAAGAAGCCAGAATCAGCAGCAGTCACTCACTTGTCTAACCCATCTGTTTTGTTCTCCATTCAGTGGGAAAAAAAATAAATTGGTATTGTAAAAGACCTGGTCAACATATTTATTGATCTTAGGTCCCTTGAAGCATTCGAGGCACGAGCAGTTTCTGTGCTAGTGTGAGTCTTCATCAAACTGATAGTTCTTCATCTGGAAACTGGCATGGGTCTCAGCTGTGACTGTGTGTGTACACATGCATGTGCACATTGAATCTGCAGTGTTATAAATGCAGATGATAAAGCATTTGCCAACATTTTTCAATACCGAGATTATTAAATTGGGACTATGAAGAATAAAGAGGTAAATCATGGTTTAAAAGCTTCACAGCATGGTGTGCTCTGCTTAACATGGCCCTCTTACTATTTGTTCATTTGACATGATAGAAATTTTCAAGCATGATCTGTAATAGAGAGCAGTATTAGCTGTATCACTATAAAAGGTAGCTTTTATATGCTACTTGTTTATTCAAATTTATTTAAAAGGCCTGAAAATTTCAAATGCTTCAGCATATGTATTAACATCTAAGAGCCAGATCAGAATTCGGTCTGGCTGTTCTGACTTAGTGCACTGAATGACTAATGGGATAAAAATCAGGAAATCTGGGCTTTCATCCACATTTTTCTGCTTTTTTGTCTATTTTTTTTAAATTGGTTTGTGCCTTGGTTTCTCCATCTCTAAAAAGAGGAACATTTCACTTGTCCATATTTGTAAAGTGTTTAAGACATCAAATAAATTTGGTCCATCAATGGAAAGTTTTATTTATCATCCCTACTGCTCATGGACATTTTGAAAATGTATTCATCAGATGCAGATGCAGTCGTGTATTTGCGAGCTTATTTCTGTTCAAGAACTAATTAGAAAACCTCACAATATTTTTTCAAGATGTTGAAATAAAAAATAATGTAAGATTTAACAAAGGACTAAAGTCTTAAGAGTGTAATGAACAAATCTTGAGAAATCTAACAAATTAAATACACATAATGAAGTTGACCAGGTTTGTGCCTCAGTTTCTTTATCTGCAGAATGGGATTAAGGAAATAACTGGCTTCCCAATAAAGCAGTGAGAATTCTGTCATAACTGCCCTGTATATTGAAGATGTAAAGGAATTGATAATGATTGCTTTGGAGATTGCTTTTTTTTGAAGACACAATAAGAAGGCATTAAGGAACTGGGACTTCATTAAAAAAAAGCAGAAAACAAAAAACTTGGCTTCAAAGGCATGTGTACAAATGAATGATTGGCTTTTCCAGGTGATTTGTTGCCTTTCACATCCATGACAGAAATTGTAGACTTTACTGGAAATAGGATCAGATTATTTTCCTGATACATCTGAATGTAATGATGTCAAGCTCTGGAATTCATGTGGATAACAGTTGGCAGCAGTCAGACAGATTTATGGACCCTGGCAACACCCAGATGTATACCAGGAACAGCAGACAAGCAGCAAAGGCTGCAAGTGAATATATAATGAAAGTCAGAGGATACAGTTCATGAAAGCAATTGAAGAAATTTGGGTAAAAATTCCAGTAACCTTGCTGCAATTGGTTCCTGCTGACAAGCAACAGACATCTGTTCTACCCCTCCTGCCATCTTGCTGGGTGTCTCACAAACACACATGTTGAGCTGTGGAAATGGAAGTGTCAGGGAACTTGAGCCCAACCCATTTAGGAGTTAACTCAAGGAGCATGTGCTTTTTATTATAGCTAGTTTCATGTAGTGATAATGAGCAGCCATGTGGCATTGCAACCTACTCCTTATTTAGAGCATAAAACAGCTTTATTCCTGCAAGGGCAGAGCCAAATGTTTTACAAGCAAGCAGTCTGCACATTTCAAATGAGCTGCTTCTATAATTCTAGCACTTTATAGTAAGAACCAAATAGCATAATTATAGGTAAGGCAGCGGTGGTGCTGTGAGGAGATGATGGAAGTGTTTTTCATTAAACAAGCAGAGCTAGAAGCTTGTGTCCTCCTGCTGCTGGAGCTCTGCAATGCTCCCAGAAGCCACTGAAGGAAATCTTAAAAACATAAGAACATACAATGAACATATCCTAGAAAAAAGCATGTAGCATAAAGTGAAGTCCAAGTGTGCCTGGCCCATAATTAGCTTAGGAGATACGGACAGGGGTCCTCTGATTGGAGCTCAAGGCTGGCAGATGGCTGCAACGATGTAAGGAGCTCTGAATAGATTACTTTTGAAAATGAAATAAAAATCAGTAAAAAGTAGGGAACAACAGGGTTTTTCTTTTCTGGCTGAAGCAGCTCTGGTTTAAATTGATAAGGTAGCTATACTGGGCTATTTTCTTCATTTCACATTGTAGAAGATTTGAAGAAGGCTGTGCTGTGGGCCTGCTCAGGTGCTTTGGGGTCTTGTCTTGTGTCCAATGCTTTAACAATCACTTGCTTCTGCACAACATATAGAAGGGCAATTTGTTTATTTGATAATACATTTTGTAATAATATGGAAAGCATGAAACTAGAATCTGTTATTTGGCCATGTCTCAGGATATGCTATTTAGATAGACAATGTAATATGTTGCATAAAATGTTGCACCAGTTGTACTGCAACCCACTGTACTCCTCTCTAAAATTATTTTTTCAAGTCACTATCTTCTGTCTCATTAGTACGGATTTAATATGAATATGTTTATAATGTGCAGAAGGGGCTTTTCACTGGTGTGAAACAATTATGTATAATCCACACTGCACTGGGCGTTTAGCCAGCCAGGGTTGTAGGCAAGAGCCATATGTCATTTCTCAAGTACATGATACATCATTGCTTGAGACCCAAGCATATTTTACCACACACATTGCCCATCCGTTTCTTGTTTTTATCTGTGGATTCTGCATGTTTCTCATTGCAAGCTTTCTGCCTTCTGTTGTCTTTGGGAATCGTTTTGCTGATTATGTATACTGTCAGCACAACCAAGAGTGGAAGTGATGCCATATCCTTGTTTCATGTAAAATTGAAGGTTATATTTCTGAGATTGATCTGTTATTATGATGCCCATAGGAATTCTGCAAATCCAAGGAACAATACAGCTCCTTCATTAGCAGATTAAAAAGAATAACCCTCAAAGCAGTTACTGAAAAGGATAAATTTTTTTCTCTGGTCTGCACTTTCAGGTGTCTTGTTTCTGTTCTAAACTATAAAGAGATAACAGTTCTGGTTTATCTGCCTATTTATTCCACTTGCAAATTTCCTCTTTAAGAAAGCTCTTTAGTTTATTTGAAGGTTAATTACACTATGAATGACCAGCAATTATTTACTTCTCAATCGCCAAATAAATCCCTTAAAATGGAACAAGCCAATAGTAGGACTATCAGATTAGTGATGAGGACAAAGACATTTTGAAATGGAACTTTCACATTGAAATCAGAGTTGTATTTCTGCATGGAGTGTTCCATTAAATCTTCAATAAAATATGCTTTGTGGGTATATATGAGACTGAAAAATACGATGAGTTACAGTTCCAATCCTGGAGACAAAAGACTTTAAGCCAGTAGCTGTGTGTTGAGGATTTTCTCCCAAGGTATTGGAAACTCAGATTCAGTTCTGCCCTTTCCAGCAGGATCAATCCCATGTTTTCTGATTTTCCTCCTCTCTGTATAGGTAAACTTCCGACTGACCTGTTTCACTTTGCATAAATAATTAACCTATTCCTGGGTTTGGGGCTTGAGGTGCTTTCTTGAGGCTAGAATGCGATTCCTACAGTTTGGCTCCGTGGCTAGAAAATCATCATGTATCATCACCAGCATTGCCCTTCCTCATGTGCTGTGGATCTAGCCCTGGAAATCTGACCAAAACTATCTAGCAGGTTCTGGGGATGTACAGTCTGGGGAATGGCTGAAACAGTGTTACTCAATCATAATTATCTTTGTCATGAACAGTTTGTACTCTAAAAGACATAAAGAAAACTAAGACAGCTGGAAACCCCCAAACTATCATTAATATTTTTTCTGTGTGAAGGAGTTGGTCACTTGAATTTTGTGAATAGTTGCTAACAGGCATAGGGGAGGAAGAGCTCTGACAGATGAGATGCCAGTTATAGTGAGATATATAACTGCTTTATGCTTTGAATCACAAAGGGAATGAAAAATCCAGTTTGGCTCTTCTCCCATATTCTGTAAGGGCTCTGCCATCACCAAGGACTGAAAGTGACCCATGAAAATCCACAGGCAGGAATCAGCACTGCTCGTGGTATCGTTTGCAGATTACTTAGAGACAACGAGTAAAAGTTGCCAAGCCGTATAACCTTGAAGAAAAGTGATTATTATGATTCCTTTACATGTTTCCACTTTTGAGAAGACCATAAATGAGATCCCAAGAAGAAATATTCTCTGGATATATAATAAATCCCCTGGTTTGGGGATTTTTAAGCATTTAGGTATCTTAATTCACAAGGAACTCTCTTATTAGGTAATTTGTACAGATTTGGGGAGTGCGGGGAGGTACCTACATTCAGGATTGTTACTGATGCTGCTGATGATACCAGTTTGCAAGGTACAAGTTACTTGAATAGATGAAGGAAATGTTAGTGGAGTCTTACTTTGCAGTTTTGAATGGACTTTATATTAATCAAAATATTGACTTTATAATCCTTTCCACTAATACTATCTTGTACACTTGTAAAATCAGGTTCAAGGAAAATAAAGGTATAATTGGAGAAAGTATTATAATTAAAACCTAGTTTCAAAGCAATTAAAAGTGGCTAGGTTTCTGCATCATTTTAACTTTGATCTGGAAATTCCACATAATCCAAGTAGAATTCAGTTTTAGTAGAAAGATAATTGAATAGACCTCTGCTTCTCTCCTTTTTAAGTCACTGTCCTTGGAATAGCTACAATATATTTGCTGAAATTGCTCCCCACTCCTGATTTTGTCAGAGACTAAATGTGTTCACTTTAGGACTCACTTTAGAACAGCATTTTTCCTCATCAAGGTGTCCTTAGTTGTAGTTTAAAGATGATAGCATTCTTTTATTTCAATATTACAAAGATAGATTCCTTAACATTCTTTGCACTCAGACTGAAGGATCTACAGAAATACAACCCTTGCCACAGTCATGCTGAGGGATGAATGATATTCGGTACTGCACAGGATGGGGTTTGTGCATCCTTAGGGAGGCTGTGGCTTAAGACCTATCCTCTCAGCTGGGCTTGGCTGTTCTTCCTCATCATCCTTTCTGTTCAAGAGTGCTTGGTTGTGAATCCCTGTCTTTGGTCCCAGTCTGTATCCCCATTTTCAGCAATGTAGCACTCCATTCCTGCAGTCATGTCTAAACTACTTCACTGAATGTGCCCTTACATTCCCTGTTAATTTACTGGTTACCATTAGCTCATCTTCCAGTATAGTGTACCACTACTGGAGGGGGAAAGTAGCCAATATGAGACAATATAAGCCAAAGACTAATTTTTTTCTTTGTTACTTCACTGCACAGTCTTGTTTTAGTCAGTAAAAGTATCTTTACTTGCAGATGGAAATTCAGTGTTGATGATGTGTTGGGTTCTTAGCTGATTTTTTAATACATAAACTGACATGTCAAAATGTAAGGATAAGCAAGATCTGAGATTGCTGTTATTAGGTTTTTAAGTCTATCTCCTAAGTTTGAGTTCAGTGCAGGACAAAGGATATCTGAATTTAAGTATATTAGTGGTTTACTTGTCATCAATATAAATGTTAGACATTTTATTTTCAGAATATGGGACTGCATCAGTACAAGTCATTACTGTAAAGCCCTTTACTTTATGCAGTGTCATTTGCTGTTGGATTTGCATACATTTTTCTAATGACTCCACCTGTCAGCTGCCATGGTTTCTGCAGTATTTTAATATTTCACTGTTCAGAGTTAAGAAGGCTTATGAGATCTTGGATCATTTATCAGTATTCAGTGTGGAATTTCATTATTCCAGGGTGGATTATGGAGGCACAAAGTGTTATTCTAACAGTTTCATTGCAAGTGACTAACAATGTCTTATCAGAGGCATTTTGTGTAACTTTACAGAATGAAAAAAAAAAATGATGTGAGGTGCAGTGGACAAGATACCAACATTTGTTTTATTTGTATTCTAGGACACAAGGGTATTAAGGAGAAATGAAATGGCAGCTGCAGCTGTTGTAGGCATTCCCCAAAGGGATAGAGCTAATAGGATATATGTCTTCATCCACAGCTGAGTTAATTTTGAGAGCAGAGGGTGAAAAATGAAACTAACCACACATACAACAAAATCTTGGGTAACGGGGGTGGGAGGAAGTAGCCGCCCTCACTAATCTGTGACATCATTGTGATAAAAAAGGAAATATTTCAACTAAGAAATCCTAAAAGAGAAGATTTTGCAAGGCAGCTGAAGTATTAGTCTGTCTGAAAACAAGAAGACTTAGGGGAACTGTACATCTAATGAACAGGGTTTAAAATCTGCAGATACTGTATATATGGTGCTGCAAAAGGATTGCTTAAAAAGGAAATAACTTTAAATCTTTTTTAAGTCTAGCATTCAAATTTGTGTTTTCTATGTTTATGCTGTAGATTAAATATGGTGATAGAAATACAAACCCACAAAATCTAGAGAAATCTAGCTTTTAGTCAGACCCTAACTTCATTCTGACTGGATTTATATTCTGCATTTCTTCTAAAATGGTGTCATTTTTTTAATGGAGCCAAATGGGGCTTTTCATTTTTATCCTTGAGAAGGTTTCAGTCTGTCTCCTAGATCTTGGGGTTTATTTCTCTCTGGAAATTTGCCAGGTGCAATACTGTGGTGAAAAATGCCTCAAACCTTTCTTCAATCTTTACTTACCAATGATTCACAGCAAAATGTCCTCATGTGCAATGATTCCTCTGCTGCACACTGGTGGACTTTAATGTCTTAAAGCTGCATCTTCAATGGCAATTTGAAAAAAAAAAGTAGTCTCCCAGAGGGGCAAATTCACAAGCAGTGATGATGCCATGGGTGTTACATAACCAAAACTCTAATTTACCACTTGGTAAGCTATTATTACACAGAACAGGTCTAGATAAAAATGTCCATCTACATCCTGGCTCTCTGAGGCATAGTCAGCCTAATGCCCCATCCTGTTTTCCCTTCTTTGAGTTCTTTTTTTTAGAGACTTAAGGACCACAGCAACTTTGTCCTCTAAAGTTTCTTACTAAAAGATTTCCTTTTTATCTCCATAGTCTGTCTCTATAAACCTATGGAGATGTTCTGCAATATTTGTGTTTCTACTGTCAAAGCGGTCTAAGCAACAGGTGTGTTTCCAGAATGAAAGGCTAGTTGATTTTGTGAAGTATCATTACACCAACTGCTTGATCATTAGAGTTGTGCAGGTGCCTCTAATCCCGTTTTAGGCTTTTGAGGAGTTCATGCAGGAACATGATGTCTGCACTCTGTCCAACGTAGGTATGCTTGAGCAGAAAGCATTCACTGTTGATATGAGGCTAAAGGAAAATATTATGTTAGAATATGGATATGCCATGATAAATGCACCAAGACAATAGACCAGCACCTTATAGGAATGTCCTCTTATAGTGTAAGTATTCTATCACTTGTGATTATGCCGCAGCAGCATGTAGAACCACAGAATCATAGAATTATTTGGGCTAGAAAAGATCTCTCATATTATTAAGTCCAACCATTAACCTAGCACTGCCAAATCCACCTCTAAACCATGTCCTTTAGTGCCACATCTACATGTCTTTTAAATACCTCCAGGGATGGTGACTCAACCATGTTCCTGGGCAGCCTGTTCCAGGGCTTGGCAACCCTTTCCATGAAGGGTGCTTTGGAAAAGAGGTTGCCAAGTCTTGGTGGTAGGACTATGAAAATCTGTAGATTCTTTCATATTGTTCTTCTGTTTGCCTAATTTTTTTAGTTCACAAGATATGTTTATAAAATTTAATGAGAGAGGATAAATTTATCAGGACTGAATTTGGTCAAAGGTTCTACCTGTGCTCTTTCTGCTATTCACGGAATCACAGAATCACAGAATTTTTAGGGTTGAAGGGGACCTCAAGATCACCCAGTCCAACTCCTCTGTCAAGGTAGGGTCACCTAGAGCAGGTGACACAGGAATGTGTCCAGGTGGGTTATGTATGTCTCCAGAGAGGGAGACTCCTCAACCTCTTTG
This sequence comes from Pyrocephalus nanus, assembly GCA_038380795.1. NCBI lineage: Eukaryota > Metazoa > Chordata > Aves > Passeriformes > Tyrannidae > Pyrocephalus > Pyrocephalus nanus. The sequence continues at coordinate 46,135,450 of CM076265.1, read as the reverse complement.
GGCACACTGTTCCAGTGCTCTGCCACCTGTAATGCAAAGAAGTTCTTCCTCAACTTGAGGTGGAACTTCTTGTGTTTATGACCATTACTCCTTGTCCTGTCACTGGGCACCACTGAAAAGAGTCTGGCACCATCCTCTTAGCACCTATCTTTGAGATATTTATGTGTATTGATGAGATCCCCTCTCAGTCTTCTCTTCTCTTCTCTTCTCTAGACTGAACAGTCCCAGCTCCGTAGTCTCTCCTTATAAGAGACATGTCATGAGAGATGCTCCAGACCTCCAATCATCTTTGTGCCCCTCCAATGGACCCTTTACAGCAGCTCCTTGTCTTAAACTGTGGAGACCAGAACTGAACACTATAGTTTATGTTAATACATAGAGCATTTGAAAGTGATAAGAAGTCTTTGTTCTATACAATATATAATTTTGGTGGGATATAAGAATAAGGAAACCCTCTCTATAAGGTATTCAAATGGTTTTTTTCTTCCTTTCTGAGAAGTATATCTAAAGTATTATAATCTTTCAATTTCAAGATAGCAATCATTTATTTGCTATAGTGAACAAAAAATATTTATGCTTATTTCATCAAACGACCCTTTTTAGAGGTTTAATTTCTGTTTTCTGAAACATCAAGAATGGATTGCATTGATTCAGTGGCCCTTTGGGTCAGTTTTCTTTTTCTGTTTAGTCCCTGCGAAAATAATGTAGAAACTGGTGCTAAGAGCTTATGGAAAGAGAGGTCATGGTGGATTCTGAGATACCATTCTGAAAGCTCATATTTTCCTTTGGTTCTCTTCCAATTTTGAGAACACGTCATGTTGGCTAATAGGAAAGTTTTCCATGGATATAAACATTTTTCATTATTTTTTTTCTCATAATTGTCACTTCCCCCATCAGCATAATTCATTGTACTAATTACAGTATAACTGGTTATCCTAAGTTCCATATTAAACCCACATATATTACCAGCTGTTCTGCAGGAAAAAAAAACAACAAACAAACCAACAAACAAAAAAAAAGATATGCACCCTAAAAGTAATCTCTGGAGATCCGAGATTAATGGATCAGCAGGTGCAGCTGCATAGAGGGACTTACCCAACAGGGAGCAGAGGTGGTTGTTTCTGATTTCTCTGAGGCATGCGCAGAGCTGCTCTGCACCATGGAAACGCTTATCTCGGTCCCTGCAGTGGAAGCAGTGAAGGATGAGGTTGTTTAAGTGACACAAATTATCTCTCCACTGGAGTGTGAGGTTAAGTTTTTCAAGCCCAGTGCTCAGAGGTTGCAGTAGCTCTGTGTCAGCACCAGCTCCTGCAGTCCTACTTGACATTGCATGGGCAAAGCCTGTACATACTTTCCAAGGTAACCACTTGTCTTTCTGCACTTAAATCAAAGCTCTTTGTAGGGCAAGAAGGCAAGTGAGAGAAAAAACAAAGTAAAGAGAGAGAAAGCCATCAGCAATCCTATAATACTTTCCTTGTACTCTGTGATAAATTGCCTACTGAGTTTAATGGGACTCAGTCTGACTTCCAGAATCATAGAATCAGTGGGGTTGGAAAGGACCTCTGAGATCATCAAGTCCAACCCTTACTAGACCATGGCACTCAGTGCCACATCCAATCTCATCTTAAAAACCTCCAGGGACAGAGAATCTACCACTTCCCTGGGCAACCCATTCCGATGCCTGATTACCCTCTCTGTAAAGAATTTCTTCCTAATATCCAAGCTAAACCTCCCCTGGCAGAGCTTAAACCCCTGGTGCCCTCTTGTCCTATTGCTGGTTGCTTGGGAGAAGAGGCTGAACCCCACCTGGCTACAACCTCCTCTCAGGGAGTTGTAGAGAGTGATGAGGTCACCTCTGAGCCTCCTCTTCTCCAGGCTACACAACCCCAGCTCCCTCAGCCTCTCCTCACAGGACTTGTGTTCCAGTCCCTTCACTAGCCTTGTTGCTCTTCTCTGGACAGGCAGGTAGCAAGGGAATGTTCCCAGGTATCTGAATGTAAAACTCATCTTACATGTGATACGAAATTGGTGGCAACATTTCTCATCTTGCTGAAATCCCTGTTTTTAAACATTCTTGTTTAAAAAGAAGAGTGTTTCAAGTCCAGTTACTAATATAGCATCCTGCTTGGTTCAAGTTATTGTTTTATTAATTCATTGTAAAGAGATAATGAAAGATCATAAAAAACCTAGCCTTAATAGCTTTTTTTTTTTTTTTTGGTGCTTCACAAGTAATCGATAGTGACACAATAGTGTCTTTGAACAGGGAGCTACTTGTTCAGGTTAGAAAATGCTTTGAAGAGAAGGAGTCCTTTAATAAAACCTACTAAAATCAAGGGTTTTTTTCCTTGGGAGAATCATGGAATCAGCTGGGGTGGAAAGGAACTCTGAGATCATCATGTCCAACCCTTGATCCAATACCATCACGGTCACCAGACCATGGCACTGAGTGCCACATCCAATCTTGTCTTAAAAACCTCCAGGGACGGAGAATCCACCACTTTCCTGGACAGCCCATTCCAATGCCTGATTAAGAATGGAGGAAGGAACTCACCCACCTTGCTTCATGCCTTATGCCACGCTGGCTGTGCTGTGGAGGCAGAGAATTCTGTCAAGCAATATATGCTGTAAGACTGGAGCCAGAGCAGCCTAATGAAGGTGTAGCACTGGTGGAGAGGAAGGCTTGGGACTCTGTAAGGTATGAGAAGAAAACTAACTGGACAGGGAATGATTTAGGCCTGAATGTGATCGGTCCTCTGCTTTCCCCCACTAACTGCTGAATAATTTGAGCAAAGGTTTTAAAGCATGAGGGTTTGTTTGATTGGTTGTTTGGTTTTTTTCATTAGCCAGTGATTTTATAAAGTAACATTTATGGTTAAAGCAATCAAGAACTCCTATGGTCAAAATTCCTCTGCTTTGTTACTGGCTCAGTCATTAGCTTCGTATGTTATGGCAAGCAGCACACCCATTGAATACTTTAGGTTATTTATAATAATTATCATCCTGTGAGTCAGGGCATAATATGGTATAGCTTCTTGGAATTCATTAAGAACAGGCTTTACTCAAAACAAAAACTGGTTTTTCACTCAAACATGCCTGATAAAGTAATATTTGTGTTTTAAAATAGCCTTGATATTATGTTCTGTTTAATGTTTTAGCTGTTCATTAAGGGAAAATATAAGGGGAAAATATTTTGAAACTGAGTAGATCTCCCTCTAATATATTTGATGATATCATAAGGACTTCTGTCTATAACTTTCATATCTAGAATTTATCTTTGAGCTCCTGGCAGGGTGGATCACGGGTAGGCAAGCACGTCAGCTACCAAATTTATCTAGTGTTTTTCATGTGAACATTTCTTCAAATAACAGTAACCTAGCATTTTAGAAAATTATTGCCTTACCAAATAGTGCAGAATGATGAAAATTGATCAGTTGTCCACACTGTACACCTTTCAGGGATTTCACTCCAGTCTCTTTTGAGATGAGTCTTGAGAACTGAGTTCCTATTAGTGGTTCATCAACTGGTCTTCCAGAATCCAGGTTGTTAGTACCAAGACAACTTTCTGGTGTAACCAGAAACACAGAGAAGTGAGAATTACTAAGAGTTCACTTCCAGGGCACTCCCCTGATCTGAACTTAAAGACTAGTGTAGACACACCCTTCAGCTGATGCTGAATTAGCATTAAGTATTTGTGGCATGTATCCATTAGAGGGCTGTGCCTTCTCTGCTAAGTGCAGAGGAAGTATCTCCAAAAACAGTCTCTGAACTCTAAACCTCCCCCAAGGTCTCTGAAGTAGAGGAAATCTGCATTTATCTGCCATCTCAGTTAATTCAAACAGCAGTTATTTGGAACAAATCATAATCACTCCTTCCCATAATGAACGTAAATATTCAGATTGCCAGATGGATTTCAATGAGCGACAGCCTAATTATGGCTTGCCAAAATAATAATAAAAAACTCAAGTGGAAGTATTTCTGCCCCTCATATACAGTTAGAGTTAAAAATGAACAACATAGGGAAATGCTTTGAGGAATAAGAGACCTCAGATCAATATATGGCATTTGGGCCATGGATTCCACCACACGGAGCCTTAATATGGTGTGCTAGAGAAGTATGATATTTGCATAGAAGGTGTTTCCTATAGAATTATCAATCATATCCATGTATGGACATAAGACTCAGAACCCATAATTAACAGTACCTGCCCCTTGACTAGCATCTAATACTAATCTAATCTAATATTCAAAACTCATCAATTCTCAGAGTGATAAATAACCAAGAGTATTGAACCAAGAGTATTCACGGAGTATGAAATACAACCCTTTCCTAGGTAAATGGAGCTACAATTACAGCAAGCAAAATGTCTTGGAGTTAGCTTGAAATCTGCACAAAATCCAGTATTGCTAATGGCTTTGCACCTTCTGCTTTATTTGTCTGACTTGACAGATGGTTTATTTTCATTGCAAAGATGCCATTTCTTAGCTCCTTCTATTGCTGTGTCTGCTTTAGACGGAAAATAACTGGTTTAATTGGAAATTCTTTATCTTCTGTGAGAATTATCACACTCTGAGACAGACCAAGAGCAAGAGAAACATTTATACTCACTATGGGACATCTTTTATGGTGAAGTTCTTATGTCAGAAGGTAAGACATGGGGGAAACCACTATAAGCAATGGGCCATTGAATATGTGTGTTGTTGCACTTCGCAGGAGCTATTGAGGACTCAGAGAAGTACAGGTTTTTTCTACTAGCTTGATAAAAATATTACTTCAAGATCAAACTTCCGGATTGATCCAGACACATAGGACAGTGCAATGCATGGAGTAATAGTCAGTGAGATAGACTGAGTATTCCAAAGGGTTTGGATTTTTTTTTTTTCAAATTAAGCATTTGCATCGTGAATCAAAGGCAGTAAGTACATCTTCAAAGTGCTAATACATAAGAAGGTTGTATGTCTATAGGATGCCTATAGGATGTAGCCGTGCATAAATAATGAAATAATCTCTTCAACTTGTCAAGTGGTGCATGTATTGCTCTTGGCTATATTAACAATACAAAGGGTCTATGCTAGAGGCTAGAAGAAACTGCTGTTTCTGAATAACCCTGAAGTACTTCTGAACAGGGGGAGCTTTCTTCAGTGGAGATATTATCATATGCTTGTCTCAGCACACTGTCTTTCTAGCCTCAGTGAGCCCTAAGGATCCTCAACAGGAAGGAGGCTGACAATAAAACACTGGTTCCTAAAGCAAGCTCTCTTTCTGCCTTTGCTACCTTAGCTGCTCACATTAACTGTCCTGCCATTGCAGGAATAATTCATTTTGAATGATTCAGTTTCAGGTGCTGTCTAGATATGGAAGGGGACTGGTGTGTGTATAAGGAAACCAAAACGTCTTCTTTGCTCTAAGACAGTAGAAAGGAATAATGAGTCATTATTTGTCTTTTTTGTTAAACAGAAATTAAGGACTTCTGATTTCAGGGTTTCACAAAGAGGCAAAATTCTTACCTTTTTTTCTTTTTCTCTCTCCTTTTTAAAAAATATTTCTAATGTGTTCTTTTTATCTTACTTGTGTGACATCCACTTTATGACTCAGGCTCCTTCAAGTCTTTGTAAAACAGCTGTAAAAAATTACAGTCTAGCTTTTCTTATTAACAAAAATCCCCATCATCAGAAAAATTACTACCTTGGCTGACTGACAGCCAGCATCCTGAGAGCACAGAAAGTGGGTGAGAAAGGTAAAGCTGCCAGGACATTTGCAGAGGTAAGGTAGGGTAGTCTTTTCATATAATTTACTGTCTACTTTGCCTTGCTGACATTGCCCTCTCCATACTGCAGAAACCAGCTCTACTGCAGTTTACCTCACATGGGATATACTATCTTGAGAGACCCATATCCCGAGGTCACAGCAGTAAGAAACAAACCAAGAGCTTCTTTTGTGTCTCTGCCGTGCTTCTCAGGGATAGAAACTTTGGCACGAGAACTCCTGCTATTAGAACAGTGAAAATGCATTGCCTATGACCATAACCAAAATCCATGTCTCAGAGGAATTCTCAAAAATTATACATTTCATTAAATGATATACTTCACTCTGAGAATAGTTTCAAGTAAGGAGACAATCATGCTCCTCTTGCAATTCTCCCCAGCTTGTCAGTCCTCAGGCCCACACCTCTGCTTGTCAGCCTTTTCCCCTGCTGTTCCATGTTCCAAACATGGCGAAAAAAAAAAGTGCAAAAAGGGCAAATGAGCTCATCAGCTCAGCTTCAGTCTGGGAGATAATAGAAGAGCAGAGGAAGGGGAGCCCTTACAAAAGGATTGTGGTTGACAGTGTTTGTGCTGCTGCCGTACAGAGAAGGTTCTGCTGGCTCTTCCCAGGCTTTATACCTCAGTGGTGAAAAATTGCTAGAAGTCAAAATATGCAATTGGAAAGCAAAGCCTTCAAGGGCAGAGTTTTAACTGTGAGGATGCAATGTGGTATTTGTCTACCTGTACTTTAGTAGTCTCTAAATTTTGAAAAGCTATAGGTGTGATTCCTTCTGATGTTGGACACCTCACTCATCTAAGTGACTTTGGAGGAGAAGTGAAGCAATCCTTATGACTCATTCTCCAAGTTTAGGGCAATATGACCCTGCTAAATCACTTTCAACACCCTTTACAATGTATCCTGTAATGCCAATTTAGCTTCACCAGTTGTTTCCCACACAGTGAACTGTAAAGTTCCTGATGTCGAAACATCTGCACTCTCTATTAGGCAAGGCACTCTAGCAGGAAGACACTGGAGAATGCCCATCGTAGCAATTAGGGGAATCTGTGAAAAGTATTTGAGACATATTTGTCACAAAATTATTTATGATGATGAATTTCTAGTCCCTACACTCCTCTACAAAATAATCCCATCATAATTTGAAAATGAGGGTGCAGTAACAGTTATTGATTATTTCACTGCATATCTTAACGTAACTGAGGAAAAGAAGTACTTGAGAAATTTGGAGTAATAAAAAATGTGTGTTATTTATTAACTACTCTAATGAATCATGCTGCTATGAGAGTTCTGAAAAGGCATAAAATGTCATCTGATTTAAAATCAAGTATATTGTCATATATGAGGGCTTGCTAGTATCTGTGAGCACAAGATTTCAAATTGTTTTATGACAAGGAAGTGTTGAATCTTCATTAAAGATCTGTAAAGTAGGCTGCTTTTGTCAGTTATTCTGAAAGGAGGGAAACTGTGGAGCAAAAGGGCCATGCCACTTGTTCATTTGCTTAAGTCTGAAGAGAAAGACAGCATTTCTGCTTCCCAGTCTTATATTTTGACTACAAACAATTCCAGCATTTTTAAAGAATTACTGTGTCTGATGTGACCCACTGGCAGTTAAGTGTTTTCTGTCTTAGAAATCCAGGAGTTAAAGAAATCTACCTCCCCAGTTTAGTTGTGGCTGTCAACCTGCAAACCAGTTGTGGGTCAGCTCCTAGACCACTTCTGATTCTTGCTCTAGAGCAGAAAGCCAAACAAGATCCTGGGCTGCATCAAAAGAAGCCTGGCCAGCAGGCCAATGAATGTGACTGTCTCCCTCTACTCTGCTCTGGTGAGACCCCACATAGAGTACTGTACCCAGCTCTGGGGCCCCCAGCATAGGAAGGATGTGGTCCTCTTGAGGCAAGTCCAGAGAAGGGCCACAGGGGGCCTGGAGCACCTCCCTTATGGAGATAGGCTGAGAGAATTGGGGTTGTTCAGCCTGGAGAACAGAAGGCTGTGGGGACACCTCATAGCATCTTCCAGTACCTAAGGAGGTCTACAGGAAAGATGGAGAGGGACTTTTTACTTGGAGGGATAGGCAAGGGGTAATGGCTTTAAACTGAAAGAGGGCAGGTTTAGATATTAGGAAGAATTTTTTTACTGTGAGGGCATTGAGGTACTGGAACAGGTTGCCCAGAGAATTTGTGGATGACCCATCCCCGGAAGCGTTCAAGTCCAGATTGGATGGGACTTTGATCAGCCTGGTCTACTGTGGGAACAAGTTAAGCCAGAGGCATCTGCATTCAGTTAATTAGTATCAAAAAGGAGTGTTTTAGCCTTGACTGGTGTTTTTGATGAAGAGAGTGCTGTGTTCTCAAAATGGAACACTGCTTAGCAGTCTGCACAGTCTGCATGGTTTCCCCATAGCTGAAAACAGTCAAACATGATACAAGTGTGAGTGTGTGGAGTCAAAACACCTGTTTAGCAAGATCCTTGGAATTCTGGTTAACTGAATGCCAACGCCAGGTGGTGTTTACAAAGGAATCCTAATAAAAGGAGAACACCAAAAAAAAAGATTTGCAGACAAAAAAAAAAAATCGACTTCTGTGTGGTGTGCAGCTCCATTCCTTTCAGCACCCATACTTGCCATAGTCTAGTGGAAGATGCCCCTGCCCGTGGCAAGTGGGCTGGAACTAGAAGATCTTTGAGATCCCTTCCCACCAAAACCAACCTTTTCCCCTTGCAATTTGGATGATAACAAGATGAAAGAAATAAGGAAACATGCTGACGGACTCATGAGCGTTTCCAAGCCACCCCATCCGGGCGTGCATCTGAATGTGTCTTAGCATCATCTCAGGGTGATCATTCCTGGTTGTTTGCCAGTAGATTTCAGTAGGATTTCCAGACAGCATCAGCTACACTCCAGCTTCATCACCCTGGGCTAGAGGCCATGCATAGATTCTGTTTGCACTACTGCTCTTATTAATGCTTTCTTCTACTTATCAAGATTTCTTACTAAAATAAGTGGAAGGTGTCTAGGATCTGGGATATGTGCTTCAATCCCTAGAGCAGGAGCTTGTGTTAGGAATCATGTACTTGGCATTTGGGTTTCACTCCAAACAAATAAAAACTGCAGCTCAAATGAAGCTGATAAGGTCATCACTGCTCCAGAAGGATTCCTGCAGAGATGGTTCCACTGAGATAATTTTCTTACCTGTGGAGACTTGGTATGACCAGACCGTAATTAGGAGGATACCTGCCGATCTGATGTATGAAATATAGAAACCTTCAGTGAAAAGCTCAGCATTCAGGCAGGTGATTTTCAGTCTGACTGTATGACTGGCAACAGATAAGTTGTTGCACTGCAGAGTATGTCTAGCCCAAGATTTTGCTCTCTACAGATAACTGTAAATTAATGCAGTTAATTTCAGTGGATTGAAGATAAAATTAGAACTTGAGAATATTTCATTCTAATAGATCCAGATCAAGGGCCAAATTCTCATCTAATTTATGCAAGGTTAACTTTGAGATTAGTCCAGTTAACGACTGTTATGTCTATTGTCACTTAAACCAAAGTATATTATTATCCTGTTACTAAAAAGAGAAGGTTGTTTCACTGGACCTTTGTATCATTGCTCACTAACCTCTCTGATGATTCTGCTATGTTTAAAAAAACACTTTTTTCCCCCCTTTTCTTTTTTTTAAGAAGAAAAATCACAAAAAAAACCCACACAAAGCCTTGTTTAAAAACAGGTACAAAGGAAATCTCAGAATTTTAATGAAGAGTATTCCTGTGGTAATTTCAACCTCATGATTCAATTATGTGTTCCTATAATTGCTGTAATATGGATATGACACATGCATAAATTCAAATAAATTAGATACCACTGTCAGAGCATCCATTTCATCTATAAATTTCTAATATATTCTAAGACGCTTTCCCATTGGGGTTTTGTCTTTTGAAGCTTTAGCTTTTGCCAAAGAGATGATGCAGTTCAACTGTCACAGATAAGTAGAGGATGTTTTACAGGAAGTTACTTGTTTATATCCAAGTCTGTGGATAAGATTCAAGCCTCTAGACTTAGATTTCTAATACCATTTTACATTTCCTAGGATATGCTGCCTGGCCTCCATTTGGCTCTATAGACATAGTGAATGTTTCCCAGGGTCTGTAGATGTTTAAGCAACTGAATCCAATGTTTCAGGTACAGTACATGGAGAAGTGCTATTCACACTACAGACCATGAGGAATGGGCCCTGATGAAGGTATGGCAAAAAAATAAATAAAAGAAGCTTTGTAGGGGCATCTTGTGAATTATTCTGAGCTATCAAAGACAAGGAAAGCAGTCCTACTTGAACCACACTTGAAATTGCAGGGGTCAGTCAAATTAAGAAATTAGGAGGGGTAGAGGTCAGGTAACCCTGGATGAAACTGCTCCAGTTAGCAAAAGCGTCCTGTGTGCTGTTCCTGACCTTGATTCTGAAGGACTGACTTTCCTTCTATGAGACTGTCCAGCAACAGCAAGACTGTTGGTCTCTCAGTCAAACAGGACTGATGCTTTTCCCTTGTTTCCTACAGGGAGCACCACTCTTTACGGTACCAGAGAAGAGAAAGGAAATTCGATACCACTTTGCATAATTTTTTTTATTTATTTTTAATTATAGGTAGTAAAGATGGTCTAAATTGACTTAATTCCTGATCTGGATGTACCTGTTATTTGATCAATTAGAAATACAAACTGTAACAGGTTGGTTGGAAAATCCAAACCGTAAATTTTATATTTCATGAACATGTATGTGCTTTCAGGTGCCTGGACCAAAGCTTTGTCTCTCAGAAAGTTCTTATTCAGTGCTTGTCATCAAACCACAGCTGTACACCCTGAAAATAGTAACTGAACGATAGCTCAGGAACTTATTTATAGACAAACATAAAAAAATACTTTTTTTTCCCCTTAAAGATGGGACAAACTGAGACTGTCATTCAGGTCCTGGCAAATGAGAAACACTCAGACATATTAATTGCTGCTTATGTCATCTCTGACTCTTCCCTGCACCCAAATAGTCCTGCTTAAGCATTATGGTTCGTATGCCAGTTAGTTCTTATACTTTACTTACCTGGCTGGAAGCAGCGTCAACTGACATTATGGATGAATAATGCAACAAACTTAAAACTGTGCCCTCTGGCAAAAAAACCACCAAGTTTCCAAGGCAAGTGGGATGAATCACCGATAAAAATGTTTAAAATATTTAAAAGTATGCCTGAAACCACCCCTGCATAAGCTTCCTTTAGCAAATCAGAACCTATGGTAGGATTATGAAAGCTAGGCCATGTGCCTAAGTTCTTCAAAGTCAGTTATTACTGACTGCTATTTGAGTATATGACATCAAATGACTTGTCAAAAAGGTAGGGAAAGAAACTAGGGATTAACTGAGGTCTTCATGGCTGCATCCTTGTTCCGGGATAGAGAGCTAAACAGCATAGAATCCTGGTGGTTAGTGCTTTCTGGCAGTATTTTGATGGCCATGGGCATTGCCCAGGAACCTAACTGCCCCAAAAAGCCCCTGTTTCATATGTGCATTTCTGCATGTGAGTCCTGGTGGTAAGGGATGAATTCTACCAGAAAATCAGACTTCACCTGGAAAACTGAAAATGCTGAATCTCTTTATTTGATCTTCCTTGCAACACTGAATAAGCTGGTATGCTACAGTTATCTGTAGGAGGAGAAAAATGAGACTACATGAGTGGATAGGTCTTTTTATTTCTGAAAACCGGGAAGAACAGCAAATACTTTCTCTCTCTACTGTTCACACATCTGCCTTTGAGGAAAGGAGGGAAGAAAAGTTAACACAGCACCCACTTTATTAGGTAAGCTTATTCACTCTCAAAAATATTCAAGTCATGACAATGTAATAGAATCACATTAAGAAAAATACTTTTTGTATTTCAAAGACTGTCTCATGAGGATGATCAATTGTAAAATCCTCCCTGTCCTGTTTTAAGGGAAAAAGGAGGAAGCAAGGAGTTAGCTGGAGGTAGCTGCACTACTAGCTGGTTGCACTCATCTTTTAGCTGAGTTGCTCTCTAGGAGGTGAAGAGATTGGCAGTGAGGATTGTTGCTTTGCTGTGCTCTAAAGGGGCACTGAGCACTATGTGCCAACCTGGAGTAGCCAAACCAGCTTGCATGTGTACTTCAGAAAGGTTTTCTTTTTCGGCAGAAAACCTTGAACAGTTTTCCTGATATCTAGAACTCATGGAGAAACGGCCTCGCTCATCCTGAATATATGAATCATGCAGAGTAATGTGCATATGTTGGGCAGTTCATGACTGCTACACAAAAACTTCCTCTTTTCTTTGCAGCCCAGATGTATGATGGTATTTAGCACAGGTAAAGGAATCAGAAAATGATCATATAAAAATTATTTGTCACCCTCCTGCAGGGGAATGCTTAACATGGCTGTACCTGCTTCCACCAGCATGTAGAGCTGTCCATAAGGAGACACTAATTGCATTTGTCTTTCTGATATGTGTTATGGACAGCTGATGTTCAACATGTATGTAGTTTGAATATACTTCTGGTGGTAAATATGATCTCAGATATTTACCAGACAGTAGTTTTATTCCTCAGATTTTCTGGACATGAATTTTGAGAGGCTGTTGTCAGCTTCCTTAACGTGTCTCTGGCATAGTGAAAGGAAGTAACAATAATTATTATTGACTCTTTGACCTAAAAGATCAAGACTTTCCACGTGTTTTGACAGCCTCTTTGTATCTCTTTGGGGATGATGGACAAAAGCACTGTAGTAGAAGGAAGTTTCAGCAATAAATATTGAATGTTCTTTATGCCTTGCCCAGAAGAGAAGGTGAATTTAAATGTATTTCTTGAAGCATGTGGAAAGCACTTCTGTACATCACCAGTACCCATCATCATAAAGCTGCAGCTTTAGGCAGTAGTTTTTTCCTGATGATAATAATTCAAAGCTACAAAGACTTTTTTTAGACTATCTGCCAACAGTAGCAAAAGCTTAGCAGGAGCTCTAGATGCCCTAGAGCTTTCTTTAGAGCAGGATATCAAGAAAGGTGTCATGTCCTGAGCTCCTTGTGTCTGTTGATTTCCCTGACCTTGCAACACAGTCCAATGGAAGAAATATCAACTGTGTCCATCTGCAAGATAGCATTAAAGGAAATAACAGTGATAATTTTTTTGGCAACGACATATCTGGGATGCAAATTCTTTTGATACTTATCAGTAGTAATGCTGTGTCCTGGTGATTCCAAAATCATTCTTCTGCCTAAGTAAGTAGGCATAATTTCTGTAAGTATCTGTAGACAGTGACTGATCTTCAGAATATGGGATAGGCCTTGTACCTTCTATGAAGAGATGTGCATTTTGCTTGAGTTGATTTGATAGGATTTGCATCAGGGCTTGTGCTGTTGGGTCAGTACTGAAGCAGCACTGTCCACTTTAATGACCTCCCACTCTGGCCTCTGGGGTTTCAGAACAAATCAATGCATCTCATCAGCTAGGAAAGCTGTTGAGACAGAGTTTTCTGGGAAGATTTTCTCCTAGCTACTGTGGAGCTGATTTCTTGTGAAATTTCCTGAGTATCTACACTGTTTAAAGTGCTCACAATGTCTTAGCAAGTGAGGGTTTCTCCCCGCCCCCTAGAGTTATGACACTGAGAGCCATGTTTTCATCATGTAAATGCACTTGATCTAAGTTGTTCTTTTTCTTGTGTGTTTGGGCATGGAAGTGGCTCAGGTTTTTTTCTGCATGTGTAAAAAGTGGGTCAAAGCCAAAAAAAATGGAAACTGCACTGCATGTTGAGCAAGTTGGGGTGCACGTGGATGCGTTTGGAATGTGACCATATTGCATTCATGCTCTGAATATTCCCCAGCGTGCTGCTCCTTCTGCCTAGAAGCAGCTAGAAGTAATTTTTTTCCTCAGGTATTGGTTTTGTTTAGGATACTGAAGGTATATGGATGGTTACTGAAAATGGTTTAATAAATCCCACTGAAGTGGGACAAGTAAATTGTTCCATACAAGTGAGATAATGTGTACACAATGCAGCTGTGGGGCAGCAGAGGAGCAACATCCCCAAAAGGTGAAAGCCCAGGTACTTTGTGCTCTCCAGAATTAAACTGTAGTCGAGATTGCTATACAGAAGGAAGTGATAACCTCCAAGTAGGACATAACTCCACATTTTAATTATTTCCCTTTTCAAGGATATTACAGGTGCCTCTTCTGCAGTCCTAGTTCAAATGCAACATATGTGCATGACACATCTAGACAGCAAGAGTTTCCATCTCCTGACTGTGCAGTAGCAGATGGTTCCTTTGGGATTTTCATGCAAAAAATACAATTGAATACGCTGGGACTCCTGTCTCATGTCCCTTACAGATCCACAGGCTAGGGATGAGGATAGAAAAGATTATGAAGTGATTGCTCATTGCAGGTCTGACTGCCTTGTTCTTCACTTGTGATGATTCATGATGTCTCTTCTGATGGCACAGTTCTAATCTAGGGGTTCCAGAAAAAACTATAAGTACTGACCCTATGAGGGCAGGCCCAGTACAATGGCAGTAACTGCCATCTGCTTCCCTTTTTATGGAAAAAAACCTAGACATATAGACGAGGTATAAATGCCTTATTTGGCCACAAAAACATTCAGAAACATTCTCAACATGACAGCAGGGTTCAACATGTTAAAATAGTCTCCATGAAACAAAAAGAGTTTTCTTCTATTCAGTAACTTGGCACAGATCTTATTACCTACTGCATCAGGTCACATCAGTGTGTGCTGCATGACATGGTACGACACAGCTTGAGAGGAACTGACACAGCATTACTTCTCCCCACCACAGAGAAGTACATTGGATGCTCAGGCAACAACTGCTGCAATTATTAAATCCTCTCTGTTACCTGCAGTTAGGCAAGTGACCCATGCTCTGCAGTGTTTTCATTTAATAGCAAATCTTTCTCTCTGTGCTGGCTTGAGGAAAGGGTTTTCTTGCAGGACACCTGCACTGCCATTGCATCAGAAACCTATGTAGTGCTGCTGATAGCTGACGCTCAGCAGAGTGCTTCAGAGATGGCCCAGCAGTGAGCATGAGACGCCTGACCATACTGCAGTGTGTGCCAGGCCATTCCCACTGAATTAGGCACTTATAGTCCTCTACAGAAATATTCAAATAGCAAGTATAAAACCAGAAGCCTCATGGCTATCCACAGGTATTGAGTGCTTTTCACTAATATCTTGAAATGTAAAGTTAAACCATTGTGGGAAATAAATGTTGTGAAAAGTGTGCTACGAGGGCACCTTTCAAAAATAAAGAGCTTGGGAAACTCATTGAGATAATGAGCTATAGGTGATTAACCCAATCACTGTCGAGGTCACCATACCAGATTATGGTACTGCGGCCATAATCCCATTGATTTAGATTATTGTCTAGTTTTGCAGTTCAATAACTTTTAAATTGTATGTTTTTTTGTTATTCTTATTCGATGGTGCATAAGACCTTGCCAGAAATCAAGGGTAATTATTGTTCAAATAGGTAACAGAAAAGATTGTACCTGCCCTTATCATATGAAGCTATTTCCAGACTCTGTAAAATTTATTATTCTTCAATGAGGATATGGGTTTGAAGGGATAAATTTATCAGACGCTGATCCAAATCCTTTTTGACTTATTGATGCTAGTGGACTTCAAGCGAAGATACTAAGGTGCAAATGCTTCCACTGTATTATTGTGTTTGAGAACAAAAGTGTGCCTCACTTTAGATATTTTTGGATGTCTGTTTTAGGTACAGAGCAAGAAAGTATGTGAGGAATAACAAACGTCAGGTATTGTTACAAGTCTTACATGAGCAGGCTAGTGGCCTCCTCAAGCCTGTCTACTGAATTAAACCCCTAGTTATTTGGTTCAGACATTTTTATTCCTTTATTTTTTCCCAAAGCCCTTGGTGTTGTCATCTCAGCTCAGCCTTTGCTCAGTGCAGTTGCCTGACATCTTCAAATGCAAGTCTTGGTTTATATGCTTTGAGCTGCTGGGAAGTATACTGGAGAGGAGATTGTATGGCTGCTGCCACAGGGACCAGTATGATAACGGGACAGATATTTTATGAATAACTGCATCAATAATGTTTTGCTATAATGAAGGCTCAGGAAATAAAAGAATAAGGAGAATAAAAGAACAAGAAGCCCACTGCACATCATAGGAGTCAAATGAAATTCAAAGTGGAAAGCACAAACACATACTGTGCCACAGGATTGCTTATTTCTTCATTGTCTTTGAGCTTTTGTTAGAAGGGCTCTGTTCCTAAATCCATCCCATAACCTGAGAAAGATCAAACATCTCACCAGGGGAGTGCAGGCCAGGGGATGAAGTTGAGACTAGATTGGAAAATATGAAAAATGTTGCTCCTACTGGTCTCAGGTCCCATGCATGAGCCTCTCTAGGCAACATGAGTGACTTGCTTTGCTCCCAGCCCTTGTTTAGTGCTCTGTGGGTCATGAAAGCATGTTGGTATTTTTCTAATCATGAGCACCAGGTCCAGAGCAGAGTGAAGACAAAGATGGGAATCATTTGGAGAGCTAGTGTTGGGCTACTGCAATGATTCTGAGGACTATTTTACATGGAAGAATTAATTGGAGTATCACAGTTGGAAGGTGGAAAATGGTTGTGGCTGAATTGCTCTGAAAGCCTGGGGAGACCTACTGACTGAATGCACATGTAAAGCAGAGTAATGATGCAGTCTCCATGGCAGCATTTCAGAATTGTACAGTAATATTTTGAAATGTAATATAAATTCTAATTTTTCAGTCTTAACCCATCAAATCAGTTTTACTAAAAATATCCACAGCATCCAGCTTCTGAAACAAATAAGGCTGACAGTTACTTTAAGACTGTCCAACCAGAGACAAAAATGCAATTTATATTCCCTGCCAAAACACAGTCCTTCAATTAGGAGAAGGATTTTGATTTAAAGTAGGAGAAATCAAGGAAATATAGAGATTACAGGAGACACGTGATCTCTACTTCTTCATAAATCTGGATTATGGCAACCCTCACTTGTCCAGCATCTGAAAACACTGAGGCCACATGTAGACATGGATATAAGCATGCCTCTTACCATGCCTGGCTACACTGTTGATCAACTCAGGACACAAAAAGGCACTGAATCTGTCTGAAGCCACCAGCACACACTGGTGTTCACCATGATGTGTAACTCAGACCACATCTGAAAAGCTCGTGGCTGCTGTTTGTAGACAAAAATTACAGGCTTTACACATCTAATGAAGCAAGGGACCCCAAGGGCTTCGCTGAACCCACTAGTGAGTCAGTGTGAGCTTTTGTGTCTGAGGAACCAGCTGTTGCTCCAAGCAGGTAACTGGGAGCCAGTGTGAATGCTCAAGGGAATAATTGAATGTCCTCAGTGATGGTTGTGTGGTCTCCATACTAATGGCTGTATTCCATTCAGAGGAACAGCTTGATTGAGAAAAGACATTCTAATGAATATCAGCTGTGGTCTGTGTCTCCACTTGACTTTATCCTCAGTTAAGGAAATTCTCAATAGTCTTATGGGAGCTGATGAAAAGTTATCAAAGTTGTCAGTTATCAAGGAATGGGAAGGGTAGGTGGTGGTTAATGAAGTCATGTTGAATGGTGTGGGACCTGAGCACAGTGTAAGCAGTATGGAATAAGGAGTGGAATGTGCTGGTTTTGGCTGGGTAGAGTTAATTTTCTTTGCAGTGGCTAGTATGGGGCTGTGTTTTGGATTTGCGCTGAACACAGCACTGATAACACAGAGATGTTTTTGCTATTGCTGAGCGGGGCTTACACAGAGCCAAGGCCTTCTCTGCTTTTTGCACTGCCACGCTGGCGAGGAGGCTGGGGGTGCATTGGAGGTTGAGAGGAGACACAGCTGGACAGGTGACACAAACTGACCAAAGGGATATTCTGTACCAAATGACATCATCCTTAGCATATAAAGTCAGGTGGAAGAAGGAGGAACTGGGAGGGATGTTTGGAGTGATGGTGTTTGTCTTCCCAAGTCACCATTATGTGTGATGGGGCCCTGCTGTCCTGGAGATGGCTGAACACCTGCCTGCCCATGGGAAGCTGTGAATTACTTTCTTGTTTTTCTTCACTTGTGAGCACAGCTTTTGCTTTCCCTATTAAACTGTTTTTATCTCAACCCTCCCGTTTTCTGACTTTTACCCTTACGATTCTCTTCCCATTCCTGCTGGTGGGGGAGTGATTGAGTGTTTGTGTGGGGCTTGGTTACCAGCTGGGGTTAAACCACAACAAAAGTTATCATTAGAAAACATGCCCTTATTCATAACTGAAAAATGTAATTTTTGTGCAAAGAGCTGTAACTCATTTAGAAGTTATTTGTGTTTGTGATGTAACTATAAACAGATGTTGTTAGGCCTGAAATATTTGGTTTATCATCCCAGACTAGATTTTCTAACCCCACTCCCATTTTTGCCCCTGCATGCAGGGCACTTGGATATCTGAACCCTGGATTGCTTTTGCAGATTGGGTGCTTTGAAGTCCAGATATCAAAAGTTTTGACAGACATAAAGTGGTGTTCTCTATAAACACTAGAAAGCCAGTCTTACCCTCTGATGGAAAGGAATGGGCTACAATCTGTCAGTCAGGCATGACAGTTCTCACCCATGCTAGAATTACTAATTAAAAAAATTAAGTTACTCATATTCTTGGCAAGTCAAATATATTGCCATCTGTAGTAGCAGATACATCACTGGAGACAGAATTTCTTTAGAAATTGAGAGCATTTTATTCTTTACAATATCCACAGAAACAGTAAGGTGTGGCTAGCAGCTTTGCTGCTAATTACACTTACAACCAAAGCAAAATGAAATAAATAAATGGAGCACGAGAGAAGGTGCTGAGAATGTCTGATAAATAAGAGAATAATCAATAAACAAGTATTTCTGACAACTGTTTCTGTGGAAACTGGAGACTCTGATTATCAAATGGAGATACTGACTCAGTGACTCAGGTGCTGGGCCTGAGCCAAGGATCTACTGAATACTCACTGCTCTTTCCCAATGCAGTTGGTGTTTGTAGGTTTAGGCCCATTTGTGAAGGGATGCACTGTGCTGCTTGCAATTAAATGAAAAATGCTTGTCTATGTGAGATGTTGGAATTCAATCTAGCCAGTATCAGGTTGCAGCCACCTCTGGTTTCTGGATAAGAAAGAGCAGGAAATTACACTGCAGGTTCAAGGAAGTGTGACAATCATTGCTCAGATTCAGTAACCCAGTATCAGTCATGATGCTCTAGAGGATCCTCCTTGATCTCCCAGAGGTCCCTTGTTATATCTGCCGGCTCTGTGCAGGTGCTTCAACTGCCCTAAACACATATGCATTTTGAGCATACACTGCTAAATGCCAGTGGTCATTTCTTGGTCAAGTGCCATCCCATTGCACCCACAGTCCTGAGGGTCTGTGTGCTGCCGCTCCTGCAGCCCTCTGTGTCAGTCTCCTTCAGTCCTAGAGTGCTCACTGCAAGTCTGAGCTGACACTGCTCCATCATTATCACTGGTACTCTGACAGCCCCAGGAGGAACACGGGTGCTCAAGTTCTGTACAACAGCAGGAATCTGCTCTGCCTTCACTGGCAGCAGTGCAGGTGACAAGAACACAGCACTCAGAGCTGCCTTCGCCCGCCTTTCATTTAGGAAGTGGCATTGTAAACACAGGGTCCTTTCTCTTCAAGGCTGTATTTGTCTTGTGAGGGCCTCCCCGAGGTTGGAGGTTTTCTGTGGTTTTGTCCCTCTCGTTCAGCTCAAGTGAGCAGGCTGCAAGAAGGGGAGCAGTGCTCCCTCCTTCACCCTGTCCCAATCCCCACAATGATGAAAAGCCCTCGGGCTGCCCCATCTCCAGTCCACCGGCACCACCTCCCAGGCCCCAGGCAAGGAGGTAGGAGAGCTGAAATGCAAGTGCATGGTGAAAAGTGAAGGACAGCCTGATAACACAGAGGTCACCCACTGGGACGTGTGGCCAGCACAGATAACTGCTAATAGCTTTTATCTAAGGAGGAGGAGGAAGAAAGCTCATGTTGCTGCATTTAAACGTGAGCCAAATGCTCACCCACAGTCATTTTCAGGCAGAAAATTTAGATGTGGTCTTCAGTCTTTTCTATTTGTACCACAGATGGTGAATATATTACCCAGCTTGTCCCATTTTCTAGCTGTGCCTGTATATGTTTTCTACACATATTCCTCCCTTTGCAGAGGCTCACAATTCAGGTGTTATTCTTCCCTAAGTCTGAGCTAATTGGAAGTTACAATCACACACTTAGGGCTGGGAAAAGTGAGACCTATTAGAAAGTGGGAAAGGTCCCAGATTCAAAAATAAGCCCTAATTTTTAAAATCTTCTTTCTGTTTAGGGGTGGATTCTACCTTGTTATTTGTACAGCATCTGGTATCATCAAGTATAAGTGTAGAACCCTTGGCATTACCATTGTATAAATCCTTTAAAAAATATTCTTGATTAAAAATAAACAAAATTATTTCTATTTATATCTGAAGATCATATCTCTGACAAATTTTATAATTAAAATCTATATAGAAGAAACAATGATTAATTAGAAAAAAATTTCAGTTGTATGCCTTTCTGAATAAAACATTAAAAATTTCGCAAAAAGCAAAGGTGTTTCACAATTCCATAAATACAATTATGTATTATTTCTTAATCTTCATATCAGTCTGGAGCACTGATATGCTCAGTCAGAAAAATCAGCTGATCCATCAAACCTTATCTCTCAGCTTCACATTAAAACCTAAAAAACAGTATGTTGATTTAAAAAAGTAGGCACATCCTAAAGGTAAATATTAAATGCTATAGTTTCATATGGGATTGCATTTAATATGATAATAACATACAAAATACAATGCAGGAAAAAATTAATAATAAAAAGAGCAAAATCCTTTTCTAAAAAGTGCTGCCCATTCTATGCTTATACATAATTTAGGAAGGGATTTATTGTTCACAAGAGAAAAGCTGTGAAAATTTATTCCAGCTTTTAGTTGTTGCAAGCACTGTGGAGAATTCAAGGGAGACGAATATGTGCTTTTTTGGTTGGCGGGGGCTTTTCTAACGTGTGATTTGTGAGCTTCAGAGAACTGTTTATTTTAGGGCAAGTCAAGGACTGAATCACAGGGAGTCACTTTTTATTTTATTTTACTTCACTTCTCTCTGGAGAGATGCCAGGACCGGCAGGACTCCCGTTCTGAGGCTGGTGCTGCTGGCTGCTTGCTGCCTCTCATTGCATAACCAGATCCCAGCCCCACAGTGCGAGGTGCCACTTGCTGCAGCAGGAGCGGAGAGCAGCCTGTGTCATTGGGCTTCCTAATTAATTCATGGTGCTTAAATGTCCTCCTTTCCAGACACCTGCCATTTCAAGTGACTTGTCTGGGCCCCTTGCAGAGACAGTTTCAGACACATCCCTGTGCGTGTCCCTCTGCCCTCCTTGCAAAGTGAGGAGACAGTGCTCGCTGCAGCCCTATCTGTCTCTCCTCAACCCTCCCTCCTGTAACCACGCTCTGCCCTTTCCAAAAACCTCTGACATGCCATATGCCCCTAACTCAGCTGTCGGGCAACTACTGCCAAGCACCCTTGCTGGCCTGGGGAGGGGTAGCAGCTTTTGGCCCACAGTGCTTCAGGCAACATAAGAAATTCCTCTTGCTTCCAGATCCACACAGGCTTGCCTGGTGAAATCAATCAATGCCCATTGACTGCAAATTTCCTGCAGACCCAGGATGCCATGACAGGTGGGGTTTGTGTTTTTTCGAGCAGGGTCCCAGTCTGGGCTTTGGACTCTGGGAAGAGCTCAGGGAGAATTGGCTGTGTTTGGAATTCTGTGTCTCTGGTGGAGATGCAGCATTTAAGCATTAATTTGTTCTGCATGAATTTGCACAGGAGGCAAACATAGAGGTCAGATTCTGCCACGTTGAATTATGAGGGCCTCTTAGTTCTGCCTGCCTGCCTGCCTGCTGATCAAGGTTAATAAGAGCTGGCAAGCTCCAGAGGCCCAGTTACACTGATTGCTTTAAAATTCTTCAAAGGCCACATTGACTGTCACGAGTAGAATCAACTGTGCTGGTCTCACTGGAATTATGTTTGCTTGCCCCAATTGCCAGCTTATCTATTAATATACAGATGAACCTGTTGCTGAAATAAACCACCTTTCTTAGGTGAGTATTGATTTAGGCTGAAACTGCATTGAAATTGGTATAGAAAGCATTTGAATAAAGGACCATTGGCTTGTGTTGCACTTTCTATATTGCACCTTCAACATCTGCAGTGCAAAGACAATTTTAGAATTGAATTAAATCTCATGCTGCTATGGCTGACACCAGACACCCTTGTGTGAGGACTGAAGAGATTGGTCTTCCCTTCACACTAAAGAGGTTGCAAAAAAATCTATCATTAAATAGAATTCTTCCTCCATCAGATGAATCTACAGAGTGAAGATGGTAAAGGGCCTTGAGGGGAAGCCATAGGAGGAGCAGCTGAGGTCACTTGGTCTGTTCAGCCTGGAGAAGAAGAGACGGAGGGAAGAGCTCACTGCAGTCACAACTTCCTCATGAGGGGAAGAGGAGGGGCAGGCACTGATCTCTTCTCTGTTGTGACCAGTGACAGGACCCAAGCGAATGGCCTGAAGCTGTGTCAAGGGAGGTTTAGGTTGGATATTAGAAAAAGATTCTTCACTCAAAGGGTGGTTGGGCACTGGAACTTCTCCCCAGAGAAGTGATCACAGCACCAAGCCTGAAGGAGTTCAAGAAGTATTTGGATGATACCCTTAGGCACATGGTGTGAATCTTGGGGATGGTCCTGTGCAGGGCCAGGAGTTGGACTCAGTGATCCTTGTGGGTCCCTTCCAACTCACCACGCTCTGTGATTCAGGATGGCTCAGAGAAGCAACTCTGTGCTTCACACCTGAGCTGAACTTCTCTAGTCTGCCTTACTGAGCTGCAGCCCAAGGCCCATATTCTCACAAGAATAACAACACCACTCAAGTTAAGAGCACAGCCCCCCAACCATTTTCTGTGCCCTGCACACTGAGAAGTCGCAAGCTCCTAAGCTCTTAGTGTTCTGCTACTGCCCGTGCTTCACTGGTGCATGGCTGGACATCTCCACGCTTATCTTGCTTCTGCACTTGGATTAGCAATCTGAATCTCTTCAGTTTAATCCCCCATGCACCATGCATGCCCTGCCTGGTATAGCTAGTACAGATAGCTGCTGTCCTGAAGTCAAGACAAAGTTTACCAAATTTATCAAACTGTTTGCTTCAAAAGAGTAGCAGTGTTGCTGAGGGAAGAATGGGGAGAAATCATTTGTGTTTTCTAGAGACCTTAAAGATGAATGTAGCATTGTCTGTGCTTTGAGAGAATAAGTTCACTGCCTGTTCTGAAGAGGATGGCTCAGATGTTTAAGTCCAAAGTGGGTGCTGAGCTTTGAGTACCAAGTTTGCATAGACACCAATCTTAGGTTACAGAGAAATGCCTTTCAGGGGTGAAAAACCAGATTTCTGACATCCTTTATTAAATATTTCTGCCTTAGGAGACTGCAAAGGCTCTGTGGCAATGTCAGGTTAACGAGAGTCCGCGTGGGAGGGAACAGGGTGCAGCTTTACACTCAGTGCTAATGCTTTTGCTTAAGCATAATCCAGCTGAAGGTCTTTTCAGTACAGCAGAGTTCAGTGGAGGACTAGCTGAGTGTGCTGGTTCAGAGGGCACTAATGCAATTGTGTGATTAATTTACGGCTGTGCTTTTGTTTGCTGTGCAGGCTGCAGTTGGTGGAGACGGACAGCAGGATATGGTCACTCCTCCAGTGCTCCCTGTCCTCTGACAAAGATGACCGCTGGCCTCTGAGAGCTGTCTCCTTCAGAGCAAGGATGAGTCACTGCCCCCGGGTAAATAGTGAATGCTATGATGGCACTCACGTTTGAAAGACAGTGAGGTGGAACAAACAAGGTAATTTCTTAATAAATATTTATTTCAAGGAAACATACTGAGCTTAATCCTTTTTTCCACTGATGTTAATGAAAGTTAGGCATAGACAATGGTGCTGCAGCATTTGTAACACATTTTGACATCTGTGGATGAAAGGTTCTAAATAATAGCTAAGGATTATGTATTCCTCCGAGGGAGCGTGAGTTAGCCTGCTGGATAAATTAATAAACACATTGTTATGTAAGTATGGTAAAATGCTGCTGATGCTTCATGCTTAAACTTGACATGCTAACAAAAGGAAGCTGGGGATTGGGTTTATTTTACTTTATTTTTCATTTTATTAAATTTTATTTTTAAAAAAATTCATACTTGTAAGGCTTGCTTGAAAAATCACCATGTGCTTTTGGTTTAAAGACATTACATTTCCAAATGGACAAAAATATTTCAGCTCTGTTCCATAGGTAGAGAAATTGAGGTATTCAAAAGATCACTGAGACTTCAATGTCTTGGGATTTGTGAACTAAAGGCTGCACTCCTGGTTAATACAAAGACGCAGAAAGTGATATTTAATTGTTCTCATGATGCAAAACCACCAAAATGGTCTCACAAAAATAAAAGGACCCTCACAGTGTAAAAATGTCAGAAAGCAGATGTTCTTTGGGTTTAGATATTTAATAATGGCCAAGAAAATTTACTATGCACTCATTGTGGTATCTCTTACATTCTACCCTAAGTCTCTCCACGAACGCTACCAGTGTGGAAGACCTTGGATGGCTCTTTCGGCTGTTCGGGATACACTTCCCTGTCTTAGAGGGTTTCACCCTTAATCTCATCCCTCCACCCAGCTAAGTCTGCCCTTGGAGACACTGTGCAGTGTTGCCAGTGGGTGCTAAAGCCTGTCCTTGTGCTTCAGCCCCAGTGCTGAGGGTCTGCTAAGTGCCACTACAATTAAGACCTTTCTTTCTCTCTTCTTTCATCTAGGTCCCTGATCTTTTTGCAAAGAATTGTACAGTGGTCCTCACTGTGGCACTGGAGGATCATTTAAATACCTAGCTTGATCTCAAAACTGAAATATCTAGCACCTAAAAGGGATATCTAGTGATAGCACATTTACAAACATTAAACTGTGGTACATAAGTGATTGGTATTTGCTATTGAGTGCTAAACAGCCTAGTATGGAGTATTTATAACAAAGTAAAATTTTATATTTATATAAAACTGTAACACATTTGTAACAAATTATAATTTGTTATATTTGTAAATATAATTATATATTTATAACAAATTACAATTCCAAATTATCATGGATATGGTTCTGTTTTCCAGGTGTGACCTAAATTATTTTTGCAAAGGAAGCCCATAGAAATTACCAACAGTGAAATTAGTTATCACAGGCCAACTTCCAGTGCTTTTGCCTTAGTCTAGTATTGTACTTTCTGCACTTTCAACAACTCCACAGTTATTATTCTGTATTTGGACAAAGCAAAAATTAAAAGATCACTTTCCAGTGGATGGTAGTTTTCTTCAGAGTTGAGGAGAATTTGGGATTTGTGGTTTTTTTATATTCTCCCTTCAAATTTAGTGATTTGTACCACAAAGTTTAATAATCTGCCTCCTGTTTCTGGAGCCCTACTCTGTGGAGACTATTTTGGTGTCTATGCAATAATATGTCAGCCTTTTTAAAGGTTTCTACTAAAAGGAAAACAAGAGATGCAACATGAAGTCACAGATGGACGTAAATAAGAAAATAAACAAGACTTTAAAAAAAAAGTCAAGGAAACCTTGTGATATTTCCTGCCATCCTGATTTCTGTTCTATCTGAAATTTGTTGCTGTTTCCCTGTGGGAACGAAGTTTGGCATGATTGTGTTGTCTGTTTGTATGTCTTACAGTATGTCTTCCAGTTTCAGTGACATTTGGCAGAGAGGTAAAGGTCGGAAGGAGATGATGTTTCACAATTCTTTCAAACATGGATAATTCTGTGCAGGAGGCTAAATCTAAGTGCACTGACTGGGAATCTCATGTTTGATTAGACAGCAGAGGATTCAAGTGATAAAGTCTTTTTATATATGCCAATCAAAGATTAAAAATAAAGAATTTATACTTCTACAAGGTGACCTTGTAGAAGGTGACAAAACCTGATCATGTTAGGAAAAAATATCCTTGGGAAATAAGGTCTGTCTAGTCCTGATGCTCAAGGATCATCTTGTTCTCTGCCTTTCTGAAATGTTTTATCCACTTAGATGACTCATGAGGACAAGGACTGTTTCTTGTAGACAGTCCATACCTAGCACAGTGAGTACCAGTCTCAGCTGAGTCAAGGGCCCTTCCACAGCGAAGGCAATTTTGTGCTGATGGAGCCTCTTGCTATGAAACAATAATACTCAGATCAATCAGGTTGTCACTAATCTTCCTTTTCTTCTATTAGATACAGATAATGGAGATTCTGCCTTCCAGTACTCCTCTGGTATTAGTAAGAAGAATTATTTATTAGCATAGGAAATGAAAAAGCCAAAGATGAGCCTGAAACTCATTACAACATAGTGAAGATTGATTCTTCTTTAAGTGTCTTCTTCAAGTTTCTTATACTTAAGACTTAATAGACAAAGAAAGGGTGATGCAAGTGCAATGGGCTGGCACCTCTAGCTTGCACTGCATTTGCTTGGAGGTAAGGGAGTATAACAACAAGGGTGGGAGAAAAATGGGCATTTCCATATTGTCTCTACAGGAGAGGGGGACACACTCCCGAGTGCATCTTGTCTTCATCTCACCATTGCAGTCATTGGTGTCAAAAGCTTTTATTCTAAAGTTTTTATGTGCGAAGAGACTGTCTGGCTGCTGGGACAGCACTGGCAGCTGCTGTCAAGGGCAGCACAGCTGGGGATGCCTCCTGGAGGTCACAGCCTGTGGGTTGCTGCACACAGCCAAAGCCCAGCTGCTGGGTTTTGTCTTACTGTTTAAACAGATACTCTGTTTGGGGTGAGATGTTTCTCTCTGGACACAAAAGCAGCAGTAAGCAGTGTTTTCTTCCTTGTGCAGAACAGCTACTGTGCGGTTTGCTTTCCCGCATCACACTCTCCTTCCTTTTCAAAATGATTGTGGACAGAAAGCTATTACTTAAATATTGTTAGTAAGATGATCTCTCTGCTACTGACCTTTTCTCAGTCCTGGGAGATCAAACAAGTCCCCTGTTCAGCCCTGCCAAGTGCAGCATTTGCCCGTGTAAGGCCAGTCTGTTGTCAAAACAGCTCGTGATGCTCCACTGCCACTCTTATCTCTCTCTCTTTCTCCACTTCCCATCTCAGTGTCCTCTTTTCTCCCAACAGCTCCTTTCCTGCAGAAGCCTCACTTTCCCACTCTCTCCTTCCCGATGCAGCTCCTGCTCAGCCTCTTTTCCACCGGGCTGGAGCTCAGCCTGATGGCTGCAGTGACCTTTCAAGCGCATGTAGTGCCGTGTGTGCTGTGGAAACATGCTCCTCTCCACGTGCCAGCACAGCCACAGCCTCTCGTAAACTTTTGACCCTTGTTTAGTCCTCTGCCATCCCTGGCAGAAACAATGGCAGGGTTATATGCCCGGGTTTCATTACCAGTATTTGGAGACTGCCAGGGAACACAGCATTGCAGCTCTGATTACACTTACACTGCATGAAAAATACTCTTAAGGCAACAGCTGCTATTTTCTTCTCTGCTTTTTTTTTTCTAAGCTGTTTCTCCTCTTCTTTGATATTTTTAAAAATTATTTTTATTATTTTTTGTCTTTAGGTTGCTACTCAGGAGCCAGCTGTGAAAGGCTGCATCCCTTGAATAATACAGTGTGATGCTCCCTGAGCTGTGTGAGAAGTCCCTGTTATGGGTGAAGGCAAGAAAGAGCATAAAAACAGAGAAAGGTGGTTGCAGTCCTTTGGGAAGAGTAGAGACAACACAGAAGCAGCAAGTCCACATGTCTAAACTGGAGATTTAATGACAGAAATAATGCCTTCTCTGAGTCCAGCAGAAGAAAAATCCCTCGCCAGTTGGAAGCTGCACAGAGCAGTGTCCACTGCTTTATTCCTACTAGTAAATAAATAAAAGTGTCTTTCCAAGAAGTTTCAGAGCCCCCTTAAATTCTCTAGTGACTGGTTTGTTTTTTCTTATTTCCAGCACATCACTGTCCCACTGCAGTTGTGCTCTAAACAACTTACAAGCTTCAAAGCCTTGCTTAGAAAACATTTTCAAAAGCATTATCATTTCACATAATTTATTTGCAATACAATGGTTTTCTTAACAGCTCTTGTCACCTTATTGTATCAGCCTCAATAAATGATTTGTTTGAACATCTCCTCATACCAACTGGATGAATCTCCTGACGTTTTGCTGTGCTCCTATATCCTCCTCTCTTTGCTCCATTTCCCTGTTTAACCAGTGCATTAATGGGGAAGCTGAAGTCCAGATAAGGTGTCTCCCATCATCAATGTTCTTGACACAAACTGAACTGATAGTGGGATATCCTTCCTTCAAGCAACAGTTTGAATACCTGTCTTACAGTAACAGAAACATATTTTAATTGCTTCTTTATTGGACTCTGGCACTGCTTCCTTTCAAAACCTGTTTCTTCTTAGCTGTTGCAGATGCTGGCAGGCAAACCCAGTGGTACCTTGGTGTTCCCCAGGGGCTGCCATTTGCCCTCAATGAGAGAACAAGCTCATGTTTCATTTGAAACCAAATATTCATGATGTTTCTTGGTGTTACAGAAGACAGAAAGCTCCAGAATATCTAGAATACCAAAGATCCAAACAACTTTCTGTTTACAATTGCTTGATTTTGGAGGCAAGGCTGACTCAGGACTTTCTGTGCTTGACTTGGCAAAGCCCACCAGCTTTCACCAGCCTCAGCCTCTGAGTATTTGACTCTTTCACTCCACACATGTATCCCTGCAATGCAGATTATAGGGAGGACAAGTTATTTGTTTCTTTTATACCTGGAAATATATTTTCCTTTTGTATAGTTCAGTGGTACCTAAATAAACACTTACTGTCTTTTTGTGTCATCTTGAAACACAGTTTGATTCTGCAGAGAGCACAGCACACAGCATTCAGTGTTTGAACTGTCTTTTTAGCTCCATCCAGACTCCATGGCCTTGAAACAAATGTGCTACATCACAGCATAAACTCACAGTGGAGAAATAAGACTAATTCTAGTTACTGGATTTAACAGATTATGTTTACAAAGCAGTTGTTTGATTCTTTTCATTTCTTGTCATATCCTGTTCCATTTAAACTCGATATCCTAGTTTTTAATAGAGCAGGTGCCACAACTTTAATGACTGAGACATGGTATCTCATTATCCTAAAAAAAAAAAATAAACAAAAAGGTTGAAGACTGTTGTCAACTTTCATGAGAGAACTTTCAGACAGAGCAGGAAAGTGCAGTCAGGATCAGGAACCTGATTAGGAATACAGAGAAATGTTAAATAAATTATTACTTATGCATTATTAAAAATAAGTCACACTTCTATAGCTCCTCTCAGATAATGAACTCAAAGCCATTTATAATTAATTTCACAACTCCACATAGGTGAAGGAACAATGCCATGTTGTTTTTATGAGCAAAGAGCTGAGACACTGATATGTGAAGTGTTTACAGTGAGGTAGACCCCTCTTGAATAGCACCAGGGAGTTTTCCCCAGAAGGAACTCCACCAGGTAAGTGGGCAGGCATCCAGGCTGGTTTTCCAGTTTTTAGCTCCTGGACCTGGGACTGTCTGTCTGTCCTGGATTAGGTTGGAGTCTGGCCCAGTGGGCTCTTCAGATTTGCTCACTGAGATACTGTCCCAGCACCCCTAACTCCATGGGAATCAGATTGTTCAACTCATCATCCCAACACTTGGAGTTGCCAAAAAGACATCTCACAGAGCAACACTGTGACAGGATGCTGAGGGCTCCTGTCACTGTTGTTGCAACCTGAAAAATCATAATGCTGCACTGCAGAGGCAAAAAGAGGCCATGATACACAAATGCTAATTTAACTCATGGATGGGGGAGCTGCAACTGCCGAGACTGGAAGCTGTTGTGCCACGTGCTGACGGGAGGCAGAAGGGCTGTACTTGTCTGATCTGCTGACATGCAGCACGGAAAGAATTCAGCTGCTGCTGAACCCAATGGAAAATTATAATCCTACCCCAAATGATTTTCTGACATGGTATATTCCCAGAAAAGGCAATGACATTTACTGGCTTACTGACAATAACATGAACATTACACATAACAAAACTGAGTATTCTATCAGAGCTGAAGTCAACTGTGCAGCCCAGATTACTTCCACTTTTGTAGACTGCATTGCAGAGTGTTGTGGGAAGCAGTATTTTGGGAAGCGTAATGGGTAGAGAATCTGAGCCCCGTGAAAGCAGGAAAATGTGATTTGCCCTCCTTTTCCCTGTGCTGCTTGCGTTTGCAAATGGCAGATACTTTCTTTTCCCAGCTTTCAGCCTTATTTTATTTCTTATGGGCAACTGAATCAAGTTGCACTGTACCAGTGGTATCCTATGACTGTCTTACTTATCAGACAATAGCAGTCCTTCTGTGAAACAGCACATCCAAACCTTTCCTTACATCACTGCCCTTGCACAGATGAAGGTATTCTGTGGTTGGTGCCTTCTGCACCTGCTCTCTGTGTCACACACGGAGCAGCAGTGAGATCCTGAAGGCAGAAAATGCTATTTTTGGTACTGTACTTTAAATGTGAACATTTTTCCCTTCTCCTAAAATTGTGGTTTTTATCAGATTATGTTTCAAAGAGGCAATGAATCTCTGCATTTAAGATACCTCCCCAGAAAGTAGTAGGCTTTATTGATAAATAGGCAGGTAGGAAGAACCTATTATATTTTAAATCTCTGAAAACAAAGATCCTGATAAATTTTGTTGCTTCCTTCTCATTTTGTTGCTATTTAAGCTGTGCTAGAGGCTTGTTATGACTATATTGGGCAAGAGATACACAGAAGTTGTCTCCAACATTAGTTCCTCAAAACACCATCCTTTTCACAGGAAATATTTTGTTAGCTCTTTTCCTGCAGCCTTCTACTGACTTAGCTGTTAAATATACTACAAGAACTGCCCATAAAATGGATTCTATGAATCACAAAATCTTCAAGGTTGAAAGAGACATTTAAGATCATTGAGTCCAACTGTCAACCCAGCACAACCACAGTCCCTCCTAAACCATATACCTGGATGCCACATCCAGAGGCATCTTGAACTCTTCAAGAGATGGTGACCCCACCACCTTCCTGGGGAACTTATTCCAATGCTTAGCCACTTCCAGAGACAATTAAAAAAAAAAAAAATCTAATCTAAACCTCCCCTGATGAAACTTAAGGCCACTTCCTCTCATCCTTTCACTTGAAACATGGCAGAAGAGACCAGACCATCTCACTACAACTTCATTTCAGGTAGTTACAGAGCGTGATGACATCCTCCCTGGGACTCCCAATCTCTAGACTTAACAGACCCAGTTTCTCTTAGGGAACTGAGCCACTGCTCATAAAACATGTTTTCTAGACCCTTCACCACCCAGCACCTAAACGTCTTTCTTGTAACGAGGGGCCCAAAACTGAACATAGGATTTGAGGTGCAGCCTCACCAGTGCTGAGTACACAGGGACAATCACTGCCCTGGTCCTGCTGGGCATGTTATTTCTGATACAGTCCGAAATGTCATTGGTCTTCTTGGCTACCTGGGCACACTTCTGGTTCATATCCACCTGTCTGTCAACCAGAAACTCCAAGTCCCTTTCTGGTGAGCAGCTCCTTCAAGCCACTCTGCCCCAAGACCATAGCACTGCATGGGATTGTTATGACCCAAGGGCAGGACCTGGCACTTGGCCTTATTGAACCTCATTAGCTGTCAGCTCACCAATCCAGCCTGTCCAGATTTCTCTGTAGAGCCTTCCTACCTCCCAGGAGATCAACACTGCCACCTAACTTGGTGTCATCTCCAAGTTGATTGAGGGAGCACTCCATCCCTTCTTCTAGATCATCAGTAAAGGTTTTTGAAAACAGCACTGGCCCAAATACTGAGCCCTTGTGAACAGCATTTGTGACCTGGCACCGACTGGATTTAACTCCATTCACCACCACACTTTGAGCTTAGGCATCCAGCCAGTTTCCTACCCAGTGATGGGTGCACCTGTCCAAGCCATGAGCTGCCATTTTCTCTAGGAAAATGCTGTGGGAAAGGGTGTCAGAGGCTTTACTGAAATCCAGATAGACAACATGAACAACCTTTCCCTCATCTATTAAGGGGGTCACCTTGTCATAAACAGAGATAAGGTTGGCCAGGCAGGAAACTCTGAGTTCCAGCCGAAGTTCTCTGAAGGTTTAATGAATACTATGATATTCTTGATAATCTAGTGAGCAGCTGACTCTTATCTCTGTATGTATGTGGAAGAGCATGAAGAGAGGAAATCTGTGCCAAGTAATGGCCATATAAATAATTTCTTAGACACAAAACTGTTTTGTATCTTTACACGCATATCTCTATAAAAGGAGAAGTTACCAAGGCAGCACATTTTGCCTCTAGGGCAATATGCTCTTTTCTTGCATTTGTTTTTCATTTTCTAGAAACAATCTTATTTACTTTATCAGAATTCATCATTAATAATCACTTGTCAAAATTTTATGACATTAACAGCAATTATTTTGCCATTCTTCATTGCATATTTCCAGAGTGAACAATAGAGTGTATATTCCATATTTTATAATAAACATATGGCAAGAAAACATTTATGTTTCTGTGAATAAACAGAACAGCTGTAACATCTGAACAACAGAATGAGGTATGGGTTTGGGATTTGATTCTAATTTTAGGAAGTGAAACATAACATTAGGATTAGACAGGAAATATTTGCTGAAAATAAGAAAAGGTTACTTCAACTTTTTGGAGTTACAAGATGGTATTCAAAAGAGGTATTTTTATAGCCATTAGGGAGGCATACAGGGTTTATGCAGATTTGACATTTTCTTCTTCCTTCTCTATTTGTATCTGCAGCCCAGGGTGAACAACCTCCTTTTTGTTTGCTCTCTCTAAATATCTTTGTCTGGACAGCTGTTGATTCAGACCCCGTGAATAAATAAAATGAAGAGGGCCTCCTGCATGATTCAAAATGAAATGCTATTTTTCTGAACCCTGACTTGCCATTTGTGGTGTTAGCATTATCTTATTAGACAAACAAACGGCCTCTTCTCCCTCCTCACAAGCATATTAGCTTTGCTCTTGCAAAAGCTGCAGCAAGTGAACTTTCCTGACATTAATGGGAGGTGACGGCAGGCGAGGGAAGATGTTGCCTTTGTCCAAGAGGAGGAGAGGCTCTGTGAGCCCAGCGTGCCTGCAGCGCTCCAGCTTCCTGCACAGCTTTTATAATCCCAGTGCTTGTGAGTGTTACTGAGGGAAATCAAAGACAAAATCCTTTAAGAATTCAGTCCTGTCACCCCTCTGCACACTGCCTCTCACCATTGCTTAGGGAGAAGTATTCATACAAAAGCCTCAGTGGTCACCCCGTGCAAGCACTGAAAAATAGGGTCAGCTGAAAGAAAATGCTAAAAATGCAAAAATTAATAATTATAATAGCAGTAACAATTCCAATAGCCTTATTTTACATGTATGGAAATGGAGACATGGAAAACCACAATTTGCTGAAGCTAGGAGCAACAGCTGGGGCTGGGATGAAGGTGCTTCCCTTTCTAGGCCTCTCTTCTAATGACTAGATCAGATTTTATGATCTGAACATGTGATTGCTGCCTGAAATTCTTTATTAAATGTGACTAAAATTTGTCAGGAGAGCCTTATAGAGCTCTTTGAGGTTCAGGTATCCTCACTGACCCTCAGAAATATCTGTGCTGCCTCTTGAGGAACATCAGGCAGTTTGAATGAACATTACTGCACTGGCAGCTCAGTGGCTGTGTTTGCATGACCTAGCTCATACAAGCCCTTTTTTACATCTCCATTAGCATGTTTGCAGGCCACTGCACTTAACTGCACCCTGTACCAATGTTTTAGCTCCTGTTCCTTTTGGACAGTCCAGCGTTAAGGGAGGAAGGTGACGAATAGGATAAAATCACAGAGACAACATGCCACAATGTAAGGAGACGAGAGCTGCCAAACAGAAAGTTTAATGGATGCTGTAGCTTCACCAGACAAGGAATAATTTGGGAAACCCTACGAAAATTGTACATACATACATAAGTTCTGTGGAAAATAGCACCCCATGGCTGTAAAAGATGAACAATACATTGAAGTTCCAGTCTCCAGGCCTCGTGTGGGTTGTGGGGGCTCCATGGCTGGGCAGCTGCTCTGCTGCAGTGAAATGTACTGCAGAGGAGATGGGTCTGGAAGGTGCCAAAATAGCTTCTCTTGTGCATAGCAGGGGTGATTAGACAGGGCTGCTGTAAAGTCAGGGAAAATTATTCTAAGCAATCTCTATCGTCACCATACATTTTAGAAATTTTAGATGTTCTGGAGTTTCCAGTGTGTTACAGCAAGAGACAGTGGAGACTGATAAAATTAACTCATGTCTACTGTTGTGATCTTCTCAACCTCCAGAACACAGGAAAAGGACATCAGATTAAATACAGGTTATCAGGCTGGAAAAGGATGAAATTCCTGTTAGTCAGCATGATCAATTAAATGAAATTTAATTTGCTTTCCAAATGTGTGCACAGGACAAACCCAAAGCCCAGACAAAATGGACTGTTCTCATTTTTCTTTAAGCAAATGGCAAATCTGAACCACTTCCAGAGTTATTGGTGGCTGTGTGGCAAAGCTGGTCCTGGCACAGTGACAGCTTGAGTGGATGGAGCTGATGATTGTCTGAGGAATGAATTTCTTTGGAAAAAGCCAGGCTCACACAGTCAGCAGCTGGAGGAGGAAA
Source organism: Pyrocephalus nanus (assembly GCA_038380795.1). Taxonomy (NCBI): domain Eukaryota; kingdom Metazoa; phylum Chordata; class Aves; order Passeriformes; family Tyrannidae; genus Pyrocephalus; species Pyrocephalus nanus. The sequence goes on along the minus strand of CM076265.1, from coordinate 46,100,832 downwards.
GGAATATTTTTGGGGTCATATAGACCAAACTGCCTGAAAACAGAACATGAGGTCACAGAGAGTGCAAGTGCAGCAAGGCAGGATGAACACATCCTGAGAGAAAAGAAAAAACTAGATCATAAAATCTGAGAAAAGAGGAGAAACCACATATCATTCATTAATGATTCCCAGGTTGCTTGGCATCTCAGATTAAGTGTCTGATCCAGAGATGCATTTTACAGGGACAAAAATGATTCCTGCTTCAGCTCACTTTTAAGGGAAAACCTCAACTTTTGTATGTCTTATTTCAGAAACTGACAAAATTTCTTTCATCAGCTCTCTGTCATGTGCCACCCTGCTCCAGCCATACAGCTGGGCTGTAACTCCAGGAGATGGGGACAGCTCTCCTTCCTTCCCTCAGTGCCAGCAGTATACCAGTCATGAGAAGTGGCAGCAGCCTCTGAGCCTTTGGGATCTATGCAAGGCACCGGGGCATCCACATCTTCTAAACAACTTCCTTTCAAAGGTAAGACAAGACTCAAACAACATCCTGGGCTGTCTGTTGAGGTTTTTGGCAAGTATATCTTTAGCTGCCTAAAGCTTAATAAAAATCTGCCTGGAGATGCTATATTCATATTGAAGCCTATCCATGTAAGAGAGCAGCTCTTGACTGCAGCCAGGAGCACCATAGGGTGGTTGACTTCTCCTTGCCTGGTAAGGTGTACTCAGCCTGAGAGTGTTTTCATTTCTCAGCAGCTATGAGGAGCTATTATCACAGAATCACAGAATGACAGAATATGCTGAGTTGAAAGGGACCCACAAGGATCATCAAGTCCAACTCCTGGCCCTGCACAGAACCATCTCCAAGAGTCACACCAAGTGCTTGAGAGTATAATCCAAATGCTTCTTGAACTCCGTCAGGCTTGGTGCTGTGACCACTTCCCTGGGGAGCCTGTTCCAGTGCCCAAACACCTTCTGGGTGAAAAACCTTTTTCTAATATCCAACCTAAATTGTTTCTCTGCTTTAAGCAGTTTCACCATCTAAGTAGAGATGAGAACACTGGTACAAATCCCTGAAATCAGGATTGATTGAAAAAAAATTGTTCTACTACAGGTATAATCAACTGGTGGGAAGCACACCACTGACTACCTGCTGTGGATATGCGTGAAAAAAATAACATGAAAGAAGCCCTCATCTTTCTTGTATCTAGTTCCTTTGATATTGTTAAAACAGATATGTTTTAACAGCGTGTCTGGTACTATGACCTCCGTAAGGGGCAGAAAAATGTAATGACCGTGTCTAGCTCTGACTTTCAAACATGCATGGTCACAAAGACAAGGATGGCACTGCTCCCAGGAGCGTGGCACCAGGATGTTTCCCTGCACTCTGTGGACCCCTTAAAGACCAATAGATTTATAGTAAACTACAAACTTTTGGGTTTGAAGCCTGTCAAAATACCTGCTGTGTTGTTTTAAACCTGAGCTAAAGTGGAACTTACAGAGGAGAAAGGAGAGTTTATTTATAGTTATGTACATCTTAGAGATCCCATGTAACAAGAACATTTGTTTTTCCTCAGGGTACTTGAGCAGACTTTGTGGGTAAAGTTTGTTTGTTTGCTTATTGTTATAAATGATATTGAGCTGCAACCTAATGTTGGCAAAGTTGGCCATGTTGCTATGGGAAAAATGCCAAGAGACCCAAAGTTGATTATTCGTACAACACTAAAATATTGTTTTCAATAAAAATAACACTTTTCTGGTTTTCTCTTACTCTTCCTCATTCCAGAGATTTGTGCCTGAATTACCTTGTTTTCCCAGAGATGACAGATATTTAACCTGAAGGGAATTTGCTAACAATATATGTTACTTTACAATATGTTATTGGCTTATGTTGTAGCACAGTGTTCACCAAGATAACATGGTGTGAAGTTACAGGTGATGATGTGACATGAGTCATGGTCTACCCCAAGAAACAACTCTCTCTTCCCTTCAAAATCAAATATCTGTCATTATTTAGGCTTAGTGTGAAGCATTTTAAGTTTTGATCTAAGCAGAAAGGTGTATATTCTGGTGGTGGTGGTTTTTTTAATTTTAAAGGCATTGGAGCACTTGAAGCTTCAGCTTAATTAGAGTCACTTCCTGAGACTGCTGAGTATGTCTAACTTTAAAGATGATGCTGTATTCAGGTAGACTGTATGATACTTGTTACATAATGCCAGTGGTTTGAAAGTTTTTGAACTTTGCTTGTAATTTCTTAAGAATTAATACTTGAAAAACACATACACATCTGCTAATAAATACAATAAAGACTATAAAAGGTGAGGCTGAGAAGTGCAAATTACATCAGACATTTATAAGTAGCCACATTATGTTTATTTACCATTATATTCATTATTTTTTGCTAATATCCATATACCCTTGCAAAATAGGATCTCCCATTTCACCCACCTTTCGCAGTGTTCAGTTAGACTGGGGTCTAAGGTACTCTTGGAGAATTATTTCCTTCACTGTCTATTGCTACAGTCTGACCTGAAGATATTTGTGGATGTCTTGCACATATGCAGTAATGATATCCATGTATTATACTGCAGAGATTTCTGGTATATGTGGTCTTCTGTTTATAGACTTGACTTATATTGAATTTCAAATCTTATGTTTACCCAAGTAGCTACCATTTCATACCATAATAAATAAATGCTTGGTAATGACATAGCATTTTAAGCCATTAGACATTGCAGGACTGCAGGCAGAAGTTAGAAGCTTTCAAAGTTTTTGTACTAAATATCCCCCATCAATATCTCTTGAGGAACTAACAATTACATCCTTGAAAGCTACGACAGATACATGCATCTGGTTTTGTTCTACTGATCAAAAAAAGAGTCGGTGACCATATATTGTAGAAGACTATGTTTTTATGTGAACCCTGAGCTGTTAGCTTATGGCAATTCACAGGAACAAAAATAGTCTCCAGGGTTATGTTCCTAAACTGGCTTTTGTGTGGTATCTCATACACAATTAGACCTGAGGCTCTTGATGGAAGGCTTTATGACCCTTGGTTAGCATGATCTAAATTTATTGCTTGAAAGGATTAATTATTAATTATGTGCAATACCTTTAAAAGTTCTTGGCATTATTATAGTCTATGGACTTGGAAAAATATGGAACTGGTAGCACTATAAAATGATACCGAAGCTAAAATGTACAGTCCTGGCAATTACTTTATGGTTATGTAAACTGAGTAAGCTGAAAATGAGATGAAACTGTTGGGGTGGTCTACTTGCTGGAACCAAGCTTCCTGGGTCTTAATGACTTTGCCCTTTCCATAATGCTGAGCAAGGTTTGCATCCTGCTGTTTCTTCTTGTGTCTCAATTCTAATTGGCTTCAAGACTTATTTTTGAAGCAATGTAATTGGTTTCACTGGAAATACCTGTCAAAAAGCAAACTGGAAATGGGGAAAAGCCCCACATTTGTGTGTGCTGATATATTCCTATACACAATTAACACAATGCACTATGTGTTGAGAAGAGTTTTTTACTATGAACTCATTGACTCGACTAATTTTTTACACATTCCTTAAAGATCCAGTCTCTAATTAGGAAATCTTTTTCAGCTAAATCTTTATGACCTTTTAATGAACTAAATATAAGAAAGGAGAAGGCTGTGCACTATGCAATTGCTGTAACTAATCAACAGAAAGAACATAAATATAGAACTTGTACAGATCCTTCAGTTACTCAGCATGATACAGGGTATGTTTACTTGATAGTTTTTCAACAAAAATTGCTTTCTCTGGTGACGTATCTTCCAGATTTAACCTCCTTACAGATGCTTCTGAGCATTTGCAGCTCCTGAGCGCTCATTAACTCTGAAAGCTGTGCTATTCACAAAAATTAGTAATGCCACCACCTTACCAGCACGGGAGTTCAAATGCTTCAGGAGAGTGACTGGAGATACAAGACTGTATATGCCTTGAATATCAAAGTTTAGGCCTATGTCATATCAGAGATCAGACTGAATGACCCCAAAATCTCCCCCTCTAGATTACAAAGACAGGAAGCAATGAAAGAAAAAGCTCACCAGCAGCAGCAACAACAAAATTGGATCATTACCCAAAGTCTTTCAATCACTTCAGGTGACTGAACTGGCACCTAATGGAAAACTGACTCTGTCCTGCCCAATGACCTCTGAGGATGCTTTTTGCAGCCAAAATGATCCGCAACCCTTAACTGCAAATTCCGATTAATTTCAGCAACAGTTTTGTGGCTGGTGCTGTGGCTATAACATCTAGCAGAACAATCAAATTCCTTTAATATCCTAACCCCACATTACCAACTTTTAATTGGATTCAGCCATCAGAAAGACCCCAGCAAGAAGGTTGGTAAAGAAGACTGGAACTAGTGGTAACAATCATAAACTGCACAGACCTTTCCTGCAGGGACACAGAAACTTCAAGACTCCCCAGACATCTGCTTTGAGCTTCCTTCCAGGCAGCTTTGCTGTGGACACTATCAACCCTGCCGATTAAAGACTGACTGGACATACCTGGAGCTGTGCTACAGCTTCGGGGAAAAATGGTTGCTGTGCTACAGAAACGCTGCTTGCAACATTAAGGTCACACCATCCTAACGTGATCCTGCTGCAGAGATGAACACGGATTCCGGCACACTGAGTTGTGCTCTGCCGTCCTCAATGAACCGAAGGTGGTTTGCCCCGGGGGCTGCTCATTCAGCTGTCTGCTGCAGCTCGCACCAAATTAACATACAATAAAATCGAAAGATTCTTCCTCGACAAGCAGCCTGCTGATTCATCTGTTGTTTCACTGTGGTGCTCTACTCATTACCACATTTGATTTCATTTGTACATGTGCTAATCATGAAAAATATACTGTCAGACCCTTGCTTTGGGGCACGAAAGGTCAGCAAAGCAAATAGGTGTTGCCTTCTGGGGCAATCAAAATATACCACGTAACATAAATTTGGAATGGCTTGCAGATGCTGCATAGTAGGGAGATAAAAAGATTTTAATCCTTGTTTAGGACTTGTGTTTGTGTGTGGGGTTTGGGTTTTATTTCTAATTTGCACAAGCATATTATGTAAAGGATTACTTACCATACATGATCCTTTTCTCTTTTAATTTCCATAAATTCCTCAATATTAAAAGAATGATCATGTCCAGTCTAGGTACTAAGGGGTACTGTTTCTGAAAAAAAAAGTTATTTAGATCATTAACCTGAGCAGTGATCACAGTAAGTGGCATCTTCTAAGCACGAGGAACTATTGTACTGCCAAACTAGATTAAAAACTGAAGTTATATTACTTGTTTCTATTCCTGTTCACACATAAATAATTTTATTTACTATGCAGTTTTAAAATTAATTTGAGTTAATAATATGACATTCAAAAATTCTCAACAGTTGTGTTTAAACTGCTAAGACAAGTTTTCTTTTCTGGTGGCTTCCTAAGTTTAGCAATGTCAGCTGGAAAGACATAAATACAGTAGATCAAAGGATGGAACTTCCCTATAAATTCATCCTTTTTAGCAGCAAGTCAAGTCTTACTTAAGTAATGAAAATTACTGATAACTAAGATTCTCTTTTTATTAGTTTGTGATGAATTTCCAACAATTTAATGATCAATGTGAACAAAAAAAAATTTCCATTAAAGATGCTGCATCTATTCAGCCAATAATGCTTTTGCACTTCACGCTGTGTGGCAGCAGTTAATGACAGTGTTTCTTGCTGTCACCTACAGAATGTTCTGGGGGGGGGGAACCTGTGGGCACACTTCTCTAAGCCTCCAGCATCCAACTTCACCAGCTACAACATACAAAGATGAGGGTGGAGAAGTAACAAATAGTGAAAAGAAAAATGTAACATTAATAAGTGTGTTTAGGGTTGCTCCTTAAGCCAAGAGACTCCCATAATATAACAGAGAAACATTAGAAGATTTTTAAGGTCTGTTTCAGGATGTGCCATTTCAGATTGCCTTAGCATCCCACATTTCTTAAAGGTCTTTTAAAAAGGTCAAGTTGGGAACTCATGCAAGTTTATTCCTTTTAGTTAAAACACAAAGCATGACAGTAAGTCTTCATTTGCTGGTTTTAGTAGTATTCTTGATGATCCAAATATTTATTTAGCAACAGTGCTCATGTGGTAGCACATGTAATCACCTCACCAATGCCTTGTTCTCAACTATTAGTTCTTAACTCCACAAGCTTCTAAATACCCTTCTCCCTCACTGAGATCTAGAATAAACTCTCTCCTGGGTAGGGAGGAACACAAACTATTGCTATTTTCATGGCAATAAGGATGCAATTTAACTTACATAAACAAATGAGACGAAGCATATGAACTGTAATTTATTTAATTCATACACAAGGAATACAACAAGGAATATAAGAACTTCTGCTTTACATATGTATTTTAAATTCTTTTTAGGTATTTTAATTTTGAAACTTAACATTCAGTAAGAAAGTATACTATCAAAAGCCAGGTTTGAAGACCAGGTAGGAAGTATTCTTACTCTGCTACTTGGCAGACTGTCACGTGGGAATGTTTAAAACCACTTTTTTTCCAGCATAAAAGTCAGGAAAAAATCCTTTTCTGTAATTTCTTGTGTACATAGTTGCAATGTGTTCTAGCTGCCTTTTAATAAGTGTTATGTTTTAAGATGACAAGAAATTGAAACCTAAACCTTTCCTGCTACTCAAAGTAACACAGGCTTTGCCATAGGAATGCATTAAGTATAGTTCATCTACTTTGAGCTGATATTTTCAAAATGCTGTATGGGACATTTGCTCTGGCTAACTGTTCTTACATAATAAGAAACATGCTCATCAGAGCATAGCAAAATGCTCTTTTAACTGTTTGATGAGCTGCTGTGTATCAACATGGCCTGGGAATGCTTCTTCTGACTTCTGAGCAGCTGTGTAACTCCTCTGAAGATCTCCAACCTATAAGAAACACACAAAACACTTTGAAAATCCAAGCTCTGCAGTGTTTATGTCATGTATTCTGTGCATTCTGTGCAGTACATTTCTGATGCTCATGGATGTTTAAACCTAGCTGGTCTTAAGAGCATACGGAGTCAGAATAGAGACTTTTGAACTTAGGGTTATGTTCCCCTTACCAAGGGATGAGAAGAAAAAGATAGACGTGATTTTAATGGAAGGGATGCTTCAAGACAGCAACTTTACATATCCCATTTCACCCGACTTCTTGGAGAATGGACAAGGTACACACCATGCCCAGTGCTTGAAGTAAGGAGGAATAAAAAATAGAAGTTTTGCTTTTAAACTTCACCAAAGTGCTGTTACATATATGAGAAAAACACAATCCATAAGGCCTCTGTAAAAACTGCAACTGCATGTGATTTCCTGCTTCATCACAATGCTAGAGAACTGACGTTGCTCCTCTGCTGCTTTTATAAGTAGTTGTTCCCTACTTAGGGAACTTAATTTTTTTCCTAAAGAGCCATCATTTTTTGGAAGGATGAAAAAGAAAGCATCTCAGAAAGTGGGTTCAGCAGAAAAGAATCCAAATGTTTGGGAACACATCTAGTAAAAGTGATAACTCCTGGATGGAAAGGAAGGAGATATGGACAGTCAGGAGTCCTTTGCTGCCTGTGTATCAGCCAATGCAGAGCTTCAGTGCAGCAACAGTTCTCTGAAGGAGAAGAAATCAAGGTCCTGGCCAGTGAAGTCATGCTTTGTAAACCATGGCCTTACATCAAATCTAAGGATTGCATTACCCCACTGTATCAACACCTGGATGATGAGGCTGTCTGTCTTCTCTCATAAGGGTTCTTTGTGCAAAAGCTACGCAACAAGACATTTGCAGACTAGGATTTACTCCTTAACTGGTAGGTAAAATATGCAATTATTCAAAACCCTCTTATGTTTCACAATGGGGAGGATACGCTTACAAATTAATGGGTTGTTCTTTCTTGACGCGTGTACTTTAGTATCTGTAGGAGTTGAGCTGCCCACACAACACAGAATCATAACAGAATCTTGAAGGTGTAGGCACAAGCAAAGAAGCAATCTTTTTCTTGTGAAAAATGTAAGGACTTATACAAGTTCTCCTTATTATCAGGAATGTTGCACACTGTTAATATAGTGTCTTAGACACTCTGTATGGAATAAATTATTAACACAAAAAATTCAAAGGTTGTAAAGCTGAAGAACTGACTTTCCTTTTGAGATCAGTAAGATCATGGCATAAATAAAGGACATTTTTTCTATAATTACTGATAAATCATATGATACTATTTCACTTCACATTCTGAAAAAGCCAATGACCATAAAGAGTGTAGATGGAATTGTTAATGAATTGTTCATCTTCCAGGCATTTGGACAATTAAAAAGTTACTTTATAGCTAATTTGCCTCATTTATTCTCAAAAGCACACTGGAATGACTACTTTGACACACTTCTGGGTATTAAAATGAAAACATAACTTACATTTTCCTTGAGTTTGTGCAGTCTTCATTCTTTTATCTTTCCTATCTGGAATTCTCAGTATTAACAATAACCCCCCCCTATGCCTCACCAAGACTCATGTTTTAGATGACAAGAACAGGACAGTGCATTACCTTCTCTGAGAGTATGGCAAAATTGTAATGAGGCTCATACATATGAGGTGCTAAAGATGAAGCCGTCTGCAGCAAAGCTCTCGCCTATACAGAGAAATAAAAAAATAATATAGTGAAATATTAATAATTCTTAGAAGAAACTTAGAAGTTAGATGTTCATATGATACCTCAACCTCAGAGAAACTACATGTTTAGCAGAGGGACGAATGAAGCATTCTGCTTAGGCTAAGATTCAACACTGACCTGTTCAATCTGACCTTTTCGCATTTCCAGCACAGCCAAGTTGTTGTAAGCTTCTGCATAGTCATTGTTGTTGACTAATGTTAGCTTGAAACACTGGTAAGCCAGATTCAGGTCTCCTATCCCCTAAAAGTAAGACTGTGTTTTAATGTGTTGAAAAGATTGGCAACACCATGCATCTGTTTTGTTGTCTGTAGTATCTTTTCACCCATATGTACTAACATGGAATGCAAATTACAATAAAAACATACTGATCAGAAGCATATGTGCTTTCTTCCCAGACCCTCTCATTTTTTTCTTATTCTTTCTCTAGACAGAATCATTTCATGCCCCAAGGGATATTTGCTTCATCTAATTTAACTTTTAGATTACTGAAGTGTCCTCTAAAGACTATGCTATCTGCTACTGTCTATAGCAGGGTAAGATGTCTCCAGAGAGGAAGTCATCTTGCCTCTCTGTCTCTACACAAATTTTAAAAAAGAAGATAAAAATTAAGGGAGATTAATTTCTTGGATGGAGCGGCTGAACAGTACTTTGGTGTTATGAATGACACTGATATAGCATCAGGTTAAAATCAAAAGTGACAAATGCTAAAAGAACACAGGCACAAGTTCAAATTTAAATGTTTTAGCAGTATAAATTACTGTGTTTATTCCAATTGCAACACAAGCAAGATGAACAGTTGGGTTTCTCTCTGACTCAAGTTAAATCATTATCAGAAATCATTTGAAGACGTTTCATATTAGAAAGCTGTCAAAAACTTTATTCAGTAAACTAATTCTGGGCACGCAGCTAAAGAGAAATCTAACACAACTTCTGGAAAAACACCTGCAAAAATGGGCAAAAAATGAAAATTTGTGTAGAAATTTAACAAAGTTTATCACACTTGCTGCTGAATGTGTATTTTTATAACAACAGAATCGGTCTAATGCTCCATGTAACACAAATAACAGCTCCCAGAAAAATATCTGGAATTCAATTATTTTTTTTTTTTAGATTATCTTGTATTCTAGTCAAGGCCTTCAAAGGCAGGTACATGTTGCAAATTTTTAGAAAGATGGGAATGTTAAAGACAGTGGGGGGTGAGCCTCTTTTAGCAGTCAAAAGCCACATTCTGTAAAGTTTTTTTCTTTTGCTGCCTCTTCTCTGCTGAAGTGCAAATCAAATTCCATCTGTACTGGACTGTACACTATTGGGTTTTATACTTCCAAGTAGGGAAATGACTCCTTCCTAGTTGTTTTTTTTTACTTTTTTTTTTCCCAATTGTATTTATTCAGAAAGATTGTTAATATTTTTCATACCACAGCCACGTGTCCCAAGTTGTACCACACATCTGCTGTTTCCTCCTCATTTTCAGCCAAAAACAGTGCCCGTTCAAATGAAGATAGTGTCATATCATATTGCTGGGCATAGAAGCAACAGAGGCCCAGATTGTTAAAGAGCTGGCAGTTATAAACACCCATCTGCAGTAGCCGTCTAGATTGAAAGAAAATATTTTTTTCATTTATGTTTTTGATTAATTTCAAATAAGAGTTCTACTCTAAAAGACAAAGTTCTCTCTTACTTTCTCCGTATTCTGAGAGGGTGTAAAAAACAAGTGTTATACTCTTACACTTGGTAGTTTCATGAAGGGCAATGCAGGGCATTTTTTATTAGAATCAAAGCTGTGCAAAACAGTCTGTGTAAATTAGTATCTTCTGTCTTCTTGACTGCGTCACAGGATCTGACTTTACTGTACAACAGAGCTGGACATGGACTTTCTCCAATTCCTCTTTCCAATCCCTTGACCTCAATCAAGCTGTAATTCATTGCAGTTACTTTTTATAACTCTTCACACTTCAATTTTTTGCTTGATACCCCCGCATCCTTCAGTGCTGCTTTAATTAGTAATAGTACATCTTGATGTGAATCTACATTAATCTTACATATGAAGCATAACTCAGATTTTGATTCAAATTGATGTTGTTTAATGTGTCTTTTAGAATGGAGCTATATCATAAAAATTCTGTTAATACTTATAGGAAAAACAAAAATGCTTTGAGGGCCAGGGAAAATGGGCTGTTGTCTGCAGCATGACTGGGAGTTCCTTAACCTAAAGCATAAGAGCTCAGGTCCAACAGAAATGAGGTGGTAGTGCTTTTAGTGACTTAATTTGCTCATAGACTTAAGAACATGAGTCACGCTCCTTTGTCCTCTTGACTGTACTGAAATAAAAAGCAAGCAGCACTGTTCAACACTATGTTTTTATTGCTTTCAGTAAAGCATGCAGGAAGCCCAGCCCACATTCAGGTCAGGGATTTTGTGGTCACAACTCCTGGTCACTTCAGGTGAAGTTTTTCAAGATTCCTCTTTTTCAAAGGGCTAAATAGGAAGTCCTTGTGCCTCTCGGATGCAATTGAAGCTGAGAGTAAGATCTACTGATCTCAAACTGCCTCATGCTGTGAAGGAACTTGACTTGTGTATTAGCTGAGTAACTGTTTTGATAATCTTTGTTGACACTCCTCATGTAATGATGACAAATTTTTAAGAGAATGATGTAATTATCACTGGATAAGAAGATACATAAAGTGATTTTATGGTGATATTTGTCCAAATGCTCATTCATCCTCCCATGCCAATCTCCTAATTTGTTTTTCCTACCAGCAATGCAAAAATCAACCCCTTATATTACCCTCCCACACATTTAGTTCCCCTCCCTCCCACTTTATCTCCCTCCCTCCCTCTCCACAAGTGTAGATACCTGTAAAACCGCAGAGCTATTTCGGGCTGGTCTGAATAAAAATGGTTACTGCCAATGCATGCAATGGCTTCCACATGAGTATTGTCTTGTTTAAGGACATCTTTATAGTACTCTGCAGCTGAGGAGATATTGTTCATTTCCTATACAATTGGACAAAAATTCCAATTACTTCAACTGCTTAACATCTATTTTTATCATAGAACTTACTAAAATGTCAATCTACCAAGTGCTTTACCTATGTGCTATATAACACTTCACAGAATCACAGAATATGCCGAGTTAGGAGGGAGCCACAAGGATCATCAAGTCCAACCCTTAGCCCTGCACAGGACCATCCCAGGTAATGTTCCTGAGAGAATCATCCAAACACTTCTTGAACTCTTGTCAGGCTTGCTGCTGTGACCACTTCCCTGGGGAGCCTGTTCCAGTGCCCAACCATCCTCTGAGTGAAGAATCTTTTTCTAAAACCCAACCTAAACATACCCTGACAAAAATGCAACTATTCCCTTGAGTCCTGTCACTGGTCACCACAAGGGAGAGATCAGTGCCTGCCCCTCCTCTTCCCCTCACAAGGAAGTTGTAGAGTGCCATGAGGTCTCCCCTCAGTCTCTTCTCTAGCCTGAACAGACCAAGTGACCTCAGCAACTCCTCATATGGCTTCCCCTCAAGGCCTTTCACCATCTCCATTGCCCTCCTTTGGACAACCTCTAATAGCTTAATATCTTTCTTATATTGTGGTACCCAAAACTGCACACAATATTCAAGGTGAGGCCACACCAGTGCAGAGCAGAGCGGGACAATCTCCTCCCATGACCGGCTGGTCATGCTTTGCCTGATGCCCCCCAGGACATGGTTGGCCCTCCAGGCTGCCAGGGCACTGCTGACCCATCGACCAGGACTCCCAGGTCCCTTTCTGTGGTACTGCTTTCCAGCATCTCATCCCCCCACAAAGATCCAGCATTGCCCCATCCCAGGTGCAGAATCCAGCACTTTCCGTTTCTGAACTTCATGTGGTTGGTGATTGCCCCATCCTCTAATTTTTTGAGGTCTCTCTGCAAGGTTTCCTTGCCTTTGAGGGAGTCAACAGCTCTTGCCAGTTTTGTGTCATTTGCAAACTTGCTTAATTTCCCTTCCAGTTCTGTGTCCAAGTCATTTTTGAAGATATTGAAGAGCACAGGGCCTAAGATGGAGCCCTGTGGAACCCCACTAGTGACAGGTCATCAGTCTGATGTTCCCCCATTCACTATTACCTTCTGTGCTCAACGTGTGAGCCGTAACCTCCATTCCCCATCTCCCTGCACCACTGAGGAGGGAGGAGAGAGAGACTAGGAAGGAGGGAGGGATGGGGGTAAGGTGTTTTTAAGATTTGGTTTACTTCTCAGTATCCTGCTCTGATTTTGATTGGTAATAAATTCAAGTAATATCCCCAAGTCAAGTTTCTTTTTCCCTTGACAATAATTGGTGATTGATCTCTCCCTGTCCTTAACTCATGAACTTTTCATTTTATTTTCTCTCTTCTGTCCATTTGTAGAGGGGAGTGATAGAGTAGCTTTGGTGGGCACCTGGCATCCAGTCAGGGTCACCCCACCACACACATGCAACAGGCACTTGCCACTTCTTGCACAATGTCTGTGATATATAGAGCTGTGCAGTTTCCCAGTATGGTAACACAAAATACACTTACTTCCCCAGTCAATGCCCCAATTATTTTCAATGCTTTGTAAATCAACTTATGAATAACTCTGTACAAAAATGAGAATATAATTGCATATGAAGAATTATTATGTGTCTTTGTAAACAGGAATCATGAATTTACCAAAATTTGTACTACCTAGGATATGTCAATTAGGACAACTATATTGGATAGAAATATATGCTTGGATGTGTGCTACTTGGAAGATGAATTAGGGTGAAGTCATTGCTGTAAATGATGGCACATTGTTTCTGATGAGTGGAAGGCCCAGAGAACCCTGTCCCAAACCACAAAAAAGATCAACCTCACGTCTGTGTTTAGAAAGGAATAACTTGTACCTGTGTGCTGCAGATACACTGTGCTCTCAACATAACTAAAGAATAAGCTTTTGTTTAACCTCAGCAGTGTATTCAGCTATTAAAAAATGGATGTTTGGTCTTAGTACTAAAGCAGTCTTTTTAAAAATTATGGGGTTTTTTTAAAACCAAAAAAGCTCTACAACTCTTCCTACTGTAAAAAGTTAGCAATAGGGAAGAAAAGCTCTGATTAAGATGGCTGATGCACATATTCCACTTGGGAGTATAGGTAATGAGAACAGCCCTGTGTTGCAGTACAAATCCTTGCTAATGAAGCTATAATCCTGCAATCAGGTGTCAGTGCAAAACTAGATCCTATCAACTATATGCTGCTCTTTAATAATTCCTTAAAGGGTTATGCAATGTTATATATGGTTCTGCAAAATAATATCCATATTAATAACTGTTTAACAATTCAGAAAGAAAAGCCTCCAAAAATTATGCAGCTGTTTGCTTCCTTGCTGAAGGACAAGAAGGATTTAATATGAAAATGGATTAAAGCTTAGGGGTTAGATGAGAATGATGAGAACAGGGTAGAATGCCAAGTATGAATGTAGACCAAAAAAACCATACATTCATGACTTGTTTAAAACATTTGTTCTGGAACAGCATCATTACGAACTTTCAGTGAAAACCAATAATAAGTCCACTGTTTCACATAAAAATACACACTTTTAAAATACAAAATGCATGGTTACCAAGCTAAAATGAAACTCCTTTAAAACTAATCCTACTTAAAATGACATCTACTTTCTAACTAAAAAACATTCACATTTCAACTGTTCCCACTGGTTTCATAGTGCTAATAAAAACAACCTCGATGAGCAAAGTATTTTGCTGATTGATTCTGCTAGCAGGCTGTTGGTGACTTGAGCAGTTTCAGTATACAGTGAAACATAGATAAACTAGCCTCAGCTACAGGGACGACATCTGGACCACTTGGCCCAGTGTGCTTCTGCATGCCAAGGGTAAATAGGATCTCACCAGTGGGATTAACTGTTGAAATCAATAAGCCTGCGAGGCTCCTCTGATGTTACTTTAGTATCTTTGTGTAAAGTCACCTGCTTTGCATTAGTGGTACTGAAAATCAGCATAGTTAATTTTTGATGATCTTACAGTTATATTCAACTATTGTCTCTTTTTTCTAGCTCAAGCACCTAAATTTGGCCACTATAAGGATTGTGTAATGGGTGCATACCTCGTAGATTCTGGCAATTCCACAAGTAAGAGTCACTTCTCCAGGAAATCGATCTAACCCTTGCTTGAAAAGGTTCAAAGCTGTTACAGGCTGATCCAAGCGCAAATACACCTAAGCAAATAAAAAGTGTATACACATGTTAAATGTCTGATTTTTACACCTATACTGCTGTTTAACATGGGAGTGAAATAAAAGGCTGACACCTCCATTATTCATGCAATAAACCATTAGCTGAGATGATGAATAATACTGAGAAAATAATGGAGTGAATACTGAATAAATCCGTCTAATGAAGATAAAATAGCTTTATTTAAAATAATTAAATTTACATACATAGCATCTATACATTATTAATTAATTTGAACATTACTACTAAAATAATCTGGTTATCTGTTATCATACCAAAACAATATACTTTGACACTGAGGTAAAGGCATCACCTTGAATATTGCCCTGTTTAATATATGTTTAAAAACTTGTGTTTAGGCTTGAAAGAACTGGATCTTCAGGCTGGTAGTGCTGGAATACCAAAATGTTTTACTTAGTCAAATAAGACTGCACTGCATAGAGCACTGACACTTTCAAGTTTCCTTACTGCTCTACCAACCTCTCATCACAAACAATAAAATCCTACAGAAAAATTTTGGTTTCTGTGTTGATTATGAAAATGTGTAATGTAGATAATAATTGTGTGAGAATTGGACTCCAATGTGTTGCAACATGTTGATAGAGAACACCCCTGCAGCTATCTGAGAGTACCAGTGTAAAGGCCTCCTGTTGTGGGGTATGGTAAATACAGCTACAGCAAAGGGAAAAACCCTGCACATATGCTTTGGGAAACTAGATGGCTAGAATGATTAATTTGTCTTCCACTGAGTGGAAAAGGGTTCTGAGTTGATACTACTGCAACAGAGAAAGAATATGCAACTGGTATCCTGACATAAACATTTTATGATGAAATGTAAGAAAAATATGTTAACTGAATAATAACTGAACACTTGAGAAACCTCCAAACATGATTTCTGCTTTTGCCCTTGAGCTTCATGGACTTCTGACTGCCAACAACCAAAATTACCCTTTTTTTGCAACTCTATAGATATATACAGTTGCAGACATTTGCAAAGAATTCTTTCCTATGACCACTCATTGACATTCCTAATTGTCAAAGTGCTGCTGACTGTGAGTGCCTTCCAAGCAAAGGGACTGCCATTTCAAGTTGATCATTAGCAAAATGAAAAAAATACAAGTATTTTTTACACTCATTCTGCTAATGTCACTTGCATTTCCTGTATTAAGCTAGAAAACTAATGTCTTCTTGTGAAAAGCAATAAAACAGTGAGGGGTTTGGAGAGCAGAGTACTTAGTAGACTAGAACTGCACTAATTACATCAGGAAAGGGGAAATTCCCCTAAATCTGCTCCGTTTTATATTTTTATGTTTGTTTATGAAGTTTCCAAGTATTAATGACTCAAATCTGTTCTACTGCTTTATCTGGAGATTCACCCCAAAGAACCACTCACTACAGATGCTAAAACCACACAGCCACAGTACGTACTACTGTGTAATTCCCATATCCAGTGTCTTATCACACTGTCCAACATCTCTGCAGGCTACAGAGCTGCTATCTAGATAAGTGACAAAAGAAATGAAAAAAATGGAGGGACAATTTCCACCTACGCGCAGTTGCTTTGGGGAGACCTGCTCTTTAAGAGTACTACAGCTATTGTTATTAAGGTTTAGATGTTAAACAGAAGGATAAGCAGAATGGCTCAATTTTCTTTTTGGTATGTCTCTTATTTCTTGTAAAAATATCTCATTTCTAATCCTGCTAGGTCATGAAATACTTTTTAACTTCTCAGCAGTCCTCACTTTTTTAAATGCTCCAATTTTTTTTTATTTTTCTTTTGCTGTTTTATCTTTTAATAAACTACACTTCAAAGGAGACAGCTTTCAAAAAAATATTTTTTAAAACCCAGATAGCTGCTGCAATAATGCATATAAACAAAACTAATAGTACAGTAGTATCAGTCTGTTCCCAACAGAACTTGATGCAATTCTATCATTTTTTAATGGCTGCTTAACTCAAGCCTTATCTTTCCAATTCTGTCAGACTGAACCATATCTCAGTGCCTTACTCTATTGCCTGTCCACTGACAGTCATTAAATCATGTTGTGCAATGTTTTATACTTGAGTGAGCTGGTCTGTGGAGTGGGAGGCGAAGGTTCAAATACAGCTCCTGTCTGAGCTAGTAATGATGCAGGGGGATGCACATCTCCCATAACAAATTGGTTTGTTAATCCAGTTACTCTGCCAATTTAATCATTCTGTGTAGCTCATGAAGTGAGTCCAGAGGAAGGCCACCAAGATGATTAGAGAAACGGAGCACCTCTCCTACAGGAAAGGCTAGGAGAGTTGGAATTGTTCAGCCTGGAAAAAAGAAGGTTTCAGGGTCACCTAATTGCAGCCCTCCCGTACGTGATAGGAGCCTACAAGAAAGGTGGAGAGAGACTTCTTACAAGGGCCTGGAGTGACAGGACAAGGGCGAATGGCTTCAAACTGAAAGAGGGTAAATTCAGATTAGATAGGAGGAGGAAATACTTTACTGTGAGGATGGGGAACGCCCAGAGATGTTGTGGGTGCCCCATCCCTGAAGTATTCAAGGCCAGGTTGGATGGAGCTCTGAGCAACTTGGTCTAGTGGAAGGTATCTCTGCCCATGGCAGAGGGGTTGGAACTAGATAATCTTTGGCGTCCCTTCCAACTCAAACCATTCTGATACTATGATTCTATGTGTTTGCAGAATGACTCCTGGTAGTGACATATATCTAAAATTACTAAGTTTAATTGAGTAAATAAATGCCAAATGCAGTCTCCAGATAGCAATGGTGATCATTTCAATACAAAATGTAAATTGCTCAAGAAATATAAATTACTTGTCACAATATGAATATCTGAATTATCCATGAGTAGTGACGACTTTTGGACAGGCCTTTGACAGATGGCTTAAAACAGGGAGCTGATAAAGAGCAACTGATTTCATCTCTTTCTAGGACAAGACAAAGAAAAATGCAGTTTTAATTTTTCACAGGCCACCTTTTCTTGAATGTCTCGGAAAATGTTTAGAATCTAACGCATCTCTTGGTAAACAAGTAGTTCTGAGACTCAGCTACACATTTGGCCTTTTAAAGCTTTTAATGCCTTTATTTTGACAGAATATTCCCTGTTTCAAGGTCTCTCTGCTTCCTTTAAGCTTACTTTGTTTTGATTTTGCTTGTGAAACTAGTATTTTGAGCTTCACTCAATTTACAGATTTATTGCATTAGTTTCCTAAGAGACCATACATAGCCATGTTGTTCTTCATACCGGAACTCCAATAATTTTTTAGCTATGTAATTCTCCTTGGAGTTCAGAAGAAAGAATCCAGTAACATAGGAGATTTTTTTTTTTAATCTTATTTCTGAAATCTGGAAACTCCAAAATAATTTTGTGAACTATAGACTTTCATTGCAACTGTTAGCATGCATTGCCTCAGGTCTATACAGACATCAAACACTTTTAAACACAATGATGTATCAAGTTCAATGGGCTCTTGTGCTGTATGGACTCTCAGGATAGTCTGGAATTTCACTTCATTCTTAAACAAGAAAATCTATGACTTACTTTTGCCAAATACAAGATTGTATCAACCATGTCCTGCTGCTTGAGAGCTGACTTAAATTGTTTTTCGGCTTCACGATATAATCCCAACCTAAAGAGACAACAGATACATAGAGAAGGTACTTGTTTGTTATTTGCTCTTTTTAAAAAAAGCTTATTAAATAATGAGGCAGTGCACCCTAAACCAAATATGAACTGCCCAAAAGCACACTTTAAGACCACATATTTGTGTGTATGTTACAAAAAACATGTTGTTATATACATTAAGAAAACAAAACTATGAAAAAGAGAAACCCATGAAGTTCGGCCCCTTCTTGTACCTGCAGCCTTCTGGTAATGAGTGAATAATGATGTACTTGTATTCATAGGACTCCCTCCTGGTCTTAGAAGGGACAGTAGAAAATCAGCAATCAAAGTCATGTCTCAGCCTCTACCCATACTGTTTTAGAGTATGGCAGAGATCACTCAGGTACTCTCCACTACTAATTAGTTACTTAAAGGTACGCAGTGCTGATACATTTATCTCAAGCAGTTGTCTCCTTGCATATTAAAGGAGATTTAACTGTAAGCACAGAGCTCTCCAACAAAACAAGAACTATTTCTCAGTGCTCGGCATTGTGCAACACACCCAGCAGTACAGGTCCTGAACTCATATTCACTCATCACAGAAGAAATGAACAATGGCTTACCTATAGTAGCACTTTCCAATTTGCACTTTCCACCACCAGTCCTTGAATTGTGCATGTTCAGTGGCAAGGGCTGCCAAATCTAGAGCCTTCCAAAACAAACCCATCATCTTAAAATTAATACCATCAATGTTTACACAAAGAAAAAGAGCACAAAGTGAACAGTGTAAAGATTTTTGTACAGAGAAAATTTTGAACAAAAACTCTGGGTAAACTTTAGGTGGAAGCACTGCTTTACATTTATTACTTTTATAGTTCAGTCCATAAAACAGCTGAAAGGATTATTTGTCCCTCTAAAAATTTGCAATCCAAACAGCTTCTTCTAATTCAAAGAAAAAATAGACAATCAATTTGATCAGACTCCTGCAGTGCTGCTTCAGAATAGATTATTTGTTTAAGCCAACACGCTTTTTCCAAGCTTCCCAGCATTGTTTACTAAAAGGTGTTAAAACCAAGTAAAAATAAACTAAAATTAAATAAGTTCAATGAGTTTGAAATACTGTAGAAATTGTCATCTCATTGCTAATATCACAGTGCCTCCACTTCTGGGAAGAAATTCTCAGATATGCAGAGTAAAACATATTTCTTCCTTTACAAAGACTATGATGTAAAGAATTATTTTACAGAAGAAGTACCTTAAGAAATAGATACATATTGAAGATGGTGGAGGTCTAAAATCTCTTTTGTCTGGTGTACCAGAAATGCAGGTATGCTCTGATCAGCCACCACAGCCGGAATCTATGGCTTTTCATATTTAAGCTATAATTTCAAAATCTGTGTTAAAACAAATTGTTGTGTATTTTTGTTGTGGTTTTGCCACGTGAAGATCCTGGATTCTTACTGAGATCTTATACTAACATCTAGAAACACAGCATGACTTCACTTCGAAGTCAGTTTGAGAAAATAAATTCTGGTTTTATACTTTCCAATTAATGAAATAGGAAAGGAATAGGAATAGGAAGATCGTGTTTCTGATACTCTATAGGCGATTACAAAAACTTTAATCAAAAAATGCTATCAATGTTACAAATATTTCTAAAAAGTGTTTGTCTGAGAAGGCTTTGTGGATGCTAATAGTTAAGAATTTCTGCTAGTATTACCACAAGATCTTTTGATGATGTGGCCTCTGAAATGTTAGTAAATTGATTCATAGTCTTTTAAAAGCCTTCACCTTGTCAGTAACAATCGCAAGCAAATTTAAATTTCAGTTTGGTGCAAACTTTATTTTTCAATTGAACAGTTTGGGTACAAATCAATGTTCAATCTGCATGGCATTTTAATTTAAAACTAATTTATAACAGCAGTACTGATATGCCCATCCTGCATTCCTGTGTATTGATGAATGCTGGTGCGGTCATATTAATAACTGGAAGGGAAGAAAAGGTAGGATTTGGGATTAGCAGATACTTTTTGATTCTAATATACATATCAGTTCAAAACCAAAATTGATGTCCTAAAACCTTAAAAAACTTTAGGATATAACTCAACATACTGATGAGCTGAAGCTGTTACTGCCTAAAGCACTTAGCATACTCACATATGCAGAGTCCATTTCAGTAACAGTCTTAACCCCAAGAAGCCTTTCGGAACAAATTTATTTTACTCTCAGTTCTTATGTTTGTGCAAATAAAAATGTTAAACCCCTCTGATATTGGGTGGGGGTTCTGTTTTCTAAAAGAGTTTTTATTAAAGAATGAAAAATAATGTAGATTCTTTAACTGGATTTAGCACGATTCTGAGTTTCATTTTTTTACCATTACCTTCCTTAAATAAAATGTACTATAACTAAGACTTCCAAACTTCACTACTGTATTGCAAAATGAAACTGGTAAAGTTTTTTGAAACAGTAATTTCATACAGACTATTGTATGCATCAAGAAATTAAATAGATGGAAACAATAGTGAGTATCTGCTTCTTCTTTCATGTACTGTTGAATGGCAGTAATTTTGTCAGCAACAATTACTGACTAAAGTCTTATTTGTAGGCAAATCAGCCCAAATAGTCTATAAAATAGCTGAGCAAATGACATTACAAAAGTCAATTTAACACAATCTATTTTGGCAAGTGTCTTCTGGATTCCTATATTTTGTAAAACTAACGTAATTCCATTTTAAACAGATTCCTATCATAGAATCAGAATTACCTGGGTTGGAAGAGACCTCCGAGATCATCAAGTCCAACCCTTGATCCAACCCCACTGTGATTACTAGATCATGGCACTCAGTGCCACATCCAGCCTCATCTTACAAACCTCCAGGGACGGTGAATCCACCACCTCTCTGGGCAGGCCATTCCAATGCCTGATCACTCTCTCTATAAAAAACTTCTTTCTAATATCCAACCTAAACCTCCCCTGGCAGAGCTTAAGCCCGTGCCCTCTTGTCCTATCAGAGAGTATAAACTACAAAGTATTAAGAAGAATTAAGGAAATAAGAGAGGTCATGACTTCTGGGCATAACTATGCATTGTACACTCATTGTTCTTCCTCAGGACAAAGTGCCTTGTCATTACCCACCTGTGAATAATGGCAAGATATGATGTCACAGTCTACCGAAAAAAGTAGCAGCTGAACTATTTCTGGACAAGTCTTTCAAACTGTCCTGCTCTTAGAGCATTTAGCCTATAAAATGGTTTTTAGAAATAGCTCAAGGAGTACAGAAAGTCAGTTATTAAATATATGTATTCAAAAGGAAACAAGTCAAGAACAATCATGGATAGGATAATAGTATTTTCTGCAGAGAAGTGTTTAATTTTTCATTAAATAAGATGAAAGACTTTTGAATACATTTTCAAGTGCTGAACAAGCTCAGTGCTTCTCTCTTTTACTTGCAGACCCACGTTTCTGATAATTGATAGATTACAGATGTATTTACTTTTAATTAAAACCAATTTCCTAGCACTATTTATTCAGCTGAATGCACACTGATTAATAGCATTTCTAAACTGAAATTGCTGAGTCTTTTTTTTTCTTTCTATATACTGGCAGAATATGAAACAGAAGACAAATAATAAAAGTGCCTTTGTTTCTTAAATAATAATGTGATAATAATAAATGAGAACAATATAGACTGTTCCAAATCAGCAGTGATAAAGCAAGGATATTGTCACTTCTACTTTGTGTTTTATTTGCAAAACTGCAGGAACTGGTATGCTGTTCACGCAGAAAGTCCCAAGAAAGCCTATTCAAACTTAAGGAAAGTTCTCAGGCTTCCAAGTATTTCAAGCTCTTTCATCTCACCTCATGTAGAAAAGAGTTGGATTTTGGTTCTTTTTTAAGAATGTGCAGCCTCACACAGTAGCAGAAAATACGAAGATGTGAGAGATGTCAGTGATTGTTCTAATGGGTGATCAAGCAAAAGCCAGATCAACTTTTAAAAAGTTGACATACGTGCTGTTTCCCTGCTGAATCCTAAGCGATCAAAATCTCTTGAGGGAGATAAGAAATTGAATTTCTGAAATGCCATTGGTAGGAGAAATGAATAAACACTGATGCAGCCACATTAAAGCAGAAGTTAAAGTGTTTCTTTTTTGTTTAAGAAAAATTAATGCAGATGAAGTTCAAAAGGAAGGGGGGGAAGTTTGGAGAATAGAATTACATTGAAAATGGTGTAGAAAGCACATAAGAAAAGAGTCAATGAAAGCAAATGACAGAAAGCAAACTGAACAGTTAAAAAAATTTCTCTTCAGAGGTACACAATACATTATAAAGTTACCTCATTCTGTGAAGCATGACACAATTTTTTTTCCCACAAGATGATATCATTAATCAAACATGTTGATCTCACTCTCATTATACAATAAATGGTGGTGACTAAGCTGGCGCTTCCTTGCTTACAGATATTAATTCAAATGGCTCAGGTGTGTGAAAAAAAACATAGGCAAAACTTTTCCTGCAAGTCATTCATTTGTGACTCTCAGCAAGGATTTCAAAATACATGCAGTATACTGCAGAAAACTGTTTACAGTTTTTTTCTGGAGTCCTTGGAAAATTATCTGCATTATATAAAACTAAAAGTGTAGGTCAGAGACACATGTGGCATCTTAGTGAAGATTTATTCTTAGTGAACTGAGCTTTCAGTAACAAACAACATAATTTTTTAATTACTAGTGGCCTAAAACCCAGGCACTTTCTTCATATTCAGTACCAGAATATGTAAATGTTAATAGCTATTTCTCTCTGACATTTCTGATGCTTCTACTTACCATTTCAATGGTATTTTGGATTAAGAGTGCATTACAATTCAATCCTCTTAAAGAATGCTATACAGTAAGTTGACTGTGTACAACAAAATCATTCGATACTAGATTAAAAAACTTCAAAGAGCAGCACATTTGGAAATAATTATCATCTACATCGACAACAGCAAAATAATTTTGGTGTGTATTATTGATTAACTGGAGAGTTTAACTCCAGGTCTAATCACACACCAGCTGGTAGTATTGCAGAAAACTCAGTAACTAGTCAACTATGCATTATTGACATAAACTTCTTTCAAACAAACCTCAAGCAGAAATTTTGATTCCATTTCAACTAGGTGGATATCTCTAATATAGTAATGAAATATTTTGACACTTTATTAATTGAATAAATTAATTATTAGGTGAACTGCCAAAAAACTTCTGCAACCTTTATCTCTTTCTGAAAGTTTAAACAATATGTACCCAAACATGATCTTACCTATTCAGTGCAGTAATGTAAGAACCACAGAAGAAAAATTTTGGATAGGGTAAGAGGGAAATTATAATTAGGAAAACTTCTGAAGAATAAATGTTATAGACAATATAGTTTTTCTCTTGAGGCCACAAAACACCTCAGCACTATGGAATTACGTTTCTAGAAAAAGCATCCAAAGTCCCATTGATATTTTATTTTTATGCAGTTTCACCAAACACATTTCCTTTCTATACATCCAAAAGCATAAGCAATCATCTCAGGAGTTTAAAATGTCAAATAATGTTCATTTCAATCACCGTTTTGTCGGGTATTTTCAATTTCTTCTGTTAATGGACAGTCTTTCATACCTTACTGCTTACTCTCAAGCCACAGGACTCTGAACTTTCTAGGCAGTTCAGCTACCTGACATGTAGTTTCACTACTGCTCAGGCTCCAGGAAATTCTGTTACATGAAATAATTAAATGCAGAGACCTTACTATATTGATAGATGACGGACCCAGTTTTAAGTATTAGAATGTTTTGCTTCTCAAAAAGGAGAGCAATCCATAGCTTGGTATTTGCAAATTATCATCTCTGATTATCACCCCTGTAAGAAAGGATATCTCTCTCTTAAGCAACTTTTAATGCTTCACTTCTGTACTTACTACCCAGACATATGTGACGTACTACTTTGATCCTTAGTTTAGCAGAATACTGACAGAAATACCTGAATCATACATAATAAAAACTGAAAATGGAACATACAAAATACTCACATTTTTTACGTCATTTTCATGGTGAAAAATATATTCAAACAATGCCTGTTAGAAGAATATTTAAAATATTGTCATATTTGAAGACAAAAATCGATAATATTATTTTAGAGGAATACAGAATCTTGATTATGTTAGGCAGAAATTCATTCTTCAGATTCAGATGTCACATTCAGATGTCACAATTGCTGACAATTACATTTATTTAGGACTTGAATAGACAAAAACTATAGATGTGCTACATTGTCATCACAGGAAAGCATCTTAATTCTTAATTTGTTGCAAGAGATTAGTGGAATTGCCTCGTATCTCTGGTCCTTAACATCACCTTAAAACAAAAAAGGCAGCTATAATTTGAAAGTAAATATAGGTTTGAGAATCTGGTACAACTTTCATGACTATTTAACTGTAAAATCAACAAGTGATCTAAAAAAAGCTTTTTGCAACGGACAGTCAGGCGCTTATGTAGTGCTAAACCCACTTAAATAAACATGTTTATTAAGAATGTAAGATGAGCAAACTTTGCCTTAGGGGAAAGAAATCCTAAGCCCTACAAAATTTTGGGATCTGTAAAGAAGAAAATTCCTTTTTTTAATTATTTGTAAATGATAAATGCTAACAATACTGTGCTGAAACTCAAATACACCATCATAATACCAAAGCTTAAGGAAGTTACCTGCATCAGCTGTGCTGTGGTTAACTGCTTATAAGCCCACAATTACACAGCAGCATAACTGCATTTTTATTTACTCGTGTATAAAGCTCGTCAAGTCATATTTGACATACATACAAGTTGTAGCTGTTCTGCACTAGAGCACAGATGAGTATATAATAGGTAATAAGGGTGGCATTTTCAGTCAATAACATGATACTGAAAGATGCCGGATAACTAAATGGACGCTGGAAGCCTCTATTTTCAGAAATGTATTATGGGTGCTAGTGACACAAGGTTTAATTGAGTTGAACCTTGAACTTTTTCTGCATGCAAATCGCAGGTCTTAATTGCTTCAAAAGAACAGAATGTTTATCTAAATTTGTATAATTCATTCTAAAAAACTAGAAAAAAATATTGCCCTGTGAGGAAAGAAAGAAAGATCGAGACCTCAGTCTCCCAAGGGCTTCCATGACCCTTCTGCCAGCTTTTCTTAGATAAAATTCTTAAAATAATTAACTTAAGGAAACTAGAGAATTACTAATGAATTGTCATGTCTGGTGAGAAAAGTAAACCATGACCTACTTTTCTCCTAGTTTTGGTCAGAAAAAACTCTGAACAGATGATTAAAAGACATTAAAGAATTATAAATAGAAACACATTTATAGGGAGATTAGAACTGGAGGATAAAAATAGAATAGACAATAAAGTAGTAGTGGAACATTTTCTCCTCTAGTTCAGTAACAGGCAAGCATTCAGTAAAAGTGTGTAAATCTAAAGTGACAAAAAAAAGATGTTTTCTTGCATGGCTGGCACAAGGAATTTACTGCTGTTATGTATACAGCCTGACCTTCAAAAGGATTTAAGTGACTGAGCATTCACTTGGATAAAAATATCTAGAGTTATCTTAATAACTCTATTAAAAATCCACAAGCTAAAAAAGATAAAACTTTCTATTTCGTACCATAAACCAGTTGCTAACTGAGATGTACCAGAGGCTCTCTCTGGCGACAGGTGATCCCCTTTTATGTCTGCTATGGTGTTTCCTGTGATAGTCTTTAACATGGTTAATGCTGGTCAGAGAGAAGCCACATTCCAGTATTCTTCAAAACACTGAAAAACCTCATCATGCAATGAAAAGATAAAAAATCTAACTTGAAAAAAGACATGGTGAGGATACTTTGCAAATACATATGGAAGAAGTACGTAGGAGTTATTCATATACAAACATGAATACACAGGCTAATTATGTGAATTTAATAGCTGTAAGACTTATGATCTTTTTGGCATGTGGGAGAGGTGACAGCTCAGAAAGTTTTAAAACTTTAATCAATTATTCTTAACATACACTGCAGTCTGAAGTCTCACCTCGTGCTTTGGCTTTACCCTTAATGCTGTTTTGTTTAAAAAAAGTTATAAATCCATGTAGCTCCAAATTTAAACTTAGATCTTACATTCTGTGTGAAATGTTAATGTCATAATGTATTAGCTTCATAATACTGACAAGTTCACTTGTTGCCTATGGATGTTTCTATGACTGTTGTTTTACATTTTTTGGCTTAAGCCTCTTATCATATAAAACTGAAGGAAGACAGAGCTGCCCCAGAAAATGCTAATTAAAAACCAAAATAGTTAAAAATATGTATGTTTCTCATTCCTGAGAGCCATTGCTGAAAATATGTCCTCTGAAAGCTAACCTACCTACTTAAATAGCATGTAGTTACCAAACACAATTAAAAGCTAGCTATCTTTGGGCAGAAGAACTAAGCCTTGTTTCTTATGGATATGTCTTGCATTTCTTAATCCTTCCCAGATTTCCTACATTCCCCCTATTTTACAGACTGAAATGGATTTATAATAATTTGTCTGCTGGCTGATTGCTGGCAAGGACATAATTGTACAAAAGCCATGCAAATTTTTTCAGTACTGATAAAGAACTGACTTGTAACTGCCCTCAGATGATAGCCTGGAATTCTTTGATTACCTCCCCAGGGACATACCTGGCCAGGGATATACCTTTGATTACTATATTTGATACCTATTCTTCTGCCTAGTTTGGTTAGGAGGAGTGGGTGAAGAATACAGTGCAATCACACAAAATTTATTTCCTTTAAAAACCACACTGAAATGCAATGCCATCAGTCTAGATCAGGCTTTAAAAAGAAAAGAAATTTGCTAGTCATTTATGAAAAACTGTTAACCACAGTTTTAGAATGGAAGAGCTATTATCCACTGGCAGATTATTAGGCACTGGCAGATTATTAGGCACTGCTAGTCTTCTAACAGTGTTCACCCCTACATTTCTAAAAATAGACTGAATACATACTGGTTCTTTCAACTTTAGGTTGAAAGCCAAATATAGCTCCCTAGAGGGTGTCTGATAATTGTCTGATACCTTGTGCAAAATGAGTTGTTGGCCTCAGTTCAACAGTTGTTTTCTGAAACATGTTCATCCATACAGCTAACTGTTTATGTTGGGGAAAGATTCAACTGAAAGGCCACAGAATCATAAATCATCACAAAGCTTTCAGCTCCCTGTCACTCAGAGCTAAAATAAGTCGGGCATGCATAAGATAGCATGGATAAACCTGTTCTATTGTCAGATAGTCTCAGTTTCAATGATCGTCAGCCAGATGTTCTTAATTGAAAATGAAGAAGTATTTTGAACAAAACAATGAAATCTTTTTATATAAAAAGAGTTACCTCATGCCATAAAATCAAAGCAAAAAAACTCCAAACCATTGGAACACTTTTAGGATTGCCATTTCCAGACATTAGGAGGGTTCTGCAGGGTTTTTTGCACCTGGCTTTTTTTTTTTTTTTTTTTTTTTAGTTGCCTTTCATCACTCACACATGTGCAGTTCAAAGTTATTTACCAGTGGAATATTTTATTCTGTACAAATGTTTTTTCCTAGATTATACTTTCTACTTAACTTCTTTAGACATTCTTTCAATTTCAAATCTGATAAAAGCTGTCAAAAGGTAAGTAATACTATTTCCTGAACTTCACCTCTACAACACATTTCATCATTGTTTTTATTCCAAATCCCATGTACAGTTACATTAGAATGACACCAGAAAACAAGAAAAAGATATCACGTTAACCAAAAATAGTTACGTACCTTTGCCAGTTTGGGTTTCTGAGCATATTTTGCAAAATTCAGTCGAGACAGATTTATGAAAGGGCCATCTGGATTTGTTAGCATTGAAGCCTGAAGGGGGAAAAGAAGTCTTTTAAGTGGGAAGATCCCCTACATTTTCCTGGAAATTTTCAAAATATTAGTAGTATACAACAAATCTCCCAAACCCCAAAGAAAACATCTGTAGCTGCACTGCTCTACTGTGCAGTACAGACTCTTCCTTTTTCTTCCCTCTCTCCACTATTTCCATACAGTGCCTAAGCATGGACCTTGGTAGTTGGGATACATAACAAAAAAAAACTTTCACAAAAGATTTAGGAAGATCAGTTCCTACCTTCAACAGTGAGAAGATACCATGTTGTGCCATTAATGTGATGCTTATCTGTACTACATATTCTTGCTGCTTGCAGTTTATTAGTTTTGCCAAAAGAATGAGATAAAACTAGTCTAGTTTATTTTCCTTATCTTTTGAAGTGACAGACACTGAACAGCTAATAATTGTTTTGTAGTAAACTGAAAAACTTGGAGAGAGTTTCAAGATACTCATAATGAAATCATGTCATAGTGTCTTCATGGCCTTCAGTGAATAAAAATGTGTCTCAAAGAGCCTGTGAATTGGGAATTTATGTGAATTTCAGTGAACTTATACATTCATGTACATTTTTTATATGAACAGACCAGCAAACTAACAAGAAGTAACATTTTCAAACTCTACTTTAAAAATAATTTAAATAAAAAACTAAAAATGCTCTCCTCCTTCAAACTGGAGTTCGGATGCAGCTTTGAAGTAAACTATGACATCACTGTGCCAGATACTGTGACCAAGAAATGCATCATTCTGAGAAGAGTCAAGCAACTCACCGTTCCCAGCCTGACATATCCCCCCGAGGCACTAGTAAGGGGACGGGCTGTGAGGGCTGTTCGAGGTGTTTTTATTGCCTGTTCCATAGTACTGGGCCGTCCACTTTGCGTGCTGGGTCTCACAAATCCTGTAATAGGTCTTCCTGATTGAGTTACTGGCCTGAGGATGTTAAGTACATTATCCTTATGTTAAGTGGTATTTATTGATAGAGAATTTAAACAGTTGTACCTGAAGCACTTCATTTTCACAAGTTAAATATAAGATTTCTGCATTTCTAACTAGTCACATTTAAAAAAAAATAAACTATCACATACCTAACAGCTGGGCTGGGGCCTCCACCTTGGCTAGTTCCAGGGAGTTTCAAAGACGTTCCCGGTCCTGTAAGATAAGAACATTTCTTACCTCACATTAAGATACTACTCCCTTGTCCAGAGGACTTAAAAAACTATTGTATTTTACAATAAACTATAAGCTGGAAATGTCTTTGTTCAAACTACTGCTACAATGAACATGGTTTTCTCTCTTTTACCCTTCCCATTCTCTTCATCCCAATTAGAGGGAGTGAACAAGTGGCTGTGTGGAGGTTAGCTGCCTACTGGGATTAATCCACACCAGTTCTCAAGAACATCTCAGGAACAACAGATAGCCCTGAAGTAAGAAAGGTTATTGGAACTTATTATTTAGTAAGTAAACCAAAACTATCACTACAGAGCAGATGGAGAATGGTATCTCATGTCATTAAAGCCATGTAGGATCCCCACCCACAATTTAGGGCACAGTACAGTTCAAACTCATCCATGTTCGAAGGTCATCACTGAAAATACTGAACTGGTATGAGCTCAGGTGAACTGATGAAGGGTCTCCCTTTTCACATATTTCTGTTTTGACAGCAGATAATTAAGAATTACTAGTTCCTGCATGTAGATTTGCCATCACTTTCACTGACATTTGATTAGTTGGGTTTTCTAACCTGCCAAGTGAATGTCTACTGAGATGGTTTTAAACACTTGGTTAAAACCAACATGTGACATCTATACCTTCCAGTCTGATCACTGCTTGTTACCATGTACAGAAAGAAATGAGATTTAAGTTGACACTTCTTGACAAATCACTGTTACTTGTCTACTTATTTCCTATATACTTTTGAACTGCTTTTACTGAAAATGTTTCCAAGAACTTAAATTAAACTGATAGATAGACAGTTTACTTCCTTCTTTTTTCCTCCATGATAAACCTCAAGTCTGCCTTTTTTCAGTCCTCCATCTCCCACCTTCGAGCTGTAATTACCTCTGAGATACAAGCAAGTTTAGTAGACTTGTCCAGATACACAATCTAAATACTTTCTAGCTTTTTTTAATCCATGATGATACTAAGCACCTCTGACTACAACATTATAGCAGCCACCTGACTACAGCTGTATTTAAAGTTAAATAATACAAGAAAGGTATTAACCATGATCTCCTTGGTAAAATAAATTTTTAGCAACTAATGTTAAAATAAAGAAAAAAACTCAGGATTCTGTCTCTCCTGGTTGGCCACACTTAGGATCTCTGTTGTTTACTTGCCTTTTATAGTCCTATGAATCTTGAATTTTTTACTCCACAACAGAGGATGGACAGTACACCCAGCAGAATTTCTAACATGGTAATTAGGGCACTCTTCCGAGAAACAGACAAAGCGGCTTTTAGCTTTTTAGATTAACAGGCAAAAATATACTAGTCTTCCACTTTCTGAACTCTTTTTTAAACTATTACAGTAATATAAAAGAGGTAGACATCAAAATCCCATTTTCAGACATTTTTTAATAACTATAATTGGTTTTGAGTTTTTGATGTACTGGGACAATGCTTACGGGAATATCCTTGATCTCACCCCAGGCAACTGAGTCCTTATTTTGGGAATCCCAACTCAACTAGCTATGAATAGGCACCCAGAAGCCACAGCAATGCACGTGGCCACTAACAGTATCAGAATTTAAGAGCACACTTTCAGTAGTTAGTGATGACTGCAGAAGACTTCTTTAACTCCCCAGTTTGTTGCCAAGGTAACACTTTTAAACAAGATTACAATATTAGCTGATAAAATTAATGGTGTTAAGGGTCCAAAGGTAACATAATGGAATTTTTATGTAATAATGTGCTCTAGGACATTTTTCTTAATAAATAAGACTGATGGAAAATTAACACAGCAAAATTATAAAAAAATAAAAACTGGTGTAAGATGAATTTCATTACATATATGTGAAGAGGAATCACAGAACAGTAGTTGTTTCCAATGGACCCTATACAATTTAGCAATTAATTAATAATGCAAGACTGAGAGCAAAATCATTATTAAGCTACTTTAACGTGGAAACTAAGATGTAAAATTGAAATGGATATGTAAAGGATGAAGAAGGACTTGAACACATTTTCAAGTTGGTAAGCTATGATTTTAGTGGCGGAGGATATCCTGGAAAGACCAGTGAAAGACCGTGAGCCAAGACCAACTATGGCTAACACACTTTAACAGCCAAAGAAAAAGCCCACAGTCAGCAAATACCTATTTTTATTAAATCATGTGTACAAGTGGAGTGATCCCAGAAACACAGAATCCTGAAGACCGGAAGGGATCTCTGAAGATCATCTGGTCCAACCATGCTCAAGCAGGAACACCTATGGCCAGTTGCCCAGGACTCTATTTAGATGGTTACTGAATAGCTCTGGGGAGGGAGACTCCACAGCCTCCCTGGGCAGCCTGTGCCAGTGCTCAGTCCCTCACGGTAAAAAAGACTGTTTCCTGGTGTTCAGAGGCAAACACCTCCTGTGTTTCAGCTTGCGCTCACTGCCTCTAATCCTGTCACTGGGCACCACCGGCTCCATCCTCCTTGCATTCTGTTCAGTGATATCTGTGCTTACCTTTTATATAAAAATATAACAATAATATAATTCTAATGTAAAATTAGAACACCACAGATGTATAAAGGAAAATCAAGCAATAGAAGAAAAATGTATTTTCTCTGTGTCAGTGGACTGTTGTCTGGTTTGGTGACTACAAAAGACAACTGAATAACTTCAAATGGTTAAGAAAAGAGTTTCAAGATTCAACTCAAAAATTATAAGATATAGCTCAGAATGAGAAGACCGCTAAGCTTATCAGATAAAAGATCACTGGATGGCTTAATGACAGATTTAGCTATTTACTTTGGAATTAAATCTTTGAAAATAAAAACTTCATATCAGGCATAAAATACTCACAAAGAAGCAACAAGTGAAGTTATAGTTGATAATTCCCACTAAAGATATGGCACACACTGATAAAAGCTAGCAAATTTAATAACTTAGAAAAGACTGCAGGGGTTTCTCTATCTTTGGGAAATTCTTATACTTTCCGAAAAATTATATACTAGCTCAGGCAATCAAGTGGATTTGAAACACAAATAGCAGTCTTATCTCAATAATTCAGGAGTGTGTGGTACACTACCATAATGATTTTCTTTGGTTTTGAAATCTGTACACACTATCCAGAACATCATCTTTATTCAGTTTAAATATAGTATGAATGTATTTTTCCAGAGTATCTTACTTCTAAATAATATTCATCAAACGATTTTTCTTAGCAGATGATCTTTACTAAATAAAATTAAATAAAATTCTAAAATATATTACTATGCTGTTTTAAGACAGACACATGTAATTAGCTTATAATGTATAAACACAACTTCAGTACTGCTTGAAGTACAACTTCAGTTTATATGTGACCAATCATGTAATGAAAGTTTTTAAAAATGTAATCAGAGAGATATGAAATTGCCTATGTCTACACAGACAAGAAAAGCTTCTTATACTTCAAATATTAGTTCTGGCCCAAGTCCAACTCTTCCCTTGAATTCCTTGATGTGGTCAGTGATTGAGTAATAAATTGCATCAAAATTTCCGTATGGACTGTACTTAAGAAACAGAGAAAAATATAAATACTAATTATTACTCACTTAAAAGAGAACTAATGAAGCTGAAAAAGATTTGCATAGAAGAAACAATGACAGAGCTGAAGAACTGGTGTGTGAAGGAAGAGAGAAAAGACAGAGAGAAAAGCTAAGAAAGAAAGAAAATCAGTTCAGATAATGAGTGCAGGACATGATACCAAAAGGTGATGTCTGACTGTTGCCTATAGTACAGACATATGGATAATATTCACAGTACACTGAGGGTGTATTTTTCTCTCTAGTTTCCCACAGTGCCTAAAGAAGCCAGAAGGGAGTAAAAGAAATCAATATACTTATGGAAAAAAATTAATGAGTACCGAGAGGTAGAGGAAAAGCTGACGAAACACTATTTGTCCAAACCCCCATCTGACGGGTCTAAGCACCACATCCAGAACATGTGGTGGATCTCAACACCGCCAGGCAAACATAAAACAGTCTGAAGCTCTTTTTGCACCAAGAGCTAAAAGCTGTATCAGGTTACCTCAGTATGTACTATTTTATGCTAGATGATGATCCTGGCCAAAAAACCTCTTGTTTATTTAATGTATTTAATTGAAAGTCATTCTTACGTGCAACTTGAGCAATGGCATTTTCATCTAGGATTATCTCTGCGATTCCTTCTTGATCCATATCAATTTCATCCACATACACCATTTCTGTCAAAGCTCGTGTTTTCAGGCTCCAGGCAGCCTGAATAAAGATAAAGTAAAAAGCAGAATATCTTCAAAATACCAAGTAAATAATCTAATAAGAAATTGTACCATTTTTAATTAATATTCGATTCACAGTTTTAATAGGCCTGAATATTGACCTAAACAGCTGAGTATATCCATCTGTCTGATGGCAGTGGAAAGGGGACCAAGTCCTTTGTTCAAAGCATCAGCTGTAAAAATGTATAGATGTGTATCTTAGGCATTTCAGATTATGAGATTATCCAAACACTTTTTAGTGACCTGAACTGACAAATTACTACATTAAATGTCTTGGAGGATAATCTGACCAGTGTGGAAAGGCAAGTGAAACACTAGCCTCTGTGACAAGCTTTGTGTAGACTGTAAAGACAACAAATTGATGGGAAGAAAAAAACCCAAGAAAAATCAGGGGCAGCCATACAGAAGTACAAAAAAATAAGTGCAGATCCAACCACTTTGATAACTTGATATGCTTGTAAGGTACTCATAGAGCTGGCATGATAAAGGGAGTCACAAGACCAAGCCTTTATTTCCCATCAGATATTGAAAAGATCATCATAAATTTTCCAGAGTAAAAATCACTGCCAAAACAATTAGATTTATTTCCTTTCTGACAGATTATAGCAGTCTGGCATAAAAGCATATTTAATATTGGCTAAGGAGACATTTCAAAATAGAAATACACTGATGCTAACTTAGTAGAAATAAAGGTCAAACACATGGAAACATTTGTTCTTTAATTAAGAGGTATGAGAAGATCTGAACTTCAAGCTTATTTAATTATTTAAGTAGTCATTTTATGAGACACTTCTCATTCACCATGTCTCAGATCATCCCTTTCTTTACATTCCCCTCATACTGCTATGCAACTTTGTGCCAATAAAAAAGAAAGTATCTCTAAAAATGTTGAAATACTTAAATATTCTTTTAAAAAGTACTTTCTTCCAAGCAGAAGTAAAGGAGGGCTTTAGGCAGTCAGTTCAAGCACAATTATAAACCTTTGTTCAAGTACGAAGAGAAAGGAACTCAGTAGGATGATCTGAATCTAGGCCAGACAGACATAATCCAGATCTGCTTTATTATATTTTAGTTTCGTCTTATGTAGTAGGGCAAATTAAAGTAGTCTTAAATTTGCATTGCAGTTTGCAGTTAGATGTTCAACACATTTAACTGCTTTTCATTATGCTGTAGAATTATTTAGTTTGTTAAATTTTTATCACTTTGATGGTAATCTGCTCTTTTCAAAGGCATGTATGTCTGTAGTCAACATAACCATGTTTCTATTGGAAACAGGCTCAAATTAGAGCTCTTATATAGCCAAACAGGCTAATTTCCCAAGATAGGTAAAAAAAGCTGTCCATAGTAATTCCTGGGAATTGAAAATAGCAACTTCTCTACACTAAAATTGGAGCCAATTCTTTACATAGGCATAAGTGTATTATAGTGATTTTTCCACTAATTAAAATGTGATAGTGTTTTTAAAAGTAACATGTCTCTTTGTCATTATTGGGCACAATTAGATTCCTTAGATTAGAAATTAGATTCCAGTTTTAAGCTCCTAGTCCGAGGCTTCACAGCCAACAAAAATTTCAAATATCACGTATTATTCCTTAATTAAGCAGCAGTCTCTAGGTTAGAGTATTTGCTCTGTCCTTGTGGGACTGATAATTTTGTTTTGCGATAAGCAACGTGCCTGGCACTTATGAAGAAAAGCTGCATTTTTATGAAACAGGCACTTAAACAGTAGGAAAAAGTAAGGGACAGATCATTTCAGACAACCCACATATTCACAACATAACAACAGATTTACCTTGCTTATCTCCAAATTAGACAGAATTTTACAATAACTAATAGTAAATAAAGAGAGAAGCATTATTTTAACTACCATAAGTACAAAAATGTGATATAGTATTTAAGAAGTCTAAACTTCAGAAAAGTGACAAAGTGTTTTTCACTTAGTTCCTGAGAAGTTTGTCACTGAATAGAGTATCTTCCTCTAGTTCCTGAAGAGTCTAAAAACCAAATTAAAAATATAAACTTAAAAATCTATATTTAAATAGGGTTTTTTTTTCAGAATATGGTAATACACTTTTCTAAGAGCTTTTAGTCTCTAATAACTCTTTCCATTATAATAAATTTTATCCCATACACCATGAAAACCCCAAGAACACAATAACTACATTGTGAAGTGTAATCATTAAAGACAAAAAGATTTGGCAGCATTTCACCAAAACCATTCTATATGTAAACAACTTGCATGACTTCACTGGAATGTAACTGGAGACTCGTAAAAGATGTTATGGAGCTGTACTTAAAGATGCCATTTCACATCGCATTTAATTTCTTCTGACTATGGGCTGGAGCCAAAAGGTGCCACCACCTGCACAATACCATTCTTGTCATTGCAGTAATGTAGTGATAATGTGGACAGAGTGAAAACTAATCAATTACTCTCAGTCTTCCATCACTTAAGCAAATCATCATCATGCAGCTACAAGGCTACCGGACTCCACACAAGGTAGGCAGTGAGAATGAGCTGTAGGAGCAGGGAGGGCACAGGTAACAGCCCACTATTACATGCATTAAATGAAATATGAAAGTGAGCCCTAAGAGCATAACGTTGTTCTGTCTGTGAACTACACATTAGCTTTTTCCTAATCTCATCAGCAGATGAAGGTCATTCAGTTCAAGGTAGATTCAATTTAGCTTTTAGAAGGCACTGAACTGCTGAATAAAGCTTTAGGAAATATATGATAAATAAACTTCCATCAAATATAAAAGTTGCCTATTCAAAATATCAAAAATCTTCCCCTTATCAAATCTAATGCCTTACCAATGATGAAAAACAAAATTATGCCATTGAGGACTTAACAAGAAAACAAATATTATTCAGTGTATCAGAAATTCTTCCCAACGAATGTATTTTATAATTGTATTTATGGAAAGAATTTTACCTGAAACACGCTGTATTCAGAATCAAGCTCCTGAAAAGAGAGGAAATAGAAACTGTAGAATGGAAATGCCAAGCAATAAAAACAACAACAAAAATTGATCTATACCCTTTGACCATCTCATTTTGGACAAATATTTTCTCTCTGACATATATATCTGAATTTCCATTTTATTACAGTAACTTACACGCATTATGGAGCTAATCAATATTTTACACAGTGAAAGCAGATTTGCAGTAAGTTCATCTCTCTGATACCTTTGCTTTCTTGCTTCTTCTGGATCATGCTGGCCAAATCTTAGATTAACATTACAGCATTATTAAACTGAAAAAATGTAGATTAAAAGAAAACTAACTTGGAACATATATGCAAATCACTTAAAAATTAAGCAGATTATTATGCCATGGGCTTTAGGATACCTAATTAATAAAATCTATCTTTGTGCATTTTTGTTAGCGTCTGCTGGTGATCACATTGATATCATTCAAGCACACAGTAGAAAATGTCAGTACTTTTTATTGTACTTTTATAATGCAAATTATGCATTCATTTTATTCTGGACAGTAAGACTGCAAGTGGATTAAACATCAAATTATTGGCCTATTGCATTACCCAATAAACAAAAGGAAAGCTATCAGATTCAGTTTATTAACAATGAAAAGGTAGGAGCTTGCATCTGCTTGAAAACTTGTGGTAAAACTGAGTAAACACTAACAGAAAGAAATGTAGGTTTATCACCAATAATTGTATAATTACCATGTTCAGGGCTTCTGCTGCTTACTTCCAAGGACTGGGGAGGAGTTTCTCCTAATGTATTACTTAGTTTTAGACAAGGAAGGTGGAAGATAGATGTTACTTTCTCCAAATCACTATTAGTCTTTTAGAGTGTCAGATTGTTTCTGCTCCAAGAGGCAGTGAAAAATTTCTTGCACGTCTGGAGTTGCGTAAATCTATCACAGTTAAACTAGCTTTATTAGACTGGATATACAATCTTAGAGTAATTCAGATTATAAGGGACTTGTGGGGGTCTCTAGTCCAAAGCCCTGCTCAAAGAAAGGTTGGCTCTGAGGTCAGCTGAGGTTGCTCACAGCCTTGTCCACTTAGGTCTTGAAAACTTCCAAGGATGGAGGCTGCACAATGACGTGGGCAACCTGCTCCAGTGCAGACTGTCCTTATCAAGAAATGTTTTTCCTTGTATCAAGCCAAAGCCTCCTTCACTTCCATGCAGCACTGCAAGGGGTCCCTGGCTCCGTTTTCTTAATGACCCCCTTGTATGTACTAGAAGGCTACTATTAGATCACCCCAATTTCTTCTCCAAACACAAGCACTGTCCCACATGCTGCTGGTTTCTTTTGCAACCAGGATACATTGCTGGCTCCTGTTTCACCAGGAGAATGGCAAGGTCAAGCTCACTCTTTTCCTCTGCAGTATGAGACATAGCCCACTTCTTTCAATTTGAGCATTTTTACTCAGTAAATTCTACGACAACAGGGATCTGGAAGACTACTGAAAGACATCTTCTTTCTGTAGTGTACTGGAATTTCTGTGTCCTTTTAAGGATCATATTTCAAATCACAACTCGTTCACTGGTGTTAAAATGTATAACACAGCTTACACATCCACTATACTATGGAACTAAATGTTAATTGAGGAATTATTGTTAGTTGACTGTGATGTAGCTAGCAGTACACAGGGCACTGAAACTGCCTTAGCGTTTCAGATGTATGAT
Source organism: Pyrocephalus nanus (assembly GCA_038380795.1). NCBI lineage: Eukaryota > Metazoa > Chordata > Aves > Passeriformes > Tyrannidae > Pyrocephalus > Pyrocephalus nanus. The sequence goes on along the minus strand of CM076265.1, from coordinate 46,062,272 downwards.
TTTATGAACTCCAAGTTCTTTTATTTATAGCACTTGTCTTCTAAAAAATAAACTATTCAGCTTCCTAAGGATCCTTGAGATATTCAGCTTGCATTTTATTCACCCTATTGTGTCTGAGTGTTACAGCACTTATGAAAATGGTTCAAGAGCAGTAGGTGCTCTTCCATACCATATGCGTTACAGTAACTAATGAGGACAAGGTTAGGAATATTACGTCAACACTAACTCAAAAATGCCTTGATGTTACAGATGTGTATCTTACTTTAGGCACTGTTCATTAGTTTAAAAAGTAATTCAAAAACAAACCGAATTTGCTTGTAGGAGCATTCATATTACTAAAAAATTCAGAAATTACATCCCTCATCATTCTGGAAAAAAAAGTAGAGTTGACCAATAATATTAATTAAAAACATTGCTCTCTCATAATAGATGAGTATGCACTGTTCATCCACCCTAATAGATTGTTTCCATTTTTGACAAGAAGCAACTTCAGATTTTTAATAATCCTCAAGCAGGTAACAGTACCCTCACATTAAACAAAAGTATGGAACAACAAAGATTACGTTAAAATAAAATGTATTTTAACATGGGTGGATCCAGTAGTTGTTACTCATGCAAGTAATCCATTGGAACTAGATTTCAAATAAAGAGTTCTTTGAGAGGATTAACAAATAGCGTTGCCCTGTAAGCTTGTATCTCAAAACAAAAGCTCACATTCACTCTTCATTTATACATATAAAGCTCCTTTGAAATTAAAAAGGTTGTAAAAGCAATGAAGGAAGGATTTAATCCAGACCCCTAAATCAACTGAGGGCACTTTAAAAATCATGTTAACATATAAAGTCAGTTTATTTGAAGACCAAAAATATTTTTAATAATTATGTTTTCTGACACCTACAGCCTAAAAGAGAGAATGAAAAGATTGCATACCTTATATTCTAATAAGGCTTCATTCTACAATTAATTTCAGGTAAGATTTAATACATGCAGAATATTACAATTAGTATATTCTGAAGATGCTCTTCAAATGATTAAGAGCAGAAACATAGAAAAAAAAAATCTTTACCCAGGAACGGTGACTATCATTAATTTTCATGCATAAACTTAACTACGGTTTCTTGAACCAATAACTGATTTCAGTTGAAGATTTTCAAATCAAAGTCAATGCCTATAAACATAACTGTGATAACTCTATAATGACCTTATAAAAACCAGTATGCAAATAATAGTAGCTGAAAGTTCACCATGGGAGAAGAAAGGACAAATGAACAAAAGCAAATCCTCATAGTAGACCATTAATCAATAAGAACACCCACTGCATATGTATTAATTACATTAGGCAATTTTATTTTCTTACTGTGAAACTAGAGCAGGCCTCATACATGGGTTCTGGTTATTGCCTTGAATCTGACATATGGAACCCAAAGAATAATCAGATTAGGTGACTAATCAGGATGATCAACAGAGACAGTCCTGGATTGTATTTTCTCTAGGTCATGCTATTACTATAAACACAGAAGACAATGACTGTTTGCTTACAATAGGAAATAATTAAACTGAACATCAGGACTGCATGTGTTTGTACGCCCAAATACTAGTCATAGAAAATACAGTTTTTATTGACCCTGAGCTAAGATTGTCAGCATAGAAGTAAATTCCATCAATAACATTTACATCGCTAACTCTTAAATGAAGAAATGCACAGGATATTTTTTAGAAAAAAAATTTAAATCTTCCACAAAATGTAACTCAGTAGCAGCTAATAATTCTTCCATCAAAATGTTATTCATTAAGAACTCTTCAGGAAAACGTGAATGATTTTAAAATGTTTTGATTTTGTTGTTGTGTTCATTAAGAATTGAAGTTTATAATGGCATAGCATTTGATACTGCTATGTAAGAAAATTTTTGATTCATGCCCAGTTAGCTACAAGGTCAACACAATACCTTAAAAACCTCCTGGTTTTCAGCAGCCCAGAGCTCTGAGACATCATTGTGGATACGATGGAACAGGAGGGGTGCTATCATTTAGCAGACTAGCTGACAGCTGGGAAAAACATTCATACTAAGACAAGAAAGGTCATCTCTTTCAGGCATCTCTCCCTTCTCAGAAGGGAGAAGGCTGGTTCCTAAGCATGAAAAAGTTCTGACCCTTAACAGTCACAGTTTAATTCAACCATTCCTAGGCATGTATTTAAAGGACCCGATCTCCTGTGGCTCGGTTTATGTCATGTCCTAATGCTTGCTGTTCGAAGAAGTGAATCCCTGAACAGTGACTGAGGCTACAGTTCTTGTAAGATCCTTTTTTCCCTGACTGCCAAGATTGGGTTGGGAGGCGCATGCTTAGCAGAATATGGGACAAGAGGATAAGAACAGATGGCATGGTGATTACAGCCATTGAGTATTCCCTTGTGCTGCACAGCAGCTCATTTAATCCAAACTTTCTGTAAGGGCTATCATTTGTCCGTCTGCTTTCCTGGTGCCCAACATGACAGTTCGATTTGCAGAAGTACTACTATTAAAAGTTTGACCATTAAATTTGTCAGAATTGCTATGTTTTCTTTAAGCATAACATATAATGGGTTAGGCACCAAAAATGAACCATATTTCATTTCAGATATATCGCCAGGTTATACTAAAATACTAGTAATGTAATTCACACAGATGGGAGAGCACCATTTTCTGGTAGGTGGCTGAAGATGGCAGAAATGAAGTTCAATCAAAATATTTAGGAACTACTGATTTCATTAACATGCCACTTCCAAAAGTAACACAGACATCAAGAAATCAAAGTTAATCTGCCTGAGAATGGTCCTAGATTCTTATTAATGTGGAAAAAAGTGATAAATCACTTTTCTAATATTTACAACTACAGCAAATCTCACGGAATGATAGAATGTTAAGGGGTTGGAATGGAGCTTAAGGATCATATCATTCCAGCCCCTTCTGCCATGGGCAGGGACACCTTCCACTAGACCAGGTTGCTCAACTGGTCTAGTGTACCCAACTAGATGTACCCAACTACATCCTCTCATTGCTGTTTTGTTTATTTCCTCCTAAACATTTTTCCCAGCCTTGTACATCTTCTGTTTCTTACCAGTGCTACTGGAAACAGCCCAGCAAAAGTTTGGAGTTGCCAGATGTAACAACAGAATTTTATACTTGAGCTCTAGTACATAGTAGAAATGCAGCTGGCCTTATATGTTCATGCTGAGATCACAGACTGAAAATTTACTAAATTAAAAAATTAAAAATTAAGAGCAACAGAAGCACTATGATCTTTACAACTTTTATTTACTGTTGTCTGTGCTACTTCAAGAGTTACTATCACAAATCAAGTGTTATCCTCCTGTATGCAAAGATTACATATATAAAGACACAATAATGTACATATACATAAATAATACAGCATTTGCATAGAACTAGTATTCAATCCCATTTAGCATTGAGGAACGATGTTCTTCAAATACCTTCTCCGCTAAAACTTTTTATGCTGGTGGATCCTTGTTCATGCCTTACAGTATAAAACATAAAAAAGAATTTTTAAAATATCCATCCTATGCCAATTCAAATAGTTACTGTGCTTTATATTTACACAACTATGTGACCCATGCAGCTTTCTTTAAAGATTTGTCCTTTGTGAGGAAAAGAACTGCCTTCAAGAATCTTAAAATAGGATTTTAGGATTTAGGATTTCTAAAATAGGTCTATAGAATGCTTTGAGAGACTTACAAATGTATGTATTTATAATGAAGATAAAAGTTTATCTAATTACTGTTTTTAAAATATGGCATTAAAAATGTTTACATACACATAAACATTAATCCAGAAACAACTTTCTCAAATCATTCCTTCTTACAGAAGGATGAGAAAATATGTAGGTATTGAACAACGTATGTCGAACGTTTCCAGAGACTTTGCAGCTGGAAAAAGAGCAAAGAGAGAGGAATGCAAACGCCTTCTGCCCCAAGGTAAGGTTCGTACGTAAGCTGAGCTAAAATGCGTGTCTCTTAACCTTATGCGATATCTGAACATCAGTATAAATTCAACAGGAACATAACTACGCAGAACTCATTTTAAGTATTGGCTTTTCCTCCTTTAACTCCGCAAACTCGAGTGAGGAAAAGTTCTCGCTGTGGGTAGCCCTGGCCCTGACGGCAGAGCTCCAGCAGTGCCACACACGCCCGGCACCGCTCCCCTCTGCCGGCTTCGGGGCTGGGGCGGGAGCACTCCACCGGGGCGTGTCTGAGGAGGGGCCGGCAGGGCAGGCTCACCGCCCCCGGGCCCGGGGAGGAGCTCGGTGAGCCGGCGCTGCCCGGCCTCTTCTCCTCCTCCTCTCCGGGGAGCTCGGCGCGGCCCAGCGCTCCCGCCCCGCTGGCGTGGGTCGGGTCAGCCCCTCCGGCGGCTGCAGCAGGTACGGAGGGTCCCGCCGTGCTGGGGCGGCGGGGACGCGGCCGCTGCCGCCCCTGACCACCGCCCCCCGCCCCGGCCCGGCACCCGCTACCTGCTCGCCGGGCGGCCTCTCCAGCAGCTGCGAGCAGAGATCCGCACACTCCCGGAACTTCCTGCGCCTGAAGTAGCTCCAGGCCTGGAAGAGCGGGTCCAGCCCCATCCTGCCGGCGGGAGCGCCGCGGGAGCGCCGCGGGAGCTCCGGCGGTGTCCCGGGTGCCTCCCGGGCCGGTGCCGCCGCGCAGGGCCCGGGGCAGAGCAGGCCGGCCGCGCTGCTGTTGCCGCGGAGCCGCCGGGCCCCGCCTCGGCCGCCGGGGCGGAGCGGCCCGGGGGGGGCGGCTCTGGGCGGCCTCTGCGGCCCGTCCCAGCGACCGGCCCTGAGCCTCTGGGCACGGAGCTCCTGCCCCGGTCTTGGCCGAGCCCTTCCCTGCCGGCGCCTCTCGTGGACTCACATACTGATGACTGAAAGTAGAGTTTGGTCTGTAACACTGGGATCAGTAGACTTCAAATAACCCCACTGTTTTGAACTGTGTCCTATTATTTGCTGTCCTAATATCAAGAGTCATTTCGAGTTGAAATAGATGCCTAAACAAGAATAATACAGTCCATTAATCCTTATTTGGGTGAAATGTCCTTTAGAGCCATGGAACCCTAGTTGAGAAAAGTACAGATTGCTGTGAGCTGTGGCAAACAAGCAACACTGTTTTCAGTTTTCTAGACTCTGTTAGTTCCTTTAGTTCATTAGTTTTTGTAGAGGAAATATAAAACTGAGATATTTAGAGATTTAAAAAGATGGAATACAATTACTCATAGTTTGTACATATTGTAAGATGTTGGTTGCAATCATCAAACAAAGTAAAAGGAAGTAAAACTCCCTAGGGATCCTTGGAGAAATAACTGCATTTATGAAAATCTTTGACGGATGAACACTAACAAGATTGCTAAAATCACATTGTTGGCATTTTAAGAGATCACTCTGGTTTTATTATATTTGTCTCACCTAAACTATCATTTTGTCCAAGATGCATGCAGTGGATACCCAGGCTTGCAAGATTAGTGTCAGGTGGAAAGTGGAGAAACAGAGGTGCTAATCCCAGGACTATAGCTTGTTCAAATATGGGAATAAATGGCTTGAACTGAAGTAGTAGTTATAAACAACTGGGTTTTGGTCATCCCATGAACAGTACACAGGTGTATTGGGTTTGCATGTCAAGGTTTTGTGTGAGAGCCCATAGAGCTGGCTGCTAGAAGCTTCCCCTTTGTCAACAGAACCACTGGCCAAGGCTGATGGTGGTAGCACATCTGGGATAACATTTAAGAAGAGAGAAAAAACCTGTGCAACTGCAGTGAGAATCAGGAGTGAAAATATATGAAACAACTCTGCAGGCATCAAGGTCAGTGCAGAAGAAGCGGGAGGAAGTGCTCCAGTCCAGAGCAGAGATTCCCCTGCAGCCTGGGGTGCAGACCATGGTGAGGCAGCTGTGCCACTGCAGTGCATGGAGGCCCATGGGGGAGCAGAGAGCCACTCTCAGCCACTGGAGGACCCCATGCCGGAATAGGCTGATGCTTGAAGGAAGCTGTGACCCCATGGGAAGCCCATGCTGGAGCTGGCTTCTGGCAGGACCTGCAACCCATACTGAGAGAAGCCCTCCCTGGAGCAGGTTTGCTGGTAGGACCTGTGACTCCATGGGGAACACATGCTGGAGCAGCCTATTCCTGAAGGACTGCATCCCATGGAAAGGGACCCATGCTGGGATAGTTTGTGAAGAGTGGTAGCCCTTGGGAAGGACTCACATGGGAGTAGTTCATGGAGGACAGTCTCCTGCGGGAGGGACTCCACGTTGGAGCAGGGTAAGGACTCATCTCCGTGAGGAGGAAGGAGAAGTAGTGACAATGTGTGATGAACTGACAACAAACCCCTTTCCCTGTTCCCGTGCATTGCTGGAGGGGCAGAGGTAGAGAAAATTTGGAGTGAAATTGAGCCCATAGGAAGGGAGGGGTGGGAGGAAGGTGTTTGAAGATTTAGATTTTATGTCTCATCACCCTTACTCTGATTTGATTGTTAGTAAAATAAAGGAACTTCCCCAAGTTAAGTCCATTTTGCCTGTGACAGTAGTCAGTGAGTGACCTCTCCCTGTCATTATATCAACCCATGAGCCTTTTGTTATATTTTCTCTCCCCTGCCCAGCTGAGATGAGAGTGGCAGTGTAGCTTTGGGCACCTGGCATCCCACCACAACAGGGAAACAGTGGTCTGAGTGAAGTTTTTTTTGAGACCCATGCCATCTCCACTTAAGAAGGATGGAAAGGAAATAGTATAATAGTTTCTGTCCCTTCTCTGCTTTATATGTTTTATGGTCAGACTTAGCACGATGAGCAGAATGTTCTCAACAGAGAAATTGTGAATATTGTTTTAAACTCCCAGATTTATTAAAAGTACTAACTTGAAGTTCCTCCACAGTTGTGTATGTTTATGAGATGATCTTATGCTTGCTGTTACCATGTTAGGTAACTATCTAGCATGTCTGGGCTGCTACTTTTTAATGGAACATAATGCGAATGGCACTTTAAGCTTATAGAGACACATTTTGAGGTCAGTGCATTACTTCCAAAGTTGTTAGATTAAAATGCCAAAATGCTGTTAGTTGGTTTACTGGAGACAAATAACCCAGAATGTTTTATATTTGCTGTTTTTAAAAGGCAGTTTTCTTTTGTGAGCAAGTCACCCCGTCAGTTAAACACACTATTTATATGCACAGGAAAACAGAGGAGACCAATAGCCCCTAAATGTTATTGATTCCAACATTGCCATCTTAAAAACCTCATCTGCTGCATGTATTTTTTTCTTTGTAAACACCTGTTTTAAGCTTTAATATCTTAATGACTACCTGCAGACTACAAAGTAAATTAAGTGTCTAAGGATGCTGAGAATATTTGATTATAACAGTGTTTTTAATGATTTCCATGTTGAGGTAATGAATCAAAATGAAATACAATGGTTGTGCATGAAGGTTCCTAAGTACTCCGTCAACCTGGGAGCCTTCAGGTGAACAAGTGGTGAATTAGTCATAGATATGGTTGACTACTCCATGCTCTGGTTCACCTGAGGGTGTTGGGCTTGACAAAGAATTTTATGCTTCCTAGACAAAGGAATGAATCTTCAAGGTAGCTTGGCTTTCTATCACAAAGCAGTGGAGACTCAGTAAGGGGTATAAAGCTATATGCTTTTTATAGGGGATAAACTTGATGTTCCTCTGTTGACTTTTCAGAAGAAAAAAAAAATTGAGATGAGGCTCTGAGGCTGGAAACCAATGAGAATAAATTGTGAGTCGTGAGCTGACAGTATTTGGTCACTGGTCATGGGAGGATTCCTCCAAAAGCAAGAAAAACAGTAAGCATTTCAAATAGCTCTTTTGAGAGGAGAGGTCTAAAATGAATGCTTGTCAAATTAAAGAATTACTGTATATTTAATCAATAATGCACATATTACTGGACTTCAGCCACACTTTTATAGCACCAATATTCTATCTACAACAGGAAAGGTCACAGTCTTCCAAAGTTAGATGGGTAGATACTGCCATAAGCTTATCAGCAAAAGAAAGGGGAAGGTGGTCCTGCAGCAATTTTTATTTGTTATGCTGTTGGAAGAAGTGTTCATTGCACTTCGTGATCAAGCTGAAGAAATGTCCTATGGTAGCATTTAATTCAAGGTGCGTCTTCAGCTTTTTTACAATGAGGTGATTTTGCCGTGTTGCAAATGACAGGAAAATCAATTTTCCTTCTTTCCAAGCTGTAACGTGCAAGGGGTTTTTGCTCTCTGTTTGGTTGCAGATAGGAGAAGGAGGTTTTTTAGTTTCTTCATGATGTATGACGCCAGAAAGAATTGTCTCTGGTTTTGGCACAGAGATCATCACATGCATATCATCTTTGAAGTCTCTTCCACTGATAATGCTGCCTTTAAATTCCTACGTGGGGGAATGTTTTGAGATTTCTAATATGAGACTCACATTTATATTCATTAGTAAAATCTACAAATTTGAACCAGTTTTAACCAGTCTAGTACTTCTTTCAAGTAGTAATCTCTCTGCATGGCCACATTCCACTTCTCTAACTTACTAAAACCCTGGAATATGACACACAAAGTCCCTGTGTCTTTCTTTGTGTGCTTTGTAGACGCCTTTATGGCAGTTTCCCTCCAATATGAAAGCCAAACAAACAGGAATTATACACAGGGCCTTCCATGGGATGCAGTCCGTCAGGAACAGGCTGCTCTAGTGTGTGTTTCCTACAGGGTCTCAAGTCCTACCAGCAAACCTGCTCCAGTGTGGGCTCCTCTCTCCATGGGGCCACAGGTACTGCCAGGAGCCTGCTCCAGCACGGGCTTCCCATGGGGTCACCGCGTCTTTTGAGCACAGCCACTTTCTCTGGCATGGAGTCCTCCAATGGCTGCAGGTGGATCTCTGCTCCCCCCTGGACCAACATGGGCTGCAGTGGCACAGCTGCCTCACTACGGTCTGTTCCCCAGGCTGCAGGGGGTTCTCTGCTCTGGACCTGGAGCACTTCCTCCTGCTTCTTCTGCACTGACTTTGATGCCTGCAGAGTTGTTTCTCTCACATATTCTCACTCCTGACTCAGGATGCATTTACTTCTGCACAATACCTTTGGGGTTTTGGGGTTTTTTCCCTTCTTAAATATGTTATCACAGAGGTGTTAATACCATGGTGTTACTACCATCTCTGATTAGCCTAGCCTTGCCCAGTGGTGAGTCTGTCCTGGAGCCAGCTGGCACTGGTGCTGTCAGACATGGAGGAAGCTTCTAGCAGCTTTTCACAGAAACCACACCTGGAGGCCCCTGCTTGCCATGCAAATGCAACACACTGGGTTATTCGTTGCTCTGTTTCTTTGAGGGTCTGCTGCTAACCCTCTGGCCTTTAAAGACCCCTGCTCTTTTTAATTTCCTTGGAGTCACATGAGCAGTGTTCCTTTTACACATGTAAGTCTGGTTCAGAGCTGCTGTGTTTACGCTGGTGATGTGGCTTTCCTGGATGCTAATGAGTCTGACTTGTCTGCTGAGGTATACAGTACTAGCCTCTGCTGCAAATACTGATGCTTATTCCCAGGAAAGTGTACTGTGTGCATTGACTGATGCCAACAGTAAGAGGGAAAAGTCCAAAAAGTGTCTTTCTGTAGAGATGAAGTGTATATAAAAGAGCAAGTACAGAAGACCAGTAAGAAAGCAGATTGGTTGCTGGCCAAGAACACAATCACCTGCTGCTGCCACCAACCTTGGGCAGTTGCCACTACTGATCTGTGAGAATGTGGAAAAGGAACTCGCTTCTTGCCTTTCCCATAAAGGCAAATTCCTGTCTTGTGCACAGCTGTGTGGTGTACCACATGCTGCATTTTTCTAAAGCCATTCTCTATCTGGTAGATTGGATTGGGTAAGTCTGATCCAAGGGTCAATGGAAATTTGACTCTGGAAAAGTTTTCTACATCAAAACCTTTTGCTCTCAGAGTAGATGGAACTCTGCTGGTCATTTGTACATACGCCTTTCTATGCATGAAGTGATCCACTGGTGAGCTGTGAGCCATAGTCACTTAAGCTGTATGTGCTAGATCTGGAAAGAATTCAACCAACTGGGTAACCAGTGAGTGTCCTCTGTCCCCTCTGTGTAGCCACACTAAACAACTGGCCTGCAAATAAAATTACTCTGACATTGAATTCCATTCGTCACTGGGCTGACAGAAGCCTGGAGAGCCTGTTTGGTTTCTCAGGAGTTTTCTCACACAGGCTGTGGTGCATGAAATAACTCTCAGTTGCACTCAGATGGATGACGTTTGCTGTTACTAGGGGTGCACAGTCACGGCTTGGGAGACTGAACATTCTGGCTCTTCCCCACAAATGTAAGAACATAGAATCATAGAATTAACTGGGTTGGGAGAGACCTCCGAGATCATCAAGTCCAACATGATATCTTCCATATTCTCGCATTAATGTCTGCAAGGTATTAGGGAGTGGTTTTCAGCTCTGGAGCATTTCTGTCATTATGTCATTTATTCATATACCTGACATCCCCTTTGAGGGCTGGAAGTGTTTTCTATCACAAAATAGCTATTCAGTGGCTTATGGGAAATCAGTGGTTATTTTCAGTAACATTAGTGATGCTTAAATCTCAGTGTTATACTTTAGGAATTATCACTTCTGGCATATTTTTGTATAGAGTGTGGAAAAAGAATAATTTTGAATGTGCTTTGTTTGTTTCCCATAGCTCAGGTCTAAGGCACTGTTTGAGTAGCTTGCGAGAGATATCTTCTTCTTTTACCCACTCTCTCAAAATGAGGAAAATTCATTCTGTGGAAAGTTGGACAAAATAAATTTGGGGAATTGGACATCAGATATTCTTGATTTATGGGAGAAGAACAAATTATGATTTTTCTGTTTAACAGATATTTCAAAAAAAAAAATAATTTAGTAATAACAACATCCTGGGAGAGATTGTCTAGGTAGAAAGTGTTTCACCATGTGAAATGTTACAAGTAATTTTTGATTGTGTGATATTATGAAAGATGGAAGTTGCTTGGATTTAGTGCAATATAAGCTTGTCTGTGTTTTTTTTTTTTTTTTCCTGTAAGTTTTGTAATCTAGTGGTTAGTCTTTTCCATTACTTTGGGTAAAAACCTTTAATTTGATCATAGTCACAGAATCACAAAATTGATTAGGTTGGAAAAGACCTCTGAGATCATCGAGTCCAACCCATGACCCAACACCAGCTTGTCAACTAGACCATGGAACTAAGTGCCATATCCAGTCTCTTCTTAAATACCTTCAGGGATGGTTAATCCACCATCTCCCTGGGCAAGCCGTTCCAATGGCTGATCACCCCCTCTGTAAAGAGTTTCTTCCTAATGTCTGACCTAAACCTCCCCTGGCACAGCTTAAGCCCTCTTGTCCTACTGCTGGTTACCTGGGAGAAGAGACCAACCCCCAGCTGGCTACAACCTCCTTTCAGGTAGTTGTAGAGAGTGATGAGGTCTCCTCTAAGTCTCCTTTTCTCCAAGCTAAACAACCCCAGCTCCCTCAGCTGCTCCTCAAAGGGCTTGTGCTCCAGTCCCTTCACAAGCCCCAACATTCTCAAATGTACTCAAATATTCTCCAACTATAATGAATGCCTCTATGTTTATTGTGTCAATGCTACATTGGAACAATGGTAGGTATGTGATATAAACATGGAAATCACCAAGATTTATTAAAGAAAAGTCATCTGCTTGTCTTGTATAGCTATTCACATTCATTTTATTAGAGGTATTATCGTTGTATTTCCTGACCTTAGCTAGTATGTTTTGAGAGACTATTCTCATTTGTTGTGAAAAGACAGGAAATTCACTGGTGCTGCTCTATTTATAGCTGGAGTATTGTGATGATATCACTGTCTCATGGGTAATTTGAACCTTGCCTTTATTTATTTGAACCAAAACCAGAAAAGCCAGAAATCAGAAGTAAGGGTCAGTTCCTCTTTTGTCTATGGTTTATTCTTAATTTGAAAATTAGGTGTCCCTGAGACAGGCAACAGTAAGAACTCTTATTATAATTATTTCTAACAGAAAATATCAGGGCACTCTACTGAATAGAATGAATCCATTATTATTTATTGTTTTTATTTCAAAAAACACATGGGTTTGCATAATTACATTTTAAAAAACATAGGTTTTGTGACAACTATAACTGTGTACTGGATTTTAGTCATGTTTCAGTTAATTGTTCTATTTCTTGTTGCTTAGAGATTTAAGCCTGTGTCTGATTTTCACCTTTTATTTTAATACAGGGGTTTTTTTCCTACTGACAAGGGTGCTTTAAGCTAATACTGAATACTGGCTCTGAATGGATAGATGTATTTAATGTTTTTCACATTTTTACCATCCTGTAGGATAAACTATTGGTATGCCTAAAATGCTTTGTGTTTTCCAAATGTTCCTATGAATCTTATGTTTCAATCGCTTAATATTTAAACTCTGAGTATGAGATACATGAATTAGTTTCTTAAAAAGTATGTACAGAAGAGGAGAGTAGGACAGAACCCACTGACACCTTTTAATTTTAAAAATATAGATGCTATATGTTGACTTTGCCTTTCTCTGTAAGTCTCCCATGGGAGTCTTCTATGCACCAAGAAATTATACTTGTTTCTTGAACTAGAAATTCTAGGCTAATTCTCAGGCCTTATCTCTCATCATGAACTCGCATTCCTACAACAAAACCAGAAACAGAACCTAAAAGTAGTTCCCAAAATTCTATTAGTATCTTAAAATTCCTTAGACAGCTGTGTGGATAAACATATCCCTTAGTAGCTAAGTCACTCAAATGCAGGTTACTGCATCTGTCACTCATCTCTCCCAAGATGTAAGATTACAGAAAAAAGATGTAATTTGCAGCCCAATCAATTAACAAGGACTTGAATACGAATATTGATGGTATCACACATCTACTTGCAGATTGCCTCAGCTAGAGAAGTCTGGCTCAACTTTGAACAAGAGCTGGCATCATGAAAGTTGACATGGAAAAAGGGTTCATTTTAATGATTCAGGTGCCTTTGATGTTAGGAGAATTAAAAGCAACAGAGTATGGAGCAAGTTTTGTTTTGTGTGCTTTGAATGAACCCAAACAGGACTACAAATCAGGCCATGCCAAGAAAGGGCACATAGCTGTGGCAGAAGAGCACAGAGAAGAATATCCCTTTTTACCTGCTATTTTCGGCAAGGACCCTGACGTCTGAAGCTGACTTCACATATTTGCTTGTAGAACCCTTTCTTACTGACTGTAGAAAATTAGGAGAGGTCATGCAAATGAAATTGCATTAAGAGTAGAGTTTTGTGCTGAGGCTTAGATTCAGCATCCAGGAAATAATTCATAGTAACAGCTTCAGGTTTCTTTCTGTGACCAGCCAAGACAATGATAAGCATCAACAGCAACTATTGCTATCATAAATAAGAATACTGCTGTTTCTTTCTGACATATATTATATCCTAATAATGGTTACCATGGTCTAGCTAAAAAGGGATCATCCAGCAGTCGATAACAGAAATTAGGTGGCAATACTGTTCAGGTCTCGACATCAACCTTTCTTCATGTGACTTAATGCCTGTCCTGTGTTATTTACTCATGAACTGAATACAACCTTTGTAATCAGACCCTCACCTCCTTCAGTGTACAGTTGAATGGGATGTTTTTCAAGTGAGATTGTTACCTTTCTTTTTATCTTTAGTCTTTCATATGAGGCACTATTTCTTGTTTGATGCAGGTGCTCTGTGTGCTGTGCTGAATATAGATTGGTGTTCATAACACTAGAAGAAATCAATGCAGCTATAAAAAAGACAAACAGTGGCCTATGAAAAAGGCTGGTGTGTTATTTGCATATAAAGATAGGTTGCAAAAAATTGCAAAGGATACACTGATGACTGGATGTTGAGCTTAAAAAACTTGGGCTTAATTATTTGTCTTTCTTTTCAAGTTTAGAGCAGCTAGACTAGCATACTTATTTACAGTGGATCCTAAATATCAAGATAGGAGTCCTGGTAATAATACCAAGTTAGCAGTCATATCTGAAAAGCTTGATGTAAATGGGTTTGCTCATATATATACATGCATACCCATATATATATATATATATATATATGGATGCAGTGGAGAGAGAATACAGATCTCCCAGTACTCAGTCTACATATTAATTGTATCTTTGTATTAATTACAAAGCCAATCCAGCATCATCATTTGTTATATACCTGTTAGTTCCCACAAAAAAAATTTATATAAGTGCCCTACAAATCTAGTTTCTTTCTTTTAGGAGTTGTAGTTGGTTTTATTATAAGTTTATAATTTTTAGAGCAAAAATGTGGGGAAGAGATCTATTTTCCTGCTATGAGGAGTGGCTGTTTTATAAAGGCTTGTGCACAGTGGGTTACACTAGAAAGTTATATCATGTAGTAGTCTCTGGCCCATATTTTCTTTTACAATTGGAAGTACTTTAAAAGAACTATTTGCTGTACTTAAAGTAGGCTTACTTTACTTCAGCTGACAGACTGAAGTGCAGTATGACTCTGTTCTAGCCCTTAACCGATCTGTTCCAGTGCTTAGTCAAATCTGGTATTATGGAGTCATATAATGAAATTAATTAATTAATTTAAGGTTTGCATTCCACTGCTGCATTATGCTATTTTTAAGTTTCTTGGCATTATGAGAGTTAATAGTGTTACTTTTTTAATGTTTAAATGTTTTATTTCCTTCAGTTCTTCTGAAAATCTATATTATCACTGGTAAACTGTCATATTTGATAAGCCTGCATTACTGTATGTGGATTCTAAGTAGTGACTTATGCTAAGTTGTTTCATGATTCCTTTTGACAGCTAAGCTTTTTGAGAGCTTTTGCAAAGTCAGTATTGTGCACTGTATTTCAAAAACCTTGTCAACTACTGTGTAAAAAAAAGTCATCTTGACCTGACAATTTTTAATTTAATAATTAGCATCAGTCAGCTGAAATTTTGACATTCCCAAAAAAATATTAACAACATGCTTTGGGGTTGATCATCCTACACTATCCTAGTTGTAAAGAAGGAGTTGAAAACAGGTAGAGAAGTTACCACTGAGTGCAAACAAGGTGTTGCTTCACACTGGTTTTAATCATAAGATGGAGCCTGAGATAGCTGTCACATATGTAGAATTTAAAATAAGCAGCATTCTATATTTAGTCATGAGTCAACAGTTTAAATCAACTGATTTTGAGAATTCAGAATCGGATTTTTATTGTAAGTCTATTGATAGAAAATGCCTTGGGATTTAATCATCCTTACTTTATGTCCTTCATTTAGGCCTGTTTAGGTTGTCACATGTTATAGCAAATGCTGGTGCTTGATACAAGTTCATAAAATCACCTGATGAATAACTTCAGTAACATATAATTGTACCTAAAATGCACACTGAAAAAAGCTGTTTAGGTCCAGGTATGTGTGTGTTGATTAGAGTCATGTTGTGTAAAGACAGTGTCATTGATGAAAGAAACTGAAATGCATCAGAATACATTCTGGTGTCAGCTTGCTGGCAGTCTGAAACACTGTAGTTTTTCATTGTTTATAGACTAAAAAGAATTTTTCTTTAGTGGACTGTTCCCATGTGCTATCACAGATTTTAGGGCCAAAGCTTGTGACAGACATTTTAAGAAAGAATACAATTGTTATTGTCTAACTTCTGAGACTAAAATTAAACATTATTTTACTGCAGCAACTTCAAATGGAACTAAATGTAGCTCTTTTGCATTTATTTTGGAAAAAGTATGTACTGTAATGAAAATTCTTAGGCTGAGAATTTTGCTATTGAAATCATTGAATAAACCCTTCTTTCACTATCAAAAGAGGGAATTTGAACTCTGTGTTACAGAAAAGACCCTAAAACAAGATCTTATGGTAAAAACTTACAGCTAAGAGGGCAGTATACAGTTTTCAGTATTTGTGTTCCCTCTAAAGTTTCAGCTGACACTTTTTCCTGATGTACTTGCATCACTTCTAAACATCCAGAAGTTGTTGCTTTCTATACTAATGATGAATGAATTTAATTTCAATAATGTTTATATCTTATCCATCCCTTTACCGGATCTAAGTTAGGAAACCATTATCTGAGGACATTTCTAAATGTCTGTGAATGAATGTATTACAGCCTTAGTTGCTGTCTGTATTGTGTCTGGTCGTTGTCTTTTCAATAGGGTGCCTGCTTTTCTAGTGTCCCGCATGAATGTTTACCAAATTAATACAATTTCTATAATTAACAAGGTGCAATTAAACTTGCACAAACAGGAAAAAATAACATGTAATTTTTAATTTTATACACATTGTTTTATTATAATGTATATTATATGTAGTTTATCAACTGGTACCAAAACATATGAAGTTGCAAGTTTATAATAGAATTTGCATTTAAAAAGGTTACAGAATTGGATTATGCTTTGACATAGGACATGAATTTAAAACTACATTTTTCTCTTCAGAGCATGTCAGCTACAACATTTTGAAACTGTATTTTTGGAACTACAGTATAATGTACTCATGGCATATTGCTCTTTGCTTATTTTCCAGCAGATAAAGATATCTCCTTCTGTGACAACACCCTGTGCATGCTCCCATCTTGTATTTCCCAGACTCCTCTGTGTTGAGATGTGAAGAAACCATAACTTTTTCTGCACCATTTTCTCAACCTTAATTCATTCCTTTGCTTCTTGATGATACAGCAGACTTACTGATTATGTCAAGGCTTCTTATTTCTAATGTTACATAAAAAAATAAATCTCTATTGTTAATTCAATAAAACATCTTAGTCCTTTAGGTTTTTTAAATAATTTACATCTTATGTGTTGCTGATATGGTATAAAGTGCCTCATTAAACTTTCCATTTTCTGAAGGAGAATTAACCCAACCAGTGTTTCAGTTTGTGATGCTATCTTTTTTTCTTGATTTTTTGTTTTTATCCAATAGTAAACAGGCCTTTGTGTTCCTAAGAGTTTGGCTCAGTGCTGTTAAAGGATAGCAGGCAATTCTTATTACTTTGTCTCTTAAGTAGGTTTCTTAGTTTTGCAAAGTATTATTTTCAGACATTGCGTTCCCATAATAGATTGAGACCTTTTAATCCCCACGATTGTAGAAATTAATGTTGTCACTGTTGTTCATCTCTTTCATATTATATAATTACTGCTTGAACCAGCTACTCTGTATTACTTAGGACTTAACAGAGAATAATCCCTCATCTTGTGTACTCTGGAATTAGCTGTTCAAGAGCATTTGTTTAAGAAATCACTTCTCTAAGCCTTGTTCCATTTAGCAGAACATGAGATACATTGTAAATATATTTGCAATATGCTAAGAAGTACATCTTCTTGTAAGTCCATATTCTTATATATAAGTTGTGAAACATTAAAATGCCACTCATCTGATTTTATTTAGAGAGGTGATGTACCTGTGTCACTGTATACTAATGAAGCATAATTGGCAGTGATGTATCTGACTTAATAGGAAAGATACGAACCCCACCATAGACAGCTGAGGCAAAACAGCCAAACACCATCTTTCACTTGTAAAATACTTCACTGGAAAAACATAAAATGTCTTATTTGTGCAAAAGGTCATTTCCCCCCACAATAACTGTAGAATCTGAGAGGCATTCCTGACCCTCAGATTTGCTCAGTTGGTTGGAGCATGGTGTTAATAACACCAAGGTCCTGAGTTCGATCCCTGTATAGGCCATTCGTGTAAGAGTTGGACTCGATGATCTTTGTCAGCCCCTTACAACTCAGAATATTCTCCAAAATCCGTGAAATTTCCTTTCCCTGCGAACACAGCGTGGCCACGTGTGTCCTGCCTGCCGGGATCAGCACCTTGGACAGCGCTGTGTCTTTCCCGGCCGTCCTGACTGCGGGAAGACCGGGAGGCTCCAGGGGATACTCACTGGCATTAGTTTGTGCCTCTGTCGACAAAAAGAATGGAGGGGGACTGCTGTCTGAGTTCCAGTCTACATGCGCAGCGTATAACGAGTGCCACATTAAGGAAGGGATATCGTGGAGGATCAGTAGCTCCCGAGGTGATGACTGCCCAATGTGAGTGATGCTGGGTGGAGACATCCAGGCTGCTAGAGGCCAAAGGAATGCTGTGTGTCAGATCCGAGTGGGAACGCTAGGCAGAGCAAGGATAGAGGAAGAAGTTGGGATACTACATTGCTTCCTATTACTGTCCAAAATAGATGCCAAGTGTGTAACCTTTAACTTGCACCCCTCGCACACTGGCATATTCACTTTCACTGATCAAATACTCTGTTGTTCTAATTCCTGAATTGTGAGTAAGAAAGATGATAACACTAACATTTTAGCTTCACTGAAGTTAATACCACACATAAGTATCGATCTCAGGAGATCCAGAATTTCACTTTAAGTAATAACCTAAGAAAAGTATGTATTTATAGAGAGTAGAGGAAAGTAAAGACCATAATTATGTTTTTGCATATTCTTACTTAAATATACATTATATGTGCAGTAAGGAGAAAATTAATAACTTCTCAATTCATACCACAAAAATACTTCCACTTTCAAATGAGCTTTTACAGCAGCAGAAGTCAAATATATCAGCCCCCTAATTCTGCTGATAATCAATCCAATTTCCAGAATGAGATTAAGCATCATTATAGACTTTTTCTGTAACTACCTTTCCCGTGGGACAGCAACACAGAATAGCCATGCGAAGTTAACATCCAATTAGAAAGAATAATACATTTTGTCTTCTAACAGAAGCTAGTTGGGAATTTTCCAGTCTGTTTCTGTGCCTACTCTCCCATCTTGGGAATTCCTAAGAAACTGTAGCTACCCAAGTTCAGAGGTGCTCTGGGTGTTTAGGAAGCAGAGTGGAAAACTGCTTATGATTTTTGGGGAAGTAACATTTGCTTTATCTGTTGGTTAATATATATGAAATTTTGGCCTGATAAAAGTCATTTATCTCTTTGGTCTTTCATTCAAAAAATTTAATTTTTTTTTTCAAGGAAGGATAAGTTTCCTTGGCCGTAAGTTTCAGGCTGCGTGAATCTGCAAATTTCTGCTCCATGTTGTGTTGTTTTCCATAAATGTGTGGGACTGAAAGCTGCATCTGAGGCTGGTGTCATGAACATCTTTATTGTAAGAGCTTGAGAAAAATATTATCTCTCGGTGTTCTGCACTGTGAAAATATGTTAATACAAAGTTAACTGACTAAAATGCTTAAATGTATGTTTTTTTACAAAAATTTTTTTTATTAAAAAATTATATGACTAATACAGTATTAAGTTTATTCAATAAAGGTTTAAGAGAAAAAACTACCGCAAATTAAAATGAAAATAAAGTAGCATGAAAAAATGTCACCAACGTGAACTTACTTAGTTAAAAGTAAATGTTTTATGGAAGAAAAGTCAATCTAGCTAATGAAACAGTGAAAGAGAAAAAGAAGTAAAAGAAATGGAGATTCAAAAATAAATCCTGACAAAATACATACAACTTGGAAAGCCAAATTTGTGGTGAAAGTGATAGGAAAAGGACTGGGTTTATTTTCAACTGTCAGACCGGACTAGTTATGCAGGGGCTTTTAGAGGAGATATTCGACTTTATAGCACAAATCTGTTTGTAGAATCATGTACTGGGGCTTTATTTAGCAGGCGAGATACTCTACAGAGTGACAAAGCTGGGAAGAAGCACGTTTTTCTGGACAAAATTCTGGACGTGGTGGGGGGCTTTCCCCGGCACTGCTGCCTCACGCAGCACAGAGTAGTCGGTCCCACACCTGTGAGGTCGGAGAGTGGCGACTTCGACGTGTAAAACGCTAAGGGTGAAAAGTTGCGTATGGGGAAATTAAGACAGGGAAGTAACTTTTGTGTGGCGAACGAGTCAGTCAGCAGTGGGCTGAAAGGGTTAAATATTCGTCATTAAAAATTACAGTTGACATTTTCTTCTCAGTTGAAGCGGAGCTGCCGCTGGGCCCAGAGAGAGCGGGGGGTGGTTTTCACTCGCGGCTGACGAGAGGCTGGGGCTCATCCGGAGCCGGCCGGCGGCGGAAATGCGAGGAACGGGGATATTCCCCAGAGGGGCAACGAAAACAAAAAAACCTAAACTTGGGTGAGGGGGAGAAGACACAGGCGCGCTTAAAGGGAAAATAAAATGAAATAAAATGAAATAAAAGGTAAATAAGAGAAAACCTCTCGTCGCGGCAGGTGAAGGTGAAGCGCGTTACCTCCCGCCCGGTGCCCGCCGCCACCGACGGACGGTCCCTGCCGCGCCCCCTCAGCCCCCCGGGCCCGCCCGGCCGCTGACGGCGCCGCCCTCGGCGCAGGCGCAGCCGGGGCGCGGGGGGGCCGGAGCGGCGCCGCGCCCTCGCTCCGCGTCCCGGGCGGTGTCTCGGCGCAGCCATGTCTGGCGGCGCGGGGCGGCGAGGCGCGTTCGGGCGGCGGCGCCCTCTGTGAGGCGGCGGCGGACGCGCGGCGGCGGCGGGCATCCATGTCGGCGGGCAGGGATTAGCGCGGCGGACACCGAGCCGAGCAGAGGGGGCGGCCTGCCCGTCGCCCCCTTCCCGCGGGGTCTCCGGCGGGGGAGAGCCGTACCCGGCCGGCGGGGGCGGGTGGACATGGCTGACCGGAGCGCGCCGAGCTGCCACCTGCGGCTAGAGTGGGTCTACGGCTACCGGGGTCACCAATGCCGCAACAACCTCTATTACACGGCGGCCAAGGAGATCGTCTACTTCGTGGCGGGGGTCGGCGTGGTCTACAGCCCCCGGGAGCACCGGCAGAAATTCTACCTGGGGCACCAGGACGACATCATCAGGTACCGCCGGGCTGCATCCCGCCGCGGGCCCCGACCCCCTCTGGCTGTCCCGACCCCACAGCCCGTCTGTCCCGACCCCACAACCCGGCTCCTTCTCTGCCCAATCCACCCGTTGCCCCGGAGCCGGTGCGGGTGTCTCCCCGCCGCCGCCTGCCCTCGGTGCCGTCCCGGGCAGCGCCGGCGATCCCGCGTCCCGCCAGCGCCCCGGGGACCCGGGGAGCGGACCGGGATACATCAAGGACAGTCAGCGCTCCCTCACCGCCACCCCCCGCCCGGGCATCGCCGTGGGTAAAAGCAGCCTGGGAATGGCTTTTGGCCGTCGGATTTCACGGGCCAGGTCGTGTTTCCCCCACCGCCGCCGGTGTGCGGTGCCGAAACTTGCGCGGGCGCCCGTGCCCGGCGCGGCAGCCCAAGGGTCGCGGCTCGGTCCCGGACGCCCCTGAATGTCAAAGGGCCGGCGGGAGGAGAGGCAGTAATCGCGTGTGTGCCCCGGGGCACTCGGGATGCGGAGGAGGTTAATCTGCAGCAAGGTAGACCTTTGGCTGGTGTTAAAAAGGCGACGATTACATGGGGAATTAGTGGCCTGCCTGTAACTCACGCAACTTTTAGGGTAATCTTCAAAGAACAACCTTTCTTGCGAAGTTGAGGCTTCTTCTGCAGCTCAGTAGTTCACTAGGCAGGGAATATTATCATGTGCTGAGTTCATTAAAAAAAAAAAAAAAATTAAAAACTGATGTTACTGAAGAAATGTGCTGGTGTAATTTCTTAAGTGTATTTCCACTCCAAGGATGCTTTCATAAGCCTAGTGGTGCTGTGAGATCAATGAGAGAATTTGAGGAGTATGAAGGGCAGATGTGAGCCTGAGTCATCAATCTTTTCCCTTCCAGTAGGTGTCATTGCAGATGGATTTTGATTTCCTTTGCTCTTCCTGTTGGGGTAAGAGCTAGCAGCACATAGTTTTGTAGGTCTTTTGGAGGTTTTACAGCACAAAATTTGTTTTTATGATGCTCAGTGCTCCAAGGCATACTTTCTGTATGTGTTACTCATGTGAGTAACAGGTATTGCCTCCAGAGAGCATAATAGATGTTATGTGTTTTATTTAAGCTTTTAAACAAACTAGAAAACTTGGTCATAATGGCCACTTTTTTCCTTTGTTTAAATTTTCTTCTTGAAGAAATTTAAGTAGTTTTGAAGTATGGCTGTAAATGGTGTCACTTGTGTAGTATATTTCTCCTTGGTGCTAAATATGTAAAGAAAAAAGTAATCCGACAATGTACCATTATAGACCCTTATGCTAGGGCTGTTAAATCAGGAGTTTGACTCACTGTTGTTTGCATCATTTAATGCTTTAACACTCTCACTTTAGTCCAGGAAAAACTGTTTTCTTAGGAACTGCTAGCCATCTATGATGTCAGGTGCTGCGGGAAATCCAGATCCGCAACTTCCTACTGTGCTAAGGAAGCAGTACCTTACTACTTGTTCTAAGGTCCCGGTAGTGTAATGTTACACGTTTAATACTTTGTATTCATGAATGCTTCCAAATGTCACTGTTTGTTTCAGTAGCACTTCTTATAGCATAAGAATTACATGGTTTGAGATGCAACTGTGGTAACAGTTTCTTACTCAGTGTCTCTCAGTTTTGGTACAATGTGCTACATTTGGCCAAAATGTGACAGAACTCATTATTTAGAATAGTACTTAAAAAAAAAAAAAAGTCTATTGAAAGTCAGCTAACAAAAGAGAAAGAATGTACCTCGTTTGCATCGTAATGTACTTTAAATTGTATGATACCATGACCTAGCATACTGGAGTTTCTCCTGCTCTGAATTGTACTGATGTTGAGAGAATATAATTCTAAGTATGTTAATGCATTACAGATTTATGCAGTTAGAATTTTGCATGCTTCTTAAATGCAAAAGCTACGCAGAAATATTAGTATGCTATAAGAAGATGCTTGATTTAAAAGCAGCGTGGCTATTTCTAATAGTAAAATTAGAACTTGAAGTGATCAGCATTTCACTGGCTACTTTTTTCAAAAACAACATGGTACCATTTAAATGTCATCTCACACCTTTCATGACTATACTTGCGTACCTAAACATACTAGTTCCCAAAATTTAAAGGAGTCATGGTATTGTATTAGGTCAAGTATTAAAGGTATATAACGGTCAAGTATTTAAAAACAAAAAAAAAAACCAAAAAGCAGGTACAAAAATGGCATCAGTAATCAGTGTTACTTAATTTTCTCTCTGAAGATAACAAACTCAACTGTTGATTGCAAAAGAATTCATATGTTTTGTGTTTTAATAGGCTCAGCAAGTACTGTCTGAATGCTGGGACATGTGTGATTTTTTTTTTAGTGAAAGCAATGGGAGGATTGAGTGCCTTTTTTCAAGTAGGGGATCTCACTTGTGAAATTCTGGTGTCTGAAAATCTTACGTGTTTAAAGAATCAAACTTTCATGAGCCCAGCTCCATAGCTACAAGGAGCAAGCAGTAAATATTGCACACTACATGGTGATATTATTAGTACTCTTCATTGTGAGAACTTTTATACCATTAGCATGCTTTGCATGACTTTGTAATTGTAAACATCAATCAGGAAAAGAGGAACGGCAATTTTTTTTAGTCAGAGACTGTTTCTTTGTCTTTAGTAATAGCAAACAGTATTAAAGTAATGGGCTGCTATAGGATATTTTCCATTGTAAAAATTCCTTCTAGCATCAGCAGTTAGTGTTGTATTGTGAAGTTTTACCTCCTTTTATTAAACAAAAGCCTGTAAACCTCCTGTAAGATGTTTTTTTTTTTTACGATTAGATGTTTTAACAAAATTTCTTTTCAGTATAATAATCTAAATTTTAATTGTAGTGTGCACACCCCATCCCCTCAGCCTCATTTAACTATGTAGTGAAAGCAAGAGAGCTCTCTTTTAGTGTTTTGACCCTCAGTTCTATCAAATACTCTTTTGAAATAGAAGAGGAAATTAGGATCACTTAGGACCTCTATAATCTGTTTTTGTTGTTGTTTTTGTTTTATTTGAACAATCTCAGCTTTAAATCCATCTTTAAAAAGACTTCTCTTGCTTTCTGGTGAGCTTTTGCTTTTTATGTTCTGGTTTTTCTCTCTTCTGAGAATTACTTTCTAGAAACCAACTGATTATTCTGGAGGATAGGGAGTATCTATCTTATTTGTCTCCTATTTCTTACACATCTGCATTTTCTTGTTGTTGAGGTCAGGAGGTATGTGAACACTTGTGGAACATGCCACTTAGATGCAGAAATGCTTTGGAAATTTGCATCTTTTGGGAGTGCTGACAATTGAGTTTCTTGTGTTTTCAGGAGTAAATAAGGAAAAAAAATCTTGCACATGAAACCTCAGCTGACTTGCTTTGGCAGTGCTATCTGTTGCCAGCAGCATAACTTGGACATCCACTGTGTTTGCAGAAGATAAGATCCCCTGTCCAGCCTTGGCTGTGTATGTGTAAGAGATACAAATTTTGAATGAACATGCAAATTATTCCTACAGAGCTACTGATTTAAACTGTGTGTTATCTAGGACTTCATGGATCACTAAACTAGCTTGTGAGGTGTAGAATGGTTTGCTTTATGGTAGACAAGGAAGAAACTGTGTCTTGTATTCAGGTTAGATCTTGCCATTGTTGTCTCCATAATTTTATTGGTTTAGAGGATCATAGGTTATTTAATGTAGGCTGTTCATCTTGTGTCAGAGAGACTTCAGGGGGATCATATTTAATCCTTATTTGTAGAAAGATTTCAGAAGATGCCCCCTCAGAGTATTAACTTGTCATACTGGAAACTGATGCTCATGTTGAGGCTCCTTATTTGTCTGGGCTAGCTAAGCCCTGTTCATATATTTTACTTTTTTTTAGTTAAGGTGAGAAAACTGGAAACCCTTAACTCATCCACCTTTTTAAATGGCTGTCTATTGCCAAAAGCCTTTGATGTCACCAGGACTATTCTCTGTGTTGACATGCTCCAAGGACACTTTTAGAATAATTTTTTTACACTTTTATTTACACTTTTCCCTCCTTAAAGCTAGCTGTGACCATCTTTTTTTGTGAGCTTCAGAGTACTGGAATTTTACTGGGAGTTAGCTTTTCATCTGGAATTGATGATGCCATTGAAAAGTAAAAGCTCAACCTGAGGTTAAACCAGTGCATCTTTTTGAAATCTTTAGCAGACTTGACAAAAATGCATATTCTGCCTTATGTGATGTCTGTTTTTGAGTTCAAACTTTGCATTTATTTGTAATTGTACTTTTGGGCCATTATCTCCTTGCTGGTGCAAAACAACCACACAACTGTGCTGGTCACAGAAAAAAAGAGGAATTATGTTTCTCTGTGTAAAGAAGACAAATGAGGAAGAGTTATTATCTCTGTCCTACTTTTTTAATATCCATCATACGACTAAGTGGGCAAATAATAGTGCTGTTGTATATTATTCCTAGAACTTTATAATCAGTGAAGTTTGACTATTTTAGTAAGATATTTGTGAAACATTTAGGTTTCGTAGCTGGCACATTTTATACTAGTAAAAATGCTTGAATTTCTGCTGCTAATGGCATCTGTAGCTTTGCTATTGAGGAACCATAGGCTGTATCTAATAAGTTCATTTTCCTTCTTGTCTAAAATCTATATACTTTCCTTGTCTGGGACTAAGTTAGGGGAAAGAAATCATGTATTTTTTGCCATAAGACTCATGAGAGTTCTGTTTTTAGGGAAAACATAACTTAAAGAATTATTCAGAAAACACTGAAATTCTTTACTATTATTAGTTCTAGTACCAGAAACCACCAGATATCCTGGTACAAAGACAGAGGAGAAAGAAATGGTTCTATTTCAGTGAGGTTAAAACATGCGGTTCTTTTCCCTCTTTGTGCTTCTCTGTATCCAAGACTGTAGAGAGAGAAATTGCATGTTTAAAGGAAGCAGAAGTATACGCAAGACAGGTGGAAAGAATGGTAAAGCATTTAGAGATAGTGTTTGACTGTTTCCAGAAAAATAGTTTACTTCTGTAAATCACAGGTTTTTTTAAGACAATTTTTCTTATTTTTTACTGTCTACTCTGTAGGATTCAGATCAGTCTATAAGAGATTGCCCTGCCTAAGATTCTATGATCTCGCTCCTTTACTCCAAGGCAAAATAAACTATATCTTTTTAGTGTCAACATTTCTAAGGTTCTAGTGAAAATCAAAATCACTAAAATTTCTGCTCCCTGGTGTTAGTGCTGTTTACCAGCTCAGATTTATCTACTTATTGTTGCACTCTCAATGATAGTCTAACCATCAACATCTAAGAAATTGTTGGACTCTGTCAGCTGCTTTCTAAGATTGCTCCTGGATAATGCTCTCAGGGAGGCAGGTCCAGGCTTCCTCTGTGTGGCTGTCAGCTATGGTTTGCAAACAGAAATCCTAGCAGTGCAGTGATTAGTCACATCCTAGTTTTGAATGGCAACAGATCTTTTCCTCACCCTCTCTTTTCGTTAACTATGCATTGTTATGACTTTGGATGACTAGCTGTTGGACTTTTTAAATAAAGGTGCTGTGTATTTCTACCACTTCATTGTATGAGAGAGGCTTTGCACCTCTCTTTGATCCCTTTTCATTAGATTCTACTAATGAAAAAAACTTATGAAAGAAGATAATATCTTTTCTCAGAAAAAGAGCCAAACATGCTTCACAAGAATGTAGAGGGAAATTATTTTGTTTCCATCTTTTCTTTTCCCACAGTAGTCTGACACTCTGAGATTCATCCTAGTTCTCAAAAACCTCAACAAACAGTTGAAGTAATTGTAAGTTAAGGTATCTGCTGTCAGATTTATAGTCTTGTTCTTGTCTAGAATAAATGCTGTATGTCTCTGCCCTAACTCCAGATCACAGTCAAGCACAAATTTTAAACAATAGATTCTAAGTATAGCTACAAAATTTTATCGGATGGAATTCTATTAATTGGTTTGGCAGCCGTTCTATGAGTTTTCACTAGGAATTTTATGATTAGTTGTGTATTTTTTTAATTTCAGGCAATGTAACTAAATGAGTACCACAGTTACCACATGAGGAGAATTTTTTTAATTATTCATTCCGTGTGCAGCCTGTTCTGTCTTTTGAATTACTTAGGTGATGGAGGAAAAACAAGCTTCAACATGTGAGGAATTCTTTGTCTACCCTTGAATTTTATGCAGTCTAGATCTTTCTTTCTAGAAAAAAAGAAATCTGTTATTTATTCATTTGCAGAAAGTTAATCTCCAGAATTATTTCAATAATCATAGTTGTTGATGAAGGGCATCCCCCTTTGGATCCTTTAATAACTGTGCTGAAAGAAAACAGGAGTAAAATTCATTTTAAAGTTATGCCTCAAATGTGAAATGGATCATGCATAGAAACACTTCAAAATGTTGCCTGTATAACGCTTAGGAAACCTACAGTGTGGATACATTCTAGATTATTAGAGATAGTGTTAGGAAACCAGTCTTTATTCTGAAGTCCCAAAGAAAGTCTGTGGTAGGAATAGTTCCCCTGTATTAGTTCTGGTAAGGCTGCACCTGGAGTACTGTGTCCAGTTCTGGGCTAATTACATGAGAGATGTGGAGCTACAAGAGAGTCCACTGAAAGGCCACTCTGAGAGTCCATTGATGGGAAGAAACTGGACCATCTCTCCCAAGGCTGAGAGAGCTGGGATCATTTAGCCCAGAGAAGAGAAGGCTCAGAGGGCATCTGATCAAAGTATATAAATAGCTGAAGGGAAAGTGTAAAGAAGATGGAATCAGGCTCTTTTCAGTTGTGCCCAGTGGCAAGTCAAGTGACTTGCCAAGCAAAATAAAAATTGTAGGCCCAAGCGGAACAGTGAGAGCTTCCAGAATTGGAAGTTCTGTTCCAAAGCTTCAGTGTTTTGACTATAAACATTAATTTATGATCTTCCCACGTGCAAATTCAAATAAAAATCATTTAATGTAAGTCTAGTTAAGGAAATAATTTTTCAGATTATTTTTTCTTGAAGAAAATTACTAATTGAGAAAAGATTGTGGGTTTTTGATGTGCAATGGGATGTTTACTGCCAAACCAAATACTCCTAATAGTTCATTTTTCTGTAATGAAAAACAGGCTTTGGAGTGTTTGCTGGTGGTTCCTGCTCAAATGTGACACCTGGGGTTCGATATCCATTTGCACTTGATGGGGGAACTGCCTTCTTCAAAGAATGAAAGTAACATAATGCTGAATCATGTAATGTGTACCATTCCAAGAGACCTATAACAGCAACTCAAATCACTTGAATAGGTTAATTCACCAAGCTATTGTACTTCCTTAATAAGGCATTAAGGCATTTTTCTTTTCTGAATATGATATTTGGAGGGACTGATTTCTTTTTTCCTCAGAAAGTTTGGATTTCCAACTGAAAAATCAAATCCTTCCCTTAGCTTATTCTTGGGCTTATATGGTACAACGTTTTGTTTGTTTATACTGAAAATAAACCAACTGATTCTCACTTCGTCACCTCCAGATGACCTTTAAGGACATAGTTTATATTCTTCCATTAAAGAAATCATGACTTAATAAGACTGAAATTATGTCATAATTAAGCTAATCAGTCCTCCTATAACCCTCTAGCTTAAGTATCTTTTGTCTGCCAAAAAAATGTCAGTGGCATTTCTTACAGCAGAAGCACTTGGTAGGACAAGGGGTGAGATAATTCCTCCAATGACCATTTTATGCCATGGTTCACAGGGACAAAGTCCTAATTAAGTGTTGTCCAACTTTTCATGTTAAGTGATCTCAAGTTGTCAAATGTGTAAAATCTGGAGGGAAGATTCATGTTCAAATCTTAAAGAGATCAGAGGGAGAGAGGAAAGAGTATGATCAGCCTTTTTCTTGAGGAAACCAAGTTTTCTGGGTAGTTCTAGAGCTTTTCTGGAACATGTTCTAGCAGGCTGAAATATGTTTTTTGAGGGATTTATTATCGAATCCTCATTACAATATTTTTTTTTACCAAGAGCTTTGTGCATTATCTTTCTAAAAAAATATTTTGTTTGGATTTAGTTTGATAAAATGAAAATATTTTAGGAATACAGAATAAAATATTTCCTTGATTCAGTTTGAAGTGGGGCTAGATTAAACCTGTTGTTTAATACACCTACATACCATAAAAAACTTTATTTTTCGTAATTGATACTATATGAATAGAAATATCAAAAATGTCCAACCAGAACTGAACATCTAAAACATACTAGAAGTTGATTAAAGTAGATCAACACAGCAAGGAGCTACAGGCTTAGGAGCTTGCCTTCCTGCATCGTGCTTTTCATAGCCAGCAGTCACATCACCTTCTGATCTGATTCTGTCAGCGCTCTCAGGCAGGGTCAGGTCAGGTCAATACTTAAATGGGAAAACATCTTTGTGCTGTAGAAAATGCTTTTCTTGATTTGGTAGTTGAGTCTTTTTTCTCATAACTGTTGCAAAAAAGTGAGGCTCTGGGACAATGTCTGAGAAGAACAGGAAATGTAACCGAAGGCTTAAGAGTGTTTGATTTTTAAAAATTTTGAAGTAATTTCTGCAGAAGATTTGAGGTCTGCTCTAATCTTTCAGCTTTTCCAAATCACAGCCAAAGCAGTTGTGTTTCTGTTTACCTATGTTTTCAATGTTTTAATTTGTTAGTCATCCTCTTGATATAGGTAGGAAAGTAGATTATGTTCCTTGCTGATTTTTAACAGCATTATGAGGTTAGCTTATTGTGTTAACAATGTTATTATGATAGTGATAGTCTATCTTAGCCTAGAAAATTAGCATATTTCAATAATTTCTTTTGAAGGGTGTGTATGAAGTCAAATATTTGGGGTTTTTAAGTGCAAAATTTGAAGTTTCAGTTAAGATGTAAATTAAACGTCAGGTTTAGAAATTAATTATTAAGAGTTGATTTATTTTTTTTCTCTGTAATTGTTTTAGATGAAAACCATAGTGTACATGTTCTGTATGACATATCAAAAAATTAGTTTAGACTTTACTGTAATTGTTAACAGAAGCAACACTGGCTTTTAAAAAGAGAACGTAAAATAAAGAGATGTTTTTAGTTTTATGTCATGTACATTTTGGGGTTTTTAAAGCTTAAGCTGCCATTGACATTAAGCTAAAAAAGCCAGAGAATTTAGTTTTACTTTATGTAATACCTCAGGGGGTTTTTCTACTTCAAGATATAGTTTACCCAGTTTTTCAAAATGTTATTAAACCACTTATAGAGTTGTGTTTGTGATTTGGGACAGCACTTTTATCAATCATTTAATTTAAATGAAAAGTAATTTATTATTTGTAAAAGTGGCAAAGCTGTCTAATCTGCACTGATAAAGATTAATCATACTCACATTAAAATTTAGATTTGTTATAGACTAAAATTATTGTGCTGTTATAGTATTATCAAGGAAATTGGTTTATTCACAATATATTTATTTGACTTGGAAAGATTTATTGATTTTGGTGTGTTCACATGGTAGTCAGAACTACTGAACACTTGAAATACCTTGAACAGAAAAGTAAAGTTATCATTTTCCTTGAACTTAAGTGTCAGAAAGTGAAAGTTCCCATAGCCATCTCAATAACTTGGTTGAATGTTTAACCGAGATGCCACTGAATGTTCTTCTCAAAATACATGTATTCAAGATTTTCTGCCCAGCCAGATGCTGGTGTGTCATCTGTAGTATGAATTTACCCTGGTGCAACAGTGAAACACCTTACAGAATGTTACAGATATGTATAAATTACCTGCATTAGGGCACAGATTGCTCTGATTACTCCATTGGCTACAAAAGACTTTAATTTCTACAGGAAATAACCAGTATCATATTTGCATTGCTGTTGTAGCTACTACAATGGTAAGAGACTTTAAAAATGCAGTGCTCGATTTGCACAAGAAAGGTCAGAATCAGCCAAGATTGCCTTATGTCTTGGTAGCAAAAGATATGATTGAATTTTTAAGTCAGGCTTATGATACCTATCATTTTTATATTGTAAAAGATAGAAACCACAAAGAATTCCAGTGTGTGCACCATCTGATAACGCCACTACTGTACTGCATTTAAAACAAGATATCTCTGTGAGACCACTGCTGTCTGAAAAGCAGTTTTTCTTGTTATTTTACCTAGCTACTAGAGGATACATATATTCTTAAAACTCCAGAGATATACTGTATCTCTTCTTCAGAATAACTGTCCTCAGCCTAGTTGCAAAAGACTCCTTGAACTGGGAATCCTCATCACTGCTGAGAGGCTTCCTGCAGACTCCTTTTCTTTTGAATAGGACCTGTAAGAAGGTGCCTGATGCTTATTCTTTTATGAAAGCCCTGGGTATTCAGCTATTACTTCAGAAGATACAGTGAACAATCCTTCCAACTATTTTTCATAAGTTTCTAATTTCATTTCACTGCTTGATCCTCCAAGCATTTTCAGGGAAGTTCCTTTATAGTACCTATTGCCCTATTGCTTTGGGCTGCAGACAGGATGGATCAAGACCAGTATCTGTATCCCCATGTAGTCTGATTCTTTTACTTTAAAAACACACATCCTCTCATTTTAGCAAAAAAAACACCCCCCCCCAAAAAAAAAAACACAACCAAAAACAAAAAACCAAACAAACAAAAACCCCAAAACAAACAAAAACCCTCACACAAAACAAACAAACAAACAAACAAACCCCCAATCCCCAACCAACCAACACCCCCACACACACAAAAACCAAACCAAACCAAAAAAACAAACAAAACCCCCCAACAACAACCCAAAACACCCAACCAAAAACTCAGCAAACCAACAAAAAAAAACAGATGTGCAAAAAAACCCCTCAAACCAAGCCTTCCATCCTAACAGCAATGTCCAGCCTGTAATTGCTGAAATATTCATGGGATCATATTTGGTAAATATTTTTGGAGGCTCCTTTTTTGGAGGTCTTGGTATTGTTGGTCTGTAGATTAGCACTGTTTTGCATGAAAATGATGTTCCTATGCTGAAAAGCAGTGGATTTCTACAATAGAAGTAATAATTTCACTTGAGCTGTGAACTGAAATGCCTCTTTTTCTGAGCCAAGGTAAGCACATTTGTTCACAGGATTTTTTTTCTGCTTTATAATGTCCAAATATAAAGAGAATTACTAGGTCTTAAAACAGGTTTATGGAAAAAAAAGAATGTTAAACATATGCTTTAGATTAGTTCCAAGAGATATTTCTGTGTTTGATTCAGCTGACAGACTGCTGAGATGCATATCCAGTCTCAGAACCAGGACCCTGTCTTAAGAAAATTCTCACCTATGCATCCTTCTAGAACAAGCTGTGCCTAATGGGGGGATATTGTGTAGGATTTGTGGCTGGCACAGGAAAAAGCCTGAGCAGATCTTGGCATTCTGTTCAGATTTGAACTTTCCCCTTCCCAAGGACTACTGCAACTTAGATGGGATGTTTCTTGGGTGTTTGAATTCAAGAATCAAGAATTAAGAGAAATGTGTCCAAGAAGTGCCATAACTTTGGAGAGAATAATGTCAGTTTGAACAAGATGATGAGCTTTAGAGGTATGTGAAGGTGTT
The DNA here is from genome assembly GCA_038380795.1 of Pyrocephalus nanus. Taxonomy (NCBI): domain Eukaryota; kingdom Metazoa; phylum Chordata; class Aves; order Passeriformes; family Tyrannidae; genus Pyrocephalus; species Pyrocephalus nanus. The sequence continues at coordinate 46,029,888 of CM076265.1, read as the reverse complement.
ACTTCCACTGATGCTTTAGCCAGATCTGTGACAGATTACATTTAGGAAAATTTTTCTTTTGCCGTTTACATTCTGTTGACTATAGGATGAATTATATCCTAATTTTCCTCTGCTTTCATATAAGGTATATTGATAAGGTACTTGACATAAAATTACATGTAAATAAAATACTTGATTAAGGTGACAAATTTAACTGAAGAGAAACAAAACTGAGGCAAAGACCAGACCATAGTAAAGAAGAAAATGTGTCCAAGCTGAATATCCTATTTATAAACTGGTCATAGTTATAGTAAAATCATTGTGTTCTCATATCTACCTCACACTTTTCACTCCTGATTGCTTACTGTATTCTGTACTTTGCTAGAATTGGCAAATTGAAATTTGTAGATATGACACAGTTTTATAACAATGCTCTAAAAGACTGGGTGAAAAAGTATTGTTTTACTGCTTTGATTCTTTCTATTTATGTGGTATATTTCTTGTGACTAAATCTAGTTGCATATAATGTTAAAAATAATAGTGACCATTCAATTTTCTGAATGATAGGATAACATATTTCCCAAACAAAGCTCCTGAAAATGTCAGACTGTGTTATAGGTGCATACAAACATTATACATACCTACCATTGGGGAAAAAAACCCAAAACTTACTTAAGGGTAGAAATAACTTAAAAAGAGTTTATGTATTTTAGTATTTTGAGGTGAGTGGTAGTAAGATGTCTCCATTTTATCAAAACTGTCTGCGTGCAGAATGAGTGGATTAATTCTATGTTTTGGTTAACTGGCAACTGTATAAACCTTCTCATGACTTTTAGAACTGTGTTAATCCCTGTTCCCTGTTTATAATCTCTCTACAAGAGCAAGCAAGGTGAATGATGCTTTATCTTTGATCAAGACAAGGCATCAGACAGCATTTGGAAAGTGCCTGAAGATTTATTGTGGCAAGTGTGACATTTTAAGTGAAATAGCCTTCCAGAGTACTTGAAGAAATGACAGGAATATCTGAGAACTGGTAAATGTTTTGGAGTTTTTTAGATCAAGGTCACACATTAGATGATATTTGTCATTTTAGATACAGGTTCCTCTTCTACTAACTGTTTTTTTTTCAATTGCTGTTTCTTCTGCCCTAGAAATTAATACCACCAAAATGAGTAGCCTTTGAAACATTATTCAGTAATAAATTAATTTATGAATAATTGTCTTTTGCAAGTTACAGCATATGCTTATGATAATGAGTATTACATTACATACCATTCCCTTACTGGGATTATTCAACTGCATCAGTATTCTGGAGATAAACATAATTTTTGAGCAGAAGAGTTGTATTTTCTTGAAAGTGTTACACATGAATGCTCTTTATCCATCTTCTCCATTTAAGTGGTTTTTAGTAATTAAGTTTGTGAGCCCACATGGACAACAGCTTTCATTGCCTACCAAATACACATTGACTTCTGAGTCCCTTTAGTATTGCATTTTCCTATGCTTCTGTCCTGTTTTATCTATGGTTCTGGTATGTGTGGAGGTTTTACTTGTTTTAGCAGATGGTCTTCTGTGTAAATACTTTTGTGGCCTCAATCCCATTTTTATAGTATTTTTTCTAAACAAGGGTTCAGATGTTGTCCCAACTTTAAGTGGTATCCTGGCTCTTTTCACCTTTCTGGGTATGAACTCAGATGCCAGGATGGTAAATTATAAAGTGTTATAGATGTCCTTGGCTTTCTTTTTCTGTAGGAAAACACCTCTGTCTAACTAACACCTGCAGAACACTTGTAGGCCTGAACTTCTCAATAACTTGTGTAGAAATCTAGTGCATCTGCAGTCTCCAGGGTTGGCAAGATAGTGTTCTGTTCTGCTCTAAACCTTCTTTGGTTGGTAATGAAATACAGTCCATTGAAGCACAGAATGTTGTGCTTATCTCAGCTTTTTTCACTAGCAGCTCTGCTACTGCCTTCTTCCCACTATTCCTTATTTTAAGCCAACTACTAATTTTATCAGGATAACCTTTCTGTATAAAAGAACCTTTCAAAACTTGTCACTAATTACTCTGTGACTTCACTCTTGAATATTCAGATGATAAGTTCTTGCAGAGAAGTTTTTCATTAATATATCCCATAGGAGAGAAGACTGAATTGCTGTTTAATATGCTTGGTCAGAAATATGAAAGAAAATGTTACATTCTGTGACTTTTGTTTTCCCCTATGTAATACTAGAAGATCTAGTATAAATTTCAAAAATAGTAGATGGAAGATCAGTAGTGAAAATGTTGTTAATCTCCTATGGAGAAGCAATGACTGAGTGAAGGGTTTTAATGATAAAAAGTTTTGAAGGGTTTGAAAATAGTTTGAAGGGTTTTAGTGATAATGAAAGATTCAGAAATTTTGTACCTCAAGCAAATTTATTTTAACTTCTGAGATCAGAAGCATACAAAGTAACCTTTTTCTGAAAAGAAATTTTTAAATGGTCTTGGTTAAGTAATTTTAAATGTGGGAAAAATTTTTGTCATTCAGTTTCCCTTTCTAGCCTGATTTTTTTTTCCAAATTTATTTGAAATTAATTCTGTTCTGATTTTATGGCTGTACTTGTCTCAGTTTCCCCATAATTAAGTGGCTACAGCATGATAATCTTTACTGAAGTAGTTTCTTAGCTTGTAAACCGGTTAGAATGGGAAATCAATATTTACATTTTGATTTTAGACTGCCTTGGTTTGTGATAGTTCTGTAGGTTTGTATACTTCTCACATTCAGAAGCGAAGGACTGCTTCCTAACTCTGTCACTGACAAATCCTAACCAAGTGGTTTAATAGTGCTTGCTGATTTGTTAAGGGATCTCTTTCAGGTCATCAGATCTAGTGACCCAAAGGAGTTGAATAGCTGGACTGCCTTCCTCCTAAGTTACTGACAGCTGACTGCACTACCTCTTCTCTCCACAGATCTTGTACTTCTGGGTTTTTTTTCTTCCCCCTCCCTCCCCTCCTTTTTTTTTTCCCTTGTTGCTAGTACTAGGGGAATTATATTTATCAATTAAATATTTAAACCATTATTAGATATAATTTTAAGTCCGTGCATTGTCTTATGAGGAAAGAAGAAAGTTGGGTATTTTCTAAAGTGGGATTCCATTCTTTGGTAACTTACCTTCAGGCTTTAGTATGTCACATTATTGTACCATCAGTTATTATAATCAGAATTGCTTCTTTTGTATGAATTGTTAATAAAGAATTACAGGACATTATTCATCTCCATAATATTCTAGAGTGTATGATATTTCTAACTTTTACATGAGAAGATTTTTTGGCTGGGAACATGCAAGTAATTTTGCTGTCTTCTTTTTCAAGTTGCATATTAGAAATTTTTTCTTCAGATTGTGAAAACCTGGTGATTAAAGTGTCAAGATCATGTAGAATTTGTAAAAAACCCCACCAACCCCACTCAGTTAAACCACGAGATCTCCTACTGGCATTGGCAAAATCATTCATATTTGAAAAAAAGAGGAGTATCTTTATTTTTAATCAGTTTTTTATGAATGGTTACTCTTACTAGAGAGCTGAAGCCAATCCCTTCCTGAGCAGTGGAGGACTTGACTATGCAAGGTAAAAATGGGCATCTGTATAAAGGAGCATATAGTTCCCATAAACTCTTTCCTCAGTTCTCATATTTAATGAGTTGGGAACTTCAGGTCAATGTTGCTGTACTCACTGTTTAACTCTTTGAAGCTCCTCTAGTCTTTCCACTCCCCTCCCCACCTTCCCCCACCCTGCCTTGAGTTTAGGAGCAGATAGGAGGCCAAAGAAATCTTTAGGATTCTATAGGTTGTTTATAAATGTTTCTCATTAATAAAAAAAAATTCAGATCCAAGAGGGGAAAATATGGAATGGTAATGAGATAAACTGCAGCTGGGAATAGTCAACGTACAGTTTCACTTTGCCCTCCCTGTCTCCAGTTCAGACTCTCTTACTTTGAGGTTGGATGCTTTTGCAACTTAAGGAATCTTCACAAAGCTGTATTTGACATTACTGGTGCTGTTACAATAGCTGTATGTAAGACCCAGTAGATGCTCTGTGATGAATACTGTTTTGTTTTGTCTGTGGAAAGTAAGTGTGCTCTGACTTGAGCTGCTTAAACTTTGATGAGAGATGTTTGCTGATTACAGCTCTTTCTGCTTTAAAAACTTAAATAGTATGACAGAAATGGTTTGTAGTTTCCCCTGTTACTCTCTCTGGGGTAATATGAGTAAATGACAGCAAATAAAAAAAATATTCTCAACCAAATGAGAATTTTGTAAACATACAATGAAAATATTTTGCTGTATTGACACATAGAAACAATTTCACAATTGAAATTAACTGTTAATTAATACATATCTTAGATGCAGTTATTTTAGTGCAGCATTCTTTTGTGCATTTTTACTGGTGCCCTACTTTTATGAAGCTCAGGAGTAGTCACATGAATATATTCTTGGATTTTCATCCAATATTGTTGCTAAGGAAACATCATCTTTAATACTGTATCCTTGTCTGCAGCTTGTCTGTATTAATCAATGCCTGTTAACGCTCAACACAAACGAAGTAAAGATGAAAAAAAAAAAAGCCTAATTTCTTTTATAATAAGCAGTTTATTATTGACTATTGTCCTTCAGGATCCCCTGCCACTACAAACCTCACACAAATTGAAGGGTCTTGCCCATGGCTCTGGTCTCATCCCAAACAGACACAGCATGGACAGTTTTTATTTTTTTTTCCCAGAGGCTGCCATTAATATTTAATATAATAATCTGTCATAAGTGTTGTACAGTGCATGGATCTGGTCAAAATGGTAAAAATTCTTACATATTGCTCTAAAAGGAAGAAAGAACCTTTTCTGTATGAATTAAAAAGAGGAGCTTGAATGCACCAAAGTGAGAAATATATCCCTTTTCAGTATACTGTTAAAACTCCAACTGTATTTTCAGCCCAATTTGAATATCCATCTAGGAAAAGACCTGTCATTCAGACATACAAGTGGAAATCTCAGTTCACTCCAAGTCCAGCTATTTGGATTTGTTGCAATAGTGACAGGCAGGTTTTTTTAATTTTCTGCTTCTGAATTCTTTCAAGAAGTACCAAATTTTATAGCCAATTTCAAAATTAATTTGACTTAGCAGTTTATTAGCCCAATACCTGCTTTGTTTCATGATAATGTTTGCCATTTGGACATGTCGTTACATATCTGCCTCTTCGGAGACACTACATTAGATCTAACATCTGTTACTGAGAAGCCCAGGACAGAAAGGCCAGAGGCAAACAAGAAGGCCTGAAGATCTAGCTTCATTAGGAATATCTTTTTCCTTTTTTGGACAAGCAGCAATATCTCATTTATCAGCTTAGTCATCCTTCAAGGAAGAGGAAAAAAATGAGGCACCAGTTTACTGTCTAACTGTGTGGGCTAGATGCAAGCACAGTTTCAGCAGTGTAACCTGGATAGGTCATACCAGCTCTCATTACCAGGGCAGTAAAGGGAACACAAGTCCTTTCCTCCTGAGTGCATAGCATCTCATGCCACTAAGTAATCTCCTCCTTCTCCCTAGAAGAAAAAAATGTAAGAAAATATTTGGGGTAGAGTCAGTGTGCTAAAGTCCACAGATCCCACAGTAACAGACTGGAAAGTTGCCTTAGGAGCTGAGCCACACTCATGCTTTTCTGCCTGACCTCAGGAACTGACTGGGTGCATGGTAAGCGGCTACTTCAGATACCATCCATCCCAATAGTTGTAAGCTGTTAACACCTCGTTAGAGGTGTGCTGAAGATCTTACCTGAGATATCCAGAGACAACTCCAACTCATTGTTTGATCCTGTTAACTGCATCATGCCCATGGGTTAGCCTAGTCTGTGTATAGCAAGTGCTTATGGTTATCCATTTCTGGGCACCCATTCTAGTTATATTTTTTCTCTCTGCACTATGAAGCTACTTACAGTGCATTGTTCAGGACTGCTTTAATAATGAAAATTCCCAAATATGTGAGTTTTATCAATGCTTCTCCTCTAGAGGTTAGAGGAAGATACTATATTCTCACATTATTTGTTATCCTTATAGGGATTGCTTAATCACTCTTAGTCTAATGAAAGAACTGAGAAGAGTCACCACATTGCCTAAAACTGGAATGTAATCCTTGAGTTTTGATCAGGACCCAAAATTTTCAGTCTGTAATCATGTCCCATGGGATTAATAATAGCCAAGACTTGAATATTAAGGAAAAACATTGTCTTATCATTCATGACTCATGTGGAAAATCATGTAAATAAGTGTGGCAGTTACTTTCTCATTGTTGATAATAGAAACAGCAGTCCCTTGACTCTTTCCACGCTTCTCTTTTCCATCTGTTCTGATAGCCTGTGAGATAAAATACTTGCAAGTAGTACTTTAACCTATCCTTCACTCCTTGGTCTGTAGGAAATGGTGAGGAAAGGTTTTCAGGTAAGGATTTCTTCAGCCACCGCAAACAGCTCTTCTTCCCTTCATGTTGGCATTTTTTTTAAAAAAAGCTTGCTGTTTCATAGTATTTATTGTACTTTTTTTTTTTTTCTTCTACTGTCTAGAAAAGTTATTAGAAATTTATAATAGAGACTGAAGTGGTAGAGGAAGGACACTGGTAATTCTAAAGTGTTGTCTGTTGAGATTAAAATACAGGGTTTGGATCTTAATTTCTGCTACATTATCCCATGTCAAGTCAGAATTTGAGCTCAGTTGTCTAAGCCAGTATTTTGCATCATGATGTAGAAAGAACTAATACTATGATATTGCTATTGGATATTATTTGCCATTTATTAAATAGAAGGAGAGGAAGCATTCTCTATATCCACTTCACATTCTTCAAATGAAATTAGTAGGCACACTTGGGCTAGGACAATGTTTTCCTGTCCCTTGGAAATGCCTTTACTGTTGTCCCTTCCATCTCTGATGCATTGCGTTTCTTGCTTCTGGTCTTTAGTTAAAAAAATGATAAGCTAATTTTTGGTTGCTGTGAAGCGTTTTCTAAGGTGTGGTGTGGGGTTCCTTTTGGATGTGTGTGTGCCTAGGGTGGTGCCTGCGTCTTTTTCAAAGTTGCAATTGTGGGGTGGTTTTCTCTTGTCTAAAAATGCACAATGCACTAATAGCACAGCTAAGTACAGGATTGAAGAGGTCATGAATCACATGGAGACTGCTGTGTTTTTTCTTTTTTCCTCTTAGCTTCTGTCTCTCTTTCCTTTTTTTTTTTTTTCCCCTTGCTTATTCTTTCCACTTCCTTTCTCAAATTTCTTTATTGTCCATGTGGTCTAATATCTTTCTTTCTGTGCTGCCATTGTAAAAATTAGATCATTTTGGATGAAGCATTTTCTTCCCCTCCAGATGCTTTTCTTTTGTCCCCATGAGTACACCATCTGCCCTTGTGTTCTCTGGGAGATGTGCAGGTGTTGATCTGCAGGTGGCAGAACTGAAGTGAAATGTGATAAGTTTTGCCTGTCAGCTCATTCCTGCTTTATTTTTTAACTGCAAAGTTGCTCTGCCAAATAAAGAAGGGAAAAACTAGAGAAATGACTATGCAAAGTGGAGAAATGTTGGTTGCTTGATCCTGGTCCTGAGCATAATGTGGAATAACAAAGGGCTAAAATTCCCATTAAATAATTGAAAGGTTCAGAGGCTTTTTACCTTTCTAACTTTGAAGTTAAAAGTTCTTCTTAGAGTTGTGCATGTGCAATTTGTCAAATAGTATCAACCAACTGAACAGAAAAAATATAGAAGTGTATTGCATACGATAGTAAGACTTCATAAAATGAAGAACTATCTTGCTGACTAGCATGCTTTCTATCTTGGTTCCAGATTTGGCAGAACATTTCTGATGATCCTCAAGTGGTCTTTGAAAATACAAAGCTTCTTATAGCTTTGAAACACAAGCTGTAAGAAAATTCTCTGCAATGTTAGAAATGTGGAAAGTAACTAGTTATTCAAAACCAACTATTCCCAATTGTTCTACATTAAGATTAAGACATTTAGGATAATGTTCATTGCTCTTCAGTGTAATCATCTGAAGTGTAGTCATTGCATCTAGTCTAAACTAGTCATGCTTTGTCTTGCTATACAATCAGTGGAGAGGCAGCTTCAGAAGGCTATTCAGTCCTCTAATAAAAAGGGCATAAAATACTATGTGGAATGAAATACTTTTGGAGATGCATTAATGCATACTCCATGGATGATAGATATGTGGATAGGTAAACAGTAACTTCTGTTGCCCCTTGTTTGTGGTTTTAAATGTTAAAAAAGAGAAAGAAAGGGAAAGTAAGTGTGCATGAAAATCTGGCCTAATATAATAAATACTTTTGAAACAGAGGATTAATGGCTACTTTGTAATTAGTTTGAATTTAGAAGGCCTGAAGGCTTAAATTCAAGAAAGGTGGTGGTATGTACTATATTAAGGGAATTTTACAGCTGCTGTGGAATCTGTGATACTAATTGACTTGTTAATATTTACTACCAATGAGAAAATATTGTAAAATAATTTTTAAGGGAAAATATTAATGCAATTAACTAGGTAAATATAAATGCTGCATGCAAAAATATTTTATATCTTTTTTTTGGCAGCCTTGCTTTGCATCCTGAACGTGTGTTGGTGGCAACAGGTCAAGTTGGAAAAGAACCGTACATCTGCGTGTGGGATTCATACACTGTGCAAACTGTATCTGTTCTGAAAGACGTTCACACACATGGTATAGCTTGCTTGGCTTTTGATTTAGATGGTCAGGTATGTGAATAATCTTCTATTTTCAAACACTCGGCTAAATTTTTTATCTGTTAGAAATCTTGTCGTAGTTTTTTTAAAAAAAAGGAAGTGGATTGTCTTAAGTTGCTACACTTATTCTCAAGTTGAGGAAAATAAAATTACATTACTAATTAATGACAAATATTCACATTTGACAAGAAAAGTGTAACTTCAAAAGAGTTTTAAATGAATGTAAGGTGGTAGGGATGTTCTTGTGGTCTGTTGGCAACAGCTCAGGGTTAGACCAAATGGTTGAAGACAGCTGACCCCCTGTGCAGGGGCATGTCATATGCACAGAGTGATAGCAATACCATTGTGTTACTCATCTTGGACTCTAAATATCTTCAGGCAGTATCCCCTTTTCTGCACACACTGGTGGCTCTCCACGTTTTGGTTTCTGTTCAGACTCATTTGTCCTGGATCTAAGAATGAAGAAAAATGTTTTATTGGATTATAATTTTGTTACTTCAGAACGTTCTCTGAGTAGTGAATTGGTTCTCAGATCTGCTACCTATAATGGAGACTGTTTTTACCAGATCCAGAGGCTTTCTTGATTGACGTATTAGAAATGGAAAATACACATTAGGTTGCAGCTGAAGAGGTATTAACTGTGAAAATCCTTTCTGCAGTTGTGCTTTCCTGGTCTATGAAACACTTTCCCTCCCACTCAGCCTTGCAATGCAGTACTGAGATTTAGCTGTATTCTCAGTTCCTTTTGCTTGCTAAAAAGGTCAGTATCTCTTAGCAAGTGAGGATGTGTTGCAGAGACCAGTTTTTATTCCTTTTTAAGAGAATGGAACTCTATTGAACACAAACAGAAGAATGCCTACTGATAATTTCTATCTGTTGAAACATACCGTAATTGCTGTAGGGAATTTTCAAGCTTGTTGGAATGATCTACATATTTTATCATTTAGGTTTCTCATTGTTTAGAAAGCCAGTTTCTAGATTCAGCTTCTTCTTAGAACGTCATTTCTACTTCCCTGTGATATCTTTTCTCATCTGTGTAAACTTGTGTCACTTCCTCACTTGAACGACCGTAATAATTTAAGGTCAAGATGTATCAAATTAGGATTGAAGTCCCCTAATTTTTTTTGAATGCAGTTAGACATCCCCTGTGTTGGAGAGTTATGAATTTAGATCTGTGATTTGTTCTAGAAGTGCCCAGTACTGATTCTTGTTTCTAAATTCATAAATGGCCAGAATTTAGTCTGTCTGCTTTGCTCAGCATTTCCATATGATCACCTTTTTTGTTACATTTGTTAGAATTTTACGGTCTTCAAGGAAAGCTGGATACAGGTTTTTCATGACCTGCATCTTCAGAATTGTCTTTCTATGAAAATACTGTAAACCTAAAATCCAGTTCAGAAAGACCTGCAAAACACTTGTTTATATCTTGCCCGTCCTTAAAAATCCAAATTTGTCAATCCTTAACTGAGTTGTTTTAGAGGGTTAATGTTTGATATTGAATATACTTATTTGACATTATTTGGGATTTTGATTTAGCAGAGTGATACAGCAACATACTAAAGTCACAACACAAGCAATTGCAATATGGAACACAAGAAAAACATGGTTCCTATTACTGATCTCTATAGGATTATTGTCACGATGCTGGACATCTCCAGTCACTGGAAGGAATATGTGGATTGAAGTGAGCTCAAGCCCTCTTCAAAGTTTATTTTATTAATTTTTAATTTTTTATATTTCATATTGGGCTGTGCCACACACACCTTCTCACCCTCACTGGTCTGGCACAGGAGGACATTATTTATTCTTTCTTGTTCTTTGTTAATCAGGGAAACCTGATGATTCACTGGTGCTGCTGTGTTATCTAAACCCAAGGTTACCCTTTAGTTTCACTGGTGTTGAGAGTACAACTCACTTTATGATACTTTATTCTCCAAGTTTGCTGGTTTTTTTGCTCTTCTCTGAGCTCTACTCGAGTGTGGGTATGCTCGTTAGAAACAAGATTTTCTAGGTTTTAGGAGAACCAAGAACATCATCTAATCCCTCTTTTCAAGAAGTCAGTGCCTGGAAAGGCTTCACTCACATTTTTATGACAGGCATGCAGTAATTGTAAAACTAGTCTGGATTTATACACCTCGTCCTGGTCTACAATTGAACTATTTGAAATCATAACTGGAATTGAAACTGATATTCCTTCCCACAATGTTTTCAAAGATGGAATAGAAAGGTCAGACTTTGCAGTATCAATAAATAAGAAGCATGTATATGAATTCTATTTAACTTGTTTATTTTTCTTCTCATAATCTTGATTTTTTTCAGACAGTAAAGGAATTTCATTATTGGGAATAGGTTTCTGTCTTTGGGGTTTGCTTTTGCTTTTACAAACTCACTTTGATAATCATCATAGAATTCGAAACTAAATTTGTCTTTCATGTGAGTACATATTAGCTGCTGAACTGTGAAAAATCTTTGTCTTAAAGATTTGCAAAACTTTAATTTATCAACATCAAGGTATCACAGTTCATGCATAAACTGAACAAAAATACTCAATTTTCTTTAAAACCAAACTCAAAATCACTCAGCTTCTTTTTATTCAATCCTATTAGTCTTTTGGTTGAGAATTTCTATAGGAAAAATAACATTTTGACTGGTTAACAGATATAATAAAAGTGTTGGCTAATATAGTCAAAGATTTGTGTCAAGAAATCTCTTCAAGGTGTCTTCACAGTGAAGACAAGACAGCTTGCAGAGCATAGGAAGATCTCAAACTTTTATTTTTCTATATTTTCTTGGAACAATATTTTTGTCCTTCCTGGTTTTACAGTTTAACTGGTTTCAAACTCTTCCTGAGTACAAAGGACTTAATGAAATTGTATGTTTGGGGTCTTGTTGGATTCTGTTTTGAGAAAAGATTCAGAAATGGTCACCTATACATGTCTTAAGGAGTGAAGCAAAAGACTTTTAAAGCTTTTAACCGTTTGTAATATTTTGTTTGTTTCCAAGAAGATTGAAGAAAATATTTTTTTCTTTGTATCTCTTAAACTTGTAATATAAATCCTTAAATTCTGCAAGTTATAGGCAATTAAACACATGTAGATTCATTAACTTCAGTGATTATTCCTTTTTTAACAAATATCTCCTGACTGCTCCTTGCCATGTGTGCTATATATAATTATGTATATTAAACATTATAAATCAGAAATACATTGTTATCTGAGAAGACCTTTATGATCATGATGTTGTAAGTGAAGAGATGCATCTATGGAAGCTTTTGCTCAAGATGTAGCTTATATTTTCTTCTATATCAAAATGTAGGTATTGCTTCTAACTTCGATATATTAGGAAGTTTTTATCATTCTTTCAAAACATGATTCTATCTTTCATTAATATATTGAGTTATTTGTTTGTTTACTTTGGACATTTTTTAGCGTTTGGTCTCAGTTGGTTTGGATTCAAAAAATACAGTTTGTGTATGGGACTGGAGAAAAGGAAAATTGTTATCAATGGCTCCTGGTCATACAGACAGAGTAAGTATAACTAAAGGATCTGAGTGCCAATGTAATGTTAATTTGTTAAACCACGTCTGTGTACAATTACTAGAGCTATGTCTGAACAAAAATAATTTTCTATTTTAGAAACTGAATTTACATAAAGTTTGGATATGTATTAAGATGTGTGAAGATATTTAAGATACATGCATTTGTTTCTAAAATAAAATGTGTAACTCAGCATTTGTTTGTGTATGGTTTGTTAAGACTGTAATCATGTAGGGGAGGTACAGAATTAATACACTTCCTAGACCTAAAGTCCCATATGGGAAATCAAAATGCAAATAATTGCTTAAATTTTATAGTCTGTAAATGAACTTTAATGTTGTTTTATCATGTGTTTTAATTATTCTAGGGGGAAAAAACCCAGAAATCACACAAGTTATACATTGCAATTGCAGTATTGAGAGGATAAAAAAGTCATTCCAATAGATCCATTTAAAGCATTTCAGACTCTCTGTTAATTTGCTATAAGTTTTTACTGTTTTAACTGTCCCATGCTAGAAAGGCCATCTCTGCTGACATCCTTGGTAATTTTTTATGCAGATATTTGATATTTCTTGGGATTTATACCAGCCAAACAAGCTCGTCAGCTGTGGTGTAAAACACATCAAGGTAATGAAATAAATGTTAATTTATAAAATATTTAAGCTGCAGTAGTATATACTCTATAAAATATATAAAAATAGGATCTAAAAGGAAAATATGATGGAAATATGGAAAGTCCTCTGTATGAATAATATTACTTTTTAGGAATGGCAATCATGGATTACACCTGACTACATTAGATATTTTATGAGATTTACATAGTGGAAAACAGACCCTCTCTGCTCAAAAGAGTTTGTGCCCTGACAGAAGGAAAGCAGTAGACATGAAACAGTTGTCCGTAGCACTGTATGTCATGATTGTAATATAATTTAAAATTTAGATGGTCTGAAACAATCCCAAGTAGCATAAGACAGGATGCACATGTTTAAGCTGAGTCCAGGTACTCAAGTTTCTGATTCTTGAACAGTGAATGAATTATTGCACTACAGAGGGGAGATGAGTTGAAAAACCTTTTCTTACCATTTGAGAGAGTATGGAAAGTAAGTGGAAAAGAAAGGAAAATTCTTGATCTTTCTTTTAATTCTTTTCCCAGCTGTTACTTGTACCTTTATCATTTGGGGCACTCTGTACCTGTTACAGGATTCATAATTTGGACAGTTCATATCTTTTTCAAGCATGGTTTTTTTGATCCACGTACCAACTACTGTGCAGAAAAATCTTTTTCAGATTTAACTCTGTAAGCAGGTTTACCAATGCTTGACTGCCATGAAATATGGTTCCTATAAAAAGTCCCTGCTCTCTTCCAAGCAGTGTCTTCTATTTTACAGCATAACAGCCATAGATGGCGGCTTGAAAGTCCTGTATTGCTCTTATGAGTAGGTTCCCATGGTGCGGAAAATGTGTTGCTTTTTATACAATGAACTTTTAGATTAATATTTATTAATGGTTTATTGGAAAAAGTCTTCAAGGTGTTGCCTAGATTGCATAAGTCAGATTTGGCAGAGTGTTTAGCATATCAGTTACAGATTTCCATGAGCTCTGATCAGAATTTTTAAATGATTATTAATAATGGAGTGACTTGCTGTGAAATACAGTTTCATAAACATGCATACAGAAAACACTGAGACAGCATAAGAATAACTTGTCAGCAGTGATGAAATAAATGCTTTCATGTTCTGTACTGTATTACTTCAGTAGCTTCTTGATTTTTCCCATGCTCATTTACATGTTTGAACAGGAGAGTTTGAAATGAATATGCAAGTGTTTCTTGTTTGCTACAAGTGTATCTACTACTATGTGTATCAGGATATTTAGTTGGCAAGTACTGTGCTCTGACAAGAGACTTTGCATGTCTTTAGTTTAAGTGTCATTAATACATGTTGGGCCACCTAGGAGGAAATTCACCCTCATGTGATTGCTGTAATCATGTGCTAATGCTTTATTAGAAGGTTCCTAAAAATCTCCCCCTTAGATGGCTGCTTTGTGTGATCAGGGGTTCTGATGAGAAATGATAAGTCTCTAATAAAACCAGCTGTTTTCAAACAGAGCAAATAGCAGCTTTATCAGAAATCTACATGCTTAGATGACATATTTAAATGTCTAAAGTACAAAATGCAGCATAAAGTACAAATACAGCATTTACAATGTGGAAGACTTACACCAAAGAAATATAATTCTATTAGGAAATGCTTTTTAAAAATGACTTAAAATACAACTAACTCACAACTTATTATTTGAAAGAATATTAGATTGATTTAATACCCCAAAATTCCTTCCCAACTAGCCTGCTCTGCTGCTTTTATGGAAAGATAAAGTTGGTTAATAGCATAAAAAGTTGTTAAACAACTGCAGAACTGAAGCATGGAAAAGGCTATGAATGATCATGTCTTGATCATGATCAAGCAAGGTACTTCTCTTTCTGAGGTGCATATTAAATTATAGGATATTAGCAAAATACCTGTCTTTCTAAATCACTTTATGTTACAGTTCTGGAGTTTGTGTGGCAATTCATTGACACCAAAACGTGGTGTTTTTGGCAAAACTGGTGATCTCCAGACTATATTGTGCCTCGCCTGTGCAAGGGATGAAGTGACGTATTCTGGTGCGTTGAATGGAGATATCTATGTATGGAAAGGAATCAACCTTGTACGGACAATACAAGGAGCACATGCTGTAAGTATATCTCTTTAAATTAATACAAAATGTTAAGTAGATTTCTGCTGAGCTGGGAAGGGCCATGCAAGGCCATCTTGTCTGTGTTCATAAACAGTTTCAATGATAGAGACTCAGTATGTCGTTTGAATGGTTTTTAGGACAGTATACAGCTTTGAAAAGTGAAGACATCTCAATGAACGTTTAATAACATTTTTTGAAAGTGCTTGGTAACATTTTAATTGAAATGTTTAATGCAACTGTTATAATTTGGTTATAATTTGGCTATATAAGTTTTAATTATCTTTTCCATATTATTTCAAAGCATATAGTTTTGAGATTAAAATAGGCAGCAAAAAACCACTTAGTGCATTGCAGTCTGATTTGTGGATGCCAAACTATGGGAGTCCTCATTTCCTCTCCTGGTAGTAATTTGGTAATATAATGCAAAATTTGACTTCAACATTATTTAAGTATCACCTTAAAAACAAAGCCAACCAATTTGTTTTACCCTATGAGGCATGAAACTGCTAAGCTCACTTTATAAAGCTATATGATTTGCTGGTTGAATGTTAATTGTTGTTTTGTAAAGCACTATGCTTTCTAGCTAATATTTGAAATTCCCTTTTTAGCAATTTAAAATAGTGTGAAAATACAAGCTTATGAGTTCCAATATTGCAGCTTCAAACTTTTAGGTAAAAATCAATAACAGTTAAGTATTCTTGCTTCTAAGAGTGTTTGTTTTAACTGGCAATGTTGGATTGGGTGGCATGAGGTTTGTATAAGATTAATTTTTTATGATTTAATCAGGTAGAAAGGAGGGGAGTTAAGGGATGAGTGATATGTGTGTGGGGGAGAGGTTGCAGTCAGTTGTAGTGAGGAGGCTCTTGATTTACCAGAGATTTAGAAACATCATTCAGGATGGTAGCAGCTTGTTGAATGAGCTAATAATTTAAAAGTGACTGCACTGGTTATTCAGACAGTCGTACAATGACAGTGTACCTGATCATGAACAAAAATAAAGCTATGAAGAACATATGTGTGCAAAACGTATCTCAGACTATCTTTTGCATTTAAGATTTCTTTATGTACATATAAGTGTACGTGTATATATATATATATATCAATACATATACACACACACACACACAAGCATACTGTCCTGTATGCATCTACAGAAATATTAAATATATTCAAGAAGGCACAAATTATTAATCAGGAAGCATGAAGGGATATTTTAGTCTTCAAATGTTCCTTGATTCTTACTCTATAACTTCTTGTTTTAGTCTTCATATTTACTGTTGAGTAGTGTTCTGTTCTATTCTGTATTTTCCTGTGAAAATGTGGACATAGCATATGCAGACCTGAATTCCCAGAAGAAAAGGTGCACTTTGTCTCCTATCCAAAACTGATGCCAAAATATTCTCTCATCCTGTTTGGTGCTGTAGGAGACAGCTGTCCTGCATATTAACATATTTGTTACTTGTAGTATTTAAAATTGCAGCAGTTTATTTCTCGGAACAATGCAGTGCTTTTCAGCTGTTTCAGTGTGAAATGACACAACTGGCTAATGTAGGATGATGAGAGCTTGTTGCTCCATTACCTTATGTGCTGTGTCAGTTCTTAGTTGACCATAAGATCAAACTTGAAGTGCTGTGTTCCTTATCTTCTTTAGCGTCAGTGGATGGAGCTCAGGTGACCTTGGAGTAGGTCTCATCTAGCCTTCTATTTTTGGCTCTGTCCTGTAAGCTCAGTGGCATTGTACTTTGCAGTTCTGACAATTAAGTAGGGACACCAGTCCATGTCTTTGAAATTCATTTTTACAAGAGATTAGAGTCAGTAATAAAATGTCACCTTAAAAGATAATATTGACAGATCATTATAATCACAACATATAGCAACTTGGAATGAGAGTGCCTCTTAAGCCATACTAAATTATTATAATGATATTTTATGGCTATTTTGTATCTAATTTTATCAATTATGTCCTTCTCATCTGTCCTTTTGAAAGAAAATGCAAGTGTAAATAACAGCATTTGTGATGCACATATGTTGCTAAAGGGACAGCGTGAACATAGTAGGGAACTGATATAAATTTCTGTTCAGTATGCTACTGTTGGAGTTGTTGTCCTTACATGCCTGTTTATCTTCCTGCATCATTACTGCTCAACAGGCTTGAAGTAAACTGTAAATCTTTTGAAGGAAGACATGTCTCATTATTTACATAAATACCATGTATTCCTCTCTTGCAGCATAAACAGTAGATATCTGAAATGCTGAAAAGCATTTTCTAAAACACATTAGTTATGTGGAGATATATTCCATCCCCACAGTTATTGAGCTATTATTAAGGCAGTTGTTTGCATTAATATAGAAAACATTCTTTTTGAAGGTTGGCTATCTTTGTTACAATTACCCAAGCTAAAAAGACATTTTTAATGTCTTTTTAAGAATAATTCAATGTGAAAAATAAAACATGATGTCCCAGTGTAAGCAACCAAGGAAACAGATAGCAACTTTAACACTAACAAGCAAAATAAGAATTCTTAATTAAGCCAGTTCATCTGTCTTCTGTCACAGCAATACTGAAAAGTGTAAAGAGAGGAAAGTAGAATTTCCTGCAGTTTCCTGTCTGAGTTTGAGTAGAAACAAAAGGTTGAAAGCAAATAGGTTGGCATGACTGGAGAAATAGTTAGAAGAGGATTGGAGAGTTCACTTAATATAGAAGAAGAAATGAAAAGTAGGAAAATATGGAAATGAGCAGGGCTTGGGAGTAAAGGCACACAGTTTATGTGCAGGGAACAACGGATAGCAATGGGAAACTCCAACTCAAGATTTGCTTATGCCTCCTAAATAATAATACTAATAATGAAAGTTTTAAAAGGGAGAAAGAAAACAACAACATGAAAGCATGTGTAAATTCACTGGAGATGGTAATACTCCAGGAGGTTAATACTCCAGGTATGTTAATATATACCTTGACTAACTAAAAAAAAACCAAAACACTTTTATTAGATGTCTCATTTTTGTACCAGTGCAAAGAACAGCTTATAGACTCTTCTACTTATTTTATCACCTTACATGTTCTAAATTCAAGGCAGTCCATGCATATAGGTGTTATTCGGATATTAAAACAAAATTGTATGCTTATTTAAAAACACTGTATGTTTTAAAGATTCTTGTATGGTATGCCCCTGCCTTGAATAGTAAATGTACATAAGATGCTTTTTCAAGAGATGAATAATTAATTTTGAGATAGTCTTTCAGAGGTACACATTAAAGTTGTGCGGATTGATGTCAGAAACTGAGGTTAAATAACAAGCTTGAGGTTAAATAACAGGCAGTCTGTTAAAACTATTGCACGCCTATGTCAGTTGGCTGGATACTAATTAAATATAGATGGAAACAATATAATGAACTTAAATGAATGGCTTTAAGCTGGTATCATGTACCAACACATGCAGTATTTCTCCTACTGCTTAGAACAGTTATAACTGTCCACTTATTTTAGCCAAAGAGAGGTGTGTAGGCAACTGTTTTAAATTGTTGTGGTACCATGCGCATTTTTAAATTGTTTCATGGGTGATTTGTTAGGTAGGAAGATTAAAAGGTAGCATCTCTCCACTGCAAACTTACTGACACATCTTAAATGTTTGCAATCCATTTCCTTACTAAGCAGTATATATTGGGAGAGACTGTCTCTGGGAGTAAAAAGGAGGCATTGGAGTTCTCTTTGAATGGGTATAATGTCTCTGTTCTCAATGTTGCTCAGTAGTAGTCAGTTGCTTCTGAAGTTTCCTTACGATCTTTCAGGCTTGGTCCTAATTATAGCTAACTGCAGTCATGTGTTTTAGGAATTGCATAGTCACGGTTAGTGCGGTGGATTTTATACAAACAACTACATTTAGATAAATTAGCGCTTGATTTTTGTCCAGGGGGAGCAAAATAGTTGTGGCAGCAATAGAAAACTGAAAACTCTCTCTGTATTGGAAACTTCTTGGATTCAAGCAGTGGCAAAATATTCATGCAGTAGAGACCATTCATGTCAAGTTTTTCCAGCTTTCAACTATAATTTCTGGTAGATCTGGGCATTTATTTCTTTATTTGCTCTCAGTCCACTTTTTTTTTTTTTTTCCCCCAAATTTGAGGGAGAACACAGATGTGATACCAGCTGCTTATGTTGGAAAAACAGGAAATATTCAGCATTCTGAGAAAACTGCTGATCAATTTGAGATGTTATTTCCAGAATTTCAAAGTTCATTAAGAAGTGTAATGAAAATTTATAAAGGAAGAATACAGTCTGTATATCAAGCTTCATAGCTTTTCAGATGGAAGACTTTGATCTACACCTTTTGTTTTGATTCAGAAGCATAGTCAGTCTTTATGGCTCACATTCAATCAGATCTAAAAAAGTCAGTGCAATTGTTTGTCTCTCATTACTGCTAGAAGGCTTTTGACCATCAAAAATCACATTATGTTAATGAAAATTTCAGGCTAAAGGATTGAGAGAAGCATGAAGACTCCAAAGTTGATTTGCATTAACAATCTTGACAGTTTCTGAAAGGAAGGATTTAGGGGAGGAACTGACAGGCCAAGCTACCCCAGTAAAGAATCTGTCTTTTCCCCATGAAGTGTTAACCTAACAACTATATGAAGAATAGCAAAACTCAGCTTTTTCCATTAAAAACTTACAGTTCCCATTAATAAGGGGCCTTTTTAATAGTTTTCATCTAGTTCTCTTACTCTAGTGCACAGAGACTGAAATGAGAGCGTCCTATTGCATTTCAAGAGATTGAGCAAGCACAACATCTGCCAAATCTCCTTGACAACCAGTATGTCCTTTTCAAGATAAGGATATTCTGTGAAATGGAAAACAGATTAATGCTGGATCCACTTGATCTTATCTTCAGAACATTCAGCCAGCTTCCCACATCACCAAATGTCTGATTATTTTTTTAATACTGACTAATTAAATAATGGATTTTGTAAAGAGTTAATTAGAAAAAAGGAAATAATTGTATTATCAGGGTTGCATTCCAAAAAGAGCTTTAAAAGATTTAAACTTGGGCAGTATATGGTACAAAATGAGCCAAAATTTCTCTAGCCTTTTATTTGTTCCATGGCACTAAAATCATAAAGGTTGGAAAAGGCCTCCCAAGATCATCAAGTCCATCTGTTAACCCAGCACTGCTGTGTTCACCCTATCCTCAAGTGCCATATCCACGTGTTTTTTGAACATTTCCAGGGAAGATCACTCCAGCACTTCCCTAGGCAGCCTGTTCCAATGCCTGGCAAACTTTTCAGTGAAGAAATTTTTACTAGTATCCAACTGAAACCTCCCCTGGAGGCCATTTCCTCTCATGCTGTCACCCCACACTTTGCTACAATCTCTTTTTAGGTAGAGAGTGATAAGGTCTCCCCTGAACCTTCTTTTCTCCAGGCTAAACACCCCATTTCCCTCAGCTTCTCCTCATAAGACCTGCTCTCACAGTATTAAAGGTTAATGCAGTAAAACAGATAGACACACATGGAGAGAAACAAATACAGTTTGTGTTGTATTTTTGAAAATCTCTAGGCTCCTAAAGAAACAGAAAGAGGATTTTCAGGACATTAGAGATAATGGGAGTTAACCTTCTAATCTGCTTATGACTTAAAAATTCCACTACATTTCTGTTTAGGCACATACTGCTCCTGAAAACATTGCCTGTCAAAAAGTCGCTTTCCTGAAGATGGATGTGACATGTCAAAAGTTTTGAGTTCTGTCACCATAGTCTTTCAGTTTTGATTGTCACTTGACATTTTAGTAATGGTAGGGTTTTTTTTGTGAAGGCCGAGAGATTTCTTTTTCCTCAACTTGAAAAATTATATCCTTGTTACCTGATGTTAGAGAAGCAAACACAGTCCATATTTCATTATGACTAGTCCATTGTGATATTTTTCTTAGTTGTAATTTAAGAAGAAAAATGTGCTGATAGGAGAGAATAATAATGAGTACCTTGGAATTCCCATAAGTCACAACACTGTACCCTGATTTGTTCTGTGAGTGTACAGCTTTGTTTTCACCCAAAAGCCATCTCTCCTTTGCAAATTTCTTTCATCTTTAGGGTTAATGTGTGTCATGACTGTAAAATCCAGACCCCTAACCAATGAAACTATTGGAACTTTACATTTACTTCTTTACAAAACTGAAATTTCAGAACAATATTATAGCTGATATATGTATATTATTGGCTGTTCTATCTCCTTTTGGACAGGACTTTGAGACAAATTTTTTCTTTCATTGTTTCCAATGCTCTCTTGTTTACTTTTGTCATAGCTGAATATTAAATGCTTTGAATAAATATAGAGCAAATTTTTTAACTTCTCATAGGCTTATCAGCTAAAGTTGCCCTTTCAGTAACTTTGCTTACTGAAATGTGTGAGCTACTTCTGAGCAGGAGATTAGTAATTAAAAAATACCCAACAGCGTGTGTGCTATTTAGATATGTATCATGTTAAATCAAATATAGTGGCTATATGGCTACTCTGTCTTTATTTTAATATTACATATATCATCCTTGCCTCTGTTATCCTGCAGAAAACATGAATCAAGGGAGTTAAAGAAAATAATAAGTTTTGTTTCCTATTGTTCACCTTTAAAATAAGAGCTTATTACCAATGGTGTAGAGTTATCACTGTTTTTCTTATGTTTTGTTTCTAAACTTAAGTTTTGAATCGATCTTCATTGGCTTAATATTTAAAAAAATCCCAGATGTTTTTTTGCCTTACTCTGCTTTATAGAAGCTGAGTAATAGCAATAAAGGCCCTAAACCAAGACTAACATAGATCACAGGAAATCTTCATGCTGACATTTATTAGGATTGGACCAGGTCCTAAGACAAGAGGATATGAAACTGTGCTCTTTCCAGCGATAAGAAGCAGCATCACTATGATGATGATTATCAGGATGAAATCATTCTTGCAATAATTGTCTTATTCTTTGTCACTAAATATGAATTCTGCTTGTTGTGAGTTTTTTTCCATTTCTGACTCTCTCATATTTAAAGCTTTTATTAGTTGCATACTGGTTTCTCTAATCTGTGTATACTTTTAAAAATAACTTTCTTCTCTCTTTAGGCAGGAATTTTCAGCATGAATGCATGTGAAGAGGGTTTTGCCACTGGTGGCAGGGATGGCTGTGTTCGCTTATGGGACTTAAATTTTAAACCAATTACTGTGATTGATCTCAGGGAAACAGACCAGGGATATAAAGGTAAATGGAAATTTATCACTTTCAATACACCAATAAGGTAGGAAATTTATCAGTTTTTTGAACAACAAAAGACTTGAAAAACCAAAAATGTTGTTTCGTGTATGTTACTGTAAAGTATTTGCTAGAAATAAAATAGATCATGCCCACTAATATGAAGGTCACATAGTCCTTCAAAGTTACTGTGAAACATATGTTTAAGATTTAACTTTTCATGCACATTTTTTCTAGAGGACAGCATCTTTTAACAAGGAACAGTAATGCTTAAAGAGAACTTGGAAGAGACAATGAGATCTACAATGTAAAACAATAGAGTCCAAAAATTGCATTTGCTAGTTATTCAAATTTTTATTAAAACTATTTGGAAGTTATTTACAGTTTTGCAGTATTTAGAACACTGCTTACATAGAACACTGCTTACATATGCCTATGACTTCAGTTACAATTTGTCATGCTAAATTTTTACATGAAGTGTTCCAGATATTGTTGCTGTAATGATTTAGGAAAAGAATACAAACATATGCTGAAGCATTAATGTCATTTACAATATTGCTTTTGTTGGCATTTGGTCTTCTTTGCCCCCAGTCACTTTGTTATTTTCTAATGTCTTGCCAAGAATCTGAAAATGTGGTAGAATGTCTGATGGCAATTGGACACTCAGGGTCAATAACAACAAGTTAAATCTTTGTATGCTGTAATTTACTTGGCATTCCCACCAAGACTGTGAAGTATTGCAACAAGATGCAATACATTCCATTTTAAATATGCTGTGCAGTAGAGAGGCTCTGTTTTAAATTTGAATTTACTCAGCTGCTGTTTCTCGGCTCTGCTGCATGTAAGTGAAAGCTGTGTTTCATTTGCCATTTCCTTCTTTAAAACTTGGTCTCCACTCCAGATTGTCTCCTTTACTTTTGATGTAACAGAATCTTGCAATGAACTCTTTTCCCTCGTCAAATGGCCATGACAGAGCTAATAGATTTTTTAAACACTTATCTTTAATAAAATCCCCTTCACTCTTTTTTTCCTTCTTGTGTCCTTTTGGGGATTGCCTTTATGACCTGTCCTTTTACTTGTTTTCTTAATTGCATTTTTTGCTGCTCCTATACCTTGACACTTGGCAATTTCTCTTGTAAACATAAACTCAGGATGTGAATGGCTTGCAGCAATTAGTTGACTCTAGACTTATTGTCAAGTAGTCATATTGTATTTCAAAATGTCTCCCTCCAGCACTAGAAGTTCCAAATTACTAAAACAAGTGTCTTAATCATCCTTTATCAAAGATTCTGGTTGGTCATTTCTTTATTTTTTAATTACTGTAGAGAGATTAGCCATATAATGTCTAAATTATAGGCAACGAATGGCAAGGTGGTTATATTCACCAGAGCAATCACAGATCAAATCTGTAAAGCAAAACAGATGCTGTGGGGGGGCAGAGTAGAACAATATATATGCATTTTGAGGAGTGTTTGAGGGGCGTTAGCTCTAGTCTGGTTCAGCAGACTGAAAATTGCATTGCAGTTGGAGTGCACTGAGTGTGCTCATGGAGCTCATTGTTCTGTTTCGTGTGGACAGAGTCTTATTTGTGCATTTGAAAGCTGTCTTGTAATGCAAAGCATTTTAAGTAGGCACAGTCAGGATCTTTGCTTTGAGAGCTGGCTTTGTCAGAATTAACACATCTGTGCAGATGCACCACACTGGCCTACTAACCCACCATTCACTGTTTTTGAGTCATTTAGTTTCTTTCCACTGTAAATGTAATAACATAAGGCTTTTCTTTTCCTTCTACATAATTAAAAATATTTTTCAAAAGCACATCAATCTGGACTGTTACAACATTCCTTTCTTTTATCTGATATGTGTAATTTTGTCTCACATATTAATCCAGAGTAGCTTTTCAAAGATATTCTTGAGCTGCTCTCCACAAAGTCAGTGTTTAGGCAAACTAAGTCAGGCATTGCTACCATCTAGTTATGAACATTTCAAAATAGCAAAATTGAGTTACATTATCAGAATGTAATAAGTGCAGCCTGTTTTAAAAGGTACATATTACTAAAATCAGGCATCCAAGACTGGGTTCTCAGTTGTAACTGTCTTAACTTCCATTTTATTATTCCCGGCCTTATCTGCAAACAACAACTGTGTTACCTCCACTATAAGCCTAAAAGCTAATTCAGTTGTTAGAAATGCTTGTTAAATTCCATCATAAACCCTTTTCAACTCTCTAGATGTTGTTTCAATTTGATTTATTATTATTATTTGTTTAGTAGGAAAAAATACTTTCATATACTATTAAGATATTACAAAGAATTGGGCTCTTTGACTTTCTTACATATAAATCTTGTTCCACTGATGTTTTTGTCACTTAAATAATTTGGGTTCACCTAGTTAGTACTAAGGTCCATGGTTTGATCAGAAACTGTAATTTATATTCTCTGCTAACTTTGTTGAAACTTAGAGACATTAAAGGCATAATTTCAGCTGCAAATGTCAGTACTATATTTTTCCTTTATTGAAATAAGGCTCACATTTTATTTTAGAAATTTCTAAATACTAAGCTTGAAAAGTTTATGTTCTGAGTGCAAGTATGTGTTATATGGAATAGACAAAAGGAGTGAATGGAGGAATAAGAGAAGGTATATGGATATTTCTTGACATTTTCTTGCTTTTATATTTTGTTGTGTGCTACTTTACCTTTGTTTCACAAATTCTGAGGATGTGTCTTTCAGTAACAATCTTTTCTACAGGTCTGTCTGTAAGAAGTGTTTGCTGGAGAGGAGACCATATACTCGTCGGGACACAGGACAGTGAAATTTTTGAAATTGTGGTGCATGAGCGTAATAAGCCTTTCCTGATAATGCAGGGGCACTGTGAAGGAGAGCTGTGGGCTTTGGCTGTCCATCCTACAAAACCCCTGGCAATGACTGGAAGCGATGATCGATCAGTCAGGTTAGGTCCTGTTTGTTTGTTTGTTTAACTGTGTGCAGTTTTATAGGAACAAATGATTTTGTTGATAACCTAATTGAAATGTATGCATTTTAAAGGTATTAATATGTGGCATTGAAGTGCTTCTACAGTTTAGGGATGCATGAAATGAGTGCTCACCAGTAATAAAATACAGTGGAGGTATATATTTCCCCCAAAAAACATGTACAAAATTTGAAAAAATTTCATTTAGACTAATATTGAGCACTCAAAGACAAGTATCCTGTAAATGTTCCCTTTCTAGGAGTTATATTAAGCATTCATAGGTTACAATGAAAAAATTGTATTAAAAACTTATATATTTTACTCTTACCTATTCACTTTTCCATGTGTTGCAAATTAAATTTTAGTTTGTGAATTTCATCAAACTTAATGCATGCATTGTAAACGGAATATAAATGCTCATAAAATCTACTAAATTAATCTTTTGCAAATTCATCTTTTTTTTTTTTTTTGGTCAAACACCTTTTCTTTCTTATAAATATCTTAAGTGTAACATGGTTAAGAGAATCAGTAGTTCACTTATTAATACTGAAATAATACTCTAAAATTCACAATATGTCTTGTAAATTATAGATGTCGTAATTGTTAGTTATAGGGAGTTATTAGTAATGACTTGTTAGTAGAAAAGGTTATTTATACTGATCAAAGTCTTTATAATTGTTATTTAATATTCTTGGCTAAAATGATTAACAAAATAGTGGAATTTTCACAGGAGTGGTCTAAAAGTATATCTTGTCATATGTTATCATTTTTTATTTTTAAAAAATCAAATAATCTGCCTCTTCATTTTCTCATTAGATATTTTCTCACCTTTTAAAATACGAGACTTTACTTTCTCTGTACAATATTTTGTCTAGGACAAAATCTTTTATCCCAGATTTTCCTTGTGGAAAATTATTTTAAAATAGGATACAACCATGTCTGACATTCTTCAGAAGTTGCGGACTTTATCTTACCTAGAAGAAAGCTGCAAACCCCTTTTTACGTTTGAAATAATTACTTTATTTTAGAATTTGGAGTTTAATAGACCATGCTCTGATTGCCCGGTGCAACATGGAGGAACCCATTCGCTGTGCCGCAGTCAGTACTGATGGAATCCATCTTGCTCTGGGTATGAAGGATGGCTCTTTCACTGTGCTCCGAGTCAGGTATGGTACAAAATCAAAAGCAGACACATTATTAACTCCTTCAAGCAGGTTATCTAATTGCTTTTATAGATTGTATGTATACTAACACTGTAGTGACCATACATGTGGTCACTTACATTTTTGTTTCAAATTATGGAGTGTGCTCAGATTTTCTTAAATGTGCTACGTATGTTCAAGTTGTTCTATAACAACCCAATTGCAAAAAGTATATTGGTCTATTTGCATAGAGTGTGGCAAGGTTCTAGGAAATGTTTTACTTTAGGTTTTAGCTTTATTAATTATTCTTGAATTACTAAGAAATAAATTTTCATTAATTCCTAAATTGTTTTCCTGTGTTGGAAATCCACTGTCAGCAAATCATACATATAAAACCAGTATTGACTTGTTGCTGAGGTCCCACAGTTTTAAAGGGAAAATGAGATCTGTCTCATGTCAGTGAAGTTTTCTTTCCTAGGTGAATAAAGATGTGGTAACCTACCTGATGGGGTTTTCTTGTGGACCCAGTTTGAATAGTTCCTTCTTTTTTGCTCTCCCTCAGCCCAGTGCAGCACCTTCTTGTGTCACTGTTCCCTTCTCTTTTTCTTGGCCATGAAGCCCTAACCAACTCTAAAACCAACAATTTTGTGTTTGCACATGGGATAGTTAAGTTCACTTCATAATTTCACAATCTTGTCCATTTTTTAAAACTGGGGACTTGACAGTGTGATAAGGCTCTTCTATGCTTATGACATGCTTTCTTTCATACTACAGAGATATGACTGAGGTTGTTCATATCAAAGACAGGAAAGAAGCTATTCATGAACTCAAATATTCTCCAGATGGGAATTTCCTAGCTGTCGGTTCCAATGACAGCTCTGTGGATATATATGGTGTTGTTCAACGATACAAGAAGGTTGGGGAATGTATTGGATCTTTAAGTTTCATCACCCATATGGATTGGTCTTCAGACAGTAAATACTTACAGACCAATGATGGCAATGGAAAGAGACTTTTTTACAGAATGCCAAGTAAGATTCTGAGTTGTCTTTATGATATTTCTTACTTATTACAGAAATAATGTATAGTGTTTTTGTAAAAACAGCCAAATGCAAATCCTGGTTCAAAGCATGTTGTTATAGTGGAAGTTTTTTGTAAGTTTGTATAAATATTTGCTATATTTGAATAAGTACAGCATTTTTATGGCAAAGTTGCTTAAATATTTCTACCCTTATGTGTTTACTGTCCTTTATAATGCATCTTTTCATACCAGAGATGTTGGCTTATAATTTGTTTTATTTCTCAAGAATAAATCTTTGCTCTCACTTTTTTCGAAGGAGAAAAATGCAGCATTCAAATTCAGTTTTGCAATATCTTAATAGCTTTGTACTTGTGGAGCTTGGTTATTACATGAATTACCACTTAATTGCACTGTAGGGTTTTTTTAAATGTGTGGAAAAATCAGTATGTTGCAGCTCAGGAGAGTCATTTGGTTTTCCTGAACTATGTTTGCAGCAGAACTGAGGAATTTAACTTAAAAGAGCTTTTACACTGAGAAACTTTGTGATAGCCCCATTATTGTAAGTGTTTTCAAGATAACACTCTTGAAAACTTGACTGAACAATCCCTTACTGTGGAAATAATTTCCATCAGGACAGTTCCCTCTGTAGATGACATATGCACATATTACAATATCTTAAAGCTTCAAATTTAAGTAATTCTGATTAGAATATGCCAAGGGCAGTATTTATCACAAAGCTTGACTTCTTTCTTCTGTCTACTGTATACACTCTTTACATAATGATATTTTCCCCACTCATCATATTTTTTAGTAATTATGTATTATCATCACCACTTTTTATATTTTCCCTTAATTCTTGTACAATATTTATTCTTTGCACTGTACATTATTCACAGGTCCATGCAGCTTTTTGTGACTCTTTTTGCTGAAGCATCTCATTAATTTTGATTCTGTGTACTGAATGAAGATACATAAGAAAAGATAGAAATTATTTAGATAGTAACAAATACACACAGGAGAAGCAATTTGAAGTTATATAGGCAGCTTTCAGCCTGGAGATTTTTCTCTGTTAGAATGTGGGATTTTGCAACTTTCTTTATGAAAAAAGTTTAGCAAAGTCAGTGGAGCTAGAGGAATGTTCTAATATTTCAAAATAATATTCAAATTGTGTAACACTTGAAATTCCACTATAAGTGAGTAAAGGAACTTGCAGTTTCCTGGTACATGATCTATAGGACTTAGTTATCGATATAACCAGATTTAGTAGTCATTATTTATATGAATTAGTGATTGAAAGAGATTACAAGGTAAACCTTGTCAAAGGTTGCCTTTATTTTATCAAAGCTGAAGGACCTTCAAACAGGGCATATATAGTAGTTAAAATTTTTCTCAAGTGTGGGAGGTTTGTTGTTGGTTTTTGGTTTGGTTTTCGGTTTTTAGTTGTTCTGACTTTTTTTGTTTTCTTTGTTGGTTATGGGGTTTTTGTTAAGTCTTCCTTTCTGATTTACTTACTATTTTGCTTTCTTTTCTCTAGGGCTGTTCTTTATTTACTCTGCTGAGTCCAGTACACTTGAATTCTCCCTTACCCTACCCTTCTGTTGTAAACTTCTTACAGTGCTTGTGACTGCTCTCCCCTGCATCTCATCCCATCCCATTTGCTTCCACTAGGCAGAATCCTAATTACAATAAGGAATTGTTGTCTTCAGTTTTGTTACCGCTAAAGACTGAGAATGAATTGTTGTCCTGCTCAGGTTTTGCATTTGTGTTCAGTCCAACTCACAGCTTTCACATTTGCTTGCATCGTTCCCGTGCTGCTCCTGCACTCTGTTCTGGCCTTTGCAAAAGACACACTATTTATTAAATGTGCCTTTGGTCTGACTCAGTTCATCAGCTCTTATGTGAAACTTTGTGGGATTGGATCAATGTCATTGTGAATAGAGCTGGTGGTGAAACTGATGTAACAAGGATCCAAACATAACATTGGTATTTTCAGTAATTTACAGTGGTCAAATCTAAATGAGTTCTTTTTTTTTTTTTCTCTAAGTAATTGAGGTTTCTAGAATCATTCAGCAACAGAATTTTTCTGAACTTTATATTAAAATTACTACCTGTATTTTTTGATAAACATTTAAAAAATAACACAGCCTCAAGAGATACCAAGAAATTGTAAAAGCTGTAAAGTACCAAAGGCATGATCTTCTCTTAAATAGTCTTGAGAATCCTTACTACTGATACTTTTGGTCATAATAAGGAATATT
The DNA here is from genome assembly GCA_038380795.1 of Pyrocephalus nanus. Taxonomy (NCBI): domain Eukaryota; kingdom Metazoa; phylum Chordata; class Aves; order Passeriformes; family Tyrannidae; genus Pyrocephalus; species Pyrocephalus nanus. The sequence continues at coordinate 46,000,267 of CM076265.1, read as the reverse complement.
AGGTCAAGACAGTGTCAGAAGTCCATTTTTATTGTGTCTCACTTGGATTTGATTTCTAAAGAATTTTTTAAATGTTACAGTCTTTAAAATTGCATAAGTGAACATTTTAAAATTACCCTTTATTTTTTTTCTTAGGTGGAAAAGAAGTAACAAACAAGGAGGAATTAAAAGGCATTCAGTGGGCATCATGGACCTGTGTTTCTGGTGTAGAAGTTAATGGAATCTGGCCCAAATATTCAGATATAAATGATATAAATTCTGTGGATGCAAATTTTATTGGGCAAGTTATGGTTACAGCTGATGATTATGGAATAGTAAAGCTCTTTCGATACCCATGTCTAAGAAAAGGTAGTACTCTTAAGTTCAATTATAAAAGTATTTTTGAATTTTGGTTATTCAAGAAAAATGTATTAGAAGACTGGGGTTTTGAAAATTATATAAATGGCTAATATTTTTAATGAAAGTTTAGTTAGAGCTCAGAGGTAGAGAACAATAATTAGCTGGTGTATTGAGAACTGTAATATTAACAGTATTTTATTTGCATTTTGAATAGGATAGTCACAAGCTTTACTTATCATTTATTTTGTAAAATAGTTCTCTTTTTTTTTTTTGTTAGAATTTTGTGAGGTGACTCAATATCTACCCTTTTTTGAGATACATATCTTTATGTATTTCACCTTGTCATCAAGCAGTTTTCTTCCTTTCTCTGGGTGTGTGATAGAGATTTGGGCTAGGAACTAGAAAAAAGTAACTTTACTAAATTATTAGAGGTAATAAATAAGTGACCAGCATATTGGTCCTGTAATCAGGGTATGCTACTGTATGCTATTTGAAATTTTAAAGCTTTTCCAGTGGCTTTTTCAAAGTTTTTCCAGCAAGAAAGGACAAATCTTGTTAAATTTTTCAAACTGAAACCTAAGGTGAGAGATGTAATTTTCAAGTTTACTCTTCAGGACTGAGTGAATAGAGGAGATATGTGTATCTTTTTAGACAAGAAAGGCTTCATTGTTTTAGAGCTGTGTGAAAAACTCCATTCTAGACACCATTCACTGGATTACCTCATGTACCAATAAAAGCCTTTTCACTTTAAACATAATCTGGAAATGAAATATTTTTTAATATCACCTTTTACAAGGAGAGTGGAAAAAAATATAGGGGAATATCGGTCTTTAAAGACAGATAAAGAAACAAACCAACCAAAAAAAGCACCCAAAACATTTCTTTAAGTACATATTGCTTGAAGACATGTCTTAAGACCCATCCATGCAGTTGTAGCCAGCACTGAACATGAATGGTATCTAGAACTGAGTCCTTCAAGCAGCTCTGAAACAATGAAGCCTTTCTTGTCTAAAAAGATATCTGTATAATAGAGGGCTGTTAGGAACTTCATTTTAGTAACTGATAAAGTGATTGTGTTGTAATTACGTAGTAGTTGGTGAAAACATTAACTTGTTGTAGCTATACCTCTACCACAAGTTTTACTACTTGCTAAAAGTGGGAGCATGTGAATTGCTAGAAGTGCTTAGCACTCAACTTGCACAGTGAGAACCAGTGCTACAAGCACATACATGGGGGTGTTTTCACAGACCTAAATATACATGATTTAAATAACCGTACATTTTCAATGTAGAAATAATAATTGTCAAAATCTCAGTTTGTAAAAAATAAAAAAAATTAATACAATACAATTTTAAAAATATTTAAATCTCATGCAGAACCATCATATCTTTTTTCTTCCTAAATTTTACTTTCTTAAGGTATTTTATTTTGAAACCCAGATTTAAAAATTTATCTTACAGGCTGATTAAAATTTGTGAATACTGCAAAAAGTTGCTGCTATTAACTAAAGTATTAGTACTAAATAGAATATATTTAAGCTACTACTTTTTATAAGGGTTCCTTAATGTGATTTCCTGAGGTGCTTCTGAAACATTTATTCCACAAATATTGAAAGAGGTTTTTTAATTCTTGTTCTAGGAGCAAAGTTTAAAAAATATCTCGGTCATTCTGCTCACGTGACAAATGTCAGATGGTCCCATGATCACCAGTGGGTTGTTTCCATTGGGGGAGCTGATCACTCTGTCTTTCAGTGGAAGTTTGTACCCGACCGGAAGTTGAAGGATTCTCTTCATATAGCACCCCAAGGTAAGCAACTTATAAAAAAAAAAAAACACCAACAAAAGGGTGGAAGGAGGGGAGGCTGAAAGAGAAGTAAAATTCTTCTGTGCAAGTATCAAAATTAATATTCAGAATTGTCAGTCTGCACAAAGTTGTTGCTCTTTAAACTTTGCAGCTGCCTGAAATACCCGATGAAGTTGCCTAATACTTGCCAATACCCAGCATGTTCAGGCTAGCAAGTGTTAAAAACCTCTTCGCTGCTGTGTTTCCTGTGCAAAGGAAAACTTTAAAGGTTCAGACCACAGATACAGATTTATGAATTCTATGCATAGCATCCTTTACTAAATTGACAACAATTAGATGCCTGGATGTCACTGAAAAAATAGACTTTTATACTCCTTTGATTCAAATTTTGAAGTATTTCGATGATGATTTAAGAATTATAGCTGATTATTTAATTTTAGGTTTTTTAAAGCAGAATACATATATTTAATGTTAGGGGAAAAATGAAGATCATGTTTCCATTAGTGACTAATACAACAATTATTCTCATGACTGAGTTTCCTAAAATCAAACAATTAACTGAGTGCCTCCCCTGGAAATTCTTAAAGGAATTTAGAGAGAAGAGAAATAAGTATATAGAGTTACAATGAAATAGGCTGTTTCACCATTTAATTGCTAAGATCAGATGAATATGTATCAGGGTGGACCCAGCAAACAGGTAAATGAATACCAATTCTGTGCTGAACTTGTCAGTGATAAATGCAGAAAGGAACAATAGTTCTTTTTATCTTCTTGACAAAGCCTTCAAAAAGTCTTTAACTGCTTTTATTCTTCATGGTATGAACTCTTTTTCAGCTAATTATTTCCCATGACCTATATTTCTCTATTAGCTGCTGCTTCTCAAGATAAAATTTCTACATGTTACTGGATTCCCTGTTCCTGGATATATACCCTTACTTCTGCCTATCTGACAGTATGTGCAACATACATCTGCTTTGTCACATGATTGATAATTGTCCTGTTAGTGGTTTTCCTAACTCTATAATCTTCTGCCTTTATTGGTAGCAATATTGGTTTTCTCTAAATTTTCTCTAAATCACCAATATTATTGGTGAAAATGTTAGGTATTACAGGTCCAAAGATAGCTCTTTATTGCATTATTCTATAAACAGTCCTTACAGAGTGGTGATTCTCTTGGGAATTACATTTTGAGGCCTGTAAAATTTATTTATGTTCTAGACTGTCTTTATGTCTGGTTTCTTAATCAAAAATTGTACAACATTCAATTAAAAGTTGCAGAAAGTTCAAAACAGATTATCATTTGTCAGCCAGGACATTCTTCTCAGTTTCTGGAATGAAACTCTCTGCTACAAGATTTAATCTGGCTTTCCCTACATGTAAAACTTTAAATTACTATCCTTTTTCTCAACAATCACAAAAAATTTTGCCACTTTCTCCCCATATTTAATTTTCTTCCCCACTTACCTACCTAAAGAATTTCTACTCACATCAATTGCTCACTTAACCATAAGTTTCTCTTTGGAACCCCTCTCTTGTTAATTTTCTGCAAGTCTTACTTCATTCTCTTCTTCTTTCCTTTTTTTCTTAACATTAATGCTGATGAAATAATTTTAATGAAATCTAACTTGCTCCTATACCCCAAAAAATTATCATACTTACAAGTTGTCTCATTTCTAATGTAGCAGCGGAAATGGTCCTGTCATCCTCTCAATTATTAGCAGTTTATGTTGTAGGTAATAAATGCATCGGTTATCAAAGCAGAAGCATTAAGGTTTGTGCTTTATGTTGCTTAATTTTCTGTTCTCTTGGTGACAGAGAGTCTGGTTGACTCTAATAGTGATGAATCAGATTCGGATCAGTCTGATGTTCCAGAGCTGGACTCTGAAATTGAGCAAGAGACACAGATCACCTATCGTCGACAGGTAAAGGTTTTGGTTTCAAGGGCAGTTGGAATACTTCCCAGGGTTTAAGTTGGTCTTTTATGAAGACTTTTAAAATCTGAAAACTGGTAAGACTGAGAGCTGCATGGGAACTGACCAAAAGCTTTAGAATTGTTAATACCTGATGCATTCAAAAGATTAAGGTTATTAAGATATATTAATGAATAATTGATATTAAGATAATAATTAAGATTAATATTGACACAGAGAAAAATTATTATATGTATTCCTATCATGCTCTACTGGAGTTTTGGTTGCAATTTTAAAACAAGTTACACTGTTACTGTACAATCACTGACTACAGGTATTGGAGGGTTTTTTTCGGTGATGTCAGGATAACAGTTTTGGGGGTGATAGCTGTGGCTGAATTCTCAGAAACATGCTGATTTTTATGTATGCTCTTTCTTAAAGGTTTACAAAGAAGATCTACCTCAACTTAAAGAGCAATGCAAAGAAAAAAGAAAAAGTGCAGCTTCTAAGAGACGTGAGCGAGCTCCAGGGAACAGTATAAGACTACATTTTGTTCATGGGTATGCAAACACTGTTTGTATTTTGTAGATTAGTGTTTATAATTTAATAATATGATGAAAGAATTTCATGTCAATTGCTTTGTGATTTAGTATTTTTGTTTATTTCTGTAAAAATAAATTTACACTAAATAAATAAAAAGCTTTGATGCCAGCTTACTAATTCTACACATAAATTCTGACGTGAATTTGCACTGAAACTTCAGCTGATACTTACTATTTGAGTACAGGTGACTAAATAAAGTATTCAGTAGTCTCACCCCCACTTTTCAGTATCTGGAAAGTAATAGCTCTCTTTGTTCTATTATTTTGGTAGTTACAGTAGAAACTTGGTGTAGTTAAAGATGACTGGGTGCTGTACTAAGTGGTGTTTCTAGCAGTATTTTATTAAAAAGGATACATAAACTGTACCTAGTCTGAGACAACTTACATATTCTTCTGTTGGTTTAGGAACTAAATTTAGTTTTAAGAGGTTCTGTAAGTTTGTTAAAATTCAATTTCATTCTTTTTTTTGGTGTTAATTTGAGTAGCACAATGACTTTCAGATGCATCCTTGAAATCTTATGATTTTGTCTTTAGGGTTGGTAGTCTCTCATAATTATAAGTGAGGAATTTTTATCAGAACAAAGATGTGGTGTTTTAGAGCAAACTGGCATTAAATGTTACTGCATTAGAATAATGATCAGAAATCTAAATTCCCTTGATACAAAACAAAACCAAAGCTTTTATTCAATTAAGACATTGAAAATCAGGTAATACTGAGTTTTCCTTTCAAAAGATACCACTTTGCAGAAATATATCTTTTTCAGACATAACTAATTGCATGGATAAGTTACTGATACTGTCTGTCTTTATAATGGCACTTAAACAATTGTAGAATGGCTCCACTTGGAATACTTACTAAATCAATTGGCTAAGAATAGGTAGTTATTCAACTCAGCAACTTGGTCTGTAGAAGACATGTAATCTAACTAATAGCTTTGGAAATAATGGCAACCGGAAAGCTTGGGTTTTTTGGTGTTTTTTCTTTTTTTTTTTTCCCTGTCTTTGATGCTCCAGAATTCTCAGTTGAAGATTTTTATATCCGTATAGAAAATGCATTAACGTGGGTAACTGCTGTATACAGTCTTTCAAATTTGGTCTAAGAATAAAACCAAATGATCCTGAAGAAGATGTAGCACAAGCAAGGGCCCTGGATCTTTGGTATTATTGTTATTTCCTTCACAACAGAAGTGAAGCTTGACCAGAATATCCAGGAATGACCAGAAGTAGAATGTCCTGTTGAGTTCTGTCTGGTTACCCAATGGGCATCAAGAAAACTAATGAAGAATCCATGCTGAACAACAGATTTTTCTCAATGTCCAGGCTGTTAACTTTAAAGTGACCCACATCCAAGTGAGTAATAGGTGTATTCTCTGATTCAGGAAGTCTGCTTTGCTTCATCTTTCTATAGCTGCAATGAAAATGTCTTGGATGTTCTTTGAAAGTGTAAGAAGTAGTGCTTTTTTGAATTAGGGTAATAGAAAGCTCTTTTTCCTTTCTTTTTTTTTTTTTTTTTGAGCTTTTTGGTTTTGTGTTTTGAATTTGTCAACTGCCTTGAAAGATGAACTTTTAAAAAGCTCTGCATTTCCTGTAAGAAATCTTTTAAACTTCTGGTTCCTTCCTGCTTTCTGAAGGGCATAAACCCAATAATTCTGAATATATGAGCCAGCCACTGATAAATATGAGAAAAGAACCTGTGTTAAGAGGTTCATCTTTAAGTGCATCTTTCTATAAGAGATCTGATACAGTCCTGATCAGAAACATATTATTAAATTGGTGTACTAGTTTGGCCTCTTTTTGACTATTCCTGTATTTTAATTTTGCCACATCTTTGGCATTGGTCGTGGTTCAGAAACTTGAAAAGGATACATATTTTAAAATATTCAGAGGAATCTTTTTCTCAGATTCAATGCTTATTATGCTTTCTTTTTGCTGGCAAATATAATACTTTTGCCTTGTATTATTTCCAAGCTATGCCATTGATTTCACAAGAATGATTTTTTAAATATTCATAGAATCATAGAATGATTTTACAGTATTCAAAGATCTAGTTTGATTTTCAGCATATACGTTGAACTACCCTTATCTTAAGATGAAATTTGGTAATGGTTTCAAGATGACATGGAAATGCTTTTAAATGAGAGTCTTGCATGGATTGCTACAAGTACCTATAAGCAGTATCTGAAGGGAATAGACTGTGAGTGGGTTTTGTTGTGAAAACACTATTGCCATGCAGAATAAATTTTTTTAAAAATAAAAATCACCACCTTTGTACTAAAGACTCTGCTCTCAACTGTGTTCATTTTGACATTTGGTTCTTTGAGAGATTTTTAGTGGAGGGTTGGACTACATTTGGAAATGTCCCATATATACTTTGAAGAGCAACATAAAACTTTTGAAAACTCTCTCAGGCAAGCCACGGACATTGACTCTTTTCCTGGAGAGGACATTGCTTGTGAAGTTGTCCTTTAGCTGGCTTTAGCTCTGTAACTTGCAACTGTGGGTAGGATCCAGCTTCAGGTTACAGAATTCACAGCTGTGTGCCTAAAAGTAAATGGTTTTATGTGTATATCTAAACTTCCATCACCGTCACTGGAGATGCAGTCAGTAGTCAGTGGAGCATAAATAGCGATTCGTAAATTACTTCAGCGGTTTGTTTTCTGTGTGTGAATACACTGTTTCTTTTCATGCTTTTTCTAAGATTAGCCAGTAGTCTTGGTTCTAAATTGGTTTAATAATATGGAGATGTATTTTGGAACTGTGTAAAAGGATCTCAGGGAATGATCTTCTACATTGAAATATGTTTCTTTTCATCTCTGCTCAACCTTAGTCCATCGCTTTCCTTCTTGTTAAAAGTACCTGTGTAGTCAGGGAGTTAGTAAACTGTCATGTGGGAAAGACCAAATGTGTTTATTTGGGTTACAAATGGTCATTGGTGGCCCTGCTTGATATTCTGGCAAAATATGTTGTATTTTAATTGTAAACAACTGATTGTATACATTTTTTAATAAATAGATGAAATTAAATAAAATCAAAACTTAATAAATAGATGAAATTAAATAAAATCAAAACTTCTGATCACAGAAAGTTATAGATATGAGTAATAAGAACTATTTTCCTGCATCCTATGTACATTTTGGATATTTTGAGTAGTTCTGTGATACATGGCATTAATGTATTCAGTTTCACTAGGTTAAATTTAGGGTATAGAGGCAATTGTTATGATGAACTAGGAAAATTCTGAATTTCTGGGTTACATGTAGGAGGATCTACTTTTGCTGTCTTAATGCTTTTTACTTTTATAGGTGACTGCTAAGCTTGTAAGAAATTGCTCAATGTCCAGTATTTCTAAAGCAGTATTTCTCTCAGCATGCATATTTTCATAGCTGGTTTTTTTTAAATATTCTCTTTTAGGGTGCATATTTGCCTTTTTTCTTTTTTATTACTCTGTACTTGCAAAGGAAATCCAGTATGTTTAACAGAGCACAGTGCAGAGTGAAGTACAGGAAAATTATGTCCAAGCAACAATAGGTTCAGATATCTTCTTTGACACTGTGCCTGCTTTTATAATCCCTGCCCTCACTGAATGCTGTCATGTCCTTAAAATGGTGATGTTACATACTGTCATAGATTATTTTTCTTTCATCATAGTTACTCTAGGCAATTGTATATTCTGTCCCTTTAAAAACTAGTGGCTAGACATCAAAATAGAGTGCAGGCAGGCAGCACTTTGTGTCGGGCAGAAATCAGCTTCAAAACATCTGCACACGTTGCTGCTGGGTGATGTTGTTAGTGAAAGATGTGGGTGGAAGAAGACCAAAGAAAGACTGAAAAGTCTGCACTTGTATTGTGAGTCTGACTTGTTGATCACTTTGAGAAGAGAAGGGTGCAAACATTTAGCTGAGCTTCAGATATAATGGAAAGAGATTTTTCTAGAGACCTTGAAGGGACCATAACTCAGGAGACACTGCAAAGTTCCTGGACTAGAACAAAACCTGAAGTTAAGAACCTGTATATGAATACCAATCTAAACAATGAGTTGGAGAGAGACTTATTTAAAAGCTTTTATTTCTGTGCTATCACAGTTTTTGCTGGTTTAAGATGTTCACTTTTCTTGTTTGTGATCTAATGCGACCCAGCATTGGATTTCACAGTGCAGTAAACAATACAAAGCTGGGAGGAGAGGCTGGTAGGCCCAGTGTCCATGTTGTCATCTGAAGGGACCTGGGCAGGCTAGAGAATGGGGAAGGGAGGAATTTCATGATCTTCATAAAGTTCATGAGATGCAACATTCTGCTTCTGGGGAGGAATGGACCTGGACCCTCTGCTGGCCTCTTTAAAAACTTCGTGATGTGCTTTTAGCAAGTTTTGTCCAATCACATACAGTGACATTGTGTGTAGTATAGGTGAGCCAACAGAAATCCAGTGTATTCAAATCTGCTCCAGATATATGCTATGTTATTTTCCAGTAATGCATAGATCTAGCATTTGCGAACACGGATCCATGTTTTTTGGAATAGTATTCATTAAACTGAGGTTTATCAGCTGCCTTAAAGATTCATTACTTCACTGATGCATATCGTTGCACTATGCACGTAAGAAAAAATGTATATAATTTCATGAACTTTCTACCTGGACTGCATGATTTCTGCATCATTTAAAACTTTGAAGTGTCTCATATGTAGTAATTGTCTTAGTGCTATACCATTCATTTTGTGTTCAACGCATACTGGTATGTGTACAGATGCGTCTTTGTCTTATGTGATAATTTAAAGACATGCAGTGATGCAAAAGGGGCCTGCTTTTGTTGAGAAGTATAACATAGACATTCTAGAACTCTGTTAACTTGCAGTCGCTGAGGGTGAATGTGTAGCCTTTTTGTTTGCCAAGAATGACTTGCTGATCATCTTCAGAGCTTTTTTTTTCAACTGGTTTAATTAGGAGTTGGATGCAAAAATACTTAGGTAGAGCTTTTGATCCCTAAATGAAGATAATTCGTGGCCATTTTAAGCACACTCAAGTGTCATTCCCTTCCTGTAAATTTAACCATACACTTAAAAATGTAGCCAGATTTTGCCTGCATCTTTGTAAAATAATTAAAAAGTTGATTGAGTGAAGATCTGTAAGAAAAGAAGAAGGAACAGAAAGAGGTCAGCTGAGGAATTACTGGCATAGAAACAGGATGTGTCAGGAGTATATGAAGTATTGTCTACATCAGAAGAAAGGAAGGAATAAATTTAAATTAAGCATTTTTAAATATTACCTCCATTGACTACCAAGGATAGCATTAAAACCACTTATTTATAACTTGCTTGTTTTTTTAGGTTTCTTAGCCTCTTAAATTACTTAAAGCAGGAGCCTTTTTGGAAATGTAACTTTTGGTTTTTATGGGATACTGAATCGTAATCACACTTAGGAAGAAGTGCATATACTGAGATATAATGCATACACACCTCAGTTGGGAGTTGGCCTATTGATGTCAGTTGCTGTATCAGTGCAAAAAGACTGCACTGGTTTTTCCTCAAAGAGGAAAAGAGGCAGGTTTTTCTTCAAAGAAAGAAATTGTTCTGAAGGAAAATGTATGCATTTGTTTCCTGTTATCAAGTTTCCAGAAACTTTCAGTTGTCTGCATTCTTGTGGAATGTTTTGCTGCCTGATTTTTGAGCAGTGAGATGTAGCTGAAACTAATACTTTGGAAATTTACTGTTTCATTTAATTATATGTTGCATGCCCAACTTCTCCATGTGGTCTGAAAAAATTACTAGCCATTACTTTCTCTTCTAAACTAGCTGTGGAGAGTAACTATTAAATGCCACTTTTAAACTAATGCTGATAGTACCGATGTCTGAATGGGAAATTAAATTGTTAAATTGATGCTCCTTTGGGAAAATATGTTATAATACTACCAGAACAGTCATCGGTAAGTAATCTGAATTTAACATGTGCAAAATGCCTCTTGCATAGTTTTACCAGTTTCATTATGTGTGTTTATGACCTTGATGAACAAACTTTTTTCTCTGATTAGTTACAGAGGTTACGACTGTCGAAGCAATTTATTTTACACTCAGACGGGTGAAATCGTATACCACGTGGCAGCGGTGGGAGTGGTGTACAACCGACAGCAGAACACACAGCGCTTCTATCTGGGTCACGATGATGACATTCTTTGCCTTGCTATTCATCCCTTAAAGGACTATGTGGCAACGGGCCAGGTAGGATGCATGTTTATCTGCTATAACTATCTGAAGTTTTTACTACTGAATTTAGAAACGCCTGTCTTGGAGGAAGAATGTCTAGTCTATACTTATTCAGGTAAAGAACTGCTTTTCTGTTGCAGATGGAATCATGGTAAAAATTTGACACAATAAGTGTTTTTTACAGTTCTTTATATTCTGATAAGAGTTTGAGTTCCTCATTTTTTTAAACCTCTTTTAAATTCAGAATAGATTAATATTTTTTTTATTCATCATTATGTTATGGTTTCATGATAAGGTGGAAGAAATGTGCAATTAAGAAATACTTTTTTTAGTATCTAATTTTCTATTATTACATTCATGTATTATTACATAATATGAAGTTAGTGGTTGTTATTACAGTCTGGCATTTCATTTTCACGTTATATGTTTTGTTATCACCTATAGACAAACTATTTAGTGTTTGTGCATACAACACAGGTCTGTATGTTGCTAAAGTTCATTGTGTAGTACTAATAATAGTTCATTTTATCTTTTGCCAGACAGTAATTTTAGGTAAATTCTTTTCACTCTTGTTTTCTGACAAGTGTTCCCATAACTATTTATACACTGGGAATTTGAAGGTTTAATCTGATGCTTCAAGGGGGTTTATTTATTGTTATCACTTTTGTCATTGTTATTATTATTATTATTATAAAGTAAATTGGGAAACATGAACTGAGTTTTTTTTAATAGAAATAAACTTTTGCTTATGATGCCCTTGATTTCTGTAAAAATGTTTGAGATTAACATAACTCTGTAGGTCAGTTAGGAAGCCCTAAATATAAGAATTGATTTTATCTAATTTTGGAGTAGTAAAGGCTATGAATAAAAATGTCCCTGGATTTACAATATTTTGTTTTAAATTCTATTTTATTATATTTTAAAATACTTTATGCTATTAACAGAATGATTCACTCCATTATATACTGTTTTATATATAGATATTATATACTGTTGTATATTATGTTACCTGAAGAATTTAGGTAATGCAGTAATCAAATTCCCCATGCCACACTAGTTCAGATTTTCCTGATAATGGATATTCTGAAAAGCTTTGTAAATATCAGATACTAAGTTTGTGACAAAACTAGAAATAGATCCTAGTTTTGTTGAGCCCTACCCCTGATCTTAAACACAAGAGACTGTTGCTCTGGTTTTACAACCTTTTTTTTTGGTGCACTGAGGTGCAAAACCTTTGGAAGAGTAATTATTCTTGTAAATACTGACTTATAATGCTTTTGTACATAGTTAAAAAGAATAATCTATATTCAATTTCTTACCAAGTTACCTATATTAGTGCCATTTTAGTGGCACCATTAGAATCTGACCTGTAGACACCTGTAATGACACCAGTAAGCAACAGAAGTCACCTTGATTTCTCAAATGTAGAGTAGCTTACATACTAGCAGCAAAAATAACCTTTTATTTTTAGACAGGGAATGATTGATGAAGAATTGATGGAATAAATATGCCACAGTGCAATCAATGAAGGGCTTTTTTTTTTTTCTTTTAACAAGAAGGCTTCAGTTAATTGTGATTAGTGTTCCTAAGACAGCTGGGACATGGTATTTGTGAAGCAGGAAAAGGAACAATGTACTGCTACAACAGGAATACTAGGAAAACTTTATCACTACATTTTTTCAAATACTTTTTGAAGTATTTTTCATTATTATGCTTTTTATCATCTATGTGAAGTAACTGAGAAATGAAAAAAAAAAAGGTTATGAATATGTATACTTTCAGGTTGGTCGAGATCCCTCAATACACATTTGGGATACAGAAACAATAAAACCACTCTCAGTATTAAAGGGCTATCACCAGTACGGTGTTTGTGCTGTTGATTTTTCAGGTAATAAGTATTTATTTATTTATTTACACTTTTCCTTTTCTGTGTGAAAATACAAGCTAATCAATTCTACTGAGCAATTTTGGATTCCTTTACACTGTAGACTGTGTGTTAAAAATATTCTGTGGTGTTAAATGTCAAATGAGAGAGCCTGTCTTAGAGTGATCATTCATCAGAAAAACTCCTTTGAAGTCTTGCACATAGGAAATACAAGAACAGATTTTGCGCTGTTTAACAGCTGAGCAGAGCACTTTGGAATTTCTTTTGGTTGTATGATGCAGGTGCACAGGTCTTGAGTGTTGTGTCTGCTTTACAACTGTGTAACCAAATTTTTGAGCACGTTGATCAGGTGTGCAATTCTTTTTTTTTTTTTTTAATGAAATCCTGAAAGCCATTTGGGTAGCACACTGATGCATTCAGAAAGTCCACTTATGGATTCTTCTGGTCAGAAACCTAGTCTCTCTCTCCACCTTATCCTAAAGTAAGAGACTATCAGTTAAATCCTTTGAGATTTTTACACCCCATACATTGAATTCCTGTACTGATATTAAATTTCATTTTGTCCACTGCCTTCTATTCATTTTTTTAAAGTTTGGATTTACTGAATAGGATCTCTAGACTCACAGTGAAGATGTATGATCACAAAGATGTGTACTTTGTGGTTTTTGATACTTCTTACTTTTGATTCTCCATTTTTCAAGATGTGAATCTTGTTTCCCAAATTTTTGCATGGATGTTTAGCAAATTTGAAGATGGATACAGGTCAGAAAGTCATTGCTCATGAGTGAACACAAATAGCGTGTTTATTGGAGGTTAATGTGGAATATGTGTCAGAGCTTCTCCAAGACTTCAAGTTTAAGGGCATTTCATAAATTTCATAAATTTCATGATATTGCTTGAGTGCTTTCCTGTTTAGTAAACAGATGACAAGACATGACTATAAATACATCATATGATTATTTACCTGTTTGTACATTCTTCTTATAATATTTGTGAAGCTATAATATTTTTAACATGGTTTCTTATGATTGCAACATAGTTATCTATCTACTCTCTTAATAATAAATATATTTTTCTAGCGGATGGGAAACGATTGGCTTCTGTTGGAATAGATGACAATCACACTATTGTACTCTGGGATTGGAAGAAAGGAGAAAAGCTTTCAGCAGTAAGGTAGGAATTTAACTATGTTTTAAAATTTGTACCTAGATTTACTTTCAAGTGACAGTAAGCAAAATATATTCATTAAAGAATAAAAGTTCTGGAGTGATACAGACAATAATATTTATCAAAGCCTTAAAAGTTTCTTTGGAAGAAATAAATGAAACTGATAGCAGGAATTACTAGGGTGACAACTCCACTGGTGAAGAAAGAAGGCATAGAAGAAAAAGTTTATTTATGCTTATTTCATTTGATGTATTCTGAAATAATTTTTTTAAAGCTCACTCTGTGTACTTCTGTTTGCCTTCTCAAAGATGGTGATGTACGTTCTGTTCAGATCTTTTTCATCAGAGGTCATGTCTTTCTTAGGATAATAATCTGGAGTTGTTTTGCAGAGTTCTTTTTTTCTTCAGATTTCTTTTCTTTTCTGAGCAGACTGATCTAACTTTGAAGTCAGGTCTGCTTGGAGCAGGAAATTGGACTAAATAACTTCCAAAGGTTAAATATTTTGGAAGTTTCTTTATGCCTGCAAAGCTTGTTTAATATCTGTTAATTAAATGGAGTTTTAATATACAAGATAGAATCTTATTTCTAATTTTAAGTAGTATCTTTGAAACCTTTGACTTTGGGTTTTTTTTAAGGATTTATTGCTTTAAATAGAGCAGTAATGTAAGAGGTTTTTTCCCCATTCTGTCTGGATTCAGTTCATATACTCTAAACGTTGTTCTATGTAGATTGAAAAGAGATTTATTACTCTCTGCAGATACAATTAAAAAAGTGTCAACTTCCTTTTTATCCATTAAGGTCATTATTGCTCTTCAATGGCATTAACTATCATTTTATCTTTAAGCATGTGTGGAATTTCTTACCCACTGAGGAATGAAAACCCTGAATACATGATGTACATAAAGAAGAGTACTCTCTTCCCAGTTATTTTTCAGAAGCCCAGTTAGGTGACTTCTTTGAAGACTTATTTGTCAGCCTTTCACCTGATATTTTCATTTTCAGATTTTGGGTTTGATTTTGTTGGTTATTTTTGTTTGTTTGTTGTGGGGTTTTTTTTTGTTTTGTGCATTTTTTTGTTTTTAATTTCTCCTACCCACACAAAGGAGTTAATTGGAATTTTTGAGAGCAGCACCTCGTTGAAGATGACTAATTTTGGAAAGAAACTGTTTCCTGTTTTCTGCACTAGTTCATTCTGTGGTCTGAAACAGCAGAAAATATAAGATTTTTGCTGTTTTTGAATGAGGAGCAAAAGTTAGGGATTGAAGGTTCTTTTGCATTTTAAAGAAAGAAAAAAAACTACTAGTAAAAATTTCTTTCCATAAATAGCAAACATAGTTGAAAGTTGTTTTTCAAACTACAGGATTGAAGCAAGACATTACTTTTATAGAAGCATAGTAAGAAATCTAAAACAAAATGTTTTAATGTTTTTAGAAACAACTGAAATTTCTGTTTAAGAAATATAATAGCAACATATGTTTACTTCTAACAAAAATGTAAAAAAATCAGTTAAAAGGTGTTTTTAAAACAAGAGACTTTGAAATAAGGTTTACAACTTTACTCCTTCAAGTTTCATTATGAGCTGTCAGAGATCTAAATGCCATATACCTAAACTTAATGCAAATATATTTTCTTTTACAAAGAAAATGTGTCCTGTTGCATCTCTGAAGTAACCTAATTGCTCATCTGCCTTGGAGACTGAAGGGTAATGAAAATAGAATGGGACTCAGTATGTTGGTTCTTTAGCTTTCTTCCTTCTCATAGTAAACTATTGTTAATGATTTGAAAGTAAATGTTAGCAATAAAGAACAGGTATACATTAAGAAAAAAACTCACAAATCAAAGCCTATTTAAATATATTAATAGTTATATTTTTATTTAAATTATTTTATTTTGTATTTCAGGGGAAGCAAAGATAAGATTTTTGTGGTTAAGATTAATCCTTACATGCCTGATAAATTGATTACAGTTGGAATTAAACACATGAAATTCTGGCGTAGAGCAGGTAAGGACACTTTTCAGAATTACAGCATTTTCTGTTACTTAAAGTATAACTATTGCATCACTTTACTCCATGTTTCATACATTAAAGGCAAGTGTTTTCTCTGTATTTGTCAGTTAGTTTTGCCCTAGCAATAATAATGTTAACTGGCATTATGGCGGTAGTGGGAATTCTTTTTAAGGTCAATTTCCTGTGGAGCTAGAGCTATATAAGTGGATAAGACCTTGGATTTTCTACTGTCTGATTTTATATCTAATAATAATATAGCATATCTGAAAAGGTTTCAGAACTGCTCTAAAATCATAGAACAGGTTTTGGTAGAAAGACCTTTACAGCACATACACTGTGAAGAGGCACAATATATATAAATTTAAGGTTATAAAAAATTCGTATTAAAAATTCAGACAAAGTACTTGAAGATGATACGTCTGCCAGTTGAGCTGTTTGTCTAGACACCTCTGTTGAATTTGACAATTAAAAACCAAGGTAAAGCAGCTGGCTATTTCTGCTTGAGCAATTCTGAACAGTGAAAAATCCATTCCCTGATATTTTGTGAACTTCATTGTTTCAAACCTCAAATTTTATCTAAAGACATATGTGCTACAGAAGACTAGCTTATCTGCTGAGCATGTTTTAATTATTCATGCAGAATTTATGCACATCAACTGACATGAGTCCTTACAAAGATTAATTGTGGAGAGAAAAGTCTGTGACGAAAAAATTACACTGGTTTTCCCGGTTCTGGCTCCAACAAAAATTAATCAAGATTGCCTGAGAGCAAGCTGTTGATGTCTATATAAATTATTAATTTTGACAATTGAGCTTGCTATCTATAGAAAGAACAAAGTGTCTCAGAATATTTACTGAATGAGTTACTATAAATTCTTTAGAAACAAATCTTAACTATGCTGAAAGCTTGGAGATGGTGATTTTGAATAAAGAAAGGAAATTGTTTAAAATGGTAGTTTTCTCTCTGGCATTGCTCAGTCAGCAGGAATCAAATTGCTCTGATGCTGCAGCCCATCTGTGCAAAACTCCAGTGGAACACTGGCAAGGCAGTCACCATGAAATGCACTTCACAGTGTCACTGTGAGGAGAAGAGTATCGGTGTACCTTAACAAATGCCAGGTTTCTGGAATCTGCAGTAGAGCAGGTGCACTTGATGTGAGAAGGGACACTGAAGTATATATATTATATATATTTATTTATATATATTAAATAAATAATTCTAAGCAAATATCTGATGACTTGTTTTTGGTCTGAACCAGGTGGAGGACTAATTGGGAGAAAGGGCTGCATAGGTGCATTGGGAAGAACTGATACAATGATGTGTGCAGTATATGGCTGGACTGAAGAGATGGCATTCTCTGGAACTTCCACGGGGGATGTGTGTATTTGGAGAGATGTGTTTCTCATAAAAACTGTCAAAGCACATGATGGTCCTGTGTTCAGCATGCACGCACTGGAAAAAGTAAATAAACTGCTAGTTGTTTTTTTATGTCTGGACAAGAATTTCTCTTTCCCAAACCCAGGAATCCATGTCCTTATTTCCATTACAGAAAAGCCTTGTGGGGTCCAGATTGAAAATATAGTCTTATACATGTCTCTTAACTCCTGTTACATAGAAGCTCTTTCTCAAATCCTTGTGGTCCGGTGACATCTTGTTCAGTAATTTTCATAAACCCTTACTAAAGAAATAACAGTAACTGATTTAAGTGTCCATAAGTTTAATGGAATAAGTGAGCTTGCGAGAAAGGAAGAAGATCATACTTTCTACTATTTTGTGCTGTAATTACTGTCTACTCATAGAAGCATTCAGTCTGTAAATCATTAAGTACTTCTACTGATTCTCAACTTCTTTTAGCTCAGCAGAGCCTTTAAGCATGTGAATGTGAATGAGTATTCCAGTTAGATTACTTGTATGTTCGAACTTATGTATATGTTTGTGTTTTGTTAGGTTAGACCAACGCAATCCACCTTCCAATATTTGAATTTCAGTATAGTAGTGTTGAACAATGCATGTGTTATTCATACTGCAAGAACTAAACGCTCTTAAGGGAAGTGTTAATGATTTCAGTATTAAGTATACATGTTGCTTCACTGAATACCTGTAAATAATTTTTAAAGACAGAATGGCTCAAATATACATAAATTTGAATCATTTAAGCACTAATCAAATTTCTATGAGCGGTACTAAGTTTGATTTGGAGTAATGAGGTGAAACACCAAAAGGATATGGAGGCTAAATATCAGGAAAAACACTTTATAGTATGCTGATTAAATTATTTTTCTAGAATGGTAGAAGCATACAGCCTCTGTACATTGACTGTACAGAACTGTGCTGCTTTAATCAGGAGGAGAAATGAATAATTCTCTTGCTCCTGTTCATCTCTAACATCTGTAGCCCTGTGCATTGCAGTGTTATATATATATAGTCCATTTTCAGTACTTGCAGAAATCACTGGAAAATTAAGGAAAGATAGTAATTGATTATAACTTCTGATTATTTCTTTTTTTCTTCTCCCAGGGATTTGTCACTGGAGGAAAGGATGGGGTAGTAGCTCTCTGGGATGATACTTTTGAACGTTGTCTCAAAACCTATGCTATCAAAAGGGCTGCTTTGGCCCCTGGGTCTAAAGGTAACACATTTTCATTCTCTTTAAAGTACTTTCTTTAGAAGACTTTGTGGAATTGATTTCCTCAGCAGGAAGAAATCCACATTTGACATAGTGAATACTAAAATGGTTTTTTGAGCGTTGCTGATTCTAAATATGTTGTTTTTCTCTTCGGATGGGAATTGTATGTAGTAGTGTCTGTTTGCACATTTGATGGGTGCAGATCATAATATTTACCTTATTATCAACCTAAATTAATTAAACTTTGAATTTCTCATCACCCAGGGGATTTTTTTTAATTAAAGTTGCAACCAAAAAAGCCTATTATATTTCTTGTGTTTCTGATCATGAAGTCTCTTATCTGATCTTTTTTGTTTTGAAGAAGGGAAGAAATTTAGAATTGTGTTTTTTTTAAGGTATTGGTACTTAATTTTCTGTAGATGTAAATGTCTTGAAATTTCTATTTCCATTTTTCCTATTTCTACCATTCATTCTTGATCTTACAGTTTCCCCTATTTGTCATTTGAGATAGCCATTTCTCTTCCATTCCCCTCATTAGAAGTTATGTTTACCGAGTTCTAATGTATATGACGTGATTTTCAAACATCATGAATATGAATACTTACTAATGAAAACATTGTACTCCAGGGTATCTTATTCTCATAGCTGTTTTATAAAAAGCTAGACTTGAAGTTACTGTAAATCTTAGCAATTTAGTAGTGTAGTTGACACATGCACATTTTTTCACTAAGATTGCCAGTCAGGATGATTAAACTTCTTGATGTATCACTCAGTACTCCCAAAGGAATCCAAACATGTAAGCTGTTCCATGCAGGAATATGTTTTTACTGTTTACTACTGAGTATCTTTTTCTACAGTGAGAATGGAATGTGCATATGTGTGAAAAATCCTCTTTAAGGCATACTTGAGAGCCTCCTGTCTTCCAACACTTTTATGTTCTAGGTCTCCTCTTAGAAGATAATCCTTCTATACGTGCCATATCATTAGGACATGGTCATATTTTAGTGGGCACAAAGAATGGTGAAATACTGGAAGTGGACAAAAGTGGACCAATAACTCTGCTGGTTCAGGTATATGTTAAATATCAATAAAATATTTCATACCATAAACATAATTTTATTTTTCAAATAAAAACTTATGAAATAACAAACACTTTATTTACTAATGAAGTTAATGAGTTACTATCAATTCTAGTTAGGCTAGACCATTATGACTCTTCAATGAACAAAATAGAAAGAGGATTTCATTTACTATTTTGTTCAATGAGTTCATCCTTTCAAGCAGAGATCAAATACCTGTTTAAAAAAAAAAAAAAGTGTGTGAAACAGTGTATCTTCCACTGAATTCCTTATTAACTTTTTCTGAGTCCTAATTACTGCTATTATTTTTACAGGTTGTCTCCTTGAGGTTGTTACTAGATTTTATTTGTAATTATGTAAAAAACATATGTCTTCTTTGCCATACCAAACAGCTGCATTTCTTAAGCCTGCCTACAAAACAAGTTTTTACATTGTATCAATCTATGATTTTCTTTCAAAGTTAAAGAAACTCTGCATTATCTCCGTTCTGAGTGGCCAGTGCAATAGATAAAGAACTAATTTTGTTTAAAGAAAATATTAGAACCTAAAGAAAAAAAATCTAATTTATAGAATAGTCTGGGTGGGAAGGGACCTTTAAAGGTCATCTTGTCCAAACCCCCTGCAGTAAGCAAGGACATCTTTAAATAGTTCAGATTGTTAGGAGCTCCATCCAATCTGACCTTGGATGTTTCCAGGACTGGAGCATTTGTCACCTCTCTAAACAACGTCTTCTGTTGTTTAACCACCCTGATCATAAAAATTTCTTCCTTATATCTAGCCTGAATCTGCTTCTTAGTTTAAAACCATTACCCCTTGTCCTGTTGCTACAGGCCCTACTAAAAGGTGACCCCATCTTCCTCGTAATCCCCCTTTAAGTACTGAGAGAGTTCGATAAGATTTCCTCAGAGCCCTCTCTTCTCCAGGCTGAACAACCCCTACTCTCTCGGCCTTTCTTCATAGGAGAGGTGCTCCAGCCCTCTGACCATTTCTGTGGCCCTCCTCTGGACCCAGACCAAGAGGTCCCTGTCTTTCTCGTGCTGAAGACTCCAGAACCAGACGCAGTACTGGAGTCTCAACTGAATGGAGTAGAGAGGCAGAATCACCTCCCTGACCTGCTGGTCACATTTCTTTTAATGCAGCCCAGGTCACAGCTGGCTTTCTGGGCTGGGAGTCCACATTGCTGACTCCTGTCCAGCTTCTTGTCCACCAAATCCCCAAGTCCTTCTCCTCAGGGCTGATCTCAGTCCATTCTCTGCCCAGCTTGTATTTGTGTTGGGGATTGCCCTAAGCCACGTGCAGGACCTTGTACTTGGCCTTGTTGAGCTTCATTGCATGGGTCTACCTGTCACACCTGGTCAAGGTCCCTCTGGACTGCATCTCTTCTCCTCCAGCATGTTGATCACATCACATCTCACCTCACAGCTTGGTGTTATCAGCAACTAGCTGAGGATGCACTCAGTCCTACTGTCCTGGTCATTGACATAGGTGTGTGTGTGACAATTATTTCTCAGGAACAGTTTTCTGTAGTACTAATTCCTATAATTTGCACAGTAACTGCAAGAAGCAAAGTGAATTTTTTCAGGTTTTCTGTATTTCTTTTAAGATATACATTATCCTCTAAAGATATGCATGTTCTCTCTGTCTCTTTTGTAAAACTTCCTTAAATGTATTAGTTCATATTTCAATTTAAAATAAAAATTAATCTAATTCATTGTGTTTTTTTAGGGTCACATGGAGGGGGAAGTTTGGGGTCTAGCTACTCATCCTCATTTACCTATTTGTGCCACTGTAAGTGATGACAAAACCTTAAGAATATGGGATTTATCTCCTAGCCATTGTATGTTAGCTGTTCGCAAATTGAAAAAGGGTAAGATGCTTAGTATGAAAAAATATTTAACCGATTCAGTTGACATTTACAAACATTATGAATCTTTCAAAAGCAGGACTGAACAAACTCCTTTCTTTGCTCAAAATATTTTATTTTATTAATGCTATGTTCAGGAGTTATATGAAGCTAATGAATCTGTACAGAAAAAATTCTGTGTAGTACTGTTCTGGAGATTATTTGCAATTGTAACATATTTAAATTGAGCCAATTATATAAATGCTACATTGGTTATAGTATTGCAAAGTGGAGGACTTTGAATTAGAAATTTTTGGAAGAAATCTTTGACGTAATGTTGAAATTCTCTTCTTTGTGAATGTTAGAAGAGTCATGAATGTCAAGTAAAGAGAAAAATCATAAAATTTTTACTCATTGTTTACTGTATAACTAAATTCTACTTTGACAGATGGCAAGTCTGTTGTAAATGACATCATATAAGGTGACATTTTTTAGGATTAGAACAGACTGGCCTTAACAATCTTGTAATGATATATTTGATTTGCTAGACATAGGAATACAATAGGCTTTATCTGTTTGGCACCGAGCAATGCAGTTTGATTCTAACATAACAGGAAGCTTAGTTGAGAATTATTTAGATTGATAAAGTAAATGTAAGGAGAGACACGAGCTAGCACAAGCAGAGATTAAACAAGAAGTTTCTAGTGGGCAAACTTTGCTTAAGTCTTAAAGCTCATATTTCTTAATATTTTTAAGAGTACTTTTGGCAAAAAAAGAATAAGTCTGTGATGACTTTATTTGCTGATGAGACACATTTTGAGATGCTTTGGCAATATTAAAAGGTTCCTGTGTACTGTACAGAAAGAGATGGATAGTTCTGCAGACTACAGTAATGAAATAAAATTGAATTGACTTCAGAATTGAAATAATATTTGATAATTAAAAAAGGCAAGATCAATTCAAGAAAAATTTCTGCATAGCTTAGGAATAACTAAGGAGCAGAAAGCTCAGGATGTTGTAGCTAGTTGCAGGATGACAATTACATGTCCCAAGACATGCTGGAATATTCATGCAATTTACAAGACACAAATCAGGATATTTTTGGTGTAAGTTTCTCATCTGTGTTCAGCTGAATGGAATTAAATTAAAAGTTGAGGATGGAGAAGAGCTACAGGATAATGAATGAGAAGCTTTGTGGTGAAGCCATCTAAATGAAGTACAGGTATCTACAAGTTAATCAGAGAAACAAATAGTAAGGGAAAATATTAATGGTAATGGAAAATTCTGGCATGAAAACAAGTCTACATAAGCTGACCATATATAAATTTAGATTGGAAATTAAACTGCTTTTCAAATGACACTTGACATGTTTATTGGAAGGATTTTATGACTTAGTGACTAAGCATTTCTGATAGTAAATGAGTGGATTCTGGGAGTCCAGAAGATCTTTTCCAGCCATGCTCTCCTTACTAAAGCAAATGATAACAACCAACCAGTGCCAGATACTAAGAAAGAGAGCAAACTAAAAATACACAGGCAGTACTGTTTAATCTGTATTGCTAATGTAGAACAAATGTCAATTAATATGCAAATAAAGGTAATTTAATATTCTGGGCATGTATACCTGTTGATTTGCCAATAGCTTCTGTGTGCTACTGCAGTTTGGAAATTATCTTGGCAGCATCAGAAAAACATCCTTGGAAGTTTTTACTATAATACTTTTCCTTTACTAATGGAAAAATAGATCTAAAAGAAGGATAATGTACTGTAAATTGAACCTGAATGCCATTTCTGTATTCCTCATAGGAGGCAGATGTTGCTGCTTTTCTCCTGATGGAAAAGCATTAGCTGTTGGTCTCAATGATGGAAGTTTTTTGATAGTTAATGCAGATACCCTGGAGGATCTAGTCTCTTTCCAGCACAGAAAAGATGTTATTTCAGAGATACGATTTTCTCCTGGTAAGTGCAATTTTTTTTTTAAATGAAGATTTTTATATCAAGGTTGTTAAAGCAAATTTTATCATACTTAAAGGTAATAGAGATTTGTAGTACCCTTCTACATGTAATAAATAGGCCAGCAAAACTAATGCTGTCATTTTGAAAAACACTGGTGGTGAAGTCCCGTGTTGCTCATTTAAGGATGAGATTATTGGAGTAAGTTTGCTCATGAATGCAACAGTCAGTTTAAATCATGAACATCATCAGCCTCCCTAGGTCCCAAGAGCTGCATCGATTCCTGTTAGCTAATGGGAATGTTGTAAACTGATGTATCGGAAAGTTCCAGTGACTTCTGTTTTCTTATTTTATCCTCTACAGTGCTTAGCACTCCCAGTGAGTCTCGATTTTTTTCCAACAAAACAGCTCTTATTTAAGAACTCAAATGCATGGCTTACTTCAGTTAAGATATTTATCTCTAGGAGAAATTTGGTGCAAATTACTGATACCAATTCCATGCAACATTATGTTGTGGTTCCTGAAGCCTTACCACTCTTTGAATGCAATAAATGTTTAAAATTGCATCAAATGGTTTTTATTATTTGAAAATGTAATGATATAATAGTTGTATATTTCATACTGATTTTGATTATGTGATATGAACATCAGTCTGTTGGGAAATATGTATAACTTAGCAAGCTGATTGCAAAGAATTCTGGGTTGCATATAGCTAAATTCTAGAATGTACTTGTGTTTAATATACAGATAAATACAATTTTTGAAAATGTTTTGTGTTTGTACTGATGTTGTTTTAGGGGCTGGAAAGTACTTGGCTGTGGCATCCTGTGACAATTTTGTAGATATTTACAATGTAATGAGTAGTAAAAGAGTAGGAATCTGCAAGGGAGCCTCCAGCTATATCACGCACATGGACTGGGACATAAGAGGTGAGTAGAATTCACTGTAAAAATGTACTGGGAGACTGATTACATTATAGACTAAATACAGTACATCTACAGTATGATTTTGTGGTATCACTGACAGATTTTTTTCTTCAGTTTATGAATATGTTCACAGCATCTGAATAAATATTAAACCCATTATTTTTACCATTTATATTATTTATATATTTAGTAGTTGTGCAATTTGAAGTAAAATAGCTTGTCTCTATAGTTTAGTTTGTTTGGATTTCTTTTTAAATCTTTCTTGTTTATCGTTTGACTTCACAAGGGCGTGTAGTAACAGAAAAAGGAAGAATGACCTTAAGCTGAAGGAGGGTAGGTTTAGATTAGATATTAGGAAGAAATTCATTACTGCAAGAGTGGTGAGACGCAGGAACCAGCTGTCCAGAGAGGTTGTGGATGCCCCATCCCTGAAGGTGGTCGAGGCCAGGCTGGACTGGGCTCTGAGCAACCTGGTGTAGTGGTGGGGGGGATGGAACTGGATGATCTCTAAGGTCCCTTCCAACCCAAAACATTCTATGATTCTGTGGTTCTACTTCTTTAATAATATACTGTATAATGTGGTTCTGTCTGGAGCTCAGACACAACCTTTTTGTCAATCATAGCAGAAAGACTGTACTTCCAGTCTTCCTGGGTAATAATAGATGATTAATTTAAAGGCTAAATTTAGTCCTGTTGCATTCAAAACCAAGGCTGTGCAATTGTGAATCTATTAGTTCCCATTCTTATTCCTCTATATAATGACTTTTTTTTAAAAACAGTCTGATTTAATTTGAAAGAGTGTTAAGAATTAACTTTCTCTGAGAATTCTGAAAAGAGAAAGAGGACATTGGTGAAAATTTTCCTCAGAAATGAAGTAGTATTAAGGCAAGCAGGAGTGACCTGCTTGGAAGCAGCCATTGGCCAGGCAGCATATGTGCTTCACCTTCCCAAGGGCACATGCATCATCAGCCAGTTATCACAAGCAAGCTTTGAATTAGACCTAGTACATTTCATCTACCATCTGATGGGACAACCATAAAAAGGAGAGAAAAGTGATACATGATTACATTTTTCAAAGAGAGGAGAAAGGGTTGAGAATTTAAGGGATCAAAGGACTTAGATCTCTTTAGAAGACCATACTTCCAGATCCATTATTTATGTATGCAACTTTTTCCAAAATAATTTATGTAATGCTGTTAGCAACAAAAATTTCAAAATAACCTTTTTTTCTTTTTCTTCTATAAATGGAATCTTCTATTTAATGTTAACATACAGTGTGTAATATGTTTTATAGGAAAACTCTTGCAGGTCAACACTGGTGCTAAAGAGCAGTTGTTTTTTGAAGCCCCTCGTGGGAAAAAACAGACAATTCCTACTTTGGAGGTAAGGAACTGTACTGCCTTTCTAACTTATTTGTAAATTAGAGTTATGAAACAGCTGTAAGAGAGTATGAAACATACTTAAGAAGGAATGATGTATAAAACTATAATTTTTAACTGGTCGGTTGAAAAAGCTTCTGTTTCAGCATTTGCTGACCTTTATTCCTTTTTTTAGCCTGTTCAAATAGATAATGCAACCAGAATGATAAAATACGTAGGGGATATCACATTTGTCTCTTCTGTTAAGTAACAGACATTTGTCTGACCTATTCATGAAAATCTCACTAGATTTCTGTGTGCCTTCTCAGGTACATCTGAAAACTGCAGATCAGTTAGCCCTAACCCTTCTGTGGAAAACATCATGTCTCTCTTTACATAACAATGTGATATAGCATACATAATACATATAGCAAGGGTAGGATATTGTAGCTATAATGTTGTTTTGTTTTCTCAGAGATAGAGCATTGTCATAGGGCAGAGAGCAAAAATGGATAGTTTTCAAATAATATTTTCCGTGAGATTGAAAGGCAGTATTAGAAAATGCAATTTTTTTCTTTGGACTGGAAGGGCAGGTAAGGTAAAAATTTTTAAAATACTTCTTTAGATTTTGGAACTTAAAGTTAATAGAGGTAAAATTACAGGTCTCAAATGAAATGCTGAATAATAAGAAAACAAGTGATTAATATGTAAAACATCATATCCTTCAGACATGATGTATCTTTCAGTGAAAAGACTTTTGCTTGAAATCAGATATGGAACTAAAATGCCTGGGAAGAAGCATGCTCTATTTCAAATGGGTTGTTTTTGCAGGTAGAAAAGATTGGCTGGGCATCATGGACAAGTGTTTTGGGCTCTTGCTGTGAAGGAATCTGGCCAATAATTGGGGAAGTCACAGATGTAACTGCTTCATGCCTCACTAGTGATAGTAAAGTTTTAGCTACAGGAGATGATTTTGGGTTTGTGAAACTGTTCCGATACCCTGCTAAAGTAAGTAATTT
This sequence comes from Pyrocephalus nanus, assembly GCA_038380795.1. Lineage (NCBI taxonomy): Eukaryota > Metazoa > Chordata > Aves > Passeriformes > Tyrannidae > Pyrocephalus > Pyrocephalus nanus. Next base: position 45,973,554 of record CM076265.1, on the reverse strand, counting down.
TCAGCTGTTTATAGTGAATATTAATTAATAAACCTGCCTTTTCAAAACAGTGAAAAGTTATCACTCAGAACAAAATAGTGCTTTTATATTCTTCTCCCTGTGATCAACGAAGGCATTCAGTATTACATTGCAATTTGCAGTGCATTAATCTTGCAGGTAGTAAGAATAATCATTCCAGGTGAGACTATAGAGCCGTCTCGTGCAGTGTCTTGCTGCTGACAGTGGCAAATGCACAGGAAAACTGTATTAATGGGAATGCTTTGGAAAACAGTGAACATTTCTTGCTCAGTTATGGTTCACTCATGAATTTAAGGACCTTCATTCCGTTCAACCTCAGTAATTTTTTTCTAAGATTAAGAGCTTTAATATTATTTAATAATGCAGCATAGAAAAGCCATTACAGAAGCACATTGTATTGTTACTACTCTTCCAGAACCTTTCTAGTTTTCCTGTTTATTTGTTAGTAAAAATATCTTCAATTCTGAAATGTTGCCATGATAAGGATGGTAACAATGCACAAATACTGACTTGAAATAGTCTATGTGAATTTTATTCTAAATCTGTTAGATTATTGTCTCTCTTAGAAAAATGATCCAGTGTTAATTGCTTGAATCTGTGAACTAATTCTTGCATGCTTGATATGGAGACTGCTATAGGAGAGAGTATGAAGTTGCTATAGGAGAGGGATTTGGCAAATCATGTCACGCAGTCATATGAAATGCAAAACATCTGAAGCATGAACTGTAAAGAAGTTAAGACATGTCATTGTGCACTGGCAACTCATTTCAGTTTTGCCTAGCAGACTGGTTAAATTTGATCCTTGCATTTTTTTTTCCCCTCTAAGGGAAAGTTTGGAAAATTTAAGAGGTATGTTGCTCACAGTACCCACGTAACAAATGTCCGTTGGACCTACGACGACAGTTTGTTGGTCACTGTTGGAGGAGCAGACACCTCTTTAATGCTGTGGACTTATGAGATGGAAGGACATCGGGATAGCAGGCAGTGTGACAGTGAAGAGTCTGACCTGGATTCTGAAGAAGATGGAGGTGAGTAATAATTTATAGAACTAGCTGGATTATGCTATTTCAAGAAGACTTTATTATATTAATGGAAAATGGCTAACTTAAAAATAATCTCGGTTTATAGATTGTTTCAATTGTAAATAGTGAAGAGTCTTCAAAAACGTTAAATAAAATTTCTTTTGGGGGAAAGGACTGATAAACTGCTGACAAGAAAATGATCATGAAATGTTTGACTTACTGCTGCTTTGACCCAGAGTACATAAACAGAGTCTTTAAAAGAAAAAAATTGTGTTCAATGTCTATAAAAATAGAATCATCACAGTTTAGATTTAGGCACCAATCCTAAAGGAATTATACTGAAATCTGTGTAACATGGGATCATTATTATCTTGATGTTATAGCATCTTTTTCCATAACATGGAAGCATAGTAGACTAAGGTAGATTGATGTTGATAAATGGAATGATCTATTGCAAGATCATAAAAATCAATAGTTATAAAGTGTTAATTACATTTTAGAATATCAGATTCTGCTAGTTTTGCCATACTTCATGTTTTTCTTCTCATGTTATGAAGTAACATGTTATGTTACTTCCAAGGGTTCATTAACCTCCAGACTTGTTTTCTCTTCTCCCAAGCACGGTTTTTCCTTCATTACAATTCAACATTATTCAAGCCTTTTTAAACTATCACTGCTGCTCTTTAAATAGTTCTGTGTAATAAATTATCTTCAGTTTTCACTAAAATCTGCTAAATGACCAAAGAAACACTTTAAATATCAGAGACTTAGTAAACATTCATTGGAGAAGAGTTTTTATTCACTGTCTTTCTTCTTAAAATTATTGAAGAATATGTCCACAAAGTAATTTAATTGCCTGCATGAGCTTTAACTTTCTAAGTCAAACATTGCAATTTTCAGAGGCTTCTGTCTGTGACCTGTTAGCACATCTTAGCTCTATAACCTTCCCTAGGCTCTAGTGCTTTACACAGAACCCTCTTAAGCTATGTGTTCAACAGTACTCTAGAAGATAGAGAGGTCTGTGAAGCTTTACAAGAAAAGACACTGATATCTTTATCCACCAAAGCTTCTCTTGGTCATATCCTATTAATTTCAGTTAGAGTTAAGAACTATTCATAGTGTTGGCATTAGAAGTCTTATCTTAAAAAAATAAATAATGGTGGGTGAGTAACAACCCTGTCACTATTTAGCTTTTTTGCCATATTTACCATAGTGAACATCACCTTGATATGCCTGACTGTCCCTAAGCATTGTGTAGGAACCCTGTGCAGACCTATAGATTCAATCATGATGAATGGATCCTGAGAACAACCTGGTGCCAAACTTACAGAACTTAAGAGCAGGTGGCAGGTAGTGTGGTCCTTTGTTAATGATCCTAGTTAAAGCCAACCAAGCAAAAATGGGAGATAGCTTTGAACTCTAATTATTTTTTCCACAAAGATATTGCTGGGAATTTTTTTCTCAGGATGCCTTTTATTAACAATGTTCATGATTCCCAGCTACTTCCTTTCTGATATGTATTTATGTTACTAATAACAGATGCTATAATTGTTTTTGTAATCCAGTACATTGTTGAAATCTGCACAAATTATGATTTATTTTTTTTTTTCTGGTATCTTAGTTTGGTTTGATACTGTTCACTCTGATTTTGTTAGGTTATGACAGTGATGTAACAAGGGAAAATGAGATTAATTACACCATCAAAGCCTTATCAACAAACATTAGACCAATGTTTGGAATTAAGCCTCATCTGCAACAAAAGGAGCCAACCTTAGATGAAAGGTAATTACTAAATTATAAGCCTCATCTGCAACAAAAGGAGCCAACCTTAGAGGAAAGGTAATTACTAAATTGCAATTCTAGCCAAGAAATCGATCTGAAATGATGATTAATAGTAAAACAAGTTATATTGAAATATATCATTCCTGACTTAAAAGGAGATTGAACATTTCCTTGGAAGAAAGAAAAAGAAAATTCTTACCTAAGGACTAGGCTGTATATATATTTCAGAGAACACAAAAGACTACAAATGGTGTACGTACATTTTTATGTTTGGGGAGTTTCTTGAGATAATTGATTTATTTGCTGGTGTTTAAGAATATGTTCTTTTTGGAGCTGAAATACTAAGTGGTATCTAGTGGTGGCATTATAGGCATGAGCCTGTACAATTTTTTTAATGAAACACTGTTCTCTGTTTTTTGGCTTGGCCAACAAACTACTCTGACAAATTCAGCTCTAATTGCTCCTTGCACTGCTTCTGTCTCCACATAACTTGTACCTTTCTTTGAAAAATTCTGTCTGCAGTGATTCTGCATTTTCTGTTAATGAGTCTTGGAAAGTGAAGTTGCTTGCTTTGCAGTGTGAGTTGTATTGCTTGGTTCACTATTGTTTGCTTTAGAAGTGAATTGGGTGGGGAGCAGAGTAGAATAAACCAGAAAGTAAAGTAGATGTGAAATAGAAAAACAATTTATAACAACTAGAACATTGTAGAATCTGCAACCGAGAACAGGACTCTGAAAGTTGTTGTTTGTTGTCAGCAAAATAGATGTGGACAGTATATGTGAGGGAAAAGGGAAGAGGAATTCCTAATGTGGCAATTGAGGAATGATAATATTAAAGAGAGGGTAGTGAGGAAAACAACACAATATAATTAGGTGTACGGATACAGAGAAATAGCAGATTGGAAACCTCCTGCAGGAATGTGAGGAGCTCTGTTATGATGCTCATGCCCCTTTCCGCAGTGAAGCTGGACAGATCTGTGATACCCTTGTGGAGAAATGCAACTTGACATTGTGGGAGTTTTGGGTCATCTTTTGCCTTTGGGTTGTGTTGCTGAAGGAGGGAGTGGGATGCCTGTGTATAAAGCCGTGGTTCCCTGTCTTGCATTTATAATGGGAAATGGTCTTTCTCTTTTTTAATTAGATTATTTGATGTGGAAATCAAAAAGAAATAATGTGCATGGTATGAAAGTTATGATTAAAGATTTTTTGTTTTACATGAAATTGTAAACCTCTTGTATTTCTTTCAAGAATTGTTGCTAGAAGCTGAGTGAATTGTGGTTTTCAGTTTCAAATAAAATATTAAAAGAGAATTAATTCTGTAGCAAAGTAATTAAGTTCTGATTCAGAATGCATAAAAGTTAATAAAAGAATTCCATTGACTGCATTATTAAAAGTCTGGGGCCCTAAAACTTCAGAGAAAAGTTTTTCGTAAAGAGTAAAACCAGGTTATGGTTACTGTATATATTTTAATTTCTGTTCTGGTAAAGTTAATATTGTGTAAGATTGGTAAATATTTTAATCTACTGTCATAGATACTGATTTTTATTTTATTTTTATTACTCTTTCCTTTTGCTTCCTATGAAGGCAGGGGGTAGTAAGGTAAGTTTATTGTCGTGGTTTTGCCTTGGCTTAATTTGCTTTCCACCCCCCACACAGTTATTATTAGTTGAGAGGAGGTTTTTTGCAGACAAAAGAGAGACAGGATTTGGGGAAAATAGTATAAACATTTATTACTAGTAAAACAAAAACTACTAATAAATTAAAAACTAAAGAATTATATCTACAATAATTTTAATTCAAGTTAAAGTGCTATATATTTACAGAAATACTCCCCCCCCCCCTTTTATACCAGTCTAAGGAGGAGAAGTGATTTTAATCTTCATTTTCAGAGTTCCAGCTCTCTCTCTCCAGTAACAAATCTTTAGTAGCAGTAGCATTCTTGTTGTAGTTGGAATTTTTTTCTCTCTCTCTCATTCTGTGTCAGCCTCCAGGGCTGGGCTTACCCCCCTCCTGGACTAAGACCGAAGGCTGGGGGTTACCCAGGTCCTGAAGGGTCTTCCTTCCATAGGCTTGCAAGGGGACACTTGCTTACTATGGATCTTCACCACAGAGTTTCAAGGGATAATGGCTTAAGAATTCACCCCTGTTTCTCTATGGAGGTCCCTCCCCACGGGAGAAACAGTCTTTGATAGACTTCTCTGCATAGGTTTAGCACGGATCCACACACACATGGATCCCAACATCTCACATGGGCCATTTTGCTCCAGCATGAGATTCTTTCTCTTTCTTAAAGTTATAAATCTTCAACAGCAGTATGGATACACACACACACACGGATCCCAAGTTTATCCGAGTCTTCTTCGCTCCGGCATAAGCATCATCCTTTTCAAGTGTCACAAAGTTTTCAATAAGACTTTACCTCACCTCAGTCCTTCTCATGAAGTCTCAGTTCTCTGGTACATCCACAGGCTCCTCTGTGAGCCACATGGGGAGTTTCCTTACTCCAACAAATTTTTACAAGTAGCAGGGATTACTTTTCAGTCTTTTTCCTGCTGAGGAGAAAGAGCGAAAAGAGAAGAAACAGCTCTCCCCCCTTCAAATTTCTTCTCTCTCCTCCGGCTGCCAGCTTCGACCTTGGAAACTCCATTATCTCTCGGCTGGAATTCTTCTGCAGCGGTTTCTGTCCAAACAGTTCGTCTTTTAAACTTTTTTTTCTTCACTCTCTTACCAGAGAGAAAGGGAGGGCTTCAGTGCTACATCTGCCCCCACCCCAGCCCAAGCCAGGGGAGGAGAGGGCCTTGGCCCTCTTTGGGCCTGCCGCTTCTCTCCCCTACATGGCTGCTGCCCCTAACTTCAACTGCGCAACAAATCTTCTCTTCCATTTTCTTAAAGATGTAATTAGCAAAGGCGTCACTGGACTTTTGATTGGCCTTTTTGTCCGGAAATTACCTGGACAAAACCATCCTCAGCCCCAGGGATGGGCTGGTGGGCAAAACCACGACATTTATTTACACAAAGTCCAGGATTAAATCCATTTTAATAACAAACTGCTTAGAAAAATAATTACACTTTGAAATAGAAGTGAAGAATTTAACTCTTTACTATTAAATAGTAACTTGTTAATGGGTAGAAAAAGGATAAGGATCAAAAAAATCCGTCGGGTTCTCAGTCTGAGTTGACATGAGTGAACACTAAATAGAGTATTTGGGACAAGGTGTTCCAATGTCATCCTCCTTTCCTCAATACTTTGGAGTGGCTAAGGAACAGCTTGACTTCAGTAGCGAGAGCCAGAGCTTGCCTAACTGCTTGTGGACTTCTGTAAGACTTTATTACAGTGTTGTTGTAGAGGTCCAACATGGAATAAAGCAGTGAGCATATTGCAGAGATGCCTGAAGTGACTATCTGAGCAGTATCACCATGTCTGCAGCATTGTGTTGGAGTTAATAAAGCTTCAGGGATGAGAGGAGAATTGTTGCCTTGGCTGCAGCATTTTACCAATGCACTGTACTACTTGAGGATCGGAGCTGCTGGGTCTCCATAGCATTCATGTGGGAGTTTCTAGCTTAGGTACCGGCATTAGGTTATGAACTTCTGCACATACTCTATTTAGAATAGATGCATACTCAAAAACATGCTCTTACATTTGCAGCACAACAAATCCTTAGGCTATAGGCCACTCTTCAGAATTGTAGAGTGAACGGCCAGGAGATTTGGAGCTACACAGGTTAAGAAAGGAGAAGCCCTCTCATACCTACCTGGACTCTGTTTCAATGAAGTCACATACCTGTGGTACCAGAGGATACAATTGTGTAAATCTCTGTGTACCCTTCTTAAAGACAACTTGACATAATCAAGAAAGCTGCTGTCTTCATCTAAATTTTAGAACATACCACTAGCAACCTCTATCAAATTAATTCTGGTTTTAGGCTTTTGAAAAAAAAAAAAAAAAAAAGTGCATCTGTAAAGTTTTTGTTTCTGTGTAAGTTTTGCAGAGCACGTATAACTTATACAGAGTTTTGGATTGACCCTGACTGAATGCATAGTGCCCACCAAAGCTTCTCTGTCACTTGGCTCCTCAGTTGGACTGGTGAGAGAATTAAACGCTTGTGGGTGAAAAAAAGGACAAGGACAGATCACTCACCGATTACTGTCACAGGCAAAACAGACTCAACTTGGGGAAATTATTTATTACCAGTCAAATCAGTAAAAAAACTAAATCTTAAAACACCTTACCCCCACCCCTCCCCTCTTCCAGGGTTTAACTTTACTCCTGAGTTCTCTAACTCCTCCTCCCACAGCAGCACAGGGGGACAGGGAATGGGAGTTGCAGTCAGTTCACCCATTGTGACTGCCACTCCTTCCTCCTCAGGGGAAGGACTCCTCACACTCTTCCCCTGCTCCAGTGTGAGGTCCCTCCCATGGGAGTTGTTCATGGAGGACTTTCTCCAATGTGAGTCCTTCTCACGGGCTGTGGTGGATCCAACATGAATCCCTTGCATGGGCTGCAGTCCTTCAGGAACTGACTACAGCTGTGTGACCCCCACAGGGTCACAAGACCTACCAGCAAACCAGCTCCAGTGTGTGGGCTCCTCTCTCCATGCTGACACAGGTCCTGCCAGGAGCCTGCTCCAGTTCAGGCTTCCCATGGGGTCATAACCTCCTTCGGGCATGCCCCCTTTCCAGTGTGTTGTCCTTCCACTGTGGATCTCCATGGACTGCAGGGGGACAGACACTTCACCGTGGTCTTCACCATGGGCTGCAGGGGCCTGGAGCACCTGCTCCCCCTCCTTCTTCACTGACCCTGGTGTTTGCAGAGTTGTTTCTCTTGCATATTCCTACTACTCTTCTCCAGTTGCTGTTGTGCAGCAACTTTTTCCCCCTTCTCAAATGCATTGTCCCAGAGGTGATACCACCGTCACCAATGGCTCAGGCTTGGTGGGTCTGTCTTGGAGCTGGCTGGCACTGGCTCTGCTTCTAGCAGCTTCTCATAATGTCACCCCTGTAGCCCCTCCTGCTACCCAAACCCTGCTGTACAAACACAGTACAACTGTTCAGAGTGTACATCGTACATCCATGGCATTCCATGTTATGCATAAGATTGTTATGTTGACTGTCAAACATCAGAGAAGTTATGATTCTCATAGTAACACTTTACGGGAATCCTTATATTCTCAGGATCTCAGGTGCACACTAGTGTACAATGTACTTCTGAGAGTGTCTTTCCACTAATTTAGAAAGGATGTGTATTAATGATTAAAAATGTGTATTATTAGTGTATGAAGGAGACTTCTATTCAGAAACTATCTGAATCTCTTTTACTAGAGTACTGTAGATTGTTGTGCCTGAGAGCTGAAATGTAATTCATAAGCTCTAGCTTAATGAAGTTTCCTCTACATAAAAGGAACATGACTTTTAGTATCCAGAGTATTAAATGAAATAAAGAACAGAACACTAAAAGAGGAAGTAGCTTATCTGAAATCTCATGTGCTTCCTAGTTCTAACTCACAAAAGCACATTTGTGAGGCCAGGATCTGTAGTCTGACACTGTGGCTTGCATTTAGAGTCAGGTATTGCTCAAAAATTGATTCACTAAAATTATTTTGATTGTAATATTTATTAGAAAGGTTAAGTTGACCTTGGGGTTTTTTTTAAGCAGTAGGATGACATAAGAAATGTCAGTTTTATGCCTATCAAAAATTCAAATACATATCAACAGGTGTGTTAAAACAGTGTTTTTTTGCTAAAGCGCTGCAGAAACCAGTGAAGGAATCCCTAGAGTCAGAAAGGCACAGCAAGCTAAAGAGGCTGCAAAATGCTGTAGTCTGGTGGATAGGTGACTTCTCTGTGAAGGAACATGGAACTCTTTTGCATAATTCTTTTCTTCTAGTGACCCTTAATTCAAAAATCTGAGTGCAGTTCCCAGAACATGAATCTGAACTAAGGATTATTTTGCTCTTTAACAAATAAAGTTTCCTGTTCTCAGCTTTTTGGTTTTGCTCATAAATTACTTTTTTCTTTGAAATAGCGGAAGTTAAAAAAAAAATTCTTTCCCCCTTCACAACAACATAGTTTTACTAAAAGCAGTGGACATTTCTGTGTCTGTATCATTTTTACAGCTAACACATTAACTGGAGATATAAGCTGCATCAGCTTCTACTTCCAGGCCATACTGCCTTTATTTTTCCATCAGGGCAAACATGATCTTCCCAGGTTTTTCTGAGGCTTTTTTTTTTTCTTATTTAAGCAATTCAGTATTCAAAAGAAAATAAGAGAGATGATTATTTTTTAAACCTGGAGAGGCTAGTGCTGTAAAAGTTGATATGCTGAATAGAAATATGTTAAAGCTTTAAATTTCAGGCAACTTTTAAAAAAACCCATGGATCTTGAACTCAAGATTTCATTCAGATTCAATTGGTTTAAGGTTTGCTTGCAGTGCTGTCAAAGGCCACCTCTACTAATGATATACCATTCTCTAGTACTGAAATTACCGTACTATGTCACTGAAATTGGAATACTTATTTCAATTTCTATTAAAAACACAAAATGCCACCGGCTGTGAGGCAGCACTTAAGTCTGTCATTTGAATTATTTATAATTTCTGAATAATATTGTTTATAGGTAATATTTTTTTATGTGATTAGATGTCTACTGTGTCTCTAGTTTGTCTGTGTAATAGCACTAGGCATATTCACCCACACAAAATAAATTTGAAAACCATTTTGATCCTTTAGTAAGAGTTCTTTTCTAGCTTTTTTTTTTGCTAAATAAATTACTCAGAAAAAAATCCATCATAATTGATTTTGAAAACACTTTTGGCTCAGCTACTTCCTGAGCTGCAAATCACTGGAGGCTAGGAGATGACTGGAGAATATCACTACATTCTTATTCGGTTCTTATGCTCCCTGAAGTTTGCTATTTGCCACTGTCAAAGGGGAAATGCTGTGAATAATGTCCCTTACATAAGAATGGCTGTACTAAGAGATCTCAAAACTGAACAACCAGGAATTCCAGTAATTTTTCACCATAAATTTTAAAGATTTGAAGGCAGCTAAAACCATTATTCAGTCTATGTGCTGAGATCTCTTGCATGAAAGATCCCAGTGGTTTATATAATTTGAAAATTCTTTGGATATTTTGCATCCTCTCCCAGATAAATTCAAAACCAGGCGTTGTGGCAAAACTGCTTTTATTCATGTATTTACTTATTTTTTGTATTGAGGATTTTTTTGAGTGTGTATAAGGACTTATGGACAGATGTAAAAATGGGAAGGAAACAAAAAATTATTTACAAACTGGTCATTTACAGATTCAGAAATGAAGAATTTTTGCCCAATACAGACAGCAAATCAATCTAAATTGTTTTTTCAAGGGAGTGAGAGAGGGAGGAGTCTACTGAAATGAGATTTCCTTTATGTGAACCTCATAATTATCACCTTGTAATTGCCACTGAAGAAGAAATTCAGAGATTTTAAATCAACATTTTCCATATGTTTTGGATAAATTAATAGAATGCAATTACATTTTTCTGCTTGCTATTCTAGTGACTTGTGATATCAATGTAAATATCACAAATTCCAGAGTTCTTTTTGTAAAAAATCATCTTCTCCTTTTACTCTGTCAACTTGTGTGATCTGGGAGAGGGGAGAAGCCAGGGAACAAAATGAAAAATTATAGCCAGAGATTTTGTAGTAACAGCTTCTTCTTTCTCTCTATCTACTCTGTTTGCAGAATAAATTAGATTGTAGGAAAGATTAAATTTAAAGTTAACTTTTTAAAAACCAGCAGTTTTAGAAAACATAGAAGCCAAACTTTATGCCCACTGAAATGTATGTTAATACAGGGCATTACCCTTGAGATTGAAACCTCTGAGATTTCAGATTTCATTCTTTCCAAGCATGAATCTAATTATTATTAGTTATTTGTATAAAAAGCTGTGAATGGAAACAACATTATGGAAAGAAACAGTTTGAGGTAATTATTTCTTCCTCCCAAAGATGAGCTAAAACTCGTGTCTTTGAGGAAATGAAAAAGACAATTAGCAAAGTATCAAGTTTTGCCAAATAATCTCCTTTTTTGAATGCAAAGAGAAAAATCTATTCATTTTGCAACGAAAAAGGAAATGTCTAGAGGAATGATTGCATGGCCCACTGATGGGGGTTGGAAGATTTGTATTTGGTTTGTGATCTGTGTAGACTGGTTTTATCAACAGAACCTAAGAAGTTATCTGAACAGAATACATTTATTGAAGAAAAGGATAACTGGAACACAGACATATTCCTAGATAGGTTGAATACAACTCCACATAAGTCTTCCATACTTCAGTGATGAAGACTGAACAAAAACCTTTTATGAAATCTGCTTTGTATGAGTTAGGCATCCAATCATATCTCCATGTATGTAAACATTTGCTAGCTAGTAATTTGGCCTGTCATATGTGGTCCATGTGGTAGAATTGGATATTAAAGAATTGAAACTGCCAAATTAAAGCTAAAAAGTTTCCTCTGACTATATGAACATCTGTTTCAGTGGACTCAGGAAAATTGTAAGAGAAAACTGAGCTCTGTTCTTGGAGAATTTCTCATTTCCCCTGCATAGCGCTTACTGTGAAAATTATCTGAAGGTATTTGAATTCTGTAGTCATTGAAGAATTGCATGCTACTGACTGTAAAACCTGTTTAAGATACATTTGGATTTTATTGTGAGAAAAGTCTTAGTTGTTTCCTATATGAGGAAACAGTGCATCAATCTTGAATTGCAGGATAAAGTTAGAACTAAGTAGAACAGATTCAGTAAAACACACTAATTTCAATGAGTGAAAAAATCCATTTGTAAATTAGTGAGTTGTTAATTTTCAGAAAGTTTTTCCTAAATTATTCCCTAAATTATTTTTGCTTCACTTGCAAGTGATAAAGACTAACCTGTGTCCTCCTTGCCTCAGTGGAGTATCTTGGTGGTTCTAACCACGTCAGTGGAACTGTACCTGCTAATTAAACTAATGGAAAGTGCCTGTGCATACTAAAAATATTAGGAAATAATCTATACATGCCCCTATATTGTGATGGTTAATAATGATTTTCAGCTGGTTGAGGTATAGGAGTGTCCATCATACCTGACTGAGGAAACCTGTCCAATGCAAAATATCTTCGGTTAACATCAGCTGGATTGAATAGTCATGAAAAAAGAGTATATATCAGCAGAGCTCAATAGCCCACACATTTTGACTAGCTGAGATAATTGTATTTTAGTATAACTGAATGTATTTTTATGAGTGAACCTGAGTGTCTGTCTCTAATAGTGAGTTGACTGTTCTATCAGCTCATTTTGTGCATTAAATCTGCACAGCCTTTCTTTGAGTAATTCAGGTGTTGTGTTGCCAACTCTTCAAACACTTGACATACTTCAGAGGTTTTTGGGTCTGCTTCTGTTTTCTTTCTCTGTTTGCAGTAGGAATTATTCCGAAGCATTTTATTCTCATGCAAACAAGTGTTCATAATTCCCATTTAAGTGAATGGGAATTTTCTGTACAAATAATAGATTTAGTAATAGGTTAATAATAGATAATAGTAATAGGTTTACTTAGTCTGTGAAGTGAGTAATCCTCTTGTTGTAAAAAGAAGTAAACAAACCAGGAAGTCAATAATAATAATTTATATGAATAATTCACTGACTTTTCATAGCTTTTAGCCAAACTTGTATAAGTAATCCTTTTCTCTTTTCCATCTGCTGCTGAAAAGAGGTTCCAGGTAATGCTTTTATTTTGCTATCTAGTCCATCATTTACTGTCATCTCCCATTTTCCTTAAAAAGCCATCTGTCATGCTGGGTGCTATACAAGCACCTATCATTCTTTAGAATATTGCTGTATTACGATTATAAATTACATGTATTCATTGTAGTTGTTTCATAAAATAGGCTAGATTTTTTCAAACCTAACAATAAAAAAATTGACTCCATAAACTATTAAACTTCCCTATGTTTTCCAAGTAGTGTTTTTCAATATTTATTAAAATATAGAGATTAGCACTCTTTCCAGTTCTCTGGTCGACAGCTGTTTTGCGTTTGATATGACAGTCTCACCTGGTATGTCAAAGTGTATACATTACTAAATTATGTAAGAATTAGATTACCTATATGTGCATTAATAGATACAAACTGTTACTTACTACTCATAGGACACGTGAAAATATTTATGAGTAATTATTACCATGAAGCAGTATTTAGAAGCTACCAGGTTTCATCATCTTCTAATGGAAATCAGACCTCTATAAATTTTACAAGTGACTTTGAAGATCTTGCCAACAGTAAATTGAAAGAAGTTATCCTTATTTTTAAAATTCATTCTATATTAATTCTCTTAATAACTTCAGAAACTCAGTATTGATAATGAAAATAGGGAGTGAAATACATCATTTACAACATGGGTAACAGCATCAGTAATGTTGAAGCTATGTCTAAAAGTAGGAAGAAGGGATTTCTTTGTTTCACAAACTACTTAGAAATGCTTATATGCAATTTTTATGGTTTCATAACAAGAAATATTAAAAAATATATACCGACTATTTTCATTTTGAAAATAAAGCACCAATATTAAGGTATTTATTTCCCTTATGATAGATGGCTGGAACTCTCCTTCCACATGCTCAAACTGAACCCATCCATATGTGCATATGCACCAAAATGTTATTTGTGCTCTCCTTCCCATCTTTTGTGCACGATTTTGGAGCATGCAACCAGTTGTGCATACAGGTGTATGACCACTGTGTGTTGTATATGCCACCACTCACTTTCCTGCACATTAAATAGCAAGTGAAAAATACCTTCACCTTTCACACCTTCAGAAATGCACTTGGAAAATGTAATCTTCTGTCCTTCAACATTCTTGCTTTTAAATACACAATCTGACATTTTGAAACTTAATTGGGAAAAAAAATGCCTATGTGCTTGTAATTTGTGTTCCAGTTCCACTGCTCTGGATCAATGTAGAGTTAGCCTTTCATGGATAGGTACATGGATAAAGTGCTTAGGTGACCTGTGAGATAATAAAGCTGAGTAAAAATTGCCAGTACATTCTCTTTATTCTGTTGTGTGGTAATGTACAAATGTAAATGTACTCTAATGACTGGCCAAGGATGATATCAACCTATATTTGTATCTATGCAGCTTTTAAGTCTAGAAGATCTTCTCAAGCAGCTGTGAGATTGTTTTACCTCTTCTCCCATTCTGTCATGAGGGATTAGCAGACAGCAAATGTTGTAAAAATGCCACATTCTAGAACCAAGCAGCAGAGAAATGTTTAGTTCCAATAACATATTGATGCTTCACAGCAGAGTAAGGTAGCTCTGTGATTTTCTTTTTACTCCTTAATATGTCTTTGACAACTGGATTTCTTTTCCTCTTTGGGTTCTGGAACATGTCAGTAGAAACAGCATGTACAACAAACAGCATGGACAGTCTCACACTTCTGCAGTACTCCCTACTATATTCGCTGTTTGATTTTATTGCTGCTACATGGGATGAGAGAAGATGTAACATGACAGTGGAAAGCTGATTATTGGGAAAACTAATGGTTAGAACCAACAGAATCACTGGTATACAATCTTTGACCTTTTTAGCACTTCAACATGTTCCCAATTCCCATGTTTAAAAAGAGAAAGATACATGTTGCATTTACTCAATTAAAAAAAAAAAAAAAAGAGGTTTCAATGTCAACATTATGTAAGTGATTTTTAAGAAACCACTTTTGTATAAGTGCTTTTTGCACTTGCATTTTTAAGTGGGATCCTAGTTACCTAATAAGTGAGCAACAATTATGGAGGTACCCAAGAAATTCAGAAATTTTAATTAGAACTCAAAATAAAATTGTAGGTAGGAAAAAATTTGGTTAGCTGCTGTTAATATCATTAAATTTTTACACAAATAAGGTATTAGATGTGTTTCAGTATCTATAATTCTTAGCCATAAAATAACAACTTATGTAGAATCACGGGTAGGCTCAATTCTTTTAACTTGTTAATCCTGCTCATTCTTCAGAGACTTTTGATTTCATAAGTAGAGAACTGGTTATTGTTTTGTCATTTAACTTCACAGATTGTAAGTACTAGAATTTGTCCCATTTTAAGTAGTATTTATATTCATATGCAAAAAAACCCAAACCACTACAAAATCCAAACAAAAATTTTTTTGTAATATTTTGGGATATCAGTGTGATCATTTCAAAAAAGATATTGGGGTAAAAAATTCTTTTTAGAAGAGAAGAGGGAATCTTAATGTAAATTTACCTCAGATGTTTAATGAAGTTGTCTGATTTATTCCTCCTCCCCACCCCAGGAAATTTTAAGAGGAACTGCATTGTATTAGTTTCTCTTTGTCTCTTCATTTACTTGAGTGAATATGGGCAGGTTTTTATTCTCTGTATCACTGAAATGCTTTGAGAAAGCCCATTCCCTGTACTCAACCTGTGCCTTTCAATTTCTGTTCATGCATTTCAGTATTTGATTCAGTTTGGGTAGCACACAGTGATGAGAAGATTTCTATGGCACTGGGAGATTCCTGTTGCCTTCTAATCAGTGTATTTTTAACTGAAATTGCTCATCTGTAAAAGTGCAGAATAAATACAGTGAAACATTTTTTCCTCTTTTAGATGACCTCTTTCCATATATATTTAATATGGTAAACACTGGGGAGCTTTTTAAACATCTAGAAAATTCTAAATAAAAGTGTATTTTCTTTATATTTTAAAATGAAAAGGTGAGAATTTTACCTAGCAGTGCTATTGTTGTAGTCTGACAAACTAGATGAGAGGGTCCTAGGAGTCAGTGATGGAATAGGACAGAAGAGAAGACATGGAAAATAACTTGGCAGGCTAGGAATTTCACATCAAGTACAAAAGCCGGTTGAGAGATAGTAGTGATTCAGGAGTGGTCATGAAATTGGATGTTGGGATTGGTGACAGAAATGAGACAGGTTCCATGATTCCTGTACTGGTCAATGTGCTTGTATGGATGATGAAGACACCCCAGACTGTGATTGGTTTGCTTTTCCTCCTCTTTTCCAAAAGTTAGGAGATTACTTTGTGCCCTTCACGTATCGAAAGTCTTAGAGCTAGGTCCAGACTATAACTGAAAAGGATATTCAAATGTCTTGCTTTTCTGCCGCAAGGTATACATGAATCCCTTCTATTTGGAAACCTCAGAGAGGAAAAAAGAACTGAAGACCTTTGAGAATGAAGTCTGAGGGTACATTCCCACCACACAAATTTCAAGCAGGACTGAAAGACTGTATTTAAATGCTGTTTTCTTTTAATATTTGTCTCTGAACAAGTAGACCTTTAGTGCCTGTCCCCACTGGACTCCTTTTCTGACCTGTCTTGCTATATATGGTCAAAGTCTCCAGATTTTGCCTTTACTGCCAATTTATTAGAGGCCTGTTTTTCAATAAAAAGAATTTTGGGAGTACAAAAACCAAGTGTTAAACTACCATTCTTGGTGAAGTTGTGGAAATCTTTATCCATACTTGAGTTTTTGTTCTCTGTTTTAATTTGCACTTATTTATGAAGGAATATCAAGTATGATCTTTTATCTTCCTTCATGCCTTGAATTTTCTTTTTACCTTTGAATTATTATTTCATACCTTGCTGTGGTAAGAATTTAATGCAACCCATATTCCCTCCCTGTGAAAACACTCAGAGTATTAACTAACCATGCAGTTTAAAGTAGCAATATTTCTTGTTATATCTGGACTTGATCTTCAATTGTAAAGGTTTCACATTTCATAAAATCTTCATGTATGATGCTGAGTTTGAGTGACCCAGCCATACGACAGACTTCTTTAGCAGAGAGAAATTTTTCATCATCTATTTTTCTTTTGTAATTTTTTCCCTTAAGTACTTTACAGGTTTCCAAGAGTAGAGGAAGTAACTGAAACATCTCAAAACACAGTTTATAGTTGCAGTATAATTTGCATTATAATATGTACAAATATTTTGTTTCATGATATGACATCAATCTATAAATGTACTGAAATTAGGCAGGGAAAATGAAGACATAAACCTAAGAAAATGCTATTTTATTTGAATAACTGAAAAAATACTTTTCAACTGTAGTTCAAAACATGGTGTAAAAACAAATCATATTTTATTGTTCTTAGAAAACACAGTCATTATTTTGAATCAAATTCTTCACTCGAGCAGGAGCAAAGATGAAATTAAAAGTGCTTTGTACTACAAAAGAATATGAAAAACGAGCTGACCTGTTGCTTTATTGTGGTATTAGTTTGTTACACTGCCTATTGGATTAAATCATCTGGATGTAATTGAATCTATACATAAAATTTATTTTTAAATTAATTGTTCCTCTTAACAGTCAAGCTTACAGGTTTCTTGGCATGGCCACAAATGCTGTATCTACAGAATCAATAACCAATGCTCCTGCAAATTACTGGGAATAGCTGCATAATTTTAATAAATAAAGCTCATTTGTTTGTATGTTTCTTTGAATATGAACAGTTGAATATAGTGTGAAAGATATGTTGCAGATATCTGTTAAATATATCCTGCTGAGATTTCTTAATTAAATCTCGACTATTCAGAACAGTGGAACATAAATTATGGCTGTTACTCCTGCATTTGCATGGTCATGGTTTACTGCCAAGTAAGCATTGATCGATATCAGTAAGAGGGAATGGGCAGGTACACCAGGAGTTCTTTGCAAATTATTACAAAAGTAGGAAAAGTTAGGGTCTACTGAAGGCATGTGGGAATAGGAATGATTATCCCAAGTATTTAGATTAATCAGATAAGCCTTTATTCAGTAAAAATTACTACAGAGAAGATGGAAGCACCTTAAGAACATAGCTTGAAAAAGCTAAGAATATTTTATAAGTGGTTAGCCATTTTAAAACAAGCCTTTGCATTAACCCCATGGATTGTTGAAGAATTGTTAGAGAACCTAGCATGTTAAAGGATTTTAGGTTTTGCTTTTCTCCTTTGACAGAGATATTCCTTTTAAGGATGAATACAAATATTAATTAAGTAGGATAGGGTTTAAGTTTTCCATATGCATTAGCAGGTTGGAAGGTACTGTGTTAGTATGGAATGGGTGACGGACAGCCTTCTCTTATTCACAGTTCTTTATTTCAGACCACCAGTTAGTAGGGCATTGCCACAGCCGGAGAAACTTCAGACAAATAACGTGGGGAAAAAAAAGAGACCTATAGAGGTAAGAAAAACATTGACCTGCTCTTCCTCTCCCTTTAGGATTTTGTTTCCCAGAACATGTGTCTGTGGACATATTAAATGATTGTTTTATGTTAAATGTGTTAAAGATGGAGATAGTGACTAGTGGGTAAATAGCAGAAAAAGTGGGAGAGGCTGTATTTCTTTTTCTTGCAAATTAAGTTGAGTACAACTTAATTCTTAGTAATCATAAAACCTTTGAAATGTCTGTAGAAAGCAATATGTCCTGTGTAGATAACTGGATTGTTAAAGGGTGAATTATTGCTAGTAAAACTAAGCATTTATTATTCCAAAATTTTTTTTTTATTTACTCTAAAACTTCATTTAAAATAATCTTGGATAAAAATTTTAAAAAGAATTCTAAAAATTCTATTAATATTGCCTTTAGCTTGGGTACCTGTTTTTTGATTATGTGGCAATTGCAAAAAGATATACTCACTTTTGATTACTCTGAAGTGGAAATTACATTAACCTTGGAAAATGCAGTTCTCTATACCAACTCAAATATCATCAATGCTATGAAATGATTGATGAAGCATAATAAGCAGAGTTTTGACATCAGTGTTCTAGAAGTTTTAGGCTGTAATTCAGCTTTCTGAATTGCCAACTGGAATTAAATTGTGGACCAGTGTTTGTCATTCTTTGTTTCTAAGTGTCTTCTGTATTAGAAGAGTGATGCCCTTCACTGCTGTTTGTTTATTTACGTGCATGTATATGAGTGTCTCTGTTTGTGTTTATATATATATATATATGCATGTATATACAGACATAAGTAGTCTGCAGTGTCCACCAGACAGATATGAAAGGGTGAGATGACTGTGTATGACAAGGATGAGCAGCAATGTAAACTGATGGGGAAGGCACAATCTCAGTTTCTGTTATTTGAGACATTGTTAAAGTCCTTTTCATTTACTACATAAGGACATAATTAAAAAATAAAATCTCACAAAAGACTGTAGAGTTCATAATTGTTTTAAGGCTTTGACAGTATCTAATAGATGCGGATATCTTTTTTAGGACCTGATTTTGGAGCTGGTATTTGGGTATCGAGGCAAGGACTGCAGGAACAATGTGCACTATTTGAATGATGGTGCTGATGTAATATATCATACCGCGTCTATTGGGATCTTGTACAATGTGGCAACAGGTAGGAGAAAATTTTGAGGGAAAACATTTCTTCACATAAGTGGAGTTACAGTTTATGAAGTAACTAATATGCTTTAAATAAGTATGTAGAAGAATTACTATTTGTTGCTGAAAAATTCAGTCTTTAGAGATGATTCATAATATCTGCATAAGCAAACTAAGTATATTGAAAAGTTCCTGGTGACTAAACTTTGAAAGAAGTAAAGATTTGATGATTTTGGTGTTAGTTTTTTGAAATTTGCATTTTAAAATGATTACAGAAACTAAAAGAGCTGAACAACAGGGTCACTGTAGTTTGGGGTTTTTTTCTAAAATAAGTTAATAATATTTTTATTTGGTTTACTTTTCAGTCAGCTGTATTGCATACGTTCATTCCAATAACCAGTTTAGTTTAGATAACTTCGACCATTTAAGGGTAACACAATGCCATTTTTTTCTGTGAAATTTGAGCAACTTGATGTAGAAAACTTGAAGTAGTTTGGAGTTGCTGAGTGTTGTGTGTTAAAGTAGAGATAAAAAATTAGGAGTTTCTGTTTCCTGTTTTCTAAAAGATATAAAATTTTCAAATAGTGACCATGTCTACATGTGTATAAATGTTTAATTAAAGTTGACCTCTTTTTTTTTTTTTTTTTTTTTTTTTTTTTAAGGCTCTCAGTCTTTTTACCAGGAACACAATGATGATATTTTGTGCCTCACTGTTAATCAACACCCCAAGTTTACCAACATAGTGGCAACTGGCCAAGTAGGTATGTTTGTATTTTCGTAAAAAGAATGAACATAAGAGCATGCAATTAGGGCTTTGTAAGTTCACGATAAATCACAAAAATATTTGATTATGCTATCTCCGTTTGTACGAGTGTTACTCAGTTACCTGTCCTCTTTACATGTTTGGGGTTTTTTTTGTGTAATTTAATAAAGCTGACAAAAAATATTGAGGCATGAAAGAAAAATAAACTTATTTTTTGTCTGGAGTATTTTTTTCCAAAATCTTAAGCCCCATGAAATTAATCTGTTTTTACTGAACAATCAGCTTCTGTTTGACCTTCCAAGGAAGCTGGATCAAGCTAACCTTTATTTCTATATGGATTAAAGCCAGAATTCTTCAAATATGTCACACTGTGTAGGTTTTATCAGGCAGATTTATAATATATACTTGGTGGTCTGATACTACATATTTGTACTATTCCCAGCAGAACCAAAATCCTAATGGTGTTTCCCTACAGATAAATTTAAACTTAGAGGGAAAATGTATATATTTTTCATAGTGCCATTAAAATTGACCTATGAACTAACAAGGTTAATAAAAAGGAAAAGAAAAAGCAAAAACCCCACTGTGCATCTGCATAACTGATAAAGACTGCTGTTTCTAAATTTTGCAGAATAGGGAGCTTTGTAGTCCTACAATCTGGTTGCAGTTGTTTGTCAGCAGATTCAAACCCACATTGTTTTCTTCAGCGCTTAGAATATGGAAAACTCCCTTGTTTCATTTTAGTCAAAATAGTTTATTTTTTATGTAGGTGTATTTTAGATGTTTCATCTAAATACAGTCACAGTTTATTTCACAGTTTACTACCTGCTTTTCTGTGTATTTTGGATTTTTAGGTACATGTCTGACTCATTGATAATAATAACTGCTTAGCTAAAATAGCTTCATGTCTTAGTAAGTTTCTTACCTCACATCATTTTAAACAAATTTTTAACAGACATTATTGTAATATCAAAAAATTATCAGCAGATATTTGCCTATGGCTTGATTGCAAAGAACATTTGCAGAAATTACAGGCCTTTTATTGTCTTTAGGAATTTGCTTTTTCAGCATATTTCTTAATCTGCTTGCCTTTCCACATGCGAAGAATATGAAATTTTTTTTTCTTCCTTGTTCACTTTACCCAAGAAAAACACAGATTTAATGCCTTTTTTTTTTTTTATTTCATAATCATTGCTACATCAACTGACAGTAGAACAATTTTAACTGGTTTGTAATATGGATTAAGGCATACAAATCAGGACAGATGACAAAAATTAGACTGAAAAACATATACTTTTAAGGAGGGAATTAAATCAGAAAAATGAACAGGAAGCAAAATATCTTCAAACAACACTTTTACATTTTGAAGTGATATTAAGGAGTACATACTCCTTAAAGAACATGCTTAACTGCTGTCACTTTTCCTACTGATATGATTGGCACAAATGTAGTAGTCTTCGAAAGATTTACTGAAGTATTATCTCAAGTATTTTTAAACTGTAATGCTATGCAGTCTTGGTAATACTTCACAGTACATGAACCTTTAAATTCCTGATTTCTTAATGCTCTGTAGGAGAATATTGGGTGTATTTGCCATTTGTCAAGGTCAGGCTCAAACTCTACTTCTTAGCAGAAAAGCAACAAGCATTTTTTTTCTGCTTAATTTGTTAAAATACAAATAACATGAAAAAAACTTTTTCATTTACTTTGGCAGAGAGAGACCTAACATACACCAAAAGTAGATTTTTGTATTGTAACTCAAAATGGAAATCAAAATATATTCATTCTATGGTTTGTTTCTGATGTGGCTTCCTTTTATCAGTAATTATTCATCTTTTACACTGAAAGCAGTATTGGTGCTGCTGCAATGCAAAGACATCAAGGTGTGTGTTAAGAAATTACACAAAATGTGGCGTATTTCTTTAGCACTTATCTTATTTCTGATCTAATTATCTTTCTGCTGCTTTTCCATTACAGGAGACTCAGCAGATATGTCAGGTAAGGGAAATAAAATTTTAACATCTTCAAGTCTAGTTAGCCTATCTAGTAGCCTTCTGCAGCTTTGTTGAATCATAAGTGATGTGAATTCATTCTTAGTTTATTAAAACCCTGTATCAGTCATATTACTGTCAGCACTGAATATAAACCACAACGACTCAGCAGACTGTAAATATTTAAACAATAAAAATGTTAAAACACACTTAAAAACTACTTTTGTAGTTACATATTCCCTTATTGCTGCTTAGTGATTAGTGAGTTCTAATACATACTGCTACTGTAGCATTCCTGTGTATGCTTGCAGATTTTGTAGACATGTTGGGGCTGACAATTAAGGTTTGCTTTAGACATTCAACTGAGTATAATTTTAATATGCATTTCTAAAGTAAATTCCATTGAGGAGGCCTAGGTGACTGAGTGAAAAAAACCAATCACCTTTCACATTTGTGTACAATTGTCATGCAGTTATCACCACTGATCCAAAATGTTGTTATGATGTCAGCTTAATATTTTCCTGTATCATCTTGGGTCTTTGACAGTTTAACAGTCTTGACTGAGCTAATTTTTTATTAACGTGTTGTTTTTTCAACTGTAATCTTAAAAATTCATCACCATCATGTGTAAATGAGTTCATTGTTGAGTACCCATAATTGTCTTATGAAGAATCTTCAGTGATGCATAAATGTGTGTTCATGTGTACTAGAAAGTAAAATAATCTTCATGTGGACCTAAAGCTTGTTCTGTGAAGAACAGATGTACAATGACATCTTTAATATGTGTTGACTTCTTTTAAATATGCCAAGTTGTGCTTGCTCTAAGGATGGGAGGAAGAATATAGGTACTTTTTCCCACACTTTTAACCTGTATAAAAAAATCAGTGATTATATGGCTATTTATATGAAAGAACATCTTTGGTCCTGCATATGGTGTCTGGACACTTTCCCTGTCTCACATGCCTTCTTTTACTGCAACTTTAGTTTGAACTTGTGTATATAACTAAATTCTGTTGTTATGGCCTGAAATGGGCACTCTTACTTTTTTCTTCTTTGTGGAACCATTAGTCTGGAATCCAAGCTGCTGCCTGCCTTCATTAGAAAGTTGGATAGTTTCACTTAAAACTTATCCATGGCTACTTGGCAACTTTCTTAGCAAAAACTTTTGCTTTTCTAGTTCCAATTTTCAGTTGTCTACAGTGATGCAGGGGTTCTTGAAGCAGTAGTGTTTGTAATAGGAAATTCAGTTTGCCATTCCAGCCTAATAACTTGGTGTAGATTTGCTCCACCTTGCTGAAGATATTTTTGTCCTGGCAGCCCATGGTAGCTTTATCTAACTGCCCCCAGAAGTAGATGACACTTTAGAAAATCTCTCCTATGAGAGTGTTGAGTACTCCACAAGCAGGATGCAGTGTCAGGACAGAGACATTCAGACAAACTCCATCAAGTAGGAGGACCCCAGAGTCCATGTCCTCTGTCCTGTAAATCTTTCTCTGAAAGATTTTGTCAGTTCTTATCCAGGAAATCTGGGTGAAATTTTCTATGTCTCCCACCCAAAAGGAAAATTCTGGCCAAGGTTGTAGGGTAGATGCAGAGGTCAAGGACGATACAGAGTTTTACCAAGGGGAGTGCTGAAGAGAAAAAAAACACAGTTCAGAGCCATAATAAAGCTTTCTCTTCCCTCAGCTTCCTGTAAGGACAGCAAGGAGTTTGCTGAAAATTTTGGGATGTGCCAGTTGTTGTCAACCCCTGTCCTTTCTGTTTTAATGGCATGTCCATACTATGCTGTAGTACCTTTCAAGAGGTAATGATGACACCATATTGCTGCCATGAGGTGAAATTCCAATGTGAAAGAAAAGAAATTAGGAAGATTTTTGTGAAGACTGGTTTGGAACAGGTGTGAGATTGTGCTCAAGAACTGTGTTTCATGGGGCTAAAATTTTGCCTAGGTCCCTGTGCTTACTGTTTCCTATCAGGTGCTTGCCTTTGAGGGCCTAGATTTAGCTGATTAAAAACACAAAGGATGAAGCTGAAATAGAATTTAGTTTATGTGAATCTGGGTCTATGACAAGAACCTATAACCTCCAGACTCTGCAGTCAAATTTACTAGAGATCAGAAGAAGTTTGATAATCTGACTGTCCTGGAAATGCCCTAGATACTGTTCAGAGTTTGCCAACTATGTGTGGATTGCAAGGTCTTTTGAGAAGACATTGCATTTGGGAAAAACCTAGCTGTCATCATGGTAGAAATAATCACATACATTAGTAGCTTGGAAAGACAGTTTTTACTGCAAAGAGCTTGCAGTCCAAACAATGCAAACTAAATACCCTAATTCTTGTACATCAGTAAGCAGGATGATGATTGAGCTGACACTCTCCTAAGAGGGCATGCATTTCAGACAGATGGCCATTTTGTAGAAAGAAGATTTTGGCCTTGCATTGTAAACTAATTTCTCTGTAGCTATCAGTTGTCCAAAAACCCCCGTAGAAATTGCATTCTTGATAAGCCACTCAATATTTATAGAGTGTTTTGAGTTAGCATGCTGATCTAAGTTTTACTATGAGAAAAAACCGGGAGAATACAGCTGGCTGTCAGAACTTCTTCTGTACTTCACCAGTCCCATAACACATTAAGTAAAGTTTTCATCTCTGGTAATATAATGAGAAGTTGTTTGTTCTACCTAGTGATCCTGTTTACCGTAAATTGGTTTCCAAAGGGAGGCCAAAATCTCCTTTCTTTTCTTTCTTTTTTTCCTTGTCTGATCACAATTTTATTTGTCTTACTAAAAAATATTAACTGTTTGACTTTAAAATTATAAGACGTTTTCAAAATGTATTCCAATGATATGTTGTCATATTTGTGTAGCTACAGCTCCTTCTATCCATGTGTGGGATGCAATGAACAAACAGACACTGTCAGTACTGCGGTGCTACCATTCAAAGGGAGTTTGCTCAGTCAGTTTCAGTGCCACTGGCAAACTGCTGCTGTCCGTGGGGCTGGATCCTGAACATACCATTACCATTTGGAAGTGGC
The DNA here is from genome assembly GCA_038380795.1 of Pyrocephalus nanus. Taxonomy (NCBI): domain Eukaryota; kingdom Metazoa; phylum Chordata; class Aves; order Passeriformes; family Tyrannidae; genus Pyrocephalus; species Pyrocephalus nanus. The sequence continues at coordinate 45,948,583 of CM076265.1, read as the reverse complement.
AGGAAGGTAGGAAAGTGATTGATTTTGTAGAATGTGTTTATATTTTTAGAGGTATGTTGGCTTGAGTTAAGAACAATTGTAACATTAAAATATCAGAAGATCAAAAATTATTACAATAAATGCTGTGCGCTATGCTCTGTACAACAAGAGCTAAATAAATGTATTTACCCATTCTAGTAACTGCCTAATATATATCCTTTGACATTACTGTGTTACGATCAAGATAGTTCACTGATTTTCAGCCAGAATAAAGAAAAATGTAGTTTTCATTATTTTGTAGTATTATTATTATTTCATTCTTCTCTGTTCTTATTCTTCTCTAAAGTCTGATTAATGACTAGACTGTTATAAAATTGTTCCCCAAAATTACAAATTGCAGAAATGTGGTGCCAGTACAGCTCCTCTATGCATTTTATGTAGTTGGTGTCTTAAGCTATACTACATGTTTTCAGATCAGCTTTGATCTGTGTTCAGGATTCAGGCTAAAGTGGTTTGGTGAGCTCCTTTCTCATCTCCTTTCTGTCTGACAAAGCCATGCCCAGATTATGAATCTGATTCTCTGGTCTTAGGGGTTTACTTCTTCTCTCTTTGGGGATTTCTGTTGATCAACTAGTAACTCTCAGAAGTTTAAAGATCAGCTATCAAGTTAATAGAAAATGATCTTCCACAGCTTGTCTAGTGACATCTAATGATGCTGTAGAGATGGGCACAATGCCAGGTGTATGTTTATACAATCTTAGAGAGGATGAAGGGTGTATGGTAGAACCCAATGCAGCATCCACTGCCATTTCAGTCAGAACATCCTCATCTCATGCTCTCATTCTTAAGAGTTGATACAGATTTAAAATGGCAACTAAGGATCCTGATTGAGGAATCTTCATATTGGTTAAAATGATTTTAACATTTTTTAACTGGAAATGTGTATTTTTCTCAACTAGTTCAAAATGTTCGTTTTCTTTCTGCCAGGTGCCAAAATTGCCAGCCGAGCTGGACATAACCAACGTATATTTGTAGCAGAATTCAGACCAGATTCAGACACGCAGTTTGTTTCTGTGGGAGTAAAACATGTGAGGTTCTGGACACTGGCTGGAAGAGCTCTTCTCAGTAAAAAAGGGCTGCTGAGCTCCATAGAAGATGCCCGCATGCAGACAATGCTATCTGTAGCTTTTGGAGCGGTATGTACTTCAACAAACTACTTGAAAATGCTTACAAACAAAAATGTTTTTATCCTTCTGCCTTTATTCAGTTCAGTAAGACTTTTCTAACCTGGTAATGACTAATGTTTTATTAAACTCAGTTTAGCATTTCTAATACCTGCCTGCTAATTAGAACTAATACCAGCTTCTTTAGAACAGAAAAGAAAAGAAGATTATGGATTTGTATGTTTTCAAGAGAAACAAATATAGGTGCTTTGGGCTGACAAAATGCTGCTTGGTATTTAATCCAAGTAAAACAAAACTGAGTCTAGACTTCAGGAACCAAACAGTAGAAATGAGACTAATTTTATGCCCACCTGGGGGTGATTCTATTATAATCTATATGTATTACTGCTCATGGCTGATCAGAGAGCAGCGTTGCCCTGGGGCATTTGTTAACGTCTGTGACTGTTAGACACTGTTAGACAACGGCAGGGGGGTACTGTTTTACTTTGAGGGGTTTTAGACATATGCAGGCCTTGTTGCTAAATTCCATGGCACTGCTGTTTCAGGAGTCGCTCTGTATGAGCAGCACTCATCTCTTCAGCTGGGCAGAAGGCCACAAATTTCTTTTGGGAAGTGGTGCTTTACTTTCCTTGTGTGCATCCCTGTCCTGTTTAGTGGTCTGCCTGTTTGGTCCAGACTGAATTTACACCATCAATTTCTCTTTTTGAAACTATAACTGGCCTGTAGTTTCATTTTTTCATGACACTGTCTCTTTTCCAGAGGGCTTTCTGTCTGATTTAAAAAGAGAATCTTGCAAAGAAACAAGATGGTTTCCAAATAATAACTGTTTCTGATGCACAGCCCAGGCATTAGTAAGGGGTTTGGAAAACCTCTGTGAACTTTCTTATGGAGAGACAGATTCTTAGTGTGAGAATCAGGCTGTATGCTAAATGGCCTAGGGTTTGTTCTGAGGTTGTTTGAGGATGCAGCGTTTGCAGGGATTTTGTGAAATGCTGTGCAAACTGAATAAAGCCAAACCCAGTGAGTTCTCCGTATTTCATTTAGGGAGCAGTTCTGGGAGTGCTCCTCTTGATTTGGTCTCAGAAGGAGCTAGTTCACGTGTCCCTAAACAGAAGCTGGAATGGGCCTAACAGATATGCTGTGAGGATAATCAGAGGATCTGCTCTCTAATGCATTTCTGATCCTCTTTTATTTTATTAGATACACACGCACACACACATTTCTTAAAAAAAGCATGTAGAACATTAACCCACTTCAGTTAAAGGAAGTGTTCGTGCCACATCTGTAATGCATAATGATACTCTGAACTACTACACATGACGCTGAATTTGAGGACTGTTCATGGAAGTTACTGAAACAGTTTAGCTCAGTAACGGGTTCTTGTTGGTTTTGAGTGTATCCTAATAAATTGCAATTAAAATTATTTTTGTTACCTTTCAAGAACAGGAAGCAGAAGGAAAGAAGAACAGGCAATTTTAGTTTTAAGTTAAATTGTTTTCTTCCTAAAATAATGGATACTGTAATCCAGTGAGTATCTTCACCTAATCACAAAAATTACTGCAAGTATAATGGACATAGCAAGAGGATGCAAATTGCCTGTTTGTGTGAAATGTCAATACTTACTGTGATTTTCTACTGTTTTACTACAAGTTGCACACTTGATAGGCTGAAAGCACAGATAACCATGCAGCTGAAGCTTAAGTTGTTGCATTTCCTCTTGCAGTGCAGAGCATGTTTCAGACTTCAAGAAGGAATATTGTAGCTCATAGTTTTGTCTCTAGATGTTCTTATTGCTTCTTCTACAGTTTCTTCTTCTACAGCAGCAAATAAAAGCAATTTAGCCTATGGTGCAAATGGTGATGATCTTTATTTCTGAATGTTTTTCTTCCTGCCTTACTCAGAATCGGATGATGAGTATATTTTTCCCCTTTTCAGAATAACTTGACATTTACAGGTACTATCAGTGGAGATGTTTGTGTTTGGAAAGATCATGTGTTGATACGAATTGTGGCCAAAGCTCACAACGGACCTGTTTTCACAATGTACACCACATTAAGAGATGGTTTGATTGTTACAGGAGGCAAAGAAAGGCCGTGAGTCTTCCTTCCTTTTTTTTTTTAGTTCATGCGCATGTACTCTTTAAAAATGGTTTGGATTCATCCCATCTAACACTAGGCAGCTGAGACATCAGAGCTAGAAGAGTAGTCCCTTTTCGGATCCCTGATCAGGTTTAGGAAAAAGAGTAGCCACCACATCCAAAGTGCAGGTTGACCCCATATAAGCTTCAACTACCTGTTTTTTCCCACTAATTATAAGAGAAAGCTTAAGGTTGCTAGGATCCTGTAAAACTCCAGCCCCTGACAAGGGTGCCGTGCTTAATTACCTAAAGCCAAGGGGCATGAATCAGACTCTAAATGCTGTACAAGTAGTTCTTCATAATTTTAACTTCTCGATAACAGTCATCTTTCTGAATCATATGTGCAGGCTTCTTCAGGCACTTTATGCTGGCTTTACACTATTTTGTTTAAAAATAATAGGCAAGTGTAAAATAAATTATGTGAATGGGTTTTTAGTAATACTGCATTATCAATTATACTGCATTACATCAGTCAGGTAATGTTTTTCCTAGTACAAATACACAATTATCAAAGAGATAATACAGTTCTACCTCCTTAGGCTGAAAAGGACTGAACTATTATAAACAAAGGTAGCCTTGAAATCACTTTATGTTACTAAATGGTTCAGCACTATTTATCAGAGGATTATTTATGAGAGGAGGCAAAAAGATTTAGTTCGAAATTTAGAATCTTAGAATAGTTAGCATTGGAAGGGACCTGAAATATTCTCTAGCTCCAACCTCCATTTAACTTTAAGCACTAAGAAGTTAACTAGTTCTTGAGGGTTACTTTTTTTTTGGAAAATGCACTGAGGTTGTTAACTCCAGTAATTTACACAATTCTGATTAAATAAATGAGTGATAAATTTTACAGCATAGTGCGCAACTTCTTTCAAAGGAAAGACGCTTAGTTATGATGGCAGAAGCAAGCTGTCTTCTTTTAAATCTAAGGTGCAACAAGATCATTTTTTTCTGGGGCTGTAAACAAATTATCTCCTCAAGCATTTTAATTTTTTTTTAGTGCCTTGCTAATGATAAAAGAAAAAAAAATGCTTCAGCTGTAATATGGTCCATCTGATGACATGATAGTGCCCCCTTTTGCAGGACACAGGCCACTTACTATCTTTTGTGACACAGGTGAAATCTTACTTATTCCTTTTTTGAAATACTTTCTTTTATTATTTGTAAACATTGTTGTAAATTTATTTAGAGGATGTTCTCTCTACTACTTGTCTTTAGAGACTTCTAATTTTTAGTATTTGATCTGAAAGAAATATAATGAAAACCAGTAAGAATCAAGAGTTCATCTCCTGTGGGAAAATGAAGTATTGGCAGAATGCAAAAAAAATTCTCATTTAGGAAGATTGCATCCTTGCTTCTGCCTGGGCATTGCAGTTCATCCACCTGTTTTGGTAAAATCCTTTTGCTGAGTATGATGACCAGTCATATGTCAGAACAGTGCTAGTGGGAAGCAAAGAATATTCTACTGTAAGGAAAGTGAATTTATAATTCACTACAGTTCTTTTCATAATAATAGTACAAACTTAGTAATTCTAATTAAACTTTCTGAAGTTTTTTTTCAGGGTTCATTCAGTAATCAGAGTTGTAACACAGGCAGCCAACACTGTGGAACATTGTATTTTTTGTCTGTTAGGGGAGATTCTTTTCTCTGCAAAGACAATTAAGACATGTTCCACTCAACTGGAAATGCCAGATTTATAACTGATTCAGTAAACATTATCTCTTTTTCAGAAACTTTTTTATTTGAATGTGTTCTTTACTGAAATACCAGGGTTTTTTGCAAGTGGGTGGGAAATGCTTAGTGTTTGCATAATTAATACTTACTAGTTGGGTGTCTTGTGCAATTAAGGTGTTTTTTCTGCTGTATCTTTGTCATTTATTTCATACCAATGAAAACAGTGACATTTTCACAAAAGTGAAAATCTTCTGTCATTTATTTCCCAGAAGAAAAATACATATCGTTCCTGTTTTCCTCAACTATATTTTGGTAATCTCTGCCTGTGTTATTATTGGGGTGGTACTTTGTTCACTCACTTAACTGTTCTTATGACTAGACAAATTCCCTCAGGGCAGCTCATTCAGACTAAGCTGAGCAGCGCCCATCTCTCAACTTGTTCTGTAAAACAGTACAGTAAGAACTTGGAATCAGAATGTCTTGCTTAGTTAGGAGACTCAGCATATTAACTCAGCTGTTCAGTAAAAACAAATTAAAAATGCCTCATTTGCAATATATTCTGTTAAATAACATAGTTTTTTCATATATTAATTGTCTTTTTTGTGCCAGCCATTATACTTATGGTTTTTCCTGATGTCTTCATAGTTCAAAGGAAGGAGGAGCAGTCAAGCTATGGGATCAAGAGCTAAAAAGATGTCGTGCCTTCAGACTAGAGACAGGACAAATGACAGACTGTGTTCGTTCTGTTTGTAGAGGCAAGGTAAAGAAAGCCTCCTGTCTGTAAAATAAAGCTTATAATTTGTAGGTTGTTCTGTAAATAACAGATAAATGACTTCTGCTTTCTCTTATAATTACTATTTGAAATTAAAGCTTTAGTTAGAAGGTGTCTACAATGATATTGCAGCAGAAGAACATCTACTTTGTGAGATGTCAGTTTTACTTAGGATAATATTCATATATATTTGTATTAAAGACATTATTTCTTTTCTATTTTTGCACTTCAGATATCAAGTATCAAGTATCATATTACAAGCAATAACTCAACTAGCATCATGATTTCTATACAGCTTTGTACTTCAATAAATCAGAGGAGTTTAAAAAATAAAGTAATTATTTAACAATGCAATTTAAGCAAATTTTCTCGACAGAACTATAGCTCTAGATTATATATTTTATTACTGTTCATCATGAGTGGTTAATGTATTACATCACAGATAATTTCTTCACTATTATTCAAGGGGAAAATTCTTGTTGGGACAAGAAATGCTGAAATAATTGAAGTTGGAGAGAAAAATGCTGCATGTAACATTTTAATTAATGGTCACATGGATGGACCAATCTGGGGCCTAGCCACGCATCCATCCAGAGATTTTTTCCTTTCTGCTGCAGAAGATGGCACAGTAAGACTCTGGGATATTGTTGAAAAGGTGAGTAGTTGTTTAAAAAAAAAAAAAGGCTTATGATGGTGTCGCAGACTTGAAACTTGGTTTTTAATGTATTCTGAGAATAATCCATCCAATACATGTTAACAAACTATTAGTGTAAGGTGCTTTTAAAATATGGACAAATAATAACAGTTACTATTTTGGGGTTTTATTTCTTCACAGAAGATGCTAAACAAAGTCAGCTTAGGACATGCAGCTCGTACTGTTTGTTACAGCCCAGAAGGTGATATGGTAGCTATTGGCATGAAAAATGGAGAATTTATTATCTTGCTTGTGACTTCTCTAAAAATTTGGGGAAAAAAAAGGGACAGAAGATCAGCGATTCAAGATATCAGGTCAGAAAATATAATCCCTTTGTCTATTGCAGTATGCTAGAAATCTCTAATATTTTGAGTCTTAAAAATACTGTTTTGTGTTCTGAGGAGCATTGCAATGATATTTGAAAGAGCTGGAATCAATGGGCAAATTGTGGGGCTTTTATGATTACTCTGATACCAGGGATAAAAAGGAAGGAGGAGGCACATGACTATGAGAGAGAGCTATCGGTCAAAAAGACTGATAGAATGGGCACCAGTGATGGGTGGTGTTCCTCAGTGGCTGGCATTGGGGCTGTTGTTGTTTAACATCTTTCTTGGCAGAGTGGACAGTAGGGTTGGGTGCAATCTCAGCACCTTTGCCAATGACACCGAGCTGTGTGGTGTGCTTGGCATGCTCGACGTAAGAGATGATGTGTCGGAGGTAAAATGAAATCAGAAATTTAGAGACTAAGACTGGATTGTGAGAGATGATGGAAATGCCTGTCTGTCAGTTTACTCTTTGTTGTGTTTGTTAGAAAGGAGTTAGAAGTAAAATTTGCCCATTTCCTGAGTGGAGGACAAGATGTTTCTTCTGTGAGATGAACTGGTCATGATCACCTAAGGAAAGCTTTTGGAGAGCAAAGTGAGATGAGAGAGAAATATGAGCAAACAGGGACCTTGTGGGAGTTAGAGGGTTGTTGGAATCAGAAAGCTGTCCCAAGATACATTTCAGAGAGAATAGAATTAAAGAAACTTCCTAGTAACACAGAAGAGGCTGTGAGGAATTTTTTCAGCTCAGGAAGCTATTGAGGGCTAGAAAGGAAAACCGGAGGAAAAAAACCACTGTGTGAAGATACACTAGGCAGACAGAAGGTCTGATTTCACATCTTTTCAGAACATTTCATATAGAACCTCTGGCTTTTCTTCATTTACACCATTTAATTTTTCTAGCTCATAACCTTGTAAGTTTAGCATCAGAGAGTCAAAGTCATCAGGGGAATGTCATAAGTTGTTAGACCACTGAGATGGTCATGATGTCAGGTAATGAACAGAAGAATTCAAGAGATGTTCCCAGTTCACTTATATGTGTCATCTGTACCAAAATTATTGCCACCCTCAACTGGATATGCATTCCCTGAAAATTTTATTTAAAAAGTTATTGTACTTAGCAGACTAAATACTCTGCCTCTCTCTAGTTCTGGATAGCAGATACTTGAAATGCAAATTTACCTGTGCTTCTCAAATGTTAGAATCTGTTGTAAGTGCCGACCTGTGTTCATAAAACCCTTTTGTCTGTCTAGGTTTAGCCCAGATTCTCAGTACTTAGCAGTCGGTTCCAGTGAGAATGCAGTGGATTTTTATGATCTGACTTTGGGTCCCACACTAAATCGAATCAGCTATTGCAAAGATATCCCAAGTTTTGTGATCCAGATGGACTTCTCTGCTGATAGCTCTTATCTCCAGGTATCAGTCATTAATTGTTCAAGGTACTGAATGAAAAACTCATGATAGATGCTCTGCAGGTGTTCTCCTTTGACTACTTCTAAGTTTTGTAACTAAATGTTGATAATATGTTGCTGTGACTAGACTGTTGCTTTGTTGTAGTGATAAGTGGATGCCTTTAATATTCAATAGTTTTACTGGAGATTAAATACAAGAAAAAAGCATAGAAATGAGAAACATAGTTCAAGATCACTGTGTCTCCTTGCTTTTTTAGCTCTTATGCTGATGGACCATCTTAAAAGAGGAAGGAGTACAGTCTGTCATTCTGCAGGGCCCAGGCAGGGCCCTGGACTCTGATCATTATACTCTGACTAGGGTAATGCCAATGATGGCATTACAAGTCATTTTAGTGCTGGCCTTTGTGGAGTGGCATCAAAACCATAGGAGGGCTCAAGAAAGTCTTTAAAATCAAAATAAAGTCTGTATAGTTTGCTTTCTATATTTTACTCACATCTGAGAGGAAAAGTAAGCTTCTCTCATCAACAAATCAGCAGAGGAATCAAAATCAAAAGAGAAATGCTTTTGCATCAGTTTTAAAGACAGGAAATTATTTTGCCTTATTTGATTGTACACACACACTAGTACACAATGTATAGAGAAAATTAATATGTGCAGAATGTGAGATGTTTCAATTGTTTTATATTAATTAGACATTTAAATATTAAGATTTTGTATGCTTTCTCACTGTTGCTTTATGCTTGTATGAATTTTTGAGAATTTTCAACTCACTGACCAAGTTTTCTTAATAGCTAAGTTACTTTATGGAGTAAGAGATAACTGTCAAGAAAATGCTTTTCAAAGCCCTTTAGATTTATACTTTCATCTTTCGAATCAAGTTAATCTATTCTAAATTCTCTGTGGTCATCTCAAAGGTCTCTACGGGGTCTTACAAAAGGCAAGTGTATGAAGTGCCTTCAGGAAAACAGCTTGTGGACCAGGCTGTGATTGACAGAATAACATGGGCTACTTGGACAAGGTAAATGTTTCACATATTTACACCTGTTAAAACACTTGTAACTTCCAGAATAAGCACCTACTGTTTAAAAGTGTATTTCATCCTTTCGTTCAGTCAGGTGTTTTCTTTTAACACACGCATCTGCTCTGGCAGTGGATCAGCAGCACAGCAGAAGGCAGCACACAGCAGATTCCCTCGTCAGACATCGGCTGTCTGACCAGTGAGGACGATAAAAACTGATCTCTCACAAGGTGCCTCTCTGCTCTCTGGGTATCTCAAACTCCTTTGGTGCAACCCTTGCAACCTCAGTAGTGTTTTCATTGCACTGTGCAAATTACCTGGAATACTGCAGTATTTACTTCAAAATAGTGATGAGAGTATGTACGAAAACTTGAAAAGACAATACACAGCTGGGGTAATTCAAGTTTATTTATAGTATTAGACTAATCATATCTGTATAATAAAGTTGCTATTAACATTTGCATATTAAAAGGCATGTAGAAGTACTTTTAAATGCATTAAAGTTATTATATTTCTTTCAAGATGTTACATGAAGAATGATACCATATCTTATTTTTAATTAAAATTTAAATAATTTGTTTTCTCTTCTATGCAAATCTGATTTTTTTTATGCCTTATTTCGGTCTCCTTTGGCTTTCAGTAATTGTCCTCTTATTATCACCCACAGACAAAAATTGAGAATAAATACTTGAAAGTTTTCCACACATAAACCACTTTAAACAGTAATAATTCTGACTATTTGCTGCAAGACATAACTAAAATTGTAAGCATTTAGAGGGCTCTGAAAGACTCATTTTGCTAGATTTCTGGGTTTTGTTTGGGTAATTCGTTTTTGTCACCTCTTTGATATGAAAACAAAAAACTGGTATTTTCTGACCCAATTCAGCGTCTGATGTAAATCATATCTTTTTGAATGTAATGTACTGTGCTCTGAATTGAGGGGAAAGAATCACAGAAAATTTCCCAAATCATTCACCTATTAACAAATGTTTCTGTGCATTCTTGGAGGTATGCATGTACATGATAAGGAGAGGTGAATAAAAGCCTTTTTATAAGGCTTTGCAAAAGCAATTTTCTGAAATCTTAAAATAATTAAATCTTCACAGGACTCAGAGAAACTTTTAATTGATATGAAAAAGTTACAGAATCAACAGAACATAGTTATGATGAGAATATAAAATTTTTATTTTCCAAAAGCTGAAACTTATTCATCTAATGCTTTTGCTATGCCATTCTATTTCTATTGTCCTTTCTTTATCCTTTTTTCTTTTTTTCCTCTTTTGCTGAATGCCTCACTGGACAATATTAGTACTATTGATTTCTCTTCTGCTTCTTAGTGTTGGCATGGGCCACATTATTTTGGGAATTATACCACTGAATCAGTTTCAGAAACAATTATAGAATGATAAAAAAAATAATTACAGAATAAAACTTATACAAGTCATGTATGTGTGAGAATGAAATGTCAAAATTGCATTTTTATGGAAATAGTTACAATATGAGAGCAGCTTTCCATTTTGTTACTCTACTGTTTTTGCTTTGGTTTTCAAAAGAATCTCTTTGCTGTTCTGTTTCAGTGTTCTTGGGGATGAAGTAATTGGAATCTGGTCCAGGCACGCTGAAAAAGCTGATGTAAACTGTGCTTGTGTCTCTCACTCGGGAATCAATCTTGTAACAGGCGATGATTTTGGCATGGTCAAACTGTTTGACTTTCCATGTCCTGAAAAATTTGTAAGAACTTGTTTTTGCACGGTTACAGCAACAAGTACTGTTGATATTATGGTCTTGTCTCGTTTGTCTAGAAGACATATGATTGAAATATTTTCTTCTCTAAATTTGTAGCGTTTTAATGTAACTTTAGCTCCATAGTCTTGTAAGCATGTTTCACCTCAGAGTTTTCCTACCATTTTGTGCAAGAGCTCTTGCAATAACCTCTTGTATATGCTGATATTGTCTGCCAGCCTGCATTAGCATAGGGCCTTCATACTGAAAATCTCAAAGCCCTTAGTAGTTTCCACATCTCTGATCCTTTTGACAGATGAGGAAGACAGCTGGTGATTTTAGTCCCATCTGTGTATCTCCATGGATGAAGGGTTTACATATTTTTTACTGACACTGTCAGTTTGTTTCACTGTTTTTGTAATTTTAATTGATAATGATTTTTTAATTTGCTTTCACTCTTAATTTTCAAGATTTGAGACTGCACAGTGTAAACTGCTAACAAAATTACAATGAATTTTTTTTTTCACTGTTAAGAATTTTACACAAAACTTAGAAGTTAATCATATGACAAGATATATTTATGGTATTGTGTCAGCTTGATCATTGTTCCCAATTTACCACTGCTCTCTCATTTGGTGACAATTCCCTCTGCATTGCAGCTCAGTGTAGTTCTCCTTCAGGAGTTCTTTCACATTTGATAACCTCTGTAACTTCTGAATGATATAAATATGTGATTCAGTAGAAAGTTTCATTAAAACTATGCATGCCTTGCTTGATTTAGGAGGGCATAGAATATTTAGACTCATTCTGTTGTTGTTTGGGGGTTTTTTTCAGGCAAAACACAAACGATTTTTAGGTCACTCTGCCCACTTAACTAATATTCGATTTACAAGTGGAGATAGATATGTGGTCAGTGCCGGAGGGGACGACTGCAGGTATGTATCCTTTCCATTACTGTCTAAAAGTACACAGCAGTACATGGACAGTTCATAACAATGTAAAGTTCAAGTTCAGCCTTCAACTTTTTATCCATGTGCTTGCTTTCCTGTTTGTGCATAAAGAAAAGGATATTTGTGACAAAATATATAGCCCAAATATTAATGCAAACAGTTAAGACTTAATAAGTTAAAACATTAATATCTATTATTTAGAGCATCATACTTTTAACTGAAATTTTTCTTTTGGCTATGTTAGTCGTTTCTTTTAACAACATTGTATTCTGCTATATTTCATATTTAATATCTACTTGAAAACACAGCCTATTTGTTTGGAAATGTGTGCATATGCCTCACTGAGAGAGACATGGAGACCTGCAAGAGGACACTGCATGAAGTACCAGGCATGAAATACCCAGGATTGCAATGTGACGTTCTACTGTGCCCTGCATGTGCAAGAAATGGTGCTGCCCCAAGACACAGAGCACTCTGGCTCTGAAAGACAAATACCAAGAGTCTGCCAGAAGGATGGACTGTCACAGATGTGCTGAGGCTGCTAGATTTGCTTCAGTATCAGCTAATCCGGGTTTGTATTCCACTCACTGCCAGATGTTGAAAATGGAATGTGTGGATGAAAGGAAAAAGTGAATTGTTAATCAATGTACAGTCTCACAGCAAGTTCCTGGGGTTTTAATCAAGCGATGCTATTTCTGACCTAGTGCTGTACATTGATCTATTTTCAGCATGAATGTTTTTCCTTTTAAGTTGAGGTCTAAACAGCATAGATAAAAAGAGTATTCCATATTTTATTACTGAAAGAGAAAATATATTAACTCACAAATAAATAGTATTTTAATAAATGTTTAATTATTATAATGCAAATTATATTTCTATGGCTGGTCAAAAGGAAACATCATCTGGTGAAGCAGAAAATAATAGAGCTGATTCCTTAGGACTGAAATATTTCTGTATTTAGAGGCCTGGGTCACAGTCATGTCTGGTGAAAGCCGTTGGATATGCATGATCTTCATGGCTAATTTAGTGTTTTTGTTGCACTTAAACATTAAATTAGTTCTGTGAGCAAAAATAAATTTGCTCACTTTGCGAGTGCCTTTCCCACTACCTAAAAGTCTAACTCCAATTTTTGCCTTGTGAATAAAAGTATTCTCAGTGGAAGAGAGATTACCGCTGTGTTACTTGACTGGGCTGTTAGCCTCCATGCTGGAAATGAGGACTAGGGTGAGGATTTTGTAGTCTTCTTAATCAATAAAGCTTCAGATGTCACCAGTGGCAAAAATAGAATTTCATAGCAATATGAATTCATTTTATTTTCTCAGCATCATAAGGGAGATTCAGAGAGAATATAAACTTTCCAAGCATTATATTTTGTACATTTGATCTTTTTAACAGAGCTAGGACTATCTGGGAGAGGTCTCCACTCAGATTTCTCTTCTGATTGTAAAAGATGTCCAATCATATGCTTCTTTAAATGGACCTGCTGTCATCTCTAGCATTTATTCTATCCTGTAACATAACTGAGACTCTAAGTTGGAAAAACATTTAAATGATAAAAAAAACCTGAACAAAGCTGTGTTTTGGGTACAAGTGAGGAAGATTTCATCAGCTGTTTGTCTAAATCATGTCACAAAGATGCATTACAGACAGTTAATTTTCATGCAACATAGCAGGGAACAAAGTCACTAATTATCAGCACTGCTCTCACCATGGTATTCTGCTGTGACCATACAGCTCTCTTTCTCTGTGTAACCCAGCATTGCTTTGGCACTGGCACTTGTTCAGGTCTGTCAGTAGGCTTTGGTATTATTCATCTCTTGCATTTTTTTGTGCCAGATATTAGTAAAAAAGAAACAAACCTCATCTTTCCTTCTGAGCATCTTGTGTGCATGGTGGTTACAGAGGGAATGGGAGGGCTTGCAGGTAGAAAAGATGGAGAAAAGTCACTGAGCCAAACCTCTATGCTCTCCTAGGTCCAAAAAGGCTTGTTATGTGCTATACAAAGCTAGTTACCCAACTGTCTTAGGTAATATATTTTATATATCAAGCTATAACAAATATTTATTTTGAAGAAGTTTATGAACTAAAGAGTTTTCAGGTTTCTCAGCATGATGGTTCTTAGCAAAGTCTTGCCAGTCATGCAGCTGCTATTCTACAGGAGCAAACACTGTGTGGATTTGGTCATGAGTGTACAGGGAAGTCTTGCTGGTAACATTTTTTACTTTAGGGGAATTACATATAAGAATTCAGATTAGACCTAATCTGTCTCATAACCTTGTTTCCTGCCTGCTTGTTTTATATGAAAATTAGTCTCTGGCATTTAAATCTTATCTTTACCAGACAAATAGGTTGCAGTGTGCTATTCTATGGCTGGGATTCTATCCCTTTTTAAACACGTCTCTGCAGGACTTCTTCACTTGAAGTAAGATTTGTCCTGTCTCTGTTTTAAAGTTGCCTTTCATTGGATCATCATGGATGACTGTTAAGAGCTCCCTCATTGTCTGTCCTGCTCAGACTGCCAGATCACAGTCCATATTTTTCTGTCTCTGAGTTTTCCCCTCAAAATCCTACACTTAATGAGCTCTTCCATAGGCCTTCACCCAATGAAGGAGGTATGTGGATCGAGAGGGTTTGTTTCTCAGATCCCTGTCACTGGTCCTCTTCTCTTCTCCTCCCTCTCCCTACCCCTTCATTAATGCTGTGCCTCTCCACTGATGATTTGTCCATTGGTGCTTTTGCCCTGAGGAATCCCCAAGGCCATGCCAGAGGTGAAAGTTGAGCAAGAATCGGGTGGGTGAATTGCAGCAGGACTGCCCTGGGAGCTGCAAGGCTGATGGGCTGAGCCTCCAGATCTTCTGCTTCTCCACTCTCTTCCAAACCTCACCGCTTCTGTAAAGGGCTGAGATGGGAGCTGGAAGCTGAGGAGCTCTTAAAAAACTAAACTACCAGCATTGTTCCTCTATTGCAGCCCATATTGGTAGCTAGTATTTTCCCTGGCAAAACTGCTCAGTGGTTTGCCAGGTAAAATGGGATCAGCCAGCTCGGAACAATCACAAATGTTGAGGAGTGAGTAGCAGTTGCAGCTTTCTTCCTGAGGACAGTTTGGAGCATATTTTGTAGGTGCTGAAGGGAAGAGCTGGCTGTAAGTGTGGTCAAAGTTGGCAGTTTTGTGGTCTTTTTGGTCTTGTCTGTGATGGTGCTTTGCTGCTGTGCCTCATTTGCTGTTTACATAAAGTGCTACTGTAGTAACTTGCTTGTTGTTGCCACCTGTGCTGGAAGCATGTGTATGTGGGAACAGACTGTTCCAACAGGCAGAGGGAGCTCAAGGCTGGTTCCACAGAAAAGTCAGAGGATGACAGAATCCTGAAGGATAGGTCAGGGAAGAAGCTGGAATGTGGAGGGAGTAGTGACAAACTTTAATTTGAAAGCATCAGAGAGAACTGTGGGCAGGATGGCTCTGCCTGAAGCTGAAGAAAACCTCTTCTGTGGTTAGACAACTTCAGGGAAGGGGAGGTGAAAGTTCTTTTATAATTTAATCACTCATAGCAGATGATTTTGTCCTGTAGCTTGTTTTTTTTTTTTTGTTAGTGGCAAACAACATCTTTGGGACCTTTAGTCTATATTAGTGTTTCAGTGTTAGCAAATTAATTGCAGCATAACTGAACTTCATGCAAGTCCAGGTTAATGCTGACCTACCATCAGAAAGCAGGCACACTGCAGATGGGTTGTCTCCCCAGTCTAGAAACTAGACTGAAATAAAGAACTTCAATATCAAGAGCAGGACTATGATAGCACTCAGGAGTGGCTTAGTTGAAAACCGTGATCCACTTCTTTCAGCTGCTGCTAAATTACCCCAACCCCACTGTTTGACTTGCAAGTTTGCCAAGACACACAGTGCCCTTCAACAAGCCCTGAGCCCCTGCCTGCACAGCACCTCACCCGCTCTCTGAGTTGCACCAGCAGCACTCGAGGCTCCACGTGCACACGGGGGTGACTCCAGAGCCGGGCACTGGAGTCCCATATTGGACTTGCTGTGTGTGGTGTAGTGGTGTGACAAGCAAAGTATCTTGGATTCAAATGCAGTGCTTAAATGGGCAAGGTGGCATGTTCCCTATCTCACTGTCAGTGACATGGATGTGACAAGCCTTAATCCTTCAAGATTTTTCTTTTTTTAAATTCTGTTAGCATAAGCTATAGACAGATGTTGTCTTGTCAGTGTTTTGGACACAGTGGAGCATCCTGTAGACTCCACAGAAAGGGAAGTAAGACTGCAAGTCACAAAATATATTGCCATGTCAGTGATGTAAACATCCCTAGTTGTATTGCGTTTGTATGGTTTTTTGTTCTCACTAGTTTTTTATGCTTCCTTGCAATCTGCTCTGTTGTCCCAAAGTTTTTAGCATCATTTGATTTTTGTTCATGTGGATAATTCCATGTGCTTGCCAAAGACTGCTGTCATTCTTTATACCAATCACTGTGGTGGTGTGGTTAGACCGAGCCCATTTCTGTCACTGCCCCCAGCTTTGCTCTTCAATTAACTTTGACTTCAGATTTGAACTCTGCATATCTCATTTTAGGGGGGGGGGGGAAGAATAGTTTTAGGTGTATAATATGTATAAAAGCCACAATGGGTTTCCTTGCCAAAATAATTTGTAACTAAGAAGTACTAGGTGGGTTTTGTCCAGTCTACTTGATGCTAGAACAGGTAAATGCTTGCCATCCCTTTCTCAGTTTAGTAACAGCAAACCAGTCATAACCTTGATACCTTCACCTGTCTTTTTTGGTTGACTGTGGAACCAGAAATCTGACCCATTCAGTACTTTTTTTGGAAAGGAAGAGAAAAAAAATGAAATCACGGAATATGTGTTCTCTTCCCCACACCCCAGTTTAAAACAACAAAAGGTGTAAGCACAGTTACAATAGGCAATTCTTATAATTTCCACAATTCTTATAATTTCCACATCTTTTTGGAATTATGGAACATAAGGTGGAGGAAACAGTAACAGGAAACCAGAAATCATAATAATGAAGAAAAGGCCAAAAACAAGGAAAGCAGAGGAAAGAGCACTCATAAATAGGCAAAGGCAAGACCAAAGAAGTGATATGGCTGGTGGTGGGTGGCAAAGGACTTGTTTCAAATGCAAAGTATTCAGTGGCTGCTTGGGAAGTGCAAGGAGAGCAGCAGACAGCTCAGGCTGTAGGCAACTTTGGTTGCTCTGTTTTGGGAATGATGCAGCCACTCCCATTCGTTGCTCTCTCCACTCCCATTCCTATGGGACACCTGTTTAGTGCTGAGGTTCAGCAGCTAATACAGATCACCCACAGTGGCAGTGGATGCATGCTTGAGCAAAGAAAGTACTTACAAACATAAGTGCTCTGTACTGAGAGCTCAGGCAGAAGAGTTTAAGATGTATTTTAAAATGCTACTCATCTTTCCACCTTGACCAAATATGGATTGTTTTAATAGGCTTCTTCTGAAATATGTTCTTTAAACAAAAAATATTAAACCAAAGAAATATACAAAAAACTCTTCATAACCAAGCTGTATCAATTACTGCTTCTATTATTTCTTTCCTACTGAAACGTTATTCATCAACTCTTGGTTCTGTTCCCAGGCATTCACAATATTTAAGAGGACAGACATTGAAGCTGTGGCCTCTATTACATTTAATTCAAGGTGTGACAGAGAGAGGTCTCTGCAGAGGGCAATTCAGATCATACACGAGCTGAATTTTCCTTTGGTGGTTCCTTGCCATGGAACTCCATATACAAAGTCAGGTGAATGTAATGTAGGCCTACAAAGATATCTGAGTAGGAATAAGTCAGTAGAGTTCTTCTGGACCTTTACCCATAGCAACTCTTTGCAAGAAGCACAAAATCTGTGCATGAATAGCTGGACTGATCCTTCTTTACCTGCTGGAGGGCAGTTGAGTTTAGGACGTGAGAGGCGGGATATTCTATACTTGGTATTTTTAGATTTCTCTTCCATAAGCCAAAATATGGGTTTCCTGAGTTTCTGTTGCTGTTTGTGGGATAACTCCAAGACCCTACAAAGTGATTTTGCCCTTAGCAACACATATCTATCTAGCTCAGTTTGGGCACAGATGTCATGTGAGAGCTTATTGAAAAACAACAACAAAAAAACCCCAAACCAAACCCAAAAAACCTCAAATGTCTTTTGTGTTTAAAGATATCCCCCAAATTATTGTCATGTTTGTTCCAGTGATGTAAAGATGTGTGTGATTCACACCATTCTATACTTGCAAAAGAATGGGGGAAAAGACGAGGGCTTAAGGAAAAATATGTATATTATTGAAGCAGGCGTTGCATTGGTGGGTTCGGAAAAAGGGCTGTAGTAAGGGGCTATTTTAGTTTCAGTCTTCTGCAGGATTATAAGCCTTTCAAGAAAAAAAAAACCCTGTTCATGTAATATTCTCTAATTCCTCATCCATTAGCTCTATTACTACTCTTCGTTCTTCCCACAGAAGCCCTTATCCCAACTCCCCTCTCCCAGCTGCCAAATAAACATATTTCCCAATGGAGAGGCTGAGAGAGGTCGGCTTTTACCACAGATTTGCTTTTACTGGGGTGCTTTGCAATGCAAAGCCAATAGCAAGCATTATGTTGCTGAAAATTAATTTTCTATTCTCTTAGTTGCAAATTCTTGTGACTGGGGAGGAGGGGGGGATCTTTCCATGCAGTGGAGCTGGAAGTGGTAGTGCCATAATGCAATGATTTTTCAACCACCAGTTGCACCCAGGACATGCTCTACCATGTATTCTTTGGGAATCCAGTAAATACCCTTTCTAAGGAAACACCAAGCATGAACACAGGCACAAGTTGCATGAAATTAAAATGGTTTCCTGTACTTTTGTGAAATGTTGGTGCTGTTGGGTAGTACTTTACACATTTCTGGTCTATTTTTCCTTTACTTGCTACTGCATACCATGGTGTTGTGGTTTCAGGTGTGAAATAGCTCGTTTGTTTGTTTGTTTGTTTGTTTTAAGAGGTATCTGGTAATTATAAGCTTTGTTTCTGCTTTTTAGTTCAGTTATGGGTATACAGCATAGTATATTAAGCAATGGAAAAGCTGCATTACTGATTTGTGAAGAAAGTAAAGGCATTTTTAATGCAAAATTTCACATTAGAGTACGCTCAAGACCACAATGGTAATTTGAAATAATGTAACAAACTAAGTAAATGCATTAGAACTGTTCACTTAAAAAAAACACCGAAAGACAACAAAACACTTTTAGCTTTGTGGATTTTAATTTACTACTTTTTAGCAGAGAAAAAGCAGCAGCTCCTTTTCTCACACTGGACGTTGTGCAGTCAGGTATAACCCAGCACAGATGAAGTGCAGCCATGGAGGTGGTTCTGGTCTTCTGCTGCCCTTACAAATTATTGTCTCCTCATCTCACACAGAAAACAGCTTCATGGTGGCAGCTATTTCTGCAAGGGACAGCTGATGAAGGCATTGGGAAATGCTGTAAGAAAATGATGTTCTTTGCAGTCTTTCATCTGGAAATCCATTCCAGTGCTCCCTACAACACCAGAGCCCATCCTCTCCTCCTCCACTCCCTTGTCAGGTCACCTTAGGAAAGTATTTTACTGTAGGTCTTTAAGCTTAAAATCCAGTTGTCTGTTCAGATTTGTTGTTTCATTATGGAGTGTGTCAGATAATCCCTCTTGCTTTAACAAAAAAAAAAAAAAAAAAAAGAAAGGTATTTTAAACTAGTCCAAAGGTCTGGTCATGTATTATTGTGATAAGGATCATGGGTTTAACTGTACTCCATTTTGGTTTCCACCACGAACATCTAATTCCTGTAACAATGTTGTATGTTTATTTAAAGTATATATATATATATATATACATATACATAAATTAAATGTCAGATTTTTGAATTAATTAAGATTTTTTTAAATTTGAATATGAACTTTGAGTACTTTATTTAAAAAAAAAATTAAAAAATACTTTCCTGGAGTGTTAAGTTTCAGAATTCAAGAATATATTTGTCAAATTTAAGTTTAAAATATGTAGCTAATATTGTTTTCTGATACTGAATGTAAATATTTGTAAAAAGAAATTCTTTTGTATATTTTTGTGCAAATGTAGTTCCCCAAAAGATAAAAAGGATTTAATAAAAAAGTGCATTTATGTTACTGCTCAGCACTTTTCATCATTTTAATACCACTTAAACATATATGGGCATGTGTGTGGATTATTTTTTTGCCATAAGGCACAGGAACTTTCTTGAAGGAGAAAATTACAGAATGTGCCCAGTAGGAAAAAAGGATTCTTCAAAAGGAGATTCAAAATGGTATCTTCTTTCTTCCTGGGATAAATAGAGACATCTGAGAGCATTTATTTTCAAGTGAAGTGGTACTTCACTTTGAATGGAGCACAGTAGCAATAATCTCTAATTGTTCTGGTTTATGAAGCAGTTTGTTTCCCTTGTCTTAGTTTTCTCCTTCTTTCAGAGAGTGGAAGGGCTATGATGTCTGTTGTGCTGAAAAACACCTAAAAGACAAAGCATTTGCTCTTTTACCCTGTGCTGAGGTGGAGATTTCAGTGCTGGTGCTGGAACAGCAGAGCAGTTGTGTGCATTGTACCAGACACCTGCTGAACAAAAAGTACTTTTGGTATGATCCCAATTCAGGAAAAAGCTTTCTAAGCCCTTCTGCTGACACACTTTCTTCTTCAACACACCCTATCTTAAACAAGGAACATTACCCAAACAGAACACAAAATGTGCTTTGAAGGTTTTTAATGGAATTTAAAGTAAAACTTTTCTTACACAGACGTTT
The DNA here is from genome assembly GCA_038380795.1 of Pyrocephalus nanus. Lineage (NCBI taxonomy): Eukaryota > Metazoa > Chordata > Aves > Passeriformes > Tyrannidae > Pyrocephalus > Pyrocephalus nanus. The sequence goes on along the minus strand of CM076265.1, from coordinate 45,927,908 downwards.
TCTTGTTACAGTGTAAAAAAAATGTAAAATTGCTCAAACTTACAAACTTGGAAAATTAGAGACATTTCAAGTATGCAATCGACCTTGTTTTATGAAAACAATGTATATTCAAAGTCCAAAATGCATGAATCTTTTCTAGCATCCTGTACCCTGGTGGTTAATTTTCCTTTCCACTACTGTCCAGAGGAGGCAAAGCTCAGTCCCAGGTTGTGTCATATTCATTCACTGAGGGAGAAGAGAAAAACGATTCCCATAAGTAACAATTCTACCACCCTGTAAAGATGATTTGAGAATTATCTGTGCCCTACTCCTGTAGTGGCTGAAACCTGTGCAGACAAGAGCAGTTGGAGTGAAAGACTCGTGTGATCTGATGATCTTAAAGACAGGCCCATGGCTGCAGCTTTGGGAAGTTTGCTACTTGTTTATCAAAACATGGACAAATGACAGGAATGAGCTGCTCTGCCAGAAACACTCAAAGAAAAGACAGCTTGGACACAAGATAAAAGAATGGTAAACGAAGAGCTGATGTTGGATTTTCAGCTTTATTCAAATAAACTCAGGAAACAAAACATATCCAGGTCAGGATTCCAGTGACTCTGCCCTATCTTAGCTGCAGGGCACTTGTTTATCAGGATTGCAATACATTAGTTAATGTTTATGTTACTAAAACCAAACAGAACAGAGTTGTCCTTTAAAGAAAGATGCCTATTACTCACACAGTTCATCACACACACATTACTTCTGTGAGTAAAACTACAGTAGAGACATCAAATATTTTTCCGTAATAGGTTTAGTGTGTCTCTCACCTGGCTTGAGTTCGAGTCCATTTCAAGGCATGCCGTGGAGGTACAGCAACAGTGGGGTGGTAGAAAGTGCAGTCTGGTCTTGTACACTGGGTATTAAACCTACAATGCTAAAAAGGAAAGCATTTCAGAAGGGGCTACTCGACACTGGCTGCCTGAACTCCTGAACCAGCTGAGCTACACTGGCTACAAGTGAGTTTGTATCACTGTGTGACACATCTGACCAGTACCTGAACCCATGGCTACATCCACCAGTGCAATCGGCTCAGCACAAGGATAAGAAAATCCATTCTAAAAAGTATCAGTTATGAACTGGATGCTCCAAAACTGCCACTGCACTGACAGGTGGAGGTTCCTTTGCTTTCAAGGGTTTACAGAGTTCAGTTTGAATTGATCTGTGTGTACAAGTTGGGATCATGACACAGCATTATCTGAGGAGCAGGAAAAGCCAGAGGATCTGGCTGATAATACCTGGGCACAGAGTCCTGGGGACCCCAGGCATTTCAGCATTGCTTGGGCTTGAAAAAGCCCTAAACTTCTGAGTGTAAGAAAATGCAGGGACACAATTCTATAAAAGTACCAGAGTAATAGACTCTTGTACTACATTGATTACACTGATACACTTCAGGATACTGGACAGTCTTTAAAGTTGTTGTATATTGCAGCACATCTGAAGGAAGTCAAGAGTCTTGACTGTCCTTCCAGACAGGCTACAGGATGTCCCCCTCCTCAGCCCCCAGCATCCTGGCTGGGCATATTTTGACAAAAGCTATGGCCTGTTTGAAGCTCCCCAGCAGCATCTGTTAGAAAGATTACTTTAAAATATAATTTTCCAAATTCTTTAAGTCACTGCTTTTGCATATTCTGCTTCTGAGCTAAAGTTAAAACGTGAAAAGTAAAAGCAAAAAGTGTGAAATCCTAGTGACATTTCTTGTCCCAAAGCAGCACATTTCAAGTTTTTTTTCTAGAAAGAAAGGGAAGAGACAGAGCATAAATCTTACTTTTGGGTGGTAAAACGGACATTCCATTTTCTTACAAGCAGGAAAAAACTTGCACAGCAGACTACTGGAGGATATGGGCAGTGTGGGCAGGGGTGCTAATAGTAGAAACAAGAAGAACAAGAAGTGAGCCTGGATCAGAATAAATTGTCTTTTTAAAACAGCTCCACACAATCTTAAATATATCAATATTTCTGTGAGACATTATGTTCTATAATACAAAGTTCTGCAAGAAATACTAACACTGTATTGCAGTGCAGGGAGTGGATCTCACCCCGGAGCAAAACAAGACTATCAAGTAATCATTTCACTTGGTTCTTCCCCATTTCAGGACAGAAGGTACCATGGCCAAGGCAAAACTTTCAACAAATTCTGGTAGGCAGAGAATCTCAGATGTTAAATTTAGACAGCAGCAAGCCTGTTAGAGGTTCAGCTGACCGGACTGAAAAGCACAGGCACTGCACTTTCCAGGAATACAGAGGAGCTGCTGGAAATGATATAGGAGACAAGCACATTGTACTTGGCCTTCTGGCAAAGTAACAAAACTGCATTGTACTGTGGCTGTGGACTAAATTATTTCCAAAAGATGACGTGGTGAAGGCCCTGCACCTTGGCACTGTTCAAAGGCTCAGTAATACCAACCAATAAACCAAACTCAACGACTGCCTTCACTGGGTAACCTCAGCCCTGAAAGTCACTCATCATTACACCAACTTAACTACTAAACTGGCATTAAAGAAAAAAAATGTTCAAAGACAGAAGCCTCTGTTTTCAGCTTGTCACAAGGCCTTCGTACAACATGTGTCCAATTTAAGAAACAAATTTGAGTAAAACTGCAGTGCTGGCCAATCCCTTCAGAGAAACGGACAACTTGTGCAAGTCACCACTTTGGCCTTGCACAGACTTCATATGGACTCTTGCATAAGAGTGTTGACGGATTTTTCTGATAACAAGGTTTGCAGTAACACTGGATCATTATTCCTCATCTAGCACTAAGAGGTGAAAGAAAATTAGATCAAATCAAGCAAAAAATTATTTTTTCACCAATATCAGTTTCTGTTACCAAAAATACTGTTTTTCCTTCAGCATTTTCATTTAAAGCTCAGACAACAGGATGTGCTCACCTGGTTTGGGAGATGGATGGGGGGTTCGTCGACTGGCATGAGTGTAAGGACAGTCTGGCTTAGTGCACTTCGCATCGTATTTACAGTTTGGATGGATGAACAAGCATTTATCAGCAAATTTGCAGTTAGGAAAAACTCTGGAGAAAAAATAAATGGAGTCAAAAGCTCGTATTTGGAGCAAAACCCCCAAACACCTGTTGCACATGAGAGCCAGAACACCAGAGAAAGGCAGAACCACAACAGGCCTTGGGCACATGTTTAGTCCTCCCAAAGAGGGGCACGCAGGTGTCGTGTACGAGCTGTGCAACAACAGATCTGAACTGTGTCCCTGGGGACACTCTTTACATGCAGTAAACAACAGAACTACTTCACTCTCAGTTGAGTTTGGTCCCAAGCTACTTGTTACAAGCTACGACACAATATTTTTAGTGTGCAGCACAGAGCAGCACTGTGAAATCAGACTTCCCAGGGAGGGCGGCAAAATTTCCTGAGTAACACCGTTCATTCCCTGAAGAGAAAGTGTTATTTTGAACTTAGTTACACCAGATTTTAAAAGAAAATTCCAATGTCTGAGTAAATGAAGTTACCCAACCTGCTAACAGTTATCTCAAAAGAGACATTGTTTTTCTAGACTGTTGCTGCTTGTGGAAGGGAAGTCAAAGGCACAGGGCACATTCGTAAGTTCCCCTTTGCTTTCAAATTTAAAGAAACCAATCACAGCGTTACTATGTAATGGTACCCTAACGTTCACAAGCACTGTGACAGCTGGCAGAGCCTGCTGTTTCACCACACTAATTCCTGCATCTCAAAGCAACACAGAAACACCAGCCTGCACACCAAACTAAAGCTTTCTTCTGCAGGGGCACAGCTGCCATCCCTGTGTTCTGGTACGTGGGAGATGGGTGCACAACAGAAGCAATTACAGTATGATAATCAAGCTGTGATCCCACCCCGACAGACTTGGGATCACAGTAAATATTCCACTGCCTTGGAATATTTACTACACAGAACAGAAATTTGCAGCATCAGAATAAAAATCAAAACAGCATGTCAAGTGGATGAGCTTTGTACTACTCACTTGCAAGGTAATGTGGGGTGATGGTACACACATTCGTCTCCATTTTTACAGGCAGGCCAGTACTTGCAGCGCTCGAGCACCTTCTCCTGTTTTTGTAGCATATTTAACTCTTCCATGTCCACTAGGATGGTAAGAAAAAAAAACAAAACCAAAAACAAGCTGGGACCTTTATGACCCTACATGCAATTTGCTGTAAGTAATAACCAAAATTCACTGTTCTTCCTATTCTCTCTCTCTTAATCAAAAACATCGTGACAGTAAAAGTTTGTGTACAATCATATTATCTGAAGAAAATTTCCAAAACTTTAAAGGGAAAGGAGTCATAATATTGGACTGACAGCTGCCCTTTGGTGACAAAAGATTAAATTTGCACTGTTTACAAGCAAAATAAATAAATTCTCTTAACAAATCCAAATTGACACAGACAAGACAATGACTCCTCAACTGAAGTTGAGTTATGACTGTTCTGCCAAGCCATGAGTTTGTTATAGCTACGCTTCCCTTCTCCAAGATAATTTTGCTCTAGTAAATTATTTCAAGAGATAATAGTTAAAAATCAATTTTTACACTAATCAGATTTATTAGTATGGGGGCACATGGTGAAAATAGAACCACTTTCATGTGATTTGTTCAGAAACTTCAGACTCCAATCCAAAAAGTGTTTTAAGAAATTCCAAGTTGAAACACTTCATACCTTCCCTACTCTTACCGGAAACTGAGATTTTGACTTTCTCCTATTTAATACTACTTATAAAACCTCATTCTGCAAATTCAAGCAATTGTTTGTAGAACATTGCTTTTGTCTATTTTCCCAAATCTGCCTTAACATTTGGCTTTTCAAAGCTTTCCAGGACTGCTAAACTTCCCTATCTGATCTTATTATTGACACAAATTGCTCCAGCTTCATTCTATCCTCAGCCTCATTTATGTCTTCTTGCAACACACCAAGGCCAAGCAATGCCATCCTGTTGTATAACCACACTGTTGTACACTTCCACACGGATCTGGTTCCGTGTGAACTTCAGTCAAGTCCCTGCTACTTACAGAGGAATCCCTAACAGAGACAGGACCGTATTAGTAACAGTCTTCTCTACCAAACAGCTTCAGTCAGGAGCATGAAAGAGAGTACACATGTAAAAAGCTGGATTTACAAGGAAATACTCTTATGTCCATTTCACTGTACTTGTAAAAATGGGCCAACGGATATACAGCATTCCTTTCTTCTTTAAGACTGCCCCATACGTGTAGAAATTCCGCAGCCAGGGGGACTGAAAGGACATAGACTTCAAAGATCTTTTGCTGCAATTGCATTACATGTTTACAGCCAGATCCATGAAATTTAAGGGTTCTCAGTACAACATCAAATACTATTCCTTACTTAGTTCAGAAAATTTGGATACACTGCTACTCTGGAAATAAAGATCTTCATAAGAAAGTAAAGTCAAAGTAAAACACATGAATCCAAGCATGGCCTTTAGGCAGGCATTCAACAGGCCTAAGACAAAACAGTAGCCTCTGTGATTTTCATCACCATGTCAGCATTCCAAACAATTCAAAGGTATGGTTCAGCAAGCAATTTCCCATACTATTCAAAAGAAACACATGAAGAGAATATAGAAGCCTTCAAGTAAGGTCATGCACTGTAAGTTCTACTTTTAGATTATAGCCACTGGACTCTACCAACACCTTCCACTTAACAGGCTCCTTTTGATATCACAAATCTAGAGTGAAGCCTTAATACCATGTGACATATTTCTGAAAGTTCAAGGTATGGCAAAATGTCCACTGTAACATCTCCTGTCCATCAGCATGGAGACAAACTACGAGTCAACCAGAAGTGCAGATTTCTGGCAGTGAAGACCAACTATATTTGCAAAAGAAATAAGCCAAATTTTAGCAACACTGAGATGTGTGGAGAACTACATCCATGCTGCATTGCTCAAATGTACCAAGATAAAGGCTTCTGAGATGGTCCCACTGAACCGCCACATTTCATTTGCATGAAGAATGTTATTTGAAGAATAAACACCATCGCTTTGGTTTCATAAGAATGATGTATCAAAGAGTTCTAGCCATGATCAAACAACCACATCAGTGTCAGATCCTGTTGGTAAGGATAATTACCATCAGAGTCCTCCAGCTGCCTGGTTACAGTTTGTGTCTGCTGTGCTCGAAGGCCTTTTAATCCCTTCCCAGCACATATGTCTTGGGTAACTGGCTTTAATCCTTCCATTAGACACATATCTTCCTCCTCCTGATCAGAAAGGTATCCTGGTGGGCTGGGCACGCCATCCAGTGTCACAATGAACTTGGGACTGGCAGGCTTCTCTGGCTGTGCAAGCTGGTCTCTATCAAACAAAGAAATGTAGTAAATTTAGATTTTCTGTCTCAAGAGGTTTGAGTTAATGTGAGCTGTACTAATAACTAAAAGTAGTACAAACTTATCTATGGGGACTCAAGCAGTAACAGACCTTCTTTTAATACTACTGACAATGCACTCCAGTTAGCCGTTTGCCTTCTGATCTCCTTGAGGCTCTAATAAGAACTACAGCTCTCAGGTACACTTCAGCTTGTTGCATTCAGCTCAACAGATGGATCCAAAAGCTCATTTACAAACACAGTTAAATAAAGGAGATTAATCTTGTGGAATTTATAGATTTGAGACAAAAAAAGTGAGGGTAAGTATAAATACCATTCTGGGAAGCACAAATCCTTTAACACAGAAAACAGGTGTCTCCTCAAAGTTATTGAACAGTACGTTAGGAAACAGTGGGTGTAAAAGTTTTTAGAACTAGGAGGAGACAATGAAATATTGACACTACAAACTTGACACTGAGCCTGACTGAAAGGTGAGTCTAGCCTACTGTCCTGGCTCTGACAGCAGTCAGTGTAGATACGAGGGAGTATAAAAACAGGGGAGACATACATTTTCTCCAGCCTTTCACTATCCCATCCATTTCACCTGAGGGATTTCTTGAATGACATGTGATTTTAACTATTCGGAGAACCCTGGAGTTCTCATCTTTGACAAACACTGATGGGATAAACTTTGCTTCTCCATGAAATGAGGTTAAAAGCAACTACAGTGTAGAAGGTCTTTAAGAAGAAACAAAAACAACAGTTTAAAAACATCACTAGCTAGAATTCTGAAATTCAAGCAGTTAGAAACTGACCTCTTCACATGCAAAAATTTACCACTCTCCTGTAGCACCAGGTTTTCAACTGTGATGTATTAGGTTTTTTGGGTTTGCCAGCTCACTGTTGGTTTTACTTTTAATTAACACATGCTGTTTAAAGCCACTCATGGAAAGGAAACAACAGTTTCTCAAACACAGCAGCTCACTTTGATGAAGTACATCACGTTGTTCTGAGTGATTTTAACTCTTACCAGGTAAGATTATTTGTTATCAGGAACTTTGTCTGAAGCTGACACGAACTTTAAACTTCTCTTGGTCAAACTCACCAGTAAGGAGCTTTAAATCATCATCCACAATTCACCAAACTCAATACTGTGTTAAAACATGTTTCCTTAAGAAACGTAATCTCAGGGTCAAACAGGTATACAATTAAGATAATTTAAGCAAAATAATTACTTGACTAAGATTTCAGAAATCAGAACAGCTACGACAAAAGAGCAGGACTTTTCAGTTCCTTCTTCTTCTTTCTTGAAAATCAAGGACATGCTCAAGATACAGTTGACCTTGGGATTATTTTCCATTTAGAAGGATTTCTGGGAGGTTTTTTGCCCCTGCTTCTTTTCCTCTGCTATTCAATGTCAGTCTATTTTCCATGATTTCATGGCTCCTGACTGGACTGGGAAAGCACAAGTACAACCAAATGACTCCATCTAAACCATGAACAAGCATTTTGACTATTAACAGTCCCAAAGGAAGTAACTTTTTACCGTGTCTGTATTAGACGTCCCGAGTGAGCTCGTACTGCCTCTGTGCCCTTCTTTGCCAATTGCTGGTTCTGTGCTGCTATTTCCTCAGATAACTTGGGCTTTTTCAGGATAAATGACCTAGTATCTGTGTGGACCATAGATTCTGCATCACAGTAATCTGAATTGGGAGAAAAATTACACAGGAAAGAGAAAAGTAAGTAGTTGTGCTCTTACCTTATAGCATATTTTTAATATCAATTTACATGGCAAATTAACTAATTTGGGGAGTTTTCTACATTTCTTCAAAGTAGCTTCCAGAAAACGTTTTTACTTCCTTGCTGGTTCCATAGAGGAGGATCAACAAAAGCCATAGGTCATATTAGGCCAGACTAGGAAATTCTATTAAAGAACAGCTGTGCTGTCAACCCCCCACCCCCAACATCTCTCATGCTTTGAACACCTACTGATATAATGCTTTCACTCCTTAGAGATGTAGAAACTAGAAAATCCTAGAAATCAGTATAATTAATTGAAAAGGAAGTTATATCTTAGCATTCACTGGCCAAAAGTATTAATTTTGAAAATAAAAGGTCACAAGACTTAACCTTGAGTCACTTGCAAGGTATCTTCAATCATGGGTTCAATCTGAAGCCGAGAAGAGAGCTCCTTTTGTTCAAGTCCTAAAAAAACCAGCAATAAGAAGCATATTTTACTGCATGTCAACATGAAACTATATTTTAGAGAGCTGAGGCACACTCTAATTCTTCAGATTTAAAAACCGTCAAAACAACAAAAAACCCACTCCTAACAAAAAAAAAAAAAAGCAAGCATTGTCATTATGATGAACCCCTTTCTCATTGTTTCAGAAACAGTAACATGGAAAAATCTAAATACCGAAAGAAGCTACTCTTTCCCATAATCACTGTTCAGTACCAACTAGGTCTGTGGGCATGGCAACTTAGGAAGGCCAAGGTCTTTCTCCTCCTTGTAGAGGAGCTGACCATTCAGAGAACACATGCAGGAAAGCAACTAACAACAAGGGACCACTCTGTGGTCTTCTTAAAAGAGGTGAAACAAATCAGAGCAGCACTGCTCTATGTTTGAGCTATGATTTGAAGAAATTCTTTTTGCTTTCTGTAGATTTCCTAAGCAAGCTGTCATTTCCATTTCACTGGCAAAAGGGTGAAAATATTTGGTGTGGACATTAATTCAAAGTCTAATAAAGCATCTTCTTACATACTATAGAGATACAATATCAACTATTTTATGTTGGCAGAAAGATTCCGAATACACCTATATAAGAAATAAGAGACTGAAAAAATACATATTTTTTTAACGCATGTTTACCATTCCTTAAGAATGACCCTGAGATGACATAACAAAAATCTTACTCAACCCAAATTTTACTCAACAATCTAAATATCCAAGTGCATAGCAAGTATGAACTACTTCTTACATTAGTTTTTTTTCCACTGCCTTACACCTATGATTCCTTGTGACTAACACAGACAAACATCTCTTCTTTTCTTTGTAACAAAATCACGCTGAAAAGACACTAAGATTGCCTTTAAATGTTATGCCATCTTCCTTATGGAGTTTCAAAACAGTAGTAAAAAAACAAAGCTGACACAGCCTGGTATCAGCTGTCCTGTAAGAGCAAATACAGTACTCCTATATTGAAACTAAAATATAAAACATTAGAACTATTTATGTGGAAACCATGTGCTGGAAAGAATCCTTCAATACTTCATATGCTGCAAAATTGCTCCAAATAGAGTAGAGTATCGTAACTCTCACGTAAGCTTTGTGACAGAATTATTCCTACAAGATACTACGGAAAATGTGCGAAGGATGGGGAAAAGAGAAGTTATCCCAATACAAATGCTTATGCAAAACTGTTCTTCAGTGATGTGCCAGTGCTATAACATCCTTTGCTTACTGATTAATTCTTCTGAGGTTCTGTGTGTTTGTGTATGTATATGTATAGAGATATAGATTTGTATCTATCTGACAGCCATGCTTGATAAAGCTGCTTGGTTCTCAGGGCAGTTCTGCATGCAACTTCTGATGCGGACTTAAAAATTAAAAGCATTTCTTTTCTCTGCTTAGCCTGTTGTAAAGTGACATTCCCTGGTAAAAATTTTTAAAAAATATTATCAGATGACCTTGAATTCCTTCAACTGTCTGCTCCTTTGGCTCTTCTACTTGAAGCTGAGAACTCAGAACAGGCAGTCTGTTTTGCACATGAATTACTTCTAACTGAGATTCTTCTGCGCTAATTCGAGTTCTTGGTGCAACTGGAACAGTCTGTTTCTGTGGAACTTTAAATAAACAAACAATGGCAAATCATTTACATACTACCCAATCACACAACAGTACTGTTTTTACATATGGTGCTAAAATAACTAATAAATTCCTACACATGCACACACATGCACAAAATCCCAAGCATCTGTACCCACAAAAAGCAACTTTAGCTACCTGTAAAATCCTTAGTGTGCAAGCACATTAGTGCATGTGCACAGAGCACACTGTGAGTACCACCTCAGAACACCTACCTACTTGTAAGACAAAACAACATGAGACGGATTAGAGTGACATCAGCAAAGTACTTGTTCATCCACTTCTATATATAATTAATCTGGTACTTTCTAATAGTTTTGAAATCACATTTCATCCTATCTTTCATATAAACAAACATGGATTATCAATGTGTCTCTTCATATGATGCCAGCTACCCTATGCTAAGGTGTCTGCAAATAGAACATAAAACTTAAAGACAGCAGAATCACAGAATCATTCAGGTTGGAAAAGACCCTTAAGATCACCAAGTACAACGTAAACCTAGTCTGCCACTGCCAAGTACACCACTAAACCATGTCCCTAAGTGGGAGGACCTCTGTTAAATACCTCCAGGGTTGGTGACTCTACTACTTTCCCAGGCAGTCAATTCTGGTGCCTTACAACTCTTTCCATGAAAAAAACTTTCCTAATATCCAATCTAAACCTTCCCTGGCACAACTTTAGGCCATTTCCCCTTGTCCTATCACTTGTTACTTGGGAAAAGAGATAGACCCCCCACCTCACTACAACCTCCTTTCAGGTAGATCTAAGCCTCCTTTCAGGTAGTTGTAGTGTGGAGTTTTGAGGGCAGCAGGGTGACAGGTTGACTTCTTACTTGGCTTCTGCCAAGGCCATCAGAACTGGCTGTGAAAAGCTAACATACTCTTCCCTTGGCTGAATATCAGATCAGCTCAACTTCCGACACAAATAACTAAAAGGTACTACTCAGTACGAGATTATTTATGAACTTACTGTTTTAACTATATGTTTTTAATTAGCTTACTTTCATATTCCATTCAAAATACTTAGAAAAATTTGTGAAATATTACCTCTGAAGTGGAAGAATCTGCATGTTACTTTAGACAAAATTCACAAATCACCTCAGTATTAAATGACTAAGTGGTGCTTTTTGGTCTCTCCACTGAAATATTCTCATGTTGGCAAGTCAAACTACAAGATCACCACTATTAAAAAAATTAAGTTTTAAATAATTTAAAATTTTCTGGCTATATCCCATTTGCTGCTGTATTGCTGTGTACACAGGAAAGAGCTTCCTGCCTCACCTCAAAATACCATTTGTTACAGTTAGTTGGCAGAATTTGAAAAAGAGTAGGCAAGACATTGTGGAAAGCTCTGTCTTGCTTCAGATAGTATAAAAGTCATGGTTTAAGTAGTTTAGTGAATGCTCCTTCCCTGGCAAGGTGCAATGCTTCCTGCTGGCAATGCTAAGTGACACAATGAAATGAAAGCACACAAGACAACAGCTGGATTTGCCCTTCTTGAGCACAAGTCTATCCTAGCTCAGAAAGCTGAATGCCTACACACAGACAACTGCTCAGCTGCTGTGTCAACTGCAACTCAAAGCCTAAAATCAGTGAACTGGAATTGCCACTTTGCTGTCAAAGGACAACATACCCTGATAAACATCAGTCACATGTTCCTCGTTAGTTTGCACTTCTATTACATATATCCAGTACATTTGCATTTTTTCGTTATTTGGCATCTTTCTCCTCCCATCTCAGAAGAAAGGAGCAGAATGCAGGAAGGGACAAAAGATAAAGTAAATAGCTCAAACCACCTGCCTAATTCTGATGATTCTGATGACTTTCCTCTTGGCAACTACTCTGGCACTTCCATTTTGTAACTATGCACTTTACAGAGTTACTATCTTGATTAATACATTTTAAATAACTCTTTCCTCCCTTGTTTATGCTTTCCTAATTCATCACTGAAGATGAATGTAATGTTCATAGGACATGGTAAATCCCTCACATGTATCACTGATGTGTTATTTAGCATTCTGTCATCTCTAAGAGCTATCTTTAGCTTGGATTTATACAGCAGAGCTTGGAAATATTATAGCTTAGCACAAAAAAAAAAAAAGATAATTACCAGTGGAATAATTGGTTGTTTTTGTAACTGATTCCTGTGCTTCAGAGATTGCTTTTAGTATTAAATTCTTATTGGCCTGTTTCGAAGGTGGCAATGAAGGTCTAAAGGAAATAAAAAATAATTAATTGTACATGAATTGCACAGTAACCATATCCATGTTAAAGACAGGTATTTTAACGGGTTAACATCAGCATAATACTGATAGAAATGATAATTTAAACATATTTTATCTAAATCTGTTCTCAGTTTGTTAATCTATTCTCTGAGGGGATGGGTTTCCACAAAATGCTCTCAAGAATAGAAGTCCAGACGTGTGATTTCATGTCATAGCTTAAGCTGCTGTAAAATCATGCTGCATCTGAAAGGTACACGTTCTGCCATTCATTTCCTCCCACCTCTGCCCATCATCACATATCTGTTGCTATGTTTGTGATGGCACCAATTATTATGCCCTGAGAAGTAAGGTCCAGCTGAAAACTGACTCTATCAAAAACATATTCGCTGTAAAAAAAGGCTTTCTGCTTGTCTTTAACATCAACAATGAAGAAGTTTAAATCAGATAAATGTGTTGTGGCACTGAAGTTAAATTCAGTACAGTGTATTAGCTTAAAACAAACCTTACATAGGCTAGCACTGTAGGTCAGTAGAACCATCTCTTCTCTAATTTAAGTATTCTTTCTCTATTGTTGAAAATCAGATAAAAACGACTGATGTACTTTGACAGCTGACACTGAGATAGAATTAGGGAGCAGAAAAAAAGGAAAAATCTCTCAAATCTGTTTGAAAAGTTATAATCACATTAAAAAACAAATGATAACTATTCCTGAAATAAAATCAAAGTAATCAAAACTCCTGAAAAATTATTTTGCCACAATAAATACCTGGTCTGAAACACAGCAACATAATGTTCTTTTGCCAGTAAACTTTACACAAATAATGTAAAAATTCACACTCCATTGCAGCTTATGTGCAATAAGAAATGCAGGTCACAAAATCAGAGGCAAAAGGGTGGTAGAAACAAGCATCTCACCCACAGAGTTGTGAGATGGTACAAAAAAATATTAAAATGGCTTAGTGAATTTTGTCTGTCAATTTTCTAAAGTGCAAACATGTTTCCCCCACTTCCACTTTCCAAGTTTTGTTCATTAAATTCATTCTTGAAACCCCACAAAATCGCTGAGGTCTGAAGTACCTTCTTTCTGGCTTTGCAGGCACAGACACGCTGCTGGAGATGCTTCCTGTTCGCAATCCGTATTCTTCCTCTTCCTCCTCATCTTCCCCTTCATTACAGAACTTCTTCACTTTCACTACCGAGCTTACAACAGGCAACCGTCTCTTCCTGGAGCCTTCTTCCTACAACAAACAGAGCAGCCAAAGCAGCTCGTTCAGCATAAATACAGTAATTCATTGATAAACTGAATTCATCATTCAGCAATGCATCGATAAACCAGCAAAGAAAACACTGCAATTGTACCCACAGCCAGGAGATGGAGATCTTCCATTCCAGTCGCTTGAGTCTAGGACTAGGTGCTGTCTGCAAATACAAGTAACTGCACTGGATAATACGAAAATCAGACACATTTACACAAACATCTCATTGAAAATGTAACCATAAATAACATTTAGGAAAAAGAGAAGAAAAAAGTCTCTCAAGTACAGACAAATTATCCAACACCTACAGAAAATCAGGGTTTTCCAAAGAAATTCATATTACCCTTCAAGATGAACCTGTTGGAAGTCTGAGGGAGAGAAGTGAAATCAGTATAAATTACTTTCTCCTCAAGCCTAATTTCAGGGAAGTGTAAGGATTCATTTCTAGCAAGCTGACATATTCCAAAGGATGCTAATTGCTTAACAGTCAGGATGGTCCAATTTCAGCACTGCAAGGTCCCTGTTCTGTCTCTTCTGGACATTATTCATAGAATAGTAATAGAAGAAAAATATCACAAGACCTTTTTCTAACATTTCCAAGGAGAGATGTGACTGCCATTTATCAATGACTTATGTACAAGCTTAAACAAATCACTATATTCTCATTTTCACTTCCCAATTTTTAAAAACAAAGACAGCTTCTATCCCTCTATCTTGTAGAGGATTCCAGATTTCCAAATAAAATTCATTGTCCTTTATACAGAACCAAGTAAGATAGAGCAAAGACACATAACTGTATAAGCAGCAATAAACACAGAGGCACTTGCAATACAAGATATGTAAAATACGTGCTTCATTACAGCAGTAGCAGCCATAACAATCTTCATTCCCCTCAAAAGAGGCTCTTAACTTGTTCATATGGATAGTCGTAAAACTATCAGGTTGGATTATCACCCTGCCAGGCTTAGCTTGGCCTCCAAAGCACATAGGGCAGAAATCATTTTTTAGTTTATCCTTGTCCAACATCCAACCCAAAGAATTCTTAATTGACATTGTTCCAAATAGTATAATAATCCTAAAAACTAAGCTATCTGGGGTTTAGAGGTTAATTAATAGCATCCCAAAAATCCTGATTTTCAGAATTCTGTAAAGCTGGGGCTATACATAGCACTGAGGGAAGATCATGCTGTTTCAATGATCTAAAGATCAGAATTATTATTTCTAATTCATCACATGCAACTTAACAGTATGCTGACCCATTAGTCCAACTAAGTATGACATGAAGATGTACACGGTAATTAACTCTGAGATGCAGCAAGCTATCAGGTGATGATGTCAAACTATGAAATCTGATTTTATCAGTGGACCCAAAGGATGAAATTTCAAATCTACTAGTACCAGTGACAGAAGTCTTTTGATTTCTTTGAGGCGAAGATTTTCCTTGAAGTGTATATAGTAATTTAGGTTTCTGGCAGGAATAAACTTGTTATAGTTTAGATCATACTAACCTCACCGCCTACTTTATCTGCAGTGAGTTTGGAGGTGGGTCTGTGCCCTTCTGCTAAGCTTCCAAATGCTTCGGGATTGCACAGCTGGCCTGTTTCCAAAGACCTGCAGCTTTGTGTGTCCAACTGCCTGCTCCCTTGCAAGCTGCCCTGCTGTGACAGTCTGGGCACCTGTGCATTGCCTTCTGCACTCCTGATGGCTGGTGGTCGGTAGATCTCCGCGGAGGGACGAGAAGAACCATAAGTTACAGTTACAATAGGCTTCTTCCGTGACAAAGGATTCTCCTGCACAAAGTTTAGGTCTTCATCAATTAGATCATCTGGTTCAGGTTTAATGTCAATTACAGCTTCAGAAGGTGACAGTTCCCTCAAAGGCTTGACTGTAGATGTTAAGTGGGATGCAGAGCCATCTTCACAAGACTGCCTGATAAAATAAAAAATTGCCAACTATTACCTGCAAGTCAAGTCCTGGAAAATGAGAACCGTCTTTTAATTAAATCCAGCAGGGAAGAATCATTAAGGTATAATTGTTTATACAAATCTAACACACTAATCAATATTTTTTGTTTGGTTAATTAATTTAAGCCCATCTGTTGCATAAAGAACTGAATTCTCATTTAATGCTTTTCATCCAACAAATTGCAGCAACGCTTTACTCTTCACAACTGCTTTGATCTTTCCAAGTGTCTGTACTCCTCAGAATGGCTACTACTCACACAACTACTGATGTCTGACTGAGTGTTAGTAAGTAACCAGCAGCCTTACCGTGAAGCAGCGTTCCTCTGCTCCTGAGAGCTCGTTGTAACTCTTGAGTCATTTCTTTCAGTCCGAGTGCTGGAAACTGCAAGAGGTGGCAAGATATCCTCACGCCTCCTGTCATCACTCACGCAGGAAGTGCTTTTGCTGGAAGGCAGGTTGCTCTCAAAGATACTGGATTCTGAAGATTTTACACTAGTTGGCTCTGTGGAGACAGGTACCTTTCATTTTTACATTTAAGTACAGCAATACAGATTTTGCAATAAAAGTAGCTAAGAAACTGCAAACAAGACATTGCATAGACCTGAAAATATAACAAGCTGAAAACATCAGCAAGAAACACAGAGAAATAAATTCTGGACTCATAAGGAAATTCCTTACCTCAAAATAAAAAACAATTTTCTAAAAAGTCTGGACCCAAAAGACCATATAAATCAAAAATTACCAAAACAGCCAAGATTTTTTTGAAACTCATTCAACATGCAACACTCATCAACATCTTCATCATCATGGCTAGGCTTCACGAATGAAGATTTGGGAAGGGCTCTACCCACGCTTGCTGCAAGTGCACTGATGGCTAAAAAGGCCAATGCGAGATAGACAAGTCCGGTTGCAGAAGGCACAGCAGAAAGACTCCCCAGGTGATATCGACGAGACACGATTCTTTCTGCGTTGTCTTTTCTCCTCGAGAGTGATCCTGCGTGTGTTCTCAAAAGCAGCAGCAGCATTATAGATGGTGTGTCTCCAGGCCTCCCGATTGGAGGCCAGGGTTGACCAATGGTGGTGATCAGTATGGCCAAGGCTGAGGGATTGTTTCAGGCAGTCCTTGTATCTCCTCTTCGGGGCTTCTCTCTTGCGGCAGCCAGTGGCAAGTTCCCCATAGAGCACAATCTATACACAAAAGATAAAACTACCTTCACTCTACATTAATTATCTTACTTACCAGTAGTCACAGATCGCAGCTTATCCAAAACCCCATGGAGCCTGAAATAGATAGCAGACAGGGAAGGAAGAAAAAAAGGAGAAATAAGGAGTTTTACTTTACATTCAGAATAATCATCTTTCAGAGACCAACTGCCTTTCCCCCCATAACAAGCACCACATTTATCTAAGACTACACTTTCCACCAAGCAAGGAAGGGAGGACTGAAGTATCTTGCCTACAGTGTGTCTTACAGATGCAAGTAGAGTATTCATCATGTCATCTACTCTTGGCATTTAGCTGGTTTACATAATCAAAGCCAGTACTTTCCACTTTTCACTACAATCAGTGGAGTTAAGTGTCAAAAGGAGTGATTCAAAAAACTTAAGTTAGAAGCCTAAAGCATGGCCTAAAATTTTACTTTGTATACAAAACTTTATTTACACAGCAGAGTTAAATGTAATTGTAAGTACAAATCCAAAGAATATACAACTCATATCACTTAATATTCTCAGGATTCTTCCAGCATGCTTTGTATATAGCAACAATATGAGACATGCTGGTGAGCAAAAGCATTTTAGTGAGGTGTCAAATTTGCCCTTTGCCTGTGAAAAAGGCACCAAGCTGAAGTAATATAGAAAACACAGAAAATCAGAAGGCTATAAAATAATAGGGCTGCTTAAAAATAAACACACATTACAGTAAGAAGAAAGTAAAAAAAAAATCCCAACACTTAAATGCATATTTTACTTGGAATTCAAAGCTGATCATGGGCACGTCCATAATTTAGACTGAGTATTAGAAAGCAGCTCAAGAACAAAAACATATTGAAAACTGGGAGAAGTAAGACAACATGTGAATATAAGGAAGGCTTACACTCATGCTCCTTGTGAGTTTTCACTAGAACACTCATCAGCTGAGCTCTGGTGATGCCTATCAGTTTTCACATCAACCTCAGGACAACTGTGACCCGACACTTGGTTCAGAGTAAAAAGTTGTGGCCAACCAACAGGATTGCCAGGTCTGTCACACTACTGCTGCCAGGTGACCCCAAATTACCAACTACAGAGACAAACCAAGGAAGGCAGACCTTGCCGTGTACTGTATTTAGCCAATGTTTAGGAAAGTCAATGTTTAGGAAAGTAAACGTTCTGGATTGCCCTTAGGAAAAATAAAAGCATTTGAAGCTCCCATCTACAATATTATTTAATACTTTGCCACCAGTCTCCTCATAGTTTATTGCATAGGTTTCATCTTGTCTTCTCTTCCATCCTTCTTTTAACCAATACCTACTCTGGTACAGGACAGAGCACTCTGATACTGAATTTGTATTTATATATATTATGTGGATACTGAATTAGGATTAAAATAGTCATTACGTTTGGAATTTCAGCAGGTGTTAAAATCAGCTGGTGGTATAATATCTACATATAGTCAATATGCAGTTTTAAACACACACGTATAAAATAATCTTGATTTCTCTGCTGAAATTTGCTTTCTCTACATATTTATTATTTTTTCAATAAAGTTTTAGTTTCATTTACAAAGCCACAAAAGTGTTTTCTGCTACACATTATTCTGTTATTTTTTACTGTGTATCAGGATTCAGTCTAAACCCCAGTACCGGAGTTACCCTCATCCATTTGTAAACTTTACCGATTTGTCTGATTCCCAAAACTGCATACTATCACACAGAAATCCATCAGTTTAAACAGTTAATACAGTGAATTTTAATAGCTGAAATTAATTTTAACTTTTTGTTAATGTTTATGGTTTCATAGCACCCAACTTCTAAAATGTTTTCCCTCTGCTGTTTTATAACAAAAGCTCACAGGAACTGATCGCATAGAAGAAATACTGGAAGTGATTGTAACCTGTTTGGATGAAAGTTTCAAAGGGAATAAACTGAAAAAGCAGGGAAGAAAAAGTAGTATTTCATCTATACAAAAGAAAATTGTGTTCCTTAAAGCTGTATTAGGTAGGAGACTCAAATGATTAACTTGAAAAAATATGCATCTCTGAAAGCAACAAAAATCTCTAATGTCAAGTGTCTGTTTGGATCCTCTGAAACATGAAGTTAATGATGGGTTTTATACTGTAAATCAAATCCAGTATTAGAAAATCCAGGAGAAATATAATGGCTAAGGTTGTCATGCAACAAAGGATAAATGAACCTACACTGTCAGGAGTTGAGACTCAGTTGAACTGTTGCTAACTTGTCCTGCTCACAGTAATTCTGTGGTTATACTTTTGATTTGTAGAGTTGGGTGGTGGTAATAAATAAATAGCCTGAGAGGTGGGAATACCTAAGCATTTGGTGCTAAGCCTTGTCAAAGACAGTACACAGAATTAGATCCACAGCTCATCTGTCCTGATATAGTAATTCCCATGTACAACAGCAATCTGAAGCACTATTAACATAAAAGCAAACAAGTTTGTCTTTTACATCCAACTACACTGAATAACACTCCCATGCTATGAGAGTGGGCTTCACAGGAATAAATCTTTTTTAAGTCAACATTACAGCCCTTGCTAACCTGAGCACTTCATTCACAAATATGACTGGATTATAAGCAAACAAAGAATGTAAGTCCTCCAATTCCTTGCCATTTAATTATCACCTCAATATATTAACTGTTGACAGACTAAGACTAATTTACTGATTAGACCTGCAAAGTGTAAGTTTTGATTAATGCAAATTACATCATGTGAAGATAAGTAACTTCTTTAGTTGTCAGGTTTCACTTCTAGAAAACACTCCTGATTACTACAGAAGTGCAACAAGTAGCTTGCAAACATACCAGACAGTAAACCTGACAGTGTTGTTCCCAAGGAAAAGGGAAAGGTCTTCTGTCATCTGCTCTTGACTCTTCTTATTGGCCACCATAACCATAATATAATCAGGGAGCTCTTCATCTAATAGAAAGAGAAATAAGTTGTTTTGAAGTATAATAAATCACAGAAGAGATAGCAAACATTTTTAAACATGTAACCAGATTTTTTCCCAGTTCTACTACAAAGAAAAGACTCTGAGGGAAAAGGACTAGGTAAGCAAATTAACAAGATTTTCATTTCCTCTGAGGGTCAATACAAGTCTCATCTAAAAGTGAGGAATAAAAGATCATGGACTTCACAAGTGCATAAGCTGAAGATCAAAGTATTTAAAAGGTGAGTAAATAGAACAGAAAAAAGGACAAGATAAAAAAGAGTCACTGTGCTGCCTATATCCTTTTAGTTGAATACTAAAAACATCTACAATTTTCATCACTTCAAACATCACCAAATATAGCACATTATCCTTGTCAAATTTCCTTTAGTTACAAAAACCAAACAAATGAATATCCACTTCTGATATGTGCATTAAAATGGTATTAACTTACAGATTCTCTACCTACAAAAATAGAACAAATCCAAACCTCAGCAATCTTGAGAGTGAATCTCCAACCCCCTAACATATGCAATTTTATACACAGTAAGAAATCCATTGCCTTGCTGGACTGCTCATCCAGGGTACAACTACCCAACATAATGGGTAGGAGGGTGCTTAGAATCCAACATTAATATATGAAGGGTTTGGGGAGTTTGCTATTTGGCTTTTTACTTTGGCCTAGCTCTGGGCTCTGCTCAAGGCCTGACAGGTGCAACTGCTGCTCAAAGGCATTAGGTGTGCTTCCTGAGCACGGACATCAATTCAGTTTATCAAACACCTCATACTCTCCAATACCACATCCTTGACATGAACATAAAAATAGTGAGTGAAGACAATTGGAAAATACACTTCAAATTGTGAGTTGGAACTAAGGCACCAAGAGAGTTGTACTTATTTCATCAAGTTAAGCCAGTACACAAGACTAAAAAGACCTAAAAAATGAAAAATAGAAATCAAAACCCAGATGAAGGAACTGCCTTTCTTCTGTGTCTATGTAAATAATTCATGTCTACCCTAGACTACAGAAATAACATTCATACATTGCACCTTCATGCCACTGCTGCTACTTGTCCCAGCATAACACATTCCTAGCTTAAACCCTATCTTCTTTTTGGTGTTTCTGGGAGGGGTTGTTTTTGTTGTTGCTGCTTTGGGTTTGGTGGCTTTTTTAATGCAAACTACAAGTTGCACAAGATGGATTAATACTCAGACCTAGGAACTCAAAATGCATTTTATTTATTGGCTAAGCTAATTTTAAACCTGATAAGCTCTTCAGATGGTTCAACATACGATAAAGTTTCAACATGTCTTGTTGTAGAACGCTTTTCAAAAGAAAAGAACTAGCAGTTACAAAAAGAAACAAAAGCATGGTTCTTGTAGAGAGGCTACAGTGAGGGAGAAATAATTAAAAGAAGAAATGGAGAGTTTTTGAAAAGCATTACTTGACAAGCTGTCCAAAATACTACAGTAAAGAAAAAAAAAGTGAAAAGTTACATAAATTTGGAAACAGTGGTTTAAAAACAAAAAAGAGGCCAAATCAAATCAGACTTGGCAATACAGAATACAAAGTTATTTAAAGAAGTCCATAAGCTGATCGAGAAAAAACTGCAGACATTGAATGGTGATCCTGGGAATATAGGAAACCTGCCCTCTGAATACAGGAAACAGAAGGAAAACAAAGAAAGAATAATCAGTTGATAGTTGAAATCAAAGATTGCTGGTATTCTAAGAGCATCTTACTATTAGAGATAAGAAAGATTTTTTTCCAGAGATGCACGAGAAAGCAAAGAATCCAGGACTAAGAAACTGAAACCCGAAATGACGGTAAAAAAAACCCAAACCAATAACAAAAAATGAGTTTCTGAAAAAGACAAGCTTTGAGATAGTGGAAAAAAAAAGAACAACTTTACAATGAAAAATTCTAAAAGCTGTTCCTTAGCACCAGCTGAGCCCTGAATGTCAGCTTGCAGGTAACCCCCTTCTATAGAGTCAATACATTTTTCCATAAATGCAATGCCCCCCTTGAAATAGGAAAGATCAATTCAGGATCAAACTACAAACTTTGAACTTGGCCCTGCAACTCATGGGACCTCTAAACTATGCTCTCAATTTCTTTCCTTCATTTGAAATCCAAGAAGTATCAGAGACAACAACAAAGCAGTTATAGGACTACGGTGTTCTGTTTCCAACAGAACACTGTGTTAAGTTACCAACTTTTACAACACAGCTGCTCTGAAGTGCAATATCCATCTAATCCTGAATTCAGAAAAAACAAATGCACAAGAAAACCAGACACTCACACTGCTCACCTCTCTCCTCACAAGCCTGCCTCTAAGGCCTAGATACATGTATTTCATCCAAATTAGTTCAACATAGCTCTTAGTCGTCCCCTTAACAGTCAAGCTTTTTACATTTTGAAGATTTGTCCCACATGATGAGGCCTTCTCATTTCCTAAAACAGTCAGTCTATCTTTGCACCTCTCCTAATTTTGACAAATGTCTCACCCCAAATTCAAGAGTCTGTTAAAAAAGGTGCCTAAGAAAGACTGACTCTATCTCAGAGTGGTCAACGCTAACTGCTGCTATATTTGCAAGGGTCTTGCTTTATATAATGTTTCACCTAGTGCTTTCAAGAAATTTCCTTAAATGTTCACAACATCATAGTTTGTTTTTCTTTCAAAACCCTTGCCACCGTTTCTCCTTTAAAGGGGAGATTGTTGGACTGACTTCTTAGTTAATTTCCTTTTAGTTCTTCATACATTGATATTCATGTACTGCTTCTCTTATGCTTAGAGTATGCATGTTTTGTGAAGTAAGTCTGTTTGTTTCACACTATTCCAGCACTTCAGATAACTCTTCTCATGCTTAAGGTTTCTGTATGCAGTAACAGAAGTAATAAAAAGTTTCCATTAACTATCTGTTTTTTTCCTATGTAACTACAATGACTCGGAGAAGATTGCTTAACACATGACAAAACTTACCAACATAAGCCCCAAGCTCCTGCAACTTTCCTTTTATAGCACCCTAAAAAATAATGAAATAGCATTTAAGGGATGGGTCAACAAAGTATTTCTAACTGCAATGTGGTGGGAGACTTAGCAAAGTTTTTCTTATTAATTGTTTGAACACATTGGTTTAACAGGTTAACTTTTCCTATTCTCCCCTGCTCATGGTAGAGACATTATAAGTGCGAGGGACTGACAGCAGAATAATGGGAACTGCCAAGAATCTCACATTCGCTACCATATTTCCTACACACCAGTTCCTGGTGCTACCAGACAGCCTCCAAGCCCCTGCTATCCTTTTTCAAGCAGAGACCACCGGGACTCGTAAGGTGCAAAGAAAACGGATCCCGGACGGTTTGACAAAAGGTCACTCCCGGCTCAGCAAGGAAACGGAAACCCGCCAGGCTTTCCAAATTCAACTACCGAGCGGAGCAGCTCCAGGCCCGCCGGTGCCGAGCGGTGCCTCTGCCGGGCAGCGCCGGGCCTGGCCGGGCGGGCTCTGCAGGGCGAGACCCGCAGCTCCGGGCGCAGACAGCACCCGGCAGCTGCCCGCCGGGGTACGGGCGGACGCCACTCTGCTTCCCAGAAAAAGGACTGTCCTGCTCCCGCCCCTCCCCGGGAGCCCCGAGGGCCGCTCGCCTAACGGCGCCTCAGTCCCCGGCCGGGCCTGCCCCACAAGCGGGGCCGGGCTGCTGCTGTGGGAGGAGGGGGCGGCCCGGCCGGCTCTGCCTCACCCGGATCTTGCGGCTGATCTCGGTGCCGATCTCCATGGTGTCTCCGAGCCCCCCCCCGCTCCCGATCCCGCTCCCGCTCCCCCGGGGCCGCTCCCGCCGCCCCCGCGCGGGTACCGAGCGCCGCGCGAGCAGCGCGCGGCCTCCGCCGGCGGCGCCCCCTGGCGGGCGGAGGTGGCCCCGGCCCGGCGCTGCGGGACATGCGGGAGCCGGCCTGGAGCAACGGGAATAAGGGAGTCTGTCCCTCTGCTGGGCTTCCAAACTGCCGCGGGCTGCTCCTCATTACCGGAGGGACACACTCACCTTTTGTAAAGTTGCCTCTTTTTCTTCGTTCCAGGTTCTTATAAGGCCCTGCCACGTGGCTTAGGGTAAGCGAATGCCCTTACACCAACTACAAGGTTATTTTAATGTTAATGCTCTCTCTTACGGACCACACAAATTGAAGGTTTCAATAGTTATTTGCTAAAAACCAAATAAATTATGGTATAGCACTACACACACTATCCAAGTAACTGTTACTGCCCCACTACAGCTGTATAATAAAAGGATTTTAGCACTGAATTTTAATTTTGTGACCCCACAGTAGACTGATAAGCCTTAAAACAACATGGGGTTTTTTTTCCTAAGAAAAAGGTTGCCAGGTGTCCATCAAAGCTGCTGTATCACCCCCCTTTCTTGGCTGGGCAAGAGCAAAAAAATACATAAAAGGCTCGTGGGTCAAGGACAGGAGAGATCACTCAACAATTACTGTCACAGACAAAATAGACTTAGGAAAATTAGTTTAAATTATTAACAATCAGTGTAGGATAATAAGAAATAAACCCAAATCTTAAAATACCTTCCCCACACCCCTTCCTTCTTCCAGGGCTTAACGTTACTCCCGGTTCTCTACCTCCTTCACCCAGTAGCACAGGAAAACAGGAATGGGCGTTACGGTCAGTTCATCACCTGTTGTCTCTGACACTCTTCACTCCTCAGGGGGAAGAATACTTCCTCTGCTCCCACGAGAAACAGTCTTCCACAAATTGTTCCCACAGGCTGCGGTTCACAAACTGTCCCAGCGTGGATCCCTTCCATGGGATGCAGTTCTTCAGGAACAGGCTGCTCCAGCGTGGGACCCCCATGGGGTCATAAGTCCTGGCAGCAAAACTCCTCCAGCATGGCCTCCTCTCTTCATGGGACTACAGATCCTGCCAGGAGCCTGCTCTGCCATGGGCTTCCTACAGTTTTTTCACAGCCTCCAGGCAACCATGTGTGATCGGCGTGGGCTGCAGGTAGATCTGTGCACCACTATAGGGCTCCATGGGCTGCAGGGGCACAGCTGCCTCACCACGATCTGCACCCCAGGCTGCAGGGGAATCTCTGCTCCAGCACCTGGAGAACCTCTCCCTCCTCCCTTTTCACTGACCTTTGTGTCTGCAGAGCTGTTCTTCTCACATATTCTCACTCCTCTGGCTACAATTTGCTTCTGCCCAATAACTTTTCTTCCCTTCTTAAACATGTCATCCCAGAAGTGCTACCACTGTGGCTGATGGGCTCAGCCTTGGCCAGTGGTGGGTCTATCTTGGAGCCATCCGGCATTTGCTCGGTCAGACACGGGGGAAGTTTCTGACAGCTTCTCTCACAAGTTACCCCTGTAGCTCCTCCACTACCAAAACCTGGCAATAAAAACCCAACGCAAATATCAGCTGTTCTTACTGCTACAAGGGAGCAGTTGCAGAGGGAGGAAGAACTATGTGGAGAAAAGGCTACAGGGTAAGGATAGTAGTAAGCAAAAAAGAAGTAATGTTTGAGGCAAACCATTTATCTTTTGCACCAGTGTCACAGCTTCACTTCAGCTGATCTAGTGAGCAGTAACATTATAGAAAGCCCAGCCTACAGATAAAGGATCTTTTACAAGTAATGCCACTGGTTAAAATAAACTCCAGGCATTGTAGTTAACAGCTGTGTTAATCTCTTTCTGCATCACCGCTCCTGATTTAAACCAAACATCATACAAAGATAGCTTAGACTAATTATTGCTAATGATCTGAGCTGTTTGCCTGACTCTAGTTGTAACACTTTGGTGTTACAGTGAGAGGGAACTAGTAAAAGATTAGTATAATTACACGATTTTAACCTTTAAGAGACACTTTATGTTCTTAAGAAAGTATTATTGGAGCAAGAAAAATAATTATTGCAGTGCAGAAACAGGAATTAAGTTTATTTCATAACAAAGGGATTTACTTTAGAAAGAAATACTGTGTTAAAAAAAGTTTTCTTTGCAAATAACAAAGGAGCTAATTGCTTCAAGTTCAACACTACATTCTGTGTAGGAAAACTGCCTGTTTTCTTCTAACAGGAAAATTCTATAACCCTAATTAGTTACTTAGTAGAACGTGTTCAACACTTTACAGCACCTTGTAAGTAAAAATGAATCTTGCACACATGAAATTGCATGCTTCAAGTATGTAATAGACATATTGTATACTCCTTTTTCTGGCACTCGATTATCTCTGTTACCATAACAAATATATAAGGATGCACAGAGTCCCAGCTATCTCTTGTTTTTCACAAATAAGAAATGAAATGATGAAAAAGCAAGGAGGCTTCAGACACAGAGCCAAACATGCAAGTGATGAATAAAATGAATTTGTCCAGAGAACAGCTTTGCATCACATGTAGAATCAGAAGTATTCTGACTTTTCAGTTCATGAAGCCACTATTTTGCATGGGGTAAATCAAGATCTTTTTCCACGACTTCTTCATTGTTTCAGCATTGTGGGAAAGCTCCTTGCAGTTTCCGGATTGTCCTGCTTGTGTTTTTATTGTGAATGGGTAACTCTCCACTAGGCTGAGGGTGTAAACATGCATACCACTTTTCTGCCTGGAGGGTGGCCGATTCTGCTTCCTCGTTGGCTCACTCCCAACTTTCTGTTTATGTTTAGTCAAGGCAAAGACCTGATGCTGGAGAGAGCTTCCAGAATCAAAATAAGGTGAATATTTGCATCAACCTTCACCCTGTTGGTTGATACACTCAACTGCAATCAGATATTTGGACCAAGATGAAAAAAAAACTCAACAAAAACCTGCTCCAGATGGGACAATGCCAATAGGAACAAAATAGATTTATCCCTGTTCCATTATGAGCAGGCCTTATCCAACCTAAGGGGCAGAAACTTTCCCTTGTCCTCATAGAACAAGGGTTGCAACATTCAGCTGTAGGATATTAATCATTTCCTCACATAAACTTCAACAAGAGAGTAAAGAGTGCAGCAAAAATGTAGTCAACATCCATGAACGTCATGAGTGTTGACCAGAGCTTAAAGAAGGAAGCAGAAGCACAGTATGTGGCCTGAGACAATCACTCTAAATCTTATTGATGTGTCTTTATCAAAGATCATCCTATGTTCATGGATGCCTTTGTCTCTTTGCCCCTTTTATTAGAATTGATAGTTGGAGCAAAGCAAGTAATATAGAGCTGATGAGGAAAAAAATGAGATAGGGCAAAATGGAGAAAGTGCAGAAAAATGCGAAGTTGGAATACAATCTGGGGTTACAAAATGAAAAAAGCAGTAGAAGAAAAAATTATTTGTGTATAAAAATGTGAGGAGCTTCAAAAGATGATGCAGGCTGTAGAGGAGTATATTGACACCCTAGCTGTCTCTTTTAAGATGACGTATTGTCTTTAATATAAATGCAAAGA
The DNA here is from genome assembly GCA_038380795.1 of Pyrocephalus nanus. Classification (NCBI taxonomy): domain Eukaryota; kingdom Metazoa; phylum Chordata; class Aves; order Passeriformes; family Tyrannidae; genus Pyrocephalus; species Pyrocephalus nanus. Next base: position 45,900,664 of record CM076265.1, on the reverse strand, counting down.
AAGAAAATGCAGCAAGAACTAACTATGGAAAACAAGGGAAGTCTAATAAATGCAACTTCTAGGCAGGGAATCAGGCAGGAAATGGGTGTGATGAAGAATTAGAATAGGAAATGTGACAGATAAGAGAATTGAGACCTTGTTTCCAGTATGAATTGTTTAGAAATAGGAGGGGTTGCCTTCGTAACTCTAAATTTTCATGGCTTGGATTTGCCATATGCTGTATTAGAGATTTTTTTCCAGCAAGTAACTGTAGTTCTGACCTGTAGCAGACACCATTAGAAAAGGGTTGGTTAGTTCAAAGTTAGTTCAAAATTTAGGTTAGTTCAAAGTTAATTTTACTCAGTATAAGATTCCCCCAAATTAGTGTTTTATGTTTTGCTTGTGGACTGCTCATCATAACTGTGACTGATGTATGGAGAGGAAAAAAAGAGATATTTCTCTGATCTGAGGAAAGACAAATGTGTCTAGGAGAAATAACTCAGAAGAATTCATCATAGTACAAAATTACCTACATATTTCAGCTGAGATTAGTGTCCTCTTGAGTAACATGCTATTTGCATAGTTGACCTGCAGGTTAGACCTGCTCAGACAGTAGCATGTTTGTGCACTTTACATTACCAAAACACTTTCTAGGTTTTACAGTTATGAGTCAGCATTCACATACTTTACTTTTTCCTCATCCCTGACCCATTTCAAGATTGTATATACTTTTGTCTGGCTTACACAATGGGGAGAGCCCCAATATTCCAAATGACATGCAACAATTGCAGATTTCACAGGCACACAAACACAGAGGTCTCCATATACTTGTGAGACTTGAGTGCAGCCCTTGGTATGGTTTGTGTTAGTAAACACTGTAAATATTTCTGATTTGATATGCATATAAAGCTTGCTAAGACAGTTGTTATTAAGGCTTTCTATTGACAGCTTTGAGAGTTTTAAGTCCAGACAAGGGCTGAAAGATCAGGCTCTAGTCTGCATTTTCTTGCTGTGTATCTTACCAACAGCTGAAACTTTGCAAGGGCTTTTGTTTTCAGCTGCAGATATAAATGTATGTGCTTAGGTCATTTGATAAGGCACAAACTGATTAAACCTTGAAAATATTTCCAAGCTGCGTGAAAATAAGACCAACAGAATTTTGGTAAGAGATTTGCCTTAATTGGAAAGGCTTAAAATAAACGATCATATGATTAAAAAAAGCAAGGATTGCCTGCTATTTGTTGTAACCCCTATTTCTGTAGTGCCCCTGTAGCCAGAGAAGCAGCTGTTCATTGCTGACATTCTCCCTGCCAGGCATTCCAACTCTCTGAGGTAATGGGCTACAAGCATACGGGCCTTCGCTTTAATTCTTTCAGCGTATCCTTCCGCATGGATAGAGCGAGGGGAACGCCTCCAGGAAAAGAAATTAAACGCACACACACAGAGGCACACAGGGACGGGCGACTTGAAAATATTCCTGAGAACGCAGTTTGCGCTCATGCGGCACAGCGTCACATGAAAGAGGCTGCCTGAAGAGCTGGCTGGCACAGGTTTATTTTGCTGTAATATTTTCTTCCACCCCCCAGCTCTTTACCCAGTGGAATGATATCCAGAGCAAGTTTTTTGAGACAGGAAGTGAGGAATGTTTTCACTATGAGTGATCTGAGAAGAAGGTGGGTTAGCCGAGATAGCAGCTGTTTCGGACAAGAGGAGCATAGTAAGTCAGCTCCCGAGGAATACAGATGAGATGGCTCCGGGAGAAAAAGTCTTGGAGCACTGAGGGCTTTTTTCAGCTACACGTATGTGAAAGGAGACTTGGTGTCTTTGGATCGCTGTGCAAGGTAAGGGGAAAACAGCAGGCAGAGTGAAAACATAGCGGGTGAACTCTGCTGTTTGGTTTAAGGCTGGGGAGTTTCAGGCATTTACTTTTTGAAAAGTAAAGGCGGGGGACTGTGCTTCTGGAGGTAGGGGAGCTTTGAGATACGCACTTATTGCTGCTCTCTCAGTCCAAGAGTCATGTCAAAGATTAACTGGTAAAACGGGGAGGGTGGAGTATTCTGATTAATTTTTTTTTGGCTCCCCAAATATTTCTGAAATAAATATATGTATTTCAAGCCTTTGAAATAATAGGAACCCCTTTTCACCATCATGTATTGCAGTTTTATTTTGATTACTGTCATTCATGCAGGCTGTTTAAAAAATCTTTATAAAGTAATATGCTAGTAATTGAGGGAGTGGGAGGTGTAGGCAAAAGAGAAAGTGTTCAGTAATCACACATCCATCATGGCCATGTTGCTGAAATTCTAATACAGCATTTTTGAAACTACAGGATTCTGTTAAAATAAAAGTATACAAACTTTGGCCACTGACAACATTTTTAGCTGTTGCGTGAAAATTCCAGGCTTGGTAAATAAAGACATGTTACTGTAAAGGTCATCAGTTGGATTTGTAACTCCTGGCAGTATGTAGTTCATTTTTGCTAAAGGAGCTTTAAAACAATGCAGATGTGTCTGAATTTAAAGTAATGCAGAAGGCAAATATGAGAGTACCTAGCGCTGCAGAATATTCAGCTGCTGAATAAAACCAGCACAGCTGTGTTTGCAGGAACTACACATGGCTAGCAGTAGAAGATACTGAATGATACCTCAGTGTTATTCATCAAACTTGCTTTTATTCTATAATATTTCTTATAGGTCAGGAGTTTTTTTCTTTTAGTTGGTCCTTTGTGACATGGTCTGGAAATTAATAACTTGTTATAAATGTGTTTCAGGAGTTATGAAGATTATATCAGGCATGTACTGAGTTAAAATGAAATGATTTAGGGAAAATGCTCAGTGGAGCAATAAATCCAAACAAGGGATCTTAACCTGAAGAATGCTTCTGGCTGACATGTTCTGAAAATTCTGCTCTAAACTTCTTCCTACGCTTGCATTGTTACCTGTCTGCATAGAGAAATAACTGAAAGTCTGAGACTTCCTCATGTCAGCATTAAATGGTTTGAAAATTTCACCTATCTGGTTGGCCTTTGTTTAATGATTTTTTTTTAAATTTTTGTTTCTTTCCATGCCCTTAGAATACTTTTTTAAGGGCCTGATATGGGCACAAAAGTTTGAAAGTCTTTCATATTCAGTGGTACTACGTAAAACCTGAGATTAAACAGTACTGCATTTCTGACTGCAGCTTTCAAAGAGAGAAGTGAGTTGGTTTTCCTTATTGCTGTAGCACCAAAGAAAGTGTGTAACTGTGCAAAGAATGTATTGGAAAATGGGGGGTGGAAGCTTCGGGACATGGGCTGAGGTCAGTCAGCCAAAAGTTACTCTAACAGGAATAAACCCAGTGAGAGATTCTGCTGGCAGTGAGCAGGGGACTAAAAGCTTCTGTCTGTAGAGCATTCCCTGCATGCTGCTCAAGCAGGGCTGGATTTGGAGGATGAAAGTGCAGAGCAAGTAATGAAGTTAGGATTCCCTGTATATCCCTGCATTTTTCAGGGAAACCTGTTATCCGTTGTTATTTATTTTACAGCTGCACCCAAAAATAAATTAGTTTATGTTTGGGTCAGGGTTTTCTTCTCATTCAGCTAAAATTTTAGGTGGTATCTGTTGAGGACAGGGACTGTGTTGGATGGTAGAGCTGCTTCCAGATTATCAGAAATGTGGTCATGAAATATGCTTCTGGTCATTCTTTGGAGTAGGGTTGCAAAGATGTCATTGGGGAAAAATGCCACGCTGCCTCTTCTTTCTCCCCATTTAAGGCCTGTAGTGTCTTTCTGCCTCCCTTTCTTCTGTGCTGTGCTGCTTGCAAGGGAATAGGGAGGCTGATGCAAGGTTTTCAGCCTAAAGAGTTTGAGGTTGTGTTGGATAACATTAAGTTTCTAGGTAGGTGTATAAAGGTCCAAGCGGTATGTCGTATCTGTTTGTTTATAGCTCTACCTTTGAGTTTAAAAGCAGGTGTGATAGGAAGACTACTTCTTCCAGTTCCCCCATTCCAAAGAAATGGATATCCTCATGTTGCTCCTGTCTGGTCATCCTGAGAATCCTCAGAAATTGAGCACCTTTTAATAGGTGCTACTTATACATACCAGCCCGGGGGAAAAAAAAAAAAAAAAAATGCAGGCGGCTGTTTTCTTTCCCTTTTCAGGCGGGGTGACGCTGCCACTAGAGGTCCACGGGCAGAGAGGAGAGGAAGCAGCGTGGCTTTATCCCAGGCGGCAATGCCTGGCCCACCGGCATGGCCCACATAGCTCTTGCAGCCCCAGATTGGAGCAGTCTGGTCTAGTAAATGGAATCCCTGCCCGTGGCAGGGGGGCTGGAACTAGATGATCTTTAAGGTCCCTTCCAACCTAAACCTTTCTGTGATTCTATGACAAATTTCTTAAATCAGGGTGCGCGTGGTAAGCAAACTCCTGAAAAAGGAGAAAGGCAAAGCTTTGGATGGAGTTGACAGGAGAGGAGACGTGAAGGCGTTTGCAAAAGGTGGGGAAATGTGTGGCTACCTGTAGCCTGGAAATGAGTATGTTTTTCAAGGAAAAAGTAGAAAATAAAGGGTTCTCAGAATTCATGTACTCTTTTGGTGAAGCAAAGCATAACCTGAAGCATCATACAGAAGTTTAGCATGAGGAATAATGGCACAGCTAGCTGTAATTCAGGGAAAATTAGAGGAATTATATTTTAATTGTCTGGTAGGAAACGGCTGAGGTGTGAGCTTTAATGCCTCCCTGCCTTTCTTTTTTTCCCCCTTAATCTTTTATGGGGCTTGGTTTTGCCTTTAATTCAGCAGCAGATAGTGGCTGCGGCTGTATGACACTCGGAAAAACAAGCCAGATTGCTGCATTTGCTGGTAGAGAAAGTGGCTTTGTTCAGTATTAGAAATACCGTTGGTAACTTGGACTTAGTAGATGTATTTAATTTAAGTACTGATTCAGTTTATAGATACTTACTTAAGATATTGCAACCACATTTGACTAAGACTCATTATTCTCTTGTGAGTTTAAAAAAAAAAGAAATCAACTTGCCAAAAACCAGTGTTGTCTGTGGAAAAACCAGAAACTCTGGTACTTATTTCATTATTTGAATACATAACAGCTCTGCGTTTTGGAAAAGTAGACTGATTATTTAGATTTAGAAAAAATATACATGTTATTTTTCCCATGCTACCATTCCCCTTTCAGTCAAAGTATTTCTGATTGTTGTATTTATTTGCTTTCTCCTTTGCTCTATACTAGAATTCCAGTGGATGTCTCTTCTGCTTGTTTCTTGGTGGAAAACTTGCTTGTCTTTAATGGATGCTGCTGCTGCTGGTTGATCTCTGGAGACTTTACAGCTTCTTACCTGTTGAGAGCAGACGACTTCCCGTCCCCTCTCAAGGTCCTGGTGGTAGTACCTCTGTAATAGTAACCATCAGTGGGGGAGAAAGAAGATGCCTCTACCTTTTGGGTTAAAATTGAAACGAACTCGACGTTACACAGTATCCAGCAAGAGCTGCTTGGTGGCTCGTATCCAGCTGCTCAACAATGAATTCGTGGAGTTCACGCTGTCGGTGGAAAGCACGGGCCAGGAAAGTCTGGAAGCAGTGGCTCAGAGGCTTGAATTGCGGGAGGTAAGTGAACTCTCAAGGCGAAAGCTTAGTTTTTATCTCTGATGAGAGATATCCTATGTGGTAAATCCTTACCATGTAGGGCAATCAGCTTATTTACTGGAGCAGCTATCCTGCGTTCCCTTGGTTTATTCATCTTCTGTTCTTTAGGGGGACTTGGATTGCTCCAAAACAGTTGCAAACTTAGGTTAGAGCTTAGGGAATGTCCAAGGGGAGAACACGAGAAAAGTGTCGGTGCATAAAACTTAACAGTGATAAAGAAAGCGACTGTTTTTCAAACCTGACAATGCTGAGAATTCTGTTTAAAAAAACCCCACAAAGCAAGGAAAAATTCTGCCTAAACCACGTGGTTGAGAATTACTGCAAGACTTGAGTCAACTTTTATCTAGGGATATTAGAGAGTGTTATTTATGTGCATGTCTTTTTTTCCTGATGGATTAATGCTGTGAAAAGAACGTAAAGCACAAAATGTGATAAGTGTACCAGTGACCAACCATTTATCATGCTTGTTGAAATACCACAAACATGTTTGTAAGCACTGTCTTGGAGCACACATATAGGCATACAGATTGAGTTCTGGCTTCATGAGGAAACCTGGCTTGCACTAATTAAATCTGTATATATCTATTCAACCTAGCTTTTTCCCCAAAAATTGCTTACTTGATATTTTGAAGGATCCTTTTGCAACTGACATTTACTTTTCCTTGCATTTAGTGATTATTCATATATTTCCTGTATTGAGTGATTCCCTTCTAAAATACCGACCTGCGATATGTTTATAGAAATCTGCATAGATTACCAACATATGAATCAATGTTTTATAATGTTGAACACTGGTGGTTTGATTACAGTATTTGAATGCTCTCAGTCCTGGATGAACTGACATTTCTCACAAGAGTCTCAAAAGGTTTAGTTCATTTTGTAGTCATTGAACTGTGGCAGCATGTGCAATTCTGGGGGGCAGGAGAGAGAAAACTAATAGAAGTTTAGTGTTGCTAACATTGTTCTGAAAAATATGCTTCTGTCATGTGGTCCGCCATAGAATGGTGTTTTGATTATGGGTTTCAAATACGGGATGAAAACCATGGATTTAGGTAATGAAAATATGAGTAATTGTGAAAACAATTGACTGATAATAAATGTTTGTCTTTATAACTATGATCTTTTAAAATGTTGCCTTTTTACTGTCAAGCAATGGCAACTGCTTGTAACTTTGCTCAAATACTGAGCAAATATATTTAGGACTCAATCCTGCAAACATTTATTACTTTACACAGCATGCACTATTGTAGGATCCTCAGTAGGAAATGCTATATGTAGTCAGTTATTTTCAGAAATACTTTTCCTTTTTTCTGTCTGGAGAATAGTATATGAATGAAATAGATGTGAATCCATTAATCTGTAAGTGCTTGTTTTTTGTGGTTGTTTTCAGTTGCAATATACATTCTTGTAGAGTCTCCAAATAAGTTTTTTAGTGTACAGTTATTTTGGAAAATGCAATTCTCTGCAACAGTGTGACTTTTTTTTTTTTTATATATTTCCCTTTCTGGCAAAGGGAGAATCTAACTACTCTTGTTTGCTTAGAACACATCAGATATCATATATTTAGAATTCAGTTACTGTTGTGTGAATAGAGTTTGTTGATTTTATCTATCAACTTTCAGATGTAACTTCTAAGTCAACAGAAAATATAGAATTTTTACTGTATTTAGGTTGCAAAACACAAACACTTTGTCTTCCTGAATGATGACTGCTAGCTTTTATTGAACTAGTCACAGATCATTGGAGAGGCGGGTTTTCTTCAGCTATTCTTCATTATCTCTTTCTTTGGAGTCACTCCTAAAAATCTGTTTAAAAAAAAAGAGAGAGCAAAAGATGCAATTCCCTCAATTAAGAGCCATATATCAGACTAAGGGAGTTGACAGTACACTACTGAACTCTGAGCAGATTCCTTCAGTCATGCATTCTTGCATGGATTATTTTGGCGGGAAAATGTGTTGCAATAAAAGGGAATGGAAAATAGGGATATAAATTACTTTCCAGAGCTTGCATTCAAAAAATGTGGTTCTGCCTTTAAACAGTCAGATTTACCAAGTAGATACCGGATCATTCCTAACTGCTTGTTTGGTAGAAAGTTCTCAGAAAGAAAAATCAGTTCAGCACTTTTCTTAAAGCTGCAAAGACAACTTTAGTCCTTGATACTGTAAAATACAAAGGATTTTCCATAAGATGTTGCGTATTTTTAGAGCACCCTTAAAGCATGAGTGTGAATTCAAAGTGTTAAACATGAAAGTATGAGTGTTTATTTGAATGCTGAGACTCGGTGCCATTCTGAAATCCAAGGTCAGTCTCGGATTACTGTATATGGCCTACACAGTTAGGACAGGCAGTTCCCATGCATCTTCAAACCAGTTTATTGCATGAGGCATGAGGGGAATCTCTGCCTTTTTTTACACATTCAGTGGTAACATTTGTGAATGCCTCTTTCTCCCTGGTGTAGTCTGAAATTACTGAATTTGGACAGTGAACTCAACTGCTTATTTTTAATAGTGTGCTGTTTTTTAAGATATTTGTTTTAACAGGTGTAAATCAATAGTCTTGAAATTATGCTTTGTGTGGCTAAACACTATTTTTCTTTCAATTTTCCAATTAGTACTGCTCAATTTCCAAGTTGTATACTAGTAAGGACACATACTTAGGGTTTAGGAAGTCTTATGTATGTTGACAATTTTATGTTTTTACTGAACGGTAAACTTTATAGAAAAGTGAAATGAAAGCATTAAACTAAGAAGAATATCTTCTGGTATTCCCAGAATGTGACTCATCAGCAATGGGTATGTAATCCAACGCTCTTAAACTGAGGAACTGGGGAAAGAAGCCAAAGGGAACAGTGAACATAAGTTACTTATCCTTTGTAGCACAGTCTGTCTTTCATCCTGTGAGAGAACTTTAACCAAACTTGATTTATGCAAAAAGCTGTCACAGAAAACCTTTCTGGAATTACAAGTTTTTAAAAACTGCTGAGAGCTCTGATTGTTCACCACCTCCTAAAGTATGTGTAACACTGCTCATCTTGCATCTAGGCTACGAGTACACAAATAAAATCCTTGAAAGTACAGAGATTTAAAAAAAAAATTATATTATAGCCAGATATCTCCAGAGTGTTTGGCAGGAGGTCTTATAACTGGTTTCTCTCTCTTGTTGGATTTTCTTTTTTTTCTGTTTTCTAATAACACTTCTAAACAAGAAAGAAGGGGCAGATTCTGCTCCCGTGTACAGGCAGAGTCTGACTTAACTGCAGATATGTGGTAGAGTACAAGAACCAACGGTAGAGGACTTCTGGGAAGAGCATGTGTTGTGCGTATGCAAGTTCCTGTGTTTGTTTTGGACATGAATAGGAAAAGGAACCAAGGTTATCCGGATCCTGAATAATGCTTCGAAGTTCTGGAACAGTGCTTCAGAAATGCTTGAACTATGCTGTAAAGCTTTGTTCTGAATTCTAAAATACCAGCTCTTTTTTCAAGAAAACACACACAAAAAAGTCTTTAATTCATTGTGGTGATTTCTTAAATGTGTTTTTCAGATTAAAGAGTGTATTTAAAATAAAACCAAGTGCAACCATAAATATTCTTACATCTATATGTATCATTAACCATATTGACTGGCAAATAAAAGTTGGGCCAAGTATGACAGAGGGGTTACTGACATACTTATGTTTATGCCTTTTATCAGAGTCTGACAAATTTGTAGCTGATGCTTGGAGAAATAAGAGGAGAAGCAGTGCTTATAGCTGAACTGCTGTGGTTGCCTCTCTGAACCAAATTTTCCTTAAAATTAGGAAAGGAGAAATTGTCGTGGAGGAATGTATGTAAAAATGCAGACCTCCAGTATGTAATCCGATTAGTTTAAAAGATGCTACTTGGAAAGCAAACTTAACTTCATCTAAAACATATTATAAGTGTGCTATAATTATAATGTGGGAACCAAGATAAACTGAAGTATAGACGTACTCAAAATCACTGCCTCAGTTCTTCCTTTCTCTGAATGAAAAAAAGAGATACGTTCAGATAAAGGATTTGCAGATAAAGTCTTATTATACTGAGCAGCACAAAATTTTCCATGAAAGCAATAGTGGCAATTAGGAAGCCTTGCCCTTGATTTCTTTAGCTTCTTTATAAAGTTAGGGCAGAATTTGAATATACCAATTAATTGTATTTTTTCTCTGTCATGTCTGTGAATTGGGTTCCAATTTTATACTAATTTCGACAGAAGACATTTCCTTTACTTCTGAAGGAAAGGCACTAATTTATTGTTTAGTATTTTTAGACTGCTTTGGAACTTGGCTTTTGGCTTTTGTCTTTTGTAAAGCAATCAAAATTTAAGCCTCTGATGAATGGGAACATGATACTTCTCCTAATGTCAGTGCTGTGGAAGGTGAGTGAAAAGCAGTTCTGTGAGTCCACCCTTTTCAGTGCCTTGGCAGTGGTGGGAAAAAAATAACATGATTTTTTTTAAAAAAGTGTGCATCTACATCTCTGTGTTATTTTGATAACTGACCTCTTTCTGAAAGAGGTTAAAATATGTCTTGGATATTGTGTTTTCTGTACACTATGAAGGGATGGCTCTTTAGCTTGTAAATTAGTCAGTTTACCTTTGCCAAATGTACTGATAAGTAGAATGTACCTTGCCTGTTAGAAGATTATTTATTCAAAGTTTTTGAAGGGTGTAAAACACAGTGTATTGTGATTCATGCAGTGTTTTCATTCAAATGAGCTAGAATTTGTTAATTACCTTGCAAGGTATTGATTTTGTTTATTTATTTCTATCCCTGCTGTTTTGCTTTAAGCTATAGTTGGCAATTACTTTGTTTAAATAGCATTTGTGAAACTCTTATTAGAGTAGTTAGGAGAAAATAATTGTGTGTGTGGGTGTTGGAAAAAAGATTTCCATTATGAAAAAAAAAATATTTAAGACTGAGTTCTCTCTTTACTCATAGAGCTACCCTGCTAAATATTTTGTCCCACAGCAACAGTTGAAGTGCTTGTCAGTGCTAGAACAACAAAAACAGTATAGGCAGAGAACCTTTAAGTGAATTGCTTCAAGCTGAGAAAAAGGGGGGAATTTTTGTCCGTGCTCCTCCTATTTCTGAAAGAAGAATTGGACGTGATAGTATGTAGAGAAGTGCAACTTTCCACTTGGTGGCTAGTACATAACAAGACTCACGGGGCTTTTTTCTCTACTACTTCCAGAAAGTCTTGGATCTTCTACACTGGCCAGTCCAGGCTGCTCCAAATTCTTTCTCCCCTAGAGATGGGGAAGTTTTATGGAGGAGGTTCTCAGCTGTGATAAAAATGGATTTTCTGGAGAATTTTCAAGGCCTCTTGTCTCCTTCCATAGCTCTTAATTGGGCATAGGGTAAAGCTTTCATTTGGGATCTGGCGATTGTGCAGAGTGTAGAATTATTGACCCAGTTCTCCTGCATGTGGTTGGTTTGTTTAAACCATGGTATCCTGATAGCAGGAACTGTTTTGTATCCAAGCATATAATAAAGCTAGATGTGATGAAGTCCTTGGGCTAACTGGGATTTTATGAGTTCAGCTGCAGTGCTTGTCCTTCAATAATAATAAGTTGTTCTCAGCTCTCTTATCAGGAAAGTCTTATGACATAGTTTATTTGTATGTATCAATGTAAAAGAGGAAAAGTCGGAAAATATATTTTGATTGCATTCTTCTGTAAACACTGTTATTGCTTTCTATTTTTTAATTTCTTGCCTCACATCTTAGGATGGTGATTCCTCAGGTCACTGTACTCTTGAGGCAGGTAGGTGAATGCATTAATTAGAAGGCAATGTGTTAACCATTAGAAAACTTTTCTCTTTCCCAGTCTGTTTGTATGCTACAACATATTTTGTAAAATTTATAATATAGGATATGAAATGAACTGGGAAATATTTTATTAAATCCATAAGTTCAAAGTAAACTCTGAACACTGTAATGCCTCAGGGGATCTCTGAGGGTTGCATTGTCCCACCCTCTGCTCAGGAGGGCTGGCTTGGATCAGATGGTTCAGGGGTTGCCTGGCTGAGTTTATGTGCCTCCAAGGATAGAGATTTGACACCTCTTTGGGCTATCTGTTCCAGTGTTTGGCTAGTCTTGTTGTGAAATTTTTTTCCTGATCTAATTGGAATTTCCCACGTTGCAGCTTGTCCCCAGTGCTTCTCATACTTGCAGTGATTACTTACAAGAAGAGTCTGGCTTTACCTTCTCTATGCCCTGCTCTTAGGCAATTGAACTCCACAGTAGATTTTACTTTAATCTCCTCTTAAGACTGATCAGCCCCACTTCTCTGACTCTCATTGTACATCATGCCAGAAGATTTAACAGAATCACCTACAGTAATGTAGTTTTGTGGCCCTCATACCTGATGAAACTCCTCTGCTTAGCTTAGAAAGTCTGGTGGACTTCACTCATGAAGTCACTCCACTCCCACCAACTTGTGAGATGCAATACTGTGTTGGGCTTTTTGTACTTTTGTGTTCTTGATAGTTCCTGAACTTTTATGCAAAAATATTTGCTATTCCTGTTGCTAGTGTCAGAAAGCAAATAGGAAGAAAATAACTGTGCAGAAATTATATGTTCTTTTTCTTTCTATTTGATTTTCTTTAGAGGGGTTGGGTCATGAATAAGTCACTAAAATAAACAAACCTCAAAGCAGTGTTAATCTTAACAGCTTAACATATTTTAAGAATTATGTCATGACATTCTTTTTAGTATTGGATGTTGTCCTGAGCTGCTAATAATAAAATGTTTTAGCAATGAATAAAAGTGGATTCTATTTTAATCAGTGTGAATATTCCAGGGTGCATAAGCTCCTCTGAAAACTCACAGGATCAAATTCTGCCCTTGAAGTAAAGTGAAAGGTTTGCATAGAAGTCAGAAGACCAGCTTTGGTCCATAGTATTTTGCTTGGCTTGTTTAAAGATATGCTGGATTCCAGAGAGTATTTTAAAACGTGGAAACATTTTTCTTAGTCTGTTGTGCCAGTTACTACTCTGTTCTGTGTGTAGTCAAGAAAAAGCGGTCAGTGTTTCAAAGAAACAGATCTGTGTAAGTGATCATCATGCCTTAAATATTGTCTATACATTCAGTTTAAATTCAGAGTGTAAACCCAGGAGTATCTTACATCAGAGAGTTTTAAACAGTGGTGATGTTAAGAGAAGTTTGTGCTCTTTTTCTCCTCACCTTTGTGTTACAGCTGTGCTTCAGTTTTAAGTACGCCAAGGCTGCAAATGATTTTTTCAAACAAGTGTTACACGTTTGTTTTGCATATTTTTAGTTGGTTTCCAAAACGTATTTGTGTGATATCCTTTATAGAAGTCTTTCAGCTTTAGCTGTTACCCTTCGCTTTCGGTCTCTGCCATGGCCGCTGCTCTTGCACAGAATGTTGTGGTTCCACATTTTAGATTGCGCTCAGCCCAAGGCTGATGCGGTTGACCTGTCCGATGATTGGGCTGGGCCAGCACAGAAGGCTTTCTTTGAGCTGTTCTTAGCAAGTGAGATCAAGTAGCTCCTGGCATATATCAACTTTAACTGTTGTTTTACTTTTCTGTCCTCTAGTTTACTTACATTCATTGCATTGATAACCCTCAGAAGTTACAGAATCTCAGCATCACAGTCTTACTTTGTCTCCTGTGACCGAGTGCGTGGTGCCAGCAGTCCTGTAATGAAAGAGAAGTACAACTTTTTACATGCATTCTTTTCCTTACTTAGTCTGCGGGAAAGATTGAGGAGTACTCAGTCATTTGGAACATTTTATTATTTTCCACATGTGATATTGCAGTGAACACAATATTTCTTTCATAATAGAGTTTCTGTGGTGCTACTGCTTGGGTTTTTTTCCTAATATGTTATGGAATCTTGAGATACTGTCTTCACAGTATCTTTGTGGGGTGCTGGAGGTTACCCCACACACTGTGCCTAATGGTTAGTGGATTGAAGAATAGAAATGAAAGCAAATGTTCTCTAAGGTATCAGCAAACTTTGTATGCCTGGACTGAGAAATTTAGAAAATAGTGTTTATAGAATTTGTATTCAGACCCATATTCATTGGAATATTCCTGGAAACTCAGAGTATTTATGACTTCCTTAATTTGACTCTTAGCTTTCAGAATTCATAATTGATGAGCACACAGCATCCACCTGTGAAAAATTTGGTTTGTAGGGTTTGTTTTTCAGGAGAACTCTGTTTCTGATGTGGGAGTAGTCTGGTTCTCCATGTTGATTTTTAAACCTTCCCAGCCATGAAACTATTTTGTCTATATCGGCATTCTGCACTTCTTCCAGATATCTTCCTCTATACTGAAAAAGCTGCTTTTTTCTTGTATGAACAGTTGTAATTTAATTTATTTTCTATATTACAGTGTGCCTTTTTATCAGAGAGTACCAGAGTTGTTTTAGAGTTTATAGAAAAATCTTAAGGCAAAATGGACAGATTTTATCCTAAGATATTTATTTTTTATCTTGTGAATACTAGTTTTTCAATTACATGGTAACAGTAATTTTAACTGAAAGGATTTTTTTTAAACACTGGGGGAAATAAAACCCCAAAACACCAAAACCCACTAACAGTCACATAGAACTGTGTCGATGCTAATTTAGAGAGAAGCAAAGAAGTATATTTTGCCAGTATGCAATGTCAAGGGAACATTAGAGTCTTAGAGTTGGCTCTAATTTCCTGCTTTTCCTATTATCCCATAAATATTATGGAATAGATGGTTTTATTAATTTAATGCTGCACCTTGAGTTTTGTGCTCCAAATTACTTAATGATCTGGGCCGATAGGGAACACTGACTCCATTGCTGTGTGTGAAGTTTGGGATGGAACATACCTTCCTGTGCTGTGGTTGTTGCACACATAGCCTGTCAGAGCTGGAGGGAATATCTGGAATCCTATGAGGGTAGACTCTTCATCCTGTTTAGACTATAAACCAAGAAAATGTATGTATATGAATTTTCCGATGTGTATATGGGCGAGTTTTTGCAGGAATGTACTAAAGTGGCCTTTCTCTACTACCACCTATTGCTCCCCAAAGAATTTCAAATCTCTGCTCCAAATTATCAAAATGCTAGACCTTCTGAGAAAATGTAAGGAAATCATTATGATGAATATTCCTCTGGTTTATAAAATTTCATCCTTAATATCTTTATTTTGTATGTTAAAACCATCTGAATATATGTAAAAAACTGTTGGATTAAATGTGTTGGTATTTCTACCATTTCTACATATAATAAAATGTATGTAGTAAGGACTTGGAGAATTTCCATGTAAATGCCTACAGACATAATTGGAAATTCGTAATATTCACTTATCTCCCTCCCTCAGTTAAAACACTTCTAATTATGATATCTAGTTTTTCTGTGATAATTGGCATGAGTAGTTTCCAGTCCATGTATGCTGGTCCAGAACTGAATGAAATAAGTACTGTGGGAGCAGATTTTAATCAGTTTAAACATAATGGAGAAATTTAAATTTGAATGAATGACTGTGGAGCGTGGATTTAGAACCACGTTGTGGAGCAGTGGAAAAATATTCTGATCCAGACTCCTTCTTGAAGAGATCTAATCCAAGTTAGATTGTGTTGCTCAGGATGCTGTCCAGTAGCATTTTGACTTTCCAGGGGTGATGCCCCTCAGCCTCTTGGGATGGTCTGTTCCGGTGCAAACTGTATTTTGTGTTTGGGCTTGGGCAGGAGTTGCCCACACAAACTGCTTCTGTGTATCCTTCTGTGTATCTGCTCATTTTCTCCCTCGTGGGATGAGCCATGCATATGCTTTAATGAGCTTGCCTTTCACTGACCAGCTGTCCTGTGCTCTTTTGTCCTTCAGCATCCCATGTGAGCCTGACTGCCATTTCCCCACAGAAGCCATGCTTTGCTCTCCTGCTGTCCAGTGTCAGTTTCTGTTTGCCTTCCTCACTTCCCTTAACTTTCCTGTCACACATGAATGCTTACTATTAACATCTGTGAGTCGACACAAAAGAGTTATGAACTCTTTGCAAATAAAAAGTAGGCTTGGTATTTCTTTAGGTGGAGTACTTTACGTATGTGGGTTGGTTATCTGGAAGTAATGTCTGCTTTTGATGTTAAATGTCTCTGCAGTTCTCTAAGTTTTCAATAACCTATAACCTTAGTGTTTTAAGCCATTTATTTCGAAGTAGCAGGACTTTCATACAAGACATTTCATCTAATATCGCAATATTAACTTTTTTTCTTCACTGAAATGCCTCTCTTTCAGATTACATATTTCAGTCTGTGGTATTATAATAAGCAGAATCAGCGCAGATGGGTAGATTTGGACAAGCCTCTAAAAAAGCAGCTGGACAAATATGCCTTGGAGCCAACTGTGTATTTTGGAGTAGTGTTCTATGTGCCTACTGTTTCTCAGCTTCAGCAGGAGATTACCAGGTAAACTTCTTACATGTGTCTAAAAATTTGCTTTCAGTATTCTGGAATGTATGGCTTATTTAAAAGTGTGTGCTTTCCTCTCCCCCACCTTTATAGAAATGAAAATTACTTGAGGCAGAATTTATGTTCAAAATGTGTATTTATTTACCTTTGGAATACTTAAAATATGTGATAAATTAAGCAAACAACTACCTTCTTTGTGATCTTAAGAATCTGTTCAAACCTGTTTTAAGCAACAGGCATACTTACATGGTCAGACTTTTGATTGTTTTAGTCTCTTTATGTTTGTCTCTTTTTTGTTTGTTTTGAAGAGCCATATGTTGCTATTGTGGACATCCATCCTGCACAAAGCACGTGCAGATTTTATTGAGCTACGCTTTCCTTTGTTTTGCTTTCAGTACTTTCTGTACTTTCAGTACAATACATTGGCAAGCTACAGGCTAAGTTTCAGCTTGTGACTTTTTTTGTGTATCACTGAGCCATAAATATGGATGCTATTTCTGATATTATGTACATATTTCTACTGTGAAACTGGGGAATATCACATAATTGGTGCTGACTACAGGGGGAAAAATAAAACTAAGTATGTATATTGGCCAGTTATTCTTATGAGCCTACACATTGGCTTCTAGTGGCTTAATGTGTATAGTTGTTCTGATTTAATGATTCTTTTTAATAGGCAAATGAGTACAAAACCAGTAACTGGATTACAAACATGTATTTGTTATTTGAGAACTATGTGCTTGCATAATTAAACCATTTAAGCTGATAACTTCAAATGAGCCTTGTTTTGAGTGGGGAGTTGAACAAGGTGATGGCTCAGAGATCCTTTTCAATTAAGTTATTCTGTGGTTACATGAAACTGTGTTTATATACTGTGTTGCTAAAATACCCTGCCAGACACCTTTCCTGCTAAATGTGGTGTGAAAGCTTTTCAGGGAGATAAGCCTCTTGGTGCAGACACTGCTGCTGTTATTTATTGCTCAATGCTTGGCAGCTTTAGTGTTCGTTTGATGTGCAATTTCTGAAAGATTATATTTTTCCTGAAAACTCCAAAGTTTTGTGCTATTTCTCAGCAATTTTGCTGGCTTGAAAATCTTTGATTCAGATTCCGTGTTTGTTGGTGTATGAGGATGCATTAGAGTAAGATAAATGTCATGGTGTTGCACTGAATAGCTAAATTGCCTGAAAAAACTTGAATAGTCTTCTCTGGCATTTGTTTAAAGAATATGATGTTTATGCTGGAGCTTTAACAACAATTTTGCAGTGTGCTGCCAGGTAGAAAGCAGACATCTATGTGTCATCCTTATACTCAGGTCCTATAGGTTGGTACTTGCTTTGATATATGATAGTAGTCTGGATTAATAGAGTTTGGATTAATTTCAGAAATCTGTGGATTTTTTCATGCCTTTTTAATATAGATGAGATTGAGCATGTTTAAGCAACTTTAATGTACACCAGGAAATGGAAATGTCATAGATAAAAAGAGATATCTCAAGATACTGTTAAGATTCTTCATCTGTATGTTTACTTTTAGTAGTGTTTCTATGGAAAGGGTTTACATTCCACTTCTTGACTGGGAAGACTTGTTTTCTCAAATGCCTTGAAATGTGGTGGCTTTTTCCTTTCTTTGTTTTTAAGGCCTGGGTTTAGTCCCAGCTGTTCTGTGTTGTATAAGGATGTCATGTACTATTTTATGGTGTACTGGTTTTTTATAGTAAGATCCTGAAGAGTCTAAACAATATTTATGAATTGTCACTGTATTTAACAGGCCAGTAAACAGTGAAGGAAGAGAGCTAACAATTAATATAAATAAAATTTATGTGGTGTTTACCTGAGCTTTTGAACCACTGAACGATTTATAGCACATACTTCCACATTCTCAGTATTAAAGCCATACTTCACAAAAGTTGACATACAATATGTCATTGTATAAAAACAAGAAGTTTTTAAACCTAGGATTATAGAAGAAAAATGTACCTCTTGGCCAAGTCTGTGTAGCTTTAATGGCAGTTTTGAGGTGTTTTGGGCTCAAGATAGAGAGTTCCATGGAGAGCTGAAAGGGGCAGAAGAAAGGGAAAAGTTAGATTAAAGGACAAAAATGGTGCCTTGAAAGTCAGAACAAAGTGCACTCAGAAGTTGTAATGCAGAAATGAAAGTCACTATCAGGATTGGGTGCAATGTTAGATCTATTGGAAGAGAAGGCAGTAATACAGCAGCAGTTTACTGAACATTGTTTAGAGATAATAATAACAACATTAAGGACAGAAGAGGTAAAAAAAAAATGAGAGTATGGTAGTAGATAGAAATTGTGGAGATTCTTTAAGATCACTGATTCTGGAATGCTATGTGAAAGTTAAGGGAGGCAGGAGTTAACAAAGGCCTTGAAATAGTGGATCCGAACAATGAGGGTGACTACTCTCCACTCAAACTGGGAATGCAGAGAGGAATAGGAAATGCAGGCATATTAATCTGCTCTCTCTTTAAATTAAGAAGCCCCTGTTAGCTTTTTATTTTTTCTTTTTTTTTTTTTTTTCCATGTAGGTATCAGTATTATCTGCAATTAAAGAAAGATATCTTGGAGGGCAACATTCCTTGCACACTGGAACAAGCAATACATTTGGCTGGTTTGGCTGTTCAGGGTAAGTAAGGAATTGTGCCAACTAGCTAATGTTGCATCAGAAACTTTGATGATATATTTTCTATTGCATGTTTTCTATTTATCAGTCAAAGACCCAACTCAGCAAGTTAAGTGCTTTCTGAGCATACCCCTGGGTCTGGGAAGACTTCTAGCTCCCAATTTCTGCATGTCTGGGTGCCGGGAGCTGTAGAAGTCTTGTAAGCTGAAGGATGCTCCAGCTGCTCTGTGCAGTATTTGAGTAGAGCTGCAAGTTAGAGCTGTCTGTTGGTGCTGTACTGCAAGTGTCTGACAGGAGGGAGTAAAGAAGATAGAGCTGGAATATTAAAAATTTGTCTGGGGAAAGCTCTGAGACATTCTGCTGTAGCTGACTCTGCTTAGGCCTGAATATCAGGAGGCCCCTTCTAACCTTAACCATTCTGTGATTAAAAAATCAAACTATTGGAACCTCAAAGTATTAAGGAACTTGGATTCTGATTGTTTTATAATTTCTTCTTCTCTAACCACAAGGAGTTTTATCAATTTTTATGAACAACATAAAAAGATGGGATATGTTTTTACCATTCCTCTTCCTAAACACTACTGGTTAGTTTATTCCGCTGCTTTACTTCCAGATCACAGTTCAGTAGGATGGAGAGATTTGCTACTGGAGATCCTGCTGCAACTGATTGGGTGTTAAATAATTTTGTTTAAAATGTTTGACTCCAAGAATTTTTTCTTTTTTTAGCTGATTTTGGAGACTATGATCAGTATGAATCTCAGGAGTTTCTACAAAGATTTGCTTTGTTTCCAGTGGTAAGTACTTAGTTTAAATTGATACATTTCCATTCTTGAATTGAAAAATTTAAATTTAAAACTTTCTTAAAATTGGTAAAAGCAAATCACTATTAACAAGACTCCATGATCCATCCAGCTTACTGCTCACTGGGTTATCAAACTCAGTGAAGGTTTTCTTTGAGGTTGGGGTGAGATATCACACCTTATATTACACAGAAGTAAAGATATTGCAGGATCTTTTCAAGTTTATTGTATATTACACTGAAAAGAAGGTTGGGTATAGATGGGAAAGTAAAACCACTTCAAAACAGTGTTTATGCTTTCTGGGTTTATTTGCGTGCATATAACAGCATCTAAGCTTCAATATTAGAGTGGTGAGTTGATTCACCTGTGTAAGGAAACTATAACCATTTAATTTTGTAGAACTTTTTTGTATCTCATTGCATAAATGCTGTCTTACCTTAAGGGTTGGCTACAAGAAGAGAAAATATTGGAAGAAGCAACACAGAAAGTTGCCTTGCTACATCAGAAGTACAGGTAACATGTCTAAAACTCTTTATTGCTTAATTATGATCTTCAGTAGCTCAGAAAGTTGTGAATCTCAGAAGACAGTGGGACTAATTTCACCTCTTATTTAAATGAGTTTTTCTCTAATATATCTGCATCAAAGTTACCAGATTTTCTGCTGAATGAAAGTGAAAAGAGAACAGAGCACCTAGTAGAATAAGTAAGAGGATTTGGCTTGAAAATTAAGAATGCAGGACAACATTAAATAGTGTGACTTCACCTTTATGTTTCTGAAACTTTCTTGTATGAAGTTGTGACCCCATAAGGATGTTTCTTGATAAACAACTTTGGCAGGTAATGAGGGCAGTAGAAATGTAGAGACAGTTAACTGTGCCAGATGGTTTATGATCTTAGGCAAAAGGAAGCTAAGGTGCAGTAGTCCAGGACAAAGGAATGTCAGAGAAAAATGTGACTATGTGAGTAATACTGAAAATTTTTCACTGTATTGTTTTAAAACAACAGTTTAAATATTTCGATTCAATTTATCTTTGAAATGCATTTGTAATAAGATTGCATGGTTCAAGTTCAGCAAAGAAAACTTAATCTGCATGATGTTAGGAAAAAGTGAAGAAACAGAGAGATTGACGATTGAAGAAGTATTGAGAGACATAGCAATGAATATGACAGGACTTTGCAGGTAGAAATTGTGACTTTTAAGAGCTGAAGTATGCTGGTGAGTAGGTAAAAAACAGCTTTTAATCCCTGTGACACTACTGCAAGTCTGTGAGAAAACTGTCACTTGGTGTAGGTACAAAACCCGCTACCTTTACCTACAGATCTTGTCCTCATGTTCTCACACAGTATAGTTAAAACTCTGTCAGCATTTAGAAAATTAGTCTGTCTTTCCTGAAATGTGGAACATCAAACTTCATTGTGAATATTGCTACAGGGAAAATTAAGGTCTTGAACACATGTGCCAGTGTAATCATTCTGAAAAAGTGAGGAAATATGGAGAAAATGGTGGATTCAAAAAAGAATGTGATAATTGTCTGCCATTAGAAGATAATTTTAACTGGTCTTTGTTGCCATTTACCCCTAAAGATGCTTGAGAGAAAGAAGTTACCAGAATCAAAGTGTAAAGGCTGAGAAAAATATCAGCCATTGGAATAGATAGAAACAGCATGATTTGATGATTTCCTGGATGTCTTGGGAATGCTTTTCAAGCTTTGATGATGCCATTCATAGTAAAATTAAGATTTTTTTTTTTCTTATTGGCAGTAATAGCTGATTGTTGTTTTTATTTTTAGAGGCCTTACTCCTCCTGATGCGGAGATGTTATATATGCAAGAAGTAGAACGAATGGAGGGCTATGGTGAAGAGACCTACCCTGCAAAGGTAAACAGGGCTTTGATCTTTGTCTCAGTTGC
Source organism: Pyrocephalus nanus (assembly GCA_038380795.1). NCBI lineage: Eukaryota > Metazoa > Chordata > Aves > Passeriformes > Tyrannidae > Pyrocephalus > Pyrocephalus nanus. The sequence continues at coordinate 45,879,282 of CM076265.1, read as the reverse complement.
CTTTTTTTTCCCTCTTTAGAAGGGTTGCTTCCTGCCAAAAATAAATAAAACCCCAAACCCACACCACTCAGAATTTTCTCCTCCTTGTAGAATTATAAAAGCAGTTATTTCTCTTGTAACTCTGCTTTCAAAGACTTTTTTCTATATTTATATAACTTTTTTGCAACTTACAGGACAGCCAAGGAAGTGACATATTCATTGGAGCATGTCTTGATGGTATCTTTGTGAAACACAAAAATGGTCGTCCTCCTGTTGTATTTAGGTCAGTATTGTTCTTTCTTAAAATGTCTTTGTGTGCTTCCCATTTTATATGTGTTCCTCACAAGCATAAATGACTCTTAGATATGATGTGTATTTATTAATTTGATAAACCTGAATATAGTCTTGTAGTCACACTACAGTGAACACTGAATTCCATTGGAATTTTTCAATGTAGTGACTGCAGAATGAATGTCTTTAAGCCAGATTAATTGTAAGAGATGAACATTTAATATACAGTTCCGTTGTGAAGCATTTATTAAATCAAAAAGGAAAAATTCTGGGCACACACAGTATCTCAAATCCTGCGATGGTCACATCAATTTATGTAGAAATATCCAGTTGTAAAATTGTCCAGGAGCTCCTTTCATATATTATAAATAAAATAAAGTGTGGAGAGTTACATGATAACATTTGTTTCATTATTTTGGATTCATACATTTTTTAGTTTATTATTTAATGGTCTGCTAACTTGTAGACAGAGGTGTGACTTTCCTAACACTTAAAATTCAGTCTTCTTGTGAAATGGCTTTATCCTCACTTCGAGAGGAGTTGCTTGGGCACCTTTGGGCAGAATTTTGAATAAATTTTAAAAAATACATTTTTAGATTTTTAAAAGATGAGTCTCAGCAATTTGTAGTTATTGCTAGAGCAAGAAAGGCTTCATTCTTAGTGAACTTTACCTTTCTAGAATTGAATCTTTGAATCTAATGGAAACCTTGAAATCCCGTGGTCCAACAGTTACTGGAACTTCACTGCCAGTTCATTTCTGGGGTTAGAGAAAGTAGTAACTGTGCTATTTCTCTTAGTAGTTTTGTTTAACAGAATTTATAAATTCAGTACTGTTAAATGTCCTTCACAAAATTTCTGTCTCTGCTGTTGATGGGAGAGCTGATGCCAAGCTTTTTTTAATTGTCTGGAGTTGTCCAAGTGCTCTACTCTGCTTTCTTGCAGTGTTAGACAACAGCTGTACTTTTCAAGCACAGGGGAGAGGAATAAAGCATTGTCCATGCACTCTGCATAATTTCCTAAAGGGTTGTGGATGCAGTGTCTGTAAACATAGACAAAAACCCCAGCACATTGGGAAGCATCAGAAAAACATTCATGTTTCAGTTTCAGCATCCAGTTTCCTGCTCTTTGCTTGTTTGTTGTATGACTATTGGTAATTCCACCATGGATAGATAAATCATGCATAGAAAAATGATCCACTAGTATAATTTACAAAGGCTGGGTTATGGTTCAGATTGTTCAGATAATTTCATAATTGCGGCCACGAATGCCTATGAATGAAGGCCTTAAATTTGAGGGATTTTTATTCTACGTCAAAATGGGGACATTAGTTTTCTTTACCTCATGCATATCATTGGGAGTAACTATAGAAAATGGTGTCAGACTTATCTATGTAATGAAAATGTGAGTCTTATAAATACCTTTAGAAAGAGTCTTATATATGTCATTCTTCTTCCATGTGTTTGTGCACTGCAGAATCTTCTTCTAATGAATCAATTATGTAAGCTTTATTTATACTAACATAATTCTAATGGGTCAAGCTCCATTTATATTTAACAAGAAGATGAATAAATATATGATATTATATTTTATGTAATCTAACTTTTTCTCATCTGTCAATGTGCAACATTTCTAGAAAATATGTATAATAATGCCTTAAAGGCTTTATTCAGTGTAGATTTAATTTCTTTTTTTCCTGGAATGTATGATTTGCTTTCAAGGAGTTGGACTGTTATAATTTACTCATAATTAAATTCATCTAAATTTAATTTTTTTTTTAAAAGAACACTTGAAAGAATCTCAAGTGGAAGACAAGTAATAAACTTAATACTGTATGTGATGATCATTTTCCCAAGTTAGTCACGTGCGTATTTTCCTTTCAGCAGCCATTTAATGGGTATGGAAGTGATGGCCTGTAACTTGTTCAGATAGATTAATGAACCTTTTCACAGAATCATAGCATATTCTGACTTGGAATGGGCGTATCAGGATCATTGAATCCAACTCTTAGCCCTGCACAGGACCATCCCCAAGAGTCACACCAAGTGCCTGAAAACCTTGTCCAAACACTTGAACTCCATCACGCTTGGTGCTGTAACCACTTCCCTGGGGAGCCTGTTCCAGTGCCCAACCAGCCTCTGGGTGAAAAGTGTTATCCTGATATCCAACCTCAACCTCCCCTGGCTCAGCTTCATGCTGTGTTCTTGAGTCCTGTCACTGGTCACCAGAGTGAAAAGACCAGTACTTGCCCCTCTGCTTCTCCTCATGAGTATGTCCTCAGCTCTTTGTCCATATTCTTGGTGATGGTTTTGCTCTTCAGTTGCATTTTCTGTGGTTTGAAAATCAGAGCTTGCCAGTAACATTTTATCCCTTTTGTCTGCAGGTGGCATGATATTGCCAACATGTCCCACAATAAATCCTTTTTTGCATTAGAGTTGGCCAACAAAGAAGAGACAATTCAATTCCAAACTGTGAGTACATTTTTTTTTTTGCTAAGACATCAGTAAATATAAACAAAAATTAAGACTGATAATTTAACTCAAAGAGTAAAACCTACTTTTTATATATTTAGCAGATTTGAATTGTATGAGTGAGCCAAAAGTAATAATACAGTCTTTGGCTAGCTTTTTACAGGAAGGCATTAAAAATCAGATGTTTTATGTTGAATACATTGACACATTTGGTCAGGTGTTCATAAACATTATCATCCATTCCAGTAAAATTTGTAGCATGTTTTTTTGACTTTTAAATCAGTGGCAATTAAAGATAAATATGGTCTTAGAGCTTTACTGGAATGGGCCATGGCATTTCTTGCAGAATTAATGTTATGTGGCATCTGCCCTTTGAGTTGTCAAAAGGCAGCTGTTGACATTCTTATGGCAATCTTTATTAACTTTTTCATCTTTCTTATTAACTTTTTAATCTTTATTAATTGTGTTAGTATTACAGCTGATAAGAGTGTCTTCAACAAAAGGCTTCTACTCTAAAATTTCATAAATCTAATAGCAGTGTTAGGTTGGAGTGGAGGTTTGCGCCTGCAAAGTAGAGTTTTAGGGAAAACCTGGTGACACTAATGAAGTTACATTAAAACAAAATAGGTCAATGCTAGTTTAATCTTAAAAATTTCAGTGGCTTATTTGAAAGCAAGTAAAGGGTATGCATATATGGCTTAATGTAAATTTTGCCTTTTTTTTTTTTTTTTGGCAGGAAGATATGGAAACAGCAAAATATGTATGGAGGATGTGTGTGGCTAGACATAAATTTTACAGACTAAATAAATGCAGCCTGTAAGTAGAATACATTAGCACAATTCTTGTTGCCTTGAAGCTTCCATTGGGAAGTGAAATCTTCTACTACTTCTGTAATATCTTTACTGTCCTTTTTAGATGGTAGAAATGAATGACTTGGGTTAATTTTCTTAATCTTTCTTTGAGAAAACACTTATCACCAGTTTTTGAAACACTTTCTGCTTTATGGCAGAGGAAAATATTAAATACTGAAGTCTTACCAATTGTGAGTGTTTGGCCTTTGCTTCTGGATCTCAGGGCTGTGACAGACTTCAGTTGCTTTGGGATCCAATGTTGCCAGTGCTTGTGAGCCACTGGAATCACTTGAGTTTTGGCCTGGGTTTGGGTGAACTGGCCTGAAAGGACACTAGAGGCTTTAAAAGGGTGGGAAGTGTATGTGAAGCACTCCTGAAATGTGCTGGACTGACAGCTGAGGGGTATGTGGTTCTTTAGATATCCATGGAATCTGTATAGCTCAAGTAGCACCAATGCAAGGTAAATTTAATCAATTCGTCAAATTAAGTTTAATTGGGCTGGTCTCCAGCTTGTAAATTAGCGGCTGGAATCTGAGCTACTTTACTGATACAGCTTTTCTTCAGTTAAGTTTCTTCAGTCAAAAAGTAGGGAATTAGACAGAGTGAATATTCTGTCATAAAAGAAGCACGATTCCCGTATTCTCTTTGTATGTGGGAAGATAGCTGTGGAGGGGTGGCTCTGAAATCTGCTGAGGCCAGTGGAAAGATAGTGAAATATTTGTGCCACAGGTGACTCAACAGTGTGTTTAATGCTAATTTATTTGAGAAGTAAGATTACTTTGAAACAGAGTAAACCTCATACTTTAAAGTTTGTAAACCTGACTGCCTTTTGAGAGTGATCAGAAATATTGGTAGAAGTAGTGCATTTGTGTGAATTGTGCATTGCTGTCTGAATAATGTCAGTTCTATAGTTCCATATTGAATGCCAGGCTCTAGGATTACTTAATTACTATGGTTTCACCACAGCATGGTTTTGCATGAAGTTAAGTCCTCAAAGAAACTTTTCTTATTATGTCTACTCTTAAAATTTCCTGTTGTCTGGTCCTGCTGCTGAAAACTGTCTTATGCATGCCTGTATTAACTTCAAGGTTTTTTTTCTTAATCTGTACATACTTTATCTTTAGAGACTCCCTGGACTCTCCACCTGAGGAGGGCTCTCAGAAATCTTCCCTCATTCTTTCCCTTCCACGCTTTCCAATCCTTTCTCGTCCTTCACTTCCTAAAGGGTGAGCTAAACAACATCTTTCTTCCTGAAAAATAACATTAAAAAAATAAAAATAACATTAATATTATACTGCTCTCTTTTGGCCTCTGTCTTGCTGCAAGACACAGAGAACAGGTGCAGTGTAGGGTGGGGGGGAAAGGACCTTAAGACTGACATCACGTGTGCAATCCAACAAATTATGAAAATTCATTACTGTTACCTTGAATGTTAGAACATACGAATCCTCATGTAGTATAGTTGTGCTTTCCAGTTCCTGTAATGTTACAGTCCCTAAACAGTTTTACGTCTGACTTGTAGAACAGGTAACTCACAGTATGAGATTTTATATGGGGTTCAACTTCGGAACTAGTCCCCAGTTACTCCACTGCTTTTTCTGCCCTACTGCAGTGCTTCAGGGACATCTCCTTTTTATGCTTCATAGAGAAGAGGCAAACAAATAACTGAGGTATTTTGATCCTGGCTTTGTGATTTTTGCTTTGTGATGGTGGTTTATGCACAGAGCTCTTTCCTTTTGAGACTGCTGGGGAGGACTATTTAACATAGGCCTGGCTCCAAGAAATGTAGAGTCATTTTAATTGAACTTGGGAGTGCTTTCCAGTGTTTGACATAGGTTTTGCTATTGTTAAGAATAATTTCTTACCATAAAATTTCTTCTGCAGACAAACTCAGCCCGTTACAGTGAATCCTGTTAGAAGACGGTCTTCGTCCAGAATGTCTATGGTAAGGAGAGCAAATAGCTTTAAGTTTGCAGTTTTATGGATTTTAAGTGACTTTGAACCAAATATTAGTTTCCTTCAGTGAAATAAAATGAGCAGTGAAAAAGATGAGTCTAGTATGTGAGGAACTGTTTCTGACTTGTAAAAAAAGCTGCTATGTAATATATAAATAATAGGATTAAAGTAATTGCAATGAAAAATATTTTAAACATTTCTATTTTTAGTTTGATCACTCTGTCTCTAGGAGAGTGTCCTAGATGTCAGATGCCAAGATACAGTCTTGGGTTAGTGGTGTGTGTTTGGAGTTTTTTCCCCAGTTCTTTACTTACTTTTTGCATGACCTCACAGGAGAAATTTCAATTGCAGATTTATATATATAATATATATAATATTATACATATATAATAGTATACATTATACATAATTTTTTTTCAAAAATTACTTTAAAAAAAAAATCAGTTCTTAAGTAATAGTAGGATGTTTTCTTTCTTAGCCTAAGCCTCAGCCTTATATGATGCCTCCACCACCTCAGCTGCATTACAATGGTCATTATACTGAACCATATGCATCTTCCCAAGGTAAGTTCATTAAATCCACTACCACACTACACAACTTTGGAAGGTAAAAACTATAATTTTTATTTGTAGCTACTTTATTTAGAGCTGAATAAATTAATAAGGTGAACATGGGGTAGGTTTGTACTAGAACACTCACTGAAGTGCTTGCTGCTGCTCTAGACATACAGGCTAATGTGAAATACAATCATAGAATCAATCATAGAATCCTTTAGATTAGAAAAGACCTTTAAGATCATCAAGTCCAACCATCATTGCAGCACTATGAAATCCACCCTAAACCTAAGTGCCACATCTACAGGTCTGTTAAATACCACCAGGGACAGTAGCTCCACCACTTCCCTGGGCAGCCTATTCCAATGCCTGACCACCCTTTCTCTGAAGAAGTCTCCTAACATCCAATCTAAACCTCCCCTTGTGCAACTTGAGGCCGTTTCCTCTTGTCCTGTTCCTTGTTACCTGTGAGAAGACACTGACACACACCTCACTGCAACCTTCTTTCACGTAGGTGTAGAGAGTGATAAGGTCCCTGAGCCTCCTTTTCTTCAGGCTAAACAATCCCAGTTCCCTCCAGTGCTCCTCCTTCACATCCTCTCCTATGAGAGATGAGTAAAGCTAGTTAACATAACATATACACCAACAAAAGACTGGTGTCTTGTGTGAGTTGGAGCTGACCATTACTTTTTTTGGTTCTTGTATCAATGTTACGGCATTTTGAGATCCTTGTCAATATCGATGTCAATAGCTGCAAAGAGTAACTGAACCCCCAGACAACTCACAAAAACTGAAAAATTAAAAAAAGTAATTGGACCTAGGATGCAGGAAGAGAGGAGTTTCAGAGTTTGCTTGACTACAAGGTGGTGGGGAATTCAAAGGCTGAGGAAGTTTGCAAGTTATGGAACTGGTATATATTTGATTGAAACCAAGAAAGAAAAAAACCCAAGCAACCCCTAACTAATATTCTCAAGGAGTGTAGACTCCTAATCTAAGTGGTTTACAGAAGAGTCATGGCTGATTTCTTGCATGTTTTTGATTGTTACACATTTAAATTAAAAAACTTGCTGCCCTCAAGTGTTGAATCAAATCTTTTGCAAAGTTGCCTCAGTTTTCATAGGGTTCTTCCAGTCCTACAAGTCTGCTGGATAAATAATACTTTAACAGCTCAGTGGGAAGGGAATAAGCACATTTTCTATCTAAACAGAGTTACACAAGTCTTCATGAAATACAGATACTCAGCTACATTCAGAATGTAGCTGAATTCTTTCCAGTTTAGTGCTAGATGTCTAAACTGTTAGATCATTTCCTTTATCCATCAGAGTAGGTATATGTTAATCTGCAAGCAATAGATGGTGGCAGTTTAAACTGTCTCCAACATTTCTGGAGAAAAGGTAATTTGATTTTTTTTTTTAAGACCTTGTGGTACTATATGTACTTATGTCATAAGGGGTAGAAGAGAGAAGAAGAGCAAGAGTTTTTTTGTTTGGTTGTTGTGGGGCTGTTTTTACTATTTTTTCCTTTCTTTACTGTTTAAACTGATATTACCCCATTAGTGCAAATCCATGTGGACATTCTTTTTTTCAAGTGGTGTGATGTAACTCTGACAGGGGCTTTGTTTAATTTGGACTGAACCTTAGCAAACCTATCCTAAAAAGAAGAAAGCCATTCTTAAACAGAGAGTGTTTTCCCATAGGAATTTGAATAATTGAAATAAATATAATAGGTTATTCTGGTCTACATACTTTAGGTATCAACAACAGCAGAAGTTGGGGTTTCTGTTTGTGTTTGTTTTTTTTTCCTTCCCATTTCAATACAGAGCTAAGAATAAGGTTCTGAAAATCTCAAACGCTACTTAGCTATGTCTTAATAGAAGATAACTTTGTTTGATGTCTTGGACATAAAGACTGTTCTTAAACTTTACTTTCAGATAACCTCTTTGTGAGCAATCAGAATGGATACTACTATCACTCTCAGACTAGCTTGGATAGAGCCCCTCATGACTACAGTGGTCGGATCCGCAATGGTAGTGTCTATAGTGCACACAGCACAAACTCCTTGAACAACCCACAGCATTACTTGCAGCCATCCCCCATGTCTTCTAACCCAAGCATTACTGGAAGTGATGTCCTCAGAACTGATTATGTCCCCTCACACAGACATAGTGCACTAATACCACCTTCTTATCGTCCCACACCGGACTATGAGACTGTGATGAGACAGCTCAACAGGGGAATGGTGCACACAGATAGGCAGAGTCATTCAATGAGAAATCTTAACATCAGCAATTCCTATGCTTACAGCAGACCTGATGCCTTAGTTTACAGTCAGCCTGAAATACGAGAACACGCTCACTTTACTGCTCCACAGTCTAACCATTATCCATTTAACCTGAACTACAGCTTTCATAGCCAATCCCCCTACCCCTATCCTGCTGAAAAGCGCCCAGTTGTTGGGGCAGTCAGTGTGCCTGAGTTGACAAATGTGCAGCTCCAGGCTCAGGATTATCCAGCACCAAATATAATGAAGACTCAAGTCTATCGACCACCTCCCCCATACCCGTACCCGAGGCCTGCAAACAGTACTCCAGACCTTTCCCGGCACATCTACATCAGCAGCAGCAATCCAGATCTTATCACAAGGCGAGTGCACCACTCTGTCCAGACATTTCAGGAAGACAGCCTGCCTGTGGCACATTCTCTTCAGGAAGTCAGTGAGCCTCTAACATCAGCACGCCATGCGCAGCTGCAGAAAAGGAACAGTATTGAAATAGCAGGCTTGGCTCCCAGCTTTGAAGGAATAAGGATTAAAGAGAGGACCATGTCAGCTTCTGCAGCAGATGTGGCTCTTCCAAGAGTTATCTCAGAAGGGTCACAGCCCAACATTCTGATGGAGAGAGCAAAGCAAAAAGAAGGTGAGCAGGAAGAATGTGTGAACTGTGATCATAAGAAAACCCTTTCAGATGCCACTATGCTGATTCACAGTAGTGAAGAAGAAGAAGAATTTGAAGAAGAAAACAAGGCTAACACAAGTCTTTCTCCTCTTCCTGAAGATCAAACCCAACTTTCATCTGTTATGGGAGGTTATTCTCATGATTCAGTACTGAACTACCCTTATAGCTCTGTTGCTTCATCTGCTGGTCCTTTGCATATTCTTGAGCCTAAATTACATATTACAGAGGCAGAGAAGAGAATGAAAGATATGAGCCCCGTTCATTTACTAGTAGAAAGCCAGGTCCAGAGAAGAGGGGAAGGACTGCTTACTCCATCCATGTCAGAATCTGATCTTACAACATCAGGGAGATACAGAGTAAGGAAAGATTCAGTAAAGAAGAGACCTGTGTCTGATCTTTTGTCTGGGAAGAAGAATATTGTGGAAGGCCTTCCCCCACTAGGTGTAAGTGGATACCATTCATCTTGTTTTGGGTTGTCTGTAGCAGAAGTTGTTTGGGGTTTTTTTTGAGGTTTGGGGTTCTTTTAATCAACCTGAGATGCTTTTAAAACATGTGAATTGAAAGCTACCTTAAGCTTAACCTTTTATTTTTCTGTGTTTCCCTGATTAACTTTGCTTAGCTGTCTTTTATCCCCTTCTCTGCCATGTCTGAGTTCTGCTTGTATAGTCCTCCCACACAAATCCAGCTGTGCAACCTCCATCCGTCTGATACACCTAACCTGACCAGGAACTTTAAAATGAGCTGTTTTAAAGTCAGCTCTAGATCCCAATTCTGTCCTATCTGTCCTTATCTGGAACAGAACCAATTCTTTCCATTTAACTACCAGCTTTCTAATCTTCCTTTCACAGAAAAGTCATATGTAGCTGAATGTTTACTTTTTAAAAAATTTGCTTTCTTCTTCTGACCTAAGTGGGGACCTGACACATTAAACAATAAATTCATTCCTTGCATTCTCTTCTTTACTCCCTGCCTTTCCCTTTCCAAATCCTTTCCCTTTTGCCTTCTCTTCAAGACATTTTATCTCAGTAAAGTTATTTCTTCCTTGCCATGCCTCTTTCTCCTACTCCAATCTTATGAAGCCATGAATAGTAAAAACCCACAAGTTTCACTTTTCCCATAATTCCCACATCACAGAAGTATCAAGGTCTGTGTGTATTGTACAGTTTTACTGGTACTCCTTACCACCCATTTTGTTTTAAACTTTTGTTCAGTTTTATGTAGTCTGTGGCAGATTTCAGGTACTAATAGAGGAAGATAATTTTTATTATTATTTTGGCTTTTAAAATTGATTGCTGTTAATTTTGCACGTCTGATTTAGTGTCAAATTTTTTTCTGCACAAATTGGACTGCAGTGGAACTACTAGATATAACTTCTACTGCTGTGGTAACTTCCAGCTGATGCTGCAAAAACTAACATATGCAAAAGCTATGCATTGAAATAGTTACTGCTGTCACAATGTTTTGTCTGTCAGACATGCTATACAGGGAGCTGAACACAATGAAATGAACCTTCATCAGCTTCGATTCATTTTATAATGATGTATGTTTTTCTACATCCTTTCCTCCTGAGTTTTTATGTGGATACAGGAAAAAAAAAAGTGATACCTTTCTCCTTGTGTTCACATTTTGATAGTCACTTAGTATTTTTTCTCCAAAAGATACATTTTCAGGCAGTAATGTGTCTACCAAAATCATACCCTGCTTTTCCTTTTGACAGCTATGTAAATGTTCCAGTCAACCTTTGAAATTAAATTGGTAACTTTTTCATTGGAAGTGTTCAGTAACATAGTTTCTAGTGCAGTAACACTTAAGAGTGCCTCTGTGTACTACAGAATATTACCTTTTTATATTCATAACTGAGATGAATATCCTAGTTACAAAGCTGGCCCCTACTAATGTTTGCATGTTTTGCTTCTCAATGAACTTTTGTGTTTGTGTTCACTTTTAAATGTGGTCTCATCCTCTTAGCTTTGTCTTCCTATTTCTTACCACCATTTAGCTTTTGAAAGCATTGATTATCATTCAAGCAGCATATGCACTCCTATTTTTACTGTATTTTTGTTAACACGTAAACTTTGCAATTGCAGGAAGGATGACATTACACTTTTTAAAAGAATAATTTGAATTTATTTTTTCATAGAAATCCCCCTTGGATATTTTTCTCAAATAATGAATAGTTACTTCCATAATTTAGATTCATGGCCTGGCCTAGGACTCAAATCTGTCTGCAGTTCTGTGTTCATTATTTGTATGTACAGTTTGTTGCAAATGTAGTAAAGCATTTAACTATATCCAAATATTTGAAATGAATATGCTCATTTTTATGCCTGCTTCTGGGGAAGAAAAGTGCCGTAAAACTGAATAGTCTAGTAAGGAATAATTTGTATGTATTTTTGGGGTTGGGAAGTGATTTCAATTCTGTCCAAGAATGTTAATAATCCAGAGTTGTCACCTCACACCCTCAGTTGGGAGCTTTGCAGGGAACAATATTTGTCATTCTCATGCAGTTTCATTACCCTGTCTGGAATGAAGACAGACTTGTGTTGTGTTCTTGGAGGAATGTAGTCCCACCACCCTAATCTCTCGCTGCAGTGCTTATCAAAAAAAAAGGTCAGATCTGTTTGCAGAAGGGGTCAAAGATGTATCCTTTACTTGGTTGAACTCAGCTGTTTTCTGTTTATAACTTCATCAGGTATTTAAGAATATTAACAAATTTGTGTTTTCTTTTGCAGGGTATGAAGAAGAATAAAAATGATGCAAAAAAAATGGGGCCTTTAAAGCTAGCTGCCCTAAATGGACTGGCATTGACTAGAATGCCTCTGCCAGATGAGGGGAAGGAAGAACCAACAAGAGCAACAAATGATGAAAGGGTATGTTGAAGTTATTTAGTGCTTGATTTACAGCAGTAATTTGTCAAAATTAAGCGCATATGAATGGTGCTTTTTGTTGACTTTAAAATGCTTCAGATTCAAATCAAATGCTGAGAATAAAACAATGAAGAATGAGATTTCTGATTGACAAATTATTGCTAGAAGTATGGGGTGTAGCTTAGATTTTTAAGACACTGATTCAATTATAGTTCACCCTTTGAATATATAGGAAGAAATTATTAGTACTTACTGATACATTTTAATGAAATTCTTTCTGTTTTATTTCTTAATTTTTGGTTTTCTGGACTGAAACTTATAATTCTGAGTGTGAGATTGAATTTAGTTGTAATTATTAGTAATTCAGAGAGAGTTTAGAGTAAGTTATGCAGCTAAATTGCATCCCCAGAGTACAGTTTGCACAGATTGTATTTATCTGTTTTCCTCAGGTGGCTCCCATAAAAGATAGATGGAACTTGTTCTATCTGCAGAAATTTTAAATACAGTAAAAGATCTCAGATCAATGAGAGGACATCAGGTTCTAGAATTTGAGGATCTTTCTTTGAGAAATACAAGACTCCATCTGCTTGTGTCAGGATAAAAATCTTCAGTAAATACGCTTCACCCTGTCTCATATATCATTAAACAAGTGCAGGGAAGTTGCCATCATTTCTTTCTAGGTTGATCTTCACTAAATTCAGCCATATTATTATTCAGCTAGCTCTGCCCAAAAGGGTTGAGGTAAAGAAGAAGCCATGAAGTGATGTTATGAAAGAGACATGTCACTGCACTTTCTCTTGAGGCAGTCATGCAGGGGCAGAATAGATACCATGAAATGGGAGTAGTGCCTAAAACAGTTGAGAAGAGGCAATGCAAAGTAGACACAGGACATGAAAGGAAGTCCAGAGTGCAGATATTTTAGAAGATGAATTTAGTGTTGATTCAGTGCCTGTTTCATTGGTCAGCTTCATGTTATTATCAGTTTAAATAAGGGAATTCAGCCTAAAGGTAATAAAGGAGTTTGTACAGTTGATATATTGGTGTGCAAATTGCATATGATTGAGGTTTTACACCTTCCTCTGCAACATTTGGCGTACTTACTTGATACAAGATACTTTTATGACCTGATACCACAGAGCAGTTGCTGTGAGAATCTGGGGGCATGTGACATAGATGAAATTTTCTGGCTGAAATCTTACATATTATTCCTCTAATTATTGTTGGCAAAGAGATGCTGAAATTCCAGAAGTGTCTTATGATTTAGAAAGAACTTGGTTTCAAAAGAATAAAGGGAGGGTGAGAGGGAGAGCAGCTTATTAAATAGAACAGATTGAGTTATACTATTAGAAAAAAATCTGAGTTTATAACTCAGCTAGAGCAAGGGATTCTAAGAAGGTGCTGCTGCTGTATGAAAAGTTTAGTTTTTCTCCATCCAAACAATAAAGTTTGGATGGTTTGTTTATTACTTTTGGGTTTTGTTTGTTTTATTGCAAGGTTAAAGGGGAACTTTCAAATAATGGCATGTAACATGGTAAATTGAGCAGGTGGGTTAATAAGTATTCTTTGTTCAAAGGTATTTGAGGCAGTATGCAGTATAGCATAGCTATCTGGTTGGCCAGTTTTTTTTCCCCCCCAACTGGGCTGTCTTTATAGAAACTATGAAGTAATTTTTCCTTCACCAGCAGTATTCACATAGGTCTTTGTGACCTAATGAAGTATAACAAGCTTCTTAGTTTTCACTTGAACAAAATTCCTGCTGGTTAGGGCTGCTTCTAATTCGTTCTGGTATATTTGTGAAAACATTAATAGCTGGGAAAGCATTGAAGAAGTATGTAGGAGACAAAAATACATACATTTTATCCTTCATGAATACTCTCTTAAAACTGACTCACCTTAGATTGACTTTGTATCATTATCCTTGTTCTGTCTTTCAGTGTAAAATTCTGGAACAACGGTTAGAGCAGGGCATGGTGTTCACTGAATACGAGCGCATCCAGAAAAAAAGGCTTATCGATGGTGAGTGCTCAATAGCTCGGCTTCCTGAAAATGCTGAAAGAAACCGGTTCCAGGACGTCCTGCCTTATGATGATACCAGAGTAGAGCTAGTCCCAACCAAAGAAAATAACACGGGTTACATCAATGCATCTCATATCAAGGTGAGAGGAATACTGTTGGGAAAATATTTTACGGTTCGTGAGGTATCTAAAAATGCATTTGGCTGTCAATTTTGGTTTGATGAGTGAGAATCTCTCCATCTCTCTCTCTTCCCCTTGTTCTCCAGAGGTTTCTTTGGAGAAAGGAGGAACCTGTTTTCCTCATTACTTAGGAGGGTTAATTATTGGAAGGATCTTCTGCATTTCACTCCTCTATTGATCTACTGTCTCCTTTCTCTCTCTATCTCATCTCTCTGGAGATTGGTGCTAACAGAAGGCATGTGTATTCTTCCCAGAGTTAAAAAGGCCAATAGCTTTAAAACAAACTTGGATCCTCTGGAATGGTTATGGTATTTTTGCTCTGCAGTGATAATCAGTTTTTCTTCTTTTTCCGTAGTCTCAGACTGTATGTACAACAGAGAGTGAGCGAGCTCCCAGCTTAAGCTTTTTTGGTAGATTAGAGGAATTGATGAAGCCAGGGGGAAATCTGCTTTTTCAAAATCTTCAGTTGTCCCCCTTTGCCATCCTTAATTCTTTAAACTCTGTTAAAAAAACTGAAGAATTTTCAGGGTGACCTCAAGAACCTTCAAGACAGCTCATTCGTTTTTCAATACATTTACCTGCTTAAAGTGCAACCATTCTTGGCTCCATGCTTTCTCTGAAAGGAGTTGAGATCCTCAAAGCAGCAGTTGTACCTGTGTTGCTCTTTTTTTTTAATCAATCTGTTTGTACACTGACACAGTACCATTGTTTCTCTGCTTCATTCACAAATGTTGTGTGAATCTTCTGACCCTTCTCAAGCAAAATAACATTTTTGGGGGAAACAGAAATTTCTGAATTTTTATTACTTATAATAGCATTTACAGCACCAAGATATGCAAGCTTCTCTAAACCTGAATTTGCTACAGTACCTTCAAAAGAAAAATACAATTTTATTTTCTCATTTTTACATTATGCTTATGATGTAAAGTACATTTACTTAGTCGTTTGCCTATACAATTCTGTCTCTTCTGCATCTAACGTGACAAGACACAGCTAAAAATTGGGACAGATATAACTCAAAATGGGCTCCTACTTCTGCAGTGTTGCTGTCTTTTTTCATTTTGTGCATCTTCAGAATTGGGGAAAGGGTTTTGCATAATTACTAATACAATGTCTTTCTTTTTTACAGATCTCTGTTGGGGGCATAGAGTGGGATTACATTGCTACGCAGGGCCCTTTGCAGAATACGTGTCAGGATTTCTGGCAGATGATCTGGGAACAAGGAATTGCCATCATAGCTATGGTGACGGCAGAGGAAGTGAGTATAAATTGAGTCGGGTTTCTCCCAAATATTCCACAAAGAGTTTTTGTAATCTGTTAGAGGGAAGGGATCTTTGCTCTAACAAGAACAATCAAAGACAAATTTCTAGTGACTCCTTTGCTATTCTGTCTTGCTTTCTTTGGTAGAAAGATGAATTCACAAACTCTTTCTGCTGGAAAGTAGTTTTACTCAGTAAGAAACCATAGCATTCTAGTAGTATTTAATAGAGGAGAGATACAGTTGTAACTACAGTAGAATTAGTTGTATGAATGCAAGTGTTTTACTTTTAAGGAAAGTGGGCGAGAAAAAAGCTTCAGATACTGGCCACGTCTTGGTTCACGACACAACACTGTAACCTATGGAAGATTTAAGATTACCACGCGATTCCGTACAGACTCAGGCTGCTATGCAACTACAGGTTTGAAGATTAAACATCTTCTCACAGGACAGGAGAGGACGGTTTGGCATTTGCAGTACACTGACTGGCCAGAGCATGGCTGTCCAGAAGATTTAAAGGGATTTTTATGTAAGTTATATTAAATAGCTTTGTTTTGGGGTGTGGTTTGTGTTGTCTTCTTTTAATACCTTCTAAAACGGCTGCTATGTAGCAATTAGCTTTTGATAAGTATGCCAAGCATTCTGCTGTGAAAGTTTTCTTCACACAAGCAAGAGATACTGAATTATACTTTTTGCAGGAAAATACCTGACAGTTTAATAAAGGGACTGTTTAAGTCTGAAGCCAATAATTTACTAAAAGTTCATATAGATTAAAACATAGTTGCATCACATACTGCATATTTGAGTATGTTACAGCAGTAGCAAGATGGCCGTGAGCCACCTTTAGGGGGGAATAGGGGAACAAGACATGGAAATCCTTACAAAAGTTAGATGATCTTTGTAGATCTACATTGCTTTCATTGGGGTATGACTCATGATTTATATAATCTATTTTTCTGTGGGATGTCACTTGTTAAATTACTACTTTTCTGGTGGTCATACAGCATAATAGCATGGCTTACGGGGCTTCATGTCCTGAATGAATTATTCTTATCTTGTTGAACTTAATAGCATACTTGGAAGAGATACAGTCCGTGCGGCGCCACACGAACAGCACTGCGGATCCTAAAAGCTCCAATCCCCCTGTACTGGTGCACTGCAGTGCAGGTGTGGGGCGAACAGGAGTGGTCATACTATCAGAGATCATGATTGCTTGCTTGGAACACAATGAGGTGATCTCTTTTTCTTTCTCGTGCTGTCAGTAATGTTAGGTAGTAAAACAGAAAATAACCTGCCTAAAATATTTTATGGCTATTCATCTGAGCAGTCTTTGGAAGAGCCCTTACAACTATGCTTGAAAGAGCTCTTGGAAATTCAACAGAAGTTAATGATCTTCTAGAGTTGCCTACATACACACCAGGTATTGGAATGCTCATTTGGATTCCTGACTCTGTAAGATGTTGAGTCACTGAGTGGAACAAGGTGTGCCCTAGCCTACTGAGCATATTTCAGGATTTCATCCTGACTTTAACACTTCTTGCCTTAATTAGAATGGATAATATTCAAGAACATGCTTTGTAGGCAATCTCTATGCTTGTTATTAATTATTTTGTTTGTAAGTGTAGAGTACTTGTAGTATCAGTCTCAGCAAAGGAAAAAGTGCTAGTTTAATAGAATAAAACCTAGTCCTATCAGCTTTTAACCAGAAGTGAACAGCTATAAAGCATTTATTAATAATATGCCAGCTGAGACTCAACAAGCTTATTGTTTCGTTGTGCATCGCTGTCCTAACACTGTGACAGACTTTTGCAGCCATTATATTTGTGAAGACCAATACCCCATGAGATAGGTATCTTTACTATTCTGCATATTTCACAGATGATCAGTGGTGTAGTGCAGTCCATACTGCAGACGTGGGCAGTGAATTGTGAGGGATGAAATTAGAACAGCTACCCTTAGATCACCAAGGTACTGCTCTGAACCTCCAGCAGAGAAAGTGCAACCCAGTTTCCTTGCTCACCAGTCACTTGTAATGGTTTGTTCTCTTCTTTCAGATGCTGGACATCCCACGAGTGCTGGACATGTTGAGGCAGCAGAGAATGATGATGGTGCAGACTCTTTCGCAGTACACTTTTGTCTATGGAGTTCTCATTCAGTTTCTCAGAAGTTCTAGACTTATCTAATCTCTGCCACTTCCTAAGGGACACTGCAAGAGTTTACAGAAAGGAAATCACAGTTGTCCAGATAGACTTGGTGTTTTCTTTGTATGATGAATCACACAGTTACCTTTTAGGGCTGCTGTGTGCCTGTTAAAAGTGTAACAGTCCCTACAAAGTAGGATCTTCGCTGGACTAAATTCTTTGTATGTTCAGCTGCAATCATATTAAGGAAGAATTTCACTTTTACTGGTCTGTAGTACTTACACATGTTCTTTGGAGTGGTGTTAATCTGGGCAAAATATCACGGAATGGAAGTACACAGCACAATTTTACTAACATTATGTTTTGAAACATAATTTTTGACTGTGTGAAAGCTAAAATCTGTAGGAGCACATGTGGTGAGAAACCTGCTCCTTGGGAATGTCAAGGTCTTATGCAGTTTCATTCTGCTTTCAATTTTATATTTAGAACAATACATCTATATTTTTAAAAATGAACTTTTGGTTTCCTCTGGTTTATTTAGAAAAATTAGCAGCTTAGATATTTCAAGCTATTGCTTTAATGACAGTTATTTTTATACTCATAATTTTTAAATTAAAAAACCCAAAACACCACAACACAAAACTTTTGAAACAGAACAATATTTTCAGAGGAGAAGACTGACAATGTTTGAACAAACTTTTCAAAA
The DNA here is from genome assembly GCA_038380795.1 of Pyrocephalus nanus. Taxonomy (NCBI): domain Eukaryota; kingdom Metazoa; phylum Chordata; class Aves; order Passeriformes; family Tyrannidae; genus Pyrocephalus; species Pyrocephalus nanus. Next base: position 45,861,063 of record CM076265.1, on the reverse strand, counting down.
ATCATGCAGAAAGTCCTAGGGGAAGCTATTGGTAATTAGCTGTAGTGCCATGTAATAGAATTGACAAGTAGAAAGATAATGGAAACTGTTGGTAACTTTCATTTGAGTGGAGGCATTTCTACCTGAAACAAGAAGAGGAAAAATATTTTAAGTATCTACGAGGTTATTGGAAACAAATGGATGAGAGAAAGTACATATTCAGTATTATTCAAATGTTTAGAGGACAGTTTGATTTTACTGGCTGAAATCAAAGTGGATGCAAATGTTTTAAGCACTTTTTTTTCGCTGTTATTTATGTAATTAAACAGAGGTAATATAATCATGCATTGTTGCATATGGTAATATACCATTACTAACCTGATATTTTAGGAAGAGCCTTTTAAGCTGATGAAATGAGAGAACCAAAATGGGAGTAAGAAGGTGCACAGTGGTGAAGCAGAAGTGGTCGTATGAAGCAGAATGGAGGAGGCGTGGCAGCTGTGATTGCTGGTTTACACAGTGCAAAGATGACTATTCAAAATGTTAGTGTTCCCAGCCAAGAAAGCCGTTAAAGCACTGGAAGTTTCTGTAGAATCCTCCAGATTATTTTGTCAGCACTAGAACAGCTTTTTCCAGTGCTGCGCAGCATGGCAAAGAGTATTTGAGAACACTTGTAGAATGTAAGAGCTGTTAGAGGTAACACTGGAAATGTGGGTATTTTAGTAGCTGTGTAGGTGGCTGAGTCAATGGCTGTGGCATGGACCTGAAGATGAGTCATGCCTTTGGTAGTTTCTATTTTGTCCCATGGGGGCTGATCTAATGACAGTATCCCTAAATAATCCTCTGTCTGTGGTTTTCAGATGGGAACAGTGTGGTTTTAGCTGCCTTTTGAGATGCTGAGTTGAAAACCTATTCAAAAATGAGCTATAGCTTTTAGATATCTGGTTTAATTTTAAAAAAACCCTATAGTAGATCAATCTGCTGGAACACTTAAGTGTCCATTTCCCTTGATACCTGCTTAGTGAAATGAAATGAAACTAAAAGTAATTTTTATCAGTGCTGAAATGATATTATTTTTCTGAGCTCTCACAAGGGTTTGGAAACTATTGAAACCCTTTCAAAATAACAGTTGTGTCCCAAAACATTAATTAAGAATGATAGATAGGTTGCCTTAATTTTCTCTATAATAAGCTACTTCCACAAAACACACAGTCCAAATGACATTGTGCTAATATGTAATTCTGTACAAAATCTTTCACTTTAAGGCACACTGTATTGATCTGGTGCTTTTAGGTCTTCTTAGAGGCAGTCTGAATTTTTGTACTCTCAGTATAAGTTAGATCGAATATTCAGACTAGGGAAAAGAAATGTTGTTCTTACATAAATTTCCTAGGAATTATTAATTGCCAAATGTAAAACTGGAAGTCCAGAGAAAACCAGTTGTTGAAGATTGATTCTTTACATATAAATCTTGCAAACAAACCAAGCTGACATTTCTGTGTTGAAAGATGTATTGAAAGAAACAAACATTCTTAGCTATTTGTAATATGCTGTGTTTTAAAAACATGTTTAATTTTTGCCACAGTTTACTGCTGTCTGCAGAAATCTTTTTGAATGGAAGGGCAGGCTCTAAAATGTAGCTTGTACCTTTCCTGTGTCTAAATTTTGGACTGTGATCTTCATAACCTCATAAATACAGTTTTAATGACATGATGGACAACCAGAACTTCAAGCAACAGCTTTTAGCTGTTCAGCAGTTACTGGAACAGAATATCAGCTGCTAGGCATTAGAAGGAACAGTTATAAGAAACAATTTAATCCAAAACTTATAGGATTATCTGAAGTGGGTGAGAAAATGTGTCTTTTGGCATATTTTTCTGTTTCTGTTTTGCTGAAAGAATTTGTGTTCACTTTTAGAGGCAGTTGCTCTCCAATCTGAAAGTCACAGTCTTGATTTTTATTTTTAAGCATAACACTGCTACCTCCTCCCCTTCAGCTTTCAGTTTTGTCCATCAGCAGTCTGGTTTTGCCTTAATAGACTTGACCTTAATAGACTTGACTTCATGTGAACTTTCCTGCTGACAACTGCAGGATTGTGTTTGTATGTAAGCATATGTGTGAGCACTGAAAACAAGCAGTTTCTCTTCTAAAGATACCAAATGAAATTATACTTCACAATCCCCTGTAACAAAATTATTTTTAAAACCATTGTTTAGATTTTCAGTTAACTTATAAAAGAAAATTCAGTTTTTAGCACTTTGTTCTGAGCCTTGGAAAGGGATGCATTTTTTGTAGTTGTGCTGGGTGCTTCATGAAGCGTTGGACGTTAGAAGAACATCCACTGTCCAGCTCCAGTCACAATGTGAGTTGGAGGTAGATTTATTTGTCAAAAGCTTAAAATTTCTCTATAAGCCTGTCCATTTTGCCAAATGTGTTTCTGTTTTTACAGGAATGAAACCAGATCATTATGCAAGATTTGAACGGATTTAGTTTAGTAAGAAAAGTTGTATGAAGACATTCTTGCAGTAAATGGCAAAAATGATGCTGATCTCTAGGGATGTCAGAGCTCTCAGGGACAAATAAAGGTGCTATAAACTGTCAAGAGACAGATTTGACTGTCTTTTGTTGGCTAGGTGGAAGATGCTTTTTAGGATCAAATTTTTCGAAGAGTCAGGAGAAGAACCCGCAAATTGTAGCAAGGACTTCTGCACATTTCATTTCTTTTCTGGTTGTTTTGATGGGAGATTTTTGGCCAGTGAATCTTTGTAGTTTTGGGCTAGAAGCTCTTCTCTAAGAAGCAAAGTCAAAGCCCTGTCCATTGCAAAGATGTCACCGACTTAGCTGGATTATCTGTAGGCTGCAGCTCCCTCCCGGCCCTGTTGGGTGAGGGAGAAGCTCTGTGCCACTCTGGGGAGTTTTGCACAGCCTGTGCAGCCTGCACAGCAGTGCCCTCCATCTCTGCTGTACCCTGGGAAGAGCAGGAAAACTTTTATGCCTTAGTGTTGCACTCATTGCAATACCTTTTGCACAAGTGAACAATAAACACTACAAGTGCAGGGTGCTACAGTTTATATGTAGAAATATATTTAATTCAAAGCAGGTGAGCAAGGCAGGGTCCCTGTATTTTTTTGGATGAAGAGCTGCTCTAAGTTATCATCATCACTTAGGGGAGAAACTAAAATAAAGTAATAACAAATAAAAGTAAAATAAATTTGTACTAAAATGGAAAAGATTCTTGACATTTTGAGAAATTTATTTCTGGTTTCTCATATAATCCTCTGTGTATCTGTTTGAAGTGAACAACACTTGGAGCAATTTTCTCCAAAATAGTCCCTTTAAATTTAATAAGTAAGACCACCCGAGGCTGCTGCTACATATTTCCTGTTGGAGCAGCTGTTAAAGTTGAGTAGCTCATAGATTTCAATGGCCTCTGGACCAAACTTGGGAGCTGCAGGGTTGTTTATCATACAAGCTAGCTGTGTAATGAGACCTCAGTTTTAATATCAGTAGCATTATTAAATCCCTGGACTTAAAAATAGTGAACCCATTACTATATTTCAATAGCTAGTTCAAATTATTAATTTAAAAGAATCAGTGCTTCAGTTGCTAAGAACTCAGTGCTTTAGAGTTTAGGGTGGTTTTGATTTTGTTTTCTTAAAATACTGCAAAGTCATGCAAAGCCAGAGTCCAGTCCTGCAAGATGCAAAATTCCTCTGTTCTTCTGTGGGAATTAAAATGGGCTTATTGCCAATGAAAGCTTGAGCCCTTCAGGCATGAATGCTCACGTCTGCTTTAAATTTAAATACATATTACCAGAATTAACCAAAAGAATGCAGCAGGAATGTGCATACAGGAAGGTACAGCATTCAGAGGAAAAGTAGCTGAGAATTCAGAAGAAATTGTCTTGTTTTGGACAAGAGAATTCAAAATTTTGGACACAGACAGTGAGGATTTGAGGAGTGGCAGAAGGCATTTGGAGGAGGATTTGGAATGTTTTGTATCTGCAGCAGAGCTGCTAGAAAGGTTTGAGTCATATGGTATGTTTTTCATGGCATGGTAGGGTAAGTGAATATGTAGTCATAGGTGATATTTTTACTGGCTTTTTAAAATGTGATTTTTTTTAAACTCCAAATATTTTTTCAGAGGCTCTGTTATTTTTACGTATCTTCCTTTCCAACTGTATTGAATAAAATCTGTCAACTCAATTTCTGTTTAATTATTAAAGGTCAGATTTTTCAAACCACAGCCTCTGGTTTTACAGATGCAAAATGCAGGGGGAATAGGCATTTTTTTTGTAATTTGGCAGTGATGACTTCTAATGGATGCAGGTGAGATGATTTGAAAGTCTGAATATGTAATGAATGAAGCCAGGTGTTTACAGTTGGTGCGAGTTGCACCAAGTTAAGGCTGGGCTGACAAAGAGGCTCTTGAAATGTGGAATTTAACCTGTGCTTAGAAGTTCTGTTGCAGTCCAGCATTTGCAAAGCAGGTACAGTAAAATAATGTAATACTGTGCTAAGGTAAGGGAAAAATCTTAAACTTGTTGCAAACATGTCTGTAAAAACAAGTTAAAGAATAACATTTCTTAGGAAGATCCTGCTGGGGACCAGCTAACTTGGTGTATTCTGTTGGAATCACATATGTTACTTTAAGGTCTAACTGGGCTGAAAAAAATAAAAAAAAGATTTGTTGACTTCAATGAACATTTCAAAAAACTTTTGCTAAATAGCCTTTGGTTCTATTCTTTGCTGTTTTCCACATGATGCTGTGTTCAGTGGTGAAGAATAATATCCAGGGTATTTGCTTTGTAGAAGTCTATTCTTCAGCTCTACTTAGGGGATGAAGATAGAAATCAAATTTAAAGAATCTGATGATCAGAGTTTACAACAGATCCAGCCTGTGGCAAGTCAGAGAGCAAGTCTGTAGATATTATAACATTCTTTTGGTTCAGATATGCAGCAACCAAAACTACCAAATTATTAGTTTTATGGGTACAGTTTCAGAAGGTGCCTAATTTTTATAAAGGGAATTTAAATGCTGATTTTCCATTTGGAAATATTTAGGTAAAATTAGGAGACTTTAAAGACATTGCAAATGCCATTAATTTTTAGAATGGTAGGAAACTTGATGGGGATAACCCCTGAAAAATCCTCCAGTATGTCACCTTGCTAATCCTGGATAATTCTGACAGACAAGGTGTGTATGCTCTTTACAAAGACACTTGCGTAAATTGCTTTGAAATACTCAACATCTCTGTCCTCTTTATGGCTGATCTGAGGACTTGGATGGAAATTTCAGAGGCTTTATTTAGCAAATCAGTAAGCATGTACTCTCCTGCACACTGCTGAAATCTCTCCATTCAGTTAAAGCAAATGGGTGTTCGAAGTCCCAACAGCAGTTTTGTAGGATTGAATTCTTAATGTCAGAGGAACATGGGATCTGGCTCCATTTTCTTCAATTTTCATTTGAGCCAGTATGCAAGGATTTAAATGGGACTTTGTTTAAACAGTAGCAAACATGAAGTATTATTTTCTAGTACCAAGCTAGTGGTTTATGTCTATTTTTGCTGTCACCAATATTGTAAAAATGTATAATCAAACCAGCTTTAATTCTTGTAAAACTGAAATTGGTTTGTAAAACAATGTATAAATTGTGTTTCATAGACAGAAAAGCTTGTATTACTGAATGTAATATATGTGAAACGAATATATTATAGTCTATTTTTGCCATGGAAATAAATATTTGAAGCAGCTATGAGTTTTTATTGTTCCATTATAAAAAGAAAAAATCTGAGAACTTAGTGCTCATGTGCAGTCCTAAGCTGGGACTTTGCCTTTAGTACACAAAGGTGCAATCCCTCTTCTAAAGCGCTGCAAGTACTGGATATAAACTTAGCCTGTCAAATACTAAGAGCTGTTATCTTTGCAGCAGGAAAGTCTTGTGCCTGCTGCCCTGTCATTATTGTTCACAATGTTTTGCACTTTCTGAAGCCATTTTTGGTACTGAGCTTTCAATTTCCCTGTAACCTTTAAGTGTAGGAGGGATTAAAAAGTTCTGAAAATTGCAGAACCCCTTCCGAAAGGATGTGAGAGGAAACAGTTGATTGTATGGTTGGACCTGCTACCAACAACTAACACTGAAGTTTTTCTTCATTTTATAATTGGCATTTATTTAAAAAGGTAGCTGGTACAAAGGCTTGCTGTACACACCTGGTGCAGCATGAGACTTTTTAATGTCATGATACATGAATTGAATACCAGACATTACAGTTTTTCATTGGACAGTTGCATTTCCTTTGTCTTTGCTAAATGCCTAGTGCATTGTCCATCCAACCATAACTGATACAATCTGGCTTGCTTTTGACTAAGATTTTGTCTTCTATGTGCACTCAGTTTGATGGCATTTATTAACTTAAGGTAAGACAGTAACATACCAGCTGTCTGTGTACTTGTCTGATCAGTTCCCGAGTCCTGGGGAATGTCTTGAGTAATGCTCAGTGTGAGCAAAGCTCTTTTATTTGACATAGATTCAAAATCAGAAGAGGGAAATGGGACTTCCTAGGTTCCTAGGGTCCTGATGAAAACACCCAGCAGTTCTGATGAGACTTATTATTTATACTGGTTTTAGACCTGAGGCAAAGGTCCCTTCAGAAATCTAAATTTCCTCTAAATCCAAATTGTTTTAAACTGTAACTGTAGTCACTGTAAAATCCCCATTAGAGCCTCCTGTTGGCCAGAGTTGGCTGACAGGAAAGGGACTTGATCCCTGGATTTGGTGCAGCCAGCCAGCAGCTTTCTTAGGCAAGAGCTCCTGGATATGGTACACAAGAAACTCAGGGGAGCTGAAGAGAGGTTTCTAGCCTGGGGCTACCCCCTAAAGTAGCTCCTGCTCAGCTGTTAGGGCTGTTTAAATCGGGAATGGCCGTGGATACATGAAGGTTACATGAAACTCAGCAATGCTTGGTACCTAGCTGGAAGTTTTGCATGTACACATTGCTCTGTTTAGCATCTGATGGGAGATTTCCTTACACCCACTCCTTTCCCCTGAGGGGTCAATGACAGCATATAAATGTCCCTCTCCACCATTTTTATGAGCATCCCCTGGATGCTGGACTCTGTATGAAGACAAGCTGCTCAGTGCCACAGAAACATTGCCAGTTTGCTTCCTGCAGCCTGAGAACTGATTGTGGAGGATCACAATTTGTGAGTATGACAGAAATATCGTTCATGCAGGTACCGATGTGAGAATGGTGCTGCATGAGAACTGGAGCTGAGTGAGTACTGGGGGACAGGTGGATGCTTACGGGTTCTGAACTAAAGTTATCTTGTATCACTGTATATCTCATTGGCTCAGTCTGGCTCCTTAGAGTTGAACCTTCTGGCATCAGATATTGTTTGAGGGATGGCAGTTCTGTGGCTCCAGTGGAACACGATGCTTAGGGAAATGGTGGTTCTCATACTTAAATGCTAGTGCTGTTGTTATTACAATTTAAATTAGCCTAACTAAAACCAAGTGTAAGTAGAATACAGATGAGCCTGGGACTATTTTGTAACAAAACTTCTTTATCTTTCAGAGTTGCACAGGGTTGAAGAAATGTTGCAACATTTGACCTCATGGCATTCTTTGGGAACTTTTCTAAAGCATGGACTTCGGGGCATATGTGAGTTCTTGGGCTCTCCACTTGTAAAACAGCACAACATAGATGTGGTAGCTAGAAGGGGTAGAGCTTGCAAAAATACTGCCCCTTTTCTGATCAGTCACATCTCCCAAATTGATCTGCATGGCAATCTTTCACATGGACACCTAAATTTAAACCAAATGTCTGCCATTCTCAACATGCCGAATTGTTTTCTGCCCCACTTATTTTATGGATTTAAAATATCGGCTGTAATAAACAAAACAACCAGAAAAGACTTGGAGGGCTTGCAGATGAGTTTCAGGTAGTTATTATTAGCCATTTCTAAAATGACAATCGTGTGCCTTACATAAGTTAAGAAGAACATCAAATCCTTCCAAGAACAGTCCCTGAATTATTGTACCCAGAGGTGAATGAATAATTTTCACTGGTGTTAAGTACCCATGAAGAAAGTCTCTGTCAAGCCTGCCTCATACTGATAATCAGTGATTGAAGGAATTACATTCTTTGTGTGTAGATCTGATTTCTTCTGTCTGCATGCCGTGCTCTTCACAACTGATTGATGCTGCAAATGTCTATTGACAAAATCTTTAGCAAAAGAATTGATGCAACCAGAAGATAGATTGTTTTTAGTTCAATAATGTGGAAGATACTATTTTAGCAGGATTATCAGAGTTGAGTTTCCTGTATCATAGCAGTAAATAAATAAATCCAGTTGTTCTGAAGTGACTGTCTGAGCCTCCAGAAATGGTAAGTGCTCACTCTGTATTTGAAAAATGTTTCCTGAAGACCAGAAGCTGTAGGTCTCCATCACTTGAAATTTGATTGTTTGCCAAATGTTTACTTCTCTTCCTAAATTAGGAGAAGCAATTTAAGTTGAAACTCTAATCTTAGAAATTGTTCTGCCTCAATTTTTAAACTTATGCGTCTGTGTCATCTCTGGTCTCACATGTGTCAAATGCTGGGAAAAAGCAGGGTGCCAAATGCCTCTGAGCTGAATTTCTGGTTGGAGAGGCTACACACCTCTTAGTTCCTACAAGGAATTCTCAGGCTGACAGGAGAGCTGATGGCCTTTGATATGTTGCTTCACTTTTTTGGCATGTGAGCATGCTTATGAGTGAGAGAAACAGATACTGGGAAGAGCTGGGGTCATCTCACAGTTCTGTTACTCATCTGGACTCAGGCTCTGGCTGCTAAGAGATGTAAGGTATGCCGCAGCCCTCACGCAGATACTGTAAGGGGAGTCCTATGGGCTCGCTGAATTCTTGGAATAACTGCAGAGAGCTCTGCACCTCGTGCTACAGATCACGCTGCCTGTCCTCTGAGAATGGGACAGCGTAGCTCTGTAGCCTGCCAGGCTGAGGCTGTGTTTTTGTTTCTTGAGTTTCATAGGCCTCTCTACTCCATTTATGTAGCCTTTCCTTGCCCTTCTCAAGGTCTAATTTCATCCCCCTTATGTGGTAGGGCTGGAAGGATTGCAGGGGAGACTGTGTGTGCTGAAGCCTGGAATCTATGAGAGCAGCAAGGGCACAGCAGCAGCAGCCCGTGCCTATGCCCTGTGGGGAGGGGTTTTTGGCACCTCCGTCATTCCTTCAGCCCAAAACGTGGTGCTGGTTTGAGAGGCCACGCCTTTTACAGTCCAGTGTCACATTTTAAAAGAATAAAAGTGATGTTTTGTGTGTTGTCACCTGGGTGTCAGGCACACCTCCTGGCCTTTGCTGTCTGCTGGAATTAGCTAAGTGGTGAGCTAAAAGGATCAGTCCCATTAGAAGCCAAACTGCTCTGGAGGCTTTCTACAGGGAACAGAAGGTCCCATGCACAACAGACACTTCATCCTTAAGTTTGGTTCCCTTCACTTGAATTAACACTTCTTGTTGCTATTCATTAACTGCTGACATCCTGGAGTCCTCCTGGGCTTTCTTTCAGGTGGCTGAAATGGAGATGATGTATGGGTGCTCTATGGCTCAGCTGATGACTTGTCATGCCAGTGATAACTGCTGATTCTTCTTTTCCCTTCCCAGTGATGCTTCACCCCTGTGACATGCTCAGCTTCCGCTGGCCCACAACCTGCTACAGGTGCTGAAACTGGATCCCTTGACTGGCTGTGACCCATGCTGGGGCAATGGCTGGTGCAGCAGATCAATTTTCTGCTCACCTGTTTGTGTATCATTTGCTTTGCTATTTGGAATAGAAACTGAAAGTGGTTGTTTATGAATGAAGCTGATTTCCCTACTGATAAAGGAAACAAGAAGATCGGACTGCTCGTGAGTACCAGATTTGGTTGTTTTGGAGAGTGAGAAATGATATATGTTTTTTAAAATCACTGGTTGCTGTTCTGTTCCTTGTAATCTGTGTACATTGTCAGGTCCTGAAAAGAGAAGGTTAAGTGCCTAAAAAGTGCCAGGAAGGAAAGCTGGATTGCTCTAGAGACATCATGCAGCTGCAGTGCCCTGTATTTGATTAGCAGTGTATGCTCCTGCCTTGGGTGGTCAAAAACTAAAGTGGGATGCTGGAGTTTCCCTATAGTTCTCTGAAGTACAGCTTAAGTTACAATTTTGTGGGTTTTTCCTTTTCACAGATTTTTAGGTTTCAAATACGAATGCTATGATACACAGGGAGAAAAACTGAGGGAGCTCTAAAACATGTTTGAAAACCAATGTTAACCAATCTCTGCTCTGCACCTGTGTTCTACCCAATAATAGATCTCACCATTTTTTAAAAGATGGAATAAGTAACAATTTCCCTTTTCCCAGTCCCTTTTCCCTATGTTCTCTTGAACATTCATTTTCCAATACTACCTCTCCTTCCCCCAGGCTATGGCCTGGGGCTGCTGCCTTTCTCTGGATCTTGGGCTCACAGGAACAGCAGCTGTGCATGGAAGGGCATTACTGGGATATCTTGGCTAGAAGCTGTTCTGTTACCGCAGTGGAACAGCCTGCGCTAGAAGCTACAAATGAAACTCCTGAGCTTAATTTTTATTAATGCTGATGTTCCATTTGTCTTGCTCATAATCCTTGCACATATCATTGCTGAGAAAAAAAGTAGTCCTTTCTTTTCCCCACTGTCTGATGGAGCCATTTGTACTTGAATTATGAAACGTTGTCAGGTGAGCTGCATCATTCTTACAACTATTGGTACATAGCTATAAATGATGTAAAAGTGTACAGAAATGCAGAGAAACAGGCCTCCAAAGTCATTCTGTAGCTAAGCCTAAATGAAAACTGTGTAGGAGCCTTACACATGGGCTGCATCAGGGATTAAATGACAGCTTGGGGTTTGCTTGGAGGTTTTTGTTTTCTAGTCAGCCCTAAGATATCTAAGCACCTTTTTCTTTGATCCCATTAATCTTCACTTCAAGTGACCAAAAGCCCCACTTTGCTTTGTATATAAACAGAATCGCACCTTTGAAAAAAAGAACAGTGATTACAAAACTGTAGCTTTAAAGATAAGAGGCTGTTTTGTTACAGACCAAAGTAACATTAGCTGCTTTTGTCCATTTGAAGAAAACATTGATGTTATGATGCATGTGCTCATTGCCCACATGAATATGGGCAGAAACAGGTCTTTATGTTGCATATCACAGCTGCTAACTGCTCCTAAGTTTGTTACTTCTGAAGGATTCAGACTCGTAATGGTGTCTGCCTTGTTCTGCTTCTGCTTGTGCCAAGACCTGAGTATATCACCAAGTAAAAGGCGATGAGATAAAAAACCCCACAACCAACAAACCGAAAACCCTCGAAGTTTGCATTGTTGATTAATCTTATGAGAGTCAGGCTTGCATATCAAGCTCCTTAAACAACTTCTAGTTTAACACCACTTTAAAAGTGAATAGAAGGAAGAAAGTCTTAATTGCAGGGCAGCCTGGATTTACTTTTGATCTGTAGATAAACTGATCTTATACAGATACCATTTATCTAGAATGTTTTTTCTCCAGTATCTGATGAAAATGGCTGTACAATGAGAAACCAATTCTGTGGACTGGGCTGACTGCTCCAGCTACTGGATACTGGGGTGTGTGATTTTTCTGGTTCTTTACCAGAAACTTCACTATGGATGTTACAGTTCAGGCAGACAGATGCTTTCTTTGTGAAAGGTCTGCTTTAATGAATTTATTTCCTCTTTTAAGTTCCATCTACCCAGAAAAAAAAGTCATTGATGTTCAGACAGCTCATCAACGGGAAATATGGTCAAGGAACTGTTTTTATTTGGCTTTGTGTTACTCATACAACAGGAAATGAGTATGCCATTATTTGTGCCTTTCTGTAAGGTTCATTGCTGTGGTGTTTTGTTTGTTTTTTCATTTACAGAATTTAAATGTTAAATTCTTATTAATCTTTAATCAGACTCCTGTTGGTAACAAGCCAAAGTTTGCTGAGTGATGCTTTTTTATGATGTACAAGTCACAGTGTATTAACAGGTAGGAAAGAAACCCCCTAAATTTCATTACTGACCAAGAATGGAGAACTTGGAATGGAGGGCCCCAAGAGTGGGTCAGGTCCTGTCTGAGGAGCAAGGAGGCTTTATACTTGCATTCATCTAACCATGCTCTTTAGTTTTATAGCCAGTCCTTTGTCTCAGAATTTTTCATACAACAGAAACAATAGTTTCCTAGGGACATCCTGTCCTTCAGCTCTCTGGGGTAGGAAATAGGGAGTTTCTTTGTGAATGGGAGAAGGGCTGAGATCACTTGTGATTGAGGAAAAACCCATCCCTGCACTGTACTGACTCAGTCCCATGGCCACATCTTTTCAAAAAGACAGGCTCTCATAGAGGGATGCAAAAATCCTCACTTACCTGCTTTTCAGTGAGCCAGAGGCCAGATGCTGCAGGCCAGATTAAGACGACAGCCAGCCGAGTGCCCAGCCACGTGTACAGGGCTAAAATAAACCCTGGTCTGCTGCCATTGTCAACAAGTGCCATTTATTACTGTGGACAAGGCATCCAAGTGGCTTTTGCATTTTTGGGGAATTATGTTCTGCACTGCAGTGCTGATTATTGTGCTGGAAATGTTGTTTTTGTCTTGCTGGCTTTTCCTAGACTTCTTCAGAGATTTCTTTTTTTTTTTCCCAAAGTTTACGCTTCATGAGTGAAGCAGTGGTCTGTGTCTATCGGAGCTACTTCCAGCTGTAATTGGTCATCTCACTTACGGAATCAAGTCTGTGGTAGATGCTCATGAGGCACAGGGAAGGCAAGTGATGCCTGTTATGTACGAACTGGTATAACTTGGGCTTGTCCTTGAAGGAAGAAGGTTAAAACCAACACTAAAAGATACTAGGGAACAAGCTTTATCCAGTTCCTAAGGCTTCTTATAGTTCCTCACCTAGAGCAAGGCAATATAATTTGCGAGCATCTCCCCAGAACCTGTTAAGCTCATTCTGCAGTAACATGAATAATGAATGCCAGGAAATAGCTGTACTCTCTTTAATCAAACAATGAAATTTGGGCTGATTTTGTGCAATGCATGTTATAACTTCAATTTAAACTTTAACCGTAAAATACACCACCTTTTCTCCAATTGCTGTACAAAGTGCTTAATGTATCTTCTACTACATAGTCCAAGTCATCAAACACTACCCAACTCAATCTTTTCCAAAACCAAAGCTTGATGCAGAATGATATGCCATGGTTGTCATCAATGCGAGAGATTGAACTGTCTTAGTGGTCCCCTTCAGCTAAGAAATGAAAATAAAAACTACAGTCAGTTATTTATTTAGCTCTGTTAAAGTCGGTTTTCTTCCTGTGAAATAATTTGATTTTTCATTTGTAGTGTTCTGTGAGTGCCAACATAGTGTACTACATACTGGAATTGTTTGTCCATTCTGGAAGAGGATATTGTTTGATGTTAAACTGATGTTAAGCTGTTGAATTCTTACAGGCTACAAAATCTTGGATCTTTATAGCAGGAGCACAACTGCACTAGCAATTAATTTATTTAAAAATAATAAATATTTTATAACTTACTATTACAGCTTTTAAAAATATAAATCTAATTTTAGTATTCTGAAAAGTTTGTTCCGAGTTATACAATTATAGGCGAAATATACAAAATTCTTTTGATAATTGACCCTTCAGAGTCTACATTAACACAGAGATTAATTAATGCCCAATTAATAGTATCCTGCTAGAGAGATCTTAGCAATATTTAAACAGAAATAAATTGAAAATAAATAATTTACTTCTATTTGACAAATGGCAGTTCACCACAGCTTTATTCTTCTTTCAGTTTTGGTTACTATTACAAATAATCACGTGAGATCTGAAGGGCCTCTGCAAAGCTTTCCTCAAGATCATCAAGTTCCTTACTGACTTCCAAATCACTGTCACAAGCAATCAAGTTTAACGTTGCCTCACATGTGGGTGAAGTGTCTGTGTGTTCTTCAGATTTCACACAAGAATCAAACTCTGTCCCAGCATCCATAATTTCTGCCATGTCTTCCGAAAAGTCCTCCATGCTCTGTGTCACCTTTGACATTTCCCTGCATAATGGTGATTCACATTTGTTTGGTTCCTTTAATGATAAGTCCATGGTCTCTAAGAACTCTTCACTTTCTGTGGCTTTTCTTACCCTGTGACCTTTACTGGTAAACTCGAGCTCTTCCACAGTATCAAACTCTTGTAGATCCAGTGAGTCAAAGCCTTCACAGCCTTCCTGGATTTGCTCTGCCTCACTGTCGGGGCCGTAGCCGAGGTCTGTTTTCAGCACATCCAACATGTGACGCATTTTGGCCTGGGGTTAAGGAAAGAAAAGAGTGACACTTCTCCAGCCCCTAAGCGTGGCTCATCTCAGGGCTTAATTCTGACAGAAGGAAACAGAGGCTGCTCGCAATCAAGTGACTGAATTACAGAGTGAGTATCACCAAACTCAGCTGAATATTGCCCTTTTTTGTCACTGTGCCTGTGACTCCTGATCTGCCAAGATCCATGAGTCTGAAAATCTTGTTCATGGAGAAAGAGGCTTCCCACTGAGAGTTCTGATACCTTTATCCTCACAACTACCAGTACACTTTGGAAACGTCACCTAAGTCATATGCAGAGAGAGAGAGACTGTTACAGGGACAGCACCTACCTCATCCAAACGGTGTTTATTTTCTTCTATATGGCATTCAAACAGTCGTTCCAGAACCCTACAAATGAAAGATCATAGCAATAAAACCAACTTTCAACAGATCTGCATAAATTAATGACTATATTTTTTTTATTTTCATTTCATTTCTTAGCTGAATGGGACCACTAAGACTGTTTCAGCTATGCTCTGCAACAAACTCATAGTTGATAACTCACTAGACATGTGCTCAGCAAGCAGACCCAGCTTTGGGCAGCAGGTGGTAACCACAGGGTGATTTGTAGCACAACTGTGCGTGTTTGGTATATTGGGTCGATATGGTGGGAGACGCTAACAATCCAGTGGTGGTTCTCTGGTGTGCTAAAGTATCCAAAATCTCTTAGTTCCACCACAGTGGCTGACATACATGAGTAAATAGAAGGAAAGAGTAAAATCCAGCTTTGGTAAAAAAAATCCAGAGAAAAGTCCTCAGTCCTGCGAGTTCTCTTCCATTGCTTAAGTAGAATGAGAAAAAAAAAATCTGCAGAGAAAGTGTTCTGTGACAACTAAAGTACACAGTCACTGGAACAGACTTCCAGGAAGTCAAGTGAATTTAATCTGGCTTACATTAGAAACTATTAAAAAAAAAATAATAGTGCAAGAAGGGTATTAAGGGAAGACAACATGACTGTAAAAAAGAGCCAGAGGAAGACTGCTCTCCAAATTTTCCAGTTTTTTTACCTACTATACTCAGCATTCTTACTGATAGCCTTGACATGAGAAGAAAAAAAAAGAGAATAGACTAGAGAAACAGCTAGGGAAATTATCAAACCAGAGCAAGATCAGAATATTATGAAATTAGACTCCTTTGAATGTGCAATTACAAAGATGGCTTAAAATTCTTTACCAGAAATACTGCAGGGTTTTTCACATAAACTGAGAGCTCTTTATCAGAAAGAACCAATATGGAAAAGAATTTAGGAGTACCATTCAAATACATTTATTGTTTAATTATTGAAAAAAATCTGAATTAGCAGCTGGTGAACCTTTATCTAAAACAGAATATAATCCTGGCAACCCATGTTGAAGACTGAACTTATACTGGAACAGGAATAAGGAAAGAAGGGAGATGAAGGATTTATTGTGTGAAAGATTAGTAACTCAATTTATCAAAAGAGATGCTGCAGAGCGAAATGATTTCTTCTTAGCATTATTCCACCTATGGTTCCAGGTCAGTGTCTAACAGAAGCTTTGATCTCATGGTATATAGCAGCAGATCAAATTAGATGACCCAAAGGTATTTCATAGCTCCCCTTTCTTACACAAAGCAAAGCAAGGGGCAACTGTGTATATATACTATTAAAGGCAAAGAAATGACTACTAATCACCTCTTCCCTTTCTTACTGAGTCCATGTGTTTCTGACACAGTGTTACAAGAATGAAAACAGTGGTAACCTACCTGTTAGAAAATAGGCCAAGGCTAAGAATTTCATTTGTTACATCTTCAATGAAAGTTAAATATAAAAGCTCCTCTTCTCTGCAGGGAGAATAGAAAACCAAATGTCAAATGTTTTACAAAAGAGACATATATGACACAAAGTAGTAGGTCTAATCATCTTAATGGGAAAGGCCATTAAAAAGATTGTAGCAGCTGCTATTTTTCATAAATGATAAGTTTATCAGGATAAACTAAACCTTTCATTCAATCTGCAAAATATGAGACTGTTAGAAAGGTGATATAATTTAGCAGAGATCCTGAATGAGGGAATCAGCAAATCCTGGAAAGCATTCAGAACCTGCTTTGCACTCAAGAAGAAAGGGGGGCTAACTGGGAAGAAATTGTACAATTGCAGTTTGATGCTCTGGGTGTAGGTTTCCAAAGGAACTTCTAGAGAATCTGACTGTGGTTGAAAATTGCTAGTCCTAAATGGAAATTCAGAAAATAAGTGCTTATTTGACAGCCTCCACTCCTTTCAAATACATCTCTTTGATGTACAAAATCTTTTTAGTGTGAGATGTGACTTTCACCTCTTGGAACAAATTTATTTCTATTTTGATGCCTCTTAAAGCCTTGTTGATGCCAATTGCTCTAAATGGGAGACTCTCAAAATGTGGAGTTCTGCTTGAAAAACAACAAGAAAGAAAACCCCAAAAGAAAAATATTTCAGTGCTGTTTCTCTTTCACAGCATCTTTTGAAATCTCCCAAAGTATCCAACCAAACTCTACTGAATCATCCTTCAGTCTTAACAAAGAGAAAAAATGGAATATATCTTGCACGACTTTCATTATATAAAATTTGTCATCCAGACTAAAGATTATAACTTTAGTTCCCTCAAGAAAGATATCTATAACTGATCTTTGATATTGTATGCTTAAAGTTAGACAGGAACAGGCCTGTCCAAAAGCACAAAGAATTAAGTGTCTTCTCCAAGGCCACTTGATAAAGCATTGGACAAATATAACTCAAACATCTTCTAATTCTCATCAAATTTCAGTGCAGAAATGTGGTAAGAATGCCCTTCAATTTGGTATTTTATTTGCCAATATTTGCTTCAGAGATTACAGACCAAATCAGAAATGGAAAGTTAAACCATAGTCACTGCACAAGAAGAGAAGTCTATCCTTCTTCTAAAAATATAATGATTTTTCTTCATTTTTAGTTTCACATAAAAATTTTAAAGTATTTAATAAAAATTCATAGTAATATCAATTCTGCAAATTGCGAAGAAGTTTATTCTGAGTCCTCATTTACTGTTTCAAGTTCATCAGTTTTGAGGAAAGCTTTTAGTTTGATGTTGTAAATGAGCAGAAAAATGATTTAAGCATACTTACTGAGCCTCAACAGTCTTCCTTGGTGAAGACTTCTGAGAATTCAGTGATGTCTCTCTAATCAGAAAATCAGAGGGCAAGAAAGAGAACAACATTTTAAACTCCCTTTGTACTACCTTGCATTTCATTTTCTTCTGGAGCCATGCTGTGCCACTTCCCCTTGGAAAAAAACCCATCAGAACACCCGCAAACCCTGCTCCAGGAGCAAAATCCATTGCTTACACTGAAGCCTGAAAGATTATGGTTGAAGAGTATTACAACACCTCACTAGATGCAGTGCTCAAAAGACCTCAGTGCTGCTTCAGATGCTATTTGACCTCCACTGTTCATAAGAGTGCTTTTTTAACTCAGAGTACATTTTTTTCTTCAGATAAAAATGCCTTTGTATGAAAAGGGCAGAGAGCAAATCAGCGAGTCAGGCGGACACTTAGGTCAGCAATGAGGAGAATCAGCTCAGAGCCCTTGGGTTCTGGCCTGATTTCCAACACTGCTTTTGCAGTAATATTCTAAATCTCAGTGTTACGTTTTCAGAAAAAGATGTGGGAAATACTTCTGGTCTACAATTCTCACATATTGTAGATGCAAAAGGCTGCATGCCTGCAGACACTTTTTCCTAAAGGGAAATACCAATTGGAATACCAATCCAGTATTTAGTTACTGTGTGAGCTCAGATGTAGAGAACTAGCAGCTGTATTAACGTGTCATCACTCTCACTTCTGACGAAAATAGTCGTGTATTTTAGAGCTCTCTTTCTTAATTGGCTTCCCAGTGGAACTTTGTCATAAGAAAGTAGTGAATTTTGCAGTTGAGCCATTTATGTAAAAAACCCAACCAAACAGAAGTTCTGTGAGAAGGAACTTATACAGAGAAATGGTAGTGAAGGATTATGGCCCAAGAACCAGCTGTATAGGAAGCAAGGAGGAACACTTCAAATATTCCTTCCTGCTGTAAATCAGGCACCTTAAGATGGCACATGGACAAGCATCTGTTTCTCTGTCAGGCTCATCTGCAGTATATCTTCTATCTTCAGCCTACAACACAGAGGTAAAAATCTTTATTATTAGTGCAAATACATGGCAAATTTTATCATTAAAATGAATATAATAACTCTCTGTGATTAGCAGCCCTAAAGATTTTATGTCTTTTCTGAGAAACTCTGGGTGAACAGACAAAAGGCACACCTTCTTTTGCTGAAAAGTCATGTACCAGTTATCTATGACCTTAACAGATATTTGATAGTGCACTTACAGAAACAATTAAAAAAAATATCAAGATATCTCTTCATGTGCCTCTATTTTTTTCTCACTGTTTCCACTCATTCTTCTGAAACTCTTTCTCTTCTACAGAACTAACTCATCTCATGGCAATACAGAAAACAAAACCTAAATCAGCTGTATACTGCTGAGGCAGCAATGAAGTTCATACCCCATAGTGATGGTGTGAGGGGTGTGGTTAAGAGTACCCAGATGACTGATAGATGTATTATTACCTTCACTGTTATCTTCTGTTGTTCAGTCATAACTTTTCCCCCAGACACTGTGTCTGCACACGAGAACCTATAAAATTTAGAAAGATATTAGATTTCCAAGTAGGCTACTTTCAAAATATGCAGGATAAGAATACCAGTGCCGCTGTGGAAATTTCCAATCAGTCTGAACAGAACCTAGTACTGGACAGTTTAGAAAATTTCTGCAAGACTTTCATTCACATAATAAAGCTAAATTGTAGCTCATTTTGAAGGATGATGATAGCCATTTACAGGTGATCCAACTCCATAATTTCACTGCATATTGACAGGGGATAGCTAAATTATCCAAAATAATTGTTCAGAATTAAGAATGGAGGTGATCTTAAAATTAAAAGTGCACCAGGAATACAGATGACACCCAGCCAGAACACTGACAGTTGCAACATGGAGCTGAAGCTATCATAATTCTAGTCTTAGGAAATTCCTAATTTGTTCTATGACAAAACCAGAGTTAGACATGCAGGCACTGAGAACAGAAAAGGGAAAAGATTTCTCTTTAGGAGGTAGTATCAGTAAAACTAAAACTTAATCAAAACTGTTCAATTTTCTAAGAAAAGGACATTAATTTTGTTTAAAATATTTCATATAAGGTATATCTGAAGATATTTAAATTCAAGTCATAAAAAGACAGTGAAGAGCTTCATTCAAGAGTTTAAAACAGGATCTTTGCACAATGTATTAATTAACAAACTGGAAAGTATGAGAATACAGGGACAACAGTGGGGAACTACTTGCATGCTTACTGGTTAATTCTTAACAAGACAGAAAGCACAACTCTACACCAGAGCGAGCCTAGGGAAGAGAGAGGGAATGACTATCACCAGCAGATGTAAGATCCCACAGTCTGAATTTAGCAGCACTTTATATTCAATTTGTATGGATGAAACCAGTTCCTCCTTAGCTTTTGCTACAGCATATTTAGAATAACTTCAGAACAATTATTCTGGTTTAATACAAATGTAAATAAGAGCAAAACATGCTGCCTTTATGAAGATACAGCTGTCATAACATCTAAATTCTGGAGTTTCAATCTCTGTACCTGATCACATCGGTCTGTGTCTGAACTTCCACACGCTGCTTGCGGGGATTCTTCTTTTTCCTTCGAGCAGGAGTGTAATATCTGTACTGTGACAGGAAAGATTTAGCATCTGATATTAAGGTGCGTGGAGTAAAAGGTTTTCGGCTCTTAGTGAAGTATTCAGAGTGCCTCTCTAGAAGATCCCCGCTGCATACTTTGGGGCTGCTTCTTTGACATCTCTGGGAATGACTAGTGCTCACAAAACTATCAGTGGAGCAACCACATGAAAGTCCAGAAAAGTTTCTTGGTGGCCTTGACATAGTGATACTTGAGTTTGAGTACGATGCCCTAGATGTATTCCGAGAGCATTTTGTGGCATATTTTACTGTATTGGTGTGAACCAAGCCATGCTCGCCATAAGGAGACAGTGGTCTAGATAGGTCCTGTGTCTGGCCAGCACAGGGCAAGAAATCATCCTTGTCTTCCTCTTCCACGAAACCCTAGAAAAAAAAAAAAAACAACATTTGATTGTTTTGCAAGTCACCAACTTTGCTCATGATGGTACTCCCACTATTTTTGTTACCAACTTGGAGGTATTTTCTGTGTAAGAACTTCCAATTATTGTAATATGAAATTGGTTTGGGAGCAGCCCCAGTACTAACAGATTTTAAGACCCAGTCACAGGGAATAAGAGAATAATAAGCAAATGGTTTGCTTCAGTAGCAAAACATTGGTGCTCTGTTACAAAATATTGATGGCTACATCAAACCAAGAGTTTAATCATTTTAGTCCAAAGGCTCAATACATTTTTAGAAGTCAAGGATTCATTGCACTGAAGCAAATTATTTTATCTGGGTATGCTCTGTTCATATCACCCCAGGGAAGGTAAGGTAGACATTACTCATAATTATCCCATGCTTAAAAATTCAACATTACTCCTGAATTGTAGTATGATACTGCGGTAGGGACAAGTAGTACAGAAACACAACTAACTCTTAAGTGGCATCTTAAGATTTATTATTTTTTGTTAAATGAGAGAGAAAAATTAAATAGAAATTTTATTTCTGTCATAGAGAAAGTTTTGAAAAATTTGCAACTTCAAAGCATAAATACCTGGACAGGGTAGGCACACTCGTAAATGTGCTTTACAATGTTTCTGAAAAGTTAGAAAGCACCTTACCAAAACAGCTGTTGTATATTCCTTTCCTACCTATTATAGAGCCACCCACTGACTATTCTGTCAGTCAGGGAAAATGATGTGTGATATTTTACAATCTCCAAGGGCAGGCATTCTGCAGAACTAGAAGATTAAGCCAGAAGCCTATCAGAAAACAATTTTTTCTATAAACTAATTTATTTCAACAACATATATAACTATGAAATTCTGTTACATACAACTGTATGATGGAGAAGAGACGATTCACATTGTGTGCACTTAAACTAACTGGCACCACAACTCCCAGAGACAGTGCTTACACTGCAGCAGTGAGGGACATAAGTTGAGGAAAGTATTATTCTGGAAAATCTCACTGCCGTACCATACAATCAGTAAAATGCAAGGCAAAATACTAAAAGAAAACAACAACTGAGAAAATCCAATTCAAAACCAACAGCTATCTTTTTGAAATTATTATCATACTTTCCTTACACTTAGGCAGTTCATATAGGTCCAAATCAGCAGCAACAAAGTGCTGTAAGATTTAAGAGAATGTATACAAGTAGAGGTGTTTCCTAAGAAGATTCGCTTTCTAAGGCCAACTGAGATTTTTACCAAACAATATTTTAAATTAAAGCTCAAATATGATGAATATACATCTTGTGGCATATAGTAAACATCATTTAGAGGAATATGAAAAATGCAGGTATTTTACCATGAAAATTAAGTCACAAATCACACTGCTGTCATGCCATATATTTCCTTCACAGCTATTTTCTCTCACATCAGTAAGACCTATCTACACTATTCCATTATCCCAATATCCACAGCTGCTGATGCCTAATGCACAGACCTATTTTTTTAGTTAGATGAAGCAAAATTAGCTCTTCTTGATGGTGTGAGCCAACTTTATTTTACTACTACAGCAAAATTAAATGCTGAACTGATAACATGCAGTTACAATGCCAAACAAATGCCTCAGCAAGCAGTATAATGAGGCTTACCAGTGTGATTGTTTGCATACAAAGTACTTGCAGTGGTAGATCAGCACTATAGAAAACAGAAAACAGATAAGACTGGAAAGTTTCAGAATCTACCTATATAGATGTTTTGAAAAGCTAATTCCATATCCTTCACTGTATATTATAAGCAGCCTATTTTTTCTTGTAAATTTTTTACTCTCAGTGAATAAATTAGTTTATAGAGCTGCAATATAAATCAGATTGTAGAAGCATTTCTGAGCATATGATGACTGGTTCCCTGCCTTACGCAAAACAGTAACTACGAAAAGATATGAAGTGATATTGGCCCATTACTCAACTACACCTCATGAAATTGACATGATCTATTCCTCAGAAGCAGCTGAGCTGTTTCTAAACCAAGACAAAGTTACAGGATTGATGCAGCAATATCCTAAATTTAAGCATTCCTTACATATGAGGAAGCTTAGGGCAGTTCTTTTCTTTTCCTCCTCAAATGTTTCGTAAGTAGAAGAGACCAAGGGACTAGAGAGAACTGGAACCCTAAGCTGTGTTTGTGTCAGTTGTGAGATGTCCTCATTCAAGCACTGAGAAAGAAGAAAGCCTTTCAAAGTCCTTATCCTGCGGTAGAACTTTACTGCCCAAACTAGGAAGTTTTGCCTTCAAATACAAAAAGAAATGATATCAGGAACAAGGAACCACGTTGGTGACTTGAAAAAGATTTTAAGGAGTGCCAGAGAATGCTGTTTGCCTGCAATTTATCTCCAAACCTTCAGAAGATTATTTGTACACCTGTGTTGCTACAGGCAAGTAAACTGTAAGCAAGTATGTTCAATTTCTTCTCTAGTCTATTATCTATAAAACCATCAGATGTTTAGGTAGGAAACAAAAAAAAATAAAAAAAAGAAGACAAAAACATGCCTACAAATATACAGTAGCACAGTAATTAAAATATGTTTCATTTTATTCTTCAGATACAATGAAAAAATTATTCCACGGTAATATCATAGCTTTAGATATTAAAACTATCAAGAACTATAACTACTGTAATTTGGAGGAAAAAATCTTGATTCATATCTTGCTGTTCCTATTCTATGATTCAAATATGTTCCTATTCTATTGACTCAAGCAACTGTACTTTGTTTTCAAAGATACAAATTTACTTGATGATACATTTCAGCAACCCCTTTAAAAGGTTTCAAAAAGTACATACTTATGCTTCAATTTTATTAGTCACCACAAAACTTGGGTAAATTGAATAGTGCTTGCACCATGCTTGTATAGAGAAGACATCTGAATCTTCATGGACGCAGTGGAAGAGAAAATTCAGTAAAAACAGATCAAAGCCTACTGCTGTCATCTGTGGGGCAAAAGTAGTAACACAGAGAAAGAATCCAGATTTCTCTGGAAGTTACTTTTACTTTCTAAAAGAAAGTTTAGTTTCTCAACTCAAAAGCCACTGCAGTATCAGCTGCCTTATAAAAATCAAACTTCGAAGAAAAACCTTTTCAAATTGTTTTTCACATAAAAGGTTCAAGGCAGCTTTCACTGGGTCACTGAAGTTACACTAAGATGAATTTAAATCCTGAAATTAACTTGTTCTTGTATGAAAAGGTCTTCCAATAGAATAGTTCATCCACCATCATAAAATGAGATCGAAGAGAAGCTTTAAGAACTGCACTGCCAAGATACAGAAGCTGCTATTTTGAAATAAATGTCTGATTCTTTTGAGACAGCTCCATTTATAAGCCACTTACATATTGCTGTAAGCAGGCTGAGTGCCTGCTCTCCAATGCATGGACAGAGAAAACGTCTCCTGTAGGAAGCCACAAGCTACCTTTAGAAATGTTGCTATCTCCCTTTATCTCACTTTGGTAATTAGTTACAAATTGAGAAAGTCAAGAGAGAAAACTCACACAAATATGTGAACTAATCAGACCCTCTGTGAATATAATCAGTTAGTATAATGGCATAGATAATAACTATTTTTCTCTTTCAAAACTATGTTCCTGTTACACTCTTTCCTTTTGTGCATGTGTGTGTGTATGTGTGTATAATGTGGTAGGTTCCTACTTTCATCAAATACCGTGATATTATTAATAAGGGGTATTACTGAATGTGCATATGGAAATTTATTAATTCAAGCAACCAGCATGAGAGGTGATTGTCACTATGAAGCCTAAAAGGAAATCTGTACTGAACATTCCTGATGAAAACAACTTTCTTTGATGCTCAGGTTTTTCTGCTTTGTTTAGTCACATCTCTCATGCTGACAGAACTAATTCAAGCACAGTATATCTTCAGACCGTTAATAACATAACAGTATAATAAATCTTCAAACGTAAAGCATTTGAGTAGGCATTTCACATAGCCATACATGTATGTTGCATAAAAATTTAACAAGAGAGACTAGACACAGTTAATGGTGTTTTGCAATCTGTATTTCATTTGCACAAGCAGATGGTCCTAACTAATTCTTCAGAAAACAAAAAAGTCTCAAAAAACAGACTTGGATCTTGAAAGGGATCTTGAAATGTCAAGGCAATGGCATCCATACTTCAAAGAGTTAAAAGAGAAAATATACTCTCCTGTGAAGTATCCTTCCTTCAACTGACTTTTGGCATGGATTAATTTCTTTTAAAACATCATTAGCAGCCAGAAATGCCTATTAATAGGATTACTTGAACACGGGATATGAAATGCCAAGTTGTTCAAATCACAGATTTTACTTGTGGCCAGCTCAATTCAGGTTTTTTTGCTTCAGTGGTAAGTCACATTGAGTTTCATCCAATTTGACCTGCTGAATAACTCAGATGAATGTTTAAAACCCCACATCAGTTTGTACAGAAAAAATAAAATTAAAAATCTAAGGATTTCAGTATGCATAAATGTATTTGTCTAATTAAGTCTCTAAATACTTGCTTAAAAATTACATATTCACAAAGAGAAACAACCACAAATTTAGCAGCCCTTTCAGCATCTGCATCTGTAATTTAACATCCTATTTTGATTAACTTTCACACATGGTGTCAATCATTATTATTACACTACATGGAAAGAGAGGAGCAGAAGAAAAGCACAGCTGTCCCCAGGGCATCTTATGCCTCCTTGTCCTTCTACTGCACTGTGAGAGGTACACTACTGTTGTCTAAGTAATTTAGGTTCTAGCAGTCCCACAGATCCGAAGGCTGCTTTATTCTGCCATTTGAGAATGAGCCTGTTCCTTAGCTTCTCACTTAGGTCTTCTGCTAGAAGTAGAGAAACTCATGATGCACCATAAACTTTTATCATATCTTAACCCACAGCTCTGGATGCAATTTTTTTATCTCTAATCAAAATACTCTTTGATGACAATCACTGATTATTTCAAAAAGTTCATAATGAAGTCTAGTAAGCACTACAGAAATAACTTTCTCTGTTCACTACATATCACAGTAAATTCTCACATTACAGTAACTTTACATTTATAACTACATATATAGGTAAAGAATTTACTGTTCTGGATTCACTGTGGACTTAAACCCTTGTAAAAAAACAAAGAGCAGGCCAGTCATGCTCAAGACACATTACAACTATTCAGTTTCATAGTTAGCTCAGTGTATAGCAAAATACACTAACTAAATCTCACAGATTTTAAGATATTTATAACATTTATTACATAGTTTAGTGAAATTATTTTTATTTCTTGTTGGTTTTAACAGGCACAAAGCAAAGTCTCAACTGAAAACTGATCCTGTGCTCTACTGTAGCATTAAAGAGTAATAAATACAGGTATGCAAAAAATTAAAATGATGAAATAAAGGGACTAGACTTGACAGAATAGATAAAAAGTGAATGCTAATGAATGAAGCCATTTGAAAACAGGAAGTCAGGTGCATACATCAAAGCTGGTTAGCACATATTTAGCCTACAATCTAGTCAGCCATTAACACTGTCAGAATGACAAGTGTTATTTTATCTTTATATACATGTTATTCTTTTCTTGTAAGATGTTTATTAAGCACAGGACCACATTCTTCTCTTGCCTTTATCTTCTTGGAAACCCAGAGTATTCCAAGGTTGACTGCTTCAAATTTGTGCTGACCCTCACCCCAACCCAAAATGTCCTAAATCAACAAAACAATTTTTGGAGCAGTTCCACAAGAAGAGGACATACATTCAGCTTTTTCCTAACTGCACCAGCAATATAATATGATTACTGGAAAAATCCTCTACATCATATGCTTTATCAGGCAATAGGACTTTCTTTTCCAGCTGTCACTTATCAATAATATATGCTGATGGCTACAGAAATACAATTAGCATGTCTAATTCTTCCTCACAATACATTAAAGGACATCTAACGATTGAAATAGAGGAACTGTCCCTTGGTGTACGAACAAAGAAAACAATGTATACATTGGCAAAGAAAATAAAGAAAGTTTAAACAGGGTTTCATTTTTAGCATGAAGGTATGACAGCCCAGTTACTTCCACTGCCTGCCCTTCTACCAGAAGGCTGTTACAGTTTGCACTTAATGACTCACTAATGTCAGTGACACAAAATTGTGTGTCAAAACTTGAGAAAAGGAGCACTTAGGGGATCCCTCAATCTACTTCACAAGGTATTGGCTACAATGTATCACATCTGAAATGTTGCTACACCAATGCCCACAGCAAAAGGAACAAACAAGAGGAGCTCAAAGTTTTGGCCCAGTCTCAGAGACTGGACATGACTAGCATAAGTGAAAGCTGGTGGGATGAGACCTGTGACTGGAGTGCCCTGTTGGACAGTTACAGGCTCTTCAGGAGAGACAAACAGGGCAGAAGAGGCAGGGGGATTACTGTATGTAATAGAAGGGTTAGAATATATGGAGCTCACAGCTGTCTATTTTCTGCTGTGTGAAATATTCCAGCCCTCACTCTAGAGCTGCTGCAGAGCAGTGATCAGCTGTTGCTATGGAAGGCAAGTATATGATAGTATCTACTTAACAAACTTAAAATATCTACCTTTCCAAAAGAGGCTGGCAGCCTTCCGCTGTCTCTTGAGCTGGAGCGTGAGACAGTTTCACACACACACATTTTCTCTTCACACCTGGCTATCTTCTTTTTCAGTTTCTCTCTTCTTTGCTGGTCGGCAACTTAGGGAAGAGACAAAAATTGTTAGATCCAAACTGAAATATATGTTCTTTTTTTTTCTAAGTGATTTGAAAACATCATAGTGGTTTCCAATGGCTCGGTTAAGTCAGACTATTGAGATACATTTCACTTCCAGCACAAAAGGCAATTTTAAAATTTACATCTATTCTTAGAATAAAAATAATGAAGAGTATCCTGGTAGCTGAAGCTGTGCCTTAGCTTTCCTGAAGTATTTTATCTCACAATGAACACCAGTATAGAGGAATTCCAAGATCAGAATTGCTAGTAGAGCATTCTGCTCAAAAACTTACAAGCTTGCTATCAGTTTTTTACAGCTAGAACACTTTTGACTATACTCTCATCCAGGATTTCAGAAAAAACCCTGTTTATTGTTAGCAAATCTGACACACAAAAAATCCATGCTAACAGCACGGAGTAGTCTGCCAAATACAGAAACCCAGGGCAAAACAAGCAAGTTCATGTCAAGAACATAAAAAATGCAGGAAAAGTCTCAAAGGGCCACTATCAGATCAGGATGGGGGAATTTTTATCAGTCTACACTGGTCTGCAGTCCAAGACCCCATCTGCAGTTTCAGGAGATAAGTCAGATGCCACAAGATAAAGAAGCCTAAAAGATGGATAAATTTTCTGTGTACAAGTCAGCTAAACCAATCACCTACATCTGCTATCTTGCAGTCCAAAGTTTTTTATATTGTGAGCACCTAGGTGTCACATATGTATCATAGAATCATTTCGGCTGGTAAAAACCTCCAAGATCATCAAGTCCAAGCACACTTTTAAAGTCTGTTTGCTCAATGAAACTCCTGACCACATTTCTCAGTCACTTAACACACATCCAAGTATATGAATGGTTTGTTTGATCAGACACATAGAAAGGCTTTTCAGAATTTCTTCTTTGGTTTCATAATGTAATTATATCACACTCTGCTAGACCCCAATCTTCACATACACAACTGTACTTAATGCATGGAAATGTAAATAACTTAATGGATTGCTGTGGTACATTTTTCTAGACAGCTGAGACCTACAGCAATCTGAGGACATTTAATCAACCTTTAAAATGCATTCATCTGTGTACATGTACCCCACACACATGTTAATCTCTAGGAAATATTTAAGTATATGTACTAATTTATTGATTAATCCAGCACATGCTATTAGAGTATATACAATATGAAGTTGCTTTTATTAGTGGAAAAATATTAGCTGAAGTTAAAAATGCAACATATACAACTCTGAATTAAAAATACACCTTGTAACAGAAGGACAAAATATACTGTAGTATTAAATAATTAAAACTGAATATTTTTCTTCCTACTCTGAATTATTATTATGTGCCTGTTCTAAATTACTATTATTTCTAATTGCATTTGTCTTAAAAGTTACAGACAACCCCTCAAAAATTAGCTACAGGTTAGAAGTTCTATATGCTTGAGTTAAATAATGACTTATCCTGGGCCAATACAGTGTGTCTGTGTATGCACATGCGTGGAAGCTGTAAAAACTCGTGTTTTGCCCACTGCCCAGGTAGAGTGGTGATGGCTGATGTGTATTGAATGTGTATCTAGGGCAAAAATATGCATGAATGAGAGCTCTACAAAGCAAAAATGCAAATCACACAAAAGTATTGGTAAGTATGAGCAGGTGCCTGAAACTGCAAGTTCCTTACACTCAGGTGCTTAGGTGAAAAGTAGGTTTGCCTAAGACAAGACAAGCTTTATCCCTTTACTGCATGTTCCATCTGCATACCAGGGCTTAACAGGAGTGCCTGGGTAAAGTGCAAAGCTGTTGGGGTGAGCGGCAAGGCCATGGAGCCCCTGATGAAGGATGCAGGGGTGAAGGATTTTGACTTAGACATTTTGGGGCTGATTTCCCTGGGGAAAAGCAGGGACTGCGAAGGACTTGAAAAGGTGCCAGACCTGACCAGTAAGAAAGGAATTTAAATAAGAAGTGAACATCCAATTATATGTGAAGGCTGGTAATAAATTATAGATAGAGAAGCTAAGAATAGTCTGGTATGTAAGGTTCTGCATAGAGTGTGAGTGCAGATGTGTGAGAACAAGAAGTAATATACTGGATGAAGCAATAAATGCTGAACATCGACCATCATCATAAACGTGCCTAGTTTTATTTTCTTGGCCTTCCTCAACTTACTACAACACAAAGCAGTGTGAATATTATTGCAAAACAGAATTTTCTGCTCTTTACAGGATGAAGTCGGAAATTTGATGTACACGCACAGATTCTGCCTTTACTACTGGCATTCAAAGCTACAAAAAACCTCCTCTAGGACTGTATGTTGGGACTCTTTTTACCCAAAGCATGGCTTATGCCCAAGACTAAAGAATGAAAGAACAGTAAGTATGCCAGCTAAGGCTATCTTTGGATGTCAGAATGACCCACTGGGACTACTGTCACCTGCATGGAAAATGTAAAGTCTTTTCCTCGCACCCGCAATTTAGTGAGCTTAGCTCAGCTAATCCATTAAGTTTGTTCCAAAAGCCATAAAGCCACTCATGCATACTGAACAGAACACACATATGCAAAACAGAATGTCATAAAATCCCAGAAGTATATCTGTCTTACTGCCAAATTACGAATTTTCAGGCTAGATCAGATGTAAAAGCTAGGAACTGTGACTTCAGCAAAGCAAGATAGATAAATCCTTCTTAAAAAGAGCTAATGTAGATGTAAACAGGCAGCTGGAGGTAAGTTAGGACAGCCTTGGGGCAGTCAGCAAGTGACACAGACAAGTGTGAAGACATGTACAAGGCCTACCTCCCCTTATTTCACATGTCCTTTACCCAAGCAGGAACCAAAGAACCCAGTCTGCACATTTGATTTTAGCCAGAGAGAAAAATTTGCCTGCATCTTTGAGGCACTAATTACAATATTAAAACTGATGGGTGTTGAAGATACTTAAGGCTGTCATACATAACCACTTCTCCTGCAATGTGACTGTATTAAACCCAGAAAGAATGAGACCAGCATTCAAGAAGAAATATGCAGTTTTAAAAGGGAGATTTATCTGTTGACTGGAAATGTTGCTCACCGTTTAAGGTATCTTCTGCTTCAAATCAATTACAGATACAGCTTCTTCAGCTTTCAGAGAGGTTAATAAACTAAATTTGACAAGTGTGTCCTTGGCATACTGTCATAGACTAGTGGGAAGTAAACATCAAGTGCACTTTTTAACTGATACTTAATAATTTCACTGCAAGTAGCTTTTAGTGAACATTGCCTCCAGAAACATAGCACAAATGTAGAGTTAAATATGGAAAAAGTACATAATGATAAGTACCTTGTGACAAAAAAAGAAAAAAAAAACAAACCATTGGGTTATTTTTCATCTCTTTAAAAAGGTAAAACTAAATGTTGAGGAATAAAGAAATACAGTCTATAGATCCAAATAATGAGTCCCTTTAAAAGCCTTATTAGAGACTTTAAGACTAATTATATCTCATTAATTACTGTGCTCAAAACCACTACAAAGATGTATAGTAAGAGAAAATGTATTAAAATATAAAAAGTATTGATTTTTGTGTATCAGATAAATTCAGTCTGTGAAACTAGATTCTGTAACTTACTGCATCCACTCCATGAATCTGTTCTCTTGATTTTGTTGTCAGTGAGAGAAAGCCCAAGAAAGACCATGAATTTTAGAAGTTAAACTGTAGCATTCCCCATAATGAGATACTTATTAAATACTGATCAATCTGTCATAGAAGGAACACTTCAGCCTAGGCAAATACTCTCACTTCAAAGCAGTGATCCCTAAAGTTTTATTTCCCTATTAGTACACTCCCTCCATAGGCTTGATTCTTTTTTCCTTAAGCCTAAGCTGCAGCATTATTTCTGGACATGCACAGGGTTATAAAACAAATGCCATAAACGTGGAAGAAACAAACTAATCATGCATACCACAGTCCTAGTCAGCTCGAAAGCTCTGCACTTAGAAGAACAGTATGATTTGGAATTTGTCCTCTGCTCTAAATTTCCAATCCCTACATTTATCATATGTCATATCACAGTACAGTTGGCAGTTAACCTTCAAGTTACTTCATTTTTGATGTAAATAACCCATGGCAGACCATGAAATATTAAGTTAGATTTAAACAGAGTTCAGCTTGCAGAACAATGTATCCCGAAAGAATTACCCAGTGCTGAGCATTTCTCCATTGTGTTTTTATTTAAGACATTTTTGCAGTAACACACTTCTGGTTATTATTTTGAATAATAACCTTTTGAATTCTTTTGAATTCTTTTTAGATAAACCATATAAACATCATTTCTGCTGAGCTTGAAGTGCCTACAGCAACCATAACTGCAGTGTTCAGCACATCAAATTCTTCCTTAAGAATTTTTATTATCAGTTTCCTAGCTCTAAACAAACCCCCAATATACCATGACTTAAGCATACAGGGTCAGATCTCACGAAATACAAACTGAATTTTGTCACTGGCTATGAAGTTTGGGTTTCTTACAAGTCTCAATCTAAATTTCTTAACACAGAAGTTTTAATTTTCGTAACTCTAAGAGATAACTCTAAGAGGTAACTTCTTCACATCCATTATCAGTAGCACTGTTTCGTCAAGTAAGGGAGGAATCACCACAAAAAAGGGTGACAAAGTATTTATTAAAGACTTGCTACTAAAGACTTGCTTGTATCAAACAGAAAGTAATGTCTGCATGAGGGTATATACTTCATAAATGTGACACTGCTTGGCAAAGCTACTAACGGCAAAATCTGGTCATTGCTAGTGCTTGGATATAAAGCCAAACAGTGAGACATAAATCTTTCACAGGCATTTCAAGAGAGGTTAGAACCACAAGATTATCCCAAATCCGTCCACCTCAGACCTCATATGGGGCCCTCATCGACCAGACATCCCCTATATACATCTGTCAGCTGCATGAAGAACACTGTCAAGTCTACTACACTGAAACTGTGGAACCCTGAAACAACCCTGTGGAAGACTTCTAGGCCTGCCCAGGTAAACTTCTATTTGCATACCCTAGAGAGAGGTCCATCTGGCTTAGGTGGGCTTGGACAGTGATTTTTGTCTCAAGGTACTCCTAGGGCAGCCTCCAAGGACAATTTATACACACTGTACTGAGATGAAGCTGGGAATAAACAGAATGCATCATTTTATTCTTGTTCTCTGCTATGCTATAGCTATTTTGTGATCCTCAGTAATGGAAAATGGTATAAAAACAGCAACTCTCCCCATCCACAGACAGATGGTAAAGCTAGGAAAATTCAATTAAAAATCAGGGACACATTTTCAATAACAATCATGATTAACTACTGAAACATCTACAAAAGGAAATTATGTTTTCTCTATTTCTTGACCTTTACAAGTCAAGACTTCGGGCCTTTATTGTTTATGTGCTTTATTTACCACATTCAGTATATCTGTTGAGCACAACTGGATGGAATTTTTGGTCTGCTCAACTCAGGATGTCAGACTGGATGATCTGATGTCTTTTTACAACTGCAAACTCTGTGAAAAATGTATTTTTGATCAACATATCTAAAATTACTTCTCATAAAAAAAAAGAAATAAAACTTTTCTATAGAAGAAACTTTAAAGTAAACAACTTCTGAAAGAAAAGAAAGTACAATCATTCCAGGTAAAACTACAGTTTCATAAAGACTTTTTTGCCCAATGGGTTTTCCTCCTCTCCAAAAATTCAGACTTGATAAATATACTAGAACATTTTTCCAAAGACAAACTTGAACTCTGAAAACACAAACATTAGAATTATCTGAGCGTTTGACTTTAAAGAGCTTATATTAGTTGCTTATAACTTTTATTTTAAGAAATACAAATGTAAGGACAAGACTCAACAGAAAAAAAAGATAGGGATATTTTGTGAAAGCTTCCTGTAAAACAGCAGCAACAACAAAACAGCTTTTCAGACAGCTTTTCACAGATCTCTGCTTTTCATAGTGTAAAGGGTAGACAGTTATATATTGTGTTCACATGAAAAATTAAGATTTAAATACAGAATTACATAATATCATGCATTTCTTGATATTTCTGTGTGAATCTAACTCCTCAAAGAGCAGGAAAACAACATCACTGGTCTGTTTGAACTGCTGTCTTTCCTTGTCTCTCACCACCCTCCCTTCAAGTAATCAAGTTCCATCAGGCTAAAATAGATTTATGGTGGGTAACTTCTCAGAATACTTTTTTCCCTTCTTCTTCTCCCCCATCCCAGTATCAAAGAGACCTGCATTCCCAAGCTCACTAATCACTGGGTTCAGTCTGCACTATCAATATGCCCTGTGGAAAAACCTCTGAACACATGGGTTGAAAAGTTAGTACCGTTAGAAACCAGGCATGTGTAGCAGCAGCTGTCTTACTTGGCATAGCTTTTGTCAAGTTTTTTGGCACAAATTCCACAACCACAGACTTCTAATGGCCACTGGTATCAATCAACATGCTTGGAGTAATTCTGAACATAGAAGTTTCACATTTCAAGAAGTTTCACATTCTAACAACTATTTTAAGTCAATAAGACTGATCTAATACACAGGGACATGCTCACTGCTAGCCCAGGGGCATGGCACCTTGCCTACTTTGCTGCCAGCTAAGATACCAGGAAAAGAACAGTGGAAACTAAATCCACTTTAAGGACAGAACACATTCAGATGTCCAGGAAGAATGCCAACTACAATATCATGTTTAATTCTTAAACACTAATGACTGATTCATGGCAACAACCCCAAAGGGAAATACTCACCTGCTGTTTTAGCAGTACATGAAGCACATTTTCAGGGGATGTTTTTTAACACTATCTGTGGGAATTCTGTTTTGTAACTCTATGCTATTAATAATTTCAAATTGAAAATTTACCTCAAATTTACCTGCCCAAATCTCTTTTGAAGAACAGGGGGAACAGCAAACTTATTTGGGATGCAATAAGTAATAAGACAAGGAATACAAAAATAAAGAAGTTAATACTATGCTTCAGTTGAAGCAATGACAGGCACAGAACTATTGGGGAATAGAGCTGTAAACTCCTCATACTCAGTGACACTACAGAGATACTGCTGACATTCAGTCACGCTAAAGTTGCAACTGAGCCTGGATAACTTATCTGTCCCATCTCCAGCAAGAAATTAGAAATTGTTTTGAAAATATTCTAAACAATTCTTTTCCATTACTTTTCTTCCTCAGCACATTTTCAACATGCATACTCTCTGAGCTACCGGCCATCATCTCCACATTAATCTGTTTCACAAAAGGCAGAGGAAGAAAAATTATTCTCCAGTGGATTTCCAGAGACTCTACAAATGATATGTTGCACTGAGCTTAACACCTGAACATGTAACATTTGGTTGCACTATTATTACAGTACAGAAATATGTAGTTCTTCAGGAACAATGCACAGAACTGTAGGAAAAAAATGCAACCACGCTGATTTTGGGTGAAATAAAATTGAAATGATTTTCAATTTCATTCTAAACATCTAAAGTTTATAAGAATACTGCAGATACTGAACAAGGTGTAGTCTTAACCTTAAATACCTTGAAGACAATGGGACCAGTAATGATGAATTTGAAAATAGATGTGTCCTACAGAATTATCCCTTTGATTTCTCTGCACAAATTTCAGCCTGCATGGCAGAGTTTCATATCTGCAAGGTCATCTCAGTCAGATGGAACAACATGTAAAAGAAGCAGGTCAGAAAAAAAATACCAGTTACATGCACACATTGAGTAGCGATAGAAATCTTCAAAGACTTTTGTTAAGAAAAGATAATCTTCAGTATCTGGTACAAATGCACACATGAAAATCCTGGACCCATCTGTTGCAGTTGAGACACTTTTGCCACTGACCATCATGGAACAACAGTTTAAGTTATGGCATCTATAACCCTTACAATCTACCATCTAAAATTTGCCTTTTAAAACTGGAATTGCCAGGATAAATGCTTTCAAGTAAGTTTAGTTGCAATCCTGACTGTTTGAATTGGACACATGGAAAAAACCTTTTAGACCCACAAATACTGTGACAGTGGAAGAGCTTTCTCAGGGTGCAGAATACCCATCCCTGGAGGTTTCCAAGACCTTTCTGACTGATCTAGTGTTGGCAGAAGTCCTGTCTTGATTAGGAAGCTCAAGGAGGACAAATAAACTCTGAAGATGCCTGCATTGCAAAGTAAAACACTACACTGAGGAATATTCTAATAAAAATTCTATTGTTTACATAAGTTTACTTTATTACTTAGATCTTTAACTTGGCACTCTAATTTTTATTAGGGAACATAAAGCACCTCAAAAAATGAAACCTAAGAAGTGAGGCATAGACACAATATTGCCTTGAGAAGCCACTTTTAGAAGAAAAAAAATACATTATTTATTGCTTTGGTAAACAGATTTTAAAAACAATTAAATTCATTTTCACTTGATAATTCTGCAATTTTGCTCAGTGCAGAACATCAAGAAAACAAACTGTATGTTAGAACTGAGCTAAATCTAAGCATAAAAGGAGTATCCATCTAACCATGATGGATACTCAGTTCTATGAGACCAAGAATTCAGTATTTCTTCCAAATGAATCCTGTGCTACTGACTAGGATCCAAATCCTTAGCTATGATGTTCAGTTTCACTTTAGGAGCCAGCTTTATTTTGGGAAAATAATATATTCCAACTGAGTAAGAATTAGCACTTCCAAGTGTTAAGCTAGAATAACTGTAGGTAAATCAAGGAATTTTTTTGGTAATAAAAGGTTTTATTTGCCCCCCCCATCTTCAAGGGCTTTTTCTTTCATGAATAAGAAACATCTTTTAGGGCTGTGCTGACTGTACGCATGTTCTAATAAGATAAAACACAGCAGCAGCAGCTTGTTCTTTAGCAAGAATTTAGTGTACCAGTTTTACCAAATAGATGGGTAAAAACAAACGCAGCAACGGTGAAATGTTTCCATCACACTCTGTACAGAAGATAAATGTTCTGTCTGTGACCAGGACAGAGGTACATAGTCAGACAGCAGTCTGAGTAGGATGAACTGGAAATGTGTTGCATAAAGCCTTGCCATCTAAAATGGAAATTTCCTCACTCGGAGCACACCTGCACGTGTCAGGACAAATATCTATTAAGGTTAAGGCACTGTCGCTGTCTCCCAAAATGAACTCATTATTCAAGGAAACTCATTCCAGTGTGAATCACCCAACCTATCATCTCAGAAGCATTTTATCTGTGAAGACAGCAGACTCTAAAATAAACAGGCATTTGTTGGTGTTGAGAAAAACCCAAGACATGAAAAGGTATGGAAGACTAATTGTTGATTAGGGAACCTAAGAAAGATTCTAGCAGATGCAGAAAGAAAAGCTACATGAGGTTTTCATTACAGAAACACAGAGCTGTAAATATTCTCTATTTTCATGCTTGTTTCAAAGCAAAGCTAAGTAGAAGTGGAGCATGAGAAAGAAGGCATTTTTCAGATGATTCTGCAGAACAGGTGATCTGAAATTCCTACTGCAATCAGAGGCTTTGAATATCCCTGCAATACTGTTACTACTTGTGCTGTACCTTTTGAAAGCAGAAGGCAAGCCCACATAGCATCTTTGATCCTGGTACAGCTTATTGCTTAATTTAGTCTCAATTCTTTATGCACAAGTACTGAAAAAAGTGCTAATGAAATTGAGTCTTCTTGCCAAAAGGATGATTGATATCTTAGTTTTTAAATTTTACATGGTAGTATCACTTTGGCTTAACTGAATTTGATACTAACTGCAAAGTATTCAGTCACTAAAACATTTAACTTTCCATCCTAAGAGAATACTTCAGTTTTCTCCCGTACCTCAGCAGTTGCAACTGACATGAAACTGGAGATCGAAGAACTTTTTCTAACTGCATTAAAGACAGATAGATAACAGAAATATATATACCTTTGATACTTAAACAGCTGCTATTTATGCACTTTGACATATATATTCATTTAGCTATTCATAAATCAATTACTTGAAAGTACTGCGCTTTTGCTAACACTATGAAGTAAGGCTACAGTGATGGTGTCTTTAAACAGTGTTAAGAAATTAGACAACTTGCAGAAAATTAACTGCAGTTTAATCCAGGCTGCATGGTTGTGATTGGCTCTGTTTTCTGCACAAGGGAACAAGAAATGTCAGCCCTGGTTCCCAGGTGCCCACACTCCCAAAATTCCTCTTTACCTGGCACTAGTAAGCTCTCTTCTTGAGTGTTCAAGCTTACATCATATCACACAACAGGAGAAAATGTTGAAATTCTCCTTATGTGCTCCATTTTCATCTGACTGTGTGGACGAAAAGGATCCTAAGCAAAATTAACTGTCATGCTAAGCACAAGTCATCACTGACAGATGGGATCCATATCACTGGTCTTACATTTGCTGCAGATTCTTACAAATAGCTGGAAAAGGATGCGAAAAGCTGAATAAACAAGCAGACACATGAATGCTTTATTATATTCTGTTGTTACTCTTCTGTTTATTTCTCTGCTTCTTGTTGTGTTAAGTAAGTTTTACAGAAGCTTTTGCAGAATATACATATCACAAGTACTTACATTTGATGCTGGTCAGCCTACTTTTGGGCACTGAGCAGTCTACAGCTGCTAAAAATAAGACAAACACGAAATGTGAATGATTCAATATTTACTTCATATATGTGAGAGTTAGAAAAAAACAGCAATAAACCAATACAGAACAAAGACTAATTTAATTCTTCTCTATTTAGAACATGATAGTTACTATGTGCTTAAAGTATTAGGTTGATATTAATATAGTCAGAGAATTTACAAGATAAAGCTCTTTGGGTAAAATACATATTTAAATTAAGAATCATCACTTAAATAAAGATTCCTTACACAAGTTTTCTGTACATTTTGTGTTGAAGGCATTTACCTGCATACCCAATGTTACTGGGTATGTTACATGACAGATAACAGTATATTTGTGAGCACGGACTCTACCAGTAACTTGATTTTCTCATTTGCAAACACACAGAGTGATTTTCAAAGTCCTTAACACTCGCTGCTACTATTTATTGCAGTAAAACAAAAGATAATGAAATTTTTGAAATTAAAAAAATTATAAAAAAGACATAGTGGTCTGAGTTTAACTGAAAATTTTCTGCCTTCATTCCTAAAATAAATTCTGTATCTTTGATATTGTAACTATCACCACGATTTTCAGTTCAGTGTGTTATTTCATTAATTATTAATTATTAGGGTTAATTGAATTAATTCATTATTTCATCATTTAATCATATATCAGAATCACAGAATAACTTCATCAAAAGTTGAATGAGACCATTAAAGCACTAAATACTCTAAAGTTAAGGTAATATATTTGGTACCACTTTAGGAAAATGTTTTCATACAAAAATTCCAATCTCAATAATACAAAAGTATTATTAAGTAGCAGCTATATCTCCTTGCTGACATCAGCTTTAGTAAGAAAGAGGAATAATAGTACACTTCCTACAATCTAGTTCATTCCCTCTTGATATGAGCCTCTTCTGAAGGAATGAGCTAAATCTGGGGGTAGAAAGTTCATTCATACATGCACGTTTTTACCTTTGGCTGAAAGCATTCTGTTATAATGAAAGACCATGTGATCTCTGATGAGGTATTGGTTAGTCAGACTTCGAGATGAATCTATGCAGAAAGCTGTAAGATTAAAACACATTTGAACATTACAAAGGTGAAAACAAGAATACTAAAATTTTAAACTGTTATTAACTGCAATTCAAAGTCATAAACTCTAAATTACAGTGTGCTTAACTTCTTTGCTCGATGACAGCCATTTTTCTTTGCCAGTTACTATCACATGAAACCATCGTGTCTCCTTTGTCTTTCCCCACTGAGCCCACTAACTCCATAAATAGCTCCAAAAGTGACTGAAATTGGACAACAAAAATGTCAGCATGGAAACTTCCTGTTTCTTCACTCCATGCTTGTTTGAAAAAAAGTGTCTGAGGTGCAAGGACAGCACAGAAACATATACTAGCCCATGTAAACTACTGACTGTAAAGGAATATGTTTAACCTCAAGGATTCTTTAAGTGGTAACCATATATATATTCCAGATAACACAGATGTGACATCTTTATATATTTGGTTGTCTTGCTACCTATTTATAGCCAGCAGTACAGTCAAGGCAAAACTTCCTCTTTGAGAGAATTTTCATTAATGCGTACTAAATCTACATGCTATTAAACTTCACCAAATAGCTTGATGAAAATGTTTTAATTATAATAATATTTTAATAATGAAATAAATTAATTGACATAAGAGGAATCATGTCAATCTTCTGATGAAAATGCACGTTACTTACCATTACTCTTAGTACTTAAATGCCCTTTAAATGGACTTGCTGGACCACATCTGGGAATGACAACAGGTAGGTATTCACTCGCTTTAAAAAATGTCAAACAAAAACTGAAAGTTAGAAAAAAAAAAATTCCCAAAGTGCATTTTTACAAAGACAAAGTTAGAATCTTTCTCCAAAGAACCCATGGTTCTAGTGGACCTTTTTCACTGAGGGAAAACATCTTATTTAATTGTTCTATTATTACTGAAATACAACAGTGTAGTTAAGTAACTTAATCTAAACACCAAGATACAGGGATAGTGCTTTCACCTGGTTCAGGGAGTTAAACAGCATAAGAGGCCATTAGATCACTTCAGTCTGAATTTAACACTGGTCATTAAACTGCAGAGATATGGCCACAACTTCGTTCCTGTGCTAACCTTCCATTTGTTTTAAAGTTCTATAGATGGAATTTTATAATTATGTCAGAGGACTAATGTGAACAACATTCTGTACATAGGCAATGACTGATTTAGTATTATACTAAAATGCAAGCTTAATAGATTGAAAGAAGTGAATCATAATTGTATAAAAAATCATCCTATCAGTGAGAACATACTTTAAAAAAATCTGGTTTGCCATTCAATCTTCTGGTAACTTGATACTGGGAACTCTACAGGCAAGTGCAAATGACGACAAAATTTAAACAATCAGTTGTTCTGAAAAATGAAAGAATGTGAATGAAAAGCTCTGCATCTCCTCCCTGAAAATAATGACACACTGTCAGGCTCCCGACCACTGTCATGCAACCTGTGATTTAAAAATTGGCACACGAATTAAGAATCTGCAACACCCTTAGAACACTGTTGTGAAATGACACTAAATCTGTATCAATAGATTCAATCTCTTCTCTTACGAAGCACAACAAGTACCAGGGCAGTCTTGAATTCCTATAAGGATTTCATACTTTCAGAAGTCAGCCTTTATAGAGTACAGGCTTCTGTGTCTTTCCTGTATTAGAGGTGGTTTTTGCAACAATTGTGCTCCCACTCCCTTTGCTGTGATGTTGCCAGACCAGCAGTAGAAAAGGAACGAGAAAAAAAGAAGAAAATGCTACTAGAGATTTTTCAACACTCTCTTGCAATTGTTTCTTCTTTATACTGTTTTCTCTAAAGCCAAAGGACAACAGTTCTGCTCACCCATATCAATTTCAAATGGCTCATTTTAAATTCCCCTTGTGGTACATTTCTTCCTAATTTGTGATTTAAGCATACAATCAATGCTAAATTATTTCAAAAATATTAAAAATCCAAACATACAGCAAAAATGCATTAGATTTAGAATTACCGTCTCCACAATGACT
Organism: Pyrocephalus nanus; assembly: GCA_038380795.1. Lineage (NCBI taxonomy): Eukaryota > Metazoa > Chordata > Aves > Passeriformes > Tyrannidae > Pyrocephalus > Pyrocephalus nanus. The sequence goes on along the minus strand of CM076265.1, from coordinate 45,820,091 downwards.
GTAAATGTATTATATTTCTCTACCATACACTATTACATATAAGTGGTATTCACAGTATAGCTGGATCCACCCTGAAACCCGTCACTTCCTGAAGTTACAAGGTTCAGGTTTTAAAGAATGCAAGTCTTTGAGAGGACTTGAAATGTTATTATAACATTTCAGTTGATAAAATTTTCATCTAATGATAAAAAACCACACCCACATACCAGAAACATAGATTATAGCAGACACCTGCGAATCAGAATTGTTTTATTTACAACTCCACAAAATAACCTAAATATTCCATTATTTTCTGTAGTTCAGAGCTAGGTTATAATTCCAGAGGGAGGCAGAAATGGTGTTGTTAGATAGATGCTTACACCACCACGTCTAACTATTCTTATGCGACAGAATCATAGAAAAGTAAGCATGAACATCTTAAAAAAGCAGAAATGTTGTTATAAGTACAGCTGATTCTCTTCGAGTAAGTAAATGACTTTGTCCTGAGTTAAAGATGATCAGAGACACTCAGAAACCTGTTGCTTCTACTGTCGTCAGCTGTTCAGCACTACAGAGAATCCACATGGTTTTGAAATGTTCACTTGCTTCACATCACCAGCAGATGGCACAGGATAAATTCTACGGAAAAAACTACTGCCTGCTGGTTTTATCCCTTAAAACTAATCTGTTTCAGGCCTGGGGGGAAGAGGGGAAGAGGAAAAGAAGTCAGGACCAATATTTCATTGGCAAGAAAAACTGTCAGAAAATGTCAGGAAGAAGAACTTAAAAATATTTCTGTGTCCTCTATTTCAGCTGTTGGCATGTGGACAGCACAGGAGTCGCTCTCAATCCACGCAGAAACCCCCGATTTGCAGAAGTCCCAAAGGCACTGGAAACACAACATCTTTTTTTAAGATGTCACAGCCTTTGTTCAGGCACTCTATGTTCCCAAATCTCAGTTCCCCCTGCATGTTCTAACTTATGCGCCACCAAAGAAATTTTTCCAGTCCCTCATCCAACCGGATAGATTTGCAACCCTGCTCCTGCTAACTGCAGGGTAACACGTGTACTCAGCACTTTCACAGGTATCCCTGAACTTGCTTAGAAAATACCTAAGCCACTACAATTTTGGCCCCTTTTTCAGAAAGTGAAAAAACCTTGAATAAAAGCATTCACAACTGCTCAGATTTTAGGATGCCCGTGAATTGCCAGGATTGCAGCCCCTCTAGTACTGGACTCATTGAAAACTCGCATGCCATTAACAAACATTTTCTTGCTGTTCAGAATATTTCCTTGCTGGGCAAAAGTTTATGCTGAACAGCACTTCATTTTTTTTAATATCTGGTTGGATTCCAGGGGCCCTCTATCCTAGCAAGCTACATTTTCTTATATTTCCACAAACAGCAGAACTTGTGATGAAGGCTTCCTATGGTTCTCCCATGGTATCCTATGGTGCTTGCTCCTACATTCTCTGATTCCCAGGCCAAATAATGTTCCTCAGCTGTTCCTGTAAGCTGTTTGTCAGTGAGGGCATCTGAGGCTCTCTCTGTGAACTACCAGTTTTCACAAAACACGTAGACAATTTATCACAGAAAAAGGGTCAGACTAAAATAATGCTTAGTTCTACTGAAATAGAAAGTGCAAATAAGCAAATTTTGGTTTCTTAGGATTCCATGCTGTTTCACACATGTTCCTTCAAAAGTCTATTTTCTACACTGAAGTCAACTTACAATACTCTCCTAATATCTCCAGTCTGAAACTCAAAACTGCTTTTTAAAATGTCAAATATTTACAACAAAGGTGCATATTGCTAATGTCAGAGAAGAAACTGAAGGATTTGATATGTGGAGGATATTTCTACCTGACTGAAGTAGTGTTAATGGTCAAATGTTTCACTATAATTTCATGTTGTCTTCTGACTTGCACAGGTATTTGTTTAGGTTCAGGCTGTGTTTTCAAAGTTAGTTGCACAACAGCAGAAACAACTCAAATTGAAGGCTTAGATATGTGAAGATACTTTTAAAGGTGTTGGTGTGGTTTTCAGTAAATTACACAGTAAATCAAATATAAACCAAACAAAGGGAGGATAACTACAAAACTATCTTTGATATATGATATGTGTGATCTAAACATAAATTTCCTCATAGATGTAAGTGGACTGTCCACACTGAATATAAAATCAGGATTCCCATGATGAGTGTTCTCTTAAAGTGCAGAGAGCAAACAAATTAAATAGTTCTAAAAATTTATTTGATCTTTTAGTTCCTTGTGTGACACTTCTCAACAAAGAAGAGAAAAAAATAAAACCATCTTTCCCTATAATTTTTTCCAGCTGGTATCTAAGTTAAATAATAATTATATTATTGCAAAGAGATTTTTAAGATATTTTGTTTAAATTACATTTTCATTTTAAATGCATCCTATCTTTATTTCTATTTTTACAGTCCTAAAAATGATGGAAATTGGTGGTTTCTATTTGTTACTTTGCTTCCTGGTTGTTAGTGGATATGGTGAATTTATGGAAATCATTTTTCTACAAAGCCATTTCAGATTTGGAACGTGAATATGTACTGGAGAGAAGCCCAGTCTTTCATTACAATGTTCTCCCAGGAAAGATTTTAAACACAAGTATTAGACTTGCTATTTTTATAACAAGTGTGTACTTCAGTCACAGCAAATAAAATACACTGAAAAAAATCAATCAGGCTATCCTTACCCACCAACACTTGTTACTTAAAATCCATAAAAAATATAGAGACTGGAGGTGGGATATTGGACATAGGCATCTAAATCCAGCACTACAAGACATAAAACCTTTACTTAACTGTGCAGAGATGTGTGAACACTATAATTTCCAAAGGGCAGCTCCTAGACCTTAGCTTGGCTTCAAACAATCTTCAGGCCAAGATGGATTTAGATATCAGGTCTCCCCAGCTGTTCCAGAGGAGTATTTTTATCATTCTGCCAGGGTATTTTATCCCTTTTGTGCACTGGTTTTGGTGTTTTTTTTTTTTTTTTTTGTGGCTCCAGGACTTGCATTCCTAGCTGCACAGTAGCCTTAATGTAGAAAGCACCTCTGTCTCTAACAGACTAGAACTGCATAATTTGCATGATATTTGAGGATTTGATCCCTCTCAGGCTTATAAGGACCCAAGCTGACAAATGCTTTGCACAAACACTCTAGTCACTACACTAAAGGTTTAGTACTCTTGCTTCTTCTGCTGCCAGCTTTTTTTTTCCCCCAAAATCTCAGTGCTCTAAACCAGAAATAGTTAAAGAGACACTTTTGTCCAAGTGGGTAAGTCAGGCATTACATTCAGAAAGTTTGTGCTGTGAATTTCATACAAATCAAGGATGCTCTAACACTACCACCCTTGTTCCACCAACTACTTTAGTGGTGGGCTTCAAGCTATGAATTAATTCTTTTAACTACATACAACTGACAGTACGCTACAGCACTAATGCTGCACACATGCTGAGGAAGGAACAAAAGTGGTTTAAATAATCTGGGTGAAATCCCAAATGACTTGATAGAAACTCCTTTAAGCATCTAATGTAATACATCTGACAAGGTTATATTTAAAGGAATGAAACTATGACCTGAAATACACATTCCTCTCCTTTTGGTACTATGCGAATTTTTAAACCAAAATATCCATTAACTCTTTATGCTACAGAAACTGTTGTGCATATGAATGCAACACAGAAATATATGGAGTAAAGACTGATATCTCAAAGTACATTAAAAGATTAACCTGGTTAAGAAGATCCACACTGGATTTAAACCTAGAAACTAATTTTTCTATTTTTAACTATTTTTCTTTTATATTAGCACGATGATATACTTTCAAAAAAAGAGCATACTCTATTAATACTAATGAGGCCCGCTTTCCTATCCATGTAGCTCACATCTTTCATACCATATCCCCTGGACTCCTTTCAGTGTCCCCAGTTTGCTGCCTTTTCCTTACCTGTGGTCATTCCTCCCCTCAGCCATCCCTACTTGCTCAGCTGTGGCTGATGGGGTGCTCTGACTACTACAATTGGTCATCCAGTTTAAGCTTCTCTGGTTGCTTATCCTTGGCTGACTAATACTTACCCTCTAGTTACATATCTGGGAAAAAACACAGAACAGAATTTTTTTCTCTAAAAAATGTGTATTAATTTGTTGGGTTTCCTCCTTCCCAGCCACTGACATTTGTATAACTAATACTCCTAGTTCTTATTCAAATGGGTGAAGTTGGCTAATAGATAGAGGATAGAGGAAAAGGCCAGCAGAGAGCAGTGACGCACCCACAGACTCCTCCTTTAGGAGAAAGGGTTAAAACACTAGTTTTTCACAACACCAATGCAATCACAAGAGACCTTCAAATGTAGCTTTAGATTTAGCCACTTACTGAATGCAGATAGTATCCCATTTTATTTGAAAGTTACAGTGAGTACTTCATAATCACACCTGTATTTATTTTCCGATTCATGCAAGCAAAACAGAAGCCTTTTACACTCTTTTCCAATTTCAAAACTCCTACCAATTCTGAGAATATAAAGTTGTAGATGTGAAGCCAGCTTTAACAGAATCACATTTAAGATTTGTTAAGAAATGGCAGAATTCAGAGTTAAGAATAGTCACTATTAGGTAAATTTTCTGTTGCAGATCTTGATAAAGCCCCAAGAAACCACAATGCCCCGATTTTATGGAAGTCCCAAATATTCCATCTGAATTTTGCATGGAATCATTTGTGTGAGATGCAAAATATTGTGAAAGTGATACACGCCTTGACATGCACTACACATAACCTTCTAAGCCATTAATTAGATGGGTGCTATTTATACACTTAATATGCTGGATTACATAAAAGCTCTTCTTTACATGTACTCCCTGTGCCTAAGAGTTAGGTCCCTCAGTCCTTTACAATTAATAATCTAATAATAGTCTGCATAAATTAAAACCATGCAACCAAAATTATGTTTCAGTTTCAAGAGTCAAACCCTTACCTGAAAATTTTAAGAAATCAAATGAAATAGTACAGTAGCCTTAAAAGATATTGAGTCATATTTGATGATATAAGTCTTAAAAAATACTTGTTAGAATTTTTCTGGCTACAGGTGTGGCCTCTAAGGGCAGCTTTGGATGCAGCTTATTGCTCTATTCATGCTCCAAAAGCAGAAACAAAGAGCTATGTGTGTCAATAGCACATCTGGCAATGCAAGTTGCAGGCAGAAGCAAATGAACTTTAGTCCGTTCTCTAGAACTACCTGAAAGAATGTTGTAGTGAAGTGGGTGTCAGTCTCTTTTCCCAAGTAGAGAAGTCTCCCAAGTAGAGAGCCTCAAGTTGTGCCAGGTGAGATTTAGATTAGATATTAGGAATTTTTTTTTTCATGGAAAGGGTTGCAAAGCATTGGCTTAGAAAGCACTGACTGCCTGGGGAAGCAGTGGAGTCACAATGCCTGGAAGTGTTCAAAGAACATGTGGATATGGCACTTGAGAATGTGGTTTAATGGTGAACATGGAGGTGGTGCTGGCTGATGGTTGGACTTGATGACCTTAAAGGTCTTTTCCCACCTTAAAAATTCTATGATCATTTCCTTGGGCAGCATCTCTGAAATTAGCAGTGGCACCTGCAGTTTCTGATTTCCTGGAAGGGTGCATGAGGGATGGTGTTCCAGCAGTGACTGTATGCTACTACTAAGTGATAGTTGAACAACTATCAATATTCACACCACAGTTCAGAAACTGCTGTCTTACAGGGTTACTAACCTGAGTTCCCTGGATAGCTGTGCCTGTGCAAGAAGGGAACCCAGGAGCATATGCTACCGTGTGCCGTAACAACTCCCCTGGTGGAATGCTGCTACTATTCAGGGGTGCTAGATCACTTCATGAGCACAGCCTACACAACCAATGTGTGCTCTGATTTCTACTGCTACATGTAACTCACCATGCCATTCTACGAACACACAGTTCGAAAGTGTTTCAATATCTACTGTCATGTGGACCAAGAGATAAAATATATGTATATATACATATAGTATATATCTAAACATATAGACACACTATATGTATATTCTTCTACATGTATGGAAAAAAATCTCCCTTGTTAGTATAACCTGTGCCTACAAGAACGCCCCCTTGCTCATCCCCTTAGTGCTATTAACTTCCACCCTCTCCCATTTCTACCAGGAAATAGATCAGCAGAAGTCTAAAGCACAGACAGCCTTGCCCAGAATGCAGAGCAGAGAAACCTTGATCCACTGTGCTACAGAGAAAATTACAGAGTGTAATCTGGAGAAAAGAAGCTACTAAGGTTAATGGTTTGAATATTGTTTACTTTAACAAATATTTCACTTGAAGCATGCAAGACATCTTCAATGAAATGGGACCAGTTTGGCACTTAAGTCCTTATACAAACTTATTTGGAGAATGGAGATGGGATTAATCACATTAAGTGATTAAAACTCAATAGACTATTTGACTAATAGTTACATTCAGCTTCTGAAAAACTGAACTGGTGCTACCAAATAATGCTTGAGTTTAAAAAGCTGTTCAAGTGGCAAATGAAGGAACACAAAGAAAAAAAAAACAGTTCAGAAGTCACAGATCTGTGTTAACACCCTTTCAGTTCCAGTCAGATTAATGCAAGGATTTACTGAAATGCAGGGAAAATCTAAGTAAAATGGCGTTGTCTAAAAATATGTGAAGTATTTTAATTTAATTTTAGAATCTTTCACGCCTGTGCAAAATGCCTGAACCTAACAGCAGCCTCCATGCAGCAGTGATGATGACTTTCCCACTATTATAAAAGTGGCATAAATGTGTGCCATTGACTAACAATAAGTGTATGATTTCATTGCTGTTCAAATCACTGGCTGTGGGAATTAAACAGCCCAATGCAGAAGACTGGATTTAAGGAACAAAGCTGGTTTAAAATTACAGTATTCAGATTATTTGAGGTCATACTACAAATCTGCGAGTATATTAACTGACTCCTGAAATTACTACAGTAAATAACTTCGAGGTTTATACCTGGAATTAGGGAAAAACATAACAGATTAATTCTTCAATACTTCTGTGGGGGGGAAAACCCTCAGCCTTATTTGAACTTTGAAAAGACCTACATGCAAATTCTATATAGTTCAATATATTAAAAAAAAAAAAAAAAAAAAGAATTCTACTTGCTCAGTATTCTCACTATACAAAACAAACCCTGATACAAAACAACTAAAATGTTTTGGTTCTCTCTTTACAACGAGGCAAAGTCTGAACAATAAACTTTGCGCAGAACGTACAAGGGCACAGAATAGGGTATACTACCTTTTCTGCATTAATGTTTCGGATAGACAGTGTGTAGATACAACTGTCTTATAGAGAAACCATAAATCTGATGTGTTCTCTCTCTTTTTCATAACTGTCTGCAAGCAATCCAATGGCTGTTCTGCCAAGTTTGCTCAGGCACACAAATTTTTAGGGTAGTTCAGTGTAAGGAATTATTATCTCTGCCTTGTTCTCTGTAAGAATGTGTGCCTGTGAATCTAGACATTGGGCTGTCCAGTCACACACTACAGACTCCATCATAACTTTCTATGCAGACAAGCAATAGCTTCCCATGTTAACACACACACAGTAGGTTCTCTCTGACTTTTGAACTTTTTTTTGTTAAACAGAAGTCATTCAAACAAAGCTTGCTGCAACGTGAATGAAATTTTGATCCTGCATCCTACATATTCCCATTTTAAAGTCAACAGACAATCAGCATGCTTTCTGATTGTCTATAAAAGTATTCTGAGAATCAAAAACAAGAGTCAGAAGAATAAATTTGTAACAAAATTGCCTTCACACTGTATAAGAAAGAATAAAAACTGGATGCACATGATACTACTTTTTGCTCTGAATTTCATCTTCCCTTGTAGTACTAGAATTCATGTTCAAGCTCTACTCTGATATCAGACTTCTGAAGTGACATCTGTCACTGTCTCCAAAGACTGGAACTGACACTGAGATGCAACACAAAAGAATAACGTTACCTCAAAGGCTCTGACCTTATGCAGCTATGTATGATTTTGACATTACAGTGCAGCATTAATTCCTACCATTGTTTTATATTATGTATGTAATCCAGTTCATATCTAAAAATACCTTATTTCAGAGTTGGCTCACGCAAACATTTTTGTATGTTTATGCCTGTTTTTATCACTAATGACCTATAGGAACAGAGCACCAGAGCAGCCCACGGATGGTTAAATGTGGGTAAGGAATCATTTTATAAGATCTTCAAAGATTTTGAGTCTTCTATTTTTCAGCTACACTCGCATTAAAATTCCAAGCCAAAACACTCGGATCTGCAGCCAAATGCCATGTACTGCTGTACAAACAGGGTACAATCCCCTATAACAAACCATGAATACCAGCTGTGAAGAAGACAAAAGTTGACTCCAAAAGAAGTTGGCACCGAAATCTGGGCCTCGCAAAGGCAGCGGCGGATCCTGGCCGCCTGACAGGCTGCCCACAGCGGCCCTCGATGGCGGTGCAACACGGGGGCACAGCGTGATGACGGCTGAGGGACGGCCAGTTCCAGGGAGGATTACAACCCTTGGGGGGGTTCTAGACACTGAGCTGTCAATCTCTTTCGCAGCCCCGGCATCAGGCTCTTCTCCCCGCCATCCCACAGCCCCGCCCGAGCCCCGCTGCCCACAGCTCGGGGAACCGTGTCCGAGAGGAGCGAGTCTCGAGCCCCCTCAGCGCCCGCCGCACGAGCCGCGGCGCCCCGAGCGGCCCCCGCTGCCCCGCAGGCTCCGCGCCCGCCCCCACACCGCAGCGGAGAACGGGGAGGCCCCGCTCGCCCCCAGCCCCGGGCCAGACGGGCCGCGCCCCGCACCCCGACGGCAGGCACGGACGGGGCAGGCCGGGCGGCAGCGCGTCCTGCCGGCAGGCAGACCCCGCCGGCAGACAGACCCCCCCCGCCGCCGCCCGCGCTCCCTTCTCCGCCCGCAGCCACCACCGAGGCCCCGCACCTTGGCTCCGCCTGCCGCCGCCCTCCATCCTCCGCCCCATGCCCCGGGCCGGGCCCGAAAGGGCGGCGCCGGCCGGCGCTCGGCCCGGCGGCAGCGGCGGTTCGTCTGCCGCTGAGGGCGGGGCGGGGCGGGACACGGGCCGGGCCCGGCGGGTCCCGCCTCGGCCGCCTCGGCGTTGCCATGGCGGCGGGAGCGCCGGGAGGCCTCGCCCGCACAGCCCCAGCCCGGGCGGGCAGAGCCGAGTGGGCGCAGGGCTCGCCTTGTGCGCCCCCCCAGCCCGCGGGCTCGACCCAGAAACGTCCCTTCTAGCGGCGCATTTGAAGCCAGGAGAAAGTTTTTTGCCCCGTTTTGTCCCTCATTATCTAAGCCTATTTCTTGTAACTTGACAGGAAATCAAAGAATAATGAATGCCAGGGCGAAATTTATGGCAAATCGCTCATATTTCAGAGGAGTGAGTGACTAATCAAGAGCTTAGAGCGTTCCCAGTGCATTACACTGAAGAATTTGAGCAGCACCTTGGAAATGAACCACAAAAATAAATTTCTGATAAGCAGCATTTATCCTATTGATTAATGTATGTATGCTGATGTGCTGGATTTCAGCTTTTTGAAGAAGGCTTATATTTACATTTTGTTTGGCAAGTTGCTGTTTTCCTTAATGTGAAATCTTTGAGGGTTTTTGTATATTTTGTATGAAGATTTTTCTCACTCACCAGGGGCACTGCAGTCCCCTCCATAGCCAGACACCTTGCAAAAGGGTACATGTAGTTCCAGCTGGAAAGGCACTCATCTTCACTATCTAGAAATTAGTATTAATTACAGGCTAAATACAGGGTTTTTTTAATGTGGTTTGCTGCACCTTCTTACATACTAGGAAAAATAATTTGAATGTAGTACAAATCAAAGCAAAATCAAGGGGATGTTGTTTGAAAACAATTTTTCTTCCTTATTTCTGCCACATTTAAAGCTTCCAGTAAGTCACACAAACATAAATGCTGGATGAAGCCTATATTTTATCTACCCCAGTACTTTGTATAGACTCTACCAAAAGCTTCTCAGTAGCTGACTATTGAATGTTGTGATCTCCCTTAAAATTTTAGGTGTTCCCATTAGCTATATGAAATACTCCTTGGATATGGCCTTAGTTCTTATGCTTCACGTCGTAGTGGTCATTTTGGCAGCCTGAATCTGTTTTCTGTAAAATAACCTCAAAATGTAGTTGGTGTTAAATTTGTCTGGGATGGGTCAGGAGAGGAAATATATGCCTCGGAAACCCATCTGTCCTTCATCGTGTGGTGGTCCTCTGTCTTTCTGACTGCTTTTTTTGTAAAAACATCTACTGCTGTGGCATTTCAACTACTGTCAACCATGATGTCACGAACACCTAACTTTTTTTACTTTTTTTTTCAAAACAAAGTAGTTTGATAACATTTTGTCATTTTCTCTTGGATGTGAGATCAGTGTCATAGGGAGTATCTACCAGGCAAGACCTACAAATCCAGAAAAAACTAATCCAACTGTTTTGGGGTTTTCTGGTGTGTGTTTTGGTTGGTTTTCTCTCTCTCTCTTTTTTTTTTTTTTTTTTTTTTTTTTTTTTTTTTTTTCCTTTCTTTCTCTGAAGCAGATTTTTGATTGCTTGTAAAATTAGATATTTGGGGAAAGGTCTTCAGGAAATGAGTTACTATAGTTCTTGTGTTTCAGAGTCTATGGTTTATACTTTGATATAATTAACACAATTAAATCTGTAGATTTTAGAGGTAGTCTTTAAACAGTTTCCATTTCAGAAACCTGAAGATACTGGAGAGAATATAAGTGATGAGATTCTCAACTCTACATGGTTGAAATACTCTCTATTGCCTGCCGAGATAAAGCTACAAAAAACACTTGTCTCTTTTTGCCTTTTTGTTTGTTTGTTTTGTTTTAAATTAGCTGCTCATAGTAATATTTTTATACTTTTAAAATACTTTTTTGGTTTTTTTAATCTGAATTCTGAATTTCAGGTTCTCAAATTCTGTTTGTGGTACTCAACATGTGGTAAGTAGGCTGTTCTGTTCAACCCAAATGACCGATTTCTCATAATCTTCTCCCTAATGTTCCTCTACTTTTTTTCACCATGTAGATAATTAAAACAGACAAATTTAAGTCAGCATTTTTAGAAACATATCACAACTGTTCCCCTGGTTTCTAGGCAACGCTGAGGGTATGTAGAGATTTCCACTGATTCTTCCTCAGTCAGCCCTCACAGCATCTTAAGAGATGTCCTGGCTCTGAAATTTTGGACCTCGAATGGCAACACATATCAAAGCTCTGTGTATTTCTAATTAGTCTCACGTATGAGCCTTAGGCCTTTGGCCTCCTTTGGTCTATGAAGGTATATATATTTTAAGTGTAATGAAAAAGTAACCCGGATGTATAAAAATGTGCTAGCACATTATGTCCTATAACATGCACTAAATGAACAAAAACCAACCAACAGACAAACAAACAAACAAAAAACCAAAAAAACCCCCAAACCAAACCAACCAAAAAAAACCCCCAAAAAACCAACCAACCAACCAATAAAAAAACAAAACAAAACAAAACACACACACGCACTAAAAAAACCTTAAGAAAAATTGAATCAGTCCTGGACTTTGATCCACTCAAACAAGTGCAGAAACAAGTACCATACATTGCTGCAGTGAGCCTACCATTATTGAAGAAGTAATAACATGGCAAAACCTGTAAGATTTGTCCTTTCCCAATTTGAAAAGAGGAAATACAGAAATGTTGCTGTCTGCCCTTTTCAGCAGCATTGTAATGTTCCCCTTTTCCTTGGAATGCATTGCAACAGAACATGGTTTTAAAATGCACCTAGACTGGGAGGGAATGAAAACAGCAGGAATATGAGTCACATTTGGAAGTGTAGGTGGACATCTGTCCCTACCCTGACACGAACTTAGGGAACTATTTATTGCCTTCTTGTCTACTACATCTGCCCTATGTATCCTGCAATGAAGACACTGCTGTGAAAATATTCATAGTATTCAGCAAGAAACCAACACAGAGAAAAATACCTAAAAAAAAAATAAAAAAAAAGAAAAAAAAAGAGAAAAAAAGGAAATACCCCATAAGATATCCACTTTCTTCTGCATGCTTAGCCTGAATGGAACAAGTTTCCTCTGAAAAAGACTGTCTTGCAAGCACCTCAGTTATCTGCTCACTTGGGACAGAGATCTGTTCATAAAGTCAGAACTCTGCATTTGTAGGATTTGACTTTCTTGGAAAAATAGCTTGCATGTACACTGGAAAATTAAAACCTGCAGTTTTTTTGGAGAGTCTTTGCTTTTTCAAGCCATTGGTTTTCTTTCATGCTTGATTTTCCTTACAGCTGTCTAAGTGAGCCTACATAGGCAGAAAAAAGCCCAGCAACCAGATCTGCAAACCATATTCAGAGTATTCTAGAAAAGCCCCAAATTCATCACAGCATATACTTGATAATGGAAATAAATCTCCTATGTCTATTTGAGTTTTTATTTGTCAAAAGTGCCCTATCTCAGTGCAGGTTTGTCACCTGCCTATGGGCTGGTTGTGTCAGTGTTCCAAATCCCTCATTGCAGCTCACAGAGGGCTATCACTGAGTTGCATCAATCCCCAGCCGGCATATCAGACAATTAACCTTACAATCTGCTCTCCTACAACTCCCTGGAAATAAAAACATTTCCCTGAAAGATCAGAGGAGGCAGTGCTTTCTAAATGCATTTAAACAGGCTGCCTGAGCAGGTTTCTTTGCTACCTAGTTAGGAAATTCTTGTGTTGAACAATTGAAGTCGCTCACTACTTCAGTAGTGAGGGGAAATAAAAGTCTTGATAGCTACTGAAATATGTTGTTTGTTTGGTTGGTTTTTTGGGGTGTGTGTGTGTTTTGTGTGTTTTTTGTTTGGTTGGTTTTTTGTTTGTTTGTTTGTTTGTTTGTTTGTTTTTTAAAGGAGTACTTTTCCTGGAGGAATGGAAGATTGATTTCTGCCTTGTGTTTGCTGCATGTTCTTTGGTCATATGATTCTTCAAGTTATTTAAAATCACATACAGTCTTGAAATATCATTGCAGCTTTCTAAATGATTGAAAGTTATGTGTTCTGGCAGGGCTGGAGACTCTGTCCCTTTCTTCATGGCAATGCATTTAGTTGTTTTGTTATTGTCTGTATGGCAGCAGTAGTAATAGATTTTTGTGAAGCTAGGGCTCCAGTGGGAAAGATAATGCAGAAACAATTCAGAGAAGATGATCCATGCCTTAAAAACTGCAATTTTTAATACCCTGTAATTTAGAATGCAATAAGGGAGCTAACCTAAAATAAGAGGGAATGTGATAAGGAACAGGAGGGCAACTATAGGAATATATAATGATATAAAGTTTCTTTGAACACAGTGTTAAACTTCCATACTATTTATCAGCTTAGAAGAAAAAGTCTCCTCAGCAGTATGAATAACTACTACCGAAGCCTTTTCAGGAAGCTGTTGTGCAGATGTACTCTGTACAGCTATTCTTTCTCTTCAGATCTATAGAGTTCTATAATGCACCTATCTAGTGTTACAAGACTATTTTTAAATGTGGCAAGAAAGAAACCTCTATAACTTGTAGGAGATGTTATTCTCAGCCTTGGCTGACCCAAGATCTGTTTATATTTGTTCTTACTTCATGTCATTTTCGGTTTATCTACTATTCTTGTAAAAGTTTGCAAACAGAAGGCTTGTAAGTGAAAAGCTGTCCTTAACAGGGCTGACTGCTGAGGGCTGTTCTTTTCTCATTACTTTAATTGAACTATTAGGTATTAAAGAATGTAGACTTCAATAGCTAATTCAATAATTGGAATATTAAAGGGAAAAAAACACTTAAATGTCATAAGTCTGTTGTCTAGACCATAAGAAATGCTTTATTTTCCAACTTATTACCTATTGTGCCACATAGATATGCTTACTTGTAATAATTAATGAGAAACAGGATAAAGACTTTTTTTAAAATATCTCAGTCAAGATGAGAAAAGGGCTAAGATTAGACATATATAAATGATACAACTCAGTGCTCAGTGAAGCTCTTCCTGCTTAGGCTGAGATGGGTCGTCTGTGTCTATCGAGCCCATGTCAGGCAGACAGAAGAATGTCAGTGTGGCATTTTGTGTGGTCCATCCTTTTTCAACACAGTTACTACAGCACGCTCAGGCTTTCCTGGCACTGTATTAACCTATGCACATGCTTAAACAAATGGGATCCTGTGTGCTGAAGAGAGTTCTTTCAGCTTTGTCAGGGTCATGAAGAGAAATTCTCAAGGGCAGCTTCAGAATTGCCTACAAAAGAAGACACAGATATATGATTTTCCAAAGCCCTTTCATGCATTTTCAATATCTGCATGAATGTGAAATACAGTTTTACTAGAAATGGGCTGAAAGTCCCAATTGGAAGAGTTTGGGTGTATTATTTCTCTTTAAAAAAGGTACTGTAATGTTTATACATTAACTTTATCAAAGCTGGTTGTATATGTATATTATACAAACTGGAAGATGAACAAAACAGACTGAGAAAATATCTGGCATGGCAAGTTTCATAAGCAATAGCAATTTTGGTCACATTAGCCACTTCTAAAGTGAAAGACAGCAAGGGGCAAGAAAATATCAGGAATCAAAATGGAGTGTGTGAAGTTTAACTGTTGCAATTAAATCCTCCAAGAGTAATTCTTCTGTGGAATAATTTCTGTGGAATAATTTCATCAATACTTATAAAAAAAAATCTTGGGAAGAATTACTCTTAAGTCCTTACTGTTTTATTGTTTAGGACTTCCTTTCATCTAAATGTTATGTTCCTAAGAAAACATCTACTACATGCTGAACTTGTATGTTGTTAGTGACATCATAAGACTTCAGGAATATCCAACATTCAGATTTAGACAGAACTTGAAATTTACTGTTTTAAAATTTGATATAAAACCTTTTTCTCCCCTCCCCCATTAACATGTTACATGTATCAGAAAAGAAAGGACCTTCAGTTTGATGGATGTTTCACAGGCCCAAGGGTCAGGATGCTCAGGGTCTGTTTATAGCTTTGTCAGTGACATGCATGACCTTGAGTAAAGCAATTTTGGTGCCTCAGTAGGCTGCAGTCTGAATCACCTTAATTCATAGTTGGTAGTAAAATTGAAGACATTTAAAGTTAGTGCATTTGTCTGTGTTTTTGGAATGCATCTTTTTACACTGTGCTTATCATCAATAGAGAGAAAAATAACATAATAAATATCAGAACAGCAGAAAACATTATATGGATGAGACCTAAACTTAGAATATTTATCCCTAATGTAATGTCATAGAAGCCAATAGGACCTGTGATTTTTATTATTAAGCATGAATATCTCTAATGGAGTATAACAATTGCACACAAGACTAGAAGGAGTTGCATTTACTCTGAATAAGCAAATCAGTTAGTCATACAATGCAGAAAGAAAGAAAAATATGACTAGGGTAGGAAGTCTTATGCTATAATGGTTTATTTAATGAAGGACAACATCATAATCTAAATCTCTTCTATAAGCTGTTCAGTCTCTGTCTTAGAAGTTGCATGCATCCCTCTTAAAAAGTTTGCTCAAAAATTTACTTCCTAGGAGGAACACAAACTCTAGGATCATGAACATTCGTGATCAGTGTATACTCAGGTAATGTTGTGCCAGTATAAGTCTCATGCTATTCTATTCACTTTTCAGAATTTAGGATTCCTATTCTCCCAGTTCATGTTTTACTTCATATGTTCTAGTAAGATCTGTGCTAGAAACATTTTCCTGGTTCATATGAATTCTATTTTCCAAGGCATTCTATGTTCATTTAATAGGCATTCTATGTTCATTTAATATTCCCATGTCTCATTCTTCCTGTGTCATCTGCTTTTCATAACCACAATTCTTCTTTGTCCTCCAAGGAATGCCTTTGCACTTAATGCTGCTAATACCAATTGTGTTCTAATTTGCAGTATTAATAAATACTTTTCAAATTATGTGTTGGCAATACCTTTCTATTTCTGTCATTCCCACATCCCATAGGTTATAAACATGCTCAATTAGCTATTTTATAACATGTACTGTGAAAGTATCAAAAGCTTTTGAATATTGGTCTTCCAGCACCATCACCAATAACTTCTCTCCAATCCTTGTAGTTTACCTATCAAGAAAACTTATTTTGTCTGCCTTTTAGCTAAGTGCATCTCAAAACCCCTCAGGTTCTATTTGGTTAATAAATCTATTAGGTTTTATTGCATTTATTGATTACTTCCACAAGTCTTTTGTTTCTGCTTTCTTTAAAACATATCCTTGAAAAGTGTTGAGGTGAAACCAGCAGGCTTGTCACTACCTGGATAATTTTCTTCCTTTCTAGACTATACTATGTTCACAATTTTCCAGTTATTTAGTATCACCTTGAGCTTGGTAGCTTGGTTAGGGCTAATCACATCCCTCTCTCTCCTACAGTTTTCTTTTCCTACTTTTCAGTTTTCTCAGAACTATGGAAGGATTTCTGGAGAAACTTCATAATCTTGCTGTGTCTGATAAATCAGGACCAGTGTCTGCATGTTCATCTGTACAGGGCTAAGACACCTACAACCATAAGGCAATATGCTTTTCAGTACGCACCCAATGAACTGTACATTGATGCTACGGATTAGAAAATATTTGGAGGTTCTTTCCACCTCAACAGAAGTAATGGGAAAAGAATTTCTATTCACTTTACTGGAGGTGTAGTAATTTGATTCTTAATTGGTGTATATTAATCATATCTGTAAATCTAGGGATTGAGGAGATAGCAATTTAAGACACAAGTTGCTTGACTGAATAAAGCTTAATGCAATTTTTAAACAACCTTAGTTGTTCTTGGTCTTAGTGATATTAGCAATTTTTTAGGTAGAATAAAAAATCTGAGAAGGAAGATGACATGTAAAACAAAACACTCATGATCAAAATATAAAGGAGATGAATGTAGGGCTCCCTGTAAGTCTCTGGATTTGCATTTAGAGAGATATATTTTCCTTGTTGCTCTGGAAATTACTGAAGAAAAAACTGGTTCGTCTAGAAAAGGTCAAGACAGTAGCAAAAATGTTTGGTTTACAAGGTACAAATGGAGATGGAGGTAGTTCAGCCACATCAATTCTGCTGCTTTTTCACTGTGTGTAAAATAATGTAATTTAATTTGCTGAAAGTAGAGTGAGACTGCCTTTTCTGGGCTGATAATTTTTATTTGAAGATTTCACTGGCCATTTCTTTTGAATCTCAGTAAGTTTTGAGGAATACATTACTGCTAACTAACTCATGTTTGCTGTGTTGTGATTGCTTCAGTGTTGCTGATTGTAAAACTCATTTCTCCAAAATAATAAAATGCATAGCTATATTGGTTTACAGTTATCAGTTCCCATGGCATTTCTAAAGATGCTATCGGCTGCCAGACTGTTATGTATCCAATGTCTGCAACAGCTGGATTTCCCTCTTCCGCTATGTGTTAATCACAAACAACTACAAACAAAAGCAAGTTGCCTTTTATTATTAACCCCCCTGATTAATGAATAGTGAATGTCATGGCAGAGGATAAAGTAGCCAAAAATAAATGTTTGCTTTCATGACATAATTCCTAAAACCAAAACTAAAATATTATTCATTTTGGAAAACTTCATGACAAACACCTATAAACTTGTTTAAATATCCATCCCAAGTCAGAGTGAAGCAGAACCAAACCAAATCCTATATGCCATGAACACGCCATAACTCTGAAGCAGAAAAAATATGTTGAAAATACTAAGTATCACCTCATTTTTTTTTTGTTACTGCTTATATGAGTATTGCTTTCAGTGTTTCCATGAATTTCCTACAAGAAATGGACAAACAGTAGGATCCCAGCTCATCTGTAGTGTGCTTTCACTGAATGTCTTTACCCAGTGATGAGAGAAACAAAATGAATAATGATGTTTAAAAGCACTGAAGATAATGAAAAAAAAAAAAAAAAGTTTGCTTTCTAATCAAATAAAGTTACAGTAGGTCTTTAATGAACAGACCTGTGTTTAATTCAGTTTTGACCACTGCTTCTCAAGACAGTGGAAAGAAGAACAAAAAAGACAAAGAGCATCATGGGAAAAAGGATGTTGACATACAAGGATAAATTGAAAGGTATACATTTCTGTGATTACACAAAATGAAAAATTAAAGAGCCTTATTTTTCATTTTGTGTAATCACAGAAATGTATACCTTTCAATTATTCTTTTTGGAGTATTACAAAATCAATAATGAGATATTTATAATAATTTAAAAATGATGCTATACTGCCAAAAGTAATATGAAACTGCCAATGTGTATAATTTATAGAGGTTTGTGGTAGTTGAGGGGGAGGGTGGGTTTATGCAAAGATTTTGTACAGAATAAACTGCTGGACTAAGAGGTATACTATTATGAAGCAAAATGATAGTTACAGTTATGTGTATGTCTTGATTCTTATATTATTTCTTTAATAACAACATTTTTCAGTATACCATGCACTGGCAAAAGCAAATTATTGATCTATCTAGCAAGGACCTGTAATAGCAAACTTTCATGCTTGTTTATATATTTAGCAGCATCTAATGTTAGTTGAGTCAAATTCCTGTTAACATTTTTATAGTCATAGCTGCTCTGAATTTCAACCTGGCATTCAGAAAATATGTACCATAAACATACACTTTTCCACTACTTCTGAACTCTACAATGGAGTCCGCTGTTAAAACTTTTTGCAGAAGCTAGTTATAATGGTAGCAGAGTCTTCATTTATTCCTTCACCTTTCTTTACTCAAAATGTGCCAATGTAGTTCTGTGCTAAATTTTTTCCTTCTTTAATTCCATTAGCATGGTTACAATACTGGTGGATGGATTTAGTGGTGTGTGCTTATGAGATCCACAAGATACTTAGGTGGCTGTCGTTGACTCAGAGTTGCTTGCCAAAATATCTTTGGGAACTTGTGAAACAACTTCTTTCAGACAATGAGAAAAAAAAAGGAAAAATATCCCAAGTGCTTTCAGACTGCTAATCTGAGTTGTACATGCCTTTTGTGTTGCAAGTACTTTTGATCTTACTGTTCCACAATAAATCTGTGGGATCGAGAGATTACCTGCATCACATTATTTAATATAGTAAGAAAGCAGATTAGAATTGCTAAATTGGATCTTTCTAGACACATACAATGCAAAGATGTAAAAATAAAGAGTGGTTTCTATTGTTCCTTTTAAGTGGAAGATCTCAAGGCTTTCCTATGCATTATGTACAGAAGTAACTTAAGCTGTTATAGAGCTGTAGGGATGCATTCCTGAAATACTCCATAAAAGGCTTAAAGCAAGTGTTTATTCAAAAGGTAAATGTTTAAAGGGGCTGCCTGAAGACAACCTGTAACTGTTAGCTTAGGAAGTTATTGTATATTACATTTTTCCATTCTCCAACATGAAGAGATGTTATCTCAGTATAACTCCCAACTCACATAACCATTTTATTGCCTTTGTATTACCAAAGTATGAATAGTCCAAAACCTTATCATAATTATATATGGTGACATATTTCTTTTAATGGGTAGCTGAATGACCTGTTGGTCTGTAGGCTGTAGCAGATCTCCTGACTATGAGAAGTCACTGCCTATGGGTTGATTCACAGTGAGTTTCTCACTTTGCTGAGAACATGCCATGTGTGAATAACACTGCATTCTCTTGCAATGTTGCATCAAAACTGTTGTAATTCCACTTCATCCTCTCCCACAAAATACTATAAAACAGTTAATGAAATGGAGGATGGTACTTGCTGTAGAAGATGATATTATACATTAGGATGAATCTTGTCTTTTCAGTGCTTCCTTTTTACCAAATCCATTAGATTCCACCTGTGGGTTTGTATTGTTATTTCTTTTTTTGTGATTCCGTATGGATGTGCATGTACAATTTGTGTAGAAACTCAAATTGGGATGCACCTACTCTTAGGCTGCACGCCTTCAGAAATGCAGCAATAGCTTTTTTCTTGCTAGTATATTAAGACAATCAGTCATGAGCTGCTTTCCTCATTATTATACTGCCTGACACACTGTTCCTACAATTAATATTAATGATTTTTAATTTACACTCAGAACACAGCCCCCACTCTTCCTACAACAGACTAATAATTTATTGATTCTATTTTGTTTGAAATATCATCCTGTTTCAAAGTAATTTTCTCCTGAGAGTTCCAGTGCTAAAGGTGCCAGTGGTGTGCAGATACAGAGACAAAGGCAATCCAGAGTGTTAGCCTTTCAAACATCAACTAAACTAGTGATTGAAAAATTTCTACATGTATGTGGCTGAGAAGATGCATGTCCTGGGCTACAAGGCTGAGGGAAGGTGTGGTACAGTGCTGGGAATTAAACTCAATAGGAAGCCCCATCTCATTCCTTATTCCACAGCTCCAATTCCATTCTTTCACATTTTTGGAATAGCTTCTTACACATGAGCCATGTGAGAAATGTGTTACCTAATTTAGAAAGTAGTAAAGCTCTTCTGACTACTGTAAAAGTGATGATGATTAATGCAAGAGTTGTAGTCAGCCCTTCAAATGCTCAGTATAGCTTCTTTCTTTCCTTGCTGTTCAGAGTAGAAAGGAAATAGGCACAACTGAAAGCTATAAGAGGACTGGTCACCATGAATGGTGTTTATTCAGGCTGTTCCTCCCTACTTTAACTATTCTAGAGTAGTTAATCCTCACATTTAATAGGCTTCTTATGCAATATGCATTGAAAAACACTGAAAGGAACAGCTGCAGTTATGGCACAGTTGATTCTAATAAATATGAAAGTTTTCAGTAAAAATGGGTGGTAAGACAATGCTTCTTAGACCAGCATTAACATCTTTGTTATGTATGACTCCTGCCCCTGTCCTACTGGCTGATAAGGCTGCTATCATGTCTGTAGGAGGTAAGGTCAGAGCAGAGGATAAGCATTTATCCATGTAGCTGTATTAGTTCTAGTAGTCCTGCTAATTAAGAAGAAAACATGCAGGCTATGCAGCAATACAGAAAATAACCTGAACTCTTGCCCAAGATCCCTATGTGTTCTAAGTACAAAGTTTATTTTAAGTTTATTTCTGGAGGCTTTAAACAAAAGAGCATTAAAAGAACAAGCATCTACATAAAACTTTCTTTGCCTCTATTTTCCTTGATCTACTCAAGTAGTACAATTTTATACTATTCCTTAAAAGAATCCTGCACTTGCAAGTGTGGTTTAATATATTTCTGTAGTGCATTAAACCAATCCACTCATTTATCACTCATTCTGCCTTCAAAATTAGGAGTACGTCCCACCCATTTATCCTTACCCTTCCCATGTCTAAGCCATCTATTCTCCAATCTTTCATTTGTATCAAGGGCACTGGGGTTTTCCTGTTCCCGTTTGACCTTGTCACTAACATCATTGCCTGTCCTTCTGTCACTATGCTTCTGATACTGACGGCCCTTCATCCATTGCCTCTTAAATTTTCCTCTTCAGGTATTTTGTGTGCTACTCCTCCCCCGTGCCTTCTGCTACTTTCTTTTACAAAGTTTGAATTGCCACTGCACTGACATTGCACTGCCTTGGCAGGCCAGATTCTCACAAGGGGCCAGGACGCTCATGCTCCAGCGGGGCTCACACCCCTGTTTCCCCCACCCAGCCCCCGGTGTGGTGGGTCGGTGGGTGACAGACGGCCGGGAAGCAGAGCGTGTTCCTGTCCAGGGTCCTGAAAGCTGTCCGCAATCTGGGCTGACTCCTGCCTGTATCCTTCCGTTCGTGGCTCTGCTGCTGGTGTGAATGGCAAAGAAACGTGGGGATCTCCGAAAGCTAACTCCCAAATTTCCTGCTTAATACAGAGGAAAGTTATCAACTGGATAAAATAGATCGCCATGTATCTATCAAGTAAGAAATCTTAGAAAAATTACATGAGGCAAGAGACTAATACTGCTATAAAACGAATTTAGTGACTTGTTTTTATTAATCATACTTGCTATTTTTGTCAGATATCAGCCTTTGATCTTATGAGGATTCTTCAGGGACATCATGGAAAAACTGCAAGCCACACTGTAATTCTCTCATGACTATGATTCAGGAATAATTGTGCTGAAGTCAAACTAATGTGAAAGAAATGTAAGTGGTTTCAGACAGACTCAGTACTATGCAGCTTTAGTTAATCCATTTTGGCATAGCATATCTCTTACTGGAAAAAAATTCTACAATATACTAATACACTAATAATGTGCATGTACTTTTTCAGATACAATAAAAAAGTGAGGTAACTGCTCCACTACCGTTCTTGTTGGCCATACAAAGAGACTGATATAACAGGTGTCTGAAAGATGGAGTCTGGCTAATGAGGAATGGGTACCAGTAAAGAACGAAGGATGATGAACATGATTACAAGCTGTGAACCAGGCATCCCCTCTCCTGTTCTGACATTTAGATGATTGATATGTTAGGATATGAGAGGCAGAATCCACAGTGTACTCTGTTTAGTGTCACTGGCCAAAGGAACCTGTAGACAAGCTGTGGTACCATCCTGGCAAAGGTTATACGGAGGTGTAGTTTCCTTGCGGAGACTCACTGTTTTCACTGAAACCATTTCTGCAATCAGCAAATTTTCTGTTCTGTGGATTAATCCATAAAATAATAAAAACACAGCACTGCATGCTATGTCTTAAAAAGTTTTAAGAAACTGACTGCAATAGAAAACAATAAAAATAGTAGGTTGCTTTTCCTTGCACAGTCCTGATTCTTAGTTAACTTCCTGATTCCTATGACACTAAACCTTCTGAAAACTGTTTGAATAAAAGGTCTACAGGTTATCCTGGAGAGAAAGCTTTAAATTTTCTCCTTGACAGAAAGCTTCCTAGAGAATAAAGAAGTTATAAAAGGATCCTGCACTGTATTGTGCCCAAATTAATACTACTGCAGAATGGGTCAATATAATATAAAGAACAGGATGCACTTCACTTGGGTTATTCTCTGGCTCTCTTGGTCTCTGTAAATAACTGTGCTCCTATGGCAATAAACAGAATGATCTTCACCATTAGAAATACCAGATTTCAAACAACTGTGTAGTTAACCATAAACTAACTAGTTATATACAAAAATGAGCATATGACACAAAGACTGTCTGGACTTCCATTTAACCATGTTTCATTTCTTCAGTGCAACCAAGAAGTGCAACATACAACTTACAGATGATTTCTACCTACTATCAAGGATCAAGGCATGTTTCCACTCCTTCTCACTGGATTTAGGTAGGTCTAAGAACTGCTTATTCATCTGTTTTTCTATGGCTTTCTTTGAGTTAGAATAGCTTCTAAATCATTCATGCCACATTACTAATGAACTCCAAAACAGCACTTAGCACTTTATTTTTCTTTCAATGAGATTGCTTGTAACAGAAAACATATTTTCTGCTGTGTTGTGATTGTCACAGGCCCTGTTCTGTAAGGCACTGATTCTCAACTAACACCAACTCTGAGGACATTTAAGTCTGAACAATAAGCCTAAATGAGAAGGAAGAATTTAGGAAGACCAGTGTGATAAACTACTGATATAAAGTCAAGTCCTGACAATTCTTATGCAGGTACTAAAACAGACTGATCATGCTACATCTAGTTTGTTTGTTTGTTTGTTTGTTTGTTTTGTTTGTTTTTTTTTTGTGTTTTTGTTTTGTTTTGTGGGGGTTTTTTTGTTTTTTGTTTTTTTTTTTTTTTTTTTGGTGAGCTTTCATTTAAATATTAAACATTACTGAATCCACTTAGCTTATAAAAGTTGACAGAATAACAGCTTGAAACACTATAGCTTCAAGGCACCAGTTCGCCCTATCATAAGAATTTGACATCACTGAGGGGTGAAAGGCCTTTTATTTGCATAAGATAATAGTTACGTTTCTATGCAACAGCTGTGCTGTCAGTGAAAGATGCACTCATTGTGCCAAATCTATCTCTGGAGTAACCCCATTGATTTTAAATGAGTTACTTTGGGAATAAATTGGCCCACTGGATAAAACGGCAGGTCTGAGGCATTGAAATAATTGAGCAAGTTTTCCATGCTCATAACATACTAAAAAAAAATTGCAAAACAATTACATGATGCCATGCATTTATGTACTGACAGATCAATCATAACTGATTTGCCACAAAGTTTTTAAATCATATAGCGAGGACAAACCTTTATATAAAGCTTACAGACACTTTTTGCGAAGATATGAACATTAAGAGGATAAAAGAAACGAATATGGCATTGTGTCATTATTATCTATTTAGTGTTACAGTAAGTCAAACAAATATGAGATGTCTCTATAATGTCATTTTAATAATAAAGGATTCACGTGTCCACATGAAAATTCCTCTTCTTTAGACTGTAAAAATCAGGATGATTTTCTGGTAATGAACTACCTGAAGAATTCATCTCTAGACTATAGACTTCCTGCATATCTTAGCAGGAATTTAATGCCTTTGGCCTTTCAGGGGACTGTTTCAGTTTGATTATCTTAGCTGAGTTCTAAGTGGTCAGGTGTCTGTGGCACAATACACACGTCATCAGTTAACTGATGATGGTTATGGCACAAAGACAAGGTAGTGTTAGGGTGACACAACTGAGTAGTATATGTCTATATTGTAGTTTTTTCCGTTAATGTACAAGGTACATGCGAATTTTCTGGAAACTTTTGAATGCCAAGGAAAAGTTATTTATATGGATATATATTATATATATGTATGTGTAAATATATGATTAGCTTTTTATTGATACATATTTGATAAGTGATCTTGTTGAGGATTCAGAAGGCTTCTCTGAAGTCTTTTAGGTTACTGTAACCATGATTCAAGCAATTACACAGCACAGTTAGCAAAG
Organism: Pyrocephalus nanus; assembly: GCA_038380795.1. NCBI lineage: Eukaryota > Metazoa > Chordata > Aves > Passeriformes > Tyrannidae > Pyrocephalus > Pyrocephalus nanus. Next base: position 45,795,218 of record CM076265.1, on the reverse strand, counting down.
CCTACCCTCACTTTTGTTTCCACTCAGTTTGCAGAAGTAATGTCAACAGAAATCCCAAAGCCTGTTCAGAATGCATCGTGGTTTGCTTGAAAAGGAAATACCTTGTGTTCCTGATGTCATCATTGCAATTATCTCAAATTCAGGTCTGTCTGAGCAGGCTCATTATCATTCTCACCATGTCCTCCCTTACAGCAGCCTCTCCCGCCTCCTCCGTACAGCACAAAACAAGAGCCCCAGGGTGCTTGGATTAGGGAAAGAAGAGTCACCCAGCACCTCCCCCCAGGAAAACTTGCTGCATTACTTCCATGTAGTTTCTTCAGACTACATACTGCTTTACAGGACCTTGTACATAACCACCAAATGGAAGTGTGGATTCACAAATATTGATTGCCTCTTCCTGCTTAGGATTGAACAAAGACTGGGAACAAGCACAGATTTAGCTTCAGAATGTGGATGTAAAAAGAGCGTGCCAACCTCCATGGAGTTTCCTGAGGAGAGCCACACAATACAGGCTGCTTTGGTTTCGGGTTTTTTTTTTTTTTTTTCCCCTCACCAGGGCAGATTTCTCTCTTTGATCTTACAAGGTTAGCTAACAGATAGGAAAGCAAGACAGAAAAAGGGCAGTTGAGCAAAAAGAAGTACAGGGCAAAAAGCAGGGGAAAATTATCTAAGGCACCAGGTTTAGATCACAACCATGTTTCCTGAAAATTCAGAACATCTATGGGCCTTTAGACTGTTTCTGGTATGTGTGCCTTACCATGACCCATGCAAATTTGTGGATCTCTCCACTAAACCATCCCCCATGAACACTCCCCTTCACACAAGGAGATGATTTCCACTGTCGAAGAGAATAGGCAGGACAGGGTTAACCTCTCACAGTTTTCCTTCAGGCTCCCAGAGGGGCTGGGGTTTTGTTTTCCTGGGTAAGGGAGAGGAGCTGGGACATGCATTGTAACTGGAACTGGAGACCTTTCTGGTGATACCAGCCTGGTTCGGGTTTGAGGGAAAGCCTGGAGAAGGACGGAGAGAAGGGAAGAATGCAGACTTGCAAGCAGCAAGTGCTTGGTAATTGCACAAGTGTCCTCCATTTCCCTGAAGCCTCCTGAGACCTTAGGGGGGCTCCAAGAGGCCTTCAGTCTTCTGTCCCCTCCCCGCAGCTTGGCCACATCTCACAGCCCTGTTGTACCAGGCTTTGCCTTGACGCGAAGCGTCTGACCCTGCCCACAGTGCGAACTGGGGACAGAATGGGAAGCAGGGGTCCCCTGGTTTTCGGGGTACCCGGTGCTGGTCCCCAGAGCCTGCGGGGGCTCGGAGGACCCCTGCCCTTCCCCTCCCCCTGTGCTGCAGATGCTCTGAATGCTGCCGTACTCCTGCCATGTGCTGCCGCCGCCGCTACTGCTGCTCGTAGCTTAGTCGAGCGTGTCTCCGGCTGCAAACTCTGCCAAACAAGCCTGCATACCCCTCTCGGGAAGGATACCCAGTGAGTACTTGCCGGAGTCTGCCCCCTCCCTAGGAACCCCGCCACTGCCTCTTACAAAGGGACTCACAGCCTCTCCCCACCCTCTTTTTAAGCCAGTGCAGTGAAGGGCTCCGTGAATTCCCTCCAAAGCTATAGGGTGGCTCTCTCCTCCTCCTCCTCCTCCTCCTCCTCCTCCTCCCCTTCCTGCTCTGGCTCTCCTGGGCGAGCCAGGCTGCTGCTGCTGCATTCAGCCGGGGTGGTCCCCAGCCTCGCCCCTGCCTCGCCCAGCCATGCTGCTGCGGCTCACGCCCCATGGCTGACTTTTGTTACCCCCCTAGTGCCCGGGGCTGAACTGAGGTGGGCGCATTTTCGGGGGCTGTGTGAGGCTAGAGTGTGTGCGTGTATGGGAGGTGTCCCTAGGGATGTGGGGGGCTGGCCGACTCCCTGATCCTGGCAAGGCTGCGTGCTCGGCAGCCCGGCTGCCCCCTCGGGTGGGAGCAGCAGAGGGGCAACGCTGCAGCGGCGACCCCGCCATCCTGACATCTGCAGGTGGACGGAGCGAGACAGCTGCGGGAGCCTCTCCTGGAGCCAGCAGCACCCTGGACCAGCTGGCCATCTCAGTTTGCTCTGTTCCTGCTCCCCCAGATTTTCTCCGGTCCTTAGTCCATCCCTTCTACCCCTCTTTCTGCTGGGGTGTCTGCACCCCTCCTTACCTCGTCGGTACCAACCCTTCCACTCCACTCCCCTGCCCGCCCCTCCCCACCTTCTTCGATTTATTTGTGTATTTCTTTCCTTGGCAACCACCAGTTCCCCTTAGTCAAACAGCGCAGGCTCCCTATAATTTGAAATTAATTTGTTTGACTGCAGCATCGAGACAGGAAGGTTGGGAATTTATTTAATTCTTTTTACTCCCTTTGCAAAAAGGAAGCAATGAAATTTCCAATCGAGACTCCAAGAAAACAGGTGAACTGGGATCCTCAAGGTTGGTGATTCTCTATTACTATCATTACTATAGTAATAACAATTATTATTATTTCTTGTGTCTGTTGACTCGTAGGAGAATATATGACTCCAAATGGGAGGAGGCGTTGGATGCTTGGCTGCTTCCCATGTGCGCTGTTCAGTCTTTCTTGCTCAATCCTAGCAGTGCATTACAAAATGCTACTCAGATGTGGGGTTGGGTGGCTGCGTGGGTAAAACCTCTTCAAGGTGTAAGTTTTACAGTTCTATATTTGATATATCTCTTCCCTCCCCTCTCCTCCCTTTTTCTTGAGTATTTTCATGGCAAACTTGCCTGGGATGGCAGTGATCTCTGGCTCACAGCATTGTTTGTTTTATCAGTGTCTCCTTTGTTGTTTCTAGTGATCATTGTCTCTGCTAAATGGGTGGTACAGGAGTGGACACAGATGTGACTGCTTGCTCAGGGCTCCTTGATGGCACATGTTTGTTGGCAGGAGCAAAATGCTGCTGCAATATAACCCTTAGTGTGGACGGTATAAAAAGACACATTAAATAATAGAGCCCAAAGGGACCTTTACACTCTTTACTCTGTGCTTTTAGCAACTGACCAGCCCAAGTGAATAGTTTGATTAACTATATAGCTAGGCTTGGAGTCAGACTTGGGGAGTGTGCTTTTGTGATGGTGGAAGGAGATTTACGCCAGTGCAGTGGTTTTCAATAAAATGATCCAAGTGGTGTTTGAAAATCATTATCAAATGCTCTCCTTTCCTGGCATGGGGAGGAGGTTCATCTGCATCCTGAAAAAACCCTACTGGTAATTAGTATACTGATGTGTCATATTTCTGTGCATCGTTGGAGGAGCAGAACTACTTGAAGCCCTATGCTCAGGTTTGCAGCAGAACTGCTGGCAGCCAGTCACTGTACAGCAGTGCTTGCAGGAAGTATGAAGTGATAACACAGGTTTTGATTATTCGTCTTTATTCCACAGGTTTGGCATTAGTGGTCAATTTGCTTGTCATCCGCCATGCCCTCACATTCACAGAATGAAACATTAGAAACAGTTCTCCTGATGTAGAAGAGATACGGCAGAACAATCCTCTGAGCAGATCTGATGTGCTGTTTAAATAGTATAGACAATTAAGCTTTAGTTTAAGCCTTACTACATCTTTAATTAGGTGAAGGTTGAAATCGACTCATCAGCCTTTTCTGCCCTCAGATTCCCAATGAACTCACGGATAGTAGTGCCAACAGAGATTTGATTATTGTAATAACAGTGTTTTCCTTATCCTAGGGTCAAAATTCTGTAAAAACTTGCTCTTTCCAGGTGCTTTTCTGAATGTGTGTTTGCTGCAGCTTCATTTTAATTCATTTTACGTATTGCAAAATGCCTTTCAATGGGAAAAGCTCTTTTCTTCTTTCCTCTGACAAGGCATAGAGAAAGATGAACTTACGACATTCGGTGTGCAGCTCCCTTGCTTGGCAATCAGCTTTAAAACATATGGATCCAACAGGTGGTTGGCCACAATTTACTGATGTGACAGAACTATAGAATACTGTAGCAGTTAACAGATCACAAACCCAGCAGATTTCCTCTCTGCCAAGCTGAATGCCTGCTAAAAACTGCAGAATCCTACGAGTTATTTCCCCTCAGTGTATTGACTTTGTTAGGCAGGCAGAATGGATGCTAATGTATAGCCAAGAAATGTTATTTTTTAATGCTCCATTAGACTCAGGAAATAGACAAAATTTGGGTCAAAGGGAAAAAAAGGCAAAGGGGCAAGGAAAAACTAAGCCCCAATCCTTTAATCAATGGAGGAACAGTGGGGTGACACTGTTCTCACATAGTCCCACTGAAAAATTAGTTGTGTGTGTAGAAGACAAGGTAGATCGGTGTTCTTTTTGAAACAAAAATATATTTATGTAGATACAAATGTTAGTAGTGATCTACACAAAAAAAAAGCTAAAAGCTCTAAAATTAATTTAATTTACAGTTACATATGTAGTCTGTCCTCTGCATGTACATGTTAAGAATGATGTTATGTTTGCATCCTCTGTGGTATCTTTGGAGTGAAGGACTGAAGCAGCTTTTCTCAGATACAAAGATTAACATGTAAAAAGTTGGTGATGCTAAAATGCAAAGAGTCTTGAGTATTAAAAGCACAACTCATGTCCAGTTAGTGTTCACACTCCCAAAGCAGGTTCATTTTCAGGTTGTGTTGCATGATTGTGCCCTGTTTTGGTCATCAGATGGATAACACACAGTTTCCATAGTTTTGTCTACTAGGAATTGTGCTACCTTGTGCTAACCATATTTGAAAGATATCAACTGATGCTCCTGGCAAGCAAGCTAGCAGCCCAAGGATATAACTGAGAGCTATGATATCTTGAAGTTTGTTTAGATATGATTACTCCAGGCAATATTTTGTAGAAATTATGGACACTTCTGAAGGCCAGGGCCCTTGCTGTGGAGATATGGCTGGCTTGGAATTGATGCTGCTGCTGGTTTGAACCTAGGTCAGAACGATAGTCATTGAAATGAATTAGTGCTCAACTCCCTAATGCTGACTAAACTACAAATATTAAAAAAGATAAATAGATTAGAGACCGCTGGTAATTTTCATCTGGTGTAAAACTGGTATTCTCAATTCAGATTAGCAAAGATCAGTACACAATAGAAAGACTTTGTGGTGCAAAAGAATAGAATTGTCATGAAGGATGGTGTCTGACAGACAGCTAATGGGAGACTAATTTCTCAGCCTTAAACTGGGACAAATAGGGCTTGGAAACTGAACTTTATCTGATTTAACTGATATTATCATGTTGTGTGTTATATTCATGCGTCTTGGATGTAAAGTATACCTGTGTGTTTTATGTAAATGATGAGTGTGTTTTCTAGATAAACCAAATATTTAATAAATCTGGAATGGTATAGAGTCCGGATTCCTACAGTGAAGTCCGTTATTATCCCAGGCAACGAAACTATATAAACCCATAAACAAACAGATCAAACGCAATTCCAAAAGTAACTTGGACTTGTCATGTGCAATCTAATTTGAAATATGCCCTGGAATCCTGTATATATTGACTTAAAGCCACCCCATTTGTATACATTGAATGAGTAGCATAAGAAATGAGTAAGAAAACCAAGAAGGGACCTCCAGAATGTTTTAGGGAGCCCTGGACACATTGAGTAAGACTACAGGATATCACACTACCTGGCCTTACATTTTAAAAAACAAGCTTGTTATTTGTGTTACTGATGGAATCAGCCTGTATATACACAATCAGAAAACATTTGATATGCCTACCTCTGATATTTGCTTCTCACATTTGATGCTATTCAGGTAAAGCAATAACTGATATTAGTGACAGACCAGATTCTTAGCTTCATTCCTCATACAACTTCTCATCTGTAGTTTTCAGAATATAAAATGGGATATAGCATATGAAGACACTGATTCTCATAATTGTTGTTCATATCTCTCCTCTTCCTTGCATTCTTCTGGCTGTTTGTTACACCCACCTGTTGTCCATGCTTCAATCGGTTTATTATATCTTTGCACATATATTTTTATATAGTACCTAAACCACAGTATGTTCCTCATCCTGTCTGAGACATCTGGATGTTACAGCAATATCAACATTTTTCCTAAAAATTATCTGCTTAAAATTGATGGTTTTTTTGTAGAAAAGAAAGGTAGATGAGACAGTTTCCAATAAGCTCAAAAATTATTCCCAAGTGTGACTGTCTTTCAGGGTGATGATGTCTTTTCCAAGGGAAGTACGTCTGTCTTACTGATGCTCTTAGGAGGCAGCAAGTGGAGTTCAGTTTTGTTCCATCCTTTGTGCCTACAGTTTTTTGCTGTCATTGCAGTGATATGGATTGCCAAAGCCTTTTGAATTTCTAGGTCAGTGTTTATCTCTACACTGACGTTTTGGAACTCCAAAGTTTTGATAACAGTTCCTGCATCCTTTCACAAATATATTGTTTTTATAGGATAGCTTTCTGCACTTTGGAGTTCTAAAATCATGCATTTTTTACTGTTCTTATATTTTTTTTTATGTAGTGTGGGAGTTAGTGGTCTGTGGGGAATTCAAACTGTTGTTGAGAGTCTGGAGTTCCTCTTCAAATTTTGCTACTGACTTACTGTTTAACCTTTAGTAACCTACTTACTCTTTCTTTTCCTTCCTTTTTCCTTGACTGCAAAACAAGAATATTAATACTTCCCTAATGCACAAGGGTGTTGTGGAATATAATTAACTTGTTTAGAGCAATCTAAGATCTGCTATTGAAAGAAGAGAATATGTATTGCAATCAAATGCTAAAACAATTAGGAGGGAGCAAAACAGTCTGTCATCATACACAGATCACATAAATTAAGAAATAAGGTAGTGTCTGCAATTTACAACTAGAGGAAACTAGTAGCACTTGCTCTTCTTTACAGACACTGAAGATTCAACTGAGCATCCCATTAGAAGTATCTAAACACCTTTGATATTCCCAGGCTGCTGCTCCAGAAGGGCTGAAGTTTTCCAAATGTCCTTTGTTACCTGCCGTGGGATTTCTCATTTCACCTGAGGCACCTCAAGCAGTACTAGACACCTATATGCAAGACAGTGAGCTGAATCTCAAATGCCTTTATGTACATCTCAAGATTGGATCACAAAATCATATTGGCTACTGGTCCACCCATCTGATAGACTGGGACTCTGCTGTGTCTAGTTAGCATAGAAATTGGGTAAACAGGAGGTCAGTCCTGGAAGTGCATGGTGTAGGCACAATAGTGCCAAATTCAGTAAGGTGAAAAAATTGAAGAGCTTGGAAAACAAATAGAAAAAAAAATGAAGAAATCAGAACTTTATTAAAGGCTACGTGGACCCTACAGGGGAGATGGATAAGTACTGTGGACCCTAATGTGGTAAGGGATAGAAAGATACAATTAAATTAGGAGGAGAGGAAGAGAGACAGCAGAGAGCTATTAGTTTTATCATTTTTGTCTTTAGGTTGCCCTGGCAATGGTGAAACTAAAGATTCAGAAATGTAAAATTAGTGGTAAGAAAGCGGCAGAGGAAAGCACTGGGCAGCAGCTTTCTTATAATAGTGAAGGGAGACTAAACTCTAGTTAAGGTAAGAAAGATGAAGAGTAGGATATCATTAAGATGTCATCTGTACTGTGAGAAAAGGAGAACAAAAAAATCAAAGGCAATATGAAGCTGTAAGTCTAAGATAGAAAGAGCAGTAGAACTGTCAGCAGTACGAGAGGTTAGGACAGAATTATTATTTCAGTGAAGAATACTGATGCTCTTTTTTGCCACATGTACAAGAGTAATCTGTTAATGGCTTTTGGACAGAAAAGTCCCTTGGGCAAGTCTTGAAAACTGATGCTACTGAAGTGATGGAGTTTGCTTTTGGGATAAAGATATATGATAGCAGTTGTAATTGGATAGGCTTTAGTTCAGCTTTTGGCGTTTATGTGGATTTATGTAGTTACTGTGTGGATTGTATCAGCTTCAGAAAGAAGGGTGCATATTAATGGTGATACACTCTAATTCTTACTCTCTTGTTTTAATCCAGAGCTAGGAATTTTACCACTCATTTCAGTGTGAGCAACATGAATTCTTTATTTTAAAAGTTGTTGCTGCAGGCTTTACTGAGTTAAGAGAATGCCTGGAATCACTGGGAAAACAGAGACTCTAGATTTTGTGCTCAAAATTGGGTAAGCACCTGGAGTGAAATGGGGACGAAAAAATAAGGAGGTCAAGATAAGAAAGGGGTAACCATCAGACCATCAACTATCAAATAAGAAAGGAGTAACCATCAACCATCAACTAGTATTCTGTAATACAGAATTCAGTGTCATGGGAATGCCTAACCTTTATTTTGTAATAATCTCAGTGTAACAGCAAAAGCTGAAGCAGACAATATGAATGCTGAACAGTTTCCTCTTTTTTTAATGTTAGTTTTATGTAAAAGAAGTGACATGCAGCAAAATGTTTTTCTAATACCTTTTTTTATTGGAAAATCTCTGGTCTTTGTTTTCTGTAAGGATGAAAACATTCTGGGACCTGCCTTTGTCAGACAGAGGCTGCTTATATTCCAGTTCCTGAGCCATTAGTTTTACTTCTATTGTTTGTCTATAACGCATATATCTGAAAACATTTTATCTATAATAGAAAATGTGCTAAGATGAACCTGCTGATTTTCATAAATAACGTGTCATGCAGTTCTCACTGGTTATGCCAATGAGGTAAAACAACAGGTGAGAACAGCACATATTCTACATCCTTGTACTTCAGAGTGGAAGTACCAATCTTTTTTAGTCTATGGACCATTATTATTCTCCAAACATACTTTTTGGGCTACCTCTCACACAATCAAACATCAACTCAGATTATTTAAACAAATTTATATTTCATATTTGAACCATGAATCTCTTATCATGCTAATGAATCACAGAATTTAGGGGCTGTGTCTTTGGTCTGGGAATGCTGAGACCAAGAATTCAGATTTCATAATTTTCTTTAACTGCTAGTAAAATTCTTAAACTATTACAGGTCTTACTACTGTCAAAGTGTCCCAATGCATGTGTTATTATGTGTTATCCAGTTGTCCGAAAATATGAGCATAAGAGAACACTGGTATGATTTTGAGCTTAAGGTAGAAATTTCAGTGTAGGTGTATCCTGGTATTGGAAGTTGAAATGAAGGCCAGTAGGATGATAGAATCTGTTATCAAAATCTGTATGAGGGGAAAAAAGAGGTAGAAGAGAATACAGAAGCTTAGCTTCATTTCATTTTCCTATTTTTAAAATCAAAGGGACCATCCTGCACAGAGCTGGAGTTGTGACAAGGGGTATGAAATATAACATATATGAAAGGGAGTGAAACTTGTTGCACTTAGGAGTGCATCTGGAGTCCTGAATAGCAGTAGTGATCAGTTGCAAAGTCTGGGTGTGGGTTCAAAATTTTTTTTTTTTATTATTATTTTTTTAATTCTGACATAGTTAAGTCTAGCATTTTGTTTGAGTTTTGTTATTTGAAATCTGACGTTTGAAAATAAATAAAGACCCCACAAGGAGAGACAAAGCAAAGCTGCTTCAGGAAATGTGGATTGCAAAAGAGTGAGTCCAAAGTGTGACAGGATCAGATCTGCTGCCAGAAGTGCAGAAAATGCAGAATGAACAGGGTGTACCTGTAGTAAGGCTGAAAATGCTCTGAAAAAAAGAAAGTGTGGACATGAAAATAAGTTTGATAGCCTTCAACTAGAATTCACTGTTTTCAAGCACATGATGTTCTTTCTACTTTTTAGAAGTAAGTGTATAACCTAGGTCATATTTATAAAGTCCCTGAAGTATTTTTATGTCCTCTGTTGGTACCTCAAGCACATATCAAGGTCTTCCTCTGTGAGCAAAACTAAATCACAGTATAAATAATTTCATGAACATATTACAGAATATTTTTATCTCATGAAGTAAGTATCTTTCATAGATGATGATCTATTTGGGTAGTCTCTCATTAGAGAAACAGTCTTATGTCTCTTCCATTTGTTCCTTAATTCTGTCCCCAAATAGATGCATTCAATAGATCTGTAATTGCTTCAGTACTTTTTCTGATAGTCCATGGATTATTTATGACTGTGTGATTATTTTTTTTTGCTGAAGACCGTTTAACTAGTAGGGGATAACAAAAGATAACACCCTAAAAAATCTTCTTAGAAAGCCATACAAGTTATTTTGGTAGCAATATCCTACAGGATCATCACAGTGCTTTAAGCATCAGGTTTTGAGATTTGTTAGGGCCATATGTTCATATCTCAGCAGGACTGACTCATCTTTTCTTCCCTAGGAAGAAAAAACAACATGCTACTGAATTTACTGGATGAGGATTTTGGCACCTTAAACTTGTGCCACTGAGTTTCTGAAAAGTCAGTAATACGTTGTTGAAGGGTTGGTTGGGTTATTTCTCTCTTAATTGATACTGTAATATAATAATACCAGCATGATTTGAAAGCAGAAAATCCATACTGACAGCTTGTACAGGGCTTTTATCCTTTCAAGTTTCAGGTTTTAATTTTCAAGACACAAAAGGCAATCACTAACTACTATGTGTGAAAAACCTCATTGATGGAAGAATTATGAAAAATGGTACTGCAGAAGCTCACAGTTGAAATGAAGGAAGCACACATCTCAAAGGCATTCCTCTAGAATAACTCAGATCCATCACTTATTACTTATATGTTGAGACTGCTAAGTTTAGATTGCACGAGAAAGTGTTGGGCACAGGCCTTGAGTAGCAGCAATCATGACAGCTACAGAAACAGCAGCAGCACTGCTTCTTCATGATGCTACAGCCACCATCCTAATTTGCCTTTATAAGAAGCAGAGCCCGTTATTAGGTTGCAACGATATACTGACATGTAACCTTATGATCTGAATTTCTTACTGCTACCAGACATTTTTTGTTGATTTGATTTTCATAAAACAGGCATCTACTGACATTTAAGAGACTTTAAGGTAGCTGAGATATTTGTATAGTACTGGTATATATGATAGTGGACCTAAGGGAGATCTCGGCCCTTCTGGAGCAACAGCTTAAGGCCAATTAGGGTATCCCATAACCTTTTGCTTGGTACTACATAATATGGATGGGCAACTGAGTTATACCTTTTGAGTGTGACTTAATTGGAGAATAAAACAGCTAAATATAGGGAGGTGTCTGAAATTCTAAGGTATTCTAAGTTTCTAAGGACCTGTTATGGTTAGGGGAGATACAGTCAAGTATGGTTCACGAGAACTCTCAGTAAATTTAAAACTCTCAGTAAATGTAAAAACTTTCTAGGCTGCACTGACCAATTTGACTACGGCTGTATTGATGCTAATGGGATGTATTCTAAGTTACAGCAAAGGAAAGAAATGAGGCAAAGGTTGTTTCTGCTAGTATTTTACTCTTTAGCTTTGGGTTAATCCTCTTGTTAGGAGGATTTAAGGCAGGTGTACACCACTTTTTCCTGTTGGTTTAATTCTCAGTTAGTACTTGCTTTGATGTTATGTGAAGTTACATTGTAATGGTTAGTGCAGCTCTGATGAAGGTTCTAAAATGCTAATCTGAGCTTTGAATTGTTAGCAGTGATTTCATTTGTATTCCCCAGCTCTGACGGCAGGAAAATGAGTTCATGTTCACCTGCTATATACTGTGCAGGCATGTTTTTGCTTAGGTAGAGCTAAATTGTAGATAAAATTGATTGTGGGGCCTTCAATTTCCTTTATTGTCTCTTTGTTAAGTCTGACGTGAATGCATGTAGCTACATTTCAGTGATGCAGTATGGCAACACTGTGAAGTACTGTGAGATGTTAGAAGCCATAGCATACCAGCAGATGCTATCCTTATGTAGCTATAGAGTTTTATCATAGTTCAAATTACAATTGTATTTCTACACTATTCTCTGAATAGAAGCTGAGTATTCTTAGGTAATTCAGTTGTATCAGACTCCTTATCATCTAAGGTACCCTAAATTATATACTATATAGCAAACTCTAAGCCAGCTTTGTGCAACCTGGCCATGACCTGGAGCATCATGTACCCAACCAGCCTCCTAGTGACAATGTCATGAGCAGCATAATGGGTCTGATGTCTCTTTAACCTGCTTCCTTTTGCTTAACTGATCCCTTTGACTTACAGTCAATTTCAAGTAATTGTCATACATACAGACTCCACAGGTAAATAATTTCTGACTGAGACAACTACTGGTGAAACTTACACACTGAAAATGGAAAAGAAAAATATGTATGCTATAAAGCATTTAGAAAAAGAGAAAATAAAAGTGGCTATGCTGAACAAGGGCATTTCAAACAGCAACCTTCTCTTCCTTGTGAAACATTGATTTTGCACAGGGTAATTTTGTAGTAGCTGTATTATATGTATGCTTCACCCCATTGCAGAATAGATTTTTAAAGTATTGAAAAGCTTTCATTCACTTTATCTGAGTGTTAAATGTGTATGAGAACTTAAGACTGCTAAATAGATAAAATCAGGTTATGCAAATAGTACAGCTCCACTGAACTAAAAAATACCCTGGCAGGTATCAGGAACAGTGTGGCCAGCAGGAGCAGGGCAGTGATTCTTCCCCGGTACTCAGCACTGATGAGACCACACCTCAAGTATTGTGTCCAGTTCTGGACCCCTCAGTTCAGGAAGGATATCGAGGTGCTCGAGAAGGTCCAGAGAAGAGCAACGAGGGCTAATGAAGGGCCTTAAGCACAAGTCCTATGAGGAGAGGCTGAGGGAGCTGAGGTTGTTTAGCCTGGAGAAGAGGAGGCTCAGGGGTGACCTCATCGCTGTCTACAACTACCTGAAAGGAGGTTGTAGCCAGGTAGAGGTCGGTCTCTTCTCCCAGGCAACCAGCTGTAGGATAAGAGGGCATGGTCTTAAACTGTGCCAAGGTAGGTTTAGGTTGGATATTAGGAAGAAATTTTTTACAGAGAGAGTAATCAGACATTGGAATGGGCTACTCAGGGAGGTGGTGGATTCACCGCCTCTGGAGGTTTTAAGATGAAGCTGGATATGGCACTGAGTGCCATGATCTAGTAACCATGGCAGTGTTGGATCAGGGGTTAGACTTGACGATCTCAGAGGTCTTTTCCAACCTGGTTGATTCTACGATTCTATGATGTGCTTCTTACAAGATTTCCGAACATTATCACATGATGAAAGATCCACTTTTATTACTGTTGCACAGAAAAGTTGAGAAATTATCAACCAACTGAAATGGAATTCATGAGATTCACTTGAATTCAAAGTATTTTTTGGTAAATCCTAATAATTGGTCAGATTGGGGAAGATACCACTATACTGATGCAGAAATTCTTACTTCTTGTTTTTACAGGTGATCGTCAGTATGAGCTCTTTAGGTATGGTCAGTAATGTGCAGATACACCTGTAAGGTCCAAAGACCTCTTTGAAGGGGAACAATAAGTGCTTACACAACTGTTATTTTGGGATTAGAGATCATGTTGTGTGTGTTTTTCTGGCCTTACCCATATGTGACCTTGGCTAGTAACAAAAGAGCGTCCTGTAGGAGATATGGTATAGCCCCAGCTGAGTATCTCATGGTCCAGTCTATACCACAGTCAGTGGTACTGCTAAGTTCCCCTTTGCATGACTGAGGTGAATCAAGAAACTCCTCCAGTCAACTGTTAGGCTGTACCCCTGGCAGACAGCCAGCATCAATCACATTTCAAATGCAGATTAGATAATTTCCTGCTAGGAAGGCCATTGTGAATCTTTGCTTTGTTGTTTCCTCCACTTGGTTTACCACTAGGTTTCCTTCAATAAGAATGTTCTCTTTGTACGTTCTTATGCTAAATTGCAGGACTTAGGTTTCCTTCACTTGTTGGTCTGCCCATGAGATTATTGGCTGAATTTCTTTTCTGAATCCTTGAGATAGGATATTTGGAAGATTCCAGCAAAAACTCTGACCCTACATCATTCTGTGAGTACTTGGAAGCCAAACACACTGAAATCCTGTGGTGAGAGATTCAGACTCCTCCTAAATGTTACTGGAACCCTGGGACACTTCCTGGTGAGGAAAAGCAATCAACTTGTTTCATCCAAAGCATGTCACGGTGCAATGAAAAATTTTGGTTTAGTCTTTAAGAAAAGGTTATGGATAAGCAGCACCATCACTGTTCAACATGCCTGTTGTTCACTGAAGGGTGACATCTGCAGAAAAAAAAAAAGCAGCTGTTTATTCCTAAGTGCTTGTACCATATGACAAGAAAGTGGTTATTTTGTATATTACTCGAGGAAACAGAAATCCTTTTCATAAAGTCATCTTTATACCCCAAGATCCTGAGTCAAAAGCATTTGCTTGCTATTTGGCTCTTGACAGAGCAGAGACCTGCATGAACTAGAACTCCCTATTTTAGCAGGAACAAGAAATACTAAACTATTGCTAGGGAAACAGATTTTAGCAGTGATCTATTGGTTTTAGTATTATTTCAGAAAGAGAAAGGTGAGAATTTTTCATGGGTTTCTCTGTATTCAGTTTCTCTATAAATAGCTCCATAAAGCTGATGATAGCACTGCTGCCAGTGAGTGTGTTGGAACAAACATAGTCACCAGTCTTGAAGCAGGAAGGTTCCATATTTGGGACTTGCCCCTGTCAATCACTTCTATTCTCCCCTCAACTCCTCCTGTTCCTCACTGTAATACTCCTCTATTCTATTTTTCATTTTCCCATACCTGAAGTTCATTGATGAGTCCTGTCACACACGAATATGGGCTCAAGTATCAGAGGCAACAGGAAGGATAGCGTCAAGAAGAGGAGCTGAACAGGGAGTTACGGGTATGCTACCTCCCACACTGCCAGCACAGTTGGAGAGAAATGAGGGACAAGAGCAGATGGATGGATTTGGAGGAGGGCAGGGTGGAAGAGAGGTCAGGAGAGAGAGAAGGCAAAGCAAGGGAAACAAAATTCGAACTGCCCTCCAGCAGAGTGTACAATCTCACTCCAGCACAAGACAAACCTCCCTCAAGTATTCGTCTGGACTTGGCAGCTCTGTAAGTAGTGCTACAAATGGTGTCAGTGGCAGTGCATCTTCATGCTAATGCCAGTAAGTGTTAGCTAGGAACTCCCCCGAGGTCTGCTGTCCTGAAGCCAAACTAGAAAAAAAGCCTGATGCTTTCAGCTATTCCTGGAGTTCATGTCCTGCCTTAGCACATCCATTCTTTTGACCAGTGAGCTGTCACATATGCATTAGAAAAGTGCAGTGCCTGGGAAAGGGAGGAGGGAGGGGAAAGTATCCCAGCATCCCATGGCCGTGACTTTGCAGAGATTTTTTTAATGTCAGTGGATATGTTCTGGCGGATACCTGCTCAAGCCAACCTTGGGCTTCCTGTTGTTTCCCTGCCATTTGTATAGTCTCAGTAGCAGGAGCTCTAAGGCTGTGTTTGCAAAAGAGTAACTCTTGGGCAGTCCATTTTAGGTTCATGGGCACACTCAGACTGCAGTGCTGACAGCAGAGAGGCTGGGTCAGAATCTGGAAGTTCTTGTAAATAATCAAGAACAGCTTCACACATGGTTATCATATTTTTCCTTAAAATCAACAAAAGAAAGGACTCTGATTTATTGCTGTCTATTAATCTTGTAACAGATGGACCGGCATTTTGTAATGTATAGTGGAATAGAGCACATCCCCTAAAAAAAAAAATCTGCTAATACATTGATGACAAACCATTGTTCCTGCTTGGTGCATGTATGACAAAGACCTTGTTTGATCAGGTTTTGAAATTACTCTTGAATTTGTTAATTTGCTGAGATCTCTTGGCAGTGTTTACATGAGAGAAACTGTGAACACATACAGTATTGTTAGGATCCTCAGTGTCACAGGGGTTTATCTGTTATTTGTGAAATGCTTTGAAATATGTAGATAATCATAAAAGATTTTTACAGACTTGGCACAACTGATGCAAAAACGAATGTTGAGGTGTGATTGACCGTCTCCCACAGAAGGGGAGAAAAAGGATTTTGAGAGCATTTTCCTGTTGAGAATTGGAACTAGTGAATGATTTTGATTTTTTTTTTTTTTTTTTTTTATACACCCTTAGTGTTCCACCTTTTTTTTACACATCTTAGATGTTGAATACAACATTAGGCTGTCTTTCTCTGTTACCTTCACTGGTAGTTTTTCTTCCCAAGTTCATAGGGGCATGCAGGACATATGGAAAACGTTGACAATAATTTCTGGCAAATGATTTTATGCCCTCCTCTTAGATACTTCCAATAGTGGACATTTCAATATATTGATGGCTGTTCCCATGCCTAGCTATCCTCATAGCTAGACTTTTTCCTAATATATCATCCCCTACTTCCTTGGTGCAAATTAATCAGTTACTTGCCCTGCTCTCGAGGGATCTAGGTAAGAATTCATCGCTGTCTTTAGTTACTCAGTGTCATTAATTTGTGAGACTGCACTTCACCTTTTACATTTAAACAGCATTTTCATTTATATTAAGAGTACTTTGGAAAACTGCAATGAAAATTGATGTGGGATGTTGAAAAGATGACTGTGTTGAAAATCATTTTGTGTCATGGACAAATGACATTTGAATTTTTTGATTTTGATTTACTGTAGTTCCAACCAAGATAAGAGATCAGTCAAAACTGATTGAAGGAGGACTGATATTTCTAGTATTCTTTAAACATAGATCCAGTGTCTTCCTGCTTCAGTTTTCTAACTCATTCTCTCCTTCTATATTCCTGTGCATTTAATCCTCAGTTAAAATGAAACATGTCAATATTTAGTCACTGTTCAATATTTTGGTGATAAGTGAGGCAGAGAAAGAGGTTGACTAGAGCAGCCTTTGTTGTGCCATTCAGAGTTTGCTTTCTTTTAGTCTGAGGAAGGAAAAAAGTGTTTTCATTGTCACTGGTTGCTAACTATATGCAGTTGTATGAAAGGTTGTGCAGAAGACAAAGATGGACATAAAATTAAAGAAATATAGATGTCCAAAATCGGAGTGGCTCTTTTTCAATAGGTCTTAAAGCGCACAAGTATTGGAGCAGGAGAGTGGATTTCTAGTCCAGCCTTGTCATTTGTTATATGATTTTGGTTAAGCAATTTCTTTTTTTGTCTAGGCTGTACCTACATGGTTGTATTAGGCAAGAGTTGAACACTGCTATCTGAGCTAAGCTAGCCCAAAGAAATTGTGAACTTCTGCCTATCTGGTACAGCACTGTTTTGAGCAAAATATGTCCTGCAAAGTGACTAGGCCTATAAACAGAAGCCCAACACTATGTTAATAAAGCTACTCAGCTTTTCTTGGCTTGAACCTGGTTTCTTTGCAAATCTTAATGAAAGTTGTATCGATCTACAAGAAGGAGACTAAAAATATTTTTAAATTCTTCACATGAAAGATTAAGGAAAATTAATTGTTGTCCAGCATCCAATTTTTCCAGAATTATTTAAAAGACAGTGATATATAGCATATATTGCTATATGCAGTGTATTCAGAGGAGTGCTGCTCCTTCTCTAAACATTGCTAATGCTGGAACGCCTGTCCAGAAGAGTTTATTATCTATGAAGTAAATAATTATAATGTGTGACTACTAAAAAGGACATATACAAAAACTGATTTAGGATTGAATTTATTGGTGTAGTGAGATTTTCTGGGGTTTGTGTGGTTAAGAGCACAGAAATTTTAGCCCTTCAGACTTTTTTTTTTTCCTAGGCAGCCACTGTCAGTTTTTCCTTTCCCTGCTTTTTTTTTTTTTTTCTCCTGTGAGATGGATGCTTGAACTGCCATTCTTGTGTGCTTTAAAGCATGTACAATTAGAAATGGCAGTCTTTCGGAAATACAATAAGTATCAAAATGGTATTGAGACCCTCCTCTCTTTCTTACTATACTTTCTTGACTAAAATTAAATTAGCTGGTACATACTATTTTTCTATCTCTTTAGGGAGACTAGGTTCAGAACTCCTAAAGCAAAATTATAGAATATCAGAGAGTCTTTCAACAGCCTCACAAAGCAAAAGGACATGGCATAGCTCAGGGGAAAGGTAATTGCATAGACTTTTTAATCTTTTACACATTTGTTAAACTGATTACAGCTAGATTAATAAGTAATCCAACCAGTCAGGTTTACCCAGCACCCAATTTCAAGCCATTTAGCATCAAGAAGATCGTGATTTTCTTATACTTTTTAAAAATTGTCAGAGACATCACATTGTATTGCTTCTTTTCCTTCATTGGTTAAGTGTGTATGCAGTTCCTGCCAGCATGAAATATTTAATCAATTTGACATTTAACTTTATGTGAAAATGTCTGCTGCTGACATCTATTTTCTTAAATATGTGTAGAAAGTGCATGAAATAAAATACTTCTGTGTGAGAAGAGAAAATTAGAATGAAAGGTGATAAAAAGTGAAAAAAATCAAATTCACTCAATAAGATAAATGAATGTTTTTGTTCCCAATTGACCCAACTCCAGTAGAAAGTGAGAAAAAGTATTGTTGTTGGAAGGATGTTTGTTCTCTCTGGAGCTAACTCATGTTCATCATTGTAGTTTAAGTCCAGATCTATACATTGCTATTCTTAGGGCATGATTGTAATGGATTGATGAACTTTTTTACCAAAATCCATATGCAGGTAGCTGGGGAGACTCAGAGAAAAAACAGTGCTGAAAAATACAGTCTAAATTGTGTCCTTATGTTTATTGCCTCTGTGCAAACTGTCTGTGGTAGACTGACCTAAGCTGGCTACCAGATAGCTAACCAGCTCCTCTCTCACTGCTCCTGCTCAACAGGAGAGGGGGAGAAAATCAGATTGGAAAAGTTTGTGCATTGAGATAAAGTCAGGGAGATGAGTTAGAAATTGTCATCACAGGCAAATGAGACTGGATTTGGGGAAAATTTATTTAATTTATTACCAGTTAAAATAGATTTGGGTGATGAGAAACAAAGGCGAAAGTTAAAATACCTTCCTCATCCTTTACTTTTTCCTAGCCCAACTTCACTGCTTCATTCCTGACTCTTCTTCCTCCTCCTGACCCCACGTGGTGCAGGGGGGATGGGGAATGGGGATTTGTGGTGGGCCTAGTTGCTCTAGACTGCACCTTTCTTGTTATACTTTTTCCTTGTTCCAGCATGGGTCCATACTATAGGATGCAGTCCTTTAGGATAAATCTGCTCCAACATCATCTCTCCACAGGCAGCAGAACTTCAGGAAGTATCAACCTGGCCTGGACTGGGGCCCTCTAGTGTGGATATCTGCTCTGGTGTGGTCCTCTCCATGAGGTCCAGGGAATTACCTACTCCACCATGGTCTCTTCCAAAACTCTCACGGGCTGCAGGAGAATATCTCCTAGCTCCTGGACCATCTCTTTCTCCTTCGCTGATCTTGGTGTCTTCAGAATTGTTTCTCACACTTTTTTCCTCATTCCTTACTGTCTCCACATTATTTTTCCCTTTCTAAAGTATGCTTTCACAGAGATGCTGCCAGCTTCAGTGTTGGGCTCAGCTGTGTCCTGTGGTGGGTCTGTTGAAGTCAGCAGGAACTGGCTGTTCCAGGAAACTGCCAGAATGGGGCAGCCCCAGGCCTTCCACAGAGATCACCACTGTAGCCACCCCTGCTACCATCACCTTGCCACCTAAATGAAATACACTGTCACAGAGACCAGATAGCTGGGTACTTGTTCTTGTCAGGCACTTGCTGCACAGCTAAATGTGAGCAGCAATACTCTGGTGGCATGGACAGTAGAAACTGGAGAAGATTCCCAAAAGATTTGTTCTTTGGAAAAAAATGGTATCAGATAGGAGTGATAGTGTTCTTCAGTGGAAGAAAAAGTTCATTCTTCTTACTTACTGCATAGCTAATGTTTTTGTCTGCCACTAAAGAAGCTCTGTGGGAAGAAAGAAGAGGATTAAGTTTCCCTTAGTTCTGCTGATCTACAGGGCCACTAGCATCACCACTGTGTGAAGACTCTCATAGTTGGGAAGATCTTTATATAGAGATGCCTTAACTCAGATCACACTGATTTACTAATTTCTATCATGTTCCAATTTAGACTGTTTCAGATTCTTTTATTTTTGCCTAGACTATAGTTTTCTAATGAAGAAGAATGAAAGCCACATTATAAAACAGTGGTGTTTTGTTTTCTCATGACAACAGTGTTCCAGATTAATTAAGGAGTTGGAGTATTCCAAGAAATATTAATTAGTATGTTTCAGTTATAACTGATGCAGCAGAATTATGTAGATCTTTGTGGAAACTTACTGAGAATCATTATTTCGAGCACTAGATGGGAATATATGACATGGTACAGAAATTGCAGAACCCTTCCGGTATGATGTATTTCCCAAATCTGCTGCCAGGGATGGCAAAACAATGGTGGCATATAATTCCCTCTTGATATGTGCTGACATTTCTCTGACTACCAATAGAGAGAACTCAATATATGAACTTTTACTCCATTTCACTAGCATTACCCTACAATAGAAAGCAAACAGTGACTTTATTCTTTATGCAGTTTTGTGACCTGACATACTGCTCCCTTCTCCCTGTCCCACTCAGGGAAAGGAGCAATTGGCACAAATCAGTGCTGCATTTGCTCCAACAGCATGTTCAATCTATTTCATTTATTGTGTGTTGCCCTTTGTGCCTTTACCTGTCTCTCTTTCATACTCCATCGAATGCTTTCCTGCTGATGACTGCATTTGCAGTAGAGGGCTGAGATGTTGCTGAAGTCAGCAGCACTAATGCTGCATTAAAGAATCCACTTCAGGGAAAATAGTGTTAGATTTAACCCATGGGGTGCCAGTGCATTGAAAAGCTCTATGCTCAGAGGCACTCTGTGTTTCCCAAACAAACAATATGTCAAGCTTTGCTTTCACAAACAGTAGATGCAATAGTAATTCAGTGGCAGTTTGCAGCAATATGCTGTACAAACAGTAGGGTGAAATTCCCCTTGTGTGGCAAACTCATGATGACTTTCTCTGCTCAGTTTGTGTGCACTGGGGCTATGCAGAGGGACTAGGGCCAAACCGGTGTAAAACATGTCAGCGCTGATAGCAGTTTTTCTTGATTCATGGCTGTATGGATCCCGTGGTCCCCAGACAGCAATGCTTATTATTTCTATGCCTCAAACCAGAACAACCGCCACAGGGATACCAGTGTTCTGCCCCATATGTAATCGTGGCCTGCAGGCAGGATTTTTCTCCCATTTCTTGATCACAGCTGTAATGTCACCTGTTAATTAGCCCACATCATGCAAAGATGCACAAACACAAAGGCAGACACGATCATTGTCTGCTGGGATTTTTGCTCTAAAAGCTAGACTTTCTAAACCAGCATCAGATTTTTGAATGCCCAGTTATAAAAATTCGACATTCATTGCTCTGGTTAAATGGATGCTCTCTACAAAACCCACAGCAGAGATGAAGAATGGGGGTGGGGAGTGGGCTGGAGTAACAAACAAATCAAGTAGTGGAAATGATTGACCATGTTCTCATAATGTAAAATTTTGATGGTTTAATGATTTTTTGGTTACACATGGACAGAAACTTCCATGTTTCATTACTTCCATCATGCATATAGCAACCACTCGTTTCCTGCTGGACAGTCCAATTCCCTTCATCCGTAAACCTGCATTCATTTTCTCTTTGTGACATATTCATGAGAAGTTTATATAGCTGATAGCTTTATATGCTGATTGCCTCTGCTGTCCCTCTAACATTCCTCTTATCCTTGCTATGACTTCAGGCACAGCCCTGCTTTCTTTATCCAAGCAGCCAGTATCTGAAATCACTTTGGGGAGTCTGTGGGAAGGTTTTGAGATTGGAAGCAAATGCTAGATACCCACGTCCTCCAGGAACTTCTGTTTGGAGATGAGCTAGAGCCTTGGAGTGAGTGCAAGATTATATGTTATCTCACTGATGGGCTGCTTGTTTTCTTACCTTTCCACACTGTTCAGTCAGGAAGCTTTTTGATCTTAACTTCAGTGTGTTAACTGAAGGGTGATGGAGGAGGGGGAGAACAAAAGACCAGAATACTCTATTCAGTTAAACTGAAATAAATGAGGCTCCTGCTAGGACTCTAAAACAATTCTGGCCAGTGGAGTCCCTTCATCCCCCAGTCTTTTATGATCCATTTTAAAACGGTGGATTTACCTCCTTTTAGTGATCAGTTCAGGGAAGGCTTAGTGAACTTTGGTAACACCTTACAGACATTTCTGAGCTTTGGTGCTCCAGGGTTCTGTTCTGAAACATCATATATTTGACAAAATGTCATATTCTAAATTACTTCAGGAAGAAATGCTGGCTTATTAAGTAGTGCTATAGGAAGGATGTAGAAGTGTTGATAACCCAATGTAGGATCTTGTGAAAGCTGCAGAAAGGATGATGTGCTCATGAATTTTCTCAGTGAAACTGGACTGTATGATAAGATTGCTTTATAATTCTAACTAAATTTCTAGTTTTAATTCAAACATAAGGAAGATGTGGGAAATTTTGCATACTTGACTATTTAAACATTTCAAGAATACATAATTTCCTTTCTTTAAAAAAAACACAAACCCATCATATTATTAGGATTTTGGGGAAACATATTGGTACTTACCATCAGATGCACATCAACGAGCCTTTTCACTTGAGCTGAAAGTACCTTGTCTTCCTGGAATGGAGCTACTAAAATGGGGGATCAAATGTCCAGTTTAATTTTTGGTCACCTTATATTTCAAACTTAAAGCCTGCTGCTGAGTTTATGAATTCATAAGTATATATGCTCTGTATCTAATTCTGTGCTGAATCCTGTGAAAACAACATTTTTATTGGATGTGTCAAGAACACTCTGATATACTCTCATTAAAATATACATACATTCCTGTGTGCCCATGTAAACAGAGGCGTGAGTTAAAAAATGAAGTACTAAATAAGACACTATTAAAACTGGCTTACAATTTTTGCAGATAGAAATTGTGACAGCAGACAGAAATTTTGTCGTCCAGAGGAGGACATGTTTATTTTAAAAAATTGTGTTTGGTTTAAACCATTTGAAAAACTCTCCTCTAAGACCAGGTTTCTTTGATATCTCCTGTGTTCTTGGCATATTTGGGTAAGATAGTTGCTAAGATATAGATCAATGTGGCAAAGCCACATTTTAATGTTTTTTGTAGGCAAAAGCCGGTTGAATTTTGTCTCAGTATTTTAGTTCTTATTTGAAGCTGTTCTGAGGTGTCTGTTCTTAGAACCTGTCTAGAGATTTTCTTTTCAAATTAGAACTATTTTCCAAAGTCTTAACAGGTTATGTAGCTGTTTACACCCTGCTGCTGTAAAGCAGGGCCAGTTATACCTGAATATTTTTGGCAGAAATAAGTCTAACCTGTTCTTAGAAACATCGGTCTCTGAAGAAAAGCATACCTGCAGTAGTAAAGGACAATGCCTGAAGCAGTGTCTTATGGTGCATTACTTCAATAGCTCCAGTGTTTTACTACATAGTTTTGCTTTAGAGTAGAATATTTCACTTGGAAGGAACCTACAACACTCATCTAGTCCAACTGCAAACTGCTTCAGTTGGGTTAATCCTTGTAGAATCATGGAATGGCTTGAACTAGGAGGGACCTTAATGGTCGTCTAGTTCCAACCCCCCTGCTATTGGCAAGGACACCTTCCACTAGACCAGATTGCTCAGAGCCCCATCCAAACTGGCCTTGAACATTTCCAGGGATGAGGCATCCCCCTCTTCTTTGGGTAGCCTGTTCCAGTGCCTCATCATTCTCACAGGAAAGAATTTCTTCCTAATATCTAATCTAAATCTACTCTCAGTTTGAAGCCCATTCCCTTGTGTCCTATCACTACATGCCCCTGGAAAAAGTCTCTCCATCTTTCTTGTAGGCTCCCTTTAGGTGCTGGAAGGCTGCAATTAGGTCACATCGAAGCCTTCTCTTTTCCAGGCTGAACAAACCCAGTTCACTCATAGGAGAGGTGTTTCATCCCTCTAATCATCTTGGTGTCCATTCTCTGGACTTGGTCCAACAGGTCCATGTCCTTTCTGTGTTGGGGACCCCACAGCTGGATGTAGCCCTCCACATGGGGTCTCACTGGAGTAGAGGGGCAGAATTCCCTCCCTTAACCTGTTGGCCTTGCTGCTTTTGATGCAGCCTAGGACACAATTGGCTTTCTGGGCTGAGAGCGCAGATTGCCAGGTCATGTCCAGCTTTTCATCCACTAGAACCCTCAAGTCCTTCTTGGCAGGGCTGCACTCGATCTGTTCATCTCCCAGCCTTTACTGATGTAGGGAGTTGCCCCAGCACAGATGCAGCTTCTTCTTATTAAACTGCATGAGATTCCCATGTGCCCACTTCTCAAGCTTGTCCAGGTTCCTCTGAAGGATCCTGTCCTTCGGGTATATCACTCAGCTTCATGTCATCTGTAAATTTGCTGAGGGTGCCCTTGATCCCTTTGTCTGTGTCATGAAATCAGTTATTAAATAACATTGGTCCAATATGGACCCCTGAGAAACACCACTTGTCACTGATATCTATTGAGACTCTAAGCTGACCACTACCCATTGGATGTGACTGCCTAACCAATTTCTTACCCATCTAACAGTCCATCCATGGGATCCATGTCTCTCCAATCTAGAGAGAAGGATGTTGTGTGTCAAAGGCTTTACTGAAGTGCAGATAAATAACATCTGTAGCCCTTCCCTTGGCCACTGTTCTAGTCACTCCATCATAGAAGACCACTGGGTTTGCTAGACAGGACTTTTTTCTCGATGAAGCTGTGCTGGCTGTCCCAAATCACCCTCTTGTCCTCCATGTGCCATAGCATAGCTTCTAGGAAGATCTGTTCCATGATCTTCCCACACACAGAGATTCCTCAGCCTTCCTCACCCCATCACTACACAACTGACCTTCATCTCTATACTCTTCCCAGGTAACCTGTCCTCGTCTCCACTATCTGTTCATTTGCTTCTTTACCTTTGGTTTGACCAGCAGTTCCCTACTTAGGCTCAGCTATGCCAGCCCCTTGCCTTCCTTGCCAAACATCTTCCTCCTGGGGGTTGCTGGGCTGCTGTGTATGTCGCCTTCCTAGAGGAACATCCCATTATTCCTTTGAGATATTTCCCTGGTGTTTTCCTGTGGCTTCTGTTACCTCAGAACTCACTGGCTTATCTCCCTAAGGCTTCTGGTGTGCTCCAATGTGCCTAGTAGAGTTTGGAGTGACTGGCAAAGTGTCCTCACCAGTACCCTGTCTCTCTGTCTATTTGCATATCATCCCACAGCTTGCCAGGGTCGAGCCTGATATTGGCTCCCTCCTCCCTAACATCTATTTTAAAGCTCTGCCTGTGAGTCTTGCTAGTTCCCGAGCAAAGACCCCCCTCTCTCTCTTGCTGAGAAAAGTGAATCCTGTCTGATGCCGACATGCCTGGTGCTGCGGAGGCTATTTCATTGTCAAAACCTCCAAAATGTTGGTTTTGGTGACACCAGCCATGGAACCATAGACTCAGCCTGTCCGTTTCTTCCCATGTTGCTGCCTTCAACTGTAACTACACAGGAGACTATAACTCATCCTCCAGATTCCTGGGCCAAACGTTTGAAGGCCCAGAAGTCCTTTTTGATTACCCTCGGACTATGTGTGGCGACTTCCTCGACCCCTATGTGGAAGATCAGGAAGGGGTAGTAGTCTGAGGGCCACACCAGGCTGAGAAGTGTCCTGGAGGCGTCCGTAACCCAGGCTCCGGGAGGCACCAGACACCCCTATGGTCTGGGCCTGGTCGACATATCGGGCCTTCTGCTCATCTTACAAGGAAACCACCTACAACTATAACCAGTTAACCTTTGCCCCTGTCAACTTGAAAGTGAGTGAAAGTTTTGCTTCCTTAATTTTCACCAGTATTAGCAGAATTCTCAGGTATTTAAGCTCCTCACATATCAGTGGGAGCCCTGTCTTTGCTGTTAGCCAGTACAGGTGGTGATCTTGGATGTGAATAAGTGTGCAGATCCTAACACATTGCAATTTCATTTATAACAGCAATGTCTTCAGTTGCTTTATTTTGAAGCTTATCCAAATAATCAGGAACTCACCTCTCTTTCCCCTCTGGCATCCTTTTACTGGGATAAGGCCTGTTTGGAAACACTGGTGTGTTAATTTGAGGATTCCTGTTCCTTTGAGATTACCCGTCTGCTGATATAATGCATGCATGTGAGTAGAGATTCATCATCACTTTCACTGAGATAGATTAAGTCTTCTTTGATATGATTTAACAAACACATATGGATGAGACTTTTCTGGGAAAAGGCTGTTCTGACACCAGCTTGTTTTGAAAAAACATGAAAAAGTGAAGTAGGGATTGTTTTGCATTTATTGTAAATATGTCTAAACCATTTCTACAAATCCAAGAATTAATGTATACCTTTATTTTTTTAAACTGTTTACATAGCTCTTTATATTGTTGAATTGCCACTGTAGTCCATTCTTTGATTTTAGTAAAACTAAAAAAAAAAAAAAAATGTGGTAAATTTCTGGAAGTTTATGCTTTACATTCAGACATGGACTCTTCCAGGACACTTTTGCTAGAAAAGTAAGAACTATTTTATCTCTTTGCAGTTGATGAAACCATGGTTTAAAGAAAAAAGCCAGCTCCTTTGTGAGAGCACTATTTCACAGAGGCAGTGTTGAGATTAGAAATCAAGATTTCTGACTTTTTACCATGTGCTTAAAACGCTGACCCCACTGTCCTCTTGTAGAGAGTGGGAGAGCTGCTAGATGGAGTATCTACACTATTTTACCAACACCTAACTGGTGCTTAAAATCTCTGAGTATTGGCTGCAGTTGTGTCTTGTGCATCAGCTTTGTAAGAAGACCATTTCTGTTATACACCAGTTGCTTAACTTGCTGTGTTAGTAGAGTCACCTCCCATATTTGTTATATAATATAAAATACTTCGGGATCAACAGTTCTACATTCACTTAAGGTAGCTATTACTAGTAGAAAATGAAAGGCAAACACAGTTCTTTGGAAAAGTCTTTTATTTTAGAGATCAGCAATCTGAACACAGTAATCCACTGAGCTAAGTGAGAAAATATTTATAAGAACATTTTACATTCTCTACCCTGAACTGTCCATCTTGTTCTTAAATCAGTACAACATATTTTCTTAAGAAGACAGAATCAAACAGGCCATGATTTTACTGTAAAGCTTTTATTAACACTGCCAAAACCATGATTTGAATAAGAAACAACATTTATACTAGCAGTAAGGAAAAGAAAACTCACAAAAGCTATTTTCATGCAACCAGCTCTTGAATTCAATCCTCTTGATTAACATTTGTGGGATATCAAAGGCAGGCATCTCTTTCCCCTGAAAGGCTCACCCAGCCTGGACTATGCCAGTTGTGGTAAGGTGGATAGCTATTTAAAAAAATCATAGCATGCTCTTTCTCTCACATGAATTCTGCTCTTTTCTTGCCATGTGAGCCTTGAATCCTGAGTCTATTTTGCTGATTAATCTCAAGTGTGCAAAATCAGCCCTCAGGCTTGAAGATTTTGTGTTGATTCACAGTATACACAGTAGTTATTGGCTCTAACTAATGGAAATTGATTGAATTCCATGGAATTCATGGAAGCTAAGTTACACAGTTACATCAACTGAACCACTTTGGTGAGTACTCATATTTATTTAGTTCAGTAAGGTGATGTTGTAACTTAGATTTAAGATATTTACCTGCAGAGGAAGAGAGGTTCTAACTGCTTCACACAACCTCACTATTTTATGTTTCTTCTGAATACTTTCATGGTATTTCCTGCTGAAACTCACTGTATCTATTACAATAATACTTTCAGGAGATTTAGAGAATAAATATATTGATATCTTACAAAAAATGTGACTTCTTTCTAACACTGTCAGTCTTCTCCCTATTGTCATTCTAAGTTATTAAAACTTATATGAAATATATCTGGAAATAAGTGAAAAAAACCCTTTTAACTTTGATATTACTCCATCCTGGCTGATAAGTGTTAGGAACCATAATGACCTTTTGATGGGTAAACTGAGCAGCTGTGCCACAGAGTGTTGGAAAATTGAGACACATAAAAAAAGAATCAAGCATAGAAGTTTTTCTTCTGATCCTGGATTCCTTCTAATCTATTTGGTATCTGGAGCTTCCAAGTCACATATGAAAAGAAATATTAATAGTAAAGTAATTATAGATTTATGTGTTTTGTTGGTTATCAAGTAAGCTGGGAGCTCTGTACTCCATGCAATGCTTCAGAGATGTACTTCTAGGAAAACATGCCTGTAGCAAACAGCTGAGTTCTTAAATTTCTCAGTATCATAAAATGATTTCTATTGGGAAAGAGTTGTATCTCACTTCAGACTCAAGGTGTAATCACATTTTGTGTTGAAATTATATAGAATCAGTTTATGATGCCACTGCCATGGGATGTTGTATATCTTTGTGCTTTAATTTCTAAGCAAAACAGCAAGACACATTGTGAATAAGTTCAAAGAATGCTCCTAAAGTCACTGTATTTTAACTGTAATCTGATTTAGGTCTGATATTCAATAAATTAATCCGATTTCAAAGAAATTACAGACCAGTGACAGCTGCACCATGGTAAGATTACACAGGAATTTGGTTTAAAATGAATCGAGCATCTTCAAAACCTACATGTGGTGCCATTAAACCAGTGGATGCTGAGAAACCTGGCCTCATCCTGCCATTGCTAACACCGGCAACAGAGAGTGGGGAAGTGTGATGCTGAGACACCTGAATTATTTGGGGGGGACCCGGCTTTGATTTGGATGCCTCGGTAGCTTAATACAGTGATCAGGCTATTAATTCTGATTAGAGGTCTGGGCTTATTAGCTCTGATGTACTGCTGAGGTCATCTGGGCTGTATAGTGTCTCAGTCCCAAGCTGAGAGGCCCGTATTTATGCTTGGCATGTAAATTTGATCTCAGATATCTAGTATGCTTTGGCTGACACATGATTTATGCTAAAATTTGTGAAGCTTCCAGGATTTAAGAACATTTTTAGAAGTGATGGTTTTGTGAATCCATGTAAATAATATGGGCCTATTTATGTTAGCGAGCCAAACAGCATAGTGGTTTGCAATGCATTTTCTGTTTCTGTCAATACCAGGTCAGAGAGTGATCACTGATCATTACCAGCTCAATTTTTTATCACTATTAATACTATTAGTAATATGATTTCAGGACATACATCACTGCCAGGTTCCCTCACCAGACACCACTATGTGTAATATATATCCTAACTTGTCAAAATTTTCACATTCTTTTTTAATACATGGTTTTGGCATATTTCTGAAATTTTTGCACATATATCTGAACTGTCCAGTTCTAGAGGTAATGGGTGAAACAACCCCTTGAGGTGGCTGGTGTATGGATAAACAAAGCAGACAATGAACCTTTCTGATGAGAAGAATCTGTGAATTATATCTATGTGAAGACCATGGTTATGTGAGAGTCTTGAAAATGGTATTGAGGAAAATTATATATGAAGATCAAGGTCCTACGCTAACGGATTTTTAATAGATCTTTTGCTTTGTGTTTCAGTGGCTGTTCCATCAGCAGTGCCAGCTTGTGAGCCCGAGCCCAAAACTAACGGGCAACAGGCATCTCCACAATTCACTATTTCCTCACGAGCCACTTTTTTTGCTGCCATGGAAGCCCCTTCTCAAGGCCTGCAGACAGTCATGAATTGGAAAACAGTGGTGGTCCTCTTTGTCGTGGTGTTAGTTTACCTGGTGTCGGGAGGACTCATCTTCCATTCCCTGGAGCAGCCCTTCGAAAGTATGCAGAAGAACACAATCGCGCTGGAGAAGGCTGACTTTCTTCGGAAGCACAAATGTGTAAATGAGATAGAGCTGGAGACATTGATTCAGGTAGGCCACGTGAAGAAGACAGTACTTCTTGGAAGTTAGGATAAACAGCTTGGCGGTTCATTGGTCAGATGAGTTCGTGGGGAACAGAAATGTTCACAGAGCCCTTGGAATGGGCAGACTCTTTCCCAGTCATTTTAAGGTCCGCAAAACAGAAATTATGTCTCCAATACATTGTAAATATAGAATCATAGAATGAGCTGAATTGTAAGGGAGCCATCAGGATCATGGAGTCCAACTCCTGGCCGTATGCAGAACATCCTCAAAACAACACCATATGCCTGAAAACCTTGTCCAAACACTTCTTGAACTTCATCGGCATTGGTGCTGTGATTGCTTCCCTGGGGAGCTTGTTCCAGTGCTCAACCATCCTCTGGGTGAAAAACATTTTCTTGACACTCAGCCTCAACCACTCCCAACTCAGCTTCATGCTGTCTGCTTGAGTCCTGTAATGTCCATATAAGTGGAGAGATTGGTACTTGTATTCACTAGAATAAAGAAAAGCAGAATTTAGTATCTGGAAGAAGTTTTTGTGACAGGTGACAAATTTGCAAGATATTTGCCTGTCATCTCTGTAAATTTTCAAAAGATGTTAAGTTCTTAATTCTTCCTCTAAATTAAACACAGCAACTGGAAGAGCAAACAGAAAATTATAGGTGGGATTTTTAAAATAGATATTCAGCTAAGAATTCTGAACTTATTTGTATATTAACTTACAAGTTTACTATTGTGACTTTTTAATAAATGATGATAAAATATACCAATAAAAATAGAAAATACTTGTAATTTAAAAGCTATGGAATTTTTAAGGAAATAAATATCAAGTATGCAGAGATAAGTGGAAAATCTAGCAACATGCACAAAAAGTCCTTCAAGAATAGATTTATCTTTCATTGATTAAAACTCTAGACAAGGAAAGTATTAGTGATCTTACAATACTTCTGAAGAGTATCTTCTAGGATTCCATGTAGAAACGTATTAGTTAGCCTGGAATAAATAAAAATTAGATAAGAAATGTGAGACACCTAAGGAATATATTCCAAAGTTGAACTTCAGACTCATCTTTCAGATCTAAAGTTGTGTCTGAGTCTTCCAAGAGCACAGTGTGTTTCCCTCTGGGTTGTTGCACCAGAACTCTGTTGTGGTTTCAGGCTGTTTGAAGGAACACAGAGCTGTCTCCTGGATTCTTGTGTCTATCAACCCACTTATGTGAATGAAATTTATAAGCTCTTCTGTGTCCATACAGGTTTTGGATCAGGGCTGGCTTAGATCACATCCTTCATGTGTCTGCAAAGGACGGGTGAACACATTAGGCTGCCAAGGTTAAAGGATATTGGATATTGGATATTGTTCAGCGATACTGGACAATATGTGCTAGTTAATTAAAGAATTAAAAAAACCAAAACCTTAAAAGCAAGAAATTTGTATTCCCTTAATGGGAATGTCACTAGTAAAAGATATGTAAAATGCTTTCTTTCCTAGCAGAAAGCAGAACTCACACAAGGTACAACAAGCAAAGCACCTCAGCAGGTTGGAGTTCTGCATATGACTGCAGCACTAAGATTTCTAAACAGTCCTTATTGTGTAGCATAAGCCATGTAGCAATACTGATTTTTTCTTTTACACAATATTTTTCCTTCTTTCACCTCAAAAGTGGTGACACTAAAATAAAGGACAGGCATACTGTGTCATTAGAAGGCAGATATGCTGAACAAATCTTATAATCTCCTGAGATTCCAGTATGTCCTCAGGCATTACACTGGGTAACGGGAAGTCATTTTGCAAAGGTAAATTAAATGGCCTGAGCAGCTTAGCATGTGAATGTCTTAAAGCCAAGTGATGTGAAATATTGAAACAGATTTGTCAATAAAGAACAAGTTTCTTTGGATTCTTCTGTATGTCTAGTGGTGAAACTGACTCCAGGAATGTAATTGTGTATGCTGATGCAGAAAACTCCTAATTGTAACTGACTTGCACAAAAGACCAGTG
Organism: Pyrocephalus nanus; assembly: GCA_038380795.1. Classification (NCBI taxonomy): domain Eukaryota; kingdom Metazoa; phylum Chordata; class Aves; order Passeriformes; family Tyrannidae; genus Pyrocephalus; species Pyrocephalus nanus. The sequence goes on along the minus strand of CM076265.1, from coordinate 45,763,411 downwards.
AACTACTGCTTGAAGATAATGTCAGGGGGTTAACATTGTGCTTTCATGCCTTCATGTCGATGATCTCAGAACTGACATTCCCCTGGCTGGCTCAGTCCGTTTCTGCATTGCACCAAATGCTGCATTTGGCTTTACAACTGTGAGTTCAGACTGATGTGGCAACCTCCATGAGTCCTGGCTGCTGTGCTGTATGCAGTCAGCACCTGCCTATCACTAGGGGAACTATTCATAATTAATGTTATTTGACTACCTGAAAGCCTTTAGATGAACACAGACCATACTCTCTAGAGTGACTGTTTTGATTCACCTCTGTGCTTTGGAGAATATGGAAAAATACAAAAAGGAAGACCTTATAAATAACTTGAATTGTTTTACTGTGGGGATGGCTTTCAATTTTATAAGAAAAGGAAAGGAATATCACAGTCCTTACAAAACTAATGATAGAAAAATTTATACCTTTGCCTAAATTTGAAAAGTTTCTTCTTTGGAAAACCTTTGAAGAAGACATACAGCACTGTATGAGGAAGCTGATAAAATTTAGTGGTGATGAGACATCCTTTCCATCTTTTATATGTCCAATAACCCATTGCACATATTAGCACTGGTAGCACAACTGTGAGTTGCTAAGTCCATTCATTTCCAATTGGAAGTTCATTCACAGACTTCAGAGGTAATACAGTGATGAAAGCAGTGCAAATCCCTAAGAAGATTCAAAGTATTTTAAGTTTGTATTTGTCTCTTGAGTTTTGGTTCAGGTCTGTCTAATACTAACACAATGATGGGTAACTTTTTCTTAACAGTACCAAGTATTTCACAGTGCAGTTCAAGGTCTGCTGAAGTGGAAGTTCTTAACTGCACATTTTTAAAGCCCATTTTCGCAACTGAACACATTTGTTGCAGTGAAGCAAGTGCACTATTTAATGCCTTATGTGATCTACAGCTTGGAAAATAGCGAATACTGGATTAAGAAAATGACGAAACTCTGTGTTCTATATCAGCACTTCTGTGTTGGAGAGAACCAAAACCTAGAATATGCTAAAAGACAATAAAACTTCAGATGCTTTAAGTACATTTAGCTGTCTTGTAGCTCTTAGATCAAATAGCAGAAGTTAGCAAGACTCAGGTGACTGGACATAAGAGTTGAAAAGAAAAGTAACATTGGTAGGTACATTTGCTAACATACTAAAAACCTTTCTTTTGTTCTTATATGTCATAAAAGAAGCTTATTAGTAGCTGGAGTCGAAATCGACTCATCTTGCCTTTGCAATAATGCACACAGTGCATTATAATGAAGAGGTTATGCCTCCCAAGACTTGAGATGTTATCTATCATTAAGAGAAGCAGGAAAACTATAATGGTGTTTTGGCAAAGTAATTCCTGTGGACCTGATAAAGGTATTCATATTCTGTTTCTATGTATCCTGTGCACTGTGTATGAGTGAAAACTTCCATAAGGTTCCCTGCTTTCATAATGAGCCCAGCAAAATGATGCAAGATGAAGTGGCTTGGTACTGTAAGAAGTGACTTATGTTATTGGTAGGCTGCTTTCTTTTTCCTTGTCTGCCAGGGTTTAATTTAGGAGTGTGAGTGATAATAAGATATATATAAAAAGTATTACCTACCTGGGAACTAAGTCACATTACCAATGTCCACTAATGACAACAGCAACTCATTAGAGCTAGACCGTAAGCTGAAAAGAAACAGCTGGAAATAAGCTAGTCAGGCTTTCCTGGCTAATTATATTAGTAAGAGTTCGTATTTTGGATAGGTACTTTTGATTAGTGTTCTGAACTAGTTTTGCCCTGAAGGTAAGCAAGAAAGGGAACATCCTGTAAAGATGTTTCAGTTTGCAGCTGCTTGCTTGGTTCTCTAGTGTCGTAAGCCAGCTTCTCTTTTAAGGATGTTTCCATGTAAAATGAAAAGAACTTTCATGTGCTAGAGGAAAGCTCTAAATAGAGCAGGGAGAAAAAAAAGTATTTTGAATTAATGATGGGGAAGAGTTGCCTGTTGCTGAAGACAGGAAAGGGCTATTTGAACGGTGAAAAAACCAGTGGTAAATACCTGATTATTGAGCCTTCTGCTTCTAAAGGTTGTCTTGTCCCAGCTTCTCTTCTTCCCTTGTCTTTATTTTACCTTATTCCCCTAAAAGGATATGAAAAAAAAGATCACATCTCTTGGGTCCTGTCTTACTTGGTGCAGGCACCCTAGTTTTTAACTTCAGTCCAGAGCTACTCCAGTTGTAGAGGAGACCGACTGAACCTAGGATGCTGCACAAGTCTGCAGCTATCCTATATCTATGCTGCTTACAAAACTTAGCTGAGAAGTTTGCAGGGAACTGAACCCTTTGGACTTAGATCTCTGTTTATATTGCTTGTTGAATGCTGTAGGTCTGCCCTCAAACACAGTGCATGCATGACAATCAAATCACTGTAAGTGTAGGTAGATCACTTTGGCTGATTGCCACTTAAAGACCTTTATGATAGGCAAAAGTATTTAAGGAATGGGCTTTCAAAGCTTATTACTTTTGATTATGCCTGAACAAAAATTACTGGCCTTTGTCCTTCAAAAATGCTGTTGAGGAAAAGTGAATAAAAGGGAATTTATAAAGAGAAACCTTTAATCACTGTTTGAGGGGTGGTGAGAATAAATAGAGAGGTAGGGCGTATAGAGAAAAGTTATTAAGGCATTAGTTATTAAAAGCTTCCTGCTAATGAGAAGTATCCTAATAATCCTAACAGAGAAACATCTGAGCATGAAAGGCAATTGAAACAACTTTTTGTATGCTTGAGAGGGATCTGCTTGGAAAAGAATTGTAGAAGGAGATAATCATTATTGGATTAGCATGATCTGTGGAGAGGAATTAAGTAGTAAAAAGATGGCAAGAATCATCTTTTCTTATTAAATTCCTATCCTTGATTACACGTAGGGTAGGTACATCCTTTGAGTGGCTCAGCACTCAAGAAGGCTACTATACTTGTCCTTGGAAAAGATTTGTCTTCATGCTTGGGATCTTACTAGGGGAATTATGGAAACATAAACAAATGAACCAGGCCTTTCTTCCCAGGGAAGGTTTCTGTCTTCTCATCAGCTGCACTAGCTCTGAACTATCTTGTTGCCTATGGACATAACTCTAGACTTTTTCTTGATATATCCATCTTATTTAGTGATCTAAATAAGTATGTAAGATTGTGTCTAAAATATTAGTGAAAGCTGGCATGTACTCACTCACATACCAAGGAAGATCACATTTGTGAGTAACTGGGCACAGTGAGGACCACCTACACCCCAGGTGACAGAGAGCTGGCAGCTGTGGACTCCACCACTGCTGGCCAGGAGAATGGCTGGCTGTGAGCAGTCAGAGGTATCCTCAAGTCCAGACTATGAGGTGCCTCCCCTGAGATGAGGATAAGCTGAGGCTGGGCCAGGACACCAGCCCACAGGTCAGGCCCCAGCTCGACAGAGCTTGTGGCTGGGCAGGGCAGATCTGCAGCAAGCTGGAGTCCAACATTTGTATGGTGCTGTGGGCCAGGGACAGCGAAATCTCAGTAGTTTCTGTTTGGTGTAACAAGAATATCATTGCTCTAATATCCATTGAGAGGAAATACTATTGTGTCCTTTTGTTGTGGGGGACAACTCTTGACTTGTGATACAGATTAGCATTCACTGTACCTTTCTCTGGGCTTTGAGTCCCATATATTAACAACCAAGCAGCCCAATATGGGGCCATCCCTCATTTAAAAGTATTTAAGTATTGCTGCCTGAATATCAGCAAGTGGAATTGATGAAGCCTATTCCACAGTGATATGGAAGTGGATTGCATTCTCTTTGGGAATATAGGATTCAGTTGTCCTAGTATCAACACAAATAGCTGGGCTTTTGCTGGCAGATTTGCCTTCAGTCCCATGCAGACCATGTCTTTTTGGTTACAGAGGGACTGTAGTGTGCTGATACCAAAGGGGCCGAGAGTAAAATACACATATGTGCAATGACAGGGAATCAAACTGAAAATTGTGATCAGAAATACATATTTTTAAAAACAAGTAACATTGAGTACTTGCATTTACTTTGGTAGTTTTTCATTTCCTTCACTCCCAAATATAGCTGAAACTACTAGTTTAAAATGTCTTAAATATATGAGGTTTATCAACAGAGTGGTTAGCACTCTGGAAATAAATTTTTTCCCCTACTCCAAGATAACTTGAGGATGCAGCTCTTCAGGTCATTGCTGCAAAGCCTATCTGAAATTTCACAGATTGGAAACTGCTGTAAAATTTCATTGTCTGTGTGAACTGGGAGAGTCTTGTTAGTGACAGTGTCACAGGCTTGTTTGAGTTTTGTGTCAATTTTCATCCAGTAGGATACTTCTTTGTAGGTGGACTTGTGGTAGTAGTAAGGCATCCTTTACTCGTTGCGTGATCTGAAACTGTTTAAGTGCTGTTAGCTGTAGGCTGATCTTGTCTTGCTGTTTTCTTTCTGTCCTCCATCGCTGTATGCAAAATGCTATGTATTAAGATACAGCATTGGAATAATTGGATATTTATAAATCAATGATATGAGTCAAGCTGTAAAGAAAAAATGAAATTGTTCAGGATGAGAAGGGAGCCTGAAAATCTCAAAGCTATCTAAGGCAACGGGACACTCCTTCACTTCAGGGGTTAGTGTTTGGCCCTAATAGACTTGCTAAACTGCATAAACTCAAACACAATTTAAGTGTAATTAGCTTGCTGACATTCATTCACTGAAGGGGAAGGCAAGCAGCATTCCTTGGCAGAAGAAACATGCCAGGGTAGCTGACAGTGTGTCATGGCCTATTTAAACAGGCGACCTGTCTGTTATGTTGATTTATGCTCCTCTGCATAAACCAGCAAATGATCTCTGCTTTAACACCACCTGCAATATGTCAGCAACTGGTACAGAAGCTCTTTCAAAGGGTTTGGTCCTAAACACTTCCTTTCTCTATATCCTTGTTTCTTGAGGTATGGACAGGTGCCTGAGGAACCCTGGCTTGCTGCCCATGTGAAATGCAACCAGTCCAGCCTGGAGCTTGCTTGTGCTGTAGTTTCAGAATCAGGTTAGCCTGGCATGTAGCCACTCTGCTTTTAAAAAAGGCTGTCCCATACTGATCTCTTTAGATATAGCTGTCTCTGTTCTTGCCCATGTGCCTCTTCTCCCACTCCTTTCTCCTTTTGTGGGGCAATGTGATGAATAACTAAAAATTAGAAGTAGATTAGCTGAAACTAGCCCAAGCTAAAAAAATTAGTAGAGGAATATTTATGAGCATGAAATCAGCTGGAAATACAGGCAAAAAATGAGTGAGAAAAGTGCAAAATGGAAGGGGAAGAAAAGAAAAAAATGCGGTAAATAAGCCATCTGAGGGAAGAGGTTAATGAAAAGTGAATCATGAAGGCTAGGGAGAGAATTGGTGTTAGGTGGATGTCAGTGCTAAACCCAAAAGAGAATGTGAGGTTATAGAGAAGATCAGGAGAGAAATCATAGACATGAACAGGTGGGAGAGAAGTGGGACAATGGTAAAATGGAATGGTTACCCTTGCTTTGCACGTGGACTGTATAGAAAAAAGTGAAATATAAAATCACAGTGACAATTTATAGATCATAAGTCAGAGAGAAAAAAGAAGTGGTAAAAAAAAAATGGAAAAAGTAAAAACAAACCTGTATTGTTGGTGGGAATTCTGTGTGGACAAAGAGAGAATGTAAGAGGCAGCACTTTGCTTCTCCTGTTGAGCCCAGCAAGAAGTTCACTGAACCTACCAAGGCTAAAGACTGGTGACAATATTTAGAAGGAGGAGCAAATACTAGAGTGAGAGGAGAGGAAAAGATCTGGCAGTAGTGCAAGTAGCGTGGTTACAGCCACACAGAATGAGGTTGGAGCAGAATGGGAGAAGGGCATAGAGCTGGAAATGTTAAGAGGCAGAGGGAGACAAGCTTGGTTACTTTGCAGTGGTTTTGCGGAAAATAAACTTAGTTGGGAACATATGTGAAGGATAAAGGCAGTAATTTTAGCTGTTGTTCGTGAGTAAGGTCTGAATTTCTCTATGATGGACAGTAACTTGCATGAGATCTACAAACAACTAGAGAATATGTGCCAAAGGGCATCTCAAAAGGGAACTTAGAGCAATTCAGATGAATATGCCTGACGCTGATGAGAGATTTATTTCTGTGCTTTGGAGACTGATGTATTTAGCTCTATCTTCTTTTGGACTGTGAAACTACAATGAAAAGTAAATGCGTATGTCCCCATGATAAAATACGGTGCATTTTTAGAAGTTCCCAAGGAAACATTCAGCAGGCTGGTATTTCTGTCTGTTTTGATTCAGTGCTATATGAGACCCAGGACAGTGACAGGAAGCAGTACAGAAGCTTCAAGTTCTGTTCAGCATACTGTTCATTCAAGCACTGGCTGGGAGTCTCTGTGTCATGCTATATTTGTGGACATGTGATCCTGTCCAGTGTGGCAACTGGAAAGTTTGAGCTGATAACAAAGTTGTTTCATGATATCTCCATAGCTATCTTATTTGTTCATTTCAAATGGGGTATTTTATATATATATATATATATTTATATATATCCCCAATATTTTTCTCTGGTTAGCATAAAATATAAATTAATCAATTATTAATTGTCTGGGAATTAAAATCCTTGGCTGGCTAGCTTCAGTTGACTTCACAAACATTGTCTGTATTTACCACCCTTCTAGCTGCTTCTAACATCAGCTGTTCCCATTGGGGAATTTTTCCTTTGGCAGTACTTGAATGAAGAATGGTATTTATGAATCAATTTATGGTGTCAGTCCTCTACTTCTCAACTGCTTTGTATCTTTTGTCATTTGTTTATGCATTGTATCTTTCTTTCACCTTAATGGCTATTCAGTTCAGTCACATATTCAACTTTTGTGTACAGAAGATGCTACTATACTTTGAGCACGTAAAAGTTTAAACCTAAGCTGTTTCCATAGTCCTAGAAATTTCCCTTTGTAGCCTATACCAACTTGCACAGGATACAGTGAGGCATGCATAAGGCTGATTTGTTGTCTCTTTGCAGCATGCTGTTGATGCTGATAATGCAGGAGTCAGTCCTGTAGGACCTTCCTCTAACACCAGCAGTCATTGGGACCTTGGAGGTGCCTTTTTCTTTGCTGGAACAGTCATCACAACTATAGGTATGTTTATTTTTTAAAATACATAGTCACATTGAGATCTGGATAATGAAATAAATTTGAGGAAGGTAGACCGCAAAGAAATAAAGTAGCTGAACCATATTCCTCTCAGTTTGCAGAAGGCATGTCTCTTCTATGTGCCAAGGGCATTGGGTCTCCAGGGAAGTGTCAGAAGTAGTTAACACAATTAGGATAGAACAGCAATGTTAAACTGAAAGCAGGTAATAATGATGCAGGCTTTATAACCCTGTTCTTGATGTCGATGCAGACAGTTTCAGTTTTTACTAAAAAGATCAAGAGGCAGTACCCAGTGAAATAATTATTATATGGTTGTTGGGAATTTGGATTTTAATATTATAGATGAATTTGCCCATAAGGGTAACTTTCTTCCTAAGCACATCAGCAAATTTTGGCTTATGCTCTGGAGTTTAATATCAGCATTCTTCTCATACCCTACTCCCTGTAACTGGAAATATATTCCCATAAGTATTACATCCTTTTAAAAATCCTTCTTCGCTTTCATATTAATAATTGAAAGGAATTCCACAAATTATAAATTGTGTAAAAAAATCCACCTTTTTTAATTTCTAGAATTTATGGCCTTGAACTAGTAATGTACTTTTCTGTATTAAATAAAAGGGCATACTGAACTGCTCTATTCACTATTCTTGAACCACTAATTTCACTAAAATAATTCATGCCCTTATCATCTGTCTCCCCATGCATTGTGTCCCATGTAATACGTCTCTTGATCTCTGATTGTTAGCCTTAGGTGTTTATTCTCTCCTCTGTAAGCCACTTCCTCTCTTGAAGAGTGCTCAACCAGCTGGGATTTCAGAGAATAGTCTAAAGGAAGAAGAAAATAAACCAATAACATTGATGATAAAGTTAGTCCCCTAATAATTATACAGTATTTTTACAATTGTAAGCTTGATCTCAGTGCTGTCATAGCAAGAGATCTGATTATTTGGAAACAATGGCAAATTGTTGGTCTTTATTTGCATTGCCTTTGAGTATTATTCTGCTTTAAACAGTGGATAAAGTGATTCTACATTAAAGCTATGATGCACACACTGGTGACTGTACAGACAAATAACCTGACAATCACATAACCCTTCATTGAAGTGTGGGAATCTGACTGAATTCAGCAGGTTTTTTATGCAGGTAACACAACAAAAAAATCCTGTGGCAATGAAAAGATTTGCTGTGGTGATCATCTCAAACTGGATTCTGTGCCTTTGGCTCTGCCTTTTCTATGTTGTCAGAGTGAGGAGGAAAGAGTGATTGTATAAAGCCTCCCTGTGTTCCTCCATATATTAAGCTACATTACCATGTATTTTTAATGGTAGCATAAAACCAGTGGGTGTCAAGAAAGGAAACATTTCTGATTCAAATGTAAGAAAACCCTTTCTTAATATTTGTTTACTCAATAGACCCAAGTGACAAGCTTTTAAATTACTCATTAAAATAAATGCCACTATGTAGGCATAGTTTATTTAGGTATATTCACTGACATCTGCTATTTAAATAACATATTGAAAAGACCTTGGATTTTTGCCCATATTTGTTTTAAATTCTTTATGAATGAGACTTCTATAGACTGCATAAAGTCTACATATCTTTTCAGGACATGAAAATTACTTTAGTTTATCCACCAGAGAGGCCTGTTAGAGCTCCTCTTAGGCAGAAATTCAGCAGGCTAGCTGGTCAACTGTAGTCCAGTGACCTGTGGAGCCCAGATTTTTTTGACTATTAGAAGAGATCTGGGATCATGGAAAGGACATTAGAATATGGGACACATAGTGTTGTGTGTCAGCATAGTTCTTTCATCCATGACAGAGAGATATATCCAGTGCCAGTGTCACCAACCTAACAGGATGAGGACCAGACACTTAAACCTCACTCTTAGACCAGACACTCTTAGATCTCTACTTCTCTGGATGCTTTATTTTATCAGTGATTTGTGATTGAGTGATAATTTTTATATTCTATTATGCGTAGTTAGGATCCAAATATCTATACCATTTCAATAAAGCTACCTAATCTTAAAAAGTTGCAAATATTACTGTCGCAATTCTTGGTTTTTTTTTGTCTGAAACATTTTTACAGACATACTATGGCTACTGGAGTCATAATGCTCTACTGAATAAAGAGTTCAAGGGCAGATTTGCGTAGTGTGGGTACAGTTTGGAGGCTGCAGTGTAATCGTCAGTATGATGAGGGGCTTAGGAAATTATGAGCTAACCACTGAAAATGATTCTTTCCAGGTGAATCACACTCCCATCAGGAAACTATTGGCACAGGCCAAGAGGAGCAGCAGCATGCAGGCACTAGGCCAGCATGGAGGGATTTTTGTGCCATGATGTCAAGCTAGGTTAATTAATCAAATAACAATTTTAGATAGGCTGAATCTATAGAAAATGTGGGTAACTGAGGCTAAAAAGAATGGAATAACAGGGAGTAGCTTGCCTGGGAAGTGACATCATGCCATGGAAAGTCTATAAATAGGAATTACAGATATGCCTGCAGGAAGAACAGTTTTTTAAATCTTAGTTTTTTTCTAAAAAGCTGTGTATAAGTTATGAGAGTCTGACGATTGTTTTTCTCCTCAGGGTATGGGAAGATGGCCCCAAGCACTGTTGGAGGCAAGGTTTTCTGCATCTTATATGCCATCTTTGGGATTCCACTGTTTGGCTTCTTGCTGGCTGGGATTGGAGACCAACTTGGAACCATCTTTGGGAAGGGTATTGCAAGGGTGGAAAAAGTTTTCAGAGTAAGTTCACTGTCAGTTTTTTGCTGGTGTTGTATAGCTCTTAATTCTTTTGCTATTACCTGCAGCCCTTTTTACATGTTGGGCACCATGAAATATTTATATGTCTAGTTGAGATTATGGTTAATGTCCTTAAGGGCCTCTGTAGCTAATGGAGAGAAACAGACTTCTCTAGATGGTGATGCAGGGGTTATAGATCTTGCTCTGAATTTCCTTACTGAGGGTATCTCTGGGTAACGTATCTCCTAAGATATGTTCTTTACAAGGAATGGTTGTAAAACAGCCTTCAAAACACCACAGATTACTTTGGACACATATATCCATTCACTGAAAACAGAGAGAAGGTAATGGTAGTGTAACTTCTGGAGGAACAGGAATGCAGAGTAGGTCCTGACTGTATTACTAATAAGGCCTAAAAGACTTGGAAAGTAGGGTTACTGCTGTGAATGTGAACTTGGGAGGAGAGATGGATGAGTGATATGTCTTCACTGCAAGGAGACAGATGTGATGGAGTACAGCTGCAGCTCCATGACAAACAACTGCTATAATGCCAATGACTGAAATCATCTTTCTGGTATTTACCTACCTGCCTACCTTAAATTTTTGTGTAGACTTTCTCATATGTAATTTCCCTTTACGTTGCCAGTACCCTCTGTTTTTGAGTCTGTATCATTGTAAGCATTTAATTCACACGCAGTGCCACAGACCTAGCAAATGCTGTTTTGCTGATTTGCCAATGATTCCCTTCTTCTTTGAGGCGGAACATACAGAAGTGACCTGCATGATGCTTCCCTTGGAGGTGACATAACAGGAGATAAATCTTTCCAGGGACCCAGTGGATGAGAAGCTGTCCAAGCTGGTTAGTTTAATAGGCATCTCTTTCTAAAACATTCCCACAGATGAGAGCAAATTAGTTGTAACTGTCTTTGAAAGGAAGTAATTAAGTATTAGACTGGAGTCTGAGCAATTTCCATTTTGATTAAATGACTGTGGAGTGTCCCAGACCAACCATAAGTAGTATCTCTCAGACTAAATGTGGAAAAAGGTGACTAGTGATTACGGGTGAGTAAACATCTACATGCCTGTCTGGGGAGCACTTGAAAAGGGCCTGTATTTTCATTAAATGAAAATAAGGTTATTGAAAAGTGTCTCAGGTTATTTCTGCAAAAACAGAAGTAGCAAGATCCCTAGTTTCTGTTTCGCCTACCTTTTTATTATACTTGCTTCACTCCAATGGAATCTCTGAACTTTTGAGCCTGCTTCTCAGGCTCAAGAAAAACAACAATCTTGAATTGAATTGAGAGTCAGAAAATCTTTGATTAATTGTCCGCTGAGTGACTTTCCTAGTGATATGGAAAGACCTTTAAAGTGTCAGCATGATAGTTTATGATTAATAAGAGAATCACAGAATGGTTGGGGTTGGAAGGGACCTTATCTAGTCCAACCTCTCTGCTAAAGCTTAATACACACTCAAAGTATTTTAAGATTTACAGATGAATGCTGATACTAATCTTTCATACAAAATATAGCCCTTTGGCAAATAATGTGAGTTCCCTTGGTGTTCCAAGTCCTCCTTCCTTTTCTTGAGTTGCTTGTTGTTTATAGCCATCTAAACTGTTAGTTTTTCTCCTTAGTACTTTGTCAGCTTCCAAAGGACTTTAGAGATCTGTGTTCTTCTTGCTTAGCTGAGATGCATGTTATTCCTTTGATTTTGATTCTCATAAATCCATGACATCTATTCTTTTGTGATTTGGTGGACAGGGTTATACACAATTTCCCTCATTATTCTTAGTAATAAGTTTCAGCTATTTGAAATATTCCTGATAAAGTTTACAATATACATGCATCTTAATAACTAAATACCAATAGCTTCACTTTAAATTATTATTTACATAACATTTGATGTAGGAAGAATATAATAATCATTATAATTTTAGTAATTATATAATTTATTTTCACACTGTGTTTACATTGTTAGGCTTCATAAATATTTGGATCTGATCAGATGAACCCACAAGTGGAGTAACAGTTCTTGATTTATTTCCGAGCACTAACAAAATTTAATTCTATATGAAACTCCTATGTCTTACGTTGTAATTGTCTCCTTAATGCATTCAAATTCAGCATGTTTGTGGGTATAAAACAACCTTCTACAACCTTTACAGAAGGAATATAAAATTAGGAGAATAGTTAGCAAGAAACTAAAAGGAACAGACATAGGCCAAAAAGACACTTAAAGCATAACATAGTGTTGTGTGGTGTGCTTGACAAATCTAGAGCTAGCTCAGTGGTCACTGAGTATGTATCAATGATTTAGTGATATCATAAACTGAAATTGCAAAAAGCTTGTGACGAGTTTCTCATAAAAGGCATGTTGTTTTGAAAAGCAATTAACAGAACTGGAAGTCAAGGCTAGGTCTCCCCCATTGGCCTTGTCGTGGAGTCTCTAAGATGGAATTCACTAGCTGCCTGTATTATTTGTCCTCAAGGACAATTTGGGACAGTCCAGTTTCTTGTAGAAAGACTGTGAAGAAACAGCATATGTATACTGCATCAAGCTTCCATGTTCATATACCTCAGCACTTTGCTTCTGTGTGTATCCCATTGCCTCTGTTTATCCCATTCACTCTTAGTGCATGGCTGGTGTCAGTGCAGCCAAGAATTCCTGATATCCTTGAAACTTTGTCACTGTCTGTAGAGGTGGATGGGATTTGAAGGCAACTTTATCTTTCACTGTGGTTAGAATATTTTTGAAGCTAGGTAAGAGGCAGTGTGCATACACTGGCAGAGGAAGATTTCTCTGTTGGCTCAGCAGCCTTTTCACCCAAAGCATTTCCTTAACAAGTCTCTTGCACTATCCAACATGAGCATGGAGCCCATGTCACACAAGAGACAGCTTGCCTCTGGCATCCCCTGCCACAAGTGGAAAGATGAAAGGAGGATTTCTCCCAGAGGAGTTGTGTTAGAGCACTTCTGCTGCCTCTGACATGACCTGTGCAGAGCCCCACCAAACCTACCTTAATTAGCTGCACAAATGAGGGCCTTAGAATTCACATTTAGCTGTTGCAGTGATCAGCCCACTCATTGTGTGAGAATTTTAAGAACAATTTAACTCCACGAAGTTAGAAAGAGACCTGCTCTTATCAAAAACATGCTACCCTCACAGTATTGACAGAAGATTTCAGCAGGAGAGCTGGACACATGCCACCACTCATCTTGAATTCCAAAATGTTGCCACTAATTTCAGTGTGTAACTAATCCGGAGAATAACTACTCATTTGTGACTAGGTAGGGCTGGGCTGGAAGCATTTCATTGCAAAATAGTGCTTTGTGAAAACTGGAACTTTTCATGTACTATATTAGGGAAAGGAAGCAATGGCAGAGTGATGCTACCTGGAATATGAGCAGATATCCCAAATGCCATGCATTGACTCGTCTGTGCCATCTGTCCTACTGGAGTAATTATATTTGGTACAAGTAAATAAATATCAACATGATCAGAAATGTAAACCAGAGCTTCCCCCAGGCAAGCCCGATCTTCTCAGCTACTGATTGTTCCTGAATGACCCATCTTCAATAATCTGGGGCAGATCCTGGCTCCTAGTCTGTTCTTACATGCATTCAAGTCTGATTCCCCAGAAAATGGGTGCGTACAGGGCCACAAGATCCACTATATATACTGATGACAAGCTTTCAGTTTCTAGGTCCAGTGATGAATCAGTTCTCCCAGCACATCTGGGAAAAGCAAGTACACACTCAAAATCTAATTAAAAAGGTGGTAATTCCTGTAAATAGTTTTTCAACTGGTGAAGCTTTCTAGACACAACAGAAATGAAATATGCCTTTCAAGGTGACATAAAACCATAAAAGTAGTATTTTTATCTTACATATATGAGGGATCTTATGAACAACCTGTGAATGTGTCTATAATAAACAGTACAACAAGCTCCGTTCTTGCTCTGTACACACAGAGACTGCAACCATCTAAAGATAGAAAGGAAAGCACTCCATTGACAGAGCACACTGTTACAGAACACAGCAGCTGTCATTATCATGAGTTAAATATAGGCTAAATTCAGATAGTCTTTATTCAAACTTTGAATGAGTGTTAGATTCTCACCAGAAGTGGATGAGATTAGCATAACCTGAACGATCTTCCCTCATCTTGCAGATACAGGCACTCAGCCTGGGTACAGTGTGCTTCTGAGAGCACTGCAGGATTTTATGGCTTCTGAGGTAAAGCCACTGTGAACACAGTTCCTGGATTTGGTTACTGCTTTCACTCCTGGTTTACAGCAGGATGCTGAGGATGGGTCTGGCAGCACAGCTGGTAGAGTGTGAATTGCAATATAGGGATGTGAAAGAGCAGCCAGAGACAGGGATAGTAGCAAGGCTGCACCACTGAAAATACACTACCTTGTGAAGAAAGGAAATGCCTCTGTAAGCAACTCAGGCTTCAGTGAAATAGGGACTTGTCAGAACAGACACATCTGCTAACCTGTCTTTCAGGGTTCAGCTTAGGAACATGTTTTCATACAATCATAGAATCATAGAATTAACTGGGTTGGAAGAGACCTTTGAGATCATCAAGTCCAACTCTTGATCCAACCCCACTGTGATCACTAGATCATGGCACTCAGTGTCACATCCAGCCTCATCTTAAAAACCTCCAGGGAAGGTGAATCCACCACCTCTCTGGGCAGGCCATTCCAATGCCTGATCACTCTCTCTGTAAAAAATTTCTTCCTAATATCCAACCTAAACCTACCTTGGCACAGTTTAAGACCATGCCCTCTTATCCTACAGCTGGTTGCCTGGGAGAAGAGACCGACCCCCACCTGGCTACAACCTCCTTTCAGGGAGTTGTAGAGAGTGATGAGGTCTCCCCCGAGCCTCCTCTTCTCCAGACTAAACAACTCCAGCTCCCTCAGCCTCTCCTTATAGGACTTGTGCTCAAGTCCCTTCACCAGACTGGTTGCTCTTCTCTGGACCTGCTCCAGCACCTCAATATCCTTCCTGAACTGAGGGGCCCAGAACTGAACACAATACTCCAGGTGTGGCCTCACCAGCACTGAGTACAGGGGAAGGATCACTGCCCTGCTCCTGCTGGCCACACTGTTCTTGATGCAGGCCAGGATGCCATTGGCCTTCTTGGCCACCTGGGCACACTGCTGGCTCATGTTCAGCCTCCTGTCAATCAGCACCCCCAGATCCCTTTCCCTGCTCTCCAGCTACTCTGTCCCCAGCCTGTAGCGCTGCAGGGGGTTGTTGTGGGCAAAGTGCAGGACCCAGCACTTGGCCTTGTTGAACTTCATCCTGTTGGAATCAGCCCAACTTTCCAGCCTATCCAAGTCCCTCTGCAGAGCCCTCCTGCCTTCCATTAGGTCAACACTGCCTCCTAACTTGGTGTCATCTGCAAATTTGCTGATGATGGACTCAATCCCCTCATCTAAATCATCGATAAAGATGTTAAACAGGACTGGGCCCCACACTGATCCCTGGGGGACACCACTGGTGACTGGCTGCCAGCTGGATGCAGCCCCATTCACCAGCACTCTCTGGGCCCGGCCCTCCAGCCAGTTCCTGACCCAGCACAGAGTGCCCCTGTCCAAGCTGTGGGCTGCCAGTATATTATGGGAGACAGTGTCAAAGGCTTTGCTGAAGTCCAGGTAGACACATCCGCAGTCTTCCCCTCATCCACCAGGCGGGTCACCTGATAATAAAAGGAGATCAGGTTGGTCAGACAGGACCTGCCCCTCCTAAACTCATGTTGGCTGGCTCTGATCCCTTGTCCATCCTGTAGGTGCTGTGTGATTGCACTCAGGATGATTTGCTCCATAGCCTTGCCAGGCACTGAGGTCAGGCTGACAGGCCTGTAGTTTCCTGGGTCCTCCTTGCAGCCCTTTTTGTAGATCAGAGTGACATTGGCCAACAATCTTCTGGGGCCTCCCCAGAGAGCCAGGACTGTTGGTAAATGATGGAGAGCGGCTTGGCAAGCTCTTCAGCCAGCTCCCTCATCACCCTAGGATGGATCCCATCTGGTCCCGTGGACTTGTGTGGATCCAGGTGGCTCAGTAAGTCACTGACTATTTCCTCCTGGAACACAGGGGGGCTATTTGGCTTCCTGTCTAATTTGCTCCAGTTTTAAGGCACGTGATGTGAAAGTGATCCACAGCTTTTTTAGTTTTTTTTTCTGAAAGACAGCAGTACACATCACCTAACCTCAGAATAGTCCTAGGAAAAAGAGTTCTCAGTTATCAGATGAGGCTGGGGGAGAGGAGTGAGAGTAGTCCACTCTGAGCTGGTGAAAAGCTTCCTTTTAGCAACTGCCAAAGTTCTACCTTTCCTAAACTTTGTTGTTTGTCTTTCTGAATACATGAGATTTACCCTAGCTAGTCTTTCTGTTGGAGATTCAACTCCTTTTTAGAAATTTTTGGCTTCTTTGGTCTCTTTTCTTACTGTATAAGTGACAGGGATTGTTTTTACCAATACCTTCCCTAAAAATGAATGGAAAACACAATCTGGGAAAGAAATTTTGTACGAGAGAGTAACTGGGCAGAGGAGGAACAGTTAAAAATACAGTCTTTTTAACTAGTCTCCCCTCTGTCCATCCCTTTGTTCTATTATCTCTCCTCTCTCTCCTCCTCTTCTTTCCCTTGGCTCACATCAAAACTGTAGCATTGTTATCTGAGACCAGTGCAGGACTGATGAGATGTCAGCAGTTTGCTACTCAGAGAAGTTATTTGAGGTTTCCTTGAAGTACCACGTTTACCTCTTCTTCCCTAGGGCTTCCCATAGCCTAGGGTCCTCCCACAGAGCCTCCACTCTGCACTTTCCCTTCCAGCCCCATATCAGCATAATCAATCAGTATGGTGAGAAGTGGCTGAGGGAGGTGGGGTGGTTTAACCTGGAGGAAAGGAGGCTGCTGGGTGACCTTATTGCATCTACAACTGCTAAGTGGGGATCAGTCTCTTCACCCAGGTAACAAGTAACAGGACAAGAGAAAATAGCCTCAAGGGAGGTTTAGACTGGATATTAGGAAAAATGTATTTGCTGAAAGGGTTGTCAAGCAATGGAATGAGCTGCTCAGGGAAGTGGTGGAATCACCATCCCTAGAAGTATTTAAAAGACATGTAGATATGCTATTCAGGGACATGGTTTAGGAGTGGAATTGACAGTGCAAGGTTAATGGTTGGACTTGATGATCTTACAGATCTTTTCCAACCTAAATGATTCTGTGATTACACGGAATTGGGAATTTTACCTCATAATTCCTAGAATTCCCTTTCACCAGCAAAAGCAATATTTCTTATGAACTTAGATATCTGCAGGAAAACTTAAAGGAAGAAATGATGCAAATGCTTTCCTCACACACAAGATGACCTTGTTACAGAAGGACCAGAGGTGATGTAGCCTTGGAGAGAATGATTATCCAGAGCATGGTGTATGCTGACTTGAAATATTTTTCATCTGATTCCTGTGATTCTGTGCCTCTCTCATAAGTTGGGAATTTGGTCTTTGAAGCAACTTCTGTTTTTCGCAGGGAAAAAAGTAATCTGTCTGGTGAGAGCTTGTACAGATAGAAAGAAGTGTTTCACAGCACTGATTTACAAAAACAGAACAAATGCATGTAAACAATCTTAGCTCATGATCTGTTCTTTTGCCTGTAACACCTTAAAGGTCCATCTGAGATTCACACTTTCCTGAGCAAGGTTAAAAAAGGGGTGCTTATAGGTCAACAAAGGATTAGTTTATGTATGTAGATGTGGTGTTTGTTTTAAGTAGGTATGCACCTGAATGTGCATTTCAAATCTTAGCATCCTGAAATTTGGGAGTAATTTAGAATAAAATCTGCTCCCAGATCTGAATGTTGCAGTTACTTAACATTAAGTTTATGGATATATACATAGCCAAACACTAACAGAAGAGATTTGCAGCCAATGTGTTTTTTTTTTCATAATTTCAATAAAGCATATTTTGCTAAAAATTAACTTTACCACATAAGAATAATAAAAAATGTAATTACACTCTAGTGCTTGCTACCAATACATCCATAGTGCCTCACTAATATGATGAGCATATTAATTTCATTTTCAGTTCTTCTGTTTTAAACTTGAAGACATACATTTGTAAATTATGATAAAAGTGAAATTAAGGAATGCAGGTACTGTAAGAGTCCACAAATTGCAGCAACTGCATAGGTTTTATACAAAAGAGCATGGCAGAAAGAGGAACTTGGAAGAGCAAAATACAGCAGCTAGCATGGTGGGCAGGGACACACCATGCTCTGCAAATGCTCTGCCTCTGTTTATTTCAGCTTGTCTTCCTTATCAAACTTTATTTAGACCAAAAGGAACCGTCTTTAAAAACACAACCAGTGCTGAGATGTTGGACTCTTTGGGATAATTTGTCTCTTGCAATTTAAGGCTGACTGACGGGCTCTCCTCAGGAAAACAGATTTTGGGACCATGACTTTTGAAGCATATGGAGATTTAAACAGTGTATCTCCCACCACACTGGAGATACTGGTTGTGAACCAGTTCTGATGGGTGCACTCCTCCCTTCATCCTCTTGATAAGGAGTTTCAGCAATGCAGAAACAATAGGCTGTGGTGAGGAAGAATGTTTCGATCCTTTCAAAAAGTATTGTCTAACAACTGTTTAAGTCAAAATGCATAAGCACTCTTGAAATCCAGGGCTTCATTGTCAAGATGTATGCTCTAGCTTGGAAAACTCTGATTGCATTTTCCTCTGGTTTGTCAATAACATGCCTGTTACAAACAGAACTGTTAATCTCTCTCTGTTCTCTACAAATGTATTCCTTTCTCTGCTCCTTTCCACCTAGGCTCCTTCAATGCCCTCCTTTACAAGTGTAGTTCTAATTGCTTTCCCTGGATGCAAAGCAATCCAGACACAGGGCCATCTGGACACTTCACTGGAGTATATCTAGCAATGGCAGAAGTGTGACTGAAGGCTCTTAAGAAGTTAAACTGAAGTATGAAAAGCAGGCATGGCGATTTTGCAATGCCTGTGTCTGAAATACTTTTCTCCTTGAGATACTGCAGGCTACATCTTTTTTGTGTTGCTAATCTGTGTTTTAATTATGGTGATGGAAAGATAGCAGAAGCTTTGGGTTAGATTTTGATCATCACCTGCTTTAGTAATTCTCATGCTCCAGTGCCAGTAAAGCATCCAAGCGAAAAATAATCCTCTGGGTGAACAAAACAATTGATGATGCAGGTTGTGACTTCATTATGTGTGGTGACTACTCATCAACCAGAGCCAAATTTGTCTCTGAATTCTTTATTTGGTTCAGCCACTGTCTTGAATATGTTGATTTTACTCTTCAGATGGCTTACCGCTCCATTATATTTGGGTTTTAAGAAAGTATCTCTTTTTGCATAGACCTAAGATAGTATGCTATACTAAAAAATTAATTAAAAAATTCCAGCTTTTGACATTTTATGCCCTCTAACTTGGTATGTAATTCAGTAAGTGATGCTTACAGCTACTCTACACTTCAAGGGAAGAAACTTAAGTGTAGCAGACCTTTTGTTGACTTATGTGGTCTTTCGCAGTGAGTATATTATGTCTAAAGCTTACATGAGCTAGCAGTGTAACACATCCTTCTTTAATTCTTCAAGTCAATAATGTCTTGAAAATTGGCATATAATTTAAGGGTTAATAATAGCTTGGACAGGTAAATTCAGATCTTGACATCTCTGAAAGATCTTTTAAATGTTTTGGTTTTATCTACAATTTCTGAGGGTTTGCAAGAGGTATAGCATCAGCCTGAGGCAACTTCAAAGAGAGGATCATGAAAGGTCTTGAAATGAGTTTACCTATAAAGAGTGCCCCAGGAGGTATTGAGCTTGGTGATAGTTGAAAGGGCATAGAAAGAGAATTAAGCAGCTCTAAGATGGGAGAACATGTCAACCCCAGGAAGAGATAATTGCTCTAATTTGAGAATCAAACCAGTCTCTCTAAAAACTTGATAGTGTAAATAGGGAAGGAAAGACTATTCTAAACACAGGCTTTTAAACTAGTTTAAATCCAGAGTATAGTGTTTGGAAATATCAAGCCAGCCCCAGTGCACCAAAACTGAAACCCAAGGTGCACTGAAGTCCATCGCCCAAAGTAATTATCACTGGCATTACTGTATCACCTCTTCCTCTTTTCATTTTTTCTTCTTCATTATTTAAAACTATTAGAGGCTCAAGCCTTCACTAATTCTTCTTACTAGAGTCTCACTTTTGTTACTGAGCTGCAGTGTTCATAATACTTTGCAGCTCCTAGAAACAATATTACACAGAAAATGGTCAAGAAACCATGATTAATACAAAGGCTTTATCACTGTTCAGGTATATGCCTATATTGCAGTAAATTGTAATAGTTCATTTTCGTTTTGGGATGCAATTTTCATTGTATTGCTTTCTGATTGTGGGTAGACAGCAGCTACTATAGTATATAAACACAAGATGCTCTGTTATCTTCGATTTTTTTCTTCATCTACTTTAGTCCTTTTTTTCTTTATAGGGTGCCTAATACTTTAGGACCTGTTTGACTGTTTACACAGAAATAATGAATAAACCAAAGACAGGTGTATCATGCGATTAGACGTTAAAAAATTCGGAGCAAAGTAAGAGACTATTTGGCAATTGACACTGGGAAAAAGGGTTTTCAAAACCCTTTTGTGGGTGATGGATTGATCTGTAGATTATGACTTAATTTATCATCCTTAAGAACATAAAAACAATAGAATAATGAGGAATTAAGTTTTCAGGAAGGAGTTTTCTTCCACTGTTTAACATATTCAGGCTATTTTTTTTTTTTTATGTGCATCAGGGATAATCTCTGGAATATGACCTCTGTCCTTTTGCTAACTATTGCTCCTGTTTATTTATCTGTTTATTTATAATATCTGGGTGTTTTGTGGTTTTTTTTTTTTTTTTTTTTTTTTTTTCTTTTTGTGGTGAACAAAGATGAGCACTATTTTTTTTCTCTGTATCAAAGGTCAATCTTTCTCACTTCTCAGTTTGAAACCAAGTTAGTATTCAGAATGATTTCAGTATAAGCAGTGGCAAGGAGTTGCATTTCCATGCAGAGCCTGAGTCCCAGTTTTCTAATTAGCAAAATGAGTTCAGTGGTGTTTATGTTTTGAAATGTTCAGGAACTCTACTCTAAAAAGTGAAACTATACTTGCCTGCCTCCTGCTAAAATTAGTATTAGTCACATAACTTTTAGTTTCAGTGAAATGCCCTGGAAATAAACCATGCAAATCTGAAGCAATTCTTTCTCATGAAACACCAGACAAACAGGAGATGAAAGCATGATTGAGGGTTTACTGAGCAGCTAGGGTTTCTTATATGCTCTATATGAAGCTTAGCAAATACTATACTCCAATGGAAGTTGCTGATTAATGCCAAAGAATATGTGAACTTTCCAAGCACCAGCCTCAAATTTAGATTCTCTTCTAAGCTTTGGTAGTGAATAAGCTCCTTTTCTTATTGCCTAAAGTTATGGTCTTATTGCTATGGAAATTTCTCTGACAGTGCAGTGCTGAAGTACCAAATCACGTGTGCCTGGATTTTGATGAAAGTGTTGCCATCTCTGCAAGATTGTTTAAGTTTGCAATGTAGGGAATAAAGGAAAAGCAAGACAGAAATGCAACTGCAACACAAAAATCTATGATTGTTGATCTCCCCTAGAGCCATTCTAGTTAATGTTCAGAATATCATCCAGAACTCCTGTGGACAGCCCTGGGCAAAGCATCAGAGACTGAACATGAGGCAAGTGATAGATCTTGAAAGGCAGTAGATAACAATTACTTCACAAGGGTACTTATACATGATGCCTCATCCTAGGTAGGAGGACTGTGTTAGCTTTTCATTTAAGAGATGCTGCTTTGATGTTATGAACATGTGGCATGGAGGTGGTAAATTTAAGTGTTGTGTTGCCTTACATATTCAACTTTCACCTTTTAGGATTGTCAAGTTATCTTACGAACCACCAAACCACCCTAATGTAACTGACGGATTTGTATTTTCCCTTGGCATGTAAGTGTGTCATTGTGACAATAAGAATTGTTTTGAGCCATGTGAGTATTTGATGCACCCTTCATCCTACCTTTCCTTTTGAAAGTGCTCCCTGCCCTCCTTTTACCTTTGCAGGTAAGCAGTGGCAGGGAGGAGCAGGGGGAGAGTTGTGATGGACACTTCAGGGGTGAGACATTTCCCACTCTTTCCATGTTTTTGCCCAGTGGGAGCTGTTCTGCCTTCCTCCTCTTACTTTCCTTTCACTCTTCTGGGATCTGTATCTCACCTTCAGTAAAACTCACTCCCCGTGGGCTAGTAACCTGAGAGAATGCTCTTTGGTTACTTGGCTAGTCACAAATAGTGTTCTTCTCAAACTTGCAATGTTTGTATTGTTAATAGGTGTAAGGAATATCATGGTGAATGCAAAATATGCTTTGGAGGCTTTTGCAAGAATTTCTTGCAGAGAGTGATGTGTGCAATTGTACCTGTCTTTGAGGGGCAAGGGAAGGCTGCCTAGCCAGTCATTCCAAGTTAAGCAGAAACTGAAAGCTGCAGTCTAGAAATAGTACTATCAGATACTTGTACTGATACTTGAAGATCTACTTCCTGTTTTCAAAGGCCACTGTTTAACCTTTCAGTATCTAATCCAAAAAAGTATCCACTCCAGCTGATGTTACATTCCTAATAACTAGGGAAATGTTCCACAGTATGAAGGAGTCTGAATTTATTCCACTACAAAGGAAGAAAGGAAAACAAAACCCAAACAAAACAAAAAATGAAAGCCCGAACAGAGCTAAAAAAATGGATGTTGAATTTCTCCACTCGGCAAAGAGGAATTTTTTCTAATATGAAGTTCAGTTTTCTTCTACTTGCTAAGTCTTTGAAAATAGTCATGTCATGTTACAGATAACTAGATCTCTCACTGATCAAGGTACACTAATTTTCTTTCTGTCTCTCAGTGCATTTCTTAATTAGATGCTCAGCATATACTCATGAATACAGCACTTTTCTTTGCACAACCATAACTGCATTTTATTTCTTTGAATTTCACTTATGAACAAGATGAAAGCATTTTGATCAACAGTGATCAAAGTCAGGGTCACGAGGAATGGCAAGGTAAAATCCATTCAGGTACAGGGAGGTGATGTGGAACAATTATTTTTAACCCATTCTTGCACTCCTTGGGAGCAGGGAATATAGGTATAACTCACAAGGGAGTTGAAAGAGGGAAGGAAGGAGCAGCATATTACAAATTCAGCCTCTGGAAAATTGCTTAAGTCTATGCCATGAATCTCTGTTGTCTTTTGTCTGCTCCAATGTCTGTGAAAAGCATATATTTACATGGATTCCTCTTATTCAGCTATTTAATTTTTTTTTTTCCTTGAACTGAATACAGCTCAGCCATAACAGGGGTTTGGTATTATTATTGTTATTTTTTATTTCTCTGGTAGCAAAACAAGCAACATGCAGAATTTAGCTGGTGCATATCAGAAAGCCCTTTGTACATTATAGAGAGAAGAAGAAGATTGGAAACTGGTATATCAGTCCTAGAAAATTTCTGAGCCAGTGTTTGTGTATTTTCGTGGCATTGTGCTTGCTCACATTATGACTGCAGCAAGATCCATGTCTAGAGATTTACAAAAATGACATTAGAGATATATGCTGCTCTGTGAGAAGCTTACTACTTACTACTATTCCATCTGGGTATAGACAAACACCTTGCAGAAGTGAGGTTTATGGGGAAAAATAGCAGTGTAAAAATATAAAAATCCTTCTTTACTCTGACCTGTGCCCTGTATGAATTCAGGACTGTCTCTACCAAGCTTAGTAACAAATATGAGTCCTTACAGCTTTTTATATCTGTCTCCTCTGCTGACTACAGTTAAGAAACAGGATGGATTCTGCACCTTTTTGTGCAGCAATAGCAGCATTCTTTATAAAACATGAGAACCAAAATAACACTGAGGTACCAAGAGGGCTGCTTAGAACACAGGGGAAACCATCTCTAGTGAAATGGTTGAAACCACTGTTCATAACTCCTAGAGGTGTCTGAAATGTCATCTGTATTTTAAAATGTATTATAATTCTGCTGCTGTGCTTTCAAAGGCTGTTTTATTCTTCACTGATGTGAGTGAAAGGTGAGTAGGCCCTGGCTGACAGCAAGCACCCACACAGCCACTCACTCACTCTCCTAACCACAGTGGGATGGGGAGAACATGGGAAGAACAATAGTGAGAAAACTCATGGGTCAAAATAATGACAGAGAAATCACTTGCCAAGCACTGTCTTAGGCAAAACAAACTTGACTTGTGGAATTTAACTTAGTTTATTGACAATTAGCATAAATATTTAATTACAGAGTTGAGTATTTGGAAATGAAAAAGATCACAAAAGTTCAAAATGCCATTTCTCCCAATTTTTCAGGCTTAGCTTCACTCCAGGCTCAGTTTACTCCAGACTCCTCTCCTCCTCCCATGTTGTAGCTGTGGGTCATGCTCAGTCCCTCCAGTGCAGCAGAGAGTGGCACAGGGGCTGGGCTGAGGATATAGTGGTGTCCTTTTCCTCTGGTCCTTCACTCTTCCTCCTGCGCTACCATGGAGCAGCTCCCACTCCCCTGACCTTGCTATTCTCTCATTCTCTCTCTGCCTGTCCAGCATTTCTGCCCTTGCTTAGATACACTTTCCTGGAGGTGCCACCATCTCACCTGCGTGGCTCAGGAGTGCTCTGTGGTGGGTGGAACCAGCAGTGTTCAGAGAAGAGAGAACAACAAAAGATTGTTCTTAGACGTTATCTCCAAGTCAGTGATATTTAAAATACATTTAGTTTCAGTCTCACTGTGAATGTGAAGGACCTAGGATGAAATCCACAGTGATTGGTATAGGCAGCAAGGAGGTTGATGTGACCATACCACTGATCACCAGGAGCTCTGTGAGCCTGAAGCTGTGCCAGTCTTTCCTGTGGAGCCTGTTGAGAAGGGCAGAACACCTTACTAAGGCATGTGCCAGGCTCTGGACCAGGACTGGCTTGCATTTGACTGAGCTGAAAGACAAGCAGTGTGAGCCTATGACTATCTGTACCATCTACACTAGCTCAGCAAACATTTTGACTAAGGACATATCTAACATTTTTGAACCAATATATGTGATATTCTGGTTTATGGTTTGACTACAAAGGCTGTTTCCTCTTGTTAAAACATTTTGATCTGAAGAAGGTGATATAGAAGATAAACTGTTTAAGCAGTGCATGAGCAGAGACAATCTGTTCCACAAATAATTGGCAGCATGGGAAAGGGCATAAAGTTAAGACTAGTTGCAAGGAACAAAGGAGATGTGTTTTCTTTGAAATGTATCTGCTCTAAAATGCAGAGCCTTGTGGAGAGATGAGGACAGCATGCTCCATGCAGGCACATTATACTATGTCTAAAAATATGCCATTGGTCATCTAGCCAAAAAGGTAAGCAGCTTGCCTAGAGTCTTGGGAATATTTGTCAGGAATTCAGGAAAGAAAATGTTTGGAAGATGGAGAAACCATCTGAGCTCACTATGAAGCAGCAAATGTTCCAGTGTTATTTTTGGTTAAGTAGTACTGTATATTGGGGGAGTTTCTGTGAGATGAGAGGTGGCACTACAGAATCTTGGAATAAGCACGTTTGAAATATGCTGTTCATGGAAATATATATGTTCCACATATTTAGCATTTAGTCTAATCTGATAAATGACTAGCATCTTTTGATTCCATACTTAATGTCTCCTTTTCCTTTTTCAGAGGAATGTGTATCATCCTTGTGATCTCATTTTGTGAACTTAAAAATATCATTCGGTCCTTTTATTGTCCATCATCAGGTCAGAAAAATTGTACCTGAGTTTATTCATCTGAAAAGGGCAGGAGACATAAAATAATGCAGTCCATTAGCTTTGAACTATTGGACCAGAGAGAGAGAAAAGAAAGAAAGAAAAAAGAGATTTATTTTAACTCCTGAAATTATTGGATAAGACCAAACCCACTATGCAATAGAAAATAAGGAGAAATTGAGGTCACACTTATTAATGAGAAAGATGCATAAGAACTAAATTCCATTGATAAAGGTGTTTTCATGAGAATACCTGTCCTCATCCCTCTTGGCACTAGAGCAGGTTGATAGTAGGTTGTTTAAATTAACATGAGCAACATGATATTGGTGATGTTGCCACTTTAGCTCTTAGCCACCTTGAGAGTAAAATCAGCATCTTCATTGAAAAATGGAAGTGACCTCTGATAGGTGGTTATATCACAAGTTTTAGTTCTTAGATTCCTTCTTTAATGTTTTCCAGATTAGCTGTAGATGAATTTAAATTGCTGTAATTACCAGGCTCTAATTTATTTATATTTGATGAATGTCTTATAAATAATCTGCTTCATCAATGTGAAGAGAACTTATTGGTAAATAAATTTGAAATAAAGGTAGAACACATCTCTTTTAAAAATGTTTTTATTTTACTTAAGCAACTGTAAGATTAGCTACTTTTCCTGGAGAAAGGCCTCTTGTACTATTTCTTTTTGACACCTGTAAAAAATTCTGTATTTATGAAAAAAACTGGGTTCAGAGGATGTGTCAGCATGGCAGAAGTTGCTAAGCTATTTGTCAGTGTTTGGGTCCAGACCAAAAATACTATTTAAAAGAGAGATTTATATGAACCTATTCAGACTTCTCAACCTTTAGTGTTATACGGATATGTAATTATTTATTTATTTATTTATTTTAATAATGACTTCCTGTAACACTGCAGTGGCTTGCATTTTTGTAATGTGTCATTATTACAATGTACATATTCTATGAGTAATTACATTGCCTTAACATTTTTTTATCTGTAGCAGTTAGACTCTACTGTGAATGTCCTCTGAATGCACGTCTAACTGCAGAAAGACCCCTCTTTTTGCTTGTGTCCTGCATTCCATGTCTTATTGTCCATTAAGTAAGTCTTCTTCTGAGTCCTGTTTTTTTGCTCTTTTCAGTACCTCTAAAAACGGTGTGCCTCATTCAGCATTACTTTCTAACTTCAATTTTACCAGTGAAAGATTAAAAAAAAAAGAAAGACCCTCAGCTGCTCTGCTTTTGTGTGAGTGACAGAGGTGCACAATAACCGTGAGTCAGGCCTTTTTACAGATCCTCTCATTAACATCATCACCATTTTTACTTAAAAAAAGCAACAACCTTTGGCTGAATTTATGACTCATGAATAAGGGGATGTCCTGAACATTTCGTATTGATTTGCAGGCCATTCTTTCTGTTCCTGTTTCTCTCGTGAGGCAAGACAATCCTGACACACTCTGAAATGCATTTTAATGTTACTGTATTGAGGATGGAGGAAGGATTATTATGCATAACTTTACTTTACTAGTAGTGCTAGACAGCTACAAAATACTTTTTGCCCAGGGATTCCCAAGTGACACTTGCCTCCTAACTTCCACTGTAGCAAAGTGTCTGGCAATTAATTTTTATATATTAAGAGACTGAAGCATTTAGGAGAAGTAGACAAGTCACCTTGGCCAAAGTAATAAATAAGCAACAATTTGGTTAAATTGTCATCCACAGTGACAAAAGCAAGGGTGCCAGTCTAAGATACCATGTAACGTTTGTGTGATCAGCTGTTTTCATCACACACAAAGTCTGAAATCCTGCCATTGTGAATGTGTGTCCATACCTCTTAAAGAAGCTAGATCATCTGCTAGTATTTTAGGAAATTGCTGAGAATGAATCGTCCGAAAAAAGAAGACATTAGAAGTTAAGTCAGGTTTTATATTCTTGTGTTGTTTCTCCCCTTGGTACTTCAGTGGCTGTTTTTTCCATGCCTTGTATTTGATTATTCTTATTTATGGCATTATATTTCAAATCCTGTTTAGCTATTTTTGTTCATCCAGGCAGAGAAAACAATGCACAGACACAAAAATTAAAAAAAAAAAAAGAAATGTAGGGATCGTCCTAAACAGTTTCAGAACTAAAAGTATCTATGAGACATGACATATTTATGCTGCTACCTGGTTTTAAATGCATTCCAGATCGGAGAAGTACCTAATAATGGTCTGACATTGCACCTCTAAAAGAAATGCTCCTGTTTTACTGAAAGTGCAGTCCAAGCTGGTTAGATATTAACCAGTTCAGGCAATATCCCTTCTGTATATTGAAAAGATAACTTCTGAGATCCTATTTCCTGTCTAGGCCATGCCCTAATCTGAAATGAGATCTCATTTCTGGGTTAAGGGAGATGCTTGATTTGGAAAACTAATTTGGATATATGTGACTTACAGTGAACTCCACTTTTCTTTTCCAGGATAAATAGAGAATTTGCACTGCCACTGTAATTAATCCACACTAAGATTTCAAGTAATTTCCAGGTTTCTTGTGAAACTTTATTGAATGCTGAATTTATTTATAGCAGAGAAAATCTGAAATAAATCTTCCAGAGTCAATTCTATTAATCCAGGCTTTCATCAATATTAGTGGCAATGAAATCTAAGTTTATATTAAATAAACTGAGGTTATATTATTTAGGAGTGTAAAATATTGCAATGAAACTGCTTAAATTTTTATTCAGTAAAATAGCAGCCAGTAACACGCATACTCTTTGTTCAAGAGCTTTCCAATGTGGATTTACATAGGTAATTTTATCTCAGGCTCTTTGGTATTTGACATAAATCCTTTATTTCTGGAGTAAACCAATAATACAGCTTTCTATTTTTGAAAAGGAGATTTAACCTTCATATTTGTGAATGAAAGCTGGAAATCTTGAGTCTAGAAAACCCAAAGCACGAATTATTTCTACATAAAATCTCAGCCTTTTAGAGGAGGGAAAAAAGGGTTTATTTTCATTTTAATCTTGGTCTTGCCTGTTGAATGGTTGGAGCTAGCGAGGCCGTAGGGGTGTACACATACATTTATGGAGATGGGAATGTGCACTTTTTTTTAAACACTGAACCTGAACTTTAACGTACTGGAACCTCTCTGAAGCTCAGAAGTGCTTTTCCAGGTGGTGTTTCTGGTAGATTAGTCACTGCCTAGTGCAAGGAAAATGAGAATCATGATATTCTGAGTCCAGACATAGAGGTTCAGTATTATCTGGGCAGGATTCTGACTAACAGGGAGGGAGGGTTGTATTCCACCTAACAAGCTCACAAAAGACATCAAGAAACCTACCAGGTGACACCAGCATGATTGGTCTGCCATTCACAAGCTATAGAGACCTAAAATCCACTCAAAATTATTGTTCTGTTATTTCCTTTTTCTAGAAAAAGCAAGTGAGTCAAACAAAGATCCGGGTGATTTCTACTATCCTCTTCATCCTGGCAGGCTGCATCGTCTTTGTGACGATTCCTGCATTCATCTTCAAACACATCGAGGGATGGACAGCGCTGGAGTCCATCTACTTTGTGGTTGTTACTCTGACTACCATTGGCTTCGGTGACTTTGTAGCAGGTGAGCAGCCTCAAGCCCAGATGCTGTGCAGGAGGGCCTTGGCTCTTAGCATTCGTTTTCTAGTGTAGAGAGGAGGCTTTTCACAATGTGTTATATTCCAGTGAAATGATGCCAGGTGTTTCTCTTGGGGTTACTGTGCAGTAGGACACCAAGTCCTCCTTAGATCCAGGTGCCTTCCCATCTGCAGATTACAAGCCTTCAGCAGTGTAGATAACAGGAGCCTGGAAAGTCCTAATTTTCCTTTATCTTGCAATGAATTATGCACAAGTCAAATTACTTTCTTGCTGAGTTCAAGATCTGGATTAATCCATTAGGGCTGAGGCTGACTACAGAAGCAAGTAGCCCAAATGATGAATGGACGAAGGTTTTGCAAAGTAGGGCTGAGCCACAGGGCTGTAGAAATCCCTAGTATCAGTGGTGGGGTGCTACTGCAGCATTTCAAAAACTGCATTTTGTTCTCTAACCTTGGCAGAAATTATTAAGGAAAGCTAATGTGGAAGAGAAGGACTAATGGGGTATGCATCTTAGTGCTTGGAGGATACTCTCCAAGATTAATACAGTACCAGCAGAACTATAAATATCCACCCTCATCAATTTCCAAAGAGGGAGTCAAGATAGTTGGCTGGAGAGATGAGAGATATTTTCTTTTCACACAATTGCTTTGCTAACGAATAGGTAGTTAAAATAAGTGGATTTTTTTTTCCCATCAGTGCATGACCTCTACTCCTCATTCCTCTTAGCAGTCCTAATTAAAGGCATTAAGATATTATGTTACAGTCATAATATGCTGTTTTCTTACTTTCTATAAATCAACAAAGCATGAATGAGTTAAAAGCATTAAATAAAACTACAGGGATATATAAAGTTCTCTTTGCTGAAGATCTGCAGATAAGTCTGTTTGTAGAGAAGACTAATCCTTTTTTTATGACATAGTGGTATAGTAGACATGAATTATTGAGGAAAATAAAAGGCACAGAACAAAGAAAGACCCAGATATGAAGAAAAAAAAAATGTTTAATGAGCAGTCAGTTACAGAAGTGATTGTATGAGCTTGGTTCATTGTAACCACTTAAATGTATAGAGAAGCTCACTGATATTCTGTCTTTGTGGTATCATGGTGTGAAATAAAAATAATTCACCATATTTTTCTTAATCGTGTCACACTTCAGTATTGTTTTCTTCAATAATATAACAGTAAAAAAGTTCTGAATGTTAAATTGTTCTAGATTCAATATGATTAGGAGAATATAATCCACAGCTGGGTGTCTACTAACAAGCACGATTTTTCAAAAATCAAATGGAAGGCCCTGAGAAAGAAAACTTCAGAGGCGATTTCATGATAAGAGTTTAAGGCAGGTGATCACCAGGAGATTTGTGATTTATTGCTGACTTTGAGAGAGATTTTCTGTCCCTTTTATTTTCTGTCACTTTAATCTTTCACTATCTCTGTCCCTTCAACATCAAATCAAAAATACTACATTGTAATGGGTAAAACAGCATCAATAGAGCTATGCCAGTTTTCCAGCTCTTGGCAAACCAGTAAGTTTTTGTACTACTGTCAGAAATACAATTGCAGATGAAGCCTGAACAAAACAGAATGTCTGATAGGCTGAAAAAAGTGGTCTCATGTTTTGCCAGTCACCTGATTACTCTGTAAGATAGACCTAGACAATCTGTTTCCTAGTAAGCTTCCTCAGGGACACATATGATCAGAAGAGGCTTGTACCATGGCGACAGCAGTTACCACCTCCCATTGTTTCACACTCTTAAAGACTGGAAAAAAGAGTGTGATTCATTCACTGTATGGGGAGAGATTAACATCAAAACCAGAATTTGGGTCCCTTTCGATTCTCAAATGTCTGACCTTCCGTGGGGATGTTCAAACACCATACCTACACTCATATTGAGTTTTGATAAAATTAAAGTCGTAGCAATGTCTCAGATTGCAAAAAGGAAAGGGTGAAATGCCAAACTATGTTGTGTGCTGATTTTAAAAGGTGAAAATCCTAAAATCTCTCTGCAGTCATACAGAGGTATCAGTAGCTGTCCAGCTCTTGCCTAACCAGGTCTAGAGTCCAGGAAATATGCAATCCTCTGCCTGAATCTCCTGGAAGCCTTGCTATTCAGGCAGAGATTTAAAAAAATACCACCAAGGTGGTGTTTGTTCACCTGCACTGAAGGATACAGTAATGCCCACGGGGCTCTGCAGACTCTTTGCTGCTCACTCTGTTCTACTCAGGGTCCTGCCTGCTATCACTGGCCCTCCTTCTTGCAGTGCACATAGCACTGTGATAGGACTGAGAGTCTCAAAAGTGAGGCTATGGTTGTTGTCTTTTGGAAAAGTTTATTTTATTCTGTAGTAGGCAGCAGCCTGGCTGCTACTGCACTTATTAGGTTCTTTGTAGTCCATTAGATTTGCCAGATGTCTCATTCTTGTTTAACCAGCTCATCCCAAGACTTGCACGAAGAACATACAGGATATTTGTTGCTTGCTTTGATCTGTATCTCCTCTCAAGTCACTGGCCAGAGAATGCACCCCTCTAAATGATACCCAAGCAGACTGTATACTGTACCTCCTTATTATCAGGGCTGATACATGGTTGGCTTCCAGTCAGATATCCTGATTTGGAAGGGTGGACAAAAGGGAAGACAAAGCTACATATCTCTCTTCTGCACATAGGTCTCTCAATCCTGTAGCTAAAACCAAAAAGTCTGGAAATTCTATAACCTAAAGGGGTTAATCTGTAAAGTTTCTCAACTACCAGGCTGCAGGCACTTCATATATATAGGAAGTATCAGTATAAGGAAGTATATTATAAGGAAGACTAGCTGTATTTAACCTTTTTCTTGGACATGTGTTTGTGCTGTTGCAAGTACTATTAAAGCAGGAATTTCAGAGTTGCTTCAGAGTATGACTGATATAAAGCAAAGTGTTTACTAGACGCTCTGGCAGGTCACATAGAAGCAGAAAAGTAGGTAATTTTGAAGAGTTTTAAATTAAGAACAGACTGTGTTCCTCCCATCTGACAGGCTTCTCGTCTATTACCAGAACTACAGTGATGTTGTCAAGAGTTAAATACTTTCAGACATTTCTCAGAATTGCAGATATTTTGTCATAATTTTGGCATCTTACAATTCCTAAGCATAAGTATATGCTTATTTCAGGAGGAAATGCTGACATACATTACCGAGAGTGGTATAAACCCTTAGTGTGGTTCTGGATCCTTGTTGGCCTTGCCTACTTTGCTGCTGTCCTGAGTATGATTGGAGACTGGTTAAGAGTCCTGTCCAAGAAGACACAAGAAGAGGTAATGATTAGTAATTTCTCAGAATGTATTTTGAAAATTCTTCCAGATGACTTGAGAGAGTGGTATTTGGACAGTTGTGCAAGGGAAACCTCCATTAAAGACAGCTACATTTGCCCCTAAGAACTCTAGACTGGTCAGTCAGAGGGCCAGTTGAAATTATTTATTGGGATTTCCAATGTTAACTGCTCCGTGACTCCGTGGCCCTGAACAGCACCCTCTGTGGGACTGAACAGCTACATCCATTATCAATATGGGAAGATACATTACTGTACTGCTGCACTGGTTGTTGTGCTGCTCTGAAGCATATTGGTTTAATTACATGTGATAACTTTTGCCCGCTCCTGACCATCTACTGCTGACCTTACAAATCACGAATTTTGTTTTTTATCAAGGAGGGATTAGCATGAACACCTCTCATCATGTAACACAGCTATAAAATCTGTGAGGTGGCAAAATGTGACAAAGGCAGACAAGTTATATGCCTCAAAAGCCATCAGCTAGTAACTAATTGATGTGTTTAGAAATGGATGCAGTGGAGATGGTGTGTTTAGAGATGGTTGAAGTGGAGATGAGACCACTGTCTGATTTTATGCCAGAGAAGAAAGTGTTTATGCTGCTGTTCTAAGGGAAAGACTGTAGCTTCATTTTGCTTTCTTCTTGTTGTTGTTGTTGTTTGTTTGTTTTTTTTTAAATAATTTCTCTTTCTTCTTATTGTAAAGGTTGGAGAAATAAAAGCCCACGCAGCGGAGTGGAAAGCAAACGTGACGGCTGAGTTCAGAGAGACACGGAGGAGGCTCAGTGTGGAGATCCATGATAAACTTCAACGGGCAGCCACCATCCGGAGCATGGAGCGCAGGCGCCTGGGCCTGGACCAGCGAGCCCACTCCTTAGACATGCTCTCTCCAGAGAAGCGCTCTGTCTTTGCTACCTTGGAAACAGGGCGCTTCAAGGCCTCCTCTCAGGAAAGCATCAACAACAGACCTAATAACCTGCGCCTTAAAGGACCAGATCAGCTTAACAAGCACGGGCAGGGGGCATCGGAGGACAACATCATTAACAAGTTTGGATCATCTGCTAAGATGACCAAAAGGAAAAACAAAGACCTCAAAAAGACCATCCCTGAGGATGTGCGTAAAATTTATGAGACCTTCAGAAACTGTTCTTTGGATGAAGAGAAAAAGGAAGAGGAGACAGAGAAGATGTGTAATTCCGAGATCTCTTCTAGCACTGCAGTCCTGACCAGCTGTATCCAGCAGCACTCAGACGTGGAAAATGGAGTGATTCCCAACGAAACCAAAGAAAGGGAACATGAAAACAAAGCGTTACTTGAAGACAAAAATTAAATATAAAAGATGCTTGACTTGAATTAACAATGTTAGTGGTTTTATATAAATATATATTGAGACACGTGCCTTATACAGACTCCTTATTCAATCTGAATTATATAGCATCGAGGAATATTTCACTGTGCCATAAAGACTCAAGGTTGCTCTGCCAAAACAAACCAGGAACACAGCACTGCAGAATGGCAACAGAAAGCTACGCACATGGAAATTTCAACATATGTAAGATTACCAGGGCAAGACACAAGGGAAGGAATTGAACCATGGCAATATCACCAGAGTGCTCCTACCATGGCATATTAGACAAAGGGCAGCAATGTAAGAAGAGCCTGTGAAAGGGATGAAAAAGAGTGTATCTATGTAGGGGATTATGCATCCATAAAGCCTTCCCCTGGTGATTAAAAAGAGGAGAAATGATTGGAGTGAACGGAAGACTTTCAGTAAGGCTTAGTTTACGTTTTGGCACGTGATCCAAGCTAGTTTTTTGTTTCCTTTTTTTTTTTTTTCTTTTGAGTCAGATGCATTACCTTTCTAAACTCCAAAAGAATGTCTATGGACACAACTACCAGCTGGGTGCTGGTTTGAAAACTCAACACAGATGTATGTAAGGGTTGGATTATTCTTTTCATTAAAAAAAAAAAAAAAGAAAAAAAAAAAAGAAAAGAAAAGAAAAAACTCCTTGGGTATTTATCTTAAGCAGAGACAAAAAAAAGAAAAACATGGATTTTTCTCACAAGAAAGTGCATATGAAGAAAATGCAACATCTCGTGCTATGCTGTTTAAAAGAAGAGAAACATCAATTTAATATTTGGCTAAGTGTATAAAACAGTGGAACAAGTGATTTTTTAAAAGAATTTCTCAGTCACACTTTCTACCACTGAAAAAAACCCTTCAATTTTAATGCTGTAAGACTATGAAGACAGAAGGGAAACTACAGCTTTTGCGTGTTGGTAAACTGCTGTTCTTTGTAGATGAATCTGAATTTAAGACTTAAGAGCATATACACAATTCAAATGAGGGCCAAGGCTACCATAGAATCTCAGGGCTCTCTGCCCCTTTTGCTGGGTTTGGGTTTAGATGTAAGCTGCTGTCATAATTTAAGAAAAAAAAAGGAAATTTAGGAAAAGAAGAAATATATGGTGGTCAACTTTTAAGTGCTTATAGCTTTAAGTGCCATTAATGCTATCCTATTTTGTAACTTTTTAAACAAGTATTTTGAATTATTTGCTTTATTTCCTTTCAGGTACTATCTTTATTTGACATTTGCTATCTCTTTTCCTGATAAAACCTAAAAATGAGCTCACTGCATTTCTAGACTAAAGTGAAATGTATCCAAACTGTGGGCATTTTTAAAAAATCTTTTGTGCTTTCTGGACATATGGATATAAGAAATAGAATTGTTTCTAGACTTCATAGTAAATATTCAAAGAAAAGGCTGCAAAATAATTAATGGGAATTGCAAAGCATACTAAATTTTTTATAGCCTCAGCCTGTGGGCTACTGCGTGTGCCATTTCAGACAGAAGATTTTGCATGCTGGAAACGAGATACACATGATTGTGCCAGCAATGCTTTCTCTATGCTTTCACAAAATCCTAAATATTCCTGCAATTCAAAGTGTAGGCTTATAGGTAAGGTAAGCATGGATATTGATCTCATAGACATACTGACTCTTGCAAGCTAGTCAAACATACAGACACTTGCAGGTCATACAGACACAGATTTTTGGAACTGCATGCCCCCCAAAATGCACGCGTCCTTCTATGATAGTTTCTGAGATTTTATGCACACTGAGCCAACTCAAAATCAAACTGGTCACCAGAATACATGATTGCCATGGCTATGAATGGAAGCATGGCTATGCAAACTCAAATTTTGATTATGCATATTTGCATATCTAATGACTCTGCAGGATTTGCAGGAGTAAGCCAAATTCCACTAGTGCAGAGGAGGAAAGTTCATAGTATGTTCTGCTGGTTCACTTCTCTTGAAATGTCAAATTGTCTTTCTAATTTCATTATCTGTCTGAAAATTAAGGATGAAAAAGCAATGTTTGAAAAATTTCGGGTCATTTGGGATTGCTCTAAGTCAGTAAGATCCAACAGAAATTGAATTCTGCTTACTTCACCAATGAATCTCTTAAGGGGCAGGGCTGCGCCCTGGCTTTATCTTACCAGAGACAGAGCAGTAAGCCTAGTCCCCAGGGGAGGTTTCATCTGACTCAAGGGCTGCCATGGCTTCTGGAGACTTTTATGCTAGGCTGCCCTGTGCTCAGCTTCACAAATGTGCAGATGGCAATCTGTGGCCATCCTCAGATCCCATCCTCCTCAAGCCACAGGCAGACACCATCAAGATGAAGATCTCTTCAAGCATCGAAGTTCTTCAGCCTTCCTATTGCTTCTGGTTTTGGGCAGGCCTTGAGTGCCACATATGAACAAATGTTCTGAAGTCTCATGCAGAAGCACAGAGCATCATCTGCTAATTCTGTAGTGCCAGGATGAATAAAGCATACGTGGATGCACTAAGGTTTTATGTTCAGATCTGGGGTTTTACTGTGGTGGTGGGAGGTTAGGATTGAAAGCTACCATTTAGATTTACCTTTTAATTCCTGAAAAGATTCAGAAGTGCTCAAACATGTGATTTGGGTCCTGAGAATTAAAGTACTGCCTGGTTACACCATCCTGTGCTTTGCATCTATGAAGGATTAGGCACCCAAAAGCATCCCATATGACTCTGAAAGCATGCAATACATTCAGTTTGTGCTAATAGTTCTCCTTGGTTACCAAATGCCAAGATCAACATCATGCATGCAGTGTTACCTGTTCCTTCAGCCGAGTTCTTCTCACAAGAAAAGCTTGCCAGCAATGGAAGAGTTCTGCATAGTCACACAGACAGATGTAATGATATGGAGATGCATTTTCTGTATGTGAAATATAGGACTTAGCCATAAACAGAGCATTTCTGCTGGTTAGGATCAGGGAGAGTAAAGTCTATCTTGTAGGATTTGCCTGTGTTAGCAGGGAGTTGGACAGTGGGCAAATCATGGAAAACAAGTCAGCATGGACAAGTGATTGAGGAGGCAAAGTTTGGTGGACAAATTCAGAACTGTTAGTTCTGGTAGGATAGAAGGTCAGTGAAATCTTGTCATAGTTTTAATCTCAACTTGCTTAGTTCTCAGTCTGTTCCCTGTCCAGATTCTAGCTGATGGTGTGTGTCTCATTCTAGTTTCTGCTTGCCATGCCATGCAGGAGCCCCTGGCTGACATTTTATCAGCTATTTCTTCAGCATCTCCTGGTTTGGGATATAATAGTTCAGGGACAAAGGGTGATACTGAATAAACTCTCAGTGAGATACTGTGCAGAGCATTTGATGACCTTTTGTATGAAAGCAAAATGCTCTCTTTCATTCCTCTACTTTTCTGTGTCTCTGAACCTTGCTGAGAAAGCTGCCAGGCTGCTACTGGACTGAATACTTTCTTCTATAGTATGATTGCCTATTAAATACCTCAATATGCATAATTTTTACTGTAATATGGAAAGTGAAAATAGTGTATGCATGGGAGGCCAGACAGAAGTGTCTGACACCTAGAATGACATTTTAATGAGCTAAATTGCTTTTCCCCTTGTAAAGGACATCCCTTGGTTTTATTATATGCAGCAGTTTGGGAAAGAATCTCAGCTCAGACATCAACAATATTATGGGTAAAATTCTCATCCTCTGGCAATTAGTAACACCTATAAAAAAGTTATTTTATTTCCAGTGAGGCTGTTCCACCATTATAGAAAGTTTTAGCAAAAGTAGTCTGAACCATATCTAAAACTCCTTGCTCTAAATTATGGCTTTTCACAGCAGCCTGAAAAAAAAGAAGTCAAACAAAAGCATGGGTTACTGACTTTAGCACTCAGATCATGCCCTGAGCACAACATGACTTGACATGGGAACTGGGACCTGAAAGAACAAAGGAAATGTGTTTTTCTGTAGCCGCAGCCGTCACACATAGAGGACAACTCAGCTTCAGTTTTCCTGCAGCTTTCAGCTCTTCAGTCCCACTGTCCACTGTCTTGTGCAGGAGAATTCTGTTAAGCCACTCTGGTGATCCTTCTGAACCATTAACCATCACTGAACTTGTGCAGATATTGCGTGAGTGATTTTGAAAAGATGTGTAACTTCATCCATGTGGCAGTCTGTGAATTATATTACCCTTTAATAGGGAACATTATTTCTAATAAATCTTATTAGAAGTAACAGTAAATAAAATTAAAAAAACACAGTGATTTATATTCATAAAATCTGATTTTGGTTGTTGCTTTGAAATTATAAATCATGTGAGCTTCTGCTGTTTGGCTTTATGATGTCTCTAGTATAAGTCTGCTTCTTCCAAAACCATTAATGGATTATGCCAGAGACTTTCTGCAAAATTCTCTAACCCATAATAAATGAAAGTGTATGTCTGTGAGTTCAGGCTGTTAAAAACCCTGTCCTTAAAAAAACCCTGTATTTTCCCGAAGAATTTGTGTTTATGCTGTACATGGGCTGTTTGTTTGCCAGCTTTTATTTTCTCAGGGGTTTATTTGTGTTGTCAGGTTGCATGATGTCTTCTACTCTCACTTTTTCCATCGTCCATTAGAAATAAATTACAGGCAAAGACCAAGTGTTATGCTGTGTAATAACCTAGAACAAGAATTCTTCTACTTAACAGATATGAATTAAAGCAAACTGGGAATTGCTTCAGTCCTCCCTGTACGTTTACTTGTTCTGAACTATGTTTTGTCTAAGGCCAAAATCTGCTCCCATCAAGTCTGTGCAGTAAGGTGGAGGTAGCTTGTTACTTTTAAGCTTTTTATAGCAAAGACCTGCTGTTTTAACTCTTCTCTACAGTGCTATTTATACTTACTGGAATGGCATTATTTCAATACTAAATACAAATTAGCTCAGCTTCAGAAACAGTTCCCCAGGCATTTAAATATCAATGAAAACACAAGGTAAATCAACGCAAATCTGTGGAACTCAGGTAAAGGCTTGTAGAATAATGTATGAAACTGGTTGCCTGAAATATATCAGCAAAAAAGTGTAGATCTGAAAATCCCATTTGGTTACCAAAGCTTTTCCCAAGGTTCCCATCTCCTTTACTACCAGTAGCAGTTACTGTCCTTAATGCCATTTCTGCAGTTGTGAGAGCTAATTTGGGGTGTCCTGATGTGGTCAGCCCATGTTCTGTGAGCTGGATCATGGTAGGCTGGAAAGGGCACTCTAAAGGCAGGACTTATCCACAACACTGCTTTGTTCAGGAACCAGCTGAAGAAAGGTCCTCTGTAAACATGGCACCTGCCCAATGTTCACATGGCACAGGTAACTGGTTCCTGCACACAGATTTACTGGTGATGCCTCTCTGCTCTGTTCAGGTAGATGTGAACTTGTTGTGCTCCCTCATCTCTGGTTACAGGTCACATTGGAGCTAAATCTTATCACCAGGTAATACCAGTGCTGATGCTTTTAGAGGAAAGTGGACATTTCTGTAGCATGTGGCCTTTTGAGGCAAATAGGATCTGCTTTCTATGGCTGATCTTGAGAGCAAACCACAGGCAGGTGATACTTGGCATGTGAGAGAGAATACTTTTGTCTCCCGAATATATTCTACCCTCCCAGTCTTTTTTTCCTGTGAGAGCTGTGTGCTTAAAGAGTAAAGCTGATGGTGTCTACAGTGAGATGAAAGCCAAACATACTAGCTTTCAGCCTACCATTCAGCAGTCTCTCAGATCCTGGAGTCATGTATTAGCTATAATTAGAAAAAGGCAGGGTTTGTGTCTAGATCACAGCTAAAAAATTAAATTTTTCCAGGACAGTGTTTCAATGTAGTTTTAGACTGATTTTTTTCCAATTTCTAATAGAATTTGATTTGGACCTTGGGCAGGACTGAGAAACCATTATTAGTAATTTTCAGCTTTGTATTTGAATAAGAACTTTCTCAAAATTTAGGGAAACATTGTGTTGGGATGCTGTTCTACTTTTTCCTGATCAAATTATACTGTAAACAATCGGCAAATCCAATTGCAAGGATGTTCTATCTGTTTTCTTGTCTCTGTCCCTCTTTCATTCTCTCCATAAGATTTAATGGTGCTTTTGAAAGGTATTCTCAGAAAAAGGACAATTTCCTAAATGTCATTACCAGGGTACAGAGCAGAATGTGTTTGTACCATCTTGAAAAGTTTTGCTGCTAATGTCTTTATTTTATGATGTAATGTTTTACAAAGATTGAAAAAAAAAAAATTGCAACAAAGACTGTCTGGATGAACTCTCTTTTCCTGGTTTGGGGTTTGTTTTTTTTTTTTTTTCTGTTTGTTTGTTTGTTTGTTGGTTTTTTTTTTCCTCTGCCTCTTGTCCTATCATCCAGAAGGGATAAAGGAGCCAAAATTAATCTTTCCTTTTTCTCCTTGGTTGACAATCCAGTTTGCCTTATTTTCTGGATGTCTGATTTCGGAACCCATGGTGCTGGGCTGGTTTCAAGAGAGGCACAAACTTCCAGCCATACCTCTACTCATACTGAGCCATTTCTGCATTTAATGACCAGTCAGTAGGGAAGCAAGAAACAGAATTTCAAGGAGGCTCTGTCTCTTGTTCCTAGTTCCTTTCCATAGAAATTATTTGCCAGGATGACTGGAAGAAGTTACTCATGCAGAGAGGAGAGAGAAGGTGAAGCTTTTTGACCTTGGGAAGCACAGACAAGCTTGGGGGTCTCTTTTAATGTGAAATCTTTTGTCTTTTTGCAGCTTTTTTTCATGTCTTCATGTTGACTACTTTCTATGTGAGGCCTCAGTTTCCCTTGGTTCCTTATTTTTCCATCACCTTGGGAAACTGCAACACAGGCCAGTGCACTCACAGAGGGTGCAAACTTTTGAACTATGATTCATTTGTCAGCAGATGGGGGGTGACAAAAATTCCAGCAAGCATGGTTCATATTTCTGTATAGCACGTACAGAGTCCCCTCAAAACTGAGCCTTCACTTGACTTTAGGAAAAAAAGAAAAACAAGATTAAAGCTTTCTTTGGACTGAGCAAAAAAAACTCCCCTGTTTTTGTGCTATTTTTGCGTGTTGCTTATGCTACATGGTCCACACTGGTTCTTGCTACTTGTTCTGTATTAACTGTGTAAGTCAAGATGTATTTATCCAAAGCCCACCTCCATTTCCAAAATTATTTCTTTTCCCTCAGGAGCATGAGTCTTTTAATTGGACCTTCTTTAGTTATTCCGTATTCCTCTTGGTTTTTTTGGTTATTTACATTTTTGAGTTTATGCAGATCCTCATTCTGCTTGTTCTCTTGATTTTCATTTCCAGGTCCAGATTTTTATCAAACTACAGCTGTTTGCTCTGACTTTGTGACCTATTGCCTGGGATATACAGACAGCTTCCTAGTTTCTAGAGTCCTCCAACAAGGTGACCTATTTAGCTAACTGACCCAAGCCATTGTTCCGAGAGGTGATTGAGAAAGACAATGAAAATAAGGAAAAAACCTTGACAAAACAACAAAACTCTAAAGGGTAGATGTGTGACAAGTTGTGAAAGACTTTTTGTGCTCCAAAATCTGTATGCAGGATGCTGAGGGTTGGACCAAAATTCTTGCTGAAGCATCATTTTCTCAGTGCAGACTGCTGTTTTGAATAACCATTTTTGAAACAAATTGTTACATGCTAAAAAGGAAAAAAAAAGTTGCTTTAAAAATAATACATTATTATATAATAATAACCTAACATACTAAGAGTGAATAATGCAGGAAGGAGTATCTAACAGAGATTTTACAACAAACACATAGTTTGGCCTGGCAGGTCTCACTGCTTTCTAAAGCTTTAGATCATTTCCACAGGGGACACAGGAGACTTTCCCCAGTGTAGGAGGCTGTCTCATTCCTTCCTTTTGTTCTGGCACAAGGTGCTGATGTTTCTCTTGATAAACATATTTTGGCAGTGCCATTTCTGAGGCAGTGCAGTGTAAATGTCATTACTGAACCCAGTTTAAACAAGATGGATGGACACCACAGGTTTGACTTGAAGCAGTTAGCTAAATGGACCTGTGCCACTATTTCCTTCTAGTACTATTATAAGACTAAGAAGAATAAAGCAGTAAATTAATCTTGTATTACATTCCAGAGCATGTTGTGACTGTGAATCTTGACTGTGTACACGAGAAACTTGTTTATGTTATCCACTCCCTTACACTAAACCACAATGTGACAAATAAGTTGATTGGTAGGGTCCAAAACTGCAGTTCTCTCACATTTATAACCATGAGAATAACTTTAAAAAGAAGAGTATAAAATAAGCAACATAGTCCTTATTTTTAGCAGAAATCTGAATATTTCTTGAAATGAAAAACTGATTTTCATGTGCAACCAAAAGTCAAGGCAAGATATGGCTATTGTAATTCCTGGGGGGAGGGAGGGGGGAACACCAAAAACCCACCACAATGAAACAAAACACCCCCTCCAATAATCAACCAAGGAACAACAACAAACCCAGACCAAAATCTTTTCCCTATGCCACTGTCTCATTGAATGTATCTGGTCTTCTGTACATTTCATGCTTTTGCAGGTGGCATCAATGAAAATTAAGACATGCAGAATGTATTTTGCTCTTGTTAAGCTTTCAGAGCTAATCCAGCAAAGAGAAAGTAACCTGGCTGTTAATCCCTTGTATGTACTGTACACAGATCTAACAGTTGCAAGTTAATTGCTTCCCCTTTCATCCAAAGGCTTCTTCAACTCTGGCAGGCTTGGTGCTCTGACCACTTCCCAGGGTAGCCTGTTCCAGCACCCAACCACCCTGTGGGGGAAGAACCTTTTTCTTGTATCCAACCTAAACCTCCCCTGACACAACTTCAGACCATTCCCTTGGGTCCTGTCACTGGTCACCACAGAGAAGAGATCAGTACCTGCCCCTCCTCTTCTCCTCACAAGGAAGTTGCAAGTGAAGTGAGGTATCCCCTCAGTCTCCTCCAGGCTGAACAAACCAGCCACTCCTCATACAGCTTCCCCTCAAGGCCTTTCAGCATCTCTGTTGCCGTCCTTTGGATGCTCTCGAAGAGCTTAATACTTTATGATGACTGCGTGTTTCTTAACAAGGGATATGTGCATTATCTGAGTAACAACAAGATTTCTGGTGTGCCTTAGGTACAGAAGATACAAGTTGTGCTGTCAGATTTGCACAGAAATGTTTAACCCTCCAACAAGGGGGGTCTCAAAGACAACAGCCTACTCAAGTGTTTAGTCCACACTCTTTCCTAGAGTCCATCTTGTGGGGAATGCATGTTGTGCTGTGAAGCCAATTATATTATTTCCATTTCTCATTCTGATGGAGCTCAATTTGACAAACTAAACGTACTTTGCCAAGTTGAAAAAACAAACCACAAAATAGCAATAAATAGCGTCTTACAGGTTGCAGTTGTCACTTTTTTTTCCTTTGGATTCTTTCTGCACAGTTGCCTGCTGAGAATGATTTATAACAAACAGCAAGATTGCTGTTTGAAGAAATGTATATGACTGGATTTCTGAGGGGAAGGAAAAGAGGAGGAATCCCAATCCCTCTGAAATCTAGGCTTGTCTTAAACTAGAAAATAAAAATTTTACTGCCTCACCCTGCAAATATGAATTCATTTTTAGAGGGATGTTATTTTATCTTTCACAGCTTAACAAGAGCTTTAAATAAATAGTTTAATTTCTGCTTTTG
Source organism: Pyrocephalus nanus (assembly GCA_038380795.1). Lineage (NCBI taxonomy): Eukaryota > Metazoa > Chordata > Aves > Passeriformes > Tyrannidae > Pyrocephalus > Pyrocephalus nanus. The sequence continues at coordinate 45,719,617 of CM076265.1, read as the reverse complement.
ATTGCTTGTTTCCTGCCTTGCTAAGCCTGCTCTAATCTATGAAAACAGGTGGCTTCCTCTCTGTAGACTGGACCTCCCTCCCTCAGACTGAGCACTAATAATCTAGCCATGCCCATTTACAATCCTGCATGAAGCAATCCGATCTCATTAGTTCTTACTTGGCAGTTCCCAAACAAGCCAATTTATTGCAACAACAAAAGAGGTTCAGGCTGTGCTCGGCAATCTCTCTTGCCCATCATCACTCACGCATTTCTTCCAGGGTTTCTGATTCCTGCTTGTCTGCTCCTCATTAACACCCCCAGCGAGGGGACCACCTAAGTTTAACCTAAGCTGTCTGTTTTATGTATGTTTTTTCATGTGGGAGGTCAAGATGTAAAGGCCAAGAAAGCTGAGGTACTTTCTATAAATATGACAGTGAACATCACATTTGTCGTCCCAAGGCTGTTTATTTTAAGCAATGACCATCTTGTTTGCTGCGTTTTGGATCTCTACGCTGTGTGGATTTTACCTGTTACTAAAGTGTAGTAAATTCCCATTTAGCATTTGGATGATGGTAAAATGAGTACAATGGGAATGCTCTCAGGTGCTGAAAAAAGTTTCAAAACCAAAAAGTTTTTTCAAAATCAAATGTCAAAAATTGCAGCTCAATATGAGGAAATAATTCAACCTGTTCCTCTCTGTGTTTGCTGATATTGCTTAGTTATTCAAGCAGCTTGCTGGTCAGTTTGTAAAAAGAATTAAAAGGAGACCTACAGGTGCTTATGGACCCACTAAAGGGACTTTGTTTAAGAATACTGTGTGCTTTGGACAGGAAAACAGGCTTGTAGAGAGAAGGCACAGACTCTTTGGAGGAGGTTTTCATGTCCATTAATGTAATCCTAATCACTTCTGTCATAATCAATATGTATCTGGAGTGCAGAAGGTCAGAAAACATTGGTTGAAATGTCAACCTGTCAAGCAGTAAATTCGGATATGTCAGTGTCCCTCGGCCAGGCAAAGGTCTGAATGTGGTATCAGCAGTGAGACAGGCAGAGGTGAGGACACTATCGTGCCAACATTAAATGAGAAGTAGTGCAGAGTAGGCAGAAGCTGGGTTTCTTCTGCTGTGTTGGGAGCCCTTCTTTGGCATCTCTGGTCCACTTAGAGGGCAGAAATGCTCACTTTGTTTCTGAATATTTTAATGACCATAACAACAAAAATCCTACCTTTTTTTTCAGTGTAACAAAAATTCTGTTATATCTTGACAAGTACTGGGAATATTTTTCCAGAGAAGCAAACTGCTAAATAATAAGGGGTTTTTTTGTGTGTGTGGTTTTTTTGTTTGTTTGTTTGGTTGGTTGGTTTTGTTTTGTTTTGTTTTGTTTTGTTTTTAGTTTTAGGAAAGTAAAATGGGAATGGATTGGATTAGGGGATGCTATATTTGGATCAGACTTTAAACAGGGGTCAAACATTAGGTGTAAAATTGCACAGGTTTAGCAAAATGCTATGGGAAAATCTGGGCTAAGGACAGACTGGAAAAGAGATTAAATTTTGGTAAAACTGCAGGTCAGAATTACTGATCTTTCAGTTCAAAGATAAACTCTGGAAAACAAAAAAAAAAGCATTTTGTGGGTCAAACCAAAATGAAGTATTATCTTCTCAGCAAAACACTAAAACAGTAAAAAAACTCCAGTCAAAATCACTTGGCATGAAATATCTTTTCAATCTGAACAAAAACATCATATTTCCATTTAAAATGTACTTTTCCCCTGAAAGTTAAATGAACTATCTATTACTTCAAATGAAAAAAGAATTGACCTACAAATTTTTTTCCTCCAAAAAAGCAACATATTATCCAACAGAACTTGGTTTGTCAACCCAAATGAGAAGAGCCAGACAGTTTAGCCAGCAGGAGGCATATATGGTTCAAGTAGAAGCAGACTGGTTCTTTCCTGCTGTACACTGCATCTCTGAGTAGCTCTGAAGCTCAGTATTCATTGAACAAAATCACTAGGAAAAACAAGCTAGTGTTTTGGAAAGGTAGTCTTTTCTCATTAGGCATTTTATCTAATGAACCAATCTTCATGTGAGCAGCCAATGCTAAGATGAGGGCATGTGTGAAATCTTGATAATTTAAATTATTTTGGTAGCATAGTAAATTCTGCCTAATTATTAACTTTAACTTTGGGCAGAGGACGTTTTCTTCCTTGAGGTACTTGTTTCAGCTTTATATTACGGTAGTGGGTTATACTTTTATAGTCACAAAATTTCAGGAAGCAGTAAGAGAGGAAAATGGGAAGTGCAGAACAAACTGTAGTGTTGTTAGTGATGTGATGAGTACAATTTTTTTTTTCCAATGGAACAATTCCTTACCAGATCTAATGTGCCAGGAAGTAAAAACTAATTACAAATTATAAATATAAAAATACCTAGGAAATATCATTTTTCCTACTAGGAAATTAATTAGATAATTCAGATTACACAGAAACCTATGTCTGAGCCAGAGTTTTAACTGTGACTTGTCAAAGGATGGCCAGCCATCCTTTCTTGATTATACCATGCCTCAGGCACAGCTTGCCCTTTAAATAAACTGCTAGATTAAACTTCAATAGTACTGTTTTTGTGGGGTGTTTTGTTTTGTCTTTTAATTCATTGCCAAATGGTAGTCAGGCAGTCACAAAAACAGGAGATGTTAGAATTCAAATTGTTTATGCCCCTTAATTCCTCTCATGTCTGCTTTATGAGACAATCTTTGGTTTGTATCATCACATACTTGTCATGGGGTTTCTGTCTCATGCTGCGTGTTCTGCGCTATGCTCAGTTGTCAAGTATTTTATCTTTTCCCTCTTGTTTACTGTATAAATCCTGGCCTTATTTACTGAAAGCTCTTCTACCCATGCTCTGTAGATTGATATTTTCTCATGGGCTTGTTGGTAGCATGATTCACTAGTGTATCAGGAATGATTCAGAAGTACTGAATGCTCTTTTGTGGTGCTCCAGGGATAAGGCAATGGGATTCCTCCACTTGAACAGAGGGGAGGATGAAGCACAAAAAGGGTCTTTCCTCTAAGACAGTGGGTTCAGTCTGATTAGCTGGGAACTTGGGATTTTACTGTAGTACTACATAGCACTTCAGAGCTTGGGATATAACGGCCCCAGGGGTAAGTGCCCAGGAAATGAGGATGAAACAAATTCTGATCACCTTAGAAAATACTGGTTATGCAATTTGTTCAGCATTTCCAAGGGGAGATAAAAGAAATATACAGTTTTTTATCATGGCATTTAATTTCTTAAACCAAGAGGCCTCTTCTAGCTTCTGCATCAGAGATTTTGAAGACAGTAGTTCTCTTTACTCAACGCTGTTTATTCATTCCTAGGACAGTTGTGTGGCCCAAATAAAGTTCATTCCAGTTGAAACTTTGGAGAACCCCGTGCCATGCTCCTTTTTGTTCCATTTCAAATTTTCTCAAGTCCTCTGTCTCCTTATAGTAACTCCTTTTCATTATTAAGAGTGAAGGCCAATACTTTGAATTCAATCTTTCCCTGCTTTAAAGAGTGAGTTATTCTTTTCCTTAAATCAGGACACTTTTCATACTAAAGGAAGGAGAAAGGTCTCCATGTCACATCCTGAAAATTGTGCCACTGCTTTCATGAAATTCTGAGCAAAATGCTTGAGGAATGACATTCAAGACTTCCTCTTTCCTTCATTCGACACAGAAGTTAGTTTTAGGTAAGGCATAAAAATGTTTGATATTATGGCACCAACCTTTTAGACACCAAAGAGAGTTACTGGATTTTTCCTGAAGCTCTTTCCAAGTTCCAAAAAGATATTCAGATAAAAGGCCCTCTGTATCTTAACCCATGCCCAAGCGATGGAGAAAGAAGACTATTGGTGCCTGAAGATACTAATCCATCTGTAAGAAAGAAATACAGCATAGAGGACGTACAAAAATCAGTAGCATAATAGAAATATTTCCCTAGAATGAGAGTGTACTCCTTTGTCTTCAAGCAGAATTTTCTTTTTGTCTTTTCAGCTACCAGGTACCATGTTTTGGTTTATTCCCCCCCCCCCCCCCCCCCCAAGATGTTTCACAAGTTGTTCCTGGATTTTGAGTTACTCTTTTATCAAAGGTGGAAACAATGACTCAGTTTTGGAACCACCTGCTGAACTGTCTTCCATACGGTCAATCCACTGAACACTCATTTCTTAAAATTCTGTTGCCAATTCCATCTTTTCATGAATACAGCTCTGTGACCTGCAGAGGTAGTAACTGAGAAGCAAGTGAGCAGTTAGCGAGAGAGGTTTTGAAATAGGACACTTCTACAGAGAATTCTACTACACAAATGTCCAGTCTCTTTTTCTTCCAACACTTTTCCTCTTTTGTCTTGCCAAGTGTAATATTTTTTGAAGTACCCTTTCTTCACCCCTTCCCCAAATCTTTAGAAGTATCGGATGTTACCAGTGCAGAGTGAAAGTATTCCTTTAACCTGTGCCATCTGGTGAAACTGACACTCAGGATATGAGGGATGTATAGGCTTTGATAAGAAACCTTGGTTTCTTGTGGTCAGTTGCCCTGTCAATTGGAAAAGAACACAAGCTTCTGGCAGAAGAAAGGATGACAAACAGAAGTGTCCTCCCGAGTCACTCAGGCCCATCACTCGAGGTAGGGACTGGGCTCTTCAGTGCACCCCAGTGCCTCTTCTGCTGCTTATGGAGCAATCCTGCAGGAAGGATTGTTCTTCTTCTCCTCCACATGCTCTCCTTCTACACACAGTTTAGAGCTTTCTGTGTAGTACACTTTCCTCAAAACTTGATAGTCAAACCTCTCCTGAAAGCCCCTCCTATCAACCAGACCTACCCATACCCTTCTTCGTCCTTCCCAGAGTAGTCCTTTATGAGCATATACCCTTATGGCAACAGATTTATCTTGAGTAGCAGTCTCTTTTCCTCCTTTTATTGTAGTTATTTATAAGCTCAGATGGACTTAACCCAATAACGTTTCTGCTCTTTCATTCTACAAAGGAAGAAAAAATTGCATTAAAATTTCAGGGAAGCTATTTTTCTTTTCCAAATCAATTCCTATCACAGGTCTTGGTGAGAACTGGATTTAGTTTGCACTTCTGTAATCTGCAATAAAGACTTTAAGTACTGTAGCAGCATTTTGCTTTGAAACTGGAAATCTATTGCTTAGCCTCCCTTGTTTATATTTCATTGTGTTTCATTCCATTCATAGGTCATTCTTTCTAAAGCATTATATAGTCTGTAGTGGCAATCTCTGTTTTTCTTTAGTGCACCTCCTTTTCTATGACCTATGATTGCTTATTCTTTTGCTGTTTGTTGCTTGGTTTTAAACTGCCACAAAAATGCCCCAGTTCATCCTTTGGCAGCTCTGTAGAAAATGTTGCTTTTTATATGGCTCTGTCTGACTGGGATCTTGAAGTCATTGATCTGGAGCATCACACAGAGTAATTTCTTTATTTCAATAGCCTAGTGAAGGCCTGCTTATTAGACTTCTATCAGCCTTAAGAGGTTGTTACCTCTTCCAGCTGAAACTCCAGTGATGGCTGAGCCACTCCACTGATCTCAGTAAGGTTCAAGTAAAATACAAAAAAGCCTGAGTCTGGCTCCCTCTCACTGGGGGGCATTAATTGTGCTGGGATAACAGAAATAAGAAGCAGAAGTTATTTAGTTTTGGTACTGCTTTGCTATGGCTTGGAATACACACCACAATGTAGGCAAGTTCAATCACCAGTTTTATATAGCAACTTGTCAGGGTAGAACCACACTATCAGCCTAATGCTTACCAGCTGCTTTTAGAGACTGAGTCACTTATGCATCAATTTAGTCCTTGTAGGGCAAAAATATCATTCTCTAAAATGAGGAGGGCAGAACATGTCATGCATCACCTGTAAAATTGCAAGGAGAAAAATTCAAGCCTCATTCCGTAACTTTTCAAGGTCTATTACAAATATTGTAACTTAAAGGATTTGTAATGAAAAAAAAATTGCCTTCTTGCCCAGCTCCAACAGACTGCATTTTAGAAACATTTATATCTGAATTCAGTAGTCTATTAATCATGGAAGAGAAAGCTTTTCAAAGACTTCTGATTTATGTTCCATAAATTTCTATACAGTAAATTTTTGGTTCAGTTTCAAATTAAGGAAGTGACTTGGACATAATATTATCAAAGGATATTTCAATCCTTTATGAACAACATGGAGGAAGCAAGGGAGTAAATATCTTTGGAATTTTTCTTCTTATATAAGTAGTTTAAGTTTAATGTAAACATCTGTGGACCTCAGTGAGCAAAGAGGAATGGAGACAGGGAAATTCACCCTTCAGTCCCATCAGGAAATATTCTGATTTACAGCTATAAATTAAAAAGACATTGAAGCAACATTTTCAAAGACCTCTTTATGCATTGCATTTTCATGTTAAGCTGATGACTTAGCATGGCAGAGCCAATGTGACGCTTGTCAGGAATGGGGACTGGTCAGGACCTATCTCTCCTTGCTGCCTCATGTGGGCCTTGTATTTAGATCAAAGAGTTAGGCTTCCATTTTCTGACCCAGACAATACTTTCTACTAGACAAAACCGGCAATCAAAAGAGCCCTATTCTAGAAAATTGAGCGGCCAAGGTATTTGGGTTTTGGAAATGACAGAAGGGCAGGGATGAGGGATAAAATTCCTTCCAGTTATATCACACAGCTGAAATTAGTTATGGGATATATGTATATATTCAAGGTAAGCAGTGAAGTTCTGAATATACATCCATCCTCCTTGTGTTTTGTGGAGAAAAAATAGATGGCAGAGACATCTATTTCCAGATGAATCTTCATCTCTACTTTGCCCCCTAATGCAGTGAGTTGTCTCTGGGATGCAAAGCAGGATACCTAAACATCTGAAGAGACAGGATTTTTCAGATGCTTCCTTGTCTCTGTTGTGACTAACGATTCACCAAAACATCAGGGATTTGGCAGTGAATTTTGGGCCACTAGTACCTGTGCATCTTCTCTTTGCTGCTTTTAGTAGGACTCCAGCTGCAATGTCTTTTGACTCAACACCTTTTACTACCAATGAACTGGAACATGCAGAGATGAAGACAGGTATTGAGGTCAAAGGAGAACCACAGCAGCTTTGCTTAGCGTACCTGCAGGGTTATGTTGGGAGTCAGATTAATTTAAGTTGGGAAGAGGGCATGTTCTCCCATAGCTTAAGCTAGAACAGGCCCTGTAGGCACTGGGGAAAAATCCTGCCAACTAGGTACCTCTCTCCAAGGCCCAGTGTTCTCAGGTGTTATTCCTTCTGGCAACAGTAATATACCCATTTCACTGAAGAGTTTAAAAGCAGGAATGGCGATAGGGAAACATACATTTCAAAATGAGAAAATTGAATACTGACTTTTTACATTTCCAAAAATATTTCAGTGGGATTAATAGATAATGACTGGGGGAAAAGCAGAACATTTGATAGCCTCTGCTATGTATAAAATGAAATATTTGAAACTAATCTTCTTTTCAAGAAGTGAGGTCCTGGAGTACTGCGTAAAGAGTAATTAGCGTACTCTTAAGAGTGTAAATCTAAAACTACGATGCTGAATTTACATAGTATAAATATATAGTTATGTCTTGGATAGAATGGGGGCTTCATTACAAGATGGCAGTATGTCTCTGAGGACCCTTGCTAAGGGTGATAGATACTCTAAATAGGGCTGTGCATGTCCTGTATCATCAATACATGTCATCATGTCAGGCCACTTCAATGACTGTATCTGTTTATATATGCATCAAAGAGAGCAAAAAACATTTAACTTGCTTCAGTGAGCTGTAAAAGAAAGAGAATAGATGAGAGCTGAGGGTTTGGAACCCACTGCATCATGTCTCATTCAAGAAATCTTCTGAATTATTGATTACATTTTTCTTTTCTTTTTTTTTCTTTTTTGGAGTCACCACATTGGTGTTAGCCAGCCTTAGTCTTCTGAGGTTGTCTGTGCTAATTTACAAGTGGCTTCTAACCATCATGCTAGTTCAAAGTGGGGTGTGCCCTTTTTGTCTGACATTGTCAGCAGCCAGTATGGAGCGATTAATGTGGATTCCTGCTGCACAGAACGGCTTGACAATACCTCCTTTCTTTTGTCTCCTAAGCAGGTATAAAGGCAACAAAGACCTTTGGTTAATGAAAGGAACCAAATTCAAATATCTCACTTAGAGGTGTTCACATCTGCCTCTTTTAACCAGACCCAGGAGGCTGCCTGTCTCCCTCCCCCTCTTGGGATTTCATACATTTTTACTGAAGATTAACTTCAAAAAGGGCTTGTGCTGTTTCATCCAGAGGGTCATACTGTCACTGTGCCTGGCAGGTGCTGACTGTCTGTCATGAGGACCAAAGTATCCAGAGAGTGAGGTCTGAAGACATTAAAAAGCAGGAGAGGGAATGAGCTCTCCATTTAAACATGAACCTGGCATACCACCTAGTACATGCTGTCCTCTGTGGTATGGCAGGTGCTTTGTGGTAAAGTGGTTTTATGCAAATAAGGAGATGAGAAACCTGTTCTGCTCTTCATTGCTTAGTGCTGTACATGCCTGTCTGGTATCCCCTCTGCTCTGCAGTGGTGATTAGCTGTGACTCTGAAGCATGAGATTCACCAACAGTGAAGAAATAAATTGGCTTCCTTCTAGACTCAGGGCACCCAAAGTAGAGAGGAAGAGAGATGGAATTGTCTCTGCAGAAGTGTCTCTGGCTCTTTGAGGTCTCAGTGTTCAGCTCGATAGTTAAGTGATTCCTGATGAGCCTGCAGATAATTCAAAGGATTATTGAACCCCTATGGCTTGGTCTTTGGCTTACTTATTCTAAAACATTTCAGTCTTCACCGCAGAGTAAACACAGAACAAACAGATGGAAGGAAAGCAGAATCGATTCACCAAGATGAGATGACAATTTTTGTGTGAATATGCCCTAGCAGGTACTGGGGTGGTTCTGGGTTTTATTGCCAACCCCTGGCGAGGGTGATCCTGCATGGCTGCTCGGTGTCTCTCCCCGACCCTCCTTGGGGTGGCAGCTCCTCCCCACCTGCATTTCTTGTGCTATGTCCTCGTGACTCCAGCAAGGAGGAGGGAGAGGATAGCAGATGCTCTTCCAGTCATTTGAAAAACCCCTCTTTTTTCAGTGTGGGGAACACCATAGCCACTGTCTGACCTCATCAGAAGCATAGCAATGAAGTAATTTTACCTCAGATCTTACCTTTTAGAGTACTTCTTTCTAATATATCTTTTCCACTATTGTGTTATCAGAGGAAAGTTTCTAGTCAACACACATGTTGGTTGATTGTGTGGGTTTTACTAACAAGTTTTTAATGTTATTTCATGTTGTTCATGATAAAATTATTTTAAAAGAAGCGACTGGGAACTTCTCATTACCACCCTTTACTGTTGGTTTTCTCAGATGAAAGAGAGATGAAATTCCGTCTCTCTTCATCTGAATTCTTGCGCACCACTTATTTAAGAATTTCTACGTTACTCAGGCCACCAGCCGATGTACAAAAGCCTTTTGCCTCAGGCTCCCAAACCATCTCTGCATTGTATGCTCTGCTCCTTGCTCCTAATTACATCACAGCTAATTGCAGTGCCTGGTGCTGCATAAAGTGCAGCTGGGGAGAGCTGCCAACTGCTCCTAGGGAAGGTCACTGATCAGTGAACTGGTGTCTGGACAGAGATCCTGCTGGGGTTAGAAGGGGAGGGAGCAAGGCCAGGACGTGCTTGTGGGCATCCTCATGGGCAAAACCCATTGTGTTGTTGGCAGTTGTCACCCCTTTAACTCAGAAGCCTATGGGAGATGGAGAGTCTTAGTATCACGAGGCAGTATTGTCAGGATTTTCTGTTCCAGGAGAGGAAAGGAGTGAAAGTCTTTGTTAGGCATTTAGTGGAATCTCTCCTTCAGAGAGCAGTGTCTTGTGAGTGATGAGCATCTATCAAGTATTTGCCCCAGACTCAAAGGGCCTAAATGCAGTTTAAGCTATCCCATCAAAGAAGATAATTAATACTGGGGGAGTAGGATTAGCACTTCAAATCAAGTCTCATGTTTTGCCTACTAAAAACTAGGAAGATTGAATTAATAGAAACTCTCATCTGGGAAATCCAACCCACGATGATCAGATGAGGAGATTCAACTGCTACGAAGTGTCTCAGAGTCACTGCAGCAGCACAGAGCATCCACATCAGCTGAGTGTGCTGTTATATATAAACAAAGTTGCTGTGCTTGGATCAGCTTGGATGGTCCATCTGATATTGATATACTCCAGCCTCATCATTGGGTGGCTCCTCCTTCTCTTTAGAGAGAAAGGGGAGAACAGCTCTGAGGAGAATCTCCTCATCCCCTGAGTTAGGAAGAACTACGTGCTAGCGAATTGGATGAGCCAGAAGAAGAAACTGAGGATGTGAGATGGCTCTAGCTATGAGTGGTAAGAGGCTCAAGTGCCCTCGGCACTGTTTCCACCACAGCTATTTATAGCAATGATGTCTCTGGTAGCAACAAAACCAAAGCATCTCAACAGAAGAGATATTTTTTCATAATTCAGTAAAAAAACCCTAATTAACCTCTTTACTGTATTTCACCCAGTACACTGCTAGTCTTGCACCTAAATTCTGTACCAGAATATTAATTGGAGATAGTTTGAAAATCCCAGTGTTCTCACATTGTTCTGTGTTTGAGCTACCATGTCTCCATGTGCAGGGAAACAAAGCTGTGCCTTCAGCTTACTGCTCAGGGGCAGTGCATAGAGCTCACCCAAGTCACTGCTGCTCCAGCTAGCACTCAGGACTTCATGAATGATAACACTATAGCAGTGTCCCCACTTGAGAAGATCACCGTTAATTGCTGTGACATTCCCTGGGGAAATCATGTGGTTGAAACTGACTGAGAACTGGAGAACAACCAGATGGTAAATTACAAAGTTCTCTGAGGAGTGGAGCAGCTTCTCTGCCGGAGCAGCCTGCCATGTTGGGCTCCTATTTTATTAATCTATACACTCTGGTGTTTTTCAGGCTGTCCTCTGACTGAGATTAAGACAGAGCGACAGCATTCACCCCAAAGTGGAGTGAATGTAGCTGGATATGGGAGGGAAACCTGTTGTTCTCTCCTCTGCATTATCTTCCTCACCTGCCACTCAGCATGGAGTTTGAAATCAGAAGAAAAGAGGGAATACTGCACATTACACAAACCAAGGCCGTAATTCCCAGGGGTAGAAGATCACTTAACTATTCAGTCCCTTGACTGAGCATTTTCATAAATCCAAACCCTTGAAATAATCTTGGCAAGAGCCAAGTGGTTTGTAAAGGTGTGTAGTCCTCAGAGGTTCAATCCAAGGAAAATAAATACTGCAGAATACTATCTGAGAAGCTGGTTGTCTATTTGGGATTTAGAGCATTTAGAGCATTTTAGCAATGTGCTTTATCTCTCCATACCACGTTAGAATATTGTTGTGCTGAGCCCAAGTGTCTCTCTTGAGGCATAATGTCTCAGCAAACTCACTGTAACATTTACATGGCAGTATTACAGGATACAGAGGTAGAAGTGAAACATGCATGAAATCCTCCTCCTCCTGCTTTCTGCTTCTCTCCTGCCTCCCTCTTCAAACAACTAGACAATATAGCTCCACATTTTCCCTTTCCCACTGAGACCTCCTGGCTGATTATTACTATTAGCAAAGCAGCCTGACTATACTTTTCTCCCCCATGCTGCGTTTTAGCAAAGGTCACCAGTGTTAATAATTGAAGCAATCATTTATATTACTACTTATCATCCAGATGGCTCAGGGCAGGAGTGTAAAATACAATGTAAAAGAATTTAAAATAAATTAGTTCCTTGCTAGATTTAACAAAAAAGCATTTTTATTCTGATACTGCAAGTAGTAGGAGCTGGAACTTTGGAAGATAACACAGTTACAGTGGAATTTTCAGTAATAAAAAAAATATAGCAGAAGCAATTCCAGGAGAGCTAGGCATCCCTATAGCAGCTTCATAATAGCTAGCACAAGTATACAGGAGCAGACCTAGAAAATGAGGGTAAGGGCTCTGTTACAGAAGACTTCAATATATACATCAGCTAACTGGTGCCAAGGAGAACAACTCCAACCCTGGAATTTTGCACTCTGCTTGGCTTGCAAAGCTGTATGGGAAGTGCACATGTCTGCATTGTCCTTGATGCCTGCTCTTACCTGTGCTGCAAGGTGAGAGCAGTGGAACACACATCTCTGCTGCCATGCACCTATAGTCATGTGGACATGCTCAGGCAGGCCTAAATCTCCATGTGTCTTGCACAAGCTTGTTATAAAGATACATTCCCTTCTTTTTTATTACAATGACATATGGAATCAATTTTAAAACACATTTTTCTTTTTTCTCAGCTAAAATTTTATCAGAGATAGATGCATCTGGTTCCTTGGGAAGGGAAACAAATTATGAGACGAGATAAATATGTTGCTCTGTGGAAATTCCATGTGGGAAGTTGTCTCTGCTTGTGATGATTCCATCTGAAGCCAGATGTATCAAAAACAGAAAATGCACCTAAAATCTCAGCCTCCGTCAATTCGGACTGTTATAAATATCTAAAAATTCTGATTTTATTCTTTATGTTAGGTCTTGCCCAGATTCTGAAGGAGCTGTCTGCTCTGCTAAGACTCCAGCCTGGAAAGCCTAAGTAGCCCAATATCAATCGTCAGAGTTGTGCATTGACCATGCCACTGGGTAAATCTGTGTGGATTCCTTCCTTGCCTTGCCACAACTTTACTTTTTCATGCCTCTGACTTCCCTTATTGGGGTGTGATGAATAGCAAGATGCTAAGAGGTAAGGGACAGTGTAAGAGCATAAAATGGCTGAAAGGTTTGGAAGTGAGGTGGGGGATTCATTTCAGGTTTGGGACAGCAGTGGTTAGAACCCTTCATCAGGTGAGAGCTTAGACACACAGATCGTGTTTCATGCTCCAGGGGCTCCCAGTAAGTGCTTAGGTCTTGGTGATATAAACTGCTCCACTGCTTGTGCTCGCTGGGTATCCAATGGCCGTAACATATTTAGTGCTTCAGTAGACACCTAAAGGTAGGTGTCCCGATGAGGACTCGCTGGCTGAGGCTTCGCATACCATCAAAGCTGGCTCGGCAGGCAGCCCCTCACAGGCTGAGGTGAAGTTTCACACCAGGCAGCTTCCCCATTGCTCTCCAAAACCAGGGGAGCTCACACGTGCAAAGGGAGGAGGGAGACAGGGCTGCTTTGCCTGGAGGAGAGGACTGTCTGCACTCACGGGCTGGGCAGGGCAGGGCTATGGCCACGCTGCCTCTGCAGCCCACTCATGCCCCGCTGCTCCCCCTTGGGCGGACGGGGAGAGACCTCCTGTGCTTACACGTCGTTTAGCTCTGACAGCGCTGGCTCACGTCCTTCCCTCCCCTGCCAAGGGGCACGGGGCTGCCTGCCGCGCAAGAAGTCGAGGGCAGTTCTTTGCTTCCCTGGTGTGAGTTAAAGACATGTCTTTCCCTGCTCTCTCTCTCACCATTTATTTTTATTTTTACCTTTCTTTTTTTTTTTTTTTTTTTTTTTTTCCTCATGAAAACATTCAGGAGCTCTTCTATTGCAGTCCTCAAGTGTTTCTTGTGTGTGGGTAGTGCAGAGTAGAAAGAGCATATGGTTGTGGGGAAATCAGATCCATGAGCTGGCGGCAGTGGCAGAAAGGAGGCAAAGGCACCAAGGAGTGGGTTAATGTGGCATCTCAGATGAGGAAGGAGAATCAACGCTGGGAAGGCTGCAAGACAGCTATACCTTGGCTGATGAAAAAGGTGACATCTGAGAAGAAACTACTGTACAAAGTAGTTGGACTGTAGGGTGTGGGTGTTTTTGGTGGAGTGTTTTTTCCAGAGTGGATGGTGATTTCGTAACTGTCTTCTGCCATGGCCTGTGCACAAGAGGTTAGAAGCTATGAGCAATTCAATTTCCAATGGTGTGAGCAGAGATAAAAGGCTGGTTGCTTTGGAATGATAAATACTATTATGTTCATCCTCCCCGAAGGTGATGGAGAAAAGGTATGGGAACCTGTTTGGAAAAGGGAGATAATATTATAACTGGAGTCTAGACAGGGCCAGTGGCTGAAATGCAAAACTTCACAATATATAATTAAGGGACTTTTCAAAAGATGAGAATATGAATGAAGGATTTGGGAGAGAATAGTCCCATCATCTTTTTTATTTTTCAAAAAACATTTAAGAATGCAGATGCCTTTGAGGAAATTAGTTAATTCTGTGATTCCTAAACACCATTTATCTCCACATTTTTCATGCAAGTGAGACTTTTTGCATAAAAAGAAAATAAGATTTTATTTTTTATGAAATGTAGAAACTCATTGTAAACAGTATTTTGGATACACCTATCTGACTCTCCCAGGAGAGTAATGATACAACGAGGAAACTCATGTGAGTCCAGTGTAGATAAAGTTTAGCTGCTTTGCAAGTTATTAGAAGAAGGTACAGCTGTATTATAAAAGAAAAAACTTCCATACTTCTCCCAAGAGAATTGTGGAAATGTAATAAACTCTTGCTTTATAGGAAGAAGGAACCATTAAGAAGGAAATATGTGTGCTGAAACAATTTTTTAAAAAAATTCAATGTAAGGCAGATGAATTCTGCTTGAATATGATCATTACAAGGGAGGAAATGTTATTTGTATTTGTTTTTGTTTTAAACCAATTAAGAAAAAATGTTTTATGCTTGAAGTTACGCACATATCATTGATTTTCTTCAGATAATCTACCCAAAGGAATTTATGGGCCTGTAGTTTCAGATTAATGTTCATAGCTGTGACATTCAAGGGTTTTTTTGTCTCATGGCTGCTAAACACCTTATTTAAAGATCTTGACTTGCCTTTTCTTTTTTCTTTTTTTTCCCCCTAGTCCCTAGTCAGATATTTACCCACTTCCAAGCATCCTCTGTTTGTCAAAGCTGAAATATTGTGCTGATCCCAGACATGAGCTGGGGACACAACATGAAAGGAATCAATGTCCCTTTTCCTCTGAAGAATCCTACAGACCCTTATGACAAGTTTATGGAAAATGTTAATAATTGAAAACAGTGAATCGAAATACCGCAAAGCTGATATTACATTAAAGAAATGCTTGAGGCAGAATCATGCATACACTTAACACACGAAGATAAGCATCTTCGTGCTAGAGTCCTTGTAAGTTTTGCAATATTGAGAAGAACTAATGTGTGTCTAGGCCTCTAGTGTTAAACCTCATCCAAGCTCTTGGGCTTGCAAAGTTGAGAGGTAGCAATGGCAGGAGCCTCAGCATGACTGACTGTGAGTCCCAGGGTACAGGGATGCCGTGCCTGAGCATGGCCCGTTATTACTACCTGACTCCTGATGGAGAGTTTTATCATTACAGGTATGAATGTGTGTAGCTAAAGTGTCAAAGTGTTGATAAGCAAACTAGTTCTAAGCTTCAGGTTTACTTTTGTATCTTTGGTTACCTAAGCTGGTCAGATCTCATTCTGGGATCCTCTCTAATGTGTAGGTGAAAAGTTCACTTCTAGTTCTTCCTCTTGCTTGAGAACATTTCCCTTCATCTCAGGTCACAAGGAGGTGATAAAGCTCAAGCTTAAGAGACTTCTTAAGCCTTACTTAATAAAACAGCCTGGAAAATACACTTTAGGAAGTCCATCAGTGCTGCTTACCAGCTAGTATTTCCTATTTATTATTTGTATTAGTAGCAGCGCTCTTCTGGATAAGTGCTGCACAGAGCACTAGCCTGTGACCTGGATCCCTCATTTCTGTCAAAAGTGTAGAGCAGATGAACAGTAAGTGTGAACTCTGAAGCTTTTTTTTTCTGCTAATGCTGTTCAGGGCAGAAAGAAATAAATTAGAGAGGTTTGGCCCCAAAAGAGGGACCAAGTTCCTGTATAAGCAGAATTAGATGGAGTTGCACTCTACAACTAACTGGAGCTCACCTGCATAAACTGGCAGATCATGCAATAAGTACATTAGGAAAAACAATCTTTGCCCAAAACTGTGAACTTGCCAATTTGATGAATAGGAGAAAAGTATGGAGGAGTAGCTTGACTGGATGATGAAGTCCCTCAAAACATCCAGTAAAAAGCTGGATAGACACAACATGCAGTGGGTGAGCAATTGGCTTACGGTTCAAGCACAGAAGGTAATAGTGACTGGGGTGACATCAGACTGGCGACCTGTCACTAGTGGGTTCCACAGGGCCTCCAGCATCTTTATAAGGGACTTGGACACAGGACTGGAAGGGATATTGAGCAAAGTTACAGATGACACAAAACTTGGAGAAACTTGACTCCCTCGAAGGCAGGGAGGCCCTGCAGAGAGACCTCGACAAATGAGAGCACTGGGCAATCACCAATCATATGAAAGTCAACAAGGGGAAGTGCCGGATTCTGCATGTGGGGTGGGGCAACTCTGGATGTACAGATTGGAGAATGAGATGCTGGAAAGCAGTGCCACTGAAAGGGACCTGGGGGTCCTGGTCGATGGGTCAGCAGTGCCCTGGCAGCCTGGAGGACCAATCATGTCCTGGGGGGCATCAGGCAAAGCATGACCAGCCGGTCACAGGAGGGGATTGTCCCTCTCTGCTCTGCACTGGGGCAACTTCACCTTCAACACTGTGTGCAGTTTTGGGCACCACAATGTAAGAAAGGTATTAGACAGTGTTCAAAGGAGGGCAGTGAAGATGGTGAAAGTCCTTGAAGGGAAGCTGTATGAGGAGCAGCTGAGGCCACTTGGTCTGTTCAGCCTGGAGAAGAGGAGACTGAGGGGAGACCTCATTGCACTCTACAACTTCCTTGTGAGGGAAAGAGTAGGGGCTGGCACTGATCTCTTCTCTGTGGTGATCAGTGACAGGACCTGAGGGAATAGCCTGAAGCTGTATTATGGGAGGTTTAAATCAGATACTAGAAAAAGGTTTTTCCCCCAGAAGGTGGTTGGGTACTGGGACAGGCTCCCCAGGTCATGGTACTGAGGCTGACAGAGTTCAAGAAGCATTTGGACATTACTCTCAAGCACATGGTGTAACTCTTGGGCATGGTCTGTGCAGGGCTAAGGACTGGACTTAATGATCCTTGTGGGTCTCCAACTTGGCATATTCTGTGATTCTGTGGTATGATTAAGAAATGTTCAGCTGGTTCATCTCTGAAAAGGAATTTTAGCTGATATGTACCTGCTTTTACTGTTCTTTGACTTGGAATACTGCATACTGTGTGAAAAATGGATTTAAATTAGAATACATGCGGATAAGTCCATTAGGGTGATTTGGGGAATGTTATGTTTGAAGGACAGCCCATTTTATTTAACCTAATAACCCAGAGAGAGGGTTAGAATGAGTTGTTGTAATTGTATTTCTGGGACAAGATGGGTTGATGGAAGGGGAATAATGTTTAAAGAGAAGCATTTCTGTTGTGACAGAGATGATAAATCTGATAGGGCAAAAATATGTAAGAGGAGTTACATTTTAGAGTCAGTTTCTTTGTGTGAACTTCTCTTAGAGAACTAATGTTTCTGACTTGAAAACTGTATGTGCATTTTGTGTCTCTTGATTCTTTGGGTTTCAAAATACAGCTTGATTTACAATAGCAAAAATTTAATTTGAAGGCCTGGGGCATTGATGTTGTATTGATGTCTCCTTACCATTTCCTGTGGTATGCCATAGCTGTGATTTTTCTGGTCTTTACCACAGATTTTAATTTGGTTGAAGGTGTTGGGAAATGGCTTGTGCTGTTCAGTGGAATATGTTGTAGGCTTCCCCTTGACACTCCTCAAGAAGGTTTGTATGTAGCACATAGTAGCCTAAGAGGGCCTCAGTCTGGATATGATTCCTAGTCCTGTGCTCTTGGTAAAACTTCTGACATACAAATCAGAACTGAGGAGCCCTAGGAAAAGTGGGCAGAAATATATTTCCTTGATGGATTTCTTTGGTGGAAGCAGTCCTGCCCATCCTTTTTCTAAGCTATTCCTCAGACCCAAATAAAGGTTGGGCTTCCAACAGGATTGATATATATATGCAGGACTAATGTTTCTTTTGTGCCTAATAAATTACATTAAAATAAATTCATGATTTTTTTTCCTTAATGTATGTGTAGGAATGTCCAAAATCAGGCCTTGGTATCATTTCCTTCTCAATTTCATCAACTGGTTGCATAAAAGACCATTACATTGCAAAACTAACAGCAGTTTGACCAAACTCTTATGAAACAAGGGTTTGAAAGACCAGTCAAAAAACAAACAAAAAAACCTCAGCCCCCAAGGCTTTCCTGAATGGTGATTAATTGCTATATTTACTTTGATGAGTATGTACATCATGATCAGGAAAAGAAGATTTTTTTGAGAATTAATTATTTTGTGGAGATAATGATTTGTCCATTCATCTAAACTGGTAATTAATTCCCAGGAAGTGGATCCATAGTACTTAAGCAGTAGTCATATAAAATTGAAATTACTTTGGGAAACCTAGTTCAACATGAGTGACTGTGGGAATATGCTCCTCTTAGCTCAAGTCCAGCTGAACTGCATTCCAAAGATTCATTTGGAAAGTCCTGTTATAAGCACGTGCTCCTGGCATACCTGCAAAGCACAGATTTGTTATTGTGGCTGACATTTTCATAAATTTAAAAGCTTAGGGAAAACAGGCCCAGCCAGTTTTAGAATGATGTAAGAGCTCAAATACAGGTTACGCTTGTTTAACTCAACCAACAGGAACTGTGTTGTGCAGACACTTCTGTGACCTTGCTAATGCTCCTCTGTGTCATGCACGGCTTTTTAAAGGTATCAGAAACATCATATTAGATTTATATTTTAAAGTGATATGATGAAGGAGTCTCTTACTTAGTGGATGTTACACAGAACTTGAAAACTGCCTCTGAAGTGTGTGTAGTTTTTATAGATGCGTGTCTTTTTTTTTCCCCCATGAAGCCTATTTTGCTCATCTTTGGAAAGAAAGTTTCAAGAAGTAGGATGCTTATTTAATCTTTCTCCCTCCTTTGGAAAGTGTGTTCTTTGTTGCTTGTACTCCCTCCCAAAAAAACCCAACAAACCAGCATAGATCATACCCCATATCCCATTGCACTTTATATAATCTCTTATTTTCTCCTCTTCTAATTATATGATGTTAAGTTGTTCTCAACACAGAAAAAAAATTGCTTGTGCCTCCCCTCCAGTGGAACAGAGGGATATTGTTGCAGAAAAGAGATTAATCCCATTTCAGTTCTGGACCACCAATGTGCTGACAAAAGTTGATTCAGAAGGGCACTACAAGAACTACAGATATTTCTCTCCAAACAGGAAGAGAAAAGGAGCCAACTGAAAAACTACCACAGAGAGTAGTGAAATCCCTGCTAGTATATACTTGCTTGGGTCACAAAGTGCTTTACTTCTGAGAACAGGGTCTGTTGCTTCCTACCCTAAGAAATTTTGCATTTAGCCACACAGAAGGATCACCTGCCCAGCTCAGCTACTTCTCCAGGTAAAGTAGCAGGTTGCTTATCTTCTTTCTCCAACCACCATTAGTTGCTGGCTTTCACTCATCAAGGTCCCAAAAAGAGCATAAGTGTAGCAGGCAAGGTTGTCAAGGTTGTTCAAACAGATCTGAGTGATCAGAGGCTCTTTAACAAGCCTTGCTAAATTTTAACCTTCAGAAACTATTTCCCATGCATTTAAGTCAACACTGAAAGAGGCTAAAATATCCCCTTGAGGATCAATAAGGAATACTACTGTCTTATGGAAATATTTTAAAATCTAATGAAATTAAAAGGTAAATTCAGGGTAAATTTTCTCAAAGTTCAGGTTTTCTGCGAAATAATTCAGCTGGTCAAATTTTTAGCAGCCTTCTTTTTCATCTGGATTGGAAGCAGAAACCAAGAATTCTCACTCTTTGAAAGACTGGAAATCAAGGATCTTCTGCCCTCCAAAGTGCAGTTCTCCCTGGTTGTCTGCTTATTTGTGATATTATATGTCAATCCTAAAATGGATCTCTTACAATTTGTATGCACACAATGATACATTAATTTATTTAGAACTATGTTCACATCTGATGTTGCTCACATATGTAGTCAGAGTTTTCAACTCCAAGCTCTAGATGACAAGTAGCTGCCTACAACTAAAAAAATACAGGACTGAAACAATGTCAAAAATGTAGAAAGCATTAAATATAAATGTCAGTGTAATAGTCTTGAATATCCTGTGGCGGGTAATAGTGACTTTAATGGAAGTTTGATATAAATGAAGGTTATGAAATTTCTTGACTGATTTTTCTTTTCTCCTAGCCAGAAGCAGCAGATGAAAAATAAAGTTGCTCAGCCTTATTAACCACTGATGCCCGTGGATTGTGGAGACATATTTTACCGGGTTCTTTCAGCTGCAATCCTTAACCAATAGTTTATTCTGTTGATAAGAACAATTCTAGAATTAGGTAAAACCAACAGTTTAGAAAATGCATAGTAGATATTTCAAGGCTCCTTTTTGCCCTAAGTTCTGTTTGAAAAATAATTCATCTTACTATGGCAATAGCAAGCTCTTGGTCAGCTTCTTGAGAGGCATTCCTCATCCATCACTGAAGAGTGACAGCTCGGCCACTGTTGTTCCTTCAGTAACCCCATTTTTCTTCATTACTTTATAATAGCTCCATGTTTCAGATGGATGGTTTAATAATAAACACTGAAGTGATGCCTAGATTGTTCCTAAATTTTCTCTTTCTCCAAACCAAGGATTACAGCTTTGCATCCAACAGCCTTTTCTGAAAACAAATACTGCTCACTTGTCTCCCCGCTTTCCTGTCGTGGTTGTAAGTTTAGCTGAGACTGTACAGGAAAGGAGAAGAGAAAATATGCCTTAAAATCTTTTTTAGATGTCTGCTTACATGTGGCAAATTTCTTTTGCTGTGACCACTTATTCCAAGATGCTTTCTGGTTTCTTTAGATCAACACAATTGCATGCATAAGGAATAAAATTTACAGCAATGGTTGTAAGCTCAGGAGAAGCTGCTTTTTCAGCAGGACACAGTGTTGATGTGGCAGACATGTACAGCATGGTTATGCACTACCTCACTCATCAAGGCCCTGCCTGGAGAGCACCAGGCAAGCCAAATTTAAAAGGTTTGCTGTTGGTTTGAATGTATGCAAATACTTCTGCAAGGGCCAAGTTGCAGAAGTTTTGGGTACGCTGAGTTTAGAGATGCTTAGGATTCTTTCTACAGTGACGTTCAAACCTCAAAAGCTCCCCATGTACACATCAAAAATGAATACATACTGTGTGATGGGCCAATTTTCTTGTGAGTAATAATCATCGTTGTGTAAATCATGCTGATTTTGTTTGAAGGATTTAATTCTGTTACAAGCAGAAAAAAAGACAGCAGAGTATTCCTAAGTATCTATAGCTAGCAGAAAAAAGATAAAAGAACAAGGATATTTTTTGATGTTTCATGTTGAAATAAGTTATGAAATCCAACACATTACTTGTTAGAAAGCATCACTAAGATTTAGAAATACCAGGTGATATGGACAGATTCTTAAACATAGACTGCACACAAAAAAATATATTAGTAAAACTTTAATTTAAATTACAGGTGCTTCCATGATGGATCAAGATGGAAAATGGGAAGTTCCAACAAACTCGCTCTTATAGTTTTGGTTGAAAGATCACTGAGAAATTAACAGTGTTTCAGGTTTCGGTGGCTACTTCAGGTACATGGTGCTGTTCTGCTCTGGGCTGTGCATTGCAGCAATACTGAGCCATGATTTCAATTAGTATTCTGCACTTGTAGCAGGAAATAATGTTTAATTTTAGTTGTCTCTTGAGGGCTTTCCTCTTCAGCATCAAAGCTGGTTTATATTGGCAGGGGGTATTTGCTCTTTCAGTAAGGTGGGGTCTGGCTTATTGCTGGAGAACTCGTGTAGTGGAGATCAACTTTCAACAGTACTTAAAAATCAGTACATTGCTGAAGAGAGGGCTTTTCACATGTTTACAAACTCTAAATGTAGTACACATTCCTAATGTTTTACAGAATTAAATACTACAGCAATTCTTCCCTGCTATCCAGAATGTAAATTATGTTTACCTATATGATATGCTACTCTGTCCTTAAAATATATCTGACAGTAGCTCCTATAGGTGTAGGGGAATATTTCGGGGGAAATACTGACTTACCCTGCAAAATGGAAAGATGAAAATTTAATAAATGTGTGGTCAAGTTAATGATTTAAACCCTGTTAAATTGGTCAGGAATTTGTGTTCTGAAGTCCTCCTTAATGCCATTTGGTTGCAGTAGTGTGACAGGTAAATTAAAACAAACCAAACCCCCTGAAAGGTATCTCATTACGGCAAATCAGACTTCCCTCTGGGTCATGTAAATGAGTTAATATACTACTGTATGCTTCCAAATGTATTTATTAGCAGTTTATTTTCAATATGTTCTTCAGTGAGCTGTTTCTTTTACTAGCCAGCTGTTTAATTATATATTCTCTGTATGTCAGCAAATGATATCTTCTGTTGCTTAAAATGTTAATGGGATTGATACATCTGTTTGAATTGGCATGAGCGTAGGAAAAATGCCATACTGTGCTAGTAAGTTACTTCACACTACTGTTCCCACTTTTTTACTGCAAACATACTGAACTAATTAAAAAAAATTGCTATTATAACAGTCTATTTAGATGAATCATAAAATTACAGCTTTGAAAAACTGTAATGCCACTATAGAATAAAATTTATGCAGAATAAAAATAATTTGGGTTGGGTACTCTTTGAACTCTAGATGATGCTGGAAGTTGTATCTACACTGCCTTAAGAAATTCTGCCTGTGCACGTACTTGGATTTGCAAGCCATGCACAAGTGTTGTATCCACCGTTCATTCTAGTGCTGCCTTTTCCACTGAACCTTGCATTTCTAATAGTGTGCCCTTCTTGGGTCTCGGTCATGCCTCATTTGCCCACTTTGAATGAAGCTGGTTGCTGTCTGTCTCTCTCCATCAGACCTGATAAAACAGGCTATCAACCATGTCAGTTCTAGGTCGTGTCCCTGCTGTACTGCAGCCACTACTGACAGGTGGGTACAGCCTCTCTCACAGATGGAACAAGCTATCTCAGGGACCTGTGAACCAGGAGCATGTGTGAACCATGGTGAGCAGCTCCTCAACTTCTACTCCACTTTTTCTTCCAGGATATGGGGCAAATATCTTCATGGGATGCATCTACTGGTAGATGCCTGAGCTTCGACTGAGTGCAGTCTCGCCTCTAGAAAGTTTTGGTTTTGGAGACAGTCTATTATTAGCCACTGAGAGGGTCCTCTTTTCTATTTGAGCATGCAGTGACACAGACAGAAAAAGTCTGGATGAGGTAGATCATGCTCAATGCCCAGTATCTGCCTCTCATGTTTGGCCTCAATTGTGGGTTCCTATAGAAAGAAGGAATCCAAAACAACTGAGAGGAGGGACAACCAAATTCAAAAAAACCACCTGACTGTTTTGAGCACACTTTCCACAGCTGTGTTCAGTCTGAAAATTATGGTAGGCCTGCCAGGTAGGGGGCATTAAGTCCCAAGTTTATTGACATTTTTTGACTGGCTTGAGTTTGGAAGGTCATTTTTTCTCAAAAACAATCAATTGTATATCTTGTCCACAGACTTCACTGTCAATTATATATTGCATTGATACTTTGCTATAGTATAGATACTTATATATTATATAGATACTTAGCAGGCTACCTCTTAATTTACCATGTGACTATTTTACCATTTTAATGTGCTATGAAGGCTGTCTGATACCTGAAGTGCTTATGATTAATGTCTTTTTAATAAAATCAAACACTCCATGAACTGTTATCACAAAGCATTTGTTTTTTGTTTTGAATAAATTGTTTTTTTTCAATATCCAGCTTTATACTGAGACACTTATTCATCTGTTTTCAATTAATAATAGAAGATCAAAGCTTTTATCTTAGTATTTTATTTTTCTTCCCTCCTCTTCTCTAAAATATGGACATAAAAGTAAGCTTTGTCCTGAAATTATCTAAGGGAATTATCGTAATTCTTCTTCACATAAGGGAAAATGCAATCACAGTTAACTTGTTTCTGCTTTTCAACACCATGTAGTGGTAGCATTTTTGATTTAGTGGAATGCTTGTCCAGCTTTCATTGACCATCCAGACTGTTTTCTTTCTTGTACTCTGAGAAAATTGGAATCATGTTGATGGCTTCCTAAGGTGAAAAAATATGTGGCAGACAATGGACAGTTATTTAACTTGTTCAGAGGAAAAGAGCTACTTGCGGTAATGACGCTGGTCAAAAGAGATTTTAGCAGACAAGGGTTCTGTAACAGGAACCTAACAGGACCTTTAACTGATAGCCAACCCTGTACCACCTAATTCCCTGTCAAGTGAAAATGTTACAATGATTTGAAGGATGCACACACAATAAGTGCTCAAAACCTGATGAATCACAGCAGTTCTTGAGCTTTCCAGACAAAGCAAACCATAGAGGCAGTGGGAGGGGAAGGATATCTTTGCAGCTGTATGTCTTTACATTGCTTTCAAAAGAAAATGAAATGAGCAGTAGAAGTCATGAATTAAAACTTCTTGCATGACTAAAACAGTTGGGTCATGACTAAAGCTGTTATGAGACTCCACATACTAAACTGCCAACATTTAGTAGAAGGCTGAACTGTATTCCTAACAAATATTAAAACCACAAGTGTGCAGTTACCAAATATGGCTGGCT
Source organism: Pyrocephalus nanus (assembly GCA_038380795.1). NCBI lineage: Eukaryota > Metazoa > Chordata > Aves > Passeriformes > Tyrannidae > Pyrocephalus > Pyrocephalus nanus. The sequence goes on along the minus strand of CM076265.1, from coordinate 45,694,882 downwards.
TACAAAGTTCATTCTGTTTTATTTTAGCTGTTTTGTCCTGATCCTGCCCACTCACATCCCCTGTCAACAGTAACCTGTCTGGTGTCTGGAATGATGATGGTTCTGCATGACTTCTGAGACAACAAAATCTGCAGTAAGAAGAAGATTATTGTAAAAAATTTATTTTATAGGAGATGGCTGTAGAAGCAGCCTGTACATGCCTGCTTCTGCCAGATTGAAGATAGTCACTTGAAAACCTCCTGGGTGATGGGCAAATGGAGAACTGGAGAATTGATCCAAGGGAAACTGAGAGTCTTTGTGATCTACAAATGGATACCTTGAAAAAGTACTTTTTCTCTTTCTCATGTCATCAAACCTGAATTCTAACTCAAATAATTTCTTTTTTTTTTCCTTAATGAGAGTTTTAGATGTTTTTGTCTTTCTTCCATTTAGTACAGTACTTAGCAGATTTGATGCTCTCTTGGTGTTCAGAGACTGAATTGTGGACAGAATACTCAAGATGAGCAAGTCCTATGGCATGGTCCATGAGGTACAGAGGTATTCTGATGAAAATTAATTTAAAGAAAATTAAAGCTAATTAAAGAACAGTAACCATGCAGAAAATCCCTTTACTGGCTTCTCCTACCAAAACCAAGACTCCAGTATCTTTAAATCATGAAGCAAACATGCCCAAAGTCAGAAGGAAGTGAACTGAAAGCTATGTTTATTTTAAGGCTATGTTTATTTACATTTATTTTAAAGCTTTATTTATTTCAAGTTGAGTTTGGCACAGCAAACACGAGTTTTACCTGCAGTTCTAAATAGAAGTGTCACACAACATTTGTGTTTAGATGAGAGGTACTAGATTCAGGTAATGAAAGACCTAAGAGACAGTCCACATGAATGTGCTGACTTTATGAATGAATCGTGCAGTATGTTTCAATGGTACATTAAACACAAATACTCTATGATAGACACAATAAACTGTTTGTGCATGTTCTCACTAAAGGAAGAAAAAAAAGCGTAGCCAGTGGTTAGGTGCTATTTTTCTTTTGTTTATAAATTTTTTTTGTATCTATTCTTGATAGAAGAGACCAGTGTAAAAAAAAATTACTTAGGATAATTCCTGTTTACAAAGATGGGGCACTTGTGTATTTTTTACATGTTGTTTTTCTCAGTTTTAGCTCTGATCTCCCCCTCCCACTGTCACCTCCAGATCATTTTTGCACAGTCTTAGAGCAAAACATTGATATTACAGAAACACTTTCCCTGTAGCCATTCGGAGACCGGCTTGCAGAGGTACCTAGTGAATGGGTACATGTGTAAGGAACAAAAGTGGCTACTATTCCATACAAGCTGTGTGACAGTAAAACATTCCTGTATGGAATGGAGAAAACAGGATTTTCATTGAATAATAATGTGAGGATTTTGACTTTTCCTGAATTGTTGACTGACAGATGGCAAAGTTTTGGATCTGTAATTATTAGATTTGTGAATTTACTTACTGAATAATTCTAAGGCTGCAATGGGTGTGTAATGCAATAAATAAGCAGCTGAGTGAATGAGGTTAGTTATGGGAGTCATGTTCTGTCCTTACGTACGTGATATGAGATTTATAGTACATCTTGCCACAGAGTGTGAGCAAAAGCAGCAATATATTAAATATTTCCTTGGAGAATGGTTGGGATAACAGCGATCTTTTCATACATTATAAATGCTACCAGAGGTCAAGACCACAGCCTGCCAAAAGGAGGGTTTGTCACCAAAAAGTTTCTAGGTAATAGTAGGTATACTTAAACCAGCAGATTAAAACAGAATTGGATTATTTGATACAAATACTTAAACATAGTCTTTTCTCTTGCTTTCTCTCATCCTAACTACAGTAAAGCAGGGAAATGTTCTGCTTCACTGATCACAAGAAAATCACTACAGTAAACACAGCTGCAGTGTGGAGGGTATATGAGCAGAAACATGTGAAGGATGGAGCCCAGATACTCGTGGACTGTCGGTGTCAAAGACCCTTGAAATCAGTGCCTCTTTATCTCTCAGATGAATATCATTTCTTGCCACCCTCACTTTTGGAGTCTGTGAAGATCATGACAGAAATTAAGCTTGATGGTTCTTCCATGTCTATAATGGTAGGTGATGCTGTGAAATATGGTCTCAAATCCCCCCTACTGAGTCTCATTCTGGACCCATTTTCAGATTTTTTGGAATTAGGATGAAGAGACACACTGCCCAACACCTGGCAGGCTTGTGAGCAAGGATCCAAGTTTTTGCAACTGTAAGGGGGAATCTGAGGAATAACATAGTCATTAGAGTGGGAGCTTGCTCCAGGCATTGAACTTGTTATTCCTGCTTATGGAATGGACAGGCATGTCCATGGGTGCACCCATGTCTGTGCAAAAAATGCAAGAGATACTAGCTGAAAACATCTATGGTCAAAACCAAGGCCCTCATACCTCAGTATCACCCTATACCCACCACCACCAGAGCTTCATAAACCTCAGGTTTAAAATCCTGAAATCCTGCTTCCCTCGTGTCCTATGTGGTGATGACACACAGGCTACTACCTAGTAAGTCACACCAAGACACCCAGGCACACTGTAGCCCCACAATACTCCCATCAGCCAAAGGGCTTGAGAAACATCACTGGCTAGAAGTGACTTCTTACTGATCTAGGTGCTGTATAACAGCCTAGAGCATAGGCAGCTTATCACCTCAGGCTGCAATGGGATCTGAAATGATCTAGCTCAAGCTTTAATTTAATTTTCAGTCCATCACTCTTGCACCATACTAAGGCATTTGTTTTGTGGTGTTTTAGAGGGAAGCCACTGACACTTGACTCACCATTTCCTGCAGCATGTAGGTGTTTCTTGGAGCTCCATCAAAGAGTGACCCATCCCAAGGCTGCTCACCGTGTGAGCTGTCTCTGAATCACAGCCATGGCACCACAGTACTGCTTAAAGCTGGAGCATCAAGACTACTCATATAGAATAACAAAAGATGTTAATAGTAGCTAAATGCATCTACAGTATGTCTCCTGCTTTGTAGTATCTTTGCTTTGTTTTTGCATATTGAAAATAAAGAATAAAGTATAATTTCTGGTAGAACCAGGGTTGTTGCAATGGAGCTGGAGTAAAATGGAAATGGCCCCAAAAATTTGATTCACTCGCTGCAAAACTGAATAACAAAAGGATTAAATAAATTGTAGAATGCAAATGAAGCTTTTCCTGCACAACTCTGAAAGTTAAAGCCTTGCAATAAGTAACATGGTTGTCATGGTGACTAAGTGTTTGTTTATGGTGAAATACATCAGACAAAGCTGAAATGTTTTTAATTTAAAGCTCAGATGACAGGAAACCCAGTAATGTAAGCAAGAGCAGAAATATATTTTGGTAGATACATAAAAGTAATTATTTCTCCTATAAAAATTCCTGTCACTGCTCAGTGTTCTTTCTACCCCCTCTTACATTCAAGTTCTGAATATGTTTGTCTCCTGACAATGCAATGAGCCAGCCATGCAGGTTTCAAGGAAGATGGAAATGCGTATTACTCACAGGCACACTCCTGGTAGTAAACAGACAACAAGCCCTCTTATAGTAAAGTTCTAAAGAGAAGAATAATTCTTAAATCTGAATGCTTCACTATACAGTCTGTGGTGCTGACACTTGCAAATGCATAAGCAGTCAGCTAAATAATCTGCAGCATTGCATTAATTCAGCAGTTTTTTCTTCTAAATTGTCACATGACTCAATTGTCTGGGCACCGGAGACTAAAATTCAATTTTCTTTGCCTAAAAATAGCAATCATTAAAAAAAAAAAAAAAAAAGGAAAAGAAAAGAAAAGAAAAAAGGTAGTGAAATATTCAATTTGCCTCTAAACTGAGGAGAAAATCCTGTTAGGGAAGGAAGTGTCTGATAGACTAGAAGATAGATTGTCACATGATTGCATATTAGTTGCATGGAAATTACTCTTATTAAGCTATAATAGGTCCTACTTCTGCAAGAAACTCTATGTAACCATTGGGGCAAAGCTGCCCACTTGTATCTGATAGCAAATTTCCCAGTGATTTCAGCTCCTCTGGGCTCAGGTAAAGAAAACTGAACAGCATCCTCACCTACAGCTCCGTAGTTCCAGATGGTATTTTGCATCCATTGAAAAATGTCCAATGGACTGTAATAAGAGATTTTCATGAGGTGTGGGACACAGAGCTCAGTTACTGAAGTGTTGGAAGCAGGGATTTTGCAGAAAGCCTAAAGATCATCATAGATGTCACCCTGTCTTCTCTCTGTCTCTCTGTTTAAAAGCAATGAATGTGATAAACAGAGATGAATATCTGAATGATTTTTTTGTAATGACTGCTACCTTACAGAGGAGGCTTTCGTGGCAGCAGTAGGAAAATCAAATACTTTTGCATTTTATGATATTTTTAGCAACGTTCCACTTTATGCTTTATCACTTTAAATGAACTGGTAAAAAATAAGCTAGTAACAACCATTATAGATTAATAGTCAGAGATAAATCTCATTGAATTCAGTAGTAACACGTATTAACTTTAACAAGCATGAGATCAAGACTTTAATGGTACAGGATACAAGATAAGTACCTTTTGAAGATGTCACTTCAGTATAAAAGAGGAAAAATGTTTGAAGTTCTCCTCCTATCAGAGAGGAAAAGACGTGGTTTTAAGCTAAAATTGAAAAACCTATCAGATGACTTTGCTAAATAATTTCATTTATTAGGTATTTAGGTTTGGAGATGCCTATGTAGATTATCAAACTAGTAATTGTTTTCATGGCATTATTAGTAACCACAGCATCATTATTTAGAAATTGTGTAAGATGAAAATAAATATAAGGGATATGGGAAGTCAGTTAATCCAATGAGGATAAAAAGCAATAAAAATGATTCTGTCAAAAATTCTTGAATGCATATCTACACTTTATATAGAGGTTTTTTAACCCCCTCTCCTATTTTTAAGAGGAATAAAATCCACTCATTTCCTCGGTTACCTTAGACACTTTTTCAGCTATGCATAGGTTTTATGAAAGTAGAGCTGGGTGAAACATCTATCATGAAAGTAGCTTTTGGATGAAATTTACTTCATAATGTTTTAGCAAGACAGTATCAATCTCATGTTTATTGAAAAACAGTCCTTAGGCATGGGTGAAAGTGAAGGGTAAAATTTATTATTTGGCCTAAGGGGATATATTAAATCAGTGTAGCTCAAATTATTTCAAAAGTCCTATATTTCTTGCAAGACAAAGTGTGTGCCTTTTAAAAGAGTTGAAAATTCCTCAAGGTCTCCATTTTGCAAAGTGCCACATCCTTGAGATGCAAAACTGGAAAGTGATATACAATTACATTAAGGCTAAAAGTCATCCAAATAGAAATACTTGACTGGTGAAGGCTTGGTTGCAGTAAGAGCTGGAAGTACTCAGCCCTTGGGAAGTGAGCTAGGAGACAAGTGTGACCACTTGTATCTGAAAAACTTTGGAGATGTTTTTCTTGGGAGGTGACACAGAAGTCAACAGACCTGAGACCTAATACTAGTTCTCCTGGCTACCTGTAGTAGAGGCAGGACACATAAAGGTAAAGATGGTAAATAGCACAGACATCTGCTTTCTTCCACTGGCCTTACACTTAAAGCAGAAGAAATACTTGAAAAGTTTGTCCTTTCAGCTTGGTCCTGATAGTTTTGAATGATGCCATGAGCTCTGTCATGAGGGTATTTGACTTCTGGAAGATGGGCTGAGATCTTATCCATTTCTCACTATCCATAAAACCTTCTATTGCACTAAGCAGGAGTTGCCTGCACATTTTTTGGGAGCACTGCAATCCATTTTTCTACGTCTTTTATGAATTTCCCCTCATGTTCATCACTGTAATATTTGATCATATTATCTAAATCCAAGTCAGGCGCCAGTGATTGTGGAGAAAATAAATGGTTACATAAATATAATTTTCTTTGTGTTTTGCTGGTTTAAGGCTGCTATTTTGTCATTACCATTTAATTTCATTACACAATTTGAATCTGAAACACTAGCCTGCAAGTTTCCACTGGAGTGTGTTAAAAGGCTATCTGATATCCCTTCTGTTTCCCCTGCCTGCTCTATAATTTTTCCACAGAAACAGAAAATTAAGGATACAGGTTTTCAGCACAATGGCAGAAAGAAAGCTAAAACATGTAATATGCCAAGGCTTCTTTGCTTATGTAAAATCAGGCATGTTGCTGCCTATTGGCATGGGCTGGGGGCTGAGCAGGTGGATTGCAGCTGCTCCAGAACTCCACACAGTTACTTACCCTGCACAGCCAGGGCCAAGATGTTGTGACGGAAGGGTCACGGGAGAAATATGAGACCTTTCTTTCCCTAATCCAGGGTAAATTACATTTCCGATAAAATACTGGTGCAACCTTCAGGGTGCTGGAGTTTAACTATGTAGGTTAGGTTATTCAGAATTTAAGCACTTATTTTCTAAGAAGGATGAATGGTGCACCTCTATTGGAGCCCAACTGGAGTTCTGGACACTCCTGAAAATCAGAATTTTTATGCTAAAAGATCAGTCACAAACCAAACCCAGACATATTAAGAAAAAATGCCACTTCGTAAAGAACTGAAAAAATAGGCTAAAATTTCAACAACTTGTGAATGAAATTTTACTTTTGATAGTATCCTAGTCTTCAGCAATTTTTCTTTGTGGTTTTCTGTCTCAGACCTAACTTAGGGAAGACTGTAGCTGAGTTTGACAAGATGTGTTCTGGCTACTTTCTAGAAATAAGCCCCCTAAAAACTGTTAGCATGTGCACAAAACACAATTTTAAACACTAAATTCTTCTACTAGCACCAGGTAACCTTTGTTCAAAGATTATTTTTTTTTCTTGATGAGCTTTTTCTGTTTTAAGAAATGATTCCTTAGATTTTTTACTCTGAAGATTACTGAACCTGAAAGGCGTAGTATTTTCTCAGTAATTTCAGAATGTTTGAGCTCTTTAGTATCTTTAATGTATTCTTTCTGCAGCAGGTAACTCGTGGATGAGTCCCATTTTTTTATTTATTGAATTATTATACAGTTTTGAATAATCCTTTAATAATACTAAAGGTTACAGCACAGAGAGTTTCACAACCTTGTGTGGGGTGTTTATCTGTACCCAGACAGTCCCAGACCATCTGCCAGGATTGTTTTTCCTTGATTATGGATCAGAAAAATTATAGCGACAATGAATAAATATTTTCCATGATAAAGCAGGAGGCAGATGACTCAAAAGATGAGTAATGCCTAGAAAACAAGTCTTTGTCTGCCAGTTCACCAATTCAGGTTCAAATGCAGATTGATTCATGATGGACCAGAAATCAGGCTCGACTAATTTTTGGGGTGCCTTATGGAATAAGCTTGGTAGTATTATTTTGACAGTTGTGGTACTTAATGAGAAAGTGCGGAAGAATGAAAAAAGAACTAACAACCTCAGGAAAGGCTCAAAGTCAAGCTAAAGTAGATTAAACAATATAAGGAAGGATTACGTATACCTATTTCTGTCCATCATTTTCTCTCATCTGTTCTTTAACTGAATGCATTAATCTGCTGGGTGATATGCAACTCACCATCAGGTACATATACACCAGGATTTCCCCCCACTCCGCAAATTATGGTGTTTTACCGAGTAAAAATAGATTTAGGTGTTTTTATTAGCTACTTTAGGAGAAAGATGGTGAAAATAGTAGCACACGGGGTGTGAACTCCCCATTATAGTGAGTTAAAGCTGCCCGTAGCCTGCACTTGTCCTGCAAGATGGGGGGACTAGAATACCAAAATAGTCCTAATGTGTGCACCCAAAAATGTTTCCACTCTGAGCTCTCCACAGCTGTGAGACCTGCAGAAAGAAAAGAGCTGTGAATGTAGATGGCTGGAGTGGCAGTGTTGCTGCAGGAAGAAAGCTGTGGACTGGGCAAACAGGAGCCTTGTCAAGGAAGCACTGCCTGATACTACCTGATACTGCTGTACTTCAGAAATTAGATGTTTTGCATTGTTCTCCTTATCTCCTTTATTCCCCCCCCCCCTTCTTTCCTATTTAAGACAATAAGATAATATTGTCAAGTCAATTGATTTGCTTGCCTAAGAGAAAGTCAAGGCAGAAAACTGAGTTTTGTTTTCCTGAGGTTTCTGAGGAGATGTTCCAGCTGGATTTTCCTAGTGATCGCTTTAAATTTGAACCCAACCCTTTTTGCTGTCAATCAGTGGTTGGCAGAACATCTAATTCTATGGTGGCAATATGATGCATCAAGGAAAGGACAGAGTGGCCATGGAAAAGCACCCACTGTTTGAGTGTCTCTCCTGGCACTCATGGGAACCTGGCAACCAGGTTGAGACTGAATCTGCTAAGGACCATTAGTAAAGCAGCTGAAATACAAATGTAATAGAAGAGGCAGTGGGAAATCAGTCCTTGAAAGTCGTTACAAAAATAATAACTATTTATACACTTAATGTATAAGCTGTCATCTGCATGTCTAAAATGGTTTTATAGACACCAATGAATTAAGTTTCAATAAACCCTTAGGAGACACTTTACTCCTATTTTACTCCCATAATTAATGTATAAATAAATGCACAGGGAGATGAAGTGAGTTGGCACTAGAAGTGCTGTAGGTTTATGTGATAAAGTATAAAAATTAGGCCTAATGGTTCCAGGTATCTGCACCCCAGCCATTACACCCTTCAGTTTCCAAGGACATCAGTTAATACACTCAGGGCTTGTCAAATTGTTCACCTGCTGTCCTCCTAAAGGATGGAAAGAAAGAAGGGAAATTATTAGAATTTCTGTGCAACAATTACAGATCATATTCCCATTGATTAACTGAAAGCTAACTAGGTGCAGGTTTTTTTCCCTGGTTACTTAAAGTGGTGTTTCCCCATGCATAATGATCTCTCTTTCCCCATTAAAAACAGAGGCAGGGATATCCCCTTGAAATTGTTTAAAAACTATGCAAAGGTTAGACAAAATTGCTATGTACAATGACCAGCAATATCAGCAGTGAGTACGAAAAGACTCAGATTGAATATACTTCTTAAACTTGTGCCGGCTCCAATGGATTTTAAGTTTGAAATAGTTACAGAATAGTTACAGAAAAGATGCACTGTAGGATGCATCTACCATGTATCTTTTTATCCTGATGTATCTTTTGATCTAGCAAACAGGACAGGTTATTATTCTGTGAAAAAATTAATTCTGACTAAAACCAAAATCAGGTGTCTTCCTGTGATCAAACTCTCATATTCCTTTAATGATTGCTGTATGCATAAGGAAACATATCTTTCTGGTTTTGATTTTTGGCTCAAATCTCTGGTTCACTTACAATTATTTTTCCTATCCTTTTGGATTATTTCATAGAGTACACTGTGAAACAAGCTTAAATCAAGTTGAAGCAAATAATTGGCTTTCGTAAAAGTAAAAACTGCCGCTCTATTTTTAATTTTTTTTTTTTAATTCAAGCTTCAAAAGATCTTTTTCGTATTAGAGCAAGTTTAAAAAATTGGTAATTTTAGAGAGAGAGAAATATGCTTTGCCTGTGGTTTACTTTGTTCCTTCTACTCTTGTTAAAGGTTTTGTTCTTTTTCACCTTACATGCTACAGTTCAGGGCTGCTGTCTCTCCAGAACAGCCCTTTGAAAGACAGGCCTGATTTTCCATGCCATTACTCTAGCATTCACTTTCCTGCTGTTTACTTGGTTTCAGGAGAGTATTCCCAATTTTCATTGGTTGGCAGCACAGGAGCCCTTAAGAACAACAGTTCTGCATCTCACTGACAGTCTTCATTTAATGTTTGATTCTGGACTTCAGTTCTGATCACACTGAGCCTGTCTTTAGTGTGTAAATAATTAACACAGCAAGCAGTGACTTCCGTTCCAGAGTGATGAAGCCCAGCTGTCTACAGAAGTACCTTTATTTCTTCTTCCTTCTAGTAAGGAAAGGGTGACGTTAGTAATTTTATTTTTTTATTTTCCTTCTGTTACATTTTCAAATTGTTAGCTGCCCTACACTCTTAAAAGCTTGATGAAACCTAGGCATATACACATATCTTCTAGAAATGTGAAATGTCTTTTGGGGAAGATTTTCAAAAGCACATAAAGGAATTAGGAGCACAAGTTATTGGGCTTTTGAAACCTTTGATTCCTGGTTTTAATCCTTTTTAGGATTATAGATCTGACAGTGTTATACAAGGCAGTACTTTTGCTTCAGTTTCTTCACAGCTTGACAGGCTGGCCACTGAGAGAGCTGTCAGTCCGCTCTTGGAAGGCACATATGGCAGTGTGTTTGAAATTGAGACCCATCCCAGATCCTTCCTACATTAACCTTTTTACACCCCTTTAGTCACTCATGTCATTGAATAGCTTCCTTGACTTCTTCCTTCTTCAGCTATGAGGGCCACTGTCATGGGTGTAAGGTTTAAAAGATAAGCTCCTAGCTTCTGTTTTAAGTGATGTATTAGTAAGCAGGATTTACTTGATAAGATATAGCCTCATTGCATGTTTAACTGGAGAGAATGGTTGCACTGGCCTCACATCATTCTTCTTTGAATATCTCCCATGCAGATCCCTCATTACCATGTCTGTATTTCTATTGGGTTCTCCATGCTAAAATATTCTCCCATAGCCAGTTGTGTTACTTGGTGGAAAAACTGTCTTTCAGGGAGAACCCAGGGTATGGACAGTGAAAGGACTTAAAAGTCAGCTTACCTTCATCATCTCTGCAAACTGGACTAGTTCTGAATGAAGGTATTCCTGTTTGCTCTGTAGGTAAGTAGCACTGCAGCACTGCTTGAACTTACTCCTTCAGTCAACTAAATTAGCCTGTGTCACAGGTTTTCCACCTATATACCAAGGGATTTTTTTTTCCCCAGAGAAGGCTCCTATTTAACTGTATATTAATAAAATACACCTTCAGCAACAGGGATAAATAATACCCAGCCCTACCTGCAGGGTAATTAGACTTTATATGATACAGTGCATAAGCTAGTGAAGTTTTCTAATTAGTAAGTTTCATACACATAATTAGAAGTATAATATGAACTTGAAAAAGAAAATAATTAGAGAAATTCTTCTTGTGTCTGGAGCTTGATGTGAAGTTTTCTCCAGCTCAGAGTGGCAGTAGCTGGCTAGTCTATGCTTCATGTCTTCTTAGTTTCCTGCATGGCTGTGTGGGATGGGATCACAGCCTTGGATCTCATTTGTCTTAAAGTTCCCCTGCTCAGGAAACAACCTGGAGCATTAACAATGTCTTTGAGTTCACCTGCTCTCTCAATCTTTATTTTATTTTTTTTTTTTTGAGTTGTTCCTGTTTGTATTTTATTAGATGTTTAAGGTTGTTAGGGAAGTTTGGGGATACGTTTTATGGTGTGTAGGAGTAAGAGGGGATGGATACTCCATGGATGTGGCTGTGCCTACCACTACACAGTCAAATTTTTGAAGGTCATAAGTTCTCTTCTGGTCTTAAATTTCTACTGTCCCTGTACCTTTTTTATTGACCTGGAAAGGTTTTCAAATGTTTATGTATCAGAGAAAGCTGTTTTTGAAAGTAGAGTCTTTAAAGAGGTTTCAAAAGTCTGAGAGGGAGAAAATAAACAGAAAAGGAAACGTGAATGGTAAAATGTACAGATAAGACAATTTTAGATAGTAGGTACAAACCTTTCTGAGATGCCATGATACAGAGAATGCTGTGTTAAAATAAACTGCCCAGGGTAGTAAAGAAAACATCCATTTCTCAATTCATTGTAGCAACTGGACTTAGGAAGTGAAGTAATTGAAATGAGACACCATTAGCCAGAAGGGAAAGCATAAATCACTAGCTGGAGGAAAATGAAATGACAAATGGATGGCAGTGCTGGGGAATACACTAGTGCAGCTAAAATGACAACCATAACAACAGAAGATAAAATCTATAGCTGTTTTACAGAGCCAGATTTGTGGGTGGAGAGAAACAAAATATCCTGGCTTACTTATTTTTAATAATTTAGACAGTTGATTTCTGCCTACATGCTTGCTACTTTTATTTTGCTAGTGATTACTCACAACTGTGGACAGATCATGGAGAACATATGTGGAAATTCTCTTCTGATGTCATTGAAGTTTCTTAGATTTGATACGCAATGTATCAACCTACATAAAACCAGTATTTCCTATATATGTAATTGTTATAGTCAAAAGACCAGATATATTTTAAAATATAGTAGAAATTTATTAAGAGCAAATAAGCAAATCAGCGCGCTGGGAGACCGGAGGAAACTCCTGTTCCACCAACGGTCCGCGCGCCAAAAACGTGCATTGGTCTTTTATATGTGCTATTATCCCCTCCCTGTAGGTGGCTCTTAGATGACAGTGGCAGGTCCCGGATGAGGGCGGGAAGACGGCAGACTTCTCTCCCCCCGCCCCGTTCCTCTGGACGATTTTCCCCCACCCACATTTTACAGGCACACCCAAACTTACATTCAGAACTTGTTCAACACAAGAAGATATAGCTTGCTATAGTAATACAACATTGTGGAATTCAAGCTAATCACTAACATTACAAATTTAATTGATTAGCATATTATCCACCTTTGCTTTTATTAACTATTACATAATAATTTCATTGTTTTGAAGATAGTAGCTGTTTTTTAGTCAATTTGATTGTTGTGTGCTCCAGCCTTACATCTCCTATTCAAGCTGAAACTCTTTTTCATGGAAACTAGATTCCAGATTTTTTAACTGGTTTTAATATTTCAGTTTAGATTGAAAAATACTTTCTATGAAAGGGAAATGTGACATAACAGAAGACAAACTTCTCCTTGAAGCTAATTCTTACCTACTGACTGCAGTATTGACATTAAAGAATATAAACTTGTAAATGTGTAAATCTGTCACAGTTGTTTCACCAAAAAAAAAGAAAAAAAAAGTAAAAAAAGGCAACAAACAAACAAACCAGCCAACCCAAACCCAACAATATCCATCACATTTAAAGAGTATTATTGACATTAGAAAGACTGAACTGACATAGCACAGCTCTTTCAAGTGCAAGATTTTTCTATGACATGTTTAAAATACAATGGCACATAAAAGTGAAAACCTTTTGCCTCCTTCACAGGAGCCTGCATAAAGCATTTAGCATTTACTTCAACATTCTTTACTGTGCATATTCTCCTGAATCTCAGGTGAATATCCCATTTCATTCACAGCCAGCAATCTTTCTGGGGAAACCAGCTCATCTATGCTTTGGACCTCTGACTTCTGCTGTAACTATTCAATCTATCTTTCTGTTTCTGTATGTGACATTTTCTGCCCTTTCATTCTTTCCAAATAGGCTTTCTCTTTAACCTTGTGGTACCAAAACATTTCATTGTATTTGAAAGTAATGGCATTTGGTAATTGGCGATGCACTAAGTAGCAAAGGGCACCTCCAGTAATTTACTTGAATGCTGTCTGTATGAAAGCTGAAACAATTTGATTCTTCAGTGAAGGGATATGAGCATACTAACAGTATCTTCTGAACTATTAGTGTGAGAAGGCTGATAGCCAGCTGTCTCAGCTCTGCACTTTCCCTTTCACTGCTTAAGTTAAAATTAATAATCAACACCTATTGATAAGGAGGATAAGTAGTAAAGGTTTAAAAGGATTTGGAAGGATTATTCATAGTTAATATTTTTGTTGTCTAGGTTATATAGTGACATTACTGTAACTCTACATTTCAATAATCAAAAATGGTCAGTAGCATTTAGGGTTATGAATAATTTTCTGTCTATATACTTGAAAGTTCAAAACATTTCCCATGATAAAATAGTAGTTTTCTGAGCAATCCTAAGTATTATCTATAAGCACATATGACAGAGAAAGAAAATGAAGTATAAATATACATGTGTGTGTGAATACAAAAGAGCGTATGTACAAGTTTCACTGTGGATTAAAAGGCGATGTGAGCCACAGGGCTATGTACAGGGCTTTTTGTTGGAAATTAAAAAGCATATAATGCATGAAAAAAGTGATTGAAAAATATGTTTTACATGAATTGAATAGTGTGTCTTCAGTTTTTCCTTCTTCAAAACGGAAATGACAAATTCATTCCGTGGAGTATTTTGAGGTCTTTAAATACATGTTCCAGGCAAGAAGGGACAGGCAGAATAGGGAGTCTTGCTACCTTCTATTATTTTCTTCTGTTGATATAAAAATGTAAAGATTTGTTTTGATCAAGCCCATTGTATTTAAGTTAGTATTTTTCATGTTAGTAGGCATTATTATCTAATAATTATTAAAAAATTAGTTAAGTATATCTTTTTTGTTAAGTTATAGGTGGGAATTACTTGCCTAAACAGAAAAAGAAGGAAGTGAGGAGAGACATACCTGTACCTGAATTGCATAATGATTTGGTTGAGAGCCCTCACCAGAAATAGAAGAGCTTTCTATATGTATATTTTGATTTGTAGAGCATTTTTTTGCCTACTATTTCTCATTCAGATCAGTTTTTACTCATTTGCGTGACATTTTACAATGCTGATGGTATGCTTAGTGAATCACATAAGTCTTCAGGTTCAGCAGCAGTTCAGCCACACAGATAGATGTTCGTTCATTCTTAATGGCATTATTTTGGCTAATATTTGGCTTTTAGTGCACATTATTCATGCTCAGTTATGGTGGAATAGATAAAGAATTGAAAGACACAGTCACATCTGTGTTCCTGAATGAAGAGTCATTGTGACATGCTCATAGAGACTGAAGTGTCATCCAAGTGAATTAATTATAACAATCTGTTTTTCAATTCAACCTGGCAATTATTTCCTTTTCAGAGTAGTCAGCTTTGATTTTGTTTACAGATTTTGTACAAACTTTGCGATGGACCCATAACCATGTTACCAATTCCTTGCCTCTTTGAGGATATAGGGAGACAGCTGTGCAACTGAGGAGGTTACAGCAGCACCGAGCCTGGGGAGGGGGGGGGGGTGGTCTCCATTCTCTGCCATTGACCGAGAGCATCAGGGCAAGTCTATCTATCTGAGGTATGGATAAAATTTCTGAATATGAGTAATGAATGAAGGACCCCAAATTACTTTGGTTCTGTCTTTCTATTTCTGAAATCCTGATCTCTCTGCCCATACTGCTTAAGATTTACTGTGTGGTAAACTATAGTTTAAGTGTTTTTCATAAAGCATTTTGATCCATTCATGTTGTAGTCTACAGGGCAAAAAAAGCTGAACTTGGCTCATGTCTGTCAGTGGGGATGTATGGAAATAGTAATGATTTTTTATTAGACTGAAGTTCCTTTTTAAAGGAACTTTAATAACAATGTCTTGTAGTGTTTGTTGCTGTGAGAGTTGTCTTCAAACTGCAGCTGAATTTTGCACGTGCTGTCAGGGTGCTTTAACCTCAGCTCTGTTAGAATTACATACTACTGTGCTAATACTTCTCTGGTCTCCACATCACAACTTTAAAACAACTTTCTCCTTTTGGACATTTTAAGGGTAATATCAACTATATTTTTTCCTTCTATAAACCTAAATTTAGTGAGGTATAACAGCCACCTACACACTTTTCCATTAGTGGAATATCTCCAAATTAATCCTACAAGAAGCCAGTACTAAACCTTGACCTACTTAAGAGAAATTTAGATCACTAAAAACAGGATCTGGATTTACATCTCATTACAAAAAGTCTGAAAATGGCACTTATATTTCTTTAATGTCCAATACAGTTTAAGTAATGGAGATCTTGAATTGAGTGTTGGATAGATGGGTGCACACCAGGTACATGTGTATGAAACTACATAATTTCTATCAAAAGATATTTAATTGCATTTTTTAAGAGGAATGGAGAAGTGCAGGTTGAGGGAGGAATTTTTTTAATTGAAATGTTATGTGTCTTGCAGATGATCAATAAGTGAATTTATCGTGATAGTGCTGCTTCCAGAGAAACTGAGAAACTTATTACCCAGAAACAAAATGAAGATCAATTATCTCCTGCACAAGTGCAATACACCTAACAAATGGCAACTGCATGCAATGGAAATAGTGGCAAAGATAGTTTTTTCCCCTGTAGCATATCAGTCATAGTAATCAGCTGCTTCTTTATGTGTCCCAAAAGAGGAATTATGAGGATAAAGTGCTTTGAATATAAGGAGAGATGTTGGCTTGCCACCATATGTCCCTTTGGTATATGATGCTGAAGTATCTTTACAAAAGGTAGATCTTTCTCTGTGCCATGTGCCATCAAGAGCAATCTGAAAGCAAAGTAGGTCTCTTACTAGGTAGTTCTTATCACAGGGCTGATGGCTCAGCTGAAAGCTGTGTCTTGGGTTTGCTTAATCAGCAAACACTGCTAATTGACAGCAATAGCAAATCATGGGGAGATTCAAAGCACTCCCTTCAGCACTGCAAGGGAAGAGATTATTTTTACAGGTGAAGGAACAGCATGAAATGCTGCAGAAGTAACTCCTTTAATGATTTATGAATCTAATTATTTTTGTTATTAATGATGATACTATGCTTAGAGTCATTAGTACAAATCTTAAATAAATGCAGGGCAAGGACTCTTTTTATAGCCTGGAATTACACAGTCTAAGGGATATTCATAACTAGAAAGCTGCATTATAATAATATGCATTATGATTGTTATATGAGTTATTTCTGCTGAATTTGTCTCATTTCGGGATTTGTTTATAAGTCTTAATTAGCCACTGTGGAATTGAAAGCAAATAAGAGATTACTAAAAACAAAATAAAAGGTTTAGATAAAATCTGTTAAATTATGAAAATTAATTCTGTCACTTATCAAGAATAGTAATTTATTTGCTTTAGGTCTTACCACAGCCATAGTACAAAAGCACATTTTAGTTCTGGTTTTCAATATTCAGAGCAAGTTGGCTTTGTATTTGCATGGAAGTCAGGATCTAGGAATGCAGAGTCTTATGGAGATGCCATCAGTGTATAAGTCAAGAACGTTATACATTTGGCAATGTCCTACATTCTATGAAGTTAGATGGGGAAGTGTCTTCAAAAATAATTTGCATATGTAAAATGAAGCCTGGCTTTGCCACTTTCAGCACAAAAGTGTCGTATACACCACGAATTAGGAATGCAGTAACAATTTTCTTTGAAAGTTTTGGGGTGTTGATGAGAAAAATCCCATTGTTAAAGAAAAGATCAGCAAAGTAACCAAAAAATAGTTCATCCTCAACAGAACTGGAAACCATGTATTATATTCAGGTGACCTATCTGGATGCCACCACATACCCAACTCCTCATATCCAGTGGAAACAATGAGTCTAAGAGGAAACCTGAAAGCCGAATAGGAACCAGTCCCTGCTGTTGTTGCTGGGCAAATGGGAACTCAGGGAATGAGTGAAAGGCCTGGAGATGCCCCATGTTCTTTGATTCTGAAATGCCTCAGCTGTCCTGTAGGTTAGCCTATAATGTGTTACAAAAACTGGAGCTAAAATAATGTTTCTCCGGCTATCTCCTATTATAAATACTCGTCGTTAGAAATCACTCTTTGCACATACTGAGCCTCATGTTCTTTTTTTTGTTTCCCCTGTCCTTGGTGTGGAGTTACTGAATTTCAGCAGTAGTGACTGTAGCTGTGATATTAAGGGAGCATCAGGAATGGAACTTCTCCAACTTCTCCCTTTCATCTTGGACAGAGCAGATAAAAACTTCCCTGCTAGCTGTGCAAAAAGGGCAGCTTTAGCTCCTACAGCCACCCTAGAAAATCTCTGCTTGCATTGAGGATAAGTGGCAAAGATTCACTGACTCACAGGCCAGCATAGTCTATTCTGCTGATCTAGTCTGCATCTTTGTATGCAGAATATTTACTGAAAAAAATGGATTATAGATTTTCTGAAACTGTCTTGCCTCATTTTAGGGACTCCAAGTGACAATGCTGCTGTCTGGGGAACTTACTGATGTTTAAATGGTATTGTCACAAGGAAACGACCTTTTCCATATGTGACTGTCAAACTTCACCTTCTAAGCCACTTTGACCTGCTTTGCCTTCCTGGGTAGCCAGGCAGAGAAGCTGCCTCTTGTCACACACCTTTTCACTGTCTAAACACATAAGAAAGTGATCAAATTAGTCCTCAGCTTTCTTCCTGAGTAATCAAATACCTTGAATCCTTGTGACATGCAATATGGTTTTCTAGCCCCTGGATATTTTTTTGTAAAATTTAGACTGTGCAGTAGAAAGAAATTCACATCTTTTAAAACACAGTTAAGATTTTATCATATAAAACAAGCAGCAGAGATGCTTCTGAGTGGGCTCATCTGTGTTTCGCTACTAATAAATTTAAATTTCTTTGTTCACTGATGTATTGCCAAAATGTCATAGCTGTTGAAAATCTCATTTATTTAGCCATAGTGTTGTTCATAAGGCTTGTTCTTTCTAGGAATTATTCTGCCATATATAGTGGTACTAACAAAGATTTGGATTATACCTCACATATTGATTTTCAGTCAAACAAAGAGGAAATACATTATTTCATAAGTATGTCTTCTCTGGTGTTACTAATGCAGACTCAGACTTTAGCCTTTTTTTACCTGAAAGGTCAGTAATTTAGTAATGCCAGCTAGTTGTCTCTTTTCTTATTAGCTCATTAATATAACAAAGGGTAGCTATATCCAGAATGGTTGTTATGGAATATATGTTATACCCATCTGTTACAGTAGGATATCGAGAGCCTAGAGAGGATGATTCATAATTCTGAGGCAATGTCCTATGGAAAACATAGAGCATGATAGCAGATGGAAAAAGACAGATCCGAGCAGATGGATCTGGGTGTGGTTCACGTCGCACATGCTGGTTTACACCGCGACAGAGCACTGAGGCTAATTTCTCACCAGCAGGAACAGCCTGCAGTGTGCACTTGTAGCCATCACCAGCAAATATTAAAATAATTCAGCTGAGAAGGCAGGCGTGCTCATAATGCTACTTATCCCAGCGCAACCACTGGCAGTGCAGCTGCACAGGAATAGCCAAGCACAGTATGTTACCTCCAGAATAGTATGCCAGAGTGACAAACCATGTAATGTGTTCAGGTATGACTGCTGATGGTGTCAGATTTATTCTGGACTGACTGATAGGGCTTCCCAGATGCCCACAGTTACTAGTCAGTGACAGTGAGGTGACAAGCACACTGACAGTAGAATGTACTGGACCATATAATCTACTGGAATTGTGATTAGTACAGGAATGCCAGTTTGAATGAAGAAGGCAGTTCTTAGGTAAGTTAGAGATTGTAGTTTGATTGCAATACGTTGTTTTTAAACAATATATTAATACTTGTGATACTCCAAAAAAACCCAGCCTAACCAAAAGAAGCATTTAGCAATGACACTGCTTTGAAAAAGCCAATCACACTGACTAAATACTATTCTCTATTTAAAATTTGAACTTGCCATTACTGATACCACACGTGCTACTTATTTTATGAAATAGGATGTAGCCCAGATCTCACCAAACTCACTAGGACTCTTTCCTCATAGTCCGATAGGAGCTAGATTATGCCTTTTGTACACTGATATTGATTTTGGGAAGGCAGTTGCTCCATAAAAAAACCCAAACATTTACAACCTGAGACAGTGAAATAAGAAATATACCTTATCACAGCTGTCATTAATGACTTCTCTGACTTGGTTTCTGTTCAGTTCACAAATTACACTAAGTATGGGTTTGAGAAGGGAATATTACTGGTGCAGGTGGTTTCAGGTAAAATTCTGTTCTAGATAACAGTGTAAGTTTTCAGTAAGCCCACTTAATTGAGCCTTTCCAATGAGAACTACATGGTTTTGCTTTCCTTTGATCTGCAGGTGGTAACTATTAGGATTCATCAAGTATTTTTTAATCAATAGTGAGGTTTGGCAGTACAAGTATGTGAATGGTCATTTTGACAGCCTCTGGAGCCTCTGAGGTTATTTCTTCACCACAATATCTCTCTGTAAAGAGACAGCTTGAGGGAAGAGCGAAATATATTTGAAATATGCCAAAAAGATATCTGTGCCCAAAGGATGTCCGCAGAAGCCTGTTTTGGGGCCCAAGGGTAAACTGTGATTTAAGAGGCATGTTTGGCATGGAGTTGTGTATGCTCGACATTTTTCTCAATAACATGCACAGAAATAGCTCAAATTGCTCTCCTCAGTGCAGGTAGCAAGTGACAGCTTCTTCCAAGTCTCAAGTGTCTGTCGGGATCTCAGCAGCCTCTGTTCCCATTAGCACCATGTTGTCTCAGATCCTGCTCTTCAAAGCTTCTGGATAAGCTATAATTAATGACTTAACAAGATTTTGAGGACCTCTGAGAATCTCAGCAGCTGGACTTCAGCTGGAGTCTCAGATGCTCAGAACCACTCAGGATCGGCTTGTAATGAAAAACAGCATTGTAAAATACTTTTTTTAATGAATTTGCACACTGCCAAAAGTAGTATAAAATTCAAGAGAAGCTCTGAAAGCAGAAGGCAGATGCACATCGGTTGTATAGTCTCATTTTCTACCTTCTGCCCTCTCTTTCAGGAGGATTTTTATAGCTACATTTCCCATTCTGTACCTTCTTCCTTCATGCCTATATTATAATTCCCATTGCCCTGAGCTGAAGAAATCAGCTGTCTAACAGACTTGTCTATTTTAGGAAATCTAAATAAATCCAAAATTATTTACCTGTAAAGAGAAAGGCACATGTCTGCAAGGTTCATCACTGTAAGCCTTGTAATACTAATAAAATATTGATTTCCTCTCATCCAATAATTTATGACTTGATGGAGCACCCTGGTATTTTTTTTCACAAAATAAAGACATTAGCAAGGGAGTTAAGGTCTTTTTAGAATAAGAATGTACTGTGTCTTTTTTTTTTTTTTAATAGTATATTCATATGAAGCTTTGAACAGTGTTATTACAGATAGATGAATCCCTGCAAGGCAAGCACTGTTGCCATACCCAAGGGAAACACAATTTTATTTTTACACTTAGCTGAATTAATTTATTGAATTGGTACACGCTATAGTTAAAGGTCACTATGTACACATAATTTCTAATAGCTGCAACTTTTATGTGAATTCTCCAGTGCCATAGAGAGAAAAATGAAAGCTGTGTTGAAGACAATGGGGTTCTCCCATTCTGTACTGAGATTATGACTTCTTTAATATCCTCTTTATAAGAATCTTTGTGGTTTAGCACCTCATATGAAACTTAATATTTTTACTTAATACTAATACCTGACAGCAAGGAAGAAACACAATTATACCAGGACAAAGAAGTTATTTTTAGAGCTCTGTATTGTCTGCTTGGCATCAGTTTTCTAATACTTGATATTAGCATGACATATATAACACATATATAATTTGACTACTTGCTGCACTGTATTCAGCTCTGATCTTATTTATATCTTTACTTTGGGAAGTTTATATCCAGATATGGTGACTGACCAGCTTAGCCATAGCCTTTTTTCACTCTCTGGCACAGTCACTGGTAATGCAAATGATATTGGCAGCAGCAGTTTGCTGATAATGAATATAGAAGAAAAATGGGTATTTGGAAAATAATGGCCATTAAAATCTATATTTCAGTATTCATTAGAAAATAGAGACTATGCTGGTGCCCTGTGTTTAAGATAACATAATGCTGCTTAGGTAGGGGTGACCATGTGATACAGGATCTATATTGTCATGGTTTACCATATTCATGAAAGGGAATTTTCTTGGCTGCAATGATTCTCTGCAAAGCCATTTTCCAGCAGTCTTAGTGTGTGGACATACTGATTCTGGCCCAGCAGACATAAGCAGACACTCTGCACAGGATCAGGCCTCTATGTGCCTTTAGTATCTGTTTCATACGATCATGTTCCCAAAGGACTAGAAATTTCAGATACCTCCTTTGTTGATAAAAGTTTCCAGGACATATTTTCTTGTTCTCTCTTGAATATCATAGAGTGAAAATTTTTGGGATGTGATTTTCCTTTGGTAAATCACACAACCTCTTACGCTTGAAAAAAGATTGTGTTACTGGGAAATTATGGTAATAAAAAAAAATAATAATAGCACTTGTGTTGGTGAGGGTTATTAAGAACATTACTGAAATATATTCTGAGATTAAAAACTAAGCCAGGTTCCAACACTTCAAAGATTCTTTCAGTTACAGAGTCTGAAGCTGAAACCATGTTTTCTTAACAAAGATTTATATTCCCAGAATCTGAATATACCACTGGTCCTCCTGACACATTTTTGTTGTTGATAAGCACTGTTGGCATTGTTGGCAACGCCAGACCAGACGGAGTCAG
Source organism: Pyrocephalus nanus (assembly GCA_038380795.1). Lineage (NCBI taxonomy): Eukaryota > Metazoa > Chordata > Aves > Passeriformes > Tyrannidae > Pyrocephalus > Pyrocephalus nanus. The sequence continues at coordinate 45,672,632 of CM076265.1, read as the reverse complement.
TACTGATTGAGGTGAGAGCATGCATCCTCCCTGCATTCAGCTCTGCACCCACTTACTATTCCTAGATTTCAAAAGGGAAGGATGAAAGACATTTTTCAAGGTTCTTGAAAGGGAAGTATAAATAGAAGTACTCAAAAAGCCTCCATTTCCTTGTTTTAATTGTTAATTTCCTCAATTTGTCTGATAATGGGAAAATGGGTTTAGTCTGTGGGTAGGAATGACAAAAAAATAAAACAGTGTGTATATTTTCAAAGCAATGGCACAGTTTACAGAAAGCACAAAACTCCACAAGGAACAGATACATTGAAACAGTCTTTTCTCAATTAAAACTCTACATTAAAACCCCACGTGTGGGGTTCTGAACTAGGGATTATAACTGGATTATTGTCTCCTCTTCCTCTTGTTTATTATACTGGCTAGGGGAATTACTAAGTTTTTTATGCTCAGAAGACTTTGGTAACTTTAATTAAAGGGAGCTTTAGATAAGACCAGTAACAAACTACTTGCATACAAACCATTTCTGGAAAACTCTTTCAGTTTCTGGTGATGCTTTGACAAAAACTGTAGGCTATGTATTCATTACTAGCAGTAGCATTTAGAGCTAGAGCCAACACATCTTTCATCTTCACTACCTACATTCTCTTCTGTCATCAGGGGACAACTTCAGTCATGGCTCAATATCTGAAATCACAGTGTGGAAGCAGAACAGGTTAGTGGCTGATGCCACTGATGTGTCAACAGATGAAGCTCCCTTAGAAATGGCAGCTACTAAACCTTTCCAAAGCTTCCTGTGAATGTCCTCACTACTCACCCTGGGAAGGTTTTCAGCTGTATGTCCGGTGCTGTTCACATGTCCATCCCACAGCAGCCTGTCTGTCCTTGTATCTGTTCTTCCTTGGCAAGCTGTACTTAGAGGATAAGAAATCAATGACACGCTGGCTCCTGAGGGAGCTGGAAAGGCTTTTTGTGTATCTAGTATCAAGCTCTACGGTCAATATCTTAGGGAATTTTTAAATAGGTATAGCTCATATAATTACTTGAGAACCTCATTGCAATGCTTACATATCTATAAAAAAATTTCAAAGCAAATAAGTATACTTAACATTTTTTCATCGCTATTCTCATATCTGAGAATATGGAGAAAATTTCTCAACAATGAAAGCTGATTACAGATTAGCCAACTTCATGGAAATTCTTCTCAAAGGACTTTTGAAATGAGACTAATGAAAAGATAGCAGGGAATAATTCTGCAGTAGAAGTGGAGTCAGTGGATATGTGGATATTTACTTTTATTTTTAAGATTCTAGATGTAGATTTCACACTTACATGTTAAAAAAGCATTATTGACTCCTTAATTAGGTTTTTAATGAGTTAATGTTTTGGTTTTTTTTTACCAGGGAATTTAGCTCATGCGATAACTTACACTGGTATCCCCACAGCACGACTCATGACTGAACTTCTAAAACATTGCATTTGGTACCCTCTTTTTTATTAAATGTCTTTTACCTTAACTCTCCCTTGTAATGAGGGCATTCCTAAAAATAGCTTGTGAACTATATATCAGTCTTTGCTGAGTCAATAGGACTAGTGGAAGACTCTCATCCCTCCCCAAAAAAACTCCAGTAGATGGTGCAAGACAAAGAAATGTATTGATTTTTATTTTAAGTAACACAAAACCATCTCATTCTCTGGCAAATTTTTTTCCCCTGCTTTTCATTGCAAGAGGAAAAAGCATCCTGTTCTAAACAGGTAGTTGTTATTCCTGCCCAACATAGCACCCTACATTTATTCTGTGTTTATTCACATATAATTATTAATATGATGTAAGAGCTCAGCAAGATTCTTCTCATTATCTTTCATAAATGAGAGCAAAATGAACTAGCAGTGAGCTATCAAGAGCTAAAGCAATGTGTGGGAGAACAGAATGGTCCTAAAAAGTTAAGGATTTGTCCTGCTGGCCCTCTGAGGATGCATATGCCAATTTTCCAGTGAATGTGCACCAAGCAGAGTGATGAGTGACACCTAGCATTTACAAGCTGGAAGCTTTCCTGATATGACAGTCTGACGTGAGCTGATGGAAAGAGCCAGAGCTCCTCACAGCAGCAACAGGAGGCTTTACTGTCCAAAGGCTAGCTTCCTAACAGATGTAAAGCTGCCTCGCTCCACTGAAAATATCTTCTCCTTATGCCCAAGTTTCTTCATTTTAATTGAAATATAAAAGCAGATGGAGAGCTTTAGGTGGGTTTCCTGCAGACAACAAAAATGAATGAATAATCTTTCTTCTAGTTAAACAGAGAAGCAAAAAATTAAACTTTAATGTTTTGTCTCAGATGGGAATGCTTCATTTTGGTTTTGACTATGAAAATGGTAACATCTCCAAAATATTAGGCAAATTATAAAGAGAACACTCTTCCAAATAATCTGTCATGCTTGTTTTAGAAAAATGCCAAAAGAAAGCAGTGCATTTTTATCAGTGTTTTCTTCAAAATTATTTGCCCTAAACGAGTATGAATTCATAAATGTGTTCTAGTTACCTAATTTTTTAATAAACATTGTTTTTATTCTGCCTATCTCCAAAAAAGGAATAATGAAAGAAACAACAACAGTGACATCGCTCAAAAACAAACAAAAAAAAAAGCCTAAAAAATAGGAATTTATGTATGTATAGAAAACCCAACTCAAGGAACTTTGAAGAGGTATAAATGATTATTTTTTGTCCATATGTGCATTTATGCTATAAGATATTCTCCACAATACTTCTCTTTTATCTGAAGGTTGGGAGCTTCAAGCAACTGATGAATTTAAGACTGGTTCATCATTTGAAATACTAAATTATCCCAGAGACATCCAGGTATGAGGCTTAGGTACATGCAGGGAAATAGAGGAAAGACCTGTGTGCAAAGGACAGGCCTCTGCAGTCCATCATGGCCTCATGGCCTCCACATCATAAAAACATGTAGTCCTCTGAATGTCCACCTGGAGCAAGAGTTGGTGGTGGATCTTGGCGTTATGATTCTGATAAAAGGGCATCTTTGCTTGGTAAGCAGGTTCTGGGTGCTCAGAGTGTGGTGGGTTGTCACCAGTGGCACTGCTGATAATGGTGAGTGCTTACAAAGGCAAACACCTAGCTGCCCAGAAGTGCAAAGTGCTCCTAACACGTTTTGGGGAAAGGCAGGTGGGCTAAACTGGAATCCTTGTAACCAAACTGCTACTAACTGGAACTGCCAGAATACAAAGTTGAACCCATTGACTTTCTGAAGATAAGAAGAGTTGAATGTGGCTCTGGGACCTGGGAACATCCCAAACATGAGAGGATCACAGGTTTCTCAGAAACCACTCAATCAAATCATTATTATGACTACGCTTGTACTTTTCTGAGAAAAGCTTATTTACCTGGCTGTAGTAATTTCTTGAAATTCAATATGAATATAGATCATGGTCATAGTATTCTAAGGTAAAAGTAAAGACTTGATGTTTATTCTAATAAACAACTTTTAGTTTTAAACCCACATTTTTGAAGTTACTTCAGTTGTCTATTAAGGAGTTCTTCAGAGAAGTAACTAACAGGGAGAAAAATAAACTAAGTAACAGGAAAAACAAAAAAGGAGGAAAAGCACAGAAGGTTGCAGTAAAAAGGAACCTGGGTTATATGACATCAGTTTATTTTGTCATCACATGTATATGAGACTTCATGATGGTTGACCCTGAAGTTCATTCAAGCTCTGAGAAAATTATCCCAAATCCTGCTTGTGGCTGCCATTGCAGTAAATGTATCCTTTTGACCCAGCCAAAACACTGGTACCAAGTGAGCTTTTTTTGAATCTTCCCCACACAACACAATACTTCCGTGTACTCTGCTGTGGCTCAGCATTGCTTATTGTGGCAATAAAGATGTGAGGAGCTGAAGACAGATTTTTGTTATAAATATTCTTCAGGACATATAAGGGAGTAAGGTGGAACAATACAGAGGAATGACCTCTGGAAAAAGAAAAAAGAAGGGAATGAATGTCAAGGACTAGTGAAATGGAGGCAGAAGGAAAAGGAGGAAGAGAAGCCTGAGACTTCCTGTTGGATGGACTTGTGCAATATACCATTGAACATTTTTTTCCTTTGTTAATGTTTACATGCATATGATTGAACCAGGAAAATGAGAGTTGATGGTGTACTACAGGACATTATTTCTACTTCAGTGTCAAAAAAAGAAGTACATATAGTTCAATGCAGGGTTTATTAGCTTTAATTCCTTGTTTTATTTTTTATTTGCAGACATTTGGCATTATCTCAGAGTATCACATTATTGAACTGTCATTTTTTCCTATGGATAATATAGCTTAGAATAAAATCTGAGCACATGAAAGGAAAGTTATTAAATCCTGAGAATTTAATTAATTTCATACTGCTTCCTGAAATACATAAATCACTTTGACATGAAGACCAAAATTGTTCAAAAAGCTAGCTAATTAATGAATATTTTGGCTTCTAGTGATGTTGAAGAACGTGACTCCAGTGAAACAACTGAAAGGTCTGATCATTGAGAAAACATGCAGATGAAAATGATTGTAATTCAGAGAAGTGAATGTTGGAAATGAAATAAAAAGATAAAGCACACATCTCCTTGGGGGAGTTATTCAGCAGTACAAAGCATGTTCTGCTGTATTTGGGGACTAATAGTAAGAGATCTGTAGCCTTGCAAACTCATTAGCTATAAATGTCAGAGAAGAGGAGCTGACTGACTGCAGGATGAGTTTGAACTCTCAAGGAAATACGCCATACCTCTTCTGGTGTGTTATATCCAATGTAGTATTTTGGCAAGCATAGGGTAACATTACAGCAGCTCTGAGTAAGAACTGGTGATACTCTTGAATAGGTGCCCATCCCAAGAACAGAGGTCGGCTAATACACGAGAAGAAAACTGCTAGTGGGATGAGTTTGGGGATGAGTAGCTCATCAGGCTTTTTTAGCAGTATAGATACCTGTTGCTTGTATATTAGTATACATATTTATACTGGAATAAATACTGTGAAGAAAGGAGACACAATTAGACAAAACAGTTGTTACAATGAGAAGTAAGATAGACCAGTGGTTAATAAATCTAGGCTGGTAGAAACTTTCAAGGCTCAGTGTTGGGCCATTTGGTTTTTTGCTCTTGGGTGTGATGATTCACAGCCTGACAGTTTGCTGGAGCTCAAGGCAGAGGTTGAAAGGATCATGATGGCTCACCCAAGCTGCATGGGAACTTGGGGCACAATGGCCAGCTCCATTCCCAAACTCCCTTTTCTTCTGTACAAGAAACACATCTTTAAACTAGGGATTTTTTCATGCTTTTCTATAAAGCCTGGCTAAACAGGTCAAAATCGCCACCTAGTGAGGATAGTCTCTCAGCTCACTCATTTCACACAAGTCTGTAAATACAACTGAATATTCGTAAAATTCCACTGAATTTGAGTGTAAATGTTATAAACATTTTGCAGGAAAAAAATCAAGCATTTAAGGAAAAATGTGACAGGAACACAGTCATTTTCCATAAAGTAATATGTATCCCAACACAGGGATTCCTACCACCTTTCACTGCAATCGTTAAGGTGCTTACTTCAATGTCTTCAGAGTGTATTTACAGGTGTCTTGAGTGAAGAGCTAGATTTGTCATCTGCATTGGGTGTGTTATGCCTCCTGCATGAGTAGTGCTTCAAAAGGTCTCCAAATTCTTGATCCTGGTTTGAATGAACTCCAAAAAATAACCAACTGCATAATTAGCTAAAACTCAAACAAGTATCCAGAAGTGGTTTCACTTGAATTATGTCTGTAATGAATTGAAGTGAATGCACAACAAAGAAAAGATAAACCCACACGTACTGTATTAGCAAGGCTTTTGAAAGGCTTCCAGTTAAATCCATTTTGCAGGTTCCTTTGGCTTGATCTGAGTGACCGAACAGGCATTTGGAATCTGCAAACCTCTCCATGGTTATCAAACAATTTTTCAAGTTTCCACTTTCTATTATTTCAATCCTGACACCCTATGTAAGTTGCTTTCTGTTACAGTGAAGAAATATACTGACTATTAAGGTTTAAAAAATGCATAGCAAATCACTGTTAAGATTTTATTTAAAAAATAATTAAAGTTAAATATACGATATTTTAGATTCTTTTTTTTCCTGTCCTAAATTTAGTCTTTTAAAATTTAAATTGTAAAGACTCTGTGCAGTTATGAACATAAACCATAAGGAAAAGTAAGGGAAAATATGATATGAGAGGTGTGACTTTCAAACAACCACATAAAAGAATTCTGAAGAAATCGTGAGTAAAAATAATAGTGAGACAGGAAGTAGAAGTTGGTTTCTTTTCTCAAATTATTTTCCTTGACTTGCCTTGGAAGACATAGAGTTGTGGTGCTTACTGCTGATGAATATTTCTAGATCTTTTTGAAACTGCCTATGCCAGGTTTATTTAAAATCAAATTTTGAATCTTCTAGCAATGTAATAGGGATCCAAAAAGAACTTCAGGATCCATTTTCTTTGCTTTCCAAACAGGGCTACTTTTAAACTGCTAAATGCTACTGCCTAAGTTTATTTCCAGCTTTCCACATAAATAGATTATCTTCTATGTGTGAACACTAGACAATGATGAAATATGCTACGCAGACAGAGCATGGGGGATTATCATGGCTGAAAAATTCAACGGGAGTTTGAATGTGGAGTTACTGGTAATACCTTCACAATAGACTGTAGTATCTTACCCCTTCTGCTATGAGGTCCCAAAGGTATGTGGACAGGACTGAGACACTGCATTGTGAACACACAGACATCAGATGGGGAAGGAAGACAGGCACTGATCACATCAAAAGAGATGTCCAAGAAATTACATCATGTATTTCACACATTTCTGGCACTAACTCTGTAACAAATGTGAATGCAGCATTGTTTCCCTGTGTACAACCTCAGTATGAAGCTTTTGCTTAGGTTGGTTGTGCTCCACAGAACCTGTACTATGTTCATGTACACTGACTGAGCTGCCAGACGTGCTCGTTTTCTGTATGCCAGGAAGGAGAGCTCACTTTTGCCTGCATGGGGTTACCAAGAATACATCAGCAGTCATAGTCATACAGGAGTGTCTACCTATCACATGTTAGAGTTGATGCCTCAAATTAGGATACTAGTAGGAATAGTGGGGAAAGGAGTTACAGGGAACAAATTAAGGGAAGGAGAGGAAAACAGTGGGGATGAGCTATGCCCTGAAGCCACTGGCTGCCCACTCTCATACCCAGTAACAATCTGTTGTGTCTGGAGGGACTGTGGAAAGCTGAAATGGAAGAGACTGTAGGAGCTATGGAACCAGGAGGGTAACCAGTTGTGGATGCTGTACCGCTTTGGCTCGGGTTTCTATTTGGCATGTAGAAGCAGTTGTTCAAAGGAAAACAAGAGGAGAATGTATTTTCATTGGAGCTGCATTTTATAACCTTTCCTTTTTTCTCTGCACCCACTGGAGTGGAACCGCTAATCTCTGCAACTTCCCCAGAACAGACAATGTCATCCATCATGCCTCTTCAGTCTCAGCAGTTCATTTCATTTAGGGATGTGAGCCTAAGGAATTCTGCCCACACTGCATTGACAGGGTCAACTGCATTCTCCTCACAGTTTCCTCACACATATAATCAAGTATGTGAAACAGAGGACAGTGTATAGATCTCTCTTTTAGACTGTAACTTTCCGGATTTAGAACTTGCCGTGACATCTGCTAAGATACCAGATATCAGAGGAAGGAAACTGAGGTGACAATTTTTCCAATAGCTGAATATGAGAAATGGTTTGAATTGAGAAGCAAATTAACTCTGTGCTAAATGCTAGAAATTTGAAATAAAATTGTTCCTGGGTGTAGTTTTTCATGTGGGGTCAGAAAAATAGCCATTATGTTGTACCTCTATTGTTAAAAGGAAGGAGGACTTTAAACAGCGAGAAATTAAAGGTAAGGCCAAGATTCTAAAAGAAATGAAAATATACCTAGAGCTGAGATGAAATATAGCACAAATTTGGGGATATTAGGACCAGCTCTTGGGAAAAGCTTGTGAAAGCTGTTGTTATGTTAAATAAACTTCAGTATGTCATCTGAAGGGCAATGAGCCACAACTAGATGATCTGAAGAATCATGACAGAATCATGGAATGGCTTGGGTTAGAAGGGCCCTTAGAGATCATCCAGTTCCAACGTCCCTACCATTGGCAGGGACACCTTCCGTTAGGCTCAGAGCTCCATCCAAATTGGCCTTGAACACTTTCAAGGATGGGGCATCCACCACTTCTTTGGGCAACCTCTTCCAGGGCCTCACCATCCTCACAGTAAAGAATTTCTTTCCTATATCTAATCTAAACCTACCCTCTTTCAGTTTGAAGTCTTTCCCCTTTGTCCTGTCACCACAGGCCCTTGTAGGAAGTCCCTCTCCATCTTTCCTGTAGGCTTCCTTTCAGGTACTGGAGGCTGTAATTAAGGCTGAAGCCTTCTCTTTTTCAGGCTGAACAAAACCAATGCTCTCAGCCTTTCCTCATAGGAGAGGTTGTCCATCACTCTAATCAACTTGGTGTCCCTCCTCTGCCTTGACAGTTGATATCCTTCCTGTGCTGGGGACCCCAGAGCTGGATGCAGCACTCTAGCTAGGGTGTCACCAGAGCAGAGCAGAGGGCAGAATCCTCTCCCTCAACCTGCTGGCATCACTGCTTTTGATGCAGCCCACTGGCTTTTTGAGCTGTGAGTGCACATGGCCAGGTCACGTCCAGCCTCTCATCCACCAGCACCCCAGAAAGGTTACACATAATTGGACACACCTGGGTGTGCTTTCACCCAGTCTGTCAGAAGGTCTATTGTTCATCCAGCAGCAGACCTTGACTTTACCAGGAAAACAATATAGTGGAAAAGAAAAGAATCTTTTGTCCCTGTATTGAATCTTTAACCAAGTAGTTGCTATAGCAATATCATTTTTTAAAAATACTAAATTTAAAGTAACAGCTTCTAAGAGCTATGTCTGCTCCTGTGAGACATATTTTTGTTTCAATTTCTCTCATGCTCAATTTAAAGAAACTGAGATTCTCTACTCCCACCACCAAAATATTCAAAGTTAATTTTAAAAACAGAACAAAAAAGGGATTGACCTATTTTCCTACTTTTTATTGCACCTCCTTCTGTTTTAGCATTCCCATTCTACATTAGTTATATGATGTGTACACTTTGATGTTCAGGGATAGATGCCATGGGATACAAAACCTACTGTACACTGGCTAGATAGAGGCTGTAGGTGATACACTGATGACAATGCCTCTGGGTTGGCACAGATTAGAATCTGACTCTTTCTTATGTAGTGTCTTTGTAATTCACTTGGATCAGGCTTTTTATGTATTATTTGATACAGTCTTTTCCTTACTGATTTCTGTTTGGGTTTTTTTTGTTGTGTTTGTAGGTTTTTTTTGTTTGGTTTCTTGTTTTTTTCCTCAAAGTTACAGTCCAGAATGGAATTTATATCTTTCTAGGATATTATAGGATTTAGGTGAAATATTTTTTTACTTTTAATTCATAGCTGAACAGCCAAAACTTCCCAGCTTAGGTTAGCAATTTGCTAGTGACACAGCCATTGTGGTGTAGAGATAAAAGAAAAACCTTTATGATGTGCACAATATGTTTCACTCTCTTTCCCCTTATCAGAGAGTCACTTATCAGGTACTGCCTTGGATCAGCAGCACTGGGAACCCTGTGGGTGCAGATGAGTTGGTGGCCTTGGGCAAGGGCAAGCTGACATCTTGCAGGGCTTAGGGACCACCAGGAGCTACTGCCTCATGCAGAAGGAAAACCCTGGCAACTGGCAGCACTGGTGTATGGGTGCAGCAGCTGCCCCAGCTCCTGCTGAGCTCAGAGCCCTTCTTCATTTTCCCTCCTTGCAGCCCTGCTCTGTGCAAGCAGATTTTCTGCTGCCGAGGTCGTGCTGGCCCCAAGCCCCCTTATACTCCATCTTTTCCCTCTGTGCTTGTGGAGGCGTGAGCAAATAAATAGTTTGGTCCATTACCACCTTAGAAAATAGAGAACTTGACTGATAGTGACACTGATGAAACTGGTTAGTATGGAAAGTGGCACATGGCTAAACTATGGCCCAAGAGTGACACTACTGAAGACTGTCACTAGACCTACCAGAGTGATTTCAGTAGCGTCATTCTCTGTGTATGGAAACAGGAAGTGGAATATGTTAATCTTATAGCTCAAATTCACATTTCCTTTTAGCTTTTTCAGTTATTCTGAAGTTCAATGTGTTAGAGACTCAAAAAAAAAAAAAAAAACCAACAAAAAACACCAAAAAGGAAAAGGGTAGGCTGGTGTCTGTTAGCCTACAACCATGTGAGTCAGGACTGACTGCTATGACATTAACAAAGGGAAGCTTATGTGTAGCTATGTCAGAAAAGAATAATGATCTGGGGTCATGCAAGTTCTGGTTGATGGTTGGACTAGATGATCTTAAAGGTCTTTTCCAGCCTTAATGATTTTAAGATTCTAAAAAAAGCCAGATTAAATGAAGTCTGAAATTCCACCAGCTAGGTCAGCACAGTTCACTGAAAATCCTCCAACTTACAAAGCTTATCTATGTATTTGCTGGACATTTGGCAGATAGATTCCATTTTAAGTGAATTATTGATAGACAAATTCATCTCTGCTGTTATTAAGCTCATAGCAGTATTGTTTGGCACTCACATTTCATACCCTGCAGATATTAATTAAATTACTAACACAACCCTTTTAATTATCCATATTCTTATCATACAGATTCGAAGTGAGATAGGAACTATGGTGACTCACTGAGACCATACACTAATGTTTTCAGGCATTGTCTACGAGGAAAATGGAATTTGAATGCATGCCTTTCTTCTTGCCATTAAATAGACATTTGAATTTCATAAACTCTTTTCTATAAGGAATGTCCTTGCTTTGGAACAGTTCCTGTGGATTTTTTTTTTGTTTTGTTTTGTTGTTTTTGTTTTTTTTTTTGCCTGCAGAGCCATCAGGAATTCTAAGTGGAATATTCAATAACAATAATACACAGCATGGATTGGAGCCTGGATGACATTTACCGTTTTCTATGCCTCCTCTAGCACTGCAATTTTAAGCAGAACATAAACGTTCAATTTCATACAGTAAACTTGGTCCAGCTGGGTCAATGAAATTTGGAGAAAGAATGAAAAGAAGTGTAAATTTTTAGCTGTGTAAGAATAACAAAGAAAATACACAAATGATTGAAGTACAGGACACTGTAGTTTCTCCATCTGGAAGCATCCTCATTTCTCCAGAGGGTTGTGATTTGAACACATAGATTGAGCATTTTGGAACAATCCAAGGAATTAGGTACTTATATTTTATTTTAATAAAGGGATAGGACCCTGGACTTAATACGAGCTTTATCGTGAAGCCCAGCCTACAGACCAGTCACTGTCGTTTTCCTTTATCCTGAAGTGAATCTTCATCAATGCAGGGAGGTACTACAGGAAATGACGCTATGAAAAATATCCATCCACACATACCAATGTGGGCTGGTCCAAGCTATGGCTTTCATGAGCACTGGTGGAATATTAAAAAAAAAAAAAAAAATCCCAGGATCAAATTTTCTGGAAATTAAGCTTTATGCATAGGGCCAGGGCCCTAGATTTACCAAGAGAGTCTGTGACCACCTTAGGGATTGACTGCCTGTGCACAGCCCAGTGCTGACATGGTGCTGTCGTGCCCAGCCTGGTACCTCACTGATCCCAACCTTGCCTTCCTGACTTGGCTTCCCAGCTTGACCTCAGACCTGCCTCATAACTACAGATTTGTCTAGTGATCATGGTCAGTTGGCCAGTACTGGTTACCATCACCAGACCTTCTCTGTGTGCCTTGCTGGGGTGCCACGGGACTGTGTGGCTTGTCAGTGACGATGCTGCCCAGTCTGCCTGGCTGTACTCTCAGCCCGTGGACCACTGCTCATGCAGAACAGCCAGCTCTCCCTAGTCCCTGACATAGAAGTTAAAGTCCACTCAGTTTTGTTGCTTAGCTTTAGTTTTCATTATTCTTTATTCTGTAAATTAATTCTTAAATTCTTTAAATTAAAAGCACAAACAGAATTAACTTTCCAAATTTTCCAGCATGTGAAAGATCTAAAAGTGAACCACTGAGTTCTACTTTCTGTGAAGTTACAGTGAGGTTTGGTTCTGCTTTTGTTGCAGTGCTACAGTGAAATTTCACATTCTGTTGCAAAATGCATAGATCAGCACAGGGAAAAATCTGTGGTGAAATAACTTGCACTGCTGCTTGCATAATTTTTCCTTCATAATGCATAAGAAAAAACTACAGAAAAAAAAAAAACACACATCAAAACAAAATCCAGCAAATGGAAACAAAAAAGAGAAGGGAACATATTTTTCTAAAGAGGAAGGCAACAGCCAGAACAGTGACAAACACGTTCATAGAATCACAGGAAAATTGTGGTTGGAAGAGACCTCAGGAATTCTCAACCTTCTGCTCAATGGAAGATCAGCTACAAGGCCAGACCAGGTTGCTCAAAGCTTTGTTCAGCTGGGTCCTAAAAACTTCTCAGGATGGAGCCCACAGAACACCTTGGTGCAATCTGCTCCACTGTTTTTCAGCCCTCATAGTTCAAAAGTTCTTCCGTAAATCCACTCTGACCCCTCTTGCTTCAGGTTACACACACGATTTCTTGCCCCTCCTTATACGAGCTCTTGTGAAGAGCTTGGCTCTATCTTCTCAATACCCCCTTGGCAGGATTGCAAGGCTGCCATTAGGTCCCCCAGCATCTTCTTTTCTCTTCTCCAGGCTGAACAAGCTCAGCTTCCACACTCTCTCAAGTTCCCATTTCAGAACGTGAAATTAATTGAAAGTATAAATAGACCCGAACAGCAACTCACAAAAACTAGGGAAGTGCTCTTCGTAATGGAGAAAATTTTACTTTACACACAGAGCGATGTTCTCATAAGAAATTTCTTACTGATTGTGACCACTGTATGCACACCCTCTATATATGTCACACATAGAAATGTGCTGAAAAGTGATGATCAAAATCCTTCCACCACACAGACTTGCTAAAGGAGGATTTTTTTTTTTTTTTGATGGAAAGAAAAATTCTTTCCCTATGAAACTGAAAAACCACCTTTACCAAATATTCTTCCTGGCAATTGAATGAAAGTAAAAATGTACTGAGAGGTGAAAAAAAGAGAAACTTTCCATTGTGTTTTAACTCTTTTCAGGGGCTCGAGTGCCTGCTGCTACCAGGGAACCAGGCAGCTATTTCTGGGGCCTGTGCAGGAATAGGTCCCTGAATTAACTTTTGATTTGGGCTAAACCAACTCTTTCAAAAGGTGGGTTCTTTTGCTTCTGTTCTTACTGTTTGTTTGTACATTCATGCTCTTTGCTGGTTTTTCAGTTTTTCTGATTGGCTTGTTCAATTTTTTTAAAATCGGCAGATTGGGAACCCTGGAACCTCTAGCTGAGGCTTCCAGGTGGAGTTAAGTAAATGGATATAAACCTTGCTCTATTGACCCTGAAAATGTAACCACACTCCAGATTTCAGTCATAATAAGCAAGTCTAAAGGCTGTTCCTTTATACGTGTGGAGATGTGAAACCTCACTTTTCAACCTTTCTTTTCCTCCCTTCATATATCAGGAAAAGTTTCATATGAGTTAAAATACTGGTGGCTAGAACTGCTTCTTTATAAGCACTTGAAGTAATGAATCTTCAGCTATCTGAAACCCAATATTTATACTGTAATGAAACTGCATAAAATCTGGTTATACATTAGAACATATATTTTTTGGAGGAAACAAAAGCTGAGAAGCTTAAGAGCAGGTTAATACCCCTGCACATGAGGTAAACAATTTTAAGAAGTGGCTGATCTCAGGTGTATGCTGAAGAACAATTTGAGTCTTCACTGAAACACAGGAACCATCATAGCAGCCTAAATTACACCATGAACTTAGAGAGAAATTTACCACACTCCCTGTGTCTACTTCTTTGTCAATCAGGACAAGAAGGACTTCAGCCTTCCTCCAGCTAAGCACATCTATGCCCATCTTGTGGGCTAGCTAGCAAGCTGCAGCAGGAGGCAGTTGTGTTGGGAATCCTCAGTAATTCTGTCTTGTCATGGTCATCCTTCTTGACTGTGCATGTGTTTGTTGTCAGTAATTTATGTAGCATATCTGATTTAAAGACATGTGTTCACACTCCATTGATTTCATTGACCCTACAGTGAATTCTTATTGGCTCCAGATACTGATTTTTTTTAGACTGGCATCTCTGACTTTCAGGGTATTTCCTAGGTACAGACTGGAGAAGAATTTTACTTTCTTTTCCCTTTAGGTCATCCAATTTTGCTTTGAATGTGCCCACTCAGGCATTTTTGACAGTCTCTGTTTCACAGGAAGTTCTGTAGGTGATCAGGGCACTGCTTTTTGTAGCAGAACTGCACAGAACATGGTCCTTCACTTGGTCTTCTTCACGCTTTCGTAGGCACAAGCAACATCTCAGCACATTCAGAATGTCTGTTTGTGCAGTCTCACTCACAAAGCAGTAAAGAATGGGGTCTGCAATGCAATTCAAACTTGTTAAGGCCTGTGTGATTCTGTAAACCTTATACATCTGCAGCAAAAGATGTGGGTCAGTGGTGAAAGGTTCTCTGATGCTGCGAATAAGCAATATAATGTGATAAGGAGTGAAGCAAACAATGAAACTAATTGTGATATTCAGAATAAGTTTTCTCACTTTTTTCTTTTCTTCATCTAGCGTGGCTTGGTTACACTTCACTACTTGGTAGATTTTATGGTAGCAAAACAAAATGATTATCAAAGGGACCAAGTACCCTGAGCATATCCGAAATAAATTTATCCGTGCCTGCCACCTTTCCAGGGGGTATTTATCATAACATAATGTATGATTAGTGAAATTGCAAGGATCATTGAATACTTCTTTGTGCACCAATATGACTGAATTCAAGATGCTTTCCAGAAGCCAAACAGTTACGCTGACAATCAGTGAAAATCTTCTTGTGCGCAGGTGCTGGAGTTTCAAGGGGTGAACTAATGCCAGGTACCTGTCAACAGAGATGCAAGCAAGGAACGCGGTGCTGGTGTAGAAATTCATATACATAAGGAAGGCAGAAATCTGACAAAGTGTGGCAGAGAGCCTCCAGTCATCTCCATTCCAGGCATAATTAATCCACAGAGGTAGAATCAAAGAGTACAAAAGATCAGCCAGCGATAGGCTAAAGATGTAGACTGCTGACTCATTCTTTTTCCTCACCTGAATGCAAGATGCATAGAGGGATATGCAGTTGATGGGGATACTGATTATCATCACAATGCTGTACACAAATGGAAACAAATATTTATCCAGGGTGTGATCATCATGGCACGCAGCAGTGCTGTTGTTCATTGTCCACCCTGAGTGGTATCTTTGGGCTAATTCCAGCCTGGATGCAGTAAAGACCCCTCTGTAGTCTGACAGGTGGCCATCTGTCAGTTCTTCAGGACCTTGTTGACAAGGTTCCCACCTCCTGTTGCCAAAGAAGAAAAACGTCAGCTATAATATTTTTGTTTGTTTTTATGGTCTTCTTGGTGTGTGTGGGTTGTTTTTTTTTTTTTTTTTTTTTTTAAGAAAGAGACTGTGTTTGTAGGAGATCAAAGGTTTTAAACACTCCTGGAATTAGGACTGCATAGGATGAGGAACCCAAGATCTAAGGTGTTGAGGTCAGTTAGATGTAAACTTCTACAGCAGAAGCAGGATGAGTAGTTAAGACACTTCTAGGGGTGGGGTCGTGTCCTGCAGTCCCAGGTCTTTCTTGAGGGAGAGCTGAAGGAGATCAGAAAGCAAACTAGAAATAATAGAAAGGCACTTTCTATTATACTGGTAAGCATGATTTTGGGAACATAAATGTAGCAGATTTCTATCCCAAATAACCTCCTCCCCTCTAAGTCAATGGAGGGGCAAGGATAGAAACACAGGGATTCAGTTACTACTGGGATCTGCTCAGAAGAGGAAAATGTGTGACTGGTATGTCTTCCTATTGCTAATCACTCTCCCATTGCATTCTCACACATTCCTGCTTTCTCTCTCCTCCTTTGTATGCAAACCCTCATGTGAAACCAGGCAGGCTGTTGGGTTCCTGCACGCACAGGAGAATCTGCCGAGTGTCCCTTTGACTCATGTCAGGTGGAGACTGAGTACAATTGTTCATTTACACTTCTTTCCTCTAAAAATTGTAGCTGCCATGCATGAGCTATAAAACCATTAGCAACTAAGTTTATCTTAGGCATTACCAGAGCTGTGGGTATCAACAGCTTCAACATGAAAATACCAGTAAAATGGGAGCCCTGACTAAAGCAGTGGGACGGAAGGAGCTGTGCATGTGAGATGTAGAAGCAAGTAGAAGAGCTGACCTTTAAGTAAGAAATGGTGTACAACCATAGTTGTGAGACAGTTGGTACTCACTGGTTGTATCACAGATCTGACATTCAGTAGTTCTCTTCTCTAAAGACCTAGTTGTTATGTTCAGGAAATATGAGAATGAAGAATATTTGTTGTGGTCCAGTTCTACTGCCAAATATTCTAACTGCTTCAGGGACTGCCTGTGATAACTCATGTGCGCTTTGAGCCTGGACTACCAGCAGGGGAGGTGAAGAGGCTGAAGAAGGAGTAGGTTGCAAGATAGCAAGTTTGCAACTGTCCCCACATGGGAAAGAACTCAAACTGAAAACAACTTGTGTTTAGAAACCTTCCCATTTGGTAAGAAAAAATCAGCCTTTTATGGGTTTGATGTACGTGTTTGGGGAACTTGTGGGTTTATCAGAGAAACCCAAGCAGGTTTATTGCCTCTGCTGAGATGTTATTATATGGATCTCTTGTCTATTAAAAAAACCCTTTTATGCAAAAAAAAAAGGAGCAATGACAAAACTATTCAGAAAGCACGTATTTAATTTTACCAGCCACTGCTTTATTTGATCAAGTTGGCTAATCTTTTACAGTTAGAGCTAAATTAATTCCCAAGCTTGAAAGACAAGGAAAATTCTTGAGAATGACTTGCCAATTCGGTCCATTAAAGAACTTTACCTACATGGGAACTAATTAAAAAAAAAAAGGCAGTGTCTATATTTAAGACAAACATAACATGTCTACATTTCATTGTGATTTAATAAAACCACATGGTAAATAGGGCATTGTAAGCTTACCAGTATAGATAAGTATCACAAATTAAAAATCTAGGTCTAAAAATTGGATCGCAGGTTTTTGCTGACCCAGTTCATACCAAAAACAGCAGACCAGATAAGTAAAAGATAAAATGCCTACCTCTTCTTCTAATCACATTTTAGCATCTCTTTGCCTATGACAGGTCTCTTCATGTCTAACAGGGAAACATGCCCTTTCAAAAGCATGTGTGTAATGTAGTGTGAGGCAGTGTTTACTAGTCTCATGACTGAGAAACTGGAATTCCTTCTCCCTCCCCCATAAACTCTTTCTCTTTTGTCAGTTGTTGTATTACAGAATCATCATCCTTACAAGCTCCTAATTTGTCTCCATGTTGCTCACAACAGCTTCTCTCTTTCATATCTGCTCACAGACCAACATACCATTTTCTTCATACCACCCACCTTTTTTGCTTCAGCTTTCTCATTTTAGCTCATTGTTTCTAAGTTTTGCCCTGTTGATCTCACTGATCATAGGGTAAAACACTTGTCCTTTTATTGCACTTGTCTGAATAAACCACGTTATTTGGGGCAAGACTTTGCTTTGCTTTTTTGCCATCTGCCTTAAGGAGCTAATATCTGAAGGTATAATTGATCAATGGCAGGCTGGGCCACTGAAGATGAAATGCAAAAAAAAAAAAAAGAGTTTAGACCAAACAAAATTTGCCATCTTGGAAAGTTTTTTCTGTCCTTCATATTCACGTCACTATATCCTATCTTTTTCTTTTATTTTAAAACAGCATGTTCATTAGCTTCTGCGAACACAGCCCTGGAGACTGTTTAACATTCCCCAGGTAATCCATGTCCCAACTTTGATGACACATTGATGGTACTTATATGAGGACATGCTTTCAGTGAGGATAATAATGAGAAGTGTGTCATTCTGGCATGTATTGATGACCTATACTTAAGTGTGTCAAAGAGCCAGCAAATAAAGCATACCACAGTGCATGCTGCAGTTTTTTGCACAGAAATATAAAGCAGAAAGCACTGTTTTTCCCTGATTACAAGAAATTTCAGTCAAATTGCTTAGGGTCTTATTTCAAGAGAAGTCATCCATATCATACTTCGTTGCCTAGTTGTTTTTCTGAGAATTAAGACCTTGTAATACAAATGATTTTGCTTACCTGAATGCATTCCCAGGTTTTCTCTCAGATACTGAGCATACCTGCTGGTTTTGCCCAGGAGGATGGCATTGGTTTACAGCTATTCTAAAAACCCGTATTTGATAATTTACCCCACTGATTTTTATTTAAAACAAACAAACCAAACCAAAACAAACTATAAAGGAATTTCTGTTTAATGATGTAATTTAATGGTTTGACTTTCATGGTCCAAACCCACTGTGACTAATTCCATAGACTTCTGACTTATTTTATAGACTTGTTTTGCTATGAATTGCATTTCCAAAAAAAAAAATATTCTTAATGGTAATTTTTTCTTTTAGGCACATTATTCAATTATTATCATAATTCCTGCCTCTGTCATTTTGCTACAGAAAACCTGCTGTACAAGAATTCTGCAGAGCCAATAAGACCTAAAATTTAGAGAAATGGACTAGCAAATGTTATGCTTCAAGTAACATGCAAATAAGCCTGTAAAGGAACCTTGTGAAAGTTTCTAGAGAACGGTGGTAATTGTATATTGTATTTGTATCAATGCTTTCCTACAGTATCTTCTTCAGGTTCAAAGAGAGCTTTATGTAGTCTGTCCATTGATGACATTTTGAAAGTAACAAAGTAAAAGTTAAACTTTCATAAGCAAAAATACACAATTACTCTTATCTGTAAACAACTATCTAAGGGAAGAGAGGAACAATGCTGTGTGAGCTAGTGCAGTAGGTGCTGTACTGGTGATACTGTACATCAACCATAAGATGGAAAGACAGACCACTTTCTGGATTTGCTTTTTTTCTTAAGGCAATTTCAACAAAGTTGTTTGCTTTGTGTCCTCAGAAATAAGTTCTTTTGCCAAGTTGATTTCCTCAAGAAACTTCACAATTCAGGAGAGCTGAAATACACTTTTCAGCAACATGGAATTTTTTTGATTAAATTAAGCCACATTTTTCCTCAAGCAACACTAAATTTCACCCATGGGTCTGCATGAGATTCTGTAGAGACTCCAATCGGTTTTAAAGAGCTCAGCCTTTTTAACTTGAAAATACTCTTTATAGACTGCTTTATTGAACATAAACATTCTGTTAATGTGAGCAAACAGAAAAAAAAAAAGTCTTTCAGGATGTAGGCCATGCAGGCAAGTATTATAGCATTACGAGCATCATGTTTTCCTCTGTACAAAATATTTTCATGTACATAATTGGTATTCTAAGAAGCTACTTTTACCAGCGCTTATTTTTCTGCTAAGTTTTAAGCTTTGTGTGTGTGTGTGTGTGTGTGTGTGTGTATATATATATATATAAATATGTATGTATGTATGTATGTCACTGAGTATTTTGTTAGTGCCATAAAATACTAAAGAACAATGATAGAAGAACTACTGGAAACCCCTGTGACACTTGAGGCACTTTTTGCAGTGACAGGACTGCTCAGAATATTGAAAACCTCCTCTCATAAGGAGCAGGTATTTTGATCGTGGCACTATCATTACAACAAACAAAAACCAAGCTGGCATGTCTTTCCTAAATCAATCTTTGTTATTTGCTCCTTAGTCTCATGTTTTAGTTGTGCTGAGATTCAAATAATCCTTCTCTCAGAGAAATCTTTTCCAGCCCCTCCTGTGTCCCTTCTTTTTGTTGCATGACGCCAACCTCATATTAAGGCAGAGGTAGCTTGAAACCTGTACCAGAATATAAATTGTGTGTCTGACTTCTTGGATTCTGAACACTTACCTTGGCAGCCATGTGTTCCTGTGTAGCAGTGTCCCCGTTGTACCATTGGTAGTGTAACCCGTGTCTGCTTCTGAGAAAAAGTGTCTGCTTCTGCTTTATCAGATACAAGACAGGAAGCTGCTCTTAGAAAATGAGTCACACATTTCACATATTTCTTAATTTTTTGGCCTCTTTTTTTTCCCCCCAATTCTTTATTAATCTAAGCTTAGCCATGGGAAACAAACCAAACACAATTACAAATAAGTATGCAAGAAGGACATTGCCAACCTTGCTACATCTAAAAATACTTTCAGAGAGTTTAAAAAAGTTTAATTGAAAATACTGCCTAATTACATGAGCAGAGTATATTTTAAACCCGTTAGCTAGGAGACATTACGTTCTGCAGAGAAACCATTCCACAGAAAGAAAATACCATGTATTAATTGTGTTTACTGGTATATGTTCAAAATATAGCATCTCTTTTTTTTTTTTTGACTGAAGGACCTCACTTGCCTTTCCCTACAAATTTATCACAGAATCAAATAAGAATGCACTTAAGGAGAGTTCAAAAATACATCACTTCATGACTTTGTGGAAAGAGAATTAAGCATTTTCAGAATTTATGAGAAATTTGACAATAGTTCTAGTTAACAAAGGATAACAGAATTTTATACGCTGTGACAGGTTGCGTATTTCTGTATTTTTACATAAACTGAATCTGAGGTTAGATACAGCTTTTACAGGAGTGATTCTTTTAGCAGGTAATTCTATTCAAATAGGTGGAAAACTGTTACATAAGCACAGTTCTCTTTCCCCTCTGTGATCAGAACAATTTACCGTACGCATTTTTTCTTAAATTCTGTTTGGAATGATATAATTCTTTAAGAAACTGGGTACAATTTCACTTTAAATGTACATCTGTGAGGCAACACAAAAACTGTCCTGTGATGATTCAGATGCTAAGGAGAAATGAAACAGATGAACAAATTTTAAACCTCTAATGCAGAGGCATACAGACTTCCTTGAAAACAATACCAGCCAGCTCTGTAACATTTAACCATTGGATGGAGAGATTTGGTGCCTTCTTTTTCATCCACATTTTTTTAACTGATATGCTTGTTACACGAAGCCTAAATTATTAAATCATTCCGTACTTGTGGCCATTCTCAAACTCTTATCACAACCCCCTCTGGTTTGGTGAAAGGGAGGCCACATGGTTAAATCAATTTTTAAAATAAATGTCAGTCACGCCTTCATTTTCATTGAGAAAAAAGTCATTAGACAAAGTTTACCGCTTTCCACCTGCCTTTTGGTAACATGGTACCTACTAAAAACGGTGTCTAGTGTGCTGGTTCTGCTGTTTTGTTGAGGATCCTACACTGATGAAGAAGTTAACAGTTATTATTATTAGAAATAGAAAAACATAGTTGAAACATTTCTACAGTTCTTCAATCTAACAACTGATAGTGGAATTGAAAGATCAAAGAAAGTAAGAGAGGATACAATGCCTTTTATATGTTCTGGAAGTAAAGCTATATGCAAAAATCAACTCTTGACTGTGTCCATATGCAACAACTTTATTTCTGATGTAAACAGCACAGTTTCCCAGGGGTTTTTTGAGATCTCGACATACATGGTATCTCAGATATCTGGCTATCTTGGGACCATAGGTGTTCTTAGTGTTTGCTGAGATTAATGTACTATCAATAAAAAAAAAGGAGCTGAAATAGAAAAGCATTAAGAGCAGAAAACTACTTTATCTAGAAAAGAAGCAATGAATAAGTCCTCAATAATTTTACTGGATACATTTGCACTTAGAAAGGGTCCAGATCATATGTCCTTGGGCCATGAACAAATGCGTAAAGAAGATTTAAAGCAAGGCCAAGATTCTTAATGCACAATAAAGTTCAGAGTCACACAAAAATATCCTTTTATTGCCATCAAAAATAGATTCTGAGAATGTTTTCCTGTATCACCTGAAGAGGAGACCATTACCACATCATAGGATTCAAATAAAAGTTTTGAAAACTGACACTTTTAAGCTCCTACAAGTGATTAAGAGACTGAATTTCATTGCTGAAACTTTCTATGTGGAATAAATTGATGCATTAATTTATGAAACTATCAGAATTAACCAACTAATAATTTATGATGGTTTTGCAAACCTTCCAGGTGTGCAAAGCTGTATAGTCTGCAGGAATGAATGTTAAATAGGACCATGAGCCACCAGCCCTGTGGCTCTGCCACTGACTCACTGTAGCCCTGAGGAGTCACTCTGTCCTTCTACATGTAATAATGATATTGTATAGCTCATTTGGGTGTGAGCAGGTTCATTAGTTAATGCTCGATATTGCTGCAAAGTGCAAAATGTTTTGTGAGTGCTTGGTATTGTTATTTAAAAAGAAATAAACAGGAAACGTCAGCCAGGCATTGTCATCACTGAGACATTAGATCCCTAAATGACAAGATCCGCAGAGGCTCGAGTAACAGCATTCTTTATGGATAGAAACGTGCAAAACCCGGGCTTTTCCACAGCTCTTACACAATGCCCCCAGGACATCCGCAGCGGCATCTTCTGGTGCCTCATTCCTCCTTTGGGCACATGAAGTACCTCCTCTGTAACACACTGTCAGCACACTGAGAGCTCCCCATTAGGAATTTTGATAGGACAATCAAGCTGATGGCCAGTCTCCTGATTTCTTTTCCTCTGAGCCGAATGCTTGTATGCTGGAGTCTGAGGGACCACCCTGGCTATCCCCACGGAAACGCTGGGCGTGTCTCACAATCTCAGCTGCTCACGCTTTGGTGCGGCTGCCCCACAGCGCACCCCTGAAGGCGTAGAACAGAAAGGCTCCTTTAGCCCCTAGACCCTCTTATGTTAAACTCCTCTTTCAGGATCCCTCTCTGGGGTCGTGCTGACGCAGCTGAGGCCAACTGGGATTCCCCGGAAAGGGCGCGGGAAGGGCTGCGGGGCCGGGCTTCTGCGGGGCTGGCGCGGGCCCAGGGCCGCTCCCTGCCGCTTCCCCCGCGGCGATCAAAGGTCCTTCTCACAGCGCACTAGAATGTGCTGCTTCAAAGCGCCGACTTGTGCCGACTCTTCAAAGGATTCGGTGGCAGCCCGAGAGGGGGGCAGAACCAGGAAACTGGCTCCGAGTTGCTGTCGAGGGCCTGGGAATGAGACGCACTGAGAAAGGCCATTCCTCGCCAGGACAAGTCCCGAAAAGGAGGGTCAGAGGCTTCGTAAAAGAGACGTAGCTGAGCTCTGCCCCGACCTGCGCCTGCTCACGCTACACTGAAAGCAGTTCCCGGTGTGCTCCCAGATAAACCCCGCCTAGCCTCACAGCCACAGGCTTTCCCACACCCAAGATGGCTCCACGATAGCTTCACTCGCCGCTCAATGCCCAGTTCCAGCGGGGCGGTGCGCGCCTCACAGCCACAGCTTGCCTTGCCCTTTGTCGAAATGGCAACCGTTGACTTCATCAAGGGAGGGCCTGCCCGTAAAGCGTCTTCCCCTCCCTGCACCTTTCCCTGGAGCAAGATGGCGGCGCGGGCGCTGGCGCCCCGCCCCTGGTGATGCAGGTCGGCGCGGTCACGTGCCGCGCGTTGCCGGGCAGTGCCGGGCGCTGCAGGGACGGGGCGGGAGCGGAGCTGGAGCGGCTTCGGCACTGGGACTGGCACTGGGATTGGCACTGGGACTGGCACTGGGATTGGGATGGGGTGCGCGGCTCTGCTGTGGGGTGCGATCCTGCTCGGCTGCAGCTGCGGCCCGGGACCCCCCGGTGTCGGTGCCGCTCCGCTGCTGACGGCCACCTACGTGCTGGACGATGCGGACGGGCTGGGCAGGCAGTTCGATGGGATCGGGGCCGTGAGCGGCGGCGGGGTGAGCGGCGCCCCCGGGGTTGCGGTGCGGGCAGCGCTGGTGCCCTCCTCGGGGCGTCAGGGGACGGGAGCTGGGCATTCCGTCCCGTGGGAATGTGCGGGTCTTGGGCCGGAGGGGGTTCCGGGGGGTAGCCGTGAGGGGTGGGGGATGTGAGAGCTAAGCCAGGAGGGGCTTTTCTGTAGAGGGTCTTCGTAGCTCCTCGTCTCTGCGTCTAAGAGCCAACAGCCGGTCGTCGTCTTTCCTGTGTTCCAGTCAGCAGAGCCATGAAATTCCTGGAGTTTTTACTCACTCGTGCACCTGCTAGGGTGCTTTCCTTGCCCTCCTGCCTGTGTGCCTCCTGTTGCCTTTGGTATATGGTGAACCAAAGCAGGGAGAGTTCAGCAGAGTGGGAGAAATGGTACGGGGAGGTAGCTGTGTTTTCGTGCCATAAGCCTGTGTGGTGTCTGTTTCTCTTTTCTCTAGACTCTTTGCAGTGAATTGCAAGTAACCAGAGTACAAGGCAATTGCAATCTACGAAACCAGAAATGCACAGTTTAAGGGTTAGAAACGCATTTCTGTAGGGGCTTAGCTGAGTTCCTGATGCTATAATTATTTTTGTAGGTTTATTAGCCATGAGAAAGTCTTAGAATGAAAAACTGGGATGTACTTAAGCATTTGAATTAGGTTTTCATTTCTTTTCATTTTAGGCCACGTCTAGACTCCTGGTGAACTACCAAGAACCTTACCGCTCCCAGATTTTAGATTACCTGTTCAAGGTAAAGTTGGTTTCACTGCTACAGTAATGTTTAATTTCATGCAGAGTTTTTGATTGGGTAATACTGGAACTCCAGTTGTAGTATATTCAATGCTACCTGAAATTAGACAAAATCCTATCTTATAAAGAATCTACTTTAATGTTGATTGTTGCCAGAACCTTAAATTTTAGCTGTTGTTTTTGACAACCAGGATTTTGTTCAAGAGTCTGTTTCTTCACATTACTATGAAAATTCCTTTCATATTTTCACAACGTTTTAAAAATCCATTTTCAAAAATGTATTGAACATACATTGATCATCCATGTGGGCTAAATGAGAAATCATTTTTATGGCTAAAATTAAGGATTTAGCTGTTCGAAGTAATGACAGTAAGTGGGTCTTTGAGGCAGTTTTGATTTTTTGGGGTACGGATAGACTAACCTAACATGAAAATGACTGTGCAGACTGCATGATTTTAGTAGCATATCTATTCCAAACTAGTCTCAAGTATAACTGCAGTTACTCTAGAAGGTGCGTAAATGTTATTGGTGTGAAAGCTGCCTTAGTTAGCAAGTGTAACCTGTGTAGTTGCCCAACTTATTATAAGGCAAGATTATTGCGCTGGACATTAATAGCTTGCTTTGCTTTTGGCACTGTAAATTACACTGCTGGAAGAGGATGTCATGTCACTTTCAAGTAATGCAATCCAGATGGCTGGAGGGGAATAATTTGCTGTGTAGTTTAAAGAATTAAAGTGTAGCATAAGGCATAATATGTGACTGGGTGATCAAACCCTATGTTTTTTGGAGACTGAAGCTGTGTGTTATTAATACAAATTTTCTGAAGAAATCAATAGGCACATGGTAAAAGAAAATCTAGCTGAGAGATTGTGATTTTCAAAGAATTTTTGACATGTCCTTTCACCAAAGCCTCTTAAGCTGTCGCACCGTGGAGGGGGTATACCTTGCCTTATTCTCCTTGCCTTTTAATGTCAGTCAACTTTCATGATGGGGATGGGAGAATAAATGTGTTAGAAGTTTAAAATCAGAAATGTTGGGAAGAGAAATGGTATATTGGAAAGATGTACTTTTTATTTCAAAGCAAATAAAAAAAAATCCGAAACTTGTAAGCCAAACAAGCTACTGTCTATGCAACTTATTTTCTAATCAAAATGCATTGTCTTAAAACATTCTTTGAGATACCAGAATTATACTTGGGTAATTCCATGGAGGAGGCCAGTGGTTATTAAAATAATGATTAATTGTAACTTCTGGCTTGAGCAACTCTTAAGCCACTAATGGCTGGAAGAACATACTAGGAGTAGGGTCACCTGTATGAGCTTGAATTTTATATTTGTCTCCACCAGTCAGATGCCAGGGGAGGGGGATAGTCGATTAGGTGGCCACTTGTATTCTGTTGTGGTGGGTTTTTTCCCTCACTCGCCTTTCTTCATCTAGTTAGGAGATTATTTCTGACCTGTATTCATGTTCTGTCACATAAACAGGATAACCCTTTACACTAAATAATAAATCATTTACAGAGACATTGACTTCAATAATTTGATTTTAAAAGGAAACCAATTTGACTTCTAATAACATGAAAATACTGTTGTGTTCCTCATGTAGCCCATATCCTACTTTAAGAGTGGTTCAGTATTTGCTTGAGCATAACCAATTTAATATATGCACAGTTGTGAAGGTGTGTTGTTAACAGTTTAAGAGTCAATGAACCAATTGAAGACTAGTGTACTATTTACACTGCTTGATTTTCTTTTGAAGCAGAACTCTGTGTATCTCTTATTGCATTTATAATGGGTGTTTAAAAAAAACCACCACACTGCATTTTTAGCTACTCAAAATTTTATCCTTACTTAATGCATTCTTCTTGTTAACAGCAGGATTCTGTTTGGTTTTCTGTCTTTTTTTTTAGCCTAATTTTGGTGCTTCTTTACATATTCTCAAAGTAGAGATTGGCGGTGATGGGCAGTCAACAGGTACGGATTTTACATGAGGAGCGTTTAACTTCTTGTTTCAGTGTTGCTGTAAGTAACATGTCCTGCACACATCACTTTAGCTGAGGCATGGAAATCCATTCTGTAGTTGTACTGAAGCTGCAAAAAAAAAATGTACCTGTTAACTTGTAAAGAGAGATTTATACTAACCTTATGGAGACAGTTCTCACTATCATATGATTAATAGCTTGCATTCTAGAGCAAATTAATTCTTCCCCCCCTCCTCCGCCCAGTAGCTTTCTGAATTGCAGAGCGTTTCTGAAACACCAGTTTTGCAATACTTAAAAGCATGAAAATGCAAAAAGAGCTGGTCAGAAGCAATGACATTTCTTTGGTTTAATGAGCTGCTACATTTCACTGGAGTGGCACTGACTGACAGTCGCTACTAGTTTTTTCTTTTTTCTTTTGCCTGAGCAGAATTGCAAATGAAAATGTCTTGGTGTAATTTATTTAGCTGATTACATTCACATATAGGAGAAGCTCTTTAATAACTGCTTGTAATCAGAAGCTGATAAGCAGTGATGAAAGCTCTTATCTTTCTTTTCTTTTCTTTTTTTAATCTTTCCTGTAAGTAAGCCTGGCCACATCAAGAACAGACTTAAACTAGGCACAGTTAATAAACAGAAAGCACAGAATCTGGTTTTGTGGCATTATATATGTATTTATTTGTAATGCCTGTGTTTGTGTAATACTGATTTTTTTCTCTGGTTTACTTTCCTTTACCAAAATTAGCATAATGAAAAGTACTATACTGGGTTTAAAAGCTCAGTATTTGTTAATGAGTTGTTGGTGAGAGGAGAGAGGAGTCGTCTTCTGGCAGAAGTCTAATTTTGGAATCTATTTATTCTGTGTTCCTGATAAATAGAACTTCCATAAAGTCAAGTGTTAGTAAGGTAAAAATGCATATATTTTAGCATAAATAGTTGTTGCAGTTGTGTACACAAGTTATAACTTTACTTTTGTGTGTAATGACTTCCCTTGCAACACCGATTCTTTTGCACCTTTCTAGTTTGTTTACCTTTGCCTGAGGAAATTCAGTACATAGTGTTCAATTCCAAAAACTCTTTCTGCAATCACTGAACACCATGGAAATGATAAACTAC
The DNA here is from genome assembly GCA_038380795.1 of Pyrocephalus nanus. Classification (NCBI taxonomy): domain Eukaryota; kingdom Metazoa; phylum Chordata; class Aves; order Passeriformes; family Tyrannidae; genus Pyrocephalus; species Pyrocephalus nanus. Next base: position 45,644,830 of record CM076265.1, on the reverse strand, counting down.
ATGTAAAAATAAAAACTCCTCATTTTCTTTAATTGAAAAACTTCATTGTAGTTCCTTTCTTTTCTCTCCCTGAACTTGCCTTGCACAGAATAAACAAACTATAACCTTCTTTTGTTTGTTTTTTTTTTGTTTAGAACTAAGCTGCTTGTTTAATTTTGTTTGTTTGTTTTTTGTTCCTCCTCATCCTAATGCCATAACTTTCCTAGTGGTTGTTGGGACCGAGATAATCATGAATATAGATTTAGATATAGATTAGTGTTATCATAGCTAGGAATAGAAAATGCCCAGTGGTTAACCACATCTGATGTTAAAAGCAGGTAGAGTCCCTTAAAAATCAAAAATATTAAATTTATGCTAAGTTTATATGCTAAGAACAGAGGGTGGCAAGTCTTGCATGTTCCCTCCCACTCTTCACTTTGCTCTGAAAATGCATACCAGAGAACTTGTGAACCATGTCGGAGATATGTACTTGCATACTGTGGCAATGAGCAATACAGCAAAGTTTGCCATGTGTAACAGCTTATGACACAGAGCATAATTGTAAGCTACCTGTCTCTTTCCTTCCTAGATGGTACTGAACCCTCCCATATGCACTATGAAAATGATGAGAACTACTTCCGGGGCTATGAATGGTGGCTGATGAAAGAAGCTAAAAGGAGGAACCCCAACATTAAACTGATTGGTAAATTGCTTCACACTTTAAGATTTAAATGCTTTTTTTATTTCCCTGACTAAATTACCTATCTCTCACACTTAAATTAACATATTCATTTTAATGGGCAGGTATTTTGATGTTGCAGAAGACAAAGTAGAATCTCTAATATTTATTAAGCTTGCCTTGAGGCTTCACTTACCATGTTTTACTTTGTTACAGTAGCACAATATCCTTATTTTGGGCTAAAAGAAGCATAGGGTAAAAAAAGTCAAATAATTTGCTTGTATCAAGTAACAATAATGCTTAGATTGTATCACAGCAGTGAACGTAAATGATCATGAGAGATGAATTTCTGAATAATAGAGTAAAAAAGTTGAGAAGGATAAAATAAAGCTACTGGAAGTATAAATGTGTGAATCTTATTCACACTTCATTCAATTATATGTTCTTATTACAAACTAATAACCCCCTCCCCATTCTAGTGGTTCCTGTCTCCTGTTGTGTTAGGTATGTAGTTGAGTTGTAAGAGGAGTTTCTTGTCTTCCTGTTTTGATTGTGAGTTGTGTATATGCTATGACAACACTGATGTGGAACCCTAGATTGTATTTTTGAAATACAAAATGTATTTCACACAAAACAAGGTAAGAAATGTGTCAGTTAAAGGGTGTCTAATCCCCCTGGTCTTTCAGGGGTCAGGCCATATCCAGCAACAGAGCATGACTTGCTGCAGGATTTGTCAGTCAGGTTCTGTTAAGCTTACTATCTATGACTAAGTGACCATTAATAACAACCCTCTTCCCTCAGATCAAGCTCTCAACAAAGGAAGGAGGGTTTACCTTTAAATTAGCCTGTGGTATCTTGTACAAGTCAGCTGAAAACTTAGCAGCATCTGGTTAGGTTAATTTGTTGTTCTACCTTATTACAAGGTCTAGTAAACAGCTGGGACAGAAATTCTTTTTCATGATGCTAATCTTCCTTCCTCTATTATGATCCGATCATCACTTCTGAAATTCATATATAGGAGATTAACAACTTTTTATGTTCAGTATTGATTCTTTGTCTTAAACTTTGTAAATTTTATCCTAAAATTTTTGGATTTTTAAACCTGTTAGAGCTAATACCATACAATTTAAAGATTTTATGTAGTCAGTCTAGTTGTTCTTTAGTAATGACAGTTTTCTAGCTCAAAAATACCCAAACAGCTGTTAATATGTTTGATCATGATTTATATTAGAGCATACTCTCCAGTTAAATAAGTTATGTTTTATTCATTAAATAAGTTATGTTCCAATTCTTCACTGGAAGTAAGTGAATTTGAAGTGTGTGCCTCCTTCTTCCTTTTAGGTAAATTACAGCTTGCTATTGAAACTTACTGAGTAATGTAGACCAATCACTTACCTTATTCATTTGTTCTTCTCTTTCCAGGATTACCTTGGACATTTCCAAGATGGATAGGGAAGGGTGAAAACTGGCCCTATGACTATCCAGATGTCACTGCTTACTATATTGTTTCTTGGATATTAGGAGCAAAACAGTATCACGATTTGGACATTGATTATATAGGGGTCAGTAGTGCAAAACCTGTATATTTTATCTATCTTCATTCCCAAGACCTTGGTCTTGTCTCTCTCTTTGCTGATTATTGGAAGAGGAGGATGGAAAGAGAATTTTTTAATTTTTTTACTTTTAATTGCAGTTTTGGCTTGTTCTGTTGTCAGGGAAAGGCAGAAGTTATGTTAGTTTACAGTCTTTCTGCAGTGATGGCTGTTAAAGCAGGACCAGTGTCAAATGGCTCCTGCCTTCCCAATTCTAGAACTAAGTTACCAGAGAATTTGAGTGTTCTGAAATCTTTTCCTTTTCTCCCTTGCTTTTTCTGCTTGGGTTTCAGCAGTTACCAGCTAACAAAAAGCATTAGTTAAGACAGTTTCTGCAAGTCAGCTAACATGACTTCTTAGCATAAAATATGGTTGTTATTTTGCAGAAAAGCAATCCCCTGCAACTTCTTCCATTTTTACCTGCATTATTTACAGTAAAGATACATGCGTTACAGTACATTGTAACTGCTGTATTGTGCTACAGTGCAATATATGGAAGTAGTAAATGAATATTTGAGAAAAAATGTCATAATTTGGAGATGAGAAAGAGAAGCAGACAATCTGGACAAACACTTTTCAAGTTCATTATTTGACCAAGAAAGTGTGTGGCTAGGATTCATTTAAAATCAGTCCTGTACTTACTGAACTCTTATTTTGGACTTTGAAGTGTTTTTATATAAGACAGTTTAACAGCAGAAAAGCTGAAAATCACTTCAGTAGTCCAGAACAAAGCTGCTAAAACTGTTCCCATCCCTCAAAAGATGTCTGACCTTTCTGCAGTAACGGGCAGGTGTACCTCATGTATATGTCCTCTGGAATGCGTCGCCTTTGGTGTTCCTCACTTGTTTCAGCTGGGTCAGTCTTGCACTGTGGGTAACACAGTGATGCTTCAGCAATTCAGTTGTGGGGACAGGGAGAACAAACTACTGTTACATTTTTCTTTGCCCTATGTTCTTGGACTAGAAGGTAAGTTCTGCACTTCATATATTTGAGCAATGCTCAACTTCTGTTTGGTTACTTCACGGTAATTGGTCTTCTGAAGAATTGACCTTCTTTCCTTCAAAGAAAACGGAATTTCTGCTTCTATGGGCAGTGTGGGGACACTGCATAACTGCATATTGTTTAATTTCTTTGTGAGTATAATCTGAAATACATGAAATCAGTGAGATTTGTGAAGGCTCAGAAACTGTCAGAACAATTTTAATGCTGTTGTGCTTTTATATTGTTAACCTTTACCACTGTCTTTGTTTATAGCACTTGTTCTATATTGCTATTCATTTTATGATGAGATAAGCTTTCAGTAAGTAACTTTTTGACTGGCTCATTTCTGAAGTCACGTTAGCATTTATTGAAAGATCTGGAAATACCAAAATGAGTTGGGTTTATCCCATCTGCAGGAAACTGCTTGTACATGGTTGTGTAATCTAATCCTATGGGGGGATACTTTTGTGTCTGTTTGCTTAAATTATGCTAGATCTCTTTCGTGTTCAAGTTTGGATGTAGTCCTGTATAAATTAGAAAGAGCTGTAATCTTCATTGAATATGTTACTTACTCTCACTCTCCTGTATTGCAACAGGACCCATTCATTAGGTCACACTTTGAAGCCACAGTGTGTTTCTCGATGATTCTTATCAAACTGTAGACCAGTTGGTAACTGTCATGTGTAACACTGCTGCCATTGTAGAGCTCAAGCAGCTCTAGCACTCTTTTCAGCAAGAAGGCAATCAGGAGACCTTACAGAAAGATAAAAACCCAGCTCTTATGAACTTCCATGCAGAATTTTCCCCTGAAAAGCTGATAACAAAACCAACCAGAGCACTTTCCTCTAGCACACCAGAAACATGAAGTTGATTAATGGATTGTATAATCTCACATATATATATATATAAAAAAAAATCTTCAATTATGTATTGACATATCCTGAATTTTCTAAATGGATTTTTACTTTTCCTTTATAGATATGGAATGAAAGGGCATTTAATAGCAAATACATTAAGGTATGTATTTTTTTCTTATTTCTGTAAAGTGAAATACTTGTCTTATCTTATGCAAACAATTAGCTTTTCTGAATTTGCCTAGGAAAGGGACCCTAATTCTGCAACTACTTCACTTACTGAACTCTGTTTCTTGTAGTTGCACACATGGAATTCTAAACTGAACAGATCTCTAGGTTCTTTATTTTATGTATCTGAAACTGTTATTTTGAACATAAAGTGTGTCAGTGTATGCTAAATGTTAAGAACTTTTACATTTTAATGAACACTTCAGTTGATGCTGCTGAAATCATACAAATTTGTATCATACCGGCTTGGATATAGCTAGAAGTCCAAGATCTAGAATTATGTGAAATTCTGTAGCAAAGTTCTAAGGTTATAGTGCCTTAAATATTGCTATAAACCTCCAGGATCTTATTTTATAGGACACATAGTAAATGCCCTGTGGCAAAATTCAGTACCTTTTATTCTAAAAGGTTGGAGGAACACAATATTACACATAACCAGTCTAGAGTCTCTAATATTTCTCACTGCTGAATGCCCCTGCTGTCCCCTGCCGTGCTTTGAAAACTCTTTCCTACTTGTTACATTATCTTGCAGTGAAATCATAAGTACAAGCTTCTGCTTTCTTCCTTCCTTTGTTGTTTCTTCGAGGCTAAGAAGCAGTAGAATTATCTCTTCTTAAAAGCAAATAAGAGTTATAGAATGGCTTGACTTGTAAATGACCTGAAAGATCATCTGGTTCCAACCCCCCTGCCGTGGGGAGGAACACTTTCCACTAGACCATGTTGCTGAAAACCCCATCCAACCTCACCTTGAACATTTCCAAGGGTGGGACATTCACCGCTTCTCTGGGAAACCTGCTCCAGTGCCTCACCACACTTAAAGAATTTCTTCCTTATACCTAATCTAAAACCTGCCCTCTTTCAGTTTGAAGCCATCTCCCTTGTTCTATCGCTACATGCTCTTGTAAAAAAGTCCCTCTCCATCTTTCCTGTAGGCTCCCTTCAGGTACTGGAGCCTTCTCTTTTCCAGGCTGAACAATCCCAACTCTGTTGTGTCATCTGGAGGTTTTCTCCTCTGTCTTGGCTTCCTAGTGTGGGGAGAAGGAATGTGGAGAACAAGCTGTGGAGTTGAGGTGCAGCATTCTGTTAGCTTTTGGAATGCTGTTGAATTGAGCTTTTGGCTTCTAGAGCTTAAAATTTACTTTAACATTTATTCTTAAAATCACCCAAATATTTACTAAAAAAATTGTGGCCTTTCCCTCACTGTATGTTAACTGATAAAAGTTGGTGGTTTTTTTTTTTTAACACCTGTTTTACCATTCATTCTCTTACAGTGTCATGTGGCACCTGTTTTCTAATCAGCATGATAATTCTATTTGCAGTTAGCCATTTTGAAAAAGGTCAATTTACTGAAGTGTGCTGCTGCACATCAAACATTTTCTGTAAGGTCTGCTAAATACGTGACAGATAAGCTCTCATTTATCTTAATTGTAAGAAGTTATTTTAGTTACTTCATCCACTCAGGCATTAGTTATGTTTCTTATTAAGTAGAAGAAAAAAAGAAAAAAGGAATGAGGATTCTAATGCTTATAAATTCTTGTTCAAGAAGATCCTGTTCCTCCAATTATATCTTTAAATACTGCCATATTTAATCCTAAAATTTAAGGAGTGATCTGTACATAAACATCACTACTGGATGTGGGGGAACCGTTCTGCATATGTGATCATGGAGTGCATTTTGAGTGTCTGCAATTCAATGTCCTTGCTACTTATCTTTCAGCCTGGAAATTCTGCAACTGTTGCAGTCATTTTGTTCTTCTGAATTATCTCTATGGTTAAGCAATATTTCCCAATGTCTAGCTAGCGAGAAAGATTTAAATTGTGAGGACCTTCTAGCATTATGAATTTTTCTTCTGGTAAACTTTGAGTTTCAAAGGCTTCAAGCAGCTGAACAAAATTTCATTGCTACTTCTCTTCTTAATAAGTTTTACATCCTTTAGACCTAGGCTTTTATTGTCATCAGCACTTGGACTTTGATTTCTGTCCTTACTTGATTATATGAAAAACAGAGATGCTCCCTATTCTTCACATTGCTAGAGGGCTATTATGAAAAGTTATTTAAGGATTCATGCTTACTTATCTTTGAATGGTTGGAAAAATCTTGCTTATGCATGCATGTTTGCACATATCACATAATGCATCATTCCTTTATATGTAAGATTGAAAAAAACATTTTAGACTGTGGATTGATGTGGGTTTTTTCAGGTGCAACTGTATGTGCAAGTTGCTGAAAATACTTTTTTTTTTTCCTTCTTAATTGAGCCTTCAGATAAAACATGGTATATTTTGCATGGGTATGCTTTATCTAAGGAGTTCTACAGACAAATGTGAGAGGTTTATCATCTTTAACAATGAAATAGTAGGGAGAAGCAGTGAAGACAGAATAGGAATTCTTTTCTACTGGCATGTTTGAATTCCAAGTTGGTTGTCCATCAATTTTGTTATAAATATACAATTCCGGTTTTATTCATTATGTTCCCAAAAGTTAGTGAGACGAGCCAAGTAGTGAGTAAACTTAAATATCAAACACTTAGCATATCAAGAATTTTTTTTTCTTCAACAAAATGGGCTGTGAGAAGAACGTTTAGATGCTCTTCACTTGAACAGGACAGGTGTTAGGCAAAGATTTTTGTTCCTATAGAGAACTGCATGGTTGCAAGGTCTTTTCTATTTTGAAACTTCAGTCTCTGTTTTCTCATTATACTTTTTTTGAGGTCAGGTTAACTTTCGCTTCTTTCACTTGTGGAGTTATGTCCACTGCCCATTTCAGCCAGTCATTATTTTTAGATCAACTTAATGTGACTGTCTTTATGATAAATCCATTACTTTCGTGTACTGAATTGCATGCATGCAATGGAGTCAGTATACTGAGTTTCCAAGTGGAGTATATGTATGCACATGGGGTGTCAAAAGTAATCCAAGTGATGAGAAGCTCCTTTTTATGTAATGACTGTCTGAATACCATAGACAACCCTTCAGCTTTAAAAATATTTACCATTAACTTTGTCTTAGTTGTCATTTGAGAAGTGAGAACTTTTCTTATCCATCTTGGTCTGAAGACAAATGCTTCCACTGATGACTCCTACAGTTCTTAAATTGTTTTCAGTCTTAAATTTTCATGTTGCCTCACTGATGAAGGCTGTACTTTAAGTGGTGTTGTCTGTTACTAAGGTGCTTCGACATTCTTTGGACAGACTGGGTCTAAGGAACATTGGCATCATCGCTGCGGATGGAGATTGGAACGTTTCAAAGGAGATGCTAGTTGATCCCTATCTTAATGATGCTATTGAGGTAGTCGGGTAAGTGTGGGAGAAGGGAGGAATTTTAAACATTGCTTATTGCTTCCTCTCTTTAAGTAAGTTTTCATCTCCATTTTCAAGAGTCATATATTCTTACTTCATAATTCCTAGCCGTTCCCATTTTTTTCATCATCATGCACAGTGGTGATGGATTATTCTTTCTTATCTTCCTCTCTTTCAGTTTAGTGCATGTGCAAGCTGACCTTACCACTCTTCCATTATATCTTTTAAGTATCAGTGTAGGAGCTATGTTTTAGGCTTCTTAGCACTAGTGAATGACAGGAAACTTCTTACTAATCTGCATGTGCATCTTCAAAGCCACAACAACTTTAGGACTGAGTTCTTGGTTCAAAGATGAACTTGAACTTTTACAGTGGAACTTATCACCCTGGGACTTGCTGTGCTTGTGGTATTCCCTGGTATATGCTTGTGATTTTTCTGGTCATATCCTAAATCTAGAATTTTCTGTTTTGTTGCTTATATCTGATAACAGAATATTAGAAGTGCACACACAGACAATAAAATAGAAGTAAAAAAAACCCATCCAAACTTTGTAACCTAATACAGCCTACCTCAATTTTGACAGCTAGGAATGTCCACTGTTGCAGTTTCAGTTGATTGCTTTCCTTATCTCTTGTTCCATAATACAGTTTCTTACTACTTTGCTTCTGTCAACTGGCTTGATACTTATTCTGCTGCTCCTGCTTTCTCTGTAATCTCTGGTTTCTCAAACTATAAATAGTTTTTTAAAAATTACAACATGTTCCAAGTGGAAATGACCTATATCTGTATAAATTGCTCACTTGTGTTACATTTGTTAACTTATCTCTGTTGTTAACCTTATTGTGATAAAAACATTTTTGTGGTCACTAGTGTACCAGTTATCCTCTGTGTGTAAGGAAGTGTGATATGCTCATCATTGTTTAAATTAATGCATGGTTCAAGGGTTATAGTCAGTTAAGTAGGGACTTTATAAAGAAACTGCTTTGAGCTTGTAAACATTGATCACCTGTGCCGAAGAAATACAAATTATAATGTCAGCATTGAGTAACTCCTTTGTTTTAATAATTTAGAACTTTCCCAGGTTAGGCAAGACTTGCACCTCAACAAGTTATAGTGCATTAGGAAATGTTTTAGTAATCATTTCCATGCCAATACAACTTGCAGAATGAATGCACTGTGTGTATGGTTCTTATTTCTTTAAGAGCTTGACAGAATCAAGGCTAGAAGTACCTGTTATTGCTTGTGCCTTTAGAACCACAGATGTGTTTTAGTTGCTCTTTAAGAGGGAAGTTCTTTTTGTAAGAGGTCTTTCTCGAATGTCATAGAGATTTTTTTCCCGAACTGCCCCTGCCACCACTGATCACAGAAAAGGAACGGTTAGATTTTCCTGTGTAGTGGTGTTATCTGTCAAGAAATTAAGGGTAGTACAAAACGAGAACACCATGTTTCTCAGCCAGTACTGACTTTAAGATACCTGCTATCAGAGTTCTTGCTGACCTAGTGAAAGATAATAGTATTTAGGCATCTGTCCTTCAAATGCTAAGGTTCATGAAGTTGCTAGAAGTCAACTGTATCTGTATGTCTGTTAGATAACCATGTCTAATTGTTTGCAAAATCTGCTAGTCAGTTTGTTTTCCTAAATAGCCTAAATTCTTTCCTCAGAAATCCTTTTCTGTATATTCTTTTGTAATCTCTTTCCAGTTATAACCTCTTGGTGACTTTTTCTTAGTTCTTTTTAGTGTGGAATGGAGACCTTGGTTTAAATTTATATTGTTTTCATTTAGAAATTATCAAGATAATTGAAGGGATTGCTTTGGCATTCATCCACAAAAAGGAGCTGTCCTTTCCCTCTCTTAGTGTTTCATTTAATTTTCAGCTTTCCATTCTGTTCTGATTTTGCATCAGGTAACTTTTGCCTTGGATACCATTGCTCCCTATGGACCTTTATCCCTGCCTAAAATATAATTTGTAGTCTGAAGGATATCTAAGGTAGATTCAAGGTAAATGGGATATGGGGAGAATCAGAAGGGTGGAAGTGAGAAGTCATGAGTAAAGTTAGACAGCTTAACAGCAAAAGCTTTGTCTGCAGGGAAAGCAAAATGTAAACTTCCAAAGTTTTATTAAAAACATCAAATGGGATTGTTCATTATATAAGCCAGTAATCTGCTCCCTGAGTGCACTTTTCTATCTACCCGGATGGAAGGCTTTGCTGACATCAAGGTATATGACATCCACTGATTTCACTTTGCCCACACAGTGGGTGATCATCGTGTTGTAGCAAGCAAACATCTTTGTCAGACATGATTTGCCCTTGGTAAATCCATGCTGCTGTTCCCGGTTATCCTCCTACCCATCTAGGGCTTTGACATGGCTTCCAGGAAGACTTGCTCTGTGACCTTCCTGGGGACTATAGTTTTTGATGGCACTGTACTTTTTCAGATCCTCCTTCTTGAAGATGGACATTAAAACTGTTTGTCTCTAGTCATCAGGAACTTCCCCTAATTGTTTAATAGGTTACCCTTTTTATGTATAAGTCTGCAAACCAAATACTGCCTTATTCTAAAGAAAGATGTAATGAAAAGTACAACACATAAGTATGCTGTTAGTAATGTTATTAATAGTAACAGCATGTTCAGCTGAAGTAATTAAAACTTTGGGGGTGGAAATCTTGATGTTTCAGGCTGCTGCCAGACTGCACATAGTTAATATTGTGATATGTGGAAGAAAAATCTTGTAGCACTGCTTTCTGGAGATAGTGTGCCCTGTAACAGAAGATTATATCTGGTAGAAATACGCAGAATAATTTGAACATTGTTGGGCATTTGATGTTGCATGAATTTACAAGTACAGCAAACGCTATTGAGGGAACCTCTACGCTACAAGAAACTGTATCATTAGACTTGACATTTTAGATTTGTTTCATTGACTTCAAAGGTCTTAAAATTTCTGTAGAGAAGTGAACGGTAGTTGCAATTTTAAATCTTGAACTACAATACAGTTGAGTAATAAGGTGTGCATGTATCGGGGTTTTTCATGTTTCTTTTGTTGCTTGTGTTTAGGAAGAGCTCAGCTCATTTCTGTTGTTTCAGTGTTAAACTGGAATAGCTGATTAGCAGGGAAAATAGGGGAATCAACTCATGTTCCTAATTAGTTGTTTATTGTGTTTTTGGAAGGTTTATACATTGTAATTCAGTTGCCCTGTATGGGCTCCTTGTAGCTTACCATCAGCTTTGTAATATCAAAGTGGCTGATCTGCCAATAGAGTATCTTGCATGAAATGTGATATCATTTGTATTTATCTGTAGTTTCGTGTCTGTGAGAAAGGAAGAACCCAATGTTTTTCATTTTTCCTTTTGTTATGTACTTGGGGGTTTGGTGTGATAGAGGAGGAAAATGCCATTCTTTGAAGGCACTGTGCTTGACAGTCTAGTACATTTTGTTTCTTGTAACAGTTGTTGTTCAGGTTGCAAAAACAAGAATTGAAACATAATTTTTTTTTTTTTTAGCTATGTTCAAATAGTGCTGAAAAAGAAGATGCTGCCTTTCCCAATATAAAGTGTTAACAATTTGAAAAACATTTTTTTTTATTTGTCCCTTCTCTCTGTTCTTTGCTCTCCTTTTTTTTTCCAAGCTGTTGAGGTACACATTGGATAAGCGTGGGCTGGAGCAGGTGAGGATCATAGCCAGCGATAGACTGTGGGAGCCCATTTCCTTTGTCTTGCTGATTGACTCTGAGCTCCATGGAGTGGTCGATGTGATTGGGTAGGGGGTTCTCTCTTTTTCTTTCTTGGTGGTTTGTTTATAGTCTGTCTTCATCTTATTTATAACTAACACAGCCAAACTTTTACTTCTCTGTACTCTTACCTGCAAGGAAAGGATTGATTGTATAATCTTTTTTATTAACCCACATCAAATCACATGGCTATTGTCCTGGTAACATCCTCAACTCTTTTGAATTGTGAGTCCTCTATTAGATTGAAGATTCCTACAGGGTCTGAATGCACTTTTGATGAACTGAAGGTTTTTTGGACAATCCTCTTTATTCTGAGGGTTTTTTGGTTACTATAGTTGGTATGCAAAAGGTGCTTTAGCTTTACAGCTTTGTATACAGCCTTGCATTACTGATTTCACTGGTCTGTTACTCAAATGGTTGTGATCCAGAAATGGATTTGGGCTGTGATTCTTTTTTGAATTACAATAATGTCTTGATTCTTAGTTTCAATTTTGTTTTGATGAGAAAGTTGTGCTTGGAAAGCGTTCAACCAGCTAACTTCTTTTACTAGTTCTGGATTTTGTCATAGGATGCTAATATCGTGCTAGTAGATTAAATTTGAGATTGATTACTGACTTGATGGCTGCATGGAAATGTGTGTAAGACTTGCACATTAACTTTTCATTTTACAGTAGCTATAAATTTTAATTACTTTCTTCAACTTGGGTCTTTTTCATCCATCTTTATATATCTGATCCATAGGAAGTATAGAAATGAAGGCTTTTACTCCAAATACAGATAGGCAGTCAGTGTCATTTATCCCTGCAATCAATCCTTCCTGCCACTCTGAAAATGAACAGTATCCTGGCAGTTTTTCACAGGTGGAATCTTGGATCATGTGTGGATTACTTACTGTCTAAGTAAGCTGTAGTTGCTTAACTCTTTGCAAGTGTAAGTTTTACATCCCTGCTCTGATTCAGTCTTAACAATGAGGTTAAATAATCTCTTATGTATTTCAGCTTTTATTTGGCAGGGATGTTGACACATAATATTAAACACCTTTTCAGGATATGGAGTGTAGAAAGAAAGATTATTGCTTCTCTGCCTTGTTTTTGCAAGCTATGCACTTTATGCCATTACAAAAACCTTTGCTTGGTACTGAGGTAATACTTATGTTTCCAAGCCAAGGGGGAAATATACAGTAATCTCTACAGCAGAGAAGAATGGAGCTAAAATCTCTACTATCAGTTATATTTCCATTAGTGAAGCTATGTATGAAGGACTACACTGGCCCATTGTCCAGTAGAGGGAAAATAATGAAAAAAAAAAACAAACAAAACCCTAACACTCAGCCTAGAAAAAGTGGTGTTTCTTGTGTCCTTGCCATTAATGTATCAATTTGTCAAGTTTCAGGCTAACAGCAAAGGAAGTTTATGCTTTCCTTTTCAGTGCTGATAATTTAATTTTAGTGTATGTACTTAGTGTCTTCAATGAATATGCTAAGTGTTTTCTGCAAGTGATTTAAAAAGGTTTTATTTCAGTCAGACAAACCTTGTACAATGAATCAGTGTTGTGATTGAGTATAATCAATAGTCTCCACTGGGAGAAAGCTTCTCTCTTCATACTAAGGAAGATCTTGAAAGGAAAATTAGCTTTCATTATAAATTTCAGCTCCTTTCAGTTTATACCTCTGTAACTTCTATAGTCCAACTAGCATGCTTTTTTGAAACATGAATTTATTGAAAAAATTAGTTAAGTTCATGTTTAGATCCGAAGACATTCATGCAGTTCAGTTCTTAGAATAATGCCCAGTACTGTGTCTTATTGTTGATTTTACAATTATTTATGGTTTTGTTTAATATTCTATGAGTTAGCATGTCTTTATTTAGCAGATTAGTTAGGAAAATCTTCAAGCTCAGTTTCAGGACAGAGCTTTGCTTTAACAAGCTGTGGAAATTGCACAGCATCTTTAATTCTACGTTTACTTATATGCTGTCATATTTTAGAAGAAATAATCTACTAATGCAAATACAATAAGCCCTGGAATGTTGTTATAGCTCCCCCTTGGTCCATTTTCTTCTACTCCACTTGTAGTATTCCAAAGATATTTTGTTTTTCATTTCATTTTGAAGGAGATGAATCATTGCTGCTGGATGTACTTCGAAACATTGATTTTTCCCTTTGTCCTAAGTGCTCTTTCTTTTTAAAATATTATGTAGAGCTCACTATCCTGGGACAAAAACAGTGCAAAATGCCATATTAACTGAGAAGAAACTATGGTCTTCAGAAGATTACAGTACTTTCAATGATGAAGTAGGTGCAGGCTGCTGGGCTCGGATCCTGAACCAAAACTACGTGAATGGAAACATGACCTCGTAAGTGTTGTCCACTCTTGCTCACTTTCACAACTTGGTGTGTAAGAATTATTTAAAGAACTATATAAGACATCTATCTGCTGTGGTAAGAAAGCAAGTAAACTGAAACTCACCCTGGCGTCAGTCTGAATTCAAATATGGTAATGTATGAAGTCTGCTGTCCTTAATTTTTTTCTGGGGTAGAAGTTCCACAGGTTTTAATGCATTCTTGAGTTACCGTTCCATAGCATCCAATGGTTTATGCAGCTAATTTCAGAGGCCTTTGAGACTAGTAATAATTATTAAAAAGAGAATGTTAAGAAAAACGATCAACATGAAAAACATCGGAGAAAAATATCAATAATGCTAATTTGTCTGTATTTTTCTTAAGGTCTTTATCAGATTGTTTGTCTTCAGTTAAAAGTAGTATGTATGGATGTAATTACCTAGTCTTTCCATTCAAGTTCTTCCTCAGAATCCATTCTAAACCACTCAGTAATCAGTCATTTACTGAGCTGCACATTTTCTTTCCAAACTGAAAACTGGAAGAAAGCTGTTCTCTTTACTGGGAAATTGCATAACTCACAGTCTTAGAAGAGAATAGTAAATACAGTTTGATGTTTTTAGTGCAACAACTACTAATTTGAAAGAAAAAGAAAAGTCTGTATAAAGAAAATATAGTCATCAAGATGTAAGCAATATTGTTCAAAGCTTTTAGTTTTTCTGTAACTTTATTTTGGAACCATAAAGAGGAGTGTTTTTGTCTGAAATGGTTGAAGTGGGGTGCAGTACAGATCACTTAGATACTTATAAAGTTTTTTGAGTCACCTGGTTTTTACAAATCTTTTTTCTGCAAGCTGAAGCTTTCTAACAAATTAATATTTCCTATGTGAACTTCTGTTTTTCTGTTTTTACAAGCCCATTCTAGGTATATGCGTCCCATTCATTTTACAGCTGGCATATGCATTGTATTTATAAATTATCGTAGAGTTGTTCTAACTCCATATATCCAACAGTGAAATTATCTTGGCTTTTATATTGAAAACAGAATCTTCTTGATGAAAGACAGCTTATCTTTCTTTGAGCTTGTTTCCTTTGAACTTGAGTTTCCTGCATCTCTTTCTAAGTTTGAAATCAACAGAACGAGTTTGATGTGAGCATGTTGAGTTTACAACTCAAGAGTTGTTTATTTTATGATCATGTTTTTGTAGACTTCCAGAGTCTTTTTTATATGCTTGTATAGTGTGAATAATCTATGGCAGTGACTTCAGGACGAGGCCTTTGCACTTACCCATATGCATCAGCAGAACAGTTTGCCAGCTTTTCCTTTCTACAGAACTGCTCTATTAAGCTGTATTTCCATACTTATGGCCCGCAGGTCTAAAGTTTACAATCCTTGCAAAACATTTTCAGTGAAGACCAAATCAAAGTACCTGAAGTGATTAACCTTGTCAGTATCCTGACAGTAACCTGTTGAAATAGCAACAGCTTGTGGAGGATGGCTGGTTAAAATTGTTTTCTGTTTTTTATTTATATGGATAAAGAAAGGATAATTTTTTTTGAGTGGTACTTAATTGCTCCCAAAAAAAAACTCTACCCAAAGAAGCTCACCACCATGCACAACAATAAACAATCAATGAAAAAACCCCAACCAAATAACACCCCAACAAAAGGCTATACATTTTGCTAAGAAAATTTCTTGCCTTCAAAACAGGAAAAAACTGCAAACAAATGGAGTTTTTAACCCTCAATACATATTTTTTTTAATGTTCAACTTTTTATGATGGTATAGCCAGGGAATGTATCACAATTTTTGGATGAAGCTCTCAACACTAGAAGCTGATTTGCTGTTTTTTGTTTCCCTTTAGCTGGAAAGATATTCTCCCCACCCGCATCCCCCTAATTATTTTCATTGTATACTGGAGAAAAAATAGGAATGGATTCTTGTACTAAGTTAATATAATACTATCCATATGAGTGGAGCTAACAGCTGTTTTTCTTCCAGGA
Source organism: Pyrocephalus nanus (assembly GCA_038380795.1). Classification (NCBI taxonomy): domain Eukaryota; kingdom Metazoa; phylum Chordata; class Aves; order Passeriformes; family Tyrannidae; genus Pyrocephalus; species Pyrocephalus nanus. The sequence continues at coordinate 45,629,145 of CM076265.1, read as the reverse complement.
CAATTGCATGGAACTTGGTGGCTAGTTATTATGAAGAGTTGCCCTTTGGTCGATGTGGGTTAATGACAGCACAGGAGCCATGGAGTGGCCATTATAAAGTTGAAGCTCCTATTTGGATTACAGGTAAAAATGTTGCAGTTAAAAGTTTGGCAATCTGACACTGAGCATCATGGTATTTTCTGAAGCTTTAATTTATTTTGTGTGTTTTTGTTTTTGTTTTTTTCCAAATTAAGACAGATTTGTGAAAAATTTTGTGAATACTTCAAAAAAGGAGAAAAAATTTTCCTTTCAATAGAAAGCAGAAAGATCTAATAGCAAGGGAAATACTAATATTTACTATTGACCTTTAGATGTAGCAGAAATGAATAAGCTACTGCCTTTACAGCCATTACTATTAAAATATTTTGCTCCAAAGTACACATAATGGTTAATGTGCTCTCATGTTTCCTTTCCCCCTTCTATTTTTAATCTTTGAGGAGTATCAATTTCATTTGATACGTCACTTCTCAATTTGAGAAAATGGAACAAAGAACCTCTGTATTCTTACCCTGCTTGAGATTCTTGGCTTGTGTAAATCAGCATTTCCTTAAGCTTGGGGAAAGTGAAGGGTGTTCACGTAGTGTCTGTTTATGAACATACAGATTCACTGGCTACTCAGTAGTCCTTATGTAGGTAATGTTTTATTGTCTTTGCCACAATTCACTAGAGCAAGTAAGATTTGCAGTGCCATGTAAACACTTTGAAAACAAATACTTTAATTTTCTTTCTTTTGCTGGTTACCTATATATGTAAAAGCATTAAACCAAAAATGGCCATACTGTGCCATGAACAGTTCAGAACAGCTGAGCAGTTGTTCCAGTGTCCATGTAGCTCAGGATTTTCAGGATGTGAGTCATATTCTCTCTTTAATGCTGAAAACCTTATTCATTTAGTTATTCCTCATGGAGATGTCCATCTATGCTTTCTCTGGCTCCAATGTTTACTTTATTTAAAGAGAAAAAGAGATTTGTGAAAATCTAAACTGTGATGACTTTTTGGATTGCATATATGCGTACCTTATATAGAGGTGTAATAGCTTATTCTTCCTATCTAAATAACCTCTATCATTTTAACTGTTTTGTCTGACAGAGAGTTGGTGTTTTAAATTGTGCCTTAGTATAATTCTTTAATCTTTCTTCTTGTATAGGTTGAATTTGTTTTTGAAGTTTTAATACTTTCTTCCCCAAATCAGGTTTTTGTTGTGTAAGCATGTATGTGAGAAATTTAATTAAGAAAATGGTACTGTTTTTTATGAAGTCTTATTGCATTCTGATTTTTGTTTTTATTGTCTCAGCACACACAACACAATTTACTCAGCCAGGCTGGTCATACCTGCAAGTGGATGGACACTTGGAAGGAGGTGGCAGTTTTGTAGCTCTGACAGATGGTCTAGGGAACCTTACCATCATCATTGAAACTATGGTATGTGCATCAGCAATGCCAATGAACTAGGAAAGAGAATGTTTTGTTATGAAGGACCTATCTTGCTTTACGTACTTTAGTGTCTGTGAATGTTCTTTCATACTGGTAGTTTTGTTAGTGAGTCCACTAGAGGTCCTTTTTCCTACCTGAAGTTTTGAATAGCTAATTGAATCTTTGTGAAGACCAATATATATGTAATCTTTATCTTTTTATCACAAATTAGCTTTAATTTGATGACACACTTTGGAAGTTTAATTATGTGCTTTTTTAAAATCAGCATTCAAAATAAAATTATAAAACTAGCGTAATTGTAGTTATTATGTTAACAGTGAAATAAATGATTGCTTTTTTAATTTCAATTCTATGCTGTATGTTTTTTTGCCTTGTGATACATTTCAGTAATGAATGTTCCTTCTGTTAAATTTATTTTTTTTCTTCAGACTCATAATCACTCTCAATGTATCAGGCCTCCACTGCCTAATTTCAGTGTCACACCTCAGAGAGCAACTTTCTACCTCAAAGGGTCATTTGTAAGTAGATCTTGAATACACTTGAACAGTCTTGTAAAATGACCTACTATTCATAATGAAATACATACAAGACAGTACCACAAATTAGCAAGAAATTAATAGCCTCCAATACTAGAGACTGTACACACCTGGGAAAGTTTTAAGCATTTTGACAGCATTGGTTTCCTTTAGGGGGAGATAGCTTGGACAATACTATTGGCAATAAAATGGTTTGCTTAGGAAAAGCAAACTCTAGGTTGTTTGTTTATATCCCTAATTATAGGTATTAGGGATGATTAAAATCTGTAGCTAATGTAATTGATATGCCATAGTATTGCAGAATTTTGGAAATCTGTAAGCAAAGTACTTTGCTCAAAAATGGATATCAAAGGACCAGCAACTAAACTAAAGGTCTCATTAAAGTGAAATGAGCAAGAGATTATTTCAGTCTAATTACTCCAAGGCAGAGAGCTTGTGTCAAAGGGCTACCATTGTTGGTAAAAGAGAAGCTAAAGTTTATGTTTTGTGATTGCAATGCTTTCTGTCTTTAAAAACAACATTGCTGCATGTTAGGACATTACTGATATATAACTGATAAAAATGTAAGTCATATGGTATAAGGTAATGGCTATCTGAGGATATCTGAGGAGAGTTGTGGCCTCTAATATGATCAACAACTTTAAAAGAACAAAAGCTAATCACCCATAGAGGACTGATACTTCTCAAGGTGAATATTCAAGGTTTTTTATTTTGCTGCTGTTGTGTTAAATTGTGTATTGTGTTTTATTGTAGTTTATGGTGGAAACCCTTCAAGTGTGGCATTCTAGACTTGGTTTTGAATCTGGAAACTCCAGTCTTTTTCAGCGACTCCACCCTGTAAAAGTGAGTTGATCAGTTATAATTACAGTTTCTCTTCAATTTCAGATGTATCTTCTGCCTTTGCTGAAACTCCTTGACTTTTGTTCTTCAGGTGCACAATTAGGGCACATGTCATTAAGGCCTTTTGATTATAATTTTATCAGCTATATACAAGGTTTTCTGGAGGTAATAAAGAATTTTGGGGAAAGGAGTTTTCAAAATAGCCTGGAGATATTAAATGCTGAGGCAAAAAGACAGGACGTTTGCCTTAAAGCAGGACTTTAGGGGATCTTGTTTATTGAAGAAGTTGAGTATTTTGTCATTTAATTGTTTAATTTTTGCAGCTTAAGCTTTCTTCAATTCTAGGTGTGGAGGGGAAGATTTTCTTTAGATCTAGATGTGGATGAAGTCTACACTTTAACCACACTCAAGACAGGACATAAATGCATTTACCCACAGCCGCCTCCACCTCATCCCTTTCCTTCAAATTACAAAGATGATTTTAATATACGTAAGTCAGAATTCTCTTATTCAAAAGCTTTATTCACACACAGATAACGTAGAAAGGCAGTAAGTTATGCTGTTTAAATCCTCTACATGAAGTAGTCTGAAGGTTTTTTTTTTTTTTTTAGTTTTTTTAAATTTTTTTAAAAAATTTTTATTTATATCTGTTTCTCCAACAACTTACACCTGTATACTTCACTTGAAATGAGATGTATTTTACTCTATGTCTTAACAGGATGTTCACTAGCAGTTTTAAAATCCTTGATGCAAATAGTATAGCTCATAACTATAGCGAACTAGCTTTTGGAAGGAAGGTAGGGAAAAAGGCAATTTACTTGGTTCATATGTTTGTGAAAACTGGTGTCTACTTAACTTCAGTTTCAGAGACTGTGTTTTAATATAGCATGTCAAAATTCTGAAGAAAATTTTCAGGTGAAATTTCTGAAAACGAGTATATAGAAGAAAAATAACATTTTGGAGTTGATATGTATTTTATTTTCTGAACAGGTAATCCACCTTTCAGTGAAGCCCCAAATTTTGCAGATCAGACAGGTGTCTTTGAATACTTTATAAATGCTTCTGACCCAGGAGATCATGTGTTCACACTCCGCCAGGTGGTGGTTCAGCGGCCCATCACTTGGGTTTCTGATGCAGACCAGACCATCAGTATCATAGGAAATTTTCAGTGGTATGTAAATACGATTTTCTAGTGACATTTGGGGAAATGTCCTCCTTAGCAGTGTGAGTTATGATCAGTAAACCTGTCTCAAGCCTCATTTCTCTTGGACAGAGGGCTCATGCTTTTGCATTCAGATTCTCTGTACGGATGTAGGAATGATGTCATAGGGACCTCCAAAAGTCATTGAGCCCTGCTCAGGGCCAAAGATCAACTGTACCTGTCTAAATGACTCTTAAGGGATGGGGAGTCCACCACATCTTTTGGTTACTTGGCCCACTGCTACACTGTCTTGGATATTTTTGCCTGCTGGGCATATTTTTTTAAAGCTATTTTTTCAGAATAATGGATCTGACATACCAGAAAGACCAGGTCAAAATCCCAACTCAAAATGAGCCCCGAGTTTCAGTATTTTTTAAATGGGACAAAAAAAATTATTACTTTTCAGTTACATAATTTTGAGTTATCTGGATTAATTGTTAACAGTTTGATCAATCTTATAATTCCCAGACTATTTAATTGATAATGCAGTTGTATTTGTTGCAGGCTGCCATCTTCTGAGCAGTTCCTAGAACTGTGGGTTTGATTCAACTGCTACTTCGACCAGTTTTATTTCTGGGTAAATGTAACTGAGGTTTGCTGCTTTGATAAGAGTAGGATTACAATTGCAATTCTTTCTAGGAGATGTAATGGTAATTTATAATCAAGCAGCATATTTTTGAATAATGTTTATTTAGAATTAATAAGCATTTGGGAAAGAACCTGTTAACTAATTGTGATTTTATAGTAATGATAAACTTCATGCTTAAAACTTTTTCTTCTACTAAGAAGTCTAGCTTAAATTCTTTTGGTATGTTCTTTAAAGTAGCCATTCTGTCAGGTTTTTATCACTTTGATTAGATCAGTGATCTCCCAAATACTTTTTCAGGACTTGCTTCATACTTCTAATTTCAGGCCTGGAGAATTGATTGAATCACTTTGGTCTGAAGCCTGGAAGAATACCATCACCTTGTAACTGGAGCTTGTTCTTCAGTTATCTGATACTTTCTTTTGCAGCCCGCTGTTAAGAAAAATCTCATATTACCCATATAATCAACTTTCCCTCACAAAGTAAATTATATTCAGTGATTCCTATAACAGCTACACAGGCTATATTCTTAAATTACTGTACTGAGATTCCTAAAAACATCCTATTATTTCATTTTTGATCCATTTCTTTCTGAATCTTCATCTTATTTTCAGAACCAAGCTTGTGTCCTGAATATTCAGCTGACTCTTCAAGTTTTACTGATCTGTAACTTTTCATAACGCTGATCTTCAATTTCAGGCCCTCAGATTTGTTTGCTTCATCCTCAGTTTAAGGCTAATCTTGTCCCTGGCAGATGTTTTCAACAATTAGTGTGTGCCATTAAAATTCTGAACCAATCTTGCACTAAATTTCTCTGTGGAATTATATTTGACTTCAGTCGTTAGTGGCAATTTATTATGATTCAATTTCAGGAGTATTTAGTTGGTTTTAGTTTGCATTTTAAACTTGTGCATGTGAAAGCTTTTTCTCCCCTTGTCCTGAATTTGTTCATTTCTTGCTCTGATTGTTTTATTGAACCTAGCTCCATTCTGAAACATTACTATTTAATTAATTTGGCATTGCTTCCAATCTCTTTATAATGGCTTAAGGAGGATGTGGGGGTTCTCTTGTTTAATGCTTAGGGAGTCCAGAAAGTAATCTTGTTTGTGTAAGGAATATATATCCAAGAATCTAATACTTCTAATAGCACTAATGTTGTATTAGAGGTGAGGAGAAAAGATATCTTAAAATAGATATTCTTTGATTCAGTTCTCAGCTGAGCTGGTGGCACAGAGTATTTTCACATTCTGTAAATAATCATGGACAATTATAAACCTCATAAATATGTGACCTTGTGGCTGTATCCACATTGCAAATGCTTTCAGACATGGGATATAAATTTTTAATTTGAATATACATTAATAGAGCTAAAACATGCTTTTAATTTTTACGGTTGTGAGGCTTGTAGTGCAACTTTGGGGAGGAAGAAGTTGTGTAAATTTATAAAATGCTATTTGATGGTTCTGATATCACTTTGCTTTATTCTCTGACACAGTTGTCATTATGTATATAAATAGTGTCTTACTGTTGAGCTGGAGTATCACCTCAGGAAAATCAAATAATTTCAACTTATTTGAACATTTTATTTAAAAACATTTGTTTTGGCTTTGGGGCAAGCAGTCTGGATTATTTAAGACTTGCCCTGTATTAAAAATCCTAGAGAAATGGCAAATTTCAGCAGATGTGGTGCTATGACCTTGAATCTTGGATTTGATTTAGTTATCTAGAAGCAACTTTTCATTTTGCAGACCTGACAGCTTTTCTGTGGACATGCAAAAGTACTGTTTGGTAGATTTTTGTTTTTGTGGGTTGTTTTTTTAAAATTTTATTTTAGTAATTAATTGAAATTTGCTGACAATACACTTTGTTTTGTTGTTGGTTTCTGAGAATTGCCATGCCTATGAAAATCTATGAACTCACATGTGGGAATGAATCTAAACAAGTTCTGTGCTTCTCCCACGTTAAGATTGCTAAATCTTTCCTGAAGAAAGTTACTGTACTGAATAAGGAATAATCTTCTGCCTGCTGAAAAAAAATTGATTTCTTCCTTCTAAAAACACTGAACTTCTCTTACAGGGTAAACCTGACAGTCACCTGTGACATCTACATAGAAAAGGAGCGTGATGGGGGCGTATTTATTGCAGGAAGAGTTGACAATGGTGGGATATACGTTCGACGTACCAAGGGAGTTTTCTTCTGGGTTTTTGCAGATGGCACCTACAGAGTGACTCGTGACCTAGGTAAGCAGCTCTTTGCTAAAGAGGATGCTGGCATATGGACATGTCTTTTTAAAAACCTTCATAAAAATGGCTAACATTCAGATTTTGTAGTTCAGTTGTCATCCCTATGAATTTAAGCTATTGTGCTCTAATGATGGCCACTTTCTGTAAGTGAGAAAGCATCTTAAGGCCACTGGCTGGCTCCTTAGGCCGAGATTTCTGCATCTTTTTCTTTTTCCACTGACAAAACCTATTATACATTAGAAAATATAACCTATTTTGGTTTTCGTACATACTCTGACACAATATTAATTACAGAAAGATTTGATCTGTATACTACCCGTTAAAAAAACTCCTGAGTGAAATGGAGGGACTTGTCTTGCAGAGCAGTGCAAGTCACTGTACATACATCTGCTTCTTCCTCAAATCATGCGTCCTGCTGTTAGCCTAGCTCAGTGGAGTGAGAGCATATTCTACCTGTGATGTTAACATTCGTGCGTGTTCATCTGTAGAGCATTTGACAGACACATGAAAGAGTGTGTCATAAAACTTCATCAATAGTTAAAAGTTCTTTTCTTTCAAATAGTGGCAGATTATGTTGTTTAAATGCACTTCCTATGACTTCACGAGTTAAAATTTTCCGTAGTTTCTGATGAGTCAAATGCAGCTTCTAGACCTACAATAATGTAATACAAATACAATAATATCTGGTAAGCTATATTGTTGTGTGTTTGTGTGTGTGCTCCTTTCCTTTTTTACCATGGATAAAGAAGGTTTTACGTATCATCTCCTAGCGTACTGGTGCTTCTTGCAATGTCTAACTCCATAAAAACTTAAATTTCAGCTATATGTGAAAAGGTACTTGTGTTTAGGATCAACTCCAGTATTTATTTTTAATGAGACATCGCAACATTACCCAATTAGTTTCTCAGGCTGTCAAAACTAATTTTTCCTAGATGAAATTATTAACCAGCTCATTATTTCAGGCTGAGACACTTGTTACACAGCATGATAATTTTTTTCTGTACAGCAATTTTTGGTCATCTTTATAGATTTGTGGAAGGGAGCCTGAATGTTAAATTACCTTGCAGCTTAAGCTGTCTGCTTAATAATTGAAGACTTGTTGCACTTAATTTTTTTTTCGGGTCTTCCATCCAGGTGTTAGCCACACCCAGTGTTTGCTTGACTTAAATTTTGAGTAGAACTAAGCAACATGATGATGTGGCAACTCCAACCCTGTAATTTAAAATAGTTTCAGACAATACATAAAGAAGGAGGTCTATAGAAGAAGCAGAGTGATGGCTACTTCATGAACTCCTGCTCTCAATAGAGCGAATCCTCATCTCATGCCAAATTGCCAAGAGCCTTGGAGATTTCAGTGGGAAAACAGTCCTGGCAAGACAGGAGAATGCACTGATAATGTAGAGCCTGGTTTGCATGTTAAGCCTTTCATACTGCAATTGAAATTGGTAAAATGTCAGTCCTGAGCACTTCTGAAAAATAGATTTTATTTTCTTTTTGCTGGCTTGGTATTTATCAGTTTCAGCAAAAGGCTGAAGTAGCAGTTTGTTAACTTAAGCATGTTTTGCAGCTGGAGAAGAAATATTAATGAAAGGACTTTCTGGTGTCCGGGATAATGCATGGCACACACTTACTCTCAACATTCAGGTAAGGATAATGACAAAAAGCCAGAAAAACAGTTATGAAACTTCAGTCCTAAATGATTTAGACAAAACAGTGCTATACTATTGGTGGTCTACTTCTATTAGTTTATCCTATCTAAAATATAAATAATATCTGTTATTTTAAACCAATATTAAAATACCATACCAAGTTCTGCTGCCTGTATTTTTAAAGAAATCTTGAGAAACTGTAGAAAGTATAGAAAATAACTGGAAAGATGAATTGAAAGATGATGGTAGGAGGACCAGAGAGGCTAACCTCTTGTTTAAGCTAACAAAAAAGATCTGACTTCCTTTTTCTGAACACAGTCAGTAAACTACTAAACTGGCCTGTTTTACAAATCTGTCTCCCACCAGTTCCTTTTGCAGGCTAAGGCCTTGTATGTGCAGCTCGTAAAGGACTAGGGAACTCAGATGAGCTGCCATGGTTCTCTACTGTAATAAAAAAGTATGGGCATAATGTTGCTGTATAAATGGGCTACAGTTAATGAGAAGCCTGCCCACATTTTTTCTTGCCCTGCCACTCCACCCCTTTTGACCATAGTCACTTGGTGAGGAAAGTACTCCCAAACTCTACTTTAAATATACCTGTGCACTCACCTGGGTGTGACATTGGTGCAAGTAAATAAAAGGCCTTGATTCCTTCTTCTGAATGTCTAATCCCCTTGCCTAATATAACCTTTGTAACTGCAGTGTGGTCTGAAATGTGAGGAAGCTTCAGTCCTAGCTGGGGGAGATCTGCTACTGAAGATAACTCTTCTAAAATGATGCAATGAGTCCGTCATGCTAAAATGTCATTGAGTATTAGGAGCTGTGTTTTTTCTCTTGTATTATCACGTTTGGAGACAAAGGGACACTTGTACCTGAGTCAGTCACTAGAATGGATGTAGTTTAGTTTTGGCTGTGGTACACCTACAGTTATGACAGTGATTGCCAACAGGCCAAGACATTTATTAACCTGAAGGTTTACTGAACATAAATAACTTAAAACACAAGACAGTCATGGTAACTTTAAAATTGCGTTGCTTCAAACTTCCATCTGTGCTGTTCAAGTATTTTGTACCAAATATACCTTTGATGTAATAACAGAAGTGCAGAGCCCTCTTAAAAAAATTCTTACATTAACTCCTTTTTGAAAGACATTCTTTGCTTTTACCTGTGTCTGTAATTGTCTTTCAGATTAAGAAGTAAACTTAAGTACTTTTTTCTAAATACTGTTCAGTGGAACACTGGCAAGATAAATCGTAATTTTTCTTGAAATAGTTTTTAATTTCAATGGCTTGAAGTAGCTGGAGTGATACTTGAAAGTTCTGTGTCTGTCTTCCTCTCAGCTTGATGACTAAATTACATCTATCTTTACTTTTGACTTCTGCCTAATTCTGAGGAATTATTGCCAGGTATATTGTAAGTAGGGCCAGGTATATCTTAAGACAGTAGGGCTGTTTGAGGGAGCGTTATGCAAGTGAAAGAGGAAAACCAGTTTACCTTTCAGATTCTACACTGAGTTAGTAAAGCTGTGAGTTGGGGAAGATGAGCTTTTTATATATTCTCTGTAAAGGCATTAGATCTGTTTCACAGAGCTGATAGACACTGGAGGACTCTATGCAATATTTAGAAGCACCTCTGCATGAAAAGTGTTTGAAATGTAGTTGAAAGTTGACTTGACATCTCTCTGCTTTGTCTTGTCTCCCGTGTGAATAGGCTCAGTGTCAACACAGATGCTGGATTTTACAAAGCTAACATTTTCTTTTTTTTGACAGGGCAATTCCGCCTCAGGACTGTTAAATGGTTATCCGCTCTGGGAGAATGTCACCGTTTCTAAACCAAGCCATGGCTGGGCTGCTCTTGGAACTCGCTCGTTTGAGTTTGCACAGTTTGACAACTTTCACGTTGAAGCCAGCTGAGGTGCCTTTCACATTTGGAGAACCCAGTTCTCATATTACTTTGAATAAGAGCCAGTTCAAACTTGGAGGAGAGCTTAATGCTATGCTGTGATTGATCTGTTGGCAAAGAATCTGTATTCTGTCCTTATTATTTGTTAAAGGTTTACTTGAGTAGATGTCAACATGACTGTAACTTTATCCCCCGGTTGCTATGGGATTTTTTCCCTTCAGTTTTTGGGGGTAAATTTTAGTTCAAGGTAATGATGAAAACAAATTCATAGATTTAAATATCTTTTAATAACATCTTAACTTACCAGCTCACTTTTAAGATAACTTTGAAGTTAACCGAAGACAGATGCCTCTTAAGCTGCATTTTTTTAACGCTTCCATGATTATGTCCATTCCTTTCACTGTGAAAAAAGGAATTAAGTGCCAGTAAGCCTTTTGAGCCAGTGGCCCCATACTTTCGTAGGTCTATCATTCTCAAGTTTCATTTGGATAAAGTACCTAGATTTTCAATAGTAAAAAAAAAAGAGATGTTTTGTCTGTTTCTTTGCTACGGTCTGTGACTAGACATTACAGTTCTTCAAGTGCATTTGATTACTTCTTCCTGATTACTTCTTCCAACTTGCATTGCCAACCCTAAAATAGATCCTATTTTCAGTGGAATGTAAATGTGCCTTATGGCTGATGGGGCAGTGCAGGATGTGCCTTACTTTTGATCTACCTCCTCTTTCCAATGAAAGGGTTGAAACGGATGAAAAGATACCATAACTTACAGTTTGTTGGTAATAACCTTGTAGATTTCTTTGCATGGTGCAAAGAATAATAGCTTTGTATCATGGATGCTGGCAAGCAGAGTACTTATTTTTATGTCAGGTCACATGTGTAAACCAGCCTTTTGTTTCTAGAAACTTGGGCAACCATCTCTCACTTTTGATGGATCTAAAGCTTAGAACAGAAAATAATTAAAGCATAACAATGTTATTTTACTATATTACTGTAGCACAGAGGAGATATGGATACTATCACTTCCTGGTGTAGACGAAAATAAAAAAAATTAGTCTTTGCCCTTAAGAGCCTGCAATCTGTTCATAAGGTAAGTGACAGCAGGTGGACACAAACAGAATTGTGTAGTGAGCCAGGCAGTGGTACTGACACAGTAGTGTCTGTTTTTCAACTCTTCCTAGATATCACGGAGTGAAATTCAGAGGGAACTCCAGATCCTTGAGAAAGGAGGGATTCTATTCTGCTGTTACTTCATTTTATTTTTTTCCTCCAAGTTACTGTGTTATAAAGAAAGCAAATCATTGAGAATATAAAGAGGTACTGAATGGGATTTCCCTCATACACATTCCAACTTCAATAGGCTTCATATTTTTTCTTGTTTGCCATTGATCGGTTTGAATGAAGATTATGTCTGTTGCCATAATGAAACATGCCTCTTGTGTCCATCTACTTTTCACATTCACATCGTATTTAACTGACAAGTGAGTAGTCTGCAGACTTGCTAGGGCAGTAATAGCTGTATGAGGCCATTTGTAGCAGGCAACATCTTGAGAAAGATTAGCAGTATACTTAGAGTTATAGGGGTTATTCTTCTGATCCATTTTACTTTGAAGACTGATTCCAGTAAGTGTTAACTTCAGTCTTTGAAGTTGTCATGTCATGTAGAGTTAATGTAATACAAATCATTCCTGGAAATTTTCATGAAATTTTACTTTCCAAATTAGGTTTTTGAGAAGAGAATGTTCCATCTCTAATAACTGAAAATGCTTTGTCTTTTAGCTGTTATACTGGTACTGCTCAATTTTCTACATGCTAGTAACCTTGAAAAATGGTTCAGACTACTAAACTTCAAAACTCTTAGAAAGCTTCCAAATATGAAATAACTGTTTACTTAACTGGGTGAAAAATGAAAGCCTGTTTTCCACATCCCTTTCAGTTAATGGTTGAAGTGTGGATGCAGATCTGTCCATTACTCACTTGATTTCATAAGGGATGTCACTGATCACTCCAAATGTGAAGGAATTTAATTTTGGGTCCTCATATTCAAGTAATATGAGTATAATATCTCAGAATAAATGTATTTTAGCTGTGATGGATTTTCCTAGTAGGATACTTTTGGAGACTTCCTGGTAGCTTCTGTAGCTGCAAGTAGTGTTTGGGCAAGAGAGAGATCGGCAATGATGCAGTTATCCCAAAGAAGCTGTCCATTTTTTTTTACCTTTCAGTCCACTAGTGGAACAAACTGTACTGTTATATTGTGTACTAAACACAATGTATTTTATCACTGGACAAGTTGATTTTTTTTTCATAATCTTAGTTTACAATGTTAGAGGATTAAAGTGCTATGAACAGAGTATGTGATTTAATGGTGATATAATGTTATTCATCTTTGTATATTTGTAATTCTTCACCCTTCAGCAGATTTTAATATGTTTGGTAATAACAAGCTGTCAGGTTTTTCACTGAGAGGTGGATTTATGTTGTTGATTATAAACACTAATCATTCCAAATGGACAAATAAAACACTTAAACACTCTTTATTTGTGTAGAATGCTTCTGTAAATGGGTCTTCGTTTTCTTCAGGAAGAAAGCTGACAGTTTTTCCATTGTGGATTCTGATAAATATGCTTGGCATTAACTTAATAGTGTTGGAAGAGTTTTTCTGACAGTCTGAATAGCCAAACAGTCCTTATTAAAAAAAATCTCAAAATCCATGTGCATTAGGACTTATGCTGTTAAAAAAAAATTATTTTCTTATAGTGCTCGATATACATTTTGCATCTTTCTGGGTGGTTTTTTTTGTGTTTAGTGAAGGGAATTAAATTGTGTTTGAGGACTGGTGAAGCAGAACTCCTGATTACCAAGGTCTTATGAGATTTAGCTGAAAGTCAGTTTCTGCGTATGGAAACAGACAGTGTTGTACAGATGTACTTTGAAAGTTTAAAGGAGGCTTCTTTACTTTGAGTATCCTTTTGAATCTGGCTTCAAATGCACTTTTTTTCCCCAGCTAAACTTAAGGGTTCTACTTTACAAAGCCGGGAGAATTTCCATACAGCTACTTTTCCTGGCCATTATGCCAGCAGATACTAATTACCCTAGAAATACTGCCTTTCAGTAAGCAGGTATGTGCTACCACTACACAAACACTGCATCAAGGTCAATTCTGTCCCTCCTCTACCACCCCACCTTTGAGGTTAGACACAAGTAGTTCTTGGGACTTTCAAACCCTACAAAACACTGTGATTCCTTTGCTTTAAAATTACAGGAAACTCTATTACTTTAGGCTACTGATGATGGTTCCTTTTGCAACCACCTCCTTGTATCACTGTAATAAAAATAAGTTTCTACTTCCAGATTTGATTTGGAGTGGTAGTGGCCTGCTCTTTCCTTGTTGAATCAGTTTCATTGCATCATAGCAGCAAGTTGGTTGTTTTCACTTAATAAAATTTTCACTCGCTGAAGTTTCTATCCAGAGTCTGTTTTCTGGAGGGGTGTGCATATTTTGAAAATAACCACAATAATTACTGCTGTCCTTGATGTGGTGTTTCTAGAACTTGTGTTCTAAGAAAACCCTAAAACACCTACTAGTAATTGAGCAGAGGAAAATGTGTGTTTGCAGCAGTGTTGCCAAGCTTTCACTGTGTGCCAAAATACTTCCAGGCAGTTATTTGCCCCTCAAGGAATTTTATTTGGATAAGGTTAGAAAGAGACACAGAACTTAAAGATCAGTTTTGTCAGGGGCTCCCAGTTACTTTGCAACTAGTGCATTAAACCTGACTTTTACTTTTGTACACCCCAGGCTAAACTTAGACATATCTCTGGAAAGCAGGGATGAAAGTATTCTAAAAGTATTGGTTGGAGTGTTGACTGTTTTTAATCCCTTTTCTGTTCATGTCAAGTGTACCTGACTAAGTGTAAACTTCACTTAGGGCAGAAAAACAGTGATTTTGGGGTTTTTTTTATGCTCAAAGATTCACAGTGCTATAGTAGAGCTGTCTAAGTACAGATTTATCTCAAGGTTGTATAAAAGGAGGCTGAACCTAGTGCATAACATAAGGCTAATGTCATGCAGCCATGGTCTGGGGATCCTTCATGGTCTAAGACAGTGGACATTACACCAAAATCACTATTAAAAAAGCCTAAAACACACTCACTAACAAAAAAAACCTCCAAACAAACTGCACACATGTTCCCAAATAGTACAGGGAAAAGCAAAGAACAGTCCAGGTTTAGCTTGACTTCCTTTGTTCACTTCCTGATGGAAAATACAGCCATCTTCCTTACTGTTTTCCATTAACAATATTTTAACTAAATGCCTATAGAGAATTCAAGATATCATTCTTGTTAAAAAGCAGATGTTTTGCTTTTTATAGACACTGCTGATTCTCAAGGGCACTAGGATTAGAAAAGTTTAGAAAACGTGAACACAGGTTTATGCAGCTGAAAGGCACGTCTGTGATGTGTGTGAATCAGTCCTGCTCCTGGTTGCAAAAGATTTCTTCCCTTTGAGCATGGCAGCAGAGCTGTATGAAAAGGGAAAATATTTCTCTGTTACTGCCATTCCCCTTCCAAGGTTTTGGAAAGCTTCATGTACATCAGCCAGTCTGAGATCGCACAGGAGTGACTCTATAGCCTCTTAGCTTGATTATACAGCTTTAACAGGGTCATTTGAAAGACCAGATGGCAATGACAAACAGCAAATCCTGCGAAGGATGTCCATATTCCCTTCTAATGTGATTGCTCTTGTAGTGGGAGCTATAAATGATGGTGTTCACTGGCACGAGGTCAGCCAGGTTTGTGCTGAAGGGAGGTGCATGCTAATGTCTCAGTGCAGAGATCTGTGAAGCTTCACTGGGATGCACAGTGTCACTGGAATAAGCTGACTATTTCCTGTTCAATCTAAGATTGCTGCTTAATGGTTGAACTTTATTTTTTTTCTTGCTGCTCAGCTGATACTTTATCCTAAATAAATAGTTTTGCCAGCATTATAGAAAATATGCTCAGTGCAGCCAGGCAAACCTGTACCAGAAGGAGAAGGCTGATTGTGCAGCCCATCTTCTTGGTAAATAGGACTGTTGCACATTTTTGGGACCTGCCTTAGTTAATTGTTGAGACAAAGGGGTGAGAGAGCTTCCAGTTCTCTTTTATAGGTGACTATTCTGCTATCGATTTTGAGACAAACAGCATCATTGCTTTTGTTTATCATCTATGTAAAGGGTGCAGGGAGATTGACCAGCTTTTCTTCCCAAATCATGGTAAAATCAAGGTTGATACTGCAGAATGTATTTCATATTTTTTGAGCTCTAGCATTTGCTTGTGGGATGGTTGGAGTCTTTCATGAAACACCCGGGATTCACCTTTTGAGAGGCAAAATGCTTTGATTAGATGAATAGAGATAGATTGACCATGAGCACCGACTTCCCAAGCCTATGGGAGTTTCTGTTATGGTGTTACTGAAACCATGTGGGAGACTCATTTCAAATGCCATACTGAGGAAGATTTAAATAATTTTTTCTGAATGTTAGTTCTAGTAGATCTCCAAAACAAAAATTCCAGCCTCCCCATATGTAAATATATCCTTAACATCCCTTGGTTTCATTCTCCTTTCCTGTTTGCACTTTTAAAATGGTAAGTACTTAGAGATATCGAATTCTCCATAAAATATTTAGCTGGGTGAAAATGCAAGAATCTTCATCTTTTGCACAATTTAATCTTTCTAGCTCTGTATTGCTGCTAATTATGTTTTTTTCTTGTGCTGTATTTGAATATTGTCACTTCACTTGATTTTTATAATAAATAGAATTAATGTAAACCAGGCTCTGCAAGGAGGCATCAGTGGGGCCCCGTAGGCATCTCAGCTTTCTTCTGGTGTTTTAGCCCCCAAGCCACAAGTCACCTTAACTGTATTTTTTCTTTCCTACCTTCATCTCCCCACACACTCCCCAGTGCCTTATAGGGAGGCCACCTGGGTGACATCCTCCGTGGTAGTATTAAGGACTGAAGGTGGTGAATGTTTTTCTGTGTGTGTGACACGGTGAATTGGGAATGATAGATGCCAATCTTCTGTACCTTCTTTGTAGAATTCAACCTCCTGGAATTCAGGCATGTTTTTGATCTGTTTTATTATACAACCAGGCATTGGAATGTTAATAGTCCGAAGGATTTTTTTTCTATTCCTTTGAACAATATTTCTTCTTTTTATTTTTCCCCAAGAATCCTGTTGCAGAAGGGGTGCTGGGTTGCTTTTATTACATCAAAACCTGATTATGGCAATTCAGTGTTTAGCAACCTCCCTGATGAGTGTATACTGCATCCTCAGATGCCTTTGAAGACTTCTACTGGGAGTACTTATCTATACTAGGTCATTTCAGAAGGCAGTTTCTTTGGAAAATTTGCTAAAGTAATATGCTGATTCTAAGTGTGGTGGTGATTATTTTCTGCCCTGTGATGTTTTAGCTTTGCGTTGTCTAACTGAAATTTCTTTTTCTTCCTGTTTCTACTAATTCAAAAGACTCTGGACCACATCTCACTTGTTTAATCTGCAAGGAACTCAGCACCCTGTAAATATTACCAGTGGCCTCTACTGCAGATGAGAGAAGTGTGTGTTGCATGCAGCATGTTTCTGGTGATCTAGAGAGTCTGTTTAGGCTTATATCTGTTGGGGACAGTGCTCTGAACTCAGAATATAATGAATTTACATAATGAACCTGAACTAAGTTTTCAAAACGTACACTTCTGTTTTTTAAATGATTATGGAGCACTGTGTGCAGTCCCGGGTATTTTTTTTTTCTTTGTTTTGTTTGTTTGTTTGTTTGTTTGTTTTGTTTTGTTTTGTTTTTTAACTAGAATTTAAATTCTCTGCATTTGCCAGATCAATAAATGGGTTGTGGATGAAGTTCTGGAGTGCATCCTAGTATGGTGTCCTGGACTCACTCCGTGCCTCAGTTTCCTCATTAGAAAACAGATGCAACACAGGGATATCATAGGACTGAGCAATCTTCCTTAGCAGACCTGAAACATTGCTGCAGCTTTAACTTCTCTCCTACAAAGACTAAAAGCGTTAGCAGGGACAACACTGATTAAAAGTTCAGTGTCGCATTCTGTCAAAAGTGTAAGCGGGAAAACGATAGTGGCCTGAGAGCAAGCCACTGCAGATGTGCCTCTGTTTGGTGGTTGTCAGCTCTGCCTTATTGATGGTGGGAGACTGGGAGTTGTGACTTCATTTCCTTTTAAATCTGCCACTGAATGTGCTGCCCTTTTTATTCTTCATCTCTGCATGGAACACTGATGGCCTCTAATGATAGACACACTACGAGTGTAGGTCTTTTCACACAGTTTTGGAAAGGACTCCCTTGATTCTGTGTACATTTGTGTCCTGTGGTTTCTCAGTTCAGCAGTCTCACAGTAGAGAAAAAACAGGCAAAAGTGATGGAGTTGGTGAGCTGAAACATAAGCACATCACCAACAGCTGCCACTACCTGCAAAGGAAATCTTCTGGAAAAGGTAAGGCAACATGCTGTGTTTCACAGAGCTGCCTTTCTAGTGGAACCAGTAGAATAGAGATGAGTAGGATAGGTTGGAAATGGCCTTGTTTGGTATAGAAACACAGTGGAATGAAGGAAAGCTTACATAGTGTCTCCTTCGAGATTTATCAGTTCCTACATATTTAGCTTGACATAACAAGGGAGGAGAATTTGTGCCAATGCATCTGTAAAAGCTTGAGTCCATAATATGCCCTTAGAAATGCTCATCTCCAGGCTCTCTCCTTTCTTTTCACTGAAAAAAAATGATGTAAGTCATACCTAGCAAAAGAACAGAATGGTACGAGAGGAAAACAATGCCAAGTCTACTTGTTCTATCTGCAGTTACCTTTCTTCAGTGTTGTTTTCCTGAAGCTAATAAACACTGCCCACAATAATTGCTTAACTATAGCTACTTCTTTTCCTCTGCAGACCTAATTCCCTGTGAAAAGTCTCTCAGTCCTAACCAAAACCAGATTAATAGCAATGCTATTCCAGTTCACTGAGTGTGACTGACACGGTATTTGAAATCACTGCGCAGTCCAGACAGTCAGGAGGGGCAGCTCATACTTCTGGCTGCAAAAAGACCCACCTCATTACAGCAAGTCTGATCTGTACTTGGAAAAAAAAAATCTATAGTAGAATCACAAAGATTGGTTTCCGAATGAAAAATTGAGGTTTGACATGAACCTTAGGACTTTTTATCTTTTGTGACAAGTTCGTAAAACAGAAGGCCCATGCAGTCTGTGCTGGAGGCACTAGATGGCAGTGGAAGTATGGCTAAGAAAATAGATGTCCTGCTTCTCTGAGCCATGAAAAACAAGGCATGAAGGAGGCTTTACTTGAGAAGAAAGATAAGGCTGAGACTATGGATGGCCTTCTGTGCACAAAACCCAAGGCCTCCCTTAGAAAGAATACTAATTCTTCTTTTAATAATTTTACATCTCCTTTAAGCAGATTAACTTATAAAAACTGAAATGCTTTGTAAAGCATCTGTTACCTACAGTGGCTTGTCTGGATCAAAGCCATTAAACAAAAAAAAAAAACTCCAAATGTCCAATTGCTCCCAGTGACATAGCTTTTGTGTATGTGTCTCATTAATCTTTAACTTGTGTGTTCAAGCTAAGAAATTATCTCCAGCTATTATTTTTAGAGCACAGTGAATTTGCTCTTCACTGATAAATATGCTACTACAGCCTATATCCTAAAAGCCTTTGACGTACCTCAGCCCCAGTATTGGAAGGTCTCCCTTGGAGCATGCAGCTGTATGTGCTCTACGGAGACTCTGTATGGGAGGACTGTGCACAGGTGGGATCACAGGACAAAACCCCAGACTCGATGTGACAGCAACTGAGAACAGTGTATAGCAGCTTTTTACAGTGTACAGCTGCAAGATTTTTATTTCCCATCACTGAGGATTTCTGAGGTGTGGGGCTCATCTTTTCTGCTTAAGTTTTAAAGTGTGAACTTGATAGCTTGGGCAGCTAGAAGGGACAGAGACACTGTGTGAGAAAGAAGCAGCATGGTTGCACTGACAGAGGAATTGGCATCCAGCTTACCCTTGAACAAGGCAGTTCTTTGCTCAAAGGGGTCTGGAGACAAGGAAAGCAGCAGCCCTGTAAACACATGTGAAGGGAGGTCACAAAGAGCATGTCAGAAACAGGAACTGGCTGACTTTGGGGTGATAAAGAAACTTATGAAAACGAAGAGGTCAACAGTGTGAAAGCAGAAAGGGAGGATGGGTTTGGCCATTATCAAATGTCACAGAACAGCATAATCAGAAATATGGGAGAGGTAAATGAGCAGTGATTACCAGGAAAGCAATTCACTCCCTCATGCCAGGTTTTCAAAAGCTTTATGTGCTTTAGGTTAATAGCCAGCTATTTGCTTTCACTCTGGATTAAGCCCCAGGCTTCCTGAGGTGATGTCCTTCTCTGTCCCTCACAGACCCCCACTGTCAGGCAAATCAACACTGAGCATAAGTATGGGCTGTCTCAGATAGCCTCTCTGGCCTCACCTTGCTCAAGGAAATCCTTACTTCCTTGGTTTTCTTTATGTACCTTTGGCCTTGCCCCAGGAACGGCCTACCTGGATATGTGTGGGGACTGGGAAGCGGAAGGACTTTGTGTAAATAACTCAAAGATACTAAATCCTGACATAAAAATGTATCATTATGCCTTGCCTTCTGGAAAGCAAAGTGAGAAATGTTTCTCATTTTGATAGAGTTTATAACAATACCCAGAGGATGTTTGAAACTTAAGTGGGGACTATTCTCTAGTCTTGCTTTTATGTAAGGCATCCATGAGGTTTTCTTCTCTAAAGGGTGGATACATTATTTGTGTGGTGGGAAGAATGTGCAAGGCAAGGAAGGTGATGCTTATTTGTCTTAGGTGGTTCTTATGGATAGTATTTCATGTGAGGTTTTTGCGGAGGAGGAAGATAATGTTTTCTGTGGGAGTGTCACACCCCTGTCTAATGAGATGTAACATATTTGAAAAACTACAGAAATTTTCCTTATGGCTTTATAACCTTAATACTGTCTGTGTATTTTTTTGCCCATTTGCTTTATGAATTTCTTCTGAATGTCAGTTGTTTTTACAGGCCTTTAGGTGCTCTGTGCTTCTGGGCCATGGCTATTTTCCTTGTAGTTTGCTCTGACAAGAAGTGATCTTCAGGAACATCTCAGGTTTTCATTTTGTTTTTCCTTGCTATAACTTTAACTTCCTGTGCAAAAGTGAGAAAGAAACCTTTCCATGAGGTGCTAGGGGACTGAAATGTGGTCACTAAACCTTGACAGGTTTTCCCTTTCACCCACAGTGCTTTGAAGGCAAATTGCTTATCCAAAATGTGCTTGGGTACGTGAAGCATATACAGGAAAATAGAAGAGAGATTCCAAGATACCATGTGGCCTGTAGAGGACAGTGGTTATTTGCAAGAACCTTTGGAGCAGGTGACTTATAGGCTCTGTCTAAGCCAGCAGGATAACACCAGGATGACTGAGCTTGCAGTAGCCAGTGCAGGCATGCAGCTTGGCAGCCTCTTAGCAGTGTTTTGAGTCATTTTGAAACATTCCTTCTGCATTATTTAGTGAGTGAATTTACTTAAGACAGAACCTTTAGCTCTTGAGAGAGAAGGAAGAGCCGGACGAAATGGTGTTGTAAATCTGTGCTTGCCAGCAGCTGGTGAGAGCTCCTGTTTCTGGCTTCCCCATCAGTAATGACAAACCAGCTGCTTCAGCCCCAGTGCTGCAGCACTGGTGGGCGCCTGGGCTGCCTCCTGCTGTAATACATAGCACAGAGCAGTAAAGTTAATAGGGAGGACTTCTGGTAACAGAGGAGCTATAATCCAATGCCTCAGAGAGCCGTACATAACGCTCAGCAGAGCACAGTCTGCTGAGAGCTGTAATGTGAAAAACGCTGCATCAGGCGTAGGGATTGTGCCAGGCCCTGGACCAAGGGAATAGCTGGCTGAGGAGCAACCCTCTGCTAGTTATAGGATGTTTTAAGTGGGGGAATGGACCTAACTCTCAGAGGGAGTGATGACAGAGAACTTGGTGACCTTCAGCTGGAGCTGAGGGTAGTTAGCCCTTCTGCTGGTAGTTCTGGTTAGACTTCTGTCCTTGTTGTGCAGTCTGTCTTTACAAGCCTCTCAGTGAAGAGATATAAAGGTTGATGAAAAGATGAAAGATGATTAAGGAAGTTTGGGAGGTAGGATTTCACCTTCAAACCAAGGGGACAGAATGGTATTATCTTAAGCTGTGAGTAGTTTTTAGTACTCTTGATACTCCTGTAGAGTGTTAGGCAAAACACAGAAATATTGTCAGCCTGTTGGTAGGGTTCTAATACTGAATTAAAAAAAACCCTTGTGTATCTGAAATTGAGATGTTTGAGTTAGTGAAGAATTATGCAGTTTTGCACCAGTCTTAAAGTCAAAACTTTGTCAAACCACTGGTGTGAGTTTCTTGTATCTGGGATTTCCTGTCTGTAAGATGGTGTGTCAGTGACATTATGCCAGTCTTGAAATCTATCAATAAAAATTCTATCAAAAAAGAAAAAATATTATTACAGATCAGAGAACCAATACAAGAATTACAGCTCTTGCCTTTTAAAATTCCCTTCCTCCCTGAAAATAATAGCATGCATTATGGAAAGTCAGCATCATGTAATGCTGGAGAATTGCAGTACTAAAACCTGGACTGTAGTTAGGTGAAGGCAATGCAAAAATTGAGACATGAAAGATCAATTGTTATACACACAAGAAGGGTTTAATCTGATCTCTGCATGCTGGGACTTCTTTAGGAAGAGAGCTATGATTCTGCAATCCAAGGGGCATTTGTCTGTTGTGTTAAGTATGGCTCAATATTTAGCTTAATTTTGATGAATTTTATGATAAGGCTTCTTTTTCATATTTTATTTATTCACCTCTTTATAACTGTGGTGGAAAAATGGAATTTCTATTCTGTGACAAAAGATGTCTTTGGTATGGGAGGAACTCAATATTGGAAAGTTCTGAGGAAAAATTCCACTTGGAGATATGAATGACACATGGTTCTGTTATCTTCCTAGCTTCTTTCAAGGCAGTCAGGTCTCTGGAAAAATGAGGAGGCTGAGGAAACCAGAATCAGCTTCTCACAAATTAACAATGGTGTTTAACATGTACCTGATGGGGTAGCAAAGGGCTAACAATGCATTCCTTGTGATGTTTTCAAACCTGCTTCAGCAGGAGCTTCCGAAAGACCCAACATCAGGCAACTTTCAAAGCCATCTCATCACTGCAGCATCGTCTAGAGCATGATACAGGGTACCTGCCACCTGTGTCTGTGGGTGGAATGGGAGAGGGAAGGATATCAAGGGAGTGATATTTTTCATCATGGTTATAATTGTTATCATTTGCAGTGAAACTGTGGCTTCAGTGACCTCTTTCTTTGAGCTTCTATTGTTTACATACAGATCAGGATTTTAACTGGAGGGGAATTCAGATTCAGAAGCCAAAAAGATCCATTATGTTCCCCCCCCCAAAAATGTGCAAAAGTGAGATAAGAGGTCTAATAACTTTCCTGGATTTGTTGCTTGAGGAGCATAAGAACTTAAAAAGAGGAGACTTTTTCAGTGTGGTCCTTTCTTGAATCTACTTGGTGCATCTGGCACGTCTCCTTATCTTAGATTCAACCAAAAGCACCAAAACAGGTGACTGCAAGCTTGACTTCAGTGCTTCCTTTGTGTAATTCATGGTAGACATGGGCAGCCTTTCCTACTGCTGATTTTAAAAGGATATATTACCATTCTAGAGCAGATCAGGATTTTTCAGATGGAGGAAAGAAGAGTTCACACCAGAGCAATACACAGCCTGGCAGTCAAGTTGGCATGTCTGGATTTGGACCCTTGTTTTCTCTGATTTAGTCCTGGAAATTAAACTGACAGTCTGTTTTTCTATGTTGGGGTTGACTGCTATTTTTCAGGGATACATGTGGCTTTACTCAGGATTCAGCCTCATCTTATTCTGATTTACAGTTGTTGTCAGATGAGTTTTGGTATTTGAGATGAGCTGTTTTAAAAACACATGTATGTTTTTAGCTGGCAAAAAAAATTTTACTGTTTTAATGATGCTTAAGACAGCTCCAGCATAGAGAAGACACACTATTAAAAACAGTAAATCAAGCTCTGCAAGCATAATAGCTGAATTGAAGTATGAGCTATTCCATTGTGTTTACATTCTCCTTTGTTCCTGATATGTACACACAAAGACATATAAAATACTTACAGTTATAGCTTTGCAATTCAGTGTGTTGCTTACAGCCACAACACAGTTTAAGAAAACAGCACAATATTGGACCAACTATCACCAGTAAAGCTAGTTTTGCTTCATGAAATCCTTTCTTTAGTACATTCCTTCTTTTCCAAACTGAATATCTTGATAAACCACACTTGAAAGTGTCTTGTAAAAAGACTAAATACTTGAATACTCACAAAAATATGTTTTCTGTTTACCACTGTCTTATAATGGGGGGAGGGGAGTGTCAAATAGTAGCGGGGGGAAAGCTCTTTTTCCTGATTTTGCACTGAATGATTCTGGCAGTATCCATATGTTAATAGACTCGACAAGGGAGAAATCTCAGGTACTCTGAAGTGAGAAGACACCTTGAACTGTGCTCAGCCTTAAAGTTGTGTTTCTTTTTATGAAATACAAATATTAAACACCAGTCCTAGCTTACTCTGATAGATAAGATTTTACTTATGGGGACTCTGCTCTCTACATGAGAGAGCTGTACCCATATTATCTTTGGTGGAAAAGCTCAGTAGCTACTTCCTCTCCTCCCACTTTCAGTTTCTTGTATTCTCTTTGCATCTCAGACTACGGGTGAACAAAATTCTTCCATCTTTTGCTTTTCAGCTACACAAGGCAACACTGCTTGAAATTCCAGTCTTTCGTATTCCATGAGCCCCTGGGAAGTCAATAAATGTCAAAGAAATGTTGGATTATTTATGTATTTATTAGGTCTATGCTGCATTTCTGAGAAGGCCTTGTGGCATTTGGCCATCACATTCTTCGAAGACATATCACAGGGTAACAGCACTGTACATATATCAAAAGAATTTAGATGTTTCCCACAGTATGATGAATCTGTATTGTTCTCAAGACATTATTGTGTTGGAAAAGCACTTATTTCTTTATTATATCCATTGCAAATGACTTGCTCAGCTTTCCTTTATTTTTTGTGTACTTTTTTAAGGATTCATAAGCAAATTGTAGTGCAAGAGGGAACCAGGGTGTTCTTAGTATTTCACACAATAATTTTTCTCTGAATTACTCCAAGTCATGAGTACTCTTTCATAACGAATCCAAAGAGAAAAATCTCATCAGGATGATGCTTTAACCTTCTGGTAAAGATTCATAGCTCTAGCATTGCTGATAGCATCTTTTTAGCTGCACAGTTGGTTCTCTGCAATGAATTGCAGTCCCCACTGACACAGTTTGACCAGGCATATTCTGGCGTTTACTTGACTAGTTATGGGTCAGAACTGTCTGCCTCACTGAGTTTGAATCAAATGTTGCAGACAGTAGCTTTTTCTTAAATCTGGATGTCCCACTCATGGATGTGACAAGCACTCTGTTGTCATACCCTGCTGTAGTCTCTCTGAAAATCACACAGCATCAACAGCCTTTGAAATAGAAATTATTTGTAGAGACTAGAGAACCCAACCCTGGTGTCAGAGGGCCCCAGGGGCTTCCCTCTCCCCCTCCCACCACACTCTTCCCTGTCCCCACAATTTCTGTGTGTTCCTTTTTTTGACTGTGGAATGTATTTTAGAATTCAGCTGAATTTGGCTTATGGATCATCTTTTGATTTGGATAGGAATAACAAACTAACTCTTTGTTAGGGATGTTAGTAATGAATAGACAGATCCTGTAGCTTTCATATTGTGCACTAAGCTTTCAGATCAGTGTGACAAGGCAAGGGACTATGCAGAAACAGAAATGTGTGATATGTGTAAAATAAAAAGCCACTCTCCACAGCTTTGCAATGGGCAAAGGATGTGAGTCGTGCATAGCATTCTCATGCTGGACTTGAGAAGATTGGCCAAGGACACTGTTGACTAATTCTTTTCCTTTAGAGAAAAACTAATATGTGATTGTTATCCTGACAGGTGAGACTGCTTTCCGAGTCTTATCTGCATTCAGTAAACATCCTGATATATAGCCTATCATCGGTAAAGGGACAAAAGGTTATGCTGATGCCTGGATTCAGAACAGTAGTTCATGGGCATTCAAATACTTCAGCTGTGTTGTGCTCAGACTATTGAGGCACATCTTCTGAAATCTGTCATCTGCTGCGGTGTGATAGTTAAAGCTGGTAAACTGGTAATGCTTATTTAATGAATTCCAATCATTTATTTTTATGATTAATCTGTCAAGAGGCCTCATTCTCTTTATGCATTTGTCCATTGATCTGTTTACATGAACAGCTTTCGCTCTGTTATTTACAAATTACTCTCTGAGTGTGTTGTTCTCCATTTAGAAAGTGCTGACAGCTGAGTGGATAAGATGATGCTTTTGATCAGATAATCGATGTCCAGATCATTTATGCCTAACAGGAAGTAAATCAGAGGCCTTTCAAAATGGTCCCATAAATATTACTGGCTATTGGCATGTGTGGCGGCGTGTTTATTCTCCCCAGTCACCCATGTGCACAAATACTTCATTTGTGGCTATTTTAAAATAATAGGAAAAGCTAACATTGTGCTCAAAATTAACAAGTATCAACTAATACTGTATGAACATTCCATATTATTTTTAAGTCTTCTGGATGTGTGTTAGTGACTTTGCAGGCCAGGCAGGGACGTAAGTACAGATTGCCCAGATGATTCTGCAATAAGATATAGTGTAAGTAACATCTGGGGCAGCAAGGAAGAGAAACATAAAGGAAAATAAGGTTACCTCCAAGATATTAAATATAGACAGGTCCACATCTTGATGGCATACTCACTTGGTTGAAAAACTTATGCACCTAAGTGTGCATAAAATCTTATTCTTTTTTTTAATGCATCGATTTAGGAGTAAGCCCAAGAATTCCAAGGTCAATTATTTGTATTTTTCATAACTGTAGATAATAAGTAAAATGTCTGCCAATGTCACTGGGGCAACATTTTACTGAATATGAAGGTGGAGTGCTGTAGGACCTGCAAGGGGTGATAATTTTTAGCAACACAGGTCTGCAGTCAGCTGGGAAAGAAGTTTATTACCGGCAGAATTTTTACTATACTGGCTTTAAGTTTATTAAGCAGTATACTGCATAATTTCTGTCAGCATATTGTATCATTTTCTGAGCCATATAATAATATTGCTTTGAACTTCTACAGTGCCTTCCATTGCTCTAGCTTCCTAAAAAGTTATACCCATGTTAATTGCCATGGCACCTCAGAGAGGCAAAGAAATATTTTCCTCCTCCTGGGAGAATCAATACTTTAGGCAGTGAAAGTGAAGTGAAATAAAAGGCTCAAAAGCGAGCTGAAAGTCGGCCAGGGCTGGGCTTGCAAAGGGAGTAGCATCTTGTGTCTTAGCTTTTATATTGACAGGTCTCAAAGCAACTGGTCTTGGCCAAAGGCTTTCTGCACAACAGTTAGTAAATCCCTTTTGCCTCAGTTCTGCTGATGTGACTATTTCCTGCTCCTAGTCTTGGCTTTTGATGGTGTGGGTTCTATGGGACAGTATGCTTTCTAGAATGTACTTTGCTCAATGACGCAGGTTCTTTGGACACTATGTTAATTATCAAAACCACCCTCCCAAAATAACAATGTATATTTACAGGAGTGTAATTTCCCCCTAGACAGTGATAGAAGGGCTTTCCCTGGATACTGCAGCACAACCATAGTTCTTCCTGTGACAGCTGGTGGAGTCATCTGAGAGTGAAACCTAGCGCCTTTGATTATCTCAGAATATGCCCAGAGCACTAACACCTGGGGGCCCTGAGCTCATCAATCTTCATAAGCTGTCCAGAACTTGGACAGGAAAACTCTGAGAGAAACCCAGGATGCTAGAAGCCACTGAGCTGGAGGTTTCTCTCACTGGCCCATGTGTCAGGTGCACAGTGATGTTAGGATGCACAAGTACCATGTCAATAACTGTCTGGCAGATTTGGTATGAGAGATAAGGCCTTTTGTTTGTAGGAATTTATTAGGCATTGGCAGGCTTTGCTACACTGAGGCTTGTGAGCCCTGTAACCTGTAACAATGTTCATTGTGCTCTGCTACCTGCCCTGATCCTTGGTTACTGGTACACTTTCTTCTTCTTCATCATTGTCCCTCTGTGGTGTGGCTGTGTTCCAGCGATGGATGTGGTGTGCAGGACCCATTTCATACAGAGTACTAGGATTACAACTTTGATATGCACTAAATTTGTGATGCTTCATTCCAAACTACAAAAACAGCCCACCCACCTCAGGGTGAGACAATCTCACTTGCTTTTATGGCAGAGCAGGTGACTCAGCACAAAGGAAAAAAATAATCTCCACCTTTGTCTTCTTTCTTATCCTGTTGCTATAGAAGCTGCAGGCAAGGTTTCTGAAGAGAGAACTGGGTCTTTCCAGGCTAGGGCAGCAGATCTGTTTGTCACTGTCTTGACTCTCCTGTGTGAGTGCCCCCAGCTCCCTGTCTGGGATGCCTCTTAGCCTTGTTGCCTGCCTCTCTCAAGTAAGCACTTCTGCTGCCTATAGAGCCTTCTGCTCCTGCTACAGAGAAAAGAAATAGAAGCTAAGTGCTTAAGTTTCTTTAAACCACTACTTCCTTGTAGACATAAATCTACCTCAAAACATTTTTTCCTTTTTTGCTTGATCTAAACTCCTATGGCCTTTGTAATGGGCTTAAAGCTGTAAACATGCCTGTGGGACCAGTTCTGTGCAGGCACAACTTCCTCTAAGCATGGCAGCAGATAACCATCCTATAAGAGGGTCACTGACACCCTTGTACCTATTATAAACTCTGGAATGTAAGGGTGAGCTGCAGAATCAGATTTCTCCTCTTTTTCATATCTTTATCTGAAGGCAAAAACAACTTAAAAGGTTGTCATCAAGAATAAAAGAGTATTTTCTCTCAATTTCTTTTTCCACCTCTGTCAGTGCTGGGAACATTAGGATTAGGTTTTCCAGTTTGTCTGGAGATTTCCTGCAAGGAAAGGGCTAAGGAAGGGATGAGCAGGGCTTGAGCAGTTCCAGAACAGCCTTAATTAAAGAGATAAGATCTGGTTGTCTAATGAAGAGTTCTTCATTTTCAGGATTTTGACATCAAGATACCTTTTCTCAAGAGTGTTTTTGACCTCCCTTTTACAGGAACGGAGCAACCAGCAGCTCCTGTTCTGCTCTGTGATATCAGAGTCATAGGGAAATCTTGCGAGCTTTGAAATCTTTGGTCAAATTTGATTCACAAGCTATTTTTATGATTTGTCACAAGTATAGGCTGAGCATCCACAACTCATGTGGACTTGAGGACGAGTTTTGGGGTGAACAGTGCCTCAGTCCTTGTCAATCTGTAGCAACTATATTGCATCAGACTGATAACTTACTCTTTTTTCATTTTCTTTAGCTTATCTATTCTACATATATATCTATTTTTATTCTAAAGAGGGCTATTGCTAAACCTGTATGAATTTTTTTTCTTTTGATAGGTCATGTAAAAGCAATGCATGTGTTTAATATCACCACAGAAGAGAGAGGAAAAAGTCAGTGGGACTTGGTGCTTACCCATCAAAACAAAGAACATAAGTAAATTCCAGAGAGATTTACTTCAATTAATAGTCCTGCTTTTTACAGATGACAGAATTCAACAGCCTAGCAAAGGGGGAAATACTCTTGGCAAATCACAGGTGGAATAAGTGAGGGAAGGAGATTAAACTGAGCCTTGAGGATGAAACACCTACACCGATGAGAAATAGTTTAAGCAATGCTCTGTTTTTCAATTATGTGAGAGCTGAAGGTGCTGAAGCCTGCTCATTAGCTGAGGCTATAAAATGCCACATTTATTGTGTCATTATTCTTTCAAATATTTGCCCAATGGGCTTGAGAAACGTTTAGCTCTCACTGCCTGAAATTCCCACTGGTTCTTCCAGAGAAAGCTTCTCTGCCTGGCTCTATACTCAGAAATGTCAAATCCACACCTGTTAGCTCTCCCTCTATTAAAACAGTCCTTAGTACTAACCTTTTTCACATACTCCTTTTGAAGAGCAACATCATGTCCTACTCAGCCTCCTGCTGACCATCAAAGCTGAGCTGACTCTGTAGGTTCATTGCCAGACAGCCCTCTGGGTCAGTCTGTCCTAGTGTCTTACTCCTCACTGAACTCTCCAGCCCCCTGAGGCTATTATTGAGTCGGTTTTTCTCCACAAAATGAGCATGTGACAGCTTGGCTTTGTTTCAGGGCCTGAGCTATTGCTTTATTAATCAAACTGTAACTCTATTTGCTTTATATTTTGTACTTGTCTAAGTCAATCTCCATCAGTCTCCCAGCACTTTTCTTACCCTAAAGCATCTTTGAACTCTCACATTTTGCTTTGTCAGTCACAAGGTATCAGGACTTCGTGTCCTGCTACCTGGGGGACTCAAACAAAAGTAAGTATCTTTACTGGTCTATGCCTCTCTCCCTTTTACAAGTGAGCATCCTTTCTTTGATGTCAAAGGGTTGTCTTGGGGGATTCATACTTAATTCAGCTCTTGAGATGTAAGGATGTAACAGTTGTTGCTTTTTGCAAGCGATCCTTTGGGTTTTCTAAGAGTTCCCACCCAAATGGCAATGTGTTTTCCATATCAATTTGCATGACATGTTGACTGCTATACAGTATATGTGTACTGTACCTTCAATATATTTCCACGTCTATTAAAAATTTTTAATCAGCTTCATAGTCAATAAACATTTTCTTTCTGCTGATGTTTCACCTGTTATGGGCTATAGGATAGCAGAATACTATCCTTTAGCATTTAAGAGCTGAATTCTATTTTCTGGATAATAACTGACTGAATTCAGACAACACTATGAAGAAAGAAGCTGTAAGCATTTTAATGCCTCCTTTGTGTGTTACTTGATGGTTTTCCTGGTCTGATAATTCTCTAATGCAGCAACAGAGAAAAGGTCAGAGTTATTGCATGTGGCTGCTTCTGAATATAATTTTTCAGCTCATTTTTGGCATGTCATGTATATAATCTCCCAGCAATGAATATTTGCATTTCTCTCCCATGATTTAGGATATTTTTTTTTTGGCCTGTGCTGGAAATTGCTTTCATCACTCTCTGAAAAATGTGCATTGCAGCAATGCAATGTATTTTCTGAATTTATTTTGGAAATTTGATTTTGTTCTTCCCCTTCACTTCTGGTGTCAGTCAGTCTGGTGTAGAAACAGCATGTAGGAGGCTGGAGAGTAGGAAAGGAGTATGTAGGTAGATTATTTGTAGCTTAATAAAAACAAACAATATAGTTTAGTTTATAATATCATCCAGAAAATTAACTTCTCTGCAGAGATTACATTGAAAGGTTTTCTGTCCTGCTTGCTTGTAGATGCTCACAGTGAATTACTATTATTATTAAATCTAGGGAGAGGAGGGAAGAACTGTGGAGGAGACACAGTGTTCCCCTGACTCCTCTGGATCTCTGCAGATACAAACAAGCTTGTAGGACAGACAGCATATGGCATGAGAGGTGCTCAGAGATGTCTGTTTTGATAATGTTTGCAGTGTTTTTTCTCAGAAGCAGTGTTATTATGCAGGGCAAACCACACAGCTGGTTTCACTCATCTTGCTTAAGAGCCAGAAAGTGCCTTGTGGGGAAAGGTTTAAAATAGCAGAGGTGGTAACAGCTTTATAAGTTAGAGACAGATTTAAATGTATCTTTAGGGACATCTGTATGCCAGGCATGTGGCACTTTGGGTTCAGGCAATGGCTTCATATATTTCTAAAGCAGTGAGCCCACACGTTGGGCTGTGCAGACATCAAGTGCTTTAGGGGGTTCTTTCTTCTTGCAGACAGATCTTATATCATCCATCTAAAGTATGGGTACCATCGGTTCCATAATTCAGGTGTTCAATGCCCTAAGCCTGACAGTGTTTAAGAGGCATTTGGACAATGCCCTTAATAATTAACTTTTGGTCAGCCCTGAATTGGTTAGAGTCTTGGACTAGATAATTGTTGTAGGTACCCTCCAACTGAAACTATTCTATTCTATTCTATTCTATTCTACTCATTTTACTCTAACTAAAAGATCTCACTTTTTTTTCTTATTAGTTCTTATATGTCTCTCTGCTTTTGATGAATCATTTTATGGAATAGTTCAAGAAAAGAATCCAGAGAAGTTTGTTGTGTATTGTTATACCTGTTAACAGTAGAAACAGTTCCCTCCCTTAAAATTTGTAGTCTAAATAGCAAATTCAGTCTTGAGAGTTGTTCCTTTTCTTCGGTTTGAAAGATTTGGTCGTCCCATCTGCTGACTATTATTAGTGTAAATTGTATGTTTGCAAAGAAATATGAGGATGTAATTGAAGAGCAATGAGAATAATCAAAGGCCTAGAGAAACATGGGTTATGAGGAAAAAAATTAGTGTGTGGCTGTTTGATGTTCTAATATGTATAAAAAACTTCTGCAAAGAGGAAGGCAATAATTCATTTTCCAAGCCCAGGGCACAAGTAATTATGGCTTTAAAGTACAATTCTGAATCTCTGTGAGCATTCTCCATTGCCTTGTATTTCTTTCAAGTGATCAATTACTCACCTATTTGCTATTCTCATAAAATATGCTCCAGTCAGAGCTATGCACTTTGAGTTCACCTATGAACTCTCTGTGACTCTCAGAAAGGATGCTGTGGGGCAGCTTTCTGACCTAAATGCAGATGGGGCAGAAATCTGGTGTATCTTGAGCAGGGAGCCTGGCAGCAGAGCTGAGGAAGGACTTTGCATCTGGGAATCTGCAAATGAAATCACCATTCAGGAGTTTCTCACCTCTGAGAGCCTGACTTCAGCATCTTCCTCTTTCCTTCTTCATGATAACCATCATATGGCCTTACTTTCATGACCCTAATCACGATGTGTGTACCCCCATTCCACGGTCTGTAATGGGTCAGAAAACAATTGGGCTCTCTGCTCTGATAGGTAGCAATTTGAATGTTATCTGTGGCTGAGGGAAACCTTATACTGTTTTTTAATCTATTGGACATCCTGCTTGGAAGGAGGAGTAATTTTTCAGCTGCAAGAGAAAACATGAAAAGGAAATCTTTTGTTGTCATTTGACTGATTTTCACACTGACAAATGGAAACAATCAATGGAAGTTACCAGCCTGGGAACACCTATCTTCCCTTTTTTCCCATGTGAAAAATTCCCCAGTCTTGAATGAGATCAGTTATTGGGAAACTGAACTAATTCAGATATTTGCACCGATATGGCAGTCTGCTTCATACAGCTTCCAAGACTTGTAATCAGAGCTGTCTGGATAATAATGATGTCAGCTTAAGTCTCTGAGAACCTTCTTGGTGTGACAGAGTATGTGCTGATTCATGTAGTCACATCTACCATACCTGTAGTCCTCATTTTGAGTCTTCTTTTTTTTTCTTTCTACTCAAAAAGATGGAATAATTTTGAGTGTGTATTAACTGGTCTTGCTTAGGCTACTTCACGTTCATCCAGTGACATGTAGCAACAAAATGTATGAAGGAAAGGGAACTAAAGATCTGTGATGGCTTCTTTTAGTACTGTCACCCCCTAAAACAGTATCTTCCGTGACAATCATTCCATCTGCTGTGGTATAGAAACTACTCTCTTAGACTGTGTTTCCTTCACAACAATGATACAGATGTAGGTAGCACTTCCTTGGCTGAGGATTTGGCTCACATTATATTTTGTCTCCATTCCAGTCCCTGGATCTATCCTCACATGGATCACATTCCTGCATGGCTGGCACTGGTGTATGGCTGCTGCTCTCTCCTTTCCCAGTAACAGAAGTGGTTTCTTTATTCTTGTTCTAAAACCGAGTCTGTATTTGTTCAGATGCAAACAGGAACTGATGACACTTTTTCAGATGGGGAGGTATATCCAGGCAGGCTTTAAAGCATAAGGAACTAGGCAGCAGCCTCAGCTCCTTTGTCACATGGTGGGTACTCAAATTTTTGAATTCACTGTTTGCACTCAGAGATTTTGTTTGATCTTGCTGTGCTGTTATATAGATGATGCATCTCACCCAACAGTTATTCCTGTTGGTTTTATGCCAGAAGTAACCAAAAGATGATGCAGCCTGATAGCCCATAGCCTTTAGGCTGACATGTCACAGTGAGGTATTGGTAAGGTGAAAAAGAGCATAGATGAAGGGGCCTGAGAAACAGTCTAGAGGAACTGCAGGGTGGGATTGGATACAGGCCAGTACTCTGTGGCTCACAATTCAGCTGGAGCCCTTTATAGAGAGATCAGGCTCCAGACTCAGTTGCAGTAGATCCAAGTTCTGTATACAGGGACCAGAGGAAGCAAATACGCATTCTTCATATCCATAGAATCTTATAAACCCAGGTTTCCAGGAGTTGCATGTGACTGATGGGGGATTTGAAACTTAAACATAGAAGGTTCCTGGGGAAAAAAAACCACTTTACCTACATAAAATAATATCTTTGCAACCCTATAGCTTTTAGCACAACTGCTTCCCTGCTCTATCCTGCCTCTGTTTTGGAGGGAAATGACCCATTTTTCAGTTCAGTACATTTGTGATCAGAAAACATGTACACACAGAAAGCTAGTACTCCTTTACACTTATCAAGAGCCATGTATGCTGTACCAAAGAGCCACAATCAAGTAAGAATATTGGGGTAGTAGAAATATCCTGTTGAGTTTCACCTCTGCTTCTAATTTTCCTGGTCTTCTGCAGTCTTTATTATTTTTGTAAGTAAGAGGAAACAATTTGCTTGCTAACACTACACTGGTTTAAATAGACCTTCAGGTATAGATTTTCCATAAACCAAGAAAGCAGCCTGGCTTATCTGCTTGCTCTTAATTCTGAAATTTATTAGCTCTCCACATCCATTGCAGATACAAGCACAGTCTTAATTGCTCCATTTTTATTCTCACAGAAGATGCAGTAAATCTTAATGGTTGTGCTTCAAACATTAAGAGGCAATGTAGTAATTGTAGGAGAAAAGTATTCAAAACACATTAAATTAGTAAGTGCTTAATAATCAGAATTTATTTTGATTTTGAAAGAGTAAATGTCACAACAATTCTTAAAGGAGAAATCCAACTGGAATACTTCCCCCCCCCCAACCTTGAGACTTCCTTAAAACATTTTCCTTGCTCCTCCACCCCTTCTGAGATTTTCAGAACTGTGAAAACAATGGTTTTTTTAACTTTAATTATAATGCTAGTTGAGAATGTCTTCCGTTACTTTGGCTACATTACCAGCTCACATACTGTTTGTTTATAGCTCTCTGCAAAGCCATTTTAATAAGGTCAGATTTGCAATTTAAATTAACTTTAATATTTCTTGCAAACTCCAGTTCTGTTTGTTTATGCAACGGGCAAACATACTGGAAATTTATTGTTTTAAAAATACATTCCTCTATTTCTTTTTCAAATTGGGGGATTGGGTAGTAAAAAATCTTGACTTTATATATGTTCTTCTGTGAAAAGGAAGAAAACTTTGCTTTTTGCAGGGAGAGAAGAAAAGAACATGGGTGAGTAAAAAAGAATGAAATCAGTTATTCAAAATGGAAATTTCATCTGGAGAAACAATCCTCAATGAATAATTTATTTTACAAATTAAGACCTTTTTCCTCTTGCAATTTGTTTTTTTCTAGGGGATTGCTGCTTTTAAGATTTGTTAAATCTTTTGTAAAAACAAGTATCTACACATCAATATCTTAGGACTATTCACGGGGAATTTTTATTCCCGTACTGGAACTGAATCTTAGAATTAGATAATCGGTCATTTACACTATATGACTTTTTTTCTTTAATTTGATGACCTGAACTTTTTCTTTCATCAGAAATTTTTCTTTCATCCCTATTCATATCAACTGTAGATATTTTCAAAGCCTAACATTTTAATAGCTAATCCTACACTCCTTATAGAAGATACTACTGCAAAGCCTGATTATGAAACAAATTCAGTTTTGCAATTAAATGAATTTTGAGGTCAAGATTTTCTTTTCCCCCACAAACATTTATATGAATGTAATCCACAAAAGACCTATCATGTGGTAGCCTGCCAACGGGAATGTGCAGTTCATGTTTGATATTGTCTTGTTTCTATAAAACTGGTGTAACTGTCTCACTGTAGTTTGTAGGCACAGCTGAATTCTTACCACCTTGAGCTAGTGGAGTAACTGCATCATCTCACTGGTAAGAAGTTATTTTATTTTCTGAGTGCTAGAAAAAGATATTGAATATATTCTTGGCTGGAAGTGTACTTTGCATGCACAGAGTCCTAGATCTTCAGTTACAGTATCTTGATGACTATGACCTGATTCATCCACACAGGAAGGCTGGTCCTTAAGCAAAGAGCCACTGTTACTGCAAAATAACTTGTTTACAGATAAGAAATATGTTGTGAATAGATTTGAAGGGATGGGGTCTTAGTCCCCTGGCAGTGGCAGGCAGGCAGGAGTGACAAATATACCTGTGCTTAGAGGACTCCTGCCATTCCTGCAGTCTGTTGGATCCAGGGGCACTCTGTATTTTTTTCAGCTCTTTGCTTCACTGCACAGACATGTAAGGTCCTCCCTCCTTTTCTGCTTCCTTCCTCATGGCCCTTCTGGTAGAAGTGAGTCAGGTCTGTGGGATCAGACACTTGGTCTTCAGAGACCACCAGTGGAGAGATCATGCAGTGAGTGTGGGGTTGTGCCTGTGGACATCGGTTTGCTGAGGAGGGAGGTTGTTAACCAAGCTAGCTGTGAAAGGCCCTGTGTTGTGTTGCCTGGAAATTTCAGAAATGATGGCGCCCTTTTTTTTTTTTTTTTTTTTTGTGCCTGCCTGCTAGCCATTTTGAAAGCAGAGATAAAAACAGACCCTTTCTTGTGAGGCTAAATGGTTAAGGGTGTGAAGAGCACAGCAACTTGTTCAGGCAGGAGGACGTAAGAGGAGTCAAAGCTTGAGAAGCTCATAGAAAGAAATTAGAGGATGCTAACAGCAGTGACAAAGAGGTTATGCTGGGATTTATTTCCCTTAAAGGTTTTGTTGTTTTTAAGAAGATAATTTCATCCTGCTTTGAAGAAATACAGCTCTTTAAATCATTTGTATCTAGCAGCAACAGCAGGAAGAAAGAAAGGCACGGATAGGGATTTTCAAGGCAGTGATAGCCTTTGCCCTGCTTTGTTTGTTGTTTTTTTTTTTTTTTTTTTAGTGAACTCAGGATAAAATTGAAGTTCATAGAAATGTGTAAGTTCTGACCAACTTCTTTTCTCAAGAAACTTTCTGATATGGAATTTGGGTTAGACCACAATGGAACAGTGAACTCCTGACAGTGTGGGCAGTAGATTGGTCCTTAGGACATTGACCTAAAATCAGAAGTTCTCACAAATCCATGGAGTTGACCTATCCTATGAACAAGATATCTGAGGAAGGGCATAGTTTTCCATCAAAAAAAGGAACAACAAGAAAATGTAAAATGCAAACCCCCTCCTCTCATAAAATAATTACAAATCCATATATTATTTTAATGTACAGGGAGAACTCCTTCTAAAACCCTGGTCGTTTGAAAGAGAAGAAATATTGTTTTCTGATCAATCTTAAATACAAGCTGCCTCCATGGATTTCCTTTGGCTGTTGCAAGAGAGAAAAATTAAATGCATAGGAAAGATTAATTTCCCAGCAGACTGTCCATGTGTCTGGCACAAGTTTATGGGAGAAGAAACTGACTTCTTCCCTGGGGCTTCTGCTCTTGAAGAACTACCACTCTTCTCGTTTTCCCGTGCTACACTTGATGCATCAGAGCTTGCTGCCATGAATCTTTGCATCTTCTTAATGTAGCATGGCGATTTTGTTCCTGGCTGAGCCTATTAATACATTTCAGAATTACCCATGCTATTTTTCTTCCCTGTTCCCTGTCTAGCTGTGCACTGCCTAAGGCTACATAACTGAAGTTTTCACCTGGTGGATTCTAACTGTTTGTTGTTAGTATCCTTGTAGAATATATGTATATAATTTTTTCAGACTTTGGATGTTGAAGAAAAAGGTTAATCCCATTTAAAATGTAGTATCTGTCAAAGCATTTAAAATTCTATTTAGCAGCTCCAAGACCTGACTATTTCTGTGTACTTAAATGGAAAAAAAGTTACGTTACACATGATGTCTTGACGAAAGATGACTCACACTCCTCTCCACCCTTAATAAGTCAGTGGGAAGTGATAGGTTTGGCCCTGGAATGCTGTTATAGTGAAGACATTATTAAGGAGATAAAATTGGTTCAAACATTGTTACTGAAGGTTTTTGCAATGTGAAAAAGTAAGAAATGATTGAAATTACTCCTTTGTTAGATTAGAAATCAAAACAAACCATAACACAAAATTTCAGTCCTTGTCCAAACTCTTGAAAGATCTTAGGGTAAATATGTCCAGCTGAAAAGACTTTTCTGGGAGTGAGACAACCTTTAGCAAAGAGTTTCCCTATTGTGTCACTTTTTTTTTTTTTTAATCAAAATAATTTGTGTTATCTGGACTTTATTTCCTGCAGCCTAACCTTCATATAATCACAGAATGATTGGGGTTGGAAGTGACCTCTGGAGATACCTATTTCAATCCCCCTGCTAAAGCAGGTTCACCTAGAGAAGGTTGCATGTGCTGTGTATATATGGAGACAATCAGTACATTTCTTCCTTCAGGATTACTAGTTGAGGACCAATGCCTTTGGTGATTTTCTCTGCATCTGCTCTGCTTAGATTTTGTTTACATTAAAACCTCGTGTTTATATCAACTTCTGAGTCTGTTCATTACTTTAATCTGAAATGGGGCTTAAAAATACTTTGGAGGATTGTATTTTCAAACCCAAACACACTGGAAAATTTTCAAGAGTGTATTTCTCCCTTGACTCAAATAGATAAATTGTCATCACATGAGAATTCTCAATGGCTATGTGCATTATGTCTTCTCTTTTTTTGTTAATAAATTGAGCACTCAGGAATGGCCACTGTGGAGAGCAAAGTGCCAATCTTGATCAACCAGCCAAGTCATTCACCTGAGGAAATGTCACATTTCAATGGAGGTAGTAACCCATCTGTTCAGTTATCCATTATTGCTCATATTTTTTCATCTCACTTCTCACAAAGGATGAAGAATGTAGTCTTTTCATTCTATTTGCTGCTGCTTCTTCTCCCTTTCTACTGATACATCACTAGTACTAATTCTTCTTTTATGAGATTCTTCTGCCTTATGAGATAGGAACATGGAGTGAGATTTGATTGGCTGTATAACAGTAGTAGAAGTAACATGGAGAAAACATATCTTTGTTGTTTGACTATAAAATGTCCCATTAAAAAAGCCATGAGTTTCACACCTTTTGAAAGGTATAGTACAACCATATTTAATAATACTTAAAGAGATAGCTATTGAAATGAAGAGTAAAAAGAGAGGAAAGAAGTGGTCATAACCTCTGCATTAGCTATGGAGCAGAAGCAGGGGTTGATGTGAACCACCTCTTGCACTGAAATGCTCATGTCAAAGTGCTCCAAACTCTGCTTGCAAGTAGAAATTATGGGATTTCTTAATTCCTATCACGGTGGAGCATTCTTATTGTCTTATTCAAGCAGCCCAGTGACAAGAGCACTCAGCATAGAGTAAGGACCCTGGTATTGTGTTCCTGGCTCTGCCACTTACTTACTACATTACCTTACTTGAGTTATTTAATCTCCATGTCTTAAATTTTCTGCAAAATGAAGATAGTTTTACCCACTTTATATGGATGCTGCGGTTTATATATTTTTTTTTGTTAATGGCAGTACTGTGTGATCTGTAACAACCAGGCTGCTTGTCATTATGCTGTTGGACTATATTTCACAAGTCTTCAGAGATAAACACTATTGCAATTAGTCTTAAACTGAGGGATATTTTGGCCTTCCTTTCCCAGAGATACTTATTCATTTGCTATCCATCCCATTGTCATAGTGCTGCAGCAGTACACAATGATCTGTCACTGCAATGTAACATATGCCAGCTCCAAAGAAGTTGAGCCAACAGCACTCAAAATAAGTGACTTTCTTAATGTAACACACGTCTGATAAAAAAAAAAAAAAAAAAAAAAGAAAGAATAGAAAGATAAATGAAGCCCATAATTTCTTCACTGTTTGCACTTTCTGGTAGTGAGACATACCAAGTTGCTGAGTAGGATTTTAAATGAAACCCACTTACTATTTGTCATTAACAACCCCCCCTCCCTCTCACCCCCCTGTTACATAAAATAAGTGAGAGCAACCTTATAAAATGAAGTGTAACCAAGCACTACAATTAAATGAGATCACTTTTCTTTTAGGTTTGTTACTTTCAATCAGACCTTTTGTAATGAGAATTGAAATTAAACTAAAAAATTCTCTGGTGCAGCAAAAAATATAAATGTAAAATGCTGTTAATGCTCTTTCACTACACAGTGGCTATCATCATGGCTGTCATCAGGGTTGCTAAAAAACTAATTAGAGATGAAGCATTGTATCCAGAAGGACTATGCAAACATTAATGGATTTTTGTCCATTCTGTGGTTAACCAGTTAAAATTCACCTAAGTATTTGGGGTTTGAAAGTCTGACAGAACCACAGAATGTATTGGTCTCCTGTTTCAACATAGGTCAGCTACCGTGAGACAGAACAGAGGGAAAAGATGAGTTACAGATGACATGGAAAACTGATGATGGGACAAGAAGTGCAAATTGAATAAGTCTCAACTGTGCATAGAGAAAGATGGCTGCGAGAAAAGAGGAAATATTAAGAGGTATTTCGACTATCTTCTACAAACTGTTCCTGAAAATTCTTCAGCCTAATTATCATGCTCTCACAGACAATGCAGCTCTTTTATTAGTTTAAAGAATATGTCATTGTCTGACTTCACAGATAAGAGATTTTGGGAACCTTGTGTTATTTAGCAAATCTGTAGACAGTCTGAGAGATTTGCATGGCTTCAGAGGAAGTGCCCTTTCTCTGCTTATATGCATGTGTATGGACTCGCTCTGACCCCACTTTGCTGCCAACCAAGCCTGGTCTCCAATTACTGAACTCCTGGAGCTTAAAGTGCTGCAAACACTTAGTTCCAGAGCTGATGCATATGCATACATATTATGAGTGCACAAACCGCGGTGTGTCAGAAAGAAAGGTCTTACTAAAAGTTAAATCTTCTTACTAGAACAGATTTCTATCAGCAAAATAGTGAATAGTTTAGTGTGAGTTGGATGCTTTAGCCTGTCTTGTCTTCACAAACCGTTTCCCTTAAAGGTTAATGCTTGTGTCTCACTGTGTGTAATAATAATTTTGTTAGGACAGTTGACCTGCTGTTGGTGCAGTTCTGAAGGTGTCTGTGTTTATGCCACCATGTTATCCAAGTAAAATTTAGGGGATGATTGACAGATTACTTTGGGAAGAGGAATAATTTTTAATAAAAAAATCTCACATGTCCCATATCCCTTTGTAATTCATACAAAACCTTGCTGGATAAGATGTAATTCAGGCTGTGAATTTTTACTCATTTTTGATGACTGACTGCTGGCTTCTCTCTGACATTTAAGATCTTCACCTGCCAGCTGCTTCAGTTGTGATCTGCAGTGGTTCCCCTCTCAGTGCTTCACTCTATTGAACACAGCTGCGTGTACAGAGCTTTATCAAAACACTTTACTGTATGTATCAAATTGAGAGGGAGAAGGAACTATTTCCTCCTGCTTTTTTTCCTGGAGTATGGTGAACACACAATTCTCCTGCCAACTGTTTCAATTCTTTCTTCCTTATTTCCTGGCAGGATAAACTTGGGCTTTGAGGACCAGGCTGAAAAATAAATGCAGTAAATAGGAAGGTACTGAGGAAGTTCACCGTTATCTTTATGTGACAGAGAGGATGTTTTGAAGCTCTGTGTGATTCATGATGTAGAATTCTCACTTTGCATTTGCCAAAATTCAAC
Organism: Pyrocephalus nanus; assembly: GCA_038380795.1. Taxonomy (NCBI): domain Eukaryota; kingdom Metazoa; phylum Chordata; class Aves; order Passeriformes; family Tyrannidae; genus Pyrocephalus; species Pyrocephalus nanus. The sequence continues at coordinate 45,587,607 of CM076265.1, read as the reverse complement.
AGATTGTCCAATCTAGAAAAGATTTCCCACTAGGCATTTAGAGACTTAAATAAGAACTTCTATATTTTTCCCTATTTACTGTAAGAAGCATCTGTGCATGTGTTCAAATACCAGGTACAGTTTTGATGACTGCATTATATGTATAAAGGCCCTCAACCCCCTTCACCGCTTATTTTTTTCTCCAGTAAATTTGACTTGCATGATCATGACAATATGGGTTATAATCTTAAAGTGTCAAATTGCTATTTCCACCTGTTTAGATATTCCTAGACACCTAGTATATGCGTTGATTAACTGACTTCCAAATTTAGGACCTAATTCACTAGTAATGCCTATTTTGTCATAGACAAAAAGCCCTTTGTCTTCAGGAATGGCTTATTTTACAAGAGTGAAGGTGAGGAGATGACTTTGAATTTCTAAATATAGTCAGAAATTTTTGCTCTTTAGACAATGATGTGGACCCTTTCAGTGAGTGAAACAAGGAATTAGGATGCTGTAGCTTTGCAAAGAGTCTGTGAGGGGATCTGCACCTCTTACAAAGTGACCTACAACCTTTTTGATACTTTCCTTTCCTTTATACCCACTAAAGGCCATCTATATATTATTTTATGCTATCTCCCTTCCACCTGTTTAAATTACATAGCATTAGGAATTTGATTGTGGAAAGGAAAACGTGCATTTGAATCAGTTCAGCTCCTGAAAAATTTACTTCCCTTTGGAGTACTGTCCTGCTCTGTGTAGAGGACATGGTCCACACAATGCAAGTGAAAGAGTAAAGCCAGAAGATGCCTCTTTGGGGTTATAATAGAGCTCATGCTACTATTAAACGGTATGGATAAATTCAGTGGGTGACCCACACAGCCACAGTTTGTGGAGACAAATCCATCTTCGCGTTTTACAAAAATTTCCCAAGTGAGGCATATCCCCATGGCTAACCACAGCAATGAAATGGTTGAAGCAGAAGAGAAGGATTTTCTCCCTCTTCTTTCTCATCTCTCATAGAAGAGGTGTGTTAGTCTGTGAGTTACTGAATTAGAAAATTACTGTGCTTGAGTGGTATATCAAAGAATGTCAGAGCAGTTCCACTATGACAATGGCTATCTGAAGGAATATTATAGCCAGGCCATCATGCCAATAATGAACTTGTCTGAAGTACTTTTAAGTGCTATTTCTGCTGACTCTAGTTGAAAATCCATGTCATGTAATAGAGCATTAAGTGGTATTGTAAAGGTTCTTGTCAACACGGTATTCTCTGGAAGTGAGCAAATCATCTTGAAGGGTGCTCTACTAAATGGATTTATAATGTATTGTTGTCTTAATGTGAAAGTCTTCTGACGAACACATACTGATCTGATTAAGTGCTGATTTTTTTTTGCTTTTAAATTACAGGGCAATGATTGCTCTGTGGAATAAGATTTGTGTGACTGTACAAGAAATCAGTGAAGAAGCATTACAATTTTAAAGATCTCTGTCTTGGTAGATCTTGTTGTCATGAAGTTTTTTTAATTAAAACCCCTTTTGCTCAGTTTCGGTTTATTACACTGCTTTCAGTTCTGGTCTTCTGAAGTCAATGCAAAGTATTCTCTTGATGATAATTCTGCATAATTCTGAAACTCGTTCAGATGCTGCTCTAGCAATAGATTAACTTTTTTTAAATGCAGCTCACTTTTGGATTAACCATACTTTTCATAGATGAACTTTACTTTATTTCTAAGGGAAAATTAATTAATTAATTAGTTGATTAATTAGTTAATTTCCTGGGAACTACTGGCCTATCAGTGTCACCTCTGTGCCTGGGAAGATCATGGAATAGATCCTCCTATAAGCTGTGCTAAAGCACATGGAAGACAGGGAGGTGATTTGGGACATCCAGCACTGCTTCACCAAGGGAAAGTCCTGCCTGACCAACCCAGGGGCCTTCTAAGATGGAGTGATTACATCAGTGGCCAGGGAAAGGACTACAAGTGTCATTCATCTGGACTTCTGTAAAGCCTTTGATATGATCTCCCACAACATCCTTCTCTCTAAATTGGAGAAACACGGATTTGATGAACAGTGGATGAGGAATTGGTTTGACGGTTGCATCCAGAGGGTAGTGGCCAGTGGCTTAGAGTCCCGATGGACATCAGTGACAAGTAGTGTCCCTCAGGGGCCCATACTGGGACCAGTGTTATTTAATATCTGGTTTAATAACATAGACGAAGGGATTGAGCAGACCATCAGGAAATTTGCAGATGACACCAAGTTGAATGGTGCAGTTGGCATTCCTGAAGGATTGGATGACATCCAGAGTGACCTGGACAAGCTTGAGAAGTGGGCCCATTACAATCCATTCTGCAGTTGAAGAAGACCAAGTGCGATTTACTGCACCTGTGCCAGGACAATCCCCCTTATCAATACAGCCTGGGGGATGAAGGGATAGAGAGTAGCCCTGCTGCGAAGGACTTGGGGGTGCTGGTGGATGAGAGGCTGGACATGAGCTGGCAATGTGATATTGCAGCCCAGAAAGCCAATTGTGTCCTGGGCTGCATCAAATGCAGTGAGACCAGCAGGTCGAGGGAGGGGATTCTACCCTCCACTCTGCTCTGATGAGACCCCACCTGGAGTGCTGCATCCAGTTCTGGGGTCCCCAGCACAGGAAGGACATGGATGTGTTGGAGTGAGTCCAGAGGAGGCCACCAAGTTGATTAGAGTGATGGAGAAGCTCTCCTATGAGGAAAGTCTGAGAGAATTGGGATTGTTCAGCTGGGAGAAGAGAAGGCTTCAGGCTGACCTAATTACAGCCTTTCAGTACCTGAAGGGAACCCACAAGAAGTATGGAGAGACACTTTTTACAGGAGCATCTACTAACAGGACATGGGAGAATGGCTTCAAACTGAAAGAGAGTAGATATAGATTAGATGCTAGGAAAAAAATCTTGACTGTGAGTATGGTGAGCTGGTACAGGTTGCCCAGAGAAATTGTTGATGCCCCATTCCTGAAAGTGTTCAAGGCCAGGTTGGATGGAGGTCTGAGCAACTTCGTCTAGTGGAAAGTGTCCCTGCCAATGGCAGGAGGGCTGGAACTGGATGATCTTTAAAGTCCCTTCCAACCCAGACCATTCTGTGATTCCATGATTTCTAAATAATCCTTTAATGTGAAAGCTTATTGTTATCCCCTTTTCAGAGATGAAGTGGTTAACAGTGAAGGAGAGATGCAGTGAGATTTTTTATCAAAGTATCTGTAACTTTTTCCTTAGTGTTAACTCTGCTTCTTATGTCGTTTGGGTTTGGTATGTTTAGCCTAGGCTGGGTGCAAGAGTGCATGTGGTCACTACCTCATGTGACTCATTGGGAATGCGAGAGTGTGCATGTGTGGCTCTCTGTGTCTATGTCTGTGTGTGTAGGGGCAGCTGCAGTGCCAGTTGACCTGCTCAGTAAACCTGAGCAATGAAACTGTGACTGTGTTGCTGGTACCATGCAGTTCCTAAAACTAAAAGCTGTATGTGACTGTTTGGAAACACAGGAAGCCAAGAGAAAAATCAAGAGGTAAACACTGCAACACTGAGGGAGCTCGTTTGATCCATAGTTCTGCCTTGCAGAACCAGCATTGCTTCTGTTCTCTTTTTCCTTCCTCATTCTGTGTCAAGAGAATATTCTGGTGTCTCAGCCTGAGAAAATACCCTCAAGGACTCCTTCAGCTAGCTTTCCATATCTTACCAAAAGCAGATGACCAGAAGTCCCAAAGCCACTTATCACTTTCTTGAACGCTTTGGAAGCATAAGTGCAAATTTTTTTGATCATTTATTTAAAATGTGCCTGTGAGTTAAACAGAGAAACAGCCCAGGAAAAGAAAAGAGAAACATTTGTTCATACCTCCTAGACATAGCATTTTGGGCCTGAGCTTGACAGGACCTCCTTTAGGGATGAAAGCCTAGGGAGGAAAGAATTGATGTGGCATAAGGAAAAACAACTTGAATACACCCTCTGCTTATGCAACATGTACAAAATACCTCTCTGTTATGAAAAGTTCTCAGCTGAAATGAGGAGGTGGGAAATAACTAGGGTGATCTCTGATTATCTGCTGTGGACAGAAGAACACGCCGCCTTTCTTTTAGGGCTTGGCTGGCTGTGTAGATGGGTTCTTGTCTGCCTGCCTCCATGCTTGTGTACTGAGGCTCTTCGGGCACTGATTAACTGGTTAAAATGAGGCAGCTGATTACCAGAGAGCTCTAAAGTCCTTGAGGTTGTCAGTAATTCTCTCTTTTGCTGTGACTTTTTTTGCTGTCAGATGGGACTCAGCAGAGGTGAGTTCAGTGCAGGGCTTTGCCTGGCTTATCCTTGACCCTGTTTGAAGCTCTGCAGGACATAAGACAGGACAAGTTCTTAAAGAGTTTGGAAGGATGAGACCATCAGGATTATAATAAATTTTAGATTCAAGTCAGATGTGCAAAGTCATACTTGCCATGCAGAAAAAAGTTCAGGATTTGGTTTAATCATAAAACAGGATAAAAATGTAAGTAGTGAAAGATTTTGCTTTACAAGGAATGGGTGAGGAAGACAAAGCCCAGCTTTCATTTAAAGGCTTATGATCAGGCTTGCATAGTAGATTTTCAGCTATCACACCTTGGTATATCAGGGCTTACTGGATGATATTGCCACTATTTAAATATGGTCAAATGGCTTGAAGTCAGATCACAGATTCCTTTCCTTCATGCCGAAAACATCTGTTAAAAGGTGCTGTATTATCATTTGAATGAAGTTTTTACCTCAAGTTGCATGTGTTGCATGTTTATAATATGCAACAGAGTCTCACAGAAATATAATCTGCGGATCCCTTGGTCCTTCATTTTGTGTCTTTGCCTCCTTGCCATCTCCTACATAGTGATGTCTGACCCTTGAGCTAGGATGCGGATATTTATTTCTGGAGTGTCATATTCTATGAGCTGTCCTGGCCCTTGGAGCAGGTTAAGTGCACCCATTCCATTTCCCAGAAAAAAAAAAAATTGCAGAAATTATGTTTCCTATTGAAAAATCATTTTGATGGCAATGTCCCAAAGAGCCTCACCAGTCAGCTCTATGTACAGGAAAATGAAGTTGGTAACAGGGACAAGCTTATTTAGCAAACAGGAGCACGAGCTGTAAGCAGTGTGGCTCAGGATAGACTGCCAAATACTGATGGTTTGAGATAAGAAACAAATAATATTAATCTGTTAGTCAAAAGTGAAATAGATAAAATGCTGTGTTTCTCTAAGGACATCTCCTGGAGCTGAGACATAAAGCAGAGAAACTTCACAACTGTCTGTCAAATCATCTCAACAGAAATAAGATGTATCTCCTGATAGCAGCAGCAGACTTTCAGCTGTGTGACAGGCCCTGAATAAATTGCTATTTTCCAAAGATTTCTTCAAGAACAGAAACATAAAAGCAAAAGAGAAGAATACAAACAGAAATCCTCCACACACAGTCTCCTTATCACCTGTGCCTGAATTATAAGTGAGAAATACTACTTCTGAATAAATATACTTCTGTGTTAGATGTCTCTTAGAATCACTGAATTTATCATCAGTTTCTTTGCAAGATGACCAAGCCCAACAGCATAGTTGGCTGATCTCCACTCTTGGATAGGTGTCTTTTTTCTGGGTCATCCATAGCATGGGAGAAAGAATAAACTTGTAACAGCCTGAGCCCTGGAAGGAGTGCAAAGCTGACCTCATTTCTGCAGAATTTATTTTTCAGTAGACCTCCAAGGGGGTTAAAAGTATGCATAAATTACAAAGTTGTTGGCTCCCATGTGAGGAAATACTGGAAGAACGGCAATGTGTCTGATCATAACTCACATTTTCCCTGTTCTGCTTCTATAACCAGGCTCTTGCTTAGCCATTCCCTCTTATCTTTTTTCCTACCTTCTCAGCCAATTGCTATCTCTCTGCCTGTAGCCTGTTATTGTACCCTCCCCAATGACATTTCTCAGTCTCAGGCTTCAAATTCCTTTTGCAGTTTTCTCCATATCCATCAGCGTCCTGTCTTGAGACCATCAATCAGGTAATCCATACCAGAGACCCAAGCTGAACATCTAGTTTCTCTTCCTTGTCGTCACTCACACTGATCTCCTCCCTCAACTTTTCCCAGGGTCTTCTCCCTTATGCACATTCCAATCCCAGTCTGCTTGTACTCTACTCCACTTGCTGGTTCCTGTACAGGATCCTGAATAATAACAACACATGGATTATGAGCTTGTAACACCAGTCATGGAAAACCATTTCCAGAATTGCTGTCACACATGCTGCAAGTCTGCCTCCTCCTCCAAACTGGTTTTTTCTCCACTTTTGACTCTTTTTTCCAGTAAAAGTGGTGTGCCAGATATAGAGCAACTCCTCTTGGTATCAAATGCAGTTCGATCACTTAAAAAAGCTTCCTTCCCAGCTTTGTTATCCTGCCTCTTAGTCTACACAGACTATGAGAAGAATGGAAACCAATGACTGCCCGCACCTGAGCTTGGCTGCTGAGAGCTAGCTCAGGTGTCCCCAAAAGGGGATTTGTTCAGGCCAGAACAGCAACTCCTTGCCTTGGGGTCTGGGCAACCTCTTTTTTTTCTGTTATACCTGAAAAGGACATTTAGAGCGTAACAGTGGAGAGACTCCTCAGTTTAATCTCTGATGCCCATTCTGTATCATCCCAGAGCAAAAGATGAAGGGCAAATCTTCCTCATGTCAGCATTACAGAAAGGCAAGAAATCCCTCTCCTTCTTTGGCCTTTTTCTCCAGAGCTTTTTATGTTAAGCTGGCCTGTGTTTTGCCCTGCAGCTGTAAGTGCTGGTTATGCTGGTTGCAGGAAATTTCTCAATGGCCAGGTTAATCTCTCATCTTCTGAATTAGCATATGGCATGACCTGACTGACAATACCATGGCAATAATAATCGCACTAGTATTAGGGTTCCTGCCTAGTTTTTTTCATCTGGTTGCTAAGATGCTTTGGGGTTTTGGGGTCAGGAACCATTTGTGACTTCAATTAGTATGACAGCATAAGTAAAAAAAGGGAGGGGAAGAAGGAATTAAAATTGTAGGAACTCTTAAAAATATTTATCTGACATTCTCTAATCATTTATATGCTGCATCATTTACATGATGGCTTGCACATCCTTTTCTGACTTTTTAATGTTAATTAAAATACTGAAAGTTTTTTTATTTTTCCTTTGTGCACGGACTCAAAAAGGATACTAGAGCTTCCTCATGTGACCGTGGGATCATAGCCTTGTTCTTTTGCCTTTTGTGTGCATGTGTGTGTGTGCTAAAAACAAATAAAAATAGTTTACAAAACCAAAACCCATCAGTTATGAGTTTGTTATTATACTAGCTAATAGTGTGTTCGGGTTAAAGGTATTTGATGAACTGTAGCATAAGCCTTTTTATTCTGATTACTGCTAGAGTTGTTATCCATGCTCAGGTTCTAAAATGAAATGGTTTCACAACTTTTGTGTTTCCTAAGGTTCTATCCAATTTTGGTTTTCAATGGTTTTGGGTAGTACTGCTTTATTTCCTATTTTCTATGGGAAATAATGTCAGACTGGCCTGAACAGTGATCAGTGGCAAGACTCCTAGTATTCTCAAGTTGCAACAGAATTTAGCTTAATTAATTCAATAACTTTTAGTATGTCTCATATATCTGCTAGTGCTATTATTAATCAATCTGCCACCAGCTGCTTGGACAATAGTGTCTTGTACTTCATAGCCTATTGCTTAATCAAGAAAGTATTGTTGCCTGAGAACTTGGCAAGGACTTTAAGCCAGATTCATATTTCATTTACTTTTGTGAACTTTGAGAAATGGTGTGGACATCAGTGGTGTTATTCTGGTTTTGCCTCTGTATAAATGGGATTGGTGTATGACTCTTTAGTTTTTAAATTTATCTTAAGATATGAATCACATCCACATGGAGCTTTTACAACAAGCTCTTTAGCTGTGAAAAACCCTTTGCTATGGATCTTTGGATGTGTTTGGATATGCATGTCTTTATGTGTGTTGCATAGAGTTTTAAATCTTACTCTTTTTATTTGCCTGGTCCCTGCAGGCCAGCACAATACTAATCACCTTGGAAAATGAATGATGTTTGTGTTAAAGCCAATATGCAGGTGAAATGTGCTATAATTTTCCATTCTTTCATTTATCTCCTTTTAACAGCTGATTGCTGCCTTGCACAAGGGACTGTAAAAAGCTTTACCAAAAGAATTATTTGGATACATGCAAATTTAAATCACAATTTTATGATGGAAAGGTCTTCTATTTTGTTCAGCTTTTTGGTTTTGATTTTTCCCCCATATGATTTGATTGCATTCACATTGGCCAACCTTTCAGAGAAATGACAAGTGGATAGGAAAGGGCTATGAAGTGCAACTGTGGGAAGAGGTGAGTTAAGCTTGTTGAAACACTTAAACAGACTTTGGTGGAAAAAGACAAAACTTTCTATTTAATCCTTCATGCTGGTGAGCAGACATTCAGGTCAAATAATATTAAAACCCAAAGTTCAATCCATATACAGGAATATACTATTTCTATCTCTAATATCCAGCATAACTCTCTGTAAAGTTTTGATTGTAAAGCTGTGATTATGGAAGTGGCCAATATCATCAGCTGCCCAATAGGAAAAAGAAAAAAGTGTTAGTAGGACTATGCCACCTTGGACTTCCAAACATTGCATAGTCCCCTTGCTTCCTAAGCCCACTAGCTACCTATTTCCTGACCTGTCTGGCCAATGTTGACTGCTCTTCTAGAGCCTGTAACTTCTCACAGGATGCTCCTTTTTATCACACAGAAACAAAGAGAAAGTGCATAGAAGAATCAGAAATTTTACTTACCAGAAAATTTAGAAGAATTCCAATTGATACCTCTACATATCAGATCAATACCTTCTCAGACCATGTCCGGCAATAGGATTTAGCTCTTGTTTTACCAAGTAAGCCTGTAGTAGGCTTGGCATCTTTATAATGAAGTAAAGCCTCGAAGCAATTATGGTCTCCACACAAAAGGTGATCTGGATCATTCTGTCTGGTTACCAGTTATGTCTTATTTTGTTTCAAGGGTCAGAAGACAAGGGCAGACAGATAATATTTTACTTTTAGTGATTTACTGTATTTCAGATTATCAATGCAACAATCCCCTAGTTCTCCAGCTTTTCAATGAGCAATGTGGAACTTCATTCCTCGTTCCACTCCCTTGAGCAATTGGTCTGAAATTATATTGCTTGCCAGAAAAGGAGGAATAGAGATGACATGGAGTGTAACTGAAGTGATCCAGTGGTAAAAATTCCGGCATTATCCCCCCTTCACCCAACTGCAAACAGATCATTTTAGCAGAGGAATCAATGTGTCCAAAATCCTGGATGCATCCCATCAGCTCCAGTAGCTGATGTGGATAGTCACATCTGCCCAGTGGGCCAGCTAGACTTGAACGCATTTTAGATAAAGTAAGCAGGTTAACTCCAGAGCTATCACTTCCACATCAAATGCACCTATAATTACTTTATAGTACAACAACATAAACGAAAAAATTTATTATTATTACCAACAGTGGTACATGCTACACTTTAGCCAGCAAACTGAAAACTGTAAATGTTCCACATGACAAGATCTCATTAAAATTAATGGCAGTCTTTTTGGTAGAAGTGTATTTACTACTCTCTTGTGATTGACATTTTAAAAAGTATTTTGCTTTGGTATTCCTATTCCTACTGTAGTTCAGGAGCAAGGATCCTTTTCCAAAACTGTTCACATGAAGGTGGTGGAGCATTACACAAATGTTTTAAATAAATAGGCTTTGCATAACAACAAAACAGTGTAGATTTAAAAACCATAAATAGTGCCTGTTTTGCAGATTTAACAGCTAACTTAATTCATGTGCTTGTTCACCAGGCTGGTACCTATCTCTTCTCCTGTTTTCAATTAGTCATACCTAAGATGCTTTGTTTGCCCATACTAACTTTGAATAGTTTTTTTGTGGTGTCTTGCAGAGTTCAGGCATCAGTTGCCTGTGATTCTTATACATCTGGAATAAGGCTAACAGAATCAATTCTGGTTTTGGAAAATGCTAAATAGCTTTAGTGATCTTTAGTTCCTCAAGCTGTTCTTGAGGAAATTTTCATGAATTTGCTGTTCTTATCTAAAAAAAAAAAAAAATCATGAAAAGATCCCAGCCTTTTTTTCATATTTTTTTAAGTGAAGAACCTCCATGCTTTGGGTCAAAATGGCACTTCTTTGAAATTTTCCGATGAGGTAAAAAAATGATAAATCTTAAAAATTCCAGATTAAGCAAAAACCTTTATTATTTTTAAATTGAATTGATCCAAATTAACAGCTTTACCACATCACCTGTCTAGAAACTTTCTGTGGCTTTTTCAGTTTTATAGTAATAAAATAGAATATGTTTTTATTATTATGCAATTTAGAAATATTAAGAACTCAATTCTGCCTAACATTCTGCAGGAATATTGTGCTCTGACTATACAGAAGTTCAATAGCAGTTTGTCATTGCTTCAGTCTTCAGTTGTAGGAATGACATAAGCCACAAGTGTTTGGCTTGCTTTCTCAAATGCATTGTGTTGTACTGTCTTCTACCTGGGCAATTACTATATTTGATTAGTGTCAATGTCTGAGAGATGAAAGAGTTTATATCTCCTGCAGAATAGATGTTATATTACTCAGTTATGAAAACCAAGTGCCTTCAGGAGGATAAGAAGGTAGGGGGGAAATGTATTTTCTGATAGATACAAGCCCAAATATTTAAGTGGAACAAGTACAACGTCTCCAGAGACTTGTTTATATTACAGCTATAGGAGGAAAAGCAATAAAGGGAACACTTAAACTGTGTTGAAACAATCTGTCACAGAACAGACACGAGGATGTTGGCATACCTGCACATATCTGTTTTCCACATCCACTCATAGAATTCCCAGGATCCTCCTTCTCTGTGCTATTGATTTCTGTGCTATTTATTTGATAGATAAAGGTGTCTCATGATATTCTATCATTGCATGCTTATAACCTTGCCATTTCGGCATGGCAGAGAGCTATATTAATGATGAGGGTGAAAAGAAAAGTAAATCTTTAATTGTAGTGAGTGGAATCCATCTCATGTCTGATAACATGATGCATCCTTGATGCCATTTAATCAAAGTAGAGAGATAGTTCCTAACTTTAACAAACGTTAGCTGAGTTTCCTCAATTTATATTTCTACACATTAGAAAATTGTGGGGTTTAGTCCACTGTGTGAGTTTCAATACTTAGTTTATCAACATCGTGCTTATTTCAACCAGCTCATTTCTTCTTTTCTTAACCACCCACATCTACTTTTTTTTTTTTTTTTTTATCAGCTCATTAGACTGAAAACAAGAAGGTAAATCAGTTGTGGTGACTAGCATTTTTGTTTTGTTACCATAAAATCACAGTGGCTTTTTTTGTAGAGAATAGGGCTTATTTGTAGAGGATTTTATAGAGAATTCTGTAGAGAATTTTGTAGAGAATTAGACTACTATATGCTGCCAGAAGTAGTCTCTTTTGTTTCAAAGATCTAATTCATGGGAAATGTAAAAGCCTTTGCTACTTTTAACAAGCTCATCAGGTATTTTCGTTTTGCTGATAAAGAAATCAAAGCAATTCAGATCCAAAAGGCTATACACTTCCCACTGTTCATGGGAGAAGTACTTAACTGCAATAGGAGTGATCCAGGTTAGCCATCAGATAAAATAAGCAAAAAAACAAACCCAAACCAAAACAATAGAGGTAGTGAAGAACCGGAATGGACTGTGGTGCTCACAACCTTAGAGGCCTTGATTAGACAAACGTCTGTCAGTAATGATGTGAGTTCTCCTACCCACAATCCCTCTGTGAGTAGGAGAATAGGTGTTATGAGGGCCTATATAGTCAAATTTTTTCCCATGATCTATGGTAAATACTGCTATCCTAACTGTTAGGCAACTGAGAACACAAAGTGCAAACACAAAGCTCAGACACAGCTGCTTTATGGCCACAATGCAGCAAACAGCACAAGACTTATACTGCAGAGTACATTGTCTCACCAAATGAGAACAAGGTCAGTTGACTGCTAAGTGGAAAACAAGGAACGACACATCTTTTAAATACCTGTATGCCCCTTTAAACGTTCCACTGAGTAATTAAGCCTACTGATGTTATTAGAATAAGTACTGTGTACTTAAACAGGTGAAAGAAACGAGATGCAATTTCCCACTCTGCTGAGAAAATCAAGTAATAATTTGAATTTTTCAGTTTCTTATAGCACCTAAAATCTCCTTGACTTCGCGGGATCTAGGGCAATGATAGATATCAGAAAATGTATTTTGGGAAAACTACACTCAGTTCCTTCCCTTACCTGCAAGCATGCAGTTAGCTCCCAAAAGACACCTAAGGCAAATATTCACTTAGTGATGTAAGGTTATGCAGTCGATAGTATACTGAAGATACCTTATTTTATCTGCCATTTGGTAAATTTAATTTTTAAATTAACATAATATATTGGCATAAAAACTTGACCTTCTTCCTCAAAATCTATGATCCCAAAAATCTGATTACTCTAATATCTTTTAAAGATTTAGGCTACTTAAACATCTTTATTACCTTGTCTGTACATATATCAAACTAACATAGTAACACATTACTCATTTTATTGTTTTATTATTTGATTAATAAAACTATAGACCGTCTCATGTTAAAGTTTATATTTATTTCTGTTACATAAACCCACTAAAATCTTAATGAGATAGGCCCCTCAGGAGCTATTTGATATTTTATTCGGAATGATAAGATTGTGATTCACATCTCAAGCTTCATATCTGGGATTCATCTCCCATTTTAGGCTGTTCTACACAACCAGATGCCCATCAGAGATTTGGCATTTCTATAACATATTTGTCTATCAGGTTTTCAAAGATCCCAAAAGTTAATGGCCTTCTTTCACAACAGTGAGATTTCTCACACATGTTGTGCTCAGACCTCTATGTCTAAGCATTAACCCTTTCCCCAGTCACACTGCAAGATGGCTCTCGTGCCAAATATTTATCTTTGTCATATATCAAGCTCCTAGGTTGCATAACCAGCTCATGCTGGCATGTTTGAAGACTTGGAAGAGGGAAAAAGGCTTCAGTCTTGATAAGAAAGCACCAGTCTCAGATGCACAGTTGTCCTTCTGGACCGGAGCCATCCATACACTTGAGAAGAGACACAATAACTTCACAGGCCTTTTACATTACCTATTCATCTCTCCTAAGGAATGAAATGATCGGGTTCACTTTCTAATTGTAGCATCTGTCCACTGACTAGCTTTAATGAGTCAATGCCCCCCTGAAATCTCTGGGATATTTATAGATGCTTAGAGAATGCTGAGCAATTTGTTAAATTCTCCATGGATATCAGAATGTGAATTCAGATCACTGAATGCTTGATATTTGTCAGCTGGTGATCTCAGATTAGGATTCCCCCCAGAAATGTCATCATCCCGCAGTGGGCTGCTGTAATATGCATGGTACACCTCTATCTCAGGCTGCTCCTGACTGCTCTTCTGACACTAAGATCAGAATATAAATCACTCTTTTTCTTTTGTCCATTATTTTTAACTGAAAATTAGGAGTACTTTTTATCTCCCTGATTTCTTTTGTGTCCTTTAAAGCCATAGTGTAAAGAGGTCTCTCTGAAGAACAGAACATGTCCCCAGCCTTAGATGAGAAACCTAATCTGTAGCCACCTTGTATTCCTAGAACATGTTGTTCTGAGACACCAAATATCCCCTTTGTCCACCTGGCTGCAGTGCAGACTGTCTTAAAAGCAGGCATTTCAAATTGGATGACAGTGTACTAAAAGTTTTATGCCATGTATCTGCAAGCTCTGCAATGCAACTTAAAGATATCTGTAAGTACAGCAGCTTTGATCATGTATAGTAACGGGTCTCTGTAGTAAGCATAAATAAGGGCTTTCACAGGAACTTGCAGGAAAGAAGGGAATTCTAACACAAACTGATGCTGAAACACCGCAGCCCAGGGAAGTGGGGAGCATTTCAAAATTATAAGCAATTATATTAAAGCAATAATATATGTTCAGATGTTTCTGATTTATTTGTTAAATGTTATTCTTTGTATATGCCAAGAATAACAAGCTATCTTGCTTTTTAAAATAGAAAAAAAAATCTGTTTTAAAGCAGCAACCAAAAATGTAGGAGATTCACTTTTTTGACATGACTGCCTCTGTGGTATGTTTCTGTAGAATTATTATAGCAGGCACTATATTATTTATTAGATGAATAGCTTTGTATCCAGTGATTTTGTAAACCCATCCATTCATCTTTTGAATAATTTTTATGTTTGTAAATAAGCAGCAAGATTAATAAAATATAAATTGGAGAGAAAAACAAGATATATCACAAAGATAAACAACAAAACCCATATTTGTAGTCCCTTTTAAAGGGAGGTTTCTCTCAAAGATTTTATCTTTAATTAAATACATGCATTTTATTTATAGTTCCTTTTATTATTTTTTCCAGAACATGCTGACACAGCAGTGGTTTTGCTAACAGAATCTGTGGTATTGCTATAATAAATATTATGGCAACCCCCCTTTCTTGACTATTTCCCTAAGCGTTAGCATTTTAAGAGTGCATTTGGGTTAGACCACCATGAATTCATGCATTGTATATTTGACTGTAAAATCATAATTGTTAAAATATATGGTCTTAATGGGTCTGAACTGGCACAGGAAAAACAAAGACAGAGCTAACAAGAAAGGAGAGAATTTTAAGTATTTTGGCATAGGGCAAAGCTTCAGTCAGCAGCTCACCAAACTTGTACTGTCCAGTGACTGAAATGATGTTACTTAATTTTGAGTTGTTGTTGTTGGTTGGTTGGTTTGTTTGTTTGTTTTTTGTTGTGTTTGTTTTTTTTGTTTTGTTTTTTGTTTTTTGTTTTTGTAATAAGCTCCCTTGCTAGCTTGCTAGGGCTCTATAGGTCTTTGCTAGCAGTCTGCCTTGTTACCTCTTTCCACCATCAGCTATGAAGATATTTAAGTGAAGCAAAGTTTGGGACTCAGCAGGTACAGGAAGAGAGCATGTCAGCAAAAACCAACCAACCAACCAAAAGCCTGAAAGAACAAGAGCCAGGGAAGACATGCTTCCTTGGTACCAGACAGTAGTCTAGGCTGAGATTCCCAAGCAGCTTTATACGCTATGTGACTACCTCATTTAACAACTGTACATAAACAGACTAAGTTTATGACTAAGTTTAAGACTAGATGTCTTCCAACTTTATGTAACTACTTTCTTCTCTATTGAGGAGCTTCTTTGTAAGGTCCTGGACAACTGCTGTTACTGGATAGAAGGATAATGAGGGTGGCAGAATGCGATACATCTATAGGAGCAAGTGCAGATTTATCTTGTATGTAGATGACATCCATCCCTCATTACAGAACAAACATTTTGAACAAATGAAACATAAGAGATAAAGATAAATAGCAATGGCTGAAAAAACAGGAGAAGAGAAGGGAATCTTGATATAGGGAAGGCACAGATTGAATGGTTTACAGAGAGTTTATCACAGCAGAATAGAGGTAAGAGGCAGTAAGCAAAGCATAGTAATGCCTCAGACTGGAAGGAGTCCATTAGTAAACTTCCCCTCTTTCCTTCCAAAAGACAGTTTTGGAATAGACTCCAAAACAAATTAGGAAACAGTACAGTTATGTAGGGCTACATATAAATAATTTTTGTAAAGAGAGAGATGAGAGACCGTCTCACTTTGTCTTGATAAGATAAATAAGTGTTGACCATATATTGATCAAGGTTGTGAGATCAAGAGATTTTATGAGCAGCTTTTGAATATAATGAAAATATTGTCTCACTTCTCAAACGGCACAGCCTAAATTCAGAATTCCTCTTCCAGGTGGTAGCAAAAAGGAGAAGCAGTTGGGTAAAAAAAGTTATTCATGGAAACAGAATGCTTTCCAAGGCATTAACTGTCTTTTGTCTTCAAAAAATAGAAGTTTCTTAAGAGCCATGTCAACTCTCCAGCTGACTAAGAGTACTAGACCTGGTATTGTATCCTTGCACTTAAGGAAAAAAGCTGTGAATTTTCTATAAGAGCAAGAGAGAGAAAAGGAAATAATTATGGAAAGTGAACTGGCACTATCTGATCAATGTGTATTTCAGATGACCTGAAATCTATATAACTGGAATTTAAGGAAGACAAAGAAAAGGTGATGGGTGGTTTAGATATGGCTGATCTTGACATGAACAGGGTAAATGACATGGTCTCATGATCTTCCAGGTTTGCTTTGTACAGTTCTACATAATTGCTGTGAAATATAACTACTCATATGCTTGAAAACCCTGACAAGAGGCCAAGAGTTGAATGGAGGGGTTGTTTGGATTGTTTGTTTTTGCTGTCTGCTTGTACTTATCAATACTAAACATATGAAGTTAGATGCAATAGCTTCAGCATTGTTTTATGATACTGTAGGACAAGTTTTTAATATCTTGTTATGATCCAGTTATTAAAATTATTAGAAATTACTCTGCCTAAATCAAGGTGCAAATGAGACAATATGCCGAAATCAATAGTATGGATTTTATTTAACAGTAAATGTGAGGCAGAGAGAGAGAGAGATAGAAATAAATAGGAAAAAAGGAGGGGCAGGGAAGAAAGAGAGTGACAGAAAGAAATTAAATAGAAAATATATCACCACTCCATGGAACATGATGGCATCCCATGGTCTTCTTCTGGTCTTCTCGGTGGTGAGAGTCTCACAAGACATGGACTCCAGTGGATTAATATGTGTTCAGAAAGTGGCCAGGCACCTCCCTTGTTGGGAGGAAGCTTTGCAGTCTCTTGTGACAGACACCAGATTTGTTGCCTCACTTGGATCACTTGCAGTCCTCTGATAATGGAAGGCCTCAGGAATTATTCTGGGGGGTGCTTTGGGGGTCTTTGATGGTTTATGACCCCTTCTCAGTTGCTTCTCACAAGGCTATCTGGTGTGTATGTGGTCTTCCCGAGGTAGGATGTTTACTCCGGTTTAGTGTGGAGCAATTTCACCATCACGTGATCAACCCCCTTCTCCTTCTCCACCTGCTAAACCCAGCTAGGGCTGATTCTTGGCACAGCTGCTGAGTTTGGCTTCGTTTGTGGGTGCATTCTTCTTTTCTGAGCCTTGTTCACTTCTCCTTAGACCTGAGATACTTGGACAATAGTCTAATCTCAAGTTCTTGTCACAGTCCAAATTCCAGTCAGAGGGCATATTTGGGGTGGGGGGTTTGCTTCAGTGGTCGCAGATGGCCAGTTGCATCTTTGCAGTTTGATAAAAAGTCTTTGATTTTGACAATGTTTAAGACATTAACAACATTTCAGTCTATTACATACCTCTGAAAATATACCAGATAGGGAAGAGGAAAATAATATATTTCTTGAACCTGAAAATTTGGGGAAGATGTAAAGAAAACAGTAGGTGATGGTGCAGTAATTGGAGACAGAGATCTGTCTACAGATGTTTTTTCTCCACTACTGGTATAATTTCTGAATTTCAGATATTTCACTATCTCAGAAGAAAATTTAAGTCAAGATAGGGGCAGCACCTGGAGAAATTCTTAAGAAAGATGTCTAAGTACAGTTGGATAATATCAGGATCAAAAGCAGCAGATAAACAGACAAAAAGATGAGCCAGAGAGTTGAGAAATAGAATAAGATTTCATTCTTAATGATTTTTTCCACAGGGAATATTCCTTGGGATAAACCATGGATGATACATATGAATCAAGATAGAATGATTAAATAGAGCTTGCAATCTGTTTAAGTTTGGTTGTAACTTTCCTCATTCAAGATACTTTGAAAAAAAGGCCTGGTTCAGAGTCCTGGAAGGTGGTTTTGGGACCATTAGGACACAATTCTCTGCCCCAGGTGTCTACCACAACCTAACTCATTTAGCATTGGAGCCACTACAGTTAGCCTCCAGGTCACAGCAAAGTGCCAGTGTCACCTGCTAACATCTGTCGGAATCAGAGTGCATGAAATCCGTCAGGAAGAACAGAACAGGTCTCTGCAAACCATTTGGTCCTCATCATGAGAAAGCCATTCAAGTGTCAGGTGAAACAAGCTCTTAATGAGTGTCCTCTGCTGGATATGGGGTATTTGAGTGGTCAGAAAAGTAGAAATTCTAAGGAAAAACATTGTTTTGAAAAAAAACAGAGATGGTCTAGTTTACTTTTGCAGTGAGAAAATGGAGCTGTTAAAATCCTCTACTTGGCCTTGACTTGTTATAACTTTCTATGTTTTTTGGTCAAATTTCCTGGAAATTGATATATCTCTGGAATGTTTTGATGGACTGCAATTTTCTAATGGGGAAAAAAACCCCAAATTAATTTTATCATAAGTGTTATCAACTTTTGAGGGAAATTTTTAATTTTTTTTCTACAGAGTGGGGATTTTATTATGTGTTGTATTGCTATTTAGAAACAATACAAAACTTTAAATGTTTTCAGTTGAGAGTGCTGGCCTCCCACACTTTCTTTTTAAATCCAGTCTACCATAGACTGCTCCTCTGAAACATTCTTGTTCTTTTTTGCCTTGTTTAGGTTTAAGAAGAATTTGTCAAGCAGACATCTCAACTCTACCTCTTGCTAAAGGCAAGTATTTTCTGCAGGTTTTGCTTTCCTGTTATGCACAGTGATCAATACTGAACCTTCACTCCATCAGTACCTTGACTGAGGGCAGGGGGGAAAAAAGATCTGCACAGCTAAATAAAGTATTTGAAGAGAAATACACCCAAGTCTGAATGCTTGAGAAGAGGAAGAAACAGCAAAACATTCTAGATTTATGAGGGGCCATTAGGGGTATTGTACAGGTTTGCATGAGCAGTTACATAATTTAGTGACTCACATGTGATATTCTGCATTATATTTACAATATAGAGAGAGTGAACTGCACCCAACTGTATTAAATAAAACTATTTTTTATCAGGAGTTGCTGGTGACAATATTGCTCCAGTAGCTTGTGCATGTCATCAGAACCCAGAGGTAAAAAATATAGCACGCTTTGGGTGCATTTTATTATTTCACAATAACTGAATAGCACGATACCTAATGAAAATTTACATTAAGCAGACATATAGTGTAAATTTCACCCTTTTCAGTCTGACATCCTCCCTTGGTTGGCTCAATATGCCTGTTCTGATAATTTGGAAAATATTATTTTCGATAAATTCTCATGAAATTAAAATATCTAGGGAGCTTAGGAGTATTTTTCAGCAGGAAAATAATTACTAACACTACTGAGAAGTAGCTGTTGGCTTTAAAGTCAGCAGGAGTTTGTTTTCATTAGCAGGTTTGGAGCAATGGTTCAGAGAAATGGTAAAAGAGGGTTTCTTAGACTCTGAGTCTACAAAGAGGGATGCACTTGCTTAAATTTATTCATACAACTAGTCTAACTGGAAAACCTCCTAAACTTGAGTACGAATGTAAGCTATCTGAAATCAATAAAAATACATTATTAATCTTTTTTCTAAAATTTAAAAATTATTCTGAGTACTGAATAAAATTTAAGGTCAGATCTCAATTTAGCTGAAAACAGATTGGTATTCCCTAATAAGAATAGTAGGGTTTAATTTTAAAAATAATAATTTTAATGGAAAGTGTTGGAAAGTTTTAATGGACTGTGCTTTGTAATAAACAGGAATAACATTCTTTGATTTTATAGCACCTTTAATTGTAAGTTATGAATGTATCTCATGAAATGAATATTTTAGTCTCACATCACCCTAAGTGGAAGGGTATTTTTGTACTTGTTTTGCAGACAGGAGGCTAAAAGGGAGTGACTATCAAATGTGAAAATGAAAATATTAAATAGAGTCCCCAGTGCTAATAGTTGTTCAGAGACTTATTCTCACACATATAGCTCTTCTTCCATACTTAGGAACCATTTCTTTGAATATTCTTTAATGACTGACAACTAATACCTGTGATGAAGACAAGTATAGCTTTTATTTGGCAAAGCATTCCTAGTTAGAGAATAGCCTAACTCATAACCTCAATTTCTCATTGTTTTAAAACCAGACTTAACAGCTGTGATCAAAGCCAACACTATGCTTAGGTGCTTTTTGATTCAGTCCGTATTTAAGTACTGGAAATGAAATCTGGTAGTCTAACAAATTCCATGTTTATCTGAGCACTGGCGTTTTCCAGTTGGATTAATGTAAATATATGAAACATTATTATTTAAGTATTTGTTTTCTTTATCAAGGTAATAACAGAATTCAGATCTCCTGCCTTTTTCTGTTTAAGAGAAAAAATATTTTTGTAGTCTTTAATGTTGTTTAAGTTGAAATACTAGTAAATCCTATATCTGATATAATTTTTATGCCTGTTTTCAAAATCTGAAACTGCTAAAAACCAAATACTGAATTGAGAATTATGACTAGTGCATATGATTTCCTGTCTCATACAAGTGTTTCCATACAGTATATGTGATTTTAGAAAGAAAATTATCTATTTGTAGATAAATTTAATTTTCATTTCTAATAGAACTTGCTACAGACTAACCAACCTTGGATAAACCAAGCTTGGATAAAATATCAATATTACACAAATAATAGAAATTAGTTACTTCACAATGATTCTATTCTAAACTTGCACAGTTATGCTGATGAAAAAAAATAAATAAAACCACATTAGATAACTTGGAGATAAATGTATTCACAGACTGTTTTTTTATTTCCAGACTTCAATTAAACAGAGATTTATAATAATTGTCAGTATGCTTGACCAGTGTTAAAATTAACAGATGTTTATTATACCAAAACAGAGCATTTCAAGCAAATAATTCCACTTAAAATATTAAGCACATTTTCCAGTTTATACTGTTGGAGTTCATGGTGGCATGTTTGATTAATGGGCTGCTTCATTGATGATGCAGATAATGTGTAATGTCATACGACCCATATGTTGTAAGTTAGAGAGGAATTAAACTTACCTTGGCACTAAGCAAAAAATCTGAAATATCCCTCTGCTAAAATATATCATTTTAGAGGAAAAAGGCATGTTGGCGTTACTTGTATTTATGCTTTTGATAAATTGCATGTCATGTTTACTTAGTTTCAGTATCCAATCAAAATCTATCTTCTTTCATACTTTTACTTCTCTTTATTTGCCATGTTCCTCTGACAAGTAGTGTGTGCAATGGTCAGCAACTGTGAGTGAAACCCAACTGTATGTCACCTGCCAACTATGAACAAAGAACATGCAGGAAGATGACATTGTCTAATTTTTCATAAAATAATCTCAGTATTTATTGCCATTTATTTGAATTGGTGCAAACTACAACAGAATAAGGAAGGCACGTGAATGCAGGAAGCATTTTGAGAAGGATCCTCAGCAAAGCCCTAAGCCACAGAATGGAAATTTACTTGGTTTCACATTGCACGGGAAACCTGAACAAGAGGTTGGGGTTTATTTAAATATTCACTGAGATTCTGGACCTTTGGGTAAAGCGTATTTTGGAAACGATGGCCTCACTAGCTGGAAACTGTGTAAGAATCCCAATTAAACCTAGAAATGGATGAAACTCAGTGGTTTAGGTTGAATTTTAATTTAAGGTTGTGACTTCTGTTAACACTTAAGGGTAGACTGAGAATCAGAAAACACACTGGAGTTTTAAATGCACTGCAATGCAGTTTAACTCCTGTTTCACATCATTCTCTCCAACTCTTTATCTGACCTGGAGCAAAATCTGGCTCTCATAAGCATTTGTGTATTTGTTCTAGGACCAAAAATGGCTACTTTTTCTGGTGATAAGATTCCAGATGAGAGCTCTTCATCAGAGGCACACAGCTGTCCCCTCCTCAAATTTCATCTCTTCCTGTCAGTAAAGGAAGCCTGATTATTCTTCCTTTGTTTTTCTCCCAGATTTCTGCTGGCTTTGGTAACCTGGCGCATGCTTTCTGACTGGCTGTGAGCACCTCAGATGGGATGTCTTCTGCCTTCACTGAGACCTTCAGCTACAAAGGTAGAATACACCAGCGTGAGTGTATATGCAGCCCATTTCTAGAATTTTTGCTCAGACACAGGTAAACACAACCTGACAACTCTCCCTATTTAGAGCAAAATGTGATTTCCTACAGAAGAGATCACTTCTGAATGAAGAGAAAATATACTTAAAACATTTAATGTATCTCTGATATTTTTTACAATATTCTCCAATACTCTCATCAGGCCAAAGAGCTCTAGAAAAGCTGACAATTTTGATCCAATAACTACAGTGGTCTTTGAGGGCAAGAATGCTGTACCAAAATTTAGTCTGTGGACTCAGCTAAAAATGAACTCTTCAATAAAGTCTGGAGTCACAGGTCATACCAGACAGACATGAATCATCTCTGCTTTGCCACTGGTCAGCAGCATCTTAGGGGCACAGTCAATTCAGGGTCTGCACATGAGACCACTGCTCATGGTTCCTTCAGGTTGCCTCTGAGACTGTGTAGCATTAGGATCTCCTGAGATTTACTGGCAAAAAACATCTTTTGCTCTAGCTTTTCCAGGCAAAGAAATTATTATGTGGCGAAAGCCTGAGTTGAATTCAGTTCCTTAAAATTTCTTCCAGCAGTACTAGTTTCACCACTCTAGAGCATACACTCATCTGGGCCTTGCTTTTGCAAACACTATGCTGTGGTGCACTGCCTTTAGTAGATTGCTTCAAGGAAATCTGTGTGTGTGTTTGAAAGATTAAGGGTTTAGGTGTTGACAGCATTTGGACTCAAGTCACCACATGAAGATTCTAAGATACCAAGGCGGGAGGGGAGGATGCAAAGGACATCCCTAGCCAGAGATCCTGTTTTCATGCAAATGTGCTTTAAAAATGAAAATTTAAAAAAAGGGAAGTAATATACTGAGAATGTATTTTATGGTAAGTAGTACTTTCTTCCTAGGATGCCTCTCATCATTTTCCAGAAGGATTCAGCCATGCATTAAGCATGAGATTAGTTTTCTCATCGTGGTAGCATTGCGACAGTTTACGAAGAAACTCTCATTACTAATGTAGCCTCCATACATTACAGTGATCATGCCCAAAGAATAGTCAATGACAGATTTGAAATAATTATGTAAATTTATACAGAGTCCTATTTATATGCACATTTTTCAGATGAAAGAAAAACACCCTCAACCAACCCATAGTGATTGCTGAGGAAGCTATACCTACATGCCTACCTTAAACCTAGCACAATATGCTATAAAATCCTCATTACACATCCAAACTGTCTTTGTATCAGCATTAAATGTGCTTCTATGCACATTCTGTAAATTACACACTTATAAATTTCTCATTTGTAATAGCTGCAGGGTGACAGCTACAGTGAAAATTGTACTTTTTTTTTTTTTTAAACTTGTCTTTTTCTGATGTAGTTTTTGCTTATTTGAGTAGCTGATGATCCTGCCTGTCAATGGAAGTCACAAAAAAAAAAAAAAAATGGAAATTTTCCCAATACACTCTTTTGTCCATGATTAACTCTCCAGTAATCAACTATTTCTCAAACAATCCCGAACCGTTAGGATCAGTATTCTCTGATGACAACTGTGTATGTTAGCAGACATATTAATCTTATCTACAAAATACCTTGCTGTATGTTCCAGCATCCTTCACCCAGGTCCACTGGCCCATCTGTCAAAGAATCCACAATTCAAAATGACCCATCTTCCAAGGAGACCCCACTCTGCAGCTACCCCTAAGGTAGGCTGTGGAAAACCATATCAAAAGCCTTGGAGAAATCCAAGTAGACAGTGTCCACCACTCAACCCACATCAACCAAGTAGGTTACTTTGTCACAGAAGACAATTGTGCGTGTCAAGTAGTATTTGCACTTGTTGAATCGGTGTTGGCTTTTACCAATCACATGCTTCATCCAATTCATGATAGCCCAGAGGAGGATTCACTCCACATCTTTCCCAGGGACTAAAGTAAGGCTGATGGGCCTATAATTTCCTGGATCCGCTCTTAGCCCTTTTTGTAGATGGCATGATATCAGCATTCTTCCAATGTTCTTAGACATCTCCTGATCTCCACAACTTCTCAAAGATTATGGAAAGCAGCCTCACAATGACATCAGCCAGCTCTTTTAATACCCTTGGGTGGATATTGTTTGGGCCTATCAATTTGTATAAATTAATCTCCTGTAACAGTTCAAATTCCAACTCTTCCTTCACTGATGGTGGGTCTGTTTCTGCAAGTAAATTTATGATGGAAATCTGAGAAGCTTGCATGTGAAGTAGAATTCTTTTTCAAGGACCAGGTCTACTTGCATGGAGACCTGAAGGAGGCTGACAAGTTATCAGCAGTTATACTTATTTTCTCCATATCTTTTAAATTTTTATTAAACATGCTGCAACTCTCTTCATACCACCTAGGAACTTGTAATCTATAGCTTTAGTGGGAGGCATTTCTTAGAATGGCCCTTTTTTCTCACAAATACTTGGAGAATGTCAAATTCGTATATGAACCTTTGACTTGGAAATTAGTTTTAAAGTTGTATGTATTCACTAGAAAAATAGAAATGTACAGTGTGACTTAAGTCTCTCATCTGAAGTGCTGAACTGCCTGTCCAAAAACAGGAACACTTTCAGAAAGCAAACATGCATGAAACCAACAAAAGCTCCAAAATAGCAAGATTGTCTTGAACAGATCAAAACGTAACCTGCAGTTAGAGTTACAAATTGATGGAAATGGTGAGTTTTTCATTTGACCCTAGTGTCCACCAATAATGAACGTCAACTTTTGGAAATATGCCCCAATATTCATTGGGCTATTTGTGTGAAATCTGAGATGGCTTATCTGAGACTAAATTTATTTGAGTTATGCCTGACTTGGGATCATGTATCTTTAAGTAATGCTTTCTGGACTTTATATTTATCCTATGGACAAGGGTTCTTGAAATAGCAGGCTGGTGTTCAGATCCAAGATCATCCCTCTCAGACCTTTGCAGTTTGATGTTTGCACTGTAAAATCCAGATGTTTTACTTTTATTATAAAATTTATATCAGACATTTGCTGCAATAAACTTTCACAGCCCCAACCCCCCTTGTACTTTTATGTTCATATTGAGAATGTCTCCATTTTTGCTTTGAATATATCCATCTACACAGCCTCTAGTTACTGTCTCAGTTCTCTCTTTATTGCTGCATTCAATCATTCCTTCTCACAAACATTCTCTTTTTTGCAATTTACCTTTAAATTATGTCTCTCTTCCCCAATTGCTGATGTTTGTTTTCCACTTCAATTTAGTTAATTTTTACCAAGTAAGTACTGGTAACTTAATGTGTAAAACGATTGTATTCCCTCTGTCTCTGTGTATATGGTGGTGGGTGGGGGGAGTGCTAAAGGTGCTTTTGAAAAAGGAATAGATTTTTCTAGCTCCTCCAGTGGGGGTTCTTTTTGTTTCTGAGATCACTGATAAAAGGTCTGGAGAAAACTTATTGAAAATCAAATTCAGAATCTCTCCACCCTCTAGGAACTGCAATAGCATTACAAAGGCAAAAAGTGACATCCTGATAATCAGTTTGAGTAGACTGATGCCCATTGTTGAGATGTGACTTGTTTTATTGCTGTGAAAAGCTTTGGTCCTGCTATCCTGGATTTTAAGTGCTGATAGAGGGGGCCTCATCATGTTCTGTTTTTACAAATTGCCAGATTAATTTCTCTGGTAGTACTAGCTGTCCTGTCTCTAGCTGGCCCCACCCGTTATCTAGGATCTTACTTTTGTTTCTTTGTATCCACCTGTGGTCTGAGTCCTGGTATTCTGGTTGAAAATTAGTATCTAATTTGTCCGCAACTAAGGCTGATGGAATTACACCATCAGTTTTTGCAGCAGCTAATTTAGCTTCTGCATCAGCTCTCCGGTTACCTATTTCTGGAACGGTGTTACCTTTCGGGTGTCCCTTGCAGTGCATTATGGCCACTTGATTTGGGAGTTGGACGGCTTCCAACAACTGTAGGATTTCCTCAGCATGTTTTATAGCTTTTCATTGGGTTGTCAGCAGTCCTCTCTCTTTCCAAATTGCTGTTCCGTTGTGGTTACAGCATAACCTGCCATCCTCACTCCTTATCTCATGAAGCTGCTGCTATCCGTGAAGCAGTCTTCTGCATCTGCAAGCGGTTCTTCTGTAAGGTCCAGATGGCTGGAATACACAGCTTCAATGGTTTCCAGGCAGTCATGCTCGACAGGCTCTGCTGACATTCTTCCTTCTAGGAATGAGCCTGGGTTGACAACGTTAGTTACCTGAATGGTTATGCCATCTGATTCAGCTAGGATTGCCTGATACTTCAGGAACCTGGAAGGTGAAAGCCAATGGCCACTCTTCTGTTCCAGTACTGCTGACACAGTATACTAGACAGTATACTAGTTCCAGTACTGCTGACACAGGATACTAGAACAGTCATTTTCTGGCCCATTGTAAGTTTTCTGGCTTCTTCTATGTTCATTATCACCACAGCTATCCATTTAGTCTTAAGAAATTTAACAATGAAATTGTCCATTTTATACATTTTTCTTCAGTTTTAGTTGCTATGAGTAAATCATCAACATATTGTAGAAGAATGCCCTCTGTCTGTGGCCGTTCCCATTGTTCCAATTCCTTAGATAATTGATTTCCAAATATTGTGGGACTGGTTTTAAAACCTTGAGGTAAAACCGTCTGATTCACATTCTATTATTAATCCTAATTCTAAAAACTTTTCTATTATGGGTTCAATTCCCTTCCTGTCTTCTAGCCTTAATGGGTATTGTTTTCTATGTACCGGCTTTGCTCCTGATTTTAACTCTATAACTACTGGGGCAGCTTGCTTTGATTTCCCAGGGATATCTGTGGCCCACACTAATGGGTAAGCTTCACTCATAATTTGTTCTGACAGTCAGGTTTACTTGAAATTCAGGTTTGCTTTTATCAAATTTTATTACAGCTCCCAGATTTTCTAGCAAGTCTCTGCCTAGAAGGGGCTTTGGAGAATTAGGTAAATATAAGAATTGGTGAATTCCCATTTGTTTTCCAATTTTATATTTTAGGGGTTTTAGAAAGAAAGCTTTTTCTGATTGGCCCGTAGCTCCCATCACTTGAATACATTCATCACTTTTTGGCACTAATTCCTGATTTAAAACTGAAAATGTAGCTTCAGTGTCAATTAAAAAGTCAATTTCGTTTTCATTTTCCCCTAGCTCCAATTTAACCAGTGGGTCTGCTCAGGGCAGGCCTGCCAGCCCCCCCCTCACTCAGTACCCTGTAAGCATCAACAGCCCCTCCTGTGCCTGTATCTCTACCTGTTAATTCAGGGCATTCTACAACATGCACACTGGTTCTGACCCAACCTTGTACCAACTACAAAATAAACAATTCTAGGTCTTATTCAATGTGGCGTGCTTATAGTTAACTGTTCAGCACTACTTCCCATATAGCAATTCTTGGCATGATAAGACCTTTAACTATGTGTACCTGGATGCTTCAAGGTAAGCAAGGTATATCAGGTGTATAATAATTTTTCCAAAAACAAACAAGACAACACAAAATGATAATAAACATACACACAAAACTATGAACACAATAACAGCACCCCAAACCCCAGTTCATAAGGTGGTTTGTCAATTGTTCAAAACTGCCCTCCATATAATAACGCAAACCTAAAAAAACCCTCTTAATGAGATGTTTCTATAACTTTACCTCTTTACTTTGTTGGCCACGGACCGTGAAATGCGAGAACCCGGTTTTTGTTATATCCACGAGATGCAAACCACATATAGCAAAAGACAGTGTAATACTAATAAATTCAGCACAATAACTACATATAAGACAAGACAATACGACACGTGTCAGGCCCAGAATCCTTATCTAAACCAGAAACCAGAAGGAAAAGATGGGGGTAGTCTCCAAACATAAGGAAACCGATTTCTCAGTTCTCCCAAACAGATATTCAGCCAAGTGTTTAGCTAAATATGGCTGTACAGACCAAAGAAGCGTCCTTCTTATGGCGTGTTCTACATGATAACAGCAGTGTCCTGCCCATGTGACACCTTATAACAGACACCAATGCATGCAAGTTAAAACCAGAATAAATACCTTTGATTATGGGAACTTTATCCACCCCTGTGAGAAGCCAACGAAGACAGGAGTCCCCCCTTTATAGATAAAAGCATACCTTTAGCGCACCTGGGAAAGGGGTCCTGGCCTTCGATGGATTTCACAGCCGAGGGATAGAAGTCCCATCTGGGTCACCAAACTGATGCCCAGAAAGGCAGATTAAAAAAAAGACTGCTTAGAGGCAGGATTTTATGCCTTAAAACAGCAGGTATTTATTGTGCGGCCTGGCAGCCTGCCAGCTATTGCTGGGAAAACAGGCTCCGAGCTGGTCAGGTCAGAATGAGTATTTTATACAGGTTTGGCAATGATTACAACATAATCACATACATATTCATATTATTGCATCATCAGATTACAATATTCATAGCGGGTGGAGTCAGGGCGGAGTTTGAGGCGTGGTCTCTATTTTGAGGAATATTATGGTGGTAGATCCTGCCTTTACTTCATCATGGGGTCTTGAATTTACTCCTCATCGTCGGGTGACCTTCATGACCTTTCGTACTTTCCATTGTTTTGTGTTCTGTTCACTGAGGCTTCAAGAAAGCCTTAGCTCTAGGCCTATTTTACCTATTCAAATGTCTACCTTGGCTCCTTTGGCTAAGATTTATTACCTCTGAGTTCCTTGTTTAATGTACCTGTGGGTTTTTAGGTCTGCAGAATTTGTACAGAACAAAATCTCTTTTGAGCAAGGTAGAGAAAGTGGGGAGAGAGAGAACAGTGGGTTTTTGCAGTAAGATTCTTCGATTAACCCTTCTGAAGCCTTGTCTTTCTTCAGAGGCTGACTATAATACCTTTGCACCTTGACTACTCCTCTATAATTTTATCACATGATAACAGAAGAAAATAGCATTTTTTTCAACTAAACCAAGACAATTAAATATATGTGTGTTTTCATCCTTTTTTCGTATCCTAATAAAAATGAAAATTTTTTTGTGCATGTTTTCTCCAAGAATTAGAGTGAAAAACAACCACTTTCTTCTCTGAACAGGGAAATACCTTTGTGACACTCCATCGCCTCTTGTCCATATTACCCCTATTACTACAGTGTATGACTAATGAACCCCCATGAAACCCTGTATAGTCCTATTTTAGCTAATGAAAATGAGGACTGAATAGGCTGTATGTTTCTATTTCAATATTTCAGTGAAGGTGAAAACTGAGGACTCCTTGTTCACTGCTTGCTCTAAATATTGAAAATATTATTCACAACAGCTGAGTAGAACTTGATTTGGGGTACATTTCATTCAAATAGTAGGTCAAATGATTAGTGTTCATCAGAAGTGAATTGCTGAACCTTTATGGTAAGAAATTTAAGATTTTAGTTTTTCTTGCCTTATTCCCTTGCTTAGAATTAATATTTTATCTATTTGACAAATTTGTTTTGCTTTTTTCATAAAGAATGATTCCTTCTGAGGTGGATAGGTTAAGTGTTTCAGACAGTGGTAAAAACTACAGACTATAGTGATGATTTGTTGTGACTGTGTTAAAATAATTTTTTTAATAAAAACATAATGTTGCAACTTTTCTCAAAATACGGACTCAAATTTCATCAGAGGAAACATATTTTTACAGTAAAGTCCAAGAAAAATTAGGCTCTTTTAAAGTTGTAAATCAATTTGTATTATTCAGCAGAAAGCATTTTATGTTCAGGTTGCAATCAAATGCAGCCTGACATTTTAGATGTTGCAATCTATCTGCTAGTGCATGTTTGGTGATCCTGATGTAGTGAACTGGGTCATCATAGGCCAGTTCTTATGAATGAACATACATTCAAACCATGGAATCACAACTAGAGTTTGGCAGAGTCTCCATACAGAACATGTGATTTTGGTAGAACAAAGGCCAAATTTGAACTATCTACAAGTTCTCCTCATCTGACTATCCCCAAGTTAAAAGCCTACTCAAAAAAAAAAAAAAAAGCCTTCACAGGGTTGTAAAACACCTTTCAAAACTCTTTTTTTTTCAGACTATATGGAGTCTTTATGGACTATATAAAGCTCTGCCTAAGAGCCCCTTTGATGAGCTATGAGCTGCACTCAGCTTTACAGCACTTCACAAGATACCATTAAAACAAATGAAAGAAGGGAATGCTGCTGGTGAAAGGAAGTAGCTTGTTCTATAAAAACATGACAACATAATACACTGTGAACCCTGTAGAATACGTGGAAGATAGGGGGATTACTACTGCTCACCATCTCTTTATGAACTAGATGCTTCCTGGGTGTCTTACCATCCTCTGATGCTGGTGACATACAGATTCAAATGAAGTTTTAATCTGACTGAATACAGCTGCTGTTACATTCCCAGAATAAACCCATGTGAATTGTGTTTGCTGTGGTAAAGCAAAATATTTCATTAGATTTGCCTCCTAATTCATGCTCCTCACTGTGCATTGTGCCTGCAAAGCACTTGCAGTTAAGAATCTGTGAGCAGTGATTACTCACAGGTGGATTATGCATTTAAAGGAGATGCCCAAATTAGGCATTTGAGCTCTCTGCATTATGAGCTGAATCTTAGATGAATATCCTTCTGAAACATCCCTGATTATCCTAAGTGCAGCCTTTATGAAGGCTAGGTTACTAATTTAGACATTTAAATTAGATATCAAAAATATTGTATGAGACTGTCCCTCTAATAAAGGTGTTTGTTGGTGATATGTTTCTAATTGTGTTGAAAGTGTGCGAGACACTGCTTTACTTCCTTTGAGTAGTCCATACACATGATAGAATTAAAGGATAAGTAACTCGTGATGACCATGGATTGAGTAGCATAAGGTAGCCTGGGCAGAACATGAGAGTTTCACCAGAGTCTGTGGCTTTACTGGATGACCCAGATTTGATGGTGTCATGCCCTGTCATTACCGGTTGATCCATCAGCAGTACTTCAGAGATCTGGAAGCAGAAAATCCATTTTGAATTTTGGAGTCTTTAATTCGTTGCTAAGGAATAGCAGTTGTTAGACTTGAAATTATTTGGAAATGTAAAACACCCAGCTCATGCCTGCCTTAAGAAGAGAATATTTTCTTGAGGGGATTTAGGGTTGGTTTACACTTTGTACTTCCTTAATCTAATTGCCTGATAGTAGCTGTCTGACTGTGAGAATATTCCAGCTTGTGCTAACAAACATTTTCATCATCTGACCTTCACATTTCATGCATATTAGGAATTAATAAATATGTTAGGAAGTTCTCCAGACTATTACTTTTCCTGTGAAAAATGCTTCCCTGAATAAAATCTTAGTGGCAAAGTAGTTCAAAAACACCACCTTTCACTCCATATGTCTTAGAAAGAAATAATTTATATTATTTTTTCGTTCTTCCTTCCCCCACCCTTTGTGCTGGGTTTCATGGGAATAGAGTTAATTTTTGTCATAGTAGTTAGCACAGGGCTCTGTTTTGGATTTGTTCTGGAACCAGTGTGGATAACAGAGGGATTTTTTTTTTTAGTTACTGCTGGTCAATTCTTAATCTGACTCAAGGCCTTTTCTGCTCCTCACCCCACCCCATCAGCTGGGAGTGGGAGGCTGGAAGTGCAAAAGGAGTTGGGAGGGGACAATCAGGACAGCTGATCCCAGCTGACTGGGGAAGAAGGAGGAGGTGAGAAAGTTTGGAGTTGTGATGTTTGTCTTTCCAAATAAATATTACAAATGCTGGAGCCCTGCTTTCCTGGGGATGGCTGAACACCTGCCTGTCCCCAGGAAGTGGTGGATGAATTCCTTGTTTTGCTTTGCTTTTGTACGTGGCTTTTACTTTCCAGTGTACATTATCTCTATCTCAACACAAAATTTTCTCACTTTTATCCTTCTGATTGTCTTCCCCATCCCACCAGGGGGTCAGTAGCTGTATAGGGCTTGATTTCTGGCTGGTGTTAAATCATGACAGCCTCCTACTCTATTTAAAGGCAATGTAACACTGCCACAAAGGAAACTTTCTCTTTTCTGAACCATAAATCATTGATTTCCCCACTACAATACCCCGCTCCTCCCATCTGGAAGGCCTTCCACGTTTACCATTTGTGTTATATTCTCCACTGTATTTCTGCCTGCCACATTGATTTACCCTTTGCTAAAAAATCAGTTTGTATGAAAAAGCTGCTGCTTTCCAATTCAGTCTTTGATGAAATGTTTGGGTGCTCTATAAATCATACCTAGGATATGAGAACATAGGGAGATGAAGTTGAGAGGAAAGAAGGTTTTTTTAATAAAAATTTACATGTGTAATATTAAAAAATTCAGTCTCACCACTACCTTTCAGTGCTGATGAAATGTTGCTTTGAGGCATATATGTAAGTGAGGCTGATGGAAAATCATCTTTTTAAGTTTCCCCTTCCAAATCATGGAACCTCTCATAAATAATGTGAAGCAGTTGGCTTGGTGGTGAAAAAAAACAGGTAAAAAAGTCCATATACATGACAGTACCCCATACCTACTCTTCCATTTGTTTTGCTAAGGAACAGGGTGTTAAAGCAGAAGACAAAGTCTGAAGAGCTGATTTTAGTTCCAAACTTTTACCAGTTACTCTGTGACCAGGTGCAAAGCATTAGGCATCTTTACACTGGAGATCTGCTTTTATAAGATGGAGCTGATAATGCTACTTTGCAGAAGTGGTGTGAGGCTTCAGAAATAAAGCAACCAAAACACATTTCATACCTTCATAAATTAAAATACAGTGGTAGCTGCAAGATCCACTATTGTTTGCTGTTATTTTAATTCCCCAAATACAAGATAGTCTGCAGAACCTCCTGTCTGAAACTACTTAGAAATAACTAGAATCATTATACCCTCATGAAAGAAGTAGTACAGGGATTGTCATGCTAATTACTAGACATGAGTCTCAGTACAGGGTAACCCTCTTTAATCCAGCTGTTCGGGAAAAAAATGCTCATGGATCACAGAGAGAAGCCAGTTTCAATTCCTGACTGTCAGAGGTTGTTGGATTCTCCACTTTACAGTGATTAAATCCTTTCATTCATCTAGTCTTAGGTCTAGGTAACTTCAGCACATAAGCCTGGGGTGCCATCAACTGGCAGAATATTCAGTCCCAAGTCAGAAATATTGCATGGCCATTCATTTTTTACAGGGAAAACAAAGTACCTGTGATCAGGACTGACAAATCACACAGGAGTATGTGCAGATGCTGTTTAGAAAGGCTTAGGAGAGAATCCTTGTCTCGTAAAGAAAAGTTACTGGAAGATGGAAAATATCTATTAAAATTTAGGCTAGCTCAATCTTTTTTCTCCAAAAGAGAAAATGAGATATGTTCTTTCCGTTAGTCACCTTAATCTTTGAATTCCAGAACTTTTATTTCCCTTTCCTCTATTCCAATGAATAATTAAGCAGCTAGTGGAATAGGAAAGATTGAAGGAGGCTGACCTGGCACATGAGCTATGAGTCAATAGTGCCTTATTTCCTAAGGAACATACAAGCAACTTTTTTCTGATTCTTCTTCATTAAAAGCTTAATTTCCCAATACAATTCCAAGAGAATTAGATTAATCACTCTCACCACTCTGCCAGTTTTAATCAGAAACAGTGACTGCTTGTGAATAATAATTTTTCTTGTTTGCAGTTCCAGATGTTTGTAGAATAAACCACCACTTTCTCTGCTTACATTCAGAGCCTACAAGAGGTTTAGTTTCAACTCTTGGACTCAAACTGAGCTCTTGGGATTTGTAAAATAGGTCTTTGGCTTCCCTAAATTTGAATACTTGTATTCACATCTGCTGAAACCATTTCTCGAATAATTTAGTCTATGGCTGTTTTGGACAAGATGAAAAATGCAGGCAACCTCTGAGATGTGAAGTGCAGCAGAATGTAGGGCTCTGAACATGAGGACAGCTCTCAGGAAGAATGGATTTTGAGGAGACATGAGGAGATCTTGGATAGAACTATAGTAGCCAGTTCAGTTGAGGCCTTCCTCTCAAAAAGCAGTTGACATAGTGTCGAGTTTGTTCATGTACTTTCCAAATCTTTTTGTCACTGATCTTGTTATGAAACTGGCCTTCTTAACTAGCTCCTACAGAGTGGTTCCACCACCCAACATTTCCTTTCAGTACCCCTTTGCTTTTGTTTTTTTCTCCATAAAGCTTATCCCTGCCCTCAGCTCTGCTCCGCCTTCATTTGACAGCAGGAGAAAATGGAACTCAGGGTCAAGCTTGTTGGTTGCCAGACTCTTAGATTGTTATATTTCTTTCTTTTTCATTTCTCTGTTTTAGAAAGGCAAATTTTAAAGCAAAAGATATGAATTATTTGGCACTTGCAAGGTGCGCAGCATAAGGGAAGAATCATTTATAGCTAGTTTTATTTTTCCATAATTTTGCTATTCTTCAGCATATTTACCAATATGTGTATGAAGAAGGTTATACATCCACTCTCTCCTTTGGAAACAAATTCTTGTTTGATGGTCCAAATATTATTCTTAGTCGTTGGGTATCATCAAATCAAATATATTTTTGTATTAGCAACATAATTTTTCAATTGATGCATTGTTGGGCAGTAGGGGTACTCGAATATGGTCTTGAACCTTTCCTTTTTCTTTTTTCTTTCCTTTACTGCTCAGCAGTAGCCAAAACATTGGTGTGTTATTAACACCTTTCTAGCTAACAATGCAAAGCAATGTGAGGGCTGCTATGGGAAAATGAACTCCATCTCAGCCAGACCCACTACAATCTCCACCCCTTATTCCATACCATTTGCATCGTACTCAGACCCAATATTATCTGTGGATATAAAAGAAGCAGTTATGTTCTAACAGTAATTATTGCCATTACCTAAATGTATTATCTTTTTTTTTGAAATTCTTCCTTTACCATTACCTATATATCTGAAAACTCTGTACATTAACAAGAAAAAATCACACACCATACCTTGAAGCAAAGGAGCACAAATTTTCCAAACCACTATTTCTACCTTCAAGCTTGTCATCCACATGACCTATTGTATTAATAAAGCCCCAGAATGCAAGTTGGCACTGGCAGAAAGAGCAATGCACTGCATGTTTTATAAACTATTTATGTAGCTCGCTCTGATTTCTACAGAGACACAAATTCATATAATTTTCTATCAAGAACCTAATTCATAATCATAAGCTAACACCCATTCAAATTTAAGAAGTCTAGGTCTTCTCAGAAAGAGAATGAAGGAATCTTACAACTTCTAACAATTTGATTTACTGGAACATGACAATATTGAGAACATTACATTTTAATATCAGTGCTGTCACTTTAATCAGAAGTTAAGTATAATTCTTACACTCAAGACCTCAAGAATTACTTCATTTTTAAAAGGAAATTTATTGCACTGCATAGGAAAGTGTGCAGTTCCTTCTTTCAGACAACTTTTGGATTATCTGGTTTCATAAGAGGCTGAACTTGGGATTCATATTTGCTCTGACACTTTTTTTGCATAAATAATCTCTCATTTATTTCTCCTTTCACTTTTTAGCAGCAGGGAACTGAATGCCTTTTTACTTTCATGCTAATAACAATTAGAAATAGAAAATTAATTCATGTAAGAAAATCTAAAAATCAGTAGAAATTCAATGTAGATCTCAATCAAGAAAAAATGCATATTTCCATTAAGTAATCAAAACTGTTCCTTCTCTTCTGTTAATGTCCCTGTATTCTACCTATGGTCTCTATATCCATTGCTAACACTTTTATTTGAAGACAGTAACAACTTCTGTACTTCAATAAGTACCTGTTTTCATGCTGTTAGTTTGGTAAGACTGCACTGAGCTCTTTCACAAAGATCAAGTTATCTCACTAGACAGGATCATCAAAGGATAATAGAGAGCAATATTATCATTATCTTTCAACAGCTGGGAAATAGAGATTTCATTTGAGTGCATTATTCATCAAGGTCTCTGTTGGGACATTTATTCATAATACAAGAGGCATTATATTGGAAAGGTAGCTACACGTCCAAGTAACTCTACTTAAATTTACTCTGGATAGGCTATTTATATGTGAATACTAATGATTTCATTAAGATCTAACATCATCTTTAAGACAGAGCATGCCTCCCC
Organism: Pyrocephalus nanus; assembly: GCA_038380795.1. Lineage (NCBI taxonomy): Eukaryota > Metazoa > Chordata > Aves > Passeriformes > Tyrannidae > Pyrocephalus > Pyrocephalus nanus. The sequence goes on along the minus strand of CM076265.1, from coordinate 45,551,464 downwards.
TACTACTTAGAGTTATTAAGCTCCTCTTGCTTTACTTACCACTTCTGCAGCTAAGTTGCAGTCTGAACCAGGAAAGCTGAAAACTTACTTCTCATCTGTAACCTGTTTATAGAAAACCAGTTCCCTAGGTCTGCAGCAGTGGTCCAATCTACTATGTTTCTTCATGAAAATCATCAAAGCAGTTTAACAAAGTGACAAACCTAGAGCCTCTTAGTTAAAAACTGAAAGAAGCAGCTGGGACCTTTGTTGTGACAGAATATAAGCCTGAAGAAGAACCTGCATAGAGGGAAAAATGCCTTAGCAACAAAAAGGTCAGAGAGATTGTGATGTCTGTGGAGAGAAATAAGTCAGATTTACAAGGAAAAAAACAATGACTTTGCCAGAGGAAGAGATCTCCAGATGACTGGATGAGCTGAAGTGATGCAGCATATCAGTTCCTGCACAGGAAACATGCTTAAACAAATCTTTCTCTAGTGGTAAATCAGACGCACTACAAAGCCTCACAGCTGATATATAAGCTTTTCTACTTTCATTTTCTAACGGTGGAGGTAAAACAGCTTGATCCAATTCTCATTCCAGCTAATAGCTGGGACACAGAGTGTCTTGAGATAGATCTCAAAAACCAGTAAGATTAAAAATAGCCCTACATATGTTGCTTTTATAAGGACAACAGAGACATTTTCATAGGAAGTAGCAAAAGTAAAATCAAAAAAGAAGATAATCCTATTTAGCAGATGAGAAAGACTGAAGGAGACTTTATAGCTGGCAGATACAGAGTAGTCATTTTACAGCTGCAAAAAATATGAAGTTGCTATTTTTCCATATTTAAAGGGCCAAATATCAGAAATTTGCAGGAAGAGCCAGTATCTGTTTTGCACAGATCCCTATTGCTAATGTACAGAAAAAATTATGTGTGTTTTTGTATGTATATTGTTCAACATTCACTGCAAATAAATTTAAAAGTCTTATAAAAGGAAGTTTCACCCATTTCCATCCTCCACCGTACTCTTTCATTGCAGATGGATAAGGCAGGAAAGAAGTAGCAAATTCTTTTGGAATCCTCTGAGCTGAGCTATACAAGACAGAGTTGTTAAATAAAAGGAATTTCTAGAGCAGATGACCATTTCATTCAATTAACAAAACTGAATTCACAATTGAGCAATAGAGCAGGTATCCTTTTCCAGTCATAAAGATTACAATACACATGGTTTAATATTTTTTCTTTTCTGAATGCCTACTCTCCTTAAAAATGTGTTCCTCTCTTTGCCTTGACAAGCCTATAAATTCTAGATTAATTTCTAAGTAGAAATAAGTCAGAATTGTAATTAAAAAGAATTGATACCTAGTATTTTTCTATTTTCTTTCACAGTGATGGACTGAGGAACAGATAGGAAAATACATATTCGCATCTACGTAAATAAAGATAATAACACCTGGATTATAGCTCGTGATAATATTAGTAAACCACAGTATGCTTTATTGTTGAGACATTATTCTCCAGATGTCCACAGGACCTCAGAAAAAACTCTTAACAGCGTTTCAGATCTCTGTGTATTGATGACAACTCTGTCTCTTCCAAGACACTTCCCTTTATAGAAGCTTATTTACAGATGCTTAAAAGCAGTTGGACCAGCCTTTCTTCCTCCTCTCCTTCCAATTTATTGTTACTAATAAAGAGTTAAAGGAAAACATACAGTTTTTATTTTGCTAAAAGTTTCTAGTATTATTTAGCTGAGACACTCTGTCAGTTTTATTCTTTGGAACACAAATAGCTGCACTTGAAGTTGGTGAGAGGTGTGCTGTGACTTAAAACTTCAAACTATAATGTATTTTAAATATAAAATAAGAAGGGGAAGTTGTTTTAGTACTAAAAATGTAAGAGGTTGATTCTGAAAATGTTGTCTGTCAATGTTTTCCCCTTTCTTTTTTTTTTTTTTTTTTTTTTTTTGGCAACTCTGTTGTTTGTGTATTATTTCTGTTTCAGAGGTACTGCAGGTTCTGAGTGGACAGGCTCACTGTCTCTATGGGAGCACAGCATATTGTGTAGTAGTCTCTACCTTTATACTATGGGCACACATCCATATCTTCCTTCATGTTTTCCTAGAGCTGATTTTGTGCTCTTGATCTGTAGGATTCCTGAAAATATTTTGGAGAACAAGGAATTTCAAGAGATTACTTTAACTCTGCAAAGTACTAACTCACCTTTTCTTTCATGGAGCTGCAGATATAAAATTGCTTCTGTACTGAATGCTAAGAAATTATTTGTTTTGTTTTAAAGCAAGATATTTAAATATGCAGATGCTTCACAGTGGGAGGACAGTGTGGGCTGTGTGGCCCTCTTATGTAGCATAAGAGTGTGGATGCACCACTCAGTGCTAAAAAAACACAGTAGATTCCATATAGAGGTAGCACATACTGAAAATAAGCCACAGGACTTGCTCCAAATCTTGAGGTGCTAGAAAAGGTTTTTGGTTTTACACAAAGAAGGTTTCCTTCATAAAACAAAGACCATGTTCTTTGCATCTGAATGTATGGATATTAAATTCTATCCACCCAGAAACACTACAAAAAAAAGACTATCTGCTGGACAATATACTGAAGGAAGAATAATCAAGGTGTCATGGCTGACTCATTATTCAGACTTTGTTGAGGGTTAATCTTAATAACTTCATGATTCAAATCTATCTATCTAAAAAAAAAAACCCACAATTCAGTTTGGTTTAAAATGTCAAGAGGAATGCAGAAGGGGTTGGTAATAAGCCAGCCTGAACTCTCTTATAACCCTCTTGTTCTGTTTTGTAGGTTTTCATTCAGGAAACCTATAGGAGTGCCTTAGAAGTTTTGAGGATTTTATAAGAATACCTTGTGTCTTTGTGCATCTTTAAAGAAAGGGCAAAGAAATGCAATGTGAGTTCACTGACATCCCAAAGCACAATGCAGTAACTGTGTGCTGTCATTATTTCTGAATTTGTGTGAGAATATTTTGTAGTGAGCAGTAAGTTTGATAGGTTACACCCACATGTCATCTGAGGGCTGAAGCAATCTGAAAATGAAGGTGAGTATGGGAATTCACAAAGATTTGCGTTACAGACAGTCCTGTGGACTTAGACTGATGCTGCTGAGCGCTGTTCTAACCTTTTTTCTAACTTAGCATTTATAAAATGTTTGGTGCACTACAGGGTGTTTTATTAACCTAAAGAAACCATCAAACACGCTGCCCTTATTAACAACAGAAAATTTCATATATCTAGTAAGAGCAAAATGAAACATTAACCTATTCTAAAAACCATACATGTGATGCTTCCCCTGGAAGAATTTATATAGCATCCAAAGTCCTGCTGTGGAGGTAACTCCACTGAGACTGAGTCAATGTCTAGGTACTTATCTTCCACTTAAAGCTGCTTTGTGTTCACAGGTCCCTGAGAATCCAGTTGGTTATGATTGTCTAGATAGCACTTAATGCACTATGGAAGTACCACGCCTACCATAAAACAAACCAGTCAAGTAAATTTGAAGTGTATCTGTGGGAGGAAATACTCATAGTGGAAGTGCCTTATGACTAGAAAATGTGCAAGAAGTTCAAACTCACTCAGCTGTGGGTAATTTGAACCTGCTCTTCTGTTTTACAAAAAGATGCCTTGATCATTAATCTGCTGCCTCTTTTGTACCTTCTGTTGAATCTGGAGCACCACAAAAGCAAAAGCACAACATACCTGGTCATTACCTCTGATCTTGTTTATCATGTCTTCGCTTTCAGTTAAGTATTTGCTGCACTGAGATCAGTCTGGAAAAAAAACCAACAAAACAAAACTCAAGCTCAACAAAAGCCTAATGTGGCTTTGGATCTCTGGGTTGCCTGTTCCCATGCTCTCTTAGCCTTGTCCTGAGATTACTAACTACTCTTTTCTGATAGTTCGTCTTCACTTTGTAATCTTCAAAAGGATCTGGGTGATGTACTTTGATTTCCCTTTTCCTTTTCTTGGTTTCCTTTGTGGGACCTTAGAAGAGACCAAGGAGGCACACGGCTAAATAGGAAGATATTAGGAGAGGAGAAATGGAAATTGTTACCTCCAGTGTGAGTAGATGAGGTGTGTAATGCAAAAAGCTAGGACATTTTGATGGTGACATCCGTGTCACCTTGATCAGCAGCAGTTCAGTTAGTTCCCCTCCTTGTGTCCTACGAAGGTAAAAGGTCTTTATTTTGAAAGATGACCAAGAGCTGTTAACATCTACTTAACCAAGAGCTCCTTGTTCACTCTTAATTTATTGCTTGTGTAGTGCTTTCTGCTAAGTCATTGAAAGATGAGATTCTGGCATATGCTTCACTGAAGAGTTAACTGGTATATAGAAGGAGAAAGGAGGGTTTCATAATATGGGCTAAAGAATCTACATGTACCATTACTATGCATCCCAAGCACAGAGTATATAGCATATGTATCTAATATGAGGCTCTGTTAGCCTCTTATACATTTGCTCACTCTGGAGTGAAGATATGCTACTTAATTTTAACTGAAGTATTTAGACTAAACCAAACCTTTATGTATCTTTAAAGCTAAAAGTTCTGCCTAGCCAGAAAAGAAACTCATTTATAAAGCTGCTTACACCCTTTGTATCAGACTGACCATAAAGACTTTTGAGGCCATCACTACAATCTCTTCAGACATGCCTAATAATTTTTAAGTTCCACTCCAATAAATGAAGAAAGCAAAGGCAGAAATCTTCACTGGTAAAGTGCTTAATCCTTAACAACTTTACAAGAAGTTGAGCAGACCTAGCTCCTTTGCTTTGACAAGGTTTTCCTTCAGTATGATCAATGAGAAATCCATATTAAATGCTGATTCTTCCTTTCCACTTTTGTGTGTTTCCTCTGGCAATCTGAGAGCATTGGACCACCCTCCCCTCATTTTGCAGGTAATCTCAAAGTCAAATCCAGGCTCTCTGCCAAAGTTGGCCCTTGGCTTTACTCTACTATTTGTTTCAATAAAACTTCTGTTTCACAAAGTAAACTCAGTACGTAGAACGAAAACTTTCAGGAATTTAGACTTCAATTTTGCTTTCCCAGGTGTGAAGAAAGTTTGATGAGTTAGAAAACAGCTGAGCTGCCTTCTCATGTGTAGAAAGTTATTAAACAGGCAGGTCACAAATCCTTTCGTTCTTTTTTTACAAACACTTATTAAATGAGTTTCCAAAACTAATGGCGCAATTGTGCAATGGTTGACATATTTCTCGTATCTCATGAACTAGAAGTCAGCCAGCTGACTTCTGAAGCTTTCAAAACCATCCATTTATCATTCTGAGTATTGATCTTTGTGCATTGTAGGGAGGTTTCCATCATGGAAATATAGCATTAAACATTATTTCAATTATTTGCCCTAAGCTACACCAACCTTATGGCTTGTTGTTAGATTTCAAGGGTTGATATATTGGTCAATCAATTAAGATAGATTACCAGCATTGCTCTTTCCTGTTCATTTCAGTTTTGCCAGTGTTTGAAAATATAAACCAGAGTGAACACTAATATGATATGCTCAGTTCTTTTAAAGGCAGCAAACACAAAACCATATTGCTATCTTCATCCAATTCCTCTGGAAAGGAATGGAAACTAAATGTTGCACAAAGTCTCCCATGTATCTTTTGTTCCTTTGCTGGTGACTGAAGGACATTTTACACCTTGCACTTTTGCACTCACTCTGGCTACCAGCTATAATCTTGAAGTTGTGAGTTGCTGTTGTCATAGTGTCAGAATCAGAGAGTCTTCAGAGATAACAAACAACTGTTTGCAGCCATGACTGTAGATATTGAAGTCTTCATGAGTATCTGGATAGAAACTAGAACTAAGCTGAAGGGGAAACTTCAAAATAAAATGTTTAGTGCCAGTGGAAGGACAAGTAGTTGGTGCCTCCCTGTGGCCATTGATTATTGCCTTTGGAATGGCCCACTGGGCTGGTTTGGCAGAAATGCTTGTATTAGCTGCTGTGCAGTGGGCTGATTTGGGGAAGGAATAAGGTGGCAGAAGGCCAAAAAAAATGTCTGGGAAGCTGGTGGTGTCAGTTACCCAGGGTTGTTCAAGCAGTGTCACTACTGAAGTTTTAGACACAGCCTCAGAGTTCAGAGTTCAGGTTTCTGGCAGATTACATTTCAGGTTTTCATTCAAGGCACAATCAGACATATCTGGGTCAGAGCCTGGAAACAACCCCTGTCTGGGTTCAGTTTGACTTGGCTGTAAAACCACAGGAGTTCTTTCAAAGAACCAAATAACTGGCAAAGAATCAGTCTGAGGTTCAAATGTTGACTTATCCTAAAGTGATGTTATCTTTAGTATGAACCCAGTTTTTGTGTTGAATTTTGCATGTACCCCACTACCTATAGGGTTATACAGAAGATAGAGTTAAAATAGAAAATGTTCTCGTGCTATTTACAGGATGAAAAACCATTTCAAAACCAAATCAGTTGCACTTGCAATACAAGTAGAAAAACCAATCTGTACTGCAGTATCCACAAGATAGCTAACTGTCACTCTCTATAAACTTGCTATTTACTTAAATAATGTAATTCAAACTATTCATTTAGTAAATACCAAAGATTTCCATTGAATAATAGTGAGCTGATGAGCCCAATTTAGCTAGACATTATAATTAATTGTTCCAAAAATGCCTAAGCAAAGGGATATCATCAAATAATCAATTATCCAGTGGCTCTTAATTGAGATGGTTACATCAATTTTTTATTTTCAGACTTTCAGAAGTTTAGGAACCTGTTTTAATGATCAGAAAATTATATCCATGTTTGTGGAGCTATAGATACTTTAAAAAAAAAGGCCAAAATTCATGGTTGGTTCAAATATGTGTCATGGACTAGCAGATATAATGAAAATACTCCATTTACTCTACTTTTAAAAGTTCATGATGTGTGTATATAATAACTTAAAATCTAATGTCTTCAACTACTAGCTGTGGATTTCCAGAGCAGCTGGATACAGAGAGCAGCTGGACTTTCCTCTGCTGTTGTGAATAGATGGAATTTAAATGGAAGGGTGATACCCAGTGCCAAACATAATTTTCAAGCAGTTGTGTTCTCCTGGGATGTTCTGATTGAATTAAGAGGTTTCAGCTTATTCAATCAGTGCAATGCAATGGTAGCAAAAGATTCTTCTCTACACACTTAACTAGACTCACACAATATGTAATACTTTTTCTCATTTTTTAAGTTCGCAGGTGTAAATTCCTGAAGTATTATAAGGACTGTTTGAGTTTTTAGATTCATATTAGATATTGCCATACTTTACAAAGATATCCAAACATTGTCCCCACATACTACATTATTATTATTTCCAACCCCAAACTAGAATGTTTAAAAAAAAATTGCTGTATGACAAAGACCAAGAAAAATGTGTTAGTCATAATGTCTGCAAATGTCTGGAGGAAAACATCCTATCCTTTTAAATTCTTCTATTCTTGCCTCTCATCCTTGCTACAGCATTTAAGTATCTTCTTGCTAGATTGTTTTACCCCCAGAGCAAATATGACTTTATTATTCTAATTTTTACAAGTTTGAGTTCCTGTCATTGTTGGAGCTGAAATCTTTACCATCTTTCCTTTCTTCTGTTACTCAGTGTGAATATTTGGTACACACAGTAATTCAGTTTAGCCTTATCAGACATGTGGTCCCATGGTAACAGTGGGGAATATCTTCATTATTATTGATATTATGAGTACAGAAGTCTACTTATGGAAGCTGTCTGCATATTTGGAGAGTTTGTCTACTGTTATCTGTCCTCTGCTAATTAGAATTTAGCTGACAAAGACATGGAGTAAAAAGAAAGGAGGACATTTTGGTTTTGACTGCTTATTACTGTCAGCTCTTGTAATGTATCTATACTGCACATTGCATCACAGAAGAGTTGCATATAAGCTCACCTTATATATGTTAAATTAATGTGTTTTGATAACAAAAGGAATTTAGCTACTGAAATATGGATCTTTGTGCCAGATTCCCAGAAATTATGAATTGGGAATGCAAAGAAAAGTGAAAAATTAATCTTCCCAAAATTGGATAGATTCTGTGGGATATACTGGCTGATTTGCTGTCACACAGTGATGTTTGCTCAGGGGAAGTTGAGTTTGCAATACTCTTGCTGACCAGGATATCAATAAAGAGTTGGCACTTCAGCTCAGACAGAGTTGTATACATAGCAAATTTTTAGTGGTGAACCACATGTTCCTGCCACATGTTTTGCATGTAGCGATGTCTATGAAGGAGTGAAATGTATTTTGTCAGTATTTTTCTGAGAGAAAGGGGGTTTCCACTACTTACTCATCTCTACCATGAAGAAACAGTCATGAAGTCATAACAAGGGATTCACATCCCGAATCTGATATGAAATTTGGAAGGTACACCTTACAGACAAACTCTGATCCACAGTATGTGCTGCTGGTATTTATAAAATAGTCTATACCAAATAATAAATAAGTACAGCAAAACAAAAAGCCAGGGTGAAAGAAGACCTCAAGAAAAGATATAGTACAGCTTGTTGATTGCATCAATTTGCAGAGATGTTCCCACTGTCAGGCTTGGAGGCTGCGCAGGGAAGCTGTTTCTTTTTCCATTACCTGGTAGACCTCAAGAGGGAATTAAAACAGTTGTTTCTCATCTGTTCCTGGTAAAATGTCAGAATGTTAGGCCCCTTGGTGAAACAATTCCTGGTTTATAATCTCTCCCCAACTTTTTTTTTAAACCAAATCTTTTCAATACCTATAAGACTAGAATGAATTTATACTTAGCATAAATGCTATTCTCTGCTCCTTACATTAGTGGAAGCAGAAGCAGAGCTTGTTTTAGAACCAGTGGAAATATTGGTACGAACCTTGGAAGTTCTGCATAGCTCTGAATCCTACAGGTAAATAATAGCATGCAGCAGAAACATCTACTGAGCTAGATATCTAGTGATTTCTTTTCACTGAAAAAAATTAGCAGTTAGGATATAGAAATTGAGGCAAACAAAGAACATGCTGCCATTTTGACTTTTCTCTAGTGCATTTATCAACATTCATTCATTAAGTTAAAATAGGTGTGTTTGATGCAATTCATTTTGTGTTATAGGAGGAAGTGGGCTTTTCATGATGTTCATTCTTACCTGCTTTCTGCTTCTGTACTTTGGAGGTGATTATCTGTCTCTCACTGGTTAAAGGAGAAGGATGAAAATCTTATAGTCCAGGTATACAGTTTTGACAGGTTTTTTTATCCACTTTGCATACAACCCTTCCAATAAGAACATCATAAGGGATTTCACTGTCAAAATCAGGACAAAAAGGTAAAGAAAAAAGGAGCAAAAATAATAATTCAACTTCTAGAATAAAAGCAATTGTGGTGATACTTATTTCCATCTGGTTCAGCTACAATCACTTAATGTAACTTTAACAGAAGAAAGATTTGTAGGTCTGTAAACACTTTTGGAAATGTAACTAATACTAGTGATTACCTAGTATTAATTACCAATAACGAGTGGCTAATGGTTTTAAAGGGCTTGAAAGATAATTTTAAGACACTCCTTCAATGGACTAAAGAGCACAAGGCTACACAGACCCTCATTCCCCAAAGGTGTTAGCTGGCTGCGACTGTTAGCTCGAGGGATGCTGGAGGAGCCCACAAGTGAATACAGACAGAGCACTTGTGACCCTCAGGCCAAACCACAGCTGCACGTTGAGCAGAGGTCTCTGTTAATCCTACATGCATGTCCAGGCATTCTTCTGATGCAACAAAATGCACTACTATGCCTCAGATATTTTTTGCCTGAATATTGAGGAAACAAAATTCCTTATTAGGGAAGGAGGTATCACACAGTCAGATCCATGTGATCTATTGTAAAAATGGTTGCCAGAGCCTTTGGAACAAATGTGAAAAGAAGCAGTTGATACTTAAAAACTGAACTGCAAATCTTGCAGCCCTGCAAAGTTACAAATATACAAATCTTATTACACATCTCCTGAGTGACTATATTAATGTGATTCATGAAGGTACAGAAAATTCATCCCTGTCAGCTGAGGCCAAGAAGGACAAATTACCTGGGAACAGCCTACTGTGCTTGTTCTTAGGACTTTTAAAATGACAGTTGACATTTATTTCTAAGATGTTATAATGCACAAGGGAGGATAACATTCTCTGCTACTACAGAGCTGTGAGCACCTGCATTCAATTATCATTTGCATGTCTCTCTCCTCTTTAATACAAGGATTTAGATTCTCTTTGCAAATATTTATGAATTAAGCAGCTCAACAAAGTATACTGTGGGAACATATTGTTTATGTTGTATGGTTTGCACAGTAGGAGTACTGAGAGGTTAAAGGATTTATGTGCAGTTTTATCAGAGGTCAAAGGAAAGTGAAGTGTCAGGACCCAGGTGTCTTGCCCTAAAGAGGTTTCAGTCAGTCAATTTTTCACATGTATATTTCTCTGTGAATGATATACTCATCAACATGGAGAAGTCATTTTTCAGGTCAAATCTTACATACTCATAGATTTTTTTTTTTTAGAGAGAGATGGGCCTACTTTGATCCTCTAGTCTGACCTTTTGTGGAATGCAGGGTATTTCAATGAGTAATTCTTGCTTTATGAGGGTCTGTCATGGACTAGAATATTTCAGGAGGAAAAAAAACCAATAAAAAGCAAAACAGCCCCCTCAAAAAACAACCCTTCTTTGAATATTCTATCAATGGAGAATCTACTATACCCCTGCCAGACTTATGGCAATGTTTAAACCCCTTACTTACAGCATTTGCCTTATTTCAGTTAAATTAAATTTTTAAACATAATCTGTTTCTTTACCAGTAATACTTATTTAATGGGTTTTAAGTTCTTGAATGTCATAAGTGGTACAGACCTAACCAGCAAATTTTTTTCCCCAAAATATTTATAAGTATTTATTCTTACGTTGTAGATATTTTTATTATCTTTACAAATGTCTGATCTCCTTAAATCATATTAAATTCTGACTGAGATCTATTGGTTAAGATGTCTGCAGTTTAGTTGTGTTGGATGGAAGATATTTCCTTCGACATTTTCTTATTCATTTTATTGTTCATGAATGTTGAGACAAAGAATACAGAAGGTGTTGATTCCCCTTCTCCTAATTAGTCATTGATTTGGATATTTTTTCATATCATTTTAGAGTTCTTTCACCTCAGGTAAACAATCTCAGTGTCAGGATTCAGTGTCTCTTCAGTGAAGACACTTGACCAGTCTATTATCATTATTCTTCTTCTTTGTGTCTTATTACCTTTTTCCCATGGGAAGCTTGACTAGGACTCAGTAAACAATGGAAAAAAAAAATCAGTTGCAAATTATTCTATCCTGCAATGTGTTGTGTTTCCTTCTGAGAATTTTAGAATGCAAATATTTGAGGAACAAAGATGCTGAGAGGAGTGATTCAGGACAAACAAGATTTCAGTTGTGAGTCTTGGGATTTAGAATTGGTATGATAAGCTACGTAAGCAGTGTGGTTTGATTTCTGCTTCCTTTACTGGACAGTATATGCAGTTCTGCAGCTGGACTAGAAATAATATCAGGGAATAAATAACGGTGCAGTTAAAGCTTGTTCCTTACTCGCAGCTGCCAGCAATACAAAGTGAAGTACATTACAGTGAAACTTTTGTGTTCAGTGGTATTACTTAAACTGATCCAAATGCAGATTTAAAGCTCAAATGCTGACAGAGTTCCACATGAAAAATATGTTTACAACATTGTTGTGTTTGCTTGTTGGTGTAAAGTAGTCAAAAGTCATGGAAGAAATACTAAATTACAGATCATTTTCTAACTGCTAGTCCATGCCTACTTGCTTCAGTTGTGTCTGAGCATTGCCTCCGAGTAGATTCAAATACAGAAAGTGCAGAGGACACATATGGAAGAAAGAACTGAAGAAGATGATATGCTCTTACTTAATCCTCTGATGTCCATAATAAAATTCTGGTTCATTATTCTTCTTCTGTATTTTAATAATCATGACCACATGAATATCTGTTATAGGGGACATCCTATCCTTTTTGTGCCAGCCTCAGGAGTGAGGACCAGCACTTAACTCTCTCATTTGAGAAATTCAAAGCATTTTAAGAGGACTAATTTGTTTTTATAACACAGTTGTTTTACAGGATGAGATAATTCCTTGCATTTTTGAGGAAAGGAAAAGTATTTGGTTAGATTCATTGGTGTTGACAGAGACAATGACATATTACATGGAGCCTCATTCACACTTTTCTCTGTCCAAACTCCAAGTTCAAATATTTTTCCTCATGCTGCTTATAAAATAAAACAGCCCAGGAAAAATTACTACATTAACTGTTGTATTGTTAGACCATCAGACTAATGATCTTAAAAAAGCTGTGATCTGAAAATAAATGTGATTTAAAATAACAACAATGGCATTTCTACATGAAGTTAATGCTTCGTCTCTGAGTAGAAGAGATTATATGGAAGTGTAAAAAGTCTTTTCTTCTTTCAGTCTTGACCTTTAATGCATTTTTAATGTGCAGTGGTTTCTCTGGCTCCATAGGTGTTTTTCCAAGAAACTGGCTATGTTATATGTGACTGATATACGTATGAACGTTGAACTACATCTGATTTTTCATTTTTAGCACCTGTTGGAGTTTGAATTCAGTTTTTCAGCCAATGAATAGAGAAGGAAAAAGAGGTCAAACTCAAGCAGCATGCTGCAATGGTTAGAAGTCAGGTAATCCCCCTCAATGTACAATTCCCTCTCTAAGAAAGATAACTATGTGTGCTAAGTGTTTCAAGGAGAAATCGTGACTGTGGTAGGTATGGGTGTCTATCCTGGGGAATGTCCCCATCACAAGCAGCTTCTCTTACTCGCTGTGGTATCTGCAGGATTAAATGCAGCAGAGGTACTTGATGCTGGCACTTGAGTCAGTCAGTTTTGTTCACACCAGGACTGGGTGCATACTTCTGCAGGAGCTGATGGCTTTTACAAGATGCCTCATAGAGACTCCAGGAGAGTATTGTGGGCCTGGATGACCCTATGCAACTCAGTAACAGCTTTTCTGGTACTGGCTCCTTCAGTCTATCATTGTAACTTCCCTGTGAGCCTAGTGGTAGGGGAACATCATTCAAGGTCCCTGCTGCAGCTCTAGGAACAGGGGGCAACAGAGTCCAGGTCAGCAGTGCACACCCAGCCAGCAGCACCTCATGCCTGACCTTGCTCCTTCTGGAGACTCACAGCAAATGGTAGCTGTGGCACAGCCGTGCTGCTCCATGGCAAGGTTCCTGCCCTGAATTCACCCCAGTGGCTGCACACAAAGCTGAGCCCTGTTGCAGATGACGGGGGTTTTGGATCTGCCAGGGCCATATTGAGCCCCCAGACTCCTCAACAGAGCAGGAACTCAGGAATGGCCTCTGCAACGGGCAAGTGGCTGACCTGGGGATAACCCATGGCTGGCAGACAGACAGCACTGGCTGGGAAGGGACGGGCTCTTTCAAGGAGAAACATCTTGTATGGAGGTGAGCTTACTGCTCTGTCTTGATCTTTCCCAGGGAGTGCTGTAGGTAGCGTGTGATTTTGGCTCCTGCTGCTGAGTGTGAGAGTTGCTGTGAGTCAGATGGTGGATGGAGCCATTCAGGAACAGCCAGTCTAGTGCTTAGTCTGTGATGGCTGGAGCTCTTCTGCTGTGAAGGGTGTTCCAAGATCCCTTTGGCAGTGAAAATGTGACCTTCATTTTTTGGCAGAGTGGTGAGCATCTGGGGAAGTTTTTTAACGGATCAGGTGAGGATTGTGTGGATCATTTGTTTGGTTCCAGATCTCTAGACTGTATTTGAACAGGAGCTAGAGGATTGTATCTGTTGTGCTGTGACCTCTCATGCTGTTCTTGTGAAGCCAATGCTCTGTGGGGCTCGACCTCCACCCACCACAGGTCCCCTTGGAGATGAATACAGGCTCCTTCTGGAAACAGAACAGGTGAGTGTATTGTGAAGCAAACTTTTTAAGAGAGGTGTGAGCTTTTCCACAGCTCAATAAACATATGGAGAGGCTTATTAAAATAATAACAGCACAGTTGTTAATAATTAATCACTGGCATTAATGGAGGGACTTTCAGCCAAAGATGCTGAAGTTCTTTCCAAATTTCACTGACCAAAATTGCAAACAGTAAGGAATGCCTAATCCATCATCATGTATAGCCACCCCTGACAGCTATTTAATTGCTCACAGCACAGCAACCATTCAGTTGTTATCAGATTGATGCAGAAAGCAAGAAATTTGCTGTACATCCAAGAAAAAGTGGAAAGGAAGTAGTAAGTCGAGTGTGAGTATCACTCCAGAATGGGCTTGGTCATGCAATAGTATCCCCACTTTTTATTGGGTATCATTAATGAATCTCAGTTTACAAGCTGTGATTTCATATACCACTTCAGACAAATAATCCACGCTAGCACAGTGGTGCAGAAAGATGAGATATGTTCAGAATCACCATTGTCATTGTTTCCTGTTGAAGATTGGCATTCACACCAATCCCTAAACTCCTTTGGATTCTTTCTGGTGTTTAAATGCATTGAAAACTATGACAAAGCTCTCTTCCAGATTGCCCCGTAAAGCCTTGAGCTACACCCTGAGTCTTTAATTTCAGGTCTGCTCTCTGATTTTATTGCCAATCTCTGGTAGCCTGAATTGTCTGATATATTGTGATCTCTGTGTAATCTCTGTGATCAGTGATCTCTGCTGACTATGGAATGACACAAAATGTCTAGTTTATGTGCCTCAGTTAAATTCCTAAAAGGTAGCTGATATGAATCCAGCCAAAAATGTTTGTGAGTTTTCAATTGCATCTGTCTGTCTTAGTGATGTTACACCTGTCTGTGTCTGAATATATCTGCAACCTCTCCATATTAAATAGAGGAAATTTATCTTCATTATGAAATCACTCTTGAGAGTCCATTGCTAATGAAGTTGCTTCATATTTATTTTCGAAGTTGTATATAAACAACTAGCATTATTAGTACACAATTACCGGAGAGTAATCAGAGAATTACTGGAAATATAGTCTACAAAACATACTGCAAATTAATTAATATTCATGCATTTCTTAATCTGCCATTTGGATTAAAAGCATGAATCCAATCTAGACTGCACCACAAAAGAATAATATTACCAGGGGAAACTGGTATGTTTTGTACTTTAGAGGAATTAAAGGGAAAAATCCTATCACTCTTTTCACAGTTCTGGGAGTGCAAGTGCTGTGGCTGCTGATGCACAATTCAGCAACACATTGTGTCAGTGATAAGGAGGAAAAGAAAAGCAATATCTAGACACGCCTCTATACAGGGATATTGCAGCATTCAATCAAACGTGTGCAGCTGACTCCAGCAATGTTGTTTGACAGCCTGCTTTCTGCAGGAAATCTAAGGTTAAGAATAGGTAAAGGAATGTGTTTGAATTCTATTGTTAATAAACAACCATAGGTCTTTTGTTGTCCAAAGCAGAAAGAAGTGAGTGAACTAGAAAAATTACTGAATCAGAAATCCATGTGTGTATCTCATTCATATTTGCTCTGTTTAAACTGTGCTTTTACACATTCTTCACACAATTGGAAACTGTCTAGTAGTCTAAAATAATGGTGTTGATTACAGACCAGTAAGGTGTTTTCTATTTCATGTATTTTAACACTTCATTTTTTATGTGCTTGGGGGTGATTTTTAATTACTCATTTTTAGATAGCCAGGAATCAGTTTTGCAAGGGCTAAAGATGAATGTACTTAATAGTAGCTGTAAAGTCTTCCAGAACTGAGCAATAGAAAAAATGAAAATGTAGAATTCAAATTGAGATGAATGAAAATAGGAGTCACTTGTGAAAATTTAACTTACACATAGTCAAATAAAAAGAGTGGCAAAGCAGATTTTGGTGTCACTTAAAATTTTTGAGAGTTTAGAAAAAAAAGGAGAAGAAGACAGTGGAAAGTTGCAATCATTCTTCTGCTTTTTAAAATGACTTTGCTGTAAGTGTCATCACTGCTCTTAAGTGCCCATTTCTGCAGAGGTCCAAGTATTTAAGTTCTTTAGAAATTAAGGCCCAGCGGACCACAAATGATTTTAGCCTGGATATTTCAGGACCAAAAATCTTGTTCCCACGAGACTGCAATTTTAAGGACTAGCATGCTAGTGAGAACTGAGCATGCAGTTATGTGGTGATATCATCATTGGATGTGCTACCACAAGTAACCATGATGCACAAGGTTCATGAGCTCCCTAGTTACTGAAGGTTGCATATACTCTTGTGCTTCCAACTCCTACATCTATTTCTCTTACATACAAGAAAGAGACTGTGCTGTTGAAGAGATGTTAAGAAATTGTACATATGTTGTTTTATTTCTCTATCACTTGCTTTCTCAGTGCATTCAATACTGCACTCTTGTCTGGTGGTCTAGGAATATGTCTGAAAGAATAAGTTCTCATTTTTACATAAATTCTAGCACAGTTGAATGCAATCATGACAAAGCCCTTTTACTTCCTGCCTACAAAAGAAAACATTCTTCCACTTCTCATTACTTCAACCTGTCTCTCAATCTATGCCCAACAAATGAGGCAGAGCGTTCCCACTGAATAATGTCTCCTTATGTAGATAAGGCTTGTAGTTAGAGACATTTTAATAGAGTTCAGATTTAAAGAAAAAAAGAAGATAGAGATTAAAAAAGAAAAAACAAATACATATTTTTTAAATATATTTTAACTGAGAATGCTTCAATGAAGCAAAATGATGTTGCATATAAGATAGTAAGATGTGAAAGGTATTTTCAGGTACCAGGGGTGTTCAAGAGGTAGATTCTTGCTGTAGTAATTGTGAGGGGACAAAAAGAAAGCTGGTCTCTCCTTAAAATTATTTTCATTACCCATCTCACAGAAACCATCATGGACCACTTTTCTGAAATGTCCACTGAAAGGGTGAAAGTGTTTACCAGGGAGTCTGAGGCATTAAGGAGAAGAAGGGCAAAATATTGTTTTATAATGTTAATATTAAAAAAGTGATGTGTGACTTCTCATTAACTTGCATTTCTTTATGCAATCCTCTGGGGATACTTTATGCTTGATGAATAATACTATAGAATCTTACCCTTTTTATCTCTAAAGATGTGTTCACAAAGGTTCTATAACATATATGGCAGAGATGGCTTAAATGCGAATTCTGAGTTACACATTCCACAGGAAAACTGAAGAGAATTGATCAAGAGTGATGGAATACAACAGCTAGCTGACAAATTTTAATGAGAAATGATTCTTTTTGAAACACAGCTTGGTAGCAAGAAACGATACAGAAAAAACAGGGAAAAAATTGTAACAGGACATTATTTTAGAAAGCTTGTTTTAGTGCAGGAGTTGAGGAGAGTGGATATGTTTAGAAAATTCTTAAAATCTATCAAAGACTCTCCACACTGCATGTGCCAACAGACAAGGTTTTTCTTCTAGGATGTGGGCTACAGTTTCTACATGAACTTCTTGCTGGGCTTAGTGCTTATTTTAATACCTATTTCCTGTCTGCAGCTGAAAAAAATCCCAGGGTCAGTCAGTTCTGGATACTGAAATAAGGACCAAAATTATAACTGAAATATTTAAATTTTAATCCCTTGATAGAAAGCATCTACAACTATATCTAGAGGAAGATCAAGAAGAGGACTAAAAATCTAGGAGTTATATAGGGTAATGTTGAACAAAGAAACCAAAATAAAAAGGCTAACATACTTGATTGTTCTTTTATTTTTGCTATAGTTACGTTCCCTGTATTTCTTCTATTGAATAAAGAGAAATGTAATTTTTTTTTTCCTTTCAGATTTAAAAGAGCATGTGATGGTGTGTTATCTGCACTCAAAAATCACAAAACTTTAGAATCTTTAATCAAACTGTTAGAAAGATTCTGCTATCTATCTGGTAGCTCTGACGCTTTGTGAAGGCAGGACACTTTTCCTCCTATTTCTTGCTAAAGCTATTAAAAAATTGATCACTTGGTGCAAATCCATGTTGCATATGCTAATGATTTCACTGCAGAAGATGTAGTGCAATAGATGATTGAGATTTGACGGAAGAGGAAAACAAATAGGATTTAGTGTAATGAAGATAAATTGCTCATGGTTATAAGTCAGCAGAAATGGTCTGGATGAGTACACTCAGAGGCTGATGATCATGAATATCAAAAGATCATTACTTAGAAAAAAGTGACAATGAGAAGGGGATATGGACTTTAACACACAATGTAAATACCTGTAAAGGGTAAAAAGTAAAGGTAACTTTGTTATCCCATATGCAGAAGATAGGTTTGGAGTTTAGGACAGTGGGAGGCAAAGAAGCTATATCTCTCAGTAAAGAGTACTCTGATGGTGTTTGACCTGTTACCAAACATTGAGAAGATGAAGGAATAATAATCTGGGAGGAAATTGGTAGTGAAGGGGGGAAACATTCTATTGTTGCAATGAGGTGAGGGTAAATTATGATTGTGTCCCAAGATCTGCATTGTTTCAAAAACCTGGATCAAGTGGATTAGTATCCCATTAAAAAAACCATGAGGTACTTTAAAAGTGACAAAGGGCAGCAGCCTCTGGCTCTAAGGAAATGCTACGAGAAAGGAGCTTTTGTGGAGAATATAGAACTTGTCATGAGGGATATCAGAGCCTCAGTTAGGTGTGAGAATATATCATAAGGAATAATTCTGTGCTGTGAATGTGATTGAATGTGATTCAAAGATATATTCTTCCCAAATTTCAGTGGTTCTGTGATGGAGCTTTGATTATTGATTTATAGCTTTTCATTTGTTACACTCATTTTCAGAAAGGATGGAATTTTAATATTTCTGTTCGTTGTTCACTGGTTGCATAAAAAGTAGCATCAGAAGATGGCAGCAGAGATTGCTGACTCCATCTCATTTCTTTATATATGCAGCAGAGTACAGATGCTCAGATGCTTAGAACAGAGGGTGAACTTTTCTTTAAAACAGTACTGATTTAGTTCTGGGAAGATAAATTCATTGACTCTAAGAACACATTAATCAATTCTTTTTTTTTTTTTTTTAATGGAAATGACGTGGGAGTTACGAAAGAAAAAACATATTGCTTGTGTCTTCCATATGTCTTAATGGCAACATTTGCAAGCAGATGATATAATCCTTGCAAAAGATCATGGACACATTTACTGTACACAGCCCTCCTGCCTTAGCAACAGCTCATTAAAGGCAGGTGCCCTATATTATGTATAAAAATAAAGTAGATTGAAAATTATAAAGAAACACTGAAAATTTTTATGCAAAGTTGCTTAAATTTCAACAGGCAACTCAAAGCACAAATAGGACCAAAAACTTATGTTTTGTAGACTATGTATTTCTCCAATAGCAAGCCATTGTAAAGGTCTGCCTATAGGTTATCTTTACCCTCTGACCACAGACAGTGAATGTAGGTGTAAGCTTAAACATGTAGAAAGAATAATGTATTTTAGTATACCAACTGATATAGTTGGAAACCTCAAAATTTTGGATATTCAACTTCCTTCTTGTATCCGAGAGAGACATGTGGCATTAGACTCTGTCTGTGCTATCTGGTTAATACTACCTCAGAAAAAGCCAGAGCATCATTCCTGAGAGGCAGGGAGATATCAGGATGAATATATTTATAAAAGACAGAGAAGAAGTAGATGCAGTTGAATGCATTTTTTTCCACAGTACCACTGCTGCCTTGCTGCCTAAAGTGTATTTGGAGCAGCTGTCTCTACTTCTGCTCCGCCTGCTACACACCAATGTTTTTGTTCTGCCTGCGCATAAAGAAGTTCGCTTGAAATCTGTTGGTGCTTCTGCTGCTTTTCTAATAGCTGTAGGAGAGTCAAGGTGCACTTGTTTTGTTGTGTTTTTTTTTTCTTTTCATCCATGTTTATAGAACTGTATAACTCAGGCTAACAGACTTGAGTAGAGACTGAAGCATGGCTCAGGTTTGCATATTCAAACCCTCATTGGCCTTCAGAAGAGTTCAAATCAAAGGAAAAAGAAAATTAGTGGATCCCTAATATTCTCCCTGAAGATGGCATTTTCTAGAGAATCCTTGAATTCTGACAGAAATTTTCCACGATATCTGTTAAAACACTTTTGCTGTCTTCCTTCCCTGTTGTCAAAAGGGAGACCTGGATTAAGGAGTGTGTAACTAATAGTTCCACAGTACTATATTTTCTGACTCTCATACATGCATCTAGTTGTCTTTCTGGTGAACATAACTCAGGTGTTTTACTCTGGCATTTTCTTCATAATCCTACGAAAGGTCAAAGCATTCATGACCACTATGTTAATGAGAGTAAGTTTCTAAAGGAGCAAGGTGTGGGTATCATGCCATATTGCTTTTTTTTTAGGTTTAAGTGAGAATATTTATTCCTCGTAATATACTTCCTTTTTTTTTTTTTTTTTTTTTCTTTTTTTTTTTTTTTTTTTTTTTTCTGGCATTACCCTCTTTATAGTAATCAAGAAAAATGAAAAAAAAAAAATTAAATATACCCCAGAATGCAATCAGTTGAACTCTGCTTTGTTATAGGCATGACAGTGTATAAGGAATACTTTCTGCCACCGAACGCAGTGTGTTATAACACAGGGAGGTAATAATTGGTTAAGTCTTTCTAATTTTCTTTATGTATTTGTGAGTTTATGTTGCTAGTTATTATTTTTGAGAGACTATTTTGGGACTTTGAAGTGATGGATGGGCTTTTCAGAACTTGAAAAAATATTTTATATGGCAATTGCTACATCCAGAAAGTGAAGGTGGCAGTATTGGTACTATGCTGAAACTGAGAATACTTGCTATGTTTTCTTCCACTTCCTGGAGATTTCCTTTGTACTTATTTTGGCTCTTTTGTACCAGTCTTTTGGAAATAACTTGTATAAAGCATTGTGTGATTTCTGACTAAAAGTTGTGATGACTAGCTGTTATATTGTTTCTATATAAATTTTGTTTCATGTGGTTGCAGGCGTCACTGGTTCTTGTCTAGCTGCAAAGGCCTTTCAAGATCAGTGTTTGAATACGAGTTTGCCATATTTAACTTCTAAAAGTATGGAAACAGCCACAGGGACAGCCTTTTTATATCCTAATATATACTTATCTATCTCTATTCTGGATTTTTCATTTGTAAATAATTCAATTCAGTGGTAGCTTCTATTCAAGCTCCAGACCTCAAGTATTTGAGGCCTGCATACCTATTCTAGTGAGCATAAAATTAGCTGGACTTGGACCAGCAGAAAATGATATGTTTAAAATTAAAAAAGGAATGAAAAACAATAAAGAAGTCTAGTGCAAACCACAGGTTTGCTAGATTAGACTGGAGAAACAATTATTCCCTATGGGAAGCTATTACCTAGTGTCTTAGGAGCTGGTAAAACCACGTAATTGTAGTGGATTTAAGCACCAGACCCATAAATCAGTCAAATACCTTAAGGTATTTGACTGACAACTCCATTAATTTCCTCCTCAGCTGTGTATTTATAAGAATAAAGGCAGAAGTAGAAAAAAAAAAAAAAAAGCCTACATCCTAAACCCACAGATACTTCAAGGAGCTCACAAACATTAGACACTTTGTCTTTCACTTCCAGAAGATTCTTGCCCTCATCTGTAATAATCAGGTTCCTCCACAATCTACATGACAACCTTTGTCAGCTAGATAAGTCAAGTTTTAGTTCTTCTCCAATAATAGTAGCAAAGAAGGTTTATTCTGGCTGGCCAATGAGGTACAACATATGTAAGGTACCCAAGACAATGCACAGATAATAATTTTTTTTTCTAAGGTCAAATTGTTGTTCACTGCTATGAAAATGTAAATCTGGAAATAAACAGTTTCTGTGGAGCAGGTCCCTGGCTAGGAATATCTGGGAATTCAGGAAAAAAGGAGAAAGTTTTACTGTAGCAGACAACAGAGATTTTATTCAAGCTAACCTAGAATATTTTAAACTTGGCCACTCATCTAATGAAAATAAGGGGTTTTTTGTGACAATAATAACCTCTTGGAGAAAGAGTCTGTTCTTTCAATCTTTTAAATGTGGATACTTCTTCCTTTGCAAGTCTCTGGCAAAACATGAAAAACTTGAAGAGAACCAGACCAAACATGCATAGAAAAACTCTGTATCAGATCGTAAGGACTTTAGTAACTTTTGCTTAACCTGGTTCTAATAAAGAACAAAGAATGTAAAATATTACAAATAAATTGTTGGAACTGCTTTGTTCTCCCTTTTTAAAGCTCAGGGTTACAAGCTTCTATAAAGTCTATGTAGATGTTGCATGGACAACAGATTTGGACAACTTAGTACTGTAGCTAAATCATATATCTCTTGTGCTTTGGTGTTCTCATAATTTGAAAAATAATTTGCTAGGTTCTAAATGCTTCTTCAAGATGCATACTCTGATTGATCCCAGAAGAAAGGAAATTGTTTCCCTTGAGAAGTATATTATAATCTTCTTGTAATTCTTGATACCTTCCTCCCTGCATGTGAAGAGCAAAGAGGTTTCCTCCTGGGTTATAATGCTTAAAAACTTTAAGACATCTCTGGATAAAGAGCTCCGTGACCAAAAAGATTTGAACTGGGCCAGATAGATTATAGTCAAGCTGACATTTATAAATGATGTTATCTGTTGACTTCAGCTGTAGAGCACCCACAAAATAGAAACACATAGGGGAGGGTAAGAATTCTTTGCTGCATTGGAGGTTTAACTTTGCTCAGAGGTTGATTAAGTGTAAGGCAACCAGATACTTATTTGATCAGATTTACTGTTTTATTCATTATTATTAAAAGATACAATTATTTTAGGGGAAACCATCATCTCAATACAGGAAAAATGGCTTGGTTTATTTAAAACTGGTGAGAAACAGAGAAAGAATGAGGTGACTGCAAGCTCACGAGAACAAATGTTGTCAACAGATACAAATTAAAATCAGTTTATGGAACTCATTTCAGCTAGTCATTGTTCGAAATAGGATGATATTACACTTTGAAAAGAACAAAAGGAATGGAAGTTAAGCTAATGAGCCTGAGCAGACCAGAATAGAGGAAGAAAATGTGACCTCAAAACCCTACTGTCTTGAGGCTGGACAGTGATGAGACAAATGCCATGCAATTAACATAATGTATTCCAGTACTACTGAAGATCCTTGATCAGCTCAGCTGATAAAGAAAAGCTCAGAAAGTAGTGTTTCAGAAGGCTATCAAACTCCAGTTTGCTTAATGTGGTTTGAATGTTTGAAGGAAAGTGATTAAATATCTATATATTATAGATATAATATAGTATGTAGATATAGAAAAGAGATGACTGTGTGATTGAAATAATCGGATATGGTTGGTCCTGCCTTGGGGCAGAGCTATAAGGTATGTACTAGATGATCTTTTCCTATGACCACCTTTCCTATTTTGGCTGTTCCCTTTCTTTGGCAAATGATTTGAAAATCAACGCTAATTGAGACTGTGGCAGGAGTTTTGATAGGACCAGAGCCAAAGAGGCTACTGAGACATATTCCTCTTCCTCTCCAGTGACATGACGTTCTGGGTCTAAGCTGAGCAAAGCTGAGAGGAGCAAGGATCCATAAGACAGATGGAGAATGGTTACTTTCAAAACTTCTCCTGCTTCTCTGGTCACTCCTGTCCTGTGGTGGGGCAGTGGATGATGAATGGGTTGAAGCCCAGAAAAGAGCACCTGTAACTTAACTGTAGGTAAACCAGGTGTGGAAATCAACTGATTTTTTTAACTTCTGATCTGATAGAATCTCCATACTGAATCACTCCTGAGTAGTCTTTCTAAGAACTGTAAATGACTCCATGTTTAGAGTATGAAAATTCTAGCAGTCATGCTGTTGCAATACTGAAGGGCATAAATTATCATTTATTGCCCACCTTTACAAAACTGGAATGAATGCAGATTGCCCCTTTTAATATGAACATGGAATAATTACCAGAATAATTTGCCCTTGCTGTTAAAAGTAGTAAACCTATGGTGATAGGGAATTATGGGAGTTTAAAGAATAAAGTAGTGAAGACCTTAACAAGGTTTCCAGCTCCCTTAATTTGATTTTGGATTTTGCAACACTTGGCAATACATCACAAGTATTGGCTTGAGAATTTCAGCAACCATTCAGAAAAAATAAGGTTCTAGTTTGTGTGGACAAGCACAAAATTTAAAACATGATGTTATGGGAATATAGGAGATAGCCCCGAGGGCTGCTTGAAATTACTGAAGCCAGTTGCTGCTTTGTTACCTTTCATTTTAAAACAGTTTTATTCCTGCCCCTCCCTGACCCCATTGCTATATTGCCAAGTGAGTATTAAAGATTGAGAGATCAGAAAGAAACCAATTTCTCCATTTTTTTTCTTCTTTTCGGAAATATGATTTTTGGGATTTTTATGATCTGCTCATAACCTCTGAATCCTATTTCACTTTAGATTTTATTTAAAGCCCAGCCTTTCCATTAGATCATAAACCTTCAGCATTCTCAGAAGCTGGTTCAATATTGATTTAAAGGTGAAGTCAGTCTGCAGAGCTACCAAATTTTTTTCCTCCCCCAAAGGATTTTTCTGTAAGAATTCCACAATAACCTGCTTCCTTGAAATGTTCATATCTTCTAAATGAATAAATGAGTTGAATCTGATAAAGTTGAAGTTTTGAACATCATCCAATTAGACATATCTTTCCTTATTCTTTTTGTCACTTTTTTTTATTGGAAAGACATTAAGACAAACATATTAAAAAACTCTAAATCATTGAATGTTTTGGCTTTTCTTTCAAAATTCTCTGAAATCATAGAATCCTAGAATAGCTTTGGTGAGAAGGGACCTTAAAGATCATATGGTTCTGAGCCCCTTACCATTGGCAGGGACACCTTCCACTAGACCAGGTTGCTCAGAGCTCTATCCAACCTGGCCTTAAATGCTTCCAGGGATGGGGCATCCATCACTTCTCAGGGCAACATGTTTCAATGCCTCACCACCCTCACAGTAAAGAATTTCTTCCTAATATCTAATCTAAACCTACCCTCTTCAGATTTGAAGCCATTCCCTCTTGTCCAGTCAGTATATGCCTTGTAAATAGTCTCTCTCCATCTTTCTTTACAGCTTCTTCATCAAAAGATGCACTCAGTAGAGAGTTTCTTATTTTTGCAAGTAGATATCCCATTGAAATTCCAATAAGGACAAGAGAAAGCAGTTAAGTGGAATGGAATGGAATGGAATGGAATATGTAGCTGCAGATTCCAGTGACAGTTATTCTGGTTTTTTGAGTACTGGATTTGCAGTTACCTGCAATTCAGGTATATCCATTTCTATTTGATAGCTATGTAGTTTTTCAGTAAAGATGAAATGATGTTTTTGAAGTAAAGAAGATCAGAGAACAGAAAGGAAGAATATTCACTCTAGTTCTAGAGACAAGGGGGCATTTATGTGGCTTGTGAAGAGAAGCAGCTGAAAATAATTGAAGAATTATGCAGTGGAATAAACTGAAAGACTTCTGAAAATGTTTCAGATTGTTGTTCTTTCATGTTAGAGCTGTGGATGGAAGGTTAGGATCAGTGTGCAGAAGCATGACAGTGCAGCATATTTGTTTGGGTTTTTTTTAGTAAGTCCAGTTCTCATTTTGTAACAGAGCTGGTTTTGATAGAGCCTATCTAGAATCAGAGGTAATTTTTTTAATGAAATATTTTTTAACTATGGTTTCAAGAGAAGTATTTAATGAGAACTATATTCTAGAATATTTTGACTGGATGAAATGAGTACTTTTTTGTCTATTTCTGCAAATGACAGTATGTAGATCCCAAAGAAGCTAAGTTTTGTATCTCAGTGAGCTGATCAACAAATAGCATTGGTTTTAAGTGTCAGCAGACTTTCCAGATATGTCCTGTTCTTCTGTCAGGGGCATTATATGCTAAAGAAGCCCTTTAGCTGCACTGGTTATTTCTTCTAAAGAATGTTTTCCTTTAAAGTTAGGGCTGTGGTAACTTCACTTAGTTTGGTGCAGATTTCTAAGTGGTACAACAGCCAACATATTTCAGTGCTAAAAACCAAGAAATGGCTTGTGGCTGGTTACTGCTGAACATAAAACTTCTCTATGCCTTTGATAATGGTAACTAATGAAAAAGGAAACCGAAAGGAGTTGGTGTTGGCTGAGGGAGCTGGGCCAGCTGTGGTTGAGCTGGCTGATCTCTGTGGGCTCTTGCAGTCTTTGGAAAAGATCCCTGCTCCTGCCAGCATGACTTCCTTTTTAATGGTGCTTGTGAGGTTTTGGTTTAGCTGTCTGTCCCGTCTATAGACTAAATATTTAAATGCTCATATCAACTTTGAATGGAGGAAAGAAAAACAGATAAAAGCAGACTTTTTGTATTCATATCAGAAGTCAGTGGATCTTTCTGTAATGCTGTAATGTAATAATACAGAAAATATGTAAAATATTCCCATGTCCAATGTAAAGAGCATGATCATATTCAGCACTTCTGAGAGCTGAAGTAAAAAAACATGGTTAAACACATGTATATAAAATATTTATGGATTTGTAGTTTAACATTTGATTGTTTGGAAAAAAAAATTCCAAAGCTTTCACTGGTTTGAAGACCCATTGCCAAAAGTCTATAGATTTTACTTAAAAGCACTTTGGTTTGTGTCTTTTTAATTATATATATATATACACGTATGTATGTTTGACTTATGCATATTTTAATATTATATATAATATATTGTTGACTAAATGGTGGGGGAAAAAAAGACTCCACGCAAAATTAGGAAGGAGATAAGGATACAAAGGCTTTAATGAGCCCTCAGGCTTTCTGGAATACGCCAACTCGTGCGCCCGAAATACAGATGTTCACTGTTTTTATAATGATTTTCACCCAATCTCCGTCCAGCTACCACCCAGGTTCTGCCCCCGTCACGCCTCTTGGAAATTGGGTCTGGGGACGTTTTGGTACCCCCTCTTCCTCATCTTCATCTTCCTCAGAGCATGTATTGTCCTTGGAGGCCTTCCAGAATTCTAGGCCTGAAGGTTGTTGAGTCTATGGCTGTATCTTCTTCTGTAGGGTTAGGGTGTTCTTCTAAAATTCTACCTTGAAAAAGAGACTAAACAGGCTGTGGAATTTAGGGAATTGATATGGGAATGGGTAACAGGGGTTTGAGCTGGTGTGTTAAAGGGTAAAGGGATAATATGCTGCTACTCTAAAGTCTACATTTACTACATAACTACTTCTAAGATCTACAAAAATTAAAAAAAAAATCAAAACATCAAAACTCCAAGGTATCAGTATAAATGATTATATAATTAAAAGAAAGATGAATTGGTGGAGGTAGAATTAGAGTAACACTGTTGTAGCCTCAAAGTCTGTGCAAATTATTTCTATATGCATGTGGCTATAATTTGATGACAAAGGAGACTTTCAGGCTTACCCTGAGTTCTCAAGTATTTGTCCCTTCACTTTTAGGTGCTCTGAATCTGTAAATAGCATTGTTTATGACTAACAGGTTTCTGTAAGGAATCTATGTATCTTGGATAAGCAAACTTGCTTCACAGAAATGTAGTTATGATATTGGCACAGTGCTATGAGCAGTGTGGGCAAGAAGGAAATATAAGCTGCTACAAAGAGACCTCCTCCCCAGTGACATGGTTATCTGACACCATGAAATAGTTTTTCTTCTTCTAAAAGAAAAAGAAGACAAAGAATGAGTTTTCATTCTACTAACACAGTGCAGTGAAATGTTTTATTTCTAAGGTCTCTTTTGGCAAGGGATATTGTGGCAGAATAACTGAGTGAATGAGTGTTTAAACCCCACAAAAAATAGCATGTCCATAATGAAAAATTCTGACAACAGAAGTGTTCACCCACTACATTAAGCTGAGACCATGATTGATTCAAGGGTTAGATGACATGAAAACATGTATACGCTTTGTGTTAACCTTTTATGTCTGTGAAGGACAGATGATAAGCCCTTTACCCTACTGCCAGACTGAACAGGGATTCAATCACTCCACTAGTTCCACTCTAATTAAATGTGGATATTATGTAAACTGCAGGCCAAACTTTTTATGAATTCAGAAAATGCTAGTTTCATTTTTCTTGTCAGGCTACAAAACTAGACCATGACAGATGAGTTCAAGCATTTGCTGATCATTCGTCTACAAAACACAGTAGTTTGATTCTTTCACTTACGGCTGTTTGCAGAAACAGAAGTTAATTAATAGAAGCACTGGTGCTCAGCAAATTATTTTTATTTTCCCCTTTAGCCAGATTTCATTGTATCCTAAAACAAATCTTTATAACATGATACAAATGAAAGATCATAGACACCATTTCTTATCGAAAGGGCACATTTACTTAGCCTTAATATAGGAATAATAACACTGGCTAGATATAACCACACAAATATACCGTAACTCAATCAAGAATGCAATCAACTGTTTTGGTGCTATTCATGCGGCACCTAAACAATTCAAATTAATCAAATCCCCTAGAATCAAATGGAGGAGTCACTGCTATGCAAAGCTAGTGCAAAATTCAACTTGTACTAATCTGCCTTTGAGAGTGGAAGTAGAAAATATAGTAGAATTTTAGCATCGCTTTTCTGTTTTGGAGTTCAATTCTCTCTTTTTTCTTTCTCTTGATTTCTCTGTATCTTAAAGACATGGACACGTTTAAGGTAATGAGATTTTAAATTTATACTTTGTATTCTGGAAGAGTATAAGATTCATTACTTAAAAATATGTTACTTTTTTTTCACTATTCCATTAAGGGGCAACTGTGTTGCAGGAATATCAGAAAAAGCACATTATATATTCACAAAAATGAAACTAATAAACCTCTCTTTAGCACTGTATAAGAATGAAATAAAAAAACCTAAATTCAGATAATAAACAGAATGGTTTAAAATAGCTGTTTTCTTCAGTGATCCAAGGTATAGCAGTGTTAATTTCAGGGATAAATGTAACTTTAGATTACTTTTTTCCTCGTGCTCCTTTGACATGAAATGGAATGTTATATACACAATACTTCGACAAGCATACTGATCTTCGTGTAATATTGAAGGCACAGTATCAGTTGAAAGAAGACTGATACCATTTTTTGTCCACGTTCAAATATGTATGCACATTTTACATGAATGCTCAGATCTAAGAAGGTTGGCTTACAGTCATTGTAAATTCTTTTGCTTGAATAAGTAGAGATTCTCTATGAAGAGGTTTGTTCTTTTTTCTTTTTAGCTTTTAGGTAAAGTCATTACATACTTTAACAGACTGAAATGTAACACGTGCTATTTATTATTCCCTTAAGAAACAAGGGCCTGCACATCTTAGCTTAGACAAGAGGATGCACAGGAAAAGGGAAGAGTTGTTCTTAGAATAGTAGTGGAGGCTGTCGTGATCTGTTCCATATTCTCAGGGCAGGAACTGGTGTTGTTATTAACGCAGACTCTTTCACTTTCAGACTGTAGTTTTGAAAGGTTCAGTGGCGCAAAGGACCTTTTGTGGTAGAAAAGTCAGGTCAGCATAAATACGGATTAACAGCGATGACCACACAGCTTGACAACTAAGAGTGAATTGAAGGACTAGTGTGATCAGATACGCCTGGCCTAATGTAAGCAGTAGGAAAAGGCTCACTCAGTGTGCCACACTGTAAGAGCTGTCTACAATTGGAAGCCCACTTTGACCACCTCTGTGAAGAAAAACTCTGTTTCTGTGTAGTCCATGATAATTCAAGGAGGAAAATCAACTGATGCTCAGTTGATTTCTTTGAAATGGTATGAGTGATATTCTCCACTGAATAACACTGGTTGGCCGGCAAATGTGTGGTGGTGAGGGAAGGGTTTGAAGAACACTCTTCTGCAAAGGTGGGTAACTTCTGCTTCTGCTTCACTTGTGAGGTGCAATGCGGAAGAGGAGAAACAAAGCACATGTGTATATTTATAATTGAGTCATACCAGGAAAGGAATCTGGGATCAGGGGCTGATGTGCAACAAGCAGTTGAAATAAGAGAAGGAATGGGGTATGAGAAGCCATGTCAGTGAATAGAAAGAACAAGGGGGAATCAGTAGAGAAATACTAAACTGATGTAGCTGAAGTAACACTTTTTGCAGTACTGTTCAAAGCACTTGTAAGGGAGGAAAGATTGTCTTTAACAAGACAAGGAATAATAAAACTGCTGGAGGAGAATTTGGACAGAAGCTTTAGCTGTGTGGAGAGACTAAGTAGGAAAGGCTGGATAATAGAAACATTACTTAGAACATAAATATAGGATTTGCAGTGTGTTAATGGTGGCTTTGAAAGATTATGGCATAAAATGAAAGATTGTGATGGGAATTATGGCCTCTATCTACTTCTGAAAGTTTTATAAGGGGAAGGTGTTGATTCATCCGAAGCCACAATGACACTTTTTCTTTGTGTATGTCACTACAGTGGTCTTCCCACCTACAGCCTCAGGGACATAAAACCACAAGAACATGCTTAGTCATCCAGGCTATTTGGGCTGTTAAGTTTTGCTTGAACAAGTAAGTCTGTTGATTTATTTCTTGTTTCTCTTTTACATATTAATAGTTACCAAAGGCAATTACAGGATGTTTAAAAAGAAAGATTCTCAAATACCACTGTGTCACAAGAGAATGTAACCAGAGTCTGAGAGAATTGATTTTTATTTTTTTTGTTCTAAAAATACACAAGCCAAACTGCCAGCTGCTATATATCAGCTTAGGCCCTTGGCAGCAGTTTTCCACCAAAAGAGAGTCTGGCTCTTCTTCCCTGAATTTTGCTTAATTCCATCCTATTTTCATTCAAGTGTGTGCTTCTGAGAGGATAAGCACTGAGCTGTAGTTCTTAAAGGCTGCAGTCTTCTAAAATATAAAATAAATAAGTGGCTTTGGGATAAACATTTTCTTTCTGCCACTGGCATAATGCTTGGGCTTGAAATGCTATCATCCAAGGAAGTTTTATCTTGAAAAACTTTTCATGCCGTCTGACTCTGAACATTAACCCAGGTAAGATTCTGAAAGTACTGAATTTTCTGTAAAAAAGGAAAACTGAAAGGTAGCAAGGATTCAAACTTTTCCCTAAACATTTCTTTCAGCCAAGGCCTTGCATATCTGTCATTAGAACAGACTAATGTGAGATATTCCTGCAGCTGAGACCTGTCTGTGTGCTCTATCAAGTTCCATTTGTAGCAATTTAAATGTGTACAAGCAAAAATAATTTGGGATTTGCTGTGTTATCATTAGAATTCTCATTATGGTAACAGAGGTGACCACTGCAGATAATGTTGCAAAACTGTTTCTACTATAACATTTCAAATTCACTTGCTCAGAGCAAGCACTAGAATGCTAGACATTTATTTATTTATTTTATTTTACTTGGAAATCAAGAAAGTTCAATAGGTTTGGAGAAGAGTAGAAGAAATACATATTTACTGTACTTTGTGGTGGGTTGACCCTGGCTACATGCTGGGTATCCACCAAAGCTGCTCTATCACTCTCCTCCTCGGCAGGGCAGGGTAGACAAAATATAATGAAAGGCTCATGGGTTGAGATAAGGGCAAAGAGAGATCACTCACCAATTACTGTCACAGGCAAAACAGGGGAAATTAGTTTGATTTATTACAATCAAATCAGCACAGGACAATGAGAAATAAGACCCAAATGTTAAACCACCTTTCCCCTACGTCTCCCTTCTTCCTACGCTCATCTTCACTCCCAATTTCTCTACCTCCTCCCCCTATCCAAACAGAGGCACAGGGAATAGGGTTTGTGGTTGGTTCATCACACATTGTTACTGCCACTCCTTCCTCCCTACAGCTGGACTCCTTTACACTCTTCCCCTCCTCCAGCATGGGGTCCCTCCCACAGGACATGGTCTTCCATGAAGTTCTCCAATGTAAGCCCTTCCCGTGGGCTGCAGATCTTCACTAAACTGTGCGAAAGGGAGGGCCTTTCACAGGATGCAGTCCTTGAGGAACATGCTGCTCCAGCGTGGGTCCCCCATGGGTTCACAAGTCCTGACAGCAAACCTGCTCCAGTGCGGGCTCCTCTCTCCACAGGTCCTGCCAGGAGCCTGCTCCAGCATGGGCTTCCCTTGGGATCACAACCTCCTTCGGGCACCCACCTGGTCTGAATAGGGCCCTCCAGGGGCTGCAGATGGATCTTGGCTCCACCATGGACTTCTATGGACTGCAGGTGTATAGCTGCCTCATCATCATCTTCACCCTGGACTGGGAAACCTCTGCTCTGGTGCCTGGAACACCTCCTCAACCTCCTTCTGCACTGAATTTGGTGTCTGCAGAGTTGTTTCTCTTACATATTCTCACTCCTCATACTGCTATTGCTGATACACAACAACATTTTCCTCTTATGAAATACATTATCCCAGGGGCACTACCAGTGTTGCTGGTGGACTTGGCCTTGGCCAGATATGGATCCAGCTTGGAACCATCTGGCATTGGCTCTGCTGGACATAAGGGAAACTTCTAGGAACTTCTCACAGAAGCCACCCCTGTAGCACCCCAGCTACCTTGACATGCACACCCAATCCATAACTTTAATTTTTCAGACTTACTTCTCCAGCACAATAGCTATAATTATTCAACTCCATAACTACAAATTTTGAAAATCCTTTGAAGACCTCTCAGGTCACATTGCTCGGCTCTATGGCAGGTTTGTAAGAGCACGTGTCTTCTGAGGTGAATCTTCTCTGGAATGCAACCATAGGCTGAAAAATCTTTCTATACATAAGTTTTCCTGTGAGGGGAATAAATCTTCCATCCTATTACTACATTTTTATGTATATGGTATATATGTAATCTGACCCACTCTCATTATAATGTACTATTTCCACTTGAAGTATCCTCAGATAATTTGCACTCAAGATATTCTCCATTAATTTAGAGGAAAAGACATAGAATAGATGGACAGGACTTTAGTACAGGAAAGTCTACTTGGACAGAGGAAGTTAGCCATAGGAAAGCAGAGACAGGGTGTTCCTGGGAAACAAAGGATACTTGAGGTCACTTTTGTATTTTGAAAGTGGAAATACAGTAGAAACAGAAATACAATATATTACTGTTGAATCAGATTGGTTTTAGTATTCATGTGCAAATAAAGGGAAAAGGACAGTTTTCAGTCAAGCACATTGGTGTCTTAAAAGTAGCTTGATCCCTTTACCTTATATTAGGTTTGGTTGTTTTTTTTTTTATTATTTTATTCACTAGTTTATTAGTGGACAGGCTGGATTGATGGGCCAAGTCCAATTGTATGAGGCTCAATGAGGCAAATTGCTGGATCCTGCACTTTGGGCACAACAGTCCCACACAGCATTACAGGATTGGGCCAAAGTGGCTGGAAAGCTGCTGAGTGGAAAAGGACCTGGGAGTGCTGGTCGACAGTGGCTGCACATGAGCCAGCAGAGTGCCCAGGTGACCAAGAAGGCATTTCTGATACTGGGCATCCTGACCAGTATCAGAAATAGTGTAAGCAGTAGGACGAGGGCAGTGACTGTCCCCCTGTATTTGGCACTGGTGAGCCTGCACCTCGAGTCCTGTGTTCAGTTCTGGGCTTCTCACTACAAGAAAGACATTTAGTAACCATTTAGTTACACTGCAATTCAGACACTTGATATCGCATCAGCAATTTGCATTGAATGTTCATACTTGATAAAACAAATAAAAAATTCCAAGAAGAACAAGGCCTGATGTGAACTATGGCAAGCACAGTTTATTTCTAGTATTGCCAATGAAATAACTTCTGTCAAAAAAGAAAGGATAAAAGCAAACTGAATTTGTATAATTCTGACATTTTAGGGTATTTCCTACAGTTCTTATCTCCTTATAATAATAAGGAAGCATTTTATTTTAGTGTTTTGGCTCATGTAAAATAATACTTCAAAATAAGTGTCTTAATTATGCAATTAAATGGAAGAAGATTGTAATTTAAATTCTTGTTGACTGATATGAAGTTATAAGCATAACCAGCGTTCAGCTGTGTATAATGTGTAGTTGTTGCATGATTTAAGACCCTGTGGGATGACCCACCAAGTGTTTTGCTTTGATAGAAACCAAGAAAGTTCAAATTCTCACTCATATTATATGAGCACCTAAAGTCGTTTTAAGGTTGGAAAATTGTTGAGGGTATCTTGTCACGTGTCTTCTTATCATGTATTGTATAAAAATCTGTAATCCTTATATAGTTGCAATACCTGAGCATCTTCCAAAACTGCACTAATGACTTGCTGAACACCTGCTGTGTGTAGTTTTCACTTCTTTTTGTGCTGCTGTTCAGCTGGAAAGTAAATAATAAATCTTACTTTTTTGTCCTCTCCAGATTCTTATAACATTACAATCACTATGGTAGGTGAAACCTTTAGAGACTGGAGCTAAAGGATAGTGGCTTGATATTTTAGGCTAATAGCAGTTTATCTTTTGTGCTTTTCCCGTGGTGCAAGCCCTACTAACAAGGCAGCTGTGTGCTGGCCCAGGGTGTGCCTAGCCATTAGACACTGCATGTTGCCTTCGCTGTGAGGAGCTGTAGTGTCATTAGGAGCTATGCCTCTGTGTTTGATCCAATCTTCAGGCCGGCAGTGAGCAGTCAAGCTCAGCTGCATATTGAGGAGATGGTTGCTTTGAGTAGTTTGAGGCAGTTTTTAATGTTGTGTCTTATCTGTAGATGTAAAAAATTTGTTCCAATACCATGTTCGTTTGATTCCAGTTTAGGGTATGCAATGTTGGAATCTGAAGAGCTTTTAATGAAGGAGGTTAAATTTTCTGTGTAAGAGATGGAATGTAACATTGTGACAGGGTGTGGTTCAACAGACTTGTTTCTAAGAACCTTTGGAACATGAAAGTTCTTGAATCTATCCAGTGTTTTCTGCTTTTGGGGAAGGGACATAGGACTTTGGTAATTTCATCTACTACCTGATCAACAAGATGGAAGGAATACGTCTTCTTTGCATTTCTTGATCTTTATTAGTGAGGTGGTAGGTTGATTCTTGTTATGAACTAGGTGGCCTTAAAGACAGCTCTCATTTATAGCCATAATATCTAATCCTAAAGGATCTTCGACAGGTGGAGTTTCCACCTGTGCCAGTCAATGTTACAACTATTTAAAGGACAATTATGCCACACCTGTTCAGCTGTTCCCATTCACAGCCAGGTGTGGAATCCCTTGGGTTGGGAAAGTCCTTTTAGTCTAAGTAGAAGAGCTCTAAGAGGAAAACTGTAAGATAGCCTGGCTCCCAGGACCTAGTTTTTTCATTCATAGTCAAAGAGACTGAGGTAAATTAGGTCTCCAAGAAAACTGAATGGATGAAAGCTTAGGAAATTCCTAGGTTTTGCCTCAGAATATTATGTTCAAGGTATTAGCTTTTTCTACTGGCTATGAATATCCTTTCTAGAGGAGATTTGAATTAGTCCCCATATAATCTAAATGATGGTGCAATTTTTGCTATCTAAGCTACTCTTTGGGAATGTAATTACAGGCTATGCTTTATTTGATCCATGTTATAAAAAGAAAGAAACTATTTGAGTTGGGTTTGTTTGTTTTATTCTTTATGTGGCCATGACATTTGCATGAACAGTGCTGAACTACTATTTCTTATATTTCTACCACATATAAAAGATACTTTTGAAACTTACCCAGAAGATTTTGTAAAGAATTCTCAGGCACATTTGTGAATGAACATTTCAGAGAAAAACTCAACATTTTCTCTTTCCAGTGCTGGCCTTTCAAAGCTGCTTCTTTTTTTGCATATCAAAAGTAATTTAAACCTTAGCAAACTTTCAGTAGGATTAATTTGTTTAATGGGTTCTGTGAATGATTTTATCTGATGGAATATAAATGATATTTGTCTAGAAGACAAGTGATGATCATAATAGGATCACAGAACAATTCAGGTGTTGAAATACCTCAGGAGACCTTTAGTCCAACCTGCTCCTCAAAGCAGAGCCAGCTATATTGTCAGATCAGCTTACTGACTTGGCTTAAATACCTTAATAAAAACAATTTGGATAGGTTTAAATATTATAAATTTTTTAACTTTTTAGAAATGTTGGATTTACTGCAAAGGGGGGAATAATCAACAAGATTTCATGGGCATCTGTGACCTAATTTTTTAATGAGCATTTGTGTGTCTGATGTTTATTTGGTTCTGAGAATGAAGTGAATATTTTAGTAATTAATCCCTGGCTCACTGGAAAGAATGTAACTCTTAATATTGGCAGAATTTTGACATCTGAAAGAAAATCCTTGCTTTGAAGTGGTCAGTGTGGAAGAAGATTCTGTTAGAAAGGATATATATGATGCTGATAAAAATTCTAGTGAAAAGTTTAATGTCATATGTCTGTTAATAAATTAGAAAAAATGCATTGCAAAGTTGAAATCTGGTTTGTTGAAAATTTTGAAATTATTTCAGTCATTCTGGCTTCAAAGTATCCTAAAATGTTTTTGCTTTCTGAAGTATTTTTGCCCTCCATAATGCTGTGTGAAAAATCTTCTGCCTCAGAACACAGAGGTTAGCACCTGACTGACCGTGAACAGAACTTCTACAGCATATGAGTTAAAGGAAACAGGGAGCAATTCAAAACGTGAACTATCCAGGAGTGCTGGACACAGCATACTTAGGCAGCTAATGGAGAGCGGTGAGATGCCACGTAAATTGACTGAAATTAAGTGGTTTATCTACAAAAGATGATGCAAACTCAGTTCCAATTTTTTTTACTTTCATTTTTTTCCCTAGTGCAAGCTCCTGTTGAGCAGTCCTGATGGTGGGAAGTTTAAATTGCTATTGTGATCTTGAAGTCAGTCTCCAACTACATGATGGCAAAATTACAAGTGAGTTTCTTTGCCAGATGGGACCTAACTGAACGTATAATTGAAACAGTGAGACCACCTGGATACACAAGGCTGCTGACTATAAAAAAGGCATACTCCTAATAGTGACTTGTAGAAACAGACCAAAAAACTTTTACAGGCAGCATGGTGAGTGTTAAGGAGAGTTCTGTTCCTTTGGAGCCTATGTAAATTCCAGTTGTGGCTGTAGAATAATGCTTCCTCTGGAAGGTGATTCAGTGGGTTCCTGGCATAGCTTCTGATTCTCCGTTTATCCAAACATCACCCAGCCACCATGACATAGCTTCCATTTTCTCTTGTGATTTGAAGAAGTTATGCGTAATCCACCTCTCATTAATAATCCAGTCCTCTGAGGAACCATTTCCTATTCATTTCATATTTTACAGGGATTCAAAAGTTGATGTAAAGGAAATACATTTTGGAACACCTATGTAGGTATTATGATTTTTTTTTTTTTTTTAGAGTAGATAAATTGAGCCCTTAAGGCTTATTGTGATTAAAAGCTTCAATGCTTATGGTAAAATTCTAGAGCTACACATATTGCTGTTATTAGCATATAAATGCTCTTATCTGCCAGAGCTGGACATAATCATGAAATATGCCATCATTCTATGATGAAGTTGGGAGCTGCCTGGGGTCCCATAACATTATGAGAATGAAGTAGCAATACTATTGTCATGGTTGAATAAGCACGTTCATTACCACCCCCTCTCTTTTGAAACTGGTAATTTTACAGCAAAAATGGCTTACTTGCTATGTAAAATATCTGAGACTTATTTTAATGAAAAAGGTGACTTTTTTCCCCTTAGAAGAGTAATTTTAATACTGACTTTTTGTCAGTTTGTTTTTTTTAATAACAATAAAGCTTTTTTAACTTAATTAATCCAGATTATTTGCATGCACATGGAAAACAGTTTAATAACAATAAGGTTGTCAGGGATTTAATCTAAATGTAAAACAAACACCTCTGGAAAGCTTTAAGAGATTTATCCCATATTTTAGCTGTGTGGCCAGTTTTTCTCTGGAGATTTTTAGGATCCACTTTCTTCTTATTTACTCCTTATTTGTGTGGTTTTGACTGCTGTTTCTCAAGGACTTCTGGCTGAGATCATCTACAGGGCTTTGCAGGAAGGCAGGAGCTGAGATGCTCTTTCAGCCTGCCTCTTTCTTTATCAATATGTGCAACACAGCTGAGAACACCCTTGATCAGTTTTTCAATGGACTGAGACAAAAGCAAAATATGACAAGCATCTCACAACACAGCTGTATTTTCCAGAACTCCTGTGTGGGTTTACATTCTTCTCATAGTATTGCAATAGTTAGGCATTATTTTGAGATCTAAACTCCACTAATGTGTATAAAAAATTAAATGAAAAAAAATCTGTATCAAATCAGTTATTTAAACTGCATGTTTCTTTAATTTTATTATGGTTAGAATAAAACCTTTTACTGTGTATATTTTTGTTTTCACCAAAGGCTTATAATGCCATGACAGAGGCTATTTTTGCAGGACAAATTGTCTGTGTGAAATTTCAATAGAAATCGTACAAGAGAATCTGATCATGCGAGGTTTCCAGCTCAGTTTGCAGATAAAACTGGCTATAAAACAGATAAGCATCCAACCTTTGAATCCTTATCTAAGATGAGCCTTTTGAGGTTCTGTCCTCACCATTTTTCTAAGGGATACAGACAGAATCAGTTCCATCAGTTGCCAGTCCCAGATCAGTCAGTGTCAAGCCTGGATTTATTTTCATCAACTAAAGGTGGATCTCTTGATAGCATACATCCTGTTCACTGTTTTTGACCCATACTGTTGAGAATGAATCCATATGTTTATTACTTCCACAAGAAATCTAAGGTGAGTAATTTATGAGCCCTGGCTATATTATAGGAACATTTCTGTAAGAAAATACAGTATTCTAAAAAAAAATTGCTCACTTATCTTCATAATAATAAATTACTTCATACTTAATTACAAACGGACAGTATGAATAATTGTCATCATTGAGAGCTAT
This sequence comes from Pyrocephalus nanus, assembly GCA_038380795.1. Classification (NCBI taxonomy): domain Eukaryota; kingdom Metazoa; phylum Chordata; class Aves; order Passeriformes; family Tyrannidae; genus Pyrocephalus; species Pyrocephalus nanus. Next base: position 45,512,619 of record CM076265.1, on the reverse strand, counting down.
TTGACACTGAGGATATACTGCTTATTTTATAAACTTTTTAATGCACAGCCCATAAATATGTCACATCTAAGGAGTACTGCATCTTAAAGTATATTAAATGCAGTCTTGTGTAACCAAACATAATAGGATTTTTAAAAGAATTATAACTGAAGAATTTAACAAACAACTTTTTAAACTTTCTACATGTGTGAGGCTTCTTTAAACAGACCGATTCAAATTACATATCCAAAAAGAAACTTTGTATTTGACAGTATTGAAACACATTACTAAGATTCTTGTTTCATGTATATTCAGAAGCAATAAAAAAGTTCCAGGGAAAATGGGTTTAATTAATTCCTTTAAAAAGCACCTGTTAATGGATTTTAGAGCAATACCAAAGTAAAAAAATGTGAGCAGTGAGAATGCATATACTTTGTTTCAGTGAAGGTCATGCTGACACCTTTATAGCTGCTTCAGGTCTAAACCTGATATGCATTGTATTACCTTTCAGTAGGCTTAATCTTTCAAAAACCATTTTCTTCTTTCATATTGAAAATCATCTAATTCAAAACTTCATCTTGAGCTGATATGCATTTGTTAATAATGCCTCTTTTTGAGGAGATGGAATTTCATTTAAAGATGTGGGTGACCTAAGCTGTGTGGGACACTTCCACCATACTAATTCAAACAGCTGGAGAACTGTGGAGGGGGTAAGAGGATCTAAAGGGAGGTAATAAAACAAAGAAATGTTAAATTTACTGGGGGAAAAAAAAAATCCTGTACTTCAAGTACTAACAACTCAGTCTAAATGATATATTCAAATACATTCTGCTTTAAGTACTCAGCCATCTCTGGATTTCTAGTCTGTTTTTGTGGGGGTTTTTTTGTTTTTTTTTTACTATTTTTAAGAAGATAACTGGCCTTCATCCAAGTTGCATTATTTCAGTAATTAGTTATGGCTTCTTTCTAACCTAAATTTGGCATACTTCACTGTCCATGTGCCCCCAGTTATAATACAGGAGTTCTGATGGCAGAATCCTGTTTCAATTTTTCATTTGTGTGCAAAACACAGTGAAAAAACTCACAACTGGCATTAGGTTCTCTTTCTGGTCTTGAATCATACCTGAAACAGAAGTGTGGAGTTATGAAATCTGATAAGTTGAGAAATTATGCATAGGCAAAATATTGTGCTTACCCAGACTAATATGATTCCACAAAAAAATAGTAACTTAATAAGTTAAAATAATCCACTTATATGCTTATAGTTGTGTCTTTTCTGAACAATTATGTAACTAGATTTGGATTACATTTAAGAAAAAATAGAAAATTTCTGTTTTATCAAAAATTTATTTGCAAATTTCAATTACCTTTCATTAACAGTTTGGAGGAGAAAAAAAAGGAAATTCCTGAAAACACTGAAACATTTCATCTCCTCTTAGTTGAAGCGATATTTTTCTTTGGAAATGCAAGCCTACATCTTTTTTGACAGTTTTCTACCACAAAATTCCTTTCCTTTTAATTTTGCAGTTGAAGCAACATTTCATTTAAAAATGTGATATGATCAAAAAGAAGGTAAAATAAAAATATCCAGTGAAACAACTCTTTGAGTTGAACAGATACAACAAAATGATGGAGTTAAACAGATGTCACATAGATTTTTTTTTTTTTTTTCTGTGGCTGGTTTTGGTGGTTTTTTTTTTCAGTTTTATTCAAAAAACTTAAATTCTGTTTCAATTGACTTGACGGAAAATGTTAGAGAGGTTGTTCTAAAAGAAAGAAAAATAAAACCCAGACCCCATTAATCGCTGTACACCACCTCTGCAGTGATTATGCTATAACTTTCTTTCTCCTTTTTGTTTTATTTCATGATAATTTAGGCCTCCATCTATGAAATGGCTTAAACCTCTATGGGGCTTATCAAGGTACTTGCTTTAAGAAAATGCTGAAGTCTCATGTGCTGTGACCTTATTCTGCACTCAGAACTGTAGGCTTCATTATAAAGACTTTCAGAGGGAGGGAAGTAATTTGTATTGGTCAACCTAAATGTAGGGTACTTAAGAGCCCAGTTGATTTTGTCTTATGTGTAGAGCAGCTGGTAGCTCCTGTGAACTATGAGATGTTTCTAAAAACTCTGTCAGTAGCTAAAGCTTGTTCAAAAAACAAAATAAGCCAAACCAAATCAAATAAAATCCAGCTTATGTGTTCTTTTGTGCTTTTGCAACACATCAGGCATTAAAAGAAAGATTAATTTTGTGATTAAGTGCAATAGATAACATACTGAAGGAAATCCGCATACGTGCATCTTCCTTCCGAGCCCTGCAATTCTGACATTGTAAGAAGTGTTAATGGATTATGGCAAAACAGGTGTGGTGGTTGGTTAGCCAACAGTGTTTCTGTTTTTCCACCAAAATACTAAACTTAGAGAGGCAAAACTTTATCTGTTTGCATCTCACTTTCTAGTCTGTGAGACTTCTTGGTTAGACACATCAAAAATGAGTCTAGTGGTAACACAGCTGGACTGGGCTGCTGTGACAAAAGACATTTCTGATTTTGAATTCTTTATGCCTGGCTGAAGCTGAAAGAGAATGGTGCTGCATAATATCTGATGCCAGATGGCTCTCTGCCTATTTCAAGCAAAAGCTCAGATGCTAGACCATACTTTAAAATGATACTTCTGGTTATGCTCAGTTTTGGATCCATATGGCAGTGTTCTTTTATGCATCTCAATCATTATATTTTTTTTTATTTCCATTAAAACCTGTTTCATTTTAGTTACTAAAGGGTCATGTCTAGTAGGGCGTTAAAGCATTCAAATTCCATTGCTGTCACGGGGTGTGTTAAATTACTTCTCATTTCGTAACTTCTTGAACCATGTATCTGCAAAACAGTGTCCCTTTTAAAACGTTTGAACTGGAAAGATCAGAGGTACAGCCTTCCTCTTCACAACATGATTTAAGCAGTGTGATCTATCAGCTCCGCTGGATTCAATTGACTTAGGTGGTGGTCTCCCTGTAAATGATTAGCAAATTGGTTATGGTAATTGGAGATAAAGAGGCAAACATGCAACTTCCTCTGTGTTTCCAAAGGGCTGTGGAATACAGCCAAGCAGTTGCCTGTGTTATCTGTCTGCCTGCCTACCTTGAAGTTTTAGGTCACGAAAGCAATAAGAATTAAAATAAACTTTTTCTAGATTGCATTCAGAATTTTCTATTGTCCTTTTTTTTTATTTAAATAAAAGATACTATATCCATAAACACTACATTCTACCAAATACTAATTCTCTCATATATGTCACATATCTGTATTGAAAAGGTTCAATATAGTAATAATCTTGTCCTGATATTTCTTACGTAAGTAACCATCACTGGAGATGTAAAAGCAAGATAAATCATATGTTATAGGTCATAATAGAAGCAAATTAAACATGATTCTGTGAAGCATACGTTTGTCAAGGAAGAGAATATCGACTGTGTTCTGACTTGACAAAAAAATCTACTGACAGATAAGGCAAGAAATGTTTGTTAGGAAGATAAAATTAACTTCAATTTATTCAACAATGGGTCTAGAAATTAGAAATGCTGTATACTGTGCTTTCTCACATGTCTCAGGTGATCTCAGACAGTAATTTAAACAACTGAGGGCTTAACAGAAAGGAAAATCAAAAGATATTGGTTGATTTCCTCTTGTATGCAGTCACAGAAACATCTCTGCATGTTCATGCTGGTTTTTGAATATAAGGTGCTACTGTTTTTAATGCACTTAAAGAAAATTAAAACCTATTAAGTTGTACCATTTTTTTCTACCAATTTGTGCCAATTTCTCAATACAAACTGCAGCATACTATTATATTTCTCTATAAACAGGAAAAATAAACTTTTTCATGTGCTAGCTGTTCTAGTACTGCTACATATTTTAGAAGAGGTAGTATTTCTTTGTTTTAATTAAAAGATGTGTGTATCCTGGCAAAATTTGCCTGCAAAGTAACTGCATACACTGCAAAGAATTCTGCATGTTTTTTTTACTATTCCAAATAGGAAAATGGAAGACGAACCACCAGCAACATCCATTTAGAATCTACCTCAGTCTTGGGGAATTTTTGTGTTTACAGCTGGAACTAAATCGCCTAGAAGGAATGTGGGCTTACATATGTTTGGGCAAAACACACTGTAAATTGCTAAGTTTTCCAAAGTCATCTATGCATGATGTATTGACTATAGAAGTGAAAGTGTCAGTGACTTCTCAAGGACTAATTTAAATGGAATTATTTTAAATTTGGAGGTGCAATGAGAGGGAGAAGCAGGAGCAAAGAGTGTAGCAGATGTTGGAAGGCAAGATAAGTGACTGTGTGGCTAAAGGAACTGTAAGGTACTGATTATTTCTCTGCTTTGAAAATCTTCTGACAACTATTAGGATACAAAAGTGCTTTATTTAAGTTAGGAGAATAGGAGCTGTGCAAACAGTATGCCATGAATCATAAATGTAATTAAAGTGTTTTGCAACATATTTGAATCCCTAGATATGGGAAGTCTTTTCACACTGCCATTACTAGTTTTGTGTGATCATTTAAAACCACCGCATGCTGAGGCCCAAATAACTTCGTAAAGGAAATTTGATAAGACAAAGTACTTATCAATCCTTCAATAAGTATAGTTAGTGACTAATAATGTTGATTAAAGATGATTCAGTTTCTTTGGGCTGAAGCAAAAATGCCTTTAAGAGGCTGATTAGAAGCATTTGGATTTCATCTCTAGGGGAAACTACTGCTGAAGATTAAAAAATCTGAGAGACAGACACATGGGGTTTGCGTTTCGTTATGGAATAAGCAAAATCAAATGTGTAAAACAGACGAGGTGTAAAAAAGCAGCACCTAAATTTTGGGCATCTGGCTCCCTAAGAAGCAAGAATGCCAAGTTACACTTTTCTGCACTGCTAAGTGTCACTATAAAGAGGATTTAAATTTGGCTGTGAAGAGCACAGAGATCTGTCCAGCTGGGAAATGGTAAAGAGAGGGACCCTTATCTCATATGTTCTGCTTTTCTGGAATAAAGAAAGGTCTCATTTACAGCTGCCAAAGAATCCACTAGCACCAAATCCTTCCTTGAAACTAAGTGGATACAATGGGTTTTGACATACTTGGGTTTTTTTAAAATTTCTGCTGTAAGGACTGAGCTTGTCTTCTATATCCTGCCCAAATACTGATGCTAGTGAAAAGCAGTCTTCTCATGAAGACCATCCCACCGCCTTTCTTTTCAAGTGAATGATATTACAGCTACCCAACACCCTTACTGATCAAAAGCTGATCAGCTGCTCTATAAATGTTTTTATGATATTTTCTTTCTGTTGCTAAACACAAATCTCAAATGCTATACTAACCAAGGAGAAATGTTCTTTGCCACAGTTCTTTCAGCCTCTCAGTGCTTTTCCAGATGCAGGGGATGGTTTAATTTCTTTGGTTTCTCTCAAACAGTTTTTTAAACCCCTCCAGCAGTACCCCTTCAGCAATCTCCAACCCTGGCTTTGAAACTGATATATCATTTTGCTACTATCAATTTCCCTGAACTCTGGATCCCACTAAACACAGCACTCTGGTTTTTGAAGTGTATTTCTAGTTGTGCAGAACTATATTATGTTTATTTATTCTGAGAAAGTGCCACAGTACTGAAATGGGGTGCTCTAGAGAGCTGCCACAGATAGCAGCATCAGCACAGGATGCTGCTGTGCCCATCTGCTGGACACCTTGGAGAAAGATTGGCTTGTTCAGACTTATAGGCTGATAAAGGAAGGATTTCCAAAGTTGTTCTATTCCATGTGTGAGGAATGAGTATGAGATAACAGGTTGGGTCCAAGATATGTACTTCTAAATCAAAGTGAAATATTACACTGGAAATCCCTTAGGTAGCTTTCACTGAGCTAATATGTTGACAGTGTAAAATAGTGTGTGGCTGTGTTATTTCTGGAAAGGCACTGTGCTGAAACTTCCACTTGTTTATAGGGCTAATAATGACAGGAGCAGTGTATCAGTAATGTGTGTTTCCAGTTCCAGAGACAGCTTGGGCAGCACCTGGAAAGGAATAAAGCCAGGAATGGTAACTACAAGACATGTAGTTTGGGGAACACTGGCCAAGAGGTTTTTTTTAATAAGAAAAGCCTAATAGAAATAGACCAATTCTACACTATGAAAAATGTTAAAGTGATTGCACTGAAGGAAGACCACATACTATCTTGGATTTGATTACTTTAGTTCATTCATAATCCAATAGCAGCTGAATGGTGAATGGGCGCAAATGGTCTATTGAACGCACCATATCATTCTGCAGAAAATTACCAGGTATATGTTAGATGGTATTTAACCTATGTACACATGCAAGTTCACATCATTCATATGACTCCTCTTTTTCCTTTTTTTTCCCCCCTCTCTCTATCTTCTACACAACAAATAGCTTGGACTTAGTCTGGATAAGTGTCAGATACTTTCAATTTAATCCTGCATTAGGTCTGCCCATCAGCTGAGTCCTTGCTGTGTGTCTTTGCCTGTGGAAGGCAAAGAGATGAGATGGACTTCCAAGGTCTTGTTTAATTTAGCTACCTAATAAATCATTGCTAAGATCTGGTATGTATCAATGGATATTAGAGGAGCTCTCACTTCTTTCTGATGTACCTATCGGGATCAGAATATGTATCAGAATGTCATTATTTTTCTGACAGTTTAAAACAAAACCAAGAAAGCTTGCAGAAATGAAGCTGTTCAGAAAAAAAAAAAAAAAGACAAAAATGGTAGAAAAAAGAAGATACTTTCAGTAGAACAGTGTTACGAAAATATTTCAAACACAGCCACCTCAGTGCCCGTCAGAACTCTGGAGAAAAGAGAAAAGCAAAACAGAAAAACAAAATGTCAGGTTTTAACTAATAGAAACATCTAAGGTCTAATTCTGTGCCTGTTGAAACAGTCAGTTATGCTGTTATTGTATAGGTAGGGGCTGTAGGAATTTTGTCATGACTGACATGGGTGCAGTAATTAGGTGTGCTGTTAGTGACACAGTGCCAGCAACTCACTGCTCACCGCCATTTGAATATGGCAAAGCCTTTATAGCAACAAATTCAATAATTAACTGGTATGGAAAATATCATTATTAAGTGTAGCACACGGTTTTCTGGTTTCTCTTAGTGCATAGCACAAAGTTTCTTTTAAATGTACAGAAACACAAAATAATGAGAACAATACTGCCATCTCATACCATGTAGCACTGGGAAACAGCATATTCTATGAACAGGGAAAATGCAGTTCAGGGCCTTACTAGTTGGGAAAAGTCACAGTGCCTGCATTGAACAGAAATCAAGGGCTGGTCTATTAAGATCACATTAAATGGCTCACAAACTTCCCATTTTCACAAAAATTGAGAAAGCCTGCCTGTTGATTTATTATTCCGAGTTCTTCTTCTTCAGGAAGATTGTAAATAGTTTTTGGCCCAATCAGCTTCTCTGGGTTCCTGAGGAAGAGATAGCACAATAGAATTCAGGAAGATTAAGGGATGAGGTGGAAAAGGAGAGCTGAGCTGTGTTTCTGCATGTTACCTTGCGTAAAACAGCAACAGAGAGATAAGAGTCAAGAAGTGTGAAAATATCTGCACAAACCCCCTTATAAGGGACGCTTGGAGCTCTGTCAAAACTTCCTTTTTCAGGCTGAATGATTCAGATTCTCAGTTGCATAGATTTGAGAGGTTAATCCTTTCTTAAGGAATTCTCCCACTTATATTTATTTAGACAGTATGATCACTACATATTGAAAAAAACCCTGAAATCCTCTTCAGATTAGACTATTTATTTACTATCTCTGTAATTCTTTGAACTAATACTTTATATATATATTAACTCTGGTGTTAATGTAGCTCTTGACTGGAAAATTTAATAAATGTATAGGAAAATGATCTAGCTGGCATGGGGTACAGACCTGGGTATCAGGACCATTTGCTTCTCTGTTCAGCTCCCTCTGTACTTTGTGATTTGGTCAGGTTAGCTATATGTACCTCCGTTTACCCATGTGCAAAATACCCACAATATATTTCAGGGGTTTGGTGAGACTAAATTAAGCTGAACGCACCCTTCAGATGAAGGGCTGTCAAAATAACTATAACCATTTATATCAAGCGGCTTTTATCACATATCCAATGGGATTGCTTGGTTTCATAACTGACCCTACAGGAAATAGGAAGCACTGTTGTATTGTCATGACTGCTTTATGGTATGGTTAAAAAAAAAAAAAAAGAATGTCTGCAAATAATAATCTGGGAGGTGGTTGTGAAAAAGTCTTTGATTTAAGTAATATCAGAATATATAGTATATATAGAATATACCAGTAATATCCAGAATATGTTAATTTTTCCATCAGAACGTCATGACTGCAGGATAAAGAGTTTTTAAAGCATTGAACTATTTTTAAGTTTACCAAGCCTCTGAAAAACTCAGCAAATCTCTCCTTTTATAACTCCAGTGATGCCTATCAATTTTGATTCCAATATCTGTAGTTTCTTTGTAGTTTGAATTAAGGGTGCATTTCGTCCTTAGCAAATAAATTTTGAAATCTAGAAGGAAGAACATGGACTGTAGGAGAGAGGTGCCCAGGGGAGGCCCTGACCAGAGAGGCACTTAGCTGGGAAGCTTGCAACATCTTTAGAAAATGATCCTTCTGTTGGGCAGCCTAGGGAATCTATCCTGAATATAATTCCTCAGCTTTCACTGTAGTACAACACCCAGTTTGCATTGCAGATGTTGGTGACAAGGAGACAATAACTTCATGATGGAAAACTGATCTCTTCTTACCACTGTCCTGTTACTCACAGGCACAGAAATGTCCCTGAATAAGACTTCTATTTGATTTTGAGGTCTCGTTAGGATCATAACCCATGAGGGCTTAACCTCCACTGTCATATCTGAGAACTTTGCATTGGAATGGCCTGCCCAGAGAGGTGGTGGATTCACCATCCCTGAAGGTTTTTAAGATGAGGCTGGATGTGGCAATGAGTGCCATGACCTAGTAATCACAGTGGGGTTGGATCAAGGGTTGGACTTGATGATCTTGGAGGTCTCTTCCAACCCAGTTAATTCTATGATTCTATGATTCTGTGATTCTGTTTTGTTCGTAAATGTGTGCTAGTGTTTTGTTACCAGTAAGCAGACATAAAAAGATGTGAAACTGGAAAGAGGCCTTTCATACTGATATTTTATTTAGACCTAACCAAAGACTGTTGCAAACTACTTCTCAAAATTGTAAATTACTCCTTCACGGAACTCACAACCTCAGCTAATACTCTTTTCTGTTATCTCTTTTCTGTGGAGTAATAGTGTTTCTAATAAAGCTAATGGCAAAAATTCCATCAGTTTCATTGGTGGAGGGGAAAACTTTGCTTTTATTTGCATTGATATTAAAAAAGTAATAGGAAGTTTACCTGATATCTTGAGGAAGATCAGTCCTTGACAATTTTTGGAGCATAACATTTTATTGTAACAATTCCTGCACTTTTTCAGAAGGTGCCTCACACCTTGCAGGAGTGGATGTTAAAGAAGGACCTTTGTTTTTATTCTTGGCAGAAGTAATAGAAACAGACAAGGCAATTATCAGTTTTTAAACAAGCACAGCTTCTAAGAGGGGGAACCAATGGAACCTTAACATGCCACTCAGAGAAAGGAACTATTTTCCCAAGTGCATAAATTAGCACTGCAGTCCTGCAAAGAGCAGTCAATTTTCAGGAGAATGCTTGAATAACTAGTGCATAGCATGCTATTCTTTTAGCTCAGTGAAGAGTTTAAGAGATATTCTGGACATCTTAATAAGACTCAGTTCAATGATGTAAAACATTTTCTGAAAGGTACGTCAATTCCAGTTCACTTCAATAGAAGCAAAACTAGATATAGGCTGAGGACTTAGCATAAGGAAAATAACAGGTCAATAACTTAAAAACGGAGAATATTTTTACATGAGCACATGAAGTGTGTGTTTTATACTGTCATTTTATACTGTCTTATGTATGGAATTCTGATGAAGAGCAGGGTGCCTGGGGACCATGCTTCAGGCCAAGGTCAGGCACTGAAAGTCTCTCTTGCACCCAGTCACTTGCTCTCTCATTAGATTCATATTAATTCTTGACATGTCCGAGTAAACATACAACTATCAGATATAAAATTATATTAATGTGCTGTTCACTTTCTCTCTTGTATGCTAAAGGTCAGTGCTAATGCTTTATTCTTTTCTCATATTAAAAAGCTACAAGTGTCATAATAGGCGTGTTCCAAAAATGCTTTTCCTGATAGAACATTGCTGTTCTTACTTTGGTGCTATTCAGTGAACAACTGGAGAACCTGAATGATTGTACTCGGGAAGAGAGATGCCCATGAAGGTGTGTCCTTGTTAAAACACTAGAAGATTCTGTGGAAAGATTTGAGGATTCCAGTTCAGCCAGGAAGAACATTTTTTTAGATATGTCCTTCATGCTGGGAGTGTAGCTTGTCAAGATCATACTCATTTAGATGATGTTGTTTGGGATGATTGCTTTTCCCAAAGCCAGATGCTTATCTGATCTTTGTAACAGAGGGCTCTCCTGTAATTGTTAAACAGAGATGACAGGACTCAATCCTCTGAAAGATGAGGTGCCAGAGACAGCTCACTATGCTGGAAAAAATGCAACAGCTTTCAGGAACCAAATGCCTCTGATCCAGACAGTCATATTTTGGTGGAAAAATACTCTTTTACAGTATTTCTGAGGCATCTGTGTCCTCTGCCTGCCAGAACATGGAACTGCAAAACTAACATTTGATCAATTATTTTTCAGTTTTTCAGAGACTGAGAAAGCTTTGGTTAGAGTTTGGAAAATACTTCGGTTTTATTTCAGTTTCATCAAGCACAGTTTACCCCAGGCCTGTGTTAGTGAGCGCAAAATGCTTAATGCAAAAAGTGGATGGGGGAATATGAAAGGTATCTCTTTTTTTACTCCTGCCTATGTAAACTAGTAGGAAACTTTAATCTTAAACCGTTATGTTACTGCAACACTATGAAAGAAGCAACAGCTTCCCCAGGAGATACTGATGACTTCAACGTGCCTAAAAATTTGAAGTTGAAAGTTGGAAGGATCCCTTTAAAACAACCAAAACTTCATTACAGGAGGAAAGTTTAAGGCACAAAAATTAAACCACTGTCAAATTAACAATCAACATTGGGTGGCAGCTGAGTGATCTGCTCTCTGGCACCAAAACAGGGGAAAGTTTGCCTTTTTTGGCTCCCAGATGTGATCAGTGCAAACTGTACTTGCCACTGATCTCTGCAATCTGCCTCAGCTGATCTGTTGCTGCATTTTGTGCTTAACTGACATATTTTCATATGAAACTTGTTTGTACATAATACATTGTTTTTATCAAAAGATGTATTTTGCAAACATGATTGTAACCTGCTCTGTTGATTAAATTTTATCTCTAGACAGTAACATAGTTGTAGTGTTTATTTGTGGTTTTGTTTTGGTTTGGTTTTGGTTTTTTGTTTGTTTGTTTGTTTTAAATTGCCTATGGGAGTTTTAAACTCCTTTCACTTTACTTCATTTGGGCTTTACCTGTATATGTACACCAAACCTCTTGTATTTTATGTTTAAGTGGTGAGTCTAGTGATTCCTGTTTAAAGGAAACAAGTTTGGAGATCATGGAGTTTGTGCTTCAAATACTCTGGAGAGCATGTATGCCATTGGATTGCCTTGTTAAAATGTTGGCATGATTTCATGGGAAAGCATCTGCAGGGGCAGTGTGAATATATATCTGGATGGACATTTGTCTCATTTTTTTAATTACAGTTGCAGAAGACCTATGTGCTCTAACTTTTATTTATGTGTCATTCCAAATAAGAATAACTGCCTAGAGCTATGATATACCAAAACAACCTAAATTAAGAGTCAATCCATTAGGGCCAATGTTTATGTTCAATAATAAACATTTGGATGTCCTATCAATTATGCTCCAGGGCCTCAACAAGCTCTTTCTGCTTTCTTACAGAATGTTCTACATGACTATGTATTTAAATGAATCATCCAAATACTGTATTCTAAAATAATATATGCAAATAGTGTCACTTGAATGCACATTTAATGACAAAATCAGCCCATTGCACTGATTTTTATTGCAAAGACTACTGGATAAGTAGCCCATTAAATAGGATGCATCACACTAATGAAACTACTGTTAAGGTGTTTCCCTCCTGTGTTTACATAACATCTAGCACAACTGAGTCTGTTTCTTAAGTGTTATATTCATGCAGTCAATAAATATGTAGCATACAAATGTTTTGAATTAAGTTTGTGTAATGTAGATGTAATTACTCACCGACAACCTTTAAGAGACTTCACTGTAACTTACTATTACCAATAAAAAAAGGAACAATAATGGCTTTTGGAAAATGGTGCTTAAATATTTGCTGTTAAAGCTGTCATGAAAATTCAGAGTGAGTGTCCTGAAGTTCTGTACTCTGAAACACACCAGAACTTTCACTGGTATCAAACCAGTATTTTGAGAAAATAAGGCTTTGATCTTAGGGAACAAATCTTAAAAAAATGTTGACTGTTTCAAAGTTAATTCTATTCCTAAACCTGTACTCATATATGTTACATGTATATGCATATATGTATATATATATATATAAATATATATATATATATATATAAAATGGAAGACTAGAGATGAGATTAAATGAAATAAGCTGAAAAGAATCTCTCAGAAATCCTCAATGTATGTACAGATTGCATATATATTGGGTTTAACTCAGTTTCTGAAGAAAAAAATCGCAGGTAAAAGCTGTTGCAAATTCCAACAAAGTCAAAGAAGCTGTACAGAAAACAAACTGTTTAGGTAAATTCTGTGATTTAAAGGAAGACAGACAGAATAATAATTAAAAACTTTACCTCTGTAGCCAGATACCTTACTCTGTCTTTTTTCTTCCTGTGAAAACCAAAAATTGAAACTGACTTCTCTAGAACACTAACAGCTACCTAATACCCATATTATGAGCAAGATGACAATTTTAAACATCTTTGGGTGGCTGTGAATATATGACCCATATCACCTCAAGTGACAAAGCTGTATCGTCATCTTTATTTATGTGTAGCTTGACAGCATATATAGAGCTCTTCTGGTGATCATCCTGTGCAAAGTCATATGGGGACTGGTGTCCCACTTCAGGGAACTTCTCAGGAGACACAGATAATTGATACCAGAAGCATGTGGAAAGCACAATGAAAGATAATAAGTGATGCACATTAATTAAAATGAGCAAGTCTGCTGATAAAAAGTTTTATGGGGAAACAAATTTAATTAGACTTCAACAATCTCAGTATTTTCAGTGAGCACACAAATAATGTTATAAATAGAGACATAATCACATAAGTTCATGTGTATGCGTTCAGCCCTTGAGTACACTTGTACAAATACAAGCACTGTTTCTTGTGCTGCTTTAATTATGTTTTCATGGGGGAAAAGTTATAACCATACTACCTCTACTATGCAGTATTCAGTGAAATACACTGTATATCTACAGATTGTACAGCACAGACTTTCTAATTTTCTGAGATGTAGAGCAAATATCTGTGCAATATAGACATGTATATATGCCATATATATGCCATATATGCCATCTGCTGACTGGAAGATTTTTCCATATACTCTTACTAGAAACAAAATAAAATATATTCTGCACTGATTTCATGTTCTATGTAGCCTTGTTGCAGTTAATATGCCCAATTCATTTCTGGTAGCATTGCATCACAACTAGAATGTTAATGTCACTATAGCTACACTAGGGATGAACCAAATCCAGTAAGATTACACTAAGTGGATAAGATTATTGAAATAAATACTCACTTGTGCACTACATTAAAATTTTTAAAAAATCAAATTAAACCTTGATTCTACAGTTGTTCTCCTTATGTACAGAAGAATGATCAAAGCTGTCTGTCAGGGGTGCTATTGTAAGTGAAGGCAATAGTGTGGATGCTGATCTTACGAAAAATAATGCCCCAGATTCAGTGAGTTTATAACAGTACATACTTGACAGAAGAGTGAAAAAAATTATATGATCCTACTGGCTCTGACAAGACTAAGATTTGACTCTGAAGACACTGATGCTTAATAATATTCATATGGGTGTTGCATGCTCATAACTTCAGAATTCTCACCAAAAATAAATGAATGAAAATTGCTATTAACAATTTAAAGAAGAAAGAATGCCGTTCTAGATCTATGTGCCACAGTACATGAGCTTCATCAGTTTGTATTTAGAATTGTGGAATGGCTTGGGTTGGAAGGGTCTAGTAAGACACCCCTGCAATGAGCTAGAACACGTTGCTCAGAGCTCTGTCCAACCTGTCCTTGGATGTTCCCAGAGATGGGGCACCTGCCACCTCTCTGGACAACCTGTGCCAGTGTTTTATCACACTTGTAAAAATTTTCTTCCCTATATCTAGTTTAAACCTACACTCTTTTAGTGTAAAACCAATACCCATGGTCATATTGCAAAAGGTGCTGCTAAAAATTCTGACTCCTACATTATTTATAAGTGCCCCTTTAGGTACTGGGAGGCTGCAATTAGGTCTTCCTGGAGTCTTCTCCAGACTGAACAACCTCAACTCTCTCATCAGTCTTCATAGGGGAGTGGCTCATCGTGATTTCTCTAGATTCTGCTGCATAACCCTTTCCACTGAGGAGTTTAATCTGTTTAGATTTGGAGCCTATTACTAGCTTTACAACCCAGTCTATTCTCTTTGGTTTCTTCTAGCTAGATATTAAGTAAACCATTAACACAGTATACATTCCAAAATAGGAAAATCCTTTCTTGTAGTGTGACAACTTTCCTCATTTTGGTGTCTGGCTGTAAATGAAACCAACCAGATGGTCCTCACTGATGTGCATTGTGTGTGAGACATCTCAGTGCTTTTATGTCAGGGCACAGATTTGTCTCATCTAACAAACAGTGGCAGAAAAGCAGCTCTTTTGTGTGTTTATTTGATGTTTGTGGCTCAGATGGCTGGCAGCATGCAGAGAGCAAGAATGGCAGTCCTCCAGATTTAATATGATTCTGGGGATGACTAGTGGAGGGAGTTGAAATGAACTGAGGAGGAAATACGAAAGTTGTGTTGTGGTATTTTGTTAAATTGTTATTTTCATACAAAGCCTTGCCAGAGTTAGGGGAGAAAACAAATGATCTGTCAACTATTTTGTCAAGATCCCAGGCTAAGGGAGGACGGGTAAGTGGTAAAGGCTGTGTGCCTAGTGACCAAGTGTTCTCCAGCATGTCCATTCCTGGCCAAAATAGAGTGGAGTTGAAAGACTTTGAAAGCATTGTTGAGTAGGTTTGCTTTGTTAAACAAATTACACATTAAGACCTGTAAAGCATCCATGTATTTCACTTAACTTTTAATTTGGGCATATAAGACACATTGCCAACATAATAAAGCTTATATATCAGGAGAAAATGACCAAATAAATAGTAAATTATTAAAATTAATATAACTTTTTAACCTTAGGTTTCCAGGTTTATAAAAGAGATTGGTTACTGTTATCCTTATTTTACAAATGAGGAAACTGAGTTATGGGAAAGTGGTGTTCTTCGTAACGGACAATTTGAATTAGAACATTAGTCTTTAAATTAATTTGATTTGGCTTAACTATATCATCTATATTAATAATATAACAGAATTTTCATTCTGTAGTTCCTATGGCAGAGCTCCTCACTGTGAGAAGAACTGGCTTATCTGGTAGATAAGAAGAAGAGACAAAACGTTGGCTTTAAACTGATTTGTAAAATGAATATGTGTTTGCCCCCCTACTCATTTCCTATTTGGAGTGTGACAAATGGATTGCAAATAGCACTTGGGAAAGTGTGTTAATGAAGCTTTTATTCATGGGCTCTCAGCAAGAAGAACAGAAAGAAGAAAGGCTTTGTGTGGGCCAATCTTGGGTGATAAATGTGAGAGATGAGCAGAACAGAACAGTGCTCCTTACAGCACTCATGCCATGAACTTTCTTCCCCACCCTTGTTTTAGATAAGTGAAAACAAATATGTCTTCATTAGGAGTTAAACTGATGTGTTTTTCTTGCCAAGAGAATGCACTCTCTAGTAGCAGCCTTGTTGCATAATTGTGCCTAGATTTCTGCCTTTCATATTTGAAATAATTTATTTTTATTTTATTATAATTTATTGTTCTACTGGCCAGCTATTATCTTAGTAAGTAAATGTTCTAGAAAACAACTGGAAAACATCTAGGGAAAAACTTTTGAATATTTTTCAGCATTTTTTCACACAACATAAGCTTCTGCTATTCTGCTGCATTCTTCACAAGTATAAGTTAAGTTTGCACATTTAATCACTTGCCTGTGTCATTTATTACACAAGTGGAATTTGCTACTTAATACCTTGTTTGTTGCAGGGATACTTGGGAAGACTCAAGGCAAATGGGATATTTTAAGTTCAGCATAGAGTCCTTCCAATTCTGATCAGGATCCTCATGAAGAATAAAGGAAGGATACCATTTTCCTTTCTTAGTAGTCTATCAAAATTACAGATTTTTCATGTGTTTGCCATCAAAGTCCACAGTTAAGTGTTGTCAAGTTCCAGTCAGTGAATTATCAAGCTTAACTGAGAAGATAGAAAATGGGGATGGAATGCCTTTTTTTTTTTTTTTTTTAACAATGGAAATTCTCCTTGCCTTGCCTTGAGTCATCTTCAGCTGTCTAACCAGTATGATTTTGAGATATAGACTGAGGCTTTACCTCATGCTGTACTACATCGACTGGGGAGCCACATAGTAGTATGGTTTTACTTCAATGTATCAGCAAGAGTAAAAACCCTTCTAGGTTTCTGTTATAAATGTCAGAGTAATAAGGGAGTTACTCTCATGAAATTTTCTCTTTTCAATGCATATAGGCTTTAGGAACATTACTGTCTTTTGGGGTTAATGTCAATGTTAGGAATAAGCCCCATGGTCCATAGAGAGGAATAGGGTCCTGAACTATGAACTACTCATGTCCACAGTCTGTGCAAGAATATTTCTGAAGAATGGTACTTTTTTTTTTTTTTTCATCCTGCAATGGGAAGATGAGAAAAATCTCAAGGATTTTAATTGCTATGGAAAGTGCTATAAGTGACACATAAAAGCTTAGATCCTCTAATAAAGAGTAAAAATGAAGTTATAAGATTGACTTGCAGGAGAGTAGAAGACGTTTTCACAGGAGGGACACAGAGATTTTCACCTAATAAAATAAATCCCTTTTTAGTTTCCACACTCTTTGAGTGTTCTCCAGATTTGCATTGGCATTGCTTTCACAGGCATTTATGTGCCAGTTGAGAGAATATTCTTGGTAATGAATGACATTGAACTGATGACAAAGCAGAAAGTGAGTACAGTAAGGGAAGAAAATAAAAAGGTTAGCACAGTTGTTAAGATGAAACACCTGCTGCGAGTGCCATGAAAGGCTGCTGGAGATCAGGCAGCTTCTGAACAAATCATTTCCAAGGAAAGCTAAAAAATCCCTGTGTGCCCAAAAGGCCTTATTTCCTTCAGTCTTTCTTATGGATTACTGTTTTCATTTATATGTTTTGTTTGGCACATTACTAATAGCTCATCGTGCAGAGATTGCACATAAATGTTTTGGGTTTTGTTTTTTTTTCAGATTGATACCTAAATAAGATTCCTTGTTCTTTGTATTTCACTGGTTTTCAAGCTAACATACTCTTTCTGAACACATCATATAAAATTTGAGAAAGCCATTTTGTAAGTCTGTAAGAAGGGTTTAACCACCCTGTTTCCATTGATAATTCCAAAGGTCATTGCCACACTGGCTCACTAGTATCACAAAACATCTTTTCCTAAAAAGCCAAAAATGGCATTTTTAAAGCTTGTCTTTAGCAATCCATTTGGTCTCAGATTGTAATTTCCTCCTTTGATAAGTAGTGGGATTCCATTCATGCAAATGTAAGGAAATTTTGACAAAAGATATCCTCTGCAACCTGTCCTCATAAAAGGTATCCTTGTCTGGCACTTAAACTCATATGCTACTGGCATGGCCTTTCCTAAGCAGGTGCGATGATAACAGTCTAACAGATGGGTCTGGGGGGGAACAACCATGTACTCCAGCCTTAAATATTTCTGGCACAGACTTCCACTGGGGAAAGTTTGGAGTGCAGTCTGTCAGAGAACCATCAGCAAAGATCAAGGAGACTCTGGTACTCTGGTACTCATCAGAATTAACTTTGGCTTCTGGTATAATATAAATTTTTTCACTCATCAGTAACAACTAGTGTTTTTCTCACAGAAGAAAGAGTGAGAAGGAGCATTTTGACTGCTCTGTTATTGATTTGAAGATTATGCCCATGGAACTTGGTCTAAGTGCCAACAGAAGTTTACTGGAGTGACTTCATATTACTCTGTGCTGTTGTTTTTTCCAAAGACTTAAACTCTTTGTTAGGACTTCAGAACATTTAATGAACATAATCTTACTTTAACTAGGGCTGCTGCTTTCCATTCAGTAAGTTCACCAGACTGAATTGCCTTTTAGTCATGAACTGGGTGACAGTGGATATCAGCCAAGCAGAATATTTGGTAACTTTTTTACTTGTTTCCCCCAGTATATTTAGGCAACAATGGACATATTTTATTAATAAAAATGAAATACAGAATTATATTTTTAAAAGAACTGAAAGAGAATAATTCCCATTATTCACCATTGTGACTGTTCCAAGGAATGCTTTTAAAAGCACCATCTGCTTTAATGTGGTAGCAAAAGGCCTTATGCTTATTTGATTTGTCTTTTCTGTTTTCCAGGTGGCTTCTTTCGGTGTCATATGAGAGAGGTACTACAATATATGCTTATTCTCGTAAGACCATAAAAATGACCAGTGACTATATTACTGGATGAGGCAAGAGCTCCAGGTGTCATCTATCTGGAATTCTATGAGGCCTTTGATGTGCTTCCCCATAACATCCTCCTCTCTAAATTGGAGAGATAGGGGTTAAACGTGTGGACTGTTTGCTGGACAAGGAATTGGCTGCATGGTTGCATCCAAAATTTATTGTTTAATAGCTCAATATTCAGATGAGGATCAGAGACAAGTGGTTTCCCCCCAGGGATCCCAGGGACCAATGCTGTTTTATATCTTCTTTAGTGACATAGACAATGAGACTGAACACATCCTCAAAAAATTTGAAGACAAAACTAAGCCGAATGGTGTAGTTTAAATGTCTGAGGGACAGGATGTCATCCAGAGGGACCTGGAAAAGCTCAAGAAGTGGTCCCATGAAGTTCAGTAATACCAAGTGCAAGGTCCTTCGTTTGGGTCAGGTGTCAATACATGCTGAGGGATAAACGGGCTGAGAGAAGACCTGCGGGGAAGGACTTGTAGATACTTGTAGATGAAAAACTAGATTTCAGGTGACAATGTGTGCTTGCAGCCCAGAAAGCCAACCATATCCTGAGCTGCGTCAAAAGCAGCGAGGCCAGCAGTTGAGGGGGAGGATTCTGCTCTTGTGAGACCACACCTGGAGTGCTGAATCCAGCTCTGGGGTCCCCAGTACAAGAAAGACTTGGACCTGTTGGATTGGGTGCAGGTGAGGACCATGAAGACGATCTGAGTGCTGAAGAATTTGTCCTATAAGGATAGGCTGATAGAGCTGGGTTTGTTCAGCATGGGGAAGAGAAGGCTCTAGTGAGATCTTATTGTGGCCTTTCAGTACATAGAGGAGTTTTATAAAGAAGATGAGGATAGACTCTTTACTAGGGCCTCTTTCAAGAGGACAAAAGGTAATGGTTTTACCCTAAAAGTGGGTAGATTCAAACTAGATATAAGGGAGATATTTTTTAAAATGAAAGTGGTAAGACTGGCACAAGTTGCCCAGAGAGCTGGTAGATGCCCCATCCCTGGAAGCATTTGGGGCTCTGAGCAACCTGTTCTAGTTCAAGAGATACCTGCTCATTGCAGGGGGTTGGATTAGGTGACCTCTAGAGGTTCCTTCCAACCCAAATCATTCTATAATTCTATACCTCAATTAAATACCTCTCACATAAGTAAATCTAGTGATTTTAATAGATCCATTCATTTAGAAGTTATGCATAGTTGCATAAGTAATGTCTTACATTCTGTTCCATTGCAAAGTTTTCAAGGAAGAGAATCTGTATTTTGTTTTAAGAATACTTTGTATATTAGCAGTACTATATGTACACACAACATTCTTGATGGAATTTTGTGAAGAAGTGGGTTCACATTCAATGCTGGTATAATTCCAGCAAAGGTATATTATCGATGAATTTATTCTAAAAATATTTTCAGCATATTCAGAATTGACCTATTTTGACCAGATAAGTTCAAAATTATTATTTCATTCCTCTCATTCTTAGCTCCTGAGTAGGAAAAAAATTGTATCATTGTATCTTGCTTATTTGCAATGGGTAAGATAGTTTCTTTGGGCTTTCTAGTCCACTAGAATTTACTGAATGTTTCATTTTATGAAAAGTTTTGGTTCCCACTTGCATCAACTGTGCTATTTTACCTTCTACCTGAGGTCATTTCAATTATATCTGACAAATGAGTTACAGTAAGCAAATGAATTGAATTTTTTCCTAAGTAATTATAATGCAAATTTTAAGTATTGTACCCAGTTTTCTGGAAATTAATTGAGCAGAGCTCTCTCTTTTCTTTAAATACCTATTTCAGGAAAGATACCGATTATATAGAAACTAAAAGTCAATCAGTAACAGAAAACTACAGCTGAAAACCAACCTTGTTCCATGCAGGACTCAGATTTAGTAGTGACTATGCATTTTTCCAGCAGCCCAAAAAGACAAAACAAAACAAATCTTTCAAAGAATACTTTATAATCTAAAAAAAGGAGAAGTCTCAATTTGGAGCAGATAATGCACTTGCAACTACTTACCTGTATCTGATCATACTAGAACTATTCATAAATCCTGGGTCTGGAAATTTATATGAAAACTTTTTTCTTTAACATTTTCACTGTCCACCCTGTTTCTTCAAAATGAAGAAAATTAAGGCATGGGGGAAGTGTAATGTTGTGTGTGCATTTGGAGAGTTAAAAAACCAAAAAGTCACCATCATGGCATCAAAGAATATTGGTTTAGCAGAACTATTGGCAGAAGAGCAGTGTGCACTAATCTACAGTGTGTTTCCTGCAGGACCCAGGGTTTCTTTGAAATATGTCTCACTCAAAATAAGATCATGCTGTAATGTTTAAAAATCATAGCTTCCAGTACTTTGGCTGTGATAACAATGACATTGGTGTATATTTGTTTATCATCAGTCTGGTATCAAAGATGTAGGCAGTGAATATGAAATGTTTGGTTATTGCCAGCAGAGCCCATACTTTTTGCTGAAGAGAAGATAGCTTACAAAGGTTGTCATTAATGTCTTGTTTCCATTAACAACTGTGTACTGTTGTGAAGTAACTGAGGGCACACTGACTCCTTCATTCTTTTTCACAGAGGGTAGTGTAAAGGAGAGAACTAAACCTTAAGTACAACAAAAAATTGCTTTAAAGAACGGGGATAAAGCCCTTAAGATTATGCTTCTTTACTTTAGAAGTGATAGTCAAAGATACATATTTTGGGGCTTTGGTTAGGGGCAGTGATGAGAGGAATTTAGCTGCTGTTGCTCTTGGAACCTTCAGCAATAGACTGACAGAAATGCTGTGGGAAATGAAAGCACAACAGAATGATGCTAGTGAAAGTGAGCTTGTGCTGATATGAAAATTGTAACTTTATTTGGGGCAGAATGTTCTTTCTCAGTCTACCTTCCATGGAGATAGAAGTGTTCTTCATGTTGTATATCAAGTTGCAGAAACCCTGTCTAATGGTTTGCGTTATGATTTGAATTAATTATGCCCTGATACATCTTGAGGAATCTTGATAAACAAAAAAGAAGCCCCTTTACTCATTTTTAAAACCATCCATCAGCTTGCTTGGCCAGACATTCTTCCAGATGTTTCATCATCACTGTGTAAATTTAAAATCCATTTTAGTTAGAAGATTAATGAAGTGACTAAAATCCAAAGATACTAAAAACTGTCACAGAAATTTTCATTTTTGTTCCAACAGACTAAATTTTTTTGTTGTTTATAAAATTCCTGGTGTGTGGATTTATACAATGCATTTTCTGGTCTGAACTAAAGCTATGGCTTAAATAAAGTGTGCAGAATAAGTTCATTTCTAATATGGCAATTATAATTTTGCATTGCATGCAGTATGATGACAAAAATGTAGAATCTATTGAAAAACTCTTGAATTCCGAAATTCCCTGAAATCTGCCTGGATGTATTTATTTGGTTGGTTGTTTGTTTGTTTCTGGGATGGGGAGTACAGGTTTTTTCAGTACCTTGTGTCTTTGCAAAAGAACAAATGGAAGTCAATTACTACTAGGTCAGTGTTGTGTTATCGTGTATCCTTTCACCTATGTCAACCAGGTTTCTAACAGAGAGGATCATCAGTACCTCTGACGTTGTGTGCACTCCTAACACCAGAAGAAAATTAAGTGAAATGCAAGGCTTGATTTTGAAATAACTGTATTTCCCATACTTTAAAAGTGATTGAGATGCCTAAAAAGATTCAATGTGTTTGAGAAGACCTAGGTGTGTGAGACTTCTGCAAAGGGCTGGTAGGACATCTGTACAGGCTATTATGCATATGCAGGGGGATAGCTTGCATATTTAAACTCTCACTAGTTGCTTATGTCTGAAAAAGAAAAATTAAAACTAAGCAGAGGACAGACTTCTTCAGTACCTTTGGACAATTTAAAACCATTTGTGAAGCAAATTAGAGCTTTTGTTTTTGTGGGGGATAATTACTGCCATAACAGAAGAAAATGTCCATGGCAAGCTTCATTGGAAAGAATACTGCTTCACGCTAACAATAACTTCATTTAGTTACCTGAATTTATTAGCAGTGTAAGGGAAAAAACCCTGAGTCTGGTATACAGTGTCAAACTTCATTTGAGTCAATCAGTGAGGAAGCAAGACGGTTGATGGAAGATGAAGAATACATGTCATTCTAGCCTCAGGAGAAAAGTAACAGTATCAAAAAGCTTCCTGTTTAAATTCTGGGCTTAATATCAGGAGTTTTTGTGGCATTGGGAATTAGTGGCTAAGGCCATTCTACAAGGCCAAGAGGCCTTAAAGGTCTAAGGTATTTTGTACCTTTATCACAGGCAAGAGTTTTCCTGACTACACTGTTTTAAAGTCAACTAGTTTTCTGCCTTTTGAAGGGGAATAAAACTGATTTCCTCATTGCTAAGGTCCACAGTGCATGCATAGCGTGAGTCACTATCACTGTCTGTCAGGTAAATAGATTTCTATGTTCTTTCTTCAAAAATATTTGGGTGAATGTAAATGTATTTTTGAAATTCTGGATAAACCCCAAATCCCTTACAAGATGGGTGGTTCATACTTTGAAGAATAGGTTTCAGCTTTTATTTCTCTCCCTTGCAAATTTGAACTTGTGATTCTGCACCTGGGACAGGCCACTTCTGGATGTACATACAGACTGGGGAATGAGATGCTGAAAAGCAGTGCTGTGGAAAGGGATCTGGGGGTCCAGGTTGACAGCAAGTTGAATATGAGTCAGCAGTAACCTGGCAGCCAGGAGAGCCAACTGTGTCCTGGGGCACATCAGGCAAAGGATTGCCAGCTGGCTGAGGGAGGACATTGTCCTGCTCTAATCTGCACTGGGGCCGCCTCACCTTGAGTATGGTGTGCAGTTTTGGTCACCAAAATCAAAGAAAGTTATAAAGTTATTAGAAAACACCCAAAGGAGAGTTATAAAAATGGTAAAGGATCTAGGGGAAGCCATATGAGGAGTGGCTGAGGTCACTTTGCTTGCTCACCCTGGAGAAGAGGAGACTGACAGGAGACCTCATAGCAGTCTACAGCTTCCTCACAGTGAGAAATGGAGGGGCAAGCACCGACCTCTTCACTCTGGTAAGCAGTGACAGGACCTGAGGGAATGACATGAATCTGTGTCAGGAGAGATTAGGAAAGGGTGTTTCACCCAGAGGGTGTTTGGGCACTGGAACAGGCTCCCCAGAGAAGTGGTCACAGCACCAAGCCTGACAGAATTCAAGAAGCATTTGGACAATGCACTCAGGAACAAGATGTGGTTCTTGGGGCTTGGAGTTGGACTTCAATGATCATTTGGGTCCCTTCCAACTCAGGATTTTCTATGATTTTATGACTGACTGATTTTTTTTGGTAAGAAATCATGAGGCTGAGAACAGAGTAAGAATTTATTTATTCTCAGTAAAATCCTCTTGTGTTCATATCAGTTGCTTAATAGAATATTTTTCCTTCCTCTATTTGGATCTGTGTAAAAAAATCTATGTCATCACACATTTAGACCTTGGCAAGCTGGAAATATGACGGTGGTACTTGAGTTTGTTATTTAATGTTTATACTGTTCTACGTTTCACTGATGAAGACAAAAGCATTCGAATCTCATTTCTCAGAGAAAAATATATCTTGAACACTCCAAAATAATTCCACCAGCCAAAACCTTCCTCAGACTCCAAAGTCGCAGATGTTTTCTCTGAGTTTTCAGTTTTATCCAGCTTAGTAGGAAGATTGGAGCAGGACTATCCGTGGAATTGATCAAGTTTACCATAACAATATTACCATGAGGACCATCCAGAGAAGTAAGCTTTACCCTGTACAATATTTAGAAATGTAACTTTTTCAAATGTAACTTTTGCAATACACTCAAAAAGTGTTGTAGCTAACAGATTAGTAACTGCAATCGTAGACACTAAGGGCATAAAGATCATCAGATGAGCAGGAACTAGATTTTAGAGTTTTCAGTCCTGGGAGATGACCTAACCACTGATTCACTGTGTTAAAAACAATGTTAGCTTTCATGTAAGTTTATAGTTCAGCGTCAGCCTCTGATATATCGGTACTTAAAACATTTATCATGATCCTAAATAGTAAAAAGCTTCCTGAAATGAATCTGCTAACAAATGGGATTGTACAGTCAAACTGAGTACTGTAAGGCAAAATTTAATCTGCTTTTATGTAAGCAAGATAACAGCTTTTCTCTAGCCCTAGGTAGGATTCTAAAATTCACATGATTGATTTAGTTGAAAAAAACACCCTGCCTTTTTTTCCCCTCTGGGGTCTCAATATAAGTGGTCACTTCACCAGCATACTGTGTACCTTTTCAACAAGATCACTGTAACTTTGCTCAAAGCACACTTGAAAGGTTGATATAATATGAAGTTTTATCATGTCATAAGTGATCTATGACAGCAGGAAAATGATTCTTAATATCAGGCTGTTTCATGTAATTGACTACAGAATAAGAGGTGACCTCCTCACGTGGGTCTGCATGTGAATAGCCTCCTTAAGTGTCCAAGGTGCTTCTGTAGCATAGAACTGAACATGTTAATACTCACATATTGCTAGTGTTAATAAATTACTTGCAATACAGAGTCTACTCTGAGTAGCTTCAGACTTTTAATGTTAATAGGTAGAAAATCAAAGATGTCACCTTTTAATAACCAAATTCATAATTCAAAACCATGATTACAATTTCAGGTGCTTCAGTGAAAACTGATTTTGAATTCTCAGCTGAGATCTGTACTTTCCCTTCCCAGGACTATTCTTGACCTATAAAGAAACAAGTAGACAAAAATATTAACAGTATACATCTGCAAAATTTCAGTGCTTTGAAATATTTTCAAATATTGAAAGGATTAAAATTTTACATATATGGCTTAATTTTAACAGAAAACAAAACAGTGATATGATTTGTGAGTGATTTTCTTAAAACTGAACTTCCTGAGAATATCTTGGTTTTTCTTTATCAGCATCATTCTTGGTGATACATAAATGCCACTTAATGAATTAATTTTCCTAATATGTACTTGTTCACCCAGGTAATTGTTAAAATATTGGTTTTTCATTTACATTTGTGTTTCCTAGCAGAAGGGCAACTATGAAACATTTTCCTTAGTACCAACTATTAAAAGGTAAGTTTAGAAATAGAGAAAATACCAGGTTCAGGAAATTAAATTTTAAAACTTATGCTTATTTTTCAGTAGCCCGCAATTTTCTTCTTAAAAATACTGAATAAAAGTTACTATTTTAATTAGAATGGCATATGATCTTATAATTTCCAGTTGAACAACTTTGCCTTTCACACTTTGGGTTGTATCCATTGAACCCAATTTGCTTTTGACATTGTTGGAACCCATCTTGCCAGGGCCTGTGACAACGTTTTGCTCTTCAGTGCTTTTAATGTTCAGCTTTCAATTCCTGGATCACATCCAAAACCACAAAGTGCCAGTTGCTTTCCAAGTTATAAACACAGCTTTGAATCCATTACAGACTTCTCTGCTGTTTCTTCTGTGACTTCAACTCTTGTATCACAGAAAGAACCAGGAAAAATTCCTTTGCTCCTCAAGAATGTAACACTCCACGGCTCATTTGAAGTAGCATCTTCACAAAGTAAACCTTTATAGCAGAAGCTAAGTATAGCATCCTTGAGTGGCATCTGGCAGTTTGTGATATAGAGCAAATATGGTTGGAGATTGTTATTCCCCAGAGCATTTTATGCAAAGAAGCTTAGACTATGTAAGAATGACTTAAAGTACCTCAGGTTTCACGCTGGAGAAGGCTGGCTTTAAATACAATGTCTTGCAGCCAAGTTAAAATGCTTAAGAATCTTTTAATCTCTTCCTGTTGATGAAAAAAGAAGAAATCAACAATGAAAATAGATTTTGCATGTGGTGAAATAGTACACAGTGCTGCTGGAAACCCTGCAAAAATGGAAGAAGACTTGGTCTGTGGAGAGCAGTAATAGAGGATTTCTGTAAGCCTCTTGATCAGCTCTCTGAATTGGTGAAAAGACAGTCCATTTTTTATTTTATTTAAGTAGAACAAATAGATAGAAAAGATGTCAGTAATATGTGTAATTGGATGACTATGAGTAATTGGAGAAAAGAAATTTAGAACTATGAAATTAGTCCAAGAACTTTGAAATCACCTTTCAATCTTGAATTAACCCTAATCAAAATTTTTGTTACCCAAGTTTCTATAAAAGATTTCCTTTTCTGAAAGAAATTGCTGGAAGTTCCATGGTGAAGGCACTTAAAAAGAGGGAAAATAAGGCAGACTAAGATCCATTGTAGATAATAATTTTGTTTCGAGAAAGTAAATTCAATAAAATGTAATTATTTTCCACTGTGGTGGGTGAAATAAAATGACAAGTATTTCATAATGCAAATATATTAGTTTTTGTCTACGACTCAGATGAATAGTTGTCATTCTCAAACTGAGAGATGGAAATAATCATTTCTTTCCTTTGTCATGGGTGACTAAAAGTAATAACTATCCCAGATTCACAGCTTTATACTGATGGCTACCATAAGTAAAAATAACCCAGACAGAGTAGTGCTTATTCTTTGTGCCATTAGTAATTTTAAGTTCTAAAACTGATTTAAGATGGGACTGTGGATCTGCCTTTTTCTGCCCTGCTACAAAGGTATATTGGGTCTGTCTGGGACAGAGTTAATTGTCTTTGTAGGAGACTGTATGTTGCTGTGTTTTAGATTTATGACTAAACCAGTATGATAGCAAAAAAATGTTTTGGCAGTTACAGAGCAGTGTTTACTCAGCACCAAGGCCTTCTCTGTTTCTCACTGTCCCCACAAGTAGAATGGTGGTGGGCAAAGTACTGTGAGGGGGCACAGCTGGAACAGCTGAACACGACTGACCAAAGGCATATTCCAGACCATATCATATCTTGCTCAGCACTAAAAACTGAGTGCGTAATTTTAACACCCCTTAACACCCAGTCTTTGCTCAGAGACTGTGTGGGCATTGGACTGTTTGTGGGAGGTGCTGAGTGACTGCCTTCGCATCACCTGTGTTTTTTCTCTCTTTCCTTCACTTATTAAACTGTCTTTATTTGGACTCTTTCCTCTTTATATTGTCTTTTCTATCCCACTCTAAGGTGGGATAGTGAGTGGGGAGTGAGTGGCTGTGTGGGTGCTTAGTTACTCACTGGGGTAAACCTACCACAAAAGGAATGCACTAAGCAATAAACAGTTTGGAGTAACCAAATTGGGTCTTTCAGTGATGCAATAAACTCAGTAAGAGATGGAAAAATGAATAAATATGAACTCTGAAGGAGAAGAACAAATAAATAATTTTTGTGATAGAGCAACCATTAGGCTGTAAGTCCAAAATGAGAAAGATAGGTGTAACTTTACTTCCAAATGAAATACAATAATCTTGCTACATTAACGTATTTACTCTCTTTCAGTTAAAAAATTGCCTGAAAAATATTGCCTGAAAAAATAACAGTACCTTTCTGAAAATAATTGGATGCTTTTGTGGATATCTGCAGTGCACCACTTTTACACTGCCCAGGAAGTTTTCTCTTTTGTATAAGAATCCCATTAAGTCTTCATAATAGTATGCAGGTGGTCTGGAAAGAATGAGAATCCAAAGTATGGCATTGCTTTTTATATAGATGTATAAACCTATTCCATCTAAATAAAAGAAATAATGAGTTAAAAGGGAAAGTCAAATACAAACCAGTAGAAAACTAACCCTTACGCTGTTTGTTCAAATAAACTTAGGAAGTGGCTGTTGGTGTAAGTATTGTTAACCAAGAAATCTACTAAAACAGTCTGTTCCCACAAAATACCAAACAACAAACAAACTATGAAAACAATCAAATAAACAAGCAAACAAAACCCAACCCCCCCCAACCAAACCAAATGAAGCAAACAAACCAAAACCAAAAAACCCTAAGCACTCCACAACTGAGTTACCTCATAATTTTTTCTTCTTCATACCCCATAACCTGAGGTGAACAGAATTAGAGAAAGATTAACACTTGGCAAAACAAATTTATAAAGAAAACAAGAATTAGTCAGCTTTTCAAAGTTCACAGTTGATCTGAAGAACCATCTTTTCTGTAAGAGAATCCTGAAGAAGGAAAACTTTGATATTTACTCAAATATTGCACACAGCCCTTTTGATGTGTTTATTTACTAAATGATTTTGCTCCAATTTGATTTAGTATGATTTTTCCTGAAATAATGAAGAAAACATCTAAGAGAATGGTACTTTTCTCCTAAGGTATAAAACTAGGGCTGTAGGCAATGATTTCAGCCTTACCCTAAGAATATAATAGGAATTTTTTTTTTTGAGATGGAGTGAGAAATTGTATGACAGAATGGATCATCTGCATTTACTAAAAATAGACAGCCATTTCACCAAAAGGAATTATTCCACAGAATGGAAACTATTACTGTTTCAATTGCAAGTTATGCTTTTCCAGGGTATATTTCAGTAGAATTGTTTGGTTGGGTAGTATAATCTTATACATTCTTTTGATAATATATTTGGAATTTTGTTTAAAATCTCTATTTCATTACTGCATTACTGTGGCACTCTGCATAATTGCTGACTATTTTCACAAAAGTAAGTCTGACTGAATACTGAAAAATATTATTAGAATATTAGTAAAGCATGGCTCTGATCATTAGTTATTTGTCACATGTGTGAAAAATTGTATTACATTCACCTACAGTGTAGTGTCTGACACAAGCAGTGGTACAGTATATTAATAGCCTAGAGACACAGTCATATTATTTGCAGCATCTGTCTGAGTGAAATGTGCCTGTTACTCAAGGGCAAAAGCAAATCTTTAGAGTCTGGAATTGTGTGGAAGACTACATATTGGTATAACACAAGGTTGAAAATATGGAACCTGATTTGATATTCAAGCACCTAGAAATGCTGAGATTTATTCTTTTATAAATATAGAACTGAAAGAAGCTTTCCAGGTCACTATCACACTAGCTGGAGTGAAAAAAAAAAAAAGGCAAAACACCCCACCAGCTCGTGTGCTTTCACAGCTGATATCTTTGAACTGTTGTTGCCCCTAAAAGTAGAGTGTTTTTTATTACTTCATAGCAGTAGATAGAAACTTTCTCCTTTATTAGGCCTGTTATGAACAAAAGGGTCAAAATGCCTTTGATTTTGAACAACTGCAGTTTACTACCTTGCACCACAGTGTTTGAATTCAGCATATCTTATCTAGTGTCATGGTAAGAAACAAAAGAATGATTCATACAGTGTTGCAGAGATCATCTCGGTGTTTTCAATGGGAAAAAGATATGAATTATTAATACAGCTGTTAGATACCTTGACAATACTTTATCTCTTGTAACTCTTAAATAAAACAGCCAGTCATTTGCTTGCATTGAATAATTTCTCTACTTTTTACCAGTAAACAAACAACATTTTGTGAGATACAAGAATTTTTAAAAGATTAGAGTTTACTTACTGCAAAGATATTGAACTCTGACAAAAAGATGCACCCAGAAAGAAAATCCATGGGATTTTTTCCAGAACTGATGGTGTTGTTGCCTAGTTTAGTGAAATCAGTTCTGGCTTCAGAACTGCATTAATTAAATATGATGGAGAGAGAGTACAAGAGTGGCCCTTTCTTTTGCCACCAGTGAGACTCTTGGTCACTCTCAGAACTTGGTGTTATGCTCCCAACAGAATCACAAACTCACAGTGATTTTGGATCTTGATCTGTGGTTTCCTTTTTTCTTTAAGAAGGATAAGTAGTAATGAATACTGAGACCTACTACGGGTTTCTGAAGTATTTAGGAGGCATGGCTGAAACAAACTGACAAAGAAGCAAAAAAGTCAGTCCAGACTGCTTGAACAGGTACTGTGATTCCGTGTGAACAGCTGTAGCTAGTGTTATAAATTAGTATAAGAATTTCGACAACTCAATTCCAATTAAACATTGATAAATTTATTAAGCAAGCGATAATAAAGCAAAATACAGCGCTGGGTGTCCTGGAGGCTAGTGCCTACCAAGGTACACACCGAAATGAAGTAAGTGTCTCTTTTTATACATTCTTGAGGCTGTTAAGTATATGTTAAATGCTGTCTGGCACTGGCTTTTCGGATGGAAATTTGCTCGTGGCTTGAGTTCGGTGGTGGCTCGGGAAGTGGTCGTCTGGTACTTATCAGAGATGAAAAGGTGCAGTTCTTATCAGTTGTTTATTGACGCTTGATTAGCAAACTGTCTGTGGAAACTCCTCTAGTTTAATTACAACAAAAAGTTTCTGACTCTTTACATAAGATTTTATGAACAAAGTTAACCCTTCTATTACAGCTAGAATGGATGAACAAGCTGTAAAATCATTAGGCATTATTCAAGACAGTAAGAAACTCCGGAATCAGCAACATGGGTGTTACACAAACACAACTTGTGTGATTTTTATAAATGTGGCACTAGTACAAAATAATGTTGCTTGTCCAGATCTCCAAAATACTGTTTATTCTTGACTTTACATATTCAATTAAAACCAAACATCTCTACTTAAGCATAAGTTAAACGAGTTCACAATTTTCACTCTGATGCACTCTAAAACCTATGAAGAAAGGTAAATTTTTTTACAAAATTTATGTTTAAATTCATGGGGAAAATATACTACCTTAAATATACTGTGCTTGTTTGAGATTTTCCTCTCAAACAGTTGTTTGACAGTTGTTGATAGGAAAAAATCTGACAAATAGGCTGAACAACTAATTATTTTTCATCCTTTATATAACCAGCTCATTGTACAATTTTTTTTTCCAAAGTTACTTCATGTCTAATCATGAGAAACTTTTATTTGCTCGAACTCTAGTTAATAATAGCCAAGCACAAGTAAACAAATTTCTTTACTGATTAATTTAGAAGACACAAAAAGTATTATTTCATGTTGAATGAAGCATTTTCTTCATCCCCCAGTGAGAGCTGTCATTTGGATTTCAGCACTTTTTATCTGGTATAGATTTCCTTGTGGGTTGTCTTGATTAATGAATTGAAATAAATTTTAAAAGTGTAGTTCAGACTGAAACACAGAAAATACTCAACATCATAGGAAAATATTTTGATGTCTTAACTTTTGTTTTCTCCATTTCAACAACTTTAAATTATTCAAGAAAAATGAGTAAAACCTGTTGATGTTTCAGGGTTTTTTGCTTAAATAGTGGTTTGAACTGGAAAATTTCACTCAGGGTCTCTGTTACTTCTCTAAATTAGCCAAGAGACTGTGCCTTTAAATATTGATTTTCCTTTACTTTCCCTTTCTGCTATTTAACTAAAAAGTGAAGAGCTGGTAATCAGGGTTTCTGTTTGGCATTGCTTTCAGGACAAGAACTGAACCTTTGGGCAGCACAGTTTGGACAGAATGTGTGGGAGGAAGGCAGGGACAAAGATTATCTTTAGGAAATCAGAAAGTTGAAAATCATAAAGTTTATTAAATTACTTCTTGCTTCACCTGAGTTATCTTAGTTTCTCGATCCTTGCTTTGATTGCCAAGTCTGGAAGCGAAGAGGTGGAGGAAAAGTCAAGTATTTATGAATATTATTGCCTGTTAATAGTTGGTTTAAATAATTTTCAGCAATGGCTGCCAAGCTGAGAAACATAGAGACTTAAAGTGAGAAAAAATAACAACGCATCATCAGTGGCAGCAGCTCATGACGAACTTTGAAATATCTAATAAGTAGCTGTCAAATCACAAAGTCAAAGCAAGCAAGTGCCTTTGCACAATAATCGTCTGTGAAAGACTAGATTTTTTGGGGGATAAAAAACCCTCCCAAAACATGAGAAAATGCTTCCTTTGAAAAAGAGAAAGATTTATGAGAAACACCCTTTGCCTTTACCTCTCACCTCTCCTTATACCCAAGCTCATGGATGTTGGCAATACACATGTCCTGTGTATAGGTGAATAGTTTTCTTCAAAAGCTGTGTATTTCAGTTGCCTAAGTCATTTTCATGTTTGCAGCAGTGTCATTCCCAGCTTTTCTGAAGGCCCTGCATCTGAGTCAATCCAAAAGCTGAGGCAAATCTTCCTGAAATCAAATGGAGATTTTCTATTGGCTTTAGATGAACTATCAAGATAGACTTCTGGAGAGTTAAATATAATATGCTTTAAAAGGCTCGGCTGTAAAATAAAAATGTCCAGTAATTTGCCTAAATATTTTTGTTGCTCAATTCAGTGCCCTTGCTTCAGCCATAGAAAGCTTTGGCTGATCTTGGTGGTTCTCCTTTCCTGACTGCTGTGCAATCCACATGAAGGAGAACTGTACTTTCATCTGATGAAAATAATTTAGAAGGAATTAATGGAAAAGGTGGCTAATTACAGAATTACATAGGATCACAGACTGGTTGAGATTGGGAGGGACCTCTGGAGGTCATCTGGTACAAGCTCCTGCTCAAGGAGGGCCACCTAAAAACTGTTGCCAAGAACCATGTCCAGATGGCTTTTAAATATCTCTGAGGAGAGAGACTGAACACCATCTCTAGGTGACCTATGCCAGTGCTTGGTCACCTGCTTAATATAAAAGTGTTTCTTGATATTCAAGTGAAAAATGCATCTGTGCATATTTGAGGTAGCTTAGAAGACATGAGACATGGAAACTATCACCTTTCTGTTTTGGGCCTTGCTGTCTGTCTCTCATGATTACGGGAAGACTTCATTAAAGTAACGTAGCCTGGGGACTGCTGTCTGAGATGTAATAAATCACATCTTCTTTTCCATGGAGAAGAACTGCAGCAAGTGACAGTGTGGGGCATTGCAATGACAAGAGGGATCCATGACAAAATACCAGCCACTTACTGAGGAAGAGTATTAGGTTTTAGTATTGCTGAGAAAGGGCATTTCCTTTTTGAAGAGTGAGTACTAAAAAGCCCAGTTTGATTCTCATTGGTGACAGCAACTGAACAGGAGCCACAGCTGCTGTTGTTCCTTTACTATATTTTTTATTATGTTGTGGGTTTTTATCATGTTGTGGGTTTTATAATGTTGTGGGTGAGCTGACTGACCAGTGAGTGTCCTCACATTTGCAAGCATCATTAAGAGTGAGAAAATGGGTAATGCTCTACCTGAAGTTGGTATGTGTGAAACTAAAGACATAAACCAAAATATTTATTTGTCAGCAAAATTACTTCCTGTTAAAACTATTAAATAGTTGACAGTAAAGACAAATCAGTACCAAATGTTATGTTTCCTTAGAAATTTCAGAATTTAATAAGAGAAAGCAAAAAGCATTAATTCTTATGCTAGGGAACAGGTTAATGCTGCCATTTCTGGTAGGATTAGAATAGATGCTGCAAATCTACAAATTTTCTGTGATGTGTGGTGCAAGTAATCTAAATGGTGCAGGATTCTCAGGCTTATGTACGCTCTGGTCCCCCCAGTTATTTGGAGATAAAAGCTAGCCCTTTTTTTTTTTTTAATATTATCAAAACATAAAAGAATCAAGAGTTTTAAGATCAAAAATTAGAAACATTTTGATGGAGTCAAATGTGTTAAAAAGAAATGCAATCACAAGGAAATAAAAAAAAATCATGTTGTTGAATAGAAATTGCTCTTCTATCAAATTATTAACAAAAAGGTAACTCTAATCTTGAAAGATCTGTGTTCCAGTAAATAGCTTACAGTACTAGGGAATAGCTCTCTCTCTCTCTTTTTTTTTTTTTTTTTTTTTTTTTTTTTTAGGTGTTTAAAGAAGACTTTCAACTACTTTTAGCTTTCATCAAGAGACTGTTTTTAGTCAAAGAAACTACAGTTACAAAAGAAGCCATTGAATCATTGTCATACAAAATGAGACTCTGGAAGGTACTGTGGTCATGTTACATGACTCTAATCTTTCAATCATATCTGCATGGATTGGTGTCTAGGCCTACTAGATTAAATTTTTAATGTGTGCAGTTCTCTCTGCAATAATTTTTATTCACCAAAAAGCCAGTTTTCCAATTAAAGAAAGGATGATTGACAGCTTGATATATGTGAAGATAAGCTTTGTTCACAGGGAATTACAATGCATGGTTCATCTCACATGTTAGAAAAGATTTTGAATGAAATTCTCAGTATGTATAAAGAGCCATGTAGGAACCACATCAGTGTGTACAAATTGAGTATCCTGAGGTGGTTTGGTTCTTAAACACTCATTTTTGGTACAGGCTAGTGGCAGATACTGAGATATGTGCACCAAAAGCCAAAACCTTATTGTGGCTTACCTTGATGATTAATTTGTGGCAGAAACCCATTATGAATAATTTCCTCCACACACTTTATATTTATATTTATTATCTTCAGAACAGAGAAGAGAGGGCTTGGGCACTGAATTCTCCCTTTGAAAAAGATTGTCCCTGACTCAAGCCAGCAGCTGATAACTGGAGACCTCTCCAAGATGACCACTCCTATTTAAGTTTCCATTTATCCATGTCTTACAGTCTTTCATTGGTAGTTTCCCATATTTGATATTATTCATGAAATGTCAAGACTACGTTTCTGAATTGACTCACAGCCACAAGGGCTTTGGTATTACACAGGGATAGACACTTGCTTACACCTCAGGGTCTGTTCTGATTTCATCTGGGATAGAGTTAATTTTCTTCCTAGTATCTGGTACAGAGCTGTGTTTTGGATTTGTTATGAAAATAATATTGATAATACACTGATGTTTTGGTTATGGCTAAGTAGCATTTACCCCAAGTCAAGGACCTTTCAGTGTCTTGTGTTCTGCAAGTGACGAGGTGCACAAGAATCTGGGATGGAGCACAGCTGACCAAATTGGTCAAAGGGTTATTCAGTACCATAGATTGTCATGCTCAGGATATAAGATGGGGGGAATTGACTGGGAGGGGTCATTTGCTGCTGGGGGACAGGCTGGGCACTGCGTGGTGAGCAATGGTGTTGTGCGTAATTCGTCTTTCTTGTGTTTTATCTTCCTCTATCCTCCTTTTGATTAGTATTAGTACTATTGTTATTCTATTTTACCTTGTTTCAATTATTAAACTGTTCTTATCTCAACCCACAAGTTTCATTTTCTTTCCTGATTCTCCTCCCCAGCCCACCAGTGAGGGGAAAGAGGAGTGAGTGATCAGCTGCACAGTACCTGGCTGTTAGCTGGGGACAAACTGTGACAATATCTTTCTCCTTATAGTTGAAATATGGCCACCAGAAAGCTATGGAGATTACTTTCCTTTGAAGTGAAATCCAGCTGAGATTTGCACAATTGTTCAATGTGATAATTCGGCAGAATGTGTAGTGGTTTTGAGTCTAGGCCTTCCTTGATGACTAGGTTGTAACCAAGGAACCAAGGTCATGTTCCCAGTATTCCATATGATTTTTACATAAGCAAGAGTATAATTAAGGAGAGAGAGGAAGCTCTCGCTCTCTTTCTTCCAGCGGATCGAGGGTGAAGGTAACTTCGCTGTTGCTCTGCCTGGGCGAGGGAGTGAGGCCTAAAGGATCTGGTTGGCCTTGAGAGACAGACTGTGTGGTATGGCTCATTTTCTTTCAAGGGGGGTATTTGGATTTGTCTGTATCCCTCTTTATCCCTTTTTATCCCTTTTATCCTTTTTTCCCTTTTCCCTTTCCCTTCCCTTTTCCCTTTTGAGGGTGTACATAATTTTCTTTATATATTATATATAAATCTACTACTTAAAATATAATTCAGTTTGGGTTCTTTTGGTTTTTTTTTTCCTTTTCGGTCAACTGGGAGAAAGCGTAAAGGAAGGGGAAGGTTTTGTCCCCGGAGTCCAGGTACTTGGCTGGGAGCCAAGTCGACCTGGGACAGAATGTCAGATGAAGGACCCTCTTCAAAACCAGCTCCTGGAAACACCCATACTTGAAATGGGCTTGCCAATACATGAAGAGGTAAGGTAGATGGCACAGACTGTCCCACAGGCTTGTTTTTGAGCATGGAGGACTGCCTTACCTGGATTTTATCTCACCTTTGTGTGAATTCTGTTGAACTATTAAGAAATTTTCAGAGTTTGTCTAAAAGATTGCTGTACTCTTGCACATATTCCAGGGAGATGACAGAGTTAGCAAAGCAACCCTTCTGGTTGTTTTCATATAAGATTTCTTTTGGAAAGGACCCCATTGTATCTGATAAAAAGTATTTTCAGACAATATTCTGAGGAAGATTCATCTCTCCCTTTCTTTTCCCCTACCTGGGCTCTCACATGTAGTTTACATTAAAAAGACATAATGTTCAGTTGTCTGGGTACCCCATATCTGAGGCTGCAGTGGTCACCGGTGTTGCACTGCAGGATGATCTCTCTCCTGCTGTCTGCTGCAGAATGCAAATAGCAACACAGGGTCCTGATGAAAGCATGATGGCACAGAGGCAGTAAGGACAGTGCTTTAACATATGCCCCTCTCAGGAGCTCAGGCTTTTCCTTTCAAATTCCTAAACAAAGATCTGAAGAAAGTGCCAGGTCTTGTTGATTCCTCCTCTACCCAGGGCTGGCGTGCTGCAGGTAATTCTAACCACTGCCACCAGGCCTCCAACAACATCACTGAAATGTCTAGTTACTTCCTGCAAATAAAGTGAGGACAAGTATTTCAGAAGTTTCTGCTAAAACATTTATATTTGCTCTGGTGAACTTTGTATCAAAATGGAACCAAAGTAATGATAATAAGTAATAACCATATTTTTCCATAAACTGTCAAAGAATAGACATTTTCTCTTACCTAATGTTGTACTTTAGCAATTTAAGCAAAATTTTCATTTTAAGGCCATTTAGTTTCCAAGAAAACATGGAAATGTTAAATATTTATACAGATAAGTAGATAGTTAATGTATTTCTCATTCAAACACTGCATATTGTACAATGCTGGAAAAGTATACACTGAAAACCAGAAAACACTGAAGAATGAATACAATTTGAAAATCATTCTTTCACATTTTAGTGTGATTTTCTTTTTTTTTCTTTAACAGACTGCATTGAACAACCTACTTTGTCTTTATGCTAACAAAGCCAATCTGGTTCATTGCTGAATTTAGAGGTCAAGTTGCATTTCTTGCCTCAGGATCTTAGGCACATACAGTCTTGTCCATGTGTCTAAAAGTTAAAATATGCTAAATTGCCATGACAAAAAAGAGCTTTCAGAATACTATTCATAAGATGTCATCTGGCTGCCTGAAATATTTCTGAACTAGAAGTTTTTGGTAGTGGCAAAGTAGCTATATAGCTCGGGTTTTCTTTACCTTGATTCATGTAAGGTAACATGAAATTTAGTAAATGATTCCTCTCCTTCTCACAAAGAAAAAAAAACCCACAAAAAAAAACCCACAAAGGGATAAAATAGAGTTTGTGTCACACATGAAAGGAATTTAACTTCTTCTAGTTTAAAGTCCTGAGTCACTGAAGTTTCTGAATCAGAATCCCTTATCACCTTTAAGAAATTTAAGAAAAGATCTTTTCCATGATAAAAATTTCTTTCAGGGGAAAAAGGCATCATTCTCTGTGTCTGTTGCCTCCCTAGGAGTAAGAAAGTATTTAATGTGAGTTCTTACATCTCTTCAACAGAAAATGGTTCCCCAGATGCAGTCTTAGGTAAGAGACACTTCTTAAAATGAAATAATTTGGGATTCATGAACTACCTCAACCCTATCAGATGGGCCACAGAACAACTCAAGCTTTTTTTTTCCCACACTCTATATAATTCTGACAGTGGTCAAAACTCCGCAAATTGTTGCATGCATGTGGATTTGGACCATACTTGTACTGCCAGGTTAAGGATGTGTTGTGGTTCCGAGCTGTAGAAAGCATTAAACCTTCTCTGCTTAAATACTAGCCTGATTTCACTATAGCCAAAATATGAGCTTGGGATATCTGCTGGTAGAAAGGCTTTTGCTGGCCTTGGTTTTGCTTATGCACTGTATGTCCCAGGTGTGACCCTTGTCAAGGTGCCAAGTATGAATGGACACTTTCTTTTTGAGAGAGTTCCAGAAACTAATTAATATCTGCAGAGCATAGACCTGCTTAGAGAAGAAAAAGTATGATCTGTGAACCTGGACACAAGCCCAACTATGAGAAGACATGAGTTTAATTGCTGGTTCTGCTTTTAAATTAATTTCTTCTTGGCAGATCTGGTTAGATAAAACCTGGGAAAAATGGAAGTAGCTCCTGTGAAAAATCACTTTGGATGAATTAACTATTAATCTGTATTTGATGAAAAACCTATGCTGATTTCAAGAATAGTGGGCTTCTCAAAAAATGAAACCACTGGTTCTAACTGCTGGTCCCAGAGAGCATGGACTCCACTGTGGTTGTAGACTAACCTTCCCTGTCTGCCAAACACATCTCAAGCATGCAGTTGCCTTGTACTCAGTCTAATCTGTGTGCCCTGTTTAATAATTTTGGGGATGTATTCAAGAGTGGGTATTTCTTTTGATTCTTCAAGGAGTGCTGCAGCTATTTTTAGCTTCAGTTTGCAGGTAGGAGTCTTATCACTGCTCTTAGCAGGCAACCCCATGAGACAAGATGGAGAAAGAGGGAGATTTGTGACTTTGGGGAGGCAGGGGGGAAACTGGCTACAGGGAGAAGATCCTCATTACACAGATAGACTTATTCTATAAAAGGGATTTAAGGCCACAGTGCATAAATCTGCAACTTGACTGTTTTGCAGTAAGAATTGCTTTCAATTGTTTACTGTGCACAGTTTGCCGTTAAAGATACATGACAGGCCAGAGGAGTGGTGAAAGCTGACAGGACTCTTTTTTTCAAATGTAAAAAAGAACCACTGCACCATTTAATTCA
Source organism: Pyrocephalus nanus (assembly GCA_038380795.1). Classification (NCBI taxonomy): domain Eukaryota; kingdom Metazoa; phylum Chordata; class Aves; order Passeriformes; family Tyrannidae; genus Pyrocephalus; species Pyrocephalus nanus. The sequence continues at coordinate 45,472,980 of CM076265.1, read as the reverse complement.
CTGAGATTAGTCTAGATACAGTGCAAATATCCCTCCAGAGAAATACCTTTGTTTACAGCAGGATTTGATTTCGACTTCCACAGAATGTAAAGCTGGTGTGGGTTACATGTGTTTTGCACACCCAATAAATGTCAAGGCTCTGGACATTATACTGCTTTGCAGCCACTTGTAGCCACTTATCAATTTATTAATTTCTAGACCACCCTGCACTGCATTTATGCCTGAGTTTTCTCATCCATATAATGGGAACAAATCCTTACTACTGTACTTCACAGTGTGTTTCAGTTCGTTCACTGATGTTTGGAAAGACCACCATTTAATAACTGCATAACAGAAGGAAAAAGTCTTAATTATTGTTACATGGCTACAGGTTTAATTATCCTCTGCTGCCTGAGAGCTCTAGAGTTAAACTTTAGTGGCTCCAATAATTTCATTGAGGATATGCCATTTATAGCTCAGGATGGTATAATTTTTCATGCAACGATCTACATTTTCTTCACTTTCAGATTTAAATCTAGCTTTCTTTAATTTAAATTTTGCTGAAAACAGCCATATTTCTACAAGAATAAATTATAGTAGATGAACATTAATGATGTCTGTTCACAGCTGTTCTTAGCTTAAATAATTACACTCACTCCCTATGATCAATATTTTAAATGCCTAAACTATTAAATTGGGAGCACAAAGCACTTGTTTCTGTTATTACTAATAAAGACAAGCCTTAACCAAAATACCTATAACATTCATGTATAGAAAAATATTTTCAAGGTTGATTTATTAACCAAGTTGATTTGTGTTTGATGGCAGATCTGAATGGGTGCAGTGTTGCAAATGCATTAAAAACCCCATTGAAATTAATGCTACATTAATTACAGATTCCATGAAGACTCTAGCATATGCTGGTATTAATTGCATCCATTATCACAAAATAAACATCTCTTTATAAAAACAAATGATGCTTCATTTTAATATTTTTGATTTTGATATCCTCCTTCACAGCTGTTGCTACTTCTGTTTTAGTGTTTTTGCTATAAAAGCCACCTGTTAATTATAATACATAATTTGGTTATTTTCGTCCTTACAAGAAAAAAAAACAAGCCTCTAAATCAAAAATATAATGGAATATTAACCTTCTGAATTATTTAACAAATTTTTTTTAAGTTTTTGCAAGAATTACCCCACTTAAATACATAGACATTTTTTCCTTTTCTTTGTATAAGAAATAATTGAATAATCAAATGCATTATACTGTTTTTAATATTTGTACTGCAATAATAACATTTGTTTTCAAGACACTCTTTAGGCAACTACTAAGAGAAACATTTGCTTAAGGTAAGATTGTTGTTTCTGGTTCTGAGGGCAAGAATACCCTTGATAGGAAGCCCCCAAAACTTGTTTCAAATGGGCTATATAAAAAATCTGAGAAAGTAATTTTGGATTAAGTTTTGCTTTCACCTAATGAACAATTGCTGCCTACCCTGTAAATCTGCCATTTCTTAGTGAAACATTTCCATGGTGAAAATCTTCAATCAGAGAGAACAGCATGCCTTTTAAAATACCAGTTTCCTTTGAAAAGTCTCTCATTATAAATCACACTATAAGGTTATATTGATTTTTTTTTTTTCAGACTTACTGTCTTTCAGTTTAGATTTTGGCAATTACAAGCAGAAAGCTTTGCTGGGGAAGAGTGTGATATTTTTTATAATTTTCATCTTAGCAAACTGAACCTGGGCTTCAGAATTTTTATGTTTTCTTTCTGCCCTGCCCTTTCTCATCTGGACCAAACCCAGTCATGAGTTATTGTATTGTTATAAACCCCTCTCTACAAGTGTCTTAAGTAATCATATCTGAGAGCAAAATTTCTTGCAAGGAGAATGTAGTTATCAATTTTCTCACTGTAGTGCAGTAAGAGAGACTATCTCCTTGTCATTTGGCCATTAGCAAGGGTGAGATTTCAGCATTAGCTGTAGTAAAAAGCTTGGAATTAAGGCACTTATGATGTTTGATGGTGCTTTGGTTTCATCTTTTTCTCAGTGGTGTCTCACAGCCTGAGCTAGAAGTCTAGACTGTACTGTAAGTGCTTCAGATGGGATTCAGAGAGGCTTACAATTTGGGAGGAGCCACCTACTTTGAAATATGGAGTACAAGCTTAGCTTTCTAATCAGAATACATGTCCATCTTCTGAGGTGGGGATACAAACGCAAAAGGAGATCAAGACTTTCTTTCCTGCATAGGACCACAAATAGAGCCAGCTCTCACTTAGTATTGGAAGCAGGATGACCTGCTGTGTCAGTACTATTTCCTTTGACCTTGACTGGGGACACTGCATCTATTTATTGCAGTAATCCTTATGTTTAAATCTTTATATTGGCAGATTTTGGTCTTTTTTGTTTGCTTTGGGGATAGATTTTTTTGTTGCAGAAAATAAATACAATAAAATAGGTTGGCAAAGAATACAATTAAAAGCTATTGACAATGCTAAAAGAAAACCCCAGCTATTGTTATATAATATAATTTTCATACTGCCCTCCATCACGTAAACCCATCTTGCACCATTTCACTTTTCAGAATGTTGTCATTGCCTACTTCAACTTTGTGGACTTCCCTGTTTCAAAATAGCCCATTCTGGTTTGCCATTCTCTCTTTATATCTAAAGGATATTTAGCATACCCTCAAGATCTGTGGTTTATGTTCACAAGCACTTATAATACTACTATACTACTAATTTATTTTTTTTTATCCACTAGCATAGCAATTACAGCATTCAGGTATTCAGTTTCAAGTCTTCATCTGAAAGGTCAAAAATCAACATTTCCTAACTCCACAAAAATGTCCTAGTCAGACATTTCTGTGCAGAGTGTAAATGCTTTTTTCATGTTAAAGCAGGGCCACTTAAAAGGTCTAAGTGCTATGAATCTATTATAGACTTGGAAAGTCACTGGACAGAAAAGAGTGGTTGACTCTAACCCTTGTTTCCAGGACAGCTTTATGCTTAACCTTATGTTAAGCAATGATTGGCATTCTCACTGAAATAGGTTTTGGTGATATGATAAAGGCCAAGGACTTCTCTCTCTCAAGTGTCTGGATCCCTGTGAAGGGAATTATGGCTTCTACCAAGCTATTTTTTTAGTCCAGGGAATCTTGCCCTCTTTGTGAAACACTGTGCCTTCAAGGAAAAATGTGAAGCATCTTCGTCCCACAAGAGCTTGTATCACTGTGTATGGGGGTGTCCTTTTATAAGAGAGGAAAGAGTTGAGGCTGAATCTCCTCACATGAAGACACTCAAGTACTGTGCTTTCATTTTGCTTTCATCACATTTTAATGAAGTTACTAAACCAGATCATTCAGGGACCATGATGATTTTGGGGATTTAACAGGAGATAAAGTCTGAAAGAGGAAGTGAACTTGTTAGCAGAATCAAAAAAAACTTTCAGCAAAAGCTTATATTCCTAAGAATTTGGGTATTTAAGATGTTAAGTGAGGGTTATGAAGTTGGCATATTTTAATGAGTTAGGCATCTTTGTATTTTCAAGCACGTGTTCTTTCAGGGGTTTAGATCTTCATCAAAGGTATCTCTTGTACTGTACTTAAGAGAATCTGACTAAGAGAACACCATTTGGCAAAGTTACTTTCCGGATTTAAAATATATCTCTGTTCTAATGAGAGCTTTTGACTTGAGTTTTTGTCTGCTGCCTGGGAGAACTGTTCTCATCTCTACCTTTTCATCAGAGCTCCCTTGTTTAATGCTCTATTTTATTTCCTTTAAAATAAACTGCCAAAGCTGTGGTGTTTATTGTAAATTCTTTTTTTTCATCATGAGTTAAGGTCTTTGAATTATGCTTTCTTTGTGGAGAGCCTAACTAAAGGAGTAGGACTTATTTGTGAGACAAATGCTCATCTGTTGACAATTTCAGCATCTGCACCAGAAATTTGGAGAAAAAAAGTCTATGCCATTGATATATTTTGTTTTATATTAACCATTATTTGTATGTATGAAAAAATGAGACAAACCCGGGGATTGATATTATGAGATTGCTACTATCTATTAGTACCTAAAGATTATAAATGGGAATACAAAGAATTTCTTAGCTTAGTTTGGTTAATCATAACTTCAAAAAAAACTTTCTCTTGAAAAGATTTGATAAGCTTTGTAGAAAAACAACGAAAGTATGACTGCTAGAGGCTAGACAAAAAATTCAAAGTAAATCCTGAGATAAATTATGCATCAGTAGGTAGACACACTGGATGAAATAATGTCTTTTTCTTTCTCTGATGTGTCAGATTTTGTGATTCAAGACTTTTTTGTACCAGCTGACTAATTTAATCAGCAACTGTTATTTTTATGTGCTACTACCTGTATCAAATATAGCATTTTCATTTAGGTCTACACTATTAAACAGAAATTGGTTGCTATCAGAAACACTAAGTGTATGTTCACAGTAGACATAGACAGCAAAGCTAGATATTAAGTAATTAAGTCAAAATTTGAGACACCTAAAAGTGCAGATATTTTTGGTATGTATCAATAAGTTTTAGTGTAATGGAAACCCAAATAAATTTAATCAGATATTCATTACCTTTGATAGTATGATGTTGCTTTCTAAATAAATTAATGTCTTAGTTGATAAATCAAATTTTTTATATCTAAATTAAGTGATGCAGTAGTCCCTTTTAGTGAAAATAGAGTTAATTTATAGTAGAATGGTCTTTGAATTATTGTGCTTCTATCGTTTTATCTGTTGCCATTTTCTGTAGAGTACTGTATTTAAACATAATAGTTCTTGGATTACTGTCGGGATTTGGGTCTTGACTTCACCTATCCATACTTCAGTTAGTCATTGCTTAACCTGAATGGTTGCTTGCCAGATCTGAGATTATATTGTATCCTACTCCATTCAGTGTTGAAAAGTGAAAACAGTTGGTGACAGAAAACATTATTCAGGATAGCAGAGGACTAGTAATAGCTTTCAAAGTATAGATTGTGTACAAATAGAATCTGATCTTTCAACCAGACGTTTGCTGTCCAAAGTTGTCTTAATCCATTTCTACATTTAATAGCTGTATATGTACAAACTCTTTATATATGTTTATATAGTACAAATATATATTTAAAACTATTGCTCTGGATCAGGACCTGAGAATGTTGATGGTGGTTTGGTATTTCCTTTTAGGAATTTTTATATTTCTTTTGCCATACTTCTGCTGCAGTCATGTAGTCATGTAGTAATGCTTTGTGTTTGATTAACAAACTAAATAATTTAATCTTAACTCTATAAAAAGGTTAAAGCAAGAATTTAACTTTCAGATGTGTTTTTCCTTTGCTTTTCAGAGGTAAACCCTTATTCCTGGGCAGGAGGTTATTTTAGCTCTTCTTTCACTCTCCTGTGATATTCAGCTTTTCCTTGATAAGAACAATTAATTTTCATTATATTGATTTAAAGACATTTTAATTACGCTTCAATAGTATATTACATATCCACAACTCTGAGCACTTCAGAAAGAATAGAACATCTCACTTTTTTAGTTCATATACCTCTAAACTGATTACAAGCCAAAGTTTTATATAATCAACATTTAATTGAACATAGTAATAACAGTAATATCTACATTATTATCTACAACTTACAATATATCTTTTCCCAAGATTTAAGAACAATGCAGTGTATTCCTTAAGAATACATTTGAACAAAGAGGGCCAGTTTGATTCCTTTTTGCATTTTCTTGTCTTTTTTCACAAGTACAAGAGGTGAACCCATGCTGTGTTGTGTTACTCTAAGAACTCCTTTGTTCATCTTCTGTTAGGCCCTTTCATTTTAGCACATTTTTAACAGTTAAAAGGTACTTGCTAATGTGTATTTAATTCAGTCATTTAAATATTTCTCTAAGATTTTTCTGAAGTTGAGACAATTTATTCAAGGAAAGTCAACATCTGTGGAAGGAGGTAATGTCTATTATACAAACAGGTGCAGATGAAAAGAGAGCCCTTCCTCTAGTTTGTAATAGCAATAACAACATTTAAGGCAATATGGGTTCAAAGGTAGAAAAGTGCTTTTAGGCTGTATGGGCCTATGCTAGACTTCTTACTCAGATTTCCAGAGAGAGTATAAGGGAATCTTACAAATATTTTAAAAGTGGTGCAATAATTAAGTATGAGAAGCAGAAGAGAAAGACATGTAGAGCAAATATCCACAACCTTGGATAGGGTGGGAAATTAATCTGCTCTTATTTGAGTGGTAAGGCCATCCATGTTCCATTATTCCTGACAGATACAGGAAGTATCTGTGCAGTTTTGGTCACTGAAATAGAGGAAAGATATTAAGCTATTAGAGAGTGTCCAAAGGAGGGCAGTGAAGATGGTGAAGCTGTATGAAGAGTGGATAAGGTCACTTGGTCCATTCAGCCTTGAGGAGACTGAGGGGAGACATCATTGCAGTCTCCAACTTCCTTGTGAGGGGAAGAGGAGAGGCATTTCTTCTCTGTGGAGACCCAAGGGAATGGTCTGAAGTTGTTTAAGAGGAGGTTTAGGTTGGATATTAGGAAAAGGGTGGTTGGGTACTGCAACAGGCTCCCCAGGGAAATGGTCACAGCACTAAGTCACAGCACAACTAAGAGTTGAAGAATCATATGGATGATACTCTCAGGCACATGGTATGACTCTTGGGGATGGTCCTGTAAAGGCCTAATGGTTGGACTCTATGATTCTTGTGGATCATTTCCAACTTGACATACTCTGTGAAAGAATTCATTCACCACTTCCCATTATCAGGCAGGTGTTCAGCCATCCCCAGGAAAGCAGGGCTACATGATGTGTAGCAGTACTTGGAAGACAAATGCCATCACTTTGAACATTCTCTCTCTTCTTCCTTCTTTCCTCACCTGAGCACGAAGCATATGGTATGAGCACAACAGCATATGGTATAAAATATCTCTTTGGTCAGTTGGAGTCAGCTGTCCCAGCTGTATTCCCTCCCAGTCTCCCTTACACCCTAACTCTCCTTGCTGGTGGGGTGCTCTGAGGAGCAGAAAAGGCCTTGATACCAAAAAGCGCTGTTCAGCAACAGCTAAAATATCCCTTTCTTATCAACACTGTTTCCAGCACAAATCTAAAACATAGAATAATACAAGCCACCATGAAAAACATTAACTCTAGCATAGAAAAAACCAGTGCATTCTCTTTTCCTGTTGGTCAGCAAACTCTGTTTACCTTCCCTTTCCCTGTTTATAGCTAAACTTCTGTCTGAGAGTTTTGTGTATCATTTTCACATTGAAAGAGAAAATGAAATTTCATAAAATATTATGAACTCAGTACTGACTCTTTTGTTTTTGTTAAATGAAATGTTGTGGCTTGTCTGTTAATCAGCACTTTCATCTTACATTGTCTTTGTATTTCACAGCTAAACTAAATCTTCCTTAGTGTTTTCTGCAGCATTTTTCAGACATCCTAAATGAAGTCAAGCTTGACTAATACACCTTGCAACTGACCTTTTTTGCCATGGAAACGAAATTGGATTTCTAGGTGACAAAAAGGTACTAAACTTGAAAGAACAAAGGAAGAGACTCAGCACACACAGTCATTAGTTGCCACAATTAAAATCCTTAATATTTTCATATTGGAACAAATTAATTGTTTCAATAACATGTAAAAGTTATTTTCATTTGCTTGGTAATAAAATCTGTTTATTATATCATATGCTGGAATATAAGAACCACTATGGTGTAAAAGGTCCAGTAGACAGAATCTTACAGGACTTTTTTTGAAAAGAAGATTGTAATACACCAACTAAAATGGAAAGTATATTAGAATCTTTGAAAGAATCTGAGTGAATAGTGCAATCCTTTTGATGGCTGTACTGCTGCCAGTGGCATCTTTCCCTTTTCCAGTAGTGTAAACAATGCTGCTTTTTGCTTCGTTATGTATTCAAAGTCTTGACTCTGTTTAGATCGAGGATGCCTTTCTACATAATATACTGTGCTGTGCAGAGGTCTAAGCTAGCTACACCGAATTGTGTATCCATTTTTAAGTTAGATGAAACTTCATGCTATGTGTATGCACATAAGAAAATAAACATGCAAATATATAAATACCACCTCCCCCCATATTTCCCCCTTTGAATCCCAACCCTAGCTATGAAATGCCACAATATACGTTTTATTTTCTCCACTGCAGAACTATTTTCATCTCTTTCAAACCTCTCTAGCTTCAGAGCTGTCAATTCCTAACTTCTGAAGCTGCTAGATTTCCTTTATCACTATCTTGTCCCCTATCCTGGGTGGGATCTGTTGCCTTCTCTTCCAAGACAGTAATCAGAACTGTATTGCTATTCCAGCTGAAACACAAAGAAATTACATTCTATACATGAAAACTCTAATTTATTTCTTTTACACATCGTTGCTGCATCACAGTTGTGAAATATTTGTCATAGAGAAATGTAGTATTGACTTTATAAATGTAAAAAGATGACAAATATAGTTGTTGCTATCCATTATTTATCCTCTTTTAAATATTACCATGGTCAAATGCCACATTTTTATTGTTTCAGTTTCAAAGGAGAGGCAGACAGCAATCATCTTTTTGTTGATAGCTCCAGATGATAGCATTCCCTCCTGCAAGGTATCTGTCAGTCCTAAGGCCTGAATATGTAGAGGTCTGATTGGTCCATCATTATATTTACTCTGTAGTTTAAGTAATAATGTTTTATTAGATTCATTTTATGTCATTCATACAACATACGTGTGACGTATTTCAGTACCACTTAATTATTTTAATTGATTTGTTTTATATATGTTGATGGAAGATGTGCGCTTGGAAATATTTAATTTTATCTCTGAAGAAGTGATTTCAAAACCCGGTGTGAGAGGGAAAATAATTTTTAGTTTTTCTCCAAAACTCTAGATAATCTAGATATTTGGTCAAAAATGTTCTAGACATAAGCTCTGGAGCTCTGGCTGAATGTATTAGGGAAGAGGAGCATTTTCCTTTTAAATGTAATCCACTGGTGATTGTAATTGGACATAGTTTGAGAAACTATCCATAGCTTCAGTGCTAAAGTTCTTCAAGCTTTGGAATCAATCTTAAACAGAGAGACTAAACATTTATAAGTAATATTATCATCTAGTAACCATGGTGGTAGTGGATCAAGGGTTGGACTTGATGATCTCAGAGGTCCTTTCCAACCCGGCTGATTCTATGATTCTACGATCTTTCAAAGCATTTTGTGAAACTAATGTGCAGATTCACACCAGGTAACCTTATTTCTCTCATGAAGGAAGCCAGCATATCCTGTATTTATAGTCCATACCATCTGAAGAAACTGGACAGGGTAGATTTGCCAGAAATATGAATAAATGGTTGTGAGCCAAGTGAGGGGGTGCTGTGGTGTGTGTTTGAACTACAGTACTGGGGCACAGCAGTCCCCATGGATGAGCCTATGCTTTGGTACCCCTGCCCTTGGCCACTGCCAGGCTGTCCAGGAAACACATTCGGTGTCAGCCGGTTCTGGACTCTCACTGGTGACTGTATTTTTAAGATGGTATGATTTCATAGCACCATCTTTTACCCTGTACATAATAAATGAACTATCTGTATCTGTAAGTATCCATACTTTCAGAAGTTTAAATGTGGTAGAGACACAATACCACCCCTTGTATGGTACTCTTCTAAAACCAATTTACGGTGCATCTGGCACTGTGGAGTACATGACCATTTGGGTTCAGAAAGTACCCAATGGTCTGTGGGTACAGACCGTTTTGGTGTGGGGTTTTTTTCTGTAAGTTTTGAGAAACTTCTGAGAAGTAGAGGTTGTTGCAGGAACAATTTGCACTGTTCAATTAGAAAACCATGCAGCCCCACTAAATGACTGAAATCCCAGGCTGCTCTGGTTAATTTACCCTACTTCTTCACCAACAACCACCCTGATCCTGAGGTTATCCAAGTTAGATTTAAATGAGCTAATTCAGCTGTAGGAAGAAGGGTAGTTTTATGGATGGTAAACTGTGGACTCCATGCTTCTGTAATTAGACTGTGTCCAGTAACTGTGTTAGTTCAAGAAGTTGTACAAAACATTGAAATCTACATTAGAGTGTAAATAATGACTGGATTAAAGAGCATAGGGCTCTGAACTTCCAGTAAAGCCAATTTTGCCCTAGTGCACTATGCAACTAGGTAGACGTTTTGAATTGTTTCATTCTTTGCTGCTTTTAAGTATCCATTTTTATATGGATATGTGACTTTACGTAATTAAATTTTCTGTGTATGTGAATTCGAACAAGCAAATCTGTTTTTCTTAAGTTACCAATTTTACAATTTCTAAAATTGTAAAATTGGTATTGACTTTACTGAATAATTTCAGCAGAAGTTAGTGCAATTACATTAATACAATTACAATTACATACAATTATTACAATTACATCTCTAAAAAATACAACTCAAAGTTATATGTGTGTAGAAGTCTTGTGGAAATAGACAGCCAGGTGGAGAAGGAAAATCTGCAAAATGTAGAGAAGTTATGAAACACCAAACAATCTATCCATGCAGATTCCTTGTATGTCCTGTGTTGGGAACTGTTTCAGCTGGAAATTTTGTTTTCTTAAACACCAAAATTTATGCACCACAACACTTTAGGACAACACACATAATTAAATGCTGTTATTTCAGCATTTAAAAGCAAAATTTCACCAAACAATAAATGTATTACTTTCAAGTTTTAAACTTTGTCAATTATATTTATACACAAAGGTTAGAAAATCTTCCTCTTCAACAGTAACTGGATAATAGCCTGGTCAAAACAACAAATTGGTGTTAATATATGGTAGTAGGCTATGGTTAAGTTTATGGTTGTATGACGAGATATTTAGGAATACCTGAAAGAATTATCTGAAGACCTAGACATTTCAGAAATGTCCACAAACCTTCTTTTTAGTGATTAGTGCTGGAGTAGTTGTGCTTTGGGCAAATAATAAGTTGTTACATCCAAGGATTGGAAGCATTTCTAAAATTTTTTTTTTGGTTTAATGCTCATTGCATATAATTTGGGTATGGGTATGAAGTCAAGTTCAAGTCACTATAAGTATTTGAAAAGACTGAACTGCCAGTGAAGGAGAAATATAAGTCTGAAAGTATAAACCTGTGGCTGAAATCTCACAAGGAAAAATGCAGATGTGCTCCTAAGAAGCCACAAGTTGTAGTAGATAATGAGATGTCTGTCAAAAAAAAAGGCATGAAATTTCCCAGTTTCCATTTGTATTGCCTGAAGTGCTGATTGCATCAGAATCACAGAATCACAGAGTATTTTGAGTTGGAAGGGATCCACAAGAATCACTGAGTCCAACATAATGCAGGGACAAAATTGGAACCATTCTGTGTTCAGAGTTAATGTAATTCTTTATGGAAATAGCTTCAAGTAAAGAAAGTCTATAACAAGACTTAAAATTAATATTTACCTAATTTATATATATAGTAAAGTAGATCTTCAGACAAAAAGCAAACCAAAAAAACACTCCAAAACCGCAACAGAAAACCAAACCAGTTATTGTCTGTCTCAGTGTGATAAGCTGTTTTGGAGTGAGAAGGGTCTTGGCACCTCTAAATTTCTGAAATAAGGAAGTGATTACTTGAGGTATTCTATTAAAGAAAGAGAAGAAAGTTCTGTTCTTTGTAGAGACAAACTGATGCAAAATGCAGCTCTGGTCACAACTGAAGATAATTTCATAAGGTATGTCTTTTTTTAGCTTAGCTTTGGTATAAGGTATCATTTTGCTTTGCTTAATGTTCCATAGGAAGGTGAAATCTCTCAGTTGTTCTTGTCCTTCAATAGTGCTAAAATTTCCAGATAGTTCTCTGAGGAATTGGCATGGAAATTGGCACAGCCTCTGGAATGGTATATGAAAGGATGTCTTTAAATAGTAAAACCTTGTTTTAGTTTTGAACATGTTTGAGGTTTTGTTAAGTTTGCATTTAAAAGGTTAGTAATAGTAGACCTAAGGTCTTCCAGCCATATCCCACATCAGTCAGGAACATATTTAGTCCTCTACCCTTTCTTAATATTGATCCAAATTCTTCATAATTTAGGAGCAATTGATAGTTGCATTGCTGCTTAACTATTTGAGATTTCCTGGTACTTTAAATGCTTTAAAAAATTATAATTATTTGAGTGTTATTCAAAAGGGAAACCCGAATACTTAAATCCTTTAATTCATGAGAGTATTACCTATACACAGGGAGCTTGGTTGTTAGGAATAGCAGGTGAAGTTCTGGACTGTTATGATTCAGTGCATAAACTTTCTTTAAATCAGGCAGTGAAATCTTTTACATATTAGACCAATCTTGGACCACATCTCTCCTAAAATAAAAACAATCAAACCAGATCAACCTATTAATTCTACTGTCAAAGCCAGAAATGTAATAATTTCACTAAAAATGTAGTAGCTGAACTGGTAAGAAGGTGTACCTCTAGTGTGTTGTGTGCTTACATACTTATAATCTGAAATAATATGAAGGTGATATTTTTCCTCTGACATCACCATTCTAGGCATCTAGGGAGCTTCCTACTGTTTTCATAGAATCAGTGTTTTAAAACTAATCTTTTTCTTACATCGTCTCAGTGTTTTAAATTTTATTGTGTTTCAGGTCTAGTATCACAGTAGAACATCTTCCATCATTGCCTACACCACATTTAATGAAGGTTTCCCCTCTAAAGTGAAACATGCTACTTTTTCCTGTCAACTTTTGTTGTACCTAGATGAAGACAAATTTATCATGTTTGCTCACAAAACAAGTTTCATACTGCCTTTTGATTAAGTTCGTCATCCTAGAATAGGTTTTTTTGGTCTGGCTTCTCCTCTGCCCTGTATGATGCATATACATGTCCCACTGGTGCAAGGCTCAGAAAATCAACGTGGGGGAAAAAAGCTCCTCTTTGTACTTTCCTGACCTCCTCAAGAAGTTTATTTTGTTTAGATTGTTACAGTTTGAGACTTTTACATGGCCAGAATTTTCCTTTGTTTCCTGAACATGACATGAAGGTAGGCAATGTGATGTAGGCAGGCAAAAGGCACAATGATTACAGTAACAAAAATTTGATTTAGAGTAGCAATGGAGAGGATTAAATTTACCAGGGGAAGTGTATAAATAAGGAAAAAAGATGCTATTAAATTAAACCTATAATATCTGTCAGAGGTAGTCATGTCTCAGAACTTGGTCATAACTGGGATCTATTTGATCAATAATCCTGCAAGAGTCAGGCAGTATTATTAGAATACTGGCCCAGAGGATAGTGCTGTAATGTTCCTAGTGAAGTTATAGATGACAGCTTAGTAAAGCTGCCTCCCTGTCAGGTACCTAAAACTTTGGCTTCTATAAATGGCCATGTCTAATTGGATTTAAAATTAAAATACTCTTGCTGCATTGGATTTGAAACTGCCTATGCACCAGAAAAAATGTGGACATAAAGAAAACCTTGGCTGCTTTCTTGCTTTCTATATTGTACTTTTATCTTCTGTGTGTCCCAAGGTACTGTATGATTTCTCACCTGAATTACGGTGATTGATTTCCATTTGAATTTGTGCAGATGGACCATCCTGCCAACCCTGAAATCTTTGAATATATGAAACTGCACATTACAATTTTCCCAAATCAGTGTAACATCTTGGCATAATAGAATAAATTTAGCTGTTTCTCAAAGTGTTGCACAAAGTTTGAGACTTTCATTTTTGATGTACCATAGAGTTGACTACAGTCTTAGACTACCTTGATAGTTTTGTTACAAATGTATTTAGTTTGCTTTTAGTTGAGTACAAATGGACTGGATATTAAACGGCTGTGTCTTCCTGCCCTGGAAGGGTCAGAAGCATCAAAAGAGAAAACAGATATAACCAAAAATAGGAATGGCAATTGGTAAATGTTCAATTCACTAAATGCCCAAAAATCCACAACAGAGTGTGAGTCTGATTGATTAGAAAGTGATTCTGTGGGGACCCAAATGCTATTATGAATAATAATTGTACGTAAAAAAAGGATGAAAGAGAACTTTAATAATGTAAATCAAAAACTGAAAATTGAAGTAAACTGATAAGGGAAGGACAGAAGGTGAAATTTATAATCAGCAGAAATAAGAAAAATAAGAGGATTAAATATACAAAGAACAAGATAAATCCTGAAAAATTTATCAGTATGTTGATGAATGACAATAGTGGAATTGATCATGTGAATGCAGGAATGGCAGACGCATTCAATAAATATTTGCATTTGGTGAAGAGAGGGAAAGGAACTTGATGATGTAATATGCTTTGCTTTCCAACAGTAATTAAGGAGATTAAGTAGCAGCTAGTAAAGTAGAAATTTTTAAATCAGCAGGTCTCAATAACTTCCTTATTACAACCTGGCAGAACTGCTCTCTCTGACAGTTTAACAATTAAGCCCTTTTTTTTCCAGTCACTTGATATTTTTCATGTTTTCATGCACTATTGCAGATACTGAGTAAGCTCTCAGCAATTCTCCAGACATTGTACATAACCCATTCAAATCCCCCATTAGTAGTAAAACATCATTTCTTCATATGTTGTTTAGCACATCTCATACTGAGCTGTAAAGTACACCTTTCTCCTCATCCATCACATTTTCTTCAAGCTATAAAACTGTATGAGAGTAGTCTTTGCATTTGGTGTAGAAAAAATGTGCAACTGTAATTTCTTTTTCTATGCCCTATTTTTAATTGTACTACTGGTTTTCCTGAGACTTTCACTAAGAATAATGACTGAGTATCAAAGTAGTTATCTTGTTGTCCACCTGGCTTTATGATCTATTAACATTCTCAGTAAGTTGAGAGTTTGTAGTAATTGTGCTGACCATATTCATGCTCAAGAAAAAAAGGCAAGATCTACTGATGAGAGAATGGAGTTTTTGGGTATCAGTATCATTGCTGCTATGATTTTTATCCTTCATACTCTCTACAGACAGCTTTGAGAGTAGTAATTTTTTTCTCCCTAACATGTTACTGGTAGTGCCTTATTATGATATTAACACATCTAGAATAACATTTTTACCTGTGCCCTAAGTTTCATTGGGGTTCAGGCATATTTCAGGCTACCATGATACCTGTTTGGGACTCCTCCTGACAAGTGCCAGCCACTGAAGACTCCTCTTTAGATAAGATTTCTTCAAAATATTCTGTTAAACCAAGCATAGCATATCATATTAGCCTGTCAAAATCAGAAGGAAGAATCCTTGGTTACTAGATCCTGGAAAATGTTGCAATACCCTAATGAAATGGCATTTGCTCTTTACCGATAACCAGAAACTATTCTTAACACAAGTCTGTCTTGGATATTGTAAATACCTGGCAAGAAAGATTTTACAAAGTTTATGGAAACAGATGAATACAAGTGAAAAGAAAATTAAAATAATACCTCAAATCAAATGTGGCCAAGCTCAGAAACTATAAAGGAATTATGGCAAAATCGTTTGTGTACTTCTTGTGACCACTTTCTGAAAAGTGGATTGTGCAGATTCTGCTTTTGCTCTTGGATATATTTCACATGGAAATTTTTTTTCTTCCTTATTTTTTCTCCACCTCTCTAGCTTCCCTCCCTCTTAGCATGCTGTCCCTTTTTCTTAATCATTAATTCCACCAAAAGGAAGTTTTAGTCTTATTTCTACCAGACCTCTAACTGCTCACTACTGTTTAAATATCCATGTAGCTTGTACATGATCTCTCTCCTGCTGGGGTGATAAAACAGAATCAGATGATGAATTCTGTAATACATGGCCAAACTCTATTCTTACCTGTAGTCACTGAGAGGCATAGTGCTTTTCTGAGCCAGGATGGAAAATGCAAAATCATATTCACATATTTGAGATTAACTTCTGCTGCACATTACTGACTGCTCCTGAGTTTAGATATGATGTTACTGGATTTAGCAGAGGGAAGGAAGGTAAATTATCCACAAGCTCTATTTGCAGCATTTAAGACAACTCTTACTGTGCTTCTCTAGCATTCAATATTGTGAAAAGTATCCAATTTTCCAGTAGTGTTTATTCACAGTCTTCTTCTCTCACCCATTCATTTACTCTATTTCATGGCTATCACTAAGAGGAAGATAATACTGTGACAGAATTAGTTACATAGCAAAGAGAAAATCAATAACAAAGTATAAATGTGGATTCTCCATCCCTAGAGGTTTTTAAGATGAGACTGGATGTGGCACTTAGTGCCATGGTCTAGTAACCACGGTTGTGTTGGATCAAGGGTTGGACTTGATGATCTTAGAGGTCTTTTGCAACCCAGTTGATTCTATGATTCTATGAAACATGTAAAACAGAAATACCAGAGCTAAAACTTGGACAAATTCAGTTGGGAAATACTGTAGAGGGTAGGTAAGTTTGATACCTACTGGAAAAATATATTTTCATAATTTTTTAAAAAAATAATATTTTAATTCAAAGAGGAATTAATTTTGGTCTGTGTTTGGGTGGAGGTCAGACTAGAGGATATTTATGTTTTAACTTATCTGTGAAAATACTTCAAGATGTCTATTTCCTTTATTTGTTGATAACTCACCAGTATTTTGGCTGCTGCTGAGCACAGCATCAGCACTGTAACATTCCTTCTGGGAGGGGACACAAGCAGACCAGCTGACCTAAACTAACGAAAGGAATATTCCATACCATATGACATCAGCTCAGATATAAAAGCTAAGGCAGGGAGCACAAGGCAGGTATTCATTGTCTCCAATGGTTGCCTGCTAAGAAACCATTACAAGTGCTGAAGCCCTGCTTTTTGGAAGTGGCCAACCATCACTGCTGATGGGAAATACAGAATAAACTGTGTTATCTTTCTCTTTGCTTTTGCGCACACAAGCTTTTGCTTTGCTTTTGCTTTAATAAACTGCCTTATACTAACCCATGAGTTGTTTTCCATCGTACTCTCTCTCGCCTTTTCGGCTGGGAAGAGGAGTGATAGAGAGGCTGAGTGATAGAGAGGCAAGCAGCCAAGGTCAACCCACTACAGTGATGCTGCTTACTATACTGTTTTCATGAACAGTTTTCTCCTGCTTGCAAGACACAAGTGTCTTTCTTGTTTCTGCACTCCACAGGAACCCAATGAGCTTCAACAAGTCCAAGTGCAGGGTTGCTGCATCTGGGTTGGGGCAATCTCAGGCATTAGTACAGACTGGGAGATGAACTCATTAGACCAGCCCTGTGGAGAAGGACTTGGAGGTTCTGTTGGGTGAAAAGCTGGACATGACCTGGCAATGCTCACTTGCAGCCCAGACAGCCAACTATATCCTGGGCTGCATCAAAAGAAGCATGGCCAGCAAGTTGATGGAGCTGGTTCCACCTCTCTACTCTGCCCTCATGAGACCCCACCCGAAGTTCTGCATCCACCTCTGGGATCCTCAGCACAGGAAACACGTGTACCTTCTGGAACAGGTCCAGAAGAGAGCCATGATGATAAACACAGGTCTGGAGCATCTCTCCTGTGAAGACAGTCTGAGAGAGCTGGGGTTGTTCAGCCTGGAGAAAAGAAGGCTCTGGGGAGACCTTAAAGCTGCCTTCAAGTGCATAATAAGGGGTTTATAGAAAAGAGGGAGAGCAACTTTTTATGTGGGCAGATAGTGATAGAACAGTGTTTTTTAACAAAATTAGAAGGGAGTTAGTTTAAATATTAGGAAGAAATTTTTTCATCTGAGTGGTACAGGTTGCCCAGGGAGACTACGGATGCCCCATGTGGATGACAGTGTTCAAGGGCAGGTGGGATGGGGCTTTGAATAACTTGATCGAGTGGGTGTCATCCTTGTCCATGGCAGGGGAATTGGAACTGGATGATCTTTAAGGTCCTGTCCAGCCCAAGCCCTTTTATGATTCTATGATCCTATAAATTGTTAAATTATTTTCTTCTGCTTCACCTTAATATTTCTGTGTATGAAGCATCTCCTCCAAACAATGTATGTATTTTCCTTTATGCCGGCTACTTGTGGATAGTGGAAATTCAGTCAGATATATTCATTAAAAGTAATATGTTCTTTTGTGTCTAATGGACATGTCTCCATGTGGAACATTTTCCCCCCTCCCTATCATGTTTTTTTCTTCTGTCACATGAAACATGAAAATCTTTCTTAAAATAGTCCTTACTGTCTCCTGGAAACTAGACTTGAACTCTTGGCAGGGTGTAGATGAACCAATTTGCATTGGTTCCTTTTTAAATAGTATCACCACAATGAGACAAGGAATTCTGCAAGTGTTTAGCAGTAGAATGAGAAAATACAAGGCTAAATATATCCAGTGTTTGTTAATGCAAATACTTCTCCAGTATTTATTCACCCAGTGAATCCTTCTTCCTTCATAAAGGGATTTGAGAAGGACTTTTGGCTTTTGTTTGCACTGCAGATCTGTTGCGCAAATGAGATCTGTCATGCACTGTGTATTAGTTCTGTGTGCATGATACCCACTGTTGCAGAAAGCTTATTAGCAGGAAGGGCAAAAGAAGTCATTACTAGAATACTAACCATGCTTTAAATCAAAAGTGTGGAGTGAGGCACACCAGAACTAATAGTTTTGTTCAGGGTCTAAACTTTATTTTAAACATCTGGTGTCTTCCAAGGATAACACAGGATATACCATAGGACCCATTTTTGTCACAATAAATTATAGAGATTATGTTAAAGAGATATGATATATCATAGTCCACTTGGCATGACAGCTGCTTGAAAAATGGATTCAGTAGCATAATTCAGATTCAGACAGCTCTAGGTAAGAATATTTTATCTTTCTGTATTGATGATACCTTGAATGGAATTTGGTCTTTTTTATCAGGCATGTTATCTGATAATATTTAGTATGTTTATTGTGTTAAGGGTAGCTGACTCTTCCTGCATATTTATTCTCTTATTTTTGCTTTTTTAGAGTGAAGGAATGGCCTAAAGGTCTTAGTGCAATCTGTGGTGCAAGAGATGGGTTTCAGACTCCTATTATTTGGGATTTCCACATACCTCACCTCATAGACATGGATATTTTAACAAAACATGTAATATGTTGTGCTTATCCATCTGGGAGGTGGATAAGTCATGAACAGCTAGCTACCTGTCTTTTTCTACAATTGTGGTATTGAAGTGGTGAAAGGTATTGCTACCAAACATAGGAGCCGGAGAGCTTACTGTTAGCAGCAATTTAAAGTAACTAATTGTAGACATATGGTTTTAACCAAGAGAGATTGTACTATGAATACTGTCCCAAATACTTTTTTCTACTCACTAAGGTTGTCTCTGTCTTACTTGGTTTCATCTGTTCATTTATTAGTTCATTCCATCAAGACTGGTAGCTATGTGGATTGTTGAACCTTTGTTGATGCATACACAGAACTGTCACTGCATCATCACTTGCACCTGAACTTTCAATGTCTAACAGATTCACTCAGTTTCACTTAAATTGCCTGGTCATAGAGTGGGATCAAGGTTAGTGTGCTCCCTCATCCATCTTTTCATGTTCATATTGCTTTAAATAGTCTGCCTATAATCTGTCTGCTGACATCCACAGTGAACTCAGTACACGTGCACAACCTTTCTGTTCTTGCAATGGATTATGCTGAGATCTTTGTAGTAAAGAGTCACGCGTAAGGGATGGTGCTGTATGGCAGGTGGATTAAAAATAAACAGTTGCACACTTGGGCACGTACTGATCTTCTTCTAAGGTCATCTCAAGATGGTGCTTGAATACAGGATCACATCTGTAAACTGCACATATGAGATAAGTTTAACTTTGGTTGCAAAGGCTAAAATTGATCTTGATCATTTTGAGATGCACTGTAACAAAAAAATTTCATTCAGAAAGCCATTAGAGAGATGATTAGGGCATGAAGACAATCTTGGGAAACAGAGGAACTAACTTTGAAAGATAAGATGTGTTTCATGGAATTTTTGGCAGGCTGTGTGCCAGTGTAATTACATTACAAATATATGAAGGACTCTGGTGCAATCTGACCACTTCTGTCAGCTGGACCTCAGACTTATGGGGTAGAAATAAGGATATTGCTTTTCCCTGTCCACCTTTATCTCTTCTTTACTCTTACTGGTGTTTTGCCTACAGAATGACTTGCTTCTTAATAATAAATTTGACTGTGTTACCAGTTGATACAGAAGAAAGAAAATGTATAGAAAATTGGGTAAAAAAATTAATAAGTTATCTTTTGGAATAACCTAAATAGGAGGTGCTACATTATTGTTATTGCAGTTCAGCATTTTTATCCACCAGCTGTTTTGCCTACAGTATGACTTGCATAAGGTTGCAGTTTTGGAGGAGGCATACACCTGGAACAGCTTTGGAAAGTGCTGTCCAAATGTACACTTGCAATATTTTGCCCTTTTATAGCTTTGACCACTCATTTGCACACAGAAAACCAAAAAGATAAACCTGGTATTATTATTTCTTACTTAAAGAATATTTTTTTTTAATTTTAGTAATAATTATATGAGAAGAAAGAAAATGTATAGAAAATTGGATAAAAAAATAAAGAAGTTATCTTTTGGAATAACCTAAATAGGAGGTGCTACATTATTGTTATTGTGGTTCAGCATTTTTATCCACCAGGACACAAAAGAAAAAATATCTCTTATGGACAAAGAACACTCTGCACTCAATATATTTGGTAAATATTTTTCTGAAGTAGATAATCTGACCTTTGTTCAAGAAAAGCTAATACAAACCCTATGTGACTAGAGACTAATATGCAAACTTTAAATTTGTCTGTATAGACTGTAAATGTGTTGGGGACCATTTTATGGTATTAACATTTCAACTTCTTATTTAAAAAAAAAAAAACAGTCTGTGACACTGTGGAAAGCCTGTGCTGGAGCAGGCTCCTGGCAGGACATGTGGACCCATGGAGAGGGGAGCCTACACTGGATCAGATCTGCTGGCAGGACTTGCGACCCCGTGGAGGACCCACTCTGGACCAGCCTGATTCTAAAGGACTGAACCCCATGGAAGGGACACATGCTGGGGCAGTTCCTGAAGAAATACAGCCCACTGAGGGAAGGACTTACATTGGAGAAGTTCACAGAAGACTCTGTCCTGTGGGAGGGACGCTGCACTTGAGCAGGGAAAGGACTTCTCCCCCTGAGGAAGAAGCCGTAACAAAGACAAGAGGTGATTGACTGTAAGCTCAATTTCCTGTTCCCATGCACTGCTGGACAGGAGGAGGTAGAGAGTCAGAAATAAAACTGAGTCTGGGAAGAAGGGAAGGGTGGTCAGAAAGTGCTCTAAGACTTGGGACTTATTTCTCATTATCCTACTCTGATTTGATTGGTAATAAATTAAAGTAATTTCCCCAAGTTGTGTCTGGTTTGTGTGTAATGGTAATTGGTGAGCGATCTCTCACTGACACACACATGGGTCCCTATCATGACCCATGAGCCTTTTGTTATGTTTTCTCTCCCCTGACCAGTAAGGAAAGAAGACATAGAATGGCCTTAGTGGGCACTTGGTGTCCAGTAATGGTCAACAGTCACTCTGGGAGCCATTTTCTGTCTTAGATTGTACTTGCAGCTCTTAATGTCAAATGATGATCTGGAGAGTCAAATAGGTAGTGCTGCAGGCCTGATGTCTCCTTGATGTGTTTCAGTGGTTTCATGTTAGATTATTTCTGTCTAGGTGCAGTGTAGTGAAACACCTTTAACAGCTGGATGCATTAGGTATGCTGCAGGAACTGTTTAATAGTTTTACTTTCATCTCAAACAGGTGTAATTGGTTTGAATGCTAGGACAACTTCATTATGTAAATAAAGGCACTAACTATAGGGAATCATTTTCAAAAAGATAACTATGGATTTGAACCAAAAAGCTAATGCTCACACACCCTAGGACTGCCTAATCTACATTCCAGAAGGAATTCTCAATGTAATACTCTTTTTCTAACAACATTTTCAAGCAACTGAAGCACATTGACTTAGATACTCAAATTAAAGCAAAATAGCCCAAGGTAAAGAAAAAGCATGGGAAACACTGAGTCCAACCAATTTTGAGAAGTTGTAATTAACTGCAAAGAAGGTCTTAAAATAGAGAGAATTAGATATACCTCTCTTGTTTTGATAACAGTGCTACATATCATTATGTCTGGTTTAATATTAAAAATGTATGTGGGTGTCTGGTACAGGGTTGGGGTGCTATATCTTTTATGGTCCTATTAAATGTGAGGAATTTTTAAAAATACTGGTTTAAGTTGTAAAATCAGTGATTGCCTTTTGCTCCTAACCTGACACAATGTCCACTGTTACTCAAAAGCAGGCTTTCTGGAAGACATATTTTTGCTGTGCTATTACAAGAGGAACCCCTCTTCATTTTCAACACTTTCAGCTCTGCCCACAAAGTGATGTCCTAAGAATGGCTAATTCTTGATAATTATGATTTTAATGGCTTGACAATTATAATTTTAGTGCTTTTTCTACTTCCACAAAGAAATTTTTAAGAAAATTGTTGCTCAGATATTTGTTTTTTTCATCTGAAGCACTGCAAACATGTTTCCTCTCCCATTAGTGCTTTGTCTTTGTCATGGTTTTGCCCAGCTGGCCAGCCCCTGGGGCTGAGAATGGTTTTTTCCAGGTGGATTTCCAGACAAGAAGCCAATTAAAACTCTCAGTAATGTCTTTGCTAATTACATATTTAAGAAAACGGAAGAGAAGGTGGGTTAAGCAGTCGAAATTAGGCAGCCATGTAGGAGAGGCAGCAAGCCCCAGGTGGGGGCCAGGCTCTCTCCTCCCTCCCCCAGCTTGGGCCAGGGGCAGGTGTAGCACTGAAACCCCCCTTCTCTCATGTAAGAGAGTGAAGAAAAAAAAACTTTAGAGAAGGACTGACTACTTGGACAGAAACTTCTGCAAAAGAATTCCAGCAAAGAGATAATGAAATGTTCAAGGCCAGAGCTGCAACAGGAGAGAGAAGTTAGAAGGGGGAGATGTTACTCCCCCCTTTCACTCTCTCCCTTCAGCAGGGAAAAGATTGAAAAATAAAACCCTGCTACCTGTGAAAGTTAATTGGGGTGAGAAGACCCCCATGTTGCTTGTGGAGGAGCCTACACTAGAGTAAGTTGCATGAGGAAGCCGAGACTTCATGAAAAGGACTGAGATAAAGCAGAGTCCTGTTGAAGATTTGTTACCCTGAGAGAGACAAGACTTACGCCAGAGTGAAAGACGGCTCGGGTAAGCTTGGGATCTAAGTGAGAGATCCGTGCTGCTGCTACTGGAGATTTGTGACCCTGAGAAAACTTATGCTGGACAGAAAACGGCTTGGGTAGGGATGCTGGGATCCATGTGTGGGATCTGTGTTAGACCCATGTCGGAGAGGTCTATCAAAGACTGTTCTCCCGTGGGAAGGGACCTCCATAGGGAAACAGGGGTGAACTCATAAGCCATTATCCCCTGTAACCGTGTGGAAGAAGATCCATGGTAGGCAAGTGTCCCCTTGCAAGACCATGGAAGAAAAAACCTTCAGGACCTGGGTAACCCCCAGCCTCCGGTCTTAATCCAGGAGGGGGGGTAGACCCAGCCCTGAAGGCCAACATAGAACAAGAGAAAAAGAGAAAGAGTTCCAGCTGAGACGAGAGTGCTGCAAAGTTATTGAAGAAACCTGGAGCTCCGAGAATGGAGAAAGAAACTGCTTTTCCTCCTTGGACTGATATAAAGGGGGTAGAAGTATTTCTGTAAATACATAGTACTTTTACTTTAGTAGAATTGTTATAGATGTAGTTCTTTTATACTTTTTATTTTGCTAGTAATAAAGTGTTCATATTATTTTCCCCAAATCAGGTCTCTTTTGTCTGCATAAACCTTCTCGCAATTAATAGTAATTGTGTGGGGGGTGTGAAAGCAAACTGACCCAGAGCAAAACCACAACAGACTTTATATGTTTACTTTTAGTAAATGCACGATATATCAGTTGCTGTTATGCCTCATATTTATTAGAGAAATCAAATTTGACTTTTAATGAAAATCTTTCTGTGAATGTATATAGAATTATTGATTTAGGGTTTTTTTAAGAGGAAATTAATATGTCAAATCTGACCTTCCTGGTCCCTTCACCTAATTTACCACTTGCCACGAAACTTTCACTCAGGTCAAAACAGGCAGGCTCTGATTTATATCTGACAGGGATCTGGCCCACTTCCAATATCTTCACCTTGTACCGTAGCAAACCACTGATATTCCTCAGAAGTGACAAGCTGATCCCAGCAACTTGCTTTATGCTTTCTCAAACTACTTATTCATTATCTTTCTTCAGACCTGAAGACTCCTATTGCAGTGGAGAACAAAAGATGGATGTTGCTGTGTTTTACCCAGCCACAAAGGTCTTCCCCCTCTCATTGTTCCCATGCTTCTCTGTGCTCTGCTGTTCAAACCAGGTGTGTTATGCATAATACACAGGGCAATGTATGTGTCTAAGTTGATTCTGTAAGTGAAAGAGATTTCCTTTCTGTATTGACTTTGAACTAGGCAAACTGCAGTGTTCAGAAACTAGCAAAAAGGAGAATCCTTTGCAGTGATATGTTTTAAAAAGAGGTCATCCACAGCATGGCATCACTCTTTGCCTCTTACATATGGAAGTGGTAGTTCAAATTTGCTTTAAGAGCATGATGGCTCCATCTGCCCAAATTCAACAGCATTAATTTCAACCATGGAAAGGATATGCATTGGTTTTTTTGATCTATTTATTTTATGATTTATGTTTCCAGGCAGTATGTTTTACCAAAACCAGAGATACCTAGAATTTTTTGGCTGTATTTATATGATTGTATTTATCTGCCAGTTGTAATAGTACCTATAGGTCTTAAGAAAATATCGTATTACAGAAAGTGTAGTCCCGACCTCAGTCTGGGCGGTTTCCCGTATGAGCCATATAAAAGATACATTTCAGAAACAGAAAGCACCTTATAGGAAACAGGTCTCAGAAAGACTAGAAAAGAATCTGAGTCATCTTTTTTATTTAATTTGCAAGATCAAGTTATCAGTGCTTGTTTTTAGTGCTTCTCTTGCAGTGTGTCATTTTCTTTGACACTTTTGTAGTGAAAGGCAGGCATATATAAGTGATTTTAAAGTATAACTTGAATCTAAAAATATGTTTTTGAAAATATTTCTAGTTTGTAGTTAGGAAAAAAGTATACTGTAGTTACTCTGACTGGAGAAAGAATGTGTTGCATTTAAGTTTAAAAGCTGTCTTTTGTAAACTCCCACTCAGTTGATACTGGGACAGCTAAATTTCCCTCATCAATATAAAATTTTCCTAGATGCCTAATGTTGCGCCACTAGGCATACTCAGGTCCTGGATCCTACTAAACCCTGACTGGGATTCAGAGAACAGATATTCTGCCTATGTTTTCTGGAGTGCTTGATGATGGAGTTCTCCATGTATTCTATGGCCAGCCTCAGGTCTGGATAAAATCTGCTAAAATTACAAGGAGTAGCAATTGAAGAGGCCCTGGTGATAGAAGATGTCTAAATAGAGCTTGTTATGAATTGAGGCAATTGCAGATTTTTCCTTATAACTTACACCATGTGCATTATTGTGAAGCTCAGAAGCATGCCAAGTCTAAGTTATGAATATGACATATTTTCCAATTTAACCTGTTAGAATACTGCTACTTTTTACTGCATGTGAGTCTGAAATTTCTCTAGTGAAAATATTATCTGTTCATAAGCATTTTTAAATACTGATGCTCCTGATGTCTCTGGTGACTGTTGTGATTACAGTGCTGTTCCCTCCCATCTTGTGCAGGTGCAATACAACAAGCCAATTCCGAGAATCAAGAGGAATCGATTCATACGCAGCTTCATTTTATTTATTGTTCTCACTTTTCTATGCTAATGCATCAATATTTAAATATTTTTACTTCCCTGCTCATTTATTAGACAGTGACAGAACACAATAAAATGCTCAATCAAAAAAAGGAAAGACTTACTATTAGGCTCTAATTATGCTTCTATATTCTCAAGGGTGCAAAAAAAATATCTAAGAAAATGGTTATTTGTTAGTATAAAGGTTATTAAAACCTAATTTAATTGCTTTGCCTTCAGAATTTCTTGCTGTTTGTTGTCTTGTATGTTTCATCAGCTTTTCATAAGTTAGAGCCAACTATCACTGCACGCAAGTATTAAAGAAGTTTTAATAGTTTGGATAATTTTCAGAAGAAAATTAATTAAAGAAACCATTTTCCTGGTGGCTATCAATCTCATGGTTCTCCAAGCCCAAGCTATACTTTCCTTCTCCTTTCCAGCATACTAATGTGATACCAATTTACAGGAGAGTAATTGCATTTTCATGCCCATGGCTTTCCCTGCATTCCATTTCAGAAAGCTGAACAGCTATTTTTATTGATAAGGCAATAAGCTAGAAGCATCTCAAAAAATCCCCCTGTTGACCTTTTATTTTCCCTCCTTCTCCTAAACTGTCGAACTAGAGAGCTACTAGAAGTGTATTTTCTAACAAATTAAGTGCGGTGACATCGTTAGGCCTTTGAGTTTAGTAGCCCTGAGTTTTAATTAAATGTCAAACAAATACCACTGAATTCTGACAACAAAAACAGAGTGTCATTTGCAGAAAACCTTGGCATGTCACCATTTTAGTTTGCTTGCTTGCTTTTCAAAAACAGAACTGTTACTGTTTTGTGCACCCTGAAACATCCTGGGTAACATAAGGTAAGTTAGAAGCTTTCTACCCTGGTATTACTTAGTTAAAACTGATTTTTTTTTATTATTATTATTTGTGGTATTCACCATCATGACTGTTTGCTGTTGTAAAATTGATCTCCGTTCAGGGAGTTTTTTATCACAGTTTCCATATTTCATGACATAGAGAATCTCCCAAATAAATGAATGGAAATGATTCCTGCCTTACCATGCTTTGAGCACTCTGTTAAGTACTTGACACCATCTGACTGTTTAGATCTTCACTTTTACTTTCTTTGTGTCAACTCAGGAAATTATTATTTTTCTCATATGGAATAATACTGTGTTGCTTTTTGGCATCACTCAAGGACACCATCCTTTACCTCTTTGGCTCAACAGTGTTGTATTAGAACGACCTAATGAAAACCATATAAGCTTAGTAGAGCTTAAAAATTGCTTAGGGTCAGTTATGTCTCACTTGATCAATTGTGCTAATTTCTGAAGGCCAGTTAATGGATATATTCGATTCCTGTATTTCACTGCTTGGCTAATCGGTACAAAATGAGATGCAGAGAAGGCAATTTTTGGCAGTAATTATTGAAAGCATGCTTCAGCTTGCTTTTGCTCTGGTATAGTGATAATAATTTTAGTACATTTACTTCCAAATCATGCCAGTCTAATTAAGATTTATTTAATATTCTAATGGTATCTGAATTTTAAGTATCCTATCTTATCTGTACATCTCTACGGACATTAAAACAGATGAGTTTCCTCATTCCCTTAATATTGGTTTAAAATTCTAGTTCTCCAAGGCCTTTGCTATTAGAAGGTTAGCTGGGATCCTCCTCTCCCCTAACAGACAAATGTACCATATCTGTGCGTCTCAACTCTGTACCTAACTCTGAGAAAAAAACAATGTTGAAGACTAAAAGATTGACTGCAGCATGTAAATAAATAAACTAAGTCCCAAAAAATAAATAGTTCAAAGAGAGGAGAAGGAAATTTATGGGTGGTGGGAACATGACAGAGTTGTACCTTCAGAGACTGGCAAAGACAATAATCACTTTAGCCTTATGGGTTGAGTTTCTGCTTCCTTGCATTACTGTGAGAAGGATCTCTGAACTTTTTGAATTCCAATGATCTGGTTCAATCCCATTCCTTGGAGGGATAAGGATCTTATCACCATGGGTTTTTTTTCTAAACTTGCTATATCAGCAGGTGGCTGGGCAGTGGAGGAAGGTCATACTTTCATATCACAGGCTCCCTTACTTTCTCACTTTTTTCTTGATGGTGATGCTCCTTTCACTGTTGACACTGTAGAGGCTGTGTTGGCTGGCTGGCTCGTCCACTTTTCTGTCCTTCATGCAGTAGTTTCCTTGGTTTTGTTTGAGGTTTGCTTTTTTGTTTTGTGTTGTGTCTCTGCAGTGCAAAATATGTGCTACAGGATAGGAAGAGAAGTGTCTTCCCCTCTTGTTTTAATTTCTGTGAACATGGTGTATTTCAGAACTGAAAAGCTGTATTTGAGCTAACTTTAAACAAGCACAACCTAATTAACTCTGCAAAGAAGGGCTAATAAGCTGAATAAATGTATGCATTGCATACCTTGCTCTGGGGCACAAAACAAGCAGCCTTAATGTAAAATTATTATTAAAGAAACCAATACCCTACTAAAACTTTACTCTGTCAGGTTTGAAGTACTGTTTCATTATTTTGGGCGCTTTGAACTGGAAAATGACCAAAGAAGTGATTGTTTCAGAGGCCCAGAGGAGAATTGGAGCAAACTTTATGCAGTTGCTCTATTTCAGAGCCCATGAGTCCTGGGGAGTGGGACATGAGCCGGCTCACACCAGCTGGCCTACAGCCAGCTCTCTGCTGCTGCTGCTGCTATTCAAACAGTGTGAACAGACCTGGACTGCTTCTCCTCTGCATGAATTAATCCCAGAGGAACACAGAGTACTGATTAGGTGTGAATTTACTAACTTTGCTTTGGAAAACATTCACTACCATATTTATAAATATGAGGTGTATTGTCCTATACAGGATTTAGAGAGATGCTTAGGTAACTGTGCAGAGCACTTTCCCCAGTGGCTGCCCTTTCCTATAATAGGTGGAACAAGCTTAAAAGGTAACTCATTTTCAACAACCTTCTCAAAGACTTGGCATCTTCTTGATTCCCATTATAATTCACTTACCACAGAAGGGCTGAATTGGAAAACTCATAACAAAACATATTGACATTTCAAGCCTTTTTTACCCATGTTATTTACAGTTTTTTGCCTTGCTGAGTTTTACTGAAACTCTTATTTTGCTCTTTTGTTGAGCACTTGAAAATTACTGGAACAAAAAAATACACTATCTGTGCTGTCTGTAATTATCTCTTCAAGTATTCCAATTCCAAATGAAATGTTTGTTATATATGGGAAATAAATTTTTTAAAATTTAATAGAAGCTTGGTAAGTACCTTTCCTTTTGAAAAATCAGTTATGGCATTAAAGATTTGAAATATAATTTTCTCTTTAAAAATGAGTGACTACAACCTGTTCATTAGACACATTTTTTTACAACTAATACAATTAAAAGTCACAAATATTAAAAAAATAATTTTTAAATTGAGATCTGGAAATAATGATTCATTGGGTGAACTGGAAATAAATGTGCTACTGTTTTTTGCTACATTCCACTTCAATCTAGCTCAATCTGAGTCCATACAATATTGAATACTACTCCCATTTTAGGGCCAGGGTTACAGGCTGGTCTCAGTTTGCTGTTTAATGGGCATCTTTATGTTCACAAAATCACCACTGCATTTTGCACTATTGTTAGCAATTTTGATAGAAAAGCAGAAGGATAAAAAGATTATAAATGGTCCTATTAGCCTGATATTTCTTCAGATTTAGGCTTTACAATGGCTCAGAAATGTTGGCACTGTCAGTGATAAACATGGGGGATTGATAGAAGTTTTTTTTCTTGGAAAATCAGCATTAACTAACTCTGAGAGTAATGGATGATAAAATTTTTTACTAAATAGAAGAAGACAAATAATTCTAAGTTTTATGTTATTATGTTCTAATTTCCAATACCCTTATAATAGTCCTGAAACAAGTAAAAATAATACATGGCATTAAAAAAAAACCCCTAAAACTACTGATGTAGCTGGAGGCTAAATAATTTCCATTAGTTTAAGGACATTTGCTATAGAAGCTCAATTTCAATCAAATCATGTGATTGAAATTGTAAGAAGTTTTCTTGTACATACATTCCTTTCATCTACATGTTTATTGTCCCAAGCTGTTACTTCCAAAACATCAAGTGAATAGAGATAAATGATAAACAACTTTGTTTTCTGAGAGATTTATAGCATTTTTTACAGTGCCAGTAATCATAAATTGCACTGAATTAAACAACTAGCACTTGTTCAGACTGATGCTAATAAAAGCATGGAGACTGTGCTACCTTATAAAAAAGTCTACTTTGCAAATGATATTGAAAAGCCATTAGGTGTGAGAAAGAATCCAGCTGACTAATGGTACTTGGATTGTGATCCAGTGTTGCTTGGATTTGACTGGGAAAGGGTCCTCAGTGATATGACCATTGATCTGGATGCAAGATCAGTGACTCCTTAGGATCCTGACTTAGAATAGTAGGGCTCAAGGTCCTCTCTAGCAATAATTCATTATTGATGTTAGAGTAACACCTGAGACATTGCAAACTTAATATTGGGCCAAATCCAGCTTGTCAGTGTGCATTTATCTAAGAAAAGAAATTGATACCTGCTCATGACAGGTTTTTAAAAAGTCCCTTGCACCTGGAATCACAAATGAAAGGTAACATACCCACAGGAATATTGCATTTGTGTTTGAGTGGTAGTTCACTGCAGCCGTAAGTGAAAGACTGCCATCAAACAAGTCATTTTAAGTCTTGCCTTTGGCTTTTGAGGGCCTGTGACTTCATTGCAGACTACTTTCAAAGTTATGATGATAAATATAGATTTCTTTACAGATGAAGCCTTGAGAAGGCTTTTGGAGATTTTCTTTCTTTTTCTTCGAGGGTTAGACTTGGGGGTTTGTGTAACTAATGAAAAATGTTGGTAACAGAAGAGAAGATTTTACCTGTGGAAATATTTCATGACCCATCAGCAGCTGGTAGTCCACCAGGCTTTCTGAAAGCTAGTCTCAGAAAAGTTTTAACTGCCCAAGTAATAGCTCTTTTTATTTGTTTTTTGTTTTGTTTTGTTTGTTTTTTTGTTGTTGTTTGTTTGTTTTTGTGTTGTTGTTGTGGTTGGTTGGTTGGTGGGTTTTTTTGTTTTGTTTTTGTTTTGTTTTGTTTTGTGTTTTTTTTGTTTTGTTTTGTTTTGTTTTGTTTTTTCCTTTGTGTTGAATATTAATTTTCCCTTCTGTAACTGTCATAAAGCACTACATATTTTGTCAATTTGTTTTTTTAAACATGTGAAGAAGTTTCAGCACATTTTTTGTTGCATCTCACTATATTTTATAATCACTTTCTTTAACAATAGAAAAATAAAGTCCCCAAATGACTAGTAAGCAACAAGCCATTGTATGAATAATAGGAACTATTTGAATTACAAATTATTGTGATAGTTAATAATTGAACAAGGCTTTTTAAAGACTATATATTTTGTCACTGGCAGCCATTTTCACTACAAACATGGATTGTATAACTTCTTAGCTGAGATAATCTGGCAGATTTTTATTTATTACTGTATTTTATGAATAGGATGGTCTCCTGGTTAAGCCACTAGTTTGGTATGAACAAGGTTGAAGTTTAATCCTAAATTTGCCACACCAAGTATGACTTGGTGTTACAACCTGCCCCAGAAGGCAAGGGTAACCCAGATTTTTTGTAATAGATCCCCTGG
The DNA here is from genome assembly GCA_038380795.1 of Pyrocephalus nanus. Classification (NCBI taxonomy): domain Eukaryota; kingdom Metazoa; phylum Chordata; class Aves; order Passeriformes; family Tyrannidae; genus Pyrocephalus; species Pyrocephalus nanus. The sequence continues at coordinate 45,441,465 of CM076265.1, read as the reverse complement.
GGCAGATTAGAGTGAAACGACACTGAATGATTGGTATTTATAAATGAATGAATGAATGAATAAATGAATGAATATGTAGGGTTTGTTTCAGACATCAGGGTGGTTGAGCCATTTATGCCCCATCAGAAGGGATGAACACTCTCAGGCCTGCGTGTGAATGGGAATATCCGGTGTCAATGTGACCTTCCCTGGAGGGTAGGAGGGGGAATTTTACAACTGAGACACTTTTGAAAGAGAGGACCTGGTACAAGAAAAAGCACTATCCCATCTCCACAGCATCTGTTTCTTATTGACCTTCTCCCTTTTCTGGCTCAAAACCGAGAGTCGCCTGTGGTGTGTGCTCACTCCCTTTGTCTGATGAAAATCAGAGGTTTTGCCACCCCATACTCAAAAACTCATCTCCTCCCTCTCAGTGCAAACCCAACCCAGTCAAAGCACACTGGTGCCTCCGCAAATGCCTGATAGCTTTGAATTACCTTAACATTCCAGTCTTTCACACACGGGCAGATCACTTAATTTTTATGGCCATTAGTTTTCTTTGAGTGTTCTCAAAGCAAAGTTTATTTCTGCTGTGTACATGAACTTCCAGAGCAGAAAAGAATTCTCAATAAATGATGGTTTAGGGTACAAGTGTATAAATTCTGCCTCTACTAGTTTTAATGGTGTCACAGGTTCTTATTATACTAATATCTGAGAGACAGATAGTTTAATTTACACACACTGGTGATGAAAGAAGAAAACAATTTTAGTCTAAAGTTGTTAATTCAAACTTCAGGACTTCTTAGGAAAGGAAAAAAGAAAAAAAATGTATCAGTCTTCAGTCTTCCAGTGTTTTCAGAAACATTTTTAGTATTTATTTCCCTATTTGAAGAAAAAAGAAATAAGAAAGTTTTGGAGAAGGGAAATAAGAATAATCAGAGAGATTAAATTATTTCTGTTTGACGATTAATTAAATAAACCAGTATGCCTCAGGCTCAGAAAGAACATCTTGAGGAGATATGAAGGCTTATAAAATCTGAAGCAATTGGGAATGATTGTTCTCTGTCTCTTTCAATACAAGCCCCTATTATTATCAGTTGAAACTCGCAGCTGGTAGGGTTAAAAAAAAAAAGGTAAAAATGAGATAAAAAAAGAATAAAATAATATGCAGTTCCTGCTACATGGAGAGGTAATTATTTGCCAGCAGTGACTGTGGGTGCTATAACATGACATACATCTAAAGTGATTGGGCAGATTTGAGGAAGAAAAAGCTATTAAGGTCTGCTTAGGACAAGGATGTCAGCTCTACTTTGAGAAATTCTAGTGCTACAGATTTTTAGGATTGAAAAGCATTCTGAAAAATAACCATATAGTGCCTGGTGTCTTGCCTCTGTGTCTACTACTGGTCAACTTCTTCCTTTAGGGACATTCATCCAGCTTTTAAGTTTTTTTTGATCATATTTTCTTTCCATGTTAAAGCACGGAGGCAAGGAATACAAATTACATCTTTATATGTGAGAGGAAAAGAAATACCTTTAAAGTATTTCTTTTCCTAGGCTTCATTTCATGTCTGGCAAAATACATATTTGTATTTCATAATAACCTCAAAAGCTGACCACAGCTATCTGTGTCTTACCCTTTTCTAACAGGTATTGGATCACTTTCTCTGTGTAAATTTGGCTTTCTTTCACAGCAGATGTTCAAACAGCAATACTGGTGTTCAACATAAGCACAGATAGAATATATGTCTCTACTTAACAGGAGATACTTTCACAGTTGACTTGGTACTTGCTTCATGGCACATCAAATTTAAAGGGATATTCAATTTGGCATCAGTCAGTCTCAGTGGAAATGCCAACCACTATATTAATACAGTAATATATTATTAATGCCTTAGCAATATATTATTACAATGAAAGTATGAAGTGGCCTTTCAAAAAATCTGTCATCCCAGGTGCAGTGATATTTTAGCAAATTAAAATAAACACTTTATTTTTTTAATGTAAGTAGTGAATGTAAGCTGCCAAAGATCTGATAGGTTTCATAAATATCTTTTGATCTGTGTTGTTATTTCAGGATGAATTGAGTAAAAAAAAAAAAATCATTCAGTGATGGGGTTAAGGCAACCAAAATGCCAGAAAATGAAAAGAAGGCAAATACTAGCTGAGATCAATCAGGCTGCAGGTGATCCTCAGTGCAGCTGACACAGCCTTGTGTTTGATGGGTAAAATGATTATTGTGGAGTGGCCTTTCTGGCTGTGAGGGTTTGGTTTCCTTCAAGTGCTCCTTCAAAAAGGGAAGGACCTTCTGTGCTAGGAAGTGTAATTTATCAGCATCACAATAATGATGGTTTTTGTACCTGCAGGATAATATAAGGTGGGAAATGTAGAAATCTGTGCTGCCCTTTTCCTTATGATCTATGATGTCAAAAAAAAAAAATATTTCTGCCTATAAAATCTATCTGGTAATTTCAATCAGCTTAAGATATAAAGTTTTGGGTGCTGGCTATAGAAGCTCAGTTAGGATAGGTTTTTCTTACCTATATAAACTCTCTCAATCTGTTGTGAATGCGTGCTGTTTTAAATATTGTGATAAATCATGGCCATTATGAAGTTTGATCCTATGGACTGTAGATACTGATAAGTATAACCTGAGTGTTTGTTTCAACATATAACAACATAGGTTAGAACAGTTTGTCTTTTGATGTGCTCTTATCTTTTACCATTGCAAAGAAAACAATTTAAGAAAAAGGTAACATATATTTCATAATAAAACAATAAAAAAGATAGCAAGAATGTACTGAATCACATAAAAATTAGTAGATATGTCTTAAATTTGTGTGAATAATTTTAGAAGATGATTTTAAATATTTCTATTAATAAAAATTCTTGTTCCCACTTTTATTTTTTTTTCCTTTCACATATTCCGTTTTTATTTAATTATTACTTCCTGGCAGAATAGCCCTGTGAGACCATGTCTTACTAATATTTTCATAAGCCTTGACACTTAAAGGTGACCTCTCATATTTCAGTTTCTTACAGTGAGAGACACAAGATGAGAAAAGAAACCCTGTGAAAAAAAGAAACAATGAATTTGTTTCTGAGAGCTCCTTGGTTGTCATGCATCAGAGCTAGATGCAGTCTGAAATGTTCTAGGGACTATGGAAAGTTGGGATTTCTAACAGAAATACCAATTCTATCTGAACTTGAATTCTGTCAATGGCTCCCTTCTAATAAAACTTATGCTATAATAGAATGATATTTCAGGGTTAAAATGACAGAAATATACATGATTGAGTCAGGCAGAGAAAACCCCAACTTGTGTTTTAGAGTCTGATTCTGTTCTCACCTAATATTACTGTAATCAGCAACAGAAGTGGTATGAGGTAAGATGCAAATCCAAAGACGTGTCTGTTATCTCTAGACTTCAGGAAAATCTAGTTTTCCCAAGGGGTCTCCAGTTTTCCTGTGTATCTGCTCACTTTCACAGTCTTTCGTGCATTTAGACATTGTGACACCCGAAGCTTCTGAGGGCTGAGGACCGTCTCACACAAATGGGTAGTTATTTCTGCTAGTATTAGAGGTGAGAAACAAGCTAGAGAGAAACTTATGAGTAATATGCGACTTATAAGTCACTTATTTGGGCTTTTATTCAGGAAAATGTAATTTCTTTCCTCTCCCAAACTGTCAAGTACCTTTTCCATGTGGAAGTTTCCATGTATACTTCTCAACCTCTAGTCAATCAACCAGTGAGCTTGTGAAACCAGATTTCAAATTTTTGGGTCACGTTTTGAGTCTCCATTTAACATTTCATCCCTCTTAGTGTTGGGACATCTAAGCCAGGGAGCACTTAGATTCTGTCAGACAGTTCTATCAAGTTCACATCCTTTGGAAATCCTGGGAGAGGGATTTAGCCAGACCACTCCCAGATAGAGAGAAGATATGCTAGATAACTCTTGATATGCTACATGTCTACTACTCGGTATGCCTTCTAGATATGTCACAGTGTTGAGACTGTGAAGGTTGAATGTGAGAATTGGAAAAGTGGATGGTAAATAGTTGGAGGGGTGTATATAGCTGCTTATAGACCTGCACTTAAAAACATAGTCTGGAAGATTTCAGTATCACATTGCTCCCAATTAATGATTTTGAGCCTGTCAAGAGGATATGGGAGTAATTATTCATGATGCAAGTGGCTCTCCGCTACTGCTAAAGTTGCTATGATTAGGTGAGAAGAGCATTTTTGGGTGTTCCTTCTTCAAATAGTCTTAATTCATGAAAAAAGAAAGGTATCTGATGGTTTATTGATAAACTTAATTCAGTGATTCAAGATATTCTATATAATGGAGGAATTCCTTTGTTAATATAGGTGGGGGTCCTCAAACATGGGCATTGAGGCGAATATGCATTTACTCAACAACCAGCACAGACCTAGACAGCATGTCATGCAAACTTGCTGAAGGCATGGGAAGCATCTTTAATATAACTACTGTTATGGTTTTGCTGGTTCTTAGAACCTAAGCAGGAATTTTTCCCTTCCCCCTGCCCACTGTGTGAAGGGGATGTTGAATAGGCAGATTGACTGTGGATTAGGCAATTAAGTGACACAAAAGAAATGGCTTATAGAACCACATTCCTAGTTAATGGCCCTCAGGATCTTGTCTTTGGGAAGGAGTAAGGAGTTCTCTTTTTTTTTTTTTTTTTTTTTTTTTTTCCTCTTATCTCCTGGGAAACAGGGGGGAGGAGTTCAGGTTGCTGTGGGAGCTGGAACGAGGTTGGAGTAGGAGCTTGGAGGTGGCTTTGTTTTCAGCCTGGCTGCCAGCTGTGAATTCTGCTCGGATTTTCATCGGAGAGGAACTGTTTCAGGAGGTTTTCCCCTTCTCCGTTCCCGTTTTTCTTTCTTGGCAGAGGTTCTTGTGTACATCAAAAGGAGAGGGAAAACTATACCGCACAATTCAGTCAGCAAGATAGAGAGAGTTCCTACTGGGAAGGACCTTTTTTTTCTTTCCCCTCCCCCCCCCCCCCACCCCTTTCTCCCCTTTCCCAGTACAGGGGATGGGGGAAAGACCTCCATTTTTTGTTTCTCCAGCACACTCGAGAGTGTGTCCCCCCCAAGTGGTGATTACCAGTAATCCAACAGCGTCCCCTGCTGACCAGCACGAAGCACTGCAAGTTCTGCGTCTCCAGTGATCCAACAGTGCCCTCTGCTGACTGTGGTTAGAATTGCACCAGAGGGCATAAAGTGAACTTCTGTTTGCTTATTTGTTTGTTTTGAAGGGGATTATTCTTGGGTATAGGAGTATTGCTTGGTTGTTTTACTTGTTTTTTTTCATTGTTTCTGCCAATACACATATATCTTTTATTAAAAGGCTGTTATTCTTCCTTTTTCCACACTTTTTTCCCCTCAATTGGAGCCTCTTCATTTTGGATTTACAATTACTTAGAGGGAGTAGTTTGGGTCTTCCCCATAACTCATCCTCAGCAAAACACTTGTGTCTCATTTAAACTGAGACACTACCTTTGGGTAGTTCACTTTGGGATACTTAGTGTTCAGAATAATTATAATAATTACTTCCTTTTCAACCTGATCTTCTAGTGCTGTGTAAGCATTGGGCGCAGCCAATGTCCACTTGACCATGTCACATAGCAAGAGTACTCCTGCTAGAAAAGAGTACTAGATTGCAGTACCTGTTTTAAAATGTATATTCCTCATTCAGAGAACACTGTCACTCTGTATTTCTTATCCCATATCTGGTGACTAAAATGTTCCAACGGTAGCTTCCAATCTACTTTGTCTGGAACAGTACTGGCCATAAGAGAAAACTTGCTAGATGTTGTGTTGGATGCTTCAACAAGTGCAGTCTAGTTTGATTTCCACAGTATTCAGAATGGTTGTAATTTCCCCAGTCCTGAAGATGGATTTTGAGTTGCTCAGACCACTCCCTTCTAGTTTATCTTTCTCAGGGGTGCATATGGCCAAATGAAATTCCTCATTGAACTCGGTAGCGATGATAGAAAATAACATGATTAGGAACAGGTCAGCAAGAAACATGTGTGGGTGAGACACAGAAGTATGTGAGATAAGCAGTGAGGTGGATTATGCTCCAGCATAGAAAAAGGTACTAAGGAGTCAAAGTGGAAAAACTTGTATGCACTTTATGATATGCACAGTTCAGTAGAAATACAGGTACTCACATGGTACAGATATAGCCTCTGACGTTATGCTTGAATTTTTTTCTTTTTTAGTCAATATCTTCCCATTAAAGTGTTCTCAAAATCTCTCAGTGAGCTGATATTCAATCCTTTTTAATAAATATTCCATTAATTCCATGTAACATAAGTTTTTAAAATGCACGTGATATTAAATCAAAGGGTTCTAGAAATCTACCTATCCATGAAGACGATATAAACAATCAAACCTATTCCAGCACCTGAAGCTGGAGAGAGACTTTTCACAAGGACATGTACTAATAGAAAAAGGGAAAATGGCTTCAAAGTGAAAAAGAGTTAGGTTTAGATTAGATATTGGGAAGAAATTCTTTACTGTGAGGGTGGTGAGGCACTGGAACAGGTTGCCCAGAAAGGTTTTGGATTTCCCATCCCTGGAGATATTCAAGGCCACATTGGACTGGCTCTGGGTAACCTGGTCTAGTGAGAGTGTCCCTGCACATGACAGGGGGATTGCAGTTAGATGATCTTTAGGGTCGCTTCCAACCTAAACCTTTCCATGCTTCTAAATCATGAATCCTGATTCAGTAATTCTTAACAAAAGCCATCAGTGTTTGATTGGGTTTCCTTCCATGGGACAACTCTAACTGACATTCATTGTTTACTAATATTTTTACACCTTTTAACAATGGCAGTCCTCTAGTTCTCTGGAACTGCTCTCAATTTTTAGGATTTCTTAAAAGAAATACTACTGCTATACAAAGTTCCTTGCTACAGCCGTTATATCAACTGATGAGAAATTATCCGAGTATTGTTTTTTTATTTTTTTCTGTGAAATGTGTTTAAAATACTTTTTAACAAGTACAGGTGGTAATCTGTTTGTCCTGTCCATGGATGGCAGATGAGCTGGATGCAGACTCCTACTCTATTCAAATAAGAAAACAGAACTAGTTAATGCACATAATTTGGTTGTTCCTGAATTACTGAAACTCTTACCATTTACTACAAGGAGCTGACCCATGCATGGCCAAAACAGACTTTTTTATTCTTAATCATATTAAAAAAATGTCATTGGTATTTCAGAGTTGTTTAGCACTGATATTTCAGTGATTTCTTTAACCTCCTTTATTAGTCACATAGGTTTATTTTTATCTTTTCTCTATTTATCTATCTATTTTGGCCACCATTGACCTGTTTTTTCTGGTTCTCTCTGAAGTTTTTTTTTTTTTTTAATTCTTTGTTTCTTCTGCATCTTTTTTTTTTTGCTAAGCAAAACTGCTTGGCTGCAGTAAATTTTTCTGTTTGTTTGAGAGACATGATTTCACAGTTTTTCCTGGGATGGCTGCTGATAGTCCCCAGGTTTTGTTAACAATTCCCTTTATAGGTTTCCTCTCAGTTATGCTGACAATAGGTTTAAGCTAATGGGGACAGAATCAAATTGTGAAATATCAAGATCCTCCATAAAGTGGATTTATCTTTCTCAACAAAGCTCTAGTGTGAAACCAAGATTTTATTGGAAAACAGATGCATTGTAATCTTAGGCACAATTCTGAACACAAGGAGTATTGGAGCCATAGTTAATTCCTAGTTCAGTCTCTTATGACAATGCTTAACTTTTAAGTGAATGACTTTCTTCAGAAGTCTGTGTTTCAATGTAATTTGTGTTTTTAAAAGCCAGTAATGGAATATAGTGATGCTTTTATCCTGATAATTTTATTTTCCAACATGAGTAATGGAGAATAACTGTTTAAGTGGATTAGTTCTTCAGGGAATTTTATTTAGTGTTGTACACATAGAAATACCTTTCCTTCACAATTCATTATGAAAACTGTAGAGTAGCTAACATCATGCCAAAAGTAGTTGATTATCTCTGTCTTACTAATTATTATTTTCTTAAAAACATAGGTATATCCTGTAGCACCTATTAATATTAAACTGTAGAATACGTTTCATTTTTAGTGACCCAGAAGCATGGCTCAGCAGTTTTTGTATTAAATTACTGAGGACACATCAGCTTTCTTGGTCTCTAGATACAAGACTGAAATAAGGGATTCAAAGACAGGCTTGAAAAAAAAAAGTAAAAAGTAATGGTAATGTAGAAATGCAATATGCTGTATTTCTAGATCATCAAGCAAATAGAATATAAATGAATCAGTAACAGATATATTAAAGACATAGGAACCCCAAATTTTACATTTTAAAGAAGGTGGGGTCACTCTGCTGCTGCCCTACTACTTCCTAAAGAGCAGTCAGTTGAATTTTGTTGCTTCTGTTACTGGCTGTCTCTCCCATTCTAGTTGAGAGGCATGGAGCTGGGAGACGTGTATATGGAACTCTTTTCCATGGCTTGAAGGGAAATGTTATAGTAGGAAAGATCTGGGCTTGACAGAAGATAATCTGAAATATTAATCCAAAAATTAATAATTTTTTCTTTTTATTTTTGTAAAATTTTACTTCTCAGAGAGGGCAGAAATGTTGTATTCTGTCCATGCTCCCTGACCTAGTGTCTTCCCCTTTACTCCTCCTTTTTCTGTATAGACTCCACTTTCAGGCAATATTCTATTGCATCTGTCTTTCTTTTCTCTAAAGACATGCCCACTGGTTTAAAATTCTTTTTGCTTCCACAATTTTCTTTTGTATCTTGAAGAATTAGCAGTGGAAATGCTCGGTTCCATAAGTGAATTTTATGTTCCTTTATGAAGTTGGTGAAGCAATCTGCTTCAAGCTTTCACCTATTTCTCAAAGAAACCTTGTCCCTCTGCATCTGATAGATAGCATAACTTTACCTATGTCATTAGAATTTGTTAGATGTTTTCCTAGTTTAGAAAGAACACTAAGAGTTTGAGTTTAGCCGGGGAAAATGGTGAAAACTAGCACAGTGAACACAGAGTAGTGTGATGACCTGTTCTAACAGGCAGATAGCAATAAAAGAGCAGGCATATGAAGTAATGAAATCTCCTCCTTGTAAAAGTGCTTATGCCAAGGTAAACAGGGATGCAATAGTTTCCAGCATCTCCTAATATTCCATCTGTATACTCAAGGCCAGCATCTCAGAAACATGTTCCTTTGAAGTTAAGAGTTCTTGTCTGGGCTTGCATCCTATACACTCTGCTGGTGATTCTTTGGCATACATTTGCTGTCATCTTGCACTATATTAATGCTTTATGCTATGTTGTCCCGTACACACTGACTATCTGGATTCACAAGTAACTGTTGTGCAAGAATGGTGAGGTTTTTTGTCTTTTCATGTGGCATAAGTAGCCATACAAGGAACAGAACTTCCTGGTATCGTTATCTAGGACCAGCCTTTTTTACAAAGCCACTCATTTTTCCCTGTTAATGTCTTTGACACTCATATTTGCTTTTTTATCAGTCCTTCACAGAAAACTACCTTTTTTTTTTATTATTATTTCCAGTTTCACACTTGAATATTTATCTTTAATTTTTAAATTTTTTAATGGTAATGGATATTTCTTCTCCTTGCTACTTAGTTGCACGTCCCAAAATTTCAAGGTGCTTTCATGTTATATAAATACTGTTGCGTTTTATACAGGGATGATAAGAAAGCTCTGGTATTTGCAGATTTAAATATCTAACAAGGTGTACAAAAAATATGGGTTACATACTAAACTTTCTAAATAGTTGATATAACCACCAAAGATTTTGGTGGGAATTTGCCTGAGGCCAGTGCCATACATACGTTTTGGCATCTGACCCAGTATAGGCATGTAATGATGTTTTTCAGCCAAGTGCACCCTGTATTGTCTGCTGGATGTTTTCAATTTGAGACAACAATTGATACTGTGCAATACAAAGCTATCTCAGCATTCTGGTTGCTCTCCAGTATATGGCAGCATTTCAATGCTAACATAAAAAGAGAACAAGAAAACAAAACAAAAATATTCTCATCAGCTTGACTGAACTGCAGCATTATGCTTGTGTTTTTTCCCAAGTAATGAACTTGAATTTTTGCTAGGCAAGGAAACTCAATAACTTAATATCATTCCACAATTATCAAAATAAGATAACACTCAGAAAATATGAAAACTTTTATAATTTCTGACATAATAAAACACTCTTGCCCTATAGCATTACATTGTGCTGCATAGCATTTCTTTCATCTTTTTGATGATAAGCTGCTTGATAGAAGAGAAATCCAGAAAGTAGTGAGAAAAACACCTGGAGCATCCTTTCTGCTTTGCTGTTTATTCCTTGCATAAAAATTTTTTTGCAGCCTAGGGCTTTGGCACCCAAATGTGTTACAGCTGCTAATCCTAAACAAGTTATCAGGAAAAACAATCAGCCAATAAATTCCTTTAGTGGCTTTACTTTACAGCTTTGAGTTGGAGGCCAGCTGCTAGAAAGCTGGAGGGTGAACATGGAGAGGTTGGGATGGGACTTAAAAGTTTCAGGAACTCATAGACAGAGGTGTCAAGGATTAGGTCAAATAGCAATGTGATTTCTCATAAAGTCCTTTAAGACTGGTAGAGAATGGAGGAGACAGAATGGCTGTGGATTCTCTTGCTCATAATATGAATATTAATCATTACTGCAGGGACAAACTGGAAAAGAAAGTCCTTCCAGTGCTCTACTTGTTGTTCTTCTGGCTGAGGTGGTTCTTGACCTCACAAGATCAGAAATGTAAATTTTTGAGGCTTTTTCTGAACAACCAGTCAAAGGAACTCAGATGCCAAAAATTCCATTCACCCCCTGCTTCCCTCTTCACAGAATAACAAAGTCTGGGTTATATGAACCTGTGTAGCTAAGAGTTTGTTCTCTGATGGGATTTTTGTTCTTTGCTGAGAACGACCAGTTTTCTGTCCAGGAAAGTTCTGACTGAAAGAATGTGCAACAAATAAATGAACTCAGGGCATACAAGAACACACATTTTGTATACCCAGAGTTTATTTTTAAAGCTGAAAAAGTAACATAGTGTAAAAAGTCTTTATCCTTTCCAAATCCCATCTTTCTTTTTCACAGTGAAACAACTGGTTTTAAGCTGGAATGTACCTAGTCAGGAAAAAGCAGATAAGAACTTAGGTGTCAATACTGACTTCCTATGAGGTGGCATAAAAACAAGCCATGCAGAGCAAGCAAAATCACAAAGCTGTTACAGTGTACAGTAGTGAAGATAAATTATCTAGTTGTCTCTTGAACTAGTTTATTTATAGGGACATAATATCTGTTATCTATGCCTCTTATCCTTCATGCAAAAGAAACCAAAACATAAATCAGTAATAGGCTAAAGGAGATGACTTCATCAGTTTCTGCTTCATTTGTATGACCTTTTTTTGCTGTATGGCTCTTCTGAGTGAGGATTTTTACTGGATCAGGAGTCCCACTGCAATCTGCTTATATGAGGGTTTTTTTTTTAAGAAATAGACATGGAGTTCTTTTTCTGCAAAATTTAACATCTGAAACAGAAACATCAGTAGTATTATAAATTGTGGAAAAACTTATAGAGGCTTCTAAATTTTAAGTGTATGATATAGTCTCAACTACCTTAAAGTGAGTAATCCTAAAGACCTTATTAGGACTGATCACATGTTCCTATATTTAAGAATGGGCATTAGTCTCTACAGGACTGGGGCCTGCATTTGTTCCTGTGTTCAGTTTGGCTAGTGTTTAATTGCATTAAGAAATAAACAAATGTTTTAGCAATCCATAAGGTTTTTGTCCCTTAACTGAGGCAGTTGTTGCTGCATAGAGATGAGAATTGTTACAAGAAAAAGAAATAAAACAATCTATTTTAAGGTTGGTAAAGAATAGAAAAAGTCTGTAGCATTTTCTAAATATTAGAGGGGCTGAAAAATCTCTCCCAAACAAATTGCTTATGTAGGTGGATATTTACCATAGTGCTATACTTTTCCATATATGCACCTATGTGTTGTCAGGCAACAGATGATTCAGATTATCTATATATCTCAATGGTCTTGCAGTGAGACAAAGAGTAGGTTTTATATGTTTTTTAATAGGTAACATGACTTCTCCAAAAAACAGAAGAAAATGAAAAGAGCAACACCACCCTCAGCCTCCAAATTAATAAGTGAAGCTGATATTACAAATTTGATTTGCTGGAAAGGCAGACATCACAAACAGAAATATCTAGCTTTCAACCTAATTGATGAGAAAATTATACTCTCCTGGTGTGATATTGAAGTTCTATAATTTTAGAATATGTCTTAATGAATAAACTGTTAATATGCTAGACAAAGTATAACCTCCCATCCCCTCTCCTTGGGGCAGAAGTAAAAGAAAGAGATAAATGGAAATATTGTAAAGGGGTAATCACACATAATCCTAATTTGGAGGTTATATTTATTTAAGAGGAATTTCTCACACAGTCTCATGAGTTTACACTGCAGCTTTTCTTTCTCAAGATTTTTTTTAAAAAGATTAAAATAAAACATATGATTTGTAGCTTGCTTTCTGAATATAAGGTTTTCACAAAGTGTTTTGCTGATTGACATGCCAGCATGAGATGTACAGCTGTATATTTTATGTTGCTGTGAATTAGTGATGAATGACTGTTTTCTTTAGAGTGGTTGCACTGGAAATACCTAAGCTGCCTACTCTTTCTACAAGCTTCAGAGATCGTAATTCCTGTAAACTGACTGATATATTCTTTAATCTGTCAGATGTTCAGATATGGTCTCAAGTTTTGAATTTTAGGAGAAGATAAAGTGCAGATGTTCTTAAACTACTTGTACAGATACTGAATATTTTAAATACTAAAGTAATTAAGGTGTTTTTTTCCCAGACTGGCTCCAGTTAAGGATGACATGCCTCAGAATTCAGTCTGAAACCCATCTGAGGTTTCAAAACCAGGTCTTTCTCTTGCTTTATGTCTGAAAAATTTTGAATTACTTGAATGACTTGTAAACACAAAGTACAGAGAAATAAGGGTAAGATTTCTTTTTGTCATAACTCAAGAGATACTTGAGTTTATCAGACTAGTATGGGCAAGTCATTCTGCTATCCAGTAGTTTTGTTAGGGTTTTGGTGGTTTTTTTTTGTTTTGTTTGTTTGTTTGGTTTGTTTATTTGTTTTTTTTTGTTTTTTAAGTATCTTTCTGCCTTGAAAGGGCTTTCCAGTACTTTACTGGAAGAGAGCTGATTACCTGATAGTTCCTTGTCCACCTTGGCTTGCATAAAAAAGTCTAGGTTCAACTCAATACCTGGAATCAGTCATACATTCTGGCTCAAGTATGTTCTGACCCACTGGAATGCAAAACTGAACTGGTGTTTAAGGTGGGGCAGTTTGAATATAGACTGTGGGCAGCATGGAAGTATGAAAGTTGTGTTGGACTAAGAACTGTAGTTATTTACAGAAGCTTGGTTATCTCAGCTGTACTCCAAATTCTTATGCAGTGTACTTATACAGGTTTCTGCAACTTCTCAGAAAACTGAAGACCTTTCGTTTCTAAAAGGTTACTCTGACAATAAGTTAGGACAGAGGAGAGCTATTTAAGATATGCATGGCACTAATATTCTCAAAGGTTCTTGGTTCTTTTTGCCTCACAAATAATTAAGGGGTTTTGATATTGTGGGTGTCGAGATCTGGGTATGCCTAGGAGCAAAATCTCATGGAATGACTGGCACACTGAATTCACCCTTGCCAGAGTGCAGTGCAAATGCAACTGTAGTAAGCTGCTGCCAGCATAGCTCTGAAGATTTAAACACTACATATTATCTTGTTCTGAAGTAAAATATTTGATCTGTCTCAAATCCTGAATTTCATTAAATTTGGTATAACATCTTTATTAAAGGTTTATTACCAACTAGGTGGAGATCTTTTTTACAGCTGTTTATGAAATCCCAATAGTATTAATTTTCACATTAATTTTATTTAATTGATTTAAAGATGGAGTTTTGTTTCAACTGTTGAAATTTCATCTCATTTTAACAGATGTGTTTTTCCTTCTCAGTCAAATGTTTAAATATAATTCAGATTGGATAATGTTTTCTTTAGGTCTTGTTTTTGCATATTAGAATATTTAGATTAAAAACTGGCAATGGATTTCAAAACATAAGATTTTTGATATAATAAAAAGTTAGCCTTTGTGAAAAGTGGTGTAAGAACCTGTTTAATTTCTCTGTGTTCTTTAAGTTTGTATTTATATTTAATATTGAATATGTGAGTACTTCTGAATATAGTGTAAGGTTTCCCAACATTTGGGAATAGATCTGTGAATTTCTTTCTACCTGGTTTTCACCAAGTTTTCTTGTAATATTTCCCTTTTTACTGAACAAGGATAGTGAGAACATTTTATTTAGGTAAAGTGTCTAGAAAGGAATACATTTCTGTCATGGGAATTTATTGCTCCCACCATAACATTCCCTTTGATTGATCTTACATTGATACGTTTGTGATTAATGCAGTTCCTTTTATAAATTATAACGCAATTTAAGAAAGCCTTTTGACCTAATGGAATTGTATCAAAGACTTTATTAGTATTATGTTTTAACGCCTGTCCATTAACAGTCTTTAAGCAGAATTTGACATGGTGGGGGTGCAAGAATCTATACAGAATGATATTAAAGTGTCAAAAAATTAATCATGGAGATCTAGGAGAAAGTACAGCTTGTTCTTAAAATCTATGTCTTGCACATTAATGGATTAAACCTTGATGGTCTAGTAAAAATGGAAAGACATTGTGTTCAGCAGCAATGGTATGGAATATAGTAAGTAACAATGGCACATTCCCCATGCCACAAGTCCTGAGAAGTTGTTGGTCATATTCCAACAATACAAAATCATCCTCAGAGGAGATAAGCTAAACAGTCTCAATATCTCCATGAAGACTAAGAAAAGGTAGTGTTTTGTCCTAAGCGCTTGGCCTTCAGAATTATTTTGCTAAATTCTCCCAATATGATTTTCCAAAAAGAGATATTATTTTGCATTCTCTCTTTTTTTTTTTTTTTTTTTTTTTTTCAGGCCAAGTCAGAACTGTGGCGTCAGAAAAAAAAATCTTTTTCCTTCTGTTTCATAATGCTAGATGAATCATTAGTTGTAAATTTTTATACTCTGAATACTCTTTCAAATAGAGTTTTCTGGACGTTCATTGTATAGGCTCATGAAAGAGTAAAGATGAAGACTGTAGCCTTATAAATTTCTAAACTACTGTTATTTATTGAAAAAAATAGATTATTATAACTGAAATTAATGGAATCAAATTAAGTAGAAAAATTTTTTTAAATCATTAAACAATATATTTGGATATTTATTATTTTTATAATAAATAGACCAATAGGCATCTCTGGCCAATGAACTCAAGGGTACGAATAGCAGTGACTGATGCCTCTGAAGTTAAAAGCACTAAAGTAAAGTAAAAGCAAATAAAGTAAAAACAAATAAAGTACAAATTGCTTAGAAAATCTGGTAACACTATAGGTGTGATTATGTGTTACTGGGAATAGCGAATAGCGATGCTAGTCCCCCCTTTTTAACAATTACATTCATTACATTCACAGTCAACTATCTCTCTAAAATAATTACTTGCTAAATCGTGGATAAATCTCCCTGGGGGCTGGTTTTTTGTTTTGGTTTGGTTTGGGTTGGGTTGGGTTTTTTTGTTTGGTTTTCTTTTTTTTTTTTCCATTTTGGTTTGTTTTGGTTTGTTTGTTTTGTGTTTTTTTGGGTTTTGTTTGTTGTTTTTTTTGGTTGACAGGCTTTTACTGTTTTTTTTTTAAAATGTGAAGTTGTTCCATGTTGACAATAAATGCATAAGTGTTTTATCCTTCCTAAATGTATGCATATGCCTTGTATAAAGCATTTTAATAAAAACATGAGGACAGACTGCTCTTTACAGACTCCTAAGGGTTGACTTTAAGGAAGTAGAGAGAGTAGAGACAGGTAGCAAGTAAACTGTAGAATTTACTTCCCTCTCAGGCTGAGTTTCCATTTGAAGATGGATATTGCCTTGACTCTGTACAAAGTTAACTGCATCAGCTATGGGGATCTGTTGAAGCTACTGAGTAGCTTTGTTAGCTGCATTGCTCCCAGGCTTTCTTTTTCTCTAGTTCTCTGTATAGCAAGAACTATTGACAATTTTGGGTTTTTTTGCAGATTCTTTAATGCCTAGTTCACCAATAAGTACAATGAATTGGTCTCAGTCTGCGATGATTTTCCAGTTAGGTTTGTGCAAGCACAGCCAAAGCATAACACCCTACAGCCTTCACTCAGTCTTATCATTTTGACTTCAGCATTTTTCTTTTGCCTTCAGGCAGTCCATTATACATGGACATTATGCGTGTGGATCTTAGACTCCTATCTAGGCATGGTGATGTAAAAAAAACAGCATTAATTTGTGCTTGGCAGGTCTCTTCTGTGTTTCTATCTAGAGGGCACAAGCTAGCACAGTACCAATTCCAGCTTCATTTTTATAATAAAATTTCATTCTCAGAACTTAACACAGTTATCCTAGATTGTCAAAAAGCTGAGGTTAATAAATTTTACTTCTTCAAAGATTTTAAATTTCTTTTATTGGAATAGTTACATTTCAGCAGACCTTGTGAGCCAGTTACTCCAAGCACTACTTTAGCAAAATGCTGCAACTGAGAAGTGTGTGTGAAGCCTCTTCTTAGTGAAAATGATGTCAACACTGAAATATAATGGCTGTAATATGTGGGCATCTCTTTAAACAGACTGCAATGAAATGTGGATTTTGGGGGATGCCAGAGATTTCTGGGGGTGATCTTGCCAAAGGCCTGTGAGATCATTAGTCGTACCAAAAGTTTCATGAGAGGAAGCTCATGAGATTCTTATCTTGGATGAGTGCAGAATTCAAGAAAGATAATGATTCATTCTGATACCAAGGAGGAAGGAAGGAAGGACATCAATCTTTGCTTTTTGCAATATTTTCTATGTCAAGAAGTAGGCCAAAAACTCCAATGCACAGCACAGGGAGAAGTAAGAGATTTATTCATTACTTGATAATCATGGGTTTTGGCAGGGTATTACACTAGCCTCATGCTCCTGGGCCTGTGCTGATCATCCAGAGCAGTATGAAAATAATTGCTTTTCCTCCTTGAAGCTCAGAAGAATTTTGCCAAACTGGTTTTCAAAACTTCCACAAGTTTTGGGAGAGAAAGCTGGGACATTTGGAAGACTGCCTGCAAACTAAATAAAAGCACAAATTCCTTGTAAACAAACCAAACAATCAAAGATTCGTTTATAGTGCTGCAACTTTTCTGAATGCATTTGCCTGTTCTTACAGCTTAGTTTCTGACAATTTTAGTGGAACTGAGCTAAAACCACAGAGCTTAAAATCTCATCTAAGAGCTATTTGGAGATGAAACCTGCTTCTTTTTCCCTCCAGTGAACGGAAGGAAAACACAGGTAAAATGAACAGGACATTTTGGATGGGGTAAGTTCAGACCCATTCATTGTGTCCTAGCTCTAGGAGTTCCTAAGGGGTCTTCACGTTCAACAAAGTGGTGTTCATATTTGGTGTACCTTAAAACCAATCCATACTGCACTAAAAAAAAATATGAGCAGGTGATCAACTGAAAATTTTTGGAGTTATCTCAGATGTTTGGTAAGGGACTGTATAAATCTGGCCGTGCCCTCCAGGAACAACTCCTGGGACCCTCCACCTCCATGTGATTCCCTGTGTGAGAAAGGCTCTGTCTGAAGGGATGCTCTTCACAAGCATTGTCTCTCCCACTCCAGGTAACTGTGTCTTTAGAAAGTTCCACATGTATTTTCTATTTCAAAAACAGAACCCTCTCTGATCAAGAGATGAAATGGACTTCTAAGCACTATCTAAGATCCTACATGGTGTGTTATATCTGACTGTCATTATTGACACTTTTTGGCATGTAATTACTGTCTCACAGAGCTGTCTTCCTTCTCTGAGGAAGACAGAAGACGGTGCATAGGGTTATTCTGAGCTCATTTAAACTTGGAAGCAAGAAAGCCTTTGTGTCTTGTTTTTCTTCAAATAATAGCCTTAGGGAAAGTGTTCCTTCTACCACCTTCCACATGTCAAATGAGGTTTTTCATACCAAAGACTGTTCACTACATATATTTAGTATAGCTAAAACAATACATTTTGCAAAATATGACAAACATTTTTGTGAAGGTGATGACACTGGAGCTCATCTTCCTCCTTTGTGATGGAATCTTGCTTAAATTCTTCTTTAGTGCTTTACTGATCATCAGAATAGCTTTCTGTATTTTATGAAGTATTGTTTGGGTTTTATATAAAATTTCTTTAGAAATAACGTATGAAGCTTACACTGAGGGAGATGAATACCAGACAGACGTGCAGTTGGTAAGCAAGCACTAAAATCCAATAAAAACTTGCAAACACATAGTGCTTTCAAGCAGATTCATACAGAGAAGCTGAAAGATTCTTGTGTTGTCCTTAGCAGAAGTTGAAACAATTTAGGCTAGGATAATGGTTTACAAATAAGGATTAAAGATGAAAATTAAAGAAGAAAAAATAAGGCATAAAATTATCAATCCAAGCTAATGTAGGAAGTTTTCTTTTTAGGAAGCCAACTACACAAGTAACTGCAATGTAAAGCCTGAATGGAAAAGCTGAAAGGCTGAAATCCCCAAATTTAACAATCTGTTGGACTTCAAGCCAAATAAACCAGGGGTGCTTCATTCATCTCCAGTCTTTTTCTACTACATTAATACATTTCTTTCCCTCTTTTCTCAACTGAGCATGGAGAATTTAACTGATCTTGCAGTGAATTTGATGTTCCTCCAATTCCCAAGGTTTAGAGATTTTAGAATTCCTTATAATTTGTGAATTTGTTGCTGTTTTACAACCCTAGGGGATTTAGTGTTAGCCCAGAAGGCTTTGCTTCATATCCCTGAACCCTTCTCTCCCTAAAAAAAAATGCAAAACTTTTCAAGACATAGCCAGCACTGAAGTTAACCAAGTCCCTCTGTGATTATAAGCTTCTTTCAATAGTGAATAAAGTCCCTGAAATAGCACCCCACTATCAAAAGTGCTAAATAAGGGTCTAAGTGTGCCTATTTTCTCTTTCTATTACTTTCCCTCTTCCATAGTCTCATGGCTGTGAAGGCTCATCTTTGTCTTTTGCTTTTGTGTTTTGTTTTGTACAGCAGTTTATGCAGCTTTCTGCTGTCCATTTGGTTATATCATCCAGCTGTATCCTGTGGGGTTTGCCTCTTAATGTGCTGCTTGCTCTCAGGCCAATGAGCGCAGTCTTTAGAAAGTGGACATTATCCATTTGGCAGGTGCATCCAAACAGATGGAATTCCCTTTGATTTCTTCTGGCAGTGCAAGACTCTTGCATCAGTTTTTTCTCTGGATCATTTTGGTTTTGATGGGGTCTTGCCAGCTAAGCTTAAGCAACTGCTGGTAGCAACTGACTAGGTGTGTTTCTGCCATTTTAAAAGTTCAGAGCACGACTGAAAACCCTGAAGAATTACTTCTCTGGCAAAATATTCAGTGGGTCATAGTGTGTAAGCACTAGAAATGTAAGAATTTCTCTGGACTTGGTAATTTAATGCAATAGGCACAGTCTGTTTGTGCCTTGATGTTTGTTTGAGATCAGGACTCATCTGTATTAGGACATTACCCTAACACAAGCAGAACCTTTTGTACTGGAGGGATTACCTTAGGCAAGAAAGGGAAACAGAGGTTCAGTGACTTGCTCAAAGTATATAGCAATCACAAAGCTATGAAAATCTATTTTAACCGATACCAAGTAATGTCTGCTATTGATTCACTGGGGCTAGATCGGTACTATCTATGTACTCTATGTAGTCATGTCTCATTCTCAGTTCACTGGCCCTCTGTGTCATATCAGAGGATCCATCAATGGCAACCTGCCTGGAATGAAAGTCATCAGCTGCTTAACTCTGCAGTTTAAGCAGAGTTTAACTCTGGATGTGGTTCATATTAGAAAGAAAGCAAATTCCCAGCAAACTGAAACTGGAGGGAGAAATTTAGCAAAAAAAATCTAATTATCTAAATTAGAACTCTGGCCAGGATTACTAGACAAAGACTGTCAAGGGAAGTGTGACAAACAGAACCAGTCACAGCCTTCGTTTCATATTTTCAGTGTGTCGCTGCCTCTTATCTCAACTAAATCCTTTCTACTTCTATTTTCTTTAAACCTTGTAAACTTTTCCAGTTTTACCAAGACTGAGGTAATTGAAAGCTTCCCTTGCTAATTGCTTTCTCAAACATGGCAGGCATCCTCCTGGCATTACCTTAACATCCTGTGAAGCAGAAAAAGTACAGAAGACTGATTTTCTGGGGAAAAAATGTCTTCCAGCTGTGTCTAGAAGATATTACCTTTTCCATAAGTCATTATACATGGGTGAGGGATTCATTGCTCCAGGTTATCATTTGTTTATATTTATGCCCCTGTTCTGCTGGTTATTTTTTCTCAAAAGACAAATATTTAAAAATCAACATCTTACTTTTAGTTTTAAAGTTGATGGGAATGAAACTAAAAATTCTTCTAAAGAGATGTTAAGAGAGCACAGGTCTAGGAAGCTTTAATATTCCATGACTAGTAGGTGACTATGGCTATGAACCTTCATCTTTTGGTATGTTGTTTAGAATGGCCGTAAAAATAATGATATTTATAATATACTTTGACAAAACATTCATATTAAAACACTGTGTAGGAAGAAGTTATTATCATTGAATTATAGATTTTTTTTTTTTAATCAGCAGGAGTAATGCAATATTTTGTTAAAAGCAACTCATATGAAATTCTGTATTTCACCTGTAAGAATTAAATCTCAGTTTCAATAGAAAAATTATATTTGTTTCCTCCACGTCCTACGTTAAGAAAGGTAAACTGGTGAGTACAATGATTGTACACTAATTTTTAACATTAGCAATTTGGCTGCATCTGTTCACTAAATACTGTTTCGCTTTTCTGGTACAGAAAAATCAATACAGATACTGAGGACATGAGATCTATTTCTTGCTCTATTTATCTGATATAGAAAGCAATTTCACCATCATGTATTGACCTTTCTGGACAGATGCCTCTTGCCTGTTATCTTGATTGATACTCATGAAGCCTATTCCATCTCAGAAAATTCATATAGTCTTCTCCATGTTTTTTTGTGTAATTAAGACAGTTTGGTCACTGATTCGGTATTTTTAAATATAAGTGTGGGTTATGGCTGCTTCTACTCTGTTTTCAAACAGCAATGTACAATTAGAGTGTGCTATTGTTGTATGTATGGGAAACAAAGATGCTTAATGCAACAGAAGGGTTACAAAACAAGTACTATAGTGCTTGGCAGGGAGAGAAGTAGCTGAAAATCAGGAGCAAAGCTGAACTTCTGAAAGGTTATCACACAAATAGATGAGTATGTAAAGCAGATTTGAGAACAGACTTGTTAGATTCTTCCTCTGTCCAAGCTTGATATGTGCTCTTATGCAGAGTGCTCCCCTCTCCTGATTCTGTGTGACTGCATCTGTCTACTCGTAATTACCTGCCCAACTTTATCTTCTGTTCTCTTGATGGACGTCTTCTGTTTGTTCAAGGGACTTCAGTATTAACTAATACTTGTCATGGTGTTGCACTGTTTTTCAACCAGACCTGTTTACTCTTTCAATAAAAATTAATATAAAACAGTTAGGTCAAAGATTTCAGACCTTCAACTATTGTAAATAAAATTCTTATTAAAAAAACCCAAACAAAACACAAATTATACTGATCTAACCACTCACATACTGTCTAAGTGTCCCTCATCCTGTTTTACAAAGTTGTTTAATTTCCTTTTCCATTTAGCAAGAGCATTCCCTCATGAAAATACATTTACCTCCACCAAAGTGGCAAGTTTTTATTTAGCTGATCTTGGTATGACCAGAAATTCAGTTCAAACTTTCAGTGAGAGACGAACTGATCAGAACACTTTTGATCTGCACTGAGCAGTGTGAAATCCGACTTGGTGACATAATCATAAAATTATTCCTCTGTCATCTTTGTGAACATAAGAAATCACTGACTCGTTATGCAGAGGCCAACTTTCAGTCTTTGGTAACCTATAACGGACATGACCCAGCAACCAAGCAGGGAAAATTTTATCCAATTAAAAGTCCCTGAGTCATCCAGTCTCTTTAAAATTAAGAATCTAAATAATAGATTGCATGAAGATAGATAACATTCTCAGCATCCACTTTGTTTCAGTCTTCAACACAAAGGGAGAAAAGAAAGAAGATGGGATTCAGCTAAGTGAGATAAATGGGAATGAGGTTCTGGGAATATGAGGAAATAGACTTAATAAGCAGCAAGTAAAAGAATACTTCAATAATTTAAAGTATCTATAAATCAGCGAGGACCCAGTGACATTTAACCAACAGTTCATGAGGAAGAGCAACAAGAACTGTGATGATCCATCAGCTGTATTGGAGAACAGGTAGAGTATAAGTAAGCTCTGAAGGAAGAGTGAAGTAAATAGCAAGCATGTTTTAAGATTTTTTTTTTAAATGCAGGAGGCAAAAGGCTCCCCAAATAATAAGCCATTTCCTTTCCACTAAGAAATAAAATATTTTGCATATGTATGAAACGTCAACTGCCACACCAATTATAAAAACGATCTCTAAGCATCTCTTAATACAGCCTAAAAGTTTTCTTATGTATGCCCTTAAGCTTTTCTTGTGATTGTTGGATGTTTTACCTGGAGGAGTGACAAATATGCTCATGTAATTTTTTAGTGTCACTTCTTTTTGCACTAATTGCAACTATTTAGTTTTAATCTGTCTCTCCTGCTAGAATTTATATATCTGCAAGATGTTATATAATTTCCCCCTTCTTACTAGGAATATCCTTAGACTAGTTTTTATTTGGTTTGTTGAATGATGAGGAGGAATGGTTCCCTTCTCTGGGGAAAATATCTATTGCTGAGTGAGTTTGCTTCTATCTGAATAAGCAGCCTTTGAAGAAAGTGAAATCGCAAACTGGGGAGAGAATTTCAGAAAGACAGGGTGTTGGCTTATATACAGGTTACTGGCTGGATGTATGATAGATGGTGTTTTTGCACAGTTCAGCTGTAAAGGATTTCATATACAGAATAAGCTGTCCTGTCTACAAGAGAATGCAGTATTTCTGATGTAGTAGAGAGTGACATGTGAGTCCAAGAAATAAAATAAAATATTTGAAGCCGAGATATTTGGCTAATATTTTAAGTGGATAAGGTTAATGACATACTGCAGAAGACCACTACAGCTTAAGGTTTCTGGGAAAAGTTTGGAACCTTCACTGAAATGATTTGATGCTGTTCTACTTCCATTAGATTAAATGTTACACGTATGAGATTAAATTAAATAGTAATTGTAGTTATTTTTCTTTAAATGCAAGTGGATTTCTAGAATAGTGGCTTAAGTCTGGGAGTTTATTCTAACATAAGAAAGTGAAATAAGTTTGAGATGTTAACTAAATATATATATATACTTGTTTTATAATGAGACAAAAAGTATTGTTCTGGGAATTAGACAGAAATCTGCATTGCCATTTTCGGGATTTCTCAAAGAAGCATTAAATGTGAAGAATTTCATAAGATTAGAGCTATATGTCTCTGGGCCCTACTAATTTTCATCATGATACTTATCATGTTCATCAACTATATTGCTATTCTGAATTATGTAGTTATAGCAGGACCGTAACAGAAAGAAAGGTGAATGTACTTAATTTCCAAATGATCTGGTATGCTTTAGTTCAAATGGCTTTTAAACAGCTAAGTCTGTTTTTTATAAATGTATACCTTTGAACCTGAAAAGAATTTCTTTCAGAGCATAAACATTCTGTGAAGACACAGAAGACAAAATGGACTTAGGCTGGAGCCAGACAAAGAAACAGAATGAAACATACTGGAAGTAGTCTTGTGCTCTGCTAAATTGGGAGATAATAGTGTTCATATGCAAAATTGAGGTGGGTTCCAGTACTTTGCTGAATTTGATCTTGATATGTGGTCTGAGGTGCTCAACTATGTGCAGAGGGTTGTCTGTATTAAACAGTTGTCCAGTGTTTAGGACAATGATCTCTTAACCCCTGACTGTGTGCAATAAACTTGTAGTTTCATGATGGCAATGAGTAACATGTAGGAATAGACTTCTCGGTGTCACTTTTATGAAAACCTTTAAAGATTATTATTTTTTTCACAGTAAAATATCCTGTTTCAGATAAATGTATCAATTTCTAATGCATAAATCCACTAATGAAACAAAGTCTCAGTCAATTTCTTTCTTTTCTTGAAGTCCATTACAACTCATTTAAATCTTTCAGCAAATGATTCATAATTACTTCAGTTTCAGGAGTATTCATTCTTTACCTTGCCCAGAATTATTACTATGAAACCTTTGGATTTTTTGTTATATTAAGAATAAATTAATTTTTTGTTCCATTTAAATCATTTATTGCTGTTGCTTTTACAAATTAGGGCACAACTTCCATGATTCAATTTCTTAGACAAGGCAAATGATTATAGTATTAATTCATTCTATGTGTAGTATTTGCCCTAATACATTTCTCCTATTTTGTCTTTTGATTACAAGTGACAAATTAGAGAGGAATAAATTTTTATTTCTTTCATTATTCATATTTGCTATAGGAAAAAAGAACCTTTAAAGTTTTTGTATTTGTGATTCCCTGCCAATTTAACAGGGCAGTGAGCTGTATAACAAGGTTAAAATTCCTCTTTAAGCAGTCAATATGTAATAATGAGCACTAAAATACAAATTGAAATGTGAAGACCGGTAAACCTCTACCTGGGAGGTGATTCCTTTTTTTTTTTTACTTAAGAAAAACAAAGAAAAGAAAGGGGGAGGGGGAAGGAGGAACCATTTTTATATATTATTAGAATCCCAAATTGTACTCTTCCTCTACTTTAACGTGGACTTTTCAATACGGCCTCTGCCTGGATCTTCTGCCTGCCTGAGCAATAACAGCTTAAGGTATTCACAAAAGTGGCTTTGGTGTGTTTTGTGTGTTTCTCAGTCTTTGACTGCTCCTCTTAATAATTCCATGACCTGATTAGTATTTCCTCCAGCGCTGAAACATAAGGACTGAATAGAGCATATTTGTATGCTTGAATTAATCCTTACTTGAAGCTTCTATCAAGACAGGAAAACATGGAGAAATGTTTTCCATGTTGAAAGACGTGACGTGGAACTGACGGCAAAATTATTTTGCTCAAGTGTGGGCTGCAGCTCTCCAGGTGATCTTAAACTCATCTCAAAGACAGCAGCCTAATTGGGCAGGATTGAATCTTGCCAGTGTCACATTTAAGTTTGTCAGATTCCCCTCTGCTCCTCACTTCACCTCTTGCCATAGAAACATTTTCTATCCAGGGAGAATATGATTAGAAAGCAAACTTACAGCTGCATTTGCAATACTTGTCTTGGTACAAACATTCTGTGCTTAACATGAAACAAGCTTTTTAGGATCTTTTTTATCTAATTTGATTTTAAAATCCACAGGTCTGAGGATAAAAAAAAAAAATCATTGCATGACATTCTGCTTCTATTTCCCTATTCCTAACTTGGAGAGAGTCTGCTTTAGTTCTGTTTTCTTGCTTCTCTCCCTTGCTGTGATTCAGGCTCACTGGAATAGGAATTTCCATGTTGTGGACCAAATGACTGACTTGAGGTATCCTATATGCACAGGACTGGAGTGCTCTCATTCTACTGAGCAACTCACCACACTTACTGTTGGCCTTGTACTTTGGCTCTGTTCTCAGAGCTGACTCCAGTCTGGGAAACTGCAGAAGGATGTGCTCTGCTCAGACTCAAAATTTTCCCACAAGGCAATATGAATACATCAAGGTGGGTTCTTGGAGCTGAATTCTTAATTCAAGCCTGGCTAGGAAGGAGGCAGGTTAAATACAACCTTACAATCCCTTTTGTAATTTGGACACAAATAGCCAAATGCAGAAGGATTAGAGAGCATGATCTCTTCAGTAGTGCATATACACTGCAAAGAGCTGATGGTGGAATAATTATTTTGAGTATTCACAGAGTGTACTCACTTACAGCCTGACCATGACCTCACTACCTGATAGAATAAGGGCATTACTTCATGCAGATGAAGACTGATTATTTGAATCTTCAGAGTCAGCTTGGCTTTGGCTTTGGATCCCCTCTGACAAGCACCCTTCAGCAACTCTAGTATATTTCTGTTCTCCCAAGTCTTTAATTTTTAAGAATCATTCTTCCAGGTGGATATACTCTACCCATCATGTTAATTATTTATTGCTCTCTAAGAACCAAGAGTATGCTTGAAGCTGGTCTCTCTAAGAGAACTGCAAAGGGAAGAACTTGAACAGTTCTCTGCAGCTCAGTGTGAGACCAGCTTAGTGAATATTTGATTTGCAGAGGGAAATAGAAGTGCTCTCTTGGATGTTTTAATTAGAGTTAGTACAGGCAACCATATCTGCATTTAAGGTTGCCCAGCAAATAAAGCTACATTTATAGAAACTTTTAATTCTTTTAAGAGTAATGGCAGATGCAGTGATTCTTTATGAATTTGGGAGAAACGAGCTTCCAGGAGGGATAGCAACTCATGCTTTTTCATGCATTTCAGATACTGTTGGTCCGATTGTAACACGATGACAACAAGCTAGATACTGACAAGACCTTGCATTCCCTAGCAACAGTAGTTACTTCTCAGCAAACAAAGTGGCAGGGCTAAAAGAATAGATGTTTCTATGTCAGTTGTGGCTTTGGTTCCCAGATCTGTAAGTGCAATAGAAACTCGTAAATAAAATTTAAAAAACACACAAGGGCTTTGATCCCCTGCAAGATTTCTTGTTCAGGTAGAATACTGAACTTATAAATTTGTATGAACAATTCAGAGATCCCAGTGTCTCAGAATGAGATGCTTGACACGGCACTTGAATGTACTAGAAATACCTGAAACGGCATTTTGCTGTGGGATTTAGGCCATTGT
The DNA here is from genome assembly GCA_038380795.1 of Pyrocephalus nanus. Classification (NCBI taxonomy): domain Eukaryota; kingdom Metazoa; phylum Chordata; class Aves; order Passeriformes; family Tyrannidae; genus Pyrocephalus; species Pyrocephalus nanus. Next base: position 45,414,419 of record CM076265.1, on the reverse strand, counting down.
AGTGATAAGAAGCCCAGTGCACTCTGGAAAACTGTTATGTATGTTTAGTATATAGTATCTAATCATCTGAATTCTTGAGACTGGAAGGGACTTCTGGAGGTCATCTGGTCCAACCCTCCTGCTCAAGCAGGGCCATCTAGATATGATTGCCCCGGACTATGTCCAGATATTTTTTGAGTATCTCTCAGGAGGAAGACTTCACAATCTCTCTGGGCAACCTGTGCCAATGCTTAGAAACCCTCACAGTAAAAAATTGTTACCTGATGTTCAGACGGGACCTCCTGTGTTTCAGGTTATGCTCATTGCCTCTGGTCCTGTCAGTGGACACCACTGAAAAGAGCCTGGCTCCATCCTCTTTGCAGTTTCCCTTTGGATGTTTGTACACATTGATGAGATTCCCTCTGAGCCTTCTTTTCTCCAGGCTGAACTGTGCCAACTCTCTCAGCCTTTCCTTGCAGGACATATGTTCCAGTCCCTTTCTCAGCTTTGTGGCTGTTTGCTGGATCCTCTCTAGTACCATAAAATCAAAGAAAATCTTGAGTTAGAAGGGATTATCAAGTCTAACTCACAAGAGCTCCATTTCTCTCTTGTACTGGGAACCCCAGAACTAGACACAGTACTCCAGGTAAGGCATTCCCAGTGCTCAGTAGATGGAAAGGATCACCCCTTTTAGCCCAGTGGCAACACTTCTCATGAAGCCCAGGTTACTGTTACCCTTCTCAGCCACAGGGGCACATCACTTGTTTCTGTTCAACTTGGTGTCCACCAGGAACCTTGGGCCATTTTCTTCCAAGTTCCTTTGCAGCTGAGTGGACCCCAGTATGTGCTGATGCTAGGGTTGTTCCTCCCACCATGCAGGACTTGACACCTTTCCTTGCTGAATTTCACAAGGTACCTGTCCCATTTCCCCAGCCTGTCAAGGTAAATCATTCCTTCCAGTTTTGTATCATCCATACACATTCTGAGGGTATGGTCTTCCTTTTTATACAGATCATTAAGGAAGATGTCCAACAGGATCAGACCCCGTATTGATCCCTAGGGTACACTGCTAGTTAATGGTCTCCAACTAGAATTCATGCCACTGATCACCATGCTCTGAGCCCAGCCATTCAGCCAGTTTTTAGTCCATGTCACTTAGTATGGGCTCATCCAGCCCATACTTCATCAGCTTCTGTTGTGATGATGTAATGGGGGACAGTGTCAAAAGCCTCACTAAGACTGAGGTGGACACTATGCACTGCTCTCCCTTTTTCTACTAAACCAGTCAATGCAGAAGGTCATTGGGTTAGTCAAACATGAATGGCCATTAGTGCCTAGACAGCTGTGCTTCCAGCAGGCAAAATTATCAGCAGCACGTATGAGAATAGACTTAGGGAACTGTGGAAATAGGCTAAGACAAGATTTGACCTAGACCCTCTTGCCTCTTAATAAAGTTAAGTGAAATGAGTGCCGTTTCCCTCCTATTAGAGGTCTATCTTTTTTCTTTTTTTCTTGATATTTATACTGCTTAGATCAAGACAGCCTTTTCTTAAAAAAAAAAAAAATTGAATGGAGAAAATACTTTTCTTCTTTCCTTCTTAATCATCCACTTATGCTGTAGGGTACCACAACTAACATTTTTGGCTAGTTTATGGCAGAGGGTTTAAACATCTGTTTTGTTAAACTATTGTAGCTTTTGGGCCATGGGAGCTTTAAGAGCAGGGTAGTTCAGCCCTTCTTATTGGGGATATTCTGCTTCGGGTAAACAGTCAGCTAATTACTGGTCTGAAGAGATAATACTGCTGCAGTTGGTGATAAGGACAGTTGAGATACTTGGATATATCAGTTCAAATGAATATTTAAGGATTTTATACAAAGTAGACAAGAAAAGAGAGAGAAGTTCCTTAAATATTCATCAGGATAAGGATTAGGGCTTGGATCTTTCTGGTGAATGTCCTAACAGCCAAGCAGCAGAATTTTCCTTTTGCTTTCTCTATTGCTCCCTGAGTAGCCAAGTGTTTCTTACAAAACAGAACAACTTCTGAGGCAGAGAGTGAGACAGCCTTTGTTCAGTGCACCAACACAGACCTAAGTTCAGATTTCTGTCACAGAAAAAGACATTAGTACGTTGGCCTCCTACATGACAGGTGAAGGCTCAGATCATTAGATTCTGGATATGAAAGGAGGCATCTCTTTCTCAGGTGCTTTGTGAGGGATTATATGTAATTTGGCAGTACTCTACAGTCAAATTGTGTCAGAAGTCTAGAAGTGTCTAGGTTGTGCATCCCATAGGGCTGGGGAATTACTAAGTCCTAGGTTCTACTCAGCTGCTGAAGCACTGATAGTACTGGAAATTTAAAAGGGAAAGAAACAGTAGCTTGTCAGAAGACATAGTTCCTAAATGATGACTTTTAGCAGCCAAAATGGAGTTTGGGGCTTCATGCCCTTCTTGGAAATTTGTCCCTAACATGTCAGATCTCTTTAATGGAAGGCATTCTTAAGTAGAGTGTCATAACACTTTTATCTTTTGAGAAAAAAAATAATGAAATGAAATGAAAAGGCTTTTTCTTTTTCTTTTTTTTCCTGTTAGTGACATGTTTATCATATTTATAGGACAACTTTTGTCTCATGATTACTCATTAAAAACAGGGTCTAGGACACAGAACCCTAACTGCCTTTGTAAAGTGTTTTTTTTTTTTCAGGTTTGTAGCTAATCATTATAATTTCTGAAGCAGAGTGATAAGCAGGAACTATCTGGATATGGACGTTATTAAAAAAGTGGTGACACTGAGTAGAAAATGAAATGTCAAATTAACCCAGCTCTTTTTTTATTTCATTGATAGAGCTTCTTACTGTCACATTAGTCAAGATATCATTGATTATAAGAATCTCTATTAAAATTTGTTAAAAGCTCACACTTAGCAGACAATCTTGTTGAAGGTTACTGGCATGAAAGCACAAATCCTTCTCACTATCAGCAAGCAAATTTCCAAAAAGATCTTACAAAACACAAAAAAGAAAAAGCAAAGAAGGAAAAAGTAAAGGGAAACAGCATCATATTAAATGTTATGCTGCGCATAACTATTCTTTGGCAGAGGGGTGAAAATCAGCAGATCATTCATATAGCAAACTCCTACATCTGATTATTACAATTTCTTTCCATATGTTTTGGGGACACTTATGTTGATTTATGTTTTATTTAGTTAGAGTGCAAACTGTGTGGATCAGGGGCTATGTCTCATATGTGTCTGTGAAGTATGCAGCAGAATTTGGCTATTATGTAAGTTGACTTCTTATAACCTTCTATGAAGACATGGCACAATGGGCTGATGAGGGCAGAGCAGTGGATGTTGTCTGCCTTGACTCCAGCAAGGTCTTGATGTTGTCTCTCATAACATCCTCATAGGTAAGCTTGGCAAATACGGATTAGATGAATGGACAGTGAAGTGGATCAGAACTGGCTGAATGCCAGAGCTCAGAGGGCCATAGTCAGCAGAGTAGAATCTAATTGGAGGTCTGTATATAATGGTGTTCCCCAGGTATCAATATTAGTCCAGTCTTGGTCAATTTGTATATCAGTGACCTGGACAAAAGGATAGAATGCACCCTCAGCAAGTTTACTGGTGATATGAAAAGGGGGAAGTGGCTGATACACCTGAAGGCTGTGCTGCCATTCAGTAGGACCTTGGTAGTCTGGCAAGTTGGGTGGAGAAAAACCTAATGAGGTTCAATAAGGGCAAGTGTGGGGTCCTGCACCTGGGGAGGAATAACCCCAAGTATGAGTTCAGGCTGGGGGCCAGCTACTAGAGAGAAGCTCTGCTGAGAAGGATCTGTGAATTTTGGTGGAAGAGAAGCTGAACATGAGTCAGCAGTGTGTCCTTGAGGCCAGGCGGGCCAAAGGTATCCTGGGGTGCATTGGGAAGAGTTTGGCCAGCAGGTCAAGGGTGGTGATCCTATCCCTTTACTTACCCTTAGTGAGGCCATATCTGGAGTGCTGTGTCCAGTTCTGGGCTTGTCAGTATAGGAAAGACAAGGAAATACCGGAAAGGGTCCAGCACAAAGATGATGAGGGGTCTGGAACATTGCTCTCATAAGAGACTGCAGGAGCTGGGCCTGTTTAGTCTAAAGAAGAGAAGACTGAGAGAGGATCTCATCAATACACATAAATATTTCAAAGGTGAGTGTAAAGAAGATGACAGACTCTTTTCAGTGGTGCCCAGCGACAGGACATGAGGAAGAACTTTAAATGGAGGGTGGCAGAGCACTGAAACAGGCTGCCTCGGAAGGACACGGTGTCTCTCTCGCTGGAGACATTCAACAGTCACCTGGACAAGTTCCTATGCCACCTGCTTTAGGCAACCTTACCTTGGCAAGGGAGTTGGACTTGATGATCTCCAGAGGTCCCTTCCAATCCTAACAATTCTGTGATTCTGTGACTTGAATTATAGGGTGCATAGGTAATGTTGTTCATCAAAGGCAAAATATTGAAACCTGCCCTTGACTTTTAGGTAGTCTGGTTAGACCAAACTTCTCATGTTATTGAAAGTTTCACATGGGTAAAAGTGAAATGAAGACTTGATATATAAAACTGTTATTTTTCTGTGCTCTGGATTGACATTCATTTCCTACTTACACTGTTGTGCCCAGGAAGATTTGATGAAAGCAGTGATAAAATTAAGTGTTCCTTATAATACTATAGTAAATCTCACATGTACCTATATTTATGTATGAGTGAAAAGAAAAAACTCTGCCAAGCAATAGTGCTACTTTTATGCATCTGTTCTATTTCAGTTGTTAGAAAATTGTATTGTACACAGCAGTTTATGAAAACAGTGTTTTGAAGAGGAAAAAAATTGTGGAAAATTTCTTTTAACTTTTTCATAGATATCAACCATCTCTTCATGCTCAAGAGAAGATAGTTTCTCCTTATATAATTTATTTTTTAAACACAGCATATTCTATATGAATGATAAAAGTATTTGGATTATTAAAAAAAACCTCAACAAAGTCTGTGTACTGGTGCATCTTGTGAAACTTAAAAATGTGGCTTTAATGAGTCAAAATGATAAAAGAAAGGCACAGGAAAACTACATTTCTGTAAATGTATTACAGTGCTTTCACATTCGCTTTGGATGACATGGTCCCTTGGCACAGCTATTTTTGCACGTTGCTTAAGATCAAAGTTCTATTTTTGCTCCAAGTCTCCTTATTGCTCCTGTTTACTGTATCTTAGTAATTATTGTAGGGTGGCCTTGGACTCTTCTCTGTCCCTCCTCACCCATCGTTTTTGTCAGTGCAAGGGCTGTTTTCACAGCAAGGAAAATGTAGCCAGGCCATCCTTGTTTCTTGAAATCTTGATCTGAACTGGAAACTGAATACAGAAGAGTGAGTTACTGCACTCTGCCCACTGATCTGAGAGCCCAGAGGACTTTAGGACCTGTAGATCACTATGCAGTGCTGGTTGCACCCAGCATCTGGGCGAAATCTAGTTTAAGCAGTAAAATACTAAAGAGATTTTCCCCAGCCTCTGAATTACTGCTGCTATGCTTTACCTGTTTTTAATATCATGTGTTACTAATCCATTGGTTACACTGTCAAAATGAAAACTCCCCAAAGTTATAGCTATAGCACTTTGTTTACATAAAGTATGAGGAAATGGAATTGACAAATCTTTGCTTGGACATCTTGCTATTCAACATATTTCTTCACCCTTGTCAAAATATCAGCAAAATAATTTTGAGTATTCTGCTGAAAATAATAATAAAAAACTCATTTAACTGTTAAAGTATAAACAAACCAAACACATTACAGACTCTCTTGTTAAGGTTCTAAAATCATTTGGGCTTGAAATTAAGATTGGCAAGACATGACTGCATTTATTAAAGAGAGAATGAAGTATTAATTGTTCTATTTTTCAGCATCCAGTCTGCAATTTGAATATCTAATAAGTTTCTTCTATAACCTCCAACTGATGTAAGACTTTATTGCCTTGGAATTGTTCATGTGGAGTTCCAAACATGCCCTAGTTATTATGTATTTAATTTTTTTAACTGGCATTGAATATTCTAGCTTGCTTTTCAGCTTTGCTGCTCCTGTCATTGCCAGAGAAATAATATCAATAATCTGAAACTTTTAGTATTTCACTTCCTTTGAAGTAGTGAATCACTGATTTTTTGAGAGAAGCTGTTATTCAGGGACTTTGTAAAATGAAGTGTGATAAGACACAAATAAGGCTTTGATTTGACTGGCCTACTTCCGAGATCAAGGGCCTGATTCTCCTCTTTGTGTGAGCAGTAGAAGAGCTAAAATTGATGGTATTCCAGTGGTAGAAACTTACAGTGTTCCGTCTGATAAACCACCTTCTGCCTTAATTAAAGCAATATTTACTACTTGTCAAATTATTAATTTAACTCTAAAAGTCTGTTGAGGTCCTTGTAACTGCACCTTCATTCCATATGCCTGCTGTCTAACCAGATGTCTCACACTTTTTCAGTCTGAAAGGAAATAAATTAAAAGCAATAAAATCAACACTGATCTATTTTGTGCCTACTCACTGGCTTTCCCAATGAAAGTCGCTAGGCAAAAAGGCAAAATGTAGGTTTTCCTACTGAATAGATTCAGGTATCTGCACCAGAGTGTACTTAAATATAAACCTGCTCTCTGTAGTGATTCATTAATTAATGATCTGACCAAGTAGACACAAGGGGGATGAAAACAGTGGTAAAACTCTTGGAAATAGAATTAATATTCAAATACTACAGACAGCTTTCGAGACGGCAGCCAAGTGACTGCAATGAATAATGAAGTGTGCCTTAAAATTACATAGAAACTGATGAACCTGTGGATGAGTGAATCAAGAGAGTTTCATTTAATGGAAATGAAAGAATGTCTATATGGGAGGAAAGGGGAAGGGAATATTCATCTTTATGTATTTGTTACATGTTATTACCCTTTTTCTCTGTTTTCATAGCCTTACATATACACTAAGACACAATTAGATGACAATCTAGTGAAAATATGTTTTAAGATATACTTTGCTCAACATGTGTGGTAATCCAAGCCTAAGAAATTACAACCTGGAGCATTAATGGGAAGAAGGAATGTTCTCGCTGTTAAAGCACCAGCAAAGGGGTCTTGAGAGATCTGGTTTCACCTCTGAAAGCTATTGAGTGCTCTATGTGATGTTGAGCAAGTCACTCAAGCATGGGCTCTTTCATCAGCATCTCTAATTGTTTGGATGGTTTTGAAAATTAATTTCCATAAACTGTCAGCAGTACTTTTGTGTTTGTCATAGTTTCCACGTATGTTTTTTAATTTCAGCTCTGTCATAACAGAGATGGATGTCTCCTGATTGCATTGTAGAGCACCTAGTGAACAAAAGCCCTTCATGTGAGTTTCTAGGCACAGTGTGATGGTGAATGTGTATTTCCACATCCTGGAAGACCCTGTTCTTAAACAATGATAACCTGCACTTGAATTGTACTTTGGCTTCTTACATTAGTGAAACAATTCCTATACATACAGTACTAATTTATACTTAATGATTCTTAGTACACTCTTTCTTGAGTGAGTGTTGAAGATTGTGTTGGGGCTTGGGCCTTACACATCAGTACTCTGGTCAGACAGGAGAACAAAGTATGTTTTATGGAATGGGTTTGTGAAACTGAAAACTTTACCAGTCTTGTGCTGAGCTAGCTCAATGTTTTATATGCATGTCATGGTGAAACTTATACCTGAAACCCATAAGAAACACTTCTGAGACTTCAATTTATAACTTTATGTAATATGAATTTAGATGCTGCTTACTCCAAGAATACAGGTGTTCTATAAGTGATAGAAACCACATTCTCAAGACTATTGTATTACTACTGTACTATAATGTCAGAAGCAAAGCTTGGAGATCTTTAGAAGTGAAGGAGTTGATCTCTAAGGCAAACAGAAATATTTCATTCTTTGGGTTTGTGTAAAGAAAGAGGGGGAATTCTGAAAAAGAGTGGAAAATAAAATGTGTTATAAAAACCAAAGCCTCTAACTTTGACACCTGGCTGCCTAGTGGGATTGAAAGCTTGAGTTAGGATCTTCCTCCACATAGGATGGATGGAGAGAGGCATCAAAAATTAGAATTATTATAAACACTCTTATGGCTCTACAGATTTTGAGCACACTTCAATTGCATGCAGCAAGGGGCTGCTGCAGGAGAGCTTATCTGGTCTGCAGTAGTCAGGAGAAGGTGCTTCTTTTATGTATCTGTTAAAGTGCAGGTCTGTGCGCTTGTGTGAGAGTGCATCCTATATCTTTTTGAAACATGTCTCACTTTAAATGAGACACGGGTGTTTTGCTGAGGATAAGTTATGAGGAAGACTCAAACTCCTCTCCCAAGCAATTGTAAATTTGAAATTAAGAGGTTCCAACTGAGGGGGAAAAAAGTGTGGAAAAAGGAAAAATAACAGCCCTTTATTAAAAGATATATGTGTATTGGCAGAAAAAATGAAAGAAAACAAGTAAAACAACCAAACAATACTCCTATATCCACAAATAATCCTCTTCAAAACGAGTCAATAAACAAAGAAAAAGGTAAACAGTTCGGTTTCCTCCCTTTGGTGCAATTCTAATCACAGTCACCAGGGGGCGCTGTTGGATCACTGGTTGTTGCCACATGGGGAGACACCCTCCTGGGTGTATTGGAGAAAACAAAAATGCATTTCCCTCCTCCCAACACTGGGAAAGGGGGAGAGAGAAAAGGGAGAGAACAACAACAACAACAAAAAGTCTTTCCCAACATGAACTCTGTCCTGCTGGCTGAATCGTGGTGTATAGCTTTTTCCCTCTCCCTTTTATGTGAACAAGAACCTCTGCCAAGAAAGAAACAAATAGGAATGGAGAAGGGGAAAACCTCCCAAAACAGTTCCTCTCCAATGAAAATCCAAGCAGAATCCACAGCTGACAGCCAGACTGAGAACAAAACTCACTCCGAGCTGCTACTCCTACCTTGTTCCAGCTCCAGCAGCCAGCCAAACATCCTCCTCCCCGTTTCCCAGGAGACGAGAGGAAAAGAAAGTAAAAAGGAACTCCTCACTCTTCCCCAAAAACAAGATTCTGAGGGCCATTAACTGGGAATATTGCCTTACCAGCAACTTCTTTTGTATTACTTAACTGCTCATTCAAATATCCCCTCCATGGAGTGGGCAGGGGAAAGGAAAAATTCCTGCTTAGTTTCTAAGAACCAGCAAAACCATGGCAAAACCATGACAAAACCAAAACATTATAGAAGTGGGTTGGAATAATGGAAATCTAGGACTGCCTAGCGCAGCCATAGGGATTACATCTTCCTATATTGAAATCCTCCTTGCCACAAAAAATGCTAGGAGTTTATTTATGAAAGTCAGAAGTAAGCAACAATGTTAGATATATGTGCCATAAACACACCCTGTTTCAGAAGTAAAAGCTCTTTCTGCTCTGTTGCTTTCTGATAAGCACATTTTTGGTACTCAGGATCCATTTACACAAGAGGCATTTTTGTTTGGAGAGGTATATTGGCTTGAATCATACCATAAACATAATTGGTTTTCATCCAGACTTCCATCTTAGTTATGAATTCCAAAAAGAGATAATTTCTGTTGGTCCTTTTACCTTGGCCTTTGACAGCCTCTTTTGACTCACTTTTTTTGAGTATGCTTTCAGAAAATTGTTGACCACTTTGAAAGACAGATCTCTTTCTTTCCCCAGGAAGTCATTCACAAATTGTGATGTCTTGATGTTTATTGGCTTTATACACAGATATGTATGCTTATGCAAGTACTTGCAAATGTTGACACAAAGCTTTTACCTGAGATCTGACATGCTGTGTGTCACAGTACACTGTATAGAAATGGCCAATAGAACACTTAACGCAAATTATTTTAAGTAGTAGGTCAATAAAAATAAGTGTGCAATAAATCAGTAAGTTGCAGTGATATATACATATATATGTATATATGTTAGGAAGGTATTCTTTACTATGAGGGTGGTGAGGAACTGAAATAGGTTGCCCAGAGAAGTTGTGGTTGCTCCATCCCTGGAAGTGTTCAAGGTCAGGTTGGAGGAGACTTAAAGCACCCTGGTCTAGTGGAAAGTGTCCTTACTTATGTCATGGGAATTGGAACTAGATCTTTCTTCCAATCCAAACCATTTTATTATTCTATAACTTAGAGTTGCCACTCTTTGGAGCTCTTGTTCTTAAAACTGCCTGTAAGGAAAGACGTGGTTTTGTATGAAATGATTGTCATCAAAGCATGTCCTGAATTATTTGAGGCAAAGTTTTCATGTGAACTTCACTCTGTGAACCAATTTCATGTGATGTGATGATTCTGGTTAAGGAGTTGCTTTGTGTGCCTGCTGCTTACTTCTGCCTGACACCAGCATTTAGTCTGTCACTTGGCAAAACCCTCCATAGTTCCTGGCCTGTAAGAAACTGCTCTGGTTAATAATAAATCACCCTTTAAGACCAAGATCTATAGAAGGTTTAGCTACTGAATTTTAAGACTGTTTATAATAAAGCAGTACTATTTCTACAGTACTGTATTGTACTGTGCATGTTGGCATTAGAAGATTTAAAGTTTTGTATAGGAATTAACACGGATTTTGTTCAGGCTCTAATTGTAGGAATTAGATATCTGCATTTCTGAGAGAATGATCTACAGTTTCTTTCATGCTACTTCCTGAACCTCATCCTGTTCTCTTAGTTAAATGTAATTTTTTGTGTATATGGACTACTAAGGACAATTCATAAAGGTGTCTCTATGACTTTGTTTTATGTAGTTCACATAATTCAAACAGACAGATCTGTTGTAACAGTCTTAAAGTTGTGTTTCTGAAACCACTATCAAGTAGCAGAGGAATGTTTATATTGTCAAAAGACTAACATATTTCTCATGATCAAATACTCTGGATAAAGGCTGGACTGTAAGAGAAAGAAGTAAATTTTTTAGATATGCACTCATATAATAGAGAGGTCAAGACAAAAAATGAAAATAGAATTTCAGATTTGATTGGTTTGGCTGGATTGATTTAGTATTCAGGCTTACCTAACCATTCTTGTTGAATTGTCTTTATTTTCTTGATAGATTAGGATAACATATAAATTTTCTTATGTTCTCCCCCTTTTAATCCATGGAATGAAATGTAAGAGATATAAATTGTCTTGCAATATCTTGCTGACCATTATTCTGAAATTTTATGAAAAAATGGAAAGCCAGTGATAATGATTCTTTTCACATTCTCTTCCCTCTTTTCCCAGTAGAGTAAAATAAAAATCATGTCTTCAAAGTGAAATATTCTCATGAAAAGTTAAATTAGCTAAATTATATCTATTTTTGCTCTGCAGGGAAAAAAGTCAAGATGACTTCTCAGCAAATTATATTTCTCCAGAGCTGATTCTCTTACCAAACTTTATCTTTTTAATATAAGAAAAAAAAAGGGGAAGACAACAATTCATACCCTGTGCAAATTTAATGTAGGAGAAGAGTTATGAATATTCATAATAATGGAATAATTTCAGCTGCTGACTTGTGAATGTCAGTGCAGTTACCCATCTTTGCCCTACCGTTGGTGTGTGGGTATTAGAGAGTTTTGAATTTTTGAATGTGTGGCAACTTCAGAAACAACTTGATGTGGGACTTAGTGTTATGGTTTAGTTGACAGCGTAAGGGTTGGTCAAAGATTGGACTCAATGATCATTTAGGTCTTTTCCAACCTGAATAATTCCATGATTCAAGAATGGCTAAGTAAGATGGATATACAGGCTAGTGTCATATGCAACAATAGTGGCTTTAATATCTGGAAACAGAGGAGTTCTGTCTTACAGTCTGCTATGGGGTTGCTCCTGAGCAGGTGCAGCTTGGAGCCCTACTTAACTTGCTCATGAGTGATAGAAATTTAAAGTTCCCCAAAAACTGTGATTGCAAAGAAATACCTTAAATCAGTTCACCAGACATTGAAAAGAGATTGTATTTACCCCTCCCACCCCCCACCCCTGTATTTTTTGTGGGTATTTGGGAATCGTGGAGATTAAAGGGTTTCTGCACTGCTTTATACAATTCTATTTTGGTAAGATGATCTAGGTATTATAGATTTAGATCTGTTAGATGCACCACAGAAGTCTCAGGGGAACCACAATGCAACCATTCTGCCAGACCTTTTCTACTTTATGTTCTTGCATCTCCCAAAATTTGTGAGCTCTTTTTAAAAAAATCAGAAATCCTCTTTGGTTTCCTAATCCAAAGTTCATTATCTAGAAGCTGACCTGAGGGCCAGATATCTGTAATGTCTTCCCTTACTCAAAATATAGGATCTCATTTCTCGTTAGCAACTTTTGTGAGTTAGGAATGTAGGTGAATCCCTTGCACAGCTATAAGACAGGGAAATAGTTGTTACTGAATCTGTACCTTTCTTACTCTGTGGAAGTACTCTCAACTCTCACAGTGTTTTCTGGCCTGCTTTAGCATAGAACCATATTTTAGAAACAAGAGCTTTTGCCTGGTTGTACGACATTAGTGGAGAGGTAAGGAAACGTCTGCCTTTTCAGGACTTAAAGGACAAATATAGTCTCTGTTATCTTGCTCTTCAAGGATAGATTTTAAAGATCTAATTAAACAGCTCTGAAGCAGAAAGGAAAGAAGGAATTTCTCAAAAATCAGTAGGTTTGTGAAATCCAAGGCAATTTAACATGAGAGTGAGCAATAAGTTAGGATAATGAAAGTCATAAAATCTCATTGAACCATACTGTGACTACTTGCACCTTTTAAGGGAAACTTTATTACAAATCTTTGACATTCTGCTGCGGTCTGTAGTATTAATAAAGAATACTTGCCTGATTCTATTTCTAATTTGCAAAGATTAATCTCTTGGACATGCAAAGAAAAGTGTAAACCTGGGCAATATAATTTTACATTCAGAGCAGAGAGAAATGTATTGAAGAAGGAAGATGTTGAATTGGAGTTTGCTTTTTCTGAAACTTTCTAATCATTTAAGAGAAAGAAAGGAAAAACATATTTATCAAAACCTACTGTTAAGCAGGTTAAGAAATACAGTAATCAGTTATCAGAGCAATGTGGCATGGACTTTTTTTTTCCCCAAGAAAACTGTGGTGTGATCCATGATTCTTGTATAACTCCTGTTTATGTTTCACTGCCTCCAGACATTAAATATGGGCTTAATAGAGCTTGTGGTAGGAAGAATGACTAATTACTTGAGCTTCTGCCCCCTGTTCTACTTTGGAAAGATTTAGTATCTATTGACATGAGTGCACCCACCCTTGTGTTTGTACTATTGATCATCTTTTGGCAGCCACTGGCTGATGCAAGCACTACTATAATTGTAAAAATTATGAAATTGTGTGTGCAGAAATTATGCATCCATGAAGAACTGAACTAAATGCATATCTTTCAAAGAATCTTAGGACGAAACTTTGTCCTTCATTTGGACTTGTCTATACTCTGAAATTTCCCAAATAATTCTTCTCTATATAACCAGGACAGATGCACCGTTGAACTCCCCCTCTCCCTTCCCTCCCTCACTGTTAGATTTCTATTCTTTGTGAATAGTTAGTTTTATGTTTTATCATGAGTCTCCCCATCTGAGATGTCAGCAAACAGAATGAAATGAACACCATTTGTGGATTTTCATAATTTTTGGAAAAAAGACCCTGTTTCATCTCACTGCTTTTTATGAAAAAAAAAAAGCACCCTATCTAGATGAAATCTTTCTATACATTTAAAAAAAAGACATGTCTTCATTTCTTTGTATTACTTTATTACTGTCAACATCATAGAACTAGCCATGCCAGGTTGTTTTTGTAGGGTTGTCCATGACGAGCAGATTGTGTGAACCAGTGTGTTATAGGTGTTTTTGAAAGTTCCAATAAGTTTACAAAGATGCATTCCATTGTTTCAATGCAAAAAATGTTCAAGAGTATGCATAATTTTACTCCTATGTATGTCTCTTTGACTTCTGATTTTTTTTGTCAGAAAAAATGGCTATTTGAAAAGATGAAAACTTAATTTCATGTAAGACATATCTGGTTTAGATGGAAATATATGCTCTCTCTTACAAGTATGTAAGAATTGTCTGACACTGTTTTCAGTAAGGGATTGCTACAATTCCCCAAATAGTTACTGAACATACTCTGCATGCTTCCATAGACAAATGGAGCAATATTTGTCACACTGCCAGCCTTGAAGGAGCAATAAAGGGATCATCAGCAACCTGTCTAATTTTTTCAGTTTTTGCACATTTTTAATAGCACTTGCACGACAAATCCTGAGAATACTACCTCTATAACTGCTGCCAGTGATTGTATTCTATATTCTAGAGGAAAGGGTTGCCATCTGGAGAGAGCCAGACAGGCTGGAAGAATGGGCTACCACTACGTCATGAAATTCATCAAGTCCTGTATCTGGGAAGAAATAATGCCTTGTTCCAGTACAGTCTAGAGACTGATTAGATGATGAGCAGCTGAAAAGGACCTGGGAATCTGGGTAGACAGCAGTAGGTTGTGAGAGACCGCACATTATAGGAGGACAAGGGAGATTGTGTCTGGATATAAAGAAAAGATTTTTCAATGTGAAGAGAGAGAAACATTGAAAGAAACTTTCCAGAGACATTGTACGCTCTCCATCCTTGGATGTTTTCAAGGCCAAACTGGCTAAAGTCTTGAATAACCTGATCTAATCTTGTAGCTGACCTTGCTGTGACCAGGGAGCTGGACTTGTGACTTCAGTGGTCCCTTCCAAGTTGAGTTATCCTATGATTCTATTTTAAATACCAGTGTGTACCTGGATTCTAATGCATTATTTTCACTTTTGTTATATATTTTCTTGTTCTATTAAAAAAATTATTTTGCAATAAACAGTACTGTCACTAGTATGCTGAGTGTCTAGCAGTTACTCAAGACAGGCACTGACCACTGCTGAGCGACCATATGGTCTTTGGGTAGTTTTGCAAATCTTTGTACATTCTTACCTTCCAAGAAGAATGAAGTAAGTTGTTAAAATTCTTTACCTTTCACTGTTATTTTAAGAACTTAAATGTGTTTCAGTTTTCTTGAAGACTTAGCTGAAGATTTGTTGTCTGTTTTATAGAAATCTTTACAAGACTTTAGGGATGTGTTTCACACTGTGAAAAATAGAAGTAAGAAAGCATAACTTGCAAATAATCATTTTGAATGAATAGAAGACTGGTTTCTTCTGTGATCCAATATTTATGCACAAATTTCAAGGAGAATTGTTTTCCACTCTTTGCCCTTTTAAGCTGCTTTTACTCTTTTCAGCACTTCTCCTTTGCTCTCACATGCTTTCATTTCATATTTTTGGTACAGAGTTCAGACTAAAGGAATGGCCTCAAGTTCTGATGTAAGTATGGGCCAAAAAAAAAATTGCTAGTAGTCCAAAGTTGGTGACTTCTAACAGGTAGAACACATGAGTTATTTTAAGATAAAAAATTTTGCTTTCATAATTTCAGCTCAGAGAAGTTTCAGAAGTATGAATGGACAAATTTATTTTAAAATTATACAGGAAGTTATAAGTAATTTCTCAATACAATTCACATTTCAAAATCATAGAATCACAGAACAGTTTGCAGTTGGAAGGGACTTTAAATATTGTCTATTTCCAACCCCTCGACATAAGAAACCTGGCCTAGAACACTTCCAGGGATGGGGCATTCACTTCTGTAAGCAATCCATATCTTACCTCTCTCACAGTAAAGAATTTACTCCTCATATTTAAACTAAACCTACTGTCTATCAGTTCTAGAATTGCCTGCAATTTAGTCCAGAAAATAATATTGCTTTACTGAAGTCCTGAGAGTTTTGTCCCATTACTTTAGACTCATAATGAATGTGACTCCATTGTGTCCTTTAGAAATGATCTTTGTCAGTGAAAAAAAAGTCATTGGAACAACATCTGAATATCAGACAATCTGTTTAAAAACTATCTGGACTCATTTAGACTGCTTGTGTAGGACTTTTCAAAAAAAAAAAAGTTCACAGGAGGTTTTTTTTGCAACTATGTGAGTCATCTTTAATAGACTGACATGTATCCAATTCCTGATTTAAAAGATTTTACTATTAGGGAATGTTCTTGTAATAAAGCTGAAATAATGATGAAGTTATCCTTTTGGTTCTTTTCCTTTGTTATGCCTGTAGTTTTTGTTACATATCTCTTATTATATCTCTGGGGTTTTTTTACTCATGTATGCATGTACACTAAGAGTGTTGCCTAACTGAATCAGGCCACAATTTTTTATTTGCATTTCTAGTTTTTGAAGCCAGATTTCAGGTCCAAGAGTCTTTCTTTACAAGCCAGACCTTCATGCTCTGAAAACTGTTTCCTTTTAATATACTAAATATACTTAATGACAGAGAATCTCATGATGAAACAGCTTCAAGGGATTTGGTTTGGGGATCTCAGAGGAAGAACAGAGATTTTCACTGCTTAGATGAATTATTATGTTATTTCCAAAATAATTTCCTTATATTTCATTATTTTCATAGCAAAAGAAAAAACTATTGTAAAAAATTTAATTTAGTTAAGGAATTCTCTATTAATCTCCAGTAACTTCTGAATAGACATGTGTTAGTTGAGATATTTAATTTCTTTTAATTCCTAGTAAAATATTTCTGTTTGTATAAAATACTCATATTGGTTCCTCTTGAATTACAATCTCTGTTTTAATGAAAGGTTGGTCTAAGAATGCTGAAAGCCTGGAAGGCTCAGTACCACTGAGTTTAGTCCTCTCCTACAGAAGGAGACACAAAAAATGTACAGCTAGAATGGATTTATGGAACTTCTATTTCATAAGGCCCAAGACCATCCTATAAGCTTTTGACTTTGACTATCACCCTGCCCCAAGCCACAGGTACTTTATGAGTCAGGAAGAAACCAGGGAGTCATCACAGAAAGTATTTTGGTTCTCTGGAAGATACCTCTTTATAGAAAACCCCAGAGGACCCAAGGAAGCAGGCTATGTGTTATTTTACAATATTTAATAATGTCACACGTATGAAATATTTCTACCAGATGCTATGTGATATTATTTTGAAGTCACATCTGAGTAAAAAAAAAAACTTGACTCTTTCCAAGACTTTAAAGTCACTGGGCATCCCTTTTCAGTCCTCTTGGGATATCAGAGGAAGCTTGAGATATGAGATTAATTCAATTAATGACTGAATAATCTGTTTTCCCTGTTTATACAGTATCACAACCCCAAAGATTTCTACCACATTGCTTGACTTGCATTTCTTGAATGACTTCTTTGCTCTCACAGTTCAATGCTGGAAACATTCAGAACCTCACTTCTCCTAGGAACAAAGTAGATTGGGGTTTACCTCTTGTTAACAGCAAGTGACTAGTATTGATATTACAGGGATGTTTATTTAGCAAGGACTTTGCATGGTGGCTGAATTGTTGAAAACTACTTCTTGTTTGTTAATAATTTGAATCCACACTTTCCAGGGTTCTGGCGGGTTGACCTTGGCTGAATACCAGATGCCCACCCAGCCACTCTATGACTCGCCTTCCCAGTCAGAGGAGAGAGAATAAGATGAAAAACAACCTGCAGGTTGAAATAAGGCAGTTTACTAAAGCAAAAGTGAAAGTTTGCACGTGCATAGGAGAAGAAGAAAATAACAAGGTTTATTCTCTACTTCCTATTAGCAAGCAGTGTTCAACTACTTCCCGAGAAGCAGGGCTTCAGCAATGTGCAATAGTTTGTCAGCAGGCAAATATTGTAAACAACAAATACCCCCCCTTCCTCCTTTCCTTAGCTTTTATATTTGAGCTGATGTCACATGGTATGGAATATTACTTTGGTTAGTTTGAGTCAGCTGGCCTGCCTGTGTCCAGGATCTTGTCCTTGACTGGGGAAGGAATGTTATAGCTCTGATGCTGTGCTCAGCAGTAGTCAAAACACTCGTGTGTTATCAACACCTTTCTAGTTACCAATGCAAAGCACAGCACTGTGAGGGCTGCTATGGGGAAATGAACTTCATCTCAGCCAGACTCAATACAGAGGGTTTTGTTAATGCTTCTGACATTTCAGTCTTAGTTCCAGCCTGCATCCCACATTTGTCCTTTCCCTTTTTTTTGAGTTTCCCAAACTGTGTTTCCATTTTTCTACTCCTCTTTTATTTTAATTGGGGCCTCAGCTGTTCCTTCATGCTGTCAGTTCTTAAATGTACAGCCACCTTTATTTGATGGTGTGCTTGATGTTTTCAGCCCTATCATCTGCACCTGACTGAACAATAACTAATTTCTCTTCCGACTGAACAATAACTAATTCCTCTCCCCACGGAACTTCTCTTGTAGATATTATTTCTGAGATCTTCAGACATATTATGGAAGGGAAAATTACACCTTGGCTCCCCCTTTCATGTTTAATAATACATTTCAAAAAGTGATTCTTAGAGTGAATGTAAAATTTCAACTGCAGTAGTCAAAAAAAAAATAGTACTCACTCGAAAATAGTACTCCTAATGAACCAGAGGACCTAAGCTTCTTTGAGTCTTTACCAGGTAAATGTTCTATTGATTTCAAAGTAAAAAATGTTTTTAAGAAATGAAGGTTATTGTATTTTCTCATTCTTGTTATTGTTATCCCCATGCAGGGCTGCCTGGCCACTAGCTGGGTTACAGCACTGCTAGGGCACCAAATAGGCCCTGGAGGTGGGAGTTCCATCAGCTAACCATGCCACTGAATAAAACCCTGCTATGTAGAATTACCTGGGTGTTGTGTAAAAGAAAAAGAAGCCCAAGGTGAACTGCTTCAGTTATTAGTCTGGAAATACTTTTAATGGAAGTATTAGGAATAAATAGGTGTTCTTGCAAAATTTGTAGTGTGATTGCACTTGGAGGTGGGACATGACAAGTTACTGAGTATTTAGTTGTTAGTTATAGAAGAGTGCAGTTTGCCCAGAAACAAAGGCACCATATAATGGGGGACACATTGCAGGCGTGTCAGGAAGCCTGTAACACTGGATAATCTCAGCCAATGGGAAATGAGGAGTTTCAACCAAGGGGATAAAAGAGGCTGTGACCACTATGAATTTAAGAGACCTCACTGGGGATTGGCCAGTGAACTTTCCCTTTTATTCGAATAAAAATTTTGGTTAGTTCTTCTGTTTCTTGGATGTTTTTGAGGCTCATAATAACAGAAACAGATATATATATATATATATATATATTTTAGAACAGTAGTATTAAACCCCACCATGTTCCAAGTCTCAAGTGCTTGTGTTAACTGGAAGAGAGAGAGACCTCTCACCTTGTGTGAGGGCTCTGGAGATCAGTGTATATGCCAGGTCTGAGATAAGCACATGATCAGTGCTACCTCAGATACCAAGGAAAGCTTTTCAATCAAGAAGATGCTGAAAATTTAGGAGACTGTGGTGGTCTCACTGGAAGTTTGAAACAGCCTCTGATTCAAGTGTTTGCAGATGCTGCACATACTGTGGTACCCGGGCTATTTGGTAAAGTGCTGTTGGTGGGCTGCTCCTTCCTTCAAATGTGCTCACCAAACCTGCCCACCTGTGGCATCACTGTGTGCCCTGATTAGGGAATATTTATTAAGTTCAGCTTTTTTTGTCTAGAATTTGGTGTGGGGGTTTTTTTCTTCGTTTTTGTTTGTTTGTTTTTGTTTGTTGTTTGTGGTTTTTTTGTTTTGGTTTGGTTTGGTTTAGTTTGGTTTGGTTTTGGTTTTGGTTTTTTTTTTTTTTCAGTAAGTGTTTTGGTGTGGTTTGTTCTTCTGTTGTTTCTGTGAAGAAAAGGGAGTTCTGGACTTCCCAAGGGCATGGTCCCTTTTGTAGATATCCAATGTCCTTTCCATCTGGACTAGAAGACAAGATATTTCAGTTACAGATATTTCAGTTACTTCTGGAGAAGAAAAGACTGATATAAAATATAGAGTTGGAATTCCAGCACAGAAAGTGGACATTTTTTAATTTTTTTTTTCAGATCTGTAGTAGAGCACAGATCATGTACAAAATGTACAAACCCAAAGAAAACTCAAAATTACCTATCAAACAAATCAATTTTTTACAATCACTTTTTTCCCTTCTAAATTAATATTTAATCCAGTATAACAATATTCCTATTAAGACAGTCAGGCCTATGCACAAAGATTTGTCAGAACTAGCAGGACTTCCCTGCCTTGTGGAAATCTGAACCCTTCCTTTATTGCTTTTTTGTTTTCCTGTCACTTGACGGGAAATTAATTAGAAATCCATCTCTATTAGTTTCAAAATCTATTTCTTTCCACTTCCCTTCATTTTTTTCTTATTGTATTCAATGATTTGATGTAAATTTTTTTCAGTAGAGAAATATGCCATTACTCAAAAACTGATATTTCCTTAATTGACTTACTCATTCTCCTCTTAACATCTTTATTGATAGCCTCTCTGAATGCTTTTGTGTTTTTTAGAGAATGTTTTATGAATTTAAATGTCAATGATTTCCCCAAAAATCACATCATTGGACTCCATATATTCTCCAAGAATTTACCATGGCTCCTGAGAGAAAAGAGACTGCAAAACCCCCATCTTTTTAATAAATCACCTTGCATGAACATGTATGTCTTGGATTTGTATAATTTTTCTTTAATGACAAAAATAACATTAATCTTAATAGAACATGCTGATTGCTATGTTGTCTAAATTCCAAAGTAATTTTGTGTGAAAGCATCCAGACTTTCTGCAGTCAAACTTATTTACAATTTTTCAAAATTAAATGGATCATATGGAGTTTTCTTACTGATATGATCTGATTTTTCCATTTTGTTGACACTGCACTCAGAATTAATTTTTAAAGAGATAGTGCTTTGTAGCATTCCAAAATTTCTGAATTACTTTGTTAAAGCAAGTAAGAAAGCTAAAAATCCTTTAAACTGATACTGGACAGCTTGTCAGTACCTTTGCTGTGTGTATGTCTCTGGACACAGTGAGGTAACTGCTTAATAAATTTGATGGTCATTAATATTTGTTTTATTCATCTGCACCGTAATCTCAAATTATTATGTAATGGAATTTCTTCCCAATAGCACTACCAAAAGGTTTAAAAATATTGTCTTCCTTCTGAATGAATTAGCTGGGAAGAAAATAAAGCTCATTCGGCCTGTGAATCTCTGGAGGTCAAAAGTGACAAAAATTTTAAATCAGTCAGGGAGTTTCCTTGTTAGAATAGTAGAGCTGTGCTCCTTTTAATCATGAATTAATGAATTGTATTTTTCCATAATATTATGTCAAGAAACCTCGTGTTTTTTAGGTAAGTAATGAAGATAAATATTTTTAGCTACACAGTAATGAAGTTACCAGTCGTGACCACAAATAGATGCATGTTGTGGTTTAAATACACATTATGTCTCCTTAACTAATTTGAATTTAGGTATGTGCCTGTTCTTAGTATTTATTGAAGGCAAGCCACTACACCATAGATCTTGCAGGTAAAATTCTGAAGTCTGCATGAGATGGGATGATCACAAGTGGAACAGCAGACAAAATAAGAGAACTGTGGGTGACTGTGTAGAGGTCACTCTACATTTCACCGACAGAATGAAGTCAGTAGATTTCCACCTTGTGCCAATTTTTTTCTGCCTGTCTGCATCACTACTGTAATTAGGCACAAGTGCAGGTGAGCAAATCCAATGTACTTCCACTGTGAACAACAGGTAAGTTAACTTTTTTCTCTACTTTACTGCTACACTGCTGATGCATTAGCTCTCAAGGCATTTAAGTTTTTGGGTGTTTTGCACTATTTTTTTACAGATTTTTTTCCTTTATCAAGTTTTTTTACCTGTTTTTTTTGTTTGTTTGTTTGTTTGTTTTGTTTTGTGTGTGGGTTTGTTTTGTTTTGTTTTTTTGTGTGTGTGGGTTTGTTGTTGTTTTTTTTTTTTTTTTCCCCCGTTTTTTTTTTTTCTTGGGTTTTTTTTTTTTGGTTTTTTTTTTAATGGGTCTTTTTTTTAGCTTTTACAGATCTTCATGTAACACTATAAGCAATTGCCCTGCTCTAATTAATTGAAATTATAAATAGAAAGTTAATTAACTAAAAAAAGTCCACTGCAGGGCAAGTTAGTAGACTGCTAAAGAAGACATGATTTACAGTATTTCTGCAACTTTCTTTATAAAGCAATTGCTCCTCATTATAATAATGCCAGGAGAGCACATAGAAAAAAAAATGTGTTGCATTAGCTAACAATTAATAAGCATTTGTAGCTGAATGGAAACCACTTTTATGTATTATTTCATTAAAAGTTTAGAGGATCCATGAAACCAGAGAATAAATAAATGTAATGATTTCAAGGTAATGGTCTCCTAGGGGGTATGAATATTGAACAAATGTGTTAGTCTTGCTTACTTACCTCAGACTTGAAACCAGGGGCTTTTTATACCTTAATTTTTCTATTCACTCTTTCTTTGAAAGATCAAAGTGTGCTATTAGATAAAAGAGAAACAGACACAGGTATTTTTAAATTGTCATTAGTGTTACATTCTCTATTGTAGCATAACAAGAGCTCCCCTTTTCTGTTAAATCCCCCGTAGTTTAAATCCTTTTTTCCATTGTGAAGGATAGCTTTTGTGGCCTTGAAGAAAGTAGCAAGTCTTTTGTAGAGGCTGACAACTTCTGAAAGAGATATCAGCATTCCCTTGGCTGTATATATATCCTTGGCTGTATATTTATTTGGCACTTTTCCATCAAGGCTGTACCACCAAACTCAGTGTTTGCATGTACACTTAGGTGACAGGCAGACTTTTCATCATCTTCATCATTGTTTCACATAATCGCATTAGTAGGCAGACCTAGTTAGCACCTTCTTCATTTCAGCTGCCAGATAGATTTGATAATGGTTTCAACACAATACTGCTTTCTTGATTCCTTACATCATGAAAATGTCCTGTAACCGATGGGCACACAGACAGTCCGCAAGTACAACTGGAGTTTGTGTAAAGAAACATACGTATGAGGATCTCTAGAACTCCAGGGTGTTCCTCAAATTCAATAGTTTAGATATGTACAGAAGCAGCCACTGATGTTAATTTTCTTGTTGTATCCCTTTACTCCTGGTTGCTTGCCTGCCTGTATTCATGTGTTGGCTCTTGTCTCTTATTTCAACTGTAAAAGTTTTGGGAACAAAACTACCTCAACTGTGTATTGCTATGGGGCCTAGTACAGAGTAGTGCTGATTCTTGGCTGAACTTCTTAGAAAAAAGTACATGAAAATAATTTTCAGGTTTCTAGTAAGCCTCTGAAAATTCCATTATTGCTGCTGCTTTACTATCCCCATTTCTAAGTACGTCCAGCATGGTTTAAGAATTTTTATTTTTTTCAATAAGCTAAATACTGTTCCTCACTTTATCACTTTTATGAGTTTCACAAGAATTTACTAAAAATTGTTTTAATGTGTGTGAGTGTGGTCATAGCAAGGGTTTAGGTGGGGTGTCCTGAACATATGAGTGTTATTTGCAGCCTTAACACCCAGGTTAGGTGTCTTGCATATCTGTGAACTGAACATATACACACTTTAATGGATTGCTGAATAATGGGGTGCTACTCAAGGAAATTCTAGGCTGAGCAGTCATCTGAAAAGTATGTTTTAAATTACTGTTTTGCTACAGTTTTGGGTTCTTAGTAGTGTTATAATTTTAGTTCAGGAAAAAATCTAAGCAGCATTTCCAGCATGCAGGCTATCCTTATCTATCCTTTTCAGTTACACTGTACACTCCACCTCTCTTAAATTAATGTTTAGTGCTGAATTAGTTTAGAATGGTGCAAATACCTGCTCCAGAACTGTCGCTCACATTTGTTGTGCTCTTAGGGTGGGATAGATGACATGCTCTTTGAAACGTATCAGAGGAAGCAGCACTCAATCAATTAATGTGAGAGAATCACACAGCAGACCATGACTCCCCAGGGGCAGTGAGTATCAGCCTGCTCAATACATTCACAGTGGCTGTTGCAACCATGTGCAGAACAAGTGGCTGAGGCAACCTTGTTCATTCAGTTGAATGCAATATGCTAATATATTCTCTCTGGTACACAGGTGTTCCCTGATAACTAATACTGACCTCCATTACGTAGGATGTGGAGCCTGTAATTAGCAGAGGAGGGTGAGGCAGTGAGGAATGCATGTGCCTGAAACACACTGCATGATCCCAGTACACATGTACTGCCTAACTGGAGGTCACAGGGGAAGGCCAAAAGTACAAGAAGCTCTAAGATTCTCTTGTCACTTTTGCTGGAAGGAGAATCAACACAGTAGCCTGGAAGATGGAGACAGATCACAGGGCCACTTCTGGGGCAACTCATATGAGCCAGGTTTGTTAGACCTGAAGATGAAGTCTTCTGCCTTTCTGTTCCAGTTTGCTATTGGTAAATGCTTTGGTAATTTTCAGAGTAATTTTTATGCATCTGGATTTTGGAGTCATGAATGTCAATACCCAGAATTTTGTACTGTCTTAATTTTAGAAGCTCTTTACCCACAAATTTACTCATGTATAAACGGTTACACAAGGCAAAGGAATAACAGCAGAGCTTTTAAATGCTTTTTTTTTGCCTTGGTCTTTAATAAGACTGATAGAACTTGGGCTGCCCAGTCCCCTGAGTCAAAGGACCATGAGTGTGGAAACAGTGCCTTTCTTTTTAAAATTGTAAGGGATGAACTCTATATTAGCTGAATGTTCACAAGTCCATGGGGTCTGGTAGGATTCATCCTAGAGTTCTGAAAAAACTAGTAGATGTTATGGCAGGATCCTTCTCTATCAACTACTAAGGGTCTTGGGTGTTTGGGGAGGTCTCTGCTGACTGAATGCTAGCCAGTTATTCCCATCTAAAAAATGACGTGAGGGAAGACCCTGGGAACTACAGACATGTTAGTCTACCCTAAGTTCCTGGAAAAATTATAGAGATGACCATACTGAGTGATACTAATAGGCATTTAAAGAATTGTGGAATCATCAGGCACAGTCAATGTGAGTTCACAAAGGGAAAGTGCTGTTTAACCAATTTGATATCCCTCTATGATAAGGTCACCTGCATAGTGGATGAAGGGGAGGCAGTGGATGTAGTTTGCTGGATTTTAGTAAGGTTTTTGATATTGCCCCCCACAGCTTCCTTCTAAACAAGTTGTCCAACTGTGGGATGAGCAGTTTCATGGTGTACTGGGTGAAGAAGAGGCTGAAGGGCAGAGCTCAAAGGGTTATAGTGAATGAGGCTACATCTGGCTTGTGACTGGTCACCAGTGCTGTGCCTCAGGGTTCAATTCTGTTCAGTATTGAACAGTTTTGTTCAATATATTTATCAATGATCTGGATGCAGGAACACTCCATTAGCAGGTTTACTGATGACACCAAACTGGGAGGTGCTCTCTTGAGGAACAAGAGACATTGCAGAGGGATCTAGACTGGAGCTTTGGACAATGACTAATGGGATAAAATTTAACAGGTTGAAAAGCCAAATTCTGCTCTTAGACAGAGTAATACCAGGTACAAGTGTGAACTGGGAGGTGAGTGGCTGTAAAACAGCTCCATAGAAAGAGATCTGGGAGTGCTGGTTGACAGAAGCTCAGTGTGAGTCGGCTGTGTGCCTGAGCAGCCAGCAGGATGAACCACTGTGATTATCCCACTGTATTTGGCTCTGGTGTGACCTTGAGTACTGTGTGCATTTCTAGCCCTCAAAATTTAAGAAGGATATAAAGGTCCTTGAATGCATCCAGAGGAGGACAACAAAGCTGGTGTCAGGGCTGAAAGGAATGTCCTATAGGGAGTGGCTAAGGACTTTGTGTTTGTCTGTTTTAGAGAAAAGACAGCTGAGGGTGATCACACTGATCTCACACGTTCCTGAAGAGGAAGGTGCTGATGTCTTCTCCCTGGGATCCAGTGGTGGGACATGTGAATGGTTCAAGGCCAAGCCAGATGATGTTTATATTGGATTTTAGGAAGCATTTCTTTACCAAGAGGCTAGTTAAACACAGGAACAGGCTTCCTGGAGAGCTAGTTGTTGTCTCAGACCTGTCTGTGTTTAGAAGGCATTTGGACAATGCCCTTAGCAACACACTTTTGGTGTACCCTGAATTGGTCAGACAGCTGGACTAAATGACCATTGTAGGTCTCATCTAATATTCTATTCTAGTCTAGGCTACATTACTTCTTCTGGAGAAGTACTGCTACTCATTTTACAGTTAGGCATTGTTATTCTTAATTACTCAAATAAAATAAAGAGAATTAATTACAAGTAAGAGTTTAAAATGTTCAGTATTACTAAGAACTACATTTTGTTATTGAGATAAACAGTGCTATTATCTCTTCTTCACTTTACATATTTCTGTTCTGTGCAAAGTATTTGAGACCATCCAGACTGCAAAAACAAATATGGATAAATTTATGAGTACAATGTGGCCTTGCAGCTAATAAATTTTTTTTGAGCTTGTGTTGGGTCTGACTGAGCTGGAGATAATTTTCCCCATAGCAGTCCTTGCGGTGCTGTGTTTTGTATTGGTGGCTAGAAAGGTGTATGGTAACACACCAGTGTTTTGGTTACTGCTGACCAGTGTTCATATAGGACCAACATTGTCTTTCCAGAATTTCATTCTGACAACAGTAAGCTAAGGGTGACCAAGACCTTTGGAGGGGATGTACCAAGAGTGTACAAAAGAGTGCACAAAAGAGTACCGAGAGTGCTCACAAAAAAAAGGTAAGAGAAAGGAGGAGGAGAGGGAATGATAGAGCAGCTTTGGTGGGCACCTGGCATCCAGCCAAGGTTGACCCATTACAGAGTTAGAAAAATGGCTTGGAAGTCTCATTCAAAGAAGAAAAACCCTTAGTCTCTTCCTTTTGGTTCCTTGTTGACCATGAAGAAATGGCCAAAACGACCAAGTAGAGAGAGATGTTACCCTCATCTAGAAAATATTGATTCCTTAGTTTCTAGGTTCATGCTAAATTTATTATTAAGAAGTTGAATTTGTCTTCCTTTAAAGACAACTACAATTAATATTTAATGAGCAGTGTCCACTAGGTACCTACAGTGCTGGTATTTTTTGTTGGTATTTCATATATATATCATGGTCCTCATTTGGAAAAAGGATGCGTAGTAGACAGTTTTTTCCAGTAGTCAGTCAGTTCTGAGGTTCTCCAGTAACACTCACTTTCTCTTTATTTCCCTCTGTCTCATTGTACTGATTTAAGGGCTGGCACTTAAATCATGTGATTCATGAAAGATGAATTTGGAAGTTTGAACAAGGGCTGTGAATGGTCTCAGTAATCCTTTGAATACTCAGAATAGAAATGCCAGTGATGACTGAAGGTTAATTCAAATCTAATCCAAACTTCTGGGTGTACTAAGATGAGTTGGAGTCTTTGTGTAAGTCTGAGCTGTTACATTTGTCTCAAGTCAGATCCTTCAGAAAAAGATCTAATAAATTATAAACATAAAAGAAAACTAACAGGGAGGTGATGAACTTCTAAAAACCACTTATCAAAGCTGCCTGTAATATTATTTTGAATTGTGGAATCACCTTAGACGTACCGATTCATTTTGTATAATCTGGTTTGCACTTTATTTTTAGTGTAGCAGTTGGATGAATTTAAAAGGGTAACTCTTTCCACAGTCTCTGATACATTTAGAGTTGCATTCAAAGAAAACGAATGCAATTTTATTTTTTTTTTAGTTAAAAAAGAAATTGTTCTTGAGGGGAGCGGTACACAAATGCTATTCAAGTTGTTGTGGGTTTGCCAACCAGCGTCCCCTGGGGCTGAAAATAGTTTTTCCAGGTGAATTTCAGAGCAAAGCCAATCAAAAGTTTTAGTAACATCTCTGCCAATTACATATTTAAGAAAATGGAAGAGAAGCTGGTTGCACAGAAGGAAAATGGAAGAGCCAGAGTAGCAGCCGGCCCTGTTGGGCCCGGGTGTGCGCCCCCCACCCTGGGCCATGTCTGGCTTGGGCAAGAGGGTCCAGGCTCCCTTCTCTCCTGTAACAGAGTAGAGAAAAAAAAAAACCTTTACAGAAGAACCTAGACGAGATGTATTGCAAAAACAATTACAGGCAGAGAGAGACAGCAAAGCCTCCAAGGTCAAAGCTGGCAGCCAGAGGAGCAAGAAGCCCAAAGAGGGGGGGGGCTCCGTCTCTATCTCTCTCCCCTTCTCTCCCTTCAGCAGGGAAAAGACTGAAAACTACAAACCCCCACTGTCTGTGGAAGATTTTTGGGGTGAGGAGACCCCACTGCAGCTCATGGAGAAGCCTACACTAGAGCAAGTGAGTGTATGAAGAAGATATGACTCCATGGGAGTCCTAAGATGAAACAGAGTCCTGCTGGAGACCTGTGGCCCATGGAGAGAAAGACCTACACTGGAGCAAGTTGTCCAGGGTAGGATCTTGTGATCCCAGTGAGGGATCCATGCTGGTGTAGCTGAATTTGTGACCCTAAGGGACAGTACAGAATGGAAGAATTGTTGCTCAAAGGTGGACTCACGCTAGAGAGATCCATCAAGGACTGTCTCTTTTGAGGAGGGACCCCACAAGAAATAGGGGTGGGCTCAAAAGTCATTATCCCCTGTGACCCTGTGGTGAAGGCCATGGTAAGGCAAGTATCTCCTTTCAGTCCATGGAAGATCCCCATAGGGCTTGGGTAACCACCAGCCTCTGGTCTTAGCCCAGGAAGGGCTAAGCCCAGCCCTGAGGTCAACATAGAAGTGAGAGAGACAGAAAGACAGTTCCAACTGCGACAAATCAGAGCTTTCATCCTAGAGATAATAGGAGAGGAACTTTCAAGTGCTGCAAAATTATTTAGAAGACCTGTAGCTCTGGAAATGGAAAAGACATTGCTTCTCCTCCTAAACTGATACAAGAGGGGAGGGATACTTCTATAAATACATAACACTTTTGCCTAATTAGAATTGTTGTATATATAGTTCTTTAGTTTTTATCTTGTCAGTAATAAATCCTAATATTATTCTCCCCATATCAGATCTCTTTTGTCTGTATATACCTTCTCTCAACTTATAGCAATTGTGTGAGGAGTGAGAAAAATTAGCCCAGAGTAAACCCACAGCAATCTAAATGCTGGAATCTTGACAAAAAAATGTAGCTTTAATTCTAGAGAGTTTAGGGGACTTTCATTTGTGTTTAGGCAGAGAACCTGAATTCCTTGTGGGGAAGCAAGGCAGTATTCCTTTTCAGACTTGCCTATCTGATTACTTTTCCCAGCTGGCAGTATGACTGGTTTGTTACCTAGTAGAAAGAGTAATGGAATTGGAAAGGCATGAACGAGGTTAAGTATCTTGGTTTTATCTAAAATTGAAGTCCCTTGATATTTCCTGATGAAGCATATGATAGTATAGAGTAAATTAAAACAGAAACCAACTTGGACAAATGTCTGACAGGCATCTCTTGATGATTCTTCTTAATGAGGAATAACAGCTCTTTCTTTTCTTTCTTTTATCCAATTCATCAGGGCAAACCAGCCCACAGGTCTTTGCAATAAAATACAAAACAATTTCTAACCCCAAAGACTGTGTCAATTTAAAGAGCACTTTTACAAGCACAGTGACAGTCTATTGCACTTCTTTAGAGAGTTCATTTCTGGTGTCAGTTATAGCATCATAATGTTCACTGTATTATTGTTCTACTTAGTGAATTGCTGATGTGTATAATGATGCACCTGTTAGTCAAGAAATCCCTCAAAAGCCAAACAGTGCTATAAAATTGACATACTCACACACAGCCAGAACTGTCAGGATGTTTCCTCTGCATTAGGCAATATTTTCTGCTTTATGGCCATTAAAGACTACAATAAAACAGCTGTTGCTGAGTGGTATGTTGTCAAATATCAGTGAAAAGCATTGAGAGGATAGCAATGTGATGCACAGTGGAACAGCTAAGGATGGTCAGTGGTTTTGTTTTCAACCCTGTTTGTTTGGGGCTTTTTCTGTGTGTATATGTCTTTGCCCTAGGCAGGAACTTTCCAGACAGCAGATAAGCTAGGTCTGTCACTGCATTCTGACTTCTTTGTCTCTCTGATTGTTAAGCTGGACTGCCTTTACTACCATGATGAAAAAGTGAAAAAAGAAAGACAACTTCAATAAGGAACTTATCTAATGCATATTTTCCCAGGAGCACTTTGAATAGTAGGGAACCTTGGAGCCTTCACCTTCGCTCCTGTATATCTCTTGGCCACCTGTGTTTGGGAATGAGGATGCCTGCCATTTTAAGGAAGATCTCAGGATCTCCTCCAACTTTCTGGCTCTGTTTGGAAGCTTTTTTACTGATAGAGCAGAGGGGATAGATGATCATCTGAGGCCTCTTCACTGCACAGATCCTTGTATCATGGAGGGTGTGCTTCAGGCGCCAGAGGTGTGAAAGCCTGATCTCCACAGATGGCCCAGGAATACTCCTACGGAGAAGAAATGTAAGTGGATATTATCATGACCTTGAATGCCATTCTATGGAGCTGCGTAGTGTTTATCACCAGCATAGTCTGAGGATCACATTTTAAGATAACCTAAAGAGATAGGAGAATATTATTTCTTTACATGAGTACTAGAAGTAACATTTTTCATCAAGTAGCAAACACATAAAAAGCTACTGCTCTTCAGAAATATCTTAGTACTTTCTCCTACAATTGCAGATATGTCATAAAAATACACAATTTGTTACAAAACATTGATGAGAATCAATCATGCTAAGTTCCACTTCAGTTCTGTGGAACAGGACCATGCCTCTCTCTTTAGATCACGAGCCAGCACCCTGGTTGGGTTTAAGGATCTCTTAATATAAGGAATACATTATAAGTGGAATAAGACAAGATAGCAGAGATGATCAAATTATTAGATACATTTTGATATAAATATGACTTTCTCTTGTTTTAAAAAAATAAACCAGAGAAGGAAAAAATTAGGTCAACATGAAAGCCCCTTGCAGATATTATTTTCTAGCTAAACAAAACCAAGGTCTATTTCAACTGTTTCAGCTGGCCTCAGATTAGAAAAATGAGGTCTGTGAAATACACAACAATCTGATTATGAGAGGCACCAGAACAGCATGATCTTTGAATACTATTCAGCCACACAAATTGTCTGTTAAATTGTTGAAAAAGGGTAACTTAAATTCCAATTCAGTAATTAAATGATTTCTTCTGAAGACAAACCATTCCCCACTTCTTAGGTAATAAACTGCATCTGTTTTCCACAGGCTATGCATATAGCACCCCCTCAACTTCTATGATTAAACATTTTTTTCTTAGAAGGTGGGGAAGTAACCATCTGGAGGCTATTGAAATCAGCTGTTCACTTACCAAAGTGGCTTGAAGCTGTAGAACAACAGAGCAAAGAGTCACAAAACATTCACTCAGGTAAGAGTTCTCTGAAATATATGTAACTCAGAGTTCCACATATCTCAATATTATAAGTTAGAATAGGATATTTTTCTTTTATTTCCAACCTTCCAGGACCCTGCTCTCCTATATTCCCATTTTCCTTCTCTCTGTCCCTGCATGGAAATTTGTTAGATTCAGTAGTTTTTTGAGAAAATTTCCTTAATAAGTTACAACATACTCTGGAAATTCATTTTGCAATGTTTATAACACCATTGGTTACTCAGCATGGGGGTATTTGCATTTCTGATAAAATAAAATAGTACATCTAGAAAGATATTTGCTAGTATGAACAGCAGGATTCCTGTGATGTTGGGTAATAGGAACCTTGAATCTATTTTTGGCTCTCTTGGTTCCTCTAAAATGGATATATCCTAAATTCTCTATTCAGTTATTCAGTTATTATTATGTGCATTTGAAATATATGCATCCCTATGAGTACTAAATAAAGAGATTACAGAACGATTTCTTATTCTGCAAAGAAGGAGAAAAGTTTTTAATTTCTTTGCTTCCAAATAAATTCATTTGGTTTAAGCGGCTATTTAAGAGAAGAGATATTTGAGAATACTATTTGAGAATTTAATTTCAACTAAGTCTAAATTTGCAGTTCATTTTTCAGAACAATTGTGATTAGTTTTGTTTAATCCCATTAATTAGTTTAATTAATTTAAAACTATTGTTATTATTATCTTAAATGCAGACAGTATCCTAGGATCAGCAGCCACAATTCCCATCTTTAAATCAAACAGTCTAAATATACTGTGCACAGACTTAAACTCAAACTGCAGCCAAACTCTTTTTTACTTTGATTCTGCTCTTTGAACGGATTGAATCACCATCCATCGTGGTCTTGCTGTCCAGGGATTGAGACATTCTGTCTGAACAAAGAGGTAACTGGATTCTCGTACACTGAAGAGCAGATGAACCTCCCACTCTCTGGTTACAAGCTCAGACTGCTGTTGTATGATCACCATTGCTGAGATTTTAAAGGAAATTGAGAACCTCACCCAGTTAACGGGAGTCCAGCCCTGGACCCTGAAGGAGAGAAGGTATTTATTCTTTGGAGATGGTCTGAAGGCTATGCCTCCTAAATAGAGGTTCTCTCAGTTTATCATGGAGTCTACTTTGAACCCTGGATGAGATATCAATGTTTCACTAATCCTGATGCAAAATATGTAGGTATGTGTCAGCATTCTGGCAGAACTTGTGTACTTATGAGTTTGTTCGAGAGCTAGGGAACAGTAATCAGAAGCAACAATTGGGGATCCATCTATTAAGGAAGAAATTTTCAAAGGGATCAAATTTTCAAAAGGACCTTAGATTCATAGCATGGTATGCAATAGGAAAGTAGTCTTTATATAGTCCTTAACCTTTTGAAATAAAGATACTTTTTGCCCCTAATATTTCAAGAATTTTTCTTCCTATTAATTTTTTTTCATATATACTGTTGATGCAGATGATTGATTGTTCTGCTGACACTTTTAAGAAAATGTTTCTTTTACTTCATATTTTTATATTTCAGAACAAAAGAGTAAATCTCCTTTAAGTTCTCAGCACACAATATTTCATGAGTATATGGAGCAGGAAATTGTTTTGGATAAGACCCTGAGTAAAAGATAGCAGATTTGACTAGTGATTCCTTTTTTAGGGGTAAGGAACTATAAAACATATAGGAATTCCCTTTTTAGAAAGTGATTTTGTGAATAGTTTCCTTCATATTTAAGGATTATCTCCTTTTTTCTTAAGGATTAAAATGGAATTATTAAAGCCCTTTATGTTTGAAGACTTCAGCTTTTTGGCCTTCATGAGTTATTGTGGCAAAGAGATTCATAAGCTTATTAGATACTGTGTATTAAAGTATTTTAACAGTTTGTATGGTTTTCTATTTCTATTTCAGCTTATTGGATTCTTTTTAAGACTAAAAGGTATATTTTGTTGGCATTACTTTTCCTTTACTCCTAATATTTCTATCTTATAATTTTAAGGGATTTTATCTCCTGTCTTGTTTCAACTGAACTGGTGACAGAATGTTTCAGAACACTATTAAAAAGGTCAAGACCTTGAAATAACTTAATTTCTGGTAAACCTGTTGTAGCTCCTGTACACTTATACAAAGGCATAAATTCTAAATGATACCTCATGTTCCTCATGGAAATATCTACATTTCCTTTTTTTTTTTTTTTTTCCCAGATAAATGAAAATTATATTGAACCTCAAGTATATTGCTTTGATACTCTTTCAACATCTCATGGCCTTCATTGATTTTTCAATGAATAGTTTATTACAAATATAACAAACATGCTGATTCACCTGACTGACAGTATCTGTCTCAAGCTAATCCATGACAGATAACTCAAATTATATTTTAGTGTTTAGCAAGGAAAAGAGGGGAAGAGCATAACAGGAGTTCTGTTATACTTCAGAAAACATGGTGATAGGTGGAGATGTGCTGTGTTGTAATTTGTGAAGTTAGCTGGGATGACTGGTGAAGCTGAGAGGCCACTGCGACGAGCTCCTCTCTTGAACTATTTGTTACAGTTCAGCTGTGTATAATAGTTTGAAACTAGATTTCATGTTTCATGGCAAATACTAGAAAGATACCATTGCAGTGACTGCTTTGAACATACTGTAAAATAAGGAAAGGGTGCTTAACTTCCAGGGAAAAGAAATTCAGGGTAAATGATTTGAGTTCTTTGCATAATGAAGTGGCCAGTTATACATAACCTTGAATCCTCTCCTTCCTTCAATCTCCAAAATAGGCTAAGCAATCACTGTAAATATGAGCTCAGATTTGTTTAAATATTTAGTGTTAACCCTTTAATGAGTTGTCTGTGGTAAATAAGCTGATTAAATGGTTAGAAAATTTGTTTAATGAATTTTGTGTTAAAACATATACACATATATATACACATATGTATATAGTAGAATATCTTTTCTGATTTCCTCAATTTTTCAGCTTTAGATTTCAAAAAACTTCATTTAGATAATCTTACATTTCCAGCTCTAATCTCTGCTTGAAGAGGAATGGCTAAAATTTATCAGTAAGGAGATATTGCCAGCAACAAAAAAACCCACCAGTGAACAAACAACAGAACAACCAAACCAACAACCTTCAGTCTTCTCATAAACCTTTAGTCAAGGATTTATGGACATAGGAGGATGTTACTGAACTTTACAAACTAAAGAAAATCATAAAGGCAGAATAAGACTCAATGAGATACTGTTTGAAGCAGTCAGTGATGATAACCTGAGTAGTGACAGCTGGGCATTTGTAGAAATCAGGTACCATCTTGAGAGGTAGGAATATTCCTCTATGGCAGAGAATTAGTCTTTTATTTTTGCTTTTATTGCAACCATTTGTAAATGGATAAGTTGCTGAATGCACGCTCCTTACTGTCAACCTTTAATTAGGTGTGAAACCCTCATCTTACAGAGTGAGCTTTCTTTGCCCTAAGAGGCTTGCTTCCCTTCACTTTGAAGTACCTCTGGCAAGACATGTCCCTTTCAATAGCCTCTGTTCTCATATGACTCTCTCAAAATGCCTGGCAACATAATTTTTTATTCTCACAGCTTGATACTGCCTTTATATTGCTTTGCATCCTACAATGAAATATTTGTTATTGAATAAACTGTTCTCTGAATCTGTGGATACTGTTCAATTCCACATATTGTGTTCCCTTAGAATCAAACTCTCACTTGGAAATGTAATTAACATCCTATGATTTCTAGGAATGAAAAGGGGAAAATAAATAAAATAGTGAGTGATTTAACTGGTCTGTATGACTTGAGCTTCTGTCACCACATGTCATAACAATAGGACAGGAACAACTGAGCTGCTGCTAGAAGTGTGGACAAAAGCAAACCTGAATTTGCTTTCAAACCTGCAATGTAGATTTGGTTTGAGAAGGTGGGACAACATCCAGTCCATCTCCCAGCTTCCTGTGTTCACCATCTAAAGGCTATAAGGACTGCAAGAGCAGGAGACTGCAAAAAAAAAATATACTCCCAGAAGCTATATTACTCTCTCCAAGGCAAAATATAGACAAAGGAAAGATCTAAATCAGCTAACAGTACCACTGTGGCTGGTAAATGGTATCTCATCACAGCTCCTTGAAATAGTATAAAAAGACTATTTTTTTATGGCAAGAAATATGGTTACAGCCTACGGAAGTGCTTCCCACTGTGCACAGTTGGTATTAGCAGCTGTAACAGAATTAGACACACTCTGGCATGGTCTAGCCTGTGGGCTGCTGCTAAAAGGAAACTTTAAAATATTAAACCATTGCACTGGTAACCGAGGAATCAAGATGCTCCACATCAGTTAAGGCAAGATGAATTGAATCTTTGCACCTCTGTAAGAAAAAGTACTGAAGAAAAAGAATGCAGAAAAAAGGACCCCAAAATGAGTTTTGCTGCTCCACCTGTATTTATTTAGCACCTTCTGAAATAAATATTCTGAGTATGTAAGATATATACATTCTAACTAAATTAGATAGAAGAAACGGTGAAATGAAGAACAAATCATCTCTTTATTAGACGAATAACATGCCATTGAAGAGAATATATAAACTACAAAATTTCTGAGGCTATTAATCCATGCCAATATTAGGGGTTTTTTTAAATGCTAAAAATAGTTACAACACATTTTTAAAATCCCTTTTCCATTTACCAGGGTATCAAGATTCTCCTACCTTCTGGTCTTGCATATGTCTTATACTTGCTCTTGAGTTAGAAACAGTGTGTGGTTATACCTCCAGAGGGGCAGAACAGTGACAGGATTGTGATTCTTGATTGTAAGGTTTGATTTATGATGGTGATTTGAAAATGTTAGTTAAGTTTTATGATACACAATTTGGGAACCAAAGGGTTAATAAGAGAGAACATTTTGGCGACCTGTTCTTACTAGTATAATCATGGTGAGAGAATAATATTATGAAGTCCAAAGTCTTAGATTATACAGTGAGTCAGACTGTTAGGGTGAGAAATCTTTAAAGCTATCATAATTGATAAGATTATTATGTGTTAGACATGAGTGAAACGTGGTTTTAATTTAAAATCTGAACTGTCACCTTATTTTTATTTTATGTAAACTTTCCTGTGATTTCAATAAGTCTTGTAGAAAGTTTTTGCAAACATATATTATTAATTTTACATTACCTTTAAAAAACATAAAACAAGAGCTAGCTGAATCATAGTTTCTAGAGAATTACCTCTTTACTGATTTATTTGCTGCCAAATAAGTAGATAATGTGTCTTGATACAGACATATTCTTGTTGACTTGCAGTCTTTTCCAATTATAAGTGAGTGGTTCAGATGATTGATATTATTTGATATTACTATTATAAGTACCCAGAGATATCATGAGAAAATAGATCTGTTGCTTCAGTATCTAGGCAGGTATAATGTCTATTAAAAGAAGACTTAAAGCCTGGTATCAGGTCAAAACTGTAGTGTTTACTGTGATTCAGCTATTTTATGCCAGGGAAAGATGAATTCTGGGCATTTTGGGGGGAGCCCATGTGGCTTGTGTCAGGCAGACGAGATGATCTAGGGCCCTTCCTCAAAGAGCTGTGATGTTACTTGCTGCAAGACTAGGCTGAGCCAGTCTCATGGTAGCTCTAGCCTGCTGAGCATCATTTCTCTGTAGATCTCTCAACTGGCATAAATAAGAAAACCAAAGGCTGTAGGGTAAAAAAACCCCAAACAACTCTATTCAAGAGAGTTGAAATGACAAATGGAGCCAAAAGCAGAACGAGGAACTGAATTCTCTCTATCCTGTTTCCATGCTGATTATATGCTTGAGCTGCCTTTTCCAGTTTCGAACTTCCAAAGCAGTTTATTTCTTTCTTCATGCTATAGGTTTGGTCACATATTTATCTTTTCCAATTGCAGAACAAAACCTTGAATGGTGATTGGAATATTACAAACTCATCAGTCACCAGAAGCTTAGTCTTAATAATACTCATTTAAGCAAAATTTATATGCAAATGTTATATCTTACATAGAAACCTGCTTCTTTGTCACTTAAGAATTATGTCAGACAGGGAAAGTCTTATAAAACCAACTTGTTAACCTTCTATAAACAATGCTGTTAGGTAGTACATCACAGACTTTCATAAGCAGTTCTTCTACTGGTACTCAGAGTTGTGTGGCCCTCTGAAAGCTAGAGTTGGCAAGGCTTGATAGATTAATTTCCTGAGTGCTTTCCTGAATTGACTCCCTCTTACTGCTGATAGCAGAATACAGATGCCAAATAGGAAATTTTTCTTCTGAAGAAATAATTCAGTGAAAAGAGTGTCAATGGTTCATATACAATAAAGATGTTTACCCTGTAGGCAGCTCCAGTGTTATTATGTTAAGAATAAGACCTGTATTTGCTTTATACAATTATGCCAACAAAACAAACCAAGTGAGCAAGATGTATAGAGTTTAGAGCATGTATAGAGCCTGTTAGGCTTCCAGAAAATGACTTGATGAAAAGAAGCCATGTCTATTATGGACAAGGTAAACAAGGAGAAGGGTGTTCAGTGCCCTTTTCTCTCAGTACTGAGCTTCAGAGGGTCTAATGTAACTTTTTACTTCTGTAGGAGACGTGCAAAAAGTTGCTGCTCTATTTGACTTAAATATTTCTGAACAGAGATGTTATGGGATGTTTCAGAAGGCATTTGATGAAATTGAGCTCAGCCTGTGATCCTGAGTGTGCCTTGGGTTGTTTGCTTGCATAGTCAGCTGTCTTCTGCATGAAAGTTTGACCATTACACAGGGAGAGGCTAGGAAAAATGAGAGAGACTCAAATGTCCCTGTGTTTCATTGTAATGTAGTGGATTCAACTCGTTGATTCTGTAGACAGCAGATTAGATCTGAGTGTGAATCAGCAAGATGTCAGGATATAGCCTGGAAGTCATGAAAAACTGCAATTATTAAATTATGTGAAGAAGAAGGATGGGAGTCAGAGATACTTTCATTATTTTTTTAGTGGTTATATAAGTCACAAACTTGAGACAGTTTTTGCATACTCTCATTAGCACTGAAACCAGAAGAGAGCCTCATGCTGAAGTGCTGCCTAAATATGCAGCTCCAGATGTGAGTTTTTAAAAGCAGAGTTGAAATATCCAGATTTTTAAAGCAAATAAGTTAGGTATTATTAAAACTACTTATAAGCCAAAAGTTTCAGAGCTTGAATTCCATTCAGATGCTACCCAAAAGCACACTCAATAAATATAGGAAAGATATAGTTTATTATTTTTACAAGAAAAATGTGACAAAACATTGAGCAGAACAAACAGGACTAAATCTTCCAAGTACTGACCAAACAAATCTATAACTATTTTAATAATGGTTTGTTTATCATACTGTGAAATCAGTGACTAGCTGAACTCATGGCTAGTGCTTTCCTGGCCACAAGGTCTGCTGCCAAAAGTCCCTTATTATAAGCCATTTTTAGGCTATTTGTCAAATGCAAAGTCAAAATCTTAATCTCCATGTGGGTAATTTATAATCTTTTCTGCTTTGAATATAAAGCAGAAAATTTCTTCTTTTTAAGAAGAAAATTTACTTGAAACAACTCAGAAGGTGAGAAATATCCTAGTTTTAACCCTTTCAGCATATAGAATTGTCTATTCCTTTGTCAGGTAAATTCACAGGCCTCTATAATACATGAGAGGCTGATCCTTATGTATGGCATATAAAATATACCCTAGCAATTTATATGTGTAGAACGGGCTTTTATATTATTTATCTTATCAAAAGTGAATATTAGTGAAATTCTGCATTACCTATTCCAAGTTTCCTTTTTTCCCCCCACATATACTATTTCTAAATTGGTTGGAAAGTTGTTTTATTTCTGTGGCTCCTAAATACAGACATAAGTTCCATAAGTTAAAAATCACCTGCAGGGAAACTGGCTTTCTCTTTCGGTAAAATGGCATTATAATTATCTTCAGTGAGAACCCTCTACAAAAAGCTGTAGCACCAATTAGACATAATTTTCAGCCAGGATGGATTTAGCAGTGGTGTGCCAAAGCCTGTTCTTGTGGTGTTGGTCTGAAGGGCTGTCTGATGCCTTCAGTACAGATACAAAAGTCTTGCGAGTCTAAGGCTTGAAGTTTAGAAGTCTAAGGCATCTTCTCCTCTCCTATTGGAGTCACGTAACAGGGAACATTTGTCCCATGCTGATACTTGTGTCAGGGGCATGTGTCAGTCAGAGGTCATGTAACACACACAAGTCCACAAATAGTGACAATAAATTTCCCAGACATTCAGTAACCTGGAAGCCGTTCTCTGCTGGTTGACTCTGTTCCACAGAGGAAGGGACTGGAAAAGAGCTAGTTATGTGGAAAATGTGACTTCCAGCACTTATTTCAGGGACATGAGAAAGACGAGGGAGTAAAAAGAAATTTAAGGGAAGTCTGCTTTCACTTACTGCACAGCCTAGTAAATCTGTGCGAGGTATACTTGCATATATATATATATATGCATATATATATATGTATGTACAAATATGTATAAATATATATAGTTAAATATATCTTCAATTGAAAATTACTAACAGCTGTCTTTACAGTTGCAGTGTAAATACTGAGTACTCACTGCAGTTTAGTCTATTCCTGAAACCATTTTCTTCCTGCTGACTGTCAGCTTCATGACTGACTGTTTAATTGCAGTTGTACACCACTTTTACTACACTGACAAAAGTAAAGTTTTCATAATTTCCTCTTACCAGGGTCAGGTTCTGATATGTCTGTATGCAAGGTCAGAGTTATGCCTATATTAAGTGGGAAATCTTACTCTTCCTTGTGCTAATAGGGAATATATATTAGTCTGTAATAAATGGAAAATTGTTCCTATTTTTAACCTTAAATATTAAAAAAATCATAAATTAGAAAATTAATGTTAGACTAGCTTAAATAAAAGCACAAATGCTAGCTCTGCTACTTTTATTTAAAGAGAAAAGGTCAAGAGCTCTTTTAGGTCTTAAAATACATATGAATTACATTTTTTACATGTTACTGAATGCTCTAAGTTAAATTTTGTTCCTTAAAAATGATGTCTGAAGGAATCAGCTACAGTAGCACTATAGAAAATGTTGGAAATTTCTGTATTTTGCAAGGAAATACGCATGACAGTTAATTGCCCTGCTCTTTTGCATGCTTCTACCCAGTTCTTTCCAAAGTCATAAGATAGGGTTAGAAATGAGTAACTGACAGATCTATTTATCAACAATATTTTGTTTGGAATGGGAGAAACCTAAAATACCTGATCAAATGATTCTAGGCAGCACAACGGTATTTATTACCAGAGAGGGTGTCTACACATCAGACCAGGTTGCTCTATATAACTGTTCTATATATCTGCAGATAACTGAAATTTGGAACAGTGGAAAAGTATTAATAACTTAGAGAGGACAAGAAGTACTGGAAGGATAAAAGCAGGAATGGGGAAGAGAATAACAAGTTATTGTAGTGCTGCAGATGCATAGAGACAGCTTAACTCAGTACTGTGAAGATGAACAGTGGTTTCTCTGTACCCAATTTTTTTTTTCTAAAAACTTGGTAAAAAAGATTAAATAGATTACGCAATGTCAAATTTAGGATTTTTTAAATGATTTGCTTATTTTCTGGTAAAATTTTATTTTAAAAATATATTCAGAGGCATTGCAAAGTCTGCTTCTAGCCTATCAGTAGTGAGACTGTAAAACAAGATAATACACACAAGAAGGGACCTGGCTTTCACTCATGCTACATGTCTTACAGTGCCGGTGGTCCAGTGCCAGAGTTTCCTGAAAGCAGCCTAGTTAGTGGAGCAGTCTTGTTCTGCTCCAGTAATACATCTCAAGATTAAAGATAAAACTGTAAGCGTTGACAACCGTATAGTTTTATCTTTCTGCTGTTCCATGTAATTTGATAAAGAAACTTGGCAGGTCACTTCCCTTTTTTCTTAGCTTGGCTTACTAACTCTTATCTGTGCTAGGCAATCACAGTAGTACTGGGCTTCTGAAAATGGAAAGGGTTGGATACGGATTATTTTAATAATTGTTTGCTTGTTTTGTTTTTATGCAAATCTTTTATCCTCACTAGCGCCTACAAAAAGTAGAAAAGATTTATTCCCATTTTGGAGTTCACAAGTTATATTTGATCACAGCTGCACACGGTATGGGAGATAACTTTAAAAACTTTTAAAATGTACTTTGGTGAAGTACGTCAGTAATATTTTTACCTGGCTTCAGTTTTGCTGCTAGCAGCAAGTTAGATCAGAGTTGTTAGTGCCAAGGAGCCAACTACTGAGTTAATTTTTCATTTCAACATAGTCTTATTCATGGTTTGTCTGCTCAAGTAACCTGGGTCTTTTTTCTCCCAGGCAACTGAAAACATTCATAAGGTCAAATCTAGTGTAAACAGAAATCTGTGTCCTAAGGAACAGAGAAAACACACAACATTTTTTAAACCTGTTGTGACCTCTGTTTTTTCCTCACAGCTTTATATGCTCTATATAGGAAAGCCTCCTACTACTGCTGCTGTTCCTGCTGGCAAGTGGAGTTGTTTCCAGTTCCTTTCCCTCACAGGGCTTGCTGTTTAGGAGAAAAGCCTGATGCAGTGGAGTTCAATAGCTGCCCTTTCCTTCAAACAATGGAGCTTTCTCTGCTGACAAGTGTGCTGGGAACTCTTTGACCTCATCTTTCACATTCCCTGTTGCACAAATAACTGAGCTGTGACTTCCACACATAACACAGTGGCTGACTTTACCAGCCACTGAAGCTTCCATTATGCCTTTCAAGCAAAACTGAAAAGCACTGTGACTTAGAATCATAGCAATTACAAATCTGATTTTCAGCTGTAAAGGCTGGCACAACTTTGCTAAAGCTGGTGCCAGTTTACAGCAGCTGAGATTCTGAACCTGCAGGGAAGGAAAGGAATTTAGAGCTTTACAATCCACCATAAAAAAAAAGATGTAACTAAGGATGAAATAATATCATCTAGTTTGTTTTAGAGGAGGACTCTGACAGAATTTAAATTCTATGTTGATGAGATTAAAAAAAATATTCTTATGTTTTTCCTTTTTTTTCTGCATTTGAGCCATAGCACATCTGTAGTGTTTGTGGTATTGGACAGATAGAAAGACTTGCAACAGATCTAGTTTAAATCTGAGTCGTATTTTGGGGAAGGATTGTTTTTTATTGATCTGCACCAGTTGCATCTTCATTTTGAATACAATTATATTTCCAGATGGAAAATATTATAGCCTTGTAGCTACAATATTGTAGCTTTCCAGCTACTCTTAAGCTGGTAAATGTTGTTGAGCTAATATAATCTAGTACAGCTTTGCATTCTAGTGAAAAGGAGAGTGTGGGATCTCTATTTCCCCCCAGAATTCCACAGGACAGGAACCTTGAAATACCTATTAGCCTTATGAGATGAGTACTAGTCTGATGTGTAAGAAACTGCTCTCCTGATACTTAGGTGTGCATCTTAATGACCTCCTTTCAATATTACAAAGAATCTCAAGGGCTTTGAAGCCAGAAGGTGGGAGCCTTGCTCTGTAGATTGCTCACGTTCTACCACAGAGGCCCAGCAGTATCTAATCAAATCTCTAATTATGTAGCTTTATTGTGGGATTGCAACTCCATGGTGAATACATGAGTTGCACTCTGATTCTCTTTGTCCCAAAACTAACATGTTTTTGCATTCAGGTTGTATTTCAGAACCTACTGCAAAATGTTTCTTCCCAGGAATCCTTATGTAAGTGCACACGTGTCTTGCTATCAATATATTGTAGTGGTCATCTAATTTCCCTATAAAATGGAGCATCAGAAAATAATACAGCTGTTACAAAATTATTAGGGCAGCCATCCCTAAGCTCCTTCCTCTATGAGATGAAAGGAATTTGTTGTGTATACTTTGGATGGTGCATTGAACCTGAAAAAAATGCTGTGCTACAACTGGCTTATATATGATGGATGTTAACACATGTAAAGATGAAACCTTGGATTACCACAGAGTCAAATTGCTGTCCTTGGCAGCATCAGAGGACTTGGAGCCATGAATTTGATGAGTATGCTTTTCTTCTGTAAAAGTAACAGGAAAAAAAAGTGAATATTTGGAGCATATGCCAACCATAGCTCTTAAGAAACTCTTCCCTGCTACCTTCAGAAACTGCCATTGCTCAAATGTGTCTTTAGACAATGAGGCTTCATAGTCTTGAGTCACTCTGCTGAAAAGCAAGACTAAAATGAACAGGTAGAGGTAGAGAGGAGTTGAGGGACCGTCAGAGACAACAGCTAGAGCTCTTTGTTCAGTTACTTGCCTGCTGAGATGGTTCTCTGTGAGACTCAGCAAACTCCTAATTTACAGTCTTTTTGGCTGGCTACACCTTTAGAGTTAACCTGCAATAAGTTTCTAGGGAGCATAGAAGGGAAAAAAAAATAATTGCCTATACAAAACCTCGTAGCCAAGGTATGAGTGCTGTGCAGAGTTAATAATGACCATTCTGACCACAGAGAGAGTAACTTATTCTAATAGGAAGAAGAAATAAAACTATTACTGTAATTTTGAAAGACTGAGATCTAGAATAACAATGAAAATGAAGCAGCTAAAAAGGTGAGGGATAACCAGAAGCTGAAGACACTAATGGCTAAAAAGGTGAAATATGGCTAAGAAGCTGAATTCCTTTTGATTTTTCTAGTATTCTGCTCTAGTTCCCAATAATCACTACGATTACTTGTGAATGATTCCTGCAAATTTTAAGACAATATGTCTATAAAGAACTTACTCTCTTTTTCGTGGCCTTTATTTAAGCATAAAAACTTAATTGAAAAACAGAACATTGTCCACAATTTATGAGAAAATAAAGAGGAAAAGAACCTCTCTAAACAGAAAAAGGATGAATACAGCAGCAAGCTGATGATGAAAGTTCCGATTGCATCTCACAGGAGAAGTTCAGCTGGGTTATTTCTGAGGGCTCTCTCTCCAAAGAAGGAGGTTGAGGTAATTTGCTTACAGTCTGCCAGTGGCTTTGATAGCATTCTGGTACTGCACTTTTGCAAGTTTCCTGTGAACTTAAATAGGACAGTGAAGCACAGAGGGAAAGAATAGCTTTGTCAAAAGGCAAATTGTGATACTTGTCATTCTAATTAACCTAATTTTTTCCAGT
The DNA here is from genome assembly GCA_038380795.1 of Pyrocephalus nanus. NCBI lineage: Eukaryota > Metazoa > Chordata > Aves > Passeriformes > Tyrannidae > Pyrocephalus > Pyrocephalus nanus. The sequence goes on along the minus strand of CM076265.1, from coordinate 45,369,908 downwards.
GACACACACCTGTCTCAATCAAGCATATGTGAGCTGCTGTTCACCTAGACGATACAGGAATAACTTTTATTCAGAAGATACATTATATACAATTATGTAATATTTTAGAACTGATTTAAGATGGTTTTGGTCATTTAGATGCTTTAGAAACCACTAGAAGTTCTAGTCTGTGTTTTTATTAAGGCTTAGGAATAAAGGTCCTCACATTTGTTCATTGACTTTCAAAGTGTCAAAGTGAGTGGGTATTAGCAGGCTGATGTCTCTGTCCCTTGATGGGTTAGATCAGTTGTTCTGCTGATTTCAATTACTTTATATTTCTGATTATGGGCAGCTGTCCCACAGCTTTCATTCATTTCTAGGGGCATCATCCGTTCTTGCATGTAGGTTTCTTGTGTTTGTCTTATATCTGAGATTTGGACACTTTTTATCTCAGGAATAAATTATCCATTTAACTTTGAGAATAAAAATGACCCCTTACAGATTGTGACTAGCATTCCTGCATGTTTATGATCTTGGACAGTAGGCGAAATACAGTTCCTGCTGGACTGGTTTTGATTTTTTTTCTCAGTTTCTCATTGTTTCAAGTGTTGAGTGGTTTCACGTTAATATTGAATTTTTTTAATAGAAAGTATTATCATGGACTTTTCCCTGCACAAGTAGCTGAGCTTCTCAGGCTTGAGCCTCCAAAGGCTTGAGCCTTATTTAAGCCAGTCTTCTGACTTTGTGATTTTGCTGACTATTTATTTACTTAAGTAGTAGTTCTCAATCTTGCTTTCAGTTTTATGAATAGTCAAAGACATGCACATACAAGAGAACCAAAAAGGGTCTAAGGCTGGCAGTAAAAAGAAGCAGGTAAACTTATAAGAATATAGGCTTGTGATTTGTGAGAAGAACCCTTTCCTACATATATAAACTTTGATTTAAAACTAACTCTTTAGAGATGAATCATTTTTCTCTGATTTTTGAATGCTTAATTACAGAAACCCTGGGATTTGGACAACTGTTTTCTGATCAGGATCTTGGGTTTGCTGTGCATTACTGATATTTATATCAAACTCTACTACATCAATATTTCACTTTTTTGGCAAAGCAGCAGGCGGAATATATGAATATCTGCTCATCAGCCATGGAATTACACCTCATTTATTGATGTAACTTGCCCCATTAATTTGGGCTTGTCCTTTTATACAGTGTGCTGTGACTTGATTTAAGTCTTCCGTTTATCAAAATTTGCACTACTGAATGCTTTTACAGTGCAGCTTTCACTAACCTGGTTTTATAAATGTCACTATACTAGGAAATTCATTCATTGCTTTGACTTGGAAAATTATTTTGAGCACCAGGTACATATAATGCATACCAAATTGAGTACTGTTAGACAACTTTATTGATTAACTGCTATTGTTACTGAGCAACTAGAAGTATAAAAGTGGTGTTGAGGTATGAGGCTACTGACTTTATAAATTTATGAAACCAGCAAACATGAACTATAGAAACTAGGATGTGTAGGTAGAGTGAAGAAATGGTGTTTTTTTCAACAAGAAACAACTATGTACGCTGTCCTGAATAGCTCTAACTGACTCCTGACTCTGCATATGCTCTAAAAGTCAGATTTCCTAATGAAAGATATGCCTTCTGATGTATTGTCAACCTATATCTTTGGGGAAGAGAGTTTACTGAAGGGTGAGTTGCTGTGGTGTGGTGAAGGAGAGGATTCTCTGGAGAAGAAAAAGGGCAAGAGGTTAACACACCAAATTGAAAAGACTGTTATGACAGGATATTTGTGTGGAAATGATCAAATAATCTGTGGAAATAGCTCTACTTGTCAGCATAAATGATTTGGGGTTTTCATGTTTTGCTCAAAATTTTTACTGAACCTGAAACTTTTTGTATAAAAATTAGCGTAGGTCATTTCTACAGATATGGTAAAAGTCAGATACATGCGATCACTGAGATGTGTTGGTGAGTTTGAGAAAATGAAGAGACCACAGTACTGTAATACACTGGCTGTTGCATTTGTGGACTAAGGAACCAGAACAGTTTCACTATACAATTCATCTATCATTAATGAAAAGTTATGTAGGAATGGGTTGCATAAAGGCACCTTGACTTTTATAACTTAAAGGGATCTTGAGTATACCCAAAGATCTAAGTTGCCAGATTCTTGAGTGTTGGAGATGATAAAAATAGGCTGCAAAGACATGCACAGTGCAGGTATCCCATTCCAGGTCCACAAAGCAGAGTAAAGCCCCAGCTCTGCTCTGCACTGTGGGCATTTCATAGCTGAGCCAACTATTGTCTGCAAGTCAGTGAGCTCTGATTACCCAGTTCTTGGCCAGACTTCTTAACTGGGGCATGGCTCCCAGTAAGCAGGACTAGATTTCCCACAAGACTGTGATGGCTTGTGTCCATCTGTCTCAGGTGTCTCTGCTCCTTTTTTGCCCACACTCCTTGGTCTGTGGTTAGAGCCATTGGAGCCAGATTAGGACTGACACATGTTTGGCAGCAGTAGCAATACCCTGTGCTTTGCCTCCCCTTCTTTCTTCACTGTGTGGTGTCCCAGGACCGGTGCCCAAAGGGATCTCTGCATTACTCTACTATTTTGATCCCTGGTGCAGAGGCTGTGGACAAAAGAGAACAGTGAAGAAACTTAAGCAGGAGCAGCAGTGAAGAAACTCATGCTGGTTTTGCCATACAGAAAAAAAGCATCCTTCCAGGTCCTTAGCCAAGACTCTGGTTTCATAGCAAATAAAACACACTGCAGTAGAGGCAGCAAAGTGAAAGTGTTTTAACATGTTTTGTTTTCAGAAACATGAAGGTCTAAAAAAATGTACTACCTCTGACAACCTTAAGAAACTTCAGAGAAATATTAACAATATTCACAAAAGCAGCTTGCTTATGAAAGCTGAAATTTACTTGGTTTTATAAATTTCTGTGTTATTCTGGTGCTTCAAAGGGTAGTGATGAGAATATTTAGGATATAGCTATGAATTCCTTGCTTCTGAATAAAGCTGCATATACTTGTCATTAGAGACGAAGCTGTGCTGAATGTTAAGTATTTTAATTTACTCAGTGACACTCCTAAAATACAGAGAGCTAAAATGTCCAGTATAGAAAGTACTAATGCTGTTTACTGGTAGGCATAAAACAAGATTATATCAAAGGCTTCAAATAGAGAACTTTAATAGAAATGTAGGAACTCAGGTAGGAAATGTTTTTAATTCTAGTTAAAGCTTGGAAAGCAAGCACGACATTCCTATGTAGATACAAATAAAACCAGAATAGAATTAAGGGGTAATAGTAAATTTAGCACATTGTCTGCAGATCTATATTACTTCCCTTAGTAATAATATAATGCTGTGAAATTAAATCCATTTAAAAAGAAGTATAAGAAAAATTTTAAGGTAATGAACTGTTGCATCAGTATCTTTTTAAATCTTGTTTAGATTTAGAGGAACACATTAAGACATGGTCTCCTCAAAAACGTTTCAATTCTGGGGTATCCTTCTTGCACCACTCCTTTCAAAATTGCTTTTTCTCTTTCTTTTGGCCCCTCAAACTGGTAGATCAGACTACAAGACAATTTACATATTCATCCTCATCTTATGCAGTAGAGTTCAGGGAAGAAGAAAAAGACATCTACATATAGATTGTGAAGGTGATTCAAATGCAAAAAGGAAAATGTGGCATCTTGTCTCTTGCTGAGTCTGGTTAAGATCTTACTTTTTTCCATCCTCAGCTAGTGCCCTTGGGTATCATTTAGGGATCATTCTTGGTGAAAACAGCTGGATAGAAACAATGGCAACCACTGCAAAACAGAAGCTGGATTCTGAATTTGATGATACTCTATCCCTTTAGGTAGTAAAGTAACACCTCTAACCCTGCTATTTCATAGGCACTTAGAGTACAATTGATGCAAAGACATGCAAAGTCAGTGCCAAAGATAGTCCCACACTATTTTTGTAGTCAGGATTAGGAGGAAGGCGCAGGTGCACAGAGGTATGTATGCTCCATTCTTGTAAGTGAGAGAGTGGATGTGATTTTTCTGGCTCCCCAGTGTGTGCCTGTTTGAGATGCAGCAGCTGGAAGCCCAGTGCTTAACTGAGGCCCAGTCCATAAGCAGGGATCATTGTTCTTCCTTCTTTGTGAACACTGCATGAATTTGCATGATTGCGAGTACCCTCGCTGTGGGGTTCACATGGTATGAGAATTTAATGCTTTACTAAAATTAGAACATTGATACTGGTTTGATACTTTTCCTGTCTGAGCCAATAACACATAAAACTATCAATCTGTAATTTGAAACTATTTTGAATTAAATTGTTTCAAATTTGCTTTAAATTTTGAAGTAAGATTTAGCTTTCACAGATTTCCTGTTTTGTATATTTTAGGGCCAGAAATCCTCATTAGAACACATAGTTTGGATTCCCTCTGCTGTGGATCCAGTTACGTTTGCACAGAGTTCAGACTGACTGAAGTATCTCTTTCTAAAGAGTATCTGATCCTGATCACAAGAAAAAAAGATGGAGAACCCATACCTGCATTTAGTAATCTGTTATAATGATCATTCATTTCTGCTGTTAAAAATACAAGTCCAGTTTAAAATGAGAACTTGCCTGGCTCCATATTCTACCTCTTGAATTTTATCCTGTATTTCTCCAATAACTTACTAAGATCAATTTATATGTTTGTGAAAGAAATTAATTACTTTCATATTATAAATAAAGTATTCTTTTAAATCAAGGCACCTGTAACCTATTGCATATAATGTAACAGAGGTGTAACACCTGTGAATTAGCTGGCAAACTAAACCTGCGAGTTGCTGGTGGAATGGTGGAAAAAAACAAACAACATCTTCACAGATTTAATGTCAGTGACTTGGACATCTCCTTTGTCATCTCTGAAAAGTCCATTGGCTCATGTTACTTGGACCTGCTGGATATACAAAGACATTCTCTTTTGTTACTTTTAAACTGAAAACTTTTCACCCAAGCCTGTGAGAGCCAGACAACCTCAAACATCTTTCCGAATATAGTTGTGAAAAAAACTGATATCAAATTAACTGTTACACTCTCTGTCTTCTAATGAGGCTGCACAATGGGCTTTTGTTCTTTGTTTTTCATATGACTTTTTTAGAAAATTTTTATTCTTAATCATGCCAGCCAGAATTCCTCTAACTCCCTCAAGCTTCTCTGCCAACTGCAGATACATTGAAATGTCCAGCTGATTGATTATTGATCTCTTTTTCCCAAAGTGCCCTTTTTGTTGGACATTTTCCCTCCCCTCCCCACACTGTTTTGTTTGGGGTTTTTTCTATTCATTTTGCCACTAAACCAGGATAGAATTTTTATTCATTGTTACTTCTCAATCTGACATAATGTCCCTTACAAAATCACATTTTTCTTCCTAATCTTTTCTGTCAAAGAATTTTGGCTGAGGCTTTTTCTTCAACTTTGAGGAAATTTAAGTATATCCAGTAACAACCTTTTCTGCCTTCTTCTTTCTCCTCAAAATACTCCTGAACATACAAGATCTTTGAAAGTGGTTTTCATACACACTTCCATCAGTTCCTACTCATACAGATGAAGATTAGCAACATAACTGGTTATGTTTTCTGAGATTTGATCTGATTTTTCTCTTGACTTCAACTTAACTTGAAGGGACCCTCATTCAAAGATGCAATGGTTTACTAAATAATGAACAATAACATGCATTTTAAAGAGTATATATACATATACTTATTCATATAAGACAATAAAATATATCTAATACAATACAGAATTTGCAAATGAGAGTAATTCTCTGATTTGAAATGAGATTTTCTGCAGTTGCTGAATTGATTGTCAGCTGCAAGAGCAACCAGAAGGAAAATTCACTGTCATTATGGAATCTGAAACAAAAGCACTAAAAATAAATTAACTTATAAATTTCATTCAAAGAAGCCAGGGAGAACGTTGCAATAAATTAAACAATTCATGCTCTGTGGGGCTTACTCATGCCTTCTACTGATTGTTAAAGTGGTATAGACCAGCTATAGTGCACGACCTAAGCCAACTCTTTCTCTACTCAGAGTTGCCCTCTGCAGTCCATTTACAAGTGTTTTGACTAATAAATTTTCAAGTGAATCTCTGCTGGGACTTCTGTATCTCCTCCTGGGAATCTAAGACCTGCCATCATTGACCTTCTTCCTTCCTTTGCTTAAGTCATTCTTTCTTCTACATTTCTCATGTTTCCATCTTTCTTACAAAATATATTCTCTCCCTTAAATATTCATGTCTTAAAGTTTTACATGCAACATGTTGATCATGAAGATTCACTGATAGCAATTTTTTTAGAAAAAATGGAATTTTTTTTTTTTTTCTCTGAAATTTCTGGTTCTGTATATTGATTTTGACCAAAATTGATACAATTTACATACAGCCTTTTATTTATTTATTTATTTATTTAAACTCAGAAGAACTGAGTTCATATTTATTCTTTTTCATATGTTTCTTACATTTATGTCAAGTTATAATCTCTAACAAGCAGAACTACTCTCTGCTATTATTTATTGTTTTGATTGCAGAGAGCAATTAAATATAATTAACTGGCTGATTACCATTCACTGGTAGAATTTGCTAAGAATGCATATGCTGCTGCAGGGAGTTGTTTGCTATTTCCTGCACCACTGATCTGATGCAGTTTGGAGAAGCCTTTTTTTCTCCTCTCTATTTGCTGCTTCACTGATCTGGGGAAGGAAGAAAGTAAGAGTATGAAAATAAGTATGCCCAAGCTTTTGGATAGCTATCTCACAGAGAGCTAAGGGATAGATTTTCATGTTGGCTTTGTTGCAGTGCTGAGATGCAGAAGCACTAAAATATTTGTAACTGGATCATAAAAAAAAAGGTAAGAATTCAAGCTTTTGTAGTGCCCATGTGATGCTGGGGAACACATTCAAGCCAAAAGATGTTGGCTTATTTTTGATTTATTTTCCAAAATGTCTTTTCTGGTGTGAGATTCAATGCCAGTAAGATGTTCTTTGTGTGTAGAACTGATAAATTTTTGTCACTAGGAATGAAAGTCATCATTTTTCACAAGGCCAGTCTGCATAGCATGCCACTAGATCCTTATTCAAGCCTTAAAACATTCTATGCATGAATTTAAGTGATGGTTGGCTGAGGAATAAGTATTCTGCACAGTGGTTTTATAACCACCACTATTAAACTGATCCTTTAAAACTGATATTAATATGCTGTTGTTTGCTATCACACAATGTGGTAATTTGAGCTTCTGATCTTGAGATATTCAGGGGCTCATCTCATCTGAAGGCAAAATTCCTTTTGTTAATTTGTCACTTTGGTCCACCCTATTGGAATTCAGACCTAGGTACCATTTAAAACTTCATGCCTTGCCTTGTTTATCAAGTGTTGTAAAGCATTTTCTGTGCAGCTAAGCTGTGGCCTGATGCAAAAAGAAGTACTTTTTTAGCCAAACTTTGTTTTGACAATTAGTGATTGAATGGTCCTTTTTACTGTAATCAAGAAATACCTTCAAAAAAATTTTTTTTACATTTAAGACTTTGAAGAACTGATGTTCTACCAAGATTCTGCTTGTTAGATTGGCATTTCCATTAAAAAATAAACTTTTTTCTCCCTCTGTGTTAGAAACCCATCCAGCTCTTTTCTTAGTGCACTTCAGTAAGATTTCTCTGATTGATTCTCACATTTGTGTAATGCAACTTGACCTATAAAATATTTTATCCCATCTTTGCTTTTGAGAATTTCAGACCCCTTTATTGCAAACTTTCAGGACTTTTTAAATTTCTGTATATTTCTGTTCCTTTAAATTGAACAATATTCTCTAATTGAACAATGTCCTGTCTTTGGACATTCTGGCAAGCACCACACTTAGAAGGAGCTTTCAGATGACTGTGCAAATGTTAGGTAATTGTGTCTCCTGTCATTCTGTGAGATAGACTACTTTTAACATCTGTATTTGCACAGATGAGCAATTCAAATTGAGAGATTTTCAGGTGATTTGCCCTTGACCAAGCCAGACCAACCCAACAGTCTCAGAGTTGAAAATGGAGCCTGGGAATTGTTGTCTCCCACAAACCAGAGCAATTCACCTAGATTTTGGACACTGACTCCAAATAAATATATCTGTTGAAAGTGCATCAAGTTTCATACAAAATATTCTGTATTTCTGGCACCCCATCACTAGTATCCTGTAAAGAATTTGAGGTGTATCTAAATGCTGTAAGGGAAAGCTATGATAACTCACTTTGCTGTTTATCATAGCCCGTGCATTTCACCCAAATTATACATGGCCCTCAACATGGAAGCTGAGCCACAGTTCAAATCAGATATTTTTTGGTATAGAGGTTATATGGGGTTCTTTGCAATGCTTTCTCTGTGTTATTGTATGTCAATATACAAATAAACACACTGTATTTTTTTAAGGAAAAGTTAATGAAAGAAATTTTCTTGCTACTTTTCTGTGTTGTTTTAGTAAATATAAATACACAACATTATATCTGCATATATATATTGTATAGTCAATGTACATATTTAAAGAATTTAAATAGCCTTTAACTCACGTTGCAGATCTGAGAGAGAGCAGGTAAGAACCATGTGAGCATGAGAAGAGAAGGCTCATGGGGAACCTCATTCCAGTACTTAAAGGATGTCTGCAAAGAGGATGGAGGCTCGTTCTTGACTAGGAGCTACAGAGAAGACAAGGGTCAGTGGGTACCAGTTATACTGCAAGAGGTTTTATTTTGATACAAGAAACATATTTTTAGAGCGAGAACAATCATTCACTGGAACAGCCTCCCTAGAGATGTGATAGAGTAGTGGTTTTCAGAATGCATTGGAGAGGGTGCTAGATAATCTCATCTAGGCTCCCATGAAAGGGATCTTTTGAGTGTTGTTCTATGATTCTGTGAAAAGACTGAAGAGTTAGAATTTCATGGGGAAACATACCAATTCATAAAAGCTGTTTTACCACATTTATTATTCAGACACAAGATTTAAATGGCCCAGATGTGCTAGTCAGCTCTTGTTGAGTTCTGTCAGAGAACATTTCAGCAACATTTCACAGAATGTTGCTTAAGGTCTTTTATTAATCAAAATGTTACTCTTAGAACCAACTTTCAAAATGTGCTAAAAACTTTCTGCCAACAGACTACTTGGTATTTTTCTATATTTTCCCAGAGAAGTTGTAGATGCCCCATCTCTGGCAGTGCTTAGGCCAGGTTGGATGGAGCCTTGAGTGACTCGGTTTAGTGGGAGATGTCCCTTCCCATGGCAGAGGAGTTGAAACTATGTGATCTTTAATGTCCTTCCAACCCAAGCAATTCTATGATTCTGTAACTTCTAGCAGGTCTGCTCTTTTTAACTTGGGTCAGACAATGTGTTTCAAAATCAAGAGTAGGATTTAAAATTTTTGGGTTAACATAGCTGGAGCCAAATTTTACTATACAAATTGCTAGAGCAGACATAACACACATAGAGTCTACCACTCGGAAGTTGATCCATTTTTCATCTGTGTTTGTTTTATTTTGCAGAGTTTTCTGGACCTGAATTCCCAAGTCATTCTGACAGGCTGCAAGAAGCCAAATCTGATCTGGGTGCTCTCATACAGACTTGTTCACCAGTTTCACAATGCTGTTGAATTACTGTCTTCGTGGCCAACCTACACAAAGTACCTGCCAATGCAACTGATGGTTTAGATATGTAGCCAGCTAAAACTAATGCCTTTCTGTATTTAATTTTTTTCCATCTGGCATCTCTATGTTATTTTTTAGCACCTTTTGCTGCTTCCATGCCATATCTGCTCCTTTTCTGTTCTGACCACATCTTACTCTCTGTAATTCCCCACACTAACAGCGTTGTAAAAGAGGTAGACAGTAGTTCTATTACATGGAGGATGATAAACCAACTCTCCACTTGCTGACCTCAAAAATCTTTAATTTGCCATTTTTTTTTTTCTTATATCATCCTAGTATTTATCTTGGGAGATGTATTCACACTTTGTAATGAAAAATGCACTTTCAATTCAAGCAATTGAGGGAAGCAGTTTGTTCTCATTACTTGAGGGAATTAATTAAATTCAAGTTTGAGATGTACCTGTCAATGCCTTCTTGAGGGATCTGCTATTCTAAGAGGAAATACAAGGTAAGGTTTGTAAAATTTTCATTTAGAGTCCTCTGGTTTCTTAGTTACACCTTTAAAAGACTCACAAAAGCTATGTTCCATATGTTTAAAAACTCATAATCTGCCTATAAATGTGATGCTGGGCATTGCTAGATGGACTAGCTCCATGGGCAACAATTTAATAAAATTTTACCCATTTGTCGTGGTTTCACCCCAGCTATCAACCTAGCACCACGCCACAGCTCACTCACACTCCCCCACCAGTGAGAGTGAGACTGGGGAGACAACTGAAGGCTAAAAGCCAGAAAACTTGTGAATTGAGATAAAGACAGTTCAATTGGTGAAATGAAAGCTGCACACACAAGGAAAGAAGAACAAGGAATTCATTCACAGCTTCCTGTGGGCAGGCAGATGTTCAGCCATCTCCAGTACAGCAGGACCTCATCACTTGTAATGGTTACTCGGGAAGACAAACGGCATTACTGCAAATGTTCCCCCTTCCTCCTTCTTCCCCCTACCTTATATACTGAGCATGATGTCATATGGTCTGTAAGATCCTTTTGGCCAGTTTGGGTCACCTGTCCCAGCTGTGTCCCCTCCCAGCCTTCCATGCAGCCCCAGTCTCCTCACCAGTGTGGCAGTATGAAAAGCAGAAAAGGCACTGGCTCTGTGAAAGCCGCACTCAGCAAAACCAAAAATATCCCTCCATTATCAACACTTGTTCAGCACAAATCCAAAACACAGTTTCATCCTAGCCACTGTGAAGAAAATTAACTCTACCCCAACCAAAACCAGCACACCACTTGAATCTTATTTTAGCTGTGAGAATTATTCCTTCTTTCTCTCTTTTATCTTTCCTGTCCTTTTTCTGCTTTGAAAGATAAGTTGTGAAATCTTAAAGGCAGTTTCTGAAAGAGATCTACTGGAAGCCTGACTCCTATAGGAGGTACTCAGAGCAGACTTACAGATTAACCTGGGAAAAACGGTTCTTTAAAGATTACATGTCGAGATAGGAATGGTGCACATCCTCAGTTCATGAAAATGTAAAAGTTTTGAAAAACATTCCTATATTGAATCCTAAATCAGTATATGAAATGCTGGCATTTATTAATTAAAATAAAATAATTCTAATACAGAATAACAGCTTTGTTCAGAGAAGTTTCCAGGTTTTAATAAAAACAAAAATTGGAGCTTTGTTGTTTGCCAGGTAAGGCCTCTACAAGAACTTTGAGACTGTACTCTAAGAGATGATTGATGAGCTTTGAAGTTCAAAGAACTTGCAAAAAGTTAAACAGTGTTTTCCAGTGAAAAACACATTTTTATGAAACTTTTCCAGACCAGTTAAATCCCATGCAGTCTTCAGCTCTCTGTTTCCTTATCCAGCAAAGAGTGATGTGGTACTCTCATTTTATAATAATGTCTGTTAAAAGAAAAGTAAGAAAGAAAATTTGGGAGAAAAAGTGAAAAAGAAAGTGAGGAGGTAATATTTTAATCCTATTAATCATGCTTATCCTGGGAGGAGCTCCCAAGTAGCAATTTAGTTGCTATCACTATTAAAAAATATTTTACTTCTACATTATTAAGCATTCATTTGTAAGGCCTTCATTATGTAAAGTAGCTGTCAGCTCTGGTGAAATCTATTACCATTATTTTTATAGCTTACTTTTCACTTATATGTGCACAGTTTTGATCTAAAAGAACTACATTATTGCAAGGGATTATTCTAAATAAATATTCCAATTATTTACATTTATAAACCAATTGAAATATAAATACAGCATATGTAATACATTCATGACTTCAAATCTTTTCAGAAAATATTGGACTTGGAAAAATGACAGCTTCATATACTACTCAGTGTTTTTCATGTCTATCAGACTGCTTGTGGCCTGCAACAATCTCTGTCTGTCTGTCTATTTGTCAGTCTATGTATCTATCTATCTATCTATCTATCTATCTGTGTCATTGGACCTACTGCACTTTCATTTCTGATAATGGGCTTTGAATTTTCAGGACATAATCAATCAGAGAGTTATTTCAAACCACTGCATTAGCTTCTTTGGTGCAAAATGTCAGATATGGATCTTAATGCTATCCACTCGTTAAAAGGAGGAGGTTTAGAGTTAGCCTCTTTCATTGGAAACAGCTGCAGTGGAGAATTTTCAGTATTACCCTATAGTCAAAATTAAAACAAAAAAACTGCAGGAGGCAAAATAACATATGTGGGATAGCTATTTTCATACGTTGTTTTACTAATAATCACTACACACCTATCACCTTTTTTTTTTGTTGTTTTGTTTTGTTTTGTTTTTTGCATTCATAAATATATATTTTATCTTCTAGTGGTTTTTAGTACCATGTAGATGGTGATATTGTTCAGGCAAAATTAATTTCCCCATCTGGCAGTGACACTGCAGCCATTTTCCAATCTATGCAGTAAGACATTACCTAATTATTGAATGTTCTTTTACTTCTGTGTATTTCTGTGTATGTTCTCTGTAGAAGTAAAATCAAATCTATACTTTTTCAATATATTTGTAATATCAGCACATGCTTACTTCCTAAGGGTGATTTCTTTCTGAAAAAAATAAAATCTTCTCTCTCCTATCTACGAACGCTTGCCAAAATGCACAGTGAATTACTTACTGCTGTTTTAAGTGAGTAGCAGGGCATGCCAGGTTTTTGCAAGCAGCCATCCACTGGTCCAGCCAGGGCCCCTGCCAGCCCAGAGCACTGATGGCAGGTACCTCCAGGGCAAGTGGGGACTGGTGTGCAGTGTTTGTTATTGGATGGGCACTGTGCACTCCACACGCATGAACAGTGGGGCAAGAAGTAGCCTACCTTTGCATACAGTTGCTTTCTTACCCAGGAAACAAAAAGCAGTGAGGGAATAAAGCACTCCTATGTGGTGCCTCATTAGTTTGCTCTCCCGTCCTTCTTGCACAGTGATGTCCCACTGATGCTTGGAGTCCCTTTATGTCTGTAGCATTCAGGGCAGGAGTTGCATCTCTCTAAACATAACAAACTCCCAAATAGGAAAATACATGCTCACGTCTCAAACCATCTGTACTCATATGTGAATAGAGATACATTCAAGAGATTTGTAACACATTCATGCATAAAAGTGCAGAATAGCTAATTCTGATGTGCTAGAGGAAAGTGCTGCAGGATTATTACATTCCTAGGAAAAATTATCAAATTTGTGCAGCTTTTATTCAATATTTACAAATTAAATGGAGGTGAAACATTTAATCATCTGGCAGTGGACCAAAAGCACTCCTCCCAGAACTGTGAGGATGGATATCTTCAGAACAACAAAAATATGACAGAAGCTTCCAGGAGGGATTACAGTTAATGAAATTATATGAACATATGAAGTGGGTTCTGCCTGCACAAACATTAAGTAAAAGCCATAAGAGAGTATAACAATCAAGGAAAACCAACTGGCGTTTTTTTTCAGGTAGTACAGTGGAAATGAAATTATAAGACAGTTGGGTGAATAATAAAAATCCAGGTGCAAAAAAACCTCTTGCTATATGTTTTTCAAAGTATGAAAGGTTTGCAAGCAACCATGAACCTGTTTGGAGAAGGTTAACAAAATGTAGCCTTTGAGGTGGGTGGGGAGCTGGCTGACAGCTGACACCCACAGTGGAGGGGTAAGGAGGTGTTTTTCAGTCTGTTAGCCTGTCAGCCTGTCATATGCAGGGTTCCCCATCAACTTATATTAAGTCCAGCACCGTTTAATATCTTAATCAGTAATTTGGATGATGCAGTCAAGTGTACCCTGAAAAAGTTTGTCAATGATACCCAACTGAGTGGGGAGCTGGACACTTCAGATGTGACACCCACCCTGCAGGAAGGCCTGGATTGGCTGAAAGAGTAGATGTTCAACAAGGACAAGTGTAAGATCATCTACCTGGAATAACATAATAAAGGAGTGTAGCACAGGCTGGGATCTAGCCAGCTGGAGAGCAACAGGAGGTCCTGGTGGACAAGTAGCTCAGTGTGATTGAGCAGTGCATTGCTGTGGCAAAGGGAATCAAGAGGATGCTGGGTTGCATCCACAACAGCATCACCAACACACATAAATATGTCATTATCCCACTTTACTCAGTGCTTGTCAGGCCACAGCTGAAATACTGCCTGCAGTTTTGGTCACCACTCTACAAAAAATCTGTGCATAGGCTGGAGAGGGTCCAGAGAAGGATCACAAAGATGACCCAAGGACTGGGAAACCTGTAATACAAGGAAAGGTAGAGAGAACTGGGTTTGTTCCACATAGAGAAAAGAAGGATTACAGGAGGCATTATCACCGTGTTCCAGTATTTAAAGGTTGGCTGCCTGAAGAAGATGGAGATGCCTTTTTCACAGATGGAGATGCCTTTTCATGGAAAAGATCAGGGGTAATGGGTATAAGTTACTTCTGGGGAAAGTCCATTGGACACAAAAGAAAACATCCTTGTAATGAGAAAAATCAGCCATTGGAATAATCTGCCCAGGGAAGTAGTCGGTTCCCCAGTGTTGGATTCTTTCAGGATCCAGAAAGACAGGGTGCTGGGACATCTAGAAAAGACCAAAAAAGGTTGGATCAGATGATCCTGATCAGATGATCCTGGGGGTCCCCAGAGACCACCCAACTTGGTCTTCTATGATTCTATGAAAATAAAAGAGATCACAGTATTAAAAGTCAGGAATGTACAAGAAGTGTCAGCTAGACATGCAAAAAATCTGTAGAATGAGAGACATGCAGAAGGCAGTATGTTTACAGATAATAAAAGACTGAGTGAAATAACTTTATATTCAGATTCAATTGATTTAACATGATTTATAGGGGAAGATGTATTTGTGAGCAAGAATAAAATATGTGTATAGTTGTTCATAAAGAAACCTTTATACAGTGTTTGTTCCAAGATATATTTGACAATTAATTTTGCATAACATTTTCCATTTTAATTATTGTTTTTCCTTATATTCTGACAGTAGGCTAATGACTTCTAGGATAATGAAAACTGTCAGGAAGAACAAAAATGAAGCCTACAAAGGAGCTTGCTGCATATCTTTGTCTCCAGCAGTACTTGACAACAATATTTGCATATAATTGTACTGCTGGAAAATACAGAGATTTTTGGTGGCAGTCTGAGGCACTGCCTGAAAGCTGGTTAATCAGTGGTTGTTTTGCAATAATGGGATTAATATAAAAGCATTTCATTGATAGTAAAGCCTACCTCACACCCTCCATTTTCAACACATTATCAGTTTTTCCCTTTTCCAGTTTATGATGGTATTTAGGGTCTTGAACCTATTGGCTCAGAGTAAACACAGGGGAGTGGAGAAGGCAGTGTGGAATGTGAGTTCTGAGGTAAACAGACCAAGAAAACAGTCATGTATTCAGAGCAATGTATCTAGTGTTAGCACTGAGGATTGAGACACTCTCAGCCATTTCAGCTGTTCAGCATTAAATTTGCCAGACACATTCTCTCTTACTCTCTCTTCTGAGTCAGACTCTTTTTATGTTAGAGTCTAAGAGAAAAAAAAAAGAAAAAAAAAAAAAAGAAAGAAGAAAGGATTCAGCAATCATTTTGTCCTGCTTTGGTTAAGGTAGGATTTTAAAAATTGACAAAGGGTATTATTAGTCACAATAACATACTATTTGAGAAACAGTTTATGCCAATGCAATTAAAGCCATTAAAAGCACTCAAGACATTTTCAAAATTGTTTTTTGACATTCACCTCACTCAAGGTCAACTGGTCCTGTGACGACAGCACTCAGAGTTTCGTTTTCTTCTGTGCCTCATAGCTCTTGCTTTGTTTTTAAGCTACTTTCCTGGAATTACTCTCATTGGAGTAAAAGGGAATCTTCTCCCATGCCTCTTATGTAGCTCACTGCACTTGATTTGTCCTTAAATGTTTTCCTAATGGCATCTGTAGGTTCACCTTTGCAGGAATTGGGATTTGGATCTGAAAAGATCACCTCTGTCAAAAATAAATTCAGAGTATCTCAAAAGAATTAATCACTGGAAACTGACGACAATGGCATTTTTTCCTAATAAGAATATTGATTTCACTCTGCTGTAATGAGACTATGAAAATTTTAAAGGCCAAGAAAATTGCAACCTATTAAATCTGTGTGTTATAAATATGTGTATTAAATGCAAGTGCTTTGTGCTTCAGATTCCAAGATTGAAATTAAAATTTCCATTCTTTATGGCATTTGTCTTGTTGTAAACCACAGATTTATTGGATCTTTACAACATTTTATACAGGATGAGGCAACAACAGCATTTAATATATGGTATGAAAAGTTATGATTGAAATATAAATATTTCCAGACAAGAAGTGAAAACTTCTAGCATAGTGCATGGTCTCCAAACAGAAATGCAGACATGTGTAAGTGAAGCTGCAAATTAAACAGTGATGGTGGACTAATTTCATGTTATTTAGTGAGTGACAATTTGGGCTAGAAAGGCATATTAGCCCAAACTGAGGAATATAACAAACTGAGCAAAAAGATAAGAAGGGCAGTGTTAATATAGATATGTCAGTGTGCAATCCAGCTGAACAAAGCACGACTTTGCAGAGCATTTATAATTTTTCCAAAAACCCTTCTACTTAACTCTGAAAGAGGAGAAAAAAATTGCTCTCTGGGATAGTTCTTTAAAGAGGCAATTTTCTATAATGTCTATAACAGGAGATAATGTCTATAATTTGGTCTAGGATCAAGACATACGTATCTATAGTCTCTTTCCTTTGGTTTCTGTCTGTATATTCCAGCCATATATACCTGAGGAGGCCTAGTTGATGTCCTACCAGTGGTGAAACGAACTGCCAGCTTGTTGCATGTTCATTAGTTTGAGGACATGTAGATGGTGTGATTTCCTTTTGTAGATAATCCCTTGCAGCCCCCACAAAGGGCCTTTTTAATATTCAAGCCATTGTTTTCTGGCAGTTACAGTAAAACAGAAGGAGGGAGAATTTAAACACATTTCTAATATTACATCTCACTTAATATTTTCTCTTTATGCAGCCAGATACTCACATATGTCAAACTTTGACCCATTATAATCATTTCAGCTGAAATGAAATGGCAATTAATATTTACAGTGAGATCTAAAACTTCATGATTTATCATCACTGAAAAGTATTATGGCAATCCCATAATTTTGTGTAATAAAGCAACATCTCTCTTTTGTTTCGGTAAATTCAAGAGGTTTGTTCTGTCTACTCTGCTGACCAGCCCACATGAAGTTGGCTTTTCACCAGCAGGACACCCTCACCAAGGCAC
The DNA here is from genome assembly GCA_038380795.1 of Pyrocephalus nanus. Classification (NCBI taxonomy): domain Eukaryota; kingdom Metazoa; phylum Chordata; class Aves; order Passeriformes; family Tyrannidae; genus Pyrocephalus; species Pyrocephalus nanus. The sequence goes on along the minus strand of CM076265.1, from coordinate 45,352,490 downwards.
AATAGGATTAAACAACAAAGTTTAAACATCTGTCTTGTGTCAGAGGTATTTGTTAGATCACAAGAAAAACAAAATCTGTAAGATCCAATGACTGAACACAAGTAATGAATGAACACAAGTGAATAACTGATTTCTGAGACCATGCCCTGATTGTAAAAAGCTGGGAGCACAAAACTATGAGGAAGTCAAATAGCTCTTTAAGGCACAATACATGCTTCTTGTTACCTCTGGACTAGTCCACCTTACTTTACGTCATGTCTATACTTTCCCAAATCTTATAGTGGGCCTATAAAAACCTAATGAAGTCCAACAAGTCCAAGCACAAGGTGTTGAAGCTGGGTCAGGGCAATCCCAAACATAGATACAGGCTGGAAGAACTCCTTGCTAGCAGTCCTATGGAGGGATGGGGTGGATGAAAAGCAGGACATGAGCCAATAATGTGTGCTTGCAATCCAGAAAGACAACTGTATCTGTATTGCATCAAAAGAGGAGTGGCGAGCATGTTAAGGGAGGTGATTCTCCCACTCTATTCTGCTTTCTGGTGAGCCTCCAGCTGGAGTGCTGCATCTAGATATGGAGTCCCCAACATAAGAAGGATGTGGACCTGTTGGAGTGAGTCCAGAGAGAGCAACAAAGATTATCAGAAGAAGGGACCACCTCTTCTGTAAAGATAGGCTGAAAGAGATAGGGTTGTTCAGCATGGAGAAGACTCTGGGGAAACCTCTGTTGTCTTCAAGTGCTTACAGAGGGCTTATGAAAAAGCGGGAGTGTCTTTTATCATGAGCAGATAGTGATAGGATAAAGGAGAGTAATTTTAAACTAAAAGAGGAGAGATTTAGATTAGATGTTAGGAAAATACTCTTTACTGCGAGGGTGGTGAGGCACTGGAACAGAATGCCCAGGGAAATTGCAAATGCCTCAACCTTAGAAGTGTTTAAGTCCAGTTTGGATGGGGCCCTGAGCAACTAGAATTTAGTGGGTGACATCCTTGCCCATGGTAAAGGGGTTGGAATGAGAAGATCTTTTAAGTCCTTTCTAATCAAACCATTCTATGGTAATAAGTTCATAATTAATTCAACAAAAATGTGTCTTCCATTGTTATGAAATGTGTAAATTGTTTAAAAAGCATACTTGAGTTGCTAAAGTTAATTTACATTAAAACAAGACTGATAAATTTATTTAGATGTGTCAGTATTTTTCCTTCAGTTTCCACTGGTACTAGATAGAGAAACAAATAATGTATAATTATTAATATATGCTACTGAGACCTTTGAAAAGAGCAGATCACCATAGATTAATATATGCATGTCTGCCAGTTTATTTGGTACCAGGTGCACAAGTAAAGGTGCATAAATCTGCAAAGGGATATAATGTACGGAAACAGAAGGATTCTCATAGGTAAAGCTTCCTCCTTTGATCCTGCGGTGTTCTGTGCATATCCTCTGAGTTGCATACATCTGTTTTATATAGGCATCTTCTGTGGAATCATACCACATGAGGCTTTTGGAGGGAAAAGATTTTTCCAGAGAAGGAAATTCCACAATGAGTAATTTTCAGCCATCTGCATTGTTGAGTGGAGCACACTTTATTAGAGTTATTAAAATATTATTATATATATGAAACCCAACACCTAACTAAACCTGGAACTTCTTTTTATGCTTATCTCATTTTCATGCAAGGGAGTACTTACACTTGCATCATGCTGGTAATTAAACCTCATCAGGGCGCTACCAGCGGCTGATTTTTGGGTAGGCGACTGTCAAAGGCATTTAAAGCAGTAGACTGAGGTACTTATTTCTTGTGTGATTTGCTAGTGAGACAACTCTTCATAACAAAATACTTATTACAAATCAGAGAAAATTACTTTCTCTTGTGTACTTTCAAGGATGGACATGTAACTACTTGTAAACCACATTCATACAATCAGTTCATACAACCCATTTTACTGCAAGTATGAGTAATGAAAAAATAGCTTCTGTCTTTCACAGTGACTTCCTAAATTCTACTGCTACAGTGTCACAGGCACATAACATGACTTTTTCATTCAGTCTAAAACGTGGCAAATCTGTGATCACCAAAGTAATTTAAGCCGTTGTCTTCATTTGACACATTTTCTCACAGGGAAGCTGCAGAAGATATAATACTGATCAGTTCAATTAAACCTTTATTAAAGGGCAGGGGAAACTAAAGACAGAGACAAGGAGGTAAGGCGAGACAGTCAGAAAGTCAGTATCAGGCAGAAAAGGCTCCAGATTTACTTGCTTAGTGGTATTGACGATTCAGTCAAAAACCTGGACTGATGGTGAAGTCATTAAATCCTGATTCCTTTGTCTCTTCTGCTCAGGCCATCACCACGAGGATGATAAAAGTCCACCAGTCTTACAGTGGATTGTGGTGTCTCAGAATAAGTTTGCTGACAGCTGTCATAGAGGAACTAGTTCCTTTATGTTCCTTTCTGGCAACAGGATGAGAGTATAAAATCTCCTACTTGCTGGCTGATTGAACTAAAGAGTCTACAAAGTACTCGTGAGTGGATTCACACAATTCCTCTTCTTTTTCTATGATGCTAGAATAAAGTGACATCCCTTTCCATTTGTTGCTCATGTGTTTAACTGGCAAATGTCTCGCAAAATATCTTTTCACTATAGGTTTTGAATTTTGGAGCATATTTACTGGCTTCTAAACATTGAAGGAATATAAATCTGGTAAGATACAGAAAAATGTTTGCACCATGGCATGTACTTGTATTCCATTGGCATTCTTTGATCTAGAAGAGGAGGTTTTATAATTTTTATTCCAGATGAAAATTAACTTAGCAAAACCCAAGTGAACAGAAAATTACATACTAAAGACATTACAAGCAGAGGGCTAGATCAGAACTTTAAATTTATTAAAAAAAAATCAGTAAGGTGAATGAAGAGGACTATCAATATAAAATCAATGTAAAAAGAAATTGGTTTTATAATGCCTTTCATGGTATACTCTTTAATATGTGATAACCATATTGGAAATTCATTAGTATGCAGAAAACCATGGGAGCCATATGGAAATACATCTTACAAAGGACTAGCACACAATAAATTTTACAAAAGGCATAAAATATCTTTAGGATGAATGATCACTATGAAAGTAATGTTCACTAAAATTGTAGGAGTGGTATTCACTCATTAGTTGTATGAAGCCATTAACTGCACAAAGTCATTCTATTTTGCATAACCATTTGTCATATAAAATCATTAGCTCCCTCATAAAAATGTTAGAAATGTGAAATGATTTTTCAAAAAAATCATTAGTTACAGGGTATTACATTATAAAAATCAGTGGCATATTACTTCATCATTTTCTGCATAAAAATGTGTCGGTTATGCAAAATCATTTATGTTGATAAATAACTTTTTAAGTAGCTTTATTGTTTGATAGTCAGGCTGTTAGCTGTTCAGTTTTAATAGTAATTTTTATGGCCAAGACATATATTAGTTATGATAAACTCTGAAATGAACTAGAACAAACATTACTTTCTACCCTGCTAAAATTGGCAGTTTTAAAAAGCAATCTTGTTTCCCGTAATTGTGCTCTTAGAGTTCTAAATAGTGGCAGCTGTTCCCATTTATTTACCATCATTTTGTCGCTGTTTGAATTCTATTCATTACAACTTTCAGGTTATCATTCTCACATCCTAAGCTAAATTCAGGTAAAAGCTTTCTTAGCAGTGCTTTTGGTCACATCCTAGATGGTTTTATATAGAACCCAGTTGTACTAGGAAGAGTGATTTACACATCAAAATGGAACACATTGTCCCACTCTCTCACACAGTAGTCAGAAAACTTTTAAGTATATCAGGATCAATTGATTTCCGAAAGTGAGAAATTTGAAATTTGGAAGTTGTCCTTTAGCAGGAACAGGTCCCTGTGAGAACCACATGAAGATATTCGGTGCTGTAGAGGAAAACCCACAGATTTCTAGCTCATTAGACCTCTGTTGGGGAAAGCAGAGTTCTTGAGCAATGTTTGCTAAAGGCCAATTATTTTTGTTATTGAGTTGTCCAGTTATAACTTCAAACAGCATTGTGTACAGTTCTACAGAAGCAAGAAATCTGGTTTTGTTCCAAGGACTCTATAGGCTAAGATGTACTACTGCCAGAAAATCGGAAGTCTTAAGGTGAAAAACAACTCCCAGGTTCATATAAAGACAGTTTAATAAATTAAAGAAGGAGAGGAGAAAAGTGATGCAAAGGCAATCTTTTATCAATGCCCACAAGCAAGATCAATGTCCAGATGGTCTGTGAGCAATGACTACTTTGGAGAAGCTACATCCACACTTTTTTTTGGCTGAGCATGACATTAAATGGTGGCAAATACCTCCTTGGTCAGCTTGAGTCAGATGTTCTGGCTTTGTCTCTTCCCAAAGTATTCTCTGGCCTGGTCATTGTGGGGTCAGAGTAACAAACTTGGTCAGAGAAAGACTTATCCGTGTGCAAGCACTGTTCAGTAATAGCTAAACCTCTGCTATGTAATCAACACTTTTATTCACAAATCCAAAACACAACAAAATATGGGCTGCTATGAAGAAAGTTAACTCCATCCCAGCCAGACACAGCACATCACTGCATCAGCTATCTAATAAAAGTGTATGTAAAAAAGACAGTAAACAGACTAACAAAGAAATAAAACACCCCCCAAAACTAGGAAAACTTGCTCCAAATCCCCATCTCCAAAGCTGTGCTGCAGTATTTTCAGAAGGCATGGGCATTGACTGAGTAATACATTGTATTTATGGCAAAAATGAAGAGCTTAAGACAGTTTTTTACTCCGTATCATTTGATGTAGTCTTTAAGGTAGAAAACAGCAATGTCAGCTGAAAGTCAATCTTCCAGAAATATTTAAAGTGCACACAGTACTGGTAGTTTGCTCTAGGTGGATAACTTCTGGTTAAGGCTTATGATGTGGATCAGCTTTAGTTTCTAAAGTTAAGAAAGAAGGAATAAAGTGATGAACAAGTGATTGCTAAACTGATCAAAGCAACATTTCTTTTCAAGAGCTATAGTATATGTTCTCTTCCATCACTCTCTCACTCTTTTTCTGTCAACAAATTTGTTATTTTATTTATGTCTTGATGCTGCATCCATTCAGTGGGATTTCTGGATTGGTGGAATTAGGCTCAGGAGCCAAAATGATGATAGAATATTTCTTCACCAAAATAATCTATCTACACAAAAGTGGAGCACAGATGGCCTCTAGACTTTCATACCCGTCTGTTAGGTGACTTTTCACTCCTGTGTATGCTTTTGTGAGTTATTCTGTTCTAAGTCCCCCAGCCCTGAATTGCTGATTCTCTGGACAATCCAGCCATAAGTTGTGATGGGACTGACACACTTGCCACAGCATGACTCTGGTCCTTCCAGCTGTGCAAATTCTTGGTAACAGAAAAAAATCAGATCCTGAAAATCAATCCTGAGGCAAAGCTTTCCTCCTCTGATAACAACTAACTGGAACTTAAATTTTCTTATTGTTATGATTATTTCTGGTATAAGAAGGACTTCAGTCATATACAGATATGTGCGTCCCTACTTACACATTGCTTCAGAAACTGAAAGGGATAAAATATGGGAGAGAGCAAGAAAGTGAGAGAGAAAGAGCCAGAAAGAAGGAGAGGAGGCATGTAGTTCCTCACAGGCTCTCAACGGTTCATGTTGAACAGGTAAATGACTCCAATGTGCAGAGTAGCTGAGCAACTCCGCTTAAAGTAGAAAACATAAAAATCAATATGTCTTCCCTAAGCTATTAAAAAGTGCTGCAGTCAGCCTCGTCCTGATGTAGCAAACATGAACTGAATTTTTCAACAAGAAACCGGGATTCCCGAAAAAACAGGTTCCCTTATTTCAGTGCTTGGAAAAATCTCTTGCTGTCTTAACTTGTGTGGTAGGTGTCTAGCCAAACACCTGGCTCTTGGAATGAATAGATACATATGCTATTACATTGTCTGGATGAGCTGGCCTCTTTCATCTTCGTGTTGGTCGTAATGATATATTTTACAATCATCACTGTCTCTTTCATTCTCATTCCAAAGGGCTACATCTTTACAGAGTCTTTAAAGTGACACTAATAATTGCTGTTTTTCTCCTCCAGCTGCTATCTATGCTGCTTACAATCTATTACCAATTAAATGAGTTTCATCACTTGAAACTTGAAACTAATATTGTAAATGTGATTTGAGCTCCATTAAGTCTTCAGTCTTACTGAATTTTTACAATCTGTAACTTGACCACGCTATAATTTTTTTTAGTTTCAGAAATCCACTAATGGTGCCCATGAGGACAGAAAATATTTTGAAAAAATACCTGAAATAAGTTCCTCAGAACTACCAAATTATAACAATCTTTATTGTGAATTCATAAAGAATACAGGGTTACAAAAAATCTTGAAAGGACATTGTAGTTCATTAACCACTATTGCTGATAGATAGTTGTCTAAAAAAAATTTCTTCACAAAAAGTGTTGTAAAGCATTGGTATAGGATGACTAGGGAAGTGCTTGAGTCACCATCCTGGGAGGTATTTGAAATAGGTGTAGATGTGGCAGTTGGGGACATGGTTTAGTGGTTCACATGGAAGTGTTAGGTTAATGATTCAACTTGCAGAATTTAGAGGTTTTCCTAAATCATTCTATGACTCTATGATTCTTAAAGCCTCTTACCCTTTCCAATGGTTATTCTATAACATTCTCAGACAGTTTTTTTTGAGGGTTTGAATTTTTTATATTAGTAAATTTCCCCTTTTTTGCAATTTAAATGTCATTTCTTGCCTTGTCATAAATGATCCACAGTGTCTCTGTGTTCTTACTCTTTTGTCATACAAAGTAACGGTTCCACATGGCTATTCAGAGTAGTGCAACAACAGTTACAGGTTTGGAAACATCATATTTCAATTCTTTCTTTTTATTTTTCCCCCTCCATATTTTCTGATGCTTGTCACAGAATAGTTGCAACTCAGCTAGACAAGGCTGCTTGTAGCGGAGTGGTTGCTCTAAATTGGCCCTTCTCTGAAAAAGGATTGAAGTTCATGAGCTTTGGAGGCCCTTTCCAGCCAAAGTTACTGTGTGTTTTGTTGTTTTGTTTGTTTGTTTTTTTCTTATGGGAGTATGGCAGCATGGATGGCAGCCATGAGTCAAATTCAAAGATCTTGCTACAAAACACAAGGGTGCTGAAGTTTTTCAGAGTCAACCCCTTGAGTATTTGTGCCTTTGTGCCATGGACAAACTATTGTCTGGGGTTTTTTTCCCTTGAAAAGCTATTTCAAAACAGATACCTGTACTCTGTTTAAAAATAAAAAACCCCAACAAACAAACAAACAAACAAACAAACAAACAAAAACCAGAAAAAAAAGTAGTTTCACTCTTAGACAGGTACTCAGCATTAAAAGTTCTGCTCAAATGCTCACAGGCTTGAAAAATTACAAGAAAGTAAGTACTGGTGCCTATGGAAACAACATGATGAGCAACTTGAGTAATAAATAACACGAAGCCCCACCTCTATTATGAACATCTTATTTTAATGAAAAGAAAGCTTTTCCAAAATCAAAAGAAAGTCCAATATATTTCCTTCCCTCCAACTCATTAAACATAATCAGAACACGTAACGTGTTATTTTAAATACAATTTTCCATGTCTATGTGGAAGTTAGCAACTGAATCTTACATTATTCCCAGTATATTAGGTTGAACCAAATGACTGTCTAATATTGCTGTAGTTGAATGCCCCTGTGTCATCTATATGTGTGGTAGAAGCAGTGATAAACAAGATATATTTTCACTGCACTGAATGTTCTATGTATCAATGTTCCATGAGCATTTTTAATGGTGGAAGAGGGTTCTACAATTAGCCAGGAGTGTAAAACTAGCTCTGCCAGGCTTCCCATCCAGCCCAGAGGAGAGGCCCATCAATCACATGTGATGGAATTAAGTGTAGGATCTATAATGTGAAAACCCAGGATACTGAAACTATTCTTTTCTATATCCTTATGAGCTTTGAAGGGCTCTCATCCCCTGCTGTGGTAATCTAACACTTGTTTCCTAATGTTAATTGAGCTAGGTTAATGCCACTTAGCTTGTGAGGGATTTGGTTAGGAGTATTCGTGTGTGGAATAAATTTTTTTGCTATTCCATCAAAGAATTAGTCCAATAACTGTTCTCATAAACTGTAATTCTTGTAATTCTTTTCTCTTGGTGTAGTAGGCCATGGTGAAACCACTGTGAAAAGACATGAGAATATTCCTGACTTTAAAATCAAGTTCCCAGTGGCAACAGTATAAGGTCTTTAATTGCAGGCCCCTCATAACTTTCTTGTATGTATGTAATGATTCAGCATACATTGAGATTCTGAGGGTCAGTGTCCTAGGTTCTTGAGATATTGAGTGCTTTTAGTGCCCTCAGATTCAAAGCATTAACATAGATCTCCATTCAGTTAAAGTTCAGTCTCATCCCAAGTTAACTTGACACTTTTTGGGGTAATGTGGTTTGAAGGTAGTGAAGGTCAATCCTGTAGAGAGCAAAAGTGGCATGTTTGAGAGAGATAAGCAGTACTATTCGTGGGATAGTCAATTAAAATACTCAGAAAGGGAAGGTCAATGAAGGTTTAAATGAGACTTGAAGTTTTGCTTCATGTTCAATATCTGAGAGATGCATGTATTTACATTTTTAGGCACAGTTGCACATGGATGGTGATTTAGATGTTTTTTTTTCAGAATGTGTAGTCTCCTTTCAGTAAAGAACTTGGACATCATTGTGCTTATATAGGTGACAATGAAAGATTTAGAGTTCTTAGAAAATGATGATGTGCTGAAACAAATAATATTTTAGAGCTCCATGTTATATATTTGTGCTCTGATCCAGACTGTAATCTGATGGGAGGCTGTGACATCAGTCATATTAATTGAATTCCAAGACCTGCTTGGTTACTTTTAAATCCAAGTGGGTTAGGAGCACTCAGTAAAAAGGAAAAGTCATGAATGCCTCTTCCAAATCTTTCAGTTACTTATCTCTGTTTGACTTTTAATCAGATGTGTTGTTCCCTGACATCTGATTAAGCTTCTGTTAAATTGCAAATTATGGCATTGTCCTGCAAAAGCTGACTATTTGGCTGTAGAGAATTCCAGTGTGGCCAAATGCAGATGCTGATATTTGGCTTGGAGATGTGAGCACATTGAACAGCTAGTAATGTCAATATGCAGTCATGAATAGTAGCTTGTTTGCCATGCAAACCAAGGGTTACCACATGCCCCACTTTGTTTTATGAGAGTTGGCTGCCAGGCAGATGAGGCAATTACTTTAGCAAAGGTTCTTTAGCCTTAATCAAAAGAAATTTTAGATATTTATTAGAAAATCCTGGATCCAGGATCCCTGCTCAGCTACCAGGGTTACTTTTTTTTAGTAGTGCAAAGCAGGAAGCCCATAGGTCATCTCCTTAAATTTATTCTTGGGAAAAGTAGATCTGCTGCCAGAGATGAAGTATTACGGGTACATTTGCTCGCATCGGCCCATCTCAAAGTTTAAAAAAACAAATATCCTTACTCCAGGGTGGTAAGGTTTAACAGTATGAACAACATATTTCACATTTGGAAGGATACACTTGCTTCATACACATACCTTTAATATATAGTAAATATATGAAAGGTCACTGTACATAATTGCAGAAAGATTTGCAAAACTTGTCAGTACAAACCAAAAGGATTTTAAGCAGGAATATTGATTGCTGTGTTTTGACTAGAAATGCACAGTGTCAGCAATTAGTGTTTAATGCTCCTGATGTTTAGCCTTCCTCTGTCATGTGATTCTTGACTCAGACAGTAGAAACCTGTCACTTCAAGATCTATGAGCTCCATTTGAGACCAGAATGCTGGATAATGATATTTGTTCCTAGCGTTTGCCTCTGTTTGTAAGCTTGCATGAGCAATTTCTCTGGGACTACAAATTATATTGGTAGTGCAGCTTGCCAGAGCATCCCATGCATAGTAATGATACGCAAAAAAAAAAAATTATGAAGGTACAAACACAACATTTTAAAAGCTCTTGTTTGCAAAACACATCCTCTGTATCAGGTCACTTGCAGGCCCATGTGTACAAATCATGACAAGTATTTTCTAGCCTTCTCTATGTAATGTAACACACATGATTTTATTCACAAAAGAAAATCTTTTGATAAAATAGTGTTTTCTTTCAGAGAAACTTCACAGATTTTGTGTAAAAATATATAATTACATGGAAGTCAGTATATTCAAACATTTTCAAATAGCTGGTGGGAGGAGAATGTTTTGCTTGGTGATATTAATAAGGAGGAGAATCAGTACCTAAACACAAGAAAGAAGAAAAAATTAAAGACTGCTGGTTCGCCAACATTAGCACTAAATTTTGTTAATGGAATATTCATTCTAATAATGAATATATGCAGTGACAAGCCAAGGGCACTGTGGACAGACAGTGATTCCAGCTTCTTCCAGCTCTTTCTTACCTTGTACTATACCACATTTCTCAGAAGAAAAGTTTAAAACCTGCCACTGAATCAATTGTCACAAGAGGGTTACAAAAGGATAGCAAGCTTCCCATAGCTCTAGACAACAGTTAATACTATGACAGGATATTGCAAGTATAGTAACCATAATTTTCTTCCATTAAAAAATTAATTGGATTCTGTTACCCCTGTTCACAAGAACATGTGCTGTTTAGCTCAGCCTCACTTTTCAAATTCATATTAATAGTATTTTATGTAGCAGGTTTAAACAATTGGTAGAGGTTAACTTTAAATTTAGGTGTTACAATCACTGCAGTTAATAATGGTAATCAAAGTGTTTTAATCTGCTGCTTGGGCTATGAAATTCATTTACAGAAATATTTTCTAGTTTACTTAATTGTTATAGCTATAAATAAGCAGATGGATAAAGTTTATGCCCTCACTCCATTAACAGATTTATCCTGCAACTGTGCCCATGTTTTATTCCACTGGCAACGGAAATTGCAGGAATTGCAGGACTGGTGATAAAAAATATTAGTGACTGGAAATACATCTGCATGGGGAAATTGAAAAGTTTGGCACTGCTTCTTACAATGAAAATAAATTGAGGGAATATATAAAGTAATAAATTAAAAGGTGGATTGCTCTTTCTCATGGAAATTCCCATTCTCTCACCAGATTAGCCCAACACACAGTTTAGTCAGAATGTATAGAGGTTTACAACCAACATTTCTATGACTTAGAGTAGTGAGTCCATAGATTTGAGTATAATTTCCACAGAAACTGCTTGTTTTTATCCCTGTGATCTTCTGTACTCCTTCACTGTAAGGCATGTGTATAGCTAATGAGCATAATAAAAATGGTATGCATGTACAATTTTATACTCCTGTACTTTCTGTACTAAATCACAACTGCCATCAGCTGGACCTTCCATAGAGATTCTTGAAGAGGTAAAATATTGGTCAATTCATGTGGAAAAACGATGCAGTCTTTTCATAGCTTCCTGAACCTTGCTTTTCATGTTTTCTCCCTACTGTTCTTTCCCTTCCATTGACCAAACTAAGACAACCCTTGGAGTGCACTGGCCATTCTTGCCTGCCTGACTCACCTTTCTTTTCCCAGTGGAAAAGGCCCTAATGGAGATCTTGGCTACAAGTGGCTGATGAAAGCTATGTGACATTCCTGAGCATCAGGTGGCTCTCAGTGGTAAATCACCATCCAAGAATAATTTTCATTTTATGTTTTGTGACAGCACAAAACCGGCTGGGGGAACAAAGCTCATATCATCTCTAATTTCAGATAGAATATGTTTGAGCCATCTCTACTTATGATCTGATAACTAAGCATAGCCTAAAATTTGCCCAGTGTCTGAATGGACCAATCATACCTGCACAGTTCCTGAGATACCCCACCAAGGGGAATATCAAGGAAGCACAAGAGGCTGCCAGAAGATCAAGGAGCCCTGGCTAGCTTTCAGCTATTCCTGTTGGCTCTCTCCAGAATTAATCAGTATGTGAGTCAGTGTCTGGGCAGTGTGGATGACTGAAATTCACTCCCCAATTAACAAAATGATAAATATATATAACCCTCAGTCCTCATTTTTCATAGTTTTCAGCCTGTAAGTGAAAGATTTCTTTTTATACTGGAGAGAAAAAGAAGGAGGTTACCATATCTATTTTAAGATGAAAAACATTTACTAACTAGTTTGGAAACAAAAACCATAAAACTTAGTGTAAAGTTGCAGTTGTGATTCTCTTTTCCAGTGAGTTGCTACTTACTATCTCTTACCTTTGTTGCTTCCCCACTTGAAATCTCTAGCCTTTGCCTCATTTCCCTCTTCTGCTCTTCAATTTTTACTGCTTCCTTCTCTCATCTTTCTATGAAATATGTTCTTTCAGCTGATTAGTGTCAGTCTTTTCTATTTCTGAGACATTGCTTTTGTAGTTATATTACAGGTATGAAGTCCACGGCTGTTCTTGAGTCCTTACACTCTCTTTTTAACATAGCCATATTCATCTTCAGCCTCAGACTCAAACATGCCTAGGGAAGGTAAAAATTTCTAAAAAAACCCAAACTTTTAAATGGCAAACCCAAAAATATTTACATTAGTAACAAACAACTAGTGCCTCAGAATAAGAAAACAACAAACTAAGAAAGGAAAAACTGATAACACACAAGTTAATCAACCATAACAAGGAAAAGAAAAATACGTGGAAATAATGATCAATTTTTGAAGAGCTTTGATCCCTCTGTCTCCATCTGCAGCTTGCAACATAAACAGTCTTCATGTTTAAAAACATGATGCATCAAAGGCAAAAATTCTCACCTAGATATATTGACTTGCTTTGTCAATGGTCCAAAATGTCAAGATGTTCTCTTTTCTTTGTAGGTCACATCTACGGATCTCGAAAAGCTTCTTAATTTTTTATTTTTTTTTTTAAATTTTGTGATGTGATTTTTTTTAAATTTTGATGTGGTTTCTTTAACAAAGTTATTCCTTGGGAGTAAAACAGCTACTCAATACTTTTTTATGTTAGTTTTGGAATTCACTGGACTGTATTAAAAAAAAAAAATAAGTGAAAAGCTTTAAACCTGTTCTTAATCACAGGTACTCCAAGAGAAGACATCAATGGTTTTGTAACACTTTGCATTATTGAATAATGTATTATTAAGAACAAACAGAAACATGTGAGGAAAAAAAGTACATGAAATAATTTATGAAAGTAAGCTGAAGTCAAAGATCCTGTCAGTAGGAATCTCAAATCTGGTATAATAACAGAACCAATATTTTTGAATTCATAACATGTTTAAACACAAATATCGTGTGAGAGTAGCTATTTATTTTCGGCACTTACCAATCTGGGATATTAATAAGAATGAATTAATCTGCATATTAATTGTTAACACTATCTGTGTTCTATTGCCTCATTAGCCTAAAAATTATATTTGGCTGCCTTGCCAAGAAGGGCAACATCTCTTAGCACCCCAAGTCCTGTTTCCTTGGTGGAAACATAGACAAAATGAACAGAGTTCTAAGGTCTGGGTTGAGCATGAAAGTTTTTGGATTTGGAGATTTAGTTCTGCTTGTCATGGAGACTGTAGGTAAATCAGCCCTGATTAGCTGAGCTCTCTATAGAACCTGCAAAGCAGCAGGATAGCCACAACAAAGCTTCTGTTTGGAAGAACAGTTTTAAGTTAATCTCTAAAAGAGGAATGAAATTTATTAATAACATGATGGATTTAAAAAAGGAATGTTACTTATACAATGAGTGTGAAAGCAGTAAGACTCCTTTAAAACAAAGACCTGTTGTTTTAGGCATTTAGTTTAAGGCATAATAACTTCTGTCAGGGGTTTGGAAGTTAAATAGATAGAATAAGGAATGCTGAAAGGACCCAAATATTTTGGGTTTTATTGATGGGAAGTGTAGAGACATTAAAGTATTTGCCTAAGGACATATTAGGAAAGGATGCTTGTTAGTTTAATGAATGCATTTGCTTTTGTGTACTTCAGTCTCCTCATACTTCAGTCTACTTTGATCAGGGGATATCAACATCACTTTTTAAGACATTTGAAAATAACTCATACAGAAAAATTTCTGAGAACATCAGGCATGTCTGATGAAGGAAACAAAAGTCTTAGCTTTAAGTGTGTCATGGTTCACGGTGCTAAGAATAAGTTCTTCAGTTTTGTCTCTTTTACATTGAAGTATTGCAGTAATTAGTGTGATACCCAGGAAAATGTGTGCATTTAGTATTTAGGTATTTTGGCTCCTAGTCCATCTAAACAATCATGCATTCTTAACAGATATTTCTTGCACATTTTTGTATTTGAGGAAGAACTGAGATAGAGTCCTTAATGTATTTCTTTTACACTGTTTGATAGGCATAGGAGAACATGGCAGGGAAAAGGAGCCAGACCTGCAGCAGGCAGTGGTAAGGCTGTCACTGCTTACAGTAACGTGAGCACAATATGAAGGCATGCACTGGTCTGTCCTAGCAGGGGTCTCATGCTTTTACCTTCTCTCTGGGAATCTGTACCTGCTTTTGACTGTCTTCATGCTGTCTCATGCTGCCCGTGAAATGTGATGTCTTTTTCTTTTACAGATTTATTAAAGCTCCTTTTTTTCTTCCCATCACCTCTTCTCCTTTACCCCAACAACTAAAGAGTGGTTTTTGAAGGGCATAAATAAATAAGCCTAACTTTCAAATAGCCAATTGCTCACACATGGCAAGTGTTCAGATGTTCAGATGTTGCATATGTGCAGGTGTGATCTGTTGCAGAGTGAGAAATGCACAAAATCCATTTGAAAATGCATGGCATCTTACAAAACAATCTGTTGACTGTCAGCTGCAAATGATTTCTTCCTGCTTTACGACTTCCCATCCATAATTTTGTAATCTTGTGATTTGACAGCATTGCAATGGCCAGATATGTCAGGTGCTCAGAGATAGTAGTGATTTGAAGAATGCAGGCAGTCATATCCTATCATGGTTGACTCATGAGCCTCCTGTACTATCTGGCAGTGTGTAGTCCACATCTTCACAACAAAAATTTTCCTTAAAATATGATATTTCTTGACTGAAAAGGAAGTAAAGCAAACCAGGGTGTCCATTGATGAGCACAAGAATTTTGTTGTAGCTGATGCAGAATATTCTGCTATGTACTCCTGAAGGAAAAGAAAATTCAGAATTCCTGAAATTTTCTGCCTGGATGAGTTGAAAAGAGTAGTAATTGAATAGGCTTGTTAAAAGATCTTCATCTTCTTTGTACATTTCACAAGGACATATACTTGCTGGAAGAAATTGCAGATATCTGCTCTGTCTTAGTTTGTGGGAGGCAAGATTGCAGTGAAGGGACTTCATTTTCCCTGGGAAATCCAGTGGATTTAAAACCACAAAGAAACCAGTAAATTTGAGGTTTAAACTAAATCAATTTAGTTTCATCTAAGATCCTTTTGGGGCTAGGATCCACTATTTCCACAGATACTGGTTCTATATACCCAAAAGGATTGCTCTGGACTACTGTAGAAGTTATTTGAAGAGTTTACATCTGTCACCTGGAAATATTCAGCCCTTAGTAGATCATGAAAATATCCTCTTGTTTGGCACTACAAATAGCAGGTTTTGGAAATGCATCACTAACAGGGCTTTGTGAACACTTTGTGAGGCAGTTTGACTGTATTGATACTGATTTCTGGTGTCAAACAGAGGAACAAAGAATTTTCAAGGCAAGGAGTAGTCCAAACCTTGAAAATTCAGTTCCATTTTAGGAGCAAAAGCATAACAGAGAGCTGTAGAAGGAGAAACATCTCAAAAAGACCTACAGACCTATAATAGCCCCAGGCAGCTCAACTCCATCAGCTTGTGAAGTTGTCTTATTAATCGGTGGCAAATGATGGCATTTCTGCTCTAGGTCTACTGTCAAACTGTCAGCTGGCTGACATCTTAACTTCATGAAAAAAATAAACATAAAGTTAAAATAAATAATTCTCACTTATTCTTGTACGTTTTACAGACTTAAAGGTTACAGAAGTGATTGAAGATAAAATGAAACAATTGATTACAAAAACCCAGAGTTCAATCAAATTGATAGAGACCCACAAGAAAATAAATGGAAAGACTTATTTTAAATGAGAGGTTTTTGTAAGGCTATCAGTGACTTTACCTGTGTAGGAAAAATGTACAGAAAATAAGACAGATGTGATTTTGTACATTGCAGTTTGTTATGTAAAAGTATTTTTGACTACGAATGATGTTAAAAAGCAGAACAGAGACTGAGTTATATTAAGACATAGTTAAAAGACTTAAATACTAGAAAAAGACAGCAATTGTCTAGATGGAAAATGTGATATAGCTAAGCATAGTACATTGAATTTGACAGGTAGAAATGAAAACTGGGTTGGAAAGTCTAGCAGTCAAAGAGATAAAAAAGAAAAAGTATGGTGCCTTTTTTTTTCTTTTCCTTTTTCACCACAACCAATCTCTTAGCATCTGGTTCTTAGATTTATTTATTCACTGAATGTGGCTCGCAATATGAAGAAATACAACCTCATACACACATACCTGAACTCAGATCCAGATTAATCCTGAAACTGTGGAGAAGGGAGAAGCTGGTATTCCTGCACTTTCAAAAGAAGATAGGCATTCCTCCTAGCATTTATTTTGTTTGAATCTCGTAAGCTTCTACCCATCAGAGTATCTTAGCGTGTAGTAAAAGGAAGTAACAGGACAGGACCATATTTTTCCTCCTCAGAAGAGACTTTTTTGGACAGGGAATGTGATGATACTCTTCTTATATATCTGAAATTGCCTTAAATGGATGCATAGCTTTAAGAATCAAAATAAATTCAAACCCCTCTACTTTACTGGCATTCATACAGCAGTGCTAACAAATCACTTACAGGATAATCCTTCAAAGGAGAAGGTTGCCTTCCTCTTTGAATGTCTGACAGCCAGAGGCAATCAACATGGATGCCACCATCAGTATGTCACAAGCTGATATGCATTATCAGCTTGTAGATCCGATACCTTCACAATCACTGCACTCACCATGCATTCTCCACTCTCAGGAAGGGACTTGGTGAAAAAAAATTCTCTAATGTTCTCTGTTCTAAAATCGCTAAAAAATGCACTCGTGATAAGGGCTAAAATTATCATAACTTTCTCGTCTGTGGTACAATTGGTACAATTGGTTGTTGTTACTACTCATCTAAGCAACAGTTTATTTAATTCAAAAGGAGGCTCGCTGGCTTTTAAAATGTCTTTTAAAGGGATTGAGAAATTATACCAAATTGGGTTTACTTGTTTATAAAACTTTAACACTGACTGAAGTACATTTATATTCATTCTAAGTGAACTGAAATTGAACAAAATTTTTATTTTCTTCAAACTCTGATAACAGTATAGAAGTGCATTATGATCTCATAAATATACAAACATTTCTAAATAGTACACATGAGGATTTTGTTGAAAGTCTATCAAGCCTAAATCTTTATTCAATCAAAATATTCTGGTTTGGGATGTAAAGGGAAAAATGACTGGTACCAGTGCTACTGATTCCAGTCTCACTGGCAACGGTTAGGTCTATTTAAAATTCCATGAATTCCCCAGATTTATGCTGGTAAAAAGCTATCAGAAGTGAGATGAGACCTAGTCCCAGATGGTGCTCTTAGCATTAGTATTTTGATTCAGAAGTGCATTTGTAATCTTTTCTCTACAACAGGGATATTCTAAATCATCTGCTTGTGTTTCTTTATAAATAAATTACTCTCCCAACTTATAGAAACCCATTGAGGGAAAATGAAAACCAAAACCTACCACAATTAACAGAATTGCAGTCACAGAATGGACTACATCCAGACTGTTTCTGAATTATCTCCAAAGACAGATACTCCTCAACATCTCTAGACAATCTTTGCCAGTGCTCCTTATGTTCAACAGAGCTTTCCGTGTTTCAGTTTGTGCCCATTTTTGTCTTGCCCTGTCACTGGACACTAGAAAAAACCTGACTCCCTCTTCTTTGCAATTTCCCTTTAGGTATTAGTGCACATTGACATGGTGAGCCTGAGCCATCTTATTCACAGGCTGAACAGTCTCCGCTCTCTCAGCTTCTCCTGATATGAAGGTGGTCTAATGCCTTAACCGTCTTAGTGGCCCTAAACTTCTTCAGGCATCTTATGAAATTCCAAAATATCACTACTTTAATTCTTTAAGCATTGAGTTCAACTGTCTTCTAAGATAGAACAATGTGTTTTTTTGATACATTTGATAAACTGAGGAGAAAAAATGGTCATAATTTAGAACATGTTTCACAGTGATGAAGTGTAACATTCTGAGAAAATGACATTGCTTTTTAATTATTTCATACACTACAATAGAAGGAATCTCAGAGGAGCAAATGCTATTTTTTAGTATTATCATCTTATTATTCCCATTATTTTTCACCATAATTTCATTACATTGACCTTCAACTTACAAATTTTTGGGATAAATCATTGTTACAAAATAGAGAGACATATATGAGTGTTTACATCCAGATAGCACTTGGAAGGATAAGGAATGTGTAAGGGGAGGTTCCTCATCAGTGGAAAATATTCAGAAGGTCTCTTATACACGTGTAGTAAGTGCCCAGATTTCTAAATGACATTCTGCTCTGAAGGCTGCTGTTCTGCTCATGATCCTGACTAGTTTTTTATCCACATCCCCTCAACAGTGAGATTATGGAAGTCTACTCAGTTTCCATCAATAGACACTGCTGTAAGTAGTAGACCATGCTACTTGTCAGGACTGAATTGGCATTAGACAGCATAAAGGCATATTGAGAGAAGGACAGCAGAAACTTCTCTTGTACTTTTTTTGTTAATAGTCATATTGCAGTTACCACTCTCTTCCCCTCTCACATATTCCATCAGGACTAAAGTTACCTGTTCAGGAAAGTGCATGGCCATATGTATTGGGTTTCTGTGGCCAGTTTCTGGGAGAGGGGTGTTACAAGGCTTGCTTGTGTGAGAAACTGCAAGAAGCTTCCCCCATGTCCAACAGAGCCAATGCCAGCCAGCTCCAGGATGGACCCACTGCTGGCCAAGGCCAAGCCAATGAGGAATGACAGCAACGCCTCTGTCATAAAATATTTAAGAAGGAAAAAAAAATGGAATTGGGCAGATAAAAATTGCAGTGAGAGAAGAGCAAAGTGAGAACATGTGAACCACTCTGAAGACACCAAGGTCAGTTCAGAAGGAGGTGGAGGAGATGGTCCTGATGGTGGAGCTGAGGTTCCCCTGCAGCCTGAGGTGCAGACCATGGTGAGGCAGCCCTGCCCCTGCAGACCATGGAGGTCCACAGGGATGCAGATATCCATCTGCAGCCCATGGGGAGACCCACAGCAGAGCAGATGGATGCTCAAAGGAGGCTGTGACCCTGTGGGAGGCTCATGTTGGAGCAGGGTCCTAGCAGGGACCTGCTGACCCATGGAGAGAGGAGCAAGTTTTTCTGGTAGGACGTGTCGTCCTGTGGGGGACCTACGCTGGAGCAGGCTGTACCTGAAGGATTGCATCCTGTGGAAATGGACCCATATTGTAGCATGTGAAGAACTGTAGCCCATGGGAAGGACTCACCTTGGAGAAGTTCACGAACTGTCTCCTGTGGAAGGGATCCCATGCTGGAGCAGAGGAAAGACTCGTCTCCCTGAGCAGTGTCAGAAACAACCTGTGATGAACTGACTGTAACCCCATTCCCCATTTCCCTGTGCCTCTAGGGGGTGGAGGTAGAACTTAGGAAGGAGAAAGGGGAGGGGGAAAGTATTTTTAAGATTTATTTTACTTCTAATTATCCTGCTCTCATTCTGTTAGTAATAAATTTAATTATTATCCCCTCTTTGAGTATGTTTTCCCCATTACGGTAAATGGCGAGTGATCTCTCCCAGTCCTTATCTCAACTCATGGAAGGAACCTCAGTTATATTATAACCTATGTTTTACATATATATATATATATATATAAACCTATATAACCTATATTATATTTTTTCTCCTCTGTCCAGTTGCAGAGAGGAGTGATAGACTGGCTTTGCTGGCTATCTCGGATCCAGCCAGGGTCAACCCACTATACCAGAGTATGATCTTAGCCTAATATGAATTCTTAACTATGAATTCTTTCAGCTAAAACAACTGAGAATAAAAATAAGCCTTTATATATCCTAAATATTTCTTCCTGAGTGTGTCACATTGTTGTAAAACAGAATTGGCTTTTTAAAACACACTAATCACCCTAAATACAAATATTATGTGAAGTTGTGACATTAACTGTCTCTTTACATAAGCCTCAAAATAGATTTCCATTAACAAACTGAAACTTGATTGCAGAAATAGTGAACAATCAGTCTCTTTAATTTATAAATAAAAAAGAACAATTCACATTTATTTTTAATAGGCATCACTATGGAAGATAAGGAAGAAAGGCTTTAAAATTAGCAAAATATAAACCACAAGTTTTCTATAAATATGTAAATGACACATTAATATTGTTAAATGAAGACATGAATAAATCTAACAAATTCACAAGGGACATGTGAAAGGATGTCATGTTACCATTTCTTGGTCCAATGATCATTAAGAAAGATGATTGTCTTTCACAGTTCAGAGAAAGGACACCAATTCAGATGTCAGTTTAAATTATAAATCAAATCTTCATACTACATTCCAATGTATAGTAGTCAAAACATTCACTGATTAAGCACTTAAGCACTGTGAAGTAGAATTCTGGAAGAAAGGGAACTTAATCATATTAGAACTACATTGCTAAACAACAGACTTCATTTGCAACTCTAACAAAAAAAGAAAATAAAAAAAAATGTTCAACCTGAGGCCACAAAGGAAAAGTAGTCTCCACATGAACAACAAAAATAAAACAACACCTTGTACACAATAGACAACAGCAGATGTTCGGAAATATTCAGTGTTAGCTAAACCTGCCATCCCTGAAGGGTATGGGTGGTCCTCAGTTTAGAAGTTCTGGCTCAATTTGTGAAGGTTTGGTATCTTTACAAAGTCTTCAGTTAGTTATATTTAAATATTAAAAAAATGTTTAGAGTAAAAATAAAAGCAGTGTTGCATGTGGGAAGAGAGAACCAAAAAGACTTTTACCACATATTAAAGTTGTACCAGAAAGGCAGGAAGTTCTCTACAAGTCCTCTATAAGGATTCTTTTTTTTTTTTTTTTTAATAATTAAAATCTTGTGTTCTCCTTAGCTTTTCCTGTAGGCTTTCTGTGGGACCACACTGATACAGAAAGTCAGATGAGAATGGCAGGTCTTGGATCTAGTGCCCTAGTAAAATTCTAATGTTCCATAAAAACTAGAAAGAAGCATATCAATCACAGCCAGTGTGTACTGGAAACCTTGTAACAAGACACAGCCCTTTCCTTCTAATAAGACTTTATTTTATATTTTTATCAAAGAATTTGAATTAAACTTTACATTTCAAAAGTACACAAAAACTCCACTTAAAATCATGCAAACAAATGACTTTTGAGGCCATATTTCAGGCAAGAGTACTGCATCAGCTTCAGACAGAAACAAAATTTAGGATTTGTTTTTGTTCTTTTTTTTTGCCTATTTTTTTTTTGCCTTTTATATAGCAGTTAGAGGTCCAGGGCCAAAACAAGCCTTCTCTAACTTCCTTAAATGTTCTCCAGTAATAAGACCCAATATTACAAGTGGCAGATGAGAACATGTTCCCATATTATCATTTGTGGTTTTCTTTTTTATTCTGGGGAACTGATCAACCTTAGAACAACCTCAGAGTGCTGCAAAGACATCTAGGTTTTATGTTGTTTGGAAAAATTAATGTTGGGTTACCTGTTTCTAGAGCAAATCACAGTTGTAAGAGAAAGTGCTTTGTTTGTTGAATATTGCTGGTCTGAAATCCAGTCAAAGTTTAGATTTAGGCTAGAATTCTGGGCCAGTATTTCTGTCTTGTATAACATACTGGAATGTTTTTTCATCAGTGAATTGCATGCTTTCTTTGGTGTTCTGAGCAACAGATGTCTCATTAGCACCTGAGCTATGCCAGCTTCTGTGGAAGGCTGCAAACTGATTAAACACATGCTCCATTTTTATCTCTTTATGATTCATTACTTAAAGGTTTTATAACCAGATTGCCACACTTAATTACATGTAGCCATAATTAAATATGAATATCTATAGATCAGGATTTTAATTTTTGCTATAACTTCAATAAAATATTTTCCTGTTTGCTAATGAAATGCTGTAGAGAAGGAGAGGAAAAAAAAAGGGTAACAAGAATCCAACAAGAATTATCAAACATATATAAAAAATCTATCCAAAATTCTTGTGAACTGCTTAGAAAAGGCACTTTTTCTAAACAGGAATGACATTGTGTGATAAAGATATGAAGCACAAGCAATGTTTTGGTGTTTTAAAGCTTCATCTGTTATCCACCACACAGATGTAAGCATGCAGAAATCAGTCCATTCCTTGGGATTGAATTGAGTGAGTCCTTTTGAAACAGTTCTGAGCACATGAAGAAGTAGTCTTTGGGAATCGCCAGCATGTATTTACCAAGAATAAACAATGTCTAACAAGTGTCTTCACCTTCTGTGATAAAATGAATGAGTGAGTGGATGGGTAGAGAGTAATAGGTGTCATTTACCTGGACTTCTACAAGCTTTTGATGATGTTTCCCTCAATATTCCTGTATTCAAGTTGAGATGTTGTGTTTGGCTGAGTAGATAAGTAACTGAGTAAAAAGGTTTTGAAAGATTTGCCTTAGAGAGTTAATTGTTTGTACTGAACCTGGTTGAATGTGACAAATGGAGTACCAGAATCTGGGGGCTGTTCTGGGACCTGTCCCCTTCAACATCTTTATCAGTGACAAGGGGGAAGTAATGGAGTGTTTGTTCATAAAGTTTTCAAATTGCACCAAATTGAAGAGAGTCAATATGTTCAAGGACGGGAGTGCCATTCAGAGAGACTTAGGTGATTTGCATAAATGGGGTCAACAGGAGCCAAGGACATGCAAAAGAGTCATGCACAAAGTCATGTAACTGAGAAGAAGGAAATCCTTGCAGCCATATAGGCTGTGGAAACAGCTTTCCTGAAAAGGTCTGTGGTTAATGGTTCGTGAACTTTGTTCTGGTTCACAGTGAGCTGGGTGTTAGCCAGCTGTTGGAGATAGCCTGGATGAGGAAGAGGAGTTTAGAAGGTGGAAGGAAACAGCATCTGGCAACATAGGCCAGACAGCATCAGAGAAATGGACTGTGTATGTTAGATTGTAAGTTTTCTCCCATAGGAAAAAGCAGACAGTTCCTGATTGGATAGTGTCCAGGGTGGGCATCTGCCCTTTCCAATTAAGTACTTAGTAGTTATCTAAAGACTCATATATCCCCCCTCTTTATGCATGTCAATCCTAAATCCTAACCAATGCACTGTCCAAGTTTATACATACCTTTCCCCTTTTTCCAGAATCTTCCTTATCTGCCTATAAAAACCTTCCATTTTGTAAAATAAACGAGATCAGCTATTAGCACCCAAAGCTGCTGTCTCTGTGCTAATTGTCTCCTGAGCTCAGCTGATATCTAACATCCAGATGAGACAAAATACGATCCTGCCAGGCACCTTAACAAGAACTGCAGCTCAGCAGAAGGACCCTGCTGGTCTGAGGTGACTCCGACGTCCCAAACCGTGTTAGCCAGCTGCACAGGCAGTAAAGAAAGATTAATTTGGGCTGCATTAAAGGGATCATAGAGATCAAGATCAAGAGAGTGCTCTGCTCAGCAATCATCAGACTGCATGTAAATACTGTGTGCTTTTATGCTCTACTGAAACAAGACATACAATGATAAACAAGATTGTGTTGACCAGAGAGCCACAAATAGGGACATGAGCTGGAACACTAACCTTATGAAGAGGAGGAACCAGAGTTCATTCAGCCAGGAGGAGAGGACCTGGCAGCAGCTCCCCGCCCAGTACCTAGCAAGAGGTTGCTGTGAAGAGGAAGCCATGCTGTTCATCCAGGTAGGTGGAGGGAGTACAAGAGAAAATAGCCATAAGGTAAAACAAAGGACCTTCAAACTGTGTATAAGGAAAACTTTTTTTCACCATGAGTACAGCCAAACAGTAGCACAGGTTGCCCGGGGAGTCTGGGTACTCTCCATCCTTGGAAGTTTTTAAGAATGGACAGGATAAAGCCCTGAACAACCTGGTCTGATCTTATGGCTGACCCTGTTTAAAGCAAGAAATTGAACTATGAGGCCTTCTGAGGTTCCTTCCAACCTGAATTTTATTATGACCCAATCTTTTACCATTTAGGAACCTACAAGGATCTGTACTGCTACAGGATTTTCCCCACAGAAATCCATGGGACTAGGCTTTTTATTGCCTTAAAAATGTTATTCACAGCAGATTGTGAATTAAAAACATATATATATATTCAGGTTATATTTTGGGATATGAAAAACTGTACAATTCAAATGACTTTACAATGGTACATTATGAACACATAATGACTGTCAAGCATATATAAAAAATATTTCTTTAAAATATTAAGAACAAGGAAAGGCACACATAGAGTGTTTCCAATTTTCAGAAGTTCCACAGGTACATACTGTGCCTAAAAAAGAATTATTTAATTTTTAAGGTAAGAGCACATTATTTCATTGAATTTATTTCATGAAGACCACTGGTATGGCAAGAGCTGTGCTAATGTTTTATGAATGCTTATAGGCTCAGAAGGCACAAACTGAGCTGAGTGTTGCACAGTTCATGAAAAGTGCCCTGCTGCCTTTTCTAGCTGACCTGACTCCTGAGTAGTTTCCAAACATACTGATAACATTGCTTTTATTTTTATTAATCAAGCTCTTTTTCTAGCTGATAATACCTCTTTTTGTAATATAATATGCCTATTGCATGTCATTTGTTGAGTGGGTCCTTATACCTTACTCTTTATGTAGGTCATGGTCTGAGAAACTTTTTCTCTGAGCTTCAGACCAACTTCTGCTCCATACAGATGAATTAGGTTTAGAGATAAAACAGCTTCTGCTTTTTCAAATTCTACTCCTAGTCCATGAAAGCTGTCATTCTAATCACAATGCATTCCCTTTCCCATCTCCTCTTGTTATGTGGGTTAAAATAAACCATCAGTCTCAGAATTGTGTATTAGCTTTGAATTGCCTCATTATAGCTATGTCAAAATGGGATATTCAAAAAAGAAAAAGAAAAAAAAAACCTGAAAACCTTTCCATCACTGTTCAGTAATGATTTAGACAGACCTTTAATCTAAAGCCTCTAGACAGGCTCTAAACTACAGGAGGGTTCTGCAATGGATGGAATAATATAATGCATGATGGGATGTCAAAGTGTAAAAAAGCTGGAGTTTGGGGGGAACTAGAAGGGAAGTTAAACTTGTATTAAATTTATCTCTGTTGAAAGCAATGGGAAATTTGTCCCTGAGATTTCATCCATCCTGGGTTAATTTTTTGTTACCTGTTGAGTTATCTAGTGGTTTTGAGTTGATGCTTTGAGTTAAGTAGTATATCCAGGTTCCCGTGATCTGGAATGCTTCGGCAGAGGCAAAACTGCAATTTGACAGTAGGCCTGGATTAGGAATGTTGTGTAAACAGGACTGATTCAGGAGAGGGGTGAAGACTGCTAGGCACTGATTCACAGAGTTCTTGTCCTCACTAAAGCAAAGAAATATTTGCTTCTGATGGTCTTATTGTCAACAGGAATGTTCACTCGTATTTTTGAATGTAGGAAACTTGACCTGATAAGCACCAATTGTTGAAACTACTGCTAATGATCTCCATCAATATGTTTAAGAAAGAAAGCAAAATATCCTTTTCATTACTTCACAAGATATTTGAGACCTGGTATTGATTAATACATGTTAGTTGCCTGGAAGATAACAAGGATTGTATATATAGTGAAACCTGTAATTATTTGCCAAAATTATTTCAGCACTATATAAATAAAATAGATTTCTGTGTAGTGGGTAGATGAAGATATTGTTAGACACAAAATGATTTAATTTAATCTCATTTTTAAATTCTAGCAAAAAAAAAATTCCTTTTACTGTAATAATTATCATTATATACTTTTCTACACAATGGCTTTGAGTTCACTAATACAGAAGGGCATCTTTGAAAATGTAGCATCAATTAATGTAAGGAAGTTGATTTGTAAACGGTGTTTTATAGGGAACTCTTAAATAAATATCTTTGACATCTTTACAAACTTCCCTGGAAAACATCAGGGTTTAAGATGACATAAGATACAAGCTGTTGAAGACAGGTTGAGTATAATTAAAGACACCTGACAGCATTTCCTTATTTAAGTGTTTGAAGTTGGGAAGGAAAGGGCTGATTCAAAACACCTGGGAAAAGTGAAAGGAAAGGAGAAAAATCAGAGAAAAGCAGGCCGTATCACACTATCATTTTTCATGGAGATTGGCTGCTTGAATGGTAGCATGTTCTCCCTGGGAGACTGGGAGTTGCAGGCTTCCCCTGCTTCCCTTAGGGGACTTGGATTTCAGAAAGTGAGGTGAGTTGTGTTTCCTGGATGTTTGCACTTCTGTGTATATGAAACAATTTTCTTCTCCAAACCACAGAATCATCAGTGATGTCTTTGAAAACAGGGCTAAGAGCTTTTTCCCTGTTTTTATTACAATGAGTCTTCTTAACACAGTGTATGGATTTTATTTAGTAATTTTATAGGCACAGAGAGTGGCTTTACTCTGCACTTAGATTGTTGCAAAAGGAGGAAACTGAATAATCACAATAAGAATGGGGAAAGGATCTTTGAACAAGTTGGAAATAATAACACTACCCCCCTTTGTGAATACTGTGGTATTTACTAATGAAAACAATACATTAGTCTAATAGTAACGATATCGGTAGTATGATTTCTGAACCTGTGGTTGTGGCAGTAATGGATTCAAGTAGTTAAATTTATGCATTTTCAGATACTATGGTAAAGAGCACTTTACATAACATTATAGATCGGCAAATGCATTAGTAATTGTTCTTGGAGTGGTTCTGCTTCATCAACATCTATTCATAAACTATTCTAGGTGATTAATTGACCCATTCACAATCAAACACTTGCTTTCATTCTGTACATTAAAAAAAAACCCCAAACAAACATAAAGATGCTTGTCATATTGATTCAAACAACTAGCACATTCAGTAATGTTTTCATGTGCCTCTGGCTATTTGGCAACAGAGCACAAGAATAAACAGATTATTCAATGTATTATTCGATGAGAATTTTTCAGCTCCAAAGGAAATTTATAGGAAAAATTACAACTGTATAAACTTGAAGCACAAATGATATTGAAATAAGTAGGAAAAATGCTGAGAATGCATTATTTGTTTATGAGTCAAAAAGGAAAAATACACTTTCACTAGTTTGCAAAATCGGTCCAAGACTGACCCAAGCACTTATATACCTAGGTATAGAGCACAAGGGCAAAACCTGTGTAAGGGAAGACTTGCTACTGTATCACAATTAGCATTAAAAAGGGAACAAATCTCTTACCAAATTATAGCAATATCCACAATTTACTGTTACTCTTTGGTCATTCAGGCTTTTTTGATTGTAAGGAAAGGAAAGGAAACGATTTTGTAACATGGATTCCTGCTGTTTATTAACTTTTCCCTTTTCCTTATTTAACTTCAGTCAAGCACAAAAGGAAAAAAAAAGTAAAAAAGAAACTAGAAAATGAAACATTAGAACACCTAAAATGACTGTTTGGAAATAAAAGTGTTTTGGAATTGATGCAGTAAAAATCAAGACATAACAGGGTTTAGAGTTTTATAAAGGTTGTAAATGTCATTGTTATATCAAGTCTCATAAAAAATGATGCCTTTTCTTAAAATCACTGTGATATGTGTACTGTGATTGTGTGAGGATCCTAGCTTTTCTTGTCTCCACATTGTATTCAAAAGATAGATACAAATTTTAATACATAAACATATTCTACAACAGATGACTAAGCATTCAAAAAAAAAGAAAAATAAACAAGCACATCAAGATTTTTAAAGCATTATTGTTATCTTTTCTCAAATCTGATAGTTTCCTCAAAATATGTTAATTTACAATATTAATTTCAGTCCTAACTGAAAATTACCTAGTTCTATTCTATAAAAATTTAGACTTGATTTCATGTGGCCAAAGGATATGTAATTTCTCAGTAAATGACATCAGTTGAATCCAAAGATTCTGGGGGTAAAATGCAGTGTAATGATGTTTTAAGTAGCCTTTTAATTGTCTTGTTATGAATTGTCACTTGTCCATAAAAAATCATAAATATTTACATAAAACCACTCTGGTTAATTGGGCTCAAAACAATAATTCTTTTTTACAGTGAAGAAGACTCCAAGGAAGCAGATGCAGTAAAACAAAGTTCTGCTCAGACAAGCCTCTTACAATCTCCACATCTGCATGGGTACAGAAGCAGAATTTCAGACCTTTGGGGGACTTAAATTTTTATATAGTCCTATGCCTAGGAATTGTTTGGCACCTCCACACTCCCTATAGACCACAGGCAAGCAGCAAAGTCAAACGCATGAATGGCACTCTTAAAACGCAAATTGGTAAAATTTGTCAGGAAACATCCATGTCATGGGTTCAGGCTTTGCCTCTAGCTCTGCTGAGGATTTGCATCCAGCCAACGCGGAGGGATAACATAAGTCCTTATGAAATATTGTATGGAAGACCATACCAGGCTCTCCACATTCCAGGGGACATTCACATGGGAGGAAAAGTTGATTTACAAAAGTATTTAATTGCTTTAGGCTCTACTTTAGAGAAGCTCCAGAAATTTGTCAAGCTTTCCAGACCCATAGGATTGGACAACCCTGCTCATCAATTCCAACCAGGAGACTGGGTCTACATGAAATGATGGGACAGTGACCTGCTGCAAGCCAAGTGGAGAGGACCTTTCCAAGTCCCGCTGACTTCCCTCACTGCTGTCAAAGCTGCTGGCAAAGGACCCTGGTTTCATTACTCCAGAGTGAAGAAAGCTTCAATTCCTGGAACAATCAGCAAAGCAAAACCTGACTCAGACGAAGAAGATGTGGCATAGACCATTTCTGCTTTGCATGTTATCCGTACAGTCAGTAACTATGAATCGAGTTTGGGATCCAAAATTGCATGTGGCCATAGTCCAAAATGTATCTAAAATCCTCTGCAGAGATGACTGCTGGATTTGTACCCAAATACCAGCAATCGACGGTAAAGATGGCAGCTGGCTCCTTATTGTCATTTTACTAAATGAAGTAAACTTTGATAAGTCTATGTTAGAACTCCCAGGGACCTGGAAGCCAGTTACTGAGGCCTAATATCCAGTACCCTGAGTCATGTAATGCCTGATCAGGAAAATTATACCGTTCCCCGCATGATTGTTAATGCTACAGGAAAAATCATTCTCCCTCCTTACTGTGATAAAGATAAATCTAAAGAAGAGATAAACCCAGAAGTTGCAATAAAGTTGGCACAGGTCCCCATGAGATTAATTCCTCCCCATGGTTCAGGGTGGTACTGGACCTGTGGAAAGGAGGCTTGCAAAGTTTTGCCCCTTGATAAAGATTGGGCCTGTGCCCTGGAGGCTGTAATCCCAGACATAACAATCTTTGACCAAGTTGATGAACAAGAGAAGTGGGAAAGAACTTATCCAAAAAGAATAAAAAGGACAAACAATCCTCTTGCTGAGCTTCCCACAATCCTCTTACTGTGCTTTCACAGTATAGTCAGAGCCATGATCCCATCTCTAGATGTGAACTGGAAAAAGCAATTGTTAACATCTTAGTTGTTATTGAAAATATTCAAGATCAGGCTTCAGATGCAATTTCAGCTTTGCAAGAGGAGGTTCATAGTCTGTTTCTTGTAGTACTACAAAACCAACTGGCTCTTAGCATCTTGCTAGCCTCTCAGGGAGGTGTGTAAAGTCATTAACACCAGCTGCTGTTCTTACACAGACCAAAGTGGAAGAATTTATAACGATTTGGCTGCAATTCAGAACCAAACCAAAATTCTAAATCAGGTATCTCTGGACAATGCCTCACTGGGTTTGGGAGACATTCTCCACAAACTTACTTCATGGTTACTGAACTGGACCTGGATAAAACAACTGTTTCTATTGGTAATGTACATAGTTAGTGTTTGTATAATAACTCATTGCATGAACCAATGTTGTAGATGTTGGTCATCTCTTTGGAAAAAGATTACATGTAAGTAGTAGAGATTGGGCAAAATTTTTGAGTTTTGTCCAGTCTCTAAAGGGGGGACTGATACCTTGGAGTTTTGATTTTTTTTATTTTTGTGGATTTTAGAAGCAGTTATGTAGTAAATGTAGATTTTAGAAGTAGTAATACATTATCCCTTTACCCTTTAACACACCAACCACACATAGCAAACCCTGTTACCCACTCCCATATCAATCCCCTAAATTCCACTGGCCTGTTTAGTCTCATTTTCAAGACAGAATTGTAGAGAACACCCTAAAATCTGTGCAAGAAGATATAGCCATAGACACAAAAACCTTCAGGCCTAGAGCTCTGGAAGGCCTCCAAGAACATTACATGCTCTGAGGAAGATGAGGATGAAGAAGAGGGGGTTCCAAAACACCCCCAGACTCAATTCCCGAGAGGCTGGGCGGGGGCAGAACCTGGGCAGTGGCCAGACAGGAATTGGGTGAAAATCATTATAAAAAACTGAAAACACCTGTACTCAAGGGAGTTAGCGGTGGTATTCCTGGAAGCCTGGGGGCTCATTGAAGCCTTTGTATCCTTATCTTATCTCCTACCTAATTTTGCTTGGAGCCTTTTTTTCCCCCACAGCCAATTAGGCAACAATGTGCAGCTCATCAATACCTTGAGTTTTGTCTCTTTTTGCATTTTGATGTCCTGGTTTCAGCTGCGATCAAGTTAACCGTCTTGCTAGTATTTGGTACAGAGCTGTGTTTTGAATTTAAGATGGGAATAATGTTAATAACACACTGGTGGTTTCACTGTTGCTGCACGGTGCTTACCCTAAGTCAAAGGCTTTTCAGCTTGTCATGCTGCCCTGCCAGTGAGGAAGCCGGGGGGACACAAAAAGCTGGGAGGGGACACAGACAGGACAGTTGACCCCAACTGGCCTAAGGGATATTCCATACTATATGGCATCATGCTGAACCCTAAAACCGGGAGGAGTTAGTTGAGAGGGGCTCATTGCTGCTCAGGGACTGGCTGGGCACCAGTCAGTGGATGGTGAGCAATTGCATTACTTGTTTTGGATATTCTTTTATCATAAATATTATTTTCTTTTCCTTTTTAGTATTGTCTTTACCTTAACCCCCAAAATTCTATCTTTTTTCCAAATCTCTCCCACATCCCACTGGTGGGGAGTGACTGAACAGCTGTGTGGTGTCTGGCTGCCTGGTGGGTTAAACCACAACACCTAGACATATCCAAAACCAGCCTGTGATTTTCTCAAACATAACCGTTGTCTCAAAGAGTTGGCTGTTTTGTTTCAAGAAGACACCAAAGTTCACAAACGTTGCACTGCTGGATTCCTGTCTGAACTGTGCTCTTCTGTTATTAATTAAGCTGCACTACACCGCAACACTTTCTAGATTTGAATGGGCACACACCCTTCTGCTGATGTAAATCCATAGAATAAGAAACTTAAGATATATTCTCTCTGAATTTGAGTGCACTAAAACTTCATCTCTTCTATATGCAAAGGACAGATTTATAAATTTGTGGATTTCATACAAAAAACCCCAGACAAAATCAAATCAAAAGACACCCTCCTAAAGTATTTTATTTTACTTTTCTTTGTTTATGTTTTGCAGCCATATGCCTGGGTGTGGTTTTTTTTTTCGTGTTCTTAGTAGAGAGGTAAACATAAAGCAGATCTAGGATGTGATGGTACTTGACACATGATTCATCAAAAACAGACAGTGGCAGATGGAAGCTTAGGGACAAACTCCCATTGCCTAAAATATGCTGCCTGGACTCTCATATATCCACTAGGAGTCACACAGGAAGGTGCAGAGAGTTCAATGTCCAGAAGATGTACATATCCATGAGATGACTGAGATTCTGCCCTGGCCAGCTCTTACAATTGGTGCTTTCTGTAGGATTATACTGTGAATCTCACATACCTATGAAATTTTTATAATGGGGTTAACACTACTTTAATGGGATTGCTCCATTTCTGAGTTTACCAACCTGATCCAAAGGTTGTGGTACTGCCTTAATTGTGCCATGGTGAAGAATCTTGCTATGCTGACTATAGTCCCTCTCTCCATCCCTTTGCATGAGTCAGATACTGTGGTACTTAGCAGGGGAGCTCAGAAGCAGCCTTCAGGGCAGCTGCTTGGCTCTATGAGCAGCTGTGCATGACAAACCATTGTGCCTCTCTAAAGGCTTGATTTGAAGTCCTTTCTAGACAACAGGAATATCTTTCTGGATCAGGTCCAACATCCATATTCTGCAGTTCCCATTCAGGCTAATGCCATAAATGGGATGACATATGTGAGTGAAAGTAGCAGGGTCAGGACCTCAGACAGTATATTTTAAACTGTGCCAAAACCTCCCCTAATGAAACAATGAAGGGAAACTTCCAAATAACCAAACCAGATGTTGCAGCTTGTCTTTGGATTCATTTATTACCTGGCATTTCTGTAGGAGGATTTGGATTCACCCTTTTTTAATGTCATCTAGCAGTGGTTGTATTTAGTCAGTAAATTTAATCAGAATCTACACATGTTTATGACAAGTTGAGATCCAATCTTATAAAGTATAAAAAATTCATTACATTTAAATATTCATTGTTAGAGCAAGCTAGATTTCTATTTATGATAACAGAAATCAGTATGAGAAGGCAGACAAAATGTATTAGGAAGCTAATTCAGAAGAAAAAAGAAAAGTAGTGCAAAGTCTTTACATGTATCTAATTTACTAAAAAATGCATAAGGACAAGGATATGAATCTGGCTTTGAGAAAATGTGTTAGTTCACTGCAGAAATCAGTCATACCTAATGAGAAACACCTCCCTTTTAAGCACAAAGGTCACCAGCTTGTAAATGAATCCTTGGTGGTGTTTCCTCAAGGAATGAACAATCTATCAGTTGTTGTCTCTGCAGTACCCCCACAAAGACTGCAGCTGTGCTCAGGGACATCTTTACTCCCTACAGCATTCCATATTCCTGGTTCTCCACCACTGGAGAGCAACATAGATCCCTCCTTTCCAGCCACTTAATTTTTCCTTTCATGGGAAATCAGGGCAAATGGTGGGGATTGGGAACATCCCTATTTCTTCCCATTTTGTAGCTGGGACACAGCTAAAAGGCACACCTGGGTACCAGAGCCACACATGAAACAGAGCCCACAGTGTTGACCCAGCTGTAATTGTTGCTAGTGTAAGAAGTGGCATAAATATATTCTAATATCTTAAGAAGTCCGATTTAAATGCCTACAGACAAGATTATAAAGATATAATTTATCTCATAAAGGAAGACTAAAACTCCAGAAACTCAGAATGTGTGAATGAGACATAAAGACTTTCATCATTCTGCACTCAAATTTGTTCTTATCGGTAAAGTCAAATGTCCCAGTAACTGATGAATTTGGAGTGACCTCAGTCCAGACTCCAACAGAAGCACAAGAACATCCTCTAAACTTCTCATAGTTCAGAAACTAGGGTAACCAAATAAGAGAGAATTGCAGGATGGAGAAAGGCATGAAAAATAAGATGTATTTCAACAATGTCCCTCTAGAGCAATACTGAGCTGTATTTGGAGGGCAATATGAGGAAACGTACAGCTCCAATTTCTATATTTTGTAGATAAAACCACATCACTAGCTTGGCATTTTTCAGCAGTGCTGGAATAACACTTTATTACAATTAACATTAAAATCCTCATAGAGTTTCCTAATTTATTTGTAAAATAGATGAAAAATTACATCTACAATTTATTAATAACATTTTTTACAGGCTACTTCAATAAAAAAGATGATTCTAGTTTAAGCTAGTGTTATCAACGCTGATTAGTGTACTTTACTGATTGATCACTTACTAAAAAAGAATCCATCTCTAATGAGTTTAAAACTTTTTTTAGATTGACTCAGAAAATCAATAACAAGATGGAAAATGTCATGAGACAAGAGGCTTCTGTCTGTCTTCTTAAAATATAGATACTGGATCCTGTCTGTAGACTTTTATTTACTGTTGGTTTAATATTAAATTTACCAAAAAGTAGATGTATGAAAAGGAGATGATAAGAAAATTGAAGGTTTTGTAAAATGGGAATAAATGGAAGAAACTTTACTGTGTTCTAATAATGCATGTCAGACACTGCAGAAATGACTGTAAGGAGAGATGGCCAGACCAAGACAAGAAACTTTATTCCTCAGCAAGAAGCTGTTCAGCTCATGCTTAAGGTCACCATCATGACTCATGATTACAGTCTGTCCAGAATACTCAAGTTAAACAATGTTATCTCTGGCAACACATCAGGCATCTCCCAGTGATACCCTCAGTGTGGTACAGCAAAGAACTTATATTTCTGCCTTTCTTCCCTCTGTCTACCAGATCTGGCAGTATTGCATCCATCCAGTAGAGGTCTTAGGGATGCAAGTAGACAAAGTAAAAGAAGACCATCAACTCAAATTATTTTTCATCTCATATACCCTCCCTCATTTTTCTTGCAACGTGTATCTAGGCTTTTTCCACCCATTTTTAGTGGGTAGTTAATCTGTCATTCCCTCCACAGTCTAACTGGGACACCTATGTTCTAAACCTCTCATTTAATAAACATTTTTATTTACTTTTACATGACCTCACAATCTTTCTTTTACCTCTGAAGATGCTTAAACTTCACCTCTGCTCTCTCCCTATAACAGTAACAGGACATTACGGTTATGGAAGACATAGCATAAGTCACTGCACATCCTTATCCCATGAGGACACCACCATGGACTAAATAAGCTTAGTGAAGTCCACTTTCATTATCAGCTAAACTTGTCTCAGTCACAGTGTCCTTTTGAGTTTAAAAACATCATTGTTCTGACACGTTTCAAAAACTGTAAATACCGTATTTTAATGAATACTGTTGATGCACAATGAATGCTATTTCAGAGTACAATCTAACCTAAACCAAATATGACAGAGCTGATAAATGCCTTTCAAATATTTCTTGAAATGCAAATGGAACAAGGAAATATTTGCACCTCCTTCTTAGAGGAATTCACACCCAAGTGGTGAGGCATCATTATCTTTCAACCTAGAAGCCTAACTGAAAAAACACAGAGGAGAAAAATTTAGTCTATGACGATAATAGGGATACAAAGTTAACTAATGAAATGCTACTATACTGCACATGTAATTGAAAATACCAGTAATAAATGATGACACATGAAAGAATTGTCTCTGCCAAGAAAGTCCAACTGTATTCTCTTTCTTCGCTAACATTCATCCTTTTTATCTTTAAATAAAATTAATATACTATTCAGAACATTAATAGGGAGATTGATGAGCATCTTTTTACCCCAGGGAAAAAAAAAAAGTAAGAAAAGATCACCAACTGAAATATAAGCAAAAATTGTTTTTTTTATTAATGTGGCAAATTTTTTTTTAACATTTGAATATCAAAACCATTTATTTACGTACTGGTAATTTGAAAGAGATATAACATGGTGATCATCACTGGAGCAGGTTGCCGAGAGAAGTTCTGGATGCCCCATCCCTAGAACTGTTTAAGGCCAGGCTAGATGAGACTTTGATTAACCTGGTCTAGTGGAAGTTGTCCCTGTCCTTTTCCAGAGGGGTTGGAACTAGATCTTTAGAATCCCTTCCAATACCTTAATATTCTATGATTCTCTGAGTCTATGATTCTAGTATATGACTTGGTATTCAAAAACAATCGAAAGGCCTCAAGGCAAGAAGGAGTATGTAACACTAAACAGAGATATTTAAAAGCGAAGGGGTGAAGGTTGAGGCTGAGGCAAAAGACCACATATTAACTCACCAGTACTGAATATTTCAGCGAATTTCCACAGCTGGTGTTTAGAAGTGTTTCTTTTTTTGTTTTGCAGGTCAGTTGTACTGGAGTTTTATTGCGTTTTTTTGTTGTTTTTGTTTCAATGTGGTTTGTTTGTTTGTTTGGGGGGTTTTGTTTGTTTGGTTTTTTTCTATTTTACTTTTAGTTCAGTCTTTACAAAGATTTGGCATTTATGGACGTTTTGGGCAGATTTTTTTTTTTTAATTATTATTTTGTTGGTTTTTTGTTTATTTTTATTCTGTCGAGGGTTTTTTCCAGGCAACATGAGTATCATTTTTTTCCCTTGTTGAATGAAAGCAGACTGAACATCATCCATATATGCTTTGCTAACCGGTAAAGTTACTGTTGCAACACAGCAAACCAAGTCCCAAGACTGCATATTGAACCTGCTATGCCACAGAGCCCAGCTACTCTCAGGGTCATGACTGGCAACAGCAGAGATGATAATACAGGCTTTTGATGCATGAAAGTTATCATCACTAATATGACCAATACTTGCTTTCTAAAGCACCTGCCTCATGAATAATCAATGAGGGAGCTGTAAATAAGCAGATGAATTGTAGCTGATGAGTTCCCTCTGGGCAGGCAGAAGACAGTTAGCAGTTATATATAACAAGTAACACACAATATAAGAATCCCATACT
The DNA here is from genome assembly GCA_038380795.1 of Pyrocephalus nanus. Classification (NCBI taxonomy): domain Eukaryota; kingdom Metazoa; phylum Chordata; class Aves; order Passeriformes; family Tyrannidae; genus Pyrocephalus; species Pyrocephalus nanus. The sequence goes on along the minus strand of CM076265.1, from coordinate 45,315,787 downwards.
ACAGACACATCACTAAACAAATGGATAACACCAAAGCCAGATCTGCATGCATTAGTGTATAAAAAAGAAGGATTATTCAGAAATGTGAAATCCACATGTGAATTTATTTGTGTGTTTATATATGTGTACTTTAAAGAAATAATGCACCATGCACAGAAAAGGGGAGAAATACCCCTCACCAGTGAAGGAACCTGAGAACGCATTGGATTAGGCGCCATAAATGCATAAGGAAACAGACAATTACTAGTTTTCTGCAAGGATAGCAGGTATTAAAGTGGCTGATATATATTTTTTGACAAGCTTTTCAAATTAAAAGACAAAATTAAAAAACAGTGGTGATTTGTTTCATTCATTTTCTCTTCCTCAGTGAATATACATGTTCTGTAGCATTCATTTAAAGAAATAAAAATACTTCTTTCACATATTTTTAAGGGTCATACAAAGAAATCATAGTAAAGTGATCAGCTACAACTCAAGAATTGACTTAATTTTTTATAGTCTTCCCCTTTGATCTTTGACAGGTCATTAAATGTTGGATCTCATTTTAGCCATCAAAAGTTAGGCTGAATGGTGAATCCAGCTCTTCCAATTAGACACTGTTAGTCACTTGCAGAGGGTGATTCACCCTATGGATTTTAAGGTATTTAGATCATTATTTTAAGCAATGTCTTTTTTTGCTCCCATGGTATGCTATCTGAGTTTTTACACAAGAGTGATATACATGTTTATCTGAAGACCTGTAAAAAGGCAATAACAGCAAGAACACAATTATAACAATAACAAATTTTTTTGCTGTCATACTGTATATCTAAATTGTTAACTTTTTGTATATGAAAGTTATCTCTTAATTAAAAGGTCCAGTCTAGATTGAAACTTCTAATTATTGTTGTCATACACACACACACACACACATATATATACATAACAATTTAAACATTTTGTTCTACAGTAGCCAGGATGGCTCTAGCCATTTTAATAAACTAACGGATTAGTCTTTTATAAGACTGATATAATCAACAAGAGAAATTTATAAGCGGAGAGGCCCTTTGATTGCAGGATCAAAAATGTCCATTAAAACTGGTTTACTTTTCACATCTTCTGCTGAAGTAGATGGAGACTCTATCAAACCAAATCAATCTGGCTACTGAACAGTCATGGATCGAGAGGAAGAGAGAAATGGTTTAAGGACACATAGTATTAATTACTTCAGGAATAAAAGTGTCAGACTAATTTACTTAAATTTAAAAGAAATTTTACAGACAATAATTACATAAGGTGGACTTTGGCAAAGATACTTGGTTCACATCGAGTTTTAAAGGAAACCATCACAGAATTTCTAATGGTCAGAACTGATCAAGAGGGGAAGTTTAGAAATGATGGATACATGGAGTACCTCTTGAGAGAATGGCATTACTGGATGCAGAGAGCTGATCAAAAACTAACTTTTCTAGTTATAGGTAATTTCATTTTTCAAAAATGTTGTAAGAAAAAATTATGAACTATATCCACTGGTGAACAATATTTTCTGTGACATGATTTTATTCATCATAACTCTCTCAGTACAGGCGACCTGATCCAATTTTCTAAAATACAAAATGCTTCCCAAGATATAGGATGTTCTGCAGTCTTCATGTACTTTACAAGTAGTATGGCATATTTTTCATCCTGTAATAGCTAGATATCATGAAACTACTATATCACAATGATAACAGTACTATGTCACAAATACAATCTCCTTACACATCTTTGGTGGGACAGGAGAGAGTTGTTTTTTTAATAAATGGGTCAGATATAGTAAGAATAAAAATAATAATGAAATTCCAGACTTATACAAAAGACTATCTACTTTAAAAATCCTCAGTTCTTATATAATAATAATCTTATGTGAATCCATGATGAATTTTATTGTTTATTTCTAACATTGGTTATGGTTTTAATTTTCAATTTCTGCATTATCATTGAAAATATGTAACACCAATTGACCCAGCCTGGCCAAGCACTACCCCTATCTCTCACATATCAAGCAGATATATTAAATGCTATCCTTGTAGGGGGCTCAGAAATGCTACCAGTAGAAAGTGCTATATGGCTTAACGTGACCGGCTCAAGCTAAGCCACATTTAACCTTTTTTTCTAGCACTGCTACTGGCTTAAGTGTTCCATCCCTCTGATGTCATATGCACAAGGACAAGTGTCTGTCCTTCTTGAACAGAGGGCAAAGATGAAAGCTCCTTTCATCTTCCCTTCAGATTCCCTTAATCTGTTTTTAGAGTGCTAGACAAAAATATATTTTAGAAAACTCTGCAGATTGAATGCAGTGAGATACTGTATGTCATCTTCATTAATGGAAAAAATAAAGAAAAATATAAATCCATTTGTTGTTGGCCAGATGAATGGGAAATTATCTGGGTCAGAAGCTGTTGTGAGTGTAAGAATCCATAATCACCCTAAAACAAAGAACTTCAGAAAGGAAATTATAACTGACTGTAACAAAAGGGAAGAAGAAATATGCAGAGAAGAACCATGAAAGTAAGTATCCATAAATGGCTCTTTTGAACAAGTTAATAATTAATCTGACTCTTAACTCTAAACACTGAGGGCCTTTTTATTTTTTTTGAGGAAATGCTACCTGGGAAATTATGTGATGATAAGAAGAATCCAAGTGTTTCCAGCAGATGGTTTAAATACTATCTGGCATGTTCCTGCCTGCTAAAAAATGATACAAAGTGCTGCAGTCATTCTTTTCATTTTAAAGTTATTGCCTTGATGTCCCTTTCCTCCTCCTCACTCCATTTTCTCATACATTTTGAATAGTTTATAAATGCAAGAACAACACTGAGGTCCCTGTGGAAAACGTAATTGCTGCTAAATGACCTTTCTCTTTCTATCAGTAAGGCACATACTCAGACACACAGAAGCACACATGCATATTTTTACACATATACACAGCTTGGGCTGAAACAGACATAATCTCTGTACTTTTTGCTGCGCTATTTTTTACATTTTGTCAAAATTATGATCTCTGCCCATAAGGCTGATCTGCTATTACTAAATTATTTTAACAAATGGAACAAAAAGTCTTTGGGCTGCCTTCAGAAACCTCCTCCAAACTCTACAAATTTTAACATCCTTTAATTAGAGGTCACATGTTAAAACTGGAATGCAATTATTATAAACCAGCTCCAGTTCTGAGTGACAGTAATCAGAGACTTTTTTTTGCCTACCTTACATGCAGAATAAACCATTGTGCATTGGATTGTATTAAAAAGCTGTTTATTCATAGACTGAGTTAATTCTTTGTGTACAACGGAAAACTAACCTGTTAGTTTAGTTGTCAGTGCTTTATTTTTAACTTCTTCTTTCTAATAAATTGTAGATATGAAACTGGACTCTTGTAGGATATACTGTTAATCTGATTTTTTCAGTGTGATAGATATGTACACGACATGGCTGGTGATTTTCAGTTTTGAAGATGAGTTTAAAATACACCTTGATTTAAAATTCATGATTAGTTTTTGAACATATTAAAAATGTCAAACTATGAAACTTCCTATTGATGCACTTAAGGCACATGAGTGAGTCTTGCAAATCGCTGATCACAGAAAGGGCATTTTCTTGAGTCAGCACTTCCATTTGTATTGATAAAGTTGCTTTTACCATTGAAATCTTGCCATAATGAAGTGTAACATCTGGATTTAGGATCATATTTATCCCTAAATGATACAGAATGGTATAAGAAAGAGTCCTTTCCCACAGTCAAGCCAATCTCTTGGAGAGCCCTGACATGGGTATGCCATCCATTGGATACAGTGGGACATCTGGATTTGTACTTCTGCTATGACTGGCCTTTGCACACACCCAGGTACTGGGGAAATCATCACCATCCATGGGAACCCTCACAGTGCTATGCTATCCTCAGCCCAGCACCATTGCAAAAGAGGCAAACTGTCTCTGTCTTCCCACCTACAACAGCTGAGGCAAATTTAGCCCTAAATACTGATGAGGGAAGAGTGGGAATTAGTCCTTTTCACTTATGGGTTTTAAAATGTGAATATTTGGTTAAATTGTAAAAAGCTACCTTTTATGGGATTTATAGAGCAGTGGCAAAATAAACAGACTATTCATTATATGGCAGACATTCCTGTGTCTGAAGCAGATATGTTAAGCTCACAGCTTTCAGGGAGTAATGCATGACCATTAAAACATTCCTGCACAAACTCTGCGGACCACCTCTCATTTCTTTATGCGCTATTAATGAGAGTGACATTGTAGTTTATGAGAAATCAAATTATAAGACAGTCAGGGAATTAATGCTTCAGCACTTCATTATAGGAGCAAAGGGTAATAGCCTATACATTCTTTTAATTAGTGATTCACCTGGATCTATTTCATGTCTCAGACCAGCATGTAATGTTGATGATAACTTTACTTGCAGCTATCCACAATATAGGAACAACCTGATGTCCCTGAAAAAAAAAAAAAATTGCTAGAAATGTTTATGGCTGACTTCTAGAAGCAGAAATCCTCTAAATATTCAGATAGCAGATAGTGTACTGGTTTTACTGGGTGTCTAAAAGACCAGCATATTCATTGCCTGAGGAGAAGTTGGAATGCCTCCATTGGAAGTTAAGGAAGGACAGACCAATGTATCAAGGTTTATGTCAAGGAGAAAAAGCAGCAGTCAAACATAGATGAAAATTATTGCCTTTGTTGTGCTAGGACATTTGGTGCCTGTTGGAAGATGAAGCTTCCTGGTGCCCAGGGCAGAAGGGTAGCAACAGAAGGGTGCAGCTGAGCAGCCTGAGTGAGGAGGGTGAGTTTGGAGAAGACGTGATGGGATGGTTTGCTGAATTTAAAATTGTATCTGAGCAATAAAGAGGCCTGAAGGTAATTGCAACATTGATGAGCTGAACATTGAATACCTAATGTTGTCATGTTACCTGCACAGTAACAGAATGAAAATTGCAGTAATCACAGAAAAGATATAAACAAAGGCAATACAGAAAGAGCTTGGTTGAGTTCCTTTTCTAAAAAAGAAAATACATTTGTGGCTAAGATTAACCTTTTCATAAAGAACTGGACATTTACTTTTGAATGCGAATTTAGACAGGTCACTGAGCCATTCCATTTGAAAAGAGAACAGTGTGTCACTATCTGTTCTGCTTAAATATGTGAGGAGAGAGATATGAATTGGACATGGCATTATAATGCCATTTAGAGAAGATTACAGAATGTACAAGGAAGTTAGATTTTTATTAGGTTTCTGCAACTTCACTTTGCAAGTAATGACTTTCCTCATTACAACCATCAGAATGATGATACTGATGTCACATAATTTAGGCATGGTCAGCTTCTCTTAGTATGGACATGGCCTGTGCCTGTGTCCATTTGTGGCATTTTTCTTCCACCCTAAAACTTCACACGTTTTCTATACATATGACATTTTTTTCTAGCATATGTTTTTTTCCTGTTCATAAGCAGAATTTTACAGTTATAATTTGCTGTTTTTATAAAGGAAGACATTTATACTAACCCCATTTTCATCACCAGACCTGTCACGATCATTTCTTGCCATCAAGTTGTCTGTCTGAAGAAGAGCCCTGATCAGATGTGGAAAACGGACTCTCTACTTCGTGCTATAAGTATTTGAAAAGAAAGTCACTTATTTTAAGGTAACTCTGAACATTTCTCTCCAGGATTTAACATTGACATGAGTTAAAGAGAATATAAAATAAATTTGCAACAAAGTGTCTGCTGCATGATTCTGAAAGTTTTCCAGTTGCTGTTATCAGGTAAATATTTCGTTATTCTTACATAGAGTATCAGGTAGCAAATTGTCGAATACATATCTATATACATATATATGTATATATCAGCTGAATCTTTCACATTTAGGAGAACACGGATGAGGGCTTCATAGATTTTTTTTGTGTTGCTTTAGGTTTTTATTTCATTTGGAAACATTTTCCATCCTTATGCTCTAAAATCTATCTTCATAATCTTCTTGTGGTGCCAGGCAGGTTGAGGCCCTTCTGTTGGATGTAGTGTACAAATAAAAGCTGCTCAATACCTTACAGTTTCAGCCTGGATACTGTCGGCAATTAGAACAGAAAGCTTTCTAGCATGATATTCTTGATATTTAAGAATGTGTCTTGCTTTGTGTGTTTTTTACTTAATAGCCCAGAACCACAGCAGCATGAGCAGAAATGAGAAATACTTGGGCATTTGGCCTTATGTTCATTTTTAGCCTTAATGTGCAATCCTGTGTTATGCTAAAACACGTATCCACTTCTGCAAGGCTTTCAATGTTTTCTGCTTATAGTACAGACTGATCTTTTCTGCTGCTAGAAGTAGTTCTTGGGAGACTGTGAGGCTCTGTGGGAAATGTGGTTCCTCAACAGACACAACATTTCTTTCTGTACATTTCTGAAACTCTACTTCGGAGATATTATTTGCAATTTTGTTTTCAGTAAATGGATCAAAGTTTATGCAGTTCTTTTGTTCTTTCAAAAAATTTCTTATCCTTTTCCTGCTCCATATTCTTTAAATATTTTTCCCATGTAGAGAGATTTGGGAGCATAGCCCTTTCCTTGCAGTGCTAATTAAGTTCACTCATTCAATGTAACAATAGCAGCAAAGAAAGATGAAAAAGCTGAAATAAATTGTCCCCTGGCATAGTAACTAAAATGTTGCTATGCTTAAAAATAACTCTTCTCCTCATCTCCTCTATTCTTTCTTATTGTAAGAACTTAAATCTGCTTTCTGAAAGAAATACAATTCTATCAATACTACAATCTAGACAGCATGTAGACCATTAACAGCACTGTGCAGTATTTTCTTATGTTAAATTCAGATTCACAAAAGCTTTCCCTGACTTAATAATTAGATTAAAATTATATCAGCAAAGCCCCTCTTTTTACATATTAATACATGAAATTTAATTTTTCTGCTGGAAATCCATCAGTTCCAGGACACAGCCCTTATATACCTTTTGACAGTAAAATTAAAGACATGGAAAATTGCTGCAACTTTACTTCTTGCTACTTGAAAGACTGCTATAATTCAAGAAATCATCAGTTTCGCAATCCATTTATGGTGAGCTGCATGGCTAATGGGTTATTGTTTCAGGCACTAGGGATAGTTAGGAAAAATATTACTCCCTGATTTCCATTTTATGTTCCAATAGAGACAGGAGAATGAATTTATTCTGAAATAACGAAACTTCTTTTTCTTCCAATTTCTATATTACTTGGTTTAATGTTGGAAAATAAGCATGCTGGCTTATCTTATCATTAGCAAACTGTTACTCCCTTAAGGCCATATTTTCTACCAGGGACAGTAAGTACGGGTTTTTTTTTTTTTGGTTCTGCTTATAAAACAGTATGAGACTAATATCTTTGAGATTGCTCAGCTGATGACAGGTACCTTACAAGTCACTCTCCAGATTATTCTGTAACATCTCTGAAGGCAATGATCCGGAATTTTAAAGTTAGACTTGACTTTCTATTAAAACAGAGCAATCATTAGTTAATTTTCTTTCCTCCAGATGCTTTTAGAAATCTCGTAGCATATGTGCAGATATTCACTGTATGCATTTTACTCCTTTGCTTACCCAACATTCTTCTCAGTGTTGTATACTCCTCAGTGATGGGTAATTCATGTCAAGGCTGGGTTTGATTTTCCAAGGAGATTTCATGCTAGTTACCCTGAACAACTTTGTGTCATGAAAAGCTTTCTGTGCTAAAATACTTCTCTAATCTAAGTAGAAGTACATGGTAAAAGATGACACACATTGATGTAAAAATTTTCCAAATTTTATTATTGAAACTCTATAAAGAATGTTTTTCTTTACTGGTACCTGCCCTTTTCTATGATAACTCCAGTACTGAGTGAAAAAAATAGCTTGACAGGAATATGAGTGGGCAATACTGATGAACTTCATGGGTACATAAAATAATCCAAGGGATACTGCAATACTGATTTTTGTGCAATGACAGTCTCTCCAAATGAGTGAATCCAGTCTAATTTTACAGTCAGAATTTTACCTGAGTCCTGATAAATCGCTAGGATCATCTATGAAAGAAATGAAGATTAAAAAAAAAAAATTCTAAAACTAATTAGTTTTCCTTCAAAAAAAATTTTTTTTCCTCTAATGGGAAAAAAATGCAATCATGTTGTTTTGCTCAAGACTTCGACTTAAACCAGACTTAAACTCCACTTCTTGGAGATAGTGATAGCTAATAGCTCCAGCTGAAAACATACTAAGGAAGGGTTAAGAGAAATTTTGTTTAAAGGCATGTAAATATAAAAAAAAATTGAAGAAATGAGGAATTTATATAGGACAATATGGAACAAAATGATAATAATACAACCCAGAAATCTAAATATGGTCTTTGTGCATCTTCCAAAAGACACTCATTCAATAGACCAAACTGTTTGATTGATCAGTAATGACTGCAAAGACTGTGGCCTTATGAGTTAACTCCAGATTTCATATGTTGGCCAATAGCTGTGCAGGCTGAGGCTTGTCCTGTTGAAATTACAGGACATAATTCATAGGACTGGTAAATATCTGGTGTAGCAAAATTTTCTCTTGCAGACTTTTGAACTTCCTTTTCTTACTTTATCTCTGATGTATTTTCAAATACTTTTTGCTAGTTTCTATATCATTTTAGTCTTCTTTTATGTGGCAGATTATTTTTAGATTTCCTATATTTAGCTTAAATTTGAATGGAATGTTAATAATAGTAACAGACAAAAGAGACTCAAAAATGCAGACAATCTAGAGGTCTGAAAATTAGCCCTCTATATAGGTGTCTACGTGCACAGTAACACTATCATAGTGAACCTGAGTGAATAAACACCCTGCAATTTGAGACCTTTAAAGCAATCTGCAGAATTAAAAGTATATGGCTGTTTTGGTTTTATAACTCTGCCAAAGGAGGGATCTTTTCAAAGAGTTACAATATGATTGCCATTTAGCTGTGAACTATCCTTAACTTACTCTGCTTATTGAGGTAGCTCAAGGCAGTTTACATCAGAAGTATTTCTGTGGAGTTAGAGTATGAAATAAACCTTACCTAGAAATTTAGGGCTAACAGTTCAAAGCCAGCTTTCATTCAGTGATGATGGATATTTAAGATAAACAATGTTAGACTTACTACCTATTGATATCTGAACAAAAGCAGGCCAGAGTCAAAAAATTAGACAGTGCCTGTTAGCTGTAAGTTCTATTATTCAGAGGGCTCAAACAGAAATAAGCAGAGAGATGAAGCATGTGTATTAATATCAGGGTTTTTGTAGCAAAAATAATGGCTCCAGTCCTATAAGATGCTCAGCATACATAGGCTTCTGCATTTATGGAAACATCTACCAAGGTGAGTGAGCTAGCCTGGGGAGCCTTCCTCCCAGGATCAGAGCCAGAATGAACTGCTGGTGAGGACAGGTGGTATAAGTAAAAGGATGCAAAAGATGGAAAATAGGAGAATCAATAATGCCAATTTATATTATAGAAAATACTGGCAAATCTTTTGACTGAAAGTAATGTTATCAGAGTGTCAGCAACAGCATCTTTGCAGTTGCATTCAGACGTGTTATTTAAAAAGGAGAAAAAATATTTGAATTACATCTGGTGGCAGCACTGAAGAATTTATAAGCATGAGTCAGATGTGGGAGTGGGGGAGAATGTTATGTGGTGCAGGGAAGGATGCTCTTGAGGCTAGATGTATGCAGATTGTTTTGTGTTCTTTGCTAAATTCTGCCAGATGTGCAGCACATTAAAAGAACTGTTTTGGTGCAGATGGGAATCTTCTGTGTTATTGTTGTCTGTTCTTTGTCATAGTAGAAACTTTCTGCTTTGGCAAGGCCATAGCACCCATCAAAGGAAGATGACTACGCTGTGTGCTTCTCATCTATCCAGCTGAGGACAAGTGTTTCTCCTGCTTTTCTTTCAGCAGAATCAACCATTGCAGTCATACCCCTATAATATTGAATTTATAGCTCTCCTGTGACATAGCCTATGTTTTAGGTAAGGTGACAGCTGTCAAGGGTAGTTTCCAAAAGAGGCACATTCCCTCTTTACCAGTGCTCCTTTTGTACTGCTTCCAGGCAGTATTTGTGCAATGAAGACCAGCTAAGCGGGAACCCTGCAGAGCTATTGCCACACTCACACCTACACACTGTTCTCTAAGAGGTGACAGATTTCTTCTCTCCATAGGATTTTATCACAGTGTCTAGAAAGACCTCTATAAGATCAAGTCCCCATAACAGGGGAGTGAGAGAAACACTGGGACAAAGGCAGGAGTTACAGCCTGCTGCAGAGGTGGAGGCAAGCCCCTCAGCTGCTGCTGAGAAAGAGCAAGACCAGAGAAGGCAGGGAAATACCAAATTTAAACAGACTGTAATATTATCCTGAGCGGATTTGATGCACCTCTGAAAAATGCCTGAGGCACTCTGTCTTTTTAGATGCTTTGGGAGTGTTTGCATATGCTGACTACACTGCAGCAGAGTCTGGTTTGAAAGCTCCTTCTCCAGTATAGTTCAGCCCTCTGCAAAGCAAATTTACATCTCTGGCTACAGGGAAATGGGAGAGAGAGGAAGAAAGGTGAGGGAGAAATATATGGTCTCTATCTCATTCCCTCTTCTCATAGTAGCAGATCAGGGGTCTAGTGCCAGATGAATACAGTCAAGCTACTCTCAGCATAGAGCATGGTGTTCAAGTGGGGAAATTGAAGCAGATAGGTACCACTTTGTTTTCCAACACCAACACTCCTGTGTAGGCATGTAAGACAGGTGAGTGAGGACAATGAGTGCGATAGAGATTTTTGGCTTTCCTGCTTTCCAGAAGGGGAAAAAAAAGAAAAATAGGCAGATAGAGTACAATGTATCCTCATCCACTCTGATTCCTTGTTATTACAGGATACTTTTCTTCCCCTCTTACTACGTTTTCTTAATATTCTTTCCATTTTTGTGGCATAAATACTGCACACGGTTGTTGGGAAAATTTCTTTCTAAAAACTAGTAGTTACACATCTGGAAAGCATGAACAATTACATCTCTCCCCTATATCTGAGGTTCTTGAACAAAAAATGGTTGTCTCTGCAAACAAAATAGATTGGAAGCTGAATGTGTGATAGCCCTCCGTAGAGAAAGAGGAGGCAAAGGGAAAACAGAAAAGGTGAGAGTGTGCTTTAGGTCCAGGTCTGACAGGCTCAGTTTTTCTCCTGGACTTCTCAAAGATCGTGTAATTTGAACATCTGGTGCCAGTGACAACCTCAAAGTAAAAAGTGGATGAAAAATTGTGTAAATTAAGCATGTCAAGAAAGTTAACTCAGCAACCTTAAAAAGGATTTGATGAGGAAATGGGCAAACCTAGGCACACCACCTATTACTTAATCCTCAGGAACTGTTCTATGGGAAATTTCACAAGAGTCTTTCACTGTCTTTCACATATCTAACTGGTATTGTAATTTGTAATGGGATAGGTTTTTGTCACCTATTCACCTTGAAATGTGCTATCTAATGACTATAGCTCTGCAAATGGATAATTTTCTTTTTAAAATATAATAGGATGCATAGTCTCACATTCTTGAAAAGAATTCATTGCAAGAGAAGACAAGAGAAAATGCCATTCAGACCTTTCTGATGAGATTATTTACATAGAAATACCTTTGTTTAAACTTCAGACAATTCCATTTATATGATTAGTTTATACAGGCTGCATGTATCAGGACAGGAATGGCACTTGTGGTTAGAGGACAATGAACAGCTGGAAAGTGGTGATATTTGCCAAAACTCCCAGGATACTGGGCTTATTGATTTTAAATGAAAGAGAACAAAGGAATGTAAAAGCAGAAAACCATGGTAAAAGGAATAAAGCACTGTCAAATTCTCTTTCTAGAAACACTGGTCACTTCAATGGAGTTACAAGTTCTGGAATAGGTCACAAAGCGCAGTGAAGTAAAATCTCAAGATACCTGTGGGCATCAAGATGTCTGGTGGGATGAAAACTTATAATAATTATCACAGTACAGAAATTAGATCAGTTGTCAAAGACTGCAGGAAGTCATTGGCAGGCAGGAACAGTCCAAAGTTCAACCAGCAGAAAAGTATCATGCCTCCTAGGATTTTGGTCCAAGCAGGAGATACTGCTCTTTCTCAGATTTACTTTCTGTTTGCTTACTCAGTGCAGCAAAAATAACCAGGACATTGGCTTCTTAATTATAAATAAAATAGTTTTCCAAAATATATGGAGACTTACAAGGTCTATCTGACTTCTCAATACCTTCTGAATTCAAAGAATGAATGGTATCAAAGTGAGGTCCCCAGAGAGCCACTGGTAGCTCTTGCTTGGCCATTTATTAAATTAATTTTCAGGTGTTAGAAATCATTGATTGCATATAAAGTCCATGATGTCCTATATAAAAGGCTTGGCTGCAAGAATTTCATGTAAGATATTTTAAGGTTGTCTCATCTCTAATACATCTATTTGTAATAGAAGAGGAAAATAAGTTAAAAGTGTTAATAAATGAGTTTGGTTGTCATGGGAACCAATTGTCTCAGGTGCTCTGTTCCAATACAGCTATTAACCCCCAGTCCATATTTATTATTCAAGGGAAATAACTGACTCAAAAAAAGGAAGATTGGTTGTCACAAAAAAAGAGAAGCCACTGTGCTAAATTTGAGTCATTTGCATGCAATAAAAATGAATTAAGGAGGATGAATTTTCTTCAGCCCTAAAATGATTTACATTTGGGTTGGTGCTCTATTTTTCTCAGTTCTCGATATTATAGGACATCAAAAAGAACTAGGAATAGCAGATCTGGAATGAAATACAGTACCCTACAGGTACAGTGCTCTGACTTTAATGTGCTTTTTAAGACTTTTGTCCTACACTTACAATTTATTCCAGTGCATACCAGGTGGCAAAATCCATAAGAAGAGCTCATATTATTAATAATCTGATGATTTTTTATTTTTTTTTTGGTAACAGCCACTATTTATTCAAGTTTGTAATTGTGATGTTACTCCACTTAAGTTGACTACACAGACTGAAGGGGATTGTTCAATGGACATTTAAAAAGAATTTGCACAAAGATATTTCTTTGATGTAATAATATGTATTTCCAAGGAATCTACACATTCAATTTTAGTCTTAAAATATCAGCAATAGAAGACTAGAAAGCAATTTCTTTTAAAATCATTCTATTTATTATTTACTGAAAATTGTCATCTATTCTCTCAGGAATGTACTATAGGAATGTTTTTCTAGAAAGTAGTTGCCTTCTTTTACTTTTCTGTTTTCCTCAGTATCCAATATGTTCTAACACCAAATTCCACATCTATAGATACCAAATTTTTTTACAGATTTCCTTACTGAATCCACATCTATGCAGATTTTCATGGGATTTAAGTTTTGGATTATGGCTGCTACTGTGCTGATTTTTTTTCAAGATAATAATTATAACAAAAAGGAACATTAGGGACTGTTAATAAAAAGGAAACAAATCCCAAAACTACTCAATATTTGTTTGGTTGTTTTTTTTTTTCTATCACTAGACTAAAGCAAAGTATTTTACTTGCCCATTTCAGTGATGTTTTAACAAAATAACCATAAAGTATGCTTTTACATAGGTTACCAGAAACTGGGATGAAATGATCCGGTTGATTGAAATAGAGGATTTTCAAGTGTTTAGTCAGGAGCTTCATTTTTTTGCTTTAATTGTTGTTAATGGAGTTGTTTAGTGGATCAAAAGTAGGACTTGGTTATCTCATGTTTATGAATTTTGAAAACTCTGAGTATTGTGATTATTTTTAAGAAGCTGTCGAACTTTCTCTGTAGGTATCTAGTCAGAAAATAACTACAACAAATAAAACTATATAAAACTAATAAAAATAAAACAAATAAAATGCAGAATTCCTTACTTAATAAAGTCCTGTGATGCTCTTGAAGTCTAGAGATGATATAAGTAAAAGTACTTGCTAAAGGAAGATGAAGAAGAATCTGACACTCAGCCTTTGTTAACACATTCCTTATCCTATCCTGTCCTCTTTTGCTGTTCCCAGTTGTATGTATATTGGATAACCTTTAATGTGAACTTGCTCTTACTGAGAGAAAACAAAAATCACATCCCTAAAACATGACCTCCTCTCCCTTTTCTCTGTTTTTATTTACTCTTTTTCTATTGCACATTATCATTGCTATTACCTAGTGGTACCTACCATTGACATGGCAGGCAGATTCATTTATCTACCTGAGAACTGATAACCCTTTGTACAGTATTCCCAGTAAAGCAGTCAGCCACTAATCTTTTCTACAGCAGAAGGTCCCTATAGTAGTAGTGCTGTTTCTCTTGCAATGTTTTCAAATGCTACATCACATCTGCTTGTAAATATTACGATGGATCTATAGGTGGCAGCAGACTTTCACTGTAAGGCCAGAGCTAGATCTGTCAATTACTTTCAATTACTTGTGCATAATCACTTTATCTCTGCAAAGATGCTATACAGGACAAAAGTCATGTGGAGACAAATACATGGGTAGATGAGGCCATAATTTTAGAAGCTGAGGAAAACAAAATACAAAAAGAACAAGAGAGAAAATATTTGAAAGGAGGGAGAATGTTCATGCAATAATAAAGTTTACTTTGCAGATGATAATAATTTACTGTCTCCTTTTTACAAAGCTATCATTTGGGAATTAACCTACATAGTTGAATACAATCTCTTTGCAGCAGGATTCTACAGAGTCTGAGCACAGCCCTGCTATTGATAATCTGTATTGTTTTTTCATTGTAACATAATTAAGGCAAAGCTTTTCTTAATCCAACCACTAGGAAACTACTGTTTCCTACTGAGAATATTCATGATAGATTACCTTGTGCATCTATCATAGAATAAGTGGACATGCTTCAAGGAAGGAGTTAGCCTCTGTATTAGGTTTCAGTGGCTGAAAATGATCATTGAATGTCCTATTGTCATGGTCTTATTATCTTCTGGTCCTTCCTAAGAATCATAAAAGAGATTAAATTCAATTTATTGAAAGGCAGACCATTAAACCCTTGATACGTGCTGCATTGTGTGCATCAGATATCATAGTGGAAAATGGATTTCTTATGGGAGATAATAGAAGATAATGAAGGTAAAAGCAATTATAAAAAGTAGAGTCCAGTGATTATCAGCATCATCAATATTTGCATATTAGTCCCTAAGGACTTATTCATAGCATATCTGGTTTATTAGTGAACTTAAAAGAACCAAAGAGAGTTTTGCTATGCATTTGTCATTGTTTTTAAAAACCTATAAAAAGAGGCAAAGTGCACCCTGAAATTTTTAGGCTTCTTGGACTTAACCCAAAACTGATACCAGGTGTCTGGCAGGATGAAAAAACCCAACATACCAAAAGATTATCTCAGACAGGGACAGTATATGAATAAAATGTTCACCTTTGCTTTCTCAGGTGATTTACTGACAGTGAATTGACACTTAAGAATTGCAAAGCATCCGTTTTGGTTGGGCATTTGTGAATACATAGGGGAAAGGTCAGAGGCATAATGAGTCTAATTTGCACTTTCAAAATAGTTTAAACTGTAGTTTTACACTGGCAAAGCAAGATTTGTCATTCAAAATCACAGCTATCTTAGTAGTCATTACTCCCGGCAGTTGTCATATCTTTTATCTCATGGTTCACATGGAGAAGCTCAGTTTGCTGATACAAGCACACTCACTGGCTTGGGTTTGGTCAAGCTCTTGATTTGCTCTCATCATCTGTTATTGTGCTTGTACAAACAGGCCAGGCCTGTCCCACATTGAGCTATTTGAGGCCAGAGGATGGGGAACAATAAGATAAGATCACTTAAGGAGAATTACACACTTGCCTAACAATTGACACACCTCGTGGGCATACAGAAGCCAAATCTGAAGGTGCTGAGAGCCTTGAATGTCATAGCCAAAAGGTGACAGCTGAGGGTCTAAACTCCCACTTTAGAAACCTAAGTCTATTTGTGTTTGCAATCATAGGTTACCTATTTGCTAAGATTGAGTTCTTCAGTTTTCTCTAAGTGAAGAATTCTTTTACCAGATGGAAATTTTTTGTTTGGAAGTCTTAGGTAACTATGTGGCCTAGGTATAAGATATTATATACTCTATCAAATATATTGTACTCTAACAATAGCAACAGGAGACTTTGAACCTGCCACTAAAGGTATGCATGTAAACATACACAGGTATTTTTGTTCCTTTTTGAAAAAGTTTTAATCTTGAATATCATAACCAGAGCAGAAAAAATAAGGTGGCTTAGAGGTTAACAATCAGCTAACAACTTCTACAAGTCTTCCTGGGCTGATGTCTCAACACTTTCCCTCAGTGTATTTCTGTGTCTTTCTGTGTTCTGGTTTTTAACTTGACAAAAAAAAGGATGATCCATTTCCTATGCCACTTTTTTCGTGTTTGGTATAACATTCATCCAATTTAAACTACAGTGATAGGACAGATACACTTTCCACATCCTCCACTGAAAAGAAATTTTCCTTTTGAGAAATATAACAAATGTCATGGTCTGGAGAGATGAAACTTCTCAGAGTAATGTAGTTTAGTCCATTTTATGGCTGTTATGTAAGAAAAAATGAAATAAGCTTTATCCAAGAGCTTGAGTCCATTGAAAACTTCTACTTTGCCCTGAGAAGTATCTTGGTTCAGTGGCTGAAGTCCTTGGAGTAAGCCAGGAATAAATCTTTGTCATGGAGATGGTAATGGAATTTTAATACTTTAATACTTAGAAAATCTCCACCTTTATGGGAGGCATAAATGGTTGCAGTGGTTAGACGGGGTTCTGAGTAATCATTAACACTGGAAATGCCATCTGTAGCCAGTAGAAGGTAGCTTCTTTAGATGAAGTTGTGTACTTGCCACATAGCATATGCCTTGCAGACATATGTTTGCAAGATTGTGCCCTTTCCCTCTTGATATCTTTCTCCATTTCATTGCTCTCTGGGAATATCCAGAAACTGCAGAGGAATAAAAAATTAGGGATTAAAAAAACAGATAAAATAAAGATATTAAGCTCTTAGAATTTAGCTGCTGGGATACCTCATCTTTAAGTGTTTTGAGGCCAAGATGCTCTGTAGAAGAATCATGAGTCTGTTGCATGCATTTTTTTACTGTATAAAAAAAGCTCAGATCCACCTTCCCTGCTGTCTTAAGATTCCTAGAAGATTGATAGAGACAGGGAAAAATCAAGTTCAGTTTTCTGCTCAGGCTGAAAAATTTCAGCTTACTACTCCCATTTCTAAAGGAGTGCCTAAACTACCATACTAGGTTTTCAGCTGTCTTCTGCACTTCCTCAAAGTCCTGGCACTGTTGGGAGTGAGTTTCTAGTCAGAGCCAGCAGATAGAGATGACATCTGCATCCCTGCAGGAAATGCTGATGATGCTTCTAGAAGGCTTTGGATTTTTTTTCCTTCTTTCCACTTGGATGTCACCTCAGCTAGTTCATTTGAAGTATCAATTCAAATGTATAATATGCAGCTGATTTTAACTGAAGGCACTCATGCAAATTTGCTTACAACAAGTTCTGTGGGGGATAACCTTTGGAAGACAGGAGATACAGCAAATTAGTGCCTGACTGTAATGTTATGAAGTTATGCAGCTGTTTCCTGGGTGAACATCTGTCTTAAGCCTTAGTCCTCCTCTCCTGACACAGAGAGGACCTCAGCCATTCCATAGGCAGATTCAGTTTTCTTGCACAGCTGTACTCCAATAAGACTGAAAAATATCACCTGCCATCCTCAAGGCAATCAGCTTCTTCTTGCAAAATCTGATAGTTCCAGTTGATTGATCTAAACTCACCTACCAGAACTAGATGATGGTGCCTAAAAAGAAAACAGCTGAAAAAAATTGCTCAGCAAGGGGAAGAAAAACCTGGGAATAGAGCAGGTAAAATAGAAGAGAAGGCACACCAATGTAGCTCTTTGTAGATGGAATTTTATCAGGTGAGTGCTTTAGCAAGTAAGTATCTGAAATTAGTGTTATTTGTGTATTATAAAAAAAAATTCTTTTAGGGACTTTTATTTGTTTCATAATAATAAAATGAAGAGTACTTTACAGGAAGAAATGTTTTAGTACATTAAATGACAATATGTTCCTCAGTGACCTCTTCCTGTGTGAAATCCACAGGATATGTTTCTTGCATGGCTGACTTTGCTACTGTGGAATAACTAGTAGAATGCAAGGCAAAATCATTAAAAAAAAAAAAAAAGACATACAGTATCTTTGTTGATACTTTTGACTTTCATAAAAATCCTTTGGTAATATTTTCATATTTCATAAGTAAAGTTGGCTTCTTTTGGTAACTCTTTATCTCCAAAGAAAAACAGAAGAAAGTATTTCAAGAGCCAGAGATAAGAACATTTTTTCTACTTACAGGGAGATTAAAAAGAAAGGTTAATTCCTTGTTTATTCTGTCAGGTTTTTCCATCAATTTCTATGCCATTTGGGAGAGAAGAAAATCTCTGTTAAGATGATCTGGAGTCTTGGGAGAGGAAAAATTAGAAGAGTTGATTTCATTATTCAGAAATGCATTTCTTTCTTTAAATATTCAAACAAGCTTTGGAATACTGTTACCAAGGATGAAGAGTAAAGGATGTGAAACCTTAGGGATAAATAGGGTGAAATAAGGTAAGCATATGAAATCAGACAGTAAACTTTCATGTTAACTGAGATAATCAGTTCCTTCTTTCTCCAAGTAGAGGGTAAAAAGAGATTCCTGAGAAACAGAAAAGCTACATTTCAGATGCAGATCATGCAGATCAGCTTTCAGAGGGGATTCAGAGATTTCAGACACCACTTTTATCATTAGAGCCTCTCTTGAGTAGTGAGGCTGTCCCATCACCTGTCAGCATACTGGTTTGAGTTTATCTCCACAGTTTAACAGAGTGCTCTTTTGTCTTTCTCAACACACTGATGAAACAAAAATTGTAGAGGCGGGGAGCTGTGGAATCAGTAAGTGCACTCTTTTCTTAAAGAGCGTGGGTTGGAGTAATTGCAACAATTCTGATGTAAAGAGCATAAGAGTGAAAAAAGGAACGCTGATTAGCAAGGCCTGTCCTATGGCAAACTATGAACAGTCTTCTAAAACAAAATCCTTTAATTTTGTTTTATTAAAATAACCTTTTATTCTTCTGTATACCTGGAGTAATCTATTTTAGAGAACTAATTTTAAAAAAGTGGATATGAATCCTCTACCTCACTGCTATTCAAAATCGTGAGTCATACTCCTAAGCCAAAAATCCATAAGGTTGTTAAAGACAATTGCATTCCTCTTTAATAAAGACTGAGGAAGTCTAGCTCCTGTTGAATGGTTATTTGAGAGACTTGTTTGAGGATGCAGTATGTTATTTTCCTTTAAAAACTTTTTTGAGAGTTCTCTAAAACGAGTCAGAGGTAACTGGGAATTGAACTAACTCTAAATTGCACACCTATTAGAGGAAGATAGAAAGGCCCAAACAATAATGGGTTTCTCCCTCTTCCTTTTCATTAGAAAACAAAATGAAAACATAAAAACTGTAAGAATAGCCATATAATCTTGATCAAGCAAAACAAACTGACAAACAAACCAGCTCAAAACAACTACAAAAAATGATCCAGTCTCTTTAACTTGATAATGGACAAAAGTAGATGGTTAGAGAAGAGTACAAAAACACAACAGGCACAGATGATCCATCAATTTAATATTTTCTAGACTCCAACTACAAATAGAAGATACATCTCCTTTCTCTAATACTAATGCAGTGCTTGAAAAAACTTGTTCTTCAAAGAATCCACTTAAATCCTTAAAAGGAATTCCACTTTGATGCAACCATAGGAGCTTTGATACTAGTTTTAATATGGCTTGTGTAGTGGAACAGGTTCCCCAGAGAAGTGGTTACAGCACCAAGCCTGACAGAGTTCAAGAAGCATTTGGATGATACTCTCAGGTACATGGTGTGACTCTTGGGGATGGTCCTGGGCAGGGCTAAGGGTTGGACTCGATGATCCATGTGGGTCTCTTCCAACTCAATATATTCTGTCATTCTGTGATTTTCAGTTCTGGGGCTCTTTGAGCTCTAGCACGACCATTATGCTAGAAAAGCTTTAAAAAAGCAGACGTGCTTGCCATGTGTTACCAAAATAGACCTTTAGCTCCCAGCACATTTTTTGGAAAGGAGCTGAATAACACAGTGACCTGTTATATGGAAAATTATTCCCATTTGAAATCACTTCCCATCAGCTTCATCCAATGCTCCATTGCTCCAGACTTGCAGGAGAGTACAAACAGTTGATACCATCTATTATCTTGCATCATTCATGATTCTGAAGATCCATGCCACATCCCTTTCAGTTAATTAATTTACTTACTTTAAAAGAAGTGTTTTTGTTTTGTTTTGTTTTGTTTTTTTTTACTGTCAATACTGTTCTTCTTTAAACAATTTTCCAGTTCTACTACCTTTATGAGATTGAGAGGAGCAACAGAGTATTTAAAATGCTGTGAATTACTGTAGTAGTGAAGTAAGAGTACTAAAAAACAAACACTGCTGGAGAAAAAGATATGCCAGAAGTTATTAGAACCAATTTTACTATCTTAGTACTCTATCTTTACCCCTTTCTCATATGTGGGTATACCTCTTTGGTGTCCTGAGAATCAAAAGACTTGGATCAGTTTCTCTGTCAGCCAAGAAGCTTAACCTTTGAACATATTTTTTTATTTTTTTTTTAACTAACAAGACTGAAATTGTTTTGTCTACCTCAGAAGTCATAATAAATCACTTCCTTTGCATGCCATCTGTGAAGGTGTGATTTCTGGAGTAGTCACACATGTAACAAGCTGTACCTCCCTCCCACTGGCCATTTCTTCATGCCGCTTCCACCTGCACAGGCTCAGAAGGCCTGCTGAGAGGTTACTTAGGTGTGTTAAGGTGCAGGAATAATATGTAAACAGAGCTAAAGCACTTTATACTACAATGATTCCAGCAGTAATAGTCAAGAAAATGTATATGATTTTAAACTGTCAAAAGGAAACAGAGTGCCTTTTCATTAGTATCAATTGATGGTGTGTATGCCTGATGTCTAAAGATTCACTTGATATTTTATTTTCACTGAAAACATTCCTGAAAAATGGACTAAGATAAGCATACCTGTTTTTTCTTTTGTTGTTTCTTTATATATGAAAACATTTGCCTATTGTCTCACTATTGGCATCTTTGCTGCTGTTGGTTTTGACAAATATCCTTTCGTAGGTTTGATGAATAGAAATGTCTGACAATGTTGTCATACAGCCTAAAAGTGGAGTAACATCAGGCTGTAAACAATAGCATAAAGTGCCATTAAGTCTGTAGAGTGAACACACACAACATGACAAAATGAGCCAACTGATGAGGTTTCACAGATTTATACCAGCTGAAGTGAGCTGATTTTTCTCCAAACTCAATTGATCACAGTTCTTTTTGGAGCTGTTTATAACATTACTAAGTTCTAGAAAAATACAGATAAAAGTCTGATTTATGTATTCAAGTCAATAGTATATCTTTAAAATAAAGCTGATATATAACAACATATATTTTCAAAACTAAACATAATGAGCTTTGAAATCAAACTTTCCACTTCTATGGATAATGTTATTGTAAGGCTGTTCAGAATGCCTCTAACATAACATGAAAATATATTATAAGAGCTTGTAATTATAAAACACTCCTCAGCATGGTTAAGATTTTTACATATAGGTTGTAGTTGAATGGTGATAGATATATGAATGCTTTAGAATGTGTATTGAATACAGTCTGTTTAGCTCATTAAATTATAGATGGAAGATATATTTTTAGTAATTGTCATTATATTGTTTTATGACAAGAAATGTGTTTTATTTGAAAGACAAACACAGTAATCTGTAGAGAAAAACCTACATGAAGGAAGAAGTGATTGTGATTTTCTCTTTTGAAGAGAATTGGGTTATTATGATCATTTTATGGAGAAAGTAGGCCATAACTGGCTAAACCAAGGAACTGTGCCTTACTTATTACTGTGATCTGATTTTCTAAAAGCTTCCTGAAGCGTAAATGTTCATGAATTTGCAGAAGTATAAATTGAACAATTTTTGCTGCAGTGACTATAAATATGAAGTAGCTATTAAGATAACTGGGGCAGAGAATTCAATCTAAAAGTCCCTTATTAATATGTCTTGATCTCAGGGTAAAGTATTTGTTTGAATTCATCATTTCAATGAAAGTTTTCTGCCGTTGCATGGGAAGACAATCACACTGGTCCTTCTTATTCAGTGTAAATGTGTAGAACCTCCCAATATTCTGATGATGCTTCAACAACACAAGAAAGAAAAAACAGTGGGCTATCAGATCCATTGTAGTTTATCTACCATTCTTGATCAGACTGGGGAAATATTACAAAACCAGAAAAACCTGGGAACAGCAAACCAATATTTAAAAAAATTAAATATGATAGTGGTGTAATCCTGCATATATTAATTAAATTTTGACATGCTAAACATTTTCTTTGAAAAAAATAGATGCCAACTAACATGATAGTGTGGTCATAAAAGTTCAGCTTGTCCTGAAAACAATGTTGGATTGCATGAAAACTTTGTTTTTGCTGTGTTGAATACCGTAGTACTTTTCAGCATAGTTTAAAGCATTATCACCTTAAATACAGTTTGAAATGATCCTTACTTCATTAAAGAATATTGACTGGTAGAAGTCTGAGACCAACTTTTCCCTGTAAAATGCTGTGAGACTTCACATTTTGCTACAATAAAAAATGTTATTTACTGTTTCATTCTGTTTTCTTAGTGGTCTTTTTAATAATGTGAACTTTGAACATACCATTAATGATGGATTAATGACTTTGAAAGGTCTGCTTACAAGCAAAAAACTGGTATGTGAAGGTAGTAGTAGAATTTGATTTTCTTATTTTCCTTTTGAGGAAGAAGTTAAATTTTCATTGAAACATCAACATGTAGACTGATTGTTTTTATACTTCTATTTTAAAAAATCAATATGGTTTTACAGTTTTCTAGAGAGAAAGACAAAAAAATATTTTAAAAATATTTTTCGTCATTGAATGTTGCAATTCTTCTGCTAATCCACCTAATTCTATGGGACAAAATTTGAATGTCTTCCTCCCATCTCATCCACAAAAAACTTACACTGCTTCTATCAGCTACTGATAAGTGCTATGATAAACCAATACTTTTTCCTCATGTATGGAGCAGCTTCTTCATCCTTATAGATGGAAGGACTTAATTTACTGTCTACTGTGTTTTTTTCTGCTTTGTTTTGAGTTTATAGGTAAGTTCCAAGTCAGAATACCAGCCAATAGACACGAAATCCTATTAGCATACATATGGCTTTCCACATCAAGACATGCTGTATATATCATTTACCTGACTTTCCCTATTCATCAAGGTATTGTTTCTCATGCCTAAAGAGGAACATGTGCTTCTACAACATGACTTAGATCCCAGGGGGACTAAACTGCCCTTTGTAGGTACCTGTCTGGTTTCATTAGTAAAGATGAAAGAGAGGGCAAGTAAGTTCTGAATTTATACATTACATACTTTACAGGGGATCAGCCTTGTTTTTTATAAACTAACTTCAGGGTCTGGATGTCATCGTAGGATTGAAGAAATTGACTACTTATGCAAGTTAACTTTTAAGCACTAAATATGGTATTGGATTTGGTCTCAGGTCAGTTATATGAAAATTACTCCTAAGCTACTTTGGAAAATTGGTTTAGTTTGGTTTTTAGTAAACGCCTATGATAGAGTCTGAGCCAAATATTTCACTGTGACAGTCAATTCAATGTCAAATGAATGGCAATGAACTCTGTTTCATTCCTTGTCTCTGATACCTCAAGCCAAGCATGCTTGACTTTCACACCTCACACCTCCAACGCCTGGCACTGGTAATGCAAACACATCTAATATACAAAGAAATGCACTTTTATCACTTTAGCACATTTTGTCCCTTTTATTTTTCTGTTTCTCTCTTTTGAAAGGGATTCAGTTCATTCTGATTTTCTAAGACATTTATTAAGATCCTTTAAAGATGAGAGATGGGAGGCATCGGGATAAGTACTGTAGACTTCATGGCCAGAAATGCAATGAGGCTCTCGAGAATATTTCGGGGCATTACTTTATTCATGAGCTAAAGACAGTGACTGCTGAGTGAACAGTGATCATCATAGTATACCCAATGGGTTTGAAACTTCTTACAAGAATATGCTAAAAGCTTTTAATATTCTCTCAGCTTGTAGCAAATCCCTCCATTATTTGCTGTGTTAAATGAATGCAAAGTGCACTCATCTAAAAATCTGTCTGTCTAAAAATAATATTTTTTGGAAGAGTCACTTGGAGAATAGAAAAGAGGAAGAAAAAAATACTCCTCATGCATTGGCAGAAAGTTATTTCATATGCATTAGCACAACTGGAGTCAGCATAAGGTTTGGTTGTGGGTTTTTTTTCTTTCTTTTTAACATGAGGGAATAGTCTTTCAAGTTAGAGATGCTGTCAGTGAATATGGTGAAATAGAAATAGAAGAGCAGTTACCATGGTACAGCATGAATGAAAGGAAATTACTGAGAATAGTATCTCACAGTAACCCCTTCCTAGTATGGGTTACCAGTGCAAAGTGGTACACTACCTGGACATTTGTGCACTTTAAAATATTTCTATGCAGTAAGTTTCTTCAGCTAATCTCAGAGGACTTTGCTACATCACTTTAATGCAGGCAAAATTAAAAGTAAACTGAAGAGAAGCGTACTTCCTTAACCTTCAGAAGATTGTTCATTAGCAATCATGTTAGTGGAGTAAATCTGGACAAGTGGTTTAGTTTTCAGTTCTTTCAAAATCTGCCAGGACACCCCAGCTTTAGTTTACTTCTGAATGTAAAGGGCAAATTGTTATGATTTATCTGTGCAGTGGATTTTCAGAGTGTTAGGATGCATTTACAGGTCACTTTGCATTGCTGTCTGTACAGTGGTAGCTGTATGCTGACCACTGCTCTGACGTGTGTTAGTACGGCCTCTCTGCAGCTGGCAGGGTGGTTCTGGCAGAGCAGGAGGCAATCAGGGTTGTGCTTTGAACAAGCTTCCAACTCTTTAGTAATGTATATGATTGCCTGCTCTGATGCTAAACTTAGACTTGAGAGTTGGGCTGTATACTAAGATGCAAGACCACGCAATAACTTTATACTAATCTAGGAAATTAGATGGGGGAAGAATGATGAAAAAGGCTGATTTTAGCCCAAGAGAAGGAGGTGGTATTAAGTCCATGTATACATGGAAGAGGTTGTAGTTTTGTTCCAGAGTTCCGTGTGGCCATCTGCAGCATAGTAAGCTGTGCTATACGGTCGAGCATGTTCCAGAATAATTTTTGCATTGCTGGGGAGTGACGTACTTCAAAACCAGCACAT
The DNA here is from genome assembly GCA_038380795.1 of Pyrocephalus nanus. Taxonomy (NCBI): domain Eukaryota; kingdom Metazoa; phylum Chordata; class Aves; order Passeriformes; family Tyrannidae; genus Pyrocephalus; species Pyrocephalus nanus. Next base: position 45,290,336 of record CM076265.1, on the reverse strand, counting down.
GTGTATGAATTTAGATTCAGATCATCAAAGACATTCAAGTGACTCATTCCCACCAAAATATACTTTACTTGTGTAGATCAGTGCCATGGTTCATTCCTACCGTTGATACACCTCTCTATCAGTTTCAACAAGGACAGCATTTAAATATAGTATTGATGTTCAGTTTGCGTCATTTACAGAATGGGTCTTAATACACCAGACTATTAATAATGGCAACTATAAATATGTAATGTAAGGGTTATTTACCTACAATATCTTTCTACAACTGTAGTTAAAAAGAATGAAAACAGTGGATGTTGTGAATTTCAGCTTGACTACATAACATATCAGTGTTGACTTGCAACCAAAATAACTAGAACACTGGCGAGAGAGTTTTATATGTTTAGCTGAGGTCACTAAGAAACGCAATTCCTATCTCACAGGAAATTCCATTATTTACAAAAAATTTGGTATGAATGCAAATCAAACACAAACCTTAACATTTCAGTAGCAGAAAAAGTGATTATTTCTGGTTTGAGTCTATTGGAACTTCTAGACCTTTTAAATATGTTAAACACTTTGTGAAATTAACCCATCCTTATCAAAAGGAAATATTGTTTTAATATCAATAAAATGAAGGATTTTCAAACTGTATTATTGAAACCCGGGATGAATTTGAATTTCATGTGGGAGAAAATATGAACTGTGATTAGGATAAAAATATTATTTTTGATATCTGATGTCACAGTTGGAATCCTATGTATGATAAACCCCACTGGATTGTTATATCAATTATTGGCTCAGACCAACTCAAGTGTGTGTGTGAAGGGGAAGGGACAGGTTGAATCTCACAGAGGTGAGGTAATGCCTTGTCCCACAGCCCCTGCAGCCTCACCAGGTAACCCTGGAGCAGCTGTCAGTCAAAGGCAGCCCAGGATCATGCCCACACCATGCCCACAGCAGCTGCTAACCCAGCCTCTGACTGGCTGGCACAGTGGGACCATTGCCTCTCATCCCGCCCCAGAGCCCTGGAGTGGCCAGGGGGCCAGAAGTCCCACCTGGGAGGGGTGGCCACAGAGGGGCCAAAGCAATAAAACCAGCAACACTGGGCTCCATCTTTGCTGGAGCCCCACCACGTGGTCACATGGAAGCTGAGCTTTCAGAGGACTCTCAGGTCATGGCAATGTTTTTTTCTCTTTCTTTCCTTATTCCTTCTTCTTCTCCTAATCTCCTTTTTTTATATTTTAGGTAACTTGGGACCAAATAGGTTGGATTTTGCAAAATTGTATGGGTTAGCATGTGCAAAGTCAATGCTTTGTGGAGTGGTTTATTTTGGTTGAATGTTACCCTTCAGACTTTTGCAAGATCTCTTTATTTCCTAAAGTTTATCAGTAAAGGTACTCTCTGAGAAAATGTGTGCAACTTTTTTTTTTTCGCATGCGCTTTTTCTTAAGGTGTTAAAAGGAGCAAGGGATCTTCTAAAAATTTAGCAAGAGAATTTTTGGAGCCTTGTATGTTTTTAAAGTAAAATTCTCTTGGTGAGCTTGTAGCTCCGAAGCTTGGGGTCTTACACCCCACTGTTGAAAACCTCTTTGACCAAAAAAGAGACATCTTCAATTAGTTATTGAAAAAAAAATAATTTTCCAGTTTGTTATTCTGAGGGGACAGCTGTGTCTAGAGATGTCAACTCATATGCTTTTATCTTGGACTATTACACAGTGTTACGAATATGGGCCTACCAATGTTAGATAAGTCCTCAACATTTGATATTGGCCAGAACATGAATGAAAACTTAGCAAAAAAAAGTGCTGACTTTACAGTGACAAACAGAAACAGTGACATTATTCACTTCGTCATCATAGCAGAAGTCTGGGAACATATGGAAAAAAGAGTTTTAAATATATGAAGAAGTCAAGGGTGCATCTTCTAGGAAAACACTTGACTTTTCATCTTACCCCATATTACTTAGTGTACATCTAGGAAAAAACATCTCTTCTTTATAAAATTTCCAGAGGACATCCATATTTTATTGGAACACATTTGTCACTGGTTAAACAAACTTGCCTAAAGCAAGTCTCTGTGTTCTTAGCCTCTAATAATATGAGGGAAGTATAAAATATTAAATGCACCCCACTATTAATCTACAAGTGAATGAGTATTTCCAACTGATGTTAAAATGTTAAAAACATGCGTTAAACAATCATTACTTATTGAAATTTGAATGAATTCTTTACTTAATAAAATACTTCTCAGTGTCAATCATTGTTTTCAAAATGTCTCTTAAATAAGTAATAACAGTATCTAGCTTGATGAACTTAAAGGATAACTTCCAAGAACAGTGTTCCTGTTAGCTGTCAACATTTGCTTTAGGCTTTGGAGTAACCTATGTTGCTTGGGATATTATATAAAGGGAAACAAGAATAAATGTTTTCATAACCTTACTGAAAAGACGGCTCTCTTGGCATTACAGACAAAAATATGAATACAATAAATATTAAAGTAAATATTAAAGACCAAGCCAGTTTTATTTAGATCAGTTTGGATGTAAACTTGGTATTTTCAAAAATGAGTATGGAGATTTTAGACTGAAGGAATTTTAAAAAAAATCTAGAACCTTTGTGGTGAAGAAATGTTGTAGAAACATCCCGTGCCCTTACTGAGGAATGGAAGTAATCACACAGTGCCACAGAACTACCTGACACTTAGGAGCATTAACGTTTTGGTACTTTTGCTTGTGCTCACAAGTCCATATAAAAATCAGTACTGCATTATCCATAGATTTATTTTTCATCAAGAGAATTTGGGTCAGTTTTCCAAAACCAGAAGACATTACATGGGTCTTTTCACTGACCTTCTGCAGGCAAATTTTTTGTTTTCTGAGTAGGTTTAGTTAGACTGAAGTTACCCTTCATTGATTTGTATCAGCATTTAATATGCACAGAAGGGCATTTTATACTGACTTAAGCAGAAAATACAGCTTTTTCAATACCACAATAAACTAATGTTTTACTTTTTTTTTTTTTTTTTGCCACAGTTTCATACCGTCTCTCTATAACCCTGATAAGTGCTGTATATGTTAATAATTTGTAAAGAAAACTTTCCCACATGGAACATCATAGAAATTTATGAAGCTTAGTTGTGTGTGACTGTTTCATTAGTCTTTTGATTTCAGAGAATCTCAAGGTATTTTGTATAAGACTGTGAGGTTCCTGTTTATAAAGCCTTAAAGGCAGTTGTGAAGAAAGTAGCAAAATTAATGGTTTATTTTTTTAAAAAGATCAAGTCACCAAGAGTAGAAGTGTAATTTAAGAAAAACACCAAAACCAACAAAACAAACAAACAAACCCCCCAAACAAAACCTGTATACTTTGCTAACTTTATCTATTCTTTTGGTTTTATGGTTTATACAGTATTTGGTGAATGAATTATATTGGTATGATTTGCTAAGTGTGTTTGTTTTCTGACAAAAATATTTGAAGGAGAAGATTATACAATCGTAAGGACATAATTTTCATGGCACCTACTTCAGTTATAGCTCACAATATAAAGAAAATCTTTTTTCTAAATAACTTTTACTTAAATAGATCTCATGATCGAAAGGTTGGCAGAAAATGTTGAAACAGGAAGTGTGTAATGCCTGGACTGTCCACAAGTTTCAGTCTTGGAGATTTTTGCACCTCCATGGGCAGCTTAGCACATCTGGCCTTTGCTAATAGTCTCCCAGATTTTTTCTTCCAGAGTCTTCATGTTATGAAATGCAAAATTGCTAATTATAGAAATACCACAGACAAACCTAGGAAGATTCATACTCGGGGAGGTGAAAAGTTCAGTTCTTTTCAGTTGGAAAAGAACTCATCTCTTTCATCTCTTCATCATAAAGAGATCAACTCTAAATCTCCTTAACTGATTTAGTAATATATAGAGAGTTTTCTTCCTTCCCTCCTTCCCACTTCCTTCTCTCTTTTCTGTCTTCAATGTAGCAAAAATAATACAGGTGAGAGAGTGATGGATAACTTATCATTGAGACAATACAATTTTGAGACTTTGAGAAATGCCTGTTTGAATGTCAGCAGCGAGAAAAAATTATTTGTAATTGAAGATTTGTGGAAACTTACTAAACAAAGGTGATGATTTAGGAACTAACTGGAAAAGTCAGAAGATAACTCAGTGATGGTGGTGGTATTTCTTGAAGATTTGATAAAGGTCATTACAAACTGCTAACATACACGTGTCTCCTTATCTACCATAGATGCACTGAACAAAACTGTTGATGTGGAAACAGTTCATGTCTGTACACAGTGTCAGTCAGATATTGTTGGGGGATGAATTTTCTTCCCCAGGAGAAATAAGCACTTTTTAATTCAACTGTTACAATGAAATTACTGGTAGAAATTAAATTAATTTTTAACTTTTTTTCTTAATTTATTTTTCTTTATAGCACCATACTAGCAAGCATTTAAAGCCAGTATAAGTTCTTTAATACCAAATCCTACTTGCTATTTATTTATTATTATCTAAAAATGCATGTGTTACATGTTGTGGTAAGGTTTTTCTAGACAAAGTTACTTTATATGTGGCACAGAATTCACTCCCAAGCAAGCAGTTTTTGGGAAATGCACAGCTGGCCAGAGTTAATTGTTTTAAATTGGATGTTAAGTTCTTTTTCCCATCTTTCTTCCCTCCCTTTTGTATAGTAATTGGTTTAAAAATACACTGCTTCTTAACACAAAATGAAAATAAAGAAGGGTAAAATAGAGTACTAGGATATGATTTTTTTTTGAAGAATTGTTGGTTTTTTGTAGGACTTCTGATAGTTTTTATTTCTTATTTGCAAAATGTTATTCCGTAACACATGCAGAATTCTGTCATCTGCAAATAGAGTTTTATTGGTTCTTTCACAAACTAGTCTCTTGTGATTCAAAATTCCACACTGATGTTCAGGTTAATATTAGAATACTGTGGAAAATACAGAGCTGCTTCTGATTTTCAAGAAAGTTCCCGTAGACTTCTATCCTGCCATGTAAAAATCTAAATTTTTATACTAACGAATCATCAGCTCTTGCTACTTGATATGAGGTGGAAAATTCTGGATGGGAACCTACTATTTCTAGAGTACTTGAGTTACTGTATTATGGCCCTCATGTCTCAGTTATTCTTATAAATTGATATTTTTACCTTTCACTGTCCTGAAAATTATCCCTACAGGCTTGTTAACTGAGAGCACATGGAAAATTTTCATTACAATACATTTGATGTACCTACCCCAGAAGAAATGGCAATTTAAAATAGCACTTGTGCAGGTGTCAGCCGAATTGAGTATTTCAATATACTACAGAGCTTGAATTACTGAATATCCAAATAATGTTGGAAAAATGTATCTCCAAAAAAGCTTTTGCTGCCAACCTTGTGTTATTACTGGCTGCCTGTATAGCAGAAATATTTCCTAGTACACTGTTGTTCAATGTTCAAATGATCAGGCTGCTAGGAATAAAGACAGAAAAAATGTGAAGGTGAGAAAATATAGGTAGATATCAATTAAAAGTATTAGAATTCAGCTTAATTTACTTTAGGTCTGCAAAGGGAAATAATTATGCTGAAAGGAACTTTGCTTAGAAGCAAAGATAGTGGTGTTTATCTGTCGAAATGAGGGAGTGCACATACTTCAGCTTCTCTCTAAGATTAGGGAAAAAATGTTCAGTGTAGTAACTACATTTAAAGTCCTTCAGTATATGTCTTCATTGGACAGAGGATTAATTTTTAAACTCTTCTGACTGTACTAACCGTATCTTCTTAGCTGTAATGAGACCGAGTGCAGTCAGTTGAGCTATGAACAGATCTGGCATTAGAGAAGTCTGAACTTAACAGGGACTAATCCCATTATAGCAAAACAACTTACACTGTCTAGTGTGCAAAAGTAGAGAAAAGGGAATATACTGAAGATAAAACTGAATACTCTTGGGAGTTCATAATCAGAAGACAAGAAAAACCTAACAAATTTTAAACCTGAAACTGATATATATATATATAGCATACATATATTATATATATATATGTGATATATACATATTTATATAAGGAATTGCAGAGCATATTGTAGTGAGAGAAAATAACAGGACTTGACTGAAGGTATCCTTTCCTGTTCTACATTGTATTGATGGAAACCTGAAGACATTGGTTCAGAGTTGCAGTATGAATATTCATATAAGCATAAGTTAAAACCTTCCCCCATAGTTATTAAAAGTTTGCTATTTACAGTTAAAAAAAAGTCCTCCAAATAAATTTATAACAATAATATACTAACAATGTAAATAGAATTGCTACAATGAAACCAATGAATACTATATTTTTTCCTACTTGATACTCATGGAAAAGTTTTTTTTAAAGATACTAATGGCTATCCTATGTGTACATTAGCTGGCTACTCCTATAATTTTCATCCTAATTTTGCTTTTCATTCCTTATCAGAGCTTTTTCAGATAACACAAAAATCCCTCATGAATAGTCTCAGGAATAAATAGAAGGAGTTGCTATACTGTTAATCTGTATTCTTTATTGTAAATTATTTGACAGTATTCTGACAACTGACACTTTCTTTATGAAAATGAGTGCAAATTCCACAAGTACAAGCCGTTGTGATTGTTCATCTAGAAGTCCACAGCAGTAATATGCTCTGTACTTTCTCTAGATGTCGTTTGTTATACGCCTGTTTAAAAAGATACACATATCAACAGGGCTCCAGAAACAGTACTGTGAGACTTAAGTAAAAGACTAAATATGATGAAGGAATACCCCAAACTAACTGATTGTTTCGAAATGTGGAAGGCTACAGTTCATTTAAATAATGTGATCAGTGATTAAGTATTTACAATATGAATAATTAAGTCTACAGTCAAACCACAAAGAATCATTGAAGACATAAAATACAGAGCTTACATGGTTAGAGAGAAGTACACTTTCAAGATCTTTGCTGGTTTATAATAAAACTTGTCTACAGATTGTGGTGTTGTTTGTCAAAAATGCTAGAATTAACAAGCAAAGGAGAGAGGGAAGAGGAAAGAAGAAGACAATTGTTTTGTGTTGCTTCTGTTTAATATAGATGACACCTCTACTGATAGTACTGAGGAGGGCTGGGAGTAAATGCTCAATTAAATGTGAAAACCACAACAACACAAAAGTCAGCAAATGCAAGTATTTGAGCTGACACATTAGTACAAAAAACCTCTGATCTCATTTTAAGAGCCTGGATAAAAATTGATGCAGTCCATACTGCAAGTACTCTGCTCCTCATGATTTTCCTTCACCTGAAACAATATCTAGCTTTTCCCTTTGACTGCTCTATGTCTAACAGTTTATGTTCCTGCTCCCATCTCATCATTGCTAGAGCTTAGAGTTGTGATGGTTTCTCTTTTTAGATAAATATTTCAGGTTTATTACCCTTTGTAAAACGGGAATTCTGAAATCTATAAACTATCATTTTGTTCTCTAATTCCTTAATTTTTGAGAGAACAATCTCTTTAGTGTCTGTTTCTTCATCTTTAAATTTTAGAGTTGGCTTTGCATTTGATTTAATCTCTGTTATAACTTTATGAACCTTGCATGGATTACTTTGGTGTTCCCTTGCATCCAGTGAACATAGATTCACCTTTTTTATAAATCTTTTAAGCTTGATGTAATTTTTGTTTCGGTAGGATGAATTCAATTGGCAGCAATTATGCTGTTTCCAAGATTTGGTGTCTAGGCAAGGTGAATACACATCCAGCCAACCCCAATCCCCATGCAACATGTTTTTAAAAAAACGAACTGAAACAAACAAATAGAGCTTCCAATAATGTTAAACAAATTTATTGTTATTTTAATAGAGGTAAACTAGGTTTTTTCAGAATTTATTTTATATAGATAGCTTTAAATATGCATATATACATAATGAGTCATGGGAACAGCTCATCCTGAGAAGGGTTAAATTCAGTTGTATTTGCAATCTGTCTTTGCATCTGTGCTTTACTAATTTAGGCTTGCTTCTAAGAATTCTGTTACAAAGAGAAAGTGACACATAGGCAAACTCAAAAGTTCATTCCTGCAGAACCCTATTTTCTCGCCTATATTGGGCTACTTAGTGATCTTTCCTACTAACTTTTCATTTTCTTCTTTAATGTTCGGTTTAGAAAATGATCCAGGCATGTGAAAGCTGGTTCATATACTGAGAAAGTGACAAAACTATGCCAACTTACACCAGCTGAGGATTTTTCTTTTTGTCTATTTAAAATATTCCTTCTCCATGTTAGTTAGTCATGATATTACAAAGACATGAGCATATAAAATAAATCTTTAACAGCTGCACCTCATGCTCAACTCTTGAGAATATTAACAGAATTTAACCCTGTTGTCAGTATGAAATTTTTCATGATCATGAATATTCATTTCATCACGATGGGAGCCAAGACTGGCCCCATCAGCTTTTACTCTAGGAGTCCCTGGAGCATCATGAGATACAGGATGAATTGAAAACTGATCATGGCCTTAATCTGTCTCCTAAACATTGGCTGTTGGTGTCTCATTTTAGGAGTTTACAGAGATAAAACAAAATATAAAACAAATAAATTAGAACACAAAGACATCTCTTAACTTTATAAAAAGTTATAAAATAGCAGAATGAAAAATGGATCTTCTATAATTTTCCAGACTTCTTCCAACTTCGGAAGAATTTCCTGGACTCATTTATTCTTTGGTGACTCCAGATCCACAAAGTCCTCTTCACTAACCAGAAGAAAAAAAAAAAAAAAAAAAAGTGGAAAATTAATAAAAAAACCTTTCTGATTAATTCAGAATTATTTTTCCCATTAAAAAGAAGAAAGAAGATTAAAAATGAATAAAACACAAAAAAATAACTTATCGTAAAATAAGCAGTAAGTTCCCTTTACAATATTCATGGCAGAAGCAGAAGAGAAGATGATTCAGGAGAAGTACTGTTGGAGCAGTTGTTACTTGGAGATGTTCTAACTGAAGTTTCCCCTAAGCGTTTACAAATTTGGTGGGTAGCTACCAGATAAGGCTAAAATCTCAAACTTCCTACCTCTCCCACGTGTTAGAAAACACACAAAAGGTGACTGCAGATTATGCCCCAGTTCTGCAACTGAAAGGAAAACTGCTTCAAGTCAGAGGTTGCATCTACCTATGTGTACCTCTGGCCTTGGTCATTTAGTAAAAGTATGCTGATGAACGAGCTTTACTGAGTATGAACTGTGCTCATTCTGGGAAACACTGGAAACCATATTTGCTTTTCTCTCTGCTGCTGGTCACATTTTTGTCCACATATCTTCTGTTTAAATCACTGACTACATGCAATTCATTTAAGGGAGTTTGGTCATCTGTACAAATAAAGGAGTTCATGGCAGTAGATGAAATTACCTGTTCGCTCCTTGCTTATCTTCCCACTTGAACTGACTTGACAAAGTGTTGATTTTATGCAAAATGTGGCAGGATAGGTGAACAGCAGCAGAACATGAGTTTTCTTTACCAAAGTTTGCAATCATATTTGAAAGGCATTGTATAAGCATAGTTCAAAATAGCAGCAACACATCTGAAAACAAAAGAAATTTCTAGGGTGCACATTTGGACATACAAGGGACAGAAAAAGCTTTATAAAAAAAAATGCATTCAAGTGCCCAAATCTGAAGTACATTTGAGTTCTTGTGTTCATTTATCACCTGATCCTAGAAGCCCTAAGTGCTTTAAGTTTCTACATTTTTTCTCTTTTATGCTTTATTAATGCCACATATCAAAATATGTCCCTCTTGACAGGCCTGGCATAGCCAAAATGTTTTCACACATGAAGTAGAAGCAGGCTAAGAAAGATATGACTAATATTTGCTTGATGTGCATGCAGATTTAAGGACATTAAAACATGTGACAATATGCAGGCCTTTTTTAATATGATACCACTACCAATTGCAGACCCTTCAAGAAACATTTTTAAACACAGCTAAATATGGAAGTGGCATATAACTGCAAAGAGGCAAATGGAGATTTGTGGTATATTAACTCCAACATATTAGTTTGTGCAAGTAGCAAAAATTACATGGTAAGAACACAGGAATTATAGTGAGAGCTGTCTGATAGAATAAGAAAAACACTGCAGGACAAGGATGGAAGATGTTTGGTAAAACCAGAAAAAGTCCTGTCCATTCCCAAACAGACAAACTATATCAAAAGAAAATGAGATCACTCCTTTAATTTTGTGGAATGCATGAGCAGAAGAAAACACAAGTAAGGAAAATAGAGAAATAAAAACATCATACTTGAGCCACAGTTTTCTTCATCAAAGAACTCTGAATCCTGGCCACCTCCGTCTTGGTGATTGGGCACTTCAGTCACCAGGCCTAACTTACCTTAATTGGAAGTGTGTAGTATCGCTCAGCTTCAGCTGATTTAGTATTTAGCAGTATTAAGGACTAACTGTTTGCATATGTACTGGTGATGATTATATTGATCATGTTTACTGTCAATGAATGTCAGTCCAGTAAAATGTTGAAGATTGAAACTGATTTATCAGTCTTTTAAGCATTTATATCAGAATGTTCTTTAAAGGATGCAATGCATAAATACATTCAGTTTGTGGCACAGAGAGTCTCTCTGTCTTGTCAATTTACTCTGTAGTGGAAGAATTATTTCTTGATGTGCATTCATAGTGTGTAAAAAGCTTTTCTCAGCTGATGCTTTTCAGTGCTACTGTAGCACAGTTAAATAAGAAGTATTTATTATTGTATTAAGAGAATATTGAAATCTCACCCAAGGAAATTATTTTGTAGATTTGATTTCATCATAAGATAAATAGCTCCTGTTAAATGCACCTACAAAGACCTAAATGCCTCATTATAAGAAGTCTTTAAGATGGGGCTTTATTCCTTTTCTGTCTTTTTATCTCTTTTAATTATATATTATGTTCTGTCAACAGCAGTAAAGTACATGGATGTGTTTTAACTATGCTGCAGATATCAGCATATGGGGATATTTAGCAAATCCAACAACACTTCACCACTCATTCTCAGAACATTTAAAAGTGTGCAGAAGTGTGAGAGCCTTAGAGAGCCTCTTGGCTCTAGTGGCACACAGTAGCAGTTCTTTATCAGTTTTAGGAAGCATGGTCCTTGCAGTTCTCAGATCAATTTTTCTACTGAAATCCAGCAAATTAAATATTTTAAAAAGTGAAGTAAATAAAAGTGAAAAGCTCAGGACAATTTTCGGTGTTTTTTTAATTATAGTTTCATATGTGTTTTGGAACATATACAAAAGGTGAAATCAGTGCTTCCTTTGGAATTCATTGTGTACAAGGAGAAGAAGGCTTCATCTATATATTTCCTTTGGGAGAGGACAGTCAGCAGGTAATGTGTTGATGGAGGCTGGGTAGGGAAAACCTGGCATCTCTATAGGTGTGTCTTCTAACATTACAGAATGCAGAGTAGGTGAAGAAAGGTATATGAGAGGCACTGTTGACTCTGCAGTGCAATCCCACCTCCTCCTCAGTCCTTACTTGTGAGTTCTGGCAGCATGGTGTTGCTGAAAGAGCATTAGCTCAATACAGATGGCCTCTCAGAAGGTGATCGTACAACTCTCTCTGATTTGAGTGGAAGCTGGATGATGTAAACTGTTCCTTCCAGGATTACTCAAATTACTGGTGTGGCATATTCTTGAACCAGTTTCTGATTATATAATGTGATAGATTCCAGATTCAGAGAGTTATAGCTAGTCCTATACACACCTAAAAGTCCCATTCAATGAAAATGCATAGTTACAGCTTTAAATCAACCACATAGTTGAGACATATTAACATAAGTCTGTGTCTAATATTAAATAAGTGCTTAAATATTTTGCCAAATATAGATTGATTACTTACATTGTAATGATGAAGAGCTTTGCAGCAAGAGCACTGGTACAAAGCAAAGACAAAGCCATTACTTCCCACACAGCTAATGTGTTATGATTTCCTTTTGAGAATATTTGTCTGCATCCTAAGGGTAGGAAAATCCTTCTTAGGTCTGCTGATAAATGAAACAAATATCTCTGTTCTAGTAAGGATTAGAGTTTATCATTATGAAAACCCATAGGAATTAAGAAAATGATTGGAGGGCACATGCTTGACTAGGGATCTCTGTATGCTGGGTTATGTTAGGCCCCTTCTGTTTTCTCTGTCAGTTCTTGTCTTACCCTATGTCCTTTTCTTTCTATTTCCTAATTTTATTCATGTAAGCCCCCTTGTCCTTTACGGTCTAGCAACTGGTAGCTATTTTTTTTTCTTAATTTCTTTATGGAAATTTTTCTCTTAATGTGTGCCAAATTACTTATACTCTCCACCCTATATTTCATGTCTTTCCTTGATAACCAGTACCTGACCTACTGTTGCTCCAGCAATTCTGCCTGCCCATGATAACAAAAAAAAAAAAAAAGAAACTTAAACAAAAAAACCCCGAATAAATGCGTATCATGAGCCTAAACTCTAACCCATGAACCTCAGGACTGGTTAACAGCCACCAAGCTCCCTGGAGCAGTTTGTTTTATTCTCATACCTGTTTGTTCTTTTGTTGGCAATACACAGGCGTGATACAAGCCACAGTAAATGCCATGGATGTTCTCCGTATGCAGAAAAAACAAGGTCAGACCAGCTTGGTTCCCCTGTCTACAGTCATTCGGGACTGTGGCTTTGATCTTTCAAACACTTCCATGCACCCTCATGTCGCAGATTAGGGTATGCATCATGCACCCAGGGTTTTTTACTGCTTGTTTTCTGTACAACCCATATATTATTTCAGATGTTCTGAACTGATCAAGTATATATTTGCATTTTACAATGCCTCAGGGCTTTGGCAGTACAACATGAGTACGAGACAGGGCACAGGCCTAAGCTCTTTGTAATGTATATTTGAATACTCTGCTTTAGAAAGCATGATGTGGTTGTGAGCCAGTCGGTGCCACTTGGTCTCAAATGAGGAACCATCCTCAACTTGTTTTACATACAGCTGTAGATTTATCCTAAGGACAACCAGGGCTTTGGAAATACCTCTAGTTTCCTCACCTTCATCCCCTGTTCTGGCATCCCTAGCAGGAGAGATTGCTCTCCCTAGGAGAGCAATCTTGCCTCGTTGGTGTCTTGAGCTACGAGTCCCTCATAGTGTTCATATCTAGTCACCCTAATGTTAAACTTCACAAATGTAGGTAGATATATTACTGATTAGGCCCTGCCACCTGAATGTGTTGAGACCTACCATATGTATATTACGACTTTTTAATATACATAGAAATGCAGTGGTGAAATTGCAGTAATGCTTATTTAAGAGTGAGAACCTGTTTATCAGCAGAAACTTAATCTATGTGCAGATTGCCTTTCTTATGCCTAAAAGGAGAGCTTATCTCCCACTGAAGACCCTCAAGTCTTATTATTTTGTTTCATTAAGAACTCCCTAAAATAGCAGAATTTCTTGTCACAGAGTCTATATTTACCACATATTAAGACAGCAGCTATATAACTTAATAAAAATATTTGACATTAGTAGTCATACACACACACACAGAGTGGATTTTGAAGTTATCTCTTTAAGCCTTCACTGAAGCTTTAGCATTTCACCATTATGACTCTCTCCAACACGTCTTCATTTAATCAGCTTGCTCATTATTTTTATGAATTTTCACAGGTTAAATGTGGTTGTCCACCTCTCCTAACTTTTCTTCCTAAAGCTGCAATCACAAAGGCAAGTTTCACCAGTTTAATTTGGATGAACATCCTTACAGATTCAGGACTCATTTATACTGTTCCCAAATGCCTTAGTGCTGTACCTAGCGGTATAAGAGATACCAGTAGATGGCTCTGTAATTCTTGAATTAAAAGCAAGGAAACAAGGGAGGTTTTGATAGCTTTGACTTTTGTGAGCAAATTTGATTTGGTGACACCAATGACAGGAATAAACTTCATGCCGACTTGCTGAAATGGGACACTTCCATTTGTTATGTCACACCGTTTCAAAATGGCCCGTCTGTCCTCGACTCACATTGACCTTGAAGACTTCTGAGGGAGCAACAGGAATGCTGTTGTCCTGTACAGACAACGGCTCCAAATAAATCAGCAGCAGGATGACACCCAGCTTATGGGAGAGAACAGAATTACTAAGCACTGCCATGTGCTGCTTGTGGCAGAGTGATAAACATGAAGGTGTGGAGGCTGCTACAGATGCCTGAGCCCAGTGGTACCGTACCCTGGGAAATGGGATTAAAACTGAGCACAGCTGAACATATGCCTGCACTGAAATTAAGTACCCAACATTCAGAAAAGATTGTTTCTGTTTTACTTAAAAAATAAATCTGCCTGAGAAGATAAAAACAGGAAGGAAACACACTGTAAAAAGAATTCTGCTTTTTTAAATCAAGGAGTTTAGTCATTTTTTCACAGGCAATTTGGAGAAAGTAGTAGGATTTCCTTTCTGTGCAACCCTCATTCCTGAGCACAGGACCCGGGTGGGCTTGCAGAGGGGATTAAAGCATGCCTGAGTGCTCTGGCAGAGGTCAGCAGAATTCCCTTGGTGTATTCTTCCACAGTTTAAACTCCTTTAAATATGTGCAAAAATTGTTTTAGGAAACGGGGATTTTTAAAATTTATATGTGGGACTCTGCATCCAATATAAAGTTTGGCTGTACCAAAATGTGAACTGAGGTATTTGAGTTAAAAGCATGGGAATAATCTCTCTAGAGTTTAAAAACAAGCAGGGAGCAATTCAATTTCTAACAAAGCAAAGATGTTTCATCTGTACAAACTGAGATGATTATCTGTATGTTTTAACTAAATACAAACCCATATAAAAACAGTATAAGTAGTTTTGGATAACTTGATTCTGCAACATGACATAGTATACAATTGGGGTATATCAAGACTTAAAAAACCCAAATAAGTTAAACCTAAGTTTATAACTGTTATTTCTTCCCCTGAAGTAGATTTTATACATGACAAATATTTAATTTCATACTTTATAATAAAAAATATTATTGGTAAACCCCCAGAAAAATCATCCTAACTGTACTTCCCAAGGAAAAGGTATTTTATAGATGTTTTCCAGTGAGTCCTGGTGTGTTTTTCAATGGCACAGAGGTACTGTGTCTGCTATTTATCTGCTTTAAAAGCAGATACAAGTTTTTTTAGCTGCAAGGATGTTGATACTTAAACATCAACATTAAACATCAACATTAAACATTATGTGTTTATGTCAATAACTCATACTTCAACCCTAACTATTCCATGATTCTCTAGGCAAAAATAATAATCTGCTATGCTTTTTTATAAATGCAAGATATTCTCTAAGCCCTTTCATAGGTTCCCTTGTCATTGGTAGTGATTTTAAGAGTAAGGAAAGTAAGATTACAATGGAGAAAATTCATACAATGCTATTCTTCATTTAGCTGCAGAGAAGCTGCATATGGAGAGATCATGGCATTTATATATTGCAGTAAATTTCTGTTAACCTTCACCTACTTAGAAAAGGCTAAAACATCTCACAGAATTCACTATTCAGCACTGGTGTTATCCGGGAAACAATGCTTTTTAAATAATCAGAGATACAAATATTAATATGTTTTATAATGTACAAATGCAATCATATTTACCTGGGTAAAAGACAAACCTGAGCTTAAGGCAACCCATTGCTTCTCTAAATTTATATAGACAAAAAATATTTTAAATTTACCGTATTAATGAAAATTAAAGACATTTTGCTTCTATTGAGAATAATATTATTAGGGTAAGCTAGTTTGAATTACATTACATTCACTACTTTGGTGCAGGCAGTTCCAGTGGAACAGCTTATGTGTGCCAAGATACTTCTGTGGTAGCTATATTCAACTTCTGCTGTATGGTAAGTCTGAGATAATTCAGTGTTAGATTCAAATACCTAAAGAATTGGATGAGGGAGAAAGTACTCTCAGGTTTTAGTAAATACAGCCCAAGTACATGCTTAGCTGCATATGGTGGTGATCTTACTCTTTGGCAATACTACTTTATTAGCAGAATTTGACTTCAGCAACTTTTTACTTCATCAGCCTCATTTTGACATATGTCAGATTGGTATCTCTCTAAGACTGCTTCTGAATCTTCCAGCTTTAACTGGCATCACAGAACTGACAGAGGCATTTCAGATTAACAGAATTATCCTTATCCCTTTTCCTGTCCTGGATCAGGGGCATGTTTGAGCACTGCAGATATACTATACTTCAAAAGCAGAATTCAGAGTTTTGTGACCTGTTGAAAATAGTTTCAGAAAAGTACAGGGAGAGAACAGATCAAATAACTGTCATATATAGTACAGAAATAAAAATAAATATTGTTCTAGACACACTCTGCAGTACATTGCTCTAGTTTTTTGTTTTGTTTGTTTTGAGTTTTTGTTTGTTTGGTTTTTGTTTGGTTTTTGTTTGTTTGTTTGTCTGGTTTTTTTTTAGTTTTGATATTGGTTTTTGGTTGATTGCTCTTGATTTGGTTTGGTTTGGTGTATCCCAACGTATCTACTGTTGGGAAGTGCCTGTATATATTCAATTCTTCTTCTAACCACCAGTACCTTACCACAAGGTGAACAAAAGAATTCATATAAGGTGAGCTAAATGCAATAATTTTATTAAGTTAAGAGAGAAACACCAGCATGCTAAATTTACAGTAATTTTAAGTTAAATGTTTGAAAATAACATCCATTCTTCTCTGTAAGATACAATAATAAAACCAGATTTTTGAGGCTTTTGATTACACTTAGCCATATTGATATAATACTGCTGGAGAAGTCAAAGCACAGATCCTTATTCTATAACATTTATTTAGTGTACACATCATATAAAAATGTGTAGTATATATCTGCATTCAAACTAATATACAATTTCCACTATAGATAAAGAGGAAACATGAAAATAATATTATATGGTCTCACTGGAGACCTTCCAAATGTTTTTGGATGTGTTTACGTATACAGAAAAGAACACTGGTAAGTATTATTATCAAAACAAAAACAAATCCCACATGCAAAGGCACGGTTGTGTGTACTGTCACACACAAGATAACTGCTATACATAATGGGATTGTTTAGTCTGATTGTTCTAGGGGTTAGGTGTGGTATGTTTTTTTTAACAGAAAAGATTTGGGGTTTGATATTGTCCTGTTTCCTAAACTGGCTCTATCCTTTTCCTCTATCAAGTAAAAATGGAAAGAACTGAAAGCAGATGGTATAAACTAAGCAGAGTGAGAGATGAAGAAAATACTTTAGAAGGAATGGTGAGAAAGCCGTTCTATCTGCATCATGCCAGGACACTTCTCAGCCCACATCCACACTATAATTAGGTATCACATGGGATCCGTGGCTAGTAATGCTTTCACACAACAAGCTCAGAATGATTTAGTACAAAATTTAGAAAATGTACAGATGGACATCTCTTTTTTTGGCACATTAGGAAGTCTTTCTTTGAAAAATGTTTTGATATATATTTTTAAAAGTTTTTAAATGTATACACATATAATAGCATAAAATAAATATCTAGTCATTTTCCTTAAAATGTGTCTATTTTTCACTGCTATGCCCATGGGTTCTACTTTAAATAAAAGCAAGTTCATGCAGTATACATCTCTCAAGATCATTCTTGATGGCAATATTGGGTGAGACATCAGCCTTTCCACATGAAAGTTCTCTGTAGAGTTTCTTAAAGGAACACTCCTCTTTCTGTAAATGAAAAGTTTCTCTAGGGGACTTATTGTATCATTAACTGAATGAAGAAAACCACAGAATCCATAAACCGTGCTAAGCATGAGTGGCTAATGACAAAATATTCTTTTATTAGCAAGAAGGAATTATATTCTTTATCCAGACCTCTCCAACAAGGATTATTTTATTGATTTCAGAAAGCTGAGTGAATTGAATGCCACAAATAAATACATGCAACAGCCTGAAAAAACCATAAGTTTAGATCAGGTCTCCAATATTTCCTCAGCTGAAGGATGCACTGGCACCTTACCAAGAGCCCAGAGGTCACATATGATTTACATAAAGTAGATCAGATTTCCTTTCCTCTCATCTGTTTAAAGGTAGGATGAGATCACAGATTCATTTATTCAAGCAGGTGTTGGTTAAAAAAATATATACAGCGAAGTCCTTGGGTGATTGATAATGGACTACTCTTACAGATCAAAATAATGTGACCTTGAAATTCAGGGATTTTGCCTTTCCTTAGTTAGAAACATGTATCTGAACAGTAATAAGGTAATATTGCTTTCATTTTGTTTCCTGTTCACTATTGAAAGTACTGCTATCTTTCTTTCTCCATGAAAAAAAAATTATTGAATCTAGAACTTCTGAATTAGAAATTAAACCCCCCTAGTACATTAATCAAACACTACAATTCTCTAGTGGCAACCTTTATTAGAGACTCTTCCTCTTTTCCACCTTGGCTTTGCCAGAGAGACGTAATTATGAAGACTATCAATCCATTTGACAGCAACAAGCATATTGAGACACACTGTAAACTGTCCCCAGTATAAATTAGGGAAATACACTAGAACTGCAGAACCAAACTGCAAGAAATAATTCATTAACAGTATAAGCAGAGTTCTTTAATAGAATAAATGGAATTTTTATATGAGATTGTAATAAATAGCAACTGTTTCAGAATTTTAACCAATAAACTGACCATTTTTAAAAGGATATGAAAAGAAGTGATATTATAGAAAGATGTTATTTTACAGAATATGGGTTCGATTGTTCCTTACTCCTAAAATAAACAACACAGTTAGTTGAAAGTACATGATTTTTTATTTATAAATGGATTAAAAACTCAAAATGTGAGAAAGACAGATTACATTTCTTGTACAAATCTAAATGATTGAATCCTCACTTTAAGTAAACTGCTGAACACAACATTAATTATTAATTAGGAATCAGCTGAACCTAGGATTAATTATAGAACAGCTGTTACTGCAGACTGGCGATGAAGTGTCTGCTCTTGAGTGAGCAAGGGTACTTGTTGTGGGAATTTAAGGTGATAAATTCTCCTATGTGACTGAGCTGAATCATTTGCAGATCTCCCCAGAAAATACTTTAGAAAGTGTCAAATCTCAGTTCTAGTAAGAATGTATTGCTGGTAACTCAGATTTAATAATGAGATTGAGTGCCAGCTGAGGTGCTGGTGTAACAGTAAGAATATATATCTTCACAATTACCAAAACAGCCCTTGAATACTGTAGAGCAGTATATCCAGCCAAGCTGAAAGAGATAAGGAATGTTTCTTGGTAGCAGACAACAATTATTTGAAGTAATTGTATGTCCAGAACAACTTCTATCCAAAACCACATGAGCACTATGGGTTTTTTTTTGCATCTTAGGTTTACCAAAGTGGTATCGAGTAACAGACCACAATTCACTCCAGGAAAATGACGACAGTTTGCAAAGCTCAACAGGAGGAAATCATAGACTCATAGACTTTGCTACCTTATCTTAAAAGCAGAAGAGACAGCACTTAAAAATGAGTGCAGAATCTGAAGGGAAAAAAAAGATCATTCTTTATGGCCTTGTAAACCCTGTAACGTACAAATGTGTGCTCAAAATTCATCTAGCTGGAGATATTAGTAAGATTTTCTCTATTTAAATCTAGTTATCCTCCTTCTTGAGTATATTCATAATGGGGAGTTCAAAAGAGAAATATGGCAAAGCTCATGACAAATTTTTAAAATATAAATTATTGGAAAAAGAGGATCATGGCAGTCTTTGATTGGGCAATTTGATATAAATGTCTGTGGAGGGGTTGTATCTAAAACTGAAAAAGTATGAGCATGAGTTTTACTCTCAGAAGAAGGAAAACCCGGAATAGTTAAAAAACAAAGGTAAATGAGAACTGTTTTCTTACTGTAGAACTGAAACTTTTTCAGTTTTGACTATCACAAGACCAACTAGGACCAAACCAGCAACAAGAAGATAGACTTGGCTACTGTTTGGGTTTCAGTGTACCCTTCAAACAAATAACAGTGCTGCTGTAAGGTACTACACAACTGGCAACTGAAATAAAGTAAGATAAGTATTCCAAAGTGACTGCTAGTGCAATGCAGATGGGATAATATGCAGTTATTTTGTGTGAGTGAAGGTTAACCAGAATACCTGCTAGAGTGGGACAAAATCAAATTTTAAGCTTCTCCTTATATTTTTACAATATCAAGGGTTCTTTCCTTTCTTTCGCTGCAGAAATCTATACAATTTAACAGCTTGGTGCTCTGCATATTAAATAGAAAGTCCTAAAATTCAAGACAAAGTTTAATGCAGTGATGACCTATGATGATCTATGCATTAAACAATCTCAGCTTTGGATTAAGTGATATTAACCCCTACTCTTTATAGTTTCTCCCTGTTAAAACCAGATCTAGTTTTAAGAGCAGATCAAAACATTTCAACTACATTTAGTGTTTCTCTTGGTAAGGAAGAACAATTTTTATGTTTTGAGGAAAGGAAATTTCCTAGGAAAGGAATCAGATATGTGAATTCTACTCTAAACTGCACAGGGAGACACAGAGTGCTAACCCAAAATTGTAAAATTTAGTAAAAAAATATTCTTCTCTGTGTTACAAAATCCATTTACAGGCTTATTTGTTTTCTTGTGATGGTAGTTACTATATAGTACTTCATAAAATTATGCCCGTTGTATGATTTTACAACATGTATGATAGCTCACTTTCATCGATAGTGGGATTACTGCTGTATATCTAAATGAGAAATTTTTTTCTCAGCCTTTTGGCTTAAATATTTCTTCTCAAAGAGGAAAGAAACTCAAAGGCTCTTTCAGTTCCTATCCAAAGAACAATGTGAACAGCACTGAGGTGATGAATGCATGATCTAAAAAGCTCTCACAGCTCTGGGATCTCACAGATCCTCTCCGGTTATGAAGTGTCATAGGTCTATAGGGAGCTTCTCTCTTGATTTCAGAGGATTTAAGATTTCACTTATGGAGACCATTGACGTTAAGTCCCAGTGGAAAATGATTTTGCCTGACATCTTACAGTGCATTTTAGCATTTTGCACTGATTGTAATCCAGACTGCTAACATAATTTATAGGTTTAGATTCATCAGTATGGCAAATGTTTTGGTGTTATGCAGTACATTTGTCAATGTATTTATTTCTATGTGCTTTATTTCCTTCTCATATAATCTGTATATTGTGTCAATTATTTGAAGAAGTATAATACATCTATCTTTGAAGAGAGAGAGGGTATATGAAAGTTTGCACAAAGAAGTGTGAATTTATAGCAGATATCTGTAATAATTTTTGGACTGTAAAATCAAATATAAGATTTAATCATTTCAATTTTGAAACTGTCACTGCCTCCAAACATTCTGCTGACTTATCTTTCATTGATTTACACATCTCTGTCTAACTTTGGCAAAGAAAACACTTCCTTAGGATAAATCTGTTTGAGATTCACAAATACAATAGCTTTGAGCAGTTGCAAAATAAAGTTTCATCTTCTGTGATTTCAAAGCAAGAAAGAACAATGGTAGAAAAATAATAGGTACAGTAACAATAACGCTAATATTAGTAATTAAAAGCATAATAATAAAAAGTATTTATCTGCATTCCAGTAGAACATATATGTTCCAATGAGAACTCTTGAAGTAGTGAATTAGACTTGAAGTATGACTTGAACACAACAGGACAATATCTGAACACAATAGGATAAGACTCAATTTTCACAAGTATCCAAAGCTAAGATCAACCAAAAACTGGACAGTTGTATATAATAGGGCTGAGAGGGCATTTAAGGGTCAGATCCTTCAGAATACTTGCTGTCTATTGCTAGAAGATCCTAAGTTCCCTATGGCCATTAGTTTTTAATCAGGAAGTACAGAAGAGACCTATTTTCATTTCCTTTGCTTTCATTTTCAGAAGCTCATTAACTGTGGCAGCATGGAGACAGGTGTTACAGCTCATGCTTTAAAACGGAAAGTAGAAAAGTATTTGCCTTCCTAAAAAACTTGTTATCATAATTACTTTTTGAACAAATATCTAAACAGTTTCTGAATTTATGAACCAAACTCTGGAAAGTGTAACCCAAAAGTAGTTAGCAGCTTTTAGTTTAAAATTATATTCCCTTTTTTCTGAGAAGTGATTCAAGAAGTTTGTATAGGCTCTGGAGTAGTAGAATTCAGTTTTCCCAGCAGGATTTAGAAGACTGAAAGTTGCATTTCTTCAGCTTCCACAATAATTTTGTAAAACAACAACAACAACAAATGGATTAGTTATTGTACTTTGGCACAAAAACACTCAGAATCATTCTTTTGAAGCTCCTCCAGCATAAACCCCCACCTCCTCCCTCAACACCAAAAACCGGACATCAAAAATAGGGAATAAAATGTTCTTGTTTTGTGTTTAGGACATGCATCAAGGAGAGGAAAAATCTGATTCTGTTCTCTGTGCTGAGGATTGTTAATGTATTTTCAAAAACCCCCATATATTTGGCAAAAGGTGCAAATGTTCTGAGCTGAGAGAGAAGCACAAATCTCTGCTTCCAAGTATAGCCAGTAGCATAAAGAAACCTTACTTCAAGTGATCATATTCTACGTTGACTTGGTTACATTGACTGAGCCAGTGAAAGCACACACATACTGCTACTCGTACCCACAGCCTTCCTAAGTGGATATAAGTGTTTGAATCTCTGTCTTCTAGTTCTCTTGAAAAAGCATAAAACCCCAGATGACTGTAAGAGGAATTGGGTCCCTGAATTATAGGTCCCTCTAAGAACTAATTAATATTCCTATTTGGAGACTTGCATTTAAGAATCTCATTTCTATGCAGGGTCTACAAACTGTGTTATGAAACATCATGTTTTCTTTTGCCTTAATGCAAGAATTTAGCTAAAGGAAAAAGAGACCAATGCACTGAATTAATGAGGCTAGCAGATAAAATAAAATTAGTAGGCATGGGATTGGGATTAAAGGGGAACTGCAAAAATTAATATCTATATCAGGAATACTTTGTTTTATTTTTACTTTCTGTTTCAGATTCATCTGGCTGGAAAACTGAAGATTTTGGATTCCCTCTGTATGTGAGTAGACCACTGCTGAGCTCTCAAGGAGCTATGACTTCTGAAAGGATGTAAGTCTGGTAGACCAGCTGCCAGAATACTATCTCAGTAAAGATGAGTTGGCAAATAATCAGACAGATTTTGAGAATTAATCAAAAGTGACTTACCTCTATGAAAATCCCTTAATTTGATGAATAAGCAAAGTCCAGTGACCCCCAAACCCAGTTACTTACTTTATCCATGGCATTGTACAAGTGCTTCTATGATGAATAGTAGCACTATGTAAACGAGAAAATTGCATGTACTTGCCAGGTATGTGAAAAATCACATTGCTCTCAACTTTCTGGCCAAAATCAGGCTCTAACCACAACTTTCACAACCTGAACTGCACGTTTTCATTGCTTGGTGTGAATGTGTCAAGAAAAAAATTAATGTTAAGTCTCTCGGACGGCCTGTAAATCTGGCTTTTATCCTGCTCATTGCCTCATTGAGGAAGGAATATGGTTATTTTTAAATCTAAGGTGCTTGTGTGGAGTCAAATTAACAATTCTCCAGCTGGCTCAAAGATTATAGGAGAAGATTTTAAATGCCCCAAATTGTATAGGCTTATTTATCATCTGCTAAATCCTCTCTCCAAAAGAATCAAAGGATTTGTTTGCTCTTCAGTCACTCATTACAACTTCAGTCACCATATAAAAGCTTCAAAATACTTCACCCCAAACCATGTGATTTCATGTAACAGAATACAAATACCAAATTAAAAATAGTCTTCATGATCAGCTCATCAACACTGTATGAAACCTAATTTATTCATTTACTGGGACTTTTCAAGCTGTAACATTCCAGCAGTTGAATTCAATTTTTGCCATGATGTCGTAGGTAGATTAAGACCAAAGTTCCACAAACTGCCATTAACAGGTTTCCCAGCATCTCTTTCTGTGGCCATATTTTTTTTGCTTTTTGTCTCTTCTACTCAAGTATTTTGGGTGGGTTTTTTTTCAAACTGTGATTACTTTTGGAAATAACCTCTAAACAGTGTTTGGGAAGGAATATGTGATTGTAGTGGACATTGTGGAACCATGTGATTATTTATGATCAGGTGACCTGCCTGGTGGATGAGGGGAAGGCTGTAGATGTGTCTATCTGGACTTCAGCAAAGCCTTTGACATTGTCTCCCATAATATACTCCTGGAAAAGCTGGCAGCCCACGGCTTGGACAGGGGCACTCTGTGCTGGGTTAAGAACTGGCTGGAGGGCCGGGCCCAGAGAGTGCTGGTGAACGGGGCTGCATCCAGCTGGCAGCCGGTCACCAGTGGTGTTCCCCAGGGATCAGTGCTGGGCCCAGTCCTGTTTAACATCGTTATCAATGATTTAGATGAGGGGATTGAGTCCACCTTTAGTAAATTTGCAGACAACATCAAGTTGGGAGAGAGTGTTGACCTACTGAAAGGCAGGAGGGTTCTGCAGAGGGACCTGGATAGGCTGGAGAGTTGGGCTGATTCCAATGGGATGAAGTTCAACAAGGCCAAGTGCCGGTCCTGCACTTTGCCCACAACAACCCCCAGCAGCACTACAGGCTGGGCACAGAGTGGCTGGAGAGCAGGGAAAGGGATCTGGGGGTGCTGATTGACAGGAAGCTGAACATGAGCCAGCAGTGTGCCCAGGTGGCCAAGAAGGCCAATGGCATCCTGGCCTGCATCAGAAGCAGTGTGGCCAGGAGGAGCAGGGAAGTGATCCTTCCCCTGTATTCAGCGCTGGTGAGGCCACACCTGGAGTATTGTGTTCAGTTCTGGGCCCCTCAGTTAAGGAAAGACATTGAGGTGCTGGAATGAGTCCAGAGAAGAGCAACCAGGCTGGTGAAGGGACTTGAGCACAAGTCCTATGAGGAGAGGCTGAGGGAGCTGGAGTTGTTTAGTCTGGAGAAGAGGAGGCTCAGGGGTGACCTCATCACTCTCTACAACTACCTGAGAGGAGGTTGTAGCCAGGTGAGGGTCGGTCTCTTCTCCCAGGCAATCAGCAGTAGGACAAGAGGGCACGGGCTTAAGCTCTGTCAGGGGAGGTTTTGGTTGGATATTAGAAAGAAGTTCTTTACAGAGAGAGTGACCAGGCATTAAAATGGCTTGCCCAGAGAGATGGTGGATTCACTGTCCTTAGAGGTTTTTAAGATGAGGCTGGATGTGGCACTGAGTGCCATGATCTAGTAATCACAGTGGAGTTGGATCAAGGACTGGACTTGATGATCTCAGAGGTCTCTTCCAACCCAGTTAATGCTATGATTCTATGATTCTGTGTGTCTCAGTTTAAATGAGACACAGGTGTTTTGCTGAGAATGAGTTATAAGAAAGACCCAAACTCCTCCCTCTAAGCAATTGTAAAATCCGAAATTAAGAGGCTCCAATTGAGGGGAAAAAAAGTATGGAAAAAAGAAAAATAACAGCCCTTTATTAAAAGATATATGTGTATTGGCAGAAACAACAAAAGAAAATAAGTAAAACAACCAAACAGTACTCCTATACCCACAAATAATCCCCTTCGAAACAAACTAATAAACAAAGAAAAAAGTAAACAGTTCAGTTTTCTCCCTTTGGTGCAATTCTAACCACAGGCAACAGGGGGTGCTGTTGGATCACGGAGATGCAGATCTAGTAGTATCCTGTGCCAGTTAGCAGGGGGCGCTGTTGGATCACTGGTCATTGCCACATGGGGAGATACCCTCCTGGATGTATTGGAGAAAATGAAAATGTATTTCCCTCCCCCGCCACTGGGAAAGGGGGAGAAAGAGGAGGGAGAGGAAAAAAAACAACAACAAAAAAAAAAACAAACCCACACCAAAAAAAACAAAACAAAACAAAACAAAACAAAAAGAAAAAAAAAAAAACCAAAAAAAAAACCAAAAAAAAAAACACCAAAAAAAAAGTCCTTCCAACCGGAAATCACTCTGTTCTGCTAACCAAATCATGTGGTATAGTTTTTTCCCTCTCCCTTTGATGTGCACAAGAACTGCTGCCAAGAAAAAAACAAGTGAGAATGGAGAAGGGGAAAACCTCCCAAAACAGTTCCTCTCTGATGAAAATCCAAGCAGAATTCACAGCTGGCAGCCAGGCTGAGAACAAACCCACTCCGAGCTTCTACTCAGACCTTTTTCCAGCTCTAACAGCCAGCCTGAACGCCTCTCCTCTGTTTCCCAGGAGACAAGACAAAAAAAAGTAAAAAGGAACTCCTTACCCTTCCCCAAAACCAAGATTCTGAGGGCCATTAACTAAGAATGTGGACTTACCAGCAATTTCTTTTGTGTTACTTAACTGTCCATTCAAACATCCCCTCCACTGAGTGGGCAGAGGGAAAGGAAAAATTCCTGTTTAGTTTCTAAGAACAGGCAAAACCAAGACACCATGATTACCAGGACTTTTTTGTAGGTGTGGCAATCAAGTCACTCATAACCCCTGGTCCTCCAGTTTCTGCAGATGCTACATCCCCCTGAATTGACTGTGCATGAACTCATTTGCAGCTAAATGCAGGTTGCGGGATTCACTTGTGTTGTAATATGTCGAAGACGGCCAAGAAAATATAACTAGGCACCTTTATGATGACGGCCAATATTCAGCTTTTTATTGCTTCGTCCAGTATATTACATCTTGTTCTCACACATCTGCACTCATACACTGCATACAGAGCCTTACATACCAAAACTATTCTTAGCTTCTTTATCTATAATTTATTACCAGCCTTCACATATAATTGGATGTTCACTTCTTATTTACATTCTTTCCTTGTAGGTCTGGCACCTTTTCAAGTCCTTCGCAGTCCCTGCTTTTCCCAGGGAAATCGGCCCCAAAGTGTCTAAGTCAGAATCCTTCACCCCTGCATCCTTCATCAGGGGCTCTGCGGCCTTGCCGCTCACCCCAACACACTTGGATATATGTTTATATACTTTTGCCAGTCTATTCAGTGGATTACACTAAACAAAATGATGGCATTTATAATCTTCTTGTTTAAACAGACAAAGGAGTTTTCTTTTTCTAGGAATATTTTGCATATTTGAAAAATAAGGCTTGGTCAGTACTTTGAATGGCTAAAACATCTAAAGTTTTGCCTAATAATATTAAATATGTACACTTCAGAGGATATTGGTATTTAAGTATAGAAAGCTGTAGTGATTCAATCATTCTTTCTTTCTTGACAATTTTGTTCTATTTTTCATCTAGTCTCAGTGCTATTATTAACTTTCGCAGGTATAATAGGGAGACCTCATAGTATACTAAGTAAAGACCTTCTTTAAACATACTTTTAGCAAAGCAAATCTAGATAATTATATTCATGTTTTTAAATGGTTGTAACATTTAGTAAGTTTAACAGCACTTTTTGAATCTACCCAGATGGGATTTTCAAGTTAAAAAAACAGATGAAAGCAAAATGCAATATTAGATTTGGAAGCTAATGCTAAACCAAGAATCCAAAAATAAGAGCTCTATTTGTACTTTTTCTTGTAGGGAAAGTATGTTTCTACCAACTTTGTCACTGTTTGAAAACTCCAAATCGGAGATGGTTTCCTTTCTTTTTTTTTTTTTTTTCCCATGAAATGGTAAACAGAGTCAGAAGCATGTAAATGTCCCTCTGTTAATCTGAGAGGGGATCTGTGGCAATTTGCCTGTTTAATGCTATATAGATTTACAGTATATATTGTAAATCCCATTAACTTGTCATTAAACAATTAACCTCATCTGCATCAGACATATCTGATGCTGGTTACCAAAATTTGCTCCTTATATTCAGCTTTTCTATTTCCTTCACTTTCTGCTCCCTGTTGATTTACTGACTGTATCTTTGTTAAGTTATACTTTTCATGTACATGAGAAGACTAGGATTTTCATTTTCATGCTGCATATTGTTCTTTCTGGTTCTCATCAGTGGTTCCAGTTATTTAAGTGAAAACAGGTGAGATCTTTTTGGGAAAGAAGAGAAAAAACAGTGAGGCTTTTTGACCACAGGCAAATAGGTAAGGAATTTTTTTTCTTCTTTGTTTGACTATACTATTCCTTTCTGAGATCCTAATGATCAGACCTTCAGCTCAAGTTAAATCCTTTTCTACTGATCTAGTTGAGCACAGGACACATGAACTCAAACAGAAGGAGCAACTGAAGATTTTTTTTCTTCTCATCCAAATCCCCTTCCCATCTAGTATTAATCCTAAACTCCTACTCTCTGTCACACTGTGGGACAATTTTGGCCCTTGGCCAGCATGAAGCTTTTTATCCCCTTCACTACTGTTCCCCCTTTCTCCCTCTGCTCTTGTGAGTACAAGTCCTGCAGTACTGTGCACTGGGCTCTAAAAGCTCAATATCCTTGTCCTACTGAGAACAAGCTGTTTTGTCCATGCGCAGGCTTCTCATGTACAACTTTACGTCAGATTTCTTCACAAAAATAGTCACAGTCACCTACCATGTTCTCACACTGATAAAAGAGAAAGACTTTAACCAAGAACACCTAGGTGAGCCCATAAATAACTATTTATTATTAATAATAAAAGCAGATATAATGTTAATAATAAAAGCAGAATGTGCAAATAAATTAATTCCTTGGGTTCCTTCTGGGCCTGTGAATGTAGCCTCCATACATGAGACATCTGCTATAGTTAATGTGATTATTTTTATGCATCAACAAAACAGTAACCACTACATTAATAAGCTTTGTAAAAGTCCTGAGATAGTCTAAGTGAAAGAAATAACTTAAAAAAAAAAAAATCAAACCCTTTGAATCCTATAGAGAGCTGAATGTTCTCGCTGCAAGGAAATCCCAAACTATAGCCCAAAGGCAACTGAATTCTTCTACAGATTCCTGGCAGAAAGGAATTAAATTTTTCAGGGGCAAGTTGATTTTTCAGTGGAAATCTGCTTGATGCTGCTCAGATATTTGGAATGTGAAAGGAAGTGATGGAGAAAGAGGTTAGTTATCAGAATCTGCATGAAATACTTAGAAAGGCATAATGTAATTCATCAAGTGTTTTTTTTCTGACACATATATTGTCTTTATTTATACTTGAGGATGTATCACACCAGATTTTTCCAAGTCTTGGTATTCTGTTGTAAAAACAGATTTTACACAGATGCTTCTCATACTCATTGCCCTCTGACAGAGCACAAATGTCTTACTCTTTTAAATATACATATCTCTCATAACTGTAGTGAGTAAACAGTTTAAAGGACTGGTCTATGTCAAATAAACTATATACTGTAAGTGAATTAGTAGCATCTTTTTTTACTACTATTCTATGGTCATTAGTAACATGTAAAATATTTGCAGTCTTTCCCTGCTTGTATAACATGTTTTAGATAACATAAGAAAAATTAATGCTTTTTCCTGTTACCAATGAGGAGTAGAATCCCAGCCCTAAGTCTCTGTTAAGGTTCCCATTTCCCTTATAATAGGTCCAGATTACACTAAAGAGGGCTGCAATCCGGCAGACTTTGAAAGTAAAATCTGAGCCTTGTTCTTCTGATGTCAGGGCAGGCTTTTCCATGCAGAAGTCTACACAGTGATGAAGTGAGTCTTTGTCAAGCCAGCTGGCTCTGCCCACAAGCCTGCTTGTGCTGCTAAGAGAAAGCTTGTCTCCATGTCTCAAAGGGATAGTAGTCTTTTCAGTTATAAATAGCTTTTTTATTCATGGATTTAAGTGTGTTTACATTTCTTTGTCCAAGTGCTGATTCTGTATCCTTGCTGGTTTTCCCATCTCTGGCTCATTGATGCTGTTCATATTTATAGCTTGTGGACAACATCATCAAGCCTCATACTATGAACATTCCTTGGCAGAGCTTTTCTGACAGGTTATTTTTCCATTAGGGGATTTTTTCTTCATTTTGGCTTCTCTCTTACACTCTCCACTCAGTCTGTCTGGATGCTGGGAGCACACTTCAGATTGACTGCAAAAAAATCCCCAGATTTGTGCTCACTTCTCAGTGAGATATTCATAAACATAATAATGTTTTCTAATGTAAACTCATAGTAAAGCCCACACATTTCTTCAGTAAAACTGAAGGGAAGCGTTGAGCAAAATTTAATGTCAATGTATGCATGAGAGATTAGAAAGGAAATAAATCTTGCTGTGAAATTGTGTTCTTAGATTGTAGGGAGACTCAAAAATTGGATTCTCCTCAGTTCCAAAATTAGCACTTGGTTTCCTTCAAAAAAAGACCAATATATGGGAAAATTAAAGATATGATTTTTGTTTCTGCCTGAATTTGTAATTGATCTGAAAATCATCTTGCCTTTTTAATTCCCTGAGACTTCAAGGATTTAGAGTTAATTTTTACCTAGCCAAATGCATTGTTAAAATCAGTTTTGCCTAGTCCTCAGATAGACAGACTCACAAAATGCAGTGTTTTAAAGGCTTTTACTATTTCATAGAAATAAACTGAACTGTTAACGGAATTCTAATGCCTCTTGGGTACAATACCAACATTTTATTTGTTCATTTTCCTCTGGAGGAAGACCAAAAACTGCTTTAGAGCAATGGTTAGGGCACTTCAGCAGGGTGACATAAGTAATATCTTCTCTCAGGGCTTGGACATCTAGCTCTTATATTTAATGTCCAAAACCTAGTCCCTGGGATAAGTGACTACTCAGATGTCAGGCAAGGGTAAGAAGTGATTGTTTTTTTACTTTCAATCTGAAATTGAATTCTAGACCAATGTTTTTCAAAAACTGATAGATCTGAGAAGATACAAGAGTGAATTTTAACACATCACCACTTTCTGAGAGAAAAAATAATTTTTTTCTGTAAAATCCCTGACTACACAATGCTCCAAAAGTCAATAGTAATTGCAGATTACTGAAAGAATGTGGTGCTAATAGAATGATTTGTGAAACAGACAAAGGGGTGCAACATGAGAACAAGTTCATGTTCACTGAATTATCTTAGATGAAAACAATTCAGTGTCATTAATTATTCTCAGAATGAGCATGTCTGCTCAATACTAATTTATGAGCATAATACATAACCAAGTTATTGAGATACTTGTCATATGAAGGTAATGGTTTAATTTAATGGGGGGATAAGCATAATGTGAAGAGAAGACACTGCTTTGTGAATGCTTTTGGACTGGAATGAGATGATGGCTGACTTATTACCATGAAGGCCTTGCTGTCTTCAGCCACCTGAAAAACCTTCTTTACCTGTTCAAAATCAAGCAGGAAGGAGTCAGCAAAGCTAAAGAATATAACACTTACAAAAGAGGATACTTCACAGAAATCTACTCAGATGAATAAAACCAATTTTGCTGATATTAGAGGCTGCCAGATATGCCTGCTCTATATCTAAGGAATAGTAGACTATATCTACTATAGATCGGTAGAGTATTTGGGACTTTAAATATAATTAACTAAATTATGTGTTTTATCATTTAAAGTGAAACTGTATTTTTAAAAACTTGTCTTGACAATTAGTTCACCTCTGGCCACAGACTACTTGAGGGTAGAATTGCCAAATATCATTGCTTTGTTGGTAAACAATAATAACATACAAAATACTGTGGCCAAGAGCCCATTCTAAAAAAATCATGTCAGTGTTCCCCAGGACAGGTTAAAGCATTTTTGGATAAGGACCAGACGAAGGAGAATGATATAATTATCCTTTTAATCCTGAGATAAATATGACCTCATTTTTGGAAAAAATGAACTGCCAGACAGAGCAATTTAAATCAAATAACCCTTGCTTCACTGAAAATCTGAAGCAAGCCTCAATTAAATTGTCAAAATACCCCAGATATCCTGTTTTCAGGTTCTCCAGTCTGACTCAGTTAGAACTGTGGAAAAAAGGTTAATGATTTTTTCCAACCCACCACTGTAGTCAAAAAGCTTAATTTGCCTACTTTTTCTTAATCAAATGGAAGCCATATTACAACCATTGAAAAGTGTGTTCAAAAAGCTGAAACCATTTTAGGTTTCTTCTACTTGTTAATTCAAGTGAAACATGCTGTGTGTCCTACTTAGGAACAGAAAATTGCATCTTAGCACTCCTCATAGCTACTGCTAATTGTTGCAGGGTTGTTACCTGTTAAGTACTCCTTTAGGTGGATTTTTTTCACTTAAAACTGTACTTCTGCTTCATAAAGAACATAGCTGTTATTTTTAAAATCTCTGTCTGGATACTGCTTCAAAATTATTCAAGTGCAACCAAAGTCATTTACACTTACACTTGAAGTAGAATACGACATGACAGATTGAAGTCCTCCATCTAAATATTACTTATTTTGAGTAAACCACTACTCCAGCTCATAAGCTAATTGTTACTGTAAAGATAGAAGTACCGTAGGAATTCTCTGCCAAAGTTCATTTAATTTGCATTTTAATATACTAAATCTTCTTTCCATTAATAGTGCTGATACAGGAGTTTAACAGACAAAATAAAAATGTGGGTGTGTTTGTGGATAACTCTGAAATCCACTGTGGCTTATAAAAGTAAATGAGAATCCTCTCTTTGGCACCATTACCTAAATTCCTCTCCACCTCTTTTCTGTGTGAGCTGAAGGCTGTGCAGACGGTTTGGCATAATTCACTCAACAAAATGATTCAGAGGCATGAAAATAAAGCCCATGTTACTTGAAACTTCATCCCTTTCTTTTTGCAGTGTGCTTCAGGAATTTACTACCTGGAATAGTTTGTTAGAATTTTAACAACTTAGTCTAATAAGATGCCATATTTTTCCAGCAAGCATATAGCTTTGCTTCTTGAAAAGGCCACTAAGAGAACACTGTAGCTTAGTTATCATATCTGCATTTTGAAAGAGGGAGCTGCAATACAGGTCTTAAAATGTCATTGACATTTGTATGTGCCAGCTTTGTATTAAAGCTATCTAATGAAAACACGAAAGTAAAGAGTTGCCAGGAGAAGTAATAGTTACCTGCATTATGAGGTTTGTTTGAATCCTTTGTGAGAAATAGAATTTCTAAAGATCTGTAATTGGAGATGAAAATCAATTTATCATGAAGTCTCTTCACTCTTCCTTAAGTGTTGTCCCTTTATCTGTCTTGACAGAATTTACCTAGATATTGTCTTGTGTATCTTAGACAAAATGGCCATGTCTTCAAACTGCTGTGAAACAGAACAATTTTCTGATACCATTTTTATAGAGTAACAAAGAGCCTCACAAAATGTATGATGGTGTGCTTTCAAAGTTTACCTCAACCTCAGTATTATCAGATTATGACTCAGAAGTGACATGTGTGCGTTTCTCACGGGAACTGAGGAACTGAGCAGTAGGAGATTTTTTTTCCAAAAAAGTAGGGATTTTGAATAGGATTCTGACATTTTACACAAAGCTTTGAGATCCACCCTGAGCAAAAAAGCTACTTTCATAATGAGTCTCTTTTCTTACCAACCAGTGTTCTGCCTCATTTACTTCTTTGAAGTGTTTTACTCTGCAAGTAGTGCCATTAAAAGCAATGTGAGAGACAATCTGAACCTTGAAAAGAGAAGAAAAAATGTATTGTAGTTTTTAGGAAACAAACCTGAGGGTTCAGACAAAAACCCAAACCCCAGCTGGTTTTAAAATCTGCCTTAAATCCTTTGTGTAATGTATTATTCAGCTTAGCACATACAATTTTGTTTAGATCATATAGTTTCTCCAGCTCTCTTTGTGTATTCTTTGACTCCACTCAGATGTGTCTGCCTGATGATTTATAGCATTTCTATTACTTCATAAGGTATCGCTTTAAACCCAGTTTACAGATAGAGAACTGAGGTACAGAAAAAGTCTTATAACCTAGCAGAACTATAACTAGTACAGTCATGGGCTCAAAGTAATTTTGAGTTGATTTGATTATTTTTTTTAACTGGCATGGGATATCCATTGCCATTTGGGTTACCCTTTTGTACTCCACTTAACCTCCATTTGTCACCACCTTGAAGGAGTCTACGTCTCCCAGAGGTCCTGTAGCTGTCCTGTCCAGAAACCCCAAGAATATGTCATAGATACTTCAGGTGATCTCAAGTAGCACTGGATACCAGGACGTACACAACCAAATCAAGCCCTGGGAGTCTAACTCTGATCATAGCATCAAAGCTCTCAGGATCAGTTGACAGCTGATCAGTCTCATCAAGATAGCATTTTGTCTTCCCAGATGTGCAAGACTACAAATCTACTTTAGGTTGAGGTAAATGACAGTGTGAACCATACTGAATTCACTGACTTGGCCTTTGCTGACTGAAATGGGAGCTTGGCCACAATGGAGATAGAGATAAGGTGAATGCTGTCATGAAGACCCTGATTGCTGATCTTCGTTTCTGGACTGGTTTGCCCTCAGTTATTTGTTCCTTTTATTTTTTCAATATGCTTCACTAAAATATACATAATCTTCTGTAATCAGCAGAATTTAGTGTTGCTTCCATTATTTTTTTTATCTCATTAAAAAAGAGATGAGCTTTTGAGTTAAAAGTAGTAAGCCTGACCATTACAGGCAGACAGTGAATCTGACAAAGCCAGTACTATGGAGTTGAAGTTCTGAGGAGAAAAAGTGAGAAATAAAAGGTGTTTAAAAGGATACATGTGTATACAGTGAATGATCAAGCAAAAACACTAGAGATTTCTGTGTGTCAGAATGAGAATGAAGAGTCTCAAGGGCCAGGTCACTAATCCAAGCAAGACATCTCCTTTTGTTCCCAAACACTGTCACCTGACTTTTGTGAGCTTCCCTCAGCTGACCTACTGATCCAGTCAGAATCAGTACCTAATGATGCAAAATGCCTCAAAACTATGCTAGTTATTTCAGATCAATCTTCATATATATGAACAAGCAAAACCTTCGTGTTGTTTTTTTCTTAAAAATTGCCTCATAAATAGTCCTGGTAAGTAAGGCAGCAGACAATTGAAATGAAACATATCATGACAAGTATGTAAATAATGTCATCAGGTCCAGCCAATATAGTGTCAGATTATGAACCCTATCCAGAATCTTTGCTTCCATGTGTGATTCAATGTTTCTGGACTTTGTCAGCAAAAAAAATAAATCGTGGATCTGAAAGACGTGATGCTGTTTTTCAGGCATGTACAAAAATTGCTTCAGATCTGACTTATAAGATCACTTTTTGTCTCCAGAGGATGACTGGAACACATGCATTTTTATTTTTTCCTCCAAAATGCTCATTTATAGAAGAACATGTTTCAGACCCTAAATGATTATTCTATGCTTGTCACTTTTAGATTGCAGCCCAGTTACATTAATGATTTCTGAGGTGATGCTGATGCCTCTGAGGCTGCCTGGCAGAACTGCTAACATAAAACTAATGAGTATCCTAGCACAACCCTGCACTGCTAGGACATGGAGGTGAAGGGGGAAATAAATTAGAAACCTGGGTGTGTAGAAAGAATATCTGTAAAGGCACTTAATGAAGTCCAGAATAGAAAATTAATCATCAATTAATTAGAAAATTAATTAATGAGACTATTTAATTTAATTCCATTTATACATATTTTCCACCCATTGATAAATGAACTCTGGGATACCTTGTAAGCAAAATCTGAAACTGATATAAGCTTTAGAAGTGTGTAGAGTAGGGAGTTATTAGGCCACAAGAGCTTTTATCTGCTGTTTTTATTCCATATCTAACAGGTTTCACGTAATCTTTGGGTACAAAATGGTGTGGCATCAGTATAAAGTGCTGTTGGGGTATGCATAACCTAAAAGTGCTTGATGTAATCTAAGTGAAAAATGGTAAATTAAACAGCATTAGTCTGAAGCAGACTATTATTAAACTATTAGGAAGCTAAGAGCATTACAGTTTATTGTTTCTAATATCTCAGCCTCTAAAGTCTTATTTAGTATTTCAATTTTTCCAGGTCAGTAATATGTTGGTTTTTTTTTCTTAATACAGTCATTAAACTTGAGCTCTTTTTGTGAGGATAATTTACCATATTTTAAAGCTCTAGCAGTGTTTGTCTTAAAAGTAATTATCAAGCAAACTAAAAAGAAGCATTGAAGATCTTGCCTGCTTCGACTTTTGAGTGCACAGGTTAATGAGAAGTAATTTTTCTAATTTATGGCACAAATTTCTGAAATTCAGTGTAGTATGTTATGCAGTCAGTGAAACCTCATGGTCATACTCACTCCTGATATTAAAGTCTGTGCATGTGTGAGATGGTTTTAGAATAAAGATGATAGCCTTATTGCAAAGAGGGAAATAAAATCATACTAATATAAATAGCATAAATTCATATTATCCTGAGTAGCACTTCAGAATTTGACACCTCTCTCTGAGATCAGCAGCTTCTAATCTTGTGTAATTTTCCTTCAGAGCTGCATATTCCTACAAAATTAAGTAATGCGTAGTATTTTATACCTGTATTTGAGGGCTGTGAAAGAAAAAAGAGAAGACAAGAAAATGTTCAGAAAGGGGATATATTATAAAAGATATGGATTAGGTATTAATAATTTACTTTTTTAATCAGCAGTTTAAAACTTAAACAATACTGTCTATTTAGTCATAATAGTACTGAGCAAATGAGGAATGCAAAACATAGAAATAATATGTGAGTTTTATTATTCAGGGTGACAGAGCAATCTATTTTTTTTTTGAAATTGGTATAAAAACAGAAAAAAAAGTCAACATTTTCTTTGAAAGAATTTTGTGAAGTTTTTTTGTTTTGTCTTATTTAATGCATCATATTTCTTGTACTTTCCTAGTTTTCTTCAAAAAATAAAACCTGGGGTATATAACTTCTTTTCAGTTTGATATCAAATGCAATTCTAATCAAAATGGCATCATAAAAAGTTCTGCAATTTTACTCAGTGGAAATAACCGGAAAAACTTTAAAAATCTATCCTTTAGATATTGTATATATAAATGACATATTTTCATTATGTTAAAATAATTTTGATGTTAAGAACACTTTTAGGAAATTTGTGGGCTTGTTTTTCAGTTGCATTCTTTTAAAATTAAAAGTAAAGCGCTTATAGGCCTCTCCTGCTAGTATTCACTCCTCTGGGTTTTGGGTATCCTGTATCTGAGTTGAAACATAAATACCTAAACAGTGACACCTTTTAAGGTGAATATGTACTGAGCATTTTAAGAAATCTATTTTTTCATTCCATTAGTCCCCTCCAGCGTACATTTCAATGCTTTTTTTTTTTCCAATCACTTAAGTAGAGCTAAATGTAAGCACACATGATATATTGCTTTTGTGAAAGATAACTGCAATGAGTTTGTATCTCAATAGCATTTCATGAGTTATCAGTCTACCAAAAGTAGAGTGAAAGAGGTTAGAGATTTAAACAACATAGTACTAAAACAGGAGTAGGAAAGTGAATGGTTCTCAATGGAAAGGGGATTTGATTAAGGAGAAAGTTTGAAGGTCCTGATTTGAAACTTGGAGACAGTAAAAAATAAGGTCCTAATTCACAGCTTGTCGGTTTTCACCTTTGTATGCATGCTTTTGAAAGACTGTTTAACTATCTAAGAATTCTGGAAGAGAAGACTTGTAGAAAAAGTGATGGGAATCATAAGGAAGTCACAGAGAATGTTAATTCTGGATCTAAAGAAATAAAGGCTGAATTGCTAAACTTAAATGTATCTTACTTATATTTAGCTGTATAGAAGTAGTTGATCATTTGGCTTTCAGCATAGTCAATAGAGGTAACACGTAGTTCAGAATAACAGCTCATTCGAAGTGTTTCTGTGAGATAATTCTCTCTGAAAGAAGCTTTCAGAAGTTCTCCACAGAGAAAATGTAGATGCCTTGTTGATGATACAAAGCAGGGTACAATGACTGAAAAAAACAGCATATTGCACTGTTTTTTCTTATCTAAAAGGATCTTTTCTTATCTAAAAAGACTTGAAGTTTGAGAAATGAGCTGATGGAAATCCCATGAAACTCAGCAAAAGAAAGAGCCAAATTCTACATCTGGGGAGGAGCAACTTCATGCACTAACATGTTTGGGGCTAACCCAACCAGCTGGAAAGCATGTTGTCAGCCTGGAGTACAGGTGGATAGACACAAGGCTGAGCATGAGGAAGCATTAGGAGTAAAGTTCTTAAACATCTGTGTCAGTTTTATACCCAGTACCAAAAGTTCTTGTTGTATTAAGCCTTGCTGTTTCCACTAGCTACTGAAAAATTAGTTGCCAATACACATACATTTAGATATGTGATAATTTACTTGTGATTTTTCACACTCTGCCAACAGATAACCTTACCTTGCAGTTCTTATCCAGGCCTGTCACAGTTCAATGCAGCCATCTGTAAGCTTATGTGGAGGAAAGAGTCTTAGCAGAATAAAGGAAGAGAGCTCAAAGATAGTCCTACCTAAAAAGCGATTTGAAAAGTAAAGCTGGTAATGCTCTGAATGGATAAAGGGAGCTTACCTTGAATTTCAGTTTCTTCAACTCTTCCTTATATAATGATAAATCACTGTTTATGCTTTGGCTTGACAGCTGAGTGAAAGTGTGTCAGATATGGCAAACATATAAAAAGTTTTGTGCAATAGAGAAAGTTTGCTGTCTTGCCAGTAGCAGGTTCCTTGGAAATACAGTCATGACAAGAATGAATGCAAGTACGGCTGCATGATACATATTGTATCTTTGAATACTCTGTATATGAAAGTTATTCTACTAAATAAACCCAAAAGGATTCTATATACTTTTATTAACATCTTGTAGGCTAGAAGGCTAAAGTCTCTTTTTTGTTTGTTTGTTTGTTTTAACTATATTTTTAAATTCAAAGAGTGGGGATAGAATTTTTTACTGATTATCAAAAGGTACTTAAAAGATCCTCTAGAAAGTTATTAAAAAAATAGAACTGCACCATCAGGGAGTCACTTTGCAATCTCAAACCTTAATATACTGTTTTC
This sequence comes from Pyrocephalus nanus, assembly GCA_038380795.1. NCBI lineage: Eukaryota > Metazoa > Chordata > Aves > Passeriformes > Tyrannidae > Pyrocephalus > Pyrocephalus nanus. The sequence goes on along the minus strand of CM076265.1, from coordinate 45,251,453 downwards.
CAAATGTAATTGTTTATGAAGAATCACTGTGATTAATACACTTTTCTTTTAAAAAGTTCTTTTATTGCTACATCATAGGACCATTACTGAGTAAGAAGCCATCATTAACACTGATAACATTTGAGAGCATTGATTTGGTTAGATATTAACCAAGAATCTGTCCCATACAAGTTATGTTAAAATTATTAAGAAATAGAAAAGAGAATTCCTCTGAATACAATACATAATCTTAACAGTTTGTATTAGTAAATGTTAGTTGCTTCAGAAGACTATTCTGTTTTATTTAATACACATACAAAATTGCTCTGGCTTTTTTATTTTGTATATATATATATATATATATATATATATATATATATGAATGTACACTCATGAGACAACTGCAGTTCCATGATCACAGTTTATGCTGCTGATGTATTTCCACCTGTATGTAAGCAACAGCACTGAATATAGCAGATGAACATGCATGGGAGCCAAAATTTGCATAATCTCACTCTAAAAAAGGGATATAGTTTTTGATCTTCAGCCTAATTAGGCCAAAATAACACTGTAGTAGGGATGAGGTCCTAATCTAGCAAAGAATATCAATTCCTCAAGAGTTTTAACCATATGGAAATCTCATCTGTTTCTGTGATAATATATATAAATTTTAAATTTCTTCTCTCGCATCATTTTGGACTACAGTTTATTCAAGTATGACACTTCTATCCTTAATTAAAGACAAACCCATATGCTCTGATTAACAGCTACTTGATATCTTTAAAGCAAGCTTAGATCTATGCTGACATGAAAACATTCAGATGGGAAACACCAGTTCCACCATAATCCAACTGGGTCGTGCCCTAATTCCCTCAGTCCACTAAGCCACCGGAAACTCCCCAGTAGGTCATATCATCAAAGATTGTCATCAGCTTCTCAGAAAACAAAGCTGAGAACTTTTTATTAATAAGGAAAGAGGGATGCAAAACTTCCCTTCATACTTCCCTTCAGGCTTCCCAGCAAGACTCCTTGTATATTTAAATTCATTCTACAGCTGTGGGCCACTAAGTTCTTTTTGTTGTTGTTGTTGTATTGCTTTTACATACGACCACGTGTTACCTATACAATGGGATTTTGGAATTCGGATCTGAAGGGTACAGTGATGTGAATTTCTTTCGTTTTCCATACAGTGTTATCTAAATTCTCTGAGAATTAATTCCTATATTTCCAAGTAACGATACTTGTGTGATAACTGAACGGTGGAAGACAAGAGAGCATCATGAAGTACAATTATATAATAGTTATTTCTCAATGCAAGAACGAGGAAAATAAAATTCAGTTGAAAGCTTACAACAAAGATAAAATCACAAGTAATTGGATAGCTGAACAGTGGACTTTACTTTTGAAATATAAAGAAGCCAAGAAGTCACTAAAACTTAAAAAAAAGGACACATTTAAATGACATATAATATCCAGCACTTCATAGGCTAAAAAATAAAGCTGCAAATTCTTCTTTAACTGTCAGCAAAAGATTCCTCAAGAATCCTCTAAAGCATCTTTGCTCAACCGTGGTCAAAAAATATGAGAGTAAATGGACCATGTTGCCTATTCTAAGTGCTTCAGTGAAATGATAGTTTGTTATTTGGGATTTCTGGTTTTGGAAATTACCTAGCACAGCATATTTCTTCTGCATCTTTATTCTTTTCCAAAACTCCATGTAAAAAGGCCATCAACTATGATTACTAAATTTAAACTCATGACAGTTGCCTTACATTAGGTGTTACAGAAAACACTGTAATAAAAAAAAAAAAAAGGCAGTGTCTTAGATTATTTCAGTACACTTTTGCTTAAATGATAATTTGGTATGCACATGGGTAACTTTTCTGACCTCAGTGAAATATGTTTCCAGAATGGTACCTTTCAGTTTTTTTTTTTGTTGTTTTGTTGTTTTGTTTTTGTTTTTTTTTTTTTTTACTTCAGTCTCTCATACCTGACTTTGATTTCATCTGTATAGAATAGTGTTTTAGAATATGCACCTAGCAATGCCTAGAGCCTTCTGTTTGCCCTCATAGTCATAAGCAAATCTGAAGAGGGTCATATCATGGATAAAAGAATCTCTCATTTCAAGAACATTCTGTTAACTTTCAGACTCAGGCTCATGATTTCATTTGTGATGGTCAGTCCATGAAGACATGTGGACACATGTTAATGTGCAAACACAGAACTTTATCTTTCATATTCACTAACTCTTGCCATGCCCTTTGATTTATTTTATGTTAAAGGACTTGAGGAAAGGAGGGTAGAAAAGGGTGAGTCTTATGCAAGTGGTAGGTGCTACCCATGAGAACTCTCTATAACACTATTCAGGTTTGCAGATGTAAGTCCATGGGAGCAACAATGAGAAAAATAGTATGAGGACAGCAAAGAAAAATTACAGACAAAGTGGAAAACATTGCCTCAGTGGCCTAAGTGGAAGGATTACAGTGCTGTAAGTAGCAAGTCCTTAACCATGCTGAGGCTGAGGCATTGAGGCACATAAGATGCTGTGAAACAAATTCCATGTATAAAGTGGCAACAAATGCTATGCTCCACTGTTATTGAAACCTCACAGCAATCACATTTTCAGGGATAGTAAGGAATTAGAATTTTTCAAGGTTATTGGCTCTATCTCAGACAAATGCACAGACCCCAGAGATTTAGAGGTCTGTAGCTTTTCGACTTACATCACAAGTCTCATGGAATGTCAACAAATCGCCCACAAGCTGACAAAGGACATGTGTTTCTTTCTACCAAAGGAGCTTGTTTTCTCAGTGAAATTCCATATAATCAATTCTTGTATATCCCAGAGGAGAGAAAAGCTCTTATTGCTAGAATCAAAACCATTTAACCATGAAACAATCATGTACTGTATTGCAAACAAATGCCCTTGCTCTTGCTGACCAGCACTGAAAACAAGGAGCAACCATATCAAATAGGAGATTCAACATATGCCTGAAAGCGTCTTGGGAAGAGTCTTCTTTTACTCATGAACCATGCAAGACCTCAAGATTCACATGCACTGACAAAAGCAGCACTTTCTACATCCCAATACACTGAGCCGAATCAACACTGCCCAAACACAGGCAGTTCTCTTACTACCCTCCAACCCATTTGAACATCATGAGAAGGAACTTAGATGTGGTGATCCCTTGTAGATCAGTGTTCTGTCATCTTTCTTGCCATATACCCATTCTTTCTTGAGCAGACAGCTCTTCATGTCTGTACTTTTCAGGACAGTTGCATTTCAAGATAACCATTTAGCTTGGGCTCAGTTGAAACCATAAGGAAGGAAATTTTTTTTTGGCCTGTCCTACTTTATATGAAATAATCAACTGAAATAAAGATGATCATAACTTCCTGGTTATTTGCACATTTAAATGTTAAAGAGCCAAATATGCAAAGAATAATCTTACAAGCATATTGGGTGGAATTAAGCCATTAATCACACACATGTTTTCCAATGATTAGAATACAATTCTAGGCCTAAAACCGAACAATTCTGGTTTATGCCCATGTCCATTGTCCTCGATTTCTTGAAATCTTTGCCCAAAACCAAGTTGTCAATGCTCTGCTATGTATCTATTCTTCTCTTGTTGGTATTCTTCAGTTGTGAAGTTATATATTTTTTTGCCAAAAAATTATGATGAAAGATGAGCTTGTTTAGAGACTCACCTCCATTAGATGGAGCAAAGCATAAACTTTTTTTTTATACTAAAGAGCTTAATTTTTTATACTGAAAATTTCTTTTTGTCCTTATATTAGTACAGAAAGCAGGCCTTCTTCATTCACAGAAAAGAAAGAATAAACTTTTTTCTCTAGTCCGGGGTAGTAGAGTTTACAATGTAAAAGTTCTATTTTTTTCCCTAGTTATGAAAAATTACCAAATATTCTTACTTTTTTTTTTTTTTCTGAAATTATTTTGACATTGCTGTTTTTTTTAGAGAACAAAGTTTTGACTGTCTGTGAGTGCGTTCATGAAACACTGAGAGCTGCACATTACCTCTCCTGCAAGTACTCTGAGGATTTCAAATGCAGCTTTAATAACAATATAGTTTTCAAAGACTATTCCTATGTTTCTCTATGAAAAAGTGTTATTTATTTATGTATATTCACATACATTTATAAAAACCTAGTTTCATCTACTAAACTTCAGGAAATTCATATTGGAAAATCAGTAACCCAGTATACTGGGTTATATATAATCTATTCTCATTTAGAGCTTGTTCTCATGTTCTTAAAAGGATTGCTGTTTCTGTAGAAGCTTTCACTCGTATATACAATTTGATGAAATTTTCATTTCTGTAACTCAACATTGTGAAAGAAATAATAATAACGAAGTAATTATTAAAATAATAATGCGAGTCTGGTAAGCTGGTGCATAGAAGACTAAAGAGACCACTTCTGTCCCCATAAAAGCAAAACTTACATATCCTCCTATTATCCAGTGAGCAGATGTGATTCCTTCAATGCCAGGTCCTGCACTTCTAAGGAACAGAGGTAAAGAGCTGGACTCCTTTTTCAGGAGGCAGCATTTGTAAAACATATTTGACCCAATGTGACAAGGTCACAAGAGAATCTTAGCACTACTGAGATGGACTCAGCTAGTCTGTGAACAATTTATCTGAAATTGATCGTCAAAACAGTCCTCCTCTGAGACAGTTATGACAGAGAGAGCCTCAAGTCATGGACTAAAACTCAGTGAACATATTATAAGGATGGCCTATGGACTAAAGGAATGAGATTTGTGTGTGGATATCAGAAGACAGGAAAGGTGCCAGAAATATTGGAAACATCAGAAGATGTTGGAAAGTGTGGGACCTGGGCATGACATAAGTGTTATAGAATAAGGGCTGGAATCTGTCCTGGTTTTGGCTGGGATAGAGTTATTTTTCTTCCTAGTAGTCAGTAAAGAGATGTGTTTTGGATTTAGTGGGAGAATAATGTTTATAACACACTAATGACTTTAGTCACTGCTGAATAGTTCTCACCCTAAGTCGGGGGTAATGTCAAGTCCTGTGCTATTCCAGTGAGGAGGTGCACAAGAAGCAGTGAGGGAGCACAGCCAGGACACCTAACCGAACTGGCCAAAGGGATATTCCATACCATAAAACATCATGCCCAGTATAATAGCTGATAGAGTTAGCTGGGAGGGGGCTGAGTGCTGCTGGGGGACTGGAATAGAAAGTGTCAGATGAAGATACTTGTCACTAAATATTTCTGATTATTACTGGGCTTTTTTTCAGTTCAGATTTTAGTTCTTAGTTCAGTTTGAGATATCCTTTACGTCAAGAATTTACATGGACTACAGAATATGATTACCTCATAAGAGACCATATGAATTAAAGTAAAAATCTTTAATACTGGAGATACTGCTATCCTACTAAGCACTTCCTTAAAAATCTTTCCATCCTGGTTTTCCTTCTCTGTGCCAGAACCAATCCAAAAGCAAATAAATTTAAGAATACCTTTTGTCCTTGACAGGTCTTAAAATCCAAAGCAAAACAAAACAAAACAAATAGAAAGGTTCTTTTTCATATAATAAGCATGAACAGATAGAGAAATATTAAAAAGTAGAAAACGTACATTTATGCTTGTTTTCACAGAAAGAAAATATTCCCTCTTGAATTGCTTTCCTGTTGAGGGTTCTTGTTATCCTTACAGTCTGACAACTAATGTCACTGTTTGCCAAGTTAATCTATCTTTATAATATGCCATACAATCAGCAATAGGAAAAAAATATCATGTAGCAAATGGCAAAACTGCAAATCAAACAGCTACTGATGAATAATTTTTCCCTAAATTTTCCCAAAGGTAGTCCGTGAGAAAAGAGGAAGAAGATTCAAGGTCTCTCTATCATTCCTATAGAGACCAAAAAAGTTAATAAATGAGTAAATACAAATCAAAAAATTTAATTATTTCTTGTATTAGTTTGTAAAATGCACTATACCTTTCACTACTTGATTATCATTGATCTGTTAGGGAATAGGGAAAGAAGTAATTAACCAAGACGGTTCCAGGCACAGTTTCTTTTCTTCTTTCAGCTTGGCATTGCAGTTTCTGTCTGTCAAAGGACCAGACTCAGGAATTATGCATTAGCAATTGATCTTGAAAATTCTTAAATAAATACTGTAGAAGAGAATATTTTGTGCTCAAATAAGGTTTGTTTTCATTTGAATCATGCCTGGAGTTATTAGCAACCTGTAGCATTAATCTCATAGATCACATCTAAGACCGTAATGTTGTTCTCAGAGAAATTGCTTTCCGAATGCTATTTGGAACAAACTTCGACTCTCAATTGTCTAGGAGGTGCTCCCCACCCAAGTAACCATTCATTCACATGTCCCAAATGAGGAATATGCTGATGAAAAACAAAGAGAGAAAGACTCTTGAAGTGAACATAACTTGTTCTTACACAGATTTCATTCCATTTCCACAAGTCTGTGCAGGGGTAGAACAATGCTGACACTCAGAATTAGCTTGTCTGTTTTTTTTGAAACAAATTGCTTCTTTTTTACTATTTTAGCAGTTCTTGGACTCTTCACAAAGAAAGCAGCCTTGTCCCTTAATTAACCCATAACAGTTTAATAGTCAGTTGAACATTTTGAGAAGGGAAACTTATAAATTTATATTTCTACAAAAAGCTGAGAATTAAACCTTACTTTAAATTTCTAGAAAAACATTCCTGAAATTCTACAACTGCCTGGTAATGGTGACCTACTACATCTTTTGGGTTGCCTGACCTGTTAACAGATATTCGGTGCATGCAAAGAGGGACAAGGATCCTAATTCCTCGTAAGAATTAGTCATCTGTGTTTCCAACACTAATGAAGGTATTGGCAGGTCACCTCTGATGAAGTTTGTTTGGGTGAGTTGTGCTATGATGAGAGGTGCACTGGCATTCTGATATGACCAAATATGGCAGATGAAGATAAACAGTTACAGGTTCTTATATCACAAAACAAAATATATTTACTTGAATTTACAAGCTCCACATTGGTATTTCACAATCTGACTAAACCACCAGGAACTGTACTACCTAAATGCTAAGGTCTTCCCCAGAAAATGTCCTTTGGGAATCAAATTTCTATCTATCTATCTATCTATCTATCTATCTATCTATCTATCTATCTATCTATCTATCTATCTATCTATCTATCTATCAGATTTCTATACAAGTTCTGATCTATTATCAAACTGATATATTAAATCAGCCTAGTAACTCTCTCAGGTCAAAGCCCTTTTGAAGACCTCAGCCTACTTGCAACTTTGTGGGTCTTTCCTAAGACAAGAAATATAGTTCAGTAAGTTAAAGAAAATTAATTACTTGACATGAGTTCTCCAAATAGCTGTAAATACACAGTTTATTTAGAGATAATCATTCTAACACTTCTACACAGAAGAGTATTCACACTCCCACTACATAAATGAGAGGACTTACCAATTTTCAGTATAATCACTGAAATGAAGAGACTGTATATGAAGTATGTTTAAAAACTGAAGAAACCAGGAATCAAAAAAAAAAAAAAATAACATTAAGTCCTAGAGGGAGATGTACTTCAGAGGAAAACTGAAGATCTACACATAACTTCATTTTTGTGCTCCACAGAAGTGGAAGAAAACAGTATGCAGTGGTTGTGAAATCTTCACCTTAATGAAACCCACCCTGAAGTGTGACAAAATATGTGTGATCTTGATAACAGTAGTAACAAGATTCTTCAAATGTAATAGGTAGTTCTATCTTGAATGATAATAGACATCAGGTGAAATGAATAATCATTTCACTCAAAACTGTTCAGAAAAATACCCTGAACAATTGCATTGTGTTTCTTCATTTTTAGTAAAAATGTGGAATTGAGACTATTACCAAATATATATACTTTGCTAAGGAAGTAGCATCAGGTGATGTAGAGCTCAAATAATGTTAAAAATGCATGAGGCTGTGCAATAGAAATTGAGTTGAGTTTGTAAATTTAGCAAACTATTTAAAGTCTTATCAAGTAATCATGTTTTCTTAATTCATTTCATGAATTCCTGTCACAAAATGGTGTTTTTTCCCAAATGATCTTGTCAGTACAGAATAAAATTTACTAACAGCACTTCAATGATGAACATTTTGAATACTGATCATTGCTTAACACTGAACTGCTTTCTGTAATGATTATAATTTAAAAAGAGTCATGAAATCTTGTTAAAGGTCTCAGTGGTCTGCAAATGCAAAAGACTTAGAAGGTCACTGGAAACACTTTAATTATACATGGTCATCTTCATTCCACTTAGACTTGAAGATAGTATCTTCAGAAACTAAATAGAACCTTAGGACATATTGAGTTTAGTATTGAAAGTTCTTTGCTTTAAAAGCCCTAATCTAAATTTAACTTTCATACTAATAAAACAGTACACCTTGATGCAAGTTTTCAGCTTTTTCTTTTGCATTGTATTCAATAATTCAAAATCCTTGCAATTTTGCACAGTGGAGGGATTATAAATTCCAGAATCATAGACTGGAAGATACTGGAAGGCAGCTCTGAAGGTCACCTTTTCTAACCCTCCTGCTAAAGCAGGACACCTAGATCAGGCTGCCCAGGAGCACATCTGGATGGCTTTGAATATCTCCAAGGAGAAACATGTAATGACCTCTCTGGGGAAACCTGTTCCTATGTTTGACCACCCTCACAGTTAAAAAACCTGTTTTCTGATATTCAGATGGAACATACTGTGCTTCAGTTTGTGCCCATTGTCTCTGGTCCTGTCACTGGGCACTACTGGAAAAAGCCTGGCTCTTCTTTGCATCGTCTTTTCAGGCATTTATATACATAGATGAGATCTATGAGATCCTGAGCCCTTCCTTCTTCAGGAAGTCTCAGGTCTCTCGGATTTTCCTCATATGCTCTTGGTACTTAATCATCTTCATGGCCCTTTTCTGGATTCTCTTGAATGTGCCCATGTCTTTCCTGTGCTGGGGAGCCTGGAACTGGGCCTGGTGCTGCAGATGTGGCCTCCTCAGTCCTGAGTAGGGAAAAGGATCAGATCCTTCAGCCTGTTGGCAACGCTCCTCATAATGCATCCCAGGATGTCTTTATACTTCTCTGGCAGGGGCATATTGCTGGCTCCTTTTCAGCTTGGTGTCCACCAGGACCCCCAGGTTATTTTCTGTCAAGCTGCTTTTCAGCCAGTAAGCATCTAAGCAGACAAGGAAATGTTTACAGCTTTTATGTTATCTTTGAGCATCTGCCTAAAACCTTGTTAAAACTTATTTACAGGAGAAAATATGAAATTATTGGTAAAACTATTTGACATGGTGTCCAAATTGAATAAACAGTGCAATTGTGCTCAAATGACCATTATAAGGAAAATTTTAAAGCAAAGATAAAAACTGTAAAGAAGTTCCCTGGAAGTGGAATCTTTACTGCTGCATTACGTGAGATTTTCTGATCAGGGTATGTGTGTGAGAAAAGTTTAAAACTACTATTGTGCTTACTTTTCCAATTTCAAACGTTCTAATTTGACCTGATGTTATTCTTTTATTTTATAACAGTGACATTCTTTTGTTTTAGGTAGTGGCTTTTTGATAATGTAGCAATCCTTTTAATGAAGTATTAAATAAATTGACCTGGAAGCAAATAATTCTGTAATCTACTACTATACTTCATAACAATTTTTGATTCATATTGTGGCATCTTCCTGATTGAATATAAGCAATGTTTTTCATTTTTCTTATTTTTACTGAGTGTTTTAATAATTGTTACTGTCTCTCTCAAACTTTGATTCATGAACTTGTATTTGAATAAAGATTTTCCATTTATACTATTTTTTTACAAGTATTGTTCTTTGTACAGAGAAAGCAAATGAATCAAGATCAATTCTCTTGATCATTAATTTAAAAAGTAGTGCTCAGCAAAAAACCTTTTCTCCTCATAACTCCTCTTTGTGTAGACAAGACCAAGCTACTCAGAAATAGGGAACAAAAAGAACAGGAGAACTGGAAAACAACTGAAATCAAGAAAGAGAAAAAACCCCAAACCTTCCCCCAAAAAATCAGATTTCTGATATTTCATTGAATATTTTACCTTTGATCACTAACCAGGAACATAGGAGTTCACTTAATGTGTAGGGAAATACCAAGTGAAGTTGCCAAATCTATTATTTTTTCTTCCCTTAAAATGTCTTTGGATATTAAAAAGGTCTTTTCTAATGCCCCTGACGAAAATACATTGTCCACAATGCTGTAGCATTTTGATATCAAAGAAAATTGAATTGATACAGATTATCCAGCACAATAAGATCTTTCTATTCCCATACTAAAGAGTATGAAAAGGTTGCTACCTGATGATTAATGCTTTGAATGAATACATCTGCCACTGAGTGTAATGTTTGGCACTGACTTGTTGGGAAATCATAGGGAGTCACCAGTGCCCCATAGCCTGGCTTATCTGTCTGTTAAACAGGATTATTATTTGGTTGATTACAGGCTCAGTAAGGGTTAATGAATACATATAACAAGCCTAAGGAGCAACAGGTAAACATTCCTGTACTGAGGAGGAAAGTGTTACTATGAAGCAGACTTTTCAAACTGCAAAAAGGCCTTGTGCCAGAGCAGGACAGTTGCAGACAAACCAGACCAGAAGCCAAAGTCAACTGATACTGATATTTGTTATGCCTGGACTTCACTGTCAGACCTTTGATTCCCTGCTTTACCAGGATTACATGTCTCTACCTTTACCCCCTCAGCCTCAGATCTCCTCTGCTCTTCAGGTGTCTCTCCCAAATTGAATGACAAATGATAGGAGCTGCTGATGTTCTCCCTCTAGTTAAAACCCTTAAGGTACTGTATTAGGGAGCAAATACTCTTCTCAGAAAGTTTCAAGCTTTCCATAAAGGAATTTCAATAATACTTTGTCTAAATCCTGTTGTTCCCAGAGCATGCTATTCCCATCCCAATTGTGAGCAGCTCCTTTTCCCATTGCATAGAATAAAGCTTATTTGCCAAGGACCTATTGTTGCTTCTACCCTTTGCAGGAGATTTAAGCTTGTGCTCCATTTGCAATAAAAAGAGCTGTGTAGAAGCAGAAAGTGCCATCTTTGAAGAGGGATTAGCTATTTCTGCAGTAAGCGAGAGACATTAAAGAATTTCTGTGTAGAGATCTTGACATAAATTTCTTCTTTGCTTCCAGACATTATCACCCAAAGAGATGCTCATTTCCAGAGAGTTAGCATTTCATTGTTGTGCAGTTGTTTAATGTTGCTTTCCTTTGACAAATGGTACCTTTTTAACTAAATAAAACAAGTTAAAAATGAACTGTGTAAGAAACTCATTAGCTAATATCCGTGTGAAATCTACAATCCTCTGTGTAGAAATAAAACTAAACTAAGAGAAAACAACTCAGGCAAATTAAGTAAGCGAAGCTGAAATTCACAGCTGGAGTTGTTTTAAAGATGTCTGTATATCATTACAGATATGCTATATAAGTGTATTTATTTAAGTTGCTTCTGCTCTGGTATTCATTTGACATGAGAGCCAAATCCCTGGGAGAAAAAAGGTCAAATTCAGTCTTCAGAAAGGCATGTTCAGTTCCTGCTTGTTTAATGAGTGCTGAAATTTCAGGGCAGTGCTGCTTCCTAAGTGTTGTCAATGCAGCTGAAGTCTTGAAGAAATAGAGTCTTAGTGGAGGCTTTTTTCTTCTAAAAAATTGACATAAAATTAACTGGGGTGGCTCAGAAAATAAATCAAGCTTATATAAAATATTTATGTATTTTATATATAAAATAATAGTAAATATAAATTTATATATAAAATATTTACCTTATTATAAAGCAACCACTCTTCTTGTCATCTTGGTAATCTGTTTTGAACAGTGGGACACAAGGATATAAACAATATTGTTAAACTGTATGAGTATATTGAAATTTATAAACATAAGCAAAGACTCGGACATTTAACTAGAAGAAATCATTATAGGTTGGGCTATAAAAAACATGATAATAGGATATTATGTTCTATTTTCCATCATAACACCCCTTTTTGTTTTGAACTGATAAACTTAGGAGTGAAAATGTCTCCAACAGAACAGGTAGAATTATATTTGGGTGGGGGGAAACAGTTTTACGATCTCTGGGAAACTCTTGTTTACCATGGATAGTAGTGTCCAAAGTGTAGTTTGATAGACATGTTGCACTGATGAATTTGCTCCTGTATAAACTGTGGGACTGAAAGAAACATTTAAATGTGAAGTTAGCAAATGCTCAGTGGGAGTACATCAAAGTCTTGAAGATTTATTCTCTGCAGAGCCACCCTCACCAAGTGTTCTCCAGTCCTGCACAGCTCTAATGTAACAACCCATCAGCAGGACTTTGTATTCTTCATCTCAAGGCTGCAAGCAGGGAGATTGGGTCTCCTTTACTGTCTGATTCTGCCAGAACTGTGAGGGAGCATTGCTTCTACACTCTGAGTAGTCCTACTGCTTGCAATAGATGCTTAATGGATGAAACTATTTTTTGGCATGAAGAAGAAGGGGAAGAAGGGGGAAGAGGGAAATAAGGATGTGTTGAAATGGACAGAACTACGTCTTATGCATTGTGGATGGTATGCTGGGAACCAGTCGATAACTAGCAAGGACTGAAGGACCAAGACACAAGAAGAGGGAGAAACACTAGAAAAAACACTGGAAATGCCCTTCATCCTCTCAGAAATAGTTTGTGAAACATACAGATATTATCAAATTGTCATGGCTGTAGTCTTGTGAAAAACAGAAGTGGCACAGATCTTTTCCTGTTTGAGTGATCATGAGACAAACGTTCCTTGGAGGGTAGTGGAGAAAGAAGAAATAATAGGCTGATTGTGCCACCACTGTGAGCATGAATGATCCAAGAAAGATTAGATCAAAAGTTTCATAACTTGCCAGTGTATGTGTTAGCCTAAATCATGTTTTTCAAATTTAGACTTTAATATTTGAAGGCATCCTTATATGGAAAATGGAACTGGCATTTGACTCAAAAAAATTATAACTCCAATAGTGGGCACCCCAAGTCAGCAACTGAATGCCTTTACAGGAGAGAGAGCTACCATCCAACTTTATCTCATCATTTGTCCCACCATGATGTTAGTCCCATGCTATTCATAGGAAGAATACTGCTTTACCTTAATATGTCTCCTGTGTTCATTCACAGTAGTGTTGAGAACTCCTGGAAGAGAAGCAAGATTGCAACAAAACATGAAAAGAAAAAGATAAATAAAAGAATAAGAAGACGTGTTATCCAATAAACACTTATGAATCAGTTGGCCACCAACACTACTTTGTATTTCTTCTAGGTTTGAAGGTTTGAAATTCTGAAAGCATTTTCTATTCCATCCTCCATTAGAAACGAGAAGTATGGTGACAACCAAATGCTTTATCACTTCAGTTCTTGAAAAGTGGTCAGGCATTTAAGCCACTGTTAGTCCTATAAAATGTGGCTATATTACCTTTACCAGGTGACTTTAGGTAGTCAGTGACTACCTAAATACTAACAGTCAATTAATTCAAGTTACATCTTCCTTCTACATGTAACATGGCATTCATAGAGGATTGCTAAAGAAGGAATGCAGATGAACCCTGAAAGCTAATAAGCAGATCTTCTGTAGAACTTCATAAGTGCAGTGAATGCTCTCAAAGGCTGAATTTAAAAATTACATTATTAAGGAGACATAGTGTTATTTGCCAAAAAATGCATTCCCTTTTGCTTTCCTTTGGCATTTATAACATAAAAAGTGATTGAAACTTCAGTCAGGGAGTTAAGGTAGCCCAGTGAACAGCAGTAATTCATCAGGTGGTAACAATGTTAATTTGGAAAAGAACAGAACTAACCCTTTCACTTTTTTTTTTTTTAAAAAGTCAGGATTTTATTTTATTGTTTCTGAGAAAGCTTCAAAGAGAATGTAAAAAAGCCTTTATGATACTTTGTGAAATATAAAATTAATTCTCTTATCACCCAGATGCAGCCTTGATATCAGAGTAATGAACGCTTTAGAAATACAAAGAGATTAGATTTTCTTTATGTTTCTAGTCAGAGACACTTAGTTTAGGTATCTTAGATACATAGTTTTGGATTTATAAAAAACAAACAGCTTATATATTCAGAAAGATCTTATATAAACAAAACCCAAATGAGATTTTCTTTGGGCTCAAAAATGAAAGAGGACCCAGTCTTGAACACTAAAACTCTCAGCAAGCACAAGCTGCCAATTTTAACCCCTTTTTATAGCACATACAGCTGCACTTAAGTACATGCAACACATTTCTAGACATAACGGAAGTATGTCACCAGAAGGTAGGAGTACAGATTTTCTTGGAGGATTTCAATTCTGTAGTCATAAAGGCCTAGCAGGTGTTTGTGACAAAATTATTTAACACTAAAAAATCTAATATTATTTTGAAAAGTTAAATCTGTGATTTTGCGTTGGAATCATAGTCTTTATTTATTTGACATCTTTATAATAAAAATCACTCTGAGTACATCTCAATAAATTCAGTGTCATTCAGCAAGTTTTAAGGAATTTGTCATTACCAAAATTTTACAGATTTGAAGACCAAGCACAAGGTATATGAAAGACTTTCTGTTCACAACTGCTAAAACCACAATAAACATTTGAAACACTGTTCAAAAGATTTTAATTGCTGCCTTCTTTGCTGTAAACCTAGACACCAAGCTTTGCTGTAAGTTTACATCCATGAACTACTTCATTCATACTTTAATCCTACTTATGCTATCAGCACAGACTGGTAAGAGCTTATTTAATAGTGGGAAGTAGTGGCCTTACCAATAATTTTATATAGGTTTTTCTGATTGAGTTTTACTTGGACTTTTTTTCTTTTTTGGTTACTGCCATTAATATACGTTTCTCTTTTTTGGGCTCACTTTCCCTTCTGATATTATCTGTATTTATATTGATTTTTCTTTTCCTCTCTCCTCCCAGAGGAGAACTATGTTCACTGCAGATACAAATAAAAAATCTCTATATGGACACATAATTATCTGGTTTTGACTTTTCTGATTTTGGATGTTTGGGATCCAATTGTTCTGGATTGACATGTGTATCCTAAATGAGCATAAAGTGAACAACAGTTCACATTTTGACTTACATGGTAAATTTACAGCTGGAATTTTAAGCTTTTGCTCTAATGTAATTTTGACATTATAATTATTTCTTCAGAAATCAGTGTTGCTGCAATGATAAATAATAAAATTACCCTAACAAAGGTAATAAAATTTAAGGGTATTTCCTTAAGTTACAGGTTCCTCACCAGAATATACCCCTCTCCCTATGTTTGCCTCGAGTAATGTCATGAGTGATAGAACAAGTGAATTTCAAGTGAGAAAGATAGAACAAGTAAGATTTAAATCTACAACTGTGAGGAGTAGGAGAATATTACCAAATCTTTTACAACATGTTCATTACTAGTGGTGTTACTCAAACACATAAATAATGAAAGAAATTGATGTCACGAGTGCAGTTTGTCTAACATCGCTCAATTATACAAGCACTGGGTATGTATCAAGTTTATGGTATTCCATAAATCTTTATTAAACACTGTAAAAGGTTTACACTTTTGTAACAATATGTAAATAGACCATTTAAGTTACTTACAGACCTATCAAAATCCCCATAGGGTATCTAGGCAGCAGTAAAGAAAATCATTTCAGGAGCTTGCTGCTGACCTTTTTATAACTGCTAAGATTCTAGGTACTGCAGGGAATACAAAACTTGCTGCTATAGCTTCTCTGTCGCAGCAGAAAATGACTGGTGATGTTTTGGAGGACTGTGTACTTTCTTATAGCATAGACAAACTGTTTCTCTTTTCATTATTACTCAGATTCATAAAAAATACTGGAGTTGCTGCAGTAACAATTTACTGTTTTCTACCATTAAAAAACCTTTTAATTCTTCCAGCTGCAATGAGTTGAAATCTAAAGGTCTTCCTATTGAAATATTTTTTTCCTTCACAAAGATTTACCACTAAATAGGATTAATACATAATGAGGAAGTAAAAGTCAAAGATAAGTAAAGATTGTGTTATAATTTGGAGAATTTGGGGAGGAGGGATAGCAGTCTGGGAATGCTAGAAGTTAACATATTTTTTATTCCCAAACACAGTCCCTATAACTCTGTTTTATGTTTATTATTGGAGATCATACTACTGGAATACTTTATGTATTTGCATTATAATGATCTTGAATGTATGGTAGGAAACTTCTTTTATGGTTGAGTCCTGAGTTTGCAGGGTTGTCTTTTCCTAAAAAAAATTCCATTTCCTTTTAGGTGAGTTGCTTTGATTAACAGGAAAAAAAGCCCCAAACAAACAACAAAAAAACTGAAACAAATGGAAGATATGCTCTCAAAATTAGTTCAGATTGAGATTTGAGGTACAGACTAATTGTACAGCTAACAGATCAAATAAAATCCTGAGATATCACAGAATCACAGAAAAAATTAGGTTAGAAAAGACCTCTGAGATCATCAAGTCCAACCTATGATAAAACACCACTGTACTGACTAGATCATGGCACTAAGTCCCACATTCAATATTTCCTTGAAGACCTCCAGGAGAGGTGACTTCCCCACATTCCTGTGCAGTCTATTCCAATGTCTAACCACCCTTTATGTGAAGAAATTCCTCCTAATGTCCAACTCAAACCTCCTCTGGCAGGGGGATGTGCCTTCTCATCCTGTCACTAGTTGCCTGGTAGAAGAGTCCAACTCCCACCTCACTACAGCTTCCTTTCAGGTAGTTATAGAGGGTGATAAGGTCACCCCTGAGCCTCCTCTTTTCCAGGCTAAACAACCCCAGATCCCTCAGCCACTCCTCTCATAGAACTTGTGCTCCAGACCCTTCATCAGCTTTGTTGCCCTTCCGTGGACTTGCTCCAGCACCTCAATGTCCTTCTTGAAGTTAGGGGCCCAGAACTGCATAGAGTGTTTGAGGTACATATATGTCTGTCTCTATGCATTCTAAAGACCTTTTAGCTGGGCAAAGACCATATGGATTTGATATTTATTTCTTTTGAAAGGTACAGGTAAGGGAAGAAAACATCATAACATTAACATTGGGTTTTGATGATGATGGCCACTCCCAACACCAGTAAGCACCTTCCCTTCCAGAACATTCAGCTCATTTTCTAAACTAAGAGTGGTAATTTCATCAGGAATCCAGATGCAGTAAAGCAATTTATTATATTAAATATTTATTATATTTAATGGGATGTAGCTGAATATTGGGTTCTTAAGCCTGAATTCTAATTATTCTTCGCTCTTAATTCAGTCTTAACCTAGCAGCTCCTAACTTCCTCAAGTGCCTTTGCATTTATCTCATCAAATGTAGGCATTTTTTCCCTGCATTACTTGTTAAGTCTTGTTACATGGTCAATTGAAATAAACAGATACTTCTAGGTCACATTTTTTCTGTTGTAAGCCTGGTGTTTAAAATAGATCAGATGATTCACACTCCAGAGAGGTCCATTTCTCTTAATTGATTATAAGAGGAGCCTAAATGTCTAATGTTAGGGAAAATTGAGTCTATCCCTCATATTCTTGGAGCATAGGGTGGTGCCATGCAGGCACCACTCAGCAGGCTCTGGGCTAGCTCTTTTGTCCATCAAAGCAGATTCTAACAGTTCTGGAAACCAAGGAATCATATTATTGTAGTCTCCTGACTAAACTCCTTTATGTGCTGCTATTCCCTCATTTGGAGCTAATGTTTGACATTGGCTTGGGCCCTGCCTAGAACTGCAGTCTCATTACGTAAATAACCTCCTGTTTTTGCTTGCAGGTTCTCCAGCTGTTGGAAGTTATGCTGACATTCACCGTGGATTGCTTTCGACTTCTGGTTTGCAGGTTCAAATGTAGACCATTGATGTAGTCTTTCAAGCTTCTTTCACAGGGACCTTAGGCACCAAAGCAATTTTTATGCCAAGTAAGCTACCAGGGTGTCAGAAGTCACCTGCACCTCACACTTATGCCAGAGAGACACAGAGAAGTTGTAGGATAAATGTCAAAAGGGGTCACCAAAGAAAACAGAGCTAGGAACTGCAGGACATAAAAGCCTTTCAGGGCTCTGTAGAACACATGGCCAGAAACCATTGCTGAATAAGCACAGCAGCCCTACTGACTCAGGACATGATGACAAACAGCTGCAGGGTTAGAATGAAAGAGCTGCAGAAGTAAAAGGTGAAGAAAAAGAAAAGTGGATCTATGTATATGCACAGACAAGTTAGAGTCCTTTCTCCACTGCTGGCCACAAAACACACCTAAAGAATTCATCACAGTCCAGCACACAAAAGCATGTACTGCACCTCTCATGTGGTGGCTCTCCATATGTGCCCGGAATTAATCAAATATCTCTGAGATATGAAACCTTACAAGCAAAGATATCTAGAGGCTGCACCTCAGCTATTATTTTCCTCCAACTCCTTGAGTCTCTTGAGAATCTATAAGGGCATTACTAAACTTTGTAACTGATGAAAATTTATGAAATAAAACTATTTAAACCAAAATGTTTAGAACTTTATAAATCAATATTTTCCTCCTGATGGACCTGTGCTTAGGGGCTTATTCTTCAAGCAGAGTAAGTCATTCACCTTCACATTCATGGCTATGGAAGAAGTAAAGTCCACATTGTATTTTCCATTCTTTGAGATGTCTTTTATTTTCTTCACTACATTGAGTGGTGAAAGTTGGACTATGGAAGACTGCTATCTGAAACTGCACTGCAAGGAAAATTCAAACTAAGGCAAAAAGGCAAAGTAATATCTATTTTTAAATACATTAACTTTAAAGCATTTTTCATAGTTATAAGTGATTTTTCTTAGTACAGAACTTCAAGGCAGAGATTAGTCTACTGTATTTTTCTTTTTCCTGAAGGAAAATACTTCTACCTTAATTTATCAAACTGTTTATTCAAAGACTAGTACAAAATATATTTTTGTATTAAACATAAGAGTCTAATATCTGCTCATATCTGAGTAATGTAGGAGAATTTAGGTTTGCTTATGCAAAGTTACATGGTAATTGAGAAACATGCATTAACATGCAACATGCCTTTAACAGTATTCTCTGACTTGGGAAAAAAAAAAAAGGAACAGGTTTACTGGTAAGATGTATCAGGATAAATAAGAAAAAATCAATGTTACTCTGCAAACAAGAACACGTTGGTTGATCAGGTAACTTCAAAGGTACGGAGTGAGAGGAATTACAGACTTCAGAAAGTTAATAATTGTATTAATAAATGTATTTCTATATGTAGAATTAGGGTTAGGTCAGTCCCCCTTGGAAAAAATCCAGATAAGAATACAGCTATTGTTCTTTAATACCCATAAAATAACAACTGACAAATCCACAGTAGTTGCTGTTAAATCTTTTTTTTTTTTTTTCACATGTGTGTTTGATAAGTTAATCTTTGCAAGCTTTTCCAAATGGATTTGGTGATCTAATAGTAAAATCTATGAGTTCTCCTTGCCAGTTTTGATGCAAATCATTATGAAATGGAATGGCCACTCTCTTTTTTTAGAACAAATGCTTAACTCTATCTTTGGTTCTCTGAATTTTTCTGATTTTATAATCACTGCTTCTTTGCTGTCTTACTAAAGACACATTTTCATTTCCAAGAAGTTATGTCTTATAATTATTGTTGAGAATTTATACACTTTTAGTCTTTACGCTTTTAGTCCATGGAGCAATTTTGTAACTTCTGTGGGTTTTCTTCCACTTTTGAGTACTTCATAAAAAAGCACTGTCAGGAAAACTCTTCCAAACATGTTAGCTGAGATTAATTCATCTCCTCCTGGCATTTCTGTATGAGAATTGCAGAAGATTTTGGCCAGAGCACCATTTCAGTATAGGCTGATTTTCCATTACTGACTGCATAGTCTTTTGGCATCAGGGCTTTTCAGACCACCTCTTTGTAGCAGTAGAGAATGTGGCAGTGGCATGAATTCCTTGTTAGAGATGAACAGATTTGCCATTCTAATAACCCCAGGCCCCTCAGTGATACATTTCTCTAGTGTAAGCCTGTCCCTCACTCTTAGTTACCTTTCTTCTTACCTGTCACCTACTGATTTATTTTTTTTTTTCAGCAGCAATTTCATATTTGCTCCTAGTTCCTGGATAAAAAGAATTTATTGAGTACTGTCAGATTGAATATCAGCTTGTCTGAAAACATTCACATGCAGTAATAAGTCCTCACTGACAGCTACTTTTAGAGATCCATATTTTTTTTCCCATTTGCCATGTGCTTTATTTTGATAGACTCTAAAGGTAATATTTAAAAATCTACATGTCAGATGGTTAAAGTCAAAAGTTTTACAGAAATCTAACCATAGTCAGTCTGCAGCAATGTCTTTATCAGCTAAACATATGAACCCATCAAATTTAAATAAGGTTTGTCTGACAAGGTTTATTTTCATAAACCCATTTTGACTAATATTAATTGTACTCTTATCCTCTCATTCTTTATTAACTGTCTACTATATTACCTCTTCTATTATTTTGTCCAGATGGGTATCAGACTAACTAAATACTCTGGTTATCCTGCCTGCCCTTTCTGCAGTCTGTCACACCCATAGCATTGTTCTATTGTTCTGGAATATTCCAAATATCTGAAGAATATTAGAAATTAACATGGCTCAGATTTTTTTAAGGTTGGGTCTTATGTTTGTGCTTAGCAGCTATTAAAACCTCTTTAGTTTCTAGCAGGCTGGAATATACCTCAGCATCCTCGTAAGGTTAAAGAAAACATACCTTTTTTTCCCATGCAGTGCACATACATTTATCAAACACATTTGCCATCTGTGCATCAATTTTTAACAAATACACTATTTCCATGTAGTACACCTACAGCAATGTAAGATTATTATTTATCTATTCTTCTTTAGAGAATAACTTTTATTTGTGGCTAATAATAATCAACATCTTTAGCATTTTGCATTTTTTATTCAGCTTTTTACACTTCATAACTTTGAAAGTTTTTGCTTTCAACTTTTCAGTTGTTCCTTTGTTATATATTGCATTTTTAATTTCTTATGAATGCCATCATATCAGCATCAAATCAAGTCACCATGTAAAAGAAAATGGCTTTTTTTTCTCATTGTTCTTCTGTATTCCTGACTGTAATCAGTGTGGCTCCACAGGGACTGCTGTTTGGGAAGTATCATTTAGCAACTGGCAGAACACAGGATGAAGTGTCAGGACTTACTCTGTGGAAAACATGATATCACTCAGATCTTTTCACCCATCTGGTAATTAGAACAACTATCTTTTCACATTCTTGGTCAATCATGCCATAACCATTCTTATTTAAAAACAATGTTCAGAAATTAAAAAAAAGTCATTCTTCTTGATAGAATATTGTGAGTATATAATTCAAACTTGTTATTTTTAATATATCTTTCCATATGATCTGGATCCTGAGAATCTTTGATACTTCAAATGCTTATGATTAGATCATTATTCTACTGAAATAATAATGATGTCATCATCATCACCATCATAATTAGTATTGCTAATTTATTTGTTTATTTATTTATTTATTGTATCAATTATGATGTTTGAATGGTTGTAGAAGCATTGGCAAAGAAAGATCCACACTTTCAGCAGATCATGTGTGCATATTATGGCAGGGAACCTGAAAAAGCTGATACTGACTTGATTTTCCTTATTTACACCAAACAGTTCAGACTCTGCACACCCTGAGGTAATTTCAAGAAAGAGTTAAAGTCACTTTAAAATGGAACACCAGCTGGGTTCAAACTTCAAAATTCAATTGCAATTTTACAGTGAAACAGTTGTAAAAAAAACCCAAAACACAGGTCATTTAAAGCCTCTCAGTAACTGCATTTCAGACCAGTTAATATTAAACCCTTTGTTTTCCCTAACTGAAATCTTTGATTCCACTTGAAGAGAAGACATGCTCTGATTTAAACCTTCTTATTTTTTTATTCATGGGTTTTTTTATTGGGAAAGCCATAAAACTGCTTCTGAATGATGACATTTCCAATTTTATACTCCTGGTACAAACCATTGATGAGAGAACATCTCAGACTCTTAAATATTCATCAAATTTCTCACTTGTGTTCATTAGTAGTCCATATAAATATATATATAATACATATGCACACATATGCATATATAATGTATATTCAGTAAAAGTACTACAAACATATTAAGACAATTCCTAAAGTCCTGGAATACAATCTGCCAGTCCAGGAAAATCTTAGCCTAAAGTTCAGCTACACTCTCACGGATCTTTCTGGCCTTCCTGACCAAGACTCACAATTTCACAAAAAAACCCTTATTTTCTCTAGCAGTTTAAGAACTCATCAAACACAACAAAATCAAGCTTAGATCTAAAAGTCTCATTGTTTAATATTAAAATAATAGAAGAATCTTCATCCAGATTGATTCCAAAGCACTTTAAAAATTATGTCTAATTATGTCTAGCACTAGGCTATTCATGAATGGAATGGTTCAGCTCTACCTACTGAAGAGATGGAAAATAATTCATCAATTTTGTGAAAATAGGTGTTTAATGAAATAAGTTTAGTTCAAACAGCAGGACTTGTACACTGTTACCTTAGAGAAATTTCCGTAAAAGTTTCAAACCCCCCAGAAGTCACCTAGGATAAAAATGTTTCCTGTCAGCCTGGGATTTTCCTACCATAAGTATGAGTCTTCCCCTGGAGACTTCTGTGATGTCTCAAAATGAACCAGACCATCATTAGAGGTTTATCATTCATAGTCTAAGCAGGTGTAATTTTTTTTTGGCTCATGAGCCTTAATGGTTATGTTCCTAGAAAGTGCAGGAAAGCCTGTTTTGACAAGAGTTTAAGTATTTTTACAGGTTGTATGTTTCCCATTTGTGTCATGTAGCACAGGATTGTCACTAATGCTTATTTTCACTCAGGCTAAGTCCCATGTACTCCTGAAGAAGGTAGATTCTGATCTCTCACCTTGCATTATGCAAGATTTAAAAGGGGAACCAGTCCTCATCATGGTCTCAGATACACACTAATGGCTAATATATAGAAAAAAATTCTTACATGATTAGCAAATTAAACTGAAAAAGTTAACTGCAAAATAAAATAGTTTTTTTCTTTTACATCATTGATAGCTGCTAGGAATTCTATTAATGTGTCATTAGAGGGAGGATCAATTCAATGTGTATTATCAAACAGAAGGCATCACTAGTCTTAGCAAAGTGAGAAATGAGGATATATAAAATCCCTGCTGCACAGTTACAGAAGGTATGAAACACAAAAGAAGGTTAGCAGATTCTTTTAATGGAAAATTTATTCTTGTCAGCTTGATTAAATTATCTCAAAACCTAAAACATTCAGGCTTTCTCAAGTTCAGGAAAGCTAACACTGAATTACAATGACGGAAAATAAAATAAAAACAATTTTTTAAAGAAGTCAGTTTAAAACAGGACAATTGCAGAACAATGTTCATGAGCAGCAGGTAAATAATTGCTCATGCACTATAAAGCAAATCCACTGGCTAAAAGCTGTATAGCTGTCAGTTGCTAACTAAAATTCTTTAGTATATGGGCATCTGCAGCATGTTTCTGCTTTGGATGTGACAAATCTTACTAAGATTTAGTACTCATATCTGTGAGCTTTAATGATGGTTTCAAGAGAGAAACCCTTGGGAGTGTAAACTGAAAGGACATTAATCCAGTACTGTTTCTTCCAAAACAGCACTTAAGCATTGTGGAAAAGTATAATATTTGTGTTTTTATTTCCATCAGTAAAAGTAGACTTGGTCTTTATGACAGAGATTCTTGAATTTGTCACATATTTAGATTTGTTAATCATGGGAGGACAGCCTCCTTGTTTCTCTTGAACACCTGTACTCTTATACAGAGACACATGTGTATGCATACCCAGAAAGCCTAGTGGGGCATATGAACATAGACAGAGGGTTAAGCAGAAAACAACTTTTATGGAAGGAATGATGATACAGACTACTTTGCACAGAAAACGCCCTATGGGTCAGATTAAGAAGTCCTGAAACAGCAAGGGTAATAGAATTGATTTGGTAGGAATGTCTGGTTAATTTTTCACAAGGCGTAGAGTCCTCAAAAATCAATAACTTTCTGCTGTATCTTTATTCTTCTGAATAAACTCTGTCTGTCTAAGAAACCTGATTCCTAAGCTCAGTTAGAGTCATAAAACATTCACAGACATACACAGCACAAAAAGAAACACAAGCTTTCCCAAGCAGCAGCGAGCATTTAACCCCAAGGTAGGACAAAATGAATTGTTCTTCCTTGATAAAGTGTCGTCCTTGCACAGATGTAATGTTTCTTCTTTTCTTTAGTGATATAATTTTCTTTATTTTTGTTGTCAATACATGGGCATCTACTCAGAAATTCTTTTAAAATTTCCCTTTTGCCCATGAATATTACATTCAGTCTATCACATTTTACATTTTTAAAGCATACAAAAGAAATATAACTACTCTTACAAATGATACAAGCAGGGATGCACATGACCTTGCTGCTACAGTAGGTTAGCAAATGCTCTTGGAAGGAGGGATAACACAGAAAATGTGAGAAATCAATATAAAATCAGGGAATTTTACCTAGAGCAGGCTGGAGCAAACTCCACCTTGAGTAACACTGTGAAATCTATCTATGCTATGTTAGCTACTAAGTTAATCTTTCTGCATCCGATCTATTTAGGTCCACTGATTATAGAGCACCTAGGGAAATAAATCTCTTGAGATAAGCACTTGCATTTACCTGTCTGAAACTAAACTGTGTAAACGCCTTTCCTCTTTCTTTGAAAAGATGTTGACTATGACTACACAGCTGTATCACAAAACTCCTGATTTCAGTTACAGTTTTCCAAGTGTATTAAATTTGCTTTTGCATCATAGAGTTTACTCTCTGTTAAGCTGGTCTCCAAGAAGATTTTATGCCATTCCAGGTGGACATACAAAGTAATCAAGACATATCCTGAGCAGGAACTTCTTTAGCTCATATGAATGTTCGCAGCCAAGAGTTGCATCCTAAGCAGGAACCTTCCTTGAACATATGAAAAGTCAGTCAAGCAATAGTCACTGCTCTTCCTATTCTTAAAGGCAGTGAATTAAATGACTTGTAAACAGCACTCTCCTTTTCTCCTTCATCTGCCTGTCCCTTCTACCTCAGAAATAATTACATACAATGAGTGAAAATTCTGGCAGATGGGAAAATTTCACACAAACTTAACCCATTTGCTATAACAATTTTGGCATCTTCACTCTTCAGAATTCGTATTTAAAGTATTTTGCAGATATTCATACAGATTTTTTATATTTAGGAGGTCTGTAGGCAAGTTGGGAAATAAGGAGGGAAGGAGAATTAGTTAATTAGAACTAAAATAACAACTCCTCCTCCAGACACTGTGCAACAAAGCACACAACTGGGATGCAAACCTGTGGTGATTGATGTCACCTTCACTACTGTTACTTAATGGTCATGTCTACACTGGCACAAACACATCCTTACAGGTGGATGTAGTTTGAGTGTAGATTCAAAGGTCCATGTAGCTACAACAAACTTGGAGAATTAAAAACAACTGTAAACTTAAGCAGATTATTTTTTCGTACAGTGAAGATATAGAACCTTAGCAACAGAGATTACTCTGGTTACAGAATTTTCCATTATTGTAGGCAACTGTTGGCCAGAGAGATCTCTAAATTCTGTTCTAAATTCTAAGAAAAAAATAGTTTTATTTTCCCTTATTAATTCAGTTGTACCATCTGAGGTTGGACCTTTTTTTTTTTTTTTTTTTGGAAACTGATATAAGCATGATGGATAAAATACAACAACAACAATAACAACAACAAACCCCCAAACATAAAACAGCAACAAAACTCTAAACAAAAACAAACAAATAAAACTACACAACGAATCCAAACAAATAAAATCCAAACAAAAACACAAACAAAAAATACCCTTAATTTCTCTTTCACTTATTATATATTTTTTCCCCTAAATTCTGATATTTAAATTTTACTTCACAGATTTTAATGACCTTTTAAAAAATTCTCTGTATATGTGGAACAGAGAAATACATCACTATAGCTTATCACCTCCAATATAAGCAGTTATCCTGCTTGGGTAGTATCTCAAAGGCAAACTGAAATAGGGTAGGAGCAGGAACGTGCATGAGCCCTAAAATATGTCCATATCTCAGTGGAGTCCATTTGTATTTAAGTAGATTCTGTAAGATTGCAAAGGTTGCTTGAAATATTACAACAATAGATTTTCTTATGAGCTATGTGTAAACAATGTGATGCTCCATGTGATGCTCCGAAGGGCCACGGCAGACCTCGATGATGAAAACGGTGTCAACATCCGATATCGTACCGATGGGATCCTATTCAACCTAAGGCGACTGAAGGCCCACACTAAGATCTTAAATCATCTTGTCCGTGAGCTGCTTTACGCTCATGATGCCGCCCTCATCGCCCACACAGAAGTAGCTCTGCAACATTTAGCATCCTGCTTTGCAGAGGCTGCTGAGCTTTTTGGGCTGGAAGTCAGCTTGAAGAAGACAGAAGTTTTATATCAGCCTGCACCTCAGGAAGTCTCCCATCATCCCCATATCACCACTGGGGAAACAGAGCTCAAATCAGTTAAGCAGTTTAATTATCTGGGAAGCATCATCTCCTCAGATGGTAAGATTGATGCTGAAATAGACAACAGGTTAGCAAAGGCATACAGAGCTTTTGGTAAACTCCATAAAAGAGTGTGGCAAAACAAACACCTGAAGAACAGTACTAAGATCAGTGTTTACAAAGCCATTGTACTGTCTACTCTTTTATATGGATCTGAATCATGGGTCATTTACTGCACCCACTTGCATCTCTTAGAATGCTTCTATCAGCGCTGCCTCTATACAATCCTAAACATCCACTGAACTGACTATGTGACCAACAAGTCTGTCCTTGAACAGGCAGCAGTCATGAGCATTGAGGCCATGCTGCTGAGAACACAGCTGTGCTGGGCAGGGCACGTCTCCAGGATGCAGGACCACCGCCTCCCTAAGATCGTGCTCTATGGGGAACTTGCCACTGGCTGCCGCAAGAGAGGAGCCCCGAAGAGGAGATACAAGGACTGCCTGAAACAATCCCTCAGCCTTGGCCATATTGATCACCACCACTGGTCTACCCTGACCTCCAGTCAGGAGGCCTGGAGACACACCATCTATAATGCTGCTGCTGCTTTTGAGAACGCACGCAGGATCACTCTCGAGGAGAAAAGACAACGCAGAAAGAATCGCATCTCGTCGATATCACCTGGGGAGTCTTTCTGCTGTGCCTTCTGCAACCGGACTTGTCTATCTCGCACTGGCCTTTTTAGCCATCAGCACGCTTGCAGTAAGCGTGGGTAGAGACCTTCTCAAATCTTCGTTCATGATGTCATGCCTAGCCATGATGATGATGGATGTGTAACCACCTAAACCTGATATAAGTTGAGTTACTTTGGGAAACATCCTTTCTCACAGTTAGGCAGCACGGGGTTCCATCTTGTATCCATGCACAGGACGTTCAACTGCCTTTGCATCCTACTGCAATCATCATAGAACAGCCCTCCCACAAATGAGCCATTCTGATACATTTTTTTTCATCCTATAGCAGCTAACATTCCATGACAGTTTTTAATTCTGGTGCTTTAGACAAGTGTGAAATATTTCCCTGATTGTGGAAAAAACCCTTTGAATTCTTATTTCTTAATAGGAGAATGATGGAAACAGCTCAAAGGTATTAAATTCCCTGTGTAATTAAATGAATTAAGTCTTAGTTATCTAATTTCTCCCAGAAAAGATCTCTGGCCTCCATAGGTCTGCAATAAAGATGAATTTGTGTTTAGGGTTAAAATTGTCACAAGTCTTATTTTAAGTTTCAAGACAGAATGAAAGGAAGGACAGTCAAAACCCACAGCTTCCCTGGGTTTAATGTCAAGTCCTTAAGCTTCCTGTGATTTTCATGAGAGCATATACATTAGCCTGGGATTAGCAAAAGAAGCATTCCCTTTTAAACTTTCTTCTGCATTTTATTCTTGAAAAAAATCATGTTCTGCTAAGGTTATATTATAAACATTTTGCAGCAATCTACTGAAAATAACCACAATGTATATATAAAAAGCATACTATGGTATTTTTATTTCTGTATGTATTTTGCTGTGCCTTCTTCCAAGTACCATTTGAAATCTCTCGTATTAAAATTTGTTTCTTTGAATTTCAAATTAGAGAGGAAAATTCATTTTCAAACTCTGATTTGTTCATAACCATTGTCATTGAACGAAGACAGAGCTCATTTTTAAACCATTTTCTATATAACAATAAGAATGATAATAACATATGCTGAATGCATAAGCAAAATGCCAGTGACTGAAAGATTAAGGCTTTCTCTTGACTTCATGGAAAACATTTCACAGCTGGTATTTCAGCAGAAGCATGCTCAGTGAGAAAACTTGTTGCCAAAGAAAATGTTTCATTTTAACAGTTTTTTCTCTTTATTGGGTGTTTGTTTCAGAGTACTGAAAGGTTTATGGAGAATATTTTGGTTTAATGAGTATAAAAAAGAAACTGATTCCTTTAACAGACTTGCTCAATTCAGCTTTTTCTTTCCTCAAGAAAATCTCTTTCATTTTATTTTCTAAAAGGAAAATAAATAGCTCCCCTTCCTCCTCTTCCATCTTTCCTCCTTTCTTTTCTCCTGATCCTCTCATTTTCAAATACTCTACAGTCCCATCATTCTTGTCTTATCTCCTGTTTGGCCATCAAAAGTAAATAAGAATCATTTTTGAGGTTGAAACTAGTGATGCTGCAGAATGGTGGATGAGGTGAGGTATGAGAAAGCTTTCACCTGAATTAACCTTTAGCCAGTGCTCCAGGTTAGCAGCTATGGTAAAAGAGCTCCAGCTTTCAGAACACTAAATATTGGCCCCATGGAGGCCAGTGTTAGAGCCTGATTACTTTCTGTAGCATCAGTGTTTCACCCTGAGTTTATGGACAAATAGGAAATTTACCAAAACTGGTTTTCTCTACACATGGAGATGACCTCTCAAGACTTCTGAAGCTTTCTTGTATAAAAACCAAAATTTTGTTTTCTATGGAATTCATCATATAGGATATGTTTTTCCTCTCAAGAAATGTGAAAAATTAAGGCTTCTGCAAGTATTTACAGGCTGTTGTTATCTAGTTAAGTCTTCTGCAAACTAAGTGGCCTATAAACTCCAGATAGGACATAAGACTAATGAGAACTTGCTATAGCTGTCTCTGTTTCCCTTTGTGTTCCACCAAGAATAATTTTCTAGCTGATGTAAGGAACGTTGCTGGACTGACATTCAGTGCTTCACTGCTGCAGTTTTGACCAAAAGATATTTTCTGGAACACCCAAAAAATCCTTTAAGCACAGCAGGACCAGAAAAGTGAGTAACTGACACACCACAGACAATATCACAAAGTTGTTCTTGTTGACAGTGCCAGTTTATATATATTTTTTTAATTCTTTTTAGCTGCACGCAATGCCAAAGGATCTGTCGATCAACATGATACCAATGACAGCCGAGGGACCAGTTTGGAGGCAGCTGCTTTAAAAAACTCAGCCTCTGGGAATTCCTGTAGTTACATTCACAAATGGATCAACTCTATCATTTAGAAGTTCCCAGATGCAGTGAGAGTTAACATAATTGTAAAGGACAGCGACGCAAATGAGTATCTGAACAATAGAAACAGCCCATGGGAGGGAAAAAGCTGGTACATGGAGATTAGACTTGAACTAAACCCCAAGACAGGACAAAGGAGAAATATAGTCCAAAGGCACTCTGTGATGCATAAAACACTGACCAAGAATATACCCCGAAAAATTATTTGGATTATTACTTCTGATTAATCCAGCTTGTCTTCATGTTTATGAGCCTCAGCTTTGTACAGTTTCCATAACAAATACTAAATAAACTCTACAAGTGTATTAGTTTACTATTATTATTGCAATATTTCTAAAATGCAACCTACTCTTGTTTTTATTACACTACTAGATCAGGAAAAGTAAAAAGAACAGTCTTTTTACGATTTACAGCACCCAGCTTTGTAGGAGGTAAGCTACTATAGACTCCTGATCTTCAGATATACATTAATTTATTATAGTTAATAACTATACTGCTGAAAATGGTGTTCATGAAGCTAAGGCCTGAATATTAGCACTATTGTGCAGACAGAGGTCATTCAGAGTTCTCACAGTCCCTTTCAGTGCACCTTAATCTGTACTTAATCCCCTGGCTATTACAGGTCCACAGTTTTCACACATTGCTTTGCCAACATACATCAATCCTGGTCTGTGAAGTGTCCCCTGTTATTCCTGTTCCATACCTTTCTTTAGGAGAAAAATATATGTCATTCTTAATGGTATAGTGAAATCTGTAATGTGGATAAACCGCACCTAGGGGGGTCAGATTGAACCATTAAAATTATTTTCACTATGGGTCCTGACGCAGAACTGGAGCACTAATCTCCAGAGATAAAGGGCATCTGACTGATTTACTACTTTAGTCCGCACTTCTAGCTTTGACTTTATTATTTGTTTACTCTATATCTTTCACCTATTTTCTAGACCCTAAAGCATTCAGAAGGTCTTGGCAACATAACTGTATTCAAATGTACAGTGTCTGGCTGATAGTTTTGAAAAGTTCAGAGCATATCTTCATTATCTGAACTGGAATTATTTGACTCATTGTAGCACAGGTTATATTGATATGAAATAGGCTATTATACAGCAGCGTAGGCATTCCTACAGCAGTAGTAATACAGCATTAAAAAAACTTGTGGAATGGACACAATGCTTACTATCTTTGCATTGATTTCTCCAAGCAGGAATGATGATCAAAAACTAATTTCAAGCTGAGTTAAATTTCATGAAGACTGAATAAAATTTTCTATTCTTTCAATTACTACACATCAAAGAGTGAGATAGCATTAAAAGAATGGCAACTTGTTTGGAGTGTTTTCTAGATCACTGAGATTCTCTTAAAAACATCTTCTAGGATTTACCAGTATGCATTCAAAAAGCCCTCAGCCCTTGGTGCACCACTTTTAAAAGATTCCTTTGCTCCATATAGTTAGAAAATTTGATTTTCACTGCTTCTTGCTAGTGGAATAGATGGAAGAATATGAAGTGCTTTTCTTTGCATGTCTGTATTCTTTCTTCTACATATGAATCTAGAGACTTAAAAGATTTGTAATATCTAAATTAGAGAGATAATTAAAGAAAAAAAGTGTTCTTTTTCTTATGGTTGAAGTCTGGCAATGAATTCAATGACTTCACTATATCCTTAAGGGATACTGAGTGTGAAAAACAAACACTTCTGGAGACAGGTTTTGAAACATTGCATAAATCATGGTCTGTAAACAGTGGACCCAAACTGTTTTGATGGTTCACTGAAAAATATTTCAGTGGCCATTTGGTATAAGAAATGCTATTTTTCTCCCTTTCTATTTGTCTTGGATGAAACATGTAAGGACTGGGACATTGGTTAGTGATTTGGGAGAACTTGAAAGAAGAAAGCAAAAAGAAAAAGGTATACCAAAGGAGCTGAAGTTTCTCACAGTCATCTCAAGAGACAAGCTATGATCCCTTTGTCTTCATTTTTCCATCAGTTATTATATATCAGATATCAGATATCTACAATAGCATGATATTATTGTCAACAAATATCAGTATATAAAGTATAGCATATGGTTATGGGCACAAAACCCTGTAACGGCAGGATTAGTCTTGGTACAGAAATGTTCAAGGCAAAATCTGCAATTATATGATTGTAATTGCATCACAAAAGATGATATATGATTCGAATAACAGTTTATAGAAACAGTTTATAAAAAAGATGCAAATGCAGTTTATGAAAATTAGTGACATGGGGGAAGGTGTTGAGGAAGTTAACTATGAAGTTTTTACCACAGGTCTCTGTGCTACTTCCAGTCTACTTTCTGTGCAATTGCTGCTATAGAAGTCATCCATGGGAAAAGTGAAAACAGGGCAGAAGAGACCACTGCAGAATGTAACTGGATTACCTCTGCACTCAGTATGCAATTCTACATTGATGTTGCTTGACACAAACCCTTGTGCACTGTTTACAGAAGTGAGAGAAAAGTAGTTACTCTGAGGACCTGGAAATTTTAGGAGGGACTGAAATTAATAAAGTTATGTTACTAATTAGAAGTTGTTTCTAGTCACAAAAGAACAGGAAAAAATAGTGAGAACAAACCTGTCTCTCAAACCATCTGTAGACAGTGTAATATGACATTATGAATTACATGTCTAAGGCAATATGAAATAATTGCCTGCTTTTGTGGGAATTGAATTCACTGACCTTGGAGGTTCTTGTGAGTCTGTATTTGGTGTCTGTCTTTTTGATCACAACAGCAGGAAGGGTGCTTATGCCTTCGGCCCTTGTCTTCAACTAAAACTCAGTTTACCTTCATTATAAAATCATGTAACTCTATTTATTTGTATTACTTCTCTGTGGACCGATTTTTTACCTACTCATCATCTTTTTTTTTTTTTTTTTAATTTACTCTTTAAAAAGGGTTTTCTAACAAGTCTATATTTTTCACACTAGATTTTCATGTTTTTTAAGTCAAAATAACATTTAATTTTAATATTATTTGAGTCAAGATTCTAAACTCACATCAATGAAGAAGATTCAGAATCAAACATAAGATATTTCTTCATCTTTATTTTAACAGAGGGTATTATGATAACAGGTGGGCACTTGAAAAATCTAGAAATTTTATTGTACAGCTCTGTGCATTTTAACCAAGCCTGAAACACAGAATTAATATGATGTGATGGAATGGTTTCATATAGTAACTTTGATATGTCATGTTGGTAGCACAGTAGCAGCTAAGTAAATATGGATGCTTAATGGAGTATATTGCTAGAGCACTGAATATCAAATTAATGGTCCTATTTATAACTCGCATTTAATATTCAATCATCTTAAGACCGAAGGCTATTTTTTTAAGCTGTTACGGAGTGGTTTTTTTTCACCTTCCTCTCTCAGTCCCAAGATTAAGCACCATATCTTGAGCTGGCATAAATTGTTGTCGCCCTTCTGAAGGCAATGAAGCAATTCTAATTTACACTAACTGAAAATTTGTCCAAACAAAATGAAGAATCTGATCCCTAAAGGGAAGTAGTTACACAGTTTCTCTCACTACAGTGATAGCTGGAGTGTGAGAACATTTTAGGATTTAAAAAAAGGTGGATTATTTATATTACTGCCATCAGAAATTAGTTGGGAAATTTTATTTCCGTGTTGGGGGAAGCTGTTCTTGTTGGATCACATGCAAGGCTGTAAAAGATGGGATGTTAGCAATTAAAAATAAGCCAATTGCCTATACTGACACCACAAAGAAAAAAAAAAACAAAATCACAAACAACAAACCACCAACCCCCCCTCCCCCCAAAGTCCTTAGTTTTAAACTCAAGAAAAGTGTCTTTCATGTGTGGTATTCACATTATGTATGAACTTAAATAGCCATGCCTAGCAACAATACAATTGAATAATTCATTATATCATACTATTACATTACTATTTTCTCCCAACTTCAAAGGTCTAGGCATCAGCACTGGAAACACATTTTGATATAAATGATCAACAATATTTCATAAGTAATAAAAAAAGCATACAAAGAGAACAGTTCTGGACTCTTACTTGACTTCATATTCTTTCTTCCTTCACACAACAACTTTACTGAATAATCAAAATGGGTTTATAAGCCCTTAATGAAGGCATGAAATCTCAGGGTCATTTATCTACAATCAAACAATGTGACCTTTACATAAACTTGAAGTTCTGACAGTCACAATGACTGCAGTTCAGCTTACAGCATCATTGTACTGCAGTAGCAGATGTTTGTAATTGTACTTGTTCCACCACGCCTCTAATGATGTGCAATTGTCTTGAGGGAAAAGCAAAAAGCCAACTTAATTTAAGCATCGAAAAAGTGTTTGCTTCAACAATTTAAGAAAAGATAGACAAAGTAGACAGTATGAGTTCTCTAAACAAGACAAACCTTTAGGGATGAATTAGTTTGACTATATCTTTCATTAAGCCTACAAAAAAAACAGAGCTGCCAAAAGTACATAATAATATGAATTAGTGTATCTGTTCATGTTTTGGCTATTTCATCTCAATCAATATTAACTTAATTAGCTAAACATAAATCTAGCTGCTATTCTCAAAAGTGTTTCACACTCACTTCCCTGCCACGAAGGATGCTTTCATTTTATGCTTCACATAGCACAAAAGAATACATTTGCATCATACTTTCCTCATTTCACCTCACCTTCCAATATTGTTATAATTTTGAAGACACCTTACCCTGTTTCCAGTGATACAGAGCCCATAATAGTGCTCATGGACCAGAGGCAAAGCAAAATACATCAAGTTAACAACAATTTTGTTACTTTTGAGAAATAAATGGAATGAGGGGATAAGTAAAACTAAACTCTTATTTAAATACTTTCACTAGCATTTTTTTGTGTTAATATTATTGAAACATTGTTTCATCAAGAAAAAATTTGCTGTATGGCGTAGTAAAATATCTATTGATAGAGTTACATTCTGATATAATTTAAATTTACGTCTTCTAGATTTGTATTTCATTTTTCTCCCATGCTGGTAACTTTCCTCCAGTCTGTTATCATATTAGGGCTGATTGGGAACCAGATTAATAACTTAATGTATCCCCATATTTTGATTTCTTTTCAAGCTGTAACCCAACATTTGTGTCAGTATTAAAAAAAAAAATTCAGAGCAAGTTCTCTGAATTCTACACAGCAGCATTTCACCTATGTGGGTCTCTGAGGACTGGAAATTCCACGTGAAGCTTTCCAGTACTCAGAAATATTTCCTTCTGCAATTTGTTGATGGGAATGTGCTGTCAGCATGTGGGGGTTTTAATTCTAAAAGTCAAACCAATGTTTGAAAAGGAACAGGTGTTTATAAGACTTTCAAATCCAAAAACTGTTGACATGCTTTCTGAGCATGTAAATCAAATATGAAATGTCCTTCTACCAGCTGGTCTACATAACTCCTTCCCACCCCTAACTCCAACATATGCATATATTTAAAGTGGGTGTGTACACAGACACACACAACACACACATGCGCACACACTCACATACAAATCTGTGTTTCAGTTATCTTCCTCCAAGTCTCATTTAGATTTTGTGTTCCAGGTGGAAAAAGCTATGAAACAGTAGTCTAGCTAGACCCCTTCAGACATTGAATTAGCATCAAGATGTCAAGTGAAAGCTGCATCATCTCTTCTGTCTCACCTCCACCTCTTCACAATGATGAAATCATTCCTTCAAAATTCCTTTTAATACTCAATATATTTAATTCATGAGATCAACTTAATGTGCCCCAGAAAATAATGTTGCCTCTTGGAACAGCAGACACTGACCTAAAATACCACAGTTTTCCTAAAAATTAGACCTCACTGTCTGCTATAGAGAAAGGCAAAAAGGCTATAATATCATTTTCAGTCTAAATGGGGAAAAGGAAAAGGGTAAGATGGGAGTTTTTTCCAAACTGCAAATCTGGAAATGTGTCTAACTCTGATATATTATTGGTTTACTAAAATTAGATTTAAACATATAATAATTCTAACATAGCGAGCACTTCAATCGGTCCAGTTAAAATTTCTCATTCCTAGTATGCATACAGAAATATCCTTCCTATGGACTGACTGGAATTCTTGAAATGCCTATAGCACAGTGTTCAGGACTCAGGGTAAATATTACTTGCATTTTAGCTCGTTCACAAAAAACAGCCTTCTCCAACAATATGAAGTCTTCAAGGGCATCAGTTTCTTTCAGTGGCAAAATAGATTCCTTCTTCCAGTAACACATAATTCAATACGCTGATAAATCTGATCCAATGCATTTGTTTTTTTACCTGTGTCAGACTTAGACAGATAATTTATAAAGCAAGCTGATGGTTGTAAAGAAGAACACTGCATTCTCATTTGTCTTTACACTGTTTGACATTTGAGTGTTGCAGTGAGTTCATGGACAGCCCAACATTTCCTCACAAAGCACATTGTGTGTGTTTAGGTGTCAACCTAATACAACACATAAATATGTCTGAACGTGTGAGTCAACTCTTTGAAGACATATTCAGTAGGATTGGTCAGAGAATAAGATTTCCCCTGAGGTTTACATCTCTAGTTTCCACTGGACTACAACACAACTATGAGCAAATGACATCAATAAGCAGAGAAGGCCCCAGAGCTGCATGGAATGCTGTTGTTCTTCAGAGATATTTAACTTTCTTCAAATTTAAGGGCAACAAATCACTCAAAGTCTGTCTTCTCATCAGCCTTATCTAATCTCAGCAGTTTAGACTTGTGGATGCCGATACGCAAAAAAAAAAAAAAAAAATCCTCTTCTGGCTCAAGGTGCTCATCAGCCATCTGGAACTGCTTCCTCAGTCTCATCCATTATGTAAATGAGATGTAGTATTCGTTATGTTTCATCTACTGATACTAATACATTAATGTAGATGTTACAGCCTAAACCCCTGAGAAGGAATTGGTTCCATATCACTCACTGGCTTGAGATCACATCCCATTACTTTTAAAAGCCCTGTGGCATTTAAGGTCACTTGATTTTTAATAAAGCAGATTTCTGTGATGTCAGTAAAATGGTAGCTACCACTCTTCATTTTCTTATCTTTTTTTTTTTAATCTTCTCAAGAAATCATAATCTATGAAAATAGTTTCTTTATTTACCTTCATGTCTTTTTACTGTTTCAGAATAAAATAACTGAAAAGTTCTTTCCCTATGCTTAGGATAAAGAGGAGGGTGAAAGTGTCAGGGAAATTGTTAACAGAAATAGTAAGGAGATATAGACAGGAGCTGAATAACAGTTCTGTTCAACGTTTCACATGTCTTTGATTTTTGATACGTTAAATGAGACAAATTCAATCTGGTAATATGATACCTGTGTAAACAGTCCTTAGTCGCTCAAGTGAGTAAGTTGAAATCAATGAGTAAATAAGCATTATGGCTGTGTCCTTGAAAGGCATAGTTTGAAAATGCTGCACACTCAACTGAGTCACATTTATAGCTGTGAAATACCATCCTGGATTGAGCCCTGTCAGAATAGGATAGCACACTTTGATGGAAACAGTAGGCATATTCCGTTCCAGTACCCTTTACCTTTTAAATGAATACTCACTACATGCCAGGGGTTTAACATGCTTTCTCAATATTCCCAATCACCTATAGTGTAAAAGAGGAAAGAAAAGCATGAAGTGAAATTAAAATCTGTCATTTAGCATGGGTAATTTAAATATGATTCTTCTGTATTAAAAAATTGCTTGCCAAGATCATGGTGGAAAAGAAGTCTAAATGCAATATGAGCTTTCACTGAGCTTTATCAAGGGAACTATTTGACTAGAAAATATAACCAAATATATTCTAGTCAAAAATAACTATTTGACTAGAAAATATAACCAAAATTGGGTTTTTAAGCTATGGAAAGGTATTGCAATCAGTCAAGAAAAGTAAAACATGCAGCTACATTCAATGAGATAAACATGCATATTATTAATAAATAATTTCAAAACTTTTTTTTTTTTATACTACTTGAGCAACCCCAGGGTCTTGAACAGGACTACTTAAATGAGAGAAGAGAGATTCCAAGCAACTATCCCTTTGAAGATGATGGGCTTCATAGAACATAACAGTTCATAATTTTTAGTATTATATGAGAATACAGCATAAGTTGCATTTAATAAAAATACACAAATAAGTTTCAAAGTGAAAGAATTAGTTGGATCTCAATTTGTCTATATTGAGGTTGATTCATCAGATCATAAATTATAAGATGTAATAATATGTAGTTTGAGATTAGGTATAAATATATTATTATTATTTTATAGGTATAAACCTATTATTTTTTCTTTTGGGCTATCATTCCATTTTCTTATATCTGTATTTATGTATATATATATATATATATCTGTATTTATCATCTTGAAACAAATCATAATATTTTGCCTCAAAGTGCAATAGAGAGAAAAATATATTTTTACGTTCTCCATTTTATCATAAACAATAGTAGCCAATATTCATTTGCATTTTAAATTTGAATACAAAATGAGAATGATGGATGGAAACTATATTTCTGCAAAAAATTATCTCCTTTCACATCTTGGAAGAACAAAGTCTCTTCTCTGGTACCAGCAACTGAAAACAAACTATATTATATTATTCTGTAGGGCTGGCTCTCACGTGTCCAATAATTGACTCAAGGGTGGATTAGTACTAGACTTTTTTCCATATTCAGCACACCTGTTTTTCTTACAACTGCTTCTGTTTAGCAGGCAGAGGAAGATGTTAAAAAGCCAGTATTTATTCTTGTTTGAAAAGAAGAGGTTTTCTTGAACTTTAACTCTGCTATTCTTTATCTGCTTTTTCAAATTATTGCTGCACATTGTTATTTTCACGTTTTCTGAATTAAGTCACGGGGGGGCATTTAGCTTCATGGAAAAACTATCAAATCCGGTATTGTTCTTTACTCAGCATATCCTATTTGGAGTTTGTTCGTGTGTTAGTATATGATATGCACTTGCTAACTGCTCCAATACCTAATTAAGAAGACAGTTCTCCTCCAACAGAGTGCTGAAGACTTTTGAACAAATTATGCTTTAACCCTGACATCAAATAGAACTGCAAAATTTAAAGCAGAATTGGCTTCAGAGTTTTGAAAGGGAAAAATAATGCTGTTTCTATTGCTTCTGTTTATTATGTTGTTATTCACTGATGCTAAATATTGGGTATGAAAAGTCAACAGTACCAATTAGCAGTTTAACTAGAATTGCAAAGATATCTTATAATTTTGCTCTAATTTCAGTCATTGCAAAATTCTGCTACAGATCCAAATAAAATAAGAAATAAGTACTACCAAATACATTCTTTAAAGCTGTCATGTTGAAGTTAAAATATACTGATCAGTTCTCAATTGGAACATTTTATACAACAACACATTCATAGAAACAGATTACCAAACATCATGGCACAGCTGGAAAGAAACAGGCTAGTTACATATTGGCTTCAAAAAATGCTAATTTGATCTGAACTCAGCTAATAGCTTTGAATTCTTGCAGCAAGCACAATTACAAAGTCAGATTAATCTCACTGAATTCAAGCTTGAAGTGTACTTGTTCACAAAGAGAAATGTTCGTTAATCCAGATTCAGCTTGTAAGTTAAGTATAGAATCCAAATATTTGAGACCTTTGACATTCTTTCAGTTTTGCAAAAGGAATTAGTTTTCCTTTCTACAATATACTGTGAAATAGATTCCACCCATTGCCAATAAATATAGTGAACATAGGAAATAATAGCATAATTTTGTGTAACTCAGTGGTGTACTCCCAGTTTTCCATCTGCTCACAGTGTAGGATGGGCTATTTTTGTTTGTATTAATAGAGGATCAAGTATCAGCATCTCCTAATCTTGAACATTCTCCATGCCAAAATGTGGCTTTTCCTACAAGCAGTGTGGATATTGAAAAATTTGAGAGTGAGTTTAGAGTTATACTTGAAAGCCATGTAGACAATCAGGAACAGGCTGTTTTGGTTTCATAGTATTATGAATTATGAATTAATATTATGAATTATGAATTAGTATTATACACTGTTTAGTGATTACATTTTTTTTTTTTTCTGTCAGGTTATAAACATTATCCTTCAATGAGCCACAGGGGAGGTCTTTCATGATCTGTGCTTCTAGATCATGGTATGATTTTAATTATCTGTTATAAAATATTTGAGTGAAGATGAACAGTTTTTCAACTCTATTTACAGATAAGAATTTTTTTCTATTTAGGAAGGATTAAGGAAAGATGGTTTTATAGCAGGAACCTGACAGAGCTTGGCAATTCTAAAACAGACTTAAAATTTTATAAAAATCCAGGTTTTGCTTCTACATTCATAATGGCCGTATGACTGTTCCATTCTTTTTAAAAAAAGGTTGCAAATAGGGGATGAAGACCTCTGAAGAGTCATTCTTAATTGCTGGTTCTCTCTAAAGAAGGGGAAAATAGCAAAAATGGTTTGTGAAAGAAACAAATGCTGAAGAGCATCCTAATCTCTGCTTGCAAGCTGAGGAAATCACTGTCCAATGAAACAAGGCTGCCTGTCTGCAGAGCAACTTAGGGGCAGATTCTGAAAAAATATCAGAGAATACGCACTGAAAAAATGTGCAATCATACTGAAGCCTTTCTAGATGGATGGGACTGGGCAGATTTCTACATATTCAGACCTGTCATTCAGCTCAGAAGAGCTTGGGCTTGGCCCAAGCCCAATATGTGATAAACACAATGCTATTATGTGAAAAAAGGTCTCTACTCTCTGAGAAAATGGGTCTGTAACCTGTGTTTCACCCTCATCTTACTTTTCTAACTTAAGTACAGATTCTTAATGAGGTTAACATATGTTGCAATTGCTGCACTTGCTACTAATAACAATCCCTAAATCTTTCTGATCTTTTTCCAACAAACACATTTTAAAGAAACTACTGGGAAACAACTCATGCTCATAGAGTCAAACTTCTGTGTAGGGAAGGACAGGGCTGGCTTTTTTTTTCCAGTGAAAACAGCAATTCAAAGTCATTTATCCAAGAATCAACTGAGACTGGTAAGTCTCATTACAAAAACACAGATGTAGGCATTGAAAATTAATTCTGGCTTTGTTTGTCACCTTCTGGAATGGAATTAAACCAGTGCCCTGAAGACTGCTGTCTGTAAAGCTAGTCTATTGTCTTCTTTGTTAGTTTGTTCTTCCCTCTTTAACATCCACACAGTGTGAAAATGAAACATATCATCCCTGCTTCTATAGTGCTGAAATCCATGGGTGTTCCTGCTTTCAGAGAGCAGGAGGCAAAGATCTGGGTCTGTAGAAATCTCTGGCAGGCTCACCAGTTTACTTGTTGCTACCTTTTGTTCAAACAAAGCCATGAATTGAATACAAAGGCAATTCTAAATGTCTGCATTCTGTTAATCAACATCAGTACACATCGCAGCAGTTTCAGCAAATTGTTTCTTCAGTACTTGACTCATTGCTGCAGGTGAACAGTGCCTAAGAATGCACTATCTCTGTCCCTAGACAGAGAGCTATAGAGAATGCACCTGCTTTAAAAACACCTCATTCTTATTCTCTTTCTTTGCAAACAGTTCTAAATTGAAGATTATTAGCTGCATGAAATCCAGACAGGGAATTTCAAGCTGCTGACATTGTGGCATTGAATATACAGAGCTCAGCAGCAAGACGCCAGCAGCAATCTGAAACAACCTTCACCAGGCCCCCCATCTAATAACTACAGATTCAGAGCATCATTGGATGTGCAGCCTCCCAAGGTTATTGAATAACAATCCTACTTCTGCTAATAGTAAATGCTCCTAGTTCTCTTATAATTAGTCACTGTGGAGTTTTTATAAAGGGTATTGAGTTGAAAGTTATTGCTGTGAGGGAAAATACACACACAGAATGGAGGGCATTATTCTTCTATCATGCATTAGAAATAGTAGCAGTTACCTCTGGCATTTTCTGTATACATTGAGGGCCTTTTATGCTCTGCATCCTTTGAGTGATTATTATGCTGGGAGAGGCTGGCACCTGAACATCTGCAGCCCCCCTAAAGCCAGTTAAGTCAGTTCCCTCTGCATGGTCTGCAATGGCCACCTAACTTAAACACAACAGATATTCCTGGATCTAGCAGGAATTTAAATCTTTTCTCCAGCAGACAGCATGTCAGTGCTTCCCACTGTGGGTAAGTGAGCCTGTTCTCTCTACATTGTAAACTGCAAATAGCTAGAGAGCACAGAGGTCCTCCTTAATCTATGGTGATCTTTATACTTTTTGCAGTTTTAAATAAAAGTTTCACAATTCTGCCTGGTGATTTAACCATGGTGTGGTTATCAGGCTGGCATGGCATCGAATTGATGCCATGAACATCAGTCTGTCTCACACTTCACCACTAAAGGTCAAAGGAATGAGGCGTGAATAGGTAAACAGGCTCATCAATAATAATATCTTTTATTTTCCAGACTGATGAGCTGTAAGTTGGATTGTTAGCACACTGTGATGTGTGGATGCTGGCAGGTTTTAATACCCATAAAGACAGCTGTATCTGCAACATGGGAAACTTAAATTTTAGTGTAAATATTTGAAGGATGAATACTGAAATTACAGATTTCAGAGTGCTTCCACCGTAATAAGTAATGAATGTCCTAACCAAAATAACACAGACTGAGTTTGAGTCCCAACTGGTCCATCCTTTCAGTGATGAGGAAAAGTAGAGCACAGTTCTGGCAGTCTGCAGAAATCTAACCACAAAGTGTTGCCTGGGGGAAGTGCATGTGCATGTGCAGTGCTGCAGTAAGAGGGCTCTGCACTGTCTTGGGGATGTGTGCTTTGAATGTTCAGATCCACGCAAACACATCAGCATCCATCTGCCACTGCCCTTGCCTTCACCAGTGACTGCATCATTTGCATTTTAATGCAGAGATTCTCTGCAGAGTTTGCCTAAGAAGCACATTTGTGAAAATGAGTTCAATTACTCTCTCTTCTTGGTCCTTTGGAAGTCTCAGAGAGAACCATAAAGTAGGATTTGTGGCTGAACATCAGGAAAAAAACAAGCTCTTTTTTTCCAGTGAGGTAAGGCTCAGCATTTCGAACATTTTCTGTTTGCAAAAGTCTGTGTCATGTGAATAACCATGAAGTTATCCAAACACAAAGCATGCATTGCTCTGTAATAATATAATTTGTTTTCTAAAACAAACAGAAAGCATTACACTTTCCCCTAGGAGATAACTGAAGCTTCTTTTCCTGTGGCATCACATTATTAACAAGATTTCTTCCCTAAACCACAAAAATTGAACTATTTGTACATTCTGCAAATTTCTCAGCTCACATTTCCCTAAACTAAACAATTATATTTATAATTCTCAAACAAAAAGACTCCTAAAGCCACTTTTACAATTTCTGTCATTTGAGACACAAGTTTTTCTTATGGCCTAAATCTACATTTTCACTTCAAAGGCTGCTATTTTGCATTCAGTTCCAGCACACTCAGCTACTGTTTCCCTATTGCCCTGCTATCAGATGTTCTGCAGGTTGACACTTATTACCGTGTGCCAAGAGAAAATGAAGTCAGCACAGTTACATGTGTTTTTTCCACAACTGGCATGTGTGATATTATCCTAATCAGTGTATCATTCAGCGATCATCTTACCTTGTGTCCAGGCTTGATTTAAGACACATTTTGAAAGCACAAAATTGGTGTGTGTGACATTCTGCTTTTTACCTGTTCCAGTACAGAAATAATTTTAAAAGGTACATATTGCTAAGGTTACTTGTTATTCATTAAACTAATGTTCTGCTCCTGGCAAATGACCTCTGTCCTATGAAAGAATATGGAAAGTTAGAAGCTAGACTTCAACATTTCTTTCTTAATTTTAAGTGACACTGGAAGGATAAAATTTCTGAATGAAATGTGAGGAAAATTTATTGATAGTATCCAACAGTACTTTTATATTAAAAAATATTTTTTCTTGTATATCATCTTCTTGGACAATGTCTCTAGATTTTTTTCATCTTTAATTCATTTTTTTTCTTATTAAG
Organism: Pyrocephalus nanus; assembly: GCA_038380795.1. Lineage (NCBI taxonomy): Eukaryota > Metazoa > Chordata > Aves > Passeriformes > Tyrannidae > Pyrocephalus > Pyrocephalus nanus. The sequence continues at coordinate 45,207,718 of CM076265.1, read as the reverse complement.
TGATTTTTTTTTTTTTTTTTTTTACTGACATGACATGACATGGAAGTATTATGACATACCGATAGAAGTCTGTAGTCCTTCTGCAGGAGAGATTAGAAAGATTGTGCATTTTTCTACATGCATTAACTTTTAAATACCTTTTTTATACCAAAAATGTTACATTAGCATTTTAAATTTATATGTTGTTGAATATTTTTTAATTTAAATTTCATATATATACATATATGTTGTAATTTTGGAACAAGACTATTTTCAGGTTCTCAGCTTTTTACACTATATGTGTGAGTAGAAATTGCATTTCTGTTTTTTGTGGTTTTTTTTGTTTGTTTGTTTTTTTTTTGTTTTGTTTTTTTTTTTTTTTTTTGTTTGGTTGATTTGTTCTGTTTTGGTTTGGTTTTGTTTTTTTTAAAAATGTGATTATAGCTGAATACTATCTGGAAGCTTAGAGGAATTATGAAAACCAAAAAATTTGAATCCCAAAATAGAACTCTTTACTATCTGTCTTGAAATTTAGAAAATGATTTTTCAACTATGACTAAGTTTCCCCAAAACAAAGAACAGACATAAGGGGAAAAATTCACACATTTTCCATTAAACAAGACTTTTTAAGAAAACATAAAATTATTGGTAATGAGAAACAGATAAGAAGAAGACATATGAGATCACTGAAGTTCCGATGTAACTTCTGGGCATAATAATATAAAGTTGAACTAAATGGGAATAACATTTTACTCATTCTTTTATTTATAGAGGAAAATGCTGGTTTGTTTCTTTCAAAAGATGATTTTGAAAAATCTTTGAATTAAGATTGTAGAAAGATGTAGGTAGAGTATAGAAATGAGAAATTTTAATCTTTAAAGCAGGTCCACTTTGGAACTCTCAACATATTCATGATAATTTTAAAATAAACTGTAAAGATTAAACAAACATTACAGAGTTATCAGGGTAGTTCAATTTATTGACCATATAATTTTATAGACTGATTTTCCTTTAATATTTTTGTTTATATTTTTTATTATTTCATTCTCTAAATCAATATGAGATGGAAAGGGTATAAATAAAACATGTGAACTTTATTTCCCAATTTGCCCTAAGAGAAAACTTCCCTTTTGTGTGAGTACAACCTGAGTAGAAACCTATCTCTGTAAAATTTCTTTTCTAAAGCAGTACAATTACTCTTGTATAAGTCTCTCCAAAATAACAACTAATTAGGCATACACATAGAGATGAAATTTAAAAAATATGCAGAAACATGAATGTTCTTTTCTAGTAGGAATCATATCCAAATGTAATATAATTAGAGCAACAATATCAGTTACAAGGCGATTACTTGTTAATGCTAGCAATACACTGTGGGGTTATGAGCAATTTGTAAATAAATCTGTATCTTAGTGGAATGATGGGAGCTTGCTGAACTTAAAGTTAACACTGTCCATAACTTTAACAACTGATTACATTAATCAAACTATGTTTTAATATGTGAATTCTGTTTGATAAAAAAATCTAGAGTTTACTTTGTTAAGAAACTTGTTTATTGTTTATTTGTTTATGAATTTTTTATTTACTATATTTTGGAAAAATACCAAATTTTGTGTTTTCAAAATAATATTTTTCTTTAAGCCATATATATATACATATATATATATATAAAAAGTTTTTTCTAAGCTGAATACAACAGCGTTATTTCTCATTGTGATGAAGAACACTGGAAAGAAGAAGAAGAAAAAAAAGAGGAAACAGCAAAAAGCATCTACAATGATGAAAATGACAATAATGAAAAATTATTTTCTGGTTTGTTTTTTCTATGAATCAATATGGGAATTCAATTTTGAAAACCCCAAATGATGTCCTATAAATTAACAAAGTAGTGTTGATAATATACTAGGGAGTTTTTTAGAATACTTTTTAAAAAAGAAAAATGGAAATCTGTTGTAAACCAGTAAGTATTTCTGTTTCTGAAACAGAGCATTTAGAATTTAGAATGTTGACATAGAAACATCAGGTATTAGAGATTTTTTCCCATTTTTGACTAAATAGTCACTAATTATTTCTCCAAGACACCTTTCTGTTTAAAAGGTTTCAGAAGCAGTGCTGTGGAACTTTAATTTCTTTTCTTGCATGAGTTGAAATTTTGTTATTTAAAAACATGGAAAAATTAAGCCTTCTGTACTAAAAAAGCAGATTATTAAACAACACTGTGCTATCAGGTTTTATTCTGATGTCACTTGATAGTGAAACATGTCAACAGGAAGTTTGTCTATCTGAAAAAAATAGCCAAAAACCCCCATACAACCCCCCCGTATTTGTGACTAAAAAAGCAACAGATCTTATGAACAGAGTTTCTTCTGCAGAGTTGAACACTGTAATGAAGAAAAAAAAGACAAGTTCCTCAAAGCAAGACCTTACCTAAGGTCAAAACCAGCTGGTGGCTCATGGGAAGTGTCCTCCTTTGCAGTGCACTAGGGATTTCAGAGCCTAATTTTCTCTTTTTATCACAGAGCAAATCATTATGGAAAACTTTACCACCCCAAACATTTCTAAGGGAACACTGACTGAAATCTTACAGTACATATTCCTAGGCAATGTAGGCTGTAAGACAGTCAGGATATCCTCCTTTTCCTCCTCACTGCTGCCAGGGCCCTGAGTGAACCCATGTGTTCTGATTGTCCTAAGCAGTCACCCAGGACCCCCCACATCCTCTGCCCCTGCCCTAGAGCTCCATTTCAGCTTCAGCTGATGTTTGGGAATGGCTCAAGGGGGACCTGGGCCACAGCTGGATCCTGGCACCCAGTTTGGATGAGATTATGTCGGCTGGGAAATATCAAGGAAGGTGAATGACACAATCTGTCTGACGATGAACTGTGTTCTTTTCTCTCAGGCACAGAGAATGGGCTCCAGTCTATTTCACTTATCAGTGTAACATTAGCCTGAGGAACTTCAGGGACTATTTCACTTGGACTATTTCTTTTGGGCAGTATAGAGAGTAAATACTACTGAGTATGTGAGAATCAGACAATTGTCGTTAGGGCTCAGTGACTTTCAAAACAACAGTGAGAAACATCACAAACCTCAAGTTGGAGCTCTCACTTTTGGGCCAGAACATTAGCTTAATAAAATAAAAGGAACACCTCTTGCTGTTTATGATTCATCAGCACATGTTTTCCCGATTTTTTTTGGCACAGTGGTCAGTACACTATTCTGGACTCCCTCACATAGACTCCAAAAGTTACAGTGCTTGGCTGTACTGGAGGTGGGAACCACAGAGCACCACAGATATTTACTTCACTTTTTCAGAGAGATTAAAGGGAAGAAAAATATATTTCTGTTATTCCACAGTTACTAATATCAAATGCACTTCCAAATATGGAACAACAACAATCAGCTTCTGCTCTGACGCTCCCAGGAAAACATTTCAGAAACCAACACAGTTTTTCACATTTTAAAGTGAAGTGCAACTCTGTAGGAGCTTGTCTATTAGATACTCAAGTACTTGTCACAGTTTTCCTACCAAAACCACTCCTTCTCTAATCATTGTAATACAAAACAGTTTACATTTGAGTGTAGCGCTGCAGAGAGGCAAAGACTAGCATGCCCCTTAGTCTACTAATAATACTTATTACAAGATTTATTGTATTATAATTTTATTGTGTATTTTTTGAGAATTAATCCCAAAGTAAGTGACATTTGCTACAGTTCTAAACCTACAGCAATCATTGATATGAAAGTGTGATATGAAAATGTTTGCTTGCCTAAAGACTTTATGGTCATTTTTATCCTCTATCAAAAGTATACCTTATTAAGGTAAGAACTGATAGGGGATGCTAAACTGAGGACTTTCACAATGCCTGTTCTCATTTAAAACTAGTTACAATTTTTTATGACCTGTAAAAGAAACAATGGCTTTTGATTCTTTAAACCTTTGAAATGTTGATTAACTACTCCTTTTCTGCCCTCATAAGTAGAAGAAATCTGAGATTTACACTGTTCAACATCTTACTAGACGTACCAGGGGTTAACTGGTTAAAGCATTGTTACAAGTGACCTATGGAAAGGTTTTAGGAAGATTTTTCATCTTTCAAAAATTAGAATGAGCTAATACTAAAGTGAAATTGACAGTTGAAAGCACTAAACAATAGATTAAAATGCAATTAAGCATGTATGACTGAATTGCATTCTGTTTTTGCCTTACAGCAAATGCAGAAATAGAGGTACATACAGTAACACAGGTTCTGCAAGTGAGCTGATTAAAATGAGTGAATTCTCCTTTAGTCTCATAACATAGTCATTGGCATTGTAAAGGGAGTTAAGGAGTGCCAACCCTTTCTGTCATTGTGTAAATCATTTTCAGGGAATTAATTTCCTTGAACTTCAGACAAACTGCCCAGCTCTTAAAAGGCTAAAGTAGTCATTCAAATACTTTTGATAGAGGATAAAAATGACCATATTCAAAGGCAATTACCCATTTTTAAAGCCAGGTATGCAATGCTGTATTTTTACAATCAGTTTAAACCAGGTTATACTGTCAGAGCTGCAGAAAGAACTGCCTTCATTGTTCTTCTGAAGCTCTCTTTCTCCCTTGTGTGAGCACAAGCATTTACCTTCCAGTTAAAACTAAACAGTTGGGGTTTTGTGTTATGTTAGTTTTAAGCAAGATCAGTTCTCTGACCTGATTCACTGTACAGCTGTACAAAGCTTTCCCAGGAGGGAGAAGATGGCAGGGAGGTGAAAGGGGAGTGATAGAAACACTTCTCTTGGCATCAGTGCCAGATGCTGCTGCTGCGAATTGATTGGGAAATTACAACATTAGATACAATAGGTTGCTGCCTCTATTGATTACAGATGGGACCTCAGTGGCTGGTTTGGGCTACAGGGCAGTAGAAAAAACCCTAAAGATATGTCTGTAGAGTAGCTGAAAAGACTCACTTTAAAACATTATCTTTTCATATAAAAACATATTTCTTAATGAAATGGAAAGGATTTACTTTTCACCTTAGAAGACTTACAAACATGCTGCATGCATAAACCTAAAGAGGGTGGATTTTTTATAGAACAAAACAAATTCATTTTCAGAATCCTAAATGGATATGTATTGTACTTATATTTTAATTTTAACTGTGCACAGGAGAACCAAATACACAGTCTAAATTATATAGAAACATGGGAGAAGTAGACCTACAATATATCTTGACTACAGTTCCTATCAAAGGCTGGAGTCATTTGGGATTCATATGGATTGATAAAAAAATTAAAAAGGAAAAAAAGTAATAAACTGTAATGGAAACCATGTTTCTGTTCTGTTGCCAGAAGGGTTTATATCTCTAGTACTACATACCTCTCAGAGTGAAAAGTGGGCATAAAAAAAAGGGGGAAGAAGCAGCATGAAGGAAGGGGGGAAACAAGCTTACATTTTCATTTATATCTTACAGTGTTAATAATTTGAAGGGGATCATTTGATATAAAAAATAGATCTTTCATCTCTTAGCCCCCCAAACACTGAAAAAACTCAGACTAGTGGCACAGTATTTTTAGAGGAGGGAGAGAAGAGAATCTCCTAACAGAGTAAAAGCTTCCACTTAGTTTGGAAACAGGGAGTTTGGATGGATTTTCCAGAGACAGAGGATGATGTTTGTGAGACTGATTTGTTTCTCTGTCTTCTAAAGACTTAACATTAAATTTCCTCTGCCCATAATCTACTCTTAAGTGCAGTAGGGCTGATCCAGATACAGGAACAGAATTTCTTGTATTTAAGGGACTGATGACTAAGTTATGCAGGAGCCTCTGGATTCAGCAGTCTTTTGTGTTGCTGTATTTCCATATTACTTGTAGTGGATAATTTAGCTACAATTTTAGGACTACATCTGCTATGAGGAACATTTGTCCCATATATGGAATTAGGGTTTGCATGGAAATTGGTCATCAATATGCCAGAACACTAGTGAAATTCAAAGTTTGCCACACATGTAAAACTCGAAGCTTTCTGAGATTGACTTTCCCTCCCATCTTAATTAAAGTTTATCGGGCAGGTATCAATAGAGGCAAACAGTGAGTTTGGCTAGCAGAAAGGTACTGAAAAATGCAACAGTACAGACGGAAGTGTTCTGTTTCAGATTAAAGCTTAATTTTTAGAATATCCTAAATCATGAGCTTCAGAGAGTAGTCAGATAGGAGTTTGGTTGAACTAGCGTGGATAAGATCTGAATTAATTTGTCTTTTTAGTCCATTTGCTCTGTGCTGTAATAGATCCTTTTCTGGTTGTAGTTATCAACATTCTTCCTGACATTGTGTAGTTTAACAAGACCAAGTGCAAGGTGCTGCACCTTGGTAGGGGCAACCCCTGGTGTCAACCCAGGATGGGGAATGAAGGGATAGAGAGCAGCACTGCCAAGAAGGACTTGAGGGTGCTGGTGGATGAGAGGCTGGACATGAGCTAGATATGTGCACTCACAGCCCAGAAAAATAAATTACATCCTGGACTGCATCAAAAGCAGTGTGGCCAGCAGGTCAAGGGGAGGGATTCTGCCTCTCTATTTTGCTCTGGTGAGACCCCACCTGGAGTACATTTTTCATGGTACTATGCTATTCCTCAGCCTCTAACAGTATGACTGAAAAGATCACTTCTACTGCTTTCCGTATCCCTCACTCCCTGCCCTGGACAATTTTTTTTAGACAAGATAGATACTAGCACTGGTTTTGTTTACAATTTGACATCTTGATCTCTACATAAATACCAAAATATAAAGAATATCAAGTAGCAATGAAAAGTCATATTTGTTGAGATATGATTAATTTGATTATACTAATGAGAAATGGTGGAGAAATGCTGAAATTCTTCCTTTTTAAGAAGTAGGGGGAACAACAACTGAAAAAAAAAAGAGATTATGAACATCTAAGGTGTGATACTGTGGTTAATTATCTTACAAGAGGAAGAAAACAATTATTACCATGTTAAGATATTCAGTGGTAAAGGATATCAATAGAAGCTTCAGGAAAAAACTAAAGGTTTTTTGTGGTCTTTGGCCTAAAACCAAAACAAAATCTGGAGCAACTTATATAAAGAGTAGAATGTAGGGTTTGTAAGACATCATTTATAGAATTTTGATTAGTACAGGGACTCATGAAACTGTCAGATTACAGGGATTGAAACAGAAAATTAAGAGTATGGAAATGTGATGTGTACAACTGCATTTTATGTAATCTATTTTTAATGCTATATCTTCCCATTATATGTCAAAATAAAACCATAAAATTAAGGTTTCATTACTTTTATTGTAAATGTTAATTTAGAATGCAATGTCCCAACACATTAAAAAAAAAAAAAAAAAAAGATATTTAAAGAAAGGTGAACTGTTTGGATTTTTTTATCATTATTATAAACTGATATTATGCCATTTGATTTACCCTACAGAAACCTTTAAACTTATAAGAATTTTCAGTGTTTGGAAGACACTAAGATAGCCTCTGGGACTTTGAAAAGCAGGTAGGAAATAATTCAGAAAAGTCAGATCCAGCTCTCATTTTTGTTAATGTGAATTAAGCTTACAATGAAACAATTGGGAAGGCAAAATAAAAGCCCCAAGGAATAAAATCAAATACCAGCATAAGTTCAAGTAACTAATGATGTTTTTTTTTCTTATTTTCATTCTAAATTGCAGATGTTCAGTCTGTGTAGTATCTGATACCCTCAAATGGAATCAGAGCCTGAGAGGAAAATGCATTTCTCCTGAAGATCAGTGTTACCTCCTTTTCAAGGCAGGAAACTACATGGTATTGTGTCTTCTCAAGCAGTAAATTTGAGGTCTAGGATGTGTCTGAATAGAAACTGTCTTCTGAGCTAATCCTTAGTAAAGTGTCAGCTTGACAGAAAAGGGGGTCTGTCCCTCTATCAAGCAAGCTTGGTTGACTTATGGCAGCAAGATATCTATCCATACTTACAAATCTTTGGGAAATGCACACACTTATTCTTGAGAAGACACTAAATTACACCAGTCCAACTGGGAGTAATCCAGAAATATAGTTTATTTCTTGTCTTTTCATTACAGTTAATCTGCTGCTACTTATGGTAGAAAAACCTAATGTACCTTATTGGTTCTTTAGGTAGTTCTTCAGTGCCGTCTTAATGGTGGTGGGAAACAATAGACAAATTCATTTTCTTTTCTGTTTTGCAAATCTCTGAACCTAGGAAAAAACAAATCCGGTTCTATAATCGTGCATGCAGAATCTAAAGTAAAATTAGATGAGGTTGCAGTTTGAATCAAAATTAGTTAACAGCTTGAATTATTTAACTAGCATGACAATGTTAACCATCCTGAATATTTGGATGGAACAAATGTAAGTTAAAAAAAAAAAACAAAAACATCATATAGTAAGATTTTGGATATATGTGAAACTTGGTCTTTCAGCTTAAAAAAATGGGACAGTAAAACAGAAAGACAAAAAAGGATGAATATAGAAACTAAAGGTCAAAAGTACTGCTTTTGGTCAGTTAGTGTCATCACATGGTATTAGACTGCAATAGAATAGAACAGCACATGTTACTTTCATAAACAAACAGGTTATCAGCATAAGACAGTGATATATTCAAAGGCAAAGAGCTTGAATGCAGCCACATACAGAGCCAAAAGCAAGCAACAACAGACTTACGGACAGGAAAAAGACACATTCAGATATTTTCAGTATTCATTTCACTTCTTATTACCAATTACAAGGATAATATGTAAAAAAGAGGGACTTCTTTTTGAACTTAAGTGACATGGTTTTTTGCAAATAGTAGGTTTTCATCTATTTCTATCCAGTAAGTAGGACAGCTGAAGCATCATTTGAAATATAAAAGTGACCAAAATATGGAGAAAACCCTCCTTTAGTAATTACAAATAAACATATAAGAAAGGGCCTTGAGCAAATAAGCAGAAACCTAGAACTGCAAATAATAAAAACTATGGAATTTACCATAATTTTCCCACCAATTCTGGATGTCATCAATAATTAACTCAGAAAGATCCCCAGTTCCATAAGAGGTAAAGTTAAAGAGGAAAAGGTTTTTAGACAGCTGAGTTAAAGGAAAGTAATGGGAAACGCCATGGTAGAATAGGAATGGACAAGTACAAGACTAAACCAAGATTAAACACAGATATGAAAATTCAAATAGAGAACAAATAACAACAAGAAGTTCTCACTTCTTTTAAAGCCAGATCATAAAGGTACAGATAGTTAAAAGGTATGAGACAGTGTTATTTTATGCAATTTTATGTTATGCTGTTTTATGGCATTCACAATCCACAGGATAGAGAGCAGGAAATATTAAAACAGGTGAAGGAACATAATGAGAATTCAGATAGACATCTTGAAATGAACTGTGTCAGAAACAGTGAAAATATTTCAGGTTTGTTTTTCTATTCCAACATGTCAACAAAATGGAAAATTACATTTTCAGAGACTGGACAGAGCAACAAGGACTGTCAAGATGATAATGTCTCTTAAAAAATGTCTCTTTACTGCAGCTTCCACTTTTGAGTATGCCCTGGGTGTGTTTTACAGGTAGTATCTATGTTATGCAAATGAATGATTGAATCTGGATATAAGGACATGAGAGGTTTAGAAGACAAGACACTACTTGCACTTGTATAATTGCTTTAGTTCTGCCAATTACTTAGCATCTGGTTTTGGTAACACGTGAAATTGTCTGGGAGCTTTGACTTGCTTCATAAGCAGGCTTATCGCAGCCAAAAAGTCAATGGACCACAAAGCAAACTGTCTTTTCAAGAGGCAAAAGGGACACAGGCATATGAAAATAGAGTAATGCACACAGCTAGAAAAGTTCACAACATCACCAGTCTATGATGATGATACCTTCACTGCTTAACAATGTAGTAATGATGTATCTGTGTGTTAATGAGAACCAAACGTAGACAACAGGGGCCTCTGTGAATCTTCAGATTTGCCGCATAAACTCAGCCCTGGGGCTGAACTAGGACAACAGCAATGACAGTCCAAGTTTTAACCTTTGTCTGCACTGGACCCCGGCACATATTTATTGTATCTGTTCTACACAGTGGGAAGTTGGTTCATACATACTGGATGACAGGCAAGGCATTTGCTAGTTCAAAGATAAACAAGATTTGATCTTAAAATTTGCAGTTCCAAAAGCCATTTAGGGTACTGCATTAAGCATCTTAGACCAATTTTTTTAATGGTTGACTCTCAATGACATTTCAAATCAGCAATTTTGTACCCCTAATTGAAAACTCTCTTCCTGAACTTTCCTCTTAACAATAAATACACTTATCCTTGCAGTTTCTTCTGACACAGGCAAATGCTACACTTTTCCATTTTACAGATGAGGAAATACAACATAAAGATCAAATGGCTTGTCCAAGATCAAACAGATAGTCTTTGACAAAACTGTGAGCTCTAAATTCCAGGATACCACTATAATCATTGGACCACACTTCAGTTTTTACAGAACTACCCTTTCTGTCAAATATCATGTTTAAACTTGTTGAATTTTAAAATTACTTGTCGCTTGAAAATGGCAAAGATGTGTGAAATGCTTTACAATATTGGGAAAATTGGATGTTATTCAATTTTCATCAAAGATAATGAAAGGTCTGAAATATGAAAATGACAGCATTTCCCCCTAGTGGCTTTCCCAATATTTCATAGTGTCTAGAAGACACTTTTTTTAACTTTACCTTTTTTCTTTTGCCTTATTCCTCCTATACACTCATTTTTCTGTCACTGAATAACTCAATTTTTAAATTTCTTCCAAATAAGTTTTATTTCTTGAACACTTACTTAGCATCAAAAAAGCAAAGAAGGAACAAAACTTTTATAATTTTTTTTTTTTAACTCAAACACTTTTGAGTAAATTCCTTCCCATCCCACACACAGTTTAAGGAAAAAAAAAAAAAAGAATAGAAAAAAAAATCGTGGTGAGGAGTAGAGTTCTAGTAACAGCTCTTTTCAATCTTGTTCTGATTTCTTCCTTCCTGAGTTCATTGCTAATCACTATACAAAGGCATTTGATCATCCTCAAAGCATCCTAACATTCAGAAAAAAAATTTTTAAATAATTTACAGGCTCAGACTTTTTCAGGTACCTAAAACTGTAAAACAAACAAAAAGAAATGAAGAATCTAAATCCATATATGTTGGGGGGGTTTTAAGTGTCATTTAAAAATTCCAAAATAATCCAAAATGGATTTCTTCACAAGTAATTGGTAAGTGGTAAGCATCAACAGATAAAGATGATAACAACAAAATTCTTCCCAGAAACTTCATCCAACTTTACTGTTGTTAAACCCACAGATTTCTAACTCAGCATATTATTACCCTCTGAATCTTTAACACCGTTTTCTGATGCAGATCAACCTCTTTCCAAGGCTTTTTCCCTTTTATTTTTCACTACATGGAGGAGAGCTGGACTTAACAATAACTCGTTGCCTAAACAGGCTGTGCATACCAGTGTATTGTAATTTATTTCTTCTTCATGGTATTTGTTCTGTATAGAGTTTGCTGTTAGAGATAAAGAGCTTTATTATGGCACTGAGCTTGGTTGGGTTTAGAGATCAGACAGGGATATCAGTAGCTTCAGAAGCATAAGATAAACAGTCAAATGTTTTTCTTGAAAGCCTGTAAGCAATTATGAGTTCCTTTTCTACAGAGACCACACATATATTTGACATTTTGCAGAGTATGTAGGGGGAAGGGAGCTCAGGCTCTTTAGAATCTATATATAACTTTCTACTTGAAGCAAGAAATTAATCAATGACAAAAACAAAGATTTCAGAGTCATCATCCAGAGGACTAATCTGATAATGACCAACCATATTCAAATAGATCACTGATGGGATCAGAATCTGCTGGTATTTAAATGTTATTTCTTAACAATACTGTTCTCCAAAACACTAAAACATCTGCTGCTAATTTCATGTAACCCTCATGGTGACTCTGGGAAAAGTCAGATACAGGGATCAAGTAAATAATTGATATTGGTATAGCACAGAGAATTATTCTACCAGTCAAGTGTTTAACAAAGTAATTTATCTATAGCTCCTTGTACATTGCAATGCAAACTTATAAGCAAAGTTTGTTCAAATCAGACCTCACTGAAAAAAGGCACCAGGCAAATGACTGAAGTGATCTATACTCATTGCCAATCAAATGGTAAACTGTTTATTGAAAACAGTGTCCTAAAGAAAATAAGGCAGCTTTCTGTTCTTCATCATCTAGATTCATCTATGATAATATGGAAACACCAACTAGATTACCTGAATGAACAACTCCCAGGAGTTACTTCAACGTTCTTTTGCAAAAACAGCTCTAATTTTGAGTAAGACAAAGCTATTTTCCTAGAAGGTCTAAAGGTTTTAAGGTTATATAAGAGATAAAAATTTGGAACCATTATTAACTCTGACATTTGATTGTATTTCAATGCATTTCTTACTTTGTAGCCTTGAATGATTTATATTTTTTTACTCCTATCTAAAGGCACAATACCTAATTCTTTTTTGAGACTCTGTTCTTTCAATTAGCCTTTGGTGGTAGTTTCAAATTTAAAAGGTGTTTGTTCATTTTCAGAGAATTTGCTCCTGCTGCTTAAAGAAAAATGGAGAAAGACGGGATGAGATGAAGCTGCCTGAAGCTATTGCAGCCTCCTGTTGGCTTGTTTGACAAGATCTTACTGTTGCAGATGGGAAATAGGCTATTGCAGAGATGGATATTAGTACAAGAATCAGAGAAGAAATGCATTTCATACAGAGCCTGATCAAAGATCAAGAGGATAGGTATGGAACAAGAACAGCCTTTAAAAAAAAAAATCATGCCAGTCTGGGTCTTATGAAACATATACAAAAAAAGAAAGACATCTCACACTGGGCCCAATCTAAGATAAAGAATGAAAATATAGAGCAAGAATTGCCTTAAAAATTTATATGTACCAAGACATTCTGGTCCTAACAAAACAGTAAAAAGACTACAGAAATGGATTTGATTTTTTAAAAATCCAAATGTAAGTCAAAACTTCAATGTTGATGAAAGAAGTCTTCAAGCTGCTGACGGAACTGACCAAATAAATTAGAATAAAGTTTTGTAGCTTTTGCTACATGTCATTGAGAGGCCGGTGGTGCAATGCATACTTAACTCTAAGAAGCTGTGCAGGACGAAAAATCACAGACTGCATATCAATGGTCTACTCTTGTTAAAGCTCCTTTGGGGGCAATTAACAATTACTTCAATAAAAAGGTGAAAGGATTTGTAATTAATCAAGTCATGCTGTCAATAGTAAAAAAAGCTAACAACATTTTGATGATTCCTAGGGGTAGGATGACACTGTTTGCTGTCATTTCGACTAAACCCTACTAGAGAACAGGAGTAATGCTAAACATCAAAGCAATTTCTGACCTGAAGAGCTGCCTTTTTTAATGGCTCAACCTCTTAGCAATTAAAATATATATTCTGATATTTATTCTATTTTTGGGGTAATTTTATTAAATTTTTGGGTAATTTTAGGTAAGTTTCTGATAGACAAATAATACTGTTTGTTTCTGTAGTCAACTGTTATATATACTGGATCTTTTTAACACAGGTGTTAGCATCTGTACATATGTGAGGAATAAATTCTTTCTTACACCTAGCCTTCTAAAGGGAAATGTATCAACTGGAGTCTTCTCAAAGGCCCATATTTTACTCTTGTATAACTTAGAAACATTTAGTTAATGTTAGTTGAACCTACTATTTTGTATATTCAGAGCTAAAGGACCAACTTCTAGGAGAAATAATCACAAATCTTTGTAAGACATAGGAATAAATATCTGTTTCCTTTTCCTTTTGGCTATCTTCATGTAATGAAATACACTTCTTTCTCCTTCCTTATTTTATCAAGTTCTTTTGGGTCAAGGCTTGTACTGTATCAGAAAACAGCATGATGGAAGAAGGGGAGAGAAACACAGATAAAATAGTCTTTATAAGGAGCCTCCTTGATGCATTTATGCAAACGAACAAATGAAATATTTACAAACTGGTGACTCAGGAGCACTTTTGGAAGTGAGAAAACTCTTTATAAAAGTAATTTGTTGCACTGCACTTTCTGATTCCAAAAAGTCAGCTTTCTTAAGATCTGTATCTTGATCTTCATTTCCTTCTGTACTGGTGAGGTAAAAAATATTTCTTTTATCGGCTCTTCGAGAGAAAGAAAAAAGAAGATATTGGAAATTTCACTAGGTTCACAGGGAAAAAGAGGATTTGAAGGTCTTTTTATACTAATGAAACCGTGGAGTTCAGGTCAGTACAGAAAGCACTTTGGAGCATGAATTGAAATAGTTTTGAAGAAAGTTCTATCCCTCTTTGTTTTAAAGGAGTTATTGTTACTGTATTTGGTCTGAAATATGTCAGTCAAATACTCTTTTAGTTGTTTAGTGACACACAGTAAATTATTTTCAAAGTGCAAGGCTTTTCATGAGAGTTCATAGATTAAACTGTTTTTGTAACCATTCTTTTTCCTGTCATTTGCTTAGTAAATGTTTTAGCAGCCCTTATGATCTGTCATCTATACCTCTAACTTCTTCACTAAAACGTTATGATCAAGTTATTTAAAATTATTAGAGAGATGCCTCTGCCTCAAATAAGGTGCAAATGAGACCATATGCCAAGGTCAATAGTACGGATTTTATTTAAAAGCAAATGTGAGGTAAAGAAGGATAAAAAGAAATAGGAAGAAGAGAGAAAGGGAGTGACAGAGAGACAGATTAGGTAGAAAAATATCAGCACTGTGGATTCTGAAAGTGTCCTGCTGATCCTCTCCTTTTGGTCTTCTTGGTGGTGAGAGTCCAAGTCTTGTGGAAGTGATGGTTGTAGTCTGGAACTATAAAGGGAAGCCCAGGGTGAGGAGGGAAAAAGCCCGTGGTGGTGAAGAAAGTTCCACGTGGTGAAGAAAAAGGCCTGTGGTAGTAAGGAAAGCCCCATGTGGTGAGGGAAGAAGTCTGCTGGTGAGCAAAGTGCAGAGTGGTGAGGGAAGACTGTCCTCTTTCATTGGGCTTAGGCTAAGTGGGAACGCCCCTCAGCACCTCCCCTGGGGCAGGGAGTTTTAGAATGGATGGTGTAATAAGGGATCACAGGACATTTCTGGAGTTTTTGACACCTTTCAAGATGTTACAGCTGCCTGTTACATTAGCGGAGGTGAGTCAATTGTGGCCATTTAGCAGAGATGAATATCTTCAGACTATGTATAAATTGTTACAGTGCTTCCCTGAAGGGGAGTTATTGCAGCTGAGTCATTTGTGTAAGGACAAAGAAACACTACCCCACCTTGCAGGATTTGTCTCCTTTGTTGTCTTGTTCAACACCCAGCTCGCAGCCTGAGGTGGCAGGTGGGCATTTCCTCGGCACCTGAGCAGTTACTTTGCACATCATCCGCTTGCACCTTGACTGTCTGAGCCATTAGCACTCCAGTCACTGACATTTGTGGGTACATTCTTTTCCTGGGATAATTGGAAGTAGTACAAACTTCATCTTATCTCAAGTTCCCATCACAGCCCAAATTAGGAGGTCTACTGGGGGAGGGGATGACTTTGGTGAGGTCAGTGAGAAGTTGCTTCTTTGCACAGTTTCCTATAGTGGACAAAAGTCCTTCAGTGATTCTGACAATGTTTAAGCCATGAACCATTTCAATGTCTCACATAAAGTGAACAGGTTTTCATTTACTCAGTTATTTTAGTATGGAGCAGTGTAGGCTTTTGCAAGAACTTCTGAAGCAAATGGACAGAACAATTATCTTCATGAATTTCCTAAATTCTTTTCAACCAGCTTCTTTCTCTGTTGTTGAGGGAAGCTGGGTTTTGGCTACAATTGACAGGTATTTTCTATAGCTGATATGAAGGCCCTTTCTCTAGTAAATTCGTAAGATGTGTAAATCTCTAATATGTAAATCCTCTTTCTGTTCCTTCCATTACTTCTATTTCTTTTAATTAAAATAATGTTATTTTGAGTATTTCTGACAGACAATACCAGCTAGCAGAACATTAAAAATCCATAGGAAACAGTGTGACAGGGAGGCATTTACAAGATCTACTTTTGTTTTTCAGTAGCAGTGATGAGTAAGGGTGTTTTTCTTTCTGGAACAGCACACAAAGATACAGCTAATACAGAACTAAGCAATGTTGAGGAAAAACTGGAATTGCCTTGCTTTTATCAATGGACAAAAGTATACATAAAAATAGTAATTTCAAAACAGTGAAATGTGCATTTGCATTTCCTAATGCTAATATTTGATTCTAGTTTAAATATTTATCAATACAGTGAAGAATGGTAACCTTCTGAGGACTCTCTATTATCCCTAATTTTTTTATTTCAATGATTTTTACTCTAGTAATAGATAGTTACTCTGCTACAATTTCCCTTATTGTTTGTTTACAAATAACTCTGACTCATGCTCCATTATGCTCCTTTTCTGTCTTCATTTGGACACTGAATATTCAAGGGCTCTCCCCAGCTGTAAGTTGTTATTGTTTTGAAATACTTTCATTCACTGTTTATATTTCTGTTAGAATTTGTTACAACCACTGACTGATCTTATTTAACTTTTATTTTTAAAAAAAGTGATGTAGTTTTAAAACACACCCAGAATCTACTATCAACTTGTCCTTGATGTTTCTAGTATCTAAGAAACAAGCATTCAGGAAAAGCAGAAGCACTTGGTAGCCCCTAAACAATTCATCATTTCCTTTGTAATTCCTAAGAAAAATAGGAGAGAAACAAGAATGGGAATAAAAAGACAGTATCTAAAGGATGGGCAGGGGGTAGCTGAAAGGAAATGTGGAAAACTAATTGATACAAAAGCTAGAGATTTTCTATTTAAGAATAAATTTGTGCATGCTCAAACACACACACACACACATATATGCATGAAAGATTTGAGGGAAAGAGGACAAAAGTGATTTCTTAATTTTGGCTATTTCCAATAGAGGAGGGAAAGAAATGTCATGAATTAAAAAAAAAAAAATAAAAAATTCCACACTCAATTTGTCCCCAAATGAATTAAAAAAACACACAAGCCAAAGCAAAGAATTAAAAAACCCACAAATCAAAGCTAAGAAATAGAGGCTTGAGCAACATTTTGCTTTGGCCAGATTAACTACATTTAGCTGCTGAAAAAGAATGTGTCATTTTTTTCTTTCTCCTAATAGAAGCAAATATCAGAGCAGTGTGTGTTGGTCAGCACAATGCAGCTGAACGGGCAAGGGGCTTTTTTGTCCTGAAATTGGTCTAAAAATAAATTAATAAATAAAAAGTAGAAAATAAAGATGTCTCACTTTTTGTTAGTATTTCCAGCTGTTCAGAAAATAAGAAAAAAAACAAACAAAAAAACCACAAACAAAAACCAAACCACCCCCCAAAAAACCCCACAAAAACAACAACAACAACAACAAAAAGAGCTTGATACTTATTCTTCACACTTGTGTTGCTGGAAGCTTTTGGTTCAGCATTCCAAGTATAATGCCAGAGACTAAAGAGCAGCATGCACACAGCTTTGTGTGCAGCAAGCAGACCACAGGCCTTGCACCGAAATGTGAGAGCCAAGTTGATTCCACTATTAGCTCATTGACTTTAAATCATTTTAGAGGCCACTACATTTTGAAATTATGTAATATAATTTAAAGAGTGATAGATTACATCAGTTTATATCCAGGGAAGTGATAGAGGAAGCTTACATTCACCTCTCAACAATGCAACCTCTCCCAGTATTGTGCCTCAGTAATAATAGGAATACTATCCCTTATGGCTTTTTTGATACTTAAAGACCATTAGAGCTCAACAGAATTCTACGCACTGGTAAACATTATTATTTGACTGATGAGTCCACTTTTTTAAGGAGTGACTGTAGTACTATAAAATCAGGTAATAAAGAATTCAGGCACTACAGGTTTGCACTTAACTGCAATTTATTATATTCTAGAAGTGATTCAATAGTGTTGAAAAGACATGGTATAACTCGAGTGCTTCCCTTTCAGTATAGAGTCACTTTTTTTTCCTCTCCCGCGTATATTAAGATGCACCACATGTTATGTTGTTATATAAATGCACCATTAAACTAAGAGCAAAAAGATATTCTTAGCTCTGCCTCTTCACTTCCAAACATGTAAAAAGAGAGTGAATATTTCCCTTCCACATATGTGGGCTACTGGGGATTGGATTTTAGTTTGTCTCAGAACAGTGTCTAGCCCTCCAGCACTTCTGTCTGATGAGCTGAATTTCAAGGTGTGACTGCTTTAAGCATGCATTTCTGAATGCAGCTAAGTTCCACCTCTTTAACGCTGAAACATGACATCATCATCACCTAAAAATACCATGGAGAGCAAGTAGCAGAATCTGTGGATGATCACCAGCCAGTTTGCTTTGACATTCAGCAGATGAGTCTTTGAGTTTGTTTTGCATCAGGACAAGTCTCTAAAGGAAGGTTTGCATAATGTCATAATGGGTGAAAGAAAAGGTAGCAGCTGCATTTAATTAAAAATTTGTAATATCTTTGATTGTAGAAATTCTAAATTTTACTTGGTTGTATCTTTTGCCCCCAGGGTTCTTGATCAAATCTGAATTTATTTGGAATGACCAAATGCAAATGGTCCAGCCGTGATGAGGATTAAAAATATGTCTTTTTGTTGTTGTTGTTTTAAAAATATTATTCTATCATTAAAATGTTTTCTTGAACAGATATATAACTGGAAAGACTGTTAGTAGAAAGTTTAGATTTCCTTTGGCATCTTAGTAGTCTCTACTGTGGAGATATGGCTGTCTATGTTCCAGTATTAATTAACCTGAATCAGGACTGAAAAACAGAGATTTGTCTGTAAACAGCTATTCCTTACAAATAACTTATTCTAAATTTGTAAAGTTTTACTTAAAGAGTAGTTGTGTTTTATATCTAGGTATAACTTAGCTTGAAAATTGGAAGTTGTACAGAGAGTAGTCTGAGCTGAATAAATACCAGTTGTTTGAGATGTGTAAGCCCTGAGAAATGGGAAAGTTTGATGTATATAAACTACATGATATCCCATCCTTATGGTAACACAAAGCTAAGGCAACCTTGATGAATAAGATTCTATTTTTACTGAGCTCTATAAACAGATTTTTAAACTCAATATGCAGTTTAATAAAGTAGTCAATGGTTAGAAACTGTCCTTGCTAGTAACATAAATGTAATCTGTAAAGAAGTCTTCTAGAGTCCTATTAAATTCAAAGAGAATGCCCAGCACAGGATGAGCCCTTCCATCTTTTTTTTTTTTTCTTTGATATCTTGTTCTATTACTAGGTGAAATATTCTTATCTTTGCAAACACCCACCTTCCCCGAGAAAATAAAGACACTTGTCCAGAAGCAAGGATGTTTGAAATTCAACATGATCTTTAATGTCCCTTTATATAAAATTTACTTAATCTACCATAAAAAGATATAAAGAAATACAAGAGAAAAAAAATGAATTTTATGCCTTATGTTATCATCCATTTTATATATCTTCTTCAGCATCTTATGAGTCCCTCCTTCTTGCTCTTTGCTCAATAAAATTGCAGCCTGTAAGTCTCTCTTAAACAGAATGTGCAATAAATATGCAATAAATTTACATTAACAAAACCCAGTAGGTCTGAGGACACAAGTCAAGGTCTAGAGCTTGGAAATGAGTGTTTACTATACATACCCTTGCACAGTGTGGATGTAACACTCAGCAACACTTAAAAGAAATCATTTCTCATTCAAAATTCATTATATTGTAACTACAGATTTAGTATCATACTGGCAGTTTCTATTGATTAACTCAGGGATATTGTGGAAACTTGAACCATACTGAAAGTGCCTTTAAAAGGAGATAGTGATTTTATCTGGGGAGAGTGGTAAACAAGCCTGCTAAAAAGAGGTGAGTAGTGTAATTCTTTTAGACTAGTAACAGCAGATGAGCTGTAAGTTATGTGCTCTTCTATGTGAAAACCACTTATGTTTCAAAACCAGCCATTTAGCTCCCTTATAGCAAATTACAATGATGAACATTGACATTTGCATTGATGGAGGCTGAAAAGAGAGAATTATATATTTTTGATTGAAGAACTAGAACTTGAAGAGAGCCCCATAAATTCAGGAGTTGGTCAGAGCACTCTGTCAAGCAAATACTACTTAAGACTCACTTTGAATTTGCCTGATACTTACTACTTACTGAGTCTTTAAAATATATGGATTTAAGCAAATACTTGCTGCACTTCAATGCACATGAACATTGTCAGCTATTACCGTATTTGATACCTTGTAAAATAAACTGATATTTGGAGACAAATTTTAATATTATTCCATCTAAAATAAGTTATCCAGAGAAGCTATGAATATCCCATCATTAGAAGAGTTCAAGGCCAGGTTGAATGTGGGTTTGAGGAAAGTGACTTGAAAGTTTTCCCTGACCATGGCAGGGGAATCGGACTTTATCATCCTTAAAAGTCCCTCTGACCCAAATAATCCTGTGATTTTATAATTATTTTCTGCAACTTGCCCTATAAATTATTTTTTCTATCTCATTATCTGGTTTCACTCAGTAATAGATTTTCTTGAAATTACTTAAAAGCAAGAAACTTGAGAGTTATTTTACATAATAAAGACTTGAGCTGTCATCACTTTATGATTTATTTTCATGTAATATATTGCAAATCTAGCTCTGTTTCTGTTATGCAACTGAAGTTTCTGTAAATTATAAGAAAAGGTCTCACTTCATTGATTTAGAATATGCTCATGAAATTCAGAGTGTAAAGATTTATACCAATGTTGAGTATGTTCAAATGAACCACTGTCATTAGCAATGATATTTACACTAGTAAAATCACTGTATGAGTACACTCTTTCCTACATATTTTTCACATATGCATCATGTCCTGGTTCTGGCCAGGACAGAGTTGATTTTTACAACAGCCAGCAGGAGCACAGCCAGGACCCTGGGGTTATTCTGCAGCTCACCCCATGCAGATGGGACAGAGGAGGGTGGGCACCCTTCCTCTCTGGCCACGGCAGGACCTGTGGTTGGGTAGCGCCAGGTTCGGCGTAGTGAGCAATCCCGTGTGAATTGTCCACCTATCCAGTACACTCTGCTATTAGTACTGGTGTTGTTACTGCTGGTTTTCTCAATCTATTGCTGTTTCTAGTAAATTGTTCTTATCTCAACCTGTGATCTTTACTTTTTGTGACTCCAGTTCTTCTCTCCATCCCCTCACAAGGGGAGGAGAGGAATGAGAGAGCAGCATGTGCTCCATGGTTTTCCAGTGGGAACGTTAAACTGGGAAGCACCATTCCTAAACCATGACATATCTATACAGAGAGGGATTTATGCATGTAAATATACAAAAAAAGAAGCAAACAAAAACTTAAAACTGAGGTCAATCACTATAGACAAATTACCTTATATCATAAAGGTTCTCCAGTTGTTTGCATTCAGTGTTCAAAAATTTTAACAAGTATTTGCTTTTTTAAATAAGCACACCTTTAAAAGTTAAAGATGAAGACTCAATTTTTTTGGCCTGTCTAGTGTCATTTAATTCAGTTCCACCCTCCACCTACTGTCTTCTTAATGTGATTTGGTAATTTCATGCCTCTGGAATGTCAGCAAGAGTAATAAAATGGCAATTGAAGAACACGTTAAAAGCCAATCTAAATGGCACTGTTCTTCTGAAGCTACTAAAAACAGAACTCACAGCAAGTCCTCATATTAGACAATTCTGAAACGTCCATGCTTAAAAAGAATAGTTTTTTGGGCTCAGAGGTTATTCTATAAAATGAGGTGCCAGATCACATCTCACAATTAATATCATTTCATAGCAGATTATGCAGTTCACCTTTTTTCACTCTTCTAATAATGCCTTCCCCTTAACTAGTCTTCCTCTCCACCCTGTTTTTTTTATAGCACAGCTGTTAGATGCATTTTGTGATTAAAAAGTTAATCTTACTGAAGAGTGAGAAATCTAACATGGTTCAGAGACCTGGCATAAAACCCAAAAATACATGTTCTAATTTCAGGTTTTGGATTTGCCTGTGTGGTTTCCCAGTCTTGGAAGACTGATATACCTCTTTTTTTTTTTTTTTTCGAAAGGGAGAGTGAAATGATGGAGTGGGGGAAAAAAAGCAGGAGAATAGAGGCTATAATTAGGATTTTCCATTACTGAGAATTAGGTGAGAAAAAAAAAAGTCAAGAAATTAAGGTTGTTAATGCATGTCACTCCTTCTTCCACTTTGAAGCCTTCAACTGAGTAAAATTACTAAAAAATATTTATTTTCTGAATAATTTGGGTGAATATTATTTTTACTAATAAAGGAAAAGGTATTCCTGAAAATAGATACTCTATTATAACTTTATTCTGATTATCTTTTTTGTGATTGCATCTATAAAATAATTGACACTTGCACTAATGTGTGCTGAAAGAAACTAGCTCCAGACCAACATTTATTGCTTTAACCCAGGAAGCCTTTTGCTCCACAAACACATTGCACTCTAGGAGAAGAGGATAACACTTTTTTGTCTTGCCACTATCTGATCACCAGTCATGCACAGCACCTGTCTTGTACACCCAGCATAGCTGGTATACTATTGTTTGTCCAGAGCTCAGTGTCTCTGTCCTTGTTTCATAAACACGTAGCCCTTGGTCAGCATCTGAATCAAAGAAGTAGAAGCCAAGGCAGGACATGACATTAATGCAGTTGTAGTGTAGCTCAGGTGAGGCTTGAGACAGGGTACCAGTTTAAACAGAGCTTAAAAGCAAAGGACAACGGAGTCTCATCTTCCATCACTTTCCTCACATGGCTCTTCCCAGCAGCTATTCTTGTACAGCCAGCTATACTCCTAAAGGAGGGAGAAAGCGCACTTTATGCCTTGACAATGATTGCTTGCGCTGTATTGAGCTAGAAAAGCATTACAAGCTCATCACCCTCTTTCCAGCAGGCCAGCAACTGTGAGGGATAATATATGCTTCATTTTCATTTGATGGCCACTGGCTGCTAAGTCCCACATCTGTCCTCTTCAAATGGGTAGATCATCTCCCTCTTCTGAAACGAATAATAATATCTTGTTCCTTCTCAAAGCGACATGATATTGCTAGTAAAACAATACCTACCAGCATCATGTCATCAAATGTCCCAGAACCATCCCCAGTAGTGAAAAAAAAATGTTTTCATCACACATTTGCAGAACCCATTGCTTCTCTTTCATGACTCTTGCCTACATCCCCCAACTGTCTCTCTTTCAGATATTGTCCAGAGGTGAAAAATCCACTGCAAATTGTGGTCTTGAGTGCCACCTCTCTAGTAGAAACCAAGGATTTTGGCAAAAATTAGTTATAGAAAATGCCATGGACCAATGGATATCCTATAATCAGAGAACCTATCAACACTCAGTCCCTCTGCCTGGATCTGAATGAGATTGTCCATCTCCTGTCCTGAGCAGATTTAAGACTGCCTATCTTGGCAAACTGAAAAGTTGCAAAATGTGTTGTGTAATGCTGTCCTACAGGGAAACATCCAGCAATCATGTCGTGTTCCATTTTGTTTCCTTTCTTTCTGTTCTGTCTCTAGATGATCAAGTGCTCAATAAAACCACTTTTTCTTATGCCAAATCTTTTCTAAAGAGAGCATTGCATCAAAGAGGGAATTCTCCTAGAATGCAGTTGAAATTCTGAACAGATTTTCAAGGGTTTGAAAAGATGGAACAATGCAGAAGAAATATGGGAAAGAGCAGGATTGGTAAAGCCATCTTATGCACTGGCTTGCTTATACTTTCTAAACAAGTTTTCTGCCTGAAAGGTTACCATTAAACTCCAAACAATTTCAACAAAGTAATTTTTTCACCAAAAGATCCACTGAGTTTCATTCACAGTATGTGTGACAGTTTTGAAATTTCTGCTATAGCAGTTGGTCTAATTAAATAGCTATGTTTGTGGTTGGATGTGAATGCCTGGAAAGGTCTTCACTCCAGGAGAGGCAAGGACAAATACTCAGATTGCTTTTTCTGTGTTTGATGGTGACATAGAATCTATGGCATTAAGTACAGATTCAAACCAGCTTGTGCTGCTGGCCATTGCTACTTCCAAACAGTGTGAGACCTATCCTGTGTGCAACTTTGAGCTCAGAGCACAAGCTGTTCTGCTTTTGGAATTTGTTCCTTTTCCCAAGGTCTACATCTGATGTCATCTATAGCCAAAGACAGTACCCATGGCACAAGCATTCATAAAACACCTGGCAGTTGGCTTCTTCCAGTCCCTTGAAGTCCAATTTGGTCCATTTTATCTTTTCTTGTCTCAGTGGCCAAGATGCTGAAAGCTGGCTCTGACCGATAAATTTTGGAATACTGGTACTGTTCATAAAAACTAGTAAAACTCAAAGCTGGATGATTGCTTTCCATCTATATATTGTATGCATGATGTTATTTTTAATTGTAATAGGTATAACAAGTAACTCTTAAAGCATGGTTTCTCTCAGTGGCATAGACGTAGGAAGCTTTTTGTATGAGTTTAAATTGTCAATGGTTGCTGCTATAACCTTCTGGTAACCCATAAAACCAAAAATTTTCAACAGTACTTTATTAATCCCCTCTGAGTTCCTCCCAGGGTGGCACAGTAAAGTGCTAAAACCGTTTGGCATTCTCTCATTTGAAGTTTTATGTACAGAGATGAAGGTAGGTGAAATGTCTATTAGTAGCTGACGGAAAGTTCAGCAGGAAAAATATAGGAAAAGCAAGTGGGACTTAGACCTGGCAGAGTTGTATCTGTATTGCATAGAAGAGGATGATCTAATTGAGGAATAGCTTTCTGTTATATTGCAAGGTGGCAACATTAGACTTAACTAAGAGGACAGACCAGTATGTAGATTGGTGCAATTGGATTCCAGGGCACAACTATAATAGTATTTATGTCTTCCTTATGTCATGAAGTAAGAGAATGTCTAATGACTTTTCAAATTGTGCTGTTTGAGGACCAGATTTTCAAAGTAGATTCCAATTTAGAATCCATATTCTTTCAGAACCTAAATTTGATGAAGTCATACAACTAAGTCAGCAAGATTCGCTTTGTAGTTACTTTCTACAGTGTCTTGAACAAGTTGCAACATTATGTCTATGCAGGAGCATCAACTTTTAATGAAAGGAGAAAATAATTCTTCTTTGTTAACTTTTTTTAAAAGTTGTTAAAAATTTTCACTTTTTTAAAAAAGGAAATACTTATACTTCTGCACTATTTTCTATTTACTGACACATTTCATCCAGAAGTTTTAATATATTTTACATATTCAAAGCTTTAAAATGCATATGCAGGAAACAACCAACTGGACTGACTGACAGAGTGTTAAAATAGGCAATAGAAATGTTTATAAGAACGTTTTATTAAATAGGTCCCCACTAATAGAGACAATTTTTAGTCTCTTAATTGTTCTTGTGAAGCTTTGAAATGTATGAGTTTAAATAAATCTTATTCTTTGCAATTAATGTAATTTTAATGAAACTAAATATAAAAGAAGTTATTTAAAACAAATACAAATTCTTTTAGGATAACTATGAAAGGAAGGTCTTATTTGATAATACAACAAAACAAACTATCTTTTTTTGAATTCAATTTGCAATTACATTTCCTTTTCCTATTCTGTTTTTTACTTTTCTGCTGCCCTTGTCTATCTTGCTTGTAAAAGGATTTTTATAAGACTTTCAAGTGACCGACAAAGTCAATAAGCTACTCTTTTTATAAACCAAGCTACTCTTTTTATAAACCAAAATTCTCCATTCTCCAGCCCAGGGGTTTCAAAATAAGTTATAGTGCGCATTTTGAACTGAGACTCGTAATTTTGTGCAAATGATGGTTGAATTGTATAAATACTGATAGAGTGTTTAACTTTCTCCTACAACCTGTCTTATTTTTCTCAGTAGATCAATAAACAAATCTACATATCTGTAGGTTTGTCCTGTCCTAAAAATACTGTTTGTTATGGTGTCATATCTTGTGAAATGCATGCAGAAATAATGCCTAGGAAGGGTGGAAAGGAAGCAGGAAAAGATGTACTCAAGACAACTTAATAGCTTATATGATTGACCAAGTTATCTTATAGCAAAGAATAGGTTAATCAATTGATTTCAAATATCCTGCATCCAAAGGCTTCTTCCTTTCTTCATCAGTTTCTCATCTCTCTCATTTTAGTGATGAGAGCAGGAACATTATGGATATGCAGTTTCGCTGTAATTCAATTCTGTGCCTGGGAAGAGCATGGAACAGATCCTCCAAGAAGCTACGCCAAGGCACATGGAGGACAGGGAGGTGACTTGAGACAATCAGCACAGGGAAAGTCCCCTCTACTCTGCTCTGATGAGACTCCACCTGGAGTCATGCATCTAGCTCTGGAGTTCTCAAAACAGGGAGGACATGGACCTGTTGGAGTGAGTCCAGAGAAAGATCATGAAGATGATCAGAGGGATGGAGCCTGTCTCCTGTGAGAAAAGCCTGATCAAGTTGGAATTGTTCAGCCTGGACAAGAGAAGGCCTCAGGGAGACTTTATTGTGCCTTTGAGTAATTAAAGAGGTCTTATAAAAAAGATTGGGACAGGCATTTTAGCAAGGCCTATTGCCATAGGACAGAGGGTAAATTGTTTTAAACTGAAGGAGAGTCGATTTAGGTTACATATAAAAGAGAAGTTTTTTATAACGAGGATGGTAAAACATTGGCACAGGCTGCCCAGAGAGTGGTGGGTACCCTAATCCTGGAAACATGCAGGGTCAGGCTGTATGGGGCTCTGAGTCACCTACCTAGTTGAAGATGTCCCTGCTCGTTGTAGGAGGCTTGGGCTACATGACGTTTCAACTCAAACTATTCTATGATTCAATTTGTTTAGTAGAAGTAGTTTCTTGATTTTTGTCATATATGGGTGTGGTGATTTTTCCAAAATCACTTCTTTATGCAGAAGAAAAAAAAAATATATTTTAATAAACAAGAATAACTCCTTTAAATCTTTTTGTATTTTACAGATCCAAGAGTTGAAGAGTCTGAAACAACTTCAAATGCAGTGGGAGATTTCAGTAAATAAAGACTGTTAGATGTGCAAGACTGTAACCACTTACCTCCCAGAACTATGATCCCAAAACCTGGTCATAACAGCTACTTATGTGAATATTTACACTGCCTAAAGTCTGCCACTTATTCCTTTTTACCACACTGGTTGATTGCCTGAGATCACTTTAAACTCAGCTAAGCATAACATGCAAAGAAAAAATGACCCTGTAAGATCAAGTACCCTTTCCTTCTCTGCTTCATTTTAATGAAGCCATATGGATCAGGGGCTGTTATAAGCCCTGTGTTTGTCTACTCCTGTTGTAAATATTTCATTTCTCCCAGGACAATAAAAGGACTGTGCCCTTATACTAACTGCAAAATTGCCTCTTTTGACCATAAATACCCAGCTCAGAGAATTGTGCTGGTTTTGGCTGAGGTAGAATTACTTTTCATTGCAGTGGCTAGTATGGGGCTGTGCTTTGGATTTGTGCTGAACACAGGGTTGGTAATACAGAGGTGTTTTTGTTACTGATGAGCAGGGCTTACACAGAACCAAGGCCTTTTCTGCTTTTCACATTGCCACACTGACAAAGAGGCTGGGAGTGCATGGGAGGTTGGGAGGAGACATAGCCAGGACAAGTGACCCAAACTGACTACAGGAATATTCTGTGCCCTATGATGTCATACTCAGTACATAAAGTGGGGAAAAGAATGAGGAAGGGTGGGATGATGTTTGAGGGTGGGATGGTGTTTGTCTTTGAAAGTAGCTGGGTCCCTGCTAACCTGGAGATGACTGAATATCTGCCTTCCCATGTGAAGCTTTTGCTTTCCCTATTAACTGCCTTTATCTG
The DNA here is from genome assembly GCA_038380795.1 of Pyrocephalus nanus. Classification (NCBI taxonomy): domain Eukaryota; kingdom Metazoa; phylum Chordata; class Aves; order Passeriformes; family Tyrannidae; genus Pyrocephalus; species Pyrocephalus nanus. Next base: position 45,179,836 of record CM076265.1, on the reverse strand, counting down.
AACCCATGAGTTTTCTGGCTTTTACCCTTCCAGTTTTGTCCTTGATTCCACTGGTGGTGGAGTAAGTAAGCAGCTGAGTGAGGGGCTAAACCATGACAAGAACGAAGACAGCAACAATCCAAATAAGATCCTTTTTTTTTTTTTTTTTTTTTTTTGTCACTTATATCTGTAGAATGTTATGCTGTGTTGCATGAATACATGGAAAACAAAACATTAGCTCAAACCACAAGGAAATGGATTAAGAAATTGCCATCTTTCAAATATTTGCTTAAATTTGAATGCTCATTAACTATGTAATAGAATGGAAGAATTTAATTACCTAGTTTATAGAAACAACACCACTGACAATTTAATTGCAATGACAGTTCTTCTGGAAAATTTTTGGTTAACTTGCAGTGACAAATACATGATAAAATGAAGTTGATGTACTGGCAAAAAGACAATATAAAATGTTTAAATGTAGCAGTACAGAAGCAATCAGAGTTTTATCTATCTAGGAGATAGATGAGAACTAACAGCATTGCAAAGAAGGGAGTTAAAAGATGGCTTTTCACCACAAACACAGAATATGTTAAAGTTATGCATTTTGTATGGATTACAAACCTTACACTATACTGCTAAGTGAAAATTCATTAAACTGACATTACTACTGCGGATTAGAAACAATTGTACTAAAGGAAATAGCATAAGTATGGAGGTGATAGAAATAACTGTTTGAAACACATAAAATATAAAGTCAAATATAACCATGTCAAAGTATAAGACCAAAAACAGTTAGAATGAGAGTCATATATAGAACTGCAGTACAAAATTGCCTACAACAGAAAGTATTGCAGTAGTGGGACACAGCTGAAGATAAGACTAAGAAAATATGAAAGTCAAAGGGCAAGCCCAGTCAGTCTTTCCTTGCTGAAAGACACTGGGGAAACAATTGCACTAAGTTAAATAGGTATGGCAATGAAAAAAAAAATTTTTTTCTGAGATGTCCTGTATGATAGTTTTAAGGTTTTGTTTTACAGAAAGACTAATTTTATTTTTTTTTCCAGACAATTCATGGCTGTAAGACTTTGTTATGTACTTCTCAACCATCTTTTTGACACTAATAAGTCCTACCAGTTTTGCTTATATTTTAGTCATCCCAATGCTCTTTTTTGCACTTATTCCAGTTTTTTTCTTCTAAAATATTTTCTATACAACTGCATATAATATTCAGTATAGATGCTATGGAGTTATATAGTAGTACTGCATACCTTACTTTTGAGTTCTAATGAATCTCAATATTTTATTTACTTCTCTGTTTTGACTTATGCAAAAAACTACCTAAAATAATTTTAAGATTTTTTTTTTCTGAATAACTAATAGAGATTTCCGTTTCATTACATATGAAGGTAAGCTCAAGAATTTTTTTTTTTCCATAACACCTACATTTCTTGAAGAGTTTTTTAACCCAGTGCTTTGCAGACAACGGATTTGATTGGAAACCTCTGTACATGTCTGGCTATAAACTCCCCAGAAACTGGGGGGAACACTGCTAGGCAGATATTTGCCATGGTGCAGAAGAAGAGGACAGGTGCATGCCAAGCTACTCTGCAGACCTGGTCTGTGTGTCTCATGTCTTCCAGAATACTCTTTGGTGTTCCTTCCTCTTGATGAGCTCTAGTCCCTGCTCTTAGTCACTGATGAATATAGAGACACATTTCCCTCCAAGTATGTACCTGCTGATTGTCAGCTGCCACACCATTAAATGTTAAAGAAAAAAAAAATTGTAGCAAAAGCTATTTATTTCCCACCTGAGACCATAGCCATTGGTTCTAATTGAATGCTGTCTGACATGTCATCATTTGTTTTGCAATACTATGTATTTTAGATTGAAAACAAATCATCCTGTGTGTTTTAATATATTGGCTTTCATTTATATTGTTGATCATTGCTCCAGAAACATGTCCCTTTTCTATCTTATTTGCTTTCTTCAAAGTAACTTCAATTTTGGCTGAATTCTTCAGAGACATTTTGAGGGCAATATTTTTAAAATCTGTTTTGGGGTCATTATGCTTCAGCACTTCTCTGTTTAGCAGCAAACTATTTTATTAGTTGATCCAGACAAGTTACTTTTCTTTGATCTTTACTGAGCTAAATTCAGCATCTGTTATACTGGGTACTTCAACAAAACATGAGTTCTGTGATGGTGGTCCAGCACAGACCCTCATGGCAAACTGCTGTAGACCAATACAGACCATTTAAAGAATCCCACTCTTGAATAATTATAACAAGCACATGTCAGCTCTTCAGCAGTCCTTTACTTTTTAATAATATATGCATGTTCTTCAGCTGTGCAAGTCTCTGGCCTTTATCTGACTGCAAGGCCAGGAGGATCCCTTTGTCCTGGATCTATACACTAAACAAACATATGACCTAAATTGAGTAAAGCCCTTTCTTTTTTGTGTGGTCTGTTGCTGAATCTAGTTTTTATTTTCTTCCAAATATTTAAAAATTCTGACCATATGTAATCTGCTTATTCTCCTATTTACTGGTTTCACAATATATTACTGCAAAAGCATATTTACATTTCTCTTAGTAGCAATTTTTAGTCCAAACTTTAATTATTTTCCGAAGTATATATAGTTCACTTATTACTTCTAAGGTTTTACATGCACAAAGTTTAAAGTGCTTTAAGTTATTAAGTCACTACTCTTTCACAAGAGTATTTCCTTTTCCTGTTTATTATATGGCACCCATAACTGCCTATAGGAAATACTGTAAATCTGTAAGTGTAGAAAGGAGTCCAAATATGTCTAATAATTAAAGAATAAACAAAATCTTTGCCCAGAAGTAGAGTCTAATTTCTATCAATCAAACAACAGATATGCAATGCCGAATATTCATATTTATGCATGGATCTTAGCTCCTTTATTTCTTAGTTAGTATAAAAAACCTCATTCAATTTCTTTCACTTTTTATTCTGCTAATTTTAAATAATGTTGTTGAGTTACTACTCTTTTGTACTGACATATGCAGAAACATGATCAGTCATAAAAATTTTAACAGTTGAATTTTGGTCATTAAGATGTAGGAGAGAAAATAAACAGAAAATGGTATTTGAAATATGAAAAATGTAAGCAGGATGCCTATATGATTGGTAAATAAATGCTACTTAATGATTTTTCAGCTCAAAAATAACCTAATATATATTTTATCTTGGATCCTATTATTAATAAAAATCAATGTGCTAGAAACAGGAGTCAATGATAAATAAAGAATGAATTATACTAAAAAAAAGGAAATGTCTGCAAATATTTTAATACTTTTATACTGTTATTAAAAATATTACTTTGGGGTGAAAAATATCAGAATTAGAGGGGATTATGAACAAAGCTCATCAAGGTTATACAGAAAAAAAGAAATAGGGGAAGGTAATAGTATGCATTAGAAAAAAACCCTCTTCATGGCCATTTAAAGGAAGAAAAGAACAAGAAGATATTCAGAAATAGAGCAGACCTTTACTACAGACAGAAGCTAAAATGCTAATATTGCTATGAATTAATATTTCAGGACACAGAATACACATTCAGCAGATATTTTTCCTCTCCACTTTTAGCTATATGAAGATGATTAATAGTTTTCCTGTTTTCTATTAACTGACGCAAGTTCAAATACCTACCAGTAATACACGTTTAACTCATCAAGCCTGTGCAACTTGTATTGGTTATTGATACAAAGCAGAGTCCATCCAAACCAGCTGTATTTACCATTTGTTTCATGCAATCCTTCCAGACCATGCAAAGTGATTGCCTCAAGCTGATCTCTGAAACACCCTGAAGAAGATAAGCTATCATAGTCAAAATCTCAGAATAAATGAAACATCCTGTTTGCAGAGTCTGAACAGGCTGAGAACTCACAGGACTGGATAGAAACCAAATTAAAGAAAAATAATAATAATAAAAAAATGCAGTGTGGTGAAGTATGGTAACATGGTTCGCAATAATCAACACATGCTTTCTAAGGAATTAATATATTCAGCAGTTCTGATTTCATGCTGTGCTGGGGTATTTAAATTTAAAAATAAGTTTAAATTATGAATATAGTTGTACTAGAATTTTGGAACTCGATTTAGTGCAACATTTTTATTAAAAATTATGCTATGCTAGGATTAGAACATGTAGCCAACTGAAAAAAATTCAGGTTCTCTGAGAAGAAAAATAAGGACAGAAAGTTATACTACATAGTCAATATGATGCAGTTATCTAAGTCAGATAAAATGTATTATAACATAACTGAAGCATGATCACATAACTAAGAGATAAAATCCAGTTAATCCATTTCTTATGGCTGTCTCTATCCAGGGAGGAAGTCACCTTGAATAGATTTTGTGCTATATTTGGCAAGAAAGCTATAATTCCCAGACAATACAGTAGCTAAAAGGTGCTAATACAAACCGTGTGTAAATCAAGGAGGTTCTGAGTGTCACTGATTTAATTCTGCATATAGAATTTTGTGAAAGCCAGACTGAAATGTCTAATTCTGACTCTCAGATTTTTAAAGGATGATGAAAACTTTCAGATGGTAAAAGAAGAAATTAAAAAATTATTCAAATTTTAGACAAAATTGCTTGTATTGAAATGCTGCAAAGGAACTGAGATGTTAGTTATCAGACAGTAAATTTACATTAATGTAGAGAAAGTGTTGAAGATATTTCCCCATCACTGGAAAATAAAATCACAGAAATTTACACTGAAAAATAATTGTATTTCATGCTATGGATTAAAAATGCTGTAATACATTATCAGTTGCAACACTACATCTTCTTCTTTTGTCCTCTAAACACAATATGCTTTTTAATGCAACAAATTATGTTTTAAACAAGGGTAATTTCTTTTTCAATCCTTCTTTTATATAGTATGAATCTTTGCCAAGTTTCACTTAAATTTTCACACAGTGAAGAATTCCTAGAACTAGTCCTCTTCTCAGGAGTAAAATTTCTTTAGAAAAGATAATGTACAACATAGGCCACTGCCTACTATGTCTCTGCTAGATGGTATTTATTCTTAGTTGCAGTCTCTAGTGGAGCTGAAGTGCTCAACACTGCAAAGAAACAAGTCTGTGGAGATCAGAGACCAGTTTCATCAAGCCTAAGGAGCGAAAGAGTATTTTTAAAGAATAAACAACAGACTAGTACTAGATAATGAGGAATTAAGTGTGCAAATGAAGAAAAGCCCGAGAAATCGTGACTAAATTTGCTCTCAGTTAGAAACTGAAGCAAGAGATGTAGTGGAAAATTGTTAAAGCTCTGTTGATTAGCTGTAAAGCACAAAATATAAAGTTACACCAATTAACTTTTATGTGGCAGTCCTAATACTAAAGAACATGAATTTAGAAATCTGCTATGTCTGCCTTAGCTGGTTTAGAAGAAAAATGCAAAATAATGAAAAAGGTCAAACACATTAAAATATATCAGTCTTATCTAATTCTTAATAATTTTTCAATTTGAATTGCTTTAAATTTTTTTGAAGGAGATCATTTGGCATTCACAATCTGATTGCGATTAAAGGGTTGCACTAGTTTTAGATTATTTAGCTGACAGAACAGAAGAGAAATAAGTAAAACACGATACTTAAAATGTCATCCTCCCCTTATAACACCTAATACAGTTGTTGAGAGCCTGTAGATGAAACGGGTTTTAATTTATAATGGGGGGAGACTTTGAGAAGAATCATGGCTTTCCCATCCTTATCATGTCATTCCACTTGCTACTCAAATAAAAAAGCAGGAATAAAAGTACTTTTCTGCAGATCGTAGTTCCAGAGTTTGACAAACTGGCTATTTTTTGCAGACTGTCATGAATAACTTGGATACAATAACGAAATGATAAAGTCTTAAAAAGAATATGAAAACAGAATAAAAGTTGAGGATGAAAGAGGCATAAAAATCTTCTTTTGTAATTTCCTTTTCATTTCCTAACCCATCAGACAAGGTAGACAGCATCTTCAGGAGATTTCATGACAGTTTTCAAAAATTAAATATTTCTAGCATCAGAAAGTCATTGAACAACCCTTAAAAATTACATAGAAAAAGGCAGATGTATTTCAGAGAAATAAGTTTAGTCAAAGCTTGGACAGACTTTCTGTATTTCCTTGTGTTGAAATAAAGAATCTAAAAATTTATGAGGATTAGGTTTAGCAAAATATATTCCTGATTCTATTTGCAGTTTATTATTAATAATAAATTCATAATGATTTATTGTTATCCCATATCAAAATATCTACTTTTTGTCATCAAGGCAAGAGAGGGGAAAAAAATCTAGTAATGAGGAAGGAAGTGAGAGTCTGGTCGTAGTGAAGTAATGTACAAAGAACTAGATAAATCCTTATATATTTGTCTATTCTTCATCTAAACAGAAAAAAAAATAGTTGTACTAAAGATGAGAAAAGGGAAGTTTGGAACAAAACGATCTTTAAGGTCCATTTCAACCAAAACTATTGTATGATTCTATGGCTCTTGTAATTTTTTTTCAGACACAGCTCAGTGGAAAGCTCTATGTCAGCTGTCATCTTAAAATGCAGGTTTTGGTATTGTTTCAGATAGCTGACATGTTAAATTTGTTTTAGGTAGATATACAAAAGCACCAAACTGTTTTAGCATGATGATATCAAATGTGCCAAACCAAAAAGTGTTGAAAAATTTTTTTTAAAACAACATTTAAACATTAAAAATGAAAATAAAATACTATATATTTTAAAGATTCCATATGCATATGGTAATAAATATTATAAAATACAAGTGATTTTACTATTTTATCTCTAAGAATGTCAATGGCACTAATCATATTACCACAAATATAGTTTAGTCTCAGTCTCTTTATCTTCAAATTTTATTTTTACTATATCTATTTACATATTTAGATTATTAGTTATCTTAATTGCAAACATCCAATCAAAATCCCTCCTACAGAATTGTGATAATATAGCTCATTACAATCCTTTAAAGAAATTCAACAAGTAGAATAAAATCATAAATCTACAATGTGTGATTTTGTACCTTCCTAAATATGAGAATTGATTAGTTAGTTTGTCAGCTACTTGAAAGAATCTAAAAGAACTTTATTTTTTCATTGTTGGAATGACTATGATGTGTTAAATTTACTTGAAAGGGGGCAAGAAACAGGTCAAATCTCTTAGAGCTTTGATAAAGCAATTAATTCTATGAAAAAGAAGAAAACAGCAACTTTCACGTCATTAGACTCCACCAGGAGGATCAGTTACTGACAGATAATATAGAAAATGAAAAATCAGAGAAGGATTTATTTTAATGAAGATATTTTTCCAGGTTAAAAAAGTTAATATAACAAGCAAAGCTACACAGCTTTTTTTTTTTTTTTTTTTTTTTCTTGAAATAAGTGGATTAAAATGAAAGTCAGGACTTAACAGCAAAATAGCTTTAATTGTATAAAATACCAGAGACCAGTCAATACTAGGGATGGGAGCATAAGACTCAGAAAAATCGAGCATTTGGAAACCAGCGAGCTCCTGTCTGCCCTTACAAATTACATTCATTTCCCTGTGTTCAGAGACTAATAAAACATGATTACTTCCATTCTAAATTTGTCAGAAGCTCTTTATTTTTCTCAATTGCTATGAAGTCCATCCACACAAAGCAGATGACTGACTTTTCCCCTTCTAGGAACAAGGGTGTGCATAAAAAGTCCAGTTAATGCATATTTGAACTGACAAATAAAATCTCCATTTAATTATGTGATCTGCATCCATAGTACTTCTCAGAAACCAGGAATTTCTTCACAACAACTACATTTTCTGATTAGATGGTGCTGGCATGAACCAACCCAGTAGCAGCAGTCAGGACACTCTTCCTGGTTCTGGGACGATTTAATTCTAGTACTTTTGCTAACTAGCTTACTGAGAGTTCCTACAACCTGGGACCACGTTTTAACCACCAGAATGCTGACTATTAGAAAATTCCTAATACTGTCAGGAAAAATACTTTCCTCAAATAAAAAAGCTTCCTCAGAAAAAAAGTGAAACCTCAACTTACCCACCAGCCCCACTGCTACCCCACCCTCTCCCCACCACCAAAAAAACCCCACAAAAACAAATTCAATCAACCAACCAAAAAAAAAAAAACAAACAAAACCCCCCCCACAAAAAAAGCCCACCCAAAAACGAAATAAAAAAAAAAAAAAAAAAAAAAAAAAAAAAAAAAAAGAAAAACACAAAAGAGGAAGCTTCACAACATCTACAGAAATTGTAGAGATCTAAATGGAACATTGGGTATTGTAAGGCATAATGTGAATTATGTCAGAATAATGAATCATGATGTTCAATTCATTTTAGTTTCACAAAATGGTGATCAGCTTTGAAATACAGAAATTATTTTTGGTTTTCAGTTCTAAAAGTTGATTTATTTCATTCATTCATAATGCTAAGGTGAAATGGAGGATGGAGACTTTCAGTTCATATGAAGTTGATTGTCTAATTTCCTTAACCATGTTTTAAGCCCACCATTCCACTGAACTTGTTTGAACTACCTCTGGGCTCTTTTCTTCCTTGATATCCCCTAAAAATTTGTCTCATATACATATAGACCTCAGCTGGATTGCATGCTCAGGAGAAAGCAGGAGCAATCCACAAAATTCTTTATTCTTCAATGATAATGAAGTTTGCAAACTGTTTTTCATCTGTACATACAAATACATCATGCTTTTTAAAGAAGATCTTCAGTGTGTATTTTTTCTTAGTGTGGGATTTTTATAGTGGTGGAGGCAAAGAGGAGGAAGAAAAAAAATTATAGCTTGTGAAAAATAAGACAACTCAGAATATTCATGCAGCATATGCACTACTGGAGGATGAATTTGAGCATTAAATAATTGCATGTAAGAAAAAGGGAATTACCTGAGCTACTAGACAAAATTTTGCAGAAGAGAGATATAGGTGCCTTTGCAGATACATTTGTGAATGTATCTATATTTGTGTTTGAAGAGAAGAGTGCACAGGAATATCTGCATAGCTTCCTCTCTGACCAGAATTTCTATTCAACAGTTTTTTCCTGAGGAAAATATTGTGGAAATAGTTATATTTGCATGAAAAAAAACCAGAAAACTTGTGATAAAAATATATTAACACAGTATCTCACAGAAACACTGCAATGAATTGTGTACCTGAAAGCTCTGATGCTATAGGGCTGTTGAGATGATAAAGTTCACATGCTTGGACAAAAATCTCTGTAGGGGTATTGCACAAGATTAATTTTAAATGGAAACTGAAGTATACATAATTATAAAATATTTTTTTTTAATTCACTGTGGCTAAAGTGATTAAGTTTTATTAAGTTTATTAAGTGGCTAATGCTCCTAATATAGGAAAATAAAATCAGAAATCAAATGGAGTGTTTCCTTCCACATAAACAACCACTGAAAGCTTCACAGGAAAACTTTTATTAAAATTCTTTCAGAATGTACATTACCCATTAATTAATTTTTAACTTCATATCTGTCCAATGCATGATCCAAGTCATGCCATGGAAGGTGATTATATAAGAAATGAAATTCCATGAAAAAACTCCACAAAGGCCAACTTTCTCCAACAGGAAATAACATCACAGTCAAGGAATGTTAATTTCACAAATAAAATAAAGCAAAGGAATGGATTAAAGCATAAAAAAACGTTGGTTTAATCTGGACTTTTATTTAAAAAATAGCTAAACTTCCTTTGTGTTACCTTATGTTCAGATAGTTTCTTCTTCTGCATGGCCATGTTTGTCACTTAGACAAGCCTTTTTTAGGAGGAAGATGGTGGCATATATTCTGCTTAAAAATATAACTCCCAATACTATTGTTTTATCTGCCAACTAGATTTTACATTTCACAGTGACATAAATCAAACTGTCAAAGCCGTGTTTTCTCTAAACAAAGATTTCCACCTACTAGGAGCCCTATGGTCTTGGAGAAAATTGATTGGACAATACTCACAGTAAAAAGAGAAAGTAAATAACTTTCAACCTCATTCATCAAGGACAAAAAAAGACAATTTAGTTGCATCACCTCTGTGCAGCTGGAGAAGACAGATCCTTTGCACTCATGTCACTCACAATTTCCTGTGAACAAAAACAGCAAAAGAACTAGTACCTTCATTTGAAGCAAGAGTGGCCATCACTTTACGCCTTTCATATGAAGAGGAACTGTGAGCTCTGTTCTACAGCAGTAGTTCTTTTAATTTCAGCACTACACAATGTTTCCTCATGTGCAAAGTTATTTTCCTTTGAGGATGCCTTGGCTTTTATCTGTTCACACAAAAAAATTCCCCACATGAACAGTGTTCCTTCCCTTCTCTGAAGTGTTAATCTTGCTGGTGTGTTCATTCATTGTTAGGTGGTCACATTTGTATTCTGTGATGCATCATGCAAGTGTGCAATATTAAAGTGGCTTTATTACAGCCACAAATAGTCATTGGAGCTCATTGATCATTTCTCTCAGTTCTTTCTAGTTCAAATTACACTTCATAAAACTGAAATATGTTTATGAGCATCTCAAGAGAAGATGGTGTAAAATTTTGTGTTTGAGTAAATGGTGAAAGTTCCCTTAAAAGGTCGAAATATATAAAACGTACATTTTTATAATACTAAAAGAAGATGTCGTAATGGTATTTTCTGGGAGGTAAAATACCTAAAATTTTAATCTAGGAGATTTTGTTGTTGTATCACAGACAGATTTATGCACGCTTTATGGGTTCAAACGAATTAAAATTTCAAATTATTGTGATAATCTTTTATTTAGCTGATAATACAAGCCATCAGCTATGTTCAGTAGACAGTCCTTTTTCATGCAACAGGAATAAAAGTATAGAGTAGTCAATATGCCATGCAAACTGCATTTGCAAGTGTGCTTCCTTTATTACTCCTGTGTTAATAATTTCAAAGAAGAATGGAGCCATTAAATTGTCCTCAACAGCTGACCTGCAACTCTCCAAGTACCATAGGAGAGGAGGCATCTTTGAAAAGTAATGTATTATTTCATATTTTCATTTTCACTCTATTCCTGTGTAAGATTTTAATGAATCTATTAAAAAAAATTGGAAGAACATATACAAAACTAAAAAACTCTTCAGGCTATGTGAAGATGTTGCTGTTTCCACATCTTACAGAGCAATGCTTCTTAGTTCAGAGACATTACTTTAGCATTTCTCAAAATTCCTGGAATTTTTAAATTTTGAAAGACAAATCTATGATGACATCCAAGGAATGCATTACTTACACGTATGGAAGGCCAGTCTTCCTCAAGTTAGATTGTGACACACCAGAGATTTCTTCTGTATCCTGACTTTTCCAGTGTATTATCATTCTATAAGAATTAATTAATTAATCCCCTTTTCATTAGCAAAATATGGTGTAGATCTAGAAATCACCTTTATGAGAGACTAAACAGAAAAGTAAGATACAATATGAACATCTTTACATGGAGACAAAATTATCAGAGTTTTATTTAATCAATTTTTCTCCTGTAATTACTCTATCACTAATTTTCTCCCCACTAAAACTAAGCAGAGCTATTATTTCCCTCATATGAGGAAAAATTCCTCTGTCAACTGCTGTGACATTTGATTGACAAAGTCCAAGTGGGCTCAGTACAGTAACTGTGCTAGATGAAGAAAACTTTATTAATTATGTTACAAAAACAGAAAGTAAAAAACCTGCTTATGGACCACTGACTACCTATGGGATGTCAACACTTGCACCAGTTTTCTGATTAATGTACAGAAAACAGAGTTAGGTCTGACTAACAGTTTAATGATAGAGCTACTTGAGCTATGCTTTGCTTGGGAAAGATCTGCACCCATCATTATTCTCTTCACACATGTTGCAGTTCTAGGCAGTGAGACCCCCACGACCCCGCAGGCTGCCTCCCTCAGAAGCCTGGAAAATTGGCCTTCTTATCAGAACTTGCCCTCTAAATTTATAGTGAGGAGACTTTATCCTACGACTAAACCCACTGATTTAAAATGATGCATTTATGGTACAGGAGAATAAAAAAGAGCTGAGAGAACTCTGTAATATTTGAGATCTAGCTCTTGAGTTAGGATGTGACATAGTTAGAAGTCAGCTCCAGTTTCTAAGAGAAATTCCTGGGAGACTTGCTTAACTGTCAATGATTTGGAATGTTTTTTCTCCTCTTTTGGTATCTTTGCATTGGCATTCTGTCAGCAAAATATGTCTTTCAAGGCAGTTTGTCCGCAGCAGTTATTACTCAGCCAGGTTGACAAATTATGTAACAATTGCTTGTAGCATTGTCACCATTTTAAACTCTCTTTCTCCTTCTGACTCAGCTATAGTTCCAAAATAGAGAACTACAGCTTCCCGCTAGAAAAAAAAGATGTAAAATGCAATGAACTTCTCCATCCAGATCACAAAAGGAGTAAAATCAATCTTTCCACTAATGGCAGCAGGGAGGATTCTCTTTCTTTTGTTAGGCTAAACTAAACTGCTCTGCCTCTCAGCTCCCGCTGACTATGGTTCGCTCTGGATTGGCTTTGGTGTAACAGAAAATAGAATTTGACCTGGAGACATTGACATGGCAGATGTCAGGAATGATTGAAAATCTGCAACTGAGACTCAAGTATTAGAAAATACGTATTGAATTTCTGTATGCTTGATCCTTCTACTTACTCCCAGAAATAACCATGGTGACCATTGCAGAAAAATGTCCACAGAGGTCAAATGCAATAAAGCTCATGTGTCAGAAAGCAATGACTGATTTAACTCCTCTCAAGCTTTTGCAGTTCCCCATAATTAAAGGATTTCTTTATATAATATGTATATTTATAATGTATTGTGTCTATGATAGCATACAACTGAACTTGAAGTTGTCTGTGTAAACCAAATGTAATAGGTTTGCATGGTGAGGTTTTGGGAGGCGGTTTCTGTGAAGAGCTGTCAGAAACTTTCCCTGCACCTGACAGAGCCAATGTCAGCTGGCTCCAAAAGGGACCCACTGCTGACCAGCTCCAAGACCATCAGCAGTGGTGGCAGCATCTCTGGGATAATGTATTTCAGGAAAAAAAAAAAACTCTGAGCAACATTAGCCGAAGAGGGGAGCAAGAATATCAAAGAGAAACAGCTCTGCAGACACCAAGGTCAGTGGAGAAGGAGAGGAGATGCTTCAGGCACTGGAGCAGAGATTTCCCTACAGCCCATGGTGATGACCATGGTGAAGCAGGACTTGCCCCTGCAGCCCCTGGAGGTCTATGAAGGAGCAGAGATACACCAGCAACCCATGGAGGCCCCCACAGTGGAGCACAAGGATGCCTGAAGGAGATTGTGACCCCATGGGAAGCCCACACTGGAGAAGGCTCCTGGCAGGACCTATGGCCCCATGGAGGGAGGAGCCCATGCTGGAGCAGGTTTTCTGGCAGGATTTGTGACCCTGCAGGACTGCACCCTGAGGAAAGGGACCCATGCTAGAGCAGTTTGTAAGGAACTGAAGCCCGTGGGAAGGACTCACTTTGGAGAAGTTTGTGAAGGACTGTCTCCTGTGGAAAGCACTCCACACTGGAGTGTGGAGGGGTGTGAGGAGCAGCAAAGACAATGTGTGATGAGCTGATACAACCCCCATTCCCTGTCTCCCTGTGGGGAGGAGGTAGAAAATTGGGAATAAAGTTAGGTCTGGGAAGACGGAGGGATGGGGGAAGGTGTTTTAAGATTTGGTTTTATTTCTTGTTATCCTACTCTGAATTGGTAATAAATTCAGTTAATTTCCCCCCAAGTCTGTTTGTCCCATGATGGTAACTGGTGAGTGATCTCTCCTTGTCCTTGCATTTTTTCTCCTTTGTCCAGCTGAAGAGGGGAGTAACAGACCAGCTTTGGTGGGCACCTGTCATCCAGCCAGGGTCAACCCACTACACCAAATATTGTATTTTATGATACAGTACATCTCAGTGGCAGATATGCAGCCTGCATGATACTTGCCATATCATTATATAGCATGCATTACCAGCTAAGGGGTTTTGGTACTGTTTAATCTCCAACACAATTATTTACCAATGTCTTCTGCTCCGTTAATCCAAGCAATTCATATTCATTTCAGATTTCTCTATACAAAGCAGCAATGTCTGCTTGTCTAAAGAGTTTAAGCTTATGTGCAATAAAATGATACTATGTTTCACTCTGATTAAAAGTTATGCTATCTAGGGGATTATGGAAATACTGAAAGTGGCATCAATCCCCAAATACACTCCAAAGGGGAAAAGGACGATTTGCCCTTTTTCTCCCTGTATGAAATACAAAATAAAGCTAGAATCATTTGGTTCCTTCCCTCCCCCAGCTTTGTCTTTCACAAGCAGTAATCCTCTCTTGGGTTTTCTCCAAAGGTTTTATGGACCACTGTATGAAACATGCTGTCATACTGATCACTGCAAGATGACACTTTAAAAATATAAATCCAGAGAGAGCGTGATAACCTTCATTGTCAAATGGAAGGCAAAAAGACAGCAAATGTGCTCAAGTGAGTTTTTAAAGCTAAGTATGAAGGTGATAGAAAGACTGAAGAGCTAGTCATGCTCGCTATGCCTGATGGTTCAAAGGAGTAAAAGAAGTCTAATATGATTATTTTTGGAATTTAAAATATTGCAGATGGTGATCTTGTGTCTAAAAGAAATCTTCAGTGAAGAACATACTTTATTTAGTAAGCAATGAACAAAGAAGAATAACTTGAACCAGTACAGAGTATTACTTGCCATCACCACCCTCAAATAGCCATCTGGCAGAGAGATGAAAACATCAGGCTCTTCAGAATTATTTTTTGATATGGAAAGTAATACAAAATTATACTGGGGCGGAAGGAAGCCCAGAGAGCAAAGCAAACAAATGGATCATCCTCTCCCTTAGAGTATGCTGGCCTGGAGCAAAAGTCATATCACGCAAGACAAAAAGAATCAGCCCATGATGTATGAACATCATAACAGCGTTTATGTGAGCTGGAAAAATGCAAAAATAAAAGTGATGAAAAATATACACCAGTATTTACTAAATAAATAAATTTACTTAATTCCCATTGAAGTTTTCTTTGTTTCCCTTCTTCTCTTTCTTAATTTAGACCCTCTCGCCAAGTAATACATAATATTTAATGGGATCTGCATTAATGCTAATTGTTTTCAAAGCAGTTGTGATCTTTAAACTGATTTGATTTCTATTGCTTGCTTTATTAGTTTATTATGAGTTAATTCTCCTTTTGGGTGTTTCTCTTAAACTGTATAATCCTTAGCTAAATGAAGTAATGCCTTTTGAACTTGAAAATCTAGCCCAAGAGAATGCAGGAGATAATTTTTATTCAGTAGTGGTAGGTGATTTTTGTGCCCGCTTTAGTCCCAGTGGTGGATGTATAATGGAGTAGTTCTTTCTCAGTTTGGCACCTCAGTTTTAAACTGCATGGAAAAAAAAATGTACAGGCACAAAGAATGGTATAAAGGAGTTTCCATTCACTTACCAATAAATATCCTTCATTTGAGCTAAAGCTTGCCATGGCTGGACACAGCTGCCCAGGGAGCAGGCAGCTTCTTCCCTATCAGCTGATTAAGGAAAGGAGAACAACCACCACATATCACAATCCCAGATAAATCCACCTCAGGTCTTCCATACATTTATTTACTGTGTCAATACTTCCTCTAGTTCTCAAAAAACTGTTTTTCTCTTTGGTGGGCATATTTGGCTACTACTCCATAATGCATTTGCAAAGACAAGCATCAGAGTGTATGTATTCTAATAACAGGTACATATTTTTTTTGGAACATACAATTAACTGCAACAAGAGCCTGTCAAAGTAACAGGTGATCCTACTCAGATTTCCTCCAGTCCCATAGCCTGAATCCAACCAATGAGCCTTGGTAGTGACTATAGAAATACGTGAAAAACTCGTGAGAAAGAAATCTGTCCTCTGCTGAAATGTCTCCCTGTGCAGTCAATGGATTTATCATTAATCACTTTATATCATTGGTTGGACCTCAGATTTCAGATACATTAAAAAGAATAACCTCTGAGAATGGGAATGCTTTTCTCTATGGCAACTGTTTAGCTAAATGAAAAACTTCAAATATAAAGGCTGTTGTAATAAAAATAATAATAAAAATAGTAATAATAATAATAGTCTTTTTTGGCTTTACAGTTTAAGCAAGGATGATGTAGAAAACTGTAGACTAAGAAAAGAGCAAATCACACTTGATTCGAGTGTTGCTTATCTATGATCAAAAGCGTATTTGGAAAACAGAGTCCAGGGCATTAGATGTCTGAACTGAACTTGTGTTATAAAAACTGTGCTGTAACGGAGGTTGGGGTTTGTCTGCTTTTCTGGTTTGATTATCAGTATTCTGCATACATGCAGAAAGCTTTGCTCCCTTTTTCTGCTCTCATGGAAGTTTTTCAAAGTTTGTTCAAAAGGTAAAAAAGGGAGAAAAAGGGTCATTTTAAGGCACTCTTAAAAGCAAAAATAGACTTTGAATAACCATTCCCCAAATTTTTTCCTTGTGTTTTGAAATAGAACTAAGTTACAGTTACAATGGAGATTATATCTTTAAAAATAACCATTTAGGATTTTACAGTGTAACAGCTTTAACTCAAATCTACATGGATCAAGCTTTTGATATTTTCTTCCATCTCCATAAACCAAATTAGTTGTGTCCCACTTTAGGGAAAGCATTTTAAATTAAGCTTAATTCTGTTTCTCAGTTTCTTTGTTCTTTATGAGGCTCAACAAGAAACAACAGAGGAGATAATACCTCATAATCTGTAAAGCTGCAGGAGTAGATAGCTTTCCTTAACATCACTGATTTAACATCACATTTAAAAATTAGTGTTTCTGCTCCCTAGCCATCCAGTTCAGTCTTGTTCATCAAGAAAGTTAGACATTAAGCAACACACAAAAGCCCACCTTTTTTAGTTTAGAAACTAGTTCAACATCAGCCATCAGTCTAAAAATAAATAAAAATGAAAGGTTAGCAGTCTATCCTTCCCAAAGAAGGAGATTCCAAGTGCCTAACACAAATGTTGGGACTTAGTACATTTGGATGTACTAATGAAGACATATGCAGCCTAGTCCTTTAAAGCAGAACAGAAGGAAAACTGCCTGCTCAGTCATCCCCTGTTTGTTCCTATTCTTCCAAAAGGACATTTTTGTTGTGCGAAACTATAGTATTCCCTTCCTCTTCCTTTTCCTTAACTTAATGTAGAAGTCCTGCAAGAACTATGTTCCTAATACAAACCAACCACAGAAGAATGCCTGCAAGCAACACAGTGGATCTTGTCTATGCATTAAATGAGTGAAGGCAAAGCAGAGAAGTATCCAATATCCTGTACTAATACTCTGAAACAAAAGGGAAAATTTGAAAGCCCTATTACACACCATGGAAGTGATTCTAAATGTCTATTCATGGATGATATGTGTGAAACAGAATAATAGTTGATATCACTGCTTTCTAATCTCCCAGTTGAGCTAAGAAGTGGTCTGAGAACACAGTGACTGAAAAATTTGCAGCAACAAACTTTTTGCAGACTCAATACACAATAGACAGTTTAAATGATAAGCAGATTTAAAAAAAAAAAACACCTTTTGGTACCTTATTAATTTCAATTTTATATCTCTAGGAGATATTTTATTTTCACAGATTAAGTAATCACAGAAGCATTAGTATCACCAAATGTGATAAAAAACCTACTATTTTTTAAAATTCCAAAGCTGAAGCATACCTATGATATATATAATTTTCTTGTAACTTTGCAGCAGTACAAGAATCACTGTAGTGGCCTTGAAACCAAACCTGTTCTCTACTTTTCAGAGTTTATTTTGTGATTGCTCATTCTGCCTGATCTTTTGAAACTTACTGATGTTTTGATCAAAATATCTTCAGATTTTTCAAGGAGGTCAGGGAAGAAATAGTCTGTTCTTTATCTTATTAAAATTCATACAGATTTTTACAGCCATCAAAGCTGTCGCTTAAAGTACTTGTATCATTTGATTAAATAGAAATGCTATGAAAATATTTATTTGTCAATAAAAACTGAGCATGCTTTTGAGAGCTCACTTCTATATGGTAGGTAACTGAGTTTCTAGGAAAGACAGACAAGCTGAGTTCATATTTAGCATTTGTCATCTGTTTCCTAACTCGTTTCAAAATTGGGAAAATAAACAAGAAGATCATGTATTCAATATTGTATTAATATCAAACGTGCCCTTTGTGACATTTTTGTTCATCAGATAATTATACCTTAAAAAAGCCCCGTATAATTTATAAATAAAATTCATATGTCTGATGTGATGGACACAGGTTGCCTTCTGTTAACTGCCTCTAAGACAGTGTTCCTGAAAGTTAATGCAGCTGGTAACCTGATCTGTGATACTCATGCTTACACAATCCACTATTTCCAGGCATTATGACTAGCACCTGGTACACTCTGTGTTTATAGCAAACTGTAATAATTAGTTCTTTAAAAGAAGTACAAGAAACTTGTAAAACTTTTGTCCACTGAATATCAATGGTCCAAACATCACACTTTATTGAAGAGGGAATGGCAGTGAATATAATGGATTAGGTGCTTGTATAGCTGAAGACTTAGACTGGGAAACAAAATCATAAAAGCAAAATTTTTGTTGACGGAATAATCTTTATCATGCTGTTTCTTTAATTTCAATAGATGTGCAACCTGTTAACTTCTACTGTTTTGGTTTGATATCATGCTTATATACATATTCATAAAATACATTAATAAACATTAACGCCCCCTCATCTTTCCAACTGATATTGGTGACTACCTTTCCATTAAGAAGTCAAAAGATAAACTCTGGTCTTATGGCAGATCAACTAAGAGAATACAAAAAACTTCTGCAATGCAGATGACATGAGGGTTATTTTAGAATTTGGTATATACAAAATGCTTTCACAAATACTTGGAAATGGTTTCTGAAGTTAAATAATTGCCATTAAAATCACTGATTTTGATAGAATCTTTTCAAGAAATGGGAATTTACATGTTCATAGTTTAGGTTTTAGAGGAGAATTACATTTAAAAAAATTCACTGAAAGATCCATCAAGCTGTCTATTCCTATTGTCATTCTGTTTTAATCATACACAATGTATTGGTGTTTACAGACAAGACAGTCCATTTTCAGCATTTTTAATCTTCCACAGATTTGACCATGAATCGATCCTGGTTCAGAGATCAGTTGTGAAAGTATTAACCTAGCTGAGTGTGTGAGGTCAGAAATAGAATGGAATAAAGAACAATCAAAGCTGGAGAGGCAAAATAGGTGTTCCTAAAGGTTCTCATTCCTCCTTTTATAGAGAAAGTATTGAACTTTGACCAAAAAAAAAAAAAAAAAAAAAAAGAAAAAGAGAGAGAGAGAGAAAGAAAGCTATTAGCTCATCAGAACCTTTTGGGAAACTTTAATTAGAAATTAACCTGTTGGGAAACTTGAGTTAGAAATTAAAACTAAAAAAGAGTCAGTCAAATGAACATAATTTGGCTTCTCAGACATAAAGATAGTGAAAAAGGCCTGGAAGGACTTAGTGAACACATTCCACAGAAAAAACAAGGGAATTAAAATATCTTTTATGACATAAAAAGCAGATTTGAGGTGAGAGACAAAGTGATGTGTGGATGAAAACTGAGAAAGAATTTTAAAGGACTGATTTTATCTTCAATGTAAGCAAAATAGATATTAAGTATCTGCTAGTTGTTTCAGAATTTATCACTGAAAGTCTCTGTTTAGGTTCATGAAATAAAAGAAAACCCAGATTTTTAAGAAAAAAGGATGTATTATATAGTTATGAAAACTGAAATTAGATAATAACTGCATTGGTTATTCTGAAAATGAAATCATTCTCTTTAAGTGACGTTTTCTGGCTTAATCTTCACTCAATTTCCATAACTGGTCAGTCAGTATTTTGAACATTGTTATATTTATTGCTACAGAAATCAGAAGAATTGTTCTTTAAAAAAAAATTATTTTTTTTCTTTTCTTACCTTTGAGAAATTAAAGTTCAAGTGGAATAAGATTCATATCCTCAAAAATATTCACAAAATTTCCAATATTTTCAATTATATATATTTTCAATTATAACTCCTACTAACACTTGCTTAAGTGGATGCTCCCCCATTACAGACAGGACATCTAGAGTTTCCCATCTCGGTAAAATAAGAGCAGTATCAAGGAGTCTAAGTTAGTTCAGGGAATTAGTGTTGGTTATGTTTCTTTATAGAATACAATCTATATCCCCAAGTTTCTTTTCATTTCCAAAGTTTACCAAACATTTCTAAATGTTAGTTCAAAATGACTAATTCCTGCAGAAAAGTCTATGTACAGGACTATGAAATAACTGCTTGATAGAAATATTCTCTCTTTCCTTTTCCTATTGTGGAAAGTTCTATGTATAATAAAAACTCTTGACAATCCCATCTAATCACCATGGGATCAGTAAGAAGCCTTACTCTCGATACTGCCTTCTGGAGAGCCATACCTCTTTCTCTGCTCTCCCATTCTCCTTTAGTAGCCTACCTTCTTTAGAGGAATTAACTTGCTTTTTTTTAAGAGGCAGGTCCTGTTAACATTCACACTTTATGACATGTTTAGCTGAGCTCTTTTAAAGTCCTCGCATTGCAAAATTTCTGGTAAAAGCATTCCTGTTCCAAACCTTTTGTAAAACAACACTTTATTGCTGATTCCTACCCACTCTTATTCACTGTGTGACATGAAGGATTCTATTTTATGCCTTAGAGACCATACTTTATTGGACAGCAAAGTTACAGAAAACAAATGGGTCTTTCATGGGAACAGGTGTATACAATAACAGTGCATTTTTTTCCCCCCAACACTAAAACATTACATTCTCCAATAACACCAGGACCAGAGATGTATTAAGAAAAAAGTACAATGCAACTAGAGTAAGTAAGCTTTAGGATTTTTAGTAAGGTGGCTAGACCAGTAAGCAGAACAGGCAGTATGAGTTAAGGAATGGTAAAACAATTAGCCTTTGGAGCAAAGAATTGAAACTGAGAATCTGTTAAATAGAGCCACAACATGGCTCAGAAAATGAACCCAGAAGTTTTTGTAGATAAATCTTTTAGCTGCATGTGTGATTGGAGAAATCAGGACTATAATCAATACAAAATACTTGGTTTGAGTTTTTTTATACAAAATGTATTTTTCAGGATGGCACATCTGTAGAACTGGTGAAAGAAATGTTTAAAGCAGGCTTCAGCATTCTCAGTTCTTCTATTGAAATGCTGTATAAAATTTAGAAGTCACTAAATCCATCACCCATCTCAGTTTATCTATCTAACAATGAGTGTATCGAAATATTTCCATCTTATCTTTTCCTCCTGAAGAGGAATGAGGTGAAGAAGAAATGTCATACATCTAAAAGGTGATGCAGGTAGTGAGTATAGTTATCTTCCCTATCCAAGAGTTCATATGAAAAAGAATTGCAGCTTCCAGAAATGTTGCTGGGTGAAGCTCTGAAAAATGTATAGGTGATGTATTGCTGGTTTCTTTGTCATCTTCTCTAAGGTTTCTGTGCTTTATGGCAACAATACCAAGATCTCCTTAAGTTTCCCAAGACCCTGAAAAATAGTCAGTTTCTCTCACTTATGTCAGGAATGAAAATGTTGGCAAATATAGACTGTGTGTTCAAGATGTCCTGTTACACCAACTTGATTTTATTGTTTTTTTCCCAAGAACAAACAGTACAGAGGACTGAAGGCTTGATGCATGAGCAGTCTTTGGAGCTTAGCGCAGATATGCACAAAAGTTCAAAGCTGCTGCTTTGCTAAAAGTGGATGCATGTGCTAGTGGCTTATTTGTTTCATGATAAAGTCATTCTGAGCAGTAAGGCTCTGGAAAAATCCTGTACTCTGACAAATTTCAATTAGGTTAATTATATTCTGCTTCCCTAGATTTCCCCTGCAGCCTCAGATGGAGGCAGTTTTCTTAATTTCCTTTCCTAGCATGTTGTAGAGAGTTGCTGTGTTTTGGTAAATAGCTACTACATTCCAGCCAACATGTGGCTGATCTAATCCCTTCTTCTTCAGTAGCTGCACAGTGTGAATTTTGGCTTATTACACTGGGAAACCTTCTGTCTTCGGCAAGAGTAAGGGACAGATTCCCTTGGTGCTTTACGTTTCAAATGTCATGTAAAAGAGCTTAAGTGAAAGTGAGAACCTTGCCTCAAACCATTTTTCCTGGAATAACTGAGCTGAAGAGAACAACTTTCTATGCCTGTGTGTGTATGTGTGTGTGTATGGTGATGATAAGGGAGCAGCACACTGTCAATCAAATATTTTGATATGCATTTTCTTCAATTGTATCTTTTATTGACATGCATTTTCTCTGTCTTTTGCTTGCAAAAAGGAATTAATTTTCATTGTAGTTACAGAAAGTGCAGTTGTATTTCCCTCCTTAGTTCTTCAACTCTTAGTCATATAATTTGACTTAAGCCTGGCATTTCTCTAAAATCTATACCTTTTTTTCCCTGTGTCAATGCACGGCAAAAACTTGATCTTAACCCAGAGTATATATTTACCAACGTGCTAAAAAGGCCAGCAAAACTCTCTCCTAATTCTTCTGTCTTAGCTTTGTCCTATGTGTGTTGTGGCAACATTTACTCCATGCAAGAATTCTTCCTTCTCTACCAGAACTTTTTGCAGATGTATGATACAATTAGGAAGAGGAAATAAAGTGGGATTGCACATTATTTATTATTTACACCAAAAGTTGATGCATTTTCTAATGTGGTTAATTCGGAGGATCAAATAGCTGTTCCTGATCTTAATCATGAATGCTAAAGTGAAAAAGTTCCTTTGTTCTCAAACATAACCCTTGAAGTGTTTTGTTGCATCCATCTACTCCCTCTATCCACTCTACCCTGAATTTAGACCATGATATGTTCTACTGTATTCTTTTAGTCTGTAAATAAAAATTTTAATAGTAATCATAATAAAAAGTACAAGTAAACTTTCACATCTCTTTTTGAAATTAGAAAATATGGATAGAAAATACAGTCTATGGTATTTCATGATATATGGTAGATAATATAAATATGAAAACTTTTTTTGATGGCTGAAATTTCCAAATTATTTTAGTAACTACTCAAAATATCAGTAAACCAGTCAATATAAGGACAATGTTCAGATTCTGACTGGAGGACTGTATCCAAACCTGTACATGACTGCAGATAGTATTATGGTTTGATGAATTCTGTAATGTAATGATCATTGCATCTTACAAAACTTCCAAAACGAACATTGAAAATTTTTGTTTTGGATTCAGGACACTTTAATACAGCTGGTTCAGATTACAGAACAGAAGAAATTCTTTGTATTTAAAATGTTGGGGCACATTTATAAACCTGCATGGAGAAAGAATAGTCTCAATTACTATGCTTGTTTTGTTCTGTTTTGTTTTCACTTAAAATATACTTATATAATCAAACATCTGTACATTATCCGTGTTTACTTTGCACTGTAGATCACAACCATTTCCCTATTACCAAACTCTATTGGTTATTAATACCACTAAACTTGTTGAATAGTCACATTTGGATCATTGCATTTCAAGATCACCGAGAGTGAGAAAAAGGTCAGGCATATGCACTGCAAATTCAAAACTCACAGTAAATGGAAAAATTTC
The DNA here is from genome assembly GCA_038380795.1 of Pyrocephalus nanus. Taxonomy (NCBI): domain Eukaryota; kingdom Metazoa; phylum Chordata; class Aves; order Passeriformes; family Tyrannidae; genus Pyrocephalus; species Pyrocephalus nanus. The sequence continues at coordinate 45,156,167 of CM076265.1, read as the reverse complement.
TGGACAGGTAAGTCCATATATTCCAGGTACCAAACAAGTAATCTTTACATGCATCTACTTGATCTGAATCATATCAGGAGCTAGAATTTACATTTTACATATTAAAGAAAAAATTAAAATGAATGGGTGACAGTGTATTTATTATAACCAGTCTGTCATATTTTTGTTTGAAACTTGAAATTTGTCCACTAGTTTAATAACTGAACATGAACCAGAGGTGTTAAAGACCAACAGAGACAATTAGCTGTTCTAGGATGAATTCTGGATGGAAATTAAACCTATAGTACTCTGGCTGCTGTTTATCCTGTTAATGCAAAAACTGTTCTACTTTTTCTTGGCTTCTTAATCTCATTGTACAAGATAACCTCTCGAACCAGCTGTATTTGCCTTTTTAAGTAGAAAACTTGTGAAGACTGTAAGAAAACTATGAGTTGAAAAAGAAATTAATTTTTTAAAAAGAGAAAATGGTAAAAAAAATAGTATTAAAAATTCTCATTCCATTTCCCCTTTACTTCTGTAGAAACAGCAGTGAAAACATCAGAATTTGCTTTTTAGGCAAAGGTCATCACATAAAGTATCTTTTGCGTGCTATTTTGATTAAGCAGAAAGATTTTTTTTTTAATTTTAAAGAAAGCAGAAATTTAGGATCCTCTTAATTTCAAATGGAAATTATGAAATATTTGTTGCAAAAGTTTGCAGATTTTCTGTGTTCTTTTTTGTTTGTTTGTTTTTAACATGTCAAGGAGTGTCCTAAGAAGAGTTTGCCTTTCATATATCTCCATATTTAGCTCTCTGCTATGATTATTGACTATTTAAAAAAGGCAAAATCGAAAAAAAGGTAAGAATTACCTAGTACTTTCATCTCAATTGTTGAATGGTACAACAACAAATAGGCCTTGTCTGGCAGCCACATATGGTCAAGAGCAAGCATATACCATAAAATAGCAGCAGTAGATAAACAAGTCTGTAGATACAGAAGTAAATCTCACATGTGTCCTGGTGAAGGTCAGAAAGCTGAGAGATGAAAACCAACTAAGAAGACTAAGAAAAAGAGTACATTGAGAAGAATAGAGGGGGAAAAAAGTGTTTAGCTCTCCTTCCCTTTTTTTACACCATATACTTATGTTTTATTTTTAGATTTATTTTTACTGCTATGTTATAAAAGCATGTTAGTCCAGTGATCTGGGCACTCCCAGCGTAATTAAATATATACAGTAACAACAACATTTCTGTTAATTATCCCTGTGTTCAAACCAATTCACTCCTCATCAGCGTAAATAAAACAAACAAGTTAATTAACCTCCTGAAAAATTCCCCTGGAGGATCCTAAACCAATACTATATGAGGCTGGATGACATGCATCTCTTTGTGTTCATAGAATGCTAGAATCTCCTGAGCTGGAAGGGACCCACAAAGGCCGTCAAAGTCCAGCATCTCAAGACAAAGTATAAGATGGGTTCTGAGGAAAATGTAGAGTGGGTAGGTTGTGTTACTGAGGGCTAACTGGACTGGATTATTGCACATTGCCAAATAAAACCCTGGCACAACTGATAATCTTATAGTCAGTGGTCCAGGGAAACTGAGAGACAATTTGGATGCCATCTGAAAGACTAGAAAGATACTGTAGCCTAAAATCTTTCTACAGATTTTTTTTCAGTGAAATGAGTAGGGACCAACTTAAGATGAAATAAGGAGCCCTGAAACAACCACCCTAGCATTTCCAATTTTTCCTTTTCTACCTTGAAAGAAAAGAAAAACTCGTTTTCTCTTGTCTGTGACTGACTGAGAGTAAGGTCATATTAATACTTAAAGAACATACTTCTCTACTTCTCCTTCTTTAAAATTTCTTTTCAGGCTTCCTCGTAATTGCCATCAACTTCATAAAGGAAATCATATTGTTATATTGATTAACAGTGGCTGCATTTTCCAATTATTTCCATAATGAGTTTAGTGGCAATGACCCAGCAAATGGACAAAGACCTCACTTCAGATTAATGTTAATTTGATGTAAATTGTTATCTTTCCCCTTCTCACCAGCAAGTGATGATGATAGATCCCCACTGTTAATTAATCAAAACTTCTCAAAATAGAGGTCACCAGGTGGAAATAATTAACAGTTAATTGTCTTGTGTTTATTACTCTTCAGAGATGTAAACAACAGTGGTTTTATTTGACAGTATTTACTAAAAAGACCTTTAATAAATAAATTAGTGACACAACTGTTGTAGTTATGGTAGGAATACTTGTCCTTGTGCATTTGTTTTCTGAGACAATTCAGTGCACAAACAATCAGCAATTTTCCCTCAGAAAAGCAGCATTTCAGTAGGTGGAAACATTTATCTTTTGATTAATACACAAAATTTCCTTTGGCTCAGTTTTTCTTCACTGAATAATTGAGTAGCAGAAAAACATGAACAGAGTGTTCTAATATGAAATCACACACAAGAAGGAGGTCTTTGTCTCATTTGTACTTTGACAACTATGAAAGTTCTGCGTTTAAAAAAAAATCCATGTTTTACTCAGGCAGAATAGAAATTTACTAACAGATGTATTACAATCATGATGATAATGGTGACAATGATGATGACTATTTTTTGGAGTTATGAAGTAGTTAAGTGTCCCTTAGGGGCCCAAATCCTGTTATGAATTTATATCCACAAATGCACTTTAGTCAAATCAAAGGAAAGTTTAAAATTCAGATTGTTTTTATATTTACAGTAAAAGAGATTAATAATCAGATTAACAAATGAGGTTGTTTATGAGCTCTCTTCTTTCAAAAGAAAGAAGAAGGAGTAATTACAAAAAAATTACAGTCACATTAAGATAATCAGCAGTCATCAGTCTGCAGTTCGTTCTTAAAAGAATATCGCTCTTTAAAGCCCCTACATGAGATCATTTCCCTTAAATCTTGGCTCGATCCTCTTATGAAACGTGTTCATGGCTTCTGATCAGTCTGTAGCCAATATTTAAATTAAAAATCTGTGTTACCTGGAGCAGCAGATTTTTTTTTCCCAGTGACTCCTTTCTTAATCTCAGGACTGATGGCAACATGAAATAAGAAGCAATATTTTCTTTTCCACCATGCTACCATTTTACAGAGAATATTTCATTTTTTTCCAGCTTGGATGACAAACTGTGATTTTTAAAATACGAGTGAGAAAACTCACCAAGAATTAAACTTTGGTAGTTTTGTTGGCAAATAGATCTGTCTGCTTGATTTTTGTTATTATTCATACGATAAATATACCAAAAGAATGGTGACCAACCAGAGTTTTAGTATTTTTGAAAACCCTACAACTTCTATGAATTTCATAGTAATTTAAACAAAGCAATCAATACACGTGTGTATGTACAACTTAGAGCAGAAATTTCTGGTGCTGCAAACTCTCTCATATCTTTGCCATGTACAGCAAACAATAACATGATCAGAAAATTTTGATAAAACTTTAAAATGTTTCCTAATTTGCATTCTTAAACTCTCACATTTATTTCCAGACAACTTTATTGTTTTCTGCAAGACCTGTCCTTGCAGCCATCTGTCTGAGGCCAGCATCATTTTCTCTCAGACGTCATTAGATAAGGTTCATTGATTTATTTCTTTTTTTCAGTGATTTGATTTATTTTTTGCCTAAAAAGAAAACGCTGAATGTCTTGGGGGAAAAAACAAACACACACTTGTGTTTGCTTTATAAAACGTTACAGTAAAAACAAAAGGATAAACTTCAGCTACCACTTAAAGGACTTAATTGTCACATGGTGATAAGCCAGTGTCAGGGCAAGTTCAGAACTCTGTAAGAGGAAGATTTACACTGTTTGACCCCTCTGGACCAAGGCGGTCAACTTTCAACTTCAAGATTAATCTAGCAAATTAGAAACACAACGGCCTATCCTAGACATGTTCTTTTATATAATATTTCTTGTTTACTGTTCAGATTGTAGTATTTCTGCCATTTTGTGTGTTAGGAAAAGTTCTACTGAACTTTATCTGCCATTTGTTATTTTGAAAAGATCTTTGAAAAAAAAACCTCTTTTCTTTAAGAAAAAATATATTTCTTTACTAAAAAGTGCAAAATTCTTCCATCTAAATGGGTAACATTCTTTAAATAGATCAGTCTGAATTTCTTAAAATTAATTTTAATTTTTTTTCCTTGACTGTGATATTTTGTGGGTTATTTTTAACTTTAAGTTTTCAAAAAAACATTTAGTACCCTTTTCATTAGAATTTTTCTTTATGATTTCAAAATGTCTTGACTGTGACCATATATTAGTACTACATGTGGCTACAGGACTGTTTTCTTAATGCTGTGGCTTAAGCACAGGGGGTGACAGCTGATTAGTATGTTTTTATATGTGTATATGCTTATATACACACATACAAACTTCCACATACAAGCACATGCACACACACATAAGCACACACACTCATAGACTGCTAGGTTAGTAATAAAGCTGTAATATCATCAGAGGTTTGTACTCAGAATTTAAGACATCTGAAATGCATTCTGAAATTGGAGTGTGAAGCTCCCACAGTCATTCTTTTTGTTTGTCACCCCAAACTTAACATAGATAATACTGAAATATATACCAAAAATTTTTAAGAAGCACTATTGATATCTAGGTGAAATATAATGCCTAAGTATATATAATTCCCTGTTGTGACATTCCAAATGATAATTTAATAATAAGATTACTCCAGATTTATTATTTTCTCCTTGATTTTTCTTTCTCTTGTTTTATGCTTTCATCAGTCTCAGCCAGAGAGTGGAAACCCAGGTGGATTTGTAAGCTTTACATTTTGGGTTAAAAGAAACATGGAATATTCAAATAGTTTTTTCAGCCTTAGAATAAGAGACCTTGAAATTGGAACTGATTTTGCACTTTCCTATAAAAGTATTTTTATGAGTGAAATTGAAAGAGCAGCACTCAATGGGAGAAGAGGGAAAATGGACCTGGCTGCTACTATAGGGGAGTTTGATGTTTTGCTTGGAGAATAAAGAAGAGCTCTTACTGCAAATATCTACAAAAGAATCTTTTTGTTCAGCAGAGCACACTATTCGGACACTCTTTCTTGCCTGATTTTGCTTCTCCCCTTCTACTAAACAGGAAGAAAATAAACTTCATTTCCTAAGGGATATGGTTGACCAGTTGTAAATGTAGCCAAACAAATGGAAACCTTTCCTTTTATATGCATGCCAATAACATAAAACACCTTATAGGAGATTTTTTGAAACTTGCAGAGGTGATGGGTAACATATTCCATACTTAACAGGTAAAGAACTGAAACAAAGGCTAAAGGTTATTCTGTAGTCTGGTAACACTGTCTTACCTAAGTACTTCTTCCTAGTCTATCAGGCAACATGCAACTCACTTCTATTTGCACGTCTTCCCTAAAACAGCTGAAAGTGCAGATCATAGATTATCTCAGAATATTGGCCAGGGAAGAGTTTTTATGAACTATTAATTGCATGTTATTGTTTCATATAGAAATTATATTTTATGGTATATAAATACTATATAATATATAATATATTAGTATATAATTTGCAGAACTGGTGAAATTCCATGACAATGTAAAAGGCTCAAAATCCTCTACCCAATTCTGTCAGCTTTGCATTTCAGATCATCAAGATTTCACTTTTGAAAATACAACATTTTTGGAAATTTAAAAAGAAATGTTGAGACCATATGAACTAAAAAATTTTAAATAACAAAAGACCTACTGGCCTAGATATCAGCCTCGCATTTTAACAGTTTGAGAGTTTTTGCAGCCATGTTGAGACCCTGTTAGACAAACAAAGAGCAGTGTATGCACAGAAGGATTCTGAGATCACAGTGGGATGGCTAAATGAAAGTGCCAGGTGAGTCTGGAACATGATAATGCAATAAAAGATTTGGCCTCCTAGCTAGGAGGCCAAAAGGAAAATAATATCTTTGGCCTTGTGGGAATCAATTGTCTTGTGCACTGGTATGAGTAGGGCTCACAACTACCCAAGAAAAAGACAGGACCATACCTGGGGTACTTGCCCAGTAACAAGTGAAAGAGGAACACCTCTCCTCATGGGGCTCTTATGCAGTCAGGATGGTCAGCCCTCTATAATTTTTTTCTAGAAACCCATTCAAGTTTATATCAATGGCACTGATAACACTTATAACCAAGTGTTTAGGTTAGGGCAATTTTTTCCTCCTCTGGAATTTGTGTTCCAACTATTCTTTTTAAAAAATCCAAGGAGTCAAATATTCCAATGCTTTATATAATGCTAATTTACCCAACCTGAAATTTATACCCTTTTGTAAAAATTATTTCTTGTCTATAACATGTAAATATTTTCAATACATTTTTCATGAAGAAAGTGGCCACAAAAATTGCAACAGAATAAAAAAAGTCAGTTTTTCTGAGTCATAAGATGCTGAAAGTAAGGGAGTACTTCTTAATTTTTTGTGAAATAAAAATATTTTAAAAATCTAACTTATATTTGTGGTGGTTTTAGAAAAAGAGTTTTGGAAAAGTACCACAGGTTGTTTTTTAAAAAGCTGCATTTACGGCCTCATGAAGACAGTTCTACAGAATTAAGAGAGGCTTGACAGAGTTCAAGAAGTATTTGGGCAATGCTCTCAGGCACATGGTGTGATTCTTGGGGCTGTCTTGTATAGGGCCAGGAACTGGACTTCGATGGTCCTTACAAGTCCCTTCCAACTCAGGTTATTCTATTATTCTCTTATTCTCTGATGCAAAATCTGTGACTGTAATATCCAACAAAAATAACCAACCTACCTCAGTAACTGAGCACCAGGTACTTCATATTTACTTGAATAGTAAATATTTTGGACTAAGACACTCTGTAGTATGTACATACATACAGATGACTGACTGACTGAATGAACAAATGAATGAATAAAAAATCTTGCCACATCTGAGAGACCAAAGAGATTCATTATACTTAAGCTGAGAGTTATTTTGGTAGTGTAAATGTAATGAAATTATAAGCTTTTGCCAAACTGTAAATAAATTCAGTAGATGACTTGGCTATTTTAAGAGCACTGGAAGCACACCAAAATAAGAAAAAAAGAAAAAGCACAGCATTGGTATCTGTGTGCCTGTGTGCTCCTCCATATCTTTAGCTTGTCTCCCTCAAACACAATGAAACTCCAGTAAATAACAAGAGGTCATGAGATGAACTGACATGAAAGTTCTTAGGTAGGACTCAACATCAAGTGAAGTGTATTTTGTGGGACTTTTGTAAATAGACCAAAAATAGTGTTTTTTAAGCTGCTTCTGGCCCTCTCTAGACAGGAGAGAACAGTAAGAAAATGTACTGTGACTTTAAAAGTTGAAAGATGTTGGGGTAGGAGGGCAAGAAGTCAAAGACACATTATCACCAGTGGTGATGTCAAAGCTAGGATAATGAAACTTTATGGGAAGAATAAAGCAGAAATTGTTTTTATCAGATCAAGTAAGAACAGAATTGTGAGAAGACATCTGTTCCTACAGCACGATGCTGCATGTCATAGCACTGAGTCCTCCACAGTGCTAGCTAGACCTGTATCCATATCTAACATCTCAGACTGCACCTCCTGCATTCTGATTATTTCCTCATTTTGGCCTGACAGTTTTGTGTGTCTTGTAAGGAGTGAATTTGGCTAGGTTTGTAGATACCTAGCATTCCTGCAGAAACAGTACCAGTAGCTCCAATGGAAACAGCAGATGTCTGAAAGTCCCAGGGAAACGACGATTCTCTGTGGGCATCTTGGACAGAGTGACCTCACCACATGTGTGATGTAGAGTTCAGAGCCACCTTTTCAGAAGCTGCAGCTTATCCAGAATACCCTTGCCATCTGTGCAGATCTGCACCATATTCTTGTCCAAAATTGCTAAGAAAAAGATAACGAAACTTTATGAAAGAAAAACAACTAAATAAGAGGCAAGTGTTCCATGAAATTTAAGATGAAAAGTTGGGATGAGGGAGTAGACAGGCGACTTGGATAATAAGTTTTATCACCTAATTAATCAGTTCTAGCCTGGGATATTAATGATTAAACATAATTTCTATCAACCTGACTGTGCAATGGACTGTATTAAGTGAGGCAGTGGCTTAGCTCACAGATGTGAAACTGCATCTCCATCACACTAAAAAAAGGAGCCTGTCAAGCAGGAAGGGTTTGGTTGCCTCAGCAGAGAAACTACAATAACTCTAAGGTGATCTTGAGTAGATCCCATGTCAGCTGTTCTGGTAGGAGAGATGTTGGAGAGGTTTGTGTTACTACTTCTTGCTCTATATGCTCTTATTTTTCCTCAAAGCCTTATCAATCTTAGATTTTTGCTGAATCATAAATCTGCTATAAAACAGAAAATGAAAAAAAAAAAAAAGACGAAATAAAAGGGAATAGTGGCTTAATAATAAGAAGAAATTCAGTAGAGTTAAAAACTCAAAGCCCAGTTCAAGGTAGTTTAAATAAAGTGCAGTCAAGTTGTATTCACTATCCAGTCCTATATTCATAGGGACAGAATTTTTTTTTTTTTATGAGATGAGGGAAAAAACCATGAAGACATCAGATTAAAAAAATTATTTAATGCATAAAGAAAATTCTAAATAAGATTAAGGAAAGCAACAGAATGTATAGTGGCCTCAAGCTTTCTTATATGAAAAGAAGTTGAATGTAGTCCCTTCTTTTAGTTGCCTTCAGCTGTGGGGCTCTGAAAAATCTAGGACTAACCATTTTATGATTGATTTGCCTTGAGAGTCTACTAGCTCCTTCATCACACAGCCTTGGCTGGGTCGTGCTATAGGAAAGAAGCCAAAGTCAACAGGATAAGGAGTTAACAGCTCCAGTGTACAAAATAGAGTTATCCGTTACCAACACAATTTTTAAAAATAACTTAAATAGCCCGGTGTGTATCATAGCCCCATTCGCAATAATTTTAACCTACACACTGACAGGTTATGTGGATTTTCACATGCTAATTTATCAGTTCAATAAAAAAAATTACTGAATAGCCCAGTGTGTATCCTTGTCTAGTTCCCAAGCAACTTAACTTACACTGACAAGTTATGCGGGTTTTACCAAGCTTATTTACCACTTAAAATCAAAATGTATCTACCATAGTAACCCCCTATCAAATTACATGCAGAATGTGCTTCTTGTAACACTCAATAAATGATCTCATATGTGTACCATAAACCTTCACTTGTTTGCCAAAACTGAAGTAAAAAAAAAAGAAGCAATGCAGAAACTGATCTTTAATATAAAAACTAAACAAAAGGCACAGAAAGAGAACGACAAAACCAATTCTTCCCAGCTCAAAAGAGCAATGTACACCAGCATGACCTCATAGCAACAACAGTTCGTGTCTCTATAGGCTTCTTAATTTGGAATATCAGAGACTTATTCAAATAAGTATTTTACTTAAAGGTAGCCCCTGGTTTGTAATTTTATAAGTTAAAAGTGTATATCAAGCTAACCCATCAATTAATTACCTAAAAAAAATAAATAAATCCATAGACATTTTAAAAAAATCTTGTCCAAGAATGCTTTTGTTAATAAAGCAACCCACCATTATTTTGCAGGACAGAATGCAGCCAGTGATATTTTTTTTTTTTACAACTACTAGTAAAGCCAGAACCCATAATGATAGTGAAATGATTGCATAAGTTCATTGGCCTGAATGGAAGGAACTGGATCTCCTTTGAGATGAAGCTTCTACTTAAATGAAAAAGAAAGAATGATCTCCATTCTCCTCCTCCAAATAGAGGAAAAAGAAAAAATGAAAATAAAATCAAACTTTTAATGTTTGGCATAACACATAGACCCATCTATATTGGACATACCTTTTTCTCAGTAACTTTTGGACAGTGAAAAGTAGCAATAAAATTAGCACAAAATTAGAATGATGTACAGTTGACATAGTAAAACATTCATCTATTCTTAATTTTTGATAGGCTTGGAAATACCAGAGATCTGTTTGATTGATTAAATACTGAGCTGGTTTTTCCTCCAAGTATGGATATTTACTTACATTGTCTTCCCATGAGATATTGATTACTTTGTAGAAAGATAATTTTATTAAGGGGAATATTATCATTTCCATCCAGATTCCAGTTCCTTCAGTCAAGTAATTAGTGACTTTTTAAGGTCATAGGTGTATATTAGTCCCATCAAGATTATATGGTTTGTGTATCGTTGGAATACACAAATCTCTCTCTAGAAGTACTCTGTATTATTCTGTGAGACTTTAGAATTCAGACATATTATGCAATTAAAAAAGAAAATTAATATAATAAATAAAAATTAATTTTACTGTTGGAATTAGTCTTCATCTAAAAATAAATTAGAAAGAAAATTAACTGAAAAATCATCCAGATCATGAAAAGGGTAAGCATCATATCTAAAGAATGCAAATGCAATATTACAGTATCTTTTCCTAAAGTTTTATCTGAGCTGAAGCAAAAATGGTATGCTCCTGACTCTAAAAGAAGCTCAGCTCTCCTTTCCCTTATGTTGTCTAAAATCACACTAAAAGCAACTGAACTGTCTCTTCATTATTGTAAAATTTTGGAAGAGGAGGCTATAGGCAGATGTTCATTCTGAATAAACAGCCTTCAGCTTGCTATCTATTCCTTTGTGAGAAGTGCTCTTTCTCCCACACCATTGCTAGTGGGGACACGAGTTTGACTGCTTCAAGCTAAATCTGAATTTTTAACTTAGTTTAGTAAAAAGGCCTGAGTGACCCATCTGTTTCTACTTACCCAAAACTTTCTAAGTTTCTGACTTCTCCAGGAAGAGGTTGCTGAACTGGACTAGAACTGTGACAGTGGCTGTCACATTTACCTGTTCCTTCTCAGTACTCTAGTGCTGCTTCTACCATGTGGGGTTTGTTTTTTTTTTTTTTTAAGTTTGTGGCTGGATAATTTAGATGTAAGTCAAACCTGCACTCAACTCATTCTGAGGGTGTCAGTAAATATGCATGAAATTCAGTAGCTTCAGTAATGTGTTTAAAGAATGTTTGCAATCTCTAACCCTTTTCCTGTTAAATATAATTCAAAGCATCTGAATGAATGTCCCCTAATTCTTCATTATGCTACTGCAAGGGAAAAAAGGCTGTACTAAAATCCATAATATAATGTTACTGACTCATTCTATCCTATGCCATTTCATGTCATTCCAAAGTGACATTGAAATACCACTAATAGAACAGTGAACCTATTTTTCAATTACAGTAATAGTAACAGCTACTGGTTGGAATAATTTGTGGGAGAATTTGGAAAGCACTTCTGCAGTTATTAAGCACTGCCACATTCTTTCCAAGCACCAGTGATGGTATTAATTAAGTTCTATTCACCTCACAATAATATTTTCCAGATAAGCCATTTTCAGACCTAATGGTTCAGGCTCAGCATTTCTGGAAGTAACATAGAAGGGCAGGACTGGCTGATGGAACTGGTCTTGAAACATTTGCATAGAGAACTATTTTCATAAGTAGTTCTTTAAAAAACAGTGTGCCCACATGCTAAACTAATTATCATCAGGAAATGTGCATGGGAAGAACACATTCCAGCTATCATCTTGACTCGATTTTGGAATAATGTTTTCTCCATCTGGACTAATTTGTCCTTCTAGAAGTATCTGTGGTTCACATATCTCCTAACTGAAAGGCCAATGAAAATGAAAGAAATGAGCAGAGTTCAACGCTTTCTGAAGTGCTGACCAGGACTAAGTTCTAGTCTTGTCTTTGTAGATGCTGTGTAGCCATGGCAAATCCCTTTTCTTGTGCATTGGCTGGCATAGGTTTGCCTGCAAAAGGGATTAATGACACTGACATTTTTTGCAAAGAAATTCGGTATTTTTTCATAAAAATAAGTATTGGCAAGATGAATATCGTTATCAATAAGTAAAAGGAAATACCTAGTAGTCACTTGTGCCCTATTAGAAGATTGATTAGCTTGTCTAAGAACAATTTTCTATCAAGGACTGACTCATTGTACATTAAAACTCTCTGAGGTTTTTAGGCATTCTGCTCTTTTAAACATGAGAAATAAGAACCTTAAAAATTAGATCTTGCAAGGAAAAGCTAATGTATTTCTCAGAAAACTCTAAACCTATACATAGATAACTCTAACATGCCATTTTTAATGGTAATTTGTAGCTTTACTATTGCAGTGTTTCTTGGGATGCCATTGTCTATAATCTGATTATATTGTTCTGTCAAGGGAAAATTTTGTGATTAATTACATATTCAAGATGCACATGAAGTAGGAATATAATGAAAGATGTTACCGAGGTTAATGAGTATTATATGAGTGTGCATCAAAGAATTTCAAAATGAGCAAATTTGATATCCAGTACAGTCAATTTGATGGGCAAACTTCTCTCTACTGATAGGTTTCAGACCTCATCAGTACAGTTCTACAGTTCTTTTATCCATTGCTGAATTATTACCTCACTTAGTGGATTCCTTATATTTATTGCTCCAAACAAAACAAACAAACAAAAAAAATAACAAAACAAAACATAAAAAAATCCCAAACCAAAACCAAACCATCAAGAAGAAATAAGTTCAAAAAGAAGCTGATTTTTTTATATTTTTAAATGAGTTCCATGCAAAATCATGTCAATAGTCTACAATGCCATCAAACTGTAAATCTGGTGAACATTTTCAGAAATACTTAGGGATCATTCACAGATTCCTTACACTTCACTAGCTTGATTTTAAAGTGGATCAAATTCACTATATGTATGCATTGTTGAAAAATAATGAATTGGGTATCTATAACATCGCATTTCAGTATTTATGTGGCCTGATGGGATTCATCCCAGAATCCTCAAAGAGCTGACTGATGTCATTGCAAAACATCTCCTGATGATTTTTGAGTAGTCTTGGGAATCTGGGAAGGTCCCAGCAGATGGAAGCTGGTAAACGTTTCCTGATTTTCAAGAAAGTCAAGAAGGAGAACCCTAGAAACTACAGGCCTGTCAATGTTACTTCAGTGTCTGTTAAAGTTATGGAAAACATTGTTCTGGTTCCAGGGAGTCTTGAAAAACACCTGAAAGACAGTACAGTCATTGGTCATAATCAGCATGGCTTCATGAGAGGAAAGTCCTGCTTATTCAACCTGATTTCCTTTTATGACAAGGTAACCCTAGCTGATCAAGGAAAGCCAGTTGACATAATCTTTTTGGATTTTAGTAAAGCTTTCGATACTGTCTCTCATAGGACACTTCCTGACACTGTCCAGCATACACTTGGAGAAGTACATCACGTGAAGGGGGGGCAATAGGCTCATGAGTCAAGCACAGAGGGTAATAGTGGATGGGGTGACATCAGATTGTCTACCTTTCACAAGTGGGGTTCTGCAGGGCTCTATCTTATGCCCCATACTCTTCAATATCTTCATAAATGACTTGGACACAGGATTGGAAGGGATACTAAGCAAATTTCCAGATAACACAAAACTCAGAGGAGCTCTTGACTTCCTGGAAGGCAGAGAGTTCAACAAGGGAAAGTGCTGGATTCTGCACCTGGGATGGGGTAACCCCAAATACACAGACTGGGGAATGAGATGCTGGAAAGCAGTGCCACGGAAAGGGACCTGGGGGTCCTGGTCTAGGGCAAGTTGAATGTGAGTCAGCAGTGCCCTGGCAGCCAGGAGGGCCAACTGTGTCCTGGAGGGCATCAGGAAAAGCGTCGCCAGCCAGTTGAGGGAGCAGACTGTCCTGCTCTGCTCCGCACTTGGGCAGCATCACCTTAAATATTGTGTATGGTTTTGGGCACCACAGTATAAGAAAGATATAAAGCTGCTACAGAGTGTCCAAAGGAGGGCAACGAAGATGGTGAAGGGCCTAGAGGGGAAGCCATATGAGGAGTGGTTGAAGTCACTTGGTGTGTTCAGCCTGGAGGAGACTGAGAGAGACCTCATAGCAGTAAACAACTTCCTTGTGAGAAGAAGAGGAAGGGCAGACAATGATCTCTTCTCTGTGGTGATTAGTGACATAACCTAAGGGAGTGGCCTGAAGTTATGTCAGGAGAGATTTAGGTTGGATATTAGAAAAAGGTCCTTCCCCTAGAAGGTGGTTGGGCACTGGAACAGGCTCCCCAGGGAAGTGGTCACAGCACCAAGCCTGACAGAGTTCAAGAAGTGTTTGGAAGATACTCTTGGGCACATTGTGTGACCCTTGGGAATGGACCTGTGCAGGGCTAAGGGTTGAACTTGATGATCCTCGTGGGTCGCTTCCAACTCAGCATATTCTATGATTCTGTGATTTGCATCGTCGTATGTATGTATGATAATTATTCTTAGCATAGTAAAGTCTTCAAGTGTGGAATTTTCCCAAAGAAATATAAATTGTACTTGTTTGTTTGTCTTTTATTCTGCAGATTAAGGACAAATATATTACTTTTATTGATAATAGAAGAAGAGAACAAAGAAATCTTATTCTCCCAGTACGTAAATCAGACAAACTTGAATAGAGTTTGACTTCTCACTATAGAATCTAGGTACCAAGTCCAGACATTTAAGTTTCACTGACTCCTATCAGAGTTCAGATTGTTCATTAATGTAAGGCCACGGGGTAATCTGCTTGTGAGGGCTGTGTAGCAAAACTCTGTCTGTGAAAATTGTCAGTGTAAACAATAGGACTACTTGAAGTAGAAGCCATTCCTTTGAAGGTATTAAAGTAGTAAAATCCAGTCCTTGTTTAAAATCCTGTCTAGATCAGTGTTTAGCATGATCTACTTCCAAGCCAATCAAACAGATAAAATCATTGGCAGAATAGGCTCGACAAGCTATTTTAAAAAAATTAATCATTTCCTCTGTCCCTGAAGAAATTAGCATTTATTCTTTCATAAAATCTGCCTACAGTGACTATGTCATATGTCATGATCATGGCATAATGCATTCTATAAAAATTATTTCACATTCCTTCATGCTTATTTGAGAATAGTCAGTGATTATAAACTATGACATTTAGCCAATTAATAACCAGCATTCATTTTAAGTGTTGATATCTATGACAGTCATAGCCAAATAAATAATGTGTGCTCAGCTTTTGATGTACCCAGGAAATCCAAGGCACTGAGCTCACTTAATGTGCTACATTAAATTCCCTACATATGAAGGTCAACTATGCAAGACCCTATTTATCTCTTCATGCACAGTTACCATTTTTCCTACTTGTTTCTTAGTATTTTTAAAACAGAAGGTTGTCATGGTTATAGAGGCATAGCTATATCCTATTAGACTTTTACATAGGTTATGGCACCAACCATACATGTTAAGTCTGCACTGGCAAATAACTTGTGTCTTTGTTCCCTCCATGATGATGCCTAGCTATGATCTAGAGGGTGATGATCTTTAAAGATTTCTCCAAGAGTCTGTATAAATAAGGTCATGCTAAGTCTGGTTTCCTCTACCATACAGAGGGCTTTGTAATAACTCTATCAAGCCATGAAATTTAAACAGACCCTGTGAGCCAACTGCCATATTTGAGGTCACACAGCAAAGATACCATAACATTCCATGCTCTCCTCTGAAGTACACACTTAAGAAGTGTGAAGATAGCAGCAGAGAAAGACAACTCATAATATCTGAGATATCTGGCAACCCTAATCGACCCAGAGTTTTCTCGAGACCACTTCCAAAGTGAAGAACCTTTCTGTATCTTCTATCTACGATCAAGACATTCAAAAAGCAATCTCTGAGCAAATATATACTGACTTCATCCTACCTGTCCTGGCAGGAGGTCTGTGAAGCTGACAGTATGGTTCCACAGAAACAAAATTCTGTAGCTAGATTTGCAAGTTATTAATTATGCAATGCCATATTTACTTGCATTTGTGAATACACCCTGTGTGGCCCAAAGAAGGTCTCTGGTATTCTGTCTGTCAACCCTACTTTACATACAAGGAATTCAAGACAATTACTTGTATCATTTTGCTTGGTCTACAGATACCATTACAGATACCATTGTTTGTACAGATACCATTATTTTTGTCTACTTTTCCATAACCAAGTACAAAGAAAAAAGGATATTCTATGTCATGTGTTTGAAATTGCTTCAACTATTGCAATCAGTTAAAAATGATGTAATTAAAAAATAGTGTCAATTTTAATAATAAAGGCTAAAGGGAAAAGAGGAAAGAGCTTTGTTGTCTGAGAGATATAAGAAGCAAGATACAATTAACAACTGACATATTAATGGGTTTTACAGCCAGATATAAACACATTTAGACTTTTATTTTACAAAAGAGATGACTGGTGCCTGCTTAGTCAAAGTCTAATGTACACAATAATGTAAAGAAATTAGTAGTGTATTTACTACTGAAGTAGTACTTTATTCTTGATTTCAAGAGTTTAATTAAGTAGCAAAGCATCACAAGAATGACACACCACAGTTATTACACTAACTTGTAAAGAAAAATGAATGGATTTTTCTGGTGCTCTTACTAAATGGAAGGAAGGGAAGGGAAGGGAAGGGAAGGGAAGGGAAGGGAAGGGAAGGGAAGGGAAGGGAAGGGAAGGGAAGGGAAGGGAAGGGAAGGGAAGGGAAGGGAAGGGAAGGGAAGGGAAGGGAAGGGAAGGGAAGGGAAGGGAAGGGAAGGGAAGGGAAGGGAAGGGAAGGGAAGGGAAGGGAAAATACACAGCATGACTCTTGAGTAGTTACTACCACCACGTGTTATTGATATGACAATTTTTCCCCATCTGCCATAATGCTGTTCCAAAATGTAAGACTGTTATTCCAAGAATTTCTTCTAAATTTGAGTGCAAAGTTGTACAGACAGTAGAGATATGTACACACACACACGTATGTATGCATTTTTCATTACCTTATATTGAATTATAGTATTTTCATATTCTTAGAGAATTGGACTAGTTTCTACCTTATCAAAGGCTGCATATAGAAGAAAACTGAGTTTCCTGCTGCTGCCAGATATGTTCCTTTCTCATATGTTCTCTGATCTCCTTCTGCAATATTTATTTTATCTGCTGTCTTAAAAGCTTAAAATGTTTACTACCAGCCCCCATGCCACTGGACTTTCTTTTTCTAAGCGGAAAGATTACTTTGTCGAGAATCAAAGGACACAAATTTAGGTGTTGCAGAAACTTGCAGGATCTAATGTACCTGAGCCTGTCTGCTGGATAATGTTTGTCAGGAGTGCATGTACAGCCTATCTTCAGTCAGCAACTTGATCAGGTAGAGATGTAAAGTAGGTATTAGGGGTAGGAAGATGACCTTAAAAGTGCCCTCCAACCTCTCCTCTCAGCCCTGGGTTTCTAGTACAGAGTGTCCCAAACTGTACAGTTTGCCATTTTTTTTTAATTCCAAGATGAGATATTTTATATATGACTGTATCAAGAAGATGTTTGTTCATTTGTTGGCTGTGATCTTTTCTTTGTCCGTCACCGAAGTTCTGTCCTCTTTGTCCACCTTACTTATGTATGCCCAGTGCAGCTTATCTTGCAAACCTTAAAAAAGGCCTTATACTCACACTTGAATAAGTGATAAAATAATAAATTGTATTGCCCAGCAACTGATTTCACAGAAGTTCTTTTTTATTATTAATCCCAAATGATCATTAAGGATTAACTAAAAATGTGCCTATAGATCTTTTAATCTTCTTAAACTCAGGTTTTAAAATCAGGATTTCACTATGAAATGATTTTTGTCTTAAATCAAATGAAATAGAGAAAGATTATATTTTCACAATACAATCACATCTCAATAACTTTTTTAAAATTTTTTAATTAGACTATAATTTTGCCCAAGAAATCTGACAAGAATTATTCGAGGAAGAATATTTTTATATAATTTCTTACAAGTTTTTCTTTATAAGTATCAGTAAACTGAATATCTTTTTTTCTTGTTTCCTTTAGGGATTACCTTAACCAGTTGAAATTCAGGCCACATGTACAATGCTGCTGTTGTTTAAATATATCTTATGATATTCTAAAAAGTAAGAATTTAGGTCTGGAAGAACTTGGAACTGGAGTTTCACACCAAATCAAAAAGTTATGATGACATAGGAATATGGTGGAACAACTCCCATGACTGGAAGATGGCTACAGGCTATTTTGTAAAGACAGGCAGTGAACAAGCAAAGAGTGGCCAGTGTCTTTGGAAGAATGGTGGGAAACTGTATCAAAGACTTTACTTAAGTCCAAGTGGGCAACATCCACAGCCTTTCCCTCATCCACCAAGGGGCTCATCTTGTCACAGAAGCTGATCAGGTTAGCCCCACAGGACCTGCTTTCCATGAACACATGGCATCTGGGCCTGATGCCCTGGTTGTTCTGCATGTGCCACAAAATGGCACTTAAAATGATCTGCTCCATTTCCTTCTCTGGTACCAAGGTCAAGGTGGCAGGCCTTTAGATCATCAGATCTTCCTTGCAGCCCATTTTGTAGATGGGTGTCACATTTGTCAACCTCCAATGAACAGGGACCTCCCCAGTTAGCTGGGACTGCTGATAAATGATTGAAAGTGGCTCAGTGAGCTCTTCCACCACCTCCCTCGGATCCTTGGGTAGGTCCATCCAACCCTATCATGTGAAATGGGGATTTCCTTGGACCCTTTGTGTTTGGTCACTCTCTCAATTACCCAGGAAAGTAAGATGCTTGTGTATGACTAATCTCTCTACATGAAATACAGAGTGCATGTTCCTGGAGGGGTGCTTGTACTTTGAAGGCAGGTAACTTTGAGATACAGGTGTGTGTATTACAATTAGATTATAATGAACTGGTTTCATCCAAGAAGAATGATTTTGCCATAGCTGCTGGTTTAGCAACAAGACATCTATCTCCTTTGGCTGACAGCTGCTATGTGGTTTATCAGCTACCATGGAGTTCCACTCCTTCAAGGATTACAATAGAGCTTGGCCACAGTATTCCTTTCTGCTCCACTCTCCATTTCATCCCTCTTAACATGTGCTAAAGGATGCAGACTGTGTAGTGTGGGGAATCATCATGGAATAAATTTTGTGCATGCCAGCCGCATTTCGTCCAGGAAATGGCAACTGCATTTCATCCTGTAATTTCAGTAGTGCTATAACTTCTGTTAGAATGGTCCCAGTTTTCTCTAATTTCACACCCAGTCATCTTCCCAGAGGCACCATAGACTTGTGTGTGTGTCTGTGGTGTCCCCTTGGATTATGAGGGTTTCATTCTGCTCCCTGTCCATGTTTTCCAGCTTGGGGAGCTGGGTACCTGCAAAACAACTGGTCTTACTATTAAAGAATGAAACTAAGAAGGTATTAAGTACCTCTGCCTTTTCCTCATCCTTTGTTACTATGTTTTGCCCCACGCATCTAATACAGGATGAAGATTCTCATTAGCCTCCTTTTGATGTAAATGCATTTATAGAAACATTTTTTATTGTAATTTATGTCAGATTAAGTTATAGTTGGGCTTTGAGCCTTCTAATTTTCTCCTTGCATGAGCACACAATATTCTCACAGTCCTTTTGAGTTGCCGGGCCCTTCTCCCAAGGCTCATAAATTCTTCCTTTTTCCAGGCTGTACTTCTTCCGTGACAGATCATCCATTTTGGCACATAGGGACAGCCTGCTCATGCATTTTTAAGATTATCTTCTTGAAGAATGTCTAGCCTTCCTGGACTACTTTGTCTTTCAGTACTACCTCCCAAGGGACTCTGTTAACCAGACCCCTGAACAGGTTAAACTCTGCCTTCCACACTATTACTATCTTGTCTCACTATTGACTACTTCCCCTACTCTTGAAGTGGCCCTTTCTGTTGTTATTCTAAACATTTATCAGTTTTTATGCGACAAGTTTTGCAAATCAACAGTCAGGGCACTGACAGCTCCTGGAAGCACAAGCAAAGTAAATGAAGGCACCAAAATCTGTTCAGATTACCTTTGATAAATTGATTTTTTTATAAAAAATCAGTTCTGAAAGGTTACATTTTTCTTCGCATTTCCAAGTTCTGTACAGAACAACACAGCAGGATTGATCCTCAGCCAAAAGGTACTTAATTATATTGTGTATAGCGGGAAGAAATAAAAAACAAAACCTCATTATTAAATCCTCCCCAAATAATTCATTCTCCAAATGAAGTTCAAGCCTGCACTTAAAACACAAAGGAGATGACACAAACTTTTATTTGTGTGTACCTCTCACAAAATTGCCTTTTATGAGGGAAGGTAACAGCTTCTGTATCATTCATGTCTATCTGTCTCTTAAAGCAGTGTTTCTCCCTCATATTAATTACAGAAAATTGATCCCCTGGCCCATATATAGACAGCCTCTTCATCAGTAGTTAAATCTGTTTTCAAATCCCTTTTTATCACCCTTGGAAAATCTGTAGTTGAATTGCAGTGGGTGGTCAGGTAGGAAAAAATGTTCAACATCAGTTGTAATCTTCCCTTCTCACCCTCAGCTGTTCCCATCTTCTGTAGAAGAGATTGTAGTCCCATATGAAAACTGCAGGCCACCCAAGTTGAAGATGCTAGTAGTGAAGGAGCCCTTTGAAGATCACTAGCCATCAACTATTTCAAATAACATGGAAAGAATTACAGTGTGTGAGCATGTAAAGGTGAAATATTAAGCACCCAAAGGTTACAAAAATGTTGAACCCTTTCAGAAAAGCTTTTAAAATTCAGTTTTGTGTTTGTCAGATCAACAGCTTTGAAGATCAAAGTAATTTTCTGAATTGCTGCCACCAGAGCAGCCTCCTACTTCTGATAAAATGTTCCCATCCAAAACTGGAAGACTCACTTTTTCAGGGACAAGCATTAAATTAAAACATATAATGTATGGCTGAGACTTCTTTACACAGGCAATCAAACCATTCAGTTTTCCAAGTTTGACATGTGGTGTCTATCTGAAAAGGATTGGAAAATAATCTTGAAGATTAAATTTACAGACTTGATGAGTGGTGGAAAATGATGAATGATTATTTATTAAGTGCTTATGACATGCTAAATGCCACAAGAAAAATATGGGATGAAATAAATGGGGCTACTTATACTGTGAAATTTAAATACAGCATTTCTTAGATGTAAAATGTCCTAATATCTTAAGCAGCTTTACTTCATATATGATTTTTTTATATGTAAGTATTTAGGGGAGAGTATAGTTTTGTTGTTTTTTTTTAACTGAGCAGCTTCTGGTACTTGTAGAGGCTGCATTTTTCTCTAACATCTGATATAATTTCCTTGTCAAGTAAGAGATAGGGAGCTTGCAGAGACCTGGGACAAAACTTCACAGTCAGCTTCTGAGACTTAAGGATAGGATCATCCTTTTCTCATGGGACAAGGATAAGAATCTCCAGAAAAGTAAGAGAGACCTTTCTTTGTAGTCAGAAGAAAGATGCTGGACAAGAGCCATCAGCACAGAATGAGAATCTCATGCCTGCCCTTTTCTTTAACAGCTTGCTAGACAAATTCTCAGTGATTGACCAAGTGGAAACATGAGATGCCTGTTTAGTTAAAAATCTATTCTGCTCTCTTAATCCAAATAGAAGACTAAAGGTAGCTGGTGTTTAATTAATTTAGCTTCCTTTCTAGAGAGTAAGCCTGAAGAAACAAAGTTTTGAATAATTAGAGAGGCATGCCAAAATAGAAACAAAATGGAGGGAGTGGGTAAAACTAATTAAATATTGGTCCTCTTCAGTGGATTCTTGGGACATATATAATAACAAAATGACAATTCTTATTATCTTTCAGTTCTTTATTCTCAAGCATACAGAAGTGGGAAACAGCAACGGGACACAAACCTGCCACTCTGATTCTCAAGTAGTTGTGTTCATTTCAACATATTCAGGAGAATCTCTTTAATCATGTGTAGTGGGTTGACCTTGGCTGGATGCCAGGTGCCAGTGGATTCCACTCTACCACTACACTTCCCAGCTGGATAAGGGAGAGAAAATAAGATGGAAAACAACTCATAGGTTGAGATAAGGCAGTTTACTAAAGCACAAGCAAAGAGGAAAAAAAACATTATTCTCTACTTCCCATCAACAAATGATGTTGAGCCACTTTCTACAAAGCAGAGAGAGCTTCAGCACATGTAGCGGTTGCTCCATAAGGCAAATATTGTAAACAACAAATTTCCTGAGTTTTATATCTGAGGTGATGTCATATGGCACGGAATATCCCTATGGTTAGTTTATGTTAGCCTGCCTGGTTGTGTCCCCTTCCAGGATCTTGCCCATCCCCAGCTCTTGGTGGGGGGAAATAGTGAGAGACAGGGCTGATGTTGGGCCAGCTCTGCTCAGCAACAGCCAAAGCACTGGTGTGTTATCAACACCTCTCTAGCTACCAATGCAAACCAAGCACTGTGAAGGCTGCTATGGGAAAATGAACTCCACATCACCCAGACCCAATACATCATGAACACCTATCATCAGTGAAATGAGAAAAACAACCCAAAAGAATATGGTTTAACACTGCCTGAGTCACAGATAGCTTGCTTCTTGTTTTCACAATTTGTCCTTATTAAGTAAAAGTGATGTGAGAACAGCCTAGTGATCACAAAACAAACATGCTATATCAAGCTCTAAATGGAGTCACATGATTTTTTTTTTTAATCTATAAGAAAACAAAGAGGAGGGGCAAAAATTTCTTTCGAGATATGTCAAGGGAGAATCCGTCACTGTCATTAAAATCTGCAGTCTGAGCAGAGCCTGCGTGATTACATGATAGGGAGAATCTGTGTTTACATTAAGAGATGGTGGGAGGGAAGTGTTTACCTAAATATTCACATTTAGGATTTATTGTTAAATCTCTGCAGCTTACACATCACCAGTTCTGTGACAGCTAAGAACAACAGAAGCACATTAACAAGACTGTACAAGCTGAGTGGATAATAGGAATGCTGTCTAGAATCCCAAGAGAGATAGTATAGTGTACCACTGGGATAAATCAGGGATTTCTTTGAGAAAGGCCTTCCCTGTTTTGAAAAACCATAAATTTCATTTTATATTCCTGACATGATTCTCTGCTGTTCAGTTACAGAAGTGCATATTCATAGCCTTGCCAGTATGAACTCTGACTTTTTAAACATGCTGGCAGAGCCAAAAATCCAGTTTTGCTGGAGGAGTCAACAACACAGCAAAAACGAAAATAGTACTTTTTTTTTTGAAAGATAGCAAAGTAAGTTTTTCAAAATTCATTTCATTGATTTGACAGTGTGAGTTCAATGACAAAGCTCAAGCTAAGTTTAAAAATCCATTCAGATTATTTTCTCCTTTAGTAGATTTTTGGTATTGTCGTATTTTATTTTTTAAAATCTTTTGGAGACATATATATAATCTTGGAGGTTATATGAAAAACAGATTTTAAATAATAATAATAATAAAAAATCTTGGCCAAACTTTCTTTATTAAAAAACAAAACTGGAAACAACATAGTTTTAAAATATTGCATATACAAATGAGTTACTTTATTTCAGTATATAGAAGGATTATATCTTCCTGTTTTCCTTCTCTGAAGTTAAAAAACACATCCTTTCCAGGAGTGATTGGCAGTACATTAGTATGAGAGAAGAAAAAAATTTAAAGTTTATGTATTTCTTACCTCAGCAGATGTGGAATGTCAATTAAAGAAATAAAATCCAATAAATTATATTATTGCACCTTTTTAAATACAATTATCTTGTTCTGGCACCAGTAACAATTTCCAAATTACAGATCTAAAAGACATTTCTGTCTCAAAGATCACCTTTTCCAAGGAAAATCAAAACAAGTTTTCAGTTTAACAAAACATCCTGGTGTTGGTTTCCATATAAGAGGTGTCCAGACATCATATGAAAAGTCCCCATACAGGAATTAGAAAAAAACATCAGAATTAAGTTTGTAAATGTAAATTAACTTGAGAATTGACACCAAATATAAATCAATAAAAAGTAAAAAATCATCGCCTGCTCACAGCTCCTTCTCTTCAAAATCTTCTCCATCATATAAATCTAACAAAACAACAAGCTCCTTCCAACATAAAACACTTGTATACTCTCACACACTCATATTCTCTTTACTCCTTCACCATCTCAAGGTGTTCTAGAAAAGTCCCAGTCTATACCCATTTTATCCTCAAGTAAATTAACCTACTGTCAAGATCTTAATTTAATCTCCTGAGTATCTTAAAAAATTCCATCTGGCAAAACACCCCCTTCTTCCTCTAGAAAGAGCTGGATCTGGTTTTCCCCATTCTTAGATATGTCTCATGCCACAGTCTGCTTCCAGTAATGAGGATTAACTGGAGCAACCAGCCTACACTTCCTATTAGGTGCACGTGTTCACTTTGTCCCAGGCATCAAAGAACCTTGCTATATTTGCAGATTAAAAAAATTCCCAACTATTAATTTTGCAGTGCATCAGCATACAGACAGAAAGTATTTACATTCAAAGAGCAAAAATCACTTAAAGAGGAAAATATTTCTTGTTATTATAAAATGCAAGCCACAGAAAATCAATGTTTCAATTAAGCCATTAAACTATTTTTAGAAATATTTCTGAGGTTCTACCAAATAACTTTTCCCTTCTTTATTTTTACTTTTTTTTTTGAAGAAGAAACTAAATACATAATCATTATACAATATAATTTCTAGCTATGAAATCAATTCTTTAAACTACTTCTCTTACTCTCTTAATTAAGGTGAACCTTTCTAAATTGTAAATACCTGGCAAAGGTAAGACTACCAGATTAGCCTCGTATAAAGAGAAAAAAATTTTCTACTCTTTGGACAAATATTTCTTATACATAGAGTGTATAATTTATACTCTTACAAATTACTGTAAATGACTATTAGAAGATATTAAATAAAATACAAAAATCAATATAACTAATATTTATGTCTACATTTTAACACATAGAATAAAAATAACTAATACAAAATACTAAAATAAAAGAGAAGTCTGGAAGATAATTTTCAGGTTGAATATATATGCACATTTTGAATTAATCTTTTTATGCTATCTGTGTGTTACTTTTGGCATTTAAAAGAAACCAGTAACAAATATTTTCCAGAAACATTTGTCAGTGATTTCAAGAATTACAATAAAAAACTCAACTTCTAAAAAAAATCTCAGCCCCCATCAAACAAATGAAAATTTAGCTATGTGAATGTATTAACTAAACATAATGAAATTTTAAATAATTATATTTAATAAGATTCCAGAAAAGGCAAATTTACAGTTGCACTAACTGAACCAATAAACAATGATATTCCTATGAATAATGTTGGGTTTTGCTCTATTTTTTAAAAAATAATTATCTGTTCTGATGTCATTTGAGGAGTGTCCTGGTCATAATATTGTCATATCTAATCAGTTCTCAAGAACATCATGACCTCAAAGTCCCATGGTGTTAAAAGTAGTTGGATTTTAGAAATATGAAGCAACAGTGTGTAACAGACTGTTCAAAACTTCCAGAGGTGAATAAACAATAAAATAAAACTTAGTAGAAAAGTATTAATAAAAAAATACAAAATTAATTGGTATAGTTCTATCAGCTATACCTTATAAACTCCCTCCAAACCAGAAGTAACTAATGCAGACCACATTTTAATTTAAGGAGACCAAAAAAATTAATAATTCCTTTCTCAAAACTCTAATAATTCAATTTTACTGCTAAAATAATATGAAACTAAAACTATTTCACCAAGTATCTTCAATATTTTCTGATTTTTAAATTGAAAATTTTAATTATAAATGGTGCGATTTTACCAAGTTTAATTTTTTATTTTAAAATCTATTTTTGTCAATCAACATGGAACTAATATTAAAGTAATGAAAATATTATAAAAACATTTTCATATAAAAGAGTTTAAAGATGGAAAAATTTTCCCTTTTTCCTATGTTCCTTTTTAATTAAGAAAAATATGTTATTATAAAGTTCATTTCAATTTTTCTCCATTCTCCAAAATAAAATCTGGCCTCTGAAAATAAAAAATATGTGATTACTGTTGCTGTTCACTTTTATTTTAAAAACAGAATATTCTAAGTATGGCATTTAGACCCTTTTTGAGTTGTGCTTTGATAGAAGTACTGGGACCTGGCATCCATCTGGCTCCAAGGTAGTTTAAGTGCACCAGCAACCTGAATGATGGATGTTTTTTTGGAAGCAACAGAAACATGGAAGAGTTACTCTGGGAATTACAACCATAGTAGATTTCTCTTTTTTTTAACCTTATAATGTGGGCAAAAACATTATGAATCATTTGAGCATATCAACAGAGCAGGGAATGGTCAATACCTGTTACATTATAGCAGGTATTTATAAATTTCTGTGTAAAACAGAAATTTAAGCAAATGGAGGTCTGTAACACTTCTGTTAAATTTCAGAAGGCAAGGCAATTTAAAGCAAAATCAGTCCAGAGCTCCTGATACACCATAACCTTAGTAAAAGGATGAAAGATATCCTTCTTGATGTTTCAGCAACTTGTTCATCTGAAATTGTCAGCAGTAGGTGTAGAAGTGACTGAATAGATTTTTTTTTCTTTAATCAGAATGGATGAAAATTATTTTGAACAGCAGCAAAGTTTCAGATCAGAAATCTCAGTAAAGGACCTTAGTAGGTTTCATAATGTCATCTCTCTAAAAACAAAGAAAACAAGCACTTTCTCTTCTGTCTGATACGTATTTTGTTTAGCGAACATGAAAATCTGTCTGCTATTTCTTCCTAATTGCCTGTGAGAAAAAAAATAAAATATATAAGAGGCTATCTGAAAGCGAACTATCTTATTTCACCATTCTATACAGTGTAAACTTTTTGTTTCCGTTCTCCTCCTAGTACACTCCTTGATGACATATTACTGAATGGAATAAACATCAGCTTTGAACAGACAACTAGCGGTAGTTCAGGAGCTCTTAATTTTGAAATTCCTTTATGGAAACTCCTTGTACTCATTTGCACCCATATACAGATGCTGTCCTTGAGTGCTGAGACGAGTTTGACTGTGGTACTCCAGCAAGAGAAAGGAAGGTCATAATGATTCACCCAAAAGACGAGTTACACTTCTGGAATGTTGGTAATTTTACTCTGCATTTGCAAAAATTATTCCTGTGATGCCAACCTTTAGGTCATGGAAAAAAACCCAAGAAGAAAACCAAAACAAACAAGTTTCTGTTCTTAACTTTTTCCTGTTTTATATGCCTGGGAGCCAGTCTTTCTGGGTTTATCAACACTAATGTCATCAAATTTAAGATATATTTGTGAATTTAATACCTCTTATATCCCCCCAAAATTGATTGCTCTTTTTTTTTTCTCTTAACATACAGATGCATCAAAATTCATTATTGCATATATGTAATAAATGTCTACACAGAAGTATACATTGTGGAAAAATATTTTCATTTACATATATCAACCTGCACTTGATCAGCTAATACCAAAGAAAAGCAACTCTCAAATGATTTTTTGCCTAATATAGGAATCAGACATTCAAGAAAAGGGAATTGAACTGATTATTTCAAAGGACATAGTAGACATTGTCCAGTCACTCACTTTATAACTATATATCAAAGTCATAGATCCATATCTTTCATAGACATCTACAGTAAATTTGATGGTTTTTTTTTGCTCTATATCCTTACTACTTTGCCAGTATATAGAAGATGACTATAATTTTCATAGTTTAAACACATATGTTAGTACTAATCAAAGAACACCCTACACTTGATTTAATAATTAATAAAAATTTTTCATTTTAAAAATTAATGAAAATGTATGATTTCCATTAAAACTTTTCTGTTTACCTTTCTCAGTCTCTGGAGCATTTCTTTTCTTAAAAACCAGGGTGAGTGATATTGAGGAAGCAGAAACACAACAAAAAAAAAAATCACATAGCCCTGTGTAGCTGATTCCAGAGGAATAATGATAATGTTTACCAGTGATGTCAGAAATTCAAATTCAGATTCTATTCTGAGTCAGTGAAAGTTAAATTCCTTGTTCTCTCAACAAGTGAGAGCCATGCCTTTTCTGCAGTGGGAAGGAGACCACTATTTGGCAAATTTCATTGAGCAAAGTTTTTTTCTGAATGTTTTTATTATGGAGACTCAGACAGGCATGTCTACCTGTCTTCACAACTCTGAATCCTTGTACTGGAAGAAAAAAAAAAAAAGAAAGTGAGATGAATTGAAAAAGCCCTAAGAATCTTTTGAAAAGAAAACCACTGGATAATGGAACCTACCAGAGATTCACTAGTTAGACTTTTTTTCAGAGGTCTGAAGTTTCATTTTAGAAAAAAAAATAAAAAATCAAATCACACTTTTTGTTTTGACAGACAAAATTAGGATGAAAGACTACTTTGAAAAGTACTTAGTAGAAATTTTTGGCACTGTGGTATTGGCTAGTTATTTAATACCTAGCAGAATATTTAAAACCTTCAAATTCCTATGGACAATTTAAACAAAAGGGACAAGTAAAGATAAAATAAGAGTATAACTAAAAAAACATTTCCAAAGCCAAAAATATTTTTTTTGCTCAAATAATTTTTTGGCTCAAATTTTAGTTTAGTCTTGCCACAGTAAAATCAGAAAATTAGTATGGAATTATATTAGTTCTATCAGTCCTGAACATGGCTAAACAGATGCTCTGTGAAGCTCTGAATTGGGCAATGGATAGACTTTTTCCAACATTGTCTTTCTTTTCTAATACATTCATATTTTTGTTTGATTTAAATTATATTACTCTACTGAACACATCACTTTTTAGTCTACCATTTGTAGACATGAAAAATAAGTTATACACACTAATTTTTAATGAAAAAGAAGAATTTGAATACATAACTAATCTTAACTAGATTCTTTTTTCAGAACAATTCAACTTCTTCCAGCTGTTCTTCATAAGTCTAACTTGAAAGTCATTCATCCCTTTTGTTTTTCTCGTTTGTGCTTCTCCAGTTGATCTACTTGTTGTTACAAAAACACATCCCAGCTGTAAAGTCCTTCTGATTTCTAGTCTCATTCTCTACTAATATTTTCCAATATTATTTATACCATACTTAATATTATTTCCTTCGTCTCTTTGGAACCCCTTTTTTGGAACCCCTACTTCTTGGCTGAAGTTTGCATGTTTAACCTTTTGCTATTCTTCTGCTCTACTTTTACATTAACTTGCAAAGAATTAACTTTATACTTTTTGACATTTTCACATATATGCCATATTTCCAGATGTTTCCTTCCCTTTACTCAGATGTATCTTTCATATAGAACAGCCTAAGTTCTCTTAGCATTTATAAAAGAAAATATGCTTCAGCATTGTCCTCAATAATTCATTGGTGGACTGTGACTATTTATAATGCTTATTCAGCAGACATTCTCCTTTCACCAGAAGGCCATGTCCTTCAGGTATTAGACATCTGAAATAAGATGCATCAGTCTTTTTCTCTCTTACTATGATACTACTTTTTTCTATTACCCTTTTTATTTTTATTTGAAGGCTTTTAACATATCTGCTTCTCTCTTTCTTCTGAACTACAGAGAAAGAATAAATATTTTTATCATACAGTAAAAAGCTAAATTTTCTCCCTACTTGTATTTTTGTACCTCTGATTTAGGCCATCAAGTCTCTGAGAGGCCAATTAGCTTTGTTTGTTCACTAAGACTTCTAGTTGTTACTGTCTGTTCTCAACACACTTTGCAGTAGTGTACAGATGTCTACTATATTTGGTAAGTTCCCCTATTATTCTCTTTCCCATGAGTTATCTAAAAATGTCAAAAATATTATTATCTTAAAATATGAAAGACTTTGTAGTTGCTTATGCAGAAACCACTGGTCTGATGCAGCTGAAACTCCTCATCTATGGCTCTATCTTTTGGTCTCTGCATCATTGTATTGCGACTTTTAATCATAAATCTGTTTATTTGGATTATGTTACTGCAATTCCTTACATACCAGTCTTCTTGAAATAGGTCAAACTCAAAAGTGTGGGTTTTTTTTTAAGACAGCAAAATTTATGTGAGCTTAAGCATGCCCATAATCCTATTTATATAATTTACAGAGATATTAATTAATAGCTTACAGAAATATTACTTTTGCTAGGGATATTTCTTAATTACCTTTCACTCATCCTGGTTCCTGTAAGAAACTCTTACCTATTAAAGCAAGAATATAGTCTCTAATCAGGCCTACATTTATGTATGTCATTCATAAATTTGGTTTGATATATTCAGATATCCCAAATATCAAAACTATATCAAAATAATATCTTTTGAATATTTTTTGTTTGAAAGTATTACATTTGTCTGAACTTCTGTTCATTTCTTACCTTAAAACTTACAATATATATCTTGTCATCATCATCTTTCATCTCCACATTCTGTTTTATCTTTTTGTGAAGACTCTGTACAATTCTGTTTCTGCAGTATATTAACTCTGGATAAAAATGGGTTTGATTTCATTAGGAGATGGTGAATGCTGAAAAGCATTTTCTACAGATACTCAATTTTACATACAAGTTTTATTTGACTGTACTTCTGCTTTTTCCCCATAGGTAATCCTTGAAAAAGTTTGGCACTCATAAAATAATCAATCATAAACCCAAATACTAACCGAGCAGGGGATGCAAAGATTTTACAAAGCAGTAGGAATGGGGCAATACAGTGATGAGATACTGCAGACAACTGAGAACAACTGACATTCCTTCTTCTAGAACTCTGAGGGCACCAATGAGTCTGACTGCCCCTTTCTAGTTTCTTCAGAATTTCCCTGATCCTGCCTATGGTCCAGGACTCCATGTCATTCCTCCAGAGCCACCATTTCCTGCCCCATCAGGGCCAGTCTCCATCTCCCCACAGCCCTGTTCTGACCAGCCATGGGCCTTGTTGAGCCCATTCTGCCCTCATCCCATTCCTGTCTCCAAAGAGGTGCTCAGTGCTGAGGGTGGGGGCTGCTCTTGATGTCCCCAGATTCATGGCTGGGGCAGGGAGAGGCCTGGGCTGCTCATGGAGATCCCTGTGGAGGCTCATAGAGAGCCTCAGGTGTTTCCTAAGGCCTCTGGACTGTGGCTGTGCAGATACTTTGAATTGCAGGAAACCGTCCCTTTTGTGATACTCCAGTCACTGTGCTGGTACTTATCTCTGTGCATATACACTCTTCAACATTGTGATGAACAGAGCAATATCTTTTCATGAGCCTAGAGAAAAAAATGTGTTTATGTGAAAGGAATTATTTCAATCTTTAAGATCCAAGTGTGTCAATTTTTTAAGAAACTTTTTTTCATGGATTTTCTAAACCACAACAAGGAGTCCATGCTAAGAATCTGCCATCTGGATGAGAGACTGATGCAGAAAGATTTCTATCTAGACAGGCACGAAAGTAGTTCAAGAACATTTAAATTCCTCAGCACAGTCCCGAAGAGCAGCCTGGTATGAGGCATTTTAATGTGACTGTTATAAGTTACATCTTCTCTTGAATTTTGAAGACGGCAAAAATACCTGCAGGACAAAGAAATATTGCAAGAGATTTTTATTGCAGTGCTGGTTACCCATTTCCAGCACTGGGTGCACCTCTGAACCATACAAAGAGCACACTGTTATTTGAAAATCACGCTTTTTTTGTACCCTTCGATATCAGCTGTTGAATATTCATTCATTGTCTGTTTGTTGCCTTAAAAGGTAATTTCCCTGCTTTGGAGGTGGGTGTTACCTTTTGGCTGGTTGTAACATATCTCCCCTGGGCTCGTACGGAGGGGTCTTACATCATCTCCACGTTGCAAGGCATGCAGGGTCTCTCTGTGTATCCACATGGCACAGAGGAATACATTTTTATTTATAATTTGTTCCCTGTTCCCAGCCGCGAAAGGTTCCCTGGTGTTAGGTCCAGACAGGACCCTTCACCTTACAGCTTCCATGGTACGCCTATAAGTTAGTAAATATACAGAAATAGTTCTTTTGTTAGTACCCTCTGTTTATTTTAATTTGCTTGGAATAAAACCGGGTTCCTCTACTTATCACATGGCTGTTCCTGTAATTCCAAAGACAAGCTATGAACAGCATCTCTAACATTAGCTTCTACAAAGCTAATAAAGCTGACAGTGAAAAGTTTTTGAGCAGCAGAGCTAACTCGTGCAACAGGCCCACAGTTTCACTGGCATTAGCACTATTATAGGTGGTCCTGATTTTGGATGAACAGACTGATCTAAAGCAATTTCTCTGTTTCATTAGACTTTTGAAAGTCCTTTCATGTTAGATATGAGAGTGAATTACTTTTTTCACCTCTCTTTCAAAAAACATAATGAAGACCATGCAAACAAAATGTGGAAGAGATGAAAGGATTCCTGTTTGACTTTTCTTTTTCATGATAACTTTATAGTGGCAGAGCTTTTCTATCATGTCTTGTCTCACTTATTAAGGAGGCAAAATAGAGGCTAGAGATAAAAAATTTGCAAAAGAGGAACTGCACTAACTGCTTTCTTTCAATAGACCAATTTGGAGGTGAGAGTCAGGAGTATGTGCAGACACCTATAACATGCTCCTTTGCCTTTCCAAGAACTTGGTGGGGTAACTGTAGGTGGAGGGCTGTGCAGGTCCCAGTATCAAGAGAAAGTTACCAGAGGCAGATTTAGACAGAAGGCAACAGATGCTCAAGACCACTTTTAAATGAATAATCTGCTTTCCATTTTCAGAAGGAAAATACCATTGTAAAAAGGACTAAATTTGGGCTTACAAATGATCACTTCAGCCCACATCAGAAGAATGGATATATTTTTACAGGAGGAAAGATCAACCCAAATTGTGGTTTCAAGATAAACAGTGACATAAGGGTTTTTTTTGTTTGTTTTGTTTGTTTGTTTTTTTGTGTGTGGGGGGGTTTTTTTTGTTTGTTTTTTTCTTGTTTTAATTTACTACTAACCAGGGTTTTCTTGTTCTCTCCTACTAAAAAAGAAAGGTTTGTTTTAGCCATTGTATTCCACTGAATAATCAAAGTCTCAAAGGAAAGAAGATTACTTGCTCCTTGTTCTTTCCTTGTATATGGTAGTAGCCAATTGCTAACCAAACACTCCTAGAGTGCAGTTCTCACCAGTGTATCCTGTTCCTCTTGTGCATCCTGCAATGTCTCTTTCATTCTTCAATCTTTCTATTGCAAACTGACAGCATTTCATTGGATTTTAGCTCTTTAACCACTAATATTTCACATGTCCTCTCTCATCCTTATTATCTTTCTCTACAATAAGCTTTTACTGTGATAGAATAAATATGTTTTCTTGATTAACTGTTATAAAATTAACATAGGTTATATTTGGAAATTCTGTATACGCTGTAAAGGAAGTGCTACATTCTCCATAATTTAAGATGAAATTATTTGTTTCCCAGAAGTAGACGAGGCTCATACTTGTCTTATGATTGTTTCCAAGCCTTCCTGCAGACCAGCTTTTGGGGTCTAGAGCACATACTCCTTCTAGGATTTCAGCTGGAGAAATTGCAGAGTTCATCTGGCTGACTCCAACAACCTGGTGATAGGAACTCCTGTGAGGAAAGCTAAAACAAGGTCTTGCCCCTCCTTTCCCTTCGGAGCTGCTTGTAAACTGAGGTTTTAGCAGTGCCCCAAGCTGTCCTACATTGCAGCTGTGCATCAGCTCTGACAGTGCATGAGCTTGTACCTCTGCGAACCTCATCCAGAGTCACTGGTTTGAGGTGGTCTTGGACTTGCCTTGCTGCTGCAGACTTGCTGGTCAGTCTCTGGACCCATCCGGACCCAGACTAGCTGTTATATGTCCAGCCCTTTTGTCAGTAAGGTCACTGCTCCTATCTGTGCTCAGCTCACAGCTCACCTTCCCTTGCAGTGCAGAACTGTACTTCCTGCCTTCTAAAGCAATACTAGCATGAGGATTGCTTCCTGTGACTTCTACATAGATTGAAATGTATTTCTGAAAGTGATATACTATCAGTTTATCAACCAATATGTCCACTATCTTCAGTTCCTGTCTGTAAAACAGCAATTAATTAAGAGATAATAAATCTATTAGAATTTAGTGAAAACAAACCCTCTGTTGTGCCTTTGGTTTAATAAATGAAGTATTATTATTTTAAGAATACCAGTCTGGTGATGTTCACCTAAGTAATTAGTGGCAGCTTAATAGTTTAGAAAGGAACGGGTGTAAATCATTAAAAAAAAAAAAAATTCTTATCAGATAGGCAGTACAATTAATGACAAAATAGGATTTTTAAGTTTAAGGAGTTTTTATATTATTTTTTCAGTGTCCAGTTCCTCAATATGTAAATGTCTTTATCTGCAAATACTTTCCTGAAATCCAAAAAGAAATCCAAAAAGATTAGAGTTGCCTCATTTCACTTGTCTAGAGAATCCTTTATCTCATTGACTTACCTTATCTGAGAAAGCACGTTATCGGATATTAGTCCCCAAAACCAGTTTTGCTTGTTCATCACCTATTAAAAAGACAGCAATGATCTTGCACTTCATCCAGTTGTGTTTAAGAAAAGTAGTTTAATAATCTATGAGACACTGAAAAAACAAAGACTCAGAGATGGAATGAAGAAACCTTGTGTAGGGGCATGAAAACCAAAAGAATAATAGTCTTTCCAAAGCCAATGCCATTATTCTGTTGCAGGGCTATACCATTAAATAACTTCTACTACAGATGTATTTAATATTTAGTTATCATGAAAGCTAATTTTAGTCTTGATTTCGTATTTATTATTACTTGGGAGCAACTTATGTGTTTGAGAAATATTTATGTCTTATACCTTAAAAATCAGTGGTGTTTGAGAAATACAATTACTTCAACTTTTTCCAGAGGTATTTCAAAAATCTTGCAATGCTGAGTAAGTTTTCAGAAAAGCACAAGGTTGGAATTTTCCCAGTGGCTCTAAGAACTGCATGGGAGAAAACTTCTCTCACATTTCTCATTCTGGCCTGAATTGTCCACAACACCCACTTTACCCAGAGTTATTGATATGAGGGGACTGAGAAGAGAGGACAATAGCATTAGTCCAGATGGGTAAAATAATAAATCAGTCATGATGGAAAGCACCTATGGATAACTAAAATTATTGACCAGCAGTGGTTGCCTGACCTGTATCCATCAAAATGTCAAATCATATAGAGGATGACAACAGGTATGAATCCTAGAAAGAATAAAGAATGCCTAAATCTCTGATGCTGTTCCATGCTGCTTCAGGTATATTTGACATATGATGCCTTACATTACTGTTCACTCATTAAAAAAGAAAAAAAAAAGAAATTATTAAAAGCAGCATTAGCACATTGCTTATTTGTTTTAAAAATAGATGTATTAATTACTAGATAAAGTCTCCTCTCCTTCTATTAAAGATAGTTTTTATTAAATGAGTATTTTATTACATACTTTTTTTGGTGAATTCTTATCATTGAATAGTTTGGTAGAATTTAAACATGAATAGTAGTGAACAAAGAATTTTTAGAAAACCTAAAAAATTACAGTAAGTGACTGTCTTATCCCAAAATTGCAAAGAATGGTTCAAAATTCAATTTAAATTAATTTTTTTTCTGTAAATGCATTTTATAAGTTATTCCTATAATACTGTACTAACAATTATAATGGTATGTTCATTTAAACTATATCATACTCCCCATATAAGTGTTATTAACTTAGAATATTGATATCTCTAGTTCTACCTTCACGAAAAAAAATATTAAAAACACACTACATAACTCAAACTTAACTACTTCCTTGTTGTCTTTTGATAGCTCAAATTACAGTTGCCAGAGGTTATATAAAGTCTAGCTTTTTTCTACATGTTTCTTACCTCTGCAATATTAAAATTGGAAACTTTTTCCATCTGTTCTATAAATGGCAAACATTCACAAAGTTTTTTCATCATTTGAGAATATAGAATCTTAAATTTATGAATTTTCAAGGATGTTGGTGAAGTTCCAGTGCCTTACTTAAGCGACCATGGAAGTCAACAGAAAATTTTCCCATTAACCTCAGTGAATCAGGGCTCACAGTTGTTGTTAACTATCATCTCTGACACGTACTACAATAAATTTATGTAGCTAAGAAGGGAATTTTCCTATTTATAAGTTTTTTTCATTTGGTTAGGTCTGGAACAAGGGAGTTAAACTACAGGAGATCCATAGGAATTTTTGAGGTGTGGAAAGGAGAATACCATTAAAATTTTAATTCTGTCTACTTTTAGAGCATGTCCCCCTTCTTGAATTTAGAAGTCTAACTTCATTGGAATAACCTCCCTTTAAAATGGATTTTTTTAAAATTTCCAATTATCATGGTTTAATCCCAGCCAGGAACCAAGTACTAGGAAGCTGCTTGCTCACTTCTCCCCCACCACCTACATCCTCAGTGGGACAGGGAGGGGAATCAAAAAAAGGTAAAGCCTGTGGGTTGAGATAAAAACTGTTAATTAAGAGGGAAAAAATATAATAATTAAAATGGAAAATAGAGAGGGGAATAAAACCAAAGGAAAAAAGTGATGGGAAATACAATCCCTTGCCACCTGCTACTGATGCCCAACTTGTCTTCCAAAAGCAATCAGCCTCTCCTGACCAAATCCCCCCTGAGTTCATATAATGAGCACGATATTCTATGGTATGGAATATCCCTTCAGCCAGTTTGTATTTGCTGTCCTGACTGCCCTCTTGGCTTCTTGTGCACCTGCTCACTGTCAGAGCTTGGGAGGCCAAGAAGTCCGAGGTAAACACTGCTCAGCAACAACTAAACTACCAGTGTGTTGTCAGTATTTTTCTCCCACTAAACCTAAAACATAGAAGTTTTCCGGCTTTTAGGAAGCATATTAACTCTATACCACCTGAACCAGGACATTAATTCTAAAGGCCTTGTTCATAGAAGATTGATTTAATTTTTTGCTTTTATATTTAAGTTTGATTTTATGAATTTACACTTTATGTTTTTTGCTTTTACATTTTATATGACAATAAACAGATGGATGGACAGCCACTGAAGAAATAAAATTAATATTACCTCAACTTGCTCTTTGATAGCTATATAAAAACAGTTTTCCATTAAAATAAATATTTAGCATTGGCCAGTAAAGGTACCACGCATTAGACAATTTATATTACTAACTTTACAGTGCCTTTGCTGTATTTTAAAATGGTGTTCCTCTAATATCAGTAATTAGACACTGAAATTAACTGATGAAATTTCATTTACTTAAAACACATTTTGAAAATAAAATTGGATGCAATTGGGGAGGTTGTATTTGTGCTTTTGACTGTGGATCTGTGTAGGTCTCTTTTTCATTCCTTCGTGAGTAATTGGACATCAGTCTTGTATTCATGGGTAGTGTATTGAAAGTTTCTTTCAATATTTTGAATATTCAATTCTTTCAAGAATTTTTGCTTGATACAGCTTGGTATGAAAATCTCATTATACAGCCTTGGTTAGTCCTCTGCTTATAAATTTGTAGTCATCTAGTCAGGGTGCAGAAAGAACAGAGTTAGGCTTCGGTAATCTCTTGCATGCTGTGAATAGCAAGTACCAAACAGTGAATACACAAAGAAGCAGTTTACAAATAGGGTTCCCAGGAAAATTATTCTTTCATATTTCTCCATGAGTACCTCTGAATGTCAAAGATAATAGAAAAAAAAATCCTCAAAATCAGGTTGTGAACGATGGAATAACATAATTATAATGGAATAACAGAAATTAGTAATGGATAATACTGATATTAAATGCTTCAAACATTCTTAGTTACCTTCTGCAGGCCTACAATTCAAAAATGGTTTTAATCTATGACCCCCATGATTTCTGACTGTAGTCCTCTATTTCATCTAGCCTGAAGTAAAACTGAAATAATCAAAACTATACTCCTGCTTTCAGCTGGTCCCACTGAAAGAGTGGCACACAGGAGAATTTAGTAAATCCCATGGGGATTCCCAGTCTTACAGAACTTTTTTCCCAGGAGCTATGATCAAATTAGTCTTACACTTCATTACAGGGGATGGAGTGGAACAAATAGAATAATGTTGTGTGAAAAAACTCACAGCCCTCTCTAGTAGCCAAAAGAAATTGATGAACCAGAGAATGTATCAAAGGAGGAACAGGGACAATAATAGTCATTGTTTAGTTATCTGTTCAGGTCAGAAACAGAGAAGAGGCAGATGCCCACAGGAAGAAATTGAGCAGAAATAGATGAGCAGGAAACAAGGTATCTAATATGAATAAGAACTAAAGCAGCAACAGAGTGCTAGCAAATGTAGTAAGTTGAATTTTTAATAGTATATTGGCTGAGCAAAACACTAAAAATTAAAAAGGACAGGATGTTCTTTCTAATTTAGTGTAAAATCTACATGAATTTCTACAAAGCCCAGAGCTCTTCAACGACCACAAAGATTGCTGTTCTGTTTGTTCCTTAAGAGTCTGCTGATCTATCTTCCATCCTTCAGCTTCTGCTCTCTTGATATTTCCTAGTTTCTGTTTCCCATCTATAATAGACCTTCAGTTTGTAAACCACATTAAATGGGGAGTAATTAAAGGTAAATATCGTGCTTTGTAGTACCTCAACTGCACCTTTAAATTTGGAAAGAAACTATTGCCAGTGCTCTGAAAGGACTTTCTGCTTCAGTTAACCATCTTGTAATCTATAGGTAAAACACAACTATAATAATCAGACAAGCAAGTAGACCATATAATATTAATAAACCGTTGCAGGCATCCCACCTATTCTTCACACTTGGCTGTCTAAACAAATCAATACAAAGGGAAAGCTCTAGTTAAGGCTGGGATGAAAATCTAGTGCTTTATCTTTGAAGCAAGTCAAAACATAACAATTCAACTTTATTATGTATAGTGTGGTTCACACAGATTGCATCCCAAAGGTTTTACGGAGGTAGATAATACTCTTCCAGAGTAAGATAACAACAATAACAATGGAAAGAGAGAAATTATATCCACAGTCACATCCTGTTATCAGTGGTGTAAATTGAAACTAGCACTAATAAAATCAATATGCTTTACACTGATACAGAATTGCTCAGAGATTAGAATTAGGCCCTGGTTATGTAGTAGACAAACTTAGAACTGCAATGGAATAGTAAGTCAAAGAAGCAGAGACACAGGATGGCAGTTTTCAGACAATATGAAACATAAGTGAGGAAAGAAAACATAAAGAAGCAGCAAAGCAATATAGATGAAGTCTCTAATTGTTTTTAAACTCAAGAGGGACACTTGGAAACTCTATATAGAGCAAGTTTTGGAAAGATATATGTGATTGTTCTCACCATCATGCTGTGGAGCCTAATGGGAGTTTTTCTTCAACTTCCGAGTTTTACTCTGTATCACAAACTAGAGACGTTACTGGAGTACAGAGAGTGCTCTGGGCAGCAGAAAAGGAAATAAACAAGTAAGATATATTGATTTACTTACAGAAAGATACAATTAGGGAGACATATTTCTTCAGTAGAAAATAGAAACAGTAAACTTCTCAATTTTATGGGTTTTCTTTCTCACAAAAACCTTAAATAAGAAAAAGTAAAATTAAGTATTTTTAATGATCTCCAAAATAGCGGAATGATTTTAAACAGTTGGATGTTGAAGTAGCACCACCTCTCAGCAGCTGGCAGGCTTCTTGCTAACAACCACGTATTCTCTTATGCAGTCCTCTATTCTGATAGAAGAAGGTATCCATCACGCCAGATGCCTGATTCTGCTTCACCATGTTGTATTTAGACATTCAAATACAAAACACACACAAACACACAGCGTTCCCCCCACCAGCCCACTGCACACACCCACAAAACCCCACCTCAAATAAAATCTGTAGTTCCCTACACAATAATTTGAACATTTTTGAGTATATCCTTTTTTTTTTTGTATATTTAAGAACAATTACTTTTTTCTTTTTTTTTTTTCTTTTTTTTTCCCCCCAAAGGTAATTTCTCCTCTGTTTAGGCAGTAGCTGGTTTTTGATATCAAGTCAGTCAATTATTCCTATAGCCATTGGCCAAGGAAAAAAACATTATCAAATGACAAAGAAGTTTTTAATATTTTTTTCCCAGAATTTCATGTTGCTTTTTTTTCTTGTACGCTTAGAAGTACTTTTCCTTGTTCAAGGTGGAAAGGACACCCTAAAAGAGTCTTAAAAGTTAGCAATGAACCATTATGCTTTTTGTTCAGTATCTGCCACTGTAGCAGTGTGCTAAGCCTGTCTCTGGTGAGCCTATGACTCTAAAACGTCTAAGCAGCATTCCCTTAAAAAGAATGCATTTGAGAGATCAATGCTTTTGCCTGTTGGCCTTGTTGAACAAAGATCAATGCATGTACAAAATCAGCCCAGCAGGTGTGACTGTGAAGACTACCAGGTCACAGACAGAGAAATGTGTAATGGGGACAGCTACCTGTATAGTTCTTAGGTGTGCCATTAGGCACTGCAATTCACTAGGCTCACATAGGGGTTGTGATACCTCAAGCTGCATCCTGGTAATCTGTGTTTTGTTTTAGCCAGTTTAGCCAATTTTGCTCTTCATGCAAAATTAGGGGTACTTTAGCTATTAGATCTTTTATTCCTTTTCCAACATGGGGCATTAATCAAGTGAAGACGACAGCTATGCCCAGCTCAGAGAATTCTGCTCGCAGCCCCCAGGCACCCTGCAGAGAAAGTATTAATAAATGACAAACTTTTGCCAATATTTGGCACCTTGCCTGGCCTTTTTTTTATGTAGTTGGTACGGTCAGGTTTCCTGATGGAGTTGGAGATGATATTTAATTTCACTGCATAAAGGAGAGAGAAATCCATTAGTATTTGTTGCCTGTCAATGAAGAGTGTGTCACTAGATAGTAGAAACTGCAAATGTGCCAGATTGCTCAGCAGAAACTGAAGTGTCAGGAGACTGCAGATAATAGGGTCGCATGATATTTATCCTCTTTATTTCTCACAAAAAGTTGTTTCCTTTCAGAAAAACTCACAAAAGGCACACATTTCTCCACAGCAATCACTGAAAGTAGAGGAAAAGGTTATGCTGAAACAGAGTAAGATACAATGCTTGAACTGGATTCTCAAAGGGAACTTGGGCACTAAACTACTTTTTTTAAAAGCCTAAAAACCCAATATGTCAAACCCTTGAAAGGAACTACTTCCCTCAGCAACTGCATTTCTGCTGAATTGTGTAACATCTAAGAGCTGCATTACATTGTGTCCTAGAAGAATATAAAAAGCAGATATTTCCCTGTTAGAGTCAAAGTAGTAGTAATATACAGAGAACACCTGATGAGGTTTGAAGAGCAGTTTGTTTTGCCCAGCTTATTTTGCTTGTTTACTAAGAACAAGATTCTAGCTTCTCCGTGTATGACACAAAGGGAGGATATTAGCTCGGCTCTTACATTTTTTTAAGAAATATCTTTAATAATTAAGCAGCTGGAATCCTGGGGTTGATGTCCGTTTCTATTTGTTCCCTGGTGAAACAATTCTGCTTTGTGCAAATTTTTTACATATTCAGTGGGTAGTGGTAGAAAAGAAATACCAACTGCATAGCTTGGCAGCATTCACATGGAAGAATCAGGCTCAGATCCTTTCTCTGGTGATCATTCAGTCAATTACAGAAAGTGAAGCAGTTTCAGTGGGAAAAAGTGACAGAGGCCTGCCTGAGAGTATTTTAATAGTTCTGTTGTGAGAGCACAAATCTATACTGCAGATCTGCAAAGATGAAAGTTTAACCAATTTTTCTTTTTTCTAGAGGACTGTAGTGGCCACTGAAATGTTTGCTAACAGGCTGACAGGGCCCTTTGGTACTGACAGGTTGCTAACTCTGTGATGATGCTCCTCACTGTGAATCCTAAACATGAGGGGTATTCCTCTCTCCCCTGCTAGGCAAACTTTCCCTTTGGGGATGATCTCACAGTACTTCTTACAATTTCCTCTTTTTTTTCTCACATAACATGCTTCTATCTGCTCTATTTGTTGTCAATCAATTCCATGTTTGTGCCTGTACAGAAAGCACAGGCTGTGCAGTCAGACCAATGACTATGTGCGATTTATCTCTTTCCGCTGTGTCCAACACCAGTTTAGCACCTCTGGATTTCAGCCATTCTGAGTTGCTTTGAGTTTGAAAACCATACAAGACTTTCTAAATACAAAGTGCCCAACCTGGGACTGGGAATTCCAGTATTCATTCCTCAGGAAATCTAAGAGTTTGTCATTGTGGTGCTGGACATTCCTTCTTGCAACTGTTCATACAAACTGAAGATTTAATAGCCCATTAGAAAGTTTTTGAGCATTTCAAGACACTCTCCACTGTTTTTTTTCATAAATTACAACTCTTTTTTCCATAAGAGGAATGTTTAGATCCTAGAAAATATAATAAAAAAATGGGCTTCCCATACTGTTGTTATCTCACTGTGAGCATTTCAATATGGAAAGATGAATTTGTCCCTTTAGAGCAGGATATAGTACTGGATAATTTGATTAATGCAGCTCTTACACTTCTCTACCAGTGCACTAATGAAAATGTGAATCTATTTATTTATTTAGTACACTTCTACATATGTAAAGTGACAGTAGGATGGTAATGTTACTAGGAATTTTGTCTAAATCTGAGTAAGGAAGTAGAAAGTATAGATGGCACTAACCTACAGGTGGTAAATCAGAATGCCTTTAAGGTGTAATAAATTTGCTGCAGATTGCCTTGCCCCAAAACTCTTTTTTTTTTTTTTTCCTAATGTTAATACATATTTATCAATGTTTTAGCTGACATTTGCCAAACCAGTCCTACCAGGCCTTGGTTAAGCTACCTGTTCACATGCACATGCATACTTTCTCAATTTTTTTCTTCCTCCAACAGATATACACTCAAAAAACCCCCAAAATGAAACAAAACAAAGAAAAAAACCCCCCCAAAAAAAAGCCAAAAAAAACTAAACCCACAACCACACACATAAGCTTTACACATAGAACTTAGCTTCCAGTGGATAGAAGTATAATTCTATGCTAATGGCAAGCAGCCAATACAAGTTACTTCCTACATAATGTGTCTTACTAACAACTCTGGCATGCTATCTATCCCTCCTGATAGGTCAGGTCTGATTTGGCCTGTCTAAATTGTGGTCAGGCCAATCTCTTCTCCACAAGCATTCCACAGAATTCCTTTGTTCTGCTGGAGAACCCCCAGTGTGATGTTAACAATCTGTTTAATAATAGGTGTTTCAATTTACGCTATCAATACCTAGATTAATGTCCAAAAGACTCCCTTTCAATGTTTTCTTTTGATCCCCTACCTATTTCAGCTGCTCATCTTCATTCTGTTTAGAAAACCTCTCTACTGTCTCTTACATGAGTCCTAGTTTTATTTAGGTTAATCTTGTCAGTCTTCTTCGAGACTCACATTTTCCTTTTTCCAGCAGAAACAAAACTAGCCTTTTCTCTCTCTTTCTAGATAGAATTTTTAATTAATGCCTTGCTCCTTACATGAAAGTAGGTTCAATAGTCCTTTTTTTTTTTTTTTTTTTGGAGGGTTGACCAGTGATTACTGCAATGGAGAATGAAAGGGATTCATAGGCTGGTAAATATGATAGCTGTCTCAAGCTAAATCTAACCAAACATATGGATGCCAAAGTATAGCCTCAGTCCCATTTTAAATATCTAACTCCAAACTTATGATTTCCAAAACCTTTTAATGTGATGTATACGCTGGAGACACCTACATTTTTCCTACAGATAAACCAAATGTTTTCTTGTGGTATGCTCACTTGAATTTTCACAGTGCTTCACAGCACAGGGACTGTTTGAAATTATTTCCCTTGATATCAACAAATCAGAGACTTTTCTATTGCCTCAGAGGTAGCTCAGTGTGGTAAGCGTTCTCCCACAAACCCATCTGAGCCCTGTACAAATGATCTGTATAATCCACCCAGTCCTGTAATGGTATTTACTGATTTAGTGACTAATAAAACCACCCTAAGATTAGTCACATCTTCAAAAAAAAAAAAAAAACCCAAAAGAATTGTTCTGCCTCTCTCTTACAATCAAGTGGAATAGAAGAGAAGAAGCTGTTCTAATCATTAGGATCTTATATATTATTATATATAATCATTAGGATATTATATAAATTGGCAACAGAAACATCAGTGCTCTAAAGGAAGCTGCAGCAGCCACAGAAAAATTATTGGAAGCCTTAATCTGGAGATATGAGCTATAAGTTCTCGCTAATTTGGCTTTTCAATGTCAAGTTCTATACTGTCCTTGACAAGAAAGTTTTCCTCTACTAAACTTCTCAGTTTCATCTGCTCACCTAACAACAGTCTGCATTTTTCCACCTCTTCTGACATCCACACCTTCATTATTCTGTCAGCCTTTTGCTTTTTCTGACTAGAACCCGTTTCTTTGTATGTCTCATTATTTAAAAAATCATCATAAATAATCATCTAAACTGGGACTTAGATATTGAAAGCTAGTTTAAGACCAATGTCTCCATCCATCTAGACTGTCTGCCTTTAAATGTCTCTATTCTATGGGTGTTACTTTATTTTATTTGGATTCTTCAGTTGCTCGTCCAGGTGAAAAATGCGTATTTTTAAACAGATGAGGGGAAATCTTCCCTTATTTTTCACAATAATTCTGTCTGCTTGAATACTCACACAAATTCTCCTTGAATTCTCTGAAGAAAAATG
The DNA here is from genome assembly GCA_038380795.1 of Pyrocephalus nanus. Taxonomy (NCBI): domain Eukaryota; kingdom Metazoa; phylum Chordata; class Aves; order Passeriformes; family Tyrannidae; genus Pyrocephalus; species Pyrocephalus nanus. The sequence goes on along the minus strand of CM076265.1, from coordinate 45,111,639 downwards.
TCGTGGTTTTGCCCTGGGTCAATTTGCTTTCCACCTCTCACACAATTACTACTAATTGAGAGAAGGTTTATGCAGACAAAAGAGACAGGATTTAGGGAAAATAGTGTGAACATTTATTACTAGTAAAACAAAAACTACTAACAAGTTAAAAACTAAAGAACTATATCTACAACAATTTCTACTTAAGTTAAAGTGCTATATATTTATAGAAATACTCCTCCACCCTTTATATCAGTCCAAGGAGGAGAAGGAGTCTTATTCTCCATTTTCAGAGTTCCAGCTCTCTCTATCCAGTAACTCTGCAGCATTCTCGTCGCAGCTGGAACTCTTTCATCTCTCTCTCTCTCGCTCTGTGTCGGCCTCCAGGGCTGGGCCTACCCCCTTCCTGGGCTAAGACCGAAGGCTGGGGTTAACCCAGGTCCTGAAGGGTCTTCCTTCCATAGACTTGCAAGGGGACACTTACTATGGATCTTCTTCCACGGAGTTACAGGGGATAATGGCTTAAGAGTTCACCCCTGTTTCCCTATGGAGGTCCCTCCCCATTGGAGAAACAGTCCTTGATAGACTTCTCGGCATGGGTCTAGCACGGATCCCACACACACATGGATCCCAACATCTCACCTGAGCCGCCTCGCTCCAGCATGAGGTTTTCTCTCTCTCTCAAAGTTACAAATCTTCAGCAGCAGTATGAATCCCACATATAGATCCCAAGCTTATCCGAGCTGTCCTTGCTCTGGCATAAGCATCATCCCTTTAAAGGATCACAAAGTCTTCGACAGCAGTATGGATCCACACACACACAGATCCCAAACTTACCCAAGCCATTCTGCTCCAGCATAAGCTTCATTCCCCTCAGGGTCATATTCAGAGTTACAAATCTTCAAAAGGTCTCTGCCTTATCTCAGTCTTTCTCATGAAGTCTTGATTCTCTTCGGTACATCCACAAGCTCTTATGTGAGCCGCATGGGGGTCTTCACCCCCACAAATTTTTAAAGGTAGCAGGGATTACTTTTCAGTCTTTACCCTACTGAAGGGAAAGAGCAAAAAAAGGGGGGGAGAAGCAGGCCCCCCTTTGCCTTTCTCTCTCCTCCGTCTGCCAGTTTTGACCTTGGAAGTCCCTTATCTCTTTGCTGGAATTTCTCTGCAGAGGTTTCTCGTCCAAGTAGTCAGTCTTTTAAACTTTTTTTTCTTCACTCTCTTACAAGAGAGAAGGGGGGACTTCAGTGCTGCACCTGCCTCCCCCAGCCCAAGCCGGGAGAGGAGAGGGCCTTGGCCCTCTTCGGACTGGCCGCCTCTCTCCTACATGGCTGCTGCCCCTAATTTTTTAACTGCGCAACAAGCTTCTCTTCCATTTTCTTAAAGATGTAATTAGCAAAGGCGTCACTGGACTTTTGATCGGCCTTTTTGTCCGGAAATCACCTGGACAAAACCACTCTCAGCCCCAGGGATGGGCTGGTGGGCAAAACCACGACAAAACATAATGTAAAAGCCTGGGCCTACATGAAACTTTATTTGATGGTGACATGATGGTGACATACAGTTGTGCATAAAGTTTAGGAATTAGAAACTCTAGAAAGTTAAAGACAGTGTTTTGGTGAATTCCTTTAAAAAATGCATTCACTGTACAGTGAGAAATTCAAGAGTCAAGAGACCACACAGAAGAAAGAAAGACTTGGTTCTAATCCAGGAATTAGGACAATATATGGAAGTGGTGTGCATGTGTGGAATTTGCATCTGCAGTCCCTATATGGTTCATGCATTTTTTTTCAGCTAAACCATCACTGAATAAAAAAAAATAGAATGAGAAATATCCCCTAGAAGAACCAACATGAGGAAAGCAAAAGATATAAAAAATGTGTGAAAAAATTGGGAGAGCATGACACAGCTCTCTAGATACAGATCAGTGTTGCACGGTTGGAATTCCTGTGTTAAAGAAGAAAGCAAGAAAACTTTTTAGGTATTTCATTCTGCTTACACAGGATAATGGGATAAATTAAAAAAGAATGAACAGAAATAAGTGTCCTGTCATACTGGAACAAGGTAAAATATGATGTTCTCTGTCAGACAAATGACAATACAGTTCTGTTATTTTCTTTTAGTTAGGGAGAGGAGTTCTGGAATAAAAGTGCTGGTGGGAGCAGCATAATGCAGTAGACTCTTAACCTTGAAACTTTTCTGAATAATTTGCTTTTCACTCTTGGCTGCTCAACATTAGTGCCATACAATTATGAAGATGTAAACTTCACAAGGACACCTGGCACACAGCCTGTCACAATGAGTTAAACTTGAGTATTCGATTTCCTGAGCAACCATGGAGAGAGAATGAGCCACCTCATCAGGAATTCAACTGTGTCAGTTTAGGGGGAGGTGAGGATGGGAGGAGTTGATCCATCAAGCTCAGACAAGATCCAGCCAACCTTCCATTTACTACTTTCATTCAGACAGTAGACAATGTAAATGGACCTGTCAAGTCCACAGTTAAATGAACTCTGGAGAGAACCTTGAAGAATCCTCAACCAGTACCTAAATACTCTTAAAATACATTTTTTTTTTCACTCCAGGCAAATGCAGCAATTTTCTTGTTTAAAATGGCTATAAATCACATAAAGAATCAAATTGGCGAGAGAATGGAGCATTTAATTATTTTGTTTTCACACCATTAGGAAATTTGAGTTGAGGTATACCAAAAGTTTGGTGGACCACTAAGCTGCATCCATTCAAGGTCCTTCATTACCATATTAACCTTGCATATCCTTTTTCCCAGATATAAGACTTAAAGTTTTTTAACAGAAGCAAGAAGTTCTACTGATTAGTAAATTAAATTTGGACTTTTAGTAATGTTTCCATATTACTATCATTTAATAATTCATGAAGTGAACACTTTTCTGAATATATCAAAATACTTAGAACCAGTATTAGAGATTTCAGACAATTCTTTTAGTCTTAATTAATTTTAATCTTTCTTAATTAATTAGTAAATATGTTATGTTTTCAAAAACCTATGAAATATAGGTCCTTTCTTACCATATTTTGAAAAATCTAATTTTCATTTCATTTAATGGTGGTGCCACTTTAAGGTAACTTCACTGACTTAATTAAGGACTTATTAAATACAGTGTTATGAAAATCACACATTAGCAAAAATAGAAAATCAGATAGGGGGGTGATATATTTTTTTCATTACTGTTTTTCCAATGCTTTTCTCCACCTAGATTGTTTTAGCCTCACACACCCTCCTTCTTTCTATCTCTATTTGTCTTTTTCTGTCTGTACATGCTTGTACATATATTTTCAGTCTATATATATATTGTCAGCATACATATCCAGAATAGCTATAGCTTAAAATTGCCATACTGCCTGAGCCATCCAACCCACAAGATGACAATAAATCTTGTATAAACATGCCATTCAAATATGCAGTCATATGGCAAGCAACTGAAATTTTATGTTGCATCTACTGTTACAGTTGCTCTGATATTTATCTTGACATATAATGTAAAGCAATATTTTAAACTATAATTTTCAAAATTCAGCCATAATTTCTGACTAAATGGATGCTTACTTCCTTAGTTTAATAATTTTCATGATAATCACGCTACTTTTTGGAGATGTTTAAGAAGAGACAAAACGTAACACCAAAGTTTCTCAAATAGCAAGTAATCATACTTAAAAAGGCCTGTGTTCCCCCATAAATTAACAGGAGTTGGCTTATTATGTTTTATAGTACTCTTTGCAACCCAACTCTGCATCTGTTGCAAGAATAAAAATGGGAAGAACGGAAAGGAAAAGGAGAGAAGCGGAGGGGAGGGAGTAGATTTCTCAATGCTTATCTACATTACGCTAAGAAAATAATAACAGAGAAATAGAAATTACCCGAGTAGCTCTATTTGGGTTTTGATTGACTCATCTGCAAATAGATGTTTCCTGAAGAAAAAAAATTTATAGAGGGTTGTGAAATTTTTCTGTTATCTTAGCATCATTGCTGTAACTAGAATATATGCTGTATTCTCTGACAAAGTGAATTTTCATGTTCGAAAAGCCCACATTGCTTAAAAACATCTTGAGTCTCTCCAGCCAGGTATGTTTACAAAGTGACACTGTTTTCTATCCTGGTAGTCCAGGCCAAGGGCTTTGATCTCTGTGCCAGGGCACTGTGTTTCTAAGATCACTGGATCTGGAATGGAGCTAACAGGTGTAGGCAAAAGGAAGTCAAAGGTCCTCTGTAGAGCAGATACATAGAACTGATTGCCAGATGGGTCTGAAGTGAATCTAGCTGAAGGAGTGAAATATCTTAGTCTGAGAAGTTCATGTGGCAACCTTTTTATTTCATACATGATGATAGCAGAAGAGAGCAGGGAAAAAGGGAATGCCTAAGCACAGTCAAATTGGCCCGTCTCTCTAAAAGCATGTCAACTAGGATACAGAAGAGAAAATCAGCATTGCCAAAAAGCAAGGAGCCCATTACTACCCGGAAACTTCCAGTTCTGGTGCATTTATGCAAGTTTTTAGTAGTCTTTCAATTCATGAGGAGCTATGACTTTGAAGTTTTCATATTGCGGGGACCAATGTGAGCTTCCCTTTATCTTTCACAAACTGGACATTGCACTTGTCAGCTAGGTATAGTTATGATTGCCATGTGGCTACAATGGTTCAACTATATTTTTTTAATCTTCCCCAGCAATCTTTCCTATAGAGACCGGGGGAAAAATGGTTATTTTTCAGCAAATTACTGCTGTTCAGTGACAAAAAAAAAGCACCTGCAATGCAGTGGTTAGAAAAATGAATGTGAATTTTATCACTACAGATTAATTATTTTTTTTAACCATGATTCTTCGCATAGATACATTTCTTGTAGAATATTGAATCATATAAATACATGAAGCAAAACTAAATGTTAGCTTCTATATTCTGGGATAATTTTCTGAATGGTCTGTCTTCTGGATCCGGTATATTTTCGACTAATACTGCCCTTCTTTGTGCTTTTCTGCTGTGCTCTTATTCTTTCAAACACGTTTAGTACCACTACCTCATTGGAAATATGACAAGCATAGACACTACTAATATTCCATTTTCCAGAGCTAGTGGAGGTTGAATCATGATTAACAAATACTTAAAGAGACCAAAATTAATTGCATTTTTAGGAAGAGTTTCCTTTATCCCAAACATCAACTGCTTCAGGCTTTAATGGAAAGTATCTCCTTCTTTGGTTTTCTAATGTGAGAATGATATATGCTTTTTTATAATTCTTCATCAATAGGGATAGTAAGAACATTCTGTTTTCTATTTAAAAAAAAAAACATGTGCAATCCCTTCCATTTGATATTTACTTATGTTTAATGAGCTTTTTATTCACAGCCCATAACCTGTAATGGGGTGCTAGGCACTATCAGAGTATGCTTGTACTCTTATTTCAGGCTTATCATCATTTTCTGGAATGGTGTGTTTTGATGTTTCCCAGTCAAAGCATTCTCTATGCAAGTTGCATTAGAATTCTTACAAGATCAGTCAGTAAATTACACAAGTATACTTCATATTAACAATTACAAAAGTTTATAAAAAATATTGGTGAAAGGAAAATAAACAAAGCATACTTTGTCTACTAATCACAAAATAATATAATCTAAATCTCCACTTTTTTCTAGATAACTCATCACTGCACAGCTAAACATTTTGACCAGGAATTTGATATACCTCATATTTCACCATCAAAGGAAAGAACAAGCTGGACTACAAATCAGCTTTTGTATCCCATCACATCCTTATCAACACTTCATTTCCTTGGGGTTTAACATATTTAAAATTTTCTCTTTCTACCAGCATTATCAATTTTTTACCTATTTCCTGTTCCTTGAGCTTATCTTATTATTTTTCTATCACCTTCATGACTTGTACATGCAACTACACTTTCCTTTGCCCCTTTACATGCTTATATAAAATTCTTACATCCTGTGCCTACCTATGCCACCACTGTGCTAGAGAACAGAGAAATGGGCAACCTCACTGATAACTTTTTTTTGAAAACAAAGGTGTTGAAGTAGTGGTAGTTGTAAAAGAGGGCATCTTAGAACAGTATGGGCTGTGGTGTACAACTTGTACAACAAGCTTTGATCACAATTTCCAGGGGAATAAATTGCAGTGGCTTTAACAACAATGACCAGTTTATGCATGACAGTATAAGTAGTTAGCATTAAATCAGCAATAATCAAAGAATCTATAAAGAGATTATATGGGAAAGTAAGTCATATTGTTCACAGTGTGTGTTTGACCAGGTCAGTGATAGATATTCCAAATTATTTTACCTTTAGTCACTCTATGCAATTATTCAGATCATTTATTCAATAATGAGTGTGGAACTTTTATCAAAAAAAAAAAAAAAAAAGATATTTTTAAGTAGAAAACATTTTGCAAGTAAATTAAAGGTTTGATTTTCCAGAGGGACTGTTTCAGTGAAAGTGAGAGGTTGTTTTCTGCTTTAGAAAAAATGTTTATTTTTACTCAGAAATCTACTTGAGGAATAAAGTGGTGTGTTCAGACTGCCTTAAATGCAACTTTTTTAGTTTGAATTTTGCCATAATAAACTTGATTAACATTGTAGTTTGGAAAACAGGAATCCTTAAGCTGTAATTCTGAAAGCATTCCACCTCCTTCTTAAAAAAGAAATAATTTTGTGTGTTCAATGGGAGAAAAGAGGGTATAGACTTGTATTGGGTTTGTGTGGTGAGGTTTTGGTAACAGGACGTCTACAGGGGTGGCTTCTTTGAGAAGGTGCTAGAAGCTTCCTCCATGCCCAACAGAGCCAATGCAAGATGCTTTTGTTGGACCCATCATTAGCCAAGGCTGAGCCCATCAGCAACTGTGGTAGTGCCTCTGAGATAATGTATTCGAGAAGGGAAAAAATTAGTGCACAAAAGAAAACTGGCCACAAAAGAGAGGTGTGAAAATGTGTGAGAGAAACAATTCTGAAGACAAAAGTCAGAGAAGAATGAGGGGGAGGAGGTGCTCTAGGTGCTGGAGCTGAGATTCCCTTGCAGCCTCTGGTGAACATCATGCTGAGGCAGCTGTGCCCCTGCAGCCTGTGGAGGTCCACAGTGGATTAGAGATACACCTGCAGCCTGTGGAGGACCCCACAGTGGAGCACATGGATGCCTTAAACAGGTTGTGGCACTATTGGAAGCCTATGCTGGAGCAGGCTCCAGGCAGGACCTGTGGCCCTGTAGAGAGGAGCCCAAGCAGGAGGGGGTTTTCTGGGACAACTTTTGTCCTCCTGGGGAACTCTTGCTGGAGCAGTCTGTGCCTGAAGGACTGCAACCTGTGGAAGGGATTGAGGCTAGAGCAGTTCATAAGGACCTGCAGCCCATAGCAAGGACTTATGCTGGAAAAGTTCATAGAATCATAGTCATTAACGCTGAAAAAGACCTTAAAGATCAGCAAGTCCAACCCTTGACAGAACACCATGATGCCAAATAAACCATAGCACTAAGTGCAACATTCATGAACACTTCCAAGGAAGGTGACTCTGGCAACCCCATGATCAGCCTGTTCAAAAGCTTAAACACTGTTTCAGTGAAGAAATTCTTACTGATGTCCAACCTGAACTTTGTCTAGCATAACTTGAGGATAGTCACTACTTGCCTGGGAAAAAGGGAGAACCAACACCTTGATTCCTCTAAGCAATCCTAACCCTAAACCTTTCCCTAATTCTAATCCTCAACCTAAACCTAATGCTAAATTTAATCCTAACTCTAACCCCAGACCTAAGCCTTATCTAAACCTAAGCCTGAGCCTAACCTTGATTCAGAAGGTGTGGAGGCAGCAATATTGTGGCTTTGCGACGATCCTCTTGGCATGCATTTTCAAGTTCTTAGGCTCTTGCACTCTCTCAGCCCTAATGGTAAGCCTAACCCTAAGCCTAACCCTAAGCCTAACCCTATATCTAATCTTAACCACATTGGTGCAGGGGAATAGGAGGAAGCAATGCCAGAGACAAGTTTTAAATTGACCGCAGTCCCCATTCCCCATTCCCCTTCAGCGCTGGAGGGGAGGACATAGAGGAATTGGGAGTGAAGTTCAGCCTGGGAAAAAGGGAGGGATGGGAGGAAGGTACTCTTAAAATCTGGTTTGCATTCTCAATATCCTACTCTGATTTGACTTGTAATAAATTAAATTCATTTTTACCAAGACCAATCTCTTTTGTCTGTTATTGTAATGTGAACCTACAGTTGTTCTGTTTGTATTTCTCTCCCCTGTGTAGCTGAGTACTGGGAAGTTAGAGAGTGGCTTTAGTGGGCACCCAGCACCTAGCCAAGGTCAAACCACTACAAAAGTGTAGAAAAAAATGCATGTTATAATATCTTAAATTCAACTGATAAATTGATTTGAGTGTCTCAGAGCTGTGTCATTCTAGAAGACCAGACACAAGCAATGTTACTTTAATACTTGTTTCCTTTGATGCTATTCTTTATATTTCAATTTTTATGCCTTTTTTTTATTATTTTTAATTCTTGCCTCCCTTCCTCATGCCAAATGTAGCAAAGAGTACCCTTAAGGTATATAAGAAACCACAAAAACATATTTAGCCTTGGAGTACTCTGAAAAAAATCTGTACATGGTTCCAACATAGCAGTTCCCAAGCCAAAACTTGACTAGTATATATTTAACTTACCTAATAAAATACACTGCCATCAAATAATTTTTACTGAAATAACTGTGCACTGTTCAATTCTATTGGCTCTCCGGCATATCCATTCCACTTCATGTATAAAAGCAGTTGTCATAAATTCTTCTAATATCTATTTATTCCTAATTCATTGATTTTAACCCCTCCCTTCTAGTTCTAAACTAAAAGTCTAATTTTAAAATTAACTTAAACCAGTTGTGTCATCTTTTAATCATCAGGAATCTATTCCTTATAAGGTGGTTTGATTAAAGATCAAAATACCAATGCCAGTTAAAAGAAAAATGTGTAATTAAAGTCAAGGTATAATTTTGAGGTTCTGACTGCTTTGGGATTATCTCATGATGTCTTGATTTTACATGGAGTGAAAAAAAATCAAAGAGAAGAGCCTTTGTATTTTATAGAGTGGATAACACTTGGTCTGGATAATCACAATAAAGTGACAGCTCTTGCTCTGCAGCTGCAAAGATCTAATTATATTGACTGGGACCAGAACAAGAAATTGTGCAGCTGTCTGGAATTAGTAAAACTCAAATTGTACCCCATATAGACCTGAAGGCTTGTGTGGATATCAAACAGCGATCACTGAAATTCTCTAGGGGTATTGGAGCAGAGATAAGGTAAGGAGAATGTCTCTGAGTGCATTTATTACTGACTTCAGAAGTGACAACTCAAAATGGGGCTTAACTGTCATGGTAGGGAGCTGACCAGATCCAGGTTAGACCAGAGGTGACAGGAGCTTGCAGTGCTCTCACGTCATGTTCCTAAAGGGAAGTATTTTGTACAGTGACATTGTAGTGGAAAGTATATGAATTATGCAATGGAAAGACAAAGATCAGAGTCAGACTCCCTGCTTTTTAGAGGTATCACTGAGCTACAGGCTGTAGTAAGGTTCCTTATCCATTTTCTCACTGCTCTTCCTACACTACACAGGTTGAAATAGAGAAATGATGAGGTCCTTCGATTTTGGTTTTAATCAGATAGGCAGAACACACTTTTCTTTAAAACTGAAATCATGGATATAAGCTCCAGAGGTTAAGGACCTTTTTCTCATTTGTTGGATCAATAAACTTATGCTAACCAGCAGGAGGCAAAAGATCACCTCCTTTCAGAAGGTCTCATCAGCCTGGATGTCACTGTGTATTAATGCTGCTGTATGGCTTTGAGATTGAAACTGCTGTCATGTCTAATCAGCTTGAAATGAAAGTAGGGAGTTTGCATCAATATACTTGCATATCCTAATGGTAAGCAGAGGAGATTGAATCCAGACAGCCATCTCTTGCGTAGGAAGAGGGAAATAAGGATATACTTTGCTTTTGTTTGAAGCAAAGTTAAGCAAGTAAATTGTATTAAGTCTTTTCTGTGTATAATTTCTTACACTTACAAAAGAATTTTGCTCTGTAGTCCAGACGGACTCACAGATAGAGACTATAATTTTTCAGTTTAAACTTCATTAACTGGAACTTCCATAAGAATCATAATTTTTAAACAACTAGTTTCATGCTAAATGAGTTATTTTCCATTTTCTTTCTCCTATAGTGAAGTGTTACAGATTTCTTGCTGAGAAATCTTTGCTATGTATATTATCTTAATAGCCCCCCTCCCCCAAATGCTTTATTTGAAAGGTTTTGTGTTTTTACACATCATACAATCTAGGAGCAAGTGGTCTTTATACAGTTTCACAATTGAATACAAAAACTCTGTTATCTGAAAAGTCCTTCACCCTTTTGCCAGGAAGCTATTCCTCTCATATTATCTTTATTTGAGGGTTAAAACCAAAACCCATAGAGGTTAATACTTTCCAAAAACATATTCCTGCTCTTAGCTTTTTATTCCCATGAGTGTTCCCAGGAAAAATACATTTTCTTATGAAGAAGGCACAAGAGAACTCTAAGTTTGTTTTTGCAAAAGCATTATAGGTACTACTGACTCTTGCCCAGTCTCTTTCTAGTCTGATTAGTTCATGCAGTGAAGACTTTCTTGTTCTTTCAATATAGTCAGACACAAATAAAATTGCCAAACTAGCTATTGCTTCAGTCAGTGCTTTAAATTTCCTTCTGTAATTGTTCACTAACAATGGAACAGTAGCTGAGACCAGATGCACAACTAAACAAGCAGCAAAAAACAGCTCATATGTTATTTCAGACTTTATTAGTTTACATTTATCCTCTTACTAAAATCCTCTGTGCTTTATTTGTTCATATATAATTGAAGAAAAAGGAATTCACTGAGAGAGTGACGCTTTGGGAGGTGGTTTGGTTTAAAATCATAATTACTGCCAATGCTGGCTTCATATTGCTTAGTTAAGATTAATTTGCTTTTCCTTGGGCCATTTGCATTACAGGTTTAATTCTGATGTTAACCTTCACTCAAAACTTGTCTCTAGTTTGTAGAAAAGACCCTGTATGTTACTGAAATGTTTACGGTTACCTCACTGTCAAATTTCATCCAGGTAAAGATGCCAGTTTCAAATCATAAACAACTTTCTTCCAGTGTTTGAAATGCTCTATTTATTTTCAAGAATACTTGGGTAATTCTGAAAACATAGTGACAAACTTCTTTTCCAGATAAAAGTTTCGGAATTTTAGCATAGTTCATCATAGCTTAATTAACAAAAGAAACCACTACTTATCCTGAGACCCAAGGAACTGAATTTTCAGATTCTAGGCAATCAGACTGAATATTTAATTAGAACAGTATACAATTAAATAATAACTTCAAATATAATGCTTTCTAGAGTAACAAGACCCTGTCTAAAGTTCCACAGTACATGAATAGTCTCTGAATTTACATAGCCATTTTACCTGAAGAGCTCTCAGATTAACAAGTTCCTTTTCAAATGAGTGAGTTTCAATCTTCATTACAATTTTCAGTATTTGGTTTAGGAATAGGGAACCAGGTCCAAACTTAGCCAAACTGGCATACAGTGAGGATAATTAATTGATTTAATGCCAGGAATTAATTGAATCATATTTTGGTCCCCATATTCAGAAATTTTAAAATATTTAAGAGATAGACTAATGTCTTTTATTGTTATTATGTCTTTTATTGCTATTATTTCTTTCAATGTTTGATCAACATGATGAGTGATAGAATAATATAATATAAAATGTGCTTTATTTATGCGCAACAAGCCTAGATCAGGAATAACATAGGACACTCTGAAACGAACCAGGATTAGAACAGAGGGTTTGAATGGAAGACTAAAGGAATAAAATTTAAACAACAAGTTATAAAATCAGAACGGTAGTGGATAGTGTAAAGTGTAAGAACATAGGGTATGCACACTCAAGGCTAAAGAATAATGGCTGAGAGCGTAAGGAAAGTAGCTTTAGCGAAGAGATCTCATAATTCCATAGGAATCAGACTTCACCATCTTACTAAAGCACAGAAAAGAAAAGAATTGCTAGTAAATGGTTGTAAATTTTGCTGTATTTATTGTAATGTATTCAGCAAAGTTTCCATGACAAACAGTGTGCTAAAAAGCAGGTATCATTTAAGCCTAGAATGCTTGGGAAAAGTTGGTTGTTTGGTTGGTTGGTTGGTTGGGTTTTTTTGTGTTTTGTTTTGGTTGGTTGGTTGGTTGGTTGGTTGGGGGTTTTTTGTTTTGGTTTGTTTGTTTGTTTGTTAGCTAGTATACTTTGTTTAAAAAAAAAGCAAGCAACACATTCTACATCATGGACCTTTTCCTCTCCTACCCATTTTAATCTGTCTCAGTGACAATGATCAGGGGATGGCAGAGTAATTTCAAATCCCAACTGTGCAGAAGTTCAGAAAAAAAGGAAATATTTTTGTCTATATCATTTGAATAAAATAAATTCTTGTATCCATTCAAATCCAGGGCCACTTGTGTTGCCTTGGGACAAAAAGTTTCTGCAATCCAAACAATCTCTAAAAAGGTAGCATTATAGACATACTAAATAGTGGATTACTTTGGATTTGACAGCAATATGACAGATTGGAGTGATCTGAGGTGTGCCAAAGTGCCCTTTGTTTTCTGTTAGTTTTCCTAATGTAACACATCTATCTGCATAAATAATGTCGATAAAGTCATAGATTTAAACCATCTTGTTAAGTAGCATGTGAAAGGACATGAGTCCTGCAGAAAAAGACAGGTCTCTTTTATGAGTGCATTTCCCATACACTTGCATAAGTGTCCTGCTTCCTTCTAACTCAGTTACATCAGCTGCATTTACCTCATGGCTCCATGTATCAGTTATTTAATTATTGTTGTCATCATTCTCTGCCACCCCCTAATTTAGTATTTAAATTACTAGCTCTAAATGCTGTGATTTCAGTAGTATCAGCAGAGCCAAAACGAGGCTAAAACAAAACAAAACAAATAGAATCCTGCAAGATTCAATTAGTTTTCTCCCAGATGCTCCGGTTCATCTCACACACTGTTAAAAATTTTCTCAGCTCATTGAGCATATCTGGCACTGTCTTAGAGAAGGCAAGATGCAGTTATGCAGAAACTATATGCTCTGCTATGTAGGATTGCATGGGTCATTCCATATCCATATGTATTCTTTCAGTAACAGGGGAAAATGTGAAAGAATAGACTGCATAGGTTACAGCCTAGGATAACAGAATGTTTAAAACAGACTTTGTTTTCAAAAGGAAGAAGAGGAAAAAAATGAAGATTGGGTTTCAGTCTGTGGGAGACAGGAACTACAAGCACCTCCTTTAAAGAAAGAAAGAGGCTAAAGTGATTGTTGTTTCATTGATTGGAAACACAGCTAAACCACCTTGCTGGTATTGATTTCCTTAGAAAATACCACTGAAAGCTGTCTATAGGTGGCATGATATCTTCTTTCCCACTGACTATGGAACAACTAGAGACACCAGCAAAGTTACATAGGTTTTCCTAGAAGATCATAAAATTAATGAACTCTATTTAGGTAACATTCTACGATTTTAATGTGTGTATATGCATGCATGACTCAATGAGGTATCCTGGAGAGCTAACTCTAGAATTAAGAAGGAAAAGAGCCTAAGGACCATTTAAAGTTCTAATTAAAGTCTTGAAGAACATTAAAGGAACCTAAAAAAATAACCTTTCAAACCTGTTTCACAAATCTTTGACTTTTGAAACATTTCAAGTTAGTAGGCTTCTTTAAAAAGGGTATGTATGGTTTTATCGCACAGCTCATGTCCCAGTCAAATGTTGTTGTTCAAAGTTAAATAAAATGTATTTAAAAAAAAAATCAGATGTTTTAAATCCTAACTAACTGCTAGAAGGTATGACCATTGACCTGAAAGCATGCAACTGTATTACAAAGAAATGTTTTTTTAAAAATGTTAAATGCTTAAATTATTACCTAATTGTTAAAAAGATTATATTCAAACAAATAACACTGAGTTTATATATTTGAACAAAAGCAAGCATTGACAGTCTGGCAACTCAGAGGCACAGGGAAGACAAGAAGGCTTCCAAACTCCTCCAGAGCTAAGATGCCTATGTGTACTGAGAAGCTTGCTGAGAAGAATATATCCTCCTGAACATATCTCCATAGTCTCACTTTGACAGTATGAAATAGGATATAGATTGCTTAAAATAAGTGTCTACAGACATTCCGCTTACAAATATCTCAAATCTAAAGAAGGTTTAAAGAAGTGTGGGCATAAGTTTGTTCTGTAGCCTGAAATCAGAGCCAGACCCAAATGCCATGAGTTAAGGAGATTTTTTATCTAGCTACAGTTAATCACAGGCAGATGTTTACATCCTGTTGAAACCTATATTTATACCACCCTTAAAGAGAACCTGTAAGAAAGCTGCTTCCCACCTACCTTCTGTCTGCAGAAGGGTAATGTGGATAGTGAAAGCTGTCTCCCATGAAACTCATTGACATTACTCGCAGCCGTGGTACATCAAAAAATCAGTAATAACTTTAGTTATTCCTTTTTGGCCTGACATGATGGTGAAGTATATTGCTGTTTTCAGCATTGATACTCATGAATTATTTGAGGGAAAAAAGTCTTCTATATACTATAAACTATATACTATGAAGACATCAGCTAAAATTCCCCAAGCAGAAAGATTCTGGGCATTGGGAAATTATGAGATGAGGAACAGAGATTTTCTAGCAGACTACTAAGTCCTGAGAATTCAAAGACTGGACAGAACTTTTACAGCAGATGGAGAAAGATTGCGACTTGCTTCCCATTACCTTGTCTGGGAAGACAGGAATTGCTACTAGACAGCTATTGGCAAAAAAAAAAAAAAAAAAAAAAAAAAAAAAAAAAAAAAAAAAAAAAAAAAATCCTTCTTTATCAAACTACCTAGACTGATAAAAAGATGGGAAGCCCTATGAGGAGCTATTGAAGTCACTTGGCTTGTTCAGCCTAGAGAAGAGGAGACTGAGGGGACACTACATTGTGGTCTACAGCTTCCTCATGAGGTAAACAGAGGGGGAGGCATCAATCTCCTCTCTGGTGACCAGTGACAGGACCCAAGGGAATGGCATAAAGCTGCATTGTGGAGAGCTAGCTTAGATCAGGAAAAGGTTTTTCACCCAGAGGGTCATCAGGCACTGGAACAGACTCCCCTGGCAAGTGGTCACAGCACCTGACAGAGTTCCAGAATTGCATGGGCAAAGTTCTCAGGCACATGGTGTGATTCTTGGAGGTCCTGTGCAAGGCCAAGAATTGTACTTGATAATTCTTGTGGGTCCCTTACAGTTGAGTATATTCTATGATTCTATAAAAAAATAGGAACTTTTAAATTAAAATAAATTCTGAAATGCTTCTGTAGAGAAAGAACAGGGATGTACTGATGAATACTTAATTTTGATTTGCAGTTTTTATGGAATACATGGGTTTTAGTATATATTGTCTGTATAATTGCCTTTATAATATCATATGGTATTATATTTCACTTATGATATTTCTCATCTGATTCTCTGTTTAAAGTGCATGTCAGCATATACTCCTGTCGTCAGTGTTAGTTCGGGCTAATATGATTTTTTTCCCCTTACTTTGAAAACAGGTTTTTCTTATAAGCAATTTTGTTTGTTGGCTTAAAGAAAGTCCTAGGCTTTCCAGACATGTGTAAAGCTGACATTTTCATGATAAAGCAGGAAGTCAGTTTCATGATTTTTTTGTGATTAATTTTCAAGCTAGCAAATGCAATTTCCTGTTTTCAGCAAGTTTGCATTTATTGAAAGCTCATAGCTGAAACATTGTAATCAAAGTAGGATTGGTTCAGGATTTTGTTTTCAACTAGCTCTAGCAGAAATTTTGCCTTTTTGAAGTTACAGGCTTGAGCAAACTGGTTAACCTCTTCCCCTTTCCCTGCCTAAATTCCTGCCACTAAATTCCTGCCTGAGTCCACCAAATTTTATAAGAAGACCATACCTGAAGATTTTTTTCTTTTTTTTTTTTTAGCATAGTACTTAGGATCACTGTTAATGGATAAAACCTCTCTGCCTTTGTGCCTAGACAAACAAAAAAAATCCACCATTTTTTCTATCTCCTAGAAAGTCCTCTACATATGTGCCCTCATATTGAACATTGGCTGAATTTTTGGTCCTCTCTAGTTTAAAACAGGAACTGTTCAGTGTTGAAAAGGATAATTAAGCAGGGCATAGATGTCTAACACATACAGATCAACACTTTACTGCCTTTTCGAGTAAAATAACTGGAGAGTAATGAAAATAAAAATTGACTGGCTGAAAGTGGGAAAATGAGGTTTTGTGATGTGTGTAGTTTGACTGATAAAAGAATTTGTGGATGATAAAAATTTCAAAATTATGTAGACATACTTCTGAGGAAAAAAACTCATCAAGGATTATTAAACATAATAGTGGTTAACTGTGAGGGCTGTGACACTCCGCCTATCTTATGGAATTCCAATTCTCTAACTACTGTGTGGGGACCTTGAGGAAAACACTGCTAAAGCCTGTCTACTCTTTTACCAGTGTTTATTATCACGCATTCTCTTTTGTTGTAAACAGGAGAGTTGGATAGACAGTCTTTTTTGTTCTGACCTGGAATACCTGTCCTTTTATCTTGTTTTCCTTTTATAATATGCTATATCATCGCATCCTTAGAGTGAAATATCATTTGTTAGCATCATGCATGGATGATCTGTCTCTAGAATAGAAGGAATAGATGAGTCATATTCTATTGTTGAGGTAGTTATATGGACACATCAAGGGAGTTCTAGTTTCCAATTGTCCAGAATATAATGGGAAAAAGGAATATCTGGTCTCCTGTGCTGTTCCCACATCCATATCACCACTATATCCAGACAGTCCAGCATCTCACTTCAATTACAGTACTGAAGGATATCTTTTCCTCCTTAATAATAATCTCATAATTATATGAGTATCAGACCATCCTTTAAGAAATGTGCTATCTCTCTGAGTTTCCCATACAGATCTAGAGGAGAAATAACTTGTAAGGAAGCCATGTCTACATTGACAGTTGTTTTCTCAGTGTATATAGTCTATTGTAGCTGAGTTGTGTGTAGGTTAGCCATGAACAGCTTTAGTTGCCTGCATGTGTATATGCTGAAGATCTCTGAAGTTTATGAAGTTTTCTTAGCATAAAGATAATTACAATAGTTTATTTTCTTTTACAAGCCTGTGTTAAGTGCTACTAAAGCACAATACACTCCACAGCAGAAATAAAAGTTTCATTCAATTACATAAAAAGGAGCCTTATTCTATACAAGTTTATTTCCACAAAGAGTGCATGTAACTTTATTTGTAGAGGACCTTATCACTCAGCTGTTTTACATAGTCAGTATAATACATACTTATCTATAAATGCATTCTATCACAGGAATTTTTCAGAATAATGAACTACTCTAGGTATTTGATTTATGAAATTGGAATAATTTGCTCTGGTACTAAGATATTGTGTTTATTAAAATCAAGCCATGTGTTTCAAATAAACTTATTACAGTAACTAGACCGTTTGTCATGGTACTTATCTAGCCATGAATATTTGCATTTGTCATAAGTCTTTTCCCACAGCTGGACTAAAGTAATTTAAATCAGAGAGCTTTGTTCCTTTGTGCAGTTTAAAATGCTTTATTATGGAGGTAGAAAGAAATCAGGGAGTATGGATTCTAATATCCTGTCAAAATTGTATATTTCCATTTGCAATTAATATACATTATATACAGAAATAAAAATTAAATTGCCACAGGACTTAATGGCAACCCTTTTAAATTCATGCACAGCAGTGTTAGCGAGTTACTTGTGGCCTGTTGGTTTGCAGAAATAGGAAGGTTTACCAGATATGACTGCATTTGTTCCATCCATTTGCAGTAATATTGCCTCATAGCATAACAAAGATAATTAATCACATGGGAAAAGTAAAGCCAAAAGGAAAAGTGTCTATGTGTTTGCCTCTATGTTATCCTCTGAGGACAAATTCAGTTGCATGTACATCAGTATATCCATCCACGTACAGCAGAATAGTCATAAATACTCAGCCAAGAATAATAATGTTCCAAGCAGGAAGGAAACATGAAATT
The DNA here is from genome assembly GCA_038380795.1 of Pyrocephalus nanus. Lineage (NCBI taxonomy): Eukaryota > Metazoa > Chordata > Aves > Passeriformes > Tyrannidae > Pyrocephalus > Pyrocephalus nanus. The sequence goes on along the minus strand of CM076265.1, from coordinate 45,093,478 downwards.
CCAAGAAAAAACTTTTTTCCCCCAGACCTGTATCCATTTTTGGCACAGAGAAAATTTATTTATGGCCCTCTGGGCCATGCTACTCTTGCATTTGGATTTTAAAAGCCTTGCTGTTTGTGTTGTATTATCTTAGCATTTGATGTGGCTAAGATGATATAAAAAGCCCTGTAATGATTTATGGATTTAGAAGATTCTGTCCAGTCAAAATATGAAGCAAAGACAGCCAGACAAAGAGATTAATATGAACCTCCCTTTGTGGCTTCAACACTGTCTTATTTCAAAAGCTATTTTAATTTTCCCATATTTGAACAAAGTCTGTCTGAAATTCTTGTTACGGTCTAAATAAGGAGAAATCCCTAATGAGAGTATGTAATTTTTGGCAGAATCTTCTACTTTTATGTTATAAAAACCAGTTTTGGGTTGAGTTTTTAGTTTTGGGTGTTTTGTGGGTTTGTGGATTTTTTAACTACTTTGGAGTTTTGAGAAGGAGCTAAGTGATTTAAGAGCAAAAGATAGACGTTTGAACTCTTAAAAAAAAAACCACCATGAAAAATCCCAGTTTGGATCTCATTATATCTCATATTCCTGCTCTACAAGTACATTGGAGTCAAAGAAGGGACTGCCTAGGATAAAAGGAAAAAATGTGAACTATACCGCTGATTCTCTAATCAATCAAGGCAAAATATTGTTTGACCTCAGCCGGAAAATAAGTATCAGATTGTCTTTGAATTTTGAAGCTGAATCTAAACCTGTCAGTCCAGCCTAGACTTCTACCATTCTGATTATATTAGAGTCATAGAACTCTTTCAGAATTAGTTTGGTGGTAGAGAAATTTTATTTTAATGTAAACCTTGGCAGAATTAGCTCTGGCACCACCAGACAACCTTTCCCCCAGTCATGTTGGAGGAAAAATGACATATATGCAGTAAAAGTTCCAAATACATTAAATGTAAGTTAAAATCCTGTGTCAGCTATTGACATCTCATAACTTGAAAAGTTGTGCCACTGACAGTGCAAGCCCTATACATGAGATAAATTTTATTAAAGGTATTAACATGCTTGAATGGTTATGGTTACGAATTATAAAATCCAGCATGCTTGGGTTTTAATCAAAAAGTAGTTCATCATGGATATTAGCCAGATATTGTATTTATTCTGAAGAAAATCTTGCATCTGGAGATGGAAATTCATACATATGTCTATAAACATATGTATGCATGCATGCACACATTTAGAGACAAAAAATTAGCATGACAAAAGGAAATGGCACTATGTAATGAATTATCAAATGAGTAATAAAATGCACAGGAAAGAGTTATAGTTAAAAGTTTGGTTTGAATTAAAGCTACTGGATAATTAGACTTCACTACACTGATGTCTTATGAACTTTGTACTTAGCACTTTCATGTTCACTATATTATCTCAATAAATGAAATTATGACATATGATTTTGGTTTGAAGTATAACTATTGGCTTCTGGGTCTAGGTTGCTTGTATTAAAAAGCAGATTTTAGCAGAAAATCTGATGAAAAGTACAGGAATATTCAGGAAGGGGTCAGAAAAGAGTAGAGGATTGTTAAGATGATTCCTCATACATTATTCTCTAATGTAAAGTGCACTTAGCATTCATAATTCATCCCAGGACTTACAGAATCTTGTGATATGGAAGGAACCTTCAGAGATCATCCAGTCTTGCCTCCTAGTCAAACCAGGGTCAGTTAACAGAGGTTGCTCCCAGCCTTGTCTAACTGAGTTCTGAATATCTCCGAAGCAGGAGATTTGACTTCTCCCAAAGGTTGACTACCTTTTTGTGGAGGGGGGAAATCCTAATATCTACTCAGAATTTCCCTTGTTGCAGCTTCAATCTGTTGCTTCTCATGTTATTACTGTTTAGCCTTTAAAAAGTTTGGCTTTGTCTTGTCCACTTTATCCCATTGTATAGTTGTAGACAGCAGCAAGATCTCTCCTGAATCCTCTTTTAAGCTTGTACAAAGACAATTTCCTTGGCCTTCCCTTCTATGTCATGATCTTCAGGTCCCTGCCATGTTGTAATAATATTTACTATCTGCTTTTCAAGACTTGGTGTATCTTGTAGTGTTTGGGAATATTATCTGGTTGGATAGGTGCCCTGGCACCATAATTTTAAAACATGAAGACAAGACAGAGGCATAACCTCATCTCTCCCTTTCTCTTTCTGCATATAGAACTTGGATATACAAGTCAGAAAATTACTGTTTGATTTGTCATGGTGGTATTTGAGGTCCCATGATGGACATCAGCTGTACCACAGCCTAAAAGTACTTCGCTCAATCAAATTTTTGATGCAGCGTGCTTATTTTGTGAAGGCAACCCCCTGAAGTTTAACTTTTCTTCTCTTAAAACTATGCTATTTGCATAATACTTTTGCCTAAAGTATACATTTAATTTAAGAATGCAAAGGGTTTTTTTGGCATCAACATTGTGACTATCAATGGTGTTTTTCCTGACTGGCACTGAGAATTTGAAGGTCTACTGATTAAGAATTTCAAGATTACCCAAAATATGCTGCACTATAATTTAACCGTGAATAGTTCATAATTCAGTACCTTATGAAATTACTTTGAAGGTTTTGCCGATCTCTAACTTCAGATACTTTGCTGTGGGTAGCACTCAGATATTTTGCTGAACAGATCCTAAACTGTCAGATGTAATTTACATTTTGTCATTTTACTCCATATCATGCTTAAAAAAATAATTCTTTCATGGAATCCCTTTGAAAGAAAATTCTTCTGCCCTAGAAAAATGGTGAGAGGTATCCTCTGTGAGGGAGAGGCTTTAAAATGTTTTCTGATGCTTTTTAAAAATATGTCATTTTTCAGTGAGGTTTGTTTGATTTCCAATAAAGTAAAGCTACTCCATTTGCCTCAGTAGGATTTAACACAGGGTCTTAGGATAGGGAGAGAAATGAAATGTTTTCTACCGTTACTACTTTGAGTATTGCAGTTATAAAAATATTTTATCTGTATATATATATGCTTGGATTTTACATACATATATATATATATGTATATAAAATCCAGGTATTGAAATACTAATCTGGGCCTGTTGAAGTATCCAAAGTATTTTTTGGAAAACCTTCCCAAAAACAACAACCCCCAAAAAATGTTAATGGCTAGGAGTTCATAAGAATTATGCATCTGACAGCCTGGGGCAATAAAGACCAGTCCTATAATCTGTAAGCCTTAGGACCTTTCTAACCATCTCTAAGACACTCCTCAGTTTTAAAAAGGCAAGGGCCATAATTTGCCTTGCTGTTTTCAAAACCAACTTGCTCTGTATTTGGTGAGAAAAAAACCCACAGGGCCATGCAGCAATGTCAACTACGTACTGGTGACATGTAAAATCAGAGTAATTAACTGATTCCCAGTGAAATTCAGATAGAGTATCTTTCAGTATATGCATTTAAGTTACTGATCACAACCAGGAGTATTTCCTGGGGCAATAAAGCAAAGCCTAGGATTACTGATCTAAGAGTTTGTGATCTGGGCAGAACCAGAAGGTATACCTTCTGCTTCTGCGTGTGTCTAACAAAGACAGTCAAGAGTCACCACCTTCCCCTTTATCTGTGTCCTCTTCCTAAAAGAACTATATTGTTGCCACCTTCTGGCTACTCCACAAGGTATTCTTGACTGATGTGAAGAGATTAGTCCTATCTGGACAGAAGATCATTATCTTGTGGCATAAGCCCTTCAGAGACAGGTGTTAAATCAAGGATACTGGAAGCACGCCTCAGGATATTCCTCAAAATTTAGAAAAAGAAAAGATATTTGAGAGAGGTCCTAATTGCAAGGAAGCCTTTGGAGCAGATGAATAATCCATACATGTCTCAGGGTGTTTTATAGGTAGAGCTTTTACTGGTAAATGTATATGCAATAATGAAATTTTTACACATTGCATGAAAGGGGCTGATGTGGAAAATTTCTCTTTGTATGTCTGCCAAAGAATACATATATTTATGTGTGCATGTTTGTGTATGGACGGCTCCCATTCTTCTCCCATGTGCATAAAACTTAAGCTTTGCATTTGGGCCTTTTTCCCAGAAAAGCAGGAGCCATTACACACCAAGGATCCAGGAAATCAGGAAAAGTTGGCACCAACTGAATCTTAACATTCCTTTTCCTCATCTAATGGCCAATAGAGCAAGTTAAGAAATATCTCAAGGTGAGCTCAATATTCATAAAAATGCTGATCACATTCAGATGAAGTAAGTTGGTAGAATTGGTTGGAAAAAAATTCCAGACATATTTTTCATCATACAGCCATTAAAAGAAAACAACCTATTCCTAACCTAATATGACATAAAGCAGAAATTCTTTTGTCAAACTAACAATGTAATCACATAGGCGAATCTAAGACTGTCCATGTCTTTAAAGAATTATCTCAATATAAATTCCTGTAAAAAAAAAAATTAGATATTTTGGTACCGTTCTGTCAAATGGGAAACTGATCTGGGTCCAAGTTTAACATCAAGCAACTTTCTAGGCTCTTTCTAGCAATGTTTCATACTTTATTTTCTTTCATTGTAACTTCTTTCCCAGATATTTGCTTTAAATTTCCTTATTTCCAGATATTCCTAATTCCAGATTCCTGAATAAAACCACAGAAGATGGGCAGCTTAAACACAGGCAACCAGGAAAAGAACATCCACCACCTGGTAAAGAAAAAATGCTGTGCCATAGATACAACTAGTTCTTCAAATTCCTATATTTTTCAAGTGACTCTTTTGAGATACTTAAAATAAGATATAAGCAGGATTGTTCAGCGAACAACTCTTATATAGTAGGATGTGCACAACAGTGAAGCTGTCCAGAAAAATCTACTTATCCTCCAAGTAGGATGCACAATGTTAGGTATACCTTTTAAATTCCAAATCATGTTACTTGTCATATCGCTGCTTTTTTCTTAACACATAGAAGATATGATGTAATATAGTTTTATGTTTCCTTCAGGGAGATCAGTCATATATTTTTAAATTATGTATGTCTATTCATTCCCTCCTGGCTTATTTTCTCTTCCACTTATCTTAGACTCTTGCTCTTGAGTTCCAGAAGTGTGACTCTGTCTTTCTATCAGAAGAGTGACTCTTATGTACAGTATAATAATATATCGCAACCTTGGTCCAAGGCCTTCCCTCTATAAATTGTATAACATCTTAACATTAGACACCTAGTCCTGTATTGGACATCTGGTTGCCTGAGGTTCTGTTGGGTGGGGAAAGAGAGGCACATTTAGAGCAATCTCATACCCTTTAAACCAACATCTGAAACAGCTCATTTCTCTCCATTAACAACACAGACAGCCTACAGCAATTTTGCTCCTAATTTAGTCATGTACATTAAAGCAGCTAAGTAGAATGAATCTGGGCCAAGCTGTCTGCGTGCATGTAGCACTGGAGTCACTGTCATTTGTACATGGTACCCTACATACTTCATTAATGTTGCTCTATTCACCAGGGGGCATTTTGCAATTTCATCCTTTAAATTATGAATCCATGTTAAAAATCTGAGAGAATATTACTCATTTATGAACACGGAGCTTGCAAGCACAGAAATTCATAACAAATAGCTCTAATATAAATAAAGAACAAGCATATCACTTTCTGATTACACCTGTGGGTACAATGAAAGAAAATGAATGTAGCTACACTGTGTTGTGCTCAAAGGACATCCACACTCGTATGGAATTTATATACATACATATACTACTATGCTAGCTAATATAAGCTCTATTTTTTTTTTTATAACTGATCAAGTAAAATCAAGAAACAAACCCCAGTATTTATATATTATGTACTTTACAGTTTCATAGTCTGTGGACTAAAAAGTTTACTGTTGGTTTAACACATATAAGCCATGGAGAGATGATTCAAGGTCAAAGTAGCACAAAATATAGCTTACATGCCTCTGTCTTTATCACAGTATGTCATAACAGAAGTTGGTTATAGTAACGCTTGTTTTGAGTTTATATTCATTGATCCATATGTCAATGGGACAAATAAACTTATCATCAATGTGTTTATAAGTCTATATAAATGCATGCAAAGAGAATACCTGTTGCTGCTTCTCTGGTGTCTGTCCTAATGTGCCAAGGGGTTATTTAGTCAGTTCTGCATATAGCAACAGCCTTATTGCAATTATTCTAAGTGTCAAATTGGGGTAAAATGAAAAATCTCATAGGATCTATGAGAAATCAAACCAATCAGCATTTCTGATTGTCAGGAAAGTATGTGATTGTCACAAAAAATATTTTGATGTTCTTTCAAGGGTTCCTCTGGTAAGTTAACAAATATTCTTCAGGCGCTGACCTGGTTGTGTATGCGGTCTTGTTTAGATCTTCATTTTATCACATACAATTTGGAAGATTTTATTCTGGGTACTGCTTTGTATTTCAGTGTAAAAAATGGAAGTATCCATACCTTCAGTGTTTGACTTGTGCCATATCAGCAAGCAAATATTAAAACATCTCTTTTTTAGTTCAAGTGATGCACATATATGATGATATATTGCATAGTCATCATCATCTCTCAAAATTGTCTTGGGTGATAAGTAATTACAGAGTCTTTTCTTGGCCAGTCTGACCTGATTTAATAATAATAATAATAAACCCTTAAGTTTATGTTATAGTGTCTAGTGAGTGTATTTTCAATCCTGATCACAATGAGAGAAAAATGGAGGAACCAAGTCCTAAAAGACCTCTGGAGACACAATTAACAAATGTGATAATCTAGTTTCCATAGAGAGTCATGCTCCTTTCCCATCTCTCCCTCCACTGCAAGCACAAACACATCACAACTCGCTTTCATTCCCAAATCCCTGCAACCCAGTGTTGTGGTTTTGCTCTGGGTCAATTTGCTCTCACACCCCCCACACAATTACTTTAAGTTGAGAGAAGGTTTATGCAGACAAAAGAGACTTGATTTGGGAAAATAGTATGAACATTTATTACTAGCAAAATAAAACTAAAAAAATACATCTACAATAATTCTAACTATGTAAAAATATTATATATTTACAGGAATACCTCTCCCCCCTTTTATCAATCAAAGGAGGAGAAGCAGTCTCATTCTCTATTCTCAGAGCTCCAGGTCTTTTCAAAAATTCTGCAGCACCTTAAAGTTCTCCTTTTGTTATCTCAGGATGACAACTCTGATTCGTCATAGCTGGAACTCCTTCTCTTTTTCTCTTGCTCTGTTGGCCTCCAGGGCTGGGCCTACCCCCCTCCTGGGCTAAGATCGGAGGCTGGGGGTTACCCAGGCCCTGAAGGTTTTCTCTTCCATGGATCGCAAGGGGACACTTGCCTACCATGGATCTTCACCACAGGGTCACAGGGATAATGGCTTTTGAGTCCATCCCTGTTTTCCTGTGAGGTCCCTCCACAGGAGAACAGTCCTTGATAGACCTCTCTGACAATGGACCCTTACTCAGATTCCGACACCCTACCCAAGCCGTTCTTGCTCCAGCCTAGGTTCTCTCAGGTTTAAAAATCTCCAGCACCAGCAGCATGGATCCCTCACTGAGATCCCAAGCTTACCTGAGCCATTCTCACTCAGGTGTAAGCCTCGTCCCTCTCAGAGTCATAAATCTTCAACAGGACTCTGCCTTATCTCAGGTGTCTCATAAAGTCTCGGCTTCCTCATGCATCAACTAACTCAAATGTAGGCTCCTCCACGAGCAGCATGGGGGTCTCCTCACCCCAACAATCTTCCAAAGCTAGTAGGGATTTATTTTTCAGTCTCTTCCCTTCTGAAGGGAGAGAGTGAAAGGGAGGGGAGAAACAGTCTCCCCCTTCGAACTTCTCTCTCCTCCGGCTGCCAGCTTTGGCCTTGAACACTTCGTTATCTCTCTGCCAGAATTTCTTCTGAAGCATTCTTGTCCAAGCAATCAGTTCTTCTCTGAAGTTTTTTTTCTTTACTCCATTAGAGGAGAGAAGGGGAGTTTCAGTGCTACACCTGCCCCCAGCCCAGGGCCGGGGGAGGAGGGGGCTTGGCCCCCACTTAGGGCCTGCTGCTGCTCCTACATGGCTACTAATTTCAACTGCGCCACAACCTTCTCTTCCATTTTCTTAAATATGTAATTGGCAAAAGCATTACTGGAACTTTTTGATTGGCTTTTGCTCTGGAAATCCACCTGGACAAAACCATCCTCAGCCCCAGGGGCTGGCTGGTGGGCAGAACCATGACACCCAGATTCATGCTATCTTGAGTATAACAATACTGTCCCCTTCTCTTCCAACACCTGCACCTCAAATCCTTACACTCCATCTGTACCTGCTCATAAACACTGCACTCTCATTGCCTCCTGGGTTTTGTTTTTCTCTTTCACGTCCCTGTATCCATAGCCAGTGATCTCCAAAACTTCTACAGTCTATGTGCATTTACCTTGCTGTTCCAATATCTTCACATATATTAACTAGGGCACTGATGTCTGTTCAGCAATTTGATCTTCTTCAAGTGCATCCATGGCAACTTATTCCACATAAACTTATTATTACTGTATACAGAGAAGGGATAGTGAGAAGGAGTAGAACTTAGCTGACAGCCACAATATGTGGATTATGAACCACAGGCAAATTTTGGCCCTGTTCACCTCCTGTTTACCCACTCTTTTTCTTTAGCTCATAATAATTGTTACATTTTTCATGGGGTTGCCCAGGAGGGGAATGGGAGACAAAGACTGATTGGAGTTCTTATTCTGCTTTTCACACTTTCTCCCACTCAGAGGTAGATTCCTGATCCTCTCCAAGTCTTCTACTTCCTCAGCCTATTTTTAGAATTGGTATGAATCCACCTTTGAACTACTATAATATCTCTGCAGTCAGAGGAAATATATTTCACATACCTTTAAGTCTGTTTTCCTTCCCCATGCTTTATGCTGTTAGCACTTTAGAGATGATATCCTTCAGAAAGACTTGGTTTATTCTGTTTCTAGAACAAGAGAGCTCTGGTTCCATAGTGGGAGTTAAGTGAAATGCAAATAATAATTGATATCATTGTCACACTATTTTTAGATGATATAGTCACAGATGAACAAGAAAAGGGTTTGTTGTTGTTGTCTCAGTTCATTCTTAGGGCTTATACGAACACCAAAAAAGTTGCTCTGCTGTAACCAGAATAATCAGGATTAGAGATCTTTCAGATTTCAGTTAATCCACTTTCCTTCTTTTCTATGGATGCCTCACATCCTTCTGTTCACTACCAGAAAACTGTAAAGGTCAAATTCTTACTTTATGGACGATGAGAAAGGGAAGTGTCCCTTTTGTACTTATAATAAGACTTTTGGAGCTGAGGAGATAGCAGCAGATTTTGTAGTTTGGAAACTCCTATGGAGACATTTCAAGAAGACAAACTAACAAAGTCAGTTAGAGTGCTATCAGCAGCAGGCCCAAAAAGCAGCAGCTTTCCTGTGCACCAGAGATCACACTGATAATTAACTATCTAATGAAGCAGCTGATAATTCAATAGTTATTTTTTGTCCTCCCATGAATTTTCTACTTTTTAGTTCTATTCAGGTGTCAAGTTAGGATGAGGGAGAGTTTCCAGTGACTGAATTGATGTAAGGTTGGAAAGGATATCAAAAGAAAGGAACTTTCTTCTCAGCTAAATGCATCAGAGCAACCTAATATGTTCCATTCTCATTAATAACTTGGTGTGTAGTAGAGTTTCGTAGCTTCTCTTTCACCAAAATACATCAATAACTTGTATAAGATGCTCTCAGTGCACCTGGAGCAAGTCCACACAATCATACACATAAATGTCACACTTTCAGTTGGTCTGATGGCTGAAAGGAAGTATATGAATATATCATAATTTTTTTCCTAGGTGAAAACAGCCAAGAAGGAGAGGTGATTCCTGATACATACTTACCTATAACACTTAGAATCAGAATTAACTGGGTTGGAGGAGACCTCTGAGATCATCAAGTCCAACCCTTGATCCAACCCCACTGTGATTACTAGATCATGGCACTCAGTGCCACATCCAGCCTCATCTTAAAAACCTCCAGGGATGATGAATCCACCACCTCTCTGGGCAGGCCATTCCAATGCCTGATCACTTTCTCTGTAAAGAGCGTCTTTCTAATATCCAACCTAAACCTCCCCCAACAGAGCTCAAGCCCGTGCCCTCCTGTCCTACTGCTGATTGCCTGGGAGAAGAGGCCGACCCTCACCTGGCTACAACCTCCTCTCAGGTAGTTGTAGAGAGTGATGAGGTCACCCCTGAGCCTCCTCTTCTCCAGATTAAACAACCCCAGCTCCCTCAGCTTCTCCTTGTAAGACTTGTGCTCACGTCCCTTCACCAGCCTGGTTGCTCTTTTCTGGAGCCTGATTGCTCTTCAGTGACAATTATGAAGAAAAAAGGCATTATGAGGCCTTGATTCTTCCTTCCTGTTGAGCTCAAGCAGGTTTTTGATCAGTAAGGATAAGAAATTTGGAAAGGGGAATATAGTATCTGACTGCTTTTAGAAACTATCTCCTTACGAATACAGAAGCCTTGTAATCAAATAAATCCAAACTCCAAAGTTTCATGTAACACACAGAAAATGTATCAAATTTGGCTTTAGAAAAGTTGGTGCATAGAAATCTTGCTATCTTAATAATTAATTTACCTTACTCTTTAATTCCAATGTTAAAAGGAAAGCAGTACCTTCATTAAAAAATACTAATTGAGTTGATTACATTTTCTGACTACATATGAACCCCTAATGGGGAAAAGAGCAGCTCTGGTACCTCTGGTCCAGACCTCTGTATTTTAATGCCACTGTACTGCATGTATTAACTGAAGTCTCATCTGCAGGAGAACTCCGTCCCAGTCCAGATTTGGTCTCTAAAGGTAACTGCGATGCTCCAGTGGCTCAAAGGAAAGGTCTGGGTGGTTCAGGTGTCCCATAATTCTAAGAATCATAAAGTTCATTGCACTATTTGAAGCTGTGCTAAGATACATCAGTTGAGACTTTAGATTCTGTTTAGACAAATGAAGTTTGTAGAGTTACAGAACAGGAAACTCCTAGAAAAATTTTTGCAATTTGAAATTCGTTTTATGATATTTTATATTTTTTGAGCACAGTCTTCTTTTCTCCCTCCCTCATTAATTTGTTTCTTATCGTTTTGAAGTGTCTTTATTATTAGCTTCCTCTTTTTCATTGTTAGCCTTCCTGTTTTCCCTAACACAGTATGATTTCCACCAGGTTCAAGATTTGGCTGAGCCAGCCGCTTTAAATATTCGGAGCAAAGTGTGATGGTTTCCCTAGCAATAGGAAATGCTTTAAACCTCAGAGTGCAAACATTCACTCACACACAATTCAGTTTTCACAATTCCTTCATTTTAGTAGCTGGCACAAATTGTCACCTCTTGCAGGGAATCAAACTTTCATTTCTGCAGTGAATTGTGCAGACAAAATGAAAAAGTATGTTTAATATTCTTCATGTAGTGTATACAGGCAAGTTCAGAGCTATTCAGATTATTTGGGGCCAACTCAGACTATTGTCATTCCTGAGGAACAGCTCTCTCAGCTAGCAGCAGGTTACATTGCATCATGCGAACAAGCCCGTTTGGGCCACGGTTCATGAGCCTCAATCCAGTGCCAGCTGCATTTCATTAGAGGAAATTAGCAGTGGCTGAATGCGTAATACCGAGCAGCCATGGTAATCGGTGATGTCTGTGCCCTCTCCTGTGCAAAGAAAATAGGTTGCAGATTCCTTTTTCTGCTCAGGGCACCTCTCAGCAGGAGGTCTGGAGGGCCGGGAGGGGCCGCAGCGCAGGGCCCGGCCTGCAGCTCTGCCAGCTTGCTGGGGCTCCGGGCAGCGGCCGTCCTCGCCCGGGACAGGCAGACAGACAAACAGACAAACAGACAGGGCTGCAGATAGGGCCCTGAGGAATGGTACTGCCTGGGACAAAGGGATCCTCTGGACGTGTCCGCGCAGGGCTGCTCGGGGTGGAGGGGATGGAGCCGAGCGGGTTGGCACAGACAGGGCACCGGCCAGGGCTGCTCAGGCACTGGGGAGCGGCAGGGAGCTCTCCTGCGGGAGCTACTCCGGTCAAGGTGCTGAGCAGGGAGAGGCACCGAGGGTGTGCAACAGCAAAAGCAGGGAAGATGGAGGGGAGATTGAGAAGGTCTTTGTGGAAAATCTGTAGGAAAATCTGAGCCACACATAGCAAGGGAGGAGGGAAACTGGGAGCCCCAGTCACAGGAGCAGTGGAGGGTGGCTGCTGCGGTGGGGAAGGTTGGGAGCTAATGACTCCCAGCAGCAGGAGGAAGGTGCACCTTCAAACCTACCATTGTGAAATAGGCTTAGTGTCAGGCACTGGGGAGCACAAGCAAGACCTGTCAGGGACAGCTAATGAATCTAATATCCCTTCCTTCCTCCCTTCCTTTCTTCCTTCTATCCCTTCCTCCCTCCCCACCTTCTTCCTTTCCCCTTTTTGGAAAGAATTCATTCCTCATTTTTGTTCTTGAGTTAAATGATTGCTTACTTATCTCCTGCAGATTATACAGCATTATCAATCTTAAACAAAGCTGGAGCTATCTGCCAGATAAGAGTTATACATTTACAAGGATTTAAGCCATGCATCTCTCTTAAGTGCATTCTGTTAGCAGCTAGTAAGGGCCTGTAATTAGCATTTAGTGTTGGAAACCTCAGCATTCATTATCTCTTTGTTTTGCTTAGAGAGCTACAGTGTTTTACCCAAGGTTTTACCTTGTTTTACCTTGTGGTAATGTGCCTTTTATGTTCAAAGAAGGTGAATCTTCAGCCTATTTTATTAAAGGTTTCTAGGCTCTCTATAGACTCAAAGCATGTCCCAGAGCTTTCAGTATAACTTTTCAAGCTATGGATACTTTGAAATATATATTTTACTTCTATGTGTGCATAGAATCCTAAAATGGTTTGAGTTGGAGGTTCTGATCCTCCCCACCAATAGCAGGGACTTCTTCCAAACCAACTTGCTCAAAGCCTCATCCAACCTGGCCTTAAACACTTACAGGGATGGGGCATCCACAGCTTCTCTGGGCAACCTGTCCTGTGTCTCACCACCCTCACAGTAAAGAGTTTTCTTCTAAAATCTAATTTAAACCTACCCTCTTTAATGCTGTTCTTCTGTGTCCTTCATTCCTCCTTACATGCCCTGTCCATCTGTCTTGTAAGCTCCCTTTAAGTACTGGAAGGTGGCTCTAAGTTCTTTCTGGAGTCTTCCCTTCTCTAGACTGAACAATCCCATCTTTTTCATCTTGTCTTTATGGGAGAGATGCTCCAGCCAACTTTGATCATATTTGGGATCCCTCTCTGGACTCATTCCAACAGGTAAATTGGAACATTCTTATGTTAAGGAATCCAGAGCTGGATGCAGCACTCCAGGGGGATCTCATGAGAGTGCAGTAGAGGGATAGAATCACCTCCCTCCATCTGTTGGTCATGCTTATTTTGGTGCAGTCCAGGATACACTTGGCTTTCTGGGCTGAAAGCATGCACTGCCAGGTCATGTTGAGCTTCTCATCCACTGACTCAAGTACGCCCAAGTCCTTCTCTGGCTGCCCAGCCTGTATTTGGGTTTGGGATTGCCCCAATCCAGATGCAGGGCCTTGCACTTAGCCTTGTTGACTTTCATGAGGTTTGCACGAGTGCACCTGTCATGCCTGTCTATTGGAACCGAAACTCGGCTGTCAGCAGAAAGGGGACTGATAGGATTAAACAAATGGCCATGGGCAGCAGGAGACAAGAAAAATTCCCTGCTGTGAAGACTGGACACTCCATCACAAGACTTGTTAATATTTAGCTATGTTTATTCGTCCTGTCTCCTTCAGAAAGATATGGAAAGACTTTTTGGTGATCTTGTCAAACATGCAGAAACCCTTTTGTTCTCTTCCCCACCATGTGGTCCTTGCTTCGGGAAAATATTAACCACCTTGTGTAATTGCAATAGAATATTGTGTAATCCTTTAGTTAACATAATCCATCCCATAAGTAGAATAACCCATCCTCCTCATAACACACCTCGCCCACCAGATCGATATATTGCGAATTGTGTGTTCAGTAAAGATTCTAGTTTTCATCCCGAAACTGGGATCATTTAGTCTTTGGACGTCTATATCTGTCAAGGTCCCTCTGGATCCCTTCCCTCCAGCATGGCAACTGCACCACTCAGCTTGGTATTCATCTGCACACTTGCTTAGGGTCCACTCAATCCCACTGACCATGTCATTGACACAGATGTTAAACAGCACTGGTCCCATTACCAACCTCTGAGGAACACCAGCTGTCACTGGTCTCCAGCTGGACCTTGAGCTGTTGACAAAACTTTTTGAGTGTGACCATCCAGCCAATTCCTGTTGCCAGCAGGACCATGGAAGTGATTGTCCCTCTGTACTCAGCACTGGTGAGGCTGCACTTTACATACTATGTTTAGTTCTGGACCCCTCAATTCAGGAAGGACTTTGAGGTGCTGGAGTGAGTCCAGAGAAGGACAATGAAGCTGTGAAGGGTCTGAAGCACAAGTCTTCTGAGGACCATCTGAGGGAGCTGGGGTTCTTTAGCATGGAGAAAAGGATGCTCGGGGGAACCTTATTGCTCTCGACAACTACCTGTTGTAGACAGGTGGGGCTTCGTCTCTTCTCCCAGGCAATTAGTGACAGGACGAGAGGAAGTGGTCTCGAGTTGCACCAGGGAAAGTTCAGGTTGGATATTAGAAAAAATTTCTTCACTAAAATGGTTTTCAGGAATTGGAACAGGCTGCGCGGGGAAGTGGTTGAGTCTTCATCCCTGGAGGTTTTTTAAAGAGGTGTAGATGTGCTGCTTAGGGACATGGTTTACAGGTGGACTTCACAGTTCAGAGGTTAGACCAGATGATGTTAAAAGTCTTTTCCAAACTTCACGATTCTATGAAACATTCTTGCTTTCTGCTCCAAGTCAGCTCAGCTATCAGCTGATTCAGAAAACTTCTGACATTGTCTAGGTGAAGGAAATGTAGGTATCTATTTGAACAGGTAAAAACCTAAAGCTTCTAGAATATGCCTCTAGTAAAACACATAGTTTTCTTTTCTTTATGTAAAATAATCAAATTAATAAATATTACCAAAAGTAATAAAATCTTTTGTCTCTGCCACTAGAGATTCCATAAACTTATCCCACATTTTTAAAACCTATCCACATTTGGGTAATGTCTTAGAAGCACCTTTTGGTTTCCACATTTTATTAGAGTTATTGCAATGAGTTTCAGAAGCTGTTGGGGTCACTGATCTGTGTCTGTATTTTTTCAAGTCATATAACATGAGCAATTTTCTCAATGGCAAGATTATTATAATCTCTGCCATAAACATGACACTCAGGCTATTCTAACAAAAGTGAGATCCCTGCAAGGTCAGTAATCAGAAGATAGAGTCACAAGATAAGTTCTCCAGTTATTTTATCTTAAACTTTCAGAATATTGTACACCAGAGATTGGTAGCTTTGAGAGTCTTTCCTTCAATAAACTATATTATCTATGAATTATAAAAAAAGAATTCTGGAAGTTCTCTGAGATTTCTAAAAGTACAGATAGAGAGATGGGTCAGATGACCCAGGGTTTTGGTCACCTGGCAAAAAGACAGCTAGTTGCATGCCGTTATACTTTGATTTTTTTTTGGCTGTGTTTACCCAGGTGTCATGGTTTTGCTGGTTCTTAGAAACTAAGCAGGAATTTTTCCCTTCCCCATGCCCACTGTGTGAAGGAGATGTTGAATGGGCAGATTGACTGTGACTTAGGCAGTTAAGTAACATTAAAAAAGTGGCTGGTAAGACTGCCTTCCTAGTTGATGGTCCTCAGGATCTTGTCTATGGGGAGGGGAAAGGAGGGTTTTGTTGTTGTTTTGGTTTTTTGTTTGTTTGTTTGTTTGTTTTGGTTTTGGTATTTTTTAACTTTTTTTTCCTCTTGTCTCCTGGGAAACAGCGAGGGAGAAGTTCAGGTTACTGCTGGAGCTGGAACAAGATCACAGTAGGAGCTTGGAGGTGGCTTTGTTTTCAGCCTGGCTGTCAGCTGTGGATTCTGCTTGGATTTTCATCAGAGAGGTACTGTTTTGGGAGGTTTTTCCCCTCCTTCATTCCCACTTTTCTATCTTGGCAGCAGTTCTTGTGCACATCAAAGGGAGAGGGAAAAACTATACAGCACAATTCAGCCAGCAGGACAGAGTGAGTTCCCGATGGAAAGGACCCTTTTTTTTTTTTCTCTCTCCCTCCTATTTCTCCCCTTTGCCAGTGCAGGGGGAGGGAAGACCTCCATTTTTGGTTTCTCCAATACAGCTAGGAGGGTGGGCCCCCCGGCAATTACCAGTGATCCAACAGCACCCCCTGCTGGCCGGCACAAAGCACTGCAGGCTCTGCATCTCCAGTGATCCAACAGCTCTCCCTGCTGACTGGCACAGGACACTACAAGCTCTCTGTGATCAAACAGCGCCCCCTGTTGACCATGGTTAGAATTGCACCAAAGGGTGAAAACTGAACTGCTTACCTTTTTCTTTATTTGTTTATTGGTTTGTTTTGAAGGGGATTATTTTTGGGTATGGGAGTATTGTTTGGTTGTTTTACTTGTTTTCTTTCATTATTTCTGCCAATACACATATATCTTTTTAATAAAGGGCTGTTATTCTTCCTTTTTCCAAACTTTTTTCCCCTCAATTGGAGCCTCTTAATTTCGGATTTACAATTGCTTAGAGGGAGGAGTTTGGTTCTTCCTCAGCAAAAGGGAGGAGTTTGGGTCATCCTCAGCAAAACACCTGTGTCTCATTTAAACTGAGACACTAGGACAATTATGAAACACAGTATTTAAATTAAAAATAACATTCATAACTTATTTAAGTGTTTGAGTTAGAGAGAAGATGTAAGAATAACTCACAATACTTATGGTTCAGAAAATGAGTCTCAGAGTCAAGAAATGTTACATTCATGGACCCTACACCAGAAAAAAAAAAAAAAAAAGAGTATACTATGGATTTTGGATTACCCAAATGCAACACAGGATGCACATTGTTTAGCAACAGAACTTTATGCTTTGATGAAAAATCAAAGTTTTTATATGTCTGTATGTAAGAATTATTATGAATAGCTCAGTTAGACACTAAGGTAGAAATTAGGAGTGTAAACACTTAGAAGTACTGACATGAAGATTCAGGAGTCCTGAAATCCATTAAATCTTGTTCCAATCTATAAAGTCATCTCAAAACCTCTGTAATCATATAGCTCAATGTTATTGACAACTATAAAGGCTGCCTGTATAGCTAGTAGTCTCTCTCAGTACTAGTAGTGGTTTGTTCCAAACATGGTTGTCATGGTTTTGCCCACCAGCCAGCCCCTGGGGCTGAGGATGGTTTTGTCCAGGTGGATTTCTGGAGAAAAGGCCAATCAAAACTTCAGTAATGCCTTTGCTAATTACATATTTAAGAAAATAGAAGAGAAGCTTGTTGCGCAGTTGAAATTAGGAGCAGTAGCCATGTAGGAGTGGCAGCAAGCCCCAAGGAGGGCCAGGGCCCCCTCCTCCCCTGGTCCTGGGCAGGGGGCAGGTGTAGCACTGAAGCCTCCCTTTTCTCCTGTAGAAGAGTAGAGAAAAAAAAACTTTAGAGGAGAGCATGGACAAGAATGCGGCAGAAAGAATGCTGGCAGAGTGATAACGAAGTATTCAAGGCAAAGCTGCAGCAGGAGAGAGAAGTTTGAAGGGGGGCCTGCTTCTCCCCCCTCTCTTGCTCTCCCTCTCTCTCTCCCTTCATCAGGGAAAAGGGAGACCCCTATGCCGCTCATAAAGGAGCTTGTGGATACATGAGGAAGCTGAGATTTCATGAGAGACCTGAGGTGAAACAGAGTCCTGCTGGAGGCTTGTAGGCCATGGACAGAGACTTAACGCCGGAGCAGAATGGCTCGGGTAAGATGTTAGGATCCGAGTGGGGAATCCATGCTGGTGTTGGAGATTTGTGACTCCAAGAGAACCTACACTGGAGCAAGAACGGCTCAGGTAGGGTGTTGGGATCCGAGTGAGGGATCCATGCTAGACCCCTGTCGGAGAGGTCTATCAAGGACTGTTCTCCCTTGGGGAGGAACCCCACAGAAAACAGGGGTGGACTCAAAAGCCATTATCCCTGTGACCCTGTGGTGAAGATCCATGGTAGGCAAGTGTCCCCTTGCAGTCCATGGAAGAGAAGACCTTCAGGGCCTGGGTAACCTCCAGCCTCCGATCTTAGCCCAGGAGGAGGTAGGCCCAGCCCTGCCTGAGGCTGACATAGAAGAAAGAGAGAAAGAGAAATAGTTCCAGCTGCAATGAAAAGGAATTGTTGTCCTAGAGATAACAGAAGAAGAGCTTTAAAGTGCTGCATAGTTATTGAAAAGATCTGGAGCTCCGAAATGGAGAAAGAGAGTGCTTCTCCTCCTTGAACTGATATAAAGGGGGGAGAGGTATTCCTGTAAATACATAGTACTTTTACCTAATTGAAATTGTTGTAGATATAGTTCTTTAGTTTTATCTTGCTAGTAATAAATGTTAGTATTATTTTCCCAAATCAAGTCTCTCTTGTCTGCATAAACCTCTCAACTTATAGTAATTGTGGGGGGGATGTGAAAGCAAATTCACCCAGAGCAAAACCTCAACAATGGTTTAAAGGCTTTCATTCTTCCTATGCTAGTAATATCTTTTAGAATTTTTCATCACTGTGTTTTCACTCCAAGATATTAGACTACCAAATATACAGGTAGAGGAGTAGGATTCATTAGCTTACTCATTCTGAACTGGCCATGACAGGCTGAGGTCTACCTCATAATATATCAATATTGATATGTTACCTATTTATGTACCTGGTTCTGAGAAAATATGAAGAATATATAGCTGAGCAAATAATTGACCGTAAATAATTTCACAAGGTGTGCATATTTGTAATTGCTGTAAATGCCATATAACCTTTTTATCCTACCTTAAATTTCCTCCGAGATAACAACTGTGGATATAAAAATCTAAAATAGTTTCAACATGCCACATTTGCTTGACTTTCATGAGATCTGAAATTTTAGACTGTTTGTCTGATGTTCTTTTCAGTCATAATTATAGTTAGGTAAATATTGTGAATAAATAGATGTGTCTGTAGTTTCTGCTTAAAATTTTTGGATTAAGTCTTCCTGACAACAGTCCAGAGATGATGAACCCAAAAAGGAGTCAGCATATTAATTTCATTTTGTAATGAAAATTCATAAAAAATTTAAACAAACATTCACAGATAGAATATTTCAATAATATGCAAAAGTTTTCTAATTATAAACACTTTATAAATTTGTGATTTGGCAACAGCAAAGTGGATGTTAAGAGGTAGCAATCTGAGAATGGGCGTGATGGGAAAAGACTGATAAGACAAAAAAAAAGGTGGTGGAACTAATGCTGTGTATATTCATTTTGTGCTCATGTTCATAGCACTCCAAGAGTGGAGAAAGCTGCATTTCATGCACAGAAAGAAACTGAGTCTTTTTTCCTCCAGAGTAAAAAAGATGCTATGACCTACCATGACTTTATTAATTGTGTAAATAATTTTGATAATGCACATGCTGTAGTAACTAGGAGACATTTATTTCAAAAAGTTACCAAAGTGTTAAATCTACCTGTGTCTGTAAGTGCATATGTCTTTGAACGGTTCATTATTTCTCCAAAGGGAATGAATCAGTGACCCTGGAATAAGAATATATATGTAATGAGTTTGTGCTAATAAAACATTATGCTATCAGGAAACCACAGCTTGAAGGCTGTTGAAGAAAAACAGGAGTATAATAGAGACTTTGTGAAAGTTCAAGTATAGGATAAATGCAGAGGCCTGGAAAGTGCAAGGAAGGAACAATACCAGAGGCACCAGGTTTGTTAACACAGATCATATATGGTCATTTCATGGTCATTAATGAGACGCAACCTTGAGAGACGAGTGGAGCTTGCTTCAGAGATAGAAGAGAGAACAAAGAACAAGTATTACACATATATGAAGCTTACATTATGTAATAAATTTGAATACACCAACAAAACAAAAAGTGAGAAAAGAGCAGAGAATCGCTCTGTTAGTGAATGTAAAGTACACTAGGCAGACCCAGAATGATAAGGCAGCATCAGCTGCAATAATTCTGCCACAAAAGAACTTGAGGTGCTACTATAACCCCAAGTTATGCCTCTCTGCAAAGACTGGTACTCGCATTTTAGGACCCAAGGGGCAGAAAAAAGGTAGAGATAATGTCAGAGAAAGTTGTAAATACTAGAAAGTTTGTGTGTATCTAACACCATCATTTAGGGGAATGAACTGTAATAGTTGTATAATCACAGAAAAATTGAATTTGGAAAAGGATGTCTAAAGGTCATCTAGTTGAATTCCCTTAGTCAGACCATGACCAATCAGGTGATATTATTTAGGAAATCTAGTTTTAAGTATCTCTAGGGTTGAGGAATTCACATCCTCTGGTCAACCTGTTATAGTGTCTTACCAACAAGGTGAAACCTTTTCTACTAACTTAGAATTGTCATGCTGGAAATTGCATGGGTTGCCCGTCACTTTATCACTATGTAAGCTACATCAGCTTCTGGTGGATTTCTGGCATTCTATACAATTAAGAGGGGAGATGAGAAAAAACTTCACCTCATGTGAATCAATGATTAAAGTGCAATCATGCTTCAGAGTCTGAGTGCATTGCCTTCAATTTCTGGAAGCACCATTTTAGTCATGCTCCAAGGCAAAGCATATCCTCATTAGTGCATGCCCAGGAGTCTATTTAAACAACACAAATGAGCCCAGTGGTGATGAATAGCTTACCTTTTATCCAGAGCTATAATATTTTGTCATTGTTACCTGGCTGAATTTTGCATTAAACATGAATGATGGACAGAGCTGAAAAAGTTCAGATTTCATGTGTCACTTCCAACCTGATCCAGCAATTTTTTTGATTCAGCAGTGTTTTGAATTGCAGATCTCCTTGAGAACAGTTTGTGTTTTGGGTTTTTTTTTATTCAGAAGGAGCATAAGGTATCCTATTCCAATTCTTCGACAGATATGTATACTGTGCTACACTGTTTCTGCCTTTAAAAAAAATCCCAACAAAGGTAAACTGTTTAAACAAATTTTTTGAGTTTTCAGAAAAACAGGAAATTTGGTTCAATTTCAAATAATTTATTAAATATGTTTCAGAAAAACAATCAATTGAATTTATATTTTTAGGGAAAGCATGCAAACATTTTAAATCACTTCTGTAAGGATAGCAATATCTATGTTGCTTTCAGCTCAGAGACTGCTTTCAAGTGACAACAGACTTGCCTTCTGGAAGAATATGGAGTCTCAAGGTCCTGTTTTGTGCTCTGAAAATTCATACAGTTTCTGACCAAAGAGACTGAAAAAGTTTTTGACACAGAGTGACCATCGGATATGGATCAGTATATTACACGAAAGAGTGCCTTTCAAAATAAACTGAAGGCATACAGACACAATTTACAGAAATCTCTTACTGATTTTTTTATTTAATAAACAAAGACTCCAATTACCTTTAGTTTCAGAAACAAAACTGGTCTGAATGATCAGCCCTTCACACCACTATTTTAACATATTTACATCTGTAGAGTAATTAGGGTTTTTTGTGGGTTTTTTGTTTGGTTGGTTGGTTGGTTGGATTTTTTTGTTGTCTGTATGTTGAATTAGGAGATGGGTGTCCAAGACATTACTCTTTGACTGATTTTTGATCATCTTACTCTTCCACCCAAAAGGGCTAATGGTAATACTGATGGTCTTTAGTCCAAGAAGAGTTTCCAAGATTGCTGCTGCATTGCCTGGGTTATTTAGATTGTTAAGAGCTCTGAAGGATTTCAGCTGTTAAGAAGATCTATTTCAAACCTGTAAACTAATGAAAGTTACTTTTTGACACTCAGGATATTCTTGCAGAGGAAGAAATCACTGTAGTTTTAGGGATCTAATTTGGACATGCTACAGAGGAACAAACTTAGAAAATAAAATCTTGCTATACTAATGCTGATAAAGATCATTCATGGGTATTATGTATTATGGGGTTTTTCTGTGTCTGTTGTTGAAAACAGATTTGAACAGGTTGGAAACAGCTCAATGAACAAATTATCTGAAAAATATAAAGTTCATGGATTTATTAGGATAAGCAATCTTTTATTAATATTGCTGAACCTTCACACACACACACTCACAAAAGAAATGCTTTTGATAAATTTTTGTAAGGAATTAAGCTACTGTTGGCCTTCTAAGTTTTCGTCATTGTTGCTCAACACTTGTTTCACTGGTGAGCAATT
Organism: Pyrocephalus nanus; assembly: GCA_038380795.1. NCBI lineage: Eukaryota > Metazoa > Chordata > Aves > Passeriformes > Tyrannidae > Pyrocephalus > Pyrocephalus nanus. The sequence goes on along the minus strand of CM076265.1, from coordinate 45,071,169 downwards.
TATTAGCAGCTTTTTTTCCAAAAGGTGACAATTTTTCTATCTTTCTCTGACATCTATAATCAAGGTTGTCAAGGTGGATGGAGGAGAGGGGGCAGAACTGCACAGATGTTCTTGAGACAGGCTCACATGCACAATTCTAATTATTTTCAGGGGACAAAAAGGAAAACTGTTCGGAAAAAGTCTATAAATCATTGAAAACTACAGAAAGTCGTTTAAATATCAAAAGTCCTAACCTGTCACAGCCCATGGAAAGGAAAATATCATAGATATAAATGTGAATGATCAGCTTGTTCATTTAAAGCCTTTATTGTGTCCAGGTTCTTACCACCTGAAAGCAAATTGTTCTGTAATTTAGGACTAATCGTGATGTGATGCTGTAAATGTGTTAATACTATGTAATTGAAAGAGTAAAGTGTTTTAAGAGCACAGACTCAAAACACTGCTCTGACACAAACTGAACCTTTCATATGTTTTAAAATGCCAGTTAAGTAAAAAGCACACAACGTGCGATGTTAGTAGAGCATTTTGAGACATAATTTAATGCTGCTGAATTTAGAAACTGTTTTTAGGTTTGAAGGTACCAAATATATCGCACATCTGGACCACATTAATTTACAATGCATTTTGGTCCTTTTTCTTGTCATATCAGTGTGTGTGTGTGTTTATGTGTTAGGGTTTTTATATTTATAGCAGAAATATAAAGTATTCACAGCATGGTATCTACCTGAAAAAGGCAGCAAATGTTATTACTTTATGATATCAAAAGAAAATACAAAATCATCTTCATAATTTTTTTTCTCATTGTGTGACAAGGTTTGTCTTATATACATCTTAATATGCATGAACATATCTGCTATTTTTACACATTTTCAAAATTTTTAGCCCCTCTGCTACATTTTTGTTTAAAGAAATGAAGGGTGTTAAGCTACTAATACTGGTAATGAAATTTATGTGATCTGGCAAGCTATATGAAACTGTGTTCCTTACTTTGAATTTTAGCTATAAGAATGAAAATAACAGAAAGCTTCCTTACCAGTAATTTCATGTGTTAAAAAGAACAGACTCTTCTGCTCCAAGCAGAATTATGGTAACTTTAATGCTGTGACTGAAAAATTCAAAGGAAACAAAGCGTATAAATCCCTGGTGAGATAAACTTGTGCATGTAAATTTACTTTCATTTTATCATGCTGTATACCCAAAAAGTTATCTGTTATTAGCTGACATCAGTGTATCTGCAAGAAGCACTTGAAAATGTTGATTTATTTGAGAGAAATTAAAACATTAGCTTGCTTTCTGAACCTCTGAACTCACAATAAATTATAAGAATGGTCTGAGCAATTTATTTGGTAAGCTGCTCTTTTAAAAGTGCATTTTTAACATTTCCTTCCATAAGATTTTGCATCTGTTGTAAGTAAATCTCAGAGTCAGCAAAAAGTTGTTTCCACAGGCACTAGATCATACAAAACTTTTTTCAGCCTGTATAACCCTTTACCAAATAATGGTAAGATGGAATCTTCAGGAAGTGTGTATGGTATCTAAAGCTAGAAGTCTCTATTGTCTAACTGGTAAGGAAGGAATAATGACAGTGAGTGGCTTGGTGAAGTGCTTTTTAGGCCATTGAATTCAAAGGGCTATATAAGAACAGTCTTTTATAATTTAATTTCATATTCTATCCAGAATAAGGAATTCATGGCAGGTGAAAATTGAAAAAACTGGCTGAAAGGAATAAAGTTAGAACAGAAACCTTTAAAATGCAAAAAAGTTCAGATCTTGTTCAGTATGACTTTCGTTGTAATTACAAATCATTTTTTATCCTATTTAAACCAATTTGCCCATGTTCAATTACTCCTGTTGCTCTTACTGCAAATGTCTTTTTCCTCTTGCTTTTGCTCTGACAGTAGCACATTATACTCAATGACTCATACCTTTTGTTTTTGCCTTTTAATTTATTCACTTCATAGCACACGTCAGTGCTATCCTGGAAAAGAAGTGCCATCAAAATTCATAAACTATGGTAATTTTAAAATACAATAATTTAAAACTGCAATGGGAATGCAATAGCTAAGAAGTGGAAATGTTGCATTTTCTATTTTTAGTCTTCTGAACAAAATCTATTTAGGTTTAAGACACATGACCATTACAAGAGGGTTTGAATTCTATTTTTTTCCCCTTCTTTGAAGAAATTGACCAAACCCCCAGTGACATGAATATCCAAGACTGTACCTCATATTTTTAAAGGCCAGCATAATACAGAAATTTTCTATTTAGAATCCATTTCAAAAATGAAAAAAAAACTATTCATGAACCTCATGAGAGCAATTCTTTCATTTTTTAATATGTTTATTCCACTGTTATAACTTGGAGCATGAGACTGCTAAGGGTTATATTCATTCTTCTGCCTAACTGAGGCAATATGCTTGGGGAAGTCTGAAATAAAGCATGAGTAAAAAAACCCAGTTGCTTCAGGTGAGCCACTGAGACTAGAGATGTCATAGAAGAAAGTCCGATTTGCATAACTCAACTAAACTTTGAGAATTTTAAAAATTTATTTATTTATTTATTTAGTTATTTATTTGCTGTTGTTGTTCTTGCATCTTTCTTATATTGCAGGTAAGCTTTTTTCTGGATCTGGAAATGGACTGGTTAACATTGCAGAAGTTGCAACATTGCAGGTAATACTGCTATTGTGTTCTTCATAGACATGTTCATAGTCCTTAACATAAATGTACAGGTCTCATCATCAAATCAGAACATAAGGAGAATTCTGAAGTTGGGTATTAGAATTAATATTAAGTATTTTTCATAAATCTGAATAGTGACCAGTATCATATTCTTTTAACTGTATGATGATAATGGCAGCCTATGGAAATGATACTTCATTCCCTACTCAAACTAAAATTTATTTTAGAAATAAGTACTTTCATTAAAGCAATACTTTTGATGTTTGCACATCTGAGCAGGCCTTGAAGGCTTCTATCTGAATGCTATTGAAAGACACAGTTTTTCATCCCAATTTAAATCTCTAGACAGAATACCACCCACTGGCTAAGACTTCATTTTTACACTGACATACGTACAGACAAAGAGAAAGGTTGACTAAGGTCCTTACGTTTGTTTGGAAACACTGAGAAAGGTATACTCTCTGATAGTTTAAGGAGAACATTTCTTTCTGAATCTGTATGGTAGAAATAATCCTCACTGTCTCTTAGCAGGCAGACAATGCCTACTGGAGCCTGACTTTTGTAGTTGCAGCTCAGAGAGGCACAGACAAAACACTGCAAGTGCACAGGAAAAAGGCCAAACCTTGAGATTCACATTTGAATAAGAACATTTTCTAAAGTCTGAAGATGTTTGACTTATGTAGCTTTTGCTTTTCAGTCTTTCTGAGAAAGATTCTGTTCTGTTTGTTTTAGAAATAAAAAAAGGCTTATTTGAAATAGATGAGACTGAAAACTACATTTCAATGAGCAGGAATGCTCAGCCTTGAAGTTTAAGCAATCCCCTTCCCAGTAGAACACCTTAGATTAAAAAATACAATTCTCAAAATTTTTATAATGGTTAAAACTATTTTTAAAATTTTATTTTCAGTTCATATTAGAAATATAAATTCCGGAGAATAGCAGGCTTTTCTTGGAGGTGAGAGTGAATTCACAGTTACTCTTTAAGTATTAAAAACCCGAAACATCCTGAAAACAATGGGCTTGATATTGCAGCTTTGACAGTGTCAAAGGAGTGCATAAGAACACGATATGATTACTTTTAGAAAGGAGAAGTTAACAAGTTGTAAATAAGATATAAAGGAGTACTAAATATCCCATCAAAATTGAGGTTCACTTAAAAAAAGAAATGTAAGCTTGCCTACTGATTTACAGGAACCTTTAAATGTAGTTTGATTAAATTACTTCTTTTATATGAAGTGAAGCATTTTTGCATAGTGAAGTATCCTGTGAAGCCATAGGGTCTTTAAATAAAACTCACTTGTTAAAAACACACACAAAATATTGTGAAGGTAACAGGCTCATTTTGTCAGGACTTCGGGAACTGCATGGTGAAACATAGTCTTTGGATCTTTTAGTTCTTTGGATTTAGTGAGAGAAATTTAGAAAGGTTAAACAAAACTTGAATGTGGTCCTACAAGCCCTTCAGCATGTGTTCAGTTGCTCATGTGATAAGGTTAACCAGAAAATTCTGCTGTCTTTCTCTTTAAAAGGCTGCTCATTTAATTCATTATTTAAAACCAAATAGGTATAAAGGAAAGATATAAATTATCATTTAGATGACAAATTATAAAATAAGCTTAATAGAGACTTAATAAATTCAAGTACCAGTTGGAGATTAAATACATTCAACAGACATAATACATACTATACTACATTAAAAAACATAAAATGAAGTCTAATCCCGCAGTCACTCTAGAAATACAAATGTGTTCTGCCCATTTATAGCTTGATGACAGCAGGATACACCATGCACCAGTATGTATGAGACTGTTATGATTCTGGGGGTCTGACATGTCAGGGAAATGCCAACAGCTGACTGTGTTGGAGGTTGAAATCATCCTCACTGGGGACAAGAGGCAAAAGCCCCATTGTGACTGGCCCAGGGACTCTGTTCATCCTTGGCACAGACTGTCTCAGGAAAGGGTATTTCAAAGACCCAAAAAGGTGCTATTAGGCTTTCAGTATAGCTGCCTTGGAGATGGAGGAAATTGAGCAGTTATCTACCATGCAGGATCTCTTGGAGGGCCTTTCTGTTGTGGGTTGCTGAAGGTTGAAGAACAAAAGGTCATGATTGCTACCACAACAGGACACCATCAGCAATCTCACACCAGCCTATGCTTCCCTATTCCAATCCATACACTGATTCACTGACTAGAGAACCAAGGAACAATCAGCAGAACCGGCTTACCTTTTAAGAGTCCCACTTTGGGTGCCAAATAGGATCGTTGTGGTTTAAATGCAGCTGGCAACTAAGTATCCTGCAGCCACTCGCTCACCCTGACTACCCCCTCCACTGCCTCAGTGGGATGGGGAGGACAACTGGAAAAAGGTAAATCCCAAGGATTCAGATAAGAACAGTTTAATAATTAAAATAAATTCTGGAACTTCTTGTGCTTGCAGGGAGAGCATGGGAAACGGAAAAGTCCTTGATTTAGAGTACACATTTTACAGCAACAACTAAACCATCACTGTATTATCCTCACACTGAATCTGAAACACAGTTCTGTTCCAGCTACTAAAAAGACAGTGACAGTTGGAGGCTGGGTTGGGCAGAGCGATCAGGAAATGATAGAGTTTTTGATTCTTGGAGATACAAGGAGGGTTTCCAGCCGAGCTGCCCCCTTAGACTTCCGGAGTGGGGTTTCAACAGTTATTTTCAGTGTTTATGTTCGCAATTCCAGTCCCCATTCCTAGTATAAACTGCCAAAAATAATCTGAAATAAATGTTGAACTGAAAAACATTGAAAAATAGACTTTCTTAAAAATATAATAATTTTTAAATTTTTAAAATATTATGTTCTCTTAGAAATCAGGATTTTTTAATTTTTTTTTTTTTTTTTACAATGTCCAATATAGGCATTTTCTAAGTAATCAATAATTTATGAATGGATTCTCCTGTCTTTTCTGGTCTATATTTCTATAGTGTCTCTTAGTCTAAGTAGTGTAGAAGTATCCTAAGTATCATTAAATAATAAATCAGTAAGCAGAATTCAGCTCATCGTACTTCAGGTCATACAATCTAACATTTCATGGAATTCTCATTAACTCTTGCAGATCAGTAAACTGGAAATATGTTTTATCATTGAAATAAATGAAATAAATGAAAGAAGAATTTCTTTATAAGTTCCAGTTCTCAGAACAGGATAACCTTGTCCTGAGAGAGACTAGTACCATTTCTTTGGAAATGTCAAATTTCTCTTCCCGTGCTGATTGTGTGTTACAAAGTATTTCTGTTTCATTATGTTAAACATATATTGAAACATTATTTATTGTTCTTAATCTTATCTGATGACAGAAAAGGAGAAGCAGAGAGGAATAACTTGTGTTGGACATTTCCTAGCAGTAGCTGACAGCAGTCATGGTCTGATAATTGATACTGAGCCATGTGAACCAGTGTTGAAACGCTGTGATCTATTTCGGTGATTCAAGTAGAATTTCTGCTCAGGACAGACAAGCAAAAAAGAACTGGGAAAAGAAGGAAAAAAGGACCATTCTTCAACACAGGAGTGGCAGTTTAGGAGAAACACATTACCTGCCTATTTCCTGTGCTCGCCTCTAATTCAGGCTAAACACTTCTTTGGTTCACCCCCTTTGTGTCATGAAAAGGCATTCATTACTCTAAAAACAGTTTCAGGCATTGTGTCAGCTTGTAATAGTGCAGTTTATCACCACAGCAAGAGTGAAAAAGCACAGAAAAATTAGGTTAATCAATACCACTGCAGTGTGTTTGACATTACAGTCAGGAAAGGTTTAGCATGTCCTAACTACAGGCCATAAACAGCCTGAGGTCTGTGTATGCTCTTGATGTGAATGCTGGTTCTTCATGCAGATCGAGGGCAGAACATAGCCCTAAGCTTCTGCTAATCATGCACTCCCTGCCGACACCTAGCACCCTGGATTGTAAAAAATATAGCACCACCACTTCCAATATTCCCCCTCCTGAAAAAAACGTATAATGTTTCCAATTAGCAGACCTAGGCAAAATCCTTAACCAAATGTTCTGTTTAAAACCTGTGATAACAAGCAATTTATTTTTTTTAAAAAAATTAAAACTATTCATTCAGTGTTTGGAGGGCAAGGATTTGTTTTTGAGGAGTGTTATTTGGGTTTTTATGAGCATTTTCATACTTTGGATCAAGGTAGGAAATGACAAACTGACAATGGAAAAAGTACTTTTGAGACACTTCTGTAGAAAGGGATGGAATGCAGCATGATATACTTACAAACATAAGGAAATTTAGGGAAAACCCCTTAATTTTGTACTGCAAAATCACAGGTGTTCCAAAAATGTGCAGATTCACATCTATGATTAAAAAAAAAAAAAAAAAAAAGAAGTGAATCACTTTATGGCAATAACATGCTCTCTTATAGTGAAGGGATACTTGAGCAAATGCTGGTCATGGCTGTGATACTGCTTTGTCATGACAATGACAAGCTTATGACACCTTTTTGTAACACTGAAAGTTTACCCCTATCTTTCTACTCAGAACTTCCTATAGTTTCGCATTTTATAATCCCTTGTGAATTAGGTAGCCCTGCATTTGTTTGAAGTTCATTCAGAGCAAGAATTGAGCACCATGGGTTTTAACATTTTACAAAGCATTGTTATAGTTTAAAACCTATATCACTTTAAATTACATGCTGTTGAAGATATGTCATCATTTCTGTAAACCTGAGTAAAATATTCATTTTTTTAAGAGATACTGTGTGGAGTTTCTACAATTAATAGTTTAAGATAAAGTTCAAAGATTCAAGGATGAATATTATTCAAATTTACAGAAACCTGCAGTCCATATCTTTAGTGGACTTAGAGACATGAATTCATTGAAATCATTGTGACTATAGAGACTTGCTTCAACTCAGAAACTGTCCTGTAATGTTTATCTAAAGATAATTTAAAGATCTTTCATCTTGAGATTGAGTAAGGTAGTTCATAAATATAGTGTTTCCTAAAAGACTTTTGGTATGAGTATGATTTTCACTTGAATGAGGACAAAAGGGCAACTCCCAGTATAAATTATAGATAAAAAAGGAAGAGGAAAAAAGGACATTTAGAAAGATACACTGAAAACTGATAAGACTTGAGTACAACTGATGAACAAGTTATGTTCACTAAATTAACCCTGAGCTTTTTCACACTAAGTGGAGTTCTGATGCACTACTAAAATTTCAGAAACTAAGGTTTATTTCTGAATTACTTTTCTACTCACAATTTTTAATATGTCAAAAAGTCCCTGTCCCACTTTTAAGTGAGTGTATTTTAAAGTCAGAAGGGGATCATTATGATAATTTAGTTTTCATTTTTATATAAGGCATGCCATGTCTTTTGAAGCACAGTAATACTATTTCCTTCATAATAATTTATATTTTTATCTCTGTTATTTTTTTGCACAGTATTTCTACAAAGTGAGATGTGTGGATTTCACTGACCACAGTGTCTCATCCTATGATTTGAGTGGGCTGTAGGGAAATCATAGACACACAATCCTGCTAATCTTTTATCTCTGCTTAGTATTCAGAGAATGGCTAGCATTCTATGGGATAGGCCTTCAAAAGCTTTCCAGTGTTTATATTTTATATGCCAGATTTTTTGCTTCCTGTGCCTGTAAACCTTTATTCAGAAGCCCATGTAAGTGTTTATGGATTATTTTTGTAAAATGTGTTTTAAAGAATTACACATTTTAATCAGTATTTTGGATGATTGAGTTGTGTCTTTGTCATTCTCTAGTATTATAATAATTTGTAATCATGGTAGAATACATATTTCTGAAAAACTGAGGGTGAAATTGAGACTTCCAGTTCTGGAATGTACTCTCCTTATAGCTAATTCTTTTTATTTCATTGTTATATTAGTGTGTCATTTAACAGAGGAGGAAGGACAGACTTGCTATTCAGTTAATCATATATATATTAAGATAATTCTCCTAAAGGAATCTGTGTTATTCACGCTTGCAAGCCCAAGTATAATATGTTCATTACAAATGCAAACTCAAGAAGGAGTCCAGCTGTGATTCTGGATGAAATTATGTAGAGGAATTTTCCAGTCGTAAGCCAAATGTCAATTCAGTGAGAATCCAAGGGGACAGTAACAGGATGAGAGTGGCAATAAAGGTTCTTTGAACCTCAGAGGGATTCACCTGGTCTTGAGGACCCTTCAAGTGTTGGCAACAGTGCAGTGGATGCTTGTAGGCAGACAAATGTCTTTGAGTACTTTATTCTGGCAGCTAATAATAAACCCACAGCGTATTTTATCAGCCCTGATATTCTCTGGATAATGGCCAAAGAGAAAAGCATTTATCTACCATGTGCATCTACTTAAAAGCTGGAAAAAAAATCTTCATTTTTATTAAATGAGTCATTCACTCATGGCCTTCCTTTTTTTATAGCAAGTGCAAATGATTTTCTAGAGCATTTCTGTGCAATTATGCTCTTTCCTGAAAAGTTCACATTAGGAAGGAGATACTTTATTATTATAAAATGAAACCTTCTTAACCACATAAAAGCCAAAACTGAATGAAATTTTGTAACTGTGCCTCTCTTTTACCTTTCCTAGCATATGCTTCACCTTTTTGAGCATTGCACAGCGTCTAAGTTAATTTAGATGAATTTTATACTGCCATAAGACGTGATAAAAAAATAAGATGAATTATAGTAATCATGACTGCCTAGGTATGAAGATTTAAAAATTGAGACAGGGTCCATTTGATAAATTCTAGGAGGCTTTTTATAATAGTAATAATTTTTTTACTGAGTTTTCAAGTAATTTATCATCTCAGGAAACCATGATAAAATTCAGAAATGCCGAGTACTACTACTCTATCAGGCATTATTCGATTGGGAAAAATTGTGCTATGAAGCTGAAAACTATAGAAACACGATGTTGAGTCCATGAGGGGTTTTTGCCAGAGTTGTGTGGTGGCGTGGGATGTTGTGCTATGTGTATATTGATCATTTGGAAAAAAAGAATTTTTGACTTGTAGAGATTCATATGAAATTCTTCTTGACATCTACTCACACCATCTGACAACTCCATGAATGATGCAGAACAATTCTCTGTATTTTATTAACACAGTACATGAACAGATTATTGGAATGTTTATCAATACTGTTTAATAGCAGATTGTTTGACTAATAGGCAGGAAGGCGTGACTTCAGACAAGTATTTAATTATAATTACTGGGTTTATTAAATATGTGTTTTGAACTATTTTAATTTGGCAGATTATACTTCTATGGATAGAAATTGGAAAAACAATGATTGTAAAGAATAGGCTAAAAGAATAAGAGGATTTTCCTACCCCCTAGAAAAATATTCTGAATGTTTAAAATAGAGAGATGCAAACAACTCTGCTCTCCTCCGCTTGAGTTATAAAGTAACAAATCTTATCTATGTGTAGATGATTACTTTTATCTTAAGCTATTCCTTCTTTCTACTATAAGGATTTAGTAATATTTTAGTTTGAGAAAACTAATTTGAAGCCCAGTATTGCTGTAACATTGGGTACCTCTGCTTTTCTAGTTCCTACAGCATTATGAATACAATATATCATCACCCTTTTGCACTGGTGTCAGACACAGTTCACAGTTTCACCTATATGCTATATGCTATTGATGGCGTAGATCATTGTTCTACCTCCTGTTAAGTAATAAGATATATGATACATGCATTTGTGAGTATAAATTCTGTGTATATGGAATAATATATCTATGTATTTCTAGAAAGGAACATGCTGTCTTTCACAGAACATCTGTGATCAACTCAAGAGCTTTTAGTACATATATGGATGTATTTACACAGTGCTTAGTCACCTTCATTTGATCACAGCTGTTCCAGTTGATGTGCAGATGTACTTGCATTTTAATCTTCAAAACCTAAGGTTTGTGAAAACCTTGACTGGTGAAATTTTGAAAAGCATATTTCAAGGTTTTATCTTCCCATTGCTTAAGAAATGCTATGAAATGTGATGTGAGACATCGGATGTTCTATTAAGTTGTATAAATAAGTGAAACCACTTGTCCTTCTGAACCCCTTGCATGTAAATGCTGTCACGATAAAATAGCTGTTAAGAAAATGGAGCATAATTAGAGTTGACTTATTCTAAATACCCTCAGTATAACTCAAACCAAGAAAGCTTAATATTTAAGAAGAGGCAATTAAGATAGCAGTCTTTTTGCTTAACATTTCTTCTCAGTGTTTCTTTGTCAAACTGTTTATATTCAGTATAACTTCTGTATATAATATGACAAGAAAATGCTGGCATTCACTGGGGTACTGGTAGTTCAATATGACTGCTACTACAAAAGAGAAGTCTGCAATAAATCTGCTGCTCCTCTGAAAAGAAATCTTTAAATCAACAAAGAACTGAAATTAATTCATTTTGGCTGAATATGAATAACTAAGACAGTTAATTAGTTTTGGATTTCACTTATTGAGCCATTGTAAACAAAAGGAGAAATACATTCAATACAAAAATGAAATGAAACAATTTTTTTTTCTAATTTAAATTGGAATTTCCAATTGCATTAACTTTTTTATTTAAACTGTAACCTACTGAGGGAAGAAACTTCATATGGTGTCTAGCATCTGCAAGTGGAGGCTCTTCTCTGATACTCATTAAAACTAGAAATCTGATTTTAGGTACATATGTATTTATCTTTATACCAGTTAGGATGAAACTGTCAAAGTACTGAAAATAATTTTTAGTATTTTCTTGATTTGACAGTTTACTTGCCTGGTCATTAAATTTTGAACGAAAGAAGATAAACCTGACAAAGCAGCCTGTATATATATATATATATATATACAGGTCACTTTATCTCAAAGTCTGAGGAGAAAAAAAATCAAATTAATTTTACCTGATCTACTGTGATATTCAATTAATATCTGTAAGTCATTGTGAAGTTATAGGCCATAATTAGTAGTAGATACTGTTTTTTGTTTTTGTTTTTTTTCTTTTTTTTGTAGAACTTTTAACTCAATCCCTTCCAACTCAGTATATCGTATGATTATATGATTCCATGAACTAAAATTATGCCTATAAATTTTAAGTCAAATGGTGGCACAACAGGATGATTCTTATTAAAGTTTCGAATTTTTTTAAACATCTGTAAATCAAATCAAGTACAGACTATCTCCTCTGGACTAGTCTAGATACTTCATCTTGTATTTTTTAGTTACAGTGTAAGTTATTTAATTCTGGAGTGGAACAGGATTTCATTCCAGTGAACATTTTGTGCATTTTTTCATTTCCTGGTCCTGCCAAATCTCAATTTCCTTACTTCAGTTGTTTTTTTTTTCATTTCCTTCAAAACTTGTTAGCCAAAAACCATCTCAGTTCTAATTGAATACATTAGATTCCTTTCGGGATGTAAGCATGAAGCAGCAGGATTAGTCAGAGTAACCCATCAGAACAGACACTTTGACAAAATACACTTTCAAAGGATAAGGGTAATGCATTTACGCAGACACTAACAAGGTGGGACAAGACAGTGGGAATAAAACTATTCAGTTTGGGGAGGGGGCAGTGATAGAGAGCTCAAGAATTTTAATTAGAAATAATAAGATGTCAGAATTATATGTTGATAAAATCATGACCAAAACACGGATTGTGACTCCTTGGGATTGCTGCTAGGGTCACTGTCCTTAATTTTATTTAGAAGCTACAACTTTAAAATGCCTGCTACAGTTGACAGGATAGATGCAGTTCCCTTTCTCTGTTAAGTGATTTATGATTCCTACACCACATGTAAGAATCATGAAGATCCACTATATCTTTCTGTTTAAACTTCCTTCTAGTCCAGATAGAGAAACTGAGTTGGAAGCATTTGTCATCTGACAGCAGATCTGTCCCTCACAATGAAAAGGGATGGATTATCACAAAGAGTGATTGATTGGCTGAAATCTGACCATCTTTCATATTCATGAAAGCCAACATGAATTTTGAAAGATCTCTTCGGATGTAATTTTTTTTTCTCAAAGAACGTTTTCGAATTTTAGACTTAATACTTTTTGATAGTATTCTTCTATCTATTACAGTTAATTAATTTTTTGAGAGATTTGATCAATTAACTAAGACTTATAAGGGGGTGAGGGTTGTCTGATGTCACATGAGGTAATTTTGCTTTGAAGGCACAATTGCTTAGTCACAAAAATATTTTAGATCTTAAAAACAAATTCTGTTCACATATACTAATGATAATATATTCCTATGAATATTTATTAACAGAAGTTTAAGAGTTGTTCAAACAAACACCTCACAAAATGTTTCCAAATTTCCCTTATTTGAATTTTTTTTTGCTTGGCATTGGATATTTCTCTAAAAAATATTTGACTTCTCAGAATATTGGAATATCCTTTTTGTCTCATTCTTTGTCTCATTCTCTGTCTCATTCTCTTCTCTGTTGTATGCTTTGTATCTCCCTATACTTGGCTGCACATCTAATTATATTCCCTGCAGCAACTAATCATCTCAAAATTCTTAGTATTTTTAAATACATGAAGATGTTTAAGACAGTGAAATTCTGGAAGTTCTAAATGTAATTTAGCCACTATTTTCCTCACTTCCAATCATGTATGCATTCTAAAAATAAATATTGGATGTGAAAATCTGAAAGCCAAAGGATGATCTTTGAATAAACCTAAAAAGGGCTAAATTAATCTCTTACTGAGATTTTGGGAGTGAGATGAACTCCAAAGTAGCATCCTGCCAATTTCTTAGGGAAAAAAAACAAAACAAAACGAGGCAAAAAATTAAAGTAGTTTTCAAATTAAAGTTAGTTTATTATACACAGGAAATCTATGGCTAGTCTGATGTTTCAAGCACTGGAACATATGAATGGCATATGAATGAGTGCTCAGTGAGTGTAGCAAATACAGAGAGCACTATGCATTCATTTTCAAGTTATGCTGAGAAATATTTTTATGAGACAAATTAGTTTAGAAAAATCGAGGGGTTTAATCCATGAAGAGAACATTTTGTTTGTTTGTTTGTTTCCTTCTGAGCTCTTATTGCTCAAATTAATAGAAAACTGAATGTTTGCTTGAGAATTCTGTGTCTTGCTTGTCTCACCTGCCCCCTTCTGCATTTTTTGGCCTGTATTCTCCTCAAGGTCTTAGCCAAATAAGAATCATGATGTGCCAGTGATGGCACCCCAGGTGTATCTGGAGGGACTGATGGGTCTGAGAAGGATGTTTCAAGAAACACAGACAAACAAAAGAGCTCAAAGATGAGATACAGAAGAACTCAAAGATAAGAAACATTGCAGTAGTGGAGTAATGGGATGAAGCATCATAAACTAGCCTCTCACTTTATGACCTCTTCAGCAGTGGATGATCTGGAAGAATGCATCTTTTTTATAAAATCAATATACCTCTTCATGGTGTTTGTAGTTGCATTCCTGATATATTAACTTTGGCCACAATCGTTTATTGTGTCATGCTAAGCTGAAATTAGGCTGAGGGTGTTTTGGATTTTTTTAGGTTTGGGTTCTTTATCTTAAACTTTCTAGGTGTTTGACAGGTGGTTCTTAGACTCATTCTCATAAATATAACACACAAGCTATGGAAACCAATCTAGACAAAAATATTCGCTAGATAGGCTGTGCTCTAAGGAATGTAAAATGTGGATTCAAATGCCAAGTTTACAGCTGAAACTATGTATTTCCAGATTTTCTGATGAAATCTAAGAAGTAAAGTATTTTAAAGCTATGTGTAAATTCTCTTTTTGAGTAGGTTTAGTTGCTCTCTACAAAATAACTTTAGTATTCTTACACCAGCCTCACTTTTCTAGTTCAGTTTGAGATGAAGAAGAAGTGAAACTTCAAAGATGTATTATCCCCTCTTTGGAAGACTATCCAAATTAACTGATCTCTAAAATTTCAAACTATCTAGAAGATGGAAGTCTTTATTCAGTCTTTGCAGTTCTCTGAAAATCTTCTCATATGGGAATATCTGCATTCATTATAACTTATTAATATGCATTTTACCCCTACAACAGCAGCTTGCCAAGAAAAAACAATACTTGTCAAATCAAAACTGGAGACTGACTTTCAAAAGCATAGAATCAACCTCTTGGTGCATAAGATGTTAGAATCAAATTTCAAGCATCTTGAAATATGCTGAGTTTTGAAATTCCTCTTCTTAATTTGTGTGGTTATGACAATATGTGTTTTTCACACAGCTAGGAGTCTGTCTAATGCTCATCTACAGGACTGATTGGAGGACAGGTCTCTGCCTTCAGTGACATTTAAAGAATAGTTAATGACAAACCAAAATGAAGCCACGACTGATCCAAGAAAACCTAAAAGAGCAATTAGGCATCAACCAGGTGGGAAAGCACAGGACAACACATAGAGGACTTTTTTCTACTGTGTGTTGTTTAATCGAGGGTAGCTACAGAGCCAGGTGGGCTGAAGAGCATAGGAGAGGGTGAGACGAACTGGCTGCAGAATCTGCAGAGTGCAGTGAAGGAGCTGCCCTCAATACTTACCTTTCAGCTCATTTGAGCACATGCATTCACCTGTGAAAATTTGCAGCAGGAAAGGTGTGAAAACTGAAAGCAGTGGTATGCATAAAAGAATTTTAGGTCTTGATGGAGAAGAAGTAAGAAGCAGAAAATTGTTATCAAATCTATATCTGGAGTTAAAAGAAAAAAAATAAAATGGCATTAAGGAGATCATAAAAGAAAAGAGAAAATATGATAATGACCAGAAAGAAGGATGGCAGGGATAAGGAAATATAATTTTATACCAAAATCAACAAAGCAGTGTACTATGATTAGGACCTTTCTGTCAAAAATATTCATCAGGCTGCTGTTGCAAAATGGAAAATAAAAAAATAAACCCAACACACTTCTTAGACATGGTATCATAAAGTATCGTGCTTTGGAAATATGTGTCTTCCAGAATCTATCTGCCACAAAGAAAGATAAAAAATTTGTTTCAGTGATAAATTTCTTTTGAAGCTAGAATTTCATCAGTCAGAAATTACACTGGATTAAAACACTACTGAGTTATCCACAATATGAGTACGGACACTGAAATGCCATGATTGTAGGAAAATCCAATGTGACCTTTGCACAGAAGAACTGGTTTCTAGGAGACACTGTCACAGTGCACTGGTGAAACTTCACACAAAAGCTGATTTATAACGAGTCTGCTATACTGAAGTACTAAATAAAAACAGAGTTACTGTTTTCATTTAATAGACATATTTACAAGGCCTACATTGGTAACCAAAAGGCTGGACAATTTGTCTTGCTAGTGAAAACGGAAGGATATAAAATTGAAGATTATGTGGAAAAAATGTTTGAACTTTAAAAATATGTCAATTTTGTATGTGACAGAAAGGAAAAAAAAAATCTAGATGAAAGATAATGCTGTTATAGGAAGAAATTCATATCAATTATTATAGGTACAAACATTCAGACTGTAAACTAAAATAATAATTAAAATTAAAGAAATAAGCAACTGGAAAGAGAAAAAAACCACAAAATATAAAAAAAAAACCCAAACCCCAATTAAAAAGTAAAAAAAAGCCCCTCTTAGTTGATGTGTTGAGAGGAAAACCTATCTCTAAGATTTAGCCTGAGTGATGTATGAAGTCAGGTAAATTATGTACATATCAACAACACTGGGGAGACTGAACTTAATGATCCATGTTCCTTCTTGTAATCCTGTGCATCCTCATGCAATTGCAGATATAGTTCTTGTATCCCACAAACAAGCTTGAATACTTAGAAAAGGAGAAATAAAACTGACACCCCTAAGGATAAACATGGGAGACTCTCCAAAGTATGTCACTGCTGTCATTAAAGACAGTTATGTACTGCAGTGTCTCTGTCTCTGCAACTGATAAGTGGTTTGAAATGTCAATTCAAGACCTACATGATATTGGTGAAAATAAATCTTTTGAATATAAATCCCTTGGCATTGGCACAGCATAGAATGCCATTCCTGATTTGATTAATTTCTGACTCCACTGTTTTGCTGATTATTCTGAAATGTTAAACTTTCAGATTTCTGGTTTCTCCAAACAAATTAAAAACAATAGTGTGGGGCCAATAATGATGAGGTTCTTGCTCAGGTCAAGAGGAAAACCCAGTACTTCCTGTGAAGGATAAATTTTCTTCCTTGTAGTATCAAATAAACCTATAGAATATGTTGTAGGGGTTTATAGTGTAGCAGACAAATACCTCTGCTAGGGGGACAGAAAGGGAACTGTACTGCAAGATCATAGGGGAATGCCTAGCAATTCTCAGAGAGTTAAGTAGTGTGGAGGAATCCAAATGGCCTCTTCTTAGTGACATGCCCTGTGTAACAACCAGTTAAGGGACGAATGCGAGTATAAACTTGATGTGAACAAACTCCCTTATTATCTACCTCCAAGTAAGAAGATTTTAGCCAAAACTGATGATGCTATGAGGAAATCAACAATGATGAAATTTGCTTAAGATGACCATCAACCTAATTAAACAGTAACCAAATTATGTTCATAAACCTTTGGTGGACATGAAGAGTTAGCTGAAGTATAAAATGAAATTAAATATAAAAGAACAAAAATTTGTAACATTAGGAAGTGACTTCAGAAATGCAAGATGTAAACAACAGTATCATCAAACCTGGTTTTCACTGCCAATATTTCTCCACAGCATCATAGCACTGCCTTGGCTAGAAAGGATGTCCTCCCTGTTGGATGCCATGAGCTGACAGCATCCAGCACATGCAGTGACAAAGTGGGTCGCAAGAAGAGGGATATCCACACCTGGAGTTTGCATAGGTGACCTTGCAGGGGAAGCCTTCTTTCCACTCTGGGCATTATAAGGTATTGGGGATTGTCATGATTTCATATTGAGTTGCAGTACCTGCATATTCAATAAGAGATGAACATTTAGAAGAGCAACCCCTTTTTTTTTTAGGTTGAACAGTTTTTCCCTTTGACATCTGCCATTTTTTTGTCTAATTTAAAAATCATTAAAAATTGTTCAGCCTTTTCAACAGTTTCTTTATGCTTACCAGGATGGTCATTGGAGTTTGCTTAGAAACTGTCCCTATACCTCTTAAGAAGGACTTTTTACCAGTTCCTTCTCTGTAACTCCTCATAGGCTTCCAAACACTTGATCAATTTTCAGCTGCACCACCTTTTTGAACAGTGCTCTTTAGTCCCAGGTGCACTGACCTCTAACCATGACTCATATTAGTTCAAATGGTACAGTAGATATTTGCACAATTATATATTATCTCTTTTTGATGGTCTGTGGGGTCACATGGCTGAGGGGATCACAGGCCAATGTGCACTAATTCAGAAGTCACCTTTTTTGTGTACCACCAGAAATCATGCACTTCAAAACACCATAAAATCTTCAGAGCGGCTAAAGTTGAAACCAAAACTGTTGTGTGCAATAGCAGAGCATGAGAGTTTAGGAGCATGTTTTTATGCCCTTTGGAGGAGTGGTTAGCCCCATTTGCAAAGCAGTCCTCAATCAACCACACATAGAGCTCTTGCAGATCTAGCTGTCAGATCCACTGAGGAGTAAAAGTGCTTGCCCAAGATAAATTTCATTATTATGCTGAGAACTATAAAAATTACATACCACCTGTGTTTTTAGAGAAACAAGAAGATTTAAATGTACAGGCCTGCTGCCCAGAAATCAGGGAGAAATGAAAATGTCGTATTTCTGAATGTCAGAAGGAGCCAAAAAAGATGCATTTAGTTTCTACTTGCTTCAACCTAATACACTTATTACCACTGACCTCAGGCCTTTTTTACATCTTCTGAACTAGGTCTACTTAGATTAGGTACTTCATTATTATTATTTGTTGTACTAGTCTACTTATTTTCCTCTCTTATTGACTTAAAATACGATTCATAGTCAGATAAACACTAATAGGTATTACTTCCCTTAACCATCTGGCCAGAGCCAGATAACACTTGAAGTTAAACCTGAATTTTACCTTCTTGAAGAAATAATTAAATCAGTGTTAGCAGCAGCCCATGTGGAAAGTGTCTGCCTAGTAATTCATTATCACCAGCCTCTCTCTAATTTGCCAGTGTGCATGGCACCCCTACAGTAGTGTAAGAGAGGCAACAGATCATTTATATAAATTAAAATCAATAGGGGGCTGAGTACTGAGCCCAGTGGAATATCCTCTGGGCAAGTGGAAATTTTAGAGACTAAGGACTTAATCTTAGCTGCTTGACTTCTTTTATCAAGGTAAGACTTTAAAAGATTAATTATAATTTATGAAATATTATTACCTGGAAAGCTTTTGAGCAAAGATATTACATTTCTGCAGAGTCAAAATGAAGGCTTTTTCAGCTTTCAAAGTAGTGTCAATATGGAAAACTTTTACAGCTTTAAAAAGCTTATTATTTTCAATGTCACTAAAGGGGATTTTTTTCTCTTTCCCTGAAAAACAATTTTTTACAATTGATTTATTGCCAAGAAGTATAATTTCTGATATCTTTGAAATGTATTTCTTGATCCAAAACCAGAAGCAAAACCGATTTTTCCTTCTGTGCTTCAATTACAATGTTAACAATGTCTTTACATGTGAAGTTTCTCTCCTTGACTTTACTAGGACAGTAGTTCTAAGACTATAACTTACAGTAGGTGAGAATCTGACCCAAAGCCTTCATGCATATATTTATAGCAAGAGAGTTAATAGATAGATAGATATGAATATTTCTGACATTCAGAACATAGAGCCATCTGAAGGTCTAAAAAGTCCCTATTATTGTAATGACTGCAGCACTGGGTTTCACAGAAGTGCAATGATATCTGGATGCATTGAGTGACTTATTTAAAATAATTCAGCAAGCAAATGATGGAGTCCCAAAGCCCCTTGCTGCCACCATTAGACAGAAAACACTGCTATCAATGGGTTAAAGTAGAGAGGCAATAAAAAAATAAACCCTTTTCTTAAACAAGGAGTAGATAATAACTCAGTGCTAAAATCTACATTTGTTCATTTCAAGACATATACATTAACCTCCCACAGAATTATATTACCATTTAATTTGTTCTTTTCTGCCCTGACATCTTGTACTCTTGTCCTGTTTACCATTCTGCTTTTTCTCCTTCAACCTACATTATAAATGCTTAGGTGCAGGGAATGTATCTTTACTGATATCGTGAAGTGTGCTGCTTGTGTACTGTGTGGTATCGCTAATACATAATGAGACAATCTGGGGCTTGTAAATCTAAATTAAATGTAGTTCAGGGAACCTTGGTATTTATATATTGAATATTTTCCAGGTTCAGCACTTATCTGGAAAATAATTATATGCATGTGACCAATATGCAGTTCCTAACAGATACTGCCATCTCATATAAAGCGTTTTGCTTTGAATTAAGCACAACTTCAATTTTCTGCACTTTGTTTCTAAGGATACAGCCCTGAACAGAGAACATTTTCTTCAGGAGCTCATCTGTTCCTGCTGCTTCTCCCTCACCTGAAGTCATAATCCTTTGTTTGTGGCTATAATCAGCTCTGCAGAAACTAATTTTGATGTCACAGGCAGAAGATTATGACTTCAGGGGTAGAACAAACAGCAGGAGCAGGTGACCTCTAAAACACAAAACATCTCTTTTCATGCAAATGGGAGAAAAGTGCCTATCTTTGAGAAGAAAATGTTTGTTCAGATATATAAAAGACATTAATTGCATTGCAAGAGTTAATTTGAAGTGAAATTCTGTGATTATATCAAGAGATAATATATTCCATAGCAGCTGAATTACTAAGTTTGCTTTCTAATTTCTCATTTGATTAAATGACAAATACAACTACTGATGTAATCAGCAACTTACCTATCTTTTCACATAAGACTAGAACCATGCAAAAACTCATTTCTTCTCTAGATACTTTTAATGTGAGTACAGCTGTAAAATGGGTCAAATTTTTTAAGGTTTCTGCTTTTTCCCTTTCCTTTCATGTAGTGAACTGATCAGAGTTCATGTATTTGATAGCTTTTTAAGGGAATGTTTTCATGAATTAACAGCTTGCTATATGGTAGCATTAAAGAATCAGAGTTGGTTGGTTCATTTGTTCTTTTTTATTTATTTATTTATTTTGTGTAATAGAAGTTTGGTAATGCAATATTACTTGTACTAAGTATATTTTTTTTCTTCAGTTCCGAGAAAATGTAGCTGAGCATTTTAAACAGCATTTTAAAGTTTCACAGGGAAGCTTCTTGAGAACAATTTCCATTTAAATTCCCTGTTTATAGCATGTTATCATTGAGATTAGGATTACAAATGTGGTTCCATCACCATGATGGACTCATTTGCAGATAATGGGTCTGTGCTCCATGTGAAAAGAGTGTATTGACTAACATGTTGGTTTCGTTGGTCTGGATACCAGTCTATCCAGAGGATGACACTCAGAGAATAATTTTTTTTTTTAAATTTTATTTACCTTAGGATAAGATTTTGTTCCTAAGCTAAGACTTTCTTTTTAATAAGAGAGTCATTTATCCTCATATGTTATTTGCGAACAGCCTCACATCTGCATCATAGATGTGAACTTTACTTAGATAATGGGCTTCTTTAGAATATAAAGGGGCTATTGTGGAACACTGAATGTTTATTGAATTGTAATCTTCTCACAAATTTTGTGCCTAGGGATGCTAGTCACCAAAAAATTTACAGTTTCAATATGTTTTTTCTTGGAGGCAGCTGAGATAAAGGTGTGGGTCTGCTCTGGGAGCTCAGATAAACCATTCCGTGTCAGTTTTGTGATCTGTAAATTGGAGAATATAAGCATTTTTTTTTTGAGATCAGTGGCTACAAAAGTGCCAACATATAGTACTAATGAGCATAAAAAAGGAAGAAAAAATGGGTTTTAGAAGTTATAGGATTAAACTGTAAAAAATATAATCCAATTATTACTTTTTTTTTTTCCCAGGTATTACTAATAAAAACAGGAAAGCATGGGAAAGCAGTAGGCAATTAAAAGAAATCTTATTTTGTCATTCCCAGGTGCTGTAAGTGGCAGCTGGTGTTAGAGTATTCTTGAATAGGCAGTTTAATGAGCATCATGTTCCTCATTAATATATAAAGTAGCTACAACCTTTTTACAGATTTAATATGCAAACATTTCTTTTGATAAGCGTCCAGTCTACAATGCACATTGCTGAAAAAGAAAATTCTCCCAGCCTTTCTCCTGATCTTTTACAAATTCTAAAATCACTGATAACAAGAATTTGTTTATAATTTAATCTCACCAATTATGATTATTCCAGGGCAGAGCGCAGTAGACATAATGCTCATTGACATGATAGCAAAGATGAGCTGAATGAGAAAGCTTCTAACAACGTAACTTGGAACAAAGCTACATCTCTTTATGGCCTATTTTTATATGCAAAGAAAAGCAACACTGTAAGGATTTTAAAGTTTTTATCATTATGTACACAGTAAATGCATTTATGGAAAATCTCATTAAACAAATTTCAGGCTTCAGGAGGAAATAAAACCTTATTTTGTTCCCTATTCTACTACACCTCATATTTAACTTCATCTGGCTGGTGCCTTTAACTTACAGCAAAAAACTACATAGCTTCTTATATCAATAACAATGGTGTCATTAAAAGATTTAAAAGTTTCTACCATGAGAGCAGTAAATATTTGAATAACTTAATCCATTTGAGTTTTGGGTTTACGCAGAAATTGTGTGAGCAAGAGACCTCTGCCATTCAGGTAACAAAGCATCTTTAAAGGGAATAGCATACTTTAAGAAATGCAATAGGATCAATCTAACCCATTAACCTTTGAACTTAAACTTTCAGAACATTATATGCAGAATTAAATTTATTATATTTTCAGTAAAGCAGCTTGTGACTTATGGATTAGATATTATAATTAATAACTTTGTATTGGATGAGGTTAAAGCTAGTAAAATTATTAGAAGGGTTATTAGGAAAAAATTAATTTTCCAAAGTTTCTCACAAGTTTTGGAACAGAGAGCACTAGCCCAACAACTTGTCATCTGTTACATTTCAAACTCCTTGTCTAAATATCCTAATGTATGATTTTATTTTTATTTGAGATACTTTGATTGGTGAACAAGAACACAGTAAATGGCTCTAGTGTACACATTCATTTTTCTTCTTTGACATATGAAATACAAAACAGGTCACACTAATTAATCAAACTTGTTAGCATACTGGGTGGGGTTTTGTGTTTTTTTCTTTTAAAATTGTTTTAGTTCTCCCCTTTCTAAGTAATTTCTCCTGATGTTCACTGCTCTGGCAGCATAAAGTGTAATTTACATACTACGAGAAACAAATCTGATTAGAAAATCATATTAGTCATCTTCTCTTGAATTATAAGTGCAGACAAGGAGACTAGAAGTCTGAAATCCCTATAAAGTACAGTCCAAAATGTTTGGTTTTGCCTTGATTAACTAAGGAGATTGGTGATACATATTGAATTACAGCCACATTTAATAATGAAGTTACATGGACTATAATCCTCCTTGATTGTACTGATTCAGTGATGTGCATTTATCCACCTAATAAAACTGTTCATTTGATGAAGTTATTGACATTTCAAAACTACCATGGTCTGTATACCTTATATTACAATGACCCAATACAGTGGTTTTCACAATAGAAAAAGGGAAATACACACACAAATGAATACAAATACAAAATCAGTTTTAATGACAGTTATTTGTGTATCCATCAGGGAGAAGCCCAATGGACATGAAACTGTACTGCACTGTAGGAAGAGTTATTTTTCTGGAAGAATTTGTAACAGAAAGTTACAACTCGTTTGGCTAGGAAAGCTTTCTGCCTAGGTGGTGGCTCTTTCTCAAAGGCACTTTCAGTGCTTCCTCCTTCTCTCCCCCCGCTATAGCAACAGAAGTTCTCAGCCTTGCTCTCTGGTATGCAGACAGATAACATGTTTGCAGATATATTCAAGGCCTCCTTGAGCCAGAGAGAGTGGGGGAGGAGAGAGAAAGTTACAAAAAGCCTTTTGCCCCTGAAATTCTGATTGAAACTGTGTCATAAAAAAGTGGTCCTTGCATTTGAAATTAACCTTTTTTTTTTTTTTTTTAATCCTTACACTGCCATGGCATTCTTGAGAAGAATACCTGTGCCTTACAACCACCTTGACAAATAAAGGAAAGAGCTGTTAAGGAAGAATGGGCAGTTTGTCCGGTGTGACTTTTTTTCTTTCCCAGGAAACAGCCTTAAATATGTGGAAACTCATCCATCTGCTTTTCATACATGTCTGGTTTCTCACATGCAGTTCAGCTTTTTTTGTGACAACGTTACTAGCAATAAAGAGATATAAATCACATGTCCTTGACTTAGTGGTACTACAAAGCTCATACAGTGTCTTATTCCCTCCATATTCTTTTCCTGATAAAAGGTATAATCCATTCATAATAAAGACAAGTCCATTGCAATAAATTCAATTGTTAATACACCATTAAACCATGTATTATTTTCTTAATGTATGGCAATTACAGGAAGTTCTCTTCTACATAACACAATTTAATGCAATGTGAACACTGAGAATTCAACAGTCCTAAAAGTTTCAAAAAACACATTTTTGTCTTTCTTTATACAGCTGAAACTTAAAGAAAACCAAGAAACCACCATCACCACCAAAAAACCCCACAAACAAACAAAAATGCAAACAAAAAACAAGCAAAAAAAGAATCAAACACCCTGAAAAGAAACCCCTACCAACCCCAACCAACTAAACAAAAAAACCCAAAAAGCCCAAAACACCCAAATCAAGGAAGAATACCTCATTACATAAATATTTGTGTTATTTGTTATTGCTTTAACTTTTGTAAATTCTCAAAAGCAGCAGCAGCATTATAGATAGTGTGTCTTCAGGCCTCTTGACTGGATGCCAGGGTAGACCAATGGTGATGATCGATATGGCCAAGGCTGAGGATCACTCTCGAGGACAAAAGACAACGCAGAAAGAATCACGTCTTGTCGATATCACCTGGGCAGTCTTTCTGCTGTGCCTTCTGCAACCAGACTTGTCTATCTCGCATTGGCCTTTTTAGCCATCAGCACACTTGTAGCAAGCATGGGTAGAGCCCTTCTCAAATCTTCATTCATGAAGCCCAGCCATGATGATGATGATTAAATTTGGAAATATTTAAAATTATTTATAACTTTCTTTTCTATAACATATAATTTAAAACCAATTAGGGTTAGGGTTAGGGTTAGGGTTAGGGTTATTATTATCATATACTCAGTCTTGATCCACGTGCAATTATACTTTTCTGCTTTGTTTTCTATGAAAGTTAGTATGAACTTTTTTACTATGATTCTCATGCTACTTAATATCCTGATCTCCAAAAGTTTTTACTTTAAAATTCTGACCCTCAGAAGTGTTCATATATTTTTGTGGAAGTTGCCTTATATTTTTTGTGTTGTTTTTCCAGGCTCGTATATTGTTGCTGATGGCATGTATGAGGATACCAGAAAAAGCCCTTGAGGCAGTGTTATAAATTCCTTGGGTTTCCCAGAACAGCATGTTGGACTTTTAGCTACCCCTAACCATGGTAATGCAGAATCATAATATACGTAGAAGATTTCCAGAGATAACTTTTTGACTCTGGTACCATGTCTACCATTTTGTCCAGATAGAAGCTAATGTGCCACTTGGTTATTTTTGTCAGCTAGGGATGAAATTAATTTCTACCTCAAATTCGTAGGACAACAGGGCTAAATCTCTTCCAGGAGTGGGGAGTTAAGGCAGGGAGAGCCAGTAGATAGAGCTCAAGGCTACTGAGCAGGAGAAGTGGCTGAGTGGGACAGAGAAACCTTCGTGTTACAGCCCTCACCTCGGATCCCACTTCACATGCAGGAATAGGATGCCCTGACATTTTCAAACCACTTATCTTTCTGGAGATGAATATCGGCTAAACATCTTATCACATTAAAGTTCAGAACACCTTCATTTTCAACCAGGTCTACACCTTAGAGGATTATGTAGATCTTAGTGATGAGTCCATGATCTCATGGACTCATGAGATGCTAATATTTGTTCTTGTGCAATTTAATTGAATTCTACAATGGTGTGTGTAGTCCTGTCACATACCTCATTTCTGGAAAAGCCCATGTTGTGGAAAGGAAGATTAAGTATTAAGTTTCAAGAACAAAAGAAGGGGCTAGAAGGATGAGGAATAAAAGTTGCTGCCCCAATGAGGAAAAAAATCACCAAAATCATAAGTCACAGTTAAAAGTTCCTGTACAGAAAAGTGTAAGTTACTGTGATTATAATGAGATGGCTGTAAAAAGACAAGGGGGAAAAAAGAGACCATCAGGTAGGAACAGAAAAAAAAGTAAGCCCAAATGTACATAGCTGGATCAAAGGTCCCTCCGTGCTGACATTCTGCGTCTGACAAATGCTAATACCAGATCTTAGAGGTGCCCAGGAAGGAACCAAGAGTATGGTTCTGCTCCTCAAGAGCATTCTTCTCTTCAGCTATTTGTGACCCGGTGACTTTTAAAACCAGATATACCATCAGTTGTTTTTTATTTTAGATGAGATCACAGAATCACAGAGTATTCTGAGTTGGAAGGGACCCACAAGAATCATTGAATCCAACACACAAGTGAATGGCCTTTACAAAGATCAGACCTACAACACTAGCATTATTAGCACTATGCTCTAACCAACAGAGCTAATCTCAGTCCTAAACAATGGCAAATAAAGGGAATTGTGAGGCACACTTGGACACACAATTAGTGGAAGACTTGAGAAAACAGTATCCCACTCAGTGATTGTATTTATTTAGAGTAAAAAATAAGATCTTGCTCCCATTTAAGGGAGATTTGCATCTCAGATGTCCATTTTGTGGTTTATGTCATTGCAACTGATCACTGCTTGGTTGAATTCCCTAGCAGCATGAGAGCTCATCCCTACAGCTACATACAATTTATTCTCTCTGTCTCCTCCTCTCCTCCCTCTTATTCTCTCTTTGAATGGCTGATTGCATCTGGGTATACGTCTTTATGGGGGTGGACATTTAAGCTGAAATAACTCACCCCTTTACCACCTACTCTTGTCTTTGTATTTCTTTTTATAAGCTTGATATTCTTGAGCTGTTTCTCCTCCTCTATTAGCAGAGATTATCGTTTTAAAGGAAGATCCTTATGGAGACTAATTTTCTTTTTTTTTAAGAAAAAGACATTATCATAGAACTGTCAAATTTAAATAGTCAGAGCCATGTAATGACACGCCTGGGTTTAGAATTTTCTGTGTGTTTTTGTTTTGCTGGTCACTTTTTATTTAGTTTTTGGTGGTTTTGGTTTAGTTTGGGGGTTTTTTTCATTGATTGTTGGTTGTTTGTTTTTGTTGTTTTGTTTTGTTTTTTTTTTTTTTTGAGAGGGGGGTTTGTTTGTTAGTTTTTTTCTTGACTGTTTTTACTTCTTTATTTATCCCTTTGAATAGATACACATTTATTCCTAACAAGGAATTATTTCTGTGAGAGTGATCACATACCCCTAATTCTGGTGAGATATCTTGACAAGGTAGGAACATAAGTGTGAACAGTGTGAACAAGTAGGGAAATTGACACTACTAGAAAAAATATGCTTTTCACCTGTGTGTCCTGGGGAGGTGGGGTATATGTCACTATGTTAATGCCTTTGTCTTTGAGTATGATTGAAGACTTAGGATTAGTAACAGAAGGTTGTTTGGTATATTTAGCAGTTTATTAACCTTTTGTGAGCATTCAGTATTGTCAGTCCTCTTCAGTTACCAATAAATAACCAAATTGCACAGTTTACTGATTGCCAGTTTGCTGTGCAATGCCAACATTTTAATAAATAATTTAGATCTTTATTTTATTTTTGCTCACACAATCAAATCATAGAATCATAGAATATGCTGACTTGGAAGGGAGCCATCAGGATCATTAAGTTCGACTCCTGGTCCTGTACAGAACATCTCAAGAGTCACACCGTGTGCCTGAGAGCACTGTCCAAATGCTTCTTGAACTCTATCAGCATTCGTGTTGTGACCACTTCCCCGTGGACCCTGTTCCAGTCCTACATCCAAGTCATTTATGAAGATGTTGAAGAGAATTGGGCCTAAGATGGAATCCTGTGGAACCCCACAAGTGACTTGACACTGGCCTGATGTTACCCCATTCACTATAATTCTGTGCACCCAACCTGTGGGTCAGTTGCTCACTCATTGTGAAACACAAGTTATTCAGCTGGGTGCTGGACATTTTATCCAGAAGGATACTGTGAGAGACAGTATCAAAAGCTGAAGTCCAAAGAGATTACATCTACTGGGTTTCCTAGATGATGGACTAGTTTCTACCTGTGACAACTCCTACTACTCTCATTCCAGTTTTGTCTCTGGCAGCTGATATTGGTTTATGAAGTTTAGGATTTGGGAAGTCCTGTGGCTCTTGTCACTTAATACTGGTAGAAGAAATCTAGTTTCAAGTAATTTTTAGAAGTTTTGTTATATGGGCTGATAGCTCCAGAAGTCTAATTTAGATAACTCAACAGAGTTATTAAAATGATACGGCATAAATCTCCACTTCAGTCAACAACTCAGTGTAGAGTAGGGCTGCAGAGAAACATCTGCTTGCTTCTTGGATATGAGAAAAACACAAAATTATATATGGTAGATTACTAGTTTCTAGGGTTTCTACCTTAAAGAATGTAATACCTTGCATAGTATGTAAAGTAGGACTGTCTCAAACTGCTGAAATAAAGTGTATTTTTCACATGCTACAGAACTAGCCAATGACACGAATTTAATGTCAAAGTTAAGATCTGTGCTATATCCAGCAATTCAATATCTATATATAGAGAGAGATAAGAAGAGTTATAATTAGAAAGAACAAGATTTGCAAGGGAAATAAAAATCTCATGAGCATGACATAAGATTTGGCAAAGATTTCATTAGGGAGGATGATTATCTGCCTTTCGCAATGTCTTTTGCACTTTCCTATGAAGCATCTAATATTTTCAGCTGTGGAAATGCCTGTCAGCATACTACAGGAATAATAGTTTTAACTGAGAGAGACAAGTCCTACTAAAAGAAAAATAAAAGATAGACTTATAAAGAGAGGAAGTAAACGTGAAAAAGACAAAATCCTAAGTGAGACTCTCTACTTTAAATAAAAATGTTATCAGTTATTTCTCAAGTGATAAGGAAGATAATATCATCATACAATTTATTTTCATTTGCACTTCATAAAAAAATTAATCTGAATATAAACTTGTTAAAGTGATTTCTAATCTGGTTTAAGGTGCAGCAGTGTGAAGTCACCTTCATTAAAAGAAACATCAGCTAAGGGAATAAGTAATATTGCTTTCTTATTGCTCTATAGTTACATGTTATAGATGTTTATTTCTTGATGCTAATAGGTAACACCTTTATTTTTACTTTCTCTTTGATGTGTGTAGGAATCCACTTTTTTTTTTTTTTTCATTTCTAAATGGATATGAATATGGAGAACTATCTTGTTTGACTTATTGTAGCATAGAAAAACATGATGGTTCCAGGCATATATATTGTAGTATCAACTGATTTTTTTCTGCATCAGCTGAACCTCCTGTCACCCATTTTTCTGGAGCTGTGGAAGCATGGGGTTCTTAAGTGACACTAAGAAGCTATGAATTAGGTTATAAATTTACAATGACTGTCTCATAAGTTTAGAAATCTACTTTATACATAGTTACAAAGGGAAATTTTAGAATATAAATATATATGTTTTAGCCTGTGTGTCTCACCCTTCATTTGTGATAACCTTCAGTCTTTTAATTAGTTTAAATATTATTTGAGATACAAGTTCTCCATAAAGTCTTTTAATAACTTTATTACTTTGTGTAAGTGTATGCTTTCATCTTTATTATATTGATTTTTCAAGTTCACACAAAAACATTTCTGAAATTTGTCATTCTCTTGCTATGAAATGAAGAATACAATACTATAAAACAAGGGCAGCAACACTTTTTTACACTGACTTGACTATAACCACCTTTATCCCCACATATACATATATAATAAAACATATATAATATCATATAATATCCATACATAACTCTATGATATTATGAAAAAGACTAATCAGGAAAATGTGCAGTATGAAGCATATTTATGTACTGTAGTGATAGTATTCTGTAGCAAAGATACTAAAAAATATCATTTGCTGTAAGAAAACTATGACATAAGAAAAAATAATAAGAAGAAATGATAAAAAATTCATATTATAAAGATGTCAGCAGAAGAAATTATATCCAAATCCACTGGATTACAAGATAACTGAAAAAAACTTATTTCACCGGCTTATTGTGAAAGATAAATACTTGGATAAGTACCATGTTTCACAATGACATTCTGTCCCTGGTGCCATAAGAAGAACTAGAAATATTCTTAAGGGTCTATGTGAGGGTTCAGCTACGCTGCTGTAGTGCAGAGCAATATTACAAATGCCTAACAAGGGTGTGGACATAACACAGTGCAAAGCCTAGAAATAACAGCTCAAGTTCCAGAAGCACAATTAATATGAATATATTATTTCCATTAGTGAACTTCACTTACTTGAGAGATGCAAGTATCCCAGGGCATTTCTATACAATTGAGACATATTGTGAATATTATTCTGAACTGAGTCTGGAGAAGAGTTTTAAATGATTTTTTAGCATCTCATCTTCTCCATCAGTTCAAACTGTGATCATGATATTTATATATGACTCAGAACAGATTGGAAGACCTAGATCACTGAAATGTAAAACACTAAAGATTCCCTTATAATTATACAGTAATTTCAAGGAAAATGGATTTAAAATTATAGGGTCTGAGAAAGATGAGGCAAACAAAGGTAGGCATGCATAAGAAACTTGTTTTGATATTATTAGACAATTTTTTAAAAAGGAATAATCTGAAATCATCCACATTTTGACAGTCAAGATGTTCCCACTTGTACCTGAATTAGAAATGGTCACAGGCAGTTATAAAGTTCAAGGCAATATTTGACTCCATTTGGATGTTTCCATCTCTTTAGATTTACTATCTCTATCTTTACAGGAGTTTGTAGATTTGCAGTAATCACATTTATGGTAGGTTGACCTGGGCTGGACACGAGGTGCCCACACAGCCGCTCTATCATTCCCCTTCCAAGTCAGACAGGGAAGAGAGTAAGGTGGAAAACAACTCGTGGTTGGGATAAGGCAGTTTATTAAAGCAAAAGCAAAGCAAAAGCTTGTGCACACAAAAGCGAAGTGAAAGATAACATGGTTTATTCTCTATTTCCCATCAGCAGCAATGGTTGGCCACTTCCAAGAAGCAGGGCTTCAACATGTGTAATGGTTTCTTAGCAGGCAGCCATTGGAGGTAAAGAGTGCTCCCTTTCCTGCTCTGTGCCTTAGTTTTTATATCCAAGCTGATGTCATATGGCATGGAATATCCCTTTGGTTAGTTTGGGTCAGCTGGCCTGCTTGTGTCCCCTCCCAGAAGGAACGTTACAGTGCTGATGCTGTGCTCAGCGGTAGCCAAAATACTGGTGGGTTATTAACAACCCTTCTAGCCACAATGCAAAGCACAGCACTGTGAGGGCTGCTATGGGGAATTGAACTCCATCTCAGCCAGACCCAATACAACATTGTATTATAATTCAGCATCTTCTACATAGAAGGATTAAAATTACTCCACATTCATGAAAAGAGGCTATTTTAGTAAGCTTTGAAAGAGATTGGAAAGACCACCATTGACATAACACTTCAGGATAGCTCTTTCATGGAAAGTCAGACTCACCTATGACTTGTAAGTAGTGTCTTTGGGGACTTGTTAATATTTACTGCGCAAATAATCAAAGCAGAGTGGAAAACAATTTAGGATTTCAGGGAACAAAGTGTGTGAAGAAGTGACACCTGTGAGTGAATAAGCATATGGTTTCAGACTGAAGTCTGACTGAGATGGATCAATCAGCAGGAGAGGTGGCAATCCAGGACTCCTCAGAAACGCAGGATTGGGCAGACACAGAGACAGTAGGTATTGGCATCAGTCAAGAATACTAACCATTATAAATGCTGGAGTTAAGCATTCTGACACTGTGCAAATGTGTTGAAAGTAGAAGAATCAGTTACGCCATTGAGCTCAGTCACCCACAATCAGTAAAAATTTTTAGTTCGGGAAAGTCTAGAGAACTTGTAAGTTTTTTGAACATCAGACACCTTGCTTGAGACCCTTGCTGTTCAATGACTAGTTTTTTGTGTCTCTTAACTACTAATACATAGCAGAGGGTTGCTTTTATTCTGAATAGTTTCTCTACCTAGACAGGAGTTACCAATGACTACTGTACTAATACAGTACTGATAAAAGGCATGGATGTAGCCAGAGAGACATCCTACCATAAAACATATTTTCCTGCAAGTTGATCTTTTAAGAGAGGTGCTGGAACCTCTGACACTTGAGATTTTTAAAACGGCATTGAACAAAATAGAAGGGAGAATATTCAAAAGACGAATACTGTCCTAATAGATAAATGGAGCAAGTGATCTATTTCATCTCTTTAACCTTCACTGCCATCTGATAGATTTTTTAAGAAAATCCTGTACCTACAGGTTCCAACTGAAAGAAACTTTGTATTGGAAAAGATCTCTTGAATTACTGGATTTAGTTTCCTGCTCTTATAGGTAACAATTTTAAATAAACCCCATCAATTGCTCTCTATCGCAGGAAAAATGTTAACACATTAGGGAAGGAGACTGCTGTCAAATTTCTATCCTGCCTGATGCTGGTGGTATTTATAAAATAAATCTTTTAGAATAAGTTTGTCAAACCAACCTAACACATTTTGAATCTTGGAAACCTCCATAAAAAGCTTCATATAGGCTTTGCAGTATCAGTACTCATCAATGCTACTCCTACTATGCTGTATAGAGGAAGCAAAAACATAGCTGGAAAAATATAGTTCAGAGATATGTTGAGATTTTATCATCCAAATTTTATCCATGGTGATAGTAACTATTTTTTAGTAACTATAAGTAAATGGCCTAATTCATGGAAGAACACAGATTTTTCTCTCACATAAAATACACCGAGTAGCACTTTTTGAAATGGTAACAATATCATTGAATTCTCTGCACTTGCTGAGGGTGCCCTTACTAAGGAGATATTAGTACATAACTCTCAGTGAGCATATCAGCAGAATATCAATAAATACTCAAACCTTAATGACAAATAGTCACAGAATCATAGAAATCATTTAGGTTGGGAAAGACATTTGAGATCAGAGTCTCCAGCTCTTAGCCGAACATTGCCAAGTCTACTAATAAACCACGTTCCCAAGTCCAAAATCTACACATCTTTGAAATACCTTCAGAGAGGGTGAAGCAACTACTTCCCTGGGTGGTCTGTTCCAATGCTAGATAATCCTTTTGATGAAGAATTTTCTACTAAAAATGAATCTAAACTTCCCCTGGTGCAACTTGAGGCCATTCCCTCTTGTCCTATCACCTGTTACTTGGGAGAAGAGATCAACCCCCACTTGGTTACATCCTTCTTTCAGGTCATTGTAGAGAGCGATAAGGTCCCCCAGAGACTCTCTTTCTCCAGGCTAAACATCCCCAGCTCACTCAGCCACTCCTTGTAAGACATGTGCTCAGACTATTCATCAGCTTTGTTGCCCTTCTTTGGACTCACTCCAGCACCTCAATGCTCTTCTTGATGTGAGGTGCCCAGAACTGGACACCAGATTCAAGGTGCAGCCTCGCCAGTGCCAGGTACAAGGGGAAAATCACTACCCTGGTCCTGCTGGCCAGACTATTTCTAACACAAGCCAGGATGCCAATGGCCTTCTTGGCCACATGGGCACACTGCTGGCTTATATTCAGCCAGCTTTCAATTAGCAACCATTACTTTTCCACAAGCAGCTTTCTATCCACTCTACTCCAAGCCTATGCAGGACTTGGACCTCATACAATTGACCTTGGCCCATTGATCCAGCCTGTCCAGATCACTCTTCAGAACCTTCCTACTCTCCAGCAGATTAACACTCCTCCCCCAACTTGATGTTGTCTGTGAGCGTACAGAGGAGGCCCTCAATCCCCTTGTAAAGATTGTCTATGAAGTTATTAAATCAGACTGGTGCTAGTATTGAGCTCTGGGGGACACCGTTTATGACTGGTTACCCACATTTGCCACCACTCTCTGGGCTTGGCTATTCAGCCAGTTTTTTAATGTATCCCTTGACTGTCTCACAGTCAGTGTAGGCCTCTTTTTTCCTTTCAGTTTGGCTTATTTTTCTATGAAAGCAGTTACAGAAATGTAATTTTACCTACAAATTCTAGAAACACATCTAGTCCATCACACTGAAAATCTAATTGGAAATTTCTAGTTAGTAATTTTCTTTGGTTTTGGCATCTAAAATATAAATACTGAGCTATTTTACAGTTAAAAAAGTGATAAGGTCTGTTGTCATTTTGTTAAGAGATGGGACGGAAAGAACATGTATCTTATGAACCATCTTATGAGGTGTCACTAACAGAGTAGTCTGTCTTCCTCTCTCTTGAAGAAGCAGTGTAGACCAGATTAATGTTTTACTGAGTACCTTACAGAATATCATAAATCTTCACTGAGTCTCAAGGATTACCTCCTCCAAGCTCAAACACTGCCTGTTCCAACAGGCCAGAAGTCAAGCAAAGTTGGCAGGACAAATGCATGAATAATCAAAGAGCTCCTGATTCATATATATAAACAACAAGAAAAAAATCAAAATACAAGAGATGGAAGCATGTGGCAGAGGATGTGATGCTTTTCAGGTGTGCATGGAAGGGGTTAGGAAAGTCAAAGCCCATTTGGAGCAAAACCTTATGAAATTTGACAAAAAAAAATGCAAAGTCCTGCACCTGGGGAGGATTAATCCCATGCCCCAGGACAGACTGAGGCCAACTGAGTAGAAAGTGCCTTGACAGAACATCCAGGGGTCCTGGTGGATGACAAACTGCATGAGCCAGCAATGGGCCCTTGTGTCAAGTAAGGTCAGCAGCACCCTGGACTGCATTAGGAAAAGCACTGCCAGTAAGTTAAGGGGGTGATCCTTCCTCTTCACTCAGCAGTGGTGGTGTCCCATCTGGAGTGCTGTTCCCCAGCACAGGAGAGACATGGATATACCAGAGCTTGACCAACAAAGAGCTGAAAATCCACCAAGATGGGAACATCTGTCATACATGGGCAGGTTTAGAGCACTGAGACTGTTCAGCCTGGAGGGATCTCCAGGGATGATCTTAACAGTGTGAGCAATATTTGAAGAGAGGGAGGGAAATAAAGATACAGTCGGGCTCTTTTCAGTGGTGTCCTGTGACAGGATAAGAAGCAATAGTCAAAACTTGAAATACAGGAAATTCCACTTTACTTTCTGAAAAGAAACGAATTTTATTTTACAGGTCATTGAACCCTGGAAGAGGTTACCTGGTGAGATTATGAAGTCTGCATCCTTGGAGTCATTTGAAATCTAATTAGACACTGTCATAAACAGCTTACTGAAGGTGACCTTATTTTGAACAGGAGGGGCTGGAGAAAAAATTTTCAGAGGTCCTTTCCAACTCATCTCCAGTCCTCTTATTCTGTAAAATCTAGAAATTTCTCAGTATATATTTAGGAAACCATCCAATCTTTCATAGAAATATTAATCATCACTGCATACAGGAGAGATGTTGCTACTGATCTTGCTTGTCTTCAAAAACTGGATCTTTGTGTATACTTTTGTCTGTCCTGTTTGAAATATTTGTTCTACAAAGAACATAAAACCTGAAGTGTAACATGCTGGTTTTAATATCTGATGATTTTTTTGCTTGAATGCAATAACTAAACCTTATGTTCAAGTCTGCTGAATGCAGATATGAAAACAAATATTATTACAGTGGACCTGCTATCTTTTGTGGTAATAAGGGAATAGAAGATTGTAGCATATTCTTTGGACAATATTCAAACCTTTAAACACAAACCATATCTAGACTTTTAGGGATACAGTCTTGACTATAAGTCACTGTGAACTTGCCACTGCAAAATGTCTCCGATTCTTTCTATTCTTCCATGTAGGAGAAGATGTCAAACTAGCATAAAACCTTTTTCTATTATGTACAACAGTTTCAGGCTTGGTGCTTGCTATGATCTCTTGCTTTTCTTTGGGGAGTACTTTAACCCATAAGTAAGCAAACTCACTAATAATTTCCACCAGCCTGCTGGAGGGGTTAAGATTAAATAAAAAAGCTGACAGACTGGAGTCCTGATTTATAGGAGTGACAAAGGTTGGTGGGAGAGATTACGTTAGGTCCTAGTTTGGCACAATGAGGCAACATAACCCAAACAGGAGAGAAAAGAGTAGCACATTTCCTACTTCACCAGGACTGGGAATGATTATTGTCACCAGCATCTCTGGCTATCACTGCCAGTTATTTGAGAGCTAAATAAATTTGGGTATAAGAAACATGTATGTAAAATATGCACAATTTAGTAAGTTTTGTTCTTTTCATAATATCATTCTGTGATTCTATAAGGTCAGTTATGCTGATTGTTTTAAATGTAGATTTTTCATCTCCACTTTAAAAGAACCAAACCACCCACTGTCTTTGAACTCTGGAGAATGATGAGATAGAATTTAAACCCATGCTGCCTGCTCTTTCCTTTTTGCCAATTAAGGGCCCCAGTAGGTCAACAAGACCAAATCTTACTGCTTAGTCTTGAATTTAGCCTCTCTGGAGGCATACAAGGAGGTGGGTAAAACCCAAGCAATACAATATGTCACAAGGGAGATTATTACATGTATGCAATCTGCATATTTCTTGTATCTTATAAGCTAAAGAATACATCTGACTTATTCAAAACCAAGGTTCAGATATTATTATTTTGATTAATTCTGAATATTTTCCACAAGGAAACCTATTTTAATTCATAGGACTGCAAGAAAAACTGGAAAACCTTATTTTAGTTCCTTGCTTCCTAAGGCATCTGTGAAAGTCAGTCCTTACACAGAAAAATAGCAGTAATATGATTACTACCACTAATACAAAGTTAATTTTTCATTGGTGTCTAAAGATAATCATTATATAAACAATATTGCACATATATTGCTTGTTTTCTTGCTTATAAGAATTTTTATATTCTTAGCATCACGTGCTTCAGCCAAAAAGTTGCCATCATACGTCATCATGCTCAATATACTAACTCAGAGAAATCTTTTTTTGCTTTTACTCTAGTAGTCACAGTATATGTATGGAAATACCTGCCACATTCTAAAGTATTCCATGTATCATTAAGTAGATAATGCGTATGCATTGTTTTGACAAAATAAAGCACTGTTTTTTCTAAATAATTTGAAACCAAACTAATGAGTAAATGTCAGTTGTGGAACATTTCAGTTTGATTGTGACTTAAGTCAAATTTTTGGAGGATATTTCTTTTTTTGCTATGATTTCTTTGGGGTTTTTTTCTATTATGGGCTTTTTTGTTTTTATTTTTTTTCCACACTTTCCAACAGAGCCAAAAGCAACAGATATTCATGCATTAGTTATTACACTTATTAAAAAATAAAGACTCCCAAGTATACACATTTTGACATATTTCCTTTAACACCCAGCTCATCATTGTGAGGTCATTTATGAATTTTGAACCCGTCCTGGGTGACTCAGCAGATTTGAATTTGGGATGCAGCTCATCAAGATAGAATTATTATGAATCAAATAAAAAAAATTGAACTGTTACAATATATTAGTTCTTAAACCTATTGAAAAAGACTTATTTTATGGATTTAACACCTAGTTAGATGTTAAATAGTGTAAAAAATATCTCAGCAATAATCTGGTTACTTTTTAGTACCTCATTATTGCCACACAGGTGACTAGGCTAAACAATAAAGAAATACAATGCCTAATAGATTTCAGAAAGATTTTCAATCCATTTTTATTTGCTAGGGACAGTGATTGTATTATTCTGATAAATATCACAAAATACTTTAAAATAACATGAAAAACATGGATTCAGAAAAGATGTGGAAGGAGACAAGGAGCAGATGTTTAATTGCTTATCCCTTAACTGGATTGTAGTTCAGAAGTGAGATCATAATCTCTGAATCTTTTTTTCTTAAAACTGGATCAAAATAGGGCACAATCACTTTGAAAATCAACCATAAGGAAGGGGGTTAACTACCAATTTAAAATATTATTTTGGGTAAGATGATACAGGTGGGACTCTGTAAGTCTTTTTCAAGGAATTTGTATCTTTTGCAGAGAGCAAAAGAAAAAATTCTAGTCTCTTTACTGATTCTTCAAAGCTTAACAAAAAGTGTTCAGGAGAAGGATTTACCATACATTTCAATGGGATGAGGCTGGAACAATATGGGATTTTTGGGAAGCAAATCTATTTCTGATGGGCAGCTATTAGATGTGTCTTCTAGTCTGTTGGATTTGTGCAGAAGGTAGTGCGGGAAGAAGAAGTGATCTTGTCCTACTAGTTCCTTAGCTTTTTTCTCTTTTTCACTCTACTCTTTTTTATATGAGGAAATAATCAAAGGAATTACCGAGAGATCCTCAACGTTTTTTATTGCTTTTCAAGCAAGTAGACAACAGTTTTATTTTCTTTTCATGCACTATTCTATCACAGTGAATAAGGGTCTGGTGTCAGCAATGAAACCAGACATAGTGCAGGAGAATATTATGCAATTACACAGCACCACCAACACCTCTTAATCTGCCTTGCCCTTGTTCCAAGGCTGTGTTCATTAAGCTGGCTGTGAAACAAAACCTCTGAATTATATCTGAATGATTTGCAGCTGGCAGAGGCATGGTCATTATTGGCTGGAAGCATCAAATTATTTTTCACTTCTGTGAAAGTACATACCACACTGAGAAACTAAAAAGTGAGTACATTAGATCAGTGCACCTTTAATACCCTTTCTTTAGTTTTAAGGTAAGTAGTTTACAAACACATACCAGAACAAATATTCTTCAAGTTCAAAATTTAACATTCAGCATTTGGTTTGAAAATGACTGGCTAAAAGTTTGAACAGAGTGGTTTTGGTGCAGAGGTTGTAATTATTCAGCAAATCACCTGGGACATAAAGTCTGAATTGTCATTTCTACTGGGGTGTTGACAAATTTGCTTGATGGCTACAAAGTCAGAAACACAGAGATCTGAAGCTGCAGATCTGTGTATAAGCATAAGAAAAAGAAATCATATTATATATTCCCATGTCATTGCATTAAAACTTGTTATAGACTGAAAGTTTAACCCATAGAGGAGTGCCTAAAAAAAATAAATCTGGAATTATTAACTCAGTTATGGTTAGAAACTAAGAAGAATATTCCACAGTTCTGTTGTGATCCATGATGGTAGCTAAGCTATTCTTGCTAATTGCAATAAATGCCTATGAGGCATCCACAAATATTTGGCTAGAAGGAGGAATCCTGAGGAAAGAGTCAAAACTCTTCCTTGAGCATAATTTTGGCTTTCAAGTTTGTGGTTCTTTCCCAGCTATTGGATTTAGTGTTTCTCTCCATTATCATAAATGAAAAAAAGAGTTGTTTTTATTTGTGACTGTTTACCCTATGGTGAAAACTTTAATAAAATGACGAACTGCAGAAAAGACCTGGTTGTAGAAATCCTAAACTGATGACCAAGGGAAGCCAAAAGAGGCTGGGAATCCAGCATTCTTAAACAAAAATCATTGGGGTGCAATTTTGACCTCCATGTACATAAAACTTCAAAGGACTTCAATGAAACCAGGATTTCATTCTAAATCTCAGAAAGTAGGTACCCTAGATGAAAAGCTGCCAAACTAAGAGGCCCCTGTGGAAAACCGGCATTTGAATGACATATTAGAATTCACACAAGGAGTCATTGTGAGAACCGAGATGAACTCATGATTTCCTGGCTCTTACTGATTGAAATTACTTCTTAGAACTGGCTAGCATAGCAATAAAAGCAAATTTTGTACTGCAATCATTTCTGATACTGCGTTCAACTTTATAAAATATGTTCCTTGGGGGTGAAACTAATGAGCAACACATAAAGACTGCTTATTCACACTTTATGCAGCTGCTCTTACAAGAGGATGGGGAAAGATGAAATTCAGCCTCAATACAAGGCCATGATGTGATGTGACCAGACTTCAGGGGATTGCGGCTTTCATTTAACCTTATAGGCTGGAGTAATAGCTGCTGAATCTCTGCATGCTCTCCATAAGGATTCCAAGTGACTTGATTTCACATTTGCAGCTCTTTCCCAGTGCTATTCCTAAATGCTTTGCCATGACTCATTTTGATGCATAATCAAGCATTCTTCCACGGCTTTCATACAGAAAGAATACAATCCTTCTTCTCATAAATGGTTTATCAACAGTTTCTCTGTAGGATTTACTTATTGCGCTTCTGTGAGGTTATGACTTCAGGTAAATTATGGGTAAGCCACAGAAAATGGTGTAAAAAAATTCCTCGGTCATTGTCTATGTTATGTGGATAATAATGAGCTTTCATAAAGTGTATATCCTATCACTCACAGACCAACCATTAGCATACGTAACCTTTATCAGTGTGAGCTGATCAGTTTAAATGTGAGTTATGGAGAACAACCAAGTATGAAGGAAGAGTGGCATAACAGATGTGGCTGGTTACCTGCTCTGTTCTTCCACTGTAGATTCCATGTTGCACTTCCTTTAGACAGACAGTCTCAATTTTTAACAAAGAAATGGGGAAAGAAAGAAAATATACACTATAAGAATATTCATTGAGATGGTGATAGGAATGAAATGAGACATGATAAGTCCTTCTCTTCTTTGGTTATTCTCTTTTCATCATGCAGGCAAGGGGGCAGATTGAATGATTAACTGGAATATCAGTGATTATCAAATTATTTGAAATAATTGTTGTTAATTAGTATGATTTCTTTTAGATGTTGTCCTCATTTGTTTTTATGAAAGACACACAGAATTCTATTCATCAGGAGTCTGTCTTCTGAGATATAAATATTACCAACTTTATTAAATCAAAATTTCTTCTAAAAGTCAATAGGGCTAGAATCGCTGGATCATATACTCACTAAAGTACAGTAACATTAGTAAAATCCTCCTTTAAATTTAAAATTTGCTATGCTAATCTCAAGTTAAGTACTCTCTTACAGATCATATTTTGTATATTTTTAAGCAGTATTCTCTG
The DNA here is from genome assembly GCA_038380795.1 of Pyrocephalus nanus. NCBI lineage: Eukaryota > Metazoa > Chordata > Aves > Passeriformes > Tyrannidae > Pyrocephalus > Pyrocephalus nanus. Next base: position 45,030,298 of record CM076265.1, on the reverse strand, counting down.
ATGATATCTGGGGTAGGATCTCTGTGTAAGATAGCATTTACAGCATATCTAAATGATATTTTGAAGTTAGCAAAATAATTTAAGGTAGCTCGATGTCATATAAACAGGGATAGCTCATTTCTTAGACTAGGCTAAATATTTGGTTAGCTCATCTCCAGCACTGCTACCACACTTCAGTACTTTAGTAATGACAATAATTGCATGAGTTCCAGTACAAGAGTAGCTTGGAATAGAGAGAAGAATGTGATCCTGTCAGCAGACCAGTGTAGGCTTGCCCAGCATTGATGTCTGGTGTTAATCAGGGTGGGAGATCCTGTCTTAATGCTGTAGATGAAGATAAGGAAAGGCTTTTAAAGGAGGAAGCTGAGAATCGCAAGCTTGACAGAAGTAAGAGCTATACAGAATATTATTAATAACTTCCACAGAAAAAAAATAAGTTTAATGTATTGATCTTGAAGAGAATTGCACCATAATTTCTTATTATCCTACTTGCAGAATCCTTCGGTGAATTTCTAAAAATACCAAAGATAATTACAAACATCATCTGTCATTTGATTGCAAAGAAAGACACCCTGATGAAGACAGATTTAGAAACATAGTTCTAGAAGAATATTTGTTTCAACTCACAAATAGATGGTATCTTTTAAAATCACTGTCGGATTACCCTATTTACTGTGTTTAACAGTAGACTCTCATGACAATATAAAAAGGAGGAACTACTTATGACTTCCTATTTTAACCACATTGCAAAATAATCACTGTTCAGTTAAGTGTGTACCCTCATTGCTTCATTAGGAAGATTACTTTGTCTTTTCTGTGTATTTTCATTACTTCCTTGTAGCAAACATAAAGAAGTTCCCTAAAAGGTTTATACTCTAAGGTGGCCTTTTAAAAATCAGCAAAACAAAATAGACCACCAGGCCAAGAAAAGAAATTCCTGAAAACTTAGAAGACAGATGCTTAACAGATGACTTAGAAGTTTTCTTATTGCCAGCTTTCATAAAAACTAGATTAAATAATTCTCCTTCTTTTAGAAAAATAATTTAAAATATTTATTTAATTTTTATTCAGTAGGTGTTTTATTTAAACACATTTTTGGGGTGCATATGTCATGGCATTGGTTTTGGAAGGTAAATGTCCCATTCTGGTTCAAGGCCCACAGGTATAAAGGAATGAAAATAATTTACTATAATACTTATACATCTTTAGTGTATCTGGAAAATAGAAAGTGAGTAAATGTGGATTTTTGATAACTGTTTTTTCCATTAGTATTTAATATTTTCCTAATAATAATTTAATAAAGCATGAAATAATTCATTTTAGGATATCAGATTTTCTTGCAGAACTGAGTTCTGGGTAGAATAGAATAAAACTGGTGTGCTTGTTTACATCCTTTACTTGTTTGAAATGGAGGTTTTTTCTTTATTCTGAAGATATGACCAGGATCGGATTCATTTGATTACTTCTGAATGTAATTATGTTTCCTTCCTGGTAACATGAATATAGTAAATTAATATAAGAAGGCTCCAGGAGAATGCTTACATACTGTTTCCTACTGGAAACCAAATAAAGACCCTATTGAACATTTAATGTCATGAGGTAATTTTGAACTTTTCCCTCTGTTTGCACAACAAAATAAATGACGCCTTTTCAATTTAAAAATATACAATGCCTCATAGATTCTTAGATAATTTCAAGCATTGCTAATACAGTATGCAAAGTCTTCCATACAATTAAATATAGAAGCACTCCTAAGACTGTGACATTTTTTTAATTGCAAGCTGCAGGAACGTGGTGGCTTTCAAAACCTGGTCATGAAGTATACTGAGATGTTTGTGAAACGTGCAATACTGAAGTTGTATCAATACTTAGAAAAGTTGAAAGCAAAAGAATGTTGGTAACTGAAGGTGAAAGAAGAAAAGCTTTTAAACCCTTGTGGAGCAGTTTGAACTTTAGATAAATCTAAGTGAAATTTCCATCACTTCCCAGTATCCTGTGGCTGTTGTGTGTATTTGTGTTCTCAGGTTTCATTACAGTAATAAGTAATAAAGTGGCAGTGCTGATTCAAATCCTAGAGGTCTTTGATTAGAACTGTAAAAGGGCAAACCTCCCCTCAAGTTTTAGCAGATCAGAACTTCACCCTGTAGAGGCAAGTGGATCCTGTGTCATGCAACTGGCCATGACTCTAAGCCCTCTGTGAAATTCATAGTACTGGTTAGTCTCTGTATGTTCACATGTTTATCAGCATGTGACTCTGTTTCTTCCACATGCTATAGATCCTTCATATTCACTGAAAACTGAAAGTTTGGAAGGATTATAATAATTCACCCTGGGTTTGATTAAATATGAAGAGACTATGGATCACTAAAAAAAAGTCCTTCCATTTGCCTCCTCCTGTCCTTGAGGGGCCCCCTGAGGATTAAACCATCCAAACATCTATTCCATTACCAGACTAATTAATTCTTAATTTGTCTGAAGGGACAATGTTTATTGAGTTTAATACTGAAAATTCACTTACATGGCATGTCATTTACTCCACTGCATTTATGGTCTTCAGAAAAGGGGAAAACCCCACAGAAAAATAGCAATATTTTCCCTTTCATTATATTTTATCTTTAGTTCTGGGTAGTTCAGGTAAGCAGACTCTACAGTTACTCTTTTCCATTGCTAGAATTGACTAAAGAACTTCTCTTAGTTGAAATGAAGTGATGGATCTACGGTTTAATAGTAGGATTAAAATATTTCAATACATATCAGATTTATGAATTATTTCAAGTGATTTGATTTCTTCAAAACAGACTACCAGCACAGGCTTGGGGCTGACCTGCTGGAAAGCAGTTCTGTAAAGAAGGACCTAGGGTCCCTTGTGGACAACAAGCTGTCCACGAGCCAACAGTGTGCCCTGCTGGCCAAGAAGGTCAATTTTATCTGCAGTGCATTATGAAGAGCATTGCCAGCACGTCAAGGAAGGTGATCCTGCCCCTCTGCTCAGCCCTAGTTGAGTGCTGTGTCCAGTCCTGGGGTCTTCATTACAAGAGACCTGGATGTCCTGGAGCAAATCCAGAGAAGGCCTATTAAGACAATGAGGGAAGGGTGACAAAAGGATGGAATCAGGCTCTTTCTTGGTGGTGCCAAGCAGTAGAACAAGAGGCAATGGACAGAAATTGGAATGCACAAAGTTATACCTGAACATGGGGAAGAACTTCTTTGCTGTGCAGGTGACCATGCAACGGAGCAGATTGCCTGAAATAGGTTTCCTGGAGAGGTGGTGGTGTCTCCTGCCCTGGAGATATTCAAAAGCTGTTTGGACACAATCCTGAGTAATGTGATCTGCAGGACTCTGCTTGAGCAGGGAGGCTGGACTAAATGACCTCTAGAGGTCCCTTCTAGTCTGTGATTATGACACATCAGACGCCAAACCAGGGAGAGAACAATGGTGGATTTATATTTATAGCCATTTTGCAATAACTGAATTTCAATTGATTGTTTGTCAGTGATTAATTTTCCTCTTGTTTATCTGGTTTTCTTTCTGAACAAATTTGGAATAAAGATATGTAAAGTGGCATGGAAATATATATGTTATTTGGCTCACTGAAAAGAAACTAGGAGTTGCATTTAGAAACCAATTTCTTGTTTTCATATGAGAAGGATAAATCTTTCAGAGGTTACTATACAATGTGACCTTTCAGTGTCTCACAAGTTTTCAATTAGATTTTGAATCTGAGCAGATCTTAAAAAAAAAAAAAAAAAAGATAAAAAATGTCTTACAGGCTGAAAAATAAGGTTGAGGTCTCACATGAACTCACATCCAAAGGTTTCATTCATGTAAATACATGGAGAGAATAGATTTAAAAGTGTTTGAGATTGAAAAACAGAGAAAAATCAATCTAATGGTGTTGTAGTTTTATTTATTGATTGATTATATTGATTTTCTTGTCATCAACTGTGAAACAAACCATGTTCTTGAATCAGCTTCCCCAGCAATAATCTGTGCAAAATAACACTTTCATTAAATAAAGTATTTACAAAGAGAGTTCTTGTAGCATACCTTAATTCTCTCAGCCACATTTGGGAGATGACTATGTATTATATTTCTCCTGACAGTAAAAATTGTCTAATGATAATAGCTCAAGGTACTGAAAAGAGGTAGAACATGAATGCTTTTTCCTTTCCTTCTCTGCCTTCCTAGAAGACAGAAAAGAAGACTTGGCAGAGAAAATATCTCAAATTCTCAGAATCCAATCTGTCACGGTTTGCAGGGAATCAGGAAAAACCGAGACCAGTGGGTCCTTGTGTCTGAGCTGCAGTCCTCCTTGCTAAGCCTGGCAGGAAAGCAATTAGTCTTACCCTGAGGGTAAATACCAGCCGCACCCAAAACACAGGACAAGAGACCAGGGGAACAGAACAACAGCCGAAGCTGATCCCAGCAAAAGCTGTTCACAGCGTGAGCTGAATTACTTTATTTCACAAAATGGAGGGTTTTTATAGGGCGAATATGAAGGTTCAGGAATAGGGGTGAAAAAGGGATGGAGTATGTAAAACTTGGATAAGGAATTGGACGGGTATCAGGGATTGAGAGAAAAAGGGGAAGGCACATAACTTGTCATATAACTTTTAAGTAACAATGGGGATATGATTGGTGAGGGCAGCTACCTTCTCGGTACGCTGCCCAATCAGAAGCCGTCTCCTTTCTCCTATGGAAGAAAACTTACAACCTAACGGAATAAGAACATGAACATAAAATGTTCAACCCAACCTATCTGTAGGTTTGACCTTGTTACAATGACATATCAAAGTCTCTCAAGCAATCCGTCTGGTGCAGGGACATTCGTGGCTGTCTGGCCCATGATGTCAGATGCTGACTCCTTCCACCGGTCAAACTCCTCCTCATCCTCTGGCTCATCTCCAACACCAATCCTATTTTTTCTGACCTTCTGAAAAGTCAGTGGGACCTAACAAAATACAAGTATGAAAAATATTTATATTTCAAACTAGAAATTCTCCTTATAAGGACTCTCACTGTAGAGATTTCACAAGTGAACCTACATCACAGATGAGACTGTTAGAGCCTGATGCTTCTCTGAACAGCTGCAAATGCATTGAGTTATTATTTATAACATACTAGTACAACTTGATGGCTTTGAACCTAAAAAAATTTCATTTCTTAATTGCTGAATCCCACAATACCCAAATACAGTAAGACTGGCAATCCTTTCTGCGTAATAATTTTTGTGCGTGTGTAGTCATCTATTATTCTGGGTGTTTCTACTGTGTTTTCCATCGTAGTCTCTCGTTTCTGCAGAATGTTTGTGTTGTTTAAACAACTGTTGTGTCATATCCAAGCAGACTTATGAATGCAGGAGATTGTTTTTATCCTTCTCTTAAAGGTTTGAAATCTTGAAATATTGCTCATTATGTAACAATTTGATCTGTTGTCAAGAAATGTTTTTTCATAGATGACTATTACTAGTCAAAACTATATCCCTGTTAAATAAGTCTTTTTCTGTTATACATTTGTGTTTACTGAGGTCAACCAAACACATGTTTATACTAGGTGCTGCAAAAAATCTTATCACTCTAGAACATGCATTTTCATTCCAAAATATGAGAGTTCTTTACCTATATGGCTTCAAAATTAATATTTGAATGTATGATTCAAACGCATTTCACACAGCACTATCATTCTCTTTCCATCCTTTTGCTACAAAGATTTTCTTTGCAATGTTCTTTTTGTTTATGTAAAGATGAATTAGAGGTGACAGGGAATCTATAAAAAGACTATGTCATTTATCATGGTAGACTATGACTTAGCAGAATAAATATTGATATTCTGTCTTATAAAAGTCCATCCATGATCATCAGACAATATGAATGAATACAATAAATTCAGTATGTTTTCAATTAAATAGAATCCTTATGGTATTTAAAATATAAATTCCAAGAACTTTAGTGACTTTTTCAGATAAAATTGAATATTTTTCACCACAGTCAAGCTTAACAAGATAAGCAATTGTTCTTTTCCTTTTGTGTTTCTACCCTTCAAATGCTTACATAAGGTAATCATATACCCATGGTTGCTATTTATCTAAGGTAATCATATGTCCATCATTATTTGTTTAGATTGCACAAGCCTAACTTCAGTTCTTTTTTAGTTCTTTTCCTTTGTCATGAGCCTGCTTTTCCATCATCTTACTTATTCTTTTTCCTCTACTTCTTTTTTTTTTCTGATTGTTTTGGAGACCTAATATGGAACAAAGCATGAAAGATACAATTTAACAGACGTATATAGAAATGGATTCTAAAACTTCAGAATATATGATCAGGAGACAAAAATATCTCTTGCCAACATTCAGGATTCCAGTGCATTACAGAAAATCATGTAAAGAGTTAGCTTTCTGATTTACTGTGTGTGTGTCCTTTACTGAGTATAATAAAAGAATCTCCTTTAGTCATGAATGCCATGCAGCCTAAGACAGACCATATACTGTCCTTGATCCATTGTTGAAAGGTCTGGGAGAAGATTAAAATGTTTCATGCAAATGTCAAGGTGTCTATGTGCCTGTAAGTAGTAAGATAAAATAGGGTAATTGTTGTTAGCCTTCTCTGAGTAGAGTTGTTCTTAATGATGCCCAGAAATAAATCCTGCCACTTTTTTACTAAATGCAAACTGTATAGTAATAGAAATCTGGAAAAATAACTCTACAGAGTTTTGCTGGGCTAGGGCCTGAGTGTAAATAGGTATAGCTTCCTTTAATATAGTTAACTTTAGTAAACTGAAAGTTTGACCAATACATGGAGATTCCAAACATACAAGCAAAAAATAGCTTGAATACTGGATGTCTTTTAGAAATTGCTAAAAGTTGGCATTTGGGATTGCATTCAATTTTTGAACTTAATCTATGAAATATGTTAACTAAAGAAAGATTATTTGGACAGAATGAGTAGGGGAGGATGATATTTATTCTTTCACTGAAGGTCAGCTGTGGACAAGTATGTTTCTTACTCCTGCAAATAGTGATGAAGTGAGGATTAGGTAGTGCTTGGAAGAGAAGTGCCAAGAATCAAATTCCAAGATGGCTCAAAGGAATATATTTCTCTATAAACACATAAACACAAAAGAAAATCAAGTCTTTGTGCTCATCTGCAGAAATATGATCCTGAAAGGAGCCATCTCTATGTCCAGAAATGAAGTTGCAACTAGGGAAGGTTAACATTAACCTTGTGTTGGTCTATTAAATTTACATTAATTCTGCCCTTTATGAATATTTGTGATTGATCAAACATATGGTTGCAAGAATTGTAGGAATAATGCTGGCTTTGTAGGGAGCAAGTTCTTCATATGTAGATAGCAGTCCTTCCATATCAGATGTGCATTCCATTTCAGAAATACAACTACACCTTGCTTACTGTGAAATGTGGAACACAGAAGCCAGTGAAAAATGCATATTTGAGGAAATGGAGACACAGGTGAAGAGGGACTGGACAATAGCATTAGTAGATTTGGTAAAGGAAATATGAAATATTATGTTTATTATGCAGAAATGTTAATTCCATTGTCTCAGTTTAATTATAGTGTGGACAATAGTTTGAACCTATGCCATAGAAAGTAAAGAAGAATAGCTAGCCAAGCAACATTTGTAGTTTCAGTGCTGTAACACATATTTCCCATGTATTATTTCCTACCTCTTCTTTTGCAAAGCCAATTTGTGTTAGAACATCCTTGCACTCTGCTCCAGGGAGAGATGCACTTCAGAAATTCTTTCCTTCATGCATAACTACCTATGTAGTTCAAAACCCTGTTTGAAGCCATGGACGTTATTATATATGACAGATAAAAATGAAAAACATGCACTTATTAAATGGTTCCCAAGTATTTTAAAAAAATTTGAAGTGCACATTAGAAATGTTTGCACTTCAGGAGTCCAGAACTGATACTGCCTTATTTTCATTTCCTAGGAGGCACTGACACTCTGCAAAGTACCTGTATCTCCCTGTTTGGGAACTTCTTCCCTAGATAAGAACCATGAAATAATTTATCAGAAGCTCCTCCTTGAACTTGTGTTTTAGTAATAACTTTACATATCACAGCACGTATTTTTAAAATAAACCTCGCCTTTAAAATTTTATTCACGTTTCGCTAAAGCTGGATGATATCTGACAGAAACTGACAGACTATCTACTGCTGTCATTTCTATTGCATTAAGAGACAAGAGTCCTGGTAAAGAAGAAATGTGCAAACAAAAAGTAGAAAGTCTAAATGACAGGCACATACATATTCTCAACAGAATCAACAAAAAGAAACGTGCTACCTAACACACAACTTCATTCAAAATTTAGGACTTGTCCTAACAGCTTTGCATATGTCCTCAGCACCTGTTCTAGTGAATATTGCCATTACTGAGTACTATAACACTGAGTTCCTTTGTTGATTTATATGCTATGTGAAAAATCCATTTTACTGTTTTAGTTCTTAATTTCACTGGAAGGTTCTTCTTCTTTCTTTAAAAGAAAAATCAACAGGAGTGTGCTTAGTAAGAAGCCTGAGAAGAAGAACTAAAAAACTTCAGTGCTATCTCACCGTGGCTGGAGAAACAGCCTGGTTTGACACAATTTTGGTCAATGTATAGAAAAAAATTTCATCACTGGAACAAAGCTGATGTCAGTCTCCTCGCATCTTCTTCCTCTTTCTCTCCAGTCTCTCTTACACATTTAAAATTTGATCTTTATCTCTTTCCATTAAATCAGACCACCATTTTCTTTAGGAAATAGACAAACTTTCATCCAATTTTCTAAATTTGAAGTTCAGACTTTATGATGACATAATGAAGTCTACCATTTATACATTACACAGAGAAAAACTTTTTTGGGGGGATTTGGTATCTTTCAGTGAATTGCATGTCCTCTTTTTATCATTTACAGGAAAAGGGTGAAAAATAAAATGTCAGTTTCTTTAAATACTGTTTTTCATTTCCCTCGTCTTATTTATCTGCTCGTTAAATTCACTTGATTTTTTGATCTGGTTTTTATATTAGTGTTTTCCAGTGGATAGTTTTCCTGTCGGTCTATTTTTGGCCTCATTATCATTTACATGGCACAGCTTCCACTTCTCAGTCTCAATCATCTTCCTCCAACGCTCAGAAATAAGTGACCAACAGAATCCTTCAAGTTTTTTGTTTTCATTAGACCACATTCCTTCTTCTTTCAAATCTGTTAAGATTTCAGGTAATGGACTGATGACCTGTACATAAAGTCATATTTACACCTATATTGCAGTCCTGAAAAGAAATGTGGTCTGTTCAGAGAGAGGCTGGTGCTTTCATTCTCAGGTAGCAAATATATTATTTGACAACTGACAGTGAAATGGACACTTAGTGTAAAGTGTGGTTTATGTCTTATCAAAACTGCTAACTCAGTTTCAGGGGAAAAAAAAGTTATAAAAGAATCTTTAACTGGAAGTCTAGAAAGTCTATACTAAATATATTTCGTAACCATTGCAACAACGGAGAAAACATTCAAGAATACACTACTGCTATAGCACAGCCCTGTGGAAATAAGTAATTATTTGCTGACATACATTAATACGGTTCAAAGAGACACAGCTTTGTTAAATGATAGGTCATTAGTAGTGGAGGCAAAGGCTAAATAGGCTTTCATGGAAAGACTATTACTCTAAATGATGGCACTGTCGCTCTTGTTATCACTAGGATATGTAGATCAATTTAAACTGAATTACTCAAAATTTGACTGTATTTAAGATATGCAATTTTGTACATTATTTCTAACTTTAATGTGTGCATAGTCAGTATAAGTTGGCACAGTTCCATTTGTTCTAACAGAACTCTGTTGATTTACCCTTCCTTAAGATCTTGTTCATTAGCAGCAGTTATCCTCCATTTGCTATAATAATATTAATACATGCCTGTTAGGAAATTTTTTTAAAGACAAATATTTAGAGAGTCATTGATACCTTGCTTCTCATACTGCTTATGGAAATGCAGGTTGTAGATGTAATGTATTCTGAAAATGAGAGTAATTGTCCAGCTGGAGTGAAACTGTAGTGGGTAATAATGCCTTTTACTTGTCTAAAAATATTTAAAGCAATAAAATATTAAAAAAACATTAATTTAGAAAATTTCAATAGTAGACTAATTATGTCTAGAATATATTAATTTTACTTCATATATATTGCTTTCATAAAAATTATGTTTGCATTGTTTTTGTTTATGCCTTGCTATGATCTACCTAGAAGGTAAATTATGTCTCTCTTCAGGTAGAAGCAGTAGATATTTTTCAGAGGTACCATTTTCCATAAGAAAAAATAAGCCTTAAGGAGAGCTATGATGGGGAAAAATAGAAGAGGAACAAAACCCAGAGGGGATAGCCAACTGATGGTTTCTTAGGTTTACTTGTACATACTAATATAAAAATACATTCCTGCTATAAATTAATTTTATTATTCTGAAAACAGACCATATTATTTTATGGATGGTGCAATTACTAGTATTGAATCGATAATACTGGAACATAAACACTGTAGCAACTAATTTACACTGAGTATCAAAGAGGCCAGTAAAAAATATTATCTAGCCTTAGAACATATGTAATGAGAATTATTACAAGGCTAGATAGAAACTGGAGTTCTGATAAAAAGCACTGTGCAATGTAGTTTTATACTTTGATTTCTTTTTTTTTTTTTTTTGTCTTTTGAAAGGCAATGGTAAGGGTTTTTTATATTATCACCCATTTATGTATTAATGTAATATTCATACTTCATGCTGGTAAACTGCATCTAGAGAGAACACATATATGTAAGTTATAACAAGAATGGGTTTGAAAAATACACAACCATTTTTTACTTAGATACTGGCTGCACACTTAATTGATCTGTTATGGAAATGTGACTTGTTTAGTGCTCCCAAAAGATTAAAATAGTACAGTATAAAAGACAATATATTAAAGTATGTTTAAAATACATATTGCAACAGTTGATTATACTTCAAATCGATCTTTGAGTTCGTGGGAACACAAAAAATTTTAAAGGACAAAAATATGTCACTACTGTGCCAGCAAATCTACATCAGAGAACAGCACAGCAGTTCATCATAACGTGTGGGAAAGTAATCTCAAATGAAAGAAGGAGGTGAAGAGGAATCAGCAGTTGGTTACACAGTACAGTCAAACCCCAAACAACTACTACTCAAAGCACTTACCTTTTCAGTCAGCTGCATGTTTTCATATTTGAACAGTGAGTTTTCATCTGGAATGCTATTAATTTAGGGAAATGATAACATTAAAAGAGAGTCTGATGCACTATGTTTTGTTCCAGCTTCTAAAACCTTCTTCCTCCCTGCCAAACCTGGCAGATCATCTGACATAGAGCATCAGAGTACTGAAGATGTCTGTTTGTTTTCTCCTGCAAAACCACATTGAGTTTCTTCCAAATTAGTGTAGCTGTACAAGCTCCCACTGCAGAGGTAATCAGCTGTGATCCATTACAGCTGTCATATCTGGCCTTGTACTATACTTTCCAACATATTTCAAATGTTTTAATGTATGTTTCATATTTCAAATAAACATACTTTGAATTTTATTAAGTTAATTAATATAACTGATTAACCTAACATATTAAAACATAAGATCATAAACAAATATTTAGAACAAATTCGGTCACCTTGTGTGTGAACGTAGTAATAATCTATTTCCACTTATATTGCATTTATTGTATACTGTCAGCATGCTACCTACAGTATTTCTGAGTGTCTCTTAGCCTCAATCTTACACAAAGTTGTTAAAGATAGCATGAAAACTGTCTTTGTTGCATCTTAGTTTTCTTGGCTCTGTTAGGCACAGCATGCAAGCAGGAAGTATTTTGTCCTGTGTATCTAAGTTGTCATTTGGAAATTTCAAGTTTTGGTTTCTTCCCTGCATGCCAAGGTTTAATTTAAACCATGTCACTCACCCTGAGCAGTGATGTCACATCCCTCTTTGATAGCTCTCTGAAGCTGCTAGTGGGTTAATGCCATTCTCTCCTCCCATAGATGTTGAACAAGTGCAATAGAGAAAAATCTGGAGAAAACTTTTCATGGAGAAAACTTTGTAAATTATAGGACAAATGCCAGAGTCAATGTTTAATCTTCCATTAATGTAGAATGAACATTAATTTAAAAATCATCCAGAATTTAATTGTAATTTGTTTATTCATATAATCATAATAGTTTTTCTGACTTCAGGCTTTCGCTTCCATTTTGAGGAAATGGCATTTCTTGCTTTTCAGTAGTAGGTATCATGGTTCCTCATGCCAGATTTCAAAGTTGTTGTAGATTCATGATGAGAGAAAAGACCTTCCATGCTATTTTATTCTTTTCCCTTTCTAGGATGGGATTACTCTTTATAACAGACACTGCAGAACTGTATTCAGTATATCTTCAAATGGCTGATCAAATGGCTTCCATCACCACTTACCATTTAACAGATGTAACATTGATTTTCAAATGTTGTAGAAGCTGTTTTCTGAATTTTAACACAAAAGACCTGAAAACCAAAGAAAGAGAGAGATCCATCTGTATCTACTTTATACTTCAGTCCTGTATGTACAGGAATCATTCTGATTTATAATCTGATACAGAGGACACAATGAGACAAAAGAAGCAACAGAGGCAGACTGTGATGGTGGAGTAGGGACTGCTGTGGTTCAGAAGAGAACCTTCACTGTAAGATGGAAAAAACTAATGTAAACTTGACAAATTATGTCTTACTTTTATGGCACATAGAATTTTTTTTCATGGGTCTTCCATTATATGCAATTTCTTTGTGTTAGTCTCCATGAACTTCTCTTCACTGGAAAAATGAGATTAAGGAGTTAAGGTATGCAGTATAAGTTACTTTCATGGATGGTACAGAAAGATGAACACATCATAAGGAAAGGGGGACCAAATAATTTCTGGGGAAATTTTGGTTTGTGTTGACTCTAAAGAGAGCCTACAATATAGCAGAGATAAGATGGACAACTCTGAGTTGGGTAGGATTAGGTGAAATGCTTGTTTAAGGAGCCAAGGCCCATACTGACCACATACAGCTGGATTTTAACTGTGCTCTAAAACTGTTGCCTTGTCCATACCTTTAGAAGTCTAAAAAATTTGAAAATATTTTGGGAAACCAAGTTTCCACGGACATTTTTCTGTCGTCATGTTTGTGTAAAAAACCCGTAACCTATGCCAAATACTGTATAATACTTTGGGATGTTATACATTGGATAAAACTTTTCAATTTTTTTTAATTTTTGTGCTAACATGACAAACTGCTACCAAACTGGTAAGCAACACTGATGAAATGTAGATTTATACATTTTATTTTCTCTATATGCAATAAGGATAAATCAATCATTATAGACCATTTCAGACAAGCCTGTCAACTATAAGAATGTTGCGGTAACAGAAAATAAATACTATGTCCTTTTTCTTAGCTTTCAAAATCTTGCTTACAGATATACCACTGAAAATATTTATATTCTGCCTTTGTTTCTGCTTGAAAAGCAATTGTTGTGTAAATTATTTTGACCTATTCCTTCTTGATTGGAGATTTCTGCATATGAACTGACAGGTGCTAGAAATATTGTTTATGCCTCTCACTTGAGAGCATGCAGTGGGGGTGGTTTTTCTTTGTTTTTTGTTTGTTTGTTTTTTCTTCCTATGTATTGTATATATGACTTACCTTGGAGAAAATAAACATTTGGTTTAATTCCCACTGTTTACCTTTTATTCCTAAGTAGAATGGAAAAAAAACCCCAACAACTCTAAGATTGTTTACAAATCTTTCCTGGTCTGTGTAAGCAGTATCTTTTTCACTGATATTTTTAATTACACTGTTTTGTTACTTTTCTTTGAATGACTGGAAGCTCCTTTTCATTAAAACAGAATGTGTCTTGCACCATTCCAATTAAGTCAAATCTTTTCCCTGCAAACAGCTTAACAAGTATAAGGGTATGGGTTTCCAGATGTATGCCCACACCTTTTGCACTGGCCTAATTTTGTTCAAGGAAGACTGCATCAGTATAATTCTGCTGTTGACATAACCATTTTTAGAGCAAAACTTGATGCTAATGTAAAACTGTTGTAGACTGTGTGAGGATAGTTCACAGCAAAATGCTCAGATTACTTCAGCAAAATAAAAGGACCTATGAAGAAAGAGAGCAAGCCCCTTTCTGAGAACAGAAGGAATTGTACCTGAAGGGCAGGGAAATACTTGCCCTTCCATCATTGTGCTCTGATAGGAATGGTAGCAAGTTGTTTCAGTTTCCTTTTCAAAAGTGATAAGACACATGTGGCAGCGCTGTTTGTGTATGTGTGGCTTTTCTCACAGTGAAATTCGCAAATCCAATCCACAACATCAACAATCAGACAACTAGAAACAGAGTTTTCACAGATATTAGATGTTTGATAGGATCTGTCTGTTCTTCAATGCAATGTGGAGAAGATCCTCTAAGTCTGACCCCACTAAGGAAAAATCTCCTCAGGCTGACAACAGAGCTCACACCTACACTGTCAAGTGGGTATCTGTCAGTGTCAGATTTGAAACTTAGTTTCTATTTATTCACAGAATCATATGAAAGGAACCTCTGCAGGTCATCTTATCCAAATGCATGTGCAAGCAGGGCCATGGAAAGCAAGGTGCCCAGGACTATGTCCAGAGAATTTGTGAATATCTCCAAGGGTGGAGATCTCACAATATCCCTTGGCAATCGGTGCCAGTGCTTGATTACATTCACAGGGAAAAAGTGTTGTCTGATGTTCAGGCAGAAACAAGACATTCCAGAAGAGTTGTCTAATGTATAAGTCTTGACTTCAGCGCCCTCTGGGACCCAAGTAATCTTCCTATAGGAATTATAATTTAGTATGAATATACAATAAATGAATAAATAAATAAATACATAAATAATTATATATTTTTATATACATATCTATAAATATATATAATCACAGAGAATGTGCTGAGACTGTATCCTGATGTTTGAACTGGGACTGTCCAAACAGTTTGGAGAGGCATTGTATGGTGGGGGAAGCCAAATATGGCACTCTGACATTCCTTATTGTTTACAGGGAACAGCCCCTCCACCTGTCCCAGAAATCTCCACTAGATTTTGATTTAGCAGAAACTATTTTCTTTGTTCCAAAACAAAGCCCAGGAGCTAGATAATCTGCATGCCATCACTCAAGGTCAAAGCTTTTCAATGTATACAAACACTCAGAGTATCTGGGGAACACTGACTTTGAAACCCAAGTTTTATTGACTGTTGTTCATGAAATGACTTGTTTCAGTGTTCTTTTTTCCCAGTGATATACTACTTATTACCTTCTGTGATGTTTTAATTAATGTTCACAAATCTTATCAGATGAAGGGGAATAAATAAGGAGAAAATATTTTTGCTACTAGATACTAGCTTGCAGAAATAATAACATCAAGCTGTCAACTACACCTTAATATGCATCTTTATTTTCCATATTAATTTGTTTACATCCAAAGTCAGAATATCTCTAACTTAAATAAGTTCCCTTTTCTCTGCTGGAAATATTTTACTTCATCATGTAAATGGAAATGTTTTCACATCCTCCCCCAAATATTTAAGTCTGTATGCATTGCAGGATATTAATGCTGTATAATATGTCTCCCAGAACAGTGTAACAGGCTCTCCCTGCAAATATATGTATGCCCAGTATGCCATGAAAACAAAGTAATAAAGATCTCCGAAGTAAAATTTCTCTAATTGTATTTTTGGGAACAGTGAAAATGCTATCAGAGAGACATAAAACTTATTAATAAACAATATTTGTGAAAATGAAAAAAATATTTACTTTCTGTACTGGCAGCCATTCTTCATCATATTTTTAATTGTATTTCTGACAAAACGATAAGAAAAAAAAAAGCTTGCTTCTCCTAACAGATAATTCATGTTCTAATAAATAAGAGACTGTATAAATTGTGCATTATATCAACAAATGTTATTATCAACCGTAATGAAGCAGGTACATGTACATTCTGCCTACTTAAAAGGAATAACTGTCAAATGAAACCTTTCTTGTCCTACATACTATTAAAAGCTAAAATTATGTTAATCTTTTTAAAGGGTTTATTGACTTTTATTTAGCTGTAAAGAATGTGAAAAGGAACAGAGAAAAAAGGAACAGAGTATCTTCTACCTTCATTGTCGGGATAGCAGGGTGCCTTTGAGAACAAAGAGATTTAGTTGTCAGAGAAGACAGTTCCTAGTGGAATGAGGCACCAGTCCAAACTGCACAGTAGTTTACTTTGCAGTTTATTTAGCCTTTTCTCATCCAAGCTAAACCAATCTGGTAAAATTTTTTTGTTCTTGGGCCATTTGTTGAGGCTCCCTAACCATCTTGGTGACCCATTACTGAACTCTCTCTAGTTTATTGTTATTTCTCTTGTACAGGAGACACAAAATTGGATAAATTATTCAGGTTGCAATACAGAAGTGGGAAGTAGAGAAGAGTAAACACAATCTCAACTTGTGGGCTACTCTCCGGCTAATTGTATTGTGTTTGCATGGCAAGGTTTTGGCGTGGCTTCTGTGAGAATCTGACAGAAGCTTCCCCTATGTCAGATAGAGCCAATGCAAGATGGCTCCAAGATAGATCTGTTGCTGCCCAAGGCCTAGCCCATCAGCAACAGTGGTAGCACCTCTGGGATAGCATATTTAAGACCAGGAAAAAGTTACTGTGAAGAAGCAATTGCAGTCAGAAAAGGCAGGAGTAAGAATATGTGAGAGAAACAAGTCTGCAGGCACCAAACTCATGGGATAAGTAGCGGAAGGAGATGCTCAAGGCAGCAGACCAGACGTTCCCTTGTAGCCTGTGCTGAGACCATTGTGAGGCAGGTTGTCACTTTGCAGCCCATGGAGGTCCACAGTGGAGCAGAGATCCACCTGTAGTCTGTGAAGAAAAGGCTAAATAGTATAAGTAATAATTATATTTCTATACCACTAATAGCAGCCTTTAACTACTTAAAATAGGACTTATAGGAAACATGGAACCAGACTTGGTTTTGGTGCATAATAAGAGGATAGAGTACAGTAGTCACAAGTGGCAGCACAAGTAGCACAATTGGGCATAAAGAAAAAATTCTTCCCCTTGTCAGATGTTAAACATTGAGACTGCTTTCCTAGAACAGCTGGAGGATCACAATCCCTGAAAACTTTCAGTGTTTAGCTGTGCAAGGCTTTATGGTGTTTAGTTCAGCTTGGAAGCTGGCCTGGTTCTGAGAAACTTAAAGCAAGCCACTTCCAGCAGTCTCTTTTAACCTAAATTTTTCTTTGATCCTATGTTAAAAAGTTTAAAACTTTTTATTTTGCAAGACTCTTTTTGAGGGTTCTTTTTGGCCCTTGCTATGTTCAACATAATCCAAAATTACCTTGTTTTTCCTTTAAAAAATGAACTCACAAAAACTTGGGATAAGTACAGAGCTGCTTTCAAAACTTGCTTTCAGAATGTCATTTTTTAACTAACATCTGACATTAGAAACTCTATCCTGCATTTCCACAATCACCCCAAATAATTCCAACACTGTAATTTTAGCTATGATCTCCTGCTTGATCAGAGAGGATAAACAGTAAATACTTAAGAAACCTGTTCTGAAGAAGAAGGCATTAAATAGCTTGTTTTTATACCTTCATAGGTGGTTTTCATCAGTGTTACCACCTAAGCATCTCACAATCCTGTTGGATAGAAAATTCACTGACCACAGGAACTGCTTTGCACAGAAAGGCAAAAAAGAACAATTCTCTTTATTTCAAGGTTCCACATTCATAAAACTTGTTACACTTCCCCTCACTCCTGTCTCCTGCTTTCTCCCCTAAAACTGCTTTTGTGGTTCTTTGTCTTTTGTCTCTACATAATCCAGGGTAAAATTTCACAGTTCTCCTAGTCTTGCACATTAATTACTTATGAAGCACAGTCATCTGCTCTCTTTAGAGAATCTGAGATTGCAAAATATAAATGAGGCATTATTTAAAAAAAAATAATATTTATTTTAAATAGATACGAGACAACAAAAAAATAAAATGTGAAAGTCTGCGAGAATATCTCAGTTATGTGAGTAGTTTGAACTTTTTGAATCATATGTTAATGAACATATCTGTCTCCCTAATGTTGTGTTCAATTATTTTAGAGCTTTAGCAAGCTCTTCTTTGGTCTAACTTCATTAACTGCGGAACTGTTTCTTCTGGCCTATTCCTTCCCTCCTTAGGTCTTTAATCATAGAGCTTTCATTTAAAATAACCCAATATATACTGATACACGAAGTGTCTTAGCAATTTACAAAATATGTAGTAAACATAAGCTGCTATTAGAAGCTTCCAATTTCTCTCACAGACTGAATATAAGTAGCTATCTCCTGGGACTAAGAGGAATACATGATAAAACAGCAGGTTTTCAGAGTTATCATGCCTGGAGCTGCTCTAATTTGCACAACACTTTCAGCCTGGGGCTGTGTCAAGTTTTATTAGCTGAAGTCTGCAGGGCAAACAAATGCTGAGGTCAGTTCAGAAAAGTTTCCAAACTTTTGAATTTTAACTGAGTTAACCATGAATTGATAGAACGCTGGGATATATGCAACTGTTAGGTTCAAATATTAAAGGGGGAAATATTCCCAGTCAAAATGAAAAAAATTACATCAGGATTTAAGATAATTTATAATTTCCATTATTCTCCTCTGTAAGGTGACAGTTACTGAACAAAGCTTTAGATGCTTGCATAAAACTCACTTTAAGTCATTTGACAATAAACAAAGGAAAATAATTTCAGAAGCTAAAGAGGCCTGAAAACTTTTCAAGAATGTTAGTAGAAGTTATGTATTCCTCATAAATTCTTGTGCCTCCTTATGTTGATTTATAAAGAAATCTGAAGTTGGAATCGTTAACAACGAAATAATCCAAATCAATTATATGGTAAATTAATTTTCAAGAAAGCCAAGATAGAACTACTCCAAGACCAGTAGTTTGGGTTGCTACTACTGCAAATAGCAGTAATTTAATTTATATTTCAAAAGATTATCATGAGAGTAACCTACTATTTTCATTCTTATTTTGGTATTCTTTGTTTCAAAATCCATAGTTTTTCTCACTGCCATAAGCACATTTCTTTCAGGCAAAATTATTCCTGACTTGCTTATTATATAAATTAGGTGATTTGTCTCTATACTGTATGCAATATATGTACATACATTACAAATGTTATTATATATGACACTGCTATTGTATCATTCGATGATATTGCTTAAAATGTATTTTTTTTAAATTTATTTAAACTTTACATTAGGCTGATTAGTTGTACAAAGAGGTCTGAAGAGGTCTAGGCCATGCTGTTTGCGTCGGGATCAACTGTTTGGAAAATGTAACATATTTGTTTCCTCATTTTTTGTTCAGATATGTCTGAGTCAATATTGGCTTTCACTCCCAAAAGGAACCAAACTACTTTTTTCTCCTCCTCTTAACTTGAAAGTCTCTTTGGATGTATGCAGCTAGTTCTTGGTTAGCCACTTCCTCTTGCTGCAGTTCTGTTTTTAAAAAAACATTATGCAAAACAGCTGCATTGTTTCATGCAGATTGGCCTAAATAAAACTGTTATGACACGAATAAATGACTGCACTGTAAAGGCCGTAGTGTTTGTCATATATTTATTTAAACAGCTGGCATTGGATTTACACTGATTACTTCTCCCATGAACTTAATTTTAAAAGGTAGCAAAGGAAAATAATTTCTTCCATGAACCAGTGTAATCTTATCTCCTAGCTCATTCTATTTTCTACTGTTCTAGTCTTTACAGTTTTGTTTTGTTCTAATTTTATCAAATATCTTGAGAAAATTTTCCTCTAAATTCTTGAAACATATACAATTCTCTTGTGTCAGAAATGTGAAAAGTTTCTTTTTTTTTCTCAGTCTCAGATGCAAACAATCTTATTTTATTGTGGAAAAGTAACAGTAGATGTACTCTCTCATAATTTAATAGCTGCTGAAATAGAACAGATGGGATCTTTGTGATTGTCATCCAATCAGTTGCTGATGCTTAGTTAGAAAAAACCTAGTTAACATTCTTCAGCTCAACAGTGATTAATAACCCCACCTTCCACCCACTGCACTCCACTCAAAAAAAAAAAAAAAAAAAAAAGACCAGAAAATAAATAGGAAAATAGGAAAGTCAAACATTTCAATGGGGAAGCAAATACCCTGTTTGCTCACTGACATTGTAAATTCTCAGTGAAAGAGGATGTATAATGAATGAGAAGATACATGACCAAAAGAGTATGATGAAAAAGAAGAAATAGAGGCTGAGAAAAGATTAGGTTGTACTGTTGTCTATTTGTGCCCTTCTGAAAGTATTTTTTCACATATGTTTTACAAAGTGTATTCTATTAGAGGCTAAATGGTTATTTATTGAGTTTAGAGTCCTAATCACTGAATCAGAGAAGGGTGTAATGAAGCTGCTGTGTCAAAAAGCCTCCAATTGTTTTATGGTTTGGTCAGCTGGTTTGGTCAGTTGCTGTAACTTTTCTACAGACTTTTCTTTCATTTTCCTTTTTGGATATTCTTTGATGCAGTAAGTATTACAAACTACAAACATTTGAAATATTTTACTTAAAAAGCAATTGTGCACTGTATCAATGATGTTGTGAAAAATAAGCAGATTCATAGAATGCTTGGACCTTAATTTTCATTTATCTTTAGCCCCCTTGACTTGCTCTGGTTATGTAAAGGGGCTTTAAAATTGTGTTTACCATGTCTTAAAGGTTCCTCATCAGTACCACTGCCAGACAAAAGGGCCATAGCGTAGATGAGAATCAGGCCTCCTAAAGAGTGTTTGCACAGCAGGTTGTCACTAAGGTTATTTAGCTGCAGCTGCTTCTGCAGTAGAGACACATTTAGAAAATTCACTGTTAAATGAAATTCCAACTCTCATTTGCCTTGCACCTCATAGGACAATCACAAACTAAAGTACAGTGGTGCAACACAGAGCTTGTGGACGTGTAAGAAATAAAATATATACAAATAACCTTTTTCTTAAGATGTAGTCCTGTTAGTGGTTAACAATCCAGTTTCAATGTGTCATCTAAACAAAACATAGCGCTCGAATGGTTTTAAATAGCTCACCGGTTGTAAGACTTGATTTCTCTTATAGTGCTCTGGAAATATCTAATTTCTTTTCAGTACTACACTTGGTGACAATGAAAGTTAGATTTCAATTACTTCCACATAAAAGTAGAAAACCACAGTTTAGTCTTTTGTGGAATAAAAAAACATAAAGGAAAAATAAAAAAGAAACTAAGCCCAAAAGCTCTTGTAATTTTATTGCAATACTTCTTGTCTTATTCTTACATATATAAGAATTAAAAAAAAAAAAATCACCTTCCTATTCTTTCAGTACAGGTTGCTGATTCTTCTGTTTATGGTTGTAATATAAATGGATTGTTTGGAAGGTTACAGTGGCGAACTCAGTGTTGTCTGGAAAATACCTCTTGACAAGCTCACAAAAGATTTATTTGTAAAGAAAGTGCATGGTCCTTGGCAGAAGGATGCATTAGTAGAGTTATTTCACAGAGGATAATGTTCTGAATCTGGTAGGTTAGTCTTTTGAAAAGTAAACTGCCCTTTGCGGGTGACTTTAACAGTCACAGAACAACATTTTACTCCAGCATTTAAATTTAGTATTCTATCCAGAAAAATAGTAAATTCTCTGTGAGTTAAAAGAAGATCAGATTAATCCATGCTGCAACAAAGTAGTATTTGTTTTTTTGTATTCCCATTCAACATTTTATAGGTAGAATATATTCATATTAGTATATATTGCCTTCGCAGTATACACTTATTGTTCTGTTTCCTCAGTACTTTTTTCTTTATATTTTCTTCTGTCTCATTTTCCTTTCTATGTTGTACTATCTACTGCTTATATTCTTTCATCATTGAAGACAAGTTCATACTTTACGGAAATCTGTTGACATCTAAATGTCAAGCTCTTCTACTCTCTTTTGGTAGGGAAAAGAAACACAGAGAACTAATTGCCTAGAAATAAAAATGTCCTCCTTTTTAGCTTTTTTGAAGGTTCTATCCATTCACAAACATCTGTGGAATAATTTGTGCTTGAAAAATTTGCATTGAGTCCTCTCAAGCTACACCCAGCAGCAAGCAGCAAAATACCTATTTGGCATTTTGTCATGCCAAGCAGTTTGGCATGAGAAAACATCCTGTGAGCTTCCAGGCTGTTACGCACACAGTCTGATCTTACAGATTTCTGACCTTAGTACATTCTTATTAGATTAATCTACTTGTCTCAAGTAACATCATAGCCCTGACACTGTCATTTGGAATGACTGTGTATGCATTTCAGAACATTTTTGGCAGATATTTCAGGTTTTTTTAAATTACTTTTTTCCACTTCCGTAGCATCAAAACATAACAAATATATAACAAATATAACAAATCAAAATATATTGTTATGTATTTGAACCTTTGATGAGGTCTAGCTGTCCTTTTTGCTACTTCTTTATAGGTCCTAACACCTTTTCATTATTAGTTCTAGCATATATTCAGGTAAATTTCCAAAGTCTCAGGTTCTTATGCCTGTTTTCCTTGGACAGAGTAATTAATATTTTGAAATATTATGAAGTTTGAGTCAGTAGTTTTTTACTGCTTATTAACATATGGATATACAGTTACATGCTTATAAGGTCTGTTTCTACTAATTATAATTTTATTTTCTCATCCTTCGGTTTTCATTTTCTTAAAAAAGCTGAAGCTACACTGGGTGATCATCATTTACCCAAAAAAAACAAAAAATTAAAACAAATCCCAACATGCTTCTGATTTAAATATTTAGGTAGAATAGCAGAAGTGTTATGAAATTACCTAAATTATACATGCCAAATGGATGAGTTACATGCTTGAGCATTTAGTAGAACACCAAACCTTCTACTCTAGCTCTGGTTTATTCCCAACCCAGACCTGTAGCAACTACAGGTGAAATCTAGTGGGTGTTTTGTAGCTCATCATAACAGACATCTTTTACAAATAGACAGAAAACAAATTTAAACAAGAGCAAAAATAAAGTAGAAGTAATACAGAATACCATACATGTATTGAAACATCAAAATATTATTTTTAAAGTTTACACATTGCTCCTAACTATTTGTTTTTGCTGCATCCACACTCTGGGAAGCTGCTCATTGAGATTTGTCCACCTCTTATCTGTTGCTCATTGGTACTTTGAATCAAACCCACTGAATAGATGACCAAATGTTGCAGTAGAATTTTAGCAATTATTTCCATGGGAAAAATCTTCAACTTTAAGTTTCTCTGTTTAAGTAAGGACTAAATGCACTGTCTGTAAGTGTTGAAAATAGTGTAATAAGAAAATAAATTTTGTTTTGAGTTAATATACGTGTAAAAAATGTGTTGGATTTTTCACCATTTTTTCCAATTTGGCATAGCAAATTGATTGTAGAAATACTTTATTTTATGACAGTGTTTTAGAGAAATGTGAGAACTAAAAGTCAGGTGAGTATC
This sequence comes from Pyrocephalus nanus, assembly GCA_038380795.1. NCBI lineage: Eukaryota > Metazoa > Chordata > Aves > Passeriformes > Tyrannidae > Pyrocephalus > Pyrocephalus nanus. The sequence goes on along the minus strand of CM076265.1, from coordinate 45,006,732 downwards.
TAATGTAAAAATTAATTCAGAAAAAGTGGAAAAAAATTTAAAAAAGTAATTTCAGTAGGAAATGTTTTCAACAGGAAAACGCTTTTAGCCATGTATGCAAGTTTTGCTACTGCAAAGAAAAGAGGGTAAAAAATGTCAAGTGCAATACTTTAATCACATTTAATTGTACAACTAGTTTATGTAATTTCATTCTGTTCTGATGAGAGTTATCAAATTTTGCAGAAACACCTCAGAGTTCTGTTTTCAGAAGCTGCTATTAAATATTCAGAACCTTGCTCAATGCCACTGCATTTTTATGGGTAGATATTTCATCCAGTATTATAACAGCTCCCTCAAAAAAATTAAAAACCTAAAGAAGTGTGAATCTGTGGAATCTGTAAGTGATTTTTCCGCAATGTCTGTCCCAGTAGAAGCAACCTCTTTTGCTTCTGCAATCTAAAGACTAGCAGATATTTTAATATATTTGCTTAGAATACCTAGCAAAAGTATATTGCATTTCACTTTGAAAACACAAAATAACTTAGAGAGATCAGAGAATTACACCTTAATGCATGTAAACTGTCTACAGTGACAAAAACCTCACACGGTTCCGGCATTATAGGTACAATGGAGCCTCTTCAGAATAATAAAAGCTAGAACCAATTTTACCAGGACTTGTTGAAATTTATCTTTTGTCATGACTGGGTCTTTGTTTTTCTCACAGATTATCTACTGTATGTTAAGTATGTACATAAAAGCTTGAGAATATTATATGGCTTTTTTCCAAGAAAAAGCCAAAAATAAGTGTGGCTCATAAAAACTGTCACAGAAGTATAAACACTACATCCAAACAAAAAAAAAGGTGTCACAATGCAGGAAAATAATTAAAGGATCCTCTTGAAATTCAATACCTTAAATAAAGCAATATTGTAAAAGTAGTCTCAGTTTTTAGTTTCCTGCTGTTAACTTTGAAAGTAATAAGCATGCATAGTCAAATATATAAGTAACAGCTACTCCAGTATAAGTATATTCTCCCCAAGAACTTTTACAAAATTTAAATCAGACCATAAGACATCAAGGTGGGTGTTTTTACCCTAAAAACAGAAAGCAAGCAATACTTATGGCTGTGTTGATATTTTACACACAGTTCCATATCCAAACTAGTATATATTATTATTTCATTTCACATATATTTTACTATAATCCAATCTGATTAACCTCCTTAAGCCATTACATTCTACCTTTCCCTCTAACTCAATGGAAATCATGTTTATTTTGTGTGTAGTTCTGTGCATCTTTTTTATGTTTTGGGATTTTTTCCTCATCTGAGAAGCAGCTTCAAATACTCAGATATTCTAATGCAGTCTAAATCCACTGGGGTAGTTACTTCTGGTTATCTATTTACTTTTATTGTAAGGGATGCTTAGTGTATGTCTATCTTTTGAATCTGTATTTTCTGCAGCTACAGTAGATTCATAACTCCTGGGAACCACTTGGCATTGCTCTCTGCACAGGTGTGAGTCTAAAATTTCAATCTCTTCTTAAAGAACCAGCAAACAAAGATATTTTTTTTTTTATCGATGACTACAAAAAAAAAAGCAACTGTCTCTACCAGGAATTCTATGCTTTCTGTTTCATTGAAAAGTAAGTACGTGACCATTTCTATATATCGTAGAATCAGACAATCATTAAAGTTGGAAAAGACTCTAAGATCACCAAGTCCAACCCTTAACCTAGCACTGCCAGATGCTCCACTAAGTCCCTAAGAACCAAATCTACATGTTTTTTTTTTCAACCACTTCCATGGTCAGCCTGCTCCAATACCTAACCACCTTTACAGCAAAGAAATTTTTTCCTAATATCCAACCTGAACTTTCCCTGGCACAATTTGAGACCATTTCTGCTTGTCCTATCCCTAGCTGCCTAGGAGAAGACACCAACTCTCACCTTGCTACATCCTCCTTTCAGGAAGTTGTAGAGAGTGATAAGATTCCCCCTGAGACTCCTTTTCCTCAGGCTAAACAACCCTAGCTCCCTCAGCTGCTCCTCACAAGACTTGTTTTCCAGATCCTTCACCAGCTTCGTTCTGCTTCTCTGAATGTGTTTCAGCACCTCAGTGTCTTTCTTGTAGTGAGAGGCCTAAAACTGAACACAGGATTAGAGATGTGCCCCACCAGTGTTGCTGCCCTTGTCCTGCTGGCCACACTATCTCTGACACAGGCAAAGATGCCATTAGCATCCTGGCCATTGACCACCTGGGCACACTGCTGGCTCACGTTCAGCTGGCTGTTGACCAGTCCCCCAGGTCCGTTTTGGCTGAGCAGCTTTCCAATCCCTCTTCCCTTAGCCTGTATTGTTCCATGGGGACCTGACACTATGAAACATTTATGTCTGGAAATAAGCACCTCCACAAAATACAGAGGAGAAATTTAATATTACTAACGTTTGAAAGGGACAAGATTCTGTTCTCTCCTCAAGGGCTTTTCCATTTTAACCTGTTACAGATTCTAAGACAGGTAGAAACCTAGGAAATGTAAGGTTCTCAGTAGCCAAGGCAGTGAGAAGTCACTTAGTGATAAAGTAAATCAGTGTATTTCATTGTCTGAAGTATTTCAACATTTCAGCTTTTTGCACGAACTATATATATTACCTGTACAGTTTAATTAAAAATTACAACATAAAAGATGAGAAATTTTGGAGAATATGGCAGCATCTTTTGTGTAACAGGAACAATAACATTAAGAAGTAAGGCAGCAGGGTTCCCTGAGGCACACTGCTATGCTCAAATACTAGAAACTGGTTAGTACATATGCATAACTCAGCCAACTTTGTTGTGTGTTTTGTAATATAAGATACTCTGCAGGGTTTAGATGATAATTTACTCCAGTAGTTTTCAAATTAGTACACAAAAATATGAGGCAGCATAATTTTCTTCTTGTTTTCAGATCTGAAAGTCCAGAAATGAAAAGTCAAATACCTTGCTGAATGGCAAGAGTCAAGATTCCACCTCAACTATATATATTAATCAATGCAGTTTCAGACACATGGAGATCCAACCTCCATTTCCTTTCAAGATTTAAACCACAGGTGAATATTTTATGAAGTTTTTTAGTAAATGTTAGTTTAAACTTCCTACTTACTCTCAGAAGATTGCTCTTATCTGAATCATATTTGAAAGGAAAAACAAAATAGGTAAATTAATTGATCTGGTATTTGACATGAAGCTGAAAATATATAGTAGGATTAAAATTTATGAGAAACCTGGAAAATGAAGGCTGAGTAATTTTGACTTAGAGCCTGGGGTTCCTGCCTTATCAGAATAATTTTCTTCTTACTGTGTCATCACACAGGATCATACATTTTGCTTTGCTTCAGTGAGGACTTCTGAAATATGATGTTTATCTTAAATGCCTGAAGAAAGTTGGTTGAAATTGCTTAAATGCTTGAAAAATTCGGTACATAAAATGGTACATATTTGTACATAGAAATGGTTGATTCTGATCAGCTTAGCCGAATGAATCCATGAGTGGAAAGGGTGCTATTGGACAGTAAATGCACTGATAACCAGTTTGCTGCTACAAGTAAGTGCAATATGAAATATGCTCTTCCTTTAAAGCCTAAATGGGGGAGAAAGTAAAAAGATTGAAAAATATATGAACATATGTTTTACTTTTCTTTTGGTTCCATATATTCTTTTCTATTATCATTAAAATTTGCCCTAAAAGAATAATACAATATAGAAAATCACAAACTTCTAGTAAAAAAATTTTTTTAAATTTACAAGATCAAATCTTTGTTGTTTAGCCATGATAGCAGAAACCTTTGTTCTCCCTGAAAGGATCAAGTATTTTTTTGGTGATTCTTTAATAAACCCATGACACAGGTGTTTATTTCACAGTTATTTTTTTCCCTATCCTCTTCCTTCTCTGTCTTTCTAGCAATGCAACCATAAAGCTCACAGCGCAATTACACACAAAGGGTAATTTTGTAGGCTTATTATTTTATTTTTTATGTTGTAGGTTTTTGTTGGTTTGGTTTGTTTTGTTTTTTTTTTTTTTAAGAAGGGGGTGCTGGGTTATTTTTGGTGGTGATTGTGTCTTTGGTTAGTTTGGATTTGTTTGGGATTTTGTTTGTTTGGTCGATTGGTTACTTAAAAGATCTGACTTATTTCTCTACAGGAATTTCTTTACAAAAATATTTCCAAAGTTTTTTTTCTATAGTTGGATTTAAATGAACAATTTACACAGTATTAAGCCAACATCTTCTCAAAGTTTTGTAAAAGAGAGTAAAACTGATTTAATTTTGTTAATGCTATAGTAATTCCACAGCAGAATCCATCAAATGACAAGCATTTATTGCCTGCTCTTATGCATTTTCTGTTAGTTTTTGTTAACTTGATCAGATCAGGGAGTTACTTTTATTGCAGAACTCATAAAAACATAGCTAGAGACTGATCAGATGATATATAATCATAGAATCAGATGGGTTGGAAAGGACCTCTGAGATCATCAAGTCCAACCCTTGATCCACTACCACCCCAGTTACTAGACCATGGCACTCAGTGCCACATCCAGTCTCTTCTTAAATACCTCCAAGGACAGAGAATCTGCCACCTCCCTGGGCAGCCCATTGCAATGCCTGACTAGATTTCTAATGCATAGTCAGACGAAAACATGACTCAAGTCTCATTGATATTGGAAGCCAACAGGAAGACACAAGAAATTCTGTATATAGGAGGATTGTACTTACCCTTCCAAAAAAAAATTCCTCGTCTTAAACAAACTGGAACATTTTCTTCTTGGCTAAAAAGTGAAATCATAAAGTATTCTGTAGGGTAAGAGTACATACATAGGTAAATTAATCCACATTCTCATGTGTGAGGAAATTAAAAAATCTCCAATTAGTAGAATTGGAGGGTTTAATATAAAAATATTATTGTAAACAAAGTTTTTATTCTTACTTTAACTTTGAAATATTTCATATTATAATAAATGAAGTCTCTGTTTTACCTCCTAAATCAATCCATTGAATAAAGACAAATACCTTAGTAAAGGAGAGTTAGCCCAGCTTTAAGAAAAAATTATGAATTTGTTCTTCAATGAGCTAAATAGAGACTAGGATCATGTTTACTGTGCTGTGGAAAAAGAACTTTTCTCAAAGCCAGTGTTAAGGTCCAATTTTTAGGAACTACCATTAGTAAACTCATGAAAAAGTTCTACTGAATAATACTGGTGTGAGAGACCTTTTAGAAAACCACTATAGGGTTAAGAGCTGAATTCAAAATAGGCCTTATATCACTGACATTCAAGTATTCCATCTAAGTCCTTACCTCATCAGAACCAGTAGATTAAAATGAACTTATTTATTACAAACAGCAACATTTCTACAATATAAAATCTTGAAACTTGACAGTAATGCATGTGAGAGTGCAGATATATTTGTGAATGCACACCTGCATCTCTTATTTGTTTTTCTCACACTCAATAATTCTTTCAAAGTAGTCACATGGCTTTCATAATTAATCATAAATATAAGTAATTAAAAACTAGCAAAAACATAGGCTACTGTTTATTTATTTAGATTTTTTTCTCATTAGCAATGTATTCAGAGTAATAAGAACATGTTTTTAAACAAGACACCGATATATAAGAGAGCGCAGTCCTACATCACCTACCATTATAATTGTATTCCAGCAAGAGAAGAATCCAAGAGCTCAGGTGCTCTCATCCCTGAGAACTAATTATTGATCAGACACACTTCCTCTGCAAACCATGTAATACCACATAAAGGTCAGCATGGACTGCACAAATTGCTTTTATTGAACAGTATAGTGAAGAGGCATTTAAGGCAAAAATGCACCTTTATGTTATTTTGGCAGGCAGCTGATTGTGACTGTGTAGTTCATAGTTCTCAAATCTGAAATTGTAACACTGGCTCTCCTGAGCACCTAAGACTTTTTGCTTTGGGAGTTCAGTATCTCCCAAATGAATTAGGCTGAGAAATCTGTTTGCACAGAACAATAAAGCATTAGAAGACTAATGAAATGCATCTGCAATGTTTTTTTTGAACATATACACAGGTGAAGAGAGTGACTCTTTAGAAGACAAACACGCATTTGACTATGTCAGACACTTCAATTCACATTTTGTTGATTGATAACTGATACATCCTACTTCAAAACAGGTGATTTAAATAAAATAGTATTTATGATTATAAGTGACTGTACCATAAAAAAAAATCCCCAAACAAATAGACATAAAAGTCCCCAACCATATTAGATAAATTAGGAAAATAGAATGTGTTGATCTTTCTGAAGCTAAGTTTTGTTCCATCTCTTCTTTTGCAAGAAGAGATGTTCCACCAAATTGAAATACTCAGAAATTTGATACTCAGATTGTACAGAAAACTTCCAAGAGCATCGACCAAATCTGAAAAAAAGTAATATGCAGTTTTAAAGACAGCTAATGTTTAATGCCTTGTTCCACCATTGCTATTGACACTGATTCACTAAACAGCTATTAATGAGCCTGTGAATCTTGCTGTGTGTGGGAAGTCAGTGCCATATTCTTCTAGACCAGCTTCATTACTTTAATAACTGGTAGAGGATAAATCATGAAGAGATTCTGTTAGTGAGCAGTGACACTGCTCAGAAATCAGAAATCAAGAAAACACAATATATAGGAAAAGGTTAAGAGTTTGGTTTATATGAAAGCCAACAGAGAGAGTTATTTTGTAATGCCCTTCAGGCAAGTACAAACTTGCTGCAAAGAAGAAACAAACATGTTTTCTATCTCCCTAATGAATGAGACAGAAATATTTAGTTGTAGCAGTTGGTATTATAATATTTTCAGATGAAGTATTAAGATAAAGTTTTCAACTGTGAAAATTATTAAGCACCAGCCTCTAGAGGCTATAGAACATCTAGCCTTGGAAATTGTTAATTATAGGCTAGTACAGTATCAGGAATAGCCACTGGTACCATGAACATGTTCCTGGCCAGGGCAGTTGACTTTTTCAAGTTCTTTAGTCTTCTGTACTTTCCTTGTAGCTCGTTTTTGTTTGTCATACCATTTCAAGGTTTTCTCCAAGCAATGTCTAGCCCCAGTTTTCATTACCGCAGAATCCAGTTTGAGACAGCAACTACAGTCTTCTTTACATGAGAACCATAGAATCATAGAATCAGCCAAGTTGGAAAAGACTTCTGAGATCCTGAAGTCCAACCCTTGATCCTACATTGCCATGTCACATCCAGTCTCATCTTAAAAACCTCCAGGGACAGAGAATCCACCACTTCCCTGGGCAGTCCATTCCAATGCCCGATTATCCCCTCTGTAAAGAATTTCTTCCTAATATCTAACCTAAACCTACCTTGGCAGAGCTTAAGACTGTGCCCTCTTGTCTTACTGATAGCTGCCTTGGAGAAAAGACCAACTCTCAGCTGGCTACAACCTCCTTTCAGGTAGCTGTAGAGAGTGATGAGGTCTCCCCTGAGCCTCCTCTTTTGCTGGCTAAACAACCCCAGCTCCCAGCTGAGGTAGTTCACAGTTCATACATGACAATGATCACTGATATAACGAAAATAGCAAGAGTTATCAGTTTTAAAGTTTCTAAAACCAATTGTATCACCATCTGAGATCTAGAAGATACTTAGCTAACAGTACAAAATGGCATGTTTAGGCTCCTTATGGGGTTTTTATCCCTTTCTCATGTGGCACTGGTTGCTCAGGCAATAGGATAGTATATTAAATAGGATCAGAATATTCTTGTATCACACTGTGATACAGCACACTGTACAGAGAGGCTTCTTCAAGTCAGAAGATGAAAATATATATCCCTCAGAGAGGAAACAGCCATGTTTTTTTAAGTTATGAAAGTATAACACTAAATACTTGAAGAGAATGAAATCCCCTGTACCATATTCAGCATTTAGGCATCTTTGAGACTGTGGAAAGGCCAAAGTACTGTACAAGTTAGGGCCTTTCTAGAGAGCAAATGAAGATGAAATATATCTATGGCCAGTGATGGCTACTGTGGCTTAGCCAAAGAAAAGGGATGGTGAAAATGTGTAGAAATCCCCATAAAGAAGGAAAATGAAGCAAAACACACTTGAAGGTGATGGAGCTGCAGAGAGATGAAAATGGATGAGTAGTTGCTTAGGGAATAAAACAATAACCCCAAATCACTCTGCTGGAAATCAGCTGATAAACCTGGGTAAATGATTCTGTCATTCAAAAAGAAAATCAAAATTTGTAGTGTGATTTGCTCTCTAGCTGTGATCTGCTGCTTTGCTGTCTAGTGTATATAGACATGAGATGTGGAGACACATAACGATGTACATTACATTTTAACAGCTAATTGAAGCTATCTACATCCAAGTACAGATCTTCACCTCAAATACAAACTGATCTGGTTGTTCTGCAGTTTTGAATCTCGACTGTTGCATCTAGAGATGGTAAGCTTGAATGAGTTTATTGTCCTAATTATCCTCCGTCATAACTCTCCAAAAGTCAGCAGCATTAGCATTTCAAAAGGAATTTAACTGATGCTGTAAGTTTAACTCACACTGTAGTAATCCAACATCACAGAGGGAAATATGTATGCTCTGACTTATGTTCAGACTAGAACACTGTGTTTTTATTCACATTGTTGAAGGCATTTTATTTTGGGTCAATATTTCTTCTAAATTAGATCAAAATAGGCCTAGTGCTGATACTTTTCACATCTTTTTTCTTTTCCCCCACCATGTGGTAGATCAAATAAAAGCAAAAAAAAAAAAAAAAATCAAACACAACAACAACAAAAACCAAAAAACAAACAAACAAACAAAAAAAAACAAAAAAACCACCAAAAGAAAAGAAACCTCTAAAGTCCAGAGTTCTCCCTCCTATGATGATATGATGGTCACCAAACTGTCAAATATTAGCAAAATCTTGCTGCATTTTTGAATAGTTCTCATTTGTAATTTTCTAAAACAGCCAAAATCTGGAACAAATATCAATCAAAAATACCTATCAAAGCCTCTAATTAATATCACCTGAAAACAAAAAAAATCCATCAAACAAAAGCAGTTATTTTTCAAACAAGATTATCCTTTAACAAACAGTTAAAGGATAAATAGAAATATAATTAATTAGATTTTAAATCATTCAGTTAGTGAAAAATAAACCTAATGTCCTCGATAGGATTTTGGGTTTGGTATTGATTTCCTTATTTTTAGCCAGAGAAAATCAAATACTCCGATTCACTATGGTATGGTTGCAAAGTTTAAACTTCTGAGCAAATGTGAACAAAATCACTGTTTGTGACACAATACTGTCTAAAATCCAAAGGAATAATTTTTGTCTCCAGGAGTCTGGAAGAAGTACTACTTTAGGAAAGACTAACAGAGTTACCTGAGTAGAAAGTTTGTTAAGTAACACAAATCATGAACATTTGAATATATTTTATGCCCACTGTCTCCACATCCAAATCCTTTACCTACAATTCAGAGTAAATAACAATTTAATTTTATGATAGTGAGAGTGTTAAATAAATGTGTGCAGAAAAAGTTGGCAGCTTCATTGTTTAGAGACTTTCAGCATTAAAATAAATCATAGCAGCAGCCCAGTGCTGGCCTCAGAGACCTTGTTTTTTTCCTCCTTCACACAAAGCCAGCTTCTGTGCTTGCTGTGCCTGAATCCTCCTTCTAGCTAGAAAAGAGCAGAGAAAGAAAAATCTATTTCAAGACAACTTTTGATATTCCAAATTTTTCTTTTATTTTTCATTCAGACAAATGTCATATCTATCATTCACTTGTAAAAAAAAAAAAGAAAAAAAAAGAAAAAAAAAGAAATGTGTGGGGTGGCAATTCATATAGTTTCATTACTGAGGGATACCAATCTAAAAAGGATGAAATATACTGAGCGATTCAGTTTGTCTGAGTTCAAGGATGTGCTTCATCTCCAAATTAAGATGTGGGATTCAATGTAAATGCCTACATGTGGATGTGTAATGCCATTTGAAGTATCTGCTGCTAACCTCCAGCTATTGTTCCAGGGTGACACAAGACTCCCCTCAATCTTTTGTCACTTCTGCCAATTGTGAGGATTTGGATTTAGATGCTTTGGTGCACCTCAAACACTATTATGCATGTATGTAACAGCAACTAACTGCAACCATAAAGAAGGATTGTCATGGTTTAACCCGAGACATTAACTATGCCTCACTCACACTCACTCACTCACTCACTCACTCACTCACTCACTCACTCACTCACTCACTCACTCACTCACTCACTCTCCCTTAGTGGGATGAGGAGGGAATTGGAAGGGTAAAAGTAAAAAAAACTCAAGAGTTGAGATAAAGACAATTTAAGAAAAGCAGAAGCCATGTAAACAAACAAAGCAAAACAGGGAATTAATTTGTCCCTTCCCATGGGCAGGCAGGTGTACAGCCATTCCCAGGAAATCAGGGCTCAGTCAGGCATATCAGAAGCTTGGGAAGATAAACACCGTCATTTCAAATGCATGTTCCCCTTTCTCCATCTTCCTCCTTCTTTGTATACTGAGAATGATGTTTTATGATATGGAATATCCCTTTGGTCAGTTAGGGTCAGCTGTCCCCTTCCAGCTCCCTGTGCATCCCCAGTCCCCCTGCTGGTGGTCTGATGCTGTGTAGACATTGCTCAGTGACAATGAAAAAAAAATCCCTTAGTTATCAACACTGTTTTCAGTACAAATCCAAAACATAGTCCCATACCAGATACTATGAGGAAAATAAACTCTATCCCAGACAAAAACAGCTCAGAAATTCGTTTTGAGGTTGGACACTTAAATTTCAGTATTTACATGTGACCCAGATACTGTGCAGAACTGAGCCTCTGGTCTTTACAGAGCACTGGTTCTCTTCAAGCAGCTATCTAAATTCACATTTTAATCAAAAGAGATCATGTCGATACAGTCAATGGAGTAGAGAGAGGAATTCATCTTATTTTAAAGCAGATGGCTGTATATTTTAGTCTCCATTGCCTGTACTGAATTCCATTTACTAAAATGGAAATCCCACACTCCACTGCCATAAGTAGAGGGCTAACCCTCTGGACATGAAATGTCAGCAGGAGGAATCCAACCTCTATTTCAAAGTCCTGATTCAGGACATCATTTTTATTCATATCAGTCTCTTTAGAAACACTCAAATGCATGTTGCTTCATACTGGAGACCAGCTGGGACATGCACAAAAGTCTCTATTCACATATAGTAGCCTTTTTTAAGGAAAGTTGGAAATAAATAATCCTCAGTTAATAACTTTGTAGAGCCAAAGCATGACTTTTCAGTTACAATAATCTTTGATGAAAATCTTTTACTTAGATCTATTAATATTATTTCTCTCCTCCAAAATCCAAGGAGGTTTCTTACAGAGTGTAAGAGATGTATAATACATATAATACGTATGTTTTCTTTCACAATATTTCAACAAAAATATAGCAGTTCTGAAATTCCCAGTTTCAAAGATTTTCCTTGCAGATATCAAGCCCAAACCCACACTTTTTAAGACTTTTAGCTGATTAAGTTTTAGGAACTATTGATGAATATTTAATTTCAACTTAAGAAAGAACACTTTTTTTAAATTAAATTAAAATTAGGAGCCACAAACTGAGCATTATCCCTAAAGTAATGGAAATATACTTCCATGAATCTCTGTCATTTCCTTCCAGTTGTTTTATTTCCCTGTTGTAGTAAAATATCTATGCTGACAGTAAAGTCTAGATGTGTAAGGCATCTAATTACTCAATTTCAGCAATAATATATCTTAGATGAACAACATTCTTGGTATTGGAATGTAATAAACACATGTGTGTATCTGTGCATGCATTTGTATAAATAAGCAGAATTATATAAATGGGTTTAAATGTATTTTTCAATTAAAGAATTATATTTAAATCTTCTTGAAATATAATAGTTTTAAAAAAATCAAGAAAAAAAAACAAACACAACTTCTAGGTATTAGTGACCATTTACATAACGTGTCATTTCACCACAACTTATAATTGGAACTGAAACCTTATATGGCCTCAGTACCTTTTAAGATATTCTGCTGATATGATTAATTTTAACTGGACACAATGACTTTATAATGTGTTATGATAGTTCTTATATCTGGATGCATAAAATATGAATATTGGCAATATAATAAAGACCTAGGAAAGAGTATGCATGTTTTAGATTGCAAACCATTGCATGGTTTCAAGGAAAACATAGGCAAAATTTCATTGGAAATGCTACAAACAAATGTGCCTTGAATCCTATTTTACGTATAGGAGGTCTTTAAAAGGAAATGTGTCTGAGGAAGATTGCCTCAGAGCTACTGAAATGGGCTCTGAGGTGACAAGGTATCACAATGAATAGTGCAAAAATGTTATTTAGCTATTACTTGGTAGAGGTTTTTCATTATTTTCTTACATCATGAAGATGAACCAAGGAACAGAGATGTGGAGAATAAACTATTTCTCTACATGACCCTTGATCATTCACTAGCTAAGAATTATGAAGTCTTCATTATCTACCTCTATATCAAAAAATATTTGACTCTTAGTTTTACTAGAGCTGAATTTTTTATTTTTGGTCATAACTTCAAACAAAATTAGCACTTTTCAATATTTATATCCTATCATATGAAATGTCAAATAATAACTTAAGGAATTGTTATAACCAAATGAGTAGCAGGAAACTTTGCCAGTGCATTTATGACATAATTCTAAAAATCTTGGGACTATAGAAATAAGCTGGAATTATTTTTGACACAAAATAAATGATTAATAAAACAGACCTATGTTTGCTTTACAGAATTTTATAACTTGGTCTTTCAATTGATGTCTTTCTTTTTGAGAGTTAAATTTGGAGAGTAATAGAATGGTCCTGTCCTAGCTAAAGGAAACTCACATCTAGTCATTCACACTCCTCATCCTTCTTTCATCAATATATCATTGAAAATCCTTCTACAGTTGAAAATTGCCTGATACTTACGTTGCAGTTGCCCAGTCAAAGGTACCTTTAGTTAAGGCATATCCAGATAATGTCAACAAGAAGCAATGAATGGATGAAGTAGACATATTTGTCTTTTAAATTTTTTTGTATTTTTTAATTTTAAAATTATTTAAAATTAGAATTTAAAGATGTCCTTTCTTTTAAAGTAAACTAAATGTTCTTTCTAAAAAGCCTTTAAGATTGGGTTATGACTTTTCAGAATTAGAACAGTTGCATAATGTTCTTCCACCTATGGTAAAAGGCTCCAATGAATTTTTCTGACCTCTTTTTCTGGCTTTCTCTTTTGTAACACAGTTTTAACTAAAAGTATTTTACTTGCCTAGGACCAGGCTGTCTATAGACAACCTCAGTGAATAGATAAGCATTTTATAAGAACTTCTTCAAAAAAAGTGTGTGTGATAGTGATAAGGCTGTAGTGATAAATCTTCTTAACAATGAATATTGAAATTTTCTAAAACAAAACTAATAATTTCATTCATGTATGCCTTCTGTTATATTTTCCTGCTCTAGAAGCAGTACAGAAGTTGTACATTAAAAGATGGAGTTGACAGAAAGCAGTAAAAATATGTGAAGTAATAAACCAGTTCATTTTCTCTGCTGAAAATCTTCATGTACACAGCAAAGGCACACATCCTTTTTAAATATGCCACAAAGAATGTTCACCAATTTAAAAGAAAATGATTATACTAATATAATGCTAATTCAAAATTCAGTAAGCAAGGCTGTGGATCAGAATCTGTCAGCTTCTTACAAAAGTCAAAAGACATTATCAGTCAAACCAGTAAGTTTAAAAAAACCTTAAAACCTTTTCATGGGTAGCTGTTGCATTATGTATAGCTTAGGGTTCTTGCTCTCATAATGGAGTCACAGAATCAGAGTATCATTTAGGTTGGAAAAGACCTAAGATTATCGAGTCCAACCTTTGACTGACCATGACCTTGCTGTATTTTATGACACGAATTAAAGAAAAGGAATTTACAGCAACTGCAATAATTCTGAAAAATATAGTTTCTGCAGTTTTGACCTATCTTGATAGACTGAAGGGAGGGTGATAAAAACTGCAATCTTAATAAATCTCCTGAAGCTAAAGATTTAAAACTCACACTGTTTCAAATTAGTGAGGACAGCAATATTTATTTGCTGTTGAATTCTTACCAGCATGACATTTCAGCAGGAAACACCTTATAAGACTTCAACTTATAACTACAGAAGTTGCAAACAAGTACTTAAACCACGCCTAAGTAGGAAGGTTTGCATATTGAACAAAAAGATTGATTGCCTTTCCTGTCTCTGATCTTTCCAGAAAAGCTACTTGTGAATTGCAAGTGAAGGAAGCCTAGAAAGGACAGGAAATAAAGACAACACACTTTGTGTCCCTTCATTCTTGGGGCAACTGAACAACATTACAGTCCACCAGATCCAGTGCTTTCCAGCAAGTTGTCTCTGTCAAATAACAACTAGGAAGGTGTGGATCCAGATGACATCTTTCTTGTTTGTCTGTTTTTTTGCTTGTTTTGTCTTCAAGGGAGAGTTGGATGATTAGCTAGCAGAAGGAAAAGGAGAGTAAAGCTCATCAGCAGAGCCAGCAGTTACCAATAACAGTCTCAGCCACAACAAAGGAAACAAGCCCATCACAGCTCTTGTCACTATATTTATTTCCAAAACAAAGGCTTATACTATTCTGAAGCAGGATTGCAAACCCAGTGTTATTTTCAGTCTACTTTCCCCTCATGACCTGATGTCTAGTTGCAGGTTGAAGCTAAACTATGCTTTCAAAAGTGGTGATGTGATTGACTCAAATAATTATCAGCCTATCTCAATACTCTCAGCTGACTCTGAAATCACTTTGAAAGGTGTGGCTCAGGTTCAGTGGACAGCCTACTCAAGAGACCGTAACATTTTCTTTCCATATTTAGTAGGTTCTGTAGCTAAATGAGATGCCTTTGTTGCCAGAAAATCACTTTCCTATAGACTCCACCACTGAAGAAGTGAGAGTGAGACAAATAAATCTTCTTATGACTCACACCACCCCAGTGCTGTAATGGATTTGAAAAGTTTAATGAGAAGTTGTGGAAATAAAGCAGCAATTAAGCTCATCAATGAATTTCCAGACTTCTATAAAAGACATTTTTTTATAAGAAAACAGCAGTGTCTACTTTTTTTTTTACTACTAGGTAACAGGTAGCTTGCATCGATCTTCCTGTGTGGAACAGAATTTAGCTAGTTTGGAATTAGAATATGAATCTTTAATGAAAAAGAAAAAATAGTGTCATAAAAGAAAAGATTATTTCCTTTAAAACAATGTGAAACAGTAATTTAGGGGTAGAGACAATCCAGGAGGATATCTGCACTCACTTAAAATTATATTAACTGGGAATTTTAAGCAAGTTGAAATGGTGTAAATGCAGCTTCTATGAATAAGAATCAATTGGAGGTTTTCCAAAGCAACACCTTTATAGAAAAATAATCACAGGAATGTGTCAAAAGCTGAACACTTCTGGCAATATTTCTAAAGATCTAAAAAAAGAAGCATTTCAACACTTCATGATTACAGCACTTTCCTTTTTGTGCAAATATTCCTGTGATATAATAAAAAATGAAAATATGTCAAAATAAAATAATTCAGCAGGCTGAAAATTATGAAAGGCCTAAGCCTAAACAATTGATGATTTCTACAGAAAGCTATGTTCTTTTTTTAAAAAAGAGCAACAAAAAAAAAATAATTCATATGACTCACAAAATGCAAAACCAGTTCAGACCTGTCTTATAAATGCACTAATAGCACAGGTTATTGTCCTTTGGATGACACATGTTCCAAATTAGTTGTGCTGGCCATTTTCCAAAATAGATAATTACATTCTGCTTACCTGTTATCTTCCTGCTGTTTTTCTTGTAAGATGTATTTTTTGTATACATCTTGTTCCAAAATGTTGTTAATGATGCTGTCTTCACAACACTGTTTTTTTCTCTATTTTTTAAGCATTAAAAAATACACTTTCTATAGAAGGCATGCCTCAAGCAATAACAGATGATCTCTGACACCTAAAAATGACTAATTCTATAGCAACAGATTTGTCTCTTTTTAAACCTTCAGCAATATGAAATAAATTTTCCAAAAAAATCCACAGAACCTGTCATGCTAGGAAAATGTGTGTTTCAATAATCTCAAGAACACCCAAGAGCAAATGTAAAATCTAGAGAGCTCTTAAATGAAGCAGCCAGTGTAAATTATGATCATAGATTGAACTGGACATTTATCTACCAATGAAGAGAAGGATTTAATTCCTCTGTAAGCTTTCTTTAGCATTTGAAAGATCAATGGTATTATTTAATGATATAAACAAATAAAAATCCAGTCTCTATTGATTAGTTTTCCCACATAGATACTGATCAGTATCTATTCAGGTTATTAATAAAATTCACATATATGGGAGTAGCCTTTTATGTATATTAACTTTATTAAAGTTTGAAATTCTACATTTTGGATAGTGTCCTATAACATTATCTCAAAAAGCTATTTTATTGTTAAGGTCCAGCCAGGTTCTCTTCATCACTAGAAGTTCTGTTGGACTGGTTTTCATCTTCCAGGCAAAGCTTTCAGTGCTTCTATGCCCAAGTATATTTTCTGGTAGGCTTAAATACTTCCTCTGACTTTTTTGTCATTCTGGTACTTTGTTGCTATTGGGATTTCAGCTATTCATATTATCCCACATTTCAAATTCTAATAATTAAAGGAGTTACACTTTATTGCTAAGCTTTGGATCTTAAACATATTTAGGTATCATTCCAGGTTAGCCACAAATTAAACAAATCCTGGGCAGTGGGAATTATAAAATAAATGTGTAGAAAGAAATACACAGGCTGTTCTCTGGGCAATGAGGACAAGTCCTTCTGTAGAGAGTAACAGTAAGTAGTGTTTTGATTTGAAGAACAATATATTTCCCCTCCCCTCCCCTTCCCTTCCCAAACCTTCCTTTCTCAAATCTTCCCTTCCCTTCTCTTCCCCTCCCAAGCCTTCCTTTCACAAACCTTCCTTCCCTCATTTCAGCAGATGTGGCTGTCAGAGCTTACCAAATGGGATATCTATTATAACGACAGAGATTCAGCCATTGTTTCTAATGAACATGAAATAAAAAATGATTCCTGAGTTCTGGCATATGCCCTCAGGAAAGGTGTATCTCCTTCCAGTAGGGATTTTGAAACTGGTATTTAATTTTCATTTTTGAGTCTATTTAGAGCAATGTGTTCTCCAAATCTTTGGCATGCCTGGCTTTCATATGATAATCAAAACTGCCATATGTTTAAGAGATTTTCTTCTCACTTAACTGCTTTAACTTGCAGAAATAATCAGCATGACTCAAAGCCAAATTCAATAGCATGATGAAAAGAAAACTCACGAAGCAACTGTCCATCAGTTTTTCATACTGTGACAAAATGGTTTTCATTTTACTGCAATTATTTTGAACAGTTGTGTGTTCACAGCATTATGGTTCAAACTTCCTTTTGAGAGCAGAGATGAGTTAATTTTAATGGAATAGATATTGTAGTTCTATATATATATGTTGCTCACTAATTCATGGGCATGACAAACAAAACTCAAGTTGTTATAGGTTAAAATACTAATTCAAACTACATAGACAGACAAATTAGAAATCACAATATTGCAGAACTTAGATTTGTGTCATAAATGAAAACCTGGTGTAGAAAACTTTTACTTTTCTACTTGACCAGGAGGTGCTCACATAATCAAATGTAGCTTCCCTATGTTTCTGCTTGATTATTGGCTCAAATGTAAAAAGTGAAAAGAAAAGATGGATTATCTTTTGGATAGGATTTACATACACTAAGACAGACATTTAGTGTCTTTATTAGGAAAATCTAGGTTTTAGGCACGCACTACACTAAAGTTACTGAATCTTTCAAATCACTGCTTTGATTAAGCCCTAAATAAGCTTTACCTGTTGGTATACCTTAACAAAATAAAACCCCATGATATTCTCTAAGAGCTAAATTCATTTCTTATCCTGTGCCTACACAAATTTTAAGAAGGGAAGGCAATAAAGATAATGAGTAAATATATTTCTATTAATTCTTTAATTGTACATAAACATGTTTATTGCAATTGTCAATACTGTGGTCTGAATATTGCTAATCAGCTGTGCTCATAGACTCTATTTAGTGTTTTCTACCCATCTATCTGGAAGTAAAACTACATTGTTTATTCATTAGCTGAACAAAAGTCAATGTTATATCATACCTTTCTATTTTTATAATATTTTATTAAGATATTCATTTGCACATATATAGTATAATTTGTACTTACAGATGAAAAAATGGTAGTATTTTGATCTAAGCCTCTTATCACAAAATTATGCATATATTATAGATTCAACATTAAGACCAACATATAAACAAATAATTAACAACTTTTTAAGTTTTTGGTAAAAAGGAACTAAAAATTATACTTTGAAAAATCTTTAACTTAACTGTAAAAAATATTTGTAAACCATTTTTTTTCTTAAGGAATTGGATACATTAATATCTGAATTTTCTTTTATACCAATTTCAGTGATTAAGCTTGACTTTCTTTCTGTAGATATATTTTAGCAAGAAAGGTAAGTTTATTTCCTTTTATGTTAATGTTCTTGCAGCTTTTAAATAGGCATAAAAATAAAACGGTATCAGATGAATTATTTTGCAATGGTGCTATCTTCTATTATTTCTATGACGTCAGAAACGAGGTAGAACTGTTTATATATAATATAGTCAAATCAGATTTTATACATAGATATGTAACATGTACATAACTTTGCCTATTTTGGTGCACTTTTAAAACAGAATTTTAGGGCACACAAGAAAAACACAGGGAACTAATTAATACAAGAGCTGATCACTGTCATTTGACTAAGTAAGAGTGATCAGGTCATAATTACATTTAAATATTTGGTGCTATCAAGAGTTACAGTTGCATAAGACTTCAGGAAAGGAGGTACTGATAAAATGTGACAGGTCCTAATATTAACATCCAAGATTACCATGTCTCAGAAGTAACATTCATGTTACTTAAGGAAATGATAATATCTTTGCAGGAGGGGCAATATCATTATCTCACATCTTCCTAATTCAGGCTTCTTCTACCTTTCACTGAAGCTACCAGAGTTGGAAGCTTTGATGAATCTATTACTGAACTGCATGAGCAATCATGCAGCCCTGTAATATGGTATTCCCATTGTTAGTAACAGGTCATAATGCTTGTAGGTTTGCTTTACTTGGTTTAGCTGTAATAATAATTTCTCTAATTGACCAATTGTCTTTATCTAATTTGTTTTAATTCTCCTTATCTTTCTATGATACAACCAGAGTTTTCCACTGTAATAACAAGCAGATTTCCATGTAGAATAAGATGTTTACAACTAATATAACATATTGTAGAGAAACACAAACATAGTATGATAACACAGGCCTTAAGAAGTGCAGCTAAAGGATGCTAAACTATTCTATGTGCTTTATGATTCTTTGTTTAATGATAATTCTTTAATTAAACTTAAGATTTCCATCATACTATCAACAAAAGCGTGACTTTACTTATACACACTTACACGTAAAGAGTGCTCCATTTCTTGCACATAAACTAGGTTATGAATGTAACACATCTGTATTTACTTAACAGTTATGTTTAGATGTTCAGATAGTTGCTAGATATTTTGACATATGGTTGAGAAGAAGGGTGGATTGTATCAAAGTTCTTTGTATTTTATAGCAAAAAAAATTTTTTCACTCAGCCATTGTAACTCAGTCCCATTCTGTGTAAGGTCTGTAAATTTGTCAGTTTATCTAGACAATTTTGATTCATTAGAGGAATGTTGTGCTTATGGCCTCAGTTATGCTGACAAATGTGGGAAAAGTAAAGTGAAGGACAACCAAGAATTCAGCACGATTCCAAAAAAATATAATGTAATGGCAATGGCTCCTTTTTGCCTAAAAGCAGAATAATTTTTTGAAAAAAGAGATGATACGTTTATAAGGATGTTGGCTTAAAGGAACTCAGGTAAGATAGCCAGAAAAAGATTAATTTGAGAATCTTCATGAGATTTTGGAGTTAGGTTCTAAGCAGCATCTTAGTTGAGCAGATATAAGCTCAGGTATGTTGATGATAAAGTACCACTAAGCAAGTTCAGAGATAGAATTTTCCAGGAAATATTAATGCATGAATCCACTCCAGATAAAAGTGCCTATGTCTTTACTGAGAGCAGTTCTAAGAGCCCAAGTTCTTTTGCAGTTCTAGTCTCATTTATCCACCTATAGCTTCACATACATCAATACTTTAAAAACATTACCTTAATTTTCTGTAAATAAAACAAAAACAGTCAACAGAAGAAGCAGATATGTGGAAAGTCAGTATTAATTCACAGTTTTCTTACATGCTACTTTTCTTATGTACATTTCTTCCCATTTATTTCTTAATTTCCACTCTTTCCCTGATAAAAATTAATCAACTGTATAGAATAATTTCCAATCCCTTTTGCTAAGAAATCAACAATGAAAGAAATAAAGGTTATTGTAAATACAAGTTTAGTCTTTTTTAGCTATGTATGAAATTAGACTTTTAAAAAATATACTGGTGAAAGAGGTAGAGAAATGGCTGAAGACGTTATGGAATCATGACTACATTAAGTTCTCTGTGACTCAGGCTGGATTAACATTCCCTGGAATAAGGAAGTTGTTCAGAGATAACTCCCTGGAACATTTGGGACTCCATACCTAGAAAAGTGAGTGTAGAAACCAGAGGAAGTGCTGGAGATCTGGTGAGCAATCCCTATTACTTGGCTCAAGGTTGTAGTTTGTTCTTTTACATGCATTGAGAACAATGACTACCATTTTCTCTCTTTTAAAAAGGACCAAATTATCCTTTGTATTCATTGTATTAAAGGAAAGTTAATTTCTATATCTCTGTCTTTGGTACTTAAATTATTCCTTCAGTTTGATTTACCTCTGTCTTCCTCTGTGCCTCAACTTGTCAAAATTGTTGTCTCTGATTTTAGCTAGAGACTAACACTATGACTAAGATAGTATCTTGAGGTGTTTGAATTTTTTCTTTAGCTAACAGCTTGCTTACCATAAAGAATAAAATATTGAGTCAGAGTTTTGGACTAAGTAGATTTTTTGGGGACCATGGTGCTTAGACTAGTGACTTTCATGAAAGTCTATGTTTTTTTTTTTTTTTAATATTCTTGTATCTCTAATTTTAGTGGCATAAAATTGCAGTGTAACTTTTAAGGAGGAAGGCACTAGTGGAATCACATGTGCTTTAAAGGATAAAAAAAATTCTTGATCAGCTATAATTTTTTAAAATCTAGTTGATTGTTTAATTTTCTTCCAACAATTTTCTCACAGCAATTAATATAGAATTGTTGCACTACAGAATGTGTTTAATATATTGCTAAAAATAATCAAAATCTGTCAGCTAGAACCTCACTGCTAGATCCCAGTAACAGATTTTTTCTCAATCTTTTTATGTAGAAGATTGCATTTTAGACAGTAATTTGAGTGACATTACCCTGCCATCAGAATACGGCAATAAGATAATCTGGATAATCAGTATACTTAGGTGTTAACGTAAACATGAAAATATTGCTTCTATGTATTTAATACCAAAATTTCATGTTGACATGTTTGAATACATCTTTGCCAAGCAAATGTGCCAATATCACAGGAGCTGCTGAGAAGACATTTTAGCTGTTTAATATAAAATAGCATTGATGTAACTTTTGCCTTAGAGACAGATATATCTGTGCACCCAATTAGTTCTCTGAGCTGGTATTAATTGCACATTGTGTTTACAGATTTGCCTTTTCTTGAGAATGCAGATTTGACATTTTTCTTCCTTTTGCTACATTGCCCAAAAATAATCAGAATTCTTACATGCAGTGAATGGATGATGCTCATTCTCTACCACTTAACACACTGCACAGACCCACATTTTACAGCAAAGGCCATTGTTTCATTGCAGCACCAGATATATTTTTAGACACAAATGTTTTCCTGCACTATGGTCTTTTAGCTGTGGAGAGAGAGTTTTTGCACTTCATTCCTTCTTCATTTTCTAATAGGCTCGTTATTTTGTTAACAGACTTTCATTTTCACCTGGCCTTTGCAGAGTCCAAAGTAGTTTCTCTAATACAGTTTGGGGTAGGAGTGTCTGATAAGTCACTGACTGATATAAAAAAGGAAAAAAATCTGCAAAACTGAAATCTCTGAAAAGGTGCATCCACTCCACAGACATATATGTTAAGAATACCAGCATCAGAGAATGGGTTAAAAGTCTTGTTGAGACTTCAGGTCCTGTTTACTTTTTTTATCAGACGGGAAGCAAAAAATAAATAAAAAACACTGTAGAAGTAGAAAGAAAGAAAATAAAAAGCTCTGGATTGGGCTAAGTATGATAAAATGGTGTGCATCAAGGACATACTCTGATTGGCAGTTAAACAATTATCAAGAGATAGATAAACTGCTGTCTGGCATTCTCAGCCTTGTAAACTTGAACACTTTTATACCTACCAAGCCCCAAAGGGGTCCACCAGATGTCTTGATTGAAAGTGTATTGCACAGAAGAAAATTTAAAGGGCAAGTCACTAAAATAAATCTCTGAATTCATCTCTAGTGTTTTCATCACAAATGATTAGTATATTACAGAATAAAAAATTAATATACTAAAAAATGAAATTTTGTAAGCCTTCCATAACAATAAGGGGTTTGTCCCACACACAATTTTAATCCACAAAAATAAATGTGCCTTAAGGCTGAATAAATAAGAAAGTGCTGTTTTAAATAGATAACATTGTAGGCTTGAATACTGCAAAGTAATTAAAGGACATAATACCCCATTATAAAAGATCAATATGCACTTGAGATCAGGGCAGGATCTGTTTCTGAAATTATTTAGCACACACTGATTTCTATCACATTTTCAGTATTGATCTGATGTGAAGCTTGTTGATTTGACTTCACAGTTTGTTGTTTGCAGAGGTTTGAAGACTGCCTGAGCCTCCAGAGTGAAATTAAAGTCAAGGCTGTTTGTATGTCTACATAAACTGCTGTTAGCAGGTCTCAGTCACAGACTCTTCAGTAAACAAGCTGTATATTCCTTTGAAATGATCAGTTCCAACTCTGTTTTGACAATTTCTTAGAAACTGATTTTCATGAGAAATTCTTTGATGGGAACTGTGAGTGCAAGAAGCACACAGCTATAGCATATTACTTTCTCTTACATGTTGTTTGTTCTTTTATGTATGAAGAAGCTCTTTACAGTATTCTAATAAGAAAAAAGCCAGTGAAATTTTAACAATGACTCTTAATTGGCTTTACTACAACTAGATATAGTTGGTCTCAACAATATTTGAATAAAAATAACTGAATTAGGGAAATGACAAGGAATCAGTGTAGCATTGTTTCGTAACAGAAAATGCCACTCTCATTTTTCTTAGTCTATTAGAATTAGAAACTCCAGAAAGACACCTTCATTTATACACGGGTTCCAAGGTATCTTTTTCATTTCACCCCATGAAAAATGAGAAGAACAAGATTTTTGGACAGTGGCTGTTGGCACTTACAGACATTGACAGGGTTAGAGATTGGACCCCAAAGCTCCTCCCAATGCTCAAAGCTACTGCCGAGCTTCCACACAGCATTTCAAGCCCAGGCTCAGGTGACAGCAGTTAACTTTTATTCTAACACCAGGGAAAGTTTAAATATTTCTTCAAGATTTAATAAGGGAATACCAGTGATACCAAAATGTGCTTGGAGTATACTGGGATTTATGACAGACAGAAGCTGTGTTACTTATTTGCACGAAGTTACTATAAGCAACTTTGTTACATAAAAGAGGAATAGAAGAATAGAGAATAGAATATTTCTCTCTTCTCCCCCTGTACCTGGCATTTCAAGGTTATATGTCAGTTTGAAAGACCTGGGTTCAGGTATGAATTTTTGTATTTGTGATCTTCTGATCATTGTTACCTTGAGGTTAAGCTGTTTTGAAATGTCATTTACCATGCTGCTAAAGGGCTCTGGAACTACTGGGTCAAACTCATTGGCTTCAGGGCTAATTGTAGTTTTTGTAGAGTTGAATTAGTTACTTATAAAATATTTTCACATTCCTCTCAGAGGAAATGAGGTGTATGTGGCAGGCAAGAAACAGGGGTAGGCTCTCACAGGCATGGTGAATATTGAATTTTTTGACACAGAGCAGAACAGCTTCAGAAGAAGTGGCTGGAAGAGTGCTCCTCCCCACTTAGTGCCTTCAGTCTGCTGGTTAGGACACCCCTATGGGAGGTGAGATGTGGAGTTTGGTGCCCTGAATTCCCACTTCCTATAAGAAGGTCTCTGATGCTCCAGTATGAAATTAAAGGATCACAGTAACAGATCCTCCTCCAGTTGTCTCCTATAAAAAGCAGTGAGTCATGTTCCATTTAGAAGGAGAAATGAAAGAGACATTATACAGCAAGAAGGTTTGGTGCACAGAAGGGCATCTGAGTAGCACTGAGTTCACCATTCAACAAAACCACTGCTTTTCTGGGTTTATCTGTAAGCTGGTTTAGGTAGTTTCCCACTGAGTAAACTGTTATATAGTTTTGGACCATATTCTGAGCTGCCTAGTTTTCTTTAGACTGATGGAAAGCCCTAATGTAGATTTTGTTTGCAGGATCAGATATCTCAGTCCTTTTTTTACCTGAGTCTGTAACTCTTCTATATTATTTAAATTTCTATATTTATTTTTCCACAAAGGAGTAATGGAAGTTCAAACTTAAAAAAGGGATGATATCTTTTCTATAAAGAATCTTTCACTTATTTGATAATATATATTTTGTATATAGTTTATAGTACTTGTATTTTGTCCACTACCTGAGACTTTCTTTTTATATTTCCATAAATTCTTCTTTTGGTCTAATCAGTGTTGCAAAATAAACCTTCCATCTGAAATAGTGGCAAAAAAAAAAAAAAAAATCTGTTTCAAAGAGGGTGAAAAATGTTTTGTAGTTTTGTTTTGTGGGTCTCTGCAGCTTAAGCTTGCATTTACCTTGACTTCTGGGTAGATCTGATTTAATTTAGTTGTACTGATTTGCTTATTCTGGTAGTAAGATACACATTTCCATGAAGGGGTAGCTTCTTAGGTTAGGTAAATCAATGTAGTTCAATTGACTTTAGTGTTATGATGATCCACATAAAAGAAGCGTCTGGCCAAAAGCTGAGCTTATCCATTTTATTACCTGGAATTTTTTTCCTTTTTTTTTTTTTTTAGTCTAAAAAGGCTTAGTTATATTTTGTCTAGATTCCTAATTATGCAATACAGCTGTCAACCAGTGGTTCTAGTGCTGTCTAATCACTATATATTACAGACAGCAACACAAAAGATTTGCAATTTACTCCCATACCTCCCTGCATCTTAAATCTACAAGATTAAATGCTTAAATATTGCAGTCTCTACAGTAGCTTAACATTCAAGGAGGATTTACTCATTTAAATCATTTAAGTGGCTTAAGGGGGTTAATGAAAATACAAAAGAGCCTCAAGCTTCCTAAATAGAAACTCGAGGGTTATTTTCATAAGCTAAGAAATACAAAATTCTAGACATTTTAAGAGGGTGGTATAAAAGGTCCTTTACCTGATCTATTTCACAATAGGAGGAAAAAGTAAAGACTGTCAGCCTGTTTTAGCAGTTTGGATTTGTTTACTAACAAAAAGTTCATCAAATGGTGGGGGCTTTTTTCTAGGTAATAAATCAAATACACAGCATAAAATGTAATGCACATGAGACATTTTATTAAAATAAGATTTGGATTCTACTTATGTGGGTGCATAATCAAGAATGATATGACCACCATCCTATTCTAAAAAGCTAGCTGAGTTGCTTCTTCTTGATTTCTGCTGAATAGTGAGTGACAGTTGAGCAGAAGCATATAAAAATACATACAAATTATTTTCTGATTTTCTGCAATATTATTTTGGAATCTTCCTGTTTGCATATATTTCATTAAAGTTTTTCAGACAAAGCAGCAGTTCAAGAAAAAAAATTATTTCTAAACATTCATTAGACAAAACACTTCAGTTATTGCTTTTGCCAAAATTCACCAGATATACATTGTATTCATTAAATTAAGAGCATTACTAGGTCCTTTGGAGAACTGATATGTCTATAGTCTTTTTTTTTGGTGGAGTCTTCTAACTTTCCTACATATTCTAACCAAATCTAGTTAGTTTCTCACTAATATTCTTTCCTCAGGTGAAGTTCCCTCATTTTGTAAACCTTATTAATGCTGTAGGCAGAAACTAAGCAGGCTACCCACCTCCAACTATTTTAAAAATACTTATGTGAACATTTGCCATTTCAGGCTCAGGTTGCATTCCAGATGAATGTTCAGATCTGCTTTTTTTTATACTTACTGATTTATCCAGCCTCCCAATTACTACCTGCTTGGTATCCAGAGTCACATCTCATATCTCACCATTTCTGAGGATGTTGTCTGTCATCACTTCACTCTAATAAACATCTGAAACCCCAACTTCTTTCAATTCTTAGCAACTGTGTAAACAAAAAAGCAAAGGATAATCTTGGAGGGGAAAAAAAAATGAAGAGGGGAAATAAACCCTTTCACCTGTGAAACCTCAGTCTGTGCTGCTAGAAAGGAATAGGTTTAGCTTGGCTCCTATTCATTTCTTAACTTACATCCCAAAATCGTCATGCATAATTTGATCCAAATGGATTGCTTTAGTTTCGGGAGGGAAAACATACAGCTCAGCTAGTGGAAAAGAGTGAATCACCTGTAAGTGATTGAGAAGTCAGACTGCCTTCTGGGTCAAGGTTAGGGTAATTAGCTGGTCAGCCTGAACTGTGATTTGCCTGAGGAGAAACAAATGAATTTGGTTTCCACATTTTCAGCATGACCCTTGTTACATTCTTCCTGAATCCAACAACCTCTTCCTTACACGACTGAAAAATAACTGTTCAACTGCTAAAATACTAATATTTCTTTCAAAGACAGTAGTAGATATCAGCAGTCAACTCCATACATAAATGTTTCTAATTTCTTTCCAGTCTCCTACAGTTTTCACACTTTTTACCACTGACATTGCAGAACAAGTTAGTTGTACCTAGATTATGCATGCCTTTTATTTTTCAGTTCCCATAATTTTTCAGTAAATACAGAAACTTGAGTTATTTGCTGCAGTACATTGCCCAAGCTTCTGTAATACAAGCACATTTATTTGCGATTTTTGTCTCTTCCTCAGGATTTTTTTTTTTATTGTATTTTTAAGTGTTAGATATTTGTTACGGCTTTATGTATGTGTAAAAATGCCTTATTTAGAAATTACAGACACTGAATAATTTAATTGCTTCTAGTAAAGACAACAGAATCTTCCAGCTGACCTCATTATTGTATCGTAGCCAGTGTCTAGAATGATCACACCAAAGGATTAAGTTCAGTCTAAGCAGTCAGTTCTACTTTGTGCACTGGACTGCTGGGAAAATTCAAATTAGGATTATTTCCATTTGTGATTCTTTAGTAAGAGTCTTCTTTGCATAGACACATGTGAATGTAAGTACACACAATCTTAAAAGTTTGAGGAAGAAGTAAAAGAGAAGATTAACATTGTACCTGCTTTGGTGTAGAGCTTGGCACAGATGCTTTCCAGAGCGTCTTCCCAATCCAAATTATTCTGTAATTTTCATATAGTAATGGGTTTTGCTGACAGGTTTTGGCAAATATTTCTATGATAACTTATGAATATCCCCACTGGCTACATTTTCATGCTTTAGAAATGGTAAAAAGAATTCTCATGTATTTAACATTAATACTTGCATTGATAGAATATTTTGTTGTGGTATGCATTGTACAAACATATGCAAAAACAACATAAACTAATTTTGATTGCCAGTTTGTGGAACAAGAGACATGTAGGCTTTGGCTCACATGGCATTCCTCCCAAGGGAATGTAGCTGTGTCATTAAAGAATGAATAGATAATATACAGCAATATGTGGGACTGATTGTCAACAGAGATGAACAGCGGAGAAAAAAAGTTATTGAATAAAGTTATTTGGATCATATATGTTGTCATTCTAAACTAGATTTGCACAGAACTTGGTTGATGAAGCTTTTTGCCTACATATAAATGTGCAAAATATAACTGACATTTATCAAAATAAGAAAAATTCTTAGCTCATGTTGATTAGTAGGCTATTATAGAAATTAAAAGAGTTTGAGAAACCCAGAATCCAGCAGGTGTTGCTTTCCTCTATGATGAACCACACTGGTGGATCATTGCTATCACCTTGACTCCCAGACCTTATTTAATTGTACAGGGGCCAGGAGAGTATCCATAACACACTTGCAGGATTTATTTCTGTCAAAAATAGTAAATCCACAAAATTAATTTGTGTTTGTGCAAAAAATGCTCTATTTGGAGGAAAAGTTATTTAGACCTACTGTAGAAAAAGATTTTTTGCTTTCCTATTAATCAAGCAGTACCCTAAAGCCAAGTCTAACCTTTCCAGATCATGCCCTGTGGTTACTACTGAATTGGATGTTTATTTGCACAGTTCATGTCATTAAGATACAGTACTATGAGCTACTCTGAACTTTTACAAAGTGAGGGGCTTATATATCAGCAAACCTTTGTCATTTTCAGCCTGGTATACATGTATCTTGTTTCTGTTTGCTTTCTCTTAGTAAACAATCAGTCCTTTTCCATTTCACATTTGCCTGCCAAAAAATATATCACAGTTGCTTGGATTAATGCCTAGGCAGAACTGAAGGGTGAATATCTTTGTTTCCCCCTGGGGGAAAACATGTGAACACACAAATACATATAAGCACACACTATCAGCTACAGCCTGAGGCTTAGCAGCAGCCTGTTTATATTGCTTTAGGACAGACTTTCTGTCGAACATTCTTATGCTATTTTGTTATTGGTGACTTATGATAGAACAATATTTTCTGATCTATTTGTAAGCTTTAAATCATTCACGAAAAGCCTGTAAAACTGTCCATCTGACTTGGCTTTATATACTTTAATGCTGCCACTGAGCTTGGAGAAAGCAATTCTCAGTTTGAAAGCAAATGAAGGAAAGCTAGTATGCTTATATTGTGATTATCAAAGCAAATTTAATACACATTTAGATTCCATGCCAGCCCATTCAGAACTATTTCAGCTTATTGGCAAATTTGCGTTAGGCTACATTTAGACCTCATCAGCAAGCCATTCAATTTAAGGTTCAGTACTTAGCTCTAGAATAGGATGCACTAGGACAACATGATCTTAGTGATATTTATGTGCCCCACAAAGTACACCAGGCACTTCAGAGATCAGGATTAATATGCAGTTTTATTCCTAAGGAATTTGGTATCACAGAAAACCTATCTGGTACAGAGATATCTTTCCTAAACCTTCTGCTTTTACAGATGAAAAGAAAGTGTTTAAGCTGTTTCCTTCAGCTTACCACAATGCTGTGAAACACTGGAATGTTTTCATGTCCACATGGGATGGCCACACCAATACAGCAACTGATTTATCTGCCAGGATGATGTGTCTGTCTTGCCTCAAAAGATCATAACCAATACAATTATCAGCCTCATAAGACAGATATTGTTCTTTATACTGGATTTCCCAGGATTCTGTTACAGCATGAACACCTCAACAAAGTGGCTAGACTTTTGCCCCCCGCTAGAGGGGGCAAAAGCAAGGCATCATGGATTAGCTAAGTTTCAGTGCATTAAAGTAATTTGGGTGGTACAACTCCGTGGGCAGGATGTGAGAGAAATGACGCACTTTTCTGTAGCTAGGAAGGCATAAAATAGCATTAAACATATGTATGTGTTCTGTATGTGCCATCTAGGTATACTGTGATCATATGGTATCATCCCATGTTCACAAATAGAGTGTTTGTTGGTAGGCTCGCCCTTGCTGGCAGCCCAGCTCCCCACCTCCCACCAGCTGCTTGCTCACTCCCTTCTCTCTATTGGGATGGGATAGAAAATAGAGGGAACAGAAGTGTGAAAACTCAGGAGTTAAAATAAAGACAGGAAAATCACTCACCAACTGATGCTATGGGCAAAACAGACTTGACTTAGGGAATTCAACTAAATTTATGCCAAGTAACATCACTATATAATTGCTGTTTGGGCATTGAAAAACTGAGAAACAAAAAAGATAAACACAAAAACACCAAAAAAAAGCCTTTCCCACTCCTTGCCAGACTCCACTTCAAGTACCACTTCACCTCAGATACCTTTCTATTCTCTGCTTTAGTCCTTCACTCCAGTTGCCTCTTTCTCCGACTCAGCTCTCACTCAGTTCCTGCAGTGCAGCAACAAGCACTGCTGGGCTCATGACTGCAGTCTGCCATTCCTACTCTTTCACTGTTTTCTGCTCCAGTGAGGTTTTCTGTGTCTCCATGCCCTTTGGGAGTATATGTTTTGCCACGGAGCACCTCCTCCTCTGACCTTGATGTCCCTTCTTCTTTTTCTCACTCTCCCCCCCACCCCATCCTGTCCAGTATTTCTTCTGTTTTTAAGTATGTTTTCCAAGAGCTACCACCAGTTTGGCTGATTGGTTCAGTGGTGTCCTGTGCTGAGTCAGCTGAAGCTGTCTAGCATTGCCTGTTTCCAGTTAAGGCAGCACCTGGGCTCTTCTCCTTGCAGCTCCCCCACTACAGTCACCTTGATGACTACACTTGATACAGTCCTACATGACTGATTTGTTCTCCCCAAGTCTTTGTATGGCATTAAACTATCTTTGCAAGTGCAAGGCTTTTTGTAGAGGAGCCAGGCAGGAATCTGAGGTCTGACATGAGCCAGCTAGGCAGATTTTTTCTCACAGTTTAGAGGCAGGCATGAGACAGGCTTTGACTTTGCCCAGATTTGGATGCCTAGTCCTTCTCAAACTGACAAAAATCCCTTTCTTAAAAAGGCCGTAATTTGCTGCTATTACTGAGCAGTTAAATGTTTGAAAAATGTTGTACATTTTGCTTATATGATGAGACTTTTCAGAGAATAAAGTGTGGAGCACAGTGTGCTCTTAGGGTCTCTATGAGAGAACATGATAAAGGCATTCAACGGGAAGGTATATATGTCTCTTTGCATTTCTTGCTGTTGCCTGAGATCAGAGTCTTGAGATGCAAGCTCATAAAGGAGAATAACAAAAGCTATTCATGTTTCACCTTAATTTCAATGGAATTTCACACTCAAGGAAATAAGAGGATCCAGAGAATTATATGCCAGGTAGCCTAGCTTCAATACTCATTAAGATAATAGAAAAATTAAACTATCAATTTTTAAGCACCTATAGTATTATAAAGTGATGTGAAATGGTCAGCATGGATTTTTCAAACACTAGTCAAGTTAATTTTACTTTGAGAAGGTAGCTGACCTAGTGGTTAAAGGTATCTTGTATATCTCCATGTTAGCAAGAGTTTTTGATACCCACCATATGATGCTGTCATAAACTAATGAGGAAAATATGGTTTAATAGAATAGAGTGTGGGAAAGAAAAAAAATTAAAGATCCTCTCAGATACTTGATTTTCCTGAAAGAATAGTTCACCTGGAAGAATAGATCAAGCAGGGTCCCACGTACCAGAACATGCTGGGGACAAGACAGTTGGAAAGCACCTTGGCAGAGAAAGATCTGGAGGTTATTGTTGACACCAAGTTGAACACGAGCCAGCAATGTGTTCTTACATCTGAAAGAAGGCTCACAGCATCCTGAACATTAGGAAGAGTCTTGCCAACAAGTTAAGGAAAGTAATCATTCCTCTCTGGTTAGACCACACTTTGAGTACTGAGTCCAGTTCTGGGCTCTTTAGTACACCAAAATACAGGGCTACTGGAGGGAGTCCAACAAAGGACCACTAAAATGATTAAGGAACTGAAACATTTCTCCTATGAGAAAAGACAGAGAGCTGAGGCTGTTCAGCCTGGAGAAGAGAAGGCTCAGGGAGATCACATCAGTGTGTGTATATCTTTAATGTATACAAGAATGGAGGATGTAAAGAAAAGGGGGTCTCTTGAGTGGTGCCCAGTGACAGGACCAGAGAAAGTGTGCCCAAACTGAAGCATGAAAGGCTCCCTCTGAACACCCAGAAACACTTCTTTTATAGTGAGGGTGAAGAAGCACTGGCACAGGCTGCCCAGAGAGGTTGTGGTGTCTCCATCCTTGGAGATATTCAGAAGCTGCGTGGATATGGTCTGGGGAGCCTGCTCTATGTGATTCTACTTGAGCAGAGGCATTGGACCAGATGACCTCCATAGGCACTTTCCAACCTCAAGCATTCAGTGATTCTTTTCTTCATCTTCTACTTTTCATGCAGATTTGGTCAAAATTTAAATTAAGGAAATGGATAATAAAGACCAGGAAATTGTGCAGGAAGAAACTCAGAAGAAATGCAGGGGAACTGAAAGCCATTGTACTCCAGCATGATCTGAGAAACTGGAGAAATAAGCTGCTATTAACAAGGCAAATTTAAATGGATACTATGCTACACTTATTAAAAAAAAAAAACACAAACAAACCCAAACAAAACAAAAAAACACACACACCAAAAAACCAACCAACCAACCAAACAAACAAACAAAAACCAACAAAAAAACCCAATTTAAAACTGGCAAATAGCTGGCAAATAACTGGCTTGAGAGCAGCCCTACAGGAAAGTGATTGGCATATAGTAGACATCAAGCTAGCTGTGAAACAGATGGTAACTTAAATTATTATTATAGATCTCATTGAAACACAGAAACCAGTTGTATTTTTCTATTTAATAATAGTGCAGCTTAAACCTAGTAGTGGCTACCTGCTGTAAGCTGCTATTTATAGACTGGATAAGCATAAAATGGAGGAAAAGATGAAAGAATTGTACTGGCTTAGTATATAAAGGAGAAGGTTAAAAATGGGATATTAGAGTAGTAATTTCTATGTTGTAAGCAATGAAGTATCAGAACCAAGATAAATTTAGATTAGTAATATATATAATTGCAAAATATGACCACAAAATGTAACAAACATCCCACGGAATTCTGAAAATATTTGTGAATAAACAGTTTGGAAGTTTGTTTTGTTTTTTTGTTTGTTTAGTTGGTTAGTTGGTTGGTTTTGGTTTTTTTGATGTGTTGTTTTTCATCAGAGATTAGATAAGCGTTTTTAGCGGTAGAATCAAGGACTAGATGTAGCAGGTCCTTACTAAGAGGACTTCTAGGACTTCTACTTCTAGATAATATTCACAAGTTCACTTTCTGTCCTGCAATTCAGTTAAAAGAAAAGTTTAATTATTTTTCTATGAGTTTACACCTGTAAAAATATAGCTTTATTTATTGTTTAAAAAAAATTACAAATGAGTTTGAGTGAAAATATTTTCACTTACAACTGGACTGACTTTCATTTAAAGATGAGTGATTTGCAAAGAATATGTTTGCTTGTTTATTTGTTTCCTTAGTGATTGGAGACTGAGAAAATTGCATTTCTGTTACAAATAATTTTTAAATTCATTGATGGCTTACAATTTTCAGTTCTTTCCTAATTATGTGCATTAATGGGGTACCAATTCTATGACCTTAATTCTGAAAAGTGTACAAATTTACATTTAAATCCATCCATATGAATGAAAAACACAGTGAAAATTTTTTTTTCTAAAGGTGAATGTAAGAAATATCTGTATGTTTACACACACATTTGTACTTTTAAACAGTGCTTGGGATTTCTGCTGATGAGAGGTCTGTAAACTTGTACACAAATGCATGTAGAGGGTCTATATAGCAGTTTCCTCCCTTTATATTTTATATCAAAATCTGCTCTGGTGTATGATTTTTTTTTAATCTAATAGGAAAAAAGTAAAATGAATCAAATAAAAAAAAAATTGTAAGGATAATGGATGTAACTGCTCAGAGTGGGTTCCTGTTACGCTGATGGATACAGAGGCATTTCTGGAGATGTCAATACAAAGGTAAACAAAATCTGACAAGGAGACAGATTTTGCTGTCAAAAAGAGATAAAAGTGACCTTCAGTTTCATATCTGTTTGCTGTGGCTAACATCAACAGTACACTATCATCGTTTCCCTCAGAGTAATTAATCTTGAGAAGAGTGTCAAAAATACATATGTTCAGAGTAAGATCTGTTTTAGGTTACTTGCTCTGTCCTCTGTTTAATTTCTCATAAATGTTTTTTATTTAATTTTGTTGTGAGCATTTGTCTAAGTTTACTGAGACAGTAAAAATATCAAGGTTTTGTGTTTGTTGAGTGAAGGCAGTTTCCAGAGGAAAGTCCCCTAATTATCTGCACCCTGTATTCTATTTGTTTTATAAGAATGTATTCAGTGGCAATATGTTTCCTCAACATAAGAATCCTTTTCTGCACTTGATATAGCTAAGTAATGTTTGTGAATTGTTTATTTGATCCTTGCTTTTCCGTCACTAATTGATGAATATTTGTTCACAAATTTAATGTGCTCACTATTTGACTACATTGCAGATGGATGAATAATATCAAGAAAAGATCTACAATATTTTCTACTGTTAACTGTTAAATGAAGTTGGTTCTTGTCTCACCTAACTCGATATCCCATTTTGCCTGTCACCCAATCCACATTAATTTCATTTCAATGTGAACCATTAAAAAAAAATTAAAAGAAAAAAGGGACATAAAAAGTTTCCCAAATCACAAGAGGCTTTCATATTTAAGCTCCCAGGACTTTGTTTAGTATGTTTAAATCATAGAATCATAGAATCAACTGGGTTGGAAAAGACCTTTGAAGTCATCAAGCCCAACCCTTGATCCAACAACGCTGTAGTTCCTAGACCATGGCTCTAAGTGACACATCCAGTCTCATCTTAAAAACCTCCAGGGATGGTGAATCCACCACCTTTCTGGGCAGCCCATTCCAGTGTTGGATTAATCTCTCTGAAAAAAATTTCCTCCTAATATCCGACCTAAATTTCCCCTGGCAGAGCTCAAGACCGTGCCCTCTTGTCCTACTGTTGGTTGCCTGGGAGAAGAGACCGACCCCCACCTGGCTACAACCTCCTTTCAGGGTGTTGTAGAGAGTGATGAGGTCAGCCTCGAGCCTCCTCTTCTCCAGACTAAACACCCCTAGCTCCCTCAACCTCTCCTCATAGGACTTGTGCTCAAGTCCCTTCACCAGCCTGGTTGCTCTTCTCTGGACCTGCTCCAGCACCTCAATGTCTTTCCTGAACTGAGGGGCCCAGAACTAGACATAGCACTCCAGGTGTGGCCTCACCAGTGCTGAGTTCAGGGGAAGAATCACTTCCCTGGTCCTGCTGGCCACGACATTCCTGATGCAGGCCAGGATGCCATTGTGCACAATGCTGGGCACACTGCTGGCTCATGGTAAGGTTCCTGTCAATCAGCACCCCCAGATCCCTTTCCACCTGGCTGCTCTCCAGCCACTCTGTGCCCAGCCTGTAGCGCTGCAGGGGGTTGTTGTGGCCAAAGTGCAGGACCCAGCACTTGGCCTTGTTGAACCTCATCCCGTGGAAATCAGCCCCACACTCCATCTTGTCCAGGTCCCTCTGAAGAGCCCTCCTGCCTTCCAACACCCTACCCAGCTTGGTGCCATCTGCGAATTTGCTAATGGTACGCTCAATTCCCTCATCCAGATCATCAAGAAAGATATTAAATAGAACTGGGCCCAACATTGGTCCCTGGGGGATACCGCTAGTGACTGGTCACCAGAAACAGCTTCTCTAGACCACAATGCACACCATATCCCTGGGTACGCTTCCAGTAACACTGGATCAGGTGACCCTCAGAGAGACTGTTAGTTTTTGGCTACGTATGTGGATGGTGGGCCAGGAGAGAACCACAGTGTCTCCTGACTTCACTGTATGTAATTTTTTAGAGTATGTATGTACATATCTTTAGAGTATTCCAGCTGTAGTCAGAATTTACTGATGTTTATAACTTGGGATGTCCAAACAGAACAAGTAGCTGAGTATGTAAGTAAAAGCATTTGACTATGCAAGTTTAATTTTAGAAAGCAACAGGGTTAATGGACTGTGTCCTGAAAAATTTAACTTCAGCTCCTGTGTTGGCTGCAAATGTTTTTTCTGTGCAAACTGTGCAAAAGAGCCCAGTGGCTTATGTCAGCTGTGTTTTGTCTGTGTAGCAATCTTGAATGCAGACTTTGGTCCAGTAGGTAGGATGTGCAATTGAGTTTTCTTTCTCACTTCAACACTCTCCTCACATTTCACTTCATCTCTCTTGCCCTTGTGTGCTCCCCTCGTGTAACACAGGGGAGCTTATGTATTTTTACAATAATTATTTGTATTTATAATTTTAGGTCATACACTGACTGTTCTGTAAATTACCACCGCTATTACATATTTGTATCAAACTAGCACAATAGGACTCCAAGTTCAGTTAGGTTTCTAGACACTAAAAGAGATATTAATAATAAAACTTACCGGAAACAAAAAGACATTTCTTGAGAGATAGAGAAGTTTCAGGTTTGTAGCACCTTGTAATTTTCATGAAAGAATGTATTATATATTATGTACTGTTTGATTTAAGCAGAATAGGTAAAACTCTTTCACTGCATAAATTATGCTTGTAAAACTAAAGCAGCATAAACCAATAACATCAGCCAGTGAGAAACTCTTTTAGGCTTACGTTTTATTTCACTTCTGAAATTCAGTCTTAGTATATTTAACAGTATGCTCTGACCTAGTTGCCTTTCAAGAAAGAAAGCTATATTTTAGCCAGACTTTATTTACTGTACTTTGAAAAAATAATAAAACACCATTTAATCAATGTCCTCTGGAAGCTGGGAGATTATTGCTCAGTGATCTCCCTTGTTCTAAGTTGTATAGACTAATCTATAAGCAGACAGCACACTACCCTTAATGTAGAAATTTCAGTTTCGAGCTGCCTCATGTAAGAGAAAGACACAATTCCTTGCATACTCATGTGATAGCAAGCCAACACCTTGACCTGGAGATGCAATATGTAAGATGAACTGACCTCCCTGTCCTGTAGGCTCCGTGTGAAAAGTGTGACTAATGGTACCTTATAAAGTATAAATTTGTTCCATACATTTTTATATGTCAGTAAATTTAAATAAGTAAAAAATTATATACTTATATTTTCAATAGGCTCTTAGGTGTTCTTAAAAGGAAATAGGTCAGATTATAACAAAATCTTTCGCTTCTTTTTTATGGTTGATGCTTTATATTTCTGAGAATATTTGTTTTCCACTCAAATCAGACCATGAAGAACTGTGACAAAAGGCTACCTTTCTGAGTACAAAATTTTCTCTTTTGTGTTCAAATTCCTATATTTCTTTGAGTTCTCTAATGAAATCATGGCAACAAAATTTATAACTCAGAGCAATCTTGACTCTGTGTGCCACCCTCACTTTTTTCCAGTGAGGAAGGCGTTCCTGATGCCAGGGAAAAAATAGTAACATAATATCTGTCTATCTTTCCTCTAAAAAGGAGTATTATAATTATTCCACTCTAAATAGGGTACACAATCTCATATCGATATCCTGTGGTGTTTTTATGTCCATGTCTTGATTTGGTTTCACGATGGGAATATCTGAGCATTCTACTAACCTACTAAAGCTTGAAAAAGAGGAGGGATAACCTTTCCTTTTAGGATTTCTGTCTCCATTTTCCTAGTGAGGGGGGTATGGCAGTCTGCTCTATTGTTTTTCTCTCTGATATTTAAACTGGTTTTCTCCCTATTTTCCCCATAGGAATGTCACTGCCTTTCACTGATAGAGTCCAGATTTTGAAAAACTTAGGAGTCAGTCCAATTGCATTTGCTGAGAAGTCAAAAATTTTTCTTCACTGTCAGGTAAAAATGGCATATGCATGACAGATTTGCTTAGCTTCCTCAAAGTTAAACAAAAAAAGGGTATACATTTCATTTGGAGGATTCAGGAATTGTCATTAGTCATCTATAAGAGTATTGTACCACTGTGAATAAAGATCAAATAACCAACTTTACTAAGTAAGGAAATCCTGGGATTTCATCAGTGGATGTTGAAAGAAGAAGAATAGAGAAGAATCAGTCCTTATGAACTAATATCTTCCACTGAGATCCTTTAACCTATTGCACACCTATGTAAGATTGCAGGATAAAAAAAAACACCCATGAGAATAACTTTTGGAGCAGCTTGAAGAAAAACCTATCTCTATGAAGTATTATATGATGTCACGTAACTTGACCCATTTAAAAGGTTGAAAAATTAACAATACACTTAGTCCTGCTTCTTGAATTGTTCCTGTTATTTCAATTACCTCTGTATTCAATTACTTTTTGAATATTATTATGATCAATCAGCTTTGTGTACGAACCCTCTGTCACCACCATACCGACTCCAAACATTTTTAGGCTCTACACTGGTGGGATATATAAGCTTTTTTCTATGAAGGCTCTTCAGTTCTGAAGGAATTCAATGTAATTGTTGTAGAGTTTCAGGGAAACTTCTAGAAAAACTGTCAGACTCAGATCCTGAAATCTTTTCAATTAGGCAGCAAGCTACCTGGTGAAAGAAATGGAAATCAGGACCAGTAGCTCAGCCAGTAGAGGGAACCCTTACACAGTATAAAGTCAGGCAGGAATACAAGGTAGGCTATTAGGGATGTAAATGTGCATGAACGTGTACACTGGAAAAATCTAACAGTATTTTTTGGCTTCTTTGTACATGGCATATTGACCTTTGTATTTTTATCCATCCGCAATTTAACACAGTGAGAGTATAATTATGCTACATATGAGATTGCAACTGTTCAAAAGTAATTTCACAAAATTTAGTGATTGTTTAGGGGGAAGAAAAGGGAACATCTGTGACTATTTTTTTCATTAGAACCTGCAATTTGTCTTTGAGAGTGGCAAAACACTTTTGCCATTCTCTGAAAGTTTGGGATTAGAGACTTTTTGTTTTCAGAATGCAATTGTTTCTTTCAGAAATTTACAATGCTGGGACAGTGTGACATAATTAAATTGTTTTGTTCCCTATGAGGAAAACAAATATTGCTGACTAACGTGAGCAACACGTAGCCTTATGCTGGCCCCAGGAGCTAGATTTACAACAGCGCTTAACATACTGCTCATGAGAAAAGGCGTCTGGATTTCTGTAGGTGGGTTTGGGTGTTGAATACTTTAAAAATGTTTTCAGCAAACACTAAAGGTTTGTCCCAATGTCCCTGTTATTGTGTTTTGTCTAGATCCACAGTTTGATCACAGTTATCAAATATTTATAACTAATAATTCATTTTCTGAGCCATTGTTAATCAGCTAAGTGATGACTGTTCTTGATTGTCTAATCAAACCAGATATTGCTTCATAACTCCTTTATTAAGAGTCTGCAAGGACACTAAGTTTCATAGAATAAAATGCCTTTTTCTGTTTGTATCTGATTTCGGTGTCAGCCCTGAAGTATAAGATTCGACTTTTGTCAAAGGCAGCTATTGATGGATAAGCCCTTATAATTAAGCATATTGCCTTCTATAATTCTACATCTCACTTCTGTCTGGCAAAACCAAATGCAGTGTCTACTTTTTCTTTCTCACTGCATTTTGTTAGATCTCTTTCTGTTATGAACTTTGTATTGTTGCTGACCTTCTACAGAGAAACTTCTCTTCCTTTGGTGGCCCTAACCAAGTATTTTTGTTAATTTTTAATCTTATCTTTCTTATTTCATTTTCCCCTAATTCTGGCAGTTTTTGCACATTTTATGATTGGCAGTCATGGCCTGTTTTCTGATGATTATGAACATGTGTCATCCTTTTCTTGAGTCCTTTGTGATGACCTTCTTCCATCTATGGTAGCAGAACAAGAAAAGAACAGTAGACTTGATTATATTTTCTCTTTGCTGTAAACTCAGGGTAACATCTCTGATAATATATATTCATTCAGTGTTCAATGAACAGATATTTTGTCTTAGCACTTTCTCACTTCCTAAAGGAAGGCAGTATATTTCCATACCAACAGGCTGTGATGGATGTCTTGACATATAAATAAGTGATTTTTAAAATTTTTTTTTTTTTAATCTCTCTCATGTCACTCAATCACTAAGGGTGATAATTATCTTTTTAAATGTTTCCATGGAGTTCAGAAAGATCTTTTCATCAATGGAAGCTGTAAACACAGCATTTAGGTCTTACTGAAAATGTGTTTTGTGATTTTAGAAACTACTCTGTATGGAACCAGCCCTGCTTCATGTTCTCTCAGATGGAACATTTTGTTACATATTTTCAGGCTTTATTTGTTAACACTTGGGCTCTTTTGGCCTCATAGGGGCAGAGGCACCATAAATGCCTTTGGTTCTGCTCTTTGTAATCTCTACAGAAATACCCCAAACCAGGCCAAATTTTGTCTCCATTTGCTCAGTGCTGCATCTACACTAATGATCTCTTCAAAAGAGGTACTGCCTATTGATCTTCTAGAAGCTGCTCTGTAATTTCCAAACTTGCATCATTTAGGGGTACAATATGAACATGTCAGATCTGATTTCTACTAGTCTAGGCATTTACGTTGACATGTACATCACTGTAATGTCAGTGAGAGTATGTTTAAACCAAAATTTGAGTAAATTGTAGCAGAGATCATCGCACTTAACTTTGCATTGAGAAAGGGAGTGTAAAAGATGGCTAAATGTAGTGTTTGCACATTGGTAGTGAAGATACACTCTTTTTACTTACATGTAAGGAAATCAAAACCAAATATCACTGAAGGCAGTCTGGCAAAGTCAGTTTTAGCCTTCATGTGACAGCGTTCTTTGTGGTCCCCATACCGAATCTGTGGTAGCTGATTAGAGGCAAACAAAAAGGAAAATTAAATCACAAGTAGAGCAGAGGGAAAGAGCTGGGAAATAATGGAAATCACACTCCCCTCCCCCCACAGCCCTGTTCTATCCTCCGCAGATCAAAGTCTTTCTATTTTAGAACCAAAGCTTCCTTATATTAAATACCAAGAAAGTATGTTTAGATAATATTAAGGGAATTACTTAAACCATAAAAGTCAGGAAATTCAGAATTAAGGCTGGCATTCAGATCTTAAATCACACAGCAGAGAAAGGCAGGGGTGGTGATGGGATGGTGAACTCAGGCACAGCAGCATAAACTAAGGACTGAAAGTGAGACCTATCTTGACATCTTCCTACCTGTGTCACTAGAAATTGAAAGACTGAGTTTTGAGGGGTTTATTAACCATTATATGGCCATTATGCCACTGATTTCCATTTTCTTCTGACATATTAGCCAAGTAAATATATGTTTTGGACATCGCAGAAAGTTTTTAGTAAATGCTCAGATCCACTGTTTTCTGTAATTATCCTATCCAGCCAGGGGAGAAAATGCGTTGTGAGTAGTTAGTTTTGCTTTCTTTTTCTTCACAGATTCATGCTGTTCTTAGCACCGCTGGTATCAAGTTATAACTACCCTGTTCTGAAAACTCGCTTTATGCCCTTTTTTTTATTTAATTGAAACCCCAGTTGTCCTTGCAGATTTTCTTATGCAACTTCGGTAGGATATGGTTTTTCTCTTACATTTTTTAACAGATTGTTTTTTTAAAAAGCTGAATCTTTTCACCCTAATTGTAACTAAAGTGTCTAAATTGATTTATCTATAAAGACACATACAGACTGTATAATAACAGCATGCATGTCTGGGATTATTCAGAACAAAAGAAAAAGAATCAGTATAAATGCCAAGGTGTTTATTCACTATTAGCAAAAAATGTATTGTGTTACACTGAGAACAGATTCATCAATTATAATTTAATACATACATTTATGTGAGCTTGATAAGAAACACTTCATCTATCTGTAAGACTAGAAGTTACAGCTCTGAAAACTCTGTTGGTTTTAGAAATATTTTGCCTCACAGTTTATTTTCTATTCAAAATTTTCAGATATTTACTGCCAGTGTGCTAGTATTACATAATGGGTGTCCCAAACCACAATTCCTAAAATTCCTCTTTTATTTATAGAAATCAGAAAGATCCCAGATTTTAAAATCTTTATATATTAAAACACAGAGATGGTTTTTTCAATACATATGTGTATTATAAATGAGTAAAAATACGAATAACAATACTACTGGTTTATGGCAAGCTGAATACGAGTCAGCAGTGCCCTGGTAGCCAGGAGGGACAACCGTGTCCTGGGAGCCATCAGGCAAAGCATCAGCAGCCGGTCAAAGGAAGGGATTGTCCCAGTCTGCTCTGCACTGGGGAGGCCTCATCTTGAATACTGTGTGTAGTTTGGGGCACCACAATGTAAGAAAGTTATAAAGCTATTAGAAAGTGTCCAAAGGAGGGTAACAAAGATGGTGAAGGGCCTTGTGGAGAAGCCCTATGAGGAGTGGCTGAGGGCACTTGGTCTGTTCAACCTGGAGGAGCCTGAGACTATTGCAGTTACAACTTCCTTGTGAGGGGACGAGGAGGGGAGGGCACTGATCTCTTCTCTGTGGTGACCAGCAACACAGCCTGAAGGAATAGCCTGAACTTGTGTTAAGGGAGGTTTAGGTTGGATATTAGAAAATATTCCCCCAGATACGTTCAGCCAGAAGGTGGTTGCACACTGGAACAGGCTCCCCAGGGAAGTGGTCACAGCACTAAGCCTGACAGAGTTCAAGAAGAGTTTGGATGACTCTCACAGGCCCATGGTGTGACTATTGGGGATGGTCTTGTGCAGAGCTAGGAGTTGGACTTGATGAGCCTTGTGCATCCCTTCCAACTCAGCATATTTTGTGGTTCTGTGAAAATTAAATGAAAAATACTGAAATATACAATGAAAAATAATCTGAAAGCTGTTTATCTTACTTTGCAGTTTAGTCGTCATGATCACAAAGAAATAATGAGTGGATGTTGATGGGACACACCACTCATTTGATTCTGTTTTGCTTTGCTGGAACAGCAGCTGAATGTTGTTCTGTGGTCTTGCAAGGAAGCTTAGCTCCTATCAGTGTTGCCTTATTCAGGAAGACAAAGTGCTGAAAAACTCCAGAATTGTTCATTTATATTTTGAAATGGAATGTTCATTGGGGTATTTGATTTTCACATTGTCCACAATGAATTAGCCAGTGGAATAATTTTGGAAAGAAGTTAGTGCATTTGGGCTCTAATCAGAAAAACTATCATGAACAAGTAGGAAAAGCATAGGCATATTTCTGCAGGAAACCTGATTTAAGAGAAAACATATCTAAATGGAATAAAAATACGGAACACATGAGCAGAGTATGATGGTGTGGTAAGGATAATATTTGCATAGTACGTCAATATATCATGTAGATATATAAA
This sequence comes from Pyrocephalus nanus, assembly GCA_038380795.1. Lineage (NCBI taxonomy): Eukaryota > Metazoa > Chordata > Aves > Passeriformes > Tyrannidae > Pyrocephalus > Pyrocephalus nanus. The sequence continues at coordinate 44,963,418 of CM076265.1, read as the reverse complement.
CATTTTCATTTTTTCAATCAAGAGAAAGAAATTGATATTGACAATATTTTGCAAACTGTAGTACTTTTGCTATTCTGTTGATTTTTGTGATCAGATTTGTAATTTTATCATTGAATTAAAAAAAATAACTAGCTTGTATTTCAAAGAAAAAAATTGTTTTAAACATGAAGCAAGTCACAAAATGATTCTTATTTTCACTTTAACATATAAAAGAAATGTCTCTTCAATTTCTAAAACTCTGCTTGATTCTTCTTTTGATTTTTTTCTACTTGATTGAAGAAGAATAATTCTCCTTTTGTATGGAAGACAGATTTCACTTTCAGTGTGTAGCAGTGAAACAAAAGTAGATGAGAATATTCTGTCAGGTTATGCATATAAAGAAGAGTGAAATGTTACCTTGCACAAGACAGTAGCCAATATACCACCACTTCTTAACAATTTTTTTTCTTTCAGTTTTAGTTCCATCCAATAAAAATGTTGTGTGTATAAAAATTTAATTATATAACACAATTTACAGGTCTGATAATCTTTATAGGCATTAGTTCCCATAAAGTTCCAAGTACTAAAAATATTTGAAAGACATTATTATTTTTTCATGGGAGACCAGCTGGAAACAGGTTTATATGTTTATATACTATTGCAAAAGTAGTACAAACACTATCTTTAAATCTACTGAAAATTAGGAAAGTTTTTATGTAGTTGAAAGTTACATAAAAATTAAATATATTTATAGTGTTAGTTTTTAAATTTCTATCCACATGAATTTTTACATTAGAGAGTATTACAGTATCTGGTGAAATTAATTAAACTACATGAAATACCTGTTTTATATATCGCATGCAATATCTTATCTTCTTTTCAAGCCTATATCCTTAAGTGTAAAGAAATAAAGGGTACACTGATATGATGCAAACAAATGTCATGCCGACTTATCTGGAGAGAGCTATATAAACTGGTTAGGATGCCAAAACCAGAAACAATCTATAAGACCCATCTATTTTAGCAATGTGGCTGCTGACCTTTTTTTTGTTTCAATTAGAAGCTAAATCTAGTTATATTTAAAAAAAATAAAATAAAATAAAAAAAAAGTCATGAAAATGGTATATAGCTTTTATTTAAATTTTGATCCCTGTCCATAGACTGATGTTACTATTTTGGAATCTGCAGTTTAGAGGTTTCCAGAGCAATATTTTCATCTTTGTTTAAATAGGTCAAAGATATCCATCCTACATATGAGAAATCTGGATGCTTAATTCCAGTCTCAGTCAATTCATAGCACAAAAATGTAAAGTTCTTAAGATAAAGACTATTGTGGAAATGAAGATGAAATTTTATCTAGTACTGAAAAGAACAATTCTCTAATCAGTATTAGCTTAACTGCCCTTTATTATTCCTTATTATGATTGGCTTAATGAAATTAAGACAATAAAGTGAAGCTACCAACATACATGCAGTTGACCTTGACTGCTTCAATGCAATTAGCTCTTAATTCTCTCACTAGGTCCTCTGGATATGTTAAAATTTTGAAAGTGATTCAAAGAGATGTCCTAATTATTACAATAAGCAGCTTAATACATGCACTATAGAATCTCAGCAGCTAACACCTAGAGGTTCCCCCCTGTGCCCCTTTTCTCTGTGTCTGTATTCAATTTCCAAGTTTCTAATAACCAAGCATGCAGTCTCAAAAGACCCACAAAGCAGGTAATTCATTGCTGTCCTATGATATGCACACATCCTAAACTTGCCATTTGACTGATTTATATGAAGCATGCGATTTTTTTTGGTCTCTTCATCTTGATATATAAATTTGACAGTGTCTTCTGATAAATACTATGTCTTTTTTTTATTATGTATTTGATTCCATATACTTTAGCAACACTTTTCTTCAGACAAACTTTTATCAGAAACAAAGAATCAAGAGACCTAGTGAGCACATTACTAGGCAAATCTATTTTGACTGAGAAATTCTGTCCAATACTTGGTAGCACTGTACACAGTGCAGTTCTGCATCATAGCAGTCAACATTGTGATCGTTTTGATCTAGGCCTTCCTGGTGACCAGTTTGTAACCAAGGAAGTGGCCAAGTACCCAGTATTCCATACGATTTTTACGTAAACCAGAGTATAAATAGGTTGGAGATTAGAGACCTCACTCTCTTCTCTTCCGGCAAGGTTTGGGAACAGTGGGTCCCTGCGTTGGTCTCACTTATCTAAGGCTGAGGCCTGTAGAGTCCACTGTCCTGCCACGTGGAGGTTTGGAGAGTGCTGGCCGTGTCTGCCAACCCTGCTGTTTTAAGGGACGTGGTGAGATTTGTTTTACTAGTTATTTTACTGGTTCTCTGGTTTGATTGTGCATATCTATTCGGTGTCCCTTTTTGTTCCCTCTTGTCCCTTTTTCCCCTTTCCCTATTCCTTTGGGGGGTTGATTCCCTTTTACTGTGTATATAGCATCTTAACTGTATATAACTGTGACCTACGTAAATATATATATGTTTTTATATAAGCAGCTTGACTTTGGGTTCTTTAATTTTTATAGGTTTTTTCCTTTCTTTACCCTAAGGGAAGAAGGAAAGGGGCAGGGGGGGCCTGCTAACTGGAAGTTTGGGCATTTGGCAGGGAGCCAAGGTCCAAACTATCACAAACATGTAGATAGCCTTCTATTCTTTAGCTGGGTTTTTCTCTCTTCTGACCCTGCAATTTAAAGGCACATCCATTGTATTAACCTAGCTGTGTTTTCCCGGGAGATAAGAATTTTGAATACTTGCAAGTGTACCATTGTCTATTAAGTGTCTAAAAGTGTCCATTAATGGAGTAAGAAAAGACATCGCTGTTATTTGGAGTGATACAAGACTAAGATATACTAGTACATGCATTCACTAAAACAAAGGAAAGAAGATAAAAAATACAATATTGAAGATTTCAGGGAAAAATTTTCTCAAGTATTTAATGAGAACAAAAGAGGGGTAGAATAACACAGAAATCTTACTCTTTTCATAAACTCCTGCCTCTTATGAATATCAATACAGGGCAGCTAAAACATATCAAGTGACAAAACAGCCTAGTGAGGAACCTAGACTTGAAAGCTAGGAGGCCTGGGGGTCCACAAGATATGCCCAGCAAGTGTAGCAGAGCTTTCCTGAAATCACACACTCCACAGTGTTGCTCTTCCAATGTTCCACCTTTATTTTTTTCATAAAATTTCATAAAACTGTCAGTATTTTTCACCAGAACAACTTCCTTTGACAAAATGTTTCATGGGTTTTTTTGGGCGTTGTTTTTCCTTTTTTTGGTTGTTGTTGTTGCTTGGTTTTGTTTGTTTGTTTGGGGGGTTTTGTGTGAGCTGTTTTTGTTTTTGTTTTGTTGTTGTTGTTGTTTGGTTTTTTGGATTTTGGTGTGGGTTTTTTTTTTTTCAGAAAAACAAAAGTAATCAATTATGGGGTTTTTCTGCAATTTTGCAACCAAATCTACTCATAAATGAAGTTTGAAATCTGTCTTCTATTCATATTGAGATATAGCTTTCTTTTACTTCTGTGGTGTGATTTTCAGATATAAATGATTCTTTGACTTTCACAGGGACCTAAGCGTTTTCATGGATCCACTTCATGCCTTCTCCTGTGTCCAGCAGGGCCCAAGACCCCATCCTTCAGCAGAACACCACAAATGATAGTTGTTAGTTATGACTACATCAGACCATACCTTATAACATCCTTTAAAGTTAACTCTGCTAACTAAACATCATTAATATCTGTACAGCCATCCAACCCAATCTAATAACACTCACAAAACTTTTATAGTTTTGTGGGAAGATGTAGCAATGCATACTCTCATTTTAAGTGAAAAATGTTTCTTTTATAAGCTTTGAATTTTACTCATTTTAATTTTAGTGTGCCCTGTTGTTCTTGTATTACAAGCTAGTGAATTCAGTAGCACCTGAAACAGCTCTTTAAACTGTATGTCTGTTTGTTTTCCTAACTTCGTCATTACTTAAATTTCCAATATATATTTTTCTGGAAATAAGTCAATATATCAGTTAAACTTTTGACAATACCAGTTATTAAAGGATATGTTACAAATTGGTTATTCTTTATTTCTAAGCACTTACAGTAAAATTGGGATTTTCTTGAGATTATAGTAAAAGATACTACAGAATGTTACATGCCTTCCATTTTTTGTTTTTAAATACAGTCTCTTTCTTTTTGAAAGTCATAATAATTATTCTTGAAAAACTTGTGTTGGTACATATCACCTTATGTCACAAAAAACCCATCATTTTTAGTTTGAACAGTTTGGCATAAGGCCATAAGAAACTAAACCCATATGATACTACAAATCTAGAAAACCATGATTTGGAGAATGAAACCCAAATCAGCTGGATTAATTCAAGTTTAATGCTCTTAGCTATGATGTTGAAATGAGCTAAAATGTTATCAGATCCCATAGAAATCACATGCTGGTGTGTGAATTTTTACTAGCAACCACTGTCATGCAATTTCAGAACAACATAGAAGAGATCTGGTTTAGTGATGAGCCCTCTGGTAGTTACAGTAACAAATAAAGAGGTCACATACTGAACACTAAAATAAGTACAGTGAATAAATGTATTAAAAATATATATTTTGAAGTATAAAAGATGTTATTAAATGTGAAGAGGAGAAACAAGTAAAATAGAAGTGTAAGGAAAAGGTTATAAAACTACATTGGGTTCATAAAAGACAGAATCAGTATTATACCAAATATTTTAAGGAGTAATTTTTCATTTATTTTAGAGCATTTTCAATTAAAGTTTTGCTGGAAAGAAAATCCTTAGCACTAGTTAGTTCTTCTAAAAGAAAGATAATCTCCAATAATTAAAGGGTTAGAATTAATCCTTTTTAAAGAGAGAACATTCACCTTGTTCACATTAAATTACTCTTCTGAACACTTTTTAAAAGGAAAGAAATTGCTTAATAGGATCATGTTCTGCTGAAAATCATCAGATGAAGGAATATCCAAATTTAGTTTTCTTTGCAATGACTTGAAATATATCAGATTATCTTTAATGTTATCTACCTTAACATACAGAGTAATCAGGATGCATTTATACTCATGGCTGTTGTAAACTTGCTGTGCTGTTTTGTTGACACTTAGAAATGTCAGTCTTCAAGCTTTTCTATATTGTCAGCATATGGACTTTAATGTAGGAAATACAATCTGTGTTTTAGACCTATACCACAGGAGATCAATAAAGTTTTCCACTAAGCCTCTCCTTCTTCAGTTTTCAGGTGCCAGCTTCTCAATACTGAGAACTTGCCTCGGTGTGGGATCCATCAGTGAAACTGAACTCGTGGAAAACTCTGAGTTGCATGCTTAAAAATTATTTCGTCTTATATAGTTTCACAGTCTTCTAGTTCCCTTTCAGAAGCTACCACATACATCAACTCCTAAGTCAGATGCTAAATTTAGAGATAAAATGTAAAAATTTGGAAATGCTACTATTACAAGCATGTGCGGTCTCTGGTGAAAAATGAGAATTTTAATAAATTCACTTGAGCAGTAAAATGCCAGAACATGCCTTGAAATTAATTAGGAAGATGATGAGCAGCCTGATTGCTGGACACAGGTTCTGCATTTTTCTTTCCAGATTTTCACAAATCAGTGACACTGCTAGCAGATAGCAAGGAAAGACACGCAGTAGCAAATTAAGCTTTTCAGAAGCCTGTAAGGAAGAACATTAGCATTTGGAATGTAGATATTGCTGAGGATGATCAGGCATCCCTCCCAGCCAGGAAATGGAAGTTTCTTGTGGGAAAAAAAAAAAAAAAATCTAAAATGATGAATCATTAGATATGATAAATTTGATAACATACTAGTCCTAGAAAGATGACCAGGGTCAGATATTTGAAATTTAGGATGGAAGATATTATCCCTGTATTTTGAAGAATAATAGAGATTTGGGGTAATTTTCTGCGTTCTTTTTTTCTTTTTTTTTTTTTCCTTTTTTCTCTTCTTTTCCCTAAACTCCAAATTCTAGATGTGTCTAAATTAATCTAATTGCTATGTTATAAAGGCCACAGATTCTTTTTCAAGCCAAACAAATGCTTAAATAGACCTTGGATTGGGCCCCATGTTATGTTTACTATTATATTTATGAGATTTGGTTGTGTTGCTGGTAATGAATAGGTCAGCAAGTAAACTTAGCCCATCCCTCTGTTTGCATCTTACCTCAGAATACATTCCATTGATTTAATGTGAATTTCTCGTGGGACTATAGTAGTCCAGTATGAGTGTACATCAGCTATGAAGATAAAATTTTGATTCCCAGAACCCTCCTTACATATGTTATAGACTCATTACATAATCTTTCTTCTTTTTTCAGCCACAGCATATTATCTAAGCTCACAGGCAAACCTGAAATAGTCCCACTGGAATGTGCTTAAGTATCTTGGGTGAACTAAACCACTCTTCTTCCCCTTCTGAAAATTAAAACAGCAAAATATGCCTGAGAGTTTCTTAATTCAAGCCTCAGATAGCAGGTCTCCGCATTTAAAACATGGCTGGTTTCTTTATCTTTCTTTTTGATTTCTGCATCCTCTCCTGGAAGACATTAATCTTCCACTCTTTAATACAGAACACTGAAGGAAGGAAGGGGCACCAATTAAGCCTCTGTTATCTCAGTAAAGACAGGCAATTTCTTCACTAATTGAATTAAAGATTGTGGAGGGCAGCCATTTCACTATAATCCAAATTTGTTTCTGTAATTAATAAAACATGTCTCTGATGCTGACAAGTTAAAATCACAAACTTAAATAATATTTGACCTTAAGGAATGATCCTTGTTTCTAACACATGAACAAATGTGTTTTCAGCAGAGTATATTCAGTAATATCAGCAACTATGGTTTTGGAGATTTGTTTATGTGCAAGACAATATTTTCTTAAAAAGAAAGAAGATTACACTAGATGGTAGTATAAAGCCTTGTAAATGGATAAGTTTCTTACAGAGAGAAATAGTGAATGTAATTCCTAAAAGGTACCAGTAGATAAATAATGTAGCATAAAAAAAAGAACCTATGCTTTGATACTTTGTGTTTGGATGCTGGCACATATGAGGAAACTGAGGGTATAGTTTGCTTTGATGTCACAGCCACATAAGAATGAAAATAAAAATATTCCCTTTTTATTGTTGTTCTACTTTTCCTTTGCATTTTGTTATAAAACTAGAATCTCGACTGAGCATGTTCACTAGCATCCCAATCCTCCTACACATTTTTAGTTGCCCATATGGATGTGTCAGATATAATCTGAAAAATGGGATTAATATCAAAATTTACAGTTATTACTCTTGTGGTAACCATTGAACAGAAAAGACAGCACACTTCACTGTGCACCAGTGTTATTGTCACAGGAGGTGCAGAAAATGGTATGCTTCTAAAATGACACTTTTAACTGTGAGATAGCATCCCCAGCAATGTTTAAGGAATAAAATAGTCTCCTATTCACATAACTATCCTGTATTCTTATCATTTTACCAACATTTTAGAATCTATTTGCTGAGATTTGTCATCAAACCCATAAACACAACTGAATCTTTGTCAACACCTGTCACTTAAAAGGATCTCATCTCACTTTTCATTTTTGTTGACTCCAAGTTAACAAGATTCCTAATTTTGTGCCCAAGATTCTTAATTTTAATATGTCAATGTGATGATTTAAGTTTAACATAGTAAGAAAGTTCATAACTTATTTTTATGAAAACATTGTAACTTAGATTACATGAAGCACATTTATTTCAGTGGGGACCAAACTGAATTTGAAGTGATGAATTTTTACCCATCATGATTTTAGAAATATTGATTCATTTTATATTTTATTAAATGAGGAACATGCATTTAAAAATAGGTAGGAGACTTTAAATGCAAACTCCACAGATTAGTACTAAATGTTCATACACTAAATTTTCTTCATGAATATTTAATTAAATGGCACAAACTCCACAAACTGACAGTTTCCTTGCTTTCCAAAAGTCTCTAAAAATAAAAGACGTAATTTGCTAAAATAATAGTTAGAGGTTTCTGCTGGAATAATATTAAAGATGCCAAGAGAATTACACTAGTATTTATCGGATGATTTAGGGCTAAAAAACTTTAAATCCTATTAAATTTGTTTCACTAAGCAAAAGGTCTAAGCATCTGAACTAATAATTTCAATATAATACCGCAAGACACCCAGAGTCACAGGCCCCAGCCCTGACAGCTCCACTGGAAGGCTCTTGCTACAAGGTACACCTCTATTCTTTGTCATGAAGAAATACAGGGTGACATCAGCACTGCAATCAAAGAAAATACAATGTCCAGCATTTGCAGTATCAAAAAGTTCATTTAGAGAAAGGAAAAAAATTAATTCAGAAATGCAAACTAAAGAGGAGAAAAAAAGAAAAAAAAAAAATAATCGACCCACAGAATTCGGTTACTGGAAAAGAGAGGTTTAATTTCTTAGCCGGTATAAATCAGCACAGACTCCCTGGCACGAACAGACCATTGCCAGTAAACCCAATAGTTGGAAAAAAAAGACAAAAAAGGTTGTTATGGAGGAAATGAAAGGATTAGAACAATAGAAGATTCAGAAATATCCTTTGTTTTACTGCATACACATCTGTGCTTCTCAAATATATGGGCATGCATTTGAAACCAGATGTAAAGTTTAGATTTAGTTTTTGGGGTTTTTTTTTTATATTCTTATTATTTGGATAACTTAAAAACACACAGTCCAAGTAGAGAACTATCAGTGCTCTAAAAAATGTGGAAAATGCTTGAAGAAGAACATACTTTCTTCAAAAAAAAAAGGCAAAGTGAAGTAAAAGTTCTGTAAAGAATGTCCACCTCTCCTCTGACAAAACAAATAAATTAAAACATGATCATATTTTGGCAGAAATAGCACTGTCATATCATTTCCAACTATTGCAAACTTTATCTGAATTCTGATCAAAAAGCCACCGTGGCTTGCTATTCTGGCAGAGTATGCCTGTAATGTGTCTCAGTGTTCAACAGGAAACTGTGAAAAGTATCCAAGACAAGGGAGTTGAAGAGAGCATGAAATGAAGGGTTTCCTACAATGAAATATTTACTATTTTCATTGCAGGAAAGACAACTTGGATAAAATAAGCAAGCCACTATTATGTGATTAATAAGGATAACATTAGACTACATTTACTTGTTCTGGAAACAAATTTTATTTCTTCCTAAGACGTGATTATCATAGAATCACAGAATATCCTGAGTTGGAAGGGACCAGCAAGGATTACTGTAGTCTAGCTCCTGGCGCTGCACAGGACAGCCTCAGTTCATTGTCCAGATGCTTCTTGAACTCTGTCAGGCTTGATGCTGTGATCACTTCCCTGGGAGCCTGTTCCAGTGCCCAACCACCCTCTCAGTGAACAACCTTTTTCTAATATCCAACCTAAACCTCCCCTGACACAACTTCAGGCCATTCCTTTGGGTCCTGTCATGGGTCACCACAGAGAAGAGATCAGTGCCTGCCCCTCCTCTTCCCCTCACAAGGAAGTTGTAACTGCAGTGAGGTCTCCCCTCAGTCTCCTCCAGGCTGAACAGACCAAGTGACCTCAGTCACTCCTCATACAGCTCCCCCTCAATGTCCTTCACCATCTTCTCAATCACCTCCTTTGGACACTCTCTAAGAGCTTCCATTGTGGTGAACAAAACTGCACACAGTATTCAGAGTGAGGCCACCTGAGTGCAGAGCTCAGCGGGACAATCCCCTCCCTCAACCAGCTGCTGATGCTTTGCCTGATGCTCCCCAGGGCACGTTTGGCCCTCCTGGCTGCCAGGGCACTGCTGAGTCATACTCAGCTTTCCATCGAGGAGGACCCCAGGTCCCCTTCTGCAGTGCTGCCCTCCAGCCTCTCATTTTCGAACCTTTACGTGCATCCAAGGTTGCCCTTTTTCAAGTGCAGAATACTTGCCCTTGTTAAACTTCATATGGTTGGTCATTGCCCAACCCTCTAATTTGTCTATGTCTCTCTGCTTAAATGAAGACACTGAGGAGAACGAGCACCAAGATTGAGCCCTGCAGAACCTCATTAGTGACAAATGCCAGCCTGATGTAACTGCATTTACTGTAATCCTTTGTGGCAGTTGTTCACCCATCACATTACATATTTTTCCAGGAAGTGTCTGTTGTCAGGAATGTGCATAAAAACGTGCAAGTTATGTATTAAGTAACAAATTATAAAGACGCAAGAAGACTCTCAGGTGACTGCAGCACCCCTTTGGTTTCTTACCTGATCTGATTCCAGTTACTAGACTTATGCTAAAATCTCCCATTTACTTTGAATGCAGTGTTCTTCATTTTCTGAGATAATATACATGCAAACATGTATGCAGAGATGTTTATCTTTAGTACTTCCCTGAAATTACTGAAGTACATTTGGCATGACAGGCTTGTAGTGTCTGTGTGTTGGTGGTACCAGCAATAACTGCATTTATGAACATAGATCCTTCTGTTCTCTACATTTTCAAGATTTAAATATATGCCTGTTAGGAAGCAATAGCAGACCTTGCACAGTTTTTATTGTGCTCTTATTTATTCTCACACAAATTATTGCTATTATAACATTTGCTGTTCCTTTCTTCTGTTCATTTCTTGTGTGAAAAGAATTTCCTAGTTTTATCTGTCTTTTATAACAGTGATAAGCCCAGGAGAAAGGCAGAAACTGGGAGCAACTGCCACCTAGCTGGTCTTCAATATCCTTGTGAGATGAAGTAGAAGGGTAAATACCAATCTCTTCCCTCTCATGACCAGCAACAGTAGTCAAGGAAATGGCATGAAGTGGAGTTGGGGGACATTTACACTGGATATCAGGAAAAAGTTTCTTACCCAGAGGGTGGCTGGGCATTGGAACAGGCTCCCCAGGAACATGGTTACAGCATTAAGCCTGACAGAGTTCAAGAAGCATTTGGACAACAGTCTCAGGCACATGGTATGATTCTTGGGGTGTCCTGCACAGGGTCAGGAGTTGGTCTTTATCCTGATGGGTCCCTTCCAACTCAGCATATTCTATGATTCTGTGATTCTATATGCCATGCTCAGTGCTACATCACTCTTTCTGGCCCTTGGTTACAGCATTATTAGATCCATATTGACTCAGACACAAAGATGTGAAATATCCTTGTTCATGCTGTAGAAAAGCATTTAAATTTTTTTCTCAAGAAGTGAAAGACGGTGGCTCAAACACTTTCAGCCTAAGGAGAAAAAAAAAAAAAAAGGCAAGACTCCTACTTGCAGATTGAATATTTCATCTAATATGTTGTTATACAAAAAAGTGAGAATACAGGTGTGATGCACTGTATTGGATTCAGATTATAAGACAAATTCAGAAGACTTCTAAGAGTATTAAGCAGGCTGAAGTTAATCTGACAGTGATGATTAACAACACTGCTAAAGCAGAGGCTTTATTCACAGGTAGTATGTGTTCCTGGTACTCAATCCCCAAGACTAGTTTACCTTTTAAATATAGGTATTATAGATTAAAGTCTTGGTGTTAAGCAATAAAATTTCACAAAAATCCCATTTTAGGAAAACAAACTAGGAATCCTGAATATAATTTCTGTCTCCTGTTCCCTATTCATTTAGTGACCTGCTCCAAACAGAGGTAACTGCAGATAGCTCCAAGCGAGTCATGGTGCCCTCTGCTATCCTGCCTCATTGTCTCTGCAGACAGTTTCAAGAAAAACAGGAATGATTCTATGCTATTTTCTGTCAACATCCAGTTTAAACTATTCCCAGCCTAGAGGCTACTGTGATAAATTTTTTTTGTTACTTTTTTGTGGGTTTTGGTCAGAACATGATGCTCCCGTATTTGGTGAGGCACTGCCAAAACCACATGTGTCTTTTGGCCCATTGGATGGTAGAAAATCGAAAGATCCATCAATCAAAAGAATGGAGAAAAACAATTTATGTTGAAGAGCTTCAATTTGTTTCCATTTTCACTTAGATCTTACTTAGATCACTTAGTGAGGTGTTCTGGCCTGCTAAATAGTTTGATCACTTAGTTTACAGTCAATATATTCTTTTATATGTTTGGAGTTTTGCATGTTTGTCAAATGTATCACTACAGGCTATTAGACCTTGAACTTGTGCACAGCAATGTGAGCTGACAGTGCCTGCTGATGGGTGCACATGCAGCACAGGTATATTAGAGTTATATACTTACTATTCATTCATCCTTACTGTTCCTTCTTCTAATGCATTCTTTTACATCATACAGCTCAATGGAAACACGTATCCAACTTGTAGCTGCAGTTGCAAGAAATCAAGTGATGCAGCGTCGTATTTTTAAATAATGAAGGATAAAATAATAATATTATAGACACATTATGCAAATAATTGGTTCATCAGTGTCTTGACTATATCATTCTCTATAGCTTTTATGTGTGAAGGCAATTGTGAAGCTACTTATATTTGTCACACTTTTATTACCTCTTCTACCTGTTTACTATCACAACACTAATTAACATAAGAAATAGGAACAATTGTTTATTTCTGAATGAAGAAAAATCAGGAAGAAACAAACATTTTCAGTCTTAAGACAACAAACACATTCAGCTGCAGCTATGAAGAAAGAGCATGACTAAAAAAAACACTAGCAGTGGCTGTGAAAACATATATAAGCAAAGTTGAGATTCAGCTCTTTCTAAATTCATTCAGTTTCTACTTTTACAAAGCCAAAATATCATAAATCTAGTGCAATCTACTGAAAGCATAATACTCTTGCATGTCATGCTAAAAGCAAGCTGAATTTTGCCTTCATGCAACCATAATCCAAGTTACAAAACATTTTAAACACAGGGATAAAAAACAATTCCTGCTATGATTAACTTTTTTTTTTTTTTTTAATGCATAAAACCAGTCATAAGAGGTTACAAAAACAAATCCTGCGAGACAATATTGTCTAAATCAATATGCAGTAGGAATGGGTGCATCAGCAACCTGATATCAACATTTTTCATAAGTATTGTGATGCAGAATTTGAAGGGGAGAGATGAAATATGGCAACTGTTAGCTGCTCTGAAAATATTTCTGAGAAACTCCTCCCATACCTGAGAGGTAGTATGAAGCCTATTTCAAAATATAACAAATAGTGGCACATCCATTGGAGGTGTGAGATGATACTTTATCATAAATAAGATATGATAGCTGAGTGTTTCAAGGTTGTGAAGGTCCTTGAAAATGAAGGTAAGTGGATGATGCTTGATTGTAAAGAGATGATGAAGTAGCTGATGGAAGAATTTAAAAAAGGAGGGCAAAAGCAATGAAAAAGCACTGTGAATGAATATAAGTGGGTCAGCACTTACCAGTGGATGTGAAATCTTGGAGAAAACATTGTATTAACTGAAAAACAGCAGATAAGAATTTAGACAAGAGTTTTAGCTCTTTAATTTGCAAGAAACTAAACAATTTGCAAGAAACAAGTGCAAGCAAAATTGGCCTCTGCAGAGTCAAGAGTTATATCAAAGACAAAAAATGGCCCTTAAAAGCAAGGCACTGTCATGGCACTTTATTAGCAATTTTGCTTTAGAGCCCCTTCTGGAACTGTTATGGTGAGATGATGTAATGGCAATGATTTTCATTTGACAGGTAAGAAAGTTGTACTGAAACCATAAGCAATTAAAGGCTAATTTAAATGTGAATTATTCTTGTCCATTGCATTTTTTGTAGAAAAAAAGCCCTGGAAGCACAAGAATAAGCAATTGTAAATGGAGGGTGGGAGGAAAAAGGAACATTTCCTGTTATTTGACAGACCGTTTTACATAGGTGAAGAGTGACCAGAAAAGGAGTCAAGAAACAAAAATCATGCAGGTTTTCAAAACCATCTTGATTAATAGCACTGAAGGCAGTTGACCAGTCAAGGAGCATAAAAGTGGCATAACTGTGAAGAATCTGACTAAGTTTCTAAACTATGGGAAAAATAACCTTGTGTCAAGGGATTACATAGCTTTAGTCTCTCTTAAGTTCTATTGCTCGTATTGGTTCAATTCACCTTGAATAAATAACTGAAAGGAAATACAGTTGCCATACAGAGTTTATAGAAGTCATTAATAGGTTCATTTTAATTACCTTTCCATTTCTAACTTTGTTCCTCTTTCAGGATGCTTAATTACCTAACACATGATAAATCCAGAATTTTCCTTTCCTCTTGAAAACAAGGATTTGAACATGGGTCTCTTGATTCCAGTAAATTAATTTCTACAATAAATGGACTCAATGAACTTAAAGGTCTTTTCCAATTTGTTCTATGATTCTATGAAATTTGTGTTTTAAAATTGTAGAATAATATCCCAAAACGACACAAAAGACATGGAGAACCCTCTTGGACGTGTGATTTTGGAGTAGTGAGTCCACAGCAGGCCCAATAATGACAATTTCTTTCTTTTAAGTAAACAATCTTTTCATCTTTAGAAAGCTCTGGAGGATTGGCCGATAAAACTAGCTAATTGACTATTCAAGAAGACTGTATGAAACATGAAATGAAAACAATTTCTTGATCAGAACTCTTTGGAAAAGATAGTTGTTTGAATAAACAGATTCCATATAAAAATACACTGCTCTGGCTATATCAGCTATTATTTAATGTTCTCTACAATAAGCATCCAGAAACAAACCGGCAGAAATCTTTAGAAATAAACAAAGCAAAAACTTTTGTTTTCTGATGAAATACTAGAAATGAAGAGGTACTTGCATAGTAGCAGACTTTAGGGTCTTGAGGTTTTGGGGGTTTTTTTGGCATTATCAGAAATACAACAAGTCACTTTATGGATTTTCGCTAATTTTTATGTGCCTAGAACGTATTTTTGGTAGAATACAGAGTAGGACTGATAAACCTAGTTTCAATGATAGTCTGGCATTCCAGCTACTGAAGTACCTTTATTAATTATCTTTGGAAATCTTGTCCATGATATTTTCATTAGTTAGAGATCTCACAACAGCTGTGTTTGTTATCTCAAGACCTCAAAATATCTCAAAATACTGTAAGTTTTCATGTATCTTTCATTTCTATATTTCAATACTATAGAAATAGAGCAGCTAGTACACAGTACATATGCTCATATTTTATTTTAACTCCTTCTTGCCAGAAAAAGTACTCTGTGGTACTGCACTTGTTGCCTTTTAATTTCCAGGTAAAACTAAACACAAGGCATGTAAATGTTTGAGAACATACCTTGAAATCCACCCATCTCAGACATTGCACCAGTAAAGATTGTTGTTTAAATTTTGTGTCATCCTTTAATGCTCCCTTTGGATCCCTTGGTGAAATAGAAAGTGACTCTGCCCATGGCAGGGGGTTGGAACTAGATGATCTTTAAGGTCACTTTCAACTCAACCCATTCTATCATTCTATGTTGCTATAAAGCAACAATTTTCCATATATATATAAACTGTCCCTCTAACTGGCAATGACTCCTCTTCTGTACCACTTCTCACACTGCATAAGATAAAATGCTAAATGTACTAATTGCAGCTAAATACTTGCTGGGTGCCAACTTTAATAAAGTTTCTATGACTCAGACACTATGTAGCTGAGCAAAAATCAAGTACATCAGCAGAGGTATAACCTGTTATGATGGAAATTTCATTTGAGTTTCCAGAGAACTGTGAAAGAGAGAATACTGAATGTAACTAAAACATCACTGCCTGGTAAAGGTATTGAATCTATTATATTGATGCTACAGTACATTTGCAAGAACACTAAAATACTGTATAAAATTAGGAGAAAGGACCCTAGATAAAGTTCTGGAAGGAAGGACAAAAAAAAAAAAATGGAATTTTTAAGCTCCAAAATAAGCTTCAAGAAGTGCAAAGAAATGTGACAAATCCATCTGCATTTCCAGAGATTCTCAGATGCCTCTTATTGTGCCAAATGCTTTGTCAGGTTCAATTTTTGGGTTCTATCTCTAATAACATGTGGTCAACATATGTTTGGTTTCCTTTTTGTCTGTGTTAGTTGCTGTATAGTGGGAAGATTGTATTGAAATGTCTAAGAAACAGAAGAAATGGAAGATTTCCAGATTTCCTCTCAATCAGGTCTTCTTTTTTTTTAATTACCATAATTTTTTAAACATTGTTTCCTAATAGACGATGGCAGCTGAACTAAATGGAAATATAATACAGAGAAACAAGCCAGCAACAAGCTTCACTTAAAGGAAAATTGTAAAGGCAATTTATCTAAACAGCAAATATCATGGCTCAATGCACTCCTTGCGATGGTAGTGCAACTCTATGGTTCATTAAATATAGAATATATTTGTGTATATTTTTCAGGCCTCATTCTTTTTGAAAACTTCTGTAACAGTACTCCCACACTGTGATTAACCCTTTCTCCTACTTGTACCCTTTCCTGCATTCTAAATAATCCGTAGAGAGATAATCAGTGTATTGATTAAACTGTAAGATAAGGAAATATATGTATAACAGTGGAACTGATGTCAGTTACAATTAAGCAATCCATAAATTGCCATCTCATTTAAAATTTCTCAATTATACTTTTTATCTGAAAATTACTCTTTTCAGATAGTCTTTAAATATCACAGAATGACATAACAGTCGAGGTTGGAAGGGACCTCTAGTGATTATCTATTCCAACCCCTCTGCTAAAGCAGGTTACCTTGAGTAGGTGGCAGAGGATCATGTCCAAGCAGATTTTTAATATCTGCAGAGAAAAGCTAGTTTCCATAGTTACTTCTAAAATTTGACCCAAGTGAATTCTCTACATATGTATATATACATACATATATATATACACACACACATGTAATATTTTTGAAATTTTATGTTAACTTCTTCAACATTTTGAAGTCTGCACTTCAGTCCTTCATAGGAGCATTTTGCTATTGTTTATTCAGAATCAGACAGAGATGAAGGCTCAACTCACAGTTGTGTTACTGTAGCAGTAGGTTAGTTCACCTCTGCTGAAATAAATTCTAGCAACAAATGAACAGCAAAAGAAAACCTTATTTAGAGCCAAAGAATATTCTATAAAAATAATTATTTAATATTTCCTTCCAAAAAGAAATGTTTTCTTTTTAAATATACATCTTTGTTTTAAGTTCCTTTGCTTTTCTTTGTTTTTCTGTTTGCTGTTTTGTTTTTTAATTTTGTTTTGGGGTAGGTTTTTCATTTGTCTAGATTCTCTTCTACCAGGGACTATATTTTCTAAATATAAATAAGAACTTTAGCCCTTACCAATCTTCTCTCTTAAAGAAAGGATTATTTCATAAAAGAAGAACAGACAAAACTCTTGTTAAAGGTCCACACACACAAACACTCACAAAGTACGGTGCATTGCCCCTGTAATTTACTAGCATTTACTTGTAATATTTTTCTTCTGCTAGAAAGATAAAGAGTGAATTTAATAACACATATCATGAGATTTTTATAACGATTTAACTTAATTTTGAGAAATAATATAAATGTTTCATCTCATATTTAAATCTTCTTCATATCTTCCCCAATTTTTTCTTATGCACTTAAATAGTACATTATGGAAAAAATAAAGAAGGAATCTACATATCTCTATATAAAGGGTTATTCAAATATCCTGCTAAGTGGAAGAAGTCGGAGTAACATTAAAATGTTATGAAAATATGGAAATAAAAAAAGGTCAAAGGAACTGTTTTAGTCTTAGGTGGAGCAAAAATGAATAATAGCAAAGATTGTTTCCATGGTTAGGCTCTATTTTATCTTAGAACACTGCATTGGGCACATTTTAATGATAAAACATTGTCTCAGATGGCTCAGTAATACAAATACAAAAATTAACCTCTATGTGATAAGAGTTGTCAATAATATTTTATAAATATGCACATTTTGAAGATTGGTCAAATTTTTCAACACCAAGGATGTCTTTTTCCCAGTAGTATTTAAGTAATATTAATAGAGCAAGGTGAATACTTTAGTGTTCTATAAAATGGCTCTGGTGAAACTGTTCAGGCTGCCAAACCAATGCTGAATACGTGGCAAATGTGTGTTTTTAAAAGCAATACAAAAAAGTAATCAAGAACAAAGATTGCTTTTAGTTAGAAGCAGTTGGGAAGAGTGCTCATAATAGCATGAACATTCTGGAAGACCAAGGACAAGTCTCTTATTTTACTACTTATACTATGTCATTGACCTGACAAACTGCTCCAGCCTGTCAGATGGCATAAAACATTACAGCTTCAGTAACATCAAAGTTCATCAGAAGGATACTTCACCTTCACAAAGTGTTAAAGGATCCCCTTCATCAGCAGATGGATTCTTTGATGATCAGGAAAATGAATCCCCCATAGCACAACTTTCAGGGCTTAGCATGACTGGCAAAGGGAAGAAGTGATGGAAGAGTGGAGATATGTCTGATTACTTATTATTAACAGGAATTATTATATTATTATAACAGGAATTATTATTAATAGGAATTCTTGTTTGTAGGACGTGATCTAGCTTAGAAAAAAGATTCTTTTATAAACAAATTTTTCTAATAAAATATATGTTGAAGGTCTTGTTCTTGTAAAAGAAAGAAATATATCAAAAATGCTTTTCAAAAGACTTGTCTGGAATATGCTTGAAGTTAAGATAATAGATGCTTTGCAGGGCCAGCTAAAACAAATATTGCATTTTTTATTAAGTTTATTCCCTATGTATATTTATGTATACACATGTAGGAACTAAACACTTTGTACATCAGAAATATTGCAGTTGGAAATAGTGCAGCTTGGAATAAACAGTTGATTTAGATCCCATGGGTCAACTCATTAATTAAGTTCAGAAGAGAATTATATCATTTTAATTCCTACAAAAGAAGAAAATATTTATATTTCATATTTTGCAAAATCCAACCATTATGAAAATGCTGTGAAAAATCAAATCTATCTTATCAGGTATATGTACATGACAATTACACTTATTTGATATTATGAATAAAAGTGTGACTACCAAGATCCAGTTCACCTTTTATACAGTTAAACACCATCAGAATAAAACCTATTACCCTATGCTTGACATTGATATAATATTATTGTAGTGTACAGTATAGAAGTTTATAAGAAAGAACTGAAAAGTGATTAAAAATAATGACCCAAGCTTAAAGCCTATTTACTGTGGACACTTTTAACAAGTGCATATACTCCTTCATGAACCAATTATTAGAAGATCACCTTATCATGAAAGAATATGTTTCTGTATTTATCTGATAATTGTATACTCAATATAAAATGAAGTTCACAACAAAATAAGGTGTAAGTACTCTTGCACAGAGAAGCATTTGAAATTTTACCTCTCTGCTGGGCCTTAAAATTATTTAAGTTTGGGATTTTGTCTGGTAGCATCAATATCTTCACCAAAAAGGTAAAGAAGACATAAATAAAAAGTCTTATGGAAAGGAGAAGAAAGAATAAGAGGGTGATCGTGACACCAGCTCTTTTGAGTAACATGATAACCTGTCTTCATACTCTTCTATTAGGGGTGAGAAAATAATTAACGTTATATCAGGACAGATTAATCAATAAGTAGGTCAGATTTTCACTGACCCTCCTTAAATTTTTAAGGCAAATGCATGTGAACATTTATCTCTATATGCAAACTGGCAGATTTGTGTTATAGAAGTGATTTCATGAGCCACGTGAGTGCATGTCTAATAAACTTGATTATATATTTTTCAGGTGTAACTCCTCAGCCAACATCCAATTCCTTAAAACATCACACCTTTTTATTTTGCCATCTTCCCTATCACAAGTGCATTTTTCTGAGGTAACTTTCATAAATACATATATACATTCATATATATATGTATGTGTAAGTGTAACCACAGAATATTTTAGGAAGCTATAAATATTTAATATTTATGTCCATCTTTTAAATTATTGCTTTCATAAGAGTAGGAAGAGCCAAAATCAGAAACATCTGACCAAATCTGTAAAAAATTTATTTGCCTGCAAGTTTTCAGTGTTTTCAATTTGTAGTGATAAATAATACTTTGTTTTATTTAACACATATAGAAATAGTTTAGAAAGAGAAATTCAAAGTTAACAGTTACATTCAAAAATGATAATAACTTGGCAGAGTCTTTGAATACCAGTCAAAATGCAGCAATGCATCAAATAAACCCAAACAGATGAGGATCATTGTCTAAAACATTATAAAATGAGATTGAGCCTAGAAAAAACTCAGGTCATGAAAAATCTGGTGTACAATGATCTGAATAAGAGATAATACCTAATGATATAAATACTGGGAAGTAGTAATACTGGAACAGATTATGACTTAAATGTAAAGTAAATTGTACATAAGTTTAAATTGAGATATAGTTGTAGTGAGAAAAACAAACAAACAAATAAACCCACAAAAAACCCAACAAACAATAAGAATGTTTCATTCAACAGAATACGCCATTAAGTGAAGACAATACACAAGTTAAAAAGTAATAAATTCTTGTACTAATAAGTTTTGATTAAAAACAAGCAATATCAAGGAAAATATAACTTTTGATATTTGATTTTTGGCATCCAGGCTTACATACAAAATTGAAGAATATATAATTTTGAGAAACAATAATAAAAGGTATGCTGGCATTGAAGAAATTCATTTTTCAAATATATCCTTCTGGATAATGTTAATGTTACACAATATACAAGATACACAGTAAAAGTTCTCCTTGAATATTAAAAATTGATGGCAAACAAAAAAGGGAAAGAAAAAAATTAAAAAATATATTCTTTGATGTTTGATGGATATTTTAGCCTGTGAAAATATTCCTTAACTTCGTGCCATCAGAACGTTTTCTTTGGCAATGAAAACACTCTCTCTGAGTTTAAATGACATAACTGCATTGCTTCTGCATTAGACACAAGCTTCAGAGCTTATGTTTTGGAGTCCATTAAAAATGTTGAAATATTTCACCCTGAAAATGTCTGTATTAATTCTCTTTCTCCCCTCTTCCCAAATGCATTAAAAATTCAAGAAGTTTGAAAGCAGTATTCTTTTGGCTGTGCAAAGCTTTTATTGGCAGCTTTTGCATTTTCTCTTAAGCAAATGGATTTTTTAAATCTTAATGAACTCTGGATTTGTAACTCACCCTATTATTTCTGCTAAAGAAACAAACCATCTGGACAACACTTCTGTGGGGTGATTTGTATTTACGTAAATTAACAGCAGTTTATGTAATTTTTGATCATAACCAAGTCTTTCCATTCAGGTGAATTCTCTAAAGCTTTTAAACTTTATTGCTTGAAATATTAAAGCTATAGTGAGCACACTGAAACAATTACACTGAAGTAAAGATGATCATAAAAACAAGACCGTGTGCCCCTCAAAACCATGTGAAAAGCACTCATGGAAAGAGAAAAGGAAGACAGGCCAAGGCTGGGGGGAACCAAAGTCTACTACCACATGCAATTGAGGAGAATAAATTTTGGGAATACTATAACTACTTTTCATTTAGAATGAGTTTACTCACATAGAATTAAGAATTGATAAGATAGTCCTGTGGGCACTTCTGTCCTTTTTTTAAATCTTCAGTTATGCCACATTCTGAAAGTTTTCCATAAGTTAAGCACAGGGATTTAGTATCCCCTATCATGTGTCAGATCATTAATACAGACCTAGCACAGTAACTGAGTGACCATACAGATGTGACCTCAATTACTGAGTTGCTACTTTACGACACCGTTTTTTTCCACCAGATCTTCTCTTCTTGGTTTCTTCTTTTAATCTTTTTGCTTTACTTTCTCTACCTATTTAAAGAAAATCATAAAAAACAGTCTTGTATTCAATTATTGGAAGAAATGCTCTTCTACTGACTATAACTGTACTCTAGCAGTCATACTGTCAAAGCTCACAGACATTTTTCCACTACAGCACTCTGTGATCCCAGGAATTTCATTTTCCTCTCCACATATACTAGAGACAGTTTTCTCTCATGTCTCCTATACATTCACACACTCACATAAAGGCTTTTTAATTACATCGCATTAATTTAGATGAAATAAGCTAGGAAAGGACATAAGCTATAAAGCTTTATTGAAAGATGTGAGCACATACTTGAGAAATTTTTGGATGACAAACTCCAGTGCAGTCTGGCCAAAACCACGCACAAAACCTGCAACTTAAACTTGTCACAAAAAGAGAAATTTATACTGAATGCAAATTGTTGCAGTATGGGCTCACCATCCATAATGGGACTTATACACATGCTCTACATATTTATTTTATGTGCAGAATGTATATTATCCATCCAAGCTGACACTTTTGAAAGGGAAGAGAGTTTGTTATCTCTATTCTGTTGTCTTAGAGAAGGTATTGGTTTGCTCTGCGTACTCGGATGGCTAAAATGGCAGCATTACTCAAGGGTTGCCCTAATTTCCCTTGCTGCCGTATTAACTGCTTTTCTGCCATGATAACATGGAGAACTGGAACAGGAGTAGAGCTAGCCACAGGTGGGAATTCCACTAACTTTCTGTAGGGGCAACTTTCTTTTGGTTTTCTTGCCTAATAGTAATCATGTGTAATCAGAGGGATACCCAAAAGAGCAAACAAAATCATGGCAAATGTCCTAGGAAAGGAAGGACATGCATCCTAAAACGAATAGAATTTTTTTCAAGTTTTATATAGAAAAAAATCCCAACCAACTTTCTTTATTGTAAATTCTTCTCCTTCTGTCCTCAGTAAAGAATCATAAATAAGATGTAAAAATACCATGATTATTTTGTTTCATTTTATTTTAGCCCTCTTTTAGGAGAGTAATCTACTACCTGTATGGGAATAGTTATTCTTAAAAGGGAGTAAGGAAGTATGACATCTACCAGTTTAACAACATGATAGGATTAAGCTCCACTCTGGTGTAGATGAGCAGCAGCCAAATGAACACAGTGGCATTATTTCACAAACATAAAGTCTAAGTTTGGCTCCAAGATACTAGTTTGTTTAGACAGGCAACAGAAAATCCAAATTACTCTACTACAGCAAGAATTTCACTCTTTCAGTCTTCATGTTGATCTACTCCAAACCTTTGAACATTGAAAAGTTTACCTATCACTCATCAAGTCACATATCCAAAATAGTCAGAATTCAAATGTTGATCTGTTTTCACAGCTCAAATTATTTCCTAGGATGTCTGATGCATTTTTTTTGGCTCAATTTCACCATCAATGGCCATTATAGGAAACAAGTCACCTTACATTGCAGAGACAAAAATTTTTTTAAAAAAATTAGTAATTAGATACTGAGATTCTTGAGTTTCTAAAGAAAAGGCTTAATTTAACAGATTGGTCTCTATTTTCAGTTCAGCATTTTGCTGGTTATTTGACAGTTTAACAGCTGTTGCTGAAAATGTCCAAAAGCCTGTGTTTTGAAAAAGGAAGATGAAAATACTCTACACTCCTCTTCAATTACAACAACAACAAGGCCATTCACAACCATTTTTTTCTCTACAGGAGGTGAAGTAAATCACAGAAAAAGAATAGCAAGATGCTTTCAACCATCTGTCTCGCATCTTTCAGTGGCTTTCTCTGCAATAAGTAGGTCTGATCCTTCTAGAGTTTTTGCTAGTAAGGTGGTACGTTAGAAAGACCAGTTCAAGGCTATGCATTCCAGGTGCTAGAAAGGTGTTTTCTTTGAGCTTGGAGTAGGATATTTCAGCTTCTCACTGAAATTCCAGTATATGTTTATAACTTTCTACGATGGTTTCTTCAGAGACATCTTTTAGCCAGGTCACATGTAAGGAGGCTATTTTGAATTTCTACTCCTGCTGCTCAGATCTCCCTCATAGCCCAGGTTAAAGCTATAAACTTCATACTAGATACAAGCATCTAGAGCTTTGGAAGCAAATTTTAATTTTTCTCCTTTTTCCTCTGTAGCCCCATTTTATATTCAAGAAATAAAAATGAAGATTGTTAGCAGAAGTATTTTGTCGCTTTGATAATGAAAAAAAATAGCAATTCCTTCAGGTTTACCAAATACATGGGATGCATTTACACAAGTGGATGAAACTTCTATATTCATAAAACTAACGTTTCTTGTTGTGACCCCTAGTGTAGTCACTACTTCATGCTTCAAATTAACAACCTTTCACATAGTTACTGCCAATTTGCTCAAGGGTTAAAAATTCAATGATTTTTGTAAACTGGAAACCAGCAAAATGCTAAGCCCTGGGGTAAGGATAGTTTAAAAATAAATGCCATTTTTTGTAGGTTTAATTACTTGACTTGACTTCAATTGATCTTGTCCTTGCACCTACAATTTGTTAATATAATAAAATATGATATAATATAAATAAATAAATCTTGATGGCTGGACTCTTTTTCTTGCTAACTAAATCTTACTCTGCATTCCCATAGGCATTTCACTTAAGACTTTAGGTCTTGGCTATAAATCCTTGATCTGTTTTTCCTTCATAAAAATATGTATTCTAATGATGGGAAGATTTCCTATCCCACATGAATTCACATTATAAGCCCTCCTCCAGGGAAGATGGGATGCTGAGTGATCTGCAAGCTGAAATGAGTGAACTGCAAATGTTGAGGAACGCATGCCAATCTTTGAAGACTACAGACAGACTTGAAAGGAGAAGAATAAGACTTATCCAAAAAAAGCAGTCTGAGACTTTGGACATTTAGAGTCTTCCTTAGAAGCCTTCATGGACTTAGTAAATGTAAGTAAGTATATATGAGTAAAAAATAAAAAACTTGATATACTCAAATTAAGCTTCTTATCCTTAAAAATCCCTGCTCAAGTATATGCTTAAAAATTTTGACTCCAATTGAGCACATCCTAAAACTTCTACAGTACTTCTGACACTCAAAACAGTATCAAAAGTAGATTAATTAATTAGTGTATTATTTGTAAATCAAGCATTTTTCTGCTGTATGTTTTCTCTGAGTTGAGCAAGGATGAGAAAGTACAGTGGAGCTGTGGCTTCAGATACCTTGTTGCAGTAAACTTATTGTATGACTTCAGAAATAAACACCAGAGTATTATTTGGATCTCGTAAAATTTTGACAGAGGGACAGAACATACAGAGTTCTGATTTCTTTGTTGCTCAAGAGGGAGCCTTCACCGAACATGCCTCATTCCTGGCATCATCCCTTTGCCCCATCCCTGGTAGTGTCCAAGGCCAGGTTGGACAGGACATTGAGCAACCTGATCTAGTGAGATGTTCCCCTAACCATGGCAGGGGGTAGGAACTGAATGATCTTTAATGTTCCTTCCAAGCCAAACCATTCTGTGATTCTATGACTCAAGCTTAAGTCTCTGAAGGTATGGTTCTTGGTTTCTACCTGGGATTCTGAACTTAGGAGCTTTCAGAAGAGAGTATTCTTTTTCTTTTATTAATTCAAAGTATATATGGGTTACATTGGTTATAAAACAGTATCAGAACAAACTAAGGATGATTTATGCTATATATTCTACTTCATAATAAAATGGGTCACATTACAAAAAGCCTATTTTTAGTGAAAGAAAGGGAAGAAACCTTAGGATGATCAGTCCAGATCCAGAAACCATCACTACTTCTTGCTAAAATGACTGGACTGCCCCTAAAGTAGGTTGACAATAAAGTCTCAAAAGAATGAGGACTCTTGGTTTCTGTCTTTTATCATTCTTCTCTGATAAAATCTGCTGATTAAGAGTTTGATCTAACTTTTCTCATGCATGTGTGAGAAATGAGTATTTCAAGGTAAACACTCACCTAGTGGAAGATGCCACAAATTGTTTAGGTCACTAGGGCCTTGCACCAAATGCAATCACATACACTTATGGAGATAGGCCTTAAAAGCTTACATATCCTGAACATTCTAACCTCTTGGTACAATGCTGAGGCTGTTAGCAAGCTATGGCCCAACACATCCTCTCAAGTGTCTATATCTTGTTCTTTCTTTATTGCTGACTTCCATCAGCTAAAATGTTAAGTGCTTGCCCAAAATATTTCTACAGTTATGTAAAGCTTTCCAGGAAACATCACTTCACACAGATGCTTAACCTCCAAGCCCTGAAGGGATAGCTCTGCCAGTTGCCAGGCTTGTCAATTAATTTTACATTGACAATCATTCTAATGTAGTTTGACACAGAGGACTTTTACCGTCAGTCAGCTGCATTAGATAAACAAGGTAGATGAGTGCAGTTCACTGCAAAATTCATCTGAACACATAGCACATCACAGCATATGTCTCATTTCTGCACTGCTCAATCAACTACCATCCCAGATGATCATCAGTACTAGTAAAAATCACTTTTTTGCTCACCTAGGAACTCTTTCTCCCCCTTCCTTCTGTGGTCATCTGTTACCAGAAATGTGTGCAGGAAATACAAATATGAAATATACCTGAATACTTGGCTTACAATGTGAACTGCCAGGCAAGATATGAACTGCTGAGATGTCCCTGAGATAAGTTCTTTCAACTTAAGTCATCTCATCCAAATTCTGTCAGCAAACTGGAAGAACCCTAGAGAAAACACAAAATATTTAGAGGTTGGAAGGAATAATTTACAGGAATACTTTAAACAACTGGAACACTAATGATGAAGGTGTGATGAGGATATGACAACTGCCTAGAATTACTTAACAAATAAAAACAAGCACAACAGTAGTTGAAACATGAGAGAATGAAATTAAATATCAGGTTAAAATAATGGAAAGTGTCAGCTACAACAAATTCTAAAACAAATTCAGCTACAACAGATTCAAACACCAAAGTGTGGACTAGTTGACAGAAGATAAATAAATTAACATCAGCTAGAGCATTTAGACTAAGACCGAAAACAGCTGCAATCTGGAATCAGACACATATAACCTTTAAAGTTTTATGCCCTTGTCTCCAGTTTCAAATTATGTGCCTTATAACTGAGAATTATTATTTTTAAGTTTGAAAGTGATTGAAAATTGTATGGTAAAGAGAACTGTTGGGGGTTTCTGGTTTTCTGTTTTCTCCTCCCTCTTTCCTTTCAACACTGAATTAATTCTAACCAAAATTCTTGCTTTTTAAAATTATTTGGCCATGCATAAAGATTTAATTTCCCTTAAGCTGTTAAATAACTATGAGAGCGGGGAAATGAGAAATATTTTCTTTTCATTAGCCTGCAGAAAAAAGAAATCTGAATTTCTAAAATTGAATATTGTGATGAATATAAATCAGCCTAGTGTAAGAACCATGAATTCAAACATTAGTCCTTGATGCTTCCCATCAACAGTACACCTTTATGAGCTTGACTGTGAGCTTGATTGTGTTGGTTTTTCATGGTCATGTAATGTACCTGAGGGTGTAGGCTAATATATATGTACATACTCATTATTAAGAAAAAAACCCCAAACCCCAATATGACAGGAACAAAACCTTGGAAAATATTGTATGTTGTGTATACAAGGAAAAGTTCCTTTTTTTTTCTACATGGACAGACTGTTGTAATCCTTAATCATGTGGAAAATCACTCCATAAGTGTCTTGCAACATCTGTCTTTCATGCTGTTAAACAGAAAATTTTTCTTTTTATTATTTTCTGGAAGGATCATAATGTAAGCAGGCTGACTTATAGCCAGAGTGGTTAACCGAGTATGCAGTACCTGACAGACATCAGCTATGAGGGCAACAAGGAACAGGTAGTTACTTCCAAAAAGAAGGTACTGTAAACGAAACCATAAATGTTTCTATTGAAAATACCTTCCTGTTTATATGTGCAAGTATATTGTTTCTGCATCATCTTATCTTAGAGCATAGACACTCAAGCCTGAGACTGTATTTTTATTCTGTTCCTATGCATCATTTAACCCAGGGGACAAGGCCTTTGGTAGCCTGTCATCAACAATGTTGAGCAACTGAAGAATGGCAGAAACATTTACTGCCTTCATTGGTCTCAGTTGTAATAATGGCAGCCCCAACCTTAACTTTTCAATAACCCATGGTAATGAATGATGTCAAAGTCCCCATCTAAAATATATTCATGTCCTGTGGGTTGGGGCTATTTATTTATCACAATGCAACTCTGGTCGTTGTCTTAGTCATGATAATAATAATAGAAATAACAGTAGAAATAATGATAATAACAACAACAGCAACAAAAACTGATTTAAAATAAACATTCCTTTTTGTTATTTTGTTTTAGAAGAGCAGTTATCTTAGTAAGACTATTATGCAGGTTTGGCTGATTGGAAACCTGGACAATCTCTCAGAACTTTCAAGGCAGCTATCAGAAAAATTAGAGGCAGAGATGAAATTATTCACAAGCTTTCTTTGAAGTCCTAATTCATTAATTAGGAGTCTTTCAAACATTTATTTAAACAAATTATTCTTTGAAAATGGTTTGTAAACCATCCTGTAAAAATATTATGGATTTTTGCTATGTGCTAAGCAATACTGAAGATGAGGGAGCTAAATAAAATGAATTCACGAAAAAAAAAAAAAAAACATGGGAAAAGAAACCATGAAATTTTGTGAAGAAGCAACAATGATGTTTAGAGAATATAGCTTAGTGATTTTTTTAATGTAGAATTGGAGGGACAGTTGTGATTGTATTGCAGACTTAAGAGACATAGATATCCATGTTACACAAGGGCACCAGGAGGAGAAGTTTACTGATCTGCAGAGATGAATGGATATAAAGAAGAGATTAAGTGCTACTGTTTAGTCACAGAGCATTCAGGTAGGAGAATAGAGAAATCAGACTTTTCTGTAAAAGAACAGAGCAGAGGGGAGGCTGGGAGTAAGGAAGGTGAAATGGGTCAGATATTACAACCCTGGAAGAGAAAGCAGAATAATTAGTTACTATTGGGTATAATCAGTTTGTTCATTGATCAGTTATATAATAATAGATTCTGTAACTATATACTATTCTTTCTGCTCCCTGAATTTCTTGCTTATATTCTTAACAGTCAGGGAGAATGGGCTTTGATTTACATATTCAAAGAACAAAGTAAACTCTAAAGGCAGAATCTGCATTTTTGTTGATTTGCTGAGAAATGTTCAAGCCTTTGTGGTGGAATGCATTATTCAAGAATATTCTTCCTGGTAGAATGCTTTGGCCAGGATAGTTTTGTAATGTGAAAACATAAAAAGTTATATCCAGTCAATTAAAATAAATACATTTGGAATATAAGTGCACCATTGGGTGCTACTTTCTCATCAAGGTTCTCCCAACTGTCCATTTGTGAGTCCAGAATAATATTTGGTCTTCTCTTTTGACTCAGAAAAAAAAGCAAAATATTCATAGTTCAAAGCCTCAGGTAACTCTTAGGGTTTCCATGTGCTTACTGGTAGTGAGCTCCGAGGAGCTTTCAAGAATTCTCTGTCCCTTGTAAATAAAGGCAGAATTTGCTGCAAACTTGTGCCATCTTTGTCAGAGAACCTAGGAATGAATTGATGAGAAGGAAGCAATAAAATTGAAATGTTTTTTAAGGAAGCTTGGTTCTCCTTTTGTGTTTCTGTTTTTAGGAGCAAGCTTTCTATCACATCTTAGAAACCAAACATTAGAATTCAAAACTTTCCCTCTTAGAGTCACTTCCTCACTCTTTTTTATTCTTCTCCTTGTACTGGCAATGAATTTGCAAACCTCTGCCAGACAGATCTTTAAAACTCTCATCATTCTTAAAAAGAAATCCAGTGTTGGCAAGTTCTGACACTGTACAAACATGTCAATAAACATTGAGAGAATGCTGCCTCCACACAGCAGAGCACACTAGGGCTCTGTTTACTCAAGCTTGTTGCTACCAGGCTTCATTAAGAGTGATGACATTTTTAAATACCGTCTCTGTATTACTGTGTGATACAAATCAAATCTAACAGCCACACAAAGCCCTTCGTCTCTGCTCAAGACTTGTACCAACGTCTGTGGTTAAAGATATGACCACATTTTCTGGCTGAAGGAAAAATACTGGAAGGAATTGATCCTAAGCTGAACAAAGTGGATAGAAAAGTTCTCTTTTGATAGTGATGTATTTAGATGTAAGCATTGTAAACCTCTTCTCCCTGCCTACACAAGGAAAAATCTGAAGTTGGTATACAGAAGGCATAGAGAGACACTGTTTAATTCTAAAGTATGGATGTTACCACTAAAATTTTTAAATTGCTCCTACTATTAACCACAAGATTACTTTCTGAACTTAAGCTTGACTTTCAAAACAAAGAAACTTGTAAAACCATCTTCTATGTTCTTTTTCAGCACAGGCACAGCTTCATGTGTTTGTCCTGTCATGTAACTGAAAGAAATTATTGTGTATAAAGATAGAGATGAAGGTCCAGATTATTTCTATTCTGCCTTAGGCAAAAAAATGCTCAGTATTATGTCACCAAAATGTCTAATGTGTGCATATATTTTGAGCTGCAAGTTGCTAGGCTCTTCCACTCAAAGTGCACTCAAAGAGGCACTTTCAAAGAAAGAACTACACTGTAAGAGGATGGAAATGACTCACTTTTTTCCTGGAGAAGGGTATTAGAATTTGAGCTAATGTCAGGACCAAGGTGAAATTCATACAACTCTACAAATAGAATAGAATAGAATAGAATAGAATAGAATAGAATAGAATAGAATAGAAATTTCTGTTGTCAGGGACCTATAACGATCATCTAGTTCAACCGCCTGACTAATTCAGCACTGACCCAAATTGTTATTAAGGGCCTTGGCCTTGACCTCTTAAACACTGACAGGTTTAAGGCATTGATCACCTCCATAGGAAGCTTGTTGCAGGGTTTGACTACCCTCCTGGTAAAGAAATGTCCAGTCTAAATGTCCCCTGGTACAGCTTTGAACTATTCACACACATCCTATCACTGGATCCAAGAGAGAAGAGATCAGCATCTTCCTCTTCACTTCCCTCCTCATGAAGACGTAGAGAGCAATGAGGTCTCCCCTCAGCCTCCTTTTTTCCAAACTAGACAAACCCAAAGTCCTTAGCTGATTCTTATAAGACATTCTTTCTAGCGCTATCACCAGATTATTGTCCATCTCTGGATAAATTCAAGGATCTTCACATAATTTTAATTGTGGGTCCCAGAACTGCACACAGTACTCAAGGCGAGGCTGCACCAACTGTGAGTACAGTAGGATGAATTATTTCTTCTGACCAGTTGTTTGTGCTGTGTTTGATGCGCTCCAGGACATGGTTCACCCTTCTGGCTGCCTGGGAACACGGGTGACACAAACTGAGCTGCTGCTGACCAGCACCCCCAGATCCCTTTCTGCAGGGCTGCTTTACAGCTGCTTTTTTTCCAAATTCATACTTGTGCCCACTGTAATAGATGATATAGTATTTAATAGTGTATATATAAAATAATAAATATAAAATATTAAATATTAAATATATACAAGGTATGATATATAAATATACATCCATTGATTAGGATGTATACTTCACTGTATGTGCACTTGTACCTGTTACTAATTTATCTCTGAGAAAACAATATGCGGGCTTCCATTTACTAAGCTTTGGGGTTAGAATCTTTAAAAAATGGAGGGGTCTTTTTTCTGAGTAGTGTTATTATTAACAGCTCAAAAAATCTTTTCAAGTGAGAGATTTAAAATAGCTAAAAAATTTGGAAAAGCACTTTTTTAAAAAGTCAACTACAGAATTTATTACAAGCCCAGAGAAAACAAGTTCATTTACAATGTGAAAATTACATAGCCTGGTGTTTTCACACGTATGTGTCTCTGGATACCAGCTTTAATTCCTATTTAGGCACCAAACCAGAACAAGCATGTTTTCAATAGAAGCAAATATCTGCAAGGCAATTATATCAGAAAACACGCCAAGATAAAAATCTCTCCAGCAAGCATACATTACATAAAAATAAAAATATCAAATAAAGACATCTGGGTTTGTATACACTGATTCCCTTTGATAATGTAAAGAAACATCTAAATCCTTAACTTCAGAAGTCAGGTATGATTCTGCCTTTAACTTGAAGCATATATTTGCCTAGAACTTTATTCATAAAGAAACAAATTTACATGCTTTTTATTTTAAGATGGATATTAGTAGAGTTTATATCCAAAATATCTTGTGTTACTGACTGATGAACAAAATCCTTAAGGAAAGGTACTTGTGATGGAAAATCTAGTACCAGTGCATCGTTACATAAAAGAGCAATTTTCCTAAAGCATGTAGGTTGTTTGCTAACAGCTAGGAAAGAATTTCAAAACCTTTTGTAGTTTTTGTAAACTTTTTGGTTATAGACAGATTTCAGTGGGGCCAACATTTACACGTTGAAGCATCAGTTTATCAATGTTGGTAATTTTTGCAATACTGGTATTGCAAAACTTTATCCACTATTGGACAATTATTTCCTTACTTTTTAAAGGTCCTTTGGTGTAGTTGGGTTTTTTTTGGTTTGGTTTTTTTTTTTTTTTTTTAACAAAGTAAATAGTTTTGTAAGATTTTCATTTTTTTATGGGATTTACTCCAGTTCCATGTTGGCAGTTGCTTTCACTGTTCCTTGCTTTTTTCTATACAATATTGACAGTAGCCAAAATGAACCAATTTTTAAAAACGCACTGGAAAGAAACTGAAAGGGAAGGAAAGAAAATCTCCAAACATTTAGGGACAGAATAAAACTACCAGCAACAATGAAAACTTTATAGAGCTGCACTTTATTAACTGTGTCCATGTCAAGCTACTAATAATTAGCTCAGCACAAAACGATTACTTGGCATTCAGCAGAGAAGGTAGCATTTCTCCAGAAGGGACTTTGTTATTGGAGACTGTTTTTATAAATGCATAGTTTCCTTAATTCCAGTATAATGATCTTTCCTGACTTAGTTATTGTTGTTTTAAGTGGCTAAAATAAGCACTCTTGTTCAGGTACTTTCAAAAGAAAACATGAGTGTTCATGGCTTTATATTACTGAAGCTTTCCCTTATTGCCCGTACACACACACTGTTTTTTCTTTTTCAGACTGCAGTCTCTAGGCACTTTGATAGTTTATACTTTCTTCTCATAGTGAGGTGTTGCAGTAAAAAAGTTCCTCTGGCAGTTACCAAAATATGTCACACTGACTATAACCTTTGCAAAAGGAAATGCTCCATGGAGCATTTATGTGTGTAAACATCATATTCTGTCCTGAAAATGGGGACACTGTAGAAGAAGAAATTATAGGAAGAAATGTGTATTTCTTTTTACTTTGTTTTGATATTTAGAGATACCTCTTTGAGAGTACTGTGCTGTACACTCACATTGCTAAGACAAATGGTTACTTTTTCTGTGTGCAATGTTATTGTGAGCAGATGTGTAATAGACATTGCTTATCGTTTTAAAACTTTATCATTTCCCATCTTGACCCAAGTCAGAAGAGAAGAGCTTTTCTGCAGGGGCTGCAGGGAAACAGAGGTCTGAAACAGTGCAAACACACCATTGTCGTTGGATGTGGACAAGGAAATCTGAACAGGAGTGAGGGACATATCAAGTAGGTTTTATTTATATTCAGTGTTTGCTAAAATTTTAGTTACTTCTATGAAAAACATGGTAACATAACTAAGAGATTACCATGTTGGGAAAATCCTTCACAACAAAGTTATAACCCAAGTTTTGCTGCTAATGCACCAGTTTAAATCTTGAGATATTGATCTTGGATCAAATTTGCATGGGAAAGCATTTTGTTTAATTGAAGAGTAGTTTAATTTTAGAAAGCATTCCTTTCTTTTTGTGGAGAAGACTCCGCATTATCTCTGAAGATCTGAAGGCACCACAAGGTGGGAAGATGCAATATACATCTGCAAAATGCAGATAGTGCTTGGTTCTTCCAGATCATCTTTTATTTAGGAGAGACTTCCCTATCCGGCAGCATATTCTAAGATCAGTGCTGGAGCCTGGGCAATTCAAGATTCTTTCAGGCTAATTCACTTCCAGTATATGTGAATAGGTGCAAATAAGTGTCCCATCAACAATTCTGTAGAAAAATATGGGCTTAAACTCTCATTTATGTATCTTGTGGAGTGATAGTTTGTCTGTAGTGGACTATAGTTGTCAGTTATTACATTTTCCCTTTCTTCCTTCCTTCATTTTTTCATATACCACCATGAAGAGCTTTTTGTGGAAGCCTTACTAAATTTGCTACTTGTGAGTGGATAATTACAGTTATATGAGATGCTACATGTTCCATTTTAACTTTTGAAGATTCATCCCTCAGAATCAAAACTTTTTTTTTTGCATTTTGAAAAGGTCTTCTTGATATTAAAACCAGACTACAGTGAATAAAGGGCCTATACCTATTCTTATCTAAATCCATTATTACAATACGAAGATTTTCTCCTCTCTATTGCCCACAGTAGTATTTTAGAATTACTTGGGAGTTGGATCATGGAAGCGACACATAAATACACGAATATGCTTTGATTTAAAAATATAGTTTTAAAAAATGTTTTCATTTAAAGCTAGAAAAAATAGTTTTGAATTAAAAATATTTTCAGAATTTATTTTCCTGTGAAAATACCCCTGAAAAGTGACAAATATTTTTTTGCTGTTTTCATATCCCATGTTAAAACACCACTGATAACTGCCATTCCCTTTGTATAAGTGTCATAAAAATAGAGCTTTCTATTGATGCATGTGCTTTGTCACAAAGTTTTTGGCCAGATTTTTTTTCAGTGCAGCTTGTTTCTCAACCAATTATGATCACAATGGGTCATGTAGGCACTACAGATGACAACAAGAACATATAAAGCACTTTGTACCTAAAGTGTAAAATTAAAATATCTTCAACCAATTAGTCGAGCAGGTAAATTGCCATTAAGATGCTGCTTATGTGTCTCTCAAAATTAGCTTGACCAAAGCTTTCTTCTTATAATGTCTGACATGTAGTTCATGATCACTATTAGATGCAACACAATTCCCAAAGAATTAATAACACTTCTACTATTCTTAAAATATCTGAGATACTATTTCCAGATAAAAAGCAATAAACAAAACAAAAAATAGTACAGAATGCTAACACAAAGAATCAATCCACTATCAATATTTAACTAATCTCTACTCTTACTGAGTGTAACCTACTCAGATTTTCAGAAAGTTTTCGTGAATATGAGAACTTTCCTCAGAGATCTATATTAAAGAGGACTGCCACAAGAAAATAGGAACATTATTTGTGCATTAAATATTAATTGAAAGTAAACAAATTGTAGCACTAAATAATAATTTTTTACTACCAAAGAAAATTAGCAATAGAATTGCAGAACAGTTCAGTCCTCAGAGAGTTCAAAACTGGCCCATACAAAAAGGTTAACAGATAATTGGAAAAAAACATGATATAGTTGGAAGTTCATCCTTCATTTCAAAATAATAAAGAAAACAGTGTAGTCTGAGAAATACTGATATAGCAGCTTAAAATCATACTTAAAAGAAAATAGTTTCCCCTAACACCTGAATCAAATATACAATACTTAAAAATCACTGGATCTTGAGAAAACTAGAAAGGTTTTAGGGATTGGATGGACAGTACTGATGCTTTGTCTTTCTCCCCTAATAACACCTGGCAGAATCTTTTAGGTATATCTGTAGGAAAATCTTCAACATCTGCCCTAATTAGCCAAATCTCTTTTATTTTGGTATTTGGAAACATCACGCTCTTATCAAATTTCGTTACAACAAAGTAGGAAATTTGTACTGATTCTCCTTTTTCTGTATGTAAAATAGGACTTAGATGTGCCAGACTGTTCACTCTGTTTAGTTTCTTGAAGAGACAAAAATGTGTCTTTCACAAGATCTCTATCTCACATTTCAGAGAAAAAATCGAATAAATAACTGAAAAAGTGGAACAAAAAATCCTAAGACAATCTCTTCTCACAAGAACCGTGAATGAGCATGTGAAGCTTAGAGTTTTATTACTGCTTTAATGCACTTCCTTAAATAGTATAATTACACTTCCTAAAATACCAGACCTCAATGTTTCTCCTATTTAGCATTGCCTTAGCAAGTTTTTTGAGGAGTATATCCACAACTGTTAAAAATTATTAAAACCTGCACATTTTAGACTAAAATGGAAACACCCACCCAAGCTTCTTCCATCCTGTGAAGATAAACCAGTGTACATCATCTGTGAATTTAGAGAAAAGTTCAGATTTCACTCCATACAAATGATTTTGAGTCAGCTCAGATTGAACTATGATGATGTACGTGTAATATAAATGGACCTTTACCAACTTGAAAGAACCAGTTTATCTACCAGAAAAAAAAAAAAAAAAATAGAACGTGGCAATCTCAGACAGTCTTCTTGTTGCTGACTAAATATTACTTCTGAATATTTTAATGGCTGTTATTAACCATGGGCCACATAGTAGCTGGACTATTCTCTACACTCAGAGTTGGAAAAGAGGGACTGTATAGATTTTGCCACATCTGCTCGCAAAGGCAGATGAAATCTGCCCATTCGATACTGCCTTCAGGGTATTATTAGGAGATTCTAGATAACTATGTTATACAGAAATAGATGCAAGTGGGGCACATCAGAAACAAAAAGTTTAACTTTCTTATTACTTTATTCTGTGGGATCAAGTGAATAAAAATCACAACATAAATGTTCTTCCCACAGGCTGTTCTCATGCCAGTCTTCTAGAAGTATCTTTAGTAGACTATATGTGAAATAACTCTAAATTCTTTGTGAAGAAAATGAAATGGAAAATGTGTTACACATAACACATAGCATTTCATCATGAAAGCCAGTCAACACATAAACTTACTTTTTTTCTTGACTAGAAGAACCTGTAAAAAAAAAATCCAAAATATATTGGGATTTAAACTGTGTTCTGTTATTCCTACTTTTATTTAGACTGGAAGATACTTGAGATACTACTCTTCCAGTGATACATCCTTTGATCTCCTAGTGTAAGAAAGTGTAAGCAAAAAATTTCATGTCTAACAAACTTTTGAGATTTTTGAGAGACTTGTATGTTTCTTTCACTCAAAATAAAATTCTCTATTCCCAGCACTCACTTCACGCAACAGTTAGAATATAAACGTGTCTCTGAGAGATGGAAGAAAATCTGGCCTTCTTCTGTCATGAGTTTTTCTTTTTTTTTTTTTTTTCCCTGCCATATTCCTCTTGGTGTATCTACTTATTTATAAGCTTTTATCTCCTCAAGTATGTCAAATGTCTTTTAAACCTACAGTATCTTTTTTTTATTTCATCCTTTCTCTATATAGTTGTCCTACATTTGAATAACATCTTGAGCCACTTAATTGTTCAAAAGTCAATGGTAAGTCAATGGAAAATGTTCTGTAAAGCCTTTAAAAAAAAATCTAGTATCTTCAGATACTGGAAATTTTGTCTGCTTTTCATGAAAATTACAATTTTATTAGAACATTAATATCCTAGGAACTTTCTTCCTCTGTCAGTTTGGCAAAAAACATTTCCTTACTACCTGAATAACACAGAAGAAGAGGAAGATGAGTACTGTTTAGAGAAGGGTAAGTTGTGTTAAAATGAGCAAGTCAGTCCTATAATTAGTAAGTGGCTTCCCAGAACAACCATTTCTAAATTAACAGTCTTACAGGAATGGACCAGTGGAACAACCAGAGCATATTGGAAAATGAATTCAAAAATCATGAAAGTACAACAAAATAAGGAAGTAATATAGATTGGAAATGACCCCTGAAGATCATCTATACCAAACCTCCATTCAAAACATAACCAACTTCAAAGTTACATTAACATGGTCAGGTCTTTATTCAGTTAGGTTTCTACATGGGTATTCTATGATTCCTTTTAAAAATCTTTACCAGTGACCACTCTAATTAAGAAGATTTTTTCCCCTTATATTCATAAAACCTGTATCCTCATTCTGAGTTTGAGGAGATTTAGGTAAAAGTGGTGAGCAATGGTGAGTGATGGGGAAAATGAAGGAGAAGGACTTAAACTGCTGATGCAAAAGTCCATTAACACATATTTAATATGTATATATTTTAAAAAATATATAAATTATGTAAATAATTTGACTTTTGCATCTTCAAATTTTTTTTCAGTTGAAGTAGAAAATATATACAAAAGATGGATGACTAGAACTGTTACCACTTAACTAGAAAGCAAATGAAACACAAAGAAATTACGTTATTTGTGTTAAGGAATCTTTCCTGGCTGACCATCCAGGAGACACTCCGGTACTCATTACTGCACCATCTGAGCCAGGACAGAAGCCTCTTCACAGCGGGCATCTCCAGTGCTGCCCCACTTGACTCCCTGCACATCCCACACTCACACAGTCAGACATTTCCTTACCAGCTGCACTGCAGGTTTACCAGAGCAGAGTCTGGACATCTCAATCCTTCAAGTCATTTAATCTTGTTGTGAAAATGAACAAAATGACAGCTCACATTTGGTGCCTTTGAAGAAGGACTCCAAGCAAAGGAAACCTGGGGTTTCATACCCTCACAATCTATTCTTGTGATAGCGTGGGGTTATTGGCTCCTGATGTGTCTCTGAGAGTCCGGTCCCCTGGTTGGTGCCACAGGGCCCCCTGCCCTTTGTTGTGCGAAGAGTAGGCAGTTCATGGCCTCTTGCCTGGAGCTCCTGCCACACTGCAGCTGCTCACCAAGCTACCTGCATTGAGTGAATTCCTCTAAATTTGGTCAGTGTCATATAGAGGCTATAGCAGAACCTACATTTTTAAATTAACCATTCTGATATTATGAGTTAAGTCTGTTTTGAAGTTTTAAAGAGAGTAACCAAGATTATAC
This sequence comes from Pyrocephalus nanus, assembly GCA_038380795.1. Taxonomy (NCBI): domain Eukaryota; kingdom Metazoa; phylum Chordata; class Aves; order Passeriformes; family Tyrannidae; genus Pyrocephalus; species Pyrocephalus nanus. The sequence continues at coordinate 44,924,756 of CM076265.1, read as the reverse complement.
CATTCAATAATGAATAGGGTCAAAGAGAGGATGCTAGTCATGACACTTGGAGATTTAGTTTGGTGGAAAATAATTGAAAATAATTGGAATTGAGAGGGGAAAACATCCATCTCAGAAAGTATTTTTAAGTGTTTCGATTTCAAAAGAGTAGAGATGGGGGGAATAGGAGCAATCAATAGGTATTTTCCCGTTATGTGTGCTACCTTTATTTTCTCCAAAATAGTACACTGCCAGTTCACAGTGGCAGTAGTAGGTTACTGTCTTTTATTATTATTATTATTATTATTATTATTGTTATATTTTTATTTATATATTTGCTTGTAATACAAAGAAGCAGAATCAGAGTATTTTCTAGGAAAAACAAAGGTCAGATTTGACCAGATGCTCCAGAAATCTTAATCCAATATATCTCTAGATGTAACTTTTCCATTTTGAATATGAGGTTGAGTTTAAAGTGGATCATCTCAAAATCTCAGTTTGCGTTGGATTTCGTTCTGAAATTTGGAGCTCTCTCCACAGCTTTCAATCCCATAAACCACTAGACTAAACTCCACTTATTCCTAACACATTCTGATCCTTCAGCCTCCTCTTCTTGTTCTTAATATATAGAATTAATCAACTATTATTTAACCCACTTACAGTATGTTAGTTTTCCTCTCATCTCCTTTGTTGTCTTCAGAACTCAGAGCCGTTCACTATTTACCAAACATTATTTATAGTTTCCAGACATTCTCTACCTTTATCATCAATTTTTTATCACTGGATCACAGCTGAACCCAGGGGAGGAAGTTATATGCAACTGAAATAGATACTAGCTCTGCATTTTCAAAGAACAATGTTACACAAATTAAGTTCTGCCCTGAAAACAATGACTGAAAAAACCCAACCCAAACCACCAAAAAAACAACCCAAAACTGAACACTCGTATAGGAAAAGTCTTTACAATTCAGAAGGGATCTGAACTATTGTATGCAGTCAACCTGTGTGAAGCATAACATTAGCAGCATGTTTTGCTAATCAACACAGTGTGGTTGATTTCAGAAGGTAGGAATTGTTATTATTTCCAACATAGAATTTCACTCCTTTACGTTTATTCTGAATACTATCAGTGACCTTAAGATATATTCACCTGAATAAGATATGCACATGCATAATATATGATTTCATTTTCTTTATATTGCTTAAAAGATTTCCCAAAGGCCAGGTAAATGAGTACATATACTTTGAAAAGCATACACAACAAGTGATCAACAATAACCACTGGTTCCCTCACTTCCATTAACTGAGTTCTTGAAACAGTTTTCATGTGTTAATTAATTAACACATGATGTCTATGAGATTAGGCAGTGTTATTAGTTCTGTTTTATTTCAAGGATCTGACACTCAAGGAAAAGGAAGGAAAAGAAAAGTAATTTTTTTAGTAGCAAACTCTACATTAAAACACAGAATTACTTGAACAGACCATATAATTTCCTTTCAAATTTCACTTTGTAATAAGCAACCAACCCATTCTACATAATTTGCTGAGTTCTATGTTCATGGTTTCTTGAGAAAGAAAAGAAGAACAATGGCTTGGATTACAGCCCTGACCTTCTGGAATCAGAGAAAAGGGAAAGAGGGAACAGCCGTGAGCTATCATCTGTGACCAAAAAATAGAACACATTTACTACTAGTGAAGAAGGAGAGGAAACGAAATCAGTCCACATATTCCTCATATTTTGTAAATCCATTCTGGCTGGAGCAGACTGTGCGACCAAAAGGCTGGAAAAGAGCTATTTGAAGGATTTCATTACTATTCAATAAGTTTCACTTTCCAAAGCAGGAATAACATGCAACACACAGAGAATTTAAAAAGTTCTTGGGTTTTAGGAACTTAATATACTTTTCTGATATTTCTGGCCCAATTAATCTCAGAATAACCTTTTAATTTGTTTTTATTTCTAATTTTCTCAAAACTATTTATAGATTCCAGAAAGGCTGTGCCTCTTTCTCCGAAACTTTTAATGTTTAATTAAACTTTTCAAAAAAGTAAGGGGGGGAGTTAGCAGAACTGCCACCTTGGGCCTGTTTAGGGACCTTGTTGAGAGAGTCCCTTGGGAGTCAGTCCTGGCGGGCAAAGGAGTCCAGGAAGGCTTTAAGAAGGAAATCAAACAGCTACAGAAGCAGGCTATAACCATAAGTCAAAAGATGAGCCAGTGGGGAAGACTGGCCTGACTAAATGGGGAGCTTTGACTGGAACTCAGGGAAAAAAGAGAGTTTATGACATTACAAAGAAGGGACAGGCAACTCAGGACTACAAGGATATCATAAGGTTATGCAGGGTGAAAATTAGAAGGGCCAAATCCTATTTAGAATTCAATCCGGTTATTTGACATAAAAGACAATAAACATGTTTCTATGAATATACCAGCAAAAAAAGGAGGGCTCAGGAGAATCTCCACCCTTTATTGGATGTGGTGGAAAAACATGACAAATGACGAGGAAAAGGCCAAAGTACGTAATGCTTTCTTTGCCTCAGTCTTTAATAAAAAGAATAGTTCTCTTAGTGCTCTGCCCCTTGAGCGGGAAGACAGAGAGATGGAGCGGAGTCAGTGAAGCTCCCATTAATTAAGGCGAAATTGTCCTGCTACACTACACTACAGCAGGTTGGCAAATCTGATGCCCATCTACAGGAAGGGCTGGAAGGAGGATCTGGGAACCACAGGCCTGTCAATCTGACCTGGTGGCAGGGAAGGTAAGGAGCAGATCATCTTGCGTGGCATCATGTGGCACGTGCAGGACAACCAGGAGATCAGGCCCAGCCAGCATGGGTTTATGAAAGGCAGGTCCTGCCTGACTAACCTGATTTCCTTTTATGAGAAGTGAACCTGCTTAGTGGACGGGAAAGGCTGTTGTTGTCTACCTCGACTTCAGCAAAGCCTTTGATACTGTTTTCCTCAGTGTTCTTCTGGAGAAACTGGATGCTCCTGATTGAGATGGGCTTACTCTTCACTGAGTAGAAAACTGGATGCATGGATGCAGAGAGAGGTGATGAATGAAGTTACATCCAGCTGGTGGACAGTCCCAGCTGAACATGAGCCAGCAGTGTGCCCAGGTGGCCAAGAAGGCCAGTGGCATCCTGACCTATGTCAGCAATAGTGGGGCCAGAAGGACCAGGGCCCCCTGTGCTCAGCACTGGTGAGACCTCATCTCTAATGCTGTGTTCAGTTCTGGACCCCTCACCACAAGAAAGACATTGAGGTGATGGAGTCTGTCCAGAGAAGGACAATGAAGGTGGTGAAGGTTCTGGAGCACAGATCTTATGAGGAACACTTGAAGGAGCCAGGGTTGTTTAGCCTGGCAAAAGGAGGCTCAAGGGGACCTTACTGTCTCTACAGCTACTTGAAAGGAGACTGTAGCCCGGTGGTGTTCAGTCTCTTCTCCCAGGTAACCAGCAATAAGATGAGAGAAAATGACCTTAACTTCCTTAATCCTCTAGTGGATGTTTAGTTTGGATATTAGGAAAAATTTCTTCACTGAAGGGGTGGTCAGATGTTGGAATAGGCTTCTCAGGAAAGTGGTTTAATCACTATCCCTGGTAGTATTTAGAAGACATGTAGATGCAACACTTAGGGACACGGTTTAGTAGTAGTCTAAATCATGAGTAAGGTTAATGTTCGGACTTAGAGGTCTTTTCCAACCTCAATGATTCTACGATTCTATGAATATCAGGGAAGGGTTTTCAACATGAAAGTATCACCAAAATGCAGAATGGAAGCTGGATTATATCATTCAGCTTTGCAGTCTGCTTTTCAGAAATAATTTTTAACTACACTGAAGAACCTTAGAAACTAAAATTGCACCAAAACATGCACTGGTTTTTAAGCCATCTAAATCTTTTGGAAACTCTTTCAAAACTGTTAAATATCTTTTGAATATTCTGATTAGAAAAATGAGTTAAAAAATTTACCGCTGCTGTAGAGCTTTAGTAACACACTATTTATCTATTACCTCGGAAATTCCATCTAATGCCTGAAAATATAGACCTAATTTTTTTCCTTGTTGCTTTTCAGATGTAAAAGCAAGCAGTTTTTAAAATGTATTTCTTTGTTATGAGACTCCTAGAACATTTTTTTAGACTTCAGCAGTTCCAGTTCAGGAAATGTGGGATTAAGACTTTCTGGGGTTCTCCTGTTCCCTAATTTCTGTGCTTCCTTCCCTCTGCAATTCTGTCTGCAGTTAATCTATAATAAAGGTTAATTTTGAAAAGCGAGCTCCATAGTATTTACACAATGAAGTCAAATGCTGAATGAAACACACTTGTAAAAACAACAGCAGCCTTTTCCTTGTGCAATATAGGATGTGGTCAATCATTTGGCAATTCAGTTTTGGCACATCATGAACTATTTATTTGTTAAGGCAAGTTCTTGAGACTACAGAAACTCTGGGAGGTTTTTTCCTCTCTTTTCTTTCTTTCTTTTTTTTTTTTTTCTTTTCTATTTCCTCCACTGGAAACTATTAAATTTGCAGAGCCTGATGTTTATTTCACACTGTAATGTGCACTATTGTATCGATAAATATTTAATGGTGCTGGAGTTCAGTGGATATAGCCTCATATGTTTCTTTTAAAAGGTGTTTTATTGCCTGGTGAATGCACTGTGGTCAACTAAGAAAAAAAAACAACCGAACTAAACCCAAAAACTTTCCACTAAAAGATGACACAGGGTTCAGTTTCAGTTTGAAGAGGCTGTGGAGGAAGCAAGTAACCATATATTTTTCTGAATCTCAGTCCTGACACTACACAGACAATTCCATTTGGGATAAACATCAGGGGCATTACATAGATCATAAAAGCATTTGAGCTGAGAAAGGCAAGTGCTAGAAAAGATAAAGTTCTAAAAAGGAGCTTTCTTGAACAGACCTCAAAAAAAAGGAAGGTAAATCCATTCTTCCTTGAACCTCTGAACCTTCTGTGATAGATTTGCTCTGACACATGCATGCTCAGACTGTAAGACTCGTTTATGTGCTCATGCAAAGTGTTTTCAAATGTTTCTGGACAAACATTTGTTGAAATTAAATTTTAAATATGATGTTACATTATTTAAACTTATCTGCCAAACTTTTAGTATGTGCTTTACCTAATGTTGACTTAAAACTACTTGGAATCACTTTGACAGGAGATGACGAAACTATAGCAAAGCAAAAAAACCTCAGTGATAGATAATAACAAAAATTACATTATTGATATTCTATTCCTTTTATTTGATTCATATTCTAAACATCTACAGCTCCACTAAGTCTCTAAGGAGGCTTAGAAATGAAATTTTACCTTATCCAATTTTAAGTGGTAACTTAAAACATCCAAGTAGAATATAATTTCTAGCAAAAACTTTGAAGATTTCTTAACTGATTTTTTAAACTGATTTTCCATTAAATAATCTTCAAGTCATACTCAGGTGTAATTTAATAAATCTGAAAAGCTGTTCATTTTTTTAAGAAATCTCTTATTGATCAGTAAGCAAACTTCAAAAAAAAATTGTAATTCAGAAATATCTATCAAGCCCAATGAATAAGATCAGTTCATGGTATCTTGCAGGCAATGTTATTTCCTTATTTTTTGTTAAGATTCGGCAGCTATTAAGCTTCCTCAATAACTTAGTTATAAATTAAATGTTTTAAGACTAATTGAGGAATCTTTGAGGATATTACATCAGTCTCAGTGGATTTGTTCAGAAAAAAGACATATACTGCTGTGCCTGAAAGATGCTTGGTTAAACTTATGTGGAAAGAATAAAAATAGCAAGAGGTCAAACAACCTTCTGCCCTGATGGGAAACAATACAGCTGAAAAAAAAAAAAGGCTAGATTTCAATAATGAAAAAATGTTTAAAACCATGGTGCCAGAATAAAAAGAAAACCAGTCTGCTTGTGATGAATCTTCTGAGCTCATCTTCTTTACTTTATGGAATTTTAAATGTAGGACAATAAAATCTGCCTGAACTTAAGTTTCTACTACCCAATAAAAGCCCACATTTGTGTATCAGTAATCATAGATCACAAATATAAATTAAAAAAATGCACACATTTACAATTAGGACCAGTGTTCTCTCAATAACTTTTATAACTCAAGAATATTGTGTTAAATATGGTAGAAACCTGAGTCACAGGCATGTAGTGAGTTAATCAGTCTGGCATATCTGAGTTCCCATGTCTTTTCAGATTTTAGGTAAACACTTTACATACTGTAGGTGTTAAAAGCTGTAGATTGCTTTAAAATGCGTTGAACTGAATACAAGCTACAAACAGACCTTGGACAATAAATTAAACTCCTGTTGGGCACTAGAAATATTGTCCAGAAAATGACCTCTTAATAAAAGAAGCAGTTTCCCTTTGCACATGTCCATACTTTGCTCAAGTCCTCAATTCATCACCACAGACAAAGATTTGTCTTTTTCTTCCAGCACTATTGAAGTGCAAACTTGAACTTGGAAACCAAGAGATGTGGAATAATTTGCAGTGATGAATAGTGTCACTGGGGGAGGGGGGGAAGAGAAAAAAAGGAAAAAAATTGTGCATACCTGAACTTCTTATTTTATCTGTCATATCAGGATCTTCCTTGTCATATTTCTGAATAATTGTGCTATTTATTCAATTTTATTGTAGAAATCTGCTTTATCTTGTTACCAACAAGAAATAGTAACTGGGTGCTGAATAATAACTTGTAATGCAGATGATCTTCCTAAAAAGGTACTTGAATATTGCTTTGTCTAACTTTGGTTCCAAGAATGGAGTCAGGATCCATTTTGATTGTACAAAACTATACTGAAGAAGCACAAATCAGGTTGTTAAATATCAGTCAACATCTCACTATGCTCTACAGAAACAAAGCTAAAGAAATGAGTTCTCATTGGTATTTGTAGAGTGAAATTATTGAGTTAAAATCCACAGGTGCTGTACATTCTACTGCTGTGAAAATTACTTATATGCAATATTCATATATGAAAAGAACTACTTTCAAGAAGGCTGAGAAATGGGGCTCATGTGAGAAAAGACCATTTTTTTCCAGAATGAGTTTTATCACAAAAAATTGTACCATTTCAGTTTCCATTCAAACCCATGGTTTTCAGTAACCTGACACAAAGAAGACTTTGCCTGGATGAAACTAAACTCTACTTTCTTTAATTTGCAATCTTTGCAATTGAAAATCAGATTAAATGACTTCAAGTTCTCTGGTTCTCACTGACTACACTGGGGGAATGCTATATCTCACAGGAAACCATCAGAGCCAGTACCTCACATGACTGAACTCTATTACTTTTATGGCTTTCACAGAGAGATTTATCCAGTTTTTCTGGCTTTCCTTTTAGCTGAAAGTAAATGCTGATATCTTCATTGTATTTCTGAGCAGAATGAAAATGTTAAATATTGTAAATTGTTCGAGGCAACTTTTACCCACAGGATTGCTAGAAACTTTAAACCAGAAACTTGGGGTTTTTTAGGTAAGCATCTGCACTGAACCTCTGAACTTTCAAAGATTAACCTGTTGCAAAGAAGGATGTGTGTGTTTTTACACGATAGCAAGAGAAAAAGAGATTATCTTAAATGTCTGCCTCACTGAGCACATTAAGTATCTATAACTTCCTTCTGAGAAGGGTTAAAAGAATAAAACTTTGAAGCTCAGCGAGCAGACGAGTTCCAGTTCTCTGTGTGTGTAATTTTGAAGTTATTTCTGGTGTCTACATTAGTTTTATCTTTTGAATGTATCACAGTACTTTGTTATTGTAATTAGTTTTAACCATGATTGTAATTAGACATTTTTAATTAGTAGGTGCCTTAAAGTGTAGCTGATAAGCACAGAGGTAGGAAGATCATCTACAGTGGTGGTGGCAGCATATCATTGGCATGAACTGATGGCATTGAAAACAGTTAAATTTCAAGTGAAGAACCAGAACTTGGATTTTTTGCAGTGCAATAGAGAAGGAAATGAGTGAAATGAGTGAAACGAGAAGGAAACAGCAGTGATGAGACCTCAACATGTTGTGTCTGCAGTATATATTGACACAGAGAGGAGAACTCATCAAAACATGGCTGAGCATCATGTTTCACTCCTATCTGAAATAACAATGTGGGATAGAGCAATCCACATTGGCAAGCAATCTGCTTTCCGTTCTGATGAGTAGGCCACGTCAGTGTTTTTCTTTACTCTCTGATTACATGAAACTTTGGTTTGTAAATTTGTATTTTACTCTCAACAAGATTTTTACAAACCCTTTTCTCGAGCTAGCTCTCTCCTCCAGCTCTCTCACAGTCATTAAAAGTACAGCATACAGCTGCTACATTTTTATGTCTCCCTCTTCCCCTGGTAAATAAATAATCTTAAATTCTTGACATTGAATTAATCTCTCCCATGTCATACTTGCTTTTCAGAACTTGAATTTGGACTTGCAGCCTTTTCCACACATTTTGCCCTTCGATGCATCTTGATATAATTATCATGGTTATTTTTTGTTCCTATTTGTTTAGCTGTCATTTCCATAAACTAAAAAGTTTAGATTAAGAGATACATAAATCTCATAGAAAATGGGAATAATAAAATTTACCAGATAATACTATTGTCAGTACTGTCTCTGGGATATCCAAATTATTAGTGGGAGGGGTAAAGTTCTGCCAACAATTTTGTCTTTTGCCAAAATTGATTTGAAATCAATGGAGACACAAGGACAAAAGAAGACCCATTTAAAATCATGTCATGATACAACAAGAACAGGATTTCTTCAATGCTTGCAGTTCCAGCCCAAACCAGATACTGGGTATGAATAAGGAAAACAACATATCAAGAGAGTGAAGAGAAAAAAACAACTGGAAAGAATAAGCATTTCCAAAGACATACGAGTAATTTGGGCAAGGTCTTGTTTTAGTTGCAATTAGAAAAAATCTCTCACTCTTAATAGACAGCACCAGTCAGTTCTGGACTTTAGCAATGGAGGAATTTTCTTCTTTAGTTTTTCATAACAGTATTTTTCAAGGAAGAGCAAACATTGAAAAAGATCAGACATAAGGAAAAAGTAATTTTGTAAACTGTACACAGAAGGACACATTAATTTAGAAAGTATCTTGTCTCTCTTTGAAACTATTCCCAATTTCTTGTTGTTAGAGTTATTTTGAGGTATTTTTTGATAATGAGGAATTTGGCTTAAGTCAGTTGGACCTGTATTCACTCTGATCCACCAGCTGACATAATGCAAATTAGCCATCGTATCTGCTGGCAATCAATACAGGGATGAATAGTTTTTAGTCAAATGAGATTTTAAAAAATATTTTGTATCAAAGAAGCTTATTAAAATACATTGCATAAGCTGATTGCACTTCACAGAAACAAACCATCTTAGATAGCCTGATTATTCCCAAAGATTTTGCCTTTTATATTACCTAATTCTATTTATTCTTTTATAAGAATATTAACATTTGTGAAAATGTAACTTAGAGGTGAACAGCAGCTTGGTTCTTTTCAGTGATGAATATGGCTGATCCCTTCATGTTTCTGAAATTCTCTGGGATTTGGACCATATGATAGATCTTACATTACTTTGATGATGATAACAATGATGATCCCCAGCATCTGGACTCCCAGAACTCTCCCTGTGTTCTGGAAATACAGCACCTGGAAAGCAAAGGTTTTCAGATCTTGTGCAGCATCACTGCATGACAGATGCTGCCATTACTCTATTGCTTGGGGTTTTTTGGGGCAGGAAGGGGAGAGGGCAAGAGAAGGGTTAAAAGAAATGAAAAATGGGCCTGTTGCTTTGGGTAGCTGAATAAATCTCAAATAGGCCATGGAGCTGCCTGTGTCTTCTTGATCTTATTAGAAAGAATGTGTGTGGGCAGGAAGAGATGAGACTGGGATTTCTTGCTACAGTGCTCTCTGGAGGATCACAAATCTGGTCATTTAAAACTGATTTATTTGGGTTTATTGCACTAGTATTCTACAATTCCAATTTGTCTTTGCTCCTTTCATATTATTCTTGACCCCTTGGTGAAACACCCACATAAGTCCAGATAGTTCTCTTTAACAATTCAAGTAAGCCTTCTTTATTCATTGAACAATTCTGTTGTTCTTTCTATTTTTCTCTTTTTTTTTTTTTAATGTTTATTTTCCTAGAACTTTTTCTCATACCCTTTCCCTTTCAGCTATTGATTTATAATTTCTCCAGAGACATCAATAATAATGGAAGGAATTACACTGCCATTTTGAAGAGGAATATTTTCTTTTTGATGAGGATCTCAAAGCACTTTCCTAACAAATGGTCTAAGCATTATAGTTCCCCTATGCATGCAGGAAAAATTACTATCTTCATTGTAATACAGATAAAGCAGAGATAGAAAGTGACCTATCCAGGGTAAAACTACAAGCCAGAGAACACATTTTGAATATTAGCAAAAAAATCCAGACAATGGGTCTCATAAGCTAGCCAGGAGACCATATTCTTTAAATTGCCACATCACTGTGGCAAAACATTGTAACAGAAAACAGTCATTTATTGCTTTTCTTAGGAAAGAAAAGAAAGGGAAAGGAAGGGAAACAGATAGACAGAGAAACAATTTAAAGCAGTAAGAAATCTCTCCATTTCATTTGCAGCCAAAAGAGGGATTTGGAGCAAATGCTTAGGCTACTTAATGCTTACTGTGGAGTCTTTGGTTTATATTTTCTCAGTGTCGGTAAGAAAGGTGGTGTTTTACGATTGTCTAATGTAGGCATATAAATTGCACCAAGAAGTTGTTCATACATGTGGAAATGCCATTTTTGAGGATGTAGATTTACCATTGCAACAATAGGGTTTAGCTCTTCCCTCCAGCTGACACCAGCAGGTGCAGCATTGCTGCTCTGCTGTCACAGATGCTGTCAGCTCAGCCATCTTATTTCCTCTGTCCACCTCTCATTTGTATGAATGGTGAATCAGTGAAGTATTGCAAGCTTAAGGGACATAGACAAATTGACTGAAAATTGTACAATAGTTATGATTATTCCTTTATGTTAAACAAATTTCTTAAAACTTACTGTCTTATCAAAATCTTCCAGTGGAAATCCTTCAGCAGGCACTCCAGTGCTCTGCAGGATCCAATTCTGCTAGAAGTACAAAGGTGACAAGGAGAGATGGAAAAACTTGTGTTACTGAGGAACAAGCCTAAGAACTAGAAAGAAAAATGACACAACTCTGTGAAGGAAGAGGCCAGTCCAGCATGAAGACAGATATGAAGTACTATAAATACGTTCAACCCTCCTTTTTCCTGGCCAGAAAATGTTGTCTTGTCCTTTGATGCTAAAAGTTAATGTTTGCATTTGATTTAGAGTCAGAATTCTCTATCCATCTTAGGTAGGCACCAGTTGCCAAAGGATTCCCACTCTGTATATTTTAATTCTGGCTCAGAAATGCATTTTATTAGTCCATAAATTAGGCTTATGGAAGATCTTCAAGTTTCAAATTCATCAGGGATGTGAGGAAGAGTAGAAATTTTGAGCTGGATCAAAGAATTTTTTTCTAATATGATTCAGAATGCTGCTGCCACTTGTAAGGAGTAAAGAATAGGAAAAGATCTACTTTTCCATACAATTTTAGTAGCACAGCTGCTTTTTGTAAAAAACCAACAGTCTTTAGAAATATAAATAAAGACTTGAGAGGTTGAGAGTCTGTTATATTTTCTACTCTTTCCCTAAGATAACAAAAATATGTAAGCCTTAAAAGCTGATTTTTAATTAAAAAAAATCAGCATGTTTTTGGGGTTTTTTTCCCTTTTTTGTGTGTGTGTGTGTGTGTGTGTGTGTGTGTGTGTGTGAGGGGGGATTTTTTTTATTTAAATCAGTTTTTCATTTCATTCCTTTTAAAATACCTGTTTGAAAGCTTTACTTTACTGAGGTTTGAGCTTGGGAACAGGTCACTGTCAAAACTAAGTTAACAACACTGTTAAATAAAGCTGATAATTTTACAGAAAAGTATGTGTCCACATACAAATAACATGACTAATATGAAACAGGAAACCTTAGATAGTTTAGGCATAAGCCCTCAAACAGTCACCTAAAAAAAACGTGGGTGCAACTCAGCTCACTGAGCTTTAGTTGTACAAGTTTTGTGCATGTCTAGGCTGCACATATCAAACACATAATTATGTTAGATCAACATGGTTTGGCATGCTGTTGTTTCAAATGCTTTCATTACAAGCTTTTGTGAATCATTTTCCACTTTGCCTTTGGATACTACAGTATCCCACTGGAATTTAGGTGCAAGGCCATTTGCAATATGACAATTCCCCCTGACGCAGCTGAGCTGTTGAACCAGACCCACGGAAACAGGCAACATTTAATCTCTGCCATCTAGTGGCAACCACTCTGCGTTCTCTGACTCCAGCTTCCAAGGTCTATTTCTGACTTCTGTGAAACCTATCATTGCTCTTTGCTAACAGAGAAAAACAACCTAGGTAATTAAGTTGAGTTAGAACTGTGCTCTGACTCATTCCAGCTGACTTCCTTTACTAAATTACATTTTGACTACATTTCTGTATGGTGTGTAATGTTGGTTCAAGTGGTTCCTAAAACCATTTCCAATATAGTTTATGAAACAGATAAAAAAATAAACCAGGAAGCAGACATCAGTGGTAAAAGCAAAGCTTTAGATTTCAGTGAATTTCATTCTCTTCCTGCTTTGATAAATGGTATGACCTTGGTAAATCACACAAATATTTTGATCCTAGTTATCCCTTTCTATAATTTGGTTCAGTTTACTTATGAGTTTAGGACAGTTTTCTGAGGTCTAATTAAAGAATGCCATGTTAAGCCCTTTTAAAACCTGAAAATTAAAGAAGCTAGAGAAATGTGGAATATTGCTATATATATCATTATTTGTTTTCTGGTGTGGTGCATTTCCCATTTTATTGATGGACTGTAATTGCACACCTCCCTCAGATAAGATCCAGAATAAATCTTTCCAACATAGCAGGGAAGAACTTGGCGTGTTTATGTTTTCCAATCCTGAAACTTCTCCCATTGCAGTAAGGCCAGGATATTAATTTCTTAGTGCTCCCACTTCCTGGGGTAAGTTTATGATGTTATTTCATTTTGCTTCTCTGTCAGAGACCTCTTTTCCCGTGACTGTCAAACATTTTGAGCAGTTTTTTTGGTGTTTTTTGTTTGTTTGTTTGTTGTGTGGTTCTTATTTGTTTGTTTTTGCCAGAGCTTAGGTAGAATTTCTGGGTCAAAGAGCTCTATAAAGAGTTGAGAAACTACAAGATTTTTCTGGAGAACAGGTATTTGCACATATACAGATCCAAGTGACAAAATCAGGTTGCCTTTTTTCCTTTCCCCTTATCATTCCATATTTCTAAACTAACACAGTCTCAAAGGAGAAAGGATTGCAGAGAAGCAAGTTTTCCTACAAGCTAACATTACCTCTATTTTACTGAAAAAATAAGTCTCATTTCCTTAAGCTAGCAAGACCAGTGGGTATTCCATTCAAGAGCAATGCAAGACACTGGCTTGAGAACCATCACCAGTTTTAAGTAGATAGATCCATATCCATGTATAACATGTGACTCTTCTCAACCAAGAGTTTAAAAGAATGTGCCTCAAAGAACTGCATAGAATTTTCTATAGCTTAGCCCTCTAGAGTGCAGTAATCTCTAAAGTAACTGCTCTAAAGCAGTTGCCTCTAAAGGGAAAACATTTCCTTATGCAGGCTCTTCCAGTCTTTGAAAGAAAGGGAAAATTACTGAGTCCTACATTTCGGTAAGCTATTACTTTACATATTTATTCCACTCTTTGAGATGTCCCCCTAAACCACTACCCACCAAGGCCTTGCAAAGTACAAACAAGCCGCCAGTGCTTAGATTTTGTCATTACTCTAACCTACTCAAGGTACTTGTAAATTTAGACCACGCTACTATCTTTTCCTGAGCGTCTGATTTGTTTTTTAAAGCTGACTATTTTCATATTCCGACACACGTGCAAAAAAATAAATAATTTTGATTTTTCTCATGGTCTAAATCAGAGCAGTAGTGTTAAATGAGGGCAAATAAGATAGGAATCAACATTTTTATGAATAGGATATTTAGAAGTAGTTCAGAATTAATCACAGAGAATGACTAAATGCTTAGACCTTTGGGCTATGTGAATTAGAAGAGCTATTAGGAATCTCTTGGTATTTGTGTAAAAAAATATACATAATCTTCCCAAGGTAAAAGGACTCATTCAATCCTCAAGGGCAAGATTGCAAGCCAACATTTGTCTCTGTGATCGTCCGCTGGCTCTGTTCCTTACTGGCAGCATAGCTTCTCTTGAGCAGAGCTGCCAGTGTGACTATTCAGTATTGTTTGATTTGAGTCACATTAATTTCTGGCTGGAGTTTTTCGGTGGAAATCCAGAATTCCTGGAAGGCTTGGAGGCCAGCAGCAATAGCAAGCATCACCTGCTATGTATGCCAGATCCAAATTCCCACTGCAAGCAGTTAGTTTCTAAGAATGCCAATGAGTGTAATGAGCAATTAGTGGGAAGTATTTCTTTTTCACCTGGAACAGCAAATCAAATTTCTCTTTAAATGAACTGACATTAAAAGCCTAGACATCTTCCTAGCCTATTCCATTTTATTTATCCTTTCTGTGGGCTGGCTGAGAGTAAAAAATCCTCCTGAGCATGCCACTGCATTATAGATTCTATTGCTTAGATTTTCTGATCACAGCTTTCCATCCCTCTCAGACATGTCACAACGTTGAGGAATTATGGTCATTTAATCAGCATTGAGCATTTCCATGTTCAGCCTTCAAGCAATGATACCAAAACTCCTATTCACAAGTGACAGCTAAATTCACTCATTCAATTTCCTTCTGTACAGTATTACTTTACAAATCAGCTAAAGTTCACCTTTCTCAATAAAGCTGAGTTTATCAGCACAAAGACCTTCTAGAGGCCTTTTTTTTTTTTTATGTCAGTTTATAACACATGAATGAATGTCAGTGTAAACCTGAAGATACTGAGAGAATAACAAAGGATTCAACAGGTAGTTGAGATATAGTTTGCAAAAAAGTAGCTGCCTCTAGAATGATTGAAGTAGACAACCTGTGATCAGCCTGTAGATACTCTGCACAACTGCAGAAACTACCTAGTGATCTGGCCAGTAGCAGAATAAGAGTTTTAGGAGGAATGTCATATTTAGCCAATGTAAGTTAGAAAGAAATCTACTGGAGCATATCATGAACTTCACCTTGAATGGTTCAGAGGAAACAGTTTATGAAAAAAAATGCTTCATTTTAAACTCTAAAAATATGAAAGAAGCGTAAAGCTATGCTTCAAGTGGAATTTTTGGGTGGGATAAGAAATGTCTTGGATTTCATGCTTTTTGCCACTCTGGGGAAAACAAAAAAATAATCAAGAACACAGAAAAAAACCAAACACACACTTTACTAGTTGGAAAAAGAGTATTTTTTTGTGTTTTTTTGATTTATTCCAGTCCCAATGGTTTGCTTTATCTTATATCTGAAAAAGATCAGGGAAGATGAGATAAAAAACCCAAGATCTCTTTTGCATCCATTCTGCCGTCAGTACGTGGGGAAGGGGAGGTGATTTACATGTATATCTCCTTATTGATATTAATGAGAGCTTTGTGTGTAAATGTTAATATCAAAAGGGGAGAATATAACTTTGTGCATCATAAAACTTTTAGTAGAAATTATGTATGGAGCATGCACACACACACTAACTATAATTTCAGTTTAATAGGATATAGTAAATTTAAATTAAATTACCAACACACAGTTAGTTTGTTTTACAAAGGTATAGGTAATACTGAAATTTAAAAAGAATTAGTGTGGTTATAATTAAGATACTTGTACGGGCTTCAGGTCAATTGAGATCAGTCCCCCCTGCCTAAAAGGGACCAATCTCATTTCACGTATACTCTTGGTGCCTCAGTCATGTATCAACAGATATAGTAACCTTTCCTTTCACTTATACTTCATCTTTCTTGACATTTGAGATTGTCAGCTCTTTGGGATTTGGATATGTTTTAACACATGCAAAAGCCAATACCTTTGCAGTCAGATGTAAAGTAATCTAAATTGGATATAATGTATCTCTGCAGTTTAGGAATTTCAAGTACCGAATGAACACTGAGATTACTTATGTGTACTAAGACTTTTTTTAATATCTGTATTATGAAATTTAATATTCCTAGAGTTTCTACTAGAATTTTAATTTATATAGGCAGCATTTCTCTCACCTAACTGAATAAGTAGCTCATCATGTCTCTCATATGGTTTTCAGAAATGGATTTTCTAAAAAGATTGTCCACCTGAATTTCACAGGAAAGAAATATGACACATTCACAGGATAATTCATGCTGAAGGATCTCATGAGGTCCTTAGCCCAATCCAATTTTAGAAAAATGAATTTTCTCAAAGTAAATTCAGCTATGAGGCCAGATGAAGGCTCAGGACTTTATGCAGTTAGGGTCTTGAAAAAAAAGTCAAGGTTGGAGACTGCACAGCCACTGAACAGGCTGTCCCACTACATGACTATCCCCACAGAAGCAGAGGTTCTTCTTACAACTAGTCTTAGCCTATGTGATCTCAGCTTATTTTGTCTCTCATCCTCCAACCCTGCACTGATATGAAAAGTAACTGTTTTCTTTATAATCCTGACATTACTTTTCAATTCTTGTCAATATTGGAGTGCTGCTTCTTGGCCCACCACGGTTTTCTCTCCTCCTGGCTGAACAAACCTTGATTCCTTGGCCTAGCAGGCCAGTTGCTCCATCTCCCAACCATCTTGTGTTCTCTGCTGAACATGCTCTGATTCACCAAGGTCAATCTTTGTTCCTGCACTGGGAAAAATATACAAAAATCTAGTACTGAAAGGTTTGATTTTTACTCACAGATTTTACACAGATTTACATTTTGGCTAGAGCTCTGGGGACAAGTTAATTCTTGGTCTCCTTATGATAAACTCCCTGGTAAACTGAACTCTCTTGAGGCAGTTGACACTTTTTGAATTGAAACAGCATACCTGTGATTAGATGCATTCTACTCTATCACGAAGATTATGCTTCAGTATTTTATTGTATTGTTTTCTTCAGCAGAGGTCAAGATTAAGTCAAATTTAAAGGTGAGGTGTGCTTTTTGTGCATAGCAATAGAAATTTCTAAAAAGCTTATGTGACAGATTTTCACATACTCCTGATCATATTTTACTACAAATATATCATTCACAATTATTCTTAAAATAATATATTGGGCAAAATATTTTGCCACTTTTTTACCAGTGGCCCACTTATCTCAAACATGTCTGATCTCTGATCCAGGAAAAAAAAATATATGCACAGACCATTCCTGAGTTGTATATTCTGCACATTCTTGTCCAACATAGTTCTGTACAACAAAGACTGTAAGAACTGGAAAACAGAATGTTGCTCTATCCAAGGTTTGTTTCACATCACTCAATTCAGCACAGAATATGGAAAAACAATAAGGAAACCCCAGTGCTTTGTAAGAGAGATGAAAATTTTAAATCTCTTTGACAGAGCTTGAACCTTTTAATTTTATACTTTTATTTTATTTTATGTTTTTGTTTTTTTTGAGAAAAAAAAAAAAAAGGGAAGAGAGATTCTACCACATTCTCGGTTTCCAGATTTAAATGCCAGCCTGGTGGAACTCAGAGAGAAATTTTCATAAGGATTCAAAAGCAGCTACAAATTTTAATGAGAGGGAAAAAGACATTTTTTTTTTTTCATAATTTAAAAAAAAAAGTATATTGTCTCTTTTTTAAAGTTTTATGGCTATGGTCTGATTTATAAACATTAGGTACAATCCACAGCCACATTATAATGAGATTACATTGACTTTATATCTTAAAACCCAGTTACATGAATAAGCTTTCATAACATAACTTGAAATGTGTTAAATCCATGTGAAACAGACTGATATCAAAAACAACTAGTAACAAAAACCTGAAAAGTTAAGGATTTCCTTGAAATTCTGAATTCCAAGAGACTTCATGTGTACTTGATCAGGGACTGTATCCGCGAATCTAGGACCAACTTAGTTAAATTTGATCACTATAACAATTATGTAACTACAGGCAGGCTTCTATATTGCTCTGTCAGACAGAGAATGACATGAAAACTTAGACATTTGCCAAGTCACCAGTTTTTGCCCAGATTGCTGCTTCTATTTTAGTTTTAGTACCAAATCTGCCTATCCTAGGGTCAGGATCAATGCTGCTAGTTGAAGTTATATAAATTTAGTAAAAGCTATTGTTTGCACCAGAGCTTGTGACCCAGATCAACATACAACAGCACCGCAGGGTCTGAGAGCTTCTGTAAATATCATGTATTGAAAAAGTAATGATAAAAAACAACCAAATCCAAAAATCTGTGAAAAATCCCCATGCTTTTGTTCCAAATAATACTTTGTAGGTTCTTCTCAGTCAGTATATCAGTTACAGAGCAATCAAATTGCTTTAAGCTTTTCTCCCATTTGGATGTATTACTTTATATACAAAAACATTTTATATATATTTGAGTAACTCCAGAATTTAGTGTAAAATCCCACATGATTGTCAAAATGAAACCATGAGTTACTCCACCAAATGTTACCCATCTTGTTAGCAGTCTCAGGAACTAGTACTTACTCAAAGAATTGCTCCTTTTTGGGAGGAAAAAAAAGAAAATCCAAAGCAATCAACAAAAAAACCAGATCACATTATTTACTAGGTTATATAGATTTTTGTCTAACTTTGCGAGGTTTTATCAGCATTTGCGAGGGAAACACAAAACATTTTAATTTAGCAATTAATAAGTATTTCCCTTTTTCCCCCCTCTTTGTCATCCATGTATTTCTTCCTAACCCTTCCCACCAGCTTAAACAATCACTTCCACTATTATTTGTAATCTCTTTGGGTTTCAATTAACTTTCTATGGCCTTGAAACCATTTGTTTGTTGATTTCAATAGTATTTTTCAAACAAACTTTTCCCTAAGTGCTGACTATTCCCTTGGCAAAAAAAAAAATGTTACAAGGCAGGTCACTGAGGGAACTGAGAGTGAAAAACTTTGTGAAATTTATTGTTTCTCCTGGGAGTCTAATAAATTAACTTGTGAACTTTTCAATATTTAATAGTTAAAATTATTGGGGTATACAGGGCCTGTTTGGTTCTTTTAGTGCCTTTTTTTCATGGAGGTGCTTTTCCTTTAGTATTTTTAGTTTCAGCTACAAGATTCTGGAATTCAGTTCTTATTTCCTTCTAGTAACTGTCACTTTCTGGAAGCAGCTAGCATTGTCATTAGAAAAACTTAAGGCAACTTTTCTTAACAGGATTTTATATGCATATTTTAATGTTAATGAAGTAATTTTGTGTATGCATTTCAAGGACGCTAGACACACTTAATGATTTAGTCCATATTGATTCAACATTTACATTAATTCCGGTTTTAATCTATGTAGTACTGAGAAATGTCAGGCTATTCCAAGGCATCTCTTCAAATATCTTTGTCATTCTGAAATCTATACTGAAAAACTGTGGAGATTCAAATCTACATGAACTTGATAATCAGTTTCACAAAATAGCAAAGAAAATTTTTTGTAGGATGAAATTTTAGTATCCTTCAATATAACTCTATCTTTCTAGCATTTTACAAAATAATTTTTGACATCTGGTCAGTACTGGTAATCAGCTGAATCTGTGTCCAAACCAAACATGAATCCCTTTTGAATAACTGATATATTTTGAATGTTTCATTGATATGTTGTGAATTATTAATTTGTGCGTGCTAATGAGAAAAACAAGATATCTGGATTTTTTGTGCCCGTGGAAGTATTTCTCCAGGCACAAACTTGCAGAAAAGTAGTATGCTGTCCACTAGAGGACAGACTAAGAAGAATGACTAGAACAATGGCTTGATGAGATAGCCATTAATTTATTAATTAAAAAAATGCTATCTAAAGCTAGAGGATCAAAGAACTTCTAATGGAAACTAATATTCTGATTACTCAAATGAAATCTAGGCAAGAGTAACCACCACCATTTTTTGCATTCTGTATGTGCAAGACATAGATAGTGCAGCTTCCCACAGATATATAACAGCAAAGAGTTTTTGACATGCATTTAGCTGTTGGAAACCTGATCAAGATTTGGTATCATATTGATTTTTGATATCATATGTATTACTTTAACACAGAAGGTAAAGCCTGAAAAGTTCTGCCCCGTTGGTGTAACGTGTGGTGAGGAATTTCTGTTGATGCATCAAACACATTATAGGTTAAAAAAAAGTTCTTTTGACTCCACTAGAATACCTTGCATGCTTCCTGAAAGTGAAGGTTGTAAATTATTTATAGCAAATTTAGCAATTTTATGAAGTTACACTACTCTGAAATAAATTTAGGAGCACAGATGAGTTTATCTTTTTATATGCTACAGTCTATCCCCAGTCTGCTCACAATTTTTTTCTTTCAGTACTTTAAATATGATGATAGCAAATATTGCAAAGAGTTGTTGAGGCTATAAGATAGCTAAACAATTTTATTGATCCACCACAGCACTGCTGTGATGCTTGATCCCCTATACATGCCCCCTTTGATGAATAATACCACATGAGCAATAGTTCTTTAGGATACATTAAAATATTTTTCCTTAAGATCATTTGACTATGTGAAATGCTTTCAAATGACAACACAATCAATTCTTTCTATGGAATTAAGTAAATTATTTTAGATAAACCTTTTGGAAGTCCAAAGAAATACCACTGACCAAAATGACTGATACACCTGAGCTTTCATATTTCACATTTAACTGGTTTTTGGAAGAGCAATTCTATAATAACATTTTAAGTACAATGCACAATTCCACACAACCTTTCAGAGTTCTTTGCAAAAAGGTTAGCTCACTTAGATAAAAGGAAAAAAGAAGGGCTAAATAAAAAGGAAAACTTTCAAAGCCTCATTTTAGGACACTTGGACTATAAAGTCTGAAACAAAATGTTTAATTCAGCCATTCTTCCTGCTAACGTAAGCACACTCCTTAACAAACTTCTGCTTGATAGGAAAACTTTTCTGTCCAGTCAGTAATAGAGTAACAGATGCTGTAGGTAAAAGAATTGAAAATCTTGTGGCCCTTTGTGTTAGACATGCCCCACTTCCCTTATCTGTGCTTCAGCTGAACATATCAGATGTCTACTGCCTCTTCATCTTAAAGATGGATGCCTTCAATAATGTTCCTTCTATTTTATTTATTAATTACCTGTGTTGATGTAGCACAAGCTAACCTTTCACATAATTTTGGAATGTCTCATGCTTCTGCTTGTCAGTGGGGCATAAGACATAAAGCAGAAGGTACTGTATAAGTTAAACAGTTGTAAAAGGACCTAGCTGAGGGCTAGGTTAGTACCAACTAGCCGTTTAAGTTAATACAGTGCACAGAAGTCCATAAGCTTAATTTTAGAGGTTTTGGCTACGTCAAATATGTTAGAACTGCTGAATTTGTGTATCTGATCTTATATAACTAATGAATCTGGATATCAGTGTTTCTACTACTGACTGCAACAATCAGTCATGCAGGCAATGACTACTGTAGATTAAAAAAAAGTTAATGATCTTTTTTTCCATCCTCCTTTTCCTTTCTTTCTTTTTTTTTAATTCAACATGACAATATTATTCAGAGACGAAATTTCAAATTTCTTTCTTTGAAATGGCTTTTTACATTAAACAATATTAAAATAATCTGTTTCAGAGACAGAACACATGGACAAGAGGAACAGTAAACCAAGAATTTCTTCATATAGCTGGATAGAGTTCTATAGCAAAATTGACAAAATAACACTTTCTCAGCTGTGTGTGTTAGCCCTCGGGGTCTTGTTTGTACAATGAACAAACCTCAGGGAGCAGAACTATATTGTACACATATGTAATGCACTAGAAGTGAAACAGCAGAGAGACAGCTCTAATACATGCTGCAGGGCAACATCCTACAATGTGAATGGAATTGCTCTGTGTCTGGAATTTCAGGGAAATCAAATAACTTACTGTTATGTGGCTGTGAAAATCTCATCATTTCTGTTGTTTTCCACTCTATCCCTTATAACATATTTTATTAAAAATGATTCAAGTTCATCCTTGAGTAGCCACAAGCCATTTAGGCTCTGGACCCAGACAGCAAGTTCAGCAAAGTGCTCTTAAAATGTAAAGAAGGCAAGAATATGGTGCCATGACATTGCCATGTATTCTTAGCATTGTTCTTCCTTCTGTTTCTTCTTGCTTTCCTATATATTCTATACCTTCATTTAAATGCTATTCTATTCCTGCAAGTGGGCTGCATAGGAAAAAAATATTCTAAATAAAAGACAAATAACTTTCATGCAAGATTAATACTTGGGCAATATTAATTAGAATCCAAGTAACACTCATTTGACTGGGATTTGGAAGGGATGTTCTAAATATAATTTAAGGTTTCCCTTTGAGAAATTTTTTTACACTCTGTCATTAAACAAAACCACATAAAAAAACATTTTGTAAAACACATTAAAAAACCCTTCCTTTCAAAGCATTAATTTTAGATAGCCGCTATGAGCCTTTTGCTTTCTCACAGCTTTTTGTCATATCTATGTATGATATCTTCTGCTCAAAAAGGATAATATCTTATATATAAGATGAAAGAAAATAGGGAGATATCTAAGAGACATAGAATAGGTTGTTGTGGAAAGAATTTATAAAAATCATCTAGTCCAAACCCCCTGCAGTGAGCAGGGACATCAACTAGATTAGGTTGCTCAGAACCCCATCCAATCTGACCTTGACTGTTTCCAGGGATGGGACACATCTACCACATCTCTGGGCAGCCTGTGCCTATGTTTTACCACTCTCATGGTAAAAAATTTCCAACTTATACCTAGTCTGAATCTACCCTCTTTTAGTTTAAAAATGTTAACCCTTGGCCAAAGGGTGAGAGAAAGGGTGTAGAGCAGCATAGCCAAGTTCATTCCAAGTGTTATTTTTTTTAAGCCATTTCATATTGTTACATTTAGTGTGAGTGGAGAGTGAGTCCTGACTGCCAGCTTTATTGCACAAGAAATCAGAACTAAATATGTAACTTGTTCTGAAAATTTTCAGCAACAAGGTGATGGGTTGTTCTGCTTTTACTTTACCTACCTTCATAATGATAATCAAACATGATAACTGAAAAAAACTCCCAAACAAACAAAAAAATTCTTCTCTGTCTTAACACATGTTGTGCAGGCGAGGACTGTTCTGGGATTCTGACTTCCTGGAAAACACAAACTCAAAGTTCCAAATTTACTTTCAGTGAACCCAGATTATTAATAGACTGCTAATGGGTTCCCGAATACTTAAGCATTCAGAAATAAAAATTCACTCTTTGATGCTCATTTGGAATATGATTACTTGATTCAATGTCAAACTATATGGCTGGTAATCTCTATGGACTAAATTCAACACAGTATATGTAGGTCAACAGACAAATCCTCCATTGAAATCAATAGCAGAAATAAATTACTCTAGTATAGCATGTCAGTCTGCATTTGATTTGCTGATACATGATTACACTGAACTGTTAGCTTCATTTACTTTTATTGATTGCTACTGTGAAATGCTTGCTAATTGCACATCAGACTTTTAAAGGTGCTTAATTGCATACTTTACACTAGTGTTACATTCCATACATTGACTACCTGTGAACTATGTTCTGCAGAGTTACATCTCTATGCCATACCTGTTTTCCATAGTATTATGGGCTATATCATCAACTCAGTGAAAGGTGACTCTAGAATTGCAGTTGGAAAGATGGATGAGAAGAGAAACGAGCTCCATTTTCAAGATTTGAATGCTACAGGCAAGATCAAAAATTTAAAAAAAAAAAAAAAAGAAGTGTGATCCAGATCTAGACTTTGAATGCTACACAGTCCAAGCAGTTTGTATCTCAGGTTTGAGTTAAGCAAAGATTTTCATTTAAGTCCAACACCTCAGTAGATAACCTATATTTAAGTACTCAAGTCTTAGAGTAGAAACAAAAACTCATTCAGAACCCTTATATCCTAACCTAAGTTAGAACTCATTCTCCATACCTGTCTTCTTCTGGGAAGTGGGAGATATCCACTCTTAGGAGAGTCAGGGAGGAAAACCTCCCTCTTAAGGCTGTGGTTCTTAAAGTACTCTATGACAGTCAGATGCTGTCATCAACATTTAGTGGCAAAATATAGGAGGTTTCCAACCCAGTGACTGAAATACAAGTTGGGTTTGCTCATATAATGAGGAAATTTAGGTGTGATCACATCTGTCATCCAGAGCCCAGTCAGGTCTAGAGGAAAGAGCTGTCTCTTTAGGATGAAACTCCATAGAATTCCAGGAATTAACCAAATTTTGAAGTGGGTATTGTGCAGGTTCTTTATTCTGTATTCTTAATGGCAATTTATATGTATCACAATTTGATTCCCTTTTTAGTACCCAAATTTCTCTCTTGACATTGCTACTTGTGCTTCAAATTAGGCCATCATTTACAGATAGGAGCAAAATGTGCAGAGAGATTTAATGTCTGTGCCCAGCATATTTATGGATGATCTCTTTGAAAAGTGTTTTAACTTCAAGTCAGTCTGTATTCAGTCTTTTTTCAAGCAATATTCCACTGAAATGGAAGGAGGTCTGTGAGAAGTATGAGTACGAATAAAATGACAATAAGAAAGAACTAATAAAATTACTGGAACTTTAGCTAACCAATTTCAAATCTGAAAACTAAACTTGAACTAAGAGCTGGTTCTTACTTTATTCAATTCGCTCTGGTAATACCTATAAAAATATAAATCATGTGTTTTACTAATGTGCTCTATCTGGAGACTGTTAAATAATTCTGCAATAATATTGTCCTGGGTAACTTTGTGAGCAATGTGGCTTTAAAAGGGTCTGATGGTCAAGACTACCTGAAATGTGTCCAATAACCACAGAAATGGGACATAATTGGGGCAAACATTGGAGTAATATGCTAAATCTGCCAGGCTTCACATTATAACACCAGGTAAAAATTCTCCCTTGGGCATCACCTGGCATAAGAGCTCTCAGGTCTGAGGGAAAGTAAAATATCCAAATGCTCAACATTTTTTGAGTCACAAAAATATACAGAAAAATCAGTCACTGTTCTGTCTGCTTCTGAAAATCTGAAATAGGGGATTATTGTTTTGAAAATAACATTTTGGTAATGAATAGTCCTAGCCAACTCAATTTCTGTTTTTGTTGAGGGCTTTGAGTTAAAAAGTTAGATCAGAAGTGATGAGGAAAGTCTGATATTTCAGTTCAGGCTTATTAAATATTTGAGGGTGCACGCTATCTGTTTATCACCACATAATAAACCTTACTGACTGCTTTTGTTTGCCATCTGGTTGTCTTGTTACTTGGAGCAGAAACAATTCAGGAAGAAGAGTGATCTTACAGCCCCGAGGTCACATGTTTGCTGTGTGCTTCAGGGGTAGCTAACCAGTTCTGTGATCTCTCCTCGCTCTCCAGGGTGGAAACAGTGAGTTGGTTGGTCTGATCCTTTGCCCAGCTCTTCAGGTGTAAAGTGGCCATGTCCCTCATGCCTCTCAGTTGTGCCAAACACCACAACAGGTTGGAAAACAACCCTTGTGGTCTGAGTGTTGCTGCTTTTAAAACCTTTAACTGCTTCTTGGGCTACATTGCTACAGAGATGACTAATGACACAACTGACTCTTGGAAAAGCGCAGGGGACAGTATATTGCACCTACTGTAACAAGACAAAGTATAAAGCACAAACCACAAATCATCCTCATGATTTGGAACCAGGTAAATATTTTTCTGCCAGATTCCCAGACAGCTGTAAAAGACTAGGAGTGCCCAGGTGAAAAGCTCCTCTGTGCTCAGTCAAGAGTCATCTAGAATGAAAGCAGAAAAAATACAGTAAAATTCTTCATTTTCCCTCTTGAAACTGGAGAAATACTTGTCTGCTTTTTGCCACTAATGTGGAACTATGAACATTTGGCTCCAAACTAGTTCTGGGAAGAAAATTGCAGAAAGAACATTTTATCATATGGTATTTCTCTGACATGGGTAGAAAGAGAAAATGCTGTAAATTTTATGAGGAAAAATATTTTGTGGTTAGTCATACCCCAAACTTGAAGTCCTATGTATTGATGACAGCCTTCAGGTACTTATCCACCGTATGAGAAGTGGGGGCTTGGTTCCCAGCCACCTCTTGGATAAGTTGTGAGGCAGTTGCCAAAATGGGAAGCGCACCAACAGTATTCACCACCTGCCACAACAAGATGTTGTGACTCTGAGCATATCTAAGACTTCTCTAATTTATATTCGCAGGCAAATCAGTGCTTTATAATGTGGGAAATGGAGGAACCTACTTTTACCCATGCTGGAAAAACAGGATCAGTTCCCCAAATCTCTGAATTTTTAAAAGTTCTCTTATTTTTGTATAAATGTTATGCACCAGATGATGAACTTAGTTAAAAGGAAGTATTACGAATACTAAGTGCATTGTTATGATTTCCTTTAAAGTATTTCTGGTTGCCTGTGCTCAGACAAACTCATTTTGGAATTACCAGGGAAAAGGATAGTGAAATTTATAAAAGCAGAACAAATCACCGAGCAGACGCTAAAGGATCGGAAATTTATGTTTATAAGTGCATGGGGGAAATCAGAGAACAGCAGTGATTTATAAAACCTATTGAAGTAGGAGAAGAAAAGGATATAAAATATCCATGAAAACATTTAGGGGAGATACCATTTTTTTTTAATAAAAACATATTGGAATATAAAAGAATTTAAGATGCCTTCATTACTTAAGTAAGATATTAGTAGAAAGTGGGAACTGTTCTCTTCTTCACATGACAGTGATGAGCACTGTCTTCAAGAGGTGAAGTGACAAAAAATACTTTAAATTCCTAAGCAGGACTGCCCTTCAGTGGAAGTTATGAGGATGACATAGCTACAGTAAGTTTTGAAATACAATAGTGGGCAGCTTTGGGCCACTAGAATCAACAGAGGAAATGAGTTGCCCAGACAAGGCCACTGGTGCAGGATGAGCAACCACTGCCTCTTCATGTTAGCACTGTGCTACCTTCAAGGACTCTGCTGATTCCCACTGCAGCCATGCAAAGGTGAGAGCTGAGGAGGGTCCCTCACTATTCAATCTGCTGGAAGTCAGCACAGATCGCATATACTGGAAAAACACATTCTGCACTATTTTTACTTTCCAAAAGGGATCCAAGGCAGTGCTCTGAGCACCATTCAAGGCAGCTGACTAATCTTGAACACCCAGCAGGAATGTTTGAAGTAAACAGCTGCAAATGGAGCTGCTTGAAAATTCTCAGATACATTTTTATGTAGATGTACGTGCTACACAACATTGAATATGTTCACAACAGGCTACTGGTTTTCCTCCTTTTCTTCTTTTTTTCCTTTTTCTATTCACCAACTCCTGCCCACAAAAGGAAAAACAGAGAAAAGAAAGGTTGCCTGATGAAAATAAAGGTAAAATAAACAAAAAAGATCAAATCAAAACAATGAAATGTTTTCAAAATCACAGCAGATTAAGACAACTATTCATGAAAAATTAATGAGAGAACATTGATAGCATTAACAAAAAATCTTTGTTAGACTATGTGTGGTTTTATATGTTTTTAGGAAAGTCTAAACCAAAAAAAGGAAAAAAAAAAAAAAAAAGGAAAAAAAAAGAAGGCAGAAAGGGGGTTGTTGTTGCTAAATTATAAGTCCCTGTAGAAAGTTCTAGAATATTTTAGGTGTTAGGCAAATCAAGTATTATTTTCCCAAGTAAGGTTATTATAGTCTTTAAGAATGCATCTCTTTCCCTCATAGGACAAATACTCAGATTGTCTTGAAATCCAAGCTAAAGAGGGAGCTCAGTGATAAAATAAATGCAGGTGATTTGACTGCAAATAAAAATTTCCTAAGCAATGGGGCTATTGCATTTCACAGTTGGAGTAGTAGCTCTCTTTTTCCTCTTTTTTCTTTTCTTTTTTTTTTTTTAATGCGAACTTTTCTGTATAGACCTCTTATATTGTGTTCTATGAATGCCTTTTATAAGCACTTAGAGAACCAAACTATACTACGTTTCTCTCTGCCCCTTCCCTCTCCCAGTTCTTCCATTCTTTTTCAATCAAAAGGACTGGGGCTATTTGCTAATAAAGACAGAATCTGGACCTTGCTTCGTACTTCCAAACATGTCTCATCTCCTTGAGAACCTCTCTAATGGACTCCCGCACTGAATTTAGAATCAAGCCATGGAAACTCAGCAACTCATTTGAGTTGCCATCTCACAGTTGCAAGACAGCTCTTAGGAACCCACACTACCCTAGAGTGGATGATAGATCTTATATCATCTTGGTAAAAAAAATGGTATAACAAATATTTTTTTATTTTCGTTAATATGTGTTAAATAAATATAATTGGGTTAGTAACTAAAGTATTAAATTATAATCATCTTTCATCAGTCTACTTTCAGGTGAATCTTCATAATCTTGGAAATCTGTAAAGCTGAAAACGTATAAGAAATCTCCTTTTACTTTATATTTATAAAAATGATCTCTTGCCCTACACATATGTAAAATTTAAAATTAGTGCAATTTGTATACCAAAAAAAAAAAAAAAAAAAAAGTTAAAATTGAGTGAAATGTACCATGGTTTTCAATTGCTTTCAATTACCATTAAACCTTTTTGAGAGCAATTTGCATAATGTTTCATAAACATGTAGGCAGATTAACCTTTTTAGTTAATTTATTCATTAGCAGTAAAAATTCAAAGCACCTCTTATGAGAAAATAATGTCTTGCTGTTAAATTACATGGAAACAAAGCAATTGGGACATAGTTGCCTTAGTTCTCCCTGTGTCAAAGCACAAAATAGTGGAGGGAATAAAGCTTCGCCTGTTAGCAGAGTGTTGATTAAATTGCCTGTTTGTGAACAATTAGCAGTATTACAAGAAGATTAGGTGAAGTATTAATTAGAGATGAGCAACCACTGGGTTAGAATGAGATGGGTTAGAAGTGTCCTGCCTGGAGCAGGTACCTGCAAATATGGGGTATGGAAGAACGAAAAAGTGTGAGAAAAGGCAGAGGGTTTGACTTTTTCCAGCCTTAAATTTCTTATAATATCATATATTCTGTCAGTGGAAAGTGTGATAATTTAATGCTGTTTTTCTTCACTTTGTGATCCTTTTACAAGTCTGTAACTGGCTGCTTGAGATAGAAAGGAGTGGTCACATTCCTTTCTCCCCCATTATGGTCTCCATCCTTCATTTTGTCTCTGAATGAATTCTTCAAAAGTTACATTATCCATATATGGGAACGTAAAAAGTTGTTGAAGTTTTACATTCATGTAGTATTTTATTAGCCAGGTTCTTAAGGCATTTTATTCAGCAGGAGATTAAACCATTCTCATGAGCTGGAATCATATCATTTGTAGACTGATTTTAAAGCATTGGCAGGTCTATCACTTTGGGTAAAATTATACAACAGTGGTGACATAGGCCACAGTAGCATGTAGAGGGCAAATGCTTAGCTGATGGAGATAGTCATAGCTTGGATGAGTAGTTTGACACTTTACAGCAGTTTTGGACCTGTCTTTACACATCTTCATAAGAAATAAAATAAAACATTTCTGTACATGTGAAACTGCAGACTGATCTTAGTTCACACATGCTCTGTCATACATCATACGGCTATCCAAGACCTTTAGAGTATATCCAAAGCAAACATACAATTGCAATATTGTATTGGTCCTATCTTTATCTTATTTACCCATTTATATGTATGAATATTTAGACTGAGACATCTGCTATATTGTCTATAATAACTTCCAATTTTAAATGTCAGAACAATCAAGCTGATATTTTTACACTTTTGCATATCTTTTTATGGTTTTACATCTGGAAGAGATACAGTGATGATGATTTCAAAGTTAAGGAAATTCCACAGGCCCTTCTGGTGACTCAAAATAGGTAGATTATTCAGGTGGTATGAGAATGTTGAAATCACTAAATGCACAAGTATGCAGAGGCATTAAATTATCTAATATTAATTATTATTCATGGTCCTCTTGCATTGTTGTCATGTGCTGCTAATGGAATGTGGTTGACTTAACTGATGTAAGTCACCCACAAAAGTTGCAATAATCTCAAACTAGCCTCTAGAAAGAGCTCACAAAAATAAATAGATTCACTACGGAAATTTAAAACAGATTACATGTTTAAGGATGATTTCTTAGCTTTTAAAATGTTTATAAATTGTCTAGTTGAATTATCCATTGAAAAGCTCTACTCTCTTTCAACAAATAAACAGAAAACAAAAAAAAATCAGAAAATGAAACAATGTATTAAAAAATTAAGGGCTCTAAAAGTCTAGCGGAAAATAGTGTTTTTTCTTACAAAGGTCTCACATGAACTTAGCACTGTATTTGCTGTGTTGTTTTTTTTTTTAACATACCTTCATCATCGTCATCATGGCTGGGCTTCACGAAAGAAGATTTGAGAAGGGCTCTACCCACGCTTGCTACAAGCGCGCTGATGGCTAAAAAGGCCAATGCAAGATAGACAAGTCCGGTTGCAGAAGGCACAGCAGAAAGACTCCCCAGGTGATATCGACAAGACACGATTCTTTCTGCATTGTCTTTTCTCCTCTAGAGTGATCCTGCGTGTGTTCTCAAAAGCAGCAGCAGCATTATAGATGGTGTGTCTCCAGGCCTCCCGACTGGAGGCCAGGGTAGACCAATGGTGGTGATCAATATGACCAAGGCTGAGGGATTGTTTCAGGCAGTCCTTTTATCTCCTCTTTGGGGCTCCTCTCTTGCGGCAGCCAGTGGCAAGTTCCCCATAGAGCACGATCTTAGGGAGGCGGTGGTCCTGCATCCTGGAGACGTGCCCAGTACGGCTGTGTTCTCAGCAGCATGGCCTCAATGCTCATGACTGCTGCCTGTTCAAGGACAGACGTGTTGGTCACAAAGTCAGTCCAGTGGATGTTTAGGATTGTTTGGAGGCAGCGCTGATGGAAGCGTTCTAAGAGATGCAAGTGGGTGCAGTAAATGACCCATGATTCAGAACCATATAAAAGAGTAGACAGCACAATGGCTCTGTAAACACTGATCTTAGTACTTTTCTTCAGGTGTTTGTTTTGCCACACTCTTTTATGGAGTTTACCAAAAGCTCTGTACGCCTTTGCTAACCTGTTTTCTATTTCTGCACCAATCTTACCGTCTGAGGAGATGATGCTTCCCATGTAATTAAACTGCTGGACTGAGCTTAAGACCATGCCCTTTTGTCCTACTGCTGGTTGCCTCAGGGAAGAGATCGATGCCCATCTGGATACAACCTCCTTTCAGGTAGTTGTAGAGAGTGATGAGGTCAGCCCTGAGCCTCCTCTTCTCCAGGCTAAACAACCCCAGCTCCCTCAGGTTCACCTCATAGCATTTGTGCTCGAGTTCCTTCACCAGCCTGGTTTCTCTCCTCTGGACCTGCTCCAGCACCTCAATATCCTTCCTGAACTGAGGGGTCCAGAACTGGACACAGCACTCCCGGTGTGGCTTCACCAGTGCTCAGTACAGGGAAAAAATCATTTCCCTGCTCCTGCTGGCCACACTGTTCCTGATTCAGGCCAGGATGCCACTGGCCTTCTTGGCCACCTGGGCACACTGCTGGCTCATGTTGAGCTTCCTGTCCATCCAAACTCCCAGGTCCCTTTCTGCCTGGCTGCTCTTCAGCCTGTAACACTGCAGGGGGTTGTTGTGGCCAAAGTGCAGGACCTGGCACTTGGCCTTGTTGAACCTCATTCCCTTAGAACCAGACCATCTCTCCATCTTGTCCAGGTCCCTCTGAAGAGCCTATATTGATACTTATGCTCCCTGTATGCATTGACAAAGCTTGCCTTGTAATAATGATGAAGGACCAAACAATGCTAGAGAACTATGCAAGTTCAGAGGTTGACACAGCTAAATAGAAAACCATGAGAAAAACAGGGGGTTTTACCTTTTATAGATAACACCTTCTTGACATGACTAGCAGAGACTTGCTTCATGATTAAGAATTAGCAAACAATGAGCCTAGAAATAGTAGTTTGCCATATACAAACCCCACTACTCTTACGATTCTACAAGAATGGTAATGTGGGATTGGCTTGCTAAGAAAATGTCAAGCACTTAACATATGCCCCTACAAAAGCTCTCAAACACCCTCTTCATGGATATTTCACTGGAAGTTTCCACCATGTCGTAGATCTGTGCTCTTTCTATATCTATATCTATAGAAAGATATATCTGTATCTTTCTATATCTATTTCTACATCATTCCCTACAAAGTGCCTGAAGCATCTGAAGCAATCACCTCAAAAATGATAATAAATTTCAGTGATATGAAACCCAAATATTGAATGTAGGAATGCTTTTGTATAAAGTTTACTTCAAGAACACTTTGCTTTGACTTTCATCAAGAAATCGGTTTGTAAGATAATAAAATGTTGAAGTCAACATTGTGTCATAATCTTCCTGACAGAATCCTAAATAAAATTGCATTGTCAAAACACCCTAAGGATCAAAACCCTGTAGGGAGCAATTAGTATTATAACTGTGGCATCTTGCGATTTTTGGGGGAAGGGAATCAGAGCCAAATGGAAGACAAAGCTCACTCTTGTTAATAAAAGGGTTAAATATTAAGTCAAATGGCAGAGAACTGGCTTAAAACTCTGGGGATAAAAACAGAAATCTATTTTAATTTTGAAGCGCCTGCCCTGAACAATTGCATATCCCCCTTGACAGGAAACTCTTCTCTTAATGTCTCCTCTTGGAGTAGCTTCCATTATTCTCCATCCGTTAAGCATAAATCGTAGGAAATTAGACATATTTTAAAGGTCGTAAGCTCATTTCCCTCTTACAACAAGCATGGTATAAAGTATTTAAATGCTATGTAAACTAGTGTCTATTTAATCCAGTAGTGCTTTATAATCATTGTAATGTATCTGTTTATTTCAATGCTCAATTCAAAATGCATACTCCTCCTGTTTCCCAAGGAAAACAGAAACTCAAATGTATGTTTGGGAAGGAAATATCAGCGTTCAACCAAAGAGGTCTTAACAGAAAATACTGAACAAATATGATGGAAATACAAAAAGATTCTTCTATCATAGATGAAATGAGATGGCCAGCTATTTTCTAAATCAACTTTATTTTGTCAGACATATTGACTTACTAAATTTCAGTAAATATAACAGTTTTGGACAAAACAGCATAATTGCATCTTATATGACACAGTTCAGTGGCCTCTTCAGTATCTGGGCATATGGAAGATTAGGATTCAGTCACTTTACTGTCTAAATAAACCCATAACCTGGGCAGGAATTTCTTTTTTGACCTCCAAAGTGCTCTAACTCTTCAGCTATTCTGGATTGCCATTTTATCCATTGGAGTCACTCCATGAAATATAAATAGATATTCATGATTAAATATTCATGAGGGAAAATAATTAAAACTGTCCTCTTTATCTTTGATGAGCTTTCTGGTCAGTGGACCTCAGAGCAGTTATTAATCATGCTGTCCTATGAGTCATATTCAACAAGAAATATGCAGAGAGCCTCGTTTTCACTGTAGCCTGATGGTATACAATGCTCATGGTTCATACCAGTGAAAGTTCAAACAAATACAGGTAATATTTCAGCCTAGACCTTCACTGAATCACTGAATCACTGAATCACAGAATCAACCAGGTTGGAAAAGACCTCTGAGATCATCGAGTCCAATCCATGACCCAATACAACCCTCTTAACTAGGCCATGGCACTAAGTGCCACATCCAGTCCCTTCCTATATACCCCCAGGGACGGTGACTCCATCGCCTCCCTGGGCAGTCCATTGGTAACTATTACTTGAAATACCAGTTTTTCTGTACCCAAGGAAAGGGCTGAGGCAGGCACCTGTCTCACACCACCAAGTGCAGAGCTGGGTGGGCACTTACCCCTGTTTGAGGGGAGTGGTAGAAACCCTTGTTTGTACACCACTTTCATGAAATGACAAGACTTCATTTTGAGGCACCTACTGCTCCTCATAGGCAAAGCACAGACATGTTACTACTTTAGAATCAAAAAGACTACTGGATAAAATGGCTTCTTGCCTTGACGTGACTAAATCACTGCCTAGCAATTAGTTTAGATTTTGTGGTTGTTTCTGCTGTATTCTCTTGATTAGGTAGCTTTTGAATATCAATGTAAATACAAAAACTTAAAGTTTCCTTAATGTTTAGCAGACGCAATTATTCCCTTTGAAAATATATTCTATAATGTGCTGTTTATTCTTTACTAATTTTTTTACCTGTCACAGGAAATTCTTATTTTATATATTTTATACTTAGAAACATAAACATGTCATTCACATGCCCATAGAGATGATGCTTATAGTTGTTTATTAATGGCACACAGAAATATAGATTAATGACAGGACAATCAAATGGCCTTCATCATCTCCTTTCAGATTATTTATCAATAACTTGCATTTTGATCTACTAAGACTGGAAAAAGAATCAGAAGCAAATCTAAATTAATAAATAACTTCCCACTTGGAAATGTAAGGTGATGAGCTTGACATGCAGGGGCACATGGCATATTCAGGGATTCTCTGACTTTTAATCAGAGTACTACAGTTGTAAGACTGTTCAAGTTTCTCTCTCATTCCTGTCTCTCCTTCCTTTTTTCCTTCCTCTTGTTCTTTCCTCTTTTCTCACTTCTTTCCCTCCCTCCCTCACATTCTTCTGTCCTTCCATGCCCCCTAAACCACTTAACAACCAGATATCTGACCCTGAGATTTTCAGTATGAGATTGGAAAAAAAAAAAGGAAACCATTTACCTCAAAGATTTCAAAAGAAGTGGAGGACACTGCATAACTAGCAGTAGACATCTAAGAAGGTTAGGGCTTAAAACAGTTTCAGATTTTGGTATTGATAGAATTTGGATAGGCCTCTATGTTTGGATTTTCTTAAAAAAATATATATCTAGAGGATGCATTTTGATCATGGACAACTGTGTTCTTATTATAAGGTAATCACTGTTTCTTGCTGACAGAGTTTAATTTTACTGTGTCTTCTCTGTTGATAATTCTTGGGTTATTGAAAAATGCTGTAAAATACTTTGTGTGTGTGTGTCTGCATACATGTGTGTGTGTATTTGACTCTGGTTTATAATAGTTCTGAGTGAATTCACCTCTAAGGATTTCTAAAGTGATTTAACATTCCACTTCCTATAATAACAGCATATTTCAACATGAACACTTAATTATTTTAAAGGTTTATTTGATTTCATGCTCTCTTTATCTGTCATATAGCTATTTTATGCTTCTTCTGCTTATATGAGTTTAAACTGTGGTTTTTTTAAGTTTATATAAACACAATCCAGAAATATTGAAAATAGCTGTTAGCTTAGAGTGTTAGATCAATGTAAAACCTGATTCAGCTGTTTCCATAAATGAAATAAATGGAATTCAGCACTGGCTGAAGTAGAAGAGGCTGGATATAGCAAAGTCACTGAATGTCAAAAATCAAACAGCTCAAGAATCCAAGGTACAAATACAAAATTAGGACTGCTGAACAATCTGATGGAAATGAGAACGGACTAATATTTTATTCTTTCATTACTGGGTGAACATTTACATTACTATTAATAGGCCCAATAAAACAGTATATTTTGAAACTTAATCCCTTAAGAAGAAAAAAAATCACACTTTCTGTAATAGGAGTAAAAAGGAATAAGGGCGAAAAATGTAACAACACAAGGTTTCAGTTCTAAACGATGAAAGCATGATCTGACGAAAATAAAGTTTTTCAGCTATATATGGAAGTTCTTCACCTGAGTTTGGGAGTGGGGTCATTTTCAACCATGAGCTCATTATTGTTAAGGACTGCAAGGCTCAGATTTTGATTGAAACAGTAAAAACCAAGTGCAAAATATACAATAAATAATTATTATAATATCTATACTAAAGATCTATATTCTGATGTTGAACCCAGGGCCTAGAAACAGATGAACAGAAACTAAATTCCATATTTTCCTTACACTATGCAAATATGATTTTGCCTATGAAGCCCTCAGCAAATGAGCTTGCATAAACTACTTGTATTGGCTTAATTCATTATTATGTTGGGGTTTTTTTCTAAGCTTGAAAAATTTCTCTAAAATATCTATTTTTTATCTCTGTAGGGATGTGTATTAATAGTAGTTTCTTGTAGCAGAACAAACAGTATGGATATTTGAACTAAAGAAGGATACTCTGAATTCAAGGCATGATTCTAGCCTGCAAGTGTCTGATATTTATTTTCTTAATTTAAAGTAGTAATCTGAGGACCTCCTAAGTGTTGTGAACACAGTAGACTAGAGGCCTGAACTCCTGGATTAACGTCAACATGTAAAGGAAAAAATAATCAGAAGTAGCTTTCCACCACAAAAATCCCAAAATCATCACAACAGAGGCAACCACAATGACATCTGTAACACACTATTGAGTATCAGCTACAGCTTACAAAACAGTTTTTTACACTGAGGCATGTTTTATGAGTCACTCCATCAAAAGTAGTAGGAACAAATACTATAAATGTAATGCAAATACTATATTTAAGTAGTTGAACTGGTTCCCAGCTCGGTAACATTTGAAAACCTTTCTTGTAAACCAGGTCACAAAGACTGCAGCAATTCATATACCCTTTGGCACTTCTCTTTTGAGTTACAGAAACACTTCTTTGCATGAAGTGTTTTGATAGTTTAGGCAGGAGCAAGGTTGGTTTATATAATGAATATGCCTATGTTTCAGGTGGAAGTCTTTTATCAAGGACAAAGATTTGGCAGTACTCCCTAAATGTAATGAAACATCAGCTTTGTTCTGTGTACTTTGGAAATGTATTCCACAATCAGTTCCACCAAGATGTACATTATTAGCATGTCTCAGTGCTA
This sequence comes from Pyrocephalus nanus, assembly GCA_038380795.1. Classification (NCBI taxonomy): domain Eukaryota; kingdom Metazoa; phylum Chordata; class Aves; order Passeriformes; family Tyrannidae; genus Pyrocephalus; species Pyrocephalus nanus. The sequence continues at coordinate 44,887,793 of CM076265.1, read as the reverse complement.
CATACAGTCTGTAAGTAAATTAAGTCCCTCTTACACATCCACAGTATTAGAACACAAAACCATGATGCTGTCCAAAGAGGCAGTGTGAGACACAGGATTCAAATCTCATAGAGGATTATTTAATTACTTAATCATCTATTTTTCTCTTATTCTCCTCTCTTACTTTCTCTTATTCTCTTTCTTTACTCCTGTTTCTTCTCTTATTTTCTTTCTTTACTGCTTTCTTAGGATTTTGCATAACTTAAAACTGAAGGGTTGGATTTTTCACTAGGTTGTATGGGTTAGCATATGCTAAGTCATAGCTTTGTGGAATGCTTTGTTTTGATAGTATGTTACCTTTTTTAACTTTTGCCAAGATTCTTATTTTCTCCCATATTTCATCAGTAAAAATGTCTCCTGAGAAAACACGTGTAGTGTTCTCTCTTTACACCACTCAAGGTATTGAAGAACCAAAAGCTCTTCAAAAGTTTGGTGTGCAAACTTTTGGAGGCTTATGTATATGTTTTTTTAAAGTAAAACTGGTTGAGCTTGTGACTACATGGCTTGGGTCCTACAGGCAAGCGTCTTCTCCCTCCTATGGTTGCATATTTCTCAGTTATTTCCTCCTCTCAGCAAGGGTTTTCATGTAGACTCTTGTTCCCAGAATAGAATCCAGGAACTGCTATGGCTAAAAATTAATCCCTGAATCCTCACTTCACCCCCCTTGCCCGCAGTCCCCTTTAATCAGTTTAGTTTCTAACCATCTCAGATGTGGACTTCTGAAGGATGTGTGGGAGGAGGCACAGATTGTCTGTTTATATTCATGGACATTTATGCAGAATTCAGTTGAACATATAACCACAGCTTGAATTTTTTCTCTGAGCTCCTGCTGCAGTCAAGGGAGAAAACATGGTTGCTGTTGTGATTTGCCAGCCGTAACAGGTTAATGTAGTATCTGTGAACTGCCTTCTCAACCTAAGCTCAGATGCTTAAAGGTAATAGTCCTTTAAGTGTCAATGCTCACTTTATTTTCATCACTCACATGTTTTAGCCAATGTTTTATGATTAGTCTGGTGTAAAGATAGTAGAATCTGGCCCAGAGTTATTATGAACTCATGCTGGCAGATTGTAAAGTATGTAACCTGATTCTGACATTTCCTATTCTGCATTAACAGATATACACCTGTATTCTTCAGATATTCAGATACATCTAAAGGTTCACCTTTCAGAATGTAAAAGACCCATAAATACTAATACAATGACTGCACAACATCAATGAAAATATTCACACCACAATAAAGAACCAAATGGGAAAAGCGTGTAATGAATACTGCTGTGCACTGTAGCTGAAAGTACCCCATATAATGGCAAAAATGGTAGTTTTTCATAATCACCGTCATCCACTGAAAGTGTATTTTATTGTCTTTTTTTTTTTTTTTTAAATTCTTTTTGTGGGGAAAGAGAATAGTGTATTTCTTGTCCTGTAGATCACTTTTTGCATTTCTGTTGTCTTACTTAGGTTATGTGCAAATTGTGAGACCTATGAGAATTTCTGGGCTCCTGCACCCTTACTTTCGCATCAAGGTAAGATTTGGACTTTTACTATTTGCCTCATTCTTTGTTCCCTGGTTTCTGCAGAAATGAAACCCAGGTGGGAGACAGACAGGAGCTACAAAATGCTTATTATCCAGACCCTCAGCCCAGACTGCTATTTCAGCATGTGCTAAACATGCACTCTTAGGCCATATTAAAACATAGTCCCTGCATAATCAATGATGTTTTTTTCAACAGATTCTCTGATTTGAGCAAGACAAATGTTTGCATTTAATATGCCATTTTCTACTATTAGATTTTAACTATCAATACTGAACATAAAAGCTCACGGGATAATCTTGTTTACCACATACTACTTACGTTTTTGCAATTCAGTTAAGTTGGGCCTCAATGTAAGTGGGTTTGCTTCTATCAATTGCAAAAACCACAGCCTTATTAAAATTGTTTATCATTTAATTCTTTACTTCTAACATTATAAATCACACAAAATGCACTATGTCTGGAATACTTCTGGTAAGCTGCTATAGTGTGCAGGCTCTAAAGTATGAACAAATTGCACAGTGAAATTTGCGTCTTTCTCCTCACCCTCACTCAGACAACCAGCTTTATACCAGCAACAATGATATGTACAACTTCAGAAGTTAGACTTTTCCCTATTTGTATACTCCTTAAAGAAAATGAATGGTAGATGTGGAAAGCCCTTCTCATCAGGCCCGTGCATAAGGCATGGGAAGTAAGAGTTTCATGAGTCTAATACATACTTTGAAGTAGCATAGGCATTTTCAAGAGGATATTGTGTTGGCTTTATTCCTGTTATCAAGGAATTGTACAGGATGCATATTCAAAAGGTTTCCTGAAGGGAAAAGCAGAGTAACTTAGGCTGTCTGGGCAGATTTGAGTCATTTACCTGGGGTCAGGGTAACGTCTCAGCTTTTATGAAAGAAAGACATTGAAAGTTACATTTGACCTCCCGGGGGATAAAGGAAAGTTTGGCTAATAGTTAAGACTAAATTCCAGAAGCTTTGATTGTCATGTCAACTGATAGAAAATAAGAGAAAATTAGAGAGGGGGAATGAGAAAAGAGTAGGGGGGAAAAAGTAAAATGTTTTAAAAGGTAAAATGCTCTGGCAGCCAGGAGGGCCAATGGTGTCCAGAGGGACATTAATCATAGAATTGCCATCTGGTCAAAGGAGGTGATTTTCCCACTCTGCACTGGTGCAGCTTCCCTTTGAGTACTGTGCGCAGGTTTTGGCACCACAATATAAAAAAGACATTAAGCTATAAGAGAGCATCCAAAGGAGGGCCATGAGGATGGTAAAGGGTCTGTAGGGGAAGCCTTATAAGAAGCTGCTGAGGTCACTTGTTTTTTTTAGCATGGAAGAGACTGAGAGGAGACCACATCACAGTCTACAGCTTCCCCGTGAGGGGAAAAGGAAGGGCAGATATGGACCTCTTCAATCTTGTGACCACTGACAGGACTCAAGGAAATAGCATGAAGTTAGGTTGGGGGAGGTTTAGATTATATTTCAGAAAATAGGTTTTCATCCAGAAGGTGGTTGAGTACCAGAACAGGCTTCTCAGAGAAGTGGTCACAACACTGAGCCTGTCTGAGTTCAAGAAGTGTTTGGACAATGCTCCCAGGCACATGATGTGATTCTTGTGGTGTCCTGTGCAAGGCCAAGAAATGAACTCCATGATCCTGATGGGTCCCTTCCAACTCAGCATATTCCATAATTCTATGATTCTTTGGTTCTGAGGGCACATGTCCCTAATGAACTTTAATTTGGATGATATTGTAGAAATACACCCATTTAAAAAAAATTAAAGAAAAGGAAGAAAATTGAGCTGGTGAATGTAGCAGCCTTATTTTGGCTAAATAAAGAAAAATATTTATGGATTTTTACATAATGACTGACACAACAGAAACAATTGCTCAAATGAGAGACCAGTGTGACAAGGCCAGAGAAAGACTTGAAGTATGTGGACTGGGGAGTTTTCCAGGGCTTAAAATTCATATTTATTTTATTGTGTGGCCATTTGTTTCCATTAATGAAGAAAAAACAGAGAAGGCTGTTGAAAGCCAAAGAGATAACATGAAAAATGTTGCTAAGGTATCTTAGAGGGAAAATTAAAATAAAAATTTTTGGAGCAGATGGATACTTAGAGAAACCAATATGTCCTCTAATATATATCCTCAAACATTTTCACTGGAAAATTACCAACCTTCTATTAGAGTCTGACATTGTAAGAATTTTGAAGCTGTTGGTTCTGCTGGATTTCAGACCCTCTCTGACAGTGAAATATTTTACTGAAAATGGAAAATTTAGTGGGAAACAGAAGTAGTAAGTTCAGACCTATTTTATGGAGGGGGAAAAAAAAGAAACCATTTTCATGGAACATTTCTTTTGTACAAATGCACTGGAAGAGAAAAAAAATAGAGTGTCAAGATATATGAGTATAGTTACCACTAAATTGTATATTAATCAATGTTTCTGTCAATAAGTGTTCCAAAATTAATGCAAAAATCTGAAAACTCATTTCTGTATGATCTAATAGACAAGAGAGAAACCCATAACAATTCAGTTTCTGTCAAGAGACACACTGATTATTCTGCCTATTCTGTTCATGGACTCAGCAGTAGCCTAAGGTTTGGAGATAATAATAAAACATTAGGTAACTGCAAATGTGTAATTAGCACAAATCTGAATCTAATTAACTATCATGTGATGCCAGATTCAAAAGCAGACAATAAAATCCAGGTTTGACAGCTGATAGGTCTAATGAGTTTCTCATTATTTATTCTCTGGTATGGTGTGCTCTGCTGTTGCTTTCCCAGACTTGGGGGGACAGGGTGGCAGCAGCAAATGAGATAGTGGCTTGTCCTGCCCTTGTGGCTTCAGGCAGGTCATGAGAAATCTGTGGGGAGGATCAATTTGGGCCTTTTCTGGGCACTAAGACTGTGGGTATGGAACTACCGTTTGAATTCAGGGAAGCATAAGTAAAGAAGTAAGCTTGCAGCAGATGTGCAGGCTGAAAAAGATATATTCCTCACCTCTGTTTTTAGGCATCTGGTATACATGTAGATTCTTATGAGCTCTGTACCTTCTTCTTTCTTTAAAATAAACAGAGGAAAACAGATATTCTGAACAGGAATGGTATATTATTCTAACCACATATAGATGAATCACAGCTCTAAGGACATGAATCACACTGTTATAACACTTCTGTGTCTCCACTATAAAAAAGACAGCTGAAGGGGAGGTGGGTGTTTAGATGTGGATGGATCAGCTCCAGCTTGACAGGGTCTTTTTTACTTGCAGCAACAAATAAATCTCACACCAATTCTCAAATTCTCAAATGTGACGAAAAGCAAAACGCTTTTTTAGTGACCTAGATAGTACTGTGAGGCTTGCATAAGACAGAACTAAACCCAACCAACTGCAAAGTGGGTAAAATAAGAGGACCCATCTTTTGGGGATAAGGAAGGGAAGACTTGTTTTCAGAACTTTATTTCATCTGGGTCATTGAACAGCTGTGGGTTTATGATGATTAAAGTGCTGCTTTCCTATTCTCAATCTATATTATATGGTTGTAACTTCCAAAATATACGTTCTACTAAACTGAAGACTTTTGATATCAGTGTCTATACTTTATAAAAAATAAAATAAAATAAAATGTGGGGAGTAGATTCACACAGTTTTTGACGACTTAGGGTGTGGTCACACAAAATTAACTCCTGCTCCAACCTGGCTCTAAGAAAAGTTCTTTCTGTGTGAGGGGAGCTTAATGAGCCCAAGCTACAGTAAAGATATCTTTGCTGTATCAAACCTGACACAAGGGAGCTTTTATAAAGACAGAATGTGATCCAGAAAAACTTTGATTTTGCTCTTTTCATCTGTTGTGAGTGATTCTTGTAGAGGAATTATGTGATGGAATGGATTTATGGAATCTTGGAACTGTTGAGGCAGGTATGTACCTTTGGAGGGTGCCTAGTCCCACTCTTCTGCTCAAAACAGGTTACTTAGTACCATATCTACCCACATTTTGAGGATCTCTAAGGAGACAGACTACACAACCTCTTCAGCAAGCCTTAAAAAAAGAAATTATTTTTCTTATGTTCAAATTTAATATCCAGTACTTTAATTTATGTCTATTGCCTCTTGTACTACCACTGGACATCAGTGAGAAAAGCTTGGATCAGTCTTAACAGACTTGCATCAGATATTTACACATATTTATAAGATCCCGTTAAGATTTCTATTTGTTTACTTAAACATGACCGCATTTATTACAACTAAAAATTTTGTGTGAGCACAAATTATTCTTTTAAAATATTTTTATTTGCAGAGAATTTAAATAACTTTAACCATTAATAATTCTTATCAATACTTTACATGTAAATTTTAAAAATATAAGGAAATTTTAATTAAAAAATTTTTCAACTTTCAAAAGACTTTTTTAAAACATGCTTTTTTTCAAATCTCTTCTGATTTTTTATAAGTTCTTTCTACCAATTCAAACAAGTTTTCCTTGGATTACTAAGGGAGTTACGAAAAAGTTTCCAGTATAAGACATTAAATGATATTTTGATTCATCTAAATCTCCACTAATTATTTGCCCAATTCTTAGATCAGGATCTATAGTAGAAATCTATATTTATATTTATATGTTTTGGAGGTGAACTACAAGACAGATCTGCACTTCTCATGCAATCTGTTTGTAGACACTTTCAAGAGGTTGCACTCATTATATGTCATCAGTTCTTTCTTCTTTTCAACAGTTTTTGTAATATGTTTAATATGGTACCAAGTAAGGAAATATCAAATTTAGTTTCAGTAGTTTAGATACTTCATTAGCTGCATTTGTAGATGCAGTTGTACCAGTTATAGAGGAATGCAAATTTTGGCTTTAGTTCTAGTTCTGTTTCTGTGCAATTATCAGTCACAATGGAAATAAAATCATAGAAAACTCTAAGTTTAGTTTTGACATATTATACCATGTTTGCAAAGAGCTGAATAAATCTATTAAAATGCATACATCATATTTTAAATCAAATAGTACTAAAATTTTTAATCTCATTTTTTAACTCACATAATGTCTATAAAATATTTCATTTTTGAGCATGTTCATTATAATTCAAAATAGAAAGAATATTGGAATTCAGCCTCTACATTCTGACATTAATTTATTAAGTATTTTACAGTTATAATTCAAACTGCAATGAATAGTTCTGGTTGTTTAATAAATCACTTTATTAATTCTAGCTTGAGTATAAGCTAATAAACAGGCTCATACTATGCATTCTTTGGGAGCATAATTTTAAAGTTTATCTTAGAAAAAGTAAGATAATTAATCCTATGTATTCAGTCAACTTCCTGGGATTGTTTAAGATTGTAAAATTTGAATTAATGACTTTTCAGACACAAAAGCTTCCCTTCATAATCTAAATTATTCTTTTTGGCACTATCTTTTGAGGGTTAATTTATAATACATTTTGAAATGTGGACACTTCTCAGATGGAAATGTGTTGTTATCGAACAATACCCACAAGTAATATACAACAGCTTCAACCAAGAAAACAAAATTATACATTTCTGCATAAAATTTAGTATTAATGTAGATCTGCAGAATAAAGTCTATTGCAAAAAGAAATAATATACAGATTACAACAAAGAAATTCTGGCTTGTTGCCTAACACCTACCCCCATCTCACCAAACAGTAGGGAAGTTGTTTTCTGGGTTTTTTAATGCTAGTGGTGCTGAAGACTAGATTTAAGAAGAATCAAGACGATAAAGATCTTAGTTTACAGCATGTAAGGTTAGCAACCATGATAATGGTCATATACAGGTTTGTACATGCACATATCCAGATTTCCTGGCATGATTGTTCTCAAGGGACAGTGCTAACATTTGCTTTCAGTCAGTTTTAGAAACAATCAACCAGTTCCCTATTAGCGCCACAGATTTTCTTCATTATTGTTTTACACTACTGCCCAGCTCTTCCATCATGTTATTGTCACCATGTTGACAAAGTTCTTTGCCTTAGAAAATCACTCGTGGTAACCAGCAGGAAAGAAATTTAGCAAACAAGAAATTACAGTTCTGAAAGTAATTGGAAGTGTAGTAATTTAATAATCTTTTCTATTGGTATTATTCCATTTAGAGGTGTAAAGGTTCCTACTAAAAGAATGGATCAGAGGTGAAAAACCACTAGAAATCTACTAGCTCAGCCTTCAGGAGTATTATACAGGCCAGGTGAACAGCAGGACTGCATATTTCTTGTGCACATAAAGAGGAAATGCTAAATAATGACAGTGAGGTAAAATCCATAACATAACTGTATATACATATAAAACATTGTCAATACCCTTGCTTCTGTAAAATACCTCCATAACACTCTAAGAAATAATGAATGAGATAGATCCATTATTCTTTAATCACCAGTCAAACTAAATTAGTAGCTTAAATTAGTAAAAGAGAAGTAAAGTCAGTAGATGCATCCTTTTTAAAATGAGACTTTTCAACATAAACATACAACTAAAATAGCTCCTATTAAATATTTAAGGGGATCAATTTCATTCCTTCTAAGTTTCCTCACAAGATAAGAGAGGAAAAGTGGCGTTTTTATTTCTTGCAGTGGTCAAGCATTCAGCAGGTTCCAACATGATTAAAATGAGTCACTGAGCTGCTTTCATTGTGTTACACAATGGTAGGCATAAAGGAAGAGGCAGGATATAAAACAAAAATTATTCTGACTTCTGCACTCCAGTCATTATCGTCAATACTCTGTTTCTCATTTTAGCCCAGAACTTCCTCCCCCTCCTCCCACCCAACAAACAAAAAGCCCCAAAGAAGTCTCAAATTTTTTCTTGTGAAATTATAGAAGGAATAACAAAAAGGGTTTCTGAGAAAAACATGCACACTTCAGGGTACCAATATATTTAAGTGGAAAAAAGTATATCATCAAAAACTAACTCCAGCTTGTAACTTTACTGCGTGCTCTGGGGATGTATATACTCTTCAGTCTCATTCTAGTTGTAGATTATGTAGATGTATTTAGCCTTCAATTGGCCCTAAAGAAAGCTAAATTTTTCATTAAAAAAAAATAACCAAAAACAAAAACAAGCCAACACGTGAAGTGCAGAGCTGCAGCAGGATTGTCTGTTTTCCAAGGTACGTGGTCTGGAGGTCTGGCTTGGATGCAGACCAGTGACCAGGGTCAGAGAGTGAGCTACACTAAAATTTTAAATACTAACAAAATTCAACAGCTAGGCTCAGCAAAGCTTCTAGCTTAATAATGAAATATTTCTGTATTGTATAATGTTAGGAGCAAATACTAGGAGCATTGTTTACTTAGGATTTTGATTTGGGGTTTCCTTTGGTGAATTTTTGTGGAGTAGTGAGATAAGGGTACCTTTTTAAAGAGGCATTTAAGATCTTTGGAGGTTTCCTCCTATTCTAGGTCATGTATTCTCTTTGGAAAAAGGAGCAGCTGGGAAACAAAGACAGACTCAGCAGCCATATAAAATTCTAGAGTACTTCAATTTGTTCCTCTCCAATACCTGAAAATTGCATGTCGACCATAAACTTGTATGAACCTCAGATTTTGAAAGGACTATCTTTCATATACCTCTGTCATGAATATCTCAAAGCTACATACCAGTTTGTTCATTCAAGCAAACAAATCACAAATGTTATCCCACTATGTCACAAGCTGTACCTACTAGGTGTTTTAAAATACTTGACGCTGTTAAAAGTGGTCAGTCTGCCAACACCCATATGCATGGTGTAGTCTCATAAACTGGGAATCATTTGTGTCCAAAGGTTTTCTGTGTTAATTCACTGTGAAAGATCTAAATAATTTTTTTTTTTTTTTAATATGGTTCCTTTTCATATTACTTTTCAGGTCTATGACTTTTTTGGCTAAATTAAGTTAACCAACATTATTTCTAGTTTGAAGAAAAAAATCTTATCATTCTTTAATGAAAGAGAATTGCTAGCTGCAGTTTGTACTTTCTGACTGCCAAAACCCAATGCAAAACTAACTGTGTGATTTATGAAGACAGCTTTGCTCTGGTTCCCTTTGAGGCTTACTCTTTACTGTCTGAACAAGAATCTCTAAAGCACCGAAACATTTGAAATAACCTATTTATTCCACCTTATTTTATAAAAATACTTTTATTCTAAAATTTCAAAGACTAAACATTTCTAAATTTAATTTTTACAAATAACAGATTTGTTTAGTTTATGCTAGAGTTGGCTGACTGCTAAAGCAGAACTGCTATCCGCTTATGGCCAGCCCTCCTATTCTTTTAATAGGAGCCATAAAGACCAGGCGCTAAACATTAGCTGCATTTTTTAAAGAAGAGAACACATCTGCTATGATTAATTAACTTATAATCCTCTTTTGCATGTCCAGAAGTGAAACCATTAACACAACAGATCACTCTTTCAGTTTTAATAAATGCTGTCTTTAATGTACTTCACTCTGGTGTGTAACTGGGCACATGATTAAGAAGCACAGACATAGACATGAAAGTGGCACAACCTCTTTCTGACCCTAAAAATGACCTCTTGATCAACTGACGGGGAAGTCACAGTGAAGTCCATGTTAAAGGGACACTGTAGAAAATGCAAGACATAAACATTAATCTGTCATAAGTGTATCTGAACAAGTTATCATTCACTTTTGAGAATTTTGATTTGCACCTTTCAGCATCTTATTATTACAAATAGTTTGCTTTATTTTAAAGCATAGTATCACTCATTGTATAATTTCCAGACACTGTTCTTAGGGGTTTTTTTCATTTTAATGTTCTGTTATGACTGCATCTGCTATCTTTCCTTTTATCATCTATTGATAGAAACTGATAAAATTCCTACAAATACCCTGGGAAACATATTGTTTGGAGTCCAAAATTCTTGACGAAGATAAAACCAACCAAATGGACCTTACTGTCAAATCACAGCTTTTCTAGTGTACTGCAGTAGTACACTATTTCAGCCTACTCTTAATTTGGAAATACTGTGATATATCTGTTTGATCAGTAGAACTGTACTGATGTATTTTCGTAAAATATGGTCCAGAACTATTTTACTGAAGTCACACTTCATAACAGTGTCTTCCTTCTTTTAGTCCTTTGGAATATAATTATTGTTACACTTAAAACTGTTTCAGTATTGTCACGTGAAAGGGGAATGTTTAGATTTTGTCACCCTTTCACGGTGGTGTTTTGTAATACCATGTTGCAGAGTAAAACATTTTCAGTTTACAATGAGAAGAAATACCTTTCTGCAGAAAAACAAACATACTTTCCAAATATATCTGTTCTTGACTGTGCTACAGAATTCCTCCTGGGCAAGTAATTTAATATTTCTTTGCCTCAGCTTTCTACCTGAAAAATGGTAATAGCAGTATTTTCCAAACTCTTTCTATCAATCTTGTGTGACTAAAATATTGGCTTGACTGTACAGCAACAGGAATTACATTTTACTTCATAACCATTTCCCAAACTCAGTCAGCATTCTCATAAAAATAAGTTAAATAGAAAACTTCTGTCCAAATGCATAGCTTTTCTTATTTTTGAAGCTTTAAGGGAAATAGTGTAGTAGGATTAAGTTTACTTTTTGAATTCTTTTTCTGAAGATAATTAATGCACAATTATAATCAGAAACCAGGAAACATTTATAAGATTCACAGGAGAATAGACAGTGAAAACTGTCTGATGGCCTCTGGACTCATCTCTGCAAGACAGTAAGGCAAAGGTATCTGTCTGTTCACTTTGCTGATTAGCTAAATTCTCTTCTTCCAGACAAAGAACAGTGAAACAATAAATCTACGTCTGTTCTTTATGCATAGACAGAAACAGGGCAGAAGATGTGGGAATGAGATGTTAACTTGAACATTAAGCTGTCATGTTAATGGATCTATTGCCTTCCCTCTCAAAGAAGGCCAATGTTTCAGTATTCTACCCCGACCAGATTTTCTTCATTAACTCCTAATGGTGCAGCATTTAAGGCTACTATTGCAATTGCTTTACACAGCCAAGTAAGAAAGCTGTTTGTTCTCTCTACTATTTCTCTGTCCATCTGATGTGTTGTGGTACATCAATCAATCAATAAAATTAAATAATGTTATTTTCACAAAATCTTGGATTCTTTAACATTAGTCTTCTGAGATTTGATTTTTTTTTGTAAACTATCTGTCTTTCACTGCAGTTTTTGCCTCTATATTTAGATTTCAGACCAGTATAGTTCTGATTGAGGCATTTCTCATTCCAACAGATAATATCTGTTCGTTACTGAATTTATTCCCTTTTCATTAACTATCCCTCAACTGCAGAAAAGAATACTGGAGACAAAATGTTAAGTAAAAAACCAGTCACAAACTAATATCCCTAGATAGGTAACAAACACACACAAATTGTTAACTAATGTTCTCTGGAGTTAATGGCAATACCTTGAGTTTGGACACAAATTCACCTGTTTTCTGACTACAGCTTTGCCCTTGGAGTTTCATTGTCCAGTTCACTACAAGGTTATAGATGTAAGCAAGGCCTTGGACATTGCAGAGTTAGCTTTAGGATGGTTTCTTTCTTCAGAATTCAATTTGCATTTTTAAAGCCATTGAACTGAATTCAGCCATCATGTAGAATTTAGTTATGTTCAGAAATCCCCTCAGTTCTCTCCACAGTCAGGATCGCTGTCCATAACACATTGACCATTGTTGCATTTTTTATATTAAATGTAACAGTTGCACTTTCAGTCAGTAAGATCCAACTACAATAAGCAGGTAGTATTTTTGAGCTGTCTTTCACATATAATTTTCAATATTAGAAATTTCACTCTAGTTACTTATAACTATACCATAGAATTGTTTAGGAGGGACCTCTTGAGGTTATCTATTCCAATTATATGTGTAAAGGACTAAGAATTTCAAGAACACATAATGAATAAATTATTACATAGAAAGACCAAAATATTTTAAATATATTCACTATGCGCGACTAAGAAAAATGTGATATTAATAAAGAATCATACAATTGAGAATAAAATTAACTCTTTCTGGTGAAGATATAGCAGACCTGTACCCAAATGACTATTGATTAACATATTGGTCAGACCTAACAACATTTTGTAAAAAAGTCTCCCAAAAAAATCTGTTACATTGTTACCAATTTGCCTTATTTTTCCTATTTTTGCTAAATTTTGCATGAAGTTGTGCTGCTGTAGGAGAGATTTTGATTTGCATTCAAATTCTTGAGCCAAGTTTATAGTAGATTGACTCAACATAATCTGGTTCGTGGGAACATTCCCTCATGTATCACTAAGTGCATTCTGGAGTCAAATTTGTCAGCTATTTTAACAGCAGACAGCAAAGCTAAACATCAGTTTAAAACAAGAAGTCAAGGGAAATGTCATATGAGTGGTCTGAGGATTTACTTTGGAAAAAAACTTTGTAAGTTGAAAGGGAGTAGAAAATTTTGATAAGTAGAATTTGTAAGAAGTGGTCAAGCTAGAAAGCAAAAAATACCTTGTGAATTAGACTGATTGCTAAAAATAAAAGCAGAAAATACATTTTAACCTAATTATTAAATAATTTTTAATTATAGAGTTAAAATACAATAGTACACTAAAATTCGTCCTTCCTATATTTTGGATTTTCAGTCTGATAGTATCTGCTGAAGGAAACCTTGTAACTAAAGACCTTTTTTTTTTTTTTTTCCCCAAAATACTCTCAAAAATATAAAAAATCTTGAAATGACACAGATGTCAATTAGAGGAATTATTTCTTTCAAGTGAGAAGGATTTATGCCTCTCAGGATACTGTGACATGAAAACCTACACTGCAAAAACTAACCTTCCTATCTTTCATAGGATATTGCCATCCCACTGTAATGCAAAGCAGCCTTAGCATTATGTTGAAAGTTGGGACACTGAGGAGAGTTCATGAGTACAACACTGGGATGTAGATACATTTAAATTTATTAAAGGTTGACAAAGCATTGATGCTATTTTCCGAGTCAGTATATCACATCACATAACAAGGAATTGCTAGGTTAAAAGTGAAAAATTAGATCTCTGAAATGTTTATTTGAAATAATAAATTAGTTGAGATATGAAGTATCCCAAGAGTAGATTCTTAGGCTCTATTCATTGATAAAGAAGTCTGTGGAGATTTGACTGAGGGTAAAAAGCTCCAGTGTAATATTCTTTTTTTGCATGAGAAGCTAAGCCAACACACCAAATTGAGGACTATCTGGAAATGAAATATAAATGAAGAAAGCCAATGAAAACAAAATTACAACAATTGGCCTAGAAATAACAACAGAATTTATGAAGAACAGCATAAGCAGTGTGGGCCAGGAAGAACTCAAACTCCCATTTCACCTTCTGCCTAAGTGTGGGAATTAGACAGAAAATTTCCTCACATGGAGTCTCATTTCAAGAAGCCAGAAAAATGAAGTGGAATTCAAGTGCATCCCAAGAGTAATGGACCACAGGGTGTTTGAAATTGCACAGACATGTGGGTATCAAAAAAATAACACAGTGAGAAAAACAGATTCTGTACAGGAAAGTGTCCAGGTGCCTTCCCAGAGTCAAAGTATTTACTGCAAAAATTTAAATTCAAATAGTTAAATATGAAAGGAAAATAATGACCAGTGGCACTCATGTTGAGAGAGAAGAAATATAAAATACAAAAAATAGAGCAATCCATTTAAGTTTTATCCCCTTCTCTACCTTATGCAGTGAGACACTACAGCAAAGAGAAAATTCCTTGAAAAGTTAACTCCATAATTCAACACAACTTGTCTATTGAAATTACAAGATACTGTATTTCAAACTGCATGTAATAACAAACTAATGCCATTTCTTCTGACCAGTATTATGAAAAAGGGTTACAATAGAGTATATTACAAATGAATCAGTGGTCAAAAATTTCTGTGGATAGCTTAAGGATCTTCATCTTCTGGTACCCTGTAGCACAAAAAAAATCATCAAACATGAAGTCATGTGCACTGAAATTAATCCTAAGCATTTCCAACTTTGATATATTATTAAAAAAAAAGTAAAAAAAAAAAATTATGAGACTTTTTGAGATGCCTGTAAACCAATAAGCTGGTTCTTTTTTACTTATTGTGAAAACTAAATGTCCAGAAGGCTCTAGCTGAAATCCACTTGTCTTTTGCAAAAGAGGCTGGGTCCTGCTTAGCAAGCAGGACAGCACAGTATGACATAAGAAGTCAATGAGTGGGAGATCTGATATGAAACACACAGGTTTCTGTGGAAGATCTGATGAAACTGACAGTTTCTCATAATTTTTTCAGTTCTAATGAGTATAAATATTTTCAAAAAAAGAAAATATTTCTGAGAAAACTAGGTAAATAATTTGGGGTCTAGGTTTTAAGAGGTATCCACTAACATTCAGCCTCTAGGGTGCCTACAGATAAACACTGAAAATATAATTATAAAACTGTCAGCTCAGGTGGTGGAGACTCACTCTCTGAACTGGTACCAAACTTTATACTTCTACATTTTTTTGCTGCACAGTGAGACAGTTATCTTTACTTATTTTAATTAGCTTGGTTAGGGATGTTCCGCAATATCTTTGAAAAAAGTTTAGGGACTCCATTTCAGAATTTTTCTCACTTTATCGATTCTGTCTTCTTTTCTTCATCTGAGGAATTGTAAAACTTAATTTGATCTTAATATGAATGTGAAGGAAGTTTGAGATAAGATTTGCACAATATGGCCATAAAAATGTGCTTTATTTGTCTGATGTTTATGTATTCTAGTAAGTATATATCAAAAATAATCAGAGAGTGTTGAGTTGCAAATGAAATAGGAGGGAATAGTACATGATCAACAAAAAAAATGGGCCAAATTCAACTTGGATGTAATTTCTTTCAATTTAGTGTCATTACATCAGGAATTTATTTGACCCACTCTACCCAGAGCAGCAAATAGAAATGTATGAGATTTCTTTGAGAAGCTGCCAGAAGCTTCCCCTATGTCTGGTAGAGCCAATGCCATCCAGCTCCAGGACGGACTCACCACTGGCCAAGGCATAGCCAATAAGGAGTTATAGTAACACCTCTGGGATAACATATTTAAGAAGGAAAAAAAAGGTTTTGAAAAAAGAAAATTGCAGCTAAAGGGTGGAGTGAGAACATACGAACAACTATGCAGACATCAAGGTCAATGGAAAAGGAGGTGGAGGAGGTGCTCCAGGTGCCAGAGCTGAGGTTCCCCTGCAGCCCATGGTGCAGAACATGGCGAGGCAGCTGTACCCCTGCAGCCCATGGAGGACCACAGGACTGCTGATATTCACCTGCAGCCCAGAAAGGAGCCCACAGTGGAGCAGGTTTTCCTGATAGGACCCTCTGGGGGATGGACGCTGGAGCAGCCTTTGCCTGAAGGACTGCATTCCATAGAAAAGTGATCCATGTTGTAGCAGTTTGTGAAAGACTGTTGCCTGTGAGATAGACTCACCCTGGAAAAATTTTTGAAATCCTGCCTCCCATAAGAAGGACCTCATGGGGAGCAGAGGAAGGGACTCCTCTCTCTGAACAGTGGCAGAAACGACCTGTGATGAACTGACCGTAATCCCGTTCCCTGTCATGCTGTGCCGCTGGGGGTCAGAGGCAGAACTTGGAAGGAGCGGGGCAAAGGGGGTATGGCAAAGGTGTTTTTAAGATATATTTTACTTCTCATTCTCCTGCTCTGTTAGTAATAAATTTCATTAATATCCCCAGTCTGTTTTGCTCGTGACAGTGATCAGTGAGTGCTCTCTCCTGGCCCTTATCTCAACTCATTAATGCTTCTCCTCTGTCCAGTTGCAGAGGGGAGTGAGAAAGCAACTTTAGTGGGTACCTGGCATCAAGCCAGGGGCAACTCACTACAAGAAGTTAAAGCCACACAAGGTTTTAGAAGGCATGCAGGTGCAAAGCAGCCAGAAAAAGGGCTTTACAGTTGCCAGAGTAAAGTTTTGTAGATTCACAGTAAATCAAACACTCCCATAGCTGCAGTATCTGAGAGAAAGTAGCATTTTTCTATCAAACACTGACATATTAAAAGGGTTTGTGAGGATATTTTCTCTATTTTTAGTGTTATTATTTTAGTGTTATTATTACATTTTCAAACAATATGAGGACCTCTTTTCACTCACTGCACAGACTCAGTCAAACAGAGTATCTGCCTAAGTGATTTTATAAATTTGACACAGTCATACAAATTATAGAAGGGGAAGCAAGACACAAGGAATGAAGACACTTACTTGCAGTTACTAATAGAATATATCTTTCCATATTTTAGGTCAGTGCTACCTCTTATCTCAAGACATTTTAAATCAAAAAGGTCAACATCTCTTCAATAAATTCACTTATGCCTCTGTGGTATCCTCACTATAATTTTGAGAGAAATAAATGGCACAGCAACAAACAGAAAAAGCAATTCATTTAACAGAATGGATTTGTGTCTGATTTTCATAGAAAGGGGAAAAAATTGGAAAGATGACCCAGTATCTTAGAAAGGCACTGAAAAAAAAGCCAAATAAAATGAATAATAATAAAAAAGAGATATATATTTTATTTCAGAATATCGCTATTTTAGTGATATCTTATGATTCCTGGCTTCTGATTTCCTAATGTTTTATGTAAATTATGTTACTTTTTAAGATAATAGTAACAGCTTGGCTAATCATTAAGTAATTTGCAAAACATATGAACTTATAATGAATGTGTCAACATATTTTCAAAGTCAATAAAGTCAATAACATCTCTTTGTTATAATACATGTTTAGGTGAAAATACAAAACCACTGTAAGAATCCTGTGTTGTTCCCCACAGGGTGACTTCCCAGATTCTGGTAATGAGAAAAAAATTAATGAAGATGTATTTCAGAGAAAACATTTGGAACAAACAACTGAGAAAAGAGCTTTTAGGGAATCACCTGAGTTAAAAAAAACCTGTGATTCAAAATCAGAAAATATCATCATGTATATGAGGAAAGGTTCTTTTATTTCCTAAAATGTAATGCTGGATGAACTTTGTGCTGAATATAAAACGTTGTTGACGGAAATGCTACAATTTTCACAAAAGACAAAAGACGAGACTTTCTCTTCAGCATTCAAAGTTTCCTTTGTCAGGACTGTTTCTTGTGAAGGGAATTCAGTCTCCATGCTGTAGTTAATCCTTGACCTTCCTTCCACGCCTGCCAAGGTAAGTGACACTTAGTGTCAATTAGAGTGATATGTGTTGTGACTTGGATACAGCTCCACTGGGACCTGAATTGCAATCAGTAACAAATTACATGAAGGACTTTGAACAGGCCAGATCGTGTAGTCATGCAATTTTAGCCATTAGACATGACTTAGCCAAATTTAACTAGCAACTGATAAGCTGATAGCTCGGTATTACTGCTTCTATTATTTTATTGACAATTAGCTGATCCATCCAAGATCTGTCTAGGTTCACACATCTTCAAAGATATGCATCAGGGTATGCCAGATTGTTTCTGTTGTATAGATGAGTTTTTTCAATCCATTGTAGTCAATATGCATTTTGTTTACAAATCCAGATAAACTGATTATAGAATTAAAACCAATCTGAAAACAGCATGATTTTAAAAGGCTACATATTTTAAATGCATTACATAATAATTACACCATTCTACCATGTACTATTTTATTTTAATTGCTTTTGTGCTGTAGTTCAACATAATATCACTAGGACTATATGTACTGTTTTAGTCTTCCCTATATATTTGTCACTAACTTCAGCAAGAGTTAACTAGAATTAGGCCTGAACTACTATATATGCTATCAGAAATTGTCTAGGCACTATCAGTAGGCATAAAGTATCTTTCAGTTTAGTTCATGGTAACCCTGGATAGCAAATGCTACTGTTAAAACTGAAGAGAAATATGTATATTTATACAGAACATATTACTGAACATGCAGTACAAGAAAAAGAATTTTTTTATTTCAAAGAGTTAAAAACATAAGGAGCCATCTAAGAAAAAATTGCCAGTACAGCTTTAAAACAGCACTGTAGCTTGCCAGAAACTCTGGAAAGTCATTTGAGACAATCGGAGACACAGTAGAGTATTTTATATGAATAACCCAGAAGGAGCAGTTCCAGAAATAACTTCTGCTTACCTGTAGGAATGGCTGGATTAAGCATAAGGCTAAATAGATTTCCACTTCAGCTCTAAAGGTTGTTATACTTGCAAAAACCATGCAATATAAAGTATGAAAACTAAAAATGTTTACATAAATCTATAAATATTTATACTTTTTTATTTATAATAAGGACTTGAACCCAAATGTAATAACAGTAGAACCATCCTTTTTAATGTCCAGAAATATGTAAACTAGGCTTTATTAATCTTGAAGATAGCAGATCACCAGCTTCTCTTTGAGGGAATAAATGACTGGAGGGAAAAGTTCCGTATTATATGCCACTGCTCACCAGGGTTTTCTCTCTTCCTATAAAAGGGCCACAAATAAGATGATGCCTGTGAAGCTGTGAGCACCACTAGCCACATTTTCATTGCAATACACAACATTCATCTTTGTGCATGCAAGAGTCAGCAAATACCCAAGTTTTCAGCATTTTAGACCAGGAGAGAATCTGAGCTCTATTAACTGTATTCTACAAAGGTGAAAGGACTTTGTGGGTGGCATCATTATTGACCTGGCAACTCAGGTGGGCACACCTAGAAAAATCCACTAAATTCTTTCCTGAATAAAGAATAACAAGAATATTTCAAGACCAATCATGCCATAAATATTTGTGGGAAACATTCTTCTATTTAGTGAAATGTGAAACTGAATGAATGAATAAATGAATGATCTTTTCAGCGATCACCTATTTTAGCTCCAGCGATCACCTATTTTAGCTCCAGTTCAGAAGCTGATTACTTTAAATAAAATATTGACACTCTTTTAATGTAATGCTTATTTTATGCCACTTAAATTCCACTGAAATCTGTAGAATTATTCTTAATTTATCTTAGCATAAACTACTTTAAAACCAATCAAAATCTCAGAGTCTCCTCAGGTCTGGGCTTTTTGGGTTATGTTTCTTTAGTGACTTTAAGGAATTTTAAACTTTGATATAGAAAAAACATGCAGCTACTGAATATTCAGTGAAGAAATGCTCCACTCTTTTTAGAAAAGAAATTACATCAGTCCTTACCTAAAAGAAGTTCTGGATATCTTAAGCCAAGCAAAGGTATCAGTTGATAATTTTTGAGTTTTTTTCTAAAGGACAGGATAAAACAAATAGAAGAGTTTTTTAATGGGCAGTTTCTGGGAAAGCCAGGTTAGCTTTAATAATCTCCATGATTTTACATATTTGATCACCTGAGGAGTATTAAGGTTTTTTTACAACTGTTGCTTTATCGGTTTCTTACACAGCTGTAGGAGATAGGAAACCATACTGTCAGTGTTACTCTGCTGTCTTCTCAAAAAACCCTTCTAGTTAATTTAAGAAAGCCTGACAACAAGCATGCAAATTGAAACTCAACAGTACCCTTAGTAAAGCAGATAGAAGGACTTTCAATCTGCGTATCAGTGTAATAATAAAAAATGAAAATCAAAAGAGAGGAACTCACTGAGATATTTTAGATTCTCAGATTATTTCTGGTGACTCTGGTGAGCTCAGGGATCAAGGAGCATTGTCTGCTCCAGATGAAAAAAAAGTCTGAAATCCTTCCTGTTGAGACTGTGGCATGGAATATACAAAGGCCTTTTCTGAGAACCGATCTCTAGGATTACTCATTTCAAATGAGGTTGAAAAATTTTAATTCAGGGAGTAATCCACCTCTCTGTTGTAGGCTTGTTTTCTTTGGGGACGTAGGGGAGGGGTTGAAAGTTGAATGATTTATTGTTATAAATCTATTGTCCATGGCCACAGCATCATGGAATGAATTTCATTTATGCACTGGTTAATTAATACAAATTTATTCTGTAAAACTCAATGAAAGGTGATACTGAAGTTTATACCATGTTCTGCTTTGAAGCCTATGAAACAGACATCATGTCTGAGAGATGCAGTTTTAATGATAAGGTACTTTAGAATTCATTATTCTCTCAGAGATCTGTGTCTTCTGTTATGCATACAGAGAAATGCATACATGGGTACAGCAGACATTGTCAAATGAAAGAAAAATAAATTACTTTGTTGTCACTGCAAAATCCCCAGCCCTTATCGCTATGCTTTGCATGGCCAACAGAGTGCTGAATTATTTTCTCTTCTGTAGACATAAAAGGCTAGATCCACACAGAATACATGCTGATAATAAAAAGTGGCAATGTTTCTCTGGACCTACTGCATCCCAGCTCCTTAGTGGGATTAGACACAGTAAACTCAACTCCTCATGAAGCACACAAAAGTGCTGCGTGGACTATAGGAATGCTTAAAGGTTGAGAGCTATAGATCCAGAGAATCCATGCCAGGTTTCAGTACAATCAGTGTCTCTAAGTTTTTCCATAGCAAGTGTAATTGGAGATATGTGAACACTGTTTTGACGTATTTGACTGTATTTGAAACGGCGCTCTTTTTTTTTTTTTCTTTGCAACAAACAGGAAATTGCTCTCAAATTGGTAGCTACTTGCAATAGTAAACAACAATTTCTAAAGTAGTCCTCCTTTCTGTAACTCACATCTGAATTTCTATTTCTTTCCCAAAAACCTCAAAAGCAGAAAATAATGAAAAAAAAATATTTAAGAAGATTTTTAACTCATTAGGCCTAACTAGATATCATTCATTTGTTTATTTTGCATTTTACAATATCAATATGTTAGATATACATGACAAGAAAAAGTGTTTCTTAGGCTGGGCTGGATGCATGTGGATACGGATATAGATGTGCATATGGATATTCTTCCACAATGCCAAATAGAACAGTGAATGCAAACACATCTTAGTGCAGAATGGCTGAAAAAACACAGAACTGCAGTTACTATTTAACCTATTCTTCTGCATTAACACAGATTTCATTATTAACGGAACATACATTAGAGTTCTTTTTAATGAGACATTATCAAATGTTTGTATATAACCACATATATCTGTGTTTTGCTTTAGTTCTAAATGCCTCTGAGGCACTTTTGTTCTCTCAGAATGATTTCTCTTCATTGGGCAAATGGTTTTGTTTCATTCTGAGCACAAGACAGCTTGACCTAATAAAAATAAAACTATCTTTGTTGCTTCAAACCAAACTCACAGTCACTTTAACAGTTGACACTATACTCTGCGGGTCTGATTTAATCTGTCTTATGCACCTATGTGGGAAGAGAGAAAATAATGTATATTCAGCCAGCAGTAAAGGACCCCTGGCATACAGAAAGCCCCATCAAAGAAAGAGTAAGGTTATTATCTGTGACATATATGTGTAAGGCGTTATGTATCCCTGGAACACAGTATTCAGTGGAGGTGTACAGGTTCCCTCTAGGCTTCCCACAGACTATGTGAGGTACATTTCATCAGCTTTACAGCTAGCTCAATGTGCTTCTTGAGCTCAGCATTGGCCTTTGCAGGGTAGGATATCTCTCTCTGAATCAAAACTTGTTTGCTAATGGAGCAGGAGTGTCATGGAGGTCGGGTGGGGATGATAACAAAAAGGAAAGTTTGGAGAAGAAGACAATTCTGCCTGAATACGTGGGGCTAGCCTGCCAAACACAGGTTGCTTAGAAAATAGATTTCTAAACTTAGTCTTCCAATTAAGCACTGAGATTTCAGGGAGTCACTATCCAGCATGTAAATCAAGAATGAGAAGCTTTCTGTTTGCTGCCATT
Source organism: Pyrocephalus nanus (assembly GCA_038380795.1). NCBI lineage: Eukaryota > Metazoa > Chordata > Aves > Passeriformes > Tyrannidae > Pyrocephalus > Pyrocephalus nanus. Next base: position 44,865,457 of record CM076265.1, on the reverse strand, counting down.
TAGGAAGGTAAAGGAAGGGTAAACATTTGGTTATTTCTCTTCATCCATTCCTATTTGGCAAATTTAGCTAGTTTCTTTTTTCTTTTTTTTTTTTTTTTCCACTGATTAACATTGCTTAAGGGAGAACAGAGAAGGGTGAATAACCTCAGAAGTTATTAGGTAGCACTAAATTTTGGTGTATAGTGCTGCCCATCATTTTCACTGGCATTAGGACAAGGGAAATTCCGGAAGTAAAAAATAAAAAAGAAAGAAGCGTGCATCATTTTTTTGCAGTCAGTATTAATGATCTACAATGATCTGCAGATCAGCAGACAGCAGTGTGGTATTGTGACTCAGATTATGTCAATTTTGACTCTTATGCCATGTGGTAATAAAAAGCAGTTTATGCTGACCAATTTCATAATTGAATCAAAACCTTCCATTGTTTGTTGTTAGAATTCAATGTACTTTCCTACCTAAAGTAAAACTTCAAAATAACAGAGGTCTAATTATATTTACATATTAATCAGTGATTTTTATGAGGCAATAAAATTGCCTGTCATTGTCTAAGGCTATATTGACTTTATCTAAATATTTTTTAAAATTTCTCTCTCCAGTTTAAACTGTATTCATTGGTGAACAAGGAGATAAAAATATGTGGGGAAAAAAGATGTAGTCAAATTGCTAAATTTTATGCAAAAACAGAAAGAAAAAGATCTCATTTATATTTTTACTGAATTTTTTGTCAGCGAAATGTTTTTCAAATGAGTTTTATTTTGTTCAAACAGAGTTGTTGTATTTTAGGAACTAGAGTATCTAGAATAATTTGTAAAAATATTTTATTAATATTCTTTCAGTTCACAAATACACACAATCTTAATATACAAGCATATCAGTCTTCCTAAACGTGTAATTGGAATCAAATTATGTGAGCTTGAAAACATTTTCTGTTATGGAAGGAGTCTATTCTTGGCCCCAGACATAAATGTTGTGATCTTAAAAAAAAGTAATTACAAATCAGTCTTTTTTTATTTTTATTTTTTTAATTATTATTATTTCTGGACTAGGTCTTGTCACTTCTTGTTTCACCTGGAAACTATTTCAGAGAAAGATAGATTTTAGTTAAATTAAGTACCAATTGTTCTTCAGAAGCAGCAGGAATTTTTTCATGTTGTTTTTATATGAAAATTCTGTTGGAACTTATTTATTGTTTCAGCTCTAACTGAAGGAATGTATTAAACATAATTGTTTTAGATATGGCAGCTACCCTGTCTCTGTGCTACAACATATTAAAAAGTGGCATACAACATGACTTTGATATCGACAAGTGTTCACATTTATGCTGCAAACAAAAATCAATCTGTCAGCAACTATACAATTGTCAGTACGAGCAGGCAGGTATGGACTTCATTCCTGGCTTTCCCCTGACTAGGCTAGCTAATCTGACTGCAAGACATAAGATACTTTTAAGATCACTATTAATAGCAGCTACAAAATGAAGAATGGGGCAAACCTGGAACATTTAAACCTGCATAGACCATTTCATTTGTCTGTTACTAAAAAGCATATTTTAATCTAGTAGATTTGGAACGTTTTTGAAAATATTAAATCAATCCCATTTACCATGAAACCATGAAATCTTAATAACACAAGTTTGATTTCCTAAATATACATCCACAGAGATTTTGAGACAAAACTACTCTTTTCCATGAGAATATTTGTTCATATAAATATACTCAAATGTTAAAATATCTTGAAAGTTTAAATAAATTTTCTAAAGTCTGGATGGAGAATTAACTAGTCAATCATTAATGTTTTTTAGCTATAAGCAGAAAGTCTGAGCTGAGCTTTCCAAAGACATGCATTCTTCATGCTAAGAAGCAAGACAGCAAACTTATATCCTGTTTGTGACCTATAGGAAGGGGACTGCAAATCCTGTAATTTAGCTTTCAAACTCAACTTCTTGTTACTTCCTTAACCCTCTTCCTTTAGAGTATATAATTTGTGCAGCTACAATTAATGTCTTTTTTGGTTTTTTTAAACATGTGCACACACAATGCAGAGTGAGGTTGCAACCGTTAAAAGCAGCAGGACACAGGAGACTACCAGATGTAAGATACCAGCATTTCAAACAGCATTGGGAATGCTCATAGGAAGATCTTATGTTTCTCATTGAATTCATTATTGGATTTCTAAATATTATGGTGTCAGGGAAAACTTTGAAAACAGAAAATCTAAAACAAAGTTCATTTTTTTTGTAAATGGCACGTATGATCTCACAGTTCTCAAGCCTAACTGGAACTGGAAAGGCACAGGATTGTTGCAAGTGTTGTTATGAACTGGAATAATGAGGGGGGGGGGGAAAGAATTAAAAAAAGCACCAGCTTGGAGAGAGTTTCTTTTCTCCTGGGACCCTTCGACCTCTCTTTGGAATGGCAAGCACACTGTTTCTCAACAAGGTGACTATAATGGTGTAATTTAGCATGTTCCATTACTTGGCTTCAGCCAACCTATTACTCAGTTCCCTCTAAAAGTGCAAACTTAAGGCATTTTACTGAGTATGTGCATGTGTGAAAGGATTAATAAACCCAAGAAGGTAGAAATTAAAGCTAATTTCAGAAACTTCATTAATTTAGGCAGTTTTTCCTACATTTAAATACAAAATTGTTATATCTAAATTATTATGTATTTGTCTACTTAAAAACAATCATGATTGAAAGTGCAAAGATGACTTTGAAGTTCAGTTGATATCTTATTTCCAGACCCTTGAAACCTATTTTAATACAACTGACATTATATTCAGATTTCAGATAATAAGAAAATTGTAATCTTCTTCATACTTCCATCTAGGGGGTGGGGAAGGGTGTGTGTACATGTGTGTATGGTAAAGGTATAATTGTCATGGTTCTATTGGTGATTTGCTTTTCTTGAGGAAATTTCAAACTGATGCTTGCTGCTTGGCATGCTATCTGCCAAATATTAATAAAGTATCTCCTTTCTGAAGACTGAGTACTGTACCATCTGCTTCATCTGCATTAAATACTGATCTCAGAGAAAGACATGGGGAGGTTGGTAGATGTGAAGGTCAACATGACCAGGCAATATGCACTTCAAAGCCATCAAAATGCATCAAAAGAAGTGTGACCAACAGGTCGAGGGAGGTAATTCTCCCCCTCTACTCCACTCTAGTAAGACTCCAACTGGAGTGTTGCATCCTGTTCTGGGGCCCCCAGTATAGCAAGGACGTAGACATGGAGTGAGTCCAGAGGAGGTCATGACAGTTATCAGAGGGCTGGAGCACCTAAAAGGCTGGAGGTGTACAAGAAAGCTGGAGAGGGATTTTTTTCAAGGGCTTGCAGGGACAGGACAAAGGGAATGGCTTCAAACTAAAAGAGAGTAGGTTTAGATTAGATATGAGGAGAAAATTCTCTACTGTAAGGGTGGTGAGGCACTGGAACATTTTGCCTAGAAAAGCTGTGGATGCCCCATCCCTGGAAGTGTTCAAGGCCAGGTTGGATGAGGCTTTGAGCAACCTGGTCTAGTGGAAGGTGTCTCTGTCCATGGCAGGGGTTTTGGAGCTAGATGATCTTTAAGGTCCCTTCTAATCTAGGTCATTCTACGATTCTATTATTATGATTCTATGACCACTATGTATTGGTATGATTGTGACAGGAGGGCTTATGATAGCCAAGGAAAACCTATTTTTTTAATTTTTTAATTCATGTATTATATTATTAGTGGGCCTCATTCTTAACTGGAAACAGAATGCAATATATACTTGCAATGAGTTTCAAATTCGCTCAGCTGGTAATAATAGCTCAGCTCAGAATTTTATGGCACTATATACTGGGTATTACAATGGGGGTTTAAATACTTCTGTTGTAATTTCTTTATATTCTTCTGAAATTAAGTCACTGTCTAACTTGATGTATAAAGAATACTGTCTTACCTTTTGAAGTCATTTTTACATTTCTTCCTCTAAATAAAACTGTACTTTCTAGATAAAACTGAAAATCATATCACCCTGTGAACGAGTGAGGAACTATAATTCATGATTCACCAGCTTAATCTCCTGTATACAAAAGCTGCTCAGTGCAGGTGATCTGTGAAACGTGCCAAGCCTGCAAGACAGAATTCACATAACAGGCAAGTCAATAATAAATTCCTATAGTAAAAGTAACTGTGCTTGTGTAGGAAAGCAAAATCATCACATACTCTCTTTGCAAAGAGAAGCAATATGCTTACCCCCTTTGGTGCCACGGGTATGAGTGCTATACAGCGTTAAAGGACATTTTTGAATTGAAAGAATGATGTGGAAGATTCAGTCTTGCTGAGTCTTGGATGGATGTGGTAACACTTTCTGAGAAAGTACCTCTTTGCAGCTAAAATTGCATCAGCTTTTTTATGTTTCAGATGTGGGTACACAAACAAATTACTATGGGGCAGTCTGGCATGTGTAGATGACCTTCTCTACAGTCCCTATGCACAATATCTACAACACAATAATTTCTTCAAGAAAACAGTAAATGCAATGAAATGCTCCTCTTTCATTGTGTGAAGACCTTCTTTTTTCAGCTATAGTATTTCATGCATTCAGTGAAATAATGCATAAATACTGTACAATAGATCAGGTTGCTTTTGAATTATGCCTACCTGACCTTTGTTCATGCGTTGACAGGCTGCTTCTGACAGCAGATATTCTGTGTTTTCTAGGAATACTACATTTTGTTTATACAGCACATCAGGCTTGCTGCCAAAGATGTAAACTGCAACCTCAAAACCAACATTGTAATAACAAGGATGTTTTACACCACATTGCACTTAGCCTTAGCAATCACCTTATTCCCTTTAATGGCAATTGCTAGTAACAAGACTGAGACAGCATGCAATGAGCTCATGGTAGGAGATCATTTAAACTGCTAGTTGACAAAAAGTGCAGTGCAATCAAGTATCAAGTTCTAGAGAATTCTTGCAAAATGTAATGCCTCTGCTTCTCTCAACACCACCATGACCTGACTGCAAACCAAAATTTTTCACAAAACAGGTAGCTCCAAGAGTAACTGGACTTACAGATTTTCTTTTTCTGAGGCTTTCATTTATAATACCTTTCCTGCCTATGGATTCTCTGGTGTCTTACAATAACACTGAGTATCCGAACCTTCCCCTCAGTGATAGAGGCAGTGTCTCTTCTTTTATATATTTATCTACTTTCACTAAATGCATAAAGACTCAATCTCTGTGAATTATTGTTCAAGTGTCAATAAGATATGAAACTGTTCATGAAGGACAAACAGGTAGAAAGATAGCAAAACTGAGCAGGGTGCACTGTCTGGATAAACTGTTAAAAATAACCTGAAATCTCTCAAAAATGCTAATTAAAACACCTAAATATAATTTTAACAAAAACCATTGTCAGAGTGCTAGAGCATCAGATAGAATAGCAAATCTCCTGTCACTGCCTCAGTCCAAAGCTGGATTTGGTTTCCAGTAAGCCTGGGGAGCTCTTCAGTGACACATCCCTGCTGCTTACACAGGAGTGAGACAGCTGCAGTTCTCACTGCATCAGATGTTCAATGCACCAACTACAACCACGCTGCAGGGCCTTGCAATGGTGTGGGCCACACAGGACTCTACAGCTGGTGACAGTGTGGTGACTGAGAGAGATCACGGGATTGGATAATACTGTGATCAAGCACCAAGGCCTCTTTCTGTTGAGCAGCCATAAGAGCAAGTTAATGGAGTCACAGTGGGAAAAACCACAGCAAGAGTCCTTTGGGGACCATTACTTAGTCAGTCAGTCACACAGCGGTATTCTTACCTCTCCTTGCAGGATGTGCAACCCTTTTTTAAGAATGCCAGAGACAGAATCCTTATGCTACGTTTCTTAGTTTTTAACCTCCTCCTGCCCCCACCCAAAAAGGGTTTTATTCCCTCTTGTGCCTAGATCCTAAGAATTTTGTTTTCCATTGCATACCTCTTTTTGTCAAAGTTCATGTTGCAGGCCTGATAGAGATTACACAAAACCCCTCAGGAACTTTACTACACTTACAGCCCAGACTGGACTGTGTCTTTGTACAGTCTACTGTTAGTGACCCTTGGTGTCAGTACGTGTAGCCTACTCCCAAGGCACCAGCTGCACACAGATACCACCAGATCACAGCTTAGCAAGCAGACAGGACTTTCCTAAGTACCTACAAAAGGTTACAGGCTATGGATCACATCACAGAGTATCTGACTTGCTCTGGCTCTGTTGTTGCAAATTCAAATCTAAAGGCAGTCAGAGTAATGTTTCCCTTTGGCTGATACTTTCAATTGTTGAACAATTTCTGCTTTGGAGAAAATTAGCCACTGTGAGAGTCTATAGTATTTATGAGTCTCTTCCTACCTCAGCAACTATATATTTTAATTCTAGAAATAGATTTCTAGAATTATGTGTCTAATTCTGGAAATATATGCCCTGAAAGATTCAGGTCTTTCTCTAAAATTTTTTAAATAATGAGCTCTGTTGAAGTAGTTTCTGCACCTTAATATCTCATCTGCTGAAAATGATCTTGTGCTCTACAATTAAGACAGTGTGTCTCACAAAGAAATTCATGTCAAAGCGTATAGTTTTTCTGTTAAATCAGCTCTATTTACCAAATAGTTATAATTCCAATTATAAAGGACTACGCTTGTTAAATAGCTTCTGAACACAAGCTGTAACATGTGCCAAGTCTCTACATATGGTGAAACTTTAAACAAATGATTAGTAGAATAATAACTCACAAGGGAGTTAAGTGTCCTAATTGCACGTTTTTTCCTTGCAGAAACTGTTAAAGTTCTGGACATTTTTTTCTTCACAGGAGCATGTCATTTTGCTAATGGATTTAACACCATCATTTGGTCCAATTTCCTCATGTCTGCTTCAATCAGCACACAAACCACTGCACAGGAAGAAAAGCATAGAGATTCATCTCCTTCATTTCAGGGCCCTCGAGGAGGCAATCTGTTATTTCTTTTCCTTTGAAAAACTGTATTTAGTGATGGGTTAAGAGACTGAGGAATAGCATGCAGTGAGACCTTCCCTGGAGCAGAGTTGTTTCCAGAACCATTGAGATAGGTGCTGTAGGTCCATAAAAGTTGCTGAAAAATACACTGATTCTTTAATTTTCACCACAATAGCAATAAAGTTCTCTTTATTGCTATTCACTTTCTTGTTTCCTTGAACTTAAATCATAAATTTAATTCTGCCTCTCACAGTCTTTTGACTATCTTCATTTGCCTTAATTGAGACCTAATTCTGGGAATTACATTTTTGAATACAAGATATATATTGGGTTTTGTTTGTTAGTGGTTTTTTTTTGTGCAGTCCTCCTCTCAGAGTAGATAAGTGAGCAGTGTGATGCTCCATATAGCAAACCTGATTAGAACAAAGTGATAGAAGTTGATCTTCTTGATAGAACTCTCTCCTGCTCTCTGCTGCTTTGCTCCATTGACACTAAAGGTGACAAACACCTACATGGCCTGCACTATTCATTATTTTTATATAGTTTGCACTACTTAGAAAGGGGTTTAATGTGATTTTCTTAGTGATACTTGCACCCTCTGGACATGTATTTTCTACTGAATTTGAATTTTACTGGATGTAATGTTTCTGGAAGTCAGCTTCCAGATCCCTGTCTGTGAGTAATTGCAGAAACAAAGTAGTGGCAGTAATGATGGTTTTGTATGTATCCACCCACAGAACAGAAACACGACCATATGACTGCTCTGGCCAATCTCAGATTACTGAAGTATGAATCCTGGCACTGTCTACAAAAATTATGATAAGAAAAATTATTCTTTTTAGTTATCAGAATATTAAAAAATGGATGACTAGGAAAAATTGTTATCTTTTCATGAATAAGAGGGAAAGACACTAAAATAGTGGACTATTATTTTAATATCTTTCACTTACATGAATGCTCATTTAATATAATGAAAACCATTCATGTTTTTTTGGAACTTCTGATTTTATGTTCAATTTTATGTTACATACTTTTTTTTTGTATCACCCACACACTATCTGAAATGAAGGGAAAAAGAAGCTCAACATTATATCAGGTTTTTTCTATTAAACAACTTCAGAGAACTTTTTGATTTATGAGCGTTGAATACATGCAAATTTTGTATAAAAAGTTTGTTCAAAAGAATATTCACTGTCTTGATTATGGGACATTATTCAGATCATATTAGTCAAAAAATACACAGGAAAATAGCAGCCAATTTCCTGTAATCTTTAATTAACTGTCTGGGCATTCAAAATAACTTTAATAGCATTACAAAGAATATATTTGATAGCAATCACGTATTTGCAAGAATGGTATCAGGATGGTATTTTATTAGTATTGTACAGTGCAAGTGAGTCTTAATTTGACCAGACAGTTAGAGAATCTAATATGGGGGAAAATCAACTCATGTAGAAGCCACGGAGTCTGCCTTCGGACAGTGCCAAAATGAACCAATTTTCTTAAATAAAGACTGTGAGCAATACTTAATGTTTACATACAACATGGTTTGTCCAAAGTACTGTCCTGCCAAATTAGGTCTATGAAATGCAGTCTTCCATGAACACTCAGTAGCTGAGATCCAACTATATGATATCCATATGATGGACAGGGAAATTATCTGTGAATTTCACTGTTACTCCTACCTTCTAACTTCTCTTGGTTCTTCAGGTTGTTATGTACCAATGAAAATAATAGACAGAGCTATTTCCTAGATTTAAAAAAAAATGCATGGGTGTGACCTGTGGCAAAGAAGGTCTCAAAGGAATGGTGAGTAGACTGTTAACACATCATTTCTGTGTCAAGACAATCTTTGATGAGTAACATTACTCACTTGAGGCTGTTGCATGGTCAGTTTAAGCTGATTGATGACCCCATTTCTGTTCATTCTAAATGGCTTGGACATCACAAAAGTACTTTAGCATCCTTAGGAAAGGTCAGGAGTATAACAAACTACCTTATCCTGGTTGGATGACAAGACCCAGATTTATCAAGACAGCGAAGGGGACACTAACCACACTAACCTCCTATGCAACAGTCTAATTATAGTGTATACAATCTCAATCAAGTGGCAGAAACAGTGCATTTGAGATAATCACCACCACCCCCCCCTTTTTGGTCTCTGCTGAGCTATTCACCTAAGAGAGGTTAATAAATATTTGTTGCAATGTTTTCTCTTGAAGTAGATTTAGATACAAGACAGATTTCTTTCCACAAAAACATTTAAAGGCACTTAGCATTTTTTTTCTAGTAAACTAGGGGGAAGAGTGCATATTAGTGGTCCCATAGGAAAGAACTGTAGCAGCCAGTGTTAGAAAGTGGAAAATTGAACAATACTGGCTATTAATACATTTAGGTTGAAAATCAACACATTTTTAACTGCCTCTGTTGTGAGGTTCCGAGCAGTTTTCTACTGGATAAATTATATTAAAAAGTAAACTATTTTTAGGACCAGCCTTGGTTCATGTAAGATCTTGCAAGTGTCCTGAATGTATTATCCTGTGTGATCCTAACTCTCCATATGTTTTGAAAGGGAGATTTGCAGTCAGTAATCAAAATTATCATCTAGTATTACATTTTACTGCTGTAGTCACTGTTGTTTTTTCCTTTCCCTATTCACAGGCATAATTTTACAGAAGCTTGGATGATCTTTATCTACTTTGATCAGAGTGAGTTACTTCATTGTTTATAAATTTATGCCAAAACTTTATAAAAATAAATTTCAACTTCTGTTTAGTCCATGAATGATTTAAATATTGCTCATGGTAACTCACTGTTTGAACAGAGAATTGTGTCACCCTAGTGATATGCTTTTGTTCCATGACTAGATGACCTCCAAAGAAAAGAAATCTATTTTATCTAGAAAATATTTCTGAAATTAACATTTCTGTAAATATTTTACACATGAAAGTGAATAAACGTTTTCAAGTAGATGAAAGTTTTATTCAAGGTAATACTCATGAAAAAGTTTAATACTTCCTAAAATCTAGGCTTTAGCTACTGTCAGACAAGAGCTTTTTGTGCAGCTGTTGATTAATCTTCTATAATCTAATTCAGGTCTTTTTAAAAAAATTTGGTGTTGGCTTTTGTTTTGTTTTGTTTTGTTTTGTTGGCTTTCCTTTGCAATTAAATGTAAGGATTGAAATATCTTTTATGTTATACCAGACCTTTAATTTAATTAGATTTGGGAACTAGTTGGGAATGTCACAAAATTTCAATCAGCAAGAAAATCATGAGAGGAAAAAAAAATGTTTAAATATCAGTATCTCCATGGACCAAAGCAGTATTTTTCAACAGATGAGTATCTTTCCATATGCTTAAGCAGGCAACTATTTGGATTAGAAATGAAATGGGGGCAATATCTGCATATTCATGTTTTACATACAAATAGTGAACCCTCTGAAAGAGGTGTTCCCTTTCCTGCTGCTTGGTCTTATCTTTAAGAGGTTATATCACTTCCTTAAACGGACTCTTTCTCTGCTTGTAGGTAGGTCAACTGTCACAGGACACTGGTCAGAGAAGGTGGCAAAAAGAGAGTGATATTTATGCCATTGAGAATGGATGACAGTTCAATTTTTTAGAAGTCTCAAGTGTCTATTCACTTGATTTTTAATATGTCCTTATGTATCATTACTTTTACACTGCTAATGTTGCAGACCAACTAATCTGTCTTGTTGCTTCAAGTATCTTGAAAAATCTAAATCGTAACAACCACATAAAAATAAAATTAGAAATCTTAAAAGCAATATTTGAACCTACAGCCTTGCCTTTTTAGGGATGAAATTTCTATCTCTAAAGTTCACCACATATAAGGAGGAAAAGAAATTAAAGACTGGTCTTGAACCAGAGAGTGATTTGGAAAAGTTCTGCAACCAGTAACTGCCACTGGAATTTACAGTTGGTGTACAAAACCCTCTTTGATAAATTAAAGGCTAGATTTTAGCAAATATTTTCATAAGTAGAACCCATGGATTTTGTTGATTAGTTTTCTATTCATTGCCTTTCGTAGGAGGAGAAAAGTTTGCTTTGTTGTGATAGCTGGTAAGAAAGTCCATAGAGCTGCCATGGCAGCGTATGGAGTGCAGAGACTCCTGCTAGCAGCAGATGGAGTAGGTTAGTGTTTGTGTCCCAGGAATTTAATTTAAATCTGGATTGGTTTTCAGGTAAGGAATTTCTTTAACAGTTGATAGCATATTTTATAACTACCTTGAGACATAAACTCACCTAATTTCTAATACACAATGGATAAGTAAATAAATTTGTGTAAAGTAAGTAAAATGTGTCTGAGGGAAACTTAACACTGGAGTGTTAAATACTTTTGCTTCAGAATCCTTTGAATCAAATCTGAACTGGTAGGAAGGAGGGCTGATGTCACCTAATGGTGCTTGGCAGAAAATGAGCTGCAGTTCCCTGTATTCAAAATCAACAGCTGTTAAAGTTAACCTCCACATCCAGAGTTTCAAGTATCACTATTCATACACAGGCAGGAACTATTACATGAGTTGAAAAAGATGTTATAACTAAGATACTGAATTTCTGTTTCAGTTTTATAGAAAAATCTTCTTAGAGTATAGAAAATTCGTCCTGTCATTTTGCATGTTATTCATGAGTGAAAGGTGTTCAGTCTTCCTAAATAAAAATCTTTCTTTAAAACTTGAGGTGTCTAAAATTTTGATATCTTTTCTAAACAAATAAGTTTTCCTGTGCAAAATACTGTTGACAGTTACGTATCCAAAGGGCAATTAATCTAATTTTATAAACAAGTAACAATTAACTGAGATGAGCTGCTCTTTAATGACTTTCTTTTCTGTTTCCATTCCCTAATGACAATACCTAAAGTTCTAGAATAGAAAAGGAAGAAAACTTGTGCATTGACAAATTTAAATGGGAGAAATAACAATATGAGGCTGTACAGTCCATATTTTTTGGACTGAAATTTAATTTCAACTTCCTCTTCATCTAGTTACTTTATTAAAATTAACAGAAGTGGAGCAAGGGTTTATATATACACAAAAAAATCCCACCAAGACTGAGCTGCACAGTCAGTCTTCTTCTAGTGGCAGTTGTACACATGGACCTGTGTAGCTAATCTAGACCTCTATCTTCTTCACATCACAGCCTCAAGCAAAAGGAGAAAGATAAATAGTCCAGAGTAAATGGTGCTTTAACTCTACATAATAAGCTGTGTGTAATTTAAATCCTTGTTTCCTTCAGTAATTATACCAATAAGAACAAAAATCAGAGCTTGGACTGAAATATATGTTACCAAGTTGGTAATCTGCCGTCCTTCACATTCTCCTGTAAAAAATAAAGTTGTGAGTCAACAGAAACAGAAGATATCATCCCAGAATAACTACCTGGAGATGGACCAACTATTATCTCATCAGAAGTTAATGCAACTATATTTAAAATTAAAAGCCAGAAACAACAACAGACGGAAGGAATGCAGTCAGCAGCAGAAAAAGCATTGCTGTTTAACTGTAATTTTGATCCTGAACCTTTCCCCAGGGTCCTCTTCCATCTTACACTGCATCAGCCAGTTGGCTCACATACTGCTCTGCACACGATGAAGATAAGCTGCACATGCTGCTCTGTGTATTTGACACACAGTGGGCCACACTGCATGGCTCTTTGGAGAGCTTGGAGTTAGTCTGTGAACTTTGTATCTCTCCCTCACTGTTTTAGGTTTCCCTGGCTATGCTTTCAACACCCTTCATGCTGTTTGATTTGAAACAGAATCTCTCCTGAAGAATAGAAAGCTGAGAGTAATTTTCTTAGAGTAATTTTCTTAATTATTACAAAAGGAACATTAACATAATTATTTAGGCCTTGCAAATTTGACTCTTATTAAATGGAAAGGAAAATGAAACGGTTGTTGTTCCATTGTTTTCTAAAGAGAAAAAGATTTTCAGGAAAATGGTAATACCATTTAGTAGACCACCTCATAAGTAAGGGAAAAGCTGACATCTGTACATACAGATCTCATTTTCCTCAAAGAAAAAAACAGAACAATCACCACTATGTTTTCCAAAACTGGAACATTACATGGTGGTGAAGAGAAGGAGATTAGCAGGGTTTTTTTGTTGTTTTTCTAGAAAAAAAACAAAGCTGAAACACATTCAGTGGTATACACATAGAGATACAGATGCATTAGAGGGGGTTGATTTTGGTGGTGTTCATTTAAAAAAAAAAAAAAAAAAAAAAAAACAACCAAAACTTCAGACTCAAACAAAACTCCTTTTAGATTTTTAGATAGTTTTGGAAACCAGTTCTAAAGATGTAACATACCTTGAGAGCTTTGGGATTTTTTCCATGTCTTTTCCAACACAAAGGATTAAAGATGAGAATTATCTGAAATTTGCCTAATTTTGGATAATGCCCAGGATTTGGACTGTGGAACCTGTGTGAAAGCAAATAAGCTCACAAAATTTCTTCCTCTTTTGAACTAGAAAATTAAAGGAAGAGCTTTTGGAAGTTTGTCTTTGAGATTCATCTCACTTCCTGGCTTACTTCTGACTGAAATTTGATTTGGAATGACACTTCCTCATTCCATTTATTCATAATTAGTCATCTCTTACGGGGGCAAAAAAGAAAGAAAATGGTGATTACATTAAAAGATAAGGAGAAAATGTGTTCACTTATAACACAAGAAAAGCTACAATTAACTGTATATTTCATATTTCATTGTTGTTTTTAGAAACATTCAGAAAGAATGACTATTATTTTCTCTTGATACTCCAGAAAAATAAACTGTAGGCCTTGATAATAAAGACAAAAAGGTTCAAGAAACTAATAGCTAGAAATCTATTGCCCACTGAGAAAAAGATAGACTGACAAATGCACTATGGAGGATAAAATAAAATTTATTAAAAGGTGAAAAGATGATAAAAAATAATGAATATGCAGGAATTATGCTAACATGAAGGATAAGTTGGCAGAACAGGATTCAAACCACAGTCCAAATCTGTACTTCAGGTGGGGAGGAATAAAACCTGTGTAGTTATCTTTCAAGTTCTGGCTCTTGGTTACTCCTCCTGCCCACACATTTAGTCCCCGGAGGAATTAGGGCTATGAACAAGTGCAGATGAGGACAAAGGCATTTTTAGAGTTAATGGTAACATTTTCAAAAGTCAGTCTGAAGCATGTAAATGAATATTTAGATCCCCAAAAAAAGACAATCTGAGTTTGAAAACGTTGAGTTCGAGGTTTGATAAAAGATTAGCCTCAATATTAAAAAACGAATAAACAACTAAAAGACTTAATGATGCATTTTTTCACCTGCCTTTTTCAGGATTTGACCTGTGTATATACTAAATTTGTAATGCAGAAACTGGAACATGCAGGCACACACATATTTTTAATAACAAGGAATGTTAAATTGTTGCACTGTACAAGTTGGCACAGCCAACTCAAACCCCATTAGCAAAAACGTGTATTTAATTAACGTGGGAAAGAGGATTGTCAAACTTTTTTCTACCCCACTACAAACCAACACCAAAATTAAAACCATGCATGAATCCTAAAAGGAAATTGCCTGTTACAGTCAGTGTGTAGCAAGAGTTTTTTGTCTTTGTTCTTTTTTTTACAGAGATCACTTTAAATGTGTAATGTATGTTTCTCTACATTTGGCATAGATCTAAGCTTGGTAATGATGAATTTTCCTGGAAGACAAATACTTGGTTAGATCAGATCATGAAAATAAGATCTTTTGGACTGAGGTTTGCATGGAATTGTACTGGTATGTGTGCATTGACCCCAGGTTGAAAGAATGTTTCATTTCAACAATTTTAATGGAAACTGATAGTTTCTATTGTTTTCAGAAGACTTTTCTTTTTATTTTATTTTATTTTTATTGTTGCTTTAAAGGAGCTCAGGAGACATCACAATACTTTTGTCAGAGAGAAAATCAAGAATAGGGGAAAAATGCAAGTGCTGTTTTAGCTTAAATAATATTTAACAGGATTAAATAAAAGTGCTAATGATGCAGGGGTTTTTAGCCTGGTCTCTTCCAGCACTAAGATTTCTTGACTTCACATGTCAAAGCAATTCACAGGAAAAAATAACTGTGAAGGTGCAAAACATAATGTTTTCTTAAGCACACACAACGTTGGCAAGAATAACTGTATTGCCAGTTCAGGGCTTTTAAAGAAAATATACCAGCAAATAGAAACATTTACACTGTAAAGAGATGGAGATTAAAGGTTCTGGTAGAGGATTAGGATGTGAGGTTGATCAGTTCCAAGATAAGTGGAATTATTTTATGAACTGTCTTGAATTCAGTATGAACCCTTTAGTCTTCCTGCTTCTTCATTCTTGCTTGTAGAGATGCTGTACTAAAGAAATTTATAAATCTCACACTAACATTACCAATTAGGTGACCTAATGTAATGAATAAAGTAAATCAATTGATTTAGTCTATTTACATTTACTTTTCAACGTAGTACAAGCTTCAGAATTCATGCATATTTTAGTGGGAGGTGGGGGGGATGTCTTAAAAAAATGATACTAGAATTTTGGAATAAATTTGGGTTTTGTGTGCACATATATAATGAAAGTTTCTGACTTATACAATACAATAAACCCAAACAGTTTATCTATTATTAAGGTGCTACTAAACAAGACACTTTTCAGCATTTATAGACACTACCTCATAAATACTTTAGGACTTTCTCTTGCATGCCACTTTTCTCACTCATACCTATATAGGTGAGCTTGTGGATAACCAAACCGAATCCTCACTGGATGCCATGGCATAGGTGCATGAGTATGTAAGAATACTATGTGTCCAGGCCTCAGTTAAAACCAACCAAACCAACAAACAAACACACCACAAAACACAACTTAAAACCAAAAACAAATAAAAACCTCAAACAAACAAGAAACCCGAACCAAACTTATAAAGACTTGTAGAAATTTCTTATCTTTTGTAACTGGTATATTTTTTAACTTGTTGCATACTGGAAGTCTTGCTGTCTATCCTCAAATTTATAGAGATATGCAGGTAGATTTGGCTTGAATGGCAAAGTTTTGGCAGGCTTCTGTGAGAAGCTGCTAGAAGCTTCCCCCACGTCCAGAAGAGCCAAATCCATCCGGCTCCAAGATAAACGCACTGCTGGCCAAGGCAGAGACAATTAGTGACAATGGTATCACCTCTGGGATAACATGTTTAAGAGGGGTAAAAAACGTTGCACAATTTCAGTGGTAGACAGGACTAAGTATGAGTGAGAGAAACAACTCTGTAGACACCAATATAAGTGAAGATGGAGGGTGAAGAAGTCCTCCAGGAGCCAGAGCAGAGGTTCTGCTGCAGCCCATGTTGAAGACCATGGTGAGGCATCTGTGACCCTGCAGCCCGTGGAGGTCTATGCTGGAGCAGACGCTCACTTACAGTCTGTGGAGAACACCACACTGGAGCAGGTGGATGGGCCTGAACGAGTTTGTGACCCTATGGCAAGCCTGTGCTGGAGCAGGTCCTGGAAGGACCTGCAGTCCTGTGGAAAGAAGAGTTCATGCTGGAGGAGGTTTTCTGGAGGATTTGTGGTCCGTGGGGGACTCACACTAGAGCAGCCTGTTCCTGAAGGACCCTGTGGAAGGAACCCTTGCCTGACCAATGTAAGAAGAACTGCAGCCCATGGGAAAGACTCACATGGAGAATTTCATAGAGGACTGTGTTTTGTGGGCTGGAACTCATGCTGGAGCAAGAGTGTGAGGAGTTCTCCCCCTGAGGAGGAAGGGGTGGCAGAAATAATGTGTGATGAACTGACCACAAGCCCCCTTCCCCATCCCCTTGCACTATTTCAGGGCAAGAATAAGGAGTGAAGTTGAGCCTGGAAATGAGGGAGGGGTGGTATGAAGGTGTTTTTAAGTTTTGAGTTTACTTCTCATTATCCTATTCTGATATGAATGGTAATAAATCCAACTAATATCCTGAAGTCAAGACTTCTTTGCCTGTGATGGTGAGTGATAGATCCCTGTACCTATCTTGACCCAGAAGCCTTTGAAAATATTTTCTCTCCCCCTGTTCAGCTGAAAAGGAATTCAGTAGAGTGGCTTAGTGGACAACTAGTGTCCAGTCAGGGTCGAACCACCACACCAGGTGTGATAAAAAATATTGCATCAAATATATAACTGTAAAATCCTGTGCAGAAAGATGGATTATAGGTAGCAACTTTTTCACTGAATCTAATATTACTCTGGATCTAGCAAAGAAGAAAGAGTTTCAGATAAAAAAAAAAAAAAAAAGTATGTTAATAATGTAAATAATTATTAAATGTAATATATTCTGTTTGCAAATGAAAATTGGTTTATCTACTGCTGTTAGCTCTGAGATATTTGCCATAGAGCTTTCTCTATGAAGAACCTTTTCTTATGCAGTGCTGGCTAGACATAAACTTTCTTTTTGGCTTTTAGAGTAAGCCTTTACCTCCTTACATTCCAAAGTTATGATCCATACTCCGAGTATCTTATCATAAGGATAACACTTATAGCAGTACAAGTAATACCATCCTCTTGGGCTACTCTAGGGGCTGAACCTGCTGTGAGTCTGAGGCAGAATACCACTGACAAGGGAAAACTGCGAAAGACAGCAACACTGGTTTCTACCAAAATGAGGTCAGCTCACACACTTGGTACTTTTAGACAAAGGAAATCTAATTTAATAACGAACTATGAGCTGAATTAACTGAGGAGCAAGTTAATTTTATTTTAGAAGTAATGATAATTGTTGAAATTTTATGTGGAAAAATAGAGGTGCCTTGTATACAAGGATAATACCATTTCTTGGTGTCTGTATGAGTTCTATGAAATTATTATTCACAGAAATAATATTCCTAATGCTAATTTTAGATAATTTTTCCACTAGCTTTACTTACTTGTATAGATTTATGATAATGGATAACCATCTGAGGAAATAGGGTTATTATTTTTCATAACATTTCACTGGTTTTAGGTGACTGAGGAAAGGAGGTTAGGAAAATGAAAACTGAAGTATGACACTTCTGCATGATAGCATGTTTGTGGCATAATTAACAATCCTGAAAATGCCTTTTTTTGCAAAAGCAATGAGATGTTTTTCTTCAAGATTCTCTTTTAAATCCTACAGCAAAATGCATTTCACATTTCTTTTTATATTCCTTGGGATAGAAATGAAAGATAAAAATTAGGATTTCTAAATGTCCAGAATGGCAGAAAGAGTACAAAAGAAAAAAAAAAAAAAAAAAAAAAGAAGCCAAAGGTGGAGATTTTAAGTTTGTCTCATGACCTTCTGAGGAATAATCTTTGTATTTTCAGTCCTTCATGTTGGAAATATTTTCCTCTGCCAGAATAATTAATAGCAAACATTATAATTAAAGCTCAGTTATTTTGCCCAGAAACAACACAAGGTATGTTATTTCCCTTCATAAAATGTCAGGAAATTTTATCACGTTACTGAAAAGAGTTACTAGGAGTTCTGTCACCTCATCTAACATTACAGACAATTCTTTTTACAATAAATAAACTGAGTAAAATCAGATGCCCACTAAAGCATTAATAACACTATAAAATGTTATTTAATTTGGACTTTTTCCAGCTCTGTATAATGAGATTTGTTGCTTGTGGATTAACAGGATGGGCAATTAGTCTACTCTTTAGTGTAATTAATCCTTCCTATCCATCTGCCCCAATCATAAAAGTTCCTTAAGATCTATTTCATTTCAGCAGATTATTGTTTTCCCTCATTTTAAGGCATACTTTGAAGACTAATTTTGTTCTGTTTGCTCACTTTCTGCTGTCCTCCTTGCGTCTCTGGGGAATTAGGAGCACAAGGTGTGGGAGTAACTATGATTCCCTCAAGGTCTTAGCTGCTCAATTGCCACTTCAAGGCTGTCACATCACGTATCTGTTGAATATCCTTTCCTGAGTAACCTAAAAGTAACTATCCTAGTTCATGGTATCATGGACATAGTTCATGTACCGTGCTTTCATGGTACAGTCACAGTTGTTTCTGACCCTGACACCCAGTTTTCACCAGACTGTCAATGAAAATCACTCATGGCAGTAGTTCTTCTGGAAATTATCCAAATTGTCTGCCCATTAGAAAATAAAGCAATTGTGATAATGTGACCAGAGAATTAGCCTCTCACTTAAGGTGTCGCAACTCCCAGAAACTCGCTGGTTACATTGCAATTATTGTGAGTGTGATACTCCTATCAGTGGCTGCAGACACCAGTCCTGAGAAATTTTTTTGCAAGGGAGACGCACTGCTGGATCCCTAGTAAAGTTTCCCTTATCATAATGGCATACAGCTTTGCAGGTGCAGCCAGACCACAGGTGGAGCCATGTAGCTCTTCTACCCTTCTGAGTATGTAAACTGTAGAAAAAGAGAATTTTCATCTTGAACTTCACTGTCAGTAGACTGGTTTGAATTTCCAGAATTATACAAGGAATATTTGCTCTTCAAATAACACTTCCCTGGAGTCTATAATCATGAATAAGTCTGAATTATGCCTCTAAGATCATCTTTGGAGAGCCTTACTGACCCAGAGCCACCCAAGGAGGCATCACCTCCTGACACCATTACCACAACAGGCAAGGGAAGTTGGGGCACTCTGCCTTAGGGGTCCTAAATCATAATTGACACATTTTAAAATGAACATATTCTTTCTGGCTTCAAATTTATTTTCCTTATATGAATTAGAAAAATTGATGAGTGGTTGTTCAGGAAGTTTCATCTATGGCTTGTTTAAGAAAACCTCCAGGCTCTTGCAAATGTGGAACTTCTTTAAGTCATCAAAATCTAAACAAATAAATGATTTAGACTCCCAGTCCTAGTTTATGAGATACTCTACAGACAATTTGACAAAATTAATTATTTAAAATCTCATAACAGGTAGATAACTTTGAGATAACTTTGTATGCTGCATTTTCAATACTCAGCTCAAAAAGAAACACTTGGAGACAGGCCTACAGGCTACAAGCTCATGATAAGATTCTTTTTCTTACTAACTGTTCAACCATAATATCTTATTTTAAAATAGATCTTTATAGTACATAAGTAAACAAAAAATATGTACCATTGTTTTTCAATCAATATATATATAATTTTGAGTGCTTCTAATGCTATAAAACAACTCTTTAAATTTTATGTTCAAAGGATATATTAAGTTATATTTAAAGAGGATGCAGAAACAGCTGGTATCGAAAGACAAAGCAGGAGACAAAAGAAAAATTTTAATTGGCTAGAATTGTGCTCTTTTATGGAACAACAAGATTGGTTTACACTCTGTGGTACATATTCCTTTTATATGATATTTTTATGGCCAAAATGAAACTGTTATTAACAGAAACATCTGTGTCAAGAAATTTCATTAATAAACAAACAAACCAAAAGATCAAAAGAGAACGATGGAAATACAGAGATCTGAAATATTCTTAAGATAGTATGTTTCCACTTTTAATTTCTAACAAAATTATTTTTATTTCTATTTTATTTTAGAAAAAACACATCAGAATAAAGATACTTAGACAAAAAATAAAGAGAAATTTAACATATCAGATGCTTAACACAGACTGTCAACCATTGTGTTTATGGTTAAATTGATACCTGCAATATTATGGGATTAAAAAAAGTAGAGTAAAATGCAACTAATATTTGCATTCTAAGACTCAGGGACTGGAATCCAAAAAAAAGGCAAATGAGTCTAAAACACAGAAAAGGAAAAGAAACAATCAAACTTTGTTATAAAAAAGAATATCTGAAAAATTAAATACACCAATGTGCAGATATTGCTTGGCATTAGCAAAAAGTAAATGGGAAATTAAGAAAAACCCATCAATGTAATGGTGCTTTTGTAAAATTAAATAAACAAACCTCAAATGTTACTTTGTGTCAGAGGAGTGAAAGTGTAGTATGTCAGTCATCTAAGATATATAAGTATCTTTCTCTAATCAGAAGAAAAGAGGCCTCATTACAACATTGTTTCCAATATCATATATATATATATATGTATAAATATATATAATTGATGCATTGGGCTCTTCACTTGAGGCAAAAAACACAGAAGAATAAAAAATCCCAAAGAGCAGTTTAAGAAATTAGAATACATGATCTCTTAGGAAAGAAAAATTAAAAAGAAAAACAAAATTACCAGACATGTATTAGCTTAGTCTAGAAAGAAACACACTGTGGTACACTTGAAACAGTAATATGTCGTAAAAAAGACAGTAGTCAGTCATTATCCATATCTGTCGCAGTAGGTCAAAACCAAAATTAATAACTTGTATTAAGAAAGCCAGACCATATATGAAGAGAGCTCTCACTTTCACCTTAGCTAAACCCTAACAGAGGACTGTCAAATCTTGACACTCAGGTCTTCAAAAGCAGGACAGATAAAACGTGGCCAAAAGATATTGTAGAAATAACTGATTCTACCTCAGATAAGGGGAGTGGTGTTTCTGGCAGCACAGGATCCTTTCATTGTAATATTTTTATGATACTAAAGATAAGATTTAATATTATTATTACGTTACATCTAATCTTGAGCACTGGAATGGAGTCTTGCAAAAAATTTTGAATAAGGTTCTTGGCAGACATGTATGCAGGATAAAACATATTTTCTTTTTCTATTTCAGGAAGAAAAGAAGAAATCACAGAATTATTAATCAGGAGGCAATATATTTTCTGGCATTCTAACCTGGAGGATAGGAAGCTCTCCAAAGCATCACTTTATTTTGAAAGTTGAAGGGAAACAAAAAGAACTCTCAGTAAAAAAAACCAAAACAAACCAGAAACCAAAACAAAAACACACAAAAAACAAATAAGCAAACAAATAAACAGAGAAAACATATGGATCCTTCTGAAAAACCCATTAACCTTCCTTCCTAGAATGTTACTTTAGAGCGTTAAAGAAAATTTCTATTTCATGTTTCTATCTGGTTGACATGAGACTTTCTATCTCATATCTCACATCTGCCAAGACTGACTTTTAGGAATTTGCAGCATAGAGCATTTTGTAAAAATGTGGACTCCACATGTACAGTGGAGAAGTAAAAGCAGGGATTTTGCTTCCCTGACTCTTCCACATCAAGAATCTCTGGTATTCTTCCAGCTATCTGTCCTCCTTCATACATAATGTCACTTCTAATACTGAAGGAGCTGAAAAGAGACAGCTGCTGCTGAGAATTGAGGTACCCTTAATGCTACATTCACTGTTGCCACCAGTGGAGTTTAAGGAATTACTTTTCCAGTGATAAATTTTTTTCTTGACCCTGCATTGTTGGTATGGTGCAAAAATATATTCTAAGAGTACTCACATTTCACCTCTCCACTTTCAGTATCCTTTACCATTATTCTGATGATGAAATTTGTTTTGGCTACTCCATGTTGTGGTTACCCTTGATCTGGCAGCTGGGTGGAATTCCTCCTGGTGAGGTGTCCATCTCATCACTGCTGCACTCCAGACTTCCAGTGAGTTGTGTTAATGTGTTATGAAATGACACATTAGAGTTCCCCAAACACTTGTAGTTGTAAACCTCCAGGCTATGTGTAAATGAATTGTGTTACTCAGACTAGTGATGCTAATGCATTAGTATCACATATGAAATGTGTGACGAGAATTTGAAAAACTTAAATAGAACCATTCAGCTCCTTCTGCATGTATAATAATAACTGTAATACAGAGACAGCATTCATCTGCCTCATGATTAGAACAGAGGGATAGTGATGGGATTTTTTTTTTAATTTTGCTTGACACTTAGACATTTATTTGAAGTGTGTCTTTAACACTTTGATGAACTTGTTTTCAGATTCCTTCTACTGATACAAGAAACTGACTTGGTTGTAAAGATAGGTTTCATTTACTAAACTCTAACCAGTAAGAAACTTTTGAGTCTAGGCTTTTAGTTTATCTTAATTTATTCTAAAACAAAGGACATTTACAAAATTTAAGGTCCAAGAATTAGAGACCTTTGTGTCTATGGATTTGATTCAAGTCAATTTATAATTTTACCTATTATTAAAGTGTCCAGAAATATAATCTATAGTATACTGAACACTTACAATACAACTTTATAATCTTCATCATGTTAAGGTGTTTCTTCTCCTTTTTCTATCATTTCTCTGTTCTGCAGTTGCTCTGGAAGTGAAGCTCTTGTCAGTATTATCCAGAGATTCAAAATCTACCTACCAAATAATTATACATCTAGGAACTACAAAATCATGCATGCATATAGTTTTCAGAAGGATCAGTGAGCTGTATCCACACACAAATATCTTGTGTCTCCTGAGATTTGTTCACATCTAAATCCAGTAAATACAAGTGATGAAAGGCAGTGGAACCAAACAGTACCCTGAAAAATAGGTTCAAAATCAGGATTACAAATTGTTTCATATGTTGTGAAGCTAACTGTCTTAACAAGACAGATGAACATAACTCTACTGCTTTTAAGCCAGACCTGCCCTGCTTGAGGTCAGTAATAAGAACTACCAGACATTGGGCTACACTAAAATAGCTAAAATCTACATCTGATATCAAAGGAGGTTTAATTTAAGTATATATATCTATTTTAAGGACTCTTGCTGAATATGTCCTGCATCAAGTGACAGGTTATGGAATCAGCATTTCATATAAAATGATATATGACACACTTTAAAAAAAATAATATTTGGAAATAAAGAAAAAAAAACTTATAGGTAAGGTGGGATTTTCAAAAGCATGAAGTATAGGTCTCTGATTGCCCTGAAATCAATAATGAAACACCCAGTGACTTCAACAGGAGCCGATCAAGTACAGTGAGGCGCACATTTTAAACTTCTGCTCATAAGTAATTTTTACATATCTGTGAATATAGAAACATTATATAACAATGAATATTCATTTCCTTCAGAATTTTCATAACTTTCATTTGAAAAGTATATGAGTACATTTCACTGCAAAAATGTGTGCTGCATCCATCCTATTTGCTGGATGCTTCATACCACCAGTCCCTAATTGAACTGGTAGCCAAATAGATAACTAAAGCTTTTCAAATTGCTGAGGTGTTTTTTAATAGATTCCTGTTCCACTTGAATAATGCACTTTTAATAAAATGTTTCTAGTTTAAAAATGCTTTAAAATCTTTTAGGAGTAATAGTGTTGAACTACACAGTCATTTTCTTATGCAGACAGGCAGACAGGTATGCTTACATATCCTCCCTGACAAAACTATAATGAACTTTCAAGTGCAAAACAAATACACTCAAAGCAGCAATTATAAAAGAGCTGCCATAAAATACATAATCAAACACTACAGATGAGGCCATGTAGATCTGCGTAGTTTCAGCTGCATCACCCGCAGCATAGACAATTGTCTAAAGGATGCTTATTGACATATTTGGCAGATCAGCATTAATAATAATACCTTCTACCGTTTTATTGTTCAAAATGTGTTACTTATACATGATATGAAGGAGACACAGCACCTGAGAATTATATTGTATGGCAGTCTGAGATTTAACAGCACAAAATAGGACAATATGTAGTTTAGATTTGATGTGAGGTGACTTGGAAGTATGACCAAAAGAATCAGTTTGCTTTTCAGGAAGAAAAGTGAGTGATGCAGGTGATGCCTTCTGCCATCATGCAACAGAACTGATGCAAAAATATATTGCACATACTACCGAAGATGCCTGTGTAATAAATTTACACTATATCAAGTTAATTAATCACTTGTGAGAATAATTTATCTTATCAGTTGAAAGACAGAAATAAATTAGCAGGAGGACGAACCATTGTAACACTGGTTTATGCCTTTGGAATATGGGTCACAAAACCAATCACATCGTGGGCAGAGAAAATTATGATCATAAATAGTAATCTGTTCAATGCCCCTCACTCAGGAAATATGGAAGTCTCAGAGAAAGTCAATAGACTAATTGAGTTTGAACAAAATGGGGTGAAATTTCAACAGAAAACTGCAGTCAGAATTAGACAGGATCTAATTGTAAGGCTTTAATGGGAATATGAATCTGATTAACTACAGTGTAACAAATATTAAACACAAAGAATCAACTATAATTGCCTTTTGAAACTTTTTTTCTGATTGGGAAGTTAGAGAGTAAACAAGGAGAAATTTAATAGAGAGAATAAAAGAATGAGAGAAATCAGAACAAAAGAATTATTCCATTGGTATAGACAAACATTGACCCTGTCCGGTCACTAAAGAATGGATAGGATAACTTTTTTTTCTCAGCAAATAAGGACATTAAAAGTTGATGAATAAGTGCATAGGCAAGCTTTAGGACTAGTTAGGCATGCAGTTTGGTCAACACCCAGTAAAGTAATCAGCTTCTTCTGAATAAGTATTTAGAACTGTGTCATCCATAGGAATCTCTCACAAGGTATCTGCAAAGAAGCTGCTGCTGTAATCTAATACAAAAGGATGTTTGGGTCTGTTGTCTAGCTCTGTGTCATGATACAGGAATACAGCTCCTCCTAACAGAACATTTGACATTATTTTTTCATCTCAATCCTACTTTTTAATTAAATAATAAAGTCAGTTTAGAGAATATTTTCAATATCTCCATATATTCCCATAAAGGATTTTTTCTCAACATGGTGGCACACTAAAAAGTTTCCACTTGTATAAATCCACTACAACTATATCAAAGCATGGATTTTTTTTATGGTTAATTATAATACTTATAAATTTTTAAAAAACCCACCAGATACAAACTCACATTCAGTAGATCTAATTAAACTTAATCACATCAATATAAAATTTGACATATAGTCATACCAACTTACCCTTCTATTTTTACAGATTTCTTTAATTAATGAAACTCCATATCCATAAAATATTGAAAATGAGAAGACAGAGAACATCTATGTTCAACTGGAACCACATCAAATGATTTGATATTTAGTAGCTTATTTTTGTATTAATAGTGGACTAAATATTTTAGTGCCGTACTCTCTTGTTAATACAATGCAACGATAAGGCAAGAAAACTTTCACTCCATGTATTATTTTTATAAAATTAGGCAACATTTTAAAAAATAAAATCTGCTAGTAATGGGAGTAGTTATGGTTTTATATGTGTTTCCTCACACATTTCAAACTGAATCATAATCACATTTTTTTATTTGAGACTACTTTTTAAAGTCTTGTTCAAAATTTTTGTAGAGTTGTTTACCGTCGTATGGTTGCTGTGTTTCATTGATAGATGAGGTAATTCCTGTTTATCAATTTGGTAAGCATTTTGAGAAAGAGTGTTGATAAAGATAATATTGATATACTTTGTTTGAAAGGCCATGTAATGTAGCTTCATAAAGTCATATAAATCTGAGGTGAATAGCTATTAGGTCATCTGGTTTAGTTCAGCCACAAATAACTCAAATGAGTTTTGCATTATTTGTATCAGGCCCTCTGGGAAATTTTTCTGCAGACATAAATTTCAATTATAGAAATTGTATCCTGATACTCAAACTGAATTTTCCTTCACTCAATTTCACCTCACTCTCCCCTCTCATGTTTTCAGGTCTAACCAAGGTTGCTAATGTTCTTTTATAAAATAATAAACCCTTAATTACTTTTTTTCCTTTTTATTACAGAAAGACAAAGGTAAGATCTGAGCCCTTCTTAGTAAGGATGAAAAATGAAGAGAAAGGGATATAAGCAATGCACCAAAGACCTCAGCAACTGAGGTCTGAAAAGAGGAAATAAACCATCATGAAAAACACTGAGCAAACAGACTGCAGTTAGGCAACGTTAAAAGCAAGGGATTACAGTTAAATTTTGTTGAGTCAGTGACAGCAATCTGAAGGGCAAATATACTCCCACCAAACTGTCCTTCATCAACATGTCACTGACTACTAGACTACTAGATCTGTATTTCCAGAAGCCAGCTATGGGGAAGAAATTAGAATATGAGGAATAAGAAGTTATCTCATCTTTATTTTTTTTCCCTATTCTCCTATCATTGTTTAACAAGTCTACTTACAGCTAAAGAATTTTTCTATGCTTCTTAGGTGATTTTCCATGCATCTATCGTGATTTTCTAACTTAACTTTCGCTTAACTTCTTACTTAACTTAATTCAGTTATGCAGTGCCCTTGAGGTCAGTGGTCATATTTTGAAAAGAGCTCAGGTCTCACAGGCATCAATATGAATTTTCTAGACTTTTTAAAGTACTCACAGAGACAAAGTTTGCAGTGATCTTCAGTGGAACTCAAAGTTTTTGGTAGCCGTGTCTTAACCATGATTTTTAAATTACTTTCTTCTATACAGTAACTATTCAGAGTATTTTCTGTTTCCTAAATTTTGTGTTTATATATATATGTGCAACATCACAAAATTAGTCTTGAACTGTGTGTTTTATTTCCTTTTTCAGTTATGATATTAGTATACTAAACAAAATCTGAATCTAAATGGAGTTTTTAGTCTTTCTTAACTTTAAGCACTACTAAGTACTCTTTACTTTTGGTTATAATGTTGTGGCTCATGTTCAATCCAAGGCTAAAACAGCTCTATCTAGCTGGCTGCAAGATCTTTCTCAATTCAGTGAATTTAAACTATTACAGTTTCCTAAATATCCTTTTTTCTATAATGCTAAGCATGTCTTAAATTAGTATTTATAACAGTCACCTAAAAGGAAGCATCAAGACCTGGAAAAGAAAAAATACATCCCAGGATACACTTGCTTCTAATGATGTTACTTTATATCAAATAACGGAATTTGATAAGACTGGATCCAGATCCTGACATATTTCATTTGTTTCACATGATTATTTGCACAATGTTTCTTTTTAAAATAAGTTGTGGCTAAGTATAATTTAGGAAACAGAGGCAGTTGCTTTTAGATTTAAAGAAATTAAGCACTTGGCTGTTAAATTTCAGTGTCTGCTCACCATGAACTCTGTGCTGACTTGCCAATATATTATTCTACGGGCTTTTCCTTCAGATAAGTGATTTTAGCAAACAAAGCAACAAAATACTAAACAACCCTTATCAAGTTTGGGTAATGAATGGGCTTGAATTCAGATAGTTCAGCCTCAGTGAATCCAAAGATTTGCTGTGATGTAACACTGCAACAAACCACAGCAACTTCATGAGTTAAATGTCACTAAGTGCTTACAAGGAATGTTGGTTTCATTCCTAAACCTCAAATCAAAATGCGCAGGGGTCCCATAGACAACGCACTTGGTATTTGTTGTCTACCAAATCCTCTCTGCAACACAGAGGTCAAAACAGGGTTGTTCTAGGGAACATGTCAGGAAGAAAACTGTGTTTACAGATCCAGATTCTTCAGAATTGTATTTGTCCAGAACAGATTCTCCAAGTCTCTATAACTGGGGGAGGAAATTCAGTGTAATTTCTCATTGTTCACCTGCTTAATGCAAAGTCTTTTCACTTTGAAAATGATAAAAAAAATTATCCTAGCATCTTGTGTAACATGGTGGTGCAGTACTTATCAAGTTGTAGTGCAGCTCAGATGACTAAGGTTACCAGTTTACAATCTTCCTATTGAAAAATCCTTGTTTGCTTGAGTCCAGGCCTTGATCCATGCCTGTATTGTAACCTATGTCCAGATTGCTTACGTACAAATAGATTGTACGTTATTTGAGCTAAGAAACCACAGATGGTGAGAAAATGAAGAAAACCAAATCATTCCCTGGAACACTTTTGTAAAAGAACTTAGGATGCTGTATGGCTTTCTAAACACAGCTGATCATTGACCATATACATTTTTGCAGACAGTATCTTCAAAAGATTGAAAGTATATCTGCTGTCACATTATTATACCACCCTGTAAACTAGTTAAATCCTGTAAACTAGTTAAATAACATTATCATTATTTTTTTTTTTTAGCTGAGGAAACTGAGATAGTAATAAGCAGCTTATAGGCTCATGTTTTTGTTTAAAAAGGTCACAGAGATCATATTGCAGAGCATGTGGACATTGTGCCCATGTTCTGTTTATTATATAGGGGATGGGTTTAAAATCACCGTGAAAGTAACATTTTTCCCATCATTGACAGATTTTCCCTAGCTTGGTTTACATGAATCCAAACAAGTTCTCAAAATCAAAATCAAAGTCTGTATGAGAAGCAAAAAACATCTGACAAATGAATTCTACTGTGTATTTATTTGACCTTGGTAATATCTCTGGCCACTTAAGTGACTAAAACTTCAGGGCAAAAGTAATGTGCCTTGACTGCTTATAGCTACGAATGTATAAAGGGTTAGCTTAGAAATTTAACAAATTGTATCAATCCTTCATTGTGATGTTAAATAATAGAGCAGAATAGAATCAATACATATCAAGATATTATAATACACTTTTATAGTGAAATGGTTTCTTTTTATTCTAACAGGGACATTTTCATTTTGGCAAGACAGCCAAGAATCTGCAGAAGAATATGAAGAGGAAAACCAGTTGAGGCAATGACGCTTTATTATCTTCCTCCTTCACCTAACCTAGTGTATCTACATGCAAGATTTGTCTGCATCATTTAGCATTGCTCACATCCCTGGAAATCGTGTGTAGTGACTTTGAATAGATACCCTCTAGTGGTTACATTTTCAATACAAAATGGATATGGTTTGCTCCTCGGAATCGAGTATTTACTTAAGAACTAAAGAGATGAAAAGAGCATTCCCTCTTTCCGTTTGTTGCTGTATCAGCAAAGGGAAATAACCTTGGGTTTCTCTAATCTCTGACAAGTTAATTGCATTCCCTCTTCTATCAATTCAAGTACAACATTGGGAGGCTTCATGGTCTCTTGGCCCTGTTTTGGACAGATATGAAAAATTTCATCTCCTGAAATAGATGTACAATCACCTTTTGGCCTATTTTCAGTAAAAAATACTTTTGTCTTCATTTCCTTCAATGTCAATGCAAAATGGATTGAATATAAATTATTGCAGAAATATTTTCTATAGTTGGAGCAAAGGGCTTACATGCAGGGCACTGGATTTTGCTCCCATGTCTGACACTGAGCTTCACCTTTGACTAGACAGTTGCACATTGCATGCCTCTATTTGAAATATGTATTATAATGATTGCTTCACTTAAGCATTTAGCCAGGCTTTAATTATGTATTTGTTAAATCCGTTAAGTTTGAGCAGACAGAAGTACAGATAAATCCACACTTCTGCCTGTAGTGCCTGTTCAGAAATGAGGCTTTATGAAGAAATGAAGTCAAGGACCTTTTTCAAGATACACATATTCCTGAAATTCTCAAATGATCTTAGCTATCTCTGCTCCATACATAGGCAACTTTATCCCTTTTCATCCTGGCTGATAGAAATTATTTCATCATTCAGCATTACCTCAGAGACAAAAAAGAAGAAATCTTTTATCTTCAAATAACACATTAAAAAATTTATCATATGTAAGTAAATAACCAAAGGGTATTGGAATGACCAATGCACTCCAATCCTCAATGTCCTGTGGGTACTGAAAGTTATCTTGATTAAAATAATTTTTCACTTATTTCAATGGGCTATGCATACCATATAGATATTCACTTAAAGAAGTCAACATGCAACAATTGGTTACCTTGGGTATCTTGTCTGTATGTTAAAACATTGTGCAAACTCCAAATTTACAATTTCAGAGGATCCAGAGATATTGTTAGGCAGAGATTAGTTATTTGTCAGTTCTTAAATTTGGGGGAGAAGAAATAAAGATATGAGGCAATGTAAGGAAGGAAATTTTGTGATTGGAATGGAACCAAAAGTGTCAGCCACGTCTCTTTGTAAAGGGAAAATAACAAAAATGTGATGACTCAGCCTCTTGCCTGGAAAAGTGGCCTAGAGAAGGTTATAGGTTAGGTATAGGCTAAGTAATAGCAAAACCAAAACAAATGAAACAAGCCAAAAAAACTATGCTACTTTCAAAAGTGCAATAACAATTGCTGGAATCATTATTTTGGAATTTTAATATTGGTCATCCTCTTGATAGGTACAAATATTTATTTGACATGTAACTTCATGCATTCTGCATAAGCTAGATATGCCTGTTTATTGTCTAGTAAGTATAGTTACATAACAAACTGAGACCTGAGAAATCAAAAGGAATTAGTATTAATAAGATCTTTAGTGATTCTTTGTTATATGCTACTATGAGTAAAAAAAACACAAAGTCATTAAACAGATAAGCTCAATTCCACTTTGAAAATCCTCTATTCTTCTGCTCCAAAATAGTTCATAGATGCAAGATTTCAGGAAAAGGCTGTGGTGATGCTGTGTGTATGTATACACATATATATAAAGTATAAAACAATTACACCAGGACAGATAAGTTTGCACTAGCAGAGAAGAAAGACTAAGTATAATGAGCTTTGCATCTGTGCATTACAAAACTATCTTT
The DNA here is from genome assembly GCA_038380795.1 of Pyrocephalus nanus. Taxonomy (NCBI): domain Eukaryota; kingdom Metazoa; phylum Chordata; class Aves; order Passeriformes; family Tyrannidae; genus Pyrocephalus; species Pyrocephalus nanus. Next base: position 44,834,124 of record CM076265.1, on the reverse strand, counting down.
CCCACACTTCTACCTGATGTTAACATAACATGTACAAATAAGCAATTGGCCATAGTTTAAGACTGGCCCATTTGGTTAAACTGTCTGTACTTTTTCTTCATCCATAGGAGCTACAATACTGTGGTAAGTACAAAATCAGATATATTTTCTGTCAAGGAGTGACCTCCATGAGAGATCTGAGTGTGGTCCAAGTTTTAGCCACCACAGATAAATTTTTCAGCAATTAAATTATCCTCAATGGTACAAAGTACTCTTCACTGTTTTACAGTTGCCTGAAGGATATTCTGCAAATTTCTGTGTTCTGTATATCTCCAGCTTATTACAGTCTTTCATTTCATTCTTCATGTCCATCATGTTCCTGAAGAGCATCAATCAGAATGAAAACTATCTGCATTATAGCAGACCTGCCCTAGGTAAAATACTCCATTACAAAAGCTACTTCACATTAATTGTGCAATAAAGTGAGATTATTCTTCAAGTTTTTATGAAATGTTGGAGTTGGCCTCTGCTTTATGAGGTAGTGAAGAAGATATGTATAGAAGGATCAGAGAAAGTCATCCTATGTCAACTTCACAAGCATTAAGCCAGCTGCCATAAGCCATTATCAGTCCAGAAGCCATTTGATATGAGTATGTTGGTAAGTCTACCCTAATAAGACCTACTGAGAGGCTACAGACACGGCATGCAGCTTATACCCTTTCCACATATGAACTGAGACTTTTCTACAAAGGCTTAAAGGTACCCAAACAGAAAAGACTAACACACAGAACCCTCACTTTGGCAAACCTCTTCTCAGACCCATTCTATCCATGGGTCTCAATCCCCCTGCTAATCCAACCCTTATGTTTTTGTGTATGAAAAGGTTGTCTCGGCCTGGTTTAGGTTTAGGATTGAGACAGAAAGCCAATAGCTACAACTGGAGGTGTGGTAGAGCACAAAAGGGGATTCCAAAGGACATTTCCTTTTCTAGTCAACCCAAACCTTTGACATTCACTTTCCAACTCTGATCCAGTTGGAGTTCTAGACTTTCTGTTGTTCTCAACTGTAACTCTATCTCTAACCCAAACTTTAACTCTAGAGCTAAAGGTATAGCCATCTTTATTGGTTATTCCAGGCTTTTCGCCCTTTGGACTGGAGGGGAGAGGGTGAATGTAGGGGACAGGTCTCACTGTGATTTGGTGACAGTTGTCTGTTCCCATGCTCCACAAGGGAAGCCAAGATCCATCGCCCAAAATTTGGGATCTTGTTTCAGGGACTTAGCACCTGAATTGTGAATTCACTTTCTGATGAGACTGCATGATTCAGTTCAGATAAGCCACCTGAATTACCTTCTTGCAACCACCGCTGGCATCCCTCACAATGAAAACTATGGTTGGAATTCAGAAGTGTGGGTTTACAAAAGAAGTATTGCCAGTTTCATTAGGTAATCCCAGGTACCCACTTACTAACAAGTTCTTTTATATAGTTAGACCTAAACTCTGTTAGGTATGATTTTAAGCTACATTTCTTCCTTTTTTTTTTTTTTCCTTTTTTTTCTTTTTTTTTTTTTCTTTTTTCTTTTTTTATTTTTTCTTTTTTTTCTTTTTTCTTTTTTTTCTTTTTTTCTTTTTTCTTTTTTTTTCTTTTTTTAATATAAAAGCACATTATTCCAAAGTTATGACAAAATGTTTTCTTGAAAAAAGTTAGTATATTCTTATATAAGTCTTTTAAATATGATTCATTTAACAATTGTGAAATAAAAACTCTGACTGGGTAGTTAAGTGTTGCTGTTGTATGAGAAACATACTCACTCATTCTATTACTTAGACATGTGTGGAAAAAACTTATAAAAAATAATTAATTGCACACCATAAAGGTCAGCATTAATAAAAATCAATATGTACATTATTACGCCCACAAAGAAAATAATTAGTGATACTTTTAGGCATCATTAAAATTAAGTATACTAAAATGCATGAATAATGAATTTTATCTGAAAGATACACCTTGTACCTTATGACAGAAGAAAGGCCTTCAGAACTGAACGTGGCTACCTCACAGTTTGAATTATGAGGTGATAAAGAAAAGTTACTTCATAAATTTTAGTCATTGTAGTTGCTCACCATGAATCCTTTAATGTTACATGAAAATAATACTTTTTTCCAGGGCTATTATGAAGTTTCTATTAATCCCAGAAAGAATTATGAGCTTTGGAAAACTTTTCAATTCTTTCCACTGATCTTTTTTCCAGCTTGTCATCCTGAAAATGGTGCTAGAAGGCATTAATATGGTAATAGTATGGGAAATGGCATAAGCATCTTCAATACCTAACTTGTCTATTAAGGAACTCAGAATTGCTAATTATTACCTTTGTTAAAATTAATCTCCTTCTTTTCCTACTGTCTTAGAAATTTCAGGTCTACTTGCTCAATTTTTCACCATTTCTTTTACACTGTAATGGAAATGAGCTGTTGGCTGTATATGGATGACTTCACTTATTGTTGATTCTGAGTAAGAATCTCATACACTTAATCTATGACTAGTCCCAGAACTCAAAATATGAAGACTCTAGGTATAGAAAAGATTTCCAAAGAAACATTATCCTGAAACACATTGGCCCTGATTCTTATTTACATAAAGGCCCCTTTACACATTCTGGCAGCAGAAATGAACCCTAAAGTGTATTTAAATAAAATTTATGCCCAGTCTAAGATTTTTTTATGCTGCCAGAACTGTGTAAAAGAAAATCAGGTCCATTACATCTGAGGCGATTTTTTTTTTCTTTCAACTGTTACACTGTTTATCTGAAAAGCCATTTCTTTTTATTTTTGTAACTTCTACATTGCCCTGTCCAAAGACATTGGTCAATGTCAATGACAAAAATCTAGCCTTAAAAAGAAAACTAATTTGCGGAGTTAAACAAGGAAGTAAAGTTAGGATAACTCTGCTTAAATATAATAAAAAATAGGTGTATTTTATGAAAAGTAATCAATTAAAATTCCTTTCTCATTTTTTCTTTTAATATTCTGAGAAGCTGTGTTGGGGCACTCTAAATATCAGAAAGGTTGATTTTGGATGGGGTTGCAAAATGGATCAGCTGAATGACAGCTTGCAGGAAACCAAATTTGTGGCCATTCTTCACCATAAAGCAGTTATAGCTCTTTCGCAATGATAAAATGAAATTCAGAAAGAATCCTGTTAATTACCTTGTGAAGGATGACTGTTCATTTCCCTTGAAAAAAATGTGTTATGGAGGCAAACTTGTAAGAACTCTTTTAGATTTGCTGTGAAAGGACATGCTTGAAACTATGCTGAAAGGAGACATCCAATGAATTTCTTTCAAACTCAGGCTTTTAGAGTTAATTGCAGACAAATGATGACATTTCTGTTTGATTACAGACCAGTCCCTGGGCAAGTTGCACATAACTCAAATTCAAGCGTTTGTATTGTCTCCTTGAATATCCTTTCTCTAGTCCTCTTACCTGCAGTTCTGGCCCTGGCCTTGCTCCATCTTAAGTTTGTTTTCCCTTACTTTTATGCCAAGATTCCAATGGATTACAGCCTTTCCCTCTGCAGTAAAACCCTCTTGTTTTCATTCCCAGTGGAACATGAAGCCATAGAAAACACAAGATAGCTTACATCTTTAAGGAGAAATATTTTTTTCTTCTGAATTAATTTGTCACTAAATGCATTAGGTTCCAAGTCCATACTGTCCTGAAATTTCTCTGTTATTGTTTGAAATCTATAGGAACTGCAAATTTTCAGTACTCCTTGGCAGCATTCTCATACTTTGGGATTACTTCAGTCAACTCCACAAACCTTGGCAATAAAACATGGGGTTCTGTTGGTAACCTTGATTTGTACCCCTCTTGGAAAGAACTCAAAACCCTGACTCTGCCCTCCCTCTCTTTTTATCCACTCTTCCTGTCTTAACTTTTGCTTTCCCCTTATCACTTATTATTCCTAAGACCCCATTAATGCACTACATAACTAACAGACAGTCTGTTCTGGCAAAAATTCTTTTGGGACAACTAGGTGCCCATAAACACCAATCAAATTTGGGCAAAAATTAGAATTTTCTCCAGTCGCTGAAGTGGACAGCATACTTTCCTGGATTCAGATATACTGAAAACAAGTGTCTGGGTTTTTTAACCCATTGGTGTTCATCTATTTGATCAGGGATGCAATAAAATTTATATCCTTAAATCCACTGCCCTACTTGGATTTTCTTTTGACGTTATTAGAGGTCTCACAACACTGAGGGAAAATTAGGAGTTGCCAATTATCATGAAAAGAACATGAAACCTTTGCCTTTTTTATATAAATGATTTTTATCTTCACAGATGCAGACTCATGAGAAAAAATGCTGAAATGTCTTGGAGGAAAGCCAAATGTCCATGTGAGGTGGAATAAAATGATTAATAGTCAGACCAAGAGCAAAATATTCAGATATAGTTGTAAAAAGGAGGTAGATTTAGATGAACATGTAAATCAGAAATATCTAAAATATAGAGCCTTCTTCCTCTGTCATATAAGATTCATATAAGATTTTACTATGCTTTGCTTAATATAAGTCTATTTTCTTTTCCTGCTCCCTTTGATCATTTGTACAAAATATTTTTTTACTCTTCTGGACCTCTACATATTTCTTTAGTTTCCTTGGACTGTGTTCCATTTTAATTACCAACTTGATAATAACTTAGAAGACTTTCAACATGTAATACTTTTGTCACAAATGAGGGAATAGTTCTCAGATGCTGTCTAGAAATTCACAAGCCATATCCACCATTGCAATTCTCCCATTATCTAACATAACTGGTAAGGACCTATGATGCACTGGCTGAGATCCCTCGCTTCCTACGCTGTTTAAATGTGGTTTGCAAAGTCTCTGAAACTTAGTGAAATGTTTTAGGTAAGCTGGTACTGCTCTTATCATATTTTTTTTTTAAGTACAATATTCTGATAAATTTCATAACACTTTAGGTTTACATTGAACTCATTCAGCAAAATGTTTACCTTATTACATAAGTAGAGTCTGTGTACATAAAATTATGACAGATGGGTGGAAATAGTTTTCTTTACCATTGATCAGATGAAAAATTATCCCTAGGATATATAACCCATTTTTCATTTCACTTCAGAATGCTTCTTTGAATAATCTCATATTATTCTCACTTTGGCATGGGCAAAACTGAGGCAAATATTAATACAATTCATTGGTCTCTCAGTCCCTTCTGATCTTGAGAGATCTGCTCATTGGCACACTATTGGGCTCAACACACCTCAGAGCAGAACTGAGAGAGACAGCCAGAGAGACAACTAACAGATTCAGAAGCATGAAGAAATGGTGAGACAATTGATTAAAATTGTGGGTGGTTTTCTCTAATAGCATCAGCAAGAGTTTTGAAGTGTCTTGTAGGTGTCACTGTGCAAAATAGTTTCAAGGGTGCTATAAGTGGGAGCATACTGAAGACATTTTGTGAATCTTTATAAAGAATACTTTTTAAATATGAAGAAAGGATAAAAGAAACTAAATGAAAAAAGAAAAGAGAACACTGAACGTGGACCCAAGGTCACCTTGGGGGATAATTGCAAACCCAGAGAGGGTCGGGTCTGCAGATTTTCTCCATGCTTCAAAATCATCAGGTCACAGTGCAGTGAAAAAAGAATATGAACCTAAAGCAGACTGCTTATCTTCATAATTACTAATTATTAGTAATTTGGCAGTTATTACAAAATAGAGCTTAAATCTTATTGTGTTGTATCCACTGCATAACCTTAGGATTGCAAGCACTATATAAAGGAGACAAACAAAAAACCACACCAAACCCACAAAAAATCTTCAAAGGCATAGAGGTAAGTGGTATAACAGTTTCACCTTTCTTAGCATGATAGGTGAACTCAGCCAAAATCATAACACAGTTTTGTCAGGTTACCTTGTTAGGGTGCATTTGTTCTGATACTAAACTGACAGGATTGAAGGGGAAATGCTCTCTGCTCCCACCTCACCGGGATGGAGCTGGAGTGCCGAGAACCCAGGTGTAGGGCGCAGCAGGAAACACACGGCACGCAGGCAGGCAGGCAGGCAAAAAGAGTTTATTCAGGTTTCCCGCGGCTTATAAGGATCCTGGGAGGAAGGGAGGGGCTTGGCTACTCGGCTAGTGAATGGGAGAGACCGAGAGGGCAATACCCAGTAAGCACCCAGGAACCGAAGTAAGGCAGGGGAAACAACCAATGGGGTTATGCTAGGGGCGTGACCGCGCTCTGGGGGCAGAACAGGAGCTGCATTCCCAGGCAAGCAGCATGGGATGGTGGGGGGGAGAGGTTACATAATATGAGGTAACGCGGAACAATGATTTCGCAACATGAGGTTTCTCTGAGTTGACTCCAGGAGTTCTCTTGTGCTGCAACTGTTTCTCCTCTACGACTGATGTTTCCACTGCATGTATTCCACGTTGTCTCCCACAATTCCTCCGTTTTTATTTAGTAAAGAAACATAGACTTGAGAAACATTGTGCATCACCAAACCTTGAAGACATTTGACTATACAGGGGAGAACACACAGAAGGATTAATAACACAAACAATCCTAAAAACAACAACAATTTTTTTTTTTTTATGGGAGTTTGCATTTTGGTGAAAAAAACTGTGAGACAATTTTGCTTTTTCAAAGTTGTCTGGTATAACTGCTGCCTGAATCAGGTGTTCTGCATTAGCAATTTGGTCTGCCATCCGATTTCCTGCTGCAATGGGCCCTTGGGGTAAGACTGCCCAACAGTAGCGATGAGAGGGTTCTTCTGCATTAGTTGAAGGCACTGTAAATGCAAATCTGCGAGAGTCTTTAGGGTTTAACCTGATGTTATAAAAAACAGTCCTTGATATCAATAATAACAATAGGCCAATTAGAAGGCAGCATAGTTGGTGAAGTAAGTCCTGGTTGGAGAGCCCCCATAAGCTCTATTATTTCATTTAGTCTTCTTAAGTCCTGTAAAAGTCTCCATTTTCCATTGGACTTTTGTATTGTGAAAATGGGGAAGTTCCAGGGACTATCTGTTGGCAGGATATGTCCTTTTTCAAGTTGTTCATTTACTAACAGTTTGATTTGCCGCAGTTTTTCCCCTTTTAGAGGCCACTGGGGTACCCAGATGGGCTCACCTGAGAGCCATGTAAGGGCAGGGGACTGCGGCTCTCCAGTGGCCTCAAGACTAAATTTGAAGTAGTGAGATGGATGTTCCATTGTCCTATTATATCCCTCCCCCAAAGGGTCATTGGAACATTAAGGACATAGGGCCTTGCTGAAGCAGTTTTACCCTCTGGCCCTTCAATTAGTAAAGTGAAAGCACTTCGGAGTGGTGTTTGAGCTCCTCCTACCCCTCTAATGTCAATATAGGGCTTGGTGGTCCTCCAGTCCTTTGGCCAGTCTTTTTCTGCGAAGATGGTGACATCTGCTCCTGTGTCTATAAGACCTTTAACTTGAACACACTGGTTAGAGTTGGGAGGAAACACAGAACAGGTTAACATTGGCCGATCAAGCAAAATAGATTGTGTCCATTGAACCATAGGCATAGAGTCTAAGTTGTTGTCCCCTGTCTCGATGGGGGTTAGATTGGCAATAGGTGTGTCTGTGTCAAGCTCCACAGGTGGAAACAAAGCTTTTACAGTCACCTCTATTACCTTGGGATTGTCCGTTGTTACTGATTGAGGTAATACCATTATACCTGTTTCAGTTGAGGTAGTACTTCCAGTTAGGATGTATTGTCCAGGAGGTACTGGTGAATTACCAGTTGGTTTTACAAGAATTTGTTGGTAATCATCACTGTGTATGGTGATTGGGTGCGGAGATGCTAGTTCCACCCTAGAGACACTTGCCGAGTGGGAGTGTGCCGGAGTGGGGGGAGCCGGTGGTTTTGGCTGGGGTGAGGGGCAATTTATATCATAGCGCTCCCCTAAGCGCTCAGTTCCTCGTTTCCTGGAAACCGGGGTCAGCTTTTGTGGGAGTCTTGGTGAGAGTGGCTTCCCCTCTTTGTCATAGTGCGACCTACAATCAGCTGCCCAGTGTAATCCCTTTCTGCATCGGGGACACAAGCTGGGTGGCACTGTAGGGGCTCTATTCAGATGAGGGCAATCCCGTTTAAAGTGACCCGACCTTTTGCAGTGGTGACAAGTGGGAACAGTTCGGTGGTGTTGTGCAGCCATTGCTTCGGCTGGTGGGGGATTATCGGGGGTGGTGGGTATAACGTCTCGGCAAGCTTTAACCATATCCATAGGGGTAGGATCTTTTAATGTCCTTAAAATACGTTGACAGTCCTCATTTGCTTGTTCTATGGCTAATTTTTGAAACAGAGAATCTTGAGCCTCTGGAATTTTAAATTGTTTTGTGAGAGCATCCTTTAATCTCTCAGCAAAGTCCAGAAAAGGCTCCGTCGGTTTTTGACGGATCTGTGTATAGGATTCAGTGACTTCAGAGGCTTCAGCAATACTGCGAATTGCCTCAAAAGCTAGGGACTTAGATTTTTGCAAATCATTTAGAGGAATTGTGGCTTGGGCGTCATTAGATGAAAATGGCCCAGTGCCAAACATTCTGTCAATAGTATTATCAATTGGGGTACCAGTGGTGGGGAATATTTGTTCTGCATGTTTGCGTATTAATGCTTTCCACTCTTGTAGGAAAAGAGTGTTTTGCAGTTTAGTAAAAAAAGCATCTGATAACATTCTTATATCATTAGGAGTCAGGTTGTAACCTGCAAATAATGACCTCAGAATTTCTAAAGTATATGGTGAACTGAGGCCGTAATCGCTTATTGCCTTTTTAGTGTCTTTTAGGAGTGGCAGGGGCAATGGGCTCCAGTGGGGAGGACGGTTATTGCGGCGGTAAACAGGGTATGCCTCATTGAAATAACAATCATTTGCGGCTGCTTCCTGATGTGAAGGGTAGCAACCTTGAGTGGCTAGAGCACATGGCTCGGGTAGACTGGGCACGTGGGCGTGGCCATTTTGAGAGGCCCTCACTTCCGGAAGACCGGATGTGGGCGGGGCTTGAGGCGGTGGTTTGTCCCCCCAAGGATCAGAAAAACTCGATGGTATCGAGGGCGGGATAGCGCCACCCGGCTGCATGGCAGGGTAATCGCCAGCAGTCCGAGATGCAGCTAGGGAAGCTGAGGTCACCCTTGTGGGGTCAGGGGGGGCCACCCAGCCCTGAGGCATGGGCTGGTGCGGGCTGCTGCTCGTGTGTGGGGAAGGGGGAGGGGGCGGGGTGGCCATGCGGCTGGGGCCATTGTGGAGCTGGGGGGGCGAACGTGCCACGGCATGCCCTGGCCTAGATAGCGGCGCAAAGGGTAGAGTTTTCCCCCCTACAGCTGTTCCCGACGCCATACGCGCGCATCGACCGCAACCCTGTTCTACCTCCCCCTCTCCCACCCCAGAGTTCATATTTTCATTTCTTTCCAACAAAGTTAAAATCGAACGCCAGGCGATAGAGGCTTGGGATGCGAGAGTGTCATGCGCCATTGTAGCTGTCCACAATTTAAGTCCCAATTTGTCCCATTGTTCATAGGTGTGTGTGCAGGGAACAGTGTGATTATTCTTTGAAATCCACTTAATCAGAGCTTTTAATGACTGTTTATCTAATGGATGTCCATGAAGGTAAATAAATTTTTTTAAACGCTTATAGGTATCCTGCTGTCTTTTAGAGGATAGTAAACCCATGATTTAAAAGCGAGGTTACAGGGTTGAGGGAACTATACAACTGCTGGCCTACCTCAAATTCTAGGCAGGTCGAAATCCAAAGCTGAGTTGTAGAATTCGTCTGAGCGCGAAGCCAAAATTCCACTTCGTCGCTTGAGCCCAGAGACTTCCGAAAGAATTTCTACATGGTAGAAATGCAGGCGGAGCTCCTCACACGGGGCACCATTTGACAGGATTGAAGGGGAAATGCTCTCTGCTCCCACCTCACCGGGATGGAGCTGGAGTGCCGAGAACCCAGGTGTAGGGCGCAGCAGGAAACACACGGCACGCAGGCAGGCAGGCAGGCAAAAAGAGTTTATTCACGTTTCCCGCGGCTTATAAGGATCCTGGGAGGAAGGGAGGGGCTTGGCTACTCGGCTAGTGAATGGGAGAGACCGAGAGGGCAATACCCAGTAAGCACCCAGGAACCGAGGTAAGGCAGGGGAAACAACCAATGGGGTTATGCTAGGGGCGTGACCGTGCTCTGGGGGCAGAACAGGAGCTGCATTCCCAGGCAAGCAGCATGGGATGGTGGGGGGGAGAGGTTACATAATATGAGGTAACGCGGAACAATGATTTCGCAACATGAGGTTTCTCTGAGTTGACTCCAGGAGTTCTCTTGTGCTGCAACTGTTTCTCCTCTACGACTGATGTTTCCACTGCATGTATTCCACGTTGTCTCCCACACTAAACTGTAATCACTTCAAGGCAATGGTTAATATTCCTTGAAGTGTGCATAAGGGCCAGTAAGGCAAAATTTCTTCCTTGCCATTAGAGGACAATAAAGACAGCATGAAAATACTTGGACACACAAGACTTGACTTGTAAAGGTACAATAATAAGGATGTTACCTGAGCTAAACAGAATCAGACAGAGAGACGACGTAGAAGTTTAGGCCCTAAGTCCCCTACTCTTTTGGCAGCTACATCTGTCTAGGTTTCTGCATGCCAGTCTGCAGATGTAGGTAGCAGCTGCAGAGGTTGGGGGGAGTGAGAATTCATGCAAACAGGAGATGGATGAGGAGGGGTCTTCTGCATAGAGGATCAAGGATGCTAATCTGGCTCACTGTCCAAACTGCTGAAACTCTGACAAATTCAGAGGCCCTTTCAGCATGCTTTTGGAAACCTGAATGCTCATTACCTCCTACTAGAAATTTTACTGGGGCAAAGATCTTTTGTGATGTTGAGCAGAACCAGAAATCAGATCCCTTATGACAATGTTTATATATTTCCTACAAGGCTCGTTTCCCCTTGTAAAATGTATATCTCATTTTCCCTGACATATGACATCACAGACATACATAAACATCTTTCTTTTACTATAGTCCAGGTGTAGTCATTCACCTGAGTCAATATATCTAACACAATTAATTGAAATAAATCTATAAATCTTGAACAGCTGCAGCTTTTGGAGAAAAAAAAATGCTTTATGGACACAGATCTATTGTCACCCCCTGCACAGTCACATTTTCGCCTGCACACATAAACACACAGACACTCATCATATATGACTCTGTACCCATTCTCAATAGCATTCATTCCACTTTAAACCACCTGTCAAAACAGCCATTTAATTAGGTTAAGCTGTCTGGCTTTGTGAAAAGGTCTTACTGTACTCTGTTGTCCTTGTTATAAAATTAATAATTTGACCAACTTCTGAGGGGACAGGTTTTTGCACTTGAGAACATCAAATTAAATCCACCTTTGCCAAACAGAATAATAATAATAATTAAAAAAAAAAAAATTTGGTGTCTGAAACTTTGAAAGCAACACTTCATTTATAATCTTTTTCTAGTGCCAAACTACAAATTATGTAAAGAAATGGAACTGCAGCTGCAAAGAAGCCAAGACTGTAACATGGAGCACACACCACCCTTGCAGTTCTTGGGGCAGTTTCAAGGCAATGAACCTATCAAAGGATTCACACTGTAGCTGAGCAACCTATTTGGTGACCAGTTCAATGAGGAAGAGAAACAGTCTCTTCAGTTTACTGGGATCTCTCTTACACTGAAGTCTTATTCCTGGGACTATCAAGGTAACTTTGTGCCGGCCTTGTGAATCACAAGCTCCCTGAATACCATCTTAGTTTAGAGCTGAAAATACTCTGGTGATACTGATCTGTCAGAATAACCTTTTTTTGTCAAGCAACAACACTCAAACAAAATGAATGTCTAAGAAAAGGGAGAGTTGTCAGGCTGTGGCTACATCATGGTAACTTCTAAGGAACTCAGGTTCCTGCCTGTAGAAGTAGGATGCTTTCAGTGGGAGTAAAAATGTCCAGATTTCCATGTCATTGATTCTATCTTGATCTGCCTGGTTTTTTCAGGCTTTTCAGGCTCTAAAATGTAATTGCAGAAAAGCTTCCATTTATTATGGTAGTTAACACTGGTGTCACTTGCTAAAACAACTGACAGTACTATACTGAAAGTCTATTTAGTATGAAGGCCAGGTTCTTTAAACTTTTCCAAAACATAGCATGATCCCTGTGGCTCTTATATACTAAGGAAGACATAGTTATGAAAGAGATGATCAAGAGAATCTTACCTGACAGGGTATATGCAGATTAAAAAAATTTATTTTAGTTTTGAATTAACTGGTTACTTATATGCATTAACTACTAGGATTTTGGCCAATTTATTTATTTGTATAGTAACTGCAGGATATGAAATTTATTTTGTCTGAATTATAGCTCCTCTGGTACATTGAAAATAAAACAAAGGAAATAAAAAAGAAAGAAAGATCATAATTAAGAAAAACTTATTGTCTGCTAGTTATTCATGGCTGGGTTCTTTTTCCCTTATCTTGGAAAAAGAATACTATTTTACCTGTTGGTTTTGTTTTCCAGCTCACAGAAGTGTGGACCACTTGGGATAAGATGAATTAACTAGGTTTTATCATTAACAAATTTCAAAAATACACTGCTCTCAAATGCTCAGGTCTACACGGCAACTATCCTAAGGTGCACCTAACCTACAGCTACAACAAATTCAAGTCAGGCTCCAAATCTGCCTGAAAAGCTTAATATGTGAAAGCTTGAAGTGTAACTTCTACTTTACCTTAAATGTTGTCCATTTTCTGTACAGCCGTGAAATAAGCTACTTCTGATCAAACATCTTTTTCTCTGGATGCCCTTTCACTGAGACTCTGCATTTCTATTCTTCAGTATAAGTCAACCTCTTTAAGCAGTTTTGAAGCTTTGCTTCAAAAGTCAACAAACATTGGTTTTAAATAAGCCAATAAGCCAGCTATTTATTCTTTCTTTTTAGAAACTAACATGTAACATTTTTTACTTCTGCTAGCTTTTCCTCCAAGCTTCCTTCTCTTTATTTTTTTCTCTGCTATTGCTGTTTTCTGTAAATTTATAAGAGACAAGTGAAGTATGTCTTTATTTTTCAGGCTTACATTCCACTTCTATGTGTGGCTTTCTTAAAGTCTTTCTGTCTCTCCAATGTTGTTCTAGCTGAGCAGAAGCTGTGGTTTACCAAGAATGTTCTCTGGAATGTGCAAACAGAGACTACTACAGTTTCTATAAACCTAGCAGTTCTTTCTCTGATAACCAGAAAATATCAAGCAAATGTTTTTATGTTTGTTTTTTTTTTTAATGCATAATTCTACTTAGATGACACCAATTTTCTGGATTCAAGTGAAGCTTTTCTGCACCAAGTTCATCTTATTGTTTTTAGGCCTTTACTTTTTTATTTGTTGTAGAATGTCTGAACTTTTTCTGCTTTGCAGAGTATTTTTTATTGACTTCTATTCTAGGACTTCTTACTTAGTGGGGATTTTGATTGTTTGTTTTTTTCTAATATGTTAATTTTATTTAGTTTGATCCAATATCTAAGGATTTGCAGGAAAAAAAAAAAAAACAAAAAAACAACAAAAAGACCAAAAAACCAAAATACTCCCCCTCATGCTCCTAAACACATACTACTGCAGGTTTCCCTTTTGTTAGCTCTGTTGATCACACAGCTACAGGGCAAGTTGGTTTAGTGAGATGATTGACAGAAAGACAAGTACCAAAAACGTTCTGGTAATTCTGTGGAGCAACATACCCTCAGTGGCTTCGTTTCCTGTAAGTCTTTCTAAAATTTCATGGTAATCTGTATACCTTTTGGGTCAAAGAGATTTCCTGCAGATTTCCTGTAGATTTCACTGCAGCATCATTTCCTGACAGCACAATGAAAGTGCCAACTGCGGTTCACTTTGTCCTGACCTGTCAGCAGGACGTATTCAGTATATGCTGGCCACAGTCAAAATGTCCTTCAGCTGATCACCCTTTCTGCCTTGTTCTTTAGTATCCCTATGTGCAGCACCCAAGATTTCAGTCCAAGACTCTCAAAATGTTAGCCTGGTTTCACAGAGAGCTTCTGAACTCTCATTCTCAGGTCGTATATACATATTTTTTTTAATTGTTGAAAATCATAAAAACCACCTAAAGCTATTTTCTTGTCTTTTTGTTTGTTTTGTTTTGTTTTTTTTTCAAAGGTATCAGCATATTTCTAACATTCTCTTACCTGAGATGATTAATAAGTCCATCTTGCATTTAGATGAATATTGGATTTTGGTTAGATTCCCCTCAGAAACTGAGAACCCTGATTGAAAAAATAAACAAGACATGGATTTGTCAGGATGCTTTTCTAATATGTTCTAATATATTCTATTATCAGCAGCTCAAGTCATCATACAAAGAGAATGACCAAGAAGCCATGTGCTGTGGGCATTTTATGTTCTGGGCCCTGATAAGGACAAGGCAATACTTACCTAACGGTGCATGAATATAAATTAGTACTCAGATTAAATATAGTTGAATTTATGAGAGCAAGCAATCTAGCCTCTGCCTGAGCTACAGACTGAAAGTCGTTTTCCTTGTGTCTTCACTTGCCCAAACAATCAGCCCAGTAGAGCATAACCTCTTCATTTTTTAAAAATTCTATGCTGCATAGTATGATAACTCAATATGTTATTCTTAGTATTTTCTGATATCCTGGCAGCTGTTGCATTATTACTGCTAAAGTTTTAATTTTGTACTGGATCATGGTGTGACTGTTAATGCTTGTTCTTCATCAAAAGCGTAATGGATGTGAACAGTAATTGCATAGAGTTAAAAGGGGTTAATTGGGCACGCAAGCTTCTCTGCAGGTCGTCCACATGGCTGTAAAATCCAGTGGTACTGCAAAAAAACATCTTCTCAGTAAAAAAAAAGGACATCTCTATATAACATTCAAAGGACATTGGCATTATTTTGACAGGTAGTGTGCTATGCTAATCTGTCATTAGTGCCATGCATAAATTTATATAAATATCCACAAACTTCCCAATTCATTTTGCTAGACATTTTCTTATCCCAGTGAAAGACAGAAAATAAAAAAAAAAGTTTGCTTTCAGAGCATATGGCATATAAAATCCCCGGTATGTGTCTGTGTATATATATGAAAAACATGGGGGAAGACAGAGAGAGAGAAAATTCCTATGAATTTGTTTTATTATCTCCAGATTATTTTCTGTCCCACATTTCATTCACCTCATTTTCACTTTATAGCTTTACAGGAAAACAATGATCAGTGTCTGAAAATCATAAGGCACTGAACAAGCACTAGGCACAATCAAATGTATATTTTTATGTATATCTGTAGCTGCTGCTACTGCATTCAGCTCTATGTATTGATGATTTTCAAGTATTGTGACTGATGGCAAAGAGACAGATGCCAAAAATCCTCATGCCAGTGCTAATAGTGTCATGCTACAAAAGCAGCTGACACTAATGGACCTTCTGTGGCACCCCAGTGAGTGAACAACTCTACAGTGAGAGTGGAAGAACTCAGATTCTGACTGATGTTATATACTAAAATAAAGTTCCATCTTCAGTGTCTCTCAGAAAAGAAAAAAGGATTTATTATCTAATGATCCTTAAGGGTTATGTTGACTTTAAAGGATAAAAGTGTTTCCTCTTTTTAGTTGCACAAAAAGCATGTCTATTTTATTAAGTTTATAAACAATATTACATATGGTTCCTTGGGGAAGGAGGATGGAACTGATTTCTGTATGCATATGGGTAAGCACCTGAGCTGTTTGTTTGTTCATATATTCTTTGGCCCATATGACAGCTAAGCAGATGAAAAAGGTACAGGTAATATCCACAATATCTGCACATACAGTGTGACTCAAGATAACTGATGAATACAGAAGACTACACCCTCTATTCATGTTAAAAAGGTTGTTAAATATAGTTTAAAAAGCTCTGTCTTTGTTCATTAATTCTGTACTAGTGTAATTTACTCACTGCACAGTCTTCTACTGTTTGATACTCTTCAGAGGGACAAACCAAGTTGATCCTGTTTTTATCACATTTTTGATCACCTTTTCTCATAAAAGTGCCCCTCTCTGTTTTGATAACAAACCTACAGAAGGGATTTGAACCAAAGTATTCACAGTGACAAAGTTTGGTTAATGTAAATTTCACTGACATAAATAAAGCGTTAGTAACTTAGGACATTTAGTTCCATCCAAGGAAAAATCAGTCAATGGGCTTTTCATAAAGCAATTTAAATTATTTTGAAATAAAAATGTTGAGCACCTTAATATTATATATGCTGGGTTTTTTTGTTTTTGTGTTTTTTGTTTTTTTTTTTTTTTTTTTTTGTTTTGTTTTTTTTTTTGGTTTGTTTTTTTTTTGTTTGGTTTGGTTTGGTTTGGGTTGGGTTTTTTTGTTGTTGTTTTGGTTTGGTTTGGTTTGGGGTTTTTTTTATGTTTTTTTTTTTTTTTTTTGACTAAATCATGAAATAGACTATAATTCTTTGAAGGATCTTCTTGCTTCACTGTGTGCTAGATTTTATGTTAGCAGGATTTGGTATATGTATCAGCAGGGAGATGCAACTCATAATAGCAGCCAGTGTCATTTTACTTCCTTTAAACCAGTACTTTCTCAATATTTTACAAATTATGATTAAGGTCACAGCCTCATTAGCTTCATAATAAAGTATTTTGCCTACCGATCATAAAGATGAACAGAATTATGTTCTAGAGAAGGGTGCAGAGTCTGATTTCTCAAGCCCTGATGTAAATAAGTCATGCCAAGATAGCTTTGAAGAAATTTTTGGACAGTCCTACTGGGGATGATGATGACTGTATTAGAGATGCAAGCCAATGGTTAATAAAATAGTTCATAGATCTGCAATCTCTTATCTGGCTGTAGAGATGATGCAGCTCCTTAAAAGTACATAGAATGTATCTGTACTGAATGAAAGTAAAGGGACACAGTCAACCTGATATCTAACCAATTACTAAATATGAGCTAAAAGTGGTTCCACAGACATTTACAAAAGCCTTCCTGCTTCCTAGAATTTGCAGGGGGATTATTTGTAAGTAAATCACATATTTATGGCTGATTTCTGACATGTCATAATCCCATTTTTTTTCTGTTCTGACCACTTGGAGTTTCGAAGATCTTAGATGTGAAAACTTTCCTTTCCTACAGAGAATAGCCATTCCGTACAGACTTGTATAAGCTTTAACACAGTAAAAAAATTCCTTATGTGCTCCTCCCAAGCTGCATGTACATTTAAAGAACTGCTACTACCTGGTAGTAAGTACAGGTAATTACTGTGCTTTGAAATAAAGAAAAAAATAGAAAATAATAATTAAATAAAATAAAATTAAAAGTGTGTTCTCTTGTTTTCATCTATCAGAAAAATACTGCAGGGCTGGTCCCTTTACAGTGCAAATAGAAGACTCTCTGTTAGTGGCATATATAGACACATTGCACCAGTCTGAATGGGGTAGATGAGCTACTACTGTGGGGGAAAAACTCCCAACTAATGTATGGGTTTTGGGGTGGCACTTAGCATAGTTTTTTAATGCTCAGATTGTAGTGACACAGAGAAAATGTAATTCTTACTGACATCTTCAATATGTATCTGCTCTGACAACCTTGATTAAAAACTTTGCAAAGTTTGTCCTATGTAACAACTGGAAAATATGTAACAAAATTACTATGTAGTAAAAAATTCCTAAAGGTTAAAATGGGATTAAGACATGTGGGACACTAAATCTGCGATATTTCTACTTTTCAGGTGTCAGGTACAAATTCAGAAGACATTTTGAGACATGGTGAAATACATAGAGAAAACACTTTTTTTTTTTTTCTGGACATATTTGTCTTTAGGCAAGTGGAGACAGAGTGACTGAGTCATGACAAGCACTCAGAGAGACCTCCCTGAGTGTCCAGAACAGGATAGCACAGAAAAGTCTGCCCTGACATGCTGTGACGAATCTCACTCCCTCCTTAGTGAGTACTAAATTGAGTAACTGTGGAGTTACTGTTCCCTTAAATTCTCTTCTTGATTCATAACTGATTTTTTTTTTTTAAATTACAAACTCCCAGTTGATTTGCATAGTCCGCTCTGAGCTGTATATGAAGTGTATATGATGTTGGGCTGTTCACAAAGATAGATAGACAGTGAAATTTGTCCTAAACCCTACCCTGCAGAACCAGAAGAGGTGCTGCTTTGCAGAGAAGTTGATAAGATAAAGGTCAGCTAAAATCCTACTAGAAACCTTGGTGATGCTTTAAAGTAGGTCCTTAGGAGAGTGAGCTGGTTACTGAAGATAGGATTCTTTGTGAAACTTTCACTGCTTTCCATAAAAGTCAGTGTTTCAGTGAAATGAGCTTTCATCTCAGCAAAGCAGACTCTATCTATGGTTACTCTATCTCGAGAGAAGCCCTGAGCCAGTAACTCCTTAATGGTACAGGGTGGAGGGGAAGATAGGTCCATACTAGGCTGAGGCACAAGCTCATTTTCAGATTTTATGGAATCATAGAATATGATGAGTTGGAAGGGAGCCATTAGGATCATTGAGTCCAACACCTGGCATGACACCACAAGAATCACACCACATGTATTGTCCAAACACTTCTCTGGGAAGCCTGTTCCAGGGCTCAACCACATTCTGGGTGAAAAATTTTCCTGATGTCTAACCCAAACCTGCCCCAACTCAGCTTCATTCTGTTTCCTCTAGTTCTGTCACTGGTCATGAGAGTGAAGAGGTCAGTACCTGCCCCTCCATTTACCCCTCACAAGGAAGTTGTAGACTGAAATAAGGTCTCCCCTCAGGAGAAGTTACCTCTCCTCTCCAGGCCGAAGTGACCTCAGCCACTTTGGGAAGCCATATGGCTTCCCCTCAAGGCCCTTCACCATGTCCATTGCCCTCCTTTTAACACTATCTAATAGCTGAATATCTGTCGTATATTATGGGGCCCAAAACTGCACACAATATTCAAGGTGAGGCCACATCAGTGCAGAGCAGAGTGGGACAATCCCCTCCCTTGACTGGCTGGTGTTGCTTTGCCTAATGCCCTCCTGGTTGCCAGGGCACTGCTGATTCATACTCAACTTGCTGTTGACAAGGACTCCCAGATTCCTTTCGGTGGCACTGCTTTCCAACATCTCATTCCCCAATCCATACACACAACCAGGGTTGCCCCATCCCAGGTACAGAATCCATCAGTTTCCCTTGTTAAACTTCATATGGTTGGTGATTGCTCATTTCTCTCATTTGTCATGTTCTCTACAGGGCCTCCCTGCCTTTGAGGGAGTCAACAGCTCCTCCGTTTTGTGTCATCTGCAAACTTGCTTAGTATCCCTTCCAGTCCTGCACCCAAGTCCTTCATGAAGATGTTGAAGAGCACAGTGCCCAAGATGGAGCCCTGTGGAACCCCCGCAGTGACAGCTCACCAGTCTGATGTTCCCTCATTCACTGTTACCCTCTGGGCCCAACCTGTGAGCCAAGTGCTCAACCACCACATGATGTGTTTACCCATCTGTGTGCTGGACATTTTGTCCAGAAGGATACTATGAGAGACGGAATCAAAGTACTAAAGGTTTAAAAAGCAGAGGGTCAGAATAAAAGTAAAATTAAAGCTCTCATCACTAGCACATGAGAAGGATTACAAGAGAATAATATGACAATTCCTGGACTAATCGTTGGGCAATGTGCAGAAGTAATTAGCATCAGCAGTAGAATCCTGTCACTAATGCATAAGGGTCCACATTATGCTGTTCCTGGACCCCTGTCTACGGTGTGTCTTAGGTGGCAATGCATCTGCTCACATCCTCCTGTAATGTAAGAATTAAGGTATTATATAGAATCATAGAATCATAGAATAAGTGAATCAGATGGGTTGGAAATAATCAGTAATGGAGAATACTAATAATATTTCTCACCTGGACTTAAAAGTAAGCATCTTGCTTTGTATTTCTGTGAGCCTTATTTCCAGGCTCCAATAGAGTCGCAAAGCTCTTCAGAGCCAGGTATAATTGCTCAATGTAACATTTAAGCAAACTTTGTAGCATGCTTGCTTGTACCCTGAATGGCCAGACACTAGTCTTTATGCCATTTGTGCTCTCTGAGTCACTTCTGTCTGTCTTTGAAACCAGTGTCCGTAAAACGAAAGATTAATGAGATCATCTGCAGGCATCCCTCATGCAAATAGCATTCTACCTCATCACTACCTCTACAGAATGACATTTGACCTGCTTCACAAAATACTGTCTCATATTACTGGTTGTGCAGGGTCACTCAAGCAAATACACAAATTAAGCTTTCCTGGTAACCCATTAAAACATGCTCTTCAGTAAGCCACAAGAGATCAACAAAATAATTACTCTAAGCAGACTGGATTTCCAAAATTATTTCCTGACTTTTTGACTTCCTTTTTTTTTTTTTTTTAATGATAGAAAACATAATTTCTACATTGGGAATAAAAGAAGGTTTTGCAGAATAAATGGAGAGAAAGAGAGAGAAAGAGGAGGGAGAGAAGGGGAAGGAAGGAGGGAAGGAAGGGAAATTGAAAAGTAAGAAAGAACAAAGAAGGAAGGGAGGAAACAGGAGTTGTCTAACTTTCATCTGCACGCAAAATGCATTCTGTAAAGTGAAGGAAACTGAATCCTGTGTACCCAGTGTATAAAGTGATTTCTGTTAAAGTTTCATCCCACTCTATATTTTCATAAACATATATTTTCATAGTTTTTTATGAAAAAATATTTCATAAAATATTTTGGTTATGAAGAAAACTACAAATCTGCAACTCATGACTGATACAGCTCCTTTTCCCCTAATTAAGTATTTAACTAAAATCCATCTGGTATCCGGCCATATGCAATCAGCTCATTCTTCAGACCCTTGCTATACAGGGAAAGGAATTTAATCCATGTTCCATTGTTTCTTGCTACATAAAACTAAACCCTCTGTTTCTTCCTCCCTCCTCTGGGAATTCCTGTGGTGCAGTACAAAGCATGCATTAAAGTAGAGATGTTTTAATGGACCATTAGTTTTCTCACTGGAGGCTTCAGCAAAGGAAATATTTTGCTGTGGTCATTGGTGAGCACAAAAGATATTAAGGGATATGACACACATGTTTTTATATCCAAATTATTCTGAACTTCTACAAAATCCAGTGCAGAGAAGATTAAACTCAGAAGCTAGAACAGGATTTTTTCTTGGTCAAGGACAGCAGGAATCTCAAGTTGCAGTCTTAATTTAAACCATAAAAGTGACTTAGGATCCCCTCTGGCTACCAGGTGTTCTACAGTCACTGTCTTCTGTGTTTTGTGGGTGCAGCTCTTGGCAAGTCTGCAGTGGCCTGTCTGTTTTCTTCCTCATATATGTGTCTGTCCCATTTGGAGAATCAGTTTGACATATTGAATAGAATAAAAATCAAGACATAGCCTTTCTAGGTAAAACTGACAAATATGGGAAGGGAGGAGGGGAAACAAAAATAAATGGCAAAACAACCTAAATCTAAGAATATTTCAAACTTTATTTGTCTGTTTGCATGTATATTTGACAAACAATAAGGCAAATATAAAAAAGGGACGTTAGTGAGAAAATAAACTGCTAATTTTTAAGTCAGGGGACTGGATATCAGAGTTAAAGTAATGACATAGCTTTGGGTGGGGCAGTCTTATCATTAAAGACTGTTGTTTCTCTTTCATCTCAGGTCCTGCTATAAAACCTAATGAAACGGATCTTGGAAGCCATAAAGCCTACTGGTAAAGCTAAATTGATTTAGGGAAGATGAACACTGTAACTATTGCTGCTCACTCTTGCTCTCCCATTTTCTGTGTTGTGCACTCACAGAGCCTATATTCGGAACTCATGGAAAACATTTTTCAGCTAGCATGACATTACATTTTTTACCACAATTTAACATTTTCATGGCCTGTGAACACAGTGGAATTTTCTCCATAAAGTGATATCATCTCTGCATGACTAAACCAAAGCTGAAAATCAAGCTAAACATACCTGACCACAGCCTTGTATCAGGAAGGAAGGTGTCCTGAAACTGCCAAGCAAGGGGAACAGATGGAAGGGGAAAAGGGTCCCAACAGGAGTATAAATTACCTTGTTCACATTCTTTTAAATAGTTTGTGTGACCTCTAGTGGCCTTTGCTGCCTGCCGTGTCCCTGCACCTTCAATTTGTGGAAGCCACCTGGACCTACTGATGCAGTAGCACATTCCATGGATGTAAGCCACTTCCAGGGTTCTGTTCTGGAAGTACAAGTCAGGCAGGGGATAGGTATGTCCACACATTTGCTTAAATAGACAAAGAGAAAAAAATATTTTTGATTGAAATAAATATGTCAACTTCCCCTTTCCCACAAAAGAACTTCTCCCAAGATAGAATCACAGAATGGTCCAAGTTGGCCTAGTCCAACCCCTCTTCAAAGCAGTCACCTAGGGTGGGTTGTTCAGGTTTGTGTGCAGATGGGTTTTGAATCTCTGAAAGGATGGAAATTCCACAGCTTCTCTGTACAATCTGTTCCACTGTTCAGTCTCACTCACAGGAAAAAAAACCTCTCTTTTTTAATGTTTAAATGGAATTTTTTGTATTTCAGTTAATTCCAGTTGCTTCTTGTTCTCTCATTGGATTCCACTGATAAGACCTAATGCATTTTTTTTTTAAAGAATGTGAAGAAAATATGATATGCACAGGAGAGACATATTAAAATAAGAGATTTAAAAACTACACACACATACTTCTGCAGAGTGGATTTTTCTTCCTTCCTTTCTCTTATCCCAGAAATATCTAGGGCCTCTGAGCTATAACACACTCCACACACTCCTCACTTTGTGTTTTGCTTGACTTGGCTATGTATTTGTTCCCTACTGCTCTCAGGAGTCTCCTCCTTTCTGCTCCTTCTGGATGCTCCCAGCTTGCCCTTTTCCTCTGTCCCTGCTGACCCCTCATGTTCTCCGTGGCATCCCTTACTTCCACAGACACTCCTGATCATAAAAAGACATAAGCTCACACTGCACCTCCAAAAGTGAGACAGAATTTTGCAGCAGAGAGAATTCCAAAAGGTAATCTTCTTCCCTGTGCTTCAGTCATGTTTTTTAATGGATCACAATATAAATAGTGTACTGCAGGAGAACAAACAAACCAGACACCTTCCATCACTGCTGTGTTTGCTGACTGTTAGATGTGGTTGATAAATTTTACTGTTAGTTATCCAGTATACTGGTATGCTTAAATTAAGATGGGCATTTTTTCACAGCTCCCAGTGAAAAAGACACATCAATCCAAATGAGAACAGTTTCTTTTACAGGGTTAGTATTGCATTATGCTATGAGCAGCAGATGGTGGGAGTACCTGTGTAGTAAAGTATATACAGACAGATGTTGTAGTGAAGGTATATCCTTCATTGCTTGTCCGAGAATCCTTTTATGTTATAATTTAGATGCTAGTAGATTTGGCTTTGTAGCTCTATTTTTTTTTTTTTTGCATATCACTGTCTTAACTCTAATGTTCTTTATTATTGTCTTTGACTCAATTTTTTTTAAAATAAACATTATCACTTCAATACATTATGCTCACTAATTCTAGATTTTATACTAAATTAATGGTTTGAATGACTTGGTTAAACCAACACAGGAAATATCTAAGAGAAACGGGATGATGTTCCAGCATTTTTAAATTTATTTTTTTTTTTACATTTTATGTTTTTTTTAACCACAAGGTCTACCTATGCTAATGAAAAAATTAAAAACGTAATCCCCTAACGTATATCACTATGTCACCAACCTTGATTAACTTTAAATAATGAGGATGACAGTGAAAATAGTATCACATTAAAACACCATCAGCAAAGCTTAAATTAATTTGATTTTCTCATATGTATGAGCAAGAACGCTTCCCATATTCAAGAGCACATCTGAAAGTAGGAAGCCTTTTTCAATCACAGCAAAGTTATTTTAAAACAATCAAAGAAATGAAAAAAAAAAAAACCACAAACCAAAAAACTAACCCAAAATTCATACTAATCATCAAAATATATTTCAAATCACCAGACTTTTATCTAGCCTCGATATTTTTCAACCTCAAGGAATATTCTTTTTGACCTTTCTGGCCTTTTAACTTAATAATTAAGTGGTGTGATTGAATTCTATTGCCCAGGTATGTGTGGAGTGATGGCAGGTGCTAAGCTGGTATTGCTCAGGCTGAACAGATGGGATAGTTTGTTCTGGGAAGAGATGCAGATCTTTCTTGTTAGTTATGTTTGCACTGTGTTGCAATTAAATAAACATGGTAAATATACACACCTAGTTTTCTGGGGTTTGGTGGCTATTTCTTCCTAAAGAAAGAGCTGACTCCTCACCTGTTTGCGAGAGATAAGTTACAATGTACTGTTAACACAGAGTTTTTATCTCTGCTTGGCAATAAAGATAGTTTATAAATGCTATCTCTGCCATAAGCTAAGCAAAGATAATAGACCTGATTTGCACACAGCATATGGGCCTTTATATCCAATTTATTTCCTATTTTATTTCTTGGATTTGCCTAAAGTTTGTGTTCAGTTTGTATAGGGTTTAATCCAAAAATGAATTCTAAAAACAGCTTTTCAAACTGTGCATTGCCTTTGTTATTAACAATGTAATATTCAAACATCTGCTAAACTGCCCCCCAATATAACCTTAAGAAAGACAAAACTAAAACAGTTCTAGCCAATTACTGTGTTAATTCTACATTGTGGAAGTTTAGCCTCTGCATTTAATGGAAATATGTTAGAAAATATGCAGTTTAAAAAGAGCTTCTGAAATTTAATAACTTATCTAGAGGAGCATTTTCTGTTGCTATATAAGCATTAAGCATGCAGTTTGGATCATGCAGGGGTTTTTAAATTTTATTTTTAAAGACAAAAGTAAAGTGTAATTAGTATAGTTCAAAGAAAGCTACAGAATATCTTAGTGGGTCTACTTTCTATCTAATGGGTGTGAGACTTATGATTCCAAAAATTCACCAAGCTGTTTCTAGCCCTTAAAGAATCAAATCTCTCTCAGGAAGGAGTCTTTGTTTATGGAAGGTAGAACGCAATCTCCTATGAGACTGTTATACTTTAAAGAAGAAAATTAGCCCTTCCCTAATTTCTATATCAAAGAACTTTGGCATATGGATCAGCATTTTAAAATGGATTCAGTTCTGTATTAGGTTTAATTTAAGCCCTAACATGACCAATAATAACTCAGTAATAACTCCTATGTGCTACTGCACCTACAATCACAACAGTTTTAGATGCTGAACTCACGGCCCACATGATTGTTTGATATTATGTCTCTAATGGAAGTTAAAACTGAGTGGTGGTAACAGATAGTGTGTCCACTTGAATCCTCTCTCAGACTAAAAGAGAATGAGTTAGTTTAAACTATGTTCAAGATATAACTATATTCAAGATATCCTTTAAAATGGAAAATATAAATTCAGATTATCTAGCACAGCAGTTCAGTTCCAGAATTTTGTTTTCTTTATGAAATCTAAGTTTTACTAAAGTCTGTTAGGCCTTAACAAAAAATTTCTTTATATTAAATTCTTTTTGACTTCCAAGGGATGAGGTTTTCACTCCAACATTTTACAGTGTCAGAATCTGACAAACTTATATTATCTTCCTTTTTTTCCAGTGCAAAATAAGCTGACTGCTTTCATATTTCTGTTTGGAACTGCTCCAGAAATTGAAGGTTGAATGCAGACTGTGATTTATAGTTCTTACTACAAATAAGACAACACATACCCAAAACTTTGCTTTTTACCCCTTCAGATCATTAGAGCTTGAATGACAACTTCATCTACCAGGCCTGTAGAAATTTCCAAAAGGCCTTATCTCCTATAAATAGAGGATCTGCTTTATACTCTGCCTAGGGGGAGATTTTGCCCTTCTATTTTTAGGTGCCAGGTGACTAAATGAAATAAAATCCAGAGTTGAGTTCTGACAGAAAAAAAAATTTACTCAGAATCTTGCAAATTTTCATTGTATGTACTTCACATAGCAGTGAGCAAACAACAGAGCATTGTATCCCATGACCATTTCTAATGAGTGTTACAAGGAAACTATTTTCCTTTAAGTCATTAGAAGATTTAAAAAGAGACAGCTGAAGGTGCACATGGTGTTCACATCCCATCTGGTCTCTGTCTCCAGAGACAACGGTGCCACTGTGGTTTCCCATAGATAGATTACAAAAGAGGGCAATGAAGTTTTGCTAAACATGTAGTCGTCAATAGTATCTGATTATATAAGGTTCCAATTCCTTCAGATGCTAAAAGGCAGTGTTCAGGTTGAGTTCTCAATATTCAAATGAGACCTGAAACTAAAGACTGGGATATTTACAATCATTTTAAAGGTCATGACCCTCAGGTATCTGTGAAAGGACATTAGTGAAGGGAAAAAAAAATTAAATTTTTCTTGTTATTACATGCATGCTGTAGAAGCTGTAAATCTTATTAAAATTATTCTTTTCCACACATCTTTAAACTAAAAAATGTCAAAGGATAATTTGAGGATAGTAGAACAATCAGTTCAGTTTCTATTAATTTGAATAGGTCAGCAAACAAAACAGATTTGTAATCACTTGGGGAAAACTGATGATGAATATGAGCCAACCTTGACCATAAAACACGAACAGCAAAAAGTCAATCTCATTTCTATGTTATGAAGTAAAAGTCATACAGCCTGTTTTCTGTGAAGCTTTTTTCTCACATGGCATTTTCATGAATAATGCTGAGAGCCATCAATAACTGAAGGACAGGATGCCATCCAGAGGAACCAGTACAAGGTTGAGAAGTGGGTGCAAGGTGCTGCACCTGGGTTAGGATAACCCCCAGCATCAGTACAGGCTGGGAGACAAACAGATCAAGAGCAGCCCTGGTGAGAAGGACTTGGAGTTGCTGGTGGATGAGAGGCTGGACATGAGCTGACAATGTGCAGTTGCAGCCCAGAAAGCCAATTATATCCTGGGCTGCATTAAAAGCAGTGTGGCCAGCAGGTCAAGGGAGGGGATTTTGCCACTCTACTCTGCTGAGACCCCACCTCAACTACTGCATTCCCAGCACAGGAAGGACTTTGACCTGTTGGACCTGGCAGAGGAAGCTACCGATTTGATCAGAGGAATGGAGCACCTCTCTTACAAGGAAAGGCTGAGAGAATTGGGACTGTTCAGCCTGGAAAAGAGGAGGCTTCAGGGTTACTTAATTTTGGCCTTCCAGTACCTGAACAGAAATTATTGAAAAATTATAGGAGAGACTATTTACAAGAGCATTTAGTGACAGGGCAAGGGGAAATGGGCTCAAATTGAAAGAGAGCAGTTTTAGATTAGATATTAGGAAAATATTTTTTACTGCAGGGGTGGTGAGGCAGTGGAACAGGTTGTTCAGAGAAGTTGTGGATGCCCCATTCCTGGGGTGTTCAAGGCCACGTTAGATGGGGTTCTGAGCAACCTGATCTAGAGGAAGGTATCCCTGCCCACAGCAGAGGGGCTGGAACTAGATGATCTTCAAGTCCCCTTTCCAAACCAAACCATTCTATGATTCTAAAAACTTACAAAGCTTAAAAAGAAGTGAAGTGGCACAATGGGAATTTGTACGAATGCAGCAATGTTTCGTATCCATATTCATATTCATGACACACAGACAAGAATATAGTTTACAAGGTTCAGAAGAACAAAGTTCAGCAACTTAGAAATCACAGAACATTTTTAACTTAAGCATCAAATTGAGTTTTTAGAATAAACAGATAAATAGCCAGGCCATACAATTTTAATTTATGAGTCCTACAGGGACACAGAAATCAAATTTCCGAAAGGTAGTAAAAAATCTAATAATTTTGAAAGATGCTTCACAGAAATAAATACAAATAATTTAAAAAGGTGCCACTAGGACATATACAACTAAGAATCAACATGTCTGACTTTCATGCTGGAAAACAAAGCACAAAAATAAATAGAATTAATAGTGAATATAATGTACATGGGACAGTCAGTATAATTTCTAGAAATGAAATTTTGCATCTCACAGAACCACTAGAAGTCTTTCAAGGCACAGAGCCACCAGAAGTATTTCAAGGACCACTTAACACACGGATAGAGCATGAGAAGAATGCTACCACAAGCTGAACAGGAATCAATTCTGCAATGCTGTGTTGTAAAAAGGATAACACCAAACTTGGGCAACAGCTGTAAGAGCAAGATAACTCTGATTTCCTCAGCACTGGCTGCATCTCAATATTAAGTGTAGTTTTGTTGTAATGTATTCCAAAAAAAAAAAAAAAAAAAAAAAAAAAAAAAAAGACAAATAAGTCAAGCTGCTTGGACAGTTGGACAGATTCAACAGGAAATAAATGAAGAGATAGAAAAGATCTTAGAAGCATGGACAACAATTATTGAAGGACCTGACCTTGCTTAGTCAAAACATGGCAGTGGTTAGAAAAACTAGTAGTTCTTAAAATCAAAGGGGTCATGTAGAAACAAGTAATAAGTGCTATTTCATTCTCCATGTCCAGGGCTAGTAGGATAAGTAATAATATATTCGTCATCAAGTGTTAGACAAAGTGTTGGAAAACTTTAATGAAAATACAAATACAGTTCTTTGGTACATGGTATTTATCACTAAATATAAAGCACTGGATGGACATCTATCTGGAATGTCATCAGGTAGAAAAGAGGGAAGGATTATAGGGCTTAGAATATCCTTTCCAGACTAATTTTCTATGATTCAATAATTATATGCTTACATTTTGAGTTCTGTTTCAGGAATTTTAATCTAAGCACCTAGCCTCAAAAAGTTCACAATATTCAGTAATGACTTTAACTATAAAATTTCCAACAAAATATTTCTGTTTTTTTCCTGGGAAAACACAACTTCAATGCTTGTTGGAAGTTACTACAGTATTCCTCAAAGACTAGTTTAGGTAGCATTTATCCAAAGCCATCATCATTTCAAAGTGCTGATTCATGTCATGCCTGGTCTCAGTTAAGAGCTAGTAATGAATGACAGGCATTTTTTTCCAGCTATAACCCTGAATTAAGTATGTTTTCCAATTTGCAAGTTAGTATCAAATTTAAGGCTTTTTAGTGGAGATGTTTTACATTGGAATGTACACATTTAGTAACCAAATGGGGAAGAGAGCACTTTACTACTAAAAGAATTCAAGAAATGTTAATAGGCAATTCTAGAACAGGTGACTTTTCATTAAAAGAATTAAAAAAAAATTAAAGACAGAATTAAAAAAAAGACTGTAATTTAATAGGAAGAATATCAGAAGTAACTCTAGATTCTTCTAGGTGAACAAGCTTTGGGGAGAGAAAATTATTTTATAAGGAAGACTTGTGGAATCCCAAGGAATTATGGTCTTGGGGAGTTCCTAGGAGAAAGTTTACACTAACAAAAACAAAACAAACAAGCAAAACTCAGTGTGTCTTAAAGAGAACATTTTATTGTTCATGAAGAAGCCCTCATGAAGCAGTTATGCTCTAACATGGAGATCCATCTTGAATGACACAGTCTTCAGCTGAATACTGGAAATAGACAGAAAAATCTAATGTTAGTACAATTCAGTAGAGCTCATTTATTACCTGTGCCTTACAAGTATCTATAACATTGTATAGTTAAAGGTTTAAATACTTTTTGTTAGCATTTTCCCATAATCTGTTTCAGATTGTGGTCATTAAAATACATGAAGTTAGCAGAATGCTATTTTAAACAGATGTGATGATCCTTAAAATTGGGTTTTTATCAACTTCAAAGCTTCCCTAAAGATTGATGTAAGAAATTCCAAAGGTAAAAGTCTATTGTTTAAGCTGCAAGGATAAGAGTCTATATCAGGAGATTGAGAGAGAAAGAAATATATTTCAGTAGTAATGGTGTGTCAGTGTAGTGAACAGTACAACTAAAGCCTGAAGATCCCAAAGGAATTGCTCAAGAGTGCTGCAGCCAAGGTATTTTCTATTCCTACTGCCTGGTCACTTGAATCTTAGTCTATTAAACAAGCAAGAACACTTGTTTTGAAGGTACTATCAAGGAGAGATGCTCACTTCACTGAACAGGTAAGAGAAAAAGAGTAAGGTTCAATCACTACGTTTTTACTGGAGATTAAAAGATAAGATAGCATAGGGAATTTGCAAAATAAAAAATCCCCTGCCTGACTAAGGAATGTCTTACCCAAGAGAATGGTCACAGCCGGAGCTGCAGCTGCGCAAAGAGAAAAAACTGGTTGCTTTAATGACAGTTAAGGAAGACATGTCTATTGAGAACATAGATGTAGAATATAGGATTGTGAGGGAGAATAAAAAAAACAGAATAGACAAAAGTTTTTTATCCAAGAATACATCATGAGGAATGAGGAGTGTTATTAAGACAATACAGTTGGAGGTATTGGCTGGGAAAATGCAAAAATTTATCTTTGAGTGGGAGTAGTATGGGGACTCACTGGTGGGAGTTACTGCTTCCTTTCAAGCATGCTGACTGCAATTATGTCTCTTCTTCCATGATAAACATTGAATGGCTAAAACTAGAGAAATTTTGGATGATAGCACATATAGAACTGCTAGTGCCAGCAAGCAAAGAGCATCCAAACCAAGTATTCACTCACTGACACAAATACTGGGAAGGCAGAGGAGTTATGGTGTGGAGATCAGCCCTTCAGATCATCGTGCAGCCTATAGGAGGGGTGGGATGCACCACCACACACCACAAGAAGACTTTATGTGTCAGAAAAGAAAGTTTATGTAGAAGACCTTGTCTTAATATGTGATTGCAAGCATAAAATAAAAAAGCAATGGCTCTCGGAAAAATGTTTCTATATAGAGAGGTTTCACAAAAATGAGGGGCTTTATCAGAGATAAACCTGTAGATTGTTAAGACACACACTATACTTCTCAGGTATCACATTATGATTCTCATCAAAATTATTTATCTTCATCCTACAAGGCATGGTGAAGTAAGACTGCTGCAACTTCTGTGACCAGACCTTAAAATCTGAAAAGAATATTTTCTTCCATAAAAGTCCCACTAAGTTACTCTCTCAGATAGTCCAGAAGCCATTTTGAATGTTCTCCATCACCATTATGGTGCCCTTATGGGTCAGGCTAGATGGAGAAAAATGCCCTGCTTCAAGTCCTGGCAAGACATTTTGCTACCTAATATCTTAAAGTTCGTTCTTTGCCCTTTCAGACAACAAGTTAAAAAACAACTTTTATGATCTTACAAAGAACTACAGAATGATGATATTTGTCTCCTATTGTCCAGAAGTAAATTATTTAATATATATTTTCATCAAAATGCTTAAGGCTAAATTGAAATATATGCAACCAAAAAGATTATAATGGCAACATAGTACTACCTTATTTACTCCTGACTACTACAAGGTACTTCAGGAATCTGTGTGGTTCGTCAGTTTATACACCCATACAGAGAGATAAAACATAAATCTTCAGACCTCAATGGATACTTTTTTGTGAAGAAGCACTAGATTGAAGGAGGAGCTTCATATATTGAGAGTATTATATGGCGATTTAAAATACACATTACATTTGACACAACTATATATGATAGGAAGCCAAAGGGTCTAGAAGATGTGGTACAACCAGAATAGTTTCAAGAGTTCTTTTGAAGTGTAGGACTTCCTGGTACCCTTAATCCTTGAAAACTGCTTTAAGATGCAAAATTCTTGGGAGGGATGCCTTTAAGGAAATGAAGAAGCTAATGAATATACTTACAGTGACAGGAAATGTCATGAATTACTGTCATGCAAGTATATATGAATATATGAATATATGAATATATGAATATGAATATACTTACAGTGACAGTCAGGCTGTACTACAAACTGTGCACAATAATAGTTTGAAAGTCTGTTACAGATGTAAAGAGGTTATAAACATGGTTTATAGGAAAGAGAAGGCATTCGAAATCCTTCTTCTGTCATATGTACTCACCATCACTGAAAGTAAACTCATTCAAGAACATAATTCTGCTCTGGGAGGTGTTTCTTTCTACAAAGCCACATTTTACAAAATCAATAGAAAAATGTTTCTGATAAAATTGCAGGCTATGATGAAGAACCAAGACAAAGTTGCAGCCAGTAGTATGAGGTCAGGGAATTTTGGGCACTGGAAACAAGGATTGGACAAAATTAAGTAGCCCTTGAGACACAATAAGGATATTTTGAAAACGTTTTCCATATGACTTGGCAATGGCTTAGCACAATGACAATTTTTCACTTACTTCCTTCTTTTCAAGATGTTTCAAGTGAAGCTTGCTGGTAAATTTGAACTGATTCACCCGTGCCAATCAAACTTCCATTGGGTTTCAGCAGTTTATATCATCAGATTCTACTTAAAATAATCAAATCTGCATTTTTGGAGATCAAGATACTGTCTCCTGGTTTGTCCAGGGCAGAATTTCCATTTCAGAAACCAACCAGAGAGACTATCTTTGTGGCAATCATTTACAGAAGCAGCTACAAAGAATACACAGAACTGGTTGGAGTTGTCTTTGTAAAACTAGAACCTGTTATTAGAAGAACCTGTGTGTCTTACACGTTCACAGTTAATCACTTGGGCCACCAGAAAAAATGCCTTCCTAGTTCCCAAGCACTTTCCAGAGTGGATTGGGCAAAACCTTAAAGCCAAAAATCAATGACTAAGAAATTTTTTGGAATGTGAAACTATGCTGAAGAGTGTGGATATTAGAGGCATGACATAGGAACCTCTAGTTACTAATTTTTTTAATAGAACTTTATTGCTGGGATATTTTTGGCCAAAATAAATGTGGAATTCACCTTATGTAACTACAGGAACAAACAAAGCTGTGAAAGTAGGACAGTAAAGTAAGATCAGAATCAGAAGATGTTGTTGTAGGATTGATTTTTTTTTTAACTTTCTTAGATATTTCTGTGGATTGTTGTAAATTAAAAGTTTCAGCATTCCATCTTCATTTAAGATGCATCAAAGTGCTGAAATTCACATATGTTCTTTGAGAACAGAATTTACTTTTTCTCCACATTTTTAGGCTTTCCTTCCATGGAATGAGTTCTGATTAACAAGGAAATCAGTATTGTATTCTTTTCTGAAAATAGTTTGGTTTTATAAATCTTCTGATTTTGTCACCAGTGGCATAATTGACAATTATGCCATCTTTAAAACTTAGAACCAAGCAAAAGTATGTAATTGACAAAATATTTCTTTCCTAAATTTAAAATTGTCTGTGCAAAAAGGTCTGAAAATAGTCCACAGCACAAATAAAATAAGGATCCAGCAAAATCAATATTTTTAAAATTTTCATTATTTTTATACTTAAGTTTGATATTTGATGGCTTCATTCATATTTTTTTTTAATCTCTAGACTTAGTAATGTTTCACTAAATGAGCTCATTCCATCCCAGATCAAGATGCTCCAAGCCTCCTGACACATTAGGGTAGATATAAAATGCAGTTTACTTCCTCTAGAAATTGTAAAAAATAGCATAATGATTTGTTTGCATTTCTGTAGAAGTGCTGTTAATAGACTGAATTTTAAATAAGTTAGAAAATATTCTGGAATACAAAAATGGGCTTTCATTTAATACTTTATTATGCAATATAGTATAATAAACAGGCTTACAGCAGAGCCTCAAATCAAACCTCCGTTGAGAGGCTCCTCAACACCCAGGTTAACTAAAATCTGTATTTAAATCTTACCATTTGGGGAACATCCATTTTGCTTAACTTATGCCAAAGTATAGGCTATAAACTTTCTTTGCAAAGACAGCTTTTTAAATGTAAATGGGCTTTCAAAAAATGCTGTCCCCTCGCTAATGTTTTAACAGAAGAACAAAGTGAGGTACTGGGTGAATTACATCCTCTTATTTTCCTTTTATTCTTCTATCCTTTCTGGTTTTAAAATTTTCAGACTTTATCCCTAAGTGAGGCTTATGAAATTGCCCTGTTTTACCTAAATGTGGCACTACTGGTAAACACAACCCTAAATGCAACTTGCTCAATTTTCTTACTCTTTTATCATAGCAATACTCTGTTATCCCCTATTCAGCTGGTCTAGTGTAATTCCTTAGGTGATTTTCTTGCAGCATCACTTCACCATTTTTTGACTTCTTTATTTAGAACATAAACATTTTCTGTCCTGTGTCTGCCTGTTAGATTGTCAGTCACATCTGTTTGTGTTTGTTGTTTTCTTTGGTATTTGCTTGATTTTAATTTTTTGGTTGTTATTAGCAAGCATTAAAATTAAAAGGGTCTTAGAGACAGCCAGATGTTAGACAATGTGTCTAGCATCTAGAAAATTGGTGGTGGGGTAGATTGCAAAGGCTCTGTAGCTGCTCTGCGAAAGCTAGATAGAGCTCAACCAGCTGGTCAATACAGAGATCTGCACTGGCTTATCACATCTCTGCATCACTACTCTCAGTCACCCACAGCATCTTTTGCCTATTAACCAACTAGATTCACATTTAAAATGCGGTAAATAATACAGAAAGAGCTAAAAGTGCTGTGCTCTCAAAACAGAGATATTTACTCTAGAGGTGAGAACTGGATGAAACAAAAGAAAGGACAAAGTTGAAGCAGACATGAAAAAAAAGGGGAGAGAAAAGAGGCTACAGGACATATTAAATAAATTTATAGCACATTAGTTTCATCAATTGCTCATGCAACAACTTTATGATGGAGAGAGAACCCTGTCTGGGAACTTGTGCTCATGACAGATTTTGGGGAACAGTTCTGTGCTATGTTCACTTAAAGATTCTACAGAATTAGGATTAATTAAAAGAAGTGACAAAGAAAAGGGGAGAGAACAAAAGTATGAAGAGGAACAGATACAGACTTATAATACTTCTCTATACTTGAAATACCACGTCTTCCACAAATAACTGTGTGAACACTAAGCATAAGGGAAATTATGGAAGTATCAAAAGGGAAACTATGTTAATAAACAGATTTTTTTTCTTTAAGAAAAGCAAAACAGCTAAAATAGCTAATATTTAGATACAGAAACATGTCTGAGAAATACTTAAAACTAAGTAAAGCTTTGGAAAATAAACTAAAAAAAATCCTTGCCAGATAAACTGACAAAATTATCTAATGCTGCTTACAGTCATATTTGGATGGATGGGAAGGGCACAGAAGTGTGACTAGAATACATTCTTCCACTAGCTAAAAACAGAATTCTATCAGCTTAAAAAATCCTATTTTTGTATCATATCTGGGCTAGAAAAACAAGTGACATTCAAGAATAAAAAAAGGCATATGGGGGACATTCAGCTGAGCAATGATCAGAGGCAAAGCAGCATATTCAGGAGCTTGCTTTTGCTATATTAAAAGCCTGTTTTGAAAACATCTTCAAATTGTTTCATTTGATCATTTGAGGAATGTAAGCAACACTAGTAGGCTTTTCAATCAATTTATATTGGCATTCTCTTTCATTAGCATTTTTTAAAAAAATCAATATATGGAATTTTACAGATGAAGTACAAATATGCCTTCAGTTATATTTGCTCTTTGAAAATTCAACAGAAAACAGTTATTATGAAGGTTTACTCATTTCATCGCTATCTATTCAGTGATGTTTTATTTACCAGCAGAAGGTCTGTGAATATGTAGCAATAATGAAATTATATTTTGAGACTGTTTTCCTCATTTAAGAAAGGAATTTTTTTCATTGCTATAAAGGCAAGTTGATTTAACCATCTGTAACCCCTAATTAGATTAAAAAAAAAAGCCTATAATCCTACTTTAAATTTAAAAATGCATCAAGTTGCCACATTATTCTGTAAGACAGATATAATTAGATGTTCACCAAACAAGAAAGAGATAAGGGAAAGATTGCCTTTCAAAAAAGAAGAAAATAAGAAATAAGAACCAGATTGTATCTACTGAAATCTACTAAGTATTCTATTTAAGTAATAGAAATATGGAAAGTGTCCTGTACAACAACACATATGCACTAAATCATCCCATTTGAATATAACTCCCTTTAATATCTGTTTAGCAACACATTTGGCTTTAAGTCAGAATCTGTTCAGAAAAAAAAAAAAAAGCCAGAGCATACAAATAAGACTTTAGGAAAGTCTTATGAGAAATGTGATCTCATTAGAGAAGCTAACCATCACACTGAGAAGGAGAGTGTCTTCTAAAATGGAATTGACAGCTTGTAAAGACACCTCAAAAACAGATTTTCCCTCTATAAGTTAAGGTTGCTAAATCACTGCAGATGCAAAGCCCTTACTTTGTCATGGGCTCCCATAGTACATTCTCTTTCAGAAAGCTTTGTTTAGACTAAATCATTTGCCTAAAATTGTAGAGCAGTAGTAGTAGAAAGCTAAAAACAACCAGTTTTTTTAAACCACACCTTAAATTATGTCTTTAAGCACTTTAAGCAACTTTATAGGTACTCCTAAAACTAAGATAATGTTTTTTAATCTTTAGCAGATTCTTTCCTACAATAGTTCAGGTACTAGTCTCTAAACTAAGTTACAGAGCATGTACAGGGACTTTATTATAGCATTTTTAACAGGTATTTTCGTTCTTAGAAATAGGCTATAGGATTTGTACTTTGTTTATGAGGCCTCAGGACTATGGCTTGTCCACCTTACTTTGTCTGACCTTTTTTCAATCTGCCTGGAACTTTGTTTTGACCCGGTTTAGCTGTAACAGTATTTTTCTCTCATAACCGTATGACCGTGTTTAATTGGTCTTAATATCGCTTGTCTTCTCATGGTATAGCCATAGTTTTATATATAATTTTAAAAAGTAGCTGTTCTGTATAAAATGAGATATTTGGGACTCTGATTTAATGATGCAATGGACAGAATTACAGGCCCAGTTGGTGTAGTCCTTGAGAGAAAGAAGAACAGGAAACAGTATGGAGGAATCCTGATGTGGGATAAGAGCTAAGTCACAGCCTGACACTGAAAATCCCATGGCTATGAAAACTCATCAACAGTTAGTTGAAGAAATGCAGATGTGAAAAAAATTGGGGTTTGGGGATATAAGTGCATCATATGTAGTAAATTTAATGTACTGTGGACTTGCAGGATAATGAAGACAAAGCAAGGTATGAAAGATGACTAGGAAGGAAACAAAAATTATCCCAGAAGATCTTGAAGGGAAGAAGAAACCAACAATTACCTCATAGCCTTCCCTGTGAAGTAGTTTGGGTGCTAGTGATTTACCATATGCTACCCTAACAGATGGAAGGATCCCAAAAGGCAGTGGAAGGCAAGCATACTACAAGCAAAACTGTTAGCACCTAGGATACGTGATACACTTCTAACTGTATTGTTATTTAAGGTTGTTTTGCCTTTATTTTTTTTACTTTGGTTTGGTTTAGGGTTTTTGTTATGGTGGTATCCTCTTCTTTATGTTCTTCATTTTCTTCATTTTCTGTTAGAGTTAGATGTTGGATAGCTCTCTAATTAGACCATTAAGATTTCAGTTATAACATGTATTTACATGTAATCATTGTTTCCCTTTTACCCATAATGTTTTTATGCAGAAGTGTGGATGTTTTGATGATATAATTCCATTGGATTTTGTATATTGTAATTGAATTCCAGTAGAGTTCATACGTTAAAGAAAACTATCAAAACGGTATTGCCTACAGGTAAATCTATTGTTTTTCAGCAAAGCTGTGTACTGTGAAATAGAAATAATGCCTAGCTTTTACATAGACCTTATCTCCAGTAGGTCAGTAAAGGAGGTATCATTCTTCCCATTATAAGCAAGAATCAACAGGTATGCAGACTAAGGATGATTAGCATTTTGGTGTCAGAATTTGTGTTTTCTATGTACTACATGACACTGAAGGTTAGAAACAGTAGATGTGGATCTACAGAAGAAACCATAACTGACCTGGATGGCCTTCCACATAAATTATTCTAATCTGACATTGGATTTATAAGGATTTTGGCTAAACATATTCTTCAAGTTTTATTCTAGAACTTGAAAATGTTAGAATAATTCCCTGTGAAGAAGAGTATAACAGGATCCACAGATTATTTCAGTCCTTTAAAACTCCCACGAAATTTACATTTTGTTAATCTTTTTTTTTATAAAGAGACATGTTCAAGTGCTCTTTAAAGATGTGGATATCCTATTAAAAATATTAACATAAATTCTTATATAATAGGTAAAACTAGGGACTTCAGCATTAACTCAGAATTTGCCGCCAGTTACAAAATCTTTTATGTCAGTTTAACCTATAATTCTATCATTTTTCCAAGAATGAAGTGCATGTAGTTGGTGAAAGAAACTGAAGAATATAGAGCTAAACTCACAAATCAGTTCTCATTGTTCAGCAGGCTCATAAACACCCTAGAGATCATTCAGCAGGGATCCATTGGCGCATACATGTGCATTAGATTGAATGCTGGAGGAACACACAGCAGGCAGTGTGATGCTGAGGAGAGGTGACAGACATGGCAATGGTCCACCATGCTCTTGTAATTCTCCCCCTTCACAGCACCTGCTGAGGGCTCTGTTTTAAGCTCTACAGGTGAAACTGTGTGGCAAACTGCTTGTGGGTCACCATCAGAGAACTCAAAGGATCTGTCCTATTTTGCCTCTTCCCTCTTGCCTGGCTGCCCTAACAAAAACCTGCACATGGAAATATATGGCATATACTTCACATGAGTGGCTCCAGCCAGGGTAGTCAAGCACGAAAAACAAAAGGTAAAAACCTGCAAGCAGATCCAAAAGAGCATTACTAAAGACCTGTCAGGGTCAATTAACACACCAGAGGACTACTATTTAGCCCGGCTAAAAGATCTTTCTGAAGGATGGCTTCTGAAATACAGTTTTTGAATAATTATGAGAAATATCCTTATCATAAAATTTTGAAGGCCATAATGTTCATTAAAAAACACAATTGTATTTTACAGCAAGCAGTAAATTCTAACTTGAGAAAATTCATGTAATTTTAGGCATATAATACTCTGCACCAAACTAATGCTATTAGTGTTTTACTCACAACTTTGTTATGGTTATTTCACTCATTCTTCATCAGCTGTCTAAAGTTAAATTCAAATGAGTACATGTCACCTTTTAGAATCAAAGCAGAGAGGGAGTTCACCTGACAGTGAATTTCTTTACAACTTCAAATTAACATCAGCCTTTCAAACACAGATAATTTTTTTTCTCCTGATCAAACTGTTTGCTGAATCATTGAGACTTGCAGAAGTTTATCCTTAAGCAGTTTATCTTCTACAGCAAGATGGAGGAATATCTGCTGTGATATTTTTGGTTTGTTTTTTTTTTCACTGAAAAACATGCAGCTTTCCAAATTCACTGCAACTTAGCAGACCTTTGCGAGAAAAATGGAAAAAGAAACAGGAGTTATTCAAATTTTTTAAAAAAAGAGTAGTTGGCAAGTGTATCAAATGAAGGGTTTTTTCTCAATCCAGACAAAAAATTATTAATGATCTTCTAATTCACCAGGTCTGAACAGAACTCTTTTATTTTGGCCCATATTTATTTAAAAGACATTTTGTATTGGCACAATTCTGTCCTTCAAATCCCTCTTTTTCCACACCTGCCCCAAATAGCTCTGTTACAGGAACTTCAGAAACTAGAAGGAACTTCATTACTTATATCAGTTAATTTACTAGTAAGGATGATGTCTAACTGGAAAACAATAAGTTTACTGACAAGTTCTAGGATAATGTGCATTTTTTTTTCCTTTTGTATTTCTGAATATGAGATATATATATTAAGCATGTAATATTATGTTTTAAAACAAATCTTGCAAAATCACAGTAAAATGTGCATTAATTTGCAAAGATATGTATTTAAAAAAGGGGAATGTCAGGCTCACAAATCTGCATGAAATAATTTCCCCTTCTTTACTTACATCTTGAGCAACAACTAAGAGTCCTATCAAAAACAGAATATGTAAACTAACAACTAAAAATTACAGTAAAGCGTAGAGTTCTGAATGATCAGAAATGCAGCATAAGCATGGACAGGGATAAATTTTACTACATAGTTAACATATTTACATATATCAAGTTGGACTTGATGATCCTGATGGGTCCTTTCCAACTCATCATATTCTATGATTCCATGATTACATCATATTTGACAGAAATAGAGTAAATGGGACTACCACAAAACATGAAACCTGGTTAGCACAAGGAAAAGCATACAGTCAGTGAGGGAGCCT
Organism: Pyrocephalus nanus; assembly: GCA_038380795.1. Lineage (NCBI taxonomy): Eukaryota > Metazoa > Chordata > Aves > Passeriformes > Tyrannidae > Pyrocephalus > Pyrocephalus nanus. Next base: position 44,793,957 of record CM076265.1, on the reverse strand, counting down.
GTCCTTAGATCATTCGACAGATGACTTGTCCTTCATTCATGAAGAATGGATGGAGACATATCCTTTCCTTCCCATCTTGGGAGAAATATTACTTATATTACAATTTATGACCTCTGAAAGGTCATAAATTGTATAGAATGAATATGTCTGTTGATCTAAAAAAAAATTATCTTCCTCCTACATTAGAGATGTCTCAGAAAGTGGCAGCAGAGGTGACAGGAGCCATGTATGGAGCATAGAAGACTTAAATTGTAGGCTCCTACATATCCAGGCAAACACCCATGTACCAAGCCCTGCAGCTCCTAAGCCTTGAATTTATTGTGACTGTTCATGCCTTTTAATTATGGAGCCAGGATACCTAAGCTATGTATGAGCAACAGAAACAAGCTGTGAGCTTTTCCTATTTCAAGTCAAATGCAAATGGAATAGCAGGGAACCAAGACAGAGGCACTGCTGCTGGTGCAGCACAAAATTTCTTTGCATGTCTGGTACAAATAGAGAATCTGCAAAATGAAACACTGGAAGAATATTTCATAGCAAACTTTTAAGTCTTCCTGTGATATCAGACTGGCTGTGCAGTTCATCTGAGCAAGATTTTTTTTCAAGCAGTTAGAGAAATGAATTGAGTGGCAATGAACACTTGTCCATTTTGGCTGCTACACAGAAATCCATTCCCTCATGTATGACAGAGGCAGCCTGTATAAAAAATTGGGTTCTTCTTGAAGTAGAAGGTGAAGATTGAGTTCAAGACAATGAAAGGCTGTCAAATACAGGGAAAGAAATATATGCCACAGAGAATAAAATGACATAGAAAGTCAACTGTAATGCTAATGATGTAGAAACATCTGAATTTTTCCCTTCTTCTTCATACTGGGTTTTACTTATATAGTCTTCTCCCACATTTTTCTCTGTCTGCAGTTTATTTAGGGACCACACAGAACAGTCCTGCTATAACTGATTCCTCAGATGTGATTTCTGCATTTGGAAGCATATTTCAGAAGGTGCACACTATCCACTTCCAGGAGCTATGATAATCTTCTCTGTAATTTTCAAGTTTTAGTGCATAGACTGCCAAAGTGCATACATTACTGAAAAGGTACTCTCACCAATACTGACAACATGGTTCTTTAAAAAAAAAATGGTGCTATTTGACATCACTCTCTCTCACAAGGTTAAGGGGAACTGAATTAGAGATGTCTCAGAAAGGGGAGAACTGAATTGATGTGTAAGATCTGTAAGGGACTCAGTGTAGACCAATCCATATTTAAACCTACAGATATACATAGCATATGTCTATATATGTGTATGTGTATGTTTATTTGAATATAAACATAAAAATGTATAAATACACTGTGAATGTGCATGTTTATGTGTGTGACTTAACATGCAAAAATTTGAGAAACAAATAGTGCAGTGGACAGATACAGAGTAAATTACTACTAGAGCAGCCTAAAAATGCAGGCAATCAGAAAGAGCTTTGTTTTTCCTGTTTTAATCTTAAATGTAAACACTTATGACATAATCATATGAGGCATAAAACAGCAATCTGTCTTCTAAATCAATCATGCTATGGAAGGTTGATGTGGCATAGAAGAAATGAGGCAAAAGCAATGGAAATTGTGACATTGGTGCCCCTGTTTTTTTCATAGTCTGGATATAAATTGAATTGATATCACAGTAGAAGATCATTAGTTTATGACAAATGGTTCACTGTACTGCCAGCATTTCTGTAGCTTAGCTTTGCTGAGTAGTCATCACAGTTTGCAAGTAAAACGATTTTGTAGAATTTTTTTCTTGTCTTGTGACAAATTAGCAATAGTACAAACTGCTTAGTTTCAGACATTAAGAAAACAATCAGTTAAGGAATGATGAAGAAATGTAATAGGCATCTAAACTGAAAGTAGGAGTGTCTGATCTGAGTCTAACACAATGATCACGTGTCATGGTTTGGAAATTTGCCTTCAAGGACCTTAATAAATTTGCATTTATAAAAGGAGAGTGAGGAGAGAGATTGAAAATATGACCTTTCAAACTTGCCTTGTTACACACTCTTTCTTGAAAATAGTGGTGTACCTGGCCCTCCAAAAATGGTAACTAAAGGCTCACAAAACAAAATAAAACTCTGATCCTTCCCAGTTTTTAAGGCATGGATTCTGCCTTTTGACAGAATATCTTCAAGAGCATGAACCTCAATGAAGGTACCTTAGTAGGTCCCTGGATGAACTAGAGGTCCTATATAGAGCTGCAGAGCATCTGTAATTTGCTACATCCCTCATAACATGATACAGCTCTACTTCTGCCATGACTCCAGGTATTTTCTTTCAGTTCTGAACACCTTGTTTTTTGAGGGAGATCTCTGTGAAGTACCTGTCTTCCTCTTTGACCACTACAAAAAGGAATCTAATATACCTGAGTAAGGAAGAAGAAACATTTTTTTTCCTTCTCTTTGTGCAGCTACTAGTAAAAATCTATAAAACTGAACCTAGGGACACAAAGTTCCTATAACAACAAACCTGAGTTTACTCAATATCCCTAGCACAACTTCCCAGCATCACTATTATAATTAAATGTTGAAAAATAATGAATTGAACTTAAAATTGATAGAAAAAAATCTTTAAGATAATTTCTTTAACTTAGTATTCGTAATTTTTGTCTTCTGCTAAAAAGATACAGTCTTACTCTTGCTGCAATTGTAGCAGAAAAAAAAAAATTTGCTTTACTTCATATTTCCTCCATTTTTATAAAGTTAAATTATAAAATGGAAAGCCAAAACAAAAGAAAAAGGTACAGATATATAGTTGACTACATATTTCTCATGAAGGCCAGTGTTGCACATAAAGTAGACTATCCCTCAAATCCTTCACAGATGACAAAGTAAATCGGTGCACATAGAGAGATCCAGTGAACATCACCACCAATTAAAAAAGAAAACACTGACTTCAAAACTAAGCTCCAGTGCAGATGTAAGTAAAAAGCTGCCTAAACTAATTTCTTGTGAATGGGAAATAGAATATATGCTCCCTGGGACCTGGAATGTGAAAAGCTTCAATAAATTTATGAACTATTTCTTTAATTGCCTACTCAACTGCATACTATTAAAGTAACTATAATAATTTGTAATATCATCCCTTTCTCAGGTTTCCATTTCTTTACTTTTCTAAGTCATATATGATGATAACTCACATGTGCTTTTTGCCAGCTAGGAATAGTATTTTCTTGAAAATTAATAATGTGCTTGTCTTGTTTCTGCAGTCTTCACTTACAAAGGCATGCTACTGCCCTGCTTGAATGAATGAAATTGTTCACGTTAGCAGATAATGCAGAACTGGACTTCATACCAACTCTCAAATTTCTTAAAAGTTCTTAATGTTTGCATTGTAAGTCAGGGAGCAATGAATTATGTATTGGTTCCTCACCTTTGAATGCTTAAATCTGTTTGTGGAGTTGCGGGAGGTCAGAATTATACAATGGGTATGCAGCAGCCAGTTTCCTTCACTTTAAAGAATGCACTCTGCATGCAGATGCAAGTAAGACAACTCCTGTTCCCTCCTTTCCTTCTTCGTTCTTATTTTTCAATTTTCCTTCCTTCCTTCTTTTCCTTCTTTTTTCTTTCTCTCTTTCTACCATAGCTAAGTCTTTGAGCTAATACTGTTCATTTCTGTAAATACTAATTTTATCATATTTTATTGTCTCTATTCATTGAAAGGGATTGCAATCATTTAGGAAGATTTAAGTATTTTGGAATATTGCACATGTGTTAGAAGTGGATCTCACCCAAAGAGTCTGATAATTTTCAGGGAATTTTAAAATTATATCATAAATATATATGCATATAGCATATGTATGTGTCTTTTTTCATGTCCATGAAATGTCACTAGAGTATGTCTGTCTTCATCAATATCACTATATTTCATCTTCCCATAACAAAATCTGCCTTTACTTCATCACACACAGGCACTTTCAAAGTAGGAAAATTACAGTATTCCATCTTTAGACACGTTCCAATCCTCATCAGAAAAAATTTTATTTATATTATGTGATCACCTGTTCAAAGAAGTGGAAATACTGATTTCACTCAAGAAATACACCATTTTAACAGGATCTTTTTGGCAATTGTGCTTTTCAAGAATGGCTGTGTTCAGCTTTATGCTAGTACTTAGCATAGAGACTTCTTGCTTTCAGACAGAGCATGCTGAAGTTGTAAACACACATGGGCATCTGAGTTGCATTTTTGGATAACAGTTTCTATACGGTCTTAACGCTTCGAGGCATTCTATGCTTAGAAAAACAGGACAGTGCTGTCAACATGACTTTTGTTCTTCAATCAAATCCTTTCTATACAGAGAAGGTAAATAACAGACCCAGTGCAAAAAGTCAAGATTCTTCTTACTCTGTGTAAGATGTCCCATCAAAGTGTAACTATACTATAAACTCTGAATATTCATACATGCACTTTGGCAGTCACATACTAGCCATAATATGGAGTTATAAGCAGAAAATTTATGTGTCTTTGTGTAAAAGAACATTCTTGCTATGCTCCATGGCCTGTTCGTGGCTTTAAATGTCCTTATCTTGGGCGGCTTTATATTGGGCAATGTTGCTCAGTACATATTTATCTCACCTCTCATTTTCTGCAGTCCATTTCACAGCTCCCCTAGTTTTTCAAGAGAGAGAAAGACTACTCCTTACTCAATTGATGTGTTTCATTTAGGGGGTACAAGGTTTGACATGTTATATGGTTATATGTTATATATATTGACATGTTATACACTGCATGTATTTAATAATCCTTCCAATGTATTATCCCTATAAATATCGCAATTTATAGTTGAAATCAGTGGGGTCAGGATTTCACCTTAAAATGTACTAATTTGTTTTAGAAATGTAAATTATTGTTAAAAAATCACCAAGCCACTCTCTATGTAATGAAAATATTTTAGTGATTTTTAGTTTCAGCCTTCACTGACAGTGGCACTTCAATTAGCATTAAAGTGTTTGTTTCATACTTTAATGGTGGAATGCTGTTTCTACCTGTGGTACTCTTCTTAGATTGAAGAACTCTTTTTAAAGTGAAATATTGAAAAGTTTTGACTGAACAATAGAGAAAAATGCTCCTCCGTGTGTTTGTTTTGGGAGATCCTTGTAGCTGAATCCTCTATACAAAAGCCCAGAAATTTATACACACTTGGATGTGTGTCTGAACAACCCCCGCTAACTGGGATTAGAAGTATCAAAAAGAAATATAAAGTTTTATCTCTACTACAATAAAAAAAAATTGAGACATTAAAGGATTATCTAATGAAGTCAGTATTTGTCAGCTTTTTTTTTACAGAAAACATCATTTTCTATGAAAATGATTATGCCATTATTGTCAAATACATAAATGATGGCAAGTGTTTCTCATTTACATTACCTCTATTGTCCACCCTCTTGTAGTAAGGCAAGAAGGTTTAGTTACCAGGGTTCAGTAGAGGTATCAAATGCAATGAAATCTATTAAGAGGGAAAGGCTGCAGGACTTGATGTGTATGTATTGTAAAGCAGCTCTCAGTAGTTTTGCATGATATTCAGGGTTATGAAGAGAGTAAGGTAATTTGTTGAGGAATTGTGACACTCAGCAGTATTACATTTCTAAGCTTTGAAGTGACACAACTTGTAACATTCAATATCTCACTTTCTTGTAAAGCAAAAATATATGTAAGTAGAAGAGGCATAATTTTCATTTCTAAGTAACTAAGCATCTCTTTATATATATAGTGCATATATTAACATATATGTTAAGATTTGTTTTATACAAAAATTTATTAAGGCTTATATCTGAATGTTGTGCATTCTGAAAATTCAAGAGCAATTCTGAAGGGAGCATTGGAAAAAAAATCACATTTCATGTCAAGGAAACAGATTAAATAGATAATAATACTTAAAAGACAGGTTCAAGATTGTCAAGGATGAATGTCAAATGCATTTATCAAATGAATATGCATATAATGAGTCACAGATTCCACATATATATATTTGTTATAGAGGTGTGTAGCTGCTAAAGTGTACCTAATAATTGTAAACACTGGAATACAGTCTCTTCTCATTTTACAGTGCTTTCCTATATGTGTATCAGAAAAAAGATAATCTTATAAAGATTAAGACTAAATCTGAGAAATTGAGGTAACAAATTATTTAACCCTTTGAGAGACAAAAGATAATATTTGTCTTTTAGAAACTGAAGAGAGGGTGAACAGACAGAAAAACATCTGAAAATATTTCCAGGAATGCAAGTACAGACGATTGATATTTTTTGTCCCTTTCAGATACCCACATCCTTATTTTAATTAACTTGCTCACATAAATACAGCAAAATTGATGTATTTTTTTAAATAACTCTTTACTGAATATGTCAACAAGATAATATATAGTGTATAGTGAGGTTTTGAAGTTAACAATGCGTGCAACATGGCAGATTGCAGAAAACAGATAATGCAGACTTCAAACCATCTATTTTTCCATATTAAAGATAGAAAGTATACCAAACACAGAACAGAATCAAGTGTGCATGTCTCAGATAAAATCAATTTTATGAAACATCATCTTCAGATACTTGGGATCAACTGATGATAACAATTTGTTTAGTAGCTTATCTGTTTCTGAGAGGATCAGAACTCAGCTCTCATGAGGCACATTTCCACAGAGCCCCAATATAATAAAAGGTTGCAAAATCTCATCTGTGCTAGTTTTCCATATGGGCTACTAGCCAGCGTCCTTTTAATGAGCCAAACATTCTCTGCTGTACAAAAGTTTAATGCCAAATGTTTCAATATTGCCTGTAGTATCATGTGGGATACAAAGTGCCCTGTTCAGTAGAGTTCAGGGAAGGAGTGACCAGCTTCTTAGAATTACCTCTGTGTTTAGAAGAGAGCATCAGGCAGGATTTGATGGGGATCAGAGCCAGTAACTTTTGGTTTTGGCACTCACTTATGTTTTGTTATTCCACTGAGCTGTAAAGATAAGTCATGTGTAAAACCATTATCCTCGTGTTGTAAAGAAAAAAAGATTTATATTTCCATGTTAAATTTAAGGTGAAGAAGTACTATAAATGTAGAATTCAATGGGAATTAACCACTTTACTGTCAGAAGCTGAGACTGAACTTTTATTTCAATGCCATTAATAAAGTGCCGTTTGTAGACCCTTAAAACCATAACAACAATACAATATGCATAAGGTACTTTTGTTTGCAAAACTAAAATCAATAATTTTCTCTCATGAAAACAGAGAGTGACTGAGAGAAAAACATGGTTGAACTACTCTATTAGCAAAAAGCATGTGCTACTTAATTTTTTCTGTTTTACATGACATTCACTGTCACGTAGAACAGCCACTTTATTGGCTTACAGGGAAAACTGCTGTCTTTTCAGTCCAAAGTAACTTAATCCCTTAATATTTTTATGAATAAATTCACTAATAATGTTTCCAATTAGAACTTGTTAACACAAAGTCTATGCAATAATCAGGTGTTTGTTTCTGCCAGCAACAGAATCTGTGAAAATAAGGATCTGTTTGTAAGAAGGAACCCAAGAACTGGGCACAGCAGTGTTGTGATACTTCTTTAACATAATTTCAATTAAAATCTTATTTTATTCCCCTAATCAACCTTTCTGCACATCTATGTCAGCTATTAGCAGTATACCATGGAAGATGAGTGTGATTTTGTCTGTAAAAAAATAATTTTTCCCCAGATCCAATGAATCTGTTCAAATCAGGACTTTGAAGTTAACATTTTGGATGAGTTGTATATACACACATTTGGGACTTCTGCTCTACAGCCTTTAGTTATTATATGTGGTCAGATATTTGCACTAAGTGAAGATGACCCCATTTTTACAAAGCTCAAGGAAAAAGCTACTATCTTAAACTTTACATTGCCAAAATATCATTGTCATTTTTAACTGTGACTTTTTCTAAATACTTTACCTTGTGTAATTTTCCCCTTATTTACTTATCTAGATGCGACCCGAAATGAAGTCTCAGATGTTTGTGTGACTGACACTTTAGGAAGTCACAAACTTCACTGTAGGCTGAAATACATTAAATGTTTTGCAGCAAAAGAGCAATTGGAATTGGGAGAAACATTCTTCAAATGAAACATGTGACCTTTTAGTTGACTACAAATCTGATTTTTTTTTTTTTAGGTAATACTCCCAGCTCTATCCACAAATTCTTGTATAAGTGGCTTGCTAAGTTTTTCAGAGAAGTATTTATGGAAAAGAAACTTTTGTCAGTATCCCATACCAATACATATATTATTATTCATACAGACAAGAAACATAAACAATGCTATCTTTAATATAATTTTGATTTTTTGATCTATTAGGTCAGTAACATTTGCTGTCATCAATTTGGGCTTGTGGACCATTCACCCGCAGTACAGCCGAACTCCCTGAATAAGTCAATTGTTAAAAATAAGGTGCCTTGCTTATCTTGAATCTATGATATCCTGAGGTCTAGAACAGAAGATTCCTCCTACATCAGTCATTGAAGTACAAAATACTGGTAAGTGTGTACTTTCAAAGGAGACCTTTTGAAATCAAATGTACAACTAGTTATTTGAGTGAAATTAATACTATGTCCACACCCAATGGGATCTCTGCTCTACTTAATTTCAAGCAAACTCCAGCATGCAATGGAAGTGTGCAGCACAACTATTTGTTGCTTGTCTTTTGAGTTGTGGCACCTAAAACATATTAACCAAAAAAAGTCAAAAATATCAACCTTATCATCATCATCTTCAGTAAATAAGTCACAGAAAAAACCCACTTTGCATAGACATTTCTACCTAGAATTACACCATTTGAAATCATATGGCAGCCTTTTACTCAGCAAAATTTAATTAACTTTACTATTACAGTAGACACAGAGGTTGTCTAAAACACCTGCTATATCTGGAGAAAATAGCAATTATATATAGAATATAGACTGGAATTTCAAACTGTGATTATAAAAGGTGTTGGTGGGAAGATGTGATTCCTTATAAAATGATCGTACTTTGCCATCAATCATAACTGGGTTCATTTTGCCATTGCAGAAAATTAGTGTTAGCATGTGATTTGAACTTCAGAAACTGCATGCTCATGGACTGCTGAGTTTCAAGAATAGGTTGAGTGAAATGAGCAAAGGAAAGGATTGAAACCCTCTCTCCCAACATAAGGAGCCTCATAAAGTAAAAAGTCTAACCATTCCACAGTGAAAGTGCTTCACCCTTTGCTTCAATCCACTTGCTACAACTTCTCCTTGTTCCTAGTTGGTCACTGTAAAATGTTTCCTCTTTGGTTCCCTACTCCCTCAAGGAAGCTTTGTCTCCATCTATTTTTTTTTTTTTTTTTTTTCATTTCGATATAACTTTAGCTTGTCCCCAAGCTCCGGAGAAAATGAGCCGCATTAAAAAACAAACAAACTGAAAAAAACAAAGAATTAGATTCCACCACTGAGCTGGCAAGAAATCCTGGCAGTCATTGAGTCAGTAGAGTGGCTGGAACATTGCATGATTTGGAGAGCTGCATCATGGTTTTAATACAAGCATGACATTTTGCATAGTGCACGTAAAGCTCAAAGATTCAGAAGGTATTGCAGCTAAAGAATTTGAGAGAATAAAAAGCAAGTTCTATGCCCACCTAGCACATGTAAAGCACAGATCATTATGGAAAACTTAAGACAAAAGAAGGGTAATTCAGTTTATAATATGCCTGGAGTTCCAGTACTAAATAAACTTTTACAATACATTTCTTATTTGTTTTCTCTTTCTTTTTTTTTCTATTTCTTCATACTGAACATAACTCAGACTCCTAAGTCAAACATAGCTTGAACCATAAAAATCAATAGCAACCTATCGGCATTATATTTTGCACTATGTTTTCAGCAATATACACCTTTAGATTTCAACTTGCAAATGAATGCTGCAGAACTGGGAACATCTAGAATTTTTCTCACTCAGGCTTTACCTGAACACGCTGCGTCAACAAATGCTGCTCTATTAAACAGACGTGCAAATTAATGACAGCTCTCTGTTACATTCTGATAACCTTCACCTCCCAGTGAGAAGGGTCAGAGAATGCCTAAAGCTTCTTAATCATAATGAAAAGCAGAAAGATTTTCTATGATGAAAGTACATAGTACTGGGGGACATTTTCAGAGTAGCTTTTGCAGATAGGAATCAAGGTCACTTTGAGTTTGACATTGAGCTCTGTCTACCTTTCCTATTCCAAGTATATTGGGAGAAAACTAATCAAACAAGAAAGCAGCCTTTTTGGCAGCACTCAGAACTCCAGCTTTCAGTTGGAGGTAGGAAATGCAGAACTGACAAAGGGCAACACATGTATTTCCAATTGTTTGAAGCTCAACAGCAACTGCTGGGTTCAAGTCAGAAGGGCTGTTCCCATTTTATCTGAATTGCTTTTGTCTTTTCCTAGTGACCCTGTTTTAATACGCACTTATTTTCCTGTATTCAGGACACTTAGAAACTTAACATCCCTCAGACAGCTTCGACAGCAAAGTGGTTAATGTTTGAAGAATGAGTCATTCTTTCCTTTGCCATGACATTGGGTTCTTATTGTACAACCCTGTACAGTACTCAGCAATATTTTTTAAAGATTTAAAAAGCAAAGAGTTACAAAACCATTTGCAATTAACTTGAAATAGAAAAGATAGCACTTTTTTTAAATCCCATTATATAGTACAATGTATAAATTACAGAGTATTCAAATGCATAAATGCATCTTTGTAACATTTATCAAATGTAATTCTTTTCATCGTTGCTGGGGGGCTTATTTTTTCTAGAGTTTTTTCCTCCTTGTCCTAGACACCCCCATCTTCCCTATCACGTATGACAGTGCTCCAGGTCTGAGACGTTGCTGTTGCAGTATCGCATGTTGTTGGGGATGTGGCAGTCTGTATAGTTAATGCCCCCATTTGGGGTATAAATGGGCTGCAGTCTGAAATCTCCTTTAAGGAGCTGATCATTATTTAAGGAGACAATCTGGAAGCTGGTTTCCGTCATCTCCAGAATGGAGTTGTCCTTCTTGGTCCCTGCCTCACAGTAGTCATCTTTCCGACGGCCCCGGTTATATTTCCACTTCTGGGAGGTGTAACGACCTTTTTTGTGCATATGCCAGCAAAAAATACTGAGCAGAACCACGAGGACAAATATCACTGCACCCCCAATCAACCCTGCCAGCAGAAATGGGGAGCCTAGGTTCTGAGAAGTTGTCTGCTCGTGGCTGGAAGGGATGTTGCTGCCATTGCTCAAAAAGGAAGCCTTGGTCGTGGCTTCTGAACAGACAGTGTCTTCTCCAGTTTGGTAACTGTTATAAGTATCCAGTGGAACCAAACAAATCCGATAGGTGGATTTGGGCTCCAGATTTACCAAGCTTGATTGTTGCTTCTCACCACTAACTATTCGTTCATGAACAATTCCTCCTACCAGACTATGGCCCATTTTAACCCATGTGAGTTTATATGCCATCACGGTAAAAAGTGACATCCAGTTGACTTGGATGCAAGTGTCATTCACAAAATGGATGAAGAGCTGAATCCCTTCAGATAAAGGAGGTGTCACCCTTTCTCTGTCCTCCCTGTCAGGCACAGTGGGTAGTGTGGCTATGATGGGAGTGAGAGGATTATATTTGCTACTTGGGAGGGAAAACGATGAGGTGGGAACTAATGTAGTTGGCATGGTTGAAGCTGGGACTGGGGTGATGATAAGTGGCAGACCAGGGGTGGTGGTGGGGCATGACAACATATTCATATTCAGCTCCCTGACTGCCATACCTCGGACCTGCTCTGGTCCCTGGCACATAAAACCCCGTACATTGATGGAAGAAGGAATAAATTTGAGCCATTCAGTGACCCACTTAATACTGCAGTCACATAACCAGGGATTATTCCTTACAGTGAGTTGTCTCAGGTTGTGGAGATTATCAAATACTCCCTTTGTCAACATTCGAAGTTGATTGTTGGAAATATCAAGACGTTCCAGTTTGTGAAGGTTTGAAAAGGCTGTAAGTGGTATATGGGTTATCTGGTTGTCCTGCAAGTAAAGCCTCAGCAGATGCGTCCCTGGAAGATCGGGAGGAGGGTATGTCAGTGAATTTCGAACGATTGAGAATTCCTTGAGCTTGGAGAGGTGGCTAAAGGTGCCTTCTGCTATGCCTTTATTAGTAAGGAGATTGCCATCCACAATGAGACGCTCCAGACTTGTAAGATTTTGAAAGGCTAAGTCTGAAATTACAGCAATTCGGTTTTCATCTACTCGGAGTTCTTGTAAGTCCAGCGGAAGGCCTACTGGTACACTGCTTAAGTGATTCTTGGACAAGAACAGAAGCTTGAGGCTGATGGCTTCCTGGAATGCCCCATCCTCAACGCCAACAGTGGAGATGGAGTTGTCATCCAGGTGCAGTTCTTCCAGCTTCAAAAGCTGAGCAAGAGCAGCACGAGAAATGGTCTGGATGTTGTTTTCCTGCAGGTGGAGAACCCTGACATTCTTCGGCAGGTTCATGGGGAATTCATCCAATTGGTTGCCATACAGGTAGACTGTGTGCACAGACTGGACACTGTGCAACTCTGCAGGAAATCCAGCATTATTAATTTGGTTATTATGGAGGTAGAGGACCGTTACACCCTCCGGTATCCCAAGAGGCACTGAGGTCAAGCTTCGCTCATTACAGTAGACAAAGTTTCGATCACAGCGGCACACTTTTGGACAGGTCAAAGTTTTGGAGACCTGCATGCAGAGCCCCAGGGAAAAGATAAGCCATGATTTCATGAGAAGAGCCCAATCGGTGGGCCATATTTTAGTCCACGAACCCATTTCTAATCTAAAGAAATAAAGTACCAAAATGTTTAAGAACTGATAACAATAATAAAGCACAGGTAGCAAAATCTCAGGTCATTAAAATTGGCTTCTATTAATGTCCAGTGGTCAGGCCAGAGTTCAAGTCCTGGTGGCTAAATATAAAATAATCTTTTTATAATTGGTCTACTGCCTACTTTTGATAAAAACACAGTCTTGTTATCCAGGGTTACAAAGTTTGTTGTTTTCTTCCATGTGTGCTGCAAGAAACAGTAGTCATGCCTTCGCAGATGAACAACTGATTAATTTAGATATCAAAAGTCTCTGTGCTTTCAGGGATATTTCCTTTCACCAAAGTCTGTTGATGTCACACACAGTTTTCTGAAGTCAGAAAAGTCCTCATATCAGCTCTGTGCCAAATCTGGCCTTCCTGTAAAACAAAAGAGAAAAGAAAAAGCTGAATAGCATGAAATGTTTAATAGGGAAGATAAGTCCATTTGAACACTATTCTAAAGGTGAGCTCTTTATGGATTTCTGGGAAAAAGGAAAAAAAAAAAAAGGAAAAAAAAGACATTAATATTAAACATTAGTTTAATATTACTGTTAAATAGTCTTGAAATAGATCTGATGCAAAGTCACTGGAATGATTGAAAGACTCTGTCTTCAGTGAAGGCTGGATCTATCACTTGTGTTTGCATACTGTAACTCCAGAGTTCATTCTTTCACAGTCTGTTTAAAATTCTAAAACTAAACAGTTTAGGTGGAAATTTTTGCTTAGGTAATTATTTTTTCTTTGGCAGAACCCCTGACTTCAATGAATGCTATTCACTGATGCCTGACAGAGGAGACTTTGGGCTGTATTATTTAATCACACTCTATGTTTATTTCCTAACAGATTCTGGAATGTTCTGCTTCTATTTCTATAATGCCATTATGTATGTTCTCCAACTTGATGCACACTGCTATATTACTGTACCTCAAAAGAATGAATTAGAAACTTACAAGGAGAGCCTTTTAAACAAGTATGGGAATCCACAAACACAAGAAATATACCCTGCTGTAAGATAAGGATTTGCTAAAACTATCATCTTGATATTGGTTCTGATCTGAACTGTATTGTCAATAGATTTCAGAACTTGCTTTCCACTGAATGAAACAGGCTCACATGTGCTAAGTTACTGTTTTAGGAGATCAGCTCAAACTACAGTAGTTTTGTAGAACACCTTGAAACCATAAAAATTAGATAATTCTTTTAATTCTTCTATACAGTTGTCTGTGCATGGCTACATAAACAAGTTCATTAGCTTTAGTATGGATGAGTTCCTTAATGTATATTTTCAGCTTGTAAGCACACTTTTTATGTTCCCAGCTACTATTCATTATTCAGATTTATAACCAAACATACTCATTCTCTAAAGTGTGCAATGAAAGTATATGTTGTTTGATGTTATATTGTCTTATTATATGTTGTTTCCAATTACTGGGGAAAAAAAAAAGTAAAAAATACTGCATTTTACATACTTGAACCAAAGGAAGGATACAAACCTTGGTAAATACCAAGCATGTGTAGATATCAGGCTCTGGAAGTGCAGTAATTTGCTAGGTTTTGTTTACCCAGACCAAAATTCATTTGCTAGGATTTCAAAGAAATAGAATTTCAGTGAACAGAAATCCTGCTTAGAAATGGTGGGTTTCTTTTGGTTTTGTTTGGTTGGTTGGTTGGTTGGGTTTTGATTTGTTTTGTTTTTTCTTTCCAGTTATTTAAACAGTTTAAGCAACATCCAGGTAATTCGGGAAGACATTTAATTCAGGAGTTCATGAAACTTTTTCTTCTGATACAGCTGTGCAGTTTGTAATATGACCCAAATGCTGCTTTTAGGAATCCTTTGGACTGACAGTGTAGAAAGTCTCTTTGGAAGTCAAACTGTTATAACCTTGCAACCTTGCACTTGCAGATTACTGTATTTATTTAGAGCATTAGAGGTATCAGCCTCAAGGTTCAAAAAGTTGGAAATAAAAAGTGAGAAATCCTGTAGCTTATCATTACAGATTCAAATTATAAAGGCAGTGCAAATTATACTGTAGTGCTGCTTATATTGTGTATTGTCATTTTATAGAAACAGTAATATTCACTCCCCCACCCTTCATGGTTTTCGCTCTTGCAGGTGTATTTCAATCAAAAGTGATTTCTTTTCAATTATGTCAGATGACGTGATACTGTGGAGAAACTCTTAACAGGATTACATTCTAACAAGCCTAAGTGTGACAGTTTATCCGCCTTTAATACGGCCTGGCTCCCATCTAGATCATAGCACTCTGATCTGGCATGACACTCTCTTTTTAAAAAAAGAATGAACATGCAGAGCCTCCTCTGAGATGCTTGGGCCCACACAGGGTACTAATAGTGGTTCTCTCGTTCCTTTTCCATCATTGGAGAGAGACAGCCTGTACCTTCTAACAGAGCCAAGGCCCTGCACTAAGCTCGCTTCTGATTGTAAGTCTGATTGCTGATTAGGTTTTATTTGACTCCTGGGTATAATAGAAAGCCCAGCTGAGGACATGCAGCCACAGGCAGCTGCAGTTCCTGGTTTGCTGGGAACATCCTAAGAAGCGACTGTCATATTAAAACTGATTTATGCATTCACCTTATTCTAGGACTCTGCCCAGTGTACCTCTTATCTAAGTAAACATGGAATCCGAATAAAAGATTTCAGTAATGATTCGAGCAAATTGGGGTAAACATACAGCACTTCTCATTAAATAGTACAAATAAAAGAGCTTTGACTGGTCAGTTGCTTAAACAGACGCTGAAGTTGATCTCCCTCTTATTGTTACATGGGTTTTACCCTTAGAAATCTGTCAAATCAGATTTCCTAATGTTTTCTCCCTTGTGATGATGAGAAAGGGAGTCCTTTTATTAATGCTAGTATCCCAATCTCTAGATATCAGTCTATAATAAACCAATACAATAAAAATCAGTTAGAATAATGAGCATTGGAACTGTTCTCAATTTTACTAAGCAAGAGCACAAGGACACATCTAACAAGATATTTATGACTTCAGAGTTGAGCATGGTGTGAGAGAGGGAAGGAGTGAGGAAGCAAGGATACAATTGATGTACTTAAATATTCTCTACGGGGAAAAGTTTTACCTCAGTAGTCTTTTATAACTATTTAATAGTAACTTATAATAGGGATCATAGCTGCAGTATTTTCAGCAAATCTCAGGAACTCTAACGCAAAAGTCAATTCTGTCTCTGTGTTAGAAATTTCTACCCCAAAGATATTAACAAGATTGAAGAACTGAACAGCCTGCTTGATTTAAAAAAAAAAAAAAAAAAAAAAAAAAGAAAATCTGTGAAGGAAAAACACTGTGCAAATTCTATAAGGCTGGAAAAACTTAAACAGTTTGTTTTTAGCAAACTGCCAAAACTGAAAGCAGGTAGAGTCATTGAGCTTCCCCCATCCCTGACATTCTGGCTCCCTAAAGCAAGCTCTCTGCTTTCAATATGATTGCAAGTACTGAACTGAGTCTCTGCAAATTTACTGATCATTTGCAGAAGCAGAATTTTGGAAGTGAAGGAATTACAGGCATTCCTTACTTATTGTGATTGTAAATCTTGGGAGTTGACTCGAACAATAGATGGCAGTAGCTTTGCTTATTGTGAAGCCAGAAGGTTCTATAAACCAATCTAGGAGGAGAAGAAGGCAAGCTGTCATGATTAACTTAAAATTAAATAAATTAACAAGGAAATGCCTCAATAATAACACATCTGTCCATCATCACTTTGGTCATCTTTGTTTCTATTTCCTACCCTGTACACTTGATTTCTCTTACTTCTCACTATATCTTCCTTAGAGCACAAGTCACATCTTCCAAGTGTTTAAGATATTTCCTGCCTTACTGCAGCCAGGATATTCAATCCCATTAGGATTTAAGGAATGATACAGTGAAGTTGAGAAAAACACATTGAAATAGATGAGAACATATCACATGTTTTAGGTGGCCAGGTCTGAAAAGTTGGCTTAGTTGCCTGAGTTCCTGACATCAATAGAAATGTTTCTTTTCATACCTTAAGTCGCATTTCTAATCAACATTTTTATCTCACTACCTTTTTTCAAACCTGCCTCATATAAAATCCCTTTTGGCATGACTGATGCTAGCTGGAGAAGAACAATCCTGGCTTTGTGTACTTGATAAAACATAAGGTATTTTGATTAAAGATATTTAAAGGTTGAAACATCTGGCTGCAAGTTGGAAGGTGAAGGTTTTATTAGTCTCACCTTTACTGGTCAGAATCATCCATACAACTTCCAGCTTTAGTCATTTCACTGTGCATAGCCATGAAATAATTAACATATTATTAAAATGCTATTCAATTATAAATTTGTGGTATCCAGGGGAAAAAAAATCAACTCACCAGCAGTCTACTTGTGGAACTAATTCCTACCTTGCTGACCAGCATACTGCCTCAGTGGCTGTGCCTATGGTGTCTAAAGAAGCTCCAAAGCTGCCCTCAGGGCCATCCTTCCCACTTTTCATTATGCTGTCTTCCAAACTTGCAGTCAAGGGCAAGCTGAGAACCTAGTTCCAAGAAAGCCAGTGGCATCCTGGCCTGCATCAAGAACAGTGTGGCCAGCAGGAGCAGGGAAGTGATCCTTCCCCTGTACTCAGCGCTAGTGAGGCCACACCTGGAGTATTGTGTTCACTTCTGGGCCCCTCAGTTCAGGAAAGACATTGAGGTGCTGGAGCAGGTCCAGAGAAGAGCAACCAGTCTGGTGAAGGGACTCAAGCACAAGTCCTATGAGGAGAGGCTGAGGGAGCTGGGGTTGTTTAGTCTGACCTCATCACTTTCTACAACTCCCTGAGAGGAGGTTGTAGCCAGGTGGGGGTTGGTCTCTTCTCCCAGGCAATCAGCAGTAGGACAAGAGGGCACGGGCTTAAGCTCTGTCAGGAATCCAAGCCCTCATATGAGTACTTACAGCCCTATGCTATAAGCACAGTTTTGTTGTGCTCCTAAAGCCAAGCTGTCTGTCTTCATTAGTCTTCCCATGGTTTATAATAAGGCCATAAATTTTTTAGAGGGAATAAAATTAACAATGCTTGGCTATTCTTCAAGGAATCGTGAAAATAATCAAAAAGAAGTCATAGGAATCCAAGTTGTTTTTTTCTCTGATATTCTAACCACTCAGCACCACTTTTCCTAGCAGTCCACCCATTTATCTGAACCTGAGTGTCATGCAACACAAATTGAAAGGCAAGCAAAACCAAACCTAAATGGTCATACCTATTCTTTTCACTGCTACCAGCAACTCTTACTTAGCACTAAACCATTTGGCATAAATTTTCTTGGCTATACTGCAAGACTGAGGTTATAATCAAGTCATAATCTTACTCTGCATAATTATAATATACAGTAAGTACAAGTCTATTATGTCTGGAACGGAATGACAAACAGAAAACAAATCTAATTCCATTCCTATGAAACCTAGTACAGAGTTCCTACTGCTTAAGAAAAATTTTCCTGTTTTTCTATCAACTGGTAACAAAAAAATTATGGAATAATACATGACAAATCTCTTTTTCACATAGGTAGAATTCATATCTTCACATGAATGAACATCCTGTCTTTTTTCTAACTGATTAGGAGCCTTAGATGATGGTTTACTGTATATGTTTCTCTATGAATTGCTTGGGTTTGAACTTTGCGTCCAAATTTTAATATGAGTCTATAATCTCTGCATCAAAGGCATGGGGAAAATGACCCAAAGGAATCAAAATGGTTTAACAGGAAGCCCTTTTGCATGCCTGCTGCTTTGACTGCTTCATAGTTATGGGTGTGTATTATGTATGGAAAGGGTAAGGAGGAAGAAGGAGAAGTGAAGAAAAAGGGAGGAAGAGGGAGAGAAGAAGCCATCCTTGGTGTCCTCTTCTAAAGTGAATATCGATGACAGGATAGTGATCAGTAGCTAGTATACAAAGGAAACCTTAAAGCATCTCTGTACACTGTTGCAGATACTGTTGCAGTGAAGTTTATAAGGACAGATTTTCTCAGAGAAAGACATCATTGTCCTTGCAATATTGTTAGCAAAATGATTTGGCAAACGTACACAAGTGAACTGTTGTGCTTTTTTCTGCTCTGATCAGGACATTTCTGGTTTTGTCTCTCAATTTGCGCTAATTATTCTCAAAAGCTCAGATCAGGCAGCCCGAGAAGACAAATGAAACTGATTTGGATCTGCTTCGGTGGAGACAGGATAAAGTTTAGAGTGGTTCATCTCATCACAATGAGATCATTTGCCATCCTTGTTATTCTGTATCCTTCTGCTTCTCCAAGCCTTTTATATCTTTCTTGCTACATTCCTGCAAATTATTATGCAGAAGCATTGCATGGAAGGATGGAGGCTTCAGGAAATCCCTCTTTAAAAGGCATGGTATTATAATGAACAAAAGCTTTGTCTTTGGAAATTTCGGTATTGTACAGGTTCAACAGGAATCTGATAAGACCGATTCCTGACTGCCAGGAGGGGGAGCTAAGCCAGCAGGAAACTTTCTTGCCTCGAATTACCAAATGAATCAATATATGTGGGACTCGTTTTCTTCACACTTTGTCTGTCCACACACGCATGCACATGCTTTTCTTTCCTCACAGATGTCTATGATTGCTGACTTGTTTGATGCTTGACACAATGAGAATTACAGCACTTTGTTACTGGGAAAAATAATATTTCTGTATTCTTTTAAAAGCATTATTCCCAGCTTGAATTTTATGTGCTTCATGGTTCAAGATTTTTTACTTATGAGTTACTATGAAGTGCAATTGTTTCATAGGCATGAGCAGGCATGCAAGAAGAAGGGGGAGAAAGAGAGCTAGTAATGGGAGAAAGATAGCTTTGTTGGAGAAAAAGCTCAGGTAGAGCAGATTTTTCTCCTTGTACAGATTAGCAGAAACCAGTAACAGGTCAAAAGAGAGAACACACTATAAGAAGTAATCACTAAATTGACCGCTGTACTCCAGGAAGCAGGGATGAAATAGTTACAAGATCAATAACATTAATGCCTCAGGTTGGGCCATGAATTCAAGGTTGCCAGTCATCATGCCAGCAACCGAGATGTGCCACACACCCTGCTCAGCTGCATAACTGGGCGCTGAAGTGCCAAAGTTCAGGTCTGGAGAATACAGCCTGCCTAGACTAACATTATCTTCATTCCTGTGTTTAACAGTTATTGATTTTTAACAGAAGGAAGTTATTCTCAAAACTTGATGTTGCACAACTTCATCAAGACGACATCATTTGTGACAACTAACAAACCTCCGATCCCAGAAACATCTGTTCCCAGTCAGTGGCAAAAAAAAAAAAAAAAACACATCCTTGCTCATGAACACAAATGCCATATAGGTCAATATAAATTTTGGCATTAAATTGTCTTAAAAATATGATTATTTTTAGTAACCAAAAGCAAAAATTATATACTGTAGAACATCTAATGAAAAACATATCCATCCAAATTTATATTTTGTGTTTTCATACCACCTAGTCCAATCTGAATGACTGTCTGCATGGATTAATCTTACATCAACCTACGCAACTGATAATGTCAGCTTCTGGCAGACCCAGAAGGGGAGTTCTGGAAATGGAAAACTGCCACTAAAGACATTCTGCCTGTTGAGTCCTGGACTCTAATGTAGGAAACATCAAAATTTACTATTTCAACTAATTGCAGCTGTTAGAGTAAAAGGTAATGAGGACACACATGGCAAATTAAATAGCAAAATCTTTAATTGCCTGTGCACAAGCAGACAGGACTCCCTCACAGAACACATGGGAGAAGAAAATGTGCAGAACTCCAAGTTTTAACTAATGTGAAATTCTGAGTTGTGTAGGACTTCAGACAGCCCAAAGTCACTGACAGTCCAAGCATCTGTTTATAAGAAAATATCCCTGCTTTCATTTTAAAATTGCTGATTGTTGAAAATTTACTCCAGATGGTGACCATCATGCTATTTTCACTCCACTGGGCAAAGAGGAACAGATGATCACCTCAAGGACTCATATTAAATGGAGTTTGTACCTTCTAGCAAAGGGTTATTGGCGTCTTTATTAACCTTCCCCCAAGGCCTAGTCTAATTTTTTACCAATCTAATGCTGCAGTGTTCAAAACTTGTCAAATTTGTCAAAAAGTGAGAAGGATCTATTTAGTATGGCAGTGAATTAATTTCTTAGTCTTTCATCCCTAAAGAACTGATCTCATATCTTAGGTGAAAGAGTTTTGATGGATCTCATCTAGGAGTCCAGAAACTCTACAATGTACTATGTGATGATGTAAAGTTGGATCAAGAAAGTTGGAAATGGCAGATGAAAAGAATCTCACATGAGCAGCTATCCGGAACATTTCAACAGAACACATTTACATTAAAGTATATGATTTTACTGAAGCCAAAACCTTGCACGGAGATTTGTCAGTTTTGATAACATTTTCAATAGGAAATATGCCTATGTTTTCTAATGATTTGTGACCAGAAACAGAGAGAGAAAAAAGAATAGAGGAAGAAAAAAATAAATTTTTACCCAACAAGGTAAGTTGGACACAATTCCATTTCATGAAAGCATTTGTAAAATAGTGTTTACATTCCACATTTTAAAATTATGAAAGTTGTTGTGGAATTATCTGCCTCTGAACAGCTGGACTTAACACAATGAAAGAAAGATCTTTCTTTGCCTTCCTGACCCTTTTCCAGAGGGCTTACAGCTTTCCGTGATAAAAGTGAACACAATTGTTTGAGACAAACTAATAATACTAAACTAATATAAAATAATTCCCCTTTTGATACACATGTGTTCTGTACTGCACTTAGCATAACGCATTTTGTACTAAGAAAAAACGATGGCAACCTGCTGTTTCTTTGCAAGCAAATTGGTCCCTACCTATAAATTATTCTACACTGTGAAGCAAACCGTTTGCTTTTATCCAGAGATATGTGGGCAGCCTGGAAAAACGTCTATGGAGAATTTGAAAAAGCTGCTTTTAGTGACCTAAGTGACTAAGTACTGCTTCTGTGGAGACAACATCTTGACACATTTTAAATGTGTTGCACGGTGCTACATCATCGATGAATTCTGCACCGTGTCATATTACCCTGTGCAGTATCATTCATTTAGGATCTTAGGCAAATGAGCGTGGGCTGCCATATTCTTATCTTTTGTATTTGTATCATATGCCCCAGAGAGAAAATATGACACTACCTGCCCCTCAGCTTCTTAGGCACCTTGATATAAATAAATTTGAAAGTTTCATCATACATTCATCTTTCCAACAAAGGCAGATGGAGGTTTGTCCTTCCTCTTCTAATATTACTTAGCATGCTGCTCCCTCACAGCACTAAACTCCATAAACATTGCTAAGGAGCTATCAGGAAAGATTAATAAAGTTGTTTGCATGCTTAAGTGCTTCAAAGAACCTGTGATGTGTGGTGTAGTCACTTATGGGACCAGTTCCCCAGCTGTAGAACACATCTTTCTTATATGACACAGCCCCTGTAACAGGCAAGCAGAAAATTATCAAATACAATTTTTAAATAATTGTCATCAGATAGCCAGTTAACAGAAAAGGGGAAAGATATTAAAATGATGGATGAAGAATGTACAGCTAAGCCTCTGAAATCCCTATTCAGCAAAATAGCTGTGTTATTTATCTACTGTACAATATCTCAGCATCAACATTGTCTGAAAAAGTCTGGGGATCTGGATAAGTTATCTTTTCCCAGAGATCCAATTACACTTTTCTGTATGCACAGGTAGAGAAAGTGCAATAATCTCACTACTGCAGATATGACACAGAGCACTTCATACAGGAAACAATTTGTGCTCCCACATATCATCAGAATAAAAGAATAATCATCAATATAGAACACTAAAGATATAAATAAAATAACTATTTTAAAGCAATACAAAAACATCCATCATGTGGAGGCAGTCTTTCAAAACCCATGGTTTATCTGGGCACCAGTAAAATCGATGATTTTTCTTAAGAGTACAGAGAGGACTGCTACCAGACGCAGTTACAGAGAACAGTTTATCAAGAACGCATACCATTAACAGAGTTCCCGCCCCCCCCCCCGTTACTTTTGTTTGATTCTGCCATTTATTTTTTGCTGATTTTCATTCAGGATTCCAGTAACTCTGTATGATTTTTTTTTTTTTTTGAGAGGGTCCTGATGTCCCTTTTCAGTACTGATAGTCAAACACATATCCTTGGAATGTACGTATGTCAGAATAAAAAGGTCTGAAGAAAATATGATAGGTGGTGGACAGCAATGGGGATGTGAATCCCCAGGTCTTGATTCTGACAGAGAACAAACTTTTTGGCACTTGGTTCTGGTTTGGTTCTCCTTAGTGAGAGGGTATAATACTACTTTTTCCCAACAGTCCTTCAGAGTTCCCATTTAACTTGAAAGCTCTTTGTGGAAAAAAGGTTGCATGGGATTGCACAGAACACAGGGCAGATTCAGTTTTAGGTACAAATAGGAAATAGAACAAGCCAGAAATAGTAAATAGATATTTCTAACCCAGTGATTCTCAGCTGCAGAATTAAAACCACAAGAAGCTCATGAGAAGTCTTCAGGGATCACAAAATAGTACATGAAGACAGTGTTAGCCAGCAAGAGCACTGTTCTTGAAGGATGAAGGAGTACCGATTACATGTTTAAACACCAGCTGCAAGATTTATATCAACCAAGAAACTACTATCTGCCTTCCATTTCTGGCAGCAGCTCAGTTCCCTGTGGAAGAAGAGACAGAGCAGAAAAAGAAATGGTCTTTACATCTGCAGTTATGATTAAAGTCACTTCTTAGTCTTCCTTCTGCTATACTCTTTCCTTGAAGGAACAGAGATGCTGCCAACACTGAGGGTACTCAAAGAAAAAGCAGAGCCAAATGCACATCATTTCCAGAAGCTGGAAATGTGCTGCTCCAGCCAATTTTTCATCTGCCCCATGCTGATGACTGCAGGACAGAGTATTCTGTGTGAACAGTTTCACAGTATACAGAATCACAAGTCTTCTGACCATGAACAGAGGAAAGAGGATACAGTAAGGGCAATAGGTCTAATTTTCTCCACAACATACAGAGTACATACAGAGGAAAGAGCCTGCCATCTCTGTGTGTCTTTGAAGAACCAGTTCAGCTCAGAATAAACCCATGGTATCCTGTCTTAAAGTTTCTGCTATTACATTTTCTCAACAACAAAATATTTTTTAAAGAGGTCACCTAAGCTTAGTTCACTTATGAGGTTAAAAGCCTTCATCTTGAATGAATCCTCACAAAGACGGAAGAGAGCACAGAAAGCAATTCTTGTTTTTCCACTTCTCCCCTTTACCTTTGAGACCTGTGTGTAGTTGTATCAGTGAGATTAAAATTGCCAGGAGGTCCACAAAGACACCTAACAATAGTAAAGCAAAAAACATAGTCCTCTACTATTAATACTTCTCAGTGGGTGATCTTTAGCCATGTGCAGATAGCCAAAAAGAGACTCACACACCACTTAAACTCTCTTAATAGCTTTTAAGTGTGTCTTAAGAGGTGCAGAAGCCTGGACTTGGCCTTCAGCCCAAAAGCAAATTCCATCTGACATGTGCTAAATAATTTTAGGCAACAGAGTCCGTATCAATATGCGTCCTTGGGCTACTTTTCAGCACAGAGTCACAACAATTTTCTTATTAGCATTTACTGCTTACACAAAACTAGAAATCTCAAATGAGTTCAGGAAGGCAGAGAGGCCAACCAAAGCGCACAACAAAACCTGAGAGAGGGTCAGAGGGAGAAATACATTTTTAAAAAAGTGAGACAGTTTTAAGCTATTCTACAGGCAGCAAAATATGCCTGTTCAAAAATGCAATTATTGTTTTCTTCTTTTTGCAGAGCACTCTTATCTATTCAGGTCATGGCATGAACCAAATAAGAAGGCACTTACATTTTCAATGCAGACCTCTGGGTACTTTAAAATAATCTCATATAAAGCCCTAATAAGGGATTTTGGGGTTTGCTGACAGGTTCTTCTTTGGACTAAAAACTGAGGTAGGTTCCTAATACTAGTATTTTTGCAAGCGTGGGAAATCTTGCATCTTGGTGTATGTCTATACCAAAATTTCAGATACTAAAGGCACAGTTCTTTAGTTACACTTTTGTTAATAAGACTAGTCGTTGTAACCCACTGATGTAAAAGACATTGTTAGCTTTACATGCAATCCATGCTATTTTCAGCAATTTTATCTCTGCTCATCTGTTCTGACCTTAACATAGTTCTTTTGTATAGGGGGCTCTAAAATAAGGGAATTAAAAAGCAAATCAGCTTTGATGGTCACGGAAATATTGCATACCTGGGCAACAGCAGGCACAGGCTTGCACCTTCCTATTTCATTCCATACTAGATACATACATGCAGAAATGGAAGATCCCTACAGAGTAGATGTGGAAAAATAACGAAATTCTCTGCTTTATGGACAAATGAATGTGAGAAGACCCTATAAGCAGCCTGGAAAAAAAGATTTTGTGAACTTGAGTAACTGCAGATGTTGCTTTGATTTCAAAAGGAAATTTTCTCATTGTGCAAATGCCCTTTTACTCCACCTCTGTCTCTGGGCTACTGCATCTGTGTTGTGTTATGCAGAATACACAGATTAGACAATAAAGAGGCATTGAGGATTAGAATAAACAAGAAGGGGGGAAGGTGTCTGAGTCTTCACCCACCTTCACCACCACCCTACTACCAGTTTGGATTTGGCAAGAATATATCAGACATTTCACTTCAAATCTAGGCATCTCTGACCCACTATAGTAAACAGCTGATCTTAATTCAAAAAGTGATATGAAGTAGTAAAGGACAAAAAATATAATAGTTGCAGTTATTCCAAGGGATAAGATTTACTGACTCATATGAGCTCAAATGAGCTTAGACTACAGCAGTCAAGTTTGTTTATTATAGAATATTATTTTAGAAATTATTTCCTTGCCGGTTCAATAACAATAAACTGCATTTCCTAATACCATCATCCTGAGAGATGTTGCCACATGTTCTATCCAAAAACAGGCTCAAGCTAACCCATCCTGGCAGCAACTATCTTCAAGGCTTTTGAGTCTCTTGGGAGATATTACCCTCCTCTGTTACAGTGAAACAGAAAACTAACTTGTATTCAAGAGAAAAAAAATTGTTTCCATATTCAGTGAAAATATTTCAAGCATTAACTCTCTTCACCAAAAATAATTTATTCAAATTTTCTGTGTCGGCCTTATACGAAGGAGGAAGGCTTGCCAAACCAATAGTGTGCATTTTTACTACTAATAACCAACTACTTTTACAGCACAGATAAGGACTGACTAAGCACTGAACGTTTAAACACATTCACTGTGGCTGTTATGGTCACTTTCTGAGTTCCATTCCCACATATCATTGAGCTACACCGTAACAAAAGAAAATTTACAGTGATTTGCATAGGTATCTGTAGCAAATTAACTGCAAATACCAGTCTTCATGTGGGAAGCTGTTGCCTCTCCCTGCCTGACAAGAAGCATTGAATTAGAAAAATTCTTGCATGAAAGTCATATTTTTAATACCAAGAGACACTAAGATTCATTAAAATTAATAAGATATCTGTTTAAAACAGATAACAAAAAGTATTCCTTTGCACAGCAGACACTGAAGTGTAAAATTTTTGTGGAAAGAATTCCACAATTTTGATCTTAAATTGATATTAAAGTAGGTTCCCTTAAAGAGAAGAGAAAAGGATGCACACTCTAATATGTCTCGTTCCACCACTTCAGGCCCTGCTGAGTGCATACAGTGGGAACTTAGATGGCAAAAGCAACTCCAAAAATCTCTCATCTTTGCTGGGGACAAAACACTGAGCTAGATGGACTACTGCTCCATGGCAGCTGAGGATTTCTTACATTTTAGTTAGTCACGTCTTACAGTCAGAACTAGGGACTGAGCTCAAGAACAGAAATGCAACATGCGTGGACCTGTCCATTACATTTGCAGGGTATTTGAGTCAAAAAATTAGATATGGTGACATCCTGTAATGTATGTGATATCTTAAAAATCATTGACACAGCTCAAATTCTGCATTTTGAAACTATGGATAGTTGCTAATGACCATAAACATAATATTAAACCTAAACTGAACAAATAATGTATTTCCAAGCAATTTTATTTACTCCTGAGATTTCCAGATGCAACAAAAAGGGAGACTTCACTGGTATATTCTGCTTTTGAGGTCATGAGTTTTTAAGGTGAGTACAAAAATAAATTGGTAAAATGACTGTGCAAAAATGTGCTTCCAGGGCTACAGTAAGTTCTAGTTCCCTAAATAGCAATGTTCTGCTTTAGCTTTAGAGGGCTGGAAACTTTATAGAGTGAAGTAGTGACCGCAGAATGAACTGAAACATATAATCATGTTTTGGGCTCTTTCCTTCAATGACCTCTGAACCTTTCCTGTAGAGAAAAACCCAAGCCACAATGTCTGTATATAGAATTGCATTGCCTTGAAGCTCAGACTGTTTTGAATCTAGTGTTCTAGTTAGAACACACCTGCAAGTTTTATCTATCTAATTTTTGCATAAACTTCAGTAATTCTTTTTCCAAATCCATTTGTATTCTTTGTATGATCTAGATGGGATCTTTCTTCTCAGTCTCCTACCAAAACTTTGGTGAAAGAGGTCATTAGACCAGCTGCTATATAAAGTCTCTATGAAGTCTGTGAACTTTCTAGGTTATGTTGCTTTCTTTTTGACTGCTGGGAAGATTGCCAAACACAGTCCTTTGAAGGAAGACTTGCTCACTAGCTCACTTCACGTCCTTTGAGCTAAGATATTTAGAAAGATCCTCATCTTTCACTAACCTACAGAATCTGTAACTTTGCTTGTGCTTCAATGTAAGAATAATTTAGCAAAAATGTCTCCCTTTCTAAATTAAGACACTTATCACAAATAAAATTTCGGAATAAATATAGTGGTACAAAGAAACAAAAGCAGAGGATAACCACACCTTTGCTTTCTCCGATTCTGCACTCAGTTTCATTCCTCCACCACCCATAATGCCTCAGCACCCATCCTGATCAATCCCTTTCCCCTTTTGGTGGATGAACACTTCTGAAACTTCCAATCTTCTCTGCCACTGTTAACCTACGTAGTAACAATCACACCTTTTAAAGTCTATTTTCTAAGCAATCACTATTTTTCTGCTGTTTGAATGTCCTAAAACTAAATAAAATAAAATCCAGAGATAGCCTCTTGACAGCTTTGGCATTAGCAGTTAGTAAATTCTTGGTAACAGTGAACAAGGCTTGCTTATTTTCTTCGTCTCTAAAAACTGCACTTACAAACTTGTGATCACAGAAAAAAACTTCCTTTCTGTGTATATGCAGTGTATTTGCAGCCTCTCTCTGAGGCTATTGCATCAGCTATTGCAGGACACAGTGCATACAATGTTACACTGTTAACACACCCATGAAAGTTCAAACATTACTTTATTCCTAAAGCATAATTATGTCCTGCGATCTGTTTGGCACAGTCATACTTGTCATTATAGACATCATTATTCACTTTCTGATCATCCTTTCTAATCCAGACTAGGACATTAGTGTCCAGCCATCAGTCATTAGAGTGGGTGATGAGTATGGTGAAAAATGAGGTGGCAACTTAAGACTACTCCTTAGGAGAAGTGAAGTCTGAAATGGTGTGAAGAGAAGGCAATATATGTGTGATAGTTTCTTCTTCCTGACACCAAATCTTTGATTAATTACTGATTCAGGAGCAGTCAGGAATACATCTAAAAGGGGAGCTTGAAAAGCATAGTGTCACTTCAGTGACAGCAAAAAACCTCCACTTTTTAGTCTATCTTCTTGGTAGACACTGATTTTTCTGTGACAAGCTCTTTGGAGGAAAACTATCTTATAGTTAGAAGCAGTTTATGAAGACAGGATGGAAAATTATACAATCCTCCTAAAGGCAAGTATTAAGCTCTAAATGGTATTGTTTATTGATGAAGTAATTAATTTTTTAGGAAATTCTGTGGTGGCCTGGATATTTATTAGAATTTACATTTTCAAGCCTTATTCACGTACCTGTAATCACGAAGTCTTGCCTCTCAGGAAAGACAAGCTTAAGTACTTCTGGACCCATGGGTTCCAAGAGAAGAAGCCATAAAAGAAATGCCAAGTACCTTAAGATTCACAGTCAAATCACGCTTCAAGTCAAAACCTATAATCAGGCATAATATCAGTGGATGTTTTTCTTAAACTCAATGTGAGCATTAAGTAAATATGACTGATTATCAATTATTTCAATAATATCAATTCAATTATCCTGTATGGCTTTCCACTTGAATATTTATGGAAACTCTATCTCTCCTGAGCATAATAGAAGGCAAAATAAAGCCAAGCACCTAAAACCAGCATTCTCCATCACGCTGTGTGGGTAGGCTTTCACCTATATCTCACTACAAAAGCAATGAAAATAAACAAGACAGAGTGTTCTCTGCTGCTTGAGTTCAACAGGCAAAGAAACAGGGTTTGTAGCAGCACCCTAGGCTTCACTGAGCCAGTGTCATAGTAGAAACAGATGACATTTTCCTTTTCTGATAGTTTTTTTGAAACTTCTAAGGTTTTGGATTTCCATCCTTAAAATAAGGAATCAAAAGGTCAGGCCTCATATGGTCACGTGCTGGCTTTGTGAAGGTATTTTTTGGTAATACCAGATACAGTTAATTATATTCACCCTAGCACTCATTTACTCATGTCAGTTTGGGATTTGAGAGCTCTGTCCTAGAACAGCAGCACTGACGGTGTTGCTACCCAGATGGCTGTCAGCAGGAGTTGAGCTAATTCCCTGGTTCATTTGTATGTTATGGGAATGTGGGCCAGGGACTGACCTGAGTCACAGAGTCCAGACCCCTACTATTGCAGGCAACCCTGTCACTGAAAGGTAATACCTTGGCTAGGAGCTGATGTATGCCTTGTTCTTCCTGCTGTGAATCCTTTTGTGGCCCTCCCCATTTTCTCCTTGGAGATAAGGTCTCTTGCTTCAGCTGCTTTTGTTCCCAGGGTTAGCTAATGATCCCTTGCAAAGTCACAGCATGACAAGCATCATTAGCCTCCTTCTGGAATTCGAAAAGCATTTCTATTTTTCAGTTTAGATTGAGAAACTGAGACATAGGGGCTGCGTGTTTTGGGTTCAGCTGTAGCCTGCATACAGCTTTGTGGTAGAATATAGGTACTGTAGAAAACCATCAGTCTCAGAGGAATCTGCTCTGGCACAGCAAATATCAAAACCACCTCAGACTTTTCCAAGAAGTGCAGGGTAAGACCCAGCATATAGGATATAAGGGAGTAAGGTCAAGGGCTTTAGGATCACATAAGTGTGGTTAAGTACACATAAGTGTACCAGCTTGGAGGTTATTCGGAGCTTCCTTCAGGATACCTTCTTGCCCCCTCGGAGCAAACCAGAAGGAGGACAACTCAAAGTATGTCTTAAATCTCTCTTGGCCTTTGGGATTGGTGTTGTGACTCTACAAAAGACAACTCAAGGTTAAACAGAGTTGCTTAAGGGTTCCAAAGTGAGACGGAAGCACAAGTAAAATTAAAATTACAAGTTCCTGTCTCCCAGTCTGCATTCAATCAATGAAACCACATGTCCTCTCTGCTTAGACATACAGCTTTGAAGACATGGCCCTTAATGGCCTGAGGTTTGACTGCTCCAGCTTTGTTATTTTGGTTTGGTTTTCTCCCTTGAGCCTTTACTACCAACCTCAGACAGAGTTGTTCAATGCAAGTAGATGGAAGAGGACTGGTGTCACAGTGGGGAACTCGATTTAAGGAAAGCACTTGCAGAAATTCTTTTGTTTCTTGAAAGCATGTAAATGACAGTATGATTTACAAGGTTACAGGGAAACAAGTACACAACTTCCCCTGATGCTGTGGTTAAGACAGCTTGGAAACTATTTTGCTGTGTGACAGAACAGCACAAACACACATTGCAGAAAGCCACAGCAACTATTCAAATCCATCTTTGTTTTAGATATCAACTATTAAAGTGACCATGCTGGTTTTACCTTGTTCGCTCTGACAGTGGGTGACAAAAGGCCTTTGAAATGCTGAGAAGTTGCAATTCTGCCTTTTCTGAACTGCAGAGGGAATCTGTCTTCTTGGTTTTTGAATGACAATGCAGAGCAAAAGCAAGAAGGAATAACTGCCCATACTATGTCAAATATGCACAGAAGAAAGCAAAAGAAATATAAACATGGAATACTGATATGCATGTGAATTGAAGTGCCCGTATTTTACAGCATCCAGGTTTTTAGATGACCTGAATGAGACAGGGTAAAATTCATGGCAGTTATTTTACTACAGGAGCAAAAAAAGAAACTTCATGTTGCTAATGACAGGAGATGACCCCAATCTCTTGATTCAGCAATATCATGAAGACGACTTTGTGCCAAACTTAAATAATCTTTGTGTCTTTCACCACTTGCCATTCTTTTTTAACTATTCATTGGATTGAATGAGACACCTTAGCCCTCAAACTGGAAAAAAGAAATTGCAAAAGTGAATTGAAAACAACACCTCTTATTCTGTTCCTGGGGTGCTCCTGATAGAAATAGTACGATTTTCTAAAATATATTAATTACGTGGAATTGAACAATAAAATATTTTGCAAATTACAGTTATGAGATGGGTTATTATTGAAAGTGTCATTAATTGCAGTTGGTCACACTAGTCACGTGGAGGGCTTTCGGTTTCATGTTCAGTGCTCATAATTCCTAGGATTGCTTTTCTGGTGTAAATGTTCATAGAAAGACACAACAGCTTACAATTCACTTTTCAAAGCATTCTCAAAACTCATGTAAATCTGCCCAAACAACAAGGATAAATGCAATGCAAATGCATCTCTCCCATTTTCAGGAATTTCTGCTTCCAGGGCCAAATTTTCCATTAATGAAAATGAGCTATTTTATTGTGCTTGTCTCCCTGAGAACATTCTGTACACTATTTTGACATTTCAAACTGAAGTCTGACTAAGAAATTACATGGACATTTTAAGAAATGAGGGAAAAGGAGATGTATAATTCTTAGCACCTTACAAAGGTTCTTTTTTTTTTTTTCCCCCGGTTTGTTTCTAAATGCATCTAAGGTTTGTGGAGAAATATTTATATTTTAGAACTCATGGCACACTCTGATAATGAAGTTTGAGAATGTGAATGTTCCTCATTCTTATTAAAAAAAAAAACCAAACAAAAACCCCCCTCTCCATTGTAACTTTTTTCCCAACATCATATGCTAGTATGTTAGAATACCATATAGCCCTGTATGCTTTCTCAACTAAATTAGTATTGGTATTGTCAGGAGAGCATAAAAAAGACTTTACTGTGAGTGATATTTTATTGCTTGATTTTGAATATTCAAGTTCTATAAAGCTCTATTTCTCGTATTTTATATTTTGAAGTAGATATAGGTTTATTTGCACTAGGCTGCAAGATTATGTGCTTTATTTCAAGAGAAGACAGAAATTTTTAAAATTGGTAGAAGAAGGTGGTCTATGATAAAAGTACAATTTTGAGAAACTAGTACAAAATCATAGTTATGGATTCCTTTCCCATGTATGAAGTTTCATGGCTCTGATTCTATTTTACTGCCTTTTGAAGTCAATGGAAAATTTCCCATTAGTTTCAGTTGGCTCTTTGTATTTTTTAAAGTTTCCCATTTTCAAGTTCCCATGATTTGACCTTGGGTGTGTCCTTGAAAGAATTTTTATGCCCATGAATAGAGAGAGTTACTGAAGTCAATGAGCCTGGAGGGCTGGACCGAACATTTTCACTTATTCTGCTATATTCTGCTAACTGCATGGAATGCCAATCACTTCCCTTGATTTCTCCATCCCACTTTATAATTCAAGATATGCAACTCTACAGCTTATGCAATAGTTACACTGCTAACAATGGCAGCTCAGTAGAAAAACACAGTTAATACTTTTTCTCCAAGTTTCTTGGGACTGTTCTGAATGACATTTAGTGTAATAAGCTTGAGAGAAATATTTTGAATAAAGTAGTTGAAACTTTGTTTTACATAAATTCAGTTGATTCAGGCAAGCAATTATTGCTGCATCAAGGGATTTTTTAAAGACCTGAATAACAAACAAGATAATGGGTTCTATCAGTTTCGTGGGATATCTAAGTGTCTAATTCACTTTCCAAAATGAAAATTTATCCTTAAGTTTCATCTGGTGATGCAGTGCACCATCATGCACTGTGCAAAATCTAGCAGCCATGGTCTGATTTCATTTGAAACAGAGATAAAAACACCACTGCATGTTACATCAGTTTCACTAACAAAAGCCAGCCAGAACTTTAACTCATTCCAGGCATTGCTATTTTTTAGTTTTATCCTAACAACATCAACAGCCACTCCTATACATCTATCTTAAAGAAGATCTCATTGGTAACAGTGTAATGCTGAGGAAGAACCCAAATGGAACCATGTACTGGATTTTTTTTCTCTATTCTGTAACAATGACCTAAGTTCACACGCACATGTCTGTATTTCCTCCTTTTCTTTCCCTTTTTCTCTACTGCACATTTGTTCTACATTCTTCCTCCCTCATCTCCGCACTCCCCAAGGTGAAGCACAATCCACTCCAGGAGGTTTCTGTGGATTTCAGCAAGCGTGGACTGGTTTCTGAATGATGTTCTCTCCCTCCCGTGACTTAAATGAATTAAATGGCATTCGGATTTTTGAAAGAACTGTATTTGGTTGGAAAACGAATACTTCTTTGATTCTTAATTGTTCAAACTGAATTTTTAAGGTGTTTTTTTTCTCCCTCTTAAATATCAAAATAATTGAGTCTCAGCAGCTCCAAAAAATCAAGCTCCCCCTAGATTTGTGAGCTGAACTTTTTGCGTCCTTTAGTGTGCTGATATTTTTCCGAAACAGCATCAATGAAAAGAGTATAGGAAATAAACTATTTTTCTTGCAAGAGGTTCTCTCTGATAAAGAAATGGATTTAAGCATGTCTAGTCTCTACTCATAGGAGACAACAAGAGCATTTAACACTTACAAGTAAATGTACTTCTCTGCTAAATGCCTTTTCATCTCTCAAGTATAGTAGAAACATTAAGTAATGAAACTCCAGCCCAAAAGAAAAACAACAAATACATAATCAAAAAAAAATGAGCATTAGAAAACCTATAAAACCCCTGACATGCAGCTAGGCCAGTTCATTACATTTGGTCTGACTTGATTTCAGCTCTAAGTATAATAATATTTAGCAGACACCCCCCTGCTGAGGGCCAAGTGTGCAAAGGTTCTCTTGACCTACTGCTTTTAATAGAATACTTGTTTCAACTGCTTCTTCATAATTACATGTCTAGGTTTGGGGAGGCTAAGTATCAAAGGAGTACTAGATACTCAGCAAGTAGGCACCACATAACTGAATATATTTGCTTGTAGTAAGTTAAACGAAGACATTAGTAAAATTACTATTAAACACTGGTAAGTGATCATTTACTGGGAAAACATTGCAGACGGTGAGTTTCGGAGTCAGGAATGAGTAAGTGGTCAAGGACTCAAAAAGTATGGGAAGAACAGCATGCCATGAAACATCTGTTATGGTTACAAGCAAAATATCTACAATATTCCCTGCACAACCATAATTAGGATAAATGCCAAAATGTGTAAAACAGAAAATAAACTGTACTTCAATAGGTCTCTAACCAGAATAGACAAATTCTACATACAAACAACATAAAATTGTGGTAAGAGCCCTGATTATCTAGAATTTACTACTCAAAGAGGTTTGAACAGATTAAATCAATTTCTTGATTGCACTGTATTTGTTTCAAGGGCTCTGATGGTCTTGTATTGTGTATATATTTACCCACCTGTTTAGGTGAAACCTTCAGGTTTTGGTACATTTTCTACTATTGGCTGCTGGACAACACTTGAGAAGGTGAGAAGGAGTGGATGCACCTTGCCCTCATTTCCTTGGCACTGTTCTGTGTCCCTTACAGCAGCATGGTCTCTCAAATGCACACTTGATATAGATGAAAAAGATGCTTTCACAGTTAAACCTATTGTTAGGTTTGGGTTTAAAAACAAACCTTTTCTCACTCTCACTTATTTTTGGAGAGAGGGCATTATTTGTGGTCCTTCCTAGTGCAGGTAGTGTTCTATTTCCTATGCTTACATAGGGGATCACATGGGGAGTTTCCTTTAATAAATTTGTAAATAAGAGGTTGCTCTTATTTGTGAATCCCATATTACTTCTGTTGCCAGCATTGTTTTGACTTTTCATCTTAAATTGGGCTTTAACATGTATTTTCTAGCCTATAGCTTATGATAGTAGGCAAAGCAAATGATGTGAATGATTGCAAGGCTCCTTCCAGTATTTTTCTACCAATAGTAAGGATACTGGTTCAGAATCAATATTCTCACATCTGTACCGAGCATAATGCTGCCACAAAGACTTTGTAAATCCCAGGTTCTCAGATGACCTATGCTCTGATGTTCTCTGCTCTACGATAATGTCTGACCTGTTGCTTTAAGGTAGCTCCGGTACTTGCAAAATGTAGAGGCACTTGATATTGCCCTATACCCTTCTCACTGGTACCAGTGTCTGTACAACTACTGGCCATCTGAGAGCAATTGTAAGCAGATGCCAGGTGATTGCCTCTGGTAAACCATTGGCTCTGGCCCATATGAATCCCAGGGCAACCCATTTTTTTGTGGCCAGGCTAGTGATGGAATTGTCAAGTGGGAATAAGCAGTACTACTTAGTACTACTTTCTTCTGCCAGAGCAAAGCTGGATTGCAAGACAAATTTAGAACATTCTCTACAGGATAAACAATATATGCATCAAAAATCATTAAAGCATTTAATTTTTTGGATATGAAGAACTGCTCAAAGGATGCTACATAGGTGTCTATAAATTAATTGATAACAACACACTGCTTTCTCACAGAGATTTCTTTTTTCCCACTTTTTTTTCACATAACAGGTGATGAGACTAATGGTGACAGGCTCTGGCTCATAAATCTCCTATAAGGGACAATGCACTACTTCTTCCTGTTTCTTCCTAGCCCATGAAGCTTATTGAGAGAGATTTACTTTCAGCTCTTGACCACTGAGATAATTTAGCTATTCCATTGTTAGAGCCATGCAGGAGCTTCTATTTAATTTCTTTCATGGACATTGTTAGGAGAACAGGATGAAGACATATGTCAGATGGTGGAGTTTATAGGGAGGGTTCAAGAGTGTCCCTAGTCCCAGTGACGGGGTGTTCAGCACAGCTGCCTCCTCTTGAACTAATGGGGAGGAAAGGATGCATGCATGTGGTGGCTCTGGCCTTCTTCCCCACCCCAACTACTACAGTTGCTGTCAAAAATGAAGAATGTTCCCAGACCATTTCCAGGAGCTTCTGATAGACTGGAACATGTATAGTCTGTACTTTATCTGATAATACTGATTATATAAGAAGGAGAAAAACAATTACAGTGTTTAACACTTTGTACTACAAGCCAATCAGAGACTGAACTGATTGGGGAAAAGTCATGCAGTTACGTCTTGACTGGTATCAGATGTCTGCAGTAATTAAAACAGATATGAAACTTTCTGACAGAAGAGCTCACCGCAGTCCTTTGTAAATGAATTGCTAGCCAACCTAAGTATAAAATTTGCAATCAGCTCCCACTATAATTATTGAGTCAAAATCCAAATGGAAATAATAGAGATGAAAAATAAAATTCTCTAGTTATATTTAATAAAAAGTTAGAGATAACTAATGCTAGGAATACATTCAAAAACTTGTTTGACTATTTTAATAACGTTCACCATTTTCAAGCTTATAATCATAACAATATTCATATGAGTGTTTTCTAAATGCCAAATTATTATACCTACCATTTAGAGACTGTGATTATACCAAGAAAATAAGATCTCAACTCAAGAAGAACTGTCAAAAATTAATGAAGCTTAAAGGTACAGCAGGCAAGTGCTGAGTGAGATCAAGAAGTTTTTCAGACTAAGCATTGTTAGCAGTGCATGAATCACAATGATACTTGATTTACTCGCCTTTTTACATTTAAAAGCATGTTGTAAGCATGAACAAGTCACCAAAATTTTCTGTAGGATAGATAAATACTATAGAGTTGAGGCAGAAAACTAGCTGAGGCAGAAAAATGGAGAGCTGTATTTTGGAGATTATGAGAAACCACAGGTAGCTTGACTTCTAATAGGATTTTATGTTTAGTACTTGACTGGTATGGATTTTTCAGTATTGTGTGTTTTCTGTTAAAAAATCCTAAATCAATGACATTACAAAGTTATGTACTGCATTGTTATAATTAGATTTTTAATCATAAATTGGATTCAAGAACACAGCTGATATTTTCACTCCTCATGCAAACTAGCATCTTCCTACTACTGGTCTGGAACAAGTTAACTCTGAGGATTGATTCCAACCAATGTCACACTTTTTTGCACATGGAAAAGATAATCAGCCAGCTCACCTGCACTTGGCCAGGTTCCTATAGCCCACCCTGGCTCGCAGGAGGGTAGAAAAGGTGGATTTGAACTTGCGCAGATGTGGATTCAGTATTTTTTCTGGGCATTTATTCTGAAAATAAGCTGCCATAGTCATATTCACATAGCCAAGTCCTAGTCTCACAGCTAGCAGTGACAGACAAACTAGCTTTAAGTATCTAGAAAGTCTGGAAACACATAGTTTTTATTAAGGTTGAGGTAAGATACTTTGGAAAATCTCAAGAATTCTACTTGTCATTACTATTAGACAAAAAAACCCAATATTTAAAAATTCTAAAATTCAACATAGTTCTTATTTTCACAGATTGTTTTGGAGGTACAAATAGAAAATAATCCGGATTTAGATCTAGGATAGTTCAGATTTGCCCCAAAGCAGTAGGGGTCAAATGCAATTAGCCCTACCTTCCACATCAAAGTCAGACAGATTTATAAGAGTTTCTGCATGACCTGCTCCTAGCTTCATCCTACAAAACTACAGATTGGAAATAATACCTGAAAAAGAACACAGATTGTATACATGTTATTAGATTAATATAATTATGAGAAATTATTTGGTTGAAAACCTCAAAAATAGACAAGAAGATACTGCAAACTTTGGCATGTTATTTCCAATCAATCTCAGCTGGACCTGACAGCTGTTGGCAACTGACCAACTGATGGCAGTTCTGTGTGAAATAAGGAAGCAAATTCCAGTGCAGTTATCACAGCAAAAATCACAATTCCTATGTGGAGTAACTGGGCCCTTTTGAAACAAAAAAATTCCAAATAATAATGGAGATGAAACTATCCAGGTTTTCACTAGAAGATCCCTCTAGGCTTAGATGAGGGACAGAGTGAAACAATATTTATGTATGAAAGGAAGATGAAAACATGGCTTATGCTTCCACAGTGCTTGTATTTCTTCTGTGAAAAGAGACTTTCATTGTTCAAGATTTTCAGTCTAATAAACCAGCACTACAATAATTATTGATTGAAAAAGTTGAAACTAAATCTTTTCTACTTATTAAAATTACAAGGTGGGCAAATACAGCAGAATGTATGGGCTTCTTGATATAGTTTCTAACCTGTATTAAAATGAGAAGTCATTTCAATGTCTTTATTCTTAACCTTCTTAATATGGTATCAAAGAAAAAATAATCACACTCATATTACCCTCCACAAAAAAAAAAAAAAAAAAAGACAGAATGGAAAAATTTATCTATGCCAAACACAGATTTAAGTACAATTTCCATTAACATTGATGTCAGCCTATAGCTAAACTCCCACTCCCTGTGACAGACACCTACACTTTATAATTTAAGGAAGAACTGGAAAGACTGTGGAGTAAGACCTAGCAAACATGAAAAAAAAATCAGCAGAAATAAAACAGTAACTGGATAATAGGGGACAGCAAAAACACTGCAGAGGTTTGTAATTTGCAAAAGAATGGCGTTCCTGCATTCTAACAAGGTCCTGAATTGATAAAAATAGAGCTGGTGTGAGAAGGAGAGAAAGAAGTCCAAGGAGCTTAGGAAGTTCAGTAGCATATCATCACCTCCAGAAAAAGTGACATATGCCTCCATGATGGTGCAGAATGGAAGATATGGTATTATTTTCCAGGGATGAATCAAAGCGATACTTTCCATTTGTGTACTGTGTTTTTTTAGTAGGTAATTGGCTTCTTTGAAAGAAATTTATCCATCCTTATTTCAGCAAAGGCAACATGGAAGAAGATATGTATGAACAACTCTGTGCTTTTCCAAGCAAACAAAAGTCAAAATAATATTTTAAACCAGATGAGTTCTTATTAGAGGTGGCTGTATATTAAATACAAATTTGCAGTGTAAAAGTTCATTCTTTCAGTTTTCCTTTCTCTTCACACTGTATGTGCACCTAAAGAAAATGAGATACATTCAGGGGTGAACATGTCAGTCTTGGCAATCTTAGCTGTTGTATCTTATAACAACTTCTGTTCTTTGATCCCACATGCTGTAAGTTAAATCCCATATCAAATCAGACCCCCTACATAGGAGAAGAATTTGGTGTAAACAGAAAGCAAGATATAATGGAATTATATAAATAATACTTTTGGGTCAAACTGTATATAATAGAATTTCTGCCAGTGAATTTTGTCACAGGAGCAGAAAATCTAATAAATTTTTTATTATGTTATCACCTTTGAATTTAACTATGGACAAACAAACGTCAGAACATATGATTTCCATTCCATGGGGAGCTGCAAAAATATAGATTTTAAATTAAATAGCCATTTGAAAGGCAGAAAAGAAGTTGAATTTAAAACAGCCTGACCCAATGTAGCCAGAGAAAGTTTTACACCTGAAAAGAGATGTGCTGCAGAACAGTATACTTAAGCCGAGCAGACAAAATGAATAAAGATTTCATTTACCACGTGTTCTAGAAAAAGGCCAGCTTCTTAAGAAGTTGAACAGGAAGAATTAAACTAAAGTATTAAGGTAACATACTAGAGACTTCTCTCTGAGTTAGTATTATCACTGTTATTCTAGGTTAAGAAATTCAGATTTGGTCAACATTTTTGTGACAGATTACCTTTGTTGCCTGTTTGCAAAAAATGTTCAAAACCCTTCTATACTTATTCAAGTCATTAACCACAGTTTGATTTTACTCTGCTTTCAGCTGTAGGGAAGTTCAGAAATTTACCCATAAGTTGCAAATTGACATTGCAAGCAGTTTGTCTCCACTGCAAATCACGAAACTTTGGTTAAGTGTGTCCATTTTAGTTGTCTTCTTACTTAGCATTCAGTTATATCTACAGTGATATGTATTCCTTTATGAATAAAGAATTAGCAGAGCAAAATGTTTACAAAAAATGGCAAAGTCTAGGCTTCACAGTAACAAATGTAATCTAAAAGTTGCATAGTATTAAATAGAGATGAACTGTGATTTATTATTGGTATAGTGAAAGGAGTTACAACAACCAAATTTAAAGAAAACAACACTGGAGCAGCTAAGGAGCGCTGCTTCTTCTCCCCCATTAAACTCTTCTATTACTGAAATTAATACATTGATGTGGATAGAGTTTATCAGAATTTCTGAAAGATGGCATTTTAAATATACAAAATCTAGTTTTTCTTTCACTTATACATGAAAAGAGCTATCATCATTAAAGTCATCATTTTTTAAAAGCGATGAGAGTTCTAAAGAAAATATGAAGTCCGTGTTCTGAAATTTGTCTGTAAAAAATACACTGTATCTGTGTACGTATGTGTATGTGTGCATTTTCCTTTGAAGTTTTTTCTCTTCCTTCTAAATTGATACAGGTTTACTCAGAGAAATGGTATCAAAAGGGTTAAAGGCATAATATTAATGCCATACTACACTGATATCAGCAATTTATAACAGGATGGTGGGTTCTAATGCCAGAAGCTATGGCACAGGAGAGAATGTTATTTTAACAGCATGATTCTCTATGAAAGCCTGTCATCTTCTGTTCTTGAACCTTTGCTAATGTACTAAGGCGACATGCCCAGATAGAAAAGGAATGTTTTTCAGCTGTTGTGTGGTGGCTATTAATATAAATACTGCTATACAGTAAGTATGATGCTACTGCTTGCCATCATTTTAAACTGACAAAGACATAGGAATAACTTGGGACACTGTTGTTCCTAAAGGGCCACAACCTTCATTCTTTATTCAGATGAAACTCTTAATAACCTAGCTCACAAGAAACTTTCCTTTTAAGAATGTTAAGCCCTTGAGACCATCTGGGCACAAATACCATGCTGTGTCAGGCCACATTCACTGTGACTGACAGGGCATAATGCAACACAAGTTTGAATTTTTCTGCATTGCTGCTCTCACACTCCTTTGATATTTGTCTAACATGCCTGACAATACCACAGTCAGACCCAGCACATTCTCAGGAAGATGGAGCTCTGAAACTCTGAACACTATGACTGATTAACCATTTTGTCTGATTAACAACCTTCACAACTCACAATGGATGAATAAAAAACTGAGCACTTGTTTAAGTCTTCCCAAAATTTCCTTTCTTTCTGCTACCACTTCCCCAAATAATTCAGCTGTACTACAAAGATATCTGTACTTATTTTACAACAACTTAAAATTTTGTTTCAAAACAAAATGGAAGGCAAATAGAAACTTTCATCTACTAAAGAGATTTTTTATATATGGCACTTTACCAGTTTCACATCATTTTCTCTGTTTAACAAGGTCTTGCAACATCATAGCCAATGACTATGGAGGTAATTCTTCAAGGCTTACACACATGTCCTTCTAGGCAAATCATCAACAACACCTGTTCTTGAAAAGATAATTCTGTCTACCCCACCCATCAAAAACGAAATGTGTGTCACCATGAGCAGATGCACCTCGATCATCTAAGTCACCCGAGCCAATTAGGTCACTTAAGACAATGTGGCACTTCATGGCATCAGGTCACCCACAAAATCAGCTCAGTGATCTGAAAGAGCAAGAACTTTCTGTGGAATCAGTGGAACTGATACCCAAAAAAATCCTCAGAGAAATAGTTATATTTCTGTATGTGAATTTCCTGTATGTCTGTAAAATAAGATACTTGCTTAATTTTAAATAAAAGTAACTGCTAATACTTTTTATATCAACATTAAAATGTAACATGCATTTATACATTAGTGCTGATATTTGAAATAGTGCTACAGTGGCTGTAAAACTGGTTGTTGTTCATATCTACTCATACATAACTCCTGCTCAATAAGTTTCTAAGTACCTTTCATGTACCTTTTGCCTTCACTCACCCTGATCTGTTTTTCTGCCAAAAATACTGGGAAATGCAGAAGCATAGCATTATTTCCCTTATACATTAAAACCAGAGGGGGGGATGGGGCAGAGAGTAGTGCAAGAAAAAGAAGAAAAAAACAAACAAAAAACAAAACAACAAAAAAACAAACAAACAAAAAAAATACACAAAAAACCAAAAAAAAACAAAAACAAAAACCACAACCAACCACTAAACCCAACTCTCTGCATCACTGCTGGAAACAAAAATTGAATTTGAACAGGATCTCAGCAGAGGAAGCAACTAATCATAGAAATAGGTGATCTACTAGTCCGAGAACAGAACTGCGATTTGTACGAGCACATGCTGTAAAACTAGAGGAGGCATCTTGGGTCAGTGAATCCAATTCCGTGCTATCATAAGTAATCATGTCATATAATCCCATTCATCTCATTTGAGCTCCATCTTAAAACCCTTTTTATGAATTTGCAGAATAAATGCATTCGTAGCTAGTTTATATTCATTTATTTGCACGTAACTTTGCCCTTTAGCAAAGATAACTCATCCTCCTTGCACCCCCCCATTTATTTATAGAAAGCAATCATACTTCTTCTTGGCTATTATTTTGCTAGGCTAATTCCAGTTCTTTCAGTCCCCTCATGTAAAATAGCAGCTAGTCTGTGTACCTGTTCCAGTTAAAATAATTTTTTTTTATACTCTCTACAATGTGCCAAATAGTTTTAACCCTTCCTATTACTAACCATCAAAGTTTCACTACCTACCGGAAATACTTCACTTCATATATACTAAGATGTTTTCCTCTTCTTGTTCTCTCTCCCTTTCTTTCTTTCCTTTCTCTCTCTCTCTCTCTGTCATAGCCAAAGTCCACAAGTGTTTTGTGACTGACCCGTTCATTCAAGTGTCCCTTCCTAGCTCTTGTTCTCCTATACTACAAATAAGTCTTTTATTAAGTAACAATAAA
Organism: Pyrocephalus nanus; assembly: GCA_038380795.1. NCBI lineage: Eukaryota > Metazoa > Chordata > Aves > Passeriformes > Tyrannidae > Pyrocephalus > Pyrocephalus nanus. Next base: position 44,750,824 of record CM076265.1, on the reverse strand, counting down.
AATCTACCAATACCTAAAATGTTTTACTTAATTTCATCAAAATTTTCTTAGAATTGTTTTACTTAATTTAATCTAATTGTCTTAGAACACTCAAAGAATTTTCAGATATTATTGCAATACTCTGGGAATTTATCTCATATTTTTGTAATTGGTCAATTTTATTCAAATAAAACAAACTTCTAAACGAAAATGCTAATAATTGTCAGTATTGAATGTTCTAATAATAATAGCACTGAAGACAAATTACTCCTCTTTTCAGCTTTCTTCCCTTTAGTTGTTTCAGACTTACAAAACTAACCGTTTCAAGTGTTTTAAGTCTTTAACTCTCTTCCTTGAGCTGAGTAATTTCACCATATCATCAAGATATTCTCTTGAAGTCCAGATGGAAAAGGTACACTATAATTTTCTTCAAAAGAACCAATAATCTTGTTAAATACAGCCATCAGGCTACTCTAGCATGACTCCCCCCTTTATCTTTGGCTAATGCGGATTGTATTTTACAATCCCATTTTACGCAGATATTTATGTTCTTAAATATTTGCCTCAAAATGAGTTTCAAATCCTTGCTTATGACAAAGAACCTTTAACCACAATAACAAAGATGATCACTTCCTTCCTTTCTTTCCCTTCCTTTTCATATCTCTCTGATTAATGAAGGATGCTTCAGGAGTTACTGTTTCAAATCTTCCAGATTTCCAGGGTGAAATTTCTGCACCCTTAACACTTGTTGCATTCTCAGATGAAGAAACATCAGATTTTAAATACATGCTTCTACTAGCCTTTCTGTCTGCCTTTGTGTTTTTTGGTGTCATCTCCACCGAAAACTCAGTAATAGAGTTCTAACCCTGACATTAAAACTAATTTAACTTACTTGGAATGAGTTATAAAAAATTCTCCCATCTGTTTCCCTACAATAGGGATAATGAAATTTATGTCACTCAGAGCAGATTCGTTTTGCTTATATTTATATGTTGTTTTAGAAATAAAAAATGTTTATGGCACTGTTGTAACTCCAGTAAATGACAGTGAGATATCATACCCTAAGGGTCCAAATGCTAACCCTTTTGGGTCTCTTCAAAGTTCTTCTGGATGAAAAACTCTCACATTAGGCATTTTCTAGGAGTCCGCCTAGATTAAATCATTATAGTCTGTTGTGCTATGATAATAAATTATTATACCATTACTACTGTTACAGACTAATCCTATAGTGGCAAAAATTGCTATAGCTTTATTACAATATCTTTGTAATTCATTAAAGCAAACGAAAAGCAGAAAATACTGCACAGGCTGAAAATTATAACCAGAAATATATGCAGCATAGATAATACTATATGCAAAAATTCTTTGTAAAACATAGCTCAGTAACATAGGCTGGTAGCTTAGATAAATGCATTTTAATCAGTTCTAACCTGGCAAGCAAATACTGGAAAGGCCACATGGTATTAAACAGAATGAGAGGATTAGGGCTAAAAATACATGAAAAAGATCATAGTGTAACTTCTTTAACAATATGGTAAATGGCAAGGTTCTGAGTGGAAAAAGTAATTTTTTAATATGGAAAATATATGCTATAAACCACAGAAGGGAGAAATAGAACATACCAGACCAGCCAAAAGCAGTGGCCATCACCAAATGCTTTGGAAAGAGATCCTAAACATTAAAGAGATACTAAACTCTTAACTGTTCACATTGGTAAACTAGCTTCGGAGCTTCTGCCTAGCTCTTGAATGAATAACAGCTGTCTTATTCACTCCTGTACAAGGGCACATAAAACCATAAATTTTTATTTCTTTTTCATATCCAAGAATGTCCTGTTATCCGTATAAATAGCTGGTACTTGTTCTGACCATAAATTTTTGACTTTATGGATGTTCTGTGGCACTTAGTTCAGCAGGATAGCTCCTAACTATGGAGAATACAATCACTTTACTACGTAGTTGTCTTCCAGACCCTTGATCTTAGGAAAAAGACACTTTAGAATATTCTATTTCTCCTTATCCACCTAACTGTTTTGTAATGTAATATCAGCTACTTTTGGACATCTACTTTCTGAGCTAAATATATCTCCTTTCTGTAGTGTCTCCCCACAATACTAACAAATTTGGTTGGGAAAAATGCATGTGTCCTTTGGGGAAAAAAAAAACAAACGACAATAAAACCAAAACAAAAACCTCTCTTGCTGTTGACTACAATTTTGAAGAAATTGAGATATCTAGATTTTTATGGGACATTTCATACAAATATTATCTTTCACAGCATCATCTTTAAGTGTTTTAGAGACAAAAGATGATTCACTGACACAGCTTGGAAAAAAAATTTCTGGTATTGGTCAGAATTTTTAACCAAATTGGATCAAAGGTTAAATGACTTGACCAAGTAAACTCAGTGAGTCAGCAGCAGAGGCAGAAGGAGTGAGCTCCAGGAGTGAAATCTCATCTTTTTGAAGGCAACATAATTTTCCCAATATTTTCTGCATAGCCAGGATTTCATTTCAGTTTCTGTAATATGATTCTGCCTCCTCTAATCACTAAAGCACAACAGCTCTAACTGGCTCTTCAGTTACTGAATTTTTAAACTGTTCAGTTACTAAACTTTTAAAGGTTGTTTTATTGGTGGTGCTGGTGATAGTTTTTGCCCTCTCATGTACTCGATTTCACATGATTTCACAGAAGTGCTTATCAATCATTATTTCAGTAATATAAGCTTAGGCAAGCAACATGATTTAAAATTTACTGACACTATAATCCCTTTAAATAGTTCCAGCATAGCATTAACTTATTATAGAGAATGAAAATGACATAATAATATGGAAATTGAATCAAGTAAACTATAAATAAAATTCCTGAAAAAAGACAGATCCTATTTCAGGCTATTCATGCCACAGAACATGATGATAATGTACAATATTTGTGTATTTGATCTGGAAACACTTTAGCAACTCTTGTTTATAGGTATGGGACTTGTACTATTAAAAATGATCACATTTTCTACCCTAAATCTTTGGAAACTGTGAAACAAAGAAAATGAAATAGAACTATTTTTTATCAGTTTGGAGAATTTCGAATAGCCCAGCGGATTTAAATCTTCCTTCTTTTAACAGCAACAAAGCTATTTCAGATATTTGCTTAAAATAACTTTCATTAAAAAAAAAAATCATCACTCTACTTAATAAGCTTATCACAAAAATTTTTAGACACAAAATTGTTTTTAGTGTTTTTGCAGCAACACTCAAAAATTACTGCAAGCTTAGCCTGGACATCTTCAATACCTTCTTGATAATTCTAATAATTTTCTGATAATAGTGACTCTCCAGAATATGCTCAAAATGCTTGAGAAATATTTGAAATGGAAGAAGTGATTCTTTGATTTAATGTCTATATTTTTAACCAATTCAAATGGGCATATTTTCCAATGCAATTTTACCCATGACATTCAATCTGGACAGCCACAGTTCTCACATTACTCAGATAATGTTATTGCTATTAATAATCTCAAAGAACCTCTGAGTTTGACGGCATTGCATAGAGCCGCAGATGGCTGCATAAAGGTCATTATTTTAATAGCTATAACATTAAAAGTGCTGGAAACTCCATACACATGGCTTTGTTCTGCTGTATGCTTACCTTCAAAAGCCAGAAATTAATGTGACAGGAAGAATACTTGCAGGAAACATAACACTATATAAATGACACTCTGGTGCAAGCTAAGCTTATGGCAATATAAATATTGATGTTATTAATGCCATCTTAAGTATCCACCTAAAGTAATCAAGTATAAAATATACCTCCCTATCTTGTGTGCAATGTAGCAGTTTATGTCAGCAAGGCATTGCTTCTCTTGCAATGTTTTATTTTAAAGTGATTTATTGCACTGAAGTCCATCAGGAAGGAAAAGGAGATTGAGGAGATGCACAACAGGAGTAACAGAGGACCAGGAAAAGAAAGAAGAACCAGATGCATGCAGAGTCCAATAACAAATTATCATAGCATCTTTCTAGAGATTTCTATAATGCATGATTTTAACTGCTGGCTGCAATATATGTGCTTCTCTTATGTGAATGTGGTTTCCCGAAATGAATGGAAATTTAGACATTTGTAAGGGTTTAGCAAATGAGGCCTACGGATATAAGATCTGGAGCATATACATGAGACAACTTAGGAATAGATGTGTGGACAAAAACTCTGCAAGTGTTCAATAGATTCTTACTCTTATTCAGTGCCACATGTTCTTCTTAATTACTCACCCAAACCTCCAATTGAAGACAATGATGTTATAGTCAATGCGTTCTCTGCCAAAGGACAGAGAGTAAAATAAAGCTCAACTCTAGTCAATCCTTTTTTGCTATTCAAAATGACAAAACTCAGTTAATTAATTTATCTTAAGTAACAAGAAGGTTTTCTTATGTCAACTGTACCTACTCCATCACCACAGATATATTTGAAACACTAATACATCAGTGCTTTGTCAAAGCTAATTCCATATGTGCCTAGAAATGAGGCTTACATAATTTCTTGGGAGACTGTCTAATAATGTTTACCTTTAGAAAAATATCCTGATGTTCTGTTTATTTTAGTCAAAGGCTAAAAGAATAAAGATGGCATTCCATTCCAGCTAGTAGGACAAGTATCATGATTTTCAGTTTCTCAAATGATACTCAGCATCTCTCACTGCTTTTTTCTAATTATCTGGAAACAAACACATTTCAGAAAGTAAGCTTTTTAGGGTCTGTGAAGAATTCAAGCCTGAATGTTACAATATATATCTGAAAAATACATATACATGTACTGGAATCTGATTTTACAAACTTTCTTTAGATCATTCAAGTAAGTTTTATGGTTTTGATAAAAAATGCTAACATGCAGTACTGAGCCTGAACTACACTCAGAACTTCTACGAATAGGCTTAGATTCCAGGTGCCCGTATAGTATTTTTTTGTCTCCCTTTGAGATGCACTCCTGTCTCAGTTCCCATGTTCCACTGGTGCACTGAGAAAGAACAAAAGGAATACATTCCGTCCCAGGTGGCTTGCAGGATTTTACAGTAGAGTTAAAAGTAGCAATCAAATCACCAATAAAGTGTTTATATGTGGCCATTTGTTGGATGGATATCCTTTGCATGAGAGAGGAAGCACAAAGACCTCATAAGCATATTAAAAGTTTTAGCAACTGCTCAATGATGTGCTTGAATGAAGTCTTAATTAGCCATAAGGGATATGGAAAGGGTAGTCAGAAGAAGTTACCCCATTCATTTAATGTCAGTGGGAATTATTTCTATTGATTTTGCTGAAGGCCAAACCATCACCGAAGTCTCTGACTCCAGGAACTTTAGTCACTTATGTTAAAACACAGATTCTTAGCTATTTTGGTGCTATTAAGTCACACAAGTACCTAAAAATGGATTACATTCAAATTAATCAATTACCTGTAACAAGGGACTGGTATTAAATTTCAGGGGTTTATGCAGCTCAAAAACAGTACTTGGGACAGCAAATAAGTAACTCTGCATCACTTTAGATACCCTGTTCCACCAAATCAAAATGTTTTGTTTGAAATTTATTTAAATATTTCTAAAATTTTCAGCTAATTCTGAACATAATATGGAAAGGAAAACTTATGACTGTGTTATACTTAAGAGGAATGGATTTATCATTGATATCTTACATTCTCTTTAATTTTTTGTCACCCTGGAAAGTTCATCAGATCAGATCATCTATCCACTCCTTGATCCAAGTCCTGAATCAGCACAACTAATCTAACGATAAGACAATAAAGACCAACTGAGGGGCAAACCTGCATGTTCAAATTACAGAGTATATATTTTAGCATCATCAGAAATGCTAAATATCAAATCAATAACTTGATGCCATTCTTTTAGCCCACTGAATCCCGCCCACTACAATATTGCAGTATTTTCTCTTCAGGAAACACTTCAGAAAGAAAATTCAGAAATTGCAAAAATTATTCCAACATTCTTTATTTGGGAAATTAGTTTGGGAAGTTTTAGCACAGAAACAAATTGTGCAGTTCAAGGAAACCAAGACATTGGAGACGTGCACAAAAGCTTTCCTTTGAAATAAGTCTTAATTCCTCCCAAGCCTCTTGAAGGAAACTAATTTTGTCAGACTGTTACTACTGTTTCATTTAATTGTTCATATCAACATTTACCAAGGGAAATTGGTCTTTGTTTTAATTCTCATTGCATGCCAGACAACCTGCTGCCTATTCTTATGACTTTCATTACTTATTACTTTTGTTTTGTGGACTTTGCAGGCAATATGGCTACAATTTAAATTAAAAAAAAAAAAAAAAATTAAAAGTCACCACGAGAAAACTTGAACTTCAGAAAGGGCTTTTACTTCAAACTGTCTCAGATTTATATTTTAGGTCCTACTATGTTTTGAAATAAAATCTTTCTCACTCAAAAATCTAAAAATATAGTTGGTGGTGCTTCTTAAACCTTCCATTGGAGATAGCTGAAATCAATTTCTATGTGTTTGAATATATGTGAAGACCCTGCAAAATGGTTATCATGGTCAAAACCTATTGACTTTGACTGGGATTGAAAGTATACAGAATTCTGAAGAATTTGACCTCAAGTGTCGAAAGGAGATTCCCAAATTTGGTTTTGATTACACTAGAAACAGAACAAGCTAGTGTCATATGAAGCAAAAAACAGAGGCCTGCATTTCAATGGAAAAACATCTTAGTCACGTTTTGGAGACAGTGGGAAGGTAGGGAAGAAATCAAAGAAACTTCTATTGTTTTACCACGAAAGGACAGCAGTATAGTTGCATGATTTTTAAGCTTTGGGTGAGAAAACCCACAATCTTAGATACTGCTGAGTGAGTACTGTAGTTAAGTAATTTTTAATCAAGTAATGTGGAGTCAATTGTCTTCAGCAGCAATATGCACTGAGATACTCATGAGAAAATATTCCTGACTTATATTTCTACAATGGAGAGCAAGGCCCTTAGAAGACAGTCATGGCTGTCTGAAGATCTCTGTAAAAACTGATGTATACAGAAGTTGCCACAGGCAACTTTGCTACAGTATTCTTTAGATTTTCACTGTACTTTATGGACAGAGTTACAATGTCCTTCCCCTCCTTAGTACAAATTCAGTTTGCATATGGAAAAATCAGATATTTTTGAAGCTGCAGTTTTATTAGGAATTATCTGATTAGAGTAGCATTTTGAATGTTTGTACTTGGGCTGGAAGCAGACAATTGTTTTGCTGGATTTATTTTTATTATTCTCCTGGGCCCCACATACTCAGGTAGCAAAATTGCCACACACTAAGCACATGTATGAGTTTCTCTACAGGATGGCATGCTAATCATCAAAATAAATCAAGAAGCTTTGCTCAAACAGTGTGATAATTTTGCAGTTTATGGAATGCAATTTTTTTTATAGTTTATATTAAAAAGTAGAGGGGTTTTTTAATTTCCCTATTACTTAGTATTTTCAATGAAAATCTAACACACTTTAAAAAATGGATTTTTGGAAATGTTTTTTGGACTACATATACTACTTTTTATTCTGTTTTCAAAAACATTGTGGACTTCTGCAATTGCTTTTTAAACTAATATGGACATAGGCAGCATGCACAAATAGGCAGCACATGTACTGTGTTTCTCATTATTTACAGCCTTAAATATGTTTTGCAGTGACACTGTCAATTGGTCTGATATAAGGATGCTTATTTTCTTTATACTTTAGTCTATGGATGAAGCTTTGGAAAAAGGACTAAGTCTCTTCATTTTCAGTTATATAGATGTAAAATAATTCCAGATTTTAGAAGAATAAACCTATATTTATACTGGAGAAAAATCTGTGGTGAAAGTGTGATGAGTCATACACTAGTTCTTTCTGTTTCAGGTTTTATAATTCCTTTTCCATATCGGTAGTGATACACCATGAGAAGACTTAAACAGTGAAAAATTATCAGAAAGATTCTCCACTATTTAAACACTGGTTCACATTATTTTATTTGCAGCACAGCAATGCATATAAGGGAAAGAATGCAACTTCCCCATATAACTGTCAGCAATTATAGAGCACGGATTCTTATTTATATTAAGGAGAATCTTCCTACTGGAAATTGCCTGAAAAGCAGGCAATGCTTTGGGCTCACGAATTCAACCTGTCTAATTACCTGGGAGAAAGGAAAGGGAGATTTGCTTCTTGTCAGATCAGCTCTAATCTCATTTTCCCACAGTCTGAAATGACAGCTTTGTACTGATATCTATTAGTGAACCTGTAGACTCCTTCCTAAAGTAGCTCGCTCCGGTAGGAGATTTTAAAATAAGACAGAATCACAAGACCGTGAAAGTGCAACCCATTAATCTTGGTGGGAAGACCTAGGTTTCAACATATCTAGACTTTTAAGGTTACAGTGGTAGTTACAGAGACACAGAGAAAGAGAGCAAGGGTGAGAGATGCTGCATATTACGTTTCTAGAAGAATAATCCCTTCAGAGTAACTTTTGCAACACTGCCATTTGCAGTTAGAATATGCAGGACAATTGATGTCATTCTGCTAATTACTTATCTAGACTGTGAATATGCATAAAGTCAGTGGAGCTATAAATACGATCAACACACTCATAAATAACAAGGTGTACAATCCACTGCCCTGCAGAAGGGAATTTAAAGCTTTGCAATTCTGACTGACCAGGTCTCATGTTGTGTATTAATAATTCTCTGCACGACACAAAGACATTTGATATTGTCAAACACTTCAGAATTCTTTTGTCATGGCAGATTTCACTAAAGTTTTACACATTGGTGCTAGGCCACTGCAGCTATGAGCAGAGTAAGATCACATTGAACAGAACAGAGTGTGGCTCATAATTATTCACATTGTTTTATATCTACTTGCAAAACATTTTTTTGGTTTCTACAAAGGAAATGACTATCAAAATGGATACATTAATTCTTAGGCATTAACTGTCTCTGGGGTACTACAGAAATTTGTACTGGAAAAACGCCATTAAATCCTGAATGAAAAGACATCACCAGTTACCAGCTAACAAAGCTCCACACAGTTTGCTGCCCGTTTCTGTTTGGAGTCAAGAGTGTAAATTCTGGAGGTAAGTATTCCCCTGCAAAGCAGCAGTACTAAATTATCTCCAGTAACATTACAGCAATTTTCTCATGCTGTTTTTAATGTTTCTTAGACAACACCATCTTCAGACTATGCACAACTATAAGCATAGCTGAAATTTAAAAATGGCAAAATAATAGAGGACCTCTGTTACTATTTCCCCTACTCCTGCAATAGAGTTCCTGTAGCAAGAGAAATTATTTAATTCATTAAAACTTTTAGGTTTGAAATTTAATGAAAGCACCAAAAGCCTACAGTTGCATTCATAAAACCATTATGTCTGTAGTTCTCTAGAAGAAGGAGGTGAGGGTTAGGCTGGTAAATTTTTAGAGCCATATTACAAGCCCACAATGGTCACATGCATGTGAAAATCAAGCTTCATTAGATACAGTAATGGTGGAATGAATGAAGAGTGTCATGGAAACATGTCAGTCACAATGGGCATAGCAATTGGTACAGGACAGAGATAAGAAACAGAACTGCAGTATAAACAGATGCCTCAATAAATTACTTAACTATGTTCACATAGGACTCTGAAACTCCAAACTGTATGGCAAATAACTGGAGCAGTACTGTAAACCTGACCTTAGGTAGCGGTATGACCAAGCATTTCCTTAAATCATCAGTTAAATCAAGAAAAGAAATATTTACTCTGGGTGAGATTTGAAGAGCAGGATCCTCTATTGATTCTGAGGCAGCCAGGGCACAAACAGCAGTGTCAGCTCCCAGACTGCAATCCTTTCCCCTTATTGCTAAAGGAAGGAAGGCTGGCCTAGAGTCATGGCTCAACAAGGAGCTCAACAGAGAAGTTTTCTGTTTTATGCTGTGGATATTCAGCTGTTGTAAACTGGTCAAGCCCTGATTTATGCAAGTGCTACACATCTAATATCAAGCAGCCTTCTGAATCTGCTTGTGCATCAGAATTCCTGGACTGAATGCTGTTATTAAGTCTTTTTCCAATCTTCTGTTTATTTTTACGTCAGGAAAAAAAGTGCAGATTTTGTTTCTCATAATGTGCATTTTACAACGACTTGTACAGAGTGACTTAGGCTCACTTCTACTTTGTAAGAACAAAAGAAGAGCGTGTGGAGGTGAAAGAGCAGTTTATCCTCCTTACCTAACAAACCTTTTTACTTCTGACTGGGACTGGAAAAATAAGGTTCTGTTAACAGTAGTAGGTTTACCTGAGTCCATGTTTCATAGATCATGGAAGACTATGCCTGGATTTCAAATAGTAACAGAAAGACTTTGTATTCAGCAGGACAAACCCTGTGTCCTCCTGTCCCCTCATAAGCTTTATAAACACTGCACTTTTTTTGTTAAATTTTTTAGACTGTTAGGAAAGATGGATCAGAAGCCGTAACATTGTTCCTGTTCTCAGAAATGAAATGTTGACTAGTAAAAAATAATTCAAGGTATTTTAATTTTCACTTGTACTTCATTTTTCTGAATTGTCTAATCAAATAACTGCAAATTTGACAAAATTTGACTTTTCTCCAATTCCCTAAAAACAATTACTTAAAAAACATGTTTAGCTAAATTTTTGTGCTCATGAAAAAGGAAGACAGATACCGCTGAGTGAAGCAATGCACATGAGTTCCCCAGTACAGTTCTGTCAATGCAGTTCAGTCCCACACCTGTCCTGGAACTATTCACACAGCTAATCTATGCAGTAGTTATTCCCGTGTGGGCAACTATCCATGAGAGGCTTGACTGAGACCAGCCAAATTCATCTGCCTTGTGTTTTATTACTCACAGGAAGCTTGATCTGAAAGAATTAAGGGCTAATGTTAACTCATACAGTGCCATTTTTACACTGAGCTTTTTATTCTCTTTTATAATCACAGTAACTGAATTCTAGTCAGATTCCTTACTAGACTTTCTGAAAGATTACAAGAAAGAAAACAACTAGAGTCACATATTGTTCCAAGTATTATTGCTACCAGAACACTCATGGAGAGGGATGATATTTTTTTAAAAATTGCACACCCTCACTAACAAAGCAAGGACATCTATCTGTAGTATAACCTTCACCATAAATTATCTTCTTCCTTCATATTAAGTGCTCAGACTTAGTGCTGATGATTTTGGGCATTTGGTGTGCCTGGGGGAAGAGAAATGCCAACCCTTCCATATGTACATGTGCAGGAGTTTCTGCAGCCATTGCTAGTTTAATCCTCAGTGTGTACCACTTCTTGTTCCCTCGCTATTTTCAGAATCCAGTGCTGAATTCTGCCTTGCCTTCAGCTCCAAGAGGCAAAAGCATACTTGCAGACCATAACACAGAGTTTGATCAGTGTTTCACTTAGCCAGTGATTTAATCAACAGGACAGCATGAATGTGCTGATGACGCATAAGAAATACCACAATTCTGTATGTTATGCACAATGAACATTTCCTTCAGCATTTTCCTTATATGCAACAATAACAAAGACCCACTTCAGTGTCATTTGCTCCCATAGCATTGTCCCCGTTGTTCCTCTAACTCAGTCTTTTTTTGTCACATAAGGGTTCTCTATCTCTTGCAGATGAGTTCTAAAAAAATCCACACTACTAGAACCTATATTATATTTTAAATAACAAATATTATGAATTATTTTCTTTTGATTTATCCATGTAAAGTAGACTTTCTGTGTATAAATCTACTCCTGAGAGGAAAATTTGAGACTAGTTTCTCACTAATTGCTTAATCCATCCCAGCTTTATTCTGCATCCATTTTTTCTAATGGTTAACATGCACAGATTCTGAGGTAACAAAAATGAGGACATAGACTAATATTGATGGAATACACTGAAGAGCAACAACCCACACTCACAAAAACTGTAAGGCCTATGTTCTAGAAGTAACACACTCTAAAACAGCATTAGCTCCTTGTGATAATTCCAGGGTGCCATGCCCACCAGAGAAACAACTGGGGGAATGTCACAGATCCTTTCGTCTTGCCTCAGCTTCTCCCCTAGATGGTGCATTGTCCTACCTCTCCCTCTTATGGCAGCTGTCTTCTACTCAGATGAATAACAGCTTAGGTGGTTAAAACTGTGATCATTAGGAAGCTCCAATTTCCTGTTCTGTTGCACAGAGAGTTGTTTATCTCTGCACTTAATTTAGTCTGAACAATTTCGATTACTCACTTTCATCCTGTTTCCCCACAGTTATTTTCTAGTCACTTTCCCTTTCCTGCTTTTATCATCCCTCTGCACAATGCTGCAATGCTTGACCTTCAAAAATGATATGAGAAATATTTAAATGAAAATAAAAGCTTCTATGAGCATTATTATTTCAGTTTTGATGGTATCTTCAGGATACTTGTGTCCTCAATGAACTTGACATGCAGACATAAGAGGATAAACTCCAGCTTAAAAGAGAGATCCTTCTTAGCTGAAGAGCTAGTTAAAAATTCTGATTCGGCCTATGCTGCTGCATGTATTTAAAAAATAGAGATGGTGAGAGAGAAAGAAACAGGAAAGAATATAAATGTATGTCAATAAAAGGCAGTGGGAGTGTAAGTTTCATAGCAAGACTCCAGATCCTTGCATTACTTTTTTCTGTAATAAGCAGATGATCTTTTAACACAGCATCGAAAGAGTTAAAAAGAATGCCTTTTGACAAACATGACTATCAATCAAAACAAACAATCTATAGGGCTATATTTAAACACTCCTTCTCAAGACTGCCAAATATTTCTTTACAAGACCTAAGCAACCTGCGAATTGACACCGATGTTATCTGAAATTTAAAGGTGTTTATTCTCTTAGTGCTTAAAAAGGATCATCTTTCTGCAGCTGTTTGGCTAGACTATAGGATGACTTCTCTCGATCAGCACATGCATAACCAGACAATCATTCCACAGCTTGTAAAATATGATTGCATATGAGATATTGATGGCCTAAAGGAAGTACTGAATATCAGAGGTTCATAATTAGAATACCTATGCATTTGATCCAATAGTGTTTCCATCAATGTCACAGAGATGAGCGGTTATGAATTTCAGAGTCATCTCTGCTCATATAGACTGATTTATGTACTTTCAACTTGGACAAATGAAGGCTGAAGAATTAAAGCAAAGCCCTTTTACACAGAGAGCTCCTTGTCCTTTGAGGGGTTCCGAAATTTGTATTTGCCTCTCTTGGTGCTCAGGATCAAGCTCCACAGTTGGTAACTCATGACCTATTTATGCTCTTGCCATCCATGCACTTTCAGTCATTCTGTCGTCTTATCTGTAAATTCAGAGGCATACCATGTAGGATGTGTGGATCTGCTGATAAGAAATTTCTGCAGGAAAGAGAATCTGAGCAGATCAACAGTTCTGTAGCCAGAGCTGCTGGCAGCACCTCTAACATTTCATTTATTCCAGATTTATAAAGATCCACTGTGCTGATCTGAGGATAGAGCTGAGTGTTTGACTTCTGTGATAATCGACTATCTAGTTGAAACCTGTATATGGTACTAAATATAAATAGACACTGATAAGATTATTCACTGTGGGACATAAAACGACCATCTTGTTGGCATTGAGATTCCCATAGTTCCTGAGCTTTGGGCTTGCGTTTCCTTCAACCCTGCTCTTGGTTTTGTTTTGTTGGAAGGAGGGAGGGTTGGCTATTTTTTCGTCTTTATTTAATTTTCAATCATTGCATTTTACTGGAATAATTAAAAACTAAGGTTCTGGTGTACCACACAAACTTTTAAAACTGCATTGAACAGAGTACTACCTGTGAAAACTGTTGTCTATTAACTGTGGGAGAAAAGCACTAGGGTAGAAAACCAAACAAACTAGAAAAACTCATATACAATTTCTGTTTCAAAGTTCTGCAGTACCACTGATTGCCCTACTACCTAGTTAAATAACAAAAAAGGCAAAATGCTAACCAAACTTCAAAAGGAAATAGATTTTGCTAAATGACCTTTTTGACATTCTAATTCTGTTGAAAACTTTTTTTTTTTACATTTTGTTTTTGTGTCTCTCTGTATGCATCAATGTGCATTTTATCATTATAAATATATAATGCCACATGAATAAAAAAGAGATTTTAGAAAAGAGGTTTTTATAGGACACAACATAGATAAAAAAATTAGAGTAACCTTACTGTCAGATGCTCTGCTACAGATGCTACAGGCATCTGTAGGCAACTAAAAGGGATTTGGCTCTGTCTGTGGCGTTCAAAGTGTACATTGTTTAAAGAACGAGAGGTGTCCATTATGTTGCTTTCCTAATTCAATTCTAAATATTTTCAAAGCTATAGAGGTAGACACTCCTCTCTCTCAGTAAAGACTTATTCCATTGCACGACTTCTAAAGACGAAGTTTTAAAAACTAATTTTGTCATACAGTAAAAGTAATTTCTCAAATAAAAAAAGAGATAGACTTCTACTGGCAAAATGCATTTTCAATTTACTGTTGAACTGTTGCAAGAAACAGCTCTTCACTGAACAGCATGGCACAGGGCCAGAATGAGCTATTTCAAAAATCACTGTTGGGTATGTACCAGTTTGATTCAGAGGATTTAGCAATGCAGTTGGGAATGACTGTGTGTGTCTGTGTGATCATGTTCTGCTAAATTTTAGCAGTCCCTAACTGTATACTCATCTGCAGTGTGCGGAAATTTGTTGTTAGACTATTAAATTTGTTTTAAAAGAGGAGAAATTTATCAGGCTGAATAATGGTAGTATTTGTTTGCTTAGTTTATTTTGTGTTGGAGATTAATTTCCTATGGGCAGTTCAAAGGATAAAATGACAAAATATTGAAAACATTTAAATCAATAATGAAAATGTTATGAGTGTACTAAAGAGATAAGTGTGAGCTGTTGGTTAGCCTTCTATGTCTTTTCTACCTCCAATTTCTCTTCTTCAATGAATAATGTGGGGGCTTACAGTACACATGATGCAAAATGCATGCAGAGCAATAATGTATTAAATTGATCCGCCTGATCCAGGATAACACCAATTGAGGTATCAAAGTGATTATTTTTTTTTTTAGATATTTTCAACAAATTATGAAACTTAACAGCAAGTTTTCAACTGATATGGCTCAAGAAATAATGTTTAGTCTTGGAGCATTTGCGACTAACTCCAAAGATAGGTGGTTAAAGATAAGTTAAACCTAGATGAGCCAATGAGCTGGCCTGTGAAACCAGACGAACAAGACTGTTAAATAGAGTATATTTAGTTGGATGCAAATCTCTCAATGACACAAGAAGCACCACCTAGGAAAAACTTCCTAGATCACAAATTAAATTATAATGTACTACTAACAAATATCCTTCAGTTAGAGACACCTCATATGGTTTCAATTAGCATTTCAGGCATGCAACATGCTAAAACCCCCTCACTTACCAAAATTCATTAAGTGATATGCTCACCTGATGCCTGTCTACAGATAGTTTTTACAGAAGCATACCTATGCAGGCTGTGTTTGTAACAAACACATACACTGCTACAATCATAATAGAGATGTAACTCTAGTAATTTAAATTACTTGTACCTACATAGCTTGTCTTCTCATACACACATGAAGAAACTACTAATGAAAGCGTATATACACTAGTATAACCAGAGACACACTGATGGGGTTGTATCATCTTCAATTACAGCTCAATGACATCACTTTTGGGTATTCAAATTACTACTCACATGAGTAATCTCTAATCATGAGAAGAGTGCCTGTGAAATTACCTTGCCAGTGAAAGAAAGAATAATTGAGTCTGGAATCAAATACATTAACTTAAAATGCAGTATTACAGCTGTGAAGTTCTATTTCACAAGCGCAGGTAAGTTTTCTACAGACTCTTTCCACTGACCTTGGGGGCAATACCTCTTAGGAGCAATACCTCTTGGGAGTACCTCAGCTTTTTTATCCAGTATAGAAACTTCCAACACTCTAGAGAAAAAATGTTAAGTTTTTTGTACTGTTTAATTTCATTTGCAGTTCACTAACAACATTAATTTAAAATTAATATTATTATATACACTTTGAAGGGGCTGAGGGAGAGCTTTGTGACTACAGACAAAATCAGTCACCTATATATGTAACACATACACAAACTATATATATACATTTATGTATGTATAAAATCTGCATTTCTTTTTTAGAAATGCATATTAATTTTTTGTTCTATCAGTATGATATTGATGCAAAATAATTATTATTTTTTGTTGCTTTAGTTTCCAATGACATTGTGAATGTCACCTTCTTATGCATGAAATCTTAAAAGAAATAAATGTTTCTTACTCTGAACCTACAAGTCTGCAGTTGATGATCCTATGACCACAGCTTGATTTGATCATAGGATGGTCAAATCCATGGTTTGATCCTCTGCAACCTGTGTGAAGATTGAAGACTGTGCATGAGCATCACCAAAGTTTCCCAGCAGTACTAGGACATGCTGCTAATGTACTGTGTCCCTTCCCACTAAGGTAATCCCTTTTAACATGATATCTCTTGGCTAACTCTTATGGAACAGCTTGGTGAGGTATGAGCTACTAGTGTGGCTATGTGGGGCAGGATTGGAATTACTGTCAGGAAAAGCTCTACTCTTTAATTTAATTTCCCCTGTTGGTTTTGATGGAGGTATGACAAAAACTGCCAGTGGGAACTGGAAGTGATGCTGCTGCATGCTGATTTCAGTTCTCAGGAGGTGCTGATGAGGCTTTTCATTCAGAGCTCTGACCTCTCCTGCTCTTAATAGGTCATGTAGTACTTCCATCCAGTTTACAGTATTTACTACAAGAGAAGTGTCTAGCCTGCCCAGACCTTCCTGAACACAGAAGTATTTGACGGTGAAGAGCTAATAAAACAGACATGTAATCCCAAAATCTTTTGCTTGTAATTCTTCCTTCAAGATCCCCAACATTGAAAAGTCTTGACAGTTTTGTCTGAAGAGAGACTGTGGAAGAGTTTCAGATTAATTTACTCATCTGGTAAGTTTTCAGGAAGGAATTAGTTTGATGTCTATAAGAAATTTTAAGATAGTTAGATTACCAATGACAACTTGTACAAAATAAAGAACTTTGACTTCTGTCCCTTCATTCAAACATTTTCACTGTGATATATTCACAAATAAATTAAGATAAAAGGAAGCAAATACTGTATTCTGTGGCTCAAGACATGTCTCTGCCTGGCCTGGGATTTGAAAAACCACACTGCAGACCATTACAGTAACCTACAGATTATTGCCTCAATTACCTTTCAAAATTATTCTTTTTCTTCGCAATGTTTTGCAGTCTTTAATCCACAAATGCTGCAGAAAATTAAAATGGTAATTTATATTGTGAATAGTTAGCTGATGTTTAAGAATTAGGAAAGTGGTCTGTTCACTTGAAGGCCAGAATATTATCTGTGACCTTGAATATTCTGCTTAGTAAGAAGCAGATCCTACAAAATACTGACCAGGACCTATAGGAAGCAAGTCACCTCTCACCTGGGGCCAAAGTAAAACTATCACTTTGCAGGACCAAGTCTAGCAATAATCTGATCCTGTACATCAAAAACCTATTGAGTTTTGTCTGCAAGGATTTGAGAATCAGTTTCTACGACAGTACCTTTGAATGATCAACAATTTTCTGCACCGTATGTCTTTATAAATACATCCTCGCAATAAACTAGGTTAGAAAACAGTTTATTTTTAAATAAAAAGTATTAAATAAATAAGTTATCGCTTGAAGTAAAATATACAGGAGATTGTTTATAGGTAGAGCTGAGAGATAACATAAGATTTCTTTTTTGAAGAGATACTATATGGATCTCATTCTGCATCATTAAGTTTTCTGGAATGCTGAATAGAGCATGATGGATTGGTTTTAAGTTGTTGCTAGTATTTAATTTTGATTCAGTTCAAGGGGCCATGTCAGAAGAAAGGGAAAAAAAAAAAAAAGGGCACAAAAACCATAAACCTGTGAACTGGGTAAATCACCAATTAAAACAAAAAAAGTGTAAGAAGGTCCCAACACCTTTCACTAGTGGCTGAAAACATCAGATTAAATTGCACTGTTCCTGGGGCGTATTGCTTGATGTAACTAAAATGTAATTTCTTACATAGAGAAGAGTTTTTGTTTCAAAAAATTATTTCCTATCATCTATGGACTAGTGTTTGGGTTTGTTTAAAATAAATTAATAAAACATGCCTGTCAAGAAACATATTTTAATGATGATCTTTGTGTGGTTGTTTTTCTTTAAAAGAAGTCAACTACTTGAAAGGTGGAGGTTACACATAACTGTAGAGGAACTAAGGCTCATATCTTCAGTATATGTTAACTTAGACCTTTACAAAAATAGCAATTATATATTATTCTTTTCTAATTTTTTTTTTTTTTTAGTAAGAGAAAAAATATAAATATTTGTTTTACAAAAAGAAAAGAAAAAGACATTTTTATACCTCTAGGGCAAGTTCCAACTCTTTTGGTTTCTTGAGGAAATAAATAAATAGCATTGTCAGAAAGACTCCAAAAAAGACTGCCCAAGAGGAAGGGAAGGAAACACCTAAAAACATCATATTACCAAGCACTGAGGTAATCAACTACAATTTGGGAAATGTCAAACAGTGGTATTCATCTACCCAAAGATTTTGCTGATCAAGTCCTTAACTGCCATTTACAATCACTAACAAAAACATGGAGTATAGCTGTGGATATAAACAAGAGACAAATTAGTATTGGGAAGCTGGGTTTAATAATCCCCTAAAAGAGTCCATCTGTTTATAAAAACCCCTTTTTCCTTGATCTCTGACATGCATTCCTAATGTAGACACAGCTGGATTTTTTTTTTTTTTTTTTTTTTTTTTTTTTTTTTTTTTTACATTTTTCAAACACCCTGCTACTATAAACTCTACTTACAGTATATCTGGTCTGAGTGTTTGTCTCAAGTTTCAGTTTTTATGTAAGCACTGAGGGGCAATAAAATGTCACACAAGTTCAGCCTGCTTTAGAGTCAGTATTAAAACATGAGACAAACATAACCCTTCAGTATTGATGTTCAATACCACTGGACATACCACTTCTTATTTTTCTGATTCTTGCAAATATTCATCATATAATCACTGGAATAGCTAGAACAGGTACAAAGCTCTTTCAAAGTTCTGGATTTATGTTTGGACTGGAGTTTGTTTTTCTTATTTTTCTGTTTAGAAACGAGAAAATCACATTACCCATAATGGTTATGAGATTGATAATCTGACAAACTCGGTTATTTGCAGGTATAAAAGACCAAAACCGTTTATAGTCTGTATTTTCTTCACCAGTCGACTCTGGTGAAGAAAAAGGGAAAAAACCATTGACTATACACTTCTCACAGATAGAGGTCACTAATGGACTAGATTTGAATCTCTCTGCTAAAAGCCTGAAAGTTACATGAAAGTATCCTACACAAAAGTGAACACGTTTTGAGATTAAAGAGGCAGCAGAAATGATTAAGAAATAAAGCCCTCACCTTCCTGGAAACAATATTATCTTAAGTGTGCCTTCTTTCTAGTCTTTTAAATGGAAAGTACAGTACAGGAAAAGCCTGATAGTGGTACTTGTTTTCTTCACTTGGTAAAACCGTGTCTTCTCTCCTTCTTTGCTGTGGGGAGGGTAGGGAAGTCAGCCGTAAGGACATCCTACACTTTAGATACTGCTATTTTAAGCAGTTAAATGCAAGCACATTCCTGATTCTTGAAGGAAAGCATACCCTATGTGTAATGCAGATTCCAACTGGGAGGGTGTAGGATTGCGTAAAGGAGATATGTCTATATCCTAAATCAAACTATCCAGCAGGTCAGGATATAAATGTGACTTGTAACAGTGGCTCAAATTAAATCCAGACTTCTTAAAACCAAACACAGACTTAAACAAAATATAGAGTGTATGTGTATATGAGGAGCAACTCTTAAGAACGCTGGGTGCATTCCAGCACGACTTCTTGCTAAAACCTTGGACTTTGAAAGACACTGATGACTGTTCTAGTCACAGGTAGTTTTACAGACATGGTATTTACACAGCACTCTGACTTATTTCACCTACAGTACTCCAGGCCTTCACTCAACAGCTTTGATACTGTATCAGGATAGAGAATGACCATTTAAACAGCAGGCCTCTTGAAATCTCTCACATAATTTTCAGAAACAAGATTAACATTTAACATCACTTTTGTCATGTAGAAACGGCGCCTTTAAAATTGCACCTGTTATATCTTATAAATTATGCAAAGTTTATATCTCAATGATTGCATATATTGCCCATGGAAATTTGTGGGGGTGTTTGTATGGTTAGTTCAGGTTTTTAAACCAAAGTTTTAAATCAGTGGTCAATCTCAACAGTGGTCAATCTCAACCTCTAAACTGGTTTAATTCCCCTGCAAGCACTGTAAAGTTAGCTGCAGTAAATAAATCTCTCTTTAACACACACCGTGTCTTTAAGAGAGAGAGAGAGAGAAAGAGAGAGAGAGGGAAGCAAGGGGGAGAGAGAGAGGTCTGACTTGGTTTAGTATCTTTTCCTGCTCCTCATGCAAGTAACCTCTCCCTTTCTATTTAGCTGAGCTCTGCATGGCAAAAAGTAGCATATGAAGAAATCTAATCAGTACCTTCCATACACAGTACAGGAATTTACACGGATTTGTGCCTTGGATTTATTAGCCTATTGTAAGCCTTAAAACAGATTTCCTCCATTAAAATTAATTAAAAGCTCCTGTTGACTGATTCCCACTCCAAAAAGAAGGTGGAGAGTATTATTCTCCTACTTTGCTAATTGTTTATTTATTTTTATGGGGTATTATATCATATTCAAGAGAGGTCTTTTCAGCTGCTTGACTTCTTTTTGCGACCTGCTATTTTTTGTTCATACACCATACCCACCCACTCACTCACACCCCTCCCCCCCCAAGCCCCCGCAGTATTTGTTCTTATTTTGTCAGATCCCCGTCTAACTCATCAGGTCTCTGAGCGGTTCCTTTGTATTCCGAAGTCCTGATCCGATTCTCTTAACCTCGCCCCCACCCACTCACCGCCAGCCCCGCTCCGGAGCCTGCTGTTGGGGATCTGATGAATCCTCCTGCCGGGCGCAGCTCCCGACTCTCCACGTAGGTTCCTTAATACTTGGCAGCGCCGCGCTAAGCCGGCTGCCTCTTCCAAGCAAGGCTCACCTCTAAAGATCCCGTTTCTCTGAACCACCTCCCAAATAGTACTGCTGGTGGTGATCACACAGGCGCCCTGCCGGTCCCCCTGCCGCAGGGGTAGTGCTCGGCTCTGCCCTCCCCACGGGTTGGGGCCAGGATCGGCACCCTCCCGCTCGCCACTGAAATGCGACTGGCAACGCGGGTACCCGGGATCCGGCTGCAGCCGCCAGCTCCGCGCCCCGCTCCTGAGCCACACGCTGGCGTAAAATATCCCGGGGACCCTCCTAGCACTTGCCGCCGGCCATTCATAAATCCATGCGTGTGCGTGCCCGGCGCCGCGGACATGGGGCTCTAACGAGGCGGAGGCGATATTTCTGACACAGACTGATCCCGGCTCCTCAACTTTGCCATCTCGGGAAAGGCAAAGGGCACCGCGTCTTTAAATCGCCCGGGGCTAGAATTACCAGGAAGGAAAAGAAAGAGAAATGAAATCCCAACTGTACCTGGCGGCGTCTGGGAATCCCTCGCCGGCACCGATCGTAATCCCCCTCTGCGCCTCTGGCCCCTCGCACCAAAACTTTGCTGCCGCCGCCGCTCCTCGGTGGTGGCCTTCGCCGCCCTCCTCCCGGTGCCGCTCCCGGCCGGCCCCGCGGGCCCGTTCCCCTCCGGCAGCCGCCGCTCCGAGCGACCCCCGCGCCTTCCTCCGCCCTTACGAGGCGGCGGCATCGTCCTCCCCCCTGCTCCGCCACCTCCTCCTCCGGCGCGCAGCCCACGGCTCTGGCATCCCCAACGCACTTTCTCTCCTCGACTCGCTCTCTCTTCCCCCTGCCGTTCCTCCTTCTCCGGTAAAAAAAAAATAAACCAGAAGGGACCGCGGCTACGCTTGGTCTTGGGGTTTCTTTCTTTTTCTTTTTTTTTTTTTTTCCTGTCTTCTGGAAATGATGAAAGGATCACATGAGGAGCAGGCACGGCGACCCAGGACCCTCGGAAGTCGGAGAAGGCATCGGGCACATATATGTGAGTATGTGTGTGAGTGTATGTGTCTGGCTCTCTCCAAGTCCTGAGCCTGCCTCCAGCCGGGATTGCAGGCTGATCTTAGCAGTAATGATGCCTCAGATCTCACTATTCCCTGCTAATGTAAGTCGTGCCTTTTTTTTCTCCCCGCCTGACACCCCAGGGAGATGTTTACAGTAATGAATTCAGTTGATAGCCATCTCTCTCTCTCTCCTGGAGTCCCTCCCACATTTCTAGTTTAAAGAATGTTTGGAAGGCAGGACTGCAACCTAAAGCTTTCCAAGAGGCAAAGTCAGGCTATATTTTATCTTTTTCTTCCTTATTCCCCCCCCTTTCCCCTTGTCCCCCGCCCGCTTTTAACCCTTGCTTGCTGAAGACAGTTTAGCGAGCTCTATCCCTTTGGACTCGCCCTCCCCCTCTGCTTTCAGCGAGGAGAACTAAGAGGGCGGCTCTGCCAGAGGGTGTGTGTGGGCTGCGCAGACCCCCGACCCCCACGCCGCCTCACAGCCAGGCCGACGCTGCGAGAGAGGGAGGTGCGGGTATCGCCGCCCTTCGCGGTGGGACTGCCCCGGCACCGCCGCTCCGGGGACTCTCAGGGTGTATCGGAAGGGCAACCGGGAAGTCAGCTGAAAAACTCCTCGAGCTGCGGTCCTGGGAGATGCCCTCGCTAGCAGTAATTACAGCCGTGCTCTCCAACATGGCGATATTTCATGTGCAGCCGCCGACAAGCCCGCCTCCCCCACCCCCTTCTTTCCCTCTCCTTCCTCCCTCGCTTGCGAACTTTTAGGTAGGCAGTAGCAGTGCGCAACAAATATAACACATAATAAAAGAATCTCCAACCCTCAGGGAAGAGACGGACCTCCTTTAATATTCTGTCTGATTTCCATCATCAGTCAGAAAGACTTTAAAACCGCTGGAGAAACCGCCTTTTGCCCTAAAGCGGTAACAACTCCCCCACTACCACCACCTTCCCCGCCCCCGCCCATGTTTCCAAGTCACATTCAGTGTGTGTCCGTACGTGTGTGTGTGTGTGTTAGTGCATCCCGGACTGTCTGCCCGTGTGTCGGGGTAACCCGTCCCCTGCCGCCCGGCTTTCTAGTAGGCTACTGCCGTGTCCTGCCAAGTCCACTTAAAGGCAAGACTACTTAATACCGAGGACTACTTGAACGATAGGATACAACCGGCAAGGTAGGACGTGGGATGTGCGAAGAGAATTTGCCTCAAACTCCTCCATTAGTAAAAAAAAACATTCACAATACGGCTTTTGCTGCGAGTTACTTTAAGAGACGGGTTGGGGAGGGATGGAAGAGAGGGAGCTGATCAATGCCATGTGTCGAGGAAACAGAAATGGCAACCGAAATGCCTCGGGGTTTGCTTCCCCCTCAGCCCTGGCTGCTCAGTATTTGCTCAGCCATACCTCAAAAGCTGAATCACTCGCCATTAGCTCCGTGCCTCCTTCACCCTTCGCTTGGGGGGGCTAAACTACTCACGACTTCAAAGGCTCAATAAAGCCGTAGCGAGGAGTCAGCCGCGGAACCCTGGCGAGGTTCAGGCCGCCGCAGCTCCTACCCCACGCACCCGCCCTGGCCTCCTCTCCCTGCCCTCCAAGGGGGCTTCGGAGTGCCCCGCCTATGGATAGCCCGCAGCCAAGCTGAGCCGCTGCCTGCCCGCTCGCAAAGGGAGTTGCGTCCTCACCTACGCGGATTGATGGGGGGGGGAAGGGGGGTGGGGGGAAGGGGGGTGGCGGGAAGGGGGCGGGGGGCCGGCGGACGCGGAAGGAGGAGCGCAGGTAGCCCGACATTCCTTTGGAGACTCAGCGAGAAGAAAGGAGATGAGGACGAGACCCCCCTCCCATACTGGGGGCCGGGGTCTGCTCTACGCCACCGGGACGGAGGTGAGGCAGCCGGGGGCCTTCCGCAGGTCTTAACCGACCGGGAAGAAGCGAGTCTGGCACGGCTCAGACCCGCGGAGAGAGTGTGCATCCCTGAATTGGAGCAGGGTCTGTCCTGTAGTCGAGTCTGCCCGTACCTCCCGGCAAGTCCCGAGAGATGAAAGGATCAGGAACCCCGTGAAGTCCAAAGGCAAATGAATACCCTTTTTCAAAGACTGTTCTAGGTCTTTTTTGACTTTTTAAGATCTGGTTTTTTTTCGTTCTTTAAGTCTCTGCATACTTTCAGAGCACTTATTTGAGCATGATTTATATCTCCTTCCTGAAGCTGATGGACAACCAGTGCATTTTTCTAGTGAAAAAAAAAGTATTTCTTATCCTCAGTCCACCCTTCCCACCATGCTCCCGATATTTAACAATCTGTCGCCAACATATAAGGCAGAGCAGACCCCTGTCGATTGCAGGTGTTTCTGCCCTCTGTGTGCCCCCAGTCACGGAGGAAAGTGAGAATGTTAAAAAGTTCTGCAAGGCTGTAGGAAGTTTCCTTGCCCCACAGTCTCAGAGGGATTAAACAGAATTATTGCTGTTCCTCTCCCTGCCCCTGGACCCTCAGCCAGTCCACACCTCAAGTCAATGAATGATACTCAGGTCCCTTTTTCGTCAAATCAAGATCATTGATTTGTCAATCCGGAAAATTACTCAATTGGTCATTACCTGCTCCTGTGGAGATGGGTCCTCCTTGGTAGGTCACCCAAAGCCCACCGGGTCAGGAAGGTTGAAAGGGGAGAAAGTGGCAGAACAGCTGGGCTCCGGCATGGTACTGGTTCTAAGGTTCACCACCGAGGTCTCTGTTTTCCATAGCTGTCACTGATCACTATCACCAAAGGTTTCTCTCAAAGAAAGGAGGAAGGAAATTTTCTTCCCAAGCTGCTCTCCAGCCGGTCATTTGACCCTGACACCCACCGATGACACTGAAGAACACCCGCTGAAGAGGCTAAACGCCTCGTAATTTCCTCTTTTCTTCCCCCGACGGCCCCGGCGCACCGCCGCAGAGCGATCTTACCGCCGTGCGATCATTATTCACCGGTGACAACCAGAGATGCAGCGCTCGTAAGTGAGTGTGACAGATTTCAAACGCGGGGCTGCAGCGTACTCAGCCTCAAACATATTCTTCCTCAAACTTTGCCTAGCAAGCAATCAGCGGCTTAACCCTTTGCAGCCCTTTCTCTCCTCCGGGCACGGAGCCCTCAGCACGGGGAGGGAGTGAGTGCTGGTTTGAGGGAAGAACAGGACAACACGGCTGCTTGGCTCGGGACTCTATTACGTGCCATTTTCTATTCTTGGTTATTTTCACTTAGAACAGCCAGCTCTGGGGAGCAGATGGAGAGCTGGATACTTCTCTGTGATTAGGGGCTGGAAAAATCCTCTCTACAAAGCAGATCGCTGGGGATTCACCTGCGGTCCCTCTTTGTCACGGAGTCTGGTATGCAAATTGTCATATGCATGGCATGAATCCCTCTCATAAATGCATATACAGAGCTTCTGCACTTTCCTCAGTGTGTTGTGACAAAAAGTACAGTTCTGAAAGTGCTATTTCATTCAGACCTCCAGATTTAGCTCGTTTACAGGTTATTAACTACAACGGAGACAGGAGCGAGTAAGAACAGTATTTCCGTAAGAGAAAGGAAAAAAAAAAAAAAAAAAAAGCTTTTTTCACACATGCACTTTGTAGTCAAAGGAAATATTTACCACCACCAAACTCCAGCATGTCAGAACATGTTTCCTCCAAAGCACAAGAAAGCCTTAAAACTGAGAGAAAAGCGTGTTCAATTTAAAGATGAAGTGCATGAAAGCTTTTCAAAGTCAGTACCACTAGCCCAGAGCCTAATGTCAAGACAATACAATAGCACTTGTAACACGAAGATGTAGAGAGGGAAACAAGATTAGTAAACTCCACAGGTTTTCTAATATTAATTTAAATTTATTTTCAGTGCTTTATGATGTGTCTGTCACCTTCTCTGCCACCCTCCCACCACCAAAAAAAAAACAAAAGAGTGGGGACACGACCTCTAACTGTAGCTGAACGCCACTGAGAGCCCATCCGTGGGCTGGCCTGCCGCGAGTTCCTTCCAGAGCCCCGGTGGTCACATAGTTGGAAGGACACAGAGGCAGGTAGGTGCGTATGAAGGGGAATTTGAGTGCTCTTTTCATTAAATATGTAAGATAAGGGTGGACAAGGGAGGAGAAGAACCCTACAGTAAGCAAAAAGGACAGAAAAGAAAAGTTATTCTCCTCCTACCCACATTCCTAAGCTCCGATTTTAAGCACAGCAGGCAAATAAATTTCCTTTGAAGAATAACTCTCAGCCCTGCTCAAAAACAAACAAACAAACCCATAAAAACAAACCCCAGACCATTTAGACATCGCACGTATCCTTGTCCTGACTGTACGAGCGTGTGACGCGAGTGGGGAGCTTGACTAGCCCTGGCCGAGTGTGGTTCCGCGGGCAGGAGGAGAAGCGCTGCCGCAGATGCGCAGCGAGAGCTCCGCGGGTGCGGAGCGGGGCCGCCTGCACGTCCCACAGCGCGGCCAAGGTGGCAGCAGAGCACAGCGGTAGGATGCTCGGCGGCCGGCCAGCGGGGGAAGCTTCCCCCGTCCTCTCGTTCCAGCAGTCTCTATTTAAACTGATGCACACTCCTTGCACACGCTCCCCCCGTTAATCTTGGTTATAGTCTGGTTACTTCGACTTCAAACAATTTCGACACCACACCACACACCCCCCCCCGCCGTTACCACCCTATGAATGTGTCAGGCATGTATTTATTTATTTGCCAGCAAACTGCTTTGCGTGGTAAAAAGGCTGTAACTGAAAGGAGAATATAGAAATATACTCTCTGTAAATTACCTATGATTATACAAGATGGCCAGCCCGGAGTGATGGTCCACTGATCTGTAATACGACCTCACTTATTTTAAAGAAAATGTGAAATGGGATAACATTAAAATATATTACAAAAATGGAAGCGTCTTTTCCATTTTTTTTTTTTCTCCCAGCTATATTGTTAGAATGATTTCTGCAGCTTGTAAGAGAGAGGGTAAAAGGAGATGGAAATAATTTTGTAAGTGGAAGGCTGGTCTAAATCATACTGAATAATCTCATTTTTTGTCAGTAATGTAAAATTTTGCTTCAGGCCTTAAGTTATGCAGCTGACAAGGAAAAAAATCACTACATACATTCTTCATCAAATTTTGTAAAATCAGCTTCTTAGAGAAAGGTTTTGAGGAAGGAAAGGGAAGGGGAAGGGAAAAGGGAAGAAAAGGAATGCAAGGGGACAGAGAGGGAAGGGGGAGGGGAAGGGGAGAGGAGGGGAAGTGAGGTGAGGCAAGGAAAGGGGGAAGGGAAGGGAAGGGAAGGGAAGGGAAGGGAAGGGAAGGGAAGGGAAGGGAAGGGAAGGGAAGGGAAGGGAAGGGAAGGGAAGGGAAGGGAAGGGAAGGGGAAAGGAAAGGAAAGGAAAGGAAAGGAAAGGAAAGGAAAGGAAAGGAAAGGAAAGGAAAGGAAAGGAAAGGAAAGGCATTTAGAATGGCAGACAAGTGAATTATTAAGATATATTTATATTGTATTGAATTCTAGACAAGATGAAAGTTTGAATGTGTTCCTTTGCACTTCAATGACAAAATGAAGCACTTGACTAGAATTACTTTAGACTGAGAAGCATCCACACCCAATATGTACTTTCTCTGAGCTCTCACTTCTATGGTGAGCTTAACATGAAAATGCCATATTGGTTCTGAAACAAACTTTGATAGAGTTTTTTGACTGACTCAGATAGTAAAATTCTACCATTTTGGAGTGTAGGGATTGGATTTTATCTCCAAATAAAATTAGTTATAAAACGTAGCTATTCACATTTGTGACATTTCTCAACAGCTCTTTCTTCCCTCTCCCTTTCCATTCAGCCCTTGGTACCTTCTTTTTATGAGTTGTGTATGTTCTTAGGTGTCACCTTGTAATAGTATGCATAATGGTTTGGGTTACTGCATGTTGTAGCCTTGACCTAGTAGAGGTTCTCCCTGCCTTACTCCAAGGGGTTTTTGCATTTAGCATTTGACAGTGTCATGATAAACTGTTTCTGTGGATCGCCTTTGGCCATCCTTCACTGCCTTGTCCCAGGGGACACAGAAATCTGTAAATCTTACAGATTTTTTTTTTTTTTTAATTTTCAAGGTCGAGGAGGATGTTCCAAGGTTTTCTATTTGGCCCTATTTGTCAAGCTGATTTCCAATAAAACTAGGAAATAAGCTGCTCAAAATCTGTTGAAAAACTTTTATTTTTCCCTTCTATTCTAAACACCTAAAACAGTCATGTCAAGTTTTCAAAACAAAAAAGATTTACCCAGATGACAGCCAATAGATATGTTAGAAATAGTTAAATAGGTAAGACAGGAAGACTGGACTGACACATTTTATTATATTTCAAACAATAAAAATTATACTTGCTTGACCATGTCTTTTGACCAAAGTAAACTATGAAAAATTACATTAGATATTATGGCATCTTATTTTATTTATAAAGTCTATAGGAAAGATAAAATTATATATATACATTGCTGTTTCTCAACTTAGTTTTCATGTTGACAACAGTTACACAGCTATAGATTAGTCCAAGCAACAGTTAATTGAATTTAATAATTGAATTGAAGTGGTTAAATCATAACAGACCTCAGAGTCTGGCAGTCATTAAACATTCTTATACATTGTTTCTTTGGGTTCATTTTTGATTTGTTGTTGTGTTGGGTTTTTTTCATGTATGCAAAATGTAAGGGGAAAATAGAATATTCAGAAAAGCTGAAATCAACAAATATATGAAACAAAGGTTAATTTACAATTGACCTAACTGCTTACTGTGGTGAAGGCGAAGGCATAAGTAAAATCTTCTGAATGGCATACAAAGAGCTGACATAAGTTTTTTCTTTTACATTTTCTAAGTAAAATCAGTAAGGTCCTTTTCATTGTCATAGCCAGCTTTGAAAATAAAGCAGTATTTTCCATCTCTGGTTGTATCACTGAACTATTATGTTTCTGGAAAAAAATACATACACTTCTATCAGACATACTGTTGCTGCACTATGTAGGGCTGAAACACCTCAGTGAAAGTCACACAGCATTCAATAAGTTTCCCCTTATGCATTAATTGTGCTTCTTTTATTCTAAGGGGAGAAGGCTCAAAGGCAGACTATCAATGTACTCTGGAGAAAGCATCACTTTCTGATCACAAGGCCATCTAGCCTATCTCCCAAGAGACTGCAAAAGCTCACTTATTCTAATTTTCTACTGATTAAAAAACAACAGTCATTTGTAGTTTCCTATCCACAGGTTTGGCAATCTCAAATAATTCTTTCACTTTTGTCTCTGTTGAGTCAATTTCTGTAACTTTTTGTATTTTCAAGGGGATGGTTACAATTTTGAGAGACTGCCTCAAATGATCTAAGAGGAACAAGTTTTTTTAAGCTCAATAAACATGAATGAACATTAGAATTATGAGAATACATAAAATTTGGAAGGGAGAAAATTATTTTTTAACAGCCTGGTCAAAGTCTCTCAGTATTATTTAAAGAGATAACATAAAAAATTGCTACAATTTATAATATAGGCCCCAGGCTCATGGCATAGCTTTTATAGCTTTGTATTTGCTTAATTTCCATGCAACACTTTACACAAGACTAGTGAACTCTGTTCTACAGTTTTTAAAAATACTTTGATCTCTATGTGATGCCTATTGTTAACTCTTCAAATTTCAGTATCAGCTAATTATGTGTAATAGGATACAAAAGAGAATGTAAATTTTTGATTGAAATTTATTGATTTTTGCATTTTCTGGATTAATTCCTTTATTCTGATAAAATGGTAACACCATTTTGTAAAGCTCTTTCTTATCTTTTCTTTTAATTTATTTTAGAACGTATTGTTGTAAAAGTCATAGGTGAAAAGGAAAATTGGTTTCAATTACCTAAAGAAGATGGTATAAAGCCATTACCCTGACCATCAGGGTTAAGAAGCAGAGGCTACATGATTACGCCTCCATACTCAGAAATAAATGAGCAAATCTTTGCATGCTGCTGCACCAGGTGGTTCCCTCTTCGGAGGCTGTTAGTAGAGGGCAGAAAAACATGTCACTGTGGTACAGACCAGTTACCTGAAAGGAAAGAAAAAAAACCCAGAACAGGCAGAATGACTAGACAGATGGTATCTGTTTTGAATCCTAATAAATTCTTAGTAAGTGTTCAGGTCTTTGAGAGGGTTCTGAGGCAGTGAAAATATCTTGTGAAACGATTTTGTCTTGTTCTTCAGCAGTGCAAAACACTAGACGTCACAGGTTGATGGACTGAGGGGGACAGGAAGGTTGTCACAGCAGTCAACAACTTTTCAACTGTTTCAAAACATAGGACACCAGAATGATTTTGTTCAGACCTCAAGCTTTTTCTTATGATCTAGTAGAAGAGAGCTTATGTCATTTCAGTAATCTCTTTATGAACAAGAAGGCCTTGCCTTCTAAACTTAAGGGAAATGTTGTCAGAAAGAACAAGGATCTTGTTAGATCTGCTGAACCAGTGAAAGATTCAGCATCCATCCAGGTAACCACGGCCTGCTGACAGAGAAATAGAAGGGATGTGTGCTATGGGATAGTAGAAATGCATTGCTGAAAGGTGTAAGGCTGCTTACTAACAGGTGCTATGAAGAGTATTTATTGGTTGGTGCTAGCAGATTTTTTTCTTAATTTCATTCCCATACTATCTATAGCAGAACGGGGAAAGATTCTAAATTTTTTTTGCTGATGGGATGCTGAGGGAACCTTCTGGTGAGAAAACTCACCTGCAGAATTGCACCAGGATTACACTTAAAATGTCCTAGATGTGTCGTGGTTTGCTCTGGGTTAATTTATTTTCACCCCCCCACACAATTACTATTAGTTGAGAGAAGGTTTATGCAGACAAAAGGGATAGGATTTGGGGAAAATAATATGAACATTTATTACTAGTAAAACAAAAACTACTAACAAGTTAAAAACTAAAGAACTATATCTACAACAATTCTACTTAAGTAAAAGTACTATGTATTTACAGAAATATTTCTCTCCCCTTTATATCAGTCCAAGGAGAAGAAGCAGTTCTTTTTTCCATTCTCGGAGTTCCAGCTCTCTCTCTCCAGTAACACTGCAGTACTCTCGTTGCAGCTGGAATTCTCTCATCTCTCTCTTTCGCTCTGTGTCAGCCTCCAGAGCTGGGCCTACCCCCCTCCTGGGCTAAGACCGAAGGCTTGGGGGTTACCCAGGTCCTGAAGGGTCTTCCTTCCATAGGCTTGCAAGGGGACACTTGCTTACTATGAATCTTTCTTCCACAGAGTTACAGGGGATAATGGTTTAAGAGTCCACTCCTGTTTCCCTATGGAGGTCCCTCCCCATGGGAGAACAGTCTTTGATAGACCTCTTTGGCATGAGTCTAGTATGAATCCCACACATGGATCCCAACATCCTTACCCGAGCCGTTTCTGCTCCAGTGTAAGTTTGATCACAGGGGAAGATTTATATATAAATCTTCAGCAGCAGTATGGATCCCACACACAGATCCCAGTATCCCACCTGAGCTGTCATCACTCCAGTGTGGTTTTCCCTCAGGGTCAAAAAGTCTTCAGCGGGACTTTGCCTTATCTCAGTCCTTCTCATGAAGACTCGATTCTCTGGTACATTCACAAGCTCCTTCGTGAGCCGCATGGGGGGTTTCCTCACCCCAACAAACTTTTAAAGGTAGCAGGGATTACTTTTCAGTCTTTACCCTACTGAAGGGAGGGAGCAAAAAGGGGGGGAGAGGGGGGAGAAGCAGGCCCCCCTTTGCCTTTCTCTCTCCTCCAGCTGCCAGCTTTGACCTTGGAAGTCCCTTATCTCTTCGCTGGAATTTCTCTGCAGCGGTTTCTGTCCAAGCAGTTCATCTTTTAAACTTTTTTTTCTTCACTCTCTTACAGAAGAGAAGAGGCAGTTTCAGTGCTACACTTGCCTCCCCCCACCACCCCCCCCCTCCACCCCTCCCCAGCCCAAGCCGGGGGAGGAGGGAGCCTGGCCCTGCTTGGACTCGCTGCTCTCCTACATGACTGCTGCCCTAATTTCAACTGCGCAACAAATCTTCTCTTCCGTTTTCTTAAAGATGTAATTAGCAAAGGCATCACTGAACTTTTTGATTGGTTTTTTGTCCGGAAATCACCTGGACAAAACCATCCTCAGCCCCAGGGATGGGCTGGTGGGCAAAACCACGACAAGGTGGAGTACTTATGAAGAAGAGTGAAGAATATACCTCCAGGAAAAACTGAACTTTTTACTTGAATCATAAAATGATCTTTTTTTCTGTACCTCAGGCAAAAAGAATGCAAAGAAGTTTAGGTATTCTTTTTGGTAGGGTTAGAAAAGACTGTGAAATCCTCCCTGAAGAGAATGAAGCAGATTGAGTATGTAATGGTTTATTGGTGAATTTAAGTATATTCAAACACAGAAAGTTAGGGAGAGGAGGGTTTTCAGGATTTGGCTCATATGTTTTAATTTTGAAGGTATGTATGTTTTTTCACTGTTCATCATAGGGACAGATTTACACAGGCTCAGAGAAGCTGGGTTTTCACTATAGGTACATCTTTGGAGTTCCACGCATTTGCTGAACACAATTCATCTCACCCACTATTAAACAAAATAGGTTAATTATATACTTCTATTGTCATTGGGTTTGCTTTTCTCTGGTCTCTGGCTCATTGTTGACTATTGAACACTGTTATGGCCAGCCTTAGCATTCTTTTAATTTTCAGCTTATTGCTGCACTTAATGTAGGGAACAGAAAGAACAAGGGATGATGAGCTGGAAGTCAAGGGTGACCCCAGAAAGAGGCAGTGCCCACAGCCAGTCCCACAGAAATGAGGTAGGGTGGGCAGAAAAAGGTGCTTGGGACAGGATCCATTAACAGTCCCAGATACATCAGGGCAGAAAGGCAGGCTGACGTGTCATTCAGGACCAGAGACGGGACTGGAAAGAAGGCTATTATGTGTGGTCCATCCAGAAGACAGGACTTGAGACCTGCACACCTCCAGCAGTGACTAGATTAGGTCTGGATGCCAACCCCAAGCTGAAATGGAGCCCCTGCACCAGAGTAGAAGGTGTGGGGGGAGCTCCCATGGGAGGATGAACACAATCAGGGCCTTTGGGTGTCTGCAGAACTCTGACATTTATGACACTAACCACCAATAACTGCTTTTTGACTTAATAAAAATATCTAATACTGGTTAATACATAACATCAGCTCTCTGAAAGGCCATATCATAAGTTCACAAACAAGCTCCAGTTCTTTCTTCAGGCAGTAGGTAATTTTACCAGTCCATACTAGATGGTCTATTGCATTATGTATTTGAAAGACAGAATGCTTTATCTGTATGTGACAAAGTTTCAAGCTCATGAAGATGGTATCAGTGCTTTTCTTTTCACAGTCTTTCTCATTGCTGCATATGAGATTGAACAGTCTCACAAAGGAGATGCACTATTACCATTTTAAACAATTGTTTTATAATTTTCCTTATAATTGTTGATAATTTGACAGAGATATTTCTAGAGTAAGATGATTGCTTGAGAAATGCGGACTTTTGCAGTCACCGAAACTGAGGTGGTTTAAGCAATTATTGATCAAAGTTTTTTTCTGTGGTCCTACAAGTACTTTTTGTGCAGAAGTTATTACTGAGACGTATTCTTGAACCTCTGCAGTTGACAGCAAAATCTGTACTGAACTGACCAGGGTCAATTTCCAGCTTTCCTTTTTATGCTCGGCTGTAAACTGCTAACTGGAGTTGCTGTTAGTCTAAGAAAGCTCTTCCTGTTGAGGAAAAACGAGGAAAGAGGATGAGTGGAAAACTGGGAGAGACAATACATTTAACCAGCTCTACTTGATCCTCCACTGCAAACGAATCAGTAATCACAGCTCTAATTTAAAGTAAAAAAGAAAACAACAACAACAAAAAAAACACCCTAAAAACAACAAAAAAATCCCAAACAAAACAAACAAACCAACCAACAAACCAAAATGAAAACCCCAACCCTTTAACTTTCAAGTACCCTCAAACTAGAATAAATAATTAAAAAAAGCCAATAAACCCATCAACCAACCAATACATTGTTTATTTGTGAATAAACAAGATAATTATTGGAAAAAAGAAATTTTTAGTCAATATTGGGTTAGATTTCCACATCATGTTGTGGATTGCCATGCTGCTTTCCACTAGAAATGCAAGTTTTAAACCTCAGTTTTCAGTTTTGTGACTGAGAGCAGATTGGAGCCAATGCTTCTGGTTTTACCTCACTTCTTGTTACTTCTAAGGTTGCATTTATTTGCCTTGGATTTTTTGTTTTGACCCCCCCCCTCTTTTTTTTTGTTTGTTTTTTTTTTTTTTTTTTTTTTTGTTCTTGCCATATTCTAAAATTTGTAGAAATGCTGTATCCTGTTTGTGCCATGTGCTAAATATGCTATATGCATTGCAGTCAGTACTTATGAGCTCTTCACTTCCCATATCCTCAGGATGTGGTCTACTGCCACTTACTTTATCCTCTGATGGAATTATTTGATTGAGCTAGGCTTATTCTAGATTTGCAGGGGATAAGATTAAATTTATTCTCTCCTAGGAAATCTGTTCTTGGAGACATGGAAGTAGATCCTTTGGGTATATCACTTCTGTAGTTGTACTAAAAGACAGAGCATGACATTGCTTCTTATGTATTTGGCTAATTTACAAATCTGGAATTCTATACTTGGAGACGGACAGAAATATTTCTTACTGTTGCAGAGCAAACTCTATTGAGTCAGCCAAGTCAGATCACACTTACTGCACAGCATTTGATGCCATGAATTGAAGAATTGGTATAGCTGTGCCAACACCCTGCTCCTTCTGGCCATGACATTGTTTGTCATTTCAGAGAAATGTGCAGAAAATCCATAAACCACCTGGCCAATTGTTCAAGTTAATATCTTGATTAAAAAAGTTATGGATGAAGAAGCAGAAGTCAGGGAAACTGATGATCTTTTTCTAGTCGAGTGCTCAGTTAGACACCTTGTATTTAACAGTATATGAAGAAGCTCTCTTTTGTTTCTCACTGTTTTTCTAAATTATCATATTTCATGAAGCATGCACATACTAATCCACAGACACAGACAATTGGACCATTAAGACTCATTAATTGCATTGATTTGTCTTTTTCTTTCTTTTTCTTATCAGTCATTAATGATGCACAATGACTTGTCTCCTCTTTTTTTCATCTGTTTTCATCTATATTCCTCATATTTTATCTCGAACAAAGAGTAGTCTTGTGCCATGAAGGCTCATCAAAGTCATAATTACATTTCATTTATCTACATTGAACTGTCTGTCATCCGTCAGCATTTTGAATGCTCTATATGTCTTTTTTGCACTTGTCTGCATTTTTACTCATGATTTTCTCTTCCTGGATCATCCATTACTGCCTGCTAACTGCTTTCTGGTTTTAATTTTTTTTAAACACATTTAGCAAGTGTTTATACTCAATACTAGTGTTTATCTACAAGACCAAAGTGCCAGAGCAAGGCAGGATAAATATCAGTATTCAGGATCTGTTATACCCCACAGTTGCCTACAGACTTTTTCCTAGTCTATTTTATATGCTCTGGGCATTGTCCTTGATGTAGCCTAAAACTCAAAAGCATTCCAAATCCCTTGTTGTAAGTAACTTCTTTTGTGATGTAAAACTGACAGCTGATAATTACTAGATTGGTGGCCAGAGGGGGGGAAGTACTGTTGCTGATGATTTTAATTTCTTCTTCGATTTATTACGCATTGTGTTTTACTTTTATTTAATTAAAATAGAACTTTTTTTTTTTTTTTTCTTATCATGCAACTGCTTATCCATGTCTTTGAGATCTTTTTCCTCCTAGGTACCTGTTTCATCATTCATTACATCTTATTTTGAAAGACCTGGCAGAGCTGAGTTCCAGAGGGTGCTTTGCAAATTAGATGAAGAACCCAAATTTTGGAGGGCTGTTTTGAAAGAAATAAATATCAAAACATTAATTATGGGCTGTACAGATATTTTATTCCTTATCTGTAAAAGGGGACAAAGGAGCATCCTTTCCTTCACAAGGAAATCCTTCTCATGAGTAGGGTGAGGCTTTCAGACAGAAGGTTCGTGTAGAAGGATAAAATAGTATACACTTTATGGTTCAGATTCTTAAGTGGTGTACAGTAGTGTAAGCATGGTGCTAATAAAGCCAAGGTTGTGGGTTCAATCCTTGAATGGGCCTTTCACTTAAGATTTGAACTTGGTGATTCTTGTGGGTCCCTTCTAACTTAAAATATTCTGTGAACTCTGTGAGCTTAAATGGGATCAATGAAACTATAGTGGTTTATATAAAAGGAAAACATATGTGTATGGGCTTGTTTATTTGTTTATGCATTTAGCAGAGACTCAGGCAGATCTAACTGTAGCATCATTACATAGTGCAGTCTGGTTTCAGAGGCCTAGGAACTTTATTTACTTGAGCTCAGGTGAACAAAGCACTATTTAGTGCTTGTTATTCTTTAGAATAAAAATAGTATCAAGCCAAAAGAAATCTGCTAAGACTCAGTTTGCTTTCATATCTGTGTAATTAATTTTTATACTTTCACTAAATTTCACTGAAATTTTGTGGTAGTGTATGCAAATGATTAAATAGCATTAAACAGAGCAGAAGCCAGGTCAAAAGTGAAAAATACTTCATCACCCTTCTTAACTTTTCATATATTGTTTTAATTGCAATTAATTTTGTAAATGCTAGAAATACTTCATATCTTTATACACTCTGTACCATGAAATTAAGCAAACCAATTTTTAACAGGTGTTATTTTTAAAGTAGCAATGCAATCATGTAAGGGATCTATGAAGTGTTGCTAGAGTATGCCTAATTTGATTTTAAAGAGTTTTTAATATGCTAGTATGTTTTAACTGAGAAAAGACATAGAGCTTGAACATATAACCAGACAATCCATCATGATGGTTAATATCTTCAATGCCAATTATGCATTTGAGTTTGTCTATCTTGGATTTTCAGCTATTGAACCCTACTATAGATTATATGTAATTTTCTTCATACGGCTACTTGACCAAATAATTTACAAACCTCATCACAAACAAAATGGATTCATCTCTGTAACTCCCTTAGGTAACAAATTTTTTTTCTCTTTTCCACTCTTTTGTTGGTTACCAGTTCCTTGTCAACTACAGCATCACCCACCTACACATCCCAGCTGCCACTCTCTCATTTTCCATCCAAAACAGCAGAATACATCACCTGTTATCAATGCTGCCACTCATTCTCAAGAAACAATCAAGAAATAGGTACTTATCCAAGACTGCTGGCACCTATCCACGTTGGCAAGATTGAAGAATTCTAGTTCTGTTCTTTTTCCTGATCCTCATCAGCATAAAGCATAACGTGGCTCTAGAGAAACTTCTGACCTTCCACTAGAAGCAGCTAGTTACACAATCTGAATGGAACAAGTTTGTAGTTTTGCCTAGGCAGCTGGTGCAAAACTGATTTCCAACTGCTGCAGCCAGAAGGTATCCATTTTCCTGGCCCTCAGGGCTTTTACCTCCAACTTCCCATGTTCTCTGCATTTCTGGTGTTCTGTGGAAAATTCTGTCACTTTTTTGTCCAGCCATTTTATAGCTTGCTTGTTCCTGCTGTATAATTTTTCATGCTAAAAGCTATAGCACACTTAGGCCTATTGACTGATTCTTCTTTGCTGCCATTTAATCTCCTTTGCTTGCCTGTACCTCCTTTCTGCCAGTGGATTGGCCGCTCCACTGATTGCCACTTTTGAAATTGGGGTTGTTATTTTATTTATTTATGGTGAATTATGCTGTGGAATAACTATTTTTTTAGTATTAGTTCTTAACTGTGACTTATTTATTGCTTCAAAGGACCTAACTCTTCTCATGCTGCCTGATTTTCTCGTCTTATGCTCCTTTTCTCTCCTGCTTTCCCCTACTCTTTCATTTCTTAACTTCCCCTTATCTTAGCACAGAATTTCAAGCCCTAAATCACAAACTGCTATGTAGTAAGCACGAGCGTGGCTGTGCTGTTATAACTTCCAAAAGAAAATGAAAAAGGGTCAAAGAAAATGCCCCCATTAATCTCTGCTATTGTATTTTATAAAGCCACTTTTGCCCCTGCAGGACAGATAGCAAGAGCTGCCAACTTTCAAGTTCCCTGCAACCTGCCCATGGGCAAAGACAATATGAAGTGGAAGATGAAATTAAATACCTCATAGAAATCTTCTAGAAATAACATATTCTTGTTTGTTTGGTTGGTTGGTTTTTCCTCCTCACAAACAGTATCTTCTTTTAAAATTTTCTCCTCCTGTGTTACCACTGAGGTTTTGCTGTATCTAAACACAGCACATGGTATACCGGGACAACACCAGTTTTCATTCGCAGCTCTGCTTAGTAATGGCAAACGAAACAAAAAACTCAGTTCCAATTTGTGTGACAGCATAATTTAGAGCTATTGTGTGCTTGACTGTAACCTCTCCACCTAACTGTAACCGCAGAAATTCAGTGGGCTTTGGCCCTCCTACTCCTGCCACACTACTGCTGGGGAAATTTATGAGAGGAACTGGCCTGAGACAGCTGTAAGCTAAGAAGGTATGGAGGAAGAGGCAGGCTGACTATATTTGGGATCTTGTGGCCCAATTCCTGATCAAGAAGAGGGTCTACCACTCTATAGAACTGCCACCAAGATTCTTCTCCATGAGTTGAATTGAGGTGCAAGAATTTTTAACTGGAACGGGTCCAGCACTGTTTTAGGCCACATATCTTAAGTTCTTCCTTATCTTCTGGTATGTGCTGTCTCTGAAACTCAATAGATACCTTCTGATCATCCACCAGAGCACAAAACCATTTTGGAAATAAAGAAGGCTGTGACCAATTTTACATTTTGGGAATGCTGTGGCTGTTTTTGGTCATGTGTTGAGGAAGTATTATGAAGCCCCTCTAAAGTTAATCAACTCCCACTGCTTTAATCCAAATAATTCATCTAGCTTTTATTGTATTTTCTGCATTTCTGTGACCCCTCACTTATCATCAGCTCCTTTCTCTAGAGTGAAAGAGTGACAAAATGACTCAGGGCACCATAATTGATTTGAAAGCTATTAACAAAAAAAAAAAAAATCTCTAGCGAAAAAGTTGCAGGGAACACTCTAATTTACACTATTTGTGCAACCTTTAGTGGAAGTGTGAGAGGAAGGCTGAAAGGAAAATAAAAGTTATGAAAACTGAAATGCATGAGATAGGAGTGAAGGAAAGTTTTGAGAGCAGTGGGTATCTGAATGCAGTTTCATATTAATCTAGATTTGGTGTGTTGTTAACCAGCTGCCCGCCATTTCTTTATTTTTTTTTATTTTTTATTTTCATTTGGATCTATTTCTCAAACCATGAAACAACAAGGCAAACCATTATTATTTCAGTGTCGAATGCAAATTAAGGTTGTTTGCTTTATTACCTTTTGCAATGCAATATTTCATAAAAGTATTTTTCCTCAGTTCTTGCTAAAAAAGGCAGGGATCTTCATGTATAGTGTATAGTGTACAAATGCATGTTTACACAAATAAATATATTTGCATAGCCAGGGATTTTCCTGAACTGATACAATCTTTAAGCCAAATTCAACTGTTATACAACTTGTCTCTCTGTATTATGATAGTATGTTTGGATTAGGAAAGTCTGCAGCTTCTAATTGTCATGGTTTAAACCCAGCTGCCAGCTAAGCAAAACTGGCACACCAGTAAAAGGTCAGACACTCTCCCTTCCCACCTGCACAACCTGTACATCTGGGAGATGATTTTGGAAGTGCTAAGAAATAAAAAGATCACTTCCTGGTATGTATCCTACTCCAGGTGAACATGTCAGCACAGTCTTTTCCGTTGCTTACCTGGTGTTAGTGCTCTGTAATGGAATACTTTCATCACAGGACTGTCTGTTGCTTAGGTTAGTGGAAATTGTCAAATTATATGTCAGCCTTTTACAAATCCCAAATCTGTCTGGACAGAGTTGAAAGAGCAATACCCTTTTTAAGCCAATGTGAATCACCAAGCATCTACTGTGGATGTCTTACTCAGTGGTTAATCATTAAATGTTGGGTTGGGAAGGAGTCTCTTGGTATTATCAGGATGGAAATTCCCCCTCTCCTATCTTCTCAGAAGACAATGATTAGCTGAAGGTAAACCCTCATAGACTCCAGTCTTTCAAAAGAATCCATACAAATCACAAGTCATTATGGCTGGCAGTAGATGTTTTGCTGTGTTTAAACCTCAAAAAATTCAAGTTTTCTTACAGGCCCTGAACTCTCAAGTCATAAAATGTCATCAGTCTGATTGCCTGCTTGCTTTTCCTGTGTTTTGTTTCTGACTTAAGAGCAGTAGCTATTTTCAGAGCAATTGATGATATCATCTCTTAAAAGTTGGAAAAGACTTACATAAATGATGTTGCAAAGGTTTGATATTTTCTCAGGGATAGTCCTTCACGCTTCCATTCTGAATTTCTTTAAACGAGGCAGTTGTTCTCACTGATGTAATCCTTAGTTTCAGTTATACCTGTTGCAAAGTAGATGGCAGATGTTCTGCATCCTCCACATCTCAGAAAAGGGTTTACACTGGTAGCAACTGCATTAGTTTTAGATCGCACAAAAACATGCATGTGAGTGCAGCATGCCAGTATTTTTGGCACTGGTAAGTTGCTGCAGTGATCTCAGCACATCCAGTGATTAATTGTGTACCTACTGGAAGTTTGTGCACACTTCTGGAAGTTTGCAGAAGTCTCCAGGTTTACCATTGTTTTTCATAGGTATGCTGGACTTGTAGCTGAAAAGTAAACAGAATTCAAAAAACTGTAAAATATGCAATATAAGCAAATGGAGGAACATCATTACGTGTCTGGATATGTATTTACACAATGTAGAATAAGGTTCCAAAAAAGTTTTCTGGCCTATTGGGTGAATAAAATACATTTCTTAAAGCATTCCAATAATACTTTGATAGTATGAAGGGGGAAATAGGCTAATTACTGTTAAGGACATTTAAATGAGTTTCCTCCATTTGTTTACCTGGGAGATTCATGCTGCTTGATATGAATTTTCAGCAATTACTACCTAACCTCTTAAATAATCTTCTCCTTCATTCT
Organism: Pyrocephalus nanus; assembly: GCA_038380795.1. Classification (NCBI taxonomy): domain Eukaryota; kingdom Metazoa; phylum Chordata; class Aves; order Passeriformes; family Tyrannidae; genus Pyrocephalus; species Pyrocephalus nanus. The sequence goes on along the minus strand of CM076265.1, from coordinate 44,709,479 downwards.
AGTGGAAAAGAAATAGGCTGAAAAGTCATAAGTAAGGCTTTACTTTAATTTCATTTGCTTGCTTATTAAGATAATTCGCACTTAAAAAACACAAATGCAACAAAAACAAAGAGGTACATTTAACATAAATTCAGTGAACCAAAGCTCTGAGACCAAAGATCATATTTGTGAAATATGTTTCTGATGAACAGAGATATTACGAAGTTCATGGCCACTATGTACAGCGTGGCTGGCACAAAAGCTTTTGACATGGTCATTCCAAAATGTGCTGTGACTTGGAAGAGCTTATTTTCCTTGGCAGGAAATTAGCATGAAAGAGGAAAGGTAGATTTTATTTAGAATGATGTGTATTAACTCTAGTAGTAACTTGAACAAGTGATATGGGAATTCAGAATCAAATCCTTGACAAGACAACTTGACACTCAGGATAATTCTTCTCTTCCAGGAATTTTCTTTTCTTTGTTACTACAGTACTGCTTAACTCTAGTTCAACACATTGCTGAACATAGGGTCAACTCATTGTCAAATTAAGTTGCTCGGGGCTTTATGCTGTCAGAACTTGAAAACTTCCAAGGATGCAGACTGTACTCTTGTCAGCCTTTTTAATCTTGACTGCATTTGTTGGAAGAAAGTTTTTCCCCATATTATGAGAACCACTCTTCTTTCAGTGTATACTTTACTGTGAAAAGGTTGGTTCTGTCTTCTCAACATTCTTCATGCAGGTGTTAGATCACCCTGGGACCACCTTTTTCTCCAGTCTGAACAAGACCTGGTCCCTCAGCCTCTCTTCACAGGGCAAGGGATCCAGTCCCAGTCACCCTGGGCCCCTCTGCAGACTCACTCCTCTCCATCCCTGGGGTGTATAGGGATGGAATCAAGAAGGCTAAGGCAGGGATTGAGTGGGACTTGACAAGAGGTGTGAAGAATAACAAGAAGGGGTTCTATAAATTCATAGGTAAGACAAGAAAGCCCAAGGAGAGTGTACCCTCACCCCCGATAAATGAAAAGGGAGAACTGGAGACAACAGATAAGGAGAAGGCTGAGGTACTCAACGAGTTCTTCTCCTCAGTCTTCACTGACAGCCCTCCCATGTCTCTCAAGTCCCTGAACTTCTTGGTGAGGGCTGAGGGAGGGAAGTAGCTCCTACTGTAAGTGAAAAGCAGGTTTGAGCTGAATAACCACAAGTCTATGGGGCCTGATGAGATCCATCCTGGTGTCTTGAGGAAATTGGCTGATACAGTTGCCAAGCCACTCTCCATATTTCAAAAGTCAGGGTGGTCATGTGAAGCCTGTGGTGACTGGAAAAAGAGAACCATCAGTATTATTTTTAAAAGTGTAGAAAAGAGGACCCAGGGAACTACAAATGGGGAGCCTCACCTCTGTGCCTGGGAGGCTAGCAGTGAGTAGTGTCCCTCAGGGCTCATCTTGGGACCGATACTCTTTAATATATTTATTAATGACACAGACAGTGAGATTGAGTGCACCCTCAGCAAGTTTGCAGATAACAAGAAGCTGAGTGGTGTGATTGACACAAAAGAAGGCTGGGATGCCAGTCAGGGGCACCTGGACAAAACTTGAGATGTGGGAAAACAAGAACCCAGTGAGGTACAAGTGCAAGGTGCTGGACCTGTGCCAGGGCAATCCCAGACATGAGTACAGACTGGGAGAAGAAGTCATGGAGAGCAGCCCTGAGGAGAAGGACTTTGAATTTCTGGTGGACATGAGGCAACAATGTATGCTCACAGCCTAGAAAGCCAATAATATCCTGGGCTGCATCAAAAGGGGCCATCAAGTTGAGGGAGACAATTGTTCTCTACTCTGCTCTCTCAAGACCCCACCTGGAGTACTGCATCCAGCTCTGGGGTCCTCAGTGCTAAAAAGACTTGGACCTGTTGGGGCAGGTCCAGAAGAGGGCCACAAAGATGATCAGAGGGCTGGAGCACCTCTCCTATGAAGATAGGCTGAGATAGCTGGAGTTGTTCTTGGAGAAGTCTCCCAGGGAGACCTCAGTGCAACCTTTAGGTACTTGGAGAGTGGTTATGAAATAGAGGGGATAGTGACAGGACAAGAGCTAACGGTTTTAAACAAAAAGAGGAAAGATTTAGGTTAGATGTTTGGAATAAATTCTTTACTGTGAGGGTGGATGCCCCATCCTTGGCAGTGTTCATCACTGGATGTGTCCCTGAATAATCTGATTTAGAGTGTGGCATCCCTGCTTACAGCATCAGGGCTTGGAATTAGATGATATCCAGGGTCTCTTCCAACCATTCTGTGATTCTGTGATTCACCATTCTGTGATTCTGTAATTTGATGATTCTATCATTCTTCAGTTCTAAAGAATGTTCTAAAGAGTGGCATGTAAATAAGAATAAGCAATTCTCTTGATTTCTTGAATGTATTCTCCTCTTGTTCCTACAGCTCAGGATGCTGTTAGCCCTTGTTGTTGTGGGTACACAGTGATGACTCCTGCTCAGCTTGTTGACCATTACAACCTCCATGAACTTTTCAGCAGAACTGCCTGAAACCAATCCATTCCCAGCCTGTAACACTACAAGAGTCTCTGTTTCCCACGTACAGGACTTTACATTTTCTTTGCTGAATTTGATAAGGCTCCTGTTGTCCCCATTCTTTCAGCAGGTCTGGGTCTCTCCACCCTCAACTCTATCAACTGTTCGCCCCCTTCTTGGTGTCACCTGCAAACTTGAAGAAAGAGCACTTCATCACCTTCTTCAGGTTATTGTTAGAGACACTAAGCAAGATAGATACATATGCAACATTTGTGTTTCAAGAATTCAAGCGATTCATTGGGTCTTTCTAGTTCTGACACTCACAAAGTCTCTCCCCTAACTGTTCTTAACTGACTGGCTGAAGTGATTTGAACTAAAGGTAAATTGATGGGCTGTCTTTTATTTCACTGAAAATGTTGCCTGAATCAAGATCAAAAGATTTTGTCATTCCTAATACTAGGCAGTCTTTCAACAAAGGGATTTCAAGAAAATCTTTGGTTCAGGAAATGCACAAAAGTGAGTCTTTTGATTTTCATAGCTGCGCAGTGTGGCACTGGCAGGGTGAATTGGTGTATAATTATCATTAATATATGAATTATATTAAAATTTAAATAAAATATCTTTGTGAGGAAATATGTGCTCTAAAATTTTAGTGCTATATTCTACAGATTGCCATTATTTTGAAGCCCTGAAATAAATAAATGTTTCCAGAAGCAAACACAGGCTATTCAGATGCCAAATTCTTTTGTTTTCATAAGTGTCCCTTTGAATGCATTGAATCCTGCATTTAGCACTTGGCATTTAATTAACTTGTTATCAGGCAGGAAATCACAGAGCAATGCAATTCCCCATTCTTATATGTACCAGAATCTGTTTTTAAAACTGTGGAGGCAGAGAACTAGTAATAACAGCTTTCTTGACTTAAATACTATTTCCCTTTCAGCTCCACACCACACCTTAAAGAAACTCCCCCTCAGCTTAGGTGAAAAAAAAGGCGACAAAAAAACAAACTCCAAAAAACCCTCCTTAACAAGGTATAGCCCTCAGGATTTTTTTTCCCTTAGTAAAGCAAGTCACATTGGTTTTTTATTCTGCTTTGAGAAACCTCATTCACAGTACATTTTTAAGGTAATGGAGATAATATTCTGGGAAAGATGAACCAAGGAGTTTGCATATTTTCTATAACTAGACTTCCAAGAGACCAATTAATTTTAACTGGAATGATGGAGGGACAGTTCTGTTATTCACCTTTTCAAAGTGCAGAACAGGCCTAGCTTTTACTGAGTAGGCTCATCAAATTTATATCACCATTTAATTAAATGTTTGTAGCAATAATTGACCTCATGAGTAAGTAATTTGGTAATAAATACATTCCACTGTTTCTAAATACTATTTCAGTGACTCTGAGATGCTATTCATAGCCTTGTAGCTTTGCCACAAATTTCATTAGCAATTTGCTTAAATGCATATTCCATTGTAGAACTGAAAGTGAATCACAATGAAGTTTAACAACAGAGATTTCAGAGCATGGTCCAAAACAGAAAATAATACACATTTTTCTGAAACTTTTTCTTTCAGGGATTTATCAGAACTGAGAAAGGAAAAAAAAAAACAAACCTGAAAAAACAACTCAAAGTCTAATTTGTTTAGTGTCTTCATGTTTTTCTATTTTTGTTACTCACTTAAATAATTACTTAAAGAGTTCAGTGCATATCTCAATTTGAGTTCAATAAGATTTCAAGTAAAAATTCAGGGCCTTTTTATTAGTTTTGATTAAATACAGCGATAACCTCAAGAAACCAAAATGGACATACATTTCATGTCCTTCCTCTTCCAAACTATCAGTTTATTACGCTGCTTTTGTTTAAAACCTATGAGCTAAGTTCAGAGGTGACACTTAAAGTGTGTAATTTAGAGTCCTTTATGCTCAGTTAGACACCTTAAGGCCTACTTACATTCACTTACTAGAGTATAATGGAGTGTAAATTGATGTGATTTACATGTGGAGGAGTTGGCAGAGTGAGAAGGTATTATCTATAGAAAGGAATAGACTTCGTATGAGCACTTTCTAATATTCAGCTGGTTTTCTTGCTTCTCCTTTGTACCCCTGAGTAAAGACATTTGTATTTGACTGCTTAAGCTGCTGTGCATTCAGGAGACTTTCTGGGCCAAAGGCACTGATGAAACATAAGAAGTGAGATAGAAGTTGTGTGCTGAGAGGTGAGTATAGGGTTTATGAATAAGTAACTAAAGACTCTGGTTCACATTCCTCTTTGTAGTTAGTTACAAACCCAGCAGTTTTGTAGCTGCTTGTAATAACTGAAGATTTCTCATCTATAGTGTTTGCTCTGCTTTCTATCAGAAAGATTTTTACATCCATGCATGCTGTATGTTGTGCCCTGATGCCTTGTTTGACAAGCTGGCAAGTAAGAGGAAAGCTCCACCATGCTTTCTGTGGGATAAGAACATGCACCTGGCAGCTACCAGGTTTCTGTAATTTCACACTCTTACCCTGTGGTGAGTTGCTCTTTTGCCAAGTGAGCTATGTAAAACCTTGTCAGCTCCAAGGATTGTACCACTTGAAACATGTCTGTTGAAACACTACCAATACAGAGGCAATTCCTGCATGATACAGAACCATAAATCTACTAATCTCAGTTTCTATTGCCTTATAAAGCTCTCTTGATAATAAAACAAATTAATAATTAAAGAAAAGTACTGACCAAAATACATACCCTAAGATCATGGTTATAATGTAAGCAAAACTCAAGTTTAAAATTAATCTGAATCATAAGCAACATATACAGGGATAAAAGGAAGAGGAGTAATGGAGATAAAAGCTATCCTAGTTAGGACTCTGGGAAGACTTTGGAGTAAGTTACTTACCAGAGTAAGACTCTGGTAAGTTTTGTCACATATGTCAGATAAAGTATGAAAAAAAGCAAAACAAACAAAAATCTATTCAGCTTTTGATATGCTGGCAAAACCAGATGCATTGCTCTGGCCAAAAAAGATTCCAGCAAGAGCCATTCATTTTGCTAAAAGAACTAACATTAGCTTTTCTTTTTTTCTTTCTTTTATTTTTTCTTTATACTTGTTTGTTTTTTCTTTTTCTATTTTTCTTTCTTTTTTAATTCCACATTTTGATAAAAAGCCTTTATCAATTCATTGTAGTGATGCAGTTATATATTTTATTATACGAGATGATAAAGACATTCATATCGGTATGGTCTATATATAAGATTTTGTTAAGTGTACAAGTATGATATACAGGTAAAGTTCAATTTTATATTTGAACTGTATTTGCAGGAAGAATTATATTTGCAGGAAGAGCTACATGAACTATAATTTTATGAACAATGTGGCTTCTTTAAATTAATTTTTATGTTTCCCACAGCTAAACTGTAAATGGGTAGCTAACCACAATAAGAAGACGTACTCTGGGATTAAATTATTGTTTCATTTTGCATTCAAATCTCTATTTTTCAGTGCAGCCAAAAGCTTTTTTGGTGCAGGACTGAATCCAATTAAGGATTTCTTAAACTGAAGTCAAGAGAAAGCAAGTGGCTTTTTGTTACATATTAGGACGATCATATGTTCCAATATTAACCCACTTTCTATAAAACTAACTTCATCTTGATTAGAATTTTGAAGGTGCTAACTTTCATCCTTTTTTCATTTGTTTCTAAATAAAATCTTATAAACACCCTTGAATTTACACATACACATTTCCCAGATAGTAATATTCATTTTAAAATGATAGTGTCACCATCTCATCTATGAATTCCTTCTTTCAATAATAAAGACATGAAGCCATAAAAAAATGTACCTAATTGGTGTTCATAGTTATGGTCTATTTTCATCTCATTGTTAAGCTGTGCCCCACAAATAAACAAATATTGACCTCACAAATAAAAAATATTTCATCCTACTTGTTTCTATTTCAAAATAGTAAGATTATATTTTAAAACAAAAATGTTTTAAAAGAAAAAATAAAATTGAGACTAAATACAGCACTAAGTCTGAGATTAAAAATAAAAAGAGGAGTTTGAGAGATCTTGTAACTTAAGAGAAAATAGGGGTTTATCATGGTACTCTTTCTTAAAAAAGAAATATGAAGTACAAGGAACTAAATTTAGAAGAAAGAGAAATTATGCAAGCTAGCTTACATGGAATATCCCCAAAGAGGATAATGAATATGAGGTCACTTGGACTAACTGCTGATCTTCATGTGAACAAATCTTTATTTTAAGGGAAAGTGACTCAGGAAAAAAAACAGCAACAAATTACAGCAAATGTCAGTGAAACAATGTTCTGTGAACCAGCAAGGCATTAGAAAGAGTTTGTATGTGTGGATGCAGCTAAAGGAACCAGTATTCTGTCTCTGCAGGGGCTCTTTCACTGGCTGTGATCAGTAGGACCTCTTGGGACAGGGTGAGACTGGGACAGCCACAGGGTAGCCCTGCCTGACCTGGAGCTCATCATAGCACAGTCAAATGCATGGAAGTGTTGATTTACCAGGGCCATTGTGACATTTCAAAAGTATGGCTGTGGTTTTGGAATTAACTAAAAGGAATCTAATTATCTATGGTATTTATGTGTCTCCAGTTACTGTGCTATTTTGGTGTCAGCTGTGGAGCTAGCATAATGGCAGTGGCCCAAGGAGATACTTCACTTGCCATGGTTCTGCTGAGTATACAAGGAGAAGCTTTTATGTTTTTCTTTCTGCACTTTTGCTTTTTACAGGATATTTGGGGATACCACTTTGAGCCCCTAAGATTCACAATTAACATGAAAAAAGACAGAAAATAAATCAAATTCATGGATTTTTTTTTTTTTCCTACAGTCACTGAAGATATAGATCCACCTTGGCACAAAGATAGGAGCTCAGGAAGTATATTCAGATTATAGATTCTTGTAAGAGGAAGCCCTAAAAATACTTCATAAAGAATTTATTGCCTAGATTTAGTAATTCTTTTTCTTTCTCCTATTTTATCTAATTGATTTTCTTGGAAATTTTGACCAAAATTATATCTGAATCCTAGGATGAGGTGTTTTTTTTTCATTTCTGTTTAACAGACTTTTAAGTCTTTTAAAGTTTGAAGATACCGGAATTCACCAAATAAAATTTAAAGCTATTTTTGACAACCTTCATCTCTCCACACTTTAAGTAAACATCTTCAACATTTTTTCATTAAATTCATCACCAGTGGTATCAGGCATGGGAAGAAATGTAAATGTGCATAACTGCCTTTAAGCTGTTAGCATTACTATGTAATTTAAAGACAACAAGGTTTTGAACACATTAACTAATTTTCTGCTTTGTAGAAGCCTTAATAACCTTTGCATGGGTAAATTAGGCATTTTCTTAAAACATTACCCTTATATTTAAGCAGTTCCTATATATGTGTAAAATGTTCAACATTAGCCAAATCCATCTGCTTGTTTAATTAGGATTCTTTTTTATATTGGGAATGCATAGCTATTTGTAGCTGTTTATTTTGTAGTTGATTATTGACCATGACCCTGAATTACTTGGGAACAGTTTTTAAAAAGCAGATACATTTCTAGGATATTTTCAAGGGTACCTTTCTTAGATACTTCCACACCTTTAGGCTTTGAAATATTTTATAAAATCTGATACCTGAGGTTTATATGTTGACATAATCCCAACCATTTATTCTAGTTCTTCTGTTTTAAAGGGCAGACTGGTGTGCAAAGTTTTTTTTTTTTTTATGGGATGCATATTTTTGGAGTGAAGAAAAAGACATCTTCAATAGATACAAAGCCCCACTAAAGTCAAGGACTCACATTCTCTTATGATTGAACTACTGTGTCTTCACTGAAGTAGAAGGAGGTGTTCCAGATTGTCAGAGTGTGAAATGAGAACAGGATCCTTCCCTATCATGAATCACTGTGAATTTTAACACCATACATATGTCTAAAATCCAAAGAAATTCGTATCTATATTTGGCTGTGGAAGCATATGAAATTTGAGTGAGCAGTTTTCTCAACCAAGAAGAATTAAAAATAGCAGAGAAAGGTATCAAATGCAGAACAAAATCAAATAAAAATGGCATATGAATCAGTGAACAACTCACGCTATGACCTCTTTGATTGATTCATGAATATTATGTCCTCTTGATTTTTATATTAAGCACAGTTATTCCTGATTTTATGTTGCTACCTGCATTTAAAACAGCACATTCCCTGATTACTGACAGGTCTTGGTTGGGTCAAGTATTTTGGTACGCTTTTCATCAAATAAATTCACGTTTGATACTATAGAATGCAAAAAGGTAATCCATGGCAGCAGTATTAATGTTGCACCCAACCACCTGTACTTTGGCTTCAGCTGTAAAGGTCACTATTGGTATTATTAAAAGCGGAGTGAATTGAAGTAAGGAGTTAGAAAAACATCTAGACCAGAGTCACAGCAAGCCAGGACGAGAGAAGACTTTCTAAGGTCTAATCTAATTGATTGGAAGTTATCAACTCTCCCACACCAAGGGAAAGCTCATGAACGCTTCTCAGAGTAGAAATTGAGATCCTTAATGGAAAGCAGGAAGAGTCTGCATTCAAAGGAAGTGAAGTAGTCAATGTGTCTGTCGTATCCTGAGTTTCCTCCTCTCCATCTTTTGCCTAAGATTGTGATGGCTATATTTTGGGTTTGGGCCCATGTCTTTTATGGTCTTGCTGAAACTTCCTTTTTTTTATCTGATATTTCAAGCAACAAAGGGAGACTGTGTATTACTAAGAAGAGCATGATTCTTTCCAGCTCCCTTTTCGTTATGCCTGTAATATCTGCTTGAAAGATATGACATGCTTCTTAGGAAAGACACATTTTCTACATGCATGAGCAAATCCCATTAAAAATTCCAAAGAATATTTTTCACTTAAGACACATAGAGGAACAATTTTTCCTTGTTTAGAGAGCTGTAACTGCATTGTTTTATTAAAAAGAATGAAAAGAAACAATCAAGATTGATCAAAGCACTTTCAACAAAAGATGGATGGAATGTATGGAACTGCAGGCAAATCTCTCCATATGTTAGTCACAGACTCTCTACAGGGGCACAGGTTTCACAGCAAGCAGACTTGTGGCTCCTGGATGTCCTTTCTATCCCAAATGATTCTAAGATCGTATTTTGGTTTTCTTTGGTACAGGTTATGAGGTTTAAGACTGAAGTTTGGATCTCTCTGTTTCTACAGTAAAAAAATCAAATTGCAGTCTTAAAAATAACTTCCTTAAACGAATCTAGTAACTTGAATCCTTAGGAATCACTGAGTTAGTCAGTAAAAAGGGTAGGTGACACCAATCTAAAAAATATAAAGAAAGTGCATTATGCTTTGCCATTAAAACTCACCTCCTTATCCTTGGAATTCCTTGTAAAGACAATTAATGGGCTAGCCAAGTAAATCAGATCTCAAGCCATGGTTGGGAGCCTCAGAAATCAGATACAGCCTGCATGTTGATGTAGCTTGGTATCCTATCCTGATAGTACTGCATGGAAATCATCCATTCAGTATGCTCTCACTGTTTTCAGGGTGTATCCTGGACATCCAGGTCAAGATGTAACAAGTGCTTTCTCTCTTTCCCTTCTTGACTTTTCAGATAAACTTAAATGGGGTAAAGTGAATGTCAGTGGTGGCATCTTTCATTGTTTGCCTGCTTTGGAAAATCATTAGTTCAGAGTTTGGCTTGACTTGGATTTGAACTCTGATTATTGCCTATTGGTATGTTACAAGCTGCCTCAGAAAGATGATAGGATAAGCGCAAAACTCTCCTATCAAGGACAAAACCAGATGACAGCTAGCACAAAGCATATGCTGTGACAGGAACAGCCACAGCTGCTTCAGGAGCACTGAAAACTCTCTCTGGGGTGGAGCTAATGAGGATTAACTTGGAGAGGGAAGAAACTAAAGAAATACTACACTGTTGCAGCAGTGATTTTTCCAGTTATGTTTTATAGACTTAACTATATTAATCATTTCACTAGTGTTTGCATCTGTGAAAAATGGAGAAATAATGCATGTGTTCCAGGAAGAAGTTAGAAAATATATTTACAAATTTATTCATTAGAATTATTCCACAAAGAACTTGTAACTGAATTTTTAAGGCTTGACACATTTATAAAACTCCTGAAAGGTTAATCTCTTTGCTCAGTGTATTTCTGATGTTATTATTTCTGCCTTCTTAGTACACTATTTTTATAATCTGCTTAGATAAACTGTGGCTATGAATGCAAATTTTTATTTTGCTGGTTTGTCTTTGAGCAACTCTTAGCATCACTACACGTGTTAATTAGGAACTGAGCAACATCAGTTTCTGTTTATGGGGACAATTAAATAGGGGATCAGTTGTAAGGGACATAAACCACAGATAGATTGAAACAGTGATTCTAGTCATTGTTCCCTTCACAGGCAATGGCTGTGCTCTCACGTCACGTTCTTGTGACAGTGAGTAAGTACTGTAAAAATGAAATAAGCTTTGTATTTGTGTAGCACAAGCTGTATCTCCAACTTTGCTCTGAACCTCTGATCCCATAGAGATAATTCTCTTCTGAGCACTGCTGAACTCCCAAGCTGTAACTAAAATCCAAAGAGTCACCTGTCTTATCTTTCAAAATAGAAGGAGAAAACTTTTTATTTTGTGCCTATGAGTAAACAGATAGGATCTGAATATTACTTTTAACAAAGCTTAGGAATCAGTCACTTCGCTTATCTACATATCTCTATCCTGAAATGCAAAAGAGAAGAAAATTTCTTAAGCACCTTTTAGGACATTGCTATTAGGCACTAATGTTGCTCCTTTTGGCACATGGCATAGATGAAGAGAGATAGATAGCAAATACCAACTCATAAAAGACCTCAGCAGATTGAGTTACTTATATACAACACATTCATATAAATCATTTCACTTCCTTGCTTCTACCTTACTGTTAAATAGCTCTTATCTCCCAGAAAGGGTCTTCCAGGGATCCCCTTCATGGACTATGCTACCATGCATTCAACATTAGCTCAGCTATTTAGCAACTAATAACATCGTAATTTCATAATTGTGATTTAAAAAATGGGGATGAATTATGGCTCACAAAAAGTACAGCAGAGAAACTTTTTACAGGTATGACTTCTGAAAGTTACCTTCTCTTTCACTGCTGTTCTATCTTTACATAGTCATAGATTTCCTAGAAAAATACCTGTTACTCAGAGAGAGGATCCAGCTGCAAATATCCTTTTTCCTATAAGCCAAGGAATTTTGACAAACTTACAATTCCGGTATGTTTATATTCAGGGCAGTTGCTTCACTGGACAGCTGGTTGAGTGCAGTTGTTTCAAATCAGTGTTCTCTTTAATTTGCCTTCAAGTTCTCTCCCTTGGAACAACTCATTAATGGACTAGTGTACAAAATCTGTTAGGTTTCACAACCAGTGGCCTTAATTCTTAAGTAAATGTGATCGGAAATAACTTGCCTGAAATGAACTACATCACAAAACTTGTGACAGAAAGATAAGGTTATGGACACTTTATGACATAGTCTGGTGGACTGTTGACTTTGATGACAGCAAGGGCAAGATCAGTGCTTTCATACATTCTGAAGGGAAATCATCTTAGTATATTTAATCTTCACACAACTTTTAGGAAATGTATGTTCACTTAACTCATTTTTATTTTTCTCTCTTTTCCTTGAATTTTTTGCAAAGCTTGAGTAAAATACGTATCAGGAGTTTTAAAATCAAGACTGGGGGAGCAGAACTCCTGCTAAGTGCTAAATGGGTGTGCCACTGGCAGAAGGTGTCTAATTCTTTGGTGCTCTGGGCCCGTGAAACAATAACAAGAAGTTCCAGTGATGATTAATGAGAAATCATGACTGATTTTTAGCTTGAATATCATGGCCATAAATACAGTCTTAGGACCTTAGTGACTCAGTAAATTAAGGTACCTCAGCTTCCTCTTTATAGAATGGTTTTTGTTTGGATTTTTTTGGTTTGGTTTGGTGTTTTTTGGTTTGGTTTTGTTTGTTTGTTTGTTTGTTTGTTCGGGTTTTTGTTTTTGGCATTTATGTTTGGTGGTTTTGGTGGTTTTTTATTTGTTTGTTTGGCATAGCCTTTCTAACAATTTATGGGCATGTGATCTTTTGGGTACTGATGTCCCTGTGTAAGCATATAAAACAGGTTAAACAGGAAACGTGAACCACTGCACTGAGTTTTAGCCACCCAAACTTCCTATTTCCAACACCCAGATCCAACATTGCCTTCCTTGACAGACTTATTGGGATGGAAATTTTACGTATCGGATTTCCTTTAAGAGTGAGCTTTTTACATAGCACCTTGCTTTTAACATAACTAGGGCTCTGGGTGTGTCTTTCTTCTGTGCCCTTTGATACTGGCATACTGACTTCCTTGGCTGCCCTCTAATTTGTAGAGATTTTGGCAAGAAGAGATTCAGGTCTGTTGTGCTGGAGATTTGCATGAGCACTTCATTTCATTTGGAACACTTTGGTTTAACTTTTGATGGGAAAGTAGAACTCATAGTGTCTGACCTATTTATCCTTTTTTTGTTCCTTTTTTTGAGATAAAAGTGTCATATAGATGAATTGCAGACAACGGAGTATATGTGTTTGGTTACTGTGTCACTTTTGGTAAATCAAATAGAAAAATCTTTTGTAATCAGCTAGCCTTTAACTTAATAACACATTTGATAAATTGCTTGTATACAGTAGATTATCAAACCCAAACATTAAAGAGTTCAGTTTGACACAGCAGGAATGAATCATACAGACACAAAAGGCCAAATTTACAATTCTTTATCTGGAGTAAAGAAAAAAAATCCTATCAGTTTCAAGACATACACTAATGACTGAACAAAGAATTATAAATCTAAGGAAGGAAGTTGAAGATATGATTGAGGCATAACTGTTCATTACAACAGCATTTCCAATTCCTTTATCAGGGAGTTTTAGCACTTTGTGGATCATAGTTTGTATTTTATTGGATGGTACCGTTAAGAAAGACCTTCTTATATTCTTTTTTTTCCCTTCTTTTCCTAATTTATTCCCATTTCTTGTAACTTTTCAGCTTCCCACATATACCACCCCCATGCTGGATCTGCCACGCTCCAAAACACGTGAGTGACAACAGGTTTGACAGTCTTTGGGGTGGTGAAAGGTCTGCTGAGAGCAAGCCTCCCTGGCATGCTCATCAGGTTAGTAGGGATACTGTCATATGGATGGCAGTGCCATATATTCTTGTCAGCCAAATGTGTAAAGTGATTGGAAGCCAAACTTTCCTCGCAACAGAAGGAGGAAAGACTGAAGAAATCTTGAGCTAGTGAGTTGAAAGATTACAATGCTTTCCAATTTATCAAACAAGGCTCCCTTCAAAGAACTTTGCAAACAGACCTGTTTCTTGTTTCTGTCACTTTCATACTATAAAGAGGCCTTACAGTGGCTGTAACTATAATTTACTTGAGCTTTATAGGCTTTTATGATGCCGGAACAGTGTGCTGAGGCTTTAGCATAAATACAAATGAAAAACCAGCTTGTTCCATTAAGACGTCCATTATGTTTTAGAGATTCTCCTCTCAGAAAGATCATGAAGGTAAAACAACTTTACTGGGTAACCCTGACTGCACAAGGGAAATATTTAAGTCAGTCTCCCCAGTTACTCAAGCACACCCCCTGTTCAGCAGCTCTGTGTGTGTGTGTTTGTGTACACACGTGTGCAGACACCTACCTGCTTCCCGTACCTTTAGGTGTCCAGCAACTACAGAGACCCTTTCCAATAAGAGGATAGTAAAGCAGGTATATCTGACCCATTCACTGAAAAAAGGTGGGTGAATGCTGAGTGTGATATGGTGGAAGGCACAGGGAAGCACAGTCCACCTCAAGGTCAGCACCTCAGCAGCTGGAATTTACCAGCAATTTCAGTTTATGCTATTATGTCAAAACAAAAATGCAATTTGTCCCATTTAAATTTGCATTAAAATATACTCTTGTTGCAGAGGTAATAATAATTATTGGCAGATGAGCAAGATAAAGTGTAGTGAGCATTTACTATAGTGGCTGTTCCTATCGTATCACACCACCAAATGTGACTAAACATCCTGAGGCTGAGAGAAAACAATCCCTCCCTTTGCACACCCTCATAATAGCCAGGTAGAACATGATTTCCACAAACTCCTTTTGATACAGGTAAAAGTAATGGTTGCCTACTTAAATTGGTAGGTGAAGGACTCAAAGATAAATGACATTTTCTAGGTCAGAAAGAGAATCAGCATCTATATTTTCAGTGAAGTGCTAGGGCTCTGACTTCTGTGTTGTGCTCCCACAGCTAAATTTTATCTCATAGAGCTGAGCAGTGGTGATGAATGTGCTGTGGAATTTGCTTTGCAAAACAAATATTTAACTTTCTACAGATCACTGAAGACCTGATAAAACTCTTGAGTGTCACCTAACCAATTTTCCTTTCTTTTTAATAGCAAAATCTTTTTCTCCTTCCTGTCTAAATGTGTGGTTCAAACAAAATTGGAAAGGCCATTTACAGTTCTTTTCAAATATCATCCCTGTAAATAGGATTCACCAAGTCAGAGTGTTCAGAATGAGACTTAGAAGGAAAAAAAATCCCTTTAAAAGAATCAATGATTTCAAAAATTGTGATAAGTTAAGAGGGCTAATGCTTCGTTCTTGTTTTCAGGTGTGGAGAGGCAGATGGCTAGGAAGAAGGGGTGGTTGTGTGTGGAGGGGGGTGATGTGTGCAGCTTTGACAGCCTGGGTGATGCTCCCCCATGCACAGTCTTGTAGTGCAAATTCTGTGGTGGGGAAGGGCAGACCAGGAGCAAAGCAAGCACTCCAGAGAGCAAGATAGTGAGATAGATAGTTTGTTCCCAGTGAAGACGTGAGAATGCTGACATGAGCTAATTCACCTAACTCCAATCTCCAAAATGGGAGTTTGGAATGCACAAAAGGCATTTTTTATTGTTTATTATTTACAGTAACTTCCTATGAGAACTGAAGGCTTTCCTATGTTGGGAAAAATATAAAAGACATCACAGTTGCTGAAAAATATATCCAAATACAACACTGGTAGGAAAAATTAGTCTGAAAATGCCAGTGTAATTAAGGAATTCTGCACAGGGAATTTTATGTAGTTGGCTTTAAACTGTTTTCAATAAATTAATTAAATATAGTACCTATATAATTTGTGAAAAAAGTGACTAAGTATGAAAAGGGAAACATCATTTTGTTATCATATATGTTGGTTAAGTGCCTATAGGTTCACCACTTATTTTCTGGTCGTCTTATCCTAAAATGGGACACAGTGAAAAAGGCAAGGTGTATTGAAAGGACAGAAGTCTGATTAAAGAAACAAATGAATTCTATATTAAGAACATACAAATAGATTAAGATTATACAAGGCAGAAAAGACAAAAATAAAGAGGGAATTACAGAGATCTAAAGCAGCATTATTTGCCTGGGGAAGGCATGTTTATGTGCAATGACTATTTCTCTAAATACAGGAAGCAATGGAAATCAAATTAAGTTTTCATATACTAGGTTCAAACCAAACAACATGTTTTGGTTTGTTTTTCTCCTGCATAAAAAGTATTAGTCTGTGCATTAGGCTGTTAAAGTGTGTTGTCAATGCCAAAAATTTACATAAATTTAAGAACTCATTAAGCAGACTCAGAGAATAATAATCTATAAAAGGTTAATAAACATAAGATACAACCTGCTGCTCAGGAAGGTCTTGAACTTAGGATCAGAGGAAGCTGTTAGATTATACTGAGAGAGCAGGTCTTCAATAAATTTTCCTGTGTTTCTACTGCTCTGTAGATGATCTACTCCTCTTGGATCTTCCTTGATCAGTACTGAAAGAAAGAAACAGGATTACATGTATCTTTTGTTCTACCAAGCAAAATTACAAAATTTAAACAAATATCCAAAATTTAGCAAAACTAAATATTTTGATTGTCAGATAAATTTTGGCAATGTTGCTATGAATTAAGCTTAAAAAGAAACAATAAACAGGCAAACTACCTATTTACAAGACAGAAAATCTAATTTTCTTTACACACCTATTCATACCTACTTACAGTCATTGCAGGTAAGAACATAACTGCTGGTAAGGATACTTAAACATATAATTACACTAAAAATATAGTAGGTAAAGTAGTAAAACAGGCAGAATCAGATAATACAAGAGCACAACTTATTTTATATTGGACTATATTTAAAATTTTATTATTATTTTTGGACCAGCTCCATAGAAAAGATTAAAGAATCCCTTCCTATTGTTTGTATGATGTTTTGTTATACTCCTTGCCTCAGTCAGTTTACTTAACTTTCACCATGTAGTCATCTAAAAGAACAATTTACAAGATGCATATTTTAATAAAACAAAGTAAGTCAATTTTTATTAACATAGAATCAACTGGGTTGGAAAAGACCTCTGAGATCATCAAGTCCAACCCTTGATCCAGGACTTCTGTGGTTACTAGATGATGGCACTAAGTGCCACATCCAGTCTCATCTTAAAAGCCTCCATGGAGGGTGAATCCACCACCTCCCTGGGCAGGCCATTCAAATGTCTGATTACTCTCTTTGTAAAAAAATTTTTCCTAATATTCAACCTAAACCTCATCTGACCCAGCTCAAGACCATGCCTTCTTGTCTTACTGATAGTTGCAGCCCCACCTGGTTGCAATCTCCTTTCAGGGAGCTGTAGAGTGTGATGAGGTCTCCCCTGAGCTTCCTCCAGACTAAACCACTCCAGCTCCCTCAGCCTCTCCTCATAGGACTTGTGCTCAAGTCCCTTCACCAGCCTGGTTGCTCTTCTCTGGACCTGCTCCAGCACCTTAATGTGTTTCCTGAAAGAGGGACCCAGAACTGAACACAATACTCCAGGTGTGGCCTCACCAGCACTGAGTACAGGGGAAGGATCACTTCCCTGCTCCTGCTGGCCACATTGTTCTTGATGCAGGCCAGGATGCCATTGGCCTTCTTGGCCACCTGGCCACACTGCTGGCTCATATTCAGCTTCTTGTCAATTAGCACTCCCAGATCCCTTTCCCTGCTCTCCAGCCACTCTGTGCCCAGCCTGTAGCACTGCATGGGGTTGTTGTGGCCAAAGTGCAGGACTCGGCACTTGACCTTGTTGAACTTTGTCCCACTGGAATCAGTCCAACTCTCCAGTCCCTCTGCAGAGCCCTCCTGCCTTCCAGCAGGTCGACACTCCCTCCCAGCTTGGAGTCATCTGCAAATTTTTTAATGGTACACTTGATCCTCTCATCCAGATTATCAGTAAAGATATTAAATAGATCTGGGCCCAACACTGATCCCTGGGGGACACCACTGGTGACCGGCTGCCAGCTGGATGCAGCCCCGTTCACCAGCACTCTCTGGGCCCGGCCCTCCAGCCAGTTCTTAAACCCAGCAGAGAGTGCCCTTGTCCAAGCCGTGGGCTGCCAGCTTTTTCAGGAGTATGCTGTGGGAGACAATGTCAAAGCCCTTGCTAAAGTCCAGATAGACACATCCACAGCCTTCCCCTCATTTACCAGGCGGGTCACCTGATCATAAAAGGAGATCAGGTTGGTCAGACAGGACCTGCCCTTCCTAAACCCATGCTGGCTGGCTCTGATCCCATGTCCATCCTGTAGGTGCTGTGTGATTGCACTCAGGATGATCTGCTCCATAACCTTGCCAGGCACTGAGGTCAGGCTGACAGGCTTGTAGTTTCCCGGGTTCTCCTTGCAGTCCTTTTTGTGGATCAGCATGACATTTGCCAACTTCTAATTATTTGAGAGCTCGCCAGTGAGCCAGGACTGTTGGTAAATGATGGAGAGTGGTTTGGCAAGCTCTTTTGCCAGCTCCCTCATCACCCTAGGATGGATCCCATCTGGTCTCATGGACTTGTGAGAATCCAAATGGCTCAGCAGGTTGCTAACTCTTTCCTCCTGGATTGCAGGGGGGCTATTCATCTTCCTGTCTCTGTCTACGAGTTCCGGAAGCCAATCATCCCAAAGTCAACCTGTTTTACTGTTGAAAACTGAGTCAAAGAAGGTGTTAAGTACCTCAGCCTTTTCCTCATCCCTGTTAACTATGTTCCCCACCTTGTCCAACAAAGAATGGAGGTTTTGCTTGCCCCTCCTTTTGCTATTGATGTATTTGTAGAAGCACTTCCTGTTATCCCCAACAGAAGTGGCTAGATTGAGTTCAAATTGTGCCTTTGTTTCTCTAATTTTCTATCTACGTGACCTAATTATATTCCTAAATTCTTCATGAGTAGCCAGCTCTTTTTTCCCCATATTCAGTAAGCTTTCTTTTGCCCCTAAATTTCCTTTCAAATATTCCTGTTCAGCCAGACTGACCATCTTCCCCGCTGGCTCACCTTTCAGCGCATAGGGACAGCCTGCTCCTGTGTTCAAGACTTCCATCTTGAAACATTTGATTCCCTCCTGGACCCCTTTGTTTTCAAGGGCTGTTTCCCAAAGTACTCTCTGAACCAGTCTTCTAAGTAGGATGAAATCTGTCCTGTGGAAGTCCAGGGTATAAATTTTATTGATGGCCCTCCTTGCATCCCTGAGTATTGCAAACTCTCTTATTTCATGGTCACTATGGCCCAGGTGGCCTCCAACCACTACATCTCCCGCCAGCCCCTCTCTGGGGCTACCACCCCTGGTAGGTTCATTCACCAGCTGAAGCAGGAAATTATCATCTATACACTCTTGGAATCTCCTAGACTGCCTCTTCTCTGCCATGTTGAGTTCCTAGCAGACATCCAGCAGGTTAAAGTCACCCACAAGAACAAGGTTGGCAATTTTAAAACCTCCACTAGCTGCTTGTAGAATAATTCATCACCCTCATCATCCTGATTGGGTGGTCTATAACAGACTCCCACCAGGATGTCAGCCTTGTTGGCCTCCCCTCTAATTATGCTCTGCTCTTCAATAAAATGGTCTCTTCTTCCGTTGCTTTGCATCTAATTCTACAATCTCCTTCACATTCTTAGTAAGCATAAATCTACCTTTTCTGGCGCTTGATACAGAACTACCCATATCTTTAAAAATGGCGCACACCTAATCCTAATACCACATACCTAAAGAAAAAGAAAAAAGAATAAAAGTTAAAGCATGAATCTTAAAAATGTGATGAACAAATCTGACTTTATTGCCTCTAAATATGGTGTTCTAATTGTGTAAATTTAATTTCATGTCATTACATCTGAAAGGTCCAAGCTACTGCATATCAGATTTATACTAATATCACTACTTTTAGTTAAAAAATTCCTAATGTTGCATAGGTGTGATGACCCACCCTGAAGGGGAAGCAATTTTTTTTAAACTAACTGAAGCTAAAACAATTATAGTTAGAAAAGATAGACAACCTTTTACACAGAAACTGGGGATTTTTTTCACTTAGAGGCCTTTTCCTTTCTGTCTCAGAAAGCTGGACTATTATTCATTTAAATGACAAACATTTCCTCTTCCTACAAAATCTGAATTTCTCCTAGCCTTAAGCAATCATGTCTGTGATCATGCTACTGAAAGAAAGAGATCCTGAAAGACCAGCAGACTGAAAGGTGACTAAGAAGTTGGAGCCATGACTATTTGCCTAGATAAAGATATTCTGTTAATTGTATGGAGAGGTAGTGATGATCTAGCACAGTCAGAACTGGATGTGCTTGCTCTGAACAGCTGAAGAGGAAAGGTGAAGTGCCAGCTATTTAGTGTAATTCTCCGTGTTAGAAAAATCCAGAGTGTCATGGGAATGATGCATCACCTTGGCTTGTCAAACTGGTCGTTCTGTGGTACAGATTATGTCTGAGTCTGTCTGAGTTTGCTCAGAATCTGAGATAAGGAAAGACTTTGAATGTTTCTAACATCTCTTAAGAAACCAGACACCTGAACTGCAAACAGATGACATAAGCAACATTAGTCAATAATTAGGAAGTTTATCTCTCTTTTGTACATTTCAGTGGGTGTTTAAACATTGATTTTCTTGAAATTAGAATCAGGCTCCCAGCTTCTAAATTAATTTTTAACTAATGTACAGAAAGAAACGCTTCATTAAATTTCTGCTACTGTATTATTTATCCCAACAACAACACCATCTTTTGCTGTTGCAGAGGCCTCAGTTCACCAGCCTCTCCTCCTCCAAGCTCCTTGAAATCAACAGCACTATATTCAGTCCACCATAAAATAGTGAAAAGGCTGTTAAATCCCCCATAGCACAAAAAGATATGGAAGCTCATGTGATCTTTATTTAGAGTAGAAAAAGGGTTGAAAATGCTCTTTTAAGATTGAAATGTTAAGGTTTTGTTGTTTACCTAGGACTTTGTGTTAGAAAGTCCTTTCGTTTCATGGACTCTCTGTGGACTCCCATGTGTGTAAAAAATCATGACCTGAAGCCTGAGATCAAATTCTGAACCTCCTCTTTTGAATTTTTCAATTTTGCATGTTGCTGCTGGTCTAGAATATATTAATGTGATGTTCAATTTGTTCTAATTTTCCTTCATTAAGGGAAACATGGGCAGTCAGTAAATTTGCCAATCAGTTATGTTTGGCATTACTGGACTAGTTCAGTGAGTCTGAAGTCTTGTGAGGTGCCTTCCACTCAGGGACAATTAGAACCTGAAAATCTTTTATTTTTTCTTGTCACTTGCAAGCTTGTTTTAAATATAATATGACAGAAACAAATACAATGGGGTGATTTTTGTTATACCAAGCTTGTCTAGCATTATTATGTCAGGTTAAGTTACAGTTTTAAGAGGAAATCACCAAATTACCCATTTATGGTCCTTTTATGGTAAATCACAACACCATTATTAAGATAGAAAACTCTACAAAAATAAAACTATCCTCTCTAATTTTTCTATTTATTCTGGAATTTTTCAGCTATATATCAATGGACAGAGAAATAAGAGCCAACACATATCCAGTACACGTAAATGAGTTTGTATGTAACTGCTACATACTGCATTTTAAAAAAAAAAACCAGCTTATGTAAAATCTGTTGCATGCTTTTATAACTATAAACGGACAGTGTGCTTTGCATGTGAAAGCAAACACAGTGTCATATCAACAGGTTAGGCCATAAAACTACACTGACCCTTTGAGGTCAATAGAAATAATGATTTCAGTCGGCTTTTTAGTTAGATTCTGGGTATATGGAAACAGAGATGTGTATTTTGACTGCAATAGTAAACAATAACATTTACAGCAAAAGGAATCATCCTTCAGGCAAGACTATTTTGCTTTCACTTACTAACCAAAATGTGCTTCCTTTGATTCAGGAAGCTTCTACACAGTTTCACTCTGATTCAGTAAAATCAAAACAAAAATTTTCTTAAACTCTTTTTTAGCCTCCTTGCATAATTTTAGAAAAGAGTTTGGTGGTTCATGAATGACTTCAATTAAGTAAAAATATGTTCAATTTGTATAAGTCAATAACTTGAAATAATCATGTTTAGAAAATCAAATGAACATAATGAACAGAGGAAAATGCCTCTTCTAATCTTGGTATTGTTTTAGGTCAACATTTTGTTGACATTTGATATTTTTACTGGTTGAAGTTCAAATTACAACAGTGAATGCATATTTGTTTCAGGTTTAAATTTCTTTTTGTTTAATATAGCTGTCAAGTCATGAAAAAAAGTCAGATCATACAAATGACAGTTTTATATAGAAAAGTATTTTATAAGGCGGTTAAATTTCATTTGTCTTAGCTTCAGAAAGGAATGGGTTATTTCAAATTTTCAAAGTCACTAACAAAAACTTTGTATCTGATTTGCTTCACTTGTAAAGGCAAGCTGAAGCAAACTATTTCCTGCAGATGTTCAAAGTAAGTATATCCCCTTGTTTCACAAACCATGAGAGATATTAGGTTTTAAAAGCTAATTTGAAGTAACTGACGAAAACAGAGCTTTTCTTCTAGTTGACAATTTCGTCTTATAACCTTTCTAAATGCTCTGACAACAACCAGACTTAAATGTAAATTTTGTGTCTATTCAGAATTAATCTCTTGAAAGAGTTAAGAATTAGTCCAGTACAAAGAAATCTTGAGGGGATCATATTTTGTTGAAATTAATAAGTCTACCAAAACTACATTTCTGATAGTGGGTACAATTTGCAAGGTTTAATTTTGGGGGGGAGTGGGGTGGAGTCTCATTTTACTGTTTTAATGACAATCAAGTTTTCTTTCAATTTTACCACTTGCATTTTACTTTCTATTTCTATTTTGGGGGTTTAATCATGAACAGAAATTTTTCATCCCTTATGTCTGTCACCCCTGCTAAAACTTACCTTCCTAGAGGGTTTGGAGTCGGAATCGTTTGTTATACATTGGAAATTCTTCCCAAAATGGAACTTCTAGCTTTTTCACATCTCTAAGAGTTGCTTCCAATGTAAGAAATTTTTCTGAAAGCTCTTTACTGTTCTATTCAGATTTCATATGAAAAAGCAATAGTTCTGCCAGAGCCTCTCACAAAGTGTGGGTGCACATGAGGTAGAGGCGAGCAGATCAACTGAGGATGTCATAGATATACATCTTAGGCAATTCAGGACAGACCTGGTTGTCCCAGTGAAAAGGTTACACTTCACAGGGATGACCTGGTTCTCTGGGTTATTTTTAAAGTAAAATATGAAATCTACCCACTTCAGTGTAAGGAAACTGAGGTGGGATCAGATGACCCCACTGCGGTCCCTTCCAACCTTACCCATTCTGTGATTCTGTGAAAGGAACAAACCCGTTTTCCCTCCAGGGGGGATGCTCAGGGCTGGAGGTCAGGCATGGCAAGTGCTCACATGTTCACCTGAGCAGATGTGGACAACATTTCTAATGTGTTACTGACCACAGAGTCTGCCTGTTGTGTAATTCTTGTCTAGTGACTGTTGAGCTGGGGGACACTGAATGGTTCCAGCCTCCCTGGCTGCCTTTCAGTGTGCTACTGTGAGGGATCTGGCTCTCTGAATGTGCTCTGCAGGGAGCTGCATGCTCAGTGCAGAGGTTTCTGTAACCACTTTTTTTGGTTGCCTAAGTCCTTTGTAGACTCAAGATTTTAGAATAAAAAAGCTGCAGCTGAATTGGAGGACATTTAAGGAAGGACTGTAAAAAAAGAAGTTGTTTAACAGATATCATCTCCTGTCCAGATATCACAGTGCACTATTTTGCAGTGAAACTGTTGAATTTTTATTACTTGGCAAATCAGAAAAAAAAATGTTTCTGGCTTGATTTTCAAAGTTATGTGTATATGTAGTTTCAGTTAGCTTCACTGCTTATATACTGCTGTTTATGTTAAGTATTCTTCATTCTTATTAAATTTATATTTTTCACATAGTCTCTTTGGTTTTTTGTTTTGTTTGGTGTCCCACAGACGTATACAGTTTCCTCCTTTAAGAAAAGAATACATAACACATGAATGCATATGGCTCATTGTTTTGACTGTTGCTGTATATTTCTGACAACCTATTCAGGCTTTATTGAAAGTTTTGATGTAACCAACTACCAGTATCTGAGAGAGAATTTCAGGACTAGTGATTGAAATGTATACACTTTTTCCAGGCCAGTTGAATAGTGAAAACATATTTAATTATTTCCAGCCTCTCAAATGGTGTACAGTGTAATTAACTATGATGTGTATTTCCCAGCTAATTAGAGAAAACTGTAGCACCAAACTAATTGGACACAGAAGTACTTCTGAATAACAAAAAAAAAGTTTATCAGTTCTTGTGCTTGTCATAAAAGTATTATGAATACAGTATGGAAAAAAATTAGGAAAGCTGTTAAGATGATCTTCATGTCAAGAAGAATTTCTAATAGTTCCTCTCAGAATCAAGTGTGTCATTGCCTTATTTGATTAAAGCCTCCTTCCTTTTAGGTGTAGCTGCCCACCAGCTTGCTGGACTCATGTGCACAACTCCCTATATCATCTTCTGCTCAGGCAGGAAAATCTTTCCCTATAGGTACTTGGATTCTCATTGATCCACTGACACATGCTTGCAAGATTTTATGACAGAGCTCACAGGCATTTGCTATTTGTTCTAAAAAGTTATCTTCCGGAGCCATACTAAATTTTGTGAATTACAGCTTTTTTTAGGAGGGAAAAAGCATCTACAGGAGACATCTGAGAATTCTGTCATATCCTAAAAAGTAAAAACGGAACTAGGTAAAGAACAAAAAAACTCACCCAAAACAACAAAACCAAAGTACCTCTATGATATCATAGTGATCATCTGAAGGATTTAAAACTAGTTTCATAATATTGGTGAAGTCACCATCCAGCTCCTGATTTTTGACTGATTGAGAATAGAAGAAAGTATACTAAAAGCCATTGCACTAGTGTCTTAAGAATTCTGTCTAATCTTCCTTGGATTCTTTCAATCCTTTGGTAATCTCATATGAAGAAAAGAAGAGGAAAGGAAAGAAGAGGGAAGAAAAGAAGAAAGGGAGAGGAGAGGAGAGGAGAGGAGAGGACAGGACAGGACAGGACAGGACAGGACAGGACAGGACAGGACAGGACAGGACAGGACCTCTCCCCTCCAAATACAAGTATTTCTATCTTGTTAGTTTTTCTTCATTGCTCTTTCCCCATTTTTGTTATTTCATTGTATACAGAAAGGTAATTTTGTCTGAATCCAACTCAGTATAATCTGTGATGCTGTGATGATGAAGTATTATATTTACATTTCTTTCAAAATGCAGCCTATATCTTTCTCTCTTGTTTTGTGAAGTATTTCAGGGGTTTACTTCTGATACACAGTACATAGCAGAGTCAGGAAAAACTCACCTGGGTTTAATTTTTACAGTCCTGTTAGTCTCATTTCAGTGCCTGGTGAAGTTATGGAGAAGATTATTATGAGAGATATTGAAAACCACCTGAAGGACAACACAATCACTGATCACAGCCAGAATGGCTTCAAGAGAAAAAAGTTCCGATTGTCAAATCTTTTTTCCTTTTATGACAAGGTGACCCACCTAGTTGATCAAGGAAGCCAGTTTATGTCATCTTGAATTTCAGCAGAGATTTTGATACTGTCTTCCATGATACCATTCTGGACAAACTGTCCAGCACACAACTGAATAAACACATCATGTGGTGGGTGAGCAATTGGATCACGGGTTGAGCAGAGGGTAATAGTGAATGCAGGAACATCCGACTAGTGATCTGTCATTAATTGGGTTCTAGAGGGCTCCATCTTATGCCCTGTGCTCTTAAACATCTTCATAAGGGACTTGGATGCAGGACTCCTGAAAATACTAAGTTTGCAGATGATACAAAATTGGGAGGTGGTGTTGACATCCTTGAAGGCAGAAAGGCCGTGCAGAGAGACCTCAACAAATCAGAGGACTGGGCAGTCCCCAGCCATGTGAAATTCTACAAAGGGTAGTATTGGGTTCCGCACCTGGTGTGGAGCAACCCTGGATGTTCATATAGACTGGGAAATGAGATACTGGAAAGCAGTGCCACAGAAAGGGACATGGGGGTCTGTGGCAATGGATTTACCATATGTAGGATGGAACAAGTCCTGTCAAAGATGGACTGGTGAAGGAAAAGAAGAAAACAGCTCAAATGTTATAGAAACAGAAGGTTTTAATGTTGTTTAAACATATCTTAAAATGGCTTTTTTTTATATTTCTGCAAAGTCACTGCTTCTCCTTCCCGACACCCCCTGCAAAAACTCTTATCTCCCATGCAGGAATGTCCTGAGAAGATATCCTGAGGTCTTCTCATTGGCCTTTGTTAACCCTTTCCTATTGGCTATTAACTCTTTATCTGATTGTTTTTTTTCTGTAAGACCCTGACCCTGTAATTGGTTCTTTTTTAATCCCCCTAAAAGCCTTATAAGCCCCCATCCCCACAATAAACTCCTCTTTCATCTGTCCCTCTGCTGTGGTTTGTGTGAGCTTCTTACAGGTTCACACGGCCACGTGCTGGGTGCAGGGTGGAAGAGCATAAACCTTCAGAGAATGGCCTAACACCCAGGACCTGAAGGTTCCCCCTCCAACCCATCCGCCGTAGGGGTCCTGTTCTAGGGCAAGTTGAATATGAGTCAGCAGTGCCCTGGCAGCCAGGAGGGCCAACCATGTCCTGGGGAGCATCAGGCAAAGCATCGCCAGACAGTCAAGGAAGGGGACTGTCCCGCTCTGCTGTGCACTGGTACGGTCTCTCCTTGAATATTGTGTTTTGGGCACCACAATATAAGAAAGATATAAAGCTGTTGGAGAGTGTCCAGAGGAGGGCAACAAAGACATTGAAGGGCCTTGAGGGGAAGCTTTATAAGAAATGGCTGAGATCACTTGGTTTGTTCAGCCCAGAGAAGAGGAGACTGAGGGGAGACCTCATTGCAGTCTATAACTTCCTCATGAGGGGAAGAGGAGGGCACTGATCTCTTCTCTGTGGTGACCAGTGACAGGACCAGAGGCAATGGACTGAAGTTGTGTCAGGGGATAGTAGAAAAAGGTTCTTCACTCATGGGTTATGGTCAATATTTCTCATCTGTGCTGTAAACGGAGTGTTGAGAGTGGAAAACACACCAAAAACAAAACACAGCTGAAAGTTTAAATCTTAGCAGCTATGATAATATTAATGATCTTTACAGTATAATAATATGTAACTGACTCATATCTTCACGTTCTTGCAAGAATCCCATGCAGTCACACCTGTAACAATGACGGTGCTGGGAAAAATTAGCAGTGGCCTGAACTGTGGTGGGGTCTGTTTATGCCTAAAAAAGTGCAGCTCTACAGTCCATAACTACAGCTAAACTGTAATCTGAGACTGCTCATACCCACTGAGACATGAAATGAGACTGTAAGCTCCTGAACCCTTGGCAACAATGCCATTCCCATTGATGTTATCACCAGTTAAACTGTACTCCCTTGTAATTAATTGTCCAAAAAATCCAAGTATAGAAAAAGCCACTGTGCACACAATTATTCACACTAAACAGAGAGAGATTACAAGCATTACAAAAGAGATATTTTCCCCACACATCCCATTGAATTTGCGCTTCATTATAGATTAAATATAAATGTTATGACATTTTCAGATTTTGACTTAAAATGGTTCACAGCTAACTAAAGGAGGCATTTAATTCTGCTAGCTTTGATACACAGCTGTTCAAATAATTTAGGCATTAGGGAGATGACCTGCAGGACTATTTGCACTTGAGATTTTCTTTTTTTAAAGGACTAAGTATGTTTTCCTTTTAATTCCTCTAAGGAGAGTTCTAGACCTTGTGTCCTCAGCACAGAGAAGATGAACAGCATAGAAACTTAAGCTTAAGAGGAAACAGATACAAAAATGAAGTTCTGGGGTTTCTTTGTGTTGTTGGATTTTTTTTCCCCCAAATCCTTCCCTTGCCATTGCAGTAAGAGATAGCAACAGTATCTTACAGTGGCGGGGCCCTGAGCATGCTAAAAGGCTTTAATGGCCCTGACATGACTCTCCTGGTCCATCAACCCCTGAAATGGTCTCATGAGCCTCATTCAGGCTCAGGTTTCCGAGTTTAGTCTTTTCCTGAGGTAAACCTGTTAGTCCTGCATGGACCCCTAGTTTAGGTAGGTTGTGTTGCCTCCAGCCTTCTCTCTGTCCCCAGTGTTTTTTGTCACTGACTGGGCTTTCCCCTTGCCATGCTAGTGGCTCCACTGGATCCAGCTGCCAGCACTGGATTTGCCTGCTGATTTAGGCTGCTGTTCCCCTTGGCCCCAGCTGCTGAGGGTCAGTTGGGCTTTGCTGTTCCCTAATGTGCAGTGCATGTATACAATTTCATCCCCATGCAGTGCTCCAGAAGACAGGAACAATCTTGATACCTTTGATGTTATATTCTGGAAGAATTTTTTCTTCAGACCCTTGTTTAATACATCACTTTTGTTCCCAAGCAAGAAAGGAAGAATTATTTTTCTTAAATAATCAAGGATTACATGATAATTTACAATTCAGTGACCTAATTTTCAAAGACAGAAAGCTGTTTCTGCTGGTGTCAGGGGAAGATAGTGTTCAGCACTTCCGAGACTCAACCCTCTAAATGTTAAGGTCCTCGCCTAAGCCTTGGAAAAGTTTTAATAACTCTACTTTTTCTGATTGCTCTGTAGAATGGTTTGTACCTTTTGGAGGTAACTAAAGCATGGAGTAATTGGACTATGCTCCTAATACATTCCTATAGTGGAGGCAAGAAACAGATGATTAAGATGTATGTGTGTTCCATGTATGCAAGTCAGAGGAGGAACATTTCTGCCGGAGGTGCAGGATGGATTGAATTTAATCCTACTTCTGCCTTCACAGCAGTGAAAAGGGGGCAGAGTGCATGTATATGTCTCAGAACCTTGCTTGTGTCAGTATTGTTATGTCTGAATCTCTACTAATACGGAAAGAGAACTTGAAGCAGTCACCAGTGTAGATTGCATCCTAATGCATTTAAAGCTAGGGGATGGATTTAAGTCCTTTGCATTTTTCATGGTGGCATGAAAAAGTGATCAAATTATTCACTTGATGGACTTGGTCAAAGTGAAATATGGTGCACTAATCTAACAAAGCTAAGGTAAATATTTGAGGTTTATTTATTAGCACAGGTTTAAAACCATTAACAGATGATAGTTTTCATTTTGCAAAACCTATTGTGTTTGTGCAGGAAGGAATAGCACAGTTTACAGTGAAACACTCATTCAGACTGAATTAGACCTAAGGAAACGGTCGTTTTCTCTGGGTTGCAAGCTGATGTTCAATCCCTGCTAGCAATGCTTGCAAGGAACAATTTTTTGAACGTTGTTTTTTTTCAGTCGAGGTTTTGACTAAGTCTGTGAAATAAATAAAAGTAGGGAGAAAGTAGCTTGAAACAGAATTTCTCTCTGTATAAAGCTTCAGTAGCTTCAGTTACTTTTCCCTTCTTAGGTACGGTAAGAGATTCATGTGTTAAGGACTCAATACGAATACATACTTGTGACATATACAAAATGCTTTTCAATAACAGATAAACAAAGAGAAAATACTCTTATGGCATGTTTTTTCATTGAAAAATATACTTGTATACTATGTTGGGAAGGGTTCCAGTGACTCTGCAGTCACCCTGGGGCACAGAGGGATTGCACTATATAAAATACTTATTAAGAAAGGATATCTTATGCCACAACCTCCATTTCTAAGCTTAGATACTTTTTCTTTTCCTGATGGTTACAGGTAAGAAAAAGAGGACTTTGGGCCACCTCGTTGACAGCCTCTTTCATGTCTGTATTAGGTTTTATGGATGCATAACGTAAACAGAGGCAGCTCACAGCTTCTTGATTTTTAGCAACTTATGGTTAGTGTGCTCAATACAAGACTAGTTAATGCCAACTTTAATTCTTGTTTACCCTTCACCTCCCTATTTACCTTGTGCATCACCCTCTCCTTTACTCAACTGTGCTTAGTTCTTATTCATCCTTTTTTTTTAAAATATTCTTTTATTTTGAAAACAAATATTAATTAAACTGATATTAACACTTACTTTGCGGAATGGCATTGCATTACGTGATACATTTCTAATAAAAACTGTTAGATAGGCACATAACCAGGAGAAAAAGCTGTGTGAACTGCTATATAAAGAGGACATGTAAATGTTTAGCAGTTTCCAGAAAATTTACACTTCTGGTATGTTCTTCTCTAAGTTTCAAGAAGTACTTAGAAAAACAAACACCTGATAAGTTAAAAATGCACATATAATGAAATTATCTGGAAATATCTGTCATGTACTGTTGTTACCAAAGTCATGGTCATGAACAGAGGCTTATCAAGTATACTTTACAGGAGTAGAAGGGACACCAGACACTGTGACATCCATACCAACAGATACTTTTCTGTCCCCTGCAAAGATGCAAATTCAACTAAAATGCTGAAAATGAAATTTCTTTAAGATGGATGAAAATAATTAATGCTGTGTCTCTTCATGGCAATTGTCTTGGACAAACAGATTTCTTGTGCAATGTTCTAGAGAGATAGTCACCAGGACCAGGCTTCTCAACAGTCAAGAGACTAACTTGGGCAGAGAACATTGGTGAAAAATACTAATTACACACCTTATCTAGTCAATAAGAAAAACAGAGACAAAGGTTTTGTTTGATTCCGCTCCTTTGCCTTTTTCCCTTCACTTCCTTGCCAAAGTCTTAAGACTTTTACATGTTTATTCAAACTTTTCCTTTGAAATGGTGCTGTGGCTGTGGAATAGTGATGACCTTCCTTATATTTTTGGCCATTATGGTTAGCTAGCCTGATTGAAACTCTGAAATGTGTAGGCCTTTAGGGATGGGAATGGTCAGATCATGTGAAGACAGTTGTGAAGACCTCATTAGAAATCTAAAAGAGATACTCTTTCTAGCAATGACAATATTATGCTTACTATAAATGAGCTTCAATACAATTTTTAGTAAAGAGTATTTGACTATTCTTTGGAAGGAGTGCAAGAACTATAAAGACATTTATAACTATCAGCTGAATATCAGGTGCAGGTTTGAGGTCTGGTGATAGGCTGGAGAAAAGGTTGCAGTAGGCAGTGCATTGGAGTTTCTGGGAATATTATGTACTTCATTATACCTCACATATTGTTTTTTTACACTTAGTTTTCTACGAAATACAGTTATGAAAACCCTAGACTAAAAAGCAGGCCAGAAGGAGATGGCATTTAAGGCCTCTGTGTTTTCTTTCTTTTCTCCCACCTATTATGCCCTACAGTCAGAATGTAGTAAGCCATTTAGCCATTTCTCTAGCAAAAAAGGATGTCTTAATGAAACAAAAAACAACAACCACAAAATAACAAAAAAAAAAAAAAAAAAAAAAAAGAAAAAAAACCAGTCAACCCAGTGTAAAATTTCTGTGATTCTCTCTATGTATTTATATCTCAAAGATTTCACTTTCATATAAAATCTCAAGCTATCTGTCCTCCCACTCTGCTGGGGAGTGATGTGTGTCAAGTGAAGTGTCTCCAAGCCCCAGAAGAAAATGCTATCTTTGTAAGCTTCTCTGCAAGACTTCCTCCTGATAGGATAGTCCCCTTTCACCCCCTCACTTAGTCTGCAGCAACTTTCCCACCCAGTCTACTCCTTTTCATGTTTTATTTTCTCAAGACTTTCTCATTTTCATCCTTAACCTATGCACACTTTTTCCAGATGTGTGGCAAACATTGCTTTTTCAGAACACAGTTTTAAAAACAAAAACATTCCAGGGGCTAATTTATCTCAGAACATCGATGCCTTTGTGTGAGTAGATACCAGATGAGTTCAGAAGCTTGTGGGAGACCTCTCCTTCCATCCTTCCTGGTAATATGAGTCAAAACCTTATGCACTCAGCATGAAGAGGAAATCTTCTTCCTCTGGCACCGGAAAATATCTGCAGCTGAGCTGATTTTAGTCCTTATGGTGGTTTAGTTGTTTATTTTGAGATTTTGCAATTTCATTATTTGGTAGAGCCATTCTGTAATGATTTCAGGGCTATTGAGGCTTCAGGATATCGTAGCCCATGTTTATGGAGGTATAAGACTTTTTAGTAAGCTACTGTTTTATCTACTAGTGGAGAAGACTGGGAAAATTAAGGCACTGAGGTGAATGTATGAGCTAAATCTAAGCAGTATCATGAAGTTTGTCTCTGAGAGCTTGAGTACCTCACCAATAAGATGAGGCCAGAAGTTTGAAGGTGTCTTGAGACAAAGCTACTGATAAAAATACTTGTGTGTTGGAAATTTTGTCTGAAACTCTGAGCATTCCAGAAAGAGTATGGTCTTCAAATTAACTTAATGAATCCTAAATTATTTACTGCTTTGCTGTATGTGGAGATGCTTCTTAAGGGCATTTTGGTTAGCTTTTGCTTTGAGGCTGTTGACTTTCCCTGAAAGCTAACCCAAACCCCTCTTTTATCCAAAGAGCTCAAGTATTTTCAGATTATTTTTCAGAGCTTTATGGACAGAGCCTGAAATGGTTCTTGGCTGTGTTAACAAGTAATTATTCGTTCCAGGAAATATTTAATGGTTCAAACCAAGCACAGTGCAGCTGCCATAGAAGAAGAGATGTTCATAATCTCAAGCATCTTGGAAAGATACATGTTGTAGCAATGGATCATGGAGGCTAAAAACAAGGTCCTTACAATCTTCGTAATTACTCAGACTTAACACTACTTGAGTAATGTCAAGAATTATCTGTAATTTAGTTCAGAACTGACACAAACATTTATTGAATATACTCTTTCTATTTGTGATCCATCCTAGTAGAGGCATAATTAGAAAGCAAACGTAGATAATATTTCCTTTCAAGCAGGCTTTTCTAAATGCACATGAAAAGTGTCAGTTTATAAGAAATGTTTTGGAAATCACAGAATGAACATATTAGTAGTACAAGTATCTGCATAGTTTTTGATCCCAAACTTAGTATGGGACAAAGTGGAATTGACTTTCCCTGTCCATTTATTCCTTGATCACACCTCTGACACATTGGAACCTGTTGTAGGTAGATGAATAGGCACAATACAGTGTTTTCGTACAAGTTGTCAACTATTATCTTTAGTCTTAATCATCTTGGATCAGGAATGAAGCATGAATTGTATTCATCACATTGTTCATATGCACAAACTAGTATAGTACTTATTATTTTAATTTAATTTGTATTATCTGAAATGTAAGGTAAAGTTAGGGGTTTTTTGTTTTGTTTTGTTTGTTGTTTTTTGGGTTTTTTTAAATGTCCATACGAAACAGGGTGAAACTTTTTCTTTGAATATACACTTGCATTTATGCTGTTACCTGTCCTTTGAATTTGCGGAGTTTGAGATATATCTTTTATCTTCAGAGATTTTGGGGTGACTGTTCATGAATTAAATGCAGGATGTAGGTGCTGCTTCAACAGTTTGTCAGTAAGTGTGATTGACATTTGATTAGATAGATTGATTAGGTTAAACTTCTTGAGTTCGTCTTGCCAATTGTAATGAAACTTTGTTTCCTTCCCTCTCCACCGATGAGAGAGATTTATATGCTGTATACCATTACATCAATATGCAGTAAAGGCTGTCAGTTAAAGAAGAAAAGTAAGAAAGAATTTATGTAATTGGCTCACTGAGGACTACAAATGAAATTATGGCAGGTTGAGGTTTCAGTGGTGTGAATTATCCCCTTATTGATTATTAAGCATAAATGGAAGGATAATCTAATTTCATTACAAGATCATTTTTCATTCAAGATCATGCATCTAATTTCATTACTTGCAGGATTTAAAACTCCTTGTCCAGAATGATTTTCCTGGCTTCTATTTAAGAGATATTCAGTAGGGTTTGTCCTTTACAAAAAGCCACCACTGGAGTTACTTCAGAAAGAAGCTTCACTTAAGGATATTTTCATTCCTAGTCATGTTTGTCATGGCTTGTCTGAATAATTCAAAGTGTGGGGTTTTTTTCTCTCACTCAATTGGGCTATTGACTGCATTTTAAAGGACTAATATGTAGCCTGCTGTTTTAATATTCTTAAAACTATGTTTCTTGAATGAGATTTGCATTTTACCAGTGTTTTAAAATCCTTAAAGAAACACACATTGTGACTTCCTCTGATCCTTCCAAGTCAACAGGAAGCCAAACATCCAGCCTTATTTTATCTACTTTTGGTTAATTAAGGATAAGAAGGATCAGGTTTTGGAGGAATTGTTAGGAATGTGCTACAGTGCCACACAGATTAACCTGTTGGTTAATAAAAACACAGGTACTAGATTTCCCCTAGATTTCCTCTTCACAGGAGTTGGCACCTGTGAAGTAGATAGGATGTTGCTTTGCCAGAAGTGCTTGTTAGAGTCTTATAGTTTATAGGGTTTTTATAGTTTAATAGTTTGTAGCCATTAAGGATCCTCCTTTCTGGTTGCATTCCTCTGAGCTGAAAGGAGGGATGTGATTGTGGAACAGAGTGACCGGGTAGAGCCATCTCAGCACTAACAGGTTTTGCTGAACAGCTACTGTCCTTACACATAGTCTTTCCATATGAAAACTCCAAAGCTGATTGTGACCTTTCAGCATTAAAAACATAAACCTAGCTGTTATTGCTGTGGATTCTTTTGGATCCAAGACTAATGGACCATTGCTCCAACTTTGGCATTGGTGTTTTCTGTGTTTTCCGTTTGCTTACTGTAATCTCATTAATTACAAGCAAGGTTGAACTTGTTTACTAATAGAATAGAGTATCTCCAGAATTTTCACCATGCAGTAGTCTGTCTTCTGGGAAAGAAGTCAACTGAATTATCTTCTGCAACTCCCAGGACTGCTGATATGGGATCAACCTGAAGGTCACGATTAGTAAAGTGGAGTCTGTGCATGTGTAGCTAGTACTATGTCAAAGCTGACTGGATCATTTTTACTTCTCTGATGCTGCAAACCTAGAAGTTGTAGGGAACATTATATTGCTATAAAAATATATTCTTTACTACACCTGCTACTAAACAGAGTGTCCTCTAAGGCTTGAAATATTTCATCTAACTGTTGTGCCAATTTATTTTTAAATTGACTGCTGAATTAAAGATGATGTGTTTTCTTTAGCTGTACTAATGAATATGTTTTCACAGTAAGGATGATTGATTTTAAATCTTGTCTGCTTCATTAACCTGTGACAGTGCGTAACATTAATCCCAAACTTCTTCAATACTTGATTTTACAATTGAAAAATAAAAATATTTGTCTTGTGGGAGAATGTTTTGGTCAGTTAATAAATATTTCAGATGTTGAGCCAAAACTCCATCTGAAATTATCTGAGAACTAATGTCTGTGATTTTTTTAAAAAAAGATTTTTTGGCATTTTTTTGGCAAGAATACAAGTGATAATGGAATTGAGAGCACCACAGCCAGATTGCTCCAGGGGAAGGGGTGGAGTGGTTTGGTTCCTACATTGCTGCTGCTGTGAATCTGCTGACATCCGTGAAATCTCTGGGGTTGTTTTGAGTTTGAGGGTACAACTAAGATTAGAATCTAGTTAATCATCACAACACAGTCCTAAAGGCAGTCTCTAGGCCAGAACAGACTCAAGAACTGTTTCATCCAAATTGTGTTTTTTTTGACAGAGGAGGTAGAGAATAACTGTCTGGGCAATAAACAATTCTATAACAACAGTCTCTGTTTATTACTTCTGAAAGTGGCTTAACATAAACACAGGTGGATATGATTGTCATTCTGACCAAGGACTGGACATTTTAGGCATCTAATATGATATCCATGGTGACCAAGACTGGGTCCTAATTAAGAAAGTGGGACTCAGATTAGCATTTTCTGTTCAGTCCTGTTGTACAAGCCATGTCTCTCATTGTTACTTAATACTTTCTTATTTTTTTTTTTTAGTCAATAAGTAAAGTAATTTTTACTTCTGAGTCTCTAGAGAAGTGATGGATTTAATTTTAGGACTTGTCAGAAAAACAGCATTTTTCAGTCTTTCTCTGGAAAATACTTGGTTTTAGTGAGTAGAGCTTTCTCTGATAATGTCTGAAAAATTTTTTAGCTGTTTTACAAGGAAAAATCTAGGTGAAAACAATCAGGATTTGAAAACCTTTGGGCATGTACAAGATCAGCAAGAAAAGGTGGTAATATAAATCACAAACTGAGTCAAAAGCACCCATGGTGTTGCTAAAAAGCAAGCCTCCAATCGGACGTGTGAACAAAGCTGTAGTTTAGAAGGTATGAGAGTAAACTCAAGGCTTAGGCTTTTGGCATGAGTACTTTTGAGCTCATTGCTTGAGTGATTACTAGCCCAATTGAAGAGAGCTAAAAAAACAGTTTATGAGATAATCTACAAAGCAGGACTGAATAGCTATATTTTACATCACAGAAGATGAAGATAAATGACAACAATTTTTAAAGACAGGAAAGATTGCTGAGAAGGAGGGTGTAATCTGTTATTTGTTTTCATGATGGGTGAAGCAAGAAGTAAGGGGTTTGAACTGAACAAAGAAATTCCTCCTCAGGTCCCTTTTAGCCACTTTTATTTATAATGATATTGTACTATAAATATTCAAAACCATATTAAATGCAGTTGCAAACAGAGTCTTCTTTTAGATAAATGTGAGAAAACAAGGAATGTAATTAAAATAAAAAAATATAACCAGCCCAACCCAAAAATAAAACAACGACAACAACAACAAAAAAAGCCTCAAAACCCCAACAACAAACAACCCACCCAAACGTAACACAGCACCACTAAAACAGCAACATGAAAAACTCCTGGGGAATTGAAACTATGTGGTTTGGGAGCCTTGAAAGCCAGTGTTTTGAGTAGGGAGGTGAATATATTTGTGAGAGGAATCAGGGGGCTCCAATAGATTCAGAGAAGCAGAAAATTGGGACTGTCCAGAGATGACCTCACAGGAAGAGGATGAAGGCTTCTGAGCTGGGATCCAGCTCAGAGACTTTGAAAAATGATGAAGCTATTGTTGATTTGCTTTATGTTCTCAGTCAAAAAAATCCCTCCTTCATTTAAGAAGAGAAG
Source organism: Pyrocephalus nanus (assembly GCA_038380795.1). Lineage (NCBI taxonomy): Eukaryota > Metazoa > Chordata > Aves > Passeriformes > Tyrannidae > Pyrocephalus > Pyrocephalus nanus. Next base: position 44,672,517 of record CM076265.1, on the reverse strand, counting down.
TTAACAGTAATAGCCTAGTTCTTTTAAGATAAATCTTCTTTATTTATGAAATAAATGAAAAAAAATTATATGAGAGCCTTTATTTATAATCACTCTGCTCAATAAGGAGTATACCCTGATTATTAAAATATAGAGTAATTATTTTAGTCCAGGCATAGAGCTGGAAGAAATTTCTCTATGAAAAGTAGTTCTGGGCCAGTGTTTTACTTGTGGTGGTTTTTATTGACATGCCAAAATCAACAAGGTATGGCACAGAACTACTGAGTGTACTCAGTATTTTGTTACCAAGTGAAGGTGTGGAAAAAATATCTAGATATCATTACTACCACTAAATGTCATGGGATTGAGGCACCTGATATGAATTTTTAGTCACTAAGACACTTGGAGAAAAAGTTGTTTCTTTCAAATGACGCAAAAATTTATACATTGCATTTGATAGCTAAAAATGTGACAAACATGCCTAAATTCTTCTGTTCAAAGATAGTTCTGATTCACACTGCAGTTAATGCTTCAAATGTTCCTCAAGATCAAGTCCTGAATATTTATTTCTAGGAAGTGCCAGTGGTCAGATTGATCTTAAATTAAAGGTTCTGCTCCCCTGTCCTCTTTCTACTTCAGTTACGTATAAATCATAGAAAACATAATGTAGTCCACAGTATTAATTATATTAGATGTGTTATATCAGGTTGCTTCTGCACTTGAGAATAACCAAATTCCATTCTTCAAGGCATTTCTTGTCACTTTTTATCATAAAACAGTGAATGTAGCATAGCTTCCTGGAAAGCATTGTACAAGTGACTTTTTATTTCATCTATCTGATAAACTTCATTCAGTAGAAAAATGGATAAGAAAGCCTGTTTTTATAAACTTTATTCAATATAAACCCTCAGAAAATGAATGACTGGTCACTGTCAGTCTTAGACACAGCCAGACAGGGCTATCAACATTATCTGGAAGGTTCTTGAAGAGATAAGGGAATGGAACTAAAGTTAGGTAGAAGTCTGATGATGTTATTTCTAGTTGAAATTAGTACTAATATTCAGTTCATTTCACAGAGCAAATAAACTCACTAACAAAAAAAGGGAGCATTTCTGACCAAAGAAACCTCACATTTAAATCCTTAAGAAATATATAAATAATATTGACAGTGAGGTGTTTCCTACTTAGAATTCCTAAGTGAGAGCATCATGATGACCTGCAGGATACAGACTGAGGAGCTGCATGAGAGAAAATCACAAAAGGCAAAGCTGTCACTCTGACCATTTGTCAGTAAGAGTATGTCACCCATGTTTACATAATGTTTAGATTTATAATATCCATTATATGAAGACTATAAAATTACTTGGTTATGACACTAACTTACCTTTTTGTGTAGTATTTAAATTCTTCTTATATAAAATTAGCCCTAAATTGGCAAGTCCATGAAAGATCCTATAATACTGAATTATTATTATTATTATTAGGAATATTTATAACCATTTACTTCACATTATACTTTTTCCTCACACACATTAAGAAAGATCATGACCTGTCTCTTTCCAAGACTTCTTATTATTAGAATGAATTCTACAAATTTTATTTTTTAGAGATATGAGAATTGCCTTAATGGAATTATCAGTCCTAGAGCTATGTCTCATGTTATGGATACTGGTGAAAATGAAAAGTTAAATGCACTCCCTTCTACTCCTACTCTCACAATCCTCTTCATTGCAATACTTTATCATGTTATTTCCCTCTGACCCCATTTCATGCTTTGGAACATAGGTACTGAGAAGGCTTGTGGTTTTGCACCTGTAGGTATCTGTAAAAGTTGATTTTTATATTAACAAATATATAATTACTTTCAAGAATGAACTCCAGTAATGTTTTGGCACAGTGAATTCCACAGTGTAATTATATATTATACTCATGATGACATCTGTGATTGAGGCTTCTATATATTTTTACTTTTTTAAATTTGCTCACAAATGGCTTTGTGAAGCAAATACTTTTTGTGGTAGAGTTCCAAGGAGTTAAAGCATGAGAGACCATAAGCAATTATAGACAACTACAGCACCAGCCTTATCATCTTGTCTCAGTTTAGTTTCAATATATTCTGCTTCTTGAAGTTGAAACTGAGAAGAGATTTCTCTTAAGGCTTGGACAATGCCTGAAAGATCCTGTTATAAAACTGGGTACTGAAGAAAAGTTTTGAAGCTTAGAGGAAAACAGATCTTCTTCATAAATATTGCAAGGAGAAATGGCTATCTCATAATCATGTGAGAAATCTTATTTAGATTATTTTCTCTAGATATCATTAGTTCTATCTCATTTAAAAATAGCCTTGCATAGATGCTTATCTAGAGCAGCTCTGCTGGCCTCATATCACTGATTCTGCAGCTGAGCTTGCTTGGCAAGGGAATTCTTCCAGCTGATGAATTCCTACTAATTGGTAGGATTTTGTAATCAGTGACTCCCATGAAGTCCATTGATGCATGTTACTGTAGAGCACACCTATTCCTTACAGGTGACTGAGTGAGCTAGGAGTTCTTCCTCAAGTATATGGTTGTATTTAATCATATAAGTTTAGCCTTTATGTTTTTATGCCTCCTGGAGGAATATCTTGACTAGGCTTCTGTTTCATTGCTCTGGAAATTCCCTCTCAGTCTTTGTGGATATGCCAAATGGCACAGATAAATGAGGTCTCTCTCTCTTCGCTTTCAATGCGCACCATGTTGTTGCCCAGACACATGTAGACGGGTAGGAGTTACTTGCTACTGTTGATGCAACAAGAGAGAAAATTAAACAACCAATGTTTGTTTTGTGGGTGCCCTGTGTCCACAGTGGGAGGAACTGGGAGTGTCTGATTCATGTTTTGCCAGGAATCAGGAAATCTTCCCTATATCAGAAACAAGATAATTTCAGTATGTCGAGGCCTGGTTATGTCTTCCCCACTGATGGCAAAACTAGATTTTCACTAGCTGTATCCTTTCTGGCCTTATTATATGGCTTTGAATCAAGTGCTAGCAAAGGGCTATACTGTTCTCCATCCATTCATTATAAGATAAAAATAGATAATTCAGGCCCTGAATTGTAAAGCTGTGGTTATTTCAATAACACTGTTCAGGGGAGACTACGTTTGTTACTTCGTAATATTGTCATCCTTTCCAGATTTTTGTTACCCAAAATCTCCTAAATATAAGAACATCTTTTCTCTCAATCCCTTTGAAATTCTGATTTACTATTTGCTCCTACTTCAATTGCTATAAGAATTTCACTCCTTTGGTTAGTATTGTAAAGTATTATAGTACATTAATAGATATTTAAAGTTAATAGCTACCTGTTATCATGGAACTATGATCAAGAACATATAACAAAAAAAGGTTATACTGAAAAATAACAAAAACCACCCACTACTACACACACAAAAACCTTATTACTATTTTCGTTATATATCTTCAAGTTTTAGTTAATAACTCTGCTTGTCTCTGATTATTCATTTAGTATTTTTCAGCTTAAGGTCCTTAAACACCTATAATAAGACATCTTTTTTACGATAAGATATGCTTCTCTATGCATCTTCTCACTACCTTTTTTTTAGATTCTTCTGTGTGTTTTTCTCAAAGTCCTATATAAATAGTAGATCTTGTAGTTTAAAATCAGTCTTACTAATTCCTTTGCTTGGGGAAAAATACACGGTCTTCCTTACCACTGTTCTACTTACATGGTCTAGGATTTCATCATGTCTTCTAGTGGCATTATGATGATTTGAGAAGTGTATCCACAACTTTACTTGTCTAGACAGCTGGGTGGAAAGCAAAAGAATCATACCATAAGGAATTTAGTCATGTACAGTGCTTGAGTGGATTGAGACTCAAAATTTGACTGTGCTTATGAATGTTGCTGTAATATAGAATGCTTACTAAGTCTTACTAACCTCCAAAAGCTGCAACCTTGCAAAAAGTATCAACCTTTTGTCTGGTAATTTTCCACTTGATGAACCCTTTCTGTGTTTCTTAAGGGTCTTTTACTAGGAAAGAAAAAATATTTCTCAGGCTTTATTTATTTAAACAACCATTTTGCATTTTCTTCCAATCCCAGTCAGGTACTATGTATTGAAGTTATGACTAATTTCTTGTTTGTTTTGTGTTTGTTTTTTTTTTTTCACTAGCATTTCTTTTACATGGGCAAGAAGTTAGATAAAAAACCCCTGCTCATTACTATTAAGCAATTCAAAAGCAAAAACTATACTACAGAAATTTTTCTGAAGCTAAAAGTATTTTGGGAGACATGTAAAAATGTTTGCATTTCAGGTATCTGTCTCTTTCCTTAAAGACATTTAAAAAACCAGACTGACTAACTAGTAGGTGTAGCTTAGTCACAAAATTGCACATGTAGTAATCATAACTCTAGACTACTATTCCACTTATGTTTTCATTAGTGCTATAAACTCCTCTGCACAGCAGGATTTAGAGGAAAACTACATCTTGTAGAGAATTTTTAAAACAAATATGTTCTTTTCACTGATGTGTCAATATTGAAGAATTTATAAAACCGTGATGTTCCTTAAAAATATAATGTGAAAAAATCAAAATAGGTGGTGAGGTCTTTTTTTGCATATAGAGCTCCTACTTGGTTTAAATTGAGTTTCATGTTTGGCTTTGTCTCTTCCTCTGAACAAATTCTGTGAGATTTGACACCAAAGTAGTCTAGGTGAATATTGTATTTTCTGGTGGAATTGTCATGAACATTTTTCTTTTGGCTTTCTAGCACAGTAATGATTCAAAAAGTGTTGTGGTCTACTAGGTTATTTGACTTTTGGTTTTATACAATTAACAACCCTTTTTCTGTGATTATGTGTGTTGTATACAGAGTTTTTCAGGTGCAAACATGGATTTCTGTGTCCCAGAACATATCTTGAAGACTAAGAGTTTTATGGACTCCAAAGCCTGAGTAGCTCTATAGAAGTATGTAGCATAATGTGTTTCTGACTAGCAATAAAGAATTTATATGTGTTCAAAATGATCTTATTTTAAATCAGTATTTAAACTCTAAATACAAAATTCAAAATGAATGGAACATTAGTATGATTGTATAAGTCTGAGTCATGAGATTAAAATTCATTTTATAGATTGGATAGCAAACATGTTTTATAGACTGGATAACAAAAATATCAGGGATGTGATTCTGTAAAAGGCTGAGTCTATGGAACTCTCCTTAAATCAGGTTTGAGTTTGGCCTTTTAATAATCTTGGTGAAAAAAAGGTCTCTGACACAGATAGAGATAGAATTTTTCTTGAGGAGGAAACAAAACAACTAAGATGTTCTTCCCAGATGGGCTTTCCTGAACCTAATTTTACTTTATTGTGCGTATGGGAGATAAAAGCAATCCAACGGTCCTTAGCTCTCAAAATGTGAAGTAGAATCAATGTCAGAAAATATTTTTGCCTGTCATTCTAGCCCTAAGCTTTAAGTAGCATATGCTTGATTGAATTTAAGCACCTAAAGTGTCGGGAAACACAGGTAAATCCCTATAGCTGTGGAATTGTGAAAGAATCCTTGTTCAACAAATATTAGAAAACTGGTATAGCAATGGATGTAACCAATGTTAATCCAAAGCTATTTTGAAGATATCTAAAGCTCCAACTTTAAAAAAAGTCAAAGATAAATTAACCAGGAAAACACAATGCTGAGTTGGTAATTGCTCCACTAATATGATGATATGCAGCTCTTGGGAAGCTTTAGGACTTTGATGCCAATGGGGACAAAGACTGATAATGGGCCACAAAATAGCCCATGGGATTCTTAATGGGATATAGTATACTTTGCTTGCAAATCGCCTGATGAAATTCAGTCTCTGTCCTTTATAACTGGGTATTATATCATGCAGTACTAGTTATAACGACTTTGTAGGAGATTAACTGCAGCCCTTCAATTAAATACATCTCCAGTAAGTGGGCAAGGGTCACAACTGGTGATGGTTTTTAGACTGTAGCTTAGGAAACTAACAATGAATGGGACCTCCTGGCTCATTAAACCCAGTTTCATAGTTCTATAGACCATTTGTATTTTAAATTTATTTTATAAACAAATGAACTTTTTTATTTGTGCTCAACTAAAGAGGCACTGGTATTGAAGAACAGTTGGACACAGAGATCATGATGTAGATTTTTTTTTCACTCCTAGTAATCTTCTAGTAACATCATAAATTTGTTCTCTTTTTAACCCACTGATTTCTCTACCAGCTAATTTTTTTATTTGAGTAACTTTGAAACTCCATAGCATTTAACTCATTTGCTCTACTTATATATGGCAAAAAATATTTTCCTCAAGACTTTTTTTTGGGGGGTTCTGTGAATGTCAAATTCTTCTATTTTTCTATATTTTTTTTCATTCTTTCAATCATCTCAGGCTTTTAGTTAGTCTTTCTGAAAACTAGTGATTACAATTTTGTATTTCAGATGAGATACTAGTGCATTATATTTCTTTTTTGAAAATATTTGTTGATACTAAAATTATTATTTTTAAGCATGATTTAAAAAATTAATGCAGTCTCTAATTCAATGCTGTTCTACTAATTATTATCTGTTGTGATTTCATTTCTAATTTTTAGTTTAGACAGTCTTGATTCAATGTTGAAGTAAGATTTACTGCATGACTTTGCATTTAAGTCCATTGAAACACATCAAATTAAGTTTTACTGCAATTTCCCGGCTCATCCAGACATTTTTTATGTCATTCTGATCCTTATTTAGCAAAAAATATTTACCTAGTACTGAATATTGGAATTATATTCATAAGTGACAACTTTTATGACAGAGAGTATTTTAATAGCCTAGGGTGGTGATTGTTGATCCTTTCATTCATGTAATCCTGTGGGTGGCTTCATTATAAACTCATTCATGAGGCTATTTCAATATGATAACCAATTTATTTATGTAAAATGATTCCAGGCAACAGTATATATAGTGAAGCTTGTATGTAACCATGTAAGTGAATTTATATGCACATATAAATTGTATATACAGTTGTCTTTCACTTCTTACATTCTCAGCTCTGAGCTCCCTCTTGTCATTTTATGGCTTTAGGTTACATCTTGGGTAATACACTTTGCATGTAGCTGTGCCCTTCTATCTAATCACATTTTTAAAAGTAGTGTTGTAAGTTATTTGACTGTTTTTCATAGTACTTTTTGACTGATGAAGTAGAAGAACATAAAGCCAACTTTGCCACATAATAAAACAGTAATGGATTTTAGATGTAAATATACGCAGGGATAATAATCCTGTGTTAATTACTATGATGATTTATCTTCCTGAACATGATTGACAGTATCTTAGCCTAACCTGTTTAAAGTTTTTATCACTGAATTAGAAAATAAACTTCAATCCTATTTGCTACAGAGAATGCCAAAACACATGCAGTGAGAAATCATGTAATGGTTATTATAAAGGGTGTAGGTCAGTCATACAGTCTTGATCTGCAGGTGACTTGGATACAGAAAAGTGTTATACAATTGACAAATGTAGGATTCTTGTTACAGGAACAAAACAATTATATTTTCAGAATGGCTAAATCCTTTATGGAAAATAACAAGGTTCAAGTCTATGCAGAATTGAAAATACTTACATTGCAGTATAATTTTCTATAGCTTACAGGATGTGATATCTTCCCTGAATAACTGGAGAAAAATCAAAAGAAGTTATTAGAAAAACAATAATGGCAAAACAGTGACCCTGAAGCTTCATCTCCTCAAAGATAGTCTGGATAATGAATATGAAGAGATATTTCTTATTCTCCTTACAGAAAATTCTTATTCTTCCTTGCAGAGATCTTTTTGCCAAAGTTAATGGAATAGATCAGAAATCAGTGATCTGTTAAGATCCAGCTAGAAGATCAAAATGGGACTTTCAGACTCCTGCATGCTGGCATGGAATGAGAAAGGATCTACACTGAGTTTGTTATTATTTGCCCATTAAGAAGGCAAAAACCAACAAAACACAGTCAAACCTATTTAGTTTTTAACTAATATTAATACATGAAGAAAAAATATTATAGGACCTATATATACATCTATGTACATACAAATATATACATATTTGAGTATTAAATATATATATATATCTTTGAGATATATATCTATATATGTACTTGTGTGGCAGAAACAAAAGAAATTGCAATCCCAAAACAGTACTGCTTTTTAGTTAAGGAAAAATATAACAAAGTATAAGAAAGGTATGTGTATGTGCTACAGTATCTTGGCAGGTAAAAGGAAACTCTCCAGAAGTGCTCCTGCAAACTCAGATGAAAGGTAATTGACCCATGAGGTCTCATCCCCCTAAACATGGGGAATAGACTGATCATTTCAAGAATGTGGAAAAGCAAGCTGGAAGGTGGCACCTAGCCAGAGACTATAAAAGGAATTCTTGTAACCGATCAGCTGAACATGTGCTTAAGGCCAGAAAGGCAAAGAAAATCTGATGCTTAAAGTCTTACAGTGAAAAAAAAAAAGATAAATTTTTGATAGGGAAAGAAAACAAGCAGCTTGCTAATCACCATAGTAAAAAGGGAGTTAAGGCTCAGATTTTTCCATTTTTTTTTTAGATCTCTATGGCTACTCTATTTAAACCAAAAGATTAAATTTAATTTCATATATAACCTCTCACTGACTAGTCAAGTGCTTGGTATATTTGAAAATAATTCACTTATCTGAAGTATAATATGAACTTTGTACCTCAATATCAGATTGCTCTTTGTAGAAAGAGTGTGCTGACTGGGCCTCTTTCAGTACTCACATTATGTAGTCATTTACCCTTGTGAGAAGCAGCACACTAAAACGTTGGTTCACTTTACATCCATATCACAATCAACATTTGTATGGATGACTGCTTAGAATTCAAGGGAAGTAAGAACTAGGGCATGAACCAGCCTTTTTGTCCTGCTCATCTGAATAAGTTTATTCCCTCAAGGCTACAGAAATGTTGAAGAATTTAAGTATTCACTCAGAACAGAAGTTCTGTAGGCTGTGTGGGGGCAGAAACTACCAAGGAATGTTTTGTATCAAATTTACACCCAACAGAGTGAGGATGAGTAATTGTTAGGTGAGAAGTTGCTATAGCTTTGTGTTAGCAGTTCTGAGTTCAGCTGTAAGATATTATCTAAGACCCAATGGAGAGCTGACTAGGTGACTCAGAAAATTAGTAATGGCTTATACAACCATTTCTAGGTCAACAGTTTGTATATACTGAACTTCATTATTGTAAGTCATCACTAGCTTATGAATCTTCCGTGGTCTCTGAACTAATTGTCTATAGTCGTTTTAGTGAATGGACCTCTTAAAATAACTGCCATGGCAGGCCTTCTTTGGCATGGTTGCTCATTACTGCAGTAGAAACTGAGACCTGACTGGAATGGAGGATGTAACTGCTCTATCAGCCCTAGAAGGAGCTCTTTCAAAGCAGAAATGAGATGCATGCAGTGTAATACGGAAAAAGTAGAACAGAGAAATTTAAAACCAGCTGAGGCAACTGAACTATCATTCTGATACTCCCTATAAAAAAATTAAATTCACCAAATTTTCCCTGAACCAACCTTGGTGTCTCGTGTAAGTGATAGCCCTAAAGACATTTAGCTCCAGAATACCTTTTGTAAGATACCTTCTCCTCTCAGTTGTCTACTGGAAGAGTAAAGGGTTTTTATGGTGAGTGAATTATTAAAATGCGTGAATCTGGATGAAACAAAAAACCATCTCTGAATATGAAGAATCACATTGTTTTCTTTATCTGCTTATCTCCAAGTTTCTTCTGGTGTTTTTTCACTTTCTAAGAATTGTTTTCTTTTCTAATTGGAGTTTGCTCACCTTCAGCTTGCAATCGTTAGTTAAGATTGTCTTTTCTAAAGAGTTTGGATAGGTCTTTAATGTTAAGTATTGCCTGTCTGTGAAAGTTACCATGTCTCATAAGTAGGTTAATTGAACAATCTTAAATATTAGCAGTCCATCAATGCAGAATATGCTGTTCTTGAATTAGAACTAAACAATAACACTGACTTTTAAATGCTAAACATTGCTTTGAAATTTTCTAGTATGTTTAGGAGATGTCTAAGGAAACTGGATTGTGTATGGATAAGTAAATAATAGCAAATCACTGATACTTAACACTTTACAATGCAGTTCATATTTATGTTGCTGCATCTGGAAATAATAGATTGCATGTTAGTGTTATTGTGCAAGAATTAGGTATTTGAGATAATTTTAATATGTTTCATTAGATGCTGAAAGAATAGAAAACTACCTTTATTTTACAGTCTTTTTTGCATATGGAGTCTTCTTCATTATTCTAAAACTCAAAGTCATGGAACTGAAATAAATAGAAACAGTTCAAACTAATGATATGACTAGGCCTCTTTCAAGAATTCCAGTAAAATATCTTTTACAAAAGATAATATTAGTTGCTATTTAAAAACCAGTATTTTGATTTTTATATCCTCTGTGTTTCTTAAGAAGAAAGCAAGAAGAGAAAGACAGGCATTTTTAATTTAATAGAGTCAGAATTTCTGAAGGAGAGGTTTTTCTGAGCTTAAATTCATAATTTAAGTTTTCAGATTCAATATTCTTTATTGGTTTGGAAGTTGGGGGGTGCTGATAGCTTTGGACATCTGTGTACTTCAGATACTTGGATGTCCTGAAGGCCACCCACCCTACTTACACGTTATATATGAACTAGACATTTAGAAATTTCCTGCTTCTTTATTTACACTTAAAATTTCCATGAAAAGACTAAAATTAAAAGAATCAGATAAGACATTTCTCTTACACTTAGATTACCTCTGGATGCATCTTCTGTCCACAAAACAAGCTCAGCCCAATATTTTCTGAAGACTAAGTTGTTTTTTCATAACATATTAATTATGCAAATGTTAAATCTGGTTTCATGTTCATGTTTTCTACTATCTTTACTGTCATTTCCATGTATTTTTCATTCCAGTGAGTTCTTGCCATATCAGTGGGTCTCAAAAAGTACCTCTGCAATCTCATGAACACACTATTTACCAAATAATTAATACCAAACGTTTCAAAAACAGCAAGAAGTTTTCCAAAACAAATTTTCAGAGGGGACAAGGGGACAGTATTTTCTTCAAAAATTGCTGTTAGACAGAACTTCAGAGAGTGTTTCTGCACAAGTGCAAAGGACAAACAGATATCAAAAATCAAGACAGATATCAAAATAGAAAAGGATAAATATCTTCATCTTCAGTGCTCTTCTCCTTTGTCCTCTTTTTCTCTGACAGCAGAATTCCTGCTGATTTCTTCCTTGTGGAGGTTAGTGTTGAGCCCACCCTTGCCCTTTGAAAAATCTTTGAAAATGAACTCTCTTGCTTGTCAAGGAGAGTTCATTACAAAGCACCAGTGTAACTAATGAGTTTGAGAAGATACAGGTGGAAAAGAACAAAAAAAAATCATGGGAAAATATGAAAACTCAAGAAATAGATGAACAGTTTGGTTTGTAATAGGAAAAAATTGAGAGAGTAGTGGAAAATAAAGACATAGTGTAAACCTGTTTCTATATTCTTACACCTGTGGAAAAGCTGCAGTCATTTCCTTGATTCCATCATGAATTGTTTCTATACATTAGGGATAATTTTAAAGAACACTTTTCAGGTATTAGGTACTTCAATTACATGAAATCACGCAGAGCAGTGTGAAGACCTTGTTGAAGAGGGACTTTTTTTACTATTAGTGTTCAATAAATTGTACTTTTAATGTATCTCAAAACTTTATTTACTGCATTTCTATGATAACAGGTGTTTGGATCACCTTAGTAGCAAAAGCTGGGGTTTGCACACATCTGGGGACATGTGTATTCTAAATATGTGTATGTGCATTTTAATACCGATTAAAAACTTTGATGCTTATTAAATCTTGAAAACTGAAATAATTTCCTTGAAGGAATAGGTAACTTATAAATAATAATATTTGCATGAATAAATAGTGTTAGAAGTAATGGGAAAGTCTGGTTTTCACTCTTTAGAGTACTTCTGATACTGGGTTTTCTGTTGCAGATAGGACCACCATTTAGCCTGGTTAAAACCCTCAAACAATCTAAAGTGGTCTAGATTTAAATTCTGATGGCACTAGAAAGCGCCATCTCAAAACCAGCTGTATTACTCGACTCTCACCCCATACCTTAAAGTGATTTGAGTAACTGATTCATGAACATCTGATACAGGAGTGGGTTTGGTTAATCACTGCATCAGTGTTGATGCTCTAGTTACCTTTTGGTGCTAGTAACATCGATTAGGAAGACAGAATTTTGCCCAGTTTTGAAACGTAATACACAATGGCCTTTGGGCACTAATATGTTAGAATTTACATCTGAATGCAGGAAACTAAGCAAAACCACAGAGTTTGTAATTCCTCTGTCTCAGCATATGTATAATTTAAATACAAATGTAAATGCTTTCCTCAATAATGATGTCTTTGTTAATTTGAGTTGTAATGAAGATGACAAGATTTTCTTCCCTCCAAATGTATTATTCAAAACATTTATTTTTCATTGTTCACAAAGCCATACCAGAAATAAAGACACTATAAACATCTTCCTGCTAGAATAAGATTTTTTACGTTCTGAATATTCAAAATTTTTTTGTTTGGATTTTTTTTGTTGGTTTGTTTTTTTTCTTTTTTTGTGTGTGTGTTTGGGTTTTGTTGTTGTTGTTGTTTTTATTTATTTATTTTATTTTATTTTTTCCCAATCTGCTTGTTAAAGTCTTAGTGGATAGGAATTCTGCAACTTTTCTTCATGAACCATATTCCAATAGAAGCAACATTGACATGGTTTTTTTCTTCTCATTCCATTAATATTAGTTTTCCAGACCTTAAGGTGGTAAGTAGGGTAGACTGTAAAGTCTTACACATAGGCTTAACCTCTGTAAGACTTCTTCTTGTAGCACCTAGACCTATAGCCTAATATTTACAGGAGTATGGAAGTTGTGCAAAATGTCATATTTTAATTTTCTTAATGTAATTCCTTACCAACCTGCACGTGTGGAAGTTCCCTGTGAAAGAGTCTTATCAACACAATATTTATTAGATCACACTTTAAGAAGTGTGCTGTTGTCACATATTTTAAATTATGTTAACCATAATTTCTTCCTTGTGACTCTGCTTCATCAGGTGTCTTTTGTTAGACCAGTTGCTAGAATTGGAACCATCTCACAACTTTGGGCCTATATAAACCTACTTGGCTCCAGTGTTAGTACCTTAACTCAGTGACAGTTTTCTTCCTAACACTCCAGTCGCACTGCATGTGTGAACTCCCCGTGTCACTCTTTATGGCTGCTGTGAACCCCATATACATAGAAGCATATCTATTATCCTGAGGAAGCATATCTATTATAAAAATAGATATTGAATGCAATAGAGGCACCTCTTCCAGAAAACAAAAAAAAATCAAACCACACACACAAAAAAACCCCAAACAAACCAAAAACACCCATGGGAATATTTGGAATATGTGTAAAATACGTTTCTTTTCCCTGAATATTTTGCACACACATGCCAAGATGTGTTTACAGCAGTCAAATTCCTAAGGACTAATTTAAACAACTAATAAATGATCATATAGGAAGCCCTACCCTGCTGTCACACGAATGGGTTGCTTACATGTCTTCAATCAGATAGCTTTTTTTTTGCCTAGAAGTAACAAAGTAGTTTTGACACAGGTATTAGTTCATTTTACTCTTTTCTACCTATCATTTACCTTCTATGAGCAGTGCTGAGATTCTTTATAGAGTAATGAGATCTTTAAATTTACTGTACATCTGAAATGCAGTTAGTTAGTGTAATGGGTGACTGACAACTGTTATCTATACGTTGCTGAAATGTGTGCAGAAGGTACAAATTATGTTTTCTTTTGCACTTTCATGAAGACAGAAAAACAATTTTAACCCAAAAAAACCCCCAAAACTTAAAACAAACCTCACCCACACCTCTTTGACTTGTAAAGCTAAATTTCACTTGTCATTTTGATTTCCTTATGAATCACTTAGCCTTTTTGAGGAAAGAAATATTATTGTTTCCCCACTTTTAATTTTCAAGGGCCCATAATTTTATGTCTTTTTACTGAAAAACATGATATTTAATGGAGTTTTAGAATTTTTCTATTTTCTTTGAGAACTTTATAGAAAGTAATTTTGAGTTAAGGAGAAGGGAAGGAGGAGCCTGTCCAGAAAAGATGGGCTATTCATATGAGAGGCAGCTCTTACTAAGGGCATGTTCCATTTGGCTTGTTTCCTAGGTATGAGATGAAACAAGCCATGTTGCTTCAGGCAGATGAAAGCTGGGAAAGAGATGAGGATTGATTCTGACCCCAGTTCCTACTTGTCAAAAATGTGTGATTTTTTCTCTATTTAAATATATTGTAAAGAGCAGAGGGGGGCGGGTGAAAAAATGGAGGAAGAAAGCCAAAAAAAATCAACCATTTTCTGGCAGGTTAGCCATCAAGTCTCATCATGAGAATGACTATTATGGTATGATACCAACCCTGCGATGTGGAATGCAAATATGCCTTTTATTGAGAGTGTCCGATTTGTTTTAAAGGGCCTGTGCTCAAAGAGGCTCTCTGGGAAACAGTTTAATACTGCAATCGTAAGGTAGACAAGATTATTTTAATAGGAACTTTGTTCTTCAACATTAACAAACCTTTAACACTAATTTAAGGAGCAGGTTATTAAAAAGTAAAGTGATATGTATATCTCATTTGGATATCATTTCTAATCTAATTTTAAAAAGCAGAGTACTCAGACCTACCACAGGATGGACACCAATTCTCTCTGAGAAAACTCTGACAGACTAAAATCTTCAGGGTCAAATCCCAAGTCTGTGAGGTTGTCAGTGCTCTCTAATCATATTTAATAGTCCAATCTCAGCTGGTATCTAAGTACAACTCTAAGAAGTAACTGGGGAAGAATGTTGTTTGTTTGGAGTAAAGCTCCCTCCTGAGAGAGATCAAGGCTAGTGTTTAATAATCCTTTGGTATCAAGGATTCAGGCTTTCAGTCTTGAACAAAATTTCTGCAGAAGTCACTAGCATTAAACTTGAAACTTAAGAAGTATCCTAGTTATATTTAACACACCTTGAAAACCTGTACAAATTGTCCAGTTAACAGGATGAATAAAACCTTTTATTATGAGAGAAATTTCCTTTTCCACAAAAATCATAGGGTTGCCTGTCATCTTTCTCTCTTATCATTTTATGTTCCCTACCTTATTTTTTTTTGAAATTAAGAAGTAGGAATAGTATATGTTTAACTGGAGCCAGAGTTTGTAGTTTTGTTGCTGCACGTTAGAGATATTTGTCCAAAGTCAAGCACTATAAGATGTTGGTAGTTGAACATATCCTTTTTTAGTTCCAGCACGTTCTGCTGTGTCATTTCTTACAAGCTCCTTGCATGCTTTGCTTTGTTCTATATCTACCTCGAACTTAAAGAGAAAATGCAGAAATTTGGTGAAAAAATATAGTAAATAATTAAATATTGTCAGTCAGAAAAGGGACTACCAAACGTCTAGAATAGAATATCTACATACCCTTCACCAATAATTATATGTTTATTTGTATTTATTTATATTATATATTTATTTATGTATTCCTTTATATTATATTTACTACTCACTTAAATTTTGCAATATGTCTCACAAAACTCAGTATCAGCAACATTATTAAATTATATGTCATCAGGTAGATTTTGTCGTCTTAGAAGTACCAATCACATTTGAGAACTTAAGCAGCTTGTTCTATGCAAAGCCTCTCTAGCTATGTTAAGCCTTTGAAATGTTGCAGATATTTGCATTTGGTGTGACTAGTTCTTTCATCTTAATTTATAAAAAAGAATCAAAATCAAAGTTAGTACATTTAGCAGAAGCTCTATTTGCTTTTTGAGAGCCACATCAGAAAAATAGGTGACTAATTATCACAAAAAAAAAAATAGTTCTAGTGTATGTTTTTGAATTTCTGCAAGAGATAACTAGTGCATTTAGTTAACCTCATGATACTGAAAATCGATTCAAATTTCAGATCTGAAGACCAGACGGAATCTAGACGTGCTCATATATTAGTCAGAAGTCCTATTTAGTAAAAGGACAAAAAAAATGTTGTAGTAACATAGATAAGTAATAAGCATCTAAATTGGGTTTGAGCTTTAGTTTGATAAGGTGACAGAATGATAGTGATGGATTAAAAGGTTGGGGGAAAAAAAACCCAAACCAAAAAGACCAACAAACTCAGAAACAGGAAGAAAAAGTACCTTTGTAAGAAAATTTTTAGTTCTCTAAGATTTTAGGTAATTTCATCTTTCAATCAAAGCATTGCTTTAGTAATCTCTAGGAATGTTTTTATATGTGGTTTTCAGATCAGATTTTTGAGCATTACTGTTATTTGAATCATTCATATTTTATGGAATCCAGGTTTCTAGAAAATTAGGCAGTGCCCAGGTAGGATTAATCTTTTAAAAAATTAATACTCTGGGTTTGTTTTTGTTGTTGTTGGTTTTTTTGTTTTTTTTTTTTTTTTTTTTTTTTCAGATCCATAAAAACATGACAGGTTATTTTTTTCCACTTTTAACTCTTTTTTATCCGCGCTAAATATACTGGTTAATAGCAACATGTCTCTGCCATATGTCTAAGAGACATGAGACACCACAGCTTGCATACTAGAGCTATGGAGATGTTTTATCTGATGGAAAGAGGAGTTCCAGATTGCATGGCAAGAGCATGCAATAATTAGAAATTATGCTACCTGCTTTTTAATTATGGCTCCTCCACCTACCAGCTGCATGTTATGGAATGAGTTATTTAACTCCAGAGTTAAAAGATACTCATAAAGCTCTAAACTGAAACACAAGGCTGAGTGAACCTACATACTAGAAGCTGTTCCAGCCCTGGTGTCATTGACATTCTACTGCTATTAAGCAACACAGAACAGCAATGGTTTTCAAGGGGAAACACATGCCTTGGTAAGGCACTGTTGATCATTGCACTGCCTGAGCAAGGACCAAAGGGGAAGCTAGAGTGGTCAAATTGAGTCTAGAACTACCTCAGCCAGAGATGCTGGATCTCTGGAATGACAAAAATGGTGGTCAGGGTAGGAGCAAGGAGAAATGACATGGAAGTGTTCACTCTGGAGAATGCGGTTAGACAGGGGGAACTGGATGCAGTGCTTTACATATTTGTCTTCTCCACAAAAGAAGGACTTCAAAAAGTTTAGTGATGCCTGTACCATACTCTATATATATGTATACTTGAAAAAAATACAGGGAAATAGATTAATTTTCTCATATAGTATGCAAGTGATCCTCTGCATCCTTTGCATCTGTGTAAGCACAATGTGCTTGTGCTTAGATAGACTTCTTTACCTTATCTGAAGAGAAATGCTTCTACACTTCAGTAGGATCTATGGAAGATGATGTCAATAATGTGATCAAGGGGTTTTTCCCTTAGTTAAAAGAAGAAAGTAATACTTACGATCTGTTTATTTTCACATGAAGGTCAATCATAATGGCAGAGGAAAAGGATGATATCTAGAATTTTTTTTTTTTACCAAACTGCTATAAACTTGACCTAGAATATTGATTTCTATACGTATTACATATATATATATATATATCTATCTATCTCATATATATATGTTAATTCCATTTTTTTGTATTGGCTAAATATATTGCAATATGGTTTCATCACTGGACACATAAAGCAGTCCTAGTAAATTAATGAAAAAGAAACTTCACCCACGTTTTTCTTTTTATGTGCATTATATAATAAAAAAGGATTAAATGGCCAAAGTGATCTAGTTTATTTCCTAGTTGATAGAAATAGAATTCTTGGCTAGAATGATATGTGCAGGATTATGTGTGTCATTCTATGTGTGAAAGTTTGTATTATGGAGATATCAAACTACTAAACTCTTAAGGTAGTTCAATAAAATTATGAATATATTGATTTTTATTATGATAAAACATATTTCTTTAATTTACCTTCCTTACATACATCTATCACCATGGATGCACAGGGGTGTCAGTATACTTGACTTTTTTTTTCTAAGTGAACCCAGTGATTCTTTTTTCATATACTGAAAACTATACTGAGAGGTAGACATTCAACTGCAAGAATCAACAAACTAAGCATAAAAAATCAGGCTTTCAATATTAATATAAACAGTAAAGCAATAACCAACGACCAAGTGCTCTTGTTTCAGATTAAAGGCTTGGAATATTTTATGTATCAGAGACTGAGACACAGCCCTCTGTAGACACCTGATACTATGCCCACAGGGGAAACACCTGAGCCACCTGCATCTTACTTCTATAGTTCAAATCTTTACTGGACACAGAATAGCAAAAGAATAAGAAAACCTAGACCTGAAAAAAGAATAGGAAGTAAGCTGCAGATGACAACATTGTAAAGAACTGTTTTACCTATAAGAATTTATCAGAAGAATGAAGAAGTCTCAGCATCCCTCTCTCAATATCATCAGTTGCATCAAAGCTGACAGTCTTTGTCATCAGAGTCTTTGCGTAACACTGCTTACAGTGAAAGTGTGTGTGGGAGTGGGGAAACTGGGAAGAAAAAGCGGTTTATTGCACTGGTAATCACCACAAATAAATCTGGTCCTGGGTTGTACTTTCTCCTCATGTAGCTCAATTACGCTCTGGTCCAGGCAAAGGAAAGATAGGTTATAAATTCTAAAGAGAAGATGTGTGATACAACCTAGGACATGGTTGGCCTCCTGGCTGCCAGGGCACTGCTGACTCATACTCAATTTGCCATCAACCAGGACCATCAGGTCCCTTTCCATCGCACTGCTTTCCAGCATCTCATTCCCCAGTCTGTCTGTACATCCAGGGTCACCTCATCCCAGATGCAGTATCTGGCACTTTCCCCTGTTGGACTTCATATGGTTGGTGATTGCCCAATCCTCTAATTTGTCGAGGTCTCTCTGCAGGGCCTCCCTGCCTTTTAGGGAGTCAACAGATCCTCTCAGTTTTGTGTCATCTGTAAACTTGCATAACATCACTGCCAGTCCTGCGTCCAAGTTATTTATGAAGATGTTGAAGATTCCTATGGGACTAAATAACACTTTGATCCTGAATGTTAGCAAATGCAAGGACTATTACACATTTTAACTTATGCACATGCCTTGATTTAGGCTTTAATGGGCTTGCATTAACTTTCCTAACAATTCCAATGTCAACTACCCATAAAACTGTTAAAACCTTTACTTTTGGGGTGTCAGATAATGGCCTAAACAAATTCTACAAAGCTAGAATATCACTGGAAGTAATGCAGATTACAGCCTCCTTGGCTATGAAAGCTCACAAAACCAACTTCACCTCCTGGTGTCAGTATTTCTCCCTATGCCTAACTAGACTACCCCCATCTAGGCTAGATTTTTTTTCCTAGGACAAAAACCCATCACCATTCTACCCTGTCCTTGACTTAGGGTTTGGATTTAGGGCAACAGGATTAAGAATAAAGCAATTGAGATTTACAGTTGTTATACACATTTTAAGCTGTTTTCTTAACTCTTTTGGACAACCTGTTCAATAGAATCAAATAGAAGAACTGCAATAGAATCTTCTGATTTCAGATTAGACCACATTCAGAGTAGCTAATGACAACGTTTTCTAAGGAACTAACATCATCTGTTTCCTCTCTTCCCAGATGTTTCTTCACTTTGAATTATTTGTTCATTCTCTAGAATATCACTTATTAATCCCTTCTGAAGTACTTTGTTATTTGTTGCTCAAAAATGGTGCTCTTGTTGGGGAAAAACAATGAAAGAAGCTTCTTAATGCCATTGCTTCCTGAATTCCAAATTCCAGTTTATGAAAATGCACAAAAGAGCACACACAATAACAGGGCATACAAGGCTTTTCTGAACCACAGCTATGGAAAGATTTTCATGCTTTTTGAACAGTTATATGTAATTCTAATTCTAATCCCATAAGGCTTTGGTATAGCCAAATAGCTAACCTACTTCAGACATGGTTAACCAAGCAGGATCATCTTTTCATCTCAGGAAAGGATTTATAGAATAAGAAAATTAAACTTTTCATATAATCAAAATTACTTTCTCTTCTTGTATCTGCTTATGAATTTTTCTGCCAGTTTTCCAATACTTTTGGAGCATCACTGAAATGGATGATTTTAAATTAAAAAAGGTCAAAAGTTAATTGTGCTTATGTTTTGCAATCTAAGAAAACTGCCTACAGAGATAAATAAGTATAAGTATAGGTTTCATTCATGCAAAATGGATTTAGAAGGTTTTTCCCTTCAAATTTCTAATGCATCTGAACAATTGTAGAGTCAGAACACTAGATAACACAGCAGATAGATGGATGATTTCATTTAATATGGAAAGTCTTACTTCCTGTATTGAAGTAATAAGTCTTTTACTCCGTCTTCATAGAGGAAAAGCTCAGCTGTGCTTGAGTTAGGTTTCTGTGCTTTGAACTATGTTCTAGACTTGTAAATCCTAGAGTGGAGTGGATGGTGAGAGAGCTAAAGAAATGTCTTATGCTATTCTTAAAGAATATTTTGACAAATATCTCAGTGTAAAATCCACTGGTCTGAAGGTTCTATGACGTGAGTTTAGACTGAAGTAGTGAGTATGCCAAGGAAAAATACACTTTTTTTTTTTTTTTTTTTTTTTGTGATGTGAAGGTGTCTTTCAAACTTTCTTGTATTGGAAATGTAAGAGTTTTGCATATATGCCACTATGAGGAAAATGAGACAATCTTAATCATTCTGAGGAAGGCTTTGATGGCAGCCGCACAAGTGGTTGTCAGTGAGTGGTACCAGTGGGTGTCTGTGGTTTGTACTGGTTAGTGTGGATAAGTGGACCTGGGTTTTGTGAGCACATAAAACTTTAAGTTGCTTTCAGTCATCTCAAAGCTAATGTAGATCAAGAATTACATGCCTGAAGAGAACATTACTTAATTTAGGTACTC
The DNA here is from genome assembly GCA_038380795.1 of Pyrocephalus nanus. Lineage (NCBI taxonomy): Eukaryota > Metazoa > Chordata > Aves > Passeriformes > Tyrannidae > Pyrocephalus > Pyrocephalus nanus. Next base: position 44,651,536 of record CM076265.1, on the reverse strand, counting down.
TATTTATAGCTGTGATAACAGAAGCACCCAATCCTGATAATGCAAATGGTCTACATATTAAAATTAATTTCTGAGCAAAGCTCAGAGTGCCAAAGGGTTTGCCTCAGCTCCACTGAGATTGAGATGCTAACATACTTCATAAATTCTCTGTGGTGCCTGTGAGACTAAATCTTATAAACATATATTTTAAGGTATCTCTTGAACCCCCATGAGTGAGGACAATGGAATCACTCAAAATAAAATAAAATAAAATAAAAAGCCAACATTGTTTTATGTCGCCTTCATTAATTTTTTTCTGCAACTTGGTAGTTATTGCCAGGAAGTAGCAATAATTCAATAATTAGGTTTTGATTTTCCTTAGTGTTTAATAATTCCACAACCAGTGGCCTATGCTGACCAAAGAAGCCTGTACTCTTCCCTCATCTTGATGCGCTAGGACCACGTAGGAAGAAATACAAAACTCATCGATGAGAATGCTAATGAGAGAGTGAGGTGGATTGAGTTTATTTGGTTACCAGGTGCCCACCAAAGCGCTCTATGACTACCTTCTCCATCAACAACATAAGGCTAGAAACATACAAAGAAAATCTCATAGGTCAAGGTAAGAGCAGAGAGTGATCACACACCAATTACCATTGGGAGTAAAAGAGACTTGACTTGAGGAAATTATTTTACTTTATCACGAATCAAGTTGAGAGTAGGATAATGAGAAATAAGAACAAATCTAAAATCACCTCCTTTCTTCCTGAGCTCAAAGTGACTTCTCTTCAGGGTCCTGCCATGATCCTGCTCCAGCACAGTTTCTCTCACAGTGTCACAGCTTCCTTCAGTGCACAGCCACCTGCTCCAGTGTAGGATCCTCCACGGGCTGCAGGGGCTCAGCTACCTACCTCTCCATGGTCTTCATCATGGGCTGCAGGGGAACCTCTGTTCCAGCACCTGGAGCACCCTCACCCCATCCTTCTACACTGACTTCGGCATCTGCAAAGTTGTTTTTCTCTCTCATATTCACTCCTCTCCCCGTGCTGCTTTGCACAGTGTTTCTTTACCCCTCCTTAAACATATTATCACAAGGCTCTACAGGTGTCACTAGTGGGCTCAGCTTTGGCCAGTGATGGTCCTTTTTGGAGCTGACTGGAATGGGTTTCTGGGATCTTCTCACAGAAGCCACTCCTGCAGCCTCCTTGCCACCAAAACCTTTTCAAATAAACCTAAGACAGTGAATAAGAATTAAAATGGGCAAGAAAGGCTCTAATTGTCAAAGGCCCTAAATGTCAGGTCAATAAGGAGACAATGAATTGTCAGTTGAATTACTTCATACCTTAGAGCACAAAACCTTAAAATCTGAATTATTTTCCTTGTTATGTAAATGATGCATAATGATTCTAAAAGAGAAATATGAGGTTTTGTGGTATACATCTTCTTTCAAAAAGTAATTAGAGTAAATATAGTTGAGCAACAGCTTAATATTAATTTTTAGTTTTTTACTCTTTTAAAAAAAGAAAAAACAACAAAAAATATTGCTATAATGAGGCATAGATTTACTATCTGGATAAAGAAAACATCATAGCAAGATTGACCAGGATGTTAGAAACCAGCCAGGAAAAGGGAGGAATTGCTAGGATAAATTTTAGCTGGAATACTCTGTACTCTTTTGCAAATAACCCAAAGTCCTGATCTAGTGACTCAGGTAGAAGGTCATAGAACTATTTTCTTTTGGTTTTGTTATTGTTGTTTCTTGTTAGTTTTTTTAATGCATTTTTTTGTTTGTTTTGTTTTTGTTTGGGTGTTATTTTGTGTTTTTAGGGGGCTGGTTTTTATTTGTTTAGTTGGGTTTTCTTGGCAGAAAATACAAACAGTGACTCAGAAACATTTTCTGACCTTAAGTCTGCTTCACCACATTATGTATTTAGGGAAATTGAAAAATTTAGCATAATTATTTTAAAAACTTTCAATTGAAAATATTTTTCTTTCTAGACTTTAGGAAATATAAATTAAAAAATCCCTGTAGTTCTATCTTGCAAACTCATGGCAGTTATTTGGACCATTCCAAACAGTCCAAGCTTAAGTAATATTTTGGTTTCACCGCTAAACAAAACATTTTTTCCACTCTTCTGGAACTGCCCACAGAGCAAAAGCAGGTATTGCAACTATTGCAACTGTTCTTGTAGGAGTTGAAAATGGTTCCATGCACTTTGGTTTAGATCAAAGCATGATCAAATCAGGTATCATGGGAGGGGACTAGAATCTATTTTGTGCCACTTGGATACGAATACCTGCTATTTCAGTTTTATTTATGAGGTCAGTCCTTTATTATCTAATGACTGATCTGAACATGCATATTTCATGGACTTGCAGGAGACAAGCCATGGGAGGAGTAGTCTTTAAGTCTCAAGGCTATAGAAGCTGCAAGACTCAGACTGGCTATTAGCTCTGAGCTGGAGCTATGCCTTTGCTAACAGAAAAGCACAGCATAAGTCACTGAGGTGAAGGTTTATTAATTCTTTCCTGCCTTCACTGGGTTTACATGGGAAAGATAATGGTCTCTAAAGTTAGGGCTTTGTAAGATAAGAGTAAATCATATCTTGTAGGCTGATACCTGTATTACTTTTGGTACATGCTACAAATTACTGTTTGAGCAGCAGCTCAGGACCAGTCACCTATTAACCTGCTGCTAGTTACACAGGCTCCAGATTGATAACTGACAAGATTTTGCTGTTTGCAGGGGAAAAAAAAAGAAAGTGGGAGGCTACCATTTTTTTTTCCAGTTCTGAAGAACCACAGGGACATAAAACAAATCTTATAGCTATGCTAATAAAAGCTGAAACTTGCCTGTAATACAGACTTCAAGTATTTTTTGCTGGGGGTTATGAACAATCATAATCACTAATTAACTTAGCTATGCAGATAAAAACTGTTTTGTCAACACAGGGAGTTTCACTGAGGAGTGGGCAAAACCGGGTAGGTCATAACATGCAGCTCTCAAAAAAGCTTTTACTGGTGTGGGATAAAGTTCTACTTGTCTATACTGGCAAAATGCTTGTAGATTAGACATCTGATAAATCACGCATGAAAGAAAATGATAAGAGGGAATGTTTGTGTGCACACACTGCAGAGCTGTGCATGTTGGGGTGCAGAGCTGTGAGTGTTGCATTTCAAGTCAATATTTATTTTTTTTTTATGAGTAGCAAAGTAAAAGAGTTTATGGGGAGGGGATGAAAAGGTTATTGACTAGCTTTTACTAAGATATGATTCATGGTATTACAAAACTATTTGTTTTCTTTGAAATATTTATGATATTTTTCATGAAAAGAGAAATATCTTTCTTACTCTGAAATTGCTAGGTATTCTCTCTCTGCAAACTGTCTGGGAACTGTTAGAATTATGTCAGCTTTGCAGTTCCTAGCCTTGAAGTTTTACACTGTGTAATAGTTTCAAATAAAGAAAATAATTAAGCTGAGGGTAGAGTTAGATCAGAATTATGTGTACTTTTTCATACACACAAATTTTTCTCACTATATTTACAGAGTTTTGAAATAGATGTGATAGGCAATGAACCAAAAGGGGAGGATGTAGTTAATATTTCCATACTACTTGTTAGGTTGTGAGAGGGGAGGCTGGAATAATTTATGGGCTGAGAGAGTGAAAGAAGATGTAATTTACATCACTTTATTCTCCTTTAAACTTATTTACACATCAGATCTGAGCTTGGACCAAGGACTAATTTGTTAGGTCAAATCTGTTCTGCAGCCTTCTATCTCAACACTACCATCAATAATTTTGTTTGTGTTATTTCTTTTCTGATTTGAGCCTTTGTAGACTGTTATGGTGTAAACTCACTTGCCTGCTTCTTATGTTATTCAAGTTCTTAACATGGCCTAGATATATAGAAGAAATGTGAGAACATTATGTTACTGGAAAGAGCAATGTTCTTATTTATATTACTGCTTGGGAAGAAAAAGTTCAGCTGGAGTAGTAAATATTCCACAGTACAACATCTCAGTGACCCCAAGTTATACACAGCAAGGTTTATGGGTGAACCTGTAAAAAAATGGGAGCGGAGGTACATAGCTAGATGTCAGTTTATAATTAGCCATATGATATTGCAGTTTATTGAAGAGAGAGGGTGTATGTGAACACATAACTCTTCTTTTGTACCTACTCTGATTATAGAGATATTTACATAGTTGCACATTCCGGTTTCTATATCTGGAAATAGGTTAGTGATGAGTGATCCGTTTGAAAAAGACAAGATGTTTTTCTAATCACTTTATCTCAAACAGCTGATCAGAAATACTTTTTGATTTGGTTTTATTTGAGATGTGCTGATCCCATTGGCTTATAGCAAATATTTATTAGAGGAACCAGTTCCCCTCTGGTGTACATTTTGAAGCTTTATGAATTGAGTTATTAGAGAATGGCATATTGACTAGGGGGAAGTGGGAAAAGCAGTTGTAGGATTGATGTGATTTTCTCATTATCTATTTAGATACTTAATTACATATGTGAAAGAATGACAAAGTTTTGTTTCCCATACATTTTTTTAGCTTCTGCTAGGGCATGAGGTTCAGTTGGTACCTTTTATGAAACAATGGATAGGTATTCATTAAAGTAAACACTTAAGAATAGGTATAGTCTGGACTCTGATCCCGGGTGTTGTAAAATAAATTTCAGTTTCTACATTCAGTGGACCTAGAATTAGCCCTCGAGGTACTGAAGATTTGAGAAATGTCATATAAACTACTTTTAAAAAAAATCTTCATGAAGCTGTAATTCACTTAGCTTCCAAGTTCTACTTCTGTCATGGAAATATGTGCTGATATATCCTCAACTGCATAGCCTCTTGTCATGGTTGTAGGGACATACACAAGGGAACACAAAGGGTTGCCCTACACTGCCATCAAAGTGTTTTGGGATAGTAACAGCTCAAATTTTATTATTTGGGCTTCCTAGTATTTTTTTTTTTTATGATGGTTGGTTCATTACAGACTGCATCAAACCTCAGATGAACTAAGGAAGTTACTTTATCTGTCACTTTACTCACTTTATTTTAAAAATAATAAACACAACTCTTGAAAATCTGTTTATATGACTTAACCCACCTTAAAATGGGAACCTAATGCTGTTACAATCAAAATAGAAATTACTAATTTCTCTTCTCTAATAAGCTTCAGAATTTTGACTTATATATTCAAATATATTTGTCATATCAATCATGTTATTGAAATAACATACCTGTTGCTTGTTTTTCTCCCTCTATGCTTATTTCTGAAAAATGGTAGTATATGAATTGCTTACACTGAATCTGTGTAAAAAACATGTTGAAAAAAAAAAGAGCAGGTAGGCTCTTTAGAATAGTGAAGGTGAACTCTATTGGTCAGACATTTCCCTTTTCAGTATGTACTACTTCAGCAGAGTCCAAGGAAAGTGATAATGGCAAACTCCAGCCTGAACCGTGTTTGATTCTGATGCACAGCCCATGTCAGCCACTGTCCTGTAGATGATCTCACACCTTCCCAGGGCCCTTTCACTGGCACCAAGGCAGGAGGCTGCCCTGGGAGGCCTCCAGCTCCCCATCAACAGCTCTGCTCTTGCCACATCCCTGCAATGAGGTGATAGTCTTCTGGCTACTCCTATCTAATAACTTTACCAGAAGTACCTGAAATTTCTGAGCAAACAGTGCTACTTATTTTAACAGAGTTCTATAAATATTTTATTAAATCTGGGTTCTCTATTATGTTGAAACTGAGAAGAAAGTTCTTACAGAACTGAGTTTATTAGGAGCAAGAGCTGTACCTGTCTAAAGTGAAGACACACAAAGACTAACATTTCCAATTTTTTTCCCCTGCTCTCATTTCTGAATGATAAAAAAAAAAGTATAGATAAGTTGGTCTTTCATTTTGATTTTTTGTTGTGTTTGGAGAGGTTTTGATTCCCATTTATCAGTTTTGATATTGATTAATATCTATTATTTTTCTATGCAGTTTTCACTTAGCTCTGCCAGACCCTCTCAAATTAGGGAACAGAAATTTTAGGAAGGGGGTCCAGTTTAGGAGGTGGTAGGAGAAGAGCTCTTGTGTACTTAAACCCTGCCAAAGTTTGAGGAAGTAACTGGTGACATCTGCACAAAAGCATTTATTAGGAAAGTCTTTAGTCACCTGGAAGACTTATCCAGGCATTAAAGAACAAATGCCGATTTAAATTTCTTAACATCACTTTAAAGTAGAGATGGGCTGTCCCAAGGAGTCAATCAGCTTGCGGAGGTCCTGAATTGCCTTTTGATACTTACTGACTACCCTTACAGAGGTTTGATTAAGCTCCTGAGGTTGTACAGGGATGAATTTTCATTTACATGTTCTACTAATTTGTAAATTAAAAATGCAGTCATCTTGTCAGAGCTGGATGTCACTGTGCTAAGGCTGTCTCGGAGCACATCTCTGGCTTATCCTTATACAGGCATCTCCTGGCAGGTTTGGCTTTTTTTGACACGTAAGATAGCACCTAGATTCAGGCTGTGAATCCAGAGGTATTTAATGTTGTCTATCATTAGAAACCCAAAGCAAGGGAAGAGACCAGATTTGAAAATAGTCTCTTCTCAGCATTACTTACTGCTTCCTATCCTGCTTCACAAGGTGGCTATTGTTAATTTTACTTTAATGGTCCAAAATTTGGAAGCTTACAGAAGGCAGAAGCAAAGGACTGGTAGACCAACAGGAAAAGAGAGCTTATCCAAATAACAAGGAATCAATTTAGGAAAGCTAACACCCTGATAGAATTAAATCTGGCCTAGTCTTCAAGGGCAACAAAAAAAGCTTCTATAGGAATACTGGGGAAATAAGGAACACTAGGGGAAAATATGGGCCCTCTTCAAAAAGAAAATGGTAGACCTGCTTATCCAGAATAGGGAGAAGGATGAGATATTCAATAAGCTTTTTGCCTCTGTCTTCCCCAGCAAGTGTTCCCGCCACACCACCCAAGTTGCAGAAAGCAAAAGCAAGGACTGGGACAGTGAAGGACCATCCCCTGTAGAAGAGGATCAGCTCTGAGACCATCCAAGGAACCTGGAGGTACACGAGTCCTAGGGACCTGGTAAGATGTGTCTGAGGGTCCTGATAGAACTAGCAGAGGAAGTGGCTAAGCCACTACTGGGCCTATTTGAGAAGTCCTCGCAGTCTGGTAGAATTCCCACTCACTGGAAAGGGAAATAAGGAAGATCTGAGGAATGACATGCCTGTCAGTCTCACTTCAGTGCCTGAGAAGATCATGGAGCAGATCCTCCTGGAAACTGTGCTAATGCGTGTAGAAAATAAGGAGATGATTGGTGACAGCCAATACGGCTTCACTGAGGACCCTGACAGGCTTGATTGGTGGGCCCGTGTGAACTTCATGACGGTCAGCAAGGTCAAGTGCAAGGTGCTGCGCCTGGATCAGGGCAATTCCAAGCACAACACAGGCTAGACAGAGGAAGGAATGAGAACAGCCCTGAGGATAAGGACTTGGAGGTGTTGTTGAATAAGAAGCTCCACTTTACCTGTCAATGTGTGCTTGCAGCCCAGAAAGCCAGCTTCATCCTAGGCTGCAATCAAACCCCTCCACTATGCTCTAGTGAGACCACACCTGGAGTGCTCCATCCAGCTCTGGGGCCTCAAACAGAAGGACATGGATCTGTTGAAGTAGAGATGTGGGGAGATCTCACTGAAGTCTTCCAGAACCTAAAAGGGGCCTACAAGAAAGCTGGAGAGGGGTTTTTAAAAGGATATGTAGCAATGGGTCAAGAGGAAATGGCTTCACACTGAAAGAAAGCAGGTTTAGATTAGATATTAGGAAGAAATTCTTTACTGTAAGGGTGCTGAGACACTGGAACAGGTTGCCAAGGGAAGCCGTAGATGCCCTGTTCCTGGAAGTGTTGGATAGGGTTTTGAGTGACCTGGTCTAGTGAAAGGTGTCCCTGCCCATGTCAGGGATCACAGAATCACAGAATATCCTGAGCTGGAAGCCCCCACAAGGATCATTGAGTCCAAATGTTAAATCAATGGCCTGTAGAGGAATTGAACCCCTGACTGTGGCATTATTAGCACTAATAACTGCTCTAACCAACTGAGCCAACTAAATGATCTTTAAGGTTCCTTCCAACCCAAATCATGTTCTGATTCTATGAAAAATAGGTAAACGTGATCTACTGTTTGCAGACACCTAAATAAGCTTTGTAAATTCAAACAACATGGAAGTTGAAAGTTTAGAATATCCCCATTAAGTTCTTCCTCAGTCTGAGATGAAGTCATCTTGCAATGTCAGACAGAGTAAGGTTATAAAAGAGCATGGTTTTAAAACATATATCCATTGTGTCATATTTCCTCTCTTGTTACACAATAGGTTTTCAGCAAAGTAAGGGACCCATGCCTCAGGGATATCTGGACTGCACTTTTTGTTTAGATGGTGAAAATGAGAAATAGCTGCTATAATAATCTGCAAAGTTTATTTCTGATGATGCCTTGAATAACTAAATGGCTTATTTGTGGATCTGTATGACTGTTCACAATAAAAGCCCTCTTCCCCAAAAAACCTAAAACAAAGCACCTAAAAAAATGCTTCAAAAACAAAATCCAGAAAATTGTTTCTGAAAATTGTCCTTGGTTTAGAGAAGGTAGCAGCTCCTTGAAGTCTTATCTTTTTTATTATACTTGTACACAGTTTGTTCAGCTTATTTAACTAGGCAGTAATTATTAGAAGGCAAACAGAGGATTCATTCAGTTCGGAAGGCTTATCTGTGCCTTACTGAACTGTGAACTTACTGAGCTATACTGAAACATACAGTACTATAAAGACCCTTATTGTAAGTTGGACATAAATATGGCCTATAAATACTGGCTTCTGATGAATATACTGTTTTAAAGAGGTTCAAAGACGTTCTGTATTTTAAACTAGAGTAATACTAATGTTGCTTGAGTTACAAACATCTGTTCAGAACATTTCTTTAGTCAGCACTATTTCTTTTACAAGCAGAAATATGAAGAAAACGTCAAACTATAGCCATTACATAAGTTAAAGACTTTTCACACCTCTGTGAGGTACTAGTTTATACAAGCTTTCAAAAATCAATAAACTTTAAATGAAAGCCCAACACCATTTTGTGTACAGAAGCATTTCCAAAATTCACTTACTGACAGGTAAAAAGAAAATAATGTCCTTGTCTAAGATTGCGTCTTTTAATTGTGTGTACAAATAAAATATTTCTTCAATCTCTTCATGACTAAGGTTCCATCTCTACTGATAAAGTATTATCATGCATAATAGTATCAGAAAGCTGGTAGTAGAAGATGTCCAAAATTTTGATATCAGCAAAATTCTTTTCAAAACATCCCTGGCAAAAAGTCTCACAATGTCTATGGAACTGAAACCTTTAGAGTGAACACATAAGATTAGTGACTATCTTACTTCAATTTTGCTGGCAGAACTAAAGGATAATTTTGGAAGTCCTTGCAACACAAGTTCCGTAAGGATATCAATCCGTATGAGTTGTGCCATGAGCTTACTTGCAAGAGGAATCAAAGGAGTAATAGGGATATTATTTGTGTTTGGTGGCATTCACATTCCTGGTATAGTAGTATGCCTTTCTCAGAAATAAGAGGTGGATTCAGTGTGTCAAGGATACATATAAAGCAGCAGTGAAAGGTTCTTGTGTATATCTACTATATTTACATTGATAATTCCTTTTTTTTTTTTGATGTAATTCTGAGGAAGTACCATCATAATATCTAAACACATAATATGGATTCTTTTTGCTTCTTCAAATTCAAAGCTGTTTGTTTAGGGACTACTTGCTTAATTTTATACCTATCAATTATCAGGTTAGTTCTCAAATGCCATCTTTATTCAGAGCTAGAAATTCCAATATTAGTATAATAATTGATCATTTTGTACATTGACCAAGAACATAAAGGGATTGTCTGGTTGAAAATATGAGCTGGAGGAATTCACTGTTCACAACAATTGGGGAGGGAGATGAAAAAAAGAAATAGAAAACTCAACCAAGCCCTTGATCTTACGGTATTAAAATAGTAAAATTTTCTTCAAAGCATATACTTCCAGATTTTGTCTATTTTTGTTTTTTGTTTTTTTAATAAGACTTGAAGTCCTATTCAGAATAATTGCTTAATCGAGTTTAGATCAATGTTCAGACACTTTTTTCACTTGTGAATGATTTATTTTATTCAAACAAGTTCTTGTATTTTCTAGCATTATTTAATTGAACTGTTTCATGAGTCATATTATTCTCTTACCAGAAAGAGATCTCATCAGTTGAAAGAATTTTTTTTCAGTGCAATAAAATTTGTTCTTATTCCATAGAAAATGTGAGTTTTTAGGTTTTTTTCTGCATTTATGCCTAACAACCAAAATATTTTTCTCCCCTGCAAACCTTACTTTTACAGCAGAGCAAATTTCTCATTGTAAGTGCTGACAGTGAAATATTTTTCCTAGAAACAGAATGATTACTTCTTTGATACTAGAAGAACTTTACAAAAAAGAGGAACACTAAGACACTGCAAATCAGTTCTAAAGTTTCTAAAATATTTTTCCTCTCAATTTTCTGTCCTTTTTTTCCTATAACATCTCATGAATATTCTTCAAGCAACATTAGTACTGTATCTTAATAGCTGAAGAAAAATTAAAAATGGTAAAACCATTTTCAAAACACTAGATATTTTCATAGATTTTTGTAAAACAGGTACAGAAGACCTGATGTTTTACTTACTCTTTGATGGAAGTATTGCTATAATTTGTATTCCAAATATCTGCAGAATATTGCTCATTCAATACCATAACATCACCATAGTGGTGTATCATACTATGTAAGTATATAAATATATATTTGCTTAGTTAAATAAAAATCCAGTGGAGTGTTTTTTATGGTCTTGTTGTTACTCACCATTCATCACATAGAGGCAGAATGAAAAACATATCTTCAGAAAATTTGTAGATTTTTAATTCAATTTTTTAAAAAAAAGATATTTCCTGGTTTTCCCTCCTCATTGAACCTCAGGTTCACAAAATGAACATAACTTCTCTGTGTGTGAGATCTCATTAGAAAGAAGAGCTACAATTGGCTGCAGATCCTGAATAAAAAGTTTTCTCTTTTGTAGTCCTTGATATAATGAGTGCATGTGAAGCGTTTACTAGTTAAATAATGCTCTGACTAATTTTACATCAGCATTTGGTAAATAAAAGATAGGAATTAAAGTAAAATTTTCATCCTTTGGCTACTCATCTTCGAGTTCTGCCAACTGAATTCTTGTTTTGTAGAGCTGTAATCAATCACTGAGGTGACTTTCCTCTTCATGATATGCTAAAGTACACGGTTGGTACTCCAGGATGATTACCAACTCCAAAAAAGCTGTTTTGCCATTATGTACAATAATTAAAGAAAGCTCCATATGTAGACCTACCTACTTAATTGAACTTTAAATGACTTCAAATTTCAATTTCTGAAATATATGGCATAAATTGTGGAGAAGTAAACAGTTTACCCTAGGGTAAAAATATGAAAAATATTATGAAAACCAGTGCACTTAGTTGTAGGCAAATCTCATTATAATGAAGACTTCTTGTGACAAAATCATTGCTTTTAATCAGGATTCTCTGAGGCTTGAATACAATTCTGCTTGTCTCAGACAGGAAATGCCTTTAAATTTATTTTAATTCAGACTGGTCTTTTCTAAGAGTACTCTGAGGTCAGCTCAGGTCTCCACCCATATATTGGAAGGACACTGGATTTTAAAAAATATCAGATGTCTGAATATCAGGACTGTCTGAAGTGTAGGTGTTCTGTTGATGAACATCTCAGTAGTTTCCACTGAGGCTTCCCAGCCTTGGAAAGAATTCAAAATTTGTGTTAGATCAAACACAAAAGTAACACTTGAATTCAAACCCATATGAATTTTGTAACAACTTGTTTTTGAAATAATATGCAATTACCTTAATTTCAATTGATTTTCTTATTTTTTGAAACTATGATAAACAACCAAATTGGGAGTTCATTAGAACTCATAAATACTGACCAGTTGTCAAAGAAATTAAGGCAAGGAGATACTTGTGCTCTCCTAAAACTTCAAGGTTTTATCTGTATATGTTTTATTCATCTCTGAATATTTTTGAACAACCCCAAGTTCAATTAAACTAAAAATAGTGATAGTGTCTTTATGCAGGCAGTTTGTATTAGCAATCTAATAAATAAAAACCAAGCAATGAGTCAGAAAATGGTGCTACAGCAAAAGAATGATATGTGAATTTGTCATTTTATAAAATAGTGCTAACCAATCTTTACAACAAAAGGGGTAGAGGAGGAGGTTGACTTTGATCACTCAAAAAATGTATATTTGCCTATGGAGAAAGTAGAGGCTGTTTGTCTTTCTGGTCTTTGGTATAGATTATTAACTTTTTTTTCTTCTGTGCAGAATGGTGATGGTTTATATCTATTTTGCACTGATGAGAGTGATTCTTCGTAATTCAAAGAATAGAGAAATGAGTCATTTATTCACTTATGTTTATGAAGTATTTTGAATTTGAAATGATTATGTTTTTAAATTTTATAAACTAGTGTAGAGGGAGGAAAAAGCAAGAGGATTGATTCAAATGAAGCAGAAATGTAAGGTTCTCATATGATGGCTTGAATTATCACTTTCTTGGTTAAGTGACATTTGAAAAAAAGAATAAAATTAAAACTGAGCATGGTAGCAGCATTGCAACCTCTGCTCTGGCTACAAAATGTTTTTGGCATGCATGCATCTACCTGATTTTCTGATGAATCTTAATGGCTTGAGTAAAAGGCAAATAAAATAACATGTAGTCAAGAGAGCCATGTGATTTTACATCTGACTTGGAAAGAAGCCCATAATCTCTTTGAAATTCTGGAACAGTTTGAGAAGTTAAAATGAGCTTTATATATATTTATATATATATATATGTATACACACACACATACACATGTGTGCATATAAACACAGTACCTTTTTTCAGCAATTAGATCTAATATTTTGATGTAATAAACATACACAGAAAATGTACTGTCACTGACTTTGCTGCAGAGGCAAATATTAAGAGCATGATACATGCCATCAGTGTTATGATCATGTGTAGTATAATGTACCTCTGAAATCCATGACTTATGGGGTAGCTTCCTGCTAGGGAAAATGTTATTACAAAGAGATTTGTTATAAGTGTAAATAGAATACCTAGTGAAAAAATGGTATGCTAAAATTTAGAAGAATTTTTCTGTTTTATATGGAAATGCTGTGATGAAAAATTTCTCTTGGGATTGGAAGCTTGAGGACAAGTCATGTGTAAACTTAAGCAGCTTATGGGTAGCAAAAGGAATTTCTGGGTCTTAGGACACAGTGCAATAGTAATGGCAAATTGCAACATTTCCCAACCTGAGTCAGCTACACCATATACTGTGGGAAAAAGAAGCTTTCCCTATTTTCTCTTCACATATATCTTGTCTGTTATCTTAGGGAGACAAATATACACTGACACGGACAGGAATAATTGCATCTGTCAAGGGTCTGGGATTTAATTTAGAATTCAGAAATATTTGCTGATATATAAAAGCAGTGAATCTTTCCTCTTGCATCAGTTATTTAGCCAAACACCTTTCTTCCCTTCACTATATTTACTTAACCAGTGAGTAAATCTCCACATCTGATTTTAAACTGGTGAGTGAGATGCTGCCTAAGGATTAAATCACCACTTGGCCAGGTACAGTCACCTTGGTTGAAGTGTCTGTAGAGCAGAGGCACAAGGAGTAGTTCTGGCTTTATAATCACCAGTGAAAGATATTTCAGGTGGCATGATTTTTTGATTTTTTTCCCTTAAGTATATTATGTTATAAGCTATATATGAAACTTACATATTAGTAAATAGAGCATACAATAATACAGTTTTGTATTTTCCCTCTGAGTTATCACTCAGCTTGTTCAGTGTGATTAAATGCAAGTGATGGAACTATCTCTCTCTCTCCCCACACTCCCTTTTTAAAAACATGAATATTTACCTTGGACAAAAACCTAACAGGTTAAAATGATGACCTGCAGAAGAGGAGATGTGAGAAAGCCATTCTTTGACATCTTTGACCTTTCATCTACAAGGGTAAAAACCTTGAAGTGATTATTGTGTGAGGAAGGCACTCTATCTGGGGACTACAACAGGGCTCATCTTTGCCATTCAGAGCTCAGTAGTACACGGATGCTGTTCTGACTTGTGGTCATTATCTAAGATAAAATGGCAATCAGTAAGAAACAAGGCCAGAAAAAATATTCTGAGGTCATATCAGCCAGTTTACCCAGTGGTCACTCTAGCCTCTTTCAGAACAATTTTTACTCCTCTTTTGATTCAAAATCCTCTTTTATTTGGTAAGAAAAGGAGGAGGAAACAGTTACATCCTAGCTTAGGTGGGTTCATAACCATTTCTGAAAACTGTGATGCATTGATTGAGACTATACTACATTCATTACAGTGAAGCAAGCAATACTTGAAAGTGGAAAAATAAAGACATTATGTATTTACGTGTATTAAGAGATGGCAAAACACTTTTGAACTTTGATTATTTTAGGAAAATTTTAGAGATGATGTCACCTCCCTCATTAAAATCAAAATTAAGGCAGGTCATGAATGAGACTTGCGTGGGTTACTGTTATTAAGGTCAGGAAACTGTTAAGATATTAAAAGATTTTTAAGCCAGTATTTCAACACCCTATATTCTATTGTATGTTAAACGGAACTAGGTTGTTCTCTAAGTTTTGTCCCAGGTGAGATGATAACACTTGAGGTTAGAGATAGGCAGGAGCCAAAATGAAGGCAGAAATTGCAGAGAAGTCAGGAGATGCTTTATGCATTACTCGTGGGGAATAGATGACATCATCATTGCTAACCTGTGAAGATATTTTTGCCAGTTACTTAAAATATTAATATCTTCTGAATAAGATGGTTCCTATGTGATATGAATCTCCAGCTACCCTTCATAGAGTGTCTGAAGAGGTGCCAGATTATTGAAGAATGCCAAGTACCATCTCTTAAAGCAAATACAAATATAGGATCCCTTTTTACATTCAGCTACAAAAGAAGTCACTGAAGACTCTATGTAGAAGAAAAGACTTTTATTATAATTTTTTATTAAGAAATCTCATGGGAGCTGTTTATTTGCTTCCCCTCTGAGCCACCCAGCTGTTCCTTCTATTTGTGGTCTTAGAGCTAATTACATAATGTCCCTAATTTATACTCACTGGTAAATCAGATCAGAGCATTACCTGGAGGGCAAGCTCTAATTAGAGGAATTTCAGAACAAATTGTCTAAAGAGCTTGTTTAGTGTGATTAAATGCAAGTGATGGAACTCTCTCGCCCCACTCCCTTTTTAAAAACATGAATATTTACCTTGCACAAAAACCTTACAGGTTAAAAGAAGAATCCCAGCAATGGCAATTTTAATCAAAGAGATATAAAAGAAATGACAGTGCTACCCAAGAAAGAAAACTGAATATATGCAGATGAATGCTGCATTCTCTTACTGTTATTAAAATTACTAAGTTCTAATATCTTACAAATAACGAAGGGGACAGTAAGTGGCTTTCCTCATGGATGAATAGAAGAGAGATACAAGTGAATCCCCAATTTATATTGTTTCTGCAACATGTTGCCCAGGAGCAGAATAAAACAAAGAAGAAAAGTATGCAGTCATTTGTCCTATACAGCCTTGAAAAATGTATGGTTTCATCTCTAAAAGGCTCATATAGGTTGAGATATGTTATCAAAGGCTCTTATAGGCTGAGCACTAGAAAGGACTATGTAGAAATGATTCTCTATACTTTGGTTGGGAAAGGATGAAAAACTCCTCAGTTTGTATCATCAGGAGTTAAATAACCTGGAAATGGGAGGATCCCCATCTTATGCAAACTATCTCAAATAGCTGTCTGCACTTCATGACGAGAACAGTGGGTAACAAAGAAAAGTGTGAAATGAAACAAAAGAAGTGATGTGACTCTTCCTTTCAGCTGGTGGTACAGATTCTGGTTGGGACACTGGAATCAGATTCATCCACCAAATGCACCAACAGAGGAAAAGAAGTGAATGGAGACTTAGAAAATGAATACTGAAATTTTAATACTCTATCTTGCATTGTGCTTATGGAAATGTAAATTATCTGTTTTACAGGAGAATGAAGAGGTGTGTATATTACCATGTTCTGCTCTATTCCTGATATTTTTGAATTCCTACTGTACTGTGTGAACTTAAGGTTATCTGGCATTCTGTAATAAAATTGCTTGTCCTGGATAGACCTTGAATAGGTTTACTCCATTATCCCACAATAATTAATGTAATGGCAGCCTTCTTCCTGAAGCGACATCCCACTTGTGTGCAAAGACATTGTGCAAAATTTTTTCCCTGAAGAAGTACCCTGAACTTTTTTTAGCAACCTTTTTGCATACAAAACCAAGTACTACAAAGGTTATTTCAACATGTACCCACTTCTTGTGCACATTAGGATAATGCTGTAATTATCAGCTGAAATAATAGCTTCTCTTCTCTGCCTGTTGATTAGAGACAAAAAGAAACAAATTATGTGAGCAGTGTATGAAGCCTGCTGAATGGGTCTTGAGACACTTTGATTTGCTCTAAAACTGATCTTTACAGCATTTAGGAATAAGTACCTTTCTAGTCTTCCCAGATAAACAACTCTTGAGAAAATATTAACCAGCTTAAAGTGGCGTTCCTAAGGGAAAATCCTGATTACAGAGAAGAAGCTGCTAGAAGTAGGTGACTGCCAAGATTTCCGTAATAAAAACACAGGCAAAGTGAAATTGAGGAAAATCCTACAAGTTAGTATATGATGCCAATGTCCCAGAAGGCTTAAAAAAATTCTCAGAACAAAAATATTTTAAACCCCTTCCTTCCTTCCTCCCTCCCTCCCTCCCTCCCTCCCTCCCTTCCTTCCTTCCTTCATTCCTTCCTTCCTTCTTCCTTCCTTCCTTCCTTCCTTCCTTCCTTCCTTTCCTTCCTTCCTTCCTTCCTTTCGAAGGAGAAGAAGACTTTTTTTGGTTTTTCTTTTATACAATATCTTTCTCCAGGTCTTTGGCTAAAGCATTGGTAGACATTTCTGGACTTGGATTACTTTTACTGGTGATATTTTTTGTTCAAAGAATTCCTGTGTGTGTACACATAGGCACTAAGAAATGCCCCAAAAATTCTCTTAAACTTTGAAAGAGATAAAATTTAATAATCTGCTGTTATCTTTAATAATAAGTATCCTTGAAATGCTGCATCCAGTTCTGCTTAGCTGGTTAGACTGGAAATACACAGTTTCTTCTAGTTTTAGGGTGCACAAATCTATGTCCTGCGTGGAGGAACCACACATAGAAGCTTAGTGTGTAATGTACAAAAAATATATTTACTTATTATAACTTCTTTTTTTTTTAAATCACTGATTCATAGGGTGCTTCCTTTATCACTGGCCAGTTCAATAGTTTCTAAAAATGGTTTGTGCTAGTGTCTAAGAAGCTCTGACCTACCTTAACACAGGAAACTATGATTATACCATGAGGGGACTTAAAAGATAAGCAGAAGAAATCTCTCCTCAAATTTTATACTTTCTCTTAATTGTTTTAGAGATCAATAAAGTAGTGGCCAGCATATGATGGACCTCAGCTTGCTATTAGAGCATGTTTCTACTAGTAAGCCTTTCCTACTGTGTCTAAAATACATGCTTACAGAAACAATTTGTAATTTTGAGTGCTAGGAAAATAAAATAATTTTAATTGTTGAACGACTCATTCAACTTGCCTCAATTATTTGATTACTGGAAGCAGTGTGGAGAAAGGTGGTGCTAAAATGTCACATTTCTCGATGCTAGTGTAGGAGAGGGAAAATGCTAGCAGCTGCCTGTGGGAAAAGTTTCATCTCCTTAATTACATCTTTTAAAAGCTGTGGTGGTGTTTCCAGCAGGGCAAGGTGGGGCAGTGCTGGAGCTTGTCCCCAAAGGCAATGTGACTTGAAGGCATAACCTGATCCCTTGCAGCATGACCTTGGCTGAAAGATGAAGGAAACACAGCCATTGCCTGCAGAGTAGAGATGCACCCACTTTTGTATAATACCAGCTGAAGTAGAGGACAGAATTATAGTGAATGAAAATTTAAGACTGACACCACAGAGGAGAATTTTACTGACATTTTAAAGGGTTATTTTAAAGCAATATTTTCAAAGATGTAAATAGCAGTTATGCTGCATATTTTAATTTCCATTTTGTGGCCATCAGATATTATTAGATATTTTTTGTCTTTGAGAACTATTTAACTAAACCAGATAAATGTCACGGCTTTGGTAATCGGGGAAAGGAGCGGTCCCGCGACGGGGGTTCTTGCGCTGACCCCTGAGGAGTAGGTCTTCGCTTGGGGCAGCTAGTGGCGGCTAGTCTCAGGATATGTGAGACAGCTGAGCATGCTAGCGCAGGCAGGAGCGTCTGTAGCGCAGAGCTGCTGAGAGTCCCGAGCCGAGAGAGAGACATGAGACAAGATGTTGTTCTAAGCAGTGGTGAAAGCCAATCCACTTTATTCAAGAGGGTATAGGGTTTATATAGGTTCGGTTAAGGTAGGTTCTGGAAACTGGGCGGAGGGAGGGAGGAGCATGCAAATCCTCCTACAAACATTGGGCAGGGAAAATTAATATGGATAGAGGGGTGGTAAACGGGAGGTAACAATCAGGCTTTCCCGCCAAAACTCTGTGATTGGCCGGTACCTTAGGGTACCCGGCCAATGGAAAAACTGTTGCTGTATCTGCCAAGGCAGGCACCAAGTCCTTATGGGAAGAAGACGATTAAAGCAAAATGGAGTCCAACCTAAGATTAGGTTTTCTTCCCAAACCTAAAACACACATTAAATTAGTCCATCATGTAGTAAGCAAGTTGGTCGATGTCTCTTCCTCGCCAGCACCTTTTACTGTGCGTGCCTTCCACTCTGTGAAGGACGTCTCGGGTGTCTCGGTGTTTCCCTGGTCCACAACGCCTGCCTTCCACATTTCATAAGTGTTCACTTTCTCCCTACTCCCAACAGATAAATAATGGAATTGCAGTTCAATGGAATAATGTAGCACATAAATTTCTAACATACATTTAAGATCCCTAATTCAGAATCATTCATAGTAATTATTCGTGTGTTCATAGTTGGAACGAATGCTAACAATCATCAAATAAATAACAGTTTGAAAACAGAGGTCTCACATACTAGTTAAAATCAGGTGAAAACTCTTTTTTTTTAGACTGCTTTATCCATTAGCCAATTCAGTACATATGGTGAATAGCTAAAGTTTGGCTTCACACACCAGAGACTCTGAGAAAGGGAGAGTGACAGGAAGAAATTTTTGACTGATTCACATTCTTTCTGCTAACTGCTCTATTAGGACAAGTGAAGTTTAAATTGCTTGATTGAAAATTTATTTTATTTGCTCAACCTTGAAGTTAAAACTGTCCTCTTCCTTGACTCTTTGTGCCTATGAAATCGTCAGAGTTGATAGCCCATAAAATAGATTAACTTTTCACTGGCATCCTATCAATATTTTGTCATCTGAAAAGATCAGGGAAGCTAGAATTATGTGGTTTTGTTTCTCCTTGGAAAATATGTTAAAGAAAACTTGAAGCTTGACAGGAAGTGATACCATTTGTTTGGTTGTGGGTTGTTTTCTCTTTTCAATTTAAAATGAGAAAATAGTATATTTCCAAAAGGAAAAGACTAAGAATGTTTTGATTTACCAAACTTTTCAAAAACAGATGAGAAGTTTGTCTGCAGGACCCTAAGAACACTGGATGGAGACCCTAATATTTAAAGACTTCCTAATCATGAAATTTGTTGCAAATGTTTGTCACTGAATTGTATACTGTATTGAATAGACATTTAAGATTCTATTACTCCACAGTATATGTCATATGAAGTTTAATCCATATTTTCATTTTGCCTTAACTTTAGGTGAATGTTCTAATGAAAGACTGTATCTGAATGAGTTGGATCTTCATTGCTGATGGTGATTCAAAGCTTTAAACCAATCATTATGTATAGTATACCATTCTCTTCTTTTATTTTCTCTTTGAAGCCCCTTAGACTTTTTAAATGGGTTTAGGAAAGAAAGTATCTCATAGAGTGTCAAATCTGGCAAATTGGAGGCCAGATAGCAACAATTCATAAGTTAAATCCCTGGCAGCATTCTGAAAATGAATCTTGAGGGAGTATCGGTTTTCCGATAGCCATTTCAGAATATCTTTAATATGTCTGTTGGAAAAAAAAAGTAATCTGATTATCTTGAAAGTAACTGTTTATTTACATTCAGCTGTAAAACAATGAACACAGACGATATTTCTATTTTAGCAATTAAAACTGGTTATTGTGCACACAGCTTTTTTCTTTTGAATATAAAAATAAAGAATCTTCACGTGTTACTAGGTTGTAAGAAGGTTATTTGGTGATTTTCGCATCTGCTTTCAGAGAGGTGGTATAATGAAAATCCTGGTCAAATTACTATCATGGATGCTGAATCACAGAATAATTTAGGCTGCTAGGGCCCTCCAGAGATCTCTAGTCCAAATCCCAAACCCTATTGAAGGGAGTAAGGCTAACTTCAAAGTTAGATCAGAATATTCTGCATCTTACTGAGTTTTAAATATATTCAAAGTTGGAGAGACTACAGCATTTCTGGGCATGCTTATTTTTATTTCCCCCCCCCCCCTTGTACCTAATCAGAATTTCCCTTGTTTCAATACACAACTTGCAGATAGAAAATTCTAGCTCAGCTCCCCTAAAATCTCCCTCTACATAGTTGAAGACTCCAGTGAGGCCTCCTTAATCGAGCAAGCTTTACTCCTTCACACTCTCTTTATGGATCGTAAATCCATATCCTGCTGGGCTTTCTCCAGTTAGTCAATATGTATTACATACTGAGGAACCCAAAACCAAGCAGAGGAAACATGACCTCAGAAGTGCTTCAGAGAGGGTAATACTGCCTTTGTCCTTCTAGGCTGGCACTGCTGAGCATTCTTACTTGTCCTTTCCTTGTTGTGGCACTGGATCTACCCCTACTCAGCCATGACTTAATCAGAAGTTTCTGCACAACACCTACCCTGCTCCACCTTTTGCCAGCCTCCTCTGCAGGTTCTCTGAGTGGTCTTTTGTAAATAAAAGGGTTTTACAGTCTTCCAGCTTCTACCATGTCTGAAACCTCAGAAGCTTTCTCAGAGCCTGGGTTACTACAGCATGAGGAGTGATTGCTGTAGCTTATGCCTGGGATTATGCTCCTTGACATATCTCCATCAGTGGTCCTTGGGCAGTCACTCTCCATACAGCACCACTGAACTCAATGGACAACTTCAGTATATCCCTGTTCTCCCTGGAGTTGTGGAGATAAAGGGAAATGAAATCTATCCTTAACTTTTCCTGCACTCCAGGACTGAATAATGAATAATGAAAGAGGTAATAGGCAGTAATAAAGTAGGAGGTAAAAAAAAAAAAAGAACCTTGTCTAGTTGAGAGGAAAAATTTTTATGTGTCTGACTGAATTGTGTCTTACATTGAAGGAACAATAAAATTCTCATTGACTTTAATGGACCTGTTATTTATGGAGAATCTCTTCTCTGGTGAGCATCTGTGACCTGAAATAGCCAGTAGCCTCTGACATACAAAGTAGTATTTTATCTTCATTCAAAGTTTTGCGAAACTAATAGAGCAAAACCAAGTAAATTCCCCCCCCCCCCCCGCCAGGGAAATATGCCCTTAGTAACTGGATGGCAAATATAATACATGCAAATCTTATTCTACTAAATATAAGTGATAAATTTATTAGGTTGACTATTGAACATAACTTTAACAACAATTAATTATTAATGACATTTTCATTTCATTATCATTGAGTATTCATAGTTCTTACATACTCCTTTTAATTGTTCTGTAATATAATTAATCAATTTAAATTAAGTTGCTCTGTGATCAATAATGATGTTACTGTGCCACACTAGGGTCAAGAAAAGTTCATGAAATAAGGAGAACAAAATGATTGTGAATATGTTTGGAAGAGACCAGAAGAAAGATATTTTACAAAGCACAGAAGTGACCACTTGAGATCTTTTCTTAATAGCTTTCTTTTATGGAACACAAGGGATTTGTGGGAATATAATCTTTTAAAACTGAAAGACAAAATTACATGAATCACGGTCTATCTGTTGACTTCCTTATCATGGGAAAATCTGTAGAAATGTGCCTCAGTAGGATTCAGATAAAATTAGATTCACATTAGTAAGAATGTAAAAGAAGGGAGTAACATTTTTCTAGCTCAGAAGGTGGCTACAAAAAATATTTATTAATTGTTCTGCTGGTTAGCCAAACCCATCCACAATAAGAAATCACAGCTACTGTGATGGGTTTCATAAATCGTTGGTCATGATCTACTATACTTTTCTTTAAGATCACCCCTACTTGAACAACCCCAACTTGATCTTTTCAAGTAACAGCAAGACTTGTGAGACATTTTTTGCTGCTAACCTACACAGAGACTAAGATGTTTGTGGATGCTCCCTATTAGAAGACTTGTGGATGCTCCCTATAAGAGATCACCTTGTGGGTTTATACAGTGTTATTCATATATCAGCTGCTTGTTCTCCCATTTAGCCTTATCAGTCATCTGTGGAGATTTTAGTCAGTTTAAAAGTTTAAAAGCCAAAATTTCCTTTCTGTGGAAAGCAGTTCAGGAATAGAAGTGATCTCAGAGCTGATCTCATCTCAGGATCAGGCTGGGACATGATTTAGGAATGTACCCAAACCCAAGAGCTCAAAAACACTCCTGGGTCCTCTAGACAAACACAGCCTCACCTAAAGCTGTGTAAAGCAACCGACGTTCTCTGTTCATCTGAGATTAAAACTGAAGACCTGTGATTTTAAGGTTTTCAGCTGGTGCTATCAAAACTCCAAAAGTGTCTTGATCCCTTTTACACTTTTTTTTTTTTTTTTTACAATGTAATTTGTCTTTCTAGAACCTTGTCTTGTAGACCACTGTGTTCATGCATGACCAGGCTGCAGCTAATCTTTAAAAAAATTAAAAATCACCTTTTCCATTCCAGTATCTGCACCAAACCTAAATGCTGTAATAAATTACAGTGATAGTCCAAACTGTTGTAGTAAAATCCTTTGAAAAGAATGAGGAAAACAAACAAAACAGAAGGCCTACAGATTTTAAAATTAGGACAATGTGTTATGCCTTGTATAAATATAAAAACCCACTAAAAGCAAAAAAGTTACACTATTGAAATAAATGGTAGCAAATAAAGCATTCTCAATTTGGTAGAAATTGGACATACCAAATCCCTGAGTGGATACTCACTTGTCACTTTGAGGGACATATATTGATAGAAATGAATATCTTTATAAGGAAGGAGAATTTCATTTTATAAAATACTTGTTCAGACTATCCAGTCCAAGGAATTCAGATCTGATCAGAGAAATTTAATTTTTATTACTACTGTGGTCTTTGAAGCTTTCTACTTATTTCACTACCTAGATCAACAATCTTCCATGAGAGTTTAAGTGCCAACAACAGAGCAAAGGAAACAGTACAAAATTATGTTAATTTCTCAAGGTTAATAGTGTGCTTAATAGTAACACTAATTAGGTGGGTATCTACAGAAGATACTGTTTGTCTGGGGTTTTTTAAATAAAGGTTATTAGAGCAGTTTTACCTTTCACTATCATCATAAAAAAAAAAGTTTTATCATTAAAACTGTTTTGAGCTTCAAGCTCACCTGCACTTGAAAGATTCAGAGCAAAATACTGCAAGTTTTGATCTAAATCCTTCTATGGCATATAAAATTTGGATAAGGTTCTGATACTTCTAGAGCATATTGAGAAAATAGATCCAAGCTTCAGGTTTATGAGAAATCTGTCTCGTGTTATTTTCCAACAACTTTCTTAATCTTTCACTGATTTGATATGACCTCGAACAACACTTCAAATTTTTTATACCTAATTTTGCCCAAATATAGGAAGAATGTACTACATTAGCTGGAATTCTATGGCTTTAACTAATTAGCTTGTTTTAATTTTTAAAATTTATTTTTAACATATCAATAAATGAGCGTTACAACTTTTCAATTGTAACAGTTTCACAGTGAGACATTGCAGTAGAACAGTATCTCTTCAGATATTCTTTCTTACTTTAAAATCAGTTCACATGAATCAAGTTTATGCCCCCTTTATATTCTCTAAGTCCCCTTTATATTCTCTAAGTGCTCATTCTCTAAAGCAGTTTGTGTGAATTGGTTTAGCTGGCTAGACTGTTTGTGAAACCTGCATTTAACATTTATGCAAAATGAGCACTCACTCCTGGCAGTGTTATCACAGATTGATCAGAGATTGTTAGCTATTTTGTGCAAATTAATTGACCAATTGCATCTAACAGTTTAAATAACAAATATACCATGGGACAGAGTTTGACATGTTTGAATAGTCCTTTTGTTCACTACATTTAGGCTCCCACAGAAAGCTGCTATTCAGGGTGAGCAGGAGTACTGACTGATGGTTAATCCGCATTTTCTACAGACATGAGGTTTTCATGACCAAGCTATAAAAATTAAGGCATAGTAATTAATTGGATAATTTAAAATAGATAATCTAATAAAAATATTAGTAATGGTCAGGAGTCTCTCACGAGCAGAAAAATTAGTTCATTGCAGAATGATTCACTGTGAATTATTCACGCAGCTCGACAAATGATTCAGACTGACAGATTGATGGATAGAACATGCCCATAAAAACAGGATATTCCCCACTCTTTGTTATCCTTTGTGTGCTACACATTCTGCAGCTCTATCTGAGATTCTACAAGTACATGCAAAGCAATGAATGCTAGCCAGCAAAATGATCTCTGATTTTCCTACAGCACAAAATTAAAGGAGCAATTGGTTGAAGAAAGAAATTAAAACTACATTCTTAATTTAAAGTGGAGTTATCAACTGAAATGCATATTATGTACTATTTGGAATCAGTTTTATAACAGATGTGTGGAAAAGGCTGGAGTTAGCTACTTTATTTTTAATCTGGTCAAGTAAAACTCTTGTTAGTAACAAGAAAACAAACAGTCATAGGAAAAGAGTCATATTTTTTTAATTGAAATCCAAACTTCTAGTGGATAAAGTACTGTGATGAAATATGCTGTGAAACTTCACTGATAGTAGCACAATATTTTTCTGAAATAATATGTTTTGGAACTGACGTATCCCTGCTTCTTCACATAATAATAATAGTTGTAATAATATTAGTAGTAATAATAATAATTCCATAGTTTTGCATAATTTTTTTCCTGTGGAAGTTACAGTAATACTGAACTAGATCAAGTTTAACCTGATGAATTTATGAATAATTCCTTTTAATTTTTAGCATGAAAAACTTTAGCTAAAATAGTTTCTGTGTTGGCAATTTAACAGCTTAGTGACTGTAAAGCATTTACAATAAATGGCACATAGTCTTCAAAAAGACAGAATAAGTCTGTAATCTTAGTTGAATATGGAGCTGCTACTTTTAAATACCACAGCTGGTACCCTTTGATTAAGTAATGCCTATCAAGTGGATTACTGTAAATGGAAATTTCATAGTGCTTGTATTCAGATAGGAGAGGCCAGGTTTGTAGACACATGTGCACTGTGGTTCAACTGCATAGTGCAGTGAATGTTTTAATTGAAGAAGCAACATGAAACGTTTGGCCTTTTGGATTTTATTTGCACTCTTCTGCAGCCATGCAGAAAGATTTGATACTGAACATGAAATTTGAAGATAATTTGCCTAATTTTTTTATATGCTATGTATCTTCTAGGAAAATAGAAAAAAGAGAAAAAATTCTAGTCTTATTCCTCCAAAAACTGTCATGATATGTTCAGCACCCTGCTCTAGCCTTTGGGGTGGATTATTAACTGAGATATTTTCACTTATATAATGCTCCTAAAAAGTGTTACTTTTACTGACAGAAATGAAGAAATTAGTACTATCTTAAAGATCTTGTAGTCTATTACCACCAATCTAAGAATCCTTGGACCTTGGAATACTGTAGTTTTAGTAGATTATCACATGCATGGACCTCGAACCCAACTTTTCTCTGAGAAATAGAAGTGGCAGGCAATTCTTCATTTACAGTTTAAGTGCTCCACTCCAATAGTGATTTACAAATCTTGTTTAATTGTTAAGGAGTCTTGAGATGCATAGATATTTTGTTCATAAAGTTAGCATCTCTGTACAGCCTGATCCAGCAAACATTTACACTTACAAGAAGTTCATTCAAAAATCACTGTCCATAAGTAACACTGGAAGGAGATGGCCAAGATGATTGGAGAAGTTATATGGGAAAGACTGAACTTGGGTTGCCTTCTCATACTTAAAAAGTTCAGACCCATGTTTTCCACTTCATTCAAAGCATTTCCTTCCAGGATGGTTTTCAAAAGAGTTTTCTGAACATAATTCCCATTTCCCTTGTCAAGCTAGCTCACTGTATGGCAAGGAACACAGCAGTCATAGGACCAGAAAAAGAAAAAAAAAAAAAAAAAAAGAGGAAAAAAAAAAAGGAAAAAAATTGTCATGAATTTATTTTACAATAGAAATGGATTGCTTCTTTGTTTTTCAGTACAGTACCATCCATAAGCATCACTGGGCATCTGAAGGTGAATCCATAGTCACCTTCTCCATGCTCTCTTTCAAGAATTTAATTTGCTGTTCCTGGAAAATTCAATGGTACATGAGGTAAAAACTTTGAAGTCTTTTAGAAAATGAAAACTTAGTCCTGAGAAAAAGAGGACTTTACTTCCTTTGCAGTGCCTAGGAAAGCAGCACACACACTGAATAATGTAACAGGCAGAGTGGGTGGGTGTGCATGTGCAGGCAGAACATCCCAATGCCACTGTTGCTTCACAATGAAAATTCATTCCCAGACATGTCTTTTCCACACAATCATTTTAACACGTTCTTCCTAACCTGAACATGTTGAGCACGAAGGAACTTCATGCATCATGCTGTTTATTCTTGACCTTTCCTGCTGGGTTCAGGGAGGTACATGTCTTTTACTTTATCTTGGAAAAATCTAATTAAAAGAGAAGGGAGATATTTAAATGTGTGAAATTTTAATAGACTTTCCCACTGTAGCAATTGTACATTATGTCATCTTGGACAAATTTTGACTGAATTAGCTTTTGCAGAATGCCCACCAGACCTGCTTTCACAGGCTGTTTTGCCATCTGCACTATTAAAACATCCTCATTAAGTGTGCCTAGGGTCTAATCTTTTGCCACTGAATACAAATTGTCCACAATTCACAGCCTGAAATAGAATCACAGGAATTAATTTTTTAAATTAAACTTGCAAATTAATTATACCAGAAACAAAAGTATATATCTAGTTATAGTAAATGTAACCTGGAAAGGATGCAGATTAAGTTGGTCACAGATAGTGTTAATAATGATAAGATACTAATAAAGTACAATTATTTGACTCATGGGTGTTCAGGAAAGTTTTAATATATTTATATTGCAAGTCTGACAGAGCTCTTGTATTTCTCTTGAAAACTGCCAAAGATTCTGTTCGGTAAACCAAATATCTGTTCTTTTAGATATGTAGAAGGAAGAAGGTTTTTTTCTTTTCCTGTATCCCCCTTAACTGTGATCTTGTTATAAAACATTCTCCCTCGTTTTTGTCTCTGTAAAAGTTAAAAAAAAAAAAAAAAAGTAGGGGAAAGTCTAGAAGGTACTGCCTGAAAACTGGTTCAGATCTTGTTCTGTGACTATCATCTTCCTGTTCAGACAAGTGTCCTGCACTTAAGATTCCTCGTCGGTTGTTCTCACCTATGTCATGAAAGATATGGTTCCTCTATATTACGACAGAGGGTGGAGCTAACTCAGGGTCAGCTTTGAGGCAGCTGGAAGTTGGTAAAGTCAATGGATTTCTAGAATGCAATTCTACTGTTCTACCATTAATGATGTATTTCCACTTGAAGTTTCCACTTTTGCAACAACAGCAAAAAGGCTGATGGGGGAATTCTGCCTAGAATGTGCATTCCTAAAATAAGACTTACTTAGTCTTCTTACTTACTTATTTAGAAATAAGTAGAATGGTGGAGAAGGCAAAGTAAAAGTAAGGAATACTTAAGGCATTTTTAAACATCAGAACTGTATAAAACCACAAAAGATGTTAAGTCTGGGTTGAATTGGTATTCTCAGGTTTTCCAGACTTTTTTGATGAAACTGAGACCTGAAACCCTATAAACATCCTTTACTTTGCACTCCGAGTCCTGTGAAATTTGAGGTTTCCTCTGAGAGGCAATTTACATTCTGAGAGTGTGCTAAGCCACAGCAGCTGGGAGCCTTGGCCACTCTGAAAGAAAATGGGCATATGTTGTCATGGTTTGACAACAGGTTTTCAGGACTATAATGCTTCACTGGAATTCAGACATTCAATAGAATGCCTACAAATTATGATTTTGGATGCAGAAAATGTTTTGAAAATTACTGATTCCATTTCCAGCATGCTGAAGGGAATGGCATTTTCTGATGACAGCCTAAATATCTAGCCTGTGGAGCTGTATGATGTATGCAGTTGTTTTCTGCCTTTTAAGCCCCTCTGAGTCCATCTTCGTACCTGAAACTGTATCAAAAGGTAAATATCTGAACATTTGTTTCCTTGGGAAAAAGAATATAGGGAAAACACTCTATCAATTTTTTTAAGGTAAGTAGTCTAATGCAAAAGCTGTTCTTGAAGGAGTAAAGAGAAAGCAGATCTCTCTCAACACTGAACCAGCAACACACTTTTATTCCTCTGAAGTAAGCATCTGGATTTCTCAGGCTATCACAGTTCCTTTCATGTCTTAGAGTTGGGAAGTTTGACTGCCACGTCAGGGCTTAGAGTCTTGACTATTGGGTTAGAACTCCAGACTACCTTTTCTGTCATGACTACTGACCTAAGAGCAGCAATGAAGAATGATTTGGAGGTAGATAAGTACACCCTCATCCAACCCACAGATGGCTGTCACCCTTCTATAGCAGATGAATGGTGCATTGATCAGCATGTGCCTTCTTACCTTGTGGATACAAAGACATCGGGATGGCATATTTCCTCTTTATCTTGCACTTTGCACACCACATCTATCAAGAAAAAATGTGGGCTAGGCCACTCAAAGGCAAAACAAGCTGTTTCAGCAATACCAGGATGACTCAACAAGGAAATGACACAGGGAGAATGAAATGTTTATCTCTTTCAAAGGACGCAGACAGCTAACTACTCATTCAGAAGCACTAGGTGTGGCAGTTCCTTATTCTCCATGATCCTGTATCCAGTCTAAACAGCAGTTCATATCAACAGTTCCAAATCATGGGATGCATTTAAAAAGTCCAAATGAACATCTGCATCATGTAGCTGCCTTTCCTGCTACAAGGTCTAAATACTAGGGAGGGAGTTTGTTCAATATTAAACTTGAAAGAACTGGACTGTAACATGTTTGCAATTACTTAAATGTGTAGAGAAAGAATCCAGCTCAATCTAGTGCAAGGCAGAAAATTTTTTTTCAGAAATGACTGTTAGGTCTGATTTATTCACATCACATTATTGCCCATAAGTCAGAAAGGTCATATGTATTCCAAGCCAGACCAGCAGATAAAGCACAAGGAAAAGGGTATTCTGGAGTTTGGGGTAAGGCCAGACTGTGCAATGCTCAGGATAACTGGTTTTTTGGACTCTATCTGAGCCTTTCAGGAGATGGTTTGCTTGGACTAGAATTGATATTTAGACTGTCAGTAGAGGAAAACTGAAAAGAAGCAGAGGAAACCAAGGAAGTGTATGCCAGAACATGCTGACTCACACTTTTAAAATTCCATGGTGGCTCTGGTAAATCCATCACCAGCAGCGGCAGGGATTTTCCATGGGTTCTCTGAAGAGAAGGGAAATAAAGTCTTCTTTTGCAGCTATTGCCTGGACATGTCTCAGAGCTGGGCCTCTCCCAGGGATGTTGAAAGCCTTCTAATCCTCTCTTCCACCTGCTCCAGCACATCACATTTCGCAGCTCAGCAAGACTCTATCTTTACCCCTCAGCAGTGGGACATTTTAGGCAGAAGAGGATTAAGCAGGCCCACACAGATTTAAGTGCAGCCTGCAACTAGCCACAAATGTATTATCTGCATAAGCCATCGTTATTGGAAAGAACATAAAACAGAGTTGTTGAGTTGCACTATTTTTGATTAATTGGTTTCTGTTAAGGCACGAAGGAAGAGTTTTGCTAGCTAAATAATGATATTCATTACAGTTTATCTTCATTACACCACGTTTCTATAAATTAACATTATTTGTTTGAACAAGGGGAACTGAGCCTTATAAAGAAATATGAGGGGAAAAATGACTGAACAAAATGTGTCACACCAAACATTAACACTATAATGTTAAAGAGACATAAGTCGGACAAATGTAGTTGGCTAAATCAAAGTGTGCACATAGGGAACTTTAAATATCAATGTGGGTGTTGCTTATGTTTCCAATTTTCCAGTATTAAAACATTGTCCCTAAAATCATAGTGTTTTACTTCATTAGATGTTGTACAATTTCTTCATTAGGAAAACAAGAAAAATGACAGGAATATGATTTTCTTCCATATTTTTTTTTCCACAAAGACCTAAAGTGGTGTTGGGATTTGGAAATTATTTACATGGATCCTCAAAAGCTGGTCGTTTATACTGGAAAGACTTCTTATTACTGTAACTAATCATATGCAATCGTCTTTGCTTTTGTAAAGATGAAGTTCCTCATATGATACTCTTCTAAATGTTCTTCTTCTTTGGAACTGAGATGTGTACTCGCTCTGAACTTGGGTTTGGCAGAGTGTTTCCCTTTGCCTGGGATCTCTGCCAGAAAAACATGAAGACATGGGGTGGGACAAGGAAAAGAATAGGCTAGCTTGAGGGTGAGGTTAGCAGCCTGTGGCCAGGGGTTACAGAAACTCAAAATATGAAACTTTCAATGAAAACAAATTTTAGAAAAATAAAAAATTATTTAGGAAACAAATCTTCCAAGCCATAAGAGTGTTCAGATGGAGATGTGCTGGGCTAGACTCCTAATTTCTGCACATAAAAGAACTCCACTGACGGTAATAATGGTAGAAATTATATCCTGATTTGGACTCATTATTTCTTCAAACTAGCAGGGTGAAAATAATTATTTGAGTTGACATTTTTACTGCATTTTCTTCAGTGAAGCTTGAGATTATTTTTGTGTTCCTTTGTAAATTTTAAACAAAATCCATGTAAACCAGACTGATTTTAAATAAGTACTCTGTAAGGAGGAGGTAGCTTTTCCTTGTCTGAAGAGAGATAGGTTTGAAATAATATATGCACGTCTATTTTAAAATCATAATTTGTTAATATGAAGTACAGTGATAACTGCGTTTCTTTAGGCTGTTATGACAAAGTCAGTTACCTTTAATGATTACAAAAGAGTTAGACATTAGGAAAACATTCAAAAGTATTGCATAATTTTTGTTCCCTCAAATAATTAACCCTTTGAGCAGTAAGACTTCAGCTTGTTTAACTTATATTTGCCTCTTTTGTGTTGTTAAATAATAAAATAATAAAATGCTGCTTATATCCACAATAGAAAATAGTCCCTTTAAAAAAAATATTCTTGTAGCAGAGGTAGATGAGTTAAATTGTGAAGTCTGAAT
This sequence comes from Pyrocephalus nanus, assembly GCA_038380795.1. Taxonomy (NCBI): domain Eukaryota; kingdom Metazoa; phylum Chordata; class Aves; order Passeriformes; family Tyrannidae; genus Pyrocephalus; species Pyrocephalus nanus. Next base: position 44,619,789 of record CM076265.1, on the reverse strand, counting down.
TACTCAGGAAGACAGACTTAATTGGCTAAAAATGCCTTTCTGCTTGTAAATCTTAAAGTTCTAAGATAGTTGATTCACTGTCACAAATTCTGTCAAAGTAATCTTGACTTTTAAGAGTAAGTGTTCAGAGCTGAACTTACTTGGAATTTGATGTGCAGCTATCACTGCTCTGGATGGACCTAAGCTATGTGATTACATACACACTTGTCCCCTAGCTACACATAAACAGTTATGACACTTGTGAGAATGATTTTAACTGAAATAAACCTTGCCTGTGGATCAAACAAGATTGCATGTAGACACCACATCATCTCTGCCTCGAGGAGTGGTGAGAGCAGGAAAATAGGGTGTGACACCAACTGTTTGGCTTGTACATGCAAATGATGTTATCCTGCCCTTATGAGTCATTATATGCATGGTTCAGGATTAATGGAAATTTAAATTGTTGCTTGAAGCAGTGAGTTTTGTGTAGTGAGAACTTCAGGGCAAGTAATCCAGGGGTAATCCAGAGTTGCCCTATCTCCTTGCATTTTTCAAATCTGCCCACAGCCCATGCTGTAAGACTTGTCCAAATTATCTGATTTATTAGTTGCTGCAATTGCTGGTGTGAAAAAGCAGCTCCTTCTCCTCTGATAATGTAAATGTTGTCTTTCTATAACATTCAGTAGCTATTTAGGGAAGTGCAGGGGGCTCTGGAGGTTTGGAATATGCTTAGCAAGACATAGTTTATCAATCTGTATAGTTTCCTTGTGTCATGTACTGCCAATATTGATTATCTCTTTGAGACTAAATATCTATGTGACTGTTGTTGGCATAGTAATAAATTTCTTAATTTATGATGACCTTGGTTAAGTCACAGATGTAATGGATGACTCACATAGTATTAACATTCTTCACATCCCTATAAACTCTCAAACTCCTTTTTCTAAGGCTGACTCCCACCTACTTCCTCATTAGGTTCTTTGTATGTCTCACAATTGAGCTGAAGCAGAAGACCTGGGCTGATGGTTATTAACATCATCATCATCTCTTTGCTGTACCTCTGAGCACCCAGAGCGTGAGAGAGAGAGTCAATCTTTATTAAAAGAAATGAGGACTCTTCTTTCAAGTTATTTACTTTTCTTGCTCTATCGTACCTTGTCAACTTTCTTTATAATCTCATTTCTGTAGATGATTTGAAAAGCAAAACCCAAATACTCCCTTCAGATCCATTCATCCATCAGTCCAGCTCTCTAAAATTATTTTCTTAATGTGATTATGCATATTTGATTCTCGATCATATTTATAAAATCTTCAATCAGGAAGCTACCCTATATAGCAGAGAAACTGAAGCTGGCTACCCACTAAAAATCTTTCTCAGAATAAAACTTTTTAAAACTTTTTAAAAATTAATTATGGAAATGGCAGCTGTTGCCTACAATTAGACTGTAGAATGGTTTTCCAAACTGATAGTCCCCCATTAAAAAATAAAAGGCTATGAGGAGACAGTTTTGGATTAGGTATTTGGTTATAATTCTTGAAACCTCAGAAGAAAGCAGAATAATTTATGTATTAGCCTCTAGCCTTCTGGAGAAAATGTGAAAAGAGTTAGATTTAGAACTTCGAAGCATGTTTTTGGGTGTGTGGTTTTTAAAATTTTGTATACTGATTTAAGAACATGTTAAAAATACAGTAAAATATAAAGGAATTTTTTGTTAGTTGTTTGTTTGCTTCTTTGAATATAAGATCTTTTTCGTATACACTGAGTTTTGAAACTCTCACAAAAAATGTTAAGGTCACTGAAAAAAGTCTATAAGCAAGTATACTAAATGTTACCATTAGACAGGGCAAAGCAAACAGATGAAGACTTTGGTCTTTATGTCTCATATAAAATCACACCATATTCGGAGAGACAAGTGAAAGAGAAATATATCTCAAATTCTCTGCTATTTTTTCAACTTTTCAGTGAAAGTATTATATTTTATGTTTATATAAATAGGTGTATCTGTCTGCATACATATACCTGAAATGAGAACATAGAATGTAAAAATAAATCTATGAGAAAAATGTTGTGTCTGAAAATTGTCATTGATGTTAATGGAGTTCTATTTGACATATCAGTGGAGAATCTAGTCTGTGTAAATCATTAAGAAAAACTTTCTGTTTGCTGCATTCAAGAAGGCAAGCACAGTTGACATCAAGGTTAATATAAGAAAGCTACTGAAATGAAATCCATCCGAAAGTACATTTGGTGTTCAAATTTACAGTTGCAAAACAACCTATAAGTAGAAGTTAATCTTTATTGTTTTCATAAATTGCTGAATTTGACATTTGAACATTTTTTCAGTGAAAGCTGAAGTTCAAAAAAGAGCAACAAAGCATAAATAGGAGGATATGGTGATGTTCTCATTGGGATATGGAGCACCAAACAAAAATCCCTCAGCTTTATATCCGTGTTCTGTAATTGACATCAGGATACTATAAAGATATCAAATCTGTGATATTGTTAATGCTGAGAATCCTGAGGTTCAGGACTTATCTTGAAAACATGTAAAGAAACTCTTCTTAGGATTAATTGGAGTTTGTTAAAAAAAAATAATAATAAAAAAATCTTTATTCATGTTCTTTATATATCGACACTCCATCTAAACTTTCCTTTAAATAACAACTTATACAACTTTCTTACAGAGTGTCAAAAAATACATCTGATGGAAAAATATCTTTACTTAAGTATGTTTTGAATTATATTGGAAAGAACAATATACATCACAGAAAATATTTTATTCAAAGCTCACATAGAATGCAATGGAGACACAATTATATTACAATTCTCAATACGCCCTGGGACTGCATATTTATTAATATTTCTACTTTAAATGAAGTATTCCAGATTTGGAACATTCAAAGAGCAAACACAAAATATGATTAGGATTTTAATTCATAAAATTCATTAAATAAACCCATAAATCTCATATATTTGAAACATATTTTCAATTAGTCATCAGTATTCCTCTCAAGAAATTATCTGATAGAAAAAGAATGAGCAGCGTGCATATCTTTTTTGTTTGTTTGTTTGTTTTGTTCTGGATGCTGCCTGAAATTTTGATTTCAGGTTCTTTAACTGACTAAGGTAATACCTGTGTAGCTCAGTCATTTTAACTGAATGCAAATGCTGTACCACTACAGTTAATTTAGAAAGACGAATAGTCTAAACTTGCAATTCAGTTTCAAGGTGAATTGTCTAATATATTATATTATACTCCTGCAAGAGGAACTTGGGCTTGGTAAGTTCCTAATTTAAATGTCTCCTTTAAGTACTCAAAGCAAGGTTTCATAAATCTCAACAAAATGCTAATAATTTTCAGAAATTAAGGGATACACGCTGCCTTGTACTTCACATTTCAGTGATATGGCAGAAGCACAAATGAACTCTGAACTCTGGTCTTTTAAAGCTTACATGAAAGGTCTTTTGATACTGAAATACCTCACTTTTTGCTGAAGTTATTTGTCATTCACATCTTCACTTGTATGTTCTAATGCTCTTAGGGAGTTTATTTTTTTATTAGCAAAACCTTTGCCACTCTCCTTCAAATCTTCAATTGAGTACCAATAGCTTACATGCATTAAAAACATGTACAGTTATCAACCAAAGAAGAAAAATGTTCATTTTAACATATTAAAGCAAATAAGCACATGTTTGACAAAACCACCCCAAAACCTTGCTGGAAACTTGTCATGATATGACAAGAAGTTTATTTTTCAAACCAGTCTCTTTTTTTGCTATTGTATATTCAAGTTATGGCACTTGATATTAAATTGCACAGTCTAAAACACACAGCTCCATAGGCTATGATGATCTGTCTCTGCTTTGCCCAGTCTGAAGTAAACATCATACATGTGGTACTCATTTCACATAAATTTCAGTTTCTGATCGGTGGTTACTGTCACTCGTTCAAGATAACAAAAAGAAAGTTACGGGAGAGCAATGTGGTGCAAAGTAGCCTGGAAGTTATCCACAGAGCATGTCTTTTATATCTCAAGTTGTAATCCAGCTCACAAGAATGCCTTTCATGTATGAAGAAAGAGTTTATTATCCTATCAGTATACAATCTGTTAATAACAAACATCAGGGGAGAGCTATTCATTTGCTCTGACAGCTTTGTGAACAGGCTTAGAAACTGTTCTGAATAGTAAAATACATTAAGAAAAATATGTTATTTATGGCAGAAGACAGGAAAGGGAGCTTTCCTCCTGGAATTTAGGAAACTTCAGCCAGCCAAAACATAGCAAAAGTTCCAAAATATATTTGAAAGATTAATGAAAGACAGACTCTGTTATTTTCACCTCAGATTTAAAGGTGAAAGCCACGTCACTCAGTGACATATTTTTCAAGGAACAATATTGACAAGCTATCAGTTTTACTCATACAAAAGCATGGGCAGATCTGAGTTCCTATGAAAAGCTGGTAATTTTGTTGGTCTGACCTCTGATTTGATTTTATGTCTATATTGTTAACCTGAATAAATATTTTCATTCAGTCTGTACTTGTGCATTCTCTGGTACCATCTGGCCTTGAGAAAGTTAAGGAATAGAAGATGGAGGCAACTTGCTCGTGTATACATGGGCCTGGAGGCCCATGTATTAAACCTCTAGACTTACTGTGTCTGATTCCTGTGTTTGATAGAAATTTCATTTTACTATTATATTTATTTTTAATATAAATTTTATATATATACGTGCACACTACTAAATCAAAAGATATTTTTGTTACTAACATTTTCACTGATTATGACCATGGCATTGCCAAAAACTAAACTTATAGCTAATAAAAAAGAAATGAAAAAAAACCCAAAAACATTTAGGCTGTTCACTATTTTGTGTTCCCTTAAGAAATAGTTGCACAGACATAGAGATGTAACTGAACAATTCAGAAATTCAGATTTTCTAATTGCATGTATTTTACATAATGGTATATAAGGCGCAATATATGGTAGATTTTCCATAGGTTCTTATTAGCTCTTATAAAAGAGTTCTGAAAGAGTTCAGCAAAGGATACTGTGTGATCCTTCTATCAGTTAGAATAAGTTTTTCTTGTTTTAAGTGCTTATACACTTCATAAACAATGGAGTTGGAAACTGATTTAGAGAATTCCTTCCTTCCCCTCCCTCCTCATGATTGTTAAATCTTAGAATAAAATCCAGATTTTCTGCCGGTCTAGTACCTTCATCACTTTTCTCTCAGGTAAGCTGCTATGACATGTAGGGCCAGGTGGTTACAGCTGGGTGTTGGAGATGCTGCTCATCAAGGCAGACCTGGGCCAGACACGAGGCCACTGAGCTCTGACACCTGCTCAGAAAATATGTGTATCAAAGATGGTAAGCAAGCTCTGCTGGCACCTCAAACCATAGCACAAAAATCCCACCATTGAATTTTACTTTCCTTAGTTGCTTATTGCATTTTTGTCCAGATCTTCAACAATATTTTGAATGAACCTTTGTTTTTTTAACTAAGAATATGTACCTCCTACCTGCACTTTTACAAGTGTGAAGCAATAACATCTGTAACCAACCTACAGTGAAAAAAGGCCTAAAGATTTTTTTTAATATTATGTTGTAAAATACATTTGTAGTTCCTGTCCTTGTTATTTGTATTTTAAACCCACATACCATATTTTCAAAGAAATAAAAAGAGACATTTGAAGAAAAAATCCTTATATGTAACAGTTTAGGTTTCCATTTATGAAGCAAAATTACTGTCCTTAATAGAAAAGATAATTCAGCAATCCAATTAAAGAATTATTGATCTGTTATGGCCATTACACAGTGAAAAGATTGACTATGAACTATTTTCATTAAAATTATTTATTCACATCATGTGATGGTTTGTTTGTTTTTTTTTAAATTAACTTGACAGCTGATGAAAATGTGCTGAACTTGCAGTCTGAAGTTCACTGTGTAAAAAAGACAGGTGAAAGCAGAAAAATAGCACTTTCATTTGTTAAGAGGAAACATTTTCTGTAAGGATCCAACATTTCCTCTCTGTAAGTCTACAGGGGCAACCCATGTAGGGTAATTCACTAAAAAAAAATCCAACAAACTGTATTAGAAGTTTTTGTGAAGAGCACAGACACTGGGAAACATAAGTTAATTACTATTGGGTCTGGAATTCTGACTCAACAGTCAAATGATGAACTTCCTCATTCTATATTGTCTTAGTGTGTCAGCCTACTCAGTTAAGAGTTGGAAACCTTTGGTAAAGACTGCATTATCTGTGAAGTGATGGCCAAACAGGTATGTACTAAATCACAAAGACTGAACTAGATGGGAAAATCCATTTTGCATCTGTGGCCATCTGATAAATGAGAGGAGAAGTGGATGAAAGACGTTTTTCTATCCCAGTGGTATTTTTTGTTATCAGTCTTATATCTTCAGAATTAATGGTTCATTATATTAGAGGCAAGGATGCATTATGGTCCAAATTTCCATCAAATCTCCCACACAAGTTGAAGTAAAATCCACTTGTCCAGTCAAAAAGTCAAATTTTCAATACCAACTGGAGTCTTAAAGATATAGTTAGGTCACTTTTCAAACATCATTTCCTAAAAGCACAGGAGCGGGCAGTTCCCAAATGTTGAAAGTCAAACAGGTAAGGTGGAAGGCTGGCTTGGCTAAGCAAGGATAGGACATCAAAAGCAGGAGAGTCATTCAGAGAGCTGCCAGGCTTTTCCCATGCTGTGACTACTCATGGTGTATTTATATTCTCTGTGTGTTCCAGTGAGAGAAGCCAATCTTCACTACCCAATGCAGGATAGACGGAAATCATTATCTGTAGTAGAAAGGTGTGGAACCCAAAACTGAGAAATAAAGATTTGTTCAAAGCCTCACAGTGATTCAAGCAAAATGCTCAGTTAAGAAACAATTCTCAACTATAACTATGCTTCATCACATTTTGTCTGGAAGTTTATCTTGTTCATGGCCAGACAAAAAACATTGTGGAAAGAAATATCCAGGATAAATTCCTTCTCTAGATAGCTATGGACATTCAGGAGAGGCAGGCAGCTACATTCACATGTTCAGACATACAGCCTCACACTCACAATATTAAGCTATTTCAGAATGTACTAGTAGTGTCTTGCTTTGTCTCTAACAACTTTCACCTGAGAAGATCATAAAGAGCCCTATAAATTGTTAAATGTATTGAGTTCTGCTGAAAACAAACCATCTTTCCATATACCTGTTTGTGGGGCAGGGAGGAAGTTATGTCAAAGGCAGAAGTATAAAAAACTTTGTGTTTAAAATTTACTTGATTTTGTTCCAGAGAGTCTCTACTAGTTTTTAAAGGACACACTGAATTTTCTTTCTCTCCACAATTCATGACAAAGAAGAACTCTTTCAACTTAATAAGACAGAACAGGTCAATATGAAGAAAAGTAGTTTGAACCTGCTTCATAAGCCATCAGGAAACACCATCAGCCAGGACATATTATGGGATTATTTTTTGCCTCTCAGTAAATTCTTGAGATCTTATTCAGTGCTTCTCTTGTCCTGTGCTGAAACCTGTGCTGCCTATATCAGTGGAGGAAAACTTACTAGTGATATCTGTTTTCCCTTACTGAGTGATCATGGGCATTAGATTTTCTTTTCAACCAAAATGAAGATAGAGAAAGAAATTAACATCTTGTGGATGTCTGAGCTAGTTTCTATGACTTCCTAGAAAGTTATAGTGAGATCAGAGAAAAAAAAGTTATAGCAAAATAGCTCTAACAGATATTGTGATTCTGGTGGATAATAAAAAAAATGCCTACCATGGACTGAAATAGTGTTCACCAAATACTATTGAAAATAAAAGAAAAAATATTTTTAGTTTGAATTTTTGAATTGTTTCTTAAGAAATAAAGTTAGATTAAAAATATTTTAGTCAAAATAATTTTTTCATCAGTATCATCTACTAAATTAGCTACATCTGTTTGAAAGATTTTACTTCAGTGATGTGTTGCTTATTATTTTTACAGTGTCAGCAGTTAACTAAACTAAAAATACTTTTTGGATGAGGAGGTAATAAAGAATATTTTTCTAAGTGAAAGTATGATATGTTACCTAAAATAGCTTTTTATTTTTCAAGAACTTTAGTTAGAGCTCATGGTAAGCCTGTCCTTTTTAAACAAGAGATTGTCCTTAATATTTGCTGGTTTGTTTTCGTTTTACAGCCTCAATATAACAAACAATATTTCTGGATTTCTGTCCCTTGTTGTCTGTGGATGATTGTTAGGCTGGCTTAACACTTTTGTACTAGAAACCGATGACCCAGTCAAGGCCATATAACAAGTCTGGGTCACTCAGGCATTTCCAAAAAGTCAAATCATTTTTTGCATTTTAAAGTGAAAAAGACATGTTTTAACTAGTATTGTAAGCATTAGAAAATATTGTGATAAAGACAGTTCTCATGAAACCCTGGCCCCATTGAACTCAATGAAGAAAAATCCACCAACTAAATAAAACCTGTCTGGACTTTAATATAACTTGCTTAAGATGCATACAGCTATGATACAGTGGCACAGCTACATTTTCCTTTCTATGTACACTTTTTTATGTTACTCTCTTTAGGTTGTTTGTGAGCCAGACTTGATTCAGCATGTTACAAATAAGTATGCTCTGTCTTCTCTAATAGAGACACTGTCTCTTAAAAAACTTGTATTTTTCCTTACAAACATTCAAACTGAAATGTATCTTTGGATTTCAGGGTTTTTAGTTGTCTGGCTGTCATTGGTTTCGATCTCAGTGCGCTTACAACTATTAAATTTTAGAACAAATAGATGCAAGATATCTCAGAAGGGAGTTTTTATCACATTATGTTTCCAGTTCAGTTCCCAATCCAGATAGCCAGGTCATGAATACATATACAACAAAAAACTAAACTTCCAAGTACGTCAGAGTTCACCAAAAAGTGCCAGGGTATTTCATACATGCCACCTTGACATCTTTAAAATATTATGATGTTTAATTCCCTCAGAGGTGTCTTAATCTAAGGTTTTCCAAAGAGCCTCAGGGCACAGGGAACAGTTGCCTGTTTTCTTTAGTTTCTGCTAGCTATATTTGGCTTAGCTTCAGAGGATCTTATTTTTCCCTTTAGATGTCCCATGACCATAAATACTATGTCAAAGGGTTTTGTTTTGTTTTTTTAAAACTTACAATTACTAGCTACAAATTCAAAACATCTTAAAATGAAATAGTGTTTGGGTTCCTGATTTGTGGGAAGTGTTTGAAGTGTTTGCAAGATATAAGCACACTGAAACATATCAGCTGTTAATGTAGCATTAAAGTTAATAAACTTTTTACATTTATTTATATTTCTGATAATTATGCCTCATGCTGGTTATATTATTATTATTATTATTATTATTATTATTATTATTATTGCTATTATTTAACAGTAGGGTTTAATTATATATTTAAACATTTTAGGATAATTCTACAACTGATTATACAGATGTTAAAGTGAAGACAACTCAATTTTTACTAAGTCCTGTAAACCCTTTTAAAGTGGAGTTTAAAAACTTTACATGTTTTGTGACTTCACAGAATCACAGAATCCCCCGAGCTGGAAAGCATCCGCAATAATCATCGAGTACAACACTCAGACTTGTACAGGACCATCCCCAAGAGTCACTCCATATATCTGAGAGTATTGTCCAAACGTTTCTTGAACTTTGTCAGGCTTGGTGTTGTGACCACTTCCCTGGGAAACCTGTTCCAGTGCCCAACCACCCTCTGGGTGAAGAACCTTTTCCTAATATCCAATTTAAACCTCTCCTGACACAACTTCAGCCCATTCTCTTGGTTTCTGCAACTTGTCACCACAGAGAAGAGATCAGTGTCTGCCCCTCCTCTTTCCCTCAAAAGCAAGTTGTAGACCGTGATAAGATCTCCCCTCAGTCTCCTCTTCTGCAGGCTCAACAGACCAAGTGATCTCAGCCACTTCTCATACATCATCTTTCAAGGCCCTTCACCACCTTTGTTGCTCTCTTTCAGATGCCCTTTAATAGCTGAATATTTTTCCTATATTGCACTATGCAAAAATGCACACAATATTCAAGGTGAGGCTGCACCAGTACAGAGCAGAGTGGAACAATCCCCTCCCTCTACCAGCTGATGGTGCTTTGTCTGATGCCCCCTAGGACACAGTTCACCCTTCTGGCTGCCAGGGCACTGCTAACCAATGTTCAGCTTGCCATAGAACAGGACCCCAAGGTCTCTTTCTGGTGGCACTGCTTTCCAGCAATTCATTCCCCAGTCTGTACAAATGTCCAGGGCTGCCCTATGCAGGTGCAGAATCAGCACTTCTCCTTGTTGAACCTCATATGGCTGGGCATTGCTCAGTCCTCTAATTTGTCAAGGTCTCTCTGCAGGGCTTCTCTGCCTTCAAGGGAGTCAACAGCTCCTCCTAGTTTTGTGTCATCTGCAGACTTGCTCAGTAATTTTTGGAATCCTGCATCCAAGTCCTTTATGAAGATTTTGAAAAGCACAGGGCCTAAGAGGGAACCTCACTAGTGACAGTCACCAGTCTGATGTTCCCCCGTTCACTATTACCCTTTGTGCTTGACCCACAAGCCAATTGCTCACCCACCACATGATGTGTTTACCCGGCTGTGTGCTGGACAGTTTCTCCAGAAGGATTCTGTGAGAGACAATACTGAAATCTGAAAAGATTACATCAACAAGCTTCCCTTGATCAGCTGGATGGGTTACCTTGTTATAAAAGGATATCAGATTGGATAAGCAGGAATTTCCTCTCCCAAAGCCAAGGTGGCTGTATACTAATACTAGTTGGTGTAGTGACAGTGTTGAGGAAGAAAGACATAGGAAAGCCCTCAGCCTCCTATCCCCCAGGGATCAGTGCTGGGCCCAGTCCTGCTTAATATCTTTATCGATGATTTAGATGAGGAGATTGAGTCCATCATTAGCAAATTTGTAGATGACACCAAGTTAGGAGGCAGTGTCAACCTGCTGGAAGGCAGGAGGGCTCTGCAGAGGGACCTGGATAGGCTGGAGAGCTGGGCTGATTCCAACAGGATGAAGTTCAACAAGGCCAAGTGCTGGTCCTGCACTTTGGCCACAACAACCCCTGCAGCGCTACAGGCTGGGCACAGAGTGGCTGGAGAGCAGCCAGGTGGAAAGGGATGTGGGGGTGCTGATTGACAGGAGGCTGAACATGAGCCAGCAGTGTGCCCAGGTGGCCAAGAAGGCCAATGGCATCCTGGCCTGCATCAAGAACAGTGTGGCCAGCAGGAGCAGGGAAGTGATCCTTCCCCTGTACTCAGCGCTGGTGAGGCCACACCTGGAGTATTGTGTTCAGTTCTGGGCCCCTCACTTCAGGAAAGACATTGAGGTGCTGGAACGGGTCCAGAGAAGAGCAACCAGGCTGGTGAAGGGACTTGAGCACAAGTCCTATGAGGAGAGGCTGAGGGAGCTGGGATTGTTTAGTCTGGAGAAGAGGAGGCTCAGGGGTGAACTCATCACTTGTACAACTCCCTGACAGGAGGTTGTAGCCAGGTGGGGGTCGGTCTCTTCTCCCAGGCAATCAGCAATAGGACAAGAGGGCACAGGCTTAAGCTCTGCCAGGGGAGGTTTAGGTTGGATATTAGAAAGAAGTTCTTTACAGAGAGAGTGATCAGGCACTGGAAAGGTCTGCCCAGAGAGGTGGTGGATTCACCGTCCTGGAGGTTTTTAAGATGAGGCAGGATGTGGCACTGAGTGCCATGATCTAGTAATCACAGTGGGGTTGGATCAAGGGTTTGACTTGATCTCGGAGGTCTCTTTCAACCCAGTTAATTCTACGATTCTATGAAAACAATTAAACCTTTCATATATTTTTATGACTGCTTTTAGAAATAGCAACATTTTCCTTCAGGCATTATACAATAAAGAAGTGTACGCTATACCTACCCTAAGAAATCTGCTATATTTAATACCTGACTATGTCCAATGTATTTGTGAGTTTATACTTTTTTTTCCTTTTCATTTAAGCAATAATATTTGCCTCCACATTTAATAAAACTACTAAGGATAGAAAAAAATGACATTTCATTTTCTTGGCTTTGGCTACCACATTGTTGTGTCTACATATGCATGCACTCATCTAGGGCTGCTCACACCCACTCTTCCACCCACCCATGTATATACAAAGCTAATCACAGTGTTTTTAAAATAAAATAATTCTTGAGTGCCTAACCACAACGGCAACCCTTCCAGCTCATTTGTTTCACCATGAATAAAATACATGGAATACTCCACTAGGGAATCTTTTGATTAAAATGAATATTATTTAAAACCACAGTATTTAAGCTTCTGTAGCTATGTTGTCTTCATTGCGATTCTGAAACAGTGTTAACAGAATTTGAGTTCACAGAATTCATAAGTCAAAATCATGAAGTACTCCAGACCAAATGTGCTAATCTGCTCTGGAATGTTGCCTCATTCCATCTGAAAAGTCTGTATTTGTATTGAAGACATAACAAAGAGAATTTCTACTTTCAGACTCACTGGAAGTATTTTAAATACTCATCATGCTAGGGATCTCATTTATCATCAGGGCATTTAAATACCAATTTTACAAATGTACATTTTTATATATCACTTATACACTAGAGATTTTTATCTCTCATATCTCTACTCAGAGATTCAAAGACATCAATCAGCTTTTTTTTTTTCCTATTTATTTTATTTTTATTTTATTTCCTTCCTGCAGGGCTAGCTCTTTTGCTTTAACACTGAGAATTGGACAGTATGAGCTAAAGCCAAATCCCACAGTTGGAGTGCTTTTAAGACTTGGAACAAGTTAAGACGTATGTTTTCTTATTTATGAAAGAGGCGAAGAATGGCAGACAAAGAAAAGATAGGATAAAGAGAGGATAAAGAGAAACTGCGCTTCTGTAATTATAATGTAACTATGTAGCTGCAAACTGAGAGGTCTTTGCAGGGGTGTGTAACATTGGCCATTACCACAAAATAAAAGATAACATTTTAACAATGTTTAGAGAAGCTGAAATGCTTTTCACTAAACAGAAAAAAACTCCCTCTTTTGTGCACACTACTTAATAGAATGTGCCTCTAATTACTTTCTCCAATAACCCATTTTCAATAGCTAAGTTTGGGTATAATCTTTAGCAGTTTTCATTACTAATATTGCCAGAGATATATCTATTACCATAGGGGCACACACAAGCACATTTCCTCATTCACATTCTGTTAAACGCTGATTGTAAAGGTGTTGCAAACTCAAGGAATCTAAAATAAAATAATGCAATTTTAATTCCACCTGCTTAAACACATACATTCTGAACAGCTTTGGATTTTGTGATCTCATAGTGTCTCAGTCACTACTGAGGATGAATGATGTACCGTAATGAGCAATTTTTTTTCTTTATGTTAAAATTTCTACCAATATAACTGAACTACTGAAGTACTCCAGGTAGGGTTGCAGCAGAGCAGAGCAGACGAGGAGAATCCCCTCTCTTTCTGCTGGTCTTGCTTCTTTTGATGCAGCCCAGGATAGGATAGTTGGCTTTCTATGCCTCAAATACACTTTGCTGGATCGTGTTCAGCTTTTTATCCAACAGCACCCCTAAGTCCTTTTCCTCAGGGCTGCTCATCATTTCACTTGTCACTCAGTTTGTATTCATGCTTGGGGTTGCCCTGACCCAGGTGCAGGACCTTGGACTTGGCCTTGTTGAACTTCAAGAGGTTCACACAGGTTGCCCTCGGAAGCCTGTCAAGGTCCCTGTGGATGGCATCCCTTCCCTCCAGTGTGTTAACTGCACCACACAGCTCAGTGTCATTGGCAACCTAGCTGAGGGTGCACTTGATCCCACTGTTTGTTACTGACAAAAGATGTTAAACAGTGCCGGTCCAATACCAATCCCTGAGGAATGGCCCTCCTCACTGCTCTCCACCTGGAGACATTGGTCATGATTCCTTGACTACAAACATACAGACAATTCCTTGTATGCTGAGCAGACTATCTGTCAAATCCATGCCCCTCCACTTCAGAAAGAAGGATGTTGTGCGGGACAGTGTCAGATGTTTTGCAAAAGTCCAGGTAGATGACATCAGTCTCTTATCCACCAATGTTGTATCAGTTGCAGAATACTATCGGATTTGTCAGGTGTGATATGCCATATTGACTATCACTAATCACCTCCTTATTTTCCATGTGCATTTGAAAAGTTCCCAGGAGGATCTGCTCCATGATCTTGCCAGGGACCAAGGTGAGACTGACCACCCTGTAGTTCCCTGGATCCTCCTTGTTCTACCTTTTTGAAAGTAGAGTTTATGTTTCCTCTTTTCCAGTCAGTGGGAATTTCACCAGTCTGCCATGACTTTTCTAATATGGTAGGTAGTGTCTTAGCAACTTAATGTATTGATTCCTTCGGAACCTTCAGATGCATTTCATCAGGTCCCAGGGACTTGTGTACATTCAGGTTCCTAAGATGGTCTTGAACTGGATCTTCTCCTGTATTATACAAACTTTCATTTTCACAGTCCCTGCTATTGAATTCTTTTTTTGTGTGGTTTTTTTTTTGTTTGTTTGTTTGTTTTCTTTTTTTTTTTTTTTAAAGTCCTATGGGGTATAGAAAAGGAACTATTAAAATTAAAGAATGGGTTTAGATTTTTAGATGTGGGAATGGAAATCAAAATCTTCTTAGATTCTTTTGATTCTTGGAAGAGTTTTCACTTTCTTTTCTTTCCTTAATTTTTAATTAATTTATTTCACTTTGAGTTTTGGGCAAAATTTTTGTTGCTCTTGTGAAGCGGACAATTTGCTGGTGTGGTTAAATGCTCTTGTTGGAAAAGTGGAAAGAAGCATTTATCTAGTGTAATGTTCACCAGCCTTTGGCTCCTTTTGGTTTCTGATGCTGGCCAGGATATTTTCAGTATTCTTTAGCAAGTAATTTTAAGACTTGCTTTTATCTCAAATGAACAGTTTATCTCTTTCAAAATTAATAAAACCCCAAAACCGTAGCCATTAATTTTAGCAAGATAGTACCAAAAAAACCCCAAACAAACCCAAACCACTCAAACAAACCCCCTAACAAAACTATTATAATATTTATATTAGACTTTTAACGTTACTATAATATTGTCAACACCACGTATCATGTGAAAATAGTATACTGGTATGATGCGTGGTGGAACAACACAGTTTTATTACCTTTTCCAAGGAATTTAGGGTTCCTAAGATAATAATTACATTTTAAGTCTTTTCTTTTCCACATGGTAATCCTTCTTGTGAATTAAAAGAAGCATTTAGAAACAAGATTATGACCCATAAAATGAAGAGTATTATGTTTGGTCTTTTATTATAACTGTTTAACAATTAATATTTAATACTATTATTTCATATTTTACTGCCTATAAATTTTACCAATAGAAATAATAATGTGCATATAAGAAGCAAAAATAAACCCATTTTAGATGTCTAAAAAACCTATTTTTCATATGAAAAGTAAATAGCTCTGATTTATGTAATGAATTTTAAAGGGAATTTTTCTCAAAAGGTTTTTGTGGCAAATATGTTTATCAAAGTTTGGCAGTAATGAAAGACTAGATGGTGCTAAAAAGGAAGAGGAAAAAAAAGCAAAACTCTTTTTCACTCCATTTTTAGGTTGATGTGAACTTCATTTTCTCTGACAGACCTGATTAGCTCAGAGGAAGACATGACAAGGGATATAAAAAATGGAGATGGGGAATCCACCCCTGTGCCACTGGGAAGAGAGGGGAGACTGTCTATCAAATGAGCTGCCCTGCTGTCTGGCAAACATATGAGTAAACACAAGAGCAATCACAAAACTCGTGGGAAGAAAACTAAAAAAATATTTGAAAACCTGGCACTCATCTGCATGAGATCCATCAATTCCACCAGAGGTGTGGGGTACAGTCATTAGGAATTGAGAAGCACAGAAGCTGACACTGTGTTAGGAGAAATCTTGACTACAGGAAAAAGACAAATTCAAAGTAGTTATTGTGGTCATTTACTATCTAAGACTCATTTCTAACAAAAAAAAAAAAAAGGAAAAAAGAAAACGAGAAAAGCTACAGGAAAGATTTTTGGGACAGCTATGCATTATAGTACTAGACCTTTAAAACTTACCATGTAATTATTTTTGTAAGGTTATATAGTGTAGTAGTGTATACAGTCTGTATCCACTATGATATCCACAATGAAGCCCAGCAATTTTCACATTTAATATTCTGATTTTAAAAGAGGCATTAATTTCAAGTTTTCTAGAAAATCTTAGCAAGAAATTCACTCTTTTCTGAAGTAAGAGTTAGTTCTTCAGAAAAGTCCCATATAGAATAAACAAAAGGAAAAGCAGATGAGGATTTGTGGTATATAATAGTGATGAAATTTTTCAGTCTTTTTTGAGCAGAATATTCTGAACAAAATATTGTGGACAGAATCCACAAATGTAATTTATTTAAAAAAGGGTTTGATACTGTCCTTAAAAGAAACAGAGACTTTCTAAAAGATTTTAATATGTGATTTCATGAATTTGCTGAGGACAGTATGATTTATGCTGTAAAGGTAAAATCTCCGATAGCAATAATCCTCCATGCATAAAATCTTATGGCTGAAGTCAAAGCTTTAACATACTTAAGATCTCAAATAATATATCTAAAAGCTGGAATTTCCTGTCTTTACCTAATGGAAGTTATTATTCTTGGCAAAGGAGTTGTGTTCACTGGTGAAACTGCCCCAGTTATAGAAAGAAGGCCTTTTCAATTTAGTTGTATTGCACTGATTTTTTCTGTAAAATACTGATATATTAACATCAATGCAGCTGCTCAACTTGCCATTTTACTTGGTAGTAAATGACAAGCATTTTTCAGCATTTGAATAAGCTTTTCAACACCAGACATATTGTCAGTAATGATCACACAGGCAGAAAACACTAAGGCATCTTCGGGCATTCATTGTGAAGTCTACAGTTATCTGATTTACCTTTAAGATTTTATTTTGGAAATTATGTTATTGTATAACAAAAAAATGAGACTGTGAATTTCAGTTGTATGTATATTGAGAATAATCTTTACAAATAGTGTTTTTGATTTTCCAAGTTTCACTTTTTGGATAAATTTCTACCTCAGTTGCCTTAAGTTAAATATCCAAAAATAAGGGAATGGTTGTTTTATGTTCACTATGCCATAGTAAATAGTCTGGCACATTTCAAATGACTGTGTGTTCTGTCTCTCTAAACTATAGCAAAGGTTTATCAGTAAAATAAATTACTGACTTCAGTTTGATTCTTAGAAGGATATTGTTTTCTACCTTAACGATAAAATCACAGATCATAGAATCATACAATCATGGAATGGTTTGAATTGAAAGAGACCTTAAAGATCATCTAGTTCCAACCCACTCTTCTGTGGGTTGGGAACCTCCTACTAGACCAGGTTACTAAGAGCCCCACCCAGTCTGATCTTGAACACCTCCACAGATAGGTAGTCCACAATCTATCTGAGCAAATAAGGAAAAAAAAAAAACAACCAAAACCTAACAGAAGGGTAATTAATACAAATTACACCTTTGCTGTCAGCCTCAGCTGGCACCAGCAAGATTCTCTGCTTAAAATAGTGAAGAACAACCTAAACTGAAATCCTAATCTAAGAAAGGACCTTTACCAATACATCATCAAATATGTTTTCTGAGAATAACTAGGACCATTTAGCAAACAAGATGTTAATATCAGTATATGTTAATATCAGTGTATGTGCACACATGTACACATGCACAAAACCCAAAAAAACCCCTGATAAATCTTTCTGTTGTTAAATGTGCAAAGTCATTACTTTGATATGGATATTCCAGTAATGCTGTTTTGCTTTGACATATGCTACTCCCATAAGAGAACTCAACTCTGGTGAACATGTGTACCTCTGTAGTGAATGGCTACATAGCTGAAAGGTTTCTAGAATGTGCAAAACTATAATGAAGATATTTACAGAGCATTGGCACCATCACTATATGAATTAAAATATATTTACCTTCCAGTTCACCTATCCAGCACCCCTCATACCACTTCTGTTTAAACTACGTTATTCTGAGGATGAAAGCCTTAGCAGTCAACCACATTTAAGGGGTTTGTAGATATTTGACTTTACCCTTCAAACATCTTCACAATAGTGCCTATGCTATGACACACATGGTTACACCCACATTATCACATTGCATAAGAATGTTACAAGATTTTTTAAAAATATTTCTGAATATTATGTTGAATAGACATTTACATAATAGAATTCCACAGTTTTATACAAATGTCTTCTACTCACCCACACAAAAATTTGAATAAAAATGGGTAGAGATCCAAACAGGTTATTTACAAAATATCAAGCTCATGAGATGTACACAGATCAAACACTTAAACTAGGCATTCAACAGAGACTACAAGAAGGGGAAAAATTCAAATCGGCTTCCAAAACACAACCCTGTAGTTATCAGAAGTGACATTACCTGTACAGTAATTAACATTCTTAATTTATTCAAAGCAGTTTAAGATTTGCAAATAGGACAAGTGTCTGACTAAAAGTGGAACCCCAGAGGCAAAATGAAATAATGAGAGGTTAAGAAAAAAAAAATTGTACACAAAATATTAAAATCCTCCTAGATAATATGCATGGCGTTCTAGTAGGAGATTAGAGTTCAATGTTTCTCCTGACAGTGCTAATTTGTTTCTAATTAGTAGAAAATGTAATGCAACTGATTTACCAGACTAAAGTGGTCACAGGAATATTGTCTCCACTTTTATCTTGGCACAGAAAGCTGTTAGCTCTTGTGCTACCTTGTTCTGAAAAATTATGCCCACTCAGTTGTCTGCTTGCCACTTACTCAGCCTTTTTTTTTTTTTTAATAGGATATAATTTGTAAGAATACACATTAATTTAGACATCCCCTCAACCACATTGGATGCCAATACATAAGAGAGGATTTGCAGCTGCTCTGGTGGAAATAATAATAGAGTAATTGAAACCAATTATAATACTGTACTTAATCCACTTGCAACAATCTGCAAGCATCTTGCATGGGATACTGTGTAAAGATTAATGAGTTTCTGTTCTCAATGTGGTGTTTGTGGTTTTTTTTCCAGGCAGTTGTTAATGCCCTAATCTTTAATAGGAAAATGGTTTTTGCACTGTTCTAGGAGGAGGTAATTGTTCCCTTTAATAAGAAAGTGGTCTTTACACTGTTCTAGGAGTGGATAATTGTTCCCTTATGAGTCTAATTTTTCTGATGCCTTTGCAGTGACGTGTGAGTCACCCTTGGGCACTATAGGAAAAGAAACACATTTTCTAAAGGACAATAATGGACTTTTGTGTTGAGGTGACACCATTGTTTGCCTTTCCAAATAAAAATTGGGAAAGCTTTATGAATCCTTCTCTCCTCCTTCTGCAAAGCTGCAGTTAGATCAGGAAATTGAAAAAATGTTAGCATCTTAAAAGAGAACCCAATTCAAGAAAAAAAAAAAAAAGAAAAATAGAAAATTTATACTCAACAGATCCCTCTCTGGGTACAACTCAACCACTCTCCAGCTGCACAAAATATCTCCTCAGTAAGGCAAGGAGGCATCGAACTTGAGTGTTGCATGGAAAAACTCCTAGGCCAAGAACCTAGTCCAGCTGGGCAGGAGACTCATTGCCACTTCTCCAAGAAATTTTGTGAAATCAGCTAGGTGATGTAAGGGCCAAATATCAGAAACTGGAAAATGAAAGTCCTCCCAAAGAATAATTGGAAAGTTGAGAGGTATGACAGTCTAAGGAAAGAAGCAACGAATAAACGTCTTGCAAATTCATGTTAAATGTCAGGTAACAATATTTTTAATTATTTGGCAAAAGGGTACAGGCTTAAGGCAGTGGTCTGAGATATCCTAAGCTTTGCCTTTGCCATTGACCAAGTGCGAATCATACTATAGTTAGGTCACTTTGAGCCCTGTAGCTCATATTCTTCAGCTGTAAACTAAGATTAAAATATTCTGTCTCTTTTTATAACTTTTTGGTATTTTTAAAATAAAATACACATCTATCAAATATGAGAAATTAAAGCATCTTGATAATTTCTTATTTTTCCCCCTGTTTTACCATCTGGAATTCCATGAAAAGAATATATTTCATGAAAAGAGTATATTGCAAACTTAGATGGAGATATTAGAATATAGAAATTTATTTCCTTTGTAATGAAGTAAAGGCTGTGTATTATTAAGTTTTGATTTAAAAAAAAAATTGCTACTGTTTCCATATTTTGTTATTGTCACTGAGAGATGAGATTAGCCTTTATTTTTTCATAGCTACAGTTTTTGCAACTTCTTGCATAGTTGTTATTCCCATGTTGCCCTACATCATCAATTAACGATCCAATCAAATGGACAAGAAATTTCTATCTTCTCTTAAGGCTTGGTTAGAACTATTTGGTAAAGTAATTTGACATTCCTACGTCTCATTTCTTCTCAAATTTAAAACAGCTTTTTTAAAGGTAATAGTCTATATTAATGTCTCAGATTTGCTAAAAAGTAGTTTTCTCCTAAGTTTTGCTTTTCATAAATCATCTCAGTTCCTTGAAAATACATTTATTCATAGCCTTTCTGATGACCTCTAATTAACATATTACTATCAGAGAAAATATACTTTTCCTAGAGACAAATAATATATAATTTTTTTTTTTTTACTTGATATGCTTACAGTTATAGGACAAATAAATAAAAGCAATTTTTGTTAGCAGCCAACATTACCTTACAGTTTTACAGTTGTTTGGAGGACTGACAAAAATATTGTATCTGAAAATCAAAGTCTTGTTATCAGATTGTATGCTCATTTGGTTTGTTTTTGCTCCTTCATTTTGCAACTCTTACTACTGCACAGCAGGAAATTCAGCTGAAGTCAAAAGACTAGGCAAATAAACAAAACAGCTGCTTTAAAATACTTCAAACAGAGCCAAGTCCTGAATTAAAAAGCAAGCTAAAATAAGGGAGGTAAAAACTTAAAACAGTATAAAAATGTTTCATATCTGTCCCAGAACAAGGGGCGTTTCATTCAATTTTTAATTATTCCAGTGGGACTTTTTAAGTGAAGGAAGAGTGATGGAGGGAAATTGCTAGTTGAAGACTAAGGGTCTAGTTCAGATTTTGGGTGCACATGTGTGGTTCCTATTTGATTTGGAAGAGGCCTGAGGCCACAGTTTTGCTCTGAGTGATTTGTGACAGATGGTGAATAACAAATAAACACTCTGAGCGGAGATCAAGGGCTTTGGGTAAGCATCTCGGATTCTTGCCTGGGAGGATGCAAGGGCTTTGTTATAACTTGTATTTCGGCAACCTTTACCTGTCACTAAACCTTACACACACAGAGCAATTCCAAGAATGGGAGAAACACATTGAAATAATGAAAGCACAGATACTCAAAGGTTGTTGTTTCTGACTGCTGATCTTTTTCACCTTTAACAACACATGTAACCTAGTCTGACATACAGACAGGGTGGAAAAGTGGAACAGCTCATGTATTTTACCAGAGTGACCAACTCAATGGACAACAGGAAATGTTATGGTGAGAAAGCCGTTCATCATGCCATCACCTTAGGATATTATCAATCTATTGTTGCATTGTGCCAAGATGCTTCATGAAAGGAGATTTCAGTAAAATAAATGAGTTTTGGAAATGAGAACCTCTTAATAGGAACAGTATCTAGTTCTGACCCTATTTTAGGCAGAAGCTGCTAATGTATAACACAGAAGGTTTATTTCAAAGAAAAATGTGTTTATATAGACATTGGAAACAGGTATATAGATTTGTGATGGCATGCTGTTTACTGTAATTTTATGCAACTGTGAACATCCTAGTTAATGTTCTATCAGACTTTGTCATTTGCTTAAAATATCACTAATTCCATAAAAGAGAAGTTGGGTAGTCTGCAATGTAATGTTCTCATGTTAGCTCAAAGAAAGGTAGTGCTAAATTGATGATACCAGTTTTGTACTGTATCCATGGTATTAGTTTTGACACTGCCTGCATGCAGGTGGTTTATAATGCATAATATTGATCTGGAGGATTCCTTCTCCCACCACCCCACCTCCTTCAGCTGTATCTTAGCTTCTGGCCTTGATCTTAAAAGTTAAGATGGATGTTCAGTATTACTATCTAGCAGGAAGGGTAAAAAATCAATTTTATCTCCCTGTGCTTCATTCCCTCATCTTCCAGTGCTTGAGCAGTGGGGTTGTAACAACTGTCAGCATAAAATAATTTATAAGCTGATGTTATGACAGCTCCTGGAAGATGAATATATTACTATATGTACATTGGTGCTCCTAAAATCAACTTTCTGATTAAGAATATGAAAAGAGTATAGCAACCAATCAACTGTTTTTAATGGAGTAATACTTTCATAAAGCACTACATTGCAGAAGGAGAATAGTTAGATCTAGGTAAGAAAAACCTGAGTGTGAACCATACAGTTTTCAAGACTGATGGCTATATATGATGGTTATTCATTATAGTTTATGTATTTAAACATTGACCTGAACAGACAAAAGAGAACAATATAAAAACATTTAACTTTCGACTTTCCAAAAGGTAATGAAATCAAAGAGAGGAATGATTCATATCTTTGCTAACCATGTGTTATGTTACCAGAGAAGCTTTAATTACTCTTTAGGTTGAATTCTAGATGCAGGTTAATTTCCTATTAATAAGTCCTCTAAAATTCATTTGAAGACTTCACTGTCTCACAGGATGCTTTGGGACTGGGAAGGAAAAAGCTGCCCTCCTGTCCTGCTTTCAGGACAATACTAAGCCACAGAAAAGGATTTGTACTACTACCCTTGATTTTCATAACCTTTCAAACTTTAATCCTTTACAGCTCTGTCGTCTACAATTCAGTTTGTTAAATGGAGACCTTATTTAGCCCTTCATTAGCCCAGTATATGTTTTCTATGTTTCATTATTTTACACAAATGTAATGTAGATCTGAATCAAAGCAAAACCTTCATTACTGAAAAGAACTGCTGGTTTCTCCACATGTTAATTGTTCTGTCCTCAAGCATAATAATTCCTTGCACGTATTGTCTACATGATAAAGGTAAATATGTAATAGAACAAGTTATCAGGCTACACTAGCAATATTTGCACAATGAAATAGTTTTTTTAAAAAGATATTATGCGGAATGTTGACTTACCAAAGAAATCTGAGACCATGTAAAGTTTATAAAATACATATGTTATTCTCATCTCCTTTAGAATAATGTAGCAAGTATAGTTATGTGGAAATATGCAGAATTTTATATCTAGTTAAACTTACTGAATGTCTCTGTAAATGAATGCATATAATGAAATCATCATTGGATTAGTGCTTTAGATCTTTTATAAAATGGTATTAAAATGCTGTTAAGACATTACCTATCTTTCTTAACCTTCAAATAGAATCTAATCTACTTATGAAAGATTCAGCACTCCTACTTAAAAATACAGCCAAAAATAAAATCATGTGATTAAAGACTGGAATGTAAAATAAATGTTACTGCATTTACTTTTGTGCTGCTTTCTTTCCATGTTGTTTTTATTTTATTGGGGTTTGGGGGTTTTTTTTGTGGTTTTTTTTTTTTTTTTTTGAGCATGCAAGGTTATTAAAGTAAGAATTGAAAGAGATTTTTGTGTTTTAAACAACTGATACATTTGGGAAAAATGATAGAGTAATATTAGTATGACACTGAGATTAGCTCAGTTGGTTAGACTACAGTGCTAATAACACCAAGTTTGTGGGTTTGATCCCTCTATGTACCATTCATTTAAGATTTGGACTCGATGATCCTCATGAGTCCCTTCCAATTCAGAATATTCTGTGATATAATGACCTGATACTATGAGTTGAAAATTATGAGGAGTTTTTTGTCACAACATATTGCTGTGGTTTTGTTTTTCTTTATGTTATTTGCTTTTTACAATTCAGCTTTTATTTATGGAGGTTTGGCCTTTATTTTCTGCTTACAATCAATATTTATTTAAGTTCTTCAAAAACACTTAGGAAGTTTATGTTTATAGATGTAATGAACATGCAATGTTAAATACAACTTTCAAAAGCAAAATCTTAAATGTTTATATACCTGCATAAAATGTTATAAAACAAGACCATTGTTTTATCTTCTAAGGATTTTTATAAATTTCTAACATTGTTAAGTGTGCATGTTTTGTATTTTAAAAGAAAATATATTACTTCGGTGTTTGCTCAGTGGTTTCAGTCAAAATAAACTGAATGGAAATTTTTGCAAAAATGAGTTATCATTTTTATTGTATTTCACATTAATTAATAGAAAGATGAGAAATATACATTTGAGAGAAAAAAATATAATGCCAGAATAAGATCATTTTGAATTGATTTTTGTAAATTTAAAAAATTGTGTCTTGATTTCCATCAAGGCATTCTGATTAGGATATACTCTAACAGTAAATGTTTAATTCAATTCAAGTAGGTAGATGAACCCTTCATTGAATGAACTGCACATCTTAAGCCAACTAACTGTTCATGTCTCTATCCCAAGATATGAAATGAAAGCCTTTTTCTTTAAGAAATAAAAAGCAGAAGCTCTAGGAGCATGGTGTAGATGACTGCAGTGCATGGAACTAAATATGATAAACCCACTCATTTTAATGATGTTTACATATGTGACAACACATCTATGAAAATTATTCAGATGTGAGCTGTAAATATAAAGACTGGCATGGAAGTCAATTGAAATCCCCATCAAAGGCAATTCTCTACCTGGGAAAACAGTAATTTTGTTGAGCAGCAAATTCTGTGTTTATGCTAAATACAGCACTAAGTAACAAACTGCTATAGTGTTTATAATTCTTTACCTCCATCTATGCTGTGGCCTTTCTGTCTCCCATTTTTTTAAATGATAAAATACACACGTGCACACAGAGGCTATGCTTGGAATGGCTGGGTTATTTAGACTCCTCTAGGTTGTTACATGCAGGAACCATGTTAATGAACCTGTTTTTCTGGTGGCACCGATACCTTCCTTTTCTCATTTGGCTGATTTATTCCATTGCTTCTCATCTATGGACAATTAATAATGAATTTAATTGCTTTCTATTCCTCCATCTCTTTTAAGAAAAGAATAGAAAACTTGGACTGTAATAGAACATATTACTGTTTTGTCCCAGTGAGAACATGTCTCAGTGTTTTATCTATACAAGTAAATAAATCCAGGTATTTAGCAGAGTTATCCTGAACAGTAATTTGCTTATATCCTCAGCTTTAGCTAGGTATCCATTCCACAGTAGCAGCTGGTACAGTAGAAACAACACTGCTACAAAAAGAACATGCAACTGAGAAATTAACTTGGTTACTAATGAAATAAATTAGGTATTTATTAAACCCAAGAAAAGCAAATAAGTACCTGTACTAATGGGTTTCAGTTCATATCCCTTATCCATATATCTAAATATTAAAATGTATTTATTACCAAAGGAAATGTGACTGATCTACACTAGCAATAACTTTTCCAGATTTAGGTCTGTGAAATTATTTGTCTTTGGTCAAACTGCAAATTTAGTTTCTGATAGTTGTCTATCAAGTAGAAAAAAATTCTGGATGACCAAATAAAAATTCAGTATAATATTAATTGTATCATATTCATACATTAGTGTATTTGAAGAGGTGGGTTTACGAGGAGCACAGTTTAAGGTGGGACTTATGAGCAACACTGAGCTGCTGTCATGAATTTGAACGAAACTAATGTCAGAAGAACAATAAAGAAAGACACAGAAATTACAGCATATCAAAAACTCAGAAAGTGGAAGATGACATTTTCTATGCATTTCTGTGTGGACTGTGTGCCACACGTATTTATGGTATGGTAGTTTTTGATCTGAAAGAAGAATTTTTCCTCTAGGAAAGTGGTGTTTGTCTTAAAAGGATTGCATTGCCATCACTGTTTTCTTTAGAGGTTATATTTTTATCTTATTTTATGAAATTCAGACCAAATATAGCATAAATTTAGAAATGAGCATTTTAAAACATTTTGTTTAAGTAGAAGGCCTAGACTGACCTGCACTTCAGCAACATTAGCCCTTAATCTTCATTCCTACTACCTCGAGACAATAGAATTGGGTTTCTTTAGGATTTTGCAATTAATATATCAATTTATTTTGAATCATGTTAAAGAAAATCAAACATATATTAATAAAAAATGCTATATTGAAACAATGTTACAATATTACTAATTTTTAATTACTCTTATGATCAGAACAGTCAGAGGAATATTAGTTTATTTCTAGGAGCCTAAGTTCTGCTTTCAAACAGAACATAAGCAATTAAATGAAAACTCTGCTGCAAAGGCTCAAAGTCTGAGAAGGTGCACTTTCGTCAGGTCTCCTCACCTTCTGTGGAATTGCACCACCTGAGATCTAAAGCAAATTCTAAACACTTGAACACACTTGCTTGTATATTACATTTCAGCTCATGTCTGAGCAGCTTCATTTCCGTGACAGCCCTGTCACGAGGGAATAAAATTAAACCAAGAGACCATAGTTAAAATGTGTAAGTTATGTAAATGTCACATGTAGGAAAAAATGGGTTTTTTTGAGTAGAGAAATATTGTTGTCAAGAATGCTACTGGGAATGTCTACATGTGCTAAGAACATGGCTTTTTTCACCATTGTTTGGAGTAAACAATACTGACATTTCTTATTTACCTCCTCAGAGAACCTGGCGTTAGGTTCAAAAGGTGAAAGCTTCACTTTTAAATACAAGAAAAGGACTATACACAATCATAAGAATCACTCTCCATCTCTATTAAACTTTTGTCTAGGCATCTAAATGGAAAAAAAATAAAAATAGAATGAAGCAAATTGGGAAACAATTTTGTGTCAGTTTTCCCATGGATCTTTCAGTATGTCCCTAAGTAAATTTTTTAGGATAATTGCTAATTCTTCTGTGTTACATGTCTAAAATAAGTGGTGACATAATTTATAGGAAAATAAGGAATTAAAATAAAAAATAAAAATAATGTATACATCCTAAATCAAAATTTTACCTTAATAATGTTATTTAAAGTTACTTGGATGGTTCTCTAAAGAATAAATTGGTCATATTATAGCTTAGTGTCTTTCTTGTATTTCAATGACCAAAACTGCACACAATATTCAAGGTGAGGCCCCACCAGAGCAGAGCAGGGTGGGACAATCCCCTTCCTCGACTGACTGGTGATGCTTTGCCTGATGCCCCCCAGGACACAGCTCACCCTCCTGGCTGCCAGGGCATTCCTGACTCATATTCACTTGCCATTGACCCCCAGGTCCCTTTCTATGGCACTGCTTTCCAGCATCTCATTCTTCAGTCTGTATGAACATCCAGGGCTGCCCCATGCCAGGTGCAGAATCCAGCATCACCATTTGTTGAACTTCACATGGTTGACGATTGCCCATTCCTCTAATTTGTTAAGGTCTCTCTGCAGGGCCTCTCTGCCTTCAAGGGAGTCAACAGCTCCTCCCTGTTTTGTGTCATCTGCAAACTTGCTCAGTGTTCCTTCCAGTTCTGCGTCCAAGTCATTTATGAACATGTTGAAGAGCACAGTGCCCAAGTTGGAGCCCTGTGGAACCCACTAGTGACAGCTCACCAGTCTGATGTTCCCCCATTCACTGTTACCCTCTGTGCTCAACCTGTGAGTCAATTGCTCACCCACCACATGATGTGTTTACCCAGCTGTGTGCTGGACATTTTATCCAGAAAGATCCTGGGAGAGACAATACTGAAATACAAAAAGATTACATCAACTGGCTTCCCTTGATCAGACGGGTGCGTTACCTTGCCATAAAAGGCAATCGGGTTGGATAAGCAGCCATGGTGGAAACTCATATTGAAATAAAATTCCTGTTTTTCATTACAATTACTTCTTATTTATTCTCCATTTATATTGATTTGTGTCTTACAGAAAAAAATTCCCAATTTTTTCAACTAAAAATGTTGTTGAAACTTTATTTACAGAAAGTATAGGTTAGGCAGTGAAACATATAATAAGTCATTACATGAACTGTTTAATAAAACTGATTCAAAAGCCAAATACAGAATTAATTTTCTGCCTTAGTTTAAATCCAGAGTAAATTGTATCTCCTGTCTTCCCTTACTGTGCTTACATTTCTCCTCAGAATTGTAGGGTACTTGTGGAAATTAGTTTTTTCTTTCATTTTGAGTTTTTATTTCTTTATATCCTTTTAATATTTTCCAGGGAAGTGAAGCACATGTCTGGGAAAAAAAGAAAAGATGTGTCACAGAAGTTCTCTATGTGCACTGTAGGACATTGTAGGGGAAATACTCTTTAACTCAGTTGTGAATGTCGATTATCAGATATCTTTGGACAACTAATTCTTCTTTAACTCCTCTGAATTTGCTTCAGGTCTACTTCAAATCTCTCATTTTCTCAATAATACAGTGATGTAGAGCAAATATAGCAAAATTCTTCAAAATTCCATGTTACTAAACGCTACATTTAATTAAACTAACTCAAAATGCCACAGACATATCAAATAATGTGAAACAGGATGTCCATAAATATTTTTATCAGAATTTAATTAGAGCAATCCCATTTGAGTCCCTGATCTTTCCATTTTGCTATTGTCCACTTACTTCAGGTTTACTTCTGAAGCTTTTTTCAGAATCCAAAATTTTAAAGCATACATTTTGTAAAAAAAATTCAAAGTATCACTCTGGTTATTTAATTGATTATAAAAATATAATTTTGATTAAATCAAAACATCAAAATTTGAAAAAAGCTAGCAGACAGTTGATCAAACTGCTATGATTCACTATGTAGTCAGGTGGAATTCTAGTTATCTGGACAAAAACTTTATTTTTGTCTTTTATGTCTCTATAATTACAGATGCCGTATAGATGTTCTGAAACACATAATCATACTATATTGCATATTGCATAGCATAATCTCCCATAGCTAAACAATATCCTGTAGACCTGTAGCAAAGCACCAGGTACATGAAGGAATTCTTTTACCATAATATACTTTTCCCCAATTACATGTTCTGGAACTCATATTTATTATATATTACCATATCATATATATCATTATTATATCATATATATTACCACCCCTATTTATTTTTTTACTATCTGTTGCATTACTAATGTATGATGCCATCCTAATACCTTTGTTTTTAATTACTTATTCAAACATCTGTATTCCAGTTATGATCATCATTGCTACCTTCAATGCTGTATTGTCATATTCAAGGGATACTAATGCCGGAGACAGCACTCATGAGAGAAGTATTAGTTACATCCTTATACTTTTGCAGGATCAACAAGTCTGTTTCTAAAGAAAAACACTGGTAATAAGAAGTGGAATTTTTAAAAAGGAGTAGAATAAGGAACCAGCAGTATGCTGTTCTGCAGTTGGTTTTCATACCTCTTTTTCTAATGGGCATAACAAGAGTTTAGGTTGCCATCCATAACAATGTAGTGTTTTCCCATTCAAGGTGACTACAAATTCAATGCTTCCTGGCAGCACAAATTATTCACCTTTCAAGTTGTCCTTCTGACACCGAAATCAGTTGCATAGGAAAATGTGTCTAGCAGCCTTGAAATGGAAACAGACAAATTGTAAAGAAGGGTAGCAAGGCATCTAAGCACTTCTGCCACATCTTGCTGACAGATGGGAGCTGTAACACCAGTCACCAGTGCTTGCATCTTCAGTGCAGTTAAAGAAAAGGAAGCATTCATCAAGCCCTTCATTTCTCATTCCTCAAACAGAAGGCTGTTTACATCATGTCAGCAAATGATTACCCTCTGCTGCTGTTGTTGTGCTACCTATTGCAAAAGGTGAAAAGGTTATGTTTTGAAATCCCGAGGAGATGTTGATTAAAGAAACAAAGGAAGATGGTTCTTAACACCCAACCCTCCCCTCCCAAAAAAAAAAATAGGAAGCAGACATCATCACACTCGCATCTTTGACATGAGAAATGGATTATTCTTGGAGAAGACAATGAATTCAAAGCTCAAACTGCGTATATATATCAAGGGAGAACCAAAGGATCTAAACACTTTCTCTTCCAACTGAGTCTTTATGTCCTTTCTATGGTTTTAGGTCCTTATTCAGTTCTTATCTGGCAGCTGACCTGAAGTGATATAGATCTCAGATTTCCTTGGCTGATTCTTCATTAACTGTGCCTAAGAAAACAAAATTACATAATCCGTGTGTAAGTCTGCAAATTTGTAAATTTTTGAGTGAGTCCAGATTGGACCACCATTGGAGAAATATGATCCATGACATTAAAAAGATGAGGAACTACTGTTTTAGTAATTGAATTCCTACCAAGATTAAGTTAAAATTTGCTCAAAAGTGCTAGGTATCTCCCAGTCTTTGCAGGTTTTTGTGAAGAACAAGACTCAGCTCAGCAACTCATGAATTTTTGAGACTCAGAGCCTTTGGCTCTCAAAGGCATTAAGTGATTGTACCGTTAAAATTAGAATTTGATTTGTATGAAAATAACTGAGAACAAAATTAGTGTGGTCATTTCCTTGCTTTATTTTAATCCAGGCTGTTACCAAGACTTTTTTTCTTTTTGTTTGAATATATGTATTTTACAACACTTGAAGGACAAATTTTTCTTCCTCATTGATTTAGTCTTAGATCTGGACTTAGGCAATTGTTTAGAAAACTATTTAATGTGTATGTAAAATAAGAAACACTACATTCAGTTGAGGCAGGATCACCATGTCTTTGCTTCCTGTAAGAAGCTGCTGTGTAAACAACACAAACCTTCCATCTTTGGGATGGCTTTATTTCACTTTCCTTAAACTTTAAAGTCCAGTAGACCTTTAGGACCTTTAGTGTCTTTTATATATTGAAAGATGATTTTAATTACTTTCTTCTCATTTATGTTCATCTCTGGTACACCAGAGACTTCATCCTTGTTCAGAGTGATAAACCTCTATCAAGTACATTGCAATGGCTTTCTTTTGTTTCAACCATGCACATTTTAATTGAGACTGCTTTCAATTTTTTTTTTTTTTCCATGCAGACATCAAGTGTGGCTGCCTTTCCTTCTTATACTGTGCAAGTTGTACACAAGCAACTGTCATACCCTGAGTTCTGTTCCATTGTCTATTTCCTCTCTGGGCCACTCGAGTTGCTTCTGCAAAGGTAGATCCCAGCCCTGAAATTCTCTTATTCTTAGTTGTGTCTTACAGGAAACTCTTTCATTATGTTTCGTTTCAATTCCTAGACAGAGTATCTAAAGCGGCTAATCCTCCCATGAAAGATCAAATTTGTTTTTTAGTGAATAACAAAATCAACATTTTCAAGCTATTTGGAGGGTCAGTGGCTGTAATTATTGTGTCTGCATCTGATATGAGTTCTCCAGATGTTTCTAAAATGTTTCTATTCAGAGATTGTAACTGGAAAATACTGTATATGTATATGAGGATATTGATAAAACAGTGTCAGATCTGGAAAATATAAAGTATATAAGACTATACAGAAATACTCAAAGAGATTAAGTCTTCCATATTTAGCTGATATACTGAAGGTGGAAAATAGAAAGAGGAGAGATAAAAGGACTACCCGGTATAACAGATAGTTCTGTTTTGCCTATTTGGCAGAGCAACTCCTCCAGATCCTCACTAAAGTCACACCTAGTAATTCTGGAGGTAAGAAGAATGGACAGGTTCCTTATCTAATAATTATACTGTCAAAAATTTAAATAATCCCACTGAAAAGCCCAACACTATTAGGATACATTAATAGGGTGAGAATGGAACTTCTAATTTCAAAGGCATAATTTTAAGGTGATGTGAACCAAAAATACGAACAAAAAGTATTCTAGGAATACTTGTTGATGAATTAGCTGCCTGTTATACTAGTCTTTCATGCTTTTATTTTGTTATATAATGTATATTTTTTATTCAACATATTAACAGACACATTGTGTAAAAAATCCAAACCTCATAGCAGCCTATTTGGAATACCTTTCAGATACCAAGCACTTTGAACACAATCTGGCACATAGAGTGGAACAGGCGTGTTAAACATGAAACTGCTTTTTCAGCAATACTGTAACCCCTCTTAGCCACAAAGATTTTGAAGAACTGGGAATTGTGCACAGGCAGTTGGTTTGTCATTAACAAAATACAACAATGCTTTTCTTATTTCTAGCCAATGTTCTTATGCTATTCACTCAGCAGTTCTACTAAACTTTGCTCTGTTTCTGATTCTAAACTTCAGGTGCATGGTACCACAGCTAAAACTGTAACTCTGCTAGGTTTTATGATTCTACATTAGGTAATTCACACCACTGATGATGATGTTATGAATGGCTAGCATAAAATGAACATATGACTAAGTCACAGACAATGACAATAAAAAGAAAACCATAATTTGCATTAGGCATGTCTAGATAGAGCAAACACTATTGAAACAGGACAGTTTGGAGAGTATTTTAAATTTTCAATTTTCTGACAGGTAAGTATTCAAAGACATGGAACTAACTACATATATATAAATCAGCAAGTACAAATGCACAGTCTGTACAGATATGAGTATATAGGTGGTGGGAAAGTTTCATGATCAGAACTTCAGAAGTATTAAAGGGACAACAACTATATGCCAATGTAAGCAGACTAATGTTTTATTTTAACAAGAATTTACTATATTTCTACATCTGTAACCAGTATACAACCTGAATCAAGCCTACATTAGGTAGTTTTGGAGTTCTGAAATTTTTCTTTCATATTTAATCTGTATTTTCAAACTTCCCAAAGGAGCAGGATCAGACTAAGGCACTGTTGCATTCTCAACTCCCTTTCAGAAGTCTGCATTCACATCACATGGAAAATCACAAAGAAGTGCAGAGTATTCCATACCAACACCTGGAGACTTTCTTCCTTACACTTCAGAAGTTAAGAGATGGAATTTGTTTGTATGTTACTTCTGCACTTACAGAAATAGATTTAGTTTCAGTTTCAGGTGCACCATTGATGTGACTTGGAGACTGCAGTCTTTCTCTAAGTCACAATGACAAGCCCCTTTCTATTTGCAAATAAAATAACTAAGAAAAAAATATTTAAGCAAAAGAATACAATATGCACTACCAATACAAGTAAGTAATTATGCCAGTATATCCATAGAGGAACAAAAGGGAAAACAACATTTTAGTAATGAGGTAAGCTACAAGATCACTGTTAGGGAAAGTTTGTTAATACATGGAAAATATTCCTATATCCTGCATCATGACTGAAATAAATTAGTGTAATGGCAAGGGAGGTATAAGAATAAGATAAAAGAACAGACCAGCAAGGGATTTCAAGAGGTAATCTAGCTCATTCATTCTTCTAGACCATAACTGTTACAAGTTTCCCCTTCCTACTCCAAAAATTTTATGAAAGTCAATAACTAGGAGCACTGCAAATCAAAACAAAGATATATCAGCATGTTACGAGGATCCATGACAAGGATCAAGAAAAAAATAAACATGGGAACATATAGTGAACAGCTTCAGGAACTGGTTCCAGGCCCTTGCTTGAATGTAGCCAGAACAGACAGCATGCAACAGTGTTTAGCTTGTCTAAATTAGTTATTAATGGATAATAGGGGTATGACCTTCTTTCTCTCTTCCCATCTCCCTGATCTTTTCACTTGCACATATCTCTGGTCTCTCTCCAAATGATGCTGCTGCATTTAGTGAAAAATCTTACTACTCTACTGCTCCTATCGTTTAGAACAACATTTCTTTAATTCTTTGGCTCATTAGATCATAAAATCACCTGAAAAGTTTTTTTCCAGGTTTGTGAGTTTTACTTTCTTTTCCTTTCTATTGACCTTCTAACACCATATTATCCAGTCTATGAGTGCTTTTTTCAAGACATGTGGATCTTAATACCAAATTTTCAGAGGCTTAGTGTCTCTAAGCCTAAACTAATGTCTTTGCAAAACAGAGAGAAAAATAGTGTATAAAAAGGGTATAAAATGCAACCCATATAGGTATCAGCACACTTTTTTTTTTTCTCCATTTGCTCGTCATGCATAGAAGCATTCTGTAATATAAATTATGGTAAATTATAAACCTGTGATTTGAATGATGTTCCCGAAATGAGCTGGAATGATACTGTGTTCGGATCATAATCATGAACTATTTGAGAACATCTTCAGTACATACTATTAAACTGATCATTATCAGAATTTATAGCTTGATTTTCAAAGTTGTACAGTCCCACAGACTAGCAGATATCTCAGTTATTTTTCCACTTAGTGGTTTAGATGGGTAAATAACTTATTAGTTATTTACATGCAGATTATTTCGCATCTGTTCTTACATGCATTCATTTCTTGGTTGTCAAATTCTCTTTGGTATTTACGGACATGAATCATAGAATCATTTGAGTTGGAAGGGACCATAAATATCATCTGGTTCTGACCCCCCTTCCATGGGCAGAGGCACCTTCCACTAGACCAGGTTGCTCAGTGCCCCATCCAGCCTGGTCTTGAACACTCCTTGGCAATGGGGCACCCATAACTTCTCTGGGTAACCTATTCCGGTGACTCACCACCTCCACAGTAAAGAATTTATCTCTATTATCTAATCTAAATGTACCATCTTTCATCTTAAACTCATTTCCCTTTGTCTTATCACTATATGTAAGTAAAGTCCCTCTCCAGCCCTCATACAGGCCCCCTTTAGGTACTGGAAGACTGCTAAGTCTCCTTGGAGCCTTCTCTTTTCCAGGTTGAACAACCCCAACCTTCTCAGCCTGTTTTAACTAAGGAGAGGTGCTCCAGCCACGTGATTATCTTTGTGGCCCTCCTATGCACTTGCTCCAACAAGTCAACATCCTTCCTATGTTTGAGGCTCCAGAGCTGGATGCAGTACTCCAGGTGGGGTCTCACAAGAGGACAGTAGAGGTGGAGAGTCACCTCCCTTGACCTGCTGGCCATGCTGCTTTTGAAGTACGCCAGGATATGGTTGGGTTTCTGGGATGGAAGAGCATTTTGCAGTTAAGCTTCTTGTCAACATATGATAAGGATTTAGGTTAATTAAGGGAATCTATTAACCTCTCTTCTTCTAAATTTCTTCTTACTTTTAGAGAAACTTCAATTTGTTTTTGCAGTTTTGGCACTAGACTGTGAACTTTCTGATTATGGTATTGATCTTGATGTATTTTTCTTTTTAAGTATGAAGAAAGGAACGCAACATTCTTAACAATCTCCTTGTATAAAACAGTTCCCAATGTTTGGACTTAGTGGGTCATTGACATTGTTAACAGTATTGAACAGTTCACTGATGCAAAGAAAAGTATTTTTTTTCTTTCTGACATGGAAAAAGTAACTGAAGAGAAAAGATCTCATTCACTAATACTTAACCATACTGTCTTCTACAAGTCATGCAACAAACACATTTAACATTTTTTTTTCAAAGGAAGCAACAGGACAATAGTACTAGACAATCCGACGTTTAATTTTGTGTTCCATTTCTGGGTCTGTCAGTGAATTATTGCTTAGCCTTGTAGATGTAGTTCGTTTGGCCAATGTACACTTAGATTTATTGAAACATTTAAAGTTTTGATAACACAATTTACTTAAATGTTTATGCAACATGTTGTGTTTTGGTGTTATAAAATGCATAAGAACATATTGTACTTAATGGTAGGGCAAGCAGCAGAATGTTAAGAAAGCTGTTTTGAGTAATACTTTGCCAAATGTTAAAACTTTCATTTTCATTTCTTTTCTTTTTTCTTTCTTCTTTTTTTTTCTTTTTTTTCATCTTTGTGATAAAATATAGGTATCAAAATCTGAAATAGGTGAATTATATATTTGTGTCTGTGAGAACTGTATGTTTCAGTGAAATTGCCCTTTAGTGATGTGCTTTGCATTAATTTTACAGAACATATTAATTCCAATGAAAAACAGATATCAGAAAAATAAAGTCACTGAGCATTGTTACATTATGTAATGTCACAAACTGACAATTTCCTGTGATTTGCTTGATATGTGATGAATTGAATACAAAATACTCAAATATATAAAATTATTCAGATGCGCTTTTTTTTCAGCATTAGAATCTCAATCCTTAAACATTGTTAAAATTATGCAACTCCCAGAGTCTTACTTCATGTTTTCTCTTTTGTAATAAGGCTAAATATCTCTAACTATTCAGTTCAAGGGACAACTGAAAAGCATTTCTGAAGCTAATTTTATAAAATGGTCATTAATGTGGAATCTGTTGTAGTAGTTATCATATTTTAAAATTATATAATTATTAGAATATTGTGTACAAATAATTTTAAAAATAAATGCTGATTGCATTTGATCTAATATGAGAATCAAGGTATTATGTAAATGAGAAAAAGAGAAGCAGACACTGGTTTTCCAAAGGAAAAGAGCACATCCAAGGTTGTTGTGCTCAGTTTACTTTTGCAACCCAACTAAAACAACATTAAGAAAGTATTTTAGAATGGGCTTTTTTATATTCTCTGCAAGATAAAGAGGTAGGACAACAAAACAGAGAAGTCAAAGCCAACTGAAGATGATTTTAGAAAACAAAACATGCATATGTCTGAGATTTGGAAATTTTCAGGCAATCTGAATCCCAATGTTTTGATGAAGATTTATTTCTAATCAGCTCTGTCTTTTGGTTCACAATGTAAACAATAACTAGATAAGGTTTTAGGGTAATTCTTAAGCCATACAATGTATTTATACTATTTTCTTGATGACATTTAAATACCCAGTGGTAGGGAAGACCATACCAATATCTTTGTTTTAGGGATAACTGACTTGCAAATTTCTGAACATGGAAAATCTTTGAGCACAGCTCCAAGCAAGGAAAAGAACACAGTTAAGACAATGTTTTCAAGTTCCACAATTTTAATTATCATTAAAGCAATTACATTTAAAACATGCTGGTTTGTTATTTTTTCAGTAAAATTATATTTCCAAACAATTTGTTGCTCACTAAGGTGAAAGCATTTTACAAATTGCTCTTTTTGTAAGTAAATTTGTGTCAATAAAGTCTGTATGAGACAGTCAGCAAGTCAATCATCTGCTTCATTTTAACATTAGACTACAGTTCTATAGTTCCTGGTGTTTATGTTCATCTCTCTTGAACCTCATTACAAAGAAATCCTCCCTTATGTTCAAGATGAGTAGGGAGAGACTGTTTTGGAACATACAGCAACTGTTTCTATTTAATATCAGTATTCACATAGTCTTTTGAATAGTCAGGAACTTCAATGGCTTTGTATAGCATCTGCAAATGAATATTTCAAGTAACATATAGTTGCTTTGTTTAGAAGTTAATCATCAGATGATATTAGTGATCATATGGAATAACATCTGTTAGCATAAATCACCATAATTTTAAGTACTTGAAACCTGTAAATCCTTCAAAACAAAGTGGTTCTTGATAATTTTTATAATATATAAAATTTTCAACCGCCCAAAAAACTGACCCATGTAGCATTATTTTTTTAATGTATTTAATATATACATCTGAAATATATATATATGACTGGTGTGAACATCACACAGAAAATACAAATGTTTAACTGCTGAGTGATACAAAAGATGCAGATATAAAATCTTATTATTCAGGAGGCAGAAGAAGGATTTTGATTCATATCATAGTGTCTCAAGCTATGTCTCAGGGTGATCACAAAGGTGCCTGGTAATCTGCCACACAAATACTTTTGGCTACAGACTTGCATCAGTGATTAATATTAGACTGTAGTTGAACCTAATTGTTATGCATATATGAACATTTTATAGGTTGTTCTTTATCAATTATTAGATCAGTGTGAGTAAGTTTTGTGTAACAAGGGATAAGATCTGCATGAGAGAATAAATGAGGTCTTCAGTTGCATAAGAGAGAACATTTAAGTTAATTTTTTTACCACTGGCCTTTGGGTAAAAAAGCTTAATATAGATTCAGGAATCTTTCTACCTGCATGGTAAGATAATCTTCACAAACAGATCTGAGTATCTGATCTATCTTGATAAAACAAAGTCTGTAACAAAGGAATGCCTACGTTGACCATTGGCACTGGTCTTTGTAGAGAGTGGTTCATTATGTGTATATCAATAAACATATATATATAATTTATATATTATATATGATATAATATGTACATCAATAAATATATATGAAGAATCACAAGGTGCTTTCCAAAGTAAACAGAGAGTGATATCATTGGACCTACCACAAGCACTCTTTTCTGCTCATAGCAGTTGTCTTCAGCTTGCAGAATTAGTGTGCAAATGCATGGGGCAAGAAGTACATAGCCAACAGAGCTATGTGCAGTTTCAGAGGAAATGTCGGATGGAGAGGTTATGACTATATGTAGTGTAATTTGGCCAGAACACTGAAATTAACACATTCAGCTCCTCTGAAAAACATCATGCAATCTTGAAAAAATGCAAGCATTTGGGATATGTTTCGTATCTCGTCCAAAAACTGTATACCTCTAACACTGTAAAGCTTTCTGAAACCATACTGAAAATATATAGACTATCTTAGAAACTACTAGAGGTACCTAGTTGTGACATGACTTGAATGATGTTACCTCTAATTTATACATGCATGAAAGGCACATATTAAGTCTTGGGTTTCCTCGCTTTCCTCCTTATGAGGGGCATTAACCTCATTAAATCCTAACTCATTTGTTAGGCATTTCCAGAGCAAAGTAAATGTTGTACCAATGTTGTGCAAATGTAATTCACATGCAGTCTGAACTTAGAGACCCTAAGACTATTTCATTTACAAGGATATAAAGTTTACTGTAACTTGAATCATGATCACAAAGGGGCAGACCTGGTTCCCTATTCCCCATAATCTGAATCTCATTCAGATGATGCTGCCTTAAGTACTTCCAGGCTGTGTTCAAACCATGCTCTGTGGATTTTACCATGTCTAATTGGAACTGCAATGCCAATGCAAACATGTAACATCACATATTACCTTCTGCAGACTTTAAAAGACTCTGTAGTTCAGTTTATATTAACTATAAAATAATCTGAAAGCTACAGTATACAAAAAAAAAAAAATAGAAATACATAAACACCTTCTGATAGTGCTCTGAATAAAATAGCCAATTTACTTTAAGGATTAAATGTAAGGGAAGGCATAATCTGAACAAGATTTTTTTTCACATTTCCAGTGTCTTTTAAAAGATGTTAATGGTGGGGATATCTAAAGAACTAAGGGACTGAATCCTAGTGAAAACTGGTGTTAGCTGGATATTTAAAAATCTAACCTTTTGATATCTCAGACTATTTAAGAATGAATATTTAAGAAGTAGCAAAACATCTTTGCTTTTTTTCAGAAGAGTATGACTGAGAGGTTCTACAGTTTTATTTGTTTTTTGTTGTTTTGTTTTGTTTTGTTTTGTTTTGTTCATAGGCTACCTATAACATTCTAACAAGATTTGACAAATCTGTGTATGACAGATTCCAGGATAAATTTTTTTACATTAATAGTCGTTATAGTCTTTCATCTCAAAATGCCACTGACCTAAATTATGATTTTTCCATAAAAAAAACCTGTGCATCCACTTACTCTTCTAAGTTGCTCCTCGTCCCCTCTCCTCTACTCCCCTCTCCTCGAGTCTCCTGGATTCTCCTGAGTTACGTCTCCTGAGTCTCTTTTCAGTGTTGAAAAGCACAAGGCTTGTGTCTGTAGAAAATGGGAGCTCTGACTGCAGCAATCTAAATGGGATTTTGATTTAGCCTGCCAGACTATTTGAACAAAGAGCAAAATCTGAATCTGTACTTTCTTGTAGGTCATGGGTGTTCAGATTTCATGTCTAGTTTGATGTCATATCTTAAGAGAGATTGCCTGCTTTCTTAAGACCAGATTTGTCACAAAACAGCATTAGGGACAATAGACTACAATGACCTCTTACCCCTGATTTTTTTCACAGCCTCAGCTGAAACTCTGGACCAGTATGTTGCCATTAGAAACTGGTACAACCTCCAGAGGCAGATGATTTAATTAAAAACAAACAAACAAACAAATTGTAAAAATCAGTCTTCAAGAAGCTTTAAATTTTCAATTGTTTTGCTTCTTTTTTACTTCTGAGTGGGTGAGATGCTCATTAGAGCAGTATGTAGTTCAAGATAGAATTTACAATTTTGGGTTATTTTACTTGTGGAGTCCCGCCTCAGAGGAAAAAGAAACTAACAAACAACAACTTTCTTTTTTCTTTTTTTTTCTTTATTTTATTTTTGTAGTATAGTAGACTCTACAGTTTTTTCTTTCCTTCCTTTTTCCAATAGCTTTAAGATATTAATTTCTCCAAATGCAGATATTAACAAGAAATGCTGTAAATACTTTCCGCTCCAACAATTTTTCAATGCATCACTAGTGTAAGAAAGCAGCACCTAAAGTGGCAGCCCTTGATTTCTCATGTGGGAAAATTCATATCACTGTTTGCTTGTTTGAAGGACTCTATATTTCACTAAATCAAAAATAAAATCTAATATTAAACACCAGAGAAGATTACATTATTTATTTTTTTTATTTGGGTATTTTTTTGTTGTTATGGAGATTTTAATGAAATGGAAAATTAAATGCTTAGGAAAAAATAAGCATCTATTTACACTGTGCTCGGCCAATTAGGACAGAGATCTCTTTTTTTAATAACCATTAGCTAAAATTTTAGACTAACATGATCTAAGAACTAAGATCACAATGATTCAAATACGAGTCTAATAGTCCTCTGATTCATTTATTCCTGGTTCTGCAGTGGTTAGGCATCGTTATCTGGAAAGTATATTAAATTTATATATTTCATACAGATTTTAGTAGATGAAAATGTCTTTCATTTGAATGACAATCTGAAATTAGATTCTAGAATGACACAGTTTCCGAAAAACAGCTCTTTACATGAGTGAATTTGGTTTACTCATTTTTACATGCCCTGCATATAAGTATAAATAAGTGAATGAGACAAAATGGCAAAACCATGAGAATTCTTTAGGTCTGTTCAAAAGTCTCCTCCAGTGTTTTCTCTAGATTCCTCATTTTTAGCAGCATTGTTCCAGCTTCTGCAGTTGTGTTACCTAACAACTTTGTTAAGGTTCCTCACATCTATTCTCTTATGCAACACTTCTACCTTGAAAGAGAGGATAGGCTAACATATGTATTGCTATAGCAAGGATAGTTTCATTATTGAGCTTCTTTTTTAATGCAAAGCCAAACTTTGAATATTGTGTTTAAATGTGCATTCACACTCTATTATCTCTATTTAGTTTTACCTTGCCTTCCTTTAAAAGTTTCTGTTTCAGGAAAAAATCTCTGTGTCCACACTTCAGTTATCAGAGATTCAATCAGGAGGAGGGGAGAGTAAAAAATAATTAGAAAATCCTATGTTTTTGATACTTTTGTTAGAACAAATTAAAGTACAATTTTGGTTTGCTCATTTTAAATACATCTGTTTGAAAACATGCAACATTGTATTAATTAGAACACAATTTCCCCAGCCCAGCTGTTATTGCAACAATTTATGAAAAGGTCCAGGTGTAAAATATGCAGGATTTGATTGCTCATGGGATTGGTAAGAGCATACGGAGTTGTTCACCTCTAAGTTGGTGTGAATGTAACCTAGGCCAATAATCAGCAACTCTTCTGAGCTCAGGAGACATGTGTAGGTAGTTGCACTTTCATTCGCAAGTGTACAACTCACAACATTTCTGAACATTATCTCGATATTTACAGATAATAGGATGATCAGTATAACCAAAAATATAGACTAATTTCTTTTCAGTGATCTTGAGACATACTGGGAAACCTGTAGAGGTGATGCTCTAAACTTATTCTTTTAGTAGCAGAGTATGAAAGGGATTATTTTCTAATGCCTTTATCTTACCATCTTCAGCACTGCTTTCACTAATAAACTGTATTACACTTCACCATTATTGTAGTTATCTCTGTTGTAAGGCAGTAAAAAATACTTCAAAGCACAAGACCTCACATAAAGAAAGGCCCAGTCTCTATTTGTCATCAAGACTTTTATGTTCTCTTTTTCTTGGTAAGGATATTTTCTTTTATTGAAAGGATTATGGTAAATCATGGTAGAGAATTACCTCATTTTTCAGTGGCCTGGGAGAATCTGATCTTTAATTCACATAAGTAGAGGTAGGTGAGGCCATGATACATAATTAAAAGAAATCTGGGGGCAATACATGCATAAATAAATGATGAACAGCATGGGAGACCAGTTCTAAACTCAATTTGATTTATGAAAAATATTTACACCTCTCGAGAGAATTCTTGAAATTAGATAGTTTTTTACATCTAATCTGTGGGTCTCTTTTTCAGTTTTTCTGAGTTACCAGGCAAATGCTTTGGTTAGAAGTTCTGCTCCCATCTGACTGAGATGGGGCCTCTCTTGCCTCTTGCTGCTTTGATGTAACATAAGTTTCTATGTAGCAGGTGGTCTTTCCTGCTATTTATAGTGCAGCCTAGAAGAGGTCTGTCAGATGTAACAGCTCTTCA
The DNA here is from genome assembly GCA_038380795.1 of Pyrocephalus nanus. Classification (NCBI taxonomy): domain Eukaryota; kingdom Metazoa; phylum Chordata; class Aves; order Passeriformes; family Tyrannidae; genus Pyrocephalus; species Pyrocephalus nanus. Next base: position 44,577,274 of record CM076265.1, on the reverse strand, counting down.
TCTGCATGGAATTTGAGTAAATCACAATGGAACTGATTTAAAAATGCTCATGTACCACCACAGTCCCACCTCTACTAGCAGCCAGTAACATTCCACAAACACTCCCAAATCCTCAAAAGACAAAGTCCAATGGGTGTGTTTCTGAACTGCTGGAGAAAATTTACTTTGTGTATACACAAACATAAACCTGAGCATTAGGAAAAGAGAACAAAACTAACAAACAACTTAAATTACCACAGGTGTTCTGTACACATATTTTACAGTTACATTTGAGATTTCTGCAGAAAAACTTTGGGAAATTAAAACTTATTCTCTAATCTCCTATATACTGAATCCAAGTTCATTATCTTCTCTATTTTTTTTCTTCCTTTATGTTTTCTTGACTTTCATTCTTTTCCTTTTTTGACCCCTTATCTCCTTTACCTAAAATTTTACACAATTGTCTAACTAATTTTTTAAGAAAACTATTTAGTAAAACCAAATACTGTCAAGATTTTTGCCTAAAAGAGTTTTCTTTACTTTAATGACCAGGTTGATAAACATTTGAAAAAATCTTCCTCATCCAAGGTTTTAAAGATCTCTTTTGTGTTCCAAAATATGAAAAGAATTACAGATGTATAAAAATACTCAAATATTTCTAATTAAAATTATGAAGAAAAATAATTTAAGGGGGAAACTTCTAATCAAGTGAACTACTTTGGAATGATCATTCTTGATGCTAATGATTCAGATTTTAAAAGTAAACATTTTCTTTTCCCACATCAAAACAGTGGATTATTTAAACTAATAACTTTCCTAGCATGTTACATACTGAATTCTGCTAAATACCTGCCTGTTCTGTGAGTGATAAACAGGGAAGTAACTTCTTTCTTAAATATGTCATAGCCATTGTTGTGGGCTGATCCTGAATGCCAGATATCACCAGAGCTGCTCTATCACTCTTGCCCTCAGCTGGACAGGGGAGAGAAAATACATGGAAAGGCTCATGGTTGAGATAAAAGTGGGGAGAGATAACTCACCAGTTACTGTCACAGGCAAAACAGGCTTGACTTGGGAAAATTAGTTTTAATTTATTAACAATCAAATCAGATAAGGGTAATGAGAATTAACAACTAAATCTTAAAACACCTTTCTCCCACTCTTCCCTTCTTCCCATGTACAGCCTCACTCCTGATTTTCTCTACCTACTGCCTTACCAGCAGAACAGATGGATGGGAAATGGGGTTTTTGGCCAGTTCATTTCACATTATTTCTGCCAGTCCTTCCACTCATTCCCCTGCTCCAGTGTGGGTCACTTCCACAGGGTGCAGTCCTTCAGGAATAAGCTGCTCCTGCCTGGGTCCCCCTTGGGATCACAAGTCCTGCCAGCAAACCTGCTCCAGCATAGGTTTCACACAGGGTGACAGCCTCCTTTGGGCACCCACCCGTTCCAGTGTGGGGTTCTCCATGGGCCCCCATGGTTCTCCAGATGCTGCAGGCACAGTGCTGCCTCACCGTGGTCTTCACCAAGGGCTACAGGGGAACCTCTGCTCTGGCACCTGGAACACCTATTCTCCCTATCTCTTCACTGACCTTGGTGTCAGCAAAGTTGTTTCTCTCACTTTTTGTCTCTCTCATCCTGCTGCAATTGCTGCATTTCCCCCCCCCCCCATCTTAAACATGCCATCCCAGAGGCACTGTCACTGTTTCTGATGAGCTCAGCCTTGGCCAGTGGTGGGTCTGTCTTGCAGTGGACTGTCATCTGCTCTGTCAGACCTAGGGGAAACTTCTGACAGCTTCTCACAGAAGCCCCACCTATAGCTCCCAGCTACCAAAAACTTGCCACACAAACCCCATACAGACACGTATGTACACTTAACAATCAATGTTTCTTAGAAAGTGGTTTCTTTCCATTTGTTCCTCGTTCTTTCAACACCCATTTGCATATAAAATGAAAATCAAAGCTAGAAGAAAACTATGTCCATTTGTCAATAGTAAAAATTTCATCAGCTAAAACTCCTGAGAATATTAACTCATTAATTCTGTCTGTGTTTCTTAGACTTATGATAACTATAATGGGAAAGATGGTTCAGTTCTACAGGAATTTAATTCAGTCAGTGATTGCCCAGACTCTTTTTACTTTAATTTTATTTGTGACAGGGGTAAATGACAATTCCTTGTCTCAGAGCAGAGATGCAAATACACAGTGTGTAATCACATGAAGAGCTCAGATAGTTTGATACTGAGAGGGTTTGAATACATTTGTGCATCAATATTTGACAGAGTTAAATTCATTTTTAAGTTTATACATGTCTATGAAGTAATGAACATTGCTCTGCCCATCTGCTTCACTCAACAAAGTCACATGGTTTTGGAGCTGGTCAGACTATTTGTAAAAGCATAAGTTAGAATTAAACTAATAAGGCAGACTTATTTATCTGCAACACTACATAAGCCCAATTATGTTGGTGATATGTTTTATTATAATGGATGGAGATATATTGCATATCATGAATCTCCATTATGTAGGGAAGATTTCTACTATTGTTAATGATTCTTGTATCCACTTCTTTCTAAAAATTCTTTAAAAAAGGGAAGATTTTGTTTAATCAATTACCAGGTCTAGATTTAATTATATGAAAATATAGAATTAACACAGTGACATCCTGTTATATAATTTAAGTCTCTAGACAGCATCATAATATGAATAATAACATTAAAGAGAGAGAAATTTAGCTTCCATGCAAAGCTAGGACAACAATTAATTCTATTTATCACATGTGCAGAAAACCTTTCATTAGAAATAAAAATTCTAGAACTCATTTTTTTTTCATTTTCTGATATCACTGGAAAACAAAATCCTTTGTCAGCTATTTGCAATGCAAAGTCCTTACTGGACAGTAAACCCTTCCCCACAGGCATTTTCTCCCTATTGAAGTGTTTCCATTAATTAAAGGTAGCACAGAAAATGCTCTGTGTTGTCTGAGTAAAGAGAAAAAAGCAACAAACAAAAAGAGTGTGAAAGAGATGGAAAAACAGAAGTGTGTTAACAATTTCCACTTTGGAAAGTTACTTACATTTCCTTTTTACACTGCTTGCCTCTGCCTAGAATAAAGGAAATTATTAAAGGGGTGCCCCATCAAGCATCCTGTGTGTCAGAACATACTGTAAATTTCAGAGCTAATGCCAGTGAAAACACATACTTCCAAGAAAAGTAGAATTGATCAGCAATTTTGTACTAACAATTACTTTACAGCTCTTCATTTCCAACCAAAAAACACAAGTACTAAATGCTGAAATGATCTTCAGTGTAACATTTTCTAACATATTTAAGACTAACACTTTTAGCTTTGAAAGGTAAATAACAACAACTGTTAAAGGCCCTTAACATTTTGGTTTAAGACCACCAATCTGTGCTGTCTCGTCTTGCAATAATTGTGTTTCTTCCCCTGCAGAGCCCAGTGCATGCAAGTATGCCCAATATATGACCAAGGTATTATCAGATCATTGTTATAAGAGCCAGTACCATCTAACAATTTGAAGAAAAGCCTGCAAAGAGGATGTTTGGGTCACCGTGAAAATCTAGTGAAATTACTTAATTGATTTGGCCATAATTCAGGAAAATTTTGAACATATTTTTAGTTTTTAACTGTGTGTACACCCTGCTAATTTCTGGAGTTATATATTCATGTTTAGATTGCTGTCTTGAACTGGGGTACTCCACAAGAGCAAGTCACTCTGTTATAGTATTTCCATCTTTATAGTGGTTATAATGATTTTTTCAATGCATTCTGAAATACAATTATTTTTTCTGAGATGATTTGACATCTTGGGGTAAATTCTTAAATAAAATCTTAGCATGGAATTCAAAAGATAAATTATATTTTTACAGAGAAAATAACTTGACTAGGCTCTGTTCGTGTTGCATAAGCATTTATATTGCATTGGGCAGGGACATATTCTGTTAGGAATTCTCAAAATTGAACACCAGGTACTCAAACATGACCTGTTCTACTACACTGAAAGCTATACTTCATGTTAAGTGATTAGCTAAATATCTACTTTTGTGCACCAAAATTCAATATTTTTTACTTTGTGTCATTTTTAGATATCTTGCAGAGCCAGAGCAGACTGAATGCTGAAAGACTTTCTGAGCAATAGATATTCAGATATAAATATATATTCAGATAGAAAGAATATTTAAAGGAGAACAAGCAGATATATTAATGTCTTATGCATCCTCTTCTGTTGTAGATAACTTCTTAAACATATTCCACCTCTGAACCTTGTTTTGAAAGTCTGTCTTTGAAAAAAATAAAAAAGTCAATTAGAATAGCAGCTACAGCTGAAGGAAACAGTCATTAGGGATGTAATGCCACTCTCTGTGCATCCAACTTGAAAATACTGTTGTGCCTGCACTTCAGCATTTCAGTGTGATGTCTAATGACTTTTGTTCCCAGTTTCAGGGTCTCTAAAATATTGCTGAAAGCTGAAATCTTTCCTTTGTTTGAACTGCTAATTAGTTTTGTGTATATGGGATTTATGAAGTACTGGGTGCTTAAATCATATCTCAGATTAGATCTGCCTGGAAGTGCTCTATGTTACAAAATAGACAAATAAAAGCTGCATCCTAACAAATATGAGGTCTGCGAATTATATCCGTACAGATCTTATGGATAAAATTAACCTGTAAATCTTTTACCCAACAATTGTTGATTTCCCCAGTCCCCTTGTTTTAATTGTATTTTCCTTGATTAAATCCTTTATCCAACCTTGAATGGAGGCATAGTTCTGGCCAAGAAATAATGAAAACAATATGTAATGCCAGGGCTCCCCTTCTCCCTGGCTGTTTCACTGGCAGAGAAAGGTTTGTACGAGTCTCATACAGCTTCTGTCACCTGATATCTGAGTTCATTGTCTAAACAAGAGAGAAAAATTACCTACTTAACAATAAATCTTATATTTTCACCTTCCTTAGATTTTGTAGACATTGTCTTATTAGGAATCCAGTCTGTCAGGAAAAACAGTCTATGCAAAGAAATTTTTATTGGTTCTGTGTTATGTTACGGTACTTTTATTAGATGGTGACATTCCTAAGACAGCACCTGCTGCGTGGATTTGGGCTGTTAGCCAGAAAAGAAATAAAAAAGAAATGTGTGGTTTAAAGCTGAGTGGCAATGGGCTTGTATTACTGTAACAAATACCCACATGCCTGAACAGTTGGAAAGTTAGAGTGAATCAGAGTTGTAAACATTGGGGATAAATATATGTATAAGTGGCACTGTTGTCACCGTAACTTTCAGAGCAACAAAGATATAAAATGTCTCTTCTACATCTGTTCTCCTTCCCTCTGCAAATATAAGTGTTGAATGATATTTTCTACCCAGTATGCACGAAAAGAGTGAACTTTTTCTTTTCTTCATCTGTGGATATGTTAGCACGCTCTGGCCCATTCTACTGCCAAAGCAACAGAATCTATAATAAGAAAAAAATAAAATTCAATTTTTCCTTATATCCTTGTAAATCTGAAATAGCTCTAGATTTAATGCTGTATCAATGCGGCTGGAGACAGAATTATGTCTAGAAATATTTGTGGGTTTCCAGGGCTGTTCAAACTGTTCCCCATGTGTAAAAATTCACTCCCTAAGCTAAAGGAGACCATGAATCCAAAGCAAATGTTCTCTTCAGATATGATATAAAAAATTATTTCTCATTTTTGAGTTTTGCATTTGATATGCTGGAAGTGAGATCTGGATATATGATCTAATCTAAAAAGCAAGTAATAAAATAAATAAGCTCAAGAAAGCAAGTAGATACTAAGCTAGAGGACTGTAAGCCCTTTTTTTTTTTTTTTTTTTTTTTTGCACATCTCTATATAGGACTTTCTTTCTCAATTTATACTGTGTTGATATCCTCCAATCCCTGCAAAACAGTGTAGACATCACAGAATTCCTTTTCATTGATCACAGTCAGGTTGTTTTAGAAGGAACATAAGACTGATCTGATCCCTCATGCAGAGAGAACTTCTACTTTAGAAACTAATGCTTAGCAACAAGATTGTAATTGATAAAGCCAGTAGGTTATGTTCTGTCAGTTTCTGGCATTCATCACTTTCTCCAAGAACAATATTTCGGCCTTTGAGACATCTGTCTGTTTAAGTTCATGGGTTGTGATTTTGTGGGATTAGTCCAGATGACTATAACTTGTGAATGAAATGCAGGTGATTCCTCTCAATTTTAATGGGAGTTAGGTAAGATACTGATCGCTTATTTTCTGTGTAATAGTCAAAACAAAAATGTTGTAGTTTGAGTGATAGTACTTATTGGAAGCCTATTATTATTATTGCTGCAATTTGTTTAGCAGCTGTCTCAATGGTTTGGTTCTGCAACTGGATCAAGGCAATCCCAAGCACAGGTATTGGTTGAAGGAGAATGGATCAAGACTAGCCCTGGAGAGAAAGACATGGGGGTGTTTATGGACAAAAAACTCAGTATGACTCAGTAATGAATTCTTGCAGCCAGAAAACCAACCTCATCCTGGGCTGCATCAAAAACAGTGTGGTCAGAAGTTTGAGGAAGGTAATTCTACCCTTTTTGTGTGACCCTATCTGAAGTACTGCAATCACATCTGGGGCCTCCAACACAAGAAAGATGTGGATCTGTTGGAGCCAGTCCAGAGGAGAGACACAAAGTTGACCACAGGACTGGAACGCTTCTGCTATGAAGACAGACTGAGTAAGTTGTGACTCTTCCATATGTAGAAGAGAAGGCTCTGGGAAGACCTTATAGCACCTTCCAGTACACAAAATGGGCTAACAAGAAGGCTGGAGAGGGATTTTTTTCAAAGGCCTGTAGTGACAGGATAAGAGGAAATAGCTTTAAGCTGAAAGAGGGTACATTTAGATTAGATATCAGAATGAAATTCTTTACTGTGAAGGCAGTGAGGTACCAGAACAGGTTACCCAGAGAGATTGGGGGCTCCCTATTCCTGGTGTTCAAGACCAAACTGGATGGGGCTCTGAGTAACTTGGTCTAGTGGAAGGTTCCTTTCCCATCACAAAGGGGTTGGAATCAGATGATCTTTAAGGTCCCTTCCAATCCTAAGCATTCTGTGATTTTATAACTCTATAACTTTGCAAATATTTAAGAAAATTCCTAGACCGAAAACTTCAAACAAATTTGAACTGAGAGGTCCTTGGCTATGTTCAGAAGATATGGTTAAACCTTCCTTCATAAGAAATAGTGTGAGGCTGGAGGTATAGTGAAGGCATAAACTTTTGTAATACTGATCAGAAAAATCTCACGTAACTTGAAATCATTAAATTTCAGCCAAATGTGTGACCAGTGGAAAAGTCTGTTTGCCTGGAACTCCATTCCAAACTGTGGCTGATGTGGCAATGCAGATACAGGAAATGCTAATGAAGGGGGTTCTCTTTTGAGTCCTGCTGGTGGGAAGGTATAACAATGTTAAATCAAAGGAGAGTTTTCAATAACTTAAAACTGGACTTAATTTCTTCTTCTGGTAACCTTTCTTTCTAGACAGCCCTGCATCTGTGTCCCCTAATAAAATTCTCCATGCATTGTTTTTCTTCCACTGTTCCATCTTCTTATTTGATATTTTGAAAATAGCTGGCTGTACTATTCTCTATATATTTGACATTATTTAAACAGCTTGCCATCAGTCCAAAAGGATTTCTTCTGAAACTGGATCAAATATAGTGGGGCTCCTAAGTTCCAATATCTTTTCCTAAAAAGGAATAACTGTATATCCTTGATTCTGTGCTGTTTATTCAGCTAGGGAAGGCAATCAGCTAAGATCTCTTTTATGCTCATGAGCTCTTCATCTGTGTAATATAGTTGATATTAATATTGCTTCATTACTAGGTAAATAGAACATATTCCTATTTCTAAATGTCAGTAACATATAAAACATATTCTTTGGGTAATCTCTCTTTCAACTTATTTCTCTTTATGGTTGTCTTGAAGTCAGACTCCTTTTGTGATAATCCTTCTCAAAATGTTTCAAGGTTTTGAGAGGGAGAAATGGATGTCTTTTTTTTCCTTTACTAGAATGCTTTACGTTTTAGAGAAAAGACTGTCTCTTTGCTCTGTGGATGAACAGCCCAATACAGAGCAAAGATTTTTGCCCATGATTGGACCTTTTAGATTTCCTTAGCCGTAAGAATTGAGTAATTATTACCTTTCTGATTTACAGCTCAGTAGCTTATTTCACAACAGTCTTTTCACTCAAAGTACCCATACAGAAAACTTCTGATGAGCCTCTTGCAGAACGTAGATGGGAATGTTACCAGTAAGTGATGATCAAACCTAAAATAATTCAGAAGATCCTGTACTTCTCTGAACCTTGGACTGTCATTTTTGCTTAGGCACAACACACATAAATCTCTTCTGTGCATGTAGATGGGTATAATTTCACGAGGATCAAAAGTGAAGAATTGGACTGACCCAGGTATTCCAGCTGGGTTCTGATAAAGGCTTCTCAGTTAGACTTTCATGGAAGATTTCCAGTAGCTTCCAGGAAACAGCCTCATGGATGAAGCAGTGTGTCAGTACCTGGTCTGCCTAGAGCTTACTTGAACTTTTTGAATCTCAGTTTATCCTACCAAAAGAGAGGGTTGCTGATTAGTGGTGTCCTATTTAGGTTTGTTATGGGTTTATCTACCTCTGTGAGCACAGAAAAATGAAAAGCTTCATGCAAGACTGAATATCACGCTTGTTATTTACATAATCCTTGAATTTTGTGCCTTCATATTGGGATCACACAACCAGAGTGAGCTCAGTGATATTTCTGTTCTTCACTATCAATGCAAGTGGTGGCTACTTTAAGCATATGGGAGAGAAGATAAATATTCAGAAGAATAAGACACCTATGACAAGAATAACTGTTCTAATCTTTGTTTAACAAATGATATCCAGCCTCTAATTTCTTTTAGATAAACACTTACATTTTTGGGTTGTTTTGGGGTTCTTTTTGTTTGTTTGGAGGTTTTTGTTGTTTTGTTTTGTTTTCCTCCTTTCTAGGTGAGTTTTCCCTACTGATATCATTCAACATGTTGGTATTTTAATAAGCTTGTGAAAAATCCTAAAAGATGTTGCATTATCAATTTAATAAATTATAATACTAAAAAGTCCTGCTGAACCATTGTTGATATGGTCTTTATTGTTGGAGTAGTCCTTTCTGGATCAATTCCCTTGTTAACAGCAGCACTTTTCTCCCATTTCTCAATATTACTTGCTGTATTTTCCCTGCAGGGGGATTGTAACTAGATGATCTTTAAAGATCCTTCAAACTCAAAACAGATGATGATTCTAAGAATAATCTAAGAAAAAATACAGTTTTCTTTTTACCTTCATTTCCTTCCTAGCCTGGGATGTTCTTTTTGACTCCTTTACAGAGATATTTACATTGTACAGGTCACATAAACTGAAGACCTTATCTTCAGCCACCCTTTTTACCACTCTTTCAGATGAGAAACAACATGTTCACTAATTTGGCAAAAGAGACTATGCCACTGAGTACTTCACAAGCATGTGGTTCCTTAAAAGACAATATATTTGCTGTAAACCCATATTTTTTCTGTTTGACACATTCCCAGTCTTTATGCTGTTTATTGTTACAGGTTCTAAACCTCAGAATAATGCATATTTACATGAAGACTGGAAGAAAATTAATTCTTAGAAATGTTGCATTCATCATCTCTCTTTGTATTTTGTATGACATCTTTTGTTCAGGTCTTCAAAATAAATTCTGCATGCAATGTTAAGTCAGGATGCCATAGATTTCAGAGTATAGATTTTAAAGAGTTCTAATAGGTTAATTTCCATGAAAAGGTTGAGAAGTTATAAAGGAGGTCATAAATGCTATGGCTTCTAGGGAGAATATGCTTTCAGGACAGAAGATGAAGTCCTTTTTATAAAAGTAAACTCACAGAGACTGTCAAAGATCTCTAGAGAAAGCATGAAAGCATGCTCTTTAGAAAACACACAGGATTGGTAAAGGTTAATTTCCCTGTTTCCCTGAAGGAAAGTTGGAAAAAAAAAAAAAAAAAAAAAAAAAGAGAGTCCTAAGAGAAGCCCAGGAAAATCTTGTCAGTACAATAAGAGGAAGATTCCAAAAATGTGTAAGATCTTCTGAATTAAATCTTCTGAAGCAATGCTCAAAAGGAACCAAATCTCATGGCAGGTCTTGAGTGCTCTGAAATTCTGAGACTCTGAAGTATTTTTGAAGGTAAGACTCTAATCTTTCTTCAAGGAATATAACTTTAAAATCCAAGTTAGAGATGTGTGGCTTTAGGTGTGGGGAGGGAGTGGAGGACATGAAGCACAAGAGAACCACAGCATTTTTAGAAACTATAAACACATGAGGTAGCGTCACATATTCGTCTTCATTCTGTTTATTATCTCCTATCCCCCTGCAATAAATTTTTTCTTCAGTGAAAAGGATTTAAAATGCAAGATTTAAAAGAGAAGATTTTTTTTTTCAATAGTGTTTTTCTTGAAGAAATGTTTATCTTTCTCACTTTAATTACAAGATTATGCTTAGGATGAAATGTTAGATGTTGATCCTTACACTCATTTTTTTCTACTGTAAATCAGGAATAATTGAATGAAAATGTATGAAAATAAATGAATGAAAATATTAATGAAAATACAACACTAGCAATAGGAAAATGCAGCCTATGAAAGAAGCTACTGATGTCACCCTATTTCTCTGACTCCTCCCACAGTCCTTCTATGTAAAGAAAAGCAGGAGGAAGCTGGGGAGAACTTCTTCCAATACTCATTATCCTTCCCTGTTCATCTGCAGTGATCTGTCATGTGTCACATTTTCCATCCTTAAAGGCATATGGTGGGTATTAGAGATGATTGCTGCAGCATGCTGATCCTGGCCCTATATACTCTTGTTTGACACACTAGATTATTGAATGACATTTACTTTGACAAAAAGCTTTCATGTGCCTTTCTTTTTCTGCTTTTAAACACAACTAACAGTTCTCTAAATACAAGTGAGGAAGAGTTTCTGTTTGGTTTCTAACTGATCTTCATACTATTCAATATGATATTGAAGATTAATATTGTCTGTAAGATAAATTAAAAAAGCCAGGCAAGTGTCACCAAAACAACTGATTGGATTGCTTTTCTGTAAAGGGATTGTGATTTCATCTAGTTTCTGTAGTTTGGAATATTTCATAAATAAGTGATTATTATTCAAAGATGTCCCCTGTGCTGTTGAATAAGATTTTGAGTACACGGATTTATATATAGTTCAGTGTAATATTTCTATGAAGAAGATAAGCACAGAGTAGGAGAAAAATAAATATAAGCTGTACCACATGAATTGGGTTGTAGAGGAATTGGAATATGTGCAAATGGGAGAACTTAATGTTTCAGATGAGTATCAGCTTTACTTCCAATCCAGTCTGTGATCTGTCTCTGGCTTGACACATACTCTAGGCCAGAAAAGGGGCACACAGTTACAACAACCATAGGATATGACAATTGCTTTTTTAAGGTTCTGACAGGGATTTCTGTTTGTTTTTTGTTTGTTTGTTTGTTTTCCTATTTATTTATTATATCTCTACACTTCATAAGGGAATAAAATAACTGATTAATTTCTGTAACTGATAAAACAATATCCAGGTTAAACAGCTATAGTGCCAATATATGTATATGTATATTCATCCTGGAAAGGCTCTCCTTCAGTAAAAAGGAGTGGTAATTAGAATAAGAGAATTTATCTTGAGTTATACAGCAGCAGTGTGTATCTCTTGAATTTGTAAAAAATTATTTTCCTTAATATATTCATTAATATTTTTATAAGTCCCATTCTAAACTGCATAAGCTGTGGAGTTTTGACCCTCTTCTGTAGGTCACTATGAAGCTATTCTCACTTTTTTTTTTTCACTCTAAAATATCAATATCCTTTGCTTCAGTTTGTTTTCTCCGTTTTAATCTTCTGCTCTTTTTTGTCATGTTAAGCAAATTTATATAGGACTTCTGGACAGACCATAGCTCTCGAATTTCTTAGCATCCTTATAGTGCTAACCTCTTTACTACTGTGTCACTTTTTTCTTAAAAATTCCACAATCTTATTCATTAAATTTTTCCTACCAACTTGCAAAAGAGCTTTTAAAAATGAATGTTGGTTTCCATTGAAAGCATTTATTACTTACAGTTGAAATTTGCTCAACTCAGTATTGAACCTTTATCGAAGAGAAAAAATGGGAAAAAAACTGAGAGTGCATTTCTACCATGCAAATAACATTATGTCATACAATAATGTCATTGACTTCAGGGATTTTTGATTCATTTGATATAGTTCTGCATACTTTATTTGAATGGTACTTACAGATAATTTTTTGAGAATGTATGTGTACATGTGGACAGAACCTAAGTTCATATCCAGTAAGACATGTCTGTATTGCCTTCTTCTTGAGTAATGGAGTCTCAGTAGTTCTGAATTTTAGATCCAGGAGGTATGTTCAGTTGACAGAACACCAATGCTTGTAGATGTCAGTCATCTGTCTAGAGTTCCTCCTACTCAGTAGAGAGTTCATATGAAACCACCTACAACTAAGACAGCGCATTATGCAAGATAAACGTTCCCACATACTCACAAAGGATCTGAATTTGCACAAAAGAATGTTGCCTAGCTATAAAAATAATATTGGGCATTTCTGATTTTCTCAGTCTGATAATTGTTTGAGAATGTAGTTAGTCTTGTCTCAGTTACAACTTTTAAACTTTCTAGACTTTCTTTCTCTTTTTAGCAAGCTATTTACCTTTTCCCTCTTCCCTGCCACACAACAAAGACATCTTTGTACTGGAATATTTAGGTTTTAGACAGCATGTATTCCCAGAATGCAGTTCAGTCATGATAATTGCCTTAATATCTAATGATTTAATTAGACAATCACAAAACTTGTGCAAAAGTGGAAAAATAAATTAATTTTTCTTTGAGAGGAAAGGGTAAATTTTGAATTTCATAACCTTAGCTCATCAGTGATGCTAATTAGATCTTGCCTTTTGATAATCTTCCATTAAAATAGCTGCTGAGGTGCTAGCCAGATATTTTTTTTATTCCATCCACCTTTATGTGATGAAAAGAAACATTAAAAAACATTTCCTTCCTCTCCCTCGGAAAAAACAAGAGGATATTAATGATATTCCATTGCCTTTTTTTCTTTTTTTTTTTTTTTTTTTCCTTTTTTCTTTCTTATGGCTGATAGGAAGAAATTAATTAAGTCTGAGTTAATATGACCTACAAGCTAATTTGAGAGTGATGGGTATAGACTTCTATTTTCAGTCCTATTTTCCATATCACAGGAGCTGACTTCTAAAACCTTCGCAGAGCCTTTCATTATTCAACAGTTCCATTTCAACCAGTCAGTTTTGCTGATAGAGGACTTTTAGATTTGGCCCATACCAGACATAGGTATTCCAAATGTCTAGTTTGTCCCAAATTTTTATTAGCTATGACATAATCTAATGTGTTATCTGACAGTTAGTCAAGCAATTTATTATTTAGGATTACTCAGTAGGTTTATTACTATCATTGCATTAAGCATATGAGTCATGATTATTGGGAAGGATTTTTAATCTAATAATCTAAGCTTTTTGATGTTTACTATGTCATTGAAATGATCAGAAGGAAAAAATTTTGTGGGAACTACTTAAAGAAATTTTGAATATCTGAGGGATCATTTGTTTAATCACTACTGATTTCAGAAAGCGACTTTCTGTAGTTCATCATGGGCACTAAATATATGATTACACCTTTGAATCTTCTCATTTTTATAAATGTCAGAGATGAAATAATGAATGACAAATTTCTGAAGCTCTTCTCTGCCTTTAGTTTTATTTATCTGTACAGCCAACATTCTTAAGTCTGCCTTCCTAATTGGGCTACTCCAAATAATGTTCCAATTTCATAGATGCTGACAAATCAACCAAAAACTCTATATTCTGGCAAGGAAAAACTAGTTTTACATTGTGGGTACGTTACCGTCCTTCCCGAAGGCATGAAAACTACTTCAAGCATATGTGGACTAGCAAGCTGGATAGTAGTGGTGACAGCACAGAGCAAGGCCAGGCTGTGAAATCTTTATGGGAAAATGATTAAATATTAAGATGTTTAGTCAATGCTGATGTCTGTACTACTGAGATTATATTGATATCTACAGTGACTGCCATGTAATCACGCCTTATGTCACACAATCTGGCCTTACCTTCTTGTTTGCTTTCTTTTGAGGGTTATATTCACGTTCAATTTGATCTCATCCAAGAGCAGCAATATGTTAATAAGGAGAGGGACTTCACTTGAAGCTATTATTAACAAGGAATATAATTTACAATATGTATTAATAAATTCAGATAGAAAATTACATTTGCCATTACAGATGTGAATTTTCTGGCTGTACTGAAAGAAGCTGGTTTTTGAAGGGTACTAGAGTAACAATGCTTACACATTGTGACCTGCCTCTCAAGGGCAAGAGTAACCCAGGTTCTTGTTAATAGATGACTTGGGGCAGATTAGAGCGCAACAACACTGAATGATCAGTGTTTGTAAATATATATATATATATATATTGGGTCTATTTTAGAACAATTTGTTTGCAACGGAAAGCAGGTATGTAGCCGATTTTGGTTAGATTATCTCTAGTAATACAGCAATATGAAAGCATAAAAATACCACTTAAGAAAATGAATAAAGGAAAAGAAAGTAAGAGAGAGAAAAGAGTTCATAATCACCACCCATGTATCTAAGACAAGACTTGATTGTTGAAATTTAGTTGTCCATTGGTCGAAGTGACAATTGCAGTCTGGTGGAGGAGGAAGCCCATGAAACACAAAGCCTGGTGGGTTAATATACCTTTAGGTTCAGGTGGAAACACCACCTGCAGGAGGGTGGGGAGTGCGGGGGATGGGTTGGTGGTTTACACTGTCTAGTGCAACAGACTCTGGATCTGTTGCAACACTTTTTGGATCATGTGCAATCCCCCTGGTGGAAGGCCTCAGGAATGGGTCTGGGGGGGTATCACTGCTGGCTTATGACCCTTTCTCAGCTGCCTCTCATGTCAGCGCAGTTGAGGCAGTAAAGCCCGCTCAGACCTTCCCCGGAAACAGGGGGGTAGTTTCACAACTGAGAACAATTACCATTTTGAAGAGTACCATCCTGCCTTTGAAGGGTTTGAGCCGCTTCCCCTGCCTGCAGAACTCAGAGCTGACTTTCAACACAGCTGCTGAGAACGGCTTGCTTTTGGGATACATTTTTCTCCTCCCAGACTTCTTTACTTCTCCTTAGAACTGAGATATTTGGACAATAGTACCACCTTTATCTTATCTTAATTCCCTGTCAGGTGGCTTAACTCACAGTTCAGTTTCCCTCAGGAGGCATATTTGGGAAGGTGTGGGCTTCGGTTGTCACAGATGAGCAATTGTTTCTTTGCATAGTTAGCTACAGTGGACAAAAGTCCTTAGGTGTTTTTAACAATGTTTAAGCAATTAACCATAACATTTCAGTCTCTCACATTACATTACATTTGAGAGCAGCTTTTTGAAAGGCCTAATTACCCAAAAAGAGAAACTTTAAGAAACAATCTCTGCTTAGTTATGATGTGTTAATAAGTTCTAACAGGTCCTGAAGACAAGTAGTGGTATTTATACATATTTCGTATGAGGTATCTAGTTCTAGCAGAGAAAACCCATGGCTGTACATTTAAATTTTCATTTATAAAATTTTGCTATTTTGTTACTTTTAGCTGCTTCTTAAGAACTGACGTTAGAAAAACTGAAAATCAGATATCAGAGGAAATAGTATTTCTAATATCTTAGGCCCTGTGCTCTTCATCATCCTCATAAATGATTTGGACGCAGGACTGGAAGGGATACTAAACAAGTTTGCAAATGATACAAAATTGGTTGGGCATGTTGACTCCCTTATTAAATAGGGAGGTCTTGCAGAGATACCTTGACAAATTAGAGAGCTGGGCAATCACCAACCATACGAAGTTCAACAAGGGAAAGTGCCAGATTCTGCACCTGGTATGGGGCAGCCCTGGTTGTTTGTACAGACTGGGAAATAAGATGCTGAATAGCAGTGCTATAGAAAGGGATCTGGGGGTCCTGGTCATTGGCAAGTTGAATTTGAGTCAGCAGTGCCCTGGCAGCCAAGAGGGCCAGCTGCGTCCTGAGGGCCATCAGGCAAAGCATCACCAGCTGGTTGAGGGAGGGGATTGTCCCACCCTGCTCTGCACTGATGTGGCCTCACCTTGAATATTGTGTGCAGTTTTGGTCATTGAAATACAGGAAAGACACTAAGCTCTTAGAGAGCGTCCGAAGGAGAGCAACAAAGATGGTGAAGGCCTTGAGGGGATGCTCTATGAGGAGCAGCTGAGGTCACTTCAGTGTGGTTGGGCACACTGGAACAGGTTCCCCAGGGGAATGGTCACAGCATCAAGCCTGCCAGAGTTCAAGAAGTATCTGGGAGATGTTTCATAATTTTCCAAATAAGTCCACAAAGCTACAAAACTAGTGACAATATATCCTCTGTATCTCACATGGCTATAATAACTCTAGTTTCTGCAAGAGTATCCAGATTTGAGGACTGATACTTCCCCAGAGATGGAATGCCATCATATCTCTTATATACTCAAAAGTCACCTTTAACATGAAGATAAAACTAAGAACTAAAGTCTAGCTATTAGCTATAATTAAATACAGATAAATGTATACAAATTACAATAACACTTAAAATTTATTTTTGCTTTAGATTTTAATCTAAAGAGTCTGAGCTGCAATTTATTAAAATTAGGAAACTGTGCTAAAAATAATGCAAAATGCACATGGAAACTACCACAGCAACACCCAGAAGTGTTTTTTTTTTTAAGGCTGGTTGTAATAAAAAACAAAATCTGATACCATAGCTTATAGTCTACTTCAAGTAAACTATAACATAAAGTAGTTTGACATGTAGATGGATCTACAGATTTTGAAACCAAGCAGTCAATTTTGAAATAACTTTGCCTTTTTGGTCTTGTGCTTTAAGATTTTATACTGTTCAGAAAGGAGCCACTACTATTTTCAAATAACAAGAATAAAAAAAAATCCTGAGTCTACTATAAATGACTGTTTATTTCTCTTTTCTATTATTTCATAGTAAACTGCATGATTTTTGTTATGAAACTTGGAATCTTTCTATATCATTAAAATGTTACAAAAAACAAAACTATGTACTTGGCATACATGTATGTTTGCAGGCAGTACTAATAAGTAGTTACTTGTGAACCATCTAATCTAGTGTCTTGCATTATTCTGTGCATGCTTCAAAATTTTTGCTGAAATGCTTTCATAATTAGATCCTATGACAAGAGATAAGAAAGTCCATAATAGATTCTGGATTAAACTAATTTACTTAAAACTAAGCATTTGATTTATGTCTTTGTAGTAAATCAAATTACTAATTTTGCACAAAAAGCATTCCAAAGAAATCAAAATAACTACTCATGTGGTTCAGACCTTAATTCTTAGTTTGTTCATATTCATTTTAGAATGTAATAGACTAAACCCATCTTTTTCTATTTATGTTAACTGGCAATAAGTGTTTACAAAAACATATATAAATACTTGCTCAGGACTTCAATATTTTTACATTTCAATATGGTTATTTAAAATTATATATATTTTTTTTCTGTATCATGAAATATTTGCAAGGATTTTTTGGTGATTTTTAACTGGGAACATAAAAAAAAATATACTGTAATCATGGAAAGATATTTCTATTTGTGTATATTCAAAATTATTCAGAAAACTCTCATCCTTTTAAGCCCCTCTTGCAGATACAGTCTGACAGACAGGTAGACAGATGGACAAATAGAATTGGCAGATAGGTATCACAGTTTATTTTCCTAGTGAATAAGTGGATTACGTTGGGAAAGCTGATTATACAAACACAGGGGATGGAAGAAAACAGATGGTATGCGTTCCAATGCCTGGTGGCTGTTTGAGCATTAAACATTTGTCTGAACCTATTCCCTTTAAGTAAAGAATCTGTATTTTTTAATATCTTTCGTTAAATGAAAAACCAGTGAATGGGGAAATAATGAAAGGAGAATGAACTCTAGAGCCTGTAATGTCGTTTAAAAGATTTAACTGTTCCTTATGCATTAAACCCAGTAAACTATCTCGTACAAGTGTTTGTTTAAAATGATGATCACATAAAGGAAATTATAAATACTTAAAAGCAGAAATACGAAAAGGTAAAACTCTTAATTAACTATGCAAATCTCTTCCAAAATAGTTCATTCTTTCATGAAAATATTATTACACCACTCATTTTTAAGAAGCTCTCCCATTCCTGTTGACTCAATAGAAACATTAGCATGCAGGTCTGCTTGCAGATGGATGGTGGAGTGGAAGCTCTTAAGTTTTATATAACTGCTATTCTAATAGCAGAATCAATGACATTATACAAACCTGGTTCACACCCATCACCTGCAATTACAATGAGTTGCTGTTCATTGCATATGTGGTTGTTGTTTTTAAGTCACTGAGGATTATGAAAGAGAGAAAAATGTACTACAGTCCAAAGTCATGAAGGGGAAAGTGTGTGAGAGCCACATACACTGTATATTTATTTACTTATGATGAGCCCCAGCCACGAGCCATCAGCTTACAGTTTCTCTTACAATCACCTTCATTGGCTATTCATGAACAAGTCATGAATAGCAGGATTATACCACTTTGTTTTTGCTTCCTTAATAGGAGCTATTAAAGAGTCACTTTTCAGATTGGTATTATTACTGTTTGTTAGGCTATATTTTAGGAATAGTGCTTTCCTTATTCAGAAGAGGAGAACTGCATAGAGGACTGGAAATGGATTGAGAAGTAATATGAACATCAAATTATTTGTAAAACAGAAAAAAATTGTTATACATTGGCAAATGTAGTTTGAATAAAAGAGCTAAATACCAGCCTATTGCAGAAAATGGTTTAGGCTTATTCTGAACAGATCTACACCACTACTGTCCAAACTGCCGATATTGCTTTTCAGATCAGTAGATTTTAAGGCCCAAAAAGGGCATTTACATCTTAACCTGGCGATTAATGGACTACAGGACAGTGAATTCCACTAAGTGACAACCATAAGTTTGCAATGCTTAAAGAGGTAACCAAACATACCCAAACTTCATTTTAAATGCTGAAACCATGTCATTTCGTGGCATAAAAGATTTACTGTATCTCTGTGTAAGATGTCCCAAACTTTTATTATGTTCTTCAATTAAATATGTGTACCATAATCCTAGTCTGAATTTGTGTAACATGTGTCATCACTTTTTGGGAGCACTATAATTAACTAAGACCTGTGAACAAGTAGAAAAACTTAAATGAGACAGGGTAACAATTCCTTTACTAAGGTAGATGTCATGTCTTTTCTTTTCAATAGACAACAAATTGTAGATTCTCTTGCACTCACTTGTTCAGGAACTGAATTTCATAGCCTCTTGTCCAAATATGTGTAGTTTGAGTGGTACAAGGTACTATAAATTGTTTATTTGATATATTAAATTGTTTAGGGTTCCAAATGTTGGCATCTCACTTGTGAAAGATGTATCAGTAATACTGATTAATTTGTGTCAAGGTGATTATGCTAGAAATAATCAGACATTTTTTGAATTATCGTTAAACTGAAAATAATATTTCATTTTTTTATACATCTGTATATAGAGTACAGGAGACATAAATGCCAACTCAAAAAGAGAAATTTTAATCTTATTTTTTTTATTCACAATACGATTTTATGGGACTTTATTATTTATTTTTATTTTCCTTTTGTTCTGTTTCAGAACATTAAATGCATTATTAAAATTTCAGCATTTCTTTTCAAACTGAAGATCAGGTGT
The DNA here is from genome assembly GCA_038380795.1 of Pyrocephalus nanus. Taxonomy (NCBI): domain Eukaryota; kingdom Metazoa; phylum Chordata; class Aves; order Passeriformes; family Tyrannidae; genus Pyrocephalus; species Pyrocephalus nanus. Next base: position 44,557,374 of record CM076265.1, on the reverse strand, counting down.
TAGCCATGCTTTATTCATGGTGTTCCTTTACTCTTGAAATCTAAAATTTATCACTAGTGAGAGAAAAAGGAAATAAGAGCTATACAAGTGAAAGGTTCAGTGGGGAGCGATAGACTCTGTAGTAATTGAATAAAAGGCTTAATACTTAATATTTATTTAGGTAAATAAGAAAACAACATTTGAGTTGAAATAAACATTACATCAAATCACCATTCTACAGAAAACATCCAAGAAACCTCTCACATAATAAAAAGTGTGGTGTACATCTGGTCCAAAAGGCTGAAGGGCAAAAGGAAGCATGCTAGGATTTGACTAGATGTATTTGTTTTCATGGCAGTTAACACTGATTATGACAAGAAACCTCAGCTATTCAGCTGCTCATTTTTTTCTTTTCGTTTTACATAATATCATGCTTATTCAAGCACTGAAAATAATAGAGTTTTACATAAAATTAGGAGTTTAAGACTCTTTTGTCTTTATTAATATAAACTTGAAATATCAACATCTAAGTGAAATTCAGTAGAGATCGTAAGATCTTATGATAATTAATGCTGGTAGGGAGATCAGCAGATCCCTAGGCCAAGTCCCTGACCAAAGCAGTGGATATGAAATTAGCATTTGTATATAGTTTGATCTTGAGGATTCCTAAGGATAAAGACTGCTTAACCTTAGGAGGTGTTCAATACCTTTTCCAGTACTTGTTTGTTCTCACAGAGAAAAAAACTGTCCATACATATGGTTTGAACCATTCTTGTTTCAATTTAGGACTATCTTTCATCTTCCTGCTGCACATCATAGTGGAGAGTGGCTCCATCTTCTTCATATCCTTCATGTAAACATTAAGAGTGAGAACCTGAGGGAATGGTCTGAATTGTGTCAGGGGAGGTTTAGGTTGGATACTAGAAAACAGTTCTTCACTCAGAGAGTGGTTGTGCACTGGAATAGGCTCCCAGGGAAGTGTTCACAACATCAAGCCTGATGGAGTTCGAGAAGCATTTGGATGATATGCTCAGGCACATGGTGTGACTCTTGGGGATGGGACTGTGCAGGACAGGGATTTGGACTCAATGATCCTTGTGTGTCCCTTTCAACTCACGTCTTTTATGATTCTGTGATTCTGTGAAAGCTGCCCCTTCTCCAGACTGAACATTTGGCCTCTTTTCACAGGACAAGTGCTTGAGCCCTTCCAGTCATCTTGGCAGCCTCTGACAATCTTGTGTTAGTTATTGACATCTTTCTTATAAATGAGGGACTTCACACTGGGTACAATATTCCCAGTGTGGCTCTTATTCTCAGAACTGACAGGTAGAGATGAGCATACATTATCCAAAATGTGTGAAAATATAGTTTTGTCTCTTGGAAGGGGAAGAATCTCTTTACAAGTATCAAAAGTTTGTCAGCAAATATGTTCATGATACTGAGTTTGCACAAGCGTGTTTGGAAGAGTGTCGTAGATATGTGTGGTCAAATGGACTGCTAGGACTCTCTGCAAGAGAGACTGACACAAGTCCTCAAAAATGGACATTTTTGATGGACATTTCTTTTTCATAAGGTGCCATTACAGAAAAAAACCCCATCAATAAGGATGATGCCTTTTCCAATCCAGTCAGTAACCTAAGAGATTGCTAACAAGATGATTTGCAGAGCATGATCAATAGAAAAATTATATATAATACACAGTTCAAAACCCGCTGTTTTCTCATTAAAACCACTGTTTAAAAAGTATAGATTTTTAAAACTTTTTTTTTTTTTTCATTTCCTTGATTTTCTCAGAAGGCAGCACAATGGTTGTGAAAATATTTCACCAGCGTACACAACCATATGCATATATGCACATATAAACCTATGCTATATCCCCATGTCGTGGTTTTGCCCTGAGTCAATTTGCTTTCACACCCCTCACACAATTACTATTAGTTGAGAGAAGGTTTATGCAGATAAAAGAGACAGGATTTGGGGAAAATAATATGAATATTTATTACTAGTAAAACAAAAACTACTAATAAGTTAATAATGAAAGAACTATATCTACTGCAATTTTTACTTAAGTAAAAGTGCTATGTGTTTACAGAAATACTTCTCTCCCCTTTATACTAGTCCATGAAGGAGAAGCAGTCTCATTTTCCATTTTTGGAGCTCCAGGTCTCCTCAATAACTCTGCAGCACTCTCGTCGCAGTTGGAACTCCTTTTCCTTCTCTCTCACTCTGTGTTGGCCTCCAGGGCTGGGCCTACACCCCTCCTGGGCTAAGACGGGAGGCTGGGGGTTACCCAGGTTCTGAAGGTTTTTCCTTCCATAGACTTGCAAGGGGACACTTGCTTACTATGGAACTTCTTCCACAGGGTTACAGGGGATAATGGCTTATAAGTCCACCCCTGTTCCCTATGGAGGTCCCTTCCCATGGGAGAACAGTCCTTGATAGACTTCTCGGCATGAGTCTAGCATGGATCCCTTATTTGGATCCCCACATCTCACCTGAGCTGTTCTTGCTCCAGCGTGAAGCTTTCTCTCTTTTTCAAAGTCACAAATCTTCAGTAGCAGCATGGATCTTCCACACAGATCCCAAGCTTACTTAAGCCATTCTGTTCCAGCATAAGCCTCGTCCCTTCAGAGTCATAAAATCTTCAACAGGACTCTGTCTCATTTCAGTCCCTCTCATGAAGTCTTAATTCTCTTCGATTCATCCACAAACTCCTCTGTGAGCCGCATGGGGAGTCTCCTCACCCCAACAAACTTTCATAGGTGGCAGGGATTGCTTTTCAGTCTTTTCCCTGCTGAAGAGAGAGAGTGAAAGGGGGAAGAAGCAGCTGTCCCCCCTTCGAACATTTCTTCTCTCTCCTCTGGCTGCCAGCTTCAACTTTGGACACTCCGTTATCTCTTTGCTGGAATTCCTTCTGCAGCTTTTCTCGTCCAGGCTCTTCTCTAAAGTTTTTTTTTCTTCACTCTCTTATGGAAGAGAAGGGGGGAGCTTCAGTGCTACACCTTCCCCCAGCCCAGGGCCAGGGGAGGAGAGGGCCTTGGCCCACCTCAGGCCTGCTGCCTCTCTCCTACATGGCTGCTGCTTCTAATTTCAACTGCGCAATTAGTCTTCTCTTCCGTTTTCTTAAATATGTAATTAGCAAAGGCATTACTGAGAGTTTTAATTGGCTTCTTGTCCGGAAATTCACCTAGACAAAAGCATTCTCTGCCCTAGGGGCTGTCTGACTGGGCAAAACCACGACACCCCATTTTGGGGAGCACCACAGTTCTTGCTTTTATTTGCAACACTACAGGTATAGTAATGAGTCATGTCATATTTCTAAGAAAAAAAATAAATATTTCAGGGAGGAAACAACTCCCAAAATAGATTAACATGCTCATGCAAAGAGAATATTGTCTCTTTCCATCAAAATTTACTTTCAAATCTGCATGTGAAAAAAAGTCATAAAATCTGGTACTGAATTCAATATCTTTACCTTGTTGAAGAATCCACAACAATGTAGGGGTTTTTTTCTAGTAGCTTTGTTTCAGAGTCATATACAGGTTTATATTGCCTACAGAAGTTGCAGCAGTGGTAGAGTAGCACAGTGACTGTTGCAAGAAAATGGGAACTGTGCCAGGAGGTATTAATTCCAGGATTTGCTTATGCACTTTGCCATTAGCATCTGGAGTTTGCATCTGTGAAATTGCTTAAGTTGTGTGATATCTCTGACAGACAACAGAGTAATAATTTCTTCACATTCTCCCATAGCCTTGCATAATAGCAAGGCTATCTATAGGAAGCTAAAAGAGGTCCTGCCCAACCAAATGGAACCATCAACTCAGAAATGTACTTGCACAACATATAAAGTTCAGGTAACAGGCTTTTTTTTACTCTCTCTTTTTTTTTTTTTTTTTTTTTTTTTTTTTTTTTTTGTTTTGTTTTGTTTTGTTTTGTTTTAATTTTCTTTTAGTAAACAATCCAAATTCAAATTTTAACTTGTGCATCTATCTATGAATTGGTTTGGGTGTTGTATATTTTGAACTTTATTTTCTATTTTATTATTTTAGAATCCTCTTCTGCACTGGGGAAAAAAGATTGCCATACTCACACAAGCATGAAACTGGTATCCTCTCAAGTATAAATTCAAATACACCTGTCACTGCTTATAAAGAAAAGCCACAATAATTTTTAGTTATAGATTTGATTGGAAGCATAAAAACTGTCGGGTTTTTTGCAATATTTAAAAAGGAACAATAGAGCTCAAGTTTCCTTGTTCTTATTAATTACATCTGTGCTGCATGTCAGTCACTGTCAAATATTCTTCTTTGAGAAGGGTTTCCAACCCTGTGGCATGCATGAAAATGTACCTGTCTTTTCAACCAATCTCTGCCTGTGCCTTTTAAATTGATACCTCTTTTTTAATAGCCTTGGTGTAACAGTATTGTGGTGAAGTTATGCCTCCCCTCCTCATTCTAATGAATGCATTCATTGTTGAAAATGTGGTGGTTAAACTTTTACTTTCCTGGCTGTCTGCAGAGAAGCAGAAACATGTTGGCTAGCCAGACGGATGGCTCCTTTTCATGCAGCATTACAATACAGATAGTTTTTATGAGTTTCTATTTGGATGCCAGAGTCAAAACAGAACATACCCATCCCAGTCTTTTTGCTGTGACTTGGGGCTTCACGTGTGGATGCCTGGGAGGCTGATTGCTGAACAAATTTAACATGATCTCAAGGGAAGAAAAAGGGGAAGTTATTTAAAAAAACTAGTGTGTAAGTATAGCAAAAGGGCTAAAAGGGCTAATTGTTTATTAAAAAAATGGATGTGAGAGTTAAGAACACCTGAACCAATAAGGTCCAATATTAACATTTCTGGAGGGGATAGGAAAAAATTTAAAAATTTGTGAAAAAATGAACTTTTAATTAAAACTGCTAATTAAAAACAAAGACAGACAAAACCCCAGCAAAACAACACCAAAACCAACCAAACCAAACCCAAACCACAATACCTTGTATTTTCAGTGTGATTATTTTTTTTCAATTTTACAAAATCTCTTCTCCCTTTTCCCTCACTATTCTTACCCCTAAAATAAATCTACTATTCACGATATTGTCTCACAGCATGTGAATAACATGCACTATGGATGCTAGGATCCTTAAATGCATTCTTTTATCCATGAAATACAGCTGTGCCTACATGGAACCTGACAACTTTTTAGCAGCATACAGCAGCTTGTCACAGTAACCAACAGCAAGAAATAGTGGATCAAGATGAGCATCTCCTGGATGGTTCTGATAGCCTTCACTTTTTTTATTCTTCTGAGTTAAAAAGTTTACTCTATGAAAAATCATGTAAAACTTGTTCTTCAGTGTTTTTGTGTAACTGTTTTTCCCCACACCTCTTCTACCTCTTCTGGTTTATTTTAAGCTACTTGTGATAGGGAAGAGATAATGTTTTCTCTAACCATTTCATGGGAATTAACAAGGCAGTTCAGAATAGCAGATTTCTAAGGTTATTTCTGCTTTTTCTCAGGTGAGTGTTAGAGGAGGTACAGTTTTTGGAACTCTGACCACCCAGTTTCATTGAAATCAATTTGTTTTGTAATACTGAATTGCTACTGATCTGACATTTCATTCTGAGTTTTTTTGCTCTACAGTGTGGAATAAGTGCAGAAAAATCCAGTCCCCAGACTACGTGAATGATAATCTTACTCTAGATCTTGTTTTCTATATTTCTGTATAGCTAAGATATAGTAATATTCCATCCCAAAATGTAAACTAAACCCAGATAGAAGAGCAGAAGACCTGAGAAAGAAGGGGTTAAAATTATTTCTCACAGTCTATCCTACATGAGTGTAGCCACATTAGTCTAAATTTATCATTCTCCCTTTCCCTCTGCATCCCAAGATGCATTCTGACCCTCCTGGTGTTACGGTGTTTAGGGACTGTTGGAACAAAGGGTTTGTGAGTAGGCAGTAAAGAGGAAAACATCAATGATATGTGTATACAGCGGAGGCTAAATGTGTTACACAGCTGTTGTTCTCTCTGTAAGGTATAAGTAATCCTTAGAGGGTGAGACCTATGAAATACAACAGCCATGGCCTGAATGGACTAGTGCCACCAGAGCAATTTCCTTCAAATGATTCTATTTAGTGTTAACCAATAGCACATGAATCATCAGGCCAAATTAATTTCAGATGTACAATTCTCTTCATTCTATGCATTTGATCATAGTCTGGGATTAGGTGAAATACGTAGAGTGGTAGTATGCACTTCCAATAAAAAAACCTTCATATGACTATGTCTGGGCAGGATGGCTGTAAATCCTCAAGAGCAAGGAGGAGCACTGGAAATTGTGTGGTAATGACTTTGAGTTGATACTATGGGAGAAGATTCCATTATAAAGAGCAATAATTTCGATATTAACTAGCAGAACAAAATGACATACACAACCTAAGAACAGTTAAATGAATATAAAATCATTACTATTTTAATCGTTGTCCTTACTGCATCACAATTTCCAAGAGATTGTCCTGAAATAGTGCTGTTGCATGTAACAATTATGACTAAGTCCTTTCCTCTTTTTATCCAGTAGCAGGGAAGTGATTACTTTGCAATCCCTCTGTCAGGTCTTTACAAGATCTTAATCTCATTCAAGAGGTAATAGACTAAGGAATATATTGAATACACTGGGTAATTAACAGGAATTGAAGTAATTAAACAAGTAGAATAAGTGGCAGCTCTTACAAGCAGAATTTGAGAAAAGAATAGTAGCATGAATGATTATAAAGAACTGTTTCAGAAGCATGAGCCAGAAACACAGAGGATTAAGGACATGCTGTGGCTTTTTCTTAGTTCTAAAGTAACATCTTTCCCATGTGTATATTCCAGTTTTGCATGTAAACAATTTTGCTAACATAAGGAAAACTGAATCAACTCTGTGTGTGGGTAACTAAATTCTACTCAGAGATATCCCATCTGTTAAAATGAAATTTTGTATTTACATCCTCCACAGTAAGTGGTTAAGTTTACAAGGCTGTCAAATGGCTTTAAAATTACTTTTATCTTGAGGCTAGGAGCCTGAATTTTATGTGGGTGCTGAGCATTATATGCTATTCTGCTGGCCATCCCAAAGAACAAGAAAGCTAAACAGCATCCAAGAACATGATATAAACAAGGAAGGGATGTACGAGAATATCTAATTTGAAGAGTTTGTCTATACAGACCTGCAAATGTATAACAACAATTGGAAATCATAGAAGCATAGAAGGGTTAGGGTGGGAAGCGACCTTAAAGATATTTTCATTCCAATCCACTTGCCGTGGGCAGGGACACTTTCTACAGTTTCTCTGGGCAACCTGTTCCAGTGCCTTTAACATCTTCACAGTAAAGAATTCCTTCCTAATATCTAAAGCTACCCTACCCACCCTCAGTTTGAAGCCATTACCCATGTCTTGTAAAAATTCCCTCTCCAGCCTTGTAGGCCCCTTTAGGTACTGCAAGGCTGCAATAAGGTCTCCCTGGTTCCTTTTTTTCTCCGGGCTGAACAACACCAACTCTCTCAGCCTGTCTTCATAGGAGAGATATTCCAGGTATCTGATCACCTTTGTGGCTCTCCTCTGGACTCATTTCAACAGGTCTGTGTTCTTATTTTGGGGGCCCCAGAACTGGATGCAATATGGGGGTGTTGTGAGAGAAGAGTAGACTACCAGAGTATCAAGCTGCATAAAATAATTTGCAAAGATTTTATTATTATTGGCATAAAAATTACTACCATGCCAAGTGTTTTACTCTTTTTGGTCAGGTCTGCTGGGACAAACAATAGGATCACGTGGCCAGATCCCTATAAAATAGCACTCCTGAAATTCTTTTCAGACACTTAAGATGGACTTCATAAGGACTAGAAAAGCACTTTTCTGGTTGTGTTTCTCTTATAGTCAGACACATTTTATATTGAAGACCTCATAGTTTCCATACTTGGGACCTTTTAGAGCATCCCATGGCTCCTTGTGTATACCTGAGGTCACTTTACTTTCTAAAAAAGCCGGTGAAGGAATGATGTCTAAATTTCTACTCACACTGCATGAATTTGCACTGCTGCTGTGTCACAGAACACTTCTGTCCTGCAGAATGTGTGTAGTGTCTGTTTAGACTAAGAAGTCTAGATCTTACCAAGTTAGACTGTTATCACCCTTTCTGGTAGCTTGTCTGAAGTTAGACACTCATAGGGAAAATCAGGAAAGAGAAGATGAAGATAGAATTGATAAGACTGTCAAGAGAAACTTCACTTAGTACCCACATCAGCGATTCACTAGAGTAAGCACTGTGACCATGCATCACTATAAATTGGAAATTTAATTCTCCCTCTGTCAGAGACAGGGGCTTGTACAGATCTGAAGTGATCAAGCTGACTGCCAGTTCCACATGTTTCAGATTGTAAATAATGATGGTTATCACAAGACTAGAGTTGGATTTAAAAACAAAAAAAAAAAGCCTTGCTTCCTATAAAATCCAGACTTTATAAACAATTACAGCAGTATATAATTATGCAGAGTAATTAAAATGATGATTGCAATCTCTTCTTTCCTCCTTATATTTTTCTTCTGTACTTTGTTTTTTCAATAACCCTTTTAACAAAGAGGAATCCTTTGAGAAAGATTTCTGGTGCATATGGATGGCGGTAATTCTATTTGCTAAGGTTGACTAATAGAATAGTCAGTATTTTAAAATAAACTTTGATGAGTACTTCTGTCTACAACTGTTAATCTCTTCTTAGGAGATTAATGCAACTCTCATTGATAATCTCTAGGCAGGGATAGATTTCATTCCTAAATAAATTAGAGCTAAATCTAAATAGAATTAACACATTATTTGAATACAAACATTTTGTAAATTGCTCATACCACACCAAAAAGGTATTTTATGTCTTGATATGGTTCAGAGAATAAAGTACTCTCTATGTTGACACTCGATTATTCTTTTACATTGTTTGTTTGCTGGTGTGAAATTCTAGCAGCCAATATTTCTAAAAAGGAGGGGTGAGAACAGGACACTGGATTAACAAAGGTATTTGGGTTACAATGTATATAGATATGTTGTTAGCAGAATTTTTGAAAGAAATAATAATACTTTTTTTTATCACCACTGTTCAGAGTACAGCATAAGAACTTGTCTTTCACTAACATAGCTATTTGAAACATCATATGTTCAAATCCTTCTGTGAATCTGGACTATTTTTTGTAGAATTACATCCAACAAAAGAATAGTGCACTTTTTTAATCTCATGTCAATTTTTGAGGTATTACTAGAAAATATGACACAGGTAGGTACTGTGCTAAGTTTTTAAGATGGAATTAATTTTTATTTCTTGCAGTTATAGAATTTTTATCATTTACAGATACAAGCACTATGTGAGATGGAAGTTAAACACATTTTGGGCTATCATATAATTTTTACAAAGTAAACCTCCTTCCTAAGTGTGGCAGAGCAGAACTGATTGACTCCACTACAGTAATTTGTTATTTTCTGTAGGAGATACTAAACTTCATGAATTTCCATAGATTCCAGTAAGGAAAAATTCTCACTGGACTTGAAATGCTCGCTTTGCAACTGAGAAATATTGAACATGTTCTTGCTGGCTCAGTCAAAACAATATTCCTCTGGTAGAATTTTAAATATCCCAGATGAACTGTGTTCAAAATTTAATTCTTAGTGAGGTTGAGGGAATTGCCCTCTATTGTCCTATTAGTTCAACCATAAGACAGCTTCACTATTTAAAAACTGCAGGTATGCAATACTATTTATGCAAAGCAAATATGACTGTAGTAAGAACTGTCACAACCCGAGAATTTAAGATCAGTCAATAGGTTTTTTATACTCTGTTAATTATAATAATAGTATTTTGAGAAATAGGACTAGGAGACAGAAATTAACACCAATATTGTCTTAAACTACTATCATATCTTAAGCAATGCCAAGATAAGCTATATGATGCATATCTTGTTAGTTCCAATTATGCATATAAGTGGTGATTTACACAGAATTATTTACTTCTTCTAGTCTGTGCTGGTTTTGGCTGGGTTAGAGTTAATTTCCTTTACAATGTCTTGTATGAGGCTGTGTTTTGGACTTTTGCTGAACACGTGGTTGATAATACAGAGATGTTTTTGTTATTGCTGAGCAGGACTTACACAGAGCCAAGGCCTTTTCCGCTTTTCGTACTGCTACGCAGGTGAAGAGGCTGTGAGTGCATGGGAGGTATGGCGGGGACACAGCTGGGACAGGTGACCCCAACTGACCAAAGGGATAATCCAAACCATATGACGTCATGCTCATGATGTATATATGTCCTATATACATCAGTATATAAAGTAGGGGGAAGAAGCAGGATGAGGGGCTCCTTTGGAGTGATGCCATTTGTCTTCTCAAGTAACTGTTACGCATGATGGGTCTTGTTCTCCTGGACGTGGCTGAACACCTACCTATCCATGGGAAGCAGTGAATGAATCCCTTGCTTTGCATTTCTTGTGTGTGTGTCCTTTGCTTTCCCTATTAAACTGTCTTTATTTCAATGCATGAGTTTTCTAATTTTTACCCTTCCAATTCTCCTCCTCAGTCCTGCTGGTGGGGGAGTGAGGAAGCAGTTGCATGGTACTTGGTTGCTGGCTGGGGTTAACCTCTGACATAATCCAGTATATTATTGGTCAGAAAAATCTGGGGTTCAGTAGGAGAACCTGACATGAGATTTTTTTTTTCATCCAAGGACTGTACTTCTACTTTCAACCTTCTCCTCCTCCTCCTACAAAAAGAGAGTGCTCTTCTACTCAGAATTCAAAAGGCACAGTACTAATCTCTGTGAAAAAAACTCTCAGTTAAAGAGGCTCTAAGAAGGTTTAACTTTAACTTCAGCATCTGAGGAGCATATAATGAATGGCTGGTGACCTATTTTTTTGCTCTTTAAAGCTTTATGAATAGTGCCCTAAATCTCAAAGTCATCTGCAACATGCTTTCTAAGAGAGTTTAAAAATACAGAATGGGAATGAGGGCAAGACTGTAGTGTCACATCATTCAAAAGGAAAATATTGTATAGCAGAAATTTCTGGGATACTAGCAATGCCTTTTCTTGGCTTTGAAATAAAGGGTCCAGTGAACATTTACTGTTCAAATGTCAAATGAAGAGTTTCTGAAATCCCACAAGTTTCATCTCCATAGTTTTATTTCATAGGCTGATGAAAGTCATATAGAAATAGAAAAGGTTTCTGCTGATACAGAGATCTTTTAACTCCACACATAGCTACAGCCTATGAAGAGTAATGCAGTGTCCCTTATATATCCTGCACAGGGAAAGCAGAGTAAGAAACAGAATGTATGGAAAATCTGAGGTTGATTTAATAAATTCTTGATGGAATTGGGACAAACCATTGTGATTAACAGATTGAGTTAGGCTATCCCAATGCTTATCATCACTTTTGGCATCACATTAATGAGCTAACTCAACTGTGACAAACAATCAAATGCCATTGTAAGTAAGTAAAGTAAGAAAATGAAAGATTGCCTTTCTTTTACAACTCTGTTCAGCTGTTCAACTCTGTCCATCAAAATGTATAAACCCACCTTGTCCTTCAAAACACAAATGTAATGGGACTTAATCTTTACTACTTGCAAGTGAGGACATGGCTAATTTTATAGCGTATAGACACACTTCAAATACTTTACTAAAAGAGAACTGTTATGGAGCCATGTCACATCAGCCAGATAGATGTTGTAGAACTTTAAGGAGATAAGAAAAATTACACTTAAATTAAATTAAGAAAAAAAAAAGTGATGAAGTAAATTGTAAAACAACAATATAGTCCTTTTTTATCCATTTAAAGGAAATTGGTTAATTTAGCACTTGAATGTAAATACACCTTTTCCATATGCCAAGAAATGTCAAATGAGTGTGGTATAATTATTCTGACATTATTTGAGTATTACTCTGTGCAATATAAACACATGTTACGTTTTCATGAAATAATGTAGTAGACAGATTAAAAAATAAAAAATTTTCCTAGACTTAAATAATCCAATGTTAATATATATTACACTAGTATAACAAGCTATATATGTCTCACATATATCTAAAAGTAATAAAAAAAATCAACATTAGTAAAGAATGTAAGACTGACAGTTTGAAATGATAGTTTGTCCCCTCTAGATCAGGTAGAAACTGAAGTATAAGGGTGATAGCAGTGTTTAGTGCATTCTACCCTCCTCTGTACCATTCCTCAGTTGTCCCTACATTATAGATCTGCTTTAACCTTGAGATAACTATAAGGAAGACAGAGCATGAAAAGAAGTTAATTTTCAAAAGGTCATTGCATCCTCAATACTGAGAATATTAACAATACAGGCAGTATGTATGATAGTAATAAAATCTGCAGTGTGTGTAATTTGCACCTTCATCAACACATTGTACATCAAGTGGACTTCACAGGACCAAATAGTTCACATATTCTCCAGGTTTTCTTCAATATAGGCTTTTAAAAAAATTGGTGTGAGATGGGTTCCTAGCTATCTTTTTATATTAGTTAAACATTTCTTCCTAAAAACACGACAGCCCTGTGGAAAGGCATATTTGTAAATCATGATAGAGAATCAACATAAAAAACCAGAAGTTGTGAGCTTTTAATATTATTTTTTCTTATTTTAATATTTCTTGCTATGTTTCATTTTGGCAGTTCCATACATCTAGGAAAAAAAAGAAAAGGAGGATTGTAGGAGTGTCAACAAAGGATCTCATGTTGTCCTACCGAATGGAGTTTGAAAATTAAGTGTACCACTGTGGACACAGAATTACAGAATAATAGAATGGTTTGTGTTGAAAGGGACGTTAAAGATCCTTTCTTTTCAACCCTCCTGCCACAAGCAGGGACACCTTCTATTAGATCAGTTTGCTCAGACCACCATCCAACATGACCTTGAACACTTGCAGGGATCATCCACAAGTTCTCCAGGCAACCAGTTCCTTATACCCTCATCAGCACATACAGATAATGAATAGAAACTAAGGTATGGAATAAAAAGCACTAGATAAATATAAAACCTGAGATGATAACACTTTTATTCATTTCAAAACAGTGATGGACAAGCTGCTAATGCATTAAGATTTCTTATTTGATAGATATGCCATTCTGCAAGTTGGTGGTTCAACATTAAATTTAATAGAAAGAGACATCTTACTGCTGTGCCTCACATTGCTGCCTGGACTCAGCACTTAAATTGGACTGAAGGAAGTGCCATATCCATCCATCATTGCCAAATGATAGATTTTCATCAGTTCTTAACAAAATTGAATTGCTTGGACAGTCTGCTGAGATAAATTTAATGCTCTTTGGAAAAAAGAATATTCTTGGCCTTGGCAGCTGAATATCAACCACTCAAAAAGTGTTCATAGAACAGCAATTTACTGCATAACAAAAACCTTAAATCTAATGCATTGTTCTTTTCCTACTGGTTTTAGTTGCTTTTCCTAAAAATTTTATATTTGCTAAGAATATGTCATTTCCCCAAGGTTTTAAATCTGATTAGATTGTTTTTGTAAAACTGATCTTAAAAGAAAGTAGGAAAAGGAAACTTTATCTTAGGTCTCTTATTAACAGATAGGTGTTTATTCCTAGACCTGAAGTTAATAATGTAAAAAATACTAAATAATGAGCAGAAATTTTTGATCTTAGAACTGGACAAAATGTGTACAGGAAACCAAACAACGTTATATGTCTCTCTCACTGTCTTTCTCTGCCATGAATTTATTATATTTAAACAAAAACACACCCATGTGCATAAACCCAATTCCAAGATGTGAAATCAAGTACAGAATTTTCATTTAATTGGTAAAATAGAATGTTAATCATAGAATCATGGAATGTTTTGGGATGGAAGGGACCTTAAAGATCATTTGATTCCAGCTCCCCTGCCACGGGCAGGAACACCTTCCACTAGACCAGGTTACACAGAGTCCCATCCAACCTGGCCTTGAACCCTTCCACGGATGGGACACTCACAACTTCTCTGGGCATCCTGTTCCAGTGCCTCATCATCCTCACAGTGTAGAATTTCTTCCTAATATCCAATCTGAATCTACTCTCTTTTAGCCTAAATTCATACCCCCATGTCCTTGTAAAATGTCCTTCTCCAGCCTTCTTGTAGGCCCCGTTAGGTACTGAAAGGTGCTGTAAGGTTCCCAACAAAGCCTTCTGTTCTCCAGGTTGAGCAGCTCAACTCTCTCAGCCTGTCTTCATAGGAGTGGAGTTCTAGCCCTTTGATCATCTTAGTAACTCTCCTCTGGACTCATTTCAACAGGTCTATGTCTTTCTTGTGTGCTTCTATATTTGAAATAAATACTGGATGTAATTGGAATGAAATATTTCACTTATATTTTAAGATGTCATCCCAAAGTACTCTCATGCTAACAAGACAAAGAACTAATATGTGTGGCATACATTGTGAGGTAGATGATAGATCTCTGGAACACCCAGAACAAGTTGCCAAGCTTAAGTAATTGCATTATTCCACTTTTTTACACCAGGATTTACTTCAGTGCTCAGACTTTAGATAATACAGGAGAAGGTATCCAGCATACAGCAAGATAAAGGAAGAATACTTCCAAGGAATTTCATTAGTTAGCTGCAAATGTGGATAAGGTCCAAAATAGGGCAAGAACTTATGCTAAACATTTAAACATTAGATTCTCATCTAATGGAGCAGAACAAGGAGGGAAAATTTCAAGAAAGTATGCCAAAGAGGGAAATTGTACTAGGTGTTTTGGTCAAAAAGTCAGTGTTATTTTTCTACTCTGCCTTGAAAAATCTAGAGTCAAAATTAAGCATTTTTTTAAAGTAATCTTTAGTACATTATTATGGCCAACTATAACCAAAATATCTTTTATATGTGCAAATACTACTGGAAACTTTAAAAAAAAAGTTAACAAATGAAATATATGTTTAAGGAAGAGAAGACACTTCTCCTTAAATTACCAGAATCTGTGCTAACAAATTGTATTTTATTAGGTTCTATCACAGAGATTTATCTGATAGATATGCAAAACTTCAATCCCTACACAATGATAGTGTGACTGCTAACTTTAAATTTGAAAAAGCTTTTTTTTTTTTTTAAATAATATAGCTCTCTGTTCTTTTGTGGAATACACATTCCTCATGTTGTGTCATATCCCACATTAAGGTTCTGGAAGGTTCAGAGGCTTACAAAAGAAAAATAATTTAGCAATATAAGCTATGTATGCAAAGACAATTCATTGTAGAATAGATTCTGAAAATGACTTTGAGTCATCTGAAAATGTCCTACTTTATTATTTCTAATATATTTCATGATAACTCAGACTCATTTTCAGAACCCATTCCTCATTGAGCTATCTGTCTTTTCTATGAGCTTTAGCCAAGAAAATCATCCAAACATGTTTTTTTCTTGGTAAGTTTGTTTACTAGCCTAAATTTATGCATTAATGGCAGTTATTTTCCTGTTGAAGCTTGTTTTGATCAAGACCTGTTCATAGTAAATATTGAGTATCACTTATTGAGCATCAGTGGAAGAATAATCTTCTACTAAGGTACCAAAATATACCAGGATCATCCATAAAAATATCTGTCCTTATTTATTCCATACAAGTGAATAAAATTATTTTGTTGTTAAGTGCAAGCATAAAGCATGAAGATTTCAAGTAGTTTAACCAACTAGAAAAACATTAATTTCCATGACTTCTGTTTTCTGAACCTAAATAAAAAATACTGCAGCACTTGAATGAAAAAGTGTGTACCAGGTCTGTAGTCTACCTGTTCCATCTAATTTAGAATGTCCATAGTCAAATCCACTTCCTGATATAGGCATCCTTTGAGACAAATCTTCGATGCTACCAAACATTACTAATATGTCACTGAATGCTGGTAAATGTTACTGTAAGAGTTAAGAGATAAGGTCAACAAAGAGTTGAAGCAATAGCAGGCAGTTAGTTTTATACCAGGGTTTTCCTGAAGAAATGCCTGTGACCACTTTTTAGTGATGTTATTTATCATTTCAACACATCTGATGCAGAGATGCAAAATTAGATGTAGTCAGGTGCATGATAGTGATAAAATTAGAAATGTGACAAATATATATCTGTACCAAATATGTCCAAATTGGTTTAAATTTTACATCTGACTGTGCAGGAATTGGATAAGAATCACTAATTATTACAAATGTACACATTTCAGTAAAAGTGTTAGTTTCTCAGTTTTCTCTCCCCATCTGTTTCCAAAATCGATTTACATCTTCAAATTATATATATAAATTGTCAAATATAGATTTCAATATTTTTATTTTAATCAAGCATCTGCAAGGAGTCAGCAGTTTACTCTTTGTTTATGATTATGCAAGCTTTTATGATGCATTGATTATGAGATACATCAACTAAGGAGCAAACTGAACTTCTAAGCAGCACATTTGTAACTATCCTCAAAAGCAAGGCAGTGTACACACAAACTGTATCTCATGAGTGACGAGGAATTCTGCAATAACACAGTGCTGTAAGCAGCTGACTGTTTATGAACACAGTGACACAGCAACCGGTTATATATAGACTATATTACAGCAGCCATGAGCATCTTTCAGAGTGGAAGCTGAGTATGCAGAGTTGAAGAGTTCATGAATGACCCATGAGTAACAAAGGAGAATGTCCTCAAAAAATGATCTGTGGAAGAAAAGGAAATATTAGGAAGCATTTCAGCATAATATTTCACAGAGCTACTTAAAAGCT
This sequence comes from Pyrocephalus nanus, assembly GCA_038380795.1. NCBI lineage: Eukaryota > Metazoa > Chordata > Aves > Passeriformes > Tyrannidae > Pyrocephalus > Pyrocephalus nanus. The sequence goes on along the minus strand of CM076265.1, from coordinate 44,540,624 downwards.
GATATTTTTTTCTCCCAGGAAATTAATTTTGATATTTTCATTCAAAAGTATGAAGAAAAGAGTCATATTTTTAAAAATTTGCTACTGGGCCTGTGTAAACTGAAAAAACTTTGAAAAATATCCTTTCTGAAATGTTTAAACATCATATTTCTTATTTAAAATATTACATTTTTTTTTGTGATGTTTTGCCGGGATTCTATACTTTCTGTAAGTTGAAGTTTTTCTTTGGACCCATTGGTATCAGATATCATACCTCTGAGAATGACAAGATTTCAGCTCCAAATATTTTTTTATTTCCTCAAATATATATCTTTAATTAAAATTTATATCTTTTTTTTTGTACAAATCTGCAGTTTTCTGATTTTTCCAATAAAAATAGAAAACAAAATAGCTGACGAGTTACAGTACAGTTATAGTTATTAGAAAAACAGGTGAGAACAACTACTAATTATTTTATATTGGTGGTAATAAGTAAAATTTGAAGTCGTTAAAAGAGAAATTTATTTTGAAAAAAAATGCCTATCTACTATATTTGGGAATAAAGATAAAGTTTCAAAGATTATGTGGTATATAATGACTAGTTTCTGTCACAGGCTAGAAATGCTGCATTACATTTTACATTTATTTTGATTCTCTTTGAAGTAGAACACATCTTATGTGCTATTTAACATCACATTAGACAATCCCTTATAATACCTTCCAGGGCATTTCACTTTTTCTACGCTCGTTATTTGGACAGAAAAGATAAGAATTATTGGTCCAAGAGTACACCAGATATATGCCACAACTTGCATGTGAAACTTTAGCAGTGGAATATAATTCAGAAAGGGCAACATTTTTATTTAAAATAATCACTTATTCTTCATTTAAAAGTGGGGAAATATAATATTCCTTCATTCTTTCCCAAGTACAGAAAAAAAGAACATTTTAGTCCTGTAAAAAGGATCAAATTGGATGATATAATTTGATGGAGATAAAAACTATGACAGACACACACACACACACAAATGTTACACCCCTCTTACATTCCGTATGTACTTAAAACTTCAATGTTAAAAGAGGAACATTAATTACAAAGCAATGAGAGATCCAAGAGCATGAAATAGGCTATCATTATTTACAGTAGAGATAATGTCTGTATAATGTCTATGTAGAGAGTCTGCTGTTTATTTTTTATCCTGCTATTTCAAGCAAGACGAACTTACTGTAAAAACCAATGTACACCTGAAGTAGTAATGCAAGAAGAATGCTACACATTTATATATATACATACAACAATCTTTAATTTTGTTTTGTTTGTTTTAGAGGCAGCAGTTTTAACTGCAATAATAATAAAAAAAAAGAAGATAAAACTTTCGTATGTGACATCAAATGATAATTGACATTCAATATTTGGTGACATTAACCAATTTTTTTTCATTTCCACTGCGTATTATATCACAAACCAAAAAAATAGTTGTTTGGGGTTTTTTTAATACAAGTCATGTGGATTTCTTAACTATGACTTATTGGAGTATCTTTAATGATTTCATATATCCGAGGAAGTGGTAGAATTTAGAAAAGGTATGTGAATTATAGAAGATCAAGGCTGTGGGTTTGATCCCTGTACAGGTCATTCACTTAAGAGTTGGGCTCTTTTTCTTTCCAACTTTGAATATTCTGTGATTCTGTTTAATGTAGAACAGCATTTTAAAAATAAATGAGAGAATTTATGTTGTTTTGAGATATTGTTGCATTAAAATAAACTTAGCTCAGTCAGGATATCTTTTATGTGAGTTGGTGCATGTCAAGCAGCGAGAACTGTAGTGAGTAGCAGAATTACTTTAAATAAATGTGTAACCTCCGAAGACTTAGCTTTGTTACAGCACATCTTTACAGTGCGAAAACAACTGGGTGTATAACACCTATGTGCTTTTACACAATGTTTATAAACTACTTACACAACTTTTTTTATTGAAAGAAGAGATTTTCACTGGAACTTCAGGAGGGCTGTACTGGTATTTATGCTTCTCGCCTCAGTTGCTCAGAGAAAACGACAACTATATCAGACAAAACAGAGAAGCAACATGAAGTTACTAGTGGAATACACAGAGTTAAAAACAGATTGCAGGTCATCTTCTCTAGACAGTCTGTACATGCTGGGCATCATATCTTCATTTTTATAAACATACTTATATCTGGGGCAGATAAAGTAGGTAGTTTTACATAATCATATTTTCCAGATAAGAATAAAGACTGTATAATTGGTGCCAGACTAAAAATGCATGTGAGAAGCATTCATCAATTCCAGCAAGGGATGAAAATTTATTTAAATTCTATATATATACATATATATGACCACTGACTTTTTTTTTCCATGTTTTCATTTTTTAAAATTTTATTTTAATCATGGACTTATTTAGGCATTTTGCTTATACTGTACAAATAAAATAATACTCAAAATTCCTCCTCCATGCCATATGCATATACTTATATTTACTTTGAGACTGACAGCCTTGATAGCTTTTGCACATATCTTTTGCATTCTGAAACATTAAGCTCTCTTGGAAGTGAAATCATAAAAGTTTATGACATGGTTTAACTTTCCTGTGCATTCCCTCCTTCAAGTGATTCGCAGGAGCAAGTGAAACTGCCTGAAATCAGGCCACTCAGAAATGGCAGACCATTGCCTCTAAAAGGAATCCCACTTTTTCTGTAGCACTTCAGTTTCTGGTTTTAAACACTGTGCTGTTAAAGACATCAATTATGCAACAGGTGAACTGAATCAACTCTTCTAATAAAATTATGCAGGATTTCATTTCAGCTCTAACCAACAACTCTCAAAAAGATTTTTTTGTGTGGGGTACTGTTTAAAACAAACAAATGAGCAAATCCTCAAAACTCAGCATCATGCAACTTTTATGATTTGCTTTAGAACTTTATCATCTAAGCATAAGGATAAGGATAGGGATAAGATAAGGATATAAAACACAGGATGATCATACTCATAACAGCAAGCTAAAACCTTGCTTGGGGGAAAGAACAAAACCTGAAATATTTGTCATTTCAGGGTGCCATAAATGAAAAAAAAAGAAAGGAAATTTGAAGGGACATCAAGAGGAACATCTCCTACAGTGCCACAGTACTCTGAAAAGTGCCAGAAGCATCCATGTGTTATACTTGTGACAGGCTCAGTGATTATAAGACTCTGGCATGTACCCAGTCAAAATTTTCTCCTCCCAATGCAGTGATCAGTGCCTGTTGGAGACATACCTGAGACAGGATAGAAGTTTCATCATATTACAAGGTGTTCATAAGACTTAATCAAATAATGATGCTTTCAACAAAGGGAGAATTTTAATGGTTTTCCCTTTATCGAATATGACTGGAGGACAGATTTATAAAACTACTTCGGTGTTAAGGGTCTCAGAAAAGTAAGCATTTAAAGAGCAGCTGGGCAGACAATATTCTATCTATACTTCTGTGTTTAAACATCTTTAATTTTCTATTTGCATATCCTTCAGAGTGTAATAAACACTTCTCCTTGTATTAACATTGTAATGAGGTCATCTTCTTCAGATTAACTGCCTATGGCTCCTGCTGAAACCTGTGTCAAATTACACTGTGCTTTCCAAGTAGAGACCTTTATTGAATTCTTTAAGCCACGGGTTACTTAGTGCTAATCTATATGAGATGGTGGGTGGGCTTTTTGGGCAGAAAAAGTCATGATTATATCTGTCTTTTTTATGTCGTGGGTAGGGAGACCCTCCAGAATCTAGTGAACCACATCAGGATGTTACTTGTCTCTTTGGCTAGTTTTCTCTAAGACAAATCTTCCCAAGAGAGGGCTAGTCACAAGAAGCCCAGAGGAAAATCCAGCAGGGCCAGATTATCTCAGGGCCAAGAACTGTTATTGGTCTTTAATTTAGTAACACAGACATAGCCTGCTAGTTTTAATTGTCTTTTCTTGCCATTCCCGTCCCCTTAAATTGGAAACACAGATGGAAAAGCAATGAGTGTATAAAATAATTTGCATCTCATTTGCCTATTATTAAATGATGAAGCAAAGCAGCATGTAGAAAGTTCTATGGAAGAAGGAAAAAAGAGCTTGAAATAGAAGAGTGGAGCCAATGAAGCATCTATTTCTTGGACAGACAATGGTCCCCAACAAATATATCACTTGTGAAATTATATGAGTACCTGACCTCTTTGTTGTTAACAGCAGAAGAGAGGAGAAAGAGGAGAAAAAAAGATAGAAACAAAGTTCTCTGAGCCTGTCAACACTTTTCTGGATCTCCCATTTGCAGAGCCTATGACTCCACTTTAGCAAGGCAAACATGTCACAGTGGTATATCTGCCGGGAAGGCACAAGAAGAAAGTGAGGCTGAAGAACAAATTCGGAACATTGCAGGGAACTTAGAGTATATGAAATAAAAATATAAAGAATCCTCCAGATGCCTCTATTGCTACTGAAATTCAAATATGGACTGAAAATACATTCTTTATTTGGTACATGGTGCAATTTCCTATGTCTTCTGCCCTACAATGTCTTCTGCTATATGAATCCAAAGAGTAAAAGATTTGCAAGATATAGAAAAGTTCATGAAGATCTTTGACAGGGCCCATGTCAGACACAGATTTACAATGCAGCTTATTGGCAAGTGGAAGAATGACTATGTCTATTCTGCTTCTGCCTCCATGAGTGCCCTAGTATATCAATTCTTTTGTTTCCTTTGCTAACACATATGTTCTTATAATTGTGATATGTTTTTCAGGATAACATGAGATTTAATATTTGAGTTATTGAAGAGAACAATTTAATGGCAAAAATGGATGTTAAAGAAATAGAGACTTTATTTATTTCTTTAAAATATACTGGGATACCTTAATTTGATTTAGAACCTGGACACTATAGAAATCCAGGAATAATATTTCTTTAAAGTGAAAGTTGAAAATGGACTCAAAAAGCCAATTTGATTCTTGATGCATAAATGTTTGACAACAGACAATTCATATAATGATAATCTTTGATACTATGTGGAACAACTCCTAAACTCCAGCACCAGTGTCATCAGAATCATATTCTATGATTCTGTAATAAAATGTTAGTTGATGACTTGTTCTGTCCTTCAGATCAAACTTGTATGTCTATATAAATATAGACACCTGGAACTGAAATTTGATAACTATACATCAGCTGAGGTGACAAGAGTATTGCAGACCAGAAAAGGGAAGAATATTATACATCAAATATATATTATATTAAGGTACAGAATATTAGAGCCAATATTCTTCAAATGTTTATTAAAGAATTGTGGTAGACCCTAACTAAATGTTTAAATCAAGTTGGAATATTTCTGCACAAGGCAGTATTTGTAACAAATAGGAAAGAAATACAGGATAATCCCAGGGTATGCTTTATGCAGGAGGACAGACTAAACATTGGCCTTAAATGCTACTGCCTTCTGGCTTTCAGAAGTGTGAATCATCAGTCTGAGATTATTTTTAATTGACTCAGCTCATTGCAAAAGAGAACTTGGGTATTTAGTCTGTACCTCTGTACCATCTGAATACTGACACAGTGTAGAAGCTATCAATAATGTTCACAGTTTACAGACTTTGCTATTGTATTTCCTAGACCTGATTTAATAATCTCTGAGTTGCCACAGATTCAGAGGATAAACATCCAGATTTTTCAATATACAAGATGAAGCTATGAAATTCATATGTCACTGCTTGTAATACACAGAAACAAAATTTATGTTCTTTCAGCTGGATGAGGATTATTGGAGTCATATGGTCCCAGAAATATAAGATATTGGGAGCTGGAATAGGAATCAAGAAGGGAGTTTCCTCTGGTTTACCTACCTTCACTGATTCTTAATAACAATCTATTTTTCTAATTAAAATTCCATGCAGACTATATGAATGGATGGAATGTCAAACTTTAAATCATTGTCTAAAGCAGCTAAAGAATTCAGTGCTTAGACAGTAATTTTTAAAATGGTTGTTTAATGTCTTTGGAGCAGAAACTAAGGAGGGTATGTTTAGACTAGTGTGTATAATTTTTTTTATCCACGCATATAAGTCTGCTAAGCCTTTTCTTTTTTCTTGAAATGTTCCAGTGAAAGAACAATCTCTACTTTTTCTCAGGCAAGTCCAGTACTCTGTGAAATCTCTTATTTAGCAGAGTGAATCAGGATGGGGAGTTAGATTTTGTTTTAGTAGCTTATCATGAGTGTACTTCATAGCTTTTCAGGGAATATTTCTTGAAATGCCAAAGCAGGTGTCTTAAAATGCTTCATATTTTGTGCAGCAACCCTCACTCATGAAAACCCTGCTACACATGTTAAAACTTAATAGCTGGAATATATCATATTAATATACCTCAAGCTATATTGAAGTAACATTATGAAACTGAGACTTATACCCAGGAAAAGTCAGGGTATTTAGTGTAAGTGGTTTCATTTGAGCTGTACATCTTTTTGCACTGTCTGAGTGATATGAGAGTGTGAAATCAATTTATGATGCTGAATATTTGAAGGCTGAGACTACACTGTAAACAAATGCAGACAAAGAAAGCATGTGTATTAGAAACTGATTGCTAACTAGAAGGAATGCAGTTGAATTAAAAGCATATCTTTCTCTCAAAACTACACCTACCTTTATAGATAAACCCAATGAGTTAAAGGGAGCAGGGAACACCCAGCATAATTCCCCTCCTGTTCTATATTGTTGATAGTTTCCAGTGACCCAGAAAGTATGACTGACTAGAGAAAGGGGGTTACTTATTTTCTTGGTGTTAGTTTTTTTTCAAAGCTTTTATACTCTGACAAAATCAGTAAAAGGAATTAAGTCCTTAATTGTTGGGACTGCATGTGCTTGGGGGTGTCAAGGTAAGAATTGTCACTGACTATGAGAACAGCTATAAGAACAATTTAAACAAAAGAAGCTGTAGCACTTTGATTCACTAAAGGTAATTAGTGAGACACATGGTTACAGCTGTAGAGTGTTCTCCATGGAACTCCTTGTTTCTGCTACATCCTTCCAGACTCTTTGACATAGGCACAGTGAATTCCATATAATTCTATATACTGCTGCTATGCAGTCCATTCGTGGCTTATTTAACAAAGACATATGCTTCCAAGATCTGTAGGGCTATAGGAACCACTTATATATGTTAGAAAAATGGACAGCAGTGAGATGTGGGAATGATGTGTTTTAACCTGGGCAGTGATAACGGAAAACACAAAGAATAGCTGAATACATAACAGCCAAATAAATCATAAGCTCAGTGTTAGGCACCATTTCATAAGGTTAAGGAATTTCAAGTAGTCTCCCTAGAAAAGCAGCAGAAATTTCATCTGCTGAGTAATACTGAGATTAGCCAAAGCTTTAGGGAATGAGTAGTTGATCAGCTTTCAGTGATATGAGCAAACAAAGTCTTTGATTCTCTCATTATTTTTAGTCTGACTAGCAAACGACCTTTCGAGAATATTTCTTTATTTTAAATATCAGTTAAAATCTCAATCCTGATAATTTAAATAATAAAAGTACAAGGAACATGAAATTGTGTCAGTCAAGTTTCTAACTGAGAGTAGCTTTGCCCAGCTACTTCATTTGAATAATTAGCTGAGATATATTTACTTGCATTATGCCAACAACATTTTTGTGGCCCTTTCAAATTTATTTTTACCAGGGAAATTTCTTTTAAAAGTCCACCTTTTTTTCCCCTCATTTTCCACCACTTTCAGTCACTAGCATTTAAGACTTTGATACGTTCTACAAACACAATTCCATAGATTCTTTCCCAATATCCACAGATTTCAGTATCCCAGCTCTCTTTCTACAACAAGACTAGGATCAAATTTGAAGTCAAAGGAAAGAAGAGGGCATTGAAAATAGCGGGGAAGAGCGTAGGTGTGTGACAGTCAATAGATGCAGATAATGCACTATGTTTTGGATTAGCCCTTTTTTTTTCTTTCTCCAAACTGTTCACCCAATCTTTCTTTAAAGTGAGTTCAGTTAAACTCATTAACTGAATCAGGATCTGCTTCTAGTAATGATTCATGTTTCAGCAACACATGAATTTTTATGACTAAATTATTGGCCCTGCTGGAAATAGTGCAGGTTTTTACAATGGAAACAGTGACAGGCAGACCTTTATCCATTGTAATGTTAGTAGCATTGCTGGAGCTCTTGAGGGAATTGCAATTACATGACATATATATTTTCCTGATTAAATCCTGCCATCCATGTTTTAATAAGGAAGCCTGGGAACATATAAATCTTTTTGCTAACAGGCTTATAAACAGTCTGGATTATTAAGACCAGTTCTGCATTCATGGCTGAAGATGTCTCAGGTGTTAACATAAATTGGGTCTTCAAAGTAATGCGCTACTGACTTAAGAAAGGGTAAATGGCTGGGGTCAGGACCAAAAGGAAAAATCAATTTAAGTTTAAAGAAAGAATCATAAAAATAGTGAGAAGTTTCTCTTTCTCCTATTCTCTGTCAAAAATGAGGCCTGAAGCTTGAGAGAAAGCCTCAAATACCAATTTAAAGGTGCAGAATAAAGAAGTTCAGTTAATTTAATTAATGTAGATAGTTATTCATAATTTAAAAATATTAACCACAATTACCCTGAATTCTAAAAAATATACAAGTTATCTAAATTCAGGTGACTGTAGACATCCTTGTAGGAGGTCCCAAAAGAGTCATAATTTTCTGGTTCAAAGTGGAAGCTACAGAAGTTTTTTCAAAATCTTATATGAAGTTTAAAGAGAAAATAAAATGGAAGCCAGTATGAAAAACTGTAATAATCTTCATTCATGTGTAGGAAAATTGAGGCATATACTGTTTCTTATAGGTGTCAGAGGAAGCCAAACTCAGAAGATAGGAATCCTTAGTTATCCAGTCACTCTCTTATAGATAGGCCTAATTAGTGTTAGAATCTCCCGACTAATGCAGCTTTTTCCTTCCAGCTAGGGAGTGAGACTAATGTCTGTGCTGAGGTACAGCAAGGCCTTTGCATAGCACTTCCATCACCTGGTGTGGGCAGTTCTGTCCTTTTCAGCCAATACTTCTGCACAGCAGACACCTTCTTTCAAGTCACATATAGAAATTCTGTTTGCACTTTTCAAGTGCCTGAAGACACCCATACAGTCAGACCACCCCAGGATCCTTACCCATGTACCTTCTCCCTAGATATTGATCTTCATGTCAGCTCAGGCATGGACACCTATGGTAGGCTGGGCAGTGTCATAGGTCAACCCCTGTCTAGTCCTACTTCTGCTGCTACAGATTATTGACAAGTTTTCCTGGATGGATTCTGGACCTACATGCTAAGTGCATTGTCTGTAGTTTCAGTCTGCTGCAGTCAGCCTTGACTCTTGTCTTGCCTTGCCTTGTGGAACAGTCTCTCTCTTGCTCCTCTGTAACAGCAGTTTTCACTTTCTTTCCTCCCCTCTTCTTTTTCTTCACATTCATATCCTGGCTGCTCCAGCTTGGAGCTGAGCACTTATTTTTTACTTGCTTTTCACAATGTAAAATCTTCAAACTACAGTTTAATGGGAGGCCAAAGGGCTGCTAATAATACTTGAAGTTAGGAGTTCAGAAGTCAAGTGATTTTAGACTGCCATCTGGGTTCCAGAGGAAAAAAAAAAAAAAATCAAGAAATTCTGCTTACTTTCTACCTTCCCTTTTACAGGTCAACCTGCAATGTTATAATAATAGTACTACTTATGTTTAACCTAAGCTTCTTCAACTGAAGGATATAGCTTACTTCATTTCTCTAGAGAGGTGCAGATTTGAAGGTGATTTGCTTAAAGTCATAGATCAACAGAACTGAAAAGGCAGCTGTTATGCTCAGTACAGCCCATATAATGTAACCCTAGTTTGTGCTCAAGCTTCCAACTATATTTCAACATTCAGTTAGAACACCATGCTTGAAATCTTTGCCTTTCCTGCTCAGTCTGCAACTGTACTTGTCAGAAAGAAGAAAGTTCTTTCAGAGGATGGGTCTGAAGGATCAACTTTCTTTCTTTTGGTGGAATATGAAACATAGGCTCTGATCTCAGAATGTGTAATTCTAGAATGCTCCCCTATAAGCCAGAGTATCAGACCTGTGCCCCTTACTTTGTCATGTAGCAAAGAAAGACTTTGGGTTTGGAAGTACTCCTCCTATAGAGAGGAGTGCAAAGGAAGGACAGAGGACAACCTTGAGACCTGTTCATTAATGTTTGTTTCATCCTTGAAGAAAAGGCTGTAAAGGCAGAAATGCTACTACTCTGCCTACCTCTAGCTGACAAAGGGTCACCTGCAGAGAAAAATTAGGTAGAACTATGGAAGGAAGGGGCAAAATAAAGTAGGTCTTTTAATTTCTTCCTCTTTCTGCTGTGAGGTCTCACTGGCAAGGTGAAGAGAATTAGTTGAATTAATTCCAGTAATTTTTGAGCTTATTTCTTTTTAATGTCAAAAGAGTGATTCATTTCTTCATAAAAAATCATTCACTGAAATGAAACATGGTGACCAACATTTATGCTCAACATGGAAAGTGATGGATTGATTGGTAAATTGAATGATAGATCCTCCTCCTGTCTATCTATAGATCTCTTTCTTTCTCTCTCCCTGAAGTCTTGAATCAAAATCATAGAATCATTTAGGTCAGAAAGACCTTTAGGATCATCGAGCACAACCATTAACCTAACACTGCAAATTCTACCACTAAACCATGTCCACAAGTGCCATAGCTGCACGTCCTTTAAATATCTTCAGGGATGGTGACCCCACCACTTTCTTGGGCAGCCCTTTCCAATGCTTGACCAACCTTTTTCCTAATATACAATATAAACCTCTTCTGGTGTGACTTGAGGCCATTTACTCTCATTCTATACTTATTTCTTATGGAAAGAGTCTGATCTGCACATCACAGAAACCTCCTTTCAGGTAGTTGTAGAGAGCAATAAGATCTCCCCTGAGACTCCTTTTCTGCAGGATAAAAAACTGCAGCTCCCTCAGCTTCTCTTCACAAGACTTGTTCTCTAGACCCTTTGCCAGAATTGTTGCCCTTCTTGGACACGCTACAGCACTTCAATGTCCTTCTTGTAACAAGAAGCTCCAAACTGAAAAAGTTATTAGAGATGAAGCTTCATCAGTGCTGAGTACAGGGCACATTCCCTTAGTCTGCTGATCACACTATTTCTGATACAAACCAGGATGGTTTGGCATTCTTGGCCACGTGGACACACTGCCAGTTCAGAATTAGTCAATACAATTGTTAAGAGGAATCATACAGGTCTGGTGTTGCTACCTTTTCTGCTAAAAATGTATATTCAGGGGAAATATCAAAATAAAAAGCTAAGGTTCTGAAGCAACTTAATTTCCAGGTTTTGAATGTCAAATTTAGAAAGAGGGAAGGAAAAAAATGGGAAGGATAGCAGTAGGGTTCCGTTCATTATTTTATGTTCACAAGTTTAATGAGCTTAAAGTCTTCCTTTATAGATATAAGACCTACTTGACATGTTGTCATCATTAAAAATATTGTAGCTGAAGAGACTGTTACCTAGGGAAATTTACATATATAAACTAGCATAGGGTGAACACATTGCTAGTTTTCTGCTTTCATTGATAGTTATTCAGTGTAACAGTTATTTGTGTACAGATTAACACAATTTTCTGTGCAGTTCTCATTCCATCAAGGTTCATTAACTTACTAACTAGTCACTCTGAGTCCCACGGCACCTTGGCTACATGGAGTTGACTGGCTCCCTTAAACTATCAATTAACATATCTGAAGAGTAAATTAAATGTCAGGTTGATATTTGCTGTTTGGATAGGATTATATTACTGTGATACATAAAACATTTTCAAAAAAATTATCACAGAAATTATATTAAATGAAATTCCTTTAAATTTCATTTTGTTATCTGTTTCACCAATACATAAATCAGTTTCACAATTGTAATATGCAGCCATGTTTCATATTAGTGATCACATATATTTATATACAGGTTGGAAAAGTTTTGGAAATTGTTGGAATTGTTTGGTAATTTTGTTTTTCTTGAGTTTGGGTTTTTTTTCCTTTTGTTTGCCTGTTAGGGGTTTTGCCTGTTTGATTGGGGTTTTGTGTTTTGTGTGTGGTTTGTTTTTTTTTTTTTTAATTTTCATCTTTAATGAGTAATATAAGAATGGCAGTTCCTCTGTATTCTTACCAGAGTTTAAATCAAAGATAGTATAGATAAGGTAAAACAAGAGGCCAGTCTTGGGTAGAAAGTTGATTTAAGATGAGAATTCTCTCTTTTCCAAGGTATAAATAAGTCATGTCTTGCTATGTGTGTTTCTACATTCTTCCAGAGGGTGATGCATTCTCAGCCAGGGATTTTTTCATTCCTATAAAACCACCTGAGGATATTTGAAAGACAACATTGATAAAAAATCTTACGGAGTTAGATTACAAATTATAGCATTGGTAACTGTGGTATGAATTCTAGGGTCTGTTTTGAGCAAATGACAAGAAGTTGTTCATTGGGCCAAGTGATCTTTGAATGAAAAGGAAAGCAGTCACTGAAGTGAAATTTGAAGGAGGCAAGCTTTAATAGTTGTTTCAGAAGTCAACCACAATTTGAGCAACTGATTCTAATGAATGTATCTCACTGGCCATCAAAATACCTCTGCTATGTGCTCATAAGCAAAAGCATCACTGCGTGAACTTTACAGTGAGGAAGAATAAGGATGTATCCCACAGTGATCTCATATAAAGCAAATATGTGTATACTGAAGCAATAGGGACATTCTCAAAGGATTTGCAGCATTGCTGTATGCCACATGCAATTCCCACTAAAATGAATTTTCTTAGGGTATAATTTCTTCCTGAGAACAAAGAATTCAGTGTTCACTGAGGGCAGATTCAAATCATCATCCAATGAATTGCTTGAAATTGTCAGCTGAATATACAGCAGTTGTTACCACATGTGAATATATATTGCTAAATGCTTCTGTAGTCAAGGTCCTTCAGTTTCACGATGTTTTTGTATGAGAATATTCTAGTAATGATGCAAAAAGTGTGAGAAAATTGAGTTAATGCCTGCCCTCTCGTTGAAAGAAAAAGCAAAGTTTTGAAAATGAGATAACTGGTCTTAAACAGCTAGGGAAGAGGACTGCATAGAAGAAGACTACTTCCTTCCAGATCCCACGGCACTGAAGGGCTACATTAGTTTCACATTGAAGCCATTTGAGTCAATTTCATTTCCAGACTTTAACATCCCATGGAATTGCCTTGTCATTGTGACAACCAAGAGAAAATGGGATAAGAAAAGGGAGGAAATTGCAAAGCTGAGAGGAAATTAGATCAACTTTGCTTGTCAGAACTATAACTCGTTGCACCCTGGATCAATTACCAACATTAACTGAGATTGCTTCTTAACAGTTTAAGTCAGATTCTTTGGAGGTGAAGCAGGAGTTGGAAACCAGGGCTCCACAGACTGATCCAGCTCCCAGACTACCAAGTCTTTCTTTCTCCTTATGCCTCTCTGTTATTCATTGAGTACTGAACAAAAAGGGGAGGAGGGGAGAGAGAAAAAAAAAAAGTCTTTTAAAAGAGGAATGGACAGAATTATACTTTAGGATAGATAATAAGCAGAGGATCTGCTCACAGATCTGAGAGATGAGAGATATATTCAGTAGAACATGCAAGTCTTTAGTATCAGTCTTTCTTATATCTGGTTCAATGTTCTATGTGCTTGACTACTGGCTGCAAAAAAATTCTTTCTCTCTGGGATTTTCAAATCAATCAGAGACTGCCTGTCATAAATGTCTTCAAAGCTAAGGAAGTACTCAGTAAACCTAAATATATCTTTATTGAAAAGGTCTTTTCCAAAATGCTTTGTAAGTCTGCTGCTAAATTGCTTAGGCTTAGCAAGACTTAAGTAATTTAAGTATAGTAATAATTAGAAATGTAGACTCCTAGGAAGGAACCTCATAAGGTTATTTGACAATTAAGTGAGGGATTGTAAACATTGCTTCTATCTAAATATGGATTTAGTTGCTCAGAAGGTGATTAGGACCACTTCGTCCACCTAATCTTTTCTCACTGCTGCATTGAATGAATAAGTCTGTTTCACAACAGTTATTCAGTGTAACTATCCCTAATTTCAGTAGATGTGTAGTGAAGGAATTTAACCACTTTTTCCCTTTAGGAGAATATTCTTAAACATTACTATGACATCTTCAAATGTAGTATGCGCTTGAAAAATACTTTGAAAACGACTGGAGTGGGTGTTTTTAGGTTTATGAATTGATTGATAGTGTTATTTTGTTATTTTGCATTAATTGTTCTTTCAAGCAAGTAACATTTTGTGAGTTTCTATAATTTCAGTGATGTTTTAAGTCGTTACTGTGTACATGTTCTAATAAACACAGAAGACTGATATTTAAAAATTTTCTTATATGCGTGATTCAAAATAGAATTTATTGTTGTTATGCTTCTTATCTTTTTCCTTTTAGTTTGCACAGACTTTGCTGAGAACAATTTGTAGCTATTTTAATTTATAAAATAACATTTAATTAAAATATACAAGTGTCCCTTTAGAAGGGATAAGCAATTATTTAATTAGACATGCAAAAAACCCCCAACCAACATGTGAATCATACAGCTCATGCAGATTGGCTAGCAAAGGTTGAATTGCAGATATTTTCAACCATTAAGCACAATGTAAATTAACTTAAAGTAGACCAATAACAACAATTGTAAAAATGTCTATGAAATTTCTGTTTAATTCTTTAATGGGAAAAAATGCAAATATCCTTACCTAAGTGGTGATACTTTGCATATTATTTTTGTTATTATATGATGTATTTTTTGTCAAGCAAGATGATGCTTTTTTAGTGTTTATGAAATAGGTGAAATCATCTTTAATCTTTGCCTAAGATATCATTGGCTATGATTAAGTTTTTAATACAAGCTTGTGTTGTTTTTCTTTCTAACTCTGTTTCTATTGTGTACTTTAGCAATGGGCTTATTCTGCTTCCTGTAGAACTGTGTCAGACCAGATTAAGAACGCCAAAAAGATTAGATTTAGATATTTCCGTCTTAGTTGCCATCCTGTTGTTCTCCAACGAGCAGGGTCAAAACTGATTCTGAAAAAATTATGGGAAAGTTCAAGCATCTTTGTAGAAAGCACTTAGAGCAGCATATTGTATTGACAGATTTTCACTGGATATCATATAAATAATCTGCAATCAGAACTATACTCTTGGCCATTAGTTCTACTACAGAAAAAAAGAAATGCAATGGCATTAGATGTCAGGGAAAGTAAATGACAGATCATAGCTGAAAATTTTTAATCTGATGAAATAGCTGCCCAAATGGATGAGAGGAAAATTGCATACTGTTATTCAAACAGAAAATAAAGTTCTAGTGAAACTAGTCATATGTTAGTTTGACATCTTACCATTTTGAATATTTGCTTAAGTAGGTTTTGTTCGTTGCCACTGAAGATTTCCAAGTTTTTATTCAAGTGGGGTTCAGATAATACAGAGAGGGAGGGAAAAAATTTTAAATATAATATTCTGTTAAAGCAAACAAACAACAATTAAAGCAAAAATTTTGTTTCTTCTATAATTTTTTTGGTCATATTTCTTGCTGTCACAATAGTATTTCCTAAACCCACTTATGAACAGAAAGTGTGAGAAATAATGAAAAAAATTAAAAATAAGAGAAACAAATAACAACAAAAATACTAAAGCTTTAAATATTTTTAAGAAAGACAACTCTGCAACTGAGTGAAGAGAATAGAAGAGCAAAAAGTTTACTAATGAACT
Organism: Pyrocephalus nanus; assembly: GCA_038380795.1. NCBI lineage: Eukaryota > Metazoa > Chordata > Aves > Passeriformes > Tyrannidae > Pyrocephalus > Pyrocephalus nanus. Next base: position 44,524,828 of record CM076265.1, on the reverse strand, counting down.
TTAAACTCTCTCTGGAGAGTAAAAAAAAAAGTCATAATAACAACAAATGAGCAGTTAAAGGATATTAAACATGGCTCAAGAAGCTTAGCCATAAAAGATAAAAGCAACAGTTACTCAAGTTGCCTGAGATAATTTCTTGCATGTAGTAACAGCATCACTCTCCCTAACATCTTAGTCTTGAGACCTGGAGCATGCTGATAAGATTCAAAACTGAGCTTTTCTCAGGTTTAGGTTTTCTCCCAGCCTCTACCATTCTCCCCCTCCCCACCTCCTCCCCTCCATTTTCTGTCATTTGCAGCTTATTTGAAGAATTTTGTTATGAGCTCTTCAGTGGGGAGACAAACACATGATACTTTGGATATTTAAATTCCTCCCAGCTCTATCAGTTCATCCTGTCAAAAAAAAAAAAAAAAAAAAAAAAAGGAAGAAATAATAATAATAATAAAAAATATAAACTTGACACGGTGAGCCATTGTCAACTTTCGCTTGATTCATCTGCCTTTCATTGTTTTTCCTCCTTCCCTTATTTTATGTTCCCAGATTGCAGATTGCTTATACTGAAGAATATAGTCATGGTTTGACTGATATCCCTCAGCATCTCTCCAGGTCCTCACACACAAATACAGAGAGATCGGCACTTTTTATTTCTTGTTGCCTTATTAACAGTAATAATAGTAATAATAATGACATAAAACCATAGAGTGAGGCACACGATAGTTTTTGATGGATGGTATCCCCCATGTGATCATCTAGAGACCTTACTAACTTATTTCAATTAGCATGTCAAGCATAAATTTGAAATATTGCCAAGGCAGAGACAGGGAAAATGCAAAACCAAAGTTTTCTTTCTTAGGCAGGATTAGATTGAGACAATAATGGAGCTGCCAAAGTAATCTGAATGCTGTAGTCAGAAGAGGTGATGCCCTTCCTGGCTGACTGATTTTCTATTGGTAGGCTGTCATAATTTATAAAACATAATCCATAGAGCTATGAGAACAAAAGAAAGTCTGGAAGGGCCAATATAGATAAGAGAACATAAGAAGACCTTTTCTAAGTATAAATTCTGTCATGGGGTCGTTCAACACCACTGAGTTTTGAATCTCTCAAATTCTTTCATAAGTCTGATCTATTTGGCGCAGAAACGGGACTAATGAGGTTGTACTAACAACAAAGGTTTAGGATTGTTAGTTTTATCTGGGAATGCTACATCTTCTGCAAAGCCATAGAACAACTATAATTATTTTCTGCAAAAATAAGAAAGAACATTTCAGATTTTTGTAGGTTTTTTTCCATTTCTCATATGCCGATTAGCGTCATTCTGTTCTTAGGATATTATAGTTTTAAGGGGAAGTAGATAGGTGGAATGAGATGCTCTCTCCTTATCTTTTCAAGTGCCCATATGATAGAATGTAAAACAATTACTATGAGAGAAGATCTTCCTTTCAGAAACTTTCGCTCATGTTAATGTTTTTAAATGGGTAGCAAAATATTGTAGGAAAAAAATATACAAACACAAGTAGATTGTTGCTTAGATCCACTGCAAATTTTCTCCAACGTTAGAGAAATTGTTGTGGTGTCAGCTGAAATCAGTGAGGTTGAAAGCACAATTTCTCTTGTTCTCAGTTACAGTATCAATTACCTGGCCGGATTGAATTACTCATCCTGTCCTTATCTGACTCATATTTTCTGTTGGTATACATACTTGGTTTTTATCTGGATGGAAGAAAAATATGTTTCCTTTTACATAACAAATAATCATTTATATGACTGGTGCATTTCTCTGTGGGAGAAATCAGCTTGTAGGAGGAGAGGAAGGGAGGATTTTGTTATTATCTTCTGCCTCTGTCAATTTTATATATTCCAGAACTTCTGCTTTGCAAACACATTGAAAAAATCTGTAAAATTTGTGTTCCTGAGATTTTTTTCTGTGTTATTAGATTTATGTCTGATTGTCTATGGTCAAATTCATAGTATTTAAAGCAGTAAAATTTTGAAAGACTAGATAATTTACAGTGGGTCTTAGGGTCAGAACTACATTAAAATCATAACTTTCAGTTTAGTAGCAAAAATCTACATGAAAAATTCTTGATCTAAGGACTTTTTATTTCAGAGAATCTAACCTCATCTTATTGTTTTGTACTTATATAAAAGAAGATCTCTACAGACTTTTAAAAATATGCCATAAATATTTTTTGATCTGGACATCCAACTGCTAGTAATGAATATGTGCATATTATACACCTGTCAGAGAAACTGTCATCTAGCACCTGCTAAATTTAAAATAAAATATTGGTGTTCTATACCTCAGTCTGATATTAATAGACTCTGGCATCTTAGAAAAATCCCTTCATTATTTGTACTTTTTTTCCACAGCAAACCTTTGCTTTTGATCTCTACTTAGAGAGGATTTCTGGGGCCAGGGATGACCAATTACTTCCTTTGTACAGGACCTAGCAAACAAAAGCTATAGGAAAGAATTTACTGAGACTGGATATACTCTTGAGAAGAACCTCAGTTCTAAGCAGATATACCTTTTGGTCATGCTTAGCCACATATACATTAGGTATATGTTTTATCTTGATTGTTGTCAAATTATTCCAAGAAAAGTATTTTTGCTTTTTCAGTTTTATTCTGCACTGTGATTTACAGAAAAGTAAATAGACAACTCTTTCATAGCTTTTCAATGCTGCTAGATGGTAAGAAGGTATACAGCTCTGTGTTGTACATCTCCTTAACTGATTGCTTTCTAGATGATTTATCCGGTTATTGAAAGATTCCAAGATAAGGGCTTGACATCTAGAGACTGAAGAAGTCATCTAAGGAACAGAAACAGTATAAAAAAGGCTCACGTTGTTTAGAATCATCTAGGAACAAAATCAGTTTAAGTCTGCCTAAAGTTCGTCTTCCAACCATCAACTTTCAACTGGACATCTGCATCCTGGAGGAATTGCACAATGTCTGTGAGATCATATGGAAATTGCTAATAGGACTATTTCAGCTGTGGAAAACCTATCAAATATCCACTAAAGTAATCTTGAATCTACTTTACAAAATAAAATACAAACTAAACTTTCCCTTTGTATTCCTCAGCTTTTCTTGGAAATTCAAGCTCACAGAGACATATCAGGAAGTAACATTCAAAACAACGTTAGTAAAAGTAACACAAATAATTTAAAGAAGGGGTACATCTTAAATACATGTTTGGAAGAGAGGTAAAAGCTAGGCCAAGGACTTGCTTCCATGAGGAAGAGCTTGAAGGAAGTAATTAATCTTCTACTGTGTTGTAGAAGAAAAATGTAGGAGTGAACACAATTTTTTTTCAAAACGGTCATTCTAATTCGAATTTTTTTTTTTAACTTCTCAATGTTGTTTTTTTTTTTTTTTTTTTCCAAAGAAAGTGACAAATTGTATGCTATGCTCTTTCTTTAAGATTTTAGAAATATTTACACAATAAGAACTGTTGGCTCATTATGCTTCCAAGTCACATTTGATTCTTCTTTGCATACAAATCTGCAGAGGAGATAAACTGCCATCCATTTTCTTTGTGTTTTCCATTTACTTCAACCAAAATGAGAACCAAAGACTTCATAATGCTCTGTCATAAGGAAATGTTGAACTTAGAAAGACTTTTTGGCTTTACCACAACTTTTGTCTAAGGACAAATACAAAGAACACAGAGGCTGGTGACACCAGAACACCAGCCTGTTCAGTGATAATGTTCTCTTTTCAGCTTAACGTCTTTCCCATGTTGTCAAGGTAAGACCAGAAGACTTTTACTCAGTCATTTATCTTTTCTATGCAGCAAGACAGTTGAGTGACAGCATTATTTAGACATGTGACAAGATGGCATGTGGTATTACTAGTGTCTTGCTAACACAGAAGTAGTTCATGGTATCTTGAAATTTCTTCCATAAGGTTGTGCAGTGTACTGAGTAAGAGAATATGAAAAACAAACACACAAACAAACAAAAACCAAACAACAAAAACCAAATCAAAAACCCAAAAACAAACACAAACAAACAAACAAACCAACCAAACAGAAAACAGGAAGCTTAATTTGGCTCCAGAAAGGCAAGATTTTAAGCAGAGAAAAATGTCCCTTAAATTCACAGGAAAAAAATATGGAAGCACTCACTCTCAATAAATCTGCAGCCAAAGTTATATTTGAGATAGTAGAAAAAGCCTCATATATACATTTAACTTGCAGTATAAACTAACCTATATCTTCATTCACAGTTACCTATGTAGCATGTACAAATGCATGTATGACCATGCGTACATTTATTTCTCTTTTTTTCTATCATCGTCCTTCCTTGTAGAGTAGATGGGCATTACAGAAATTTGCTCTATGAAATGTTAAGAGCAGAAATAGAGACTACGAGCTATTTTCTTGGTCTTCTCAATATTTGCAAACTGTCTTTGAAGTATCTTCTTCATGGTATTTAACTTAACCTGTTACTCAACACTCAGCTCTCAAGGGTCACCTCTGTACTTATTAAAGGTGCCTATTTCAGCACACATTTTATTTTATGAAAAATCTTCTCATCTGAAATTTTTCCTCTTTGCATTTTAAGTGTTTCAGTGATTATTTGATAAATGCTTTTTTCTTTTTTTTTAAATTTTCTAAAAATCCTTCGGTATGATGATCCTTTTTTGCTGAATGTGCCCTGCCAGGTGTTTCTACAAAACTAAGAACAAACAAAGCAAATCTGATTCAAAAGATATTTTCCCTCTATAAGTTTTGATCAGCAGATCTAGTAAGTTCCCTCTGTTTATCTTAAGACCTTAAAAAATAACATGTGCTTCTCATTTGCAATAACATGTAGTAGTAAGAGTGTTCATTTCTACCATGAAAAGGCAAAAATAAAAAGCATTCAAAACTGGGATGCTAAAAATTCAAAACATTGTAGGAGATTTGCTGAACCACAGAGGGGAAAAGATAGAACAGAGGATTTAGAATTGGATCCATTGATTAAACACAGGGCAAACAGGATTCCGCTGCTTAAGAAATGTTGACTTGTTAATCTCTCTTGCTATCAGAATGCTGAGAAGGCTGAGGAAAGGCCAGGTGTGCTTTAATTCCCAGGCTCCTCGGGGAAAAGCTCTCACTGTGTTTATTAAGCTGTGTGGGTAACAGCATTTAATAAACTGTTTTCAAACATTAAAGATGTTTGCTTATCCGAGACTGAAAAAGGGAGAGACAAGTAGTCTCTGCTCTCATTTTGATGGCTTTATGGAAGGAAATTACTTGGGATAGGGGCTGGAACAGGACCACTGCCAAAATGTGCCACTGCTCCCCAAATCCAGATAGGGGTGTATGGGCTGTGGTTACTGTGCTCTCACAGTCCTGGAATGTTGTTGCAGTAGTTAGGAACAAATTTCATTTAACAGGGAGCACAGGAAGGGGTAAGCTGACTGTGTCTTATTACTCCAAATATGTTCCTTTCACTTGCAGCCTTTGTTCTCTGTGCCAGGACTTCCAATGAGGTGCTACTTATGCTTTTTAGTTTTCTTGTGCACTGTTCATGTGATGTGAGCACTGGCTAGCTAGTAGTTGGGATCAGCAGCTGAGGCATCCATTTATTTCTTACAAACTAATAAACAAACTAGTCGACACCATCTGGACTGATTTAGACCAGCAACACAAAGGAAGTTACCTATTCTACAGTGATGTTTCCAAATGGTTCAGGATAAGGAAAGCTGAAAATTTGTCAGATGTTGTGCAATAAGTAAACAGTAACATAACACTTCGTTTGTGAAGATGACATTAATACGAGGATTCAGTATTTGAGCTGAGTTTTACTCTTGCATATGAACTAATTTGGCCACCGGGATAAGTTGTCACAGCTGTGCTGAGAACAATGGAGGTTTAGAAGTCAATGAATCCACTTCTTTCCTTTGGTGACTTTGGGTTTTGGTCATAACATGTTTTCTAAAACTAATAACATATGGCAGACTAACCATATTAATGGCCACAGTTTTGGCAGAGTTCTTGTGCATATAATTGGCTAATTAGTCACCCAGCTGCATATGGACATGTGAACACCACAGGCACATCAAAATCAGCTAAGCTGTGCATATCTGCATGCCCTAGTATTTGCAATAAAGTTCTCTTAATGTCCATCTACCCAAATCCCTAAGATTGGAGGTTCAGCAAAAGAGGGAAGCTCCTTTGCACAGCTGAAGATATTTCCTTTGCTAGGAGAAAAAACTCTTTTGTTTGTTCCTTGAGCTCTAAAGAAAGGACTTCCATTCAGTTTAAAATAGTTTCAGGAAGAGAACTAGATTTTTTCTTTTTTTTTATTACTCCTTAATTTCACACATTTCATCAGACTATCTGATTTAACCAAAATGAAATCCTTCACAATTTATTTATTTCTGTTTTGCAAGTGCCATCTCAAATGGATTCAGGACAGCTAGTATTTGACATGAATATGATTTGACAGGTTGAAATAAATACTGAAAAGTTTATAAGCCCAAATTGACCATGTGCTATGTTTCACATACCTGGCCCTCATAAGTGAGTGTGCCATTGACAAATATTAATTTTGTCCCTGCTCTGGTGAGGACAGCTCCAGGTAAATGTATAAAGTTCCTTATCTGTATTTTTTTCTGAAAATTTAAAAACATCTTGTTTGTAATATAGAAAAAAAATTATAAAAGCAGTAGAAGGAATAATAATAATTCACTAGTGCTACTATAGTCACTTCACTATGACACAAAAACTTGCCATCACATTTAATTGATAGACAGATTATAAGTCCCAATTCTTTTTGTCCTTGCAGTAAATGCATACTTGTGTAGATTTCTTTCACAGGTGTTTTTTCTAATTGAGCTCTGTAAGAAAGACATTCTCAGAAATCCATTAAAGCCTCAGGCTACTCTCCACATGTTTGATCATACCGGATATTTCTAAACTGAAGATTATTCCCTTTTGACAAGAGAAATACAACTACTGACAAATAATAGTTTTCCATTTTCTTGAAAATACTTACTGTGTGCCTCCTTGATGTCTGAGTATTTGTGAAAAATGTTATAATCTGTCTTGTATTATTTTTGTGACATATGAATTTCTCATATGAGATCTATCTGTGTTTTCCACCTTCAACTATTTAGAAGTGAAGTGCTTTGTGTAAACTAACAGACTAAAATGGACATTCTCAGGTGCAGATTCATTCTAGATAATATAGACAACACTTGCAGTGGACTAAATATTTTTTAGATTATGTATTGCCCAAGTGCCTATAGTTCTATGTTTAATAATTTAAATTTAGTTGAACTAGTAGGAAGGGATTCCTAATAGGTGTGGTGGATCAACCCTAGTAGGCAGCTAGCCCCAAAATGGCATCTTGTTCAATCTCCCCCAGTTGAATGGAAGAGAGTATCAGAAGTAAAAGTGAGGAAACTCATAGGTTAAGATAAAGACAGTTTTATAAAAGCTGCACACACGAGCAGAGTAAAATAAGGAATAATATTTCCAGCTGATATTTTGGGTTAAAATCATCCATAAGGACGTTGACATCCATAAAGACAAATAATCAAGAGATATCTTTTAATTCCTTGTAGAATAATACTGTCCACTTTAGTCTGAAGAATGTTGGATGGTTAAATTTTCTAAAATTCAGACTTTTTTTAGTCTAAATGGTTTAATACTTAGCAAGACAAAATACACTATTTAATCTAAAGCTATTAAGAAAAATAATTTTGACACCGTCAAGAGGAATGTTTCAGATTTTGTCAAAAAAATGTGTTTTGAATTCTGGATACTTAAATCCAACCAAGAATTTTGCATAAGATTCAGATACTTGTAGGAAACAAAACAAAAAGCATTTGTTGAAAATAATTTTTTTCCTTAAAAAAGTAGATTAGTGTACTTCATTTAGCTTTGGATTAATACATCCATTCACAATACACTTGTCACAATCTATTTGTGACATTACAATGCAAATGTAGATCTTCCAATTTCTAACATATTTCATTTAGCTACTGTTATATTTTGTGGTTCAGGCACTTTGTGTTCAGGCACCTTGTTGCCTAGATCCATAAATAATTCAAATTATCCAGGCAATATATGCAAATTTCCCTCAAGTCATATTGTTTTTCAGCTAGGTAAGCCAAGTGAAGGGAAACATGGCAGGTTCTAATATGGGGAAGCTTTCACAGATCCCACACCAGTTGAGAAGTCCCCATGATGTCACTGTTTTGTCTTATTTTTCTCTCTCCTCTATTTCTAAGAGAAATCAATAAGGATGGAAGAAAAAAACAATGCTTTCTAGTGCTGCAGATTGTATACTCTCCCTTATTAATGGTAAAACAGAAGGGATTCTCAGTTGATCAGTAATGGTTTGATTCACACATTTACAAGGATCATGTGTCACAAAATTGGGAGGAGTTTTTTTCAGCATTACTTACTTTAATATTTCCAACAATTTGCTTTGTATGAAAGTGGCACTTTGTGTGGCAGCACAGGTTGCACACAATAAATTAGAGGACTTGGAAGAGCTATTTGAAAGAACTTTTATTTTATTTTAACCTTTATGTTTATATCATGGTAAAATGAATTTATTGGTCTTTGCTCTAATTTTATTTTCCCACATAAACCGCTGAAACACTTTTCTTGGAGAGGTTAACAAGGTAGTAATGAAACCAAAAATAAACACAATACAGAAATGAAAATAATAAAAAAATAAACCCAAAATTTGCATTATGAAAAATATTGTCTGTATAAAATAAAGATACCAACTCATTAACTAGACTGGCAGTTTTCAGTTACTTGTACTTACCTATAGAGCCAATCCACTCTGGCTGTATATAATGGCCATTCTTCACCTCCTCCTACTGATGCTCTCTTACTTTACTCAGACACTTCACAGTGAACTGCTCCTTCCTAGCTTCTGTTGGTCTATTAGTTCTAGGTCCCTTTGTGGTGTTATAATCACGTACAGAAAATTTCTCTCTCAGAAGCTGCATCTATCATTTGTTAGTAAACTGCTTCTTTTCATAGCAAGCCCTACAGAAAAAATTACCCTCCAGAAAAATAGCTGCAGGAGCATTTAGTATACTGAAACAGTGTTGCTTGCACCTTGCCTCCCCCTTCCCCTGAAGTCTTCCTCAACAGCATATTTAAGGTCACACACTATAGTACTAAATACTTGTGAAACAGCTCTTATCAGTGACTGCTTTATAGGTTCCTCTTTTTTTTTTTTTTTTTTTTTAAGAAATGAATGTAGTTTTTCACTGCTAGAACTGTGTTACATTATAAGTGACTAGTCTATCTGATTCATATAATATAGAATCATGGGAACTTACATATTATTACTTGGTCCTGTTTTAGAATTATAAAGCTGAATAACACAAAACCTCATGGATGGTTGTTCCTCCATCAGCAAAGATGTTAGTGAAGCTCTGTAGGAATATCATTAGTGTCAGCAGTGAAAGAGTGTTCAAGTTCCTCAAAAGTCGTTTTCCACCTGGAGGAGAAATGTTCTCCTGTAAGAAAACATTGCCCTTCAGCCTTAAATTTTCCAGGGAATTGCAGGTATTCCTTCTGACATGTTCCAGTTTTTATAAGAATGTGACATATTCTGTTTTACTGCCACATCAATATCTCTATCATTTGTGCAATAGTCTTTTTTCAGATAAATGTATTTCCTTACATATACCTCTTATCTATTACTGTTAGCGGTGAATACTATTGTCTTTGAAGAAGTTCTTTTTTTGAATATTGGAAACATGAGTTCTCGTCTTTTAGACTCTTTCCCCCTCTTCCTCTGACCACTTGATATTTTAATGGCAATTCTGTTGGTTTGTCTGGCATAGAGTTAATTTTCTTCATAGCAACTGGTATGGGCTGTAGTTTGGATTTATGTTGAAAACAGGGTTGATAACACAGCAATATTTTAGTTACTGCTGATCAGCATTTTCAGTGTCAAGCCCTTTTCTTCTTCTCACAGCAGTGGGAAGTCTGGGAAGGGACATAGCCAGACAACTGACAACTGAACCCAAGAGAAATTCCATGCCTTGTGCCATCTCAGCATATAAAGCTGGGGAAAGAAGAGGGAGGGGGAAATGCTCAGAATGATGGTGTTTGTCTTCCCAAATCACCATTACATGTGATGGAGCCCTGCTTTGCTGAGAATGGCTGAACAAACATCTGACCATTGGAAGTGGTGAAGGAATTCCTTGTCTTGCTTTGCTTGCAAAGCTTTTGGTTTACATATTAAACAGACTTTATCTCCACCCATAAGTTTTCCAGCTTTTACTTTTCCAGTTCTCTCCTCCATCCCACTGAGGTGATGAGTGAGCCAGCAGCTCTGGTGCTTAGTTACCAGCTGGGGTTAAACAGTGACATCCACCTTGTGTTACGTCACTTTTGTACCACAGACAATCCTATAGCCTTTATGATCATTGTGTTTTAAATTTGTACTGTGGTTTCTTTGTGGGTTTTTTTTAAGACATATGTGTCACTAAACCACAATCTCCAGCTATTTCGGTAAAAGTGCATGCTCTTTTCTAGCCTTTTAAAAATTAAGTAGGATTTTTCTCACCAAGGCTGTTTCTGTTTAGATTTTATTCTCTTCCTCCAAGGGTTTTTCTCCAATATTAGAATTTTCTTTTCCATGGGAATTTTTCCATTCATAGCTATATTTAAATTACGTCTAATGAAATATCCTTCTCAATTTAAGTGTCAATAGAACACGAGAAGAACTCTGTCAGCTTTCTATTATGGAGACAGTTAACGTCATTAAACTGAGTTCTCCACATTCCTCTTTTAAACGCTCCATCATTTTTAGCTGAGAATTTTCTGGGTAGCTATGGAGCTTTAGGTAGAAAACCAAACACACAACAGAAAATGCTGATCAATCGGATAAAACAAAGGCTTCACTGATCAGATTTCCAGTTTTTGTTTCAACTTCACAGGTAGCTTTATTTTAACAATAGATATCTGTTGTTGACATCATCTACATTGATGACTTTTTCACTATGGTTGTTCTCATTTACTTTTTGTAGTATTTATGAAAAGGCTGACTACTAACACTTATGTGCTCTAGGTACAGTACAGACAGAGAGAAAAGCAGCTTTTCTTTCCAATGTTATTGAATTGACAGCTTTCTGTTGTAGAGATATTTGAGCCCTATACCACAAATATTGTTCTGGATTATAAATTGATTTTTTTTATTTTTAATTAATGCTTCCTTGTATGCATGAGACAAACAACTCACTCTGGTTAAGTGGACACTTACCTGATTTCTAAGACACTGGTGAGCTTTTGTTCATAAGTATTTATAAAGAGAGTCGGACTACTTGGAAGTCAAGACTTTTTAGACCTGAAAACTATTGTTACGTCATTCGCATATAATCTTGTATCTAAGAGGATGTAACCACATGTCATAAAATTTCCAAGGGTGAAAGACCTTATGATGAGCGAAAAAATTTCCTATTTCTTTGCTGCACAGCTGTTCAAATCCCTAAGGACCTTACTTTCCCCCAGTCTATCTTAATCCGGTTTTCACCTGAATTTTTCAATTAAGCCAGGTGGCAAATAGATCAACAAAGATATTTTGAGTTCTATCATGTAATTAGAGATGCTTTTAATGTTTTAAAATATGATTTACAACAGCATAGAGCACAATTTAGCAGTGTTTGTTACTTGCAACTTCTGAAGCTAATCAAGTTTTAAGGCTGCTTTCAGAAAGTTACATGACTTGAATCTCCTAAGATGTCAACAAATTTGAAATTAAATGTGTTTTTTTTCATGCAGAAAAAAGCTAGGTTATTAAAAGGCCATAGGGATTCTAATTCATACACAGGGTGCTAAAGGTATTGACAGATATATGTTTGGAAGTATTTTTATACTATCCATCTTTTTGGCAAATCTTTTGAGAATTTCTTTCATGTTCTTTAAATCTTTTTTTCTTTATCAGTCATGATCATTTAGCTGATAGGAAAAAAGCTGATGAATGAAAGCTTGGCAGTTCTTACTAATTTTCTCTTTTCTATGCCTCTATGAAATGACTCGGACTCAAAATTTAACTTTTTAATATTGCCAAGTATGCAAGAGATTAGGCTAAAACAACCTTCTTCCAAGTGTAAAACAATGATTAAAGCCAATGTCAGTCTATCTACAGGCAACTAAAACCACTTAGAACATGGACTTTAAAAAATAAAAGTTTTAAATCAACACATGAGATCAGAATAAATTATATAGGAGTGACTTTTACAGTGGCTGGATATATGTTGAATTTCAATTTCCTAGAACTGGAGTTTAGTAACACTGAAGTTACGATGAAACTGTCATAGTGCCAGTACTGGCACTCAAGAATGATTAAGAAGTTTCCCAGCTCTGTGCCATCATCATCATCAATCATCATCAACATCAACATTGTCATCATCATTAATTACAGTTTGAAAGGACCAACGAACAGATGCTTTACGCAGTAAAGTGACAGCAGTGTAAAGAGAGGGCATTTTGTCCAGTTTGAAGGAACTTACAGAGATACCTCCAATATTTTGCAGATTATTCCACAAGTTTTGCTATAATTCTGCTTTCCTTAGTTTCATCCCACAACTCTGCTATATGTTCTATCAACGGGATCTTACATCATATCAATCAGTACTTCCCTGTCTGCACTGCTCATGCATTCCATATTCTAGCAAGTAATTAAGAGAGATCCTTTGTCTTTTTTTTTTTTTTAATTGCAAACATGATCTTAAAAATTTTCGGATTTGAAATTGGAAAAATATTTAACACTTGATAAAAATGAGGAAGAGATGATTTAAAAGTTAGTCATAAACACTAAAGAAGCATTGATCAAAATTAAGCTGAGAAATTAGATACAAAAGATGGAAAATATCAACCAGCGGTATTAAATTAATACAATTGTGAAACAGTGATCACTTTTCTTAAAAAAAATCTCTGATTCTTACGCATGAGAACCATGTCAAAAATTTTTATTTTAAAAAAAACCCTGTTTCTCTTTTGAAGCACAAACCTCTCAATTTGTCTTTTGTTATGATTTTTTAAACTTGGTTTATTTGTTCATGTATTTGTTTTTTTCCTGGGTGATCCATGAAGGATTTGAGTTGATTTTAAAGAATTTTTGAAACTTGTGCTCTGTCAGGTCAGGTCTCAAAAAGAAGGTTACGGTATGTCTTTACAGACTGAACCTGCTTAATGAAGCAGTGCTTATATTGTGACTAGCAGAGGTGTCAGTGTTTGGGATTGAAGTTTCATGTTGAACTTAACATTTCTGAGGAATTCATTAAGCTGCTGGGCTATATTGCATGGGCTAGCAGAATACAAAGATACATTAACACAGTAATCTCTTAATAAGAATGTAAAGAACTTGAAAGTCTGAATCTGTAAAATACAAAAATAAAACATTTCTGTAAATTAATATCATCTAATAATACTAAAATTAAAAAATTGATTATCTGCTCATGGACTCCATAAGTAAACTCACGTATAATGGAATCTTCAAAGCCAAAGAGGTTAAAGGACAAAAAGGTTTTTATCTCATATAAGTCATAAAAAGCTGGAAAGGAGCATGATTATTTTCCACATGACTAAATAAAGCAAGCCTTGAGCCATTAAGGCTGTTCAGATTCATAATATTTTCATTAACAGTGGGGAATTTGCTTCATTTGATTTCTCAAAATGTGTGGTTTAAGATCACTTCTTTCATGCACATGTCACATGCTGACTTCAAAGGGAAAGGAACAAAGACACCCAGACATGCAGCACTCTTTAAATTTTGTTCATTTCTATTTGCTTCTCCTCTGGCCACAGATAATTTAAATATGGTTATTTTCACTTCAATATTTGTTGTTATCTGGTAGTCCATAGATAGTTGTATCTATGATACAATTTAGTGAGTTCAGTATCAAAGGTATCATTTTAAATGTGATGGGATTAAAGGTTGAAAATGATTTTACACATCCTATTTGGCATATTGTTGTATGTTATGAGCTTTTGAGGCCTTTGGGCCATTCTGAAAGGATATAAAAGCCTTAAAATAGCCATTTCCAGTGAGGTTTCTCAGAGAATGAGTCCCTGAGCCAAGCAAATGTCTAGAGTTCAAGAGATTAATTAGCACCGATGACTTAGAGGTGGATCAGACAGTAAGTACTATACAGGAGTTAATTACATACAGCCGGGCTTAGGTGAGCTCATCAACTTCAAGGAGATGGGAGTTCCCCTTGAAAGCCACTGAATTGGACTGACTATAAGCTAATACAGCTACTTTAGGGAAGTTCAGCAGCTAAGTCTAGTTATGCCCAGGCTTCCAAAAGCAGATTCCCTAAGAACTAAAATGAATAAAAGTCTGCTGAGGAGCCAAAATGAGATATAAGGAAGAGAACAACATGAAAACAGAATGATTCCTTTGTTTCCTGTTGCTTGTTGTTTACAGATTAAAAAGCTTCATAATGGGATAGTGGCCAGAAAACATAGTGGTTTGAGTTGTTTTGGTTGAATTAGAAAATAAGCAAATAGCTCCCAAAATGCTGAACCTGCAGAGGGATTTAGAATTTCTTCTGTACTTATATCTAGATGTATGTTTAGGCTAGTCTCTAAAAGGGTAATATCACAAATCTAAATTGGGCATAAGAATACATTTAGGCCTGTAGAATTCCAAAACATTTGTATAGATGCATGCAAAAAAAATCACATAAAATGCCCAAGCAAGACCAAAGAAAATGTAAACTAGTAAATGAAACTGCAGAAGTGTACATTGGAAATATTATGATGCCTCTCATCCAGAGAAGCTGCTGAATAAGATATCTAGAGTAGTTTAAAAGGAAGAATATGCCCATATCAAGATCCTTTACAGGGAGTATTTAATTATAAATCAAGTGTCTATTAGAAACTCAGGAAATCTCAGTTTGAGTAAATAGTATTTTGCCAACATGATCCTATTTTCAAACCAGGACCTCATATTTTTCCCCTTTCCACACTTCCAACAGGTACGTGTAAGTTGTTTATTATTACTGTTGTTGTTGTTGCTATTATTATCATCATTATTATTCTTGAAATGTTTCTTTATACACAGTGGCTCTGCCTGAGCCTGTTTGTCTGTTAATGGTAGCAAACTCTTTTCAGTTACAGTTTTTGAAATGGTTGATACATTGCTTTAATTAAAAGCCACACACTGAAAGCTTCACACACTAAAGAAAAAAGATTTTTCAGAGGACAATAAATACTTAGTCAACTTACACATATGCCTTTTGAGCAGTGCTTAGGCAACTACTTAATTCTTCTAGAAGAACTGTATTGGAATAAGATTTTTCCATTCAACAACTTTCATCAATGGTTGACCAACATTATTACATCACCAGTTTCAAGGGTGATTTTCAACCAAATGTATATAGCTGAGACCATATGTAAATATAGATATATCAGGGTGTAATATATATAAATCTTCAAGGCAATCAGAGTAACAGCTCAAACTTTTCTAGGTGTATAAGAAGTAAAAAAGTTATAAGAATTATAGGCTTTTTGGGTTTTGTTGGTTGTGGTGTTTTTTGTTTTGTTGTTTTTTTTTCTAAATCACATCACCAGCCCGCTAATCTGAGCTCTTGTAGATTTCAGAGGATTCAGCCTACCAGCAAATGACAGACAGGGTGTTACAGAGTAATTTCAAATCAAGTTTGATTAAAGGCCTTAGTGAAGGTGTGCTTTAATGCTGGCATACTTTATTGAAGACATTTTAAAAACTGGGAAGACAGGCAAGATGCTAGAACAAGTCCATTTTCTCTTACAGAAATGTCTGTTTGCTTGATTGAGGTAAGATGTACCTTACTAATGTTCATTGATTAAATTGTAGTTGCGATTTTCACATTTTGAGTTAGTTCACTGCTCCCAGAGATACAGGCTCAGCAAGGGGAAGAAGCTGTCATGACTAACACACCTTACCTTTTCCAGAAGATGGAATAAAGAAGACTGGTAATTGCCAGTTTGTCTTGACATACTTTAGGCAATTACCCAAGCATTGAATTATCATTCAAAATAACAATATTTGTTAATTTAAGAGGTTTATAGTTTTTAAAGATTAGCAATTTCTATGGAAATGGTTATCAGAACCTGAGATAGAAAAGCTTTATGGATTGCCACATCTTTCTTGATTTTTTGCCCTCAGTTAAATCAGTGACATTAGGTTGCATTTATCTAACTCTCTTCCTTTATTCCTTTTTGTTTCATCTTGCTCCAAATTTAGCAATTACCTGAAAACAGCCATGAGCACTTTGCTTACAGAGCTGGATTTACCGGAGAGGCTCCTAGGGTTTTCCCTCTTCTTGCCCTCTAGATCCCATTAAAGAGGAGCTACAGAGCATGTGTCCCTCAAACCTCAAATGTATCTGGAGCTGTATCCACCCTTTGATTTAAAGGGTTTTGTGAATTTTATCATAAGAAATCAGGTAAATAGAGTCTGAGATTCTTGTCTTTTGGGCAAAGTTTTAGATCTCTCTGCTGCTTTACATTTAGGGCGGGGGAGAAAACAAAGGAAAGGAAAGCCAAAACATGAGAAGTCTGAGCAGCTCTACGGGGGTGGGGAGGTGAGTGGGGTGAATTCGGGGGGGCGGGGCTGGGGAAGACGGGGAAGGGAGGGAGTATGAGGGGGTGAATCCTCTGCTGACCCCAAGGACAATTAGCTTACAACAGTTAGTCATGCGACTTCATTAGTTTCTCTCTGCTAGAAAATGTTGCTGCCTTCTCAACAGGCCCACACACCATGTGCTCTAATTAGCTAATTACTGCTATGTTTCTATCTTAGCCTATTCCACAAATGATATGAGAAAGCAGATAATGCCACAAATCTCCAAACCAACTTTCACAATCAAACGATCTGTACAAATTCTGCTTTGGGCTTCATACAAGCACAAAAGCCTCTTTACTTTAAATTTATTGCTATATTACGTCTGACAAGTACCTCATTATGCTGAGACATTTCAATTAATAAGTTTGACACAGATGATCAAAAAACTTTTTTAGAAACAACCTGAAATTCTTAGATCTCCAGCACAGTGTAGATCAGCTTGGTGAGGAAGGGGTCTCAGACACTATTTTCTATTTTCATTTGACAGGATGGAGTTTAGACAGTTCTCCAGGATCTATTTTGAATGCTGCTATGCAAAAATTGGTGAATTTTGATTTGTTTTCATTTTGATTTATTGTAGTTCCAGTTTTAATGCTGTGGACTGGCACATTGATTAGTTTCAGCTACAGAACACAACATTTTGGTGATTCTTTTAATGGGACATTTTAACATATTCCAACCAGTGTAAAATTCTGGTTTTCATATAATGCATTTATACTCAACCAGTACAGAAAATGCATCGTTTTTGCCATTTAAGTATTCTACCTACATTTATTTTGTTTCCAGATCTATAATTTTAATGCTGAAATAGTTCTTCCTCCCCAATTTCTGTAAATTATATATTGACACCTTACTCCTTTTTGATTAAGGTCTGATAATGCTAGTGAAGGACAAATCTCAAAAGTTTCAAATTAGATCAGTTGTGGGGGTTTTATGTTTACATGAATACCGGCTATTCAAAAATAAAACCAGTCTGGCAATTTCAGAAGTAAAAAGTTTTCTCATGAGATTTTATTTGGTATTTCTAACTCTGTTCTCAGCCAAAAATGCTTTAAATTCTCACTTTTACTTAACTTTTACTTCCAGTCCTTAGTATACTACACACCAATATTTTAGAAATTCTAAAAAAGAAGTAGACATAAAATTTCTTAAAAATGTGAAAGCTCTCTTCTAAAGGGAAGTAGCTGTTCTAACTTTGGTGGTTTTGGTTGTGGGTTGGGTTTTTTATTTACTGTGGTGAATTTTTTTCCAGGAATAATTTTTTTTCCAATTCTGCTTTATTTATTTTCTATCCTGTTGTCTTTACAATCAGTTTAAGCTACTGAACACATCCTGAACACAGAGATAACTGGTCTTTATCAGAAGTAATTATCTTTATTTTTTTAAGCAATGTGTAACTATTTATAGTGAATAAAAGGTTGGAATTAGGTTAATCCAAAACATAGCTCTTCAAATTTGGAATTTTATTTTTCTTCATTCAAACATATTAAAAATACAAGTACAGCAAACCAAAATATTTAGATTGACTAACCATATACAAAGAAAAAAGGCAGCCTCATTTAATCTCATACAGCATGTTTTCAGTGAATGTTTTTGCTCTGAAAAACTCAGAGATCCTATCCTTTTAGGCTTATAAATACTTTTAATCTCCAATCAGAATGTGGTTAAAAGACTTGCATAGCCTGTTTAATTAACTTCTTTCACCATTGGCCAAGACTCCAATCATTTGCAGCATCTTAAATTTCACAGGTGTGTTTGTTTGTTTTTCACCCAGTATAAAACAGCAACACACACTCTTCCTGACTCACTAATATTCTGCCATCTCATCAGATTATTGTCCTCCTGTGGAGGAAAGGCTGCAGGGCTGAGCTTGAGAAGTGTAAGGTAGGGAGAAGAAACACTGCCACCTACTGAAGTACCTCTCACCAGTCCACCTCCAAACTCAGTGTTCTCAGAGTAACAAGCTGAAGCTCCTTGTGCTGAGAGCCACAGCATTGCCAGTGCCCCAGCAGTGTAATTGCACATATAGTTGTAAAAGGTCCCGAAACTACTGCTATTTACATTATGAAAATTCAAAAACATCAGCAACCTCCTTCCTTTCCTTGTTGTTGGGCTTTTTTTTGCTGGTTGGGGAGCTCACCTAAATATGTGTGGCATATGTAGTGATAACTTCTCAGCGCTGCTTTCTTTAGAAGATATGGCATGCAAGTGTTAGAAATTTTCTTGGCACTTACATTCAAAGACATGTGTCTGACCAATATGTTAGCAGGCATCAGGCCATTTGGCAGATCAACATGAGCATGCTTGGCCAGGAAAATATGTTCATCGACTGTATTATAAAGGCATGATATTCACCTGGGGAATTAAAAATGTATCTCAGTCAGTGAGAGTTTCCACATCCATGATAAAGCTAGCAGATAAAAAGAGGCCTTTGAGGGATATATTACCTCTTCTAGTGCTGAGATTTTTCTTACATTTTCAAGCAAAAAATCATAAGTAACACAATTCTGATTGTAGCCTGGTTGCAAATATTTCCTTTGATTAGTTTAGGTAGATATTCAACAATGTGGGAAAAAATTCAGATTGAGAAACTAAAAAACAAAGCAAAAAATTTCACAAAAAACAAACAAAAACAAAACCAAAACAAAAACCACAAACACAACCAAAACCAAACAAAAAAACAAACAAAAAACCCCAAAAAAACTCCCCACACAAAAAAACAAACCAACCAAACAACAACAACAACAAAACCCAACCAACCAAACAAACAAACAAAACCCCAACAAAACACAACAAAACCCCACACCAAACAAAAACACCAACAAAACAAAATACACAAAAACAATAAACAAACCCTCCAAAACTGAAAAAAATGTGCCTGTGATAATGCCTCATTTAGCTCACTTTCTATTTGTTAAGACCAAGCCTTCAAAGTAAATAATACAATGTTCACTGACTTGAAAAAGTTTTAGTGGAAGCAAAGGGTAATTATCCCTTCTAGATTTTACTTTCCATAGTGGTTTGTTTCATTAAGAGCTTTCTTTCAACTGCACATTGGAAACTTATTCTGTCTGAGAGTCCATTATTAAACTGATTTGTTACATACTCTCTCTAATCATTACAGATTATTAGAAAGATGCAATTATGTCCTCTGGAACATCTATTTCTAAAACAAATGGTATCAACAAGAAAAAATTTTATGACGTTATCTTCTATTGAAGAAATTATGTACTAAACAATGTTGAAATTTCTGCAGCTATATGAGCAAAGAATTAGATTCACTCCCAGTGAAGATTAAAAAGAAGACTTCAAGGCTTCTACTGCTCTTATGGGCACCCTAGACCTCTGTTGGTTCAGTGCTAAAACAGGAAATGCAATTTTATCTCCTTGTTCTGTATGAATGATTCTTGTCAAGGCTGACACACTGTACAACTCATTTTAGATAAGACCTTCCATTGTTTGGAATCATGTTTGGAGTTCCTTTTTTGAAATATCATTTGTATAGTAATTAAAATGATTTTTCATATTTCCATATAAATCTTTAAAAATTGTTTTTTACTAAAAAATTGAATTGTTTTGTTTGACGTTACTGTCTGTGGGAAAGCTCTCCACCCTCCTTACATACTTAGTCTTGTCTCTTTGGAGCAGATGTGCTCTTTCTTTTTTTGCCAGTCATGTTTTTGTTGTGTATCTATTTAATTTCATTAGCCTCTTTTATTGTTTCCGATGTTGCTTTCTTTATGGAAGCAATGTATTATAAATTGATTGTTTCATGTTTCTATTCACACATTTTTTATATCTCAACCTTTGAATATCACCTGTTAATTAGATGTGATTATTTGCTTTTTGTTTGCATTTACTTTTTATATGTTCTCTTCAATTAAGGTTGTAAGTGAGGAACGTCATTCAGTGCAGATCTAATATCTGTCAAAGGTATTAAGTAAATACATTCATTCAATAAATTCATTAAATCAATACTTTCTGTGAGAGGCCATAATTGAATATGTCAGGAAAAAACACTTCATACTTATGTAATAATTTCAATTTCAACAAAATTACTTATAAAATTCTATAATAAGGGCCTAAAGGACTATGTTAGGTAAATGTCAATGTTATTTTTGCTGGTGAAAAATATGAGTATAAAATTTAAAAGATGGGTTATTAAATAGATTATGTTATCATACCTTTCCTTGTGTAGACAGAGTATTTAGATGTCTGTTTTCCACAAATCTGAAGTTTTTCCTTTGAATCATTCAGCATGTATTACCTAACGAAACTACTTTCTCCCCTACAGACAGACTTTCAAACTTTTATTCTGCAAATGTTTCACCTTGCACATCAAAAAGAGAAAGATCTTTTCATGTAAGTTGTCTATCATTAATATGATATCTGAGTTTGATAATAACTTCACAGAATTTGAAGTTTGTTCACTATGATTGACAAGGCTGTGACTTGCTGTTTATATTCTCATTTTTGGAGGGTATTTATATGTTTATGTATATATTTGCATATTTGCTTTTGGAATGATTGTGCCATCTGGAATGAATACGAAAAATTCAGTACCTGAGCAGATGTCTTGAGAGTTTAGCAGACATACATACATTTTCATAGATGACGTAAACCATATCCATTTAATTACTGAAATATTGTCCAGAAAAAAAAAAAAAAAAAAAGAGATAGAGAAAAAAACAACTCTCACCCTAAAATTAGAAAACTTTAGTAATACTTTTTAATGATTTGAAAAGCTGCAGTTACTAATTAAAAAATTAATATCTTTGAATCTGGTAGGGCATGGTTTTGTGTATTACCATTACTGTCACTGGGTGAATTTTGCTAAATCATGATTAGTTATATTATAAAATTGAGAGAGATCATGATTTAACAATAAAGTCTGAATATGCTAATGCATCATTTCTCATCTTCAAGAGATGCAAAAATAATTGTGAAATATGTTAATATTTTAACATTCACTTTGTCTTCTTAAAACAGCAACCCTAGCAGTCTTTTGGGTCATTCCTGGATTAAAATGACAAGGACAGTAGATCACAATAGTTCTCATTTTGCAAGTACTGGCTCTTAGAAGACTAGAAATATGAACCGGTGGTAGCAAATTAGGGATTTTAGCTCTTCAACACTATGTACAGGGAAGGTGAGCCACAAAGGCCAGCTGAGTGAATGAGACTGCATAGAAAGCAATTGTGCTGAGGCATGCTGTGTTACTTCTGCCTGTCTCTGGACATGCAGTGTAACACAGGGTTCTTCTAGAGATCAGTGAAGGAGCTCTGAGGAAGCTGGGCTTTTTTTACACAGGAAAGTGATGCCCCATTAAAAGATAATCATTTGGATTAGGGAGGAAGTACAACATGCCAGTTAATTAGCTCTGCTCTCAATTTACACAGCTGCACTGCTCCAGGTTGAGTATGATGCTGTACTGTGCAGGGTAGGCATGCCCTCGGGACTCTGCTCAGAAGATACATAACACTGATTTCCTCTTTCAAGACAGCCACCTAAGGAATTCTTCAAAAATCCTGCAATTATCACTCCTTTCAAAAACCAACCAAAGAAGATGGAGGTTGAAACTCCCCACTGCTATGCACACATCAATAGTTAGAACAATGTTAAAAAGAAAAATGAAAGAATTTTATTTCAGTACATACCCTGTTCATATTAAGACATTTTAAATGTAGAAACTCCAACAATAAGAACTAACTATAACTTCAGACTAATTGTGCATAGTGCTTCCTTGCTTCCCACCATTGAAATTCTTTCACTTTGTATAAAATATCATATTTCCATCAGTGCAGGTTTTTACTAACAGGCTTCCACTTTCTTCCAAGTGAATGCCCTAACCACTCAGGCAGAAGGTAAAATTAGAGACAGGAATGGGAGACAACACAGTCATTTTGTTTCCAGGATGTTAAACAAAATAAAGTCTTATAAAAAATTTTTTAACTGTGAACAGTATCACAATCAGCGGTATTTAACTCAATCTGCCTTGAAAATTCCGAAATAAGTTCTTTTCTTACGTGAGACACATGAGGCACCTCAAAGTCCTGCTACAGCCAAATCTGTATTCAACACTTAAGCCTAATCATCGGAACAAAAAAACATGTAATCAGTTTAAATGTCTGATATTGGCAATGAAGCTCTGCAGATATTTCTATGCAAAATGTAAATGTTGGGGAAGTTTCTCAGTTTTCACTGTCTTCACCTATGAAACTATGTCCCTGCTATTTTTTCTGTTCTCCCCAATGCATGTGATTACTGAAACGTTCCTAGAGTCACACAGATTTGCAAATAATTCCTGTAACAATGTCATGATATTAGGTGCTTTGAGAAGGAGAGATCTCAGTTTCCCTCTGTACTGGTGCCATCAAACCTTCTCTTGTGGAACACAAGCTAGCCTTTTAGAGAAAAAGAAAGAGGAAGAATGCTGGGGATAGATAAAATACAAATTATTCATAGAACCAGTCTGGAGTCTGGAAAAAAATAAGGGCTGGAGAAGGGAGAAAACCTATGTGATCTCTCAAAGTCTCTTTCTTTCCATTTTTCTTTGACACTCCTATAAAACTGACTCATTTTCATGGAAAGTATGTGCATGAGGATTATGAGGACTTAAGGTTCTCCCTAGTTTCCAGCTGCTGAAGAAGAGCTCAGCTGCTTGTTTTGGGCTTGGTTTGTATTCTCTCTTCCTTGTTTACATTTCCCGGGCCCTTCCTACTAGGAATGCCTGGGTCTCCTCTCCTCTCTGGCAGAGAACAGGACATATTTTATCCTTCCTTTCAATAACTCTAGAACATTGTTTCTTGCCTGCACATTGATTTCATTAAAACTCTAACTTACTGATTTATCAGCTCAGACTTCCTCTTTCAAAAATAGAGATTTTTCTGAAGTTTATTCTCTGAAAAGACTATATCCACAAAGTACTGATTTCAAAGTGATTCACCTGATACTACAATCAGTAGTATCATCTTTATTAGAATAATATCTTTTTAATGCATTAGACAGAAAAAAAGTACTCTTTTTAACAGTTAAATACTTGCCAGTCATTTAGGACAGAAATCTTAAATTTGTATTCAAGTTTCATGACTTACTTAACCTAACGTGTGATGGCATTTCAAACACTTTTTCTAATAAAATAGCTACTTGTTCACCTGAAAGACGTGTGTTCCTTGATTCTAAATAAATTTGCCATATGTTTTGTCCAAGGATAAATACAGTATTAAAATTCATGCAGTAGAAAAGCTGGTAACTGTATTCAAATAATTTAGCTTTGCAGACCCAAGAGGATCAGTTCTCAACATCAAGGAGCCCAGAATAAGGTATTTTATAGAGAGAGTAATTAGACAAGAATGTAGAATTCCCCTGATGTAAAACATATTGGGATCTTAGCCTCTAAATATAGCAACAGTTTCCTAAGTGTCTGACTAAGGACTTGTGTTGATAGTGCAGTTTTCTATCCCCGTCCCTTTTTCTTGCCAAGTAAACATTCTTATCTATGGTAACATTCAGAATTGAACGATACTTGCTTATTTTTTTACATGCAAACATTTTCATTAATTGTAACAGAAGAGAAGGTATTAATAGTGGAGCTAATAAAAATCAGCACAACTCCATTTTTTCAGCAGTTTTGGTGACACATGGGGTGGATTAACCTTCAGTTGTTGCCAGATCCTCACTCAGCTGCTTTTTCACTCTTCCATCTCAACAGGACAGGGGGAGAAAAACAAGGTGGAAAAGCTTGTGGCTGAGATAAAGGAAGGGATATCATTTAGCAGTGGCTGGCATGGGCAAAACAGACTCAGCTGGGGAAAAATTATTAAAATTAAAAGTCTTTAAAATTAAAGTCATTAAAATGGAATAGGAGGGTGAGAAAGAAAGAGAAAATTAAAAACACCTCCTTCCCCATGCCCTCTTAGTCCCAGGCTTTACTTCACTTACTCGTTCTCGAGTCTTCTATTCTTTCCCCCCAAAATGTCCCAGGAGGATGGGAACAGTGGCTTGGGGTCAGTTCATAACACAGTCTAGTCTCTGATTCTTCTTTGTCCTCACACATTTTTTCTACTCTAACAAGGGTTCTTTCCATGAAGTACAGACCTTGAAGAAGACTTTTCCTTCATGGGCTTCTCTCCATGGGTCACAGTTTCAGTCAGAATGCCTGCTCCTTGTGGACTCTCCACAGGCTGCAAGGGAACAGCCTACATCACTGTGATTTTCTTCATGGATTACAGACAAATTTCTGCTCCAGCACTCAGAGCACCTCCCTACCTTCCTTGTTCTCTGATCTGGGTGTATACAGAGTTGTTTTTCTCACTTTTTTTTTTTTTTTTTTTCATTCATATCTCTCACAACTCTTGCATGGAGTTTTCTATATTTTTTTTAACCACTTTTTCACACAGGCACCACCAGGCCAGCTGACAGGCACAGCTGTGCCCTGCAGTGGGTCCACTGGAGTCAGCTGAATCTGGATGTATCTGGCAAAGGGCAGAAGCCCCGGCCCTTCTTCCTGAGGTCACCCCTGCAGATCCCTGCTCTAACACCTTGGCACATAAATCAAACGCAGAAATATCCCAGAGAACACCAGCTAACAGTTTGGAACAAAATGTATGTACATCAAAGACCTTCACATTCCATTAAGTGTAGTAAATCTATTTATTTAAGAAAGTAAGGCTTAATTTTTACTGTCACTAATGAGAAAATAGGAATTCAGCTCCAAATTGTCGCTTCCTTCCTCACACTTACCTTCTTCTTTTTTTTCCCCCATTACTTTTTAATTGTAAATTCCAAGTAACTTCCACATCTTGAACAGCAGACAGATAAGCAGGCACTTTCATCAGAATAAGAAAATGCCATGAGTACCTCATTCATTAAATATAAAAGTAAGAAGCCTGGCAGGTAAATAAAATCTCTTTGGAGCTTCTCACCGATAACAGCCCTAGCATTGGCAAATACAGGACATTTCATGTGATAGGGTGGATTATCCATTTCAACAAGCATCCAGAATACTGACGTACTTATTCAAAAACAAGGCACCAAAATCAGTAAAATTCTGTTACTTTCTAAAATAAAATATGCTTTTCTGATTTCAGCTTTTTCATCAGGATAATTTTTGAGACAGGCTTGTTACACCTGGAGAGAAAACCTGGTCTTCCTCCTGCTGATCAACCTCATTAGTGAAAGCATTTCCTCATCACTGCTACTGAGAGAGATGTTAATGCTTTTAAAGTAAGCTTTGAATTTTGAACATTTTCTTCTGTCTGGCCCTAAACAGCAGTTTTATATTTTCTTTTTATTTCATTTCAGTTAATGCATCCAGACTTAAACATGTATTTAGGTGCTTTGATAAATGGGAAAGAAGGAGAATGCTTATCTAAGCATTCAAGAATTTTTGGATTGATACATGTGATCATAGCTGAGATTTATTTTTTCTTTCAGTTGCATATAAAGACCAGCTTCAGGGAAAAATGTTCTCACTTACTTTGATGTTCTTTAAACTTAATTTTCTATGACTTTCCTTTGTTACTCCAGATTTATCCCAATGCAGTTGAAAGCAGCAGTTGGCCCCTACAAATTGACACAGAAATGAGAGCAAACACAATTTCATTGCCAGTTTGAAAAGCCCTTGCCAAACATTTACTGAAAAGAAGAGTTATTTTTTCTTATCTTTCTTCTTACTTTTTCTAGGACAAGGAAGAGGTAGTAGTGGGAAATATAGCATTGCTATATTGTCTTTATAAAGACAAACATGTCTGCAACAGGGGATTAACATTAATTTTCCTCCCAGAAAGAGACCCACTTATATTCTCTTTGAGCACTGTAGACACATTTAGATAGTATAAAAACCTTGAAGAGAGATAAATGAAACCACCATTTCAGTGACAAGGTCCTGAGATTTTGGCAGAACCTATAAAAATGTGTTTGAAACCTGAGACTTGTCTACAGTGTTGCAGACAAAGAAGTTAAACCCTTGATGGGAGAAGAGATTCTAAAAAAGAATGGTAACTAAAATCAAATCAAGCAGTATTAACACATTTACTTGATGAAAAGGCAGAAACACAATTGGGTGGGGTTTTTTTCTTCTTCTTTTTAATGGTCTTATATTTGTTTTAGGTTATTTTTGTGTGTATTGATGTTTGTTAATGATAATTGCCTTTCCCTGTACTGTTTATTTTTAATGAGCCCCTAAAATGGAGCATAAATACTCTAAAATCACAACAGTAATTATTCTCATCTACTTATATAAGGAGTATAAAACAAAAAAAATAAACAGGACAGTGGTGAATTTAAGGCTTAAATGAAGCTTGATAAATGATTCAAAACTCTGTTTAATATAACAAATCTGCTACTCATACTTGGGTTTCACTTCAGGAAAAATGATCCAAAACAGTACCTTGGGACAACAACTCAGTTTAGAAAACTAGTTCCACTCCAGTTGGAATTTGAAAGCCATAGTCCATACTGAGAAGCTCCATACCTGAGAAGCTTCCCAGACAACCTCAGAGTCAGGTTGTGTTTCTCTACTACAGTACAAGTTCAAGTTCTATAAGAAAGGACCAGCTAAACCATGTGAAGTGCTGCTGCAGCTGTATTGCTTCTGTAATGAAGTATTTGGTACTTACAAGGGTTCTCAGATACCAACTACAGGGTGTAAAGTAGCCTGGAAAGGAAGCTGCATGAGCTCCTATACCAGCACTGAGGGGGCAGTAGAACCCCTCCTGTACAGAGGTCAAAGACAGGGGAATTGTAAGAAAGCCCTTGAGAGTGTCAGCATAGATTTATGCTATTAGATTAACCAGCAGGAGGGAATGCTTTCAGACACTCATTTATTGTGTATTATCGGAATAGCTTTAAGAATGTTTTGCATGCAGCATTCCCTAACAATGTCCATGTACAAATCAGGATTTACTACAGGGGAGTGAGCACTGCCAGTATGCAAAACATGTTCAGGCAAACTATATTGATGACTAGGAAAATTTGATAACACAGATGTGGAACATTGGTCCTGGCTGGTTTTAAGGCCAAAGAATGGCACACTAAGTCTACTAGTACAGCCACAGATCACTTTAAACCAATTAAGCAGTTGCACAGGAAATTCTGCATGCAAAAGGAGCTTATGCAGTTTCTCCCATTTTCTTTAAAGCTTCTGGGTCAATGGAAGCTAGATCCCTAGATTTAGGGCCAGTTTCAAGTTACTGTCTTGTCATTCCCCTCTACCTTTACTGCATGATTGACATCCTACTTCCTAGAGACATATGTCAATTTTTTTAAGTGTTATTCCTTTAGAGCAAGTTATATTTAACAATATATCTGCTTTAAGTAAATATATATGGAGGTATAAGTCTGTACATATTTATATACATCATCAAATATAAAACAATATTTATAAATACATAAATGCATAATTTCATAGGTATGTGAAATTAGTGACAAAAAGTTAAACCTTAGTTCCTGGATCTCCTCTCAGATCTCTTCTCAGATCCAGTTTGCACCCACTGTACCACAGAAGTTGTAGAGGAAAACTTTTGTTCCATTATTTCTGAAAGTAGCAGCTACAACATGCTGGTAACTTCACTACTCTCCTTCTTCAGTGAAGCGTTGCTAATTGTTCTGTACCAAGGATCCAGAATTCACATCTCTCTGGTGTGTTACCTTCAGTGTTACCTTCTAAGATACAGTAGAGGAAGGTAGAAGGCTCTCATCATAACAATGTGCTGATGGGAAAAGAAAGGATCTGTTCTCAGATCCAAATGTTAAATAATCACTTTTCATACTCAAGAATCATGAAAGCCTGATTGCTTTATACCCATCCCTATGTTGCCTTGTACTTTCATTTTATAATTCAGCATGCCTTCATGTTAAGTTACTTTCCCTGACAGAGTGAGAGTTCAATGAGTGCTAATTCTCCAAAGCTTTTTCAGTATGTGTGTGCTGGGCTGTCAAGAATCCCCAGAGTGCACAGTGTAACAGGTTCGTGCCTTTCCATCTCCCTGCCTTGGCACATTTCCTGAAATCACAGCACACCAGCAGCAGGTTCCTGCAGAGTGCTTTGTTAAGATGTGGTGTGCAGCTCTGCACCACTTCCTCTGACAGCTCTGCTTTACGGGGGAGGATTTCTCAGTGCTTTCCTTGCTTTTGTGCTGCACAGTGAAGAGGGTGTACAGCTTTCTAAATGCGCATACATTACACTGACTTTTTTGTTCAGCTCAGGATATTAAGAGGAAAGTCATTAAATCTTATGGTGAAAACTTGACTCTGATAACAGAGCACATCCTCTGATAGTGTTAATTTCTAAGCTGTAAGTCTCTCTTGCCAGGGCCGTCCACAGAGCTATGACATTTCCTTTGTTTTCTGTGCACTGCGTTTTAAAATTGCAAGGATGACAGCTCTCAGTAAGCATTCTGCTCTCAGAACTGAAGCAAAAGACATACTAATAGGGTAGGATATTTGTTCACTTCAGATCAGTTAAATCATGAACCTATCCCATGCCATCATACAACCTAATCTCATCCTTTAACAATGTATTTCCAACTTATTCCAGAGTTTCCTTGAATTGTTCAAGATGATGAGAATGGGAATTTAAAACATAAAAAATATGGACTGGAAATATGGAGGTCAGGTACAAAACAAAAAGAGAAGTAAACCAAAAAAACTTGCAGCAATATGGAACATACAACAGAAAGATTTCATTTCATATGCAGGTATACTGTAAGAATTAATTACTGATTCAAGAGGATCTGATTTCATACTTCTAATTAGTTTTGTCCTTTCAGGACAGCAATTTCACATCTATTCCAGACCTACACTGACACATACATGACACGATCCAGGTCTCATCTGATTTCCTGCCTATTTAGCTCACGATTAAAAAACAAAATGACAAACAAACAAAACCACAAAAACAAAACCCAAAAAACCAACCAAACAAAAAAGACCTTTTAACATGTTTCCTATAACAAGGAATTAGTAGACCTCATAACAGAAAGTCATGTATCTAGGGATAAATAAACCATACCATGACAGAGTAACATAATCTCTGAAGACAGCAGTGTATATCGAGGCTTGCCAAGAACTTTTTTAAACCCCATTATTGAAAAGATTGGTATGAGTGCCTAAATACAGACTGTCAGCATGGTGTTGTTTGCCTACAAGCTGGCAAAAGTGAATGTGAAAGTCTCACACAGCAAAGTGAAGAGCTATCCCATAGAGGTAAGTCAACAGACCATTTCATTAAAAAGGTGTTAGCAACTATTCAGATGAGACTTGTGAAACGTTACACATTCTGTAATCTTCTTTCCTTTTATTATTCATTAGGTGTGAATGTTTGTACATAAACAAATGCATGCATGAAATCAGCATTCATTGAAAGGATTCCATTTTCTATGATGGCACATAAAATATTACAGTAATTTCAGAGATGGTATGGTAGAGGTGAAATAGTATAAATTCTTCACACACTGCCTTCATGAGAAGATACAGTAATTTCTGGGGGTGGATATCTATGTACCTCATCTGCTCTTTCTGCTCACTGTTACTAAAACAGGATTTTTTTAAGAAGCTAGAATAATTAGCCACAGAAATTTTGATGGGATTGAGAGTGTAACATTCTCAGATTATTTAGGGTCTATAAAAAGGGGAACTGCTTTTTAGCTTATGAAATTATCTTTTATAACTTTGCAGTGTCATATAAAATATCTGGAACTATCATGTTTTTCTACACATTGCTTATCCAGATAGATGTTATGGTTTGTGTTTTTGTTGTGTTTTGGTTTTTTGTTTGTTTGTTTGTTTGGGGGTTTTTTGTTTGTTTTTTTCCAAAATATGCCCATCAGCAACTAACAAGTGCCATTGTCTTTTCCTTTTTTTTTTTTTTTTCCTGAATTTTGTTGAAAAGTGTTTGTAAACAATAATGAGTAAGTTTGCAATACTGGAGCTCTCTGTGGTTAAAAATTATTAAATTGTGTTTCCTGAATTTAGCTACAAAGACAGCAAAGTACAAAAACAGACCAGATGCTGACATCAAATGAAAGTAGTATAAGTAATGAAAAACTAAAGAGAAAGATGAATCCACTTGTTTGTGTGTTTTGTTTTGGTTTTAATTGTTATTCTAAAACTTATTTTAGAGCTGCTATTTATACATAAATTGACAGAGAAATGATATGAAAGTTAATCCAAGAAGTCCTTTCATAGAACTCTGAAGAGACAGTTGTGTTTTCATAATAGCATAGGATGGTCACACATGACCTTAACCATCTGTTTCAGATGATCCAAGGAAGTGAATACTTCAATCAGACAAATTAACTTTATAATTAAAGATAGAAGACACATTAAAAGATAACGTTTATCTGTTCTATTTAAATAGATACATATTAATATTTAAGACTTGGCATTGTGTGGTTTTAGAATACTTGTAGTTCTGCTTTTATTTTTTTAAAAATTTTTTTTTCATTTTATGGTCATGAAACCTTGTAAGGTTTCACAAGAATTGAAAAGTAGGTTATTCATACATTAAAAAAAATGACAATTTCTTAACCTGCATTCTGAATTAAGGCAAGCAAAACATGAAAGACAGGCAAAAAGCAAGTACACCTTTTTACAGGCATATCAATCTCACGAGCTATGTGATGTCATGTCTGCAGTCTTTAACAAATTAAGGGAGCTGAGGTACAAAGAGGATAAACAAATACTGAATTTCATGTAAAAACTTCAAAGGCTGTTAGGAAGTTGAAACTGGTATGGGTAAGTCTAGCACCTGGACCTTGAGGAATTTTACACCTCAAAAGACAAGTACCACTGACAGATTGTCTGTAATTGCAGAGTAGAAAATGAAAGCAGAAAATCTGTCTTTTAATTGACTAGTGTAACCTCTATCCAAGGAAGATTCAGCTGCAGTAGAAACAAATATTCAGATATTTGTTTTAATAATCTTAAAGAAGAAAAATTTGAATAGTGAGTGTTCTGGAATAAAGCTGTGTATTGAATAAGGTGATAAACATTTTAGAGATATTAATCAGGAAAAAGTTCAATCAATTTAATTAAATTTTGTACTTCTCTGTAGGAGAGTCAGCATAGTGGGAAAAGCTCAGCCAAGCTTCAAAGCATTCATAAGCAAAAAAGGCCTCACACATGACCACATTGATCTAAAAATGCCTCAACTATGCTGAAATTTTGTTTACCATGAAATTTTCAAAATCTGGATCAAAACAGATGTATTCTCTGTAGTTGCTAATGCTGGCAATTACATCTTGTTGCTTATGAATGCATCTCGCATAGTTTGCAATTACTGTTCAAACTAGAGAATTATCCAGGGAGTTCCTATCGTGCAAGGAAAGCTCAGCAATCCTGTTGTCTAAAACTGTAGCTAATTGAGTTTTCATGTGCCCCACTTCTTTAAAATTTTATCTAAATCATATTTTATTTTGCTTTTCACCTCAATACTTTTTTTTTTTTTTAATTCTTATGACACCTAGACATGCCTGATATATCCACAGTTCTTACAGGATAAGACTTCCTTTCTATTTAATCTATGACTAAATGCATGCAAGTTTCATGCCTAAATCCACCTGTTTTATCAGCCAGAAATATCAGAATAAGTAAACAGTTTCTCTTAATTTTCAGAAAGTCTTCATTTTTTAAACTTTCATGGTGGGTACAAGCGATAAAATCAATTTTAACATTAAACAGTGTATCTTTATGTCTTAAAGAGACTAAACACAGGTTGTTCTTCTAGTACACGAAAGTTACAGACCCACTGGAAATTTCTTATGTCCGTGTTTTTATCTCTTTTTCCCCTATTTGTCTTATCTACCACTACTGCTAGTGCTGCTAAGCACTAATTTCGATTGAAAAATGAATGAATGCAGCTGTAGAATTGATGGTTCATTGAGATCTTTGAATACTTTAGTTTTATGAACATCTCTCTTTACTTTCTATTTAAATATTGTCACCTGGCACTGACATTGTTCCCAAATTTGTATTATTCCCATCTTTTATTCAGGTGTGTTTTAATTAATAGTACCCTCTGTTTTCCTTTGTTTACCCTTTGTTTTCCTCTGTTGCTGATTTCCACATCTCTGTGCACCTACAAAGAGTTTGGAACTGATTACAAATTGTAAGTCATTTCAGTTGAGACTGATTATGTTTATACAAGAGAAGAAAAAATTATTTCAACAAGAAGCATATTTTTCACCAGAAGAAAAGCTGCCTTTTATGGTGTTTGACAAACTCACATCTTGACTGTTCTATGTTCGAATAGGCTATTAAGTATAAATCATTTATATTATAGCATGCACTCTTCTTTACAATAAAATTTTAAGCACTATTTATTACATTACCTATGGAAAACCTGTACCTTTTGGACAAGTAATGATTTTAATAAAAGACTAAAGGAATAATTGATACTCCAAGTAAGCTTTGCAGTACCAATTGATTGACACTATTCCCACCCAGAGCACTTTTTTGCACTCAGCTATCTAATTCTATCTTTTCTCTGAAAAGGTCTGATTTGTTTCCTCTCAGCAGCTGTAAAGTAATTGTCTTTGTATGATCGGCAAATTACTACACAAGATAGAATAAAAAAATGCAACGGAACAACACCAAACCCTTTGTTTCTCATACAATCAAACACCAAAGTAATTTATCAATGACTAATAGATTCTATAGAGACCATTTAATCTCTCTGTTGGTAGGCCACATATGACAAATTTAGCTACCCAGCGTTTCATACAGGATTTATAATCCTAATAGCACCTGAGTGATATGAAAGATAACAGAACTCTCTCAAACTACTCACTATTGGATTGTGGGCTAGGCTTTAAAACAGTGAGATGAGCTTGGAGTGAAAAGTTTTGTCCTTTCCACAGAATTAAGTTTTTAAGAGGTCTTCTCAAACTCTAATTTAAAACATAAATCCAACAGATTTCTTGCCTCTTCCCCTTGAAGACTTTGGGATACATATTCCCTTTTTTGGAATAGATTTTCAACAAATAGCAATGGTCTTCCTCTTACTCTACTAATTTGTGTAATGGATTGCAAAGTGCTGATACAGTTTATTGCCTTTAAGAATTTATCCTAATAGGTCCAAGGAAAAAAAGAGTCTGAACTGTCCATCCTACCGCCTTACTGATGCACTAGGATAGTTAATGGTGTCCCTTAGACTTTCTTTTGAATCCTGTTTTATGTTGTGAGATGCTTTGAGAGACAGTATAGAGGAAGTGCATTCTAATTATTCTGTGGTTATTAAAAAAAACACCAAAAGTGCAGACTTAATTTAAAAGTTTTAAACTACAAATACCTTCTAGACATTCACATTCAATATTCTGAAAAAAATCATAAACATGTATAAAAATATAACCATGGGCAGGTTACCTCAGCAGCTTCAGAAAACCTATTTTTCTTAACATATAGATTAAAAAATCCTGAATTAAACTTCTCCTACAATTTTATCAACTCCTTTCATATAGTGTTGGCTTCCCACTAGCAACTCTCTCAACTTCGAGTAACCAAGCTGACCTTTCTTTTATTATTCAGGACTCTTTTTGTGTCTCATAAGATCTGCTGCATCCCAGTTATGCATCCTATCAACCTGATATTTGTAGGTAGCTGAACAACTTTTGCAGAGATGTCTGTCTATTCTGAGCAGTAATCACACTTTATTATATATCTTTCCTCTTTTCCCAAAGACCGATACAACACTTGTTAGGATTTGTCTAAATTCTGTAAAACTGTGGAGGAGGCAAAAGCTATTATAGACCTCTAGTCTGACCTACTACATTACTTGGGCCAAATGTATGCATTGTGACTTCAGGAAAAAGGTAATTTGTAATTCTGTAGATGAATTAATCTATAATTTAAATACTTATGGTGACTTTTTATTGGTAAAAGCCACAAAGCATGCTTCTGGGTATTGTAAACCCAAAATATTTAATAATTAATTATTATTAATCATTACTATGAATAGCACAGGGGATTTTCAACTATTCATCTAACTTATGCATACAGAACTTCACTACATCATTGAAAAAAGCTTGGGTCATGAATCTAGGAAATTATTGCAGTGCTCTTTCAATATTATCATATGAATAGGAAAATTTCATATGTCACTTAATAAAGCGAACATATGAGTTATTTCCATTGATATGAAATTAGTTTTCCTTTCCTAATTGCAGTGCTCCTAGAATCTATTCCATCATGTACAAAGAACTTATTTTGTCTGGAAATTAAACAAGTCAGTGAATCCATTTCCCTCTAGTATGCGATTTAGCTCCAGGTTAAGTCACATAGGTCTCTGGTGACATATTAGTTAACCAAGACCTCATGAATAAAGTAAAATAGCTTAGGCAGCCTATCAGCTTATACTAGAACTGACACCTACAGTATGGTAAGTGGAAAAAGTCTTTTAGGCTGCACTGATGATATTGGTTTGCTCTGTGCTAACTGTAGTGGCAGGGCAGTCACCTCACTTGCTTGTAAATAAAGACCTGGTGGCACGTAATCTTAGTTGTCTGTACAAATTTCAACCCATCTGAATGAAGTCCTTCCTGTTTTAGTATAGTCCTTCTTGTGATTGCAGTGGAAAACTTCAAAAATCTGTAATGTTGTTAGGAATCTTCTTATTATGAAGTCTAGAAAATGAGGAATCACCAGGAGTGCACAGTAATTGATAGAGGTAATGAAAACAGATAAAGCATTTAGCATTGTAAATCTCCATAAGAGAGACATCTATCCTTGATGTGCATGAAGAAGAAGTGACTGTAGTCAGGGAGAAATATGTCTTTAAAACAATACCTCTCTGTCATTATCTTTGCAGATAAAGACAATATATAGGCAGCACAGATACTTCCTACAGCATAGATACGCTTTATCCAGTCTCAAGTTTCTGTTCCATAGTATATCCATTGACACATTGAGTCTCATAGTGCAGTATCAGTCATTTTAAAGAATTACACAATCCACGTGAGTTTTATGTAGATTTAAGATGCATTCCTTTACTTTTAAAAGTAATAAATTTAGATTAGCTATAAAGTAACCCGAGGCAAGCCCATTTAACACCCTGAATATTCCTTAGGAATGAGGAAAAAAAATGTTCCAAACAAATACAGTCTTTCAATTTAAAATTTATAAGTCAATTTTCCAAAACAGCTTTTTACTCAAATATTTTACATATGTCTGTTCAGTATATGAATTTTTAATACTCAAGTGAAATGGATACACATCTTTGTGAATATATAGTTAGTCACTCCATAGAAACATATTAAAGAGCTGAGTAAAAGCTGTATACCACAGACTCAGAGTGTTCTTAAAGACAAAGTCATGCTTGAGCTTAGGAAAAGCTTAGAAACAAGAATGTCAGATCTGCATGCTTCACATTTAAATAACTTTAGATGTTGTTTAATTGCTCTTTGAGCCCTTCCCAGGGTTTAGCCAGAAACAGACAAAATGGAAACAAGGCACTATTGTCAACTCAGACATCACAGTGTGTCTTTTATATTTATATTGGTAGACCTTTAATACTGGTCAGATTGTGAACATAACCACCCATGTTGTTGGACCTGAGAGAAGAAAAGCAATATAACATGAATGAATTGATTTCCAGAATCAGTTTTGAAAACTTAATTGTGAATTAGCAGTAAGATAGTCTGTTCATACTTTGGCTATTTAGCGGACATTTTAAATGAAATAATGTCTGAGACTTCTCAGTTAAAACTGATCTATGATTTCAAGCTAAATTAAAGTTAGGCTGAACCAATATGCTTCCACTTAAACAGTGTCAGTGAAATGTGTAGGACCCTTTTAAATAGTCACATACTACACCTCCCTGCTTTTTTAGCTGTTCTTAGTAGTCAGTGCAGGAGAGCCTCACAGAATTTGGCATCTGTGGTGTAATCTTCGTTTGACTTTTGGTACAATGGTGTCTATATAGATAATAAGTGACTATGTAGACAGGAACTTAGTGTTCTGTCAGGTGAATATATGTATATATACCCCATGTAGTAGAAAATCTAGACTTCAGATAATTACTACTTCCTATTAATCAGAGGTAAGGGAGGGTGTTGTTCTGTTTTTTGGCTTTGGCTTGTTTTGTGGAGTTTCTTTGGTGGGTGAGTGGAGTTTTTTCCTGCTTGTGCTATGATTTTATTTCTCTCAGGAATTATATGTGAAATAATTACATTTCCTGCAGGTTATTTTGTATTAATACACTAATAAGAACTAATAACTACTACTGAATAAAATTTTCTGGTAATTTTCTTTAAAAATCCAGTCTGAAATAGCTGGTAAAGAGTTTTAGATTATACATAACACTGTGCCTAGTTAAAGAGATAAATAAATTGAAGGGAAAAAAACCAAACAAACAACAAAACAGAACAAAACTCCAAAGCCTTATATACATGTGTAAAGTGATGTACTATTCAGACTGAAGAGAATAATCAGCTGCTCCCTGCAATGGTAAGAAAAGCCTTGACAGCTGTGAACCAATTACAGCCCCTGAAACCTTCATGGAGACCTAATCAAGAAAAGTGTTTGTTGCTGTGTTCCAGACATTGCAAAGTAAACAAGATGACTGAATGCCTTGGAGGCAAGTAGGAAGTTTCTTAGGCATCAGACCTCAGAACTGTCTTTGGGTATGTTTGTATTCCTCTCAGAAGAGGGAGAATTTTCTGAAATAATAAATTAAGTACATTCCCCAAAGAGATCTCCTTAAGAAATAATTCTGA
Source organism: Pyrocephalus nanus (assembly GCA_038380795.1). Classification (NCBI taxonomy): domain Eukaryota; kingdom Metazoa; phylum Chordata; class Aves; order Passeriformes; family Tyrannidae; genus Pyrocephalus; species Pyrocephalus nanus. The sequence continues at coordinate 44,487,522 of CM076265.1, read as the reverse complement.
CATAAATTTTTCAGCTCCCTATCTTTATGTTACTGAAACTTTAATTCTTTCCTCCATGGAAATCTTTCATAACACCCCACTTTACCCATGTGAACCTGCCCCACCCTTCTAAATTCCTAAGTGAAACCATATCCAGAGCCAGAACTATTCATAGCACTTGTCTAAAATACTTAAAATTATGCAGGAAAAGACTCTCATTGATCAAACCTGACTAGTTCACTGCTGCAAATGTTTGCAGTGAGCTTCATTTAAAACTTGGATTAAGCAGCTGCTGCATTTGGCTCCAAATATTCTATCCAAGAAGGGTGAGATAGGGAAGTCTGTGTGAGCATGGGAAGCTACAGAAGGCTGGGGGCTTTGAATTTGATGTATGTGAAGAAGGAAAGAGGCTTGAATCATGGTGCAGGGGTTATTTTCCGTTGGTAGAACATAGAAACATAACCAGAAGAAAACTAGTGACTAATTCACGGTACTGAGCCTAGCTCCCTAACTGCAAGCTCATGTAAAATTTAGTTTACAAGAAGTCTTTGAGCTGTTTTCTCCTTGCGAGCATGGCATGGGTGTTTGATACTTATGCAATCCAAATTTATAGCTTTAGGGCAGTCAACAAAGTGTATCTTAGCTTATAGAGTTAAATAAATTTTTGGCACAATTAAACAAAACAAAGCTGGAATGAGAGGAGATAAAAAAATTTCACTAATAAATTAATAGTGCAATAAACTAAAAGCATCAGAGATACCCAGTTGTTAGTGATAAATGTGCATAGGTTTCTTTAAAAGAAGATTGCAGCCTTTTTTGATTTGAGGTGAAAGCAGAAGTCTGTGAGACTGTGGTAGTTTTCTTTAAAACATTTCACCAGGATATTTTCATGTCTCTGCCTAGCTTCCCCTTTTAAGTTTCAAGACCAGTCAAATTCAAAAATTAAAAAGCAAAGAAAAATCTAGACAGAACAGTCAAGTCTGAAATGATTTTGACGTGGACCCACAAATCATAGCCAGATTCATTCCAGTCTGGACCTGGCTTTCATTCAAAGATTAGAAAAGCCTTAGTAATCCTCTTGATGAATCTGGGCTCTGGGCAGAATATTCAATAACAAAGCCTGAATTGTGGTGGTTCCTGAATTTGTAACAGAAGGACTACAAATTCTAGAACTCCAATACCTCAAATACCTTACAGTATTTCTCATTTGTCCTTGGAACTTACTTATCTTACTTGCTGTTTGTATGGTGCGGATACTAAAACTTTTCAAAATTTAAATAGAAGAATAATGAATCGATGTGGGTTTATCAGCTTCAAGATCTCCTTAGCTGCTGTAGTATTGCAAAAGCTTGGCATGAATATGAGGCAACTGTATCAAAACTTATACTCTCCTGCAGAATGATGAGAAAGCTGTTCTGACACTAAGTGCTACTAAGGAAGTGGACGTAAGCTGGTAACGCCAGAAATAGAGCCAAGATAATTCAAAGGACATTCAAGCGCATTTTGTGGCATGCCCTGAGGCATTGGTTCCTCCATTCATAGAGAATAAGGATCTGTCAGGACACTCCACAGCAGTCACGCATCCAGTGCCTGATTTTAATTACTAGGAAAACATAGAGGAGGAGTGAAGGGAATACTAAAGAAAGTGAAATAATGTAATACATCTAGGTCTGCCACTGGAGATAGAGGTGTGCAGAGGAAAATCTAGTCTGACCATCTGAAGACCCCATGAAATTTCATAAAATTTGGGTTCCTATCTCACTCCTTTGTTAAGAGAGTATTGCTACATATTCAGTTTAAAAAGCAGTATTATTTGGTGTTATTTAAAAAAGAAAAATGTGGTTTGCATGGTTTTAGAAGGTAGAGATCTTCTGATCTCTGTGTCAAAAAGTTTGTTTGAAAAGGATACTGAATATTCATTCACCAGGGACATATAGCTGGTTCCAAAGAGACTGAGTATATGGATTCTATGAAATTTGCTAACCATTCGTGAAGATCATGGCATCTGTTTTGTTTTCTTGTTCCATAACATCTATAGGAGTAATTTTCCCCCTTTTCTGGAAAATATATAGCTGCCAGAATATTCCACTAGATTTTCCTAACCATAGTTCAAGATAATATTTAATTTTAACTGCAGTAGAAGAAAAAACAAATGGAAAAATAGGTCAGGAAAAATTTAAATTATGGTTGCAGGCTCTTTGGATTCTGAACACAGGTGAGGAGAGGAAAAATGATATTTTTGTACCTGTGTATGTGTGTTTCTTAGTCTTAAAATTTGACCTCATGAGGTTCAGTGGAATGATTTTTGATTCTTTATAACTGTAGGATGAGCAGAACCTTCCATTCTTTCTACCCCTTTACTATCTTGAATCAAATATGAAATACTTCAGTTTTGACCTGGCAATATTTTTGTAGTATTTTTCATGTTTAGATCTACTTGAGCTTATTAGATAGGTTTTTCTCACCAATATTTGCTTTATCAGATGCTCTGAGGATGACAGAACAGCAAGGAAACTAATCATCTCATTATTCTCAGAAATGAGTGATTGCTGCAGATATTTCAGCTTTTAATTTTTCTCTCTTAAGATCTGTTTGTAACATTTTCTTGTTTATGAATATGTCACCATAGACAGGAGATAATGTAATTTGGTTCAGTGTAATATAACTTAAAAATAAAATAGTCCAAATGTGTACTTGTTGCACAAAGGGAAAACAATAAACATGTAAAGGTTAACCAGTCTCAGCAACCCATGTGTGATGAAATACCTTTTTCTAACGGTTTCAGTTTTACAGTCCCTTTGAAGTCTCTCTCTAAAGTGCTGATGTCAAGAAGCACTGATGGATTGTTCAGAAGAAATGCCTGCTCTTGTGCAACTTAAAACATACCTTATTCAAAACATATCACAGAATCACAAGCCTTCATATTTCAATAGTAAATATGATTCTTTTCAAGTATACTTTGCCTGGATCTGCTGTTTTGGATTAAAACAACAATGCCAACTATTTTTATTAGTGCTTAACCAATTTTTTTTTCTCTAAGAACCAGTTTCAACTTTGAAAATAGTTTTCTTTTCTGATATGAGTATCTATTTGGCAAGCATTATTATTTTTCCTCCCTAACACAGATAAAAGCTGGCACAATGGCTGTTTTCTTATAACAGTTATAAGAATTACAATTTTTCTATCATCCTAGCAAATCAGTGTTATTTGTTCAAACTCATCTGTTGATTATTACAATTTATTTTTGGTTTGCACTCATGACAAGAGAAAATCTCTGCTCTGAGTTATGTGCCTGTTGCACTTCACTTTATAATATACAAAAAAAAGGTAGAGCATTCCCAATAGACTGATGAAACCAGCATCAAAGGACGTCTGAAGGCCAAAGTTAACTGCTTTGTTAAAGGATTTGATATACAGGATTGATGGTTTAATTTTCTTGATTTTCTCTCTTGCTTCAAAACAGTGGAGGAAAAGAGCTTATTTAGAAACCAAATTATTAATTCATTATTCATAGTATCCTGTGTGATTATCCTTGTGCCACACATCTTGGCATATTCTTGTTGATTTAAGAATTTTGCATTTCATTTTTATTCTTTGTGCTAGAGTAGGGTTATACATGCATTTTAAGTGAACCTTCTATGAACTAGTGAGGCCCATATAAGAAGTAGAAATTTAAATTATATAACTATATTAAGCAGTCACAGCATTTTACAATGTTTCTAACACACTGCTAGGTAAAAGAAGGATAACAAACTATCTGCTCTTCCCTGTGAATTTCTATTAGTTATTCTCTATAACAAAACCTTCCTGCTGGACTATTTGCTACGTACTCTGTTTCAGAAGTCAGAAATTATTGTCTCAAATTATTTTATATTTCTCAAATCCCCAAAACACTTTTCCTTTATTTTTTTTCTTTTTGGTTCATATTTTTACCCCATGCAGCAGATAAAAATCAGAACTTCTGCTAATGTGTTTTTCATAAATTTGAAAAATTTTCCTGAAGCACACATGACTTGTTTGATCTGGATTTAGGGACTAAACTAAATAAAAAAGTCATAAATCAATAAGAAGTTTGATTTCATATCATAAAGAGAGAAAGATAGAAGTTGTTTTTCACCCTTTTTAAGTATCATTTTATCCAGATCAGGTATCATAAGACTACAAAAAGAAAAGGTTGTGGAGGCTTTTTTAATTTTATTATGCTTGAGTTTGTTTTGTTTTTACATAATTATGAATTCCTAAAGTTGCATTCAATAGCTAGTTCCTATTCTCCCTATTCAACATATTCAATATTTAATCCCTCTAAAAGCACAACCAAATCATAACCTGTAGCTGGAAGAAGTCTTGTATTTCAGCAGAATGGGGTGTGATTTGGATAGTGCAACAGGCACTTGGGAAGAAGCAAACAATTCTCTTTTGCATAGTTGTCTACATAATAAAGAAGAATTTGTAGAGGGATGAAGGAAGAGAAGTTACAGACCAGCTAGTGAGTATGGGAGTACATGTAGCTAATATAAATGATTAGTGGCATGAAACTGCTGCAAATGATTTGCTCTTTTTTCTAAGCCAAGAGCAAGAAGGAAGTGATTTTCTCTAATATTAAGAATATGGAGTTGTGAATTTATCTGGCATTTGCTCTTGGCGGTGATTTCCACCAATAGTAAATTTGTGCTTTGAGTATTAGTATTACTCTGATTCAGCACTCAGAAAATAGAGGAATGTGATAAGTGACAAATGCTATTGTGAATTAAGTGCAAGTGACCCTTCTGTCCTTTTAGAGTTCCACTTTGTTTTTTTTAAGAGTTTAGGAAACTTATAACTTTGAAAGTAAAGTAAATAAATCAGAACCTGCTGTGGCTAGAATATTTTAGTACAAAGAGGAGAGTGATCAGTAAATTCATCATTGTCTTCTTTCCATGGAGATCTCTTCTTTGAAACAAGATTCATTCAATTAATTAGAGTTAAATAAAGGAATCTAGTCTAAACTAATCTAAAGTAATCATCTAGGCTCTCTTTCTCTGGTCAGGGAAAATCAGGAAGTGTTTTATCAGACCATGAACTTATGAAAGAAAAAAAAAATCTCCTGCTGGCAATATCACTGACTGGCTCTAAAATGGAAGCAATCTGAAACCAGTGATCAATTCCTAATATTAATAATAATAGTTGTAGCAACAGCAATAGACAACATAGAAACAATAACAACAAGAGCAGTCATAACAGTAATAATAATAAGGTGTAAAAGTGATAGTGGTACTCACAGTAGTAGCACTAGCAGTCAGTAATGTTACAGCAAAAGTATACTAATAACAGCAATGGTTTTGACTACTGCATAATGTTGAAGTTTCAGGGTTTTAGCATACTTGTTAAGGGTAAACACCACGAAATCTCATTTCACAAGCAGCTATAGTAGCAACCAAACAGAGTCTTGCTTTCACAGTCAGTAGCAGAAGTTACTGACTGTGACTCTTGTCATAGGAGTGACAGGAGTTACTCTTGTTAGAGGAACACAGTTTTATTTAAGGTAAGAATGGTCAATTACCACACTTACAGGTTAGTCGGTCTGTTGTATTAAAGCAAGTATCCTGTTTAGATTCAATACTTTTTTTTTTTCCTAATTCAAACACATTGTTAGTTAAAGATTCATTTATTAAAGTAAAACAACTTCAAGAATTAAAATATGTCTTACAGTGATGAAAACATAAATGGTAACAGATGTAAGCTAATGTGTTTAGGATTCTAAACAACTTTTCCTCCTCTAAACTGTGCTGTCCATCTCTTTGGTAGCACCTCCATTTCCAGCCATGCCTGGTACACACACATGTTAAATATCACAATGATTCTGTCCAGTGAACCACTAAAAGTTCATAGGTGGGCATTGTCATATCTGAGAGTGAGAGAGCTGGCAGTGTGTTACAGATGTCAGGCTGCATGGTGAGGAATAGTTGAACTTTGGCTGTTGCCAAAAAAAAATCAAGAACAAAAATCTGAAATGTAGTAGAAATGTCAGGAATGTTGTTTTGCACTTGGACTTAAGTTTCACATAAACAGAAACATTCACTTTTCCAGTTAGAGATTTTATTAAAAAATCAAACGGTTTTTTTGCTTGATATTTAGTGACTAAAAACTGTTCATGAAGACCTTGTCAGATTCAAAGTGGGAAAAAAAGCATGAGATGTTACACCTTGCATATGTTCTGTTTTGGAGAACTTTCTGAATATCTTTTTATTTTTCATAAGAAAATGGTACTTATGATCCTTATGGACCTTAACTAAAGCTCAGGCTATGTGAAAATACATGAATGTGGGTGCTAATGTGCATTCTTCCTTCACACATTTAGCTCTATTGTAGCTGAAAGCCCCAAAGATAATTTTAAAGCAGAATTATTAAATTATGATAATTCTATTTTAAAACGCTGGGGGTTTTTTGATCTGGAAGAAAAATAAAAATCTCTGATTATTATAATTTTAAAATATCACTGAATTACAGAATATGCCGAGTTGGAAGGGACCCACAAGCATCATCAAATCCAGCTCCTGCCCTTGCACAGTCCCATCCCCAAGAGTCACACCATGTGCCTGAAAGTATCAATCAAACTCTTCTTGAACTATGTCAGGCTTGGCCCTGTGGCCACTTCCCTGGGGAGCCAATCACACACTGGGAGACGAACATCTTTCCAATATCCAACCTAAATGTTCTGTGACACAACTTCAGGCAAACTCTCTTGGTTCCTGTCACTGGTAACCACAGAAAAGAGATCAGTGTCTGTCCCTCCTCTTCCCCTCACAAGCAAGTTTTCAAATGCAATGAGGTCTCTCCTCAGTCTCCTCCAGGCTGAACAGACCGAGTGACTTCAGCCACTCCTCATATGGCATCCCCTCAAGGCCCTTCTTCATCTTTGTTGCCCTCCTTTGGACACTCTCTAAGAGCTGAATATCTTTCTTACATTGCACTGCCCAAAACAGCACACAATATTCAAGGTGAGGCCACCCCAGTGCAGAGCAGAGCAGGACAACCCCCTCCCTTGACCAGCTGGCGATGCTTTGCCTGATGCCCCCCAGGACATGGTTGGCCCTCCTGGCTGCCAGGGCACTGCTGACTCATCTTCAACTTGCCCTTGACCAGGACCCCCAGGTCCCTTTCTGTGGCACTGCTTTCCAGCATCTCATTCTCCATTCAGTATGTATATCCAGGCTTGCCCCATCCCAGGTACTGGGAATCTGTCACTTTCCCTTGTTGAACTTCATAAGGTTGGTAATTGCCCAGTCCCCTAATTTGTCGAGGTCTCTCTGGAGGGCCTCCCTGCCTCTGAGCTCCCAAAACCTTCTTCCAGTTTCATGTCATCTGCAAACTTGCTCAGTATCTTAGAGCACTAGACCTAAGGAACTGGCCCTGAGGAACCCCATTAGTAACAGGTCACCATTCTGATCTTCCCCCATTCACTATTACCCTCTGTGCTCAACCAGTGAGCCAACTGCTCACTCACCAGTTTATCCAGCTGTGTCCTGGACAGTTTGTCCAAAAGGATATGAGAGAGACAGTATGGAAAAGTTTACTGAAATCTGAAAAGATTACATCAACTGGCTTCCGTTGATCAACAAGATGGGTTAGCTTGTCATAAAAGTAAGTTAGGTTTGATAAGCAGGACTTTCTGTAAGCTGAGTTGGCTGTGAACAATGAATATGTTGTCTTTCAGCTGTTTTTCAATACTCCCAGAATAATTGTCACCAGAACTTTATCAGGAGCTAAAGGGAAACTGAGAGGCCTGTAGTTTCCAGTGTCCTCCTTGCCCTTCTTGAAAATTGGGGCAATGTTCTCCAGCTTCCAATCAGCTAGGACCTTCACAGACTTCCCAAGACCACTCAAAAATCACTGATGAAGGTTTTTTAATGACATTAGCCAGCTCTTTGAGGATTCTGGGATGAATCCCACCAGGCCCAATAGATTTGTAGGGATTCTGCTAGAGCAGCAGATCCTGCACAATTCCAGGGTCAGCTGGGAGCTGATCATTCTTACAGTCATGGTCCTCCAGCTCAGACCCCCTTGGTTCATTATCCATATTTAAAAGAGAGACAAAGAAAGAGTTTAACACCTCTGCTTTATCTCTGACCTTGTTGTTGAGGTGACCATCCTGTAATGGGTCAGCAATACTTCTATGCTGCCTACTGCCATTAACGTATTTGAAAAAACTCTTTTTATTGTTCCCCATATTTCTGGTAGCTTCAACTCCAGTTGAACTTTGGCTGCACGAATTTTCTCCCTACAGTAACAAGAAATATCTCTGAATTTTTCCCATGTCACTTGACCTTGCTTCTACTGGGCATACACCTTTCTTTTCTTACTTTATTTCCAAGATTCCTCTTCAGTCAAGCCAACCTTACGCCTCACATGCTTGGCTTCTGACATTTGGGAATTATCTGCTTCTGTACCCTTTGGAAGTGACGTTTGGAAAATAACCTTCACTGATGGACCCCAGCACATCCAAAAACATTTTCCCAGATGACCTTACTTACTAATTCCCTGAGCAGCATCAATATTACCTTAAATATATTCTGCCTTTTAATGCATCTTAATTTTAGCTGTAAATTTTCTAAAATTAATTTTTACCTTCTATTTACATCCTGTAGATTGAGAGAAAGAGGAGAAAACAAAGATGATTATAAGTTTTGAAAGGCACATATCTCTATAAACAGTGCAGTTTTATCCAAATAACTATCAAAACTAAGAAAGGTTAGATATTTATTTTGATGGATGCTGCATAGATAAAACCCAAGGTTTTACAGAAAGTAGAAATAATATATTAGAAGGGATTAGTAGAACCTGCAAAGATTTGTCAGCATAAGAAAATCAATTCTCTTCAGGGAAAGATATGCTATTAGTCTTTCCCATTAACATTCACATCTAGAGTGTGTTTTCAAAAGACATGTATTTCAACATACCTTGAATGTTGTCACATATGGATGAATAGCTCTCTTCACTGAGAGCTGATACCACTTTGGACACATGGCAGTTCGTTATATAACACATGGTATATTAAAGACGACATTACTGAGTTGATACTGAAACTTCAGTAATAGTACAGAGAACCATGCTAAAACAAAAGTGAAATGGACTTATATGAGACTTTTTTGTGAGATTTTGGAAAAAGCTTGCAATCAGGAGAATAATGTTTAAAAAAGAAAATTTTATTTATGATGTAACTTATTCCAGTAGGATTCATGGCGTGATGACCTTTAATAAATACATGGATTCCATGTTTCTTTATTGCCATGTTCCTAAATTACTATTCTTTTTTAGCCACTAAGCATTAATCACATATAGGTGTATATCTTAACATGAGTGACCTGTCTAGATTTGGTAATTTATATTTTATCTTACTAACATTCTGGTTGTACCTATCATAGGATATAACATTACCTTTCTCCTGTTTTGTTTCCACGAAATTTGCTCAATAAAGCAAATATTGAAAGCCTAATGTTTCAGATATAGAGGATTGGAATGAAAAATAAAAAAAAAAACAACTGAGAACTGATTTCCTGTGAAAAACCCCCACATACATTACATGACAGTAGCTAGAGCTGAAAATGTAAGAGGTTGACCTTTGAATATAATTCCACACACGCTCACATATACATTCGCACACAATCACAGACAAGCCATAAATAAAAATGTCTCAAATTACTGAGAAATAAAAGAGCCTTTCACGGATCACTTGATTGTCCCACACTGTGTTATACAGTATGGAGTAATAGTTGTTTCACATCACAAAACCATCAGGTGTTTCAAGACAAAACGAAATATAAAAGCCATGTTTGGAGGGGGAGGAAGGTTGTCAAAGTCTGAATGTACCTATTGAATCTCAGTAATTGCCACTTAGTGTTTGATTTAATGAAAGCCACTGAATAAAGGCAACTATTTCCTTTGTCATGGCTGGTGTTCCCATTTGTACATACCCTTCTCTGTCTTCCAAAGTCAAAGCCACAATCCTCCATTTCAACTGAAGTACCACTTCCTTTTCTTCTCCTGCGTTTGTCCCCATCTGCATGTCTTTCCCACACATTAAATGGCTGTGCTAAAAATTAGTTTCCAATTATCCTGTCTGAAGCTAACAAGCTTGCTTTGATTCGGCCTTAGACACACTGAAAAGACACAACCACAAATGCACTCAAATCTGTGTGCCTGCCTGTGTGTTCTAGCAGAAATATTAGGCCTTCACTATAGATGTTTTTGTCATCTAAGGTCCTTGCAGACAGACCATTTGGTGATCGCAGAATCAATTGTTTACAAATATTTTTTTTCTTTTCCCACTAATTGAAAAAATTCTGACAAATATACCAAACTTTCTGTGTCAGTGAAGGGATGGGAGGGCAGTGTTTTTATTACAGTCAACTCTTCAAATTGTTGAAGTCCTGTTCTGATGGCAACATCGGTTAAAAATCAAGATGATAAGAAAGCTATTTATTGAGATGTTAATTCATTTTACTCTTAACTGCTACTGAGTCTGCCTTGGTTAATGTTTATTTAGGGACAAGGAGATTTTGTTATCACTTCAAGGGATAATTTTTTTATAATTTAGAATCCTTTTAACTCAGTTAATTTCTATCCTAATCATTGTATTAAATTTAAAAGCAAGTATAAAAAATAGATTTGGAAATTGGATATGAAACAAGTTTGCTGAAACATTCTGAGAAAGACCTTTTAATCTCTTTGTTCTCGTGAATTAATCTGAAAAAATAATGAGATACATAACTGCAATTCCTGTACAGTTGAAAATTCCTGAACTGAATTTAGAATTTAAAGTAGAAAAAGCTAATTGCAAAGATAGGGTACAAATGAGAACATACAGAAGACACAAGATTCTTCACTGTTTTTATTCTTGATGAGAAATTAAGAAAAATGAGGACAAATTTTGGAAGAGGTTGTAAAATAGTCAAGGTAGCAGAATTTAGCAACCAATATATATGTCAGTGTGTGTGTGTGTGTGTGTGTGTATGTGTATATATATATAATTAGGTGTTTAGGACAATGAGGACATGGCAATACTCTTACTTCACCAGCATATCTGTAACTAGGACTTAAATTCCACCTATGTTTTCTCTTAGACTCCAGAATATGATTGAATCCTTTGCCTATATACATGTAATTAGGCTCCCCATGATACCTAAAACTTACTCACAGGGGAAAAAGTTGGCATAGCAATTTCAATATAAAGGCTTTGTCATGAGCAGAAGAATTATTCCTAAAAATAATAATAATAAAAAAGATATTTCTCTTTTCAAATAAAGTTCTCATGTCCACACGAGAAGTGTTCTAGTCAATTTACAAATGGATACAAGTGCCTGGGCTCCTAAAAGAATAATTACATCTAAAAATACAATAATGCTTCAAAGTCAGATGGGTACTTTTGTGAGGGGAAACTCAACACAATTCAGACCAGAACACCCAATGAAATTATTTTGACTAAATAGAAATACTACATAGCAAAAAAATGCACCAACTTTAGAATGTCTATGAGACATAAATTGTTTTAATCTATAAAATTTATTTTCTATTTTCATGATTGAAACATCTTTACTGTACAGGCATAATAAAACCTCCTTCTATCTTCATTTCTATCTCTCAAATTCAATTTAGAAAAATTGACAAAAGTTTTCAATGAGATAGGAATGGATTTTTATATTTGTTACTGAGAGCTGTTGACTCTCTGCTTCTTCTTTCTCTGTCCAGGATCCATTTCTTTGAAAACCAGTAGCCTTGTCCTGTCAGTCCATTTATTTACAATCAGAAGAAAAGCTATAGACTTGGAAAAAACTTGACAGAATAGATAGTTATTTCTAGACTCATTTTAACCACCTGGTTGCTTCTGAACCCTCCATGTAGATTCAGGTAGAGTGCTCTGCCTGTACTGCTGAGCAAACACCATCTGTGTTAGAGAGTGTGCCAAAAGCATCCATGTAGAATGTGTCTGCTGGCAAGTATATCCAGTACTGAATATCCTGGTAAACTACATCTGCTGCAAAGCTGCCTTTTTTTTTTTTTTTTTTTTTTTTTTTTTTTTTTTTTCTTTTTGTAGGCAAAGTGAGGAATGTCCAAGAAAAATGAGATTGCTGAAAAAATCATAGATATTCAAAAGCAGGAAATTCTGTCTGCTCCTCCTAATTCTCTGAACATTTTGAACTAACACTGTCTTTCCAATCTTCCAAGGTATCCGGTAGCAAGAAAGTGACACATACAGATCAATAATTTATATCTGCATTCCATAAAACAGCCATGGGATGGAGTGGGGCCCCAATGTACCTTTCAGCAAAGCTCTCTACCCAAATGAATAAATATTACTTAGCAAAATTACCTCAATATTGTTTTGAAGTTCATACTGAGCAGATTAAAACAGGAAGTAAAAGGCTGAGTTTCATAGCAATACACAGTTTATACCAAGACCACCACTAAATGCGTGCAATTGTGCTTTTATCAATATAGTTAGATAAATATGCTAAAAGTCATAATCTTGCTTTTTATAGTTATTCATTCTTATTTCCCTGTTTATAATTAAACCAGAAGCCAGAGCAGTATGTTATTTTTAGAATTTCTAAAATAAATACTGTTGGGATTTTTTGTCATATTAGAATGCATTTTGGAAGTGCCTGTTTAAGAGGGAGAATATCCACATAGGGTGTGGAAGGTCATGAAGTCAAATTCCCTGTCCTGAAACCAGTATCAAGAATCATAACTTCTGGGATAGTAAACCTGAATTATGTGTGCAGTTTGGTGGTTTTATTGCCCTTTTTTTTGTGTGTGTTTTGTTTTGTTTTTTTTGTTGTTGTTGTTGTTTTGGTTTGGTTTTGTTAATTTGTTTTTGTTTTGGTTTGTTTTGTTTTGTTTTGTTTTGTTATTGTTGGGGGGGGGTGTGCATTATACCTCTGAGCTTCTAGGAAACTTACTTGTCTGTAGATACAGAAGACACTCTAATAAAATTTCCATAGACAAACAAAGCAAAAAAAGTTTGTGTTGTTCCCTGAAGCTTTTATTCTTTTTTCTTCTTTTTTTTCCATAATCTAATAACTGCATACTTTTAAAATGGAAAGTCAATGTTAAAAAATTTTGTGAAGAAAAACAGACGACTTTACAGATTTCTATTTTTAAAGTCAGGAAATTCTATAGAGTTTTAGTGGGGAATTTTTGTTTGGTTTGGTTTTATTTGTTGGTTTTTTGTTTTTCTTCTTTTAACAGAGGTAACTAAGAAACATGTGTTTTCTATGGTATATGACAACCTAATTGAGTGGTTGGAAATATAATGAAGGTAGGATGGGAGGGAAATCCAGATGGGCAATTCAGAAGAACAGTTCATTTCACTAGAGGTCTTCTAGAATCACAGACTATGCTGAATTGGAAGGGATTCAAAAGGATCATGGAGTTAACTCTCAGCCCTGCACAGGACCATGTCCAAGAGTCAGACCACATGCCTGAGAGTATCATTCAAATGCTTCTTGAACTCTGTTGGGCTTAGTGCTTAGACCACTTCCCTGGGGAGCCTGTTCCTATACTGAACCACCCTCTGGGTGAAGAAGGTTCTTCTAATATCCTAAACCATTCCTGACACACCTTCAGGCCATTCCCTCGGGTTCTGACACTTGTCACCACAGAGAACAGATCAATGTCTCCCCTTCCTCTTCCTCTCACGATGAAATTGTAGACTGCAGTGAGGTCTCTCTCCAGTCTTCTCCACAATGAAAAGACCAAGTGTCCTCAGCCACTCCTCATACAGCCTCCCCTCAATGCCATTCACCATCTTCATTGCCCTCCTTTGGACATTTTCTAATGGCTTAATGTCTTTCTTGTACTGCACCGCCCAAAACTGCACACAGTATTCTGCCCCAGTGCAGAGCAGAGCAGGACAATCCCCTCCCTTGACAGGCTGGCGATGTTTTGCCTGATGCCCCCCAGGACATGTTTGGCCTTCCTGGCTGCCAGGGCACTGCTGACTCATCTTCGACTTGCCCCTGGCAAGGACCCTCAGGTCCCTTTCTGTGGCACTGCTTTCGAACATCTTATTCTCCATTCAGTATGTATATCCAGGCTTGCCCCATCCCAGCTACTGGGAATCTGGCACTTTCCCTTTTTGAACTTCATATAGACAAGGGAGAGAGGGAAAGTAGGACCTGTATAAAGATAACGAGATGAATGCTTGGTTTTAATAGAGGTTATAGACTTACCACTGAGCCTTTAAAATTTTATTGTTCATTAGCATCTGAAAGGGACTACCAGAAGGAGAGAGTAGACTAGATCAAGATTCTTATTTAGGTAGGTGGAACAGGGGAATATCCATTTTTTTATATGTGAAATCCAAGTTTCCTAGGGTAGGCAAGTAAGAAAAACTGTGACAGATTGAGTAGAATCCTTGATTTGAAGATCACAGCTGCAATGCAACTGAAAGATTCTGCAAGAATATCTTTTTTTTTTTTTTCCTATCTCCCAGTGAGAAATATTTGAACTTTAGGGTGGTAAAACAGATGTTTTAATAAATTCATGAAAGAAGATGAATTGAAACACTATGTGCATGTATTGATTGTAAAACATTTCAGAAAAGAAATTTCATACAGTTTTTTCTTCTATTGCCTATCCTGGCATTATTAACTTCACATATACTTTGTGAAAAATACCATCCAAACCTAAATCTTTCACTTTCATAATATTATGCTGAAGAATCTTACAGTACCCCAGAACATTACAATGGCTATGTCTGTAGCAGAGGTGTGGAGGGAAGACTGTAAAAAGTTGTTATAAACTAAGCTGCTTAAAGCCTTGTTATACTTTATACAACACTCAGCACTGTGCAACAGGTGAAAGATAGTCGATCACAAAGACTTAATGCTAAAAAGAAAATAAGAATAAAGGTAAAAAGAGGAAAAGATTTCTGGATGGTGCATTTCTGTTTGTATCCTAAGTGTGTTTTTCTTTATTATAAAATATGTTGTAAAACTTAAGAAAATTATTTTATATTTTAGTTATGAAAATTTCCTTGCAATTTAACACTCTCAAAAGTATAATTATCGCCTATAGTTAGAAAATATATACATATATGTAAAATTACAGATATGAGTTATATATGTATATATATATGTGTCTAATTTTACTTGTACAGTTGCACAAAAACTCTTCCTCTCACCTCTCACTATGGGGTTTGTAATAAATTTGAAAGAATGAAGGAGACAAAACATATGACTTTAATAGTAAAATAAAAATTGTGATTTCACACACAAAGTGCTACTGAAGGCAACATTTTAGCTTTCTTATATTAAAGAAAGAACAATGTTATTGTACTTTGGATGCAGTAAATTTATTTTAAAAGTGTTTTTTTGGTATAGGGGCTACTAGCACACAAGAAATGTCAGGGTAGACATAACTAAAGCTTTGCCCATATTTAGATGAATCTCATTTTTTATAATCACATCTGCTTTGTTGCTTTTTGCTTTGCCATTAGCATTAGACATTTCATAATTTGTTACATTATCTCAGCATTCACTAGTAGCAGTACTAGTCCTTAAATTAAAACAATGTAAAGAAAAACCAAAACAAGTTTAGTTCTAAGCTGCAAATGATTGCCATTTTGGAAAGTGATGGTAAAATACAACCATGCTCTATGGCTGTACTGGCTATAGATAGTTGTTTGCAGGTACTCTGGGACCAAAGAAGTACAATCACAAAGTGGAGCAGTGAAACCGATTGCAGGAATGGGGAAATGGCATTTGTTGTGGCTGTCCAGTTGTCATGAGTAGGAGCACTCAAAATACTTTCAGAAGAGATGTATAATCCGGCTTCTTCTCCTCTGATGAGTTCAAGCAGCTGGGCAATGTGTGCAAATTTTTTTTAAAGCAAATCCTTCTGTTCATAGGAATAAAAGGGGACTTTTTGGACCTGAGCAGCCAAAGCCATAAAACACAAACTGCATTTCTCTGTGCCTCCTCTGCACCTGGGCAGCAACTGGAATCACTGAAATATTTATGCTGAAGGGTTTTTTTGTGAGGAGCACATAGGCATTTCTAGTCTGGGCATCCAGAATTGAGAGCCAACACAGATTAATAAAATTTATATTTTGGAAATGTTTTCTTTAAATAAAGAAATTTTCCTTCTTCCTCCAACTACCCATTTTTATCTCATTCCTGGGCGAATATCTGCCTCATGAAGATCTGAGTCATAAGATTTATTTTAAATTATTCTACTTTCATTGTGGAGTATGTCAAAATTCCTTTTCCCCTGAAGACTTTTTCTAAATTTCCAGAGAAACTATTTGGACTGCCTAAAATACAGCTGATATTACTGATGTTCCAGCAGTCTACCCCTCACCTGCTGATGTTCAGTTGTCTTTTATAGCCAATGATCTAACCAAGTCCTACTTTAGATTACAGGCTGAGCCCTAGCAGTATCAGTACTCGGGACATAAAATTGTTTCCAGCTATTTCATGCCCACAGCCCTTTGAGATAAAATTCTTTCTACACACCAGGCACCTCACTAATAATAATACTGACCTCTTAAAAGGTCCATCTGTGTGTGGATTTCAAGTTGCTTTATGTAGCATGGTTCCAGGAACACAGAACCCAGGAACACAAAGGCACACTCAAATGCCATGGCTTCTATGCCACAGCCAATAGTCTGTAAGGCAAACTGCCTCATCATCTTGTCACCCATAAAAACAATTACCAAATTTGGTAAGATTGTATGACTGGCTTCCCATCACTGTTTTGTTTTCAGCAAAAGCCTTGAAAGACAGAAACTTATTCGTCCTTCCCTCATGAAAAACAAAGCCCCAGGAGCATCAGGCAATGCTAACTTTAATGTTGTCTTTGAACCTGTTACTATTTGCTGACAGATCAAAATGTGCTATCCTGGCTCACACTAGTAACCATCTCACTCTACTGCTTTCCCCAGCTTTGACATGTGTACCTTGACTCTCAGGTGCACAAATAATCACAGAATGGCTTGTGCTATAAGGTTCCAACATCATAAACTGTCAGATCTCTTTTTTGGAAGCACTTTTCCAATCTAAATAACCTGCAACAGTAAAAATAAGAAATCTTGCAAAAAAGTAGGTCTTGAATACATTTCTAAAGTAAGGAGGGCCTATATGGACAGCTTGTTAATTTTTCTGTGTACATAACACAGAAAGAGGCGAGAATAAGCATCTATAAAAATTCCTTATACAACCTAAACACAATTTCTTCTCAGTTGTAATAATAAAATCAGTCATGCAGATCATTACTTCACTATATCTCTTTTAATTCTCTGTTAAGCATTTCAAACTGCATAACCTTCCCTTCTAAGATTATCTCTTTGTTGTTGTTGTTGTTGTTTATTTGTTTATTAAAATCAGTTTTAAAACATAGGAAGTCTAAGTTTCACTGGGCAGTATTTAAAAAGACATTTTCTCCCAAATGTTAGTTCTTCCTGCATATTTCTATCCCCATTTCTTTTAGACATCTCTATGTGTTTCCTTACCAGGGATATAATCTGCCCAGAGTGAAACAAAGCTTTACCCTTTAGCTGGATGTATGAATATGTTCACACTTGTGCTGTGATTGCAATTTGTGTCATCAGTAAATTTGTCTGTTATATAAACAAAGGATTGAAAAGACATTTTGCTGTAACAAGAGTTTTCTAAGTATGAATTTGAAATCATGGCACTCATAAATGGCAAAACCATGAGAAAATTGTACAGACTGTCCCAATAGGGCATTAACACAGTTATAAAACTCTCCCACACTACAAGCAATCTGGATGTACCATGTATATTACAGGAAAGAAAAGTGAACTTTTTTATAAATGTGTTTTAAAGAATTATAGATTAAAATAATATAGAAACCATGTCCTTATCCCCCATCTGTGAAGCCAGGTGCTTTATTTATTGCAAGAAACTGAGAGAGGTATATATTATATTAATGCCACTTTAAAATGTCTAAAGTGTCTTAAAAAGATCTTTCTGTGTATTTGGAGCCCAAACTTGTGAAATACCAAAATTATATGCAGGGACAATGTCCTCATCGGGAAAAAAATATTATGACTTTCCACAGAGTAAAGACATTGTTCTCAAGCTTAATGATTTTTAACAGGGTGAGCAATAAAATCTAAAAGTGTTTCAGTATTGGTTCTGATTTTCAGGTCCTTTTAGAGACATATTAAAGTGCCATATTTTCTAAATAAAATGAGAATTCTTTCTGAAGCGGAAGTAATGAGTACAGGTTGTAATGTGTATCAATAAATGGTGATGAAGTTTTTGTGAGTTTATATATATGATAATTTAGCATATGTCTTTTACCATAGATAAACTGTCCGTTTTTTGCTACACACTTGTAGTCATTTCCTGTGCTTGTCTCATGGCTTTGTGATACATAGCATTATTTTGACTTTGACCTTTATTCCTTTATTAATTTTGACACAATAAGCATATATTTCCCAATGCAACTGATGATCTTTGTTTCTACCCTCCAACTCTGCGATAATGAACTGAACTTATATTCAAGATCATCACTAGGCATGTCTTTGCAAGGAGGGGAGATTAACCTGTTCCTTGTATTTTAAATGATTCTGTAAAGGGGCTTTGGGTAGTGTGTTTTCTAACACATGCACCATGAAGTGAAGAATGAAGCTACACTGTGTCAGTGATAAATGTCTGACAATTCTGTAAGACCTCTAGTTTTATAATAAATCCTTTAATTTGATTCTATAAAAGGCAAAACGACAGCACAGTTGACTGTCTTAGTCCCTTGAAACGATCACTGTAACATGTCTTGGTTTTGCAGCTATGCATTAGGGTAGTAACAGCAGTTGTATGGAACATATCTACATTTGTTTATAGGGAGATACTTTCATTTTAATTATTCTGATTTTGTCTTCCAGAGGCTGTTTCAATTATTTTTGTCCACAGTATCATATGGTGATTCAGACAGCAGATTTCTGAGGTAGCAAAATTCTTCTATTATTTCTGTGTACTTTGAGGCCTCAGCTTCTCTTTCAGAGGGAAGAAGCTGGAATAGACTTTTATTTTCCTTATGTTAATGGCAAAATTTAACCACCTGGCAGTGTGATCAAAACAGACAGAAATGGGCTGGACATATAAAAGAGTGCTTACCAGCAACTGGCAGTAGTGTCTAAAATACACACCAGCAGATTTGGAACAGCACAAAGAGTCTACCATAGGCAAAGTTGAATAAAGATAGTTGTATCTTTCTTTGCCCCTAAAACCATTGTGTACATATATGCAAGCACAAGAAGAGCATATATCTTCTTTACTGATTTTTTTTATAACTAGAGAATCTGCAACACCTTTTACACTCAGGATTCTCTACACCATACCTCCAAAAGATAGGTAAACAACATTTATGGGCTTGGATGTACAGCCAAAGTCCTACAGCGGCCTCAAGAGGTCTTCAGGGCTGACAGGATGAGATGCTCTGGTCAGGTTGTATGGGATTACACAAGTATTTTTATTCCATTCCTCAAAACTTTCTTGTGTATATTCAGAGGCATAAATCATATTAAGATGAATTTAATTTATCATTAAATCTGACTTGACATACAGGAGGTTTTTTTGAGTAGCAGCAATACCATCTCCATTGCCTACTTTCCTGGAAAGGTTTTTTCAGGAAGCAGACAGAAGCAAGTCTAACAAGCAAGTCCAGACCAAGCAAGTCCAACATATATCACAGCATGACTGGTGACATTTTGTTTGGAGAGGTCAACGATGCTGGCAAACTTGAACTCCCAGGTCATTATCTCCTTATTTTGTCTCCTCTTGGGGTGTTTGACTGCTATAAATTGGTGAGAATAACATCAGGCTTCACTGTCTTGGCCATCAGCAACTGTGTAATCCCTTGAAGGGACTGAAAATAGCTGCTGCTTTGCTGGCTGGCTCCTAAGTAGAGCAATGGAATTTTATCAAAAGTTTCATTATAGTTGCCATACAAATAGTTTAGAAAAGTGTCAAAGCATCTGCATTGCTACTGCACAATTTCATATTTTTTCTTAACAGCCTGATTATCTTCAACAGAGATGCAAAATGTCTCTGATTTTAGGGAACAGACTGTTTCTGAACTCTGTAGAAATTTGTGAGCTTTTTTGTATCTTCAGCTTGCTTAAACTCTTCCCACCTCTTCTACCACCATTTATAATTTTTCTTGAATTATAATATATACATAAAAGCTAACAGCAATTTGATATACACACCTCTTTATCAAATTAATTTTGATGATGGCATTTAACAAAGATAAAATCCCTTGTGAATCCCTTCATAAACACCTATGAGTCTTTCCTACTCCTCTTAACACTCTTGGATTTGATTTGCTACCCAGAACTGAATACTAGTTCTGGTCCCCCATCCTTCCTGTTCATTAGCTGTATTATCTGTGCTTTGGTTTAGTAGAAAAAGACAGTGGAGATCCACTTGAATGTGTCTGATAACTACAGTATATGAGACTGACATCAAAACTCCATTCCTGTCCAGCTACATACATTTTGTTTGTTTGTTTTTTCTTTTAAAAGAAAGTAACTTGATGACATAAAATTAAATATAATAACCTTTAGTGCTCTAATACTTATGTATCTTGCCTCTAGCTCTTCACTGACTTGTGCAAAGCTGTGACTAGTTCCATAACTTGCTGTGCCTCACACCAGGTCCAACAATATTGTAATGAAATACACAAACCATTGTCTAAAACTTCTGATTGTGACTGCATTTTCTTGGATGAACAATGATGAACATGTGAGATATGTTGGGAATCATATCTTTAAAATGGACTCAAGAAAAGCCATTTCGTTTTCTCCATCGAAGATTACCTGTACCAACAGAAGGAATAACATCCAGAAGTAGTTTGCTGTAAGCCTGGAGGCTAAACATGGAGCAGGAAAAAAATACTTGGTATGTGTTTGACTGTTAGATAAATATATTAAACATTTGTGATCCGTAAAATACCTTGATTATAGAAACTGTGGCAAATAAATTATATTAGCAACCAGATCAAAGAGGCAAAAAATCTGTGAAGAATTTGACCAAAAGGTAGATTGGGTATGCTACAGGTAAATCTCAGTTAACACTACTAAAATCAGCATTGCAGATATAAAGGCTCCCAGGCAACACGATCAGTGTGGGATGTCCATAACAGAATTGATACAATGCAAAAAACCTGGGCTCCCCATGGATCTTGGAAACTGAGTGTGGGAAGAGAGAAAGGGAAAACAGGAACTGGGGCAATCATATTAAAAAGCAAGATTTGATTCTATACATTTTCTTATAACTTCTTATCAAAAGGTTCATGAGGGGAACACGACAGAAATCCAAATACAGTTTTATTCCATCTTGACCACCACCCAAACACCTAATGTTTACCCTAGAGATGCTGGGTAGGTGTGAGACTGGGTTTTAGCTTGGAATTAGAAATGGAGCTTAAGTTGAGGAAAATAAATAAACCCAAGTGGTTTGAATTCACAATTGACATTTTTTTTCCCTTGTCTTTCTTTTTGCATAAAAAGCCTTAACACCAAAATGAAAACTAGCTCTACACTTGATTTAATATATTCTTTTCTCTCTCCATCCAGGAAGGAGGAGGAGCAGGAAGACAGACACTGGCACACATGGTATGGAGGATGAAAGCAATTATAATACATGATGTAGGAGGAAGAAAATTATGGGGAAATTATCTATAGCAGTTCACTGATAATTACCTTCATAGATTATAAAAGAATCACTGAAAATATATATGTAAATTACCTGAATTTTCTATTGATTTTTGCCTCTGCTCTCTATATTGTGAAACTGCAGTGAAAATTTGTAAATTAAGGAAAATGATAAAACTAAATATCAATATATTTTATTCTAAGTGATTTATGATGCCACGAAGATGCATACATGGTTGATTTGTGTGTTCAATTCTTTTGCAAAATACATGTGAGGATTAATTACTTAATGTACTGCTGAAAGAAACAGTACAATTTGGAATTATGAAGATAAAGCTAAATAAATGCATCTGGATTTTACTTTTTTTTTTCTTTTTTGTCTCCAAGAGCCTATTTTAATAAACTTTTGTATAGTGGAAAGATAATTCAGTTAGTCACGTACTTAGTGGCTATGCAAAGTAATTTTCTACTGTATGCTTAGATATCAGAGTTTAGATAAATTCCAGTAAAATCATTTATTTAATGTACTGTTCAAGACAAATATGAGTAAAACAATTTTTCCCTTTTCCTGTATTTATTTTATTTTTTACACCAATATTATTTCACAGGAAGCTTAAGAGTTATGGAAAGTCATTTGGTGGATCTGGAAGAAAGGAGACAGAAGGATGAAAGATCTGATTTTTCTCTATAATCTAAGCTTCAGAAATGGTGTTCATAAGGGATGTCCAGTTAAAAACTTTTGAACTCAGATTCAGTTGCACTAATATAAATCAAGAGAAACCCTTCCTAAATCAAAGACAATTGTTTAAGAATAAAATTTATGAGTTCTCAGTAGAATCATAGAATCATAGAATCAGATGGGTTGGAAAGGACCTCTGAGATCATCAAGTCCAACCCTCGATCCACTACCACTGTGGTTACTAGATCATGGCACTTAGTGCCACATCCAGTCTCATCTTAAAAACTTCCAGGGACTGAGAATCCACCATCTCCCTGGGCAGCCCATTACAATACCTGATTACCCTCTCTGTAAAAAATTTCTTCCTAATATCCCACCTAAAGCTCCCCTGGGAGAGCTTGAGACCATGCCCACTTGTCTTACTGGTAGCTGCCTGGGAAAAGAGATTGACCTCCACCTGGCTACAGCCTCCTTTCAGGGAGTTGTAGAGAGTGATGAGGTCTCCCCTGAGCCTTCTCTTCTCCAGGCTAAACAATCCCAGCTCCTTCAGCCTCTCCTCACAGGACTTGTGTTCAACCTTCACCAGCCTCGTTGCTCTTCTCTGGACCTGCTCCAGCACCTCAAGTAGAAGCTCGAGGCTTTGCTGTTCTCTTAATTTTTAATCAAACTGCTTAAAGAGCTGAAATGCTCACTCTTTATTTTAGCCATTTTTTGTTTGTTTGTTTGCTTGCTTTGGTTGGGATTTTTCAGATCAATATTCTTACTCCATTCCATGTATGCAACTGCTGTGGTATTTTGGGCAAAATTTTCTTGAAGTTTAGTCAAACTGAAATTGCTGACTGACACCTGCATGTTACTATTGACAGAATGTTACTTCTTTTTTGTTTCTTTCTTACTTGTTATGCTGTAATTCCTCCTAAGCGCTACACTAATATGCACAAAGTTAATTTCCCCACTAGTGAGAAAAGGGACATCAGAGCCAATCCTTTTTGTAAAGGTATAGCTGGTTATTGCTTACTGCTTCATATTGGCTGGGCATCTCTGTGTCTTGAAACAGGAGTTGACACCTGTTCATAGAGACAAGAGATGGGGTAGGCACTGGTCTATTGCATTCAGATGCGTTTCACACTGTTTCCTGTCCTCATTCTTCCCTTCCTATATTTGTACCCTGTTTATCACCAGGAATGGCAGTGTAACTCAGAACTGAGCAGCAGCTGTCGCAAGAGGTCACAGACTTCTTGGAGCAAGGTATTGCATTCACTACAAAACTTTTCCTCTTCCAAGTAGTCCCTAATAATTTTGACAGAATTTCAACAGCCCCTGTAATCCTCATAAAAAAACTGGAAGAAAGCAGGCTCTGATTAGATAATGTTACGCAAAACCAAACATTGAATTTTCCCCACTTTTCCTCTGAACTGGTTTCATGTACCTTGCAGCAGTGGACATATTTGAACTGTATGGAACCATTACTCTTCTTAAATGAACCACCCTGGAAGGTGTTTTGGGATCACAGTTCGTGTCTCCATGAGTTCTATGGTTGTTCCTCAAGCTATTCTCATTTAGGATGAAAATATAAAATACTTGAATGAAATAATAAACATTTGTATGATTTCCTCTGATTCTATTTCTTCATTATATTGAAGTTTTCTGGGACTAGGTCAGAAAATCTTGTTTCTTTTAAAGTTTCTCCTCAGTACTTACTGGTTTCTTTCCTGAATCACAAAATTTTACAACTCAAGGAATGTTTTCAAGATGCATGGAATGTTGTTCTTTCCACTTTGGAAATAAATTAAAAATATTAATAGATAATTTAATATTTAGTTATCACCCTAGAGAGTCAGATTTTATAAATAGTTCATTTTAGATGATAATTATCTATCTGTTCAGGGCGGTTTATTTAACAAAAGGGAATTTAAACTACCATAGTATTGCACAGAAGGGTTTCTCTATACGTTTACTTCAGGTTTTATCTCAGCAAGGAGACAAATGTGGCAAGTCTGTGATTGTACCTCATCCACAAAACTTCCATGAGGCAGGTATAGGTACTAGTAAGGATTTTCAATACTGAACATAATGAACAACCTGCAATACAGCCATATTAACACACAATAAACACAAAAATTTTTGTGTTAATAAATCATCAAAGGTGGATTCCACCCTTTTTAAAGGGAAACTTCAGAAGGATCATCTTGCATTTGTTTCTGCATTGGATTTTCAAGATGATGTACAGAATACAGATAAACTTCACTGAAAGGAAGAAAAGTGAAGGCGATCTAAAATTGTACTTGTTAAATGGGAGATTTAGCAGCAACAAAATATAGTGAAAATCCAAATCAAGTCTTCTGCCCGTGAAATCAGTGAGTTGTGCACCTAGAAACAAGCTTTGCCAGAATTCAAGAAACATGTGTATGTTATAGAGCAGAGAGAGAGATCTTTTATCCAAGAGAAGTCAAAGAGCCTTTTGTAAAGATAATGGAGTTTGTGTGGTCTGAGTCCTCATGCCATGTAATTGAACTGTCCATGCATCCTGTAAGCAACGTGCAGCTGTTCTCCATCACTAAATGGCCATATGGAAAAACTGTACATGATGTATATACAAATAATAGGAAGGCATATTGCAGAGCCTTTGGAAAGGGACAGTTTGGAGTGTGATGTTGGAAACATGCAGATGACAGAAGAAAAGCTTCATGATCTGCAGAGAACATGAATAAAATGTAACAGGCTGGCATCCATTTTCCAGCACCTAACACAGATAAGATAAAATTTCATACTAGTATATAAGTTAAAAAAATGACCTGCTCATAATTCAAGTCACCTGAGAGCCTGAGCATCTTTAAGAATTAGCATAGACATGACATAAATTTGATCCAGACAAGGGTTGAAAAGACTCTAGAAAAGTAAACAGACAGAATTTGCAGTACTGGAATGTGAATGAAAGTCAAATGCTGTAAAACTGTAACTGATGAAATATCAGCAGAAAAACTGAAAGCTTGGAAAGTTAGTATTTGAACATGCAGAATATTCTAATGCTATCTTCTCTATCAAAAATGAATATAGCAGTATACTTTCAAAACTGCAGATGGATAAAGGTTTCCCTAATCAGCCTGTCAGATGCTGAGCATGGAGCTGTGTTATGATACAGTCAATAAAAGTAATAAAATATTAAAATTATTAGAAATGCCTCTGCCAGAATTAAGGTGCAAAAAAGACCAGATGCCAAAAGCATGGATTTTATTTAGCAATAATTTTGAGGCAGAGAGAGAGAGAGAGACAGAAATAGGAAAAAGGAGGGGTGGGGAAGAAGGAGAGTGACAAAGAGAGATCAAGTAGAAAATATATCACCACTCTGTGGAACCCAACAGTGTCTATAGATCCTCTTCCTCTACTTTCAGTGGTGAGAAAACATTGAGTCCAATGGATTAATATACATTCAGAGGATGCCCAGGCACCTCCCTTGGTGGGAGGAAACTGCAGTCTCTTGCAACAGACTCTGGAATTTTTAGCTCACTTGGATCATATGGAGTCCTCTGGTGATGGAAGGCCTCAGGAATGAGCCTGGGAGGATACTTTAATAGTCCTTCATGGTTACAACCCTTTCTCCACTGCCTTTCATATGAATGTCCTGTGTGTATGTGGTCTTCCCTGGATGGGGGTGAGGGGGTGGTGTTACTCCTTTTGTTTCCAGTGGACAGATTTTGCCATCACACACCCAAACCCTTCTCCATCACCTGCCAGCTAGGGCTGATTCTTAGCTGAATTTGGTTTTCTTTTGGATTCATTCTTCTTCCCTGAGCCTTGTTTAGTGCTCCATAGATGTGAGATAATTAGACAGTAGTCTTATCTTAAGTTCCTGTCACAGTCCAAATTCCAATAAGAAGACATATTCCAGGGAAGCGAATGGGTCAGTAGGACATGTGGGGTTGTGGGTGGGGGTACTTTGATGGTCACAAATAGGCAGTTGCTTCTCTAAGTTTGACAAAACATCTTTCTATGATTTTGACAATGTTTAAGAGCATTTCAGTCTCTTACAAGCTGTCCAACATACCTTGGAGCAAAAAAGGATTTTTTATATTAACTGCAGACCACCTGCATTATTTGTGTTTGAAAAGCAAGTGAAAAGTCTTGGAATAAACAGATTCAGGGTTGTGAACTGCTGGTGTCATTTATTGTTCTTCCAGACAAAATTGCTCATAAGTTTTTGAGCATCCTTCCCTCTCTTTTCATATACAATACTGCATTCCTTCTCTTGAGAAAATGTTGTCCTATAATTTCAGATACATGTGAAGTAAAGCTAATCCCTTTATTGGAATGGAGAGCGCTGTGCTTATATTGTAAGAGAACGAGGGAGGTGAAGACAAATGCTTCCTTGTAGGTCTGTCTCAGTGCAGTATTATTCAGTATTCCTCCAGGCTTCTACTAAGTTATACTTCACTAAATCAAATACTGTATTGCAATTCACAGTATTGAATACCTGAAAAAGATCACATCATGCTTACTCTGTCTCAGAATTGCACTCTAGTTTAGAATGATTTCGCTAGTATTCCAAGGTTTAAACTCTCAGATTATTTAAATTGCCTAAAGAAATTTTCTCCACATTTCCATTTCCACTGAGGTCAGTAGTTCCAAACTAAATTCATAATCCAAATATAAGTTTTCTTGAGATGTGGGAAAAGTGCATCAAGGCACTCACTAGTGTTTAACAATGTTTCTTACCCATGAAGCTCCATGTCTCCTTAGAATGAGAATATGCACTAGTGTCCATATTTTTTAAAGTAATTTCCACCTTTTTATCCCTCAGTCATGTAGACCTGCAATCCGTCAGTCATAGTTGTGCCGCATTATAGGAGCTCAGACACTCTAAATATCCTTTCTATGGTTTTAATCTGAAGACAACACAAATCTTGAATTTGATTCCTGTGTTGAACACTGAGATTAAATTTATTGAATTTAAGACTGTTGATTAAATCAGTGATACAGCAACAGTTTCTGAAACTGAAGGAATTTTAACCCTGACATCAGTTAAGATAACATCTCCTTCCTGTTGACAAGGCTCATGAGGAAATCTCCAGTGGATCATGATCATGCTCATGATGTAGCTGTGTTACTAAGTTTCTAAAATATTCATTGAAATTCAAAGGGAATTTGAAAGCAAAAGAGAAGGTTAGATATGTAAGAAATTTTCCCTTTTTTTACTCCATAATAATAAATTAAAAAAAAAGGTTTTGAAAGGAATCATTAGCAATCCTATTTGGATTTTGCCACAGCGGAAATGTCACTTCTCTCTCCTTGCTCTCCTGCTAACTGGTCTCTGGAGTCCATTCTTACTCAGGTATGTTCTTTTTACTAAAATCTCTCTTCTCTCTTAGATGGCAAATGCTTCATAAAGCAAAAGACTGCATAAAAGAATGGCTAGCACAAACTGATAAGTTGAGAAGAATCAGAGGTAAGCACTCATTAAACCAACAAATCCAGTCTAATAACAAATTATTAAGTACTCTTCAAAAGCTTTGCACAGTGAGTGGAATGGTTTTATCTTCTCATCAGCATTAACCATAAGGTTCATAATTTATTGACTGTCTAACCAGTAAAAATCTGTTTGCAAAATTAAAAAGAAATCATCCTACTTCCATACATGATAGAAATACCTTTTGTATTTTGGAAATTTTGAAAATATGGAATGTTTGGTCACAGAAGGCATTACTCCAAATTCCTTATTTCCAGAAATTAAAAGGTGATTCATGGGGTTCTGTTAGATCTCTGCAATCTTCTAAGGTTTTCTATCAGCCAATAACTGAGGTATATGGTCATGGTCATTCCAATTTCTTGAGAATGATGTTCAGATGAACTAGTTTACTTAGATTCAGCTTGGCAATATGAAAGCATAGTCTGCGTAACTCACTGATCAAGGAGATTAAAAAAGTTGCAAATTAAACCAATAGAGAGCTTTGCTAGCAAAGTCTCAGCAACATGTTCAAGAAAAAGAAAGAAGAATGCCTGAAACTTATTTTGCAGATAGGTACCTATTTCTGCTGCATTACCTCCATTTTATACCCCTTTCCCAGTATTTGAAATCCTCAGACTAACATGCTTTTTCTGTACTTAGCATATGCTTTATCTATTTTACCTATAATTTGCCTTTTTTGGAGGAGGGGGGAACTTAAGTTCACAGTTCTGTCTTCTGACAACTGTGAGCAAATTGTGGTAGACCACAGTTCATCATGTTCTGAGACCAAGTGATAAACAGATTGCAATGAAGTAATTAATGAGATGTGGGGTTTCCTGTGTTCTTTTCTGTGTAGTAAATAGTGTCCTGATTTATGTTTGTAATAGTTATATGGATGGAAGGTAGGCAAGGAACATAAACACTACTCTTGATTTAAAAGGTGGTTTGAAAATGGCCAAGAGATAAGTAAATGTCTCTCCAGTGAAAGAAGTCATCTCATACATAACCTGCCTAATAAGTTCAACTCTGTGCTGTCTAGATAGCTACCCTTCTGAATGTAGGGTACACATTTTATATAATCCTAAAATATAAAATATTACATGTTTCAGAGGACTTGGGAAGAAAATATATTTTCATTGAATCCAACCTCTGACATAACATCACCTTGTCAACTAGACCATGGCACTAGGTGGAATGTCTAGTCTTTCATTAAACACCTCCAGGGATGGTGACTCCACTACCTCCCTGGGCAGTCCCTTCCAATGTCTAATCATACTTTCTGTGAAAAAATTCCTCCTAATGTCCAACCTAAACTTCTCCTGGTGCAGCTTGAAACTATGTCCTCTTGTCCTTTGACTTGTTGCCTGGGAGAATAGGCCAACCTCAATCTGGTTACAACTTCACTTCAGGTCACTGTAGAGAGTGATAAGGTCACCCCTGAGACTCCTCTTCAAGCTAAATGCCCCCAGCTCCCTCAGCTGGTTCTCACAAGACTGTACTCCAGATCCTTCACCAGCTTAGTTGCTCTTCTTTGGACCCTCTCCAGCACCTCAATGTCCTTCCTGAATTGAAGGGCCCAGAACTGCACACAGTACTTTAGGTGTTTCTCAGTAAAAAGAAAAAAACCCAAGGAACATCCCAAAAAAAGAACAACTCCCAACTTCCATTTGAAGTCTAACTTTTTATAGGGTCTCTAGAGCACCTCTAACTACTGAAGTACACAGACTGGAGTCACCAATGAATGAATAGGATCACCAATGATCCTGGCCTGGGATCATCACATTAGCTTCCAGTAATCACCTTCTACCCAGCTCCTTACCTTATGCTGCTGGGAAGTTCTCAGTATCATATGAAGCAGTAAGACAGGGATGCTGCTAAACTGAGTCTCTCATAGCTCCTCCTGGAGTCTTAAATAGTGTCTAGCATCAAGTTACTTAATAAACCTTTGGTATTTTTTTTGAAGGGAGTTTTGCAAAGGGTCTTTTTTTGTCTGAAAAGAGATTTTGTCTGAAAGAGATTTTATTTCTATAAAACAGAGGCTATTTAGTGTCAAGAAATAGAAGAAGAAAGAAACCTAGGGAATATCTATGTGTGTTGGCAAAATGAAGTATATCAGAGCCCACTCTTTGGTCTTTTAATGTAGCTATGCTATGCTGTTAAACTCTTACCTTTCAAAGTAGCCTTTCCCGATCTGCTTAGCAGGAGCAGCTGCTGATTTGCATGGGCAACAAAGATGTCCCCAAAACTTGTCTTGAAGGTATCTAGCTTAACTTACTGATTTAATGATAAAAATGGCATAGTTTCACTGGCAGGAGAGATGATAGGATCTGTTTAATCCACAAATATAAACTGTGCGCTAAAACACTTAATGGAATTCAAAAATGTGTTGGAAGGCAGGTGGTGGAAGTCGTAAGTATTTGAATTACCTACAGCTAGAGCTCAGAAAAAAATATAAGATTCTGTTCAGTTCTGATCACAGAATGCCTTTTCTAGCATAATTTTTTCTGAAGTTGATGGGGGTTCTGGTAATAATCTGAGTTGTTTATATTTGAGGAAGGGAGAAGTGACAGATAGAGAAAGGAAGGGGTTTGATTTGTAGGGAGTTTTTTTAGCAAGTGGTAGGTTCATAATGATTTATCTTGCTCCAGTCTTAGAGATGTTATCAAATATATTTACCACAAGTATAAAAGCCAGTTAATGTAGTATGTTATCTACTGTCTATGGCACTTTTTATTGTTAAAGAGCATATTACTGCTATAGGACAAGCTATTGTATATTTGTTTCTACTTCCTTAGCTTTCAGCAATACATTTTTCTGACATATATAAGTGACATAAGACTTTTAAGGCGATACAAAGAAGTAGATAAAAAAATTTCAAAATGTGTTGGGTATCTTATTTTATATATGAATATTAGCAGTACCACATTTTCTTGCTTTATTAATGAGAAATGTAGGAAATCTATATACACTACATACTTTGCTTCCCATGTCTACAGAGAGACCAGCTGAGGTTTCATAAGTATCTAGCATGATCCAAAGACAAACATCTTTATAGATACCTTTGATGAAAAACCACTTGGTAGGCCTCAGGGTTTTAATACTTATTTAAACGTCATGATCAATGTTGCTAAAAGCACTCCAGTAAGTTCATTTTATGATTTTTATTTTTCAAATAGAATAAATAAGTTGAAATAATTCTGTTGTGGTATGTAATTTCTTCTTAAAATTTTTGTTGGTTTGGTTTGTTTTTTTTTCTGTTTGAGTATTTCTGTGAACAATACTATCCTCTATCTACATAATGTCCCTTATGTGAGATATAAGAAAAATATTTACAAAAATATCCTACATCTACATTATGCTCTCACCTTTACTGGAAAAGCCTATATTAGTTGAGCCAACATCAGAAGATGTCAGAAGATGTAATAACCTTCCGACTTGTATCATCCAGTGATTTCAAGTATTGTGAATCTCTGTTTAAGACTTGTAGCAGGGTTTATGCAACAGTAACAGTGTTAGTATGGTTGAGAATACAGCACAATGTCTAAACAGAATGCGTTTTGCAGAGGTTAATGTATGGTCTTGACCATATACTCAGCATGTTGGGCACTATGTAGAGAAACACACTGATCCTACCACTAATGACAAAGGATTTAGTTATGCCTATTACATCTTCGATTCTTTAGTAGTAAGATTAATTGTCTTAAATATCACCTACTGGTTTATGAAATGTTTCAAAGACTTCAGCTTGCTCCCTAAGTTAGGGAAGGCTGCAAGTTCAGTAGGAAAAAGATTTATTTGAAGTTTCTTTGATGGTTTGACCTCGATCAGCAGTCAAAGACCCACCCTACATCTTGATCACTCCCCTCTCCGATGAGATGGGGAGAAAATAGAAGGAAGGTCAGAAAACTGATGGATAGACACAATTTTATAGAAGCATGCAAAAACTGCAGGCTAGCAAACAAAAAAGAGGAATTCATTCTACTTTTTCATTCTACTACTTTTCACTGGCAGACAGATGTCCATCCACTTCCCAGAGAAAAGGGTTTCACCATGCATAACATTTTCTTGGGAAGACAAACACCACACTATGAATGTCCCTCCTTCCCTCTCTTTTCTCCAAGCTGTTCTTGCTAATACGACATCACACAGTATGAAATATCGTTTTGGTCACTCTGGATCTGCTGTCCCACTCCCAGCCTATTTACTTTCAGATACAGTTACTTCAGTTTATTTGTAGAAAGGCCATTACAGCTCTCACATCTCTGAATTTAGAAGAGATATTTAACAATTAAGAAGAATTAATTCATTTATTATTTTATTCCTGTTGATTTGTGCTTTTCTCTAACTATATCCTCTTTATCCATTTTCTGACTTCCACAGACTCCCTCTTTGGTCTGGCTTCTTTTCAAATATTTTTATGGAGTCTCTGACAGAGATAGGAAGATGCTGTCCATTGATATACAGATAGTGGACACTGTTTGAAGGAGGACTGCAAAACATGTACCCATTGTGTGGAGTGATCCCTGAGCTTCTGTGAATGAGGGCTGAAGCTCTAGTTCTGGCTCTGTCCCTAAACTCAGGAAAGTTTGGAGAATATTATATAATAATGAGTACACTAAAAGAAGTCAGCATTTGCAGCTAGAGTATAGATCAGTATTTACTGAGTACAGCCCTTGATTTCTCCTTTCTATTGTACTGCCATATTTTTCTAATAGTCATATTGAGAAGTATAGAACATTAGCATGGCATATAAACAGGATTAACCCTCACCTACTACTGATTTTGGATTTTTTTTTTTCTTATTGACACTCAGTTTAGTTTATTATGCCTCAAGTTGTAGATTTGTAAAGGCCACCAGATAAAAAACCAATTTACAGAAAGCATCATCTGCTGCTTAAAGGACAGCTGCTCATTTGTAAAGAGCTGTTTCTTACATAGGTGGGTAGTAGTTACCAAACTGCTAACATTTCATGTGAACACCAAGTAGACATTTAAAGAATTATTCATTGGTTCTTGTACTTGGGATTGGATAATCTTGCATTAATAAAACATGTGTTTTTTCACCTTTTTGTCTAAAAGCCCAAGTACAGATCTAACATTTTCCATAGAGGAATGAGAGTACTATATGCTAAAGGAGATTGACATGGAAACATGTAAAATTGCTGTTTGCATCTGTAAGCAATTAATGAACAGCACCACCAGATATCAGCCTATGAAACAGGCTTCTTCTTTTTCGCTGCTGTTATTGAGTTTTTTTGGGTTTGGGTTGGATTGGGTTTTTTTTTTTTAGTTTGTTTGGGTTTTTGTTTTGGTTTGGTTTTTTGTTTTTGGGGTTTTTTTTATTGTTATTTTGTTTCTTTTTGGTTTGGTTTGGTTTAGTTTTGTGTTGTTTGGGTTTTTTTTGTAGTGTCAATTAAATTCCCAAAGGAAAACAAAACAAAACCAATCAGCAACTCCTAAAGAAAAAAAAATAAATCCTTTAGAACTTGCAAAATTTGGCAGTCCAGTAATGAAAACTGGAACGTCCAGAAGTTAAAATCTGACAGGCTTCACAAATAAGTCACCTGTGAAGTCTTTAATAGGATTTCTATATATTTATTTTGACATCCTTCTTCATGTATGAGGGTTGTGAATTTTACTTTCTTTGAGTATGTATTAGTATGTTCAAAAGATTAATCCCCACAATTTAATTTATATGAATGCAGAATATGTGAAATCCAGAAACAACAAATATATAGCTAGGGACCCACTGTATAAATTTTTTATTTTAAAAATGTGACATTTTTGTAGCCTGACAAAGGAAGTCCTTTGTTGAAGCAGAAATTCCCTTCCTTTATTCAAATATTTTATTTCTTTCACTGGTCACTATATAGGGTTTTCTAATTCGTTATAAATAAGATCCAAGTCCCATAGCAGCAGTCTGCTTTACTGCACAAACTAGTTCATCTCTTAAGTCTGCTATACACAAAAATATTAGCAAATGTTAACTATTTAATCCACTCTTCCTCTCAAGCAATGTTCTTCCATTACGTCTCTCTCTACACTACCGTATGTGATGGAGATCTGCTCTGCCTGGCAGTGTGCCGTTTTCTGTCATTGATCCTTCTTTTCTAGTCCCTTAGAGTAACTGATATATGAGCTTATGCAACTGGGTCTGGCAAAGCTTGCAAGGAAAAGTAATATCTCTTACTAAAACATCTGCATATATTCGGAAAAAAAAGCAGGCAAACTTTGAAGAATCCAAGTCCTTCTTGAAGCCTGGAATAAGAGTAGCAAACTTCAAGATACGTATAGATCAAGAATACTTATGCCAATTTATTAGGTGAAGTGAGAGGAAAATGTAGTTGGCAGTTGTAGAGCAGAGGCAGCAGAGGGGAGGGAAATTTCTAGTCACTATGGGACAGACAGTTATTTATATTGTATGTCTGGCTCTTGGCACAGGAATCTCTGGCTTCATTCTACCAGAAGGTGACTGAGCATTGATGGCACAGGTGGCTGCCTATCATCTGGAACCAGTTTAATCCCTACACTATAGATTCTGGAACTTTAGAGGAAAATCCTAACTGTGCGTCTATTAAGGATGCAGTAGATTTTTGATAATATTCTAGAATTCATATGATTTTTACTAATTCCTGAATTAGTCGTCAATGTATAATAATAAACAGTTTTGAAATATGTCTAAAATTTTTGGAACTCATCAAGCAGAAAAATTCAAAGTCATTTAAACTATGGGGCATTAAACCCTCATTTTATATCTTAAATCTTTTGGAAGTTCAAAGATATATATATGATCAATTACATTCTTTTCTCAGTAACATATGTTCAGGGCCAAAATAACCTAAATGACATCACCAAAGTATTCTGAAGGCACAGTAGAAGCTATCAGGAATGTATCTTGCTTTCCTTCTTAGGTCATGATGGTGTTTCCATGCTGATTTAGCTCAGGTCTTTGTTCAGATACCAAGTTCTCTGGAAGAGTTGTGTAATTTAACATAATTCTGAAAAGTATCCAGTGTCCAAAATTGCATGCCATTTCTTTTAGCTTCTCATTTCTTGGCTGTCACAAATTTCCCTTACAAATCTGTGAGTTTTGGGATTTGAGACTTTTGTCTTCAAATTCTTTGGATAAATCCCATTTTTTTCCTACCATGAAATTAGATGTTTAGGTTTGAAAGTTCACTGTCAAGTTGGAATGAATGAGACTTGCAACCAGCTACTGGCTTTCTAATTGTTTTTCTCTATCACTCCTACTGCTATTTTTATTTATGTTCTGTACTCCTGTTTATGTCTCAAAGCTTAATATTAATTATTATCTGCCTTTGGCTCAAGTAATTCTATGAGTTATTTGATGCATCAAAACTGAACAGAATTCAAGAGATAACTGTAACTTTTGTTAAAGCCTTCTCAATTCCCTGGTATGACAGATTTCTATCACCAGATTGAAAAACCTGAACAGCAGTATATACCCTATGACTTTCTGCTAGGCACTGACACAAAACAATGGCTTACACATAAAAGAGCACATAATAAGTTTCATGTCCTGATACCATTGCAGATTTCTGAGGCAACATGCAATCCACATAAACATTCCTTTTATAGCTTTTCATGAGTTCAGTGTAGGTTTTCTGTCACTCTGAAAAGAACAAGTGTGGGCAGGTGCTGTGCACTTCTCTCTTCACGGCCGTGCAGATGCTTCAAAGCTTTCCTTTAATGGAACTACACGACAGTATGTGCTAATGCTGTGAACACCTGGCAATTAATTAAAGCCACGAGGTTCTGTTCTTGACATAAACCAGTCTCACACTAAGCCCCACAGAACTAAAAGCCCACATGCTGTATTACTGCCTGCACAATCTCTAGTGCAATAGTAGCCCTTCAGACAGACTGACATTTTCCTCTCAGTGAATTATGGGAAAACTCACCCTCATCTTGGGGTTTGTCATGTTTATATATTCATCAAGGAAGGCTATGAACCTTGTCAAGAGGTCCCTTGCTTCAGTTTTTAGACAGATTTTAGGCTCATTACTAGCAAATATAACTCAAATTCTTCACATTCCATTCTGTATCTGTGGCCTTTAAAGTCTTTACCTTATAGTTAGTGATAAATCAAAGATTAATTTTACCTAAGAAAGGGCACTGGTTATCTTAATACCTACATTCATGACAGTAATGTTTCACCTAATGCACTTTGATGTCACAATCACCATTACATAGCTTGGTAATACATTAATTGCACTAGCTTTTGTGATTAATACATATAAATTATTAGCTCATTTTAAGGAAAGAGCTGAACATTCTAAAAAGTGTATGTAGCAGAATAATACAAATTTTATATTTGACTAATCTATGCATTTTCCAATTTGGACACATAAAAAATATTCTCTTTGCAAAGAAAAGTTTAAGAAAGGAATGGTTTTGATATATTTCACTAAGATTCTTTTTTCTTTTTTTAATAAGTTTTGTCACTCTGCTCTGTGAGAGTAATGAAAATTAAATTATACTTGATAAAATACATATATAAATTGCTCTTAATGATCCATTACATTTAAAATTCTATGGTTTGTTGATATAATTGTATTGGTTTGCTTACCTCCTAATAAGCAGCATTAAGCAATTTCCTTTGTTTATTTCTGTCATTAGTTGAGTTAGCAACACTGTCTCATAATGCTTTAAAAGACAAAAACATTGGTGCATGTGCCTGATACTCTTTTAAACAAAAGATCTAGAACAGTGTAAAGTGGTTTTTTTTTTTTTTTGCTTTGTTTGTTAGCTTCAAAGAATTATGGGAATCCAGCTAGTCATCTCATAATTACAGTTGGAAGATATTTTGGTGGATAATGTTATGAAAAAAAAAAGAGGATTTGTAACCTTTCTTAAAAGGAAAACACTTTTTTCTTTTCTTAGTACTGTCATTGTCAGAAATTTAAGCAGGGAAGCTTATTTTTCCAAAATTTTTGCATGCAAATCTGGGGCAGAGTTAAGAAATATACATCTGAAAAGCTTAGGATAAGAGCTCATCTATTTCCCTGTGTTCCTTCTTTTAATTTATGGCTAACTAAAAAGTGTTTAAAAAACCCAAACAAACAAAACAAAACAAAACCCCCCAAACAAACAAACAAACAAACAAACAAAAGTTTCTGTGTACCTCCAAGTTCCTAGCAACTTCCTTGCCATACGGATTTACTCAGCCTCAGTCAGAATCACTGCTGATTTGTGTGAAATATTACAGGCCCACTTATCACCAGTTCCCAGGTGACCAATCTGCAATTCATTCATGTCAGAAACCATTTTTCCTCTGGCCACTCTGATTCTAACGTGGACTGTGGATCACCAGGCAATGACAAGAACAGAGGGATTGATCTATCCTGGCATAATAAGCTTATTTTGATCTTCAACCTTGCCTTTGTAGTGGAGGAGATATTATAAGCTGTCTGACATTTATTTGGAGATGTACACATAGAAGAAACAACTCCCAGCACCTTCAGGGAGTGAGCAGTGTGTGCTGAAGTAAAACTCATGAAAACATTTCATAATAATCTTTGCAACAAACAAAACTTTTAATAGGAAATATGATTTGTTACTACCCCAGAAACTTTCAATAAATGCTCTTCTCCACAGATGATGTGCTCAGGTAAACTGGCACACACTGACCTGGATTCAGGGACAATGGCTATAATCTGTCTGCAAAAAGCCCAGTAGGCTGTACAGAGGCTTCATGTCAATCAGAGAAAGAAATGGAAGTTAAACAAGCACTGCTAGATTTTTGTGCTCTTTTTTTCACATGCTCTGTTTGTTTAACCAGCAGGGTGTCACCAGGTGGATGTTAGTGTTCATGTACAAGGCTTTCACAGAGATTGATGTTCACAGCAACAGCTGAGTTCATTTACAATGCCATTCTCTGAAAGCCTTGCTGAATAGATTCCTAAAGACAGTAATTTACTCCCTCGTTTTTATTATATTCCACCACTGAAGATGCCTATTCTTATTTGATGACTTAAGTATCCTTGCTCAAAGGTACTCATACATTTTCAAATTCTGTTGTTGTTAGAAAAAGGAGAGAAGAAAGAATCATGACTGAGCTGTCTTTGAATAGCTACCATGCTCTTGCTGTCCTGTAACTATTGCAATGTGTTGTACTGTCTTACAGGGAGGAGCGAACATCAAGGATCTTGACAGAAGAGTGCAGCTTCTGGAGAGGTCCCTCTACCCTGGATTCTCTACTATATCCTTTTCTATTTAGAATGTCTAAGTGTAACATCCTGAGGGTGTTATACACTGGATAGGATTTAAATCGCTGAAGAATTAAAAAGTTGCAGCACTTCATAGGAATGTAATAATTGTTTGCCCCAGAATAAGGTGTCCTAGCCAGCTTTTTATAGAAGAAGTTTTGATCCTCAGCCCTAGATATGAAGTGAACACATATTCCTTCATTCAGTTTACAGATGGTGGATTAAACTGATAGAGTTGAACAAAGTTTTCTTTTTGTAACATTCACCCTTTAAATGCTTAAACTCTGGAGAAAAAGAAAACCAAACCAAAACAAACAAACCCCACCAAACCATAACAAAAGCCCAAAGAAAAGCATTCTATTAAACTACAGACAATTCCTGGCGGTTTTCATATTTTCCGAGATGGGGTTTTGATGTTAGGGTGGGGGATCAAAAAGGTATTTTTGTACCCTCAAATAAGAATCCGGAAATAATGATAATTGAAATGGGACAGCTTTTGGATCTCCAAGGGCCTCTCATGAAAATAAACAGGTATTCATCAAGGAACTGAACTAAAGTTTGTTGAAAACAACAAGAGTTTTTCCACTAGTCGTATTGGATTTTGGAGAAGGCTTTGAAATTCAAATTCTTAATTTAGCAGCAATGCCATCACCCCATTTAATATCTAAATTACTAAGTACTTTCTAAGAGGTTGTACATACTAATTTCAGTGATCAGAATGATACACCTTGTTCATATCTTTGTTTCAAGTTTCTGTATTTTAATTTCACTTATTTAAATGCTACAAAATTTAAAATAAGCATACATAAGGGAAAAGAGCTAAAAGAAAAATGGACAGCACACTGCTGTTTATAGCTTAGAAAACCACGGTGTAACTGAGATTTGTCAAATATAATGTGCATTATGTCACTTTTGTCTGTTTTCCTGAAGGAGACATATGCTCATTTTAGTTTTCTCAGATAGAAATTGCAGTGAATTGTTGTGAGTAGCTTTTATAGGTATCAAAAATCTGGGTGAATTTCTCAACAGAGTGAACTAAAATCTCTATTTTAACTGGATCTGCAGCTTAATAAAACTTCACTCATTTTTAAAATATGAAGAAAAAGCTACAGAAAAGGTGGGAGACATCTCAGTATCCAAGGACGATGCTGTTAACAAGGGAATCCTCAAAGTCTAATGATCTATTGTCAGAAGTATACTCTGTGTGAGCTTCTATTTTACTACCACCTCCAGGTTTTAGCTTGCAATGAAAGCAGAAATACGAAGAAAAAGGATTCAGTTTTTCACTGTGTAATTTTCCTGACTTTTTTTTAGGGTAACTAGTGTGATTTTTTGTATGTGTGTGTGTATGTATTTGAAAGCTTGTCTTCTTTTCCTCCTTTCCAACCATGGAAAGCATGAATATTAATAACAGGATATTTGCATTGTTTGGCTTGTGCATATATAGAAGAGGTCAGACTTATAAGCAATCAATCTTCCACCTTTAATTGGAGTTAGTGCCTCCTCCTCCTCCAGAAAAATAGAAAATCTAACCCTCAGTTTACTAAAGACAAAAGTAACTAATATCATAAACAATAGACAAATATAAGAGAAAGAAACATGGTATTTAGTAGTTTCAAAAAAAATCCTCTCTTCTAATCCTGGTAACACAGATGCATATCCCAAATAGTCAGAAAATCAAATATTGTTCCTGTTAATGTTTTGTTAAGCAATTTTGACAACAACAGACATTTGGCCAACTCACAAATAAAGCATGACTTGTCCTTTGAATTGTGGATGGTTTGCACTATGTTAAGAATGACAACAATTACAGAATTTGCATGCATCTGCCAAGAGAACAGATGGCTTTGTAGGTGTAGGACAATGCAGAAAAAAAAAAAAAGAAGAAAAACAATCTTCAAATTAAAGCCAAAATAAAAAAGAAATCTTAACTAGATGCTGATATAAAGAGTAATAAAGGAGTTGATTTGATAATATTGCAGTATTAGGGCAAGTAAAGATACTGTAATGGATTTGAGATGATTTCTGAGGAAAGTATTGGAACTGGATGGCCATGCTTTTGCCATATTAAGTCATGAATATTCCTCAGCCCTCTCCTGGATACAACTGCTCAGAGTTATATTAGTGTAGCTCATTCAATTCTAAAGTCTATAGTGCAGTTCAGGTTTCGATCATGATGGACAGGTGTACAAAGATACAATATGGAAAGTTTACTTGTAGAAACAGCTCTAAGAATATAAATAATGTCAAAGTGGTCAAAAAATTGTTGAAATAGTTACTATAGTAATGATTTTGAATAGTTAAAAAAGCTAAGGCATATTCATAGTTCCATTTCTTTTATCCTTCTACTTCAGTGGCTACCTCTTCAGACAATCAGTGGCAAGACATGGTATATGCATACTAATACTGGTATTTTCCAACAACAGAAACTGTTTCTCTACAACATCTCCGATAGATGCTTTGCAATATACTGCACAAGAATATATCTGTGCCCCATTCATTTCACAGTCTAGGAAACAAACAAATTTCTGTTTTTGTATGAAGAACAAGACACGGGGAAGTATATGATGTGATATGATAGTGAGTAACTTGGAAGACAGGTACTATAGCACATCAGTAGCTGAAATGTTACCCTTTTTATTTCTTTTTTCTTTTTTAAATTTATTTTGAAAGCACTGGAACAGAAAGAAATTTCAAAAGTAAGATTCTAGTGATAGAATGCAATAGATCTGCAGAAATTCATAGTGGCCTCTCTCCATGTATGACAAACAAGATTGTGAAAAAAGATACTAATTAAAAATGCAATTAATTGAATATAACCAATTAGAACTGGCGTTAACCTCAATTGTAAACCAAAGACAACAAGAAAGATGAATATAGTTAAGAGATACTATGCAAAAAGCTGTATTAAGTAAAACAGAAAAAAGACATTTTTAATGGTCCAGTAAACAAATGACTGATTCACAACAATCCCCTATCATTCAAAATACTATTAACTAATGAGAGTGGGACAAATCTTATGCTAATACAA
The DNA here is from genome assembly GCA_038380795.1 of Pyrocephalus nanus. Classification (NCBI taxonomy): domain Eukaryota; kingdom Metazoa; phylum Chordata; class Aves; order Passeriformes; family Tyrannidae; genus Pyrocephalus; species Pyrocephalus nanus. The sequence goes on along the minus strand of CM076265.1, from coordinate 44,446,503 downwards.
CAAAGCTTTTCAATCTGATGATTTGTCCATTTGAGACAAAATCACAGCTAGTGTAATTTGGGACAAATGTTGCATGCTTGGTATCTTCTGAATTTTTTATCCTTTGTTGCATCAAATCCATATTTGGTCCAAATTATTTTGCTTTTATTAGTATTTATTGTATGTGGTATTTGTTCCCTTGTTTTAATGCCTCCTGTAAGTACCTCTAATTCTGGTTTGTTCTCCTGGACAACATTGTTTGTGCTCTAGTCACTCTATATGCACACACTATCTTATCTCATTTCACCTTGCCAGGAACTTCTATATGACTGCAATGGATCTTTATTGAAGAGGGAGGATTTGACACTGAAAATTGCTTCTTGTGAATTCATCCATGAAGTTTTTTTTCCTATGTGGTTATATATTCACATTTAAATGACTCATACTACTGTGGCACCAGAACACCTCACAGAAACGAAAAATAAATACATATTGTCCCAGAGCAAGGTCCTGGGGCCTAATTTTCTATTTCTTATTGTATTGCCTTATTTTTATGTCTCTCAGTATCTTTGCTTTTAGTTCTTTCATTTTATTTTATACTGTGAGAAATTTTAACCGGAAGAAATAGATCTTGCAAATTTTTTTGAAGACTTTGACTCTTTTTGTGGACACTTCTGTCTCAAATTAGATGCGAGTTACAACATCTTGCCTTTATTTCTACTTAGTCTTTATTTGCAGCTTTTTGAAGCAGGCAATTTCATCGAATATTTTTCAAGAAATCTCTGTTAAGGAGAAAAGAGAGAGAAATTGTCTAAATTGTCTTTTCTACTACTGAACAAATGTGTTGTTTCTGTTTAACATCAAACTGTTCATGAGTGACCACACTGGTTAAAAGAAATAGATTCAAAGTCACAAAGGGATAGTGAAGTAATAGGTGATATCACAGTCTTCTGTCCCAAAGCCAAAGGGAAGAAGTGAGATGAAATTAAGAAGAGATCAAAGAGCTGAGAACAATGACCTCCTATGTCTTAGTTTTATACAGTAGTACCAACGACGTTTTCAACTTGTTCTTTAAGATCAAGTCAGGGATGACGAAATGCTGGCAGCACTGAAAGTTATGCATATTTCTTTCACCAGCAGAAAGTGTGCTCTATACAGAAGGCATGAAATGCAACCCACAGTTCTATGTGGATTATAAGGTTTCTATACTCAGTTAAACAACAGGGGATGTGAATTACTACAGACACAAGTCTAAAAACCCAGTAACTGTCACTTTTCTTTCCAGTAAAACCTGTCCATGAGTGGGGTTGAGAGTCCTCTAATGTCTTAAAAATAATTCTCTGTGGTAATGCACAACTGTTGAAAAGAATTCTGAGTAATAAGATCCTGTTCAGACATATGTGCAGCCACGTTCATTTAATATTTTTCTTTAATTTGAATCTTGTAAAAAGATATTATAATAGCAGATATTTTTAATCTGAAATCTGTTCATCCATCTGAATTACTTCATAAAATAAATAATTAGAAATATAAGAACATTTTCATATTGATGTGAAGACAAAATTCCTACAGTTAGGAGATATTTTCAGCATTTCTTTGGTCTCATACTTTGCTTATTTTTTTACATTTAAAACAATAAAGAGACTGAATTCGTTCTTAAGAGATGCAAGTAGAAGTGTTTATATAAGAATTTAGAGACTTTAAACATGGTTAGTCACATTTTGATCTCAGTTACATATGTGTAATATTGGAGAATTTCAATGCAGTTGAATTAATAGTAGAATCTGTCTCATAATTTGTTTTTTTAGTAGTGTTTTTAAAGATCAAATGAACAGAGCATTTATACTGTTTATTTTCTCCTCCCAGCAGATAAGGTGAATAAAATCCTCTCCATACCTTAGATCTTCCGTTCCTATGGCTCACATAACATGAGTACAATTGAAACCTGAACATAGTCTGCCTAGAAAATCCGTCTAACTTTGTGGTCATAAAAAAATGGGTATCCTGCATGCTTACCACTAATCACATGACATCTCCAAAAGGCCCCTGTACATATTTATTCTTACATTCACTGTTTGAGCCCCAAAGGCATGACGGGCTTACACCGATGACTCTAGCACAAGTATAATTGAGCCCAAATCAAAACATAACATCCCTTACCCATTTATTTACCTTTAATTCCTCATGCATCCAAAGCTATCCTGAAGCTCCTTTAATTCACTACAATTGGTTTTGATTGATTTGGGTTTATCACTTGTATATATACATATATATATATATAGAGAGAGAGAGCGAGAGAGAGAGAGAGAGACTGTATTTATCATCTTATTAATATATACTATCATATACATTACCCATTATAACTTTATTTCTCTCCCCGAATCAGTACACATACTGATGTATGTATTTCATAGCCATCACATATTAAATGTTGTTATTCTTTTTTCTGGGTACTTTCACAAATATCAGGACAGTTAAAAGTCTAATTTTATTTAATGAAAGCAATCTTACATTTGAAAATGCACTCATTTGAAGATACATTCATTAATAAACGAGCTTGCCTATTGGAGTCTCAAGAATATATATATATATTTTCTTTAAGGAAAATTTCTCTCTCTTTAAAGGTCAAATGTTAAATGGCTAATGATATTGATTAATAGCTAATAGTCACTTCATTTCTGTTACAGGAGGACAGGCTTGGTCTCCTTGCCGTGATAAAATGTAGGTTAAGTATGCCATTTATTATTTGTTCCTTTGTGATTAATTGATCATTTACAATGTTGATTATTTAATCATCAAAAGCATTAATAAGCAGCCAGCTAAACAGTATCTTCAAGTGGGTTTAATAACCATGACCAAGTGGTCACTGAAAGGAAGAAATCTGCTCAGTTAAAGAACTAACTTTAGATTTTACTATCAGCTGCTCACTGTTAACCTCACCTCCCTATTTGCTGATGAAAGCTCAGTACTGATATGGCATTTCACCAAAATCTGTCCTCTAAAATGCTGGAATCAGTACTTTTGCACAGCAAATGACTGCATTGTTTCAAAATCTCAGGAAAATTCCACAAGGCCCACACAATATTTTGTAACATCATCACAAGATCTTCTGTATACAAATAAATATGACTGCAGTGCACTGTAAGCTAGTTGATCAATGCAATAATTCAAAATAATACTGCAGTGGTAGCCAAACTCACTATCTGCTATGTGAGGAAATTCATTATTGCACAATTAAGTGTCAAAAAAATTCCATTTGGATCATCTTTATTATCTTTGGTGAAATAAATTCCCTGCTTCAAACTGGTATATTTCCTTTTCACTTTCTTAGTGAGTATTGGCAAAATTATCCTCTTACGGTAGTCTCAGCATAACCCAGAAAACAGTTTTGCTCATCTGGCTCTGTGGACTGAAGATTTAGTGTCATTCAGTGATCAATGAATTACTGTTGTGGGAACTGTGTTCTCACATTTATTGAAAAATAACACTCAATCTCCATGTGCCCTGGTTTACTGAATAATGAATGGGGTTTTTTTATAATGATGTTACTGGTGCAATTTTTGTAAGGGCATCTTACTGAGTTAATAAACGTGTCCTGAACTTACCTAATTATTGCAATGCTAAACACAATAGAACTATTGTAAATGCAATAATTTACTGTATGACACTGTTACCTTAAGAGGAGATAAGGACTCTTAAGAAAGGAGCACAGTGTGCAGTCAGACTGCAATAAGCTGCTACTTTAGGCTGGTCTTACCAACAAATATATTGAGTTGTTGAGACTGTGATGCTGAAAAGATCTACAGAAAAGTTACACATGTATAACAGAGAGAAGTGTTTAATTAATAGCGGAACAAAGCCAGCTCCCAAGATACTGGGTAGCTAAAAGAAGCAGAAAAAAAGTATATTCATATTAAATTGAAATGCAGAAGAAAGAAGCCTGCAAAATGGGAAGCTTATGTCCCAGTCACCTACTGTGAGGATTTGACCTAGCAAGCTGTTGATTCATGGAGCAATCAGGTAGACAGTTTAGGTCTTTACTGCTCTGGTGTTACACATGTTTTGGGGAAAAAAAAAAATCTGACTTGACAGGTGGATTGTGTTTTTGTCTCTCTTCATCTTGAGGGATAATATCTAAACTTATAACTGAGTATCTTAGAAAGCTCCACAATTTTCAGTTTCTAGAGGAAAATATGTAGTTGCATTCAACAGAAACAGATAAACAAAATAGTGATGATCTATTGTATTAAATGACAGAGGAGACAATTCAACTGCTGCTACCACTCAGTAAAAGCAAAAATAATCCTTTCATGCAGAAACATTAGAGCATCAGAGTGAAATATTCTATAAATGCATCAAACACTCAGCTGGTATAGGGATTCAGTGCCCCATATAGAAACGAGGGTGAGCAAGCAGTGAAAGCTAGAAAGTGACCAAGAATATAGATTAACATGTAAAGTACCAACAATCAGAGAGGGCCAATCAAAATGCTCAAGTGCTACAGATCACAGAACAGAATAGGTTCTGGATTGTTTAACTACAGAGGAATGTGCAAAACTAAAGTAAATCCTATGAGTAATGAACTCATGTTTAAATCCAAAAATGAACAACTGTGTAATTAATGTGGCAACAATGAGTCAACAGGAGTGAAGTTTTCCACTCCTGTATGCCAAATAAAAGATGATTCAGAAAAAGATAGGGCTTTTTTTAAACTGAAATAAATTATATAATACATACATCTCCATCTATTTTTATATTGTTGTGTCCTCAATTAGGAATTGCCATTCCTTATCTTGAGAGGTGAGTTGTAGTGATTTTCCACTGCAGTATAAACTGGAATTCAACAGTGCACTAGTCTCCCTCGGAGCTTCTCCCTGATGTCTTGGCAAGCCACTTAATTCTGCAAAACCACAGTTAAGTAAGAATAATGCAACTTTTATGATCTGTTTGTAGTTTTTTTAAAAAAAAGATCTGTCATACTTGCACATATGGGCATGAAAATGTTTGGTCTTAGTGGTCTGAAGAACTAGCATTCAACCATGGTACCTGACACCTATGACAAAAGTAATGGAGTTAGAGGGGAAATTTGCTATTTGGTAGCATAGAGGAGCAATCTTGGAACATATTTACATGTGTTGTGCATATTCAAGAGACACTGGTGTTATTAAATTATACCTTTGAATAGAGATAAGCTTGTACTTTTAAACATATATAGAAATCTAGGCTGGCTCTGCCTAAATATTCCCAAGGTGAGTGGCTTCCTTGATCCAAACCAATGGCTTTTAGCATTATGTTAAAATGTTCAAGCCCGAAAGAACAAATAAACCTAGTGCAAAAGCCTTCTGTGAGCAGGAACATATGAAATAGTTGAAACTCCTGTGAGCTGAGTACTTTTCAGTTCATCATGTGCTACACTCTTTCTCAAGAGCTGAAATAACAAAAAGTGTGGGCAGATCTGTGGGAGTTATTTACATTGTCTTTTGGTGGTAGGGACAGCTAGAGGGACAGGTGCGTGGAGTGAGGAGAAGCTTGCAAAAGCAAGTCATAGTGCCCTATCATATCAACTTAATTTAGTCCTCAGTACCAACAAGACTTACTTAAAAACATGAGTGAGGGAAGGCTATTGCAAGAAGAGGAAGGCAACTAGCTGTCCTTGCAGTGGCTTCCTGGAGATGGGGATTATAAATTGGTTTAGTTTTGTTGTCAAAATTACCTGTTCTTCTCCATTAAGCTTTCTGATGAGAGCTTTTCTCTCCCTTTTAAATCAATATTGTTTAATAAACTCCTTAGATCCTCCTGACAGAGGGGAAAATGAGTGCAGTGGAAGCAGGAATTTTAATAATATTCCCCAGAATAAAGAGAATTTTGCCAGAGCTTTGAGCCAGGGCTTTTTGTGGTGACGTTTAGTATCAGCCTGGACCTTTTTGCTCCCTATCAAGTCAGAAGGGAAAAAAGCTTTGAATAAAACAGCTACATACCACTGCATTAGGACAAACCATAGTATCAAATGCCAAAATACGCTTAATGACAAGTGGATTTGTTTGGTCATGTCCCCCCTTGCAGATCCTGTACTGCTGGGCATAGGTAGCAGTCTGAGAAGACTCAGGGCAAGCACTCTTCCTGCAAATGTGTTTGGAGTGACATTGTATTTCCTCTGAACTGCTTTATTCCTCAGCACATAGCAATGTGCTTCATCTATTCAGTGCCTTTTCAATAAGTAGAATAAACTCAAGAGCACTGGAAATTAAATTTGCATCCTTTGATAAGCAATAAGAAAAAGTGCTACAATTTATTGGTAATCTGGTTAAAAGCCTTCCTGGTAGATAATAGAAACAGAAACTTGAGAACATCTGCCTGGGAAAATTATTTCACAAGGAGGAAGATAGCTGTTTGTAACGTAAAATATCTTGTCTAGAGATTCACTACTACCATTCTTTTCAGAGGCAATATAAAAGAAATCAAGAGGACCATCTTCTAGAAAAGGAGGAGTTCAGCAAACTACCACACTGTTTGATGTATTTCTCCTCTCAGCTCAGGACTATCTACTACCTTAATTGGCAATAAATTGTTATTACTTCTCACTATGGCAAATCCCTTTGTGACTTTTATAGAGTTGGATAGACTGAGGCATAGAGAGAATTAAAAAAAAAAACCACAAAAACCCAACAAAACCCCAAGCACAGTGCTTAAGTGCTATCAATAAGAATATTAATGACAATAATATAAGGCCTGAAAAGGATTTTCATATTTCCCTTGAGCTGTGCAATAGAAACTTTGCTCAAGTGCCACACCTTGTGCCAGGTCAGTACAAAGAATAAAGGTTTCTTTTTTTTTAGTAGCATATGTTATTAAAAAACATACTTACATCCCACCTGTTTGCAGAGGTGTTACCATTTTAGAATGAGTAGGTAGTGTCAGCTCAGAGAAGTAAACAATAAGAAAATTATATCCCCTAAGGCTTTACTTGCTCCATCTTGTTGGTTCTTACTTGTCTTACACCTTTATTCTCCACTTCTTTTACTCTTTACTATGTATAATTGAATCTCTTAACACTCTGAAAGTATATTTTAAAATAAAAATTTCCTTTATTTTTTTAATAAACAATTGGACTTTCTACTGGATTCCTGAATCTATCCTAGATTCCATAGATATTAAAAAAGGCTTTATTTACTAATTGAAGTAAAAAGTAAATTGAAATAAAACAAATAAACTCCTACATTCCCTCTCTGGAAATGCTTCTTGACTTCTATTTTGGCTTTTACATTGCTGAAAATATTTTGGGATTTTTGCTTGAGAAATTGAGAGAAACAAGATAGAGACTTGAGCAATCTGTGACATGACTTGAAATTATCAGAGCAGCTGGGGTATAGGTATTGAGAGGACATTCATAATAATTAAAACAAAGTCCTATAATCAAGAAAAAAACAATAGTGCAGAAACAGAGGTGAATAAGTGAGCGTAACCAGTCATCTAGACCCATCACAATTAAGGAGGTTTTTATTTTTGCCTGGACTTTCTGTTTCAGCCATTGCTATTTCACTCCCCAAAATAAGCCCCCAAATCTTAGTTTGAAATAGTTGTCAAAGATCCTACAGGCAACTTCAAAACATAGCCTGAGACTGGTTAACTTCACAGAGTTAACCTGACATGGCAAAATTTACTTATATATAAGTCTTTTATAAAAGTTCTAGGAGACTTCAAGGCCTGAACCTAAGTTTCTCTAAATCGAGTCTAATTCTGTCCTATGAATTCTAGTGCTGTCTCTGTTGAAAGCTTAGTACTTAAAAATATAGTTTGAATATGAAATACAGAGAAATTCTTATTTGTCTATACCAGTGCTGTCAGTAATTCCTCTTTTTAACCCTTACCAATCTTCTAACTTATAAAGGTAAAATTTTCCCTTTCTACATATTCACAATGAGGCTAAAGAAAGAGGAAGAGAGAGCTCAGAGAGGTGACAATGTTCTCAGAAACACAAGTGTGGAGCAAACTAGCAGTATGCTTGGAAAAAACAAGACTGTATTGAATCCAACCCAAAGCAGCCTTGAGGTTTGCAAAAGAGCTGAATTCATATTTCCAAAGCTAGATCTGAAGGTCTCACAATCTCACACTGAATGAAAATTTTCTCACGCCTTTTAAGTCCGGGTTGAGCAACCTGATCTAGTGGAAGGTGTCTCTGTCCATAGCACAGCAGTTGGAATGAGATGATCTTTAAGGTACCTTCTACCCCAAATCATTCTATGATTCAGGACAATGAAAAGATTGCTTCAAGCCTTTTAGAAATCTAAAGGAGAATAACACTTTCCATCTGTGAGACATGATTAAAATATTCTGCTATTTACCTTACACATTACTTATGAATAATTTCTCACTGCAGAGATGTGAAGCAATGTTAAGCCAAATCCTGGAAATTTTTCTTTTATTTTTTTTTCTTTATTTAGGAAAAAGGCATGTTAAAGTTAGGTTATGTGAAATCTTTTTGAAATCTTTTTTATTCACAATACCTTTGTTGTTCAAAAAGAACTTATACTATGTTAATGTTTGCTTTCTGTTTTCATTTGAAACTACCACAGCCTGATGAAAAGTGAATTATATAAACCAAGCTTCAAAAAGAAAAAAATAAAAAAAGCCAGAAAACAACTTGGAATAAAAACTGGTTATGCACATGTTTTTATTTTCTGTCCTCTTGACAAACTGGGAAAACAGATTCAAAACTGAGTGAGCATTTACTCGTCTTTTCTCAGAAACTTGTAATTTTTCCCATTGGATGCCTATAAGCACACATCTTGCTGGGGGCTCAAATGTGTCTTCTTAATTCTTCAATCAAGAATAAAGTAGTTTCTGCACAGAGATTCTGACACAAGTTTCTTGATTTTTTTTGGTTTTAAATTTGTTTATTATTTCTTTCTTAGAGAGATTCCCTAGATACAGTCCAACTAATTTAGAAGAAAATAAATTAGACTAAATACATTTGATTTTGTAATAACGTGGGGTTTAGATATATACTGAAATCTCATGGCAGAAAATCCAGTATCTTTTACAGCAATTTATTCCCTCTATTCATGGTGTATCTTGTTTTACATTTGCTTGTATGGTAGTAAGAAGAGAATTTCCTAGTTTTCAGATATTGTTAATGACAGAAACCTATTTTATGTAATAGATGGTAAGATGTGGCTACTGTGACAACAGTAGCTAAGTATATTTAATGATTGACGATCCTTTCCAGTTCCATTAGCCACAAAACAATATTTTTAGAAATTTCATTAGAAAAACATCAACTTTATTAAATCAAAAAGTAAATATTTTTTGATTAAATGTTGATATTTTTATCCATCTGAACAGAATCCTATTTTACAATTGCTCCTATCATGATTTTTTAAACAACATTTGGCAGAGGTTACTATTCAGAATGTGATGCAGATTAGCTTTGCTGTTTAAGAAATAAGTAGATACAAATAATTAAAAAAAAAAAAGGAATTACAAGACAACTCTATCCAATATTAATGAGAGATAAGAATTTGTAGGTGCTTCTTGGTTTGTTGGAAGTACTCAGAACTAAGAATGTCTTCATTTCAACAGACAGTGAATGTTCCACTATAAAATATCCAGATATATCTTTGAATAACATCATAAAATGAAGAGTTTGGAGACTTATATTTTTTTAATTACATCTGGTTATGCTAAAAGAAAGTGGAAATTAAATGTTTATTATTCCTTAATGTTATTTTAATTTTCTTTCATCCTGATGGAAAAGAAGAAAAAATATTTACTAATACAGCAAAAACTGTGTCTTCCTTTAGGTTTTTTTAAGCTTTTTATAAACCTAAGAATATTTTGAAATGCTAGAATAGAAAAATCAAAATTAATATTTTGCATGGATTGAATTTTTTTCAGGTTTGTTATTTTTTTTTTTTTCTCAATTGAAATCACTACTAGAATTCATAAAACAAGGAACCTGAAAGGGCTTTGATAGGTTATCTACCTTCTCTCTGAAAGTTTGATGAATTCTAAATGAATATTTAAGTAAATTCAAAATCTACTCCTTTAGTGAAAAATATTTCACCTGAAAAAAAAGACCCCCCTGATTCTGTCATGAGGCCTAAAGGTAGGGAAAAAACACATATTTTCCCCAAAATATTTTTCATTTAGGAAGGAGTCATAAAAAATTGTCAATATAGATGTGGTAATCCCAGTGAGTTTTTAAGAACAACATATTAAGTCCAATAGCAATGTCTTTTCCAAGTAGCAATGGCTGCAGGATAGAGTTCATGTTTGAAAATCCCAACTTCAAATAGACTTGTTTGCATTCCAGATACTAACATTAACTCAATTTTTTTTTTGGAATGGCTATAGATTTATCAGCATGAAAATCTAATTCTCACATAATGACAGTCTGTAGAATAATAGTGAGGATAGGTAAATGTGTACCAGTAGAGGGAATTTTAAATGGAGAAAATGTTCTACCTTATCATCCTTGATGGTACACAGGACAGAGGATTGAATAATACAGAGGCTGAACATAAATATTTATGAAAAAAAAGTGGAGATTCAAAACAGTGACTTGCTTTTGTGTTTACGTGAATGTGTTTACATATACCTACCTGGATATTGTAGCTTTACATAACCCTACATATGTGCTGTAATACCATACTAATATATGTTAAAAAAAATGAGCTCTTAATCTATAAAAAATAGTAATGTGAAAAGAATATTACTTTGTATAAGTATTTTCAGGGTTGAATTTATAAGTGGTTTTGAAATTTTGTACTCTAGGTAGAATTCTCCCCCTTATGCTGTCTTAACACTAAAATATGCTGTTTATAATATACATGTTTTCTGACATTTCCTCAGTCTGTGCTTCCCCCACATCCTTGCACATGATCCATATGTTTAAACCTCATTTTGTATTTTACTGAGATATGAGATACTATTTTTTTCTGATTCATTTATCAGAAATGTGTTGCCAGATTGATATTCCAAACTGGCACACGTAGGAAAGCCTTCTTGTTCTCAACAATATACAGGCATTACAGTAGAGTACACAATCATAAAATGATTACAGGTGCACTCTATGAAAAAAATATAAAGCCATCTTACTTTTATTTTTTCTTTTTGCTCTTTCTGTCCCAGATGACTATATGCAATTATTAAACTTATTATTAAACTTTACACAAACTAATATTTGGTGACTCACCTATGAATCAGGGCCTGAAGATACAATTGATGAAACTCAGTTCCACAAGGTGCCTGGATGAGGATATCAAGTATACCCCCAATCAGTTTACTGATGACACCAAATTGGGTGGAGTTATTGATCTGCTGGTGTGTAGGAAGGTTCTGCAGAGAGATATGAACAGGCTGGATTGATGAGCAAAGGCTCAGCAAAGCAAAGTGCTGGGTCACACTCTTGTGTTAGAGCAACTCAATACAAAGATACAGATTGGGGGAAGAGTGGTTGGAAATCTGCCCAGAAGAAAAGGACTTCAAGGTGCTGTTTGACAGCTGGCTGAATATGAGCCAGCAGTGTGCCCAGGTGGCCAAGAAGGCCAGTGACATCCTGTCATGTACGAAAAAGAATGTGACCAGTAGCACCAGGACAGTAGGACCAGGATTGTCCCTCGGTTCTTGACACTGGTGAGGCCACACAGAATCACAGAAATTTCTGAGTTAGACTGGACCCATAAGAATCATCTAGTCCAACTTTTAAATGAATGACCTATACAGGGATCAAACCCACAACTTTGGCATCATTAGCACCATGCTCTAACCAACTGAGCTAATCTCAAGTTGGAAGGGACCACAATGGTTTGTCCTGCTCAACCAGGATCATCCTAGAGCAAAGCACATTGCACAGAATTGTGCCCCTGAGGGTCTGCAGGGAGGGGGACTACACAACCACTTTGAGCAATCTGTTCTAATGATTGGTCACCCACACAGTAAAGTTCTTCCTCATATTTAGGTGGAACTTCCTGTGGATCAGTTTCTGCCCATTACCTCTTGTTCTACTGCCTAACACCACAGAGAAGACCCTCGGTTCATCCTCCTGACACCCTCCTTCAGATACTTACTCAGCACATCAAATCTTATGTTCAGTTTTGGGTCCCTCACCACAAGAAATGCATTGAGGTTCTGGAGCAAGGGCAGTAAAAGGCAATGAAGCTGGTGAAGAATAAATCTTACAAGAAACATCTGAGGCAGCTCAGCTGGGGTTCTTTAGCCTGGAAAAAGGAGGTTAGGGGACACCTTATTGCCCTCTAAAACTACCTCTAAGGAGGTTGTAGTGAGGTGGAGGTTGGTCTCTTCTCCCAGGTAACAAACAATAGGACAAGAGGAAATAACCTCAAGTTGCATCAGGGGAGGTTTAGACAATATTTAGAAAATTTTCCTCACTGAAATGATGCTCAGGCATTGAAACAGGCTTCCCAGGGAAGTGGAAGAGTTCCCATCACTGTAGGTATTTAAAAGATATGTAGATGTGGCAATTAGGGATGTGGTTTATAGGCAGACTTTGCAATGCTGGGTTAACAGTTGGGCTCCATGATTTTAAAGGTCTTTCCCAACCTAAATAATTTTATGATTCTATGACTTCTGGCAAATAAAAAACAGCAGCATATGTGAGACCAGAAATTTGACATAAAGTTTTGGTTAATATCAAGTGCCAATTACAAGAATTTTATTACAACCAATCCTCAGAATTCCAACTTTCAACAGCAATTAAAAAATTTTTCAACAGCTTTTTGACACATGACATTTTCTGCTTTTCACCCTTAACTGTCTGCCACATCGTCTGTAGTAAAGAGAAAGGATAGGGTGCTTAAGATGAAGTGCCATCTTTTTGTCCTTGTGGAACTACATCATTAGCTGTGTCTCAGTTTCAGTATTCCATTGTGAAATGTGAAAAAATATGATAGGATTCATTTATTCTGCATTTACACTGACACAATTTCTCTGAGTTGCAATATTTCTCAGGCTATTCACTAGATGTTTTCTCTATCAAAAGCATTTATATTTAAATATAGAGAAAGCACAGATTTTTCTTTCAGGATAAGTTTTTCCTAGACCTGATTCTACCCTCTATTTTAAAGGTCAAAGCAAAACTAATACATATAGTCAGGTGTATACTTCTGGATAGTAACTGGATGAATGGGAAGAATTTAGCCTGCAGTTGGCTTCAGTGTGTTTCTGAATCACACGAGACAAAACAAAGCAGTGAACTTTGTCTGCTCTTTATAATGGGTAAAGTACTTCTGTAGGTGTGTGGAAATGTAATATTTGGTGAGTTGCGTTTCTATCTGATTTTCTGTGCTTATTTATCTTATCTTGGAAGCTTAACAGGTTCCCAAACACTAACAGATAGTTCTGATTACCACACCCTAAAATACTTTGGTATCTAGTTGATGAAAATTCATTAACACCACTGTTAATGGTGTAGTCGTAGACAATAGTTCCTTTGGTTTTAGTGGGAAGCTCGAAAGGGTCTTCATTATCACTTCATTATCAAAAAAATCCCAAAACATTTTATGATATTTGAATCCATACTGTATTACCATGCATAGAATTTGTGTCATGTCACTTTACATCAGCTATGATCACCTACTGTAAAAAAAAAAATTTTGAAGTTTGGATGTAGCTTTTCCATTTTTTATCAACATATTCTAATAGTTAGTGTGGCTGAGTCATGAGTTTTTTAAAGTTGTTTTCACATAAAATTTCTACCTTATATAAGTGGACCTGTGGCAATTTTTACATGATGGATGGATTGTATTTCTATATAGATACAGGCATACAGATACACCTATTCTAAAAATGCAGTGATAAGAAACAAAGGGGCAACTCTGGCTTTGTTCACATCCTTCTCAGTGACGGACTCCACTGAATAAAGTAAAAAGTAGATAAGATTTAATAGCTTTCTCCTCTCTTCTTTTCTTTGGAGCACTAGAAAATGCTGCCTCTGAAATAAGTTTACCTCTTCTGCATAATGTTGAATGCAATTATTTTCTTTTATGGAAATGTTGCTGCTAGGAATGCAAATAACAAAAATACGACCCAGTTTGATCAGAATCAGACAGATTGTGTTAAAATCAGGATCATTTTAATTCTTATTGGAGCCAGTAAAGAATTTCCCACTGGCTTCAATACCTATATGCCTAGGGCTTAAAATTCCACACAAATATCAGGTGGGGAAACCTTGCAATTATTTCTTCTTTATTCTGTCTTGTTTTTTTTTTCCAATATAAATTTTAATATTTTGTATTTCTTTATAATTTATTTCTGTTACTGTGTTGCATATGAATGGAATTTTCAAAAGGCCTTAGGGTTAGTCTAATGCAGCTTCTGTGAAGTTTGTGACAGCCTTGTCAGTAACCTCACTGGTATCAGGTAAACTAATGGGATTTTAAGAAATTTCCCAATGTTAAATGTTGACTTCTTTCTAAAAGAAAGAAAGAAAGAATGAATAGATTTTTTTATTTTTCAATTACTACTATTGTATTATTAGTTTTACCTAATAAATCAAACTCTGCTTTTTATTTTGGTAACTTATTTATTTTTCTATTGTTTATAACCATTGTAGTATTGATATTTATAAGGAAAACAGGTTGCTAAAAAAATGTGGATCAGTAAATGATCAGCAGTAATCAAGAATCAGGAACTTTAGATTGAATGTAACAATAATTCAGGAGTATTCAGGAGACTTTTGTCACTGACTTATTTTCTTCAGAAAACTTTTTGTTGCTTAGACAAGAAAACAGGGCAAGTGACAGTCATTTCTTCATTTTATTCCATTTTCCAAAACCTTCATGCATTGCCACTGTCTTGCAGTTTTTAGTATTTCTAATATCTCCCTGTTTCACAACACCACAATGGACAACTTGATGGGTTTTATGCTAACACTCCTTTCAAACGAAGCAAGACATAGAAACAGATGCTTAGCCTGCAGCAAAGCTCAAATGTTAGTTAGGGAGTAGTGTGAACTGGTAAAGAATCTGGCTTCAGAAAAATTAGTGGTTTGTTGCTGTTTTGCAGTACTGCCAAAAACCACTTTGCTGAAGGGTCATGTCAGGGAAATAATTCTAGTTAGCAGTTCTGCAGAGCACCTTCTTCATAGCTCCATTCATTTCAGTGTAATACACAAAAGCCAATAAGAACTGGAGAAAACAGTTTGGGTTTGTTTTGTTTGGGTTTTTTTGTTTGTTTTTATTTGTTTGGGTTTTTGTTTGTTTTTTGTTGGTTTTTTTTTTTTGTTTTTTTTTTTTTACACAAAAAATTTCTAAAGACCCATCAAAATTTAAGTTTCTACTACAGTGGAGTGACCATGTGGTACTCTTACAGTACTTGAACCACTCATTCATTTTTTCTGACTTTGGAGATCAAGAGAAAGGGGGAAGGGAAAGGAGTGACAGAAAACGCCTTCTTATTTTAAATATACTCTGAGGAGAAGCCCTGGAATTGGTGGAAATTGTCGCTTGCTAAATTTGCTTTTCTACTACCTCTTCCTGTGGATGTATACCAGAAAGAAAAACAGTCTTTGTCTTCTTTTTAGCTGTGTTGCAGATAAGAAACACAGCTGGCTGATTTGGACTTTATTTTAATTTTATTTCTTTATTTTTTTGCATAGAAAGCAGAAATAGACAATTCCTTGGTCAAACACCACTAATTTTTTACAGTTAAAGCCTCTTTTAGAATATTCTGTATAATCAGGGGGGTTTGGGGGAGTTGTTTTGTTGTTGTTGTTTCTGTCATTTTTTTTTATTATTTCATTAAAGCATCATCCTGATTTTGCTTGGACTTTTCTATCCTTGATGGAAAGATCAGTGGAAAGCAAGCTGTTTCACAGATTCTCCTTTCTGTTATGAATCACTGAGAATTAACATCCAGTTTGAAGAAAAACAACTGTTTTTTCATTAGCTGGATATTCAACAGGTCTATCTTTTTATGTGATTATATGACATATAATCATTCACCTACACCAAAAACTATGTTTGTATCCTTTCAGCTAATCATTACATCTGAAAACATGTCTCAGGAAACTCATGGTAGAAAGATAAAGTAAAAATATTCTGAAATAATAAATTAATTTTCATCATTAATGAACACATTGAAATTTAAAAGTAAGTAATTATTCCATAGAGATAAGTATAAAAATAAATGTCCGGAGAGAGTTTGCAATATCCAAATAATTGATTAATCAATTAATCATGCTGCATAAATTTAATCAGTCAAGTAGAAGCATCAGAGAACAAACAGAGACTTTAAATCAATGGTGCTGGACTTTTAGTAATTAAAAATAGCCAGCTGTTCTTTTGATAGATAAGATGCTTGCTATAAATACAATTCTCTCTTCTGATAAATCAGCAGGAGAATTCAGGTAAACACTTGTCTCCTCTTAAACAGAGATGACTTTTTCTGATTTTCAATATACACACTACTTTTTTTAAAATGGGAAATATGTGGGCTTTGGGCTATGTTATTACAGTGTAATGATCAATAATTACTTGCAAAGAGCCTGCTTTAAAATGTTCATCTGGCTAAATTTCTTTTCACTAATAAATTTACAAGTAGGTACATGTTCCAAGAAGGGCACTGAATTGGCTTCATTTGGTTTATACTTACACAGATGCCTTCCTAGAAGACTTGGCTGGTTTCTTTTTCTTCCTTGCTTTTCCTTGTCTCTTCTTGCCTCATCTTGCCTACTGATGGCTTGCAAGCATTATAATAACTTATCTCTTCATTCTCTCTCAGAATTTCCTACTAACAAGTAAGATACTTCTAATATTCAGTGTGTCCATCAATATTCTATGAACTTATGAGGAATTTCTACCTTTTCAATTTGCAAAGTCTCATATACTGGAACTAGTTATCAGTAGCCATATTAGTGAACTGCTTAACAGCTCTGCAAAATGAATTGTTTAATGACTCTTGTCTCTATTCCTTGATCCTTATCTGTAATAAACAGCCATCTCACAGGATCAGATCCACTTCCTATCAAAGTCAGAAGCTTAAGTGATTTTATGAGATGTCATGGCTAGAAGACTACTGCAATCATTTGACCACTTTCCTATGCCTGAAAACACTCTTTCTAGCAGGTCCTCCTTCCCTTATCTATTTGAAAGTGGGTTACTGGAGTTCTTCTCTTGAACTAATTCTGGGTACAGTACACTCATGGTTGCTAGGTATGCAAGTTCGCATGCCAGATGCTTTTTCTTCCCTCTGAAAGAAGTTCAAGATATATACTTTTAGCATACATGGGAATAAGGAAACTTCCTTAAAAAAATGAAATTAGGAACTAGATTAAAACCAAAACAAAACAAAACACCAAAAACCACAAACCAACCAACCAAACAATTCACTGTAAAACATGGGAATGTTTTATTTACCTGAAAATGTCAAGCAGGGCCAGACTCCCATGTCTCCAAGGTAGAATTGCAGAAAATAGTGGAGAGAGCGATCCAAGGCAGAGAGCCCTGTGAGAGCAAGCTTCTTCTGCAGGGGAAGAAGTGTAAATTGGGGTAGCAACCACCTGCAGCTCCTGCTCACGCACCTCAAAACTTGCCTGAGCAGCAGTGATTGTTTTTGGGGACTTTGCTTAAGCAGATAGCAGTGCCGTAGATACTTTCTGATACCTCACTGTCTGTCTTGGGCATTTTCCCTTTTGCCTGCTTAGCTGCTTGCAGGGCCCAGGATTGTGTCTATACTTTCTAAACATTATATGGTTTACATATTCCTTTGTTAAAAAAACTATTACTATATAAATCTCCACTCTTTCTCTGTGAGGCAGTTCTTTTTATTGCATCAGTCTGAACTGTAAATCCTCGATATGAAAATTTCTATTTTCTATAACCCATTTCATACAGTTAGATATTATTTGATTCTTTGTCATTCAGATTCATTATGATGAAAATATTTTTTCTTACCGGTTGTCTCCAAGAAAGATCATACTTTCCACTGCCACCATTATTTCCTCCCTCTCCTGCTGTTCATTTCCTCTCTCTAATTCAGGAATCTTATACAGAAAATCCACTGTTGTAGCAGAGAACTATTGCCATTAGTAGAGTCCTGTAAGCTGTTGCACTGAGATTTATATTTTTTTTCAGATCCATGCTGAGAAAATATGTTAAGATTTTGAATTATTCATTCAAGTAACTGGTCTTACAAGAATCATCCTAAACAGTCTGGTTTATTTCCTGTTTTTTTTGATGGCAGCTAGGTCACATGAACACTTTCGAGCTTTAAGAGAAGGCTGTGGCAATCAGTACTAGTGTATAAGTATATAGTATAGCAGGGCCCCAAACCTGAAATATCAAACCTTAGGAAAGGATACAGTCAAGGCAGTCCTTTCATAAGGAATCACAGAGAAAGTTACTAAGTTGAGACTGGCTTCCACTGTGGAGTTCTTAAATGTTCATGTAATCTCTGTATTGGCATGTTATATTTTTATTATATCCAAGATAACAAAAGAAACTCTAAATATGAGAACATGCCTCCACAGTGAAGCAAACATTCTATAAAGAAACAGACCTTTTAAGACTAATGAAAGTTATTTTTAAAACAAGCACTCTTCACAAATAGTTTTTTTGTTAGGGATACTGAATACATAACACTCCAAGAACATTATCAAGATCACAGATACTTTCCAAAGATACATACTGTAATCTTTTTTTGTCCACTTGTGAGATCCATAGTTATAGTTTGGGATTTGTTTAAGGTTTTTTTTCAGATTTGAAAATCTATAAAAAAAGTTAAATTTAGGTAAGAATAATTTGATAATTATCCATTTTTTAATTAATGTTTTAATTTAAATATGAAAATGCCATGGAGCATGGAAGTATTTAATTCTCAGTTTGCAATGAAGTTAAAACATACTGAGCATTTTAAATCATGTAAGTAAAAATCATTGACTTCCTTTTCCTAACGAGTAATTATCAAAATTTTTAATGTCAGTATCCCTTGGCATTCCTGTTCTTGTATCTATTTCTCAACTTGTGAATGCATATGGGGAATATTTCTCATCTGTGCCTGGTACAGTCAAGCCTTTTGGCCTATATCCTTAGGTTTCCTTAGAAGTGTGGGTCTGGGATATTAAAACAAACAAACAAACAAACAAACAATCCCATAATGAGGACATTCATGCATTAATCCCTTTAAGATTCTGGAAGGCTTTAGAGTCAGGGGTGGAACTAGATCAGAGAATTTTTATCTGTCTTGAAATAAATATTTTACTTCAGAAAAGAGAAGTGAAAGGAGGAGGTTGTTACAAAACTTGACATTTCTATTTCAGTAGTATATTAGAGCAGAAATGTTTTGGTAATGCACTTTATTTACATAATTAGTTTTAATTTACGGTTCCAGGTGTGCTTCACATTATCATTGATCTTTTCTTTTATATTTTTTCCTCCTGACACGTAAGCGCTGGTAGTTCAAAAAAAAGAAAACAAGATCAGTGAACAAAAATAAATCAAAGAATAAAATGTAAATCTCCAGACTAAGAATACAGAGAGTTTTTCTTATATTCTGTCTGAAAGAGTACAAACCAGCAACTAGACAGTATCTTAGATGTGCATCTTTAAGACTGACTTCAGGGAACTTATCTTCTACTCATTGAAAAAATACCCATCCACCAACAAAACAAATTTTGAAGTCTGGAAGTGAGAATCAGAGACTTACAACAGTGCTTCATTACTCAGTATATACTGCAAAAAGATCATTGTGCAGTTATTGCTTTGAACATCGTTTAACATCTGTGCTTGATATTTTGTTACCTGTTTCTGAACTTTTGCCTCTGAGATTTGTTGAAGATTTTGATGCTTAAAAAATTATTTAGTGTTTCTTACTTTGAAGGCTAAGAATCTCTGTAATATTCTTAAATTATTGAAGACATAGTTTCAGGGAAATATTGTAGGTGAATACCGAGAGAGGAGAGCTGCACAATCAAATGAAAATTAAATATTGAGACAGCAGTAGCTTAGTTAGCTACAGTGCAGAAAAGCAGGGTCCACTGCTCAGAGCTTGATTTTGCCTTCTCAGGCAGCTGATCAGCCATGACCTAATTACAACTGTCTGTAATAGATTGTATCTAAAGCAAGGGGACAGAGCCACAGTGAATTTGCTTAGATAAACACACAGTCACACAACATGTCCTCAGCTCGGTTTGCTGTGGGATATGATGTTCTTTTACTAAGTCTGTTTGTAAGATGAGTTAAATTAAGCTTAAAATTGGATGAGAGAAATTTGGCTGAGAGAAATTTTGCCAGTGTTCAGGCAACAAGATGGCATGTAAAATGGTTCAGATCAGCACAACTTTACTACAGCTGTAGCAACTTATGGCTATCTTAATACCAATTATCATCTTAATACTTCCTCAGAAAATAAAAGATTTTAACTCTATTGACATTAGTGCTGTCTTACCACTCTGAATGCTAATGTCTGTTATAGAATCGAATACCTAATTTCTTAAAAATCTGTGGTATGTTCTCCCTCTTTTGTGCTTGTGGGATAAGTTGTTTGTAAGACATGTTTAACAGAGAAATGGATATGTTCTGCTGGTGTTCTCTGTTCAACTGCAAGTGATGGCAAGGTACTAATAACATATCTGATAACAGAGTAGAATTGATTATTGGCAAATTCTACATACCCAGAAATTCTGGACTACTGAGCATACCACGCATGCTGAATAAACAATGCTTTAATAGTAGAGCTGGTATGGATGCAGACAGTATGTTTGGCACATCTGGAAATGCTGAAAAATAGCAGAGAAGGGTGCACTGCTCCATAGATATTTCCCAGTGCACATTATAATGTTCTACCCTAGATTTCCATTATTGACAGACTGGAGAATGACTTATGTGGTACACTCACGTTACAAAAAAAAAAAAAAGATTTTTTTATTATTTTTTAAAACTTTATTTAATTGGAAAGATAAATAAAAAATAATATATATATTTTTAATTAGCCTGATATATATTTTTCCACAGTTTTCGCAGCAACTTAAAAATTAATAAATTATTTTTTTCATTGTTGGGTGATGGTTTAGCCTTGAAAAAGAATTTTATATATACATTTTTAATGAAATAGTATTTTAAAATGAAATTATTAAAAAAAAATTTAAAAAACCAAATGAAACTTTAACCTTTAGGTATGTATTACTTTAGCATACTGGAAAAAAAAATAACAAATCCCTTAATTAATTCCCTCAGATCTCTTCAGGGAAATCCTTCCCAAGTCTAAGAGAAAAAACTTCTGTTGTAATTTCAAAATGTTAAGAAAAATGGAAATGACTATGAATGTTTAAGAAGTGACTCAGCCTACTTCCTCTTTGAGAACAAAAAATAACCATTGCTCTGATGTGAATAGGACCTAAAGAAAAGTGATTAATATGTGGTATTTTGTTTTTTCCAATATTTATATTGTTTATCACTGTATTTCCCATTTAACATTTTGCTCCTCATTTTTAAGTTTAGGAGTTTTATATCTCTTCAGAGAATCTTTCAAGAGGCTGTGCAGATGTATTAAAATCTTCAGACTGCTTAAGGTTTTCAAGTCTAGACCAGGTGCTTGGACATGCATTTTAGTGCTTTGATATAAACTTTTCCCTTTCTTATTTGCAAAAGGCAGCCTGTCTAGAGGTGCTGACCAGGAGCTGAAACCTTAGATTTCAGGAAAATTGCAGTTAGTTTTAACAGAAGATAGAGCAAAGAGTGCAGTAGCAAAGTATTTAACACATTTATGGCAACCATATGGCATTGAATCTGAAGTTTTGAGGCATGACTTTGGGCTATTCAGTTCCAACATGGGATATTTTGCTTTTAAAATGAGCAATGAAAAGAAAGAACAAGGTAAATAATTGAGATGTACCTGTTCATCTGATCCATTTTGTACACTAGTCCTACAGCTGAGAGGACTTTGGCTGTAAAGGAGACCCACTTAGATTTCTCCCTTAAACACTGATTGCAAGAGTAATTACATGAGAAACAGTCTAAGCACAAAAATTGATAATCATTCATATGGTAGAAACAAAAAAAACAGGGAAAACAAGATTATCTTTTTTCTCTTTTATTGTTTCTTCTGTTTCTCCTCTCTTCTAGACAATACTTTTTGAAGGAAATTTGCTGTAAATAAACATTTATCACATTATTTAAATACTTCCCAGTAACAATGGTGGGTTTTTTTAAAGGACACCTGCAAAGACACTGGCTTTAGCACTTTAAAATAGCCTATTTGAGAGAAAGAAAATGAGGCAACTGCTGTCTGATTCCCAGTAAGAGTTGTTATAATCATTGTCTTTATGAACTTACATCTTTTTTTTATTAACTTCATCGTATATTTTACAGATTTCTTCATATTCTGATTCTCCATAAAAGGGAGAGTCCATGAAGTTTCTCTTTATACTTATTAATATCTATAAAAAATATTTCTGACATGTTTTTCCTCAGAAGTCACAGTGACTTCTGACCTAAAATTCAGTCACAAATACATTTATACAATCTCTTATAATCTTCACAAATATGAATATGTTATGTGCATGTGTTATTTTTCTAGGTGACTTGCTAAGCAAAGTCTTTACATTTACAAGTCATGAAGCATAATGAAATACTCTGATCTAAACCAAATAACTTTTATTTTTTTTAAAAGATATTAGTTGAATTTTGTAGAAAAATCTCATACAAGAGTGATTGATGTATGAATAAGTAGTGTTTAAAACAATCTATCTTGCATTTTATTAACTAGGAAACCATGGCTATTTCTTTGCTCACACATTTTTTCAGGATAAATAATATATTTCCAAATATTGACTAAATCAAAATTTTGACCAGTGGTAAGGTTATTGATTTTATTTCATCTTGAACTACATAACTCATTCTCATACATTTGATCACAACCGATTGGAAAGCGGAAATTTAGGTGGCTGTGAGCCAACTGAACTGAATCCAAAATAAAGTGCTAAGCTTTGACATGTTACCCTTGAAAACAATAGCTGAAAGAAAACTAAAATTCTTCTGCTGCAGTCGAACATTTTACACAGCTTTGGAGCTAATTACTGTGGGCACGTCAGACACGCAGGCTGGTCTCTTTCCAGACCACTTGTTTCAAACTCTTGAGTTTACATTTAACAAAACTAATAAAAAGGCACCATACCAACCAGTTTCACAGATTTACTTGTTTTGATTAAGAAACACATGATAACAAACAATTGGGATGTCACAATCATCATTTTGCTTGTTTATGACAGTCTTTAGTCAAATGAATAAGCAAGTATTAAAAACCCAACAAATTTGTATTTTATCTCTAATGATAATGAGTATCCATATCTTCACATCGTTTTTTATCAGATTTATTCATATTTATTATCTGGCTTCTATATAAATGCAGTTTCAATACATGGCTTATGACTGGACCTTCCAAAAACTGCATAATAAAAAACACTTACTATAAAGCTCAGTAGGCAACAGGTTTGGTTTCACATTATACAACACAAGAACTACAGTGTAGGACTGGATTTACATTTCATGATAATTCAGTCCTGGTCTGCATTGAAACTGTCACTCTTCCTACCACATGTAGGTACCACTCCTGTGCCAACCAGTGACCTTGAGTAAAACAAACAGCACCAAGGAGAAATTTGCAAGATGGAAGAAGGAAAGAGAATCATAATTAGGACATTTGAATTATATTGTATATAATTGATGATAAAAATGAGGATCCATGATGTATAAACTAGGTTTTAAAAAGAAAATCATGGTGGTTTTTAATAAGAAATATCCACATATTTTTACACTGTAGTATTGACTTGATGCAAGAAATCACTAAGCAACTTCTGTAAGAAGAAAAAAGAGCTAACTTTTTTTTTCTACTTCCACAGTTGCCTTCTAGACTTACCAGCTGTTATGCAGTATCCTTCTAAATAGAAGAAGTATTGGAAAGAGAGTTCTAAGAAGTTTGACCCTAATGTCAAATGGTTATGATGTAACTTTGGTAATAATAGGTTTCAAAAGTTTAATAACCCAGGACACAGGCTTTCTTTCTATAATGTAGAATACATTGTGCTGGGCTTTATAAATGGATGCACAATTTGAACGATAGGTACTTAGTTAAAAATAGCTGCTCCTTTTGGATCAGACTATAAATTGCCAATAATTTTTTCCATGAAATAACAAGTGTGAACTGCAAACTGCAATGCACAAAGGAAGAGGGAAACGTAAAACTTTCCAGGTGCATGGTTTCTATTTCTCTATTCTGACATTCTTGATATGTTCAGACATTCAGACAACTTGGAAGACACACTGTGAGTTTGAACAGTAATTTACATCATTTGATAGCAATAAAACAAACCAACCAACCAAACAAAAAGCGATGAGAACGCTCAATTACAACACTAGTAAAGGAGTTTATAATTATTTGAATTATAAAGAAGGTAGTCACTTTGGTCAGTAGATGTTTAAAATAGACAAGAAAGATCATCATGAAATAAAAAATCTGAAGAATCTTAATTCTTATGACAGCTGAGCAAAAAAAGACAGCTTTTCTTTAAAACAAAGAAAACTAGTGCTTATGAGCATGTCTGATAGGAAGATAAGCAAGAGCAGATCACAGAAGCACCTATAGTTAATTTAAGAAGTAAATTTCCAAAACTTAATGCACCTTATCTCCACACGCGTCAAATTCAGTGGTACTTGTGCAATTTTAAACTTTATATAGGATTTTTAAATTCTTTCTCCCTGAGGGAATATATCACCACAAAGTTTGAAAGTCTTTATTGCACAGCTTTAAATACCTGCTTTGTAAAGCTGCTTTTCAACTCATAATTTCTGTAATCTCCTTTCACTAGTCTCTTCTATAATCTGATATATAAGCAAATACTTTAGAATAACAGGAAACTACATATTACTTGGATTTTATTTGTTTCTTCTGCAGATTACATTTATTGTGCTTATCTGTAAAGCATCTTTTTGTATGAGTTTTACAGAAAGGATTGCATGGAATTGTTTTCTTTGCTGACAGGGGAGAGGACTTGGTGATCAAGGAGGTCTGTGGCACTCATAGATCCATATAATGGTATTGGAATACTTTATCTCTTACAGAGTGAGCACTGCATGAGAGCTATGCTTTTCAACAGTTTACACATCTGACAGACTGTGCTATTACTTAATTATTTTGCATTATTTCATGGTCATAGTGAGCTGCCTATATATCCAATCTATAATTTCATGCACTGGCCATATTAGAACTGCCTTCTCATTTGAGATAATGAAGGTTCTCTAGAAGTGGATGGAGCATATCTATGGAATAAAAGGAGACTCTGAGAGATCACGTTGGCTAAGATCAAAGGCATGTCTTAATGATAATGATAATTTGACTCTTCAAATCTTTGTTTAATCTTTATGTTTGCAAAAAGATGAACTCAGTATTGCTAGTGTGACAGGGTGGGGGTGAAATGAGGGAGAAGAGAGCTGATAGGAGGGAAGCAGAAGGGAGGAAAGGGGAGGCAGGACTGTATGCAATAATCTGACCATCCACCCACTTTAACCTGGTGATTTTATTTCTTGCTAGTTTTCTTGGACTTACAGTACAGACATGTCTTTGTTTAAGTTATAGATTTGGATAACCCAAATTGAGATAGAAATGAATACCTGATTTAAGTGTAAACACCTATGCCACAAAGCTGGGGTAAACTTGCAAGAGGAGCTGGTTGGTTGGTTTCTAGAAGATCAATGACCCACCTCTGTAGCCTAGTGACTGATATAAAAACTCTGTGCTAAAAAAAAGTGTAACAAAACTGTATGAAATGAGGCACTGCAGGAACAGCAAAGGGATACACAAAGAGTGTGACACAAGGTGTGATAGTTTCAGAAAACTATATATAACAGAGTAAGCTCTGACAAACATTAGACAGTTTATTCTCTCTTGTGTAGAGTCTATCTTAACTATTAGGACTGACACCGACATAATCCTGCCTGATCTAGATGACAGTGGACTTTGGTGGTGAATCAGGTGAATATGCTATAATAATTTTAGCATCTAACTAACAGGAAGGTAATGTCAGTACTTTACAATTATAAGTCTTTGACAGAGAAACAGATATATTAGCATGAAGAAACTTGAAAGAGAAGGGGGGACCTTTTCCTTTTTTACTAATTCTCAAAGTTAACAGCACAATAGGAGCTGGTCTATACCAGATTTTCCTTAAGATGACAGGATAATGAATGTTAGCTCATGATTTAAAGGGCCAAACCATAGGATAGAGTGGAGACATCTCTCCTCTGCTTTGTAATACGTTCTCCTTGATGTACTGTAGAAAAAAAAAAGAAAAAAAAAAGAAAAAAAAAAGAAAAAAAAAGAAAAAAAAAAAAAAAGAAAAAAAAAGAAAAAGGATAAAATGTTAGGTCATACTGTATTTCTTCCAGTAATTCAGAAAGTGTTCTTTAGTTGAGAGTTATTAAGCCACTTTCAAAAACCTAGAGTGAAAAATTTCAACCCATGCTACAGGGAGCCATGTCTTAATAGAGTAACCCTCAGCACTGTATTTTGTATTATATGATGAGCTAACTTTCATGTTTTCATTTTCTTTAGAGAAGACCAAGTAGCAATGATGCAGTGCATGTGCTGAATATAAAAACCTATCTTAAAAAGCACTATTAGGTACCGAGGAGATTGCATTTAATACTGACAGGCATGAGAAGACAAAACAGCCAATAGCAATAGTATTAATGAACAGTAGTGGTCTGAGCAGGCTAGTGACTGGAGCTACTGTTGCCTTGGACAAGAATAGACTCTATAATGGGTTTGAGTGCTAAAAACCCTTTCTAGTACTCAATGCACCTAGAGGGTGTATTGTGCCTAAGTAAACAAAATGAGTGATAACGCTCCCTTCTCTACTGACCTACATTGCAAAATGTACACTCACAGTGTTCTAATCAATTACTTTGCTAACCCAGCTGGCTCTTCCATTCTCAATCAATGAGATCACAGATGAAGCACTCATTCCCTATTTCCTTGGCCTGAATGAATATGGATTTGCTTATGAACTTAACACAATTATTGCTTTAAGGACAGAATGAGGAAAAAGATGTTTCTCAACTTAGCATGTTGGTGACAAAGTGTTAAATGACCTACCTGTTTTCCAGTGAGGTCAGTGGAAATTTTTCTACTTATTTTAATTAGGACAGCAGGAGGCATTTTCCTGAGATAAAGACTGAGGTTACAGATTCCTCATATGCATCTGGAATACAAAAGTCTCAAGTTTCAGAGAACTTGTGATTTACTTCAGTCTATGACAAACCTAGAGCACCACTGGAAAGTAAATAAAAAGTTAGGATTAACATCTGTGGTGTCAAGGCAGAAAAAATAGGTATTAACAAGCTCTTGATAAGGTTGTATGCTGATAGCAGCCTTTCCACATCTTTTACTGAGCTACAAAAAATTTTCATTTTTTCCCTCTCAAGGGTTTTGAGCCTTAAAACAATCAGGCAGGAAATCTCAGAATTAAATGCATTATATAAGAGTCAACTAACAGTCAGCAATAGACACGTTACTCCACATTTAAGGGTTTCAATATGCCTGACCTGGTTTTCAGAAATGCTGAACATCAACAACTGTCACTATCACCAGTGTTAGTAAACAGCTGAAAATCAAATAAATAAATACCCATGTTGAGGTTTAACTTCATCCAGCAACTAAGCACCACACAGCTCACTCATTCTTCCCCCAGTGATGTGAGGGGAAGAGAATCAGAAGAGTAAATGTGAGAAAATTCATGGGTTGAGATTTGAACAGTTTAATAATTGAAATTCTTAAAAAAAATTAATAGAAGTAGCCACAATAATAATCATCATCATCACAACACCAATATGGATAAGAATACATTGTAATGAAAAGGAAATAACACAGAGTGGTAAATAAAAAACAATCTATGGGAGTGAAAACAGTTCCTCACTACCAACTAACCTATGTCCAGCCAGTTCTTGAACAGCCACTCCCTGGTTAGCCTTCCCTCTAGTTTTATTGGTGAGCATGCCACATGGTCTGGAATATCCCTTTGGTCAGTTGGGGTCTGCTGTCCTGCCTGTGTCCCCTCTCAGTGTCTTCTGCAACACCAGTCTACTCACTGTGCGGTGCAGTGAGAAGCAGAAAAGGCCTTGACTCTGTGTAAGCACTGCTCAGTGGTAACTAAAAAAATCCCTGTGTTATCAACATTGTTTTCAACACAAATCCAAAACACAGCCCCATACTAGCTAGTATGAAGAAACTGAACTCTACTTCAGTCAAAATCAGCACAACCCAACACCCCAAAAAACCCTTGGGCCTCTCCCCAAGCAATGCATTAAGTGCTTATACAAAACAGCATGTCCTTAGCAACCACTCTCCTGAAAGAATGGAGGGTTCTCTTTTAGTTATGCATTTCTACACTCTTGCAAGACTCCAGTGTGCTTAAAGAAACAGTGAAATGTTCCTCTGCTCAGTGGGAAATTAACAAACTAAATTTAGACAATATCACAAAAGAAATGCTTGTTCCTAGCACTGAAAATATACTAAGAAATTTAAATGCTATTTGTTACATCCAATGAGTCAGAGCCTAACCATTTAAGTTAACATTATGCTAACACTGAGACAGAATTTAAAAAACTTTACACAATTTGGTTAGCATTACATAATTTCAATAGGAAAATTACATCAGCAATAACCACTGCTATTTATGCTTTCTTTAAAGCATGGACAGAAACTGGACTTTGTTCTTCAGTCTCGAAAACAAGAAATCCTTACATTTAGTCAGAAAGCATTTAGAAAGATAGAATTTGAATCAACTCAATAATATTGCATTGTAGGCTGCTCTTACTATCTGTTTTAAGCCATAATAACATCATCATGATTTGTCTCATAAGATTGCCTTACAGGTTAGGATTTTTATAATGACATTAGGATACCCTATCTAAAACATTAAGCATATTTTCAAAAACATTTTTGCACACAGAAACAGACACAAAAGTCAGAAGACATTTACAGGGTACAAAGCCACTGAACATATTTAAGGTGAAGACTGGAAGGAAACACAGTAGTTCAAGTGGCCATATGGTTTGTGAGAAGTCATCAAGCAGATATAGTTTTCTCTGACACTGTTTTATTATACTGTATCCCAAATTCTATTCAGTACAAAGATATTGGAATTATCTGCAAAATGATAGTTATGTGGGCATAGGAAATTTTTTCTATTTTTAATAAGTTTTAAAAAAATAATTTGTTTTACATGATTTAAATTTCAGGTCTCATATTATAAGTATCCATTATCACTCTTACAAATTACCCAAATTAATATTTACAGATTCCAGAGAACCATCTTCTCTATTTGAAAAGCAAAATGTGCTTTTTTTTTTATGATGCCTAAATAATATCAGATTTTTAAGTGAAAAAGAGGGATAAATATATGTAGAGCAAAGAAGAATAACTAGTAATCAGATGAGGTGGAAAATGGATGAATTTCAATTTTATATATTTATGTTTTATTTGTTATATTTATAGCATGTGTGTTCTGTAAACAGTGCCCAAAGCTCATGAATGAGACAAATATATTCAACTGTCAACATAAGAATGGGTTTCCAAAGCAAAGAAACAGAACTCATCTACGAGTAAGTCACAGCACAAAAAAATTACTCTTTCTTTGTATCTTTCTAGTACAACACCTGATGATAAAGACAATATTCCCCAGGTATGTTTTCTTTCAACACAAGAAGAAAAAGACTAGATACCTTTATGTTAGCCAGCGAAATCTGGCATACACTGCCTGCAGTGTATTTGGGTCAATCAGCAGGATGAGTGTGTAAAAAAACTTCACATAGAAGAAATAAGTAAGACGGAGAAAAAGAATTGAAACTTCAGAGATGCTGAATCTCAGCTGTTAGAACAGGAATGTTAGGGAGGGAAAAGACTTCATTATGCACTTCGTCTATCTCAAGTGTAGACATAAGCCATGTAGTTTTTCTGGTTTTGTGTATAACGAAATATAGCCTAGTTGTAATCCAAACTAATTGCCATCAGATGTTACTGTGCTTGTTCAAAGTACGTACTGAAAAAGTAATGCCACACTAAAGTATTTGCATGTGGGGTCCGTGACCTACTTTAGAGGGAGTTCAAAAAGTTTATGAGAGGACACATCTTGCCTACGGTGGTAAGGAATGACCAATATCTACCTTAAAGCAGTTCACAGATCAGTTAATGCTTAGCATGATACAAGAAGTTTTATATGTGATTTAATATATTACTATAACCTCTTTGAGATCTTGAAGTAATAACTTCACAAGTAGTTTCAGTATTTTTTTTTCCATTTTTCTGACCTTATAACTATTAGTGCCATCATCTAGTCAGGTCGTTTTTAAAACTAAACTAGACTTTTCATCTAGGTCAGCTCTTTCAACTCTCAATCTGTTTTGTTGTGATTGTCTGTATTCACAGTATTTCTCTGATCCATGCTTATTATCCACCATCTCAGCAGCTGAATAAGCATTTTACAAGTCTAGGTAGCAGTTTCATATGAGAGAATAATTTGTACTGACTGCTCATTTCAGTCAAGTAATCATTTTAGAATTTGTTAATGATTGTCTCATATCTTTTTGTAGAGAGAACATATGACAGAGTGAATCTGAAATGTGTAAATATCAGATAGACAGCTTTTAAATGTAAGATGAAATTTGTCCAAAAGACTCAAGGAAACCACAAAGCCACAATAAAGGCCATAAAAAAGGTACAAATATTGTTAAGCTCTATAATTACTTTACAATTTAGAGGCCTCACAAATATGCAGATAATGTGCTTTCGTAATGTGGTTGAAATTATACTTCTGACACCACATGCTTTTTCCTGCCATCTGTCATAAGCCCGTTTATACCCTAACCTTCTTACTTTTTTAGAAGACAGAATAAATAAAACAAAAATATCTCCTGAAAAGCACTGGTACAATAATGTCACTTCATTAATTTTCATAGCATGTCTTTTTCCCATGTTAATACATTGCCCATTTTTTTCTCTTTTACTCTAGACAATAAACTTATGATAATTTTATTCTATTAGCAATTTTTTCAAAAATTAAAAAAAAAAAAAGTTTCCTAGCCTATTCTAGAGGGAGCCCCTCAGCTAAAAGCTGTGAGAACTTTGTGGACACTTACTAGCCATTTGAACACAACTAAACCTGTGGCCAAGGAAGTCTTCAGAAGCAAATACTTTGCATGGAGGCTGCTCATGACCATTACACTAACAGCGAGGAAAAGGCTGTGGTGGGAAAAAGGTAGAGCTTTTATATTCATGTATGTGCTCTGAATTTTGGTCTTAAAGCCAGAGTTTTCTCACTTACTATAAAATTGTGTACTGCAAAGTATTTTTCAGTCTGTTGGTGTATGCAAAAGTTCCCTGATCTGATACTTATAAATAGATAACAGTAAAACATTCAACACAGTTACCAGCTGATACAGGTAGGTAGATCGATAGATCGATAGATCGATAGAGCGATAGATAGATAGACAGACAGACAGATAGAAAGAGGTAGATAGATAGATAGAAATATATATATGTTTCTCAAATTTGCACTGAATCTCTGGGTATTGAGGGGGTTCAACAAATATTGGCTGATAATTCCCTTTGTTAAACCAGCTTTTATATATTGGATAGAAAATTTAAGATGCTTTGATGTGTAATGGATTGCAGTACGTTGATGTGTCAACTATAATTTGTCCAGCGAAAATGTATTTTTTTTCTTTTTTCTTCTGCATCCTTTGCTTTTTCACAGTGATATCTTATTTGAAATGAGGGCAAAGGAAGTAATAAAAGGGATAGCAATAAACTTGTGCCTCAACTAGAAATAAACAGACATTTCAGTGAGAAAATAAGAGAATTTGCCCATGAGTTTAATGGTTCAGAACACTGAGACTGAATATAAAGTTTATTTCTGTCCTTCCAAGTTCCATCTGCAGACTGCTGGAAATGACTCTGTAGTGTGTTCTGACATAGTGGTTATTTTATGTCTAGAACATTACAGTGCACTTGAGTCTTTTTATGACTAGGGAACCACTGTGTCCCTTAGTCTTTTCACCTTGTTATAGAGAGAAATAATTGCTCTAAAACAAGATGGAAAGAAGCCTATCAGAGCTTCAAATATAGAGGTTGGAAAATGCTTAATTTCTTTCAAAACTCCTACTGTCTTCCCACTGAACTTTGCAACACCTGAAAAAAAAAGAAAGGTACCATATAATCCAGCAGGTCTGTGAAAATATTGGTAGGTAAATAATATTTTTAATGTGATATCATTCACATTTTAGAATAATATTACTGATTGGTAACTCTAAATGTCTAACAATTTAGCTTTAGTTTATATGCTTTGATTTTTTTTTCCTTTATGTACCTTTATTTTGGACTCTGAAGCATACATTCAAATCACTTTCTCAAGGGCAGTTTAACTCCACAGTAAGACAGATAGTACAATTAAAAATTATTTTCTTTGAGAAAACTATAAAACTAAAGTCTTTAGTGTGTGTTTACGGCATACCATAAAGTGGGTTTTTTTGTGCAATCTTGAAAAGTAATATTGTGTAAATAATGAAGATTTTAAAAAAAAGCCTGGAACTTTCACATACAAATTCTAAATTAAGGTTTTCTCAATAAAAACAGATTAAATCCAGAAAGCTTATATATAAACTGCCAGCATAACAGTTACTGTGGTCTATAAGCATTTGTGCCAATTGCAGGTGTAAAAAAACCTTGAAAACATTTGTATACTTGTTATAAGAAAATGCTTTGGGACAATGTGGTATCATTTTTATACAGTAAACACGTGATTAGAAATATTTGTAGTGTCATTCTCAGAAGCTTGAAGCCAGACTTAGGGGAACAGAACCAAGCAAGTGCTTATAAAAAGTATATTAGTTGTAGTCTGTACAGGTCTGTGACAAGTGATCTTGTAAATCATAATCTGCTTTGATTTAAGAACACTAAGGACCACGCAGATTTCTTCATAACACAGAACCTGAAACATTTAATGTTAATATAAACAGACTACTGAAACTGTAACTTTTATTTATTTAGTGATCCCCTATTGTCAGCAAGGTACAATAGCCAGAAATAAGAATAGCTAATCCTTCTTAACAACAGGAAATCACGGCCTGATTTGGTCAGATAAATAAAGATACTCTAGCAAAAAATGTCCATAAGTACTCTAATACAGTATCAAAGCCTTCAGTCTCTGTTCTTATAATACATAAAACAGAAAAAAATTAATTTTTGGTTTCAAAAATCTACAGCATACTCTAAATTATAATAGGTTAACTCATTCTTTTCTGCATAGGAGTACTGATATGAAAATTTGGGAATCCTGGTATAAAAATCAGAAAACCTAGTTTTACTTGTATTCTATCCCTATGTGGAAAGGTTTATTTCTTATGTTGGAGTGCTCTAGTGTCATATTGGCATATCTGGATCCATCCCGGCAAAGCCATCTCTGTAAGTATGTGTGAGTGTTTGCATGTGAAACTATATATGTATATTCTTGCAGGTGTATACATAATTATACACACACATATATCTATGCTTGATTGTATTAGTCACAAAACACAGAAAATTTAGTCTTCTGGTTTTAAAATCAGCATTTTATAAGATGTGCCACTGAAGTGTTCAAAATAACAATTATTAGATTTTTTTTTTTGGCAAGAAGCAGGGAATGTAAATAAAGGCTATTTACTTTTAAATATATTCAGTTCTCTACTTTCTTATACATTATTATTTACTGTTTGTAATGCTTAATTAACCTTAAAATTTTCAGTGAACAAGGCTGAGGTAACAAATAAGATGTTTTGAATTGTGATTTCTTATATCATCCACTTGTAAGCACTGAGAAACAGTAAGAGAAAAACAAAATAGCAGTCTGGTTTGGGTGGGTATATTTTAATGAAAAAATGATGACATGAGAAAGAAATTATAGCAAACTTGGCAGTTTCTTAAATAGGATCCAGCTGAATTTATTGGATGGAGTGCAAGAGACCAAGGTCAAAAAGGAAAAAAACCTGATTTTGGATTAAAAGCTGTTTTCATTTTTCTAGATATACATGGGATTTATTTTATAAGTTATATGCATATGTGTGTCTGTATTTTTTTAGATAGAGCAGAGATATAAGGTAGAGGAAAATTTCCCAACAAGTTTTAAGCTATTTCCTCTTTATCTACCCCCATTTGGCTCAGTGCTGTCAGAATGGAGAAACGTGATACAGAATGGAGAAACATTATAAAGCCTGCAGAAAATATAATTTCCATTCTCATCTTAAACTGATCACTGAATCAAAATGATTCAGGAAAATATACCTTCATAATTATTGCCATAAACAAAATTACGTGAAAGCTGACCATTCCCTAGGCACTTAAGGGAAGATACATGGACACTAACTGAGATTTAACTGGTATATATTCAGAGAGACAGTGTATGAAAAGCGTATAAAGAACATATAAGTAGTTATCATGATTAGAGTAGATTGAAAAAGGGTGTATGTTCCTCTACCAAAACAAGGATGACAGAGTTGCTTACCATTATTAAAATAAAAATAATAATAAAAAACCCCAAAAACAAACACATGGGAAGTAGGGAATTTATTCATTTGAGCAGAAAGAAGGATCTGGATCATGCAGTGTTTGCCCACACTGTAGCTGCTGAGTAGGCGCAGAGAAGTGCAGAGGGAAGAATTTTCTTAGTCCTGGAGAACAGGTCCACTAGCTGACACTCTCTGCCCCGCATGAAGATGACACTCTCTGCATATGAAGATGCAGAATTGTAATCCTACCTCCCTTATTAATTCATTTTGTATGCACACATTCATGACAATTAATGCATTTTAAGAGAAAAGTAGGAAACCTGAATTTAAGACAATAACTAGAATCATTACTTGAGCTCTCTGTAAAGAAAAGAAGTTGACAAATCCCATTGGGAAAATAAATAAAGAGAGATTTTAAGATTTTAATCTTATAATTTTAATTCTTCCCAGCTATCTCCTACAGATAACTACACATTCATTCCTTATTAAAAACACTTAAATAGGCTTAAGCTTTTTCTCTCCAGTGTTAACTGGATTTTATGTACAACATATTGCAGAAGAAGGATGGAAGAGTGGACTGAATCAAGTTTAAAATTCAGAACTCTCTGTCTTCTTAAATGACCCACGTTAACCTGTGCACAGAAGTGTGTAATTGCCTGTGTCTATGTCCATGTCTTCATGTCTGCATCTCTGTGCGTAAACAGGTTTCAGCTTGTAACACCTGTACTCTGATTTAAAGCAAGCTCCAGCCTAATTACATGAGTAAGTATCATGCCCAAGCCAGTCAAGTCCACCGTTTCAGCTGATCTTATTATCTCAGGAACAGCACTTCTCTAACATAGCTGGACAGCATCTGGCTGGTGTAATGTGAGCATACACCCATGCACACATTTTTGCAGACACGCCCTAGAAATTAAATTCTCTTCTTGCCATGTAAGTCTAAAACTATTACTGTCATACAAAGATAAGCTGGTATTTTTCCACTTGTTTTTGTGGTGAACTGTACATCATAAAAACTTATTTTTTTCTCACAAAGAAGAAGCTCCTTGACACTTATAGCTGTATTGATCATTTTCTTGGAACTTGGAGTTTCCACTTGATAACATCCAGAGAGTTTTTTGAGATTTTTTTTTTTTTTTTTTTTCGGGTGAACCTTCACTTTGTATTATTTAATTCTGTCTGCTTTCTACTGTCATATGGTTCTTCCTGTATATAGCTCCTGTACAGTCTAATACTCTGAAAGTGTTAGTCACCATCCAGTATGATCCTTGAAAGTCCATTCACTAATCTTGTCACACTCATTAATACCACTTAGTGACTGTTATTCAATTACCTTTTCTCTAATTACTTAAATGCTGATGTTTATGACATGGATTCAATCCTCTGGTATGCTAAGAGCTGAAAGCCTTTTTTATCAATATTTTAAGAGTCATCCATAGATGAGGTCAGTTAGCCTTAGCTAACAACCAAAAGCCCACCCAACCATTTACATACTCCCCCTCCTCAACAGAATGAGAAATCTGTTGAGTCAAGATAAAGATGGAGATTGTTACAATTCACTATCACAAGTAAAGCATACTCAGCTTGGGGAAAATGATTCAATTTATCCAGACTTGCATAGTGAGAAACAAGAAGATAAACTTTAAATCAACACTTTTTTGCACTTTTCTCAGGTCCTTCTCTTCACACCGACCTCACCACCCTGAGCAGCTCAGGGGGGAACTGTGTTTGGTGAGGCATGTTTTATGGTAAGTACACAGCAATTTCTTTCTCTCTCTCCTTCCTCAACAGACTTTTCCTCTGCTTTTGCGTTGTCTCTGTGTGGGACATACATCCTGCAGGAATATCCCAGGCCACAGTATATATCTACTCCACCATGGAGAGGTTCATTCTCCTTCTCTGACCTAGGTATTTCCTTTATTGTTGCCACACTTTTTGTACCCTCTTCCTCTCTATTTTATTAAGTACATTTTCCCAGAGGTGCCATGGAAACAGCTGGAACAGGCAGTGTCTGGCACCAACCTCTTCCCACAGAGGCCATCCCTGCAGCCCCATCCCCTCTTGCCTCTCTGCTACCAAAACCTTGCCATCTACACCCAATACATTAGTTCAACACTCAGAAATACAGTTTTAATACTTAAGATATAACATTATATTAATTTCATTTTAACTATGTGTTATTTTGGGACACTTTTTTTCATCCCAGATAATGAGGTTTTGGATGAAAAATGGAGGAATTTTTGCAGGACTTTGTGAGAGCTATTCTTCACAATCTATAGATTTTACAGCCAAAAGGGGTATAAATTCATCTGGTCTAGTGTTCTATATAATGCAGACCACAGAGTTTCAGCACTTGCAGTTTATTCTGTTCTGGTCCTGATAAATGATGTTTGACTAAAACATGTATTTTAGCCGTGCTTAGAAGCTGTGAAAAAAAAAAAAACCCTGTTGAACTTCACATTCGTAGTGACTGCCTTCAGTTTGAGGTAAGTGTAAAGAATGATCAAGTTTCTTAAAACTCAGACTTTAGGAGAAATCTTAAGTTATGGTTGCACCGTATGGTTTAAGACAGTCCATGAAGCTTTATGCAAAATGCCTGTGCTATTTATATAAAATTAAAAAAAAAAAAGAAGTAAAAGTGTACAGAAATAAAAAAAATATAGAAGTTAAAACTCACAGAATTATAAAAATCAAGAACAAAATCTACCAAACACAACCAGGAAGCTTTTTGCAACATCTCTGACTGATGAGAAAAGTTTTGCACGATGTATGAAAGGGAATAAAAAAACTAGTTTGTTTCCTCACAAAAATTTCCCCATGAATTCTATGTAAGTAAACACTGACGCATGAAAGAAATGCTACATATGAAAAAGAATTAGTGATTTGGGAAAAAAATGTCCTCCGTTTTCCATGCAGCCAGTGCAGATATTAAGTCTTAAATTACAGACTTAAAAAAATAAAAATGTAGAGAATATAAGCCTTAAATATAGAGAATATAAGGCGTTTCTATTTGTGAAAATTCTTTATACTCAGTTCTGTATGTTATTAGCCCCACCTATTTTCTCTCTACACAATGCATTCCATGACCAAAACATAACCTGTTTCAGTAAAACAAGGAGCAGTTTTCCATTGACATCCTTGACAGAAATCTTCCCATTCAGCACACAAATAGGACAGCAACACTACAACTCAAGTAAATTCCTGCAAGGGAGCTGTGTTGATTTACCAAAGCTCTAATAACGTATTGACAGTATCTGTAAGATGTATTTAGCCTCACTGGCACTGTTCATTTTACCTGAAGTAAACCCTAGGATGTCACTCTAGCAGCCTGTGGTCAGGAATCTGAAAAGATCTCATGTGAAGAACCAGTGAACAACCACTGTCATTAAGTTTATATGTATATTTCTCTCCTAATACTCTTAGGTGTCAAGACTTGTGAATACTTGTGAATATTCAGGCTTCATAGTGAAGTTACACCATATCTGGAAGGCTGTATCTGGACTGGATGATCAGAAACACCTCAAGTTCTATAATATTGCCATTGTTATTAAATGGAGTA
Organism: Pyrocephalus nanus; assembly: GCA_038380795.1. NCBI lineage: Eukaryota > Metazoa > Chordata > Aves > Passeriformes > Tyrannidae > Pyrocephalus > Pyrocephalus nanus. The sequence goes on along the minus strand of CM076265.1, from coordinate 44,408,418 downwards.
TTTGCATAAAGGACAGTTAATTTATTCACCAAGTACATTTGTACAAACTACTGTGCTGTATTTCCTGGCATTATGAGAAACATTTTGTCTCATCCTGCCATGGAGGAACTAGCTCAAAAGATGGGCAATCAAATGTAGCTTAACTGCAGGTTAAAAGGCAAAAGTCAATAAAGACAAAGGGCAAAGCCGTTAGCAGAAATTTATTGATGTCCTTCAGTGTTTTGTCCAAGCCTTTCTCTTTATTGCTCTACCTTTATTCTTACAGGACAAAATCACTCAAGTCCTTATATAGAATATAAACAGAGCACTTGCTACTCAAATCTGACTGTTTCCCTCAAATCATCTGCTGCTTTTTGGATCATGTTGCTTTCGTCCTGTGAGGCTGTGGTTTAATTCCAGAGGCTTTCCTGTAAGTGAATAAAGTACTGCCAAAGCCATCAGCAGCCTGATTCAACCTTTAGCAGGCCAGGCAGAATTAACCCTCAGGAACTGATACCCGTTCAAGGAAGATAAAAACCCAGGCAAGGGCGTTAGTGTGAACTTGCAGCATTAAACTAAAAGGAAGTTTGTTCTCTTTCTAATGCTACATAGTAGTGTTTGAGTAATGAATCTGAAAAGCTAACTACAAAGACAACGGGAGAAGGAAACGAGAAAATAAGGGGCTTAATAAAAATCATGGAGAGAAAAACACAGGTTTATTGTGACAAGTATTAAAAAAAGAATATACATAATAAAGAGGGAGAAACACGGACACTACAAGAATCACTCTTGCAAACCAATGTATTACATGGGATTGCAAGGGAGTACTTTTTCCCTGCAGGCTCTGATAATTTATATGATCCTATTTTGATTTTCATTAAAATGAAGGGGAGAGACTGTCTTTTTACTACAAGAAAGCATTGCTACTGGGAATTTGCACTCAGAGGAAGGGGGTAGAACTGTCTTCAAACACAAGGTCTAGGCACTGATATGTAAGTTCCTTTAATTCTCTCTGTATCTTTATACTAATGTAAAAAATGAGGGGCTTTTTGAAAGAAATGTAAAGGTACCTCAATACCTTATAATGTAATTTTCATGTCAACAGCCTTGGCATCTTTTGAAAATCTTCACCTAGACGACTAGGGGAAGTTGGAATGGCTTTAGGGCTTCACTTATTCATGCTTTGGTACTTTTCTCCCCTGTGTGTTGTTCTTTTTTGTAAATAAAATTCTTTTTTTTTCACCTTTTATTTTTTGGTGGGGTAGGTGTGGGTGATGGGAGGAGAAGGAAGAACAACCTTCTGGATTAGATTTATGCAACGAAATAGGGTCAATATTATAATAAAAGAAAAAATTAAAAGAAATTTACAATACTGGATTGCCAAATATATTTAAATACAAAGTAAATCACATTCTCTAATTTGCAGTGACTATTCCCTATTTGGTGTGATTTATATACAATAAATAATTTCATAAATAAATCATTATGGATACAAAGGGAATGATGATTTATTGACAACTGGGATTAAGTTATGTATGTATGTGTGTATGTATGTATGTATTTATTTATTTATTTATTCCTTGTCTGGCCAAAATTTAGTTGTCCAATTTATTTTGCAGTCTGCTTTAAGATTCTTTTCTTCCCAGTGACCATAATGTATCTAGGAATCATTTTACTCTTTCATCTTATATGTTAAAGATTGTGATATTTTGTATCCTGCCAATGCACAACAGGAGAAATTCCGAGGATGCCTCCCACCTTCCTTTACATGCATGACTTTTTGAAAGTGTCTAATAGAACTATAAAGTCTTATGTTTCCGGGTGGTCTATTCTGTATTTACATATGTGTAAATTTCTTTTTTATCTGAAAATACTAACACAAGCATATGTGCATATGAGTGCATATGCACTGAGGTACTTGAATGTATATTTTTTCTTGTTAAAGGTAGCTGAAGAAAAGGTGCCAATGAATTAATGAAATACATGTTCTTTGTGTTTCATGAAGCTTCAGAGACCTTAAGAAATGTCATCTTTTAAATAGTCATAGAATTGAAAATGCAAATCCTAGGAAATATCAGGTTCTCTGGAGTTAGGACAGGAAACAAATATATTTGATACTTTATTTAAATAAGAACTCAAAGGGGACTTTTTATGGAATTTTTTGACATGATTTATATTGTTTCTTTCTTTATTTTATTTAAACTTCCTGAAGATGATGGTGTGACCACCTGATCTACCTGCTGTAAATCCAAAGTATCTGAATTAATTCAGCTGTTTGGAATTAAAACTCTTTTTTTTTTTTTTCTTTCTTTCTTCTTTATTTTTTTTTCCAAATAGATGCAACTTACTTATTAAAGCCAATTAAACATTCCTTTGAGAATGATTTATCAGATCAAAGATGACACTTTATGATGTCTTTTTCTACCCCTCAGAAGATCAAGATAGTTGGAACTACTATCTTAGCAGATGGATGGTGGGACACCTAGATCTCAATCCCTAATTCCCCTGAAGCAGAAGTTTGAATACAAATCTCATGTCAAGATGGAGACACTAAAATAAACAAAAATAAGTCTTGGGTGAAAATGTTTGATTAGAAAAAAGCATTTTCCACTATGGTATACTGAGGTTTCCCAAACAAAGGGAGGGGAAAGGGAAATGAAAAAAGGGAAGAGTAAGGAAGGGAAGGGGAAAGTAAAAACAGAAGAGGAAAAGGAAAGGGAAAGGAAATGGAAGGGAAGGGAAAGGAAATGGAAGGGAAGGGAAGGGAAAGGAAATGGAAGGTTTGGGAAGGTTTGGGAAGGTTTGGGAAGGTTTGGGAAGGGAAGGTTTGGGAAGGTTTGGGAAGGTTTGGGAAGGGAAGGTTTGGGAAGGGAAGGTTTGGGAAGGGAAGGTTTGGGAAGGTTTGGGAAGGGAAGGTTTGGGAAGGGAAGGTTTGGGAAGGGAAGGGAAGGGAAGGGAAGGGAAGGGAAGGTTTGGGAAGGGAAGGGAAGGTTTGGGAAGGTTTGGGAAGGTTTGGGAAGGTTTGGGAAGGTTTGGGAAGGGAAGGGAAGGGAAGGGAAGGGAAGGGAAGGGAAGGGAAGGGAAGGGAAGGGAAGGGAAGGGAAGGGAAGGTTTGGGAAGGGAAGGTTTGGGAAGGGAAGGTTTGGGAAGGTTTGGGAAGGGAAGGTTTGGGAAGGGAAGGTTTGGGAAGGGAAGGGAAGGGAAGGTTTGGGAAGGGAAGGTTTGGGAAGGGAAGGTTTGGGAAGGTTTGGGAAGGTTTGGGAAGGGAAGGGAAGGGAAGGGAAGGGAAGGGAAGGGAAGGGAAGGGAAGGGAAGGGAAGGGAAGGGAAGGGAAGAGAAGAAAAGAAAAGAAAAGAAAAGAAAAGAAAAGAAAAGAAAAGAAAAGAAAAGAAAAGAAAAGAAAAGGAAAGAAAAGAAAAGAAAAGAAAAGAAAAGAAAAAAAAGAAAAGAAAAGAAAAGAAAAGAAAAGAAAAAAGGAGAAAGAGGAAAATAAGGAAGAAGAAAGGAGTCAAAGATTTTATTTAAGTTTTTAAAGAGTAGGTAACTTATTTCAGCTCAAGAACAAAAAGTTCTAAAGAAGAAGGGAGTATTCATTTAGGCACATCACACTTAGTGCCAAAACACAGCATCAATCATTAGAAGATAGATGGATTAGGGGGAGCTTTTGAAAAATCTCCATGAAAATTCTTCATCTCCTGAAGGGGACAGAAGGAGAGGACAGACAGAGGAGTGGGCACAGAAATTCAGCTTAATATCTTCCTCTTTAAAACCTGGGGAAAAAAGCCTTGATTGTGAGAAGGAATAAGGATAAACAAAATATCCTATTTCTACTTTGGTTTTGAAGTCATATGCAGACTGCAACACTTCACATTTCCTTGTAGGTTTGGATGTCTTTGTCAGTATCCTAAGATATTCTGTACATCTTTCCCGTAGCTTGCCCTTATCCTCACCTCCTACAGACTCATATAAAACCCCTTTCATGGCACTACCAATGGGGTTTCACGAAGTTCATACTTCCAAACCCCTTTAAGACAGAATTTTGTGGTGTTTAGGATCTGTCAAAGAGATTAGTGAAGAGAGGCAGAGAGGGTACATTTGGGAAAGACAGGTCTTTAAGAACACTGAGCAACTGTGTGTTCAGTTCTTTGTCCAAGATGCTTGACTTTTCAAAGTCTGAGAAAAGCTTCCTTGAGGGATATGAATTTTACATGAGCTACTCTGTGTCACTGTATTTTCTTCTTTGACAGTGTCAATTTTATTTAGCTCATTAATACTATTTTTATGAATGATTTAATCACCAATAAGTAGAAGAGATTTGATTTCCTGTATCTTAATTATGAATCATTAAGGGCTCATTTCTTAAAAGTGTTTACCAACTTTAATTCAGCCATGGTCCCTAGTATATCAAAACAGAGGCTAGATGCAATACATTCTTTCCTAATGTGCTTTCTATTCATTGCTCAGCTTATGTCAGGAGGAAAAGATATGAAAGATATTGGCCCCAGCTGTCTACTGTTGTAGCACTAGCTATAATTTGCTAAATCAGCTTGGAATAAACACTCTAATATCTAGTAAATTTTGTTTTACATGTAGCAGACCAACTAAGCACATGATGCATGTACATGGAGTTAATGTAGATCAGCAATTCTTGCTGCTGCAGTTTTTCTGCAAAGTATGTTCAATAGCGATAATTTTTCTCTGTCATTCTTTTTTTATATCTTGGATTTATTATTTGTAAAAGATTCAAAAACATAACCATTTCTTATCCATATCAGAATGCTTTTCAGATTCAGTTACAGAATATTTTATATTTTGTTCTGGACTATTTATTTTTGAGGTTGTCTTTTTGTACCTTATTGTACCATTTTCCCTAGTAAGTGATTAATTATGTTCCTATGCATTGTCAAATCAAAAGAATGAAATATTTATTCACTGGAGAGTCCTGATTTTGTAATTCCTATATCTGATACTCAAAAGGAAGCCAACTCAGTTTGTAAAAGAGTCTGGATTATGAGTGTCATATTTTCTACTTTAATAATAAGATCATTTAAAATAATGTGCTGAGACTTTAGAAAATGAAGAATTTGTGACAGAAATCAGATAACAGAAACTAGACGAAACAGATCACAAATAATGGGTAATTATTTAGGTTGCTACCACCTCTCGAATAAATCTTCAAGTATTTTATTTTAGTATTGTTCTAGAAAAACTTCAGTCTTTCCCTTGGGTAACTTCCTTAAGAGTCCAGTTAATGAATAATTCATGCATATTCTTTTTTTCTTTTTAGCCTAAATACTTGATAATTGCATGAAAATAGAACTAAATGAAATTATATCCTATTTAATATTTTCCCATGAAAATGAAGTCCAATCCTCCAACACTGAAGGAATTTTCACTCCCTGGGATGAGAAATCAATGAAATAATGAAAATTGGATACCACATTTCCATTGTCTTTGACACTTAACCTGTGAAAATGCAGATGTCTCTGTATTCCATTTGGGCCATAAGAACCTTCTCATAGCGATGAACAAGCTACCACAGCCTTCAAAGCAGTTGAGCTTAATGCATCCTTTTCTGACATTATTCCTTTGACTTTCTTTGGAATCCTATCACTTTAGTGTAATAGCTTTCCTGCCTCCATCTCCCAGATTCTTAATTCTTTATAGTCATGAGGCTAACGAGGAAGCATCTCAGTCAAGCACATAGATAATAGGAATTAAAAAGACCAGAAACTGGGTGCTGCAATAATGTCTCGAAATAGTTTGTTCTTTTCTGAATCTATTTCTCAAATTCTCTGTAACTTCATTTGGATAGAATAGTTCTTCCTTACTTTCTTAGGAATAAACTTCTGCAAAACATCCTGAACAACATCTCATGGTGCATATCAACATCTTATACCAGATCTACTCAGAAGGACAGAATAGAAACTTGGCACCTTCCCCAGGGAACTTACTTGCTTATACATTGAATAGGCATCTAGCACACATTCAATTTATAGATTTTGAGAAAATTACCAAGGCGCACAAAATAGATGAGTTCTTCACCAGGGGACATTAGACATCAAGAATTCTTCAAAAGAAGTGACAAAGAATCCATCTCCATGTACTTTTTAAAGGAAAAATTATGTTTCCTTATAAATTTATTGGGTAATTAATTTCAGTCCATTACTAAAAATACTCATGGCTTATGTAGTGTTGCTGTTATTAATATTTATGCTGTTATCGTTGTTATTATTGCTACTTCTAGTACTGGTACTATTACTGCTGTTATTATTAGAATTACTATTATCTCTTCTTCCAGTTATGAACATGGATTTTATTGTACTATTGTCATGTTCTTGTTCTTTTTGTTCCTTTTGATAACTTGTGTTCCTTTTCAGAAATTCACTTGTTCCCAGGCTATGAAGCAATGAGAATTGATAAATTTGGCATAGACTCTTTCTATCTCTAAGGATAGAGAAGGAGGACTTCTAAGAAGGTCTTCTAACTGCATCTCCCTCTCTTTCTCATATATGTGTTCATTCACACATATGTATATAACTGGAAATGAAAATGACATTCGAAGAATGTTTAAGGTGGCTACAGAAAACAAAGAATGAAAGGAAATGTTAGTCAGGGGTGAAAGGTACCATATGTCCTCAAAAGCCTTGGCACAATGGGGAACCACCTAAATAGCTTTCTTAATGCACCCTGTCGTGCCTAGGTATTGATGGACATATGGTACATTTCACCCTGAACTGTGAATTTCCTGAAACAGCTGTAATGCTCTTTTAATGTTTTTCTGGATAATGACACATTCACAGCATACATTATTTAACCATTCCTCCCTGACCCTTCAGGGGGCCCATGTGCTTTATCAGTCTATAGAAAACAGGATATCAGTGTATCATTTATCTTTTGCTCTCATAAATATGTCTTATTCATTGACATATTTGTCACACCCTTAAAGTTGTGACTGCATCATGAGAAGTCCAGTAAGGTATTCAAGATTTCTATCCTCTGATATAATTGCAAACAAGCTCAAGATAGAGGCACATAAGTAGCAGAATTAGGCATCTGCATAGCTCTTTTTTAAAATAGTGGTATGGTTCATTTCCTTTTATTTTAGCAAGATAAATTGGGAAAAGTGGGCATATATAGAAAAATCAAGATTGACACGAGTGAAAACATATAAGGTAATGAGATAATATGATATTGGTATATGGGTTTTGTTCTCTCTGTAGTTCTAATTCCTCTGTGTAACTCCTCTTGAAATATGCCACAACATCATTTTTTTTTTGTTTTCACTGGTGACTAGTAAAATTTAATTTCTTGATTTTTATGACCAGTTACTGGTGCTAACTTATGTAACTCTTTGTGTAAATAAATTGGTTTATTTGGGAGAGAAATTATATTTTCTGTAAGAATCTCTTTTTCTTATTATTAAAAAAAACAACCCACAGATGTATAAATTTGCATAATAAAATAATTTTTAAAATTATAAAAAATAATCATTTTGTCTAAATAAAACTGATTTTCTCATACCAGAAACGTTATTTGAACATTTTTCTTACCATTCTTTAGGGGAATTACTGACTGATGAGAGACTTTAAGGTAATAAAGTTTTAAAGACTATTGTTTCTTTTTTATTGTTACTGCCCTTTCCTTTAGCTGTCATCTCCTTTGTGTAAAAGGGACAGTGTATTTTACAGGTCAGCAGTCTCTTCATCACTTCTGTGGAGCAATGCCCTGCACAATCAGATTTTTTGTGTGATAAAAACAATCAGGCATCTGAGTGGTTTAGAGATATTGGTACTATAGCTTTACTTTTATCTTCTCTTTTCCTGATCATGATTTCAGTCACAAGAGCTAAAAATAAGCAAGAAAAAATAACCAGTTTCCTCGCCATATATTTCATAAAAGTAGGATAGACTTCATTATGTAATCACTGATTCCTGTACTACATGTTAGATTATCATGTTAAAGAGCTCACATGTGTAGTTAACTGCTCCTTTATTAAAATAACTGTTTCCAGAAATGTTGTAGTCAATAAAATTGCATATAAATTTGCTACTGCTTGACCCCCTAAAAACAAATTATCCTGAATAATGAGAACCCAGTTTGTTGCTGATTTTTTTTTGGATTATTTTTTTTTTCTTTCCTGCAGGGATCATATTATAGATTTTTGGATGTAATACCCAATGTGCTGGTCAGAAAATTGATGTTGCTGTTTTTCCCAGCTCTTTTAATTAAGATAACCCTGTCTCTGCCATAGGCCTTACTCAGAGAGTACATCTACCCACCCAAATTTCAAATCAATCATATTCTGTCAGATGCTGCACCAGAGCATCCCAGCTCTCTAGTTTCATATCAAATTTGCAAAGCAGATCCTCCTCCTCATTTAATCTTTCCTTTGTGTTCTGTCCTCCTGATTCTTCTGGTATGCTTCAACACTTTCTTAATGCCTGGGGAGTGAAGTTGCAAGGTCCTCCCACTTTTCAGGAGGAGGAACTGCTGTGAGGAGGAATAAGTAATGGAGGGAACAGAGTGAAATGAAACAGTTTTCCTGACGCAGAACTGACAGTATTTGTCTCCCAGAGGAATGCAAATAGGGTAGACAGGTGGTTGAACAAGTTTCTCATCCCTCTTCCATTTAAGACCAAAATTTGTGAGAATGATGAAATTTATTACTTTGGTAGGATAAGAATCCTGACAAAATACACTGTCCTATCTCAATGAACACAGAAAATACAAGCTATATTCCCACAGGGACATGTCTTTGTCAACACTTGTAGTGGAACCTGAAGAATCATCAGTGTAAAGATTCTGACAGCTACAAAGTGGCTAGATTTCTATCTAACAGGATGTAACAATTATAAAATAATTGCCTTTCATGCTTTCAGAAAGCAAAGAACTGTAAAGGTTGTGAAAAAAGATCACGATCTTTAAATGATCTGATTTTCATATGCTTATTTTTGGGTTTTATAATATTTATAACTGAAAATACCACTAACAGAAAATCACTTTATGATTTTTCAAAAAAAGTAAAAATCACAAGAAAATGTCACTCTGATAAACTTTTTTACTTGGAAGTATTTCAGGTTCTTCATGCTGGCACAGAACACAGCTCATAGGACAAGACAGTGAGTTGCTTTCTCTGGTTTGGGTATAGAAACTGTTACAGAGAGATCTGAAAATCATAGTATTACAGCCTGAGTCTCATTAGCAACTTAAATTTATACCTATATCTTAATAGAAATGGGATTGTTCATTTCTAACTCACCAAATGCTGGAAAACAAGCTTCAAGCTGAGGTTGTTCAATTTTCAATATGGCTTGGATTTTATTGCCTGCTTCCATATTCTGTATATAAAATCTACAATCAATATAAAAATCTGGCAACAAAATCTTAAAATTTAATTCTCCTTCACTTGTCTACAATTTGCCAACTCTTCAGCACAGCACTTCCTAATTGTATACTCAAACACCAGCTGTCACACATAAAAGTATTGATGTAATGAAAACTCCTGGAACTTAGCAGGAAAACAAATGTTGAAATTAAATATTTATGAACACAAGTTAACTTTTGAGGTTCTTAATGTTAGAAAGTAGCTCCAAAGAGCTAACATAGGAGATCAATTGCTGCAGAAAGGTGCAGATTAAAACTACCCTTAAATTAGTGGAAATTACACATATCCTCAAAATCTTTTTCAGATTTTCATACTGTGTAAAGATCAGCCTTGGAAAATATTATCACAATGCAAGGATTACTGTAGATATGTTGAGGCAGTTTTTTTTAACAGAGGAAATGTTTGGAATTACTGTAGATATTAATTGTCAAATAGAAATACAATTCATAGCTTCACAGGGGTCTGACGAGGTGCTGATTTTATGGATCCTGATGTTTTAGACAGCAAAATTTACTAGTCAAAATATTCACAGTTTTGAAAAGAGAGAACACAAAGACAAATGTGCACCTAATTAACTGGAAAATGTGTCCTCTATTTACCAGAAACCCACACTCTCATAGGAAAAGATTGCTTGTTCTGTAATTAGAAGACAATGAAGAGCAGCATTATTGTCATATAAACCCAAATCTCACTAATGGACACCACATAGGCCCACAGTTCAGTCTGTTTAAGTAACATTGGGTAGAAAACGGTGCAATTCTGTAAGATTCACACCTAGATTCACAAAGTCTTTTTTTTTTTTTTTTTAGATTACTTGATAACCTCTATATATTTTATAGATTCACTATTGTCTACATTTTCCCATTGCAAAATGTAATATGAACTCCATACAAACATGGATTTTAATGTTCTAGATTTGTAATCACAAGCATATAATGCTCTTTTATATTGGCCTATGTAAAACTCCATGTACTATATAGCTCTTGCAGATACTTGCTCCAGAAATAAAGCAGGTCTAAAATTTATGTGAGACCAGATGAACTTCAGATATATTTATACATTCTTTGCTGGTAATAAAGTGGTTACTCTATCATAAAACAACTGCAAAATTTTGGACTCTTTTTCATCCCCTTTTTGCTGTTAAAATCTGAAAATTTTAATTGGTCATTTATTTATTTTGAAATGCACACATCTGTACACCTATTATAAAAAATGTTGTCAAAACACCTAAATTAGTGAAAAAATGGGTAAGTCTATGCCCCCTAAAAATGGGGCATCCCTAAATTCCTGCTGCCATCTATTGGTAGTAGCTTGGAACTACAAGTTCTCATGTTTTGCATAACAGATTAGATAATTAAACGCTTGAGTCATGACATCCTACCAGTAGAGAGGCTTAAACGGGTAATAGGGTATTACTGGAATCACTTGCAAGACACTAATTTTGGAAGAATGTTTTCAGTGGGAGATGTAGGTATATTTGGACGTGTTCTTGTCTATTTTTCTGAGTTAAGAACATATTCTCTGTTTTTCAATGAATCACCTTAATAAAGGATGTGGATCTAATAATCCCTAATCATGCGGAATACTACATTTTGCACTAGCCAATTAAAGACTAAGGAAAAGCTTTTCACAGTATCATGAACTTTCAGTCCTTCAGAGCAAAACCCAGCCCCATCTTTGAATAACCTGATATAAGCCCATCAGCAGAGGTGAATGGTGTCTGGCTGGAACTCAGAAAAGTGGCACCTTTAAGCATGAAACTATTTAAATTTTACAGCTGGCAGCTTAGGATAGGCACTGGGTTGTATTTGAAATCTTTCTGGAGCTGATGCATCCAGGTTAGAGTTACAGAGGAAGAACTTCTATCTGAACCTGGACCTACAGCTTGAAGGCCTGCCTTCAGTGTCCAAACTCTGTCACTAGAGTGATAAAGCTACTTTCATGTGACAGCCCAAATAATTTAGTTCTACAGAAAACAGGAAGGTCATGGCTATCTCCTGGCTTGGCTGGGCTTGCAGTCCCAGCTGTCCTCCCAGGAAACTATTTTTCCAAGTATGTTTTGTTCTGAGATCAAGAAGGGAGCATTCAGCTTCCACTGAAGATTAAAGGCAATAAATTAAGATTGGGGAACTCAAGAGAGGGCATGACTAGAACCCTTAGGCAATTGACTACCAGATGAGATCTCTTATTTGCAGCTTTATTTTCTAGAGCTTTTCTGCTTTTTGTAAGAATCAGCCTTATCACCAGTGTGGCTTACTTCCTAATGGATGCAAAGGTCTTCTCTGCTCTGGTCAAGTGCTCTGAACAGCAGTGTATTCAAAACCAGTAATGACACTGAGCATGAGCATATGTTAGAAGTAAGTGTAGTTTACAACTGCAGGTCTCTTCAGAAGATGATGCTGTCAATGCATGTGAGGAGTATGGTGACAAAATAACCCAGCTCAGGAGACTCAGGTGTTATGATCTTAATTCTCACAGTAAATGTCTAAGTGCTTTCTTGGTAACAGGCCTTAACCCATGACAGCATTCTGAAGATGTTCCCTGGGTTTTGGTATTCAAAGGTATATCCAGCCCAGAGTTATTAATTCTTCTCTTCAGGAAGTAATACAGAATTCATAGCAAATAAATAGTGAAAAAAAAAATTTTTTTGACTAATCATTGACATTGAAATCTGGTTATTCCATTTTTATTTTTATTCCTGATTTTCTGTTAGGCATCCCATTATACAATATAAATGTTTTTTAAAGCAGAAATGTCTGCTTTGGAACCAGTCACCACAAGTAATGGATGGTTGATTAAAACAATTGATTAATATTCTGTTTCAAAACAAACTAAAAAATGAGTAATGCTTCATATTATTGAAATAGGTTTATTTACATGGAAGTTATCCAGAATTTGTATATAACTTCTTCCTTGATATACAGAAGACTTTTCTTTTTTTAACAGAAAAAGGAAAAAAAAAAGTTTTGCCTAGCTTTTAGCCTGTGAGGAGGGATTAAAATACTAATTTTTTGGGATAGTGATAGCATGATAGTATCATCTTTACTGACATATACCACTTCTTCATACTCCCAGTTTCTCAAAATAAAGCTTCTTATTCTGTGCTTAACCCATTTTCTCTCCTCTCATTGGTACTTTAGGTACAATTTTCCCCTCCAAAAAAATCAGCGTCCTGAGATAGATAAAGCACAATAGCCCCTGAAGTGAAGATGTGCCTATGTATCCAACTTTTGTGCTTTGCTGAGGTATAACAGCATCTCTGTTTAAGGAAGTAGATAGGGGGTACAGGACCATACCATAATCCCTCTGCCTCGGTCCTGTCTTTGGTCCCACTGCTGGGATAAACTGATATTTAAATGGATTTTCTCCGCAACCCAAGTGTTTTAGGGGTGATAAATGAATAAAGTTGGATGTGCAAAAATAAGAGCTGTAGCCGAGGACTGCTGAGGCAGAACATTGCAATTCTTGGGAGGCTTCTGTCTGCAGAGGCTGCTCTGCCACTTCTGCAGATTTTGTCATCAAAATCTCATCATGCTTTTGCCCTAGGCAACTTCTTGTTTTGCCTGAGGACATCCCTGGTGCCTAACAGCACACAAGCCAGATTTCAGACTGACTCCATTCCCATTTCTGACACCTCTGTTGCATCCCAGCATCAGCACCACTTTGAATTTGTTCAGAAATTACTAGTAGGAAACATTATACTGACTGGATCTTCTCTTACCTAAAAACTATGACCTGTAAAAGGTGTTATCTGGAGTTATTTAGAAAAATTGTGTTTCATTCCATCTGGTTAATTCATATTAGCTGAATCTGACTTAAACTTCTACTTACTGTTATTAAGAAGGCATAGCAGGAGACGAAAGTGACAGTCTTCATAGTTTTTAAGGTGAAAATATTTTCAGCTAAGTACTATTTACCTTAGGTAAATGTCACAGATTTCCTCTTGCCCTTTGTGTTGCTATTGTTTGATGAAGGCAGTTTTTGTAAGACTGTGTAAAAATGCATATTGTTGGCTATAGCTGTGCAATGTAGAAAGTCAGAAATGTTATGCCTCTGATAACAAACAAATGAATTTTTGAGCAGAGAAAAAAAAGAAAGAAAAAGAAAGACCTTGAAGCACATTATGTTCTATCTTTTTTTTTTTTTTAACCTGCCATTTTTCTTTTGTCCACTCCTAAATATTTTAAGTACTTCACTTTTCTTCTAAGAGGCGGTTACAATCTCCGACATGCAAATTGTCCAAGCAGTCATTTAAAAGCAACACTTTTTGTGCTTGTCAGACTGAAGGACAGAGAAAATTATAATTTTCTTATCCCATGGATGATATTGAAAGGGGTGGGGAATTCACCCAGCTGTTAAAATCTTAGCAGATTCCAGCTGAGTCATATTTCTCTTTTTTTAATCTCCCTTTTTTATTATTTTTTTTTTTATATATAGAACTCCTTCATTCAAGGTCTCTAACTATGATCATGATAGCTGTACTCATGATTAACAAACACAATTCTTGCAGTGTAGAAGTTCATTGCTGTCACTGCTACTGAATTCTGAAAGGGCTGAATTAAATTTTCTTCTCATTTTGTGTTTCCTGACTTTCACTGATGACTCAGAGATGGCACTGCCAAAACTGTGTTGTAGCTTGGGATAACTTGACAGAGCTGCACTGAAGACATGACCTTCAAACAGACATGTATTACTCTGAAAATATTTTATTCTTGGAGAGTCATCAAAGAAAAATTTGGGGCATTTTTGGAAATGGTGGCAAAACTTTATTATTGTCACCAAAAAGAAGACTGGGACCATCATTGTGGGATACACTGGTATTTTTTTGAATATATTATGCATTATGGAAAAGGTAAAGTGCATGTAGAGGGAATTCAATATTCCGTCCTTTATTGGCAGCCCCCTGTGAAATAAAAGCCACATGGCAAACATGATTTCATTCTGACAAAATGTTTGGGCTAGAATTCCCTTTTGCTGGCATGGGACTAGTAAGCTTAGGTACAACAGGGAGGTTCACTGAGTGATTTATTGCCTCATAACTGTGTGCTCTGGGATTTTGCTGGTAGTTGAACACTTCACTCATGTTTTTTTTAATTGTACTGCCGTCATGTTGACATCGCTTTGTTTCTGTTAAAAGTCACAGAATCACAGAATATCCTGAGTTGGAAGGGACTCACAAGGATCATCAAGTTTAACTCCTGGCCCTGCAGAGGTCCATCCCCAAGAGACGCACCAGATGCTGTAAGTATCATCCAAATGCTTGGTGAATTCTGTAAGGTTTGGTGCTGTGATCACTTCCCTGGGGATCCTGTTCCTGTACTCAACCACCCTCTGGGTAAAGAACCTTTTCTAATATCCAACCTAAACTGCCCTGACACAACTTCAGGCCGTTCCCTCAGGTCCCATCACTGGTAACCACAGAGAAGATATCAGTGCTTGCCCTTGCTCTTCCCCTCACAAGGAAGTTGTATACTGCAATGAGGTCTCCCGTCAGTGTCCTCCTCTTCAGGCTGAACAGACCAAGTGACCTTAGCTGCTCCTCATACAGCTTCCCCTCAAGTCCCCTCATCATCTTCATTGCCCTCCTTTGGACACTTTCTAATAGTTTAGTAGGTTTCTTATATTGTGGTGCCCAAAACTGCACACAGTATTCACCCCAGTGCAGAGCAGAGCAGGACAATCCCCTCCCTTGCCCAGCTGGTGATACTTTGCCTGATGTTCCATAGGACACAGTTGGCCCTCCTGACTGCCAGGGCACTGCTGACTCAACTTCAACTTATCACTGACTAGGACCCCAGTTCCCCTTCCATGGCACTGCTTTCCAGTAATCTCATTCCTATCTCTGTAAGAACATCCAGAGTTGTCCCATCCCAGGTGCAGAATCCAGCCATTCCCCTTGTTGAACTGCATATTGTTGGTGATTGCCCAGTCCTCTAATTTGTCAAGGTCTCTCTGCAGGGCCTCCCAGTCCTCCAAGTGAGTCAAAAGCTCCTCTGAGTTTTATGTCATCTGCAAACTTGTTCAGTCACCCTTCCAATCCTGAATCCAAGTCATTTATAAAGATGTTGAGGAGCACTGGGCCTAAGAGCCTTGCAGAACCCCCTTATTGTCATCAGTTTTTCCCCATCACACTGAATCTGAGCATGCAAATTACACAACCACTGGTTTAGTTAATCAATAGTTTTAACTCTTCTGGTTTTAACTTGAGCTTTTTGTAAAAATTTGGACTGGGAGGTGAATTTCTTACTTCTGAGAGGAGATGGGCAAATGGCATGGTGATTAGTCTAATTAGTACCTGTCCAACAGCAATATTATGGAATGCTGTGAAAGAAGCTCTTTGGAAGCTCACACTTCCATTTTAAATCAAGCTACTTCACTTGCTAGAATTGATTTTTTTAATACAGTACGAGTAACTTGTAACACATTTTAAAGAAGGAATTGAACATGGTGACTGGAAGGATGAGATTAGCAGTTCTGTCCTCACTGATTTGATTGTGGCAAAATTCCCAGAGCCCATTCCATACAGGTACCTATGCTATAAAGCCTATAGAGTACAAATAGAAAACTGCAGCTTAAGAATAATGAGTGTCAGGAGGTTAAAAATGAACTAAAGCTCCTGTTGGAAGGAAGATAAATCAAGAAAGGATTTTGATTTCTTATATTTAAAATAAAATAAAAATTATAATCTATAAATAAACGACAATAGCAGTTGATATGCTGAATAAGTGAAGAACTACAAATCCCAGGTGGATTTTCTGCTTATCTTCATTCTCAATTTATTGTACTACATGATGCACTACAGAAAAAAGTGACCAAATTCATTTTTTTGAATATACGCCAAACTACATATGAATATGAATCTGTTTTCTAGCTGCCAGTTTACCTTATTCCTGAGCTACAATACCCCAGTGTTATTTCAGTTTTCTTACTCTTTTTTGGGTAGATGTTATTAATCTTTTACTGCCATTTATGCAGCTATTTCTTGAGGTAGATGTGAAGTAGGCAAAGGTCAAGATACTAGACCCATATTAATTTTTTTCTTGACCAAATATGGAATTCCAAATACAAGATCACTAAAAATATTTCATTGAGACATACATTTTTTCCCTTTTTTTTTCCTTTTTTTTTTTTTTTTTTTTAAGTCAAAGTCCCACCAGAACACAGCTGTGTAAAATATGGCTGGATATTTTCCAAGAATACCACATATTAATCCATTATAACAGCAAGAGGATCACACCTGTGTGAGTTATTCAAGCTCTCTCTGAAGGCAAATGAAATTCAGCAATTTGGTAAAGTATGTCACAGTGTAAGTGTATTGCAAAGCCCACACATGATAAATATACAGTCACTAGAAGGCAAATATTTCCTGTTTGTTGTAATACTATGTTATATATGAATGGAGTTAACCTGTAAAAGGCCTCATAATAAGTATTGGTATCTAGAGGTGGAGCAGAAAGCAAAAGTATCTGAGATGCAGGAAGCTGAGTTAATTCAAGAATTCTTCAGTTGAGATGGGGAACAGATGTAACTGTCAATACATAAATAACTCAGGTTGTTTTTTTTTTTTCCCCTAGGATTAGAATCTTTTCTTTCTTCCTCCTTCTTGCCTCTCCACATTCCCCCTATTCAATTCTTTATTCTTCAGAACATTGATAATCTTAAAACTGTGAATGTGAATCAAACATAAACTGATTATTTAGACTTCTAATAACACCATGGCATTTATTTTAACTTTAAAAAAAATCAAGAGAGATCAGAAACTTAAATTGAGGATCAATGGCTTTTTTTCTTTCATATTTATTCAATTTTTAGTAATAAACTATGGTGTTCCAGTGATCTCATACACTTCCCCTTGAGGAGCAAGGATTGACAGAGACAATGCGTGATAAATTGACTGCAACCCTATTCCCCTCCCCCTGTGGTGCTGCAGAGGAGAAGGTAGAAAAAATCTGAAATTGAGCCTGGGAAGAAGGGATGGGCAGGAGGGAGGGTGTTTTAAGTTTCATTTTTATTTCTCATTACCTTGCTTTGATTTGATTGGCAATAAATTGAATTAATTTCCCTGAGTAGAATCTGTTTTGCCTGTGATGGTAATTGGTGAGGGATCCCTCCTTGTCCCTATCTCTACCCTTGAGCTTTCATTAAATTTTCTCTCTCCTGTCCATCTGAAGAGGGGAAGTAATGGAGCGATTTTTGGTGAGTACCTGGCATCCAGCCAGGTCAGCTCACCAAACTGATTCAGTTTGACATATGACTACTCATTTTTTGCTCTCTAAGTTATGGGGACTGATGTTTTGGAAGTGTGGTACCAAAATTTCTCAGCTCCCCAGCCATTTGGATTACAGGTCATACCATGTTTTCAAAATTTGTCTGGCTACCTATCCACATCTGGCCTCAGATTTCCATGACACTATTCAAGCATTCAGGGATGCTAAAGATGCAATATACTCTGTCCGTGTCTCTCCTAATGTACTGAGATAATGGTTTATCTACCTTGCTGAATGCTGAAGCAGAGGCTGTTTTCTATTATACTTTCAAGACTTCTGGTGATAGCAAGTGATGAATAATGAAAGAGTCTTTCCTTCAGTAATGGCTTTATATAACAAAATCACTTGATAAAGCAAGGAATTTCAGAAGGTGAGGGGAGCTCTTAGATTTAAAACTAAAGCTCCAGACATGAATATCTCAAGTACATAAATGCTTCATTGCTCTGACAGGGAAGAATGGCTAGTAATTGACTGTCTTAGTAAGGATGCAGTATTGAAAGATCATTACATAAGCAGAAAGAGCCATTTGCAGTAAGTCTGTGCATTGTAATAACAGAATAAGGGTTTCTAACAAGACAGTTGCTGGAGTGTTAATAACAAAGATGAAAAGCAGATGATTCTTCCAAGCATGCAAATCACTGAAAGCTTCACAAATATGCAGAGAACTGTCTGAGAGAAACCTATTTCAGAATATTCTACAGAACTGGGACTACCCCGAATTTCTAGATTGGAATAATGCTTCAATTATGTTTCAAACATCAAAAAATTCTTAATACTCTTGCAATATCTTTTTTGATGTGTTCTTCCCTCTTCTCTTCCCTTCTATTTCATTTTATGGAGAAAAGAACTGTTTTGAATGAAATTTTACAAAACTTCTAGAGAGCCACTTTTAGCCCTGGAGCAACCCTGGTGAATGATTCAAACACAAAACCAATCTGATACCTGCATTTGAATTGCTAATAATAACAAAATTTGCTGCTCATGCTGCCACTGCTGCTGTTCACTCCTGCTAAGCCAGATGTCTGTTGCCCATCCTTCTGCATGCAAATAAAATTGTTATCTTTTAGAAAGATCTTTTCATCTTGTACTGCAGTGGCTTTTAACATCCATGGCCAGTCTCTATTGAAGACAGTAGGTTTTGTACTAAGAATGATTCTGATTTGTAACATGAAGGTGGATTTTGTCACTACCTGTTTTATCATGAAGCTAGATTGCGTTTCATCGTTGGTTTAGGAACTTTTCATTACTTAAAAATGTAATGCCAAAGATGGTGGGAATCAACATGTCACTTTTAAGCTCTCTCTCCACCCTTCCACCCCCCATCTATGTTTTCATGCTCAGAACTGGAATCTTTCTCAGTAATAGCATCGTACTGCCTCTCTTTGACTCTGCTTTTTAAACTCTTTCTTGTGCCTGTTTATTTACCTAAGATTTCTGCAACAGTTTCTGTCATTATGTTACATATGGATTGTTAGCTTGAAAAATAAAGATTACATGATTTCCATTGCTGAATAGAACACACATAGGGTGTTATAGTGATAATAAAAGCATATAATTGCAGTTAAAGGTATTTTCTCCACAAATCTCACAGAGCATCATAACCACTAGTTTTGTTAAGCCAAGAAAATGCTTTCCTTTATAATAATATTTTACTTGATAGTGAACAAACTACAACTCTATGGAACTAAGTTACTCACCTAAGACTTCACGGTAGATCAGTAACATAGTCAAGAATAAATTCTTTTTGCCACTGTCATTACTAAAGAATAAAAGACAACAAAGCAAAATCTTCCTAATTTTAAAAGGATTATGAATTCACATCAGATTTTAGGATTTACTTGTCTCTCTCCATTTATTTCAAGCTACCAGATAACTCTACTAGTCCTGACATGGTGGGATATCCGGGTGTTTTGTCTACAGTGTAGCTATATTTTAAAAAAGGTAAGCAAATCCCTAGACTGGAAGAAGGTGCCATACACAATATCTCCAGAAAGTAATGGGACAATGTAATTCCAAACGTCTCCTCAGAGATCAAAGTTGTTAGTAGTCAGTAACACCTACATACTTCTGATACAAAGCACTATGAGTGAGAAATTAAGGCCTTCCACTGTCAACAAATTGGCTTGAATTTCTGCTTTTTGCCTAAACATAGGTCTCCTATCTCTCTCATTGACTCACAGGTACATTTCTAGTACAAGGAGCAGATAGATCATGATGAGAATTATTCCTATGGAAGGAAATCAGGTAAAATAAGTATTCTTAAGTGAAAGATAAAATAATTCTTACTCCCTGCACAGTAGCAACAAATATGGGCAAAGCAAGATCAGCACTTGCTTATGATTTCAATCTACTTAATTGTAAAAGTAGTCTTGTAGTTTACTCTCCTTCAGAGAAAAAAAAAAAAAGTGTGCTTTACTTTGATTGACAGTTGTATCACAGTTGGGAATCTTGTGCCTCACTGCAGGGATTCTCAGTGTTTGGCCAGTATGATCAGTGGAAAAGGGCTTGGCTATTGAAATTGACTAGATTCTGAAAAGCATGAACAACTTTTGATATCTTACTTGAATTAGTGATTTTACAACAAGAGCAACACTTCAAGTGCAACACATAAATTAGAAAACCTTCCTTTTCTGCCTGTCAATCAAACATCTTGAGATGAGTCATTGATTCAATCAAATATTTGACATCAACACAAAATTGATGCGTCATTGTTACTCACTAGAACTCTAGAACAATATAAACTCTCCACAGCATAGCAGATCTCTGTGATAACATTTTTATCTGTTGCTTTCTAGTGTACTAGCTCTAGAGACTGTCAAAAATGAAAATAATATTAGATAATGTTTCTAGGAGTTACATAGTTGTAGCTTTCCTAGAAGTACCAAAGGATTTAAATATCTTTGTTATATGACTAATCAATTCTAGATGAAGTCTTATCATACTTGTATTCCTAGCCAATAAAAACATCATTTGATGAGACATCAGTTTATGTCTTTGTTACTTTGAGTCTTATTACATTGTAAATTGGCATCCTGGTTGACAGTCCATATGTGATTCTTTATCTTTTCACAAAAGATATTTTACAGTCATTAATACATTTTACTTAGCTCAGGTTATATTTTCTTTAAGAGAATGATTACTTTACTCATTCTGAAGTAACTTTAGAACGTGTCATAGCAAGTTATAGATAATATCTGGCATGAGTGGGTCTGATGGTGGTTTTCTAAATGCAAGAATGTTGTCCGTATTTAGGGATCAGAGGCAATGGAAGGGTCATGTCCTGTATTTTAGAAATGTCCATCATGGAATATTCTACCCTAAAACTCATGTAGATGAGTTTTATTTAAGGTAGGATCAGAAGAATGGTTTTGATCCAGATTCAGCTATATTAGCTATATTGTAAGAATCCATACTAAATTTCTACTTTGGGAACTCAAGCACATAACCATCAGAATCTTCTACATATGCCAACATGCATCACTAAGATGTTTTGAGAAGCAAGGGACAACGTATAATGATGCTGTGCTTTCTTAACGTACAACATATAATAAAACAAGCCTTCCTTTATGCAGCACCAAAGACTGACTCCCTATTTATCAAAGAACGAGTCCTGCAAAACAAACAATAGAAAATCAAAGAAGAGCCAGAACACCTTAAAAATCTTTATACTTCTATTATCAAGTGGCCACAGTTAGAAATAAAAATTATCTATCACAAAAATATCTTTTATAAGCTCACTCAGTTGAAATGAGGTTATAGTTCATATTCAAGACATTGATAGAACAGTCTAAATTTATCTATTGTGCCACTTCAAAAAGTGACTTGAAAGTGTTGGAATCAAGTGTTACAATGGCTCATTGCTTCTGGGGAGACCATGTCCTGTTGCAATAAAGCAAATGCAAAAAATCCCACTGACATTGTTAAGGTTTGGATCATTCACTAAGGACAGAGGCCCAACCTAAATTTATGTCTTGCACTAAACCTTATTTAACATGAAGTTAAAAAAAAAAAAAAAAAAGATTAGGCAGTTCCATGGTAATTATTTCTAGTTAGACGAATTATTATTTCCTAAATTAATAACTTTTTGTTTACATTTCTATGAACTTAAACAGGATTAATTATCAACCTGGGCAGTTATTCAGAAATGGAGGTCAGGTGTCATCTCAAATTGCTTGTTGCATTTTCTCTTTTTCGTTATAATACAATTAGGAATGGGTCCACTTAGAAAAAGCTTAGACTGCATATAAATGTTGGATACTTTTCCACATTATTGTCCAACTAAATTTCTGAAAACTGGGTTGATTTTGAGATAAAAGTATAAGGAGAAATCTACTTTCTCTATAACTTTTCAGGAGCAAAACAAAAGATAGACGGAGTTGCATAAACAACATTCAAAACAGTTATAATAATTGGTAATGTGGATTTTTTTTGTTGTTGTTTGATTGCTTGCATTTCTACTAAAGGATCAGTTTGAAAAAATTTAAATAATTAAGTATTTTATGAAAGAAAAAAAAAGTTTGTTGCAGTAAAAATACCTGCTGTATTAAAAACTTTTTCTGGAGTGTCTTTTTGGAGATGTGGTTCATGATCTGTGTTTCCTAAGTTCCTTGTGTGGTGACATTGCATCATTAGGTATCCATAATTGGAGATTGAAGCTCAATATCTCATTGTCATCCATGAGATAGCAAATAAATTTTTTTAAGAACACTTTCCCTTTTTTTCTCAGATTATATCTGGAGATGACTGGTGAGCTCAGGATCACAAGGTATGTGTGCTGGATGTACATATATTATGAAGCTGATCTGCAGGTATGTAGCAAGTCCAACACCTGAAAGCTATTCTGAACTTGCAGAGTGACTTTATGTTACATGCACTGTGAAATCAGATATACCAGAGCTGTTCTGACCAAGTCTTTGCAGTCCCCAGTAGGCTTGTAAAGCTGCACCGTGCAAATGTAGAATTATCCTGTTTTGCAAATATGACACAGATATGTGGTTACACAGGAATTCTTCAGAAAATTCTTCAGAAAATCCAGTAGTTGAACTTAAAACTTTTGACTGCTATTACTATCCATAATCCCTGTGCTGTCAAGGATGGAACTAAATGATTTTCCTTAAGAACAGTGTATATATACTGAAACTTTGAGATTAAATGACTCTGTACAGACAGTGAGGTTTTTTCTTCCAATTTGCAAAAATACTGGTGTAGTGGGTTTGTATGGCTGGGTTTTGGTAGCAGGAAGGGCTACAGGGGTGGCTTCTGTTAGCAGCTACTAGAAGCTTTCCCTGTCCTGTGGAGCCAATGCCAGCTGGCTCCAAGATGGACTTCCTGCCATTTCCTGCCTAGGCCAAGCCAATCAGGAGTAATAGCAATGCCTCTGTGATAACATATTAAAGAAAAGAAGGTTGTTGTGCAGAAAGAATTCCAGCCAGGAAAGAGCAGAGTGAGAACATGGGAACAACAATGTAGACAGCAAGGTTAGTGCAGAAGGAGGGGCAGGAGGTGCTCCAGGTGCTGGAGCTGAGGCCCCGCAGCCCATGGTGCAGACCAGGGTGGGGCAGCTGTGCCCCTGCAGCCCATGGGGGACCATCGGGGCGCAGAGACCCCCCTGCAGCCCATGGAGGAGCCCAAGCTGGAGCAGGTGGATGCAGGAAGGAGGCTGTGACACCGTGGGAGGCCCAGGATGGAGCAGGTCCTGATGAAGACCTGCAGCCCGTGGAGAGGGAAGCCCATGCTGGAACAGGCTTTTCCTGGGTGGGACTTGTGGCCCCTGGGGGGGACCCACGCGGGTACAGCTCATTTGTGAAGGACTGCACCCCATGGAGGAGTGACCCACGGGACAGCAGTTTGGAAAGAACTGCTGCCTGAGGGATGGTCTCACACTAGAGAGGTCCATCAAGGACTGTCTCCTGTGGGAGGGACCCCATGGGAGCAGGGAAAGGACTCCTCTCCCTGAACAGCAGCAGAAACAACAACTGATCATAAGGCCCATTCCTCATCCTACTGTACCACTGGGGGGAAGGAGGGACAACATGGAAAGAAGGAGAGGTGGGGGAAAGGTGTTTTTAAGGCTGTTTCATTTCTCACTCTTTGGCTCTTATCCTTTTAGTAATAAATTCAAGTACTATGCCCACTTTGAGTGTGTTTTGCCTGTGAAGTTAATCAGTAACTGCCCTCTCCTAGCTCTTCTCTCTGCTCAGGAATCCTTATCTGGTTTTGGATGGTTTTTTTCTCTCTCCTCTGCCCAATTGCAGAGAGTGAGTGAGAGAGCAATTTTAGTGGGTACCTGGTATCCAGCTACAGGTATCAACTCATTATAACTGGGTAAGCTTAACCTATGAAATTTTTTTCCTTCTGTTTTCTGCTGTGAAAATGCAATTCTACTGAGGCTCTTCAGTTCTAATATTTAACACACTGTTCTTTTCCAGTATCCCTTTTATTTGAAGTAAAAATTGTCATTTAGGACATATGCTGTGTTATTTTTCTAATGAACATTAACATGAGCTATTCAAACATTTTCAGTTAAGAGATAAATGGGTTTTGAATCCAGTTTTTTGCTCTGCTTCACTAAGCCGTTGTTCCATTTACCTCCCTTCATAGGAACAAAAATTCCTCTAAAATAAGCCCTTTCTGTTAAATGTCTGTGGCAGTCTGCTTGGCAGCTGTAGACACAATTTGGGTCACTGTGTTGGAATTTGAGTATATATGTATATATTCTGTACCACCTCTGACACTATTATGTCATGAATTGAATGCACAAGTGAATAAATGATGATGGTGATTTATTCTGATAAAAAAGACAGAATGACCTGAAGGTAATTCTTTACACTAAGGACACAATATATAATTAAGAACATTTATGAGCTTAAGACCTTTTCCTACACTGCTTTCTGTATTTTCTCAAAACTTTACCCCTAATGACCTTTCTTTTAATTGAAAAAATGGAGAGTCCCAATAGATGTTGGTTAAACTAACTCACCACTGCAGAAGACTGATACAGACAGCATATAACAGAGAGAGAATGGAATTACTGTGAGATATGCTCAGCTGGTATAAATGTGTGTTGCTACGACGATTTACACCGTCAGAGAAGCTGGACCTATATTGTTTCTATTTCTTTCAAGGAAATCCAAAAAGTAAGAAGTACAACTCAAAACCTCATATTCTTGTTGAGAATTTTATAAAACTTAAATACAGCATGCCATAAGTAATGAGGGCCATAAGCAAGAAAATCTGGTGAAGAAAGAAATTTTTTGAGCAGGTAGAGCTAAGAGCACATTGCTTCAATTCATATTTAGCCATTAACATTACCTGATCTAGTGAAACAACAGAGAGGTTGAGCTAGATGACCTTGAAGAAGTTCCTTACAAGACAAACAACTCTATGATTCTATAGGTTGAAAAGGCTGAAAATGGTAAGACCATACTTGAGTTTCTTTGAAGCTTCAGTATAGATATAGTTGTACAAATATATTTTCTGTTCTTACCAATAACAGTGTTTAATTCAGTTCGTGGCCCACAACAGGTTTGAGATGCTTTTAATAACTCAGTAACCAGATCTCAGATATTTTGAGATTTTGATTTTATGGTTCAATTTACATTTCCCTAGTACTATCCTAGGACTACTAAGAAAATAATTAAAAGTGAAATGAAAATAAAATTGTTGTTTTCTTGGAAGTAAATAGTTAGAAGGAAACCTGAACGCAACATCGAGGGTTTTCAATTCTTTTCTATATCCAACATAAGGAGATTATAAATTCACGAGCAGTTTTTAATTCTTCAGGCTAAAAAGTTTTTTAAGTTTAGGAAAATATACAGATACAAAGCAGATTTCCTTCTTTGGCCTTTTACAACTTATCACTGAACTTGGGTGAACTGCTCTGGGGTAAAAGGACTGACTGGAGTTCATTTAGGGCCCCATTTGATGAAAGGCAGAAGATTGTGATCAAGAGCATATGGGATTGGAGTTGGAGGAGAGGTTGACACTTTTATGGAATAATGATGATTAGTAAAACTGGGGTTTTCAAAATTGTCTATGAACAGCTCTGAAGCTAAGACTTCTTAGTGTTCACAGATTTATAATCTATGGACAGAAAAAAAACAGAATCTTTCATCACTAATATCTTATTTCGAGAAATCTTAGCTATAAAGCTGTAAAATGTGCACATTCTGAGAGCAGAACTGAAATGAGTTTATTAGTAATTTTCATTCTTTATGATGATCCCTGAAGAGTGTGAAGGCTCAAGAGGTTGCATATTAGGAGAACTAGTAACTACAATAGCAAAAGCATATCTATTAGTTACTCGGACAACACAAGAAGAAACCTCATAATTGACCAGGTATTGGAGCAACCAAGCTTTTCTACATTTTTCTTTATATATTTCTTACAGTGTCACAGCACCAAGCCTGCCAGAGTTCAGGAAGTATTTGGACAATGCTCTCGGCACATAGTGTATATCTTGGGGCTGTTCTGTGTAGGGCCAGGACTTGGACTTCAATGATCCTTGTGAGTCTCTTACAGCCTAGGATATTATATGATTCCAAGCATATATCCACATTAGCAAAACACATGATAAAAGGACAGTGTGTGAAATTAGTGCTGAGAAGCCCATATCTCTAAAACCTTTTTTTCTTGGTGTGGAGACTAATTCACATTTGTTCTTGTTTGTTCCCGTAAACTGAATGTCCACTTGTAGCAGAAATTAAATACGTGTGACCACCAAGTCACATATTCTTGCAATACAGTTCTTTGAGTTTGGTACCGTTCCACTATGTGAACCAAAGACAAGTGAAGACAACTGTGAAACTTGCTTTGAAGGTGCACTCATGAGAACATTAATATAGACTCTTGAAATCTACCCATGCAAACAGATGCTGCACCTACTGAAAGAGAGGAAAGCTGAAAGAGAGGCATACGAGAGATAACTGAGAAAAGTGTAAATAAAGCTATGATGACTAGCATGAAAAGTTTAATGAATTTATTATTTAAAATAAAAGTGCACACACACACACACACACACACGTGCACACACGTGCATGTGTAACCCTCTCATCATCAGTCAGATTCCTACACAGCATGTCCTAGGAAAGACTTCATCTTTGGGTGAATCCTTCATGTCGTTTCTTTTCTCCCATTCCTTTCTAGAGAGCCTCTGACACACAACCACTTTATTGTGATCCCATTAGACTCCAGTCTACAATACTGCAGTTTCTTTCAGATCCAGCTGTTTCTTTTGAATGAAAATCATTCAGCATGGGGATCTGAAATGTTCTCCAATTCATATCTGCTTATTATATTCTATATTGAAATAAAAACTCTGACTTTAAATAAGCAAAATCCATACTAGAAGAATTGCAGGAGGTTTTTTTGTTTGTTTTTTTTTTTTGGGGGGAGGGAGACTTTTTCAGTGAATGACTGTTTAGACAGTAATTTGCAACACATTCCAAGAATAAGGCTTTGAGTAGTGTTTATCACTATTCTACTTAGTTCCCAGGAGAATGTGTTGGCATTGGGTTTAGCAAGCAGTCAGCATTTCTGAGTTTATGACAAAATGCTGTATAAACCTCTCCCTTTCCTTTTCTTTATTCTTTTCCCACTTCCAAAGGGTAATCTTAAAGGAGAACTTTAGAGGCTGAATCATTGTTCAGTATATAAAACACAAAGCAGAGCAATGAAGACAATGAACACATATTTGGACAGGATAGGCCAGTTCAAAAGGTCTTAATTCTTCATGCCAGCTTCCCACACATTGTCATACAGCATTAAGTAGCTATTTTTTTGCTGATTTTGGTTTGCCTTCTTTAGTACCACTGTCATGCAACCATCTCAATTGCAATACTCATTTAATACTAGTACCTACCAGGTTTAACATTTTTTGGCATTCTATGAACCAAAGTATTTTACAGTAACTTGTATATATGTTCTGACATTCTGTCTCCAATTTGAAAGGCTGAAGTAACATAACTAAGAAGGGATATTTAATGCTACCATGTAAGTGAGAGTTCAACCTTCTGTTGAAAATTGGTTATTTTCTTTGAATATTGCATCCTTACTTGCAAAGAAATATCTGAGCCTTACCCAAAACATATCTTTCACTATTCTAGCATGATAAGTTTTTCACCAGCACTCTGCAGTGCTGATATTGACACTTAGAAGGAAAAGGTACATGAAGCACACTGAGAAAACTCTACACTTATATTGATATTAAAGAACCAAAGTGTGTTTCTATTTTGTATGATGACTTTTCTTTGACAAAACTTTAAAAGATGGTTTTTGGCAGCCTGGATTCTGGTATAATATTTACTATGTCTGAGTTAAATACTTGAGAATAGTTTTTTAACCACAGTTTAGCTGTATCCCTTGTATTTTTCCTTCCATTACACGCAATAAATAGAAAAGTGTTATTGTACACATTTTAGAAGCAAGAAGCAAAGCTGCAGGATGCATATGGACTACAAAGGATTTAGGTACCCTAGGTGTCACATATCGGTGTACAGTCTCTTTATAGCTGTCTATGAATATAATCCACTGTCTGGGCTCCCTATACACTGAATGGATAGACAAAATGATGGAAAGTGTAGAAGTCTGGGTGCTAAAGGCAACAAATTAAAACCAGAAAAAAGGAAATATAAGACAAGGTATTGGATAAATGTATCCTCTTCTTGTTTGTCCTAAATCCTTTCCTTTCAAGACAACTTATGTCTTGGAATAAAGACAGAAGAAATAGCAAAAGTACTTTTTTCTAAGTGTTTCTACAGCAGTCTTAGATATTCTTTTTCCTGTCTTTGGACAACATCAACTGCCTGAGTGTTATGACACAACTGCAGGAGGCCTTATTATCTACTTCTAGATGCCTAAAATAGAAACAGTCTTTCCCAAGTTCTCTTGTCCTAACAGAGGAATCTGCATTAATTAGAAATGGACTTGGATTTTTAACTTTATTCCCTAAAATCTAGTTAAGGTTCCTACAGAACCATCCTTTCTATACAGTTAAGGGAAAAAAAAAAAAAAAAAAAATGAAAAAGGAGTAAAAATACCCTTCAACTTAGTTGATTGCAAAGATTTTATAATATATGTTGTTCTATAAACAATTCTTCTTTCCTGGTTACTGCCTTTTTTATCCTGACAGTTTAGGTTTTGTGCTTTAGACTGATCACAGCTGCACTAGACACTACAATCAATCCTCTATTCCTTATCATTTCTGAAAGCTGAACTAAGTGAAGAGACAGCAAATATGGACAACTAAGAAGAGTCATAGAAAAACAGAATAACATCAGCTTCAGTACAAATGTTGTAATAACATGCAGTTGATGCTTTTCCCTTCTGTCATTGCAGTTAATCCTTGTCACTGATTTATCAGACAATAGTTAATGCCTATCACACACCTTGTATGAATACTGTATGAATACAGCTTTAAGTCAGTTTCCCACAACCGGTCCTTTATTTCTCTGATATTCTGTAACTGTGTTTACTTTGTCTTAATATTAAAAGTAATGTTGTGCATAGGAGTCAAAACTGGTGCACAGATGTCAGAAGACTGGAGTTCAAAAATGGCTCTGCCACCAAGTCAGAACTTGATTATGGCATTGCCATTTTTTCTTTACCTGAGTTTGCTTATCTAATGGGTGTAAATTTGCTACATAGGTGGAAAGTGGCATTATTTCTTATCTGTGATAGGGGGACTATACATGTGTGCAAAGCATTTACATACCTTGAGCCAAAAATTTCCATATGTGTATGAACAGTTGTAGTGATTTCCTACCTAGTACCACTTTAAGGGACCCAAAGTTCAAGATTATACATTCCTTAGGACTTTCTGTAGGCATACAAGATAAGTAAAACAGCAATTATAAATAGTAAAACTTTATTTAAAAAAAAAAAAGTGACACTTTGTATCACTCTTGTTGTATTGATACTTATGTTGTATAGGTTTTAAGTGAATAGAAGCCTCCGAGAGACTGGTATATGTAAGCCACAAATTTTTCCCCTTGGGTATCTCTAACTGGAAATCAAATTTTTATCAAATCTTTTAAGAGGGACTGGGGAGTTTAGATAACAAAATAAAGGAAATTGACAATATAAGAAAATATATGCATATACAGAAACAGTAAATTGAAAACATTATGGATTTGGATATCTATGGAAAATTAATTTCAAATATTTATTTACAATCTATGCAAGCAGATTGCATAAAAATGCTTTGTGACATGTGAATGCATTTATAGACTTCTTACTTTGAAGTCAGTTTTGGATTAAACATTAAGTGATTTACAATAATTTTTGAGAAGTGACTTTTTTTGGGGCAATGTGGATAAAAGCAGAAAAGGCAGAAAAAATATGAGAAATAGATTAATAGAATATTTACTTCTATTGTTTTTTTTCCAAATCTAGTCTTGGATCATTGCAACAGCCATAATGGCATTTAATAAGACAGGAAGTACCTTCTCATGACCCATGAATATCACTTTATGCTTCACTTTCTTCCAATCAGCCTTGAAGAAACTTTCAGGAATTTCTCTCCTCCCAGAAAAACCCCAAACCCCTCTGTAAATCATCTAAAGATGATTTACCAACTGTTCTCAGATAGAGCTAAAGAAGAGCGATATATTTAACAGCATGACTCTTTCAGATTAATGCCAGAGGTACTGTGGCATAAATTTGTGACAGGATAGTTAAGAAAAGATATCAGTACTCCAGAGGCAACATTGCATATATGTGCTTTCCTGTACCACGCACAACCAAACATGTGAAGAATGTATAGAATAAAATGGAATTTTCTCCAACGTATCCCAAGGCAACACAGCCAGTCTGGCTTTTGCTTTTAAATAAAATGCTGTTAAGATCATAAAAGACAAGAATGTGAGAAAAAATTCATCAAAGGGAGACAAACCTTATTTGCAATCTTTAAAACTGTGAAGAAATAAAAGGAATATTGCTTAACACTGTCAAGATAGAACAAAGTGATTCTGCATGTAGTTTTAAAACAGATGTAAAAATTCAGATGTAAAAACTGACATCTTCAAAAAAGGGGTAAAGTCCTAGCAATAACATAAACTCCTTGCTATCCATTGCACTTTAAAGAAGGAATGTTAATTACTTTTTTTTTCCCTTTCAATAACAGGAAAGCCTTAATTTCATCTACCCTGAAAATATGCCCAGACCGCAGGTATTTGAAAGCAAGGGAACACCTGCAAGTCAACCAAGAATGAAACAGAGACTGCCAAAAGCTGTAATTTTCCTTATTTGGTTCTTTGCTGTGAAATGCATCAGGGGTATTATCAGATCATTCCTGACATGAAAAGGAGGTACTCACAGATTTGCCTGTCACAAACATAGTTTCTGATCCTAAATCTACTCTGGCCAAGAGAAAGATCGTCACTTACTTCAGTGGCAAATTCTTTGAATTCTAAAGTGCAGTTAAACTTGCTGCAGTAACATCAATATATTCAACCAAAGAATTTAAAACTCTTATTTAAAAATAAATAAATTTAAATTAGTGTAAATTTTGATGTATTTGCACCTACTTATTCTATTTCATGGCAAGTTTTAAGCACTGGTTTTTTTCTACTTATAGGAAAAAAAAACTTACCCTTTAAACTTATTATCAAAACTACTACTGTCAGGATTTTTATATATATATATAAAACACCAACTGATTCACACTTTAGGTTTCTTCTTCTTTCTTTTTTAATTGCATTCATTTAGAAATTATTACCTTCAGTGTGACAATATAAATTTCATACAACTTCCAATTGAAAATTTAAGTGAAAACTGTGGGTTTCAATGACTTTTACTGATTTGGATTATACAACACACTTTGATCAATCTGCCTCTGCTTTACTATTGCTGAAAATACTCTGTCCGGGCTTAATTATGTTGACTTGATAGGGATATATTTACAGCAATATAAGCGCAATGTTTCTATAGCTCTCCATAGCTGAAAAAATTAAACACAGGGAAAGTTGTTTTTCTGCTATTGCTATGTATAGTCACAATTTATGCTGCATGTGGCTCAGTTTCCATCCTGTCTAACACTACATATGGGTCTACTCATATGCAGTGTTTTACTCATGCTGGGAGATTCCCTCAGAACAGTCATGGGTGCCCATGAACTTTTCAGTAAATTCCATAAATAAGACATTGAAACATCTTATGGACCTTCGTCTCTCAGTTTGTAATTGCAGTGTTGGAGTAACCTTATCCTAAATTTCATATGTCGTGAAATATCTCAGCAAAATATTTTTTTAGCCTTAATAAATATTGCTGGAATTTGAGAAAATTAATTTTACAAACTGGGCTATAAAGAGGAAATAAAACAGATATACAGAAAGTCACTTTAGCCTCAGAAACTTGATGAAACTAGTTGTCTTCTACAGTTAAAGTAGGGAAAAGTGTCCTGTGTTGTGAGGAATATTCAGAACATCTGAGTCCATACTATGAAAAGTCTTGTGAAGTAGCCTCTTTGTTTCTATTGAAAAAGAAACAATTTAGCATCCCATGGATACAGGTGACCTTCCTATACATCCAAATACTCTTTTATCTAGTTTGCCTAGATGTTACATTGGAAATCTAAAGCTAAGGTACAAATTGTTTTCAACAGTCATATTTTGACTCCAGAAGTTAATTTTAAAAATTGTTCTGAAAATCAGAACTCAGTCTACATATGTTGTGTTCAAAAAGAAAAGATTTTTAAAGTTCTCTCAATTTTCATCAATATCTGAGTATCATGTGAACAAATGTGAAGACCACCAATCAAGTAGCTGAATGACTTTACACTATAAAATCACCATGCATTCTCTAGGACTGACATACACAAACCCAAAATTGTTTTCTATTGATACTTGTAGTCGATTACCTTTGAAAGTTGATTCATGCATTTGTATTAATAATTTGGACATTATTCTGTCACTCAGCATGAGGCAGGGAAACTTAGATGTATGCAAAAAATAAATTGGCATTTGTTGCTAAATGTTCATATCTAAATGCAACCCTATACACACACACAGAAACATGCTTAAGCACACACAAACACAGATTGGGATTCCATCAAAGAGCTAAGGCACAAATGAACTAAACAAGGACAATTTGAACTGTTTTAATATGAAAACTCCAGAAGAGTGTAAATTTGATAGAATCCTTGTGAGACAGAGAAATAAGATTGAGTTGAAAGTTTACAATTTTAGCAAAGCAACTCAAGAAGAGTATGGTCTGGCAACACATGACAGATAATGAAGGTGACAGCTTTTGCCAGGTATTTGTGATTTAACTTTGTCAGACGTGTGATCAATGCCAGCCCCTCTATTACCACTTCTATCCTGACACAGTCTGCAGGTTTAAAAACTGAAAATCTGGAAGAACTGACTTCAGGAATTAATGAAGTATTCTGTTTCTCAGAGTAATTAGTGCTCTAGGAAAACTTAGTCTTTGGTGAATCCTATGTGGAGTGGTCTCTTTAAGATGAAATTGAGTCTGCACTGATATTTTAGTAGCACAGAAAATATATGTCTTTACTTATTTATTCTGGTCAAATTTGGTTTGGTTTGTTTTGGTTTTGTTTTTTTATGTTTGTTTGGGTTTTGTTTGTTTGTTTTGTTTTGTGTTGTTGTTGTTGTTGTTTGGTTGGTTGGTTTTTTTTATCTTGGCCTACTGAAGGTTTCTCTAAAGGAAGAAAATTTATGTCTATCAGGAGACCTTTCTGCAGTGACTATCATCATTTTTTGTCCATTAGGGTTGACCGATGATAGGTGATTTCTTCACTGCAACATAGTATTTCTTCGCCCTTTTTTATTCTTCTGAGTGTACACTGACATGGAAACACACCTATCTGAAAAACAGGAATTGTTAAATGTTCCTTAGGCTTTCAATCATGATCATCTTCCTTATGTGCACCTCTAGAGAAACAGATGAGAGCCATGCAGACTACAGCAAGGGGCACAGGCCATGCTGTGCATTTCAGCAAGTCCCTGCTCAGCAGCAGTTACACTCTAGCAAGGTAGTTTCATATCATTGCAAATTGAGTTGCAAAGTGAGTTTTCATTCTGTCCCACCATAACTTTCTCATAACTATTCAGGGTAGTGCTCAGAAATAATATTCATATCCATTAAGGATTAATTGAATTTTTGCAATGAACAGATTAATATCGACAGTACAAAGGGTATTAAAATAGTATGAGGATTACATACACAAAAATATAATCTCTATGCTGAAGAATTTGATGATTACTGTGCCAAAAAAAGAGAACATTATCCTCCTACTGTCACCACTTAATATCCTGTAAAGTGTTCCTAGGTCACACTGTGCAATTTCCTAATGTTCCTGCTGTGAGAGTTTTGACACTGAGAAGCCATGTATGAGAAGTGGGCTTGTCAGAGAGACACACCTTGTAATGCTCTTTATTTGAAACCAGCCTGCCTTGTCATGTGTGTTTGGTATAGACTTATGTTGTTTTGAGAGGCAAGCAAGGAATCTTTGTTATCTGTCTACTATTATACTTCAAGATTGTGCTTCTTTGGATGAAACTGCAGTTGTGCTAAGAAGATTACACATCTGCTAAATTCAGCTCTATCCTCTGAGAATAGTTTACAGAATGTATGAGGTGATAAACTTCTTAGATCTGGAAACTTATTTCTCAGGTTATCAGCTCTGCTCATATTCTGAATGATATGAAAGTCACATAAATCTTCTCTTGTGATAACCAATCTATCTTGTACCACTTCTAAGTATACATGTATCTAGACAATTCTATGATTCACAGACCACTGGAAGTTTTTAGTTGTGCAGAACTGGAGCTTGCTGAAAAAAAAAATCACTTATTTACCAAAATACATGATTTATTCTAGCAATTAGTGGTGTTTTCAGAATTGTCATCACATTCCCTTTTCTGTCTGATCAGATTGGGTGATGATAGGAGCATAAAGACTGTTCAGAAGGAGCTGTACTTCAGGGGTTTGCACAAGTTTGTAAAGGGCTCATTGCTTTATAGAGGGGAGTTTTCTAGCTGGGACATAAGCATTGTAGTGTATCCCTGATGGGGTTCATGATGCTCCTCCAAAGTTTACCAATCTGAGAGTAAAACATATTCATTGTTGCTTTAGTGTGTAAAGGAAGCCTAAAGCTGTGCTACTAGGGTCATCCTTTTTTTGAATATATTGGCAATGTAAACATCAAATATTTTTCACAGTAATCATATCTAGTGTTTGAAGTATATTATACACACACACAAATATATATATTTGAATCCAATCTCAGTTTTTCATACTAAGGTAGCCCTAGCAGGCCATGGGGATTAGGTGAAACAAGTAATGTTTGAAGCATAGTTTTCTTCTCCCTTCTCTAGGCAGGTGTGAGTCATGACACAAACTGGCATAAAATACATATCCATGAGAATCAAATGCTGTGGTTTTTTATCCTCAGGTGGTATAAATAGCATAAGTCAATATAGTAGTGCCAGTTTACTTAAATTTCTACACAGAATTTGGCTAAATGACAACTCATAAGGATATGATAACATTCTGCAAGTATTTAAAGGCCATAAACACTAAGCAGGGGGACAAGTGATTTAGGGTGGCATAAGGAGATGTAATTAGGAGCAATGGGAGGAAATTAAGGGAGGAAAAAATTAGGCTGAATATCAGAAACAATTTTCTGACAGTGAGATGTATTAGACTGTGGAAAATAAGTCTCCCAATGCACATTCCATTG
This sequence comes from Pyrocephalus nanus, assembly GCA_038380795.1. Classification (NCBI taxonomy): domain Eukaryota; kingdom Metazoa; phylum Chordata; class Aves; order Passeriformes; family Tyrannidae; genus Pyrocephalus; species Pyrocephalus nanus. Next base: position 44,373,083 of record CM076265.1, on the reverse strand, counting down.
CTTAAGATGTTTAGACTGGACAAAGTACTAATGCTCATACAACAGGGACTAATTTTGCAATGTCTGGTGCATACACTAGAAACCAGAGACATTTAATAGGGTGAAAAGAATTCTGCATTAAGATAAATAAACAAATCTCTTTCTATTAATTTCACTAAATGTTGTTATATGTCTGTATCTTCTATGTATATGCATTTATACCTGAGTATATAGGTATATATATATGTATATTATTTTCCTTTTTTTTTGTCTGAAAATTAAAATTTTTTTAAAAGTAAAACTTCAGTTTAATGGCAAATTTCATAATGGCAAATTTCTTGTCTTCTGCTGCCTATTGCTGCAGATGAGCTATATTAGCTGGTATTTAATTTCTATTTGTTCAAAATCAAGCTCACACTGGGTTGTTTTTTTTACCCAGAAAAAAAAAAATATACTTAATTTATTTTATTATATAAAAATTTCATTGTCCTGTCTGCTGCAGAACTAGGTAGTCATTTGTAATAGTATGAGTATTTTTGTGAAAGTTGATTTTGATATAATTTTTATCCTTAAAATAGTTGGGAAAACTTTCTTAAATAATTAAAATGTCTCATTTTAATCATTTTACAACAAGTGGTTATGATAAGTTATTGTTCTTTCTGCAAGTAGTTGGCCTTTGATCAGTGGAAAAAATATTCCCAAACTAATTTTTGCTAGACTGATTACAGAAACACATTTCAAAACTCCATATCTTTACAGGGTTTTAGACAATTCAGAGATATAGATTGGGACATTTCTCATTTTACCTTACCCTGATGTCAGCGAAGTAAACAAAAGATGCTTTCAGAGTTATTAGGTTACATGTGATGTACATATAAGGTACGCTCTGGAAGCCCAGACAGCGTATTTGGTTGCTGAGTATCTAGAAGGCAAACTACAAAAGAAAAATATGCAAACCAGCCACATCTAACAAAGAAATCTGTGAGATGTCAGTGAGTAAACAACTCCAGAACCCATATATACAGCTTGGTGTACTGAGCACTGTATTGATGCAAGTGACAGAAGACAGGCAGTTTCAGAGATTGAGCTCACAAAAGACAAATCAAATTACCTGATTCAGAAAGGTATAAAAATACTAAAAAAAAAAAAAAAGGGAATAGGGGGAGAAAAATATTTTGAAATTACTGTGGTAGCAAATATATTTTTTTTACTGAGAAGGATGTATAAACCCTAGCACTTCAGGAGATGTCAAGCACTTGTTTGTTATTATCGCCCTGTTTCCACATCTATTTCCTTGACAAATCCCTTTGTCAAATTAATTTTTAAGCTTTTCCAACATTCTTCCAGACTGAAAGTAGACCTATGTAGCTGACATGATGAGTCAAAGGAAAGTACAGAGAACATAGAGATTCTTTAGCCCCTTGATTTGTCTACTGCTTCAGTAAGTGAAAAAAGCATCATTGCCAGATGACCTTTCTCTATGACCATTCTGGACAACACTTTCAACATTATGAAGTAAAACATCAGTCCACCACGAGTTGTGTGAGAAATACAATCTTAAGGATCTCTCAGAATAAAAAAAATCTGTTCCTGTTCTGAATTACAAGAGAAAAAGCATCCTCAACACGCTCAAACTGCAGTATAGGCAGTAGTATGGTTTACAGTATAAAAATATGAGTTCACACTGTCACAGTGCACATTTCACCAAAATCCACCATTGCCAAAGTTGAAAGTATCTGCATAACTGCATAGATATCAGTCTAAATTCTTAAGAAGCAGAAGCAACAACTAGCTAACTAACTTCCAAAGGAAATGAAATTGATGTAACAGTGGAGAATGTACATATTTGTGGTTTTTGCCTGAGTGACTTTAAGTGTTCAAGTTGTCATTACTAAGAAGTAGTTGTAACAAAAAACATTATGCCGCAAGTATGGTAACATAAAGCATCTGGTTTTATACAAGGGGAATGATAGACACTCTTGGTTATGTTAGCACTAATTCTCAAGTGATGACAACTTCAAGTTTAAACCTTGTAATCTTTATTTCATCAAAGTATACTGAGAAAAGAGATAGTCACACTCATATATTTATTTTATTATTTAACATAATTTAGGATTGAAAGCTCTGTGATTTTTTTTTTTTTACAGTATAATTGCTTTCCTAGGTAGAAACATCATTTATTTACCTTCAGAGGACACTCAGTATACAGTGGATGAAAAATACTGTATTTAATTAGAAACCAGACAGAGAAATATGTTTTTAATAGTGTGTCATATCATAAATCATTGTGTCTTACAAGTGTTAAAATTTTCTCTAGATTTTCTTATTTCACAAACAAATTTGTTGCGTTGCTCTCTGTAGAGCTTAACATTTGCCAACAAAAGATTAAAAATTGTGTAATATAGAGCCATTTAAACCATTTGCACAGCCAGTCGTGATGTTGCTAAAACTGGTTTACATAGACAACATGACCTGTCTTCAGCCCCCTGCGTTCAGAACTCACTGATGGGATAACCCCATAATGTGATATCATCATGGTTGATGCAGTACAACCTGATAAGGCAAAAATAACTTTTTGTATATCTTTTGTCCAGAGGAGATTGATGCCCATTCTTTAATTTCATTTTTGATCTTGATAAGACCTCCCAGAGTTTGGGAACTCTACTTATAGGAGAAGTGATGTCACTGAAGAACACTTTCTGGTGACTACACATAATGCTTTTAAAGTTTGTAAGATTGCCTTAACCTTGATAGCTGTAAGTCAGTGATGACTTTCTGTCATCATAAGAGGAGTCTTAAAGCCATATGTGTCATTATTACATTAAGGGCTGGTGTATGCTGTTGATTTCCATATCTATAGCTGGACCTTCTAGATCTGTGGTCATACTCCATAACATGTTCATTCGAGAGATGAAGCAGACAGAATTTCTTCACCCTGAAAAAAACACATTTTCAACCTAAATGTGCTTGCCTGAGAACATTTTAAGTTAATAAACCAGTAAACCCATCAATTTTAATTGCTGCAGCTGAGCTATGGGCTCTCTTTCAACCAAAACTGGAGGACAAGTAAGCCGTCTTGCAGGCATACATTATGTTATATACCATCATTTTTATACAGTCATTGCAGGTGTTGGAGAGTTTCAAGAGTTTAGCCCAGTCAAAGATTGAAATAACCTGTCTGACTGCTGGATTAGACTGTTTTTATTTGCTTGGGTTAGTGAAGCTGAGTTAGAAAAACTCTTTTTCCTACAGACATGCCCTTTCTCTGTTTTCCTAAGTGGTGCTATTTTCAATGATTTCTGGAGCTCAGAAGAGAGTTTGAATGTGCAAACAACAACACCTTTTAAGAGACGGTGAAAAAACAAACCCCTGCAGCTGCTGCGGAGCAGGACGTTATGAATCTAATTAGCCTGAATGAGTTAGCTCTTGAAAAGTTGCAGTCTACCACGTAGTTTTTCAGGCCCACTTGGTGACTCGGCAAGACTTGAGCTGTAGTTCAGAGACAGCAAAGGGTTTGCCTTAATGACAAATGGCAGTGAAAGTCTCTGGACTTTTCCCTTTATTTTTTTTTTCTTTTTAAAACCTTCATAAGGAGTTTCTAGAGGATTTAAAATATTATAAATGTCATATTTGGCTGGACTTATTAGAAAACATACAATAAATATGGTATAATATCAATTTAGAACTTAAAATGTCCTATTTACAAGCCCATAGGTTCAAGTGTTTGGAATCTCTTTATATTGAAATAGTAGCTATAGAAAAGGTGTTATATAAATGTACTGTGAATTTTATGGTTTCCAGCATAACACAGCACACAATACCTAAAGAATTCATACATAGATTGCCATAAATAGAGCCATATTATTACTTAATCTCTTATTTCATTTCTACAAGAGCAGTATTAGGGTTCTGTGCCATCTTGAGCTGTCGTAGAATTTTCTACAGAACTTATCCTTTCAGAAGAAATTGCTATCCAACGATTTGGATTTTGTTTCTTTCTTTTCTATACAGGTTTTTTTTGAATGTTTTTTTCTCCTTCCCTTTCCCTTTCCTTTTCCCTTTCCCTTTCCCTTTCCCTTTCCCTTTCCCTTTCCCTTCTCTCTCTGACCCTTATTTGAAAAAACATGAGCCCAATATGATGGAGTGTCATCCTCATGAATTTCCAGATAGTCTGTAAGAATAGCTTTAAGAGGAATGACTTTCCAAGATCAAGTCATTCAAAATGCCACGAAATCTTTAATACCATACTTAAGTAATTTGTCATTTTTCCAATGTATTATATAATTCAACACTTTAAAGAGGGAAACAACCATTTTGCAGCAACAAGACATGTGACACTACAAGTTTTGTTTACGTAATGGGAAATTCCTGTAGTTGTTTTTTCTTTTACATGTGGTTATGCTGTCAACAAGGCAGTGGCAGTTGCAAATGCAGTAACACACTGTGTTCTCCCTGGGGAAGACAAGAAATTTCTATTTGAAGAGCACACATTCCTGAAATGATCAAATGTGTCCCCCTGAGATTTGAAATGGTCATATGAGCCACATCATGGTGGGGCACTTTCCCCAAGGGCACACAGAGCCCTGGAGGCTGCTGTTGTCATCTCAGTGGAGTCTGCTAATGAAAGAATCAAGGCTGGAAGTCTTGTGTAAGGTCAGATTCACTTACAACACTAAGCCTGTACTTGGTTAGCATATCCAGTTTGGATGCCATGCATCTCAAAATTACAGTAGATATTGAACTATGTTTTCCTAAAGTGGTTCCTCCTTTTTGCCCTTTCAACAACCCAACTTTGCTGGGTTTTTTTTAAGTTTCTTCTCTTAAAGATTCTCTAACTTATCTCTTCTGGAAATATCTGGGACTTAGAGTATGAATTATTAACCTCAATGCTTTTTTCCTCTGGAGCTTGTGATATATTCTGTAGGTTCTACAAACTAACACAGAGTGAGAACCTGTTAGATTTATTTTCCCATGGATTCTTCTTCAAACATAATAAGAGATACTTTAATATCTTTCTCTGTCTCTTTGCTGAACTGGATTAAATTTGGTGGCTGCAGTGAGGAAGGCAAGTGAGTTAATGAAGTAAACTTCTGTTTATTTCTGGGTTACTAGAAGTGTTAATTTACTGCCTATTAATATTAATTCAGTGTGGATTTCAAATAAATCGATATACCATAGCTAATGAAGCTGAATGACTATTAAAAGAAGTATTAAATGCTTTCATTTCACATAACCTATAGAATGAATAATTTTTAACTGTTCATAGCTATTACAGCACTGGTTCATTGTACCTAACTTTACCACTTTTGTAACACATAGTAATTATAAGAATGTCTTCCTAGTGACACTTCTTTAGTCAGATGACAGACACCAGAGCTCTTGATTGTCCTTCAATAGGTTGATATTACTGAAGACAAAGCTTTGATTTCAGTATCTTAAACACAAAGAACTAATAGTTCACCTTCTAAGAACCTAATATTCTTGATTTATATCTATTAGCATTTCTTATTTTATTGTCTAAATTTTTGAGTGGAGCATGCACAGTACTGAGATATTTTGGGCTGTGTGAATTTTAAATTGAGGGTTTTTTTTCAATAAAGTTATCAAAATTTGATATCAAAAGCCTTCAAAGGGATTTAGGCACTCATCCTTATTTTTTAATATAATCAGATTTTAATTGAGTTCAACAAAAATCCTAAAGGTTTATTTCAGATTTAAAATATTTATGTGTATTATCATACTACTATTGGATCTGCAAAATAAATAATCTAATTTTTGCTATAGGGCTTTGAAACTATGAGGCCTTGTTTACCTCTTGATCTACAGCAGTCTTTGATGCTCTTTACAGGGTGTATGATCCTTGGAGTGAATGTCTTGTAAAAGTAAGTTTCTGTTTCCTTCATCTTACACTGAAGAGATACCATAAAATCCCAGCAGTTTCTAGGCAATATCAGCTGCTTACAAATGAAAAACATGGTATATTAGAAACAGTGGTTCATCTTTCTGCTTCCTTTGAATACCTGGTACAGAGTCTTTGAAACCTATAAAATAAACCAAAAGACCCCACCCAAGTCCAAAGATATTCTATAAATTCCATATTCATTTAAAGGTTAAATATGGGAAATATTTGAGTGTTTCTCTTGGTGTCTACTGGACTTGTGTACGTTGAAGTATCTATATGTACTTACAGCTGTGGAATCAAATTTGCATATTTTCTTTACAAAAAAGAGATATATCAGAGATTTTAAAATTTCTTAGGCAAATTCAGCTACTGGAGGGCTTTAAAAATCTCTCTTCACTATATACAAGACATTTAATGTCTTATAATTAGTCTGCCATTCACAGTAAATATGAATTTGGTGAGAGTCATAGGAGCTTTGACATAGGCTTTGTCAGCTTCAGGTAAAGGTAACTGATAGCTTCTTACTACTTGAGACTAATTACATTATTAGAATTTGTACTCCAGCATCACAGAGTTATGAAGCTCAGCAGAAAAGTACTTGTGTATAGGTGTACTGAAATATCTGTTATCTCTACAGTGCTATCTAGTTCTTGATTTGTGGAACCACTAACATGCAGTGTTCCAGTGTAGCAGTCAAATCTGCACAAATGAAGAACAGTCTCCTCTCAAACAAGGTAAATCAGAAGAAATAAACAAAGAAATGCTAGAAAGCAGAATGGTTTTAGTTAGCATGAAATGTAGTTCCATCCATTCAGTAGATCATAATTTTTTACTTAAAACATCACAGCAACCAAAGATCTAAAAAAAAAGACTTGAAGGAGAAATGGCCTTTTTGGGTATTTGCAGCATGAGAGATAGAACAAGACGTATTCTGTCTTTAAGCGTCCTGCTTTGATGTAGAAATAGCCTAGATAATCCAGTAATTTTTTTTTTTATCTTTAACTGTCTTTTAACATTGTTTTGCACTTTTTATTGTGCTAATTTACTTTCTAACAGAATATTGACTAGTATTACACAATTTAATCACAACAATACAATGATTGCCAAAATTAATATATTTTAATCAATATATGTCATTCACTCAGCCACATATTTTGAAATAAAGGTTTCTTTTTTTTGATGTTTTTTTCCAAACTCTTAGCATAGTCCATGTATAATCACCTCCAAAGAAATTATGAAGAGGAAAGCAAAAGACACAATGTCTACTGAGCCCCGTAGGTCATGGAGAGATACCTTTATTGACAAAGTCAAATGCTAAGACTTTGTTTGACAGCCTAAATTCCTTTACAGGAAAAAAAATGTGAAACTTCAGTAGATTCTTGTAGATGAGGTCTGTTTGTTCAAGAACACTATTACACTATTGATAAAGCTGTGTGTTTGCTTAATAAGGGATAAGAAATTAAAACCAGATATACAACATTCTTTTGTCTTTTACCAAGGTGGGTGTCCATGGTTCTTTGAACTTTGAGTTTTCAGAAATAACAATAGCAGTAAGGCAGTTGTAATGTGCAGCTCTTTGCGAGATTTCAGTTCTGATTGTTATAAAGTTATCAAAAAAAAGAGCAGAAAAAGACAGTTCAAAAAGAAAACAAAGCTCTAATGTTAGAATACTTCTATTTGTTATCTCCTTTGTATGCAAAGACATAGAACCCTTCTTCTTGCTGTGTGAAAACATAAATATTAGTCTGTGGGGTCTTTAAATTGCTGATGAGGCAGATGCTGTTATGTCTCCTCTCAGCAGTATCTCAGATGATGAGCAGAATTTCCTTAGGAGTTGATAACAATTTGACATTTTGATCTGCTTTAGGTTCTGAGTCTCCACAAATGAAGCAGAGAATAGGTGATCTAATAGCAATAAGATGACAAACATTCAGTCCTTTTGCTCAGCCTCAGCTCTTGATTTTAACTAGAACCAAATGTGATCTAAACTTGGACGCTGTTGGGTTTTTTTGAAAGAATGTGTTTCTTTTTTATTTTTTTTTTTAAGACAGCAGCTCAATTTGCAAATAGAATTAAAATCCATGAAAAATTATAACTATATGGGATGTGTTCCAAATTTGAAGACACCGAAAAAGTTAATGTGCAGCCAAAACTGATCAGAATGCTTACTCCCTCTAGACTTCTTCATTATTTGTATGAAAATAGATTTTTTTTTCTCATGTCCACTCTGGGTAAAGACTACTGGGAAAGCTGGATAAAATACTTAACTCTTAACTTCAGAAATCTATTTCCAAAAAGAATAATTTCAACAGCTGTTGAAATGGTCCAAGAAACCTCAAAATAAGAAGCTATGAAATCACTAGCTCTTGAGAAAAGTTGGTTTCTTCATATAACCAATTAAATGGTATCTTTTTTATGGACTTTCCGAAATTTTTGCTGTTCAAGATTTCCTAATAATTTCATCATTGAATAGACAATCATGTTTTTAGATGAGCACTCTGACAAATCCCCATGTCCTAACCATTTTAGGACCTGATTTTTATCTGCATATTATTTTCTTCAACTTCTTCTCTTTCCCTCACAAAAAAACCCTTGCAATAAAACTATTTTGTAAGACTGATCTTGAGCCTTGGGATCCCTGGCTAAGCTGCCTGGGAAATATCTATATTTTTGATACTGATAAGACTTGGCTTTCTTGCTTGGGCTCTGACTATAGACAGACATGTCAGTTAAATTAAGTTCCAGTCAAAAGTAACAACAGAAGGCTGAGGTGCTCAACAACTTTTTTTTTCTCAGTCTTCACTGGCTGCCTCTATTCTCACACCTCTCAAGTGGATGGATGTCAAGACACACACTGGGGAAGCAAAGTCCCTCCCACTTTAAGAGAGGACTCATTCAGATTCATGACCACCGGAGCAACCTGAACACATGGAAGTATATGGGACTAGATGAGATGTATCCTAGAGTCCTGAGGCAATTGGCTGATGGTTGGCCAAGCCTCTCTCTGTGATATTTTAGAAGTCATGGCAGTCGTATGAAGTCCCAGATGACTGGAAAAAGGAAAACATTGCACTCATTTTTAATAAGGAAAGAAAAAAACAACTCTGGGAAATACTGCTCTGTCCCCTTCACATCTGTGCATGGGAATATCACAAAATGAATCCTCCTAAAACATCCTAGAAGGTGAAAAAGACCAGGTGGAACACCTGGGTCAGGGAAGACCTGGATTAGGCAACATCCTATTCAATACAAGATGAAGGATGAAGAGAGATGGAGGATGAAGAGAGTAATCCTGCCAAGAAGGACTTGAGTATGCTGGTGGATGAGGGACTGGACCAAAAATCAGAATCACCAGATATTAAATGCTAATAGAAAAGTGGTGGAAGTAAATAATAGGACATGGAAAAGAAATTGCTTTTGTTTAATGATTTAAGCAAAATAAAATCTTCTAAAACTTCAGTTTCATCACTAATCTGCAATAATAAACAGTTTAGACAAACTCTATGTGTCTTTATTTATTAGTTTAATAGTCATAATGAACAAGGGCATTTACTCTAACACAGTGTTGAGTACTCAAAATGCAATTTTAGGGTTTTTTTTTCCACAACTGTTTCAACATGGAAGACAAAAAATTAGGCAGTATATCTGTCTATGTAGTTATATAGAGCTGCTTTTACTACCAGCTTTTCATGGCTCCACATGATTCTAGATTTCATCTATCTTTTTTTTCACAAGTGAAAAGGATCACATTCTCACTGTAAGAGAATGAAACTTTAAATAAATTATAACATTGTATATTTTTATACGATGGGAGCTTTTCTTATCCATGGAGATTGCTCTGTCTCATTGCAACATAATCAGAGGCAAAGGTAGAAACTGAATCCAAATACATCACCCTTAAATACAAGATTATCTTTCTCTTATTGGGAGACATTTGATTTTTTCATTTAAATTACTCTAGTTGCACAGGGTAATACAGATATTCCATATCTGGAAAGATGTAGACTTGAGTTGTTTCTTTTTCTGAGGATTTAATTAATTTAGAGATATCTGCATTCATTTAAAGTAGAAGACACTAAAGATACAACATTAGTCAGAGCAGGATATTCATTATCTCTTGACTTCCATACCTTCTATCTGACCTAAATACAGTCTTCTTTCTCTCTGACAAAATTTGTCTCAGATCTTCATGTCACACACATGTGCACATTTCTTTGAATTCACTTTAATAAAAAATCCCACTGTCCCAAAAGTACTCTAGTTATGATTAAATGTAAACGTGAAATCACATTTGCAGGATGAGATGTCAAGACAAGTTAGCACTGTTATTTACTAAGATAAATTTAGTTTTGTCTTCAAATATAGTCAACCTAGTAATATCAGAATCAGACAATCCCACTCTTTCATAGTGTTATCTGTGTACATTAATTTAGATGTAAAATATTCCTAAACTAGTACAGTCTAAGCCAAGACTAAAACATGATTCAAATAGATCTGTAGGTTTGTGATACACAGAAGTAGGGTTAAATTGAAAATGAAACCAAACAAAATATAATTTTGAATTTATTCTTAATTGATAAGATATCAGGACTTTGTACAGATAAAATTTTGAGCCAGATCTGCAAAAGTAAAACTCTATTGCAATAACCTCCCTATAGTCCCTGTGGCTCATAGTTGGCAAATCCTTTGCGATGTTTGCATTCTACCCTCAAATGATATATGTCATTGTAGATACTTCAGTTCATATCTTCTCTACTCACGCAAATTGGCATTGAATCATCCAAGCACTGTTGTTTATATAAACTGAAGAACTGATGTTAACTTTTAGTTCCTGAACTGAGCACAAATTTGACAACATATTCATTGTGCAGATGAACATGACAGATAAAAAGGGAACATTTTGTTGTTTCCAGTGTTACACTGTATTGCTATAGTACACAATTGAAAGTAGTATTTTCTTTCCTTTAATGTTCAACTTAAACAAATAAATTGGGAAGAAAAACCAGAAATAGCCCAAACTTCTGAGATATTACCAGGCATATGCTGTTTTAAAAATTACATCAATTTTTTTTTAAAAACTATAGACACATCTCTTTTTGGTATATATTTGACAATGTATTAGCATGTTTTTGGTGGGTTTTTCTTTAGTTGTAGTAGCCCTTTCTTGTAGAGGAAACATACAAGGCAGTAGGTTAATCGCATAGTTTTTAATTGCACTAATGGCTTGGTGATGCATTTTCAAGAATGAAAAATTTCTCATTGTTTTCTCTTTTCTTTTGGGAATTGGAGATAATTCATAAGTAGTAACAATGATTCATTTAATTAGATAACATTAAATTCTTTACTGTTGTAATATTCTTCAGGTTTAAATGAATTTATACCAAAGAAATTAGGTCCCCACTAATATATGGGACACTTGTTTGGCCCATCAAACATTGGGGACATCCAATAATCAAAAGAAAGGAAGTAAAAAAGCAAACACTTCTTTCTGAGCAGATTTATACTAAAAAAAAAAAAAAAAAAAAAAAAAGGAGAAAAATTTGTTACAGAAATAACAGTAATTTGCGGTTATTCACAACTGTGTAACTAAGAAAAGAACATGGGTTATTACAGATCTTACTATTACTAGTTTTTATTAGGAAAGCGAATATAGGCCAATAAACAATGGAATTAGATTATACTAGGAAACAGAAGATAATTTCCTTTCATATAACATTCATAACAAATTAACATAAATTGTACAGAATGGGGGACGTCCCTATTAGCACCAAGTTAAAGAATGGCAGAGATAATGAAGCAATCTCCCTTTTTTTTTTTTTTTTTTAAGATGCACTTGTTAGTGAAAGCCAAAATTCATGGAAAGAGGAGGGAAGGTGAAGAGCGGGGCTATAGGTATGAAATAGATAAAAAGCAAGTCCACTGAAGTAACAAACATTGCAGATGGAAAGAAAGAAAGAGTTTGTAGAAAGCAGCTCCAGACCCTGATTAGAGAATGACTTTCATAGTTGCAGGAACAATGAGGTCTCTGAGTTTGGACTATCCAGCCAACATTAGAATTACTCCTCATGCAGCAGCTCCTCACACAGGCTTATGAGTGGTCAGTACCAACATCCAGAATAGTAAAAAATAGTAATTAAAACTGTCACCAATGCAGTGTGATATCACAGGTTTATTTGTGGCTTTAGAAAGAACCATGTTGTACAAGTGAATAACATTGTCATTTATTCCTTCTCTAGTTTAGTGTATTGGGTACACACTTTCAGTTTTGTTTTTTGTTTTTTTTCTTTGACTTTTTAATGCATCAAAGCTATTATGTCATAGAACTGTACCAAGCTATTATGTCATAGAACTGGTGATATCTGCATAAATCGCTATACGGATGAGCAAAAGTCTTTGTTTACGGCACTATAGATTTTCCTCTTTCCAGGAAAGCACATTTTTTCTTGCACTTCTGAGTCTTTGAGTAAGAAAATCTAATGTTTTGGATTCAAGGTAGAAATAATAAACTTTTATTTAGCTCCAGGACATGATCAGACAATCTTTCTTCAAGTCCATTCTCTTTTCTCTTCCCATCTAATCATTAGCACTGAAATATGTCTCCATTTGTTTCTTCTGTTAGATAACACTAGAAGTGAAATAACATGGAAGATTCATTTACAGTAATCCCATAAGCACATCAGGGTTTAAGCTCATAAAATCTGGGATATTTCAGGAAATTTTTGAAGTAAGTTTTATGTTTACAGACTGTCTTCAAGGTTCAGTTTTTTCCTCTATTTGCAAAGAAAGTGAGAACTGGAATTATTTTGTCATGGTACAAGATTTAAAAATGCTGACAATGTTTTCTCTAATAAATATAGATTAAAATTAGACTCTGTGAAGTAAATCTAATAAATCACCTGAATAGCATCACAACTGATATGCCTTAGAGTCATTATCTGTAACTGGCTAATGGTGTATTTACTCTTTTGCTATTGGATCACCCTCAGGGATAATTCCAGTAAGCTTTAAATCTCAAGAATGATTTCTCTATAGAGGTAAATTATCTTTATTTTTTTCAGAAAGAACACTAACTAATTACTTTTAATTAAATTCATTTGTAAAGCAGTTAGTCTGTCTTGAGGTCTCATTGCATTTTCAAAAAGTGATGAATTTGATGTTCTCTAATGCCTTGAGTTCCCCCCTTGTGCCAAGAAAGGTGATGAGAAAAGGAAATGAAGCCCCAAAATCCAGAGTTCATGAAATGTACTGTATTAAAAACATATGTGGTGAACACAAAGAGTATCTCAGTCAGTGCCCTCTGGTTGGGAAAGACTATAAATGACTAAAATTCTAGTTCAAAATGAAAAGTATGAACTTAACATACTCAAAGCAGAGAAGACTTTGCAAGTGTAGAAGATAGCAGATACTAGATTCTATTGCCTGACAGGTAGTGATTCTCAGAAAAAGAGTATAGAAGCCGTATAAAATTATAATGTTAAGTGCCATCTTGTAACAAGACAAATACACATTACATACGCCAAATTACTTTTTCCTCTCTTCAAGTAGCTCTGTATTTCACCTAAGGATTTGAAGATATACTTTTAAAGATATTTTCCTCATTTTAAAAAAAAAAATCCGAATTTTTGGAAGGAATCGATATAATAGGGAATTTTGCAGTTCACAAACTCATGTTTACTGCACAACATACAAACAAAGTAAAAAACAAAAGAGAGAAAACCCTAAAAACATTTCTTTTTAAAGTAAAAAGAAAAGGAAAAGAAAATAGATGTTTACTAAGGCATTTCACAAAAGGAGGTGCTTCAGAATTAATCTGCATTCAGTTTCAAAATAACAATTATTAAGATAGACAGATAAAAATATATTTCGATTAAATATTTAGGAATAAAATATATATTTAGGACATTAGGCTTCAGAATTACTGGTTTCTGTTAATTAGTTTCCTTCAGTTGTCAGACTTAGAGTGTTTTACTGGAAATGTGTGATTTTAAGTAAGATACAAGACCTTTCTGTAGATTTTATTTGTAGGTAAGCAGTAAAATCCAAAGTAAATAGAGTACAAATTGAAAATTAATTAGAAGATATCTTTACCTTTGAAAATTATTTTCCTTCTTCACCCTAAAGGCTAACAAATTAATCTTGGAAATAAATTATCAATTTAATAAAACAAGCTACTGTAATTTTATTGCCATAAAATTACTATTCTGTAAAATATGGGATTTATTCCAAAAATTCTATTGCTTTCTACTTGGTTCCACATTGACAAGTGCCAACCTTCCATTTTATCTCTCTCTCTATGCAATTTGAAGAGTTATTGGAATATCTCTTTACTTCAGCAAAGCTGGTAGAGCTTTTGGTTTGGGGTTTTCAGGTGAGGGTTGGAATGTAATGATCAGCTGGCGTGGAAAAACAGAAATCGAAAAGCTAAACTTGCATTTTCCATTTTATTGGGGGGTGGGGGGGGAAACACTTGAAAACAAGGAATTATTATGGACAAAAAACTTCCAGCCTGAGTTTTTAAGATGAATCAAAGCCTTTACCTCAAAGAAAAAGAATTATGTGACCTGGAAAATAAGGCTGATGAAAACAGGACTTGAACCAGGTGTTTTAAAGGAGCTATTCTTTTGACTTTAACAAGATAAATAGTGTGATTATAAGAAACTATGTGAAAGTCACAAGATGTCCAATGGAACAAGAAAAAATACCATTAATTTCTCTGACTCCTCTTTCATACTAAGTGTATAAAACAACGCTTGATAAGAATGATTAGAAAATTTTAAATTACTAGTGTATAGAGAATTAAGTTAAAAAAACCCCAGTATTTAAAGCAGCATGTAGTCCTTAACTTCGAACAACCAACCTCAGCAATAATGCTTGATGACTATAGGGCTGGATAAGTAAGAAGTTGTAATAATGATGTTGAACCAGGTGGTCTCTTGAGAAAGTTATGCTAGTAGAATTTTCCCCACAAATTTGGTTTTGCTTTTTTTGATGAATGGAACTATTTGGTTGCTAAAATATATCTTTGTGACTCCTACAGTGCTGGCCTTTTGATGCTTTTTTTTCAGCAGGCTGACAATTTGATACTCTGTGGGGATGACTAGGATTTTTAGAGACTGAGAAGAGGTGGCTGCTTATTTAATGCCAGTGGTACTTGGATACTTGCCCTTCTTAGGCTCCTATTAGATTGCCCTTGTCATGCAGTGAAATGTTGTGTCAAGATTCCTTGTCACTTGATCCAGGAAGGTTTATGTTCGACTAATATATCATCTGGACTCAAATATATATAGATGATGGAACAGCACTTTGTTGCAGTCAGATAATACACCACTTGATCAGACATCATTTTGAATACTCCATGTATGCTTTTGTGTAATGCTGATTTCAGAAATGAAAAATGCAATAAAGAAGCCTAAGAAAAGCATGCATTCAAGTACCACTGGTGTTAAATAAGCAGCCACCTCATCTTAGTCTTTAAAAATCCCAGTCATCACCACAGAGTATCAAATTATCTGGTTTTTGTCGAGATGAGAAACAACAGACATCTTAAAGTTCTTTTAGGCCAAAATTAATGAAAATCCCTAGTTCTTGGTCAAATTTTAAGCACATTTAACTAGTTTGCTTGTTTTTGTGTTGTGTTACTTTTTTTTTTCTCTATTGGTAACATTTTCTGACTGACAGAGAATCCTTGTCTATTGAAAGAACAGATAATTGCAGCAAAAAAAACACCCATACCTCTATATAATTTAGGAAAGATGTATGAAATTTTATTAGTACATTGAGAGCAGCAAAAAAATTCTGGACTAATTACTAATGCAATACCTTGTATATCTTCAGATTTTTGTTCACCTTAGTGATACAGAACTCCGGAGTTAAATTCATCTTCTGATATACATAACAATTTGCCTCTGCAAATGAAGATAAATAATTGAAGACCATGTAAAGTAAAATTACAGTTCATATAGACTATCTCCCCTATCCAGGAACCAAGGAAATCAACACTGAAAGGAACCTTCAAGAGATGTAAGATCACAGAGAAGATTTGCATATTTGAAACCCCTCTTCTGTTTTTTCTCTATAGTCTCACTTGAACACACTAGAGCAACATTAAAAAAAAATTATTTTAAATGCCTAGCCCTGAATTTTTCTATTTCCAATATATTTACCTGTACTACAAAATAACAAACAAAATACTAGAAGCCTGATTCATTCATTTGTAGGTGACCTATGATGCAATTTGTAAGTCCTTAAAATTTTTTTTTCTCAATAAACACTATAAATAACTCAAACTTCACAGATAATATATTCAGGTTTGATTTATTTTATGTAGGTTTTACAGAAGCAAAACCTACCTAGGAAGTACAGCAAAAAGCAGGTAACTTTAAAGTTACCAAATCATCATTTTTTATACCACTCTAATTTCTTCTTTTAATAAAGAAGTGATTTAGCAACAGAATTGGTTGTATTGCTCTTTTCAGTTCAATTCACTGAATTTTCTACTGATATATGGCCCTGTAACCATATGGACAAGTCCCTTAACAATATATATTATATGTTGAAAGCCAGAGGTAGTAACAGACCACTTTATATTGCGCTGTCTTTCCTTCCATGTCCAGGCATAGAATCCAGGTGTAACTTGGTTGCTTCTATCTGCTAAACAGATAACTGATTCATATCAGAAACAGTTTATATATATATAAACATATAACTATATATATAAACATATAACTTTTATCTGCTAAACATATAACTGTTTTGTACCAGAAGACGGCCCTAAAATGATGACTCAAAGTACAGTTATGCTGCTTCTGCCAAGACCGTAGTTTTTATACACTTTCAGTATTTCCCTCATACTCCATACTTGGCCAAATAAGATCTGGTTCTGATTTTAAGGAAAGGTTATACCATTGTATTTGGATATATTTAGTTTTTAACTGAGGAATAAAATAATGGTATCATCATTCAGAAAACTAAATTGCAGAAAGATCTTCTGTCTGGTATTTTGTGGGAAGTAATGGACTGGACGAGTGGTATTTTAGTCTTTGGTATGACAGATAACTGATATCACTGAAGTGGGAATGAGAGCTCAGAAAAAAGCCATGATATAATACCATAAGATAACAAGCGTATTTGGGCATTTAACTAAAAATTTATTTTGTCTGCTGAATAAAAGCACTCTGACCTCTGTCACAGTGAGAAGCTTCTCAGCAAGTCAATACATTCTTAACGGGTAGAGAAAACTCTTGAAAGAGTGACTCTTAAACAGTGAATTGTTCCAACTCTCTGTATCTAAATCAGATCCATTCTTAATTTGTTCCTGGATTTATGTAGGTTACTAAAAGTAGTAGTAACAGAAGGAATCAAAGAAACTTGAGACTCTTTGGGGGAAAAGGGAAAGGGAGAAGGAAAGTGAAGGTAAACTCACCAAGTCATACCCAGAATGACTTAGAGATAAGCATGGATCATTAAAAGTCCATTTTTTTCATTCTTGTTCTTATTTATGGTGCAATCAGTGATGTCAGATGTAGATGGTTGAACATCTCTCTTTGTCTGTAAAGCTGTAGTCAGTGCACAGAGATTCTTCGCATTCTCTTCTTCAAACATTGTGTTCAAGTTTCTCAGGTTCAAAGATTCTGTCTTGTTCTCCCAAGCAAAGAAAAAATCAGAAGACATTTGTAAGAGGACAGCTTGTAAATTCCCAAGGAATTCCTGGGCATCATAATATTATCAAGGAATTAGTGTAAGTCAACTTTGGCACACAATCAGATGCTTTTCACTTTGAGAGCTGGCTTCATACTAGCCTTAGGGAATCACAAATGTCAGGACAGGGCTACAGTATATCTTTCTTGCCTTTCTAAACAGTGCCCTGTGCTAATGCATCTGGCACATCTGGTAGCTTTCAAAAGCAGAAGTAAAAAGGCAATTCTATGTAGAAAAAATGTGAGAAAGAAATTCAGGAGGACCATCCTTCTTTTTACAGACAGAGAAAATCACCAGAGCGCAGTTGGTATTTTTCATTATTGAGAACATACAGCAGCTTAGTTTTACCAAGGCTAATTGATTTTCACAGCTGGTGCATGAAAAGCTAAAGATGATAGGGGAATTTGAAAAGGACCTTTTTCTAGCCCCTGCAACTTCTGGCATCTGTGGAGACAACAGAAAATCTTTGCATCTAGTATATCCAACAATAACTTCAGGTCACTGGGATATTTAAGATATTTGTTGATCTCTCCATACTGCAGATAGTTACAAGGAACCACATCCTTTCTCTTAAAGAGAATCTCACACATATCTAACATATTTAATTTCATTCTGCTACCAAAAAGGTGAATAGGTTTATGTCACATGGGATATAATTATCTATAGAATGCAACATCATACTGAATAAGCATGTTTTATTATTTGTTACAGGCAAAACAGATCATGTAGCTAAGACAAGTCTGCTACAGCTGATCTGTCATCAAGGGGAGGTTTGCCTGAAAGAAGAAAAGACTTTTCCACTGTGGAAGGGATTAAGCAAGCGCTGCTGTAAAAGTCATTCTTTCATAGCAGTTAATCTTGTTCAGTATATCAATTTTCTTCATGTGTGGCCATTCTTCAACACTGATAAACAAATCAGTGGGATGCACACATTAAGACACTTGAATACTAGATAGTTTTTTGATTGTCTTTATATATTTAAAAGCAACTTTTTTGATCCATGTGGTATCAAAATTCTATTTGATGTGTATATAATGAGAATAAAGATCTTTAACCTATTGATTTATGAAAAAGGAAGGGCAGGTCTCAAACTGACACAATGTCTCCAGCTTGTAGCTATGCCATGGCTTTGCATGAGGAACATTAACAAGGTCTTACCTGATCCATTTGATTGACTAGTAAATAACTCATACTGAATCTCACCCTTTCCCTCTTGGTAATTCATTAGTGTGTTTCAACATGAAACATTTCCTGCTTCGAACCTTACTTTCCATTTTAATTTAATATATTAATTAGTACACACACTTCATGAAAGCATCTAATTCAAGGAAGTGCATACAGTTGTTAGAAGCTGCTTAGTGAAACCAAGCATAATGGAAATGGATGATTTTGGGTGAACACAAATTTTGAAAGACTGGTTAGGAGGATTTTCTATGAAACATACTCTTATATTAGTATTTAAAAAAAAACCAGTCCTGCACCATAGGTTAAATTTTGAAGGCAGAGAGAGAGCTCTATAAGATGGGATATTTGGATTTTCCTATTTTGACATGATAGAGATAAGAGCTGTCCTTTGAGTGTAGGACCAGCTTAAAAAAAAAAAAAAATGCAACTCCCCCCTAACTGTAATGTAAATGAGATCTTAAGAGAATTGCATTTTGGCATACAAAAAAATCACTACCAAGAGATGACAATGTTTAGACAAGTTTATAAAACATCCAGTAACCAAAATGCACCAGATATTTTGTCCTAGAAACATAACATGAATTTGCCATACAGGCTTTTCTTTCCAATTGTTTTGCCTATGAATTGCAGAAATTCAGATAGTCTTTTACTAACCACTTCTGTCTTATTGTAGGCAAATATGGCTGAACCTCACCTCTGAGGGGCATTCCATAGCTGGCTTCTCTTTCTCCTAGACAAAAAGAATCAGATATAGTTTGATGGTGTCCATGTCAGGAATTTTGAGCATAACATTAGAATTTAGCCTGGATTACACCAGCTGGGACCCAGCCTGAATGTATGAGAATAACTCTATGCCATTTGGGAAGTCATCTGGTCCAGCTGAAATCCAGGAGACTAATTATTATACCTAAGTTGCAATTTATATTAAAAATGGCTTGAGGGAATTTGGGCTGATCATTTGGTTGGCACCTTTCTAATAAGGAATCCTGTACTCAGTCAGTGTTTTCCCAAGTTTAACTGACTCACATAAGTTTGATCCCTAGTAAAGACCAGTAACATACTGATGCACCATACCAGGGATCAGAAAAATGTTATATCTTGTTGCTGTGAAAGATGAGGGGAAAGTCTCAGAAACTTGTTGAGATTAAAGGCAATGGGGTAGAGAGGGAATAATCTTGTTATACAGAAATGGTTTTGGTATTGACAAATAACTGAAACAGTTTCTTCTTTTTCTCAGTGACAGTGTCTGGTATAGAGGCTGGGAAAATATTCATATGCAAACTAGAAGTGAAGTAATATTTTTAACAAGGTTTGTAAGGTTGAATTGGGTGGGAAAGGTGAATCTGAGATTACAAACATTTTGAGACTATAAAACTTGGAATAATAAATGGCTGACTTCCTCTTCTCAGCAAAGCTACACTTTTCTCTCACGCTCCATTTCCTTGAAGCTAATAAACTCTAATGAAATACCAGTGCCTGTATATTTCTGTGTTGTACAGATGTCCTTTCTCACATTGTCTCCTCTTGAGGCTAATTTGTCTCTCTGATTATAGGATTATAAGAAAGTTACACTCACACTCCCTTTCATTTCTCTCTTTCTCTCTGACAGTGATTAGAACACTTTTTTTAATTGACACCTAAGAAATGATATCACAGAAACAATATAAAAGAGGGTTAGAGGGTTTTAGACTTTGTCTCAATTAAAATGTCAGACAGACAAGTTAATCACAAGCACGCAAAATGAAAGACTGTTGACCCTTTGAGGCCTAATAAATAGTTATACAGTTCTGATTCTTTGCTTTCTTCCTCCATCTAAAGAGACTGTAGTTAGAGATGCTTCCTTGAAAGCAGATGATGGCTGTCTAATGAGAAAATTTCTCCTATTAGGTTTATCCATGCACACCAAGTAGATCTAGAAGGATAAAAAAGCCTACTGGAAGAAAAATCTATTTAACATTATTTTAAAATATGGATAGGGAAAAGGTGACCTATAACAGACACTCTCTATCACTACAGTTGATACTACCAATGCACCTCTACATAGAAATGTGAATGTTGATACTCAAAAGGAGTTTGTTTAGGAGAATTAGTATAACTGAGACAGGTCTATTTGACACTATGAATCTGAAACAGACTGCTTTGTGAATGACCTTGGCACGAGTTATACATATATTGTACATGAAGACTAAAGGTCTGAATGTTTCATACAAGAGACACTGATAGAGCCAGATGAATACCAGTGTAAAAACCTAAATTTTACTTTAATTATACATGGAGTATTTGAGGCCCTTTTTTCTTTTTGAATTTCTTTATGATATATTGCAGAAATATTTTAATGCTTGCGTGCCTTTTTTTTTTTTTTTTTTTTTAACTGGTTAGAAAAAGAACTCTTTTCCAATCAGTAGTGCCTACATTAACCTACTATGCTATCAGGACAGAGACAAAATATTCATTTTTTTCTCAGAACTACAGCTGCCCCAAATTTGGCTCTATTTCATTTGCTTAGAGGAAAAGTTTATACTACACTGAAAGAGCAATTCCAGAGCACCCATAAACTGAAGACACTCTTTTTCTTTCCCATATTACATCAATGTGTTTATCTTACAAGTATCCTATGGATGGTCTATGTAAGGGTCTCTGGAAATACATGAAACTATTGGAAATCTCAAGTGTGGAGTCCCACAGGCTCTAAGGAATAGCCTTTGGCATCAGAAGCCGTGCTTGCAGATCTGCAGTATGAAGGGAACTGTGAGAGAAGGAATTATGGGTCTCCATCAAAAATGTCAAATGGGCAGTAATTCTGCAGAAATTTCTGACTCCAATGGCATAACAGTCTTAGAATCACTTAAGTCACTATGGAATAGGTTTCAGAGATGTGCCAGCACTACCATTTGGCAGAAATGGCAAAGTAGAAAGTAAAAAAAGTGGTCAAAAGCTTCCTACATAATGTTTTCTAAGCTAGTGATTAGCTCTCTTGACTTTGTCTCTCTGTGTCTGAGAACATAAAATATGCTGATGCTGAAGCTTAAAAAAAAAAAAAAAAGTTAGGAGCAGGAAACTTTATCTAGTCTCCAAAGTGAGTGAAATTCCTCCAAAATGCCTTCTTCAACTTTGTATTTGGTAAATGACACGCAAGTACTTCTTTTATGCTTGTCACAGCAGACTGGTCAAAGTTGAATGAATCTTCCCTAGATGTAAACCACCTGGACTTCATAAAAGAGAGAGAGGTGTTATTGAGCTTATACACTTGTAGTTCCCATGTAGGCATCTCTATTGTAGATATCCAGTCACCCTAACATCCCTTTATAGCTGAAGAAACTATGGAGATACTAGGAGTATTAGGGGATACCAACCATATGAATAATATTCAAAAAGTGCAAAATCCTCTTATGGATTATAGGCATTGTTTTGATGCTTCACTGAAACATTATAATTTCTGTTCTCTGCAATTCTGAATTTCATATTATCTTCCTTCACCTGTGATCTGGGAATATTAAACAATCTTAGTTGTTTTATTCATAATTCCAGTTTAAAGATAGTTCACTAACTCGAGTAGAACAAGAAAGTTGAAGCAAAGAGCTCAATTTGCAGTTTCAAATTCATATTTCCCTTACACTCCATGTGTTCAAAAACATCCAAACTGAGTTCAGGACAGTAAAGTATCTCACACAGTTTGTCATGGAGACAAAGAATGACTGTCATTCTGCTGTGCATTCATGAAATAAATGAGAACTTAAGACTCTTTTAAGCACCATGTCTGAATTTGGATTGATCTAAGGAAATCTAATGTGATATAATTTATATGCTGAAGGAGTAGGTAAGAAAACTGCAACAAGAAAAACAAACAGCATAAGAGAATAGAGGAAGCTAAATCCCTGCTGCTGTAATTAAGAGAGCAATATATTATAATCATCATTATAAACATCTCTTTAAATAGTTATGTCAGGTCATTAAGAGAGCACCTGAGTTCGTTGCAACATGTCCTCACAAAGCAGATGGGACGCTGTCAGTTTGGCGATAGCCCAATGAAATCTGCTGGTAGGCATTATTGCAGCCTCCACGTTGTTGCTGCTAGATCACCTTCAGCAAGAAAGGTAGCATTAGACAGATGGTAATTAATTCTGGACAGGTCAAAAGGAATTACTGTGAAAACTAGAGAGAAATGGTCTGGACATCAGGACTCCTGGTTTAAGTTTCTCAACAGCACTGAATTTTAAGATGAAAAAGTTTTGAATATGTGTATGCCTCTGTTTAGCCATACATAATCCATATGAAATACAACCTACCTGAAGCTCTATACTTGCACAATAGCAATAAGTATAGACAAATGGATAGTACAGTTAGTTAAAGAAAATGCTTTGAAATCTTTCACAGAATCATAGAATTGTAGAATTAACTGGGTTGGAAGAGACCTCCGCGATCACCAAGTCCAACCCTTGATCCAACCCCACTGTGATTACTAGATCATGGCACTCAGTGCCGCATCCAGCCTCATCTTAAAAATCTCCAGGACGGTGAATCCACCACCTCTCTAGGCAGGCCATTCCAACGCCTGATCACTCTCTCTGTAAAAAACCTCTTCCTAATATCGAACCTAAACCTCCCCTGACAGAGCTTAAGCCCACGCCCTCTTGTCCTCCTGCTGATTGCCTAGGAGAAGAGACCCCCACCTAGCTACAACCTCCTCTCAGGAAGTTGCACAGAGTGATGAGGTCACCCCTGAGCCTCTTCTTCTCCAGACTAAACAACCCCAGCTCCCTCAACCTCTCCTCATAGGACTTGTGCTCAAGTCCCTTCGCCAACCTGGTTGCTCTTCTCTGGACCTGCTCCAGCACCTCAATGTCTTTCCTGAACTGAGGGGCCCAGAACTGAACACAATACTCAAGGTGTGGCCTCACCAGCGCTGAGTACAGGGGAAGGATCACTTCCCTGCTCCTGCTGGCCACATTGTTCTTGGTGCAGGCCAGGATGCCATTGGCCTTCTTGGCCACCTGGGCACACTGCTGGCTCATGTTCAGCCTCCTGTCAATCAGCACCCCCACATCCCTTTCCACCTGGCTGCTCTCCAGCCACTCTGTGCCCAGCCTGTAGCACTGCAGGGGTTGTTGTGGCCAAAGTGCAGGACCAGCACTTGGCCTTGTTGAACTTCATCCTGTTGGAATCAGCCCAACTCTCCAGCCTATCCAGGTCCCTCTGCAGAGCCCTCCTGCCTTCCATCAGGTCGACACTCCCTCCCAACTTGGTGTCATCTGCAAATTTGCTAATGATGGACTCAATCCCCTCATCCAGATCATCAAGAAAGATGTTAAACAGGACTGGGCCCAGCACTGATCCCTGGGGGACACCACTGGTGACCGGCCACCAGCTGGATGCAGCCCCGTTCACCAGCACTCTCTGGGCCCGGCCCTCCAGCCAGTTCTTAACCCAGCAGAGAGTGCCCCTGTCTAAGCCATGGGCTGCCAGCTTTTCCAGGAGTATATTATGGGAGACAGTGTCAAAGGCTTTGCTGAAGTACAGATCTACAGCCTTCCCCTCATCCACCAGGCAGGTCACCTGATCATAAAAGATCCTAAACTCGTGCTGGCTGGATCTGATCCCTTGTCCATCCTGTAGGTGCTGTGTGATTGCACTCAGGATGATCTGTTCCATAGCCTTGCCAGGCACTGAGGTCAGGCTGACAGGCTTGTAGTTTACCGGGTCCTCCTTGCAGTCCTTTTTGTGGATCGGTGTGACATTCACCAACTTCTAATTATCTGGGAGCTCGCCAATGAGCCAGGACTATTGGTAAATGAGGGAGAGTGGCTTGGCAGGCTCTTTTGCCAGCTCCCTCATCACCCTAGGATTGATCCCGTCTGGTCCCATGGACTTGTGTAGATCCAGGTGGTTCAGTAAGTCACTGACTATTTCCTCCTGGAATACAGGGGGGCTGTTTGGCTTCCTGTCCCTGTCTACCAGCTTCAGAGGACAGTTGTTCTGAGGGCCATCTGTCCTACTGGTGAATACTGAGGCAAAGTAGGTGTTAAGTACGTCAGCCTTCTCCTCATCCTTGTTAACTATGTTCCCCCCCAGGTCCAACAAGGAATGGAGGTTTTCCTTGCCCCTCCTTTTGTTATTAATGTATTTATAGAAGCACTTTCAGTTATCCTTAACAGAAGTGGCCAAATTGACTTCAAATTGCACTTTTGTCTCTCTAATTTTCTTTCTGCATGAAATAGTTATACTCCTAAACTCATTCTGAGTAGCCAGCCCTATTTTCCATAGTTTGTAAGCTCTCTTTTTATCTCTGATTTCCTTCAGAATCTCCCTGTTCAGCCAAGCTGGTTGTCTACCTCGCTGGCATGCCTTTTGGCAATCTGGTACAGCCTGTTCCTGTGCACTCAAGACTTCCTTCTTGAAGCACATCCATCCCTCCTGTACCTCCTCGTTTTCAAGGGTTTTTCCCAGGGTATGCTCTGGACCAGTCTTCTGAATAGGCCAAAATCTGCCCTCCAGAAGTCCAGTGTGGAGGTTTTATTGATGGCCTTCCTTGTATCCCTGAGTACTGCAAACTCTATTATTTCATGGTCACTGTGGCCCAGACAGCCTCTGACCACTACATCTCCCACCAGCCTCTCTCTGTTTGTAAACAACAGGTCTAGTGGGGCCTCACCCCTGGTAGGTTCATTTACCAGCTGGAGCAGGAAATTATCCTCTATACACTCCAGGAATCTCTTAGACTGCCTCTTCTCTGCCTTGTGTTGAGCTCCCAGCAGATATCTGGCAGGTTGAAGTCATCCACAAGAATAAGGGCTGGCAATTTTGAGACATCTGCCAGCTACTTGTCGGAGGTGGGCCAGCAGGAGCCTATAGAGAATGGAGAAAGATGCAGAAAGGCTTCGAAGGAGTGCCAGAGGAAGAAACCAATCTAGAAGTTCTTTAACCAGCTGCAGCTGTTAGAGTTGCCTGAAGACCCAGCTATGGGGCATGGCCTCACAGAACTTCTGCAGAACTCCCTTGTCTGTGCCCCCAGACCCTCCTTCATTTCCTCCCTGAAAATCTCTTCCCTTTGTTTGGCTGGACATATTCCCTACTGCCAATGCCTCTATGTCCCTTATCACTGACCCTCAGAATTTGATGTTTCCCAGCAAGAAACCAGCCTCTATTCCTGAACCTTCTGTACTCCCCTGTATATAAACTGACATCTTGTTTAATAAACGTCATTTTGGGGTCATCTGTGTGTGACTATTTCCTATCAAAATGTGCCATGAGGGTCTATCTCAGGGGATCAAAACCCTCCTGTGATAGCTACTTGTAGAATAATTCATCCCCTTCATCATCCTGGTTGGGTGGTCTATAACAGACTCCCATAAGGATGTCAGCCTTCTGTGCCTTCCCCCTGATTCTGATCCACAGGCACTCAATCTTATCATTGGTGACCTCAAGTTCTAGAGAGTCAAGAGACTCTCTAATATATGGAGCCACCCCTCCACCTCTCCTACCCTGCCTAT
The DNA here is from genome assembly GCA_038380795.1 of Pyrocephalus nanus. NCBI lineage: Eukaryota > Metazoa > Chordata > Aves > Passeriformes > Tyrannidae > Pyrocephalus > Pyrocephalus nanus. The sequence goes on along the minus strand of CM076265.1, from coordinate 44,346,833 downwards.
CCTTTCTGAAGAGCTTGTAGCCATCCATGGCAGCACTCCAGTCATGGGAGTCATCTCACCACGTTTCTGTGATGGCAACTACGTCATAGCTTTCCTGCTGCAGGATGGCTTCCAGCTCCTCCTGTTTGTTGCCCATGCTGAGTGCACTAGTGTACATGCACTTCAGCTGGGCTGCTGATTTTACTCTTAACTCAGGCTTTTCATCCCTGGGCTTCTCTTTGGAGAGCCTGGATTCAACCCCTTCCCCCTTCAAACCTAGTTTAAAGCCCTTCTGATGAGCCCCACTAACTTATGGGCTACAATCCTTTTGCCCCTCCTAGATACATAAAGCCCATCTGATTTAATAAGACAGGACACTGAGGAGTTTGCCCCATGGTCAAAAAACCCAAAATTTTGACAGTGGCACCAATCCTTCAGCCACCTATTGATAAGGTAGGCTTTCCTACTCTTCTCATCATTCATCTCCTCATTCATTCCAGCAAGTACAGGAACTGAGGCAAATACTACCTGTGCACCTGTCCCATGAACTGATCTACCCGGTGCCTTGAAATCCTTTTTGATTGTCCTGGCACTTCTTCTCTTAATATCATCACTGCTGGCCTGGATTACCAACAGTGGATAGTAATCTGAGGTTTGAATTAGCTCAGGAAGTCTCTTACCAATGTCCCGCACCCTGGCTCCGGGAAGGCAGCAAACCTCCCTGTGGGATGGGTCTGGTTGACAAATAGGGCCCTCAGTTGCCCTCAAAAGGGAGTCACCTACTACAACTACCCTTCTTTTTTTCCTTATAGCTGTAGTTGTAAGCTGTCTAGTAGACAGGGTGCAACCTGCCAACGGATCTTCCTCTTGGCTGATGTCTACTTGACTTTCCGAGTCTAGGGTCTCATATCTGTTTTTCAAGGGCACCTAGGGAGGTGATGGGGGTCGAGGGGGTGTTCTTTTCTGAGATATAAAAAAATAATTCTGGATATATTTAATCCTACTTAATAGCACAAGGTTGTCTTTTTGTTTGGTTAGCTGGTTGGCTGTTTTTTTTGTGAAACATCTTTTATTTTACCTCTATTTCAGTTGTAAAACTTATCTAAACTGCTTCCTAAAGACTACTGTCCTCCATATCTCCTTATTAAAACATCTCTGTTTCACAATACCTATCACTGGGACACTGAGAAAAGGACCAGACGTGTCAGCTATGCACCTTAAGTGTTAGTATCTTTTGATTATAATAAAAAGAACAGGGTTGGGGTTTTGCTTCCCATCATCTTGTTGATGTCTAGCTGGTCTACTCATTTCTCCCCTCTGTGGAACAAGACACTAATTAGTTTTAAAGAGAAAAATAGGATTTTATATAACTGCATAAGAGCTACAGATTTTATACTTAAGACAGAAAAATATAGAAATGCAGCTTCCAGAAATCTAAGTTAATTTTTTTTTTCCTAATATGACTTGGCATTTTAAGAATAATGATACAAAGTATCACCCTAATTCTCAGTTCTTCATTAAATCCCATTTGTTGCAATCAGTTGTATCCTTGGACTTCAGCAAGAAATTAGGTAAGGATATATTTTAAAACTTTCCCTTTTTAGAATAGTTTTATCTAAAGCTTTTACTGGCAAGAGAAATCACCGAAATACATAAAGTCAAGACCTAAAAATAACTGAAAGGCTTCTCTTACCCATCTCCTGGCTAAACAGAGGTACAGTTTACAGATGCCATTAAAAAAAGTAAAAGATATATTTGTGAAGCTCTCTGATCTATAGACTATCATGTTGTCTCTCATCCTCTTTGTCACTTGGAGTATCTTTAGAGTATGGTATTGAATTTTTTCTTGCAGCTTTGTCTTTTTAATAGAGAATTTGTTGGTCTGCACTCCAAAACTTACATCCTTATACCCTAAAAGACTTTTGTAAGCCACACAGGCAGCTCCCTACATAAAAATGAGCCTTCTTTAGGTTTGAAACTTGAAGTGTTTGTTAACAGATTTTCTGTCATGTACCATGGTGGGTTTTTTCTCATTGTTGGGTTCTTTGATTTTCTGTTTTCCCTCCAAATAAAAAGTTAAATGACTAGCTAAAAAAAGACTTCAGACTGCATAAATACATTAGTTTATGTCAAACTGACCTTGAGACAGAAAATAAATTCAGAAGACAAATCTTGTGGAGAAAATTAAAAACTCTTACCAAGCATTAAAGAAAAACAATCAAACAAAACACGAAAACCCAAACCAACAACAACACCAAAAAAGCAAACAAGAAAATACAGTAGAAAGAAAGTAAAATCATGCAACATTTTGGGAAAGAAAAATACTATCTAATTGTTTTCATGCACAATGTGTTACTGCAGATGTGAGAAGTTAAATTTCATTTCTTAGATTGAAAAAATTTCACCTTTGAAAAATATCTTTTAAAATTAAACAAATCTCTATTCAGCTCAGTTTTACATTTTGTTTTTAGAATAAAAATTTACTTAAATGTCAAAAGAAAAAATAACATGGAAACACTTCCATGTTAATCTGAAAATTTACTTGGAGTAATTTGGTGTATGATCTTCAGCAAATGCATGAATTACTACACACAAAAAGCCAGCATACTTCAAACCACTGGTAAAATGAGTCAATGCCACAATGTTGTGTCAAAAAATAGACACACATTTTGGATGGAGTCATAAGCATACATTTTTTTGACAACTGTGATGATGCCTATTTATCTGAACTTCATGTCTAAAGTATGAGATGAATATCTCAAGTCATTACATGTCAACTTTTTGTTTTTTTGTTTGTGGACTCAGTCATGAAACAGAGAAGACTAAAAAAGACATGAGCAAAATTGAAAAATTGTTTACATATATCAGAAAAGGAGCACTATGCAGAGCCTTTTTATTCTTTTAAATCTAACATTTAACAAAACAAAATTTCAAAATTTGATAATCGTTATAAAATATTAACAAATTACAGATTATAAAGTTAGAAGGTTGCTCAAGAAGAAATTTGATCTTTTTTACCAAAAAGACAAATGTAATCTACATAAACCATCTTGATAATACTGAATATCTGACCTAAAGAAGTTCAACAGCATCCTTAGGCAATTTGTATCAGTGATTTTCTATACTTTTTATTTTGAAAGTAGAATTTTTTTTTTAATTTTGTTTTATCTTCCTCCCTCTCAATAACGGACCTTGAAATATCTGTCAGAAAAATAATACTAAAAAAACCCTACAGATTCAAATTTTTTATTTAATTTTAATAAGCTCTAATGAATGATCATGACATTGTGATTATAGTTACTTTTTTCCTGATTCTGTGTAGAAGAAGTTCCTACAAACTCTGCAGGAAAAGGAGGAATAACATTAGTTAGTATCACTGGGAAATAAGCAGAGAAGAAAAAAAGGCTTATAATTTCAAAATGAATCTGGAAAAATCAAGGACTTTTTGTTATAAAAACCAAAAACATTTGGTTTGGGTTTGTTTTTGGTTTTAGTGTAAAAATGTATTTTTAATAGAGATAGAAGTGTGTATACATAAATTTTTGGAGGGGTGACATTTTATTCTCAATTTTTATCAAAATTTATTGAGTTCGATCAAAGCTCCTCACTTCTATCTTCCATTCTTACTGATTACTTTCAGAATAAAAGATTTTAGAGAGGTGGATTTGACAGCTTTAGATACAAGTTCTACTACAATTATTTTTATAATTTTAGCTTGAATATGAAGCTTATCTAACTGACTAAAGATTGTTACAGATATTAGAGATAGGAACATTATTTTTCTCTAACACTGACAAGCCTCAAGAGAACTCTTGAAGTATAACTGTCATGAGGCCTAGGCATCTTTGCTCTCTTCCTGCTAGGGATTACACACAAACTTGACATCGTGATTCAGTCATTAGCTGATGTGGGAAGATCTGCAATTCCAGATCTTTAGCTTCTACAATCTTTGCTGACACTCCTTAATCGTGACCTCAAACCTTCCATTTTTCTTCTCATTGTGTTCTTTTGATCAGAAAATAGTAATCACAGCAAATTGTCCTCAAGCCTTACAGTACTAACTAGCCAGAAGATATGAACAGGACCACCAAATTACTACAGTTTATATTTGCACTGTGACTTGTACTGTGAAAAGGGACATACATGTGTTTCCACTTAATTTGGGAAGTTTATCTTATCTAAATCTATCCAGCTGTGTTCTCTCTGTGAGAGAGGAAAAAGTGTATTCTCAAAATGAGTTATTCACAATGTCAAATTTTACTAAAGATGAGGCAAAATGAAATTCTTACATGATATATATGCTCAGTTCAAGACCACCAGGAAGTTTTCAATTTTCCTTGACCTGCTCTCATATTTGTAGTGAAAACTTGTCCGTACTAGGATTTTATTTCAAGCTAACTAACTCAAGAACACACTTTTTTATAACTGACAGCTTGGCTTTTAACTCTATGAAGTACAAGAAAGTAAGTGCTGTAAATGGTTCCAACAAGAAGGTGATTTTTGGAGTGTGGTCCTTGGCACACCAGTAGTACATAAAACTATAGTAAGAGTTCTGCATGTAAACCATAGAGTTATATTATACAGCAAAACATATAACATTTAAAATTACAGTTATTCATTAAAACATAAGTTGAAACTTAGATTTGACACTCATCCATGAAATAACAAAAAAGTGGTCTCATCTGGCATTAAAATTTCTAATAATTGTCATCTTATGAGCATATGCATAGAATGGATAAGCTACAGGAGAATCAGTCATTCCAATTACGTTATCCTATTAGTTACAATGGGACTACACTGATTATATCTAAAGATAATACTACACCTTATTTAGTCAAATAAAAGGCCAATTTGAAACTAGTAAGAAAAATAGGGAAGCAGATTAGAGAAGGAAAAATCAGATCAATGCAGAGAAGAATGTAATTTCAAAGTTTAGTTAGTTAGGACATTCATTTTTGGAAGTCACACTGGCTGTATGACCGCGTGTAAGCAACAGGCAGTCAGATTATCTTTGACACAAACTCTCAGGATTTCCCAGACTACAGAACTGCAAATCTCAGCAAAGCTGTGTATTCAGGGTGTAGAAATGAGTCCTTCTTCTCTTGGGAGACTCCTGGCCTTATAGCAAGAAAGTCAACAGTTTGACGAGTTCATATGTGACAACTACAAGACAACAGTGATCATAATTGTTATTCTGAAGTGGAAAAATTTGAGCTATTTTAACTCCTAGCACACTACTAACAGTGTTTCAACCAAATTACAGCAGGCTGCTTTATTTAAACAAAGTAAATTGCTCACAATAGTATAAAGAGTAAGAACATCTCTTTCTTTTCACCTATCATAGATTATTCCTAAAGCCACTATTTTTCTTTCCTATCACTTTAAAAAGTGAGATAATAAAAACAAATAAACAAATAAAAAAACACAACCAACCAAAAAAATAATTAGAAATCCTTGTAGGAATCCTTTTCAGTCAAGAGTCTGAACCTTTCTCTCTCCCTTTTCATGCTACCAAGAAATACACTACCCAGAAATACACTACTAAGAAATAATATTAGCTGTTGACTGTTCAGTGGACCTTTAAAGTGATATCAGTCAGTTTTTTCAAGGCCTGATCAAAGAGTATAATTATGCTATTTCTGAGCATTTTGAAGTTTCTCTTGTTTAAATAGGTTCAACAGCATAAAAGTTGACACAAGATATACTAAGACATGAGGAAGTCATCTGAAATTAAACTATAGGCTTAGTTTTTCATTGACTTTCCACATATCAGTGATTACATATATGATCCACATATCGATATCCGAGTGATCACATTTAACTAGCTGTATATATACCTAAAAAAAAATCGTGTTTACACTTAAACGTGTAAAACACTTGTCTTAAATTACTCAGTAAATCATGGAAACTTCAGTTTTGAGCTAAGTGTTATAAGATCTTATAAGGTCTCCATTCAGTGAATATTTTCCATATAATGAAAATAAATAGAATCATTTTTCATCTATGCATAAGAATGCTCAGCTGTAGAGATATTAAAAGACCTGTCTGAGATCAAACAACTTCCATATGATACACACAGGAGGACTCAGGCATGGAATTTAAGATAATCTGTCTTTTCACAAACCACAGAGAAGAATCATGTTTGTAATGGTTTACAATACTGTTCCTTCTTTCATATATAAGATCAAAAATCATGTAGAAATTTCCTAGTATAAAATTTTCTGTGTTGGAATTTAGGAATGACATTTATGTTAATAAGTTGTTACATAATTTCATTACAATATACTCATCAAGATTTTTTTTTTAATCTATCTGAAGTTCATAAAATTGTTCTGTATAATTTTTTGGATCGTTCTTCGTTGCATGTGGTGCATAATGGCTTATGAAATAAATGTCAGAAAGACTGTTCTGTATTAACTCATTATTACAAGCATAGCAAAGAGATCAAATTGACCTTGGTTATACCATAGAGAATTGTATTCCTCATTTGATCTGTGTTTGATTTTAGCTAATTCATCTGTTCCCTACAGTTATTTCAAAGAGTCAAAGCTGTGCTTCTTCATTTTAATTTTATACCATGTTCTTCTATTCTCCTAGTGAAAAAGTAAAGGAATACAGATCACAATAGGTGTGGAGAGAACAATGTCATTACTTAGTACAAAGGTGTGCCCGAATGTGGTGTTTTCAAGAGTGACATTTGCAGAAGAGAAATACAGTAGTATCAGTATATGTGAGTATTCTAAGAAACCATGAAGGAACGAAAACAGATAATTTCTTTTTTCGCTTGGAGTTCAGAACACTGCATGGAGCACTCTGCTGCAGATTAGCCTGAGTGAGCAGGTTTATTTGCATGCTGTCTGTCAGTAGTATTTTTAGAAAATTTTCTTTTCAGATGTTTCTTTGAAGAAGCTACTGCGGAGAAGATGAAACTACAATTTCTCTGATTTCTGTAAGTGATCTTTCTTTACTTGAATCCACGCTCCTTTCTTTTTTACTCTTCTTGAAACAGATTTCATAAAGTACTGTCAAGACCCATTCAGTAAGGTCCATCAAGTGTTAGAAGTCCAACAAGTTATATGTGAAACTTGTAGTGCTGTCATAGCAGTGCAGAGCAGGCCTCAGGCTAGTAGAGTATGGTTTTGTTGATGAAGACAGTGGGAGAGTCCAAGTGACAAAACTGATAGAAGTATCTGTGATATAAGCAAGACAGATCATATTCAGCTAAAACAACAGGCATAAAATACAGCTATCAATTTTTTTCTGCTTTTGTTATTCTTCTGAATTTTACTCTTGTTGAGCTGAACACCTGAAACTGATTTCAGTGTGCCTACTCTTAGAATTTACTTTTGCAAATGTGCTTCTGGGTAGATGTGTGTACCTCTTAGGTAAGAATTACTTTTATAGTTATACTTCAGATAGTGAATAGAAGTTGTTCAGGCAGTTGTGCATCATCAGTTTTAAAAGTAAATCTGAAACACAGAATGGGGTAAAACTGGGGGCATGTTTCATACATATTTTGAATCTTTCTTTACAAGGCTGTATTAGCTAGTCTGATATTTTACTGCTAAACTCGCTATGCTCTTAAGAATTATTCAGAGATCTAGATTTTTATTTCCCATTTAAATACACTGAACTACAATCACTTTCAGTTAATAAGCTAGGCCATGAAAACATTCAAATGCACATGATGTTGTTTGTGCAGCAAAGACTGAAGAATAAAATGAGTCAAATCACCTCAGCATTTCTTAGATATAATAATTCTGCAAAAGATATACAGATTCTGAGTGGGGTTTCCTTCCTGAGGATAGAAATCAAGTTTTCAAATAATAATGAAGGAAACCATCAATGTTCAAGACATTGCACAACATTTCCCCAACAAAACATTCTGTGTTTTGTGATCAGTTCTCTACTTTTTGAGCTGATCTTCATTTACAAATTGAAAGCATGGTATAGTCACAGGATTAGCTTCCCCCTACCCTTGCGTTTCATTCAACAATGAAAACTACGAATTTTGCAAACTAAAGAATACATATTAAGCAAATATAGGCTCAATTGTATCAGAAGAATTTCCCTATGGTGGACTCTATTCGATTGTGAAATAGTTTCTCAGGGGAAATTGGGAAATCCTAATAGCTAGAGATGGTTTAAGTTGTGGGGAAAGAAACTTTCATTGGTTAATAGGGTTGGAAAATATGTTTAAACATCTTTTCTAGACTCTAATTTATATGTAGTAAGGAGGGTGAGATTCCATGTCCTACTGCTGTGGCAAATTGCCTTGAAAGCTTGAAAATACAATGGACAAAAGGTGAATAAACTAAGAAAGCAGCAGCAAAGTCAAATTTAAATATTTTATAAGGCGTGTGTACTTAGCATAAACGTTTCATAGCAGATAGCTTCAGACTGACACAAAAATGAAAATTTATTTTAGGTAAAACACTGAGGGTGCAAAATCTCCTGAAGCAGAACAACAATCATGATCTTTAACTGACAATTCTACTTCACTTAACAAAGCATTCAGTGTTCTTCTCTTTCTACTTCTTCCCCTTTTCCCCCTCCTTTTTATTCCCTGGACATTTGATGCCTTACATAGTGGCCTGGTGAGCATATGTTCTTGGTTAAGGACCATTGTTTATGAAATTGTTACAGGTTTCAGATTTCTTTGTGGCAAGCAGAACACCCAGGCCCCTGGCTGGTAGCAATTGGAGCCATTCAGAGGTATGTAAACATTAGAGTGAGGAATTTATGAGTCTACAGTTCAGCTGTATGGAGCATTTCTCAATTTGGATTTTTTTTCTTTTTCTCTTTTATATGTGTAAATAGATTCCTTGACTTCAAACACAGCTGGGCAGTACCTGGGTGTAGATAGAAAAGAACAACATCTGGAAATAACTACTTAGCCATTAGTCTAATGCCTATAGAAGCACTAAAATAATATTCAAGTTTAAATTCAGAAAGTTGGTCCAAATGAATCATCCAGATAATCCTGACTGAAGCGAATAACTAGGATAAAAGATGCAATGAAATACAATGAGGAGACTGCAGTAGAACATTCCAGTTATTGACTGAATATGTAAAAAGATAAAAAAATAAAGATTTCTGAGCAGTGACAAATTCTCTGAAAATTAAGGCTGACAATTGGAATTATATTAACAGCTAAAAGATTACCCACACAGGAAATGTCTTTACTTCGCCATGCAATGTAGCCTCTAGTATTGCAGAAGAATGTGGGGAATTTTACCATGACAATAAGGTCATTGTAATTCATTTCTGAAAAATGTCTTAGTGTGAATGATGAGGAAAAAAGGCCTGTGATCAAAGTTCCCTTTAGCCTCTCCTATGAATTTTCCATCTCTGAATGTACTGTACATTTTAAGCTTATCTAAGTGGCTTAATGAGACAGGAAATAGCATTTTGAGGTTGCATAAGTATGAGCTAGTGGATAGATATTTTGTCATCATCTCTGAGAGAAAAATAATTCTCAAAGCTACTCACATAAACCAATGGTGACTGCAGAGAATGATGCAGTCAGCTTCATCATTTCATTCCTCAGTGAAGATTAGAAGATAAAAATTATAAAAAGGATCAATCACTGACTTCAGTGACTTTAGTCTCAATTGTAAAAGTACACAGCAGTACTTTGACTCATATGTCTTTGGACCCTTAGAATTTAGTTATCTTGGAATAGCTATGGGTTAAAGAGAGTGTCTCTCATATGTTATTTTATTTAGTGTGCTTATTGCTATCATTTTTTGATTCTACAGTTTCCTGCATACCAAATACTTTGCTGTTATTTAACTTGTTTCCTGAAATGTATACTGAGAAATTGAGGGGGGAAAAAAGCATTGTATGTACTCAACACATATTCCTCAAAGCAATTGGATAACAGGGTCAAGGTGCTGTCATATGTTGCACGTGCAATGTGCATGAGAAAGTCAAAACATAGGGTTACTTATTTTCTTAATATCCCAGTGCAGATGAATGGCTAATATGTAAAATGAAACTTCCCATTGGAAAAAAAAATATAATAGTGCACGAAAAGGACATAAGACAAACATTTGCTTTACTGCAAAAATTGATTCAAAGTTTTAAAATCTAAATTCTGAACAAGGGAAAAGATTTGTTTTTTGTGAAGATGCAGTTTTTTTTCAGAGCAACACTTTAGGATAGTCTAAACCCAGTCCCAAATAATTTACAGGTCCTCCTTATGCAACATCTGATTTACAATTCAAACAAATAATATGTTACTTATGACAATTTATTCTGGTCATATTTCAAACCAAGATAGAATAGAAAAAAAAAACACACAAAAAACCAACAACAACAACAACAAAAATCAAAACCGAAACCAAACCAACCAACCCCCAAAACACACACAAAAACCAAAACAAAAAATCAACCAAACAAAAAAACAAAACAAAGAAGAAAACACATGCTGTCCGAGGAGATTTACAATTCTGAAAAAGGAAATAAATTTATAAGCATCCCCTTCCATGTGTGAAGGTAGTGACAATATCCATGAAATGTCTGTTTGCCAATAGTAGGTCAGCTGGAAATTTGCACTGTGGCAGTAGAAATTCATCTGATGCTGATTTTGCAAAACAAGCTAAAGATTTGCCTGTTCATTACTAATGCAGCTTTTTGTGAAAATTTGTTGAGGTCTCCATATTTGCTGCTATGACATTTTCTCTGCAGAAAAACTTGGAAAGTGTCACCATTAATTCAGTCCACTATTTACCTACCTAACTACAGCAGGGATATGGTGAAAGGCCTGTCTATGTGTATCCATTCCACCTAAGGCTGGAGCATAGTAATTTGCTCTAGGCTAAAATTCAGCACAGGATTTAAGATGCAGTTTTCTTTTTCCTCAAGTTTTAAAAGGTCCTTAGTGTCTGTTGAAACTTACCGATAAGTATGAATGAACGCTCTTTTCTCTAGACCATTCTCATGAACTGTTAACACCTGTTAACATCTTCTGGTCCTAAACAGTTAGTTGAAGTATTTAAAGTGTTACTGACTACTTATGTTTTTGAAATTATTTTGTGAGTTTATTTTGAGATATCTCCTATTTATTTATCCATTTATAGGCTGAGAAGTGTGTAAAATGCAACACAAAAAAATCAGTACTTTGATTTCTGTTATACGATAGAGCTGTTCAATTACTTGGACTCTAAATCTGTGGAAATATTTCTGATTCAGAAATGTGTGATTCAAGCACAATGAAATTTTAAAATAATGCAGGAAGGCAGAGTATCACTAGTCTCAGTAACAATTCACAGGGAAAAAAGTAACATTCTGTTTATTTTATGGCCTGCCTTAGTGAGTATACAAAAATACTCCACAAATGTATTAAAGAACATGAATAGTGATTTTTGCAAAACACCTACATATCTAGAAGTTGCTCCTTATATTTCTGAAAACAAACTCTGTAAAAACCTTCCACACAATTTAGAAACAAATACAGCAATCCACTTATTTGTGTTTTCTTATTTATATTGGGATGGAGAAGGAGGATTGTCTATGTTATTTATAGGATGGTAAAAGGAGAATAAAGTATGCCAAAGGAATGGCTACGACTCACAAGTTCCTATTAATTCAAATAGCAGTATTATTAGTAGGGAATCTTCCTGTTGTTCAGGGAAACTTTATCCTCAGTCTGCAAACCTTAGCTTTGCCTGAGTTGATGTGTTTGATTCTAGGCTTTTGATGTGCTATTGAGGAAACAATATATTGATATGTTATTTTATTTGTATATTTCTAATCTACTCCAAACTAAGCCTAAGTCATACTCAAGCAATCTACTTTGCATTCAACATTCCTGGAAACAGTAAATTATCTTTCTATTAAATAATGAGAAATTTTGTAACTGTCCAAATTTCTAAATGAAAATCAGAATGGAAATAGCATTTCATCTTAACCACAGGCTGATGTGTGCTTATGTTTATCTTTAAAAGTCCCCAACATATAATTCTAATAGGTTTATTATCTTTCTTTTTGAATATCTAATAGAACAAAGTACTATTAACTTCTCTCTTCTCAAGGACTTAACCTAATGAACCAGAAAAGTACTTGACCTAGAGCACTATTTATTAGGCATATCCTTTCTCACTGAGGCTGCTCCTGAGCTCCCAAGGCCAAAAAGAAAGACTCTTGTTGAGTTTTCATTTGCCCCTTTATGCAGACACAACTTTCATTTCCCTTAATGGGAGTTTTAATTGATCTGATTCCCTGACACTTATGTGATGTAGAGGAGTGGATTGCAGAGGAGGTGTTAGTAATGGCCTTTAAAAGTGTCAAGAGCTGAAAGGACAGTGATGTTTTCTCAGGAAGAGCTTTTATGCAGTAGTCATTTTATTTAATGTTCTTTATATCTGTGAGTACATGAACTCTCTTTCTCCAGTCTGCACACACGAGAAACTCCTCGGTGAGGTCTGTATTTTCCTCCCTTCTGCTCTGCTTTATGCATCTGTTTTCCCACTTTGTGTTTCTGCTCATGATAGAAAACCAATGATGTTTTCAGATGATTCAAAATGCCTCAGTAGAGCAATGTCCTCGGTCCTGGATGGTACAATTAACCTGGCATCTTTAAGTGGGGACTATTTTCCTTGTGCAGTCCCATAATGCTGACCATATAATCAGATTACAGTTCAGTGGTAAATAATACTCAGAGACATTCAATGATTACAGTCCTTCTTGCCCTCAAGAACTAATTATAAAGTCAAATGGTAGGACAAGCATATACCACAGTGTAGAAAACACAGCATAGCTCCAGAAAGGCACAATTAACAAAGTTACTCATTACTTCTAAAAAGAAGACAGACAAATATACTAGTCTAAGTTATAGAATGACATATCAAAGGTCTAATATATTCTGGTAAATCTCCAAAAGGAATGAATATTGTGTATGTCAGTGTACCAGCCATGTTTCCAGGTACTTGCTCCTTATGAGAACCACCTGAACTATTGGGAAATGTATGCTTTTGACAGCATACATTTATTTGACAGCTCTCCCCTAATTATCTAATTTTTCTCTTTATACGTAGCCTGAAAGAACTAAAATTCATTGTTTGTTCTCCATCCAAACTCCAATTTAATGGTAAAGAAAATAATCAAAGTAGCGGAAGAGGTACAGTATTTTATTATCAGTATTTAGCATAACCTAAATAGAATATGAGAATGATAAAGAACGCATAAAGGTAACTTCTGATATTTGTTTATTTAATGATAAGCTAAATGATTTCACACTGTTCTTTCTGGTATAGAAGTCGTATGATCCTTTCACACATCTAGTATGCATGATTTTGTGATGTTCTTGGACTTCAATACACATGTATTCCTTGCCACCTAGTTTTTCTAGCACACCAGGAAAGTGGAAGAGAAGGAAGCCATGTGTGAAGTCTCATCCTTAACTTGAACCTTCCCAGCTTTTCCCATCTTCTGTCCTAAACCTCAGAATATTTTAAATTTACTATAAAGATTTGTATGTCAAATGATAGATAGACAGTGCTGCAATTCTAAATATGACTAATTTTATCATGGAGTTCTGGTGACAATGAAAAACCTTATAGGCATCACTTTTCAAGCTGATGCAGTCAGGAGAGTTATTCATTTGGTTTTCACTTGTCATGCCAGAGAAATCTTACAATGTCAACAGAGCAGAATTTAAGATGGAAAAGCTTCATGAATTTAGAACTGAATAAAATTTTGAAACAAAACAATCATTAACCTTGCAAAATATTTTTGTTTCAATTTCAAATACAGGAACTTGGGCTACAAAATGAGACATACTCTAACCATGAGCAGACTTTTTCATCACATGTAGAGCACTGTCTCACTACACTAGTGCCTTGTCAGAATCTGATTAACTCTGCTGATTTATCCATTTCCTAGCTTTGGACAGTTGGAAATTAACATGTTTATAACACAGCAAATAGAACGTGATATTTGTAACCAAATAGAATTTGTTATTCCCATGAAGATCCTAACAGTCTAGTACTGACTGAGTACTAGTTAGTAATAATTTATTTTATACTAGAAAAAAATCAAAAGAAAAGAACTGGTACAGAATATAGATCAGGATATGTACATGAATATAGATGAGCCAAAAGTTACAGAGTTATCAAGTAATTCTAACTAACCTGATAAAGGATAATCGACCAAAAATTAAGAAAAACCAACCAATAAACAAACACAAACAAACAAACAAACAAAAAACACAAACAAAAACCACAAAACCAACCAACAAAAAAACCAAAACAAAACAAAACAAAACAACCACCCTTCCTTTATTAAGCTCACAAGGAGAAAAGGAGAAACTTTGGAAAAGTTTGTGAATATTATCAACATGTTTGTGTCAAGGAAAGGAAAACAACTAATAACTGAGAGAAATAAAATTATAAAAATTTATTCTAATTATTAATTTAAAAAGGAAATTATACAGTAGCTTTAATAAAAGGAAAACCAGCACAACCGCCAGCACCACCAAAACCCAGAAACTTCACAAACCAAAAAGAAACTAAGCATAGTTGAGACAGAATTCTTTCTTTTTAAACAATATATTCTCATACGAAGAAAAGCCTCTTTTGTTTAGAAGAGAAAAGCAGTTAAGTACTCCAAGCAAGAGTCCATCAGTACAGAAAGTATAACAGGTTATGACATAAAAGGTCTTTCCTTGATCCTATCTCCTCTAAAAATACAGTAGATTCTTTCATCTGTCCTTGTGGTGTTCAAAGCACCTGTATGAATACTGAGAAACTGATGTCTTTTTGATTTGATGTATTTCTTTTTATTTTGTGGGGGGTTTGTTTATTTGTTTTTGTACAAGAACTTTATTAAATACTTGTGAAAGGCTGTGGTAAAGTTGAGGTGTAAGAGTGGGCTTCAAATGGTTTTGTAAATTACCTGGATTATTCTTGAGCAAATGGCTTAGCATATTTTGCCAACTGCAGTGCTTAAACCCTTTCCTCTTCAGCTTATATTTGTGTTTTCTTTTAAGCATTTTAATCTCTTCATTGTGGGCTGGGAAATCACTGTTGTCATTGTTCTATCATTTTCCTTTGGACTAAAGCAAATCAAGGAAGTGTATGTAGATTTGCTAAAGGAACAGAAAGTTGTTTTCTGCAAATGCAAGAAGCCTGTATAGCCTGTATGTACAGCTTCTAGTAAAGTGCTGGAACTGGTCATATTTCAAATCTTTTAGTTGTTATAATAAAGCTTTAAATTAACAAAATGTAGAGAATTTTCTCTATTGAACTAATTTAATGGTATTTCTTTAAAAAAAAAAAAGTTTTATTTTATTATTTAGAAGAAAAAAGACCACATAATTCAAATGGAAATTATTTATATCTTTCAAGTATGATAGTGAAGGAGGCAACAGCATACTAGTAAAAGCAAGCTTTTTCAAAGCTCAGCATGGCTGTAGGGATTTTATCTGCTCTGATGTCTTTGATAATTTGACAGCTGCCTTTAGTATTAGAAAAGGAGACAGTCTAACATCTGTAAGTTAAAACTGTATCTTGGATGAAAACTGAATAGAACATTATATTATCATAGTTACACTGGAATGATAAACCTGAAATTTTGTAATCTACTGGCACACTCCACAAGTATATCTGTTTCAATGGCTACTGAAGAGTCTTTTCCAAAATAGAAATTGATAAAAAAAAAAAAAAATCCCTTCTTTGATAAAATTAGCAGACTTAAATTACATGGGTTTGGGTACATTACGCTTTGGATTTGGATTTTGTTTCTTCCCCCTTGCTTTTGATCAGGAGGTGATCAGATTGATCACAACTTTTGATTAAACAACAATATTCATCATGGTACAACATGAGTGTCTTAGTATCTCAGCATTAGGATATTGTTATTGAGAACAACAAGAAGGGAGGGTGAAAAAGAAACTTGACTTTGCTATATCTTAGTATGACTCACATACAAGGACAACAGGGAACCCAGCATGCCTACTGTGGCTATGAATACAAGATAATTTTTTGCTTGTGTCAAGAAATTGGCACTCCAAATGAAGACTTATAAAAAAAACATGGTAGAACTCAGTGTTTAAGGATTGCAGCAAGCATTTATCTCATCAGATCTGTTTTCTCCTAAAATGTAGTTCAGATGAAATTAAAGAATTCTGAAACTTTCAATGGTTCTTGGACTAGTGACATCCTAATTAAAGCTACTTTTCTATGTGGGTTGCCAGAGTTCTGAAAACCTGAAGAAGGGGGTATCATTTCCTCAATAAATACATGTTAAACTCATGTTTCCTGTAAATGTCAATCTAACTTGCAGATACAAAGAAAAACGCAGCCATATAATATTTTCCAAGAAATTCCAAACAGTGAGAAGATATCAGACCTATGACTGTCCATGTGGGTTATCTGCAGAGACCATATGGTAGAAGTCTAGGCAGTTATTGCAGGATTCCACAGAGGAATTTTTAGGTGACCAGGAAAGTGCTACGTACATTATTTAAAATTGTAAGAATATACAATGTCCTTCTCACTTAGTCAAACCAGCAACCCATCCAGCCTACTGTCCTAGTGCCATCAACACTGGCAGCAGGAGGTGTTTAGGGAGAGAACGTGAATATGGTTGCTTTTTGCAGTCCAACTCTGCCAATAGCCACAGCTGTTGTTAAATGGAGCTCTGTTGATGAAATGTTTTAGCAAATTAACATCTAATCCTTTTTGAACTTACTCACCGACTCCATCTTCAACATCCTTTGGCAGCAAGCTCTGTAAATTTATTGCCTACTGTTCTAAGAAGGACTCTCTTTTATCGGCTTGAAAATAACCTCCTTCTAGTTTGAAAAACATTTTTTTCTAATGTTTCAGTTTGCTAAACAACAGCTTCATATTATCATTCAGGATTACTAATATCTCCACTCAGTGTTCTTCACCCCAAAAGTGATTAGTAGCAGATACAGATTTGCAGATTCATTGTCAACTGCTTCTCCAGGTCTCTAAAAGATGAAAAGAAGTGGTTCCAGCTCCTACCCTATGGGACTCCATTGAATATTCTTTGCCATTCTACAAAGCAACTGTTAAATCCAGTCCTAGCCTAGCCTAGCCTAGCCTATCTGTCATTTAACCAACTTTCAGTGCTTAAAGGAAACTTTTTACTAGCCTGTAACAATTTCTTTTCATTAACAGCTGTTGGTGAACCTTTTGGAAAATCCAAATCCATTGGGTCAACTGTGTTTTGTTTATACTGATGTTAATTGCCATTCTTCCAGAACTGCAGCAGGTCACTGAGGAAGGCTTTTCCTTTACAAGAAGCTACACTGACTCTTTCCCAAAATCCTCTGTTTATTGATATGTTAATAATCTTAATTTTGTATTGTAGACTTAGCCATCTTACCAGGAATGGAAGTCAGAATCCTTGCTCTTGTAATTCACACAAACCTAGCTAGATCTCTTTTCACAGATAAACAAACTTTACAGTCTTCCTGTCCTGTATCTATGATGGATTCACAAAGAGATATTACACACTACAGTGAAATATCATCTGGTCCTGCTGACTTATGGACATCTAGTTTACCTATTTTGTCTACTATATCCTGTATATTTTTAGAAGTGATTGAATCCACTTGACCTATATGCTACAAAAAGGCTTCTGATGTGGGAATCTATCCACTGTCTTCCACAGTAAAATCCAAGTCAAAGAATTCATTGTGTTTAGAGTGATAGCCTTATCATACCTGAGTTTTCTTTCAGAATTTTGTCACAGTGTGGTCTTACCAGTTCCCTATCAGATTTGCTTTTCATGTTAATAATTAATTATGGTATTTTCCAGGCTCCCATCATAGGTAAGGAAACACTAATAAGTTTTGCCCCCATTTCACTGATTAATGTTGCATATCTGCATATAAAGAGTTATGCTTACCTTATTCATTTCCTTCCTCTCTTTAGAGGGACAGAGTATTTGTTTTGATATCATTTCTGTAGACTGTGTCAGCCAAAGGACCTGCTCTACTGCAACAATTGGCTTTCTTTTAACTTCTGATTTAAATACTCTTTTAGGGTATTTTGGTTTGGAGTAACTTTTTTACCATTATGAGTAAGTTGCAGCTGGTTTCTTTCTATTCCAGTCCCTTCTGACCACAAATTTACACAGCTCCTAAATAAACCTACTGTTTTTTCAGTCTTCCTGTTGACTGCTCCACCTATCAAAACTCTACTCTTCTATCTGTATGTAGAATTAAATAGAATTTCAAAGCCAAAGAAGAACTCTCCAACTGAAAACTAAGAAGGGAAAAAGAATGAAGGCAACTGAGGTTGAAAGTGGGCAAAGCAAAAGATTGTCATCTTAACAAAACTGGAAGTTTCTTGAGGCATTGAACTTCCATAGTGACCTTCAGTCCAGTAAGTTTGAGTTAGAGAAATATCCGTGACAAACTGATATTATACATAGCATGGCAGACCTAATTAGATTATTATAAGCCCAAGTTTTAAGAATATCCAGTATGTGAACAATGGTTGTGTTTCTTTTCAATAGACCATATTTTTTAATTTTTTTGTGGGTTTTTTTATAAATCATTCCTTTGAAGTCCATATTTACAATCTTTGTTCAGCAATGCCCTCAATTCCCAAACCATATGATGTGGAAAACATTTTTATGGAAATGCCAAAAAATTATTCTACCAACTTCCTACTTTTTACAGTCACCAGTACATTTTCTTTTCCAGCCCTTAAGGGATATAGTTTTATGAAACAAGTTTACTTCAAGTCATTGACTGTTTCAAAAATCATTTTTAAAAGGCAATATTAAGTAGAAGATTTTAAAAAATAAAATTAAAAAAAAAAAAAAAGATGAAAACCATAATGAGTTCTTGTTTGTTCTGTGGAAAGATAAAAAGGCAGTCGACTTCTCAGTATTGCATGGGAGAAGGTAGGAAGGGGAGAAAAAATATATTTTTAGACTTGGGAATGATTTTACTTGATTGACACCTAAAATACAGTCTAAGCGCTAAGGAACTTAATAAGCTACAAGTACAAGGAATTGAAGTGATTTCTGTGTTCTGACACATCTCTAGCAAAAATTATATGTTCCTTCTTATATAAGCAGAAATCTGAAGATTTCTTGTCTAAGGAAACTGGAAAAATCCAACTTTTTTATTGCTGTTGTTGGTGATGACGGTTTTATTACCATTTGTAAGTAGAAAGAGAATTCATCATCACACTGTCCCCATATCGAAATATACTTAGCAGTTGTTCTTGAGACAGTCAATATAAATATTACAGTTGTTTATCATCCCCTCCAAAACTGGGTCAGTGCACTGTCTTTTTTTCAGTTACCATCAGTTGCAACTTTGCAATTTGTTTCTTCTCTTTCAAGACAAAAAACATTTACTTTAGTGTACTATAAATTTTATCTTTCACAGGACCACATATTTTGCTAAGTATTTTGTATATCTATATTAACCCTTGAAACTCTTTTTCCTTGATTCTTTTGAGCCATCTCAGTTCAACTTGTCGCAGAGGAAATAGAAGTTCCTAAGAAGTAAAGTAGAATACGACTATTTAGTAAATAAAGCTTTTTCTGAAATCAATATAGTCCTGAAGCAATCATCACTGCCTTCCTCAAAAATGCTCAAGTAAAAAGATTCTATTTAGAATACAGCCCTGCAACAGAAAAGCAAATTTGTATGGGTGAATATTTACAATTTTCAGTGCAAGCAGTGAATTCTGCATACTTGAATGAACCACCAGGTGCCATCAGGTATGTTCACCACATTCATCCAAAGTGCATGTGTCTGAGATTTATAGTGATGGAAACCAAGCTTTCAAATGTATTAATATGAAGATGATGGTATTTTATTTTTATTACAAAGGCTTTTTCTGATCTGAGAAAATGGTTTCACACCATGAACCAAACTGAACTTGAAATCTTATGTGAAGATTGAACTGTTCAGAAAAGGTTTCTGTTGCTTTCAAGACAGCACCACAGTGGAATATATATCATATTGAAAGCCAGTGCAGTCCTATCTAAGGAAGTGATATTTAAACAATGGTTTTCTGGCTAGGTTTAAGAGTGCTAAAAAAGCATACAGGCTATATGCCATAAATTTATGCAAATATGAATATGAATGATGTCCCAGACAAGGTTTTCAGTCACTGATACTAATTTTTTACTTCTGTAGGCACTTTTGGACTGGTTGCCCACACAAGGAAAAGTGCCATGTAAGCTATATCCCCTAAGACAGACATTTTTGAACTTTATTGACTTTTTTAAGAAGTAAAGAAGTGAGGATGCACCAAAAGTTAATGTGGTTTCCTTTAGCTTGTTAAATATGGATTTATTGTCAGGAAATGGTCATTACACTATGATGTTGTCACCCTGGAGTGTGAAGGATGCAGAATGGGGCTGACAGCTGCACTCAAAGGCCTAAGTATGATCCATCAGCCCAACTGAGATAGGAGTTGCAACACACTTTCCTGAATCACAGGTAAGAAATCTAGAGAGGAAGCACATTTGATTTATGAAATCTACATTTAATGGAGTTACCTTTTTGAAAAATACTGGCCCCCAAAATAAGTACATGTAACATCTAGATGTGATGATCCATCCTTAAGGGGAAGGAAAGATATTTGGATTTCACTGTTAGTTTTTAAAACTGAGTTTTTCATGACAACACAAGATGCTTCACAGCCTTCTCCATTGGGTTCTTTCCTTGACAAAAATAGTATCTCCTCCCAGTCTTCCAGGGGGTTGAGAAATAACACAAAAGAGATATGCATAGTGATCCACTGATGCAACTCCCATTCAATATTGTCAGTGTTTTCAGTCTAATTCCTTGTCAGACAGAAGGGATGCTAAGAAGTTTTGAGTGTTCCCCTGATAATTACTGCAGATTCTCCCACCCTTATTCAATATTTTACCATAAGCAATATAAGTGACTGTTATTTAACAGGGTAATTCAGAGCCAACAAGTGAAAGATTATAGGTTTTTTTACTATTTTCCTCATCTTATATTTGCATAAATTAGTTTCTAGTTCTGACAGGTTACAAGCTGACTGGGACCAAAGTGTCTACATGTCACTCAGGTGAAAAGACAGCAAATTAAAGTGCCATTATTACTGCTGTGGTTGTTATTTTATTATTGTTGTGTTTAATTTAAGTCAAAAAAACCACTTATCATTGCACAGATTCCAATCAGCCCATCATTGATTGCTCCCACCATTCATTCTTCTTCAACCAATAAAGGCAAAGAAGCTTTGATTTCATGGTGTCCTTATTTTCACAGGTTGGTATATCTAAATTCTTCAATTTGTTTATTCAGATGCTGTTTCCTTGGAAACAGAAGCCCACATATTTCACACAGTTTCATGTCTGTTCTACAAATTGAGAAAAAAAATGCAAACAAGCACTATTTAATGATTGGTTGATATTTAAATATATATAATTACTTGAGTAGTTATTTTCTTATTTATGTCCCATAATCTGCATTTTTAAGAACCATTAAAAAGACAAGTATTAAAGAAGAGATATAGTCACCAATCAGGCCAGCTAGGTTTGTTTGCTGAAAATTTATCCCTGAAATCAATATTGTAAGATTCCAATTTACTGCTGAAATCCTGAAGATAGCTTAACACCGAGAGTGTGTGGGAGTGCAGTGAATTTTCAGAGCTGTTATCCGTTATTTTGTTCCCAGAAGAGAATTTTTGTCTCAGAAATAATGTTTATATTTCATTTAACTGTTAGGCAACATACAGGGTGCCCTAGATGTTGATTCATGTTACAAATTAGGTACAAATACTAGGAGCACCAAACTGCCATGTACACTTTATCTTTTATGGATGAGTGAACATCAGTTATGCTGTTGGATATTTTTAGTGTTTCTCTTTTTCTGCACAAGAAATTTTAAAAAGGACATGAACATTAAAAATAACAAGCTCTATTATTTATTCTTCCATATTTCTATTGTGGTGAGCAGATTGAACTGTTTCTTTCTCCGTAGCCTGCTACAAAATAATTTCAATCAGTTTATATGTTATTTTAACTGAATGAGAAAGGTCTTACACCTAATCTATAGCATTTTAATTTTAGGATCATTCTCCTATGTCTTTTTAGTTCGGATTATGTGGTCATCCCTCTACCCCCAAGTACTTTTTTTTTGTTTTCTCCAGAAAAGGTTTTATGAACAAAAATACATATTTCTTCTTTCCCAAAGCTGGTTCCCCAAACAATATAGCTGTAAAACAAGGACAACACCATAGCTCATGATTAGAAATCTGAATCCAGATGTAAAGGAGCAATTCTATGTCATATGTATAATGTGTCTGTACTAAGCAAAGAAAAGATAGATTTGCTTTATATGTATAAAGGGTGCTTGCTCAATAAACATGATTTCTTACTATAATACCAAATTTTTTCCTAATGCTTATAAAATCCTTCCTTCCATGTCTTGTTCTAGCTGCCTTGAATTTAAAATAAAAGTAACTTCTCCACCAAAAGAAACCTGGTAAAAAAACACTCATCAATTAAAACATCCTCTGCCATATCCTTGACTTGAAACACAGAAAGATAACACAAATCCAATATGTAAGTTCTATTTTTTTTCTTTTCTTTTCTTTTTTTTTTCCCCTGGGGTTTTGTTGGTTTTTTGTTGTGGTTTTTTTTCCCCCCTTCAGAATAAAGGCTATCTTCTATCTTTCCTCTTAACACTAGAAGGTTTTAATCCAGCAGTAAACCAGACTTTCAGGATCCATGCTGTAAATTTTAGAAATTTGATGAGAGCTAAAAGAGAAGGTTGCACTAAAGATAAAAGTAACTCACCCTAGTAATAATGGAATATAGAGCATTTTATTACCTATCATAGGTCACTGTTCTACTTTCAGTCCAGGGTAGGAGTGTCCCCAGACCACTACTTTGTAAGAGTTGTTTTATGATCTACATAAAATGAGTTGCTAAGCTTACTGCATTTTCCTGTTACCAAATATGTGAATATAAATTTTTATATAATCTAGCACTACTTTGACAAGTCTTACCTGAGAGTCTAAAAAAAGAATGTGAAATGTTGTCCTATTTTCAGCTGGGATAGAGCTAATTTTCTTCCTAGTAGCTAGTATAAGGCTGTGTTTTGGATTCTGTGTGAGATGTTTTAGTTGTTGTTGTCCAGTGCTTACCCTATGTCAAGTTTTCCCAGCTCTGACAGTGAGCAGGTTCACAAAAAGCCAGAAGGTAGCACAGCTGGGACAGCTGACCCAAACTGGACAGAGGGATATTCCATACCATAGGGCATCATGCTCAGCACACAAACTAGGGGAGTGGCCAGGAGGGGCCAATCACTGCTGGGTAATTTGCTGGGCAACAGTCAGCGAGTGGTGAGCAATGGTATTTTGCATCACTCGATTTCTTTCTTGAGTTTTTCCTTGAATGAGGAAGAATATATCTTCCAGGTAAGAGCTGAAGTAAATAGGTGAAAAACTGGAATGAGGGGACCTCACACTGATTTTGTTCAGTGATGACTTTACTCTCTAGAACTCTCTAGAAGTCTTGATAGCAAATTTCTCACTGAATTTAATTTAATTTTACAGTAATTTCAAGAACTTAATTTTTTTCTCAGTAAGTGATTTCATTTTGTTGTTTGGGAAGAGGGAAAGTTGGGGTGGGAGATATTGTTAGTCAAATTTTAAATAGATATTTCTCTCCAAGCGAGCAATCAAGTACCTAGATGATATCCATTTTGTCAGGGTGAAAAATAAGTAGAAGCAAGAAGCAAAATGCTGAATATTTTGCACCTTCAATCCTCAAAAGTGAACATCCATTCTTAAGTACATATTGAGCCTGAAATGCTCAATAGGGCAATTGAATTCTTAGCAATTAATTAAGCATGAATTGTGTAATCATACATGTGGTAATGACGCCAATCTAGGATGATTTCAGAGATAGACAAACTCAAAGATTTATAGCTGGATCATAATTTTCATAATTATTTTAAATGTCACGGCAATCTTAAGGCTAGTTTTCCAAGCCATATGTAAAGAAAGTAAAATCTTGCCCATGAAGAACCTGCATCATTTTTCCTCATTTGAAAGCACATGTGTATAATATTTGAAACAAAAATCCCTGTTAGCATAGTTAAATCTAGGCTTGTGTTGAGAAACAGCTCTGCCTTTGCAAACCTGGAAAAGATGCATATTTTATCACACGACTGTGTACTGTTGAGTTGCATTGTGACATGGCAAAAAGAGAAGATTCAACCACACAGAACTATTTTATTTGTTTTGTGGCTGAAAAATAACTGCAGAGAGGCCAAATCCTGAAATATTGTGCAACTCACACAACAGTAAACAACAGTTTAGCTGAACAAGGCTAAAATTACTTAAAATAAAATAAATATGTGACAAAAGAGGAAACGTTTGATCCTGTAAATCTCTGTATTTTTTAAATTATTGCAGACTCTACATCTAAAATATTCGAAACTGTAGACAAGGGCCTGAAGCAGCCCCAAGATGAGGCAACGCTGAGAGAACTGGAATTGTTCCGCTTTATAAAAAATATTTTTCTGCTATTTAAACCTTTTTGTTTGGTTGGGTTTTCTTCTGCAAGGGTCAAACACTGGAACAAGTCAACCTGAGAGGTTATGGAATCCCTGCCCTTGGAGACATTAAAAAAATCAACTTGTCATGGCCCCGAATAACTTTCTGTAGCTGACACTGCTTTGAGTAAGGGGAGTTGACTAGGCAACCTCCAGAGACCTCTTCCAACCTCAGTCATTTTGTGGTTCTGTAAATTTTTGTGTGGTAGCTCTAAACGCTGCACTAATATGCCAAAACAATAAGAGAAGGAAATGGAAAGCATGATCTTTTTTTTTTTTTTTCCAGTAGTGATAGATGGAATAATGTAGAAATTGATGTCCTGTGAATTACTTAGCCTTGCTCTACCCTTGCCTCATGTGGCAAAACACCTAATCTGACTATACTGAGGTCTGAGTTTAGGGAGTAGCCTAGTCTTGTTCTGGAAGAGTACTTGCTCAGAAATAGTGCTTTAGACAACTGGATATTTGCTAGTGAAAGGCAGACATCTATAGTTTTAGAGTTAATGTGTATATATGAGTGGAATTCAGAACCTTGCCAAATCCAGGACCTATGCTGTTAAGGCATAGGCACTAAAATTCTGTCTAGATGCTAATTTTCAGTTCTTTTAGGAATCTGATCTTAAGGTACTTGAATACAGGTTACTTTTAATGTTCCAGCTTTTAGATGCCCCTCATGTACATACTTGCTGCTCTCCTGCGTAACCTGAAGGGCTCTGCCTCTGTTTTTTTTGTCCTACTAAATGAGTAGTTCCTATACAGAAGTAAAAGGCAAGTCCTAACTCCCATTATCCTGTTCAAACCCATAAGCAAAAGCTCATAACCTTCCTCTATTACACACATGTGTGACATCAAACCTGTGCATGAGCATATACATATATACACAAGCACGGTGTGAATTTAAAATAGCTATAGTAGATAAAAGACAAAAAAAAAACTTGTGTAGGTGGGTGTGCATGCAAATGTAATTTCTCAGTCACACTTGGTAGCAGCTTTATATCCCCAGAAAAAAAAAAAATTAAAAAGGGAAAAATGTCCCCCAAATCCTCATTTGTTTACCAAATTTTGTGAAATGCCAGGCTCCTTTAATGAATACTGAATGCCAGACTGAGGCAGAAATGTGAGCTAGCCAGCATAAATGGAAAACAAAATTACACTATTTCGTCATAGGCCTGCCAAGGTCTAACACTGCAAGAATACTTTTACATTTTATGAACACTGGCTCTGCAATTTTTAAGTGTGACAACTCTTCGAGTGCGTGCTCTAACTTAAATGCAAACATTCTCCCTTTCCATTCCCCATACTTTTTCAGCACTCATACATCTGAATAGTCTGAGAAGGCAAATGAAAAGTAACCTGTTAATGGACTGTCTGTCCTCTTGGTTTAGGTTTTAGATTTTATGGTATATTTTTGAAAGACAATAAAAAAAGTTTTCAGGAAACTGAAAAAAAAAAAAAAAGATTGAATGAACATAGGTAGAAGTTTCCTGATATTGCCACTTCTAACCCAATGGCTATTGAAAGAAAGTTGCAGAATTTCTGTTTGAAATTGCCAGCTGCAATTTTCTGAACAGAAAGCAAGCTGACCAAACTCACAGGAAAGAGTCATGTTGATTTGCCATTTCGAAACAAAACAAACAAACATAAGGGATGTTGCTTTAGTATTTTGCCCTTCAAAAGAAAAAAGAGAATATGAATGTTTCAACACAATGATATGGCTGTCACAAATGTAATATCATCAACCTCTTTCAGTAATAGGATCATGAAAAGTACTGGAAAGGCACAAGAAGGAATAGTAGAAATAAGCCATGTCTTTACTATGAAATATTTTGATCTGTGATCAGTTAGGTGGTGTGTTATCAAAAGGTTGGGGGTTTTTGTTTGTTTGTATGCTTTTGTTTTTGTTTTTGTTTCTTTTCTGCTGTCTCTGAATACTCAGAAACTTGCATGACAACCAGATGGCAAGCACAAACTGCTGTGGTAGCTGGAGAAAAGACCAGTGTTAAGCCTACAGGAATGGTACAATTTCAATTTGGTTTCATATTCTGCCAATCCATCTGTAAGAAGATGAAGGAAATAGTAAAAGCATCTGTTACTAAACTATCTAAACAGGTCAAAGAAAGAGAGTTATAAATAACCTAATGCAGGTGAAGATTTGGTGACACTAACTCCAGGTCTGCTAATAGTTCTTTATACTTCATATCTTATTTTGCTCCTCCTCTTCATATTTGATTGCTGTGGTAAACTCATGAAATCATTTTGAATTCAGGCTTTGTAATTTGAAACCTAGTTTTCATCATACTTAAGGATTTCAAAGTATATTGTTCAAACATGCAGATTACATTAAGACTGGGCCAGTCTGTGTATCCATCAGAAACAACGAACATTACTACTGCTGTTCATTCTCTTATTTTAATGTAATTTGAAGTGTCTGCCTCTGGCTCTAGGCTTTTTTAGAGTAATTAAAATGTGCAATAATGAACATGGAAATTCACACAAAATATAGACAGTCAAAGATGTCTAGTTAAAAAACCCTGACTATTTCTGTATAGTGATACTTCCCATCTGAATATTTTAGATGTTCAATGCCACATTATGTCTAATACTTCTGTGAAATTAAGAAAATAATCCAACTGATTTCATAAGACTTTGAACTGTATTCCACAAGTGTGTGTAAAAAATTATTTTTATGTCCCCTGCAATATAATGTAAATAGGCTAGGCTGAATCATGCCAACAAGAGAACAAAAAACACTAGTTAAAATATACACCATCAAAGCCCCTTAATTTCAAACTATTTTTTATTTGAAACATTTCCAGTGATCATATCTTCCCTTGTTTTACACAGAAGTGTTGATTTACAAAACTGTGTCCTAAAATTTTAGTACTTTATAAATTAAATCAATTACAATTATAGCTGTGTGATGCACCTTTCCAAACAAAAAATATCTGTGAAATTTTTCAAAAGCTTTTATGTTGCTTCTATGTTGCAGCCTATTGTGTAAAGACAAAAGTGCATTTGTTATCATGAAAGTGACATCTCAGATGCCCCAGGATCTTTGAGACGTCCATGCAAACTGAGCGATATTGTTTAACCAAGGCTTTCTCTTGTGGCTTCAGGGGCTCTGGCTAGATACTCCTCAATTTATTTCCAATAAACCTCAGCCACTGGGTGTCCAGGAAACTGAATCAAGCCCATAATATGAATGGAGAGTTTATCTTGGCTGAATTTATACTATTAAGTGTGACATGGACTTTTCTCCAGGATGAGATACAAAGTGACTGTGCTAAGCTGGTATTTTATTTTGCAGTCTCTCACCTCATAAAAAAGGTAGAAACATCCAAACTCTGCTGGGAATGGCTAATATCCAGTCTATGTTTGGAACAGAACTACCTGCCTTGAGCCAAAATTTTGATAGGAAACACCCTAACGATTCATGGGTACAACAAATTGACTTCCACGTTTGAGTTTACTGGCTGTCTCTCAGTTGTCTCAGAGATTTAGGGCATTGCCAATATCAGCAGCTCTCCATGGGCCTCCTAAGGGATTCTTTCCAAGGTGGCAGGGCAGGGACTGGCAGCCAGGGCCCATGCCACCACTCCAGCCAGGAGTAGGGCAGCCGGTACAGCCCAGCCCCAAGCATCAGGCACCTCCCTGGAGGTGGAAATGGGCCAGGGACAGTATAGATTGTGAGTCCGTGGGTAGGCCTGGCTTGGCTAGGCTCATGGGGAGCTACAGATTAGCCCTGCTGTGTGTTGCTGGGGCAGGGACTGGTGGCCCTGGGGAGCCAACACTGAGTCCTGAGCTGCAGGCAGGATGGGAAAGTCCCAGGAGAGGTCAGGGAGCGGCAGCCAGGCCTGCCAGGGGCCTGACAGCAGCCTCCTTTACAGACTCTGCTCTAAAAGAGTCTCCTGTAGGGTCTGTGACTTCACAGGAAGAGTACTAGCTCTCCGTAGTGGTAGATTGCTGAGCAGCTACTTAATAAGGAGAAGAAATAAGTTTACCAAGGCCAAACGGGAGTACACAAAATCAAGTCTTTAATATAAATAGGTCTGTTGAGGACCTGTAAGAGGTATTATACAAGCACTTAAACAGTGCATAGTGTTGAAAGTTGAGAATTCAGCTGATCTGACTTCATAGTGAAGTCTGAATTCAGGACAAGACAGTCCTGGAGGTGAGGACTGATGGCAATCAGCAGAGCTCTTTTAATGTCCCCAAGCTTGCACACAACCCTGCCTTTATACAGTCAGCACTAATTTGCTGTCACTGTCAGAGCCAAAAATATTTGATATACTAATATTAAAAAGAACATTCCACCACACTAGAAAACCATTTGCTTTCAGGGCTAATGCTGATAAATTTACTGTGAAACGTCCCTAGCATACTGCTCAGTACAGTATGCTGCTTAGTTTCCAAAGGCCTGGCTAATGGGGACACGTACCCCATCTTGCTTTTTGCTTTCAACACCCAGCTGTATAGAGGCAGAAATTTAAAATTAAAAATAACCTTTCAGCTGATTCCTTGCATAATTGCTATCCTGTTTTGTTAATACTGTAGCTGAATTATAACTTGCACAAGCCCTGTAGATTTGTGTGCTGGTTTATCAGCCTGAATTTGCATTGACATGCTCTTCAGTCAAGTGAGTAACTAAATCCTGTGGCCTTGAGTGAGCCTGGCAGTATTTGCATAGGAAATCAGAGGGAGATTAGGGAGAATGAATATATGCTGTCTCCATAAATAGATGCAACGATGAAAATGTTGTGCATCTCAAAATACTACTGAATTTCATTGAATGACTGTGGCTGACATACCAGCAATGCTTTGAAAAAGCAATATAATAAAAGTAGCTTCAAGACAGCAAAACCTCTGCTGCAATACCAGGCAGCCTTCCACTGTGGTTATTGGAAGTGCACGTCTCTCTGGGCTGTCATTCATGCATGAACACAAGCAGACTAAAGCAGGCATTTCAGCTGAAGAAGTTGCTCATCACTTCCCATTCACAACCTGGTGAAATTAGAACTTTACATTTCTGTGGAATACCTCTCAGTTTCCCCAGCCTATAGGGTATTTACTAATTACTTTTTCCCCCTTAAAAAGGAGTAGTTAATTTTGTAATATTTTCATCCAGGTTATCACAAATGCTGATGATGCGAGAATGTCATGTTAGTTTTTTTTCTCCTGTTTATTATGAAAGACTAGGAAAAAACCCCTTAAGGTTAAGGATGTATTTATTAATTTAATTGTTAATAATCTTCTGAATGAGGCTTGTCATCACCAGACAGAAATGGATGTGTTCCATATGGTTTCAGCCAATATTCAGTGCTTTACAAGAAACTGCGAGAAGCCCCATAAAGAAGAACTGCTGAATTAATTCCCCTTAAGGTAAGTATCTGGTGACAGTTTTAAGCTTTTTTTCTCTCTCATGCTCCAATACGTCAGGTTTTATTGAATCCCTAATTTTGCTTAATGTAACTGAGGATATTTTGAAGTCTGAGAATCAGTTAAGGAAGTTATATTCATAAATCTGGAACTCCACAATGAATAGGAGCATTGTCCTCAGAGCCCTTGAGTGCTTTTACAATAATATTTCTGCTTAAGTTCTGATTAACCCAACTCTTCATGTTCCTTCAGCTTCTGAGAGCTTCTCTCACTTGAGGAGCAGATGGCTTTGATTAGATTGCCCAAGACCTTATCCTTTAATCACCTGCCTCACCCAATTTGAGGAGGGGTAGGGGGGGAAAGGGCAGACATTTGAGAAATCTCCTCCTTTCTACTTCTCTGTCTTTCCAGTTCTCTGCAAGGCATCTGCTAAGACCTCATTCATCACTGTGAAAGCTGCGAATGGATAGCTATGTAATACCCCAAGGTCTCGTCTGCTGTGGTGGTGTAGTGCCTAACCTCTCCCCTGTAAAAGGAAAGGCTACATGTACTTTTGTCAACCTGTCAGCAACCACTTCTCTCTCAATACTGTTTGCTCAAACCTCTTCCCCCAACCCGACAATGTCAGCTTTCTGAAAATGTTTCATTTTGAAGAAAACCCCAGATGTAGTTCTCATGAGCATACATCCTTTATTTCATTCTTCAGTGCACAGCCACATGTGAAAGATGTATTTGTCTGCATATGTATTTGTGTATATATACACATCTGTGTATCTCAAAATGTGAAAAAAGAGTGGATATTGTGGGTCTTTTGAGAATAAAAAATATCAGTGCTGGCCACTAAATTTAATTTTTTTACCACAGTTTTAAGTAAGCCTGTCATAAAATCACTCTCTGTTTTTACTTCAATGAAAAGTAGTCCACAGAATCCTCTAGAACTAAGATATAATATTCTCCTTGGGCTGCTGAAGAGTGGTAAGTTAATTCTTTCCAGAAGAGTTTTCCAATATTCTACTACTATTTCCTTTTGGATGTAAATTTAGATTTCTTATACTAACTCACATTCAACATTATCACAGTTTTCCAGGGGAAAACACCAAGACTGATGGCTGATTAAAATAGATGTCTGAAAGTTTCTTTAATTTCAGGCCAAATTACGACTCCCTTACTTTTTGCTGTTTTTTATTCAGACAAGGTTCTGTTTAAGCCATAGGATTTCTTTAGTTCTGTCAAAGCCAGTATCATTCTCATCAGAATTTAGATCAACTGTGAAAGAATGAAATCTGCAAAATTTCAATACTTACATAATATATTTTATAAATAAGTCAAAATTTTATATATATCTACAATGTTATCAATTTCATAGGATCAAACAGAACTTTGAATATAAATAGCATTTAAGAATAAATAACTAACCTTAAAAGTGGCTTATTACTGCTCAGATGTTTCATTGTATTGATTGTAGAGGTTGTATTCAACTTACTTTGATGTAAGAGATTTCAAATAGAAATGGTAAAGAGATATCCAAAATTGAATCCCAAACGCTTCTTAATTTCATGGAAACGTGTGTTGAAACCATGAATCAAACTTTCTGTCTGCATTGCACTGACTTGTTCCAGAATTCATCAGTGTCACTAAATTTGGGAAGAAGAGAATTTGAATTTATAATGTGACTGTAAAGCAATTCTAAGCACATCTTTAAAGGGAACAAAGTACTGTGGATGCATGACAAAATTATGTTTAATTGCAAAAAGATAAGTGCAATATCTGATTCATATCATGAGAAAGGATACTTCCCTTCAAGATACAGTTTACTCCTCAAGCTATCATTAAGCCCTTTTCAGCCCATATCATGAGTGATACATCTGCCAGAGTGGCTCAGCTTCACCATCTCTTTGTAGACACATTCACAAGATGAGACATTTATACCCCACAGGTATTAATAAAAATATTAGAATCATAGAATGGTTAGGGTTGGAAGGGACATGAAGATCATCTAGTACCAATACCCCTGACTTGGGCATCAGACCAGGTTATTCAAAGCCCCATCCACTTGAACACTTCCAGAGATGGTGCATCCTGGTGGCACATATTAATATTCAGCAGAGTTTCTAAGTGAAACTTTGAAGAACTTCACTAAACTTGTCTGAGAGTTCACAGTCCACAGTTGCTCTGTTACCTGGATATACTGCATATACTTTCATCATCACCCTCCCTTTGAGGGTATTGAACTTTGAAATTGATTTAAAACCCTTTTATGCTTCAATTGAAAATAACCCCTATGTGCTCCCAGTTCTGTCCTCAGAGCACTTGAGTTTCTTTAATGATTTTGCTTTTACAAGAATTGAATTTTCAAGATATGGTGCAAGATGAATACTTCAATATACGTCATGGAGTTTACTTTTGAGTGTCCTGTGCTCTCTGTTCAAATAGCTATCGATGGTCAACACTATGGATGGTCAAACTACTGGGAAAAAATTTAACTGCAAAGTTAAACTGGTAACCAAATTATAAACTGAAATATTTTGGTTTTTGTTTTTGGTTTTTTTGTTTGTTTGTTTTGTTTTGTTTCTAACAGTTTAGTGACATTTTGAAAGAAGAAGGAGAAAAATAATCCCTTTTAGTGGACTGAGAAAGGGATTCAAAAAGACTTACTTTTTTTTCCTACCGGTCCTATCAGGTTTCTAGGCAGCTGGGAACAAGTGATTTTAATAATTTTGCCTTAGTATCTCACTCTAAAAAAGAGCTGCTGATTCTAGTAATTCTGCAACAATTCATAACTAGGTATTATCATAAATAATTCTATTTACATTACAAAGTTAGTGACTATTTTTCATATTCCTAAAAGATTTATAGATATTATTATATCTCCAAGTACAAATTGAATGAAAATAATAATCTTCTGCCAAAACTTAGCTCTATCCAATATTTGTCTTCACTTGTTCTTCATAGCATGTGTAGGAAATGTGATCTAAATTTACATGAGTATGAAATCCTTATGAGGCTGGATAGGAAAAGAATATTTCAGCTTCTGATGGATAGGACCGATAAACAGACAAGATGAGCTAAATAATCACCATGCAAGGGGAAGTGATAAGTGGAGATATGACAGCATCCCACAGGATAGCTAAAGCAGCAGTCACCAGTGAGATAATAGCATAGGACCTGGGAATTTCCAAACAACTCGAGAGATGACACTGTGTTTATATTTTGTGCGAGACATCGGACCTCCAACTACTCAAAACTGATGATATGTGGAATGACTGGGATGTATCCAGAACCCTGAGCTACTTTCCAGAATGTCAGATCTTCCCACCCTGAATCCCACCTGCAAATTTCTCCCTTAGCTTTCATTTATCTGGATGGCTCACAAAGAATGTTATTCTCTGGATTTGAACTGTAGTGAGAGAATCCAGCTTTTGCTCATACATATCTGCAGGGTTGTATGCAAACAGGACTTTCATCATTTCCATACAGACCTCATCTCTGACAAATAGGTTTTGTATGTTGAAGTTAATCTGACTTCTGTGTTTTTACAGAGCACTAAGAAATATTCAGTGTTGTAAGTGCAAATGAAAACTGCTGCCTATTTCACATCCTTTCCAATGCAAGGAAAGACCAATGGTGTTGAAAATGACAGTACATATGCTATGACTGAATTTTCAACAGCCTTTGCTTAATTCTACATAATTGGGACTTGCTTTAGATAGAAGCTTGCAAGAATTCTTTATGAGACATAGAAACAGATAAAGAGCTAGTGTAAGAAACAGAAAGCAGATAATTCTAGTAAGAATAAGCATGTCCACTCTGAGGGAAGCAGCATTAAGTGTGTCCCACAGGAATTAAGACAGATCTCTACTGCCTTTTATCCATATAAGTGGTCTGGACAGTAGGATCAAATTTAAGTGGTTACATTTGGTGATGCTGATGGGAGAGCAGCAAACATAGATAGCTGCTAGAGGTACACAGTGGGTAGAAAGTACTTTAGCTCTGGGCTGCAGACTGATATACTATATTTTACAGGTTTCAATCAGCCTGATTCTAAACATACTCTGGTTTCACTTTAACACGATGCAACTGACTCATTAGAATTACTTCTAACTTAGCCTCATCTTTTTCTAATACTGACAAGAAAGGCTTGAAAGTTTAGCGTGAATTTACATTTTTGTGGAAGGAAAGGAGAAAGTCAAACAGATATTCAAAAGGCAAAATAAACACTCTAATTTACAGTTTGCTGAAGCTAAGGAATACTTTAACTGACAGCAAGTCTCTGGGACTCAAAGAAAATGTAATATGCCAAACTGAATGTGCTGCCATGCTTTTATTTTCCCATTTGCTCCATATCTATGTGGTCACAGGATCAGAAAGTCTCAGGAGAATAATAGTTTAAGATAGTATCAGGTGCCCTTTGATAAATTACAACCACTAGCATGAGCTCTGCATATATATGGCATCTTATCCTTCAGTAAGGAGATTAAGATAAAACAGAGAGTGCTAGAGCTGGCATTTCTTGTGACCTTTGACACTGAATTTCTCCTCGCTGAAACAGAGATTTCTGAATCTGTTATACCAGTGGTAATCCATAAATAAAATTAATTGTATCAGGGTCTTCTACTGAACGGAAAAAAATCCTGGGAAATCCTGGAAAAAAACACCAACAAAACCAAACCAACAGCTAAATGACAAATAGTTTATAGAATGGGAATGGTAGTTAAACCAAAATTTAATTCATCTCAAAGACAGTATGATACATGCTTTAGTCAGTGTTATAATAGTGGAAGCTACAGAACAGCAGCTAAATTAAGAACAGAAAACTTTTTAAGAGATCTGGAAAAGCAATACTTAGGATTTAAAAAATATTTCTACTGGGTAATGAAAGATTAGTAACTTCACTAACCTTCCATAAAAAAATGAAGGCAATTACCAGAATAGCATTAATCCATGCTATGATAAATCATATAATTATTTACATTTCATCATTCCTGTACAGACTATCTGAGAACAAAAGTTATCATGATACATCTGGGATAACACTTCTTGGATTTGTCAAAAATTTACAGCCATAACCAACAAAATTCCAAGACTGCCTTCCTCAAAAAACTACTATTACTACTACTACTACTACTACTACTACTACTACTACTACTACTTACTACTACTACTGCAAACAGCTTTCCAGAAATAATCATAATGGACTAAATGGGAAAAAATCCTTAGCAATCTACCTTTACTCTGAAGTGTGAAGACTAGACAATCTAAACCAGTAATTTGAGTTTGTACTCTTTGTAATGAATGAATGATTGTGAAGTATGTCTGTAACCATATTTAAGTTCATTTAATATCTAATATCTAATATTGTGCTCCACAAAGGAAGGACTATAATGCAAATAATTACTGTATAGGAACGTAGGCTTAGTCCAAAGAAGAGTGAAGTCAGTATAATCCAAATATAGACTTGTTTTTCCTGTTGGTTAGTTAGTTCTTTTATCTGACCATTTCCCAGAAATCTGAGACTTGAAGCTAAAGAGCTGATTCTAGATAGCTAGTTGTACTGAGCGAGGACTTTTCCCCACAATGCTTTTACCATTCTGTAATTTTTCTCTACTGTTTAAGCTATTCTTCATTTTTCACTGAAGTGACTATTTCATATTATGATGAAACAGATTGTTTTCTGTTTGGTTTTAAGTTTGTTTTGTTTTGTGTGATTGCTTTTTGAAATTAGTAGCATTTTTGCTTGGATTGTTTGATATGAATGATACTGAGATTTGTGTTCTTGGCCTTCTCCATATCACAGATGTGTGCTATTATCATGAAGCTATTACTTATTCTACTGGGCAATGTACAGTATTGCTTTATTAAAATATAATTTCTTGGTTCAATGGTCAAGATGTAAGGTTTTAAAACTCTTAATATCTTTAAACATAAGTACATTCATTGCTTTATTTTCACTCTTCCACAGAGTTTTCCGGTCAAAAATTGTCTCTGAAGCATTTTACATGTTGTTTTTCATAAATTTTTTTATTTCCTGTGTTAAACCTAAAAACACTGTGTTCTATCTTATTCACTCCTAGGGAGAAAAAAACAAAATAACAACATCACTTAGTACATGAACTGGTCCAAAAAATTATCTTTACATAAGATAGTCAATTCATTATTTTTATATCAAAATTTTATATTTCTTTAAGAAAGTTTTCCAGAGTAAATAAGCCCTGAGAAATTAATTTCTTTTTAGTATCATGTTTTTCTAACATTATAAATGTTCTTCATTTTATAAGAATATCAGTAGATTGGAATTGATTTTCTTGTACTGTTTGAATAATGGCATTCAGGTGTCTTCCTAACCTTTAAACAATTTTCCATATCTTGGTTTAAATTCATGAGGACCTAAGGGAAGTTCAGTGTTGATTGCACTAATAGTAAACTGGATATACCACTGAGATGTCTAGTGGAAGTACCTATAACTGTCCTAGACTTGATTCCAGATTTTCTGTAGGAAATATTCGTCTCATAAGTAGACATGGATAACTTGCACTTAATAATGCAGTCACTGCAGCTTTCTCAGACCTCCTGTATTACAATAATAATTTTGTGTTCATATAAAAAAATTTCATACATAACTAATCAAAATTGTGATTTTAAATATCTTAAAATAAACACATACTAAATTTGAAGCCAAATAATTTCATCTTCCGTTCACTACCTTAATGGATGACTTTTGAAAAATTGAGGTTTCAGGTTTTGTTTGTTTTTGAGTATATGCTGAATTTTGGAAGTTGATTTAGAGCACATGATTCTTCCAAATTTTTCTGTACAGCTAAAACTACTTATTCTGTCCTCCTGCCCACCAAAATATTTTGTTATTTTTCTTGATATGGAAGTAAAAATGAATGTGATTATTTCCACTGAGAGGAAACTTTTTTTTTCCTCAAGACATGCCTGTGTATCTTTCTTAGAAACATAATTACCTCTTCAGAATTAATTCATTCCTTGGGTATCTTACAGACACTAAAAGATAAGGCAGGGAATTTCTCTCTTACTCTGATTAAAATAAATTGTGAGCTATAGTTATAACAGTTTCATAAGGAGATGACAGAAAGGAAAATATTGGCTAAGCAACTAAAAAGATTTTTGCATGGCCTCCGTGAGTAGGAAAGAAGTAAATTTACATGTACATGTGGCATAGCAAATATGTCAAGGTGAGGTAGCTTACCACATTCATATAGTCAATTTACAGCACTCCTAATAGTGAAGGTGAATTGTAAACAGATGAGGACACTCCCACTTCCAGTTGACACCAGCACACCATAGAAAAGAGGTGCTTTCATGCGTCTCTTCCAAACTCTGTCCCTTGAGTGAACTGTAGCCTGATGCAGACAAGGAATAATTTTCTTCTGTCTTTCCTTAGAGAGTTTCTTTTTTCCCGACTGCTGATTTGTTTACAGTAGTTGTGGAACACAGATCACCTTTTTCATTTGAATGTTTCTTCCTAACTGATAGAGGAGTGAAAATCTTTTGCTTCTTTTTATTCCTCTCCAAGCAGTGAAAAATAAAAGACGTCTCTAAATACAGTTAGAAGACTCTGAAAAGGAAAGGAGAATGATACAAAACCTTGTACTAGGCCATGGATTACACCATCTACCAACACTCCTTTGGAAATTACCACTGCATTTTGCACTTGAAAATCATGATTCATTTTCACAGTGGATTATGAATTCTGTCACTCAGTATTGGTATTAGTTTTGCATTTGTTGCCTTTGGGAGTACTACACCCTATTAAAGCAGGAAAATATGTCTCTGAAAAGAAAAGTCTCCTGCTATTTACACCAAGAAACCATAAAATAGTCGAATAAATGAAGAATATGAAGAATTTGAAGAACAGTTATGAAGCCACTAAAAATGAAAAGATTTCAGATTCAGACTATACTCCAAGAGAAGAGAAAAAAGGCTCCATTTTAAAGCCAACTCTAAGAATTCCTACCCTATTTTTTAAATGTAAATTCTTTCAGAGACTATGTAAGCCCTTCTTGAAACTCCCAATTTAATATTCTAGTGTTATTGTCTGAGATAGCATCAGCAAGGACTTCAGAATTTTACCCACAGAAATCTGAAAACAATATATTCAAAGCATCTTTAAGTCAACACTCATTTTCATGTGAAATATATTGGCTTGAGTGGCTTCTGCTTTCAAGGAAAAATATCTTCCTTATTTGCTATCAGATACAGCTTAGTTTTTCCCTCATTTTACCTTGAAATTAAATGAAAAAAAATTATTTTAAATGTTTGTTCTATGGAAAAGGAAGAAAAACTTTATACACAAATTTACAATTTGAGAACTATTATCAAAGTTTTTAAGATTTTATCCTAATAAGTAACAGAAATAGTAAAAACCCCATATAAATAAGCTTTTTTAATCAGTTACAAAAGGACTTAGATATTTACATGTTTTTGAAAAAAAAGTTTAGATCATGTTTACAATGGAAAATTCTTTCATAAGAAACAGAAGGCAAAAAATTCCCTGCGTAATTTATCACTCAACCATCCAGTATTGAGCCTTATTTTTCAAAAACTGTGAACACTAAATTTTTAGGTAACATTGAAAAGAAAATATCAAAGTTTTATAAGCTCTATGACTGAGGGGGCACAAGGAGTTGTAAATAAAAAAGTTGTCATAAATCAAAGAAGACTTATACATGTGTGTATGGCTAACACATGAAAAATACATGTGCAATATCTGTATGAGATGGTGTTCAAAGAAATTATATGAAATTTTAACACCTGAAAAAGGCAATGAAGATTTAGAACTGGGGTGAGCATATAAAATTGAGCAACAAATTTATATACTCCTATGTGCTACAGTGACTCACAAGTGCTACTGTAGGAGTTAGGAAAGAAAAAAATTCTTTAAGTAGAAGAAACTGAACAAGTTGTTCAAGTCAAATAAAAACGGGGTGCAGGGGGGGGAACTGTAGTCTAGTAACTGAATAGGCAATGAGGTGTGTGCATGAGAAGAGTTTAAAAGCTTTCCAAGTGTGGTAAAGTGAAGCCCTGTGCTCTTCATGTCTTCATAAATGGCTTGGATGCAGAACTGGAAAGCATACCGAGTGAGTTTGTAGACACAAAACTGAAAGAAGCTGTTGACTTCCTAGAAGGCAGGGAGGCCCTGCAGAGAGACCTCAACAAATTAGAGGATGGGGCAATCACCAACTATATGCAGTTCAACAAGGGAAGTGCCGGATTCTGCACTTGGGATGGGACAACCCTAGATGCACAGACAGACTGGAGAATGAGATGCTGGAAAGCAGTGCCACGGAAAGGGACGTGGGGGTTCTGGTCAATGGCAAGTTGGAATGCGAGTCAGCAGTTCCCTGGCAGCCAGGAGAGCCAACCATGTCCTGGGGGGCATCAGGCAAAGCATCACCAGCCTGAGTGAGGGGATTGTCCTGCCCTGCTCTGCATTGGTGTGGCCTCATTGTGAATACTGGTGAGGCCAATTTTCAAAACACTGCAGTTTTGGGCACCACAATATAAGAAACACATTAAGCTATTAGAGAGTGTCCAAAGGAAAGGACTTGAGGGGAAGCCGTATGAGGAGCAACTGAGGCCACTTGGTGTGTTCAGCCTGGAGATGCAGACATTAAGGGGAGACTTCATTGCAGTCTACAACTTCCTCATGAGGGAAAGAAGAGGGGCAGACACTGATCTCTTCTGTGTGGTGACCAGTGACAGAACACAAGGGAATGGGCTAAAGTTGTGTCAGGGGAGGTTTACTTTGGATATTAGAAAGAGGCTCCTCACCTGACAGGTGGTTGGGCATTGAAACAGGCTCCCCAGGGAAGTGGTCACAGTACCAAGCCTGACCGAGTTCAAGAAGTGTTTGAATGGTACACTCAGGCTCATGGTGTCACTCTTGCAGATGGTCCTGTGCAAGGCTAAGAGCTGGACTAGATGATCCTTGTGGGTCCCTTTGAACTCAGCACATACTGTGATTCTGTGTTTACACATGTGTTAGCAGACTTTCCTGTAAAAAGCCTTGCATAATTTTAGCATTCTATATTATAAACAAGTAAACAGACAAAAATTCCCTTTTAAACAAAAGTGAAAGAAAAACCCTAGAGGTGTGCCCAAGAAAAAGGGAAACCCAGGCAGTGACATAATATGAATTATGTGAGCTCAAATGCAAGGAATTAATGAAAAGCTAGTATTTCCATTTAAGCAATGGAATACTGAGTCTCCAAAAGAAATCTGAGAAGTCAGAATTAGCCTGGAAAATAACAGTCCATTCTTGCTCTGGGTGCTATGCAAAGAGTTTGCACGGAGATATGTGTCAAGAAATCCCAGGACAGAAAAATTCCTTCTGAATTCAAATCCAATGAAATGGCGACAGTGCCTGGGGATATGTCGCCTGGAACATCTGACAGCACTCTGCTGAAAGGTCAAGGGGGGCACTAGGCCAGATGCCATCACAGCTAAGTTCACCACCTAAGAAGAGAAAAATTCTTCTCTGTCTGTCATCAGAGAACTGCATCTGTTTCTCTAAATGATATACAAGACCTTACGTGTGTAGCAGAAACCTTTGCCTCGGAAACTGAACAGAGCACAAGGGAGTTGGGGAGAACGAGCTGTTCCCAAGAAGCAAGGCCAGCCACACAGGCACAGAGACAGCAGCTGTGATTGACAAGATCAGTTCCATCTGGAGAGAAGATTCAGCTGAAAGTGCTTTTCTGTTCTTGCTTTAATGTTCTTTGTTTCTACACCTTTTTGTGTTTGTATTCAGTCATGTCAGCACAGAGGATTTTCTTTCCATCTGATTTATGCCCTAGCCAGGGTCTGTCTGACTCTAAGCAGGGTCAAGAAAGTGGAAGAGCAACCATGGGTGACTCCTTTCTTATCTCATTTAGAAGACATGCATGCTGGCTTTCAAACATACTGTTTAATTCAAAAAGTCTCTCAATAAAAGTTTAAAGAAAAACAACAACAACAACAACAACAACAACAACACAATGAAATTAAGGTAGATTAGGTATCCTTCACATCTGTGGTGATCCAATCTGTGTTTCTCAAACCACTGATGTACAGCTGTCTTGCTTACATATAGAAACAATGAATATGAATATTTCTCCCTTTCTTGGTGACTGATAAATCATGAACCATTCTGCCCAGAAAAAAGTTATAAAATTGTTCCCAGCTTTCTTAGGAATATCAACAGAAAAGATCCTCATTAGCAGTTGTTGCGGTTTAGGAAGGGTATTCTTCAGTTTAGCCATACCACTAAAACCATGCTGCTGCTCAATTCCCCCTCCCTCTCCAACTGGAAGCACAAATGGCAAAGATTGCAGATTGAGATAAGAACAGTTTATTGGAAACAGCTATAAGATAAGAAAATTATAGTAACAGCAACAATATTAATAACAAAAGTATGCAAAAAGAAAAATTATTCACATAGAAAAGTTCTCACTGCAGACCCAGAAATAAACAAATAAAAACCAGACAGCTCTCCCCACCACATTTTCCAGACTGGAAGGTGTGCCCCTCTTGGAAGAGGAAGAGTCTCTTTGCCCTAGTCCTGGAAATGACCTGAAATGGTGTCTAATAACATTAGGGTCCTGGCCACACCCCCTCCCACCTATTGCAAAAAATTAACCATATTGTGGCTAAAACCAGGACAGCAGGATATAATGATGATGATTTACTTCCACACCACTACCAAACTTTTCCCTTCCCCTGTGAAAGCATTCAGTCTTCCAAACTAAGTGATTTCCTTTTTATTAGATCAAATATAAATAGATTTGTCTCAGTATGGTAAGACTGATTTTTAAATCAAGGTCTTGACTAAAACATTTAATATTCTCAGAGAAAAGAGAGAAACATGTCTAGAATCTACTGAACCTGTAGCCATACCTCATGTTTTATATCCTTTTCATTTTCTTCTGTGCTATTAGCTGGACAGCCAAACTCTGTTGTGAATCAGTAATCATTTATTTACATCAAATGCTCTAAATAGATAATTTCAATATAAAAAATATTCCAATATTTTAGCTTGTTTTCTAGAGCTACATATGCATTTCACATTGAAGGGACAGATGAGTCTTCAAAATGTCTGAAAATAAATAATTGAATTTCTATTACTTGACACCTGTGTAACTTCACCATGGCATGGGTGGTACGGGCTGATTATAATATGCCATTGATCCTGAACATGTAAGGAAACATACTGAACTGGAAAAATATTTATTAAATCAAGTAAAAAATGACATTTAAATTCTAGGTCTTGCAAAATAATTTTTCCCCTTTTTCACTGTTAAAAGATCTTACAGATTCTTCTCTGGCTTGTAAATATTCAAGTTTCTCCATTTAAAAGAATTTCTTGTGTACTTTGTATTTTTTCCATAATTCAACTATATAATGAAGTTATATTTTTTCGCCTTGACCCTAAATAGTATTTTAGCTTTTTAGATATTCTAGATACATATTTTAGTGCTACATTACTTTTATTATTTAATTTACTGGAAACGAATTAAGAACAGGATCCTAACAGGTGATTCAGTTCCATGCACTCTCCAACATCTCTCTTTCCCTAGTTCCAACAAACACACTATTAAAATCTTTATGAAGCATTTTGAAAGCCCCAAGTGCAAAGAGATATATACATGAATGTCTTTAGCAAGACACTGTAATAATTTTATTTTTCCTTTTATAATAACTAAAAGTTATTTGAGCTTTGTGCATGAAATTGTATCTGGTTTATTTCTTTTCCCCTTGTTACTCCACAAAAAGAATCCTATGCACGCCACCAACCTTCCTAATGGCCTTGACTAGATCATACCTTGAATGAATCAACAAATAGTGTCTTTGGACCAGAAAAAATGTAGTTTTCATGTACTACAGATGAAAAATTAGGTGAAAGAAAACTTTGTTCTTCCTAGGCACATGTTCATAAAGTCATTGCAACTTCTTATTGCAGCTAAACAGCTCCCAAACAACCTTGACATTTATTATATTATATCCCAGTACAAGAGGTTAAATTGTTTCCCAGGCAAAGCCCAAGTTCAGAATATGTGTTAAATTTGTGTAATATGGGAAAAAAGTCAAAAAGTCAGATCATGGCTGAATTTGGAAGCATACTACCCTCACAACAAAAACTTCTAACTCAGCTGGTGCTCTGCTGGACCTGAATCTGGTAACATCATGCAACTTGTCTACAGAGACTTGTCTACAGATGCTTTGATCAGGACTGGTCACATAAAAGCTTTAAAAATATCCACATGTAAGAGAGAATGCATAGTTTTACTGACAAAACTGCTTACTTCTGCACTGATGTTTGCAAAGTCCTGCGCCATTCAACTGTGTGCCAGAATGACCAAATAATTCAGTCAATGTATAGCTCAGCAATACTGTTGCCTATCACAAGAAGGACATACCAGATTGCAATGGTGATGAGAAATTCCCCCTTAAGGTGATAAAGACTATGCAAACTCTATCACCCTAACTGGGATGAGTTGGTTGCCTGCTTTAGTGCAAGAAATTTCATATGAAAGATATCTTTGTCACCACTGAAACCAAGTGGGTTCTTAAATCAAGTGGGTTTCAGTAAGAGAGACAGCACAGAGAATATGCCTTGCAAGAGACACAAGGTTTAATTCATGGTTTTGTTTTATTTTATGAAAAAAAAATCACACTTAAACATTCAGTAGTCAAATTATATATAGGAGTAAGGTCGACACTTAGTGTTTAAAAAATGCTTATATCCTAAAACATGATGTACTTCATGTTCATGCAAGCTACTCCGTTTTAGTATGCTACATCGTCACGTAATATCATGCAAGAACTTTCAATTTTACTGCAGTTTTAATACAGAGCACTCAGTATTCATGTTCAAATAAAATTGATTTGGGAGTGATGAGTGTTTAAAGTTTGCAGTAAAAATGTTTTCCCCATGTTTATAAATCATCTTAAATTAGGCTGGTTTTATTTAGCTATAGAACATACAGACTACAACAACATCAATTACTGACTGGAAAGCATGTACAGCTTACGGTCATTGCATGTGAACAAAGAGCTTTTTGCCAATTAACTGAAATTCCAGAAATTTCAACATTCAAAATTTTAAATTACAACAATGTATTCTTTCTCTCTTCTTTGAAC
Organism: Pyrocephalus nanus; assembly: GCA_038380795.1. Lineage (NCBI taxonomy): Eukaryota > Metazoa > Chordata > Aves > Passeriformes > Tyrannidae > Pyrocephalus > Pyrocephalus nanus. Next base: position 44,302,795 of record CM076265.1, on the reverse strand, counting down.
TACTGGCAACTGCTTTTCTGCACTTTATTTCCTGTTAATAATGTTATTTCATCTTTATGTGTTAAAGAATTGTATTTGGGAAGGTGAATAATTAGCCTGTCATTGGCTTTGAACAGCCCCATGAATTTCACAGGAATCACAGAATACATTATGCTGGAAAAGACCTCTGAGATCATTGAGTCCAACCTATGGTTGAACATTACCTGTCAACTAGACCATGGCATGAAGTGCCAGATCCAGTCATTTCTTGAAAACTCCAAGGGTGGTGTTGCCACCACCTCCCTTGACAGCCCATTCCATCTATTCACTCCCTATTCCCTCATGCCACTATCTGGGACAGGATAACATGCAAAGCTGTGCTTTAGGTAACACTGATTGGTTTTATGACATTTAAAATAACATATGAATCTTCAAACACACACAGATGTCTTCTTTCTGACCCTACTATTTTTTTCAGTCATTTACGTTTTATTTATTGTCTGGTGCTAAGAAAGAAATAAATAATATGAATGAATTATATAACAGTACTTTGCTAAAGATTGCAGGAACATAAAAGGATGCTATAAAGAAGAAAGAGATTAATTATACTTCTTTGTCAAGGAAGACAGAAAAATAAATAATTGCCTCAAGCATCAGTGGAAAAAATGGAGGCTAAATATTAGGATGAAAGATTTACTGCTGAAAGAATACTTAAACAATAGACTAAGCTGTCAAGGAAAGTTTTGCAACTACCATAATTGGTATTATTAATGGCTAAAACAGATGCCCAATTAGCAAAGATAGGTTACTGATAACAACATCCAGTTCAGTCATGATGTATATTGATCTTACTGTCTAACAGATAGATTGTGCAGCTGAAACATTGGCCCTCGCTGGGTGAAGTGGCTCTCTTCTTCCCAGGATTCATAACGTGTGAAATTTCACACAGAGAAGTTCAGTACATGAATAAATGAATGAGTCAGCATGTTAAAGGTTTGGTTGCCCAAGCTCCTGACAGTGTTCTCTAAACATCTATAGTTTCTTTATTCAGTGACACACATTTGTGCCTGTACCATTTGTAGACTCTCTATTGCAATAGTATTTACATCACGGTAGTTGTGAAAATGTACAAGAGCTGAGTACATAATTCTGTAGCCACCAAATATAACAGAAAATGTCTCAGACAAGTATATAGACAATATGCAATTTTATTTCCCTTGAATGTACTGCAAAATATTTCTTGTCCTTTCATTTATAGTAGAAGAGATGTTGATAGCATTTGTTTTCAAGTGTTTTCTTTGGTTGGGGGTTTTCTATAAAATATTTAGAAGCAACCTAAGCCAGGAATTTGGTGGCTAAAACCTCAGTTATTCATGTGTTCCAAGCTAGTTAGTATTTTATATTCTATATGTCCAGCAAAAAAATTATGAAGGAATAAATTATTGGTACTGAATTTATTAGAAAATTGTTTTCAGGCACAGAACACCAACTGTAATATCAAATCACCAATTATGTGTTCAAACCATTGTCAGTAATGTCACCGAATTGCATGCAGGGATATTAAATTAAATCCAAATGGTAAAATGTGCATTTGAATTGATTAGTTTCTTACGTAAATGCATTAGCTGGTTACTTAAAATTGATTAGCAAGGTATCAGTTCAGTGAAGGAAATTGCTACATTAATCCCAGTACTTCTCTCTTTATTCTCCAATGACACAAAATACAATATATGCATTGCAACTGGCAAACAAACAAACAAACAAACAAACAAAAAAGCATAGGTCTTCTTCAGAAATTCTACACATAAATCACAAGAGACCAAGGATAGAATGTTTCATGAAGAAGTTTGGCTCTTTGGCTTACAGTACATAAACATGTTGGGAACTCATAACAAAGTTCATCATTTGTAGCAACTCTTTGGAGTGACATCCAAAGAACTGGAGCAAAATGGTGAATTTTAGTTGCCCACCTTGAAAAACATGATTTTTACAAAAAACCCTGTTTGGTATACATTTACTCTTGGAAAGTAGTTGTATGTCATAGGCTTTCTCTTTTAAATTCCCAAGGTGTTCATTGCTGTGTGTTTCAGCACATGTGGAAGTGCCTCTAATTTGTTAGGCTGAGCAAATTTCATTTAAATAATGGCTCAGCCTGATCAAGGTAAAGAAACCAGATATCACTTCAGTGGGGAATCTGTAATCTGGTGGATCTTAACATACACTCTTAGTATACAACCCTCTATAAAGTAACTGCAGCATCTGATATTTCCCCTTAAAACACGACTGTGCTGACTGCTGGTGCTAGTGCAGACATTTTAATGAACTAGTTTGATGTACCTGAAGAAATTGTCCAAAGTTCAAAAGTCTGTGCTCTCCTCAGCCTGAACTGATGCAATTTCGACATGAAAAAGAACTAATAAGAGAAATGGGAGAGACTCTGCAAACTAATAACCACTTACCATGTTGAAGTCCTGTATTTTCATCCTTCCTCCTAGCTGTTTCTGGTTTTGTCATTGGTTTTGCTCTATTTTCAGCAATCACTACAAGAAATATGTGCTGCAACCAGCTATCTTTTGGGAAACGGATTTTAAGAAAGAGAAATGAACTTTACCTCACTCTTTTAAAATGAAAGTAGGTCTTTACATTTAGGAGAGAATTCTGGATCTCAAATAGGATGGCCCTCCAAACTTAAGCTTCTCATAGAAAAATGTGTTTCAGTTGCAGCTCTGTCTTTGCTCTATTCTCATATACTTTAATGGCTTCTTGCCCACCAGCAAGTTTTAGATCCCACTGTACCAAACATTCCCACATATTTTCTAGTAAATTTGATGTTTTCTGTTCCTCTTGGGATGTTGAATGCATTATAACAACTAATACTCAAACATCAAAATAATTTGAAATGTTTAACTAATTAATCTAATTCAAAATTTTGAACTGTTTATAAATCTCAAAACTAATTTTCAGTGGAGGTAGGACAAATTTCTCTGGCCACTTCACTTATGTAGACTGATATAGAAAATATCTGAACTTAACTGTTTTTAACTGGTTTCTAAAATTCCTCTTTAAAATTGTTCATGGACTCCAAGCATCCACTGATCACATCACAAATCTGTTGAGATTAGTCTCTCAAAACAGAATTATGACATGCCCACTTCCTATTTGTTTCCTGGTGTACACCTAGTTATTATACTAGATGCATGAACATTTATAATATCAAGACAAATGTTTAGAAATAACTGGTTAATAGGCTGCTATTCATATTCCTATTAAGAATCTACAAATATATTGGCATTTTTTTAATCTTGTCATTCCTGTGTTATATCAAATAGATAAAGATGCAGATCTTTTTAGACAAAATTTATCCCAACAACATTTATCTTCTATGCTGAGAAAAGGGACGTATTGTTCTACTAAAGGGCAGAGATGTTAGGGAATTTTATGGAATAAACAACAGTTTATAGGCATCCTTGAAAACCTACCACACATGTATAAAACCACTTTGATACTCAGCTCCTCATGGTACATTAACATTAGAAGTGCCTTGAATAAAGGTTTACAAATACAAAGGAAGGTACTGGATCTATTGGTGTTTGATGTGATTAGGGTTAGAGATTTTTTAAGATTTAGGAAATTAGACAAAAGGACCTAGTCAAGTGCTTTTTCTCCCTTTTGGAAGAACAACTGATTTGAAAAATATTCCTCATAAATACTTCTTGAAGTTCCTTAACAATTTTCTAATTTCCTTTGATTAGGAATACTCCAGAAAATAAGTCTGTTGCCTGAAGTATTTTGGTTAATAAATCTTTGGAATGCATGCTGCAAACTAGTAAGAGAAAACAAATTTGGATTATTTTGAACCATTATCATCAACACAAGTATTTATGAACAGCCTGGTTCCAGCAATCTTACTCATTCAAGAAAGATCAAGAAATAATACCATATCTTAGTCTGCTATTAGAATAGCGTAAATTTTAAATACTTGGAATTAATTTTTCATTGTTTAGCAACTTGGAAATAACAATTCATCAATCCAGTCCAAGAAAAGGTGGAGTTTTTTAATGGTAACAAATAATTAAATCAACTCACAGCCAAAAAAAACCAGTATCAACAAAAATGAGAAAAAATTAATTGAATAAATTTTAATTTAAAAAGCGTTTATCATCATCAGGTCAGAGTTCATTAACCCTTGCAGAACCAGAGGAAGCAAAGCACAGCAAACTGAATTACTTGGATTTGTCAACTATTTTTAGTGGAAAAAGATTTGAAAACGCTTGGCAAATATTCTCATGAGAGTTCTTGGGTAACGTTGAAATTTTGTATTTAGTTTTAATTTTATTTTTAAATGGAAAGAAACCAGCTGTTGGAAGGTGAAAAAGCTTAAAACCACCAATTTCATCAGTATGGCCGTAAGGCATATTTTTATTGATCTACTCCACCTCTCAAAAAAATGAATTCTCCTTAGATTCCTTTTGACTGTTTTGCTCTTTAAAAGTATGGGAAGATGGTTGAAAAGGGAGTTGATTTCTATATAATCGTGTTGTGCTTCTAAATTATTTAAAATTAATTATAATACTTTGTATTTTTGTATGTTACAACACTTGCTCTGTTTTTCAATGTATCACTGTCTCTTCACCAGTGTATATTCAGTTCTTTTGAATAAGTTAAGTTTTTACTGAGTTTCAATAAATTCCCATAGTGAATCACAAAAAATAAGCACAAACAAAACTTTCTGGACTTTTTAAAATGTGGAAATATCACCATTAAAGTAATGGGTAACTTATTCAAAAAAGACTAAAACCAAAGATTTGGTATTTTCTAATAGATACATATTAATTGCTGATTCTTTACTAGTTACCTAAACTTAATTTTTGGAACATAATTGATGAACTAGCTGTTTCAAACTGGTTTAGAAATCCTGTATTATCTAGATGTTTTTGCAAGTTAATGCTAATTAATAATTTCTATTCAATGTACTTAGAAACTGATCATCTTCAGTTTTCATTAGGAGACACTACTTTGTAAGCTGTTATTGTTAGACTGCATTCAAAGGCAAACTCATGGACACTAATGACTGCTTATTTTGCAATGCACACAGCAGAATTTCTGAATGATGCTGGCTCATGAATATAAAGGAGGTAGCTGAGATCCCTTTCAGACTCAATTTGTCTTCTTCCACCTTTAGATTATGTACTTGTACTGCAGCTCACAATTCAGAATATTCTCTAAATTTTATTAGATCATATTTGACCAAACAGAGAAAACTATTGGATGAGGATCTTAGTTTTGTGTAGGATAGCAGCAACTAATAAATATATATATGAAAGTCATCATTCAGTCAGAATGAACCCTTAAAAAAATTATTTGTGTTACAATTAATTTATACTTTGGAATTCAATTCTTTGATTAATCCAAATACTACCTAATACTTGTGAATGGTAAATAATGTAACCTAACAACTAGCTTTACACTACTATACACAAAAAAGTGTATGCATAAATACAAATACATGCACATGCTTTATATGTTTATAGAAATAAATATGTGTCTTAGGAATTTTTGAAGTGTTGTTTGTTATCATGTTTTTCTTAGTTAGCCAAGTATGTTAGCAAAATGTAGTCTTAGATTCTATATAACGTGCTCATAAAAATCTTATTATTGAGTTCACCAATGTGTCATGAAAATTTTTTGTAGGATTATTGATGGTGATGTGTGGCATGGGATGAATTCATTTTATCCTTCCTTTTCACCATGCCATCCATGAAATACTTCTAAAAATCTTGCAAATTAAATGGATTACTTTCAGTTTTACTTGATCAAGATTAATTTTTACTTTTTTTTTAATTATTTTTTTGTTTCATGAGCATATGTTTAATTTATAGACCCACAGTCAATATATTACAAATAGATAGTTAAATCAGCCCCGATGGAGTTGCATGGTGCTGAATCTATGCTGTTTTGCAGATCCAACCTAGTTAATTTAGTTCGAAGACATCTCAGATATCCTTACACTGAATGATGCTTAATTAGTTTGTCCACATAATCTAGTGTCCTATATAGCGCAAAGCAAAGTTCTAATTTTAAAATATCTTTCACAATGAAAGAAATAAAAATAATTTATTTTTTGTTTTAATTCCTAGAAAATAATTCCTAGCCATTCTAATAATTAAATACATTCTCTTCTTTCAGCCTTCTGTGATTTGTCCATATTCTTTTTAATAATAAGCCCCAAAATAAGACCCAAGTTATAGTAACAACTCTACAGGACTCCAGTGATACAATAAGTATAATCATCCCACTTGTACTCAGAAATCCATTATTTATCTGTAGGGATCACATAGACCACTTGACCTGAATACTATACTGGAACTTTTATTCTGCTGCTGGCCAGCTTTTTCTAAAATTATAACCTTCCACTTTTTACTGCAAGGCTAAAAAAAATTGATACTTATCACAGGGATATGAATGTATCCTCTCAAAACACAGAATAATTTAATTATTATTTAATTCTCAGGACTGACGGAGGCTTATCTCCAAATGCTATGTGATCAAACCAGTCAAAGGATTTTTTTTATTTTATTTTTTTTTATGTGATTTTAAAAGTAGATTTTAAGTTATTCCTGCTGATTACATACAAAATCATGCAAAGGTTGGTAGGAGCCTCCTGAGACCAACTACATATGAGAGACCATACATATCTTTTCTGGTGTTTTATTACTTACCTTATCTATAGTCTCTAGCATCCAGACTAAGCATTTCATTATTAGCTATTGACAGCTCTCCCTGCCTTCTGTTACCCTGTGTGTGTGTCTGTCTGTATCTATGTTATGACTACATATGGTATGTCTAGTTCTCTGCTCTAACCTAGCTGAGATTTTGTTATCAATTCTTTTCCTCCTTTGTCTATTTCAAACAATAAACAAACAAATTCACCCCTCCTCCAAGTGAAACAAGACAGTCTGTGTGTGTGTCTTTATGTGTGTTTTGTCAATAATGAGACTGTGGCTTCTTCTGGACCTTCAGAACCTATCCATTCTGAATTAAAAACATTTCTCCAGATAATTTGCTTTGTTTTTCTGATTTTTTTTGTTTTGTTTTGTTTATGAATTTAGGGCTTTTAAAACGTGCAACTACAAACATTTCTACCTTCATCCTGTGTCCTAATATGGTATATTTTGCTCTTCATCAATCAATACAATTTGGTTTTTGCAATTAACATACCTGATTAGCTTTAAAAAAATTTGCCATGAACTTGGATTGTTAGGAGTGTTAAATATAAGGATCAAATTTTTCTGAAAGAATTAACTGGCAGGTGAAAATGCTCCCTATAAACTTTTTGTGAGGTAGATCCTTTAACATTCCTAAATCATCCTGACCTGCTATTTTTTACTTGTAAGGAGAGGGTCAGTGTAGTGTTTTCACTTTTGATCTTGCTTTAAAAATGTGATTCAAAATTTTAAACAAATCTGATTTGAATGGTTTTGCTTATTAGATATTTATAAACTTAACAGAGATTTCAGTGATCATTAATATTTTTCTTGGTGAGAGAATACATAGGTTTACTTTGATTGAATGTTTTAAAATATCCTAATGAATATCTCATGTTATACCTTCATTTTAAGTATGAGCGTGAAGCAGGAAAGTGTAAAGAAATTCTACCTAAGATGGTTAATGTGAGTTCGCTGGTATTTGTAAAGTTAGATTGCTTAAGTTATAACATGTCATATCAATGGTATCTAGACCATATGCTGAGGTTCTTGAGATTTTGAAGTAGAATAGAAAACAATGAAAGACAATTGAATTTTAAAAGTAGCAAAATATTCCTTGTGTATCCAAAACACGAAAAACGAGATGTAAGAAACAGAGAAAACAGAAAAAGAAAGTTGAATGTTAATCAGGTTGTATACACATATGAGATGAAACATATAAGCTTTTACAAGAATTAGTAAGGGGATGGATATTATCACCTAGGTCTTATCAGTTAAATTTTTGTGAGTTTCACTGATGTTTTAAATCCATTATAAATAAATCTTCACCTTTCAAAATCAGCATCACAAATAGTATTATGCTTCATTTTTTGAATAGCTGATAAGGCTATCAAGGAAAGACAAATGACAACAATGATGATCACAGAACTTGAACTTGCTTTGTACCACCAAAAGACCAAAAGACATTGTCAGTGTTTCCAAATATTACTGAAAAACTTTCCTTTATTCTGATTTTGGTTTACCTGTTCTTTTGTATGGTAATCTTAATTAGCAGTTCAGTGCTTTTCACAATTACTACATTCAATTTAGAAAAAGAGAGGAATACTTTTAGGAGATGATGAAAAGTATGACTCTAAGTTTTTAACTGGATGCAAAAATTGAAAGCCAAGCCACAGTAGTCTTACAGCAGAGAAAAGGAAGGTTAGAATAAAGTGCCCTACAGAGTATATCAATTTTACTACCTCAGTTTAGGTAAATAAATGAGAGAATTCTTTCTAAATTGTGAAAGACATGAATATTTTAAATAAACACTTGAATGTAATGCTGTTAAAGAGAAGGAGAGGCAGTTTGCCAAGAAAATGAAAAGCTTGAACTATTCACTGTACAAAAGCAATGTGGGTTTTAATTTCTTCACACTTGAATTAAGTCACACGTTGTCCCTTGTAACTCACACTATACCTGTTGAAGGCATCCTTTATCTGTCTGCTTTTTAAAGTACTATGTGGTCTTGGACAATCTGTAATGTTACCTTTACAGCACAAGAAAGCATTATAGCTGGCTAAAGGAAAGTAAAAAGTTTAGTTTATTCTATGACCACATTTGTTTGATGCTATTGAAACTGAAAAGTCCCTTATGCTGAAATAAATCTCACTAGAACCCCAAGATGAAATCTTGTATGCTTTGAAATCAGTGATAAAACTGCTGGATTTTAATGAAAGGTGAATTTCAAGAGTCTGAGGCATTTGGAGCAAAAAGAAAGAAGGCTTAAAAGCATAATGGATAACGTTGATTGTTGTTTTTAAATTCTGTCCAATTACTTCTCCTTTTAAAATGTTATTTCTAAAATTAATACCCTCACAATTTTAGACAGATAGTACCTAAAGGATTCCCAGCTGTATACTCAAAAGGCTATTGCTACAGGCAAAATTAGATACCTATTTCTATAACTGATCTTTCCATAACATATTGTAATCTCTATTAACTTCAGCTTTGTACATTTATGAAGATGCAACTCTGGTGTGACCTGACATCTTTTCTTACTATTTTCTACACAAAGCACAGGGAGACAAATAAGAAGAGGAATTTAAATTTGTAATGAAGCACCTATATTATCTCTAAGGGAGGCATGCTCTCTAGACAGTTGTGCAGCACATGAAATTTGAAATTATTTTCAAAAGACGGTAAACAGTGATTAAAATGTTGGTCAAAAGGTGAAGGAGAATTTTTTTTTTTTTTTTTAATTAGAAAATGCTCAACACAACAGATCTTAACATTGTGAATTATATCCAGATGATTTTGGCTTCTTGGCAGGAAGAAATTTTTTGGGGGAAACAGTGACAGTTGAACTCTGGTTTTACGTGGCTGTTCACACATGGTAAAATAACACGGCTCACCCTGTCTCCATTATGAAATTGAACATGCTTTACCGCAATTGAGTCGGGTTCAGCCAATTAGACCAATGAACTTTGTCTGTATGCTTAGCAAATAGTGAGGTATCACTAGAACAAAGTGAATGTGGAATGTTGTTTATACAAGGAGGTTTCTCCAGATTTGAGCTGCCCTTGGAGGAAAACAGGCTGTGCCAACACAGCTTCCTCAAAAGAGTGATTTTAACTATTTAAATGTTGTTATTTCAGAAACTCTAAATAGTAAGACGTAGAAACATGGCAAAGACAAAATTGGTTTGTTTGAGAACTTAAAGGTTGCAGAATGAGTACTTTGCCTCTCCAGGTTAGTTTTATAGACATATTTAAAAGAGATATCTTTCACAAAAGCCTTCTGGAATCAAATATAGAAATAATATGGTAGATGATCAACCTGAAAAATTAGTATTCTCCAAATACAAAAGCAACTGTCAAGAAAAAGAGAAATAAAGAATAGTGTGAAAGGTGAGGAAGTTAATAGCATATTTGCTTTCTAGTTAACACCAGTTAAAGACTAGTATAATGTTGTGCTTTCATATAGGTACTTAAACCACACAGTATACACTTCTGTAAACATCTAGCCAACTATTTCCACTAAAACATTTAATTTGAACTGGAGTTGTAGAGGATATATTATGTCCCAGAGCTCATTCAGCCCTACTTCTCTTTGTTGAATCAGCCAACAATTGTGCTATGAGAAGCAGTATTTTTTTGTTTCCAGAGCAATAGAAATAAATCAGAGTGTTTAATAAGACATAAATATAGTTACATCACCATCTGAGACCATGACAGAAAGCAAGAACTTGAGACACAGAATCTGGAAAGGTGTCAGTGATATAGGTGTGACCCACAAAATATATAAAGAATAGTTTATACCTTTGATCTGATCTTTTTCCCATTAAGGCAATAGGAAGACCATTATTATTTTCAGGAAATTACGAAAAAAATAATAATATCTGTCTTCAGAAAGTTAGTGGAATCCATGCAGCTACAAAACAAAGTCCCAAAATTTCAGTGGAGTTAGTAGCTCTGGCAATAAGTAGCCATTCTAATAACCCAAAATCAACAGAATTGGTGCATTTAACTACTTGTCCCATTCTTTAAAAAATTAGCAGTAAAGGGCTTAAAATGCAATCATGTTTGAAATAATGTATCTGAACATCTGGTGTCATATATTTTGTAGTCCATTTGCCTCCTTCCTGTGTATCAGAATTTAAATCATGGTGCAATGATGTAACATTAATTGTAGAGACAGAAGTTACCAATGATGACAGTGTACATGTAAACACAATATTATGATATTCCAAGCTAAAAGCTTGGATTATTATGCTATATATATATATGTATATTTTACACTAGATATGTACTCCAGTACTTTAGTATGTGAGATAAACCTATTGGATAACTCCTGAATAACACTTTATGAATTCACAATTCAATATAGAGATGATAAACGTAACTAACTAGCTAGCTAACTAACTAACTGTAAGTATAAAACCATCCTTCCAAGCCATAATGTGAGGGTAAATCCTAGTAAGATTCTATATTCTTAACAAGAGAATTTTTTACTACCCTAAATCATAGAACTATTTGTTGATTCCTTACAGAGGTAAGAAAGAGCTGATAAAATCTTAGGTATATGCACAGTTCCCTTCATCTCAGAGACAGTTTAAGAAATGGGCTATGGGAGAATATATCTGAGCAATCCACTGAAAACAGAAAGCCAGGTAATCAACATAAACATACCAACACCCCAGACTAGTAGCTTAGACATGACTAACTATAGTTTAGCTGTGATTTTTCTATGACTATAGCATGTAATTCTCCATGAGAAAACTTTGTTCATTTAAAAACACCATAATATCATAAAGAACTAACAGTGCGATATTTCTAAACCAGAAACATATTTTGCCAGACTAGGGAAAATCTATTTACTATTTTTATATTAGCAAGTCAGATGCTATCTTAACCATGTTTACCATGAATTCATAGGAAGAGAGATTCAATTATTTGTTTCCAATTAAATAAGCTGTCTTATAGAAATATGGATGCCCTCATTTTAGTAAATGCCATAATAACAGAACTATCCATTCTGAATGGTTATCATCACTATATGCAAGCTTTTACTGAGGTTTTTTTTCAACTTTATTGATATTTTAGTATGCTAGTAATAGGAAAAAAAATAACCTCTGACTAAAGGAATTTCTGTTTCTTTCTGCTATAGCATCACTTCAGATAGTTTTTAGTTTTTTCCGTATGAACCTCATTAAAGTGAATCAGTATCTGTGTTCAAACTCCTGGAAGCAGAACACTTAATGACCTGAGTGAGACAAAAAGTATTACATACATTTTCACTAGGGAACCCCATGGTGCTAAAGAGCACTATGATGAGCTAGGGAAAATAATCATGAAATATAATACTGGGGTTTTTTCCAGGTCTCTGTTAAATTGTTATCTTCTTGCACCGTATAAGGTATGCTTTACTGACATGAAGTCAATGAACACAGTAGAGCCGATGAGGTCCATTTCTCATTGTCTTTCTATCTGCCCTTATCTTCTTCCCCTTAATTTTAAAGGAAAATCCCACAGACATCCAAATGACTACATGTATTTATAAATTCTGAATCTAATAGAAAGTTTGATTTTACTCTATAAATTTTTACATTCTCCTATATTTTATAACACTGTAAAATTAAGATTATTTCTGTTTGTTTAAATTATGTAAAATTATCACCAGAGCTTCTGCAAAGGAGGTATTGGGTATTGGGAACAGGACAACAAGCAGTACAGCAAAACTTGTAAACATTTCATTTGATATTAAGTCTCAGTTAACAATTCAGTGATAAATGGATATTTTACAGTGAGTGACCTATGTTCCAATTTTGTTCTGAAGTTTCCACAAAGGACTGTTGAGCAGATTCCTTTTTTTTTTTTTTTTTTCCTAAAGAAGCTTCTCTGGCTGAATTAAGAGGATAACAGATTTTCTGTGAGTTAAAGGACCTTTATAAGTTTTTAAACCAAGCTTTTGAGAATGAGATGAAAATATAAAAAATAAGGATCTTGGGCTAAATATTTCCCAGATGATTAAAAAAATGAACATAGTTACCACATTGATAGTGTTATGAGAAAGAGCATCTAGATCATAAAGAAGACAGATGGGCCTGAAACATGGAATAAGAAACAGATGGAGATAAAGATTTGCACATGCAACTGAAGGAGACTTTTCTTTCTTTAATGTTTAGTCAGAACAAGGGTCTCTATTAACAAGTTTTTATGGGGTGAGAGGACTGTAGGATTAAAAAAAAAAAAAAAAAAACCACAACAAAACAAAAAAAAATGCAGTGATAAAGAGAATATCCAGCTTTGAACTGACTGTCTGTCTCTTTTAGTGACATCAACCTCAGTGTTTTAAGCCTAATGTCTTTCTGATGCTTGTTTCCCATAATTAATGAATTTAGAGGTGGGAACTGATAGCCTGAGAGATGGAAATATTTTATTCAGACTGAAGAAAGTGTAGCCAAAGTTGTGCAAGGGTCCACTGACTTTTGTTGTGTTTTTACCTGGAGTGACAGGAAATAAATTCCTAAAACAATGAGTGGGGATTTCAGTTTTCATGGCCCACACATTCACTTTGGAAATTGTCAGATAGTTCCCATCATGCAGGCAACCTTTAAGATCCAAACACCTCTTTATTATATCTGTGTTCTAAATATTGGCACTGAGCTATCTGACATCAGAACTAATAACACAGTAGTCCTTGGTAGGGATGAAAACTCAGATATGGTTTAGTAAATCTTCTACAGGATTTGAACTCATCTGGCATGGAAAGGTGAATCTCCATTTAATCCAGTCTTCAAATGCATGGGGTTTTTTATAATTTTTAATAAAACACAAGGAAGCATATACATAAAAAAAGACAGTAGCAAAGTAGTATAATAATACCTTTTCCAATAGGGATTAGCAATCCTACTGTCACAGAGTAGGTGATAGAAACGAATCACTGGATCTAGTCTTGAAATGGCTGGAATGAGTTATAACTCATGTTTCAAAACAGAAACAGAGAACATAACACTCAATTATTCTCAAAGAATTGTGCTTTGACATGGTTATTAAAATGAATTTTAGCAAGATCACTATGATTGTGACAATTATTCTCACAAAAAAAAAAAAAAGTCAGGTATGATTTGCACAACGCACTGCATATAGTGGATTATCTTGAATTAGATATATTCTTAAAAAAAGTCTGGAAATAACTTCAGAAATCTTCAACAAGTTGTTATAAACTTGTGAAGCTAAGTACAAAATTTCAAGAGAAGAAATACCTGAGTGCCTCATTATGAAAAAGACTAGTCAAAGAGGCAGAACACAAACAGACATTTTGCAAACATTGATCCAAACATTGCTTAAATCAAGATGACCTGAATGCCAAAGGCTCATCAGAGCCAGAGCATCCAGTGTTCAGTGCTCTGACCTGGAGGACCATGACTGGGAGAATGATCTACTCCCAGTCAATACTGAAACTCTGCAGGATCTGCTGCTCCAGATGGATACCTAGAAAGTCTATGGGGTCTAATGGGATTCATCCCAGAATCCTCAAAGAGAGCTGGCTGATGTTATCACAAAACTTCTCTTGATGATTTTTGAGTGATCTTGGGAATCTGGAGTGGTCCCAGCTGACTGGAAGCTGGAGAATGTTGTCCCAATTTCCAAGAAGAGCAAGGAGGAGGACCCCAGAAACTACATGCCTCTAAGTCTCATTTCAATGCCTAGTAAAGTTATGGAAAAGATTATTCTGAGAGGTATTGAAAAACACCTGAAGGACAACACAATCACTGGTCACAGCCAGCACAGCTTCATGAGAGGAAGCTTATCCAACCTAATTTCCTTTTATGACAAGGTAACCCACTTAGCTGATCAAGGGAAGCCAGTTGATGTAATCTTTTTTATATTTCAGTAAAGCTTTTGATCCTGTCTCTCACAGTATCCTTCCGGACAAAGCTATCCATCACACAGTTGGATAAACACCTCATGTGGTAGGTGAACAATTGGCTCACAGGTTGAGCACACAGGGTAATAGTGAGTGCAGATGAAAAAAAATTTGAAGGAGCTGCAAGCACTCCCTTGAAGGCAGGTAGGCCCTGCAGAGAGACCTCGACAAATTAGAGGACTGGGCAATCACCAACCATATGAAGTTTAACAAAGGGATGAAGTTTAACAAGGGGAAGTGCTGTATTCTACACTTGGGTGGTGCAACCTCAGATGTATGTACAGACTGGGGAATGAGATGCTGGAAAGCAGTGCTGTGGAAAGGGACCTGGAGGTCCTGGTCAAGGGCGAGTTGAATATGAGTCAGCAGTGCCCTGGCAGCCAGGAGGGCCAACCATGTCCTGAGGGGCATCAGACAAAGCATCACCAGCCAATTGAGGGAGGAGATGGTCCTGCTCTGCTCTGCACTGGGGTGGCCTCACCTTGAATACTGTGTGCAGTTTTGGGCACCAAAATTTAAGAAATATGTTAAGCTGTAAGAGATTGTCCAAAGGAGGGCAACAAAGATGGTGAAGTGCCTTGAGGGGAAGCCAGATTAGGAGCAGCTGAAGCCACTTGGTCTGTTCAGCCCAGAGGAGACTGAGGGGAGACCTCATTGCACTCTACAACTTCCTTGTGAGGGGAAGAGGAGGGGCAGGCACTGACCTCTGCTCTGTGGTGACAAGTCACTGAATCAGAGGCAATGGCCTGAAGTTGTGTCACGGGACGTTTAGTTTGGATATTAGAAAGAGGTTTCTCACCTAGAGCGTGGTTAGGCACATTTATGCAGACAAAAGAGTTTGTGAGAGCAAATCCCATTTTCATAGTAGTCTTATAGTAATCTGACATGTAAAAGCCTTTGATTTTAAAGGTAGTGTAGGAATGTTCAAAATGCAAGTTTTTCTATTCTATTTGTATTGGGATTTGAAATTAGATTTTTCTACAATAATATTTACAAAGTCTCAGCTCTCTGTAGGCCCAGCTACATTTGGAGGTACCTAAAAAACTTTTTGTTGTATGGAAATACCCAGAGATGATGGTGATTCGTGTGTGTTACTGCTGTAAAACATTTTTAATCCTATAACCTAAAGGCATCAGAAAAGTATTTTGTTATTGTGTTGCAACTCTAAAGGATCAGAATGAAAAACATAAACTTATAAATATATATATATGTACCTACTCTAGGGACTGTTACTAGCATATAAAATATGTTTTATCTAAAATATGAATATATTACTTCATCTTCAGCACATCTTCATTACAATCTTTTGGATAGAAACTTTCTGGATTCATAGCAAATATTTGCATGGAGGACTCGATGCCTGCTAATCTTGAGGGAGTATATACTCAAAGGAGAGAACAATATATCTACGTTCAAAATCATTTCTGTTTAAAAAATCATATAGAAGAGTGTCTTGATTTTTTCCTAAACTGCTCCTGTAACACTATGTATCTCTGAATGATGAGAAGATCAAATTATCAAGAGATAAGAGAAAAGAGAGGATATAGGGACACAGATACATACACACACTGAAGGAGATGTGGATGAGATGTTTATCTTCCCAAAGACATCTTCCTTCCCAAAGAGAGGAAAACAAGCTTAGTTTATAAGCCCAGGCTATATAAAAGTACTAAATGTTACCATTTCCCATTTAATCTTTTTTCCCTACTTAGGATTTTCTCCAGACCCCAACAAAAACGAAGTCTTCAGTTGCCATGTGCTACTGTGAAATCATACCAGTGTAGTAGCAAACACTGTAGAGGACTGTTCTCCATATCTCCTGGCAGATATCTCTTTAAGCACAGATTGAATGAATTGTATTCATTACAATTTTTTCTTTTCTATGGCTAAATTAGTGACGGTAACATGCAAATAACACACAAAACAAAACTCTGACTCCATGAACTAAAATTTCAAAATCAAAGCAGAAATCTTCAGCTATTGAAAATTTCCACCATATCAGTTAATTTTCTTACTAAGTCAGCAAAAAAGCTGGACATTGTTTTTGAAAAACAATCATCTACCATTTTGTTCTGGGGAGTGGCAAACTTTAAACCAGTGTTCATACAAAGAAAATATATTTCCTGAAAAATAAACAGAATAAGAAACCCTCGAAAATCAAAGCATGGATTCCCTTCTATAAGTAAGGCACTTAACTTTTTAACACAGAATGATGCAATTCTTCTTTTCATCCTGATTTTTAAATTTCAACCAAAAAAAGTGACCGTACAAATATTTGAATATACGTTTACAGTTGGGCCAAGGGAAAAAGAATGAATGTTATCTGTAGTAAGATGAACCTCCCTGCCTTGATAAAAGACAAGAACAATCGAAGACAGAATCAGACCAACAGAACGCTGGTGAAGGAAAAGAATACCGGTTTGATCATACTGGGTTTGTGTGACAAGGTTGTGGTAGAGGGGGAGCTGGGATGGCTCCTGTGAGAAGCTGCCGGAAGCTTCACACATGCCCACCAGAGCCAATGCCAGTCAGCTCCAGGACAGACTCACCGCTGGCTAAGGCTAAGCCTTGTGACATGTGACAGTCATGAGTCTTGTGACTTGTGATCAGTGACAGTGGCAGCACCTCTGGTATGACACATTTTAGACATTGTGCAGGAGTAAACTGCAGCCAGAGGAGACAGGAATGAACATATGGGAGAGAAATAGCTCTGCAGAAGCCAAGGTCAGTGGAGTAGGAGGTGGAGGAGGCACTGCAGGCACCAAATCTGAGATTCCCCTGCAGTTCCTGTTGAAGACCATGGTGAGGAAGCTGTTCCTCTGCAGCCCATGGAGGTCCCTGAGGCATATCCATCTACAGTCCATGGAGGATCCCTGCTGGAGCAGGTGGATGCTCAAAGGTTTCTGTGATCCTATGAGAATCCCACACTTGAGCAGGCTCCTGGCAGGACTTGTGGCCCCATGGAGAGAGAAGTCCATGCTGGAACAGATTTGCTAGCAGGACTTGTAGCCCCATGGGGGAACCAGGATGGAGTAATCTATTCCTAAAGGACTGCATACCATGAAAGGGACTTGTGCTGGGACAGTATGTGAAGAACTGTAGCTTATGGGAAGGGCTCATGCTGGAATTCATGGAGGACTGTCTCTGTGGGAGGGACCCCATGCTGGAGTAGGGGAAGAGGGTAATGAGTGTTCCCTGTGAGGAGAAAGGAGTGGAAGAAATAATGTGTGATGAACTGGCAGCAACCGCTGTTCCCCACTACCCTGTGTCACAGTGCAGGAAGACGTAGATAATCAGGAACCAAGTTACTCCCAGGAAGGAGGTATGGCTAGGTGGAAGGTGATTTTAAAATTTGGGTTTATTTCTCATTATCCCACTTTGATTTGACTGGTAATAAAGTCAATTACTTTTCCCAAGTCAAGTCTGTTTTGTCCATGGTGGTAACACGTAAATGATCTCTCCCTTATTTTGACCCACAAGATTTTTGTTATATTTTCTCTCCTCTGTCCAGCTGAGGAAGGGAATTATAGAGCAGCTTTGGTGGACAGCTGGTGTTCAGCCAAGGTCAAAACACCACATTGATGTAAGTTGTTTAAATTATTAAATTAATAAATTAAATAGACAATACATATATTTTTTTATGAGTATTGTTCTGTTTTCCAGCTGTGGTAAGGTGTGGGTAAAGTGATCACTACACATTGCAAAAAATAACATTAACTTAGTAAGATGTATTAATTAAATTCCTTTCAACTATTTTCATACCCAAAAAATTAATATCATTTTCAGATCACCTTCAGATAGAAAGTCTCATAAGCTACCCTTGTCTATGCTACTAATTAGTAGCTGGAATTAAAGGCATAAATATGTGATGTCAGAAAACCTGGTTCTCTAACATTTTCTGAAGTAGATTCTTGGGGAATCAGCACAAGAATAGTGGGACAGTTGCCAGTAAATTTATTTGCCTGAGGTGCAGCTTAAAAAACATCACAGACAAGGTGTGTGACTGTCAAAGAAGATCTTCTGGACCTGAAGTCAATTCTTTCAAGATGTCAGTACTTAGGAGATTGTTAAATATTGGAATATTATAACATTAAGGTCAATCTAAGAATAAACACAGTCAAAATGTTTATGAGTCAAGCTGAATTCAACATTTGGAGGCATCAATGACAGTATTTCCTAACAACTATTTCCACATAAGAGGTTGAGAATCCTTTGCAAAGCTCTATAAATAGTATACATGAAAGAATTGTCATCATACTTATGCAAAGGAAATGGCTGTCAAGTAAGCAACTGAGAGGTCCAATGATTGATGATGTTACATGGTAATCATTTACAGTTACTATATTTATTCTGATTTCAGGAGTTAGAGAGGACTCTGAACATTACAGAAAACATTATTAAAGTTTGAATATTTTCTTCATACACATTATCTGAATATAGAATAAAGAGCAAATATAAGGAGGGAACCATTTGTTACTCTGAAACTAACTCAGAAGATTTTATTATGTGAAAAAAGACATGAAAACTGGTTGAGGGTAAAGCTATGTTGTTTTGTGTGGGTTTTTTTTTTTTTTTCTTCTCGCTAAAGAATTCATTATTCTGTCAGATACGGACTTAGGCTTTAAGGAATTGCTTCATAATCTTAATTAAACACATTAATCCTTTAAAAGACAAATTAATGTTCTAAGTGATTGGCGCAGCTGAGAGAGTTGAACTATAAATTCTGCTAAGCAAGTGTGTTCCATCTTTTTTTTTTCTTCTTCATTTAATTATCTTGCTTTGATTCATGTTTTCTATATAATTTAAAATACAGGGAATGTTGATGAATTGGGAAAACCAGCTTTGATTATAGATCCTTTGGTTTACAACAAAAGAATCTACTTTTGAAACAACTATAATCATGTGACACATTTGAAATATTAGCCGCTTCCCTGAGTCATATTTTTATTACAAAAAAGGATAGACAGTGGAAAGGCCAGAATACTTTCATTTTAGAAGGTGTATTTGAAAAATCTCAGCTGGGATTCAGTTTCATTCTAACTTTAAAAGAGAGATAAAGAAAAAGGGAGAATGAGAAAGAGAGAGGAAGAGGGAGAAGAAGGAATGAAAAGAAATGAAACATAGTTAAAGGAAGCAAGCAAGCAAAAGAAAGCCAGAAAGGAAAGCAAACAAGCAAGCAAGAAGGAAAAGAAAGCTGTGTACAAAACTATATGACAAATCTAAGACAAACAGAAAGAATAATTTGAAAAAGCAATGATATGCAATTCCAAAGCATTACAAGAAATGAGCATTTCTAGTGAGACTAAATGGGTAGATAAATGTGTATTGTTTTAGGTTGCAAGCATCCTTTATAGTGATGCCTACCTTAAGCAAATTGTTTTAATTTTTCAAGATCCTCAAATTCTGCCATCTAAACACTAAAAAAGAAATATAAAAATCCATAGACTGAAAAGATTTTGAAATATGGTCCTCCTTTGAGTGGGAAAATCAAAAAAAATTGGCTGCAGCCATGGGGTTCATTGTCTGTTTAGCTTGATGAGCCATCTGGGATTACTGAAATTCCATTATTCTCTGCAACATTCAGCTTTTTGTGTTTCTATTTTCTGTACAGATTGAAATCTAAATTTTCAACTAATAAGGAAAAGGCAATGTGAGTATCATCTACAGTATATTAGAAATATTTGTAGGAGCAGGTTGTCTGATGTCCTGTTGTACTAATCAAAATTGGCACAACTGTGAAGAAACTATGGTGTTTTTGTTGACAACAGATTATTATCCACATAAATGAATCTGTGTTATTGCAGACCACATCGTAAGAGGAAAGTTTGTAAGTTTGGGTTTTTAATCAAATTAACTTCAGGTGAAATTTCTAAAATTAATATTTTAATGTTTGGGAAAATTTTCAAAATTAGAAGACTAAAATAAGTGGTTTTAACTTTTAGCACATTTCCAACTTCAAACCCTAAAAACCCCACCCTAAAGCAGGCCTTGAAAATTGTGATATTAAAGAATAGTAAAAACAGTCAAATAGATCCTTCAGGATATCCTGAAACCATGAAGTATCTGAATAAGGATTTAAAAGCAGAATAAAAGAATTCAAAGGTTTCTCAGATACTTTGTGTATATGTGAAACATGCCCCACTTCTAATTTAAAAAATACTGGTAGAAAGAACAATTGAAGATGATGTCACTAATTTTTTACATCCTGGCCTAGTGGTCAGAGTCCTTATTTGAGAGCTTGATTCAGATTCTGAGTCTTTTGTGATCATACTCATATGTCTCAAGGAACAATCTCAAGGAAAATCTGTGGGAAACCTTCTACTCACTTTGAAGGGATCATGGTAGTTAAGTCATAGAATCAAAGTAGGAACAAGACTGTATATAATTCTGTAACTACCCAGTGACTCTGCTCCACAGAAAGTGGTAGGTATGAAATGTCATTGTCTTATAAAGCAATTTTTATGCCTATTTATGATCACTTGAATGCAGAAACACACATAGGTATATGTCCATGAACAAGTTCATACTTCTACAGCTTTTAGATGGAGATAGGCCAATAAGAAAACTTAAAAACAAACAAACAAACAAACAAACAAACAAACACAAAAAACCACCACCACTACAAAATCCTCTGTCTTTAAAAAGGTTTTATTGGTTATAAGGTATTGGTTATAAGGTATTTCCATTTTTCCTGAAGGTAGAGATTTAAAGGAAGTTTGCATTTTTCCCTCAGCCTCTATCAATAAACATTGTTGTACAAATGTTTTAACATCTTAATAATTGCCCCGCTAAATTAACAGGGTGATAGTGTTTTGATTTATGATTTGGAGACCTTTTCTCTGTGCTGACTTTCAGGAAGACTGAGTTGTCTCCCGTGTTCCCTGAAAGTGAGTCAATGACTGTTTATTCATTCCCTTGATTAGAAGGCTGCCCTGAAGCCAAACACAAGAGGCTGCTATAATAAATGCAAGACTCATATGGTTTGTTTTGCTTTCTGGATTTAGTGCTGAACATTAAAAGGAATTGGAGATTGATTTTTGTGCATGGAGAAGTGCCAGATAAAACAGCAAGCAAGTGAACGGCCTTCTTCATAAAAACAAGGTCTGTTAGTATGAGATGTCAGAGACATAGCTGAGGTTCAACTACTGCTATTGAGCTTCTTGGAGTTTTTTTGTTGGGTCTTTTTTAATGGCTCATCAGCTGTTGAGTTGACACCTACTCACCTGAGTAATCATTTTGGTAGAAAACAGCGAATGGTAAATTACCTTTCTGCAAGTAATAGTTATATTCTCTTTTTCAGACACTGAGGAAAGAACACTTGAACATCCTGTTGTATTTGGCTCTTATGCCACCATCGCCAGGTGTTAAGGGAGCTTCCCAGTCTGACCATTCATAAGACTGTCTGGTAGCCACTCTCCACACACCACAGACTGTCACTGCAGGGATTGAAGCCCCTTTCCAGTGGGTGGCTGCAGTGACCAAGGTCTGCACTCTGCACACCCATTAACATCAGATCAGGTTTCCTTACCAGTTTGACTCCAGGTTTCCCATGGCAGAGTCTCAGATGTCTCATTCCATAAAGCAATTTGTTCACGGAACAGTAGCACAGAAACAGCCCGAGTTGGTGCCTCCGATGAGGGCCCCGAAAAAAAGGCCCTTGGGCTTTTATCCCTTCACAGTCCAAGCCCTCAAGTCTCACTTGCTCTTCCTCCCAAGTCTTCAGCTCCTGCTGTGTCTCTCAGTGTTCATTCACCTGGCTGGTTCTCATTCCCTTTGTTACACAAGGGTTGGCAGTTCATGGCCTCATCTCAGGCAATCTGCATCTCGCACTGCAGTTTGCAAACTTGAGCTACCTACAACAGATGCACTGCTCAATAAGGGGACACACATGCACATTCAAGTGAGTGGGAGAATGAAAGATAAATAACTTGTTAATATATTAATGCTTTAATTACTTTCTTCCTGTTCCTTCCTTGTCTCACAGCATGATGCTCTAAAGATACATCACAAACTGATTTCTCACAGCTTACCTCCTCCCTCTACTCCTGTTGTGGCATGCTTTCTTTGTCTGTCAAGTAAGCAAGTGGTTTCAGCAGCAGGTGACAAATTGGCCAATAATGTGGGTAATAAATGCAGTCAGTAGTCATTTCTCTGTGCTGCAATTTACATGACAAGCATGAAAAGACTTCTCCTGTGTTCAGGGACTTAGAAACACATCAAATAACTTTTACTAATGGAGTCTCTGCTAAAATGAAGCCAAAATTTATAGATAAATAGATAAGCAATACTATTGCCTTATAGATATTAGTTTGAAGAGGATTCTTACAGTTTTTGAACCTGGACAAAGAAATTGTTCTCTGTAATAAAGGATTGAACCCTCATCAAAAATTGTCCAGCATGGTATATTCAGGATAACTCATTCTGCTGAAGTAACTAGCATACCTGAAGGCTTACTGACAGGATGGCTTTGAGAATTACAAGCCTTGCAAAATAAGGACAGATGTCAACCAGATAAAATGAAGATTTTTTTTTTTTTTTTTAAGTGAGAAAAAAAGCAACTAATGAAAAGCAGTACCCAGAGTACATAGCCATCTTCTTTAAAAAGTAGACTGGAATCATTATAGTGCAAGGGTTATTATATGCATTATATGCACTGAATGCTTGATGTATTTCTTACCAGTTTCTGGAAAGCACTACTTTCAATGAAAGTACACATTTTTTGGAGCATTTCTTTAGTATTTCAATTTGTTTTAACTTCTCAGAGAACAGCTACTGCAGGGAACCTAGGACACATGTCAAAGAGAGATTAAAGAGCTGATGCTGGACCACAGTTGTGGGTTTACATGTGGAAGTGAAAGGAAATGGGATGGATGGTAAGAACAGAGAAGTAGAATAGAGTATGTTTTTGAGACAGTTTTCGAAGCTGAGGGACCACCTGTGTGCTGGGACTTAGTGCTCCTTCTGTTAGTGGCATCATCTGATAAAACTACATGTGGACTTTCTATTTTCAGACTACTGTTTTGATAACTTTGAAATAAATGAATGTGAACATTTTGTAGTATACACAATAATGGTTTGATTAATTGTTAGAAAATTTTAGGTTCATTCTATCCTAGATTTGGTCTGAAATGACTTAGATCACGTGCCTTACAGCACAAAGTTTTCTAAATCATGTCTTTTCTCTCATGAACATAGAGCAGTTTAATGGGATCGGCTCTCTAGCTGAACAGGGACATAATTGACTTTCTGAAGTGTTTTCTCTTTTTTCCTGTCTAGAAAAGTATATTTCTTTAAAATTTCAATATTTCTTTAAAATCCTTTCTTGTAACAGAGGAAATATGAATACTGTTGCAGGCTATGAGATTATCACTATTCCTTTAGAGAAAAGTAACTTTCAAGTTCATGAGATATTGTTGATATGTTTGCTTACTGGTTCATTAAGCTCTCAGCCTCTAAGTTAAAAATAGAACAAAACAAGCAATTTGAAACAATTTATGATTTAGTTTCACCACCAATATTATTTTTCCCTGCTCTATTTCAACAAAGGAAAAGAATTTCAATAATTTTCTACTTACACATAAGTAATTCTATAAAAGCACCAAATGCCAAAGAACATATCATAACTGTTTACTGGTGTTGTCAGGAAGACTTCAGAGACTCATAGTCTTTTCCTGACTCCATAGGAAATTGATGATAAAACTAAGTTGCATGAATGGAGCAGTATCAGATAATTTTTTTTTTTTTGCTGCTGTTCATTGAAGGAACTTTGTTCCCACAGCTGATTTAACACCATTCATGCTCATTAAATACAAGAACCCTATATGCAGGAACTCATTATTATTTTAATCACTATTAAGTTCAAGCCAATAAAAAAACCTGCAAAATATTATTTTGCTACCTTTTAAAACCCATCTCAAGAAAACACCATCTCACAATGCTTCTTGATGATTCTTTTGAAGGGAATAAATATGTGTCTTCATATCCTTGTTTAAACAGCTGCTGATAACAAGATAAAAATTTGGTAAATTGCTAAGGAGAGGGGAAAAGGAAATAGGAGTCAAAGCCTTTGACCCTTAAGATACTGCTTCAAATTCAGCCTCAAACAGTAATGACTGAAAGTCATTATCTCCTAATGACCATTCAGCTTATGTAAACTTGGTTGGATGCATCTCACTCCAAGTTCCTGGTAAGTAAACACCCGCAGCAGAATTAAACCTCAATGCATCTTCTGCAAAGGTCAAATGTATAACAAACCATGTAGATAAAAATCCACTGTCAACCATAAAAACCACTTTTTTAAGGCCATGATTTGAAACAATGCTGAAGAAAATAGGGCAAAACAAAACAGGAAGGATAAAACATGGCCTGTAGTAAAAGAGGTTATAGTAAAAATAACACCACTAATTCAGTTCCTAACTCACTAGTGCGGTATCTTACATCAACATCATTAAGATTTTTTATATTTGAAAGAACTAATGAGTTATTTACATCAGCTTCTCTTCCCTTATATTTGTATGAGACAAATCACTCTCAATATATCTTTACGTAGGATAAGTAGGCAGTTTTTCAAATCTATTACTTAAAAAACCTGTGCCAAATAATCTTCTGTATTTCTGATAGAGAATTTTTTACCCTCTTCTATTCCTATTCAGTAAAACCCTTTTTTTTTTTCATTATTGCCACTAAACTTGGTGTAAGCCCCTCTTAACAATCTCTTAATCAAGGTTTTCAAACCATATGATGACATATATAAAATTTCAGGTGGCTACATCTAAAAAAATCAAGCTGTTCAGTCAAGGGGAGAAGGACTAAGTCAGTAGTACTTTTTGCCTTCAGATATCAACTGATATCTGGACTTCAGAACCATAACTAACTATTTGGCTCTCTAAGAAAAGTTAAAGGTAACAGTTATAGAGCCAAAACAATGATATTCTGTTCTCTCTTGCAATGATGTGTTTACTGTCCTATTTGTATCTAAAAGTTATGCTGAATAGTGGGGAAGAAAATCATAAACTTAGTCATGTTAAATCTCACAATTCTTCAGTAAACCCAAAGTGTAAATCCTATCCAGCCCTTCAAAGACTTTATAGAGTAAGTAGCTTTTATATTTTTGATGATAACCAGTGAAAGTTACGGCATCATTTCCTGAGTGTTCTTTAATTTTTTTTCTCTTTTTTTTCCCTTTTTCTTTTTTTCTTTTTTCTTTTTTTTTTCTTTTTTATTTTTCCTTTTTATTCTTCTTTTTTAATTTTTCTTTTTTATTATTTTTATTTTTCTTTTTTCTATTTTTTAATTATTTTTTATTTTTCTTTCTTATTTTCCTTTTTTCGTTTTTATTTTTCTTTTTATTGATTTTCTTATTTTTCTTTTTTTTTTTATATTTTATTTTTTTATTTTTCTTCTTTTTAGTTTTTCTTTTTTTTATTTTTCTTATTTTTATTTTTCTTTTTTTAATTTTTTCTTTTTTTCTTTTCTTTTTTCTTTTAATTTTTCATTTTTTTCTTTTTATTTTTCTTTTTTCTTTTTATTTTTTTTTCTTTTTGCTTTTTCTTTTTTATTGTTTTTTTTATTATTTTATTTTTCTTTTTCTTTTTTCATTTTTTCTCTTTTTATTTTATTTTTTTTATTTTTCTTTTTTTTTTTCTTTTTTTTCTTTTTTTTTATTTTTCTTTGTCCCCTCCCCTCCCCTCAGCTTTACCCTCTTACGTTATCTTTCCCTCTGGAACTTTCAACACATCTGGTAGTAGGCCATGCAAAGTCCATTGCACACAGGTAAGTGGAAAGACTTCTTTTAGATTGGTTGATGACTTAGTATGTTGATGACTCAAGAACAGCTCTGAGATCCTGACTGAATCCCTTGTTCTAATTTTTAAACTCCACTATTTTCTGCCTGCAGTCAAAGATCAAGACCTTGGAAAGAGCTAACTTTGTGCATCATACAAGGAATTAAATCAAAACTGACAGTGCTCACTACAGTTAGGACACTTAGCTCATCTGCTGTACTGGGGACATTTCAACTGTTTCATCAGTGTTTCATGATGTTTCTTGTTCCTCTAAATACTTACATATTTCTTGTTTTTTTTTAATTCACTTCCTCCCTACCACATCCTTTGGAAATACCTGTTCAACTGTATAACACATATTTTCTGTAGGGTATCACACCATCTCCTTAAGCAGCTGAGCTATGGATGACATAAATGAAAAATGATGATTGTATATTCTAGTTTCAGAATAGTTCAGGGGTCTGAGCATCTCAGAAGGAGAGAGAGGTATGAGTTAACACGTCTGTCCCTAGGTTTTCACTTTGTATTGTTAAGAATGCTGATAAGCTTGGGAACACAGGAGTTGACAATCTCTGCTAAATGCCAGGAAGGAATCCACAGGAGACAGTACAGAGAGTAGTGCTGGCTATGCAGTTAGAACTCAAGAAACACAAGATACAGTGATTCACAATTTGGAATCAGTGGCTCAAAGCCAGAGGGTGCTTGACACTAGGATTCATTTCAGGGATTAATACCAGGGATATAAGGCATAAACATCAGGGATGTTTCTGTGTCCTTGCACTGTTTTTTTTCCTCATAAAATGTCCATTTTACAAAACAGACTAATGTTCAGAGGTATTTCAAAAAGTTCGTGGGACAAAAAGCTGTTTGATAATGATCAGCAGGAAAATGACATCTGACACATTGAAGAAACGAGGCAAAAGCAGGATTAGGAAGGGTAAAGAGTTCATGCTCTTGCAGAATCCCAAGTTCATGGTTTCCATTACATTTTTATTATTATAATTTTTGCATGACTGTAGCTGGACCTCTCATTTTGAAAGCTGAAGGAAAAGTTGCTAGCTGCAGTCAGACAGGAAACCCTCCTCCCCCAAGCTCAACAATGCCTCATAAAAATATCAGGTCACAGATTAAAACAGAATGACTTGAAAGTTCAAAAATAACAAGGCTTGTCTCAGTATGTCTGGTTTTAAAAATAGCTTTTAACCTGCTTAAGATGGCAAGATAATATTATTTCTCTTCTCAAGTTATTGCTCTTTCTCTTTTTGATCTAAAGTAGAAAATTGATTTTATTTGTTAGAGACAACCAAACTGTGTTTAATGGACTTTTGTGGCTAACCATACTAATTTGTAATAACTTTTTATATATGACTGATAAGAAGTCTAAAGAAAAATTCACATTTTAATTCCAATTGGTGAAATTTCTAATATTTCTCATTTTTTTCATGTGATACTTGTATACATCCTAACAAAATCTAGACACCATCTTTGATTTTCATCCAAGTTTTCTTCTAGACCGCACTTGAACAAGGTTTACAAGAAGACTTTGAGATCACTGGGCCTGCGCATGTACATTCATGAACATATACTGCCATTTTTACAGAAATGAGAAACATAATTTTCACGTAAAAAGCCACTCCAAAACAAATCCGAGTTCAGATTGTTAACTGAAAAATTTTACCTAGTAGAGAAGGTGAGTCACTGACACTAGAAAATATATTTTCTAATCTCCCTTTCTAATCGCAACTGTCCATTTTCCTAAATATGTCCATGGTTCAAGAACTGATGTTTCCTGTAATCCACCTTTCAAATTGTGATAGTTATGATTCAGCATCTCAGCACTATAGCTTTCCCTCAAAGCCTCATGCCCTATTTTTTCATACCTTATTCAACCATATCTTTTTTCTATTACGTGATGTTACGGTTACAAAATCGGTGGGAAAAAAAAAAAGTTACAACAATTAATGTTCATACCATTAAGTCATCTGAAGGGTTAGGCTTGCCATTTTTATTTCTCTTTGTTCCTGGGGTGGAGGAGAGGTCAGTGGTTGGTGGATTCCTATTTTGTGTATAAACCATTTCTCCTGTATTTTTGTAGTTACTGCTATTTTCTTTTTAGTAAATTGTTATTTTCTCAGTTATAGCTCCTTGCATTTTTATCTCTTTATATTGAGTGGAATAAAAGGGAGGGACCTCTTTTTATTGGAGTTCAGATCTCCCAATATTTTTGCCTTTAAACCAAGACACATGAAAATATTTCATGGAATCTCTCTTTCCTGGGATAGGTTTTTGCAGTTGCAGTGAATGACTAGGTGCAAAGCAGATGCAGCTCCAGTGGAATCTGAGTACAGAGATAACTGCCTCTCTTTCTTCAATCTTGCTCATGTCACAAATGCAGGGTGGTCCCTCAAACCTTGTTATCTGAATGTCATGATAGTCACCCAAACTACTATTACTTCATCTGTGAGTATGGGACATGGTAATGGTGCATTCCGACACTCGTCTTCTCCTGCCTCAAAAAGTATTTTCTCTTATTTTCTTTTGTCCTTCTGCAATGATTTTCGGTATCCTTACACCACTACTGAAACTACTCATTATCCCAATCAGCTCTGAAAGATCTGAAAGAAATTAGAAATCTGCAACAAGATTCTGAGAGCTGCCAATGCTGCAATACATTACAGAGATCCTCTGGACTCCTGTCACGTCCAATGTAGGAGTGTAGCTTTTTTTCTTTTTTTTCCTTCTGATAATCATTATTATTTTTCACATACTAGTAAAATAATTATTTCAGATAACTAACAAAAATTCCGGTTCTCTCTTAGGTTGAATAACTCTTTCAAATGGTTGGGGGAGGGGGATAGAATTTAAGTTGATTCATTTTAGATGATGCATAGCATGTACAGTGACAAGGACACATTAAGTAGGAGGCAGTTCTTTCAAATGTGTCACTCCAAAGAAATGACTCAGATACTCAGTTAAGTTGCTCTTTAACTGCCTTGTTAAGCCATAGTCTAAAATCACATCAGGCATAGTTACAACCTTTACACCTTAACATACTGACAGGAAACTGACAGCTTCCTTTTTGAAGAGTTTAAGATCTTTTCCACCTCCTAGTAAAAACAGTATCAAAGAAAAGTGTGGGGGGGAGGAAAGATACACAAATATGAGAAACTTCACTTGGACGAGACTTTGGACTACAAAAAAATTTCACAGTGGAGAAGCATATATGGCTTTCAGAGGAAACTGAAATTCTTATTTTGTTCGATTAGCACTTGATCTCTGTGCCTCCCTCTATAAATAAATGTAGTTTTGGCAAACAGGGCTGCCTTCAGTAGGGCTTGATTTATTTTCATCTCAAAAAAGAAAAAACAATGTTTTTTTACTTGCAGTTCATCATAACATGGGCCAGTTATAACTACTGAGACTGGATCCACAACTCTGAGTCCATTACTAGTCCTAAGCTTTCCCACCTTTTTTGGTGCACTAGAAGGTTTTCATATCTTATCATTGTGCTGAATCACTGCCTTACAGTTTGATTTCAGCAACAGGTCTCAGAATGGTTGCTTCCCACTATTTATGAGCATGAATAAACATTTTTGGCAAAGTGACATGAGATAGAAATAACCCTTATGTCACAAGCCATATTATTTTCTGCCTTAGCTTGGTCATAGCTTGCCTTTCATACAATAGGAGGTGCAGCAGAGTTGTGTTATCTTTTCTGTAAATCACAATGAGTCTCTGAACAGAACTTTACAACCTTTGTCCTGTACAGAGCCTTCCATAGCACAGACCAGTGCGCATCATCAGGCTCTCAAAGTTCTGGGCTTCCATTCCCTCTCTTATACAGCAGAGCCAAAGTAGATGGTTGCTGTGAATCTGAATTTGTTAAATATTTCTAGCCTGCTTTAAATCTGAGAAACTTTTTACACTGTCATTTATTTATTATCCTTGCTAGAAACTGGCGCACTGTTTTCCAGTAGCCATGCCCTTATGCTCTGTGTAGACATATGTAGTGGAAAAAGAAACCAGCTGTTTCTTTTTCATCCACTTCCAAACACCTTGCTGGAGAAATCAGCAATAAAACCTCTGTAATGAATCTTCCTCCACTCTCCATTTCCATGTCAGTGAGAATTTAAGGCTTACTTGGGAGAAGAATTCTATTTGTCTATCAAGTATCCTAGAACCTGATTATTTATTTTTTGTAAATCAAATAACTCTCCTTTTAACCTTGAACATTCCCCAGTCCTGAAATAGATAGTCTTACAAAATAGGCCAGTCAATCATGTTCTCCTTCTCATTGCATAGAGTGGTAGTGGGAGCATAGAAAAACCTTCTGTCACTGAATCCTTTCCACCCACAGGCAAAAAATCTTCACCCAATTAACTAACACCAGGTGCACACTTGAATGCATCAGAGGTATGTGGTATACTTACTGGCTCTGTTCCTGACTTGGCAGGCAGACATGAAACCTGCCTCTGATTAGCCTATTTACCAGAGCTGTAGTGAAGGGTATATCCCCTCTCAAGAAAAACTCTTAGGTGTTTTTGTGTAAATAATGGCTGTCTTGATCATGCCAGACCCAGCAGACTCTGCACACTAAAAGGACTATCCTTTTTATGTACTGATTTGTCCAGACCAATCAGTGGCAGCAGTTCACTGCAAAACAAAAAGCATTATATGTGCCTGACCAGGATTTTGTGCAAATGCTGCATAGTAGAGAGTATCAGAGTCCATCTCTATGGTGGTGTTCCTACCTTTATGGGTATAGAGACACTCTAGACCATCAGGTTCCCACCAGGTCTGCCTTCTCCCCATACATTTTTGCTCTGACAATTTTAGCTATCAGAGAAAATATTTTATGTTTCTGTGGCCTAAAGGAGTCCAGGAGCATACATATTCCAACCTCTGATTACAACTGATGTGACTCTTAGGGAACCTGAAAATCCATCAATTCACCTTTTTCTTAGAGTCTTTGGAAAAAATAGACATTCCTGAAAATCAGATAGTAATATTTGTAAACTTAGCTTAAGTACAAAGAAACAGAGATATCCAGGATTAACAAAAGACCATAAATATTTTCTCCTGAATGTTCTTGTTCTTTATTAATATTCCATAAGGGAGGTGAAAGCTGACAACATTTGTAAGGTTCTTGTCTGATCTATGTGATAGCCAAATTCTTTCCTATAAAGCTTTTGGTTTATTTTCTTGTAGCAAAGCAATTTAACCCATAACTGCTGCAAAAAGCCATATTTAGAACCTTACAGTTACCACATAGGACTAAACCACTTAAAGAGGTAAAATATTGTGATTCAGGGTTTCTATCTAATATTGGTAAAATGAACTTTCTTTTAAGGCACTTAAAAGCATAGGTGATCAATACATAGACTAGAATATGAATAGTAGCTACTGAATGTAGTCAACAGAATCAGATTTTTAAGGGATAAATTTGTAACAGCTGTGAATTTTCTCTAAGTTTCCCCATTCCATGGATACAAAATTATTATGCTATTATTAGGTTATTCTTGGAACTATTATCTCTGCCACTTTATGGTACCTCAGATCACCAAAGCAAAAACACAAGCCAAAATTCTTATTTTTTGATTTAGCCACTTGAGAGGGATATGGATCTGTAACTGCCAGTAACTTGAGCCTGTCCTTCCTACAGGTCTATCATCTCCCTTAAATCAACAGCTTCCCCTTTTCTTTCAATTTAATATTGAGGACTATACTTTAAAATCTGAAAGACTTAAATACACATTTAACCATGTTTAAAAAATGTCTCTCAGACAAGTTGATTCTGATACAACCCAGTCTACTGTGCTGTCTGAAATTAAAATACAAACCACATTGAATGTATATCCATCCTCCTGAAGACTCCCCTAAAGAGCTGGGATTCAAATCTTTGCCTTTAGAAGAGAAGAACACAGGATTGTCTCAAAGATCAGTTCAGTCTAGAACACTGTTGTCCACTGGATCTAGGCATGTGGGCCTAGATGAAAGGGAAGATGTCAAAAATAGGGTAGAGAATAGTGTAATGCTTCCATAGACTGTAGAGGTTTAATTTTAGAGAGTTGCTGTATAGGAAAGTTGCAACTGGATCATTCTATTTAATATAGCTAAGGCTGGGATTGTCTTTGATGAATTTATCCAAATTTAAATTACTATTTTTTTGTAATACAAGAAATCCACAACTTTCTCTCAATGAGTTCCACAGTTTAACTATGTATGTATGTGAAAGAAAAAACTGTTCCTTTAAGTTACATTGTGTCAAGAAATTTCAGTTTGTGCTCCCTGCTTTTCCTATTGTGAAAGTGAATAATTTTCCTTGTTCATCTTATCTACATCTTTCTCTTTCTGTATGTCTCTATCATATTGTTCTTCTTCTGAGAGTGATAAATCTCAATCAGTTTAGTCTTTCCTTATCTGTAGTGTTGCCCTTCACTGCGTCTGCTAATTCTTCCCCAGCCATTTTGTGATGCAGTTGAATTTGGCTTATTTTCCTTATAACTGAACTGAAAATTCTTCACAATATAAAATAATAAATGTTGTATCCAAGCGTATAAAGTCATATGTATTAAGCTTTTTGTTTATCAACTAGCATGTTTCCATGTTTCCATGCACTGAGAGAATTCCATTTATTGTCTGCCAGATATGAAGAAACACTCTTGCACAGCCACAGAATAGCTTTATAATTTTTTGTAATCACAGATTTTAAAGGGACATACTTCCTGTTACTTAGTATTTGAAAGTGTGGCTATTCCTTTTAATTTTTAGCTATCTTTCCTACACTAATCCTACACTGGAATTTTTCCCAATGTTAGTATGTACTTCTGGCCAACAATCAATTTTTGAGTCACCACTGGTATATCTAAAAATCTCCCCTAACATCAGACTTTCTAATATATGTATCAATTTTTTTAAAAAAGGAATTGTTGTGTGTAAATAGCTGTAAAATGCATGATAGAGGTTAGGAAAAAACAGAAACCAGATTTTCTCTGATGTATAGTTGGCATAGTTATTGTATCAGTCTCAACATTCAACAATTTCTAGTTTTTCTCTTTGCAGTGGCACAGTCTGAGAGCCATTAAACAGCTAATGACAACAAGCAAGTGCGAAGAATGAATGTTCCAATTCAGTTTATGTTCTAAGGCAGCAAAAGTTATATCCCCAAATAATTATTTAAGAATTTTACACAAGGATTAGTTATTCAGGAACTAGATTATATGTCAGAAAATAAAAGTATTTTTTTCAGTGATCCACCTTGTAGTGATTTTAGTGGGGGAGGAAGTGATCGTATAGACCAGATAAATGCCAAGTAAAAAGCAATAATAAAATTTTTGGCCGCATAACTACTGGTACATGTAGTCTTATTTCAGTAGACCCAGACTACTTTGCATTAAGAATTATTAGGAATTCATAGGGATACCAAACTCTTCCACCCCCACTACAAAAACGTCCATATGGCTTTCTACATATTTTTGCAAATTCAGATCACTGAGGAATTTCATGCAGTGCTTTTTTCCTCTCACCTAACAAATCATCTATAAAACTAAGTACCCTTCACGTGGTATTTGTATTAAGGGGTCATCTACTGTTTTCACAGACAGCTATTTGTTATTGGCATGTTTAGATTCTGAATATAAATAGCACAGATTTATAATCAAATATTTTTTTGCAAAGTCAAAACATTTAGAAGAACTGGATGAAAAAGTGACCGGAGGCAAATCTTTGCAATCTACTTTCCCACTTCTCCATTGCCTCTTCTATATGGTAGCAGGTCATCTATAGATTTCTAGGAATTAAGTACACATCTACCCTGCTCACAAGGCAGATAAATCAGAGTTTATGCAGTGTTTTTTGAAGACTTTTTTTATATGCTTATTAGTAGATATAGAGGAAACAGAGTGGGAGGGAAGGGATAAAAGCCTGCTGACTCTGCAGGTTTCATCCTGTAAGTTCAGGCAGTTTGCCTGACCCCTCACCCCCTCCACTACTATATGTCAAAGGTGACATCTTGGCAATAGTTAAGAATACTTCTTTTTTGTGTCTTGTAAAAAACATTAGAGCAGATGAATGAGTGAACAAGTCAGGGAAAAGATAATTTGATATTTGTCTCTTAAAATGGACAATAGAAGATGTTTTTGTAAGACTATAAAAACAGGATAAGCCTGTACCGATTCTCCCCACAGTGCTACACCAGATGCCAGCAATCTGTAGTTAAAGGACTCTCAGAGCAAAGTGCAGTTTCATTTTTAATTCAGTTGCTGTCCTTTGAATTCTACCACTTTAACCAATGATGTTTAGAATCCCTATTATTTTTTTTCCCAAACCTCCTAAGACAAAATGCTCCATTTTTAGCCACATGTGGTACAAAGAAAAACCTCCTTTGGCTGGTTTCTGAGCTTGATCTAGGAAACACACATGAGCAGAGCAGATTTATCACCTAAAGCCCAAACCTCTTGAGTATTCAAATGCTTATCTTCTTCAGAATGCTAAAGGAAGTAAATTCAGGAAAAAACTTCAGAGTCTATGTTGCCATTGAATGCTGCTAATTTTCAGTCAATGGCAGTGTTAACAAATATTTCACCCTACTACGTCTAACAGCTCTTTTTATTTTTTACTAAGTAAACTTTATATCAAAGCATCAAGGCAAAGATATTGAGCTTGTTCAGCAGTTTTCTTTGATTTCATTTCTCTGGATAAGAGACTGACTTAAAGGTCATCATTAAGGGTCATGGAAAAAAAAAAAAAAGAGATAGAAAGGTTTCACATACAGATTTGGAACTACTTTGTGTAACAACAATCTGCTTGCAGGCTGAGCTTTTCTTCTTTAGTCTATGCAACTTACCACTTCTTTTGTGAAGTCCATGGAGAGAGCACAACACAAGTGTGTTTTGTGAGGTGCTTCTCATAAAAAACACTGTACTGTTGCTTTGCATAAGTAGAGAGGAAGATCTAGGACCAGGAGGGAATTCAGTGTTTTCTGATGAGTTCAGAAGCTGACAGACTAGATGTGCTCTACGAATCTGGAAGTTGGGGAGGATTATCTTCACTGTCAGTGGTGCCAGAGTGCAGAACTCTGACCAGATTCCCTTAAATATTCCACACATGGGGTGATAATGTGGAATACAGAGTTTACTTATTTTAAGTTATTTTAAGTTGCATGGAATTTTGATGATTCAGAGAGATGCAGGAACAGATTTGAATCATAGTGCAAATATGAATTGCACTTAGCAGACTACAGCAATTGTAGTATTCATTTGAATCACAATAAAACAAGTACTCCCTGAGCTCTGTAATATCATCACCAAGTCACCAAATGTCTCCAGGCCCTACAAAGCATACATGGGTTGAAACCAGCTCAAGACCACTGCTCTCCTCACAGGTCTTTTCTTTGTTTCTCAGCTTGAATTCTCTATGTCACATATTTTTTGCTTATTAATAATTAACTAAGGGATGAACAGTTACCAAACAGCTGATATAGGCATTCATACAGAGCAAAGGCTTCCCTCTGATGATCTTTACCATGAGTTCAGCATCCTTCACAACAACCATGATCAGTCACTCAGCACATCCTTCCCCAGACTTCATAAACACACTGTCCTTGGCCATCTCCTCTGAGCCCTCCATTGTAAGGGTTCATCAATCAGTGACAAAGAGTCTTGTCAGAGAAGAATAAAGAAATAACCCAGATGTTTATTGAGCAACAAATACAGAAACGAAAACAAAATTAAATTCTACCAGAAAGTTGCAATCAAAGGCTACTGAACCGGAATATAACATAAATAAGGATAAGAAGAAAAGGTCAGATAAGGTGCAAGAGTTGTTCATGCCTTTATGTAGGGATAGATGAATGAAATATCTAAAGGCTTTGGATGGTTTGGCCTAGCTGGCAGCTCTATATTCCTGCAAGAAAATAACTTCCTT
This sequence comes from Pyrocephalus nanus, assembly GCA_038380795.1. Classification (NCBI taxonomy): domain Eukaryota; kingdom Metazoa; phylum Chordata; class Aves; order Passeriformes; family Tyrannidae; genus Pyrocephalus; species Pyrocephalus nanus. The sequence goes on along the minus strand of CM076265.1, from coordinate 44,266,494 downwards.
CTTTCTGTGAGTCCTACTCCTCTGCTACACTCCAGCAAGTAAATAAGAACTCTTTGTTATTCTCAAGTATATTCTCATTTGCAACAATTTCAAAATAATCAGATTTTGTTTAGTTGAAAATAAACTTTTTTTAGAACTTTTCCTAATGTTTTAGGCTTACAGAAATCTGACAATATTCATGTGAGAATAAAAGAAAGTTAAAGTGAAGAGGAGAGGCTTTGTTTGGTGATGGTTTTCCCCCTTCCCTGCCTCTAAAAGATTTAACTTGATATTTGGATTACACTTTGCAAAGGGGTAAGATGAGCATGAGGGGCTATTGTCATATGAAGGCTGATTTCCCCATTTCAGCTCAATAGCATTTTAAAATCTTTGCCATTTGCCTAGCAGCTGTGTTATCTCATACACAAGAATTTTCACTAAGGGATGTCAGCCTCAGCAAAGCTACAACAAACAAACAATTTAAATGAAGTTTGATTAGTGCATAAAAAAGGATCTGCACAATTTACCCGTCTACCCTAACAGACCTTCATCTTTTGTAAGCCTCAGACAATTGCTTCTTCCAGTGATTGCCTACTGTTTAACAACAAAAATGAAGTGTTGTGATTGTCAGTCTCTTAATGTAAAGTCCTTCACTTAAGGCACTTTAAATAGTTAGACAAAGGGACAGTATGAAACTCATCAGGATATTCACACACTGTCACCATTGTTTGGCCCAGGTGTATTAGAGCCTAGCAGTTATTTGTTCATGTTTTGTTTAGCATTTCTCCCTCCTCCTCCTCCCTCTCCTCTATGTTCTATAATATTTGAAAAATTAATTTAGAAATGGCAGTCTGTCAAAACAGTTCTAAATAAACATGGTTTCAATTTAGAGTAAATGTTTAGGCTGAGAGACAAAAGAACAGACTGGTTTAGCAGTCAAGACGTTGGTGTATAGTTACAATATACTGATTTCATGTTTTACTTTTTCATATCTCTCCTCAAAATTCTATACTTCTATGCTTCCTTAAAATGCCTATTTGCATTGTAAGACTGTCAGGATAGAAATTGTCTAGATTTTATGCATATATAGTGACTAATATGATGGTGTTCTGAACTTGAAATCTTGAGGTGTTATCATGAAATCTATAAAGGTAAGAAATTTATGCTGATGAAAAGAAACTTGTGGGTCGCTTAAATGCTTACTTTAACTTTGAAAAACAAAATAAAATAATAAAAATAGTTTATCACATATTTTGTCTTCTTAGGAAGAGAAGGAGACTCTTTACTATGCAGACAACTCTCAAAATAGCTTTTACTACCTTTGGAACTCTGATGTCACAGAACACAGTTTTCTCAACTCAATATCACATCACATATCCAGCTTCCTAACAACTTTTATCTGACACTGAGCACACTCAGAAACACTCAAAACAACGCTATGCCTCTGTTAATTTCTGATAACTCACAGTCTAGCTGATTTGTAAGGGAACAAATATTTCATGATCACCATAAACAGGATGACAGAAGTGCTCTAGTGGGAATTTAAAAAGCTTTCAAGCAGAATTACGGTTACCAGTACTACAAGCAAGATTTTTTTGCCTTATTTTAATGTAACTGGTCTGCACTTAAGCATATTATCAATGAGAGCACCCTAAGCATTTGAATGTTATTGCCTTGAAAAATATTTGTTTAGTAAATTTTCATATTTCATTAAAATATATTGCACACTTTCTTCTCTCTCAGGGTTTACATTTGATGATGTCTAAATGATCTTTAATGATTTTTCTAAGTAGGAAAAAGGTATAGATTCAGAAATTTTAAAAATAATCTCTAAATTATAGGAATTCGTGTCAAAAAATCTTATCTAAACCTTCTCTCTCCATTAACCCACAAAGCTCAAAACAGGAATGTGAGTCATAATTAACAAAGTGAATCAGTCAGTTAAGCACTATGTTTTCCTATTTGTTTCTTATTCAAGAACATGATCTAAGTTCTGTAAAGGTACCTTTTTTTATCTTAATAGCCATAAACAATTTCAAATTTAAATAATTTTCAAATAATTGTCATCCAGTGGATGATTCCTTCACTGCAGTCTGTTTTTCTAGTCACAGTGAATAGATGGGCAGATAAATTATATGGAACTGTTTTTATTTTGGCTGATTGGTTAATCTTTCTTAATCGAGAGCAAAATATGGTTAAAAAAAAGTGCAATATCTACTATCAGTCACTTCTCAATATATTTTATGAACAAAAATCAACTCTGACCTCTGTCCGGAAAGATCCACTGAAGAAAGGTAAACAGAGATGAAGATAAAACATCACATTTCTTGGAATTTAAATGAGGGTTGTTTTTACTGCATTCATTCAGAAAGATACAGATTTACAAAGTGTTCTTACATTTCCTGATCATTGTCAAGGACTACTCTGTCAGATTCATTCTTAATTTGGTGAGACTTCCAAACGGTCTTTGCAGTCTCCATGGGGAACATTTAACTAATAGGAAGCCTGACCAAAACCTTTTACATATACTAAGCTGAGGTAAACCATAAGGTGGAGGAAATCTGCCATCAGTCATGCAAAGGTATTAGATGACATCTGTTAAAATATTCCACCTATACAAAACCAAGGGCCTTCATTCTTGCAGCCCTTTATAGCTATAGAGTGAAAAATAAAAGACAAAACAGTGAGTAATAAGGATGTTAAAGTGGCCATTCTAGGCCTTGTGCTGTAATCCTTACATGTAAAACTTGCATTTTAAAAGGTTAGATAAAGGTTGTTTTCTGTCTCTCCATAGGCATATGCTATAAATCGCTTCATTTTTAAAGTACAATCTATTGTACTTTAATAAAAAAATATATATCATTGAATTAGTTATATATTTCACAGTGAATTCCTTTTCAGGATATGGTTATGCTCTCTTACTTTTTATTTAGGTTATGCAATTTTCTTAAGGTCTAGTTCCAGATTAGCAAATGTGAATCAACTCCTTTAATTAGCTTTTCTCTATACTGACTTTGACTCTAAATCTTTTCCCAATAAGTCATATCTTCCACCTCTAACTTATATCCTTTTCTGAATTTCAAAAAGAATTCCCTGCAACAAGATTTTCCACATCTTTAGCAGATTTTCTAACTTTTGTAACTGAAAAAATGACTATGTAGTCTGTTTTTATTTTCCATAGATTTCACCCCCTTTTAAACTTATGGAATGTCATTTCCAATTCAGATAAATAACTCCGTCTAAGACTTTTGATATATATAGGAAGGAGACTTTCAAAGACACAAACAGGAGCCAGGCACCTACATTCCACTGATAGCTAATAGATATCAGGCACCTGTGCCTTTGAAATTCTCCCCCCAGTCAATCATGTTTGACAATTATTCATCAACTTTTCCTACTATTGTAGGGGAAAAAAATGTGAGCTGTCACTTTCAAGACTGTTCCTGTACACTAGAGAAGCCAAATCCATATCGATCAAAGTGACATGTTTGTAGTGCAAAATAAACTGAAACATCTATATAATTTATGGTTTGTTATGTTTGGTGATAAACAGATGCTTTAATTAAGTTTGAGATTCAGAGCCTTTTAAACCTAGTGCCGAATTTTATCACCTATAAATAAAGAGGTCTTTTGAAAGAGGAATAGATAAGTTTGAGTATTGATTTTGGTTACAGATGTGGACATAAGTCCCAGCAGTTACAGCCATAGCACATTTCAGCAGGGGAGAAGCAACTTCAAAGACACAGGGCTTTCAAACATCATCTGGATACAGCAGTCAATTTTAACCTTGTTGTCATCTATGGGCATCCCAGGCCCTGTTTATTAGAAATTTGGTAATTAGATTCTGAAGTACAGAACTATAAACTTCAGGTTCTATCACAGGGCAGATTCTGAAATAGAGAGGCTCCTCAGTTCCTCTTTCATAAAGAAAGGCTAAAGGCTTTGGAATCCATAGTGCACTTTTATATTGGCACTTTCAAATATTTCTGCAATGAATACTAAGCTTGTTTGTGCTTAATTTTGCCTCCTTTTAGAAGGATGAAAGTAGAGTCACTATAAGCTTCTGGATAGAATTAGACCTGAAGTTGTCAGGGGAGGTTTAGATTGAATAATATGAAAAGGTTCGCCACCCAGAGGGTGGCTGGGCACTGGAACAGGCTCCCCAGGGAAGTGATCACAGCACCAAGCCTGACATAGTTCAAGAAGTGTTTGGATGATACTCTCAGGCTCGGGACGGTCCTGTGCAGGGCTAGGAGTTGGACTCCATGATCCTTGTGGGTCCCTTCCAACTCAGCATATTTTGTAATAACTTTTGAGTGGCTGATCAATTTAAGTTGAAAAAATGTTACTAAGTATTATCATCAAAAAAACAAGCTTTAAGTCCCTCTAATTCTATCTCAGCATTCCCTCTACTTATTCCTCAGACATCTTGTTTGCTGTGGTTTTCTTTCCTTTAAGAGGTGTAGTTTATATTATGTCCCAAGCTAACTACCTCTCCTATAAATAAGATATTGCTGAGCACAGAGCACAATCATTACAAGAAACAGTCCAGTAAAGAAGGCATTAGTAATGGCTCCGTTTGGAATCTGTTTATTGGCTTTTTACTCGTCAACTTTGACACAAAGACATCATACCTCCAGTTTAAAAACAGATTATGCTGCTAGTATACAAAACCTGATGACAGTATTTTGAAGAAAATTCCCACTCTGCATTTTAGTTGAGGGAAAGGAAAGAATCCTTCCCAGAGTTTCTTGATATCAGTGTTATAAAATTTTGAACTTTCTATGTCCACTTTTAAATTGTCAGTATTTGGAAATGTTAATGTGCCAAATCTTAAGTCATTCATCTCAGTTTTGATATAGCATCTGTTTCTGAGATTGTAGGGCTGAGGAACTACCTTAAGAGTATCAGCCAGCATGAACATGTTTGTCAAAGCTGATAGCAAAAAGAACTCTGGTTTATTAACTTTGGCCTGTCATACAAAACACTCAAACATTCATCATGCTTTTAGGTAATTTTATTATTGCTCTCCTGGTATTGATTAAAAACAAGGTGAACATCTCTCACTATTGTGGCAATTCAAGCTAAAAAATAAAAACAGGTTCACTGTGCGAGTTAAATAAAAATTCTGCTCAGCACACAACACTGAGCTGTAAGGGAAGACCAAAAAGAAGGAATATTAATGATCAGGGAAAGACTGTGAAAGCCTTGATTTTTTTGTGTATTTTATTTTAGTTTTACAAACATATGGCAGGTTATTATATCCAATTAGCATGTATTTTTGTTATATGTTACAATGAAAGGAAGAAGCAGGTAGATTTTTGCAGACCTGTTAGAAAAATCATGTGAAACACAAGTTTTCAATGATACATGTAAATGATAAATTTTGTTTATTCAAAAGTGTAATTAACTAAGGTAGAGAAAGAATGTTTGAAGAGTCCAAAGAATATAAATAATCTTATTTACTTTCAAATTGTTTTTCAGACAATGACTAAAGAACGTGTGGAATTCATTTCCATATGACATTATACTGACAGTGGGATTCATAGTATTAAATTAAATCAGAATCCATAACCATCCATTTTACAAGGAATAATTTTCCTTATGTCACATTTAAGATATCTTTTAAAAAAATAGATTCTCAATTACCACAAAATTCACCTCCAAAAATTAGTAGTTGTCTGAACTGAAGATGGAAGAACTGGAAGAAGTAAGCTCTTATCTATGCCCTAGATAGGTATGGCCATAGGAGTGTAGCCTAAAATACTCAGTGTTAGTGGTTGATTTAGAGCTCTTCAGCAGCAGAACTCTGCAGGTCAGCTGTGAGGGTTTAACAAATAAAGTGCTCTCAGTGCAGAGGGCAATGAAGAAGGAGGACATTTCAAAGTGTAAACTCTATTGTTTGCATTATTTTTATTACTAAGTTGACATGTATCACCTCTGAAACAGTGGGTGATACAGATGATAGTAAAGCAAAAGGCCTAATATGACACAAGAACTTAAAAGATAAAAAAGTGTGGATCTATTTGTCTTGAAGATAGTTCCAGGCTTGTTTCAATGTCGAGAACATTTTGCCAAGGATGATATTTAGTCTGGGGGATATTAACTGTTTCTTTCTCTCTTTTTTTTTTTTTTTCTTTTTTTTTTAATACAATAGGCTAAAGGCAGACACATAATGTTTTTGACAAGGATGACATCCTAATTAGTCTGAAGAGTTAGACTAGTTCTCTCAAAGGATTTTAGACCTTCTCTACCCAAGAGCCAATGTGTTTGTTTCTATAGATATGTGTACCTCTTTCAACATAGAACTCTTCAATGTGACTGTGAGAAAATGAAGAATCTTCCTGTTGCCTAAATCCACTTAACTATAGAGGTAAAGTGATAATTTTTCAATACTTGAGAATAGTATTCTATCTTGAGAAAACTGTTATGCACTAAGGTACTTATGATCAAAAGAATCACCAGAAATGTTTTGTTTGTTGGTTTGTGTTTGAATGGGGTTCTGCGGTGTTTGTTGGTTTTTTTTCTTTCTTTCTTTCTTTTTTTGTTAAGAACTATCATGAAGCTGACTATCATGAAGCTAATTGGCACATAGAATATGATCACTGATTTCAAATTATATGCATCTTCTTTATGGTTTATTCAAATAATTACTTCTCTATAGAATAATATGGATAGTATGGTAAAAAATATCAGTCAACCAACTGAATAGCAGTGCTCTTTTCTGGCTTTGTGGTACACTTCATATCTTTGTCTGAACTTCATAGAATCACTGAATGTGTCAAGTTGGAAGGGACCTATCAGGATCATCAAGTCCAACTCTTAGCCCTGAACAGTACCACCCCCATGAGTCTCACCATGAGCCTGAGAGCATTGCACAAACACTTCTTGAACTCAACTAGCTGGTGATGCTTTGCCTGATGCCCCCCAGGACACGGTTGGCCCTCCTGGCTGCCAGGGCACTGCTGACTCATATTCAACTTGCTATAAGTTATTAATAGCCAAGTCACATGTTTAAATCACTAACATCTTACCAGTAACATATCACTAACTTCCATCTATTTTGAGTGTAAATAATAAATGAGACGAAGAGCAGAATAACAATTCTTAGAGATCTAAGTTGCATGGTATATTAAGAAAAAATCAACCCCACTGTTTGAATTAATTATATATTTCACAGTGAATTCACACTATTGCATAATACAAATGGAATGTCCTCTCCAATTGCTACATTTTCCTCTCATTTGATTGTATGTATATTCATTTGATAGTACTTGACTAAATCTTTGCAAAAAGCATAAGAGTAAAGCAGACTTTGAATCAGTTTAACACCTCTGATGTTGCTTTCATGATCCATTTTCTTTTGACCCAAAAAATTTAGCATAGGTGATAGTATAAAACAGTTGTCCAACCACATATCCAAAAGCATGACAAATTTGTTCATGTTGAAGAATATGTATGTAATTAAAAGTTCATAATGCTTTAAGTCTGATTTCTTCTTTTGCCCTGTGTCATTGAAGAATGGCAGGAGCCAAAGTTGCTCAGTGGTACCAAATTACTTTTTCTGTGCACATTACAGATCCTTAGCATATTATGCATGAAAAGAGATCTTAGGAACTGTATAGTTAAATCCATTAGCTTAAGGTTAAATTGAATCTCTTAAATGTCATACCTTTTGAGTCTTTTAAGTCATATTAATTGCTTCAAGGGTTTAAAAATGCATTCAAGCAGTTGCTGTGCACTGTGATAGGCCTCAACTTTCTAACTGTTTGGAAGTCACGGCTTGTGTTGGGATACACAGCAGCTAAAGTGTGGAAGAAAAAATTTCCTTTTTGAAATTTTTATTTTGTATTCTTACACAATATTACTTATACATAAGTTGATATACATAAAGTGTGAATACACCTCAGTTTAGTCTTGACTTTATTTTAATTATTTAGAATTCTTCATTAGTGGCTGATTGGAAACATAAGTCATGGTTTAGGAAGAGATCTTCCTTTTGAAAAACTGTGCTATGCACTATAAAGGTAAGGATGGAAACAACAGTAAAAAGCTTTAGAAGAAAAAAACAAAGCAAGTACTGTGACTTTGCAGAAGACATAGGAATTTCAAAATCCATAACAATTCTTAAAATCTACACATGTTGTGAAATGCAAAGTACTTTACAGCACTGTTGAAACTCAATCACGATTCTCATTTGTCACCAATTAGTGCAAATGAATCAAAGGAAATTCAACAAAAAATCTATATTACAAATACATAGAAACACAACTTTTATATATACAGTAGACACAAGATTGCTTTTGCTGCGTTTCCTTTGCTCTGTCTATCCACTCTGCATAGGAAATGCAGAGCTCAAAACCAAAATAGTGTAGTACGGTATTTGAAAGCAAAATCTAGATTTTATTTTAAAATGTCTTGCTTAACAACATTGCTTTTCAAAGGTGAGAGTAATAAACTACAGAAAGATGGTTTTTTGTCTGTATCTCACAGAACAATAATATTAGCCTTGGAAAATACAAAACTAAAGCATTTCATCTTTAAAGTTCTAATTTTGACTATGAATCAGAATGTATAACCTGATCTGAATCACGGTTTGATATGCTTAGCACAATTATCAGTAACAGATACTTAAGATAAATTGGGCATGATGTTGTGAGAAAGCAATTATGCATATATATCTTAGAGAGAGAGAGAGAGAAAGAGAGAGAGAGTATTTAAACAGTGACAAACTATCAATTTCTCTTGAGATAAAGGTGTGAAAAACCAAAATGCTGACTACCAGGGCTTTCTATACATCTCCAGATATATTGATTTGAGATAGTTGGAAATTTCAGGGGTTTATTTTCATAGAAAACAAACTATTTGCTGCCTTAAATAATAGTGGACTATTCATCAACTATTAAAATTTTCATGAGCATGTCTGATGAGAATGAAAAAAGCATTGAGTAGTTTTATGAATGTAGAAATCAATCACTTATAATATGGAGCTCATATGACTTGGTTTACCTATTTGAAAAGAAAAATTGATTATAATGGAGCTTTCTTTTGAGGCTTAGAACTGGCTATTCAGAGAAACTCAGGATATACATGCATAAAACTAAGCGGAATGGAGACTAGAGTTGCTGAGCTGAACATTTTACTGCTTTATCCTATGCCTAAATCAACAATAATTTATATATTTCTCAATTGAAAGTGTTTTCAAAAGAAGGCAAAGGGAAACTGGAGAGGAGATCCACAGTGGGATGAGTACTGGTTTAATTTCCTTGGTTTGTCAGCTAGAAGTAAGCAAACATGAATGTTTTATTGTTCATAGTGCCTAACTGCAGATGTTCCAGCTTGATCTTCTAGCATGCCACAGTTTGAGACCTTATTGTAAAGAAAGTAAATAAACTTGGACACATCAACTGTGCTGTAAACTGGAGGAATAAAGTTCTTCAAAGGAAACATTTTTTTTCCCCAAATAACATGACCATTCATCTGCATCATTAGAAAGATTACAGTGGCAAGTAAACTACACATGAATAAGACTAAAATAACCAAGAAGGCATAAAAAGATGAAGTTTCTAGTTTCTCTGGTTTCGAATGCCACTGGTGCAAATGAGAGATAAATTACTAGCTATTGAATAAGAACATAACTATACATAAGCAAAGAGTAATGAAAATTCTTTAAGGTGTAAACATAAGGGAACCTCATCTTTATATTGGGGAAAAAAATTAATGAAAATTCACTCTAAAATAGTATTTTTAAGGGATTAATGAACCTGAGGCATCTGAAATTAGTAAGTGAACATCAAAGACAAATTTTAAAAAATTTCATAAACATTTTTCAGAATTTCATTTTCAGTCATATACCAATTTTATATTCTTCTTTGTTTATGAATTGTGAAACAACTGCCCCATTTAACAGAGAAAAATATTTCCCAAAGGCATCTTCTTGTGCTGTATATCCAGAATAACTTTAGAAATCACCTCTCTGTCTACGTCTATATATTATAGCAAAGCTCAAGGGAAAAAAAATCAAACTGTGGCTCCATTATTATAAATAAAATCTGATAGTCAGTAATGGGTTTAGATCTCTGAAGACAGCTTCCCACTCCATTAAACAAGTTCAGGTTTGATTACAATTTTTTTGCTGATTATATAGACTTCTTCTACAAGACTTGAGTATGAAAAAAGATTCATAAAAATGCTTTTTGCAGAGTGTTATGTTGTATTTAAATTCTTTACAGTTTATAAAAATAATCAATTAGATGTTTAGATGAAAAGCTAATGAATAAAATACAGAGCAAAAATATTATTTGCTAGTTTTGTGTTTTATATGTTGATAAATTTGGTTGGCTACACATGTAGAACGGAAAAATAGGGATTTGGAAAAATATGTGATTAATTTACAAAAACCTACAAATTAAAAATATAAAAACAGTCACAGTAAGAGCATCAAGAAAAGGTAGAAGAGGAGACTCATTTGTTGTTGTTTTTTGTTTGTTTGGGGCTTTGCTGGTTTTTGTTGCTGTGGTTTTTTTAATCTTGTTCATTCAATTCATCCAGAAAACAAATCTCGTTAAAGTTTTTCATCATTTACAGTGAAGACTAAGACTCAGATTATATGCCTCCAGTCAGGTCCAGAGCATAATATTTAATATCCTTTAGGATTTCAAGTTTTTATTGGAATAATGTAGTAAAACAAAAAATATATGGTCACTGAAAATGTGCTGAAGATGTGCAAGTCAAAACTAATTGCACAATCATTAAGAAATAAATATTAAAAATCAATGAGGTCTAAATACAACCAAAGACTGGTTTACATTACATAAATTTTAACACATCAGCCACTGAATTTTTACATGCACTCTTTCCATTGGTATCATTAAATGATTTAGAAACATCATTAGCCTTTCTCGCTTTTTGGGGAAGTTTTCCATGTTATTAGTTCCAAGTGGAGGATGGAGACTTCTGAAGTCCAGCATCCTGTGTCTCAGCATATTTCAGATTCTTCATGAATGCAGAGTTTAGACAGTTCCACCTGGTTGGAATCTCATTCCAGTGTACCTTGTACAGACAGCTAAAGAACCTACCAGACAAGTAGAGTTTCCAAATGGCAATGGAGTAGCCAACAACAGAGAGGAATCTTAATGTATATGTACCCCAAGCATGTCAGATTGTGCTATTCCTTGTCAGGTCTAAGTCTTTTAAGCAATGTCACAGTGTATACATATGTCAGTGTACAAATAGCTACTTAATCTTAATTTACATATTAAACATTGAGTACAACTACAATCAGAGGAAGAATCATTTTTAAGTAAGCAGGCCTAATCCAAATCTCTTCTGCTTAAAGGTATAGTTTTTCTGGATTTCACAGTTCACTCTGATTTTATCATAACTCAGAAAACTTCATAGTTCTACCTATTGTGGGCCTTCTTTTCTATTTTTAATACCAGAAAAATCCATTTATATACTTAATATCTAATGATAACAATGCATAAAATAGTTGGTCCCTGCTAGCACAAAATTATCAGGCTAAACTATTAATAAGGTTCAGGTAAAGAAGTGCTTTGAAAAGAGGATTCCTTAAGTACCCATAGTCACTTAAAAAAAAATAAATTGTCCAACTGTATAGTACTACGAGAAGAATTATATTAAAGAGCATTGTTTTCAATCAATCACCTTCTGTTTGTTTCATACTTAAGACAAAGGATTTGCTTCTGCTGCCTTGACTACCAGCACAACTGTCAGAGGCGGTGCTTCTGAAGCTGAAGGAATTACTGCAACTAAAAATCCTGCAGAATCAAGCCCATCTTCTTTATTTAAACACTTAGTTAAAGAATTCATTCTAGACTGAAGAATAAGTTACATGAACTACAACTGGACCTGTCAAAGGAGTAACTTGCTTCAAGTTGGATACAAAACATTTTGCAGCTATCTGAATCATTTGATCTCGTGAGAGAAATACCAGGTCCCTCCATGAACACATGACGGAGTGTGCTGAGCCTTCACTGTCTAGCAAGACAAAACATAAAAGGCATATTTGCACTTTCTCCCTGGATGTCTGTCTTCTCATGCCTCTAGCATGTTTTGATATTTTTCTTCTGCAAGTCAGTTACTAAATCTTCCAAAAGGCTTTCATTGTTCTTCCCAAGTGGAATGTGCTGAAGGAAGCAATGTGAGCAGTGCACTCTCAACCCCTTCAGTTTCCTGTTGCCCCCAGCTGTCCTGCACATTGTTAGCATATGTAAATAATGCAGACAAACCAAGCAATACAAACCTATCTCTGCCCCCCCACTGCCCAACAGATACATTTTTAATGGTACCTTTTGCACTCTTGTGTCCTGCTCTTAAACCTCAAGTTCTACAATGAAGGAAGAAATAAGAATAATGTGATGATATTAGGATGCTGCAAGTGCTCTGAATGTATTTTTAGTTGCATTTTTGCATGATAAAGCAACAGGAGCTCACTTTTCTTATGTGCAGGAAAAGGAAGAAATGATAGACTATTTAGTATGTCATCTGTGGCTTTTTTGAAAACAACAATATAGATTTCTAGGACACCAGATATATATTTGAAAAAGTAAGCCTAGGAAGTATGGATTTATATTTGTAAAATCAGGATCCAATCTTTGTATTTATGAACTCCTGATTCTCATTTAGCTAAACTAAAGATTTTGGGACAGCAAAGACTAAACTGAATGCTACTCATCTGCACTGGGAGGCTTACCATCCCCTCCTCAATCCATCCAGCTGTGAGTGCACCCTAAACTACAAGCTGATGCTCATTCTAAAATGTTTTCCTGTTTTTTGAAAGAGCCATCAAAGAGCCAAGCAAAGTGTTTGTAACAAAAAAAAAAAAAAGTTTATAGTAGACCATAGTTAAAATGGAGTCCAATTTAAATGTCAAACAGAGTATATAATGCAGCCAAACAGAAGTCTTTTGATCATAAAGATACCAGTTCAAGCATAGCAGAAGAATTTTTAATAGAATTTTTTTGACATAGAGTAATGTGGAAGAATGTCATGACAGGAACACTTTTATAAATAGATTTAATTTGCTAATTATATGTGCACAGAATTGATTTAGGTTATGTTACTTTGCGAGCCTGTAAAACCTTCATATGATAAATTTGTCATAATTTTTTTCAAAGAGCTCTATGTACCAAGCAAAGCAGACAGTAACACAGAGCATCCGGAATATTGAGAACATATGTTGTCTGCTTTGGGATGTTCAGCCCAGATTTACAAACCAGAGTTTAAACCACAGTCTCAGGTTCTCTGGGAGTTTCTGAAGCAGCTGTTAAAATAATAAATAAATCAGCTTGCCCAAAATCAGATCAATGGACTGGAGAGTCTTTTGGCTTTACATGTTAGATATGTAGGATTCACACGCTTACAACTTCAGGAAAAAAGACAAAACAAAAACAAAACAGAGCAAAGCCACCGTGCTTCCTAACAGACTCCTAATCTAGACCATCCAGGCCTTTAGCATGCAGTCTTTCTTTTATACCATGTTTGTTTTTTTGGTTTTTTTTTTGTTTTTTCAGGGTGTTCTATGTTTTTGGGTTTATTTCAAGTTGGATGATTAGGAAGTTTCTGTCCACTGCTGCACCAGGCATTTTTTAGCACAAGGAGCAAACACTTTCACTAGAGGTTCCCATTTTCTTTTATATTCAAAAATGAAAAAACTGACTACAGATGCATCTTATGCTGCATATCACACAACAAAGTAGACATGCAATACAAATACACCAATGAAGTCTGAAAATTATACAGTCTCACAGATGATCAGATACTATCTTCTTCTTTATTCTTTATGTATTCTCCCCTCAAAAGATAGCCAAAGGGAATACAGAATCATGTTTACTACCAACATGTCTAAATATTCAACTTTCCGCTAGCACATTTATAGCATTGTTTCTCAGACTTACATCATCTGCCAACAAAATAAATATGGTTTTCATATAGTAGTCTTTTACTTGTAAGGAAAAATAATGCACTTCAAAACACATTCCAGGTCTTGTCTTGTACACAGCAAATGTGACCATACCAAAAGTCTGTGTTACTGAGTCCTGTGCAGGAAACTGTGCATTCTTAGAGAAGAGCACATATAAGAAAGTATATATCTATGCTTTACATAATTGTTCCTCATTCTATTGCCTGGCAACTTGCCCTTTGACATCCTAAAACAGAAATCATACCATTTAATTAAAATTGCTCTATGATTTTTTTCTTCTATGAGTTTGTCAGTCCATTTTTAAAACTTTTTTTATTCCTTATTTAATTTCAACTGGTAAGAGAAATTATACCACTTTCTTTGAATCAAGCTTGCTTTTTGATGCTTCTCACTTTACATGTTAGAAGAGAGCGGACAATTATTCTCTTTTCACCTCTGCTGTACCTTCATGCTATATAAACTAAACTTGAAGGATGAAACCACACAATATGTAACACAAAGCCTTGAAAATTTCACCTATAAAATATTTTTCATGGTCACATTGATGCAATCCAAATGAACAGATTGATTTAAGTTCATTCTACAGTGCATTGTAACATAGTTTGGACTCTCCAGAGAGCTTCACAACAACTTCATACTTTTTTGTCTACTGCCAAGGATCATATATTCCCATTTATCTTGACTCACAGAAATTTGGCAGAAAAAAAAATAAAGTGATGAGCTCTTATAAGTTTCAGGAAATTTAGGAAGATTTGAAGACCTTCTATTGTGTCAAACTTCATCATTAAAACAGCATAAAATAAATCCAACCTGCAAGGAAGGAAGTGTGTTAGAGGTCGAACGCCAAAACCAGAAGTAATGTAATAACTACTGGATCTTGCTCACACACAAACACAAGGTTAACTACTTAAATATCTCAAAATTACTTAACATTGTTTAATTCTTGCGTGTGTGGTTTGGCAGTCTTGTAACATTCCATATTTTGGACCAATTAGGTGCAACAACTATTCAGTCTAAGAATACCATAATAGAAACATTTAACAAACACTGAAGGGGATTAAAATATAAAATAACCTTTGTTTCTTTAAGAAACTAGTAATAACAAAATAAAAACAATGAGCAACTGTGAAATGTCCATTGATTGGGGAAACACAGTCTTTATTTCAGGGGAAAGCAAGTTAAAGTATATACAACAGCCTCCTATTAGCAAATATTTACCTCAAAGTTGATCTCAGACTTTATAAATCTTTATAAACTATAGATAACCTATTTAAATCTTTCAGATTTATCATCTCTTAATAATGAATTAGGGTTTTTTAACAGTAAGAACTAGTAAGTAAATACCATTACTGCAAATGTGGTTTAGCTTGAAGGGTACATTTATCTATATTCAAAAGTTTTGGATAGTCTGAAACAGCTGAAGTTAATTTTTTTCTTTTCTCTCTGTTCCTATGAGGTTTATTAAATTTCTTCCAACTCTCTTCATAATTGTCTGTAAAATTTTTTCCTGGTGATTCCTATCATTCCAACTTTTGCAAAAAGAATGCATCACAATGCTGAGATTTAATTCAAAAGCACTCTGAAAGCCTCACCTTAACAA
Source organism: Pyrocephalus nanus (assembly GCA_038380795.1). Taxonomy (NCBI): domain Eukaryota; kingdom Metazoa; phylum Chordata; class Aves; order Passeriformes; family Tyrannidae; genus Pyrocephalus; species Pyrocephalus nanus. The sequence continues at coordinate 44,250,970 of CM076265.1, read as the reverse complement.
AAAAGAAATTATTCTCTTAACAATTACTACTTCCAACCACTGAATGTTTTTTCAGAAGTTGTATCTATTTTCAAAGAAAATATATTAATGTTAACTTCAATATAAAAGGGCAAGACCTCCCTCCTCATTAACAGAAAACCCTTTTGAATCAGCAGGTGACAAGATCAAAGCACACATTATATTCAGCTGAAAGGCTGCATCAGGTTAGTTAATGGTCATCTGTGGCAGCTGTGTGACTTTGGTAAATTGCTTATGACTTTTAACACACTTTTGAAAAAGCAACATGACCTGAGAGGTTGTTTAATTGCAAACATTGTCACTTTCTGTAAGGGACTGCATTACAGCTGTGCAATTCTCTATATGATCATGATGTTATTTTCCAAATTTAATGCCTAGTGCTAAACTTGAACTTCAATGGCATAAGATTTGTTACCTCTGCTAATCTCAGCTCTGGAGATATTTCTGTCTGGTAGCCTTTTATGAAGGTTATGACACCTCTCAGCCTAATCAGGCAAACCACCTGCCAGTATTTCTGCAATCAATGTGCAGATTGCCTAAACCAGCCCATGCAGTTAAGAAGTGAGCAGAGCTGTAAACACATCAATGTTCAGCTACTCCCACAGCTACCCTTTTAAGAATGGTATAACAACAGCTACTAAATGTGTTATAATAGGCATGATCAACTGAATTCTCTGTTTGGTAGGTGTTGTTGAGATAATACACATTTAATATAATTAGTATTGGTATGATTTTCTAAAGGAATGACTTCTGATTTGCCAGAAAAAAAAACATCAAGTGTTATTCAGAGAGCTTTGAAAAGCAAAGTTTAGTATGCCAGTGTACCAATGCCTGAATAAGACTTGTAAAGCTGTTGTGATTAATTCATGTCTCCAATCATATTCCACACAAGAATGCCACAACGCAACATTCAAACCAGTTTGCTTTGATTTGAGGATAGGAAAGGGAGTAAGAATTGAAAAGCTAAAGAACTCAATCCTTTTCTCCCTGAGTATAAAGCATGGGTAGCTATGTTCATTTTCTTTCATCCTAAACAACTTCATTATATCTGAGAAGCTGAGTTCTGGAAAGCCTGAAAGATTTTATTAAAAAGGTTAGGAGCAAATGGATATGATAGGATTTATACCTCTTTGGAAATGCTTCTTGAAAACCTATTAAAAAGGTTGTATATCCAGACTGAATGGGGAACTTCTTTTATCATTGTCCTTAGTCTTTCAAAGGCTAGTTGACTATAGTTTAAAGGGACACAGCATTAGTTTGTTCTTCATTTCTTTTCCCCTGGATGATGAGAAACATAAATAGACCACAGTGTCAACTCTAATAATCTTTTATTCTATTGTTTTATTAATTGAAAATTTAAAATAATTATAATTAATGAGAGTATAATTTAGGAGTATTATTTTCCCAAGTTTCTTTCTATTACTTTCCTTTTAGTAGCTTGGTGGTTGCTGAAGGATTTTATTAATATATCAATGTGAATTCATCTCTATTTTAAATGGAAATACATTTTCATATTCAGAAACCAATATGGAAGTTTTAACACAGCTCCTGCGAATTTTGCAGGCCTAGGCACTCACTGCTCTTTATTGAGAAATTACTTAGGTGGAGCAGAAGTAATTATCACAATATAGGCACAAGAAAAGGCCTTAAGCAGCAGTTAAAGAACTAGGTTTAAGGCACACAGAACAAATTCAGGACCCCAGCATTGGTTCAGGTGCTGTATGTCTGTAGTCAAAGCAGAAAAAGAATTGAGCAGCCTAAACACAGAAGGAGAAGTCTGAGCAACAGGACTAGAGAAAGGAAAAATCTGAGCTAGAGCATGAAGCTCAGAGAAAAGCACTGGTATATTAAGGCTTAGATAGGGCTACTGTTACTATTTTTGGGCTTTATTGCCTTTTATTTGTATGTTTTATGTTGTGAAAGTGATAAGGGTTTTGAAGAAAACCTTTCAGAGTATCTATTTCTTATTCCATCAGTAATAGTTTTAAGACCACAAATTTTATTTGTAGATTTTACCACTATCATCATAACTATTTGTTGCATTTGTTCACATTTTACACAAAACTTTTGTTTCGATCTTAAGGGCTTTCTCATACACTGATATTTTTGTAAATAATTCACCTTAATATTTGATTGTAACATATTAAAGCCCACAAAAAAACATATTCTAGCATGCTTTTACAGAATCACAGAATATGGTGAGTGCCAGGGGACATACAAGGATCATCAAGTCCAACTCTTAGCCCTGCACAGGACCACTCCCAAGAATCTCACCATGCACCTGAGAGTATCATCCAAACACTGCTTGAACTCTGTCAGGCTTGGTGCTATGACCACTTCCCTGGGGTACCTGTTCCAGTGCCCAACCACCTTCTGAGTGAAGAACATCTTTCTAACATCCAACCTAAACCTCCCTGACACAGCTTCAGGCCATTCCCCTGGGTTCTGTCACTAAAGAGAAGAGATCAGTGCCTGCCCCTCCTCTTCCCCTCACAAGGAAGTTGTAGACTGCAGTGAGGTCTCTCTCAGTCTCCTCCAGGCTGAACACAATAAGTGCCTTCCCCTCAAGGTCTTTCACCATCTTTGTTGCCCTCCTTTGGACACTCTCTAAGAGCTTTATATCTTTCTTATATTGTGGTGTCCAAAACTGCACACAATATTCAAGATGAGACCACATCAGGGCACAGCAGAGCAGGAAAATCCCCTCCCTCGCCCAGCTGTCAATGTTTTTCCTAATGCCCCCCAGGACACGGTTGGCCCTCCTGGCTGCCAGGGCACTGCTGATTCATATTCAACTTGCCCTTGACCAGGACCCCCAGGTCCCTTTCCACAGCACTGCATTCTAGTATTTCTTTACATTTTTTTAAAAAAATCTCAATATAAAATACAGAATTCTCTTGTATTGTGCAAATGTCAGGTTCAGGACTTCAAGTCTTTGACAACTATAAAAAATATACCTGTCCAAATAAAGTGGAAGAGAGCTAGTAAGGTAGAATTATGAACTGCAGAGTCATTTCAGGTGACAGACTCTTGTCTTGTAAGGTTCCCTTTACACAGCACTGAAGTCTCGGCATCTATTACAAGATTATTTCTTTAAAAATTCAGTTATTTCTGTTGTCACACATCTGCCTAGTGAAAAACAGTAAAGGTCTAAAATATGATATTTATCATCTCTCAGGGTACATTCAGAGCTAACTTAACTAAACTAAAGGATTAGAAGACTTTCAGACTGTTTATGCCACATAGTATGGTATAGGCATAGCATTATGCTAAAACAGCTCTAATGTTCAAGAGTGTACTAATATTTCTGGATAGGAATATTGGTCCTATGCCTGCCTCCTCACAGCTACCTCGGGGATATATGTCTAGTGATGCAGTCACTCTAACAACATGTAAATTATTAACCATTGAACATGATATAATATAACATAAAATTTCATTTAAGCAGGCACACATTGTGAAATCTGCACTAGAAGTAATTTTGCTCACCTTTGCTTCCTGTTACTAGTGACTGACTCCATCAGGCTTTTTTTCCTCCATACAGATTTTAATTCCACTTCAAAATGGGCCTTTCTGCATTAAATTGAACTGTACTGAAGTAACCTCCAAATGGTGTCTGTTATACTTCTTTTACTTTACTATGTAGGAGCGCTTCTATTTTGAATAATGCAAAAAAAAAAAAAAACACACACAAAAAAAAAACCAAACAAACAAAGAAACAAAAAAAAACCACCAAACACAAAACCAAACAAAATCAATTCAAAAATAGAACTGACTAAACAAAAACAAACAGGAAAACCAAACCCCCAACACACCTCCCGCCCAAAACAAACCAACCAACCAAACAAAAACCAAATCCAAAACCAGGACTTCCTTTCTTTCAGGACGGATACTTTCCTTTAAAGATATAGTGGAAGATTGTAAGGAAAACCTGTAACTATCCTAATATACAAACTGTACTGTTGAGGGAATAGGGAACATACTGAAACATCCAACAAAGAGGCAAAAAAGTTACAGATCTGTGGTTGCCTTAATTTTATTATTACTAAATTATGCTTTACAAATGAATGCTGAACTGCAACTAACTTGCTCTAAGGTGCATTTAGTGACTGAAACATGAACCATGAAGCTGATCAGCAGTTGAGTGCCTCAAATGAGAAACATGCCAAGCTTATTCTTGGAAAGCAAAAACAGTTCCAAATCTCTTGATGCACTGGGTGTGTCTGTTCTTGGTTTTCTTTTTTTCCTTTAATGATAAACAGAGATGCACTGACAGTAATGCAGTACCCCAGACCAAAGTTATCCTGCTAATGGGGCAGAAAGATGAGGTGTGAAATTGGATTTAAAATAAAAATAATGGAGTTTAGAACAAGGTATAGATAACACTTTCTTAGCTAACTTAACACTTCGAAGTCACAGAGGTCAGTTTGTCATGTATGGGAACTAGGAAGATATGGCTAAATCTTGTTTGGACTTCTTTCTTCCTTTTGTTAAACTTTGGTGACTGTGTCTGCCTGGTTTTAGTCTGTAAATCATCTATGTCAAGGACCTAGGGCATATAAGGGTAATCTTGCCACATATCATCTTGCAAGCAGTATCCATGACATTGTAAATATGATATGGAAAATAGTTACAGCTTTCAAATCCCAGTTCTTAGATAGTTTTTCCGTGTATGCTATCTATTTGGCTTTCCTTGTGAAGTTTAAAAAGAGTTAGATCTCTAGTGTATGGATCTCTAATGTATGGCTTGTCCAAGATTTTTGTTTAAAAAAAAAAAAAAAAAAAAACAACAACAAAAAAAAAACAAAACAAAACAAAAAACCCAACAACAACAAAAAAAAAAAAAAACAAAACAAAACAAAACAAAAAAAAAGCCATATTTCCCATCTGAAAAAACCAACTTGACTCTTAATAAGGCTAGCTGTTGTGCAGATCTATAAAGAAGGAAAGAAGCAGTGACACCATCTACAACCTTACTGTGCCCCATTTCTGTAGAATCTCACTGAGACTCTATATGCGATGCAGGACATTCAGTTATTTACTCCATTAATGCTATTAGGGATGTGAATTAACCTAAGCTTGGGGTCTGAATTTTTATTTCTCTTCTTTCTATAACAAATTTCATGCCCCTATAAAGCCATTTTTACTCCTTTAATCCCACTCATATCAACCTAGCTTAGTACCTAAATCATTCTGGTTGGGTGCTCCTGAGTTACTTCCTCTCATCTCATCTGTAGACTTCAACGTGACTGTGCACTGCCTCTCATGTACTAGCATAGCCTGAATTTTACTTAACCTAACTGAAGAGGAACATTCTTAATCCATAAATATGTGCATATCGGGGCAGATTCATGTGTTAAACGAGGAACTGTAAAATGTTACTGAAGTTAATGGAAGAAATATCAGCATAGGACTGATGTGTGTTGAGGTAAGAAGGGCAGACTGAAGGAAGCAGACTGAGAGGGGAAAATATAGCTGCCTTTCATCTGCTAACTACCTGTTCTGTACTCTTTCCAGTTACAGTAAAACTTCTTTTTATTTTTCCCTTTTTGTTTTATCTAACTTCTATATTAATTAAACAAACTATTTGTATAGTGTTCCATAATATTTAGCAATATGTGATTGTCATAAAGTTATCAGTACCCAGAAACAACTCCTCATGTACTAAGCCCAGATGAGGAGATATTCTGCAATTGACTGCAGCTTTACTATGAGAGGAAGTTACTTCATCCTTTGTAATAACACTTATGGGCTAAATGTCTGATACGAGGAACTCTTCTCAGAGTTCAAGCAACTGCACTAGACTGGAAACTTGGATCATTATGCAATTTTATTGGGACTATTGCACAACTTTTTTCTCCTACAGTTTACTTAGTACAAAGTCTTGATAAGAAATAAAACCTTGCATCGGCATGAGTCTTTCCAGTAAAATCTGGTGAGTTATGTTCCAGTACCTTCAGGCTTCTAAATTCCTGCTAAGGAAGAGTTAAACATTGCATGAAAAAAGTAGGAAACCAGCTGCTGAAATGTATCATTACTTTGGAACTGATTCAGGATCTAACTGCTGTTTCCGCTGCACATGCTCCACGCAAGTTCAAGTGGGCAGAGAGAGGCTGCCAACACTGTACCTGCCCAAGCCCAGAGGGAGCACTTATTTTCACCAGTAATTTGAAGCGGTAAGCTGAGTAGACATGCATTTATTATGCTACAACTTTAGTCCAAGTACGTTACAAGATAAGCTCAACGCACAACTTATATGAAAACAATTCAATTTTCTATAGAATGCACATTCTAGTAGTAGTATAGTCAAAAATACTGTAACAACTGACAACAGGATTTCTTAAATCCTACATAGTTCGTATGCTTAACTTCATTGTGGACAGAAAAGACAATTGTAAAACAGAATATTTTTTACAAGACAAATGCATTCACCTCTGACATAGAGCAGACTGTACTACTGAAATATGCTTTAACATTTATTCTAATTTGTCTCAGGACAATTAGCTGGATTATGAATTATAGATGAGATACTTAATGAACTAGTTCAGTGCAAACACTTTCAGAACTCTTGTTTTTGAGAAGCTGAAGTATTTTTGCTACTAACTTTAAGTTCAAAATGCTAAAAGAATTCATACCAGGAGAAGCCAGATATGAAACATAGTTCAGTAGATTTTCAAACTAAACATGGATCCACTTCACTGTCCTTTCCATCTGTTGAGAAAAGTCTCACAAAGTTGGTGAAGAACTCGTCAGCACAGTTGGATTTTTATTCTAAGGAAAATGCCTTGGCATTCAGTTCGAGGTAGTGGAAGGACACGTCTGCTCCTTATGTAGCAACTTCATTAAATTACTTTGTTATCAAACTACCTTTTTCAAACTTTAAACTTACTCTATTTAAAACACAATACTTTAAGCTATTGGTTAAGAAACTACCATGTGAAAAAATCTTGTTCAGTGCCCACTGCTGGACCAGCAGTTCTGGTCTGACTGTCATGGGTATACATTACATATATCAATTATGTGCAAAAATTGTCTTCACAGCAGCAGTAGCTAGACACAACTTTCAGACATTCATTTGCATATGCTACATGAATGTAGAAATCTCATTAGTTACAGTATGCTGAAAATAAAATCAAACAAGGACAAAGTCTTTTAACACCACCTGAGGAGGGTCAGTTCCAACTGAAAAACAGTTACTGAGCAAAAATATCTGTCACGATTGTCCTAGAAGACTCTAAAAGGCAACAGCCAGTCTTTGTGACAGTGACACAGATTATACTATGCTGCAAGTTTGTATTGTTTGCTCTAATTATTGTAAAACATTTGAATGGGGTCATGAAACCAGACAATGTCAATTAGTGCTCTGCATGCAATTCAAGTGGATTAAGCCCCAAGGTGGAATGCTGAAGAGATTTAAGGGTTGCATTATTGCATTACAGAACTGCAAAGTATATAAGCAAATAGCAATTTCAGTGTATGAGATGTCTCACCAGACTAAGTTATCTCAAGGTCCTGCAGTAAAATGTATACAAATTTAAGTAAAGTAAAAATGGCAAACAAATGTTAACAGCAAAAATTAAATATATATGTGCATAATATATAGGTGTGTCTATGTGTACAATTATATGCTTATACATGTACAAGCAGCAGAAGATATAAATTTATCTTTTAATTCAGCCAACTGGCAATGCTTTTTGCTTATTCTGATGGGGGTTAATGGGCAGAATACACAAGCATTGACAAACTAAGATAGTACTGAAGCATTAAACAGGAGCATGCAAGTGTTCATGGAAGCGGATGTTATCACCTCTTCTTATAGTTTGAGCTAACTGTTTAGCTCAGAATATTTGACTGATACTAGCACTTGAGACTTTGTTCTCCGTCTTTCTAGAAAAGACAAGCTGAGCTCCTTCTCATATCAGGAAAGTCATGAAAATGTCAGATGAATACTTCCAAATGAAATCTAGAGTTCCTCTTTCTGCAATTTCTCAAGTGCTTTTGCCATGGCTGCTTTTAAAGCACAGCTGAAAGAATGGTCTGGAGATGAGTGGAGCCTCTGCTATGATTCAAAATTGTACAATAAATTATGGAGCACCTAATAGAAAAATTTTAGCATCTGTGTTACTTCCACTGTAAAGATATCATGAAGATTATAATAATGTACAAAATGCTCAACGCTATTGTGGAATGTGCATATTCTGCCATATCTTTGTCTGATAGATGCATTGAAAATGGTCTTTTTAATCAACCTTCACAGTGAGACATTGACAAATCATCATAGAAGCAAGTAACACTGACTCTGACGTGTTCCAGCTCATAGAAACATTCTATAGCAATAAGCAGGAGTTATGTTCTCACTCTGGCTAATTGGATATTGAGCAGAAAATGATGTTTGCTGCCACATGCACCTTAATAAAGAATGGGCGGAGCTAATTGCATATCAGAGAATCAAAGAATCTTCCAGGTTAGAAAAGACCTCTAAGATCTTCAAGTCTAACCTTTGACCGATCACCACCATGTTAACTAGAAAAAAAAATATGTAATCACTTGTGATATTTAGTTGCTGTGGCATAGCAGGGAAGATGTACAGGCACTGGGATTACCTTTAGAGAAAGAAAAGGCTGGGCAATATAATATTGTAAACTGGAAATATAGTATTGTGGTTTTTACAGGAAATGGAGTAATAACATCTCTACTGAAATGCCCGTACATATGCTTCCCCAGTTGCAGCAGTTTTGCTAGAGAAAGCCTTTGCAACCAACTTACAGCTGTATGGAAAGGAAAGACAAGTAAACATGTTCACATGAAAAAATATAATATATGAAGTGTGAATATTTTTTAGAATGCTTTGGGTTCCCTACACTTACCTCGCTTATGTACTTCATCTCCCACCAACACACTCAGAAAAATGTATCCTTTCCCCAACACAGATGTTATAATACATTGAGTTTTACATAAGAAAAAATATTTCTCCACGTTACAAAAAACCCAACCCTGATAAACCTAATATCTAATCATCCACAGCTGTAAATGATGATTGATAACATATTACAAGTTATATTATAAAATATAATTATAAAATTATATATAAAAAATTATAAAGACCTTGTATGTCCTTGGGCAGATATTTCATGCCAAAACCTGGATCAGAAAGCTATAGCCAAAATATAGCCTCCATAGGAGGGCACACCATATGTTTCCCTGACTAATTTAAGATAGTGCTTAACAGAATGGTTGTTGTCTTAGATTACTCTGGAAAAAAATTCTTTCAGGAAAATCAGAAGCATCCCTACTTAATGTCTATGTACAACAATAGTGTTTATAAATGGTTTGTTTCCATACTATTTTTTTTGCTATTTTCAGTGCAAATAAGCAGATAACCACAACAAGCAGAAACTCTGTTTACATGCAGAAAGGGTGTAAGGGTGGAAACCAGAATACAATGGAAAGGTGTGAAGCTGGGACTTATTTCTCTTGCATTCAATTATTCAATTTAATTATACAGTTTTTAAGGGGTTTTTTTATTTATTTTTCTTCTCTTTGGTAAGTTTAGTAAGACATTTAATTACCTCATATCTTCATTTTGATGTGGAATAACTTTTCCCCTACAGAAGCTTTCTCATAAATTCCCATGACTTTTATCACATCTTTTCTTTTCTGACCAGTGTGGAAACACCCACATAGTTCTCCTTTCTTCAGCATCTCATTTCTTAGCATCTCTTCTCAGTCATAAAATGAAAGAAAGACTTCCATTTCTGCCAATTATTTTTATTCACAATTATCTGCTCTCTATGCAGTAAGGGCAGACCAGGTAGGTTTGAAATAGGCCAGAGAAAAGCTTTGAACTCTTCTAAATGATGGAACTTACCTTATGAAAGAGAAACATCTGTTGTGGAAGTGTTGCAGCTGCTGTTGTCTGATTCTGGTAGATGTTTTCCCCTCATTGCACTGCTATCTTGTATTTGAAAGTCATGGAAAACTGATATTTTTATTATAAAATAATAATATATCTCACAAAATCATTCAGGAAAGTTTGAAATTTTTGCAACTTTTTTATCTTGTGCGTTTTTCAAACCAGATCACAGAATTCTCATGCAAACTATGGTAACCTAAGAAACAGATCATAGTCACACATTTTACTGTATTGGATTATTATGAAGGCAGAATGTATAAAAATTTAAGCAAGAACAACATTTCTTTTATAGCTTCTCCCTTTATGCCTTTCTCAATACATTTAAATCTGTTCCTGGCAGCTCTAATGAGTCGACAGATTCTTTATAAATTCAAGCCAAGGGGTTGGAGTTTAATATGTGCGGGACTTAGAGTTGCTTCTCCCTTGGGAAGAGCAGAAGACCCTAAATGAGATTGAGTATTTGAAGGAGGAAAAGTGCTTAAAGTAAAGAACCTATGATGAGAAAACTGCCAAGAAGAGGGAGATAAACTTAGTAGTGTGTTTTATCTTGCTTTCATGCAGCCATGAGTAAATGCATGGGTAGTATATGCAAGGTATGGGATAGGAATACACATTTTCTCAAGTTGCCACATCATTTGGAGTTTCCATAATAATTATGGCTATGAAAAGGTGAATCTTTTGTAATGAAACTCCCAGCTGGGTTACTGAAGCTAAATTGTGGAGATTCATCACAATTCTGAATTTTATGGGTAACTGTTACAGATATTTTGGCATATTTGGGACTGAATCTAAACATTGTTCAAAGTGTATTAAGCAGCTACAACCTTCTCTGAGAGCTGTAAAAATTGCTTGGGAGTGACAGACATGGATTTCATTTACCTCATCTAAAAGAAGACAGAGATGTTACTGTATTGTATTCTAGAAGTACCTCAGTGCTACTTATTTATTAAAATATCAGATAAGAAAGGGACCTTTAATCTGGAAAACAAAACCGTGAAAGGAATGAATGGTTTGAAAATGGCCTGGATGAATACAAGACCCTTCATAATTGAGAAGAGCGGTAAGAATGAAATTTTAAACAATTTATTCTATTTGTGGTTTAACCTCCAAATCAAAATTTGACTGCTGGTTTTTATGTCCTTTTTTTTTTAAAGGGGCTAGTAAACAAAATTCGGAATAATACATGCAGCTTGCAGAGAATTAGGTCCTCATGTTATTAGAGTTGAGTGAGACTAAAAATCTGCATAAACAGTTTTTTAAGTAAAGTACTAAATTATGGAAGTTGGCAAATAACTGAGTAAATAAAAATTCATCCCAGTAGGATTAGTTGAGGGAACTCTGGATCAGATCTGCAATTGCAAAACTGTTCAAATGACCAGGAAGTTGTATAAAAAATGGATTGCGTGTCTGAAAACAAGCATTTTGTGCGAGAAACTGGATAACAGAAGTCTGAATTTACAGGGGTGAAGAGAATTGGAAAGACTCCCAGGACAGAAAAATCTCTTCTAAATTGTTCCAGGACAACATTTTTTAATCCATATATGAGTTTCTAAACTCTCATACTTCAAGAAAGCTGAAAAAAGTTAGGTTATCTTTCTGGTGTGTAAAATGTACTTTATTTTTTGGTGGCTTAATGCTATGCAAGTCAGTTGGAAGACCTAAACTGAGTTAAGGTTCCATGCTGTTCATGGATATTTATATACTGTGATTATATTTTGTCACTGTTTTGGCTTGAGATTTTTTTAAAGAACTTTTCTGACAGGCACAATTCTACTTCCCTTTAATCATGTCTGAACTCTTATATTCCTGTTATAGGGTAATCAAGATTATTTAAGATAGAAGAAGTCACCATGAAAAGCATAAGGTAAAAAAAAAAAAAAAAAAAGATTAATTATTTAAGCTCTTCATTTGTATGATTTAAAAGTTCACAATTTAAGTTCTGTCAAATTATGTGAAGATCTTTCTTAATTTTTGAAGAAGCCTCTTTTGGCTAGGTTTCCCTGTACAGCTTCTTCACAAGAATTTATGTATGCTGAAATGGCTATAGGCATAAACACATAATCTAACCAGATTAATTCAAATAAATTTTGTAATAAAACTTTCTTTTATTACAGCAAGGTGTCCCACATGTATAACAAGCAAACTTCAAATTTCCATATTAGCTAGCATTTAAGCATACATTCAAACCTGGAGATGGTACTTTCATTTTAAACACCTTCAAAACATAATCTAATGCAATCTGAACTAATCTCCATAGCTTTTGCTTTTGGGTCTTGATTCCAAACACTCTTAATTTCTAATTTTCTACCACTAGTAAAGGAAATTTCTATTTGTTTTAGTAAGACAACTGAATCTAAACCTAGATTTTTAAAGTTCATGTGACATGGTAAACAACAGCTCCAGCTTTCAGATTCATGCCCTATTCAGGTTCTGAGTACATATAAAATTGGGTACATGTTGCCTTGTATATCTGTATTGTTCCTGAAGAAAATTCTCAATGTTCTTTCAAGGGAGATATAGGATACTGCTACTGTATTGATAGCTGAGGAATTAGAATCGCAAAGGCACCTCAGAATGCATGTGTCCCATAATTTGGATTTGCTTGTTGTCTGATATATATATTGATCTTTACTGGTCTAGAATTCTGTTTATATTAAAAAACTGGAGAGAAAACAGAAGTATTTGCTTGAAGTACAATTTTAGAACACACCCACTCAATTTAGATGCTTAAATTCACTTGTAAGCTAAATGCTGTTAAGAAGTTAGAAGCCATCAAATATTGCAATGTTTATAGCATATATGACATGGTATATCCTGTAGATTCGAGCAGAACCCTGATCTAAACAGGAATCAGTTTGAAAGCCTTTGAGGGGGTGGGGAGTGGGGGAGAGAAAAGAGTTGAGTCTCTGGTTCTGATTTGTGGTCCTAGAACTGATCATACAATTTATAGTAAAGCTTATGGAATCAACTGGATCCAGTCTTTGGACCACCATAGCAAAGTATCAAACCTCATGTAAAATGCATAAATCTCCAAGCTAAGGAATCACAGCTCTCCTGTGGTCTCCTCTAAATCTTGCATTCCTTGCTGCACAATAGCTAAGAGTCTTGGAAAAGATGACTTTGAAAAATACACTACAAGTTCCAAGTATTTTCCCCACTGAAAACAAAGCTGTAATTGGAGTCACTGGGGTTATGTAAGGGGTGATTTCAGCCTGTTCTCATATAGATAAGCATTTTTGCACCTTGTATGACCTTGACTGTCTGACAGCTGAATAGATATTGCAGTAAGTTTCTGTTCATTTGAAACAATTATGTACAGATGTTTTCAAAGGATAAGAAAGCTGATCAGAAGGTACTTGAAATCCAGGAAAAGATAAATATAATATATGAAATAAACAAGTGCAACTGATACTGCTTGGACCTTTAATTGATGTATTGTGCTGACAGCAGTGCTGAACATTTAAATGTTTTACTCAAGATTGTGGAAACTTTAACTTCTGGGAAGTTTAGCCATGGAATTTACAGGACAGGTTTTCTCATAGTAATTTTTTGTTTCAAAACAATATTAAAAATGAAAGGAGTAATTCAAAAGAAATACAATCCAACCATAAGCTATGCCTAGATTTTGATCTGAACTTTTCTTTGGGTTCAGGAAAGCAGAGACAGTGTTTATAAAAGTTTTTGTCATTTCTGGTCTGTTCTCTGAAGGAAGTGAGATCATAATTTGTTTCCTTTGTATCTGTATCTGTCAACTCACACCCCTATTTGACACTGTCTATTGGCCAAATGGACTACTTTGACAGAGACACAGGTGCTTCAAATATTTATTTCATAGAAATTATAGGCAAAATGAAAAAAAAATGTTAAAGATAGACCACCTTGATTTGCTTTGTGATTAGCTCAGAATTAATGAAATAGCACGGAGTTTAAAATGGGAGACATCACTTGGAATGTTGATGGAAGTATGGAATAAGCATCAAATGGAGCTTGTGCAATATCAGGTACTAATATAATTCAAATACAAGACACTAGTCTTCAAAGATTCTACTCTTTACGGTACTATTGTTACATTTCTGGTTACTACACAGGTAGGAAATTCCTCTCTATGACTTCATATTAATTTTCATTTAAACTTCTTGCCCCCTTTGAAATGAGATTAAATAGTCTCTTCTACTGCTGTGCAGTCTTACTTCTCTATATATCCTTATTGTATCCTGGTCCTCAAAGTTTGCCTCACAGTTTTCTTGAGCCATTCCTTGCCCTTCTTTTCTCCAAGAACATAGTTAATTAAATAGGTTATCCATGAAAAATTCTAGACATGCACTGCTCTTTGAAATGTCCCCTTCATTCCTCTGTAGTGTCAACAATTGGATCACACCTTTTAAAACAGTTTGTCTTTTCCTAAGCATTCAGCTTTCTTCAATCTTTATTTCAGACTGAAAACTTTTTAAGACGTCCACTATTTTTACAATTTTTTGGGCCTGAGAGGCTCTCAGCAAGTAACAAATATTAATATTTAACACAAATATACAGAAAGGATTGTGACTTTAGTGCATAAGATATTTCTTAAATTTTAATGACCTAAATTTCGTTCTTTACAAGGCTATTTGTCTTCAAGCTGTATTATATGCAACTATACACATTATGGTTTCAGTAAAAGTAATTTTGTGTGCATATCTATAATACATATAAAATATATATTTTTCTCTAGCAAAATGGAATTTATTTAAGTTTACAGAAGTCCTATGTGTCAAGTTTCAAAATCAACAGTTCAAATAAACAGTTGCAAGGGTAGACATCTGTTTACTGAAAGGAAAAAGAAACAAAGAAAACACATCTTGATCTGAGGGCTGAGTTCTCTTTGAAGAAAATAACATTTTTTTCTACTTTTTTTCTTTTCCAAGGTCTAAACTAGGAAACTACAACTACTGTAGTGATGGTGTAATATTTTTTCCTTTTTTCTTCTTTTTTGGTGGGGAGAGTTAAAAAAATAGGAAGGGTGTTATACATTCTGTTTTCTGACACTTCCCTCTTCATCAGATCTTCAAAAACTCCAACAGAGACCAGTCAGTCAGCCAGCAGAACACTATCTTAGTTGGATTGATCACAATATTACACAAATAAACAAAACCCCAGGAATGATGAAAAATAGTTGAGACCAGAAGTATCAATATCAGACAAGGAACTTGGAGTTAAAAAGGATACTTCAGACATTTAACTGCTTGTCCATTGCGATTATGAACTGAAAGGTAATTTATTGTATCCATTGTTTTAGGCCCGTTAGCTTTTAAAAAAAAACTATAAAAATAATTAAAGCTTCCTGGTCACGAGGCTTATTTCCTGATCCATTGTCTATAACTAGCCAGGAAATCACTTGGCAGTAGTCACTGAAAGGGCCATAGGTAATTGCGCCAGCTTTATCACTTCCTGAGCTAATGCTTGTAGGAAGCAGACACAAAAACAATAAAATTTTCAGTTAGAGTTTATCTGCCATTTAAAAATAGAAAACTAGCAGGAGTTTAACACTTGACTACTACTTTAGTCTTGAAATTCACTTTAGGAAGGGGAACTTGACAACCAGAGATATTGATATTACTAATTTGTTTAGAGAATTGTATATGAGCTAATTACCCCGAGTACCAACTTTGAAAATCTCTCTTTTATTCCTAACCTATATTGTAATTAACATATATTAGTAAAATTTTCATCACTAAACTTTTTGACAAAGTAAACAGATTGCAGCTGTCAGATTGCAGCTTCACATATAATCCAATTATAATTAAATATCCTTACTCATAAATAATAATTTTCCATTGTATGAAAAAATTTAAAACTTACTCTGATCTTTCCATTATTTCAATATAGCTGAACTACAGATTTAGACAATTGTTTTATTAGCAACAGTATTTGATATTGAACATAAGTGATAAAGATATATAACCAAATCTGGAATTTAAAGAATCAATTATCCTTTGCAAGCAAAGCAGTCACTACTTTTGCCCTTTCCAGATGAAAATACTGTGTCTCTATTTATCCTTTGCTCCTATTCCATTTTAAACTCCTGAATGAAAGACTCTTATTTGATATGGGATCTCTCACTGAAAATTGTTCTTTGTTTCATCCATGTTTTGTTTTACACTCAAAATGCACATATGTAAATGTTTATACTTAGAGCAATTTATGTTCCTGAAAGGAATATAGAAACTTTCTTAAGCAGATCCTTTACAGATTCAGAGGAAAGAACCAATCTAGTGAACACATTATTATGTACCGACAATTTATGAAGTAGAATATATATGCAAAGTGTATTGTATTTGCTTTATTTTCATAGATATAAATATAGTGTTAAGTAACACTATAGTGTAACTTAACCCACACAGTTTTTGAATTAACATTTGAAGTGTGAAGTTAAGCTTTTGAAATTCATTAGAAAGTACAAAAATCAGGCCACCTTGATGATTTGTGTTCTTTTCTGTGGTCTAATTTCAATTCAGTGAAAAGCTTCAAATCATACTAAAAATGTATTTTTAGTGTCATTGACAAAAATTAGCTATTTCACTTCATCAGTCTTGTTTCTACAAGCTATAGTGGACATTCTTTTGCAAGATAGTGTTTTATTTCAGAGACATGGACATGTCTCTGACACTTAAGGTTCTATCTATATTAACAACATGAATTTATATGACATTTTGGGGAAATTAATAAGCCGACACACTAGTCAGCATATAACTATTAAAAAATTTTTAAAGCATTAAAGGATTAAAATAGTTTAGCATTTAATGTGGCATTGAATATTCCATGTCAGTTATCATACTAGCCTTTGTGCAGGGGTCTAATATCCCTCATTGAACAAAACAATTAACCTACTTAATTCTATTATTTTCCAACACAGAAAAAACTACCCCAGATAGACTTGTCTGCTCCTGTCTGTGCCTTAGAGAATTAGTATAGGCTTCCCACGCACACTAAGAACTTGTAAATACTGTAGTTAAAATTCACACTTTTAAAACACTCAGCTTTCTGAAAACCAGATCTTTTACTTGGTCCTGAACAAGATGTTTCCAATTCCTTCTTGTTTCTAAGTAAGTTATTTGCAATTCTTTCTCTTTCACAAAATTACATAGTCTCTTCCCTTGATGAATATTAACAATTTTAACACTGATTAACATTGAGTGGGCAAAAGAAATATAATGCCTTTACTTCTGTTGATTTCCTTTTTTAAATTTTAATCCCTCTGAAAAGACTTTTCAATTTCTTAAATTCCATTCTAGAGAAACTGAGCTATAATAGAAACTGAAGCCTATAAAAGAGTTTTAGGCTAAGAGATTAAAGTAAACCTAGAAGATTTTTCATTTAAATTCTGAAAAATTCCCACTTTTAGCTGGACTTCAGATGCACTGTGGCTGCTGCTATGCAAGTCTGTAATGTTTTTGAAAATTTCTGCATTGAGAAACTATCTGACTCAAAAGTGTAGGGGATGTTCAGTGTATCTATGTAAAAATTAGATAGAATTCCAGCCATCTAGTTTTAAAGGAATCAGCTGAGAGGGGTTTTTTTTAGCTCTAATAATTACATTTTACTACAGAGTATATGTACAAGTGATCATTGCCAGCATCTAAAACTCTCTGTGCTCTTGTTTTCTGTTTTACATTTGTAATAGCTATATTAACTGGTTTAGGAAAAAGTAAGGCACTGTGCAGACTTGCTTCTGTGGTCAGTACAGCCTTAGGCTCCAGATAGAGGGGATTTACGAATTTACAAATAGTGAAGATCTGTGAGTAACTTCTGTCAATCCTCTCACGTAATTAATAAAAATGAATAAAATGTTGCCCTTTTCAAATTTATCTAGAAGCAGAAAACTGGATTAAGGATGAAAGGATATCATGGAGTCAGTGTGATGATAAAGGAGCTGCTGATCTTGGGAAAATCACTCAAATGGTCACTCTTCTGCTATTCCAAGAAGGCACTGGAGGGGGATGAAGGGAGGGCACAGGAGAGAGAATGATACTGTGTCTTTCAGGTCTTTCTAATCACCTTCTTGACCCAAAACTCCTTCTTCTCTGATTTCAGGTCAAGGCCCCTAATTAGCTGCTAAGCATGCTGTGTTGGCTTTACAAAGCTTGTTGGAAGGATAAGACTAAGAGGCTGGGAAATAAACAAAGACCTTTTGAATATGGTGTAAGGTGAGAATCAAATGCAATAAGTCATCATACTTGCAAGCCTCTTCAGCTTCTGACCAAAGCAAATTATTGGCATTGAAGCTCAGTATCTCTTTCATCTCCAATTCAAAAAACAAACATGTATACTTTATACACAACATATTTTGAGAAGCAAATCTGAGCCCTTTCTTTCAATGTCCATGGTAATTCAACAAAATATTGTGCAGGGTTTTCTGTAGAACAAAGTGTTTTATAGAGTGCGAAAAGGAGGAAGAGAATATAGGTTGTGATAATTATCACCATTCTCAGGATGTTCATAAATGCATACTTAAACATTTATATAAGAAGATAACCTTTGAAAATACAGCAGTATAAAATTATTTTCCAGATGCATTAAAGAAAATTATAAAGGAAAACAACTGTTCCTTGATAAGCTGACAGAAATAATTTCAGTTTAACACTGGAGAACAAAAACTGAAAGCAAATGTTCCAGCCATAGGGGTTCTGCCTACCTAATACTGCCACATAATTAAAAGTAAGCTTCAGTATAAGGGAAAGTAATTTTTCATACTTGTGTAAAATTATGACTCAGTCTTTTATTGTACAGAATTTCTGAAAGGAAAGTGCAAAGTAAAATCTTCCACATTAATGTTGCAAGCTGTCTAGTGGTGTTAAGATTACATCTTGCTGATCGTATTTGTTTGATGTGATTCACTGGAACTAAAAGACAGAATGTGGCCGAACTTTGAAATGATACGACACAAACAAAAGGTAGGACTTTATATCTATTTCTATTTTTTCTTCTGCAACACTTAAAATCACTGATACACTTTAAAAGGGGGAGAAATTATTTTTGTAATATATATTAAAGTTTGTGAAACCACATCAAAGTGAATACACTGAGCATCACAAGCACATGGATCTGCATGTGTTTCCTTCATATTAATCTGCTCTTCTTTCTCAGCTCTCAATCTCAGTTACAAATCCTAAGAAGGATCTTCAGTATTTCACCATCAAGGTCATCACATTTCACTATGAACAGTGTTACTATTGTTGTGAAATGTAACCACCAGAGCCTTGCAACCATAGTATTATGCTTCCATTGACATATTAAGAACACCTAACACTTGTACACTTCAACAGCTGAAAGCACTCAGCACCTCAATCCTCTTGCTTCCTCCCACATAAAGTTTCTCAGTTGACTGCTTTTTGTGTTATTTTCCTTTCTGATCAAATATTTGGGTTCGTATTTTTGTTTCTGTGTCTATCTAAACATCACCAGACATATCTCCAAGCTAATGAAACTGGTGTGCATGTGTACACTTTGTATTGGCCAGAGTTCTGATACGATTCATAATTCATATGGAACTTAGTCACCACATTTATGGATGGACATTTTCAGAAATCCCCAACAATTAAAATCAATAATTAGGCCACCTGAAAGAGGAACTCCAATGTATTTGTTGTTCCATTAAACTTCATTGCACCTAGATGAAATGAAAAGTAGGTACACCTTGGGTTCAAATATTTGACACATTCCAACCTATCATGTGCTTCTTAATTTCTCACATTCTTCCCTCTACTTCCCACCTCACTTCTCATTTTTATCAGAGGCTAATTAGGATGATCACAAGAGGAAATTACATGAATTTCCAAATTGATCTCTTTCCCTTCCTCTTTTATGAGAGGCTTCAGATTTCCATCAGATAAATTAGTTAACTGGGCATCACTCCCTTAACTATCCTTACTTACTAAAAAACCTTCACCATAAATAAACAGTCACAATCCTTCATTTTAGATTGAAGAATGGAAGCTCATAATTTGCCTCTGATTCTGTTTTTATGAGCATTTTCTTATCTGGAGATCAAACTGCATGTAATGCAATCTTCTTCTACATGAACTAGAATGTTATCAAAATAAACCTGCTCTGCTGTCCCTCTCCTTCCTCACTTTCCCTGCCATAGTGCTAATTGAAATAGTATATTATTTTGAAAGGAGATGTGGAGGAAACTCTCAAACAGGTTGAGCAAGACTGAAAGGGAATTTTATATTCATGTGGTATTTTAACTTCAATGTTAAAATGTTATTGAATCCTGCATTCAATTACATTGTAACTGTGCTATTAATAATCCCCTATATAAATATATAATAACATACTAGCAGTGAAGTATAAAAGTGGTTATAAAGAAGTCACACTGTTTAAAAGAAAACAAATATGATTTAGCTGAGGGCATTTTAGAACTGGTTGCTCATCTAGCTTAACATTCTATATTTTGACTTAAGCCTCTCTTTCAAGTATCCTATTTCTTAGTTAGTCAAGACTCCCAATGACAAAATCACCTAAAATAAAATAAGGTCTAAATAACTAAATATCCAATGGTTTTATGTTGGAGTATCGTACAACTGTGATATATATACTTTATTTACTTAGAGACACTACACATTCTCACATATACTTTTATATGTATTTTCTTGTTCTCAGTGCATGCTAGTAGGTCTGCTATGCAGGAGTACTCCATAAGTTGTGAAAATAGCATTTTCCTAACCGTGAACAAGACAAATACATGACAGTATTGTGAAGCACGAGCACTGCACAAGAGTGCTATTCCTCTCCATAACAATGGGGTAGCTTCCAGATGTCTCCTAGGTCTGGAGTTGACCTTTGAGACTGAAAGAAAACAGATAACTTAAGAACAGCTGTTCGGGGGGGGGAGGGTGTGGGGGGGGTGGGAGCAGCTCCTGTAAAAAGTATCTTAAAGCTATGAAAACATTACAAATTAAGTCTGTTTATTGTAGTGATCTGCTTTAAAATTACCATCAAGTTTTACATCTCAGAGTAAGAAGCCTATTAAACACAAAACGAAGAGTTTTCAGTGGTCAAGCAGGCATTCAGTTCCAAGCTCTTTGTTAATAATAATGATTGAAATATATGTCCAGGAATCTTTTCACTCATCACTGAAACAGAACTGAGTCCAAAATCAAATGTGGCAGCTGTTTAGCAGCATATGACAATACTAAACAAATGTTTAGACAAGGAGGAATGAAAACTATACAAAAATTACACTTTGATGGGATTTATTTACAGAAAACAATGAAGAAGAACTGTTTCTAAATGTTTAACATGTTTTTCAGATGTAGGCTTTGGCTCCTGGAATATGCCATCATTTCAGTGGTTATTAATATGGTGCACTTCAGTGTTTTGGTATATTGCTCATAAAACTACATCCTTAACTTATCAATACAAAACACAGAAATTTTTCTGAACCAAATATATCATAAGGATTGTCTCCAAAGGTCTTACACCAGTGATAAATGTTTTCCACTGTGTTCACAATATAAGGTTTCTCATTGCAGTCAACTGCTGTTTTGCCACTAGTTTGAACAGAGAGCAAGCAAAAGTGTTGTAGTGGTCTGCAGCTATATCAGCATTTATATTTGTGGGCACCACAGATTATGCCTTTGGAATGTCAGAAAGTATGGATTTAAAAAGAAATTGGAACATGATGTTGTTTGTTATTGTACTTGTGGTTGCTGCTCTCAAGGAATGAAAAAGGAAAAAAGGGAGGAGAAAAGTAAAAGAAATTAATTTTATGTTTTAGAATGTAAAATGACCTGTATTGGGATCAGAAAGGAATATTTTTGATGGCTTTGAACTGACAAGGTGTTGTAGGCAGTGTATTTAGAGAAAGAGTGGGCAAATGATATCCTTACTTGGATCTAGTTAGATCTAGATTTGTTCAGTAATTCAAGATGTTTATTTAATTGCCAATAAAGTATATAGAGTGTTAAGATATTGATACTGTATTGCAAGAGAGACTCCAAAAGAATGAAAATGCATTTAAGGAAATAAATGTAAACCAGTGCAGGATGAAGGTTTTAACAGAATCAAGAAGTGAGAAGTAGAAATCCCGGGGAAGGAACGTGTATGAGTAAACCTCAGCACAGCACTGTCCTCTTCATGTTTAATCATGTATGTCTTTCATTTACTTTTGACAAAGTGAGAAGGTAAGGACAAAAATTTTTTTTTAAATAGGCAAACACAAGCAAATGTTGACTTGAATATTTATACAGCGGAATCAGACAATAACAATTAATTTAAATTAAGATTTTAAGCATTCCAGTTGTGTAATGATATATGATGCGATGTTAAAGCAGCCAGAGAAAAACATTAAGGGGGAAGCAGAACATAAAGTAAAAAGATGGTCATATAGTGACCTATATGACAAGCAATAGTCAGTCTTTGCTAATCTCTTTCCTAAGACTCAAAGGACACCCCCAGTGGATGAAAGTGGTATTAGTTTGCTGATGTCCCTGACTGTGGCTTGTTAAAAATGAAAGAAAGAGCTTCTAAATTGTTTCTCAAAAGAGGTTAAGAAAGGATCAGATTCTGAAAGAATTAGTTCTGCTATTGAGCACTTAACAGCTGTACATTCTGTTGTCATGTTGGCCTTAAGTACGATTTTTTGCACGGGTTATGCCTAGTCGATTATACTGTGACCTAGCTGAAGTTTTTCTCTGCAACAAAGAATGATCTCTTAGGTCTAAGAATAGCTGTTTCCTATAGTCAGAAGGAAGACAGAATCTTTATAGATTGGTTTGAAATCAAGAAAACCGTGGAATTTTCCTTGCTGACCTGACCAGACTTTTTGACTAAGGCACTCAAGAAAGTCGACCTTATTTCAAATATCTTTATGTTTTGTTATGATGCAGAGCTGAATGTTGGCATTATGGTTTTTGAATCTGAACTGCTTCACTGCATTTAGATATTTTGGGATGTGGCAGTCTGGCTGAAGTCCAAATCTGCCCTACAGAGATTTTTATTTTGCCCTACCAAACATCAGAGCTGGTTTTTTTTGCAGTTGCAAAGTTTTTCATAACAAAAAAAAATCAGTTCTCTTTTATTGTAATTGGAAACTGAGACAAATTGACAATGCTTAAGTTGTAAGTTTGATTAAACTTGGCTCTCAGTTTATTATCTGAATAAGTGAAAGAATTTGAAGGAAGTAATTTCCTCATTACTAGCCTATATCCAGATCATGTCTTTATGAAACAATATTCATACAAGTTCTCTCCACTTTTTTATTTCTCCATCTAAGCAGAGTTTTTTTCTTGCCTGGTGGAAACAAGATGGGGAGTCAACTTCATAGCTCTTCTACAATGTTTTTGAGGACTCCTTCTCAGGAGCTACCAACCTACCATACTAACTGCTAATAACAGCAGTAAAGAAAATAAAAATCATATCCCATTTTGGTAGTGTGGGAGAATTATCAGTGCTCCCTCTTACAGACAGCTAAACTATAGAAACAGGTTTGAGCAGTTAAAAAAATTAAAATACTGTAATACACTGCCTACTTTGCACTGGAGTTTTGGTTAGAGCAGAAATCAAATACTGTGTTTTTTAAGGAAATAACATATGAAAATGTCATAGTTGGAAGCTAAAGTCTAGTCTAAACATAGTTTTTTAACTGGTAAAATGCACTTAGCTAAGCATCTAATTAGGGTAGCAAATAGTTGTTATTTCTATTACTTTCCTTTAAACTGTAGAAAGCAATTTCATCTTGGAGAAGAAAATGTCTCAGCTGGAACTGAGAATGATTAAATCACAGTTCTATACCTGGAGTTAGGCAATGACGTGATCATTGGGATGAAGAAATGACAATAAGATCGCAGAGATCCCAACAAAGCAAATCATCCAAAAGCCACAAAAGTGAAAAGCTTGAGAATACACTTTTTTTGCCACCCTTTGCACTGCTTAGTCTTGTCCTTTTATTCCCAGTCATTGTGCACTACTAAATAAACATCTCTGCCTGGACTGATCTGTTCTTTAAACAAGAAATTTGAAAGTGCTTTGCACACACCTGCATTTCTCCTTCCTTTACAGTCCACACCTTAATTATGTAGAGAAGATTGAAAAATATAACTTGGAATTATTCATGAAAGCAAAATATATGGAGAAAGGAAGATTCCTTGAACAATTTTTGTGATTTTCTTATAGATATCTCATCTTTCATTTTCTATCACACAGAATTTCTTTTACTACACACCAAGTAAGACAAGGATAAACTGGATTCTACCATCATTCTGTCATCATCAACAAAATAATAATTTGCATTCTAATTGCAAGTACTTTATTATTCATGACCAATCAGAAAGAACACTCACTATTTTCAAAACCTCAATTTCAAGGCTCACAATGTGAAAGGGGTGGGTGTGGGAGTGTGAAGCCATCAAGATTTGTCCCTGAAAACCATGCGCAAATTTGATAGCAAAGAGACAGAAAGAACCCCCACAGGGCCATTTTATAAAGCATTTTTCCAGATTCTTTTGTGCTGTCAGCCTTTGGATTAGAGAGAGAAATAACCTTACTGCCCTCTACCACAAACACATCTCAGATCAAAGCTGAATGAAAAGTTAACTTTTAATGGCAACTTCAAGCAATGTAAGTACAAGCCACATAGTCTTAGTAGGTATGACTTCTTATCGGATATTCCTCGTGATTTGCAACACACATCACATGTAGATTCAAATATAGGCATGTATAAACATTTCTTTGTCTTTGAAGGGAGAGACGTCTAACCCATTTTCTTTCTAGGATTTCCACTGACTGATGTGGTACCTTTAGCAGGGGCAAAACTGGTCAACCTGAAAGATCCCTGCTGAACTCAGTCAACAGGCTGAACACGACCTTGGCAGCTGTTTCTGTTTTCAAGGTCGCTACAAACCTTATGAACTGTTTTCCTTTCCATCCCTCATAGGATTAAACAGCAATATGGTAAAAAATAACTAACTTAAATATAAATCTCAAGAGAAAGTCAAAAAACAATAAATACATCGAATGGGGAGATAGAAGGTGCAGAAAAAGGTCAATTCAAGCTTATATCCAAGGACTGTCTCCTATTTTGCTGCAGTTTGCTATGTCTCTCACTGAAGGCAGGCTGTAACATTACACATTTAGAATATCTACACCATCGACCTCTGCATTTCTTTTTGGCTGAACATGCTTCTTATAGGATTATATTAATAAGACAGGAAGAAGTCCTTATGCCATTACTGTTCTGAACTAGAGATACTCAGCTTGCAGCCTAGACACTATAAATTAAGACTGTGAGAGAGAAAGGATTTATTCCTCTCTTCCATCACAAGTTTAAAAACCCCAGTCTGAACATGATGAATAGCTATAAAGAAATGCTTCTTTCTCTGGTCACTCAGGGCACACTAGAAATTGAGATAAGAAAAGTAGAAACTGTGACTCAAGTGTAAGTTTTTCTCTATGTAGGCACAAGCAAATTGGGAATTATTTTGTTGTGTAGAAGTTATGGGGAGGGAACCTCTGGAAATATGTGAAGCAAAATGTGCCGTCCTTTCACTCTCCACAACCATTTAACCTCCTGTACTCAGGTAAAGAGAGTTGTAGCATGTAAGCAGGCTGATATTCAGGGCTACCACACAGAAAGGAATCACTAAAAGTAATTTATGAGAGGTTTCTTCCTACTTTAACCATGTGTACAGTACAAGTCAAACCAAGCTGCTGAGGGAACCTTTCCTAAGGATCTACTTCTAGCCCTTGATTTCAAACCAGCATTTATGGAAGTAAACATGGACAAACTGACTGTTCAGTGTATAACATGATTTAAATATATCCAAGTATTTCTCTACCAGCACTTCCCTCATACTTTCAGCTGATAGGATACAGAGTATATTCTAATATTCATGGTCATTAAGATAGTGTTTGGGTATTTTCACTTCTTTCCTGGCTCAGTCTCCTTATGGAGAAATAAACAGAAATGTCAAAAACCTTACAAAAGACCTGTTCTCTTCAAATTGCTAGATTAGTTTTGAAGGCTCAAATTTTCCTTCCTCCTAACAGGATGGAAGTGTTGATTTTACAATTGCTTTGAACTGCCAGAATGGCCTTAAGCAGTCATAGAAAGGCTAAGAATGTGGACCAAAACGTTTGGAAGGGCTTCAGAAAATCATCCCAAATTTCCTATGCTGTACCAGCTCATGTTGCCAGAGGAATAACATCCGCTGCTTTGGTGCTGTGCAGCACAGCTGTGTGACTATTCACACTGTACATTTGAAAATTGCAATATCAGCAGGCTTCATTTGCATGCGGTTGTGGATTCTCAAGTAGGTCTAATTTAGAAAATACCCCACAGGAATAGGAAAGACTACGAACATATTGACATAATTGAGAAAATTCAGGAAAAGAATGCAGGGACTCATTATATATGCTTATCATTATTTCTCTCACTTATTCCAATATGATATGGTTTTGCCTGCTTTTGTTTAACTGTTCTTTTTTCCTTCTTATATTTTTCTCTCTATCAACCAATGTAACAATTTTTTATGAGATACAATTAAAAAAGAAGACATCAAATTTATTTTAATACAAGAATTTTGTATTGTTATTGTATTTTTGTGCTATTTGCAGTTACACAATAGGATAAAGGCCATAAGGATTATGAATCTCCCTATTTTAAAATTACTGTCATCTGCTGTTAGGAAAAATTTTCTATCTATAGAGAATATTATATAGCTTATTTAGGTACATAAAAATTATTTCATGCCTCTATCTGAAACATTGAGTTAGATATTTATTTATTCATTTATTCATCAATTCATTCCATTTCAGTAATACTTCAGAAGGACAATCAGGGGAACTATTGTGCCAGGCACTGAACAAATGAAATCCAAAAACTCCTTGATTCAGAATATTTACAATGAATGATGCAACTGTAGAATTAAATATTCTCTTTCTATTTGATGTCCAAACAGACAATTAACCTTTGTCTAGAATGGTAATTCTGGAGACTTGCCTAAGGCCAGTGAAGTAATAGTATAGGAAAAGATGAAGTGAAACAATAAGATCAACCTGTAAATTGATGAAATTCTTTTCCCAGTTGCTTCTAAACTTTTTACAGTAACAATGAAAGAAATATGGTCCCTAAATAGTCACCTAGTACTTGATTGTATGCTCTACTCAGCATTTCATGTTAAGTAATATAGTGACAGTTCAAACTATGAGTTCTGGTGCCTGATACCTGTGGAGCAGGATGTCTTTTGAGTGGTCATGCAATACTATTGGTCACATATATTCAAGCAATATCCAATCCTGTGCAGAGAACAGGGTTCTTTACATACTTGCATATAAAAATATTTTTTAAATTCTATTTGAGTCCTATTATACTCAGAAGTGATCTGATTAGCTCTGTCTTCTCACTTCTTGAGTGCATTCTGTTAGTTGGCATTGTGTTCCAAACCAATTCTGCATCTTCCCTGAAGAAGAGCCTAAGGTTTCATGTCACGGGGAATCCACATGATTAGCTTCTTTAAGGCTCTTTTTGCATGTCATGCTTGGAGATGTTGAGACAGAAGGAGTCACTACTGTACGTAAGTGAAAATTCCTAGATTTCATAAACCCATAGAAAACCCTGGAATATGTCTAGTAGTCTCATTGTTGCATTAATTTCCATTTAGAAAAAAAAAATCTCTCCTAGATTTAATAAAAAATTGATTTATTTTTGCATAGCTATACTACAACATAGCTCTCTGTCTGCATCTTTTGCTTCCATGTTTCTCCTGTCTTTGCATACTTTTTCTTTAGATAATGCTGTCCTCCCTCAGAACTTCATTTCATATCTTTCCAAGATTCTTAATTAAGAATTATTGTTGTACATTTTAACAGATGACTCTAAAGTACACAAAAAGGTGGAACAGGAACATGGACATAATGAGTTAAGGGTTGGAGGGGGAGAAGAGATAGGAAGAAAAATGTGTTTCTCCTACTCAGCAGAAAGTCTTTTGGTTTCTTGTGGTCTTTCTTTTAAAGCCTTACTCTAAAATAATTATATACTATACAGAAAGCAGAAAAAAGTAGATAAAGGACATGCATTCATGTATAAGATATAAGCAAAGAAACAGTACATCAGTGTGGGTTGTTTTTTTGTTGGGTTTGTGTGTGTGTGAGTGCATGTGTGTGTGTAGTTTTGGAGGGGTTTTTTGGTTTTGTTTTTCTTTTTTGTTCTTTTTTCCTGGCTGAAAGCTGTTGCCTGGGTCCATTTCCAAAGAGCTAAACATATAATTATATAACATGTAATTGCTCAGCTTTCCAATTATATACAGCAGGGTCAGAAATTCCCTGCATTTGCATGAAAGGACTAATGAAATGGGTCTCAACACCTGGTCCTTGCATGAGGAAAATAAATTTATGGAATGAAATCCAAGAGTAAAAAAACTAGCATTAATGTTTTGTATTCCCATTTTTGACAACTATTTTTCTTTCTTAATAAAAATGAGGAAGCTGCAGTAAAATTAGGCTGGAGGTCTCAAAAATCCTGAGTCCCTTGATCCTCCTAAAGACAGGTAAGATACTTAAGGAAGCAAAGTATTAGAATTACTTTTTTAATTCTCCCAAGCCACCAATACAGCCTAGTGTATCTCATTATGGAAGCCCATGAGAGAGTATATACCAAACAGAAAAATAGATGGCCTATTCCTCAAAGAAGATTATTTATATTCTGAAGAAGTGTATTTCCCTATTAGAGTCTACATTTGTTTCACCAAATAATAGGTAAGAGTCCATCAGAAATTCTGGAACAAAGACAGATCTTTCAGATTCCTTTGTCAAAGGGATGAATAGAATTCTTAAATATTATCAATATGCCAATGTTTTCACCCAAGTTCTTTCCCAGCTCTCATCAACCAAGTCCCATAAATTTTTATGAGGTTAAAAAAAAATAATAAAATGGCCATTCATTCCTTAGAAAACACTGTGACATTTTCCTATGGAGAAGCCAGTCACCATTCTATTCATGCAGAATGCCATCCACAGCTCCATTGCCAACTTCTACTAGAAAAAAATGCATCACCTAAAGGCAAAAAATCCTTTGTCCTTTTGTTGACCAGTAATATGTCAGTAAAATGTTGAAACAGTGAACATTTGTCATATATCCCGCAAATTCAAAGCCATCTGTTGAAGATGGGGCAAAAAGCTGATTCCAGATTTTCAGAAGGTTTTAGCTGTATTTATGCTGAATGAGTGTAAAGTTTAAGTCTAGCATTTATAGTGAAATTTGCAATGGTTAGGAAGGTAGTTAAGGTCACTTTATGTCCAAAGACAAATGCTCAGAATGAAACTCAGAACACTGGGAAACATCTAAAAATTTGAGAGATGTGATTCTAACGGATACCTACCCTTTCTTTGAAATTTGATTGCCTGCTTGCTGCAAGAGATCAGTTTCATATCTCACTGGGTCAAATCAACCAAATTCTGCATGTTGTTTGTTTCCCCTCTCCTTGGACAGGGCCAGGCCTCTGGTATCAGACGGCACATGTTCTGTAGCCTGCTTGTCAGCTCAGAAGGGACATGGCACAGGAGCCATGTGGCAAGAGTCTGTCAGTCAAAAAGGCCCACCTGGCAGCCCGCCCACACCATGCTCCCTGGAGCCTCAGGTTGGCCCACTCACCCCTCACTCCGGCCAGGAGGGCACCAAGTGGTCAGTGAACTTGTTGTCTCAGTGGGGAGGGGCAGCCACAGTGTCCTGGACATATAAATACAGGGCCATGGAGACTTCTTTTTGTTCTGTCCTTCTCTCCTAGGACTGCCACCATGTGACTCCTGGTGGTAAATATTTTTCTCTCTTTTTCTTTACTCCTTTCTTCTCTTGATCTCTTTTCTTCCTTTACTCTTTGTTTCCTCCTGTAGGTAATTTAAAACATACAGATTATACTTTCATTTAGCTGTGGGTTGGTGTTTGCTGGGTGCTTTTTGAAATATTTCTCCTTGGTTGTTGGTTACTCCTGTGAACCTTTTGCCAAAATGCTTATTTTCTCACTAAATTAAAAGAAGTCTTTTGGGAAAAGCTTGTGATGTATTCTCTTTATTAGAATTCAAGGTATTAAATAACTTAAAGGCTCTGCTAAAATTCAGTGGGTGAACTCTTGGAGTCTAAATAAAAGCAATAATCCCAATAAAGCTTGAGGCTTCAGGACTGTGATGTTACACTTTCACCCTTGACTTGAGTGATTGCAAGGAATAATTTAGCAGTGAACGTGGTGGTGGTGCTAGATTGCTATTTGTACTTAATAATCCTATAGGTCTTTTCCAACCTTAAAAATTCTATGATCCTATAGTTCAACCTGCGTCATCTTCAACTGATAGTTTGGGATGCTTTCTTCAATTGTCTAACTGATGAGGGGCTCACAAGTAGCTTCTCTACCCAACAGACTGCTTTGAACCACTCCTTCTTCTCAGTTACATAAACACACTTTATTTTAATGCATTTTCATATGTTTATAATAAAAAGAACTTACATGTAGGGATATTCCAGTTTGATATCTGTTTCTTCTGTGATCATAGTTATATTAGGATTGTTAGACTAGTTTAGATGAATCTAAATTTTCTCTACCGCAAAATTTGATAGGATTGAAAAACAGTCTTAGATTTGCTATTTATCCATTTCAAAGTTAAATAACCCTTTCCTTTTATTCCCTATAGCAGAATGATAGAACTACTTAGAAACTCTTCATCTATCTTATTCACTTCTCCCACAGTATATTCTTCTTGTGCTTTACTTCATGCATTTTCCATTTTTAAGAAAGGTGTTTATCACACCACTTCTCACTCTAAACTGTAAGAAAGTTGCCTCAGCCTTTGGAAATGAACTCAAACATTTATTAATTGCTATTTACCTGTCTTTCTAATCAAAGAGTGATCCAAAGATCACTTTGTTGTAAGAGACACCAAGTAATCACTAATAATTTGATCATACCTTGAAAAGGTAGTAAAGTGATTAAAGATCTAAAATTATTAATTTTCAGTAATTTCCTTATAATAATTGAATACAATATATAAGCTAAAGCAGATTTTGTAAATTGTGTGGGGTTTTGGGTGAGAATTAAAAAGTACTCACCTTCTAAACCAGAGGAAATATGGAATCATTTCACATTGTTAAAGCGATTTCCTCAAGCCAGTGTTTTCCTAATAATAATCATGTAGAGTCTTGATGCTTTTATACCAAAAAAAGGAAGAGAAATAACCATAGATCTAAGAACATTTTTGAAACTTTTAAGCTGTTCGTGTTTTCAGTGTCATTATAGTCCAAAAAACAACTTTGTTTGTCTCACCCTTTTGAAAAAATCTGCTAAGATCACTTATTTCACTTATCTCTCAAAGCTAGTATACACTTAAATAGTTCTGTCAGAAAGAAAACAGGTTTTCCAAATGCTTCAGGAGGTCTGTGGGACTTTAAAGACATTCATTCATATTTACCTTAAAAAGGTAGTCACACTTTTTTTTTTTTTTTTCCAAGCTCATATCCTCATTATAAGTCTTGAGGGAAGACAGGAAAAAGAGAAAGAAGAATGTTTTGGGCTTTTTAAAAAAATTTTTCCTAACTCCATTTATGACAGAACCAAATTCAATATATATTATATAGCAGAGATCTGCCAAATTGTGGAAAAATTACTTTTACTGAAAAGAAAATCAAAAAAAAAAAGGAAGAAAGAGAAAAAAAATTGCAAACAATAACACGAGGGACCCAGTGTCATCTAATGTATTTAAAAATGTCCACATCTCAATGCATTAGTCTTGCAAAGATCTCTACTGCCTTAAAGTGACTGCTTTTATGCAAAGATACAGAAAGCCTCTAAAGAGACAAGATATCACCTTCAATATTATCATACTCTGAATCACAGAAAACAAACTGAAGTACCCATAAGTTTATACAGACTCAAGTTTCTGTGGAGTGTAGCACTAGAAAATTAATATAATTTTTAACGAAGAATTTTCATTCCTTTAATGGAAAGAATACACTTCATGATGCTTCTAGTTGGTAGGTACTTATTTATCTCTATATACTTCAATAGTACTGTCTGAATCTAGAAGTAGATGTCTCTTCTTTTTCTTTGTATTTTTTGCATTGAGCTAAATTGAGAATAGTGGCTCGGGTCCCTGTAGATCAAATTAAAAAAGAAAATATAGTATCTGCACTTTTAAGAACGTTCATATCTTTGACGATTTAATGGAGACTCATCCTCCTCTCCCCTCTTCTGCAAGCAATGGTGTGATAATCACCTAATAGCTGTCTTTAGTCATAGAGTTGTAATTACAGAAATAACCTAATAATACCCAATAGCTTGCTATTTTTTATTATCAGCATAAAGTATCTTTTTAGATGACTACAGAATAACTATAGGTATTAGTCTTTAAGTTTCAAAACTAGGTTGGTGAAGGAAATATAACACAACATAAAAAGCATAATTACCTTTTACTTCTGTGTAATAAAACAAAAACAACAATAAAAAACACAAAATAAAACAAAAAAACCCACACAACAAACAAAAAACCAAAACAAAAATCCCCCCACAAAACTTAGAAGAGTAGGAAAAGTTTTCCTTCTCTATTTTTCTTGAAAACGTAAGCTGGTTTACAACCAACAATTACATTTTAAGGATGAGACAGAGAGGAGAGAGAAAAATCAATTTCCATTTGGAAGATATTTAAATAGCTTTGTCATGGTCTGCTCTGAGCTGCTATTTCAAAACATATCTGAAGTGACTTATAATTTCATTTTCTTGCCATCTAACATTTATCTACTTCCAATCTGATTATAATTCTTACAAGACTCCACCATCCAAAGACAATGGCTAGCATGTAGAAATTCCCAGTCAGTGAGGGTACCTGGCCTCATATCACCCAGGTGCTTCAGCCAGAGATTTTACTCTAGTCACTGTTTTCTAAAAGATTGCAGTATAACTTTAGTGTTTTAGCACTGGCTGTTTCAATCGTGTCATAATCCACATTGCTTAGGAGCTGTGTTTAAGAACTATGTTCAGAGGCTGCTCTCCTGCAAGCACAGGTCAAAGTTTCTACTTGGCACCAAACATTCCCAGCTAGTGTTGCTAAAGAAAGACAGAAATCAAATATTCACAGTCCCTTTCCTCCTTGTAAAATAATTCTGAAGTTGTTACACATTAAGTGGCAACATCTGGATCCATGGATAAAAGAACACAGCTGTCTTATATGATTTATGATTCCATTTTCCTGTCTTTACCCGCGGCCAATTTCAGTCTTTTTTTACTTTCACCCCCCATCCTTTAACTCATATAACTGTCATTTTTAAAGTATTTTAAGATGGTTCTCACTGTCTGACTGTCCCAATAAATCCACCTTGAATTTCTTACGCTTGTTACCACAGTATCTGTTCAACTGATGGATAAATTAATCTTTGAATAGACACATTCCAAACAGACCTACATTTTAATAAAAATAACAAAGGAAGGATTCTTAAGATTGAATAAAAGTTTTACTTTTTCATATAAAGATTTCGCACTGAAATGTTTCATGCTTCTGCCAATTTAGCTGAGTAACATCAAAAAGAAAAATCAATCTGTTTTTATCCTATTGGAAACTCTGTCTCCTAATGATTCACAATTGCAGTTGGATTTGCTGATCTATATTCTATGATAATATTTAAATAAGTAATATGAAAAGTTACCTCTGTTACCATTTTTCCTTTTTTCTTTACAAAGCGTAAACTAGTTGCATTCTCCTTGGAAATTATTTACCATGGGTTCTTCAGCATGTTACTAACAGATGTGAGAAAAGTCATTCAGAAGGCAAGTTTCTGACATTTTCTATCTGAGCTCAGGTACATTAAAATTCATGCTATTTTAATACCATTTGAATTCTGTCTGTGCATTGTAAACAAAACATTTCTGCTATGGTAAAACACAGGCCAGAATATAGCTTCTTCATCTGAGGACATTTTAAAGCAATTCAAAATCAGCAGAATGCTGTTTATATTAGAAGTTTCATGAGTGTAACTGTATAGTGCCTGTATATAACACTGGGACAAAAAAAGATGTCTGATCTTAAGATCAGACATTGATAATAGGATAAAGATGGCTTAAATAGCTTCAAGTCTTTGAGCCATGGGCTTAAATCTGGGCTGTACTTGAAAGGTATTATAGGTTATAACAGCCTCCTCTGAGCTATTCAGCATCAAGAGACCTGCACAGAATCGTTCTCTATAAGGACAGCAGTGCATTTAAATTCACCAGGACTTTTCCATTATTTGCAACTTGCATAAGGAGAAATGTGTTATACCCAGAATTAATGTGTGCTAACATTATTTTGTAGGAATAGAATAACTGATTTAAGTAAATTAGACCATTCTTGATATGCAGCTGGGGAAAAACTGAATAGAGAAGTTATAATTCCAGAAGCTGGAAAGCTTGGTTAACTTTTAAAGACATAGTCATGAGTGTATCTATAGGAATTTCTTGGGCTTTACTATGAATATTTATTTGTAAATCAATATACCACTACATCAAAATACCACATATTCTATAGATTCATGATTCAAAGAAAAAATAAAAATCCAATGAAACAAAATTGCAAAGAATTCTAAAAGTAAGTGTTCTTTTAAGATTGGGTTACTTTACATTTAAGTAACCAAATATTAATGATAACAGGAAAAATTGTTTACACAGGTTAATTTAAGCTAAAATATTTGACTTAAAACTTTAAAAAAATTGCATGCCTAGGAAACAGGATGGTTGATCTTCTTGTGGGACTTCCTGTGGGACTTCCAGTGGGACTTCTAATCTTGTGGGACAGGAAAAATCTCTACATTAAAAAAAAAAAATAAAAAAAATTAAGCTTTCAAAATTTGCTTCCTTTTTTTGTTCTCACTTTTTGAGTGAAAATTCAATTTTTTAAAAATTATTGTACATTTTTTGTAATAAAATAAACAACTCTAGTGTTGCTGTAAAATGACAGGAAAAAAGATCTTGTGGCCAAAATAGGGTTAGATACAGGATGGCAGTGATATGATGATAGATTAGATCTTATTTCAGTTAATGAGAGATTTGAACATTTTCAAATTGCAGCTCTGTTGTTCAAAAGGCAGTGAGCAGGTTTAAGAACTACCACTACTGACATTTGATTTGCTTTTAAAAGGTGATATTTTCATTCTCAGTCCTACTGCACAAAGCAGCGGGATCAGCCCTGTAAGGAACTGATTGCTCCTCAGAACATTATTCCAAGGAAATGATACAAATACTCCAAAGCAGTTACTGAAAAAGCTAAAAGAGCATGTCTCTCATTTCAAGTGATATCAAACATTTAGCTCATAATGTTGTAACTGTTTTTTTTTGGTTTAGGCCAGAACCTGTTTGAAGGTTTTCACATTGCCCCTCCCTCTGTTAAAAATGTAGACCGGCCTTCCTTAATCTCCTCAAAAAGGGTGTTTCACACATGCTTTCAGTCAGATATTTTTCTGATGTAAAACTGACAGTCCCAGTATTAGAGGCTCTGTTAAAAGACATGCCCTACATATATGGAGTTTCTTTAATAAGAATGATAATTACTTAAATTAAACACAAGAGATCTATCCTACTTGACTTTCAAAAATATTTAATAAAGTTTCACATGGTATAGTATTAATACAACTGAGAAAGATCTGCAGGGTAGGTAACTGAGGTCTACGTGAGATGGCACTAGTAACACAGAATTCTCAGCAATCTCTTTGTGATAAAATGGTTTGTTCAAGTTCAATCTTAGTCCTGCTTAGTTCACCACTAGAGGCATTACATAGCAGTTGATGAGAAACCAGTTCCCTCTTTTGAGTAGCTTAGTTTGAACAGATAACAACAAGTAAAGGCCTTGTTGATTTCAAGAGTGAATTTCTTGATTTAAATTTACAGGGTAAACTGCATTTAAATCCATTTTCTCTGAATAGTTGCAATGTATCAAACAATGGCTCCAGATGCTTCCATATACCTACTACAGTGTATAAAATTATTTACTGCTTCCTCAATCTTTAATTTTATCAGCTTTTATTTTAACTTCAACTCCCAGGTCACTGATAAAAATGCTGAATAGTTTCAACATTATTATTACTGCTTCTATTATAGCCCTGTTAAAATATTCCCACTCAATTATGATTCTTCTATGGCATTTATGTTTTAAGATCCCTTAACTGGACAGCACAAATTCTGTGGAATATGTGCTTTATCCTTGCAGACAAAGGAGTTCACAAGATATGATGTTAAATGCATGTCTTTTTTTTTATTAAAATATGAAACAAATTAATACTTTCAAAATTGAATGATTTACGCCTAAGACATATCTAAGTATTGTACAATGACTAATGAGAACTATTTCTTCCATTTCCTAATTATTTAAGGGCAGAAACCTGTGTGAGCTTGACATCTGTCCAATCGGACTACATTGCTTAGGTCATCTTGACTGCCCATTTGGAAAACTATGATAACAAGTACATGTTTAGATTCCTAGAATGTCTTTGGTACTTTAAAACACATTGGCAGTTATCATCGATGGACTAGATATTTAGTCAGCTGTCTGTTCTGCTGCTAATAGACTGTAGAGTAGTTCATCATTTTTATATAAGTATATAATTTTTATTCCTTCAAAATAAAGATGAAAGAACTTTACTAAAGGATATAATTTTCATTTTTACCAAGAACATTTTGTCTTTTCCATCTGCTACTGGCCAGCACTGTTGCTAATAATTTTCCCCCAATATGCTTAAAAATGTCCTTTTTCTTGGGCCTTGAGCTTGTTGACTTCTAGAAAATTTATTTGCATCATAATATGTGAAGTGCTTCTGATTATCTGTTTTATCCATTTATAAACCATTGCATTTTCAAAAGCAGTTTTTATTTTGCCCTTGAAATTTCGTGAAAAATTAATCAAAACTACCCAACTCCATGATGAAGAGCCTGCTAAGTAGAAATAGATCAGAAGATAGTTTTATGTTGCACAAAGGGCAGAACAGAAAACTCTCCTTACAAGGAAATTTTTTAAATATTGTGATTATGACAAAAGAAAAACTCTTAATCTTCTAATCTTCCAAAGCCCAAAACCTATGGACACCATCAAACATTTATGAAGAGATAAACCTATCAAGATAATAAGAAATTTGTAAAAATCATACCTAGTTTTTATAAATACTACTATAGGGAAATTGCTTTTTCGTACTAGACTTGAACCTGGTTTCTAATAAATCAGTGATAAAACTTCTAGGATTCCACACAATCCATGAGTCGGTTTCTCATGGGAATTATCTATTTCCTAACAACAGAAAAAAATGAGCTTTCTTAATCTTATGATAGATGAGAGGAAACTGCTTTTGTCTGCTTTCATGTCCAGGGAAGAGACCTTAATTTTGTCGTTTTTGTTGCCTCTATATGGAACACTTACCTGAACTTTCCAAAGCAGTAGGTACTTGGCTCAAGACAACATGGTTAATTTTTAATACGTTGTTTACATCCTTTGTCTGACTGCTATGATCTTCCATCTCTCCACATAAAAACTCCTAGCCTTTTGAGCTTCTCAAAATTCTGAAAGTGATTTAGTGATCTTAAAAGTCAGAAAACAGTAAATTGTATTTTTTCTCCAACAAAGGAACTGGATTTGCTATATTCAAAAAGACCTAAAAGTGTACCTTGGAATGAGAGTTATCAAAGAGCTCTTCCAGAGTTCAAGACAGGAAAGTTCAATCTCAACAGCCTACGGAATTTTCCATTTCTCAAAGAAGATTACAAAAAATTCTTGGCAAACATTTTTATCTGTGTAACAGAGATTGCAAAACTACTACCAAATTTTAGTCATAAGCATCCAATCTGAAGATACTTAAGGAATTATAGCCCTTCACTTTTTATTGTACATCCATTTTCCTTCTTGCATTGTCAAGAGGGCTTGGGTATTTGCTTGCTGACTTTTAATGAGAGGCTTAGAGTCAGCATAATTCAAAAGCTGTATTGACGAAACAAAGATCCTCTTTGAAAAAAATGGTAATTCTGCTTAACAAAGATCCTTCCCTTTAACATAGAAAAAAAAATTGTCAGAGGCAAATAGTCAATTTAGCAGCTTGTGTTTTGAGTATATGCAGGCCAAGAGTACAGTATAATTAATTGCTAAAACAGATCATAAGGGTTTAGGTTCCTGTACTGGTTAACATTATCAGTGGCCTGAAATTTTTTATAACGTCAAACTGTTTCTTTTTATTTCCTTGAACTGATTGGTAGAATGACCCAAGTGTTATAAACAGTGTTGAATTTGATGCCTTTACCATTGCTTAAGTGAGAGAAGTCAAAATACAGATGTAAAAATCAAGCAGTGCAATGGTGTTTCTGTTATAATTAAGTTTTTTCAGGCAAGACTGTCCATGATAAGCAACACACTCTTTAGACATTTAGCAAATAGTCAAATATGGCCTATAAAGTGTGAATTAAAAAGAATTTTTTTTCTTACAACACCTGTGGAGGATAGATTTAAATTTACGCTCAGTTTGCAGGGAGAACACATGTTTTTCTTCCCCATGAAAGTAAAGAAGTTGTAGACTAACTGGAGCAAGATAAACTAAAGAGAGGGATGTATATGGGAACCAATATCGGAACAAAAGAATTTTCTCTGCCTCCAAAGGTACAAAGTAGTAATTTGTAAAGTGTTTCAGGTAAGTCTGAAATCTACTTCCCTCTTTATACTGCCAAGTCCTTCATTATTCACTGCTCAAAAAGCTTTGCCAAAAGGTAAGTCAATTTAAAGAGGTTACAACACACTTACTAAGTAATTATTTTACCTATTTTTAATTTTTTCTTTTTCACAACTTGTCTACTTATCTGTAGTAAGTAGCTGGGAAGTAATAAAATGCAAGTAAAAACATTACAAATATTGTGGATGCTCTGTCAGAGGGTGCCAATAATCCCAGTAACAAATACAGATCAGCAGGATACTTGCCATATTCCAGAAGGCTCAGTTTATACACAAGACTCGTACTTTTATGACTATTTCAAAAGACTGATGTAGTGCAATTCCTTAAATGTGTCTATGATTGCTGCATAATGGTTTGAAATTGCTCACTAGTAAAGTTTATTTTTTTCCAGGAACTAGAACTGATATAACTAAGCACATAATTGTACATATCTCAGTTTAAAGGGAAAAAAGAAAATCTTAGCTAAGTGCATTTTACCAGTTAAACAACTATGTTTAGACTAGACTTTAGCTTCCAACTATGACATTTTCATATGTTATTTCCTTAAAAAACACAGTATTTGATTTCTGCTCTAACCAAAACTCCAGTGCAAAGTAGGCAGTGTATTACAGTATTTTAATTTTTTTAACTGCTCAAACCTGTTTCTATAGTTTAGCTGTCTGTAAGAGGGAGCACTGATAATTCTCCCACACTACCAAAATGGGATATGATTTTTATTTTCTTTACTGCTGTTATTAGCAGTTAGTATGGTAGGTTGGTAGCTCCTGAGAAGGAGTCCTCAAAAACATTGTAGAAGAGCTATGAAGTTGACTCCCCATCTTGTTTCCACCAGGCAAGAAAAAAACTCTGCTTAGATGGAGAAATAAAAAAGTGGAGAGAACTTGTATGAATATTGTTTCATAAAGACATGATCTGGATATAGGCTAGTAATGAGGAAATTACTTCCTTCAAATTCTTTCACTTATTCAGATAATAAACTTTGGCATATACGTTTTATATGATTTTGACTGGTGATATTGATCAGATTACGTACCCAAGACACATTTTGCTGCTCTTTACATGAGGATTTGACTGACCTGTGTATTGCTATTGTTCTGCCTTACATACTTCAGGTGATTCCTATTATCAGTCAGCTAGTGCAAAGAATGAGTCTGTCAGGAAAAAGGAAGTGAGCTGATGAATTCCTCTTCATTTTATAAGTGTTTTAAATTTGTACATATACTAAAGTTTAAATTACTGTCTTGTATTCACAAATATATTTATGTTTATGTGAATAGTTTAATGTATTTATTCTGGAACAGATACATGCATTTATGTTTGTTGTGGTGGAAAGGTATGAGGATGTGTTATGAGATGTTTATAGATGTACCTAATAGGAAAACTGAAATAATATATTTTGATTTAATTCTTTATCTATTTATTCTTTCATTCTCAAAATTAGGATATTTTACTGAAATTGTTTTACTTTGAGTGTTCTTTTATGCAAGGCAATCTTTCAGGTACATATTTATTTCATTGATTACTCTTTCTGACACAGTAACAGACAGAAAGAGAAAAGTTAAAAACACTGGGATTTCTTCCCCTCTTAAAACATCTGTTATGACACTTTTTTTTTTTTTAGTTCCCATTCAGAATGGAAACAAATGTCATTCACTGAGAGTTTTCATGCACTGAATCGTTGTTCTCCAGACAGTAACAACTATGATGTGAGTGTATCGTGTAAATAAAGCACAAAGGGAATGAGATATTACTTTAAATGCCTTTACCCATACAAAGGCTTAATAAAAAATGAAAAAAAAAACCCACATTGTAAAAAATAAGAAACTGGATGAGGACATCCACATTTGACATGAAAATGAAAGATACAAACCAACCCCAAACATCCAGGTGTAGGGAATCAACCCAATGTTGTCTCGCATTCCAGCCACATCTTTTATTGCATATAAAATATAAAAGACATATCTCTCTAACACTTTGCAGCACATGGCTGGTCATTATTTATTCTTCTGGTATTCATTGCAGTGTGATAACAATCTTGACGACCTAACTTGGTTTTACATGTGGGATTATTTACTATTCCAACAAGGCCTGAACATTGAATTCAGAATTATGCAGTAGCATTGGCAGCATTATGTTCTGTGCTAAAGGGGTTTTGTGGTAACTCAGTCGTAGAACAGTGCTCTGGCTGTTTCTTTGCATGGTAGAAGGTCATTCAGTGGGGTATAAATGGGGGTTGGGGTTCAGGGCTTTCTCTCAGTCTCTGAGACTTGTAGAGGCACCAAACCTGTATGGCCACTGAGGTTTCTGCCAAATGTCTCTAAACCATTTACAGAGACAGACGTCATCTGAATTGCCCAGGGGTGTCATGGGCACTTCCAATGTCATTACTCACTTGACCTTGGCTACCACAAATAAGTGTGTGGGTCTTTAGTAATTCTTGAGTCATGTCATTCAGGAATAATTTAAGGCTGAAGCTTTTGGTCATTAACCTTTCAGAAGGCTCTGTAATACTGAGAGAATCAGCCTCTATAGTCAGCTATTTGCAAATTATGAAGGAAAAGTATTTATAATAGAAAATTTTAAAATATTTGAAAAGTCAAGTCAAATTCATGGTTCCTTTGACTGTTTTCTAACAGGGCTATCAAAGTTTCTTTAAAAGCTGCAGCAAAGAAGCATTGGGATTTGGACTCAATAATCATGGGTCCCTTCCAATTTGAGATACTCTATGATTCTGTGAATTATCCTTATGTGATACATTTAACATAACAACATGCTCATTTTTAAATGGAGAACAAGAATTTATTTATGTTTTCATCTTAAGTTTGATGAAGTTTAGCTGCAACTTGAGTATGCATGTTCACACAAGCACTGAAGTGTAGGAATTTGGATCAAATAACTGGGTGCAAATATTAAGTAATTTGGTGAGGCATGTTTCTGCCTGAGGCTTTTGTGTAATAAAAGACATCAAATGTCTTCTGTGCCCTCACGACATTTTTCTTTTTTATTTTTCCCCCTTCAAGGCTCAAAAAGGACAATATATCACAAAAGGGCTATAAACTTCTGTGAAGTAACACAGTCTTGGTGTGGTCAAATAACCTTGAACCATTTTCTCTAGTTTAGACCTTAGAGTGTGGTTTTTGAAAGACCTATAGGGATACTTAAAGAACTAGAGGTCTAATCCTAACCAGCAGCCTGGAAGCTGGCAGTCAAAATTCTTGAAGTCATCAGCAAGATCAGCACCCGAACAATGTGGATTTCTCATTGAAATTTCTCTATTTTGCTGTTGTGAAAGGATTCATATTTTAATTTCTTTACACAGCATAATCTTTTTTTTTTGCATCCACAAACAGAGAAATTAACATCAACAGAATGGTCTCAGTAAACATGTCGGATCCTGCTGCACTGTAAGTGGAAAACCATAAACATTTTAATGTTTATTTATGAAAGGATTTTGTGATCCATGATACATTCAAAGCTCTGCTTGGTTCTAAAGAAACCCAGCAGAGATAAGGTGAGTAAAAATTCCATAGTAATTATACAAGTAATACCTTGTCTTAAGTATTCCCAAGAGAATTGTATCACATAATAATTTGCATGACTGACACGGAAAAAAAAAAACATTGAGGAAATTCAGTTTTTACCATTGAAACTCCAAAACCTATCTGCTTCAAATAAGACATGACAAAATCTATTTTACTTATTAAAACCTTTTATAAAAGGCTTAAGAGTTATAAAGACTTTGGGGGGCAACCAACACTAATTATTGATTCTAATTTGCACATATTTAAAGAAGGAAACATTTTCAGTGCATATGAGCAGACGTACTGTTTTAGCACTATAACAAAATGCAGTTCAGAAACCCTTGCAGGCTTGAAAGGAGTTGTTGTGGTTTTGGTTTTGGTTTTGGTTTTTGTTTTTTTTCCAATGTGCAAGCACGGTGGCAGTAGTTCATTAATTCAAGCAAAAAATAAAGTTTGCCTTTTAGACTTGCAGAGATTATGTCCTGCCTTTGCCTGCCAAGGACTTTTTCCCAGGTATACTTTTTTCTCTCTGGTAACAGGGAATGTAT
Source organism: Pyrocephalus nanus (assembly GCA_038380795.1). NCBI lineage: Eukaryota > Metazoa > Chordata > Aves > Passeriformes > Tyrannidae > Pyrocephalus > Pyrocephalus nanus. The sequence continues at coordinate 44,208,286 of CM076265.1, read as the reverse complement.
GGAGCAAATAAATGTTGTTCAGAAATCTAATAATTCTCTCTAAACCACATATTTCTGCACTAACATCAGCAGAGGTATATTTGAAAAGACAGAGTAAGGAAGAAATGGAAATATTACAGCAGTTCCACCAAACATCTGCAAGATTTTTTGTGAGAGAACTTTGAAAAAAAACCACAAATTGAACATTATGGAGATTTTTGAAAACTAGCTCTATATTAGGACTTTACTCTGTCAAAGAACCTTCATAAATGGTGAAAGCATTTTTACTGGGGAATGTAGCTAAGCTGATAGCAGTCAATGGAATCAGCTGCAGAATCATCTGCCTTTAGCTTTAAGATCTATCATAACAGATTAATAGGTGATGTCTCTTTAGCATATTCTACATAACACATTTTCAAGAGCAAAATCTGTAAGAAGGGGTTAAGTGGTTTCTGTAACATGGAAACAAGCAAAGCTATTGTATCATATGTGAACCAAACTTTGAATTTCTAACTAAATTGCTTATTTGTTATCAACAACAAAAACAATCCCTTTTAAAAATAAAGCATAATTTAGGCAATATGTTTACCCATGGACCTACTTTCATTACCTTATCATCTGTTTCCCCTTCTAGCTTATGTTTGCTCATGTTTGTACTTAGGTGTAGACCCTACAGGTGGGTATAAATTAAAGAACCTGGGGCAGCAATTTGTTTTAGGCAAAAATTTCAGGATTCATAATTTTAATCTGTGCAAGGCAAGTGTCCATCATTATTATTATTATTATTATTATTATTATTACTGGATTTCAGTAACTCAGAGCCCATATTAGTAGATGTTTTTAATAGTGGGTTGCAGAGAGACCAAGGAGAAGAGGAATGCTTTCCTCAGGCTGGCAGAGGACAGATGGCTGGAGCACCATGGTATCACTATGTTTTTGCCCATTTCGGGCCTGACAGCACTGATATGTAGCAAACACTTCCTAATAGTTACCATTTCACAGATTTCACAGAATACTTTGAGTTGGAAGAGACTCACAAGGTTTATCAAGTCCAACTCTTAAGTGAATGGCCCATACAAGGATCAAACCCACAACGCTGGTGTTATTAGCACCATGCTCTAACTAACTGAGCTAAGTCAGGGTCCACAATGTGTTAAAGATGAACAAATATTGGTAGCAAACTCTTTTTTCTAGAGTTCAGTGCTAAGGATAAAAGCTGAATCATGTATATTTCCTCACTGAATAATCTTTACACTAAGAATGTCAGATTAATGGTCTGAAATTCTGGAAAACTTGAGTGGATTTTTTGAGTTTGTTCACACCAACTCTGTACTTACATGTATTTTGTACAGCATCATAATATATTTGAGGAACATGCTTCCATATTATGAAACTGGGTCTAAGAACATGGGACTTGAAAAAATATTCATTTTTACAGTAAGAAATGACACAAACTTATATTATGAAGGTTTTTCTTCTTAAACCAGTAAACAGATAGTCTTATAACTGCCTAAATGGGGCCTAGATCAATATCTTAATAATATTACTAAGAAAGTTATCAATATTAATAATCTCAAAATATTACTAATACATTAAGAGTGTGTAATCTGAATTACCAATACAAACACCTTACTGCCATTCTCATCTATTTGTTATTAAACACTGATGCAAACATAATGCGAGAAGAACCCTTGACAACATAGCTGGGTGATGTGTCAATTGATTTAAGTCCACCCATATCAGCTGAGTCAGACTGATTTACCTCGACTGAAAGTTTATCCTATGATTCATATATCAGACAATGAAATTGTCTTAGTAAACTGTTTTATCAAGTTATCAAAGCCTATCAAATATGAAAAGAAACATTGGACTTTTTAAGAAAAAGGATCATAGAAATACCAGCTAGATTCATACATGCAATAAAAAGAGTAGTTAGGTAATCAGCAAAGGAACAATTCTTTTCAAAGAGTAAGTTAGAAATGCAGACTATTTTCTGAAACATTGCTTACTTCCTTTCCTTTATCTTGCACTGGCTGCATAATCCTCAATATATGATGCTGTTAAATACTATATTTCTCCATTCATTTTGAGGCATCTGTAGATGCCTTTGCATGGGTGAAAATTATCATAAAGGAAGCAGCATATACTTGAAATTCTCCAAGAAAAGCCCAAAGTAGTTGCCTAACGCCAGTCTCTCCTTTCATTATAATGAGATGCTTTATGCAATTATCCATTCTTTCCATTTCTCAGTATGATATACAAACCACAAAATCACTACTTATCAAATATAACTAGCAAGTACAAGTTTCCGTACAATTGTCTTTGAGTACTTTCACAATGCCAACAATTATTTTAGAATAATTTCAGGAAAAAAACACTGCGTACTTTAAACCTCTTAAGTGAAAACTGTTATCTATTAAAATGCCTTATTATCTATATTGCATCTTGAAAAATACTCTATTGTGTTCCTAAACCAAACTCCAAGGAACACATTTTCCAAGGTTCAAACAACCAAGGGAACACTAGGCAGACATTCTATGAATGATGATGAATACTGTACTTTTGTGCTTTTCTAAACCCATATCATAAATGCCCCTCGCTAATAAAATGAGCATCAGGAAGATATTGTTTGCTTACCCACCTCCTGAAGTTTCTTAAACTACTTAAGCTGAAGTTAATGGATAAGTGATTTAAAATTTCAATCTAATTCTAGGGCTACACAGCACCTTCATCCAGTTGTGGACAACATGTTCCGCAAAAAGAGAACAGAAGCAAAAGATGAAAGTCAACCCAAGTTCATCCATAAAACTTCAAGTATACTTAAGTTTATGCATGTTCTAAGTATTTTAATCAACTATAAGTCAAAGTTACATAATGCTTTTAGATGCTTCTTTTATATGAAATTACTTCATATTGAATATCAAAATAATTTTAGTCACTAAAAAAAAAATCTATTGGAAATGTTCGAAGATGTAATTACATACTGCTGAGCATTAAATTTGTCAATATCCAATAACCAAAGCCTGTATTATCTTCATTGGCTCTCCTTGAATTAAAATCTTGACTGCAGGAAATATTAAATAGCAACCAAAACTAAGAAAGCCATTTCAGGAGAGTATCTCATTATTAAACTGCTTCTCCTTTCAAGTCACTATGCAAGTTCAAATGAAGGAACTAATGAGGCCACTAGATAGTGCACAGTCTTGGATCATCAGTAGCCAGATTTTATTTAATAGCTTCTTTCCAGTCAACTAAGTGGGGGACAGATGGCAGCTGATAACTAATTTCTGTGGATTATTATAAGAGTGAGTCACTTAAAATGGGATTTCAAAAATCTCTTATAAGAGTTGCATATGGTCCAACAGGACTGATGTCCTTGTGTGGAAGTTAGCAATACCTTCTTTTTGCCTCCAGGACACTGCTCTACTCTTCACTTAATCCAAATAAGACTTGTGCGGCAAAAGCCATAAATACAATCTTTTAAGTATGACCTTGAAAAAGTAACCCAATTAAATCAATTTGATATTTATTCAGCTCTGACATGCTTGTAGCATCATTTGTTATATGAGCCTTTCAGACTTATCAGCCAACTTAATCCATTTCATTCTAATTTTTTTCTGCTGTCTTTATTTCCATACATCTTCATTACCAGCACTGCAGTTCAAACTGCCACTGACGGGTTAAGCAGGAGATATTTATTAAATGTAAACTCAAACAAATGTTAGCACAGAGCTACTGAAAGCACAGAGATAAAAGGCCATTTTCTGGCTTAATTAAAATTAATCAGAAATAATGGACTGCCTTAAGAAGGAATAATATAAACACTTAACACTAATCTCACAAGACTCAACTTCTACAACAATATGAGACTCCAAGTCTCATTGACTTAACATAATATTTAGGAATAGAGGAAGGTTTAGAAGAGATCAGAATAAGTTCTCTTACATGATAAAATTCATAACTTTCTACTTCAAAGTCCTATTGTAATGTTTTAAAACAATTCATTAGTAAGAGTTTCCTTCTGATGTTGATTAGTCAGAAAGGCTTTTGTAATGTGATCTTAATAGGCTATTAATACCAGGACAAGATTAAGGGATTTGTTCTATCCTTCAGTAGTACATGTAGCTGCTTCTGAGTGGAAATTATCTATTTGTATTGATTCCTGTAGGACATGTTCTTAGAGGTTCACTCCCATCTTTACATTATTTTGGCAAAAACTAACTGCCTACTGGCAACATTTAACTTTTCTACTCTTTTTTTTCTCAAAATATCTGGTTTTCATTTTGTGACTGTCCTTGAACTTAGTGTGCCTTTTCCGCTCTATTTTCTACCTCAGTTTTCAAATAGTTATATTAAAAGAAGTGATGGGAAAAAACACAGCAAACCATGATTTTGCTAGAATAGTGCTGCCCTCGTCTACCTTGCCTTTGGTGAAATATTTGGTCCCGCATGCTGAGTAGAGTATAGCTGTTGAAAGAGATTGTTAGCAAGAAAAATTTAGTTGTTACAAATCCTGCAAAGCACATTCAGTTCTTAGGCTTTTTACATCAGTGTAATTCAGAAAATTATTCCCAATTAACTAGATTATATATAACTTATTATATGGTTGTGCAAACACCTCAGAAATAAAATAATCTTTTTTCATTTTATTTTAGTTTACCTTGGAAGTAGATTATGTTAAATCAGGTTTAGATCCTTTTAACGTTAGTGTTCAGATAATTATTTATGTGGTTTACTAATGCAATTTAAATTCACACCTTTAGACCATTTAATTAATTTTCTTCTATGTCCTCACGTCAGACAGACCCTTCTCCTTCTTTAAAAGCTGTTCCTTTCAAAGCTGTGTCTGTTGTACACCCATAGGATTAGGAAGATTTCATTACATTTCTGCTAGGTTATTTTATGAACCTATCTGTTTCTGTTTTCTCCTATGCAACAGATAATTGATATAAATGCAGCATCTCTCTTCCTCCTGAGTTATTTCTGTTCCTTTAGGAAGACTCACTCTGGCTAGGGCATTTGTAAGGAATTGTTACAGCCCTTAGGATACTAAGGCTGGCAAAAGGTGTCATGTTCTTCTAATTTAAGAGTTTGAGCCTATCTAAGATCGTCCAAAAGAAAATTTGTCCTTGGTCTCTTAATGAAATTCTAACACAAATATTTGCTGACAGCTGTTACACTAATTTGTGAATACTGTACTTTTGTTATTAACACAGGTCAACTCACTGAGGTACTGGCCAAAATATGCCACTTTTAATGAAGAACATAGGCAGGGATCTCCCATATTGTAGTGTTCACCCCTGACAGGCATTAAAGTCAGATGAGCTGTTTGTTCCCACCATACCTAGTAGGAGACTGTTACTCTGTGATGAATTCCTTCTAATATCCACCTAAAGATATTGATGAACAGATAATGTGCTTTTGTTTTATTCTGTGAGTACTATAGATCTCCTTAGCCTAAGATAATTCATGAACAATCATCCCTAATTAACCTACATTTTGATTGGTTATTTCAAAAACATTGTGTCTACCCTGTCTTTATGATCAGCTAGCTCTATGATCAGTATGTCCCTTTTTTATATTTTTATGGGCACAAACCCCTTTACAAAAGAAGCTAAAGCTATTTTTATCTTACATTCAGTAGGTCTGTGATGGCTTAGTGCTCTATCCAGACAAAATTAAGAAACTTCTTTATTTGCTAACTGCATAGCTATTGATTACAGTCCAGTACTAACTATTTCCTAAATTCAAGTCAGGCACGGAACAATCTCCAAATATTTTTATTGCTCTCAGGTGCAAGATGTAACATATTAGTCAGTCTAGCAGTGAAAAATGGAAAAGAATTAGTTTGATCCCTTTTTTCCATGCATTTTTGGTTACTGATATATGAATATAAAAGTTTGGAAAAATAATACAGTGATCTATTCAAAGAAGAGTTATGAAAAGAATTCACATCGAACACTTATTTCAAAAGTAGTTACCTTATTTAAAACTTTCTATGTCATAAAACAACAGTAAGTGTATATTACTATCCCATATCAAGAAGAGTTGCCTGCAATATCTTTTAATTCTTAATTTTAAGAAACACTGCAAAAACTGGAAGGTCTGAAATTTTAGGTAAATGTACTGCTAGCTCCATTTAAACCTTCTACATACATACAAACAGAATTAATATTTGATGAAGGATAATTCTAATGTTCTTTCTTGGGAGAAAAAGCAAATAAAATAATTACATAATAAAAGTCACAAACTTACACTGCTGTTAAGTGGTGCATTAATAAAGAAGCTTAGCATCACCTCCACAAGTAACACAGTATATAAAAACTGTATAATGTGCATCTCAAGAATGAAAAGTTTTATAAAGGGCACAAGCTTAAGCCAACAAAACAAAGTCAAATATTTGCTGAGCTCTCACAAAAACACGGAGCTTAATATGGAAATATTAGCATGCCCAAAAGATAAGCAAGATTCAAGATTAAAAAGCTAATTAAAAAAAAAGAAAAACAAACACTTAAATATATGACCAAGGCAGTGATGCCTGAGACAGGTTCTAGAATGATATTCTGAATCACTAATTTACAACAGAAGGTGAACTCCTTTTCTACAGAGTAGAAGGAGATACATGTCCACTCCTGAATATCCCAGGATGACATTTGAGTCTAATATCTGTTGTGTTGCCTAACAGTAATGTCATGAAACTATGAGCAATAATTATTACTCAGTTTTAGTTTTGAACTGTTCTGTCCACTAATAAGAAAACCTTCCTTTCTCCTCAAACACAACACACACATTTTTCTTACGGCACATTTTCTGAAAGTCTTTATGAAGGAAACCCATTTGTTTTTACTGCTAATGATATGTTCTGAACATCATATTTTGAAAAAAAATTACTTTTTTTTCCAGAAACACCTAAACTTCCTAACTTGTAGTATATGCTACGTATGATACATCATTGTCTCTTCAGGAAAAGTACTTTTCCCTAAAAGGATACCAGTTTTATACTGGAACTTTCATAATAAAAGTATTTCAATGCCTCAGGAAAGTAAGCTATAGATTTTCTTGTGTTTCACTGGCATTCTTGCTCAAGTGGCAGCAGCTCCTCCCTTAGCCAGGCATTGTTGGAAGAAGAGACAGAATACCTGCATAGAATAATGTGATGTAGAGGATAATAAAGAGGTATAGAATTTCAGCACTTTTGAGAGCCAGAAACCTACAGCAATCTTGCACCTGGAGAAGTTGTCTCAGGAGAGCCATTTAATGAAAATGCACTGTAATTGCAAGAACAGGAATTGCTGAGCAAAGCTTTATTGCATCTTTCCACTATTTTTGGGCTGTCTTCAATTTTAGCTGGAAGATTGCACATGGGAATCTCTGTGCATCTTTCAGAAAGAAAACAGCAAAGTGAATAACCAAAAAAAACAGAAGAATTCTCTCCAGTAACATAATTTGCAAATCCAAATAGACCTCATCCAAACTGATGGGGTTAATGTTTGAAACACTGTTGCAAAGAACAAGGGCATCTGTTCATACACAAAAAAAATACAAGTATTACCCAATGGAAAAACATGACTAATGCTGTTTTTCACCCCTTCTATTACAGTCTCATTCCTCCTCCTGCCATTAATCTATTTCCTTTTTTCATCCTTCCTTTCCTTTCTTGGGCCTTGCACAAGCTTGTGCAATTTTTTTGTTGTTGTTGTTTTTTTTTTTGGGGTTTTTTTGTGTGGCTTTTTTTTGTTTGTTTGGGGTTTATTGTTTGTTTTTGTTTTGCTTTGGGGTTTTTGTTTGATTGTTTGTTTGTTGGGGTTTTATTTATTTATTTATTATTTTTTAGCGTCTGCATTATTTCAGAAAGTACTACCGAGCAAGAAAGGAGTGGAAAATGGAAAAAAGAAAGACTGGAATAAAGAGCAGGGCTTAATGTTGAATACGGTATTCCCAAAAATTTTGAATTGAAGCTTCCCAAGAACTTACATTACATAGTCTTCTTTGCCATATATTCCACATTAAGCTTAGCTGAAGTAAACCCAATAATACTACCATTAACTGACTTTATGAACAACTAAAAGATTATGGAAATTGCAAGATATGGAAATTTCAGGGAAGATCAGCATATACATGTATTCTAAAATAAATTGCTATTCAATGAGATAATGGAGAGACAAAGGGTACTGTCCCAGAGAATGGGCATGCTCTCTGTCTCCATCTGAATGTAGATAGAAATATTACAGAGATTAACATCTGAGTTTAAGCATCTGGATTATTCTGGGTAGAATACCCTTACTGGACCTGCAGATTATGACTGGGAGAGAAGAGGTGAGTACTTTCAAAACTTCTTTGTTGCAATGATAAAATTTTTTGCTAAAAAATCTGTGAGTGACTATCTCTACTCTTTTCAAATTAGCGGGAATTTGTGGAAAAGCTGTGGAAGTCTCATGAAATTCACCTTTGCTATAAAATGGAAAGATGAAATAACATGTGCACTGAAATGCTACTTTACTGATCACCTGATTTGATGTAACATTAAATATTGTTAAGGTATTTGGGATGTCTTTTAACAAGAGTGGAATATAATTTGTATTAGTGGTTTCAAACAACCTTTCAGCGACGACACACCGAGGAAAAAGTTGGGTTTCTCTCTTGGACATTAGGAAAAAATAACCCTCAAAGTAATTATGGATTATAATAGACTTATAAAATTAAGCTTTTATGGGGGGTTCTTCCTCTTTTGGTTTCTTTGGGTATTTTTGTTGGTTTTTTGTTTTTTTCTTGTGGGGAGGGTTAGCGGTTGAATGTACATATCAGCTTACAGACATCTTTATGTTTTGAAGCAGAAAAACTTCTCTCTCCAAAAATTCAATCTCTTGAAGAAGGGCAAAAATATAAATTCTAGTTTGGTGTTTTCAGAGCTCACGGAGACAAGATCATATGGAAGACTATTAAAGCTCTTAAGCAAAATATGGATCGTCTCTTATTTCTCTCCAGAATACAAAGCAGACAGCCAGGCTCAGATTCTCTGCTATGTTCAGAATGAGGAGGTACCAGTAAAATCTATTACAGTTCTTTTACTAAAGCATAGGTGAGGTTGTATTCTATTGAATTCCTGTTCTTTTTTCATAGGAAATTGGTTTTGACAATTCTCTGCCCTTTCCACCCTCTTCTAAAAATGTTAACAATAACTTCATCTACCCGGATTTGGTTTTCTCTGTTATCACTACTCTGTTATCACTACCCAGTTTATCCACTAATTGTATAAGTGGTATGACATAATTATGAATCAGGGGAATAAACATCTCCTCCTCTTCCAATTTCTTTTTGTAAATTTTACCAAGCAGATGAAAAAATCTGCTCCTGAAGATTTTTATTTTATTTCTTACTAAATTGTGACCTGAAGAACTGTTCAGTAATGACTACTGCAAGTCAGTAGTTCATGTAATGAAATTAGTTCCAAATTTGCATAGAGCTTATAAGTACAGTGTGAACTGATACACAAATGAATTTTTGAGAAATTCAAATTATGAGTTCTTATTAGACTGTAATATTTCTGATTCACGACACACCAGCTGCTAAAACTCATTTTACAAATTCCTGTGATATTTTTAAGGGCATCTATTATAATTTTTGCTGAAGATATAGCTGGTCTATTGAATGTAAAAGAAAATGGAAAAAATGTTTCTTATTTCAGCTACATCGTGAAAAAATGTCAAATTTCAAGTTAAATAACTCACACAAAAATATAAGTTTATATGTATTACAGTGTATTACAGTGTATGTGTTTCTTAACATGTGTGGTATAGGTTAGAACAAGAAATGTTTATGAAAACTCAGAAATGAAAATTCTCTCTAAAATAAAAACAGATGTTTTGATGTAGTGGTTTTCCCTTGTTTGTTTGTTTGTTTGTTTGTTCCCTTCTTCCTCTGTTCTCTGTCTCTGTAGTTGTTCAGTTTCATCTCAGAACTGCAGTGTCACAAAGGATGCCTTACTGTTCTCTACTAATAATTTGCCTGAATTTTCATACTGGAACTTTTACAGTAAACTGTAAGATTGAATTTGGAGAAGCATGTGGAAGAGGGTAGGGGAAGAGGGATGCATCTCTCTTACTGACCATGAACACACAATGAGATATGCACTCCATGCAATATTAGAGGGAAGTCACTAAGTGACCTCTGCCCTATGAGCACTGTGGTTACACCTTAACTTGGTTCTACAGCAAAATTCCCACTGATGTTAACTGTAATATGATAAAGGCTACTGTGAGAGAACAAGATAGGTCACTATGTCTCTGAAGACTGATAATGTGAGATTCTGAGTTTTGTTTGTGAAATACATAAATGAAGGAGTGCCGAGAATGACCAGCCCACCCTTACAGCATTTTCATCCTTATGTTTCTTTTCACACAAATAATGACTATATTGACATTTTATGATCTGTGCAAGATGAAGAGGAGAGTGTGTGACACCATAATGTCACAAGTCAATAGACTCCTTGAGAACTTGCCAAACCTCAAAAACATGAAAATCCTCTTTACTACTGATTCAGCATATGCCTGTGTTTACTGTGATAACACTCATTTTCCCCCTCATGAGCAGAGGTTCTTGGTCACACATTTCTAACAGCAGAGAGCTTTTAGTGATCTTTCAATTGGAATAGTCAATGACTTGAAAAGTATGGCACAGTTTTATAAAAATTGCCTCAAAATCAGAAGTATATATCTGGATATAATCAGGAGGCAAGTCTAGCTTTTGTCAGCCTAATATCTTATCTCGGTCTCTACTGACTACAAGGTGCCTGAAGAATGAAAGTAACAAAATCTGCTACCAAAAACATTGGTGCAAAGCTCTTTATCTGAATTTTTTTCATATTATTTTTGTTAGAAAGGATGAGAACAGATTTATGCTCTCTCTGGGATTATATAGCAAGATCTCTGAAAAGACTGAAAAAGTCCATTTATGCACAAAGAATATATTGAATTTTCTGGAAGCTTATTACTGAGTTCCAGAATCATATCTTTCTGATTCAAATTATCTGCATGGGAACTACTTACACTTCTCTTTCCTTATACGAAGATATATCTTAGTTTCCTTCTTTAAGAGATTTTTTGTGTGGTTTGGAGACAGAACATCTGTGTATAACACTGTTCTCAGGGTGATAAATACTGAGAGAAAATAATGTTTTCAGCAGATCGAGGAGTATACGGAATGTAGTAGAGTCGGAGCTAAAGATTCAGAATATTTTTTTCATGTTTTGACAAAAAGGAGGAAAAGAAAAGTATTCAAATGCTGGCATCTGAAAACTGTTATGAGATTATTCATAGTTAAGCAAAATGCAATTAAAAGATCAGTATGATATCTGTTGACAGGTGAATGGAATTTTGTTTTAAAAGAAGTTAAAAATAGATATGAAGATCACTGTTGAGTAAAAAGTCTTGGCAGGTAACTAAAAAAGAAACCATTTTTATGGGATATAAATGTTCACAAATGTGTGAAAAGCAATTCATTGTCTGCCACCAAGAATACAGATGTTTGCCTGGAGATTACTACCAAAGACATGAGCATTACACTAAAAACAAAATGTGCAAAGGGAGATTTCCCTGGGATTTGTTAGGTGTTATCCAAAGTAGACTGATGGATGAGAGGGAGAGGCAAGTGTATCTGCAGCAGATGTGTGAGGTACTGTAGGATCCTGTTCACTGCTCTATTCATAAGTCACATTTGTTAGTTTCTGTGGCAAGGGAAAGCTTTCACAAAGTACCCGCCTTAAATGTATGAAATTTGGAGTACATTTCCTGGAACCAGACAGAGCAAACATGCTGCTTTGGACTTCAGACTGCAGATTGAGTCCTTAGAGAGTGAAAGAAACCTGGTGACAAACGAATTTGTGAGTGTAAAACAGCACCGAAGGCCATTTTTATTAATAGTCCCGGAAGGAATATGACCTAAAGAACATAATTCTTGACTCTCAACCTCCTACAGCTGTTACTAAGCTGACACTGCTGATTTACTCCTCTCTCAGGCCCAGTCCTGAAGTCACAAAGCAACAATATATTTCCAGTTGATGCTGTACTGAGGCCTCAGAACCACTGGAAGGTACAGATTTCTGATTCTTCATTTATGCCTTCACAGTAAAGCAAGAAGATATGGCACCTTTTAAGGCCATTAAACCCATGCATTTTTGACACTGGCCAACTCTCAGGCTTGATATAATTCTTTGCAATGCCAAGCAGTGGATTGCTGCATGCTGACAAGCTCTGCAATGACCTCAAAGAGTTTAAGAGCTCCTGATGCAGGTGACAGAAAATAGTAAATAAAAAATTCAAGCTACAAGCAAAAAGTCAGAAAAGTGCATCAAAATAAATCAGGTTTCAGTAAAGATAGACTGTGCAGAAAGAACCAGTATGGCTAAATTTACACCTACAAGCATGCTTAAACTGTACTCATGAGCTGACCTAATGTCTAGCCCTGTCAGAAGAGTCTCTCACCTACAGAGCTCACCCCAGCTCCTGGCCACCGATTCCCACCAGCTCAAGCACTCCTGTGGCTTCTCACTAAGCAGACACAACTCCCTAATTTGGCAGAGAATTAAAACAGCATGAAAAGTCAATATTTTCTGAGAGTTGAATTGGCCTGCTAGAGTTCAGATGCATGACAACATGAGGACTGCTCATCCTAGGTTTAGAAACAACAGTGGGCAAAGCGGATTAAAGACAGATGAGACAGACTCTCTCAGGGGGAATGAAACAACTATATCAGCTTAGCTATATCAATTTCATATGTTTTTTAATGCCAGACCCCATTTCTCTACTGACTTTCCAGAAATATATGCTTACTTCCTCTTTTGAAATCAGGGATCTAATTTGGATTTTGTGTTGGTTTGGTTCATAGGATTTCCATCAAAGCAGAGAGGTTATTTGATACAGACAGACACCTTTCTTCTCTGTATCCCTGGGAACATTGCCATTATTGCATCAATCAATTCATTCAGAAATGAATGGCAACATGCACAAAATCAGTAGTTATCTAATACTTTAAACTCTCTTACTGTGTTCTCTTATTACTCCAACTTCTCACCCCACTACAGAAAAGAAAAAAAAAATCTTTGCAAATTTTTTTAATCTTGCTTTTCTGTTTCCTGTAATAATTTAAACCTAGAGACAAAGTCTGAAACAGTAGCTATATTTGCAATAATTCCCACTCAATAGCACAGAAAAGGAATAGTGGGATTGTGAGAATTACAGATTATTTTACTGCCAGGCCTGCATCTGAAGGTACATGTACAGCATATGGAGTGGGAAGAGTCTCGAAAGCTACCATTACTCTCGGTTCCTCAGGTGGTGTTCTCTCATTTTGGGTAGTCTTGCACTGAGACTCAGATCTTAGCTGTTTGCCCAGCCATTATCTGCAATGTACTTGACTAATGAATCACATGGGGGAAAAAAAACTAGCTGCTTGTAGTGATGCAAGTCCCAGAACTTACTAGTCCTTTCTATAGATTTTTTCTGTTAGTAAAACTCAATACTCTAAACCTTTTCATCTTAAATCGTCTCTGATAGACAGCAATGCATTTTATAATTCTTTTGGAAATAAGTTCCATAAGTAGTGCCTTGATGGAATTTACGTAGTTTGGAAAGTACTAGTTTGGTCAAAAATACTGAAGGCTCTTTTACTTAAGACTTTAATATGAAAAAACAAATATGCCTTTTTTTTTTTCTTTAATCCAGATGCCAGAGAATTGTTCACTATGTGCATAATCTTGACACTCTTTAAAAATAAAGTTGTTAATTAAAGCTGGTATTTAGAACTTCCTGCCAGCAGCTGTTGAGCGGTGATTTCACCCTGACAGTTTGAGGGTCTGAATCTGAGAGACAGGAAATCAGTTTGCATCCTGCTGTATGCAGACTTGTAGGGTAGGGTTTGTTAAAAAAATATACTCATCCTAATTAATTTTTTTAAAAAGACTTCAAAGTTCTACACTGAGAAGAAAATTACTCGTGGGCTTGCAGGATAAGAACTACAAATCCTGATGAAATCCCAGATGAATTTAGCAAAATTGTTTCTTCAGCTTTAGATATGATTTTGGATACACATAAAAATCAGCTGAAAGAGGAGACAGTGCAAAGATTCCGCTACAAATATTTCAGCATATAAATTCCTCACTTAAGAATTTGCCCTTTTTTTTTCAGTTTTCAGTAGGCATTTGTGTAGCCAGGTTCTACTGGCATGAATTATAAAACACTAAAAAGAAATAACTTTCAAATTACCTTGTTTAAGCAGCCAAGCTGAAAATCCTAAGATATAGTATCTTTTAGTATTTACTGTAAAGCAACAATATGAGGTAGCATACATAGCAAAGAGCCTACCTGATGCTAAAATTTTGATTTTATGCTTTTAAACACACATCTTTATCAATCTGCCATTATCAACATTTCAACATCCTTCAAAACATCGGAATCTTTTGCAAAAATTATAGGCAGATACTTTTTCCTATGAATCTGACACCATCTCCTTGTGGTCATTGCAAGACAGACAGCAAGTCATCACTTTACGTATGCATATGTATCCTTTGCCAAGTCAGGGGAGGACTAAACAGTCTGCTAACTTGTGAGATGAGGCTGCCACTTAAGAAACAGAACCCTCTCCTTGACTAATGCAAATAAATAAATTATGGTTATTTAGGTGTGGGTGAAAGAATGGTGCCTTTGAGTGTTCCTTTCTGTCCCTCATGAAGACTTCACAAGCCACAGTACTTGTATATTTATTCTGTCTGAGGAATGTAAGCCAAGCAGCAAACTGAAGCACACATTTCTCTTATGTTCCACACATAAACATGCCAGGATATGATTTGTTTTCAGTGCAATGCTGTGAAGCCACACATTTCAGAACAGTCACCTGAGTTTTACAAAGATACAATTCATACCTGCCCTCGGGGGGGATATTAAGTCAGTGTTCTCCCTGGAAAGGCTGCAGCAACATCTTGTCTATTTGAAGTTCTCAGAATTCTTTCAAGATCACTACAAGGAGGTGTATTTGGCCACTTTTTGTGGCTCATAGGCTGTGAGGTCTTGTTTGTGCTAAAACATGGCTGCTGCCTGTGTAAATGCTGCACTTTAGGTTTGCTCAAATGCACAGTCAAAATACAGTGCTGACTCATATAGATTGATTTCCTGGGATTAAAACAACAGAATCACTTTGAGACAGAACATTATATAGAAACAGAAAATGAGGCGCAGAAGCAAAACTGATTTTTAAAAGTTGTGGCTGAAACATGAAAACACTCATTAACAATTTTTAACTTAGGTCCAAGACCTTCAAAACATTTCACTGTCCAGTGAACTCATCCTTAAAACTTTGCTGCAATTCAGCACACTTTCGCATCTTTAGCAACTTATCTGTCTATAAATGTCACCTGATCCCAATACATACAGGAACTTCAGTCTTGGAAGCCTACAGAGTCTTTTTCATCAGAGGTTGCTCCCTGACCTACAGCTGACTACAGCTTTAGTTCCCATTACTTTTTCATGAAAGTTCTTACTTAACACTATATGGGTAGAATGAAATGTTTCCATTAAAAGTATTTGAATATATATGTTTACTGGGACCTACTGTTCCTGACTTATCGTGTTATATCAATCAGGAGAAGAGCAAAGGTCTCTAATACTTCCTGTGTATTTTTGAAGTAATTTGGAAAGTTATTTTATCTTGTTGTCACAGTATTTCTCCATTGATTGAAGGTTCTCTTTCTCTTTATTTCCAAATATGTCTTGCTCATGTTCTGAGATAAGGGTTTGAAAGAATAAAACCTTCTAACTGGAAAGTCAGATAGAGGGAACAGGAGGATGTCTAATTGGTGTTATGCGCATAAAAAAAAAAAAAAGTCAAGCATTTCCTTTCTGATCAAGGGAAAATTCTCAAATCAATGAATACATTTAATAAGGAAATCTCCAGTTTTTCTTGGAATGATTGTGTTTTTTCCATTGCATTAGAGCAACAGAGTGAGGTTTCATGCAGTTTATAGTGGGGAGGTAATATTTATATCATCTAACTCTGAAAAACTGTATTTGTTAGGTAAATTTTTCAATATATGTAGCCCAAAGACAGACTAAAGTTTGTTGTGTTTTTTTTTTTTTTTTTCGTCAGCATTTGAAATAGTTTCTAGCCAAAATCAGAGAGCAGAGGAGAAACTGGGTAGCTGAGGGCCTTGCAATGTTGAGGAATTGGCTTAGAGAGATAGGCTTACATGGCTTAACTAACTGAATCATGACGTGTTTTGAAGTGGTGGATGAAAAGGTCAAAGTGCTTTGGAGAAGGACAAAAAAGTACTAGAGGAAAATGAAGGGAACCTTTCCTGGATGATTTCAAATCCGCCAGTTTGCATGAACTTGACCAAAGAGCACTCTCAGAACATCACTGGCTGCAGGTTTCTTTCCAGCATCTCCTCACATTTGGGCTCTGCTACTGGACAAACCATGTGTTCTCAGTAGAACTAGGTAAATGATAGCCAGGTAACCTTTCATTTTGATCTGGGGACCACCATCATAGAGTCCAAAACTAATCTTTGAACTTGCTGAAGATTAATACCAAAAAGGAAAAACATTTAAGAACTATACCATCCTCCATGGAGAACTTGAAAAATAAAGAATAAATAGTTATTGCATTAGAAATGGGGAAGCTTATACAGGGGGCAATACTGAAACAAAGAACCTGTTTCAGAATTAAAACAATTAGAAAATCATTCTAGCTATATATCTATATATGTTATACTGATGTACTGAGGTATAGCAATACAAGTCAAATACAAAAATAACAATCTAAGTCTCCTTTTATTGATTTTTTTGCACTTGAACAAACATATTTTTGTATTTAGATATTTATAAATTTTCAATATAAACAAAAATATCATGCTTCCTTTAAAGGGTATTTTTTACTTCTTGAGGAAACCCTTTCTAAGGAGCTAGAAAACTGGTACTTAGGAAACAATGGGGAAAGAATAAACACATGCAGGATGGAAATGGGGTGGAGCAATCTTTTGGAGATATATTTAACTAATCTCTTCCTTTTTTTTACTATGGGGGTTTTTTTGTTTGTTTTTGGGTGTTTTTTGTAGGGTTTTTTTGGGGGCTGTATTTCGTGGGGTTTTTTTGTTTGTTTGTTTGTTTTTACTTTGACTAGGCAAGGACAACTCCTGTTTTCTCCATTAACATCAAATAAGTAACTAAAAATAGGATTTCTGAATTGAGAAAGTGATGTCATATTTGGAAGTGCTGCTTTTGTTGACAGTTGTTGGGAGAGGCAGTATTGAGAGTTGAGTGGTAGATAATGATTTGGAACTAGATCAAATAGCAAACTTTCCATTAGAGCCTGCAAACACTCTTATTCTGCTTTATCTTTAACCTCAGCAGGCAAGTAGCTATTCCAAAACCACTAAAAGGCTGCCCTCTGTGTTCAGATCATCTCTACAAGGTAACTGTCCTTTCCACCTTTGGATTCTGTTTTACTGCTCTAACATAATTGTAATTATTCCATTATTATGCTCGAAGATGAAACACAGCAAATTTGATGAGTAATTTCTACAATTTAAACTTCAGCATGGGGGTGCTATTTCAGCAACATATTTTTGAAACAGCTGGAAGTCAGTATTCCACAAAGAACCTTCAGACACTTGAACATTTCCTCATTTGTTTTTTCCACAACATGCATAATGAGAAACCCTTAGCAAAATAAAACAAGATCCAATGAGAGTAAGTCCAAGTATCATTAAAACTGATAATTCCATTAGTTTAAATCCAGAAATGCAAGAGAATACATTCCCTCAGAAGTTTGCCAGTCTTTTCAGTTTATGCTAAACTTCCTTGCTGTTCTTTCCCTGTCTCAGTCTTTAATTCCCACTGTCCTCTTCAAATCATGTAGAAAACAGAGAGCCATGCCTTGATTCCAGCAATGTGAGCTGATGTCACATCTGATCAATAATAAGACCAAAGTTTTCTAAGTGTAAAAAGTGGTCTTATCAAACTAATACAACACTATGAAAATTTGTCAGAGAAACCCTCTTTTCTCAGATTTTTTTTTATTTTTATATATATACCCACTTCCTCTCTATATATTTGAGTGTGTTAGTGTGTGTATTCTATGTAAATACAATTCTTTTAGAGACACCATTTTTTATACTGTGAAGACACCTAAAGATGCAAGCATCCTTTCTAAGTGCTTATTGCCAGTGGTCCAGCATCTCGTCAAAAACCATTTGGTCCATTATTTTGCACTATTTTAAAGAGCTGAAGCACCTGGTCATAATTTTTCCAGTAGGTTTTACAGTATAGAGTGCACCAATTATTCTTGATAGTCCAAGTGATCTAAACAAAATCATTATAAGCAGTCATGAGTAGCAATAAAAGCTTTTACCATAGACACCACAAAAATAAAGAATAGTATTTTTCTAGTAGTAAACAAATCACCAGGAGGCTGGAGACAGTGTTTGGACTTCATAATAGTCACAAATTTGCTTCAAAGCCCTCCGTTTTAAAAGAAAACAATAGAACAAAATTAGGAAACAGTTCAGTAGAATTATTCAGTTGAATTATCTTCATTCCCTCTCTTTCACTTTTAAAATTTTATGAATATTGCCAAAAATAAAGTGAGTCTCTAAAACCAACATTACTACAAGCCATTATAAGAGTGACAGCTGCTTTTTTTTTTTTTTTTGCCTCTAGGTGAAAAAGATAGACAAGCTAATTGCCTTTGAAGTATCAGGCTTTTTTTCGGTACTGGATCTCATTACAGTCTGCTTCCATTACTTATTTTTCTCAAGTTTTGAGGCTGTATACCTCATAATGTAAACAAATTTATTCAAAATACAACTGTATGCCAGAATCTTTTCTTAAGTTTATCAACAAATAACTATAAAAAGTGACCTGACTTTTTATTCATGACTTATACCACCAAGCTGTCCACTGGGACATAGCTTAAAATAAAGTTTATTTTCCAGTTTGATCTGGTATTTAAAAGCAACAAGACTTGTGAGACCTGACCTCTGTTACTACCTTTGCTTCGTGCTGGTTTGTAACATTAGATTCATACCCCTTCTTTTCACACGTGCAATGAGAAACTGCAGAAATGAAGGGGAATATTCACACCACGCAAAGATAAAATATAAATTAGTCTCTCCTGGACTACTTTAGTAGTCCAGAAGTCTCTGCTTCCCTCTGACTCAATTTTGCAATCTCTAAAATATGCAGTTGTTACTTATCTAAGAGCAAGGCTTGGATGATTACTTACCTTAGAGTTACAGAACTTAGAGAAAAGCACTACAGAAGTGCAATATATCACATTTTTCTTCAATTCTAAATGAGAGAAGCAGCATGACTTGAGATTACAATTTTATGAAATATGTTAAAGGTTAAAAAAAAATTACTTATACCATTGGCCACTTAATGGGTTTTACAGTCTGGCTAAAGTTACTGGAGACCAAAAATCAACTCATCTTTCAATGATCTGAAATAACTGCAGCTTCATAGAAAGTGAAAAAAAAATCGAAAAACAAGGATTTTCAGAAACTTTATGATATTTCAAATGGGGAAAAATTGTTTCAGGTGGAATGAAACATTTTTCTCAACTGAAAATGAAGTGTTTTGTTTAATGCCAGCTTAGTTAATGCTTTTTTTAGCCTCCTTTTTAATTTCGGTCACATTGAAAAGAAAAGTACAGCTGTGTTAAAAAAATTGCTTCATTTAAAAACTGTCAAAACAGTATTTCTACATCTCCTTTTTTCTCACCCTAACTGAAATTATTCACAAATGTCACTCAATAGTTGTTTTTCAATACTATTTTTGGCAAAGGTTATACACACTAATAAAGATTATTTTGCTCAGTCCAGCAGGAAAAATACAAGTGTAGATCTAACCAGAAGCAGTAGTGGTTCAGATTATCCTACTTTTACCATCACTTCAGTTTTTGTGAAAACAGTCGAGTCTTACTTTGCACTCCATACTCCATATTTCTGAATGCACGTTGCATGTTCTCCATGATCTATTGACTATCATGGAAATCTTGAGCTCAGAACCCTTGTGTAGCACTTTTTCTTGCCAACCAGTTATATTGACTAGGTCAAGACTTAGCCGACAGCATAAGCTGTAGAGAAGTATTCTGCCTTTCAACCCAGAGTCCTTGCCTTTCTCAGTGTATCTGAGCAAGCTGCAAAGCTTTCTGCATCTCAGATGCTCTCTCAAAGCAAATATGGAGTACTTGCCTATGAGCAGGGCCTCCTGCAGCAATATTTTCAGCACTCTGAAGCTATATGAAGGTATGCAGCATAACTGAAAAGCAAAGGTATTAAGGTATCCTGGATGAGGCAGGGAGGGAATACTTCAAAAAGCAAAGTAAGCATTCTGAAGGGTTAGAGAATGATTGTTTCTAGAACGAGGTCTTTCCCCACAAGCCCCTGACAGCACTTTTATACTTAATTCCTCAGGATGAAAACGTCATATGATTGCTATGCTAACCATTGAAACTGTTTCAGGAATACAATAATTACAGTCTAAGATATACAGCTTTTTTTGGTATGCATTTTAGTGGGAAGAAAGGGAAAAGTAATTAGATATATCTGTTGCCCTCTTAAGAGAGGATCATGCTAATCATGAATTGCTAATCATAACCTGATAACACACTTCAAAAGCCTCACAAACACTGTCAATAAACTTAATCAGCTACAGTGCACTCAGAAATTTGGGGGCGGAAGCCTATGAATACAGAGTTCACCAAGGGGAGAGTTCTTGATGGCTAAGTTTTAGAACAGGATTTTGATCACTGGCTACATCTAACATTTTCATTCTGCTTCTGATGGGTCATGCTTGCGTGAATCAGTTAGTGCTGAGGATCCAATGCCAGTATGTTACGAATTCCCAATGCTTCTCAGGGTTTTACTGTGTACTGACTTTATTCTTGTCCTACATGAGGACGTTAGTGGTTGGCATACGTTAGGTACCCTCCCCAAATCCAACTTCTAGTCTGGTTTTAAATAAACCCGTAGGAGTTCTTTGAGTTTATGCCATGGTTGAGCCAAGGCATGGTAAGTAGATTGATTTAAAAATGCACTCCTGATCAGAAATAAAAATCTGAAGATTTATACAGACATACTCAGTTAGATGCAGGATATTACACTAGATTGTCCATCAGCCTGGTAATGTAGGGTGGTTTTCTTATGGCAGTCCTTGTAAGAAATAACTGGAACTACTTTTTTACCATTTCATTTTCAGAGCATACTCTTGCTTCAAATTAAGATAGGTTTATTTTATTTTTATTGAAATAGAAAAGGGTAGCTCATCCTTCTGCAGTACAACATTTTTGGTTGTAGATTAAAAAAACATAACAAAAATATTCACATTTGGACAAACATTTCTTAATTCTACGAGCCAGAAATAGTTTAGGGAATACTTTTGTTACTTCTGAGTTTGTATTTTTCTTTAAGTGAGGGTAGTGAAGTATGTCCTTACTTTTTAAGGAGTATGCTATATAGAAAAAAACCTGGACACTGACTGCAAACTCTAGCCTAGGGACAGGGGAAGTTTTTTCTGATAATTTTATTTTTAATTTTTACAACCATAACTCCTACTCAGACTTGTCATTATGTACTCTTGTAGAAGGCAATAAGTTTTACAGAATTAGTATCTTTAAAAAGAATAATAAAAAATCCGTGCCTGCAGTGCTTAATTGTAATGTTAAATTTAACATTAATGCTTAATGTTAAATTGCTATTCTTTACTTCTCCTATTTGTTGGCTCATCAGTAGTATTACTACTTTTTTATTTGGGCTTAATTACTGGAATCTTTAAGGAATGATACAACTTAAAGTCTAAGAGGAGACTGAAGACTGTATATGAACTAATGTTTTAACATTTTTCAGTCTATCTGAACTGCTTGCAAATATAAACACACTGAATTTTACAAACTGAACTTTTTTTTTTTCAGATGAGTGCACAAAACAATGAAAGAGTAAATATATTAGCTTTGTTTTCAAGTAGACACGTTTTCTGCACATTTTAGCTTATTAATTAGACCTAATTTACAGTTTAAAAAGCTGCTACCTATCTTTGTGACAGACAACTGTCCAACTTATCTACTAGTCTATATTTCTAACTCCATAGGCATCTAAACTCTATTTATCATGAAATTTCCTTTGGCATTTAACCATGTCTATCGTCATCTACTAAACAGAGTAAAAGATGCAAAAATCCTGGAGACAAGGGTCTAGATGTTCATCCCTTGCCGAAGAGTAGACAAGGCAACAGGACACAAACAGATTCCTAATTCTCTTTGCTATCCTGTGACTCCCAAATTTATAATGGGAGGGAATCTATTTCAAGAAAATATTACAGAAAAAGCCCTTACCTAAGATGCTGTATGTTTTGGTAACTGGCTGATTTTTCTTTGGTTTGGGGATATGAACAAGAATTCTTAAACTGAGCAAAATTTATTCCCTTATACTGCTCTAACCATGAGCTTGTTGTGTAAACAATCTCTGACTAACTTCACCTAGAGATGACTATTACCAGAATTTTGTGTGACTTGAGTAAAAAAGGGAAGGATATGCAGAATTAAAGGATCTGGTTTCTCTAGTCAGAGTGTATTATCACTTTAGATAGAAACAGATGCTTTTTTGCATACCGATCAGGCCCTTCAAATTGTAGACTTGTCCTGGAAAGACTCAGAAGTGAGTATTTCCTTGTCCTATTGGTTCAGAATGCATTATACAGAATACTTGAAACTTGTCTTCCACTGCACTAGACTGAAAACATACTAGCTAATCCTAGGGTTAACAATGCTTTTCTAGCAGCCACAGTCAGAACCTGTGATCAGTATAGTGTCATTTCATTTATTTCCTATAAAAGCAGCTAAATACTCATCATCTGAACCATTTCATATTGCACTTGCAATAAAAAATACATTATAAAGAACAATCATACTCTGATGGGGATGGATTACATAGCTTATTGGGTCTATTCCATCTATAATTTTCATGATGGCTTCTTGAGTGACTTATGCTGCACTAATCTGCTACTCCATGGTAGAAATGGATTTAGAGCAAATCTTTCTCCACAGGTGGCATTTCCCAGTAATGAATTCTGCCATTCAATTATATAATCAGAGTAATTTCTTCATGTTAAAAAAAGACCCTTTCTTGAGTGGCACATAAATTACCACTGGATTAAATTAGTGCTACTGCCAGAGCTTTAAGATTTCTCCAGTTGACAGACATCATAGTACTGGTAACGATGAGAAAACATGTCAATTCAGAGATTTTTCAACTTTATTTTTCCATCTCTTTACACTGGTTTCTTCCTGCTTGCTTTTACAGTAATGTGTGCCTCAGGTATCTTTCAAATTATTGCACCCAGAGCCACCACAGGAGACTTTCAGTGCTTCTCATTAGAAATGTTCATCTTTGCTGAGGAATGACCAGTTCAGTCAAATAGAAGGGAAGAATAAAGGAAAAACAACAACAAAAAAAGAGAGAGAGAGAGAAAGATTTTGACACTAATAAAATACTTGGTTTACAAATGGTAATAAACTTTTTCTGAGTATAACTGTCAGTTTGATTTACCCTACTACATCAAAGCTAGCACAGCATTAAAGAATTTACAAAATCAGAGCCCTCTCCTGAGTGCAATGGGATATCACATTTTGCATACACAGGCAGTAGTGAGAATACTAAACCCTACTAATTTGTTAGCATTAGACTTAGTCCCATGGTAAGACCTCAAATAAAACAAACACAAATCTGTATGGCTTGCAGAGTTATCAGTGATGAATTTCAAAGCACTTTATGCCTGATATGTCAATCTTTCAGTGAAACAAATAATCCAGATAAATTAATAAATAAATGGAAAGCAGAAGGGGTTTTTGTTTGTTTTTTTTTTTTACTTCTTTAAGTAGAGGTGAGACAAGGGAACACAAAATAAGTAAGAATAGCTAGTTGAAAAGGAAACAAAGGGGCAAGTATTTATGGATTCAGAAATCCATTTCACTATTTTATAAAGCAGTTGTGAAACATGTCTGCTTTCAGATGTTACAGGTTACCACAGATTTAACTGCAGCAGACTGAAAGTATGTAAGTCATCTGCATAAAGTTAAGAAACTTTTTTATTGTTCTTTCTGAAAGCATACTTAAGCTGTACTAGTAGTGTTGGTAATAGTGTTGCACACTGATGCTACAGTTCACTATGCATTACATAGTATTGAGCAGACTTCAGCCTGACCCAGCTGTGTCAAGTGCACCAATGGTGTACACATTATTATCAGACTAACACCATCATCCACACAGCCTCACTCCTTCTCTATTACCTGCTCATAATTTTTGACCCTAAGAAGAAAAATACAGTAAGGAAATCTTTTCTCATGACCATCAGGGCTTTTAAATAGTTGTCTAGAGAAAAAAGGGCTAAGTCTTCCATACATCTGTCCATTACACCAATAATGTCACAAAGAGTCCACCCCACTGATCTTCATTACAGCTACTTAAAACAGTTATCTATGGAATTAATTACTCAGTGGATGAAAAACCCAAACAAAACCCACAAACAAAATAAACATAACAAACCCCCCACATCTGAAACATTGCTCCTCTGTTCTTGGTCCCCTCACATTTTACCAGCCAGTATCTCTAAAGACCCTTTAGAAACTTCTAAGTGAAACAAAGGACTATTCTTTGAGCTCAAATGATTCCTTTAAGAACATTCTGCACTTGACAGCCTTTTTCAGAATCTAAGTCATGTTCCCTTTGGTCAACTCATCAGACAAGTTGTTTGGAGCACCTTTGACCCTAATTCTGGGACACATTCAGTGAGGAACTGCCTAGGGACTGGGACATAATGCTTCACAGATCCTCTGTGATCCAGACTTTTACCCTTCAGTACACACACCCAGAAGAATGGCAGTGCCTTTGTAGAAAATCAGTCAGCTTTGTTTCATACCTTTTCTTTTGTAACACCGGATACTGCAAGGAAAAAAACTTCCCAGCAGACATTTAAGAAATACTTCAGTCATACAGAAAATTGCTTCCTGGATTTAGCAAACTGTCCAAGACCATGAAGGAGAACAGTAAATATAAACTATAGAGGGTTACTATTCAACTCTAATAAAAAGTTAAAAAAAAAAATAAATTAAGAAAAAAAAAGCTAATGCACTGAAGAGAACAGAGAGATTATCACTGTAAGTGAGTACTGGACAAATACCAGGTCATAAGGATTTACAAATTTCTGAGAGTAAGAGCAACCAAGAGTGCACACAAACAAACACCTTGTGAAAGTAATCAAACTCAAAGGGTATCAATTTTTGCCACTGTAACCTTCTCTTTACATAATTTTCAATAGTTATCTACTACCTTTTACAGACATAAGGCAAAGAGAAGGCTTTGATGTAGAATTTTGTTGATAACATAGTTAACATAGCTAAATTACTTTTTAAAACTTATAGTTTACACAGAGTTACTTTGTAAAATTGTTTATGCACCTCTCTATATATTTCAGTTTGATGGGTAAACATGTAAAATTTAGTTAGATAATTGTCGTCACCCGTGTATTACCAAGCATATAAAACATATGACAATTTTTTGAATAAAATTATCATTTATATATCATAGAATCACAGAATGGTTTGTTGGAAGGGACATTAAAAACCGCCTTGTTTCAAACCCCTTGCCATGGGCAGGGACATCTTCCACTAACCCAGGTTACTCAGAACCCCAGCCAGCCTGATCTTGGACATTCATGACTTTTCTGGGCGGCCTGTTCCAGTGCCTAACTGCTCTTATGGTAAAGAATTTCATCCATGTTGGTTGTCATCAATTATCTCATTATTTTCCATGTACCTTAGCAAAAATTTCTGGAGGATATGCTCCATGCCCTTGCCAAGCATTTGAGGTGAGACTGATCAGCCTGCAGTTCCTGCCGTCTTCCTGATTTCCCTTTTTGAAAATGGAGGTTTTCCAGTCAGTGGGAACTTCACCAGACTGCTATGACTTCCCAAATATGCTGGATAGTGGCTTAGCCACTTCCTCAGCCAGTTCCCTCAGGGTCTATGGATGTATCTGGTCAGGTCCTATGAACTTGTGCATCCTCAGGTTCCTTAGATGTTCTTGAACCCAGTCTTTTGCTATAGTGGGCAGTTCTTCATTCTCTCAACCCCTACTTTCACCTTCTATGATTTTGGCAATGTGTCTAGAATGCTTGCTGGTGAAAACGCTTGCTGAGGCAAAAAAGTTGTTGAGTACTTCAGCATTCTCCCTATCCTGGGTAACCAGGTCTCCTGTATCCTTCCTAAGAGGACCCACATTTTCACTAGTCTTTCTCTTATGCTGATATACTTAAAGAAGCTTTTTATGTTATCCTTGATCTCTTTGTCCAGATTTACTTCTGCCAGTGCTTTAGCTTTCCTAACCTGCTCCCTGGCTGTTTAGACAATTTCTGTGTATTCCTTCCAGGCTACCTTTCACTGCTTCCACCCTCTGTAAGCTAGCTGTTTGTGTTTTTCTCCAGGAGCTCTTGGTGTTCTTCCCCAGTTTTCTCTTTGTAAGGATGCACTGCTATTGAGTGTGAAGGAGAGAACCTTTAAATTTTCATCCAGCTGTCTCTTGAGCGCTTCTTCCCTCCAGGGCTCCCTCCTATAACACTCAACCAAAGAGATCCTTGAAGAGACCAAAGTGGGCTCTCCTGAAGTGCAGGATAGTGAGCTTGCTTCTCGCCTTCTTTGTTGCCCCACAGATCTCCACTGCTTAATGGTCACCCAGGCTGCCCTTGAGTTTCACATTTCCCCACCAGCCCCTGCTTGTGGGTCCAGCATAGCACCTCTCCTCATTGCCTTTTCTATCACTTGGAGAAGGAACACATTCCAGGAACCTCCTGGATTGCCTGTGCCTTGCTGTGCAGCCCCTCCAACAGATGTCTGCATGGTTAAAGTTCCTTATGAGGGTCAGGGCTTGAAAACACAAGGCTGTGCCTATCTGTCTGTAGGGGGCTTCATCAGTTTGGTCTTCCTGGTCAGGTGGCCTATAGCAGACCCGTACTATAAAGTCACCTTCCTCTGCCCCCCTTTTAATGCTGACCCAGAATGTGAACACCTTTGTTTGTAAAGCTGAGTACTGGTAGGAGAAGAAGGTGATACTCAAGCATTTTAATGAGAAAGCAAATTTTGTAGAAAAGCAATGAACACAGTGGATTGAAACAGCCACTGACAGTAGGATTTACTCTGGCCCCCACTGAGTGTAGTATTAAACTATTTTAAGTACCTTTGCATATCCAAAGTCTTTCTTCCCCACCCCTCCACTCTCCTCTAGTACCAGTCTCTTGAACACCCACGTAGTACACACACATTTACCAAACAATTCTTTAAGATATTATTATTCTACAGTTTGGATAAGAATTTTCATTAGAACAAGAGAAGTTTGAAACATTAATACAAATCTTTGAAATATCTCTTCCCATTTGTTGAAATACACAGTGTATAACACCATTAAAGCAGTACTTCACTTTAATTTCTCTTTTTCTTAACTAATTGCATTTTATTACTCTAAGTAAACATGCAAATATCAAAATTATGCAGCATTTGTCAAATGACCCATTAAAACGTATAAACAATATAAAATAACTGCTTAGTTCTATGAGTATCTACTAGTTATGTCTTATTCACTCTACTTTTATCATCACTCTAATAATTGTAGTTCACTTCACATGTGATCTGTCTGGGCTTTTGAACTGCCTGACTGAAAGAAGGAAAATAAAATTGTCAGTTTGGTGGGGAAATATCTTCATTTAAATATCAAGAAAAAAGTTTTGGAGGAGGGTTTTTTTAATTGTTGGGGCTTGAGAGTTTTTTTCTTTTTTTTCCTCTTATCTTCTTTTTTTGACAGAATGAGTCAGGGAAAGGAACACAGAACAGTACTACAGGCCAGATTTTCTCATAAAGAAAATGTTTCTAGATAGTTTTGAAGTATGCCAGCAGCATTAATTCAGTATGATGTGAAGAAGTCATCCACTACGTAAATTCTCAAACTGTTGGCAGAGTTTTCTGATAACTGAATAAGATAAAAGTGAAGACTAAATAACCCTGCATAAAAACGAGCATGAAAGGTATGCACCAGAATGCAACTAATGATAAAATTACCAAGAGGAATCAATTTTTTATCTTTCTCTCTCAAAACTGGCATAGAATGTGGTCTTTATGGACTCTGGGCTTCCTACATGTCTAAGTTTAATGAGACACCAGTGGTTTGCTGAGGATGAGTTATGAGGAAGACCCAAACTCCTCCCTCTAAGCAATTGTAAATCTGAAATAAAGAGGCTCCAAATGAGAAAAATGTGGAAAAAGAACAGCCCTTTATTAAAAGATATATGTGTATTGACAGAACAATGAAAGGACACAAATAAAACAATAAAATAAAAATCCTATACCCCAAAATAATCCCCTTTAAAACAAACAAACCATAAGTAAACAGTTCAGTTTGTACCCTTTGGTGCAATTCTAACCACAGTCAGCATGGGGCACTGTTGGATCACTGGTGATCACCATGTGGGGGGCCCCGGGTATGCTGGAGAAGCTGAAAATGGAGGTCTTCCCTTCCTCTAATAAAAAAAAAAAAAAAAAAAAAAGGAGAAGGAAGGGAGAGGGGGAAAAAAAAAAAAAAAAAAAGGTTCTTCCAAACAGGAACTCACTCTGTCCTGCTGGCTGAGTTGTGTGGTGTGGCTTCCCCTCTCCTTTGATGTGCACAAGAACTGCTGCCAAAAAACCAGAGGAGAGGCCTCCCGAACAGTTCCTTGCCAATGAAAATCCAAGCAAAATTCCTGGATGGCAGCCAGGCTGAGAATAAAGCCACCTATGAGCTCCTGCTGCCCAGACTCCGTCCCAGCTTAGGCCATAACAAACTCCTCCCCATTTCCCAGGAATGGAGAAAAAAAAAGTAAAGAAAAAAACTCCTCACCACTCCTAACAGACAAGATCTTGAGGGCCATCAATTGGGAATGTAGTTTTACCAGCCACTTCTTTTATGTTACTCAATTGCCTGAGCCACAGCCAATCTGCCCATTCAACATTCCCTCTACACAGTGGGCAGGGGGAAGGGAAAATTCCTGCTTAGTTTCCAAGAACAAGCAGAACCATGACACCACAGCATGAAATAGTAATTATTCAGTTGGGAAAAGAAATACTTAGATAAAATAGTAAATTTTAGGAAAAAAAAAAAAAGGAATAAAGTTTAGCTATAAACCTATATCATAATCAGTTGAGGAAATGTAAGTAAGCAAGAAGGAACACGTTTTTTTTCTTTTTTAATTCTTCCAAGAACAGTAGTTTATGAAGCCCAGATATAGCCATAAATGTGCCCCTTTGTAGAAGTATAATTCTACACCTAGACCAGGGTTTTGTTCTACTGTTGGCTTGGCTCACAGTTTATACTTCATTAAGTTTTGTCTGGAATCAACAGAAATTGGTATATTTAGGGTTGCAATCATTGTTCAGGATAGCTGGTGATTTAATGCCAAATCAAGGTCCTGCAAAACTGTACTAAGATTTTATATTTTATATTCACAGTAACTACTTGGTATGGTACAAATTTAGGACAGGAAGGAAACATTATGTAAGAGGAAATGTGAAAGCGGAGTGGAAATATGATTCAGATTTGACGATTGCGCTATTGATAATGCTTCTGCTCCAAAGATTTTCCCTATCTCAAAGATAACACTGGGCTAGTTTCAGTGACATAGCCAGGACTTTGGCAGTATCAGGATTCTTCTCACTATAAACCATGTGATAGCTGTACAGGGCTCTGAGGACTGAACCTGGCTGAGCTAGTTACAGAACATGATTTTACTTCCTCATTGGAGGATGACACTGGGTTAAGACTATTGACAAAACTCATAGTGAGATGTGACAGGCTTGGCTAAGGTCCAGATGGGATCACTGGGCTGGCATACCTGGACTAGCTGTGGGTTTTGCAGATGTTATCCAACGAGTCATCATCTAATTCAGTAGCAATTGTTTAGCTTATCAAGAATTATCAAATTAAGTTCAGAGAAGATTTAAAATAAAACTCTTAATTTGGCATAATAATGAAGTGTCATTTCATGACTTTTTTTTGAAAATAAGAGTGATAATCACATACTTACTGGTTTTCATATGTATATTTTTTTTTAAGTGCAGTTCTAACTTCCTTTCAAAAAATTTTATTTTTTAATTGACTTCTTACTACCTGCCATGAGTTAGTAATAAGATAATTTTACAGTAAAACTATGCTATTTTTCAGTTTACCACTGAAATTTTTAAGAAAATAACAGAGGCAAAAAGAAAGTCCCAGAACCCTGGACCATAATTCAGCATTAAAGTTTCAGATACTGCATTTCCTTCATATCTTTTTTCTGAGTCCTGATACAACAGGTCTGATGCCATGAACTTGCTTTGCTCTCAGCTGATTTCATTCCCCACCAGTGTAAGCAAATTAACATAAATTATTAGTTTTCTTGTTCTTACACAATTACAGAGTGGCATCTTACTCCCACTCACATGAATGAAACATGTTTTCTCCAGCATTAAACACTTGTCAAAGCTATCTTCCTTGAACTTCCCTGAATGCATATGATGTAGTAATTCTGGATGCACTTGAGCAGCTCTTACTTCTCTTCAACAACACTTGCTCATGCTTCTGGTGACAAAGAAGTAATCTGCCTTAAAAAGATTAACGGTCACATGTGTGCATGTATAGTGCATCTTGCTGATGTAATGTTTCATATTATGTTTTCAGATTTTTACAGCTTTGCAGCCAGAACTGTATATAGTTTACATAAATATTGGGGAAAGAAAGCAATAGCCTTGATGTTTGAAAGAAGCAGTAAATTAAGCAATGAACAGATTAAATATTTTTTTTTTCTTCTTCAACACAAGTAGGTGACATTTAAAATATTCTCGACACTAAATCTAATCCCTTTCTTTGATAACTCTTAGCCTTTCATTTTGCTCCTTTAATTAAAATATCATTATACTGGGAATGTTTCTTGCTTTATGTTTCCATTGTTCTTTTTGTGAGTTATGCATATAAATTCCTGAGTGAAAGAAATTCTGTTTACCTGTGTCTCCCACACATACACACCCACACTCTTGACTCCATTTCAAAGTTTGATTTTTCTTCTATCAAGGCTGTTAGAAATCAAGGCTGTTAGATTCATAATTTTTCATCAAATTGTATCATAACTGCAGTGAACTATCCAATCTGAACACGTTTCTTTCTGTCTACTGACTATTAAGTTACTAGCCACTAACTTCTTCATTAAAATAAATATGAGTTCCATCTTGCAGTAATATGGCCCCAATAAAAAAATGACCTATGAATGCCTCCATTTTTTCCTACTTTTTGACCTGAAGAGTCAGCCTTAGGAACTGTCCTATGAACCCCTTCCATTAATGTTCATCTCTTGTAACTGGGAATCAGGTCATCCCAGCACTGATTCAAATAGAGATAGGTAGGAGAAATTATTATTTGAACTCTGGTTGCCTATTTCCCCTCTTTGACTTATGCACATCCCTGTGTTTGTGCATAAACCCAGCCATCTTTCTTAACCTCATTGATCACAGGAAACCTCACAGAAATTTGGCAGCACTCAACACAGAAGCAAGCAGTGGGAAGGGGAGGGGGGGGGAGAACACATGCATTACTCCCAAACTGAGTTAAAACTGTCCATAGAACAGATCATCTCTCCTTTGCTTTACAGGGTATTACATGCCCAAGGTTTGCAAATCAGATGACTGATATTACAAAAGAAAGCGATAATAAAAGATTACTCCCTTCAAGCACCTTCCTGTTTTGCCAGGGTCTTTTCTCTCCATTTTGACAATGACCTTTTTCTCAATGGGAAAGAGGAGTATCCAGTTCTCTGTGAACATCTAGTTTCTTTAATTTCTTCCCATTAATTCCACTACTTGCTAACTCACGTTCTGTTGTCCTTTAGGAGAACTGCATCATGCTCCTGTGAATTTTCCAGGAAAAATCATCAATCTTTTTCCGCAGATAGGCATAAAGTTTCCTAGTCCACATAGTAAGAAATGTGAACAGTTTACATCCACAGTGCAGCTTGTTTTTACAGCCTCTCTTTGCTTCCAGTTATTATACAACTATATCAAGCCATTTTTCCTTCTGTATTCCAAAAAGAATACTTAAAACCTCACAAGAGCATATAGTTAAAAATAGTCTTAAGGTCTCATCATCAGCTTCCAAACTAATTATCAGACAACAGAATCTGAAATTCTTGCACCATATGATGCAGAGGGAGAGAAGCACATTATTATATGCATCCCTCCCGTGGAAACAGTTGTCTATATCTAGTTCCCTAATTAATATCTTTAGCTGCATTGGACCAAAGCTTGTGTTGCAAGGATGTGTAAGCAGCTGCAGTTGTTTCATTTTTGCGTGACCCTCTGTGACTTAAATTTTAACTGTACATATGGTCCTGTAATGTTTATACTATTTGTTTGGCGTGAGGGAAAAAGAAAGAGCTTCAGTCTAAGAGAAGTATCACAATAAAAGTTAATTTAATTCACTAGAAATAATAAATAAAATGAAAATTTTCTACCTGTTATTTCTCAAACTGTCTCATTTAATACATAGTCTTTGAAGTCTGTTATTTTGAAGAGATGAGGTTTAGTTTTGTGGAGTTGTAAAGAAAAGACCTATATTATAAGCATATAAGGGAAGATAGTCATAGACATAAGTAGATATCCCCATTACATAAACACAGTCAAGTCCTTTGCCTTCAGTGAATCTCTGTTAATCCACATACCGGGATCTGACTAAAATTTTATGTATAAAACATACTAATACAGATATAAATTGAAGTTTATTTAATAAGTACTACACTAGTTATTCTTACTAATAAATTTAATTCTTATACTTGGACTCCCTTACAGTGCCATTTTTGTATATTATGAGTCAGACCCAAGTGTTTTAAAAACTACTGCTCCTAAAGAAAGTGTTATTTAAAAATTAAAGCAAGAACTGCAATGAGAACTTGACAGTGATACAATAATAAAAGCTGATAAATGTGAAATTTTAGGAATAGTTATATCATGACCTCTCTGTTTCACATGAGAAAGCAAGGCTTCCTCTCCTCAATCAGTTACAAAATTCCCCTTTACCTCAATGGCACCGTATAAGATCTGTCAAAAACCACAATTCTCCAGCACTATATGACTGTTCAGAGTACGTTTCATGGTCTGTAAATCATCCCCAGCATCTCTCTCAGAAACAGTCGTGCTAACAAGTCTCTTCCATTATTGAAACAGCAGGAAACCCCTGCAAACTCTCTCCTTAACAGACCAGGAGTACACCCACATTGTGGAATCAGAAAGAGCATCTGAAAAAGAAGCTGAGGTGTGGCTACGTTTAACACAACTGGCAAGGAAAAAAGAAAAATAATAAGAATGAAAAAAAAAAAAAAAAAAAAGTACTTCCATAGGACTAGAACACCTTTATCATTATTCCATAGCCTCACTGGCATGCCAGAACTGTGAACAGCCACAGCATTATTAGAAAAGAAATAAAGTGCTACACACAAATGGTATTTATTTTTTTTCTTGTTCTCTCAGAGGACTTTACTGGCTCAAATAGGAAAAGAAATGCTGTGCTGCAGTTTAAATATATTTCAACCTTCATAAATGTACAGTCATCTGCAGAACTTAACTTTAGGAATTACTCCAAATTGGTGTGGGAGTGAACAGTCAGCAGGCCAGAAAAACAGCTTACAAGTAAGAGAACTGAAGTACATGAAGCAAAACACAGCACAACACTATACATTATGTGGAAGTGAAAAACCTGACCCTTGTATTTATCACCACGTTACATCCAGAAGTTATTGCAAGTGCCTGTAACAGTAAACAGTAGAGGTGAACATTAAATATACAAACAAGCATTATAAATACACCATGAAAATCATCAAGAGCTGCCATGGTTTCCTTGGCCCTGGAGGCTCCTGGGATGCTGATGATCCTTCCCACCTATAACCAAGCTGCTAATACTGAGCAGCCAGGCCCAGTCCCACAGATGAGGGGGCACCATCCCACCTGCCCAGTGCCCTCCATAATATGGGATGCTTACCTACTACCAAAGAGGCACATACCTCTCATCCTCCACAGAGTCAAAAGCAGGTGCCTGCTCTTAAATTTCCTCATACAGTGGGAGCACCTGCAGTGCCAGATCCTTAAAGACCCACCCTTCCCCTGCAAGGTGCTCCTTTCTCACTAAGCACAGTGGCCTGATACAAAGAATAAAGTCATTAAAAAACAGGAGGAGTTCTCAAAAGGGGATTTATAGTGAGCAATAATGACTTTGGCAAACTTCAGGCTGAATGATTATTTCCTCAAGTAGTGATATCCTAAAAGCTGAATAATCTCTTCCATCTGCAGTTGTATGAGACCCTGGATACTGAAGCCATCATGGCTTTTTATAAAACATGAGGAAATCAAAGAGGGTGAAAAACCCAATAGATTGCTTTTCATCAGGGAAAATAAAAATTCCAATAACAAAAATCTTGGGGAAAAAAAATTAAAAGCCTTTATTAGGCAAATCATTTAATGGAGAAATCTTTCTGTAGTCAGTCAAACTGAGTAAACGGCTTTTTCTTTTTTTGACTACTGATCAGGATAATAGATTCTGGATTATTATTATTATTGTTGTTGTTATTGTTATTGAAAATAGAAGGTTAAAGTGAAAATTATGTGTCTTTTCAAAATGTGGATAAGCATCTCTGTTCAAAATATTTGTTAGTTTAAAAGAAAAAATTAAGATAAAATAAGGAAGGGAAATTTTATTATGCTCATTTGCAGAGAAAGAAGTGATGCTCAAAGAAATCAAACTTCATAAAGTTACAAAGTAAGTTCATAGTAGGGGAAAAAAAACCAGAAGAAATCAGCTGAGTTACAATAGAAGGGTTTTTTTTTACTTCACAGTAAATATGACCAGGAAAAATAGTAAAAGTAGCTCTCTATAACATGCATCCAGACAAATTCCATGGCCCATATAGCTTTGCTTAATTGTGGGAACAAGTTAAAATTTTCAGAACATTAATATTTCAAATTTTCTAATGTTTCTTTGCTTATATTTATTTTATTTAGCTAAATTGTAAGTAGAAAAGTCCTACAAGTATTTCCAGACAACATGCACTATTCAAAAAATGGATGTGTGATTAGCTAGCCTGTGGGTTTGCTCCCAAAGAGAAGAAAAATTTTCCTTTCATTTTTCAATATTTTTTGCTTTAAAAAGATTCAGCAAAGATTTGCAAGAATAGCACAGGCTGCAGACATTTGTGTTTCAGGATCTTGTGAGCTTATCAAAAGCCCGTTAAATGCCAGTTAGAAGTAAAGCCCATTTTGGCTGTTTAAACAGGCAAATTTACAGCAGTGTGTTCTCCAGCTCACAGAGTTTATAGCTAGAGGTGTATGTTGTATATGCATCTCTTAGCAGAAACTTTATACAGATAAGCACTCCAGATTTTGACTTATCCCTAACTTTCTCAAAATTTGATTAGAAATCAGCCTGGGCCATTAAATTAAACAATGTTTCCTAACTTCTCTCAGTTTTCTTAGCGAAAAATGTAAAAATAGACCTTGTTCTATTTTGGGTAATTTTGATTACTGTTACAGACACTAGCAAAAAGAAGTGAGAAACTTAAAATAAAAGTTAAAAACTGTATTGAAGATTTCATGATCAGCAAAAAAATCATTCCCACTTTCAGTAATTTTGAAGGATTCAGCTCATATTTATCTAATTGCAAATTAATATAGCATCTTTTTATGCTATTATTTTTTATGCTATACAATACAATAACTGTTAGTGTTCATACTGCAACAGAGAATACTTTCTATAACTGACTACAAGCAATATATGAGGGAGTTTTTTAACTGGATTTTATTCATATATAGAAAGGTGTGGTGAAATTATCCATTTGCATTATTCATATTATTAAAAAATGCCTGGGGTTTTATCCAGAACTTTTTAGCAACACTGAAGAGTATAAATCACATAAAGAAAATAAAAATGGTAAGCTTTTACTATAATCCAGGTATTTGCTAGCATGATTTTATTTACCCTTCCACAAAAAAGACAAAGCTGATGGGCTAGCAACAATTATTAGTTTATTGTTTCTTCATCTATGATAAACTTTAAGTGAAGAATTTACACTAATCTGAGAACTACTTTTTTCTCAGCTGATAGTTATAATTCCAAAATGACTTGGTATTGACATACCTAGAGTTTGATAGTCATTCACAGCATTTGCCAGATGAAGCAAAATGATTTTTTGACTATCAGTCTTCAAAAATGACCAAAAGAAGTAGCAGTCCTCTAATTTTGCAGCAGTTTATTCACTAGTTTGTTATTTGTCACTGTTATAAATGCTGTTCATCCTTTCTGTAGTATTCAGGTAACATAGACTAAAGATATCAAACGAAGATGATTTACTGCTCTCAACACTAAGAAATGTAAGCTGTTGTGCACAAGTATGAGCCAACACTTGAGGAAATTCTTTCTCAGACTCATCATGTGAATATGGATTTTGGCTGGTCCAGCTATAGGATAAAGACAAGGACTATAGATAATCAGAATAGAGAGAGTTGGTTCAAAAGTCAAGATGAGTCAAGTTTCTTAGTATCATTCATTTTGCCCTTTATAACAGGCTATAGCTACAATATTTACCCACCTATATGCCTGCAATACGATAGTGCAATCAACAAGAAAAATAGCATATTAAGGGACATTGCTTATATTTATTTAAAAAGTCTAAGATGAGTGCTCTGAATGCATGCTGGGGGTTTGGCTGCTTAAGATCAGGACCAAGTTAGGTAAAGGCACAAGTGTTAAATTTTGAGACCTGCTTGAGAAAACTCTGCTAGGAAATCTCAGGACTGCCAGTGCCAGCAGATACAGGAAATTCGCTGTGTCTATGGCTTAAACAGAGGTTGTGCTTGGTTTTATATACGTTAAACAAATAAGCACAAATTCCTGTTATATCAGTTCTTCTGAAATGTCTCTATCATCCTTTACTCTCTTATCCTGTGCCAAAGTATCTAGAGCTTAGTTTTGATGCTGCAAGACACTGTGACATATAGGTAATTTTAAGTGCATAAAGTGCACAATCATGGATTTAATTAACCCCTTTCGTATGTTTGAAACTATATGTATGCACAAACAGCTTCTTAAAAGATGGCACTAGAAGTTTCATTTCTGCATTCAAAGGTAAACCTAGAAACGTTACATTTAAAATATTTAGGAAAAAAAAAAATAAAACCTTCCTAATTACCAAGTCCACCATTCCAACTCAAGAACTTTTGAGAAAATACAGCAACCTTCATAAACACTGTGTTCTAGCAGCCTGAGCCTGAGGTTCATTTTTTTTTTTTTTTCTTGCTAGAAGAAATGTTAAGCTAATAGAAATTTGCTGCGATACTTATCCTTTTAAAACAGAAGAATAAAATGTAATAACAAGGGCTTCCTATCTCTTCCTCTATGTATTTAAGTTTTAGGCAATTAAAGCTATTTAGAAACAACAAAATATTTGGACAAGGTATATTTAACTACACACATATTTGACTGAAAACATGTATTACATGTGTGGAATTATAGAGTTCTAAAAATGCTGGAAGTAGCAATCTTGTAATGTACTTTTCCTAAAATGTACTTTTCCTAAATCAATAGCATTGAACCGTAGCATAACATGGATGTAGACAAAACCTAACATTGCAGGTCTGAATCAGAGTTTTGTTATACTGAGCTACTGGTCTGAAGGAAATAGGATAGATAGAATCAGGTAACTTGCAGCTTTGCATGGGCTTTCTTTCTCCTCAAGGATATAAGTAATCCTAAAGGACTGAAGCAATCTCACTGTGAGGAAGTGGGCAACTCAGATAAATTTAATAAATTGAATTGGTTTATGGCAGGATAGTAGAACCTTTTCTAGAGGGTCTTTCCAAGGACAAACAAAGCAATTCACATTTGGCTCAATAACATTCACTTACATAGCCAGAAAGAATAATTACCCCACTGAAAGAATGAAAGGTGAAATTTAATAGCTTAAGTTATTTTGTGGGTCACATAAGATGATCACGGTAGTTCTTTTTGACCTCAAAATCTGTGGATCTGTTTTTGAAGAGGTAGAAGCCTGTCTAGATTTTTATATATGCACTAAAAGTTGAACACTTTGAAAGTTGGAAATATTAGAAATTTTTTTCCCTCCTTATTAAAGACATGACAGGAGGCAAATGCTGATTTTACCCATCCTTTTTAAAATTCACTTTCATTTCAGACAGTGTCAATAATTTTTTTATCACCGGAGACTAATAGTGATTTAAAAAAAGCTTTTATCATCTTTGATTGAATTGTTTTTCACTGGTTTTAAAAAGCACATCTAATTAATAAAAGTATGTGTCATTAATTGATCTTTACTGCATATACTGTTTTTGCAAAAAAATAA
Organism: Pyrocephalus nanus; assembly: GCA_038380795.1. Taxonomy (NCBI): domain Eukaryota; kingdom Metazoa; phylum Chordata; class Aves; order Passeriformes; family Tyrannidae; genus Pyrocephalus; species Pyrocephalus nanus. The sequence continues at coordinate 44,169,821 of CM076265.1, read as the reverse complement.
TTAATACAAGGCACTATTTCATAGGTTCCCATCAGGTTAGTATGATAACAAAAAAACACTGAATTACTCAGTTTGATTGCCTAAAAATTGCATGAAAGTAATGATTTCCATTTCTGTGGCAATACTTTAAAACCTAATCATAAATGGTGAAGAGCTGACTGTTGTATTCTTTCACTCCTCTGAAAATACTTTGCATCTCCCAGTTTCTGTGAATAGCAAAGGAAAAAGCAGAGACAATGACCAGATTGTGTTTATTTTCATGGGTTAGTTTTCCAACTTAAACTGTCTGCTGTCTTCCAAAAGAGTGTATTATGCTAGAAATATTTCCACAAAATAAAAGTATCAGATGCAAAAATAGTGGCACCCAGTGGACAAGGAATACCTTATTTTTACACTCAAAACAACAAATTATTTTTTCTGGGAAATGCCATACTTCTTTCAGATGGAGTATAGGATGCCCTATTTCAATGAAAGGACTAATTGTTATTTTAACAGCATTCTTTGCCATAGTCTTTGTTTTTTCATGCTTAATAAGTTTGACATTGATTTGGGGATAATTTGTTTCTGTGAACAAAGTGGTTTTGAGAAATCAATACAAGTTGTTGATTGTCTGTAATGTAATTAATTCCTTAGAGGACACATATGAAGAAAAGGTTGTATAAAAAGATAAATACACATTTTCCTCGATTCAAATTTCACATTTTCTTTTCCCTAGCTAAAATGTGATTTTTAGAAATTTAGAGAGAGAAACCAAATGATTCAATGATTTACAATACTGATGTGGCTTCACTTCTGTTTAGGTCCGTGTCCTACATAGCTGTTGTACCAGATTTCTACTACATTACAAATGCAGATTAGTCTGTACATGTGAAAGCCTCACCAAAACCTTGTGATTCTCTTGGTCAAAACTGTGAACACACCTTAAGATTCTTGTCATCTCTGGGTGAAGATAAACTGCCAGTTCTCCAGTGTATTTCAAATCAACTTTTATATAGCCAAATACCTACTTCAAAAGATATAACATATTTTTTCCAGCAGAGCTGTCTGCTTTTGAGACTTTGAGCCAGATCTAGGTTAGCTCCTTTCCCACTTCCATTCCCTTTCCTCAGGTGTTAGTGCACCAATCAAAGGAACAAGGGCATTTTTTTCAATTATCTTCCTTTGTGGATTTACCTCTTCAGATTGTGTTATTTTGTTGCCCACTAAAATTGTAAGCATTTAGGAGAAATACGCAAAATGGGAAGAAATTTACATGCATAAGTGATGATCAAAAGTGACAACCAATACTCAATCATTGTCATCTTTTTACCCTTTGTGTGTTTCTGAGATGAACCTGGATGATATTTGAATACATTATTTTGTATGAGTAGAAAGTTATTCCGAAGATTGTTTTACTGAAATTAACACCAAAACTAAACACAGGAGATACTTGAAAATACTGAAGCAACTGAAGAAAGACATTACACAAATTAAAGCTGCAAAACATATTTAGCCTGTTTTCAGTGAGATGAACTACTTATAATTCTTTGAAGAAGTTAATGGGATTTGAGCATACATAAGAAGTTTGTTGTGTTTATGACAGCCTAGTAGAACACGAGTTTACTGATTCACTCCTGTATAAGGCTGCTACTTATCAGAACAACTTCCCTCTTTCTTTCTTTTTTTTTCTTTTTTTTTTTCTTTTTTTCTTTTTTTTTTCTTCTTTTTTTATTTTATCTATCATTTCTTCTGAACCAAAACCAACGGTTTTTTGGAAAACAAGATCTTAAGAACTAAACTCTATTTCTTAATTAAAGAAGTTGTCATCTAATATATTACACTCAAGAAAATAATATGCCTTTTTTTCGCACTTGCTAATGTCATGAATCTTGCTATTGAAATAATAGTTCAAACATGAATTATTGATCATAATATAGAATTTCCATTTCAGAGGTCTTTGTCTTCTTGGTTTTCAGAGTTTGTGGAAAAGATGTTAAAGGGTGGAATAGCATTTTTTGAAATAGTTTTCCCTGGAATATGTTTTAATAGAGTTCAGATTCTTGACCAAGTAACAGAAACAGTTGCAGCCTTTTTTGCTTAGCTGTGTAGTAAGTGATCATTTTTTTTTTAAATTAAAATTGAATATGGACAGGATGGATTGCATCAAATATGGACTGCACTGTTCAGAGAATCTGAGTTCAAGCAAAGTTCAGTGGCTTACTGCTTCAGTGAAGAAAAACATGGGCATGGAATCAAGTTTGCACTAGCAGAAACTTATCAAAGGTATCTTCTGGCTTCTAAACTAATGTGATTTAATATATGTACCATACTAAAAACATGGACAGTGGATATGAGTTCTACATCTTGCTGAGTGCATTCGACTCCTCCACAGTAATTTAAGACGTGAAGATAATTCTAAGAAGAAAGATTTTCAGGCCAGAATGTGCTCAGGAATGAAGACAAAAAATCTTTTATACATAGTATAAATGGTAGTTTCAGGTTGAGATAATTAAAGTCCGCATTGCATGCCAAACTCAGCTGAATATGTCTATATTGGAAGTATGTTTTATAAAATGTTGAGAGAAAACTCAATATAGTTCAGACTAGTATATTTAAATGTTTTTATGGAGTTGTTTTTTTAAAGTACTGTTAACAAGAATTAAATACTTTTGTTTTTTCACTTCCCTTTGGAGAGTTAACCTCCAATGTCCCAAGATTCTAACAGTGCAAGGAACTACTCTGGGCCTCAGAAGTATCCAAAAACAACCTACAAGTCTGTGGCTGAGATATTGTTGCAGATAGGCTGCCGTGTATTTGGTACTTACAATCCTAATTGCTTACTCTCTCCCCCTGTGTCCCATAAAATAAAAAATACACGTATTCAGCAGATTTTGAAAGTACTACAAAGCTTATTCTACTTTACACTTCTGTAACATTTAAAACAGGCTCTGCTTCATTTCTTCACTGGTTACAACTGATGAATCCAAATTCCTTGCTGTAGCTTTAGCGGAAGGAATCAAAAGCTTATCTGAATGGTGTAGAGTTGCCCTTCAATAAAGCAGGCAATCATCATCTATACTAATTTATGAACATTTATCTTATTCAGGCTGCCAAAAGTATTTTATTTAGAGAGGGAAAAACAATAAAACCAAACAAACAAACAGAACACCCTAGACCAATTTATTGCAGTCTCTTCATCCTCCCTTCTGGCTGACAATTCCTCTTCTCAGACACACACAGCACTCCCTGATTCACTTTCCTTTCATTGTTCCACAAATACATATTGATGATGGCTCTAAGTGAAGCCTTTGAGATGAAGGTGAGTCAGAAAGCCTGCTCACAGGATGAAGTCAAGCAGATAAGAAGTAGTAGGAAGAAACTGAATGATATTTGACTGAGGGTAGAAAGGGATCAGGAACTCAAGGAGCCTGAAAGAAAAAAGAGATTGTGGTCTGATACAGCAAAGCAAATGGCAGGATTCTGTTGAACTTTTACCGGGAGTCCTGGCAAAACTTCCAAAGAAAGATATATTCCAGACAATATAAGAAAGGTTTGAATTTCCCCATAATGTAGACATAGTTATGTAACCATGAAAAATAATTCAATGCATTTTTCTTAAACCATTCTTCTATCTGTTGTATGCATGCTTCTGCCATATGAACATATGTATATATTTAATGCTAAAGGCCTCTTGTTATTCTTTTTAGTAAATTTTTCTTTAAAGCTGATACTTTGAAGTGTTTTATATATGTAAAGTTCTAGTGTTCTAGTCATATAGGGTCAGTTTGGATTCTGTCCGACTGACTAGAATGAATTAGATTCAAGAAGGAATTTTGATTTAAAAGAAAGATGAGAGAAAAATATAATGCTATTTTCCTTGCAAGCTTCAATTTTTTTTTTAAATCTTGATTTTGTTTCAGAATCAATCAAATGCGCAGAAAGATGAGAAAAAAAAAGTTGTAAAAAAAATTATGTTTTCTTTTTTATTTGTTTTTTTAGCTCTGAAAGATAAAATGAAGACCACAATGTGCTATGAGCAGAGGAATAAATGAAATCTTATTTTATAAGCATTTGTGTCTCTCAACATAACTTCAACATGACACTTTGCTTTTAACTATTCTACAGTAATTTCTCTGGTTCTTTCCATCACAGCTCCATTAATCTTTCCATTTACAATCAAAGTTATACTCCGCATCTTCCATCCAATCATCATTTGGGAAAGAGGTAGGGCACACCCTTGTTGCTTTTGATGATGCAGCATTCCATGTAGATCTTCTGAACTCAGACTGCATTTTTCTCAAGTAATGAAGTTTATCTTCTGTAACCATCTAAACATTTTTAAATTAAATGGAACAGAATATACTGGAACCCTTCATGTACTTTTTGTTAAGGACTGAGTAAAAGTTTCAAAATTTATTAAGGTGTCCGTGATAGATGGAGAAACAGACTCTGGAATTATTGAAAAAAACTACCTTCGAATGATCTCTTCATAAATATTTATGCTAAATAATAAGAATTCTATATTTTCAATGAAAAAAATTTTCCTTCAAAATTATTGTATTTGTGAGAGAAGAAAACACAAAGACTTCAAAATTGCATTCAGAACAAAACTCATTCAAGAGGTGACAGATGTTTGAACACTGTTTCTTAAGAAACATTTGCATTTAAGAAAAAATATATGAAATATTGTTATTAATGCATCAAGTAAGATAAAAAAGAAAATAATATTTGCAAAAGAACTTGCAGAGTTCTCATTTTTATTCACATTCTCTTTCCTCAGTGTAGAGAATCACTGAGAGTATATGAAATAATAATAATAATTGTAGGGGCCTTCAATTTAAACTGGCTTATTCTCCTTTTTCTCTTGCAGATGGGGTCAGTATATTTATGCCTGAGAACTGTGTTCTACTGTTCAGGGACAGGTTATTCGTTTTGTGGTAAAACCATCTGGCCATCCATCATTATGTCAGCCTTTGACTTTACTCAGCTGGTGACTATTTTCTTGCCTTGTTCAGGAGAGTGAGTTGACCCATTCTAATAAGGTTTCAAGGGAACCCATCAGCTGTTTTCTCTGTTATGTTATTAATGGCTTCTATAAGAGTGTTGTACTGAAGAGTTGGGTCTTCACCTACTAAATAGCTATACATTCTGGGTTTTGCTGCATACAGGAATGTTTGCTTACTTTTCTGTGCTTAGCTCTTTTTCTATTATCCATTCATAGTCTTTATTGTGACAGCAACAACAAAAATATGCTTATAATAGGGAATTGTTCTAATAAAGAGGAAGATTTTTTTATTATTTTAATCTACTGAGATAACTAAAGCAAACCACATCTGTGTACTAATTTACCATTTTTAACTTCTCTACATTGCAACAAAAAGTTTTACAGATTTGATAAAGTTGTTACAGAATTGTCTCATTACTTGGTACTACTTTGGGGAAATATTTTCAAAAACACTTTCAGCAAATTCTACCTTTTCAAAATTATTATTCCAAACACATAACGTGATTCAGTATTTAGCACATTTATGCTGTCACCCTTCTATACTTTTCGGTACAAATAAAAAAAGTTTGAGACCTTATAGTTATAGCTCACAAAATAGCTAACATTTTTAGTCTGGAGGAATGAAAATTACCTTTTGTTTGAATTCATATGTTATTTCCTCTCCCAGAGTTTGCCTTCAAACTCTCAGCTTTAAACAAACTCAAAAGTAGTATGTGAAATTCTGTGCAATTCATCAAGTTTTGCCCCTAGAAAAATAAAAATATTAAGCTTGCTGTTTTTCTTTGGGGGAGAGGATTTATATTATGACATAAACTGTTAATGTTAACTTTATTGTGGAAACCGAAATGGAAATTTTTACCTAACTTAGTCACAAGCAAGGGAAATAGATGAAAGGAGGGAAATTAACTTTAGACAAAATCTTATGTCTGAATTTCACTAATATTTTCTGTAATTTCTCACACTGCATGACAAAGTTTGAATATCTAGACTTGGAAGGAATGTAATTTCAGCAGTTTGTAATTATAATCTGTTTTCCAACCACCTTGTGCATCAGGTGCTAATGAAAATGGATACTGAAACATAACATATGTTGCATGTTTTGCCAATTCTTTTCCAAACAATTCCACAGTTTTACTGGAAGTAAATTTTGCAAATGAAGAAGAGAGTAAATTTATTTTGCAGCAGTTAAAAATTTGGGAAACACACAATAAAAAGTGTTCTGTCATTGAAAGTGAAGGAAAACATAGTGACCTTCATTATGTACATCATATTGCATATGCATGGTATCTAGAATTTCAGTGCACATCAAACTGCTTTTTAATAAGAAAACATAAGCCTTAACTAGTTGTCCCTCATTATTGTCCTTTCACAGTTGAATCTTTGGTTATATATTTTACTGATATAATTGATAATTATGCCATCCAAAGGCTGCTGAAAAGACAATTTTCTTTGCTTCTTGTTTTAAATGTGTCATACCTTATTTTCTTTCTCTCTATCTTGATGTTATTTTGCTATTTTGGTAGCAGACCAAACACAGATTATTTGTCTTTTTTTTAATTCTTCTTTAATTCCCAGCCTCTGTATTGTCTCTCCTACAGTATTAAATTGCTCGCTTCCATGTGTTTCCATTAGGATTCCAACAACACTATGGAGTCAAGATTTTCATCCTATATTTTTGGGCTTTTGCTCCTGCTGTCCCTTTATAGACGAAAGAATATTGTAGAAAGGCATCATACCACCTCATCAGCTGTTGAGTCCCTTCAGAGAACTGTCCCAAGAGTCAGTGTGGTAAGACAGTGATCTGTCAGCATGATTACAGTTATTCATTTGTGCTGTCTCTCAGAAATCACCTCAGTGGCACACTTTGGCAAGGAAACTTCATGGATCAATATTTTTTTTTTTAAAATATTTTCTTTGTACCACAACTAAGTTAATGGAACTTCTAAGTCCATATGGGGGATACCATGATACAGATATATGAATGGTAACAGTCACTTTAGAATCAGTCAGGAATTATCCAGCTAGTATTAAAATTGTTAAATCTCTGACTCAATTTGAAACCTTTAAGATGATTAAGTGGCTGCAGTTTATCTTAGTAAATTTCAGCTTTAAGGTCTAACAGTCTCAAATTTTTGCTCTGAGCCAATATGATTTTTGTTTTCTTCAAATTGTTGGAGGACATAATGGCAAACATCAAATGTCTTTAAAGCATTACTCAGATATTTTGTCTTGTATAATGCCAATGACATCTCCAAAAATGATCTTGTAAAGGAAAAAAATTATCATTTGTTTTGTGTCTTTCTCTAATGAATGTTTGGGGTGAATGTGACTGAGATTTCTACTTAGTATTTCTCTTAAGCTATTTTTCAGCTGCTACACTGACAGGAAATGTAACTTCACATTTAGCTTCAAAAACAAAATTTACATGAATGAAACAGACTGAAAATGTCATTTTTACTATCCACCATACCATAAAGAATTCTGGTAAACTCAAATATCTCAAAAAATCTCTGGGCTCATCAATTTCTGTGAATAATATTTCATTTCATAGCCATCAGCTTTGTGTTCACCTTTCCTGTCCAACTAGAATATAAATGTTTGCCAGCCACTGCAACTGAGTCAAACCAGGGACAGTACTTTATGCAAAGGAATGAGATTGATTGTTACTAGCTGTGAGTTTATCACTAGCTTTGTGTCTGCCTGTACAAACCACTGAACTTCCTGATATCCCTGTTTGCCACTGTAAAATTACCACTAAAAACAAACAAAAAACCCATTGGAATTCAACAAATTTAACAGAAAATAAGTGTAAATCAAGGCAAAGGTGTCAGGTATTATGCCATTAAACTGTTCTCTCTTTCTCTCTCTTTTCCTTCAAAAAGTATCGTGCACTCCTAGAAAATAAAATAGTTAATTCCAGAAGACGTCAACTCTCAGTTCTGGAATACTTAATCACAAATTAAAGATACAGATAATCTGGGGAACTGATCCCTGAAACAAAGGTGAGATTTAAATCTCTCTCTCTCATGTCTTAATTGGGTTTTTGGACAGAAAAAGGGCTTATTTCTCCAGTTGTTATATGAATATTGCTTTTCCTTGTCCCTATTTGTCTTTACAAGACTTAAAAACATAATGTCTCAAACATGCCAATACAGTTGGTTGAGTAGATGTCAAAATGATTTTACATTTATGTAACATAAATATTCTGATTTGGCCAAAAGTAATTGCAAATTCAATCAAAAATAACTAGCCTTACTCAAACTTGCCAGAGGTGGGTTACTCAACTCTACTTGTGATTTTCATGTTTTAAGCAGCTTTTATATATTTTTCTTTCAGAAACATAGATGAAGTCCCTAGTCATATGGAAATGGTTATTATGGTGGTTGTTAATCTCATTATTAGTTAATGAAGTTTTTATTTGAGTCCTAAACATCTAGACATAAAGTTTTCCCTTTGTTAAGTGCCTTTGTTAAGCCTCTGTGGGTTGGGTAAGTCTTGTGGAGATTTGTTTCTCACTAAAGAGTTTATACTCTACTTTTTTATAAAACAATCTTGTAAGTGCATCTGGATAAGTTTTTTGAAAACATCTGTGTTTACAGTTTTATTGTTTTTCACTAGACTCTGATTTGTATGTATCTATATGAATAGGTATGTCTTTATGCATTATGCAAAAGCCTTATGGAACAATACATAATGCATAAGAACAAACACTTTGAGTCCCGTTCAGTTCTTACCATGGAAAACTTGTCTTTAAACCATATCGTTAAAGTTTGGGTCATGTTTCTTTCACACTGGAATCAGACACCACTTTGTAGAGGATTTTTTTATAATGGCACCTCAGAGAAGCTTTGGGGCAATTCTGCAGCTGTTCTGACTATGTGTTAAATTCAATTCTGTTTCTGTAAGAGGCTGTAACAGAAACTAAAGGCTTAATCACTTGTTGTTACAAGAAATCATAACAACAATTTTCTGCAATTCTAAGAATATAACACGTCCTCATTGTCATATATTGTAGTTTAAGATTACATGAAGATGAGGTGCTCTATTCCTCAGAACACTTCTACCTACATAAAAAGAGAAAGCAAGTTAACTGATGATGCTAACCTTAATTTTAATCAAAAAAGGAGGTTAGTGGGGAGATAGTCAATAGTCTCCTTAATCACTTTAGTCTCCTTGAAGAAGAAATATCTCAAATGTGCAAGCTTTAGTCAGATGAATGATGAACGATAGCATATGAAATAGTTGCATTATTATTTTATGTTGCCATTATCTTAATTCTCAATACCATTCATAAGTTTCACTAAATGAGCACATGAAAGAAATTATACTAAAATATGTGGCACCTGTGCAATTCAGTGATGGAGCCCTTAAAATGTTACAACTTAATATTCAAAGTTAATGACAATAACGTGCACCTTATGAGAGCCTTGAATCTGAAAACTATAAACCAGGAATGAACATATAAATTGCCCAGCTACTAAAGTAGAGAAAACAGAAATAATCAGAGCAAACCAGAAATATTTTTTTTTCTCAATACCAGAAGTATTGAGAAAGTGATGATTTTTCATTAATATGCTTCTATCCCTATCACTAGGTGGTTTTAGTCCTGTATATATACACAGTCATTTTACAAAAGTATAAATATACACACATACAAATGCTAAATCAGAATTCATATTTCTGAAATTTGTTTTCTGCAGTCCAGATCACACTGTAAACTTGATATCATAGATCATAGTATCAGTATGGGTTTTCCATTAAATGAAAGGGAGATTCATCCAGGTAAAGGTATGAGTTTGTGTGGAATCCCAGCACAAAGAGGCCTGCTGCCCTGACCATAGGCCATCTAAAATGTACTTCTGTTGCTTTACTGTGTTTGGTGATTTTGGATCAATCTTCTATATTTGCATGTATGTTAAATGCAACAACTCAACACAAATGGCATATGGCACTTTAGGGAACACTGTGAGGTCAAGTAAATCATCAGACTAAGTTTTACATAACTTGAAACAGAAATATTTGAATCACTTTCATTTATCAACTGTACTGGTAAAAAAATTAAGTCCTTACAGCATGTTCCAATCCAAATGAGGCAATCTCAGGCCAGAATGACTCAGTCTGAAGATGAAAATGGAATTTCACAGACTGGAAGGGGTGAAACACATGGACGAGAAATATACAATGTTGGGTTTAAAACACAGAAAGACAGAAAAAACATACAAGAAACTTTTTTTCTTGAACTTGTTCATTTTTTCAACAAGATTTTGGCTTGCTTTATTCTATTTGTTAAACAGGATTGCCTAACTTTTCATATGAATTTCCCTCCTCATTTTACCACCAAGACAAATAGGCTTCAGAATCCAGTTTGCAGATATCAATAGATGGGGATGTCCTCAATTTCTTCTTACACAAAGTAGGATCATCTTGTCATATGTTCTTTATTTCTTAGCTGTTGAGCTTCTGGATTTCATGCAACCACCTGAGCTACTTAGGGAACTTTAATTTCCAAGACCTGGGCAGCCTGCCTACCTTTTCACACACTTAATAAAATCAGACAGAAGGAATTACAGACTTAAAAGGGAAAATGGAAAAAAACGCTTATGGAAAAAGTAACATAAGGTTGTTATTCTAAAGAGGGTTCACATTTGTTTTCAATATGAAACTTGAATATAGCATGGAAAATTGAAATAGTATTTTTCTTTGAGGGCTGCACTAACACAAAAAAATAGAAAGAGTGATTCAGGATTTCAGAGAATATCTGGCATACAACAATTTAAATATGAATAATTTCTAAGCAATTATTTCTCTCCATTTCATTTCCTTAGGGTAAAGGTGGTTTTTTTAATTTTAGGTGATTTTTTTGATCCCAGTATAAAAGGTAATGCTAATTCTATTTTGTAAACTGCCTGGTTTTTAAATGTTATTCGAAGTATTGAAGTAATCAATAATTACAGGAGATAAATGGAATATATGACTTCTTTATCTTAGGAAAAAACAGAACTCTGTGACATTAGTCTTCCAAAGAATTTGGAATTTTACTTTTTATTTATACTCAGATTAGCACAAGTAAGACACAATAGCACACAGATTTATCAATACACCAGATGCAAAGTAGCAGCCAAACCTGTCCCTATCCAAAATTATGATATGAGAACTTTCAGTAGTTCAGTACTTAATATGCAATGACCTTTGCTTTCTCTTGCACTTATCGCCTTCTCTTGAGTATTGTACACCAAAATGGTTTATCCCTTGGTCTTCAGTTTAATGATGCATCCTTGCAATTTGCAGACAACTCCCCCTTGCTCTGAAGCTCAGCACTTGGTTCTCAAGACTTCCTGGGAAATACTTCAATTATTTTCAATACCTGTGATGAGCAATGATGAGGCTTCAAACTAAGAAATTAGATAAAAAGATAAGGATTCTTTTAGCAAGCAATATGGCTACACAGCAAACCAGATTCTTTATGTCCAAAGAAACTAGCTCCAAATATTATGAAACAAGTACAAATTTAGACTGCATGTCGAAAGATGAGCTTTTATTATCTTGTTTTCTTTTGCTCTCAAAAAGACTGCTCCTACTTAAATTCAGCTCCATATTTTTTTCTAATGAAGTAAACTTGGGCATTTTTGGATATTCTTGATGTTGAGCACCAAGAAGGTATGTTCAGTTCTACTGAAAAGACAAGCCTTCAGTACAGAGGGAATGGCTCCTACTGTTACTGGAAGCTCTTATAGTTGTCAATCCTTGTTCAAAGGACTTTTGTATATGGATATATGGTAAGGGAATCACTTAAACATACATATACCAACTCATCATGAAATATCAAAGATGAAGCATCAAAAGACTCGCTGAACTAATGAACTGAAGATGAGCATTTCAGTCTGTAAGTATGCAGAAATACACCACACTTACATAAGTTCATAATTAAGTATTTATCAACTATGTCTAGGTATAGAAAATTTGAAGAGGTAGATTATTCCTCCCTCTCTTTCAGACAAAGATCCTAATTCTCAACTTCTGAAATGTGTTCTGAAGAGGTACCTCATTTTTTCTCAGTTAACTATGTAAGAATACAAGCCCCCTGACTGGTACCAAAAGTTATATCCTGAAAACTAAACAACATAAACAGTGCTCCCAACAACTTATCAATGAAAATTATATAACAGTCTCTTCCATGATAGGCAATTACAGATGAGCACTTAATCCTTTTTCTTTAAACCAGAAAAAAGTTAAGAACTCACATGTTAACTAGATAGTAGCATCAAGCATAGTCCTGGAGAAGAGTTGATTGTGCTTTTAACACATGCTAAGATAAGCCTAAATTGAGATAATACTATGTGAAGCTTCTTTAGATCAACCTGCTAATTCATAAGTGAGAGACTTGTGTAAATTTTTTTTATTTAACTTTTGTTAGATAAACATTTTTCTTTTTAGACACATATTTTCTTATTAGTTATAAAGTTATGGGGAAATATTTGTTCATCATAATGTAGGCTGAGTCATCATGCCAGTGGCAGACTAAAACAGAATTATCATGTTTGACACAAGCATGTAATCCTGATGTGAATTCTCAAGAGTGCGAATAAGAGATCTGTTTTCTGCAAATAATGTGTAATGTGTGCTGAATTTATGCTGTTCTAGTGAAACCTGTTCACTAGCATATTCATAAGAAAGGAATGAAAAAAAAAGACAAAATCACAATAAAAGTGAATTTATCTGAAACAAGAAATTTGGTTTTTAGTGGGAGTTTGCTTTGCTTAGCCAGTAGTAACTAAGCTCTGCCTCCCCCTCCCCTCCCTCCAATGCTTTCCATGTTAGCCAAGTTGGCAGAATGAATGTTTAAATCAGTGATGGTCAATGAGAAATAAAACTTCTGTCATTAAAGTAAATGGTAACTTTATATGTAATGGACGTAGGATCAGGTTCATCATATTTTGCTTTCAGCATAAGTTTTTTCACATTCATAGCAGTTTACAAGTATCTGATACAGTGTTTTCTTTAAATGCACAATGCTTAAAACAAAATAAATATATTGATGTCATCTATCTCAGAATTTAAACTTCAAGCAGGTATTCCCTTCCATTTTTCACTTTCAAGTGGAGAGCTTGTTGGAAATACTGGGCTGATGACAAGCCCCTGACAGTAAGCCAGTCAGTTGCGATGACAAGAACCATTCTTAAGTGCTTTAACAGTGGATCATCTAAGGGAAAAAAAGATAAGGGCCATAGTCTCTAGTGGGTACTTCAGTTCACATCTGACCTACTGGATGCTAGTAAATGTAGGTTATCATTGTTTAGAATGTTGGCCAAGCCCTCTCCAAACAATTGAGGTACTATTAGTGGGATGTGATGTAATGAGTCAGAAATTATCCTTCTCCTTGAATAGGTGAAAGGTTTACCTCTTTTTGTGTTGTCTTTTTTATCTTTTCTTTTTAAGTAGTTTCAAGGATGGATGACATACTTATTGCCCCAATGATATTACTATGAGAGAAGCCAGCTGAAAAATGTTACAGAAAGATTGCAAAGCTGCACTTTGAAACATAATCTCAAACACTTTGACAAAAAAATAAATAAAGTAGCCAGCTGAATGTCAGCAGCTCAAAGCCTTGGCAGAATAATGCAATGATCATCTGAGGAGATGTATGGGTATTAGTTACATAAATCTCTGTACTGTATCCCTCCCTATGTCTGGCTAAATCAGAATCCTCCTCCTTTATTTCACCTCTACACTGCTATTCAACATTGATTTTGGCACCTGTGCACAAGATCCGAAGGACCATTGCTCCAGGAGTGGGATTAAGTAAAAAGAAAGAGGAAGGATTTCATTGTATTGCTTAGTACAACTGTTGCAAGCAGTTTTACAGACACCTTGAAGAAGGATACAGCAGTAGCCCCTCCTGTAATGCTGTCTTCTAGACATTCTGATGGCATATTGACTGTGCAAATTAGGCTTCCCCCAAAATTACAGCTCCTTCTATACGTCAGTCCCGCCTAATAGAGTTGACATTAATATTATACATTTAGATTACAACATTGACAGCTCAGTAAATTTGTCTCCTAACTATGCACAAAACTGAGTTCACCCATGACTGCAGTGCAGATATTGTGTCTGCAATCTTAGTTTCAGAAGTACACATCGCTCTTGACTGAACTGCTGAAGAACTTTGATAGGTAGTAGTCTTTGGTGATGGTCTGTCACATTTGGTCTAGGAAGTCACTTCTCCCAGTCTATTCATAGCAGAGTTAAATACAATAGGTCTGGTATGCATATAAATTATAAAATAAAATGTCAAAATAAATCAAAGCCCACTAAGTTTATCTGTTTCACAGTGTTTCTGTTCAGTAGCTGCAACATACATCTCCACAAACAATTAAAGGAAACTCCAGGAAGCCTGTGCACTGATCCCCTAAGCAAAGCAGTTTCAGGAAACAGAATTCAGCACTAAAAACTTTCCTGTTAATGACTATCCCTTGAAATGATACCACCACTGAATGCATGCCGATGAGTTAGTGAAACTAGTGTGTAGAAGACTCAGTGTATATTGGAAATATGTGAATTATGTCAACCAACCTGGTTCTGGTTGGGCTTTTGTCCAAAACGGATATCTGGTTTGATTCCCTATATCAGAACACAATAGACTAGAAAATAGCTTATGGAAAGTCAGAGTAACCAAGTGTCTTGATTTAAAATTCACAGCTCTCCAGCTCTTTCCCTTATGCATGAACAGAAAACTTCATGAGTGTGGAAAAAGTTTGGATTCAGAGTTGTCAGGAGTACGTTACCTTATCACTCCTTTAGTGGATGACAATGTAAAATGCTTCTGGAAGACAGAGGTGGTCTAGGTGGTGCTTTCCAAGTATATTTTTCAGTTCAGTTAAAAACAAAAAAACAAAACACTTCAATAAATCCTGTTCTCCCATCCAAATCAAGAAATGTGAGCTGGCATTGTTGCCTTCAGATGAAAACTTGGGGTGTTTGGATATTTGATTTCAAATACTGTTATTAAAACTGGTTAAAATATGTTCAATAGAAAATATTATCATTTATCAAAACAGTTAAAAAAGGTGATTACAATCTCAGTTTCATACATTGAGATAGCCCTGGCAGGTAATTTGAAATACACCAGATGGACTTTAGCCCTCTATCTGCTCTTGTGGATTATGCAAACTGGACTGGATTGCCTAGAAGGCTGTTGTGATGGGGAGTAATCTTCAAGTATAGATTCTTGAATATGTATTAGAATAAAATTGTTACATATTAAAGCCACATGCATTAAAAATTTAAAGAGTATACACCATTAGGAAGCAGGAAACAAAAAAAGAAAAAATGTTGAGGTGTTGTTTTTTTTTTTTTACTTTTGGGATAAAGATATTTCCAACAAACTCCAATCATCATCTTCTTCACCTCTGACCTTCAAGAAGTAATTCTTCATCTAGCTGCTCTAAACTCATCACTCTGACAGCTGAGAGACGGAGCTGTAAGGGACTGCTTTTAAGGCTGTGCTGAGCCAATCTCACTACATACTGCTGTTATAGACGAGAGAATCACTTTATTTTTCAGCTGTTTACTCTGCTAGGTTCTAGCTATGTCTGCACTTATATAAATGCCACTTCTAAGCTACCAGTGTACATGGCAAACCTTTCCCTGGAAAAGGTTTAAAGTGTTGCAGAAATTCCATCTTTAGGCTGGATGGTGAATCAGGTGTCCGTGTGACTGGCAGTGCTCCACAGGGGTCCAAGGAATGCTATCTATCTCAGGAATCAAAGCCTTAAAGCATGTTTGTAAGAAAATGAGAATATTTTTGACAGATAAATCTTCAGAAATGCAATCCCACTATCCAGTCAGTCATGGTGTGGGGGTTCTGTCCAAGCCACTGTATCACAAGTGTGCATTAGAGATTTGTGTTCTGTATCCTGTACAGTAGCTATGAAAAGCAGTTCCTACTTTGAGCTTATTCAGACAAAAGCAACCTGGAGAACACTGATAACGTGTAGCACATGCTAACTCCTATATCCAACACATTCTTTCTGGACTGGAGAGTCGTAATATTCTCTTCTCCCCTTCATGTCTTTTTTCTGACCTCCCCTGTTGCAGCTTCCATAAGAAATCAGTTTATGAGTGGCTCTCACTCAAAAAAAAAAAAATTACTGTATGAAGTAATATTAAAGCTAAATAATAGCTATACTTCTGTAGGTACACTCCATTCTGAAACAAACAGATCTGTTAAATAATGTACCCCAAAGTCTAGAAAGCATGTTTTCTATATTACTCCCTTGTGTAGTCATTTTTCATTTTGCATGAAGAAATGACCAAAATAAATATATTTTATGTGTCTGTGTTTGTATAGACATAAATATTTGCTCTGTACTGAATGCTATAAAATCCCACTTCTTAGAGACAGATTTGAATGCATGGCAGCAGTGCAGAGACTGGCAGTGTTTTATGGAACCTGGCAAATGTTAGGTGTAACAACAATGGATGTGCCAACATCCAAATGTCAACATCCAAAGTTTTCTAGACAGACATTTAATCTTTAATAACTTATTATTTTTTAAAAGACCAATACTTACTGTTATTAATACTTATTATTTATTAATTATAATACTTATTACTATTTAAAAATACTTATTACTCTTATAAAGACCATCCTATAACTATTAACATATACATTGTATATATACATATATATACCTAATGTTAAAGACATGAATGACATGATTTGTAAATAAATCAACAGTGTAAAGAAGCTGTATTAAACATTGAAAAAGAGATAAAAGATGGGGAAAATATCTCACATGAAATGATCTTCCTATGAAATAAAATACTTCTTACAGTTGTTTGTATTCATATCATAGCTGCACTTCCTCTTCCACGACAGTCTGTAACGGGACTGAACCAGTGACATCATTGTCTTATTATGGGCACTGATTCTGGGCTGAAGTTTGTCATCCTGTCAGCAGCAAGTGTGACCATTTGCAGGGCAAGGACATGTCAGGACATGTGGGACACATTTGTATATACAGCCTTTTCCTGCTGTCTGTTTGCCTGCTGCCTAAACTCAATCCCACCCACATTCCTCTTTAAGACCTCACTGGGAGAAGGACAAGAGAAAGGAGGGGAAGGACATGGGGATGGGGATAAAAGGGAAAAGTGTTGACTAGAGATTACAGTGACTGGAATGTATAAATTGGAGCTGGGAGACAAGAGAAACTGCTGAAGAGGAGTGGAGACATGATTAATGGGGCAATCCCGATTTTGCCTATGATTCTTAGTTATATCATATTTTAATAATTAAAATATTAAAAATATTATCTGTTCCTTATCCCTATGTTACTTTCTCTTTGTATATACATACATGTACGTATCTACATTTAAACAGACCAGAAAATAGTTAAAATTGTGTTTCCAGCACAGGCCATGCATATTTTTTCTCAGTACTTATAATTCTATGAATTATATGAACAATTCTATGAGTCGTGTTCAACTTCTTGAGGAAGTAAGGATAGTGACTGTCATTCCTTTTTTTTTTTTTTTTTGAATAATTTGTACATATGCACTGTACATTTAATTCCTTGTTCATATGTAAAAGGTGTAGCATAATATTTGACTTTCACTTTTCATGAACTGTCAGAAGCTTAGACTGATCCCTCTTTAAAAGTATCTACAATGAACTGTCCCTTCAAAACCACACAATGCAAGACCAGCTTCAGGATTCATAATAACAATTCAGCATTACTAATTCTTTCAGATTCATGGTCTTCTTTTAAGTTTCTCCATTCAAAACTGACACCTTAATGTGTGAATTCTAGTACTCCTAATACAAAAAAAAAAAAAAACAACAAACCAGTGCAGTGTGCTAGGGAGTAGGATATCACAAATCAGTCTGTGTCAGTCTACCCTGGTAGTAAAGAGGTCAGAAAAGGAAACAAAGACTTTGCATATGAATGTGACAAGATCTGGAATAAACAATGTAGTGATGTTTAGAAATGGAGAACATAAGAGTAAAATGTGCAGTAATTCTTTTTATTTATGAATAAGCCACTCATGTAAAATCTACACCCTGTGGAGTAACTGTAGGTGCCTAATTGACTGCCTGTAAGCAAACCATTACAACTCTATTACTCTATCAGCTGCAGGGAGGACACAGTGGGAAAAAAACAACTTGTAAGTAAAGTTTTCACACCCCTATCTCGTGGTGAACTCCTCAGCTGCTTTTCAAATTTTATATCCCGAATGCGTCTCTTCTCACAAACTCCCTATCTGTGCAGTGCTGGCATACCCAGCATGCTCTGCTATGGCAATTGTGCCAGATAATTAGAAACAAATTTATCCCTGGTATAAGCATGCACAGAGTTTCCAACCAAACCGCTGCCTTTATTAGGAAAAATGTCACAGCAAGAAAGAAGTTCTGTGACACTTTTATAACTGTGAATGTGTCATCATACAGCATCAACAGCTCTTCTTGATTATCTTTGCCTCTCTCTAGAAGTAGCCTAAGACTGAAGACTGCAACAGAAGGTGGGAAGAAGCTGGAAAGCAATAGGGTGGGAATGATTAAATATATTATTTTAAAGATATATTTTTCTAAACAGTTAATATTTTTGGATAATAAAAATCATATTTTTAAGAAATATGGGAAAAAGAGCATAGATAAAATCCTCTTAGAAGACTCATTGTATTTATTGACATCAAATTTTATACTGATTCCTTCAGTTTTCCTCAGCTTAGTTACTGTTTTCTAGTTTCAAGCCACAAAAATGGATAACACGTAGTACAAAAGAAAACAAAACATAGCTCACTCCCATTTTCTAATCTGCTGAGTATCTAAAAATATTTTGAAACCAGACTTTATAAAGGCTACTGATAAGCTTTGAAGAAAGCACTGTGCCCTGTGAGGAATGTCCCCCTGTGACCCAAGCAGTATTTCAGAGACTCAGAGAATCACAGTGGAGATGCTTAGGAAATGCAGTGACAGCTGGCTTTTCTGAAAACTTTTTGAAACTTCCTTCTTCTGTTTGGATAAGATATACCAAGAGAAGGGCCAGTTGGAATTCAAAAATGCAAAAATAAAAGTGAGTATGAATATGTATTTATACATATGCATATAAATTTCTATATATATAATTTCTTAACAGTTAAACACTGCTTTTAAAACTCAGGAAAATTTGGAACTGGCTTCACTTCAACTTTGAGGAAGTTTAAATAAGTTCTTGTTTCACCAAAAGGAGTCCATCTACCCTACCACCTCTGTAGATTAACTGATTATTGCCCGTAACCCACAAATTTGATCAGACATCTGTAGAGGTGTAAAAAAGAGCTACACTTGAAAAGGGGTCAGTGTTGATCTTTGTGTTTATGATGTGCCATATCTTATTAAAAAGAAGAACAAGGAGAACAGATCTGATAGTCAGCAGCCTTTTTTTGTCTTCATGTTTCTGCATAGTTGGCATTCAGCACCCTTATGATGGAGGCAGAAAATCACAAGTAATTACTCCTAGTGGGAACTCATTAAACTTGGATAACTCAATTGCTTGCAATCACATATTCTTGACCTTATTTATCTCAGCATCTGCTGTATTCTGTCCGCTGGACATCATGTCTATGAGCCAAGGAATCAGCTGAGAGGATTGAGGTCTTTGAGGTCTGCACACATGAGCGTTCCACATGGCAAACAACTCGAGGTACTCTAATAGCACTTAATGACATTACATGTCTTCAGCTTAGTCTTCAAAAGTATACAAAATAAAAAAAAAAAAAAAAAAAAGAAAAAATGGGCTGGGACTTTATGTGTTGAATGAAGATGTTCAGTTTTTTTCAGAAGCAATTAGACAGAGGAAACCTGGCAGTGGAGGGAATTAGTCTTTTTCTTTCCTGGTAAGGAGGTTTATAGGTATGTCTGCATCTTATTTACTACCCTGCTATCCATCTTGTTAACCTTAAGGATTAACTCCTTGTACTTACAGCCTTTTAAAGAGTTATAATGGTATTCATAAGAATCTCTGAGTATGTAAGATCATTCTTAAGCCATGAGGAAAGCCAAAAATGTTCCTACACTTTTTCTGTACATCATATTCTTTCTTGCAGTCCTCCTTGTCAATATATTTTTGTGAGATATCTCAGAACAATAAAATTCTGCCATTTACCTGCTTAGACAGTGACAACCATTAAGAGAATGATGTACACCATCTGAAAGAAAAACAAACAACAAACGAAGAACAAAACAAAACCAACCAAACAAACAAATGAAAAAAACAACACCAAATAAACCCACAAGTAAGTTGCACAGAAGTCTCAAAATTAAAGAGGCAGAACTTTTGGAACTCAAGGTCTAAACAATTATGGTGTTTTTTTCCCATATTATTTTGGTTAAATATAAGCTTGCTTAAAATTTTTGGTGTGTTACAGAACACAGAGTAAAAATAATTTTCTCAGATCGGGCTTTTTATTGCTTCTTTGTTGCACCACATTGTTACACAATGCTTGTTAGAAGTTTGAAAAGTAAAATTACCAAAACTTTCATGCAGAGGCAATATCCAGACAATCCAAAGTGAGATCCAAAACAACACTTAGGCACCTACCATACACTTTTTGTGTAATTTAAACATATCAAGAAGGGTGATGTAAAAAAAATGCCATGTACTCACATGTCTGAGTCCATAGGCATCTAAGTTTTCTAACTTGGTATCTCTGCACACATCCAAATATGTCACCTTCTCAGCTGAATGAAATGCACATTCTCCCCACTCAGTCCATCTGGGATGTAAAACAGTGTGTCCTTGTGCTAAGTTTGCCCAGTGGCCTGGTGCAGTAGATGTGCTCCAAGCTCGCTTCATGCATAATGACAGCAAAGGCAGCACATGGCATAGCTCCCACAGTCACTTTCATTCAAAAATAGGTCAAGAGAAGGCGGCAAGTACTTTTCTAGCAAGACTGTTATGCAAAACGTGTTAAGTAATACCACCTCCTCCTCCTCCTTCTTCTTGCTGGCTATCTTCTTAAAAAGAAGCAGGAGTTGTCTGCTGACACTTCATATGACTTACATATAGAAGTGCAAGAAAAGCATTTTGGTTGCAAATTCTAGTTCCATAGAACCTAATTTGGACCATGGATAAGTGCCTAAATTCAGAAGAAAGAAAAAAATTTTAATGCTTCCATCTCTGGCATTTTCAAATGTGTAGATTAGACATCCACCATCAAACATATTGGCTGAATAATGTTTGAGGGCTGTACTGGAAATTTTAGGTGTCCCACGCTGAACCATTAATTACACTCCTCAGACTTGCATGTAATTTTGAGGCACTGAGTCAGTGAGCAGCCCTCTAGTACTTTTTTTATGATTTACACCCTTAATCAGATTTTTTAAAGTTCAAGCTAAAGAATATTGCTTATTGCTCTATGACACTGTGTGTGCCACCTTCTTCTGAATAGCTCAGTGAAGGAACTTATATCCTAATGTTGTCAAATGGGAAGAAAATATCCCAAAAAATGAAGAAACTGAATTTCTACAGTTACTTCAAAGAACTCCAGGTCAGTGCAAGAAATTAAAGGACATTGGTAGCCCCAGAAAAAGTTCTATTTAGCAGTTGAAATCTGAAAATAAAGGATCAGTCCTTTCCTATTTTAAACTCAGTGAGTGTTCCCTTCCTCTATTAGCTTCATCAGGAACAAAAAAGTCAGAGTAGCACAGATAGCTTGTTTTGTTCATTTCTCTTTCACAAAGATTACAGTGAGCTCAACATCTCTGAGAAAGACTTCTCTTTCACAAAACTACCATCAAATGAAGCAAGGGATGCAGTGACAAGACGAACCAACAATAGTCATTTTTATTTGTACAAATAGTTCAGAAAGTTACACATAATAAGAAAAAATCTATATGTAATATAATTTTCCTGATATTGAAGTCAATGTCTGCTTTCTCTCGCTTCCTTATAACCCTACAGGCTTGCACTCTTTCAACTGTCTAATGTGGACAAATGTCCAAATCTGTGCTCTTTGGAATACTGTTTTTGATTTCAAGCAGTTGCAGTATTGTAAAAGTTTTTGAATGGGTTAAATTAATTTAATTTCATCCATGAAATTTGTATTCTTCCATCTTTCTCTTTCAGATTTTCCCTGCAAATTATTTACCAGTAATACCACAGCTGGAGTTACTGGGCTATGAAGACACAGGTTCTAGTCTATGCCACTCATCCTACACAGCTCCCTTTCAAATACTATGTGCTATTTTCCCATTTTAAGTTCTCTTTGTCCTCGTCATAAACGAGATGCATTTTCTGAATCAAAACTCTTGATAGAGATTGGTACACAGCACCTACAGGTCAGCTTTTTTGTCTTGTGTTAAGGGTGCTGGAACAGAAAGGTGGGATAACTAGCCATACTGTCACTGAGTGAGTTAGAAAATAAATCTAACACAAAATTTCCTGCTATGACCATCAGACTGTTTTTGCCCCTAAAAACACTGAGCAGAGCTCCCTGGAGCCCTCTTTTAGTATTAGTGTGGGTGCACGCTTATTATCTAAGTGCTGATAAACGAGGCCAGGTATATTTTAATAACCTTCAGTGTGGAAGGTATTTGTGTACCACTCTTACACACAGTTAGTCACTGTGTATCTTGGCAAAGCAAGATCCATTCTGAGGAAAGAGAACTATTTCCATCCTTAATAAGTCATTCGAAGTTTCCTGTGATGTTATAAATAATCAGGCAAGCAGCCGGTTTTATTCTCCCTAATTTGATATGGCAGACTTGGAGAGCAGCAAAGTTCAGTCTTAACATAAGCTCTAGAGTTGGACTTTGACCAAGATTTCCCCCTTCTCTCTCATAATGAGATAAAGTTTATCATAAACATGCTTACCAAGGCAGCTAAGACAGGGCTCAGACTTCACATCTATTTCCTAGGAGCCCCCTGCTCATACTCAGTCCTTCATGCTGCATGCATGAGGTCACAGCCTGCTGGGTTTGCTTTGGGGAGCTGGCAGCTAGGCTGACAGTCTTAGGTAATACACTTGTCATTTGGGAAAATAAAAAAGTGCTTGCAAAACACAGCTTAAATTAGATTGTGAGTAATTGGAAAAGGAAATATAAAGTCACACCGTTTTACATGCATGTCGGGAAGGCAGTGAGGTGATGCACTGAGTACCTGGGTTACTGGCAAGGGTCAAGCACCCTCATGACAGGCTACGATCTTTTAAAATCTTTGAGGAGATACAACAGTCTTCACAGAACTTTCAAGAGCAGCACAGTAAAGAGACATGAGAATATTACAGAGCTTATATTTATGTGTGAAAGAAGGTCAGTTGAAAGGACACATTCCTTCATAATTATAAGAATTACAAGAGGAACTTGTGATTATATTAGAACCCAAGAAAAGATTTTTTTTTTTTTAAGTCTGCCTCTGTAAATGATGGTTGGCAACATTTTGGGAAAGTTATTCAAGCTGTTTCTAATTGTCATTCAATTGATAAAGAAGTTAAATAAACAACTTTCTTCCTATGTCTCAGAAATTCAGGAAAATTAATTAGATAATGTTATTGAAATCGCTTATAGGCACTCTTTAATACCACTGCAGGCCAAAGCACTATATTGATTTTCATTGCTTTCAAATATGAGGAAAAGTGATTTTTTTTTTTTTTGTTTTTCAAATGCTTCAGGTGATATTTACAGATCAGCTTCATTTTCAGAATGCAACCCAGATGTACTGTTATGGATTTTAAAATAAAATTATAGCTTTAAGGTAAAGCATGATAATAGGAAAATTACCTTGTTCTGATGAGTCATAATATAAAGTAATTTTCCTTTTAAAACAAAACTAAAACCTTACTTTGCTCCCTTAACCCAGATGATATTCTTTCAGAAGAGACAACATATTCAACTTGGATCTTTAAGGATTCCTGAAACACTCTGCATTCTTAAAAAAACCCAAAACAAAACAACTACATGGAAATCAGAATATTTTCCTAAAGAGGTCTACTCCCAATTTTAAATCCTCTATTAGAAAATTAAGGAACCATTAGCTGAGTTATATTTCCCTGTCATTTATGACTTCTTGAGAAAGAGTACCCAAACACCTCTTCTGGGCTGCTCTCTCTTTCCTGTCTCTGTCTTTCTATTAATCACTCTCTCAAAGACTGAAAAGGTGTTCCTGGATGTAGAATGGATGTTGGAAAGATGCAGAGAGACTGAACAGTTTGTTTGGATAGTGAGGCAACCTTTTTGCCCTTTTGCCAACTGAAGCAGAACAGTTTCTGCTTTTGCAGCCACAGGTCTGAGCAACACAACTTGGCTGCTTTCTGGAATCTGTAAACCTGAATCTGATCTCAACAAAGGTTTCTTCACACCACTCAGGTGGTGGAAATGAGTCTTAAAGTGAATATAAATCATATTTATACCTACTACAAGGCCTCTTTACATGGAAAAGTCAGTGGAAAGTTACTTCAGTGTAAATGCAGTTTAGGCCCTAATACTTTTAATTTGGCATAAAAAAGGAAAGGAAAGAGAAAGAAAACCCTTTCAATGTCCCAAGTTAAGGTTGGATAACAGCCATACTGTAACATAAGCTAGGATTTCAAAGGTGTCTCAGGAAACAGGACTCCAGCTTCCATTCACTTTTCAAGGAGGCTGACTCACATCCTGAGACCTGTTTGAAATTCTATCCAGAACGATAATTCTGCCTTGTTTTCTAGTAATTGATCAGAGTTTGACAGACTACCAGAAAGAGTCTTCTTTGAGTTAAGCTATAGAGCTCTTTGTTATCAGCATTGGAAGTTTTACCTAGCATTATGTGTTCAAGTTATAGCTGACAAAGGTATTGTTTTTGCCTATGGCGTCACTGCAGTCCACCTGAGAGGAGCTAATCTGAATAAGTTTTGACCTATGCTCCAATGCTTACATGGCAGGTTCCCAAACAAACCACCAAGTGTTAGTCACTCTGTAGGTCTCACTACTCCCTTTAAGTCAGCAGTGAACTAATGATAGCAGGGTAAAGGGTTTTTGATCCACATCTATTGCTGTTGTTTGTTTTCCTCAAATGCCAAGGGCACTCACTAAAGTTAGATCCCATTCTGTTAAAGTATTTACTTTTTTTTCCATTCCCAGTAAATAGGCTGAGGAGTTAGAAGCAGACAGCTCAAAAAAGAAAATCACAACAAAGATTTAGTGTTGGAATAGCCTGTGTGGTAGTTAAGAAGTACAACATCAGCTAATCTAACTTCAGAAAGCTTTCTAGCTTCCCTCTAGAGTCAGTGGAGAGAGAGAGGTACTCAGAGAAGATGGTCCCTTTCCTCCCTGACATTACAGAAACAGAGAGGATTGATTATTCATCCCTGGGAGTTAAATTTTTCTGTTCATTGACAAAAGATGTGTCTAACAATGAATGGATGTTGAACAACACCAGTCTCTTTGACCTTAGAGCTTTAATCCAAAGATCATTAAATTTATATATAATCTTAACGTAGAGTAAACTTAATTGTTTACCAGCTGCTATTACGGTGTATACCTTTAAGAATCTTATTGGTTCATGATACAGCAAATACATTGTGAAATTTATAGAGAGAGATACACATACACACACATGCATATGCATATGAATCGTATATTCAATCAATATCTGAAACTGTCACCAATGTAAAACAGCCAAAGGTCCTTTCCATAAAGAAGAGACCCAAAAGCACACGGTGATGTTGGTGGTTTTTATTGATTTTATTAGCAAACAAGTCCTCAAACAACTGTTCTTTCTTCTGTAGATGCAAAAATACTTGTACACTGAGTATCCAAGTATTTTCTAACTTATGATGTGAGAAGCAAGGTCACCGAATGCACTGGATTTCTTACTCCTCAGTAAGTAATATTAGAAAATAGAAATATTTTCTTAGCCCCCACAAGACTTTTGTAACAACAAATGTCAAACTCTTGGTGTGGCCAGACTGATTTGGAACATCTAGACTGCAATTCACCCCCTTGATTTTTAATCATTCTTTGAAACCAACCCATGATATTACTAAACTACAGACATTTTGCACACTTACTGTATACTATCAGCAATCTAAATCTTTATTAAGCTATCATTGTATTTATTTGGATTTAATGCACTCTTTGTAAATTAAAAACCTCTAATATGTAAGAGACTCAATACAGATATCCAGGAAAGATTTTGTGAACTGTAAGATGCAAATCTTCTTTTTTACCTGTAACCACCTATGCATTAAGCTTCAGATGTAAGCTACCTGCTCTGGGTCTCTATACTGAAGCAGGCTCCTGAAGAAGGTGATTAGTTCCTCTTAGGTTGATCAGGATGTTTATAAAGAGGAAAAATAATTGGGAGGTGTCTTTATATACCTTTATATATCTCTGTATATCTTCTATACCTTTAGATCTCTAAATCTAGGAAAGATTACTCCCACTCCTAATAACCCCTCAGCAAATATCATTCAAATAAAGAGTAAGGATTTTGTGCCTAAAACTGAATACAAGACAAAAGCCTACAGTAAAAGCTGATTTTTCATATGTAGAATTATAGAATTATAGAACAGGTTAGGTTAGAAGGGATCTTTAAGGGCCATCTAGTCCAACCACCCTGCAGTGAGCAGGGAGATCTTCGAACAGATCAGGTTGCTCAGAGTTCTGTCCAACCTGACCTTGAATGGTTCCAGGGATGGGACATCTACTACTTCTCTGGGCTTTCTGTCTCTCCCTCTCCCCACACCACCCTGCTATGTAAAGCATATGAAAGATTAAGGAGTTTGCACCAGGGGTTGTCCCTTCTGCTCATGCTTAAGGTATAATAAAAGGATGGTTTGCACTCCATTGTTTGCCCTATGTGAACATTTTTCAGATTAAACAAATATTTTTGGGCAAGTAGTTGTTTTCTGGATTTCTCAATCTAAGGTCAAAATACATAATCATGACTTAAATGTAAAATCAAACTTTCAGATAGAAATAAGTGATTTGAATGTTAAGGTTTTTGTTGGCAATATATTCCTATACCAATAGAAATGTTGCAATGCAAAACTCTATTATACTGTGGTTAACTGGTCATCTCAGTCTTTATATTGTTGAAATGTAAATTACTGACTTCTCCAAGCACAAATTTTGATTCTATCTTCGTGGCCATAAACTTCCACAACACTGACAATGCACTACAAAGGGAATCTAACCAGTTATTTCCACCATTCACTGCCTTGCCAGTAATATGTGATAGCAAGGTAGGCAACTAGAAACAGGACTCCACCTAAAATAGGAACTAGCGTGTATCTCAGCGGTTTTTAATCTGCTAGAGGAGTATATCAGATTTGTATCAGGAGATACAAATAAAACCCATGAATGAAGCCACAGATAAATTGCATGACTGCTCTGGCCAAGTTCTGCTCTCTGGGACTATGTGTTGTTCTTGCTTTTTAAAGTTCTCTCACCATTAAAAAACAACTAAAACAAATCTACCTTAAGGAGTGGACCTAATTACAATACTGGAGCAGGAACGATACTCGTAGTTTTTCAAAGTTAGGGGCCTTGGCCTGTGGTTTGAGATCAAGTTCCACCTCTGTTAAGAACACAAACCAGAAGACACTTTTAAAAGTCCCCAGACATAATGTAGACAGCGCAGCACTCCTAACCAAGAGCCAGGCACGTGGCTCCAGCCGGCAGGTCTAATGAACAAGATTAGTACCTGTTTTATGAATTAAAATTTGAAGTAAAAAAATAGTGTTTCATTTTCTCAGCAACCTCAGTCTAATTATTAACAGCAGGTTCAGCTGGCAAATTTCAGTATTTTTCCTCCTTTCATTTGTAACTGAAAGACTTCAGCCTCTTATTTATTTTTCTTCTCTTATAATGCTCTTGTAGTCCTGTGCCAGCTGGTTCTACTACTTTCTTTTTTCCCCTCTTTTATAAGGTTTCATTTTCCAGTAAAAGAAATATATAATGTATGAATTTCTGTAAAAGCTCACACTTTCGCATTTGTTTCTCCCCATTGTTAGCAATCCAAAGTAGCCACATGTTCACAGCATGTTCTGTCTGGCAGGAACACACGTTGCTTAATTTCCTACCACCATCCTCACAATCCTAGCAGGCTCTGGCCAGTCAGATGCATTTGTTTTCCCTAATTGCCTAATGCCACTTTCAGAAATCTTTTTCATTGAGAAAGGAGTAATCTCAGGAGACTTCTCCAGACATAAGAAAGACTGATAATCAGCAGGCTGGAGAAGGTCAAAGAGTATTGTTTGCAAGACTGTAATGAACCTGAAGATGTATTATTGTTATTAACTTTTGTATAAACCCCCTATTAATCTGATTTTTTTTCCATAAATTCTCAAAGACGCTGATGCTTTCCAAAGTGAGATCTGCAGCTCAAAAGCCATTGAATTGTCAGTAGTTTCAGGGATCACTCACTTAATAAGTAAGTCCACACACTTGTTATTTGGAAGTTATGATTGCTAAGAGATGGAAAATAGAACGTTTCAGAACTCAATAATTCAATAATGCAATAAAGCATTATCTACTAAAAACTTATTGCAGAAAACATCTCCAGGGAAAAATTAAGCATTTCAAAGAACCATAGAATTGTTCATATTGGAAAAGGCCTTTAACATCCTCGCATCCAGCTGTTCACCCACCAGCGCCAAGTCCTTATGTCTCAAGTGTTACATCTACATGTCCGTTAAATACCTCCAGGGATGGTGACTCCACTTCCCTTCCAATGCCTGACTCCCCTTTTGGTGAAGCAAATTTTCCTAATATCCAGCTTAAACCTCTCCTGTTGCAGTTTGAGGCCATTTCCTCTGTTCCTATTGTTTGTTACCTGGGAGAAGAACCTTTCAGGTTGTTGTAGAGAGCAATAAAGCATCCCCTGAGCCTCCCTTTCTCCAGACTAAACAACCCTAGCTCCTTCAGCTTCTCCTTATAAGACTTGTGCTCCAGATGCTTCACCAGCTTCATTGTCCTTCTCTGGACACACTCCAGCACCTCAATGTCCTTCTTGTAGTGAGGGGCCCAGAACTGAACAGAGTATTCAAGGTGAGGCCTCACCAGTGATGAGTACAGTGGGCAATTTCCTGCCATTTCATGTTTCCCTCCCAGCTTTTAATGGGAATCTATATGGGAAAAGGAATTCAATTAATATTAGCACAGAGACAATTGTCAGTCCTTTTTCTAGAAATACTCTCCATGTTATCACTGTGCAGTTAAATGACTGAATACCGTCAAGTGGGACAGCCTGAGAGTTTTAAGAGGTCATAGTTCGAGTGAGAGTCTGAAAAACATCTATTTCTGTAGATCAATTTTGCTTTGGTACATAGAATATTTCATATTAATCCAAGGCTTCATTTGTCTGTTACAGAATTGTTTCATAAGGGAAGATTTGCACAGTTTAGGAAAATGTTTTTTGGGTGGGTTTTTTGGTTGTTTTGTTTTGTGTTTTTTTTCCCTCCCATAGGGACACAAAACAGAACCAAACCCATCCCTTTCAGCAGTGGGTTTGTTAACTGTTTTATCCTGTCTTCAACAAAGCCATCCCCACCTGGATAAATGTGCTACCCTAAGAATGCCA
The DNA here is from genome assembly GCA_038380795.1 of Pyrocephalus nanus. Taxonomy (NCBI): domain Eukaryota; kingdom Metazoa; phylum Chordata; class Aves; order Passeriformes; family Tyrannidae; genus Pyrocephalus; species Pyrocephalus nanus. The sequence continues at coordinate 44,140,301 of CM076265.1, read as the reverse complement.
AAAGGGAATTAATTTATATTCCAAGACTTTCCATAATGTTTTTATTGTTGTTCACTTGCCAATGGATACCTAATCTGTGCATAAACTTTCTCCATTTTTTACTAGCAGCCTTTTGTGCTCTGATGAGCAAAACAGAATTAAAGCTGAACAGATTCTTTTGGCTTGAACACATTTTGCCCCACATCTTAATTTTCTTTCATGAATACTTCACATATTTCTAGGCAAGAAAAGAATCAAAGAAACAGCTAATCACCCCTACTGTCTCTGCACAGGGATATACTATAGGCAGCACCTAACCTTTAGTCTGAAGTTTTCTCTCATGACTTGTGAGTATTCCTCTTATGCTTTCTTGGTTTTGATTCTGTCCGTGGTATGTGAGAACTGTGCAGAGTAACCTCTGTTTATAGCAGAAAAATTTGGGGTAGTCATAAATGGAAAGCATCTTAACGGGTTTGGTATGAATGAGCAGAGCATGAAATGGCATAACTCAATCAGGATGTCTGACTACAATAATAAAACTTCGTTATAAAAGCTGTAGGTGAAAATTCAAACACCTTCTTGAAATGAGAAAAGAAAAAGCCAGGAAAACAATAGCAGCAAATTGAACACCTAAATGATTTTTATTCATGCCCTAATCCAGTTTGTGACATTATCTTGAGGACAGAAATTGTTATTTCATAACTTTTCTTCATTTCACTTGATGCTTTGAGCACTTGTATTTTGAGTCCCTTGTAATTTTAAAAGACATCACCCAAAGAAACTGGATTTTAGTTTTCGTGTTGGCATCAAAGAACCATAACATCAGCAGACAACAATAGTGCAAGTGGCATTATATCTATGTGGTAAAAACTCCAGACACAGACTTTCCCCAAGCAATGGTGCAGCCAATGAGACACTTCACTGGGGGGTCAGTGAAAAGTTTCTTACCCTTTTTTACAGAGTTTTCCTTAAGTCACTTTCTGTGATGCAGACACAGATGGTCTTGTTTCAAAAACTTTTCCCTACCTACCTGGAAATAAATAAAATCATGCCACTAAAAATCTCTAGTACTGGTTTTGCTGAGTGACTGTTTCATGTGTAATCAAGCAAATCAGTTTTTATATGTTAACCTTATTATAGTAATGGTTGGAAGCCTCACAGTTTCAGCTGCAGTTCTGCTTCACCCTCCAGCGATAGCTAGTGGGAGGCTCCTCTGGCTATGAAAAGTTCAAAATGGAAAAGATAAGACATATATAAAAGGAGAGGAAGAATGATTCTTTCCATCAGCCTTAGTAATTTGCATGATTTGGGTTTTTTTACCGCAGAATAGGTAAAATAGTATATTTTGCAAATTGTAGGGCAGATGGTTGATATCAAAATGTAAATGATGATTATAAAAGCTTTCTCATTTCAAAATTTATCTGTAAACTTCACTACAAAGTGAACTGAATAAAATCTCACAGTCAATTATTATACATGGGTACAGGCAAGCACTGACTTAGAGGTATGGTGAGATTAAACATACAGGAATTGATTCTATCTATTTCTACTACAAGTTGCTACCTTTTTTTTAATAACTAAAATCTTAATTTGTTCATTTTTGTATTTATCATGACATGATTATTATGGTAGTATTTTCTCTCTGATATAACGTACACCATGTGATCTCCAGCCTCAAGCAGAAGCTCCCACATCCTCATTTTACATCACCGACTGCAAACTTTGTGACAATTACCCAAACTGGATACTCAATATTTGTAGAGTACCAAGTAGACATCTGAAGGTGTTATATTTGGGGGGTTTTATTACTGAAATTGTAATTACTTTAAATTTTGCTCTTCAAAAATATTCAAGCAGTCATGCATAAACAGAGTCACAGTTTAAGGTTAAATAGTGAGTAAGTATGGCCTAGCACTGAAGACTAATTTTTATGGACAGTCATGCTTTTTAAAGAGAGAAGTACCTAACCCGAGTTACAGTGCTTTCACTGCAATACCTATGTAGCTAATAAAATCATGTGCAGTGGCTATTAGCTTTATGATGTGCCCATTCTTCCTGTCCATCAAATTTGACACAGGCAGAATAATGTAAGTCTATTAATTCCAGTGTGGCAGTGAGGAACATGGAGGACTTCATACTTTACTTCAGTCATCTTTCAGCCATTGGTTATTTGAAAATATGAAAATATTGGAAAATTACATAGACTTTTGGTTCCATCCAGAGCTCAAGATACAAATCTCCTCAAATATTATCTATCAAGGTCCTTGCTCAGACTCACGTACCACGTAAAAATCAATTATTAAAGTGAATAAGACAAAGAAATAATAAAACATAATAAAAAAAAGGGCTTGGATGAAAACAGATTGTATCTTGGGCCATTTCTGTATACTCTTTAGGTACAAAATGCACCTTCCACTACTCTTTTCTATGCACTTAAATTTAATTGGTACATTAATATTTTATAGATATAGTTTGTAACTAGGTGCAATTGGGGATTTTATTTATAAATGCTTAACTTTATTTATTGAAACTTCATATTTGCTTATTTCTGCTAAGAATTCAAGAGTCTCTGAGGTTTGGACACCTATAAATTAGAATTTGTTGACGTGATGATGATCACTAAAAATATTGTGTTAAGCCTCTTGGATCTTGGCTGAAATTTAAAGTTTGAGTAGAAAGAAAATCAATCTTTTATACTGCTATCATTACAATGTAACAGATATGGGCAAACATTTTTTTGTACAGGAAGAATAATAATATTTTGCACTTAAGCAACTTTTCCAGTCTGGTTATCTCAAAGCATATCACTGTCATAGATTAAATAACTTAGAGAAGTTCTTCAAGTCTTAGTCATTATCAGGACTGGAACCTGCAGTCAAATTTTTATTTAATCCCTCAAAATTAATTGCAAGACGTATTACAAAAGATAAGGTTTTATGGTGTGTATTTAATGGTTTTTTTTTGCTTTTTACTTTCTCTGATGTTTTATAGTAAACAAATATCCCCTTTCTCCAACTGAAAAAACAAAACAAATAAAATAAACAAAACAAACAAACAAACAAAACACAACCAAAAAACCAGAAAACCTTGCAAAGAAAACTGTAAAGAATATAATTACGAATAACAACAAGAAAGACTAAAGTGCTTTGTGGAAGGAGAGGGTGTTTTGTGAATGAATAAAAAAAAAAATCGCCTGAGTTTTCTCATTAAGTTTATCTTGCATATGTAATTATTATGATTGGTAACACATGGTATTCATGAATCAATTCAGTCTTGAAAATGTGTTTTTGCAGTGGGTGGCTATTTTTTGTGCATGTGTGAAGGATTTTTTTCTTAACTGTACTCAAAAGTCTGTTGACAATACAGCTGGGTTTTCCCTCTTGTTCTCAGGAAGCACATATCCAGCTCAAACATTTTTTTATTGCTCCAGTGACTTTAGCAGAGCTGTGCCAAATTACTCCAGCTGGGTGCTGGACCCTTAGAGTGAAAGAAAACCACTGTCATTGCAAATCTGTAATCTCCACATTGAGGAAGATTTCTTATCCATTGTGTTTCTAGATTGAAAACTACAGACATTGTTACAAAGACATTCTCACCTAAGAAAGGCATTCTGTAATAAGTGTCTCTGTTGATTTAACCTGTAACAATCATTCTAGAATGATTAGTGTTGCATAGTTTATTATTAAGAAATAGGAATGCTCTACTGATTTAACTCAGTGCGTTTACAGGACAGGTGCCAAAAACTTTGTCCATGCTCAATAAGCTTGAATCATTACAACTGATATCTGAATTAATTCAAAAAAATGGAGATTTCTATTGTTAGAATAGGATACAAATTTATCACTGGAGAAAAAAACCTGCATATTTGAAAATAGGAATGGCATTCATTAAGTCCAAATTATCTAGTTGAAGCCAAAGTCATATTTGCTTGTTGTGGACACTTTGAAAGCATGGCAAGAACTGAAAATCAGAAATACTAATTTTTAAAATTTATACCTCAAGAACTGCTGCTTCTAATGATGGGATATATAAAGAAAAAAAACCCCACATTATTATAACATATAACAAGTAAATAAAAGTCACATATATATTGCAGAAAGCCTCATGATTATATGTAGATTATATCTGAATATTCCTATCAGTTTTGGCCCTCTGTGTTTAGACAGGAGAATGAGTCAGGTGTGGTTGCAAAACAGTTGCTGCAAGTTGGGCTGGAGTGAGCTGCTTCTGTGGAATTGATCTGAGACACAGTTTTATTTCACAAAATGTATGAAGATGCTTTCTGTACTTTAACTGGAAATTAAGCTTTCTCCTGTTTATTGCAGAGTTGGAGTATTGGCTCTAGGAGGAAAACACAATACCAAGAAAATCCAGATCCTTAACTTTTTAAAGCAGAGTGTACAAGTGAATCGATCCCCTCACTTTTCTTTCTATGGTCTCTATAGTCTAAGTTTCGCTCTTCACCACTTCATTGTGGAAGCCTTGACTTCTTCCCTTTTATTCGTCTCTACTTCTTTACATATAAAAGAGATGTTCACACCCAATTCACACTAATGTCTGTCTTTGTTCATTCTGTTAATATGCCTAATGGCTGGCAGCGTTCAGGCTGAAGAACATTTTGTAAACTTGTGCATACTCCCATCAACTCAATATAACAACCAGGAAACAAAATCATCTAATTAAAGTATGAATAAAAATAAATGGACAATTTTAAGCTGAAGTGTAAAAGTGTAGAGCTTTTTCCTTTTTAATTTCCACTTTTATGATTTGGGGATTGCTGAGACTAACAGAAGGAAGGAAGGTTGCCAAATATATTTTAATAGTATATAAAACTATATAAAATCAATTAATGAATCAAAAGGCATTGTCTGAGGTAGTCAGCATATCTTTCAGCCTACATACATATTTTTGTGTGGATAATACCTCAGGAACATGGCATTATAACCCTATGTGTCCAACTAATGTGGCACAATTTTAGTTCCCACAGGCCTTCCTCTCAGAATTATAATTGTAGGATCATTACTCCAAAATCATAGGAAAATTCAGGTCAGAAAAGACTTCAGTCTATCTCAAGTATAACATTCAGCTCAGAATGGGGTCAACTGTGAGGTTAGAGCAAGTTGCTAACTCTTTGTCTGGTCTGGTCTTGAATTCTGAGGAAAGAGATCAGCCAACCTCCCTAGGCACCCTGCTCCAGAGCCTGACAGTCGTTCCTCATGGTGAAAAGGATTTCTGTTAAGAGAACCAAATCCATTCTGGATTAAGATTTAGGGGTTTTCTTCTTCATAGTTTCTAAAAACACATACAGACCCACAGACCCACAAACACAGAAAATCACATAAGTGTACATATGGCCAGATGCAAGATCAGCACGTGAACATACACACACACACACAGAGAACCCTCACCTAGGAAAGTACCCAGGATCAGATATTCATGAGAAGACAGGACAGACTGTGGGGATCATGCACAGGGTTTGGCCAGAAAACGATGCTCAGTAGCAGCCTCTTTCCATGTGATCCTCCCTCCCGCCTGCCCTTTTCATTTACCCACTGTTTCTTACTGATCCACCTTAATCCCTTTATTTTCCTGATCTTGGTCCTTCCCGTAAATATTCAATACATTTTTCACAATTCTATTAGTGCCCTCAAATATTCCATAAGATGTTTGTCATTTCTCATGAGAGTCATGAGAATTTTTCCCCTCTTTTCACTCTTTAAACTCCTGTATGAACCTCCTTAAGTTTGTTAGCAGTTTCTTCGGTGGCTCTGGGCCTTGATTTTTTTACTGTTATCTACTGTTCCTGAGGAGCTATGTCTGGATGTTTAATGTATTACTTCCTCTGTCTCCGTTCCCAGTCTGAATGTTCTTATATTCCACATATCATTACTTTACTATCTAGGCACAAGCTTTCCTACTTCAATTTATGCTGTGTTGCATCTTTCTGTTTCATACCATTGTAGGTCTTCATTTTCCTTATATAGTCCTCATAGATACTGGGATCTCCTTCTGAGTCCTGCCAGACTAACCTTCTCCTCCAGGCTTAGCCCTGGACCCTCAACCTCTTCTGACAAGGAAAGTCCTCTGACAACCTTGGCAGCCTGTGCAGCAATTCCTGAAGTTTATCAATTACTTTCTTGTACCCAAAAATGTACACAGTATTCTCAGCATGGTCTAAAAAGTGTTGAGTAGATAGGATAACTCTTGCTCATCCAACTGGCTGTGCTTTTGGCCAAGGATGTTGTTGGCCATCTTTGCTTCCAGGGCACACTGCTGTTTACCAAGAGACCTATTAATTTCTTTCAGCCAAGCTACTTCCCCAGCCACTGAAGCCTCAGCCTATTGTGCTTCCTGCATAGGCAGGATTTTGCCTTTGACCTTGTTGAATTTCGTAAGGTTCCTCTCAGGTCATTTATTGATTTTTATAGGTCCCCCTGGATGGCAGTCTTTCATTTATGCTTTATCAGCTTGTTCTCCAGTCATGGTCACTTGATCTGGGATCTGCTAGTTGCAGCAGATACGAAAGGACAGTAATGTGTTTTTTGTAGAAACATTGTTTTTTGAAATCAGTGAATCATATTCTTTCTTTCTAGTTTTCAAGTAGCAAATACATACCATGGTGTGTTAGCTGACAAGGTGAAGGTTCCTGGGATGCGTTGCTCTTCCCCTGCCTGGGATAAGAACTAAATCAATACAAACCATAAAAACACTGCCCCCAAAAAAACCAACCAAACAAGTTAATTAGTCTAGAAATGTAGTCCCCTCACCATGTTTACTGTACGTTTTCCCTTCTGTTTCTTTTCTAATTTAAGTGTTTTCAAGGTTATTTTTCTGGAGTTTTTCTTTTCCAAAATGCAGCCTAAACCCAAGATTTAGGTTAGGACAATCAAGATTACTCTACTGTGTTGGCTTTCTAAAAATCTCATAGCTAGGAAATCAATGGCTAATTGTATTCTATTATATCAAGAATATCTATTGTTAATCTATTAAAGCTCTTACTGCAAGGTAATACCAGGAAGAAAGCACATAACAGACAATAAATAAACCTCCACGGTAGCAATCATTGAATTTTAAAATAACGATACAGGAGAACATGCAATTTAGTAATTGTAAACATGTAAAGTTCCATTGCAAACATGCATCCCTCAAACAGTAATTCTGGTCTTCAGTTCTTATATGGACCAAACTGGCTATGACTTCAGGAGAAACTTGAAGATACAATGCTTAGAACGTTTTGATTTGATGAAAAAGATCATACTTAAAGGTACTGTCTGTGTTGACATGGAAACCAGGGTGAATAATCACAAAAAAAAAAAAAAAAAAAAGTGAGGTTCAGACAGCATAAGTATCAACTTCTCCTAAAATATACCATCATAGTATAAGCCCAAAATTGTACTAAAAAAAAAATAAAACAATGACACCCTCGCAAATATGCAACAAACAGCCCTCCAGAGAGAATACTATATATGATGAAAAGGAAATTAAATGTCTTTGAACAATTCTATCTCTTGGGATCATCATACTACTGATATTGATTCATGTTATTGGGATTGATGTTTTAACAAACTTAGCCAAGTCCTTTCATGACAATATTGCAGGTTTAATCAGGTTCAAAATTCAAGTGTTTCAAGCATGAAAGCGTAACAAATACAGTGGTGGAATATGGGAGAAGGATGACGCTACCATAGTATTGTTGGGTTATAAATGTTTGTGTAAGACTTTCTTGAACTCTGTCTAAATTCAGTAAGAATATTTTATGACATTTTATGAGAGTTTCCCTGAAATTTTTCCTATATAAGCTTTCATTGGGATTTCTTTGGGGTTTGTTTGTTTTGTTTTGAGTTGGGCCTTTTTGTCTGGGTTTTTTTTTTTTGTTTATTTGTGGGGTTCTGTTTCTTTGTGGGTTTTTTGATGTCGGGAGTTTTGTGGTGTTTTTTTATTGGGTTTTTTGGAGGGAGTTTGTTTGTTGGTTGGGATTTTGGTTTTTGTGTTTTGATTTTGTTTGTGGTTTTTTAGTTTGGTTTGCTTTGGTTTTGGTTTTGGATTTTGGTTTTAGGGTTTTTTTAAATCTTAAATAGACAATGGTTGCAGATTTTTACAGATATAAGGCCTGCAATTATTTTCTTTTTCCTAATAATTTCCTAAAAAAAAGTTAAATGCTAAATTATTTACATTTTTATATGAATTGTGTGAATTCCCATCTGAATCTTGGAACATCAAGTGAATTTGATGGTCCCATAGGAAACTGGATTTAAAAAAAAAAAAAAAAAAAAAAAAAAAAAAAAAAAAAAGCAAAACCAAACATGGAGTATCTAAAAGAGAAATTTCATTATTTCCTCCATTTCTTCAGTATCTCTTTGTCTGTGTGTAAACATTTATTAGTTTATAAATAAATAGCTCTTTGAAGCATTTACACTGCCTACATTACTTTTTTGGACTTTGTTTTGGGGTTTTTTTGTTTGTTTCTGTTTTTACAAAGAACATGCTTGCCTTTGCAGCTATGTGTCAGGATTGCCCCTGTCATGCAGAAACAGTATGTGCTTTCCTTTTGACATCCTGTATCAGCACAGCAAATTGTTTCATTAAGGGCCACTTGTTCAGTAAGTGTAACAAAATTAAAGCTGAAGAAGAAGATAAATCATATATGAGGGCAGAGATCAAGGAGCTGTTTATTTTACAAATGTCTCTAATAGGCATATTTTTTTGTTTAAATCAAGGAAATATTTGATTCATATCAATGGACACATCAGTATCATAAAAAGGCATCTGTACTTTTCAAGGCTTTGTGTATATAATTGGTTTTAAAAGAAATTTCATCACTATTCCATGCATTACTTCTGCATTACAATATTTTTTTAAGTGTTAGTAGTTTACAACTGTAATGTCAAGGGTATGATTCATAAATGTGAATTATTTCAAAGAGAAAAAGACAGAAAGAAGGGTCAAGGAACTGCTTATCTGTGGTTCAAGAAAAATTGCTTGGACTGTTTTAAATTATCCAGCAAAGTTTATAATCTAAGTAAAAGTCTGCAAGACTTCAAGAGATATCAAATAAACCACTAAGTGCTATCTCTTTTATATATTTATTTGAGTTCACAGAATATTTATTATGACCATTACTCTGTGAATTCATAGGTATCTTCTGTGGAAAATATTTAAGAAGTGCCTTCATAATGACTCTAAATGACCATGTTTATGTATTTATTGACCATGATGTTATAGACCATCTTGGCTGATGGAGCAAAATGAGTCAAGGTAATGGCTACTGAATTATCTGCTTTGGAAATCATTCTGTCCCCTTCAGTATACCTCATAGTATATGGACATGTTATAAGTTAAACTTACATTAGATACATATCATGCCTCAAGAAGGTGGAAGAAACTGGAATTGATGTTTTTATTTAAGTTTTATACCTTGTTTAGCCTTGAGGTATAAGTGGCCACTTACCTTTCAATTTAAGGATATATTTGGCTTATCTTACTCTAAGGTTTTTCCACATTAGCACAGGTAAGATTTAATTTCTGAATGTATCAAGTGGTCAAACTTCTTTGAAATTTTTAGGCCCTGTTTGTTATTTTACTCTTTACGTTGCAAAAGGGTATAGTAGACACCTCTTTAATACCGTTCACTGTGTTTGGAGTAACAGAAAGCTGCCTGAATTGTTCCCATCATAGCAAGGTGCTTCCCCTGGATGCACTTTGTCTGTGTGGAGACAATGATTGTCACTCAGCTGTAGAGCAGATGTTTTTCACATAAACCTCACTGAGCTGGTTCGTCACTGAGTTGTCCATTGTGGTGGATCTCCTTGTTGTGCATCGTAGACTCAGAGTGATTTAGATAGTAAGGAACATCTTGCTGCACTTGTGATTCAGCCTCTTTTTCAAAGCAGGAACAACATGGAAGTAGATTTGCATTTAGAGTTAGATCGTGGTCCATACACACCGTAGCATTCCTTCCAAAGCAAACTGTGGTACCTAGATGCAGTCTCAGGTCTCATATATATACACAGGCATACAGGCATTAAGAGGTGAGGGATATTGTTGAACTCACTGGCTTGTAGCATAGATTAATTTTTTGTGCTTTTACTGAACTCTTTACATAAGAGTATGATATATAGTAAAATACAATGACTTGCTCTGTGGAAGTGTGTGCTTGGTGATATCAGTGTGAAAAAAGGAGAGCTCGTCACTAACTTTGGAGAATTTATTTCAAAAAAGTTGAAAACTATATAAAATCTATTCTTAATTTATACCAATACAAATAAATGTGAAAAAAAGAGTAACGCAATGAGAAGAAAAGACTGATTAAGAGTATTCTCTGATTGGTGAAGTCAACTCTAAGATGTGACCTTTCTGTCATTCCACTGCCTCTGTACTACTAGGGGGTTAATATCTGTCCAATGAACAAAAATTATTTGCAATTATCCACAAGAGTAGCTATGACCATAAGTAGAAGATTCTTATTTATAAAAAAATCTCAGCAAACCCAACATTGTTAAAGAATGATATATTGAAGTAAAAGCACAGTCACTGAACTTTTACACTCTTCACTTTAAGACAGAAATGCTGAAATACACACTCAGCAGAAATAATTATGTTAATGTTCTCTGCCTGAAAAATAGAGCTGATGATATTGAGAATTCTGTCTATGATGGTTTTGTAGTAATAAAGCTTACCTGTAAACTTAAAACCATGAAAAAGATCTTTGGCGTATATCTCTACCAAGTCTTCTGGCTTAAAGGGTGAAAATGGGTGAAAAATGTCTAAGGCAATAAAGTTTCCTATAAAGAAACAGAATTTCTTTCATAACTGTTAATCTTCCTCTATTTCTACCACAGGATGAAGCCGTCCTTAAGCGCTGTTTTTGCAAGGCGTAATTTCAGAATACTGTCAACAGAAAAACTGTAGTTTTGGGAAAGGAAGCAAATGATCTCTGCAAAAGGTCTTGATTCCAAGCAGATGTCAGTAATAAAAAAAAAGTGAAGCAGAGAAAATCCATGAGGCAGAGGCAAGAAGGTGTTACCAAGTTCAAAGTAATTTTAAAGTTTTCACTACAGCTACATTTCAGAGGGCCGTCACATCATTACCTGAAAGTCTGTGAGATCTGTAGAAGTGATTCACCACAACTGCTCTTCAGTTTCTTGAAACTGAAAGTGATGACCACTGCTAAAATAAAATTAAAAAAAAAATTAAAAAAAGAGAAAGGAACAGTAATGAGGAAGATCCAGCAGCTCAGGAAAACAGAATGAACAGGAAGGCAAAAGAGAATCTGTTATACTACTCAGGCAGCTGAACAGGCTGCTGAACTCTGGCCCAATGATGGTAGATGTCAGGAGTCTGGCACACACATTTCCTGTTTTGCATTGTTTCATGAATCCCAAACAGCTGCTGTGCCACTGAAGTCAGGAAAAGCCTCACCCAGCTCATTGTTTTCGACATTATGACAATAAATAAGAATGACGCAAAATTCTTCACACTAGGGCACCCAGTCTGTCCCATGGACTTTACCATGACCATGAATTTATGCTGATATTTGGCATCCTTCTCGCAACTTTAACCTCTGAGATTCCAGTGAAAATTTTGTGCTATTTCTACTATGTTATGTCTACTATATTATGTAATGTAATGTATTGTAATGTAATAGGACAAACAAAATTAAGGATGGTCTGAATTTATATCATAGTAAAAACAGGAAAAATTAAGCAGAAGTGTAATTTAGTTTCTTGGACAGGAAGCTTTGAAAGAAAACTCAGCATTCTCCCTGAAAATCTAGTGTCTCTAGAGAGTTTTAAAACACATCAGTACAATTATGTTGATATTTTATTAAATTTTAAGGATTACAGTTTGCAGGCATCTTCTGAAACAGCAGCTTGGCTTCTATTCAAGACCCGACCCACCTTCTGTTTAGTTAATGTAACTATTCCCACTGATCTTAGAAGAATTAGGCTTTATTTAAAATGAGGTGACTGAAGAAGTTAGTGGGATCTTGCATCTATACTTATTTTTGAGCAAACAAATTACAGAACAACAGAATAGTTCAGGTTGGAAAAGACCTCTGGAGATCATTTAGTCTTATCACCCTGCTTAATGCCAGCTAGTCAAAGCAGATTTTAAAGATCAGTTACTTACACCTTGATGTAAGTTGTCAGTAGAAAATATTCCTTCAAGATGTGCTTCATGTAGAAGTATTCTTTAAAAACTGATGTAATCTAAAGTTTTTACCTGTAATACACATATCAGTTTACTAACATGCAATTTTCTCAGTCATCCCCTAGGAAAAAAATTACTATTTAAATTTATTCATTTATAATAAATATATGCCACTCCTCCAAGAAAACAAGTTTATGGCTATCAATTACAACTAATGAGAATGTTTCTCTGAAGCTGCAAGAAACAGAAAATACTCTGTAAATAAGTATCAGTTTCTAATGGCCCTAGTGAAAAACATTACAAAAAGCTTGTCACACTGGATGAAAATATTTCTTGACCAGAAAAGAAATCATTCAAAGTTTTTCTTTCCTTCTTTCATCAACTTTGAGACTTCTGTCATTATGAGGTTTGTATTATTCTTGTCCATTTGACAGACTGTCAGAAAGGAGTCAATACTATTAATAGAAAAGCTACAACAAAACTTCAAAAGGGAACAAGTTCTTTAATAGACTGAGATTGAAGTATTTATAAACATTTCAGAAGGAGAAGTCTCATAACACTGAAGTACTGGATATTGGATCCTTAAAGTCTATGTTGAATCACTGAAGAAAAGAGAAAGTCAGAAAAAGGGTTCTAGAATCAGAAAGTTTCTTCTGAAATAGTGAACATCAGGTTATCAAAGTACACACTATTAGATTTTATAAGTAGGCACTGAGCTGTCAAGGATTCAAACATTTGTACACATTTACTGCTGTAAAGCATTAAAGTTTATGCTTTGTAGGCATTACAGCATAGAAGGAAAACAACAATCAGCAAAAGATGTTCAAAAGACAAAATTGAAAGGAGAAACTTTTTCTGGTTTTTGGCAGCTAAAAGAAAGAGTAAACTTTGAGTAAAAGATGTCTGCAGCTCTTCTGGAGAATTTTTTGAAATATTAAATTCAATAAGCAGTCAAAGTTATATTCTGAGAGTCTTTGTATTAATTCAGCATATTTTTACCCTTGTCAAAAACTGCCAATCCACATAAGAACAAAACAAACTAGAGACTTCATGATAACCATCTGTCTTTTAAGACTTTCAGCATCTCCCAATGCACCAGGCTCCACAAAATGTCTAAATTTTTTCCTAAATTTACTTTGATTTTTTAATGTTAGGGTTTTTCCCAAATTTTTATTCAAAAAGTGGTGACATGGATTTGCCTTACAGGTGGAAATTGTAAGACAATCAGGCTGAAAGAAAGTACATTTTGCTTAGAGCAATTATCTAGAAACTACAATCCTGAGGATAAGTTAGATATTTTTATGACTTACATTATGCACAAGGTCAGCCAAAATAATCATTCTGGTCCTTTCAGTATTAAGATCTATTGTTTTACTTCCTCTCTTTTGCTCTTTTATTACTTTTAAATGAACTTGAAGCCTGATCTTAGAATACCCATTTCCAACTGTTTCATGGTTACCCACCCGAAACTGGCTCAGGCTGCCTTCTAAAGGTGAAAGGCTCTACACAGCAAGCTAGTTTTAACAGTGCACCTCACTTGTGCACCAGGGAAGTGCTAGTTCATTAAATCTTTGAACAATATGTAGAAGTAACTGTTAGTGCTACAAATATTTACTGTCATGAACTTCTGATACCGTGCTCTTCATTATACTTTCTCCCTGGCACTGCTGGTCAGTCCTTTGAAACCCTAGCAGTTCATAGCACTTAATTTCTGTCTCAGCTTTATTCTCATCTCTCTTCATGGTGTAAGAAGGCAGAGCAGGCCCCTGAATCAGAGCTATACTAATTTGGAGAAAGGGACTAAAATTACACACACACACACACACACACACACACACACACACACGCACACACACACACACACAGAGCCCATTGTAACATGGAGTATTTCCCTAGATTTGAAATTCTATGTAGTGGATCATATAATTTAATCCTATGCAACCCTCTTTAGACCATTTTAGTAGAAACTGTGACCTCTAGAATAGTTGGGATTAAAGAGAGTTCTTTACACCATGCTGTTAGGGTACAGACATTTTTCAAACAAATGGGAGGCAAGGCCACAAACATTACCTAACACTCACAGTGGGAAAAGTAAGAGAAGAAACTTAAGAACTTCAGTTCAAGTCTGAGTTCTTGCAAAGTTGAAAATGTGTGTTGTTGTTAGGCTTGTAAATTCCTAATGACTGAAACTGCCAAGATACATCAGACAATATCATTATTTTAGTATAGAGGTTTGTGCTTTAGACACACCCAGCTGGACTATGGTCATTTAGAATTCACAGCTTTCTGTTAAAAAACTGTCATTGGACCCCACTGTGTTATTGTACTTTAATTATTGTATTGTACTTTAATATTTTTGAATAATGGAATGACTGATCAGACCTTAAAAACAATTGTGGATTATCTCAACTTGATAACCTTTCCTTTTAACTCTCCTCTTTCTTCTCCAGTACCACAACCCCCTCAATTGCCAAACTAGACCTTCGACCTGTGTTTTAAAAACAAGAGTAGGGATTTCCTCTAAGGCAGATGTCAGTAGCTACATGTAAATCAGCCTGCCAGATGCAGTGCCATTCAGGGAATACTTGAGAAGGCAGCTTTCCCTCCTAGGCAGAGAGACATCCTCTGAGCAATGTGACTCAAGGACAAAAGGTCATGGCAAATGCAATAACTCCAAACATAATCTACAAGCAGTCTAAAACCTTTTAATAGTTGGAAGCTGCTCCTCATCCTGGGGCAGTATTTTTCTCTTTTTCTAGTTGGCAAAATCTGTTGATAAGGCAGTCAGCTTTGCTATCACAATTTCAAGCTAACCAAAACCTTACAATAAAAGATAATGTTAAAATATTTTGTTGGCCTTATTTGATTCTGTGTGACTATGGATAGTTCATCATGATGTGTGTCCTTTTTTTTCAATCCCCTAAAGGGAGAACTGGCAAGTATTCCATTCAGAGAGATCACTGATTAATGTTCACGGTTCTCAACATTCACTGGCTTCAGAAGTTGTTTATTGAAAATATGTAGTTCAGTCTCAAAGCCAACAACATTCCCCCAGGGTGCCCATTAAGCAGAAGGGCAGCACAGTTGTAAACAGTCTATTTTCTAGAGTCAAAGAATTTGATAGAAAAAACATCTAAGTGATATTTAGCAAATATTTCATACTTTGCAGTGTATAGCTTATAGAAAGAGAGAGGAAAGGGGAAGATAAAAATTTAAAGAGAGTTATTCAAGGGAAAAGATATCTCTCTAATAATAATCTAAAAATATCTCTATAATAATAATAATCTAATAAACTTTTTTTCACTACATGAATACGTCATCAAATCCCCATCTGTGCTAGTTGATGAGAATGTGTTTCATAGATTTGCATGGAGAAATAGCATCCAGGTGAACAGGCCAAAGAGAGGACAAGTGTGTAATGAGTAGGTAGTGTGTGGGAGCTTCCCAAGGAGTGATAAAGCTCTGAAGATGATTTTTTGTGCTGAACCCAAAAGAACTGAAAATTTCAGGACATGAAGAGCCTGATACTTCTGTGCAAGTTCACAAGCACGGATAGGCACCCACTATGTCTTTATGTTGTATAGCCACTGGCTGCAGTACACAGATAAAGATTACAGGACAGATTCTGTACAAACAAGCCCCCAAGAGCCTCTCCTAATGCATCCCTAGAAAACCCTGTCATATCACAGCCAGCTGCATCCCACTGGGCATCACCGCATTGGGGCTGACCTCCCTGCTGCTTCTTCAGTCTGGTAGCTTGGAATGAGCATATGAGGGTGCGAGTCTACTGCGAGTACATAACTCTGCTGTGTTATTGCCTGTTAAGAGCAACAGCTTAATTTATTATTGGTAACGGTTTAATGAATAAAAGGTGTTCTAAGAAATACTGGCTATATTCTGTGACTCCTTTCTCTCTCAAGCCCATATTAGGCAGGGGAACTTACAACTGGTACATACTAAAAGAAATACAACAAGGAGGAAAGGCAGCATTATTAGGACATTTATAGGTGCTAGAGGATCCAACATACAAATTGTGGGTCTGCAAAAATCAGGCAGGCAAAAATGTTTCGAGAAGCACGCTTGAATAAATGGCTGTACTCTATTTATAAGAATGATAGGTTCTCTGAAACTTTATGTTTCTTTCTCAATATGTATAATTACAACATATCTGATCATATCTTTCACCTTCCACCTTTGTACTAAGAATAATAATTACATCATAGAGACATACCTTGGTTTTCTCTCTATTTGTTTTTAAATGCCTCAGTAGCCAATTCTGATTTGGTGAAATGCACCAAGGCAAAACACTCATATTATTAGTGGTACGATTGACTTTTTTGTTATTGTTGTTGTTCCATATTATGTTGCTTCTAAGCTGAAAAATAGTGAATTACATTTACAAAAAATTAAACACATCTTTAAGCTTATAATACTATATTTGCAAATTTTTAACTTGCATAGTAATATTTTTTTATCATTAGAGCTAATCAAAATTATCATGAGTCCATTGACTTTAGCTTCACATAATTGTTTGCCAAAATTTGTATGCAACTTCTCTTTTACTTTGACATTCTATTTTTGTAATACACATTCTAATGAGGTTTATTTCATCAAATTAAAAAAGAATAATTCAAAACCCCAGACCAAAAGAAACAGTGACAAAAAAAAAAAAGCCAAAAACTTTAGTTGCAGCAAAAAAATTTGAAAATGTTCTGTAAATTAAATTTCAAATTTATTAAAACTTCTGAGAATGAGTTTAATTTCAATTCTGGAATGAAATCCAAAATCAATGAAGTTTTTCATAGTTTCAAGTTTCATTACAAATTCCTGATATCTCAAAATGTAGTGTTCTATTAAATATTAATTTTTATTTGAAATTCAGATAAAGTTCTTAGAGTGTCCCTATTTAACCTGATCATAGTTTCACTCCAACAACATAAATTCTTAAAAGCAGCCTGTAATGAATCGTTGCCGGGAAAAGTATTAATCTCCAGTCACCCACTACTGGTGGTGATATCACTCAAGAATTACTACAAATTGGCTGAAGGAGAAACATGAGACTTTTATGTCCCCAGTGTGTGCCAAATATGGTCTGGACCTGGCCTCAGACTCAGAATTGTCATCCTGAACATCAGACTATGCATTCATGAGTTGAAGACCTCAGTGTTACTGCATAATCCTAGGGTCTCTCTACTCTACTAATCCAAACAAAGGGCCAAGTCACGTGTTCAGACATTGGCACATATGTCCTGCTGTTTGTTCACATGTTTTTCTGCAGGGTTTTAGTTCATGTCAATCCCAGGAAATGCCTGAACACTAGGAACTGTTCTCATGGAAAGTACAGAGTAGGCAAGTGAGTCCAGGATGCTGCTATCTGTGGCACGCACTTTCTAGAAGTGACAAAACCCATGCCCATTTTATCTGCTAACATAGATACAGCATATTTGTTCCAAATCAACTTTCTAGCAAATTACCAAGAACACGTTGAACAGAGTTTATGCCAGATTTCTGATTTTATGCATTTTCTAACAGCTGGGAGAGAATCCTCAATACCTAATCCCATGTCAGCTGTAAGAGATGTCCTTAAAAAATGTTTGAAATGCAGCAACTTTGTACTGGTTAATATTCTGTCACATGGAAAGATCACTTCTTATCCAGTACCAAATGTCCTAAACAGAGGGGATAGTTTTGTTTTGTAAATTCATATACTGAAACCTGTTTCTAAGTGAATATTTTGTGCATATAAATTCTATGGGTTTTTTTATTCTCTTCCAGGCTTTATCCTGGAAGGCCAAAGAATATTTTTCCAGCAGTAAAGATGAACAAACTATGGAAATTACAATACATTTTAACGTGTACAATTAAAAAAAAAAAAAAAAAAAAAAAAAAAAAAAAAAAAAGTGGCAAACCAGGGCATTACAAAAATTTTTTATAAATGGAATTTTTCTAAACATGTGGATCTATTCTAAGTGCATCAGTATTCAGAAAAACACTCCAGCTCTAACATGAATGGATTTTGTTTCTATTTTCTCATTCCAACTTACCCCCCCAAAAATAACTGTGAATGAAGCTAGGGGCCTCGAGGAGAGACTCCCCACCACTTCAAGTCAGAGTCATCAGTGTCTTTTAGTCTCTAAATATATTTTTTATTACAACATTCTAATAATAACCTAAAAATGAAATATTTATTTCAGCTGAGAAAATTCGACACTATTAAGCAAGAGGCACTGAAACTTCCCTCCTGTCCATCGTGTCTTAAAAGTAAATGCTCATTCAACAAACTTGGAAAGGTATCCAGGGTTGAAGCAGAGTGTTTCTTGAGTGTGAAAGTGGGTCTCATCTGATGACTTACCCATTTTTTCAAGCAAATTCCTATATAGACCATTCATAATTTACTTTAAAGGTTGTAATATGACAAGAAACTATGGGAAATCTCACATAATTTGAGTTATTCTTGTTTCATGAATTAATGAGTCCAAGGATATAACTAATAGCCAAATGTGTAAACAATTCTTAGGTGACCATGGCTGATAACTTTATGTTTAGAAGTTAGCAATGCTTCTCTTTAATCCACTAATAAATATGTTGAAGTGTCAAAGAGAAAGCATATACCAGATTTATTACCATAATTAATATTTCAAACTATATTAATTCAGCTTTCAACATATTTCCATTCAAGACAAAATATCTTTTTTCTTATTAGATTAAAATCCACATTACAATAAATATTAATGATTAATTGTATAATTTTTGACATGAAATTAACTTAATCAGAGATGACATAAGACACATGGAAGTTATTAGAAGCACTTATACAGGAAGAAGTTCCTGCAGCATTTTTATTGCAAGGCTCAGTAAATATGAGAAGTACTTGCAAGTAGATTTGAACCTGTGAATGATAATTGGACAAATTCATGTGCCAAATTCTACAAGAATCTGTTTGCTTTTTCTGCTGCTTCTCAATTAGTGCAATGACTATCTTGGGCCTCATCTCTGGTGCTTGTTGACACAAGCCTCAGTGTTCCATGAAAAGGTACAGTTGTTGTGAAATGTTTCTCTTTTGTTACTTTGCTTTGACATTTCTTCTGATCTTTTTGTGCTTCATAATGCAATTGGAAATTTGAAATCACTATAAGAGGTACATGAATGAGTGGCAACTACAAAAAAATCACTATCTTTGTGTCATGTATTCAGAGTATTCTATACCACCAGCTGAAAAAGAAATTTGTGGCTAATTTATCCATCATTTGCATCCTGTTCCAATGCACACTGAGGTCAGGTGAAAGTCAAAAAGAAGATGACTGTTATTCTATGAACACATTTAAGGTAAGAGAAAACCTGATATGTTTACTGTTTTTCCTGACTTGTAGGCTCCTAGAATTAGTCAGATGAGTGAAGGAAACTTGGAGGACATAAATTTTAAGCCAGTCTTTGGGATGAGAAAATTTTTGAACACTTAAGTTGTAATTACAAAATATATATTTAGGAGACCTGTCTACATTTTTTTTCTCCCTGTCGTGGTTTTGCCCTGGGTCAGTTTGCTTTTGCACCCTCCACACAATTACTATTAGTTGAGAGAAGGTTAATGCAGACAAAAGATATTGAATTTAGGGAAAATAGTATGAGTATTTATTATTAGTAAAATAAAAACTACTAAAGAACTATATCTACAATAATTCTACTTAAGTAAAAGTGCTCTGTATTTACAGAAATACTTCTCTCCCCTTTATATCAGTCCAAGGAGGAGAAGCAGTCTTTTTCTCCATTCTCAGAGTTCCAGCTCTCTCTCTCCAGTAACTCTGCAGCACCTTCGTTGCATCTGGAACTCTTTCTCTTTCTCCTTTGCTCTGTGTCAGTCTCCAGGGCTGGGCTTACCCCGTTCCTGGATTAAGACTGGAGGTTGGGGGGGTTACCCAGGCTCTGAAGGTTTTCTCTTCCATGGGGCTTGCAAGGGGACACTTGCCTACCATGGATCTTCATCACAGGATTATAGGAGATAATGGTTTATGAGTCCACCCCTGTTTTCCTGTGAGGTCCCTTCCCATGGGAGATCAGTCCTTGACAGGCTTCTTGGCATGGGTCTAGCATGGATCCCTCTCGGATCTCAGCATCCCACCTGAGCCGTTCTTACTCCAGCACGAGATTCTCTCAGGGTCACAAATCTCCAGCACAGCAGCATGGATCTCTCACTGAGATCCCAACATCTCACCTGAGCTGTTCTTGCTCCAGCATGAGCCTCGTCCCTTCAGGGTCATAAAAATCTTTAACAGGACTCTGTCTCATTTTCAGTCCTTTTCATGAAGTCTCAGCTTCCTGGTACATCTACAAGTTCCACTGTGAGCCACATGGGGGGTCTCCTCACCCCAAAAATCTTCACAGGTAGCAGGGATTATTTTTCAGTCTTTTCCCTGCTGAAGAGAGAGAGTCAAAAAAGGAGGAGAAAAAAGTCCCCCTTTGCACAGTTTTTCTTTCTTCTCCAGCTGCCAGTTTTGACCTTGGAGGTCCCTTATCTCTTTGCTAGAATTTCTCTGCAGCGGTTTCTCATCCAAGCAACCAGTCCTTTAAAGTTTTTTTTCTTCACTCTCTTACAACAGAGAAGGGGAGCTTCAGTGCTACACCTGCCCCTGGCCTAGGGCCTACTTGGAGCTCACCACCTCCTACATGACTGCTACTCCTAATTTCAACTGCGACACAACCCTTCTCTTCCGTTTTCTTAAAATATGTAATTAGCAAAGGCGTTACTGAGAGTTTTAATTGGCTTCTTGTCCTGAAATTCACTTGGACAAAACCATTCTCAGCCCCAGGGGCTGGCCAACTGGGCAAAACCATGACACTCCCTCTTCAGTTTCAATCAGATTTATAAAGTTTGAATCACTTACTTGAACACTGATTTCATCAGTCATTACTGTCTCAGTATCTCCTTTCTATTCAGTTGACCAAAACAGTTTTCTGTCTTTAAGATATTTAACTTAGTATAATTATTAATTCATGAAGTGAATTAATGAAAAGTAAATCTCTACTTCTAAACAAACAAATGTAAGATTTCTGCAGGATTTTTCGCTCCATGAAAGCCATTGTTTCATCATAGCAGTTTCATGACACAGAGTTTGTTTGAATAAAAGAGATGTGTTGTAATGATCTGTGAAAACCACTGTTAGTAGCCAAGTCCCAAGTGTAACGGGAACTGGCAGACATCTTGTTGGTGATTTGGGAAATCTAAAGGAGAGTGCCCAAGACTCCTCAAATAGAAAAATAAAGGATATCCTATCTGCTTATTTAGGTAAGCGTGGAGGACTTCTTATGAAAACTGGATTCATTCTAGCATAAAAACAGAGGGTCATTTACATTACATGTCTAGTTTAAGTCACCCAAGTGTCCTGTGAGAGTACGGCTGAGAGTGACTGTTTGCCAGTAATGTCAGACTGGGAGGCCAAGTGACTCTAAAAGAGACTTCTTCCTGATGCATTCCTGCAGGAGCTTTCCTAAGAGCTCGCAGCAGCAAGTTGTTCTGCTGCACTGCAATGTAAAAGAAGATATTGGGAAATACATCATGAATGTCAAGCAAGTTTACAAAAATAAAATCATGTGCTATTTCTTTTCTTAAAAATGTATCAAATTTCTTTTGATATTTCTTCACAGAAGCCATCTGAATTGTGGTATGGGTTAATTTGGTTTTGTGCAGTCCTAGGAAACTCAGAAGTTCATAATTTAAAATGAATCATGAACAGTTAAGAGATTCGTTACTGAAGTTGGGAAAAATGCTATTAGAAGAGTCATTAAAATTGTGCAAGTTTAAGATACCATATATTCCTGATACTAAACATTGCTGTTCTAGTGCCGATTAATTCAGCCAAATGGAATATAAATTACTTCACTGATTTATGTGTAATAACTCCATACAAGTGGCTGTGAGGGAGGGGAGGACAGTTATAGCGCTTCAGCTGGACTAGGCAACGTTGTATGTATTATTAAAATCAATAAAAATAATATGTAAAAGCCAAAAATACAAGCCTTGGGTGCAGTCAAACCATAAAGCAGTATTTACGGATTAATAAAAACATGGTGTTTATATTTCTCTTCCTACAGAATTCACGAGTGGCATCCAATTACTGTTTTTTCCCTGGTTCTATTTATCATCACGTTTTGCAGATGCATTAAGCTGTTTGTTAAAAATATTTCTGCTGACCTTTGCTGAGAATTCTAAGAAAGCAAATAGGATTAAAGAACTCAATTTTTTTTTCTAATTTTTAGCTTTAGGTAGTGTGGTTGACACATCTCCATCCAGAGGGACCTGGACAAGCTCAAGAAGTGGGCCCAGGGGTATTTCATGTAGTTTAACAAAACCAAGCGCAAGGTGCAGCCCCTGGGTCAGGGCAGCCGCCGGTATCCATATAGGCTGGGGGATGAACAGACTGAGGGCAGCTCTGCTGAGAGGGACTTGGTGGGGGCTTGTGGATGAGAGGCTGAACATGAACTGGTCATGTGCACTTGCAGCTCAGAAGACCAATTGTGTCCTGGGCTGCATCAAGAACAGTGTGGCCAGGAGGGCATGAGAGGGGATTCTGCCCCTCTACTCTGCCCTGGTGAGACCCCATTTGGAGTATTGCATCCAGCTCTGGGGTCCCCAGCTCAGGAAGTATGACAACCTGTTTGAGCGAGTCCAGAGGAGGGCCACAAAGATAAATTTTAGAGGGATAGAGGCAAGGAAAGGCAAGACAATTGAGATAGTTCACTGTGGAGAAGAGAAGGCTTTGGGGTGACCTCACTGAAGCCTTCCACTACCTGAAGGGAGTATATAAGAAAGACAGAGAGTATTTACAAGAGTGTGTAGTGACAGAACAAGGGGGAAAGGCTTCAAACTGTAAGAGAGTACGTTTAGATTAGATATTATGAAGAAATTCTTTACTGTGAGGGTGGTGAGTTGCTGCAACAGGTTGCCCAGAGAAGGTGTGGATACCGCATCCCTGGAAGTTTCCAAGGCTAGGTTCAATGAACCTCTGAGCAAGTTGTCCCTGCCCATGGCAGGGGGGTCAGAACTAGATGACCATTATGGTTCCTTCCAACCTAAACCATTCTGTGATTCAGTGAGTCTGTGACTCCATGATTCCATGATTCTATGATTTTATGATTCTAACTTAAGTCTGTCATCTCTACAATCTACTTGATATTTTTTTAATTAAGAATGACTGTCAGTTAACTGTCCTTGGAAAACTTTACCTTTGACAAAACCCACCCATCCTTCATGCTGTTATTAAAGCACTTAGAGCATGTTTACTAGACCATGGTTCTTTTATATCACCTCTGTTGGAACTTTTACTTTATCTGCATAAGATAAAGGAAGATTTTATCTTTTTTTAAAACAGAAAGTCAAATTTCTCTACTGCTGTAGGGTATACTTTAATGATGTTGTTCATTATACTCACTTTTTATTAGAAATAGTTTATACATTTATAAGCAGAGGCACAAATGATTTATGAAATTATGTTTTAAGTGCATTATTAATTACTCTGTGTTAACAGCTGATGTAAATTATGTAGGGGCTCAATTTGAAACTATCACCTATACCCCTTATTTCTGAAAAATATAAACAAAATTAAAATGTCTGAGGGGAAAATTAAATAGTTAGAAGTAAAGTTATACCCATTTTGAAATGAATTCACTTTTTAGAACAGATGAATTAAATATTTAGAATTTATTTATATTTTTTCAAATGAGACAATTTCAAAGTTTTTTTAATAGTTCAAGTATTTCTCCTTGAAAACAAAAAGATGATTAGATCAACGCAAATTCCAAATTAGATTTTTCATCTACAAAATAACTTTCAGTGACAATTATTTTTGTTTGGAAAAAAAGCTGTCTTCCAGTGACTTATTTTATCGTTTTCTGCTCATATTGATATGCTGTATTTTGTAACCAACATTAGAAGTGACATAAATTATGTTGTGCACCTTCTTCTTGGACGTATTGGGTTGCTGCTAGTTTGTGTTTCCTGTGACCTTTTACCTTTCTGAAAAGTATTACAGGCAGGTGAGTTGTAATTATCTCAGTGGGAAATGGAGGATTCAACTTTACTAACAATGTAAGAGATACTACTTTTCCATTTTTGTGTATCCAGTCAGTCTGTATGACTGTGCCCTAGATGGTGATACAGTGAAAAGATTTTGGGAGGTGTAGTATAATAGAGTAGAATAGAGAAAAAATGAGCACGGTTTCTGCTATGTTTGTTCATGAGAATGGTTTGTGCTGTTACTTAAGTAGGAATATATTTACCACATGTATAAATGTATGCAGTTCTCAATAATCTCTACACTCAATGTGGTCAATGTAATATTAGTGAAATACTTAGTAACTTGTATTATTTACTTTCTTCTTGTTTAACTTAATTTCATTTAATAGTGTATTATCATTGCATATTTTCCCCTCTGGATTCATCTGGTATGTTAGTCATTGACTGTCTCTGAAAAAAAATCCTGCAAAACTATACAGTTGTGAATATGACAAAAACTTGTCTTAACTGTGTTTCTGGTTTAATGTTCATAGCATCATAGTAATAAAAATCATAGAACCATAACTACATATGTCATGGTTTAACCCCAACTGGCAGTCAAACCCCACACAGCCATTCACTCTCTCCCCCACTAGCAGAACTGGGGAAAGAATCAGAAGTGCAAAAGCTGGAAAAGTCATGGATTGAGATAAAGACAGTTAATTAGGGAAAGCAAAAGCCGTACACACAAAGAAAACAAAACAAGGAATTCTGGCAGGTGTTCAGCCATCTCCAGGAGACAGGGACCCATCATACCTAATGATTACATAGGAGGACAAAAGCCATCACTCCAAACATCCCCCCTCTCCCCCTTCTTCCTCAGACTTTATATACTGAGTATGATATCATACGATTTGGAATATCCCTTTGGTCAGTTTGGGTCACCAGTCCCCACGATGTCCCCTCCCAACCTCCTATGCACCACCAGCCTCCTCGTCATCATGGCAGTATGAAAAGGAGGAAAGGCCTTGGCTCTGTGTAAGCACTGATCAGCAATAGCAAAAGTATCTCTGTGTTATCAACCCTGCATTCAGTACAAATCCAAAACCTAGGCCAATACTAGCCATTGAAGACAAAATTAACTGTACCCAATGAAAGACAGCACAAAAAACCATCCCCTTAAATGTACAGAGGTGTGTTCTCAATGTTGTTTGAAGAAAAAGATAAGTATTTAATGACCTTATGATCTATAAAAACTTGAGTGCATTTTAATAATTTATTTGCTGGAAACTCTGCGGTCAGAGTTGTTAAAAAGCTATAGATGTGACTAGGGATGAGCAAAAGTAGCTGCTAAGGCAAAAGAACACAAAAAGCCACTGAAAACTAAAATGTAACATAACAGATCTGATGAGTTACCCCATGGACAGATGTTGCTATTATTCTGGCTGATGTTTCATAGATGTATTTTCAACTTGCTTAGTTTTGAAATGCAAAAATATCTCTTGAATAATGATTAAGAAAGAGATGTGTGGGTACTTGACAAAGGTTTCTACAAATGAAATAGTTAACTCATAGAGAACAGATCAGCTTTATAAAAATAAGATCAATTTCTTCTAAAAATTATTGGTTATTAATAATCAGGAGCAACATGCTCAAAAATATATTTACTATTTAGAAGATGGCTGAATTTCTTTCTGTGTTTTTTTTTCTATGCCCCTTGTTGGAATAATATTTCCTTAAGAAATAAGACCATTCATTCTGCACTAAGCATATTTTAAATAGTTATTTTTGTTGGTAATTCATATGTACTGAGATTATATGACTTAATGGATACACCAGACCTTTCATAGTTTCCCAGATTAACCAATACATGTTTGCTTCTGCTATATTTTGGAACAACATGTAGCTTCATACATTAAATATATTAGCTAACACCAACACTTTTAAGACTGCATACGAGATTAATTTTCTGTATTCAATTTTTTTTTATTCACACTTCTTTTATATATGCTTTCTTCTAAAGCCATTACTCTGCTATATTTTTTACAACATAGAGGTAAAAAAAGCATAGTTTATTTTTAAAAAGTTAAGAGATCTGGATGATGCTTTCATACCTTAAAGATAGAGTGTGTCTTTTTCTAGGTTTAGGAGAAGGACATGTTTGATAGAAGTAAGGAGCAATGGTGAAGTTCTGAAATTTCACCACGACAAAAGGTACCACTCCAAACGGAATATAATGAACCAGGGAAAGAAGCTGAGTAGACAAAATGCTTTTCCTCAGGGTGGTCTGGTCAACTAAATCCCCCAAAGCAAGATTTTGTTGATGTTGTGTCTACTGTAAAGTATAAATCACCAGGGAATAAGATGAAACCAAAGTATAACCACAGCCTGAAGCCTTGGCCGCGGAAGCTTTACCATAAATGCTACAAGGTTAAGGGGAAAGAAAGAAAAAGAAAATTTTTAAAGGTGCTAAGAGAAGATAGAAAGGATGAATCTGTTGTCTCTTCTGTATTTTTACTGATATTTAATATTCATCTAAAGAGAAGAAATATTTTTTAATTTTACTGTTTTTTATCTCAAAAATAAATAACAAAATTAAAACCACCATTCTATCTAGCGTGTTTACAAGTTCCTTTTTACCTCTACTTTCTTCTCCACCTTTTAAGCATCTAATTACTGTCTTGTTCAATATGAGTTGCATTGTTATTGTGATTCCACTGTGTTTTCAAATATATGTGAAAGTATATGAGGGGCAAAAAAATAATGTCTGTGAACATGTTGTTCCAGTTAATAAGCTTTCAAAGGGAAGGAAGGATGAGGAGAAAATATTTTTTCTATTTTTTTGTCTGGGTATTTGTACTAATAATCACCACTTGAAGCAGTATGAACAAGACTCAGTCCTATTCTTCTATTGCAGATATGGTAACATGTAGTTGCCCTCAGGATTTTTGCTGACTTCCCCTTTGTAGGCACAACCCAGGAGTCTGCATCTAACCTATACTGGATAAGTGAACAGCTCTACAATTGTCTGAAGACTTTGGCAGTGTCTTGAAACATGTCTGCATAGCACCAGAAATAATGAAAAATGATACAATTATGCTTCCATAATTAACTTATTTCCATATAAAGACAAAATATCTTGGTGTTTTCCATGTAATGATCAATATTATGGTCTATAATATAGATTTTGGCATTTAAGTGAAAGGGTATCAAATTAAAAAATACATGTAAAGCACAATAGAAAAGAAAGCACATAAAAACAGATACTCAACCCCTTCCACAGAAGATAAACAACGGAACAGGAAGAACGCAGCAGCATTTGAGAATTAGATAGCTGCACACTTTCCAGGTGCTGCATCATCTGAAAGCCACCATCAGTACTAAATGTTAACCTGACAAGAATAACTTGACAGTTTCTAGTCATACAAACATGAAATTTGGATGACGGAAAATATATAGAACTGTGCTAAGAAAGCCAAAGTAAACATCAGTTCCCCTACAACACTTCCAGGAAAAGGAGCAATAAATCTGTCTAAAAGAAAGGACCAAAAAAAAAGGAAAAAAGTGCAGAAAAAGACTCAAGACAAGACACCATATCTGGTGATAAGTAATATATGTGATATATAATATCACCAGAGATAGAAACAGCTGCTGTGAAAACTGATAGTGAAGCACTTTATCAACTCAATAAGATTCTACGTGGCAAATTTACATTAGCTAAAGGATATACTAGTAAAAAATGTAGAAATATCATAAAAAGTATAGAAATACCATGTCATCCATTTGTGCACTTGGTTTTATAAGCTTACTCTCCTTTTTTATGTGAAATCCAAGTTTCTTGTCTTCACGTTCAAAACTGTGTTCACAACATAACCTCCTCTTGGTTTTGACTTTTAATCTATGGAATAGATGACTTTTCTTATCTGCAAAGACAATAAGCTTTGCCTCCAATTCGTCATTTAATTCTTCACTGAAAATAGTGAATATAACTACATCCAAAGCTGACCCTGTAGCACTCCTGTACATAATCACATTTGGAATGACATAGATTTTTATTCCTATTTACCTATTGTTGATTTGGCTAGAGCTCCATTATGGCTTATCAACAATAAACTAATATTAGATAGATTTTTCTGACATTAGAGATCAAAATAACAGCTAAGGAAAAGAAACAGAAAAAAATTACCCAACAGTCTGCTTAAACAGAATAAAAGGACAAAAATAAAGGAGGAATCTAACAAAATTTCACAGTTCTGAATTCAAACATTAAATTAGAAAAAAAAATCCATATATATAAAGCAAGTGTATTCTCACACGCTGAGAATAACATGTATGAATGTTTATATTAACCAGTTTAAGTAAAATCTATGTGCTAAGAACATCAAGTACTTTAACTTTTCTTTGACTTTCTCCTTAAATATCAATTCCACCTTACTGTATATTTCTGAATGCTACAAGCTTACCAAAGGTATATAGACAGATGTCCAAATGGCTGTGAAAATAGATACTCCCCAGAAAAGAGGCATTAAAAGAAATAATTAATAACAGCTGCTGAGCTACATCAAAGAGTTTTGCAATCCTTCTCTTTACTGTTATGCAGCATAAGAGATGGGAATATTTCAGCTGTGTTAGGAATAAGTTTATGGAATTTGTTATAACAGGTGTAACTTTGGGCACCTGGAGGAAGAAGCATAACTGCCCTTTTAAGGTCTTTATTGTAATTCAGTTTATGTGTCTTAGTAGCATATAGATATATTACCTATACACAACTACAAACATACACAGAGGAATTTTGTTGGGAGCAGAAGCAGCTGAAAACAACAACAGAAAAATCAAGCCTGTATTCTTCCCTTCCCAGCCAGGTCTTGCCAAGAGGCTGCCTTTGATCTTCCCATGAGCTTAGAGCTCAAGAGAACAATATACTCTTTAGCTCTTCGTGTCTCATGAGGAAAAAAGGTGGAATTCCCCGCTATAAGCATATGCCATAAGAAAAAGTAGGACTTGAGACTAACAGTGAAAGGGATGATAAAACTGTTTGACCTCCTCTTCCCAATAAATTGATAGAATGTTTTTTAGTTCTGGTGCAGTCTCAGTGTGTTCAGCTCCTTGAAGTATACCCTTCATAATGTGTTAGAAGGTTGAACTGAACTAATTGGGCTGTTCTTCCCACTCTGTTTTAGCACCGTGCTGAAATGAAGTCTGCATTTTTGCTAAAAATCTGCTTCTATTTTTTACTGCTGCTTTGCCTAATAAGATCTCTTAATCATAATATTTTGGGTTTTTAACGGTTTCTTATCAACAATAGGTTTTCACTCACTGGTCTTAGAACAGTTTTGTCATATATCCATAGCACCAGGTCAGATTACTTCAGGCAAGCTTTGCTCTTTGTAACTGTGTCTAGACTGAATTGCAACAAGTTTCACCATCCAGCTGGAATTAAATCAGCCATTGATGTAATAGCTGCATTGTGACATTGTATGATTGGTAGCTCACTTATACAGCACAGCATTTTGAAGAGATTCAGCTTTACTAAAACTGTTTTCCTCTTTCTAAGAGTTTTCAGCATTATTCCTAATTTCCTGCTTCTTAGAAGTCTCTGGGTTCTAAGACTGTATATTGAAGTTTGTTTTCATTTACTGCCTGAAAGTCAGATTTGATTATATTCTCCATATAATTTACAAAACTGCTGGTGAACTAGATGCACTTAATTTTTCCTTCCTCTTAGTTTCTATAGTGTGTACTATATATGGAAACTGTCAGGTGTTCTTTTTTTTTTCCTCTTCTAAGTCTGTTATGTCTTTTGTCTGGACTTTCTCATTTTAATGATCTATACTTTCTCTGAACATTGCTTTGAGCATTTTTCTGCACATTTCAGCAGTATTTGCTGTTTAAAGACATTTCTGTGACGTTAGATCTGTCTCTCAACAATCTCTCTTACAGGCTTTAATCACATGTCCCACAAATGAGCCTGTCTCTAGTTAGCAAGTCTTTTATGGTTCCAGTACTGTGGATGCCAGAGTTCTCAGCTGTGTAATGTTAGTATTGGTTTAGGATATAAAAACATATTAACATATTCCAGCTTCATTCGGTAGTAGGTCATAATCCTCAGGCATCTTTATCTGATGTTTCATTGTTCCAGTGTATTCTTAGTCACAGAATCTCACTCAGCTACACATTTTTTCTTTAAGTAATTATTTTAATTTTCCTTTACCTTTGTATTTTATAAGTCACCTTTCCACGCAGGATCAGTTTTCACTTGGTACTGACCGGTTTTTACTTGTAAATGTGATAGCCATAATTTGTATTTGTGATGACCATTCTGATTTCAGTCATACTTTGTATGTGGCTCTGGGTCTCACAGACATAAAACAAACATCCATATTTCCCAGACACATTCTGTTTTTTCAGGTGATATATGGTTTCTCTATGTCCATTTTCCCTAGCAGATTGGGAACCTCCCATCCACATATTAAACATTCAGAAATCCTACTCTTATGGTTGTCTGGGAAAAGCCACAGTCTATGTACACTGCATGTCTACACACTGTAAAGTCAGTATTATTCAGGAATAAACAGAAGTACCATACTGTGTAATTTCTGACACCTCCTGGAAGTAGTAACTGTGCTTTGCCTGCCGACCTTCTTTCAAGAGCTGGTAAAAGTATTGCTCATATTCTCCTCAGTTATTCTGTGCATATAAAGAAAATGTTATTTAAAATGGAAGTATTATTACTAATAACTCTATTTTGAATGCACACTTACTTATGTCTTGCAAAAAAAAAAAAAAATCCTTTATTACAAGAATTATTTACAAAGGTATTGCCCTGAAAGTGTATTCAAAACACTTTTTGTTTTGCAGGCTTTTCAAAGTTCTTCCTTATGCAAATTAGGTTTTCTCAAAATTTCAGTCTATGGCATTATTAATACTTTGTTTTATTTGAACATGTTTAAACCAATTGTAAGTCAAACAGCTGTATTGCATAAGCCTAGATTTATTAAAATTGTTTTTAATCAGCTCACTGCATTTGGATATTTGTGTGCTAATGATTTTTTCAGTAATCTTCAATCTGAGCAAAATCAGAGAAAGAGAAACTAAAAAGTAAAAACCAGCAGTTGGATGAGATCTATAAAATAAATTACTTTCAAGGAAGTTTCAGTCAAGTATTTAAAAATCCCTGACTCCTTAAG
This sequence comes from Pyrocephalus nanus, assembly GCA_038380795.1. Taxonomy (NCBI): domain Eukaryota; kingdom Metazoa; phylum Chordata; class Aves; order Passeriformes; family Tyrannidae; genus Pyrocephalus; species Pyrocephalus nanus. The sequence continues at coordinate 44,108,999 of CM076265.1, read as the reverse complement.
CACATCATCTCATGATGATAATGTTAGCTTTGAAGTGGCCCTAGTTATTTAAGGCATTTCTGATGCCTCTGGCTCTATTTTGCCAGGTCTGTCATTTCACAGCCTGCCTAAACTCTTAGATAATCAATAAGACTAAAGATCTCTCAGGAACAAATACCTAGACAAGAAAATAATCTCTTGCTTTGGCTTGCTGTTACGAACTGTCATACCCTACAACACAGCAAATCAGTCTCCCACTGTGAGTTAGAAGTTTCTTAAAATAAATTCCTCCAAGATGTGAATGTTATTTCAAGCAGAACACACAGACATACATGAAATTACTGACTTGAAGATAAGAAGCTCACAGGGAGGAAATATCTGTCTCTGTTTAGCCTGATATCAAGATTGCAGCTTGGACATGCAGGATTAAATTAGAGAAGGAATTATGCTCCAAATCTGGGCTCCGCTTAAATGATTAGGTAGGAGGTAGGTATAAACCAGTTTTGTTCAAGGTCACTAGAATCAGTAGTGTGATTTTTTCTTATAACATCTTCAGTGTTTAAACACTCAGGTTCACTTAATAGAAAACACAAGTTTTCTGGGCAGAATAATACTGAAAGATGCAAAAGAAAGAAAGAAACAAATGAAACGAAAACAAAGTAAAAAACACAAAAAAACCCACAAAAAAGCAAAATCAAATACAAAGTTTTTCTTCTTGTTGTAAATTTTTAAAATTTGTCTTATATTAAGGAATTAATGTAAATATTACAAAAATTATTAGCGCTGAAGTAATCTCAGACATTTGTTTTGACATAAACTTATTTGCTGCATATGCTATGATAGGATCTCTACTTGCTTATCTTTAAGTACAGTTGAGCCATCAGTGTGAACTCTGAGAAAAATATCAAGAAGAAAGAGAAAGACAGATTTGTTTTCTTCTTGATAGAGTTACATTTTGTTGCAATATGTTAAAATTATATAAAACCTTTTGTTTCTAAGAAACCTTTTGTGCTTGAGAAACTGTGCGCACATATGAATAATTTCACAGAACTAAAATTATTTTCACTGAAAACTGAAATGAAATCAATATGACAGGTGCTTCAGCAGTATGGCATAATAATTTTGGAAAAGAAGAAGGAAAGAGAGTGCTAAAATAAAACTTTACAAAGAAAGAGTGTGACCAGTCATTTGAATTGAAGCATAGAGATGCTTGACCTTTTTTTAGTTAAAGCTTTCCTTGTGAAGAAAGTCACATGAAAAGACACCAAATAATTTTGATGAAAAGCATTCAATCTATATATATTAAATCTTCCATCTTATCAGTCATGATGTTTTTTTTGGCACCTAACACTAAAAGAGGTAACACATACATATAGAGATAAAATTTATAAGCAAATAAAAACAAATGATAGTGAAGCACCCTGTCAGTTACTGGAAATGAGAAAGTTGCCAACAACATTTTAAGAAGAGATATATCTCCTCAGGTTTTCTGCATATAGATCTTATGGTCAAATACTTTGGCATAATCTTTTGACAGCTTGATCAAAATAGATTGTACTTGGCGTTTTCCGTATCTGAGCAAAAGAAATACCATAAACAAGCCTTTCAGTTTATATCGCTTTCCATCATGGTATTTAGTAGAGATGCAGAACACTCTCCTTTGAGCTGTAATTGGGGCATTCCTGCTACCAGGGTCTCATCTGACTCATATGTGGACAGCAGTGGCAAGGCTCCTACTCTTTCTGGCTCCAGAAAGGATCCTCCCAGGAGCTCAGCAGTGTTTTGCTTTCATTAGTCATGTGTTTGCTGCTGAGTGAATAAACATACGTTGATCAGCCAGTGGAGAAAATCTCTTTTTTAAGCATTAATTTTCTCCATCACTGAAGACTGTAGTAAGTCTTTATTTTACTGATTTGACACAGTGACAACACCTGAGACTTGAAAGTGAAATTAGGCTGCAAACAGAGCATTTGCCACTGAGAGCAAAATCTAAGAATACTGTTGACTTACAATTTCCTATTGTGGCTGGCAGGCAAATTTCTTATTAAAACTACTTAACACTTAATTCAATTTAAAAGTTTTCAGGACAATTCTACCCTGACAAAAGCTACTAAAATGTTACCTTGTTAAATATTAAACCTACAGGTCTAGCATAGGTCAGTTTAATAATCTTTATTTCTTTTAAAGAATGTTATGATTGTGCATACCACAGTTCAATTAATATTAAAGATCTTTTATGCCTAAAAGTTATACTAATAATTTATAGAAGTAGCTGGAAGTACAACTTCTGCAAAGGAGAAAGTACAGTAGGAATTTCAGGCTACCCATCTGAAATAAGCCCAGGAGGAGATTATAACATTAGTCTGGTAAACTGAAGATGTCAGCTATTAAATATGTATGATTAAGAGAGTTGATGCTTGTTGCTTTGCAATTAGATTAAGGATGTTTGTATTTCAAACCCAGATTCAGTTTTCATTACTGAAGGGGGAATGAGAAATGCGGTAGCAGTTTGAACAAGTCTGAAGGAAAACATTAGCGGTTGAATACACATCCAGTGAGATATAAAGGTGAGATTCTTAGAAGTGTAGGAAATAATGGTGTCTGGATCCACAAGGAAAAAGGATGTAGGTGTGAGGTTATGCTTGGACCAAGGTGTTTCTGCTACGGAAGAGACAGGGACAAGCTCTTGTAACGTTGTAGGTGGATCTGTTAGCAGTCAAGTATCATGATGAGAGTAGCAGATATATGCCTTCCTTGAAAAATAGGGAGTAAATAAATGTTTGTCCACAGCAGATATTAGAGTAGCCCCTCTTGTGAGATTACTCCACAATACTTTTGGTTTATCTAAAGACTATGTTGTTTAAATACCAGTACACCAAGTCTCCCGGGATCTGATGTGTCGGTCACGTACACTCTTTTTCAGCAACCCATTCTGCAAAAGTCACCAAAAAACATTATTTTATAAAGCCAAGCATGCTTTGTGTTAAACATTCTGCTCACACTCAAGCAGCATAAGTAGAACTATGGGGTTTACATGAGACCACTAATTTAAAATAGTCAATCCACATTTTTGACTCTTTTAAATGTTTTAAGCAACTGGAATGGCTATGGCAAATCATAGGAAACAACTGGTTTGCTACCTATAAGGCAGAGAGATGCAGTGCACTCCAGTTCTTACCTTTATTGTTTCAGGTACATGTCTCTGAAGGCCTCATCAAGTGTCACAAAAACCTTCTGTGATCAGAGAGTTGCACTTAAATATGCAAATGAAATGAATAGAATAAAATCAGGCCTAAGAAGACAGTGTATCATGATAACTAGTATTTAATCTTATACCCCTTTTCTTTTTTTTTTTTAATGTATGCAAAAATATGTCAGAATTTCATGTTTTTCTAAAGATTCAAATGTATATAGAATCACACATAACAAAGAGTTCTCTCACTAGGACTTGCCAAATATGCTTGGAAGCAAACTCACTGCTATTTAGCCAGTCAGTGTTCAAACTCTACCTCTGATTATTATCCAAACCCCAGAAAAAGAAATGTCATATTAAAAGTACCAGCATCTCCCAGAGACATGTGAAGAGCAAGGCCTTCCAGAAAGCTTATGATTGGATTGCCTCTTTCCAGTAATATTGTAAAATCTGAGATATCATTCTGTGTGAAAACAAAATGTTTCTTACTTTTCAAATGCCCTCATACCCAGACACGACATTGTGTGATAAGTCAGACTGTCAGACTTCCTGAACTAAGGACTGTCCTGGCCACTTGCTGAAGGAGATTATTTCTTATTTCATAGTTACACCACTTGTGAAGCAAAATGAAACAGAGTGATGGAATGGAATAGCATGCACCAAGTTTAAGAATGGCTTAAGCCAAAAATCTTAACCAAATGAAACTGCAGGTCACTCAAAGCCTAGGAAAAGTTCTGTTAAGTATTTGTTAAACTCTTTTCATAGCCAATCTGTCCTCATGACCCATGTACATTCAAGCATTCGAGGTTTTGCTTATCAGGATTCTCCCAGGAACAGTGATCCACTGCCACTGAAATCAACACAAAAAAGCTCTCAATGATTTCCACTGGATAAGGCCCAAACCACACATTTTTTTTTACCTGTTTTTACACTGTACTCTCTGCAAGCTTTACACTATACTCTCACATATCAAATGTTAAACACTGGACATTGGAGCACTTGCACTGAGATTATTAAGTCAGCACAGGATATTGCTCAAAATACAGGACTACAGATACCTTAGAGCTTTGTTAGAAAACTTAGGAAATAGAAGGAAAATGATGCAACTTATAAGACAGAGTCATAACTTAAAATAGAAATATCAAAGTACCACATACAGTTTTTTCAGTCCCTGAAAATTTGTAATCACTTTTACCATAAAAAGTAAAACAATTTAAAATAAATAATTACCTTTTCAAAACCAAAAAATAGATTTCTGTTTTGGTTCACCATGAGAAGGAAAAGAAAATGAACTTGTCAAATAAATTATGTGCTGTGAATCACTGCTTAGATTTGTTCATTAACCAAGCCTTTTATAAAACACATTGTTCTATATGAAAAAAATGCTTTTTCTGTTTCTTCACAGCTGCATGAAGGTCGTCCATTCAAAATTTCACTTTATTCTTCTAATTAATTACATATGCCTTTGTAGTTCTAACTTTAAAATATTATTTGAAGAGAACATGCTTTTGAATCAGTATCAATCACATTGTTTTATTTTCTCAAGGGAAAAGAGGATGCCCAAGAGAAATTATTCTTATGTCAATGCTAACTTGTTTCCCTCGTCTTTGGAAAGCCTGTAGCTTTGCTCACATACATTTACAAGTCAGTCTAAAATAAATTATCAAAATAGTTTTTGTTTTTTTATTTGATTGTTTTGTTTCAAGAAAGGTTCAGTGCAGAATGATGTCCTTATAATCACAGTATTGATATTGTAAGATCACTCTTCTTTGTCCCTGGCACACAATTCTTTTTTAGCCAAATTACTCTGAGCAGAGCAAGGTAGGACATGGTGGTGTTCTCTAACATGTGATAAAGAGTGGTAAAGACCAGTCCTATGTTTCTGCCTCATACTGTCCTCTCCATATTACTGCCAAAAAATGTTCTCTGGGAAAGTAGTTTATAAAAGTGAGGTTTAAATACACCAAATAAAGATGTTTCAAAGTGCCCTTTTTGAGATTTATTCCTATAAACCTTTAGTTAGTTCCCAAAATTTGATATTTGTTATTGTATTACTTTTGCAGAGACCACAAAACCAGTGAATAATGTAAAAATTGTATCTTTATTTTTAACTTTACAGAAATGTTTTCTATCCATGGGACAGGGCAAAAGCAAGAAAAATTAGTTTTATCTAATGTGGTATGTCCACACCCTGGTAGTTTATTTATTGTATCTTATTAAAATTATATAGCAAACCCAGTAGACTAGTGCATTTCAGCTTTTAGGAACAAAGTTCTTTGGAAAATACTACAAGAAGTACATTTCAAAGTAAATATTTCTAGCCTCACAAAAATCACAGAATTGTTTCGGTTGGACAGCATCTCTGAGATCCTCGAGTACAACCTAAGATCTAACCCTTCCACATCAACCAGACCATGGCACTAAATGTCACATCCAATCTTTCAGTAAACAGCTCCAGAGTTGGTGACTCCACCACATCCCTGGACATCCCATTCCAATATCTAATCACTCTTTCTGTGAAGAAATTCTTCCTAATGTCAAACCTAAACCTGCCCTGGTGGAGCTTAAGACTGTGTCCTCTTGTCCTGTCACTGGTTGCCTGGAAGAAGAGACTGACCCCATCCTGGTCACAACTTCCTTTCAAGGCAGCTGTGGAGGGCAATAAAGTCTCCCCTCAGCCTCCTCCTCTTCAGGCTGAACAGCCCCACTTCCCTCCTCAGCTGCTACTCACAGGACATGCACTCCAGACCCTTCATCAGCTTCATTGGTGAAATCGTAAGTCTTGGAACACTGAAACAATTTCCTCCATATAAATTGTAAATCTGAGCATAATTTGACAGAGTCCAAGCTCAGCAGCTAAGTATTCCACAGGTAAACACGCTGCTTCCAACTCTACATTTTTTTCCTTTCTTAATTCCATTCTTAAATGCTATTTTCTATAGAAAAAAATATAACTTTGATGGCAAGAAAAGCAATGTATCTTGAAGTAAAGCTTATTAATGTCATAAAAATCCTATACATCGTAGTATAGAGAAGTATTCTTTTGAACTTTTGAACTCCAAATTCTTCAAAGCATTGCTTCCCAGAATCTATCAAAGTAATGTGTACCCTGCTGTGGAGAAGATCTTTTTCTTGACGCAGTTTATTTGGTATCTTTTTAAAAGAAAAAAGTCAGTTCTTGTCTCACAGAAATCTTTGAAGCTAATTCTAATGAGAAACACCTCTTCTATTATTTTACTGTTTTTATTCACTGCACTCTTTTTTTATGGTTAAAACTATCCAGAGAAAATGGTCTTAGCATTTGGCTGCTTAGCACTTCATCTGTTCCTACTGTTTGTTCTTCCCATGAAGTTACACTCCTGTGTTAAATGCACTTGTTCTTGTAGCCATTGGTCCTTATGCAATAAAGCCACACACCACAGACATCAGATGCAATTAGAGTGTAAATGAAAAAAACCTGGAGGAATGCCAGAAGTGGAGACATCATCTCTTCAGGCTCAACAACACAAGTCCTAGTATCTTAAGTGAAAAATTAGTATGAACAGTAAGTTTTTCATTTGCTTCCATGATCTTATAGTTACATATATACCAATATCAATACCAGTGCTAAAACTGAAATTAACAGTAGCAACATCATCATACAAATTCAGGTAAACTGCCAGTATATTTTGGAGATTCCTCATTCATTGCTGACAATAGGTTTCACTAATTTTCTTTCCCTTTTTCTTTATATTTTTTTGTTCTTCAGAAACCACTTAGAGCCAGTGACACAGCAGCACTCTGACTGACCCAGAGCCAAAATCTTAATATTAGCTCCTCAATATCAGTGAGTTACAGATTGTTACAGATAGCTTCTGGGAAAACAAGTGCAGCTCCACATATTTCCTTCTCTGTCAAATACACCAGCATTAAAAGTAAATTTATATAATAATTTAAGATTTAAAATTATTACAGCTAACCCATTATAGAAATGAATCAAGAACATTAGTTTGTCTTTAATATTTTCTGTGCTGTAAGGGGGACCACTTCTCTCTCTAACTCACCAAACTACAAGTATTTAACTGCAGTGTTTCTATTCATTCTGCCCATATTAATATGACCACTGAAACACTCTGGAAACTGAACTTTGTGCTTCCTAGATTCTTATGACTATAGTCATCCCATTTAACACCTCCATTTTTTCAGATTCATTACTAATATTTGAACCATAGCCATGAAACATCTTTGCAAGAGTAGATCTCATATAGATCTCATGGATCTCGGTTTTGGTGAAATGAATTTTATTTTCTCTGAACCAGTCTCAATTACAAAAATCCTTTTCATTTGCTGTTAATTGGATGGATTCATTGGTGGTTGTCCTAACTTGACTGTAACTGTACCATCTGTCTTACTATGTAAACATTTTTTCTCAGATGAACAAATTTTGCTATATGAAATTTATTTCTGTAAGTTATTATTCAGTTTGTGGTTGTTCCCATTCTTCAAAATCCAGTCATGTTGATTTGTTGTTATCCTTTGACCTCTGATCAAATTGCAGATATGAACCCTAGAACTTTCTGTCCTGGCATAACTTACTTCTATTTTCTTCTGAGACGTCTGAAAGTCAAGAACAACCAAATCTCGGTTGAAGAAAGGGTATCTTTCATAAGGATTTGGAATATGAATGTGTGTTGTATGTCAGTAACCAAAATCCTGACTGATCACCACTTTTGTTTAGGAAATGCAACGTGTGGTGAAATAATATTCAGAGGATATATCACTACATGTACGCCTTTTCCAGGATTTTCTTCATATATCTATGAACCACGGAGAGGGGGGGAAAAAAACCCAACCAAAACCCAAAAACAAACAAAAAAAAACCAGTGTCCATGCCTCAGTTAAACACGAACATTGACAATCTTGACCAAAACATCTCTCCTTAAAGATTGTTCAAAATGCTCTGGTTTTCCATATTTAACTTTTGCATTACTTCCTTTTGTCACTATAAAAGATAAAGATTTCACTTCCATTTCATTTCATTGATAGCTGTCCTTACTGTCATTGTAGGCCAATAAAAATTTCTTTAAGTCCACCCAGCTCCCCTTCTAACTCCAACCTATAATAGATACTAACTCTATTTGGATGATGAGACAGATCTTACCTTTCAGCTCTATTCTGTATTTTCTTGACAGCCTTTTCATCTGCAGGTATGTCTTCCTCAAGGACCTATTTGTAGTGTCTTGTGGATATAAAGGAGCCATGAAAATGGTAAAGCCAGTATTTGAGTTAAATTACAGAAAAAATCTTCTGTATTTTCTTATGTGATCATAAAGTTAGTCACCACGCTTCTTTTTGAACTAGATGTAGTGAACAAGATTGTCGTGATCTGGTCCACTATCACAGATTCAGTTCCCCAAAATGTCAAGGACAGCTCTTCAGTCTTATATACATCAGTTCCTTTCTGCTGTTCATCTAATAAAATTTACCTCTGTTGTGTCTTTATATTCAGTGCAGTACATCTCAAGCCTCAGTAATAAAAGCTTTTAATCAAGTTGTGATTGATTTAAAGGGAACATTTACTTGTACTACTGTACATGGTTCAAAAATCAGAGATAACTTACATCTGCTCCATTCAGTGTCTGAGATATATTTCATCTACAGTGCATAGAAAAAGCCCTCATACAGCACATAGTTAGTGACTCATAGCCAGCTTAAAAATTATTCAATTGACCATAGTTCTGTCTCATTAACACATACAATAATTTGGTTTCATTTATCTTAGGTAATTTGTATTATTCTGTAGTATTAATATATTCCTACATCTCAACTTCATTTATTTCAAAATGTCAAGAATTACAGAATTCTCTAAGTCATCTAAGCAGCATGTGCAACTCAGAAATGCATGCTGTAAACAAATCATTTGTATTTAACTCATTTTTCTTGCTCCACACAGGTTTCTTATAAGAAATTCAAACTACTTCTGGCTTGAATCCAGAATAGTAAAAACATTACCTACATTCATGGGAAGAAAACTGAGGCCAACAGTTCTGCTATTGTACACAATGAAACTCTTTATCAGAAAGACATATTTCATCTAAACAGAAAGCAATGTTTTCTCCTTGATACACTGAAGACTACCTATATGCACTATTCATTATTGTACATAAAAAAGATATTTCACAAAGTGCACTACATTCCAGATAAATGAAAGGCTGAATTTTGGCTTTATAAAGACAACATGACTGCACACCCCACTCCTCCACTCCTCACCTCATACACTGTTAGCAAGAAAATTGTTGAGAAATAATTTTAGCATGAGGGATTAGATTCTAGAATTATTTTCTCCATTAGCATAAATTCTCTCAGAATTACAGATATATTCAATGTTATTTCTAATATATTCAGAAGACCTATTGCTTTCAACTATATTTGAAAGATAAATTAACTAGAAAGAATGGGAAGAAATTCTTTGGCTTTGCACTAGGAAACAGACACTGTTATAAGGGTGGAAAATTGTACAGTGGAGACATAAGCGGCAGTGAAGCCAAACCACCAGCTTTATACAAAAAGAAAGAAAAATAAATATGTGATTTATATATTTGATTCATGCTAATTATGATGTGAGTTTAAGGAAAGCTTCTACTGTCCGTCTTGACATCCCAAATCAATTCGAAGCAGCATGTTATGCTGGAATGCCAGGCCATTGATGACATTCGGATGTTTATAAGAATCTAAAAGAAAAAGATTGTCCTTTAAGTACTGAGCAAAAAATTTTCACTGTCTTGTAAGGTAAAGAATGAAGCTTGGTCCTAAATAATTAACACAAAGTACAAGATGAGACCTGTAATACAAGGAAGTTACTACCTTAAATATATCTTTGTCCTTGCCAGTTATAAGAGTTAAACAATTTAGTAAGAATGTACTCCATTTGAGTGCATAATTACAATGATTATATATGCTGATAAGGTAATTGAATTTGCTAATTACAAGTAGCCATTTGCACATACAATTATCTAATTAATGTGCACAATTTCAAATTAAAAAAATGCTGTCCTTCAAAGGTTTTAAAAATCACTTTCTGTATTCTGAAAATTTTGGAATCAGTGATAACAGTTTATTTTGCTACTCCACACTGATCAGGATTTTGTAATTCACAGTCTTTAATCAGACAAGTATACTCCTCCACAACTGTATCTAGCTACAAAGAACAAGAGTGAACACCTTCTCTTTACCTCATAGAATCACAGAATATGCTGAGTTGGAAAGGACCCAAAAGGATCATCAAGTCTGACTCTTAGCCTTGCACAGGACCATCCCCAAGAGTCACACCATGTGCCTGAGAGTATCATACAAATGCTTCTTAAACTCTGAAAGGATTGGTCCTGTGACCACTTCCCTGGGGATCCTGTTCCAGTACCCAACTACCCTCTCTGTGAATAACTTCTTTCTAATATTCAACCTAAACCTCCTCTGTCACAATTTCAGGCCATTCCCTCAGTCCTGTCACTGACCATCACAGAGAGGAGATCAGTGTCTACCTCTCCTCTTCCCCTCACAAGGAAGTTGTAGACTGCAATGAGGTCTCCCCTCAGTCTCCTCTTCTTCAAGCTGAATAGACCAAGTAACCTCCGCTGCTCCTCATATGGCATTCCCTCAAGGCCCTTCACCATCTTTGTTGCTCTCCTTTGGAAGAGCAGATAGCTTAATATCCTTCTTATGTTGTGACTAAAACTGCCACAATATTCAAGGTGAGGCCTCACCAGTGCAGAGCAGAGCAGGGCAATCCCCTCCCTTGCCCAGCTGGCCATGCTTTTCCTGATGCTCCCCAGGGCACAATTGGCCCTCCTGGATGCCAGGGCACCGCTGACTCATATTCAACTTGCCACTGACCAGGACCCCCAAGTCCCCTTGTGTGGCAGTGCTCTGCAGTATCTCATTTCCCAGTCTGTATGCACATCCGGGGTTGTGCCAGCCCAGGTGCAGAATCTGGCACTTTCCCTTGTTGAACTTCATATGGTTAGTAATTGCCCAGCCCTCCAACTTGTTGAGGTCTCTCTGCAGGGCCTCCCTGCCTTCAAGGGAGTCAACAGCTCCTCCCGGTTTTGTGTCATCTGAAAACTCGCTTAGTATCCCTTCCAGTCCTGCATCCAAGTCCTCTATGAAGATGCTGAAGAGCACAGGGCCTAAGATGGAAACCCACTAGTGACAGGTAGCCAGTCTGATGTTCTGTCATTCACTATTACCCTCTGTACTCGACCCATGAGCCAACTGCTCAGCCACCACATGATTTGTTTATCCAGCTGTGGGCTGGACATTTTGTCCAGAAGCATCCTGTGAGAGACAGTATTGAAAGCTTTACTACAATCTAAAAAGATTACATCAACTGGCTTCCCTTGATCAACTAAGTGGGTTACATCATGAGTTAAAAGGAGAGGAAAAGATAATTTTTTTCTGCAATTTTGTTGGTGAACTATTCCTTAGTAGAATGTTAATCACACTAAAAGAATAGAGGCAATGACAGCTAACTATGGCTGCCATGCTTACGCTCATTGTGAATGTCTGCTTGGTTTTGATCAGTTTAAGCTCTGGAAATTCTTTGGTAAAATGCAGTTCAGTAGGCATTCTGCATTCACCAACATCACAGTACCTTTCAAGAAAGACAATAGCGATGATATACCCCAGCCATCTTCCAAAATAGCTCATCAGTTCTTTCTGGCTGTCATTTTTGTTTCCTTCTAGCTGATGCCAGTCAAAAATCTGGACAATTCATTATTGAAAACAGTTTCAAAGAACACAGAATTTAGCAGAAGTGTGAACATATCAGATAATGACATTAGGTGAGAGATTGCTGAATTTCAGTATCACATTTTCTATTGGAAACAATATTAATCACTTACTTAAATACAGACATCCCAAAGCACTTTTCCAAAGTAGTAAAAATCATAAAATAATATAGGCCAGAAACTTTCACAGTGATCATGTCTAACTTCCCACCTAATACTTTGAGAAGATTTTAAAAAGCCATTCTTATCAATTCCTAATGAAGTAGCAAAGGCAAAACTGACTTCTTTCCTATCCTATTATTTAGTAAGTCAGTGGCACACCTACAAATACAGGTCAGACTCTGGACTTCCAGCACTGTTCTTCATCCAAGAACAAATTCTAATATGATAGGATAAATTAGAAGGAGAAGGTATTGCACAAAAGATTTTGAGACTAAACTTAATTTACAGGGTTTTGTAGCTCTACATTAACTCCAGTGTCAGAAAAAATAATTTAAAAATCAAAAAAAAATGAAAAAACCAAAACCAAAATGACAAACTAACACACTCAAACAAAACCAGAAGGTGGAAGTAAGCAAAAAGAGAAAGAATGGGTATCTAGGAAGAGTAGTGATGGGATCTCCACACAAACTTCTTCCTCTGGGAGCAAAGATGTTTGAACACAAGAAGTAATAGCCCAAAAAGGTGAGTCAATAGGACATGATTCTGAATACTCTTCCTTAGCTGATCCCGCTTTGAGCAGGGGACTGGACTAGATGATCTCCAGAAGCCACTTCCTATCTCAACTACTCTGTGATTGTGATACAAATATTAGGGCACTGAAGGCACTGTGCAACAGATTTGGTGTGATTCAAAGTTATCAGAAAAAAATCACTGTCATTTCACTCTAAATACAGTACAGATTAGTAATTTAAAGAGATCTCCTGAAATTAATTAATATTTTCCTCCAAGCCTCATATTCATGACTAAAAGAGGCATAAAAGATTACCAAAGCTCATGGAATACTTTACGTTAATCATAGGGTTTTCTTCCCTTTAATCCATGAAAACCATACATTCTACTTTAGTTTTAGATCTCTTACCACTGTTCCTCTGTCACTACATCCTGATAGGCAACATGTTCATATTATGACTGTTGACTAAGGCTCTATTGCCATTGCTTAGTGAAAAGAGAAGCTTAGCCTGTAAATAGCATGCACCACTAATCATAAATACCCATCACATACAAGCACTTCTGATATAATCTATACCTAGATTTTTAATTCAGTAGCCAGACAATTCAAAATGTATTTAATTTCTGTGCATAATAAAGGCAGGAAAAATGGTCTCACAGACATAAGAGAGGAACTTTAGATTCTCTTCTTATATCTGCCACAACATTTCTGTGTTACTTAAAGAACAGTAGTAATCTAAGAATATTAACATAGTTCTATTTCACAAAGATGCTGAAAAATTTAAGTTTGTAATATATGCAAAAGTCTTAAAGATGATAGGAACACATTATATTGACTTTGAGTCACAGTAGAAAAAGGAATAAGGAAATTTTATTATTAGTGTTGTTATTTCACACTACTTGCAAATTTAGGTTGAATTCTTCCAAGAGTTGTCCTTCCTTCTGTTGTCAGAAAAGAAGCCAGGAAGACTCAGTTTAGAAAACTGATGGATATTCTGCCATCACGTACTGTGCCACAGATGACAGCCTGCCCTGATGTTTTGGTATTGTATTGATTAATTCCCCTGAGGGATGAAATTCACACTCACTTCTCATCTTTCTGGAATATGTCTTATCTCATTGTGATAAAGCTTTTGGCATCAAAAATACAAGGTCTTATGCTATCCTGACAAGAATGTTTCATTTTAAATACATATTCTAACATAGATTCATCAGAAAGTGATTGAAGACAGAAGTGTGTTTTTCTACAAATAACTCTACCTGCAGGGGTTAAAAGTGACTGAAATGTAATTAGTTAGATTTGTGCACGATTCAGAAGTTTTCTTCGAACAAGGATGTCACATCATTCTGGTAAACATCCTGTTCATTACGTGGTACTCTGCAGGCCTTTAAACCCAAAGCCTTTGTCATGGGTTTGCCAAAACAGCCCCCCTGGGCCTGAAAATATTTTTTTCCAGGTGGATTTCCAGAGGAAAACCCAATCAAAAGTTTTAGGAACGTCTCTGCCAATTACATATATAAGAAAACGGAAGAGAAGGTTGTTGCGCAGAAGAAAAATGGTAGAACCAGCATAGCACTCGGCCTTGTTGGGCCTGGGCATGTGCCCCCCACCCTGGGCCAAATTTGGCCCAGGCAAGGGGGATCCAGGCCCCCCTTCTCTCCTGTAACAGAGTAGAGAAAAAAAAAACTTTAGAGAAGGACTGCCTGGACAATAAATACTGCAGAAGGAATTCCAGGCAGAACAAGAGATAACAGAGCCTCCAAGGTCAAAAAGGTCAAAGCTGGCAGTCAGAGAAGAGAGAACTTGCGAAGGGGGGGGGAACTCTTTCTCTCTCAGTCTCACTCTCTCTCCCTTCAGCAGGGAAGAGACTGAAAACTAAAAATCCCTGCCATCTGTGGAAGATTGTTGGGAAGCGGAAACCCCCCTCTGCAGCTCATGAAGGAGCCCATGCTGAAGCAGAGGAGTGCCTGAAGTAGATGTAACTCCATGGGAGGGCTAGAAAATATGGGAGGGCTAGAAAACATGGGAAGGCTCTTCTGCTGGAGACCTGTGGCCCATGGAGAGAGACCTATGCTGGAGCGAGACGGCCTGGGTAGGACCTTATTATCCCAGTGAGGGATCCATGCTGGTGCAGCTGAATTTGTGACCCTAAGGGACAACAGAGAATGGAAGAACTGTTGCCTGAAGGTGGACTCACGCTAGAGAGGTCCATCAAAGACTCTCTCTCGTGAGGCAAGACCCCACAGGAAACAGGGGTGGACTCAAAAGTCATTATTCCATGTGATCCTGTGGTGAAGATCCATGGTAGGCAAGTGTCTCCTTTCAGTCCATGGAAGATCCTCACAGGGCCTGGGTAGCCCCCAGCCTCTGGTCTTAGCCCAGGAGGGGGTAGGCCCAGCCCTGAAGGTTGACATAGAAGAGAGAGAGAAAGAGAAACTGTTCCAGCTGCAGAGAATCAGAGTTGTCATCCTAGAAATAATAGAAGAAGAACTTTCAAGTGCTGCAAAGTTATTTAAAAGACCTGTAGCTCTGGAAATGGAAAAGAAACTGCTTCTCCTCCTCAACTTATACAAGGGGGGAGGGGTATTTTTTATAAATACATAGCAGTTTTGCCTAATTAGAATTGTTGTATATATAGTTCCTTAGTTTTTATCTTACTAGTAATAAATCCTAATATTATTTTCCCCAATCAGATCTCTTTTTTCTATGTAAACCTTCTCTCAACTTACAGCAATTGTGTGGGGGATAAGAGAAAATTAACCTAGAGCAAAGCCACAACAACCTTCCTTTGAAACTCTTCCACCTTCCACAGACACCAGAGAGATGATTGAGACTATACTACAAATTTCCCAGTTTTCATGAGGTACAGCAGTTTGTGTTGCAAAAAACTTATACTTTCTAATTTCATTCATGTAGCTGAATAGCTTTACAAGCTGATTTAAGGCTTTGAGATCCTTTCAGCTCTTGCTCTCTGAGAATGTATTCTTAATGAGTAATTTTCTTCCAAGTTATAGCTCCCTAATACCAGAAACAATCCTCATTTCACCGACAAAACAACTTCAGAATTTTTTTTCAGTTATAAACTATGGTTTGTGTGAAGACATAATCAAGAATCATAATCTGGTTGTCTATACAGTGAGGCATCAGTTGGTTTTGTCAACAGTTATCTGCATCATCCCAGTTCTCATAAATAACAAATGTCTCAAATGTTAGAAGACATGACAGCAGCCCAGGTGCAACTTCCTTTGCCAAATCACTCTGTCCAAATTGACAAACTACTTTAGGAGAGGATAGTAATTATCTTTAGAAACACTGTAACATGGGAGAAGCTTGATTTAATTTAATCATTAGCACTGTAATTTAAGTTATGATGCATGGTCTAATTATTCAAAGCAAAATGTTCTTCTCAGAGAACTTTCATTAGGGAACCAGTCACTGGGAAAACCTAGTCATATATAGGTTTTCTTGCCACAGTCACTGGGAATATTAGGTAGAATATAAACTGAGAATTTTAAGTAATTCTGCTTTGTTTGTGATTAAATCCAACTATGTTAGAATTTTATGACTGGTAGAATAATCGTATAATTTACTTACGGTGAATTGTGCATTAAATTTACTAATTCATTCAATTATATCATTACAGTTTTTGCAACTACTGACTCAGTTCCTCATATTTGACCTATTATTCCTTCCCATCCCAACCACAGAATTTCATAATAATATAGGTCTCTTACTTGCAGTAAAGGCTAAATCACTTCATCATTTACCCTTACTACCTTGAAAGAGTCACTATGCAAAAATTGTTCATGTCAAGAAATTGGAACAAAATACCCTTGTAAGAATATTACTAAAAGCATGATTTTTGAAGTCATTCCTAAAAATTGGCAAGATAAGTAGACTAAGCACTAGATTAGTGATCATTACAGTGCTTCACATTTGCATAACACTTCTAAATATTTTATAATATATACATGACTAAATTAAACCTCAAATACTTCCAAGAGACAAAGGAATAAATTACTCTTACTTTGAAACTCTATTCTAAGACAAAGAAATGTTAAATCACTGAGTAAAGCTGATGTTTAAAGTGGTGGGAGTGGGAATCCTAATCATAGACTTGAGTCTTGATCAAACTATTAGTACTTCTAGAATAATACTGAAAAGATACAAATTAACCGCCAGAGATTCTGGTAGATTTTTTGTAACATCTGTTAGTGGAAATATCTTTAAGTTTAGTTCATTCAACTCCTGGTAAACAAACTCTCCCACCCAAACCCACCACACCCCCAGTATAAAATACTAGAAAAAATAACCAGACCTTAAGAAGATTTCATGTTTCAAATTCAGTCAGTTGTGAATATTATGGAATCACTTTGCTTTGGGGCTTCTTTGCTGTTGATTTTTAGGGAGTAACTAGAGTGGTTTTAATATTATAAAATATATTGCCATCATTGCCAACAAGGACCCTAAGCCTCATCCTGTTATATGAAGACAGACTTGAGTTCTGATAAAATATATCAACTGAGAACATGATCTACACTGTTGATCTATGTGTGTATCAGCAGCTTACAATACATATACAACTGTTTCTTACAGTAATAGGCCAGTTTTACATACTTTAAAATTGAATCCCCTTTACATGCTCTTCCCCCTTTGTGAAGATAAACTATCTTATTTACAATTAGATTTTACTTTTATAATCAGCCTAGGACACAAAAAATTGGGATGATATATTTTAGCACTAATAGGTTTTTCACACACGAGTGTTCCTGTGGTTTTAGTTACAAATTTCTCATTAAAACCGGACGAAGCCTCAGCTGTTTAGAATGTCTGGGTGTAACAAAATCTAATACATGTTTAACACCTAAAAATATCCTGCAAAGTTTTTAGCATAGTGATCAATGTATGCAAGGTGTGTTTGGTGCTCACTATTTGATCTTCTCTCTCCAGTCATGGAAAGTGTAATTTCTTTCTCAAGGCAAAAAATATGACAATATTTGAAAGTCTTTTCAAGACGCTGTCCTTTTGGCTTGTTTCCCTTTAGATTTCACAAACAAAAATAAACACTATTCACATCTCATATAGGCTGATATACTCAGTGAAAATCATAATTATTCTAAGCAGTCATTGCAAATACCCTAAACATGAATCACAAGCAAATTAATGTCCTTGAATGTCATTAAGCCCCAGTGTTGGAATGATACTAATAAGACATAAGGACTAAACTTTTAGCTACTGGCTGAATAGGAAAGGATACAACATCTTCACCTGTAAGGCTGTAATAATGGGGTGCATCTACAGGGTTAGCTCAGATGGTCAGGGTTAATATCATATTCAGTACTATCTTCCATCATTCAAAACCTCCTGTGATTCTCTTGTGAAGTATTCTGGTACATAGTGTTGCCAGAAAAAGGGTTCCCTGTTCACAGGATGATCAGAAATTATCTCTGTTTCCATAAAATGTGTCAGTCTCTGGGGATGAAAGACATTTCCTAAGTATCCTCTTCAACTCTGTTTCTGAGTAATGTTTAAAGAGGGGACATTTTGATATTCCTCCTAGCACTTTTGTGCAATCAAATCCTCCTTCAATGTTTATTCTATAATTATCTTCTAACAACTGGAGATGTATAATCAGACCTCATAAATGAGGCATGCCTCTACATCATCTATAATGAAATGTACTCTTTCTTATAGCAAAGCAGGGTGCATCTGGCTTCTGTATTTTAGCAATAGAATCAATCCAGCCACTGTATATTTAGTCCTCGCTGATGTACATTCCTCTTAAACAACAGTTCTTTTAATTCTAGGGCAAATTATGACTAAAATTTACTTAAGAGTTGGACTGGATGGTCCTTGTGGGTCCCTTTCAACTCAGTATAATTCTTTTTCTGATTCCATAATTTTGTGAAAATGAACTAAATAAATCTAGAAATTATTTAAATATTTAAATATTTAAATATTTAAATATTCCTCTAGCAAAAAGGCTAGAGGAAGTGTCATCCACAATGGTAGGCCACTGTATATAGCTTATTTAGTGTATACATGATGATCACACCAGCCAGGATATTACAATATTGGAATCAATTACTAATTATGATACCCAAGATTAAAAAGTAAAAGCAATTTGAACTGCACAGAGGAGGATAAAACAAGCTCATAAACAAACAGCTTTCCTAAAAATATTCTAATGTGAATGATGGTATGGCTTTTATCGCCCTCTCCTCCAAATATATAATTTTTGTACTCATGAAGAACATTAAAAGTCAAAAAAAAATGAGTAGGTGTAGAGAGGCCAGAATACAAAGAATAAATTAAAATTCCCAAAGACAATTAGCCAAATATTTTGTTTTAAAGCTGTCATGTAGAAACTTAATTAATTGCGAAAAAAATAGTTCCTTTATTTCCCCCCCCAAATTCTCTCTGCAAATATGCAGCAGAAGTTATTTGTAATCAAGTTCTCAAATGGTCTATTTCTGTCACAAGAAGAAGATTAGCTCTTAACATTTTATAAAACCATTTCTTACTTTGGCTTTGTGTCACATTAGTAGAGGATGATATCATCAGCTCTGGTTGTTGCAGTCTAACAATTTGTGACACAGTGAATCTGTAAGCAGTTTGGGAACAGGTTTATAAAGAAATATGCAGTCTTCTCAGATGAACTCTCCTTAAGTCCATACTTTTTGTATAATGCTGATGACATGAGCACTTACTTCTTATGGGTTTCAGCTGCCTTCAAGAAAAGACTAAAGGAAATAACACAGGTCTGTGCTACTTGTAGTGCAAGTGATCATCAAAGGACATGATGTACAAATGAAATTAGTACTCAATGCCTTGCCAGAATATATGACAGCAAACTCCATTACAGAAAGTCCTGCCACAGTTAAGGTAAAGTTGGATAGTTTGTGGGCCAGCTGAACTCCAGAACTGAGCTGACATCTCCAACTGAACCATTGCACTACATGTCTTGGTGAAACATTATGTTGAGCTGTCTCACAGAAAACTGAAATAAGACTCAACAAAGGTAGATTTATACTGTTTTCTCTCTTAGAGTAACTCTTCCTTACCTTATAAGCATGTTGTTCAAATGCATAAACTTTTGATAGACAAATACTATAACATCTCAGAAGACTGAGGTGACAAAGTACATGTAATTTTACTATCTTCTACACAAAAAAAAATTATGATCTTCACTTCTGTCTCCTTTTCTCTAAAGTAGTGAGTACATATTTCTTTGTGGATTTCTTTCCTACTTTTGCAGCTCAGTATCTTATACTCACTATTTCTATCTGGTCAAAATATTACTGAATGATTCTTTAACATTGCATCTGTTGTATTTACTTCCCCCAAATTCTCCTTGTGTTTATATGACAAAGTTCTTCAGATTTATTACCCTAAGTACAGTGAAGCAATACAAGAGAAGTTAAAAGACTCTGAAATTATGGATAAATGACCTGTAGGTTAACATATTTACCATCCATCATGACCTGCCATTCATAAACTCTCTGTGTATGCAATGAGTAAATAATATAGAACTAAAAGCTTTTCACATAAGCTAGTTTTGTACCTAGTTACAATAACTTTAAACTCATCTTCTAGCAGAAAAAAAAGAAGTCAAAACACACCCAGCAAAATTGAAAAGGTTGCCCTCTTTATCCCTGATGTATACTAAAATGTTTGACTTTATGTAGAAATGGTCTGGGAATCTATAGAGTTAACTTTTGCATCTTAGCTCCCATAAGACTAGCACTGGACTAGGTGGCAGTAACTTCATAACCTGCCTAAACTCAAACAGCAGGGCATGTCTTACTGTGCCCTAAGCACATGCAGGAGGGCAAATACTTAACGGCTGTAATTTGCAGGCAAAGCAGAGCCTATAAAGGCTGAGCAAGGTCATAACAAACCTAAGCTAATTGGAATATTAGCAGACTTTAATTTAAATAAATAAACAATGTTGTTTATTTTCCCTGTGAATTTTATTTTTAGTATGATGACATCTGGTTGGTTTCAAGCTATTTGGATTTGATATCCAAGTCCTGACTAGTGTTTACACTTTTAAGATATAACACAAGGTGAATGATAAAATGAGGAGCTCTGTAAAGCATCTTTCTCAGGGAAGATGTTACTGTGCCAGAATTTTATTATTGTATTATATTTTTCAAGAATTTTTAATTTAAAAAATGTAAATATTTTAAATTTAAATTATCTATATTTTGTTTTCTGTTTGTAAAACTATCTGAAATACTTTAATCTGAAAACACCAGACTATTTAAAAAGGTTTCATTTTGCAAAAAATGGAAGTGATGTTTCTGCATCTCATATTTTTTTCTCATGTATAAACCCTATTTTATAAATATATTTTAAATGTATAAGATGAAGATGTAGAGCCATTCTACCTAACATACAGGCTTACTTGTAAATGACAGTAAAAAAACTCCAAAAAAACTATTATGCAGAACAAACTATTACTGCTATTTTTCTATTGCACAAAAGAAATACGTATTACTCTGAATACTCAGTTTGATGTCAGTGGAACTGGGCTGGCAACATTCCCTGACAATTTGCAACAATTTAAAAAATCTTGTAAATAAAATTTCAAATATTTATGGAAAATCCTCAGCGAGTTCTAAAAGTTTTATTTCATTAGAGATTATTTATCCATATTCAGAGAAGGCATACAAAAAACAGATACATATAAAACACTGATCTGAAATTGTCTTAAAATCTATACCTCATCCTTTTCTACTTTACTAATAAAAAAAAATAAACAGAGGTGAGATGTCCATTTTGCATCTTTCTGCTTCTTCTTTAGGGTAATCAAAACCCACAAAAGCTGAATATTTATGTTTCATTATTGAGGAAAATAACATGTAGGAGTCTTTAGTTCTTAAGAATGCTTGCAGTTAAGTTCCAGTGATATCCAAATTTCATATCCTTTAATTTTATCCCCTTATAGAGACTGTTGCAGAAGAAGTGAAAGCTAAGAGGAAAAATATTAGAATAACAGAGAACAAATAAATTATGGACAAAAAGGAATTGTATAGGCAATAAAATAATAGATATAGCTTTTCACCCAGAATTAAAACTGGTTCTAGAAATAACACTGAAATAATCATTTTTCTGATACCAGTAACAGCAGAAAAGCATCCTTCACTGCCCCATATGTCATACACAGAGAGCATTCTGGTTACTATTTTGTCTGGAATCTTTGACCACTCCTCTAAATAAGGTTAAGTAAGGTGATTTCTCGTTTGCACTCCTGACTACAGTCCTTGTTATATGCATTTGCTGAGACCATTGAAATCATCTTCAGTAGCTGAGCCTCATTCACTTTGATATCAAAACAAAATAAACCTACCGAGAATCAATAAAATATTTTGATAGAATCTGGATTAATGTTAATAAAATAATGCCATTACACCCATTCACTCAACTAAATTTTTGTCCTTTTGTGCTTCTAGTCATGCTTCTTTTCTTTAATAATTTAAAGAGTACAGATACAAATCTGCTGTGGTAAGCACCATCTAGGGTCTGTGCTTTGACAGCTAGTAGACTAGAATTCAGGTCCTAATTCCCTTTTCCTGTTTCCCCAGATACTATTTTTGCAGTATTTCATAGTCATATAGCAGATTTTAGTATGTAAGCACATAATAAAAGACAATTTCTTTGTGATGACTGCTATTGCTTCTAGCCAGAGAAACAAAAAGGTGTGGAGATCTAATGGAGTGTCTTGTCCTCTAATGAAGTGCCCTTTTTTCTGCATAAAATAATATGGTTGTAGATTTTAATATGTCTTAGGTCTGTCAGTAAGAGAAAAATTAGGAAAAATATAAACAAAAAATCTCCACTCAACATTTTCTTTGTTTGCTTCTTGATAGGATTTTAGTGGAATTGAAACATAATGAATTATGTTTGGGGTATTGGGGCAGACTCCAAGGATCCAATAAAGATGCAGAAGATACCCCTTCAAGTGCTCAGGGCAGACTCATAATTTAATACTAGTTCCGTTGTACATTCTACTTCTAAAATGAACCATCAAAATAACTGTAAAATAAATTCTTGAGAGTGAAAGAAAAAAAATTTCATACGGATGAAAAAACCCTGGAAAACAAATGGTAAAGAAATTGACACCTTCTGTGGACCTTTAATGAACTCTTTGTGGATGTCAAGGTGAAAACATGATGTTTTTCAGGGTCAGTATTTTTGGTGATATAGTATGTCAACTTCCTTCTTTTTCCTTTTTTTTTCTTCCATTTGTCAAAGAAAAATCATAGTTCACTGATTTAGATGTGATAGAATTCCAGATCTTCCTCAGACTTGATTAAATGTAATAAATGATTCACCAAAGTGCATTTGGTTAGTGCACTTATGCACAGTAAATTTTCTTCACTCACAATGCAACATTATGATATTAAACATAGCAAGGAACACATACTCTGCCTACTCTTTGGATAAAGTGTGCAGTTCTGGTTTTGTCATGTTTTACACCACGTATCTATCATATTATCTATCATGTTTACTGAGCATAGAGTGAGACATAGGCAAGAAAAACCTCAGTATTTTTTTTCTGATAGCTTTAGCTCTTTAATGAAATGTGTGTACACTGCATCCTATCATGAGGGTAAGGAACATCACCATTATTTCCAATAAATCCATAAAAACACACTTAGATTTCTAATATGATGACTCAGAACACTAACAAATATGAAGACTTTAGGTCACTAGGTTCAAATTCTACTTAGGCTGGTGATGAGTCAAAGTCATGACTGCCCAATGTCAGTTTAACAGCCCATTTGTGAACTGTGATGGTGGTCTTTGTCCGTTCACAGATGGACATGGGTCTCCTTGCATTTCAGTAGCATATTTATTACTACATATTTAATAGTATGTTTCTATGATATAAAGAGGAAAATAAAAACTTTTGCTGTGAAAACTAAGGTGCAAGCATGTGGCAAGTTAAAAAGTGTTTACTCCTCAGTTGATTTCAATAGGATGCTTCAAAGTTATACCACTAATGAATGAGTTTTCTCTTACTTTAGAAGAAAACAGAAACTATGAAAACCTATATTGAGGTTTACCTTTCCAGTATTTCTTCCTCTTATTATATATCTTAAAGCATATGACTTTAAAAAAAATTAATTCAACCAGTATTACTAAATACTGTCCCATGAGTGGATTCTAAAAATGTCACTCATGCATACTGCACATATTATAATGTCAAATTAAAAAAACAAAAAAAAGTGCAATATAGGCACCTACATGCTATCGTGCTATGCTTAAATTTCAGTAAGCAAATACACAGTCAAATGTCATCAGCATCAAGTTGTTGCATGGCTACAAAATGTATGCAATTATTTGGCAATTCATTAGCACAAACTAATGCAGATGTGATTAATTCAACAAGTGTAATCATTATGTACAGGTGCAGACTTTGCAAATTTGATCTGCAGTCAGTGACACATCAGATTTGATGAGCTGTATATCTAGGGGAAAGGGAGACCGCTCTTTCATGTAGCTCAAGGGCACATACCACACTACGAGATTAAAAATATTGCCACAAAATAATCAAATTAATCAGCAAAATCTTCTAAATTTATGTGAGAAAAACACCCCTGGTTTTTCCTGTATGTAAATGCCAAATGTTAATCCAATTGTATATTATCTAGATTTAAAGGAGATCAATGAAAAGACAAAGCAAGGCAGAAGTTTGACCCACTGAGTCAAAACGTGTTGCATTGTGTGCCATTTGTAAATCTGAGCTGTGTGTCCAGATCAGTTTACTTACAATGGTGAGTTCAATGTATCCTAAACTGATATCTTTAAAAAATTACATATCTATAAGGAAATCTGACAGAAATTCCATGAAAGTCAACCAAGAAATAGCAGGAATAACAGAAAAAAATTGGGGAAAATAAAAACCAAACAAACTGGGAATTTGTTCCAAAAGAGAAAGCTAATTGGCAAACCTTCCAAGTATGGAACACTGAGGATAAAAAGATCAAAAATAATAATTTTTAAATCCTTGTGTTATTTGATTTCTGCTTCACTGAAATGTGACTCTTTGTCCCAAAGCTTCTCCCACTGTAAGCTACTTCAGTCATAAACCTGAGCTGTATGTCTAAATAGGTTAAACTCAATTGTGAACAGAAATGTAAATGTTTGTATCTGTCTCTTCCCAGAAGTATTTCAGGATTCTTCAGCTTTCTGAAACAGGTTATGAGCTATTTTCTCTTCCAGGCCAAGGATACTTTGTGATTTTTCCTCATTGCTTCAGGACAGGAAATGATAAAACCAATCAAATTTTAAATTTTACACAATTTGGATCTTAAACAACTATTAGCAATTTTTAATGGAAAATACAAAATACACTCTCTCTTTATGTCCAAAAAAATTTTTAAAAGAGTATTAAAAACTATAGAGGAAAATGAGTTGAAAAATAAAGAATTGATCATCCATCCTTATTAATAAATAATTAGTTTTTTCTCTTCTTTAAAATGTTTTTATAATACAGGAGGTTCAATTCAGCATGTTTCATTTCATAAAAGTTCAGAAAAAAATTCTGAAAACAAGTAGATCAGCTTTCTAAATGACAGTTTGGGTAATTTGCACCTGAGGATAATATTTGTCTTTTTTTTTTTTTTTTTGGTAAAAATACTTTAAAAGATATTTTTATCTTGTTCCTGTCACTCTTTCAAGAGTTTTTTAATCTGGGTGGTTATTAATGTCTCTCATTAATCTTGGATGAATTAGGTAGCCAGGATCTTTGAGGCTCAAGTCAATTATGTATAAATAGAGTCCATTATTTACAGCACCATTATGTCCCCAGCTCATTTATTACATAAATCTTTTCCCATCATCTGGAAACTATCCATCCTTATTAACTAGCATTTCTGGGTAAATTAAAAAATTGTGACTGAGGTAAATCACATCCCACTCAGCAGAACTAGATAAGAGTCTAGTTTACTTCATTTCTCGTGTTTTTGATTTGGTTTGACTCTTTTCGAGAGGAGACAATTTTTAAAGTTGCAGAGGCAAAATTTCAGAATACTTATGGCAAAAGTAGCTTGAAATATTTTCTTTCATCTTGCAAAAGAAGAGGTTGTGTCCTTGAGAGCTTTATTAGCCTACTGTGTAATGTTATTGTGAATCTTAATAACAAGATTTTATAGCAGAAGAACAAGGCTAAAATTTTTTTAATAGTTTGGATAGCTATTCTTTTCACTTTTTGCCCCTGCTTGAGCTGTGAAAGAGCAGGACATTGATCAAAACAGTATATTAATTGTCATAAAATCTACTTGGCAAATTGCCTTTATTTTAATTATTCCACATAATAAAGAAAAGAATACAGAACAATTCTCTTGATCGATCCTTTACCTTCTTTCATTTTCCCTTTTATTAGAATTTTATGTTCCAACATCTTAAATTTTAGTTTTATTTCCTAACAGCTGCAACTACAATTATCTGGTTTTATAACTACTTAAAATTACAGTATGAAAATATGAAAAAGTAAGAAACCAGGGTATGTACTTTTTAGATATTGATCATCTTGAGCGGAGTGAGGAGCAACAAATTAGCAAATTTTTTTCCTTTAGTAATTCTTAAACCTTAAAATGGGTCTATGCAGCACCAGAAAAACCTGTATTGGGTCAAATGAGGAATCTGTTCTTCATAAAAGAGGATCATGCCACTCAGAAGGTTTGACGAATTTCATATATATTTTAGCATTCAGTATTCACTGATGAAAATTAAATATTATTACTTATCTTGACATTGTAGCTATTCTTTGCTTTATGTATCAATTTTTAATTTTTTTTAACCCTTTTAAGTTCACTGAGTAGTCTTCTTTGTATCCATAGCCAATCAGAGGCTTCCCTAGCCACATATTCTTGCCAGAGCCAACTAGATGAAATTTCATTGCCTCCTCTGCTGTCTTCAATTTTGTGTCACAGGCTGCAAATCAAAATGGTCTGGCTGCCTTGGTCTGGTTTCAAGTAGAGCTTGAGAGACAGACATTGAGTAAACAATCATTACAGATACAGAGTAATGATACACTTCTGGTTTCAGACCATCCCAGCATTTCAAAACCCTTGCTCAGTTCTTGATTTAACCAGACCTTAGAGCGTTCAACATTTATGATGTATATTTGGTCTTCAGAATTTAATCCAGCTTTTCCTGAAAGGTTCTTGATCTTTCTAAATTCTGTGTATCTATGATTTTAATGGTACAGTGCCAGCACTCTTTATCACTTACAAAAAAAACCCCCAGGATTCATTCATTGCCACTTTTGATGGGCAGCTCCTTGTGTGGAATGCCACTCTTTGCTGTTCAAATAGAAAGAGTTAATTTCAGTGAACAAGATGAATTATATTATAGGGTCTGAAGGCTGCATTTAATGTATAGTGAATTGTTCATGCAAAGAAATGTATTCTACAATTAAATGAGAGATTCCAAACCTTTCAGCTGTTTAATAAACCATATAAATTGAAGAGATTGGTTGGGATTTAGTATTTCAGCCCACCTGCCCATTTGTACAGATGTCTGAAATACTCTTTGGTAATAGGGAATAAAATAACCTTTCTCCTATTCCTATAATCTAGGACACTCATGAGCAGGAGTGATAGACAGGCCAATCAACCAGGCAAATGAATACTGCCAGTGGTGGTATATTTCAGGAGGCAAGTCTTTGATTCACTTTGCACTTTAAATAAAATATTTTTTGAGAGGCACCACAACACGTCCAGTTTCATAGTTATTGATTTTAATTCCTGATTCTGACCATAATTTTCACAGAATTGTAGAATCATAGAATTAACCGGGTTGGAAGTGATCCTTCCCCTGTACTCAGTGCTGGTGAGGCCACACCTTGAGTATTTGTGTTCAGTTCTGGGACCCTCAGTTCAGGAAACACATTGAGGTGCTGGAGCAGGTCCAGAGAAGAGCAACCAGGCTGGTGAAGAGACTTGAGCACAAGTCCTATGAGGAGAGGCTGAGGGAAGTGGGGTTGTTTAGTCTGGAGAAGAGGAGGCTCAAGGGTGACCTCATCATTCTCTACAACTCCCTGAGAGGAGGTTGTAGCCAGGTGGGGGTCGGTCTCTTCTCCCAGGCAATCAGCAATAGGACAAGAGGGCACGGGCTTAAGCTCTGCCAGGGGAGGTTTAGGTTGGATATTAGAAAGAAGTTCTTTACAGAGAGAGTGATCAGGCATTGGAATGGCCTGCCCAGAGAGATGGTGGATTCACCATCCCTGGAGGTTTTTAAGACGAGGCTGGCTGTGGTACTGAGTGCCATGATCTAGTAATCACATTGGGGTTGGATCAAGGGTTGGACTTGGTGATCTCGGAGGTCTCTTCCAACCCAGTTAATTCTACAATTCTATGATTACTATTATTCTCCACTGAAACTAGTGGCGAATAGCAAGTACATGATAAAATAATGTACAGTGATTGATAATCTTTCATGCTTGTCACATCACCTGCATGAGAAGGAAGCATCTGATCCTGACTCACTCTGAATGCCCAGATAATGAGAATTATACTAAGAATGTACTTTCTTGAAAAAATTCTTTCTTTTGAGGTTGTCATTTCATCATTTTTGCTTTGGCATCAGAGAGAATTTTTTTGTTGGGATTTTCTGTAGTTGTGTCTTTTATTATTTTTTTCTAATCTTCCACTACATTTTAATCTTTGATTTGAGACATTTCAAAAGACACAGCTCTTAAAAGATGTATCTGTTTTTTGTGCTGAAGTCTGTGACAGACATTGGGCACCCATTCATCTCATTTATACTGAAGAGAAAAAAGTAACAAAAACACAGTTTTGTTTAAAAGGTGAAGAAATTATAACTAGAAACAACGTGTGGGGTTTTTTTGGTTTTTTTTTTTGTTTTTTTTTTGACTAGCAAACAGAGTAGTGGATGGTTATGTTGTCTAGCTGTATGTCTTTCCTGTTCTGGCCACAAGAATAGTGAGAGTGGATAAAAACATTGCAGAATAAAAAAAACATATTCAGAAAAATGAGTGATGACTATCCAAGTTCCCAGTAAAAATGAAGCAGGTAAAGTTCATGAGACACCGAAGATAATTTCAAGAAGGACAGAGAAAAGTTACTTAATAATGCAGCGGTCATTTCCTTTGGATTGTTTCTGAGGCAGGAGTATGAAATATGATTATGTTGTAGTAGTAGCATATATTACCAGAAATGTGTTTCCTCGGGGATGTAAAGCATCTGAAAATTGAAGTTGAATAGATTGATGGCTTGATGATCTTTATTTTGCATACATGTATATGTATTTACCAAATCTCAGCTACTCAGGTAAAGTATTTCCATAAGCCATTGCCATGCTGGAACTACCTACACGTAAATAAAGCATTAAAAAAAGTTTTAAATATTTTCATGCAAAGTTCACAGATATCTGACTAAGAATGAGTTGTAATCTCTGAAAAAACTCACGTGGTATTTTTGTACTCTTACATTTAAAGTTAGTTCACAGAAAACACACAGCACAAACAACATGGTGAAATGCAGAAATGACCTTCAGGTAACCAGGAATCAGCCAAAAATTTATTCTCAATAAATAGTGAAAATATGTACAGAGTAACTAAAGAAAAGTTATCTAACTTATTGAATATAAGTACAGCTCCTCACAGGTAAACCAGAGTCAAAGGGTTAAAAAAAAATTTGTTTAGAATGAAATGAATGCTATGCTTTATATAAGTCTGTTCTCTTAGAACAGTTCTTCATTCTTCAGGACTAAATATGAAATTTTTTAGCCATTCATAATCAACTGAATGAAAATGGTCCCTCTCATCAGGTTCAGACTTCCAACATGAAAAATGTTTTTAAAGGGGCTCCAAATTCATTTGATAAGAACTTCCACTACATAGTGCAAGAACATTCTTTCTATTTAAAGCTTTGATACCACACAAAACAAAGCACCACATGAGAGATATTGAGCACCTCCATTTCTTATTAACTTCAAACAGAAAGGAGGGCACTCATCAACTCACTAGACCCAAGAAAATGTTCCAAGATAAAAGAAAAATGAATTTTCCAGCACATTTAGTTCCTGGGGTACCACAATAGCTTTTCCTCCCATGGCATGATTCCTAGTCAAATTAAGCAGTGATTATTCTATTTCAGTTTCTCTATTGAATATGCAGTTTAATTGCTCAAAGAGAATCACTTTTCTATTGAATGTAGAAAAAAAAGAAAGAAAGGAGAATAATTTTTGGCTGAGACTATCTTGCTGCTGTGAAGTTTTATACTATAATTTTCAGTGTCCAGCTTAGAGAAAAAATAGCTGGCTCCTGCCTTGATTGCAACCAGGGGAGATTAAATGCACATAAGAAATTAAACTTCCCTCCCACTCCTTTGAGTAAATGCTATCTGTAATATGTTAACTGTCTAGTAGTACCAGTGACATGTTACTAGAACAACACTTGTAGCAAGACTGACTCAACAGAGGTAGTACTACACCTTACCACCCCATGCTCCACTGCCTTTGTTTGATCATCATTGCATTGTGAAGACAAATTCAAAGCTAATCCAATTTAATTTACTCCTTAATTACAAGACCAGACTGGGGACTAATACAAAGCTGCCCAAAGAAGCATCTACTTTTAATCTGACTATCCTTTCTTCAAGTGCTATATTCTTTAGAATCTCGGAAATACCAGCTTCTAGGCCAATGATTCCCAAGGTATAAGGCAAAGTCCATTGTCAAATCTCAAACTGTATCATTTATTTTCATTTCCTGTTAAGAAAATAAATGGATGTTCTATAGTTTCATGCACTAGCTGGGGAACATACTTCAGTCAATGATATTTCTTCCAGAAGCAGAAATCCCACAGCAAAGCAAGAGAACAAGGAGAGAAGACAATGGCAATATTAACTTCCTTACAGACTATCCTTTTGAGGAGGAATGAGAGCTGTCTGGGATTTCCTAAAAACTAAGATGATTGTACAGAGTCACTGATGTGCAGCAAGTTCTGTGATGCCTGAAAGCACCAGACATGCTGTACACATACATCACAGATGGTCTTTGCCTGTGCCATAAAACCACTCTCTTCACAACACACTGAATTTATCTGGTATGTGATGCACCAGGGGCTCACACATGCACAAAAATATACCTGGTACTTCTCCAGCTGTCAGGTATACTGTACAGGCACATGACAACTCTGCAGCTGAACTTTATTAATCATTGGTATATTACATGGTATAGTTCATTTTCTACATATAACATGCTGTTAATTTGCCCACTTGCAACAATTGTTCAGGATTTCCAGGTTCTGGAATGTGTCTACTGCTTAGTAGGTATGACTGATTTTTTGGATTTCCGAGCAACTGTGAGAAGTTTTCATGAATTTCCTGAATTGGCATTTTAAATGGAAAAAAGTACTCATGACCAGAAACTAAAAGATGAGAAGAGTTCAAGGAATGATTTTCCTAAGGTTTGAATAAAAGATCAGATGGATCCAATCAAATTGTCCTTTAATTTCAGTTCCATAATACAATGGTAAGTAGCCTCTGTGACATATTTAATAGGCATATTGTCCATTGTCTCTTAGGGTTTTGGTTTTTTTTTTGTTTTTGTTTTTGTTTTTTTTTTTTTTGTGTTGTTTTTTTTTTTTTTTTTGTTTTGTTTTTGTTTTTTTTTTTTGGTGCCCTGTAGATTATTGTTTCTGTGGCATGAAGATCATCATTAAACAGTCTCATTGTCTCTGTTTGAATGAAAAAGCAATGGTGCAGAGCAGAAAATTTCTGCATACAGATGGTATACTAGCTTTTATCCAGTATAACGGTAATCATTGGATGTACTTTTGTATGAGCTTTAATGCTGAAATTTCAAATGCTAAATTATTTTTTCTCTCCAATATGCAGTGCTCTAGGGTTTCCTGCCAAATTCCCCTGAGTTGCCACAGATGGAGGCACAAGAAGAATGACGGGATGTCCATATTATCCTCTATCATTATCCTATCTGTACAACAGAACTCCCTTATAAGCAGCTCCTAGAATCAAGCACCGGCTATTTTACAGCACAAAATAATCTAGTAGTTCAACAATACGCATTGAAAAAAAGCTGCTGGCAGCTAAGCTGAGTTGGAAATGCCTCTACAACGATTATAAAAAGAAATTTGGGTAGCATGATCAGTTTTAGTTGTAGATCCCTGTGGACTGTTAGAAGGATAAGAAATTGGTTGGACAGTCACATCCAGAGGGTAGTGGTCAGTGGTTCAGAGACCTGGTGGAGATCAGTAACAAGTGGTGCCCCTCTGGAGTCTTTACTGGGACCAGTGTTACTTAATGCCTTCATTAATGACATGGACCAAGGGATTGAGTGCACTCCTCACCAACTTTGCAGACAACACCAAGCTGAGTGGTGAAGTTGACGCATCTGAAGAATGGGATGCCATCCAGAGAGACCTGGGCAAGCTCAAGGGCCTATGGAAATCTCATGAGGTTAAACAAGTGCAAGGTGCTGCACATGGGTCAGGGCAGCCCCTGGTATCCATACAGGCTGGGGGATGAACAGATTGACAGTGGCCCTGCCAAGAAGGACTTGGGGGTGCTGGTGGATGAGAGGCTGGACATAAGCTGGCCGTGTGCACTTGCATCCCAGAAAGCCAATTGTATCCTAGGTTGCATCAAAAGCAGCATGGGCAGCAGATTGAGGGAGGTGTTTTTCCCCCACTACTCCACTCTGGTGAGATCCCACCTGCATCCAACTCTGGAGTGCCCAACACAAGAAGGATGAGGACCTGTTGGAGCAAATCCAGAGGGGGGCCACCTAGGTGAGTAGAGGGATGGAACACCTCTCTTATAAGGAAAGACTGAGAGAACTGGGATTTTTCAGCCTGGAGAAGAGAAGGCTTTCAGGTGAAAAAATTGTGGTCTTTCAGTACCTGAATGGAGCCTACAAGAAAGATGGACAGAAACTTTTTACAAGACTATGTAGTGATAAGACAACAGGACAACAGAGAATGTTTTCAGACTGAAAGGTTTAGATTAGATATTAGGAAGAAATTCTTTACTGTGAGGTTGGTGACACAGTGGAACACGTTCCCCAGAGAAATTATGGATGCCCCATTCCTGGAACTGTTCAATGTCAGGTTGGATAAGCCTCTGAGCAATATGGTCTGGTGAAAGGTCTCCCTGCCCATAGAAGGGGGATTGGAACTAGATGATCTTTAAGATCCCTTTCAACCCAACCTGTTTGTCATTCTATGACACTATGATCCTTCAGGCACTTAAAATTAGGTGAAATAAATCACAGACTTAATATTTTGTTACAACACTACATAGAAATTAATTAATGCTAGAATTAGCAAATATTTAATTACAAGAATGTGTTCATATTTCTTTCATGGAAGCAAAAAAGAAATACACTCAGTGAGAACAGTGTAAGAAGCCTTGAAAATCCTTGAAATGTTTATGGCAGATAAATAATAACCTAGTAACCAGGTATATATAAGCAATAATGACGTCTTAGAGTTGGAAAGGACTGCTGCCTTAAGAAAAAACCCGCAATATATCCATGATGAAGTCACCAATAATCTAACATAATGAGCAGTTAAAACAAAAACACATGAAAACTAAATTAAATATTTTTTATTTCTTAATCAATTTAATTAAAGATGCCATTTGCCCCTAGGAAATGAGATATCTCAATTGTTGTCCCAAGATGAATTCTGAAAATTAGCTTTGAACCAGAGGTAGAATTATTATTCTTTCTCATTTTCTTTTTTAGTAAATGCAGACACCAAGGACTTAAGCAGAGACTTCTTACAAGTGAAGTCAGAAGTAACTTCACCCAGTTCTAATTAGGCTTATAAGTTTAGGGGGTTTTTTCCAAGTCTGTCTTGACCTATTCTGAGACTGTTTAGCAAGAAACATCAGCATGACGTGTATCTTGACAATGGATGTGCTGGTGTTTGAAATACTAAGAAAAAAGCTGCAATTCAGTAGCACAGTGTACAAGGGTGCTTGGAGGCAATTTTCATATTTTTTTTTCTCTCAGGAATCCGTGAATTGGAACTGACTTATGAGAAAACTCCTCTTCCGTCAATTAAAAAAGCTTTTCTTATGCTAAGGTATGATATAAAACATTTCCTTAAGCATGTGCAATAACTATTTTTATCAGCAATAGTCTGTTTATAACACCAAGAACTTGAACCTTGACAAATAACTTTTCAAGCTTCTGGAGTGTTTCTATTTCTTCTAGTTACTTTTATATTTTTCTATAATTACTAATAATTCTGTATTGATACAAAATAGTCATGTAAGATGAACAAAATATTCATCACTGAAAGGAATGGAGGCCATTAAACAGTATGTTGCAGTATTCTAGGAGAGTTTGGTAGTCTTTCCAAGCTAACTACTTGTGGAAAAAGTGCTGCTTCAATTATACATACTGGTCTACAAGAACATGGTCGCGTTTGTCAAATTTCCAGAAAAATAAGTGGACCGATTTTGTAACAGTAGGGGTACTATATCAGAGATCCTTCATGACAGGTTGGTGAGTGGGTGATTCTACGTGAGTAGACATTAACATTTTACTGCAAGAAGAAAATTTATACAGGTTCTGCACATCAGCAGTGGATATATGTGTAAGTGGCAGACAGAACACCTAAAGTGGAAATGGTTGTATTTTCTGTGTGAATTGAAGGCATTCAGTTTACAGATGATGACAAATTTGCATGTAGCATGAATAATAGGCACTCCACCCTCTTAACAACAGAGGACAGTTTCAGTCTCATGCAAATGCTCACTAACTACATTGTATCAATTAAAACAGATGGTGTAGGGATGGAAGGGAGTTAAACATTCTTTTTTTTTTTTTTTTTTTTTTTTTTTTGGGGTGGTTTTGTTTGTTTCTTTGTTTGTTCGTTTGTGAAAATACAGTGTTCCTTTTATGATATTTTTTCCCCAGCTTCTGGGACCATGATGAGTAAAACAGAAAGATCAAGTCTGCCATGTGAAAACATAGAACAACCTTTTGCATTATTCTTGTAGCTATTTTCAAGATTTACGATACTAAATACGAGCTGGCTAATATTTTCCTTGTCTAACGGTAATCCACAGCCTGCTTGGCATGGGTACAATTATTCACAGCTGTATGCAAGATGTTAAATGCAGAACAGCGTCTCTGTCTCCTGCATACTATAAAGAAACGATATTTAGCTGATTCCACTCTCTAAATAATTCCTCTAAATGACCAAAATATTTTCTGAGGTATTCAGATATAAACAAATTTTAAAAAAACAACAAACCCCCCACACAAAAACCCCAAAACAAATCAAAGACAAACTGGTACCATTTTTACTTTAGGGTATCAGGAATTAGGTGCTTCTATGCTCCAGGTTCAATATTCCACTATACTAACATTTTTGACATAGATTCAGGTAAGCGTAACAGAGAGAGATCTAGCTGTCTAGTTAAAAGTAATATTTGGTTACTCAGTCAACTCCCTCTATTCTGTCTTCTCTATTATCACTGGAAGATAACTCACAAAAGTATCGCTGAGTTATTGTAGTAAAGGAATTAAATATTAATTTGTGCCTTTGGAGCCAGTTTTCCAAATGCCTGCACCATCAGTTAATTTCAGAAGACTCCATCACAATTAGGCATCAGGATTAAAAACTGTTTTAAAAATAGTCTCAGCTCAGGAAATGAGACTACTGATTATACTTAAGTAATATTTCACCAAGTAAACTGCATATGGAAGAATCTTAACCCAAATTTAAGAGAGTCAGAAAAGAAGGGGTAGATATTGTCTTGGTTTCAACTAGGGTAGAGTTAATTTCTTCTCAGTAGCTGTTACAGTGCTAGGTTTTGGATTCAAAATAAGAATGATGTTGATGACACTCTGATGTTTTTTTTTTTTTCCCAGGTAGTGCTTATCTCAAGTCAAGGAGCTTTTTTTCCCTTGTCTCATGCACTGCCATTGAGGAGGATCGCAAAAGAAGCTGTGAGCGAGCATAGATGGGACAGTTAACCTGAACACCTGAACTGACCAAAGGGATATTCCACACCATGGAATGTCATGCTCAGTATTTAAACTGGGGACAGCTACCCAGAAGGGTAGATGATCTGGGTTTAGGAAGGGGCATCTGGCATCAGTCAGCAGGTGGTGATTAACTGCATTATTCATCACATGCTGTTTCCCTTTTTTATGATCATTATTATTATTATTTACCATTATTATTGTATTTTACTCTATTTTCATTTTTGAACTTTTCTTGTTGTACAAGTTTTGATTCTCTTCCCCATTCCACCAGGGTGGGGAGGGGAAGAGAGAAGGAGGTGAGCAAGTGGCTGCATGGTGTTTCCATCTCCAGCTGGGCTTAAAAGCATGAAAGTCAGATAATTTTTTTCAAAATATTGTGCAGATTTATCTATCTTTTCTTGTGCAAATATGTCTATCCATTCATCATTTATTTTGAGTGGTTCTTAATTTTATAACACAATATATATTCCAGTTAGTTCAGTCCTGATTAATTCACTTATTCATGTGCCGGTCAACACCTGATTACTAACATAGTGTTATCTCCGTTGTTCGACTTTCAATAAAAGGGACATCACTATTCATCAGATTTTGGTTTTGCTTCGCTTTTTTTTAAATAAAAACAAGAAATAACACAATTTTATCAGTCCAGCATAAGAATAAAAACATATTGTTGGAGGTGGTTTTTATGATTATAAAGAGCATAATTATGGTGGTTGAACAACCTGTGTTATAAGGGATTTTTAGGTGTTATAAGGGATTTTATCATCGAGCTGCAGTTTCAACTGTCATCATGCTGCAAGTGGCTGCCATGGACATCGTGCTCCAGACCTGGTGTCAGCTGTCATTGAACAGTTCGTGGAGCCGCAGCAGCTCGACCAATCACTGTTGTTCCTTGTTGCTGTCTTACCCCTTCATACATATGTATATGTTCCCTATGTTTATGTATTCTCCCGTGCCCTATCCTAGCTGGAGGATTAGCATGCTCCTCCTATTCTCCTCCCAAATTCCTGAACCTTCCTCCCCAATCCCTATAAAAATCCTCCATTTTCTAATAAAGTGATTCAGCTTTGTCAGCCCCACACTGAGCTGCCTGGGTGCCTTTTCTTACCAACTCTAACACATATAAGTAAATTTGATTTGCATGGCCACAAAAAAGATTTGAAATGTGAAGGACCATGGTGCATGTCAGAACACAAATCACCACAGCTGTGAGAAATGTTGTTCTCCACTTCTGTGGACTATATACACCTTGAGTATATGCCAATTTATTAATATGATGTTTTTAAAAGTCATTTAACAGTCTTTAAAGAAGTAGGCATTATATAATCCTCTTTTAATACCATTTCTTTACTGGATACAGATGGACACTAAATCATTGTTCAACAACTGGATGAATAGAATAGAAATACAACAATTTTTTTTCTCTCAATCTCTTGCTGGAGAGGCATAATGTATCTTGAAGTACCTACTACATTTTTGATAGAAAATCAAGAGAATCAGAACAAAAACATGGCCCTCACGGATTTAGGGGAAAAAAAAAAAAAAAAAAAAAAAGAAATTTGAGTAAAATACCTTCTAAAATAAGCAGGCCAGATCCAAAGACCTCTGAATTTGAAATCAACTATACAGGATATTGGTTTTATGCAACTGCGCACAGAACAGAAAAGTTGGAATAGAAATATTTTCCATCATGAATAGAAAGTACCAAAATATGCATAGCTCACAGTACAGTGAGAATGTCAAATGCATTTCAGTAATTTCTTAACATATTCAGCAGAGCCACTCATTTAAGAGACTTTCCAAAGCAGTTTCACAGACCCTGTGTTGTCAAAATCTTATTCATAACAGTTGCTGAATAGTTTCAAGAGAGATTATTAATCGGGCATAATTCCAAGGTTGTAGTTATGGCCTGCAACAAAAAATATGCTTTGTAGACCACTCAGAGTACAGTTTACTTGCAATTGTGTGTTGGTTACCTTTTTCTACACATTTTGTATATATAAAATCTATGACATAGATTTCACATTTTCCCTCCAAGTCAGAATAGGGTATACATCCAATCTCAGTGGGTTTAGGTCAGGAAAGCTACCAATTTTTGGAGTACAAAAATAGCAACTATAAAACTGCACAAAATAGAACCTTCCCCATGAAAATATCTGCAGTGAATTTAATTCTAATCTGTGCAGATTCATAAGAGATTTCAGAGTACAATACATAGAAAGTTAAGACAGTAATAAAAGTAAGTGCACTCAAGTATATGCTCAAGGTCTGTCAGTCCCATTGCAGTTGTGAGTTAAAGTGTCATCTTTATGTACTCTGCCTCTGGTAGAAAATATAACATAGTATATGCCTGGATGAATATAATGTAACATTACTTCTTTACTCAGTAAATCATGTTTGAGCTTTTTTACATAAAGAGACACTCCAGTAGGAGCTGTGTATGCATTGTTATTTAATGTACCACTAATAGTAAAAATCACATTACACCTCATCCAAGGTTTTTCAAAGCATGGATCAGTAAATTTGGCATGGAAATCATGATAAGGATTTGGTCCTGAAGACAAGCTAGGACAGAAATTGGAGTGATTAAATAGGAGTGATAAAACTATAATTTCCTTTTTTATTATTATTATCTAATAAGTATATTATATATTTATTATATGGTATTATGTAATAATACATAGTATATTACATATAAAGTATATAATACAATATTATAAAATATATAATAATACATTATTTCTTATTATTCTTTTTTATATTACTTGAACAAAACTGAAATATCTAATGGGATTATATGGATTGCCAAAACATATTTTGGTAGACAAGTTTCCTACGGTTGTAGTTTCAGCTTGTATCATATTAATTCATTTTGACCATGGTGCTTTTTCAAAACATTTTGAAAATCAAAAATTTACTTTCAGACCTAAAATTCTGACATTTTTCTCTCAATTTAATGAAAGGAATTCTGAACTAGTAGATTTGTCCTACAGACTAGAAACTGAAATTCTAGATTTTTGTCAGTGTTGTTGCTACCAGAATCATCATTATTATTTGCTCTGCAGTAAAATCTTAAACTCAGTATAATCTGAGACATCTGGTAAACTCAACACTAAAAGGTACAAATAAAAAATATGAATCTGCTGCCACTAAGCATTTAATATCATAATATAAATATGATCCTCTAAAATGTAGTTTCTCTAATTATATGCACTTATCTTGACAGTGATCAGTTCTGCAGTTTTTTGCTGTGACATTTCCACAAGTATAGAATCATATAATCATTAAATTTGGAGAATATCTCCAAGATAACTGAGTCCAACCTTTGACCAAACACCACCATGTCAAGTGAGCCATAGCTCTAAGCGCCACATCCAGTCATTTCTTGAACACTTCCAGGGATGATGACTCCGACACTTCCTTGAACAGCCCAGTCCATTACTTAACTGCCCTAGCATTGAAGAAATTCATCGTGATTTCCAGCCTGAACCTCCTCTCATGCCGCCTGAGACCATTTTCTCTTGTCCTGTCACTAGTTGCCTTGGAGAAGAAGCCAACTCCCACCTCGTTACAACAACCTTTCAGACAGTTTTTGAGAGAGCTAAGGTTCTTCCTGAGCCTCCTTTTCTCCAGGCTAAACAACCCCGGCTGCCTCAGCTGCTCCTCATAAGACTTGTGTTCCAAACCCTTCAAATCTTCATTACCCTTGTCTGGACACATTCCAGCACCTCAATGTCTTTCTTGCAGTGAGGGGCCCAGAACTGGACACAGTACTCAAGGTGCAGCCTCAACAGTGCTGAGTACAGGGAGTCAAGTAAAGCAGATTTTCAGTTTTACTCTGAATGGGATATCATTCTTCAGACTATCCTTTGGGTTCTACTGAAAGTTAAATTTCAGTGCAATGGCATGGCAGTTTTAACAAAGCAGAAGAGCTTCATGTGACTGTTCCCAAACCAGAAAAACAAAACAAAACAAAAACAAAACAAATCCCTAGAACTAGTTCTTCACCCCTATCCAGTTTTAAACAACATGCATATACAGTCTTGGAAAACCTTGAGGCTCAACAGAGTTCAGCAGCAGAGATGAATGAACAACTGTAGAGCCCTAGTAGTCTTCTGGGATTCAAAAGGTAACATTCTCTGGGACGTTTAAGAGCCACTAATGTGTGCTTTAAGACTGTCAAGGACTTCCCTAAAGATTTGTAGAGCAAGTACAGTTAACCATGTGGAAAATCACCAAAGTGCTTTGACTTCTATAATTCCCATTGTTTCCATGCTAAGCGCAGTGTCAAGTCCAGTGGGAGCAGACCTGCTCACTTCACCTTGAGCTGTCACTGCATGCTTTATGTCACCAACCAGATTTCCTTATACAAGACCCCAAAGAGGTTAAAGCTGAATCCACAATGACAGGGCAGCTGAGGAAATAAATCTTCTAAATTAGTGAACATTTGCCAATATCTGATTTATACAAATCCACTCCAGGTCTCTGAAGTCCTTTTTTAGTCTGCTGGGAGATGAGGCACATTTGCAAGTTCATTTGGTTTTGGTGTGGAAACATATGAATATCAATGCATCAATTAAGGCACAATTTGTGACTAACCAGATAAAAAAAAAACCAGTAGTAAATATTAGCAGTCCCAGACTACCAAATAATAAAACATAATGATTATCTAACATCCTCAGTAAGTAAACATGATCCTCATATATCTGTCAAAAATCACTAATATCTTCCATGTCCCTCCACACTCATTAATAGATAAGAGATAATGAATAGATCATAGATAATGGAAAAGTAAGTCAATGGATTAAAGTAAAAGACTAAAACTACAAATGTTAAAAAGTCTACACTTCATGCTTAACAAAACCTAGCTCTGAAATACAAAGTTGAAAACTTTATTTGGACAACTTTCTGTCCTGCTTGAACTCTCTCATATCAAGTGATACGCCTGTTGTTTCTTATTCTAAGAACACTTTATACAGATTAAATGTTCTTTACCTTGCTTTGTCCATTGGAATTATTGACAAGAAATATTAAACATTTCAAGAATCTAATACAAAGGCATGGCACCCTACCAGAGTCACCAGTACTTACGCAAAGTGTTAATAAAAGTACTAAAAGGGTTAAACCAAAATCTATATAACCTAGATATTAAGGCATCAAAAGCACAGTTAAACTCTCTCATGTTTTGGTGTTGTTTTAATGATTCTTTGCAAGATATATCAAAGGTTCAGAACTGATGGTAGAACCAGGGCTTGAAAACTCAGGGAGAAGATTTAAACAAATATGTAGCTTCTATGAATAAGTAACTGAACAATTTGTCACAGTTTCAGAAAAGATTAAATACAAGACACTGAAAGAAAAACTTCACACTGCACTGAATCTCTTCTAGTCTTCTCTTTCTCCACAAACTTTCAATTTAATACGATAGTCTAATGACAAACATTTTTTCAACTGCTATAATGAAACTAACAATGAAAATATATTTAAGAATCTCATGTCTTGGCTACAGAAATATTTATCCTCCACTTGACTGCACATGAAAATGATCTGGAGTTAAGAAAAAAATATAGATTCAGAAATTTAATATGTGAAGATATCTTTATGATTATGGGTAGACATAAGAAACTTGTTTACAACAATAAACTATTGATCAACTCAACATCCCCTGATATTCCTTAATTTTCTGAGTACAAATAAGAAATAAATTGGTTGAGTGAATGAAAAGATTTCTTTGTCCTCATTTCAGATTCTAATTCCTTCCTCTTTGTTGCTTACTTTAGTTATTTTTCAGGTATCTAAGAAGTGACATTGTATTCAAATTCAGATTGGATAGACAGTACTGATATAAACTGAATGATAAGATGTAGATGTCCAGAATGTAATATTCTGGATTGACCTATTTAACCTTAATGTTACCACCAGTAATGTTCCTAAACCATGCTATTCTGAAGAATACAAGTTTGGCTACAATTTATGGAACTGCACTTTGGAGACTCTTTGAAAACTGTACTGTACTGTAATGTCATCACTGAATATCAGAAGATCTGTTTTTTTTATTCACCTATCCAGAGTGGTTGAAATTGCTGAGGAAAGGAAAATACCTTAAAAATTGGCTAATAATCACTGAAGTGACTACATATATGTGCATTTTAAAAAAATGTGTGTCTGTATATATATGCATATATATGTATATATAGAAAGAGATATTAATTGTAGATTATTTGGCATTATGACCTTCAAAGTAGTAGCTTATAAAAAATAAAAAAAATTAGAGAGGTACAGCCTGAGGTCTCTTTTTTGACACAGCTTCACAGTGGTAGGCTATAAGGTTCTTTCAAACTCTGTGTTTAAGTTTTTTCATGTTGGTCAAATCCTATTTATAAGTGCATGCAATGAAAATACTACAATATGTATGGTTTTCGTAGGAAAAAAAAAAAGAATTACAATTTTTTCAATATCACATGGACTCACTCTGTTGACTTCTGAAGATAGAATTTACAAATCCAAAAACAGGGTTGTTTATGTGTTTCCTGTCTATTCCAACAGTGTCTATGAAGCCAACTTTCTGAAAGGGATGACATTAAATATTTAAGTTATTTCTCCAATCAGTATGAGTCAATTTCAAATACATTAATATCCACTCTAACACTGCAACTGAGATTTCAGATTATCATGTGAAAAGCTCATATTTCATTTGTTCCCTGATTCATTTACTGTCAGAAGAAAAATGTTTTCAGAGAAAAAAAAAGCTGATAATTTTAATCCTAATTTATGGGGAAACAAAAGTAAAATCAAAGTCTGGCTTAAAATCTTAAGACTTTAAGATAATATTGTCACTTTTAATGCTTTGAACTTATATTTACCATAGCAGTTGTCAAGTTTAGTGTTTGCTGAAACCCACACCTGCTTTTCTACATTTTAGTTCTGCACATATGTATACCTGTCAATTTTCTAAGACATTTCTGCTTTTCTATTGCTACTTATACAATGTTATTGGAAAAACAATATAGGAAAGTGATGGGATTGCAGTGGTGCATTAAACAGGCTGTCACTGGTAAGTGGCATTGAAATTATACACAGGATGAACTTTTAAGGAGGATTCTGTGAGGTTTTCTTTTCAGTATGGAGGGTATGGCATGTGTGAAAAAGTGAACAAGAAATGACATACAAGAAAGCGGCCAGTCTAAGAACAAAGAGCCAGGACTCTTCCAGGCTCTATGCATGGTTGTTTTCAACTCAGCTGTAGTTCTCAATATTCCAACAATAGTTTCACTAAACTGGATTATCACGCATATGGTAGATCAGTAATTTGTGTGGTCAGCAAGTTTTTGCAGTAAAACTGCTCCTGAATATAAGCACTAGCACTTCTACAACCTTTATGTTCACCAAATATACCTTCCTTGGTTTTTTGTTTGGTTTGGTTTGGTTTGGGTTTTGTTGTTTCTTTTGAGGGGGTTTTGTAGTTTTATTACTTTATTTTTTCTATTCCACAGATATAGCGTTTCCACACAATTTATTATCGCATATATGAACTTCTCTGACTGACTTTTGATCAAACCTTTCTTGGCTATTGATAGGTTATCTGAATGAAGGGCAAACAAATTAAACTCACAGAGCCCAGTGGGAGTCAGAACAGAACAATGATAGGTGCAGGAATCAGTGAAACAGGCAAGCAGAACCAGCTACTCAAAGATGGTCATCAAAGGAGATAACTGTCCCTAGTGTAAAACCCACCAAGATGCATCAATGAGATAAGCTGCAGTCAGAATGCCACACAAACCAAAAGGAGATTATTGCCTAAATGTGTACAGGATTTATTATGAGATTCAGGAGGAAGATTCTTCTAATAAATCTTCATGAATATGAATTTGTCTCAACATCCCTTGTACAGCAAGTTGTCTGCATGCTAGCTGTTAGAGTGGGACAATTATTATGAAGCACATGAAGGTCAGTGGACCAGCAGCTGGAGGAAACCAAGGACTAGAGAACCAACTACAGAAAATATCAGTGTTACTATTGTGGGTACATTACACTTATTCCATTTATTCCTAATCTTGACCAGCAGGAGATAAGGAGCAGGATTGGGACATCTGTGTTGTGCACATTTACATCAGTGCTGTTTGCGCTTGAGTGGCACAGGCACTGATCTCCATTTGCGTGGATCTTTGTGGCTGTAAGTGCTGTGTGTGTGTGTGCATGTTTATGGGTGTGTATGTACATGTGCACAAGCACATGTGTCAGTGTGCGTGTATGGGGAGTAGCTTCCCAGCATTGCTACTGGGTGGATCTGGGGACACAGAACTGAAGTAGTTTCCCATCTATGGGACTGAGAAGGCAAGACTTGCTCTAAGAGTCCATCAAAGTGAGAGCAGGCTTGGAAGGAAAAATTTCTTGTGTCCCAAAGTCCACTAGATTTAGCAACTTTTAACAGAGTTTATTTTTGTTATATAAGTCATTGTCATCATCATCATCATCGAGTACAAATTTTCTTTACCTGTAAAATCCATATTCAGGAACCAAAACAAATTATTAAATAAACTTTCTTTACGTAGGGCAGATTAACAAAATCATTGCAGCAGTAAATGAAGCAAAACACAAATGATACGGGCTTCTCCTGGCACTAAAGTTATGACTGAAATGAATTTTGCATGCTACACTCAGTTGATAAACTGGTTACTCAGCTTCTAACCATGCACAGCTAAAACAATTTTTGTTCAATTTCAATTTTCTGTGCCATTTGGCTCTCTTAATTTGAGTAAATGGGCAAGAATACTGTAAACATATGCTTTGTACACTTCCCAAGACAATAGTTTTCCATTTTTCTTCCTTTGAAAGATTGTCAATTCAAATGGGAATTTTTGGGTGCTATATAGCTGAGCTAGGATTAGTGAGGCTCCAGTGGTTTAGTCTGAAAAGGTGTTTCAGGAGAGCTGAATACCTGCACAGGGTGTTCAGTTTGGACCCATACAACACAAGCTCCATCATGAAACAGTAAAATATTGATCTGGTAGCATTCTTCACTCTGATGTGATAATGTAATTGAAGGAAAACTTAATTGGAAGAAAACTTATTTAAAGGTTATAAAGCAATGAAACCCAACAGTAATTTGAAAAAAATTGCCTTTGAACAGTATGTTTTCATTTCACCTATTGTGACTTTAGTACAAGATTAAGCATTGTGCAACCTCTCACAGCCCTCATATTGTTACAGTTAAAGGCTTCCACGCTCAAGTAATAGCCATGTTTTTTTGGAGAAAGGCTTTTCTGCTTTTAACTATGTAATTATAACAGGCAACTAAGTATACATTTTTCAATCTTCAAGCTAGCAGAAGATTAATTATATTTTATAATTAAACATCAATAT
This sequence comes from Pyrocephalus nanus, assembly GCA_038380795.1. Lineage (NCBI taxonomy): Eukaryota > Metazoa > Chordata > Aves > Passeriformes > Tyrannidae > Pyrocephalus > Pyrocephalus nanus. Next base: position 44,064,025 of record CM076265.1, on the reverse strand, counting down.
AGTTGATATTTAAAATACTTCTGCTCCTGAAATAATCAAATTACAATGAATTAAATGAGAAGACAGAGAGACTCATCATGGTTGTAGAACACTAGTTTCATATGTAATAATAATAATAAATAATAATATTAACAATAATAAAATTCTCCCTCTGGCCATAGTTTCTACACAAGCTAATCTGGTTCCAGCCATCCTTTAAAAAGCAATTAGAAGCCTGAAACAACATTTTATAAGTGCTAGTGCTAAGTTGCTCAGAGCCTGGAAAATATATCAAAACTGGCAGGCTACATTTATCTCAGTTTCTATGCCCAATAATTTTGCAGCTGAACTTCTTCTCAATGATTACAAGGCTTCTTTGCCAGACTTACACTGCTATAGGAAAAAAAATCAAATTTAGTTTTGGGTAAAATAAACTTTTAATTTCTTACATTCATTTCCTGCCTGAAAGCTCATAATTTTCTCTTGTGAGATGTGTGGTATTTACCAGTCCTTGACTTGATAAGGAATATAGCAAGATCAGTATAATTAATATTTGTAAATAAGCAACTGAAACAAGAAAAGCTGTTACTTGGAAAGAAACATACCCAATCCTTTCGAAGACTCTAGGCATTCACCTGAGACAAAAGCTTGGTTCTATTGCTGCTTCAAAAGCTTCCTAGCATAGCACAAAGAGTAAATGAGCTATCCCAGACTGACACAATAGACGATGTCAAGACTAGTGAAAATTTGACAATGTCTGTCTATAAGCTCTTAGTAGCTAAATTATAACATGAATGCAGGTAACTGTGCATCAGTGATTATAAATACACAGAAAGTTTATCGTCTTTAAAAATTAAAAAAAGTTTCTTAGTGCAATAGGTATCCATCCATAAGAGTCTCCAGCTCACTTAGAATAGGAAATAGAAGGACCATGTGTTGACATTACAGAATATTGGTCTTTGCATTAGTGAGTTTTACTTTAGTCAAAAGGAAAATTGATACTTTTTTTCCTCTACTTCCCTATTGGGTAAGGGAAAACATTTCCTTTTTGACCAAGTTTTCACATGAAACATGCTGTTTGCAGTGTACTGCCAAACAGGCTGCACTGCTACTTCTGTTTGACTGCAGTTCTTACTGTTCTGTTCAATGTCATTTTGCCCCAGAATCCTGGGTAGCATTGTTTCTCCTCTGTAATTTAACAGACTGGAAATAGCAGGACAACCAATGCAATGCTGTACATGTGCCTAGTTTAGCACTTGAATGCTGTCTAAAAATACTTAACATTTATGTATCCCTGTAGTGCTTCAGAATGCTTAACTAATATAATTTAACTGCTTTTGCACTCTCTTTAAAAATATATATCACAAGTAAACAATGTCTGAGCCATTTAAGCAAAGAAAAGAAATATTCTTCTTCTGTATAATTAAGTATATATGATGTTTTCAAAATTGCTTTAGGACCTAATGTGAGGCATTTATGTAAAGTGGTTTTAATAAGGAAGTCTTAGTAGAAAAAAAAACAGTTCCCACATCTCAGGTGAACTCTTCAAGAAAAAGCTGAAGTTTCCCACTCGCAAAACCTAAGCTAGATGTGAAGACTCTAAAACATCAGAAGTCTTCAAAAATGTTTGTTATAAATTTCTCTAGGAAATCAGTTTAAATTTTGAGCAGTAGAAGAGGACTTTACATTCCATTTAGATAAGAAAGGCTCACTATTAAAAAGAAAAAAAGCTATTCTAAAAATAAAAAAGGGAAAAATTTTTAGTGATAGTCAATATTTTTATTTTCAAAGCAAACAACTGGAGGGGAAGAGAGATGTGAATGTACTATTAGTGGCTTTGTTTTGATGAAATAATAGAAGAAAAAATTGATTCACAGTCAAATTGTGCTGAAGTTAATTAATACAGTAATGTCTACTAAAAGAACACTTTCACAGTAAAACTGCCAATTGGATTATGATGATTCAGGGTAATTTGACTGAATAGGAAAAAATGTGTATTAGAATATCTCTCTCCAACTCTATAAGCAAAGATAGAGCTTGCATTTATATCATTTTGTGTAATCATACTCTTTCATCCTGCTCAGAGGACTCCTAGAACATTTTCCATAGAACACTTTACTACTGCTTTCATGATGGTATAAAACAAATTTTTTCCATATTTATTCTGTTATTATTTCTGCCTCTTATCAACGTTATCTGTCCTATAGGTAGCAGAAAAAAAAAAAATTTTGGCTCCCTAATTATTAGTGGTAATGCTGAATTAATAACTAAATTTGAAAGTAGCAGACCATTTGTGATTCCTTTTGATGAAATGTTTCAATGCTTAACACATATGAAGATCATGACATCTAAATTATACAAAAGTGGATTTGAGAATGGAACTCCAACTTTTAGAAAGTTGTTTGTACCAAAACCCACATAAATTTTTTTGCTGATCAAATTAAAACAAAGGTACACACATCTATGGCAGTAAATATTAAAAAAATCATGTAATATTTTGTATTTAAAGGTGGTTTTCTGTTTGTTTTCAACATTCTTTTAAAAAGTGCTTTTAAAAATGCTTTTACATTTTTTTTTTTTTGTGCAGCTTTAGATAGAAAGTCTGGTTTCTAACACAGATAGGTTTTAAAGTCTAAGACAAAGTCTAAAATCTAAAATAGCAGCATCTTTATAAAGTAAAATTCCAAGGATTTCTCAGTGTATTTCCTTTTCTCTAGCCCCAGATGTCTGGGAACCATAGGACTGGTGAATTCCTTTCCTTTGGCTTCCTTGGTGAGGCCAATAGGAAAGGTACCAATTAGCCCCTTTCCAATGTTCATAAAATAGCCACCACAGTTAAACTGTTTACTGACAGCCTTATATTCCCTCATGAGTTGGGAATCTCATGTTACTAGTTATAGATCAGAAACCTGTGACTGTTAATGAGCACAGGAATACCTTATCCATATTTCCAAGGTGTGAGATGTACCATGCATGCTTTCCACTCCTTACATGTTTTGAAGCAATGGGCAATGTATTGTAGGTAAGATGAATAGTACAATGTGAGCAAGGACATGGTGGTATTTGCAAGTGTATCAAGTATTTTTGCACATTGACAAAATGATCAAGAATACTTCTACAGATAACAGGAAATCATTAGCCACATTTCATTTAAGCAGGCATTGACAGTGACGTGCACTGGAAGAATTTCACTACCAAGGAAGATATTCTGGCTGTTTCCAGTGCTGGTTTATTCCTGACTTGAATAACGTTCTTGGATGAATATGCCTTAACTAGAGCTTCCTTGGAAAACTAAATATCTAAATCCAATTCATTTTGTGGTTTAAAAGCACTTCCAGTCTGAATTTCATCCTAGAAAAGAACTCCAAACTAGAAGAAACAAAGTCAAAAACCAAAATTTTCAAGTTATCTTTTTTTTTTTTTTTTTTTCCACAAACATCCGCCTTTATAAGAACTCTGTGCTGCATAAAATTTTACTGTTTCACAGCCAGTTTATTTTGTGGCTTTATTCAGCTGCCTCAGACTTCTGAAACTAAGAGTGCACCTTGGAATTTGTTGCCCTGCTATTTCAGATTCTGGATTGCTTGCCTAATAAATGAATACTGAAGCAAAAAAAGTCCTACCCGAATCCTTCTGTCCTTTTTGTTACTGCCCTCCTTTCTGTCTAGGGGCTTATCCTGTGATTCTCTCTGTGCGGGATTTTTTTAGGAGACTTTACTGTCATTTGTTTCAACTGCAAGGAAATACTTTCATCACATAGGAGAGGAAAACACTTGTGAAAGGTATTACAGAGATATCTGTTTTTCAGTGATTTAGCTGCTGTCCACTCTGGAAGGTAAAAGCCTAAACTTAAAGCAGAAGTAATGATTTGCCCCACATTATATCCTGACAAAATAGCTTTGTCTTAAAACTAATCCAGACTATAGTTACAAATATTTATGAATAATAAATGGTGATAGATAGGATTTTGCCACTCCAGATAGCAGGGATAGTTTAATTAAAAAAAAAATAATCCTATAAAACATGAAATACACACATAAAAATGAATCATATACATGTCAGTGTGTATTCACGTATGTGATAATGTGATGTATTCAGTAATGTTATATTTCATGCTATTAAAGATATTTTAAGATATCTTACTTGGAAAATTTTACTATGTAAAATATCAGGACTGGTGCATGTTGTATAGAAATGCCATAAAGCCTGAACTAATGGGTTAAGAAATGCGAAAGAGATGTGTTTTATTATGAGCAATGTAGTAAAATAACATTCCTTATTTGATACCTAGAGCATACCATAAATAAATGTTTGCACATTAAGCTGCACTGAGAGGGAAAAAATAAAGGAGATGCCAAATATGAGTTCCATATCCTTAAACCAAACCACTGACTAGATCTGTCTCAAACTTCCAAGTAAATTGTGCTCTGTTTGGATTGCACTCTGTAGCAACATCTCCCATGTAGTGAGAGGAAAAATTTGATTATTTATCCCAGGAATCAAGACACCTTGATTAAGTTCATGCTGATAATTAATCTCTAAGATTGGAACAAGACAGTATTGTCCAGGTAGGAAATTAAAATGGCAAAAAAAAAGTGTAGTAGAAATGGAGAAAGAGTACTTGAAAGGCATGAAACATAAATAATTCTTCTAAAATGAAGATGAGGAAAACTATCCTGTAGTTTTTTTATGTACTTCAGTCTTATACAGTGTAGGTACATGTATCTACATGTCAAGAGCTGGTGAGAATGGATGAGCCAAACTCTCAGAGCTGCTTGACGAACAAGACATTTCTTTTAATGGCAAAGCATAGCCTAAGGAAAGAGGTACAGTAACACACTGAAAGAAAGGTACAGATTGCCTTTAAATCCATATTTCTTCAGCATCTGTCTTTGCTCAGCCTGCTTGAAAATTATGCAGTAGGTTCACAAAAAACAGCAGACTTTAATTCATTGAAAAAATAATAGCTGTAGTACTTGGTATCATTTACATTCATGGTCACAATTCACACCTGTGTAGCTTAATAACAAGTTTTTATTCTTTAGTAGCAGGCAAATGCATTTTCAAGACCAGGGCAACAAAATACACTAAAAGAATTTCCCACCTAATGTATATGAGTGAGCACTTAGATCTTCAACTTACAGGCATTTTGAAAATATTATTTCTTATGAAATGAGATGTAGCACTGGAGGTGGTGTTACTACTAACAAGTCTTTCAAATAGACATGGACCTGTTGGCTCAAGTCCAGAGCAGGGCCACAGAAATTATCACAGGGCTGGACCACCTCTCCTATGAAAACAGAATGAGAGAGTTGGGTTTGTTCAGCCTGGAGAAGTCTCCAGGGAGACTTCGTTGCAGCCTTTCCCTATATAAAAGGAGTTAATAAGACTTCTAAGAGAGACTTTTTATCAAGGTCTGCAGTGACCAGAGCTAATGGCTTTAAACAACGTGTTTAGATTCAGACTATATATAAGAAAGAAATTTTTTTATTATAAGGGTGGTGAAACACTGGTACAGGCTTCCCACAGAGGCAGTAGATGCTCCATTCCTGGGAACACTCAAAGTCATTCTGACGGGGCTCTGATCAACATGGTCTACTTGAAGATGTTCCAGCTCTTTGCAGGAAGGTTGGACTAGATGACCATTAAATATCCCTTTCAATACAAATTATTCCACGATTCTTTGATTTAGCCTATAATTTAAGAATTAATATTAAATAAAAGTCAAAAGAAATGAAACCAGTAGTACCTGACACTGCCAGTGTAGGCTCAAGTTTCCTCTACCGCTTTTTACTTCTTGAAGAGGAATCTTAGAGATTGGTTTATACAGAGAATGGTTTATACAGATTGATGGCATGCATGGGACAGATATCTGTGACAGGCAGCAAGGCAATAATTCAATAATCTCTGTGACTAGATAGCAGGAAGAGATTAGTTTGTACTAACAGGTAAGTATATTCCAAGAGATTAAAAAATAAATTAAAAAATAAGAGGGAAATTACAATCAATTAACTGAAAAATAAACAATATCATTACTAAAAGAAAACATTTTACTGAACTGAATTCTAGCTATAGGGTTGTGTTAATGGTCTGTGTGTTGGGGCTAAACAAAACATGATTACCTTATCATTTTTTTCATTCTGTGGATAAACACTGTTGACATTTGCAGGCCAAGTTTTTCAGAGAGGAGCTTACAACTCCATCTTTCTTTGCTTGAGGATAATGAGTACAAAGTGACATTTTAGAAAAAAGGAAATATCTTTGGCAAGGAAAAAAACCACTCTACAAAACACCTCTGATTCTGAAAAATTTATACTTATCTAATAATATATTTATTAACTGTGCAGTAATTTCTTTAAAATCAAAATTAGTTAAATAGTGATATTCACTTTATGTTCATTTTAAGTATGAAAATGTTGTTACTTACAGTATTTGCATTTTTGATTTCATAATGATTTTATTATTTCTATCTGGATACTCATAAAATCTTTGCTTCATCCAGAGCTGAACTCAGAGCCTAAATTTTAAGGAGAGGAATGTGTAATATTCCTATCTCAAAGGTTATATCCTTGAACTGAAGGTAAGAACATTTTTGAAGGTCATATAAAAAAAAACATTGCATAGCTGACAATTTACAGTGAGATCTGAATTTTAATTCAGTGTCTTAAAAAACTTAAAAACATCTTCTTCTTACGGGCTAGAGCTGTTCAAAAATTGTTGATAGCACCATTAATACACTCTAAATATCCCCATTTTCCCAGTGTATGGAAAAAGTTATGCTAGCTCAAAATTGTTTTTTGATTAGACCACAGAGAAGTTTCAATGCAAATGTAAGTAAATGAAAAACAGATTAGGCAGCACTTGAGATATATTCTGTTCACCTAATTTAGACTCTCTTGCTTCATGATCACACAAGCTGCTTGTATAGTCAATGGATAGAAAACTAGAAATGGACCTCAAAAGGGAAATTCAGTCAAGCCTAAAGTATGGGTTAGGATTATCTTGAATTAACTCCAAGACAGACCAGACTAATTACTAGAAAGGTACTTGATGTGCTTAGTTTAGAACAGAAACATATTTGAAGATTTCTTTCATAAATCCACTTTTAAAGGATTTCTGATGAGAACCCATCAGAACCCATCAGAACTCTGTCCAGATGTACTTCAGTTTTCATTATAAATAATTTATTTGGAATACACTATTAGATATATTTGCCCTCTCTCTTGGCTTTGTAATTCTTGCTTTGTTTTTCTCTCAAAGAAGGATATATTAAATTTCTTCTTTTTTTCTCCCTTTTTTTATCAAAATCTGAAAAAGAATGGTCTTATTTCTCTAAAGATTCTATCTTTAAGTTAAAATAAATTTTTGTTTATTATTGTAAAAAACAAACAAACAAAAAACCCAAACAAACAAAAAGCCCACAAAAAAAGGTGAAATTATTTAGATGTGTTTTGCGATATTTATTGTTAATATGAAAAGAAGATCTGTAATTTCTAAAACTGCAAGAACTACATAGACTTGATGTTAAAAACAATGAGAACTATTTGTTATCCATAGAATATCGGAAGAGACTGTTATATTCTGTAAACCTCTCAAATGCCATTTCAATCAATTCTTTTTCCAATTTCTGTTTCTATGAGAACAATTTTCTATGCAGTCTTAGCTCCAAAAATGATTATTGGACTCTTGAAATCTGCAATTCAAATTATTTCTTTAAAATTAGGGCAAGTTAAAGCATTCTGATTGGGTATTTTCAATTTCTTATTGTGACATTGAACCACAAAGCCAATAACACAATAAGCTAGGTAGTGCACTTGAGACTATTTTCTAGTCTTTCCCCAAAGAGGTTGCTGGAGCCATTCGATGTAGCAGCATAAAATATAAATGAAGTAATTTATGAACTGCTGTAACTCAAATCCTGTTCCAGGCAAGGGCTGAAAATGAGACCTAATCTTGTGTTTTCCTCATATTTGGCGAAATAAATAACACTGTTTTCTAGTACACGGGCAAAATATTACTAAATTCAAAAGAAAAAAAAAAAAAGAAAAAAGTATGGAGCTATTTGTAATGGTTATATTAAAACACAAAATCATACTGAATGCCTTTCCTTTCAAACAGCCTATGGCTGTTTACAGTAACTACATGACACAAAAGGGCAAACTGTGCTCTCTTGGAGAAAATAGCCTAAACTTAGGTTAGATACATCATGAATGCTACAGAGTATAGATACCAAATTTTTCTCAGAAGGATTTCTACGGAGATGAAGAAAAACAAAGAGAGATAATTGGACTTTGTTTCTAATCACACACCAAAAAGTAGAAATTTAGAATCATTACATAACTTTTTAGTTCAATTCTGGTTTTATGAAACATCCAAGCAAGGTACTTATTTCAGGGTGAATCAGAGGGGGTCTCAAATTCGGAAATACTCTTGCAATTCAGGTCTTCATTTAAAAATTATATTTAATAAAATAGTTGTTGTTTTACTTGTATTGAAAATGCTATCTGCCTATTAGTGGGACAAAATCATCCTTTGTTTTGTTTTTTTCCCCTTGTATTTTATTTACATTTACCTTAGATTTGCAGGCAGTCTTTGATATTGCACAATCTATTAATTATTAGTCTGATAGCTTAAAATGTTAGTTTTAGTAAGTTTTCATCATCAAAAAAAAAAAGGAAAATGTTACGCTTCTGTATGAAGGAGGTATAACCATCTGTTGTGAACACCATCTTACAGGAGGAATGAAAAGAAGTCCTGGAATAATGGAATACTGGTCCAGTTTAGACTGGACCTTTGGAAATCATCCAGTCTAATATCTGTTCAGAGCAGGACTATTTGCTAAGCTGGATATACATATGAAAATAGATCAGGTTGCATTGGACCTTTCCAAGTTAAAGTTGTGAAGATCTCTAAGCACGGATGCTTCACAACCTCTCTGAGCAACCTGTGCCAGTGTTTTGGGACTCATGGGGAAGAAATATTTTGGTGGTTTTTTATCTAATCTGAATTTCCTTTCTTACATTACTTCTAGTGGTTTTGATATACAACACCGAGGATAGTCTTTTCTTTATCCTCCAATTAATCAGGTGAAGACAGGCATTATATCTCTGCTTTATCTTCTCTTCTTTAGCCTGAACAAATTCCATTTTTATATCAGGTGCTCTGACCTCTTAAACATCTTGATGGCCTTCCACTGGCTTGTTCTAGTCTGTCAATGTCTTACTTGTACTGACAACCCTAAAATTTTATACAATGCTCTAAATTTGGTCTTAAAGTCAAAGAAGGTGAAATAACCACTCCTCCTGACCTTCTGACTACACTCTTGAAGTTGCACCTTCACTGGTGCAAGGGTACATTGCTGATCTATGCAATTGGGTTTTTATCTGAAAGGAGTATTTGGTTAGTCCCTGAATTAATTAGAATATGTCTTTGTTACAATGCAATGGCCTGAATATACAGGATGAGAAAGGCAGAACTGTTTAGCATGTGAAAGTACTAGTCTTCTATTTCTTTCTCTGTCTATCCATTTGGCTTTCAAAAGAAAATACATGAGGCATACTTAAAGCAAATGGGCATCATGATTAATAAGGACATCACACTGAGACACATAAAACTGCCCTGTCTCCTTCATCTGTTCTTTTGGTGCAGTGATTAACCTTTGAGTTTATGAGTATTTTTGCACTTGCCTCAGATAAAATATTTTATGACTTCTTACCTTCCAGGCAACTTGGATTAAACTTATCAAGTCTGGGAAGATAGTGGTCCATAATGGCTGTTCCCTCAGAAATCATATCTACCCTCTTACCAAATTATCAGAACATTTTTTGCACAAAACAGATGGAAACATCAAGACAAAAGACAAGACAACTTATTAAGGTCACATTCCACCTTCCTATACATCATTCATGCTTAATTGATTCCCAACCCTTCCTAGAGACAAATTGCCATACCTTATGAGAGCTGAGAATATGAAAAGATCATTTTCTTTTCCCCATTAATTCCCATTTGGAAAGGATTTTGTCTTTGCTAAAGTTGCTTTGACAGTCTGCTTGCTAATGACTGATTACTGCCTATCAACAAAGAAATAGGGCAAAAGCAAGTAGATTTATCTTTTGGTAAAAGTACCTCTCTCTGACACAGCGTTTCAGGCATTCTGCTCTCAGTGTCAGATAAGAAAAAAGAAATAATGAAAAACAAATAAACAAAACAAAACCACAAAACAATACAAAAACCTCCAAACCAAAATAAAACAAGCCAAACAGAAACACCAAAAAAAAACCCAGACAAAACCAGAGAAACCACAGAAACCACAGAGATTTAAAATAAGTCACAAGATAGAACCTTGGACACTGTGCAGGTGAGCAGTTTAAAATATAGTTAGAAACAGGCTCATCACTGTTTGAAGAGAGCTGCTTAGCTTCCCTTTCACACCTACCTGACATCATCTCCTACACTGTACAAAGAGGAAGTCAATCATTTTGATGTACGTCTCCTGAACAGGGCAGATGAATAATTGAGTATCAAATCTGAACTTGCTATAGACCTCCTAATCATTTAGGGACATTGGAGTTACATGTGGGGAAGGGGAGGGGTGAGGGGGAAATAAAAAAAAGCTGAAAACATGATTGCTGTAAACATTATTTACAGAGCTTGGATCTTTCTGTCTTTTCTGAATATGCTTTTTCTCATTAATTTAAACAAGTACAATGTTCAGGAGTTGCTATCTATAAAAGCACAAATATACTGATAAAAGAATACCCATATCAGGGTCTACATTCAGTCTTCAAACAAGATTACAAAGTTTTCTTCAAGGAACTTAAAATCTAAAATTCCTCTAGCTACAACATTCAAAACAGATGGAAAATATACTATTTAGAATCCATACCAGTATAATAAAACCGCCTGTATACAATTCTTGGAGGTGGAAAACTGATTTCTGGAAGAGAATTACTCAATCCACTGCTCATCTGCTCAAGCTATGTGAAAAGAAGTGGATAGAAATCTCTTCTGGTTTTATAGTGCTTCAATTTACATAAAAGACAGAAAAACGCTGAAAGTGATTCTGGCCTTTAAAATATTGTCAGGTTCTATTCAACTGAAGTCATGAGTATGACAAATTTAAAAATGTTCCCATCTATAAGTGGCCCTGCATTCCATTTTGCCATCAGCTACATTTTGAACTGTCAGGCCTTGAACTATCATTTAAAACCACCCTTGTGTTTTCAACTTGTACGTTAGAAGTTACGTCAGTGCATAAGAATATACCAAAGATCCTCTTAGATCACACGTAAGGATCACTCTCTATGTAGTGCATTTCCTCTTTTAGAACAGAAACCAGATGTTCCTTTGTGGGGTAATTTGGAAGTAGGATGAAGTGGAGACAAGGATCTTTTTTGGTAACTGTTACTAACACCTGCTTCATTTCCTTCAGCACTCTCGGGATGCTTTCATGTGCACTGAAATAAAAGGGGAGAGGACAAGGAGGAAAAACAGGGGCTTTGTTTGCCGTATCCATTTCGGAGAGCAGCTTCAAATATCAGTTTGCTGTAGAAAGAAGCATCATCTCTGTACTTCTGTTTCTGGCAGAAATATAAATCATAAGCCTGTAAAAAGCCTTCTTTTATTTTCCCTAGAGCACAGCCATTTAGATGTAAACTCTTACAGCTTCATTGCAAAAACACTCTTCATGTAGAGGAACTGTCAGGTCAGAAGAGGAGAAAAAAAAAAGAAACAGATGAGTTTTCTTTGCAATTTCTCAGTGGGAGAGCTCTGCTGAAGTGTTAGTCCAGCTCTACCGGTTTCTGCATCAACAGATGGTAGACAACATTCCTTGTGTTTGTGTCCCATTTGGTAAATCACAGGTCACATCTGGTCTGGCCTCTGTTCTTTCTGAGTAGATGGAAGCACACATTGGTTATCAATTGCAGCAAGGAGATGGGAGATGATAGGGAGGAGTGTACGTGGCGGCAGGAAGGAAGGTGAGAAGGAGTTAGAAATAGAAAAGAGAAAATGAAAGAAGGTTTAAAAAAAGAAGAGGGAAACTTATAAAGTCCAGTGCCAAAAAATAATACAATTGGTGATAAATAAATATGACAATGCAGTAATATATAGATAAATGGCTATTAATTTTTTTTTGACATGTAATGCAGAATTGTGAGTATTTTCTTAGAGAATATGACAAAAGTGTGCAGGTTAAATGGTTGTGTGGTCTCCTACACAAGGTTATTATACGGGAAAATAAAAGCCTGCTTTCAGTCCTAACCTATTTCCACACAAGGTATTAAATAAAAGTCAGAAAACACTCAGAGAAATGTTCTCAATCACTGTCAATCAGAAGCTGTTTTTTAGACAGAGAAAACAACAACAAAAAAATCTCTTTTGTTAGCTCACTTGTCATCTCATAGATAAATATAGCAGAACTTTTTATATATTCTCCACTTCCTACTAAAAAATTCTAATTTTGCTCTTTTAACTAGCTTATGAAAGCATGAAAATTTTTCAACTTTTTATTGTTACTTTTAAGAAATCATAACTACATGCAATATTAAATATTTCTAATGATTTTAAGTAGATATTTTAAGTGTCATTTTTAGTTAAAATTTGAGTTTTAATCTAGAAAAAATCAGTCTCAAAATTCTAATATATATGACTTTCAAAAATTGTAACTAAGGTAAAGCTTGAAAGTCTATTTTCTATCATAGCCTCAAATCCACACAGAACAAACCTTTACAAATATAGAAAACTCTTGTTGTTAGTAGGGAAATGCATACATGCAGCACAGACTTTGTAAATATTCACGTAATTCAGGCACTGTTGATCCTTAGGCTGGGTGCAAACATTTCACACTTGCCAAATACTACTATACTAAAATAAACATTTTTTTTTTTTGGTGTTAAGAAGCTAGATGGACTTGAATAACTTGGCACAATACAATGTAATTCAGACATTCCAGCTCTTTAATTGGAGCTATATATGAAGAGCTCTGTGTCCTCCTGGAATGCAACAAGTTCAATTTAGGTCACTCCATTTGAACAGCCTCCTCTGAATCTGGTCTCTTGGTGATTTACACATTTATACAGTCTTAAGGTATATTTTGACAAGTGGCATGAATTGATCACACTATCTAACACTACCACTACTGCTAATAATATAACCATTTTTAAAATAAACTGTTCAACAATTTTCCCATTTGGCCATTCAGGTGGCTCTGTTTTATTTCAGCTTAAATAAAGCATGATTTAGGGTGGCTTTATAAAGGATAAGACTATTAGTGGTGTTGAAAAGGCTAGAAGATTTTCAAGCTAGACTAGGCTAGAACAGAACTCATATACAAGCTGCTTTTTTTTTCCTCTTTCTTTTTGTTTCATGTCAATGTGAAATTCAGCATGGACATTTGTACCTAGCCTTCATCCTAGAAGCAATTTTAAAGGAGGAAAATTTTTCCAAAATACATGGCACATATTTAACACATACTCTTTCTACCATCCTAGTATTTCCTGTTCTTGTGGAAGTCCCCTGAAGAGCCAGAAAGTTTATTGTTGTTGTCAGCATGTTCTGCTAAGAGCAAACACTTTTTGTATGCTTATACAAAATCAGAAACAGGCCTAATCACCTTTTGAGAACCTTAGTTCTTGATATGATTCAGTGTACCTGTAAGGATACAAGCCTCAACTCTCTTCTATCCCAAAGTCAAAGCACATGAAAAGATCCCTGTCTTATTTGTGAGTGTATCAATCCCCTACCATGCACCTCTGGAAAGTTTACACAGTACAATAGACTGCAAAGACTATACAATGGGCAGTGGGTGGCGAGACCTTCAAACATCACGATACACAGTAAGCAAAACCCACCTGGTTAGTCATCACTTGAAGATCTGCTAATAGGACTGGCCCTGCCCAATCAAAACTTTTAAATACATGTAGAAGGGATTAAACTTCCTGTAAAGCATATAAAAAATATGATTGGGAAAACAGTCTGGGTTATTCCAGCCCCAGGCAAAGGCAAACTCAATTGTGCAATTGCTTTTGCACTAGGTGGGTCAGGCAGGAGTATGGAGAGTTACAGTATGTATCTAAAGGGAATTTGATTTTGGGCAAAGATAGTCAAAGAATTAAATTGTATGATGCTAATTGCTATGTAAGGGCATATATTATCACTTTCATGGTGGCTGTGTGCCCATCCCTGCCCTGGGTGTATTGGGGCACCCAACTCTGCCACTCTGCATTTGGAGATCTGAACTGACTTTCTCTCAATTGCCATGTCAAGGGTATTACTTTAAAAATCACCCAGATTAATGAAAGATTAAGTTCAATTAAACTGGAAAAGCATAGTTGTGATGAAATTATAACTGGCTTCAGCAGTCAAGAATCCAACATCACACCATCCTTCCTGCCCTGAAAGACTGTTGTGAGAGATAGAGCCCAAGGCAGGGGAACAAATGAATGCATCAGACATTTTATAGGGTTAGCCCACACATTAAGGGAACAATATCTGTGCCGGTACATCAAAAGACAGGAAAGGTGATGGCAGTTAACTGGCAGGTATACATGGTATAGAAGAAGGGCTTAATACTGTCCTGTTTTCAGCTGAGATAGAGTTTTTCACCCTAGTAGCTGGTACAAAGCTGTGTTTTCATTTTAGTATGAGAGCAAAGTTGATAAGACACTGCTGTTTTAGTTGTGGCCGAGCAGTGCTTTCCTTAAGTCAAGAACTTCTCAGTTTCCCATGGTCTGCCAGTGATGAGATGCACAAGAAGCCAGGAGGGAGCACAGCCAGGACTCCATACTACAGAATGTCACCCTGGTTAGAAACTGGAGGCCTGGCCAGGAGGGGCCAACTGGTGCTGGAGGAGGTGCTGGGCATTGGTCACCAGGTGGGGAATAACTCAGTGGTGAACTACTTCAGATTTTCCAGTTTTATTCTTCTCTTTCTTTTTTGTTATCTCCTTTTTCATTACTATTAATTTTATTATTACTAATATTCCATTTTACTTTATGCAATTAATAAACTGCTCTTATTTCAACCTCTTTCCTTCCCATCTCACTAGGGAGGAGAGTGGGAGTCAGGTAGCAGCTGTGTGGTACTTAGTTGCCAGTTGGGTTTAAAACATGGCAGTAAGTGAAAAAAAAATTATGCCCACATATCAAAAGCTTTGCTGCGTCCAGCTTTCTGACAGTTCAGTAACAGTCCCAATTATGAAGGTTTTATTTAAACATTACTGTTTGTTTTTAAAGAAATATTCTTTACATGAACTTTATCTCTAAATTTTAGTTATATTTTTTGGTATAGGAATGATTAAGGCCTGACTTTTCTTTGAAAATTTTCAGGAAAATTTTGTGGTTACTTTTCCAGTACTAGGTTTGAAGAATATGGAGTAGAATTTTGGGGATGTCTGAGCTGTGTCTTATCCTGGTTTTAACTGAGCTGACAAACTTTCATCGTCTTTGATCACAGAGATAGTTCAAAGAAAGTGTTGAGAAAAAAATAACCACTCCATATAACTCTGGAAATGGGAAATGCAATTTAAAAACAAGGGGCTGGTAGAATAAAGGAGGTGTGTGAGGCAAAATCAAAAATTCTGAAAGTATGGAAAGAAAAAGACTATAAAATATATGGGAACCAAGAGAGCTTTTCAAAAAGTTTTGTGATGTGCTGCAAGCAAATCAAAGGCTTATATTATATTATATCAGAGGAGTTATAATACATGTTTTCTGTTTCCTTCAGTTTATGAATAGGCCAGACACACCTTCTATATTGGTCTATACAACCTGCATAACAGTGGGACAGTGGAGAACTACATTTCAGACTTAAAAATTATATGTATTTCAAAGTGAAGAAGACTGGGCAACATTAAATTCCACTATGAAATAATAGCATAGTGTACTGTTAGGGTTTCTTGGAACTTGCCATTAACTCTTCCTGAACCTTAAATAATTTTGGAGTCATAAATTGCTCACTTGTGACCCACTCTTATTAAGTGAGATTTTTTAGTCAGAGATAAATTTCTGAAGAAATTGTAGTACCATTGTCTTCCACATAGCTAGGAAAAGTCTTGTGCTTGTTAAAGTAAAATGTGTTCCTCCATGAAGACAGAGACATGTACCTTCATGCCCTGAAGCAGGACTCTGCAAAAATGTTATCTTTAGGGCTTTCAAATAATGTCTCTCCAATGGTTTACTTTGCTTTTCTCTTATGCCGTAGTTTACTGGTTGCACATAATATTAAATTACACAAGATTCCATCTGAAATAATTCAGATATTTCCCTTCCCAAGGAAAGACAGACTTGGGAAAAACAAGAGAGATCTGCACAGTTCAAAAAGAATTAGAAAGACATAAGAAAAAAAGGGAAGGAAGGGAAGGGGAAGGGGAAGGGGAGGGGAGGGGAGGGAAGGGAAGGGAAGGGAAGGGAAGGGAAGGGAAGGGAAGGGAAGGGAAGGGAAGGGAAGGGAAGGGAAGGGAAGGGAAGGGAAGGGAAGGGAAGGGAAGGGAAGGGAAGGGAAGGGAAGGAAAGAAAGGGAAGGAAAGAAAGGGAAGGAAAGGAAAGAAGGAAAGGAAGAAAAGAAAAGAGAAAGAAAGAAAAAGAAAGAAAGAAAGAAAGAAAGAAAGAAAGAAAGAAAGAAAGAAAGAAAGAAAGAAAGAAAGAAAAAGAAAGAAAGAAAGAAAGAAAGAAAGAAAGAAAGAAAGAAAGAAAGAAAGAAAGAAAGAAAGAAAGAAAGAAAGAAAGAAAAAGAAAGAAAGAAAGAAAGAAAGAAAGAAAGAAAGAAAGAAAGAAAGAAAGAAAGAAAGAAAGAAAGAAAGAAAGAAAGAGAGAAAGAAAGAAAGAAAGAGAAAGAAAGAAAGAAAGAAAAAGGAAAGAAAGAAAGAAACAAAAGAAAGAAAGAAAGAAAGAAAGAAAGAAAGAAAGAAAGAAAGAAAGAAAGAAAGAAAGAAAGAAAGAAAATATAGAAAAAATAAAGAAAAAAAAGGATGAAAAGAAAGAAGAAATCAGACCTCCAAGTTCTCCATTGCAGAAATGAGGAACCTGATTCTGGGATTAAACAGCAAGGAGCAGTTCCGTTTCAGCTATCAGTGCCAACCAGAGGAATAGAATACAGCTTTCTGACATTCTTTTCAATTGCTCAAAATGTGGTAAGTGGATGCTTCCAATTTCATTTTTCTAAAATAAAATTTGTGCTTATTTTCCCCAGTTTTTTAACTTTTTAGCTGAATAAGTTGGTAAACTGATAGACAGCATTCTCTTTTATACACAAACATTATTAAACTACAGAATAGATTTATATTTTACACAAATGAGTCAAGACAACTGTGAAAAAAATATTACATGACTAGATAGTTTAAAAATAAAAGGTATATTGCAATTAAAATACCTCTGCATAAAGTTATCTATTTAAAATATTTTTATTACTGTTTCAACTATCACAATCATTCTTGAAGGTTTCTTTTTGGGTCAGGATTTCAAACAGCATAAAGATAAATTCATTAATAGATCTTAGATTTTGTGGTTAGTAGAGATGAATGGCATTTGAGGTAGAAAATACTGATATGTGATAAAACAAGGATTACGGCTTAATTTATTATCTGATTGCAAGCCATGTTAGGAAACTTGGAAACTAGGTGTTTTTGATTTACTGATAGAATGTTTGACCTCTATAGGGTGAGGATTTGTATAATGGAGGGCGTATATGTAATATGTTTACTTCAGCATGCATGGCAAGTGGCTGGAAATAATTTAAGTGGAGATCAAAGACAATTTTCCAGAAAAAAAAAAAAAAAAAGTGCTTCTCACTTGTCTCCACAAAAACAAAAGATAAGAAGAAGACTGTGGGCTCAGGTATACCCTATGGATAATATGACTCGCCATGCTAATGATAAGGTTAGAGTTAGATTTCAGTTTTAGGTTGCAGATTCTAAAAACATACCTTCACTAATGGACCTTATTGTCCTGTGTAGGTAAAATTAAGACTAGTAATATTACAGTTAAATGCATTTAGTTATGGAGCAGATGGGGTTCTGGCAAATTATCAAGGACAAGGGACAGAACAGGTTGGTTCACTGGAAGACTGCACTTCGTCACCACATTGCGCTAGTAATTTTATAGGTCTAATTTTACTTTAGAGTTTGCTTACAAATCTGTGAGAGGTAAAACCCCCACTCATTTGTTTAGTCCTTACAGTGCAGTACTTTTTTCTATACTGTTTTCTGAAGAGGTTGCTGGGGTACTCTTCTAAGTTCAAGTAACTGAACATACCTTTGGAGACAGAGCCACAGCCATAATCAAAGGAAGGGAAGCAACTCTAACCCTCATTCCTGCACCCATCCACCTGATTTCTCCAGTGATAACTAACAGAGACTATTCTCTGTTTCTTCACTATCCATATGCAGCTCCTTAATATCCTGGTGGGCTTATATGAAGTCTATTTCTATACTAATTACTTGATATACTTTATAGTTTTGTCTCTTTCTTTTTTGTCAGTTCTAATGATAACAACAATACTTATTTGAAGTTTACATCATTATATATGTAACAGTCAGGATTTATTTCCTGAAAGAAATGATTTCTACTTCTGTTACTATAGAATTTTCAATTATCTGGAAATTTTTTCGGGGGGGGGGGGGGCGGGGCTGGGGGCGGGCAGAACCAAAACCAACAAAACCCAAAAACACCATCAATTCATTAATGCAAAGAGATATTCTAAAAACAAAACATTTCTGCAGATTTACACATAAGTAATATACATATTACTTTCTGAATTAGATATTTGGAACAGTCTTTAATTTACAGATGTGCTTCAGATCTGTACAGGCTGAGTACATAAGCTTAGTTACTTTGGATTACTTGATTAATTACCATTGATTAATTACCATTACTTGACTGTTTGTCACATTAGAGACTGCAGTTTGTGGATCAGTTGAGCTGATAGCAGTCTTCATGGGTCCCACTGAACAATTGTAAAAGACCATGAACTTGAAGACAATTGACCTGAGAAGCTGGACATCTTTTCAGCTTTTCTGAAAAATAATGTCTAAGGCTAAACAGTAGATCCATCTAAAACTGAACATAAAATTGGAATATTAGAGCACTGCACTCAAGTCATGAACTTCATTGTTTATAGTGTCACTAAAAGATGGGTATTTCTCTCTTTACTCACACAACTAATTTATAATCTAAAAGGACTATGTCCATTTCTGTTCATTATTTTATCTGTCATCTTTAGGTCAGTAATTTTGGCTTACTTAGGTTCCATTTTCTGTTTAATGTACCACAGACAGCTATAAGTGCTCCACGTAAAGATATACTTAGCCCAGGTTTACCTTGTTGTATGTTTCCTGATTTAAATCACTCCTTAATTGTAGGTAATTGTAGGTAATACCAGAAGCAGCTGAATCATTTCCATGAAGCTGCTGTCACTCTTAAGCACACATATGAATACTGCTTAACATGGCTCCACTCCTGCAAGCCTACAGTTCATCCTAGTTCAAAGATCTTTATTTAAAAGGGTTTAATGAATTTAAGTTGTCAAATTATATGCTATACATAGACAAAATACCATTTGACAACACTACTGTGCATCACATGGACAATTTCCTAGGAAAACAAAAGTTCATACAAGTCCTTGTATCTTATTTATACAAAAATAGCGTAAAACAGTGTATAAAATATATGTAAAATAAAAGCACATAAAATTAAATTGTATTCTTTTGAGTAGTAGATGGCTATATCTGTCTAGATGTTTCATCTTATATATGATAGAGTAGATGGACAATCAGTTAATAATTTAGGAATAAAATTAATGAGTTAACTATAGAACAGTACCATTCCCTTATTTTCCAGGAAAGAACCAGATTTTCTCTTAGCATTATGTTTTCAAAAGTGTATCAGTTTGGGTGAGATTCAGTGCAGGTGTCCACATATGAGTAAGGCATCTCAGAACTACTCATGGCCAGGAAATATCTAGGTAATATATTCAATAACAGCTAAGAAGTGCCCTCACTTATTCTAAAACAGTTATCTAGTGCTGGTAAACTGAACAGGACTGCAGCTCCATTGAATGTATGGGTTGTAAAAGGAGCCTGGATACTTAAATCTCCTCTAGACACCTCCAAAGACATGCCTTAATCTGGAACTAATTTCCTTCTTTTGTGTAAACAAAAGCCTTTCAGAATGTCTATGCCCACTCAAGTGTTTAAGACTGAAGACATTCTGATCCTCTAGCTAAGCGCTAATATAATTAGGGAAAAAATATTTCTTTTGCCCTGTTACCTAAAATAAAATAAAATAAAAAAAATCCATACTTTTTGTTTTATCTGTTTACACATCCTGTAGAACTTGAGCTGGAAAAACAGAATCATTCTTGTATTGTTTGATTGAAGTCCAAAACTTCTATTAATCTTGGAACAAGTACCAGGAGGGATATTAACTTAAAAAATATTTCAATAAGAAAATACAGGAAGAAAGGAAGCAAACAAACCACTAAGAAAGAAAGGAAAGGGGAAAATTAATTTCTAAGAAGAGTTTAAATTAAAAATTAAAAAAAAAAAAAAAAAGGCAGATTTTGAGAGTTGTGCAGAAAAAGCCACGCTGAAGTAGTTTAGGTTTACTAATAAATTCACTAATTCTCTTCAGGCTTATTCTTAGAATCAGGTTCTGAAAAAATTCTATATGATGAAGGGTAATAGACTGAGTAAGCCACAGAGAGGTCTTGAAACCTCTCAAAGCAGAGCTTTGAAGACAGACCATCATAGGATAATTCAGGCTGGAAGGGACCTCAGGAGATCTCTAGCTCACCTTACAGCTGAAAATGAGGTCAGATATGAGGCCAGACCAAGTTCTTCAGGGATTGTCTAGTCAGGTCATGAAAATCTCTAAGGATGAAGACTTGAAAAGATCCATGGGTAACTTGCTCCACTGCTTCACTGTCTTCATGGTGAAAAATATTTTTCTTCCTATCAAGCAGAACTTCTTCTGCTTCCCTTTATTCCTGTTGTTTCTCATCCTCCAGCCATACACTACCTGGTGAAAAGCCTGGTTCTGCCTTGTTGGTAACTGCCATGTAGGTGCTATGTTTCACCTAAAACCATTTCTGCTCTAGGCTGAACAAACCTGGATTCTCTCATTCTTCCCTCATAAAGCAAGTTCTCCATCCCCACAGTCTTGGTGGCCTGCAATGAATTTCTTTAGTTTGTCAGCTTCTTTCATGTATTGGAGGAGACAAAACTGGACTCAGTGGTCCCATGAATGCTGTGTACAATGGGATAATCACTTTCTTCAATATACTGGTTGTGCTTCTGTTCATATAGCCCAGGGTGGTGCTGGCCTCTTTTGTCAGCAGGGTACACTGCTGCCTCATGCTGCCCACCATGACCCCTAGGGCCTTTTCAGCAGAGACGGTCACCAGCTACACTATTCCCAGCTTCTAAAGTGAGGATTTATCCCATAAAGGGTACAGGTTTTTTTTTCCCAGATCCAGAAAAACACAAGGTTTCTGTTAGTCCCACTCCACCAGCCTGCCTAGGTCCCTCTAGATGGTAGCCCTTCCTTTGAGCATATAAAGTGGTATGGAACCTTTCCTCCACTTCTCCCTCTACCACCTTGCCCAGTTTGGTGTTGTCTGCAAACTTGACAAGAGCATACTCCTTCATTTCCTCCAAGTCATAGATAAAGGTGTTAAAATATACTATAACAAAGATACTGCAAATGCACAGGTGGAGAACTAGGTTTTATAGGCTACCCTGTCCCTTCTTCATTTAAGCTTCCACTTTACAAAAGCCCCTCTCTGCTAAGATGACAGAATGGCAAGCAGAGAAGGCAACCTGATTTGTGCAAGATTTCTAAGTGAGAGAAATACTATATTATGTCTCTTCACCTTTATAAAACTTCCTTTTGATGTCAAGAATGGCTTTCTCAGAGCAGAGAATCAAACATACTGCTGCAAGGTTTTATTTCTTTGCACTTTACTCACCATGCCCATCAGGCCCACTAGTTTCTCTCTCTCCCTGTCTTGTATTCTCCTCCAGTTACCGCATATCTGTTACCATACTTAGAGCATTTTACTGCTGATGTTTGTCCCTATTTCATATTCTGTCTTTTCTATCTTTTCCTTATCAACATGTAACTAATATTCTCTTTTATACTTAATTTCTCACTTCCTTGTATTCCTCCATCTTATTCATACTGATCTCCACTCTGAAATGCATTGAGGCATTTAAAGGAGGGTATTTCCAGCAGTGAACAGTGGTGTGTTTGAGAGAACTCCCCATGACTTATGTACAGGGGCTTGATAAATAATTAAATAATTTGTAAGTTTATTGCTTTTCAGAAAACCATACAAATAAGACACAGATGCTGAAGAAGTCACTCTATCTCTTTTTAAAATACTTAAACAATAGCTAGGCCATTTAAGAAAAATCACTCTCATGTCTCTCAGCAGTGTGGTCTATTTAAAAAACTCGTGTGTCTTTAAATCCAAGTGTTGCTTACTCTTTAGAGACGGACATCCCCTCTCTTTACAGGACAACAGCTTGGCCTTTCACTTTGTTTGCATGGAAGGGAGCACACAGAACTACTGATTACATTTTACCTAGTAGGTGAGCAAATAGAGATTTTTTGCTGTCAAGGGTGCTAATCTGGAAGCTTTCACCAGCGGTACAGTTAGCTAAGAAAATATGTCTGTGAACAAAAAAGTATTAAAGTTTTCCATGAAGGTTTGGCACCTCCTTAGAATACTTGAAAAGCAGCAATATTTGGGAGAAAATTAAGCTGAGTAAAAACCTTACTTAAACTAATTTTAGAAAATAATTTTCCCCAGTAAAACAGAACTATTGTTTCTCAGATTTTTTGGGGAGGTGGTGGTGCTGTTACTTGTCCATAGTTTTCTTGTCAGAAAAGCCTTGTGCTGGCACCAAAGTCAAACCAGAACAAGTCCTTTTAATAAGTAAAACCTATGCATGTTTCTGATCTAGCTGCCTTTTATAAAATGTATGTTACAGTTATTTTAAACCTAAACAATTTTGCTTTTGTCTCTGTGGGACTTTGTGTCAGCTCTGCGTTATCTTCCCACACCACAATCCCTTCTATTGTAAGTCTGCCCACAGCACTACACAGGCTTTGTCCTGATCATGCTGATAATATGCAAACTTTCCTGCTGCTAATTCTGATTTCAATTAAGTGATACAGAAGGAGACTCCAGGGCCTCAGACAAGGGTCTCCTAAGAGAAGTCCTTAGTGCACAAACTTATATCCCACCAAGGTATTTTATTATTTTTACAGTGGGCTCTTCTGGGCCCAGTTGCTTTTCATCTCTGTCTTTTCCTCTCCCCTCCTGAAATTTTGAACAGTTCAATGACAGCCCAGGAGAAAAAAAAACAACCACAAAACCAAACCAAACCAACCAAACAAACAAACAAAAACAAACAAAAAACACCAAGCTTAGAAAGCTCAGCTGCTCATTGAACAATCAAATTCTATGACTAGATTAGAAGCAGAGAAATCAAGTTAATGTTATGACCATTAATATTCACATAACTCATGAAAAATCAATCTTTTACTAAGATGACTGTGTGATTAGATGAATAATTGGAATATGATATTTTCTCAACCCAACTCACAGCACCAGACAAAGGCCCAGAGATATGAAGCTTCAACTTAAACTTTGTTTCACAGGAGTTACCATGGACAAGACAAATACAGTTATAAGAAAGTTACACAATCATCTCTAAAGGATTAGGAACAGTGACCACTGATTTGACATAAGGCATGATTATGTCAAGTGCTTAAAAGCTGCACCTTTTCAAAAGTTTAATCTCAATAAACTTAGTTATCTCTGCATTCAGATTAATAGATTGACACGGGGTATGCAATAACCGAGAAAAACTAAAAGTTAAAACTAGAACATGGACCTGCTCAACTATCAATTGTAGTTCTTGCTCATGGTCTCAGTGTGCCTACTCTTTGCATTATATACATTTTCTGCCTGACTCTGGTACTTAACAATGATACAATGAAGGAATTAAGATTCACATTTTTGGAAGCTTTGTGATAGGAACTTTAGACCGGTTGTTTTTTTCTGAGACCTCCTTTACTGACTGTAAGGAAAGAATCAACCCAACAGCAATTACAGAGGTCCATTTTCCTTAACTTTTTTTCTCCACTTTCAGTGGGTGGTGGTAGGAAAGACTTGATTTAGCAATGAATAACATTCTCCCATAGAAAGCATTTCTCCACATCTTTCTTGCACTTTTTCTCTGTTATTGTTTTTATGTTTGTTTGTTTGTTTGTTATTTAACCCCATATCCACCTAAATTCTTTGGACTGTAATTGTATGGCCTGATACAGCTCAAACAGATAGCAGCAAAGTGATGGACTGTGTGTCTGTGCCATCATGTTTTAAAAGTTTCAGTATTAAGAGGGTTTTATATGTGTTTATTCTTCAGATTTTTCTGAGGAGCTTAAAATCAGTTTTCTGTATTCCTGAATGCTTAATCTAACATGGTATCTATCTGTATTTTGTTCCTGTCTTTTCATCACAGATAAAGTGACCACCATTGTACAAATTCATGTGACATTCACTTGCGTTGAATGAGGTTAATTTGTAGACATAACTACAATGTTGAAAATCTGGTGCCTCTACTCAATGGTAATGGCATTTTCTTTAAAATGATTTTCTATCAATCACGGCATTTTCATCTTTTTTTTTGCACTCCCTCTTCTGAGTCTTTTTGTAGAATCATTTTAGAACAGAAGTTGGGAATTTTCCAGATTTTAAACCTACATCTGGAAATGCAATTTGTTAAAAAAAAAACCTAAAAAAAAAAACCTAAAAAAAAAAAAAAAAAAAACTAAAAAAAGCACTAAAAAAAGAGCAAACAACAAAAACAAACAAACAAAAACCTCAAAAACAAAAACAAAAACCCACACCAAAACAAAACAAAAAACCCCATCCTTCTCAACGACCTTGTGGTTTAAAATCCTCATTTTTGTCAAGAAAAGATCTCAACTGGTTAAAGGGAAGAAGGAAATATTGAGCTAGGTTTTATATTGTTTATACAGACTATGGTGCTGTAACAGGCAGATTAAATATGCCACAACTTCTATTTACATCAGAGACAAAACATTCTTTGATTGCAGCCGTGCAGCATCAGGACCAGAGAAATACAGACTAAGATAAACTGTGGAGCCAAATGATAGATTGTATTTACTCTGCGCTTATGACCATCTCCCCTGCACTCTGCCCACTGATCCATCTCCCTTAGGTCTCTTTTTGACATTATAGCCTATGAGTAACTTCAAATATATTCCAATTTTCTTTTCTAAAGCTATATGTCTTGTCCTTTCCTCTCCAGAATTATCCTAATAACCCAACACTTTCAGTAAAAATGTTTTTCATTAAATGTAGTTTTAAGGATCAATATTTTATCACTGCTTCTGATTGACAGCTATGGATCAATACATACAAAGCATGCCATTTCAGAAGTTTGATAAGAATTAGACTAATCATGACTTCAATATACAAAGAAAACATTTAGAAATTTGCGAAAATATTATTTGAGTTTAAAAAAGCAAATGCATGTAACAAAGTGTATGACCAAGCAGAATGAAGATTGATTGTTAGCTGATGGAGTGATAAAGCTGAAAATTATGTGATAATCAACATATTTTTCAATTTCTTTGTTTTGATCAAAAAAATATGCTTCAGTTTGTTTTTCTTGCGATGGCTTTCAGACAAAAATCTTAGCTATTCATGTCACCATGGTCATAATTCTCTAAAGGTGTTTAGAGCAGCTTTACCTTATCTGAAAGTGGAGAATTCCAACTTTGAGATCAATATATGCCACTTGCATTTGGGCTCATGAACTTCTGTGGTAATTGTGTAGCTGGAAATTGTAAGCTCTCTGGAAAGAGAATCATTGAAGACCTTTTGTTCCTTTCTGATTTAGTTTGCTTATCTGTTATGAAGTTGAGATAAATAAGATTTTTGAAACCTTTTGCAAAATCCTTTCTGAATTCCATGGGATATTATATCAACTATAGAAGTGTGCATTTTAATGCAAAGCACTGACTGGTGCTCATTTTAGAGTAACTTCGTGTGTAGACCTCATGAACACTTACCAACAAACTTTCACTTCATAAAATACTATGTTGCCATTTACAGCATTGTAAAGCAATCTTAATATGAACTTTCAGTACCACTTCATTCTTTATAAAACATGTATGTTACAAACCTGGTTTGTTGCACACTGTTATTTTCTGGCTGGTTTTAGCTACATTAACAGTTAGCTAAATATGAACTTTATATCTGCTGTTGGAATGAATTGAACTCACAGAAACAGCTGTGAGTTCTCTATCTCTGCAAAGATACAACACTTTATGTAATAGCCTACATTCTTTCTACCTGCAGGTCATAAAATTTCATGAATGCAGAATGTGTTATAAAGGTGTGTATATTTAGATTTCATAACACTATGTAATTCTCAGTGGTGCCACTACAGGGAGTTTATTTCTGTACATCATACCTGTATGTAACTATGATTTAAAGATGTCAATTTTGAAATCTTTTATTTGCTTACCCCCTTCTTTTTCCCATCCAAATAAACTGGTTCCTTTTAACAGGAGGTTAATAACTCCACAAAAATAGTAATTCCTAGCAATGCTTAATCCAAGATGACCTGGAAATTAAATTTTAATCCTCTGATTTCAAATTATATCAGTTTAAGACTGGGATAGTATATCACTCTCCATCCATGACTTTGATGTTCAAGTTCCTTCTAAAATTCCTTTCAGGAATTCTCTGCCCTGACACATAAAAGTTTATTTGTTTTCACACCAAAGCTCAACAGAAGGTCATTCGCTGCAATGTTAAAGAGAATTTCAATGATCCCAGTGTTTCTAACTAATCTGTAAATGATAAACCACTGCACAGTATTTTCTGGAATTAAGGTCAGCTGTACAGGAAAAATAGGGGAAAAAAGAAAAAAAAAACTTTCTTCCAACTCTGTAATAGTTGTCTTATGTTTAATTATATTTAAAGTAATGTTCATATAATAAATGTTAGGTGCTCAGATGTTATTAACCTGGTTTGCTCTTTTCCATGTTCCATCACATAAGAATGTCCTGGGATGCATCAGGCAAAGCATCACCAACCAGTCAAGGGAGGTGATTATCCTGCTCTGCTCTTCTCTGGTGTGGCCTTACCTTGAATATTGTGTGCAGTTTTGGCCACCACACTGTAAAAAAGATCTTAAGCTATTAGAGATTGTTCAAAGGAAGGCAATAAAGATGGTGAAGGACCTTGAGGGGAAGCCATATGAGGAGGGGCTGTTCAGCCTGGAGAAGAGAAGACTGAAGGGAGACCTCATTGCAGTCTATAATTTCCTTGTGAGGGGAAGAGAAGGGGCAGGCACTGGTCTCTTCTCTGTGGTGACCAGTGACAGGACCCAAGGTAATGGCCTGAAGTTGTGTCAGGGGAGGTTAAGGTTAGATTAGAAAAAGGTTCTTCACCCAGAGGGTGGTTGGGCACTGGAACAGGCTCCCCAGGGAAGTGGTCACAGCACCAAGCCTGGCAGAGTTCAAGAAGTGTTTGGAAGATACTCTTGGTCACATGGTGTGACTCTTGTGATCCTGTGCAGGGGTTATGTTTGGACTCGATGATCCTTGTGAGTCTCTTCCAACTCAGCATATTCTGTGATTCTGTCATACTGTGAATACAGAAATGGTCATGTGAGGTTTGTGTTCTGGTAGTATTTTACTGGTTTAGGAAGTCTTTTTACATAAGAGACTAGTAATCTAGCAAAAGGATGCTTTCTCACCTTTTGAGTTCACTTTAGTGAAAGAACTAGACTTTTCCTTATTGGCATTGTGCTGATATAATAGTACTTGACCATGGTCATCACTTAACAAGATGTTGAGGACCTAGTGAATTGTTCCTTCTAACACATGGCAGTGTGGCTTTATCATCTGGGATATGGACGACTGGGCTGATGGGAAAGCAGAGATTTCAAGTAGCAGGTTCATCCCACAAAACATTCTCTGTACAGCATAAGGGTCAGATCTAGAAACAAAGAAGAATTATACATGTGGTAACTGTGCTTTGTCACTGAGAATACTACCAAATAGTTTTGAAAGAGAGTGTCTGGATGCATGTCTGGAAACTCAAAAACTCACCAACATAATACACAAAACATACAAACAGTATAGAAACATTATATACAAAGTGTATGTAGATTCAAGTTTGCTGATGTGTTTAATAATCCATATGACATTTCCTCATGGGCCCTTTTCACAATGATAATTTATCGTCTGATGGCAGTGAGTTATTACATGTAGAGTTTCTACATGTACTAAAGACTTTATTCACTAGAAAACTGCAATATCTTCTATATCTACCAGACCAGTTATTCCTAGAAACTCAGAAGGGTTCGTTAATTGTGCTGCATGTCTTCTGTATTGTTGTGCAGAAGACAAAACAAAGCCTAAAGCAAGAAACCACTTCACATACTGTTTTTTTCATTATCATTCCTATATCTTCCTTACAATGTTATTTCCTCTATCTTTTCTTTCATAGTATCCTTTCTTCAAAAAACAGTCCTTATTGATCTGCTGGGGTCTGGACAATGAAAGCATATAGAGAAAGCAAGCAGAACTTGCAAGAAATTAGTGCAATCTGTTTTATTGCTAAATATATGGGATTAACCTTCTCACAAACTTTTTACCAATCCCCACCAGCACCACCAGAAATAAATGTATGAATGACAGACTGCTCCATAAAATCCTGTAACTAAGCTTACAATCTCTGACACCAACCATAAATTCAAAGCGTGAAATGGGATTAATTCATTCCCAGTGAATTAGTGTCTGTGTTAATAGAGTTCTAAATATATAATCATATAAATGCCAGTAAGAAAAATCTTAAACAGGCTTTCACTGTGCAGTTATTTCCAATGTATACCCGGGAAACCAGCCAGCTCCATTCACCTTTGGCAGCAATGCTTCAGATTTCTCCACAGTTGGACTTTCTGACTAATATTCCATACAGAAAACCAGTCAGGTCATGGGTTTTATCAAGCTTTGTTAGATCTCTAAAGCATCATGACTTCCTTAATTTTTTTTCTGTCTCGCTCTTGGATTTTTGTATAGTGTAGTGCAGATGCCAAAAGGAAGGTCTTCAGGGGGTGTTTGATTTGGACCACAGCCATCTTCTTTAACTTGGTAGGACAACATCTCATCTAGAGAGAGATACAGTTCTCTACAGGTAGAGAAAACAAGCTTCAACATTCTTGGTTTCTTGAACTTGAGGCAGATCTGTCTGTGAATATCTTTCTTAGCAGAATGGAGTTTTATTTAAACACTTAAGAAAATCACAGACTTTGATGGGTATGAGTTTTCTTGTGCTAAGGAGAGCTCAAAACCACTGTTGTCTCTTGAAAGACTATCCTAGGCCTTAAGTTGTCAGTCAGTGTGAGGCAGTCAGATAAGCTCTTTTGAGTTGATTCAAGTGCTAATGTACATTGCACTTTGAAATGCTGGTTCCAAAATTGTTAAGCATCTGATTTCAGCCCCGAAGGGCACCACAGTTCAGAGACAATGTTTTCTCCTTCCTCATTTTTTGTTATGTACTATCTCATAAATATATATACAAACTCATCTGTATTTATACATTTAAATCAATATTAGAAGGTCTTCCGAAAGGAAATTTAAATTACTTGATTATAAACAGTGGGGAAGGAATCCAGATTATGTCTCAGAGAGAAAGAAAGTAAGTGCATAAACAGCTATCTGAAGTAATACCTGATTTTTATTTCTGTTTGAGCTAGTGAATTATGCCTTTGTGAGGCAAATATTTTGTTGAACATTAAGCAAGTGAGGTAGGTGATTTAACTGTCAGGGTAAAAAAATATCTAACAGAAAAACAAGCAGAATAATGCAGAGTAGAGGTTGAAAACTATTTCACAGCATTTTCTGGCTAAATTTTCTGAAAATTCTGTATACACACGATTCAGCTCTGTTTCTATTTTACAGTTATTTTCTATGTAAATATTTAAACACATGTATTGATGTCATGAAAAAACTCTAATGAGAAAAACATAAACAAGTACTACTAGTTTTTACAAGAAGGAAATTCTAAATTACTTACTACTAGGTACTTGATTATAAGTATTCGGAGAGGCAATTAAATTCTAAGCCTTTACTCCTCCAGAAACATACAATGTACATTTTTTTACACAGCTATTCAAGGCAAAATTATTTAATTAATAATAAAACTAAAAATTTGTTCCTTCATAATAAGTTGAGAAAACCTGTTATATCTAGATGCAATTCCTCTCATCATAAAGAACAGTCCTAACTTCTGAGCCACGCACTCTGAGAGTTTTTATTTCTGTCGTCTCACCTGAATTATGAGTCTAGTACTCATAGTTCAGGTGCTGAAATCAACACTACATAATATAAATACAAATTTAATTCTTTACCTGGTTTCAAAATCAAGGAGAGATATGCCAGTTTAAGCCCTTTTTGGATAAATACTTCTCTCATTGACACAGTCTTACAATGTCTGGTTTTGATTGTTCCATTTTTAGTCTGAGGCATAATGTATAACACCACCAATGAAATAAAAAATAAAATAATGCCAGATTGAGATTTTCACAAATATAACTATATTCATGGAACTCCTAAGATATATCAGATTGCAGAAACCAGATCAAACTGAAGAAACTTCAAAACTGCTGGAGAGTGAAAAAATGGAACTGGAGAATAGAATCATAGAAATAGATTTATACATGAACAGTTCACTGTACATTAGCATAAGCATGATCAACTATTGTAATTATAGATGACTTTCAGTGGCTTCTCTTTCTTTAAAGACCTGCATAACCTGTGTGGCTTTGCTTAACTGTTTTTGAGAAATATCTGAAAGGATACGCTATTCCCTGTAGAGATAAGGAAAGAAAAACAAAAAAACAAGGATAAATTGACATAAAAAAATATTCTACATGGCCCAAGGGAGATTCAGTTCTATGTAAGTAAATAAATTCCATTTTTTTTCTTTTCCACTGATGTATTTTTAATGTAGGTGAACTGCATTGTTACAGGTATTAAGTGACGGAGTGCATTTGATGCTACATTTAGCTGTGAAAGAAGTCAGATGTTCAAATGAAACCAGAGCACCATCAGGCTGAATGGCAGAGGACACAGACACAAGGCATGGTATTGTAAAGTAAAAAAGAAATCATAAATGTCTTTCCATATGTTTTATCATTTACATAGATCAGATCACAGTCATCTCTAGTGAGCTCAAGAGGTTTAAAAAAGGTTGAGATAGAACATCATGCTGAAAGGTTGCACTAATGAAATAAAAAATATAGATGTGAAAGGTAAAGAATACAAAGTGTGAGACAGAGAGCTGTGGAGGAGGAAAACACTTTATTCCTCAAGCAAAACATAATGCAGAGAATAAAAGCCGAAGAGGACACAGAAATTACAGGAAAAAAATATCAAGACACTGACAAAGCAACACACAACGTATGGAGAATATCACAGAGCAGAAAAAGCAAAACTGCATCATAAATTGATTTGACGCTATTGGTTCGCTTTTAATACTAAAACCATGAAGGGACTAAAACTTTAACCTGGCATAAAGCAATGGCAGTCGACTTTTATGCTGGTATCTCCAATTTGCACTAGCAGAGATTTTGAATCCAAGGTTTTGGAAGAGGACTCAGAATTTGAAAATAAATAGTGATGCGGACAATTTGTATTTTTCACTGCAGACATCATTTGAAAAAAAGTGTTATTTTTGCATTGCCTATGACTGTGAATGTGAAAAAAAAATACTCAGTGGTTCCAGTTTCTAAAAAGACAAAAACCTAATTCCTGAGAAGAGAGGACAGGAGGCATGGCCCTTGAGGACAGCTTTCTTTAAAGTTAATGATTTTGGTGACTTCTGACTAAGACATAAGTGTGGGAATCACTGAAGACTTGACTTCTATCTCTCACTTTAATTTTTACTCTGCTAGTCATCTGAAATATATATAAAAGAGCAGCACCCTCTCACTGAAGAAAACTGGTGCAGCACCCTCTCACTTAAAACAGGTGACACTGCTGTTCACTGAAAGGCTAATTCTAATTGTAGTTGCTCTGTAACTTCACTTATATCAAGCCAGAGCAACATTACTACAAATATGACTACTACACTGGTGTACTGACATCAGCCACAAACACACAGAGGTAAAAAAGAGCAACTATCGAGAGTAAGGGACCAACTCATAAGGCAGGTTTCCTGACATTTTTTTCCAGTCTTCAGTTAAGTTCAATTTTTTTCAAGAAGTGGTACTTCCCGTCTTTCTTGGGAAAGCTGCTCTTCAATCCCTAAGTCTCACCAGAACACTTTCTTTTTTTTACAGAAAGTGTTAGTATGGAAAAGTTCAAACCTACAGTGTTTTGCCCACTCATAACTGTAACTCCAAGAGTGCATACCTGTAGTCTTTCAGTGCTGCACTGCAGTATGAATATCCATACTCAGTCTGGAGTATAAATGGCCACACAAAGAAACTGTTGCATTGCAAACTCATTGCAATCCACTTTTCAACAGCTCTCCAACATACAGCCTAAGGATTCTTCTACCCAACAAGGGCCCAGGAAAGTTAATAGCACCAAAGCTCTTCCCAGTATGGAAACACTGAATTATATTCTTATCAGAGTTCTTCCCAACCTGTTTCCCCAGACTGCCATTTAGAAAGGTGTTAATTCTGATTAACTGTAAGCCACTAGCTTTTTAATCAAAGATGGGTGGAAACCATAACATCTGCAAATAGGTAGCCAGATATTTTAAAGCTAGTTTACTTAAAATAAAAAACAAAATAATAGTTAAAAAGAAGTCATATATTCCCCAAAAACCTTACTCTTTCTTTTGAATAATAAGATAACTTGTAAAATCCACTATAGCTACTATTTACACCATTTTACTGAGGTTTTTAAATATGTAGGATGCCTTGGTGTCTATGTGCACTTTTTGCTGTGTGTTTCAAAACTAGTTTGAACTCAGGAAAAATTAAATTAAAAAAAAATGAATGCTGATGAAATTGTAGCAATTTCATGTTGTAAAATCTTCAATCACATTATTGGTTCAAGACTTGTTGACCAACTGTTTTAAACTTTTAGGCTTTTACCTGAGTAACTGTGAAGGTTTGTAATTCGGAACTGAAGGATGCAGTGTAAAGCTTTTGAATTTATTCCAAAGCAATATGTTTAAACTGACTTTTTTTCCTAACCCAGAGTGTTTGATCACATACTGATGAGGATATACAAGGTAATAAACATATCTCCACCTATTGCTACCAGAAAAAAAAAAAAATCCAAACAAAACCAACAAAACCCCCCCCAAAAAAAACCACAACAAAAACAAACAAACAAACAAACAAAAAAAACAACAAAAAAACCCAAACCAAACAAAAAAAAAAAATAAAAAAAGAAAAAAATTTTCACAAGTGTTGGTCATGAATCCTTTAATTACTTTGATCTCTCAAGGCAGAATCCACAATCGAAGAAATGAATTATAAGAAATGATAAGAAAAAGAGTTTATAAAAGTTGAATAATATACTCTAATAAAATCAAAATTTTATGTTCATACACTTAAGAGCTATTCAGAACAGTTTCACTATGAGGACTACTAATAAATAGAGGAGATTGCTCAGGGTGGTGGTGTAGTCCCAGTCTTAGAAGGTTTTCAAGATCTGACTGGTCAAAACTCTGAGCAACTTGGTCTGCCCACATAGCTGACCCTGCTTTAAGGAGAAAGGTGATCTAGAGATCCTAAGGTCCCTTACAACCTGAATTGTTCATCAACATGGAGAACCTGTGAATTGTCCATAATGCAATGCAATTGGTTGTAATAGCTTTGCATTTACTTCAAATCTCTTCATCCTTATTTAAACACATGAATTAACTGAAAGCAGAATAAGTTATCTTTGGTCAAGATTCAGAACTACCTTTAAGATTTAATCTGTTGGTTTATTGGACCAGCTTCAAGTTTTGATTTATTGTGATACATTGGTAACATGATACTTGCTCCAGATTTTTTCCCATGGTAAAGAGCTAGCAAAGGACTCAAGATTTAGACATGAGGTCAAATTTTTCTTTGTGAAAGAGTTGCTGCACACACATTAAAAGGAAAATTTTGAGTGATTCCTACTCAGAAAGCAATTTCTTTTAAGCCAATATAATGTTTACTCTGAGTCCATCTCCCACAGCTGGCTTGAAATATCTAGAAGAGTTTCAAACTTTATTGATTGTTATTTCTTAAATATATTGACTGTTTAGAAAAGAAAAAAAAAACAGAAGCAAAGAAAAATAAAAAACCTATAACTGTATAAGGTAATGAGACCAAAAATGTGTCTGTGTTCTCTAAATTTTAAATTTCTACAGAAATCATAAATTATAAGGGGAAGAGGCCAATAAAAGTCTGAGTCTTACTTCCAAAATTCATTTCAGAATATCATCGGAGGAAAGTCCTGAGTCACAGGTTTTTGTTCTTGAATTTCACCCTCTGTTCCTAATTCCTTCCACCTTATGATTAAGATCCATCCACAGAGGAGGTTTCTCCAGTAAAGGGTAGAGGTGCATTTGGAGGAAGCATTTCTCAGTGTATTTTGCATAATGAAAAGATTTAAAGGGCTGATACAATAATATTTTAATTTGACCTAAAATTACATAGGAACACAGCATATAAAATCAAGTCTCCACTCATGCCCTCTGTTTATCAAAATCTTCTCTTCCCATACAGAACAGCATTTTCTGTCAATGTGTCCTAGAAGAGTAACTGAAACAATTCACAGGTGTTTAATTACCTGAGCAACTTACTTTACTCCTTTTCTTCTGTTTGATGAATACTAACTTTTTCTGTGCCTCACTTACCCTGAAATCATATATCATCCCACAGTCAATAGTTCAGTGCTTCAAAACAGGAAACAGGCTAATAAGAAAGTTTAGCCAACAAAACTTCCAGTAAGATGAAATAATTTTCTAAAAGTGATGAATAATTTTTCTTTATCCCGAATGTAATGTTCATCCTTTAAACATTGAAGTCTTAATGAATGTCATAAGGTACATGGAATATCTTAATGGGAAATAAGTATTTCTTTACCCAATTGTTCTTTTTCCTCAGGTGGAAAAAATATAATTGACAATGAAGGACTGCACTGCCCCTCCACAACCAGTTAGTAATTCATTTGTATACATTGTGCATACTTATTTCAACTATTGCATCAAAACTTTTTTCTGTCTTGGACTGCCTAACAATGAAATAATAACCTTTATCAAATAAATATGTCTTAATCAAATCAAGACTTCCTTCTCAACGTGTGACCATCTCTTCATTAGAATGTTTTCTTCCTGTTTTATCCTTGTAATCTCGTATTTAACTCCCGAATGTTTCAGTGAAGCAGTTATTCAAATGAGTCACCTTCACATACTTCTAAAAGATAAATCTTTAAAATCAACTCTTTTGATAATTAGGAATTAGATTAAATCTAAAAAGACAAACACGTTGCACTGATTAAACTGTACAGTTAAATTATTATGTCTCATATTGCCACAAGATCTTTATTTGTTAGTCTGAGGAACACCACAGAGTGCTGCCAGTTATGTGTCTTTATCTGTGTTGTGGAGGTCAGTATAGGACAGGAATATTTCAGTAATCAATTTAGGTATTTCAAGCCCCCTTATCTCCCCAGGGAGAGGAAAAAGATTCGTATAATATTGCAAAACTGTAGATAAATGGTGAAGCACAGAGCACAATGACAGCTAAGAGTGAGAGCAGTGATATAAAGCTCTTATGGGCACTGAAAAAGTGGCAGTTTATTTAGCCAGAGCATGAAAACGTTGTTTCAGAATCCACTGCTATCTTACAATTGGGGCATTTTAGGTTATGTGAGGGAGAACTTTGCACATATACGTACATGTTTTGTCCTTTTTTTCTGCTGCTTCATTTCTTTATACTGCCTGAATCCATCAAAGAAGGAACTATATGACTTTTTTTTTTTTAAATATTAAAAAAAAAGATTTTAAAGCCCAATAAAATCAACATATTGCATACAGGAGAGCACACAAGTAATAACGTATGAGTATTCAAGTTAAATTATATAGGAGAATTCTTTATGGATCCTTCCCATGATGTCAACTTAGGTCTGTCTTTTCTTTCTCTTCATAAGATATTCAAGCTGTACTGTTTTAGCACCTGTAATCATGTCCACATAATTCAGTAAGATTCAACTGATTACCTTATACATACCACTTGAGTTCAACTCCTAGACTCATTTCATGTCCTTGCTTTGTTCCTCAAAAGGTTTATTTGGTTTGGTTTTTTGTGGCATTCAAAGACACAATGGGAGACAGGATATCTAGAGAAAGAACCAAATTTAGTAAGCCAGCCCAAGTCTTGGTGCTGAAACTCAGGCTTCTAATTACTGCCAAGTCCAAATTGTTGGTCCCATGTTTCATTGCTACCTTTCGTTTAAACACTGTACCTTAACAGTGTTCTAGTATATTTGTTCACTTCTTATCACGAAGAAAATCAGTGGGCATCACAGAGAAATATTATCCTGAGGCAGTTTGACATGAAATATTCCTGTGGTGTGTAATCAGATGCTTCTATAAATAGGTAGAACTACAATATCATGAAATGACACCATACCAATTAAAATTCAGCACATGCAAAATCTGTTCCTCCCTCTGAAATTTACTTGGTTCAGAGTGTTTCTAAAGCAGACGCAGTACTAGATGATTAATACATCAACCTCACAGTATGTTAGTTGATTTAGTTATGAAATACATGAAAATTATACAAATGTTTCTTCCTTAACCTCTTCATTTAACATTTCTCCATATGGCAGATGAGCCACAAAATCTGGTGCAAAGATTCTGAATTATTGATGTATTTCATTCCACAAATGGAAATTGTAGCAGGTGTGCTTGAAAGTCAAGGAAACATGAGGAAAGCAAGTTAAATCTATACTCTGTGTGCCATATAACTCCACTTTCCATCACTTATTCTGGAACAAATTTCATAAGCTTGTGAACAAAGTAAGTTTAAAAAAAGAGGAAAAAAAAGCAGTTAATGAATTCTTTTTAAAGAAATCCAAATGGAGAAAAAAAAGAACCACCAAACCACCAGAAAGGATTCAAATAATATAGCATCTGATGATTTTTAGAAAACATTGAGAGATCTATACTAGGAAAAAAAAAAAACTAAAGTGTTTAAAGCTCTAATTCTTTCTTTAGTACTGTTCTCAAAATTATGTTGAGATAAGCCAAGTTGGATGGGTCTCTGAGCAATCTAGTCTAGTGAAAGGTGCCCCTGCCCATGGCAGGGAGGTTGGCACTAGATGTTCTTTAAGGTCTCTTCCAACCTAAATCATTATGTGATTATCTTTTTTTGTGATAACTTTAGCTTCACAGAACAAAGTATGAATCTTTAAAATAAAACCACAAAAGATATTGAAAGAGCTATCACAAGGGTATCTCACACTTCTCATATTATTGACATCACACACCAAGATCAATCTTAACAGCTTTTAGATGAGATATTCATGGTGCCCAAGTTAGGTTCTTGCTGTGATTTGTCCTCATGAGCAAACTTTTTATCTGATTATTCATGCAGTCTTTAAAAACCATCCAAGCCTAGAGCTCACAACTGATATTTTAAGTCACAGTACTTATAATTCCAGCACCCAAAGATAGGTTTGAGTGAGAAAGTAAGTCAGTATTCGTAGCTTCGTTATCACTCCAGAAGTTTGCCACCTTCAAATCAAGTTTCACACAAATAAAAATATGCATTAACCTGATATATGAATTGTGATTGCCAGAAAGTGTTTTTAGAGTGAAATGTAAGACTCAACATGGGTGGAAGCTTCATGCTGAAGTAATTATTTTTCATATATTGTATCTGGAGTCAGCTTTGCGTGAGAAGGCAAGATGCTTGTGTGGCAGTTAATCCTGAAAAAAAGTAGGCATCTGTGCCTGTCAGTCTGTATATAGGAGTTGAAAAACAGCACAACTGAGTTGTGAAAACAGGGGACCAAGTTATGAGAAAACTTTGTTTTCTTTACGTTGATCCCTGTGCTACTCACTAAGGTCCTACCTGACCTCTGATAGCTGCACTGATGTCGCTTTTGCAGCCTCCCTCAGGAGTTTGGCTGTTTGGCCCATACAGTTCAAAATCTTTTCTTAATGTCTAGCCTAAACATTTCCTTCCTTAGCCTTAGGTCACTGATCCTACATCTTCTGAGACTGTGAATAATTTCCTGCATTCAATTTCCACTGCTGTATTTGAAGGCATGAGACTGAGAACAAAATAAGACAGAAAACGAGAGGGGAAAAAAGGTCTCTCTAGTCTAAAAAATGCTCCTCAGCTCTCCCACTGACTGTGAGTTACAGCAGGATTATCAAGGGTTTTATACTTCCAGTTTTATCACAAAGTTATAAAGACCAGACAATTGTATAGTACTCTTAAAGCAACACTACTCTAGATTAAACAAAAATAATCAATAGATGAGCACATCAAACACTGACAAGGAGCCTTTTTGGTTTTTTTTCCATTTCCACTTACTGGAGGGGAGCCAGCAAGCTCAATATACTCTAGTCCAAAAGAGGTTTTAATGAAAAATCTTTACAATGTAAGCTTGAACACTGCTGTTAATGCTAAAAAGAGAAGACAAAGTACTCTGTCATAACTTTATGTGAGGCAATTAAAATACATTTCCACATTGTGTAAACAGATGACAAATTTGTTTTTTCAAAAAATCACACAGGGGTGAATTGAATGAGTTTAAAGAATTAACCATTTGCATTAGGATGCCAAGGGCTATGGAACTCTTAGTGAGATCACAGAGGTAATGAACCACTGGGCATACTTCATTACTCATGACAGTGGACACGCAGTTG
This sequence comes from Pyrocephalus nanus, assembly GCA_038380795.1. Lineage (NCBI taxonomy): Eukaryota > Metazoa > Chordata > Aves > Passeriformes > Tyrannidae > Pyrocephalus > Pyrocephalus nanus. The sequence continues at coordinate 44,025,118 of CM076265.1, read as the reverse complement.
GGGAAATATTGGCTATTTCCCCAGCATTTTACTTGAAAAGTTTAATCTGCTGCAAAACTCTATAAAGTATTTGAAGCAGCAAAGAAACTAACCATACTCAAACTGAAAATAAATCCCAAAGCAACTGAGGACCAGATAAGAAGAAATTCTGTATATATTCTAGGTATACCTCTTCATTTACCGAGACAGGTCTTCATAGACAATTGATCTTCTTATGTTTATGCTACATTGCCTGAGCCCATTCTATGCAGAAACAATGTATCAAAATGCAGTTATTTAATTTTTAAACAACAATGATAAAAAGTTTTTGTTCATTGTCTTCACTGCATTCTGGGGCAGTGATAATTTAACTAATAATTTAACTAATATAATTTTATGTTACATAATTTATTTATGGCACATATATTTTGTGTTGCTGTGGTTTATTACAATGGGCAGCCAGTAAAGGTGAACAGGGCATGACATGTCACAACCTAAATTTACATGAAACGCTTACATTTCATGCCCAAGATTTTATCTGATATGACAGAGACATAATTTTGTTCACAGAGATCCTGTACATGGGATCCAACTCAAATCCATAGAGTTTCCTCACCCATCTCCTTCAAATTCATGGCACAAGTTTACTTCAGCCTATTCCTAAACTTGTCAAAGTTTTGATAGGATATGTGCGGAGACATATTCTGAGGGAAAAATCCTACAAAATTTATTTAATTTTGGTAAATAGTTGTTTAAAAATTTTCGTCTATGGTTCTTTATTTTCATTCAATTTAAATGACAGTGTTCACTATTAAGAAAATAAATAAATAGCCAAACGTATTCCCCCAGCAAACTTGAAGGCTGAATGAAGAGAAATTCACATTTTACTATAACAAATAATTTTGAGCCTCTGTAGTATATACTACATGCTGCATTAAGACTTTGACATGTTTAAGCTTATAACTTTTTAGGGAAACAGGAAAAACTAAACAGAGAGAATATCAAAGCAAACAGATTTTTGTCCTTGATGGCAAAAACGATTGAGGTCTTCGAAGCACTATCTCTATACTGAAGAAAACTGTTATCTTTTAGACCGTCAAGGTTCCTCAATTTAAGAGACCTGATAGGCTTCCGTGACACTTGACAGCTTATCAGGGAAGAGCTGAACTTTACCAGGACTGTTTAGGGTCTTATACAAGAGGTTTCCCATTTTAATATAGATCATGTCTGCCTCCATCTATACCACTGACACCAAAGAGAAAAACATCTTTATTTCTTACTGAGTATAATAAGTTAAGAATATTGAAACAGCTTTTTGATGTGTTCTCAGTTAAGCTGAGAGTAGGACAGTGTGCAGTCTTTCCTCTAGATGTTCAGAGATAATTCTTTTTTAGTTTGTTTTGTTGTTGCTTTTTTGTGAGTACTTAAGTTCCAGTTTGAAGAGACAAAACATTCTAAAAAAAATCTACAGGTTAGACTGAGTGGATTTGAACATCTGCATTGAGCTTCTCTCATGCACCTCTGCCTCAAACTAATAACGGGTATAAGGGACACCTGGATGCATCTGTGAGAAAGGATGGAAGAAATATTGGTCAAAAATCAACTTTTTTTTCTGATGCTTGAAGAGCAAAGAGGAAACCTTACACTGCCATTTGATGTAAAAGCCTGATTGCAAGTGAAGTGTCCTCAGACATTTCTTTCCCCTTACACCCAGCCTATAATAGCTGACCACAACAACAGCATCAATAGTGGAAACTGTTGAAGCAGCTAACATAACATCCCCAAATCAGTTTAAACATTGATGGATATTCCAAAGAATGTTTTACATTTGCTAGTCTGTGATCTGTTTTATCAGACTTACAAGGCTAACCTTTACAATATTGTATTTGTTATTAAATAAATAAATAAATAAATAAATAAGGGGGGGAAAGACTCTTCATAACCTGAATTTATTGCCTATAAAATCACTTCCCAGAAAGAAGCCTGCTTACAATCAAAAAACCCACCAAACTGAAACAGTTTACTTGTGATCAATTTAGTGCTGGTAAAACCCTTATTATGGGTAAAAACACATTCAAGGTTTGTGGCATTACCAGTAAAATCTGCATGGAAACTAACATTCTGTGGCACTTAGAACATAGGGGTAAGTTAAAGGATTATTTATAAAATCAGAACTTGATGTCTACTATTTTGGAGAACAGTCATGTCTCCTGTAATAAAGCTTCAATCTGAGATACAATTAGTGTAATCTCAGTCCAGATATTCATACAAGAACATGACTATAGACCTCAGAGATTTGTTACAATAGGAGCAAGGCTAAGTTGCACAATGAAACACTCTTATATGGAACCTCATTTTGTCCCACATTGGAAAGCAGAAATAAAAACATACAATTTTAAAAAGAAGAAATGCTTGTACAGAGAACTGTATTTGCAATTATGGAGTTTACATAAATACATATAGAAAAAAACAGTATCTGAGCTGGAGGATAACTTTAAAAATGCTTCAAGGAGAGAGTAGAAGATTAAGGAAACTTAATCTACTCTCTTCCCTTCATCATAAATATTAGCCCTTCCTACATTTTCTCTATATTTTCAGTGTCCTGTCCAGGAAGAAGCACTGAGTCACCTTATCTTCTAGGTGTTCTTTCATTTTATTTCTGAAATAAATTTAATTTTCAGAATTTTAATTTTTATTCACAATTTTCTCCCACTGTTGTCTCTCTAGTCTGTCTAAACCTATATTGTCTCCCTAATAATTTGGGGGGGGGGTGCTTTTGGTGACATTGATTTCATAATAGTACAACACAAAAAGGGAAACAATTTTCACAAAAGCTCCAATGGTATTTCAAAATAAACTGTATTATATCATCTGTCTCAGATTCTTCTTGTTTTTGAGAAAGGATCTAAGCAGTGCCCATTGCTGAATGGTAGGAATACTGGCCACTGCCGTTTGATTTTCTTGCAGTAGTTCCATCCTTTTTACCTTAAAGGGTATCCATATTTTCTGTAACACATACACTTTCTCCGCTATGTGGAGAACATGCTAGTATAACTAGTTGAAAGGGTAGCTGAAATTTATTTTGTAGGGACAAATAAATACATTTTGGCTTGCTTCTGTGTCTTTTTTTTTTACCCCCACACTTCATTAGAAAATGTAGAAAACATCTTCAGTACAACTTAGCATAAATACATGTGAGCTGGTCATTTCTTTGTACAGAAAGCTTTTCTATGAGTAATGGAGCCCCAAAATTTAGATCCTCCCACATTCCTCATGCAGCAGAGCTGAGAGCAACTAAATTCTAATTTTGCATTTCCATACACTTTAAGGAACAGGCACATTGAAACTGTGATGCCACTGACAGCACAGGACATTCATGGATCCACAGCTTTCCCACTCCACATCAGCAACCTCATGAGAGAAGCTGCTGTTTCAGGAGAAGGAGAGATATAAATAGATCAAGAAGGAAGCTGCTGTCAGTCCCAAGAGCTCAGGGAAGACTGGGGTCAACACTCTGGTTCTGAGATTTGCCACTTCTCCCTCATTGCTCTAGTTGTGTTATGTAATGACAGCATTTTGGCTCCTATTTGCCAAGTTGTGAGCAGGCACAGGAGACACTTGACCCCTTTAGTGGTGTTTAGACATAGATTTTACTACAAGATCCAAACTTCACTGGAGACTCTCTTAATTTATTAAAGCATGAATGAAATTAATCATGTCTTGAACAGATTCCTACCTGCATCATTAAAGTACTTTCCATTACTAAGGTTAGGCAAATTTACATGTTCAAAAAAAAAAAAAAAAGAGGAATAAGGAAAAAATCTAAACTCAGACAACTGAGATCTCTACTGAATTATTGCCAGTAATTTACTTATAGTGATTTATCTTTGCTATGCATTTCAAGCAGTTTGTATTTATTCTTCATGTTGCTTCCATTTGCCAACCGCAATTGCTAAATGCTTTGATAATCAATAAGTCTTAAATGAGAGTAATTTATCCCAGAATCTAATGCTAATTTCCTGGGGTTTATGCTTTTCACACTACAAACAGCTACAGTCCGTTCTGATCATTCAGGTCAGCTCAGGTTCCTTTTAAGTGCAATACACCTTTGCAGTCAACCCAGTGCACTTATGCACAGCACAGATGAGTAATTCCTGATGGGAAAAATAGCTTGAAAAACAAAAAGGCAAGCTGGAAATATGACATCAGTAAACCGTGGCCTATCTGGGATATTTTCAGCAAAATGTGTTTCAGTCTCTACCATGTAACTGTGTATATCTCTAAACTTTTTGCATGTTTTCAGCCAACACCCTGATTTTTCTGTGTGATATGGTAACCATAACCCAGATATCTGCAATTTCCCATATTGTCCAAGAATCTGTTTCTTTTTGCACATATCATAGAAATGTCATTTTCTTTGTTTAGTTCCCATGTTTGCAGGTTCACATCTCCTTCTGCTCCTTAAATGTAAGTTAGCCTCTTACCTAGACTCCCAGAGCTCCTGTTGAATGACTGATTTCATGGAGTGGCACAGAGAGCAATAATGCAATTCACTGGATAGAGAAAGAAGAAAAAATTTCAGACTGGACTCAGCTATGCAAGGAGACAAAGAGCAAACTATGCTGAATTTCAAAGCATTCATATCTATCACTCCTCGGGCCAGGTTTCCAAAGAGCAGGGAACTTAATCCATTTCAAAGCAATTGCCTGCCATTGTGGCTGCCTACTGTTCTTTCTACTCTCCCACAGATGTCAAACACAAAGTGGTCTTTAAGGATTTTTTTTGGTATTGTGCTTCTAGAATGTTTTTATTATTAATTACAGTACTGTGTAGAAGCTCTGAGCAAGATTCTGTATTACTACTCTATAATACAAACTAATTATGATTAATAATGGCAGAAAGGAGATGGGTGAACTAGTAGTGTTCCTAGGGAATGATTGGCTGGATTTCATTTTGATCATGAAGCTGGGGTTTATGAAGGGAATTGGTATAATTTTTGTGAAGTCAGCAAAAAAAGTTAATCTTTATTTCACTCTGAAGGTACGTTTAAGAAAAAAAGGGCATGTTCTCATTTGAAGTTAACTCCTCTGTAATGAGATTCAAGGGGAGAAAAGAGCTTAATCACCAGGAAAGTATGGCTTTGAAGAATGCAGTTATGTATGCATTATTCACAGAAACATAGTCAGTGATTTCACAAGCAACCAGACAATTAAGGAATTCAACAAAAACTCAATAGAGAATTTTAACAGAGTCAAAGATTGGTTTTCTAAAAGGTTCTGAGTCACAACTTCCCCAGCTGGCTTCTTCATGAGAAAGAGAAAGAGAGAGAGAGAGACTGGGAATGGAAGGGAATAAGAAACAGAGGGAGGAAATAAGAAATGGAGGAAGGAAAAGAAGACTAAAAATACATATATAAAGCAAAATTTTCTTACTGAAAGTCTTATATTATGGAAATTAAAAAAAAATATCATAATATGGGACTAATTACCCTTACCTTATTTATTTTTACTTGTACAGGAAATCAAACTAGAAAATATTTCATAAATTTAAATGACTGTGCTATTGGAAACAATTTAAATGTTGAGAACAAAAAAAAAGAAAAAAACACTAATCTTTTTACATTTTCATGATATTATTCTCTTTCTAAAGCAATAAACATCAGAAAGAAACTCATTCTGAGTTCATTTATTCTTGCTCTGACCATAATCACAGTAGTCTGTGATTCAAGTTTGCCTGAAGATTGTTAAATTGTGACTGAAAACTTGAGGGTTTGTAACTATTATTTCTGGACTTTTCAGGTTATTGGTGACTTGTACTTTGAATTTAAAGACTGCAGTGTAATAGTCCTCCTCTCCCTAGAGATAACTCTTAAAAAAATTGGAATTGCTGCATGTGACTTGATGCTGTTAATACCAACTAGAACAAACAAAGCCCAACCTTAGAGATTAGACCATCAGAGGTAGAGATGGGAGATATGAATCAAAATAAAAAGCATGGATGAAGGAAACAGGTGAATAAAATCTGCAATAGGAAAAAAAAAGAGACAAAATATACAGATACTCTGGAATCTCTCTTCTCTTTCAGACTTGCAGTCTCACACAGTATATGTATTACCCAATACATAGTTGGGTGGTTTTATTTGTTTGTTTGTGGGTTTTGTTGCTGTTGTTTTATTTATTTTTTAAATTTATTTTTAAATCCCTAATTTCATGACTGAGGTCTTATTTTGGTGGGCAGACCTAGATATTCCACATGAATTCTTGGATAAGATTGGGATTTTTTTAGGATATTCCACCTATTGTCTAATTCTACATGACTGTATTGATCTTTTGCAAGAATAGATACTCTTAACTAAGAATCCACCAGGAAAACCTTTAACTTTATTATTTAGGTACCTAACACTGAAGGTAGATACAACTGTAGTTTTCACTGTGGGATACAGCTCAAGATTAATGGGTTGATAGCTGGTTAATGTTTTTGCTTTTGAGTATTGACTGTCAGATCTGCTGAAGATTATTACTTATATATCTTACTATATTATTATATATTTTTATATATATTATATTACTATATATACTAATATATATACTAATATATACTAATATGTATTATATTTATTATTATTATTATTATACTTATATATCAACATTATTTTCCCTTTAGAAACAGAAAATTTGAAGCAGCTGTCAGGGTAGCTAAAAAGGCATCTCTCAATCCTCAGCTAAAGTAAACCAGGGTGCAAGTCCCTTCAGCACCATCAAGGAGTAATATTTTAAGTCACCAGTCATACTTGCATCTCACAGCTATTTGAGCCCCTTCTTTTACAGAGAGACATAACTGTCAAATTCCAGGGCCTCATAAACCAATTGTAACACAGAGTCAGCCACCTATACTTGGTGGTGGTGGTGCTAAGGTGTGCAGGAGGAAGAGGGAATCATCACTATATAGCCAAGGGAAATGTAGCCCAAATAGCCCCCACCCCCTTCTTAAACCACAGCCTTAATCCACCCTTATTATAGGATCAACTGCATTGTGGTCATGCTGTTGATGACACCTCACATGCAGGCAGATGTCTGTAATGTGTTATAATGTCTGGTACCTTCAGAGGCACAGAGGAAAGCACCAGTTCATGTTACCCTCAGTGTATGGTTGTGTTTCATAGTTTTGCCCAGTGGTTATCATTAGCAATCACAAGTGCTTACTGACATTCATCTTAGAAAAATCATATTCCGTTTTATTTATCTCTCACAGAGAAAATAAAAGTAACTCTAATGCACAAGATCACTTGTAGGTAGTGTACAGACACTTGTCTAGGAGCAGGATAACCTTCTTCCTCTGTTAAGTGTTTATGAGCATAAAATGGAGCAGCTGCAGGAAGATGGACGATAAAAGGTACTCTGTCATAAACTAGATCCTTCACAAGACATGTCCATGATTCAGTGAGATTGGAACAAGCTGCAGCATGAAGTGCCACTTCAGAGAAGTGCTCTAAATCCATCAGAGAGAAGATTTCTTCTACAATTTTACATATTCCATCGCATGTCCTGAGTACCATGTCATAGTTCATATTAGGACAGGTCTCTTTCCCTGATGCTTTTGTAAATGGTAAATAAAATCTCCATGAATCTGTTTCTAAAGTCATGCCATTCATTTAAGAAAAAAATGAACAAAGAAACATTTAGCTACATATGCCACTGATGGGGGGACTAAAATTAAACTGGTTACAGATCTGAGACATAAACCTGGCATAGTTCAGAATGATCTTAAAAAGGCAGCAACTATTGTGCTATTTTAGGTGAAATAGGGATGAGTTCACTGCCTAAAGGTTCTGAAGATCCTTTAAAAACTGGTGACATACTAACAATGACCTTTTTTTCTTCCAGAGAACATGAAGGACAGATAGATCATGTTCTGCAAGGAAGATGAGTACTGAAGAGGGACTGTATAAATTTCTGAGCTAGAGTATCTATCAACTTACTGCTCCACTGGATAACTGGCATGACAGTAATGAGCCAAAAGAAGTACATGATTCATTAAAGGACAGTGTACATTAAAGTACGGCAAGATTTGACATTAGAAAATAAACTGTTATAGAAAATTGCAAATGCTTTCCTTCTCTCAAGCTTTCTTTTCTCTTAGCCAGCAGATTTTTCCTCCGTAAGACCAGATCATATTGAACAGTAAAGAACCCATAAATCACATACATCTGTTTCTTCCCTTGCTACCTACTCTCCCTCTTTGCTTCAAAAAGATGAACATGCATATTGAAAAAGCTTTCTTTAATATATGGAGAGATCAATATGTTTTGAAGAACAAAAAGGAAAGCCACAAAGACAGCTGCTGGTTAGTATTACAGGTGATTGTTCTGGTAAAGACTTGGCTTAGAAATCAGCTGTTTTGTAATTCTGTACCCCATGCTACAAGACTGCAAGAAACTTTGTCCTTTCAGGATCACATTAAAAGTTTATGGTTCTAGCTTTTTTCTCAGTTTCTTTTAGAGACTGATTCATACAAGACTGTGCTTTTTATCTCAGTTCCTACTTCTAACCTTTCTTCCAATGCAGGATGTATGGACACATTTTAAATACTAGAAAAACCTTAGCCTGGTAGTTGGTTTCTCATTTCTTCCTTGAACTCTGGTTTGTGCTTTTCCAAGTAGCATGTGGCTGTGCTAGATAAAAATTCATCACACTATAATTCTGAGGGACCAAAACCAAACTCAGTCTTTTGACAGAAAATACAAGTATACTTGGGAGTAGCTGCAGACCTTAACCATCTTTGTTCCTTTTATTTATTGGTTTTGATGAAAAAGCAGGATTCACATAAGTGTTGTGTTCCTACCTGTACAAGATAATCCTGACCATCTTTTCAATGTCATCTTCCAAAAGTGTTATCAAGGTCCAGGTTAACATTATTTCCCCACAGTATTATTAAGATGAATAACTATATCTGATGTTATAAAAATCTGAATGATAGGTCCAAATAATGTCTCACAATAAAAGATAATTGCAATCTACTGTCAGTCTATGTAAAGCTCAAGATGCCCTCAAGCTCTTTCTTATTCCCAGCTATATTCAAGGGGAATTTCCATTCCTTTCTTATTTTCCATGAAAGCTAATGATTTGTCATAATTTATAAATGTGTTTTGCTAGCAGCCACCTAAAGAATTTATGCTTATTCTTGGACTGAGGTAAATAACTCTTTGCTATTGTATTCATTCAGCTCAAAATAAAGTATAACTGGCATGAAATGTATTCAAACACTTTCATTTATCCTGTGTCATCTGTAGTTCTACTAGGTAAAATATTAATACTGATGAAAAAGTTCAGGTTTTTAGTATAGTGTCCAGATCAAATTTCCTGTCTCTCCTCTTTCTTTCTTTTTTATCCTTCCTTCCTTCTTTTTTTCTCTTCTTTCTTTCTCTTTCCTTGCTGTTTCCCTTTATTGTTATCACCATGTTTGTCACTGTCAGTTGGTCAAAAATGACCACCTTTCCCTTAATAAAAATCTAAAGAGCCTGTACCATTTAAAGGGATTTCTGTGAGACAGTCCTCTGACAAATAACACCTATGCTCTAGAAGTGCTAACTAAAAAAATAATTTTCTTCTGAAGCTGTTTCTGAAATGATTATGTTTTCCTTGTGTACTATACTGCCAAATGCATGTTACGCTGAAATTTTATTCACTGTTTATAACCAAAGAAATTAATGTTTGCATATTTAATTTAAATATACAGGTGGTTTGTTTTTTTTTTTAATTGAGGTACGTGTAGTAGGAAACCAGTATTAGAGTTTCAGTTGAGTTGGAGCTCTATGGAGTTTCAGGTGGCATTTTCTTCCTTATGATTTAAGCTTCTGAAAGCTAGGATCCAGAACTGGTTGAATTGTTAATCATTTTTTTATATTCCACAAAAACTGTTAAGCTTCTCTGTAGGATGGCCTATTCATCTATACTTACAATCTGTCATTGGAAATATAAAATATCTTTAAAAGGGTTTATACTTTTTCACTGAATATAGAAGAGCCTTAAACTAACTATTAGAGTTCCAAAACTTTGTCAGATTAATCTTCCTTTTTGTTGCTTTCTTTTAAACTCTCCCTGCATTATCAGCTACCTGTCCAATCATATGACAAAACCTCTCCTATTTCTAATTGAGCATTTCAACATTACCCCTTCCCTATCTCTGCACAGAAACAGGAAAAACAACATGTTGATTCTGCCAATGCCTAGCAAAGTTTGTTTCTATATCAGTGTTCCAGATATCAATCTGCTTAAGAAAACTGGAATTTCTGCATATATATAACTTGAGAGGGGATGACCGGAAAGCCTGTGGTTTAGGTCCATGTAGTTCTTGGTCAACAACATACTGAATTAACACAAAGACTTTTTTCATATTTTTTGGCAGTTATTTTGCTGGTGTAAAACTTCATTGTACAATGCAGTATTTTAACAATGTCACAATGCTAATATACAGCGACTGGTAATCTGGCCTACTACATGAATAGCTGTAAAATGGCTTTAGAAGGTTACAGAACTGTAATTTTTTTACTCCACATTTGACTGCATTCTTCTGATAAGAAATCCTTTTATGTAGAAAGTTTGGTGCCGTCCTTAAATGCAACCTGAAAAATATTAACTGAGCACAACCACTAAGATTGACACAGGTTTTCTCCCAGAATACAAATTCTAACTCTAACTGCATTACAGCCTTATTAATTTCCCAATGTTTCCAGCGTGGCTTTACTAGCATGCTTTTGCAAGTCATTAATTGTGCATTCTGCCACTCTAGCTTTAATGACATTGTAATTTATTCCAAGACTGCTAGAGAAATGAACTGTAAAGTACAGTTTTCATTAAATGGCCTGAAAAAAGTAATAAATGCACAAATAAATACTTACTAATAAACAGATTATTCATAACTATTTCAAAACACCAAAATACCTCTTGAGGAAAAAAAAAAAAAAAAAAGAAAAAGATAAAATACTGGTGAAGGTGTGAAGTCTAAAATGGCATTTAAGGGCAAAATAAACCATGATAAATCTTATCAAATATTCCCATTGAAACATTGTTTATCTCTTACTTTTGAGCTATAGTACCACTGAATTTCCATTTATTTTCAACTGCTCCTGCATAGTACTTCCTGAGCTTGTAGATACAAAAAAATATCTTGAAAATCTCTCATGGATGTTTCTAGATTTTATTCTTTTCTCACAACCCCTGAAATTGTAAATAAGAATGATAGCAATTTCAAGCTTTTCTCTGACTGTGGAAGATGTCATTTGATAGCAACATTAAAATAAAACAGGAGTCTTACAGTATAAAAGCAAATTTTTAATAGTACATGAAATGACCCAGGAAGACCTAGTAAAAAAAAGAAACCATAAAACCCAAATAAAACCACCCCCAAAGTCTGCAATTTGCATAAAAATCTAGAATCTTGCAGTGTTCCAAATGTCTGGGTTCTGAATTTGGCAATGGACTGTACCAGACATGTCGGCTACCCATCACTACACATTTACATGATTATGGTAATATTGCGTGTTCTCTCTATTGCCTTATAATTTTCATAAGAGGAAAGTGATGTATGTTTTTGGCTACTCTGAACCCTTATAATCATGGAATCATAGAATTATTTAGGTTTTAAAACACTTCTAAGCTCACTGAATTCAAACATAAATGCAACACTGGCAAGTCCACCACTAAACCATATCTCTAATGCCACATCTGCATGTCTTTTAAATTACCTTCACTAAAGGTGATTCAACTTCTTCCCTATGCATCTTGTTTGAATGCTTACCCACTCTTTCAATGAAGAAATTTTCCCTAATTTATGGCCTAATCTTCACCTGCACAGCTTGAAGCCATTTCCTCTTGTCCTCTGGCTTGTTACTCGGGAGAAGAGGTTGACCCCCACCTGGCTATAATTCCTTTCAGGTAACTGTGGAGACTGATGATTTCCCCTGAGCCTCCTTTTTCTCCAGGCTAAAGAACCCCAGCTCCCTCAGCTTCTCCTCAGAACTTGTGCTCCAGACCCTTCACCAGCTTCTTTGCCCTTCTCTGGACATGCTCCAGCACCTCAATGTCTTTTTGTAATGAGGGGACCAAAACTGAACAGAGTATTCAAAATGTGGCCTCACCAGTGCCAAGTATGGGAGATAATCGCTTCCCTTGTCCTGCTAGCCAAATTATTTCTGGTACAAACCAGGATGCCTTCTGGCCACCTGGGCATACTGTCAACCAACACCCCCATTCTTACACCAGTATATTTCAAAGCAGATTTATTAGCACGTTTCTGGCCTAAGATTTGATTAGTGATATAATTTTGACATCATTATAATTCTTCACAAGAGGCTTAATTGTCTCTACCTTCAGGTAAAATTGGAAAGGACTTTTACTTCTTCTGAAGTCTGAAATGCTGTGCATCAAATCCATCGGCTTATATGACACATTTCTACCTTCACCTTTATTACCAGTTCACTGCATGGATTCATTTTTTTGCAAATGTCCTTCCGAAGCCCTCCTGTGTGCAATAGTAACATATTGTAAGGGTCTTCCTTCATCCAATATACAATATCACCTTATATTATATCTTTGATTTATTTCATTAGTTATTTTTCTGATTGTGTCTAAATTGGTTAGAAAGACTTGATCTCTGAATAAACTTTAGAGTTCCTCTTTATAATTTTTTGATCTTTTACAAAAACTTCATTTTTGCTAACAGAACACCTATTGAGAAATTGAGTCTCTTCTGTCACTTGAGTGACTTCTTCACACATCAAAATTTCTAAATTCCTGAATTCATTCCTGTCAGGCTCCACCTCATAATTCCTTTACTATTGTCCTCAGATTTCCATTTCCCTTAATTTTTTTTTCATGTGTTTATTCTTTCTTATTGTGAAACTGATTCACTTTTACACTTCCCTATCTATTATGACCAGTATTATCAATAGCACTGTTATTGTCACTTTTTTATTTTAGCTAATCATACTTTCTTTTTTTTCTTCCACATTTTTTGATAAAATTCCTGCAACTCACTTTAGGAGGCACCTACTTCTCACTGGAATACAATTTATTAGAGTTTGCAAAAAGAATGCATTATAAATAAAATACAACATTATTTATATTCATTTCCTTGTTTTGTGCAGGCACCAGCTGCTATTCTCATGAATACAGCTATTAGGAAGTTAGAAGTGTCAAAAGACAAAAAAAAGAAGACATTTGAATAGGAAGATATTTTTAAATCATCCTAAAATCACGAAGCGTTAAAAAAAAAAAAAAAAATCCCAAACTGAAATATATTTGTAACTATTGCAAATAAGAGACATTCAAGTCCCTTTCAAAATTTTTAGAATTAATTACTCAGAGGAAGTCTATATTTGATGAATTATCTAATAATATACTAAAGAATTTTTAAAGTGACTATTTTCTTACCTCCTATCATCAGTTCAGTTGTAGCTGATTCCCTCCTTTGTACTATTCAAGCTCTAATCTTTTTCCTCTAACTTCTATATTTATAAGGATGATTTTTGTTTTCAGGAATATTTTCTCATTTTGAGAAGAAAACAGGGTATATCTAAGAATTTTCTGTTGATATACAGCACATCAGTCTTTCCTTGTTTTATAGCTGCTACTTGTGCTTCCTGAAAGTAAGCTATTACCAGACATTTCAGAATTAAAAGATCATTTATGTTTTAAGTCATTGCCAAAATGCCTTTCAACCATCAAGTTTTGTCTTCATAAAAGCCTTGCAAGTTTGCTAAAAAATTAAGATTTCACAGCATTCACTGAAGTGCTTTTGAGAAGGACAATAACCTGAAGATATAAATCCAATTATTTAGTTTCCATGAAATTAGCATAGTTAAAGTTGATTTGATTCCTGAGGGGATCCTTTTGTACATTTCTGAAAAAGGAAGGAGAACATGATACAGTTAAACTTACTATGAAGTAGGAGGAAGGAAAATTTCGGATACTTGTATTCTGGGAAACCTTGTAGCCACAGCCAAAATCTGTGATAGTCTCAATTATTAATAAAGATCAGAGAAAATTTTTGACTGTTCCAAATTTGAAGTTACTGCTTTTTTGTAAGTAATTTATATTTCCTTGCAACAAATTAATCAATGCATTTGACAAAAAGTAGATCTGATAATATATTATTGCAATGGAAATTTTTTCTAGGAATTGGGGAAAACTAAAAACCAGGACAAAACAATCATAAGAGATAAAAAACCTCTTCCTATCTGAATAAATTCTCATTAAACTCTCAAAGTTTCAAGCATGTAACCAGACTAATTGAATTCTTTTTAATATAGGCTTCTTGATTCAATTATATCTGGAACATCAGATATTGGGATCCTATTGAAAGGCATGGGATGGAGAAGACTTTGAAAGGGAAAATTACTGAAAAAACCAAACTTAAAACTCAGCTGATGTCTCACACATTTTTAACAAGCACCAAAATTCAACATGTCTTTCAAACTACAGAAAAGACTACAAAATATGGAAAATTAGTAACTGTTCTTTCAGGCAGTTGTAGAGAGCAATGAAGTATCCCCTGAGCCTTCTCTTCTCCAGACTAAACAACCCCAATTCATTCAGTTGCTCCTCATAAGACATCTAAACCCTTCACCAGGTTTGTTTCCGTTCTTTGGACACAAGACCACATGAAAGTTGTTACAGGGATGCAGAACAAAACCCAGTGATTCAGCTGGAATTGCAGAACTTAGTATATTTTCAACAAAAATAAAGGCTGAAAATAATATACTTAAATTTATATATTAGACATTGTGTGAGTTGACACAGGTAGGCATCCAAAACAATTACAAAACTAGATATTAAAGGCAAAGAGTAAATTTATTTCATTACCTCGCTAATGAGAGGATCCCGGAGCAACTCCTGGGCAGAGACACACAAGCAGGAACGCAGGTACCATTAGCCTGAGTCCACGCTGGTGGGCAGTGGACCTGCTGTTTGCAGGTTACCGCTATGCTGTGATCTCCCCTGTACTTTTATGATCTCTGAGCTTAGATCTCCTCTTTTCCAAAATAGGGAGCTTAAGCATGTCCATGAGAGTGCCTCCAAGTCTCCCAAACACCTACATGATCTCTACATAGAGATTTTACTTCTCAAACAGAGGACAAACAGCAGTAAGCATAATATATGGGGTTTCCCACACTGTTATTCTCCAGGCCTTGAAATTCCCAGCTGCAAGGTCACTTGAGTGAATCTACTATCCTTTTCGCCATTCTTCTGCTTTTAACCCTTTCCTCCTAATAGACATGGAGAATGGCAATAATTAAAAATAAACTTCATATACCTGCAGTGCACATTTCAACATCTAGTCTAATTTAGTCTATCTTGTTTCCTATTAAATTTAATTGAGTGAATTAGGGCTTTTCAGGATTTATTTGATCAACTTTATCTAAGATATTTTTAAGATGAAGTATATTACGACTAGAACCAATTAGAGCTCATGTGGTAGATGATTATAATTACTGTATGAGAAAGCGCACACAACCATTGTGCAAACAGCTTTGGGAATGGGTCATTACCATAGTAATCTTTCTGTGAGAATATCTCCATTCTTCACAGTAAATCCTGTGAGGTTTATTATAAGCATGTATGGTAAGTATACCAGAGAAAAATTAGACTACAAACATTTCTAAAGTTGTGTGGAAAGAAGGGTTTCAGTCATCAATAAATATTTGGGAAAAAAGCTGTACATCTTCTCTGTATATAAAACAGTTTATTGTTTGTTATAGGTCTTTAACAAATACTTCAGATTTGGATCTAAAACATATCAAGATGCAGGAATTTTCCAGGATTAGATTCTGGCCTACTTTTAACTCTATACTTATAGAATAGAGATTTACTATGCATGCATAGAAATGGAAAATTTTTTAACTTTTTCCAGGCAAAGCATCATCGGCCAGTCGAGGGAGAGGATCGTCCTGGTCTGCTCTGCACTGGTGGGGCCTTACTTTGAATATTTTGTGTGCAGTTTTGGGCACTACACCATAAGAAAGACACTAAGCCATTAGAGAGCACCCAAAGGAGGGTAACAAAGATGGTGAAGGGCCTTGAGGGCAAGCTGTACAAGGAGTGTCTGAAGTCACTTGGTCTGTTCAGCTGGAACAGAGGAAACAGCAGGGAGATCTTATTGCAGTCTACGACTTCCTTGTGAGGGGAAGAGAAGGGGCAGGCACTGATCTCTTCTCTGTGGTGACCAGTGACAGGACCCAAGGGAAGGGCCTGAAGTTGTGTCAGGAGAGGCTTAGGCTGAATATTAGAAAGAGGTTCTTCAACCAGAGGGTGGTTGGGCACTGGAACAGGCTCCCCAGGGAAGTGGTCACAGCACCAAGCCTGACAGAGTTCAACCAATGTTTGGATGATATTCTTGGGCCCATGGTGTGACTCTTGGGAATGGTCTTGTGCAGGGCTAAGGGTTGGATGCAATAATCCTTGTGAGTCTCTTCCAACTCAGCATATTCTGTGCTTTTATGGAAAAAGTAATACCAGCTTCTTTATTAGTGACCTGGTTGCTTACAGAAATGATAGACATGCCTGTGAACCAAAAATCTACTCAAAGAATATTTTCATACTATGAATGAGTATGCAAAAGTGCAATCAGAACACTGCTTGTGTGCCTCTAAATATAATAAGACTCTTCATGGGGGGGGGGGGGGGGGAATGTTACAAAATACCCTTGGGCTTTGATTTCTTGCAAATAAAGCACAAATGTCCCCTTAGTATAGTTCTGATTGAAAGGCCAATTAGCTGCAGTTTAGAGATACTTTCAAGATGTTTTAATTTTTGCTAACTTTGTCAAATGTTCTTTCTGTAAAACATTTGATTGCAATTCCCACTATGATTGATAGAGATGTTTCCTTCAAAATATTTTTGACAGACATTATAAAGCAGAAACCTTCCATATTCACATATCTTTTCTTGTACATTCATCACTATATCTAATAACTGATTGATCTGAAGATTAGCCACCTACAAGTGAGAGTTTTCATTTGGAATCTTGTGTACTAGTAAGGAAAAAAGGGTCTATTTCAAAACCAAAAAGCCATAACATGAGTAACTACTCTGATACCCCTCATGATTTCTGGACACCAACACAAGCCTACTACCTGCAATCTCTGGATCTCTGTGCATTTCTGTGCCTAGTGCAGCTCATCCCTTTCTTTCTCCCCCAAGAAGGCAAATTTTTTATCAGATTTTTGTGTTTTGAAATATAGGAGTTTATTTTGTACAAACCGTTCAAAAGAACCATGGCTGAAAAGACATAAATCTAATTGTTGTCCCTGCATTTTATTTAATTTGGTGAGGGTATGTTTGTTTCATAAATTCATGCAATAATTTATCTGAGAATTGACCTCAAAACATAACTGATCCTCCACTTTGGCCTGAAAACTACCAGCTGTCTCAGCCTCTCCTCATAGGTCATATGTTCCAGGTCCCTGATCATCCTGGTGGCCATCCACTGGACTTGTTCCTGTTTGTTAGTGCCTGTCTCTTCTGTGTTGTAGGATTCAAAAGTGAATACAGTACATCAGATATGGTCTCACAAGTACTGACTATTGAAAGGAATAACAACTTTTCTCAACCAGCTTGATGAACTGTTGCTATTCTGACCTACTATGCAGCTACCATTATCAAGGGCACACTGATGACTAATATTCAGCTTCTTGTCAACCAGGACACTTATGTCCATTAAACAAAGTTGTCTTCCCGCAAGCCTGCCCACATTTTCTACTACTATGTTCTATTTTGTTGGCCTTTTTTTCAACATATTTCTCCAGGTTGCTGAGTTCCCTTTAATTGGCAGCTCCCCCTCCCCAGCATATTGACCATTCCCTCTCAATTAGATGTCACCTGCTGAACTTGCTGAACTTGCTGAACTTACATTCTGTTTTGACAGCAGTTAAATAGTGATGGTATGAAACAGCATTGACTTTTGAAGAATGTCACTCATAACTGACTTCCAGGAACACTTTGGACTTTTGATCACTACTCTTTGACCTTGTATTTATTTTAATATTGAAAAGGGAAACTTTCTGCAATCTCAGATAAATACTGGAAAACACAAAAAAACCCTGCATTCACTTGCTTTGCTTTTTTAATATTAATTATTTGCAAAGATACTGTTTGCAACAAAAGATATGCCAAATTTACTCCATTTATAGATAATAAAAATAATGGACATGAAATTTTCACAAATAGTAGGCAAGATCTACTGACTAATTGATCAGGGTTTGTGTGGATCCCCCATCGCTGGGTGTACTTTATGCCATACAATAAAATATTCTAGATACTTGTTAGTTTTTAACAAAAATGTTAACAAAATCAACCTCTGCTCAATATGTTACATCTCTATTCCCATACCTACAAGCAGTATGGATATGTAATTGTATCTTTTCCTACACTTTATTTTTTCACTTAAAGGTTTTTTTGTGAGTCTTGAAAATTATTGAGGTTAACTCTCCTGTCTCTGTATTTTGTACTTCAAAATACCATAATTTAAAGTGTGTCTTTCCAGTTCTCAGTTATGTAGGTCTTGTTCTCTTCTTTCTGTACAGACTTTTACAAAACTTTAGTCACAGAATCACATCCACTTTACATGTGTGGCAGGTGGTTTTGCATGACAGTCACAAAAACTAAAGCCAGTAAAAGTAAGACAAAACTCTTCTTCTCTAATACATCAATAAAATACATTTTATTTTAATTTGATTGGAATTGTTTATATCCATGCCTCTACATTGTTTTATTAACTGAATTTTAGAATGATTCTGAAATTTAAAAATAAATCTTTTTATAAACTTATTTTCTTATATGGTGCTGCTTCCTGTCTAAAACTGAAAAGTTCGTGTGAAACAATTAAATTTTTAATGACTGGCAAATTGGAAGATAAATATTCATGAAAGGTTGTCTGTCATCAAAATTTGTTTATTAGAAACAATCACATATGGGAAAACATGAATCATGTGCTAAAACTAAAGTCATTTCCAATGAACAAATAATTTTCATCTGACCAACTCTTTCATTGTTATATCAATTTAGTGCAATATTTTTTGAAAATAAAAGACTGATTTTCTCAGATTCTATGCTAAATTGGGAAAAAAATTATAGCCTAGTGGTTGCCAAGGAAAATAATGTCCCAGACCCATTTCATGGGACAAACCAAGCAAAAAAGAAAAAGAACGATGAATGAAAAATCTGCTTCTCAGGTCTTTTTTTCAGATATGGTATAATACATTAGAAAAAAGACCTTTAGATAATGACTGTCAAATAAAAAGTATGCCATTTATGAAACTGATATATTTAACAGGTATAGGCAAAAATTAACATGTTATAACGCACAAAAGAACTTCAATGACAGGTATAAATCCAAATGATATGACCAGGACTCATAAGTAAGATAAGGTACTCAAGATGATCATCTTCAGCCAAGGTTGTTTTTTATCTTAGTAATCAAAGATGCAACACTGGGTCTGTTTCTCTGTTTTTCTTCACTTCTACTGAACAATCTTAAAGAACATGAAATTACTGAAAATTTCGTAAATTATTCAAATTTTCATCAAAAGCTTAAACCAGTCACAAGCCAATTAGTCAAACAGTCAATGAGAAACAACAAAAAAAATCCTTACTTCAATATTTTTAACATTTTAATATTTTAGCTTTACAAAGTTCCAGATAAACCAGTCAGTTATGGTTAGAATGTCAGCCAAAACATGTAGCAGCTGGAACTCATTTTGCACTATCATTAGTCAGTTAGACATTTTGCTTAAAGCAGTTTACTAAACTCCTTAATAATTGAG
Organism: Pyrocephalus nanus; assembly: GCA_038380795.1. Classification (NCBI taxonomy): domain Eukaryota; kingdom Metazoa; phylum Chordata; class Aves; order Passeriformes; family Tyrannidae; genus Pyrocephalus; species Pyrocephalus nanus. The sequence goes on along the minus strand of CM076265.1, from coordinate 44,005,320 downwards.
GTATGGGCAGATAACAACTTAGGTGATGACTTAGGTTTTTATGTTTCTTCAGTGATTATAGAGGAAAGCAAATAAGCAAAATAGCTTAGATGAGATGTTTAACTTCTGATAGTTAATGCCAAGTAAGATGAAATCCTTTTCCACTATCATTTTTTCAGAAATTTCTTTCTAAGATACTCATGATTTTAGATCTGACATTTTACTTCCTATGTACACAGGGTATTGGCACAGTGATTTAAAAGGGTAATTGACCTTTCCATACTGTCTTCTGCCTGCCTTCAGCAAAATATAAATTATTCCACAAAATAGTCTAGAATAAGATGCTGCTGCAGTTATTTCCTGTGGAGTTACTCCATTTTCAAATATCAAGGTGTTTTTTTTATTATTAAACTCATTTGAAAACATATCAGCTATTCCAGAATAAGCCAAGCAGTATGGTGAAAACTTCTCAAAGCCAAATGGGCTAATGTCTGAATTAAGAGTTAGAGAGTGCTCCCAACATGGTACTAATTAGTGCCGCCTAAATCACCCACGAATATCTATTGTAATTTTGCCTGATGCTACAGTAGCAAGAATTACAGTTCTTTCAGAAAAACTTGAATGGTGTCTAACCTGAATTTTACAGTACAGAAATGCCCACAGGCACACATAGAAACTGTATTGAAGCTTTGAGAGGGGTGAGTTGAGAAGCCATCAAAAGAACTGAACACATTCTTTCTTCAGTTTCTGTTCTGAAAGGCTGTAGAGCCTTACTATGCTGTCTGTCACTTATAAATCTTTCTACATGGAAAACACTGTTTACATTTAAGTCATTATTATCCGTTCCAGAGTCTTTCCCAGGCAGAGGTACTGCAATGCTTCAGATGCCCTCAGGGATCTTCAACTCTAATTATTTACATGAGTGAGATTTTAAGACACTAAGAAAGATTTTACTTGTCTAGTGGAAGTATAATGCAAAGGTTTTAAATGCAATGCTGAGAGGCTTCAAAAGAATTCCCAACAAGTGAGACTTGGCAATGCTAGCTCAGTTAAACTAAAGTGGAAAAAGCTGGAATTTTAACTTTATCTCTGGGAGCTCTTGCTTTTGCCTATTTTGCCTGGATCATTAATTTTACTTTCTTTCTGTGATTTAGTATTTTATTTATCTTTTTCTAGACTCCAAGTAAGGAAAAGCATTTGGACCTGAAATCTTACCAACATGTTATTAAATTCTGCATATTCAAAATATCAAATAGTTTAGGAGACCTTTTTGCTTTCTAATATTTAAATATGAATAGGTAAAAAATATATTTTTGAAGTTTAAAGCAAACTGTTACATGACTGAATTATTTTCCCATATTTAACTATTGGTCCACCTGTTCTTTCTGTACAAAGTATTGCATTTTGGCTATTTGTGTAGACACAAAAATATAGTTCTGAAACTTGTCTGAGAACCTAATATTGTTTATTAAGCTTCTTTGTGGTGTGATAACCATGGGATAAACCCTATGCAATTTGACTGAAAAGTACTTTGTTTTAAGAGATGAAAATACAAACTCTAAATGGAATCTGAACAACGTAATAACATATTTACACTGGATATATTTGTAAAATATCAAGAAAAAAATTAAAGCTGATTGAACTCATTCCTAAATAAAAACTTTTCGGGGTCCAACACTAAAATATTTTTCTAACTACCTGTATTTCAAAGCCATCTTCCCAGATCTTAACCTTTAATTCAGGTTATTAATCTTAAAAAAAAAAAAAATCAAACCCCCAGGCAGCAAAAAAACCCAAACCCAAAACTGAAAATAAACAAAAAAAAAAAAAAAATCAACCCCCCAGGCAGCAAAAAAACCCAAACCCGAAACTGAAAATAAACAAAACAACTCAGCCCCCTCCACCATCCCCCCACACAAAAGACCTTTTGAAATCCATGTCAATGTATCTTTGATGTCAACTGTCTTAATGAAATTCTTGATTCTAGGTCACTGCTGAAAAAATATGTACCTTAGAGTCATTGAGATAACTATCTAGAGATGTCAAAAGTGAAGAATAGATGTTAGAGAACAGGAAATCCCTACTTATGTTGAAACATTACATGAATGCATAAAATTATTAGTAGTAATTTTTAAAGTCTATAAAAGATTACAGTGCTGCCTCTGTAATGTCATTCTGGGAATTTCCTAGATAAATATGGGAGAACAATCTAACAATTAAACTAGAGTACGGCGAGATCTAGTGTGACCTGCTGTAGTGTGCCATGTGAGAAATATATACACACTTCAGTTTACTCATATTAAGGTGATATGCAATATTAATTTTTATTCTCAGAACAGTTCATAAAGGCAATTCAATGGTCTTGTCATGCTATGCATCATGATTATTACTTCACCAAATAAATGCATTAAATAAAACAGGGACAAAACAATTAATTTTTATATATGTTCTCATTTTCTCTGCCAAATACTGTTACAGAAAGATTCACTGTACCTGACTAGACTGAGATTGCCTGCCATGGGTTTGCTAGTGGATAGTCAGACAAAACTTTTCAAAGATTATCTTTACTTTCACCCATTTTTAATGTAATTTTCCTCTCTTAATTTTTTAGATGAGCTATGTTTAACAAATAAATAAACCAGGGGAACAAAACAAATCTCCCTTCATGACTACAGTTAAATCTTCTTTGCTAAAGCAACAGGAGAAAGAAAGTGGATTCTGTTAACAGAGGGTAGTACAACCACCATATCAGTGGGGATGTTCCCAGAGACATCAAAGCTGGGGGTTGGATAACACAGACGGAAAAGACTCATTCCTTCCCATGGCTGCATAGTATTGATAAATTGGAGACATTTAATGATCAGAAATATTACATACAAGGTTTTGTCATTCACAGATTATAAGAATTCGGTTTTTATTTATTTCTGAAACCATGACTATGTGTATTTTATTTTTTACAATTTCTCTTAGAACTCTATAAAATCACTTTTCTTTTACTTAAAACTGATCCTTTATTTCCAACACACTGAGATTGCCTCAGAACTTGTATTTTCAGAAATTTTTAGTCGCCTTCTGATTTCTGCATAAAAATATTTGCTTCTATTCTCTTTGTCTTTTTTGGGTAGAAATTATATATATTAGATCAGAGAACAGCAGCAGTTTTCATACTGCCCTGGATAATACATATCTCTGAGTCATGTAATGAAATTACAGCTATGTGGAGCATCTCAGTGAACGCAATGGCCATATCCACACTCCTACAAGGCTTTTTAATTGTGGTCCTCATCATTCTGAGTAAAAATTTTAGATTCTATAGTGACAATAATATAATGATAGTTTCTACTTCTATTCAATAGTGTTTAAGAATCAAGCTAGTAAAGTCTTAGTGTAACAAAGTCATATTTATTTTTCATTGAAGAAAAGTCATTCATTACCTTTAAATGTGATGTCAGTTCTCTAACTATGCTGCAATGAAATACCATTCTATAAAGATAAGAATACATCTTAACCTTATAAAAAGGTTTAGGTAGTCAGCTCTTCAATTCACACTTCAAGTCCTACTATCTTACAGATATTCAAGCAAACCTAGGCTTTCAGTCGATGAACAAGTTAAAACTCTGTAATGCAGTTGAAGTTTTATGAACTCTTAGTATAACTCTTCTCAAGCAAGTGCAAACAATTTCTAATTCCTTGTTTTCTCTTCCCAGTGAGTTGCACTTTATAGTAGAGGAAATTCCAATTTTCTTTCAGGCTTGGAAACATGAGGTAGGTTTCACTTTGTTTCATTTTTGTTATCTAAAAGAGAGGTACCTATCTGTCTGTAATAATATAACCTTTCTCTACAGTCAGTGGAAGCCAGCAGACTTTTCCATGCTATCCTGAGAAAGTTTTTGAAAGCCTTTGACTTTCCTCTCATAAAGCCATATAAAAATCTTAACCCAATCTTCTTGAAGAATAAATTTATACTTGTGTTCCATTTTTATTCATCTTTAGTTATGTTTCAGTAATGTCTGGTGCTTATTTATGTTCCCGAATAAGAAATAGTATCTTCTTTTGGCAGTGTTAAAAAAAAAAAAAAAATTACATGGTGAGCATAGGTATAGTTTATATATATATAGTTTAACCACTGACAATTATTTCTGTAAATGCAGCACTGGTTGCACAGTAAAATATGCATTAAGTTCATATACTTCACTAGAAATGAACAGGAATGTAACTTTGTTCATCTCTTCTGGAAACTGCTTTTAATATAGTGTGGATTCTTTTACATATAATCTATTTCAGAGCAGACACTTTAGGGTACATGCAAAGCATGCTATTCCAGAGGGGCAGATGTCATGCTTTCTCCAAAACTTCCTTATGACAACAACACTGAATAACAGCTACAGGTTTTCATTAGTGAGTCAAACCACATTAATGAGGTCTTCTCTGCATTTAACCCAGAAACAGCAGCACTGAGAAGACAATTACTTTGACCAAGGCTAGCCCATTCAGTGACAGAACAAGAAAACATGTTTTCCCTAAATCTCATTCCAAGTCTCTAAACTAGGCTGTGTCTAATCTAGTGGTTTAGAAAAAAGAAGGAACATGTAGGACATTTACAATTACCATTTCATTGTCTATCTTACTTATTAAATATTTCTTTATAGAATAGTTGCCATTTTTTGTTGAAAATTGCCCATAATACATAATTAACTAGCCAATATGAAAAAAATACAAGTGTGAGTAATGTTTTACAAATATTATTTATTTAAAAGTATTTTTTATTTTGTAACAAAAGAATTGTTATTTTTCTGTGAGTGAAATTTTCCTCATTTGACCAGCTTGGTGAAAACTTTCAAGAGGGAAATCATGCCTATTTGCACAATAATATCGGAGATGACAAAATTTGGGGTTTTATAGATAAAAATTAAACCTAAACCTTTCCCTAAATGATGTAGATATGCATAAGTATTCCTGAGTTTCTAAGAAATTTATGTTGAAAAACCAAAGAGACTCAAATTCTAGCAGAAACTTTCACTGCAGATGTCTCCAAATCAGGCAGAGCTCAGATTTTGAAGACCACTATAGGGTTATGTACAGATATTGAACCTAGTTAGTAGTAAAAAATCCTTTAAAAGAAAAAACCCCAAAGTTTTATTGAATTTCAGGGAATCTACATCTGATAATATATATTCATTAAGAAAGGCAAGATAAAAATCCCACACGTAACATTTTTGTTTTTATAAATATTTTCTTTCTGGAGGATTTGACATATTTAAACATCCAGATACTCTCCAACACCAATGGCTTGTTGGAAAGAAACTAGGCTATCTTTTAGTAATTCACCTGAATCCTTACAAATTCAGGTGCTCAGTCCATGTCACTCACGACCAGTAGGTTTTCCTTATTATTCATAAGCAAAACTTTTTATGTAAAAACTCAGATACACATCAGATATATTGAATCTATTAACATTAAAAGTTTATGCAGTGGATGCATAAGACTCCAAATGCCCTTGTCTAAGAAACAGATAGTATTACCTTAAGTATAAACCAGTTCAACCTGTTACCCTGCTCTCTGTTCAATTTTTGTAACATTTCTTTTAGTTCATTTCAATTTGTTAGTATCTTCAAATAAAAAAGGTGGCAAGATCTGGATATAGTGTTCCTGGTGCAAATTTACCAGATATGAATGCAAAAGTATTTACAGAATAAGATGACTGAAGTTCCTCATAGGATTCCTCCAGGTTATGCTATCATATTTTCCATTATTAAAAAGTGGCCTTGATTTTTCAATGCTTGAAGCTACTCTGGTGTGAAACTTGCTTTGCTGAATAGATTTTTTTTTGTCACAAATGTCAGAAAAAGTATTTTACCTCTTCATGCAAAAGCAAGTAGCTTTTGCTCTCTCAATCATTGTTTTTGCTCTGCTTTTCTTTATTGATTTTACAACTTGTGGATTAAGATTGTTTTCATAGATGGCAGCTGATGGAGGCCAAGCTGATACTTTCCATGTGTCAGTTCTCTCCACAGATCTCTCTTTTTTTCTCAAATCCACTCAGTTGTCAGTTATATCCTTATATGTTCTTTCACAAGCAGGTTCCCGTGTCCCCTATAAGTTTACTATTGAGAGTAGACAGATAGACAGTGTGTTCGTGAGGATTACCGTATAGTAAACAAAACTCTTGTGAGTCTCCACGAAACAGGTTAGAGCTAAGGAGTTCTTCCAGGTGTTAGTGAGTAATTCTCATGAAAAAGCTTTGAGAATATATGTAGAAAGGCAGAATACAGGTAGTTCATTCAACCTGCCACTGCCATGTTAAGAGGGCCTGAGGAACAAGTGGGACTACAGTAAAACTATCAAGACAGAATTAGTATCTTGGAAACTGTTGATACTTCTTATCAGAAATCACAGTGAGAAAGAGATTATCAGAAATCAGTTTTCCAGGTCTTTATTCTTGCTGTTGGCATACACATACTTACACAATAGAAAATTGAGGTGGAGTCTCAACTGATATCACATAACAGATTAAAAATCTCTGTTTAGTTGCCGAATATCTCTTGAGGACAGGAAACTTTTGAATTTTAGAATTCTTTACATGCATTACACTGTCTTCTCAAGTTTGCTATATCTGTCCAAGATTTTACAGAATTGAACAGTTAAACTGCCAGGTTAAACTGCCAGAGGCAATCTGAAAATAAGATATTTCTCTGACTCAATCTTTTGAGGCTCTGTTCATTAAACATTCTCATCCATAGTTAATTTTGTGTCATCAAATTTTTCATGAATGGAAATGACTTTCCTTTAATGGTGTCTTTGATGATAAATAATAACTAATAACTGACAATAACAAATTCTTAGAATTTACTGAATGATCAGAAAATCTGACTCACATTCCTGAGGGTAATGAATTTTATCTCCTTCACAGAATGTTTTAACCATCAATATGTGGTGACTAAAATACTGTATACAGCTGTCTCATATGTATATACGATTTTTCTTCCACTGTCTGCTCAAGTCTTCGTCCATTCTCCAGTCTAAGAGGAATCAGATTATAAATACTCAAAGTCATTTAGTTGGCTGAGGGAGACAGATCATACTCCTTATTTCGTCCAGGTCCCTAGGAGAAAAAAATACTTGTAAATCTTTTGTAGCCTTGAGCAATATAAAAATGGAAGAGATAGAAGTCAGTGTAAATTTGTATTCATCTTTCTCCTTACCTGCAGCTCTTCAGTAAGTCCTGTCATCCAATCAGAATAGATAACTGTGATGGCTTGGCTCCAGTCAGCAGTCAAACACCTATCCAGTCTCTCACTTATTTGCCTCTCCCATGGGGTGGGCAGAAAACAGAAGGAAGCCAATAAGACTCATAAATTGAGATAATGATAGTTCAATAGTGAAATAAAAAGCTCTATGTGCTCAAAAGAGGAATTAAGTTACTATTCCCATTGGCAGGTAAGGTGTTCAGCCACTTCTGGAAGCAGGGCCTCAGTATACTAATGGTTGCTTGGGAAAGCAAATGCTATGACCATGAATGTACCTCCTTCCTTCTCCTTTATCAGAGCTTTTATAATATAAACTGTATAACATCAATAAATAAACCATTTAATCTGGTATTATTTCTTTTAGTATGCAGATTATTGCATATTAATGCAGACATCTAATTGTGCAGTTTATGAGCAGAAAATTAGTCAGTATGTGTGATTAGTCTTCATTTGGAGGCTAAAATGAAGAGAAAGAGCAGTAAGAGGCCATTGGGTTATATTATATTGATTAAACGAGGGGATAGTGGCAAGAGATATGTGCACACGTGTGAATTCCTGAAATAGGTTCTTGTAGTCAGTCCTACACCAATCCAACTGACTAACACTACTTTCTAGTCTTCATATCACATCAAGGTGTTGATACTATTTATAAATTGCTTTCTAGTGATTTCCACTCTCCCATTACATTGAAACATATATTTCTACAACAATCATCTTGAAAACTGAGGTAAAACATTTCTCCAAACAGTTTCCCTGACTCAAATATCTAGTGCCTCTTAGCAGGAAATTTTAGTGCCAAAAGGTCAAGATAGGAACAGTATTTTTGTTATTGACCTGAGAGGCAGCTAATTGAATAGATACTTTGGCTTTAATATGCCTTCACAGGAAGACCTTCCTTAATATTGTTAAACTCTTATTAAAATGTATATTTCCATCATGCACAATGCCCTACACTTGGTCAAAACACTGGGTACAAATTTTTGTAAATAGAAATTTACCCCTATAAACCTTCTACAGCTTCCTTTCAGTAGCAAAGACATTTTTGTCAGTCACAATATGCTAACACATTTGTTTCACCTAGAATCACAAAGTCTACTTGCAGTTTGGCATTACAAGTTTTACATTAGCCATTCACATTAGCTACAACAGATACTGTGGTAAGAATTTCAAACCTTGCTATGGAACACACAGAAGGCAATGGCAACATATGGAATATTATGAAGTTCTGTCATTTAAAAAGAGACCAAAGGGCTCTTACAACTGTATCCAGAAAATTAAGACCATGATATTAATTTGTAAGTGAATAATTTGCATTAAAAAGGTCAAGGAGATTTTTGTAGTATAAAAATCCCCCAACATTAGTAGTATTATTTATTTTTTAAATGTCTACAAAAGTTACATTCCAAGTGTTGAATGTGCACTGTAAAAATGACAACACAGAAAAAGAGTTCCTGTTCTAAGGGGCAGTGTTTAATTATGTAAATAGAAAGACTGAAAAAACGGAAAGATTTTAAACTAAATTGCACAAAGGCTCAGTGTAGGAATTTTCTTAATCACATGCAAACAGAGATACAAAGTCAGTGAGCTGAGACACATACCTGCAATTTATGCAAGTACACTTCCTGAACAGCTCCTGAAGACCAGTGGGCTTTTTGAAAGGGTTGCCTCTTGCCTCGAGGACTGCTGGTATCTCATAGGAAATATTGAGGAAGTGGGCACAGGACATGTAAGAAGAAAGATTTTAAGTAGTTCTGTTCTATATTTTTTTCTTGAATTCCAAGACCTTTTTGTGGGTTTTTTTTTCTCATAAAAAAATGCATACTTTCTCAATGTGTGTTGTTTTGGATTTTTTTTTTGTTGTGTTTTGGTTTGGGTTTTTGTTTGTTTGTTTGTTTGTTTTTTGTTTGTTTGTTTTGTTTTGTTTTTTCGTGTGTGGTGGGTTTTTTTTCTTTTTTTCGTTAATAAAGAGTGATCTTTAGAGACTTTAGTCTGGCCTTCTGATTCATTCTACACCTAAAGGTTTATAGCCTCATTCTTCCCGGTTCATAGTGGTATTATACTTCAGTATTTCTGTTCACTTAATGTTCAGAAGCACAGAATTAGTATTTGGATGGTATTCAAAAGGATGGTCTTATGGAGCCTTTTAAAAAGCTTTTACCACAATTTTGTGGCCATCAACATTTTCTGTATGTAATCATAAAGACAGGCTGGGTATATGGAAGTGCCCAGCACAAACAAAAAGATATAAATGACTGTGTAGTCTATAATTGCAAGATGATGTAGATACACCAGAAACTGAAGAAAATTTTCAAGTTTCCATTAAACTGGTTTGTTCTAATGTTGTGTGATTAACCATACAGTTCTAAAAAAACTTTAAGAAAATATTTATTTCACATACAATTTCCTAAAAATTATGGGGGCAAAATAACAAAAGTAAATTCTGGTTGTTCTTCTTTAAGAAGGTTTCAGTTGTGAGTTATAGTCAATACTTCAGCATTTCACCAGTGGAAGTTAAAGGGAGAGTGGCTATAAATGACTCAGTGTAAGACTGTATTTCATGTATATCTGTTCCACATACAATGTTATGAAGATACTTTTTCACACAGTTCCCTTCCTTGAAAGAACCGTTCCCTATGTTTAACCAAAGGATAGAGGTGGTGTTTTCCGGATCTTACTAAAGATTTAGTAAAAGTCCTCCACTTATGCCTCCTGGGAACCCTCAAACTTCCCTATATATCTGCTAATGTTGTCTCTGTTAGGATTCTAAGTTTAAATGTTTCTAATTATTGAACTGATTGATATGCTCCCAAATTTTTTTAAAAATTAAGTAACCCAGAACTGTGACCTTACAAAATGTGATTTTTTACAAAAACAAAGTACAATTTGAAATAAAGGCAAATTTTTTAACCTGATGACTTTTCTTGCAAAATCTTTGAGATGTAGTGCAAGTAAATGAGATTCTTGTCAAAGAATTCCATTAATCTTTATGACTAGAGGTGTTGGGAGCTAAATACAGTTGTCTCTTTCATCTGTTTCTAAGATAATTCCTTTCACCTCCAGGTGCTGCACAATCCTAGCTTACTTCCCTCATCGCAGAATAAGGATCTTCCAGTTCAAAAAATCAACAGTTATTTAAAAGAGAATAGAAACATCAGAGATATACGAAGATACAACTTGAAACAACTCTTGTTTAAAAAGACAGATGGAGTTCCCGGGATATTTTTGCAACAAATAAAGGCTATTCATTTGTAAAATCATAAGAGATGTGAAAAAAATGTGTTCAGTCTCAATATTTTTAAATTATTTGCTATAATATAGAATGAAATTATATTTTTGGCATATAATCTCTGCCATTTATTGTTTTATTGAATTTGTAGTATGATAACAGAGCTGCTCTGTGTCTAGATTAGCTGTATTAACCTTCTATATGGATTAATGTACAATACTGCAAGATGATCATCCAAGAGAAAAAATAAAAATTCCTGAGCTAAGAGTTCTGCAGGTCTCAAGGATTTTCACCTCCTTCAACTGTGTATGAGGAGAGGGAGTATTGCTTTAATTCAAGTTCTAGTTATCAAAGAGGGGATAGTGTGTTAGAAAGGTAATATGTACATTTTTAACTTTCTCTACCTTTGCCATGTTAAGACAAAATAAATTTCAAGTCTACCATTAAACCCAAGATTTCAGGATGGTATTTAACTGCACTGTAGTAGGTTAGCAAGTAGCAAATATTTTTTAAATGAACTTTTGTTCCAAACTATTTAGGTTTACAGTATTTATTAGCAAGAGGATTGAATCAGTACTGCATAAGGTTTACTGTACAGTTTCATATGGGTTTTCATTCCAGTTGCTTTTTCTATTTTCTCTCTTTCATATATATTTTCTATTTTCTCTCTTTCATATATATTCATACACAACACCCTCATAAAAAATATCTAATATTATGAATTCTGGAAATTACTTTCTCCATGAAACTGATTTGATTCTCAAGGTGAGAACCATTTTTTCAAGTTTCTGACTAGAAAAGACAAGCTGGTTCTGGTTCTTTTTTGGTTTTGGGTTTTTTTTAAACCAATTCCACATATTTCGTACTTACAGAAAGTTCTGCCATTATGTACTTCACTGCAGTTCCCATGGAAACTCTGTTGTATTTCTTTGTGTGTCTGTTTTGGTTTTTGATTTGATGCAGTAACAGCTGGTGGTCATTCTGCAATGTAAATTAAATAAAGAGTTCATTGATTTTACTGCTTTCATAGTCTCTCACTTCAGCATTGACTTCCTCTTCATATATCGGTTGAGAAGCACAAGATACAGGACATCTGTATAACCCATGTGTATTCACTTATGTCATATGAACAATATACACAAAGGTACATTAAAATATTGATGGGACCATGTGGAAATAAACTGAGCATTGAAAATGGCATTATGTGGGGGACATACTGGTACCTGAGCAAAAGATAGGGACTTTGCGTATGGCCAAGCATAAGTTTGGGTATAACATGAATTCCAATCAACTCTCAAATAAAAATTATTTTAATTCAAATAATATTATAAACTAGTGTTTCAGTTGCCATGGGCAAAGCAGTCTTGATACCAGGAGTATCACTTCATTTCATCTATTGCCAACTAACATAAATTTTTAGTTATGGTCTCATGTATTTAAAAAGCAAAGACAACATCACCCAGAAAATACCTTTTCTCCTCATTTCTCAGGTTTTGCCTCAGTCCAACACCTCTCCTTCCCCCCTTCGTAGTATCAATTTCCCTTGCTTTTGTAGCACAATACACACAGTCCTTCCTACACCCTTTGGAGAGGCAATGGGCAGTGCAAGATATTGAGGTCTATCTGCTGCTCTTTGCATCTTTTTTCCTCCACTGCTTCTCACTTTTTGAACTATTTCCCATGTTCCAGTGTGGAGTATTCAGGGTGACTCTGCCTTGGCAAGGGTCTCCTCATGGGCCCCACTCCCTCTGGGGGTGTCGGTGCCTGAGTTCCTCCACAGGCTGCCTTCACTTTAAGTCTTCACTTTAGGTTCTTGCCCCACTGGATTTATCCATGGGGCCCAGTCCCTCAGGGGTATCTCTAACCCAGCGTGGGTTGCAATAACCTGGTAAAACTAAAAAATAAAGGCTGTGTGGTGCCGTTTTGGCAGGTGGGGATTTTGCACATCTTCTCCCACACTACAAGCAATGGATTCTTTATGTAAAATCATATAAATTTTCCTTTACTAGTCTCCCACTGACTTTCTATCAATCACCCAAACAATGGTTATTTTTTTTTCTTTTTTTTTTTTCTTGTTCTAATACTATTCTTGTTCTTATACTATTTTGAATCCCTCAGTTAAGCATTTCAGATATAATTCAGACCACCTTTTTCTCTCTCTTCCCTCATTCCTTTCTTTCCTGAAGATCAACACCTAAGCAAGAAGCCTATGGGAGTAAGAAGAGCTAAGCAATTTTGTTAGATGTGTAATAACTTCTTTTCTCTACAGGCATCATGACCTTCAAGAGGAATGAACTCATGACCTTTTTCTCTCCTTATTAAAGGAATATCTTTATTACTGGCTGTAATATCAGACAGTAAAGTGAGGAAATAAATTCTATACACAGAGACATAATATCAGGTCTTATATTCACAGAAGACTAGATTAAGACTAGATTAAGTTGAAGACGACATTAATTACTGGAGTAAAGTCTGCAGATCTTTTGCAGCAAAAAAGAATGTACTTACTTATTTTTGCCTCTTTGCTAAGCTCTCCATACACATGTACCATAACAGCTGGAAATTACTGGTGGCTTTTCATTTGCATACTCCCACTTTATTAGTTAGCATGTCTGACTTCTTTGAAAATTTAGATACATTACTAAAATTAGAACTTCATTGTAATAATTACTTAATAATAGTCAACTAGATTTTTACAAATACATATTTATTGATATTTAGAAACAAAAAACATGCTTTCCTTCCCTCCAAATTTTACTTGGTTTCTAAAAATCTAGTAGGATTACATGGCTAACAAATACTATGAAAAGAAAATTTTAAAAATAGATACATAAGCTGAAAAAAGCTTACATTTCATTTGCTGCTAAGGATTCTTTATTCTTTTAAGCCAATTTTTCTCTTTCAAAGGGCAATTTGCAAAACAATTTGAACCTGTCGGAAACAATAATAATATTTTTCTATTTCCTGTACAGTGAAACAGGCCACACACATGCTAAGTACATAGAACATTTCTACCCTGAAGATTTATTTTTTGATACTATTATTTATATTTAAAATGGGAAATAATTTTTAATGAAAGAGTGATTGTTCTGCAGACATCTCTGCAATATATTTAACTCCTTGAATTATTAATATGTAGAAGTAGTTTTAGAAGCAGAGAGCAGTAACACAGGTAAGATGTCTGTTCCAAATTCTCTACTTTGAAGATTTTACTTATTAAACCAGAGAAATTATTCATCCATCCGAGTATCAGTGGAGAGGTAAGCAACAGCATCTACAGATTTTGAAAGTTATGGATGGAAAATACTGAAATGAATGGAAATTTTGTCATGTTGCTTGTGTGGGTATGCAGATGATTGCATGTTTTTTTAAAATATAGAATCAGCTATAAAAATCAGTATAAAAAGCATAAAAGCCTTAAACCTGTTATTGTCATTGCTTCTTTTCTTGGCAACTACAGCCATTAGGAACCAAATCTCCTTCCACTCTATCACATTTTTTTTCACACCTTTTCCTCTTCCATTTCAATGATTTATTTTTCAAAATATTTTAAATGGAATTAGAAGTACTATGAAAAGAAAATTTTTTACTTCTTATATGATGTAAAGACTGTACCACTCACACAATATTTAGGATTCTGTACTAAAATTGTCAGTGAGGATTATATTGTTGCACTATAGAAAAAGTTGATTAATTTCATGTTTTCTCTTTGTCCATCAGAAAGCTTAAATAAAAAACCTATTGAGGTTACAGACCCAGCAGTTTACTTGTGTAAATTATATAAATAAGGATTGGGAGTCCAAGGACTGTCAGTTCTCAAACATAGCATTGTGGTTTAGAGGCCTTAGTTCATTTTCAGAACCAATCTTTTAAGGATAACCTGGATTATGTGATTAGCTCTATCACATGTCCCTTTGATTTCCACATTAATTTTGATAGTTACCAGATACTCTTTTAGATACACAGATGCCCAAGATTCTATGTATCTGGTAAGCAGTTACTAGATACCCATAAACAGACTGGAGACGAGCACTTGATTTTTTTGAGGTACTGGACTTGCTGTACCTGTGCAGAGAAATTCTACATCACAGACACTCTGAGCCTAACATTAAAAACTTGGCATATCCAAGGTGTTGTGTACTTTTTAATCTGTTTAACACTGTCCTAGTTCTACATATTTAAAATCTTATAAACCTAGTTGAGTGAGAGGACCTACCAGAAAGGAGAGAATCCTCCCTGGAATATTGTCTTATTTGTTTATCAAAACATATTATTTATATAAACCCATTCTGTCATTTTAAGTGAAATAAATTGAAATTTAATGTCGGCTTCCATCTTCTGAACATAATTTCTTACTCCATAAGCATCAGTGCCTACATAGTGCCTCAGCTCAAAAGCATGGCTTGGATCAGCAGTTATTTTATTGCTCTCATAGTGATGTTAAAGTGGGCTAAACTTTGTCCCCATGATCCTGGTCACTGGGAATCTGACAGGGGCTTTGCCTCTTTCTTTAGTAGCTGCCTCTTTAGATCTTGATCTCACCTTAGTCTATGTATTTCTTCAGATATCTATAATCTGCAGCTGTATAAACTACGTACAGGATGAGCAGCAAGCTTTAGAAACACCATTCCATACTCTTCCATGAATACTGCCATTGTACTCCAAAATCATCATAGCCTAGGGTTGATAAATGTTGTGTATTTATCTTTCTCATTTGAAAAAATAGTCTTGCATTGTAATAGCTGTTTTTGCATCTGTTAAAGAGAACGGAGACACGAAAAAGGATTTATCCCTGTACGAAGGAAAGGTTAAGAAAAAAATAAACACAGGGCAATAAAAAAACTCTTAAATAATAAATTTACTGTAAATATCTTATCAACAATTTAGATGTTTGTGAATCTCTCTCTTCATGTACTGGGTAAATGAAATTATCTCTTTCTGCTGAGTAGGTATGACATGATTCATTCTATTTTTTAATCAAGATGATCTATTGATAAAAGACACTATGTAACAACCTGGCTGGGATCAGCTAGTTACACTTTATAGCAAATTTTAATTTGGATCATAAATTTCAAAGGGGGATCATTGCCTAGGGATATGAAGAGGTGTGCATAGAATGAGAAGACAGAATTTTGTTTTTTCTCTCTGAAAAAGGTATTTCACTCTTATATTGGCTTTTTAATGTTTATTTCTACACTACTTAACATTTAATGTAAGTATTTTATGAATTCTGTAATGTGATCTGCAGACATGAACTTTCAAGCACTTTTGTAATCATTCACATCAAGTGATGCCACAAAGATTTACAGATTTCAAACCTGGACTTGAGTAACACTTTCCAGTAAACCCAGGTTATTCAGGATACACACTGACCACTCCCTGAGCTGGCATAAATCTCTGTAGGTCAGCTGAAATCAGTACACTCACAATAGTACAATCGGGGTTCTACAATCGATTGAAATCCTTACTCCACTCTAGTGGCTAGATAACAGTGCTAAAGGAAGTAGTTACATGGGAGTTCATGACGTGGTGAGGAAAGTAACAGAGGCAGCCTGAAAATGTAGAACGTCAGAAAGGATGTGAAAGAAAAACAGAAGTAATTGTTTAATGTAGATCACAAATCTCTTTTACAATGAAAGACAGGAGGCTGGGACCTCATTGCCCACAATAGAAGAAAGAGAGAGTGAGAATAGATGAAACCCAAGACACACAGGAACGAATGGAGGAGCATTAGGAAAATAGATAAAATACAGTAAATAATGGCATGCACTTAAGCAGTTATAATCTCAAAATGGTATGGTGTGTTTGAGGCTTTTCTTTTGTTCTTTTTGCAGACATTATGTGGAAATATTCTTAAGCCATCCTGTAAATATTCATTAAGACAGGATTTGATTCGGATATTGTCTTTTGAAGTTATATGGAAATGGCAGGGTTTTTTTGCTTGAATAACCCTATTTCCTTATTTATGGTAACACATAATTTTATTTCCAGGATTTTCTGTCTGCCCAGATTAAACAGAACATCATATGGAAATCTGACCGTGGGCTAGCTCCCTTTTATACCTCAGAGCTTTATGTTTTGGCCAATCTTTTCCTTTAAACTGCCTTAGATTATTTAATTTCATATCTGCATCTTTTGTATTCCCAAATCTACTTATGTTCTCTGGTTACTTAGACACTCATTTGCATAATTCAACCAATTACCTAATAAAATTCTGTCAAATCAATATTCTTGTAGTAGTTTTACTGATGATAAACTATAAAATAAATCTAGCCATTACTTTTACTGTAAGCATTTGTGTATGTAATATCCAGTACCTCAATTTGCTCTCTTTCACTGTCTTTCTGGCAATATCCCCCCTATACTCCTACTCTCCCTTCACTGAAACATACAGACACTTTTTTACCACGTATGAATTAACATGTCACCTTTTGCCTTGAAAGAAAATCGTATAATTTCATAAAAAATTCCCTAAACTTAGAATAAGCCATATCATGTATATTCTGATGTTACATTTAAGCCATAACTTTGAAAGAGCTCCTTGGTAATGTATAAACATAGTCAAAAAATTAATCCCTCCAATAAAGCACTAGAAACTCTCCTAAACAACTTCCACTGAAAGCATTTAGAGTAATTTGTTTCAACATCTTGTGTGGCAGGAATGTATTTTAGGGTAAAGTGTATTTACAGATTGAATTTTTGGGTGACAAAAAAAAGAATTAAATTAAATTTTAAGATGAAAATAAAACCTGAAACAATAGTCCCAGGAAAATAATTAACCATTGTTCGGAGTTAGAATTTATTATAAATGCTAGAACATCTGAGTTCCTAGCTGGACAATCAAAACCCTTCTCCACAGTTTCACTTTTTATGTAACTATTGTCTGTAGAGAGATACTGTGATTTATGCTTATGGAGAGACAAGTAGAATACATAAATTATTAAATAATTTTTTTTACAAATAATTTACTAAATTAAGCCCTACTCATTCCTTATAAATAGTCTGAAGCACTTTATATGTTTTTAATCCTTTTCAGAAACCTTTGCCATGACATTGCATTTCTTCAGTACTCCAAAGGTACACAGAAAAAGCAAGATTTGGCTTCTTGTTAATAGTAGTCATCATTCTTTATGAGTGCAGGAACACAGAACAGAAGTACCAAGAACTACATCCAGGAAAATCAGATGCATAAATACAAAACTGAATAATTAGAGTCAGAGTGTTCCAGACAAAAATAAGCATATTCGAGTGGAGAAGGGTCAAGCACAGAGCACCAATGTAGATGGGAAAAACATCTTTTCGGAATGTATAGGAGGATAAAGAACAAGAAAAAAAATTATCCTGTTCTACTTGGTAGATTGAAGATCACAGTCAGAGCATAGAAGTCCTGTATGGCAGAGACTATTATGAAATATTTCATCGTGAGCACATATTCATGTAGGGTTTGTAATATAAGCTCTTTCTTTCAATTACCTTTTAGGAGAGATTATCTTTTTTGAATTCCACTGTACCTGAAAAATAAGCAAATTAACATCCTAGTTTATTTATATTACTTAATTTTTGCCATTAAGAAGGCTTAGAAATCAAATATGAGACACCAAAATAATTGCTACATTGCCAGAATAAAAGGCTGAAGAAAAACATAAAAACATTTTTTGAATTTTAAGAGACTATTTAAAAAAATTAATAAATCCCTGTACTTTCTGCACAATATGGTAAGAATTTCTTTATTATTATTTTTTTAGATAATATTTAGGATACAAGAAACCTTTTACCTAAAAGGACAAAGAAGAATGAAAATGGACTAAGTAGAGATGTTGAAGAATTTCCTGTATGGTTTCAACTGCATATTGAAAAGTACCTACCTTAAGCAATCTCAAGCCATTTTGGAACAGAAGGGAGGTTAGATGATCTATAGAGTTTCTTCAGTCTTCCATCTCTCTTTTTTTTTTCTCCTTTACATTCATTAATCTAATACAAAAGTGTGAGATTTAAATATCTTACAAGTTCCTGTAGGGCCACAAAAATTACTTAAAATTTAATGACTTTACATGACTATAACTTCAGAGTTGCCCAGGGTTTATTTTAGGTCATTACAGGCAGAACTACACTTTAGCCTCAGAAACAAATATTAAAAGTGAGGCTCTCAAGTGGAACCTTTAGTAATTTTTGCCTTGAGTGGTGCCTACAAGAGCAAAGAAAATGAAATGGAAAGAAAAGGTAAGAAAACTTCTAAAGAGTTCAAACAGAAAAGTAAGAGAATTCTCATGCAAAGTCTCTGTGTGTTATACAAATCCTCATAAAATGGGTGTAATGGTTAGAATGTAAGTACCTGGTAAATGAATCCGGTGGCAAGACCAAAAGAATGCCAAAATAATCTATTCATTTCATGAAAGGCATGACAAATGTATTATGTACCATAATCTAGTGCTCTGGAACAATAACAGAAAACATGAAGTGTCAAGGCAAAAAAAATAATTAAAAAAAAATTTCCCATGTTTACTGTAAACAAGATTTTGACCCAACTGTAATGATAACTTGTAGACGTATAATGATAACTACAAGATGTATAATGTTAAAATAATTCCTTGCAGAGTTTATGCTTTGCTTACAGTGTGTGGGTCTCTAGTGATTTATCAGCAACAAAAGTGTAAGTAGTAATGTAAGTATTTTTTCATTCAATATGTTTAAAAAAAAACTGAATTCAAGTCCTATGGTAAAAGAGTTAGTAGAGTGGGTTTATTAGTGTGTAAGAGTAAGATAACAAGATTATGGGGAATCTTTCCAGTGCTTTTTTTTGTTTCTCCATTTGTTTTCTCCCTTTACTACCACACAATACGTAATACGTACAATTACTAGACACTATGTTTATTCCTGAAGTTATTAGGCCTCAATTATTGTTTGCATGGTTGTGTTTATGACTTCATAGAACTGCTTCAGAAAGTGTTGATTTTTCTTTTCTTTTGCAGAATTGTTCTTTGATTTTTTTGCAGCAAAAGCTAACATAGGCATATCTAAATGACGTTCAAGGCTTCCTGAAGCAAAAAACTTACAAAGCCAGAGAAGGGCAGAATGAAATGCTTGTAGAAAGAGGACTTGAGGACAAAATTCTAATCAAGACTCCAAGATAGGGGATATTTCTTTCTACAGAATACCCATCCCATTCTGCTATTCATCTGCAATGGACACTTATTTATAATCCATCCATTCCAAGGTGCGATAGTGCAATAGTGCAACTACTAAAAACAGTAGTTTTAAGCTAAATGTCTAACAGCATTTCTTTTAAAAATAGATTTTAAAACTCAGCAATACAAATTCACTTTAGGTTTGCGCTCCACTTTTTTATTCCAGACTATGGCCAGACAACAGAGGCTTCTTGTGCTATTGGTAAAACCAAAAAAAAAAAGTGATGTGTTCCTTGGGATTAAGTATTAGAGATCAGCTGAAAGCTCTTAGAATTGATACAAGTAGATTTTTCTTTTTATACAAAAGGAAAATTTGAAATTACTTAGCATGAGCTGTATTTTGGAGAGGGGGATGTATGTTCTAGATTTTTTTTTTTAATTTTACTTTATTTCTACAAGGGATGGCTCTAATTACTGAAAAAATGCTTAGGTCTAATTGCATTTAATATTTAGAAAAGCAAGTATAAATCTGAAATGACATCATTACTATTATTTAAAATATTGCATATTATATGACTTCCTTTTTTTTCCATTTTTCAAAGGCCATTTGCCTCTGAGTACATTAGCTTCTATATTTCCCTTGGTAGGCAGCAAACAGATCGGCTAATATATCAAGGTGTTCATAGGTGTTTAATCAAGTTTTCTAGCTGTATTGCACTTCTAAAATGACTTTAAAAAAAAAAAAAAGCTGTTAAATTTCAAAGACAAGAACTTCATGTTTTCTGAATACAATGGTGCCTAGAGAGGAAGTTATTTTGACATTTGCCATCCTCTTCTTATTCCTTATAACTAATAAGAGTAAGATCATATACTTTTCCGCACACACACACAAAAAAAAAAAAAGTGTCAGGGATTAATTTAATGGCTTGGAATTAGAAACAGAAAAACATTTTTTTTTAATTCTTAGATATGTAGCTTAATACACCAGAAACACAGCAGTAATCTTACTTAAAAAAAAAAAAAAAAAAAAAAAAAAAAAAAAAAAAAAACCAACAAAAACAAAACAAAACATCACCCAAAAAAACCCCTCAAACCAAAACAACAAAACCAACACCTATCAACTGCTTATACTTACAAGAATCAACTGTATTCAGATAAAACTATCTCTTTTGTGTCTTTTAAAACATCATAACATAGAAACACAGAAAGGCCTGGGTAGGAAAGTAACTTGAAAATCTAGTTCCAACCCCACTTGAAGGGGCAGGAACACCTTCCACTATATCAGATTGGTCAGAGCCCCAACCTGGCCTTGAGCACTTCCAGGGATTGGGCATTCACAGCTTCCCTGGGCAATCTGTTCTAGTGTCTCACCACCGTCACAGTAAACAATTTCTTACTAAGAGCTAATCTAAACCTAGCCTCTTTCAGTTTGAAACCCTTCCCCACCTTGTCTTGTCACTACATGCCCCTGTAAGCAGTTTTTTTCCATCTTTCTTGTAGGCTTCCTTCAGGAACTAGGCGGCCACAATTAGGTCCTCCTTCTCTTTTCCAGGCTGAATAAACCCAGCTCTCAGCCTCTTCTCATGGGAGAAGTGCTTCATCACTCTATTGAGACTACTAAACTGAGCTAGTCATTCAGTGTGAAAGTACTTTTTCTTTCACGCACTCAGGACTTAATTTTAATCAATGCAACTGGGTAAGATTTACACTATTTGAGAACCTAATTCATTATTTTTTGATGACTAAAAATCCCAAATGAGATTTTTAAAGGGCTGGTAGAAGCCTATAAATGATAATTACTTAATTTATTAATGAAAGTCATCAAACTTTGGGATAGATTGTATAGCATATGGCAGAACTACTACTCTAATACAGTTTCTAGATGAAAAATAGGAAAATTAACATAACCAGAGCAACTTATCACCAGCTGCAATGAGAGAAAAGTCTTACAAGCATTCCACACTATTTCAGAAATTGACTTGTAATATTTATTGATCCATAAATACTGCAAGCTATGTTTAAATCAAAAAGCATCATCTGGCTTTCCTTGCATGTTTGCTGTGATAGCAGAGTTTATTGCATTTTTCAGTTTCCTTCCTTATTACTATTATTCTTCTCTTCATCTCTTCTCTATCGCCAAATATTACAGTTACCATGATGAGATCTCAGAATTTCAGCTTTCCAGAAATACATTTACCACTATCTGCAATTTTAATACAATCACAATTTTTTACTGTTTAAAACTGAAATTTTAATAATTAAGAAGGTTAAGAATAAATTCAGTGGAAGATTGCATCTGCATCAGTGTTGTGAGTTAGATGAATACATTAACAAATAAAAAGATATGCCTTTGTATAAGCTGTAAATATTGTAACTGTACTTGAAATAATAATAAAAATGTCAATAATATTTTTGTGGAATATTTCTGCATTGATATTTATCTAGTTCCTCAGAATCAGAAGTCATCCCTGGAAGTGTTCAAGGTTGACTGGGGCTCTGAACAACCTGGTCCAGTGGAAGATGTCCCTGTCCATCATAGTGGTATTGGAGCTACATGATCTTTAAGGTCCCTGTCAACCCAATACATTTTATGATTCTGTGATAATTTCTCCAAAAACTTTTCAGAGGGAACAATGAACATGGTAGAAATTTTAGGGGAAAAGTAAAGTCAGCATAAACAACATTCATAAATATGTCATAAATTATAGTATATAAATATATAATAAAATATCACAGGACATAAATCTTCGCTTCCAAATATTATGTATACTATTAAAGACAGCAGAGAGGATTTTCAATGTGCTGTTCTCTGAAAAATGTAGTATACCATGTTTTTCATGGTGCACCATGCTAACACTAAATTCCATGATGTGTTTGTGATGTTCTTGATTGCGTTTTAAAAAGTGTGAATAAAACCTGTTCCCCTCCACTTATTATAGCAGTTATCTTACTAAGGAACATAAAATGACCCTAAATTGAATTTAATGCAAAACGAGTGTGAAGCATCTGTGTACAGTATGTTTGTGCTAATCTTCATCTTAGAGTCCCAGTAGATATGTAGACAGCATCTTGAAAACAGCCATTTTAGTTCCTTAAAGGACAAGTGTAAGCAATCAATCAGTGATATTCCAAAGCAGAGAAAGGCTGTATTTTATAACACCTTAGAGTATTTCACAGCATGGAAGATGATTAACAGCATGTTAGGTAATGATGTAAGTGCCGTAGATTAGTTTACATTCTGCAATGTAAATACTTGGCAGAACTGATTTCTGAACAAAGAAACCAGGATTGCAAATGAGAATCTGGACCAAATCTAATGTGCTTTCCAATTACTTGTTTTTGTTTTGTTTAGATTAGTAAGCCCGGATTAATTTTTTGCATGTATCTGTAAAATATATAAAGCATAAACATATTTTATATATGTACATGTATTTTTTTCCTAATCCATATCTCTCATTCCCCTGAAAAATTCTTCTCTTTATTTTTAGATGAATAAAATTTATAATTATTTTTACCATTTTTTGCATGATTAAGTTACTGAACATACTGAAATCAAGATTCCAATAAGGATTTAGTTATGTTCATAATTCAAATACTATTTAATAGGAGTTCAGAGGACATTGCTCACTTTGAGATTTTCAGAATGTTTTTTTTTTTTCTGATGCGTAAAAGTAGAGAATTGTTAGAGACTCCAGCTAGATGCATTTTTGTTGTGAAATCCTTTTGTTACACTCCTCTTGAGATTTAATCTTATAAATTAACACCTCAAAGGATGATAGGTTTTTATGCAATGGCAGTATACACAAAAAACACTCTAGTAGACTAACAAATATGGTACTAATCTGCAATGGTAACCAGTGTGCAACCAGGGAAAATTTCTGGTTATGACACTCTGACTGCTGAATTAATTCTTTAGTGTCTATATTGAATTTCTTCTCAGTTTGGCAGCCTTCAAATTCCTGTGGCTTTTCACGTATTTCGCATGCTCTTTTGAAAGAGCGACATAAGCCTTTTTCAATATTGTTCACATGAACTACTGGAATAGAATGGCTTTTGTCTGAGCAATTCTCAGACACATCTGTATGAAGGGTCTCCAAGTAATCTGTGTTTCCATATCCAAGAATTTAATGTTAAAACAAGGAAATTCCGGATCTGAAAGCTCATATAAATCTACAATTTGCCCCATTCTATTGGTTCAATATTCTAAACTATTGAAAAATTCTGCCTCTAGAATAAGGAAACTAATTCCAGTTCTTTCAAACCCTGATTCTTACCCTGGAACTGTGAATTCTCTTGCACCTAGCAAGACCACAAAATACTAATTATAAACAACAAAAATAATTTCAGGGGCTCAAATGGATATTAAAAAGTAAAGGTTATAACTATCTACAAAACCAAAAAACAGCCTCAAGTATAGCTATTGTTACTTTCATAATGATGTTGACATTTTTTCTCAACTTGCTGTAATATTTTTTAAAAATACACATTTCTTCTTCCTTGAAATATGCAATTTTAGGAAAAAAGTGAAGTATGCTGTTACTTCATCTATTTTATTCTGCCCTCCATATACAGCAGCTTTATTTGTAAAGTTGCTTAAGAAAAAAAAAATTAAAAATTTTATTCTCCTTAGCATACTTTTTAAGTTTATCTTTCAAACAAAAAATAGTCACAGGTTGTGTTGAATTTCACCAGAGATGTAGGAATAGATTAAGCAAAGGTCATTCAATAAAAATATGACATTCATACTAATAGAACAAGAGAAATGACATGGCAGAAGAAAACTAACATTACAATGACAGCAACTCAAATGCACAGAAAAAAAAATATATTCGTGTGATAGAAGCCCAGAAATGTACATGAGTACAGGGGTTGAAGAGGTCAGCAGTGACCAAAATTACTTAGAAAAATGTAAATCTGTTCAAATATACAAATGTAAAATCTGTCCACATAGCTATAGTACTTCTGCCAAAGCTGAATGTAGGAAAAAAACCCATTTGCAAACTGGTTAAAAAAACAGTAATTTCTTCTTCCAGATCTTTACTCTAGAGCTGTTTCAAAACCATATTCAGACTCCTTTTCTGAGAATACCCCAACAGGTCAATCCAGATATTTGTTTTTATAAATTGCCATGCTATTCCACACAGGAAGAGAAGGAGACTTTTCAATAAAATAAAGATTCCAAGAATGGCTCGTAAACAGATTGAAATAATCTTAAAATTACCTGGATGCAAATAACTCACCAAATATTCAGAGTAACTCAAGTAATCCAATAACATGTTTTTAACAAACTCAGTAAGTGACTCACTGTACACTTCTTTTAGTTTCCAAATCATCTTATTTGTCCTGATCTTAAATCAAGGAATGTATTTATCTTTATTCCTCACTCTCTGCCACCTGTTCCACTGTGCTTTTTTTCTCTTACCTAGAGCATAAATTCAGTGGGTTTTTTTCTTTTTAATTCTTTCTCTCTCCTTCTCTCCCTCTCACTTTTTTCCCCCCTCATTCTACTCAGAGAATTCACTTACATTTTATTAGTGCTTGTTGAATTAAATGCTGTGTTCCTGTCCATTTGATAGAATACCAAAGAGATCATACATAAAGAAGAGTAAAAATGGATAAAACTTAATAGTCAAACTATTATTTTCTAACAGCCTCCTGGAGTGCTATAAATGGAAAATTTTGACTTTTTTGACAGAGTGGAAGAAAGAGAAGAAATTAACAAAACCTAGGAAGTGAAGCTCTTTCAACAGTGAAGACAAAATAAACAGCAGAAAGCTTAGACTTGGGAAAAAAAAAAAAAAGAATAATTGATAAGTAAAATGTTTTTCAGAGATTCCTTTGAATCAATAGTCACCTTTTTGAGAAGGTCAATGTCTGCTTACTACAAAAGCACTCTCAATTATAAGAAGCAATATGACTGATAAAATAGTCTCTTCTAAATGACTTTGCATAACCTCCATCACAGATTAGCTCCCTCAATTTTAAATCTCTCTTCCTCATAATAAGAAAATATCATGACATCAAATTTCCTTTTATATAGCTTTTACTTCTTTTTGTTTTGATGTCATAAATATATGATAAAACAGCATTAAAAAGACAGGAAAGTTGAATGTCATCACATGTGGGGCACAATTCACATTTTTTTTCCATAACTGCTATGGAAAGTCTGTTCTTTTTCTGGCTTTAGAAGGCTTTTTCTATGGGTGTTTGTTGAAGTTTCTGTTTACACAGTATTTTCACAACTTTTGCAAATAGACACAAATATCATAAATTACAGGAAAAATCGTCTCCAGCTCTCTTCAGGCTTAATATGAAACAGTTACTAAAAGGGGAAATGTGCAAGTGCCACTAAAGCCTGTTTGATAATTCCACATGTAGATTCAAGTTCAGATCTCAATTCATTAGCAAAATAGGAAATTCCATACCCTCATCTTCATATCTTATTTAAAAAACAAACAAACTCCAACTACAGCCATTGATATATCCTCATTAATTAATTTGGATCATAATTTTCTTGGTAGAGTTTGATTTGACTTAAATGAAATTTTGACCAAAATTTCATTATTCATGGAGATATTTAAAAAAATTACTAATTTCCTTGGTCCACGATACCTGAAAATTCTTACTTGGGAGTATCATGATATATGATGAAGCCATGAACTCTTGAGGAACAGAAAGGCCTAGGCCTCAAGTAGGCAGGAACACATTTCATATTTGCTAACTGTATATAATACATTTATGTCCAGGTAAATGTTTATGTAAAAACAGTGATTCATATATAATTGAAAAGATAACTAGAGAATAATCAGTTAGTGTTGCTGAATTAGATTGCACTGAGGGAGATAGAAGACAAAGAACATTGAAATGCTGATTTCAGATGAGCACTGCCCAGAAACTGCTCAGAAAGCAAGAAAAGATGTCTTTGCAGGAGAGCAATTCAGCATTTTAAGTAGTTCAATAGCAATTGCTTTTAAATGATTAGTCACTTGCCATTCATAGAAATGGCCTAACAAAGCACATTTTTGCCATATATTTGTAGCATGATTTTTTTTCCAAGGTTCTTTTATTAGCACAATTTTCCTCCTTATGTTCTTCAATTACTTTGACAGTGTGATTGACAAAATAGCTCTCTGAAAATGCAAGCTTTTATTTCTAAGCTGCAAACCATTGTTGCTACCAAGCTTCGTTGAACAGCCTGGCTGTGATCCACAGAGCAATTCCAAATCAGAAAGTGCTTCCTATTTCCGTGACCTGATGAAAGATAAAAGTCTTCAAAAATATAGTCTTCTGTGGCATGTTTTCTGTCCCAACATTTCAGTATCTATGAGCACTGTGGTAGTAAAACCTTCTGCCAAGTATAATTTGTCCCTAAAATATTCAGACTCAAGTAGTCTCAAGTCTCAAAAACTCAATAGTTTTTACCGCTTAAATCTGAAGCATCTCATGCATATCCATCCAGTATCTTTATTAGCCACTGGAATTCAATCACTTTTGCTGTGGGCAGGAAATTAAGCACGAAATTATATTCGTCTTGTCTCCCTAGTAATCTTATATGTTTACATATAGTGAGCTCTACAACTGCCCCAAGAGACACATGTGATCAGACGTGAGATTGCCACCATAAAAATTTGAGTTTAAGGGGTGTTACAGAACAGGACATGAAGTTAAAAGTCATTGACTAGCATAGCCACAACTGTATCAAAGAGCATTCATCATGCATTCTCATTCATCTCAGAGTAGTTAGCTTTAATGCATCTGTCAGTGCATCCTTTCTTCCCATGAGCTGCAACCTTCCTTTCTTTGGTCTCTATCCATGGAAGACCCAGTTTTAGAAAATAAATGCCCAAATTCATTGGCCAATGAATTCATTCAATTAATTCAGCCTTAAACCTGCAGAAAATTAGTAGAAAGTTGACGAAGAACAAGACTACCAATACTTAAGTGTATGTGCACTTGCTCATCAATCAAGCACTTCTATAAGTGAAGACAGTTCAAAAGTGTTATTCTCTGATTGTTGATGATGTATTTTATTAATTTTGAAGCATTTCTGGTGCTTGACACCTTTTACTTATGGGACTCCTATAGGCATCTCAATTTCCTGTTTCATTGCGGAATGTAAAGCCTCTAGAACACAAATTGCTCTTCTATGCTCAAACAAGCTGACTTAGGTATTTTTATAGGTTGCATATAGAGGATGCCTTCGGAAAAAAACACATTTAGCCCTCACATAGAAGGTATGTCCCATCACTTGAAACTTTAAAATTCTAATCAAGAAAACATACTAATAATTCAGGAGAGTCACAAAAAATTGTTCTTTCAAAAAAGTGGCAGGCAGTGAATCCTGAGGGTAAAAAAATGGAAAAAGGTTCTGATTTACAAATAAAATTGAAAAATGAAGGTTTTTTGGTTGATTGTTTGGTTTGTTTTGTTTTGTTTTTAAAGCAGGCATATTTTGGGCCAAGTGTATTTCCAGAATAAAACTATGAGTACAGAACTTTTCATACAAGTTCTAAAGGCTTTGAAACGTCAAGTTTTATAACTAAGTAGCTTAAAAGAATATTGCATTATCCAAGCTTTCACACTGATTTCAAAGTGTCCACAATCTGTTGTAATGTAACTATTTGGTGTTCATTGCCCTAGGATTCCCTAATTCAAACAAGTGTCATTTACTTTCACCTCACAGTGATATGGTAGTTCACAATTTAAGTGAATGGCCAGAAATTTAATTGTCAGCAGGCAAAACAATCTTCTCTTTTGAACTACATACTAATGTCTGAGAGTTATTTGTAAGGCATGATATGACAAGTTTGTATTTTTAAAACCTATGAAAAATATTAACATTACAGCAAGTAGGCTGGGAATTACAGGATAAAATTTGAATGCCTTTATTTAGAAATTAACAAATAGCTATTCTAGAAGTCATTCAAAGAACAACTGAAATCTCCAAGCACTTCTCACTAATCTAGTCAGAAATTTAAAAACCAAAACCTAAAACCAAAGCAAATATCAATAAGAAAACCAGAAACAAAAGCACCTATTTAATTAGTTTCCTTCAATATAAGAGAACTCATCTAAATGTTACATAACCTACATAGGCCATTACTACTAGAATTCTTGCATCCTCAACAACTGTAAATAATATAACAGAATTGCCTTCCCCCAGTATATTCAGTATATTCTGATTAGTTTGTTCTCCTTCTGAGCATGAGAAACATTTCTTGTACTGCAAAAGTCATTAATACTTCAACATACATGAAGGTCCATTACTTACCTTCCTGACTATTTACTATAGACTATTATCTGACTCTAAATTGTATAAAAAAGGCAAGAAAGGAAGAAAAAAAATATGTAAGTAAATGCTCCATACATCAATGAAGCAAAGTCTGCATGTTAATTTGTTTATGGAAAACAAGGCTTTGCCTAGAGGCAAATTTCAGTTTGTGTCTTTTTTCAGTGCACAGTTATGTTTTTGCTTTATCACTGTATGAATTACCATTATAAACTACTGTATATTTGATGCTTGCCTATGGCTATCCAGAGGTCTCTGCTAATGGAAGGCTGAATAGCATTAGAACCACATTAGGAATGGCATGTTTTATTTACGGACTACGTTGGTAACTTACTACCATATTTCCTTTTGCAATTTGCTCACTCTAATTGTCAAAACATTCTCCTTCTTTTGCAGAAGTGCAGCTGTTATAAAAACCTACAGATGAGGCAGAACAGGCATATATAATAATAATAATATGATAATATTATATTATTATGCTAATATAATGCAACACTTTCATTGTTGACTCACTGAAAGCTTTTGCAACTTTTTGTTACACCGTCCAGTTTATTTCCTTTAGGTCTCAAAAGTTTCAAAATGTCAACTGAGTAGACAAAGAATTCTGAAACAAGCAAATTCCTTAGATTACTTCATTTCAACAACCAGGGACATTCAAATGACAACTATGGAAGTAAGGCTTTGGAAAACATAACTTTTTATGTGACCTGCTTGAGACTGAGTTACATATCCGAAGAAGTGAAACTATCTTCTGGAACTGAAAATTCCCTTCTTTGTTTTTTTTTTTTTTTTTTTTGTTTGTTTGTTTGGGTTTGGGTTTGTTTTTTTTCCTTTGTTTGGTTTTGTTTGGGGCTGGGGGTTTTTGTGTTATATTTCTTAGAGTAATAAATACCTTCAGCTGAGGTCAGAGCCACTATATGACCTCCTATCTAACACAATTACTAGGATCAGAAATCTATCCCTTCAGCCTACACTATAATTCAAGTGTATATAGGCCTGAATGCTATACCTTGCAGTCACAGGAGGGGATTTTTTCCATTTTGAAAACACAGCTGACTTTGGTGCTAGTCATTTTTATTCTCACAGCCTATGACAGTCAGTTATGACAAACCAAGTTTTTAAATTTGAGTGATCACTGGCAAAAGTTTGGATACCTACCTGTTGTCAGAAACTTTATTGATGTGTTATTATTGGTTTTGATGCAGAGTGACACATTAGGAGGAAAAAAATTACAGTTTTTTCTAATCAGTGAGAAGATTATAAGATGATGAACTCATTGGAGAGAGAAACACTTTAATATGGCTTGAGATAAGTGGCATTATATGGAGGAATGTCAGGAAGCATTCTTGAAAATTACTGATATTTTCTCTTGTTTTCAGGATTTAAAGATGGATTTACAAATCTCTAGGAAACAGGAACATTTGATCAAAGAACTTAAATAAAAAACTGTGATTTTTTTTTTTTTTTTTTTTTTTAAATCTCATTTTCATTTCAGCTTCCTAGATATCACCAATGTGCAACTTTAGTACGCAGTGGAAGTCCAGCACTCTCAGATTATTGTCAACCTGAAATTATCTTCTGCTGGTATATGTTGCTATGGTATGCTTTTAAAATCAATAGCTGCCAGCAAGAATTTGCTGCACATTAAGTTAGTTATCTACTGGTGCAAGTTGTACAGTGTATACCAGGGTGTTTTATCAAAGACAAAACTGAATTGTTGCTACAAATATAAAGACGAGTCAGTCCATAAAGCAAGGACACTTATTCGATTGGCAGAGTGCATAGATTTCTTTCCTCATCCCAAATTATGTAATAATGATAATATATTGTCTTCATCACTGTGTTGGTTTTAATTCACCACTAAAATGATAATATACCACCTGAACGAAGAGATTAATGCACAACTTTAGGCCACAAAAAAAGGTGGAGTATTTCAACCAGTTATCTTCTTTGTATTCAACTACTGCAACAGAAATTAGAGAAACAATAAGTTAAGTGATGTGGGCACTGGTATTTTACAGTAAAGAATATTGTAGGTGCAACTAAGTATGGGGTATTTTTCCAGTTTATGAGGCAAGAACAAAGCCAATGTGGAGTATTAGGACAAGAGGGTACAGGCTTAAGCTCTGCCAGGGGAGGTTTAGGTTGGATATTAGAAAGAAGTTCTTTACAGAGAGAGTGATCAGGCATTGGAATGGCCTGCCCAGAGAGATGGTGGATTCAGCGTCCCTGGAGGTTTTTAAGATGAGGCTGAATGCGGCACTGAGTGCCATGATCTAGTGATCACAGTGGGGTTGGATCAAGGGTTGGACTTGATGATCTCAGAAGTCTCTTCCAACCCAGTTGATTCTATGATTCTATGCTTCTATGATTATCACAGCAAAGATACACATTTATATATTTTTCTAAATGCCTCAAATACATGTGCTTACAATTCTGTTATAAGGATATGAGAATTGCATGATGGGCAGCAGAGATACACTTCAACTCACCAGCTTTAAAGACAAATGCCTTATAAGTGATGCGATGACACAGTTTGTAGGGTCAGGGGAAGCACGAGACCAGTGGGTTCTTTAAGGCTGAGCTACAGTCTCCTCGCTATGCCTGGCAGGATTGCAGTTGTCTCACCCAGAGGGCAAATACCAACTGCATCCATAACACAGGACAAGAGACTAGGTGAACAGAGCAACAGGTCTAGCTGATTCCAGCTGAGGCTGTTCACAGCAGTAACTGATCTAACTTTATTCAACAAAATGGAGGGGTTTTAAGGGGTAGATAAGGAAAGTTCAGGAACAGGGGTGTAACATGGGTGGAGTATGTAAAACTTGTGTAAGGGATTGGACAGGCATAAGAGATTGACAGAAAAAGAGGAAGGCACGCAACTTGTCATAAAACTTCCAAGTAACAAGGGGAACATGGTTGGTGAGGGTAGCTACCCTCTCGGTACGCTGCCACTCGGAACTGTCCCTTTTATACTATGGGAGAGAGTCCACAACCTAAAGGGATAAGAACATGAGCATAATCTGTAGGTCCCAACCTATTCCTAGGTTTGACCTTGTTACAATGGTATGTCAAAGTCTCTCAAGCAATCCCTCTGGTACAGGGGCCCATGATGTCAGATGTTGACTCCTTGCACCGGTTAAACTCCTCCTCATCCTCCAGCTCATCCCCAACAATGTGGTAGTGAGCTTTGCTGACTGTACTTCTGAAGAGATAATGTGCTAGATAAATACATTCTGGGCCAGTATGCAAGTATCTACACATATCTACAGTGAACCTGAGATTAAAAAAAGAGGAAATATTTTCGTCCGAAAAGTAGCTCAAGGAACCCAGCACCGAGTTACCTGTATACATAAGCTGCCTCAAGGATAAACAACATGGCCTCAGATAGGAAAAGATCAGAGATGTACACCAAGCAAGCACAAACATCATCAACCCAAGAGCAGATCACCTGCTGAGTGACACTGAGTATTTTACAATGTGTAAGGACAGATTCTGTCTCACCTGAAGGGTGGAAACCTCAATTTGCATATTCTTCCCTCCTGACTGTCATCTTTGACTACAGCAGACTCACCGTTAAAAGGGCTGCTCACCTCAAAAGTGATTAAATTTTAGAAATCTCCAAGAATAGGCAAAAGTTAAGAGAAGTAGAAATATAAAACAGAAAGCATCATCAAAATGTTTTTTGTAAAATAGGGAAAGTATCCAAAACAAGAGTGTCAATCTAATTTTCTGAGTTGTTTTCAGTTATACTGTTGTCTGAAAAATCAGTAGAAATGTCCAGAAACTTTCTAGTTTTCTTTCTTATTAGAAAATGCAGATTTTTAAAACTTTTTTTTTTACGTGTAACATTTTCAATTACTCTTTGACGCATAGAAGTCAAAAAATAAGTATTTAGTAATGGCTGAAAAATTCAGTGATGATTTTTCTCTCTTTTTTAGCTTAACTGGATCACTATTAAACAAGAGATTTAGTATTTTCTTACTAGTTAAAGAAGAAGAAATGCAAAGAATTTCCAGAGTGAAGAATAAAAAAGATTTTATATACTTCTATTATTCAACTTTTATTCTTTAAAGAATGTACAGAAAAATTTCTACAGGCAATTTCAATTTTAAAAACTTTCTCAAGTATCTCATGAGGGTATGTAAAATTCAAGCTATGCTGCTTGCAATTATACAGTATAATCCTTTTTTTCTCCTAATACAATGCAGATAGTTTAGAAATTATTTTTTCCTTCATGCTACTTAACATTTCTTCACAAATTACTTCCAGCAGTTTTTCTCCAACAACTATTATTTCTGGGTATTGTCTTAATTTTTTGATGTATAATTTTATTGACAGAAATATTGACAATTATTAAAACAGGAAGGACGTGCACTAAAAAGTCAAGCTAAATGAGTCAATGTGCTTGCTGAGTAATAAGTAGGATTATTTTCCTTATTTAGATACCTCTTTCTTCTCTTGGTTCATGCTTTAAATAATCAGTAGAAAGCACCTTTTCAGCTTTGCTTAGAGAAGAAGAGCTTACCGCAAAAAAATGTTTGTAGAAATATATATGTGTGTGTGCATGTAAGAATAAAATAAATGCAGTGCTAAGTTTAATGATGACATTTTCCTTGAAACTGCTAGTCAAACCATAAATACACAGATGTTTGAAGGTTTACATCTGAAAAACTTGAAAGATAAATGATTTATATATTTTCATTTTATAACCCTCTTTATGATGGGAACAGAGTGAGGTGAATTTTTCTTTAAGTAATAAGTTAATGTCGAAACATATGTTGAAAAGCTGTGTCTTGAATTCTAAACTCAGTTTTTCTGGCTTATTCTTTACAGCTGGACTCACGTAACTTCTGTTTAATATATTTTGCTTTGTCAAATATTATTATTAAGCCCATAAGAAGATGTTGAGAAACCAAATCTTTTACAACTTCTCTATAAAGAGAGAAACAAAGCTGTACAAACTTTTTTAGTTTTATTTCAAGGAAACCTGGTGACATAAGGAAATATTAAGTGTTAGCGGTAAGCAAGAACTGGTTATGAAGTTTTTTCACAAAAGTATGAAGAAGTTTGGACACATTCAATATCTTTAGAATTTTAAAATCTTTACATGAGCAGACTTTACATTTCACATGGTGCCAAGCCAGGTGATTGTAGTGTCAAAAGACTTTCCAGTAGCATTAGAACATTTTCATTTACTGGTAGACCAATAAGTTGGTGTAAGATAACAAAGTTGCCAAACTTGTGTCATTACTTTGATGTAAAACCAAGAATAAATGATATCACCTGTTTTATTAGAAAGATCAACTGTTTCTATCTGCTTTCTTTCCTTTTTTCTCCTCTTTTCAAACCACAAACTCCCATACTTCTTGGATAATGCTCGTTTATCTATGGAAACCAAGAATAAGCCTTTAACATTTTTTTTAATATCTTGAATGTTTTATATTAATTTCACAACTATATTTTTCATAAATTCATGGAAGCAACAGTTGTTTTCTTTTTTCCAATTTATTAATACATGTATCTTTTCCACAATTATAGGCACAATAAACATGCAAAAGGATAAGTCCAGTGTTAAATATCCAGTAGGATGGTTCCAAGACCAGTCATGTCTGGTAAATGCTTAAAAGCCTGTATTTAGTAAACTTTTGCAGCTCACTGCAGTAACGATCAGTCCTCGAGATGGATGTGGTGCCTATCAAAACAGAAGGAAGCACCATAAAACAATAGTTTCATGTGACTTAGAGGCATTTTGTGGTATCTTTTTTGTCCTCTCCAGAAACAATACTGTATTTTGAAAGTTTGTCAGTGAATAACACAGTCCTTCAACAATCATATCAGTTCTTCTCAAGTCTAGGTCCTTGTTCTCCAAGAAAAACAATGATTGGTTCCCACAGGGATAATGGTGCAGGGGCAAAGTTTCAGGAATGGGAAAAGCAAAGTGTGATTGTGATGTTGTTTGTTTTGATGTAGTGCAATATCTATTCACTCCACAATCAGTGAAGACACAATTCCCCAGAAGGACTCAAGCCTTTAAAAGGAAGGGGAAATTATTGCATGGTGTCAGGAGTAAAAAATACTGATGGTTTGCAGAGATCTTTCCATAAGTGGATAGTAAACCAAATGTCACATATTAATTCTATGGGGAAGGTACTAGAATAGGATAAAGGCAGGAACAAATGATGGTGGGTAACGCTGGAAGGACAAAGAGAGCTTTGAACTTGAATTTGACATAGTACGGATAGGAATTCAGTGAAAAACCACAAAGATGGGAGTAATGAGATCAGTGCAATCATCAAGAAAGATAATTTTACTTCAGCAACCCTCTAGGTTTTTGAAGAAAAGTGAATATAAGACAAAAGAAGTTGCTTTGGGGGACAAAACAGAATATTCTAGAGATTCTTAGGGTGAATGAACGACAGATATCAATATGGCTTTGACAAACTGGTCAAGAAAAGTATGAAATGTGGGCAGAAAAACCCCATGCTGAAGACAGAAAGATTGATAAGAAAATTGCTATTAAATGTTTCCCACATGTAAAAGTGTTTTTGGAATCAGATTCTATGTGACAGTTATAAATAAGCTAAGCTAAAAATAAATAAAAATCTGTACAAAAGAAAAAAGTAATTAAGTGATACATTTGAACAAAAAGTCTCAAGATTATGGGTTATTATATTCCTCTTAGTGATGATATAGCACTGGATTCATGGCACTTTCTAATGCTAATTCCTCAGCTAGTCATAACATTGAAGCAAAAAGTGGGAAAAGAACATTAGTGGACTCAGTGTCATAAAATGCAAAAGAAAATGGATTTTTGTACCTTGAGCAAAATACCTGCAACAGTTTTTCAGTGTCTAAATTTAGATTGCATGCCCTTTGTGGGAGAGACTTTTTTATTTTGTACCCTTTATTTCAAATGCTGAAGTGCCATATATATTGACAGTACTTTATAACTAAAATAATCTTCATAAAGCCATCATTTACAATACAAATGCATTTTCAAGTTATTATAGACACAGTGTCTTGATAGCTCTCCTCATTGTCAATCTATATTCGTGATTATTTTTGGTTACTGAAAGACTAAGTTGCATAGTGGATAATGTCTTTACATTACAGTTGGGAAACCAAACTGGAGATCATGAAGAAACTGTGCTGAATATACACGGTTCAAGACCCTATAATCAATGTGTTTTAAGAAATACATTTTAAACATACTTCTGAAATTGGTAAATAATGATTTTCTAATGAAATGTTTCCTTTGTTTATGGAAAGACAGATTAGATATTTTTTTCTAATTACTATCTTCCATGTTACACAGAATATGACTTAAAGGTAACTTGACATTGTGGCAAAGATTATTTGTTTCTATTTTTTGTTTCACCTCATTTGTCCAATTCTTAACATTCTGGAGTGTAAATAGATTTCAATATCTACTGCTCTCTGCTCAACAACTATTGTTGTGTGTGCTAATGCCACAGCTCAGCCCCACAGAGCCCCTTGCTAGCTCCCCTGCAGTGGAAAGAGGGAAAGAACCCAGAAAAAAAGTGAGAAAATTCATGGGTTGAGATAAAGATAATGTAATAAGTAAAGCAAAACTTCTATGCATAACCAAATCAAAATAAGGAATTCATTCATTCATTCATTGCCAGGCAAGAGTCTGGCCATTTCCAGGCAAACATGGTTTCATCAATGATTTCTATGAAGGAACACACCATAATGTTCTCACACTCCTTCTTTCCCTCAACTTTTATTGCTGAGAATGTTACCAAATGTTGTGGAATATCTTATTGGTCAGTTTGGGTCAGTTGTCCCATCTGTGTTCCCTCCCAGACTGAGAGCTCAACAATTGGAAATGTCAAGATCCGCACTTTGGGAAGGTTGGACCCAGTGTCCAGTAGAGGCTGGAGGTCAAAACGCTGGAAAGCAGATAGATTAGGAATAGATTAGAAATCAGGGGTCCTGGTGGACAAATAGCTGGCCATGTGTCATGGTTTAACATCAGCTGGCAGCTAAGTACTACACAGCTACTTACTCATTCTGTGTCTTCCCTTCTGCCTACTTCCCCAGTGGGATGGTGGGAGTTGGAAAAAAGTGAAAACACATTGGCTGAGACAAGAACAGTTAAAAAAATAAACAAAGTAAAATGTAATACTAATGTTCCATAAATAACAGTAATGAAAATAGGGGAGGAAAAGGAAGAATAAGAAATACAGGTGATGTACAATATACTTGTTTACCACTCACTGACCATTGCCCAGCCAGTCCTCCACAGCAATCAGCCCCAACCAACCTACTTTCTCCAATTTATTTACTGAGCATGATGTTCTGTGGTGTGGAATACCCCTTTGCCCAAGGCAGGTCAGCTCTCCTGGCTGTGATCCCTTCTGGCTTCTTCTGCTCGCTGGCAGAGCATGGGAAACTGAAAAGTCCTTGACTTATAGTAAGCACTACAACCAAAACGTCAGTTGTTATCAACATTATTCTCATATTGAATCCAAAATAGAGCACTGGACCAGCTATTAGGAAGACAAATATCTCTATCCCAGCTGAAAGCAGGACACCATGAACTGACAATGTGCCTTTACAGAAATGAAGGCTAAAAACATCCCGGGCACTATTAGGCAGAAAGTTGACAATAGATTGAGACAGATGATCTTACTTCTTTAATCAACATTGGTGAGTAGTGAATAACTGTAGTAATTTGTCCATTTCTGGACTCCCCAGTACAAGGTATAGGTGAACATATTGAAGTCCATCAAGGGCCCCTGAAGATGATTAAGGGATGGGAGCATCTTTCATACGAAAAGAAGCTGTGAGAGAGAGGAAAGTGAAGATTAATGATGGATCTTACCCATCTCTACAAATACTGAAGGGGGGGAGGGTGGGGGGAGAAGGAGGGAAGTGGGGGTGATGTTTCTCAGTGATGCCCAGAGAAAGAAAGAGAGGCAATGGGCACAAGCTAAAGTATCAGAAATTTCATTTAGGTATAAGATTTATTTTCTTTAACTGTGTGATCAAACAATGGAACAGATTATACAGACAGGTGATAGCCTCCATTCTTTGCTATAACTAAAAGTCTACTGGATGTGGACCTGTCAATCTTCTATGAGTGGAGGGTTGGACTATAGGTCCAGAGGTCACTTCCGTTCTCAAATAGTATGTGATTCTGTACAAAGGTAGGGAACTATTTCAGCAAAGTTGCAGTTGAATTCCGTGAAAAAAATCATAACTTCTTTATCTGTTTTAAGCTTTTAATTTCTTAATTGCAACAGATGTCCTCCCCAGAAGAAAAAAAAAAAAAAAAAAAGAACAAGAACAAGATTATCTAATTTATTTACAACTTTATATACAACTATCTTCCAGTCATTCCCTCTTAAGCTGATGAGAAAAAAGTTTTTTCCTAACTTGACAAATTCAACAATTTTGAATTAATTGTGAATATATTTACAGAGATTTAGGAGTCTGCCTTAATTCTCTGTTGATACAATGAAACAGGTCTGTCCTAAGTGGAGCACATGTTGAAAAAAGTCATCATCTCAAAATGCAGAAATATGTTTCTTGATAAGTTTTATAATTGAAATCTCAATTAATTTCATACTTATTTGCTTTCTTTCTTCTCAAGAATAAAAGGAGAGGACCAGAAGGGAGAGATTTTTGGAAGCATTCAACCTTTGTATCTCTTCTAGGCCATAATGTCATTCTAAACAAACAATTTCCTACTAGAGTGTTAGTTTATTATCAGATACCCCATAACCTTTGATCAGAAAGGTATTAATGGACTTCAGAGCATTCTCTGTTCACTGACACTGCTGTTTTTGTATTAAGACTCATCTTATGATTGATGAGTTTGACATAAGCAGAACAGCCTCTGGCCCAGAGAGACTCTAGTTACTAAAGCAGACCCTGTGGTGGGCACGGCTGAACAAATGCTCCCTGCTGAAAGAGAAATGTTGGGAATGATTTAAGGGTCTTGTTTGTTCAGGAGTATGGATTACATGTGCTTGAGGATTTTGGATTAGGAGAATTGGGGAAACACAGCAGCTTCTGTTAAACTTATTGTCAGGGTTTCGTATTGTATCCTTTGCCTTTCCTCACCTCCTGGCCATCTAGTTACAGGTCAAAACAGCATCACCAGAATACCCCCTGCTGTTTGTTAAATCTGATTATGTTTGACTGACTGGTCAAAAGAACAGAAAAAAATATTTGTCTGAAGTAAACATATCTTACTTATTATTATCCAGAAGGATCTATCTTAGTCAAATTGTCATGGAAAACCATTTTTAACCCATTTACTTCAATTTCAGTAGTTCCACAAATTTTTAGCCTGTATGATAATTTGCTGCTGCTTTTTTTTTTTTTCCTTCTAATTAGGTGATGACATGGTCATTGTTTTAGTGGAAGATGTATGTCTTGAGGAAGTTGTGATCCAGGGGGACATAATTAAGCATGCACCATATAAAAAGGGGAAGATATGGTAAGTAGACTACAAAGGTAATCACTACACAAAGAAGTATCTGTGTTCAGAAGGAAGAAGTAGCCCATACACTGTACTCCCAAAGGAGGCAACGTGCTTAAGAAGGATGTGAACTTATCTTGGGATCCAAAGAGAATCAAGGTGAACACCCATAAATGGGACTAGGTAAGTGGCTATTTGTTATGCTAAATAAAAATACTAAATGAAGAACAACTGCAGATCCATAACAAAATGTTATTTTGGTTATGTTTCACAATCACTGTTTATGGTCTGTCAGTGCTTCAGCTGAAGGCAAACTTTTTCAGAAGCATCCAGAAGTGAGACTAATGGCTTTAGTTTGTTCTATCGACTCAGTGTCTAGGATTAACTACAAGAGTACCAATGAACATGTTCTTGGATCAGATTTCAATTCTCCAGAAGTTTAGATTGGGGAAACTCTTTTTTTCTATTAGAAACAGGTGCAAAATTCACTCAGACACATGAAGACCTCCTTCTAGTCACCTCACAAAACACAGCTGTACAAATCTGCCCTTCACATAATCTTCTTGTCTGATGAGGAGTATTAGTGAACTTCTAACATTTTTTTCTCCATTTGGTATAATGGGGTGTGGGGGAGAACTACTTTCCTTCAGGGAACAACATTTATTCTTTGGTCCTTTATTTCCTTAAGACTGGACTGAATTGAATCCAGAGGCCCTTCGTTGTGGAAAGTCAGCTTTACTCTTACAAGCAAAAAACATTTTGGCTAGCATTTTCTTGTGATTGATATTTACTTCTATGACATTAAACCAAAGGCTAAAACTGGGTTTTTTCTACTTGGAATGAAATATAAAGACATAAACAAACATTTTATCATAACAACAACAACAATCCGTAGAATTCTTGCACGTGAACATTGCATCAACAACTTCCTTGTGAGGGGAAGAGGAGGGGCAGGCACTGATCTCTTCTTTGTGGTGATCAGTGACAGAACCTGAGGGAATGGCCTGAAGCTGTGTCAGGGGAGGTTCAGATTGGATATTAGAAACAGGTTCTTCACCCTGAGGGTAGTTGGCCAGGACATGGACTTGATCCTTGTGGGTCTCTTCCAATTTGTCGCGTTCTGTTATTCTGTGATTCCGTGCTTTTCACAATTCTTCAACAAGGTGAGGTATAAAAAGTGCCACAGAAGAAAAAGATAATTACTATGAACAGTAATCAGACAAGTCAAGCCAATTCTGTCAATGTGAGAAGATATTTTTAGAACTGATTTTAAAGTTGCTCAAGAGGAATATTTCTTCTTTGCCTAAAAATAATGCTTTTTGCTTTTAGAAAAAACCAAATAGATTAAACGAAATAAAACTCCATTACAAAAATAAATGTAATTAACAGTAAAATTTCACTCCCATAGAAGACTAAGAAAAATCATGGGTTGCTCATAAAATTGATAATTTATATTCTGAATTGTCCCAATGACAAATGAAAAACTTTTCATCTCATACCTCTGTTGGCAACAACTTATTTCCAATGTAAGGCTCTCCCTCATTTTCCTGAAATTTATGTATTATTGCCAGGATTCATCAGTCCCAGGTGATTAAGGGTCTCTCCCTGTAATGGAATAATCTGCTTATATTAGGACTGAAGACATTTGATTTTGATTCACCAAATAAAACTATGAATTGCACCTAGGCAACCATCAAATTTTGGTCAATGTCTATGTACATTATTAAGTTACAATTTTAAATGCTTTTAGCTTTTCATATTTTTCAAACAGAAGGTTTAAAAGAAGAAGAGAAAAATTTTGGCAGTAGTTTTACCCATTGCTTTCTTTATATAAATAGATTTGTGGAGAAAAATTTTTCTATGTAGAAGAACATGAAACAATAGTTTAGACAAATGGAAAATATTTAGAGAACTGGAGAAATGGCAGAGGAAAATTGAAGTATGACAGCTGCAAAGTTATACAAATGAGAGGATGAAGAAAGATTAATAAGTTGTCCCAGTAAAGGGTGTAAACCATTCAACTCCTTGCTGAGTCTTATGTAAATCCTTCCAGTCTGACCAGGCTGACTACTTTAAGAAAGTAATTTCCTATTGCCAAAGAAATTTGATTAAAGAGACCAAAACACAAATAAGTAGCACTGTCTAGTGGTCCTCCCCTAAGAGGAAACCCCCCAGGGAAGAAGGCTGGGAAAGTGTGGAGCAGATAGGTGCTAAACAATCTGACTTCATTCTGGAATTTGCCAAGAATCTGTTGACCACTCTGCCGCAGTGTTCGTAACTATGGTATCTCTATGTATCTAGATGATTTAATTTCATATCAAGTTTTACTTTCCTATAAAACTGAAAAAAAGGACCCTTTTCTAAATCATGAGCTACAAATGTATACCAGCAGAGAACATACATTGCAAAGCATTTTGAATCTTAAATGAAAAATATAAATTTCAAATTCTGATTCCGTCTGTTGCCTGGAATCATTTTATTAGCATCCTCTGAAACTTTACCACTTGAGCAGGAAAAGGAACATGATTTTTTAAACAGAAGAATTATTGAGTCATTCATGAAAATGGCTCATTTTTGACTGACATCAAAATGAAAAAAAAAATCTCTTTTAAAAAGTGTCTCCCTCTACATAATAATTTCACAATTTTTATGAACATTAAAATTAACAACAGCAACTCCCCTTTATAGATACTAACTCTACCTCATTTTTTAGATGATAAATCTAGAAAATAGATTCCAAACCACAATACTATTTACTGACATGTTTCTGTTGACTGGAACTTAAGGCAGGCAACACCAGTGTAAATATAAGAGGAGGGGAAGATTTATCTCAGAGACAGTCAGCAGAACACCTTTCTGCTAAGAAACATATTCTTATAGGTCAGTCTTATGTCTGAGAGCATGGTAGATCTGGTCTGATTAGTTTTGCATAAAAACTACATGGTGTATATATATATATTTATATAATATATATATTTATAAGTATATATGTTTGCTCCAAATATTTATGTAAAAATTAAGATGAATAAAATGTATAACAATATAAATTTACAAAGCCTATGGCATTGATTTTACAGGGTGGGGGGTTTTGGGGGGTTTTTCTGGTAGGTTTTGGTGTGGGGGTAGGTTTTGTTTGTTCGTTTGTTTTGTTTTTCACAAATTTCTCTAAGTGGGCTCTTTGCATTTTTCTAAATATTTGCTGAATACTTTTTTTTTCTACAGAACAAGACAAAATAGCTTAAGTTGTGCCAGAGAAGGTTCAGGTTGGATATCAGGAAGAATTTCTTCACTGAAAGGGTTCACTGAACAGACTGCCTAAGTAAGTGGTAAAGTCACGACTCCTGAACGTGTTCAAGAAATGGCTGGATGTGGCACTCAGTGTTATCATTTAGTTGACAAAGGCTAGACTGGATGGTCTTGGAGGTCTTTTCCAATCTTAATGATTCCATGATTTAGGAAGCTTATTGCAAGCAATTTTTTTTTTCACCAAGTTTCCCCTAATAATGTTCTGGGTGAGTTATATTCCTTACCTGGCTATGAATATTACAAAGATAGCTTTTGATCATATGTATAATGTGAAATGTAATGTAAGGAACTAGTAATGATAAACCTTTATGTTGAAGGTTTTTCAGATATAAAAGTGATAAAGTAGTTCAATATTTATAGAAAAATAGAAAAAAAAGGGCAAATTGATATTTGCTTCTACATGTGAATAAATATTAAAATATTTTTTTATAGTGATGAGTCACATAATTCTGCTCTAATTTCACAGGATGATTTGTACCAGTTTAATTACTACACTATAAAATTTTAGTATGGTTGTATGTAAATTACTGGAAAGTAAATATTTGGAGAAATAAACAGCCGACATTCTTGGCTTGGTTTTAAAATGAATAAAATCTATTTGAACACATAAGCCTGAGGGAGTTGTTTTTAAAAATGTCCCATCGTGGAGTGGTAATTGGCCTGTACTTAAAACCATCACAATACTTTTAAAAAATGGAAGGAATTTGCAGTTGGCATTTGAAAATATTGATTTTAAAACTATTTACTGTCATCCCCTATCTTGTGTTCCAACTTAAATGTACATCATACCAATGCTTACAGAAACTAATTAGGACTTTTTCAATAAATATAACAAATATGTTTTCTCTATGTTTTGCCCTAAAGGCTTTAAACTGGAAATAATTAAATGGCTCACACTCTATACCAAGGACCCAGTTTCCACTAAGTGTTTACAATCAAGTCTTTGTCGTGAGTACCTTAAATGATTGTTACAAGACGTGAACATCACAGATCTAAAAGACTTTACATGTTCACAATGTGTACTGAAGAATGATCATACAGGAACCACTAGATCTGTTTAGTGTTCTCTAAACTATTAGTAAGGGAGTCCTTCAAACCGAGTTTGGTTAAATAAGAATTGCCTTGGTGGCTATTCCAATGAAATATAGTTAACTAAAACCAGTAAACTAAAGTCAGGAATTGATGAGGCAATTAAATAGAGCAATGGCTCAAAAACAAACAAACAAACAAACCAAAATTTAAAAAAAAAAAAAAAAAAAAAAAGAGGATTGGATGTACAGCTGGAGAAGTTATCCAATTCTTGGAATACAGATTCAGGAACACAGTCTCCTTTTTCAGAAGAAACTGAATTGAGATAGGTGAAATCTCCATATCTGAGGCAAAAATGTGTTTGAATTTCTATTTGGACTTAGCAGTAGAATTCATACAAGGTTTTCCTACAGTGGTGAGAGGAGCTACATGGGTATCTGGAGTTGATCTTTCTCTACTCACAAATCCTGGGAGTTAGTGGGGGGAAAAAGAATAGCAATGAGTAGCAACTTACATAACAAGTTCAAGGAAGCATTTTGTCCAATGGTATCCTGAAATTAAGAAAATTCAGCTCAGCAAATTTGCTTTCAGTCTAGACATAGTACCCTGTCCTGAAGTTTTATAGTTCGACGGGTTTGTGTCAGAAATATCATGCTGAGTTGAACACGTTATGCCACACTACTGAGTCTGACTAACCAGT
This sequence comes from Pyrocephalus nanus, assembly GCA_038380795.1. NCBI lineage: Eukaryota > Metazoa > Chordata > Aves > Passeriformes > Tyrannidae > Pyrocephalus > Pyrocephalus nanus. The sequence continues at coordinate 43,960,963 of CM076265.1, read as the reverse complement.
ACTTTAAAACTGCAGTGAATCTTAAAGGACTAGAGCTGGCCTAGAACAAAGGAGCTGCAAATTTCCGTTTAGACTCACTGATGCGGTTGTATTTCAGGCCAAGGAAAGTGCAAGCAGAGAAGGGAGTGTGTTTGCGAGTGGGGTGTATTTGACATAAAACAGGAATCATGTCTGCCTAGTGGAAAGCTTGTTTGCTAAAGTCATTATCACCTCTTTCTCTTATTCCTATAGCTAAGCTTTCTGCCATTCTTCCTCTTACACCTGAAACACATGCCTTAACCCAGCATGTTCTTTTCTCTTTCAAATCCCTACTATCATATGCAATTAAATAAATTGGATACATTTATGGATTAAAAAAAAAAAGGAAAATTAAAGTCTCAGACATGCAAAAATCACATATTAACTTTATGCACTGATCCCTCCAATAAGTCTTTATAGTACTATGAAGTGATGACCCCAGAACTAACAACACAACGTCTGCTACAGATTTTAAGAGTAAAAGCAATGAGGTGGAAAAAAAAATGAAAAATGAAAACCCACATTTTCTCCAAGTGTTTCTGCTCAAATAGAAAATATAATTCCCAGGAAGCAAAAATACATTAGACTGGAAAGATCCACTGATTCATACAGCCTGAACAATGCTACTAGCTCCAACACAGGAGAGGCAACAACAAGAGGACAAAAGAATGGAGAGTATAAGAACACAGAGGTTACTTTTGATAGTATCTGGGTATCTTCTGGCAGTAGATTCTGACTTCTGACTAGGAGGGGATGCGGAATCTGGTCAAAGCAAGGAAAAATGGCAGGAGAAACAGAATGGAACTTGGAGGGCTAATCAACACACGTTTAAGACAAATCATTCATCTGTTGTTAATTTTAGAGAATAAAGTGTTCTTCTACACTTTTTTTTTCATATTTCAACATAGTAAGGACATTGATAAAACTAGAACTGGCCAGTAAACATTTTGAACAAAAATGATTCCACTACTATCACCACATTAATTTGCTAAAACACTCTTCTGATTTCATATTAGTGGCAAAAGTCAAACCAGCCTAAATTTTCTTTATATAATGAAGTGATATTTAAATAGAAACTCTATTTAAACTATATTTTTGCCATTATATTTAAATCACTGAATCCATAATATATCATACTTATTCTTTATATGAATTTGAAGAATTTCAAAGAAGAATTTAATTAATTGCGGCTTCTCTTGGTAGCGTAAGATGTACAAAAGACCTTGACTCTGTGTAAGCACTGCTCAGCAATAATGAAATCATCCCTGTGATAACAAAATTGTTTTTAGTGCAAATACAAAACATAGCCCTATACTAGGTGCCATGAAGAAAATTAACTATCCCAGAGAAAACCAGCACACAGCTGAAAAGTGTAAAACACATTAACCACCAGAGTGTTTACAGTGGCTTTTCAGTTGTAAAAGGGATTTTTTTTTCCTACTGTAAAAAGGTTACATTTTGCAGCAGAAGCACTTAAGCCTTAGTGGATCTATTCAATACCACAGAACACACTTTCTATGCCTGAGTGCAGCACATTTTAGAAGCTGCTCTAATAGATAGTGAGGTTACTTTGGGCATTGCTGTCAGCTTGTATTGCAGGGTGCATTTACTGTATGCAGCACAGGAAAAACTGAGTAAAGGAAAACGGGACAGGTGTTGTGTCCATAATACATTGCCATGCTCGATTCTGGGGCCAGAGATGACTGAGGGATTTTAAAGAGGGTATTTGGTCTTTTGGAGCAATATGAGGAAAACTGGAAATTTTTATGGCACCAAATTCTTCTTGACTTGAAATGAATGCGCCATGAATGAAGTGTGCCATGATGCTTATACTTATGCATTCTGTTTTACAGATGTTCCAGGAGAAGAAAAAAATAAATCCATCAAACCCAAATCTTCCAGGTTTTCTGATATTATGGAAAGAATTGATCATATAAAAATATTTTTATACTGCAGTTCTTGAAAATTTTGTTGGAGGTAGCTTGAATAGAGGTAGATTTGGATCCTGATCAGTGGCCAAAGGTCTAGAGAAAAATACTACTGGTTTTTGTCATATTTAGATCAGATTATAATCATATTATGATCAGATTTTGTCATATAGGATCAGATTAGATCATAAACAGGATTTTATACTGGGAAAAAATAGAAAAAAACAAATATAGAGAAAAAGGGTTAGGTTTGACATTTCTAGAGACATTCTCTGAAGATTTCAACATAAAATAATTTAGGAAGGTATAATCTTAATCTACCCTCAATCTAAGACATTCTACTAAATTTTTAGGTCAAAATACAAAAGTACCTTTCACACTGGTTTGTGCATTCTTTAACATCACTTATTCCTGGGCTATTCCTTGTGAAATCAGATCCAAATAAGGCTAATGATGACCAAATCCAGAAGAGCAACAGAAGTACAAGCACTCAGTCATGTCGCTGATTTTAGGACAACTCTAATATTAGGATTTTCTTTGTTGGATGGAGCAGAAATTACATTAATACAAAGGAAAAACTATGACTTGGAGTTATTAAGAAAGCATTTTCATACACAAACCAAGTTATTCTACCTTTATCCAGTATTTGGTCATCCAGAGGCATAGAGAATAAGGAATAATTGCATAATCTGCCTCCTGAACCATACTGCCAGAGATGACTAAGGCTGTGTGTGTGGTCTAGATGGTCTGCCCAGGGACATCAGTGCATTGTTCTGCTGTGCTGCCCTGTGTGTTCAATCAACTTTACTTTCAAGCAGTGTGAACGCTTTATCCTCCTCTCACTCATTATGTATATAGAGTCACAAATTTACATTAATTTACTTGGAAAATTCTCTTGTATAAACATGTTATATATATATATAAAATAAATTCTTATAAGTAAATGCATCTGAATTTTAAATAACAATGCAGAAAATATAATTATCAGAAATACTTGCAATACAGACAGTTTCTGTACAGCAAAAAATGCTGATTAAGTCTTATGCAATCTATCCAGTCATCTAATTTTGACTGTAAGATCTATCAGTGGCTCTCAACATATCACCTCTTGCTTTGCAGTGAAATTAAGTATCCACTCAAGACTAAAGTGCTTGGTTGTTATTCGACCGTGTTTACTCTTAATGCTCTTAAAATCCATTAGTTCTCATGCATCTTATTCAGACTGACAATGCTGTTGTACAGAATGCAGTTACCATTAAGTCAACTACAAGACAAAACAAAACCAAAAAGTTAGCTGTGAAAACCTGAGATTTTATATGTATTGATCAAGACATACCTGCTACAAAACCAGTGTAAACCCACATAAAAATGTAGGACTGTCAGTACATTTCCTGGGCTGAAATAAAGAACACTTGTATTAGGATTCCTCAGAATTACTTTCTCTGTTTTTTCAGAAAATTGAAGTAGATTGATGCCTGATATAATTGATTAGGTATTAACATTAGCTGAAGATGACATGAGGGGATAATGATAACGCATATGATTTATTATACATATATACACTGTATAATGCTACACCAACCAAAGAATTATTACTGGCTGGATTAGCTCTCTGCATTGAAACTGATCTCAGGTTTGATATACAGGAATTTATTCATCCTGCAAAATCCCAACCAAACATATTCTATACAATTTAAACAAGATGTGCATGTTTTATTAGAAGTTACATCATAGCAGAGAAGAATCTTGTAAATCACCTATAAAATATTAGTATCTTTTGTTTGGGAGATGGGCAGACAATTATCTCAGATCTTAGTAAAGAAAGAACAAATGTGTTTTGACTTCAGAAAAATAAATAATCATTCCTTCTCAGAGGCCTTTTGGATTCAATAGAATTCTAAAGATGCTACAACAACAACTTTCCAAACACTTTCAAATCTTTAAGTATATCCTAAAGGCATGTTTTAATATTCTTTGGATTTTGAATAGACTGGGCTTCAAAATAAAGCCAAGTGCTGTACAGGCTGTCCTCATGGACACCCAAAACCAGACCAGGCTCTTTGGCTTACAAAAATCTCTGTAACAACTTCAAACGATGGCATAATCTGAAGTCTGCCAAATTTCTAAGTGTTTGGAAAGTTCATGTTGGAGTCATAGCTCCATTGTCTTGGCCTGATATTTAATTTTTAAGGGTTATCCCAAGAAACAATAAAAGAATCATATATTCTAAAAAAAACTTCATTTAAGATATCATCTTCATGGAATGATGTAAGAAAAACTATTATCTTTTCTATGTTAATGAACCTAAGCTTACGCTTTGCTGTTGGTGTGACATGCAGTATGGCTGCCTATTACAGCCTTGTTTCTTGACAATAATTGTTAGGAATTCAGTGACTCCAGCAGAATAAATTTTCTGAATTTGGGTTATAGCTCTAAATCCAAAATTCCGTCTCTTTCAGCAGTATTAGAGTGGAATTTTTTTTTACACCATCCTCTGTGAAATAATGGAATGTTCCTGAAGAAAAAAAAAAATGTATGGTATAGCAAGAAAGCAATAGAGATTTGGGCAACAGAATTGAAGAACAGCTTAGAGATGTGGTTTAGGTATACATCACAGAACACTAAGGCAGGAAAGAACATGTATATAAAATTTTTAAAGCAGGAAAGCCTTGCAGGTCAGCATGAAGTCTGGGCCCTAGACTGGATAGGGACAATGTGCATACATAAAACCCAGACCTATTCACTGCTCTTGCTTTAGTGTGGGAAGTGTGTCCCTGCTGCTCCTGACAGTGCCTTGCTGCCACTGCTGTATACTAAACTTCTAGAAAGTATGCAGACATAGTACTAACACAGTAACATTGTGCTCATCAGTTGAATTTAGAAGCATTCATACATGTCTGTTCTCTCTAGAATTAGGAAAAAATAAACTTTTCCTAGTGAGCATGGCTATTGCTGCACATCTAAATGCTATGGATTGAAGTAGCAAGATGTCAATACTTAATGTAGGAAAAATGAAATTGGATTAAAAAAAAGTGTTATTGGAAGAAGAAATGAACAATTAAAAAAAATAAAGTGGGTTTTGTTTGTTTGTTTTTGTGTATTTTCTCTTCTTATTTGTTTACTTTAGTAAAATAAGAAAAAAACCCAAAACAATGTGATTGTAATAGTCCTTTAAAGCATTACTTTAGTTTTAGGATGTGGTCTTAAAAGTAAATTTCAGCAAATGGAGAGCTCAGAGCTTACTGTTAAGAGGAATCAACATTCTTTCAAAACTACTATATTCTGTAATGCTTAGCAGCAACACCCTTGTTAAACAAATTCTGTGTGTTAAGTAGGTTTTAAGGTTTTTTGCTTTCTTTCTGCACGCACACACTTTATTAAATAACACTCATAGGGAAAAAAGATGCAACTAAAATCTCACAGATAGCTTGAGAAACCAAGGTCCAAAAAATCCTAGCTGAAATTATTTCAGATTTTCTACTGATAAATAATCATAATGTTAGTGACAGCAAAAATTATCAAATTAATACTAAATTTATACAGCTCATCCATAAAATCAATCCATTTTTTCACTCTCATTCATCACCTCTGCTCCTTACAACCCCTGTTGTAGATGTGCATGTGGAAGGGACAAATTACTGATTGATTGAGCAGTTTATTTGCATAAAAAAATTGAGTAGCAGTCAGAGAACAGGTTGATAAAACTTAAAAGGAAAAGACTACTAAATTCCAGAGATCAAGTTCAAATTGAGCCTAAGGATAGTCAATAGAAAGTAGCACTTTGATAATTTGCTTCCTAGTGTAAACATTATTTGTTTATTTTAAAAATATAAATATGAAGATTTAACACATTTTTCTGAAAATAATTTTTCCTAGGAGAAAGAATATTTCCCTGACTCCAACTCCGCATCTTGCTGAATCATCAGTATAAGATAGTGGTCTCTTATACCAACAACCATACTGAGTAATTTGAGTTTGAGTACCAAAGTTATAAACTACTTCCTTATAGCAGAAGGCAGGTAATTTATCTGTGCCTCTGGATGTTTAAGACACTTTGCTGATAGATGAAGACAGAGAAAGAAAGACAGATAAAACACTTTAATTAACAAAGGCTGCACTTGTCTAACTTCTAATAAAGATCACCCTTAGTATGCAGGTATCAAGTGAGAGAATATGCAGCTAAGCTGTATTTCATTCTCCTGCTGTTTAACTGGACTGGGAATTGCTGAGCAGCACGTTCCTTGAATGTGCTCTTCTTAAGGCAAATTTGGCACTATGCGCTAAATTTGTGATTTGAGAAAATATTTTTATTACTTTCTATGTAGCTAAGCATAAGCAAACTTTCCTGTGAAGCTGCATAATAAGGGAGAGTTTTGGAAAATTCTAGAAAAAAAGCCTAACTTTAAGTGTAGAAAATCAAAGTCATATCCTCTCAACCTTCAGCTTTCCATCCATCACTAGACACTTGCATCAATGCAAGTATACTGCTAAGTGGCTCTTTCTTGCAATAACTAGAACAAATCTCCTGAAACTAAAATCGTTGTATATATGAAGCTGCTTTCATAGCATTTTTTGTGATTGATAAGTTTTTCTGAGTCACCTTTTTTACCTTAACTTTCAGCCTTTTCACTGAGCATCTGTTAGCTAAAACGCAGCCTATAATAAACAGTTATGTCCCTCTTTATGCTGATTGTTGTTTATACCTATATGGCAAGGCTGTACGAATATATTGAATATTTATGTAGCAAGAAATTGCACATCCAGCCTATTAAACACCAAGTGGAGCAGCTGGGATTCTCTAAATGCATTCAGGCCACTAGCTGCATCCATTATTTATCTGCGTTACTGGCTGCACTTGCAAAGACTGTTCACTCTTTCTCCTCTAACACTTGATGACAGCTGAATGGGAGCACATCCTTTTTAACCCCATCAACATTCCCATTCATTTTGAATTACATTCTGGTTTGCATTCTCATTATGATGAAGTAGCAATTTGAGAAAGTCAAAAGCCACTACCTGCTTTTTAAGAGAAAGCTGATATGAAGGGGCTTGCTGGCTACTCTTAATAATTATTTAAGTTACAGAAGTACCAGTCAGGGACAATTTTATTAAGTAGTCTGTTGTGTACTAAAGTAATTCTTACCATTTTATGAGACAGATCATGTCTCAAGAAAGTCACAGTCTAATTTAAGATAGAAATTAGAAGTGTGACATCAGAAAGGTAAAGGAAAAGGATCTGTAAGATTTATTGGTTGAGTGGAGTTACTTTAGAAGCAACTTATGAATCCGTTGCCTAGCATTTGGATTGAAATGAGTGAAATTAAGGATGTTATTTCTATTCCCTTTAAAAAGGGAAAGGAGTAGACTGTTTCAAGTCCATAAGACTATTTGAGGGATGAAGAGCAGGCTTCGAAGTCGACTTCATCTCCATGATTCTCTTATTTTCCAGTTACATAGAAGGCAACAGAAAATCTGAAATATAACTCATGCTTCCTAGTGTGAAAAAAATCAGAGAACCTGATTACAGAATCACACTGTTACAGGATATGGAGAAGGATGAGTGTCGGGGTGGACCAGAAGAGGCCTACAGAGAGTAGAGAAACATGCAAAAGTGCTGCAAGGAAGACTCAGAAGAAGAGATCTATCTCGAAGTCTCCTAGCAACTGCAGCTGCTCAGAACTGCTTGGGACCCAGTTACAAGGCCGCAGCCTTGCAACTTCTGCAGATTCCCATGTCTGTGCCCTCAGGCCACACCTTCCATTCTTCCCTAGATCTCCCTTCCCCCTCTCGTGATCAGACATATTTCCTGCAGCCTATCCCTCCAAGTTCCTTTATCATTGAACCTTAGGATTTGATGTTCCCCAGCTAGAAACCCACCTCTGTTCCCGAACCTTCGGTATTCCCCTGTATATAAACTGTCATCTTGTTTTAATAAATCGCCATTTTGTGGGTCACATCTTGTGTGTCCTATTTCCCATACAAAATGTGCCTCTGGGTCTGCCGCGGGACGAACCCCAGCCCGCGATAGATGAGATACACAGTAACTTCTTTGCCTTGATCTTCATCAGCAAATGTTTCAGCAACAAGTTGCAGAAATAAAAATCAGTAACTGGGAGAATGAAGAAAAACTCAGCGTAGGAGACAATCAGGTTAAGATCATCAGAGGAACCTGAAAGTGTACAGATCCTTGCCACCTGATGGGATGGGTCCACGGGTTCTGAGAAAGCTGACAAAGTAGCTGAGCCACAGTCTGGGACATTTGAGAAGTCATGACAGCCAGATGAAGTCCCCACTGCCTGGAAAAGGGGAAACATAACCTCTAGTTTTAAAAAGGGTAAAAAGTAAGACACAGGGAACTACAGGATGATCAGTCACATCTCTGTGCCCTATAAGATCATAGGGCAGATCCTTCTGGAACTATTGTAAAGCACAGGAAAAATAAGGAGGTGATTGGTGGCAATCAACACGGTTTTCACCAAGGGAAACTTGTGCCTGACAAAGTTGGTGGCCTTCTTTGATGTCATCTAACTGGACTTGAGCAAAGTATTTGACACTGTCCTGCACAACATTCTGATCTCTAAACTGAAGAGACATGGATTTGATGGACAGACCACTCAATGGATAAGGAATTGTCTGAATAGTCACATTCAAACAGTTACAGCCAATGTCTTGATGTTGAAATGGAAATAGTGATAAGTAATGATACCCAGAGGAACCTTGACAGGCTTGAGAAGTGGGCCCATGCAAACCTCACGAAGTTCAAGAAGGCCAAGTGTAAGGTCCTGCATGTGGGTAAAGGCAATCCTAAGCACCAATACAGTTGGGAAGTGAATAGATTGAGAGCAGCCCTGACAAGAAGGACTTGGAGGTGTTGGTTGATGAGAAATTCAACATGACCTTGCGATCCATGCTTACAGTACAGAAATCCAGATCTCTCCTGGGCTGTATTAAAAGAAGCTTGGCCAGCAGATCAAGGGAGGTGATCCTGTCCCTGCTAATCTATCCCCATGCCATGACACCCCAACTGGAGTACTATGCCCAGCTCTGGGGCCTCAAACATAAAAAGAATATGAACCTGTTGCAGGGAGTCCAGAGGAGAGACATGAAGAGAATCAAAGTGCTGGAACACCTCTCCTGTGAGGAAAAGTTAAGTGAGTTGGGATTGTACAGTCTGGACAAGAGAGGGCTTTTGGAGTACCTTAAAGGGGTTACAAGAAAGGTGGAGAGGGACATTTTTCAAGGGCATGTAGAAATGGCTTTAAAAGGAAGAAATGGCTTTAAACTGAAGGAGAGTATGATTAGATTAGATTAGATTAGATTAGATTAGATTAGATATAAATTCTTTCCTGTGAGGGTGGTGAGGCAATGGAAATGAATGAAGTGGCTCAGAGAAATTGTGGATGTGTTAGAGGTCAGGTTAGATGGTGCTTTGAGGAACCTTGTCTAGTGGAATATATCTCTGCCCATGACAGAGAGGTTTGAGCTAGACGACCTTTAAGGTCCCTTCCAACCCAAACCAGTCTAAAATTCTATGACTCTATTTAGTAAAGCTGTGATTAGCTCCAGTATGTTAGTGCCAGCTCTTTCTCTTGAACAAAATCAAAGAACATCATGAATCAAGGGCAAGAGAAGATTGTACTTTAGTAGTGTGTCAGTTCAGCTTAATAAGTGATTCTCTGAATTTAGAATCAAGTTTCTTCTCTTTGCTGATCTTCATTTCTTACATGATTCTTATGAAAGCTCAATATAAAACCCTCTGCCCCTCCTCCATGAAGGTTTAAAATGTCATGCCTTGTTGCTTTTATTGTGTATGTTTAGTCATATATAGTATGTTGTTTATGATATGTTATGTATATATTGATTTTAGTCCTGATCATAATAGAGGATGGATGGATTCTTATAATAACATATTCTAGGAAGACATTTCAAGGAGACGTGTCAGGTTCTACATAAATACCATCACATTAGCAAAAATAAAAAGAAATAATGAATACTAAAGGAAATAATAAATTTTTCTGAGACAATGCAATCAGCAGAAGAGCAAAAAGAGCCTCTTTCCTAATACACCTCTTCAAGGACTTCCTAAAGTCTTAGATTTTCTGGCAATAGAAATCACACGGTATAAAACCAAGTAGTGACTATTGGTAGAAACTTGTTCGCCATGAAGGCAATGGAAGAAAACTCTTCTTAATTATTATGAACTTGGGATTCTGATCCATCTTTTCAATTCTGTAGTAGTCACTTCTCAAGGTTAGCTCTCAAAGCTAGCCAGCAAATCACAAGATCACACTAACAGAGAGAAAACATGCGTAGCTCACTATGTTTTATAGAAAATAATTGATTACAAAGGAGTAGTATTCCCAACCCTAACATAACTCCTCATTCTCAGGATGACATTCACAAAAAAAAGAGATTTGCTGCATCCAAACTTTTTTCTAGGTATACCAGTATCAAGTTCTGGTAAGTACTTCCATAACATTTTTTCAACTGACGGTGATTATAGGAATTTTTAACTGAGCCCAAATAAGAACTCTAAAGGGTTCAGAAAAGAAAATACTCAGGAAAGGGCTAATATCCTTGAGAATATACATTGTTTCAGTTCCCTGTAAAAACAGTTTTGTGGAAAATCTGTTACATAAATAGTATGAAATATTTTTTTATTATATGGATTATATTTTTAATTAAAAAGCCATTTTAATCTTATCTTGTTCATCAGCCTGCATACTCTAAGAATAGAAATGAGTAAATATAAAAATGGTTCTAGCAATATTTAGTGGCTGAGTTTTCTTGTCAGTTGAGATGAACATAAGACTACAAGATTCAGGATTAGCAATAAAATGATATAACACTTTGAGTGTTGAGAAAGTGTGTAAGAGAAAAGAACTGCTGAACAAAATGTGTGTAAATGCATGAATATAAAGTGATTTACTTCTCTTCAGAAGACATAAAAGAGTTCGTTTTTGTCGGCACTGAGCTATTTGTATTGATATTGGAGACTGTTATGTTTTTACAGCTTTCAGTATTTTAAATGATTAAGCAAAGTCACTGATGTTACAAACAGAACCATACCTCCTCCAAGCAGATGCAAAGTCAGCTTCCTCCATTTCCCTTGTAGCTGTGGATAATGTATCTCTAGTCTTCACCAGGAAATCTTGCAAGGGATGCTAGGTCATCACAATCAAGTAGGAAAGAATGCCCGGTACAGAATGCCTTATACTGTTTTCTAATAAAATAAATGGATTATGTCACAGATAAAACCCTCTAAATTGCAATAGTCTGTGCATTAAAGATTTGCAGACATGTATTTCTGGAATCTCTTTCAGAACAATGAGAATATCAGGAAACCATGAATTTATATGTAGTGGTGGTAGTGGATCAAGGGTTGGACTTGATGACCTCAGAGGTCCTTTCCAACCCATCTGATTCTATGATTTTATATGCCTGCATGTTTTCCAGGTTAAAAGAGCTTTCACAGTTTCAGTTACTTTTTAAGATACAATTCAAAGAGTTTCAAGCCTTTAATGTGTTTTTCATTCTGTTACCCATTTGTAAATATACTTGTTACTTTTCAGAGCAATAGCTTGGTAAAAAATTTATTAATGTCATTAGACCAAAAGGTTTGATGGACACAGTGGCATAGAAGTGATATGTTTGCTGTGTACTAGTGCAGATTATCAAATATGTCTTTTAACAATGCTAATAAAGGCTGTAGACCTCTTACATATTTGGCACTGTAAGGTCTTAGGATTTGTCTGAGATTTCTTGACCTGAAATGTTTAACTTTTTAGCTTTTACAAGTATATATACAGGCTACACAATGAACAATAGCCATTGAAGTTATGCTAGAATACGGAAAACTAACTGTGGCATCCCACCTACTCTATGGTCCAGGAGCACTGGTATTGTCAGCCTAAAAATTCAGGAGGGATTTAAAAAAAGACATAAGCATTGGTAAGTTTTTTTTCATAGCTGTTTTTAAAACATTGTTATTAAGGAAGCTTTTTCTGTATTAATTTAGACTATTATTGAATGTAGATTAGTAATAGATCTTTGTTGGTTTTAGTTCTTAGGGTTTAATTACGATGAGAAATTATTGACTCCACATATATGGTGCACTGTATTTTTGCTTATAATGATATTCTGGGTGTAACATTGGATGCATATATGATAAGAGATTTGTGAACTTAAAATCATTATTTAAGTGGAATGTGTGTGCACCAAAACAGCCCTAGAGTACATGGTAGTCTTCTGAGAAATAGTGTTATGCATGCTCAAAAGGAATGTTTCAACAGAGAATTGTTCTTCATTAGCAGTTTCCAATTGTCCTAATTTAAAGAAATTAATAGAGAAGCTTAGATTGAGAATGCTATTTCTAAAAGAAAGCAGAGAAGTCACAATTATTTGAGGACCATCTTTTTACCACACCAAAATATAATTTCTTTTTTTATGAAGTATACCAACTTCTCAAGCTGCTTGCCTTAGATTTGAGGGCAATCATGAGAATTGTTGGTTTTCAGGCTCTTTTCTACACACATGAAAATTTAAAAGTGCCTAGGAAGGAAACTAAGAATGTTGTATTCTCCTCAGGCTTGTGCAAAAAGATCTGCAGACATTTGTTTCTTGCAGAGTCCAGTTCTTTGTTGAAGCCTATGAATCTAGTCTTGAACACAACTTCAGTCCATCCAACCCTGTAGTGAAACCCCATAGACAAATGTAGATTCTCCATATATCTATGTCTGTCCATTTATCCTTAATGTCCTTTAGAACTACAAAAAGTATTTCTCCCAAATTTTAAATATAGGAGAGTAAAGACCAGGAAAAAAAAGCTTTATGCCCACTTAATAGGATGCCTGTTGCAGAGCTATGACTAAGAAGTACTCCATGAGACTTTCTTTCTGTGAATATTCAGAAAAAAAATTAGCGTAGAAGTAATGTTATTATTTTCATTCTTTATCCATGTTTTGATATTGCCCAGAACTCAATTAAAATCAGCCCCATTATACTGAGCACAATCAAAACCATATGTCAGAGAAAATTTTATGCCATATGAATGAAAAGATTTTTAATTGTGCTTTTCAGTGCTGCATATACGGTCTTATGATAATTTCTACTGAGATTATTTTTATTCAAAAGTGGTCAAACCAGTAACATTTCGAAATTGGAAGGTTTAATTATGGAAGAATAAATGTCATTCTTTTGCTCACAAGAAAACAGCACAGAAAACTAGGTCAGGCAATGCCAGTTCTGAGAATTGTGTTTCTAACACTATTACTTTGATTATCTGTTATAAAAAAAGCCCCAGCTTTAATTATCTGTAATCAGAGCTGTTCAAAATGTTTGTAATACAGTCTTAAGATCAACTGAACCTGGGAAGATTTTAGTACTTTAGAAAAACCAGCCATGCACTCTGTGTTGGTGATCTTGGGAACATAATGATGCAAATCGGCAGTATCCTAACAGGCTTATGTAACTTATGCATTACTTCATTTACTTTTTTATTATTATTATTTTTAATTGATTTTCTGACATATGCTTATCCTTCTTGATAAGTCTGCTCATTCTCTCTGTTAAATCTCTTCATTTTCTACTTTCACAGACATACTGATTTTCCCTCCAACCTTTATGTCATTCTTTCTCTCCTCCATCTTCTAAATTCTGTCTCTGTTTCTCACAGCAGAGAAATGTCTAAAGTTCAACAAAGGCAATGCAAGGTCGTGCACCTGGGGACACAGGCTGTGTGCCAGCCTGCAGGAAAGCAACGCTGCAGAGAACAACCTGGGGTTCCTTGTGAGAAACAAGCTACCCATGAACCAGTAGTGTGCTGTTGTGACCAAGAAGGCCAAACATTAGGAAGAACATTGCCAGCAGATAAAGGATGGGAATCCCGGCCCTCTACTCAGTCCTAGTGAGGCCACATTGGGAGTGCTGTGCTCACTTCTGGGCTCCTCAGTACAAGAGAAACACGGAGCTCCTAGAACAGGTCCAGCAGAGGCCTACAAAGATAATTAGGGGACTGGAGCATCTCTCATACAAGCAAAGGCTGAGAAAGCTGTGCCTGTTCAGTCTCAAGAAAGACAACTGAGATTGGACCTGATCAATGTATACAAATATCTGAAGGGAGGGTGCCAAGAAGATGGAGCCAGGCTTAGTGGTGCTAAGCAAGAGGCTCAAAATAAAATGTAATAGATTACACAGTTCGTGTTGGTTGACCAAAGATGACTAAGGAATACCTCCTACCTCCTCTGTCATTAACATACCTGCACCTGATTTCACCTTGCATAATATTCTAGTTGAATATTACTGGAGATGAAACACAAAACACATGACAGTCCAAGCAAGAAATAGGAGTATCTTATAAAACCTCTCTTTTCCTCATTGTGATTGCAATAATAAGAGAAAACTTCTTTTCAAAAGGAAAGAGAAAAGGAGAAAGAAGAAAAGTAAATAAAAACATATCTCTTTTTCTTAAGGAAAAAAGGTTGTATTCATCAAATGGTAGGTTCACTGTAGATTTTGAAATAATTACCTTTTTTTTCATCTTTCAGCATAGACTCATCTGCCAGAGGAAAAAATGCACTAAAAATATACTGATTAAGGAGCTCTTTCTGTGCTATCCTAAACATCATCAGATGGAAATCCACATCCTTTTTACACTGGAAGGGATCATACACTCCCTCCATTCTCTCAGAAACTCAAATATTGCCAGTGTAGTTCATTCTTATTTTCATTCTTTGGGTTCCTCCTTTCCGCTGTCTAAAATTAGTTATGTGTTGCAGGATTTCTACATAAACCATTAACAATGCTCACTATTAAATCTCTCTCTCAAATTTTATTTAATAGAGTCTTACAGCAATGGTTTCAGCTGTCACCAGGATGCCCATTCGTTATATATTTCACATACAGAGAATTTTTTTTAGTCACCACAATTTTTCTCTATCAATTCCATTTGAATAAGGGCTGGGCAAATGAGCAGGATGAAAAATTAAATCCAGATGATCTTATTGACTAAAGAGATCTGACCCCCAAATTAAGCTTCATTAATTATCTTGGCTTTCAACTCAGAAAGCAGAAATTTGAAAGTTTTAATTACATTACTTCATTTCATGAAGCATCAATATTATTTATGATGTCTATATCATTACAGACTCATTAACTCCATGCAGTCTTTACTATAATAGATATTATGTCATCAGCTTATACATCATGATGCAATTTGGGAGTAAATACCATCCTAGAAGTATCTAAGTTTAAGAATTGTTAAAACGTTATAGTGATGTTTGTAATACTAATTCAAAGAAAGAGGAAAATCATTTAAGGAGTCTGATTTAAGATTTAGGTCTCTTGCAACCCAATTTTTAGAATAGCAACAAATTCTACTGATTTCATCTACAAGACAGAGGCACCTAGAGTACCAAGCACTAGTTTCCAGTGGATTTTCTGCACTACACAAAGGTGCTAGACAGTGTTTGTTGCAAAGTTTTACAGAAAAGATATTATAGTTTTTTACTTGAAAACTTACTTACTTAAAAACTTTACTTTTTACAAGAAGAAGGAAGGTTGAATATGTGATTGAAGTGCACATTCTCAACTGACAAAATGAAGGGAAAGGGAAAAAAAAGTTAGACATAGTATGTTTTTTTACTTTAAATATTTCTTAATTCTGTTAAATATACTTTTGTCATTACTTATAGGATGTAAGGAACGTTGCTAAATACCTTTGAAGGCAAAGTACAGTCAAATCCAGGATTCCATATACAGTTTCATTTTCCACATCTTGAAGTGTATTCAGAGCAAATAGCTTTTCTTCTACTATTCTACTTATTCGATGTTTAGGATATAAGTGGATCTTAGGAGGTTTTACATCCCACTGCTGAAATGTTAAATGGTCCCCAAACATGTTTTTGTCTTTGAACACAGACTTTCCTGTATTTATTTTTGGTGTATGCTGACTCCAGGATGTTAAGTCAGATCATTATATGTTTGTTCATTTCAGAAAATTGTGCAATTGTCCATACAGAATATGGTTGTGTGGAATTTTTATATCAATTAAGGAAAAAGAGAAAGAGATGCATGGAAGACCAAACAGGGCCGTGTAACTCTCGGAAACAAACATAAAATAATATAAATATAAAATATGCATAGCCTTTAAGGGAAATGCATGTGATTTTGCCAGCTGAGGAGACACAGAAAATGGTGTTTAAGCACAGATTATGCCTCTTCAATAATCCATGAACATGTGTAAGCAGCCTAAAATCAGTTATTCTGCCTTTACCTCAAATCTTGTTTTTCCAGTGTGCACTAATTACCTTAATTACCCCAGTGGATTTCAGTTTGCTATCTATCACTCACTCAAGAGAGTAGAACTGTTAGATAGAAAGTTCAGAAGGAAGGAACCTTTACAACCTCAAGCTTCAAATATACTTGTAGTCAAATAACTGCTTAAGTACTACTAAGCAAGCTACTAGATTAGCGAAACTGACGATTCATATTTCAGACTATCTAAAAACATATCAAGGTCTCTGCCCTTAAAATAAGCTGATCATTCCTTTGAACTACCATTTTACTGACCATCCCATCTGTAGCATTTACCAAACCTTGGTTAAAATCATCAAGGCCTTAAAGTAAGAAAATTAAGTCAGAGTTTTTTTGAGGTCTTGCAATTTTTTTTCTAGCCTGACTAATAGCCTGACCAATTATATACTCGTTTATCCAACAGGACAAATTTTTCATTCCTTGTTAAACCTCAGTTCTTGTAATGAATATAAAATGACAAGTATTTGGTAATTTTTTTTTAACTCAGGTGTTATGTTTGCATAAAGAAATTTTAATGCTGACATCATTTGAAGATGTCAAGAAAAAATTAATCTATTTGTTTCCCTCTTAGCTTTCTTCCAATGACTCATACTGCCATTTTAAGATAAGAAAAAAAAAAAAAATTAGTGCTTGCTTAATTTATTATTTTCTTAAATCTTGGGCTAAAATCTAGAATTTTAAGAACTCTTAAAAAAATTTCATTTTTCCTTGAATGAATAGAAATGAATTATGAGATGACCCAAGAAAAGGTCCTTGATAATCAAATGACAGTTCCCCCAGTAAGAGGCATACTTTAACAGGAATTGACCAAGTAACAGAAAATACAAAATTTAACTAGGTTTATGAATGACCTACTATAAGACAGTTTAAAGGGAATGACGGTCTCTTTTACCTTTAGTGGGGAAAGGCCAGCCCTATCTATTCTTGCTTGTGAGACTTGTCACATCTGCAGTCCCATACCCTGCAGTCCTCTTCAGTAGTGATTTGTGCATGTCTTACTTATGTGAATGATAGATGACCACTCCTGAAATAAGCAGGAAAGCCTTGAAATGTAATGCTATGCAGTAAAGATGCCTCTCTGGCCAGATGTGAATTCCTGTTTGACTGTCAAGTCTCAGTTCAATGAGACAGGTTGAACACCTCTGTGCCCAAAAGCAGCAGCTCTGTCACGAGGAGCAGGGATATTGGCTAACAGTGTTTTGGTCCAGCTTTCTGTCTGGAGAGCCAGAACTTGGCACAGCCTGAGCCAAAGAGAGCAATTCATACTGAGCCCAACTGAACTGCTCATATCAGCAGAGATATTTCTGGGTTTAGCTGCAGAGTCGCTATAACAGGTCTTACTGGACCAGTTCAGAGAAGCAAAACACCAAATTTCATAAATAGATCCAGGTAACCTGGTGGTTGTCAAAATTACTTGGTCCGATTTCCATGACCATTACAGCATGATTTTTTGTAACTAACTATAATTCATGGGGAAGCCAGAAACTTTGTGATTGGTCTTAAGAGATAGCCAGCATCCTCAACCTCTCATTCCACTTTTTTTTTGGTATGCAAACATGCATATTTTCTCTCTCCATTAGATTGTGTCCTCCTCTTTTCTCCTTTCTTTATTTTCTTCTCCTGAATAATAGGGATATATATGGCCAAGGCTTTCTAATGACTATGTATAAGGAAAAAACTCCTGCAGAAGTAACTGAAGAGGATGTATTTTAAACACCAGAGTGAGAGTTCAGCCCAAGGTGAAGGTTCCATAGGATTGTTTGGGGATTTTTTTTGAAAAACAGATCTTAAGAGAGTTTCACTGTAGCCATACTGGCACCTGTTTGGTTTTGGTTGTTTTTTTTTTTTTTTCCAATCTTATGTGGAAACTAAATGAAATAACACATAATATTTACATTCTAGAACTTGTGCTTCTCCTTCCAAAAGAAAGTTCGGTAATCTTCTGTTACCTTTTCCTCTTGGAATATTTTAATTGTAGGAAATCAGCATTGTAAAACAAGAAACAAAACTTCCAGGGAAGTAGAAACGTATATGTGTGAGCATGCATGTGTGTTTTTCACATCAAGCCCATAAATAACATGAATTTGAAAAATAAACAGTTACTGATTCCTTGTACAAAACATAGCATAGTTAAAATTTGTAATATACAAAAGCTAAATTTTAAGTTGCTGTAGCATGTAGAAAGCCCTAAATTTCATCTCTTTAAAGGAAAGTTATGGAACTTCAGTGGTTACTGGTTATAGACCCATTACACTGGGTTTCTCTCTCCTTATCCTGATAGGTGAATTTGATTTCTCACCCTACCCTCCAGCATCCAGTTACTTATATCTCCCTATCTACAGACAGGACCAGGAGATAACCAATTCTTCATATGAAACATGCCTGAGAATTCAGATGGAGAGTCTGGAGAGAGGGATTTGCCAAAGCTGTTTCTGCAGGCTTGCTGTGCTGGCAGAGCTCTGGAGGGATAAGTGGTAGAGCCAGAGGTATTATATCCAGCACCGACAGATATGTGTGAGGTCTCAAACAGAGGAAAAGCAGTCTGCACTGTAACTGGAAACTAAGGTGAACTTAAGCAGAGACAGTTGCTTGCTAATGTCACCAACTACCTACTTGAGAAACAGAAAATTTACACATTTTATGTAATGAGCGCGGAATGCTTCAAACACAACCATTGAGCTCGGTGTATGGTCAGAGTTCTTTGCAGGCTGACAGAACATCTTTGGGTTTTTATATTTCTTTTGGCAAGAGTCAACAAAAGCTCATCTAAAAAGAAGCAATCAAAATGCCACTCTCCGTGTGACTAAAAGAAGTGAGGAAATTTGTACTTTGAACAGCAATAAAGTAGACTCTATTCCTAACTGAGAACTTAATTCCTTCACAAGATGGATTTTTTGCTCATTAAGCACCAAAAGACCCTGCATCTTTATATTAGGCAAGATCAGAAGCAAGATCAGTCAAGACAAAGAGTAAATAAAATGTATATATATTTTCTCCCAAAGAGATTTTAAAGTCATCCAAATATTTCCTGTTTAGTCTGTCTCCAGATGAATCTGAGACAATGTTATTCCCTATGCATTAGCACTGTTGTTGATTAAAGCAGCAAAATTATTGATAACAATGTTTAACATCAGCAGGATTTGCAAATTCCAGAATTCCAGTTAGACCAGCTTCCTAACAAAGTCAATTAGATTTGTAGAGCCAAATTTCTATCAGATGTCTTCAATACAGTTTCTCTTAGGTGGCATTTTCTCAGATATTAGATAGTAGTGTCAAATTTTTATTTGCTCTGCAGTGATTAGTTCCAGGTTAATTCAACTCCTGAAACTCCCCTGTTAAACAACAATGGAAAAGGTCATGCCAGGTGTAACTGTATTTCCTTTGATGGATGGATATCTTGGATATGCTTTGACTTAACAGTTTAACCAAGATCAGCAGTTTGCTTTTGCAGAGCAGTAGTTATAATAAATTAAATTCATGCTGTATTCAGTCCTATTTAAAAGTTTACAGAAGGGGCACTGTATGTCTTATAAAATCCAGCAAGGATTAAAATCAGTGATTGCAAGGAATGACATTACATTTAAAAAGGCATTCAAAAGAAATGATGGGTCAGATGTCTTAAGTGTATCTTTAAATCATAAACTCTATATTAGGCTCCTTTGTGCAAAACATCTACTCATGTCACCTTTTTGTCCTGATCTTGAATTCTATCTGTAAAATGAATTACCTCATCACCCCGTGAGAGCTGGATGAAGGTCTATTGTTCACTGACCTTAATGATACTGCAGGGATCTGATAAAACAACTCAGGATTGATCTGTCAGGAGGGGTTTGCCAAATAAAGTCATCTTCTTCCTACCATGTCAATAGAAAGGTTAGTCTATTTTGATACTTCCAGAAACTGAACTAGGTAGTCTCAGTTTGCATCTGCTGTGGTTTAGTCTTCTGTGGTAAGATGAATTCTGAGACTAAAGAACAAATTTACTTGTCTGAATGCACATTTTTCCATGTACCATAGGTCTCCTAGGTCATATTATTGTCAAAGGATACCTACTCAATACAGTCAAAGGAGCTTAAACAGCAACGATCTTGTCCTGCAGACAGACATGGATTACTGACTAAATCATGCTCATGGATACACATACACTTTTCCTTTGGGTTTGTTGGTTTGTTAAGTGATTCCATGTCCAATATGAAATCAAACAAGCAAAAAAATTAAAAGCCCAATCCTTTTATAAGTACATGCATTAATCACCATTGGGTGTCTACGAGGACTTGGAGAAGGAAATCATAGGCAAAATAAAATATTGTAAAATTAATTAAATATCAACCTTGCACAGGCAGTACTACTACCTGGTTTTCATGCTGAATGCAGCCAAAACACTGTCCACACTGAGTGTAGGATTGTGTATTCCAGCCTAATCACTGGCTTCATGTAGCAATGTGCTTTTCAGACTAATTATTGGTTTCATAAAGTAAAGTTGCCACTAAGTCTTTCCATATATTTATTGAAAGAGTAGGTTCATGCCAGCCCTTAGCTGTTTGGGTTTTTTTACACCCTTTTTCATTCACATCATACAAGTACTTATTGACTGGTTTGATGTTTTGCCATTCAAATACTTAAATTTGACTTCTCTAGTATTTTTAAGAGTTTATTCCAAAGGTTAGCTACAGTTACAATTTGGGTTTCTCCAGGACAATTTAAAAATATTTTTCCACTGATTCTTCCTTGTCTCTTTAGTAGCTTTTGCTCCTTATGCTATAGTCCTGATTGCATTGGGATTTTTATGACAAAGTTCAAATGGATGGGAACTGGAGCTGAACTCCAGTTGCCTCCACTGTTTTCATTTCAGTTTCAATCTACTTCTGATGGAGAGGGATACCCCAGAATACAGGCACTGCTGCACTTCAGCTACATTGAATACAGCACAAAATTGAACTGGAAAAGTTCCTTGGTAGTTTCAGGCATAGGGTTTAAGCATTTCAGTTCCTCTTAGGCATCCTAACTAAAGCCCAAAGGCCTGAAAACAAGAGCTGGGAGCTGAAACTAAAAGAAAGCATTTGCTAAGTAATAAGAAAGCCTTTCTTAGAATTGAGTGAAATGCCAATGAAATTACTTCATCCATTAATGGACAGGCTTTGTTTCCTTCCTAAAGAAAGACTCATCTATGTGAAAGTTCCTAAAAGGGCAGATTTTCTTAGAGAATCAACTCAACCTTTGCAACTGAAAATCTGTACATCTAAGACTTCAAACTCCTGAGATGGAAGCCCATATACAGAACCCTAGTTTATGAAATCCCTTTGTAAAACTTAATGTAGTTTCCTTGGGTTTTACCATACGTGACCAGCAGCACAAAGCTAAGAGCCTACACATTCCCAATGTTCACTAATCCAAACTCCTTCAGATCTGCATGAGTCTCTGTGTACAAAAATCTCTTTGTGATTAAGGGTGTTAATGGCCCTGTGTTCAAATTTAAAATTGGTTCCTATA
The DNA here is from genome assembly GCA_038380795.1 of Pyrocephalus nanus. Classification (NCBI taxonomy): domain Eukaryota; kingdom Metazoa; phylum Chordata; class Aves; order Passeriformes; family Tyrannidae; genus Pyrocephalus; species Pyrocephalus nanus. The sequence goes on along the minus strand of CM076265.1, from coordinate 43,939,214 downwards.
ACAGGGCCAAATAAAGTAATTTTTTCCCATATCTAGGGATATGGGAAATAAAATTTTTCCCAACTAGCCACATTCCAATAAATTATCTCAATAATACTTTTTTTTTCATATGCAAATTGCACAGTAAATCAGAAATTATCAATCCTATCCCTGGCTCTATGCCAACAAAGGCCAACCAAAATTGGGCACAGAAACATCTGTTCTTAGTTACCATTTTATCTGTTAAATAGACTGCTAAATCCTACATCGTGTAAAATTGAAATACTAACACTGAAGCAACATTGCAGACTTCATTTCAGATGATGTCAGGGTAGGATAAGGGGAAAGCCTAAAACCATACCCTCAGCCATCTAACAAATGTGTAGTGGCAGGCTCTATTAAGTCTTCATTTAATCACATGCTTACACAATAGTATGCAAACATGTTGTTCTCATTCCTGACCTTTCAGTATACTTTTTAACATGATGTTCTTTCTGTGAAAGCACCAGACACTCTTACATCTTCTGGACTTCATGCCCAACCCCAGACTAGGGTACAGAAGAGAAATTAAACATAGGAGATGATTATAAGTTAAAGCTGAGGAAGGCTCCCTGGAGATGCAGATTTCAACCAGAAACAAAATTAATGTTGCAGTGAAAAACATATAGTCCATGATATGAAGACTGTAGAACCAGTGCAGATTTTGGCATGATTATCATGCTAGTACTACATGCTTTAACAGAATAAGGATCAGCTTAGATGCTTAGACATTCCTGGACAGAGTCAGTGAGATGTAAATGCCATATGAGATATAAAAGCAGAGCAAATCTGTTCTTAAGAATAAAACACTGTCAGATGTACTTCTGATTGAAATTTTTGTCTTCTTTACTTCATGAAAGAGAAATGTCACTTACCATGATACAAGGAAGCCGCTTTGGAATTGTGGTAGTTCTTGTTGTACCTTGAGAAAAACATCATTCTGGACTATTCTTATTAGATTTCAGAGCCTCACAGCTGCTCATGGTTTCTCTGTGCTGTTAAGGTGGTTCCTGTAACTGCATCCATACTTGAAAAAAATAAATCATTTATTCTCTCCACAGCCAGAAAGGTTGGATAGTAATATTGTCAAAAGCTTCATTAGTTGTGTTGAGATTCATGTATCATGTCAAATACTTTTAAGAAATTTGCTCTCTTTTCTTTTGCCTATGAAGACTTACTTTTTGCTATTTTTATAAAGTATTTATTGTTTTTCCTTAGTCTGAAAAAAAAGTTATCCAGCTGAACATACCCATGCCTGATGTCTTGGTGTAGTGGGGTGTACTGGTTTAACCCCACCTGGCAATTAAGCCCCGCATTGCCACTCGTTCACTCTCCCCCCTTGGTGGGATGGAGAGAATCAGAAGAGTAAAAGTGAGAAAACCTGTGTATTGAGACAGAGACAGATTAATAGGTAATGGAAAGCTATAACCACAAGCTAAACAAAATAAGGAATTAATTCTCTACTTTTCATCAGGAAGCCATTCCCAGGAAAACCAGGCTCCATCATGTCTAATGATTACTTGGGAAGACAAACACCATTACTCTGAACGCCCTACCAATTCTTCTTCTTCCCCCAACTTGGTATGCTGAGCATGATGCCAAATGATCTGGAATATCCCTTTACTCAGCTGGTGTCAGCTGTCCTGGCTTTGTCCCCTCCCTACATCTTGTGCACCTCTAGCTACTCACTGGTGGGATGAAGAGCAGAAAAGACCTTGACTCTTTATAAACACTGCTCAGTGATATCACAGAATCACAAAATGGGTCAGGCTGGAAGAGACCACAGGGGATCATCTGGTCCAACCTTCATGCTGAAGCAGGGTCATTCCAGAGCACATGGCACAGGATTGCACTCTGACGGTTCTTGAACATCTCTGGGAATGAAGACTCAATAACCTCTCTGGGCAACCTGTTCCAGTGTGTGATCACCCGCACAGTAAAGAAATTCTTCCTTATGTCCAGGAAGAACCTTCTGTGCATCAGTTTTTGCCTTTTGCTTCTAATCCCACTGCTTGGCATCACTGAGAAAAGCCTGGCTCAATCCTCTTGACACCCTCTCTTCAGATATTTATATGAATTGATGAGGTCCCCTCTCAGCTGTCTCTTCTTGAGCCTGAACAGGCTCATCCCTCAGTGTCACCTTGTAAGAGAGATGTTCCAGTCCCTTAATCATCTTTGTTGCCCTCCACTGGACCCACTCCAGGAGCTCTACGTCTCCTTCACTGAGGAGTGCAAAACTAGGCACAGTACTCCAGATATGGCCTCACTAGGGCTGAGTAGAGGGGCAGGATCACCTCCCTCAGCCTTCTGGCAACGTTTCTTCTAATGCACCTCAGGATAACATTGTCTTTCTTGGCCACAAGGGCACACTGCTTGCTCATGGACAGCTTATTGTAAGAAAATTTGATTATAACGAAATCATCCCTTAATTTTCAACACTTTCCAGCACAAATCAAAAACATAGCCCCATACTAGCTACTGTGGAAAAAATTATCTCTATCTCAGTGAAAACCAGCACATGTAGAGTAAGTGATAATTTTCTGTGAGAAAATCAAGAGTCAATAGAGAAGGAACAAGGCAGATTTAATACTGGGCTGTCAAAAGGAAGCGTTATTTAATAATTCTAAGACTACACAAATGCTCTAGAAGGAACTATGAAAATAAGTTCTGATAAATTATGTTTTCACCTGTCATTAATTTTTTTCCTGAAATAGATACTGATAGATTATGATTTGCCTAAATTTATTTGAAAAAATATATCTTATAATTCCATTCGATTATTATTTTATATAGATGTAATTTGTGACTGCATTCCAAGTATTCAAAAATTATAAAAACAAACACACAAATTTTATTTGAGCAGCTGTGCACATCTTTCTCTGAAATATGTGGAAACAAACTCACTGTTTGGTTTAGCCACTCTGTTCTACTGTATGCAATGCACATTATTTAAATGAATTTGAATACTAGTGACTTTTCAGAAGATACAAACACACCAAGATGTGCATCACTTTCAAAGGAAAATTGATTTCAGTTTTCAAATACATCTCAGCTATTTTTAAGAGCATCAGCGTATTTCAATATACTTTTCACAGTAATGCTAAAGACTTATATAATGAGTTGTCACTAAAGATATTGCTTTCTTTTCTGTCTGCATTTGTAAAGGGCCTGAAGTTTTCTCTATGTCCTAATCAAATTGCAGTTTGAGACACACACATATTCTTCAGTTTTACACTGTTACAAGGAATTTTTGTACCACTCCAGCTCTTACTTGCTAAAGACCTTCACTGTTGACAAAAATTATTTCCAAACTACTTTGAAATATTTCACAAGCAAATAAACACAATGTGTTGTTTTTATTAAACCTGGGAGAATATCTTCTTCAGCAAATGATGCCTAAAAATAATCAGTTAAAAAATCCAAATACAATAAGAAGTTATTTTAAAATCAGTTCTTTCTAAATCTGTCTTTAGTCTTTAAAATACAATACAATAAAACAGCACCAAATTTTATGTGTCAGTTACTCTTTTGTCATGAACTTCTTCACACTGACAAAACTCACAGGAGACATATCAAGAATGGTGGGGTAATAACTGCAGCAAAATAAATGCATTCATGAATGAAATGGCAAAACAGCAGCTAACAGTAACCGAATTCAAACTCAGTTCTACAGCCAGGTAAAAGGATGTCTATTTTGTAAACGAGACAGCAAAATCTTCTCTGATTCAAAAATAAATAAATCCCACTGTTTTCAAATCACTTTGTGGTAACTCTGGATTTATAAGGACCATTTCCTTGACTGTAGCTTATTGTTCCTCCCATTGTACATCGTAATCAGATTTGCATTATTTAAAGAGTTAATATTTATTCTTTTCTTTCAAAGTGAAGAGGAAGAAGTGATGTTGGGATGGCTCACAGAGAGCGAGACATAAAATTTACCAATTTTTTTAAAAATTGAAATACAGAAATGCAACATGTATGCCACATTCATTTAGATGCCACTGCACTATTTGTCTTTTACTACCTTCTTCATCTTTTAAATATGATTCTTGAGAATGGCCCTGTATTTTCTCCTTAGGAGTGCAGCTGGAATCAGTATAATATGATTCACAAAGTATGCCTAGGGGAAAATGTTTTCCTTTGATATCAAATGTGAGCTTTCTGAGGTACTGTTGAAAGAAGTCTGCTATGCTGGTGTAATCCTCTTCCAAGCAACCTATTGTCTGGTAATATCCTGTAAGGGCTGTTACATTACATGCCAATTGTACAGATAATATGTATAGTGCAACTTCTGCAACTTGTTTGCAGACTGCCAATCTGTCCATCAGGCCTAAGATGCACAAGACACAATCCAAGTTCAGGACAGTTAGTTAAGAACAGACATAAGATCTATATTGGTTCTGTTTATGAAGATCAGAAACACAATTGTCATGTGAAAGGGGAAAACAAAAAAAGATACTGGGAAAAAGCAGAGCAAAATTAACTTTTTTGTATGAACAGGGATGTTTTCATTAGGATTCAAGTGTGCACACATGAGAACTCTGTTCCATATTTCTTAAAGTATAAAACAACAAACATTCCCTATTAAAATATCATGCAAAAAGAACTCAAAGCCTGTAATAGAAGATTAGTTGTAGAATGAATTGGAAGAGCTTTAAAACCAGCTCCTGAAGGAATATAATTTTTTTTTTAAGTTGATTTAAACCTTCTCTCACAGATCTTACAGCTAGGATATTTTCTAGAAAACTCTGCTATTGTCTACAAATCATTCTGTAAATTTGGTAAGTTCTGATCAAGCCAAGTCATACATTGCATGAGCTCACTTGTAATCACAGTGTGCTACTTACATGATATGCAGATGAATAACATTCCCTGTCTTAAGAAAACATCACTGACTTGCCCCATTTTTACACTGGAAAGGTCTGGAGTAGGGTCTGTAAGACTGCAGAGCACAGTGTTTGATTTTTTTCTCAAGAACCCTTCAGTCAGTCTAGGATTATGGTAAAGTATATCTTTTCTTTGTGGAATGGTAAAGAAAATAAAACTGTAGAAGAGGAAAAGGAAAATTAATTCTGACTTTTTGAACCAAAAAGTCATCCTTGGTTGAGAAGTTCAGCACACAAGACTGTGATGACAGTGCATATGCAAACACATATGTAAGAACTAAGCTGTCCCACTTTTCTGGTCTACATCTTCTTCATACAGATGGATATGCTTTGCTGTGATCATTTCTGTGTGAAGACATCCTGAACTGTTGCTCATACTCTGACCAGCTGCAGGGTTCACCTGTGTGTTTGACTTACAGGCTGTTGAAACCTACAAGAATGACTAAAGGTGAAGAAACCAAAGCAACAGTTCTAATCACAACTGGACTGAGTAGCTGCTGCTGCCATGCTGTCATGTGTTGAAGGACTGTGAAGAAGTAAACAATGATTTAATAAGATAGAAGGGAGTCATATAAAGAGAAAGTAATATTGCAGAAGCTGACTACATACAGCTCTTGCTTGGACACAGCTGGGCTTACTGCAAGTGCTTGTGATGAATACACTTTTTCCACAAGCGATGGACTAATCTAAGACTTTGTGGCAATTGCTTTATTCTCTCCCTATCCATTCTGAAGGATGGTGCTGCAATGCCCTGATACTAGATATAAGGTTTGCAGATGGGATGGGAGCTCAGAAGTGTTTTAACAGTACACATAGGTTTTTATCAGCTGCCAAAGTTCGTGTATCTCTGTGTAACAATCCAAGGTAACTAATATATTCTCCAACATGGAAGATATGAAGGGAAACTGACCACAAGAACTCTGCATCTCTCCTTTCATGGCTAGCTAGTGAAGCATCCTTTATTTTGTAGAGGAAAGGAAAGACATTAAAATATGTATGATACGGAGATGCTTGGATACAGAGATTTCATGTATTTTGTAAAAATTACATACTCATTTTTGCAGGAGATAGAAATAACAGTATAAGCTGAACTATCAATTTTCTCAACAGCAAAAGTTCTTTTAAAAGCCAATAAAACAACAAAACCAGGTACTGTGTTTTTTTGTGAAGAGAAGCTAAATTTTCTGCTTAGCTGATGATACTAGCTTCCCTTCCATTTGTTCACATCCAAATCTTTGAATATTTATTTCATAGGTAAAGGATCACATTAAGACCCAAAGCCTTGGCTTTACGGCTCATAGTTTTCCAGTCTAGGACTGATGTTGGAATCTATCAGCTCCAATCACATAGAGCCAATGTTTTGATTAGAGTCAGTATCCCATATCTGTGAAATATTCAGCAGGTCACAAGAAAAGTTTCAGACTATTTTGGTTCCAAAAGCACCAGAATTTCATATTAAGAAGCTTACACACAGTGTGAAATTATTCAAGATCAAAGGATAGAGCTCTTATTCTGACTATATTTTACAAAGCTATCTCTAGTTATAGTCTTCAGCAATAGATTATGTCCTACTTTATGGGCTAGTATGATGAGAAACCCACCTTCCATTCAGGCAGTGGTGAAATGAAATCACAAACACAATAACATCTTTCACGTCAGGATCTCAAAGCACTTTAGAAGCACTGTAATTAAGTTTCCCATCTCTCCATGTAGTCTAAAAGATTTTTAATGACTTTTAGCAAGAGAAGAGAGAAAAAATGAGCAGGAGATAAACTGGTGTTGGCTTATTTAATGCAAAATGAGCAGAAAAATATGCACAGATTAATAATTGTTTTTATTTTCATCGTTCATAATGAGCAACCTTCCTCCTTTCTACCCTAATTATGGGGTAGACACACACAAGAATGTGAAAAGCTGTGGAGCTTGAGATGACCCATAGCATGGCAAATTTATTCCATTAATGCTTTCTTTACCACTTCTTCTAACATTTTATAGGTCTCAAGTTATGAAATTCTTTTCATGCACTGTTTTCTCCTGATTTAATGTTTTAATTTACCTTCCTTTACACACTTTTACTCTCTCAAGTGTGTGTTGATTCTCTTTTGTTAAGATTGTGTGAACCAACCTCAGCAGAGAGGGGAGAAAAAAAGAGACAAGATGTGTTGCATCAATTGAAGAGTAAGGATGTTATCATGAGATAATCTTCATTCAAGAAAAACTGTAAATCTTGAACTAAATTAAAGGAAAAATGAGAAATAACAACATTTCATGTGATTTTGAAACATCTTGAAATTAAAGCATGAAAAGAAATTATTTTGTTGTTTTAAAGAACAGTTTCTCCTCTCCTCTCCTCTCCTCTCCTCTCCTCTCCTCTCCTCTCCTCTCCTCTCCTCTCCTCTCCTCTCCTCTCCTCTCCTCTCCTCTCCTCTCCTCTCCTCTCCTCTCCTCTCCTCTCCTCTCCTCTCCTCTCCTCTCCTCTCCTCTCCTCTCCTCTCCTCTCCTCTCCTCTCCTCTCCTCTCCTCTCCTCTCCTCTCCTCTCCTCTATTATCTCAATAATCTACTATGAAATCTGCTCAGCAGGAAACATTTTCATGTTAGAATGCTGTATTTTTGGTCAATCAATTGGTTCTATACTGTGGCAGAGGGCTAGCTGCCTTTCAAATGGGAAGAGACATCTGCAGCCAAAAGAAGTGCCTCTCCATTTATTCTTGGGAACACAGAAATGACAATGTCTTTCTGTGTGCTCTGGAAGTTCAATGACTGTTAGCAGGGGTCAGGAAGCATTATCTCCCATCAAGAAGTGCATACAGTTCAGCTGAAAGTTATCCTACAGTTCTTCAGGAACAGTTTGTGGATGCTTTTTATTTTTCTGCTTCTGTTCCCAACACATCCTAAGTCTTATTTGACTGGGTCTAGAGGCTTGCACTTTTTGTGTATGTGTGTGTGTGTGTATGTGTGTGCGTACATGTGTATGTATGAATGTGTGCTGACCATTTATACTGCAATATCCAAGGAGAGGAACTGTACCTGTGGCATGAGTTTTTAAATGACTGGAAACACGAGGAAGTCAGTGGAGCTTTCTTACTCCCATAGTGCAAACAAACATTAGTTTGAGATAGTAAGAACAGCAGCAGTATAAAGTTATCTTAATTCACTTCAGCACCTTAAAACATCCTCGGAAACATGACCCATCTGTAGCTATTGTATACTGGTCTTTACCTCTGATACAATGGCAATCTTATCCCCTTATCAACAATAGAGTTCTCAACACCTTAAAAAAATCACATCTCACGGGCACATCACTCTTCTTAGGCAATTTATTGCAACTGTCTACTCTGTGAAGTGACACAAAAAATCTAAAATGTGTCAGCTTGTTGTATGCTCTATAGCTGCCTCATTATATATTTTGAGACTGATGGTGTATTAAATGCTTAGGGTTTCTTTGGGGTTTTTTCCATTCTGATTTTCATAAATACATTTTGTATCTGATTACTACACAAAATGAGTTTATTCAGAGATAATGGATCATCAGTAGCAGTACCTCTGACTCAGCAGGGATGGGCAGTGGACTAGAACCACCTCTCAGCTCTGTTGTAATGAAGGGAGCCGGGGGCTGATCCAGCTTCTATTTCAGACCACTTCCACGAAGTTCACACAACACTGCTGACATATGCTAACAGTTTCTGATCTCTTTTTTTCACTTTCCCTTTGGTAGCTGTGTTAGCCAACACTCAATCTGAAACTCGATACCCTGAAATCTATCAAGGAAAGCTGATTTATGAAGGGACATTCAGCTGACATCAGAGCACAACGACATATACACTCTTAAATTCAGCTTTGTTCCATTTTTAGTACATGACAGTTATGGGATTTGTGGTGCAACTCTTCTCAAGTATTATTTCGCATTTCTGTAAAAATAAGCATTGCTAGCATTTTATCTTTTGTATCTATTAGAGCTTTTGTGGCACAACCATTAGAATGGCTTACAACTGTATTAGGTATATTTTATGTCTTAATTATGACATAAAATATATAGACCTGCAATGGTTGCTGAAAGATTGAGTGTCTTAACCAAGGCAAGTCTCAGAGCATTTGAGCAAACAGACCAGCTGGTAGAGGTTTGCTCTACATCAGTGTCAGGACTTCCCCTCTCTTACCTGAGAATCTGAGAAACAAACAGCAACATTTGCTCACTGAGCAAATGAAAAGGAGCAGCTTTTTGAATGCCCATTTCTCCTCAGAAGACATATTCCTGCAAAAATGTTTAATAAATCTAGAGTCTATTCCTCCTCTCACTGATGTCATGGCAAGCCTTGAATCATCAATAAAGTCAGTTAGGCTCTAGGAGAATCAAAATGGTTCCCTACTCCCTCATTCTATTCTCATTGTGAAGGGTTTCACACAGGTATGTGCAAATACCAAGTTCAATGAATTTTCTCCCTGTTTCCATTCATGTAACAGATCCCCATCTTGGTTTGGGGTGATGTACCAAAAGATAACTGAAAAAACGTATCTCCCCTAGCTAACAGAGATATCCCTGTGGATAGGAGAGATAAAGTTGCTATAGTGCCAAACTATTTTGTCTCTCTTTTATTTTGGTTTGGAGGTTTTTTTACCTTTATGGGGAGTGAGGTGGGCTCTCTGTGAATGGAATCCTCATCTGTAACCCTTCACCTCAAAACCTTAACATTTTCTCTGAAAATACAGATGAAAACTAACATATCAATTATAGAGTAATGCTCATTTGAATGATGAATGATAACCTTACCAAGTTCTTAATAGCCCTAGCTGATCCATTCAAATGTATCTAAAGTAGCATCCAGGTGCCTGGAGAAAGGAAGGCCTGAAACTGCCAAATCACTGAAGTAAAAATACGTGAAGAAGATTAAATACAGTTGCTTACTAAATTTATCTGAGTCTAAATGCAGCTGGGATGTGAATGAAGGACGGAAGTGTGTAGAGGAATAGGAGCAACTCTATAAGCTCCCATTGAGAGTGAAATTAATAGAGGGTTACAGCACAAAACTAAATACCCACAGATGGATTTAACTTGCTTCCAGTGTGACACAATCTGAAATAATCTCTTCTGTCTGGATTTTACATTACGTTTTTTCTTTAAATAGATTGATATCCATGCCTCACATAATTAAATATAGAAACAATAACAAGGATTATGAGAATTGGTATTGTTCAGCCTGGAAAAGAGAAGGCTTTAGCCTAATCTAATTACAGCCTTCCAGTACCTGAAGGGAGCCTACAAGAAAGATGGAGAAGGACTTTTTTCGATCATGTAGCAGCAAGTTGAGGGGGAATGGATTCAAATAGGAAGAGAGAAGGTTTAGATTAGATATCAGGAATAAATTCTTTACTGTGAGGGTAGTAAGGCACTGGCACAGGTTTCCCAGAGAAGTTGTGGTTGCCCCATTCCTGGAATCATTCAAGGCCAGGTTGTATGGGGCTTTGACCAACCTGGTTCTAGTGAAAAGTGTCCCTTTGCTAATGTTGAATTTGCAAGATTACATATAAAGTACTGTATAAAGTACATGTTTTGTAATATATGGGAAAATATACAGGCAGAATGCTGTCTTCTCCCAACTTGTTATTAGTAAGCATGCTAAAGCTTAGTTAAGCACTGCTAAAGTTCTAGGTCAGACTCTGAAAATGGATTCAGTTCACAAAAAATATCAAAGCAGTTTTATTTTGAACTCACTTAAAACGTGAACCAAACATAATCATAGGATATAGAAATCACAGTTTTTGAAAGATGTTATTTACCTAAACAAGGTCCAAAAAAAAGGTTGTTTTGTATCACCCTGCATGGTACACAAAAAGATTTTTATTTTAGAAAGCAATAGCTTCCATAGGTCTACGTTCTCCTTCATTCTTTTTGCCTACCATAGCATATTAGGAGTCAGAAGGAAAAACAAATATTTACTTAATACTAAGTGAAACAAGCAGTAGTAATTTTAATTCTCTGTCAGACTACAAGACACAACATAGAACTTAAATGCTACTGAATAAGCAGTAATAGAAGTGTAGTTCTTTAATTGTTCAAACTCACTGATAAAGAACCAAAAGCATAAAAGCAAAGACATTAAAGCACTTCTATATTCTGTCCCAAGTATTTTAAAGCTAGTCACATATGGGAGGTAGTTGAAATTTGTTACTTAGTCAAATATACACAAGGAACTTACATATGTATACATCTGTGCATGTGAGGAAATAAACACGTCAACATGCACAAGTGTTTAGGATATGTCTCCGTGTTCATAAAGAAGGAGCAAGAGAAAAGGAAGGAAGCTTGAAATTCTGTGTTGTTGTCCCTTGATAAATGAAAGCCTAACTGGCACTGAGTCATGAACCCAGTACTGATAGCAGAGATGCTCCAGCTGGTCAGGTGGATTCCTGTAGCAGAAAGATGTCTGTCCTACCTTCATTGCTGGATGTGGTTCCAAAGAGCTGTGGCGCTCTGAGAAGCAGCAAGCAGACTCTGAACCACCCCTTTGAATTTCACTCAGGTGCCCTTACCCTGGCTTCTTGTTCACCACTGCAGATCATACCAGAAAAAAGAGGAAAAGATGAGACTGGAAAACAATAAAAGATGGTGATTTTTCATGTTTTTGATTTCTTTTCCACATGTGTATGAACATTTCAAATAGATGAGAAGTGGACTTTTGAAATCTATCAAAAGAAATACAGTATGTGTTGTTATTGAAGCAGAAGATACGTCATCTCTTGAGGGAGTTATTCATAATGTTATTTTGGGATATAGTTCAATCAATAAATATGTGAATGATTACAGTCTTATTAGCCATATCATATGATTCAAAGTCTTCAGAAAGCCATTCTGACTCTACAGGCCATGATAGATTGGTCTGTCACCTTTTCTAGTCTACACTGAAGTAATCCTGCCTCCTACCTTCATCTTTCCTCTTCCACTCTTCCTCTCCCTCCCCAAGCCATTTTCATTTGACTTTCATGGCAGTCATTCATTGTATCAGCACTCCCCTTTAATCAGAGCACTGCTTCCATCTGAAATAACTGGTTAAATGACTGAGGGTCCATTAGGTGAATTATTTCAAGCTCTTGCCCCTTTCACAAATCTGCCCCTAAAGCAACACAGCAAGTAATAAATTTCAAGTACCTCTCAGTATGGTGAGGGAAGTAGACTGCACTTTACAACTAGCAATTAGCCTCAGGGCTTCAGGTATTTTTATTTTCTCACCACAAATGATCTCGCTTGTTTTTCTTCTCAGGCAGGGTTGAAAGGAGGGGAGTGGAGGGCTTTTTTTAAAGGAAAATGCAGGCCTTATCTGAGGTTCAGGGCCTGGGGTTGATAGCTTGTCTTCATATTCTATCCTCTGGTTTATAGTGTCTTAATATGTGGTGACATTCTATAACATTTTCTATTCTCTCAGTGACGACTTATGGAAAATTATGATTCAGCAATGCCAAATATCAGGTAGATTGAGTGCCATCTCCATAAACCTGCTAACTCTTACCCATTGAGGTTCACACAGCTTTCGGAAATGCAGGGAAGCATAGGACAGGTATATACAAGGTGGGTTTAGAGAATTAATCTCCCTGTAATCTTAATAAATAAGAGCAATTTTGTGCTGTGGCTCTGTAGCATGGAGATGGCAGTCATAATAACACCTAGAAATATGTGAAAGAAAATCCTTTGTACCTATATAATGTCATACAGTAAAGCAGTTTTATCTCAAACAGAAAAATGCAGAAAAAATCACAGACCCTTTCTTGTCTATTCAGTATATCATGCTATGTGTGAAATCTAGGTTACTTCACTAGTTTCTTGCTCAGCATTCTAATTTGTCATTCCTTCTCCTGGAATTTGTTTTGTAATTTTATTATCCAACTCATCAACCTTTTATTAGCCTTCTCCTTTCCCCTTTCCCAAACTTTTTCCTTTATTTTTTTTCTCCCTCAGTACTATGAGTGTGTGAATAATTTTTTTACCTCTCTTTCAGTGACATCTTGTAGTACTTTTTTATTCTCTGGCTTTTTTTCTTTCCTGCCCAATTCTTATGTCTTGTGATACAGCTTTTATCAGTCTCACATGTACTGTTGCTATTGCTTGTTCCTGATCATCTATTAATATGTCATCAAGTACACCATGTGCTCTTGGCAGAACATCTGCAATCACTAGATAGTTTCTCATCTGAAAATGCAGGGTGTTACCATCATTGATATAACTGAACTGAGCTATGCTTATGGACTGCAAATACGTATCTTTTTCTGTGGCAGAGACTATAAGGGAACAGGAAATGAGGCCCTGCACAGTTTTCTGAAAGGACAGGTGAGGGTTTTTAGCAAGGCTCAGCCAAGCATGAAGCAGGCATAATATGCTAGAGCCTTTAAATTTTGTTGTCATGAGAGGAGAAGCTGTCCATATAAATGAGACAGAAAGGAATTTGATTTGGCGTCATGGATAGTATTCACTCGTGCAAGAAAGGTGAATGGCAAAGTGACTGTTAATTTAGGGGTATTCTTCCCAATGATTTATTTAGAGAAATATTTCTCAACAAAAATTAAATAAACAAAATTAAGGCTAAGGCAATATACAAATGCTTCTCTCTATTCATACTGGAAGTCAGTAGCCATGGCACTTATGTTTATAAATGAGACTACTGTTTTTTGTCAAACTGTGCTCCTACTCTTTTCCTTTACTACCAAGTGACCAGAGGAATTCAGTAATTGGTAAATGTCTCTTAGCTGATAGCTGTAGATACTGTTTTAAACCACAATGAAGATAGAAATATATGGCAGCTATGCAAAGTCAATCTCAAAGTGGTCAGCACCAAACAATTTCAAGTTTCAGATGTTGTGTTCTCCCACTGAAAAGAGTCAGACATGGTATAACTGAAATAGATTAAAAAACAAAAATATGTACAAAAATGTTAAAAAGCTTGACTTGCTGTTGTCCAATAACACAGGTGAATTCAAGGGAGATCAGTGCTGCCATTATAAGGTCCACTGCATGCTAGGGTAGCTCCTACTTTCTTCTTTATATCTATATATATACCTAAAATACATGAATCACTGTTTTACCTCAAGTAACTGTGCACAGCAACAAATTTCCTGGATTTGTTTGCCACTGAAGCTCATATACATCATATAGTTTTACCTCTGAAAATTTCTTCTAAGAACTGAACAGAAAAGAATCTTAAGACAGTGGTAATTCTGAGGCAACTTCTCAGAAAAAAACATCACATTCCTTTTCATTATTTATCACTTAAAGTATCACTGAACCAGTTTTCCCATCCTATGCTCTGTCAGGGGTTCATTTAAATTTGAGAAATTCTTGATGAATACCTGCTGCATCTGTCCCAACAAACACAGATTTCATCTAGATTACATCCTCCAAAAATATTAGGCAAGGCTGAGTTATCAGAGAGCCTTTATCTGTGTGACAGAGGAATTGTGCTGTGAGGAAAGAGGCAATGGAGGGCTCACAGAACTGCACTAAAGGGATGATTCATTTTGGTTTTGAACTGTGTTTTGCTGTCCTTCTTTGAGTCTAACAATGACAGCAGGGCACAAAAGCAGATGTTTGGCACTGCTTAAACATATATTTTTAATACATAAAGATATATTTGGCACATATCTTTAATGTATGCTATCCGCAAGACAGATGATCTGCAGCAGACTTTTCTGCATTCTTCCCAGTTGTCACTAGTTATGATTTAGCCTGATCCAGCCCACAGGTCTCCAGCAAGTTTTCTTTCATCGTTATCTGGATGTAAGTTATCCTTTTCTGATGCTTTCAGCCCTGAGGTGGCTTTAGATCTCTTACATCTCCCTGACATTAATTGTAATTGATTAGCTTTCTTCTTCTGACACATTCCTGATCAGCTCCAGCACATCTTTCTTTCTCTCATACAAAGATTTTTTTCCCCTTATCTCTGTTAGAAATCACAAGTGGCAGGTGTGGGAGTAAATAATTTCCTCTACGAACTCTTCAGCTTTTCTATTACTACTTTAAACTCCTTGCTTTTCAGAAAGCTTGCTTTCTATGCCTGCCTTTCCATCTCCTTTTTTCACCAATCTGCTCCTTAGGATCCCAATGCAGTTCTGTTATTTATACTAGAATTGATAAAGACACTTCTAGTATTTATCATCATCTCCTCACAGTCCTCTTTTCACTACCTAGTTCTTTTTGATTTCTGCAATTACAGTGTTTGAAAGTCTGTCATGATTCAGGACAATGGTGCGGTTCTGCTCCAGTCACCCAAGGTATTGTCAAAAAGTTGAGGTTTTCACTTCTTTGTCAAGAGGACATTTCTGTGTTCCAATTTCTTAATATCATAATGATAGAGAACATGGATCCTACTCAAATTGGAGTAATTAGTTTTTGCCTACTGAAAACTACTTATTTGAATTCCCAGTGGATAAAGGAAATTCCCATCCATTGTTCTAACAGTGGGCTTAAAAATCACCTTTTATAAAATAGCTATTCACTTAAACCACTACTGAAAATCTGGAACATTTTATTGCTGCTGTATTTTCCTTAGTGCTGGTTAATTTCAGACATAGCAGATACTATAATTCATAGGGAAATGAACTGTTGCTTACAGTCCCCACACTATAAAACTGTTATGCTGCAATTGTCTTCCTTCTGCTGCTTTTATTCAGGACAGAGTCCCAGAGGGCTGCTAAAAAAAGGAAGTGTTCCTCGGACACAGAAAGGAGAGCAGTCAGACCTTTTGTTAGGAAATGAAGTAGATGTACCTAGCATAATTTATCAAGAAAAGAACTAGACAGATCTCAAAATTAAAAATAAAAACACTGTTGACAATCTGCTTGTGCTAGCTGTATGTTCAAGTAGTGAATGACAATTGTTACCAGCATTTTAATTAACAATGACAAAGTCACAAAGGAGATTTCCTTGTTCTCTATTTCTTTTAATTCAAAATGTTATTCAAGAGATGTAGAAAGGACTTCATTGGAAGAGAAAGAATTTAAATTATACAAAGCAGGTACAAGTTGCTGTGGTTCTCCTAGGATTTTTTGCTTGTCAGCTCAAAACTTACTCAAGCAAAACACTGAAGTCAAAGACAGTTTTGCCTTATTACTCTGCAGTTTTCCACTTCAGAGTCTCAGGCCATCTTAGATTCGCAGCACATTGTGTACATAGGACATTTGCTCTCTGACAGCTGTCACAGGGATTGAGTCCCTTGCTCTGCAGCAAGGTTTTTTATCAGTCATAGAGATTTTTGGATTAAGCATCTTGTCTAAGTTAGAATAACAGACTGTAGATATTTAACCCCTGAAATCTACATTAGCGGTGGGAATCCGAGGAAGTCAGATACCAAATATCCTGAAAGTCCAGAACCTTCTCTTTTGCTCTCACCAGAATAGACTGCTAGACTGGTTGTATTCAGGCAAGACTAATATACACACCATTGATCTATTGATGGAGAATTTTGCTATAGTCTTAAAAATAACTAAGCTTAGATACAAGAGAATCATTGCTTTGTTGAGAGTTAAAGGACTGTAAAGGTCGACACCATCCACAAACAAAAGATCATCATACTGGGAAAAGGTCCTCACTGTGAGCACCTCCTTTATGAATATTTCTGATTCACACCAGATATTTGGTCTCTAAACTGTAATGAATACTAAGATCTAAATTTCTAGTGCCACTCTGCATATGTTTTATCTCATCTGGTGTACTTTTTAATAAATAGATTTCCTCAGTCTTTTCCCTTTTGAAAGAAAGAAGGGAAGGAAAAATGTCCTTTGCCCCAGGATCTTTATCTTTGTTAACACGACCTTACATTGTACCCCTGAATAACGTAAGATTGGTTTTGTTGAGCCCTGCAGGGCTTCCATGTCCCCAGAATCCTAGGGCAATGGCAGTGTCAAGCTGGCACACTGTAGCAGAAATGTCATTTTTTAATTATGTGGTTCTGAGGGAATCTATTATCTACTGCTGAGATGCTGAAATCAGACGATTTATCTGCAAGGCAGTTCTGTCTACAATCTAGAATATATATCTCTTGTCACTGCAGGAAACAGAATGAAAGGATGTTTTTATTTCTGGTGCCTTATGTTTATAAATTTATTCTTTTAAGTTTTTCAAGCAGATGTCTGGGGGTAGGGTGCTGAGGGGCAGGGTACAGAAGAGTCATAATCTGATATTTCTCCAGGTTTTCTTGATCTCCCCAGTAGATTGCCCAAGGTCAAAAGGGATCTAGCTGCCCTTCAGTCATACATATCCTCAAGAGCTCATGTGCCAACCATAAACTAGCCTAGGTATTACTCATTGTACTGAGAACTCCAGGCACTTGAGTGCTGAGAGCACTGTGAAAGTGAACAACATCAACAAATGGGCCAGCCAACCCGTTTACCTTAATTAACATAAATACTAACATCTGCTTGACATTTCAGGGTAGTGTCTGCTGTGTTGTGCCTACAACAGTTTGAAAGAATCTTTATTTCTCACACACTAGATGTTTTGATTTAAATGAATACTGATATAACTACCAGCTTATTCACAGTGATGCTAAATTATTTCTTTTTCCTCCTTAAGGTATTGAAGCAAATTAAGAGTTTAGTACACATTGTTTGTGGTTTTTAATCTGCAAAATTCATTACACAGGCCACTCCATAAAGCAGGATGTGAGCTGCCAGCAGTTTGCATCTATTAATAAAAAGGTACATTCCAAATACTTCTAAAACAATCTAACTCAGGCATACTTTAAATTAATATATGTTTTCTGTATCCTGTAAAAGTTTACAAAAAAGTTATAGAGGAGGACAGAGGGAAAGAAATATT
This sequence comes from Pyrocephalus nanus, assembly GCA_038380795.1. NCBI lineage: Eukaryota > Metazoa > Chordata > Aves > Passeriformes > Tyrannidae > Pyrocephalus > Pyrocephalus nanus. The sequence continues at coordinate 43,921,510 of CM076265.1, read as the reverse complement.
AAATATCCCCTCAAAATTGTAATTCTTGCATTGCCCTCTAGTGTATACATAACATCATGACATCTTTTTTTTTTTTTTAACTCTTCTCTCTATAAATTTCTAAAATGAAACCTTTATTTGTCATTTGATGGTTTGTTGCATTCAATTTTGACAGAAACATTATAGACAATTTTTTTGAAACACATGATGAAGTTCTTACCTTCCCCAGTTCCTTTTGGCAAATCTGAGAAACATCTGTTTGATTTGTGTTGCTGGCAGAAAAGCAGGCCATGCCTCTTCAAAACAAAATAAGTATCATTCAGAACAATCCAGAGCCCAAAAATTTAGTCCTTCAAAATCACCTGAAGTACAGCACATATAAATTAGAAGGTGCCTATGTTATTTATAATATGGGGGCAAGGAAAAGTTTTTAGTAGTATGTCATTGGTCTGGATAAGCTTAATTTTAAAAGTCATTTGCCTCTCCCACATACAGAAAAATCAGAATATAGAAGAATACAGGAACATACAAAATAGTTAAAATGGGCATAGAATTCACATAACAAGATGAAAAGTATTGTAGGATATTGTAGAGACAAACAGTTGAGAGGCTATGGATTCAAATAATACCTTTGTTACTTAATTACTTACCTGTTAGAATCACTAAATTTCAGGCCAATCACTTGTGACTTTATGAATAAACTTAGAGGCAAACCCATCACATTTAGCAAAAATAAATTAAGTAGCAATTTCCTCTGGCATTACATAAATTATCACAGAAAACTCATTTCTGTCTGTAATAGGTGTGTTAGTAAAAGAAAACATTTTAAAAAATATTTAAGAAAAAGAAATCCACCAAGTTACAGTAAGGATTATTTTACACATGAGTTTGTACCATTGTACATGCAAAATACACAATGGTTACCTTTTGGGTACTACAGTATAGACAAAATGCTTTTGCATTTGATAGTTTTGAGGATCTTATTTCACCAGGTCTTTTCCAAATAATTCTTAAAAGCATAATATTTGTAGCAATTTTCATGTTCTGGTCCACAAGATCACAGAGGCATCTGGAGGAAATTAATCTTCTTCTCCATCTCTGCCCAGAGAGGCTGTGGACTCCCTACCCCTAGATGTGTTCAAGACCAGGCTGGATGGGGCTCTGAGTAACCTGATCTACTGGAAGGTTCCCTGTCCCTGTCAGGGAGGGTGAAGACAGTTCATCTATATAAAATCATAGAACATTTTGGGTTAGAAGAGATCTCAAAGATCACCCACACACAGTCTCCCTGCCATTGGCAGGAACACCTTCCACTAGATCAAGCTTCCCAAAACACTTCAAGGGATGGGGCATTCATAACTTTTCTAGGCAAATTGTTCCAGTGCACCACCACCCTTACAGCGAAGAATTTCTTTCTAATATCTAGTTTAAACCTACCCTCTTTGGATTTCAAGTATTGTCCTATTACTATGTGCCCTCCCTCTCCAGCTTTCTTGTAGGCCATCTTTAGGTATTAGAAGGTTGCTGTAAGGTCCCCTAGGAGACTTATCTTCCTCAGGCTGAACAACCCCAACTCTCTCAGCCTGTCTTCATATGATATGTGTTCCAGTCCTCTGATCATCTTCACGGCCCTCCTCTCACCTTGCTCCAACAGGTCCATGTTTTTTTTCATGTTAAGGGCCCCAGAGCTGGATGCAGCATTCCAGGCAGGTTTTATGAGATCAGAGTAGAAGGACAGAATCACCTCACTAGATCTGCCGGTCACACTTCTGTTGATGCGTTCCAGAATATGGGCCAGATACCATTAAGTAACTTTGCAGATCTCTACAGAGAACATGGGGTGAAATTGCAACACCTCCCCTTGTGAGGATATCACAGCTTTTGCTTTCACAGGAAAAGTTACTCAATAATTGCTATAAGATCTCATAATTTTCAGATGCTATTCTTCCACACAACTCTGAAATGTGCTTTAGTACATATAGGAGATATAGTCGCATCTGTACAATCAAGAACTCTCTCAGAACCCCAAGCACCTGGATAGAATCAAGATTTGAACAGCAGAGGGAAAGAAATGCGATGCTATGAAGATACACATCTGTAATTGCATTGTGTAATTGGGAAAACACATATTATACTTACAGCATTAGTGAAAGCACAGCTGCTGAGGGAGTTCATCAAGTAAATCTATGCCTGGCCTATGTCCAGCATGATATGCAGTTTGTCACTACCAAAGTCAAGAAGAAAAAGATGCCCCATTTGAATAATCCCAAACTTGGAGTACTGTGTGACACTGTGCCATGTGGATAATCTTAATTCTGTACTTGTACAATAATCTTTATTAAAGACAACTTCTGGACACCTTTTGACAATTAATTTTGTTCTTAGATTTCCATGTAACCGAGTGATCCAGATGTGCCTGGGTTTACCTCATTCTTTTGTTGGAAGCTGCTCCTGTAGAAATAACAGTTCTTACCTCAGAAATTTTATTTTTCAAAATCCTGGCACACTTGTTCATAGTGCTTCGGGATGTTTTTCTGGACTTCCATATCCCAATAATTTCAAATAATAATAGCAGGAGTAGATAGTAATAGTTCATCATAAGCACAGGATAGAAATTGTTCATTTTTAACAGTGCCTAAAAATATGTTGGCATACAGCTGTTAAAGGCTCATGGAAGATAACAGAGGTTTAGATGAATTTCTGTATTAACAGCTCTGGAACAACTCTAGCAAGAAACCAGAAATAAAAAAAACCCCAAGTCTTCATATTGTCCTGCCTAACAGGCACAGCCTGATGTCTAGCCTACAGCTTTCAATCCATGAATCTTTTCACAAATCACCAAAAAGGACCAAAATTGTCATTAAACATTGGACAGGCAAGGTCTTTTTATTTAAAAATTCAAATGACTCACCACTGATCAGTCTTTTTGTGTGGTTATCATAGAATGACTTCCTTAGGTTGACAGATAAATAGCTACTTGTTTTAAAATCCCACATTCTCTGGGCTTGCAATCTCATACACACAAAACCAGACTCTAATCACATTAGATTGCCAGGAGGCGTGTGTCCCACATTTCAGGGTGTCACTCTTAAAGCCTACAACTCTCATCTCAGAAAAGCAGGGTAAAAATAGAGAAGCACCATGACTTAAAAATAATCGTGGCCACAGAGCTGCTCTTTGTGTTAAGGGGATGCTTAGTTTCAAATCCCATTTATGTGGTTTCACCTTCTGTTTCTGTGTAACATACTGTGCTGGTTTTGACAGGGATCAAGTTAATTTTCTTGATTCTGGCTAGTATGGGGCTATGCTTTGGATTTGTGCTGGAAGTGGTGTTGGTAATTCAGGAGTGTTTTCATTATTTCTGAGCAGCACTGATACAGAGTCAAGGCCTTTTCTCCTCCTCACACCATCCCACCAATGAGTAGGCTGGGGGTGCATGTCACATTGGAAAGAGACATAGCCAGGACAGCTGGCTGACCCCAGCTAGTCAAAGAGATATTCCAGACCTTGCCACATCAGGCTCAGAACATAAAGCTGGGAGAAGAAAAAAGAAGGGGGGGATATTTGGAGTGATGGTATTTATCTTCCCAAGTAACCATTAAGAGCGATGGGGCCCTGCTCTCCTGGGATGGTTGAAAACCTGTCTAACCATTGGAAACAGTGAATTAATTCCTTGGTTGTCTTTGCTTGTTTTGTGCAGCTTTTGCTTTACTTATTAAAATGTCTTTTTCTCCACACACAAGTTTTCTCACTTTTACTCTCCTGATTAACTCCCCCACCCTAACTAGGGGGATGGGGTGGGGGGGGTGGAAGGAGTGAGTGGGGCTTAGTGCCTTGCTGTAGTTAAACCATGACACACACCAGTAGCAGAACAGATGTCACTGATTCAAGTTCTAGCTACTGTTCTCATTATTTTGTGCAATAATTTTTCCTCTCTGCTTCAAAGACCAGTAAATTGCACTATCACTGAGAAAGTCTTGTCTTGATCTTTTTTCTTGAAAATTACTTTGGTCTTCCAAATTCAGATCATTCTCACCTTGTAGATCCACTAAATTCCCTTAACTAGAGGGAGCTTATATCACTGAAGTGGAAACTCAGTAAAGCTAGATAGCTGGATGAAAAGTTCTCTAAGAAGCAGATTAAACTAAAAATTTTCATAGTTCAATAATCTGAAATCAAGAAATTTTTCTTCAGAATATCAAGAATGTTTTGAAGTCTTATGTGACTGACCATGAATGCATTCACAACTCAGGTCTCAAAAAACGCTTTTGGATTTTGGTGACTCATTTTTGTATACCTGTATTATTGTTCATTTTGTTTTGGGTTTGTTTTTTGTTTAGCTTTTGTTATTTGTTTGCTTGTTTGGGTTTGCGTGTGTCTATTGATTATTTGTTACTCATTTCTTTCCCATACACCTCAAACTGAGGTAAAGAGTTGAAATACTGGGATTGCATTGTGAATCAAAGACCAAACGATAAACATTCAGCCAGACAAGCATTTAACTTCTGGTCACCCTATCCAGAAAAGACAAGCATTTTCTGTGAGTAAGCCAGACCTTTCATCTTTTGAAGTGATTTTAAGGGGAGCATCAAGTTCCCTTTGCTGTTCCTTGATTTCTTTCCCTATTAATATTTACATTCTCTGTTTCATTGCAGCCTAGGATATTTATGGGCCATGACCAGATTTACAAACTTTATCTGTGAGAAGTTCAGAGGCCATGATTTTATGACCTTTCATGTTTTTTCCTGCAATCCTTACACTTTGTTCTTCCTCCTATGAAAGTAAAATGTTGGCATAACAATGATAATAATGAAAAGAATAGGAGAGGATTTTTTTGAATCATTGTGTTTCCCTCTAAAATATCAGTTATACTCTATCAGTATTCCCACTGACGTATTCTTTTTTTTCCCCAGAAATAGATTCTTGGCAAACTGATTTTGCTAATGTGCCTTTCATCAGTGTCCAAACGTACTTTTCTATAGTGCACTATGGGAAATTAGCTTAAAAATGTTTTTCATTATACTTTTCTTTTAAACAACTGACCTTAGCCAGTGCAAAATCAAAAGTGCTTGGTATAAGATTGACCTTAGACTAGGATTTCCTCTTTATACTGTTGAATAAATACCCATCTTGGAATGCATCAAAGATTACTGAAATACTCAGTTGAACTCATGTTGCAAAATAAGTTCCTATTGAAATCATATTTGACAAAAGCTAATGCAAGATTAAAAAGATGAGAAATGTAGAAACAGTGCATATCATCACACATTGGAAAAGATATATGGTACAGACATTAGATTTTATCTTATAAGTGTTGGTATCTAAGATAGTAAGGAGAAAGCCTAGTAATAAATGAATTTTACTACCAATGAAGGGCTGCTTGGTGAGTTTACGGGGAAGAGTTAGGTCCACATACACATCAGGATGAGCCACATGGCATTGTATTAGCTGCAAATCTGATCTTAATCCTAGGTGTTTACACATCATATTCTGTGAATACAAGGAAGATAAATAAAACTCTGAAAGCAAATATCAGTCAGTCTGTGTCTGTGAAGATGCTTATGATTTGCACTGGAGCATGGAAGAGAGGAGATTGCTGTGTAGCTTTTGTTTACTATGTACTTTTTTTTTTTTTTTTTTAAATTGTGTAAGACTCAAGTCCTAATTTTTCTCTCTTAGACAAATTTTACCTTCTGAAGTAAACTATTTCATCTGTCAAACTCCTACACACTGTCAGCGACATCTGATTATTCCAATTTTGCTGGGATGATGGCAAAACAAAAGAGACCGTGGGTCATGCAGAAAAGGATTTGCGTTTGAGAACTTCTTTCATTCTAAGTACCTGACAATTACACATTTACTGTATATCATAGAGGTATCATACAGTCCTGACAGCTGGTCCCTGCCAGGTAAAAATTTTTGAATTCAATGTTGTATTATTTGCTTGACCTTAAAAAGACCAGCAGTAACTTTTTTTTTTTTTTTGTTCCCCTTTCTTTGAGCTTTTTTCATGCATAAACAAAGCAGAAAATATGTCAAATATTATATCATAGGCTAAAACTCTGGTCCAGTTGCCTCAGGTTCCTCAGAAACTTGAAAAATTCCTCAAGGTTACCATTCAGCTCCATAGGGGCACAGCTGAAGCTGGCAGACTGAGATGCAGAGAAACTTGAAGACTTCCTACCTGATATAACACAATGAATTAATAGACTGTGAGAAATTAATAAGCACCTACATGTATTTCATTACCCTGGCTTTTCCTCTAGATAATTTCTAAAACAAGTTCCAAGTGAAATAAACATAAATATTAAGGCATTTTTCAAGCACATTAGTACTAAAATTAAACCAAAGTATTTCCTCTATTAAACTGAGAGGAAAGGGGCTTTCTCCACTGGTGTGTAATTTCTGCAGAAGGTTATTTTTGCAAAAGACAGTACAAACCCCAAGAGTCTGTCTATTTTGCTTCAGCCCTCACTGAGAATACCAACAACAAAGAAAATGTTAACATAATAGAGAGTAGTGAAAAATAGTTAGAAATTCAGGTTAAAAATAGATCCAGCAATTATTGTAACTTATGATGAGTACACTTCCGTATGACATAAATTGTTTAAAGCTATTTAGTATGACTCTTAGCCATAGTACCTATATTTAAAAAAAAAAAAAAAAAAAAAAAAAAAAAGATTAAAAATTAGGAGCTGAAGTAGTATTCTCACAATTCTCAAATAGTATTCTCACCATAGTGGAACTAATTATTCTTATTATTTCTAGTAAGATTAAAAATGATAGATTAGTAAGAGTTGATGTGAATTTATCAGGAATAAATCATGGCAAACCAATCAAAATTCCTTATATAACCTATTATTCTGTTGTAAATACAGAAGAAATATTAGTTGGTCTAACTTTAAATTTCAATAACCCTCTGTTACTGCTTCACACAGCATTTCAAAAAGCAGATTAGGAAACCTATATGAAGTTTTCTTGGTATCAGGTAGATCCCACATGTTCTGGAAAACCACTCACATAGCACCTACCAGTTATTAGGAAATATCAAATTAGAAGAGGTATCAATTAGAGCTCTGGACATCTCTGTTCTGAGCTTGGTGCAACTTCATTTTATCTTTTTAAAAACTTGAATGATCCTCTGATTACTTTACAGGTCATGCACAAGTCAAGGCAAAGTTAAAGAATTTGAGAAACAGGCTTTTCATTTCAAATAATCTTGACAAACTGCAGAAGACAAAAGATTTCATACATGAGTAGGAACAAATAGCAAGCTATTTTTTAAAAGACCACTGGTAAGAATATTAACACTTCTTTTCTTTTTCCTTTTTTCTCTTGAATATGTGGGGGGTTTTTTCTCATTCAGAAGAGTTTCTATTGTTCAAAATCTCATCTGTAGAAATAATCCTAGTCAAACTGGCTTCTTGTTATGTTGAAATGTACTTATCTGAGTCATTAACATCAATTAATTCCCACTTGCCTGTAAGGGGCAGAGAAACTCATCTTTAAATACAAAAGGACTGAGTAGGTTACAGCAATTCACGATCAGAAGGAGTCTGACAAGGTCCCTTGTCTCTTGTCTGCAGAAAAGATGGTCTAAAACATTCTTCCCTCTTTGGGGCTTGACTCTGTAAGATTCTTGGGCATAATGATGATAATAATAATAACAATAATAGTTGATGTTATATCTTTCATCAGCCATTCAATGAACTCCAAAATGAAGGACAATGGAAGGAAGGATAAGACTAGGGTATTAGTCTAGTTGTGGTATGCTAATGGAAAAGTTCTCAGTAAAAACAAACTATAAAAATTAATTAAATAGAATAAGGGTGAATAGGCTTGACACTGGATAAAAGGGTAGCATCAGCTTGCTCTATGACACAGAGTCAGACAATACACTGCCAATTCTAAGAAAGCAGTACATTTGAAACTCAGGATAAGTAATCATGAAATTATAGGTGTTGATTTGAATAAAACATATGAATAACCCCTAAATTTGAAGAAAAGCCTTGCAAAGTTTAGGTTGTTTTCCCTTCACATAAATAAAAACACACTTGTGTGGGTTTTTAGTAGGTTTTGGAGTGTTTTATTGTAGAGGGTTTTTTGCCACAGACAATTTTGTGATATTTCTATTAAAAAGTCAAGAACAACTGTACCTCAGTTGTTTCTCAAAGTCACTTATACAAGCTCTTTATAAAAGTCTCCAAGGGAGGTTCCATGTCCCCTACTGACAATATGGTCTAGTGTTCCAAAACTTCCATAATCCTACTCTGAACTTCAAGCTTATTATCTGAAATCTACTCTCTTATCTGTTGTAGTTATAAAGAGGCTCTAATTTATTACTGTTTTGCATCCATCCCTAATACAAATATTTTCCTGTCTCTCCTTGAATCTTCTATTCTTACCTCACACTAGTCTGGATCCTCCAATTTTCTATGTATATTTCTCAACATCTAACTCTTCCTGGTTTTGCTCACTACCCTCTCCTGATTGAAAATTAAGTGTCCTGCAGTCCAGTTGGGCCCAAGGATTGCCCAGCAGTGTAGCCCAATCAATAGAGAAAGTAATTATCTTTTTGTTTGCCTGTATAAATGTGCCTTTTTCACCAAAGCCTTCAAATCTGTACAATGTATTTGTGTTGTTTCCTGCTGCACTATTCTCTTGGATGGCAATAGTCTGTGGATGAAAAGTCACTGCCAGACTCCCTCAAAATAGAGCAAATATGTACCCCTGACAGAGAGGGAGTTTTAGTGTGGCTGCCAGGCACCTCAGTGGATTCTTCCAATATGTGGTATGGATGAGGCTTTTCACAGGTTTTTCACTCTTTACCTGCTCCAGTGCCCCAACAATGTGTCATCATGCTCATCCTAAAAATTACAGACTGCCATTATTAATTTAAATTGAACTTTCCTTATATAAATAATGCTTTATAAATTCTGTTACTTTAAAAGTAAGTAGTGCATCTTTTATGTTTTTAGGGTCTCTCTTGATCCTTTTGAACAAAAGCTATGCCTGACACTTGCCTAGACCCTGAAGGTTCATTATGATTTGCAAAGATATATCCATATATGTGTAATAATTTTTAATATACTTGGTAAAAAATGCACAAAAATTTATAAAGTGGAAGTCATATGCCTGTCTCCAAAATTTATAATCTGGAGAAGTGAGCATTGCCACTTATTATACCTCCATATCCAAGGAGTCTCTTTCAAACTGTTGTCTTAAAACACTGCTAAAACTCTGTGTATTGGTAAGGAAACTATCTTATCTGACCATCCAAGGGACACTCTAGCAGTCACACTTGCACCACTAGAGACTTTCACTGCTGGGACCAGATTCACTTCACAGGGGGCAGCTCCAGTGACCTGACAGCTGTCCTATTACACACAACATACCCACACAGTCAGACAAGGTTATCCTACCAGCCCTACCCCAAATTTTCTGTGGCAGTGTTTCAGACATCTGGGTCCTTAAAATAATTCAATCACAATGCAACAGAATAACAGCTCGAGCTGGGTGTCTCCAAGGAAGGACCCTGAACAAAGGACTGCCTGGGCTTTTATAGTCTCACAGTCTAAGCATGTGAAAGTCTGGGATCATTGGCTCCTGCTGTGTCTCTGAGAGTCCAGTCCCCTGGCTGGTTCTACAGATCCCCTGGACCTTTGCTGTGCAAAGAGTCAGCATCAGATCATGACCTCTTGACTCCGGCTCCTGCCACCCAGAGCTCAATCTGCAACTGCAAACTGCACTGCAGCTGCACACCAAGCTACCTGCACTAAATTAATTCCCCAACGGCATGTTCTGGCAAATATTTTAGGACCAAGGACCCTTCCCTGTTATTTACACTTTGTGGCAAGATAACAAATATCCCCTAGCATATTCTCAAAAAATTACTGTCTAATATTAGTTTCCTGATAAGTATTACTGCTCCAAGGTATAAGAATAATCTAATGTTTGCAGTTAAAACAAGTGAACATAAACTTTTTGAGTTGTTTATTTCTTTTAGAATAATCACCATGACATCAGACTGTATACATAATTTTTCCTAAAAAGATCTTTGAGCTACTTTCACTGATGAAAAAGACTGCATAAATTTATTTTTAACTCCATAGTTAGTCCATTTCTCCTTATTTCTTACACTTTTATACCCCATGAGGGACTATATTAAAGAAACAAAACAAAAAAACTCAAACAAATGGAAATTCCACCCAAACAAAGCAAAGCACCACACAAAAATTTCTCCATTCTTCCAAGTGCTATGAAATTCTGATATTTTTATGCAAAAAACAGGTTTGGAGACTTCCAGTTATTCTGAGTCAAACTAGATTACCAGTGCACAAGAAAAACTCCAAACTTATGGCTGAGGTACATCAGGGATAGCCTAATATTAAGGAGGATGGACTGTGAAGTCTTTTCAGGGAGATGGCATCAAGGATATGGATGAGTGTTGCAAGTGACTGGTTATCCTTGGCCACTCATGAAGAGGTGGCCCAGGAAGTTGTTACTGCAAGGCATACCCACCATATCTAAAAGAAATGAGGAAATTTGAGACTGATTTCACTAGCCTTAGGAAATGGGATTCTCCACTGCTATAGATTCCAAGGCATGACAGCATTTAAAAATGTCACTCTTGTTGGAAGTTAAAAAAATTCCAAACCCAGACTTTGTCTCCTGATAGAACATAGCTCACATTTTCAAACTTTATTCATATTAGACTATGTCCCCTTTGCAAATTGTCAGCTCCAATGCTTTCCCCATCTTGTGTTCAACTAGATGTTTCTATGCTCTTCCTGACCCCACTGCCCCAGCCGCAACAGCTGCACCCAATGATGGGTTTCTTTTTCCCTTCCTCCCACTCCTGCCTGACATCTCCCACAGATGGTCTGCATTGTGCACCCCTCTGCAGGTCATGGTCAGCCCACTCATGTTTTGGAAGAATCTGCGAGAAATAATCCAAACACATAATCCAGCATGATAGAACAGAGTGACTGCTCCCACCTTCTTCACACAGACCATGATAAAGATGCAGAGATGGGTACAAAATAGTATCCCTTCCAAAGACTACCTGGAAAGTCTCTGTGCACAGGCTATGGCATAGTATGACAGCACAGCTTTCACAGCTATACAGATAGGTGCTTACTTAGGTCAACAATGGGACTGTTATCATATTTGTCCAGGAGCAAGAACTCCAGCTGCATACCAAGAGAGGCAGATCATATTCTTGTAGTCATCCTGGTATGTCAGTCTGCCAGTACAGGTCTTGTTCTGGCTTTGTAGTTGTCCTAGTTAGAGCAGCCAGGCCCAATTTATCACTGTGTGGGTGTAACCAAAACTGTGTATTCTATACCCTCTATGTAATTTCCCTGAAACTGTGAATAATAGACCATTTGCAGCAGCTTCCCAGAGCACACCTGACCCCTCAGGCTATGAGCTGGGCGTTAAGAGGCCTGTGAGATAAGAGGATGAACCTGTTCTCCTACCAAGGACTCACAGTCACCCATTGTGGAACTCCCCACTCTGGGGGAGGTGCTGAGCATTCTTGTGTGAACCTGAGTGTATATAATCTTGGGGTCTTGGGACTTCTGGTACCACTTGTGGGATCCAGAGGAGGACCAGAACCTCCACCAGATTGTGATCACCACTCTCAACAGGACTGCGGCCATCCCTCACACCAATAGGTTCTTCCTCTTCTTTTATTTTTGAACTCAAGGGGCCCACGTGGGGCTCAGCACGACCGCCAACAAACACCACTCTGTTCATGCCCCAGCGTGGCTGCTTATATATCTTTTTTTTCTGGGTTAAAACCAATTGTTCACCTGTGTATTTGTATTCATTGTGTTATTTTTATTAAATTGTAATTCTGATTTATAATCTCTTTTGAGCTGGGTTAATTTCTCCTGCTGGTTTGCCTTTAAACCAGCACAGCAGTTAAGCCTGATGTAACTTAATCTGCTATACTGTTCTCTCAGTAAATAAAAGTTCAAGGACTTTCCAGAATCATATTTCTATGTCCTTTTCTCCAGTGTTTTCCAAGAGTCTATCTGAAGTACCACTATTTTTTTTTCTTCCACCCACTCTTCCTGAACTGTTTCCAGTCCTTTATTGCACACCCATGTCATTGTTTGGTTTTTCTCATTGCTCCTTTTTCATAACTGTTTTGGTTTTTGTTTTTTTTCCTCCAGAAGGATATTATGCTGCAAATTACTAAGACTTGGTTTTATTTTCTTCTTGCAGGCACTTTTTTTCTCCACGTGAAATATGTAACTGCCTGTAAACATCACAGATACCCAACACAGACACTTTAGACAAGCAACATTAACAAACTGTTGACAGGAGATGAGAGGGCTGAGGTACTCAACAACTTTTTGCCTTAGTCTTCACTGTCAATCTCTCTTCCCACACCTCTCAAGTGCATAGACCTGAAGACAGGAACTGGTGAAGGAAAGCCTCTCCCACAGTTAGAGAAGATCAGGTTCATGACCATTTGAGGAGCCTGAACATATATAAGTTTATGGAACCTGACAAGCTGTATTCCAGAGTCCTGAGGGAATTGGCTGATGTAGTTGCGAAGCCAGTCAGGTAAAGTTTCAGGTGACTGGAAAAAGGATAAAATTGCACCCATTTTTCAGAAAGAGTAGAAAGGAGGATGGGAGTGAGATCAGCCCTGCCAAGAAGGTTGTGGGTGAACTGGTGGATAAAATGCTGGACATGAGAGAGCAACAGGTGCTTGCAGCCCAGAATGTCAACTTTATCCTGCGCTGCCTCAAATGAAGCAGGGCCAGCAGGTCAAAGGAGGTGTTTCTGCTCCTCTACTCTGCTCTGGTGAGACTGCATCCAGCTCTGTGGTCCCCAGCACAAGAAGGACAGGGACCTGTTGGAGCATGTTCAGAGGAGAGATACAAAAGTGATCAGAGAGCTGGAGCACCTCTTCTATGAAGACAGGCTGAGAAAGGTGGACTTGTCCAGCCTGGAGAAGAGAAGGCTCAAGGGAGACCTTATTGCAGACTTTCAATATTTAAAAGTACTTATAAGAGAGATGAGGATAAACTTTTTAGCAGAGCCTGCTATAATAGGACAAGGGGTAATGGTTTTAAACTAAAGGAGGGTTCTATTTACGTGAGATGTATAAGGACAAAGTTTTACAATGAGAATGAAAAAATTCTGACACAGGTTGCCCAAAAAGGTGATAGACATCCCTGGCAAGATTCAAGGTCAGGCTGGATGGGGCTCTGAGCAATCTGATCTTGTTGAAGATGTCCCTTCAGGGGTCATATTGCAGGCTGCTGGACTCCATTGCTTTAGAGGTTCCTTCCAACAGAAGCTATTCTACGTATCTTTGAATCTTCAGTGAATTGCTGTGAAAGTTCACTCCCTGGCAAAAAGTATTGCTCAGAACTGTATGACCCTGAGCACAAAAATGTTTTCAAGCTCTGTTTGCATATTTCATAGTAACCTATTTATATTACAGATTGCTTCTTACTATTTTAAATGTGTCCCTAAAAATTTGATTTTCCCAAATTTATAATTAGTTTCCAAACAATTCTCCACATATTTCTTTGACAGCAAATCTCTTACCATTGAAGAGTTTGATTAGCATATGGATGCAGTTACAATTTCTGGAAGTTCAATATTCCTTTTCTTCATTATTCACTTCTTCTTGTGTTATTTCTGTAAACATTCCCTACTAGCTAACTGCCTAGCAAGATAATAGAAACAAAATATGAAAAAACTTCTTTTACCATCTGAGCAGATATTTATGAAAATATTTTACAGTAATCCCTAGCCTGTAACAAGTCTATGAAATATTAAAGATTAGTATTTATTTGATAATTATAATAATAAATATTTTATTTATTGTTAAATATTAATTTTTTCCTATCCCTATACTGCACTTATAATTATTAGTTGAATACAAGCATTTTTGCTATCTTGTTATATTGCATACAAAAGTTCGTACAGGTTCAGTAGTTCATTGAATAATACAGGAGGTTCAAAGGTGAATTATGATTACTAATTCATAATTCACATTAAATTGGAGTATACTTTTAATATTTAGAGCAGAATATTAGATTTTTTATCTACAAGTTTTCTGCAGTTTTTGTTTATGTATCAACTGGCAAAAATAGTACAGTAGGAAAATCAAAAATAAATTGTTATAGGCTATTTTTTTTATTTGTATGGACTCATTTACAGAAGGTTGTGAGATTATATTTTTGTTGTTTTTCCAATTACACTCCAGTATTCTGTAGGGTGTCATCAGATTCCATTCCTAATTAAGCCTGCAGTGAAGGAGAAAGATTTTCTAAAAATATAAGAATTTCAGATAAATTAGTTCCTATTAACTTCCTTTTTGAGTTTCATGTGTTTTTTTTGCTGATCCTATCTGATCATGACCTGCTGACCATGCTTCTTTTGATGAAGGCCAGGATAAAGTTAGCTTTCTGGTCTGCAATGCATGTTGGTGGCTCATGTCTAGCTTTTCATCTACTGTCTCCACAAGTTCTTCTCAGCAGAGCTGCTTATTAATCGCTTCATCCCCAAGCCTTTGTTGGTATCAAGGGTTGTCCTGACCCAGGTGCAGCAACTTGCACTTGGCCTCGTTGAACCTCATGAGATTCTCATGGGCTCACTTTTTAATTTTGTCCAGGTCCCTCTTGATGACATTCCATCCTTCAGGTGTGTCAACTGCACCACTCAGCTTTCCTTCTGCAAGCTTGCTTTGAGAGCACTTAATTCTATAGCCTGAGTCATTGATGAAGACTTTTAGCTGTACTGGTCCCAATATGGACCCCTGCGTGGTGCTGAATGCAACATGATTAGACACAACACAGGTGTTTTCTCTTTGAGGAAATGAGGAAACTACTTGATAAAGAAAATAATAATCATTCTTACTATACCATGGTAAACACTTTCACAAGTTTCTTAGTACTCACCTAACTCCCTAGTCCTTAATTACTAGACATTCTATCTGAGACAATCAACTTGTAAAATTAGAAAGTCTGTGGCACAACTCTGGTTTCATCTGAGTCAGGTCTGTAAGAGATAAGGTTACATGTGTATGCATAGTTGTATACTGAACACTGTTTAGTATTACTGTATTACTTGCTTCATATACTTAAAATAGCATTTTTTCCCATCAATTAAACCATGGTCTTCTGAGGAAATACCATTTTAGCAAATTATTTCCAGGTTATTATTTTTTTGTGATTCACACTTGTACACAAAGCTATCTTCCCTTGAAGTTGCTCCAAGAGACAAAATAAATTAGTTTTTTTACTTCTTCCTTAAATATTGTCATTTCATATGTGAATACCATTCTGTCACATAATTTGTGTTCTTCTTAGCAGAAGTATAATCTCAAGATTAAAAAAATTACCTTCTGTTTTATTCTGTTTGTTCTCTAGATCTTCTTTAACACTGCAAACAAAAGTTCAGGTATTTTTTGGGTCAGTCTCAAGAAACAAAGATCAAATTAATTGTCTATTATGAGACACTGGATTATTATATCAATTATTGGCTCAGACCAACTCTAGAGTGTATGTGTTTGTGGGAGGGGACCAGTCAAATTTCATGAAATTGAAGTAGTGCCCTGTCCCACATTCCAGCCCCTTGGAGCCTCCGGGGGTAGCCCTGGAGCACCTGTCAGTCACTGGCACACTGGGAGCAGTTCCCCATACCATGCCTCCTGGAGCCCCTAACCCAGCCACGGATTGTCTGGCATGCTGGAAGTCTCACCTTAGGGGTGGGTGGCCACATGGGGCCAAAGAAGATGAAACCAATACCATGTGACATTACTTGGTCACAGCCCTGCCATTTCCTGGACTCCTGGTAGCTGTATCTATTTTGGATCTAGGGGGGCAGCTGTAATTCTCTCTTTTTCTCTCTCTTTCTTTACTTCTTCTCTTAACCTCCTTTCTTGACCTTTGGTTAACTTAAAGCTGGATGTGTTGGATTTTGCCAAGTTGTATGGGTTAGCATGTCCTAAGTCAATGCTTTGTGAAATGCTTTATTTTGGTTAAATGTTGCCCTTTAAACTTTTGTCAAGTTCCCTTATTTTCTAATGTTTGCCAGTAATAGTGTGTTATTTGACCTGCAGAGAAATATGTGCAGCATGTTCTCCCATGTGCTCTCTCAAGGTATGTAAAGAATTGAAGGCCCTTTTAACAGATCCAGCAAGTGGATATTTGGGGCCTTTTATAGCTTTGAAGTAAAACCCCTTCAGTGAGCTCATGGTGCAAGCCTGTAAAGCTGGGATTTTCTTGCCTATTAGTCTGGTGGCTGGTGACTTTCAAATTTTCCTTAGCTCCAAGACTTGCCCCTGTCAGCAACACCAAGTTTTCCCCACAAACTGCTTTGTACAGTCAAAGATTAAATGCTATAATGTAAGTGAAAGAACCTCTGAACACAGGTCAAGGAAAATTTACAGAGGTCCTGAAATATTTGCTTCCATGAAGATTGTGAGTTTTTTAAGAAAAAACAGATTTAATATCTTCTGGGCTTTCATTTATATACCTTCCCACGAATAGAAACTCCCATTACCAAAACTCAATCAGTTTTTAGGATTTGCAGCCATAGTCCACAGTTTTTTAACTCTTCATCAGTTTGTATTACAATACATCTGTATTGCAATTACATCAAGCTGTAGATTTGTGAAGATCTAGATTTTGTCTTATGTATAGCCCAGGTAGAAATTAGAACCTTCTTCAGCTGACACATAAGCATTGTCAGCACTACTTTAAGCAAACAAATGAAAAAATACTTCTCTAAGCCATACCATACCGTACCATACCATTTCCCACCATGCCACAATATGCCCTTGCTTTCTGTTCACTGACATGTACTTCCACCATATGTGGGAAAACCAATCTTAATGCAGCAATTCAGTTTATTAATCTTCCCCTCCTTGCTCTACCAAGGCCCCTGCCTCTTGAATTAGTCTCCAAAGCAGACCACAGTAGTCATGTGTCTACTCAGCTATAAAGCTAAAAGAGCCCCTGATACATCTGGATACAAGAGGCAGCATTTGATCACTAAGCATCCATTTTTGTCCAGGTTTTATGTATCCTAGATCTGGAAACAAAATATTTATAAAACTCTTTCTGCATCATGTGCCACTTACCATAAAGTCATATACGATAAACAGAATAAAAAGGATGTCGGGTTTTTTAACCAGTTATTTCATGACACAGGGCTGTTCAAAGAAGAATTAGGTTGACTTGTTTTCTGAAATGCTCTTAGAGACTTATTTTGAAATAAGACTTAGTACTTGATCTTCTAAATGGAAATTAAGAGGTTCAAAGAAGATAATATACAAAACTTAAACCACAAATATACATAGCTACAGTCTAATTTTGGAGGGACCTATCTAGGCAAGGTAATTATTACTTCACTGAAGTTGTCTGTAAAAATTGAACCAAAGAGTCTTGTCAATAATTCTTCCTTCCACTGAAAATTAGGAGGAGGCTTGGATATGAATCCCATAATCCCCAGATTTAGAAAGAATAGAAATTTAGTGCCTTAGTTAGAGACTGGCTTTCTGTGACTAAAAACCATAAAAAGATTTTATGTAATATTGGTTTTCTGTAATATTTGAGGAAGAAATAATGTTCCATAGTCTTATTACAGGATACAAAACTGTACCTGCATGAGTTTGATTCCCTTAGGTCCTCAGCTAAATTAACATAAAGAATTATAATTAAATAATACATTCCTTACCACTGTTATATTGGCATCTGAAAATGTTTCATTTTCACAAATATCTCTGCTGCAAAAACAAACAATGAAATAAAAACCAAAAGAGAATAGCTTATAAATTTACAATTTCTATATATATTGTGACTTTTATTTTCCCTTTATGGTATTTAGTAATTTAGGTATTTGAACAGCTCAAGATTATTTAAAAAAATAATAATTTCAACACTGAAAAGTTTTTCAGTGTTCATTATTCATTGAATGATAAACTTTCCCCATATCAGAAAATATGGGAATGCTCCTAAAGAAGCACTTTGGAGATTCTGAAATTTAATTTTCTTTATTAAGTACCTGAGGGATTTCACATCATTATATTACTGTAATTTTTAAACTGGAGGTCAGTGAAGCATTAAAAAATATTTTCTGATATTCTAAAGCAGCCTAAGGTTTTCTGAGAAGACATAAATTATAAAGAAGGTACATCAGGAGAATTTACTGTGAAATTTTCTCTTTTCTTAAGTCTTTTCTTTCAGGTATTTAAGGGGAAAAAAAGTGTTAAAATACACTTGAAGATTTTAGCACTTCACCCATATATATCTGTGAAGAAGGGAAAACAAAGGAACTTCTAAGGACTCAAACTCAGGAATTCAAGAATGTATTTGTGGCTTGTTCGGTTTCTTTCTTCATAAAGGGGTATAATATATGTCATTGACAAGTAATATTAATTAGAATCATAGAATAGATTGGGTTGGAAAGACCTCCAAGATCATCAAGTCCAATCCCTGATCCAACTCCAATTACTATATCATGGCACTAAGGGCCACATCCAATCTCTGTTTAAAAACCTCCAGGGATGATGAATCCACCACCTCTCTAATTTATTTATTAACATTTTTGAGAGCTTACAAATCTTTTCATTAATGACACTATATGATAATTATATTTATGTACTACACTCTGATTATTCTATCATTCAAATATGGGTTTGAATTTGATTGGATAATTTTAATTAACATTTAGTTTCAGCACTGATTAGTAAGATAATTTTCCACAGACTCCTGTGCCATTTAGGGCATACCAAACACTTTATGTTATACATGAAGCACCAGTCAGTATAAACTTTCATACATGTGACATCATTTTATAGCAACTAAATAAATCAAAGCCATAGATCAGGTTTTTAAAACTGACTTATATGTGTAAACTTTCTCAAACCAACAAGTATACTCGTACAATAGGGACCTACCCCTCAAATTATTTATAAAATTACTCTCTGTACTCAGCTAGTATCTACAGAAATATTGTGACTGCAGCACATGTGGGCAGCTAGGAACACACATGTAGCACTGTTACAGTTGCATGGTTCCTCTCCTTTCCTAGGACAAAGTTATCTCCCTACTCAAAATTAGAAATAGTTTTTCACTAACATTAATATTGAAATTTTCCTCTATTTTGCTTTAAAAAAACAATCCTTGCAAAACAACCAGTATACATCATTAAAAGCTTACATTTTCATTCAGATTATATATCCACACAAAAAGATAACAATTACCAATTAATGCTTTCTCTCTCCTATTTCCTCGCCATCTTCTATTTCACAGCTTTAGAGCCTTCCAAATTGCAGTCCAGAGCCGTGCACATTTGAAACAAGTGCATTAAGTGAAAGAAGGGGAAGAGCCTTGGCTAAATATCCCTACTTGCTGAACTGAAATAGATTATGTAGTCATAAATTCTATAACAAGGAGGAAGCAAGAGGGGAATTTCATAAATGAGATGTATCTTGATCACAGTGCCACATCAAGTCATGGTCAGGGTGATGTTGTCATTCCACCTACAAACCTACAAACAAACAAAAAAAAAACACCCAATACAATCTGACCGATCTCCCCTCTCTCCTTCTACTTAATTTTCACATCTACAATCTGTCATCCAAATAAAAATACTACATCAATTACAGATTGCAAACTTGCACAATCAATAGCTTGGCACCTTGAGCTAATCTGAAATAGAAGGCAAACCATGACTCACCATATGTAGAGTTAATCATATCATTGAAAAAAATGGAGATTACATTTTTTTAGCTAATAACCTAATTTTACTCACAGAGGTATTTAACAAGGGAACCCAAAAAGCAAGGAAGTCTATTGTATAATCATGACTTCAAATATTTCTCTTTGGAAATTCCTTTATATCCCTGGAAGATTATCACTGCACATAACCATCCTATTGAATAATTCTTTACTATTCAGTACTTTTTCTCCCAAAGAAAAAAATTTGACAAGTTTCACAGCATAATAAACAGCCATTGATTTACAATCTAGGTTGTTTCACTCAAAATTTCTGAGCAGATTTAAAAACTCTCTACATGACACTAATTAGGAATGTGCAGTTGTACTGAGTTAAGGGTTTCTCTGACTCTGGGATGTTCCCTCAGCAAACTCATGAAGTAAAACACTGCTCCTTTCTTTGCAAATTCTAAGAGATAAAAAATGTTAAAGATCAGAAATTAGATTGTCAGACAGTTAGAGTGACATGATTCCAGAAAACATTAAAGAATGGAACAAACTGGAGAGAATGAGACAAGAAAAGGCAGAAAAAGGGATGGGGATTGGCCCTTACCAAAGGAGAACTTTTTCTATAAGAATTTAGCGTAAGAAACCAAATGCAGCTTTGAAGCAACTGTCTGGAAGAGCAAGGTTGAAAGAAGAGAAAAGAAATTAAAAAGCAGAAAACATTGTGAGAGCAAATTATGAGAATAAATAAATGACATGAATTTAGTGTGAGACATCTGTAGGTAAACTGTAATTATGAAAATTAAGATCTGATCAGTAAGGAAGGATTAGTTTTCTGGACTGATACAGAGCAGTGTGCAACAAGTTCCACAGGAGAAGAGAGTTTCTCTGTGCTGTATGAGGGTATGGTATACTTTTGTTGGGCAGCAGTTTACAAACTGGACACTCAAGGTCCAGTAGCTCAAAGAGAACTCCTATTTGCCCTCAGACAGAAGTAAATAAAATATCATCTGAGTTTGCAACATTAAAGGCCTTTTGGCTACAGTTTTTGGAAGGTGCATTGCAAGGTCAGTGCAATCAGTATTCTCTCAAATGTACCATCAATGTTTATTTTTAATTTGGAACTGGTGAATAAAGCTTTAATGGGGTTTTAATGGCATGTTGGACACACTTCAGTGTCCAGAGAGGTGGCATCATATCCAGGAGTGTCATTATCTGGATTAATTATCAATAGCAGGCAGTTATCATTAGGGACAAGTGAAAATGAGAGAGGTAGTAAATGAAATTTACTGGGCATAGATGCTGAGAAATAAATAAATAACAACATCTGAGAAATCACCAATGGATGCTTCAAAAGCATTTTCAGTTTGATATTTTGCATTACAGATGCCACTGCTCTCGCTGCTTCAGAATCTATGGTGACTGAAAGATTTCCCCTGCCAGCTATTATAAACTAAACTCCTTCATAGTTGTAGCACTTCAACTATATTTTATATACAAAAATAGTGTCAAAATTTGCTTTTTAGTGTCAGCAATGAGTTAATTTTAAATCTTAGGAAGACTGCATTAGCTTAACCAGGAAACATTTTATAATGTAATAAATGACCCTTGCTGATAAGTCTTTAAAAAATAACAGTTAATGTTCTAGTGTCATGTTAAAACATGACTGATAAAACATACTGTAAATATGGGCTATATTGAGTGATACAAAGTGCCATGAATATGCTGTAATCTCTAGAGGGTGGTGCCATTGATGTAAATTATATGCATCTCTCTGCTATGTCTGCACTTGAAAAAATGTTCTTTAAGGTTTGTTTTGTGGTGGCTTTTTAACAAACAACATAGTAAACATGACTTTAAAGTGTCAAAAATCTTCAAGACATTTAAATAATCTTACATTTATGAATGCTGAAATAGTCACAGTTTAACATATTTGTCTTAATATAGGCAAAGACACTTTTAAGAGGGAAAGGAAGGTAAGTTATAATCTACAAGAGAGGGAGATTTATCATAAAAAAGATCAGAAAGGACTTTGGATTTATCTAGCTAGTTGATACTATGTGAGCTTTCAGTGCAGGACTTTGACAAAAAGATAAATAAAACATGTCGCCTTTCTGTAA
Organism: Pyrocephalus nanus; assembly: GCA_038380795.1. NCBI lineage: Eukaryota > Metazoa > Chordata > Aves > Passeriformes > Tyrannidae > Pyrocephalus > Pyrocephalus nanus. The sequence goes on along the minus strand of CM076265.1, from coordinate 43,899,708 downwards.
ACACATGGGCATACATGCAAAGCTAATAAGACAATATTAGGTGGAAACAAGAAATGATACTATATTTGCCTGCTTAAATATGCAATCCTCACTCTCAAAATCTGTGGGTTTTTTTGTGTTCAGAACTTAATAAATAATATTTAATTATTTGCCTTGTCTCTGTTTATTCTGCTGTCTGTCTGAAAAAGTATTGAAGAACTACAAATAACACAAACAGATACAAAGTTCATTAGTGGGTCTCTGAAAAGTGTAATAATAACTGAGAAGAAAAATATCTCCTCCTTCTGCAATATATACTCTGGTTTAGAAGGAATATGATAAATTGTTCCCTCAATACACCAAAGTTCAATGTTGCAGATCGGAGGAGGTACACCAAGAAAATTAAATGTGTCCAACTAGCAATTTGCTCAGAGTTTGAGGAACCTTCACAAGAACACATTAGTCAACACTTTGCTGCCAGCCTTCCACAACTTCTCAGTTTTATTTTTGTCTCTGTTAATACAAGGCTATTGAAGATACTGAAGCCTAAGACTAGATGGACATGTAGGAAGGGTGATATAGAGTTATTTAAATTTTTCTTGCTTCAGTGCAGCAGATGCACTAGATAAACCAGAAATAAGACAATTTATCATTAAAGACCAAAGAGCACCTTTCCCCTGAAGAACCTTTGTCAGTACTAGGCTAAATCCAAAACAAAAACTTATTTCCAGGTCCAGATTATTTAATCTTGCCTTATACACCAAAGACGATCTCAAACACTAAAAACTGTGAAACCCACCAAAGCCTCAGAACTGAACACAAATCTTTTTCTATGACCAATTCCTATCTTTATGATAATCTGAAACAGCACAGCAGATCCGCGAACTCTTACAATGCTATGTGTATGACATCTTCTCTACTTTTTCATTACCAAATTCTTTTAAGACTCTGTCCCATTTAGTGTTTAACAAAACAAAAAAGAAAAGCACTATAAATAAACTCTGCCACCTATTTTCCCTTTGCTGAGAGATGAAGATGGTTGACCTCCCAAGGATTCTATATAAATGCTGATTTTATCTAGCAGCAGGCCCTTGACCTTGAGGATGCTGACAATTACTCTGATCAAATGGATGAAAAAGGCTGGCAGACAAAAAGGGATTTCTTCCACCAGGGATCAATAGGTCCTCAAAAATGAGACATCAAAATGGACTATGCTAAGGAAATTTTGAATTTAAATGAAAAGGAAGTATGCGCTAGGAGTGAATAATTCAGATTAGTAAAGTGAGAAAATTTCCTCTTCTGCTTGTTCACTTGTGTCTGAGAGTCTGGGATCCTATATCTCTGTAGGATATAGTTATTTAGCTATAGATTTTAGCTATAGATAAAGTTATTTTGTAAAGTAAAGATAACATCAACAGCAATCATATACACTTATGAAGGATTTTTTTAGAAATATAATGCAATCTTTTTACTTATACTGCTTAAGTTTTTGAGAAACAAATTATTATTAAATTTACATTTATATTATATTTATATTGTATCTTTTTTCAGTATCTGTTTCCCAAGTATGTTTTAGTGCAATTATGCATTATTTGTGCCGTGGACAAGTGAGATGAATTTGTGAACTCAAATGCATCTTGAAAACTTAGAAAAATAGTTCTAGAAACACCATAATGAAATCTAGTTTTCACTGAATCTTATTTTCATACAGTTTATCTATTGGAGTTCTATGTCACTTGTGCCAGCCCGTATGCAATGTTTGTTACTTATAATCACTGATGGATGATTATTAAAAAAAGCAAAAGCTCCATTTTAGCTCATCAAGATCACCAAGTCTATAACATCCCTGAACCTATCACAGAGTTTACTCTGGAGAATATTACAGGATGACAAACATGGTAACTTCATGCTTTCTAAATTCTTTCTTTACTGTAAATTGAATTTATCGAACCTCTCTATGCTGGGAGTCAAAAGAAGGAGTCATTACAAAATTTTACAAGAAAAGCACAGTTACAGCATAGCTGCCTCTCTATGTGGCATTTTGCTTTTTTTTTGATTTCTGATGGTCTTGTTTAATAGGCAATGGGACTGATGCTCACTTGCCTTTGTAAAAGGCTGTTCGAAAGACTATAAAGTTAATTTATTTAAAATGCAATTAGGACCAATATTAATTTTTGCCATGATTACTGTCACCAGTTTTAGTGCCACAAATTCAATTTTACGATGATCTGAACAATATTTTCAGATGTTAGTATTAATTCATCTGGTCTCTTTCCCCCAGTAAATCATACTTTAGGATACTGAACTCTGAGACAGTGAGAGAACAAGGATTTTTTGAAATATGTATCTATATGTCCTTGATACTAATGAGCTCATTTACTTTGTCAAAGCCTGCCAATTTTCAGGCCTGCAATTTGAAGTCTGCTTAAACAGTGAATGAATGCAGTGGGTATCACAGTAATTCAGGCATGTCTTTTTAATTAGGGTCTCAAACACTCACCAGAAGGATTGCTCTGTTAATGCCAGTATTGCCTAGTGACAATCCAGAGCACCTCTAACCATTCCTATTTTTCTGTGGAAGTTATCTATCAGCTGAAACTTAGACTAATGGTTATTTAGTGTGTTCGTAATAACAATAAGATATCCTGTATACATTGTCTGTCAAGTGTGACTTGATTTTTTTATTCATTCATAGTGTCTAAAAACTGAAAGAAAAGAGGTTTTTTGCAATTTTTTTAAACAGCTCAAGGAAGGAATGAATATACTTTCAAGGATATATCTGGTTTACTTCAGGAACTGATTTATTTCTAGAATGAAAAACAGTTGCCTTCATTTTACAGAAGGGAAATGAGACCCAGGGAGCCTTATACCCAGATCCACAGAAATATCTACATGCTTAATCGTTGCCATAGAATCATAGCCATTTGTTAAGTACGGTTTATGAAGCAGCATAAGTACTGCATAAATAAGCAGGGTTTGGAACCTCACTCTGGCAGTCACAAGAACAAATGAAATGAACTAGCAAGTGAATAGGCAGCAGTCTAATGGGCATTGAGGAAATATCACCTAGCTCTTGGAACCTGAAATCCCACCCAGACACCTTTAGCAATTCTCTCTTGTAAATCACAGGAAGAACTAGTCTGCATATTCTTTACATCAGGAACAACCAAGGAGTCTGCAAATGTTGTACGACTTTTTAGTTAAGACAATCTCTAAGCAGGTGTTTTAAAAATCTAGTTCTGCAATTAGGCTCCAAACCTTATGAAAAGTTTCCACTAGATCTAAGCTTAAGAATACCTCAAGATCCCACAGAAAGGCTAGATTACAGGCATTTAAGCTGTTAGGGATCCCACCACTGGATTAGTATGCCAAAAAAAGGTACATAAAACTCTCTTATTGGAAGTCCCCAGTACAGCATTTGGTGAAGTGCTTTCTTCAATAATGTAGATACTCCATAGAAAGAAGCAACAAAATCAAAGACGGTGACTGTGAAAATGTCAGTAACAATCTTTAGTATGCTCTTCCCCAGTGCATTTCTGACTTCCATCCTTTTCTCTCACATGATCTAGTTGCCACCATTGAAAGAACCATCTCCCTTCCTGTTTCTGACATCTAGAGTTACATTCCTCTGTTTCCTTACTTCACTAACACTTTATCCATTTTCTGAACTTCTGTTATGAAATCTTTTCTGAAGTGCATTCCCCCTCCCCAGTTGCTTCTCTCTTTTTTTTTTTTTATATCCATTTCTTTTCATTCAGTACCTGCAGAGCAACCATTTGTTACAAAAGGATAATTAAGAGTGTAAAGAAGGCAAATGTTTTTTTCAGATTTTTTGCTTGCTTTTATACGAATGTGTATAAAGCTGCATTTATCTATGCTTGAAAACACATGCTCACAAATCAACATCTGTGACAAAAAAAAAAAAGCTTTGGGAAATGTTTGTACTCATATCACAATTCTTATATATATATGTTTCTCTCACTATGAAATATGTATGTAAGTATCCACACATACGTGTGGATATTGAAAAGTCAAATCTTCCACAACTGACTCATGTACTTTAACTTTCTGGATATATGCATCCTTAAAACATATGTTGAACACAGATGTCACAGCTGTTTCAAACAAACAAACAAACAAACAAGAAAATCCATGAACTTATAAGAAAAAAAAATCATAAATAATAAAATAAAATCTTCCAGATGAGTAGCATTCATACAAAAAAAAAGAAAGTGGATCAACTATACATAGAAATTCAGTGTTAACTAAGCCCAAGTATATTTGATTGAATTTGGAAAATGTTTTTTTAAAATTATTCTCTTTCTTTAAGCTAGTATACTATACAGTTGAAATGAGAGAAGAATGCTGTTTTTTGGGATATAAGTTTAAAGCCTTCTCTATCAATATATTTCTATATGTTCTTAAACCTAAGTTTGAGCTGTCTTGTTTATTTCAATGATACATTAAACTTATTCTTAATGCTGGGTTGCATAGCTATGCAAACACTCATAGGATCAGACTGCTTTCTTTGACAAAAATGGAAACAATGCTTGTTTTTATGTTCTAAAATGATAATCAGGGGACAATGCAAGTAAAAGAAGAGAAACAATAAGTATTGAGGGAAACACTAGACTTTCGATGTGTATATTAAGAAAAATGCCAGTAGTCAGTGCCAAGTATATATTAAAGACAAAAGGATATATTTCAGGATACCTAAGGATACAACAGAAAATCTGGGGGACCAGAGTAATTGTCTTAGTTAATGAGTGGCCCCAGACAGTGCTGCTTTTCATCAATACAACAAAACTGATTACCACGTACAGTAATGATCACGTTCAATTACTTACAGTTATGATTACTATTTTTTAACTTTGAGGGTACAAGGTAAGTGTATTTTGAAGAGATAGATTAGCCAACACAGAATAATATAAGACCTTGTTGTCTTTCTGGTCTTAATGACTCAAGTTCCTGCTTTAGTGGAGAGTAGTGCTGATAATAGGACAACGAAACTCTTTTGTCACAATGCAGGAGAAAGTCCTGATTAATATACTATTTTCATTGCATACCTATGCATGCAATATACTATCATATTGTATATGAATATAGATAATTAGATCATATTTAGTTTATATGTATATTAGGTCATATTTATTTCATATTTATATGAGATCATTTTTAATTATAAATATATGCCAGGCATCAACACCAAATTACCACAGCTTATTCCTTACCTAACAAAACTAATGAACTATAGTAATCTTGGAAACTACACCATCAAGACTTTACAAAATACTCAAACTTTAGTCTCAGAATATAAAATGAAACAGTCCTATTGTAAATTAAAAATCAGAAAGTTTCCCTCCTACAGGTTTACCTAATGTTTTCAGTTATCCTACACATGTGCAATGTTTCTACCATCCAAGAGTAATCCAGAACAGGCAAAGGAAACTACTGGAACTAAAATTCATTTTGTGACCAAGTCCAGTCTGTCTGAGTTTGGATATCTGGATGTTTTGAATGGAGATGTTCTACAATCATTTGACCTAAGCTAAGGTTCAAAAGTAAGCCTTGAAAAGCTGGGGGAAATTTCAAATAATCTAGTGCCTTCTAGATTGGTTTGGTTGGCTGATATTTTGGGGATTTTTTTCATTAAAAAAAAAAAAAAGAAACAAAAACAAACAAACAAGCAAAAAACCAACCACCCAATAGTATATTTAAATAATCAGTAAATATTTCAGTTTACCTATAGCCTAATAGGCATCAGATTTTTGGACACAGCTGAGAGAAGACTTCTAATGTTATCATACTGAGACATGGCTTTGGGATTGTCATTTTGTGTAACTAGCCCATTCGCTATGCCAAGTAAGTCTTGGTTAGGAAGTCCAAGCCTGTCAGTGACAAAATACCAACTTCACACAGACAATTTATATAGGCAGTGTTTACCTGTGAAGCTGAGAGAGAGCAGATCTTGTCAAACTGAAAAGGCCAACAGAAAGTTGTAAATTGAAAGGTCACTCCTGGTGAGACAAAAGGATTGAGAGAAGGTCAGCCACCTGTAATTAAAATTTCTTGGTACCTCCAAATTATTTGGGATTTATGTGTTTTAATCAAATACAAAGATCTTGTTTTGACTCTGTGGGGAAAAAAAAAAAGACCCAGTATGTCTGTGAGGAGCGGTATGAATGTGAACTGTTACATTAGCTTGGATAAAAATGTATGAGACATGGACCTAGATACAGATGGAAGCATAAAAACTGAGACTGGAGGGAAATGCCATTCTAACCTGAGATTTGCCTCTTTCTCTGAATATCTGGCAGTAGCTACTGCTGGAGGTAATACATTGGTTTATATAGCCTTGTTTTGATGTGGTTTATACTGAAATATAACGAATCAACAGATAGTTTCAAAAATCCTGATCGGTTTGCACAATATAAGACACTAGACTTGCACTAATGTACTATCAGTGTCATTCCATGAAAGTCAATGGACCATATTTTTTCTCTTCATTACTCTAGTACAGCTCCATTAACTATAGAAATCATTAATCATACAGCAACTCTGAACTCTGTAATGCTGTGCAGGTTATAAATTAGATAAGAATTTGGCCTCCTAGCCATTTTCTCCCATGATTTGTTGCTGGTAGGAAATCCCTTGTTTTATTTTGCCTCAAAGTTTTAGTCAAGTATGTTGATATTAATTGCATTGCACAAAAAAGTATATTCTGATATACAACTGTAAGCATGAAGACAAATTAATATATTAATAAATATTTAGAGGCTTGACCGTAAGTGACTTATTGATCTCTTTTAACACCTTGAATCTCCTCCTACCTTTTTCTCTCCCCTCTCTCAGTTTCTCATCTGCAAAATGGAAAAAATAAGGCAACTTTCTCTATTAAGAAGAATTAAACATAAATAATAATTTTGAAACATTCAAAGCCTTCAGTGTAGGTACAAGTTATATCTTTTTTCCAACTGTAGTTTCTTTGGTTTTGTTGTTTATATTTGTGATCTCTCACAAAGTGAGGACTGAGGCAAGAAAATTACTTCCTACTTCACATTGCTAAGAAATGATCTACAAAAAAATAAGGTGTCAAGTATTGGAAACACTGAATAATTTAAAAGATTACAAACTATGGAATATCTAACAACATAAGGCAGGTAAAGATGTGCATTCACTAGAAATAAATAAGCTTAATTTGGAAAAAGCAGGAAAAATATCAGTAGTTAAACTCAAAAGAAAGATTAATTTATTATTTAAATACATTCCATGCTGTTTTTATCTATGGAGCACCAGCCTACATATGAAGAAAAACCTTTCCTTCAAATTATACTCCTTTTCAAGTTTTGAAAACAAATAGATCAGTTACTCTTTATTAGATCATGCATGAATGACCTGCTTCTGAGCTCTGTCTGAGAATCAACTGTTTCTTGCTGAAAGTGACTCATCTAAGGTGGTACCAAGAAAATACTGCATCATCAGGAAGCCCAGATTAAGGTTTATCTAAGCAATATTTTAACTGCAACAGTGGTCATTATTAAATGGTGTGTAGGTGAGATCCCCCAAAGTCCAGTCAGAAACATCAGGTAAAAGATTGATATTTTAATGTCATCTTCATTTGGCAGAAAAGGTATATACAGTATAGCTGCAAGAAAGTCACTTGTCCTTACAAAGTGAGAAATAGCCACCAATCAAGACATCATATTCTCTGTGTCGGTCACCTGCCTAGACATTATTCAGTGAAAATCAAAGGAAGAGAGAAGTAATTTTACTGGTACCTTTAGTTGTGAAATAACACAAGCCAGTGTCATATAATGTTTGCTGAGTTATTCTGAAGCCATGACACCTCCAGACTGATACAATTTATGATGTTGACAGTACAGCACTTCCTACTGCTCATAATTTGATCATAATAATGAGTATACACACTAAAATTACACTAATTATTCAATCTTGTGAGGTGAACTACAAATAAGTTAAATATAGCTACCTTTATATTTCTATTTATGTAATCTTTATTCCTTGTTTGGTGATTGTCACATGAAAAGGGAAAATTACTCAAACCCTTCATGTTTGATTAGTCTGCCAGCACCTTGGGAAAGCTGAGACTCTTGTGCTTGACCAGTCTGTCAACATCCCGTTAGGGAAACCCTTCACTGAGCAGTTCACTAGATCAGAGGGCACTTTGACTAACATGTTCAGGGTGACACACCAAACAGAGATACCCCTTTTTGGTCTCCACACCTTTACCCACTGTCAGAAAATGCTAGTGCCCTTGAAGGACTCACATTAACAGTTTATGTAGTGATACTCTTTATTAACAAAATCGTGACATGTTAAGGTTCAAGGATTGCCAGTGAGAAAATATGACTACAAAAACATATTCAAAGCGATATACTAATTCAAAGCAACATACAAACAAGCTCTAATCCCTAACAAAAGCTAGCTTGAAATAATCATTTGGTGCACAGAATGTGCAGTTCTTACCCAATAGGCATCCTACAGAGGAGAAGACAGGTGCAGCTTGTCGAATGATCCCAGAATTTACACTAGAGTCTTTCTAACTTCTCCCCATTCTTAACTTACTTTTATACTCTTTCCTTACATTTAGTTGGAGCTTGAGTGACTTTACATCTAACTCAGTGAGGGGTGGTCAGTGAGGCACAGATATCTCATTGTAATATCTGAGATAACTTAGGGTTGGGGAAGTGTGTCACTCCAAGGAGGGTGATTTCCCCATTGTTGCTGATTCAATAGCAAGACATCTTTCTTTATCTCCCTTGGTTTTCAGCTGATGTGCAGCTTATCACCTAAAGAATAATACTGAATTCTGTTCTCTTCAAGGTTTCCCACAGAGCCTGGCTGCAGGGTCTCCACTCTGCTCCACCTTCTGTTTAGTTCCCCTTAGATTGTATTTTATGGGGAAGGTTGGGTATGCTGACCACATTCCATCCAAGAACCAGCAACTATATTTTCCCCTGTAATTTCCATACCAATATCTTTTTACTCCCTGTCATTTTCCCACAATGCTTATGGAATTTAAAGAGATTTAAAAATAATAACAAGAAGCAATTTTATGATGTAGATTATGTAGATTATGTAGAAGGATAGGAATACAAGCTACTTGGCACTGGTTTGCATCAATTACCATGAGCCATGAATTGATGTAGAGGTGTGTTAGCTACTGTGTCTTGTTGAAGCACTAGTAATTATTCAAGCAGATTTACTGAGGTTTAAGGACAGTGTAATAATTGTGTCTGTATATTTTATATGCAGCCATTGTTACACCTCATTAAATAGACTGGTAATGATCCATTGCTATTTAATTAATATGCGATGAGTGTAATATTAAATCTAACATGAAAATTAAAGCCCAGTTTAAGTAACTAAATTTTAAAGTGTGATGGGAAACTTCTTTGGACCTAGATGGCCTGTGTTTATCTCTTTATTTGGCTCCCTTTTGTAATTCAAATGATGATGGCCAAATTCTAGAAAAACAAAAGGGGAAAGGTTTTATGACCAGAAATATCAACACAGCAAAAGAAAAATAGTCCCATTCTTGACATTAAGCAATGGGCAGAAATTTGGACAAAATCAAAAAATCATATTTCAGAGTATTCACACGTGATTCAATATCATCTCTAATTCAGAAATCACTAATAAGAGAAATGTTTGATTAATTGCAACAAAACTTTGGAAATAAAATATCCAAATGCAGATGTCCTGATAATTATCTTTTCTTTTCTAAAGTAACTCAAGATTTAGGACAAAAATATTTAAATTAGACTCTTAAATAACATTAAAAAGGATACCAGTCATAAGATTTTACAAAACAAAACACCAAAACCGAAAGCCAAAAAAAAAAAAAAGCAAAAAAAAAAAAAAAAAGAAAAAACCAAACAAACAAAAAACCCACCCCCCAAAAAAAAACAACCCCCAAAAAAACTAAAAAAACCTGTTCAGTACTAAAGATTAAATTTACTACTCTTCATGATCATACTGTTTTTAGAAAATAACAAAAGCAGAAATAGGGATATCATTGAATGCTGTAACAATTTCATTGCTAAAATGAGTGTAGGGAAAGAAAAGTGGCACAAATTACTAGGTCCACTCATGGTTATATATACTTCAAATCTGGAAATTAAGCAAGAGAATGGATTATATATGACAGAATCAGAGAATGGATAAGGTCAGAAGGAACCATAGTGTGTAACCTGGTCCAATCTCCCTGCTCAAATGTTGGAGCACATTGAACTGCATTGCGTTCAGACAGTTCCACAACCTCTCTGGGCAGTCTTGGTAACCTGCACAGTAAAAGAATTCTTCCTCATGATCAGGTAGAATTTCCTGTACATTAGTTTCTGCCTGTTGCCTCTTGTCCTATTGCTTGGCACCACTGAGCCTGGCTCCAGCCTCTTGACACCCTCCTTTCAGATACTTATATATATTGATGAGGTTCACTCTCAGTCATTTCTTCTCCAGGCTGAACAGGCCCAGTCCCCTCAGCCTAGCCTCATAAGAGAGATGCTCCAGTCCCTTAATCATCTTTGTTGCCCTCCACTGGACCTGGGGCAGGAGCTCCATATCTCTCTTGTACTGAGGAGCCCAGAAGTGGATGCAGCACTCCAGGTGTTGCCTTACTAGGGCTGAGTAGAGGGGCAGGGTCACCTCCCTGCTGCTGGCAATGCTCTTCCTAATGCAGCCCAAGACACCATGGGCCTTCTTGGCCCCCAGGGCCCACTGGTGACTCACTGGCAGCTTGTTGTCCCAGGTCCTTCTCAGTTCTTTTTAACCTTAGTTGGATAATTTCCATCCAAATACTTATGCCCACTGTAGAGTGCATGATGGCATCAAGGCAAAGTCTCTTACATAGATTTAGTGGAGTTTTCTGACATAACCTGCAAATGTCATAGCAGTGCCTAACAGAATTCTTCTATCCTTGCACTCTGAATAATGAAAGTACTGTAGAATGACAGCCATATAAAGGAAATCTGATGGCAGGGTTTTTTTCTATAATAGATGTCAAATTTTCTAAGAAACATGAGTTAGCAAGCAAATTTGCCAGGCAAACCTTTCAAATCTGCTTTACAAGGAAACAGCTGCCATCCAGAGTTAAAATACAACTATTATTTCTATTCACCAGAGCTAAAGAACACATTTCTAAGCCCCATTGACTCTGAACTTGTTTCTAAAGAAGAATAAAGTCTTCAAAACTGTTTGTCTAAACTGTTAAATAGAAACAGCACTTACTCTTACAATGCATTTTTTCTCTCATTTTCACTTTGACATCTAACCTTACTCAACTTCATTATCTAAATAATTCCAATTGTACTGCAGTTTATCATATTAGTTCCTGATATACTTATTTGTGAATTTTCTTTCAAGTGTGAGAAGGAACTTTCTGAGCATCATTAAGTTTTTCTCAGGGCTCAGATGCCACATGATAAAGACAATGTTGAACTTATTAGCTGCTCTGATAGCCAGACAACCTCTCAGCAAAACCCCCCACAGTTCTCTCTTTATGGACTGTGGTAGCTGGTATCTATCTACTTCCCCACATATCAAGATCAAAAAAAAAAAACCTAGCTTTTTGGCTAGATAAATATTTTAGAACAATTAAGGGTAATGCTTTCTATACAAAACCTTTTTCTAATATTTGAGAAACACAAATGATTATTCTTGGAGCAGATTCAAGTGAAACAACACTGAATGACCAGTGTATACATACAAATATATATACATATATATAAATATATATGGCAGGTATATTTTAGAGCAATTTGGTTACAAAGGAAAGGAGGCACGTACCTGTAGAAATATAACAATATAAAAGTATGAAAAAATTAAGAAAATATATAAGGAAAAGAAAAAAAGAGAAAGATAGTGAAGAGGAAATATATCACCACCCGTGGATCCAGCGAAGACTTGACTGTTGCGATTTAGATGCCTGTTCCTCTAAAGGGATGGTCACAGTCATGATCCATTGTGGGTGGGGGAAGCCCGTACAACATAAAGTTCAATGGTTCAATGTGTGTTCAGGTTCAGGTGGGAATATCCAGCTACCTCCCCTGTGGGAGGTAGTTTTACACTGTTTGATGCAACATTATGAATCCTGTGCAGTCCTCTAGTGAAAGGTCCCAGAAATGAATCTGGAGACACTTAGTAGCAGGGTAGAGTTTCACGCCTCATCCTTATTGTGAGAGAGGATATTGGAATGACAAAAAGCATTACCCCACCTTGAAGGATCTGCTGCTTATCAGCCTTTTCCCTTATCTGGCTCAAAACCTAGCTTGTTTCTAAACAAAGTTTGGTTTGTAGTGATCATCCTCCAGTGGTGGGTGTGTACCCCCTCTGCACCTGGGCTGTTCTTATGCAGATCAGAGGTTTCTCACCACACACCCGAAAACTCTCCTTGGCTGGAAGCAGTATCCAACCCATGCAGCACTGGTGGGTGCAGTCAGTACACCTCGGATTCATGCAGCAGACCAACTTGGGAAGACATGCAAAGCTGCAGCAAAGGATCAACCACCTGTGCCTCTGTGCTTTAATTGACTCGAGTTGGAGATCTATGTCATTTATGCATCATTAGTATTCAGCAAAATGTTGTTTCTCCAGTAACATTCTGGTTTACTTCCAACAACAACAACAAGGTAACATGCTGTTTAATTTATTTATACCATTGATCTAAAACAGAGATTAAGCTCTTTAGCTAGTTCTATGTCTGACATAAGCTTACGAAGTTTGCTTCATTCACCTCTCCTCCAAATCATTTACAGCATGGTATTTCTGGCTTTAATGACATTTAAACATTTCATGTCTTCTTTTGCACATGCTGCAAGATCCTCCCATGTTTCATCATTCTTCTACACAGCATCTACACCTGCTTAATATGAGCATGATGCAAAAGAAAACTGAAACCTATTAACGAAAAAGTGAAACAAATAAAATCCTAAATAAATTAATAAACCATTCCTTTCCTAGAACTCTTTTCTCTGGTCTCATTCCTACACTGTCAAGAGACTTCACCCTTGGGAGACAGGAACTATCTGCAACTTCTTCGAGGTCCATTAGGTTTTTCTGTCAGAAGATAATGTTTAGCAATTTGTTGAATGAATTCTTTACACTTCCACTGCCTCAAATCTACTAAGGTTCAAGAAAACTTGCTGTTGTGGAAAGAACCCATTCTAACTCATTTTAGCTGTTTAAGGCAATTATCCTCCTGAATAATGGAAATTGGAGAGATTGAATAATAAAAATTGGAGACATTCACAAACTACCCTTCACTACAGACAAAGAGGAGGAAAAAAATTAATCCACTCAGTTCTCTGTACATAAAGTATAATTACGACAACTGTAATAATTCTCCACCTTTTTGACCATTTTAAGTTTGACCCAAACAATATAGTACATGCTGGAATGCCCTAAAATATTAAATTTAATTCTTGAGACGTTCTGGATTTTAAAAACAACAAGCAACAGTGCAAGAACAAGCAGTAGTATGTCCCAAAAGATTTTTTTCAGAGCGCTTACAGTTCCTGAAGTCATAGTCATCAGTCAGCAGCTGACCTGTGTCTGTGTTCAAGATTCAAAGGATCAGGATTACAAAATATTCAGACAGGTCAAGATGTAAATAAAAACAAACAAACAAACAAACAAACAGAATATATAAACTTTGAACTTTAACTACTTCCTAGCCTGTTGAGTGTACCACCTCAAATAACAGCAAACTGCAGGGAAAAAACAAACAAACATAGAAGACAGCAGTGTTTTATAAGCCAGATTCAGACTACCTCTAAGCTACTTTTATATTCCCTTTCCATTTCCTGGTCTCCATTTGATTCCTGCTTCTATCCTTATGCACTTGAGTTTTCCAGAGGCTATTAGGCTGGGTGATGCTTGCTGAAGTATGTCACACTTCATTCCTACTCCTCAGTTTCCTCACGTCCTAAACATGTTCGCTATGCGGATGGCTAAAAAGAATCCCCATTTGCTGTTTTATATGGGTGCTTTTCAGATGAGAGTGTCAAGGATTGGAAAGAAGGCCTACAAGTAATTTTTCCAAAGCATATACTTTATCTATCTCCTTATTTATTGCTAATTGCAATAGCAATGAAAACTCTTTCAAGCCATCCATTAAAATTTTCATTTCAGTTTCTACCATAATGAACCAACAGTGGTTTTGAATGAATGATTAATTCTCCTCCTTTTGTCCTTCAACATAAAATAGTATTTACTGTCTCAGAAAAAAATGTATTACTTTTACTCCCCTGCTCCCTGCAGAACCTCTCTTCTTCCCTATCCCTTATCCTTCCTCCCTCTCTCTCCACACAAAGCTCCAGATTCTCATGTCAGTTACCATTAAAGTATTTTACAATGCACAGAACAAAATCACCATTGTCTCAAGACTTTCATCTTGAGCTAAAATGGAAAATGGAAAAATATAGTGCAGCAGAGTCAGAACAAGTGATTGAGATGCCGCTTGCAAAGCTGATGACTGATCATTTTTCAGAATGCAAATTAATTATTTAAATATAAGTGTCTAATTGTTTCATTGCCCTTCACTGTCAGCGGTCATTAAACTGCCTCTCAGAGTTAGTGCAAAGTGGCCCAGTCAAACTGAGAATATTATTGTTATATTTGACACTCACCCAGCTAGAGCCCTCTCTTCTCTTTTACAAAATCTCCCAATGTTTTAGTTATTTCACTATTGTGGGTTTTTTTTCCTCTCCCTGGAACTTTCAACTCAGAGCTTCAAATCTTCGGTACTGTCTAATATGTAAGCTATCAGTAAAAACACATCAACATTTTCCTATGTTTGAACCCACCACTGCCCTTATATTAGAATTCCTTAAATTCCAAAAAAGGTAAGGGTGACTTACAGACTTGAAATTTCTGAAATTAAGAAAAGCCTTGCAGAAGGCTATCCTAGCAAGTCCAAATTGTGGTTGTTTTATATATAGACTAAATATAATTTTGAAGGCAGTAAACAGCCCTAGTAATATTTTGCATTAGCTTTTTTAGTTTTTTTAACAATTTCCAAGATCTTGGGCCTTAGAAGTAACTCACATGTTTATGTAATTGAGAAAAAGTAACAAAAAGTAAGCCACCTGCTCTTACAGAGAAAAGAAATTTATGAAATGTCACATTTCAGGACTTATATTTTCCATTAAGCAAGCAATTTCAAGGCACTTATGAAACACACTAACAAAGAACTTTATAAATTAATAAAGTAACCTGAGCCATATAGGGAAACTAAAGGTTATAAATCTAGACCAAGTATGAAACATAATAGTGATTTCCGAAGGTAGTTATATATAGAATGAGACAAATGTTTTGACTGATGATATATCCACATAGGTATAAAGTCAACGTTGCGCCGTCTGTTGGCAATAATTTGGAAGGACACCCCGTACAAGAAATAGATGTTTTAGCAGTACTTCTTATGCTTTGCAATATATATGTACTTATAACCAGTGTTTGTTCTACATCTTAGAGAAACTTGAAAATAGGGTTCATAACTTTTTTATGCTGACACATGAAGTAAAACATTTAATTGCTAACCATGACATTCCAAATTATTTATTAATACTACTGCATATAGAATTTTATATCTTAATAGATGTTTAATAATACTGATGATCATTTTGGACGTGCAAGTCAGTTTATTCCTGTAAGTATATTTTGTGTGTGTAGTTCAAATATCAATGAAAAATTAATTAACTTAAAAGCTGAGTTGATCTACCTTTATCAAATAGTAATATTGCCGGCAACTGCAATCATTGAATCATAGAACCATAGAATCTTCTGAATAGAAAAGTACCCATAAGGATCATCAAATCTAGCTCCTGGACCTGTACAGGACAACCCTCAAAAAATCACACTGTGGGCCTGAGATCATTGTCCAAGTCTTTGAAGTCCGTCTGCTTGGTAATGTGACTGCTTCCCTGGGGAGCCTGTTCCAGTGACTGACCACCCTTTGAGTGAAGAATCTTTTCCTAATAGTCAGCCTAAACCTCCTCTGATGCAACTTCATGCCATTGCCCCAGGTCCTGTCACTGGTCACCAGAGACAAGAGATGAGTGCCTTCCCCTCTGCTTCCCCTTGTGAGGAAGCTGTAGAAGGTCTGTCATACTGATGCCTTGTGAGAGTTTGGGATTAATTACTCAGCTCTGTGCACTAGTTCCTTTGTCTGCAAAAGGCAGGGATAACTTTCATGCTTGGAAGGTAATTTAAAAACTATTGATGAGGAACTGTGTGGAAGTTCAATAAGAATAAAAAATAACCTTCAGAATTTCCACTGACTTATAATCTTACTTAATCTACAGAATGATAATATATACATATAAGATATAGAAGGAGAGTATATTTATGTTCTCCTTTTGCCAAAATCATCAACACAATATCAAAGTTACATTACTTAGGGAATACTTACATTAGATGATCTGGTAAAGAACAGTCAGATCTGGATATAAGTGGAGGAATTCTTTACTGAAGTATTTGCCTTTTTAGGGTTTTATCTAGGTTAACTTGAAAAACTCAATACAAAGAAAATCACTGTTACTGCTGTGGAAAAATAGGATACCATGGTCCATAGAAATTATGAAAACCCATCATATCATCACTTTCATAAGTATGATGGAGCATGACTTGTCCTCTCACTTTTATGAGATGATTACCTCTGCTCTCATTGTACCTGCTCATTGGAAGAAAGGATCCTTTTTCTGAATTGTAGGGTAATAGAGAAGAAATTCACTGGGACTGCTTTAAATTTGCCTTTTTTAGGGCTGTATTTTATTTTATTTTTTCTAAACATGAATTTTTCAGACAACTGTATAAACAGATGATTTTTTTTGCTTCTATTTTTGTTAATTATATGTTGATCAATATCTGAATTGTTAAGAACATCAATATAGTGACATAAAAATTACGGAAATCAAAAGTTAAAATTAGCATCATTAATTTTGTTCTAAAATTTAACTTCTCTCTGTGATCCCATGTTGTTTAGCCAAAGATAAATGACCATTATTTAAGAGGGGAGTTTTCAACCAGTGTGCATTAGCTGAGGAATCACTTTCCTTCTCTCTTTTCTTTTTTTAACCTTTTTTTTTTCCCCTATTTTGTATTAATGAACATACATACCCAGAAACCTCTAAGCCTAAAACATTAGTCAGGAGTGTATGAGTTCATAACTTTCACTCTGTTTTTGCTGGTTTCTCATGAACATTGTAAGGCTTTACAGAAGATACAGAAGATTACAGAAGATACAGCCCAGTAATTCAGCTTTAATATAGTTTGAATTATAAAATCCTTCAGGTATATGTTTTCTGTTATGTGTAGGAGCTGACCTGTCTCCTTATCACTTCATGAAGTATGAGAAAATAATTAAGAGCTTTTTGAAGCAGATAGTAGTAAGATAAACATTCACGTGAAAGCAGAAAGAGATAAATAGCCCAGACAAAAAAGAATATAATATTTTTTTTTTCACATAAAAATATTATTTGGGGCTATTTCCTATAAAAAATATCTATTAAGGATAAAAATGCAATAGTAACCATGTCATGTGGTAACAAAAATGTAAAATATGTCATTGTGAGACTTGGATTCAAAGATCTGCTCCATGGCAGCAACTAGCAACATCTTTTCTACCCCCACAGGGAAAATGTGAATCTTCTTGTAATATGAATATTTGTAACATCATGAACTGCCCCACTGGAAATAAGGCATCTTTAAATGGAATTCTGTCAAGAAAATACCGCAAGGAAGAGCTTTACTACAGTGACATTTATGGGCCCCTACCAATCTAAGCTCTACAGCATAGCACAGATAAAGCCACACATCATCCCCATCCAGTCTTTGCAATTAAGACAGACAAAAAGTATTAAGAAGAGAGTATTATTATGACACTTATTTTACACTTGAGAGCTGAAGCATAGAGGAAACGTGAAATTTGGGACTCAAGCAAAAGCTGAACTGTCTTAGTTCCAGCTTAATTTTTTCCTCTAAAAGCAGGTCACATTTGTCAATATATGTCATACTGTCACATATACCTAGAAAGAACTTAGCTGATAGGAGAAGAAAACAAGTCTTCAATCATAGCATCATAGAATGGCTTGGAACTAGATGATCTTTAGGTCCCTTCCAATGCTCCTGCTCTGGGCAGGGACACCTTTCTCTAGACCAGGTTGCTTAAAGTGCCATCCAACCTGGTCCTGAACACTTTCAAGGGTGAACCATCCACAGCTTTTCTGAGAAACCTGCTTCAATGCCTCACTACACTCACAGTCAAGAACTTCTTCCTAATATCCAATCTAAATCTGCCCTACTTCAGTTTGAAGCCATTCCCCCTTACGCTCTGACTGCATAGCTTTATAAAAATATCCCTCTCCAACTTTCTTGTAGGCTTGCTTGCTTGCTCGTTTGCTTCCTTCCTTCTTTCCTTCCTTCCTTCCTTCCTTCCTTCCTTCCTTCCTTCCTTCCTTCCTTCCTTCCTTCCTTCCTTGAAGGCAGCTATAAGGTCTCCCTGCAGTCTTCCCTTTTCCTGGTTGAACAGCCCAAACTCTCTCAGCCTGTCCTCACAGGAGAGGTGTTCCAGCCCTGTGATCAAATTGGTGGCTTTCCTCCAGACTCATGCCAACAGGGCAATGTCTATCCCCTGTTAAGGATCCTAGAGCTGGACTCAGAACTCCAGATGGGGTCTCAAAGAGCATGACCCTACTGGTCATGCTTCTTTTGATGCTGACCAGGGTACAGTCAGATTTCTGGGCTGCAAGTGTACATAGCCAGGTCAAAATGAGCTCCTCGTTAACCAATAATCCCAGGTCTTTCTTCCCAAGGCTTCTGTCAATCCATTCTCTGCCCAGCCTGTACTTGTACTTGGGATTGCCCTGACCAAGGTTCAGGACTTTGCATTTGGCCTTGTTGAACTTCAATAAGCACTTTTCACTCAAGTTAGCACAGTGACTAATGTGAGCGATAAACCAGCACTAGCCAGATTTTCTGACTTCCTGAACAATGTGGAGTTTTAACTTGTTTCTTAATGGTGTTGTGATGTCATCACGAAGCTGCTGTGAGCGCTCCCTCAAGACCAATAGCTGTGGGATTTACAGCTATGAGTCAGTGAACAGTTTTCAGCTTTAATGACAAAACACAAAAAGTGGAAGTTCAGTGAGTTAGGTCTCCTTGACCTAATCTAATACTAGAAGAATCTTGAAATCTTCTTAAATGAGAAACTGGGAGGATGGAAGTGCTGTGGTTTCAGTGTGGAGATGAAGGATGAATCCCAGCTCCAAAACCCAGCATGAGTACTGTATTCAGCTGAGCATTCTTTTGGTATTTCATAATGGAGATCAGCACACTGCAGCTGGTAACCTTGGGACAGAACTAATTTACAGGAGACTACCGCCACACTCAAATAAGGGAGCAGTAATTCAGGCAACATGCAAGAACCATTGCTTCCTTCCTTCTGTGCCTCCTCTTGTCAGAGATTGGTTTACTGCAGAGTGAACTGGCACTCTAAATTTTTAAGATGAGAAAGTGAAACAGAGTAATTCCTCCTTCTCCAGCACCTGCAAATATCCTGATGTTTCTGGCTACTGCTGCTACTACACTAACAACGCTCGAGAGAGAGTAAAAGTTCCCAGACTGTGATTCAATCCTTTTAGTTTCTTAGAACTAATGTTCTTTTTTAATTTTTTTTCCTTTCCTTTTATCCTACAGACAGCAGTGGCTATCAAGGAAATAACACCTGACTATGTATAAATACATAATCATTCTTCAGTAATAAAGAAGAGAGAGCTGAAAAAGTCCCTTAAAAATAATAAGTATTTCCAATAATTGTAACTCATTCAACCTGGAGAGCTGAAGAAGGGAGGTCACTTTACAGCTCCCTATTGTTTAATAAGGTAAGTTACCTAATTTTCTGAGTGTCCCTATTGAAGAGAAGGTATTTCAATAATGTATGATTTCATGAATTGCTATGTGGAGCAGGTGCCACATACTTTACCACAGCCTGCCAGTTCTTTTTTAAGATCTTTTAAATCCCACTTTCAAGACTTAATGTTAGAAGAGGTGTTTGACTACATGTATAATGCATGCCCTGTGAAGACACGATTCCAAATTACTATGACATAAGTATAGCCAGAATCTCTACAGAAAGTTTACACTCTGGGTCTTCAGCTTTACTGTGTTGAGACAATTCAACAAGGGTCAACAAAATGTCTTTTCACACAGTGAAGAATCTGTCTAACTTGTCATTTCTCTGATCAGAGGATTTCAGTGGTCTGAGGACCACTGTTTTTCATGTCTATGGTAGATATGGTGAGAGACTAGCAACTGGTATGGATTATGATATGCGCTAGGTAAGGTACGCTGGAGTTTATAAGCCCTATAGAATCATGAACTCATAGAATCAATTGGATTTCCAATCCAACCAGATTGGAAAAGACCTCTGAGATCATCAAGACCAACTCTTGTTCCAACACCACTGTGGTTACTAGACCATGGCACTCAGTGCCACATCCACTCTCATCTTAAAAATCTCCAAGGACAGTGAATCCATCACCTCCCTGGGCAGCCCATTACAATGTCTGATTATTCTCTCTGTAAAAAATTTCTTCCTAATATTCAACCTAAATCTCCCCTGGCACAGTTTAAGACCATGTCCTTTTGTCCTACTGCTGGTTACCTGGGAGAAGAGATCAACTTTCACTTTGCTACAACCTCCTTCCAGGGAGTTGTAGAGGGTGATGAGGTCACTTCTGAGCCTCCTCTTCTCCAGACTAAACAACCCCAGCTCCCTCAGCCTCTCCTCACAGGACTTGTGTTTGAATCCCTTCACCAGCCTGGTTGCTCTTCTCTGGACCTGCTCCAGCACCTCCCCTCCTGAACTGAGGGGACCAGAACTGGATGCAGTACTCCAGGTGTGGCTCCACCAGCACTGAGTACAGGGGAAGAATCACTTCCCTGGTCCTGCTGACCACACTGTTCCTGATACAGGCCAGGATGCCATTGTGCACATTGCTGGGCACACTGCTGGCTCATGTTCAGTGTCCTATCAATCAGCACTCCCAGGTCCCTTTCTGCCTGGCTCCTCTCCAGCCACTCTGTGCCCAGCCTGTAGCGCTGCAGGGGTTGTTGTGGCCAAAGTGCAGGACTTGGCACTTGGCCTTGTTGAACTTCATCCTGTTGGAATCAGCCCAACTTTCCAGCCTATCCAGGTCCCTCTGTAGAGCCCTCCTGCCTTCCAGCAGATCAACACTCTCCCCCAGCTTGGTGTCATCTGCAAATTTTTTTATGGTACACTTAATTCTCTCATTGAGATCACCAATAAAGATATTAAATAGAACTGGGCCCAGCACTGATCCCTGAGGGACACCACTGGTGACCGGCTGCCAACAGGATGCAGCCCCATTCACCACCACTCTTGGGCCCGGTCCTCCAGCCTCCTCCCTCTTAACCCAGCACAGAGTGCCCTTGTCCAAGCCGTGGGGCTGACTGACAGATTTTCCAGGATTATGCTGTGGGAGATGGTGTCAAAGGCTTTGCTGAAGTCCAGATAGACCCATCTACAGCCTTCACCTAATTCACCAGACAGGTCACCTGATCATAAAAGGAGATCAGGTTGGTCAAACAGGATGTGCCCTTCCTAAACCCTTGCTGGCTGGATCTGATCCCTTGTCCATCCTGTCGATGTTGTGTGATTGCACTTACGATGATCTGCTCTATGGACGTAAGTACTGTTTAAGGCAATGTAGAAAGGGACAATGGCCATATTCAACAGAATTCATCTGTAATGAAGGAAAATTTGAATTTATGAATGATGCCAATTTCTCTCTGTGGAAATTATATGTGTAAAAAGCTCCCTCAAGACAATCAGCATAGCTTGGTGGGAACTGTAAAGTGAGGTATGTGTGTGACTGAGTCTGGTTTCTGATTCTTGGGACAAAAACACCAAAAATTGAATCCTATGTGTCAGATTACTTCATGGCATACTCTCTGGCAAGAGACTATTTCTAACTAGGATAACAGTTGTGACTGTATAACTAGTGAACGTAGTAGAGAAGTTCCTCCTCAAACACACCTGTAAGTTGCTGATAAACTTGATTGCAAAGTGAAGAGGGAATAATAAAAAAAAAAATACAGTGGAGAAAGGCAGGACATAGCACCACATCAGCCTCATAGGTAGGTCACTGAAATGACTGGATTTGGGAATTTTGTCAAACTACACTGGCTGCAGTAATTCCACCTCCTGATGATATTTTGTTCAGTTTTCTCAAGTTAGCTTTTATTGTATTTCCTCAGTGACATTCTGTTTATTTTTAAATCTTTTAACTCATAGCTTATGAGTGGAAAGACATTACTCACCAAGAACACCTGCAAAAAATAATCTGATTGGTCAGGCTCCTGCAGAGTCTTGAGCCAATATAAATTTTCCATTATGTAATCTTAGAAATTAAGAACTGTTCTTTTTACGGTCATATGGTGCCTGGAAGAAATTTTACATACGTAAAATAGTATCAAAAGTACAGAAAACAGCATGCTTGAATGTATAAGAGCTGATGATTGATGGTCACATTTGGTTAAGAGAAATTTTTCCTTTGTAATTATATTTCACATTTTTCTTTCATCACTGACCTTTCTACAAGCTTCCTAGTCCTTTTCAAGGTGTCATTAATAAAAGCAGAAGTCTTCCAAGTTGGGTCTTTTTGATGCCATTTCTGGAAAGTAGCCTGAGGAGAAAGTTAACATTTTCCTACATCACAGACTTCACAAGAGTTGTCCCATTGCAGAAGAGTGAAGTGACCCAGCCTCAAAAAACAGGTAGCACATTTAAGGAGCAAACCTGTACTATCAAACTCTATCTTTGCAGAGCAAAAGAGATATTTTCATTCTATGAACAACTCTACTGTGTGTGCTCAACTGTTTTGTGCTTATGTGAGTTGCTAAGGCCTGTGCAGAGTTCTCCTCACCTGAAGTGGGATAGTTGTACCACTCTAAGCTGAAAAAGGCTCATGAGGGAGACAAATGTGATTTGGTCAATTATTTGAGAAATGGATGCAAAGAAACATACCATGAGAAATAGTCATATATTAACTGAGGCACATTTGAGTAACTACAGTCTGTGGCAGGTTCTGCTATTGAATGCACTCAGTTTCTGAACTGATTATGCCTCCTTTAATTACATACTGTATTTTCCAGTTCATTGCCACCTTACATAACATATTTTCAGTGGACAAAATTTGGACATTTTCCAACAAATCACAACAGGCTTTCTGTGTAAGTCATCCATTATTTACGATAAAGTCCCTGATAATTTAGATCCAAAATGTCCAGACACTGAGAAATAGTGCCAGGATACTATCTGGACAGTAACAAATACAAATGTGGTGAACAATACATTCACCACTATGTTAGTATTAGAATTTGTTTCTCTAGAGGGGAGTGCTAGTCCATAAGAAGGAAACAATATCTATCCTTTATAAAAAGTTTCACAAGACTTTTTTTCTTCCATTTGAGCAGTTCCCCTGAGACATACTTTACTTTGCAATAACTTGAAATAGATCAAAATAAAGATGATTGGAAAATGCTCTATAGGATATTCTTTTGTTTCTCCATAGGAAAATGCTGATTCCTCGAAACTGAAACATTTGCAAGAAGAAAACTGATTTAAAAATAATCAGAAAGGGGCTTCAGACATGATATGGAATGGTTTTCTCAGTGGTTGACTCAGAGAGCAGCCTACTATGTTCAGATATCTCACGAGATCACAAGTTTAAGAATCTCCATAACCTCATTTTCACTAGAGACTAATAATTAGCTTCTGAGGTGAAAGTCCTTAGTAGTTGATGTGAAAGACAGTTTGTACTGGTATATGCAATCTCTCTTAGAAGTAAAACTGTTTCTACAGCATATGTTTCCTCAACCTAGTTTAAGGATACTGCTGGAGAAAATGCAGACTAAATCCCTTCTTTGGGAAGGGAATAGGAATTTGAATTTTCATCTTACTGTGGAGTATTTTGGATAGTGTTGTACTCATCATTCTTGGTCCTTTGTTATTCTGGACTCATTTTGTTTTGTGCAAGCTGGGTTTTCAGAATGTCTTTATTTTATTATTATTTAAGCTTTGACTAAAAGAAATTTAAAAATTCCTCACTTTTTCTGAGTGGAATTCAAAAAGAAGTCACTTCTTTTATATGAAAAGAAGATTTTTCTAGTAATTACGCTTGATTCTGCATATGAGATGCTTCTACTTGTTTTGTACTTTTACTACTTGCAATATCTTTTTAGCTCTCTTGCTTTTTTAACAGGAATGTGAGCAAAATAACACCCTTCATGAGCATTAGTGATAGCTACCAAGATGAAACTCCTGTGTCAGTAGTAAATTTACCACTTCTAGTTTAGACATGCTTGAGACAAAAATTAGGAAATTTTGAGAAATGTAAGTAACTTGGTCATCACCATCTCAACCTTGTTTTAGATCAGATTGTAGTTTTATTTCCAAAATTATTTTAATTAAAAAATCACTCAACCAGGTAGTCTATATCCAAAAATTCAAATTACTAACAATTTTTAAAAGGCTCTTTAGGCGAAAAAATATTTGTTTTGTGGGGGCATAGGGTAGGTCTTTTGAAAAGTCAGTATAAAAAATTCTTACCTATTAATGTACTTGCTCTATAGCTTGCAGATCCATGAGAATACTACACTGAGTCCCTAATCTGATACATTCAGGAGTAGAAATATAAATGAAAACACCTAATTCATTAAGTTTTTTTTTTACAGAAACACAACATCCAATTGTATTACACTTTTTTCTTTTCTTTTTATGTCCCTTATAAGACTTAGGACAGGCTAGTAATTCTGTTTCTGGATTCATATACAAAAAGAGGAAGATGCTGAATTTAGCACAGTAGTTGTCAAGATTCGGCCCTGAAGTCCATAGAATCAAAGAAATTCTGTGCTAGTTTAGATCTTTTGTTTGAAAACCTGTAATTCTATGATTTTACTTACTTTTGTTTTCTCATTAGAATGGAAGGCAGCTCCAGATCTCTAATAATGTATCCAAGGAAAGGAAAAAGGTATGAATGTGGCACACTTTATAAGAGACTGGCAAAATAAATTAACTTTTTTTTTTTTCCTTTGGCCACTATCCCACACAGTAAATTCAGCTAAATTTAATTAGGGTTACTGACATGGTAATTTGCATTGTTACCCATGATGCTTTCTGCTCTTTAGAAAGCATTTTCTTTTGAAATTGCCATAACTTATATAAGCATATCATTTTGTCCCTGTGGCTGAAGTATTAAATTCACTGTGAAATTCCTGCAATTACTATACCACTCGTATCTAGTTGAATGTAGAATCAATTGTTTTCAGGGCTCTTTTTAAACTATACCATTGAATGTATTAGTTTTGATGATATCATAAGACTGCTTATCTATAAAGACTTATAAATTGGTAACTTAAACTAATGCTTCTTCATTCTGTGTTGCATATCTTCAATGTCCACCTAATTCTCATGGGCGAAAGCAAAGCAGTCTAAGTAGAGACACTTGAGGAAGATAAAGAAGCTGAGACAATACTGACTATTCTGATTGTTTGACCTACAGAAGAAACTCTGACCCTTCACATGCATTTGCAAAGAAACATGATTTCGAAGAGGGTCTACTAGGAAAGGGGATGAAGAAGTTATATTAAAAGGTTCTTAGGTTTTCCACTAGCTAGATGGAGTTACAATTTCCACAGCTCAGATGTTTTTTCTCCAAAATATCAAAGAAATGTTGCAAATACATACAAATGCTGATGAAAGTACCTATTCTCTGAATTTGAAAGCTTCATTATCTGGTATGAACATTTAGGAAGGCTGAGTTATTTGCAATTTACCAAGTAACTTCAGGCATTGTGCTTATTGGTAATATTCCACGTTGCAGATATTAACTCAGTATATTGGAACCTATCCTGAAACTTTTGTTTTGGATGGATTTCTTTTTTTTTTTTTTTCCTGTTTAAATGAATGCACAATTCTGCATTGATCTAACATAGCAAAAAGTAAACAAATTAAAATACATCTCTAATATTAGCATTGATCAAGACATATTTCATTTTTGAAAAAGTGTCTGAAAGTTCAATGCAATGGTTCTGTATGAATCATGGGGAATATTTGAGGCTTTTGCCTTCATATTAATAATGAAAATCTGGTATAAGTTGGATTGGAATTTACAGCTTTCCTACAGTTTAATGTCACGGAATCAAAAAATGATTGAAGTTGGAAGGGACCTCTGGGTAGCAGACACACCTAGATCAGATTGCCCAGGGCCACATCCACATGTTTTTTAATATCTCCAAGGATGGGGACTTCACAACATCTCTGGGAAACTGTGCCAGTGCTCTGTCACTCTCACAGCAAAAAACCTTTTTCTGATATTTAGAAGAAACCTCTAGTGTTCCAGTTTGTGCCAATTACTGCTTTCTCTGTCACTGGGCACCATTTGAAAGAGTCTGGATTCACTTATTTACATCCTCCCTTCAGATAATGGTATGCACTGATAAGATCCCCAACCTGAGCCTTCTCCAGGCTGAACAGTCACATCTGTCTCAGTCTTTCCTCATGGAAGAGAAGCTCCCATCCATTCATCAACTGAGTGGGCCTTCACTGCACTCTCTATGGTAGCTCCATTTAGTAGCTCCATCTAGTAGCTCCAGAGAGACAGTGGACTCTCTCTAGTAGCTCCATTTCTACCTTGTACTGGGCAGACACAGTAGTTCGGGTGCTGACTCGACAGTGTTGAGAAGAGAGGAAAGATCACTTCCCTCCACTTGCTGGTAACGGTCCTCCTAATGAAGCCCAGGATACCATTAGTTTTCTGTGACACACTTTTTCCCACTTCTCCTAGCAGTACAAAAGAAGACCTATTTCTATCTTACAGTTCCAACAGTCTGTATGGATTGGCACCCTGGACAAATTCTGTGGGAGAGCAGAAATTGAATGGGAATCCTAATGAACCCCATTTTGATAATAAGTACAAAGAAGAAGAAAAAGGTTTTCTTGTCCATAGCTTCACATTCAGGTAATACTGTGATACCAGGGAGCTGGACGGATAGACAACTAGGTTATAACTATCTGTTTCTCAAAATAGCATTTAAGTGAATGTGAGAAAAACATTGACTGTTAGGAAGGCAAAATAAAAATTGTTTAATTTGAACATAATTAAACAATTCTGTCAAAGCATGTTTATATCTTTAACAGAAACAGCTCTTTAATAACCACTGAATTTGGCTGCTAGAGCTGCTATTTCTTTTTAGTGATTTAGTTTC
This sequence comes from Pyrocephalus nanus, assembly GCA_038380795.1. NCBI lineage: Eukaryota > Metazoa > Chordata > Aves > Passeriformes > Tyrannidae > Pyrocephalus > Pyrocephalus nanus. The sequence continues at coordinate 43,872,420 of CM076265.1, read as the reverse complement.
AATTGTGTGGAATAAGCAGTCTAGCTTCTCTGTCACCCTTCCATTTCCATACAAAGAGGCCAATTTTAAATCACATCACCTCTTGAGAAGAACTGAGCACATCAGGGAGACAACTGCTTTGGAAGAATTGATTTGCAAATGGGGAAAGTGAACAGGTGGAATTGATTCGTGCAACTCTTCTCTCTTGATGTACCTGACTACTCTGCTTCATAAACTTGCAAAAGGAAAGTTGAACTGCATCTGTCTAGCTCATTTCAGAATGGTAGCAGATCCAACATGATCCACGTGACAGATAAACTGGAACGCCTCTCTGTTGAGTCTACAGTAGTTTAATGTGTCCAAGACTTATGTGTCATTGAGCATGAGTAGTAGCACTGGGCTTTCTGGCCATCTGGAAATCTAAACTGTTTTGTACATAGGTACCTAACATCGGGTCATTGTCCAAGGTAATTGGACTAAAAATGATAGTATTAGAAAGTGTGCAATAAGACTGAAGAATATAGCAGTGTTACTTCTTTTCCAGAAGCAGTTTTCCCCAGTAATTTTACCCTAGTTTTTTCAATGCTTTTCACTGAGACAGAACTGATATATACTGAGTATATACGTGAGGCATTTTCTATCTAGCCTTGGAATGTTCTAGAATCAGATGTTCTAGAATTGGGCACTTTTTGCTCTCAGGGCCCTTTAAAAATTTGTTCATCAGTAGGTCTAACAAGTAGCACTGGGATTAATTAACATCTGTGGAATCGATCTAGGGTTAAAATAAATGGTTGGGCTGTAGTTGTAACTTAAAATTGTGTCAAAAGGTGATACCTGCATAGTATTTCTGAGAAGAAGCAATATGTAACCTTAGCTTTACTTTCTGCAGAAGAAATATAAAAGGAATGGAGTCACTTCTATTAGTAACTCTTATTAGATGCTGTTCCATGTGTTTTGTCTTTCTCAAAAGTCTACCAACAGAGGGATTGATTTGGAGTTTAAATGTTGTGCCTTCAATCCAAAGCAAACCATTTCACACAGGAAGAGCATGGATTTCCATCAGGAGATTCTGAAGAAAATAACTGATATGAAATTTTTCGGCAGAGTAATTAACATAAAATAAGTGTTTCTGAAGACAACAAAATCAAGAACGTGAAGGGATGTCAAATTTAGCCAAGTGACAAAAGTGAATTACGGAGCAATTAAAAATAAGTTTTAACATTTTTTCTTAACAATCTCTAGACTCCTAATCATGCTTGGAAACAAAATATTATGAAAACATTTATAAACAATTTGCATTAAATCACTCTCAGGATAATTTGACATTTCATTCTTAGTGTTGGTTTTTCTAATTTAGTTTTTTGCTTGAAATGCAACAAGTCTATCCACAAAAGGTTGCTGTATTGGCTGCTGGCATGAAAGGAAAGCTTCCTTTCTTTTTGTTTTGAAACTTCTAGAAAACAGAATGTTTGAGGGGTTGGTTTTTTCCTTCTTCTTAGGTGATGTTGCTGTCGAATTTTTTTTTTTTTTTTTTTTTTTTTTTTTTTTTTTTTTTTTGATTTAGAGAGTTTGTGCCTAATAACTAAATTTGAGCAGGACGTTTAATTAGATGACCTCTTAAGTTTTCTTTCCACACAGTATTTTTCATAATTCTGTAACACTGAATTTGAATCTTGATCCTTAAAAAAGTACAAATAAAATGACTGAATATGTAAAAACAATGTGATTATGGCAGCAAAGATATTTAAAGTTTCTATATTCAATCCTACTTAGCAAAACACCAAACTACCAGCTGCAAAAAATATCAAACAAAATGTACCTAAGAATAAGAAAAATCTCATTGAAAATATATCACATATCTCTCTCAAATATCTCTCCTTCTAACTCAGTATGTAGCAAAATTCAATACAGCTGCTTTTGACAGTAACCTTTAAGGTAGTGATTCTTTGGAGGAATTAACTTTGAAAAAATAATTTCATTCTTCACATAGCTTGGCTTCTAGCATTTGTCATCATTTACTAAAGTAGTTGAAATCTTACCAGAGGATGGGGACCATAGGAGGCTGAATGAATGCTAAATTTGCTCTGAGTCTGTGCTTATCCCATCATATACAGAACTGTAGATCTTCTTTACTCTCCATAGCTATATTCTACATTTATCCGTTAATACAGGGACAACTCAATTAGTGGTTCTGTAGGGATCAGAGCATAACCCTCCTTTCCACAATGTAATAGCTTCCATACATCATCAAGATCTAATTCCCAGGCTGAGTAGGCTGTAAATGGCAGTAGCCTGCAGATCCATTTTTTAAAAACTTGGAATCTTTGTAACTTAATACTCTTTCCCAAGTCCTGTTGTACTGAGCATCCTGCACTTTTTCCTGTATTTCACACCTGGCATCCTGCAGATTAGTATTGCTGACTGTTTTGTGGTTACTTTATTTGATTTCTTGATACACTATTAACATGAAAGGAAATTATTTGCCAGCTAGAATTTGTTTTCATTGTCAGAGGTTCGTTATCCTAGAAAAGTAATAAATTGAGATTTAGAACACTCTGTGTTTTGTGCTCTCGTTGGTCTTCAACAGTATTACTTGACCTGCTTATTTCAGAGAAGGTTGCTGGTAACTCACTGAAGTTCAAGATAAGTAATGTTCTTATTCATTCCTTTTTATCTGGATTCTAGAATTCACTCTTCCTTCTTTGGATCAGTTTAAGAAGAACTAGAGTTCTATTTTAACTAGTAGTTAACAGCACAGTGTAAGATGGAAACAAATGGTAAGGAAGCAATTATACAGAAAATTTTCTGAAGACTATACTTATCAATGAGCTTACACTCAATAAAAATAGAAAAAGGAAAGAAAACCAACCCACTCAGACTGTATACAGTCATATTGCACATAGAACATGTGAAATACTCCTGCTAGTTTATTGCTTTTGTCACTCAACACTCTTAACGAGTTTAGATAAAATACTGACTTTGGGTCTATGAATAAAAAAAATAATAATAATATATATTATTATATATAATTATTATAATATAATATATATAAGACTCAGCTGGAGCTTTTCCTTCTCATTACCAAAGGAATCATGCCCAAAGACATAGGACAAGAGTGAACAAATTGAATAATGAAAAGAAAAAGACTGAATATACAACAGAAATTTTAAAAAGTTAAAAGTTTGCTGTAAAAATAAGCATAATTTTTCTTGTTCACTATGGATAAAATATCAGGGAAGAAGCTAAGGAAATCTCTGTTACTGGAGGCTTTTAATTAAAAAAATAACTACCTAGAATAGCTTAAACTAACCACCAACTGGTATTCCCAAAGTCCAGGACTGAGGTTTCATTTTGAACTTTAGAAATCAATACAGATTCTGACTTCTCCATCAAATGCCTCTGGCTAGACATCAGCAATAAAGGTCAGGTTTTTCTCTTTCCCATACAGTTTTTGGCTTTTATTTTTAATTTCTTCCTCTGCACTGGAAAGTTTGTCTTGGAGTAGAATCATGAGTGCTAATAAAGCTCAGGTAAAGTAGATTTCTCTGTACTTACAGGTGACTCTCATATAATATCCAACTTGACCAGAATGGAAGGCATTCAAAAGCTTAAAAATAAGCCCATCCATCAGTAGGTTTTGATAAGCCCTAGATAAACATGCGATTTAAATGATCAGATTCAGTTTTAGAAGTTTACTCATCTTCAGTGATTATGGTAATTTTTTTTTTTAATTTCTATTTTATTCTGACTGTGGTTAAAATTCCTTAGACAGTCCTTAGGCACATTATGAGGGGCATGGAGAGTATTATGTAAATAAAATTAGTTTTAGTATTAATTGTATTCAGTTCTTTTTTTTTTCCCCCTGGGTTTTAAAAGTCTTCTGCTAATAACCATAACCACATCAAGTACAGTTCCCTCCCTGGTAAATAATATTCTGAAGGTAGAAAAAGAAAAATACGGAAAAACACAGAAATGTCAAAAATAAAGAAAGGTTATTGTTTAAGGCCCACTTGAAAACAAAATGTAGGACCATGAAAACCACCTAGTATCTCCAGACTAGCTGAGCTGCTTCAAATCCTACCAGTTACATTTCTTAGCAGGAATATGAACAACGGTCACTTAAACAAATAAAAACCAACCAACCAACCAACCAAATATTATGGCTGTCTTCAAGTTCCCCTTTATACAGGCTCATTACATGTGAGATGCATGACTCCAGTTTGTCCTACCATAACATTCAGAGATTACCATCTAGCAGTATAATTTTATATGACTCCATCTCACTCTCGGTTTCCTTCCTCCTGAAAATTCACAGTTCTTCTTCCATCTTCTTGTGGGCAGCTTCACACAAAAGAACAAAGGGAAAGAAACCTTGGAAAAGATGATAAGAGGAAGCATACAGAAGACTTCTAGCCATTTACTGCTCAATTTTTGAGACCTGAGGAACTGGAGTCTGCAGAACATCAAGGTGATTACAGTTCAGATCTGGATGTCCTCTCTATTTTTTACTCAACAGACCAAAATAAGAAGCCAAGTGTGAACTCTAACTCTGGGAAAATGCTGTGTGTTCATTTGAGTCTGTGGAACAAATCACTTCCACTCACTGTTTGACTAACTGCCCATACACCCTTTGCATACTGCCAGTCTGGTTGTATTGAATATGCACAGTGAGTCCCTCACGTGACAGAAGGTGACAGCATATGGGTATCCTGTAACACAGAAATAATTGAATGTCTGGCAAAGCTGAGTGTCATCATCCTAGGCATTCATCAAAAACTACTAAGTACATCCTTTGCTGATCTACAGTATTTTCCCATTATCCTTTTGTATTTTTCATTTCTTTGACTCAGAATTTTACAGAGAACCCCATCCACTCATGACTACAGAACACAAACACTGCCACAACATAATGAGTAATAACAGATGTCCTTGCCAGGACATCCTCTCCAGATTAGGATACAATGCTACTTGTCTCAAAATCTTTGTAAGACTTTCAAATTGTATATTATAAGTAGGGAAGCAAAAGGGGGAAAGTGTAATAACGTTAGTCAGCAGCATGATTTAGAGTCTTGTCTCCAGTTCTTTAGCTCAGTATACCATGTGGAATTTGCTTTCAGTACATAACCTTCTACTCCTTATTAGAGGAAGTGCCCATATGTCCACTTATCTCATATTTCAGACTCTGAATTCTACTTTAACATTCATTGCTCTGACTTTTCCACCTGGTTTGATTAGTTACATAAGTTTCTCACTCAAGGGTCACAAAATTAGTCCTGAAGATAGGTGTAAATTAAGTTGTAAATTCTATAACACTGGGTTTGCTACATATTGATGTTTCATGGAACATAATATTTTTTCTCCTTTGTGTTACTTAAATTTGAATTATAAGACATTCTCAGAAAAAAATTTTGCAGGCAGTTTAATACCAGGTCCATTTTAATAAAAAATAATTATATTCATTGTTTTCAATTCTTAAAAAAATAAATAACCCCTAGAAACATAAGTGGCAGATTACCTTTATTCTCTGCTGTCATCCAAGATTTTTGTGAGCAAAAATCCTTCTCTACATTCACAGCTTTATTCACAGTTTTAATTTTTAGTGTCCTTTAATTATGTCTAAGGCTTTTCACTATAGGAAAGATCTTTGACTTGGTATGTTGCTGTTAAATGTGTAATGAGTATCTAATGCTTGGAAATTGTGTTTTGTAAATACTTAGTAATTAAAATATATTACCAGTTCTCTTGCCAAATAAGTTCTGAGATATACCCTAAAGATGTTGCTATGAATGATGTGAGTTATCACAGTACACCTATAGCACAGTATAAAAATTGAGGATTGAAGGATCATGGAACAAGTGCATGCATAGCTGCAAGACAGCAGAAAATGTTGGAAATGCAAACTATAGGAAATCAAGCATGAAATCCTAGCCCCAGTGAAGAAAATTGCAAATTACAATTAATTTCAGGGGGGACCAGGCTTTTACTCTAAGCACAGATGGAAAAAAAAAGAATTCTTTCCAGCTCCCCAAAGTCATTTGTGTAGGTGATGCCATTTGTGCATAGTGCCAACTAATTTTTCCTTATTAAAACTAATGATCCATAATTGTTTTTGGAATGGCAGACCATAATATGGATTATAATGGGCAAATCTGAAAATGATTGGTTCAGTGTGGTGTCAAAATTTCACAGATAATACATATATGGACTCTCTAAGAGAGCCAGAAATATCCTTATTATTAAAGATGTATTTTTGTACTTATGTCTGTTCAAGTATGTTAGTGCCCCAAGCAGTTACTTATGCCTGTGTCTATGCAACAGAATTTGAGAGCAATTTCACCCTTTAGGAGCCATATATGGGTCTTTCAAACATTCCAGTTCCCTGACAAAGTGATACTCCAGCATGTCCTACACTCTGTGTGCTGCACGATGGAGACCAGGCACATGGGTCAGGAAAGAGCCAGGTCCTAGTCTGGATTATCAAAATGTTTTAAAGCTTCATTATGACCACTCAGACCACAATTACAGACAATATGATAAAATATTATCTGGGATTCATTTGTGATTTTCATATTCTTTAAAATTCTTTTTCCAAGACAGATATTCCAGAATTTTTGTAGTGTTTCAGAGATATATCAAAGGTGGTGAAAACTATAAAAAAATAAATTACATACCAAACATGAATATTTCTTTTTTCTCAAAAATTTTAGTGTATTTTGATGCCAGGGGTCCTATTTTCAATAGAGAAGTTATTCTCATGTTCTGTTTTCACCATTACTGTCTTATGAGACATTGTTTAAATCTACAAGTAATAATAATAATTACATTATTAATTTGTAGTAGTAGTAGTAGTAGTAGTAGTAGCAGCAGTAGTAATAGTAGTATCAATCCTAATCTTCCAGTCTATTTAAATAAGCTTGAGCAGGGCCTATAGACAGCCTAGGGAGAAAAAAATATGCAATTTTTATCTCCTTTAATCATACCACTTTCATGCATGAAATATATATTTTTTTGTTGGGATTATTTAATCAAAATGCACAAACATAATTTTCCTGTGAGAAAAGGCCCATAGAGCACAAAACTGTTCAAGCACCTTTGTTCTCAGCTTCACAATTGCTCTGAATTCAGGACACAGAAAGCAAGCATTTGTTACATTTTAATGGATAATTGCTACCAAATAATTTATGACTGCAAAATGCTACACATAGCAGAAAGAAACTACAGCTACTCATGACCTAGTAAATTAAAACTAAACCTTCTGCGTGCTGAGTATGTTGCATAAGATTAATTGGATAATATTAGGCTGCCTCCACTATAAATATCAAATGCAAGGAGAAAAGACATAAACTTTGCGTATGTATCAATGTAACCTCAACTCAGCAGTTGCTGATTATTTTTTGGGCATATAAACAGATGCACTTAATCCTATTGTGGCAGCTGTTCAGGATGACAAAGACAAAAAAGAAAATTTCCACCACGGATAACTGAGAATAAGATAAAAAATAGATCTTATAAAATGATGATTACCTTTGGCTCCTTTTGAATTCAGTGACTACTCAGCACTAGACAAGCAAGAATTTGGGCACAAAAAATTACTCTGTCAATTTTTCTGTCCTTTTTTCTATAAAATGTGTTGGACTTTAATGACTCAAAATTTATTTAATTAAAATAAAATTTAAAAAGCATTTCCTTCTTTTTTAGGTCCAGATAGTTATTTCAGACTTGCTTATAAATTGTATTTTCTATCTACCTACAATGAAAATGATTGTTTGTAAACAATTTGGCAAAATGTATATTATTGCAAAGAACACTTGTAGATGATCAATGTGAATTTGTTTCTGGCTATTAAGATATTTATAATTTGATGTCACCATGAATTTGAACTCACTCAGGTGCAGCAGAAGCCTCCTTTCAAAAGGACTAAAGTCAGTCTCTGAAAAGAAAAGCCTGACAGGAATAAAATTTAACAATTAAATTCTGCTCTCAAGTACTCTCTTCTATAATATTGTCCTGAGAGGTAATATTAGTATAATTATAACTGAAGATAGTCTACATAAGACTTAGCCCAAACTTTAAAAATTCAGTTCAAGCCACTCAAAATTTTTTTATTGCCTTCAGTAGTGACTGATTTAGGCTTGCATAAACATCTGCTACACCAGACCTTGCTGTAAGCCTGCCCCAGTACAAGCCATTCACTATTATCCCACCTTTGTGACTTTGAGGAAATTATTTTAAACATTATAAATGTCTTAAGCAACCTCATTAAGACAAAGGAGTATTCCCATGGGCAAGATTCCCCCCATGAGTACACATGGCCATAAATTTGGAGCAAATTCCTCTAGTAGTGATTTAGTGGATTTATCCCTGTTTATCTTAAGTTCAAATGTACCTTTTGATCCTTGGTGTCAGGGTTCAACTGAATTAGAAAATACTGAGGAGTGAAACATTCCATTAGAGATATGTGGAATATTAGTAAGTGCAATATGCTTAATAAATGTAAGCCTTTGGTAATTATTATTCCACAACAGCAACATTCAGTGTCTAAAATGTAAGCATGAAATATATGTTGGAGGGATACTTTGTTCATCTAGGAGGGCCAATATTTAAGGAATATGTTTTAAAAAATAAAAGGTAGTGTTTTCTGAACAAATGATCAGGAAAAAATTGTCACTAAAATCTTTTATGAGGTTCAAAAATGAAAATGTTTTGTCTGACAGATGAGAATTCGTTGTACTATGACCTACTGAATTACAAATGAAAAAAAAAGAGATATTTTAGCCGTTATTCATTACTTTGTTTGAGGAAGTAGATTTCTTCCATTTTGGTGAGAAAGACCAAGTGTTTTCTCTTGACATGAGTTATGTCTTCATAAAAAATATAAACTCTTAGATTTCTTACAGCTGTGGTCAGTCTACATTTTAACACGATAACTGAATTGTCTTGTGTAATAACCACCAATCATACGTTGCTAAGTAACCATTCACTTATGAACAGTCTTTTTTTAATTAATGCATTAACAATCCAGTACACGCTCTGCCAATTCTCTAATTGCTTGGCACAATTTCCTTCCTTTTCCCACAAGTTTTATATGACAATTATTTTCATCTTGTTTGGAAGTTTTGAGTTGCCTCACTGGAAATGGTCTTCAAAGACATCTTCGAATAAATAAGAAAGAGGCTAAGCATAGTTATTATTGAAATATTGTTCATTAATCCTTCCTGGGGGACTCCAGTGCATGGAGTACATTTTGCACATATATATATATGGCATTAGTTATTATTTATTTGCATTATATAAAAACCAGCATTTGGAATATTTGACCTTTCAGAGAAAAATATGGTTGATTTATTCATTACATAGAATGATCTTTTAAATGAATTAGTCCTAGCAATGTACAAATGATAATCCTGGAAACTCTGCCTGTCACAGCAGAAAGTGTGTTGCTTTCCCCTGCCTTATAATTCAAGGTTTCATTGGACTTTTAAAAGTGTTGATTAAACAAAGCAAATTTTAATTTGAGGTAATTATATTCTGCTTCTAGAGATAATTTCTTTTTATTTATTTTATTTTTGCATTGGTTAGATGCAAATTGTGAGAAAAAAATACTGTGCTGTTGACAAAATATGCCATATTTAATACGAAACCCAAACAACTATTCAAGATTTTTACTATCACAGTCTTATTTTACTCTCTTCCTCCTACTCTCCCATCTTCCTGAGGATGTAGTCTTCAATTACCTTATTGAGAGTAAGATGTGTTTGAGGTTTTGGTCAAAGAAATGTACCCAGAGCTGGAGGGCAGAATCAGGATGAGCTGAGTTTAGGTTACCATGGATTGATTTCTTAAGTATATTGAAGGATAAGGGATACATGCTGACAAGATGACCATCTCTGGAAAAGACATGAATTCTAACTCATACTAATTATTAGAACAGTAATAATGTTGGAAGATCAGAGAAAAAAAAATGAAGCAACAGCTTACCCTAGTTATAAAGGAAACTCAGTCCTTGACTCTCAAAGTTTCTGATCAAAATTTCTTGATTTCTTATCAGCAGTTGTTGCACCCCCACCCCAAGCTTTAGCTTTTCCTTCTTTGCTCTATTTTATTGTTTATCTCTTTTGTCCTCGAAAGTCTTGGTGTTATCTGGGATATGAAAGCAGTTCTTAAAGACTGTTTTTCTGCAGAAATCCACACACAGTTCTGCATGTATTAGAAAACTGCATAAAGAATTAGAAGGCAATGAAAACTACTGAGTTATTTTCCAAAGTCAACCTAGACAATGCAGTTTCTTCAGGTCTTCCAGGAACAGATGGATTGACTTTGCTGATATCTCGTCTACATTCACTTAGAACTTGAAGGAGGCAAAAACTATAACATTATGAAATTAAACAAACATCAATTAAACCTGAAATCTACTTCAAAATAATCACTGCTCTTAGTTCCTATGGGAATGGGTTTTCTTTGAATCCCATTATACCAGGGAGTGTGAAAAGAAGTTAAATCTCCATTCTGATTGCTTTACTCTGTCAAGCCCATTCAATATTTCATTAATTTTAATTACTGCCTTTGTAAATAGTTATGATGTTCTAGCCATGAGCCACACTCCTTTGCTTAATCAGCAGGTTGCCAATATGACACTCGTTTCTTTTCCCTATGACATGATGAAGAAAATAAGCTATTTAGTTAGTCTATCAATTCCACTTTAACAGTCACACTTTAACGACTTGCATTTTTCAGGTCTTCAGAGCCTTTCATTTACATTTTTCCTTAGCTGTGTCTAACAAGCATTACAACACTTTGGCCAATCTTCAGAAACAAAAGGTGTAATATTGTGTCTCAGTGTCCAGTGTTATCAAGCTGTGGCTGTGCATGCAGATGAATCTAAATGCATTAGAACTCCAAGGAATTTCTTATGGAACACAGCACATCTGTCAACTGTGCCACAAGCCTTTAACAGCTACTAGTCAATTTCTAACATTTATTTTGGCAAATTATTTCCATGTCTATAGCAACAGCTGTCCCAAAATTCAGATTCATAACAGTAAAATAAATTAGCTAATTGTACTGAGTGGGGTAGGAGTTTCTGTTTTCATATTGTTGTTAAAAACCCATACACAAAAAAAACTTATCTCACAAAACTTGTAGGAAGCTGATTTCAACTAATTTTGACTGGTTATATTTCTTGCTTTTGTATTTCTGGTTTTCTGTAGGTAAATCTGTAAATAGACAGTCAGTGGAAGCATTAAAGAGTGAAGTTAACTTCCTCTGGCAAAAACCAGATAGTGTTCCCTAATAAAGGCAGGAGCCTAAGTGGTAGACGAAAAGTGCTACACCTTCCTAAGAAAATACTGAATAATTTTACCGTTCATGTTGGGATAAAAAATAGGTTAATGGAAGTAGAAGGATATCTTTAAATATCTTTAGATGTTATAGAAGAAAACATTTATGAGCCAGACTTACATAGAAGTTTGTATTCTGTGTTTCAGAAGGAGATTTTTCCTACTTTATGTTGTAATGAAGTATAGCTTTAGGGATTCCAACCCCTGCTGATAGTTTTTGTTTTGCTCTGTTTGAAAAAAGAAGTAACATTTCAGTGAAATCCACCTCAAATTCTTGTGTACTACCACATTCTTCCAGATTCTCAGGGGTGCAGGAGGTTGGCAGAGAACTGAGCAGGGTTGGAGAACAACCAGTCTAGGGGTCTGGGAGTTAACGTGATGTGGGAATCTCAAGATGAGGATAGCCCAGCCATGTCAAAAACACCATGACAGGGGAAACTCGACTGAATTTCCCACTTCTCCTCATTCATCTCTACCTTTTTCAATGTGAAAGTTTCTGAGGAAAAAAAAAAACGGCTGATTATCAAAAGCCTGAAATGGTTGTTACCACCTACCCCCGAAGGCGAGAATAACTGAGGTTCTTCTTTTCTTGTTAATAGATCCCTTCAGGTGGATTAGAGTGAAAAGATACTGAATGACTGGTGTTTAGATAGATAGATAGATAGATAGATAGATAGATAGATAGATAGATAAATAGATAGATAAATAGATAGATGACATTCATCTGGTTGATATGACTTCCAAAATGGTCCAAATAACAAATATTCTATCACCGCATTCTACAACAGTGGAAATAAAAAAATTGGATTGTGCCCTTACATTTCAGATTTCAGATATATCCCATACAGTCTGGTTTTGAAATAATCTGTAATCTGTTATGTCTGCATAGAAATTTTACAATTATTGTAAAATAACTGGACAATCTGTTCAAAATTACTCAAAGTAGAAAAAGCATAATAATAAAAAATTGAAATATGTAAGCCTATTAAAAGTAATTCAATGTCTAATTGCATAACTTTTTTTTTAATAAAAGCTATTTTTAAATAAATTTTAGTAAGATAATTCTCTAAACCAGTTCTTGATACCAAACAAAAAAAAATTATTATCAGTTATTGGCAAAAAGAAGTAATTAGATTAATTTTAAAAATGTGACTAGAATAAAAATGGAAAAGATAATTTCTGATCTTCTACATAAAGACATAAAACTTATTGTGCACCATGTTTATCAAGTTTCCTACTGCAAAATGGTGGTAGTCGAACTTTCAAGGGTTTCTGAGGTCACACTGAAATGGTTAAAAACATCTGGCAGAATAAGAATGTGTCTGAACTGAATGGAAACACAACTGAAATTTCTCTCAGGTGATTTATTTGAGAATATCCTATAGAACTCTGGACACTGCCTCTTAGTGGCTTCCTAGGATTCTGTTATATTCAGTGGGGAGTAGCAGGTAATTTAAGGGTATATTTTTAATTATGAACAGTTAAATTAGGTCAAAGAGGCAATTGCTATTAAAAAAAATATTTATGAAGTTATTCAAAACCACTAAATATAGATTTAAACTTCTACATTGAAATACATTAAATGTATTCATTCTTTTGAAATAACTAGGTTTTTATAATGTAACAAAATGTAAAATAAACTTTACTGTCCATTGGTGGTTCAAACTTCCAAGAGCCATGAAATATTTTTTTGCTGATAACTGCAAGTATTTAGTTCTCAGTCACTGTCAGCAGTCACATTCTCAAATTTACTTCTGAACTTGAATTCAGTTCTAAAATGTAGTTAGCTGTTTCCCAATGTAAACTCACAAGATTTCTCTCAGTCTGAATTCTGTTTGGTTATTGAAACACTAATGAAAATGCCTTTTCAAATTGCTTTACTGTCCTATCCATAAAATAGGTGGGTTCTTCTCAATACAAATTATTTATGGAGGTGTGAAGGAGAATGGAAATCCAAGTCAGGTCAGTGAAATAGGAGGGTTTGGTTACATTTAGAGATTTCTAATTTTATAGTCCATTTTGCCAGTTCAAATAAGAGTTAAAGCAACAAAAAGGTGATTCAAAATTCAACATTAGAATGTAGCTTCTGAGAAACTTTATTACAATAAAGGCTGGAATGAACCCACTAAATTGGCAGTCTCATCTGTCTTGGTCAGAGATGACTGATCTCTCATCAGAGGAGGAACAACATCCATACAAGGTTTGATTCTATCATTTTAAGCCAGAAAAATATCCTATTTTGTCTAGGACAATAATCAGCTAGAAAGTTAAGGTCAGAATCTGGAAATCTGAAAAAGCAGTTGAAAGGACAAACTTTACACAAAAGTCGTCCACCACAGAGGACGGAAACTGCTGTGGGGAAAAAAAAAAATCTATATAAAGTTTATCCCAATTCTTCTGGAATTTGTTTTGGACAAAGGTTAAGTCATTGCAGTACTTTAAAGAAAAAAAGGACCAAGCAAATGGATATCCTAGAAATCAGACCGGATGGAGAATTTGGTAAGAACTAAAAGATCTCCACAATATATGTAATCTGAAGTTAAGCTGAAAATGGTTTTTCAGTAACGAAACTAGATTTTGCATACACATAGATTTCAAAAACTCAGAATCTGTCAGTAATGGAAACTTTCACTAATTCCGTATAAAGGCAGGCAAACTTTACAAATAATATATAATAAATCTTTTAATTAATTATTTCAACATACAAGGAAGATGATTTTATCCAGGCTAGCGTGTGTGAAGTAGGTTGACAAAAGAAAATTGATCAAGGGAGATATTAAAGCATAATATATTAAAAGAAAAATTCCTTTAAAGGTGTTATATGGACTACCTAAAAAGTGTATCACAGCAAGCTGTTAAAATTTTTTCTAGATCAAATTTTTAACTACATGAGTAAAGACAACTTAGCTTTGCCACAAATATGCTAAATTGAATTGAGCTTATTTATGTATTTATAATATATTTTACAAATCCTAGATCTCTACCTAGCCATCATATTCTTTTCACCATGAAAATTGTTTTGTGAGGTAATCATTTATGTTTTGTGAAGTAATCTTCTCTAAAAAAAATTATTTTATATTCTCTTTTTAAAATTATTTTATAGTGAATAAGCAAATGCTAGGAACGTGAGCTTATTTTATTTTTTTTTTCCTTCCTTATATGCAAATTCATGATCATTCTAATATGTTCCAGGTAAGGGTGTATGACAAAATCAGTGTATAACTGATTATAAATTCTTGTAAGTGTGAGATTTTAATTTCCATAACTTTATTTTCTTCTGCTTGTGTTTTCATTACCTATTGAAAGAAAAAGGTATTTGATCTACCACAGTACTTCTAAGAGAAGGTACTGTATATAAACCCAAGTTCCTATAAAGGTCCAAGATCATTTGTAATAATGAACTTGTATATTTTGCTTCTAGAATTTATTCTGATCTTTTTCCAGTGGTTTCATATAAGAGCACATAGTATCAATTATCATTCATTACATTTGGATAACAGAGCTAGAGAAATTGAAAAAGATAACTGATAAGTACACAAATAAAGAAGCTTCATACAAAATGTGTCAAACAACAAATCCCTTTTTTGGAGTGAAATATGAAAGCAGATAGTGCCATTTCAAATGAAAAGTGAACTTTTACTGAGAGTACTGCATGACATTATCTTAATGTACACATTTGCAGAAAGTTGGTCTCTGCATATATACATATCTATACATAGTAATATATTCATGTCAGTAGATATTAAATTGTCTAATAACTTTAGACTGTTTTGATAGCTACAGTAGCTTCTAGATGAAGACTCTATATTTACTAACAGGCTATTCAAAAGTCTCCTCTCTTGACATAGTTATGTTTGAGTACAAGTCTTTGAAATGATGAATAGTCTCCAGAGTCCCTCTGAAACTTACTCACCCAATACTTAACAATGCCAGTTAAGGTTGCTATAAATCCTGACTGTATTTCTGTATTTTAATTTCTCTCTCTTATTTTTGTCCCATAAGCAACAAACTGGCCTTATGGCTGCAGCAGAAAACCAGACCTGAATAAAAACAAGAGAAGCCTGAACATTTCCAAAGAACATGGTCTTGGAAGAAAGCACTACGTAAAAAAATGCCAAGTTTATTCCTTATCAGTCATAAAAAAGTTATTCTACATGAGTCATTTCAATTTGTCAAAGCATTTCTGAAAGGTTTCTCTGCTTCTGCTGACATCATGAATTCATATTGGCTTTGTAGAAATGTCAAGTCAGCTCTCTGCTGCAGCTGGTCCAGCAGCACATTACAGGGAAGTCAAATGCACACCTTCACTGCTGGAAGGGCAGCTTGATCTTACTCTGCGTATTTACTCACATAAATTTCTGAATCTAAAGACAGGCAGCCAAAACTAGAAACTTCTACCTACTACTCTATTTAACCTTTTCCATAATAAATTTTTTCAGTGTTTGTCTATCTCCACAAAAAATCCCCACACTCTTGAAAGGGTTTTGCAGAGTTCAAATACCTTGTTGTTATTGTTAGTTCACCAGTCAACAGTAATAAATCAGAGCTCAAAAAGTGGCAGAAATACTGACAGAAACCCTTCCTGCACAGCTGTTTGAGGGCAACTCATTTACTCAGGGGTGCATAGAGAGGGAGAACACTAACCAGGTGATCAGAGTCACAAAAATGGCTCTTATGACTGCACATCATAGTTCTCTGAGCTGACAGGAATTGTTCAGCTGCTTACAGTCAACTCGGAAATGCTAAGAATGAGTCAAGATTAGCACTTCACAGAAAAGAAGCTATACATTTGGTTTGGAAGGCTCTGCTCTACGTTTAATGCATCAAAGGACCCCAACATTACATGTAGTAGAAAAATGAGAATACTTGATGGCAGGAAGCATGTTGCAGCACTGTAATAGAAGTACACATAAATATTTCAAAATCTGTGTTGGTGATTTTGCTCTATTAACACATATACACTGTGGATTCAGAGGAGGAAAGATACCCTTATGACCAGACATATTTTATAATAATGTAATATGTACATGGTATTTTCTTAAAATATATATTTTTAAAAACAAAATAGGTTAGATCCTGCCTATTTCATGCTCTGGATAAAACTGGTAAATACAATTTCTCCTAAATACTAGGAAGAAATAGACAGCCATCCTTATCATATTAAAAAACCCACCGTCACAGTCTACATGTGCAGCAAAATCTTGATATATCAACTCTATATGACAGAAAACAAAATATGCTTTGATATAAAAAAGTTATACTGCTTTACAACTTGCAAAGGTGGGAGTTTTTACTTTCCCGGTGATTAATATGAAACTACTTATTTTTGATTTTTATTCTGTGGAATTTTATTTTTCTATTTTACAAATTCTAATATCTGAGAAAGTTCTTTAACCATATTTTCTATTCAGATTCACTGAGCAATATCTATAATTCTATTCAGACTTTTGACTAGCATGAAGAACTTACTACTAATAAATTCATTGTATTATCACTTCTCATTCTGTTGAAAAACTGACTGCAAGCAGGTTGCTGTTGGCTGACGTGGAATTTTACATAGAGATGAATTATCATATCATTTCTGTCAGTAATTATCAGTACATCAATTGTTCACATGCAATTCACTGCAAGCATCTGATAACCAAATTTTTACCTCCAAACAGCAGCATTTTGAAACAGAGTTTTTGCTGATATATTTGTTTCTGGAGTGTAATAGTGGGATTATTGAGCATAGTTTTCAGATTTCAGGCTCAGAAAATTCTAGGGATATGCAATGTCAAATTTTCCCTTTCCTTAAAATTGTCTAGCAACAATTTAATATTTTTGCATTGGTAGAAATTCCTACTGATAAGGTTATTAAAATAGTATAATAAGAGTTACTTACTATCTCAGAGTAAAATTATGATAATGCATCTAAAAGAAAATACAAATAGACTCAAAAGAGTTGTTGCATTTTTTCTCAGGTCTATTTGAGATATACCCTGGACATTTGCATTTTGAAAAGCCAGACACATCAAGCCATACTTTGTTGGTAATAGCAACAGTTACATCACCCATCTCCTTTTAAGCATCAGGCTTCATTCATGTAGTAAGCAACAGTTTTTATTCTCAGGTGAAATAGTCAATCTCTTAGTTGTGCTTTAGGTATACAGCTGCAATAGCAACTTGGCATGAATTTTATTAGGTCTAGTGTGTTTTCCGTCACTTTCTGAAGCTGTCGATTTATACCTGTCTTTGTTTTCAGGTGCATTTAGAAATGAAATACCATTAAAAAAAAATAGAAAAAAACCCACACTTTATTCCCAACATGTACAATTAATATATGAGCTGACATATGGCAAGGATAGAAAAATCCCAAGGTTATTCAACAGCTAAAAGTTAAATAAAAGTTAAATAGTCTCTCCTTGCTGTTCGTGTCTCTGAGTGGACTTGATTTCAAAAATGTTTTATGCTGAACAGGTTATGACAGTGAGGGGAAATGTTTTCCTAGTTTATATTCTTTACTCTCAGCTTAATTAAAATGGTGTTATTCATGTCATTATTTCAACAAAAAGTGAGATTATCTGATGTGCGTGGTTGCTTGTGGGAAGTGAGGTGCTGGTCTAAAATGTATTTCTGTACTTCACTGTGAATTAACTGGTTTGCTAATAACACCTGAAAACAAAAAATATTAAAAGAGAGATAACAGAGGAAATGCAAAAATAGGTAACCTAATCAATGAATAAGGTGTCTGGGGTTATTCCCTCTCAGATGCAGGACCCTGCATTTGCCTTTGTTGAACTTCAGACACTTGTTCTCTGCCCATTCTTCCACCCTATCAAAATCCTTCTGAAGGGCTGCACAGCACTCCTCACAGCTTTGTATCATCAGCAAACACTCTGTCTCTTCATCCAAGTCACTGATGAATAATTTAAAATATTAACCCTTGGGGTAACCATTAGTTACAGACTTCCAATTAGACCCTGTGCCACTGATCACAGCCCTCTGAGCTCTGCTGTTCAGCTAGGTATCTCCTGCTTACACCTGAGATTTGACAGGAGTTCCTTGTTCATCCATGCAGGTCTCCTGTTCCGTTTGTTCCATTTCTTGCCCACAGGAATTCATTCTTGTTCCTGATTCAAGTGATTCTTAAATATTTACCAGCTCACTTGGACCACCCATCCCCTCCAAGGCATGTTCCTACAGGATTCTGTCAAGCAGGTCCCTGAAGAGGCCAAATATAGCTCTTCTGAAATCCAGGGCTGCAATCTTATTCATCACCCTTCTCTCTCCTCTCTCTAATCTCCATGATCTTGTGGTCACTGTAGCCAAGGCTGCCCCCAACCTTCATATTTCCAATGAGAGCTTCCTTGTTAGTATAAGGTCCAACAGCACACCTTTCCTTGTTGGGTCCTCCATCACCTTCATCAGAAAGTTACAGTCAATGCTCAATCAATATTAATCCTAACCAAAACCTTGTTCAATTGCAATCTAAAGAATTACTATAGAATCTAGGTTAATTTGTTGAAATTTTGCAACATGTACTCAAAATTTCAAAGCCAAATATGTTTATTTTCAAAACATCCAGACAATATTTGTTCAGTTATTAACTATGAAATTGTATATGAGACCAATTTAAGTCAGTTTCATTTAAGAAGGGGAAAATAAGTAAAGAAAAAAAAGTAATTTGTGAACCAAATTTTCAGAGCTTTTTGAACATTTATATTGGTTTTTCAGTCAAAAAGAATGAAATTTCTTTTAATTTCATAATTTTCTATTCACTTTTTTTTTTAATTGTCAATAATTTGCTTCTATCCAGATGTTTTTGTCAGCTGAACTACTGCTAAAACTGTAAAAGCAAATTCTGAATCTGCTACCTAGGGTTTCACTGAAGACCTACCCAGTCATAACAGATATATTATGATGACATTCTCTGTATTACATTATTAAAAAAAAAATCAAAAAAATGCTAATTGGCTTATTGTACTGCTTTGGTGAAAGGAATTGCCCTCTTTGATCTGCAGCATAATGAGATTTATTTTCAACATCAAAGTAATCTATAAAAACTGAACAAGGAGATAAGCAACTACATATTTTCATGTCCTCTGAGGAGCAGGGCAGAAATCAGCAATGCAAATTCCATTGGATGAAGGGACAGGCTGAAAGAAAATTAATCCTTGAAGAAAGCTGTTGAACTTTGCATTCTGTCACAGTGCACTGAAAGACCTTGAACCAAGTTTTTTTTCTCTTACACTGCTATAAATCTGATAGAAATCCATTGACTGCCATAGAGACCTGATCTGAACTCATGTTGGTGAACACTGGCTCAGAATCTAATCCCTGAATTTAGCCTTTTTTTCTGGCTACATAATAAACAATTTCAACAGCTACACTGGGATCTGTATAACAGACTATTAATGCCCTTCACCTGCTTATGCCAAAAGAACCCAATACTGGGAAACAAACTCTTGCAAGACTCTTGAGTCTCATGTTTCCCTTGATCAACGTGTGCAGATCTCTATGCAGCATTTTCAGTGGCTCTTTACTAAGGCTTTCTATCCAGGTGTCTTTAAGTGTGAACCATTTCAATCCAGAAGTGGAAAGAGGCTCATAGGTAAAATGCTGAACTACACAGTACTTCAGCAGCAGTGTCATTTGACAAAAATATGTCATTTATTTAATCTACCTGTAAAAGACATTCTAGGAAAGGAATACCTGTTAGAGTTAATGCTTCTTCCAACACTAGAGAGATTTATTTTCTTAGAAAACAGACAAAACAATTTGTTCTAAATATCAAAATGTGGAAGTTTTAGAATACATTTCAAATTTATACAGTTATGGCATATTCTTCAGTTTCAAGCAGAATTGCATAATACAGCACTACTTCAGCTAACAATTTCAAAAGGAAAGAATGTTCTTTCTTTTAGATTCAGATGTTCAAATTATCACTATTTAAACTAATTCATGTGCCCTTCATTGAATCTTTTTTTGCATAGCAAATGAAGAAAAGTGTTATGTAGCAGAGTAGAGCTTGAAAAATTTCAGATAGGTCATCACAAGGGCATGATGTTCACATAGAAATATCCTGTTTTCTTCCTCTTAAGTATTAGTTTTCAATGGATCCTCTTGTGCTTTCTAAAACGCATCAAGTATCCAATTCCCACAGATAGATAATGCTGAGTGTGCAGCACTTGTGCAAATCAGGCTATTCATATGGATCCCTAAAAATAAAATGCTGTATGGTGGAAACTCTTGGCTTTGTTTTTTTGGGAGAAGGAAGTAATTTGTATTTTTTTAATATCTGTAAAGCAGTATAAGAAAATGTCTTTGAGGTAGAAATAGATCGAACGCTTATGAAAAAAGGTCACTCACAAGACAAAGTTCAGAGAAGTGGGTAAATTTTCAATAATTTTGATGAGGGCAGAAGACATGTAACGTTGCAAATGTATCATTTTAAAAATCATATTGAAAAGTTCCATGTTGATATTTTTAGGGAAAAAAATTGCAATATTTTCCAGTTTACACTCTAAATTTTTAAACATCAATATCAAAATTCACTGCTTCTACTGCAAGAAAATATTTAAATTATCTCATTTTTAAAATATTTTTGTTTCAATGGAAATATCAGTGTTCCTCCCCTCCTATCCCCTCCCTCCCCTCCTCCTCCTTGCCATCCCCTCCCATCCAATCCCCTCCCCTCTTCTTTCCACATTTCCACAGAAAGATGAAAACTGGCTCCCTCCCAGCTCTGTTAGGAATCATATAAATTTTAAAATCAAACTGAAATAATTTATATATGTAAACACAGCAAAAAAAAAGACTGCAAAACTTGTTCTTTTGACAGCATTTCACAAAAATATATAAGGGTTCTTTTTCTAAAAGGGCGCAATCTTAGTATGTTTGTTTGTCATCTTATATTTGATTTGTCTTTAGCTCTCATTAACATGGACAAGTAGTTAAAATTTCTTTACTAAGTTGAAAGCATCTTGTAAAATCAAATATGTTAAATTATTTATATAGTAACAGTGACATTCAGAACTGAGAAAAGTGGAATACCTTGTCCTGAAAACATATATGCAAAATTAATTTTAGTTCTGGAGCACTTTATTTAAATTCAATACTAGTGTAGTCCTATTTTTTTTTTTTTTAAGTCAGGGTTAAGAACAGCCATTAGTTGTGCTTACCCTGGTGTAATTGCTTATAAGACCCATCTAAAGATCTAACTTAATCAAGAACTTAACACCAGTTCCAATGTAATGCAAGTGTTAACTGGAATTATAGATGGATATGAAAAAATTCATAGATGGTATTAATTCTGATTTTTAGGATAATTTTAATTAATGTGCATGTATTACTTAATTTAATGATCATTAGAAGTTACTCTGAAGACTAGTGTTGTATACTCATCAACAAATCTTATATCTAGGATTAGTGGCTGTTACCTCTTAGTGTTCTTATACCTAGAATGATCTGCTTTCGGCTGCCATATTTTAAGCTCTGGCTCTGGCAATCTACCACCCCTTCACCCACTTCATGACCCAGCAGTGTGACACTTAATGTTATGTAGAAGCTATTATTGTACCTCTTGATAAATGCCTCCCTTCTCTGCAGTTCCATAATGATCCTATTGTAATTATCTTGACTAATATCTAATTAATCTTGACTACTTAATGAAGCTGCTGTCTTTCAAACTGCTGCCTCTTTTGTTGTAACTTCAAAAGACATGTATCAATGAAAAAAACCAGAAGAAACCAAAGAATAGTTCCTTTATAGCTGATAGTTGAAATACACTGAATATTTGCATTCCATCCTGACTCTTGCAGCTGATCATACCAAGTGCCAGGCAATTCACTCACTTAAAAATTTACTTCCTTGCAAATGTTCCCATCGTAGTGACCATTAAAGATAATAGAAATTTTGCCATTAAGAAATTAAGATAATAAAAATTTGTAACAATCTTGTTTCCTAAGGGAGACACCTAAAAGAACTTCTGAACTCACTGAGACTGTTAAGGAATTTCATAGAGACAGTTATGATTTAACCTACTCTGATAGTGGGTAACCATAATTTGTAAATTCCAAAGATTTGCATATGGATTTTGATGGGTGCAACATGAAGAGTTGCCTGCATGTATGGTTTTTGAACTAGGATTCTTCCTTTAGAAGAATTTTCTAGCAACAGTAGCTCTTGTTTGTACCTTAACAACAAATAGCTTCTCTTCTTCTAAATGACAGTCTGTTTTCATGGTTGCATGGACTTAGGGAAGATGAAAAAACACTGGAGTTAGAAGACATCTTCAGTAACTACAGTGGCCTTTATCCTTTGCATAGAGTGACGATGTTATCTTTGCAATTTAAGTTTTATGTGCTCATGTGGAAACTTTCAGTTTGCCAAAAAACATTTTGTATCTCTCTAGGCTTTACATTAAGTCTCAAAACAGAAATCTATATTAGAATTACTGTATGAAAACAATTATTAAAAGTTAATAGAAACAACTTATTCCTTAAAGGAAAGTGTAGTAAAACAGTTTTATAATCAGCTTCTGTTCATTGTTCACAGGTGAAGGTTTGGGTAACACAAGAGAAAATGTAAGCATACTTCTGGTTGGTTTCTTTTTCAGTGCAAATTCTTTATAGAAGACTGATCAATCACATTTTTGATAGGCATGGTATTATTCATTTTAAGTTGAGTGCTTATGAATTAGAACAGTATCCTTATGGTATAAATCGCAGAACAAGATATTGCGGTTAGCAAGGAAATTCACTTTGATGAAGATTGCATACAGAAGCTTCTAGTGATGACACATGGTGCAGAAACAGATCAGTAATTTATTAGAAGAATAATTAACAGAAACAGAGAAGAAAAATTAACAGAAACAGAAACAGTATTTTAATATCAGGTGATGACAACGGACTTATAAATATTAACTTAGAGCCAGAAGGACAAAACAAAGATACATCCAAAAGAAATGCTGAAAGGATTTCAATTTAAAAAATAGATATAAATATACACATAGGTAAATGATAATTTTTTATTTGAAAATTTAAATATCTTTCTTAGTTAAAATCAGTTCACATCTGAAACATGACAAACTGTACATTCATTCATTCATTCAGAGAGGCATTGTAGCTGAAAACGTTCATGTAATAAAGAATTGGAGTAAAATTCAAAAAGTGAAATCCTCTTTCAATTCTTATTGGACATAATTGTAGTTCCACAGTCTGCATTGGCATTAGAGTTGTTAGATTTGACACAAGAGTCAGGTACAAGCATGTCCCCATATCCACATATGTAGTATGTATTGTGCACTTCTTCCAGCTCACCTATCTCTGCTCACCTAATGTGGTGAGGGTTCTCACAGTACATGTCAAGACTCTTATGCTGTGATGCCCCAGACGTCCCAGCCTGGTGCCTCCCACCATGTACCCTCCCTCCCCAGCCCGGGATTCCATTTCAGCTTAAATCTGGCATCTGTTGTGACAATGGCCAATATGGGGTCCCCACTGGTGTCAAATTAAAATCTGAGGTAAGTAGGTGCAAATCTGTAACTGTTAGACTTGATCTATTTCAACAGCAATTTAAAAGTGGAGGTTGACAAATAAAGTTAAAAGAAGACTTTGCAGACTGAAAAAGAGAAGTAGAAGTTAGTGGATGTTTTGGCAAATCTGAACACTTGAGAAAAGTAAAAGCAATTAAGAATTAAATGCATGCTGAAAGGAAACAAAGAAAATTACATTACTTATTTTTCTGATTAACTATACCTTTGCTATTTACAGGGATTTTTGTGAAATATTCCAAAAAACATTCCCAAATTAGGTAATTATTTGCAAAAGATTTGGAATAATGTAAAATAAGAAGCCCTCTGTATTTATCTTTCTCTCATTATTGATAGTAGTTACAAAAAGTCACCTCAAAACTCTCAGGAGTCAGGGTTTTTTTCCTTACTTGGAATGATCATTGCATCCTATTAGAAATGTATCTCTACCCAGTATGTCAAAATGGACATTTCCAATGTTTTCTAGCTGCCAAGATAAAGATGTCCTCGTAAGTGTGGGCAACTGCCTGGGATTTACTTTGTCAGAGAACTGCTGTAATAGAAACTCAAGCATAATTGAGACATTTAAGCTGCCCCAGTGCAAGAAATCCTCTCTGTACATCTGTGTTTCCTGGAAACTTAACCACCAGGGACCTCACTATAATTTGCTTAATATCATGTTCCTGTCAGTAATGATGTCTAAGAATTATCCAGTTAATCTTTCCAATGTCAATTTCACGGACAGTGGTCATTACAACTCTATTAAATTTCTCCAGGTAAATTCACTTTGCAGTAAGATTCTACATCACACAGACACATTAGTGTGAGCAGGAACTGCATGCAGCTAAGAAACTCTTTTGGGGCAAGTGCCACAGCCTCTCTCCTACAGCTGTGTTCCTCTGTCACACAGATGTGTGAATGAATTGAAGGGCCTGAGTGATGGTTCTGTAGTGTTTCTCAGGGAAAGTTGTGCTGAAACAAGTCATGCTACAAGACAACAGTTGTCAGACCAGGCTGAGATCAGTGGCCACAGAATCAGCTCTGGTTCTGAAAACTAGATTTAATGAATCCAAAGAGTTCATCGTGGTTATACCAAAGAGGTAGAACTACCTCCTGGATGCCCGGAGGCTACATTTGTTTTTAACAAAGATTATACAAACCCAAGAAGGAACAAATAAATTCCTGGTTGCCAGTTGTTAACTTGCTTGTTGGTTTTATTAAAACTCAGCTACAAAACTGTACAGAAATTTTCTGGCTTCATAGAAATAGAAATGTCAAACTCCTTGTTCTCTGACAGGCATCATAAAAGTGAGGTACAAATCTTTCTAGCCATGAAGTGGGAGTAGTGATCTGAAAAGTTCAAAAATTATGATAAAAGAATGTTTTCCACCTGTTCTTTTCCTGTCTTTAAAATAGAGAATGCTTCACACACTTTTCTCTGTCAAGAGAAATACAAATCATTCTATTCCTAATAAACATTTCTGGAAAATTTATTTTACCATCTGTCATTCCTTTAAACTTATCTTCCTCATTTTTGCTTGGAGGATCTGCTAGTGGTGCAATATATAAACCAGGATTCCACTGAATGTTTTAGAACTTATATATTATTTTCTATCTTTACACATGCATTGGTGCTCTGTGTGTGCAGCAGAACAGGAGCAGTCTTTAACTGTAACACTTAAAAATATGCAATTTAATAACATATGCAATTTAATAACAGCATAAGGCTGTTTAAAAATATATTGGCCTCTAAAAGAATTTGAAAAGTCCTTTTTTATTTAAACTGTGAAATTTCAGGTAATTTTTCACTTCCTCACAGCAAAATTAACACAGTTAATTTTGTTTTTCTGAGCATAGAGCTTATAGGAGGAAAACTTACTTTGCTACAAATTTTAAAATGTCATTTATTTTCACAGTGTCATATTCCATATGTTATTGTGAAGGGACACAAAACAAAATGGAACTTTAATTTAAAATGAAGTTTTTAGCTAAATTGCAAATTAAGGTAGACATTGAAAACTACAGGCAGGTTCAAGGCATAGTAATTAGATTACAATCTGTGGCAGAGCAAAAAGACTGTAATTGAAAGCTCTGGAAAGGAAAAAATGCTAAAAAAGAAATCATAATCTAATTCAATAATCATTGAAGAAAATTTAATTTTCTATATGTTTTTGTAGATGGTTGAAGTAACTGAACTTTTGTGTTTGGGATTTGTGTCCTGAAAGGGAATGAATGATTAGAAAAAATCATTGATTCATGCTGACAATCAAAATCAAAGTATTGATTATCATTTTCTTCTGCACAAAATGTCATGATTGTACACGTGAAGGATTCACCCTTAAAATAGGAACAATATATAAAACAAGAAAATCAAGAAACTCAACAATTTTTAGAGAGGTGAGAAATTGGCATGCAGAGTTTGTGAGGAAGGTGATGGGCATAGCTAACATAGAGTTGCTTAAAGTGTTGGGGATTATTATTGCAGACAATTCCCCCCCATTAGAATTGAACCCCTGTTTTGACAATAGCCATAATTATCAGAAAAAAGAGAGATGAAAAATCTACAAAATCCTCCAGCCACCAGCCAGTGTAAAAGAAGTCAGTGTGTAAGTACTGGACCCTGACAGCAAATGAGATTCTTACATGATGCACTCACCAGCAACAGCAGTGAAATCGCTGTCTTGTCTCCGCTGAGACTCAGTGGTCTGGGTCTGTAGATCTAATGGTACAAATCATTCGGGTGCTTAACAGAATCACTTTACTTCCTTTGGGACGTACTGATAGCAAACACATTATTATTATTTTCTCCTTAAATATCAAAATTACAGAGAACTTGTTTCTTTGATTTTTTTTTTTTTTTTTTTTTTTTAGAACAAAGATATTATTTTCATTTTCTTGGTCAAATTCCAATTTTTTTTATCAAAATTTCCCCTTCAATATCATTGTATTTAATAATTCCTTTAATTTTTGCACTGATTTGTGGCATATTGCTGTGTCCCACTAACTACTGCTATTTTCTGCCCCGTGGGGATATATTTCTCACAGAGAGATGAGATCACATTCACACAATGGTTTTGCTTTGTCAAATAAAATTGTTTGGCTGTTAAGTTTTCTGTGTATATGCATCACCAGTTGTCATCAAAATCCATTTTAAAGCCATGGGAGCTTTTTTAAAAATTAGTTTACTCTTTAAAAAAGACTATAAATTACTAATTGTGTGTGTATAGACCACTCGACATAAGTGTAGTCATTTATTTGATGTCTATTGTTTCAGTGGCATCTCATAACAAAACTCTCTTTGTTACACATGGAAGATTTTGAGAAACAGGAAATGGAAATATGTGGAAGAAATCAGTTGACTGATATGAACTTGGCAATGAATAAGCATCAACTACATAGTACCAGCATAAGCACTCTACCTGACAGTATCTGTTTTCTGTAAATCATATAAGCTGAAATTTATTGCACTTGTATTTGCAAAGAGGTATTTTTATTAATGCTACAAGCCAGTAACTCCATCTCATGTGATCTGGTTGGCAGCAACCTGAGCCCCAGATGCTGTGGGAAAGAGGATGGATGGGTAGCCCACAAGGTCAAATGTTGCATTTTTTCCATTAAACTGATGAATGAATGCCTGGATATAGGCCATTCCAAGGGTATTACTTGTCTTTTTTTGCCCAATATTATACTAGTTTTAGTAAGATTTGTTTTATCCTACTGATATTCATTCATAATACCTTTCAATTTCCCCACTGGGAAGAGGTAATGTCAATAGTTCACCTTTGTCTCCATTCATATTGCAATGCTGGAGCACAGACAATAGTGGATGTTAAGCAAGGTGCTCTGATAGTTTTTAAAAAGTAATACTATTTGGGCACACATGAACATGCATCACCATATGTATGGATATCAAAATAAGTGCAAAATTTTATCATAAATTATTCAGCAATTTCACATAAAGTGGAAATATGAAAATACTGAATTGATTTTGTTATAGATGTATTTGTAAAGTCTTTCCTGTAAAGTTCTTTCAAAGGCAAATAAGACTTAAGCTAGTAGTTTAGGAAGAGAAAGGTAGATTATTAGCCTCTGTCAATCTAGTTAGCTATTGCTATCTACATTTTACTCTTGGCTACATTTCTTTAAATTTTTATAAGAAATCTGTGACAAAAGAAGGGATTTATTTTTTTTAGGGAGCTTAGTCAATAAAAATAAGAAGTGATTATATGGACAATATGGATTGAAACTGTACAGACAACTGTACATGTGAAACTGTACAGACAACATCTATTTTGATGAAGCAAATTCAAGGTCAGAATGTGAGAATGAAGAGTAGGAGCTAAGTACACAAGGACAGAAGGTCTCATTGTTGCAAGCAAAAAATCTGAAAAATTATGAAATGAAATGAAATAAAAGCTCTTTGTATCTGAAAACCAGTTAAGGACAAAAAGTAATTTGAAGGTGACCAATTACACGCAAAATACACATGCAAAATCTGACGTATTTCTTTCTTTTTTTCAACCCTCTACCACAGTTAGGTGTTTTGATGAGATCTGATACCTTCCCTTCCAGATTATATGGAATAATTAAAGGTGTTTCATAGAAAAAAGACAGAAGGTATTAAAAAAAGAGGCAATATGTAAGACAATGCTAGAGATATTTCTGAAAATAAAAGTTGTTAGTTGGGAAATGAATGCTGAAAATAGTGGGGGTTTTGACCTAATAGAAATGTAAAAAGATCCAAAAGGTGTTAGTTATAAGCAGAAAAATGTAAATGAGACATTAGATTCATATGTAGGAAGAAAAAAAGTAAGTCACCAATACAATTTGAAAGGATTACAGGGAATTTTGTTGCACTGAACGCCTTTTACAACAAATGCTTGATATTTCTTCTTAAAGAAAATAGCTGTACTCAACTCCAGCTATTAGACTTTCAGCAAGTATGAGTCTTCTCATTAGTAGCTTAGCTTAAATTTCCAATAAACTAAACCATGAGTCTAGTCATCTCCTGTAATGTTTATAATTCAGAGAAAGTAGAATTTCTTCCATATCCTTACAAAGTCTCCAATTTTCAGGCTTTTAAATAAAATTCATATCAGTGATAAATCCTTAGGATTTTTTTTAATGAGGTGAAATTATCTCAAAATATTTAATCTCATATTTTATGACTGTTTCTCTACTACTTTTAGTAGGGAATTCATAATCCCTGTCAACAGATAGGACGAGACTGGGTCTCAATTATCTTTGAATTCAAGATGAACAGATGCTATCAGTTTTCAGAATATTGTGAACATTTCTTGTGTTTCTGATACTTTAAAATTAATTTTTAATCTAATTTAACAAACATTACATTCTCTTATCAATTGTTTGCTTTTCTCAAGTTTCAGTTATGCAACATCATTCTCACAAGTTCTCTATTATTATTGCATAATGTTAACTATTACTTGTGTTACTTGTGCACTGCTGAAATTAAAAAATCCCAAAACTCATATAGACCATACTTTTTTTCCTTTTTGTTATAATAAGTTGAAGGACACTTGAAATAGATCTCATGAAAAAGATATGGACACTGTATTTCTAATACTTTTAAAATACATCATTTGAGTAGATAGCTACTGCCAGATAAGGTCAAACAAAAAGAGTTTGGTGCTAATAATGTTGTCATTCATAGTAAGGCCCCTTTTATAAATTTTACAGAGTAAGCATCAAGTCATCTGAGAAGAAAAAAAGGACTTTTCATTTGTTTTGTACTTCTAATATGTTGACAATTCAAGTCAAATGTCATCAGTCTAGCTAGAACAACAGAAAAACTTAAAGCAGAACTGGTCACTAGTTATGCAATAATAAAATAACTCTTTGGCATTTTCTGACAGTGAAATTGATACCTAAAGATGATATTTGAGACAGAAGAAAATACATGAACATATAAATTAAAAAGAAATCTCCTGTTCAATTAATAAGTTCTAATTACACATCAAAATTCATTGCTCTTTAGGTTACTGAAAAAATTTATTGTGTAAAACTTTAATGTAAGTGAACATAAAGTTTTCAAGAATGCATAAAGAAACAAAAACATATTGTCCATTACTATGTTACTGACATTAGCTGCAATGAGATTGAGCCTATAAACATTTATTAGTAATATTTGATAAGAAAGGGATAATATCTACAATACCTGCCTAAGGAATAGTGATACCTAGCTGTAACAATAAACCTTAAGAAAAGTATATTTTTTCCTGTTTGTATGCATATGATTGAAAAAATATTAACAGATGGCATTACTGCGAGCAATCACATACACTCCATTTACTTCAAAGTGTACATGTTTAGATGGTGAAAATGTTTTTATTGTTGGTTTTGGAGTTGTCTGTTTCTTTTATGAGAGCAATATGTCAGGAAAGCATTTGAGTCTAGCTGCCATCTGACCTGATGTAACTTAGAAAGGAGCTGGTACCCATCAGATCGACTCTCAATGACAGGGGGAAAGAAAAGACATATACAATGTCAAAAACTTTTCCAATCGCTTTGTTCACCCTGCTTGCTTTGTGAAGGCCACTCCAGTTTCAGGGATTCACTAACAGAAGTAAGGTGTGGGGGTTTTTTTCTTGTGGATTAGCAGCTCACTGTGGCTCATTCACAAGGTCTAGAGAAGATTTTGTTGCTCATGTACATAGAGTTGATGTGTAGCATGTAATGAACCAACTTCTTGCCCTGGCTGTCTTTTTACATCCTTATACCTTTGTAACCGCAGGTGATATTTACTGTATTAATAATATCATATTTTTTTTAATAATCCCAAAGTCAAAGTACAAATCAGTATATCAAATTATTTTTAAAATTGCTGCAATCAGTTGGTTTTTTTCCTTATATTCTCAAGAAATTTAATTTATATTTAAGGCAATTTAAAAATTATTCAAATAGGTTTCTCAAGTGAAATTATATGATAAAAGGAAGTAGTCCACACAAATAAATTTACTATCAAATGAGAAACTAGTGAAGCAGTTAATGTGTTGAAAGCCTCCTGTGATTTAGACTGTGAAAGATCAGTATTGTCTCTAAGTCCAGTACCTGAAATTTTCAGCCTCTGACCCTTGTGCATTTCTGCTCCTTAGCTGTGATTTATTAGAATGCTTTTATCCAACATCCTAGATCAACTATGTAAAGGAAAAAGTTTTATTCCTCATTTTTATTTTAGTTTATTATTATTTTAGATATTTTATTACATTTAATCAAAGTATCTAAGTCCTCCAGTCAACTACCTCCTAAATATGAAGTAGAAAATAATGCATGGAAGGGGGAGTTGGATAATTCAGCTCATAATGAACGATCCCATATAAGATCCTTATTTCAGGCAATGTCAGATCAGTTGATTAACCACTCAACACTCCTCTGGTGAGACCTGGTACTGGGAAAATGTGCAAGAGAAACCAGGTTGTTGCAAAATACCCTAAAGATGCGTCTCAATCAGAGTGCTATTGCTTATCTGCATGTTTTAGACTCCTCAATGCACCAAGACTGAGGTACTTACTAGAAAAGTGACTTCTGTTATCATAAAAGCTGTATTTTAGAAAAACAATTATTTTCAATTATTAGACATCCTCAAGTTATACAAGCAAAGATTTGAAGGATCTAAAGTTCAGATTTATGCAGCTAGGTATGTTCATCCTGTCTACTTTCAGTACCATCTCTCTGCATCTCTTTAAAATAGTTACAATTTTAATTTCAAGCAATGTTGCAAGGGCAATTGTCTGGAAGACTGAAAGTGTAAGTTAGGTAAATATTTAAAGGATAATTAGCTTTTTGCCATTTTTATCTCAACTGCTTATCTAGTTCCCTAAAACTGCTAGTCCATTCCTTTCAGCGTATTGGAAAGTCCCCCAGAAAACACACTGAAGCCATCAGACACACATATATACCCAAGCTTGCCCTGTTCTCCCTGCAGTCTTGAATAGATTTGGTTTCTAAAAGACTGTTATTACATTTAAAAGGGTTATAAATTTCATAAATTCTGATTATGGACTTGTATTTCTTTTTATTGATCCTTTTGGGGAGGCTAATATAATAACTTAGATGAGGATGTATCTGCATTTGTTGGGAAAATTTGTTCAGAGCTACGAAAATGACATTGTGAAATGGCTAAACTGGTCCTTTGCCAGCATGCTTCCCATCAGGATATAAGCAGCAGAATAAGAAAGACCTCAGATTTTTTTCACAATGACAAAATAGAAGGTAATCATGCTGCATAGTTTTGCCCTTTAAAAGACTGAAAATATAAACAGCTTTTTTCTAGTGCTATCAAAATTATACATTATAGAGCTAATTTTTAAGGATTTTGGTTTCAAGAGGATCTCAGCATGCAAGGAATATTGAAACTGTAGGTTCAATCTGTTCCTTGCAGGTTATGCAATACAGCACTTGAGAGAATTTATATTGTACAAAAAAGTTCTAGAACAGAATGTGTTGTGCTGGAACCTGGATTCTGTTCTCTGTTCTGCCACTTGAGCTCCATCTCACCTTTGTCAAGTCCCTTAAGGCAGAGCGACAAATTAAGTTGCTGTTTAAATCCAAAACTAATCTCAAAATCCTCATCAGGACTCATTGTAATATTAAAATTCCCAAAGATATATGTCTCTTCCACTGGATAAACCTAGCAACACATCATTTTTTACACAGTTCAGCAGCTACAAACCATACTTTCCCCTTTTTCAAAGACAGTGCAAAAAAGCTCTCTCAAAAAGCAATCTGAAGCAACAGCAGGAAAGACTGAGAGACTCCTGCTTCTGTCAAGCACAAGTCTGTCTGGATAGTGGCAGTTTGGAACCAGGCAAAGAGGGAATGATTATCTACACAATTAATCCAACAGTAAGGCTACTGCAGAAGAAACGAAGTTTCTGTGTCTGCTCACAGTTCCAGATTGTAAAGACTTAGGAACCTGGTAGGAAGATGAAGCTGTCCTGCTCAGAGCACCATGAAGTACAAATACTATAGGCTTTGTTCATGCTTTCCTCCTTGATTGTCAGACTTATTAAAACAAAGAACCATTTCTAATTATTAATTTCTGTAGTTCACCAATAGAGTGATTTAAAGCATTCATTTTTCTCTAGGATAAAATTTTTGTTTTCTCTTCTAACAGAGGCATTTAAAAATATAATAACTACAGAAACTTGAAATTTTAATTTAATAAAATAAACTGATACTTATTCTAGAGTGCCCAGTATACATACTTCTCATGAGATAACACATTTAGCAGTTCTCGCTAATAACCACATCAGGCACAAGTGCTTCTAACAGACCAGTACTGTCTTTACAGCTCACTTAGAATCTTATACTTTTTGTAGTTGACTCCTGGTTAGAGACATACCTAAAATTTAAATGGCTGAGTCAACACGCTGCGTACATCAATTGCTTAAAATAACCTTCATGTTGACCAGCTTGAGAGCAAACCAAAGTTTTTTATGTCATGAGTGGCAGCTTTCACAAAACAAAATCACATCCTCTACTTCAAAGTTTGTCCAAGAGTGTTTATTTCTAACATTCACTTTTTAATATTTCTCTGTTTGGTTAAATGTTTCATGAATAAAAGTGAGTCAACATAGGGAATAAAAAAAGTAAGAGGTCTAAGGAAGGCTTAGGAAGAAGTGAGATATTTACATGAAAAAGTTTATTGTATTTAAAAAAATTGTAAAAAAAAAAAAAGAATTTGTGCATTTGTCCAAGGATGCTTAGCATGGTTCTCCTGAATGAAAGAGAATTTTTTAACCAATAGCAATGACAGCTCTTTATATATAAAAGTAACTAGAATTTATGTTTTCATCTGAGATGGAGATTTATTTCCCCTACTTGCACCTTGAGCTGGATAGCTCTAAACCTGTGTTTCTCATTTTGTATGTATTCATAGATATTTTTTCAGTGGAACATTTCCATAATTAATAAATAGTTTGAATGGGGGTTTTCAGATTTACTAAACTCTGATATCTACTAAATTCTGCTAATTATTACAAATTTCTTTACATCTCTTATCTTTTTGCTACACTAGCAAGTTGAAATGTAAAGCCAGTCTTTTCCTAAAAATTCCCAACCCTCCCCAAATATATTACAAACTCTTTCCATTAAGCAGTGGATGGTTTTTTATAATTTTACCCTTTACCATTATATTCTTCTTTCAATATCCTCTATCAGAATTTTCTAGGTGCAGAAATTTTTGATAAATAAATAAAATATTGTGCCTATACACAGGAAAAAAGAATATAAAGAAACATAAAGAGGAATTTCCTAGCTTTTGCTTAAAGGACTACTTTCCCAGCTCAGGCAATATTTATATACAAGGGCAGAGCAGCTCAACGACTTAATTCTGGGAGAATTATAATCTATGTCTGCTACAGGAAGGCTTTGCTTTGATTATAGTTCCTTCTCCTAGCCATCTGCAAACTGCTCTGCTTTTACCTTGAATGGATGCAGCAAAACTTTGGAAATATGATTCAAATTTAGTAGAGTCACAGCTGTCAGACCTGTAAAAAGTCAAGTAGGGATGTGTATTAAAATTCCAGTGGTGCAAGTACAAGTATATTCAGTCCTTGGCAGGAATTAGATAACATGAGTGATATTACAAACCAAGTTGTATTTGTATTAAATGAGCTCTAACCATTTCATATCCCTACGAAACTTTGTATATTAGTATTTCTAATGCTTGCAATTATTTAATTCCTCAAAATCTTCATTGTGTTCCAAATTTTGTTAGAGAATATCTAGATGCACTAAACTTTACAGGATATTTTCTTAGTTCCTTTTAATGGCATCATTATATCAGGTTGTTCCACAGGACAGGCCATATCACCAAGGGCTTAATATTGTGTTTACATGGCTAACGTCATGGAAATGACCAAAGAATGGGGTTCATAAATGATCAAACAATTGATTTGCCCACTCTCTGAAATAATGATGGCCCCACACAAAGCCAATGAAAATCCTAAACATTTATGTTCTTTCTAAAAAATAACATTCTCTAAGACCTTTACATATTTCAAAAAGCTTTACTCTTAGGCTAAGTAAATACGCTTTATAACTTTATAGGACATTTCACAATAGCAAGAAGGAGATTAACAAAATTATCTCCTCATCTGTGTCCAGCTCTGGGCCCCTCAGTTCAGGAAGGATATTGAGGTGCTGGAGCAGGTCTAGAGAAGAGCAACAAGGCTGGTGAAGGGACTCAAACACAAGTCCTATGAGGAGAGACTGAGGGAGCTGGGGTTGTTTAGCCTGGGAAAGAGGAGGCTCAGGGGAGACCTCATCACTCTCTACAACTCCCTGAGAGGAGGTTGTAGCCAGGTGGGGGTCGGTCTCTTCTCCCAGGCAACCTGCAGTAGGACAAAAGGACACAATTTTAAACTGTGCCAGAGGAGGTTTAGGTTGAATATGAAGAAGAAATTTTTTTCCAGAGAGAGTAATCAGACATTGGAATGGGCTGCCCAGGGAAATGGTGGATTCACTGTCCCTGGAGGTTTTTAAGATGAAACTGGATGCGGCATGGTCACGGTCATGAGTGCCATGGTCTAGTAACCACAGCAGTGTTGGATCAAGGGTTGGACTTCATGATCTCAGAGGTCTGTTTGATTCTATGATTCTATTCTATGATCTATAATTTCTGGGGTAATGTTATAGATATGTATTACAGTAAATCAGTAAATGAAGAGATACAATATGGAAATCCCTTGCACACACATCATTCTAATAACTGGTAATGAACTTCCCTTCATCTTTACAAAGATAAAAGGAAAAAACACTCTTCTGATTCTGAAAGATTTTAGTCCACAGTAAACACTGAGATATTTACATGCACAAATGGGTTTGGGCTTCACTGAATAGCTGACCAGAACAGTTATAAACACAGCAGGCAAACTGTTTGTTGATAACACTGGTTAGTTCAGAGGCACTATGCAATTTAAAAATAAGAGTGTGATTAGTCAATGCTTCATAAAATTTGCAATAGACAATTACAGAGTGATTCACCCACATTTTTAATATCTCTCTATTAAGAACATTATAATGTTCTATATAATTCAATTTTTCTGAATAGATCATTTGTAACCCTAATACAGCCCACTGTCTTTTTGTTCTTTATAGAAAAAATGTAATCAAACCTAATCACCATATACAAGGGGTGGTATCGATAATAATGTTAGGTCTGGGGGTTTTATTACAATTATTGTATTCAAGTGGAGATCAAAAGGTTAATTCTCAATGCGTTCCACAGTTATTCACAATTTCAACCTATTGACTGAACTATAGATCAAGGTTACAGTTTCTCCCTGGCTAAAAAGAAGAGAGTCTTATTTATTTCCTCATCATTGATTAATCCTTAGTGAAATTAATGTTTAATAGATGCA
Organism: Pyrocephalus nanus; assembly: GCA_038380795.1. Taxonomy (NCBI): domain Eukaryota; kingdom Metazoa; phylum Chordata; class Aves; order Passeriformes; family Tyrannidae; genus Pyrocephalus; species Pyrocephalus nanus. The sequence goes on along the minus strand of CM076265.1, from coordinate 43,836,208 downwards.
TTGTTCCAGTACATGTACATTTTGACCTTCTTGTTAAAATAAACATGTACTTCGATGATATTATCAATACCATTTACTTGAAGAATCTTCTTGTACTTGGGAAATAGGAGTGTCCTTCTATTTGCTAACAAACAATTGGTTTTTGACCTTTACAAAAGCAGTTTTTGTGCCTGTGTAGGTACATATTTATTCAAAAAGCATTTACAGATTTTCATTGTTAAGCAGGGATAAAAAACTCTCCTCTAAATATGGAATAATAATAACACCAACACCATTTGTACAGTGGCACAAATTTAATTAATAATGTGTTACATGGCACAAATATTAAGAACTAACCTTGCTCTTCAGCAACTGGACCCACCTCTTCCTCAAGGGTTTGATGAAAACAGGTGATAACTCTGACAGGCAGAAGGACTGTGATGTTAATCTGTCTCATGGTTCCAATCAGCCTGGAATGAATAAATTATTTGCAAAGAATTTGGAACTGATTTGAAGACATATGAAACATCACAATTTTGAAAAGACACAGATGCAGAACTCAAAATATCTGAGAAGACCACAGTGAGGCAGACAGTACTGTACCAGTGATAATAAGAATAGTCTTATTCTTAATCACGCTCAGACCAGTCTTCCAATGTGCAGACTAGAATGCACCAAACCTGTGGTGATCTAAACCAATCTCTATCCATTTGTGAAATGATATTCCAGCTAAGAAGAAACCTGTCTTCCGGTCTGTTTAATTAGCCCAATACTACAAGCACAGATGGCATTTGGAATCAAAGCTGATGGATCTGTTTCCTCATGAAGCACTGGACTGAGCTTATCAACTTACACTTTACATCTTTTCCAAAACTACCTTCACTCTCTCTATGAGCTCAGAAGCAGTCACAGTGGGCATCACACAGCTCCCAGTCCCACATTCAGAGCAGGATGATTATACTTTTCCAAGCCATCAGAAAGGGAGGTTAATTTTGTGGGTGTAAGTTCCATGTGACTTACAGGCACTGGGCAATAACAAAACACAAATACTTTCATAAAACAATTAGGACAAGTGTTACTTCTGAATTTCCATCCAGACCTGTTTTCAGAGCTTCAGTCATAAAAGTACACAACCAACAAAATGTTTTCCTTCTGTGAATAATACATTCTTTATAATCCTTTACTCCTGAAGCATTGCCACACTTTTAGGAGGTAATTATGATTGTTCCCATATTACTGCTGGAAAATGATGCATAGCTCCCATGATTGACTTTGCCAAGGTCAGGAAATGATTTAGTGGTGCAGCTCAAAATAGCTTATTCCAAGTACTCTGTTATAAACACTGGTCTCCATTTCCTCCATCAGGTAATTACCTCTGGGGAAAAGAAGATTTGAGGATGTGGGAAGAGAACGATACACTCTTGGTAGTCAATACTGATGAAATCAGGTAATACTGCTCTATACTGGTTAGAAAACCTACTGTGCTTATCTAGAGGCAATCATCATCTAACAATTATTTCTGGCAGTATCTTACAGTATTTCTGTCACCTTTCCACTGACAAAGCCTTTATTTCTTATTATTGCATTACTTATAATTTCTTTTGCCAGCCCACCCAGCATGCTTCTTAAATAATTATAAGTTGTAATATGTTTCTGGCAGCAGAGACAAAGAACTCTACTTCTACCAGTGGGAGATTAGCAATCTCTTTCATTAACAACTGTAAAGAATATTCTATTATTATGAATTACAATTTTTATTACTGTTATTATTATTTAACAGCACACCACATGCATTGGCATGTTTGCGATGACAGGAGTTCCATTTTCATAGTGAGTCCTGCCAGAAGAGCATTTCAATGATGGGCCGACATCCCTGTATCTGTCTGTTTGGATATTTAGAGGTACACTTCACAGGGCTCTCAGAACAATTAATAACTATATACTCGGTAAAGAATAGTCTGCCAGATCCAGATATATTTTCTTGCTTAAACACACACAGATAAGCTCATCTCTTCTAGTTGTTTGTTTTGGTTTTTTTCTTGTGAGTGCATTTGACATTTGTTTGTTTGTTTGTTTGTTTGTTTGTTTGTTTTGATTTGGATTGGGTTTTGATTGGTTAGTTGGTTTGGTTTTGCTGTATTTGTTTTTGCTGTATTAGCACACTATTTATTTCTAGAATAATTCTAGGAAAGACATGAATCTTCACTTTGCCTTAAAGCAGTCTGCCACCTTTGGGGTGACAAAAAAAAAAAAGGAAGATGTACTTTAGCAGATTTTATGAAGAAAGGTTGTTTTGCCTTCCACTGTTATTACACAACATTGTCACTGGGGGAATTTCCTTTAGTGATAGGAAGTTTTTTAGATCTCAGTCAGTTCTGTAGTTTAATCAGCTGTGTCTAATCACCAGTCTCTAGAATGAATAATGAAAGGAATGGCATGGGGATAGGGAAAACCTGCTGGGGTGGGATTATAGTGGAATAAATTGGTGCTACTAATATGAGAAAAGTTGTGAGAGTGCTCTTTCCGTTGAAAATGATATCTTGCCTAAGTTGCTTCAAAAGACTGAGACTTTAAAATATCTGTCCTTCTGTACCTTCTTAAGTGATTTTGCATGTAATGAAACAAAGCAGTAATTTTAAAAGATCAACCTGCTGTGCCCAAAACAAAATTTAAGCTACTACCTTTCCCCTTGTTCTGCCACAGGGAGTGGCTCATACCTGCAAGCAGATCATACTCAAGTGGCTGAGTTGGTCACAGTCCTCCACTGTTCTTCCAGCCTTTTTGCAAACATTTACTAGCACTGCAGCAGAGTCTACTGAGGAGTTCAGCAAACACATTAGGACACCAGACAGTGGCATTTTCGGAAATCATCCAGATCTCTATCATTTAGAAACACTAATAAATCACATTTATTTGTCTCTCCAAAGGGGTTGGTAAGCTGCAGTTGAGGTTTGAAGCAGACAGCAAAGATGGTTACCATTTCATTCAGCCTACCTAAGTCTGATGGTGTGAGTTAGAAGTGCATGATGCTGATACAAAAGGCCTTAAAGCACAGAAGTGTTCTACTGATGCAATATACAGGAGACAAATAGCCTTCTTAGTAGGCATAACAACTGGTAGTAGTCACCCACAGAGTCTGTGCACAGTTGTAATTCACTCTCATGTCTGATCACAGCTATTTCTGAACTCAGGGCTGTCATCAAAGAAGTCCTAGGGAGAGAATTGCAACCTTGTGTGTGCAGTAAGTGGCCATCTATTATTTCAGTGTCATAGGTTTCCCAGATGTCTGCTTCAACCGCCAAATTTATTTCCACTCCTCAACAAAGGCCGAACAAGTCATATTCGTATAGTAATATATGTCATGGGATCCAGTGAGCTGTCATCACAATTAGGCCCTATTTTCATTAATGCCCTACTGAACCTAAAGCAACAGGGTCTATTAGAAGTAAGAGTCGTTTACAGAGCTGGATAAAGATGTAGCTGTATCCTCTGCCTGCATGGGAAGCTGGCTGGTCACAACATAGCTGATCAGGAGATTTTACTGTACATCCACCCATAGGAATAGCAGTACAGGCTATATCTACACCTAGAAACATGTAATTTAGAACAGAAAAAGTTTCAGTGTGGATATTTGCTGTTTTTATCCATTCTACAGTAGATAATAATAGAAATTTCAAACTGAATTTCCAGGAAACACAAGATACAATTATACAGAGTAAAACTTCCTCTGGATTATAACATCCTCTATCAATTTGTCATGTCCAAAAAAACTGAATTTAAACTGATATAGACTCTGCAATCAAACTTCCTACCTTAATATATACATCCAGGCTTTTGAAGGAGGAAGCACTTTGGGTGGTGTATCTACTGCTGCTCTCATACATATTCAAATGATTATAGCATTCAGCAAATTGAATATTGTAAGGTTTCTACATAGTCTTGTATTTGGCATAATACTGTTCTTGTAATGTGTGGATTCTTGTCCTCTACATAAAAATGTTTTTTAATTGGTGTTTTGTTTCTAGGAGAAAGAAGCTTGACTAAATCCATTTCAAAATACTTTCAGTTCTGAGTTTAGGGCAATTGAATCATCCCTCAATTGAGAGATGTCAGTGTTATTCAAGACAGAAACTTTCTCTTTTTCCCACCTGCCACCTGTGCCTGAAAATGTAACATCTTACTTCTTAACTGACAGAAGCACATAAAGAGATTAGACTTTCAATCGCATTCTCCTTAAACTTTTTCAAAAGTTTTGGATACCAAAATGATAATTCCCATACTGTCTAGAAAAGGACATTTGACAGGTTATCAACAAATAGCATCACAAACCTGTTCTGTTTTCTGATGTATGCTAAGTACTACAGTGCTATGCCCAAAGACAGAAAGCACATCCGGAGGATCAAAAGTGCCTCTACTCTGGTTTCTAAATTTACTGCTAAAGATTTCCCCAATACACTATGAAATTTTACAACTTAACAAATTATGCTTGAGAATAAAGAACTCCTTTATTTATTGAAGATGTAAATCATGAAGCTTAAGAGACCTTGAGAATTCTTTCATGGCTACTAATGGGAGTTCATTTATGATGGTCGCCATAAAGGCTACTGAAGCTCTGGTTGGAGTGACAAGAATGTCTGTTCAAAATGGATGGTCTCTGAGATAAAGATCACAATCAGACACTCAGTAAAGAGTGAGATAACAATGTTATAGAAGTAACTATAAATAAGAGAAAAAACCCCACTGTGGATACATGATTTATGCTGGATAACATCTAGTCCCAGGGTAGCTTTCTCTAGAAAGGATTGTTCATTTGTTTATTTGCAACATTTTTGATTGGATCATCTACCTTTGGTTGATTTTATTGCACATGAGAGCAGACCTCTAATACTACACAGAGCTGTTTGCTATGCAGAAATCTGTATTAATATCAACTTATTAATTTTTACTTTATACAAAACACTTGGGAAAGGATAGCTTGTAATGTTTGAAATAACAGCAGAGGCGCATCCAATTCATCTCATTACTCCTCTTTATTATGAGTAACTCATGTAGAGTAATTGCTTGGTCTAAAGCCCATGACATTTTAAGTGTGAATCTAGGCGTAAGAGGTAGCAAAAGACTTAAAGGAATTTCAGCAAGAGATACTGTGAGATTTCCAAGGCTGTTCCACAGAAACAGAAACCTTACCTAAGCGGTGATGTACATGAAAAATTGTAGATGTTTCGCAGTTTAATTCTCTGTATAATAATGTACTGTTTCTTCTGTATTTTAAGCATATTTTTAAATGCAGTGTCATCTATCATCTGTATAATAGGAATAATTCTCACTCTTTTATCTGAGAAGAATCATCCTGACTCACACATCGTAACGACTCTCAACATTCTCTGCTAATGAAAGAAAGTCTTTGAAGAGAGGTGAGAAGCTAATAGAGAAAGAGAATGTAGGACAGCTTCTTTTGGTAGCACAGGCCCAAGACAACTTACAGTGTTTGTGGACAGCTGCTACCAAACTGAATTACAGTTAGAAAAGTCATAGAGTTAGAGAATCCCCTTCTTTCTAAAGTGTTCAACAAAGTCAAGATCTTTTTGACTGCTTTAAGGAAGCCTCATACATGCATGAATTATGAAGGTAGAGCTAAGGGACCACCACCACCTTGGGGAACGACAAGTATGTACCACCTAATACACCTAGAGCAGGAGTTCCAGATGCCAGCTGTCACAGCATGCAGTCTCCTGTAGTCACCTGCTGAGCAGTCAGGTCTCAGATAAGTCATCCGTAAGTCTCTTCTTGTTTCAAAAGGGAGTGATAACACCTGCTCACCACCTACTGTGTATTTGCTTCTCTTTAGGATTTCATTAATCAGTTAATTGCTACAAAGAAAACAGGAAATATTAACAAATATTCACATCAATTCAGAAGTGCAAATTAATGTTTGCTAGTAAAATTTTCTCACTGTTCAACACTTCGTTTACCAAAGTCTGTCACCGGATGCTATTACAGCTGATAATTGAGTCAGTCTCACCAGGAGTGTTCCAGTGTTTTGGACAGACTTTCCTTGGGAGTCTTTTCATGCTGAAAGATGTTATTTTGAATGCTACTGATGAGGTGTTTTTTAATCTTTTGTGTTTCCTGCATAATCCTCAAACCACTCTGAAGATTCTGCTTAAAGTATAATGCCAGTTTGGGCCTTAGATTTGCTGTTATTAACTTTTCCTGGGATTAGGAACTTAAATCAAGACAATACTTTGTCACCTACAGAATTTTCTTCTCCTCTTACCTTAGGAGCAGCAAAGAAACAAAAAATGATGACGAATGTTATTCCTTTTTGTAAAAATCTTCTGCATTCTGTGGTGAATACATTTGACCACTACAGTTACCTCTCCTTGCTACAAGGCTAATCCACTGCATAATTGAATTGTTTCACCTTTCTCTGTTATCCAGAAAAATGCGTGTGTAATTAATCCCTACAAGTAGTAGCAGATTCATCAGGAGAGACTGATTATGCCCATTTTAGAATTACCCTGTACTTTTGTGGAACAATAGGACTGAGTATCCAGGAATCTTTTATAAAGGCAGATAGCAGAACATCAATCTAAATGTAGGGTCAAAACCACCTTTTTTATGTTTTTTTTTTTGCTTTGAATGTGCTTAGAAAATGTTTCCTAGATTAAGAAAGCACAATTCATGAATATTTTGAATGCCAGTATGGTAAACTGTCATCTTGTCAAGACTTTATAAATAGTTAGTGAGGCAAAATGAAGAACAAGTTGGAAAAATTTCTAAAAGCTGAAATTGCTTAAGTTATGTTCTCATAATGGAAAGTCTTTTGTAACAGTATATGCTTAAGGTTTTACTGCTCTGATGTTAAAGCTTACCTTCTTGTCAGCTGAGCAGACAGTTTTTTGAAAGACCTCACTGTGACTCAGTGAGAAGGCAGCTTATCTGTCTCCTGAAAAAAAAAAGAAAGCAAGTTTTTGCAGTTTTTTTAAGTCGGATGAATTCTTTTTTGTTGCATTGCCCTTCAAAGAGCTGTGGTTTTTTACAAGAAGGAACAAAGAATTAACAGATTGTGTTGTTTATAAATACAAAATCAAAGAATGGTTGAGTGTTGTAAGGGACATCTGGAGATCATCTAATCCAACCTCCCTGCTAAAGCAGGCTCACCTAGAGCAGAGCAGGCTGCACAGGATCACTTCCATGTGGCTTTCGAATATCTCTAGAGAAGGAGATCCCACAGTCTCTCTGGGCAGGCTGTTGTGGTGGTCTGTCACCTTCAAAGTAAAGACATTTTTCCTCATCTACAGATGGAATTTCCTATATTTCTGTTTGTGTCCATTGCCCCTTGTCCTATCCCTTCCCATGGCACCACTACATCACACTACAACACATCTACAATCCTCTTGACCCTCACTTCAGATACTCATATACATTGGTAACATCCCCTCTCATTCAACATTTCTTGAGGCTAAACAGGCCCAGCCCTCAGCCTTTTCTCATGACCAAGGTGTTCCAGTCCCTTAATCATCTTTGTTGCCCTTTGCTGGACCCACTCCAGGAGCTCCATCTCTCCTGTACTGAGGAGCCCAGAATTACACATAGCACTCCACTCTGGTCTCACTAGGACTGAGTAGAGGGGCAGGACCAACCTCCACAACCTGCTGGCAGTTCTCTTCCTAATGCAGCCCAGGATACCATTGGCCTTCTTGGCCAGAAAGGGCACACGGCTGGCTCATGGACAGGTTGTTGTCCACCGTGACCCCCAGATCCTTTTCTGCAGAGCTGCTTTCCAGTACCAGCTTGTAGTGGTGCATGGGGTTATTCTTTTCCCAGTTTCAGTACTGTGCTTTTGCCTTTATTGAACTCCATTAGGTTCCTTTCTGCTCAACTCTCCAGGCTGTCCAGGTCTTGCAGAATGCAGTCAACACAGAATTCTCCTGTATCAACCACTTCTCCCAGTTCTGTATCATCAGCAAACTTGGTAAGGGTACACTCTACCTCTTCATCCAGGTCCTTGATATATAAATTGAAAAAACCTGAACCCAGTACTGACCCCTGGGGAACACCACTCACTGCATGAGTCCAACTAGGTTCTGTGCCCCTAAGCACAGCCCTCTGAGACCTGTCCTTCAGCCAGTTCTCAGTCTGCCTCACTTTCCAGTCATACAGTCCATGCTTCCTGAGTTTTCTTATGAAGATATCATGATAGACAATGACAAAAGCTTTGCTGAAGTCCAAGTAGACAGCATCCACTGCTCTACTCTCATCTACCCAGCAAGTCATCATAGAAAGTTGTCTGATTGGCCAAGTGTCATGGTTTTGTTCTGGGAAACTACGCTGGAATTTTTCTCTTTCCCCTGCCCACAGTGTGAAAGGGATGTTGAATAGGCAGATTGGCTGTGATTTGGGCCATTAACACTAAAGAAGTGGCTGGCAAAACCACATTCTGAGCTGATGGCCCTCAAGATCTTGTCTCCTGGGAAACAGGGAAGGAGTTCTTTGCTGCCTGAGCTGGGAGGAGGTCCAGGTGGCAGCAGCTGGGAAGTGGCTTTGTTCTTGGCCTGGCTGCCAGCTGTGAATTCTGCTTAGATTTTCATCGGAGAGGTTTTCTCCTCCTCTGTTCCCATTTTTCTTTCTTGGTAGCACTTCTTGTGCATATCAAGAGGAGAGGGAAAACTATAACGCATAATTCAGCAGGACAGAGTGAGTTCATGTTGGGAAGGACCTTTTTTTTCTCTCCCTCCTCTCTCTCCCCTTTCCAAGTGGTGGAGGAGGGAAGACCTCCATTTTTGGCTTCTCCAGCATACCTGGAGGGTGGTTCCCCCTCATTTGGAGACTACTAGTGATCCAACAGTGCCCCCTGCTGGCCAGCACAAACCACTGCAGGCTCTGCATTTCCAGTGATCCAACAGCGCCCCTGCTGACTGGCACAGGACACTACAAGCTCTGCATCTCCACTGATTCAGCATCACCCCCTGTTGACTGTGGTTAGAATTACATTTATTTTTTGTTTTGAAGGGGATTATTTTTGGATATAAGGATTATTATTTGGTTGTTTTACTTATGGATTTTTTCATTGTTTCCACTAATACACATATATCTGTTAATAAAGAGTTGTTAATCTTCCATTGTCCACATTTTTCTCAATTGGAGCCTCTTAATTCCGGATGTACAATTGCTTAGAGGGAGGAGTTTGAGTCTTCCTCATAACTCATCCTCAGCAAAACACTTGTGTCTCATTTAAACTGAGACACCAAGCATTATTTCACCTTAGTGAATACATGACTACAGCTGATAACCCTATTTTCCTTCATATGTTTAGAGATGGCATCCAGGATGAACTGTTCCTTCACCTTCAAGGGATGGAGGAGAGACTGAGTATCCTGGGTCCTCTGTCTTGCTCTTCTCTAGGACTTGAGTGACATGAGCTTTCCTCCAGTTCTTGGGAACTTATGTTATCCATGGCTTTTCAATAAGAATGGATTGTGGGTTAGCATAAAAACCTTTCAGCCCCTTTAGCACTTGTGGGTGCATCCTATTGGGATGCACCATGGGGCCCATGGATTTGTGAGTGTCAAGTTTGCCTAAATCATCTTCAACCCAAGCCTCCTTGATGGAGGAAAGTCTTCCTTTCTCCATAATTTCTTGCTTCCAGGGCCTAGGATTCCTGAGGGCAAGATTTAGCAGTAAAGACTGAAGTAAGGAATTAATTCAGTGACTCTACCTTCTTTGTATCCCTTGTCACCAGGGCACCCATCTCATTCAGCAGCACCTACATTTTCCCTAGTATTTCTACTGTTACTGACGTACTTGAAGAAGCCTGTCTTGTTGTCCTTGACATCCCTTTCCTAATTTAGTTCCAAGTGGGCCTTGGCCCATACTTTTTTGTGGTGAACTATGGTTTAAGTCTTTTAAGTGAACCCAGTTTTATAAAACTTGCCTGAGATGACTCAAATCGTTTTTATAGACTCCAGGAGTACGAACTTAGTACTGCTAATTCAAATACCAAACAATATTCTAATAATTGAACTAATTTTCCCCCACAAAACTCCATTTATATTATCACCAACTATCATGGTTTAGTTGTAAATCTTGTGCCATTCAGTGTTCTGAAAGCTCTAACTACTTTCATTTTAGTACAACAGATTTCCAGCTTCATCCCTCTAACTTCCTCACTTCTGCAGATACAAAGAAAAAAAAAGGATCCTAGGATGTATGCACCTAGGATATATGTCTGAGGAAGTCAAGGTCTGGGGGAAGAAGCAGTGTCTCTGGTTTGAAATGGATAGATTTGAAAACTTGAAACATTTCAAGGCTCTTATGCTAGAGTCACTAAAGCTCATATTGTTAATTAGCAGATCAGAACTTCACATAAAAGCAAAACATTGCTTTTAAAACCTCTTCAATTATATCTTCTACTGTTTTGCATCATCAGAGGTCTATTCTAAGCACAATTTATTCTCATCTTCTCTCCCCATCCTACCATTAAAAATTTCATCCTTCCATTCACAGATTGAGTTTTCTGGGTTTTAAAATGTTTTCTTTCTTTTTATTATGAATTGTATGTGCCCTTCTGGTATTAAAAATTCCTTTTCCTCCAGTCACATGACTATGGGCATTAAAAATCATATGTTCCTGAGGAGATAATGTACTTACATTGGTTTAGTGTGAAAATATCAGTTGTACCTCAGGTACACAATGCAATCTGCTCAATAGCTTGAAGCCAAAAGACCTTGTTTTCAGGTATTCCATGCTATTACACTGATTACCTTCTGCTTCTGTTGTTGTTTGTGTTGATTGTTCTCATCTGTCTAAATTGCAGGTGTGGCTATAAAGTTCTTAGGGAAGCCTGTTCAAATCCCAGCACACAATTTATTAACAGCTATTAAAAAGACTCTTTTTAAAAAAATCTGAGCATATAGTTATGGTTTGAATATCCTGCCCAGGCACTCGATGTACTGATATCTAAATCACCTTGCTCCTTGTGTTGCTGCCAGTTTTCTTTTGCTTATTTGTGTGGAATTATTTATCCTTGCAAATATGGAAAATTTTCTTGTTTATGTGTAACTCACTATTATATTAAAACACTGTTTCATAAAAAGAAAGCCTGTGAGTAATGTGTTGAGGATGCTTCAATACTGTGGAATTAGATTGGATATTAGCACAAGGATATAGCAAGGACAGTTTAATGGAAGTGTCACAGACAAAAAAATATCATATGCATATGTCTATGGTAAAAACAAAAAAGAAAGAGGAAAAGCTCAGCTCCACAGTTAGACACTGAGAGTACACTGGGGACAAGACACTGCTTTATAAAGGGAGGATTGCCCACAAGAGGTCTGAGGTTTCATGGTATACATTTGACACTCCTCAAGGTATTTTCTACTCTGTTTCTCAAAAGAGTTCTACTGGCTTTTCTTATGCCAAAGGCATATGATTTAGTGTAGTCATTCAGTCTGAGGTTCTCAGTAGTCATTACCTCTTTTAAATTATCATTATTCTTCTCTTAAACAAGTTTATCCAGAATTTGCTCTTCACTGCTGATAACATGTGGTTATATATTTCATATTGAGATAAGCAATATATTTTGGTCATTGTAAAGTATAACATTAAATTATATAAATAAAATTCACCCGTTGAGGATTCACATAGCCCTTTGGCCATAGCTTTGCACAAATCTGTTGACTTTTCCTTCAAACTTTCTCACTGTATAAGTTTTATTTCCTTAATTTGTACTATTTTTTAGAGCTTGTTTATTTCATAAATGCTCTTTGTTCATTCATTTGATGAATATTAATTGATGGTAGCAAAACAAACCAAAGCTGGGGAAGATACATTGTCAACTGCTTTCAATTCAGCTCAGGATCAAGCAGAAAGTTGCTTTATTTAATGAGAATTATTCCACTCAGAAGAAGACAGGAGGACAGATAGCAGCACTAGGAGGGAAAAGAGATGTCAGCTATAGTGCAGGGGGTAAATGAAATGTTTCCTTGTCTACTGGTAAGACAGTCTGCAAGTACAGTTTTGGGATTAATAAAGCCTAATTGCAGACAAATTGTTCTTATTATTCCCCAAAATTCACATTTGGAGATTCTGCTAAATCTCCTGTTCTCTAAAATAGTTGAAATTGAAGGATACAGAATTCTTCTGTCAGGTGTACAGGTATATTTTTGTAATTTTTCCAGATCTTTTTATGAGTCTGTGTATATAAGTATACATGTCATGTCTATTCATGCCGTCAGACGTGTGTGTGTGTGTGTGTGTGTGTGTGTGTGTGTGTGTGTGTTTGAGAGCTTGGAAAATACTTTGAAAATTAGTATGTTTGCTCGTGTTTGCTTCCTTAGTAGAATCTTGGAAACTTATTTCCTATGAGACAACATATATCATCATCTTCTTCAGGGACTGTCTTGTGATGTTTTACCTGGTAATTCACTGCTGTCAATCTCCAGCTTTATCACAGTTAAGTAGACTGTGTTTCACAATGTGAAACACTGCCTGGTATCCATTCAACTGCTTTCTCTGTTACTCCGAGTAGTGGAGCATTTCCCTTATTCCTGTGGCTTCATTTTCAACATGAATTCAGAATCTGTTTTAAAGATTCATATGTAGGTATGCATGTGAATAAGAACCAACAAACATGAAAAGTGGACAGCCAGCTATCTCCATACCTCAACACTTATATCACATAAAAATTGAAAATAAAAAGTTAATATGTTCACAGTTAAATAGCTCAATCATATAGACAACTAATGCAGATTTTCACTGGGACTAGAGTTGTGGCTGTAGACTGGGATCAGTGCCTAATGAGGCAGTAAGCTCTTTGTCATGTGATGCAGCAGTGCCTTTAGTCTAGGCAATTCCTATTTTATCTGAATATATCTAGCATTTACTCATGCAAACATTGTTCAACCAGAAAATGCAAAATGGTTTTACCTTTATGCACAAGCATGCAGTAAAATGGTACAGTCAAGCAAAGCAGCTCCACAGAGCTTGCACCCATACAGTACACAAAGTGCTAGCATCCTGGAGAGACATACACACTTTCCATGCAGACAGAGAACTGGCATTCTCACAAGCTCCTGAAAGATGCATACTCCTCAGTTCACAGCTCTGCCAAATGGGTTGCTGCAGACATACCTTAAAATCCATTTATTATCTTATGCACACACTTTTCTTTTAAAAATTACCGTGGAGGTAAAGGGGATTATTCATGTGTCTGTCTCAGGTTTTTTAGTTTGGGGTTGGGGTTTTTTTGTGTGTGTTTGTTTTGTTTGGTTTGGTTGGGTTTTTTTAATTTTTATTTTATTTTCCTAATTAATTTTTGATTGATTGCTATTCTTCAAAGGCCAAAAATCAATATGTAAAAATGCTTTTAAAAAGACCAATCAAATTCTAATATCAAATTCAATAAGCTCAGCTTCCACATTCCCATCACATAACAATATAAAGAGAAAAGGCAATGATATCCTATATTTCTACTATTTTCAGAGATCTTCCGAGTTGAAAATTAGGGATAAGTTACCTAAGTGCTTAGATACCAAACTTATATTCAGAAAATAGACCTCACATAATGATTTTTCCATCCAGTTTATTTATTCTGAATCCTATAGCCATTAATACACTCTAAACTCCAGGGAACTAAAGGTACAAATGCAGAGTTATTTTTCTTATCTAGTTTGCAGGGAAAAGCTGAATTTCAGGTCCTCATAAGGTGGCATGATTAGTTATTGTAGAACTGTTTCTTCCCATAGCTTTGGTGCATTGCATGCCTGCAGGTGTGGCACAGAGTGAGAGTCTGCTTGAAGGGGGCACCACCAGGAAACACCATCTCCAGCAAACAAAGCTCCTCTACAGGTTCTCCACAGTTGAAAAGATGACTTCGACAGCTGCTACCCCAAGAGGACTCCAGCACTGTTCTAGGGCTAGTAATGTCCCTCTCCAGGGATGGCTGGCTGTAATTCCTTTACATGATCCATGATCCAGTGATCCATGCAGTCTTAATATGTCTACTCAATCTTTGCCAGTAAACCTGGGCAAGAAATAATAATAAAAAAAAAAAATCAGAGTAAATTGATAAGTGATGGAGACTGGAGGAAAGGTTTTAATTAAATGGAGATGGATTAATGTGAGGTTTTTGCAGATCATTGTTTCATTTTCAGAGTTAATACTTAATGTAAGGAAAAGATTGCTTTTTAAGACAAAATCTAATATTGAATAACTTCCCCTCCCCCCCCACCCGCCGTGTTTCCCATATTAAATTATTTAGGATTAAATTCCCTTCACTTTAGATATTGAGAGATACATGTTGAATCCTAAGCCTATAAACAAATCCTGCAATCAGGATGATTCGTGAATAAAGCAAGTACTGTCTGGCAAAAACCAAAAGATACTATTTTTAAATATCATAGGGCAGATTCGTCTAAGTCAATATTAGTCTAGAGAAACAAAAACTTTAGATAACTAATTTAGAAGGTAATGGATTGTTTCCTAAAGTTCCCTATTTCTTTCTTCAGTTTCTATAAAGGGAGCCTAGAGTGACTACCTTACTGTCAAACGTGGAGTTTTTAAGACATCTATGTTAGTGCAGGTGTTTTCCACTCTTCCAAATTTCCATACTTTGTTCCAATTTTTTTAAGGCATACATTTCTTGCAGAATTTAAGGATTACTTTTTTCCCCCAAATCCTGTTTGTACTGTATTTCACTTCAGTCAGAACATTTCATCTAGTGAGTTCATGATCTTATCTGATGCAGTGAAGCTTTAAGCATCTGCTTAAGTTAAACCTTGTGAATATTTCTACTCAAACCCAAGAACTATGCTACATAAAGTTATATTTGTAAGTTCTTTGCTGAATGTTGTTTATAGCATGGATCTTATTAATAAAACAGTCCAGACAGTTCATATATTATTTTTTTGTGTTTTATTCGGCTCTTGCTCTGATATTAACAACTCGACATGTACAGTTTCTTTATGTGTATTGCTCTTTCTTATGGTGGCTATATAACTATTAAGTGTCTTAAAGCAGGACAAAGATTTTGTTTGAGAATGAAGCATCCAGGCATGAGTTTTGTGAAAAATATTGTGTTAACATTATCAGAAACTGGTTTTATTTTGCTCTCTCTGTATAAGTGATACTTTTAATTTCAGTGGTCTTAGTTCTGAGAAGTATGTAAACAATAAGATATGAATAACTCTATGGTGGTACGGTAATTGAATTAATGTTTTACCATAAAAGAATCTCCACCAGTCATTTGAGGCTGCCCTTTATGTACATTCCTTCAACACTTTTTCAGACTATTTACATGAAATAATCAACATTACAGAATTATGTTCAATCTTTGGGAAATTGCTATTTCCATACCAGTATTCTTCAGCTTAGGTAGCAAAAGCTCCACCTCCTCTTCTACATTTGATTTTAGTCTCTTAATAGCAGATGATTTGATAAAGAATTATACAGAGAAACATAAGCTGTTGTGGAGAATCCATAGTATAACAGTTGAATTGTTTAAGAGAGCACAGACTAGGGCTGAATAATTATGCAAAAGATAAATCATCTAGCCATGTAATTAATTTGGAATTACAATGACAAGAAAGGTACAGTTAAATTCTTATTGATACATTAAAATGTGATAAATGTTAATATATTTAATTGGTATTTAACAAGATAGCTGTAGCAAGTTAATTAGATATCCATTTACATACTTCATAAATGTCAGCATTTTTAACAATTAAGCTGGCTTCTAGAATACAGTTCAGCCTTGAGTGTTCCTGGATACAACAGGTAAATTAAGTAACACTAGCTTCATTTCCCTTCAGATGCTTATAAAATGGTCAGCATGAAATTAGTCAGAAGGAAATTTTCTTTTCCCTTTCCCTTCTTTCCCACGGTAATTATCAGGGCTTAATAAATATAAATTACTTGGTCCACAGCTCTGGCAAACTAGACAAACTAGGCACTAATAGTCACTGCACAATTTTGATGACAACATCTCTGTGCCTCCCCTTCACATCTGTGCATGATTGATAATATTCAAGCTGACAATTTACAAAGAAAAGATAACTATTCACCATGATTATAACATGCCCTGGTAAATTTGTGAATTGATGAAAGTACAGAGAAATTAAACTCAGAAACTCTGTAAGCCTTTAACTACCACACATAAAAAGCAAGAATGTAAAAAGTTATGCATAAGAACTTGAGTCACTTTAGAAAGTCAGCAAGCAGAAAATGTCAAAATAGTTTGTCAAATAAGTTTATAACACTTTTTCATTTTCAACAAAGTATCTTAATCAGAAGCACGCATAAAAATGGATATGAAGATATGTAGATCTGCTTTTCTTTTCTCCTCCCTTTATTTTTCCTCCCAGACACTAAGATAAAAGGAGACTGGCAAGGTTTTTAAAGATATCATTAAACAAAGAGTGATGATGGTTCTCTTAGATTTCCTTTGAAGAACATATTATATAATGCCTGAATTAGAATGAGAGAGATAGAGACACTTGGATGGGAAGAGTGGGAGATCAAAGAGGAGACAAGAAATAGTGGAAGGTTAAGATGGCTGAAAATTCTCAATTAGTCCCAAACATTTTTATCTGATTTAGTCTCATGTGACCTATTTGGAGACTGTTTTCTACCAGAGATGTTCATTATTATGGGCGGGATTTCCAGATCTATTTGAATTTTAGTGAAAAGGTGGCTAGATGTGTTAAAGTGGTATAATGAAAACATGCAAAGTAATAGTCTGCATGTTTCCAGAAAAAAAAGCTCTTTTGTTTATTCTGATATTTTATCTAAAACAATCACAGCATGCTTTCACTATATTTGCCTGGGAAGATGCTCTCCCTCCCAAAGTAGTGCACTGGGCTCCTTTCTAGAGTTTCTAGGAGGAGGACTCTTGAATTCATTCTACTTGGCTAG
Organism: Pyrocephalus nanus; assembly: GCA_038380795.1. Taxonomy (NCBI): domain Eukaryota; kingdom Metazoa; phylum Chordata; class Aves; order Passeriformes; family Tyrannidae; genus Pyrocephalus; species Pyrocephalus nanus. Next base: position 43,819,315 of record CM076265.1, on the reverse strand, counting down.
CAGTTAATGTTGAATAGCACTGAGGAACAGGGGATTAAACTGTTTTGCTTTGGGATGCAGGAGACTTACCCAAATTCTTCAGTAATGTCCATATATTTTCTAGTAAGAACTTCAGTGATTTCCAATGGTTTTAGCACATAGAATGTCTTGGACCTATTTGGCAACCAAAAGCAAGAATACATGATTATTGCTAGTAGTAAGACAAAGCACCGCACATATAAAGCAAACAGACCATATTAATAAAAATCATTTATCTCAATAGAACTTTCAAAACCAAAGGAAATTACAAGATTCTTCTGAAAAGTTTCTCAAGATTAGTTCAGTTTTGCAAGTATTTCTAAAAGCTAAACAAAATTCAACAATGGCAACACTCTTGTCATTATTATGTTGACTATGTTCTTATTTTCTTCTTCTTTCTCAATCAGGTTTAGTCCTTAGTGGCTCCATGGCCATTCACCACTTCCCTCTAGAAAGCATGCAACACATATACAAGTCCCAGATTTATAAGATTTCACCCTATATTTCCTGTATATTTTCCCACTCTTAAGTTTATTTAAACAAAATGATGACCCAGTGACTTGGAATGTTTATTACACCCCTCTTCTACCAAACATTTTGAGACCAAAACTTTTAGCAACTAAGCACCATCTTTTCAACTAGCTGTGCTGTAATAACACCAAACATTGATTTCTGTTAATCTTTCTTTAACTGTTCCTCCTTGATTATGGTCTTTTTAGACAGTAGACCCTCATGATAGTTCAGGCCCCACTGAAGTTGATGTTTGGGTTATCTATATATTTCTCTGTACTTTAGGAACACTTGATACTTTCAATTATTGGGTTTTCTGTAAATTCAGAGGACAATATGAAAAAGAGGAGATAACCTGTATAAAGAGTACAGTTTGTGCATGCCTTCTGAGCTTATATGTCATGAGAACTAACATAACTTCTGAATCAAGCCTGGGATCTTGAAAGGTATTAAGATTTTTCCTATCCATTATTCTGGACCTGAATGGTGACTGTACTCTGTAAGAGTGTTTGGAAATGCACTGATTTGCTATACAGGAAGCAAAACTCTAGTGTTTAGTAGCCTGCTTCTATGAGGACTCATGGAGGTTGAATAATACAGTTGAAATTTGACTGCTACCTTCCAAACTTGAGTTTTGGTTGACTGTCTTGACTATCTGAAGCCAGGGAACAATTTGGCAGATGTGCATACAGGAGAATGATTCCAAAGACTTCCTCTGCTTGTAAATGTGAAGAATCAACATTTTTTTCCCCCTGGTCAGGTGTTAAAGAACAGAAGTGGTGCTTTCCTGAGGTACTTATTTAGAGCATTCACTGAATCTAAATCCTTAACATGTTTACATTGACTCTGAGTAAATTATTCTTTAAAAAGATAGCTTGTATACTTAGTTTTGTGTTAGCCTGTGTGATAGGAAAAAAAAAAAAAAAAGAGATGTCAAGTCAGTGGAGAAAGATCAGCATTTTAAAAGAGCGAGTTACATTTTGAGGAACCAGATTCACCTGCTCGGGTGCTTCACTCTGCTAACAGTATAGGGAGTTAATAACGAATCAACATACTAGTTCAGTTTTTTCAGCTAAAGGAGTGAAGTGAGAATGGATGAACCCAACCTAGAAACTGGAAGATTCAAGGCTTCTCAAGAGCTTATGTTAACAAAAGTTTCTGACTCCATTTCAGTTTTCCAGGTTCATGGCCCACAGATGTAGGCAAAAACAAACATTACAATTTGCAAGTGTTTTGGTTTTTTTCCTAAATAATGTTTACACCTTTTCAGAATTCTCTCAGAGAACAAACTGCTGGTCATCACCCAGAAGATACATTCTAGTCAGCTTGTGGTAGCGGTCAGGATTCAGAAGAATCATTGCTGAGGGCTGCTCGAAAGGAGCATTCAAAATTCTAGGGGATTTCAAATACTGTTGAAATTAGCCAGGGCTCTGATGTGGCATGGCTTTCATGAAAGTTTTCTGTAAATATATTTTTGGTCTCAGGAAGCAAGAGAGAGCTGCACAGAAATATTGAGGAAGTTTTCTCTGAACATTTTAACCAAGAAAAGACCTTTCATTTTTTATTTGGTGACTTATATATTGGAGAAATCTTGTTTTCTTCCAGCAAGGTCCCTTAATCATTTTTATGCAACCTCTGTGTTTAGTTAGAAAAGATATTCTTGGGAGAGAAAGTAAAATACCCATAAGAACTGTTACTCCTGTACAATTCAATTCAGTTCTTATGCTCTCATTAAATTTATTATTTTCTTGTAATTTGTTTCTAGACTTTTATTTACCGTTATTCTATTCACTACATATTAGTAAGTAGAGAGAATCATCCTCTTTCCAACTGTATCTGAAGAGTCGAGTTTTTGATCTGGTGCCATTAGCATAATTTGAAACCAGGTGGTATTAAACCAATTAAATTTTTTAAATTGATTTTTGCATTTTATGCAGTAAGGGAAATTCATTGATGTTCATTTTGGAAATGAGGTAACAATGACTTTTGAAACATTGCCAGCTCACAAAATGTAAAGTCAATATCACTTCATTAGCAAATTAATGGAACTAATTTTATAGTAAATAGCTAACAACTGTGCAGCTGGCAGGTCTGAGTTAGTAGTTACTCAGAGCATCACATTAAGTTCTGAAAGTAAAGTTCAAAAATAAATAGATTTTTTTAATCAAGAGTTTTATACAGTCCTTGTGAGTTTAATATTTTTCACCTTAAAAAGAATTGTGTTACAATTACTTTATGGAGTAAGTATGAAAGTTTATATTACACCTAGTCTGTGTCTTTAAACACAGTCCTAAATACAGTGGAGTGAGCAAGCACATTTCCATTTGAGAAAAGAATCAAAATATAAATAATTTCAGGTTGCTCAAAAAATTTCTCTTCACTTTTTTCGTGCAGGAAGGAAAAGTTCTAGAAATAAAATGTTCAAATGTACTGTTTGAGGGTTTTTAAGTTGATAAATAATGGGTTTGTTTGAGCCTTTTTCTATTTGTTTTTTGCAAACAAAGACTTGGTTCTCGTTATTAAACTGAAGTTCAGTTGGAATTGAAACATCATTTTGAAATGGCAGGTGGAAACTCCTAGCATTTTTCTTGTTTTCTGCTCATTTTTCTAGCTAAAACACTATGAAAAATTCAAAATGAATTCATGAATTGTTTCAGGCAGATGCATTTTTCACTGAGAAAAGCTTTTGCCTGAAGAGTTTCCCCCAGCTACAGTCCTGAATAATGCATTACAAGTAGCTTTGCCCATGAGATCACAGAGGCAATTGTACATTTTACTGGTGTTCCTCAGGAAATAATCCCTCTGGAGTTCTCTTCAGAAGGAAATCTCACTTTAGTTCTTAAAAGCTCTGCATGTTCTATATCATCGTTATGTTCAGCAGCTACACTAGAGAATAACTGAAACAAAGGCTCCTGCTCTTTCCAAGTGCTTCTTACCCCTTTTTCAATGGAATAGAACTATTTAGCCTCCAATCCTAACCTCACTCTTGTCCATCCAGCATGATATATTATAAGAAGTGGATTCTGTTCAACTTCTCCCATATAAGCATTTGAAAGTAGTCAAAAGAGAGCAAATCTGTGTCAGGACTTTGAAGCAGAGCCAACCTTACTGCATTTCTTTTAATGTAGTCACTTGTGCAGTATCAAAACCTTTTTCCTGTCCAAGCCTGGCTCCTCTTATAGCATCAATTACTGTACTTTAATGTAGCACAGTCATTATCTGTGAAATATCGTTTAGGATTTTCACTTGTGTAACCTGTGTCTCCTCTTTATTTCAGTGCCTATCTACAAGTGAAGGCATAATTTAGCTCTTTGATTTTGCCTCAAATTTCCAGTGATAGAAATTCTTCTACAACATTTCTGATATTCTAAAGAAAGTACAAAACTTCTGGAAAATCTAAATGCATTTAAAATGGTGTATTTGGATAAGGATTACTTTTCTGATTATTCTATATATCATTGGAATTGTTTCAGTCAAAGACAGCATTGAAATGCTTGCAGGACTAACATTATTATATCTATTACAATTTGGAAAAAGACAAAGTTGTCATTAATATTTTACATTCTTCCATTTATCAATTTTCAGTTTTTAAACATGAAAATATACAGCATATCCAGGTATTCATTCAGTTCCCAGTACCAAACCATCTTACTTGGAGGACCTTTACTAGCAGGACCTTACATTTCATTTAGCAGACTCTAGAGGAACCAGTGGATAAGGTTAACCTTAAAACAAACAGAACCCTGATCTCCAGAAGCATTTCAGTTCCTATCTTGGATCCATGTTGAAGTATTTTCAAGGATATAAGCCTTGAAGAATATCCTGACTATTTCTAGATAAAGAAGAACATGAAACATATTTTGCTTTATTTAGAAATGGTGCTATAGAGCTGCACTGTAAGGGTTACTCCAGAAAGTTGAGGGGTGACAGGAAATTCAGGATTTTCCAGGCACACCAGGGATATTGACTTTCTGAAGCTGACTAGATGATGTGAGCTACTTCCAACAATTCAATCTACTCCATTCAGAGAACAGCCAGTTTATAAGGGAATGCAATTTGTACAGGACTGTTTCAGGGTCACTGTGCTACAGTCCTCTTGACACAGCCAAAAGAAAGTCCTGAATAGAGGATGAGAAGTCTGATTGCTGATTAGCTTCAGTGTTATTTCAATCAACTCCCAGAGGGAAGTTAGCAATCTGCCCAGCATCCAACAAAAGATTGCTGTTAAAGGGCCATTATGATGGGAACACTCAGCTCAGAAAGGTTTTGGGTTTTTTTTTATCAGCTCGAGTTCTATTTAAGGACTTCTTGATTATAGGACTTTTACTGAATATATGCATGTGAAGTACCTTTGTTTCATTCACACTTACTACAGCCAAGCTGCATAGATTATTTAAAACTAAATACTCAAAAGAATTTTCTCAGAAGCAGTCTTCTCCCACAGATAAAGTGCTGCTAAATTCAATTGCTTAATGAACATGTTATGATTTCTTTTGAAGCTAAAAAGATCAAAAGGATACTATATCCATTTTCATAATATCACAAAACATCCTTAAGTGGATCTACCTTGAATAGTCCAGGTGTTCCTCACCATCTAAATACACAAAGAAACAAAAGCTTTATTCACTTCACTGTGATTCAAAAGTAAACCTTTTTTTAACATGAAAAAATTAATTAAAGAAGAATGGAATAGCCATCAGACTATTAATATGAAACATATTGATAGGAAAAGGGTAATGTTTTTAAATTCAAGGAAGCTCAATTTAGATCAAATATAAGAAAGAAGTCTTTTGTGATGAGAGTAGTGAAACACTAGAACAGGTTTCCCAAAGAAGTGGTCAATGACCCATACCTGGAACCATTCAAGGTCAAGTTAGACAGGGTTCTGAGCATCCTGATCTAGCTTAAAATTTTCCTGCTCATTGCAGGGAGTTGAACTAGATGACCTTTAATGGTTCCTTCCAACCCAAACAATTCTATGATTCTGTGATTCTATGAACACAGTAGAGGAAGCAAGCATTCTGATTTTCTCTTTACCAATTAGGAAAATATTTAATATTCTAATCTTGCTTTTATTCCCACAGAACAGCAGAGAACTATTACCTTCTTTCCCAGGAGTGTGAGGAAGATTAACACATTGGTACATCAGTACACAGAGGCATTCAGATATTATGGCAATATAAGATATATAAATAAATGCTTACAAATATTTACAGCTTCAAAAGTATAAAGAAACCTGCTAAGAATGCAGATACATTCAGTGTGTGCATAGTCTTAAACATGTTAGCTTGTACAGTTTTATATTCATTTCCTCCTAATTGCTGTTGGATCAGATTAACACATTCCAAAAGTAGAAACCTGACCTTTCTAATTAGTGTTGCAGACCTGGCATGATGGTATTTGAATATCTATCACACTGGCAATGAATCTGAAATCACTGTTGGTATTGTAAGACCCCCAGTTGAAACATAGCAAACTATTTCATCTATGATGTCTGAAGCAACTTGAACACGTGTAACAGCTCTAAGATACAAAAAAATTTCCAAAAACTTTTTTTTGCTAGTACAGGGAGTAATAATAACTTGAAAATACAGAAGTAAATTATATTGAGCCAGAAACTGTTCTTTTTTTGTTACTTCTCTGTTTCTATTTTTATTGTATTTAGAAATAAAGAAAAATACACTGTCAAACAAGGAAAGTCAAGAGCACGCTACATGGGGGAAAAGGGTTTTAAGGGGAGCTGCAGTATAAATGTTAATGTAATACAGAAGAGTTACACTCATAATTAAGTATCATGAGGTATGAATACCCTCACTGAGCCTTACTGTCTTTCCAGGCTAGTAGTCAGAAAGAAATGCTTATCTGGGGGTGTCTGCAGACTCTGCAGAGGCTTAACCAACTCTAGTTATGATCAGAAGTGACATTTGGGAGCTAAGCATGATGAGATTTTAATCACATCCAAAACCAAGCAAGTTTTGAGTATCTTAATGACGGACTTGGGTGCCCAGGATGGCTGGTAACCCTTAAGTGTATCCTCTGTTTCTGTTCATGCAATTGCACACATTAATTGACACCTGAGTTCTATCTGGAGTTTTCTGGGAGAAATTGAAGTACAGTTACAATAATTTCACTGGTATTTCATTCAATTGACAATACTACTATGACTATGCTAGTCTAGCAACAAAAATCTTTCTGTTTCAGTTTTCTCACCTGTCACATAAATAAAAAGTTTTACTGTAGGATCATACTGAAGTTTGAGTCATTAATGTCTGCACAGTCTAGTTAGATGCTAAGAGTAAAAGCACTAAAACTGTTCAAAAAATTTATATTGCATATATAAAAAATGTACTATAAACCTTTTACATATAGTGTTACACGTTGTTACGGTAAAAGTGTCACTTAACAGTCATATTTAACAGCTAAATGTTAGTTAGCAAAAAATGTCTCCCTGAGCCTTCTTATACTTGGGTTTGTGACAAACCAACACAAAATGCAGATATCAAAGCTGTGAAATCTCTGATTGCAGATGAAAGAGGCTTTGTGTGTGTGTGTATATGTGTGTGTGAGGGGGTGGGTTTGTGTATGTTCAGAGACATTTTCCATTCTAGAGCTTTGCATTCTTAATATTTTGTCATCTGTAACTGCCAGAACTCTACATATCAGGAGCTTTATGAACAAGTCAGCAAATGAGAAGACAAAAGCTTGTCTTTGTTATTAGTTCAGTTGAGTTATTCCACAACAGGTAAAGTATTTTGGAAGGTATTGAAAGTTAATTGTGAATTATGCAGAAAATTAAGTGAATATAAGAATAAAACCACAACTGAAAGTACAATTGTGTAGTATGCTAAAACTGTTTGAATATCACAGAATTTGTTTAGTTACTGTCATTTATCATCAAATGTCTGATGGTTTATGAAAAGGGAAACAACTACAGTGTCTTTGGATTACACACTTGGGTTGAAAAAGAACGTCATAGTCAAGGGTGCAGGGGAGTGAGAATTGCATCTTCTGTATCTTGCTGTTTCTGACTACATTTACAATTATGCCACAACAAAATTAAACTGCTCAGACTTTTCATTATAATTTTTCATTAGCATATGACTCTGGTGCGTCACAATTGCTTTCAGAGGAAGATCTTTTGAAACAAGGGCGTTTCACACGGGAGAAAGTGATCACCTATGCTGTTGTCTAGAACTGAGAACTACAAAAGACTGTAGCGGGTTGACCTTGGCTGGATTCCAGGTACCCACTAAAGCCACTCTCTCACTCTTCCTCTGCAACTGGACAGAGGACAGAGAGAAAAAAAAGCAGCTAAAGATTCATAAGTTGAGATAAGAGCTGGAAGAGGTCACTTACTGATTACCTTCATGGCAAAATAGACTCAAAGTGGGGATAGTACTTAAATTATTACTAACAGGATAAAAGCCATAGAGTGAGAAATAAAACAATCTTAAAACACCTTCCCCCCACCCCTACTTCTTTCCCTGTTCTCCATGTCCCCCCTAGAGGTGCAGGGGGAGGGGGAATGGGGGTTATGGTCAGTTGTTGTTTCTGCTGCTGCTCAGAGAGAGGAGTCCTTCCCCTGCTCCCGTGGGGTCCCTCTGCAGAGACCTGGACAGACTCGATCACCAGGCTAAGGACAACTCTGTGAGTTGCCAGGTCCTGAACTTGGGTCTCAGCAACCACATTCAATGATACAGGCTGGGGGAGGAGTGTCTTGAGAGCTGTTCAGCACAAAGGGACTTGGGGGTGCTGGTTGACAGCTGGCTCAATATGAGCCAACAGTGTGCCCAGATGGCCAAGAAGGCCAATGGCATCTTGGCCTGTATCAAGAATAACGTAGCCAGCAGGATTAAAGATGTGATCATTCCCCTGTAATCAGCACTGGTGAGGCTGCACCCCGAGTACTGCATTCAGTTCTGGGCCCTGTACTTTAAAAGACATTGAGGTGTTGGAGCATGTCCAAAAGGGAAACAAGGCTTATGAAGGTGTGGGAGACAGCATGGATTACAAATCTTGGAAGGAACAACTTCAGAGGCAGAAACTGCTGTTTAGCCATTACAGTCAAAAGAACAAACAAATTTCATGCAGACTGGTTATCTATTATAAATGCTTCATGTTCTAGCTTAATTCATGCAGATAACAAGGATTCCAATATTTTAAAAATTAACTTTAATAAGAATATTTTAAATAAAAATATTTTATTAATGGGAGTAATCAAATCTTACTATAATATAAATGAACAGCTATATCAGACATTTCCCCCCCTTTTACTCTTGAAACTTCACCAATAAAGTAAATTTGCCAACATTATACATTACTATGCTATCTCATTTGACAGAAAGTCAATATATGGATGACCAGATGGCTTTCTTTATCTCATACCTGACAGGTATGTATGGACACTTGCAGTTAAGGGATAAATGATCAGCAGCCATTGAGAAACCATTATGTCTGTCAATGTTTTTTTAATTGCTGAAAATGGGGATGGGAGCATTGGGTTGCTACCGTTAATATATCAATGTCTTTCCCTTTTTCTTTGTCTCTCTATGTAGAAAACCCATGGTGTAACTAGAAAGCACCTACTCAGATTTGGATGAATCATTCTCAGTATCAATAAAGCTGAGGAAAATGCAGTTTTGTAAATTTCCTTAACTCATTTTTGAGATGGTGAGTTTGCTATTACAGCCTTCTCATCCATGAGATGTGTATAAAAAATATATAAATACTCACAGAGATAGAACAAGGCATTTAATTATATCTAAATACATAGTTCATTTTCTGGAAATCAACTGTGTTTGCATCCCTATGCATGCCTTTAGTTTAAGTAGAGGAAAAAATATTAGGTCTCCTTTGATTTTGTTTTAAGAAAAAAAAAGATTTTCTTTTATTTGTTTCAAATTTTCTTTTTTAAAGATACACTTATTAAAATTTGTTGAGATTAGCTATGAGGATCTGGATTTCATAATGTGTATTCAGGTAATTTCAAATAATTTGCAATGTCAAATGTTATTCCTTAAAATAATTTGTTTTTCAGGTATTAAAATATTTAATTAATCTTGCAAGAAAGCAAAAGCACATTCCATGTAATTTAAGTGACAAATTGCACATCTTATACAGTACTGTCTGAGCCATGTATTTAATAAATAACAGTCAAGGTAGAAACATAGTGAATATTCTGGAATTAAAAATGCATTGAAAATAGTTATTTTTTTAATAATTCATAAATAAAAATGAGCAAAACAGAATACAAATGTAATTTGTGTTATTTCAGACAGATCAATGTGCTAAATGGAAAAAATTAAAAGCCAGATCTTGGAATTACCATGAGATTGTAACAGGACTCAGTATCAAGTTGCTTTAATACAACTGAGTTACGGATCATCCAAATGGTTCAGACTCAACTACAGTATGAACAAAACCACCACTTACAGAATCATAGAATATGATGAGCTGGAAGGGACCCACAAGGATCATCAAGTCCAACCCTTAGCCCTGTATAAGACCATCCCCAAGAGTCACACCATATGCCTGAGAGTATCATCCAAACACTTACTGAACTCTGTCAGACTTGGTTCTATGACCATTTCCCTCGGGAGCCTGTTCCAGTGTCCAACCACTCTTTGGATGAAGAACCTTTTTCTAGTATCCAACCTAAATCTCTCTGACACAACTTCAGGCCATTCCTGTCACTGGTCACCACAGAGAAGAGATCAGTGTCTGCCCCTCCTCCTCCCATCATGAGGAATGTTAGACTGCAATGAGGTCTCCCCTTAGTCTCCTCTTCTCCAAGCTGAACAAACCAAGTGACCTCAGCCAGTCCTCATATGGCTTCCCCTCAAGACTGTTCACCATCTCCATTGCCATCCTTTGGACACTCTCCAGTAGCTTTATATCTTTCTTCTATTGTGGTGACCAAAACTGCACACAATATTCAAGGTGAGGCCACCCCAATGCAGAGCAGAGCAGGACAATCCCCTCCCCCAGCTGGCTGGCCATGCTTTGCCTGATGCCCCCCAGGACACAGTTGGCCCTCCTGGCAGCCAGGACACTGCTGACTTATCTTCAACTGGCCATCGACCAGGACTCTCAGGTCCCTTTCTGTGGTACTGCTTTCCAGCATCTCACTCCCCAGTCTCTACCTTGTCCAGGTGCAGAGTCTGGCACATTCCCTTGTGGTTGTTGATTGCCCAGTCCTTTAATTTGTCAAGATCTCTCTGCAGGGTCTCCTTGCTTTCAAGGGAGTCAGTAGCTCCTGTGAGTTTTATGGATGAGGACTCAAGATCAAGGTTAAAAAGTGTACACACAAGCACTCAATATGTTTTGAAACTAATTTTTTTTTGTTGTGCACAATAGTATATGTCACTTTCTAAGTGACAAGTTCTATTGATTTCAGGGTGTATTTCTGACAGTTCAGCTCTAAATCTCTATTTGGACTCCCAGACACTTCATAATTTGCCACAAAAAATCCCTGAATACAAATATTTTTATACAAGCAATCTTCAGTGTGGCAGAAGAGCTGAGACAGGACAGTCCTCTGCTGCTTTTACTGTGTAAGGTTCTTGACAATCCCATGTCTCAGTGTCACCAGAAAGGTCATAACCAGTCACAGAGCACAGTCCACTGAATGTGTAAGGAGTCCTGGAAAAAGAAAATGAGATTTTTAAAGGTAGTGATGTTGGAGTCATGTTTTTGGACTTCAGAGAGAACCAGTTTAGGCATAAGTCAACTTGAGCGAAGAATATAGACACTTCCCCCAGCCATCCTTCCAAGTATTCTATTTTAAAGCTGCAGCTTCCTATTATATGGAGAATGGAATATAGTTATAAACTCCAATTCAGAGCTGTCAGTAATAATCGCTCAAGAATACTACAACCAGCAGGGTGGAACCCTGATTCTGTGTCTTAGTTTTCTGTCCATAACCTCCAAGGAAAGGCAAATAGAGTTACTGTGGTCAGAGGCACTCACAGCCTCAGTTCCACAGCTGTCTGCTTTGAATATACTGAAAACCAAACTGTAGTATATGTTCAGAAGACCTGCACCATTCTATTCATTCCCCTTCCCAACCTGGCATGCTCAGCATCTTCTGCACTCTTGCTTTTGGTATAGTATTTTTCCATGATAAAATACTTGAAAAGCAGAAAGTGCTACTCTTACAAGCATTCATGTAATTCTGCAGGTATCAGAAGGTTTGCCTCAAAGGTGTTTCAAGGTTCAATGGGTAAGTGAAGAATATAATATATCATAGAATCATAGAATCAGCCAGGTTGGAAGGATCTCTGAGATCATCAAGTCCAATCCTTGATCCACTACCACTGCAGTTACTAGACTATGGCACTAAGTGCCACATCCAGTCTCTCAAACTTGAGGAACAATCAGGGAGGTAAAGTGTACCTACTTATAGGATAACCTACTGGTTAACCCATTACTTCTGAGATAAATGTATTGTGATCTTTTAAAACTGTACACTGGGTCATCTTTTTTTTTTTTTTTCTTTTTTCTTTTCAAGCTATCCTGCAGAGAAAAATGCAGATGAAATATGGAACACTTACATGAAAACAGAATATAATAAACTTATGAATATGCTTTGTCTAATAACCCTTTTGTTCTTATTTCCTATTTGTGATGTCATTCGAGTATTTATCATGGTTTACTTTGCTGTTTTGTTTTCAAAAAGACTCAGAACATTTCACAGGTTGGTAAAGACATTCATGTCTTCGAAGAAGTTAATATCTTTAAAATTATATAGAGGTGATTTTCTATTTCTGTTTCAGCAAATTCAAACTATCTTTTCTATCATTAATCATTATGTTTGTAAGTGATACTTGAAAATTATAAGAAAATATTTAAGATTTCATCTAGGAAATGTTTACTTAGCTTTACCGCATGACTGTGTCAAGTCACTAGAAACATTAAAATCTTTCCTTTTGTATGACCTTTTCATATCCACAACCTGGAATCCATTTTTTGTGTAACACACGACAACTCAGGTCAACTTTCATGCATTTCAAAAGTCTTACAGTCTAAAATTATCTCAGTCAGCATACTCTTTCCTGACAGCTGAAGGAAATGGCCAGGCTCACTTCAGTGCAAACATTACATATTATTATTTTAATTCTCACCACCACCACAGTAAAGAGTAATCAGCAGGGATGCGTCGGAGGTGGGCCAGCAGAAGCCTATAGAGAATGGAGAAGGATGCATAAGGGCTGCGAAGGAGCGCCAGGTGAAGAAATCTATCTAGAAGTTCTTTAACCAGCTGCAGCTGCAAAAAGTGCCTGAGACCCAGCTATGGGGCGTGGCCTCACAGAACTTCTGCAGAACTCCCCTGTCTGTGCCCCCCCAGACCCCTCCTTCCTTTTCTCCCCAAGCCATCCCTTCTCCCTGTGTGGCTGGACATATTCCCTATGGCCAATCCCTCTATGTCCCTTATCACTGACCCTCAGGATTTGATGTTCCCAGCAACAAACCCACCCGAACCTTCTGTATTCCCCTGTCTATAAACTGACATCTTGTTTTAATAAACGCCATTTTGGGGTCATCCGTGTGTGACTGTCTCCTTTCCAAAGTGTGCCTCAAGGGTCTATCTCAGGGGATCAAACCCCTCCCACGATAGGGATGTAAAAAGCACAGAGTGGAACATCTCCTCTTGACCTGTAACAAGTTTTCTTAATACATTACATGCTTCTCCCAGCACTACTGTGTGCCTTTATGATTTCACAAGAATGCTTAAATTTCAGTTATACTGTTCTGTTTCAGTCAAAAAGGTTTCAGAATGCAAAGACTTTGATGCAACTGAGGGAGAGGTTCCTTTTTCTAAAGTGATACTTTCAAATTTTTTTCTTTCCTGCCTCTTAATAAAGTTTATCTATAACTGACAATTAACCTTCAAAATCCCTCTGGGCTGACAACTTTTGTCCAATTGGCATTGTCTCTGGAAGAGTAGGAGTTAATCACACACAGGAAGAAGGAAGGAGGTAAGTGCCCTCTCTATTAGACTATTGAAACCATTAGGTGTGTGAGTAATTAAAACCTCTGATAGCGCACTTTTATTAAGACTGATTTAGTAGAATGTGTCAGAAAGACATCAGGGTAAATGGAATCTTTTTTTTCCAGAATTTCACAGGTGGAGCTTGGATAAGGTCACTGACTTTCTCACTATTCTCTAGCTGCATGCTGGAATCACCAGACTTGATTAAAGTCTCTACATAGTTCAAGTCTCAAGTCTCCAGCAGAATCACTAGGATATGTCATAATTTCTTTGAAAAGGTCAAAAGCGGAAAAAAAAACAAGTGACCAGACTGCAACAATCCACTAAAATAATGTAGTGTAGATAGCATCTATATTATTTCAAAACATTACAGTCTGTTAAAAAAGTCTGAGCATGTTTTGGTACATCTATTCACTGAGACCAAACAAAAAAAAGTCAAAACACAGAGCTAGTAAATCACAGTTCCTCCCACATTTTTCATAAAGCTGCCAGGTCTTACTGAGTTAATCCCATAGACATATGGACTGATTTTTCAGTTAATCAGCAATTGTGGGAAATAAGAAAGAAAATCATGTTTAAGGGCAAGAGCTTCATACAGAGCCTTGCTCAACTTTGTTTTAAGAGACCTGAAGGACATTTTGAAACAAAGTTAGTTTGAATATAAAGAAAACCAAAAATATTTCAAATGGCAAAATAATTTTAAAAGTGCCTTTTAAAGAAAGAAGTAAATTAAAAAATATACAATGAACATACAGAATACTTTAGTACTGAAAAGTGTGCAGCAGTAAACATATGAAGCTACTAGAGAGCATCCAAAGGAAGGCAATGAAGATGGTGAAGGGCCTTTGGGGTATGCCATATGAGGAGCGGCTGAGGGCACCTGGCCTGTTCAGTCTGGAGAAGAGGAGACTGAGGGGAGACCTCATTGCAGTCTATAACTTCCTTGTGAGGGGAAGAGGAGGGGCAGGCACTGATCTCCTCTGTGGTGACCGGTGACAGGATCCAAGGGAATGGCCTGAAGTTGTGTCAGGGAGATTTAGGTTGGATATTAGAAAAAGGTTCTTCACCCAGAGGGTGGTTTAGCACTGGAATAGGCTCCCTAGGGAAGTGGTCACAACACCAAGCCTGACAGAATTCAAGAAGCATTTGAATGATTCTGTTAGGCACATGGTGTGACTTCAGGATAATCTTGTGCTGGGCTAGGAGTTGGACTCAGTGAGGGTCCCTTCCAACTCAGCATATTCTGTGATTGCATGATTCTAACCATTAGAAGAATGGAGCACGTCTCCCAGGAGAATGGTGATGTGTGACAACGAGCAAGACATTGGGCAAAGGGAGCAAGAGACCCACATGGATGAACAAGGAACTCCTGTCATTACTCAAGCATAAGCAGGAAATACACAAGAGGTGGAAAGAAGGTCCAATCACTTGGAATGAATATAGAGATGTTGTCAGAGTACATGGAAAGAGGCAAGGAAGGCCTAGGCCCATCTATTCTGTGACAGTTCATTTTTACACGTGTGTGCATACACCCAGTTTGTGTGTCCTGACTACATATTTTTTCATAAGGGATAGGCAGAGTTCTGCCTTTTCCTGACACTCAAGCCTGGAAAGAAATGTTTCCTGCAAAGGTTTAAAGATTTCTAGTCAGTGTTGGCATATTGTCAATCCCAGACTTTTCTACTCTGGCAAGTAATGATCAAGAATTCTTGTTCTTCTGAGTAGACCATTAACAAAATCAAGGAACAAAGACATTGTCCTATTTCATATAATTGCTCCCTGAAATGGTAAATGATTTCCATATACCACTTGTTTTGTGTAATTGTATTTAACTTCATTAATCAAAGTAAATAGCAAGATCCTTCTAGATTTTCTTATTTCTGTGTTGTCCTACCTTTTGTTCTGAAGTACATCTGAGAAGAATGCTGAAATAAGGCTGAAGCCCTTGAGGAAAAAAGTGACAGGATGTGGGTGACACTTTTGGAAATCACAGGGAAAAATAAATATATATACATGGAAATAAATAAAAAATCTACCTTGCCTTAGGACACGTACATTTTAATAGTTTGATGGTATCTGGAGCATGAGTCAAATTTTTTGAGTCCTACTTTTACTAGTATGAATTCTTGACAAATGCTAGGTTACTAAAATACATAAAATTTCTCAAGAGGAAATAACTACACTTCCTTGAGGTAGGCTTTCTAGGTACCTGTCAGCTGGTCTGCTTTAACCTGACTATTAGTGATGAACCACTAAGAGCGGAGGGAGAGCAGAACAGCATTTACTTTATTCAGGTTCTAACATCAGAAGGAAGTGGTTTTCTACAGTCCTCTGAGGAAAGAAACAATTTGCCACTCCAGGAGATTTTTCAGACGAGACTCCAGTGACAAGCAAATCAGGGACAGAAGCAATGCAGTACTGTTTGATATTAAGGGGGACATCAGCACAACATTGACAACCGCCTGGAAAATCATAAATATGAAGCCTAGAGGCAGTTGGAAGAAAACTAAAACAAATAAAAAAAGCAAAACACTCAATGCCCCAGAGGAACTGTGGCAATATTATTAGAAGCCACTCTGTATCTGGTATGACAGATATGCAACGACTAAAATCTCTTTTTCTTGGTTAGCAATTTAGCTGATTTAATTTCAATAAATCTTTTCACATCTTGTCTTGACTGAATTTTTCGTTGCTTTGTGGCCATATTTGCCAAGGGCAAATATGTGGAGTTAGAGGATAAACACATGCTACCTTCCAGAGTAAATAAAGCATTGCAGAAAACCCTATTGTACCTCTACCAATTTATTGACTTAGTACCTTTTGTATGCATGTGGAAACAGTCTGCCCATGGTTGTTTCTGTCAGCGTATTGCAGCCTGGGACACCTGATACAGAAATAAGGCTTAAGAAGTACAATGTTCTTATAGCTACTCCTGCAGCAAATCTTGAAAGCATAAGCTTGTGGACCTCTATAAATTATGGATTATCTTAATGCAGCAGGTAATTGAGACCTCTTTAAAATTTCCAGTACAATTGAAGGGTATAAAATATTATATAAATACTAAGCATCAGTATTAATGATTATTTTGTTTCCTTGTTTATGACTGTTTGTTCTATAAAGCAAGAGAAGCAAGAGTATTAAATTATAATTTTGTCAATAATTTTATTAGTTTCTTTGTTATAACACTTAATAATTTTTTTAAAAAATAAGCCAGAGGGAAGAAGATGAAGTGGAGTACCAACAGTTATGTCCTGAGTAAAAAAATCTTTTTGATGAGGCAGTTTAATATGAGATTGAACAAGATTTTTTTGTGTGTGTTTCCTGTGTTTAAAGCTGATTTAACTATGTCCGAATATAAAGTGAACATAGAAAAAAGAATTTAAATTCTGCAGAAAACTTAAATGTCATTTCACATTGACATATCTGAGAGGGTTTGCTAACTGTCAGTGAATGAGCTGAGGTAACTGAAGTAATAGCTATACCTCTATCATTGGACTCATCTGACTTGATGAACTGGTCAAAAGATCAATAGCAGATATGAATTTAGACCTATGGTATTCAGAAAATAATTACCCTGCATTAAGAATAAATGACGGTGATAAGCAAACTAAAACAGTGTTGTTCTAGGCAAATAAGAAATTCTATTAAAAAAACCCACACAAAACAGCAAAGCACTAGTTAATGTTTATTATTAGAACTTTTTTTTAAACTGTTATTAATATAATTAATAATTGTACCCTGTCCTAATCCCTAAGTTTCACTGTCTGCTTTTTGTATTTAGCCAACAATCCATTTTAGTCCTTTCACTGAAGAAATCAAAGTACAAGATTATTTAATTGAAGAGCTATCTATGACCTTTCATATGTATAGTAAAGAATCTACATGTTAAAACTGTTCTGTTCTTCTTAGTAAGGAATTTTGGGAAGAAAAGGAAAAGTTCACAGACAAAGAGACTTGATTTTTTGAGGCTGTGTCTAGACCTTATACAATTAGTGCTTGGAGCCAGGTAAAACAGCAGATGGTAAATAGGGAAGTAGACACCAAGCAGAGCCTTGCCTACCTCACTGTTGCCTTTAGCAACCTCTGATCTTTCCAGCAATATGCTTCTCACTCAGCGAAATCCACCAAAGCATGAATAATTGCTTTACTGCTCTTCCATATTTTCTCAAAAATGAAGAGACAGACAAGCCATTAAGGGTTATGACTGTAAAAGAGATACTTCTGAAAGAGGTTGTTGTTGTTTTCCTTGACATGTAGGTGGTTATGCCTTTTGGTCATTTGCATCCTTCTGGCTCCTGGATAGGCCAAGCTGTATAACTGGTGTTAATACAACTTAAACCACACACTTCTCACTTAATACCTGCAAGCACATTGAGCTTCCTCACTGAAACACATTAGAAACTCACCCATGCAGTCAGACAGGCGTGTGTGCAACTTTTTTCTGATGATCAAACCAACAGAAGGGAATGGGACACCTCTGGTACTTTGTGCATCTGCTTAAGTGCTTTGACAGTTTCAACATAAAGTATGAAGTACTTTTACAAGACTCAAAGTGCATTAGAGAAGCAGTGCCAGGACAGTGAAAGACTGATGAAAGTAACAGGAAGAAACATGCTGAAATAAATATGAGTCGTCTTTCAATACAATAAATTAGCTTATAGGGAGATTTCATTTAGGCACGTGTGAAAGAAGTCACTCAAAGACAAATACATATCACCAGTACAGATAAAAATTATATAGCTGGCTTCGTAGAAAATAAATTCTTATCTTGGGTTAAAAAGCAAAGCCTTTATTGCTGCTATTAGCAGCTTTATTCTGCTCATTGTCCTCATAGAAGCTTCAGTCAGGCATTGAGATTTGGGAACAAAAGATACTACCCATTCATTTGCACTCAAATTATTGTGCTCAAATAATTGGCCCTGTGATACAGGACACAAAAGTTGCTGTATCTCTGTATTGCATATACCTCTCATGATAAGTAGACAATTGCTGTGAGTGTTCTGAGGTTTCTGACTGCATTTTTCCTTGGGGTCATTATTTCCTTAATTCTGTATTTCCTTGAAGTGGTTTTCTTAGGTCATTAATTAGCATACTCTTTGACTTGTTTCCTCCTTGTGATCTTTATCCTATTGCTGTGTATAAATGTATTTGTGTATATGTTATGTTCAGTAGCATTTTTGCTCTCTGCTGAGACTCATACTTGTTATTTGGCAGATGAATACTGGCATGAAGAATGATTTCTCTGAACTTTTCAGGAGTCCAATTAGCATACGACGGTTGTACAAGGGGTTCCACTCTAGTGAGCCCCCTGAGCCACTCTTCACTGATGTGCAAATATGCAGGCAGCTTGGCATAATTACAGTTTTGCATAATTATGAATAATTTTTGTTTATGGAGGATTAATGCATGAGATGTTATTACCATATGCAAGGGGTTACCTTTCCAACAGAAAGGAGATAAATGTTTATGAAGGTATGTTGTATGGGTTTGGTAAATATTTGCCAGAAGATGAATATGTATAATTCCCAATGTGCAGTGCAAGGAATATTCAGAGATACTAATCAGTCTTGGTGACAGTATAGGACTAATGTCATTTCATTTGCTATGAGCTGTAAAGGCAAACCCCATTCATAGAGGAGCCTGCTGCTGAAAATACAGAAATTGCATAAAAAGCACGAGCAAGATCCTGATGTAAAGTGGCACAGCTCCATTAGATGATTGTATCTTAGTGAGCTTCCATTTTAATCTCCATGATTTGGAGAAGAATCCTATCCGCTTCCATTTTAGCTACTTAGCTGTGCTGTAATTAATGGTCAGATGATATGTGAGGCAATTCATGGTGGGATCTGATTTTCTCCTAAAATATCATTAAATCAGGACTTGAAATCAATGCACTGTAATCAGACTATGTTTTCAGTTGTGCTGATGACAGTCATAAAAGACTATTTTGTGAAGTCCAGTGCTCTCCAATGACCTAGTTATTAAATTAATATTTCTCTAGTTCTCTACATCTTAAGTTTATGGATCCTGATGGTTGATCCTTCCAGTACCTAAAGTGTGACTACAAGAAATCTAGGGGATTTTTCAAATGGGCATGTAATGATGAGACAAGGTGGAATGGTTTCAAAATGAAAGAGTAGGTTTAGATGAGATATTAGGAAGAAATTCTTTACTGTGAGAGGGATGAGGCACTGGAACAGGTTTCCCAGAGAAGTGGTGGATGTCTCATCACTGGAAGTGTTCAAGGCCAGGTTGGATGGTATCCTGAGCTATCTGATATAGTGGACGGCATCCCTGGCCATGGTGGGGGAGTTGGAACTAGATGATCTGTAAGGTCTCTTCCAACCCAAGCCTTTCTATAGTTCTCTGATTCTATAATTTATCAATCACTTCATTCAGCCTCTGCAGCATTTTCCTAAGGAAACAAAGTTTAAGGTATCACATAGAAGAAATGTGTTTCTATATTCATCTGTATGACTGTCTCAGCCTCACACAGTTAAATCTGAAACCTCTTAGTCTATTTTTATTCAATCTGACACACGGCTATCAATTCCAGAGCACTGTTTGCCTATAATTCTTATAATAATGTGTATGGAGAGAAGAGAGCTGCTCAGTGCTTACTAAGAAAAAAGCTTGAGCATGACCTCAGCCTTTATTGGACAATAGAGAATCAATGTAGGGGTGTGAAAAAGAACAAAATACAGTAAACACCTCAACTGTCAGATAAATCATACAATTGCACAATCATAGAATGGCTTAGGCTGGAAGGGACCTTCAGGATCATCCAGTTCCAACCCCCCTGTCATGGGCAGCAACACACAGAGTAATGGACAGTTTCTATTGTAATCTAGCCTATAAAATGAATGTTTAAACGGAGCGATGAAGAATCAGCATCCAAATACAAAGCAAAATCACAGGGTGCTTTAATGAACAGGTTAAATCTTTAACAGAAAAATCAATTGCAATGGTAGTACTCATTTTTTTCTTGTCTTTTTAATAATTTCTACAGGTTAGATAAGACTTGAGGATATAAAGACTCCAGTGGAGACATAAAAAACTTGAAAGTGGTAGGGCACCACTGAAAAAAAAAAAGCCTACAGCAATTCAACAGCCTCAAACACTTGTAGAAGAGCTGCACAGGGAACTGCTATAGTATTAAGTGACATGACACATTCTTTGTAGAATTTTATGAATGTGTCAGCATATGCACATAAACCTAACTGTATCCAGACCAAGAATACATGTTTAATCCCTCTTCAATAAACCTGTTAAGATATTCATGTGTTAAATTGTTCAAAATTGAAGTCTTGATGTTTTACTACAATTAGGTGTTTCCTAACCTTTTATTAAATTTTTTCCAGGACAGTTTCACTGCTACATTGAACAATCTTGTTAAAAAATATGTTAAAGTATTAAAAGTAATCTGGAGTATTTACTCTCTCAGTTTGTCCATCCCTACACATCCCTGCAGTCCATGCCTGCCTGACTGGATGAATACTTGTTGATATCAGTCTCATGACTGTACTCCAACAAAATCCTTATATGCTGATGATTTCAGCCACATTGTATCAATATTAGCTACAGCACAGTAGGGTTTACAATAAATCTGTGATTACTTAATCAAGTTAGCTTGATTAAACCCCATCTACTCTTTCTTACTTCTTTACTGTCTTCAAAGTACCATTTAAAATAGAAACCATAGTAGCTGTTTATCGATTCAGTTACCTAGAGGTGCAACTTGGAAATTGTACAAAAAGGGTCAAATTTTTTCACCAGAATTCTTACCCAAGGCATTCTTGGTGCCTGCACTTACCTTCAACTGTCTCTCTTCCCTTATCAACCTTCAGAGTCTACTTTTTCCTATTCATACAGTCCTTTCAGCGTTGTTATAAGGTGGCAATGGGGAGATTGCCTTTACTTTTTTAAGCATTTATATTAGTTTACATTTTTATCTGTCTTCTTTCACAGAGTATTAAACCAAAATAGAATATGCCATTTGAAAGCTTCCTCTTACATTTCTCCATTTGAAAAATGTCCTTTGCAACACAGAATGTTTATTATAGAATTCCTGAAAACTAACAGTTTGGGGTTTGTAACAATTATTCTTATCTCACATTCACATTGATGTTTAGCAAACACTTCTTTTGCCACAGTACAAAGTGCTTTCCAATTGAATAGCCACAAAGTGTTTTTAACTGAAACAATGTCAGATAAAGATAGTTATCTGTCCAAATGTTCTATATTTCTATATTTTTTCAAGGTAATAAAAATTGCATGTTAAAAGGACATTTTATTATTTTTCTGAAAAACAAACAAACAAGCAAACAAAAAACTGTTTCAGTTTTAAAAATGTTTTAATATAACCCTCCTGTTTATTTCAGTTAGTGAAGAAGTCTCAGAGTGCCAAAGAAATACTTGGATTCCAAAATGCAGGTAAACAATCTTGATGAAATGTAATTTCCATTTATCTTTAAAAAAACCAGGCAGTGGTGACATAAGCAAGCTGAAGCTAGTCCTTAAGCCTTTTTCAGAACAATGTTGAGGCCATTAGAATAATTTCAGCATGTCAGACCACTGAAAATTTAGGAGTGAACCTAAAAAGCCAGCAGAATTTAAATTTCCTTAACACAGATGAAACTATCATTTTCTTAAAGCCGTAATATAAACTCCCAAGATCTCATGATTTGCAAGGCTAAGCTTGTGCCCTACATTAAAACAACCCAAATGCAGGTAGAAGCAACAGGTAGTGAGTTGAAGGATGTGCTTTAACATGTTTGCCTTGCACTTTCTGGGATTAAATTGAGTAATTGTATTTCCAAGACCCACTGACTCATATTTTAACAGAATTTAAAAAAACTCTAAAAATGTTCAACAAAATAAGGAAATAAAAGTAAATACAATAGTTTAAATCCACTGATATAAAATTACTCTTGTTTAACAAAGTTCATGGCTTTCATTACCTTTCTTGCATCCTAATAAATCCAGGTAAAGTAGGTATTCATGCAGATGCACACAAATAAATTCTATTTAATTTTGCCTCAAAGATAAATAAATTGCAAGGGGTTTAGATACGGTCTTTTCATCAATTTAAAAAAACAAAAAGCAGAGACATAGATAGCTGCTTTAGAAACTCCCAGTATTTTCTTTATAGTAAATATAAATCATCAGAAGAAGGATGAAAGGTCTGGATTTGTTATTTTGGAAGGAACATAAAGAAGACAAGAGTTTCTTAGTCAGTTCAAGACAAGCACTGCATTTCCTAGGTTTACGATGGATAAAATCTCTAAATTCTTGTTAAGTCAATGGGCCTTTGCTGTCATGATTAAATAAATCTGACAGTTAACTGATTCTGAGACAGCAAAATTATTATAAGGTTTAGAAAACCTATAGCAACTCCTCCTGTCTCACAGTTAGCAAAACTAATGCATCAGATGTTCAGCATCTGTTGTGTGGAACTAATGATATCCATCATGATAACACACAAGACTTCATATTTTCCCTTACTGTGATCACAAAAGATAGCACAGCATCAGAGAAGCAGTATGCCACATCCTTACAATGGATTAAATGACATCTCTCCTCTGAAGTATGTGGGGTCACACTGAACTGGATCATCTGAGAGCAGTAAACTTTGATTTTGAACATAATTGTTAGACAATACCTTCTTGGGGAGATCGTTTTTACTGGGATCTGGGGCTTTTTTTAGATTGTTCAGGGTTTTTTTTACTATAGTAGAATTAAGTCACTCATCTCATTAGAATTTTACTAAGGTCTTCAATCTCTTTCTGAAGAACCTACTAACAGCTATCAGATCACTACAGCTTTTGACCTGCAGTTGGCTTTTTCAGTTGGCTAGAGCAACAACAAAGCAGAAGGAAGCTCATCTACTTTTTTGCCTCTACCTCTCCACTGAGCAGCTTCTATAAAGTTGTTATTACTAAACTAATTTGACCTTCAGGATCTCACCTGCAAGTGTTATGAAACTTGCAAAGTAGCTTTATAAATGCAAAGTCAGAAACCCAGAACCCATTATGCTTGATAAAAAGATGTTCCTGACACTCCTTAAGCCATAGGCTAAATATTTACATTAAAAAGTTGGTTTCTAAGCAAGGGATTTTGGAAAGCTATAGGGGGTTTCTACATTGTTTTTTTATTTCACTGCATTTATGTCACAAGGGCATTCATTAACACTGCAATCCTATGAATAAGCAGAGATCATACACAGTTCAGTAACATTTTGAAAAGTCACAGGTAGGGTGACTTGCTACAAAACTTTGAATGGCCATTTCAGGTAACTGTATTAATCTACAACTAAATGACACAGTGCTCTTTTTGACACCTGAACAACTGCTTAAAACCTAGCTCAAGTTAAAAGACAGTGATATCTTAAGCTATTTATCATAATTTGTGAACCTCTAACCAATATACTGTGAACAAGTTTCTCTCTAATAAACACGTGCTAATTAATTAGTACCTGTCATCTTTATTCCTTTCAAAGCCACTTTAGTGAATTCTAGGAGAAAGAGCAAAAACTCCATGGGTAAGGAGTCATAGCATGGCATGCTCAGCCTAGAGGCAAGCTTTCCAAACCCAACTACAAACTGCACCAAGAAGACTGGTGCTGTAATAATGAATTAGGGTTATGATAGGGACAGATACACAAGGGAAGGCAGCATTTTGAGCACACATATTTTGTTCTCAAGGCATCCAGTTGTGAACTTTTCAAAAGTAACATGGTCTTCAGAATTCTTGAGTTTTTACAGATCCTGTAAAATTCATCTTGAAACCTTTAGAACTGGATCTTAAACACAACATAAAGAATTCATAGCAATTGAAGGTAAGATAATACGCATATTACACAACTGCAAATCTCTTTTGGCTGACCTTTTGGAATATATTTTCTTTTACATTTTAAGTTTTCTTTCCAAGTATAACAAAAGCTATTGTGAAAATTAGTATTTCTTATTTTGTCTATCTAACAAAAAACGACTGGTATTCCTGTCCACCTCTGCAAAAATCTAAGGTAAATGATTATGCATCAAGTCCTATTCTGAACAGAGCTATTGAATGATGACTTCTAAATTCACCTTAATCTCTGAATTATAAAAGTATGATTTTAGAAAATTTTTGCATCATCACAGTTTGAAAGACAGAATTTCTTTCAATAGTGACTTTTGATTCATGCATTTCAAAGCAAGTTGAAACAAAATTCTTACACTGCAGATTCAGAAACAGATAAAGAAAGGCAATGTGGCACACTAAATCGGTCACTAAAAAGGCAAGAATAAAACTGAGGTCACCTGGGGAGTAGTCTAGCATCTATATAAGGATGCTAGACTGTTTAAGGGCTACCTTTCCTCTCTCTTCCATGTACATATGACAGCAGTAGTTTTCAAGACAGGAAAGCAGCCTTTGTAAAGTTTTGTATGTCCTATTATCTAATCAGGCAAGTCCCTGCTTTGCTGCCATTGAGACCAGGAATAATCCTATTGGAAATAACAGAACTAAAAGAGGTGTTGTGAAGGTATATGAAGTCCCTATGAAGGACATTGGGAAAACTGCTCTATCATCCTTTTTTGACCTTGGCTTTCAAACAAAACAAGAGATTATTTCAGGTTTAAAAGAGGATAATCATAAAACCAGCAAAAAGGATGCTTTACTTGGCATAAGTGTTTGCCGCTTAGTACTGAAGAAGTCCTTCCAGATGGAGAGAATGGCTTTCCTTGAAAATGCAGGAGGTAATTTAACAAAATTAGCAAAGCTCATAATGCCTTTGCTGAAAAAAAAAAAAAAAAAAAAAAAAAAGTATAATAAGCCAGTGCCAATAAGGACCAAGTTATCAATTTCAGCAAAATTTATGACATGAATGTGACTGCGATCAGAGCTCAACATGCATGTTAAAAGCTTATGATTCAGAACCAGTTTCAGCCGGAATAATAGGAAGAAATGCTTAAAATAGAACATTTTCCAAAATGAAGGACATTTTTGTTCTTGCAGGGAAGTAATTCACTTTCCTCTGAAATACCAAGAGTCACTGGTGAAAGAAGAAGGCCTGATACAAATAGTGATAGATTATTGTGGAATCCTATGTTCTCAGATTCTTACTAGTTTAAAGTATTATAAACTAGAAATATCACTGCTGTAGCAAAGAAGTTTCCCTCACATATTCCTCATTCACATTCAGTTGAAATAAGCTGTTGATATCTCATAAGTGAGAAAAAGAAAGGGGAGTTAAATCCATTCAAAGTAACTCTCTTAATGCATGTTGGACAGCCTCAGGTTATTAAGAGGCATTACTGTACTGTCTGTTCCCTCTTAACTGAAGAGATTTCATAAATCCAAGTTAAGAGCATTCTCCATCTTTCCCCTTTCTTCAGACTGAATGTCAATTTACAAAGCATCATATGTGCAATAAGACAGCATGCAGAAAAATTGGGTGAGTAGAAACTAAACAAAAGGCAGGAACCATGAGTCTTTTCTATATCCTTCCTCGAAAGTAATACTACAGTTCTTTTTTAAGTACATTTTTATACATTGAAGTTGTTTTGTCCTTTACAGAGAATGCATGTCCTGAAAATAAATCATGCTGCTTATATTATCTGTCTGTTTGATGTTGATTATTGCCTCTAGATGACCTATCAGTGACAAGTATGAGCTTATGCTGATGTGCTTTGCACTTGGGAAAACTTTCAAGAAAAAGATTTACATGGGAGTTATTGTGGATTACTTAGTGAAAACATACACTCAAGGTGAAGGAGTGTAAACTAAATGGATAATTAAATAAAAGGCACAAAAAACTAGAGAAAAAACTGTAATCTGCTATCTTGGGTAACAAGGCCCTTAGTCATGTCTTTAAAAAGTATGGATTGGAATTAGAAACGAAAAAAGTAATAACAATCAAGGTACTAGAATTTACATGTATAAAATTTTCTGTGACTTAAACCGGCTCTCTGGAAGTTGCTTAGTGCTTTTGCACAACCTCAGAATTTATCAGAGGAAAGACTACATAATCAAAAATTGTAGTTTTCCTGCCTGATCTTCCCTTCCTTTTGAAGTGAAATACTCTTCCATATACCCAAGTCTATAGACAACATTTTATTTCCTTCATTGTTGGAATTTTTCCATCCTTCTTCAGTCAAAGTGAAATGAAATGGCTTTCAGTAAAAATTTTTTCTCTTCCTCCTCAGGTTCACTGGCATAAGTGTGTGCATAATGTCTTATTTTGTATTTCTTGGTCTTTTTTTCAGCATATTCTCTGATCATTTCTTTTTCTCTAACCTTTTAGCAATAGATCTGCAATATACAGGCAGGCACATCTGAACACAGAGGCTTTTGGAAAGTGAATGACTATATAGCTTTATGAGTTTCCCCAGTTATTTCTTTCAGGAAGAAAAACAGGGAAAGGACATTTTGTCACAATCTTTGGGTAACATCGTTTTAGTTACAATTATTACAAGGTCTTTGATAACCCTTTGACATTTATATGGTGTGTTATATACAATAACACCTACTTATCCGGAATACATTATTACACAGGGAATAATCCTTAACTTGGCCTTTTTTAAAATTCTCTTTCATTTCTTTCTCAAAGCTCTAGATAGCGTCACAAAAAACACTCTAGCTTTAGATAAATAAAGAAAAGTTGCTGCCTTCTTTGCCAACCTCAATTAACACTTCAAAATTTTTAAAAATGTATAGTGATTAAAAAAAAGACATCATGTTTTGAACAATGGCCACAGTGTTAACAACAGCTTATCACAAAGCTGTTCCTTCAAATGACATTCATACATGGGACAGTTAAGCTGGAAAAGACCTACGTATGTGAGCAGACTTTCTAAACTATTAACCCTTCAGTCCATTGTACTTTATGGAACAATAATCTAAATGAAATTGCAAAAGCTGACATGCAGAAGATTAAAATATTTTTATCATTTATTTAGACATCATAGATCTTGTCCATGCAGCACTAAATTTGTACTTTTAAAAGATATTAAGAGTCATAGTCTCAGGCAGATATTCCTTATTTATCCACAAGTTATCAGGAATACTAAGATTATCTTCAAAAACTGCCTGACTTTTCCTGAAAATGTTGAGGAAACTGCTTCTGGAAGGAAGAGAATTTTTTAAAAACTGTTTCTACTAGCAGGAAACTCTTGGAAAGATTGCCCAGAACATTTTGTGTCTCTTTATTTTTCTGCAGTATGACTTAAAGGAGATTTGTTCAAGCCCAATCTTTACCAGTGAGCCTTTGTGTTGTCTGGCAAAGCTGTTTTATCTTTACTGTCCCTTTATGAGCAAAGTTAGTCAATGTGTGAGGGTGTTTCATTACTTTTTTGCCTCATGGAAAATGTCATTCTAATAGTGATCACTTATGCCTATTTTTGTTTTGGCCAAAAGCTTTAGGGGACTATTTTAACTTTTCTTAAAAATCAAACATTTTTCAGATTAGAAATTCTAAGGAGAGACATTTTAAATTGAAAAATAAGTTTGGAGTTTTCACTTGTTCATGAAAGGTTGTCATTGCTTTCTGCAATTGTATTCATTCAAGTGGAAGACTCCTTCAAGAAAAAATTAATGGAAGTTTTTAAGTCATCTCCTTATATTTCTTTTCTATTTAAGACTGTAAGTTTTCTGGAGTATAGGCTTTCCAACCCTAATGTTTTGGTTGCACTAAACACATTCACATTGAAATCTGGTTTTAAAATTTCTAGTGCTTTGCTAACAAAAATAATTTCTACTGTGTCCACTGTGAAGCCAGAGAAATGCAAGGAAATTTGAACTGAAGTCACTTGCTACCATTCAAGGCATATTAAGCCTGGCTTGCACCACTAACACTACATTTTTGAAAATCATCTGAGTAAGAATGACATCCTTCCTCTATTGCTGGGAGGTTTTATTTCTTGGGAGTTTATGTTGTTTTGTTTTAAATTAAAAACAAACAAACAAAAAATGTAAAAAAAGGCCAAACCCAGAATATAAAAATCATTAGAGAAGCTAAAGTAACTGTGACATACAGAATGGACCTGCCAACTTATGCCAACTTATGTATCAGAAATTATGGTGGTTTTTGTTTGTTTGGTTGGTTTGGTTTTTGTTTGGTTGGTTGTTTTGTTTATTTGTTTGGTTTTGTTTTGGGGTTTTGTTTGGTTTTTGTTTGTTTGTGTTGTTGTTGTTGTTGTTGTTGTTTTGTGTCTCCTCTGGCAACATTTTCCTTTATCTTTTAAAGGTGTGATATGTAAATAAATCCTCTCCAGAATGTCTTTCAGGTTGTCAGACCTTTAATCTTTCCTCAGTAACCTCTCTTTCTCCTTAACAGCTTCAGAAAATTTGAGATTGGGCTAGAGAGAAATGCAACTGTAGCATTTAAGGCAAGCACAAAGTAGAAATTCTGAGTTGGCCTGCTGTCTTTTTGCCAAGGGTCCCACCTGAAAGTTCACGTAGCTTCCACAATGTCTAAAATACAATCTGTGGATTTAAATTGTCCTAAGAGAGTATTCTCCTAAGTGACAACATTTTACATTTTCTAAAGGCGAGGAAGGTCTAAACCAGGAAGATGTTACTTGGGTTGTTTTACATATTACCAGTGGCAAGGAAGGTAAATTGCTCACTTCACTGCCACAAGGAATTCAAAGGAGGACAGAGGAATAACATTTGCAATTTTTGATGTAATGCTCTAAAATTAAAGCTATGGAGAAAGAGGACCTGGATTAAATTTATTGTCACTTACTGATGTTCACAGCTTTGAAAAAAAAGAAATCGCCCTATCCTATTTCCCATCTTTTCAGCAATAGAATCACACTTCTGGGACATTTTTTCAATATATATCTGACCCCTCTATAAGCAAGCAGGGAGTTAGAAAATCATATCATATACAATAGCAAGTTAATGAATTTCTTTTATAAGAACACAAGGGTTTACTTGCTTCTCTTCCTCAACAGCTTGGTCACCTCTCAGAGCAAAAGATCCCAGAACAAAATAGAATTTTGTTTTGCTAAAATAGAATATGATATTAGCCAAGTGACCAATTACATGTAAAACTGTTTCACAAGCTTTGCTATTTACTTACTCCAATATGTGTCAAATCATTCTATGTCTCCTACTCATCAACTTGTACATTTGTGCCAGGAAAGACTATAAATTTGTTTGAAGCGTCTTGGGACCAAAACAGGTGTTTTGATACTGTCCCATATAATGTTAAGAGAAATTAATGTACAGGTTTATTAATTGTACAGTATCAGAAAATACCTCTCAAGAGCAAATGGCACTCTTTCAAGATCCACAAGACTAACCAATCTTAAATTTTGCTCAGTTCAGTTTCCACAGAGGAGACATGAGGGAGTGAAGGCATCAAAAATCAATAAAAAGGAAAGCCATCTGATGCAAAAATCATGTCAATAATCAGAGAGAGATAAAATTAAACATGAATTCAGGGAGACAGAGGGCAAAGACTGGGGAGTAAGGTTAAGTGAAAAATATAAGTAAATACACTTGTCCTAACTTGAGAGTTACAGAAATAGCACTGTATATTCCATGTTGTATATTCCATGCTATGAAAATTAATAAATTTTCATAGAAGATTTTAAATTCTCTACCACAGCATAACTGCAAATTGGGCTTGTTAAATGAGATGGCAGAATGCAGATTAGTTGAATAGCTCATGAATATGCTTCCATAGCTACGGCTTTTCATGCCAAACTGCTGTAAGTTTCATTAAATATACTAATTTAAGGACATGGTTAAAGAACTGTCTAAACAAATAAAATCCCAATTACTCACAGCACCTAGGCTAAGATTAAATCTACAGGTAAATCCATAAAATATGAAATCAATGCTTTCAACAACAATGGTGTTGTTGAGGAAAAGCAGCAATTGGCTGTTCCACAATGGAAAGGGACCTGAGGATGACAGCAGGACAAGTCAGGCACCCCTCAGTCCAGCAAGGGGAGAAGAATGAGACCAGTTTCTGCCACAGTCCAGAGATCATCATAACAAAGAATACTCGAAGGAAGTCCAAGATCAAGCTAGGAAGTCAGTAAAACAAACAAAAGTCTAGGAAATTCTATATACTTAAGACAAGCCAAAACATGTTCAGAAGAAGCCTAATGATAAAAAAACCTTTTTAAAATAATTTAAACCCAGGATTTTAAAAGAGACCATAAGCATATAGGCTAGGATAATAAAGCCTAGGTTTTCTAAAGGCTCTGACAATTTCCCTGGCCAAACAAGCATAAAGAACTTGTAGGTAATGGGACATGGGAGAACATCTGACAATAAGTATAACATTGAATAAAATAAAATAATAAGACTAAATAGACAATTTAACACTGTCTGACAGATTACAGGGGCTTTTTACTGTACAATACAACATTTTAAGAATTACTGAGGAAAGCAATTCAATAATAAAATGCCATGGCATGTAGATTATATAAAATTATTCAGGATCATAAAAACTTCAGCTATCAAATAGCTGAGGAGGATCTCCTAATGTTATGGGATATTTCAATAAAATTCAAAATTTTATCAGTAAAATTGATAAACCCATACTACATTTGGAAAATAATGCCAAATACACAATGTTAGTCTCAAAAATAGTTATTTTAATTGAGAAAAATACATTCAATTTAATAATGACAACTTTCATTTCTCCACTGTACAGGGCAGTCCATAAACTCAAAATAATGGACACTTCTGGTGCTCAGCTACTTTCTAGGGCATCATTCTTTTCTCCGTGATAGTGGGATGTTGAATAGCAATCAAAAAAATTCTGTTGGCAAAACTGCAGAATTGATAATTAACAGTGATAGAAATCTTTAGTGCATTCCTGTGAGGGAAAACCTCAACAGGCTGCTCACCACTTAAAAGAGTCTGCTATATCTTACTATACAGAATAATAATAAAGGCAAATAAGAACTTTCACAGAGCCTTACCCCCAAATCTACTCTCAGCAGTGTAAGTGATTTAAGATCTGTTTGAAGGTTGGATATCCTCTACAAGGGTAAGTCAGTCCAGGTCACCGATTTTGGATTTGAATTAGAAAGTGAGAGAGGTGGAGTGAGGGAAAGCAAGATGCATAACAACTGTAATAAAGCAAACAATCTATAAGAGGAAAATATGTGTAGCAATTACTAGGAATACTCCTTCAGAACTAGATACACTTATTTGTAAGGTTATTTTTCAATAAATGATCAATTCAATAGTACAAAGCTGTACTTTTATAGTCTTTAAAGTTTGGAATTGACCTGTTAGTAAAGTAAAATATTCTTCAAATGTGTGGGTTTTTTTTGCTAATGTGATAAACTTGCTCTGAGTTGTGAAGAAAAAATTCCCAGGAAAAAAAAACCTAATTCAAAAACAATTTTTGTCTTTGGAAAAGGATATTGGAAAATATTTAGATCATAGTATTTTATACCCTTGGAATTACAAGCAGTATTATATGATTTTCATGTGAACTGAAAATGCCCCACCTCAGTTACTTAAAAAAAAAAAGGTTCTGATCCCCATATTTGCTTCCTGCAGCATATATTTTCTATCCTGCAGATAGCTGTGTCTCATCCCTAAATGATCTTCTTGAATGGCATCCTAATTTCAGAAGTTAAAAAGTAGGATAGCCTAAGGTGGTTTAACCCCAACCATCAACCAAGCCCCACACAGCTGCTTGCTCACTGCCTAACCAATGAGATCAGAAGGGTAAAACCCAGAAAACTCATGAGTTGAGAAAAAAAGCAGTTTAACATGGAAAGCAGGAGACATGCACACAAGCAAAGCAAAACATGAATTAATTCACTGCGTCCCATGGGCAGTGGGAACACCTGGAGGTGTTCAGCCACCTCCAGGAGAGCAGGACTCCATCACATGCAATGGTGTTGTGCGAAGGCAAACTCCACCACTCCAAACATCCTTTCTTTTTCACCCCTGCTTTATAAGCTGAACATGACATCACACGGTATGAAATATTCCTTTGGTCAGTTTGGGTTACCTGTCCTGGCTGTGTCTCCTCCCAGCCTCTCTTGCACCCCCAGCCCCCTCGCCAGTGTGGCAGTACAAAAAGTGGAAAAGTCCTTGACTCTGTGTAAGAGCTGCTCAGCAGTAACAAAAACATCTCTATACTACTGACACTGTTTCCAGTACAAATTCAAAACATAGATCCATACTAGACACTGTGAAGAAAATTAACTCTACCCCAGCTAAAACCAGCACTCCTAAAAAAAGCAGTCTATATCCCAAAAATAGTAGGGATTTTTGACCCCACTGGACATGAAGTGCTAAAATAAGTAAGACAGCTTGACACAGGGCATAACAAGCAGAAAACTGTGCTACTTTTTAGATGACTAAGAGATTTAATCTCTTTTGCTGGCCATTAAAGTGAGCAAAAAGGAATATTTTAATGTTTGAAAACAGAATGAAGATCCACAGGCAATAAACTAAAAGCAGGTACAAGGAGCATCACCTGCCAAAAAGAACCTGTGCAGTACAGATGAATGGGACTTTGCTGGAGATCAGATATCTTATTTTTAAGTTATATTTAATCTCTTCACTCCCACATTAAAGCAATTTTTATGTTTTCAGAAGTAGCAGGATGTTGTTTTCTACACAACATTCAGGACAAATCAAAGGAGTCCTGCCCATATTAAAGGTTTAGTTCCAGTTACTTTATAATTTAATCCTTGTCAGAGTTAATGTACAAACATTTACTTTACTGCTTACAAACAAACACTAACACATTATGAAACTAGAGTATTGGCTTGAAACCTAAATAAATAAAGCCAAACTGCAGCTTTTATGGAGAAAGGAATGTAACTATTTGTCATTCAAATGAATGATGCCAATGCACTTTGGTAAGCAATAAAAATTCCAGTGTTGGATCATTTCTCACATATTGTTACTACCTGGCTCCCAGGCTTAGGGATCTGACAATACAGAGAAAGGCTATGGATAAACTCAGTTGCTTTTGTTAAGACTCAGTATGAAGAGGATTTTAAGAGGATTTTTGAAAATTCTAATTCACTTGGATGTGCTTCTTAAGAAACTTCACTGTAATTAAAATCTGAAGTGAAATTTATACCATTGACTTACAGACTCACTGAATGGGACAAAATGACTTGGGAATATAGATGGATTTCTATACCCTGAAAATTATTTTCCTATTTTTCATCATAATTAACCTGAAGTGGATCAATTCATTCTTTTTGTGAAAAAGCAGACAAAATTCGTGTTCCATTTACTACTCAGAGAGTCCCTCATATACTACAGAGGACCTTAAATTCCTCAGACATCAGCTTTTTCATGATAGAAATGACTCTTGGTCACTTTGCATATAACTGAAGTGGAAAATAAAATCTTTTCAGAATATTTCTAACTGTATTCAGAGCTGTTTTGTGAATACAAACTGTCTTCAAACTTCCACACTTGGACTGTTGAACTGTGCCCCATATATAAACAAATTTGATCGAGGCTCATTCAAAAGGAATTTACTTTAAAAACTATTCTGGATAACTGACTAGAAAATCAGATCCAGGCTAAACAAAAATCCAGTCTAAGGTTTTGGAAAACAGTAAGATTCTGCCTGAATGTAGATAATGTTTTCTTTCAATTCTGATTAGATTTGACCTGATCAGAGGTAAACCAGTTCAATTCAGGTCAAAGTACCAGTAATACCTATAAAAAGTGTGCAAGAAGGTTCTAATGATGAAAAATATCCCTAGAAACAGGAAAATTAAAAACTATTGGTGCATCTCAATTAGATACATAAATATGTTGGCCTCATCTCAGTGAGAATTTGAAAAATCCTGCTGCCTGTATGTTATGCAAATGTGAGCTCACTGTTTAAATTACCTATGGTGATCTTCAGCCAACAGTGAATAAAATCTGGTAATTATATCATATTGATATGCACACTCCAAGAGCAAGAGTTATTTTCAAAGGTTAATTATTTATCTAACCCCTCTCTCCTCATCTTTCATAATCACACAACTCAGTCTCTGCAAAAACCACATGGAATAAAGTTTTTTTTCTTTACAAGTTACTCAGTCAACACTCCATGTTGAACATCAAATATATTCAAAATAATGCAGGTGGGAACAGTACTCCAACCTACACATAGCCTAATAACATAAGATATTGAAATGATCTGATTTTTTAACCTATTAGATACTGCATCTCTGAATACATGTCCAGTTCTTGCATGCAGTTTTCTAACACTAGTGTGAAACAGTATATAGAAAAATGATGACAGGAAAGTTGCCAGGAAACTAGGAATTCAGAATGTATTGAAGTAAGACAACGATCAGAATTTTATTTCCACAAAAAAAGGGTTAATATTCGTTACTTTTAGTCAAGACTTTACTTAGTCTTAAGAACTGATGCTCTTGTGTTGGTTCTTTTTCTTAGCATTTAGAGTCAGATGATCATAGAATAGTTTGGATTGGAAGAAACTTTTAAAGGTTATTTAGTCCCACCTCCCTGCAATAAGGAGAGACACAGTCCAGTAAACCGGGATGCTCAGAGCACCATCCAACCTGACCTTGAATATTGACAAGGATGAGGCACCTACCACCTCTCTGGGTAACTTATTCCAGTGTTTTACCACCCTCATTGTAAAAAAAAAAAAACAAAAAAAGGTCTTCCTTATATCTATATTTAATCTACCCTTTTTTAGTTTAAAAACACTACCCTTTGTCCTACAGCAACAGGCCCTACCAAATGTTTGTCTGCATCTTTCTTACAAGCACCCTTCAAATATGGAAGGGCTATAGTAAAGTCTCCTCAGAATCTTCTCTTCTTCAGGCTGAGTAAATCCTGCTCTCTCAGCCCATCCTCATGGGAGAGGTGTTCCGTCCCTCTATCATTTTTGTAGATCTCCTTTGGACCCCTCCAACAGGTCCATATCTTTCTTGTACTGAGGGCCCCAGAGCCAGATGCAGGACTCCAGGTGGGGTTTCACCAGAGCAGAGGGGTGGAATCACCTCCCTCAACCTGCTGGCCTCACTGCTTTTGATGCAGCCAGGATATGATTGTCTTTCTGTGCTTTGCATGGTCAGGCACATTGCCAGCTTATGTCCAGCTTTTTTATCCATCAGCACCCTGGTGTCCTCAATCCCTTCACCCTCCAGCTGATATTAATATTGGGAGCTGCCTCTACCCAGATGCAGGACCTTGTAATATAGAGAACACAGAAGCGGATGAAATATGAAAGACAGTTTAGAGACAATGAAGGAGCAGGGAAGAATTTTTAAAATATTTTGGACTTATTTCCATCATATCCAGAAAATGAATATACAAGAAATTAATTTCTCATGGAAAGAATAAACATGTAAATTGTGCATATCTTTCCCAAGTTTCATAGAAGGAAGAAAAAAATAGGAATTTAATTCCCAGAATCCAAGAAGAAACATAAACTTCTCAAAGTCTTTTTTACTTTTATTCTCAGAGTCTTACAGGAGTGAATATCTCAGTAGTTTTGGAGGAAATAAATCTTTGTTCCTCTCTTTTGAGGGCAGAAAACTGAAAGTTGCTTTATTTTCTGTGATTCTATATCTTTTCCAGTCTACTTAGGAGGAGTTGGAAGAATAGATCTTCAGGACTTTTTCTCCTGGCTCAGCGTAGTTCCAATGTTCTTTAATAGTTTTGACAATTAATTTTCAAGGGAGAATAAATTTAAAATAAATTTCTTGCTTACAAGTATGTTGACAAAATGACCTCAGGGATTCTGGAGGTGCGACCCATGCTAGAATTTCAAAGGCAAGAGTAGCATTTAGACACTTCAGTTTCATTCATAGGAGGAGTTAGTTACCCAAGTGCCATTTGAATGTGAAAACTTATCATGAAAACTTAATAGAGAGAAACTACACCCTGCAATCTGTCCCCATTTTCTGATCATGCAGATCATTTTTCTTCCACATCATTAAATTTAAATCTTGGAAGTACTGCACCTGGAGTATATATTGTGTGCAAAAGACTAATTTGGTAGAAATTATGTTGAAAATCCAGGACAAAAAGGAGCGTTATCTCCTATAATCAGAACTTGTTTTGACTCAGATACATAGGCACCAAATACAAAAGTCTGAGAAGTTCTGAACTTTCTTAAAGCTGTTAAATTTATTGAAGAAATAAAATGCTAAATGTTGTCATTTACAGAAACCTAATAATCTGATCTGGATCAATTCAACTTGATTTCTCAGTGAAAAAGACCACTTCTGTAAGGTGCAAAACTTCCGCAATAACTGATTCTAGCTGTAACTATGTCACTTATAAAGAGAAATTATAATAAATGATTTATGAAAGCTCATTTTGTTTCCCAAGCAGTTGGATAGGGGAAACCTCAAAATATGAATATGCTCCAAGTGAGGATTTAAAAAACCAATCTAGACTAATAGTAGTTCATTTTCTTTAAATAGACAGGGCACAGACTATACAGAGGCTTGCCAGGAGATAATTACAGAAACTACCAAAATTAAGTATGATAGTTTTTTTATTTTCAGAGAGATAAAAACTTCATCATTTAGTGTCTCAGGACCAAGTCAGAATTAGAAAGGTACTGAATTCACCCTATAATGGTACCTGCAAGTATTAAGAAATCCCTTACTGCCAAGACAGATCCTTTTGTCAGAGGACTAAATGAAAAGAACTGTCTCTGAACTTCAGTAATTAAGGTAAAAACATATAAAGACTCCATTACGAGGCCTATAGACCAAAGAATTAAAGATATGTTTGTGATAAGGCTTTTATGTTGATGGATTCTTGCAATATTGATACCTCTGAATTTGCAAATCAGGAATCATCTACCAGAATAATTTACTAATCATTATCTTCTATGGAATGAAATAAAATTAAATAAGAAGATATAGTTAGCTTGTGTTCTGTTATCATGACCTTTAAAGTTCAAGGATCCAAGCTTTTAATCATAAAAATTAAGGAAAGAAACTTCTTTGTTAAAACTGAAGTTCAGTTACTCACATAAGCACCTAAATCTAAATAATAAGGCTTTAAGAATCTAGATTGCAACATCATAGTAGGGTCATATCTGTGCAGGCAAACCCATACTTAAGATACAGGGTTTAAATTGCCTTGGATCAAAATACTCATCTCTGTAATCAAGATTCTACAGATATGCAAATACTTGTGCATGTATATTAAGTTCACTGACACTGCGTCTCTTTAACCAAATAAATTGATGTTCATGGCCACAATTTGCATACATGCTTGATTAAAGGAAAAAGATATGGCTTGAAATAAATATTTCATTGATGAATGGTGTCTATCAGAAGAACACATTCTCCACTAGCAACTTATTTCTCTAGGAAATCACTCAAATTAGGTTTAAAACTAATTAATAGCTACAGGTGAAGTGGAGCTGGAACGAAGCTGACAGAAACCCTGCAGGCTAGGGTTTCTGCTTGCCTTACAACCTGCCTCTTCACTAGGGACTTGCTGGGATTTAATGCATTGTTTGTAACACCAGCTTCCATTACCAAATGTGTGTTCCCTCTTTGCCAGTTGCTGTATTGTGGGTCTGGGCCCCCACTGGCAATGGGGGCAATTGCCTTGTTATCCCACTTAGCTTCTGGCTCCCTTTAAGTCCTAAGGAGTAGAACAGCCACAGAAGAGTCACACAGTGTACTCAGCTAAGCTTAAACAAGGAATCAGGAAGAATCCAGGATGGGATAACCAAGTGATTTGTGAGTTTCCCTGAGGTGTCCAGTGATAGATGGGAGGTTTACGGTTATCAGGGTAGGGCAGACCTTGTGTCCTGAATATTGATCCTCACTTGCTTGAGAATTAAGTGTGCTATAAATCCACAGCTTCTCTTCCTTTTGCATGCTCAGCAAATGCACACATTGAGGAAAGTAAGTGTCATAGTTCTGACTTTAGCAAGGAATTTTTCTTCCCTTCCCCTCCCCCTGTGTGTGTGTGTGTGCAGCACACCCATTTAGGTGAAAACAAAAGAACTAGCCGGGGCGCTAATGGTCGAACATTAGTTGCCTAGCAACGAAGGGGGAGGGGTTGGGGCTGGTGTGTGGGCTGGAAGGAGGTGGGGGGGGGGGAGTCGGGCTCGCGGGGAGGAGGAGATGCTGCTGTGAGCTGGCAGACGCTGGTTCATTTGGTTTTTTTTTTTGTTGTTGTTTTTTTCCTGTTGGAGGGAAGTTTTTTTTGGCTGCTGCGGTTCCTTCCCAACTATTCCTGTTTGTCGGGGCCCCCCCGGAGTTCGTGAGTTTTTCTTCCATTGAGAGAACTTTCTGTGTTGTCGGTGTTGTTTTTTTCGCTTCCCCCTTCCCCTTCGCCCCCCCCCCCCTTCCTCCTTTTCCTCGGGAGGGGAAGAGGAATCAGTTTTTTTGTTGTTTTTTTCTCCGATATACCCGGGGGGGGGTGTTGTTGTTGTTTTTTTTTTTTTTTTGTTTTCCCCATCCCACGTGGCAGTGACCAGGGATCCCACAGCGCTGCCTGGTGACAGGCACTGGTGACAAGCTCTGCTCCTGTAGTGATCCAACAGCGCCACCTGGTGACTACCATAGGACACTACAGGTTCTGCACTTCCAACGACCCAACAGCGCCACCTGGTGAATGGTACAGGACATTACAAGTTTTACACCTCCAGTGACCCGACGGCGCCCCCTGCTGACTGTGGTTGGAACTACACCAAAGGGTGCTAAAAATTGAACTATTTTAAATTTTCCTTTTGCCGGGCTATCGGTTTTGTTCTTGAAGGGGATTATTGGTGGGTATAGTAGTATTGCTTGGTTGTTTACTTGGGTTCTTTTTGTGTTCTTGTTAATACAAACATACCTTTTAATAAAGGGCTGTTATTTTGTTTTCCCTTTTCCATAATTTGTTTTTTTTTTTCCCTTCAATCAAAGCTCCTTAGTTTTGGATTAATAATTGCTTAGGAAAAAGTTTGGGGTCTTTTCCTCCTAATCCATCCTCAGCAGAAGACCCTTGTCCCATTTAAACTGGGACAGTAAGGAAGAATGAACAGGAGAGGTGGAACCTGAAAGAGAACAGAGCATCTGAATTGAAAGACCTGCTTGCAAATAATTTCGAGCAGCTTCCCCATCCTCCCCTCTAAACACTGAAAGTGTAGTAATGCAGTAATTAACAGCAGAGAAAGAGAAGAATATTCCCAAGGCATGCAAGATAAACCATTCACATTAGTGAGGAGACAGAGGAAGGTGCTGTACCATGCATTTAAACAGCCTTTCTGTTGCTGCTCACTGTTCACTTACACTTTAATTCTTTATTTTGTTTTCTCTCTCCCCAGCCTCCAACCTTTTCTAGTAATATGCCTTTCAGAGCAATATTTATTTTACCTTGAAGCATTTAGAGATGTTAGCATTAGTTTTCCTTTGCAAATGGTTTCAGATAGGAGAAGTTTTATTTCAACGTGGGGAAGTGCTGTGTACCTTTTTTCTGAAGGAGAAATTTGGAAAGAGAGGTAATATGTGTGTGAAATTAATAGACTTCTGAGCTGTCTGTGACATGTTGTTATCTATGCTGTGGATATGCATGCATTTGCATTTGCCATTCCAATCAAATAACAGGACAAGAATATCATGATAACTGTGTTCATGGGAAAACAATCCATATTTAAGGACTAGAGGGAAATTTTTGTTGCTGAATAAACAACATGCTTAATCCTGAGGTTCACACCAAAGGAGAAATGCACTTAATAAGGTAATTTTGTTTTAAACAAGGAGAAATTCACTTTGAAAAATGAAAAATTTCTCAAGAAACCTCAGATTTTAAGGAGGGAAATAGGCGTAAAGTGTATAACAGAAATTTACGGATACCTGATGTGGTGGTTCAACCTTGGCTGGATGCCAGCTGCCCATTAAAGCCCTTTTGTGACTAGCCTCTTCACCAGGATGAAGTAAAATATAAAATGAAAGGTTCATGGATTGAGATAAGGGCAGGAAGAGATCACTCACCAATTACCATCACAGACTAAACAGATTAAATTTGAGGAAATTAATTGAATTTATTACCAACCATATCAGAGTAAGATAATGAGAAATAAAACAAAATCTTAAAAATCACTGAATCGCAGGTCACAGAACACACTGACTTGGAGTGGACACACATGATTATCGAGTCCAACTCCTAGCCCTGCATAGGACCATCCCTGAGTGATACCTTGTGCCTGAGAGTATCATCTAAATGCTTCTTGAATTCTTTCAGGCTTGATGTTGTGACCACTCCCCTGGGGGATCCTATTCCAGTGTCCAGCAATCCTCTGACTGAAGAACCTTGTTCTAATATCCAGCCTAAACCTCCTCTGACACAAGTTCAGGCTATTCCCTCGGGTACTGTCACTGGTCACCACAGAGAACAGATCAGTGCCAGCACCCTCTCTTTCCCTCAAGAGGAAGATATTGTCTGCCTTGAGATGCCTTCCTTCCTCTCAGAAGTGAGTGGGCCATTTCCATAGGGTGCAGTCCTTCAGGAACCTGCTTCTCAATGTCGGTCCCGCTTGGAGTCACAAGTCCTGCCAGAAAACTTTCTCCAGCATGACTTCCTCTCTCCATAGGTTCACATGTCCTGCCAGAAATCTGTTCCAGTGTGGGTGTCCCACAGGGTCACAGCTTCCTTTGCACACACCCACTGACTCCACCATGGACCTCCACAGACTGCAGGGGCACAGCTGCCTCAACATAGTCTTCACCCCTGGCTGCAGGGGAATTTCTGCTGTGGCAAAGAATAATGCAAGTTTTAGACTTAATTTCATCCTAGACATAATTTCACCTACTGAACCTACACCACAGCTGCCTTCCCTTATGAAATGCTACTGGAAATCTCAACCAGTCAGATTTAACTCACAAGCCACAGAGACAATATCTAAGAGTGTCTCTCTTCTCTCTCTTGCTTCCTTTCAAAGAAACAGACAGATAATTTTTGGAGATGTACAAGTACTTCTTTCTCATCTTTCGTAAGTGTCTGACTTGCTGACAATACTGACTGTGATATTTTCTAAAGAAAGCATTTTGATTTTCATAATTCTTTAAAATTATTATTTCATTCAGAGTGCTAAATATTTAAGCCAGAATTCCATTTCTAAACTGTACAAATATGCCAAAAATAATTCTGTGTATCAGAAGGGAGGGGGAAAGAGGAAAGGAGCATTCGTTTTGGTTAGTAAATGGAAAGAGCTGTTATACATGGAATAAGCATAGTAAGTTGGATAAGGAAAATTTTTTTGGCAGTCTAATATAACTTTGGGAAAACTTAAGATACTAATAAACTTAATGTTGATGAAAATCAAGAAGTCCATCTGCCACAGTGTCCCACTCATGAGTAAAAATTTTAACACCTTCTAGAGAAACTTGAAGAGTAGAGAGATCTGACTGCTTTTCAAAATAGTCCATATTTAATGGGTAAAATCCTAGGAAAATTCTTTAGATTCTTTCAAAAGTTGGACTGTTTTATTTCTTTACATTAAAACAGTGCTGCTTTCCAGAGTATTTCCAAGCTCCTATTTCTATTTGATTCAAATAGTTCTTCCTATCAGTCAGAATCAAAGCTAATCAGAGCTTTTCTAATGCAGTAAGAGTCAAGTTATTCTAGGACAATATTCAGAGAGAACATAAATGTGAAAATGCAGTTATTTTCATTTCTAAGACAACAGAGACTGGCAGATATTAGTGATTTTATTTATTTATTTATTGTGACAACATTTTCTATATTCATTGGTTGGTTGTGTGAAAATCCTCCTGGCCCCTGTACTTTTAAAAGGTTTTTCTTCTTATTGATTTCCTGCAGTCAAGTATAAGACAAATTCTGTGATTCTTAATAATATACACACAGAGGAAACTTGGGCAATAAAAGTGTTCGTTATGTTGTAGCATGAAGAATGAGACTAAAAGGATCTCAACTCAATTGCAAGTGTATTCCCAACATAACAGCTATGGTAAATCCAGAGAGGAAATGAAAGATTAATTCATAGAGAGAAATGGCAGTTTGGCAGCATGTTACTGTCAGATTGTTATTTTTGGAATAATATTTTTTCTTTATGCTTCTGCACACAGGTTTTATTTTGCATAAGGTTTCTGCATGGCAAATGGATTCCATGTACTTCTTTCTCTGTATTTACCATAAGTTTCCTCTCATACAAAATTAATATTGGCAATAATAATAACAATTCATTAAATTTCCAATACCCCTTTCATATAGAAAATTCCCAAGACACCTTTCATCACCAGTGTGGAATAGTTTAGAAAATGAATATATCTTTCTGCACAGAAACACAGAATAATTTTGTTTGGAAGGGGTCTCTGGAGGCCACCAAGTCCAACTCCCTGCCCGAAACAGATCTAATAAATCAAGGCCTGGTCCAGTCAAATCTTGAACATCTCCAAGGTTACAGGGTGTACAACATTTCTGGGAAAATTTTGTTCTAGTTCATCTAACCTCCTCAGGACATATGAGCTTCTAGCCTTCCTCACCACAGCAGCTACCAGGCAACTTAGATACTCACAAGTCTATGGAGCTGAATGGGAATCACCCAAGGCTACTGAGGATGGTAGTGGAAGAGTTTGCCAAGCCACTCTCCATCCTTTCAAGGGGAAGCAGAGGAGTAGGTACCGATCTCTTAATTCTCATGACCAGTGAAAGGACTCAAGGAAATGGCATGAAGCTCTGTCAGGGGAGGTTTAGATTAGTATGAGGAAAAGGTTTTTCACTGAGAGGATGGCTGGGCACTGGAACAGGCTCCCCAGGGAAGGGGTCACAGCACCAAGCTTGCCTAAGTACAAGAAGCATTTGGACAACACTCTCAGTCACCTGGTGTGATTCTTGGTGTGTCCTGCACAGGGCCAGGTGTCAGACTCAATGACCCTGATGGGTCCCTTAGAGTATACTCTATGATTTTATGATTTCTCATCAGTCCTGGTTAACCAGGGAGGGCCCAGACAACTGGAGGCTGGCCAGTGTGACACACAAAAAAGGTTGGAGAGAGGATCTGGGGAACTACAGGGATCATGTAGACCCCCCATGTATTTGAAAGCAGGAGGGCAAGAGAACTGCACAGAGGCCTTGATCATAGTGATAATACATGTGGCACTGTGGAATATTGAAAAATTGAAGACCAGAAATTTGGATCAGTAATTCATCCACAGAGTTAATGTGAATACCTCTTTTCCTTACATGTGAGATAGAGAGGGAAAGCAGCTGCTCCTCAGTGGCCTCTTTCTTTTCTTCCCTTCTGTCATTATATAGATAGAGGAGGAAGATCATAGGCAGTAGGGATGGATGAAGCAAGAAAACACCTTCCGACATTCATACATTCATAGGTGGAAGAAATACATGAGTAGGGACAGAAAGATGAGTGGAGCAAAGGCACAGATGAACATTGCCATTGACTGGGCAGCATCACGCAGAGTGAAGATACAGCCAGGAGTACCACTCTGATTCTGGAACAAGAGGAGAGAGAGAATAGCAGAAAAGTGCTGCTTTCCGCTTCACACACACAGCTGTGAGGAGCTATAAGAGCATGTTAAGAACCAATAGAAGGGCTTCTCCTGTGAGCCATGCTGTCATGAGTAAAGGGTGAGCACTGGAGAGCTAAACACAGTAAATTATATGCCTTTAATCATCTACATGCTGCAGTCTATGTCAAGACATTCTAGCACAGAGAAAGTTACACATTCTGAGCTAAGAGGTGCTGCATCTGGTCTCAATTTTGGTTGTTCATTTGTTTTAGGTTTTTTGTGGGTTTTTTTATTATTTTTATTTTCCCAACACCATGCTTGCCTAGTACTCCTTTCTAGGCTTCAGAGTTCTTTCCTACTCTGGTGTTGAAATCACCAAGGATAATGATCTTATCATCTTCAGGAACCTTTTGGATAAGGCAGTGTAGGTCGTTGTAGAATTTATCTTTTTCAGCAGAGCCAGCTTGGAGGGCTGGGGCGTATATACTAAAGAGAACAGCACGTTGCTTGTTGTGTAGTGGGAGGCCACTGGACTGACTTTGTGACCAACACGTCTGTCCTTGAACAGGCAGCAGTCACGAGCATTGAGGCCATGCTGCTGAGAACACAGCTGTGCTGGGCAGGACACGTCTCCAGGATGCAGGACTACTGCCTCCCTAAGATCGTGCTCTATGGGGAACTTGCCACTGGCTGTCGCAAGAGAGGAGCCCCAAAGAGGAGATACAAGGACTGCCTGAAACAATCCCTCAGCCTTGGCCATATTGATCACCACCATTGGTCTACCCTGGCCTCCAATCAGGAGGCCTGAAGACACACCATCTATAACGCTGCTGCTGCTCTT
This sequence comes from Pyrocephalus nanus, assembly GCA_038380795.1. NCBI lineage: Eukaryota > Metazoa > Chordata > Aves > Passeriformes > Tyrannidae > Pyrocephalus > Pyrocephalus nanus. The sequence continues at coordinate 43,774,542 of CM076265.1, read as the reverse complement.
GAGAACACACGCAGGATCACTCTCGAGGAGAAAAGACAACGCAGAAAGAATCGCGTCTCGTCGATATCACCTGGGGAGTCTTTCTGCTGCGCCTTCTGCAACCGGACTTGTCTATCTCGCATTGGCCTTTTTAGCCATCAGCGCGCTTGCAGCAAGCGTGGGTAGAGCCCTTCTCAGATCTTCATTCGCGAAGCCTAGCCATGAAATTTTTATTTTACTATTCCATCATAAGGAGAGTCAGAAAACACTCCTTGGTCTAATGCAAGGCTTGACACTCAACATGCTTGAGAAAAATGTCAGGAACTTTCTGGTCTCAATATTTCTTTAGTTTTACAAAGTTTTGGGGCCTTTTATACAGAAAGCACAATATGATTCATGCTGTCTAAAGCTTGGAGGTTCCTTTGTGCTTATTGTTAGAATTGCTAAGCCAGCAAGAAAGCTTTTTGTGGGATATGCTTGTGAAATAAGCCAAGACAGACAGATCTCACTAATAGTCACAAAATGTCACAAAACAGTCACTCCTCTAAGTGGCCCTGCAAACCTCCAGGAGTGTTAGTCTGTATCAGGGAATTTGTAGATCTGGTAAAAAGCTAGAGGCAAAAGCATAATTAAAGCTTTCAAAGGTAAAGGTTACAAATATTCAGCTGTGGAATCTCTGCTGGTTAAGGAAATTACTGGCATCATATATAACATTTTGGAAGTGTTTCTGAGGTAGAAGATTAGTAGAGGTACTAATTTTCTTTCTTTTTAATTATTTAGCTGCACAAAAAAATGCAATTCTGTTTCTTTAGGTGGTACTGTTGCTGCCACTGTCAGGAACACTAAATTCAAGAGCAGAAATAGCTAGCCTGGGTTTCTTAACAAGGAACATATTTCAGTCTCTTAAATCTTTAATATTTCTTTTTCTTTCTTCATCATGACTCTGAGCTTGATTCAACTGTTTTTTTAAGGCTTCTCACTTGCTGGAACAAACACAGAGTGGGACTTTGTGCAAAGTTTTAGTTTGCAGCTTTTTCTTATAGTGTCTACAAATCTGACAAAGGTGACAATTCCGGATGAGGCTTGAAAATGCCCCACTTATTAAGTAAGACTTTGTTTTACTTTGTACAGATAAATTGGTGAATTGGATTTTGACCTATCTGTAGCAGCAAAAATTTCTGCATTATTTGAGTTTTAAATACATTTAAGGATATTTAAGATACATTTTAAGAAGGCAGCTGAGAGATTAAATAAATTATTTCTAGGCATTATAGGCCTCCTTAACTTTTTTCTTTTTTTTATATTATACATCCAAAGGCACCCCCATATCATAATGTTGTAGAAACACCTCTGCTGTCAATTATACATCCATTGATGATTGCCAACCAGTACCCATTGCTGAGATAATACCAGCAGTGTTGTTACAATGTAAGTAAAAAACTAATATAAAGCCAATCTTTTATAAAAAAGAATCCTACATCATTATTGCTTTATCACAGGCAATAGAAAGGACTATATTGTTGAAAGAGGACAGTATGAGTAGCCTCTTATCTTGTTGATACCCTAAGAATAACCAGCAATGTAAGGACAATCTTTTTTTTTTCTTGAGGGTCCCAACAGTTCATTTCATTCTGAGGATGTATATCCTTTTACCATCCCATGGGCATTTCTGGGATTTCAAAATTTCATGATAGTTTGTATATTAGTGATAACTAAATACTGGATCTGTGTTTTGCTGCACCACTTACCTGGCAAAATGTGACATGCCTGGATCAGGTGTAGGCTGACAAGTGCATTGCTCTTGAGTCAGAGAGGATCAAGGGATTTTATGCTGATTTTGCACTGGCTATAGGACATCAGATAACACATTATTCTAGTTTACTTTAATCTGACACTGGGTAGGTTAAAATCTGGATTTAATGTATTCTTTATTACAGTCTAGGTTTCATGGGGAAAAAAAAGTCTTAACAGAAAAAGTCATGCTGCAGAATTGCTTTTAGTGATTATGCCACTTAGTTTAGTGCAAATTCTGCCTCTATTATGCCTACTGTTGAACAAGGATTTGATCCTTGTTTCCACACAAAGAAGCTGAATACATTACTTTCAAACACATTTGTTATTATGCAACAGTTTCTTTCAAACCCCTCTACTAGAATTGCTGTGTTTTATATGAATATCAATTAACTGAGCCCAAGAGAGTAAGAAAAGAAGAGTGCACAGTTGTCAATATATCCTAGAGATTACAGTACTAGAAGTTATGAAGAGGCACGGTTCAAGCCTTTGTTTCAGAAGAAACTTAATTATTCAATGTGAAGCGAAAACTTTCCAGTACTTGTTGGAAATTTCCAACCAACTCTCGTTTATATTACTATTTCTGCTATCTATAGTATAGCAGGACACTGTAAGATTATGGTTTTTTAAATAAAACTCTTATCTTGTTTATAATGTGGATTAGTAACATATTACAAGTTGTTAAAAATCTATTTTTCTCTCATCTTATTACTGTTTATACTCCAAAAGTGTCTATGGTCACTTAGTCTGTGTACAGATGCATCATGATAAAATCTAGTCAATTGAGGATATCATGGAAACAATCCCATCTTAGCCAAAAGGAAATACTCAAATGTGTGTGAAATCCTCCTTCTCTAGAAATTTTAAGGATCATGAGATATAAATCTTAACCTTTCTCAACAGAATTAGGCACCTTCAATAGTTATTTTATATGAAAAGGCTTTCCCTCTCAGCATTCTCATATCCACTCCCCAGAGAATGTCTGAGTAAGTCATGAGCAAGTGAAGAAAGGGTGCAGGTATATTAATTCCCTAAAGCATCATACCATGACTGCTACTCACAGCATGTCATTGATCTGAGACATTTACCCACTTTCAAACTTCTAGCTAATGTACTCCACAACTCCCTCCTGAGCTGTCCTCTTTTCTGACTTAGAACTTACACACTTTTTCTAATATTAATTCTACAGATGACAACCTCTGACACCCTAGAATGAGATTTCCTTCCCATAGCTAAATAAAATTAAATTTAGTAATATTTTATGAGAAAAAGCTAGGAGGAGCACTACTGTGTGCCTATGTTCACACATCTTACCTCTTCCTAAAAAAGCCATCTCCAGCTGCTCCAGAAGTCCCATACCCAACACACTCCTAGAGTCAGGATACTTCATTTGCTCAGTGCACGCCTGTAAGTCCAAGACTTCTGCCTGATTTTTAGTAAGCCTTCTAGAAGGTAATTCAGAATTTCAGGAAAATTGAAAAAAATTTGATTTGAAGAGGAGTCTAATAACTGTGGAAACAACACATTCCTTCAACACTATGCCCTAAAAATAATAAATATGGAGTGTTCTATTTAGAGCTGCTCAGTCTAGATCAGTTTTGGATATCTAGAGCAACAGAATTCCAAGTTTACAACTCTTTCAGGTAGTACTTATGAGTTTAAACTTCCTGACTTTGGTGGCAGATAAGTGAAGAAATGGGAACACAACTCTAGATATTGTTGCTTAATTATCAGCAACTCCGTTGGATTTAAGTCTTAAACTCTTTCCTTGCATCTCAGGTAAGCCTCAATAAAAATAAAGATATAATAATAAAATATAATTGGCACACACTAATATTGTTGGGATTTCATAGCTACTGTGGGGGACACAATAGACTGAAATTGGGCCTCTTCCGCATGAAAAAGCGCAAGTATGTAAAATAATGGCATTACTTGCTCCACAGTAGAGCTTGTCCAAGGAAAAAAAAAAATGGTCTGAGGAAGAAAGTGCAACACAGAGAAAGATATGCATAAAGTAAGACAGCAAATCAGACTCTGGTCTCCTGAATGTTTGGCCATCTTAAGCGGTGTTGTTAAACATCACAAATACCACAGGTCAAGTATGAACTAACATACTGTACCAGGGTACACACACCTCATAGCTACTACATAGAAGATAGTGGGGAGGTAGCTGTTATTCTACTATCCATGCACCTGGAAATGTGTGTTGTATCAGGCAATGGTAACTGCGAGGTTACAGTGCAGCAAGCCCTACTGCGGTAAACACCCAAGATGTCCTGTGCCAAACTCTAACCAGATATACAACTAGGAGCTTTATCTCCTTCGTTCCTTAGAGGTAGAGATTTATGTTTTTTCCACACAATAAAACAAAGCTGAAGCTTTATTTAGAACCCCGTATCATTTCATGGGGACCATATTAGGGTTATAGTGTATTTGTGACCTGCAAAGGCTTTGGGACCTTTTTGTTGTTTATTTTCAGAGCACAAAATAGTTATACTTTTGTTGGGATTTGTGTGACAGGGAAACATTTTAAATTAGTCTGAGGTCTCTAAAAATGTGTTTACACAACACATATATCTCAGGCTATATTTGATAATTTTTCTGAAATCATTAATTTTAATCTTCAGCTTTGAATTGATTGTGGATTTCCTTCCAGGACTGCATTCTTCCACTATAGACTGGTAATAATAATGCTTGATATTTATAGAGCACTTTATATTCTCAAATCTCTGTGCAAGTGTTCATTATTTCATCACTGTAGATTTAAAATAATTCAGTCCTATTTTAGAGGAGCAAATTGGAAGGCATTGAAATACTGAGGACTTCAGTCTCAAAAAAAGTAAGTGACATGGTAAAAATCAGAAATCTCTGCTTCTGGGATCGTGGTACCTACTAATTCATAGCACTTATCAAAATAGTTACTAAAATTAATCGAAGGGAAAAACCTGAAGCAGTAAGTAACTTAGAAAGGTCAATCTGTCATAGATTAAACCACACCACTATTACAGAGAGCTCAGTATAGTAATGGACTTGGGAAGTTTGTGACATTTATTTTGGATAAAGGCAAAAATACAAGTTGTGGTTCTGAAAACTACTCATCAATACTGGTTTGATGCACGTTCTTGAGAAAAAATTTCAAATAATTTCCTTTATGGGATTTTTTTCCAAGATTAAGGATAATTTTCTCAAATATATCAATTCATTTAGTTTTCTTCCATTCTTTTTTCTACAGTTTTAGAAGAAATATTCTTTCACATGGGATCAGACCACTAGACTACTTTGTATCCAGTCTATAGACTGAAGTTGTAATAGTCAATGCATGAAAAAATGGAAAAATATAAAATATATCCAGCTATTTTTTAATTGTTTTCCAAGAAAAATGTACTTCCACAGAGGTTATTTCCAGTAGCAGATTTTCATGAAATAAAATCAATCTGTTGACATTTCTTTGTCTTGGGTAATTGAGTTGAATTATGCAACACTCAGAAAATTAGGCAATAAATCTTGAAAGTTAAATGCTACCCTCTCCATCCTGTCTTCCTCATTAGAAGACAATGAGACACTAGAAAGTCGTTAACCCTCTGAAAGTCAAAAATCTTTAGGAAAGATAGCAAAAATTACAAACAACCAAGTTACCATGTCTTAACAAATTACCTTTTCTCAGCTGACTCTTCTTAATTGACTCTTACACACCCCCACACTTCTGCAATTGCAAAGTAATTTACTTCACATTTGCAGTGGACTGGGAGCAGATAGATAAAATAGTCTAGCTGAAGAGCTGAATCCTTCACAACCATGGCATGTTTGTAGGTAAACAATTATTTTGTAAGGAGCTTGAGCAAATCCTCTCCCATCCTGGGGTTCTGTCTGCCTGAGCTCAGAGCCAGCTTAGGTATAGTGCAGTTAAGGCAGCACTCTTCCTTCTGGCTCCTGGGAGAGGCTCCCTGACAGCCCTGGGGGGGAGGCTTACCCATGGGAGGTGACTTTGGGCAGAAGCCCTTGCACTTGACCCCTCCCTGAGCTACAGATCCCATCACAGCCAAGCCTGTTCCTGCTTATGGACTCGGTGATCTGGGCCCCAAACCACAAACAGACTTTCTAGATGGATGTCAGTAGTCATCAGCAACTTGTCTGATACCCTGGTCTGGGCATCCTTTCTGACTGTACTCTCTCTAGCTATAAATTTTTGGGTACAGCACTTTATGACGTTTAGAAATGCATCCAACAGTAAAGTGTGATCCAGAAGGACTTCCAACCAATTCAATAATTTGATCCAGAAGTTTTGATCTCAACAAGTTTATGATAAATTAACTTTCAGTATTCCCTATACTTTGTACACAGTGTGCAACTGTACACTTAAGACACGTGGGTTTGTTCCTATCTCTCTATTAGATGATCAAAGTAACAAAATGGTACATAATAAGTATTAATGTTTATTGCTGAATATGGAATTAATGTTACTTTTCATATACTGCAGTGAACACATATCCACCTGATGAATGTTTCTAATCATTATCAGAAAGTGGATATGAATATAGGTTACTTGAATAGTAGTTCAGACTGGGAAAGAGGTTTGAGAGGATTGTGTTGTGTGTTTGAGAGCTTTGCCCCCCCACCACTCCCCAGCCCTATCTGAAAATGAACCCTACAAAGTTTCAGATTATCTGCTGTGAAATTTGTGGAAAAAAATCCTGCAATTATAAGGTGTATTATTAGCTTATCTGGAATTTTCACGTTAGTTGTTGAGGACTACATTCAGTGAAGGTAGCATGAGCTCTGCATGGTAGGAGCCCAAGTCAAGAGGCCCTGAACTGGCATCAACCCTTTGCACAACAAAGGGCACAGGGACCTGTGGCACCAGGCTGGGGACCAGAATGAGACACAGCAGGACCCAGTGACCCCAGACTTTCACACACATAGACTGTGAGAGTATGAAAACCCAGGCAGTCCTTTGCTCAGGGTCACTCCTTAGAGACAGCCAGCACGTGCTGTTATGCTGTTGTTGCACCATGATTAAATGAGACTCTGTTATGGGAAACCTGGAGTTAAGCTGGTAAGGAAGCCTTGTCTGACTGTGTGGGTGTGATGTGTAGAGGAGGTCAAGTGGTGCACTTGTTGGGTCACTGGAAAGGGGTTTCAGTCCCAGCAATGAAAGTGGTTCATTGTGGGAATATGACTCCTAGAGTGTTTCCTGAACCATTAGACAGGAAAAATTCCATAACGCAGTTGTGTATTTGAAGCATTCACAGAAACTCTTGACTCTGTTTCCTGTATTATCACATATCACAATCCCCTACTTGTTTTAACTTTGAAGATAATTCCAAGCGAAATGAGCAATCCAGTAACAGGGAAGGTGGACAGCTTCCAAGGTTATGTCTCCATCTTGTGGTTTGAAGGACTCTGTGGGGTTCCAGCTCACAGACCTAGTTCAGGTGTTAGTCTCAGCTTAGTTTCTGATGGGCAGCAATGCACCATGCAAGATGGTTGCTATGTTATTTGACATGCATCTGGGACTTTCTGCAAGAAGAAAGGGATTGAAAACTGAAATTAGTTTTCTACCCTGGAGATAGTTGTTGGTATAGAAAATCGTTGGCTCCATATCTGTGCCCCTGGCTTTGCTGGAAGACTTCTGCATGACTTGTCAGAGCCAGAAAGTCTTTCTGAGAACTCTGCACACTGTGAAGATTCATATGTGTAGCTGAAGATTCAGTATTGAAATCCTGTAACATGGAGGCAATCTGAGGGCCAGGCAGGCTTTTCTTAGACAGTAACTGATTGATTACCTTTGTAGAAGCTAGTACCACATAAGAACCTTAAACAAGTACTAGTTACTATGCTGAATAACTTTGGTTGCTGTAGTCTTCTCCCCTGTAGTTTTCAAAATATTGAAAGCAAACTTAATTTTAAACTGTTTATACTTAAATGTGATGTTCTACTGAATTTTACCACAAGCAAGAACCAAGAAATTAAATTCTTAAGAAAAGCATCTTTCATTTTTTCCATCTAGAAGTGAAAGAAAACAATATCCCATAATGTATGTCTTCTTAAGTGGTTTCCAAACCAAGTCAAGTAATTGAAGATACTTGGAGAGTTACAGCAGTTCTGTGATTTTTGAGGAAAACTTTTCTACTGGTCCATGTTACATGAGTGAAGCTCTTAAGAGATTTTTTTATAGTGACTGCTCTTTGAGTTTCTCATTGGGCATCAGTTAATTAAACAAGTCCCAGTCCTGCAAAGATCTGATTTTACTCTACTGGTTCAACTGATGTAAAATGACCTAAGAGTTTGATAACTTCTTAAACTGAGCTTTGAGCATTTCCTAAATATGTAAATAAATAAATACTTTGAAACCATACAGAGTTGTGGAGGTTCAAAAACCTTGCTGCATTAGACCCTTACTGACATTTATTACTAACTCCATTTTAATGACCTATAATCTGAGACGTAAATGGCAAAATGCCTTCCCTGCAAGCATCAATGACAGACACCAAAGTCCTTATCTCCAGATTATTTAGACTATACTTAGGTTTTTGCTTTGTGTAAATTGAGGTCAGAGATGAAATAAAATGAAGCAACAACTGCAGTGTGTTCCCTCATATTGTGGTAAAGATAATGTTACTCAGTATTTGCAATTAGATAGCCCTCTTTAGCTTTAATAACTCTCCTTCCTTCTTAATTGTTTTTGATCAGTATGATCTTCCCAAGCATGCATGAGTCAATTTTGTCTGGTATGAGAAAGGGGTTCTCTGCCATCAGAAACTCTTTGACTGGTGTAAATGTTAATTAAAAAAAAAAAAAAAAAAAAGAAAAAAAAAAAAAAAAAAAAAGAAGGCAAGCCTACTAATTGTGAATGATTTGCTTTTCCATCCCAAGCTGATGAAGGAATAATTTTGATGAAGGCTTCAGAGTCAGGGAGCATCAAGTGAGTTTGCTCTAGATTAACTTCCCTTTTCAAAAGCATAAAATGGTTGCTGCAGGAGTATGGAGCTGCATTTTATCTGCCCCATTCAGGGTGGAATAGTAGGCTGTATACTGGTCTGACATTTAATTCAATCAATGCAATTTAATTATGTTCCCATGCAAAACCACCTGTGACTTTCCATCTGCTAATAAAATTCACTCATCCCTGCATATACACACAAAGTCTTCTAAAAAACCCAAGACTGTATTCATAGAGATATAAGGGAAATAGGGTTTCTGACAATTGTAGCTGGATGCATCTGCTCATACCATCTTTCTAAAGAGCTGGTTAATAGGAGCTTGCCACCTGGGTTGCCTTTGAGGAAACAGAGTTGAGAAACATCCATTCAGAGAAAATTAGAGGTGCCTAGGTGAGCTGATGGAAGCCAAACTGCAGTTTGTCCTATGCAGGAGAAGAAACATATCAGATGTGGCTTCAGGAGTATAACTCCCCTTTTTTTTAATCTGTTGAAACTTGACAAAATACTAAGAAAAAGAAACTTGTAATTTTTTTTTATTAGAAAAAATGTTGAAAGGAATCAAAGGGTGTTAGATGCTCTCTGTGCCATCCCTACCTGCTAACAGAGACCAGAAGAATAATTTGCTAAACCAAAGGATACACTTATTGATGTCAGGCCACATCAGATAGGCAAAGCATGGGACTGAAAGTCTGATCTCTCTTTAACCCAGAGTGACACTGGATCCTCAAGAGCCTTGTCACGTTTCTCCTTCACTCTGAAAAATGGTCCCTAGTAGCAATTGAAAACAGCATTTAACAATTTAAAGGACAGAACTTAATTTCTGGAAAAAAAAGTCAAGATTTCAAAGAAATTTCCTGTTCCAGTCAAATAAAAGTGAAAATAGGGGAAATTTGGATGGAATATAATGTGGTATATATTTCATACAATCACCAAAGCAAAATATTGCTATTTGTAATGTCAGCAAAAGATTTGACAGTTTTAGAAGACATTTCTCATCAGTCAGCTAAGTTATATGGCTCTTTTCCTATATCAAATTTTGACTTCTTTGAAAATATTTCCTAATTTACTTACCTACTTTTATTAACATAATTCTTTCAGGAATCTCAAAGTAAGATAATAATTTAGTAACTACCCTGTTGTAATTTCTTTAGGAGATGGTAATATAAGGAAGTGACTAAGCTCTCACAGAAAAATCTGTCACTAAGCTGAGAAGAAAATCTGAGTTTCCTGTAAGCCAGTCCTGGTAGACTCAGAAGATGATTACAATTCTTGAACAGAAACTAAAATGAGGACTGGATCTCCAACAAAATTCCTTTCACCAATATTAAATAGGAAGGAAATCCGGGCTTCTCTGGATGTAGACAGAATGGGCTTTTTATTACTGAAAGAAATTTGTGCTAGGCTGTAGTTTCTTTCCAAAAAGGTGTATGCAGAACTCTGTCAATTAAATAAAGTCCTTTCTTATTTTCAAATTAGTGTCATAGTCACTATTTTTTCTTTAACAAATAAAAATTAGAAGTACTCCATTGTCAATTCCTATTCTATATATACTCAGGTGTATGATTGCCTCTTTCAACTAGAGAACCTGGAAATTCTTTCAAAAGTGTGTGTAACTCACAGACTGAAATAAAAAGGTAGAAAAAAATCTCCACACCTTTCAACACAGAATTTTAAAAATATCAGCCTCTCTTGATAGAAAAAATGGAGCTGTGGAATTGAGGGAGGCATTACAACTGAATGATGATTTGTTTTCTCTCTCACATACTTGCTCTGTTTTTTTGTTTGGATGTTTGGTGGGTTTTTGTTTTGGATTTGGTTTTGTTCTGTTTCTTTGGTAGGGTTTTTTTTAGGGTTTTTTCCCACACTTAGAAAGAACCCATTAGTAAAAAATGGAGGGGAAAAAAAGTCTATCTAGATGAATGAGAAGGGAATAAATAAAAATGTTTAAAAGACATTTTTAGTGACAAATAACAAGATGAAGTGTTGCATCAACTTTGTGATTTTTTGAATACTGTCTATTTCTAGGGTTTTTGTTGGACAAAGAATAGCTTTCATTTGTGACATAAAAAGGACAAATTCATCTGGAGCTGTGTTCCCCTGCAGCTTATATATTTTCATATACTGGTGTAATTTGGAGTTACAGTCTAATCATAATTCAGTTTCTGTCTTTAGTTAAAGCATATGCCTCTAATTTGCAATCAATTTCTGTGCTTGACACAGGGGAAATAATGAATGTGATCATCTACAGCTGGAGACAAAGGGAGAAAGGAGTGTGCAGCACTTTGTAGGCTGGACTGGGCATTTCATTCTCCTAGGCTTTGTTGCCTGGGCATCCAAATCATGCTAATATTGTGCTATAATCATTGTGTGAATAAAGATTCTCTATTCAAAGTTTTCTCTCATCTCCTTTGAATACGCAACTTGAATAATTCCTTAACATGAGTGAGAATTTTATGGCACCAGAGCATCATATGGGGTCTGACATAATGTAAAGTATGAAATGACAGGCAGTTTCCAAAAGCTAAAATTTGTGGACGTATTCATCACTATGTGGGTGCCATAGTTACTATTATTTTTCTCATTCTTGTCTTTTACTGAACCAGCACTTGTAAAATAAAAAAGTATCTGGAAATATTAATTGCCAAGAATAAATATCAAGTTTTAAATCCACCCTTTTTCAAGAAGTCTCATGCCTGATTTTCAAGGCAGAGCTACAAAACTAATTTCCCACTGAGTAGAGATTTTGGTAAAGGATTTTTGTGCTAAGCCAATGAATTTCATGACAGTGCATCATAACAAAATTATCTTGTGTTCCACTACCCTATTTTAGGTGGAATGAGACTTGCTTAAGTATTTATCATAGCTTTTTAAAATTTATTTTTTTGTGACAGTGGCTGATATCTCTGAATTTTATGGGAAATAATTAATAGTCATAGAAGTGACTTCCAACAAAAGTGATGAAAGAAATGTGGCACAACTGCTCATAAAGGTAATGCATTGTGATACTAATCAAGAAAATAGATGCCATATAAAAGCAAAAGGTCAGCTATTGTGAAATGCGGGGGAAAAGAGTTCATCATAGAATGATAGAATACCCAAAGTTGGAAGGGACCCACAAAGGTAATCAACGTGCCTGAGACCTTTGTGCAAATGCTTCTTGAACTCTGCCAGGCTTGGTTCCAGGACCACTTCCCCGGGGAGCCTGTTCCAGTGTTCAACCACACTCTGGGTGAAGAACCTTGTCCTAATATCTAATCTAAATCTCCCCTGACACAACTTCAGGCCATTCCCTCGGTCCTGTCACTGCTCACCACTGAGAAGAGATCAGTGTCTGCCCTTCCTCTTCTCCTCACAAGGATGTTGTAGACTGCAATGAGGTCTCCCCTCAGTCTCCTCCAGGCTAAACAGACCAAGTGACCTCAGCTACTCATCATATGACTTCTTCTCGAAACACTTCACCATCTTCTTAGCCCTCCTCTGGACTCTCTCTGATAGCTTTATATCCTTCTTATATTGTGGTGCCTAAAACTTCACACAAGACTCAAGGTGAGGCCACATCAGCACAGAGTAGAGAGGGACAATCGCCTCCCTTGGCCATCTCTAACTCTGTGCTAGATGCATGACAGAACAGAGTTATCCCCTTTGCCTATCAGAGCACATTACTGATTAATATTTAAATTGCCATTGGCCAGGATGTAGGATATAGGAGGTTATCATTTAAGACATTTTGACAGTATCCTACCTTTCAAGTAAAGGGTTTCTAAAGGCATGGTTGGTATCACTCACCCAATTCAGTAAAATCAGTCCGTTCTGGAATGAAACAAGACACTACAGCATAAGGAAAGGCAGATCCCTTCTAATAATCTTATGCTTGAGGGAAGGACTTTGTTAGTAACAAGCAAATAATTTTTAATGACATGCAAATAAAGAATATACACTGGGGTTTTTTTTCACAAATACTTTTGTGAACAAATACATGAGAATTTGGGTCTTTTTTTCTCCAAAGGACAAGAAATTCTGCTAAAAGCAAAGGCAGTATTAATGGTATATGACAAGAAATGTGACTCAAAGAGAAGCTGGGAGTTTGATTTAACAATTACAGATTTGTAGCCACTGTTAACTATTCATGGGATAGGAGGAGTGCAGTAGGAAACCCCATTCCTTCTGTCTTTTTCTTTCAGATAGATTATAAAGATATCTTACTATATGTGAACACTGGGAATATCTTCAACATTCGTGATTTTAGGCAATGGTTTAAATAAAAAAAAAAATAAAAATCCTAGTTATATCAAAGAATTCTGCCAGCTCTGTCAGCTCATTGTGTCAGCTATGTTTCTGAGTTACAATACTTTGAAGTTTACAAACCTCAATTTAAAGAACAAATCTTGCAAAAAAACAGTTTTGTCATGCCTTCATGAATTACCTCCCCTGTCCTCCTTGACCTTAGACTTTCCATTCTCCACATGCCTATTCTGATTCCTCCTCTAAGTTTCTGTCTCTGAATGTGTATTTTGCTTGGTGCATCCACACTCTTCTCTTTATCCCACAGCCTCATGTTTCCTTGGACTAATCTTCTATCTGATATCTTTTGTCCCTTTATTACTAAGACACCATTTTCTTCATGGCATAGCTACTCCAAGCAATTTCTACCTCATACATTCTCCGTCAGTCATGACTTTTGAAGGTGACATCAATACTCCTAATGAAAATATTTGAAAAGCTTCAGCAATGTCAGACAGTGAGGAAATATTCCCTTAACTATGGAATATCGGTGGAAAGTCCTTATTGTTCTCCAATATTAACTTTCAGTCTCAAAAAAAAAAAATGCTTGAAACTATTAGCAGGTTTCTCCTTTCCTATTTATCTCTCAGTGTTTCTCTATTTATTTGCTTATTTACTGGCATCAAGTAATTTCACCTAACCTTCAGGGATTTTTGGTTGCTATCATTTCAGGGGTGGGGAAAGACAGACAAGTTTAAAAATGCATATGTTGTCCTTGCTGTGCTGTAACAAGATTGGCATAGTACCAGTGATGTTTGAATTTCTCTCTTAGGAAGACTAAGATAGTTCAAGCAGCTGCACTGAAATTGCACTGAAAATGAATACTTTGCAAATTCTCCCCATAAATGAAAGTTTAAATTACAAAAAGCCGTCTGACCGGCTATCTCTTAGCAAAAGTGCTTTACAATTTGCATATAAACTTCATTTCTTTTTCTAATTACACAGAGTAAAATGCATTCATTTTGCTTTTGATTACAAGCTGATCTTGCCAAACACCTGTGACTGCCACAAATTCTAATTTGTTATTTATTTACTTCAAAGCAATCTTATTATCTAAATGATTCAAAGCATCAAAGACCTTAATTATTGATAGTCAATTTGATAGGGTTACACTCTGCATGTCCTTGGGTTGAAGGCACTTCTCTGTTTTCTTCTGCTCAAGTACACACTTGGCTGAGCAAAAGGACATACGATTCTGCTGCTAAGTGTTTTGGAAATCACATTCTTGCTTAAGTGCAACTGGATTTAGACAATACCAAAGAGCCAAGACTGATATCTACAATCTGTAATCTACTGGATTGGAACTAAAAAAAAAATATTATCCTCCTTTATACCTTGGAAAAAAGTTGCATATGTATCACATATATTCTGTAAGTTTGATCCTAATCTCCAAAACACTAATCCTTCATGAGTATCTTTCTGTTATTCCAGACACAAATACAGCAGATGTACACTATTGCAAAAAATGGGCACATAGTGTGTCCTGTGGTCATGATGAAATATTTATACTTTCTTACAACTTAATTAGAACATTTAAATGGGTTAAAAATGCTCTTATACAAGTCAGAGGTGAAAGGATAAAAAGGTCCTCAATACAAGCAAGACATTTAACTAATATGCATGTTTTAGGGAGCACATGTGCATATTCATAGTACATGCATGTGCATGGATGGCACAACACAAACTTTCAGACACAGAGCCCCTGCTGCCTCCATCTGCAAACCATATGTTTGCCAGAGTCTTGGACCATCATGCCTACTATACTCTCATAATGCCTTTAAGATGTGGTATATTAGACCAGTTTCTAGGAGCTGAGGGTACTGAGTGCTTCATTTAGATATTTTAATCACATCATACATCATTATCCATTCACGTCTACAATATTTTCCGTTTAACATTTAAGGTCTTAGAGATAAGAAGGGTCATATTCAGCCTGAGGTTTTCATAAAACTGATCATGAAGCCCACAGAATCCATAGTTCTATGTCTAACTTCCTCACCTGTATCCTTTTTCTTTTACTTTTGGACAATTATCTTAGACTCTATTTCCACTATAGATTTCCCAGGGAAACAGGATACAGTTTTCCTTGGTTTTGAAATACATTGATAGGGATTCTTGTAATATGTCTTCAAGTACTCCTTTATCCAGTCTCATTCCTTTTAGACTGGGCTGGCATCTGCTGTTTCATTGTTTGACTGGTAAAACAAAGGTTACCTAGCTTGAATGTATGTCATACTATACACTCCAGCTATGTGTATTAGGTCTGGTGTTGCTTGATGTGAGAGATCTGAAGAGCAGGCTACTCCATAGGAATCAAGAAGTTAACTAAGGAGGGTATGCATAATAGCCAATACAACACAAATGCGTGGATACAGTTCATATAAAGTTCCTACAGATATACACATACACAGTACATGAAACCAGGATGTAGGTTAGATTTCTGGCTGTATAAGCCACATCAATTCCGGTGGCTGAGGAGTGAAGCAAATTTATGAATGGATTATGTGTGTCCCAACCATACTGCAATATATATTCAGAATCTGTTCTGTACGTGCAATGCTGATGTTCTAATAGACAGTTTACATATTCCTCAAGTGATTTTTTAATCCCTGAATTCAAGATTCACCTTCCTCTGTAACATGATATGCCAACAGAAACATAACTAGAGTTCTATAGGGTTTTTTTTCCTTTCTTTTTATTCATGTAAGCATTGTCAACTACAAAAGAACCGCCAAACCATCTGTTCTGCTCTTGGCAAATTCAAGAATTCCATTGCAGTAAATAAGGATACAATACCTTAAATATCTTAATATTTTTTGCATATTTTTAATTAGTATGCTTTGGCTTTATTTTTTAAAAAATCAAAACCAAACCCAAAGCATTTGATGTTATAAAGCCAGAAGTAAGACCTACATACCAACATTTTGCACATCTGTGAAGATATAAAACATAAGTAATCTTCCCAGAGACGCAAAAAATTTATAATTTATAGGTACATGATTTGTGCATGCTTTCAACATTAATAAGAAGAGACTAAAAATTACTCAGAAACCTAATGCACTTAATTGCTCCACTAACTCTTGACCTCCTAGGCAGCACCATCTCTGGATGGTAACATTTATATGTCCTGTAATGGTAAAGAGATTATGACAACCATAATTATGTAGTAATCCCACAGAAAGAAATAGATCCTCGTATTACATCATGGTTTTTTTAATTTTAAATGTATCATAAATAATGGAACATAAAAGCAGACAAATTGTGAGGTCAAGGTGCAAATTGTGGACCAAAGTTGTGCCTGCTATACTTAGTGCTTAATCAGGAACAATACATGAAATGAAGGAGAGACCTTGAATCTTCAAGCTAAGTAAGACTGAATAGAGGAAAATGTGAGCCAAGGTAATTAACATATTCCCATAAGATTCTAAATTAAAAGTTTTGTTCAGGCAACAAAATATGATTTTGTAATTCTCTTATAATTTTTTTTTTAAAAAGGTTTCCAAGAGTATAAATATAGATACATACACATACATATATATATATAAATTTTTTCTTTAAAAAAAATTTCTTCAACATTTTAAAATATAAAAATCTGCAAGTCTGAGCTGAGGAAAGTAAAACTGACTACTCAGGTTTACCTGCTGAAGTTAACATGCAGAAGCAAACAGCACAGATAATCAAAAGTATATTAGATTCTTAAATGATTTTCATCTTAACAACCTAATGTGTTATTGTTAACTGAAGGAAATAAAATTATTTAACTCCATTGCTTTCTACTTCTTTAAATCACTAGTTAATTGGATTTTCTAGGTAATTGGTAAAACGATAGTTCCAGTCTCTCTCTTTCTTTCTCTCTTTACCCCATCTACGCTTTTTTAGATACTGCAGCAGTACTGCTTTGACTGAAATTAAACATAGGAAGCAAAGCTCCCTGAAGTCAGTGTACAGATTTCCACTAACTTTAGTGGGATTTGGATCAAAATGTAACTAAGCTGCTTAAAATCTCTACCTTTATAACTGAGCCCTGCAAGCAAGAGAAATTGTTGGATGGCCAGTGGTCAGGATTTCTATCCAGTAGGAAACTAGTTTTCTTAATTGACCTCTACAGTCTTTGCTATTTGCTTTTTAAATTATTAGTATTGTCGTGACTCTGTAGTTTTAAGTATTTATGAATTGCCAACATTACTTCCAGGGCTTTAATTTTATGGTACTGCTCAGCAATGCCAAGAGGAATTGTGCTACGTAAATACAAACTCCATGTGCTACGTAAATACAAACTCCAGTACTCCACCTTTCCTCTGTTGCAAAATTTACCATGAAATTGAATCTGCTTCCTTCTTCTGAACCACCTTTATATCATCAGTGACCTTCCACTCTAACCAGCATGACCCAAATGCTCCTGACAACACCTCTCTGAAGAGTAACATGGATCATTTATGAAAATGCAAGCTAATAGACTGGCATTTGAACACCTTGCCTTAACTCAGAGTGCAGGGGAAAAAAAAAAAATCCCATACTTAGTGTGCTTCAAAAGAACTAAGGAGCAGCTTACAGTGGAAGGCATGACTCAGTGGGTCTTCTATCCTAGTCCAGCACTGAAAGAGA
Organism: Pyrocephalus nanus; assembly: GCA_038380795.1. Taxonomy (NCBI): domain Eukaryota; kingdom Metazoa; phylum Chordata; class Aves; order Passeriformes; family Tyrannidae; genus Pyrocephalus; species Pyrocephalus nanus. Next base: position 43,756,945 of record CM076265.1, on the reverse strand, counting down.
AAGACATTTGGTTGAGAGGGTCTAAAGTAAAGCAGCACGCTCTTTCCCAGTGAGACTTGGCCTGTCTCATTGCAGTATTATCCTACTTTAAAAAGAAAAAAAAAAAAAAAAAAAAAAAAGGCAAGGCTTTTTTTTTTTTTTTTAATGATCTTGTATCAGTAGACTGTGGACCACAAAAAGGACAGACTACCCAAGCACAAGCCATGCCTTGTTTCCTCTAGAGGCAGCTGTCAGAGTACATGTGATTCTACATTCACCCAACTACTTGTGAAATCACTTTAAGATACAGCAGCATTCAGAAAAAAAGCTCTCAGGAGACAGCCCTGCAAGCAGAATAGTCAGTGTAGTAGTTGAAATTGCATCACTTTCCTGTCCCAGTAAAGAAACAGAAAAGAGAAAGAGTTCACTGCCAGCACATTAACAGAGTGAAGAGGTAAGGAGGCCTGTCTTTAGCCTGCAGTAACAGCCGACAGCTTCCCCATTTGAACTCCTGAAGTGCATGAGCAGTAAAATAATTCTGACAGGAGCTGTGAATGGCAGAGAAATGGATTACACTACTGTTATGTTTGCAGTGGCTTGTGGACGCTCTGCCGCAGGTTCACGCACAGTCATTCCATGTTCAATGAAATACTTTATTTATGCTCAGAGCTATCACTCACTAATGGTAAACTCTTGTTGTGTGCCTCAGAACACACACAACATGTACAGGATGTGGCACTCAATTAAGTACACATATCAATCAAAAGACAGCATGAAGATCTCTTTTTCAGCTCCACTGCTCTCTGCCCCAGGTAGAGCTCTTTCATTAAAGATGTTTACTGTATTTTTACTCATTCTGTATATCCTTTGGGCTTGCTTTGTAGACAAAAACAAAAACAGCAAGAGAAAAACCTGCACGTTTCCTTGTTACATTTATGCCTGAAAGACTTCACATTTTTCAGGTTTTTTTGTTCCCAGAATTTTTCACCAAATACTTGGAAACAATAAGGGCTTTCCTTTGGTTTACAGTGAACACAAGTTCCTTTCCTCAGCCCTTCCCTTTCTACCTTCAATCTTCCTGCTCATCAGGAAGGCCAGAAACTTGAAGGTTTATCCAATACCAATTAGAAATTATGAGGAAAATTTGCTTTCCAATAGTGTCTTTGTCACCCTCTATGAGGATTTCAGTCTCTAACACCGTGCAATATTTTTTAGTCCAATTATTTTCACAAAAACTTTTAAGGAAACTATTTCATTTTTCCTCTTCCCACTTTCTAGTTTGGAAATTGCAGAGGATTAATATCAGTGTTTTGCTGCATTAAAAACAACCATGAAACACTCCTCAGGATATGAAGTATCATACGGGCAGCTGGGCACATATTAATGTCAATATGGAACTCACACAACATGATACAGTTCAAACTCAGAAATTAGGTTTTAATTTGCTGCAAAATGTAACACTATTAAGCAGGAATTAAGACTGAGGCAAATAAAGTGCATTCAGAAAAACTTATAAAGCTCCTGCTTATGAGGTGGGAAGGGATAATTTAACTTTAGGCAAACAGGAAGCCTTGAGAGAATAAAAGAAAATAACAGCACAGGAGAGGACATACAGGTGCAAAATCTCCTCCTGTATAGGTAAACCCTCTTGACTACACAAACCTCAGAGAAATATTTTGGAAATAATTCCACACACAAATACAGCAATACTGAAATTCTGCTAGCCTAAGATTAGCAAAGAAGTAATTTTTTGACATTTCTGCTAAAGCTGGGTCTTGAGACATTTTCATCCTTCACCTAAAAGACCCTTTAAAAGCAACACCAACAAAATAGCCTTTGAAGGTTTGGATGTTTATTTGAAGGACTACTTTCAATAACCTACCAATATATCTCTCTATTCATCTAGTAGTGTTCTTGTGAGAAGCTATTTAAACATTTTTTTCAATTGCCATTATTTTAAACCTCCCATGTCTTACACCTGGTAGCTCCTTAATATCTACCTTAACATATGAATTTCCTTTCCTACTTTTGACTACTTTCTGTTAACTTCCATTTCTTGCCACTATCTTTATTGTTTTACTCAAACCATAGATTTTTCTTCTCCTTACTTTTCCTTCATGTTCTTACACTCCCCCTCTTTTAAATCTAGGCAATGATTCTATACCAAAGCAACAGAAGGTTTGCATCTTTGGCCTACAATTTCTTTACCACAAATTTCTTCAATTTATTTCATTCTTAGCTGTGGGAAGATCATTCCGTAAGGTTATGGCAATTATTCTAAATCTTCTTGCAGATAGTGAGATCTATCCTACTCTGGTGGCAAATTAATAGCTTTCATATGCTATCCCATCAATAAGCAGTCTACTTGTAACCTTATTTGTACATCTGTGGGGAAAAAAAAAAAGATCCAGAGGATTATTACTGGCAAATATGAGGACTCTCAAAGAGCAGAGGCTCTTAGGCTGGTTTTACAGTCAGAGGAGAGAAAGACCTCTGAACAGCATTACCAAAGATCTAAATTTACACACAGTGTAAATGTACACACAGAGGAAATACCTAAGACCACTATTAGCTGACTCAAGTGTGCAAAAGATCAACTTAGCAATATCTAAAAACCAGAGTAGACACTCCTTATTCTTATATTCTTCCGTCTCTACCTTTTAGTCAAAAAGATATGACTGAAGTGTAATTGTTTCATCTTGAGGGATGTTACTGACTTTGCTAACATCTAAGTACCCAACACTGTGCTTTTTCCAAGATAATTTGCATAGCTGATCTGGTTTTCCCATAGTCATATTTTCTTCTGAATATAAATGCATTACAGAAAGTGGCAAAAGATAATCCAAGGAAGAAAGTAGGATCTCACAGAAAAATGAAAAACAAAAGACCATGAAAAATTTAAAGCAATCTTCAGAAGGAAAGAGTTTTTACTGAAGGTCAGTGAAAGGAGGATGGGTCAGGAGGGAAAGAGATACAGGCCTACAGGCTCTGCATTATTGAAGGGATAGAATTTCAGTAAAGGAACAAAACATAGAGAACTGGGAGCCAGGAGCAAGACTCCACTGAAAATAAAAGAAGTGCATAAATAGCTTGCTTTGTGACAAGGGAGTTTCAGGGCCAGGAGAACACTTTCCTCTCCTAGGTGCCCAGCTGCCTGTGCTCAAGGCTAACTCTGTGATCTGGGATTGCTTCTTAAGCTCATTTCAAACCCTTGAGTAGGAGGAACTGCTTAAGAGCGGGCTAAAAGAAGCCTCTGTAGGCTCATGGTACTGTTTTGCTCAGGAGTTACATTTGTGTTGAAACTCCTGCCCTTCATTCCTGCCTGTTTGTATTCAAAACCGATATCCCTACCAGCTTCTGAGCTTTGTTTCTGTCCATGGCAGAAATCACATGGCTCCATCTATTTAAGGGAGGAAATTGCTGTTAATCAATAAGTCTAATTCTACCAGTGCTGTAGCACAAATTGAACCCTTTACTTTTCATTGTGCATATGGTGAGAGTGCAGGTTAAAGGAGATGGAAAGTCTGTACTAATGAAAATGAAATACTCTTCAGCCTGGCCTCTTTTATAACAGCTTTTCTATTCCTGTTGAATCTATTCCCACTTTCTCTTTGCAAAATAAGCTAAAATTCTGCAGCAAACCCTAAAATACAATAAATTTTTTTAATGGAATGCTGGTTCTTCCCTGGATGAAAGGGTTTTTGGGCTAAGAGATGGAGAATGCATTTCTCAAGTCAACATGATAGCGACAGTCAGGTGCAGTGATACAAAATTCACTTAAAGGCACCCTAAAAAAAATACACTTTGTTTTAATTTGTACAGGCTGCAGTGTTTTCTTGAAAATCACCGAGAAACTGATTTTTCACTAAGATTTCACATATTGAAAATACCTGAATGTTTTTTTATGATTACTTTTCAGAATTGAAATATTTTTCAAATAGTGTTGTGTCCAGAATCACAGAAAACAGGTCAGTCAACTGACGAACATCTGCATTATTTTTGCAGTCCTTCCCTCAGGATGACTTGCCCCAGACCCAACTCAAATATAAAACTGGGACGCCTCTCAGTAACTTTGATGGTAACGCCAACAGAAGTAAGCATTTCATAAGCAGATCCTGAAGATATAGCAAGAAGTATAAAAGGAAGTGTTCTGGCTTCCTTATATTTAAAAAAAGGCTCTTAAAACAACACCCTCTGATTGTTCATGTCCTGATACCCTGTGACTGGCATGCCTTACAATGATAACGTTTCTGTGGAAACACACAGATTAAGCCTGTGGAAAACATAATTCCCTCAGTCTGAGCCCAGGGAACTTTGTTCAGAATCTATAGACCCTGTACGATCTTCGTGATTTGAATCTCTTGCTGTCACTTCCAAATCACAGAGGGCTTGTTTGGATATGCCTGTGGATTCCTCTAAGTGAAGCTTCTTCAATGAGAACAGCAGACACAAGCGTAGCAGGGAGAGAATTGTTGTGCTCTAATTACACAGGAAACATGCTTCAGACACAAAAATGTTTCAAAATATTTCCATAGCAAAGTTGGATGAACATTAGCAATTGCAAAAATGTTCAAGACTGAAAAGATATATTTTCAAATGTTTTGAGGCATAGAGGAAACTTATTCCATTATTCTACCTGAAAATACATAATTTTAATCACAGCAGTTTTAAAAGATGTAAAGTTTTCTTCATTTTCTTAACAAAAGTAATTTTAAACTGGAAAACTGTGTTTTTTTAAAAAAATCGAAATGTTACTGACACTAATTTTGAAACCCTTTCTAAAACAACTGGTGGGTAAAAAAAAAAATCTGATATCAGTCTTTGCTATCTTGCTTCAATAAATCAACAGGTTTAGTGAAAAAAGGTTTTTACAAAAGTCTGACTAGCTATATTCCTTATTACTGTATTCTGAAATGTGGTCATCTGCCAAATAATCTGCTTTTTACATCACCCTCTTAACCTATTTGCCTTCATTTTCAAAATCCTAATCATTGATCTTTATATGAATAGTTTCTTTTTTTCTTTCTCTCAGACATATCCAGCAATTTTTCTAGCATTCCAGCTTTATATTGAAAAAGACATCCATGTATGCATAGGTGTAAATTCTCTAGCACTTTCTAAAAGGAAATATTCTTCCTTCATTCCTTCCTTCCTTCCTTTCTTCCTTCCTTCCTTCCTTCCTTCCTTTCTTCCTTCTTTTCTTCTTTCCTTCCTTCCTTCCTTTCCTCCTTCCTTCCTTTTCTTCCTTCCCTCCTTCCTTTCTTTTCTTTCCCATTATGTAGCAAGTATAAAAATTCAAAGCTCCAGTTGCTCTATCCCCTGAGGATTTTCTTCCTATATCATTTAACTTTTCCTGGCATCTTTCCTCCCTCCCTTTTATATTACACATTTCCCCTAAGCAATGAGAACCTGTATTTGCATCTTTGACAGCAAAGGGGAGACTGACGGATGGAAGCAATGCTCCCTTTGAATAATGCAAGATGTTGTGACACTGACAGTAATAAGCAGTCCTGAATAATAGGTCCTTCTTGATACAATTTAAAAATATTCAGCCTATTGTCTCAGCCACCAGCAAACCAGCTCATAACTAGTGCCTCAAGAGTAAGGCTGAGTTCTATCCATCTCGGTGACAGCTGACAATGGGAGACTAATCTCTCTGAAAAATATTTCCCAATCACTTTTTGCTGTAATTAAATCAACAGTGTTCAACCACACACAAGAGGAAAATAGCTCTTTCTTTTATGACATTTCAGAGCAAGCAGTGGATTTAAGTTTTACTCATCACTGCCCTGAGGGAAGTCGGTGCCAATTAGAGTTGTCTGCATCACCTAATCCCAGTCAAGACCCTGCTCTCTTTTGTGTTTTCATTATTTTGTTCCAGCAGTGCCCACAGATATTAACAAACAAGAAAGAAATGGTGATAGAATGGTAAATCTTATAGGCTGAAATCACCCATGGGCATAAAACTATTTGAAGGCTATAACACTGACACCACTGACTGAGGGTCTCATCCTCAGGATTTCACCTGTGTCTTACTCAGTGTCTGTCATTTTATTTGGTATATTATTTGTCACATTAAAAGAAATCAGAAGGAACTTGGAAGTTCTTCAAAAGGTGAAAAACTGGTTAGTCTCAGTTGCATTTTTAATTATGCTCATAAATTGATATAACATCATTAGAGAGGTTTTATTAACTTTTATAGATTTTGAACTGCAGTTTCAGTCACATAACTTTGTAATTAGTGACTTACAGTCTTTCATTAATGGAATTTCTGGAATATGCTGTAAGAATTAGAAAGAAAGAAGGAAAGATACAAAAAGGGCAAACTGTACGAGAATATGGTTAATTTTGTATGGATACTTATGTCTTCTAACAGCCAATGAGACTTGCATTAACACTAATAGTTAACTGTGCTCAAGTTCAGAGTTTGAGGGAAGATTTTGCTTGTTATAAAAGTTTAAAACAGCAGCAAAGTCGCCTACAGTTATCACAAGAAAAAAAATCAATCTAATAAAAAATTAAATTTTGCAACCTATTCAGGGTATTTTCCAGAATTACACCCAGGGAGAATACAGAATGAATTTTTACATACCTTTGGCTAAGTGTGGTCCTGGAATACCTGAGACAGCGTGTCCAATATGCCTACATATTGGACTTAAGCTTGTTATAGACACCCATCCTAAGCATTATCTGTTACCATGCAGCCATAGTAAAATAAATTTAGCATGAGATTTGCTAAACCCTAAGTTCACTAAGCTGTAGAGCAGCTGATTAGAGCTTCCATATTTTTCTGTAACATTGCCATTGACACTGCAATCGCATTTTAAGTTACAGCTGCTTTCCTATACCTGTCTTTGTCTGGTGTTGCTGAGAACAACTGCACAGGACCTGCACTCAACAAATCCTTCCCCAGACACAGCCATCATTTCTATGGATATACCTTACCCCATCAGCCTTGTTGGCTGCATAATAAGTACTGACTCAGCAATGGAGAAGTCATCTTAATGTTATCTTCCATTGCAAAGAACCAGTATTACTAACAGCAATTTCTATACTGTGGCTTTATGAGCTTTCTTCATTGCAACTGCTCCCCTGATGTACTGCAGCTTGCAGTAGGTATAGATATGCAACATAAATATAATCAGTTGGCCAAAGCTGTTTTGCATTTTCAAAGGAAAATGAAAAATATCTAAGTTTCCTTTTATTTATAAGAAAGTATTGTAGATTAAATCACCCAGGGAATATTTTTCCTCCTATAGGAAACCAAACACTACTTGAGACATTAAAATTATATTTTTTGTTCCATTTATGATTAAAATGGAGATACAGGTCTTGTTTCAAATCTCTAGATTTTGCCAAAATTGCCTGAATCTGAACCATATTAACTTTAAAACAATGACTACATGTCATTGTTTTTACTATATAATATTTTAAATATGTGTGGGAAAAATAATTAGAATAATATGACAGTAAAAGGCAAGTCAAAGTAAAATAAAATTCCATACAATTGTATTCATGGGAAATATCTTCCAGTAGTGCACCAGTTTGCATGCCTTCACCCGAAATTATAGAGAAGAAAGGTTCAAAAATAACCTTACAACAGTCTTCTACCATCTCTGCAGTGCTTGTGTGTTGGCAAAGATATTCTTCTCTTAGAAGAAGACTGGACTTCTAATTTCTATTAGACATCTGTGTTGTGCCAGGAGATACCAACTCCGACAAACTCTCTATGGATTTTAAAAAAGTCTTCAATATTAAGTGGTTATCAAAGCCACTTTTGATCCTGTTTGAAAGCCTCATTCCAAGATCCAGGGAGAGCTGGCACCACAGGTCTGTCTAACATGACATACCTCCTTCCTACTCTTGCCTTTAAGCGGTGCTAGAGATAAGTGACCCTGAATGTCTCAGGTCATTCCAACTTTCCTGTATTCATATGATATCTCAAAAAATTCTGCTACTCAGGTCTAGGGGACTTAGGACACTGTCTTAGGAGATAAGGTAAAGGAAGATTATATTACACATACACATCATAGCTGGGCTGTTGTGTTTTCTATTGATGCAAGTCATTCCATAAACATCTGGAAGGCAGTGTCTTATTTCATCTACCTGTCAAGGGATAGCAAAATCAGTACTGAAGATAATAAGAAACAACAGAGAAACAAAACAAAACAAAAATCTGTAAAAATCCTAGCCCTGGCAGCATGAAAGGAAATATACCAAAGTTATAAGACCTTGCCATTTAACAAAAATTGAAAAAAAATTGTTTTTCATTTAAAATACAGAGAAAAGACCTGTTTGCACATCTGTCTCTGATATTCCAATGTTTATTTAATTCTAATACTCACATCACACTCAAAGTGATCCTGACAGATGTTTGATAATGCATCTACTTTGAAACTCATCCAAAGAAGCAGAGCTTGTTCAGGCAATCCAGTGCTCGAGCTCAAAGAGAATAACTTTAGATCAGCCTGGAGCCAGTTAATACAATTACACTTGTACAGTTCTTTACTTGGAATGTTTACTAAGTGTTGCAGGGCAACAAATGAACAAGAATTGGCTAGGCATAACTTTCAGTCTATCTCCTGCCTGCCTGGGAAGTAGAGTGTGACATGATTTTTCCCCTCTGAGCAGAGTGGAGATTTGTGACTCTTGATTTATAACTTTAAAGGGATACTCATTTGACCTAAAATTTCAATTTAAAATTTTGACAACTGCCTATGACTGAAAACTTCTTTTGATTCATCCACTGAGGCTTTTATTTGCACTCTAAGAAGTATCTTGCAGTTTTCTGTAAGGTTTATTCATCCCCCCCACCAGATGAATGCTATACTCCTTCCACTTGTTTTTTTTTCTGTACTTAGTACCACTGAAGGAAACGCTAAAGGTGTTCAGGAGGCATCTTGTCTTTACCCCTTTGATGCACCTCACTATCATTCTATTACAGAATTGCCTGAATAAGCAGCAAACAACACAACAAACCCTTCAAGTTTGTGGGCAAAAGATGCGATATTCTATTTTTCTGAAACTTCTTTATTTTTCCTGTCAGAAGTCACATACACAGAGCAGACAATTTCTCATCTGCTTTTATCCAATAAGACAGTTAATTTTAATGTTTTTGTAATTCACAATTCTAAATAGGCTTCAATCACAACTGGTAGGGTCTTACCCAAAAGCAATGAGAAGCATTTGTCCCCTCAGTCTGTTCAGGCTGCTGGAATGTCCAGACAGCCTTTGCATGTAAACTTCCCCACCTTACTGACAAGAGCCACAGAATCCTTCTCATCTAGTATGGCAGCCAAAACTCATTGCTTGTCACTTCATATCAAAGCAAAAGCAATGGGGAATTAAACGTGGCTGCTTAGCTGGCTGGGTTCTATGAGAAAGAAGACACTCTCCCTTTGAGAGCTTCAACTGAAAAGACAGAAGGAATTTAATCAGCTTTTCAACACATGCTTCTGAAGTAATAGGACTGCTTTTTGACTAGGATAATTTTATTTATAAAGACAATGCAGTTTGCTGTGTTTGTTTAGAGTAAAACATTTTAGCTCAGCTCAAGTAATGAGATTCCTCAGGGATTGTGCAAGAAGCACATACAATCTACGGTACGGTAGGCAGGCTGGAATTGCAGCAAAGCTCTTTGGAGAAGTTACCAAGTCTGCTCTGATTACTGCTAAGTGCCTAGCAGCATGTTGTGTGTTGTTCTGACTACATGTTTGGAACTTGAAAGCTGGAGATGAGCGAGGAGGTAGGGCAATAATTAGCTACAGAAAACAGAGTTTGTAGAACAACTTGCACATCACCTTTCTCATACTATGTTGTTATCTATATTTCAAACTCTTATCAGTTTTCTGATGGTCTAGAACTCAAGGAGATTATCAGCACAACCTGGGAAGAAGCATCCTACTGGGAGTAGGCTAAAGGCCACAGATGTGTCTTTTGATAAAGGTCAGAGTAGGTGACTCTTCTGATAGAGAATGAAGTTCTTATGAAGAATAGAAAGGAGATGTTTTTGTGCTATCTAATACCAGATCAAATAACTGCATAATGGGCTGGCTTTACACATCTATTGGGACTATTGATAAAGTGGTGATATCAAAGCTATATACCATAGGAAAAATAAACAACACAGATTTTATCTAAAATATATAAAACTTTCACAGCAGGAAGGCTATGTTATACCCAGCCATCATGCATGAAGGACCCAGGTTTGTCATGATTTTCATACTTTGTTTTGATTCAAGCTATGAATCTGTATACTGTGTGAAAAGGGTGATAAAGCCTCTGTGCAAGTGCTTAAAATAACAGAAAACTAATTTTCAGTCAATCAGTCTTTCACAAGAGCTGTGCGTTTAAGAAAAAAAAAAAGGAAAAAAATATCTAAACTGAAATAGTGGTCTGATTATGGAAAAAACTTGGTGAAACAAAAAGTCAAAAGATTCTTATTATATATCCATTTAAAAATTCTGTTTACCTTAAAAAAAATTACAATTGGATTCCAGGTTAAAGGAGTGAAAATAAACATAAGGCATTTGAAATTATAGAAAAATAGTCTCTGTTCAAAACATTTACACATACTGAAACTGTCACCATTTTTTATTTCTGGTATGATAAATTCATTAAAACTGATAAAAATTCACAAAACTTTATATATTCTAGAACCTGTACTTTCAGGGGAAAATATTAACCTCAGACTTGTTTCTTAATCTACTTGGTGGTAAGTAGCCTTGGAAAAAAAAAAAAAAGCCAATAGAAGTTAGAAAAAAAATTAAAAAGAAAAAAAAAGAATGAAAGAAAATAAAAAGTATCAGACCAACTTCAGCTTTTCACTTGGATTTCTTTTTCTTTCTCCACCTCTTCCTCAGCTTCCATACAGACAAAAATCTTACACTGATACTGATAGGCCAGACAAATTAATATTTCCTGAACAATGACACTAATAAGGCCAGTCAGTTATAAACAATAACAAAGTGCTTTAGTTCATAGAGATAAGGTTGTTTTGTATATTACCAACGTGTAATACCAATATAGAAAAATTAGATCAAAATGTTTTGTTTCAGGTTTGAAGTTACAGGAAACCATTGCCCTAGGTTATAGACATTGAAAGGTAAACAATTGCTCTGGAGAGAGGTGAGATGGCAGTTTTGGAGGTTTTTTTGTGAGCAAGATAAAGATTATGTTATTCAATATTTTGAGTAGTAACCATACTTCAAAACAATATGAATCAAGTTTTTCCCTGGAAAAGGAGTGTGTTTCCACTGAAATACTTATGGTACTAGTAAAAGCCATCAGGCTGTTGACCTCAAGATTCTTTATTTTCTGAAAAGAAGCCACATTTAAAGCCAGATTCTTGGGGTCAAAGTATTTTAACCGCTAAACCCATCAGTCTTTAGTCATAAATTAATGTGCAGTTTCTGAAACCATTATTAACAAGCTCTCTAAAAAATCATAATGCTCATTTATATATGTATTACATATATACTGATATTTCAACAATAACAAAATATATACTGATATTTCCACTCAACATTGTTGTTCCCGTTGCTCCACTGGTTGCTGGATCTGATCGCTGGCACAGGCTTTGGTCTGTGAAAGATGTGAAGATATTTCTTCAAATGTATGATGACAATGCCTCATGCTATAGTAGAGCTACATTGTTTATTGAGTCTACACATTTCCAAAGGCATATTAAAAAAAAGAGACAAACCCAGGGTACTTTAGAGGATATGACTATTGCAAGAGAATATGGATCTCTCTACTAGGGAATATTTTCAAAGGTAGTAAGACAGCTTTATTTGAGGAAAGTAAAACCTTAGGCAGCATGGGATTGACAGGAATATGAGCAGGTAGGGTGGCAATCCTTCCTTTACAAAGTTGTATGCTATTTCTTTTGCTGACTCTGTAGCTATCTTTCTGTTCCCTATTTTCAGAGATATCCATTATTTCATTCACTGCATGAGTAAGAAGAAACTGAATCAATCGGTCAAACAAGTAATGTAACCATTGATTAAATCTGGTTCCCAGTGTGCATTTCAGCCAAAAGAACCAATTTTTTGTTGGAGGAAAAAAAAAAAAAAAAAAAAAAAAAAAAAAAAAAAAGAGAAAGAGAGAGTTAGTTTGCCTTCGTATAAGAGCTTTAAAACCAAAAGCATCTGATGTCTTCTACAAGCTGTAGAAGACATGACTCAAAAGAATAACAAAATGCAAAACGATTCTATCTAGCCTTCCCAAGAGAACTGCAACTAAGATTACCCTATATATGGTTACTATCTAGGCAATGATTTTCTTAATGTCTAAAGGCAATTTCATCCCTTATATTTATCAGGAAATAAAACCAGCTATATTGGCCATAACACTAGTATCTATTGGTCTGCTCTGAGTACAACAAAAATCTGATCATCCTGATCTCAGCTTGACTTTTGACTGATGAATTCTGAATTGGTGTGGATACATCCAAGATAAACATAATGAATGGTTTTACCATGATCCGTCAAGTTAAGGCTCACTCCCCAAATTGAGGAAAAAACTTTCCAGATGGATAGCTTACAAAATGTTAATGAATTACTGAGGACAACAGTACTTACAAAACTTTAACTCTATGTAAAAGCAGTTTGCATCTTTTTCTAATATTGCAGTCTCATGGATAAGAAACACATGAAATAATTCTACTATAAACAGATAAAAGAAAAGCCTTGAAACTTGGTGACTAAGTGACTAGAATAGACTAATGTCTAATTCTACAACCTTTGTAAGCAATTTTGTCACAACTTGCACCATGATAGAAGAGGGAATAGTGCTTTTGCTTAAAAAAAAAAAACCAAAACAAAAACAAATAAACAAAAAAACTAACAAAACAAAGAAACAAAGCAAAAAAACCCCACAATGCATTACTTTTACAATTGTGCAGTCTGTCTAACCATTTATCTGATCAGGCAATATGTGCATTGCAATATAAACCAGTCCGTCAATATAAATGCAGGTCAAAAAACAAGGGTTTTTTCTCTTATGCTTTTTCCTCTCTGTTCCTTATAGTGTACTGAGGAGATTTTCAAAGCACCAGGAAAGGGGCAAGAGACCTAGAGTGCTGGGGTAAGAGTCTGTGTGGGGATGAACACAAATGCTTCTGAAATTCGTTTTCCCTAATTTCACTGTTCATGGAACAATTTGTTCTCTGCAGACACTAATACTTTAAAAGCATGTGAATACCAATATTATCTGATTGAATTGAGCTGATTTCAGCTTGATTATGTTTGAAAAAGCACTGTGAGTTTATAGGAGTAAAGCATAAATATTACACGAGTCTCAAACTGCTTGAATTTTGGTAATGCATCATTATTTGCAGCAAATATTATTAATTTTCACTTTGGAATACATTCTTCAATATACAAATGAATAAGGTATGACTATAAAAAGGTACATTTCCTCACTCAAATATGGTATAATAGCGAAATATGTAAAAAAGTCATCAGTTGATTTTAAAGGCTGTGAATGAAATATTTTTCAGCACTTCTTTTCTCAAAATAGCTTCCCAATTACAAGGATTTCATTATGTCAGTACGTAATTTATAAAAGCTCAGATGCATTTTTATAAGTTATACAGAGATACAGTAATATATATGGGAATATATAAAGGATAACTATATGGTGACCCTGTTCTTAGACCTACTTGGTATGTTCACTAGTTAGCAGAGGCTATTTTAAAAATATTTTTAAGGTTTTTATGTACAAAAATAATAGGTATAGACTGACATTTTTGGAGACAGAAACTATTCAATTATATTGTTCTCACAAAGTCAGAATTACAAAATCTGATCTAGACAGAGATAAAAAAAACTGTGTTTAAAGATTATTTTCAGACTAGGCATGAAATTAGGATAAATTAGAAGCATATATGTAAGATTTCTGTGAACAGGTTAAAAAATGATGCAGTGAAATAGAATGAAAATGATAATAGGAGCCTTTTTAAACATTTCACTGCAACTCATTATAAATTTCCATTTGAAAGGAACAGGATGATACGAAATAGAAGACACACGATAGGCTTGCGGGATAGTGATAGGCATGGGTATAGTGACTGTCTTTACTGATTCTTCAGTAAAGTTTTTTTAATTCCATTTGAGAAAGTTTTTTGCTACATGAGCAGCAGAAGGGGAGTTGCACCACTCTGTGCTAATGATAAATGACCTACTGTTAGATGTCATTTGTATGACCCCTTGGGGTAAATTTGGCTTTTTGTGCTGAACTTCCAAGAAAAAATGTGCACATTTCAGCACCATATTACTGGTGCCTCCAAAACAGCAGCAGTAGTAATGGTTGCAGTAGTCCCAGTAGCAATATTGTTATCAGTGATAATCTAGTCCTGGAGAACAGGACATTAAACAAGACTCTTCAAAGCCATAGTAGGCAACATGTTTAAAAAACAACATCAAACAAGACAAGGTTTGTGATTCTAGATATTAGGTTGCTGAACCACTACCTTATCTAGTATGTAAGTGTAAGAATATTTAAAGTGTGAGACAGTCAACCTAACGTTGTCCTTGTGCAAAGAGGAGCCATATGCTTTGAAACAAAAATTACTTAGACTTTAGGGTTAACAAAAAAAGAAAAACAAAAGAAAAAAAGAAAAAGAAGTAGAAACTTCAAAAACCTTCAGCAAATCTTAAAAAAAAAAGAAAACAAAACAAAACAAAACAAAAAAAAATACAACAGTTCTCATGAAAAGTTCAGTAAGTGTAAGAAGGAGAGCTCAATCTCTGTAAATGAAGTATTTAATAAATGAGAACACAAAGATCAGTGACCTTTTCAAAACACTGAATTTCAGATCAGAAAGGTTTGGTGGAGAAAAATGTTCTTCAATTTTTTTTGTATTTTCAGTTTTTAGTTGTTTCACAAAGATGATAGAGATATCAATTAGGTTTGAAACCACTTTTGATTTTAAACAAAACATTCATATTTGGGTGGAGTTTTATGTCAAAAATTAAGAACAATCTTCAAAATGTGTGCAGAATTGATTCTAAACTTTTCACTAGTAGAATTCTGTTTAATTCTATGAAGATTTGATGGATAGTTATATTTCTGGGGGAAAGTTATTCTGAGAGAGCAATTCCAGCAAAATATTGAATCACCTACCTGTTCATGTCTGCAAATTCACCCCAAGTGGGAGTTCCATGGCTCCCAGATCAGTAATCAATTTTCCTTTACGTCATACTGTAATATGGTTTGATAGGTCTTTGCAATCCCAGGTAAATCTCTTCTGCATCATACAGGAGCATCTGGCAATTAGTTGAGCAGGAATATGCCTGCCTCAGAAACTTTTCCAGTTTACTCCTAAAACTTAAAATAGATGACAATACTTCAAAAATGCTACAGGCAGAAGGATGGACTTCGGGTTTGAAACTTAAAAACTGAGCTTTATTCTTTCCCATTTCAGGTACAATTTGGATATTCAAATTTTCTTCTTAGCATGATTTATCGATGCACTATGCTCCTGAATCTGACCTGAATTGGCTATTCCAATCTTGAACAATAAAAATGAAATTCCTTCAGAATACTTCTATATGAACCTGCTATGCCATTTCAATAAGCCAGTCTGTGCATGTCAGGGATTAAGGGGAAAAGAATGGAATTTGCACATACATCCTTCATGATTAGATTTTCAGTGGTGAAAGTCCAGTGTATCTGGCCTCTGTCACTTAATTCATTAAAAAAACCCTAAGTGAGTCCTATTTTCACACAGGAAACATTGCTGTTCATTAATGAACACTGAGATCTGTATATAAAATTGTACATTTAGCATTTTGGAGGGCTTTAATGCCACACTGGAAGCTCTTGGAGGCTGCTGGCCTCCATCTATCTCCTCTTGACCACCTTAGCAATATGTTTGGTGGTACTGCTTCTTAGAATGGGCTGGAAACTCATTATGTGGGCTTTTCAGACCATGGTAATTTGACTAAGTCAGAGGGAGCTCAGTTATTAACATCAAGAACATGATTCTCTATCCAGTATGTACTAATATCATGACTAATATCAGTGCTGAGGAACCACTTTGGTCATCATCAGCAAACACTGTCAAAAAGTATTTGGGTTCATATTTAAGCCTCAGACTCCAGGAAGATGTCCTGAGCAGATAGATGTTTAGAAACCTGCTTTTTCCTTCCTAACAGATAAGGGAAATGATAGTAGTCAGTTCAGCCACTGAGTTAGTTACACAACAATCAACAATTACAAGAAAGGAAAGTTTTTAAAGTTTAAAAAACACTATCTTTAAGTGAAACATAAATTGAACTGCATAAATTAATGGGCTGTTAGAGCCAGACATAGTCTGTGTGCGAAGGTGAAAGGCACAAAAGGCAGGCGAGGGAGAGAAATGAAGAGTAGAAAGAAATCCTTTGTGAAATAAATAAACGCCTTCACATGGTCAAAGGCACTGTCTGAAGTTTTTGTTTTTCTTGCTCCACTGCACTGATGTATCTTGACAGGATATTTTGTTCTGCCTCCAGGGTTTTTAGGCAAAAGGAACTCATGGGCTATTACTGTTCCAGTGAAGAGTTTTGACTGAAATGTTTTGGCTCATTTCCTTCAGCTATGCATTAGCCAGATGGTTTGATGCATGTACCATGCCACCCTTTTTGATCCTGCTGTTGGACTTTAGCTCCTGTTCCACTGTCAAAGTAAAGTATTATTATGAATGTTCTCATTAATATTCACAGTGAAGAGTGATCTGACTGCCATTTCACTCGTACTGCAGGTTAAGTGAGGGTGCCCTGTCAAAATGGAGAAAAGTCTTTAGCTCCTTTAATGCAAACCAGTCTGAGAGAGGGTTTTAAACAGAAAATTAGATTCTAGTATTAAGGGCTTCCCTCTTCTTTGACACAGATTTACCATGTCAAAATCTCTTCTTCACTATAAAATAAGAAAAATGGTATGTGACTCTTTCAGAGGAAGAAAAAATATATTTTACAAAGTCTTGTGATAAAATCCTTGCATAGAATTTTATAAAATCATGAACTTATCAGCAGCATGACTAAATTTGATGCAGTACTTAAAATCCCTGCTCATGAACAGTATCTCACTATGTAATATATCACATAAACCAAAAATTCTCTATGGACAGATAACCAAAGAACAGTCAAAAGGTGCAAAGGAGACTGGAGCCCTCTATCCATCCAGTCCTAGTAAGAGGAAACAGCCCACACAGCTGAGGGCAGACACACCCTGTGATAGAGTAGATAGTTTCTAGCAAGGCTGCTCTCCAGAAATGCTGAGCAAGATCAGGGAGAAGATCAGCTGGGAGATGTCAAATTGAGCAAAAATCATGTACAGGTATCAAAATTTTGAGAGCATATTTAAATTTAAACACAGTGGAAGCCTAGTCCTTATGCAAACAACCTAACCGGCTGCTGCATTTCTTAAGAGCTGATTCCTGCTATCCAGAGAGTCAAAATGTCAATGCATGCTAACCCAAAATTGATTATACATTGATTTTCATTTTTGAATGGACAAAATTGTGTTCCATTCTCAAAATGACTTTCCAAGACAACTTTTTTTCTTCTTTAGAACACTTGAGCAATTAAGATTACACTGTTACTGGTTTTCGTGGAGTATGTCATCAGTGTGAGAAGCATTCATTTGACTTCTGTGCAGGAATGATCACCTTATTGGGCTTTGAGTATTAATCTCAGAAGAAAAACTATTCTCTCTGATTGTGTGAGACAGGATGTCAAATTCATATTCATGGAATAGTCCCCAAGTTCAGTATAAATTAACCTTTTGTTTTTTTCTCATATAACTGTGTGCTATATATCCAGAGTGCATTAACTTTTGTTTACTCTAGACACAGTTACAACAATGGAAAAGATCCATGAACCTGTGACATGCCAACAGATACAGAAATAACAGTGCCAGTTTGAGTAATTATCAGCATATTTGTGTTTATCCCAAGATCAATGAAAATCCATCTGGTAGAATATATATCATCTTATTAGACAACAGTTGCTGCAGATTACCAGCTTCTGTTTGAAACAAGAGCTTGTATAAGAACCTGATAAAAAACCAGAAAGGTAACACCTTGGAAAGGGTTTAGCTCTGGACAAGAACTTGAACATGCAGGCTAAATACCATAAAGAGAGCTAAACTCCAAAAGAATCATAGTGATTTGGCTTGGAAGGTACCTTAAAGACCATCTAGTTCCAAATCCCCTACCATGGAGAGGAACATCTTTTGCTAGACCAGGTTGCTCAGAACTCTATCCAAACTTGCCTTGAACACCTCGAAGGACAGGGCATCCACAACTACTCTGGGCAACCTGTTCCAGTGCCTCACCACCCTCACAGTAAAGAGTTTATTCCAAATACCTAATCTGAACCTACTCTTGGTTATTTTGAATCCACTCACCTTTGTTTTTACAGGTCCTTGTAAAGAGTTTCTCTCTATCTTTAGGCTACCCTAAGGTACTGGAAGGCTGCAATGAGGTTACCCCAAAGCCTTCTCTTTTCCTGGTTTACCAAACCCAGTTCTCTCAGCCTTTTCTTATAGGAGAGGTGCTTCATCCCTCTAACAATGGTAGCCATCCTCTGGACTCAGTCCAACAGGTCAATGTCCTTCCTGTGCTGGGGACTCCAAAGCTGGACTCAGTACTCCAGGTGGGATTTCACCAGAGCCGAGGGGCAGAACTCCGCTGTCTATCTGCTGGCCATGGTGCTTTTGATGCAGCCCAGGATATAATTGGCTTTCTGGGCTGCAAGTACACCTTGCTGGCTCATGTCCTGCCTCTCACCCACCAGCACACCCAAGTCCTTCTCAGCGGGGCTGCTCTCAGTATGTTCATCAGACTGTATTGGTACCATGTTCATCAGACTGTATTGGCACCCAGGTGCAACACCTTGCACTTGGTCTTATTAAAACCTCATGAGATTCCCATGGATCTGCTTCTCAAGCTTGCTCACATCTTCTGGTGGTATACCGTCCCTAGTGTCAACTACACCGCTCATCTTGGTGTCATCTGCAAATTTGCTAAGGGTACATTCTGTCCTTTCATTTATGTCACTAATGAAGATATTAAATAACACTGGTCCCAGTATGGTTCCCTTAGGGACACTACTTGTCACTGATGTCCACTGGGACTTTGAGCTATAGACCACTGCCCTCTGGATGCAACCATCCAACCAATTAATCCACCTGACAGTCCACTTACCAAATCCATCTCTCTCCAATTTAGAGAGAAGGATGTTGTGGGGGACCACATCAAAAGCGTAACAGAAGTCCAGATAAATGGTATCTGCAGCCCTTCCCTTGTTCACTGATGAAGCCACTCCATCGCAGAAGGCCACTGGGCTGGTCAGGCAGGACTTTTCCTTGGTGAAGCCATGTTGATTGTCCCAAATTACCTCCCCAACCTCCATGTGCATTAGCATAGCTTCTAGAAGGATCTATTTCATGATCTTCTCAGGCACAGAGGTGAGAATGACAGGTCAGTGTTCCGAGGGTCCTCCTTTCTACCCTTTTAAAGATAAGTTCAATGTTTTCCTTTTTCCAGTCATCTGGGGCTTCACCTGACTGCTACGACTTTTCAAATATCACAGAGAGTGGCTTGGCAACTACTCAGCCAGTTCCCTAAGAACTCTGGAATGTATCTCATAGGGTCCTATAGACTTGTGTACATAATATACCTTCAAAAGCTCAGTTCAGTGGCACTTTAACAGAATAAATGACAGCTACAGTTAGATCAAGAAAGTTTTGTAGGTGGTCTGCCCTGTCTCTCTGTTGGTAATTTCTGTAGCTTCTCAGGGCTGCCAGAACAAGATAAAAACCAATTCCACAGCTATTTTCAGTTACAAGGAGTCATATAACTGCAAGACCACCTCCACTGCCCTAAATTAATAAACTGAGTTTCAGATGCACACATAAGGCTGACAGACATTTATTCTTCTGCCCTATTTGTCTCTGGTCAGGACACTCTGAAAGCTGAAGGCAGCAAATTGTTTATGCCAATTTAGCAGATTGAGTCTCAGTCAATTCCTCTACAGTCTTGGAGAATTTGGCACTGATCTCCTGTTTAGACCCCTTTGGAAGTCACAAAGTAAACATTTCTCTGATTCTCCTTCCTAACAATAACCCTCCACTCTTTGTTTTTGTTGATTTATCTCCCGGGCCCATCTCCTACAAAACGATTGCCAAAGCAGATCCTCTACAGGAGCTTCTGTAGGAAAAAAAAAAAAGAACATGAAGACTGCAGTTGAGTGAGATGTCTTCTCAAATGCAAGAGAGTTGTTCCTGAGGACACAAGATATTTTTCTGTTGGCTGATCTAGGAGGCCTTTAATTCAGAAATATGTTTGCTATTTGGTTATCAACTTTTCTATGTATATTATTAAAAAAAAAAAAAACAACTGATTTACAGTTCAACAATCAGGAACCTTACAGTTTAAATGTAACTTTGAGCCTTGGATACTTAGGATTTTGCCTGTCTTGAGGACTTATTTTCACTGAATAATAAAAGGGTTTGCAAAATAAGTTCTTCTGCCAAAAAACTTTTTAGAATTTAAAGCTTCAGAGGTGTTCTGACCAATGAGGTGTTCTGAATGTTCAAAGTCTACGTTTTCTTGTCTTTAATATACAAAATATAATATTCAGTGATTTTCATTTAAAAAAAAATATTGATCCAGTTTTTGAGTTTGGAGAAATTTGTTTTGGTTGGTTGGTTGGTTTGCTGGTTTTTTGTTTGCTTGGGGTTTTTTGAGTTTTTTTGATAATGAGAGAGCTGATTAGTTTGGATTGCAATAAAAGAGTAGATAGAGAAGATTCCTCCTGGGCAAAAGTTATAGATCAGAATATGCTACAGAAGTTCATCTTTATTCATATAGTTTGTGGAAGTAGAACTTGCTTCATCTGCCTTGCTTCAAGCCTTAGATACTTTGAGAAATGTATAACGTTTGAGTCAGCCAGACTATGTCAGACACAGATTCTTAAAAACACAGTATATTGCTCTCAAAAAGTTTTTCTTGATATTAAACCAAAATTTTCCCATAGTTCCCACCCTTTACTCTTTGATGATTATGTCCTTCAAAACTACGTTATGTGACAATGACACATTGGTTAAAAAAGGCAAACAGTTTTTAAAGAGCTGGGTTCCCAGAGCAAGATAAGAAGGCAGTAAGAGACACTACAAGGCCTACCCCTACCAACACACAGCCAGCACAAAGCCAGCAGCAAAGAGCCTCACTGAACATGTAGAAATGAGAGGTGAGTTTAATGTCAATGGCTCATTCAGTCTTTTTGCTTCTCTGCCAATGCTTGCAGCAAGTGCCCAATTAGCAGTGACAGCAGTAGTGGTGTTTATGAGAAACTAGCCTGAGACTGTCATTTCTTTAAATCTGAAACTGCAGAGAAGTCACAGGGTGGTAAAGCTTTTAAGTTCCTATTGACATGCACCAGAAACTGACCTCAAACTGGTGACTTAGAGGTGAAAGTCTTTATTTGCTAAGTCAGTTTGTCTCCCGTAGAGTGAATTTTTAGAGCACTTCCCATTCCAGCCTACTTTATTTCTCTAGAGACAAAGGAAGCTCTCCCCTGCTCAGCAGATATAACAATACCACAACAATCCCCTGCCCCAGACAAGAAAAACTGGGTTTTTGTAGTCACACAGGTCTATGGTGAACAAGTGGGTCAGTGCCTCCAACGCTTATAGGTGAACAGTAGGAGGACAGCAACAACAATGGAAAGCGTAAAGTCCTAAGTTATAAACATAGTAGGTTGTCACAGGAGAAATTACCTAGGGGTGATAATGAATGTGGTATTTCAGGTAACTACATTCAAAAGTTAGTAAAAGGGATATGAAAGAAAGAGGAAAAGGAGGAATATGCATGAAATACTTTGGAAAGTCTGAAACAAACACAAAAAACTAAGAGACAGCCTGCTAATTTGTTGGCTTGGCTTGTCTCCTGTAAACGTGTGTACACACTGATGAGCTATTCAGAAAGTAGTAGTGCACATTAATTTTAAACACCTGGCCTAAACTGCAACCATATTTCTTGTTTGTCAAATATCTTACAGTGCTCCTGAGTCCATTTCAAACTCTGAATCCACTGCCTTAGAACTTATAAAAAGATCTGAATCCTATGTAGAGTCTGAATGTTTGGAGGTTGTTGGTTTACTTTAGTTTGAGAGCTGAGGGCTTGATTCTCTATTGGGTAGTTTGCTTTGAACATCTGGGCAAATTATTGCTATTTGCATATCCTTTTTCTGTTCTCTTTTCTATTGTTTCTATATTATCCATTGTAATAGAATGAATGCAGGATTAGACTATTTTTGATCTGACCTGGTAAAGCCCTTCTTCTCTAAGGCCTTATAGAGAGCTAGTCTCTTTTGTTATTAGAGGAATACAGAATTCTGATCTGAATTATGAGTGTTTCACAATCCCTTTCCACAGGTGTAAAAGACAAAGCAGACTACAAAATGCCAGGGAACAGGACTTGCACAGTGTGCCTGAGTTGTAGACCTAAGGTTATTCTTAGTTATTTTTCTCCTCTTCCTAGCTGAGCTGTATGGCAGACAGCCACTTAGGCATTTACAGTCTTATTCTTTTCCAGTTCCTGATCTCTTGATAATAAAGGGCATGTTGAGAAGTGATTTGGTTGAGCTCAGGCCAGCCAAGGCTGGGAAAAGTTTGCCTCTCCAAGCTAACACGGATCAGAGCAACTCACAAAGATAATCTGATGTATTCTGGGACTAAGGTAGCCTTTGGAGATTAGATCATTACAAAGTTATTATGAAAGCATTTTTGACAGCTTTCCCACTCTTCAAAATTCTTAGTTGAACTTAGTAAAGCTTAGAAAGGCTAGAGTTAATTAAGCACCAACAATACCACCACTCCCTGTCTTCCTTTTTCTTAATGTGGAACGTCTGGAAAAGAAAGCACAATAGAGGTAAGAAAGGTGCTACATGCCTGCGTGCCTCACTCATCTGTACCTGGGTAACTGTAGCTCCTATCCTTGAGACAGTGAGGCCTCTCTTCCCACAATACATTTTCTGTGTTGTTTTACTGAGCTCAGTATGAAAGGCCTAACTGCTTTTATCTCCTTTCAGAGACTCAGTCTCGCACCCTACATGACCCTAATGAAAATATTAATTTTGAGCTTTTTTCCTTCCCTTAATTCACCCTGTCATATTTGCAAATACTAGGAAAAATGCCTTTCTTATGTACAAACACCATCAAGATTACTACAAAATTCTAAAATATATTGTTTTAGTGTTTCTTTCAATTCACAATACAAAATTTGTTCTTATCCACACAGAAAAAATTAGTCCTTTTATATTTAACCACTCTGTAGCAAAATGATTACTGGGATGTTTCTTCTTTTTGTCGTAACACTTTGAAATTTAATATTCATATTCAAAACAAAATTCTTCTTCCAACTTCTAAGTATATACGTGTCTTCAGTTACGCTCCTCTAACTAATCATGAATGATTTGCTATCATTAGATAAAAGCCCATCTTAGCTCACTAAAAATAACTGAGGAGGAAAAAAGAGAAACCCACTACAGTGGTGTATATTTCTCCTAATTATACTGATTTCACAAACTTAACACCCTGTTTTGATTATTTGGTTTTGGCATTTTCTTTGTTACTTTAGTAGTCATCCAGAGAGGCTGTAGAATGGTTTATTTGTTCTCGTTGAAAAGAATTATTAAAATGATTTGATATAATATCATTTTCCTTGATACTCAGTCAGCAACTGTGCTGGGGTTTGGATTTGTTTTTGCAATCAGAGAAGCTGGAAGGCAAATGTGATTGAGTTTTCTGCTTATTTTCAAGATGGGCAACAAGCAAACAAGCCAGTGTAGACTGCAGAAGAGAATGTGCAACCTAAAAAAAATAAAATGGTTTGTAAAGGAGATATCCTTTACACAGTTTTTATGTTTAGAGGCTATTTAGTGCTGCATTTATTAGAAATGGTAGATCTAATTTAATCTAACTCTGGGGGTGGTTTTCTTGGTTGGTTATGGGTTTTGGTTGTCTTTTTTATTTTTTCTTTCTGTGTTTTGTTTGGTTGTTGGTTTAAGTTTAAGAATAATTTAGTTTGTTCCAAGACCTCTGTTCCTAAGAGCTGGATGTGTAAAGAAAACAATCATGAATTCCAATAGAGGATTAGATGCAAAAGCTAGTGTCTCAGGCAAGGAGAGGCTTTGCATGTAGCTTGTGTTCTGATTGTCTGCCAGTTTGCCCAGGAAGAAGTCCACAGGCAGCCAGTAGCCAGAGACATTGAATAGGTTCATAGGAAGCCAGCTATTACTAAACTAATATCTTACTTAACTATCATCAGTCCCAGGGGACACAGAAGACTACAAAAGAAGCCTCTGGATGAAGCCAGAGCTGTGCTTGGAGCTTCCCTTACTAAATGGCAGCTTTAGAATACCTTCTGAAATACCATATGGGATTAGCAACAGTTGGGTCTTCCCCTTCCGAGGTTTAATCTCCTTACAATCTTTTTAAACCACTAAGTCATCAGTCAAGGAATTTACCATCTATATTCTTCCACTTCACTACACATCTTAGTCTCAGCTCCTCAAGTCCAGGAAAGCTCTTGGCAGACCACTGTTGTTTCACTGGACTGCTCTTGAAACAGACTTCATTACTGGTGGGGGAAAAAAAGATGAATGCCCACACATTAAGCTTCACATTTCCAGGATGAAAGTTTGAGACATCCTTCAAGCCTTTAACAGAAAATTTAAGAATTACATACAAATTACAAACTATAGCCTTGGACTGGAGTTCCTAAATCTCAGATTACTACAGAAAGTCCCCTATAATATCATTATATAGTCAAGAGAGACAGATACTGGAGCTTTAAGTTCTTCCTTAAAACTACTCTGGAGAGCAAGAAAAGTTTCCGATTTCTGCTTGAACAGAAGGACAGAAAAGACAGCAATTAAAAAAAAAAAAAAAACACAAAAAAAACCCGTAGTTGGAGGCAATGGTACAACTAATGGGAACTGAACATCTGTAAAGGGGCAGAACAGTATGGGCAAGAGAAAAGTGGAACATCAAGCTTTGGAGTCATGAAAGGTTCAAACAAGAAACAAAAAGGCAAATTCACAGAGATACTCAATCTCTCAAAAGCTAATTCAGAGGAGCTCCTCTGTGCAACTCACACTTTGTTTCTTTAAATCTCTTGTGCTGTCCCATGCACCCTGCCAAATGCACTCTTGAAATATGTGGCAAAATGTCCTGACATCTATCATCTCTCCTCAGCCAAACTTAGGTAGTCATCCTTTTCAGCAAGGCTTATTGAGGTTTGAGCTGAACTTTCAAACAGGCCACAGCTGGAAAAACCTTACCATCTATGAGCAGTAAACTGCTGTGATGCATCATGAACACCACAGGAAACTGACTCTGGGAGCCGTAAAAATACATATGGAGTAGACCTGTAATTATCTCTTATTTTGAAGAACTCCTTTATCAAGACTATATTTAACCTACAAGGTGTGTTCTACCCTCTGATATACACAGAAATGTATCTGGTATGCTCTCCTTGCCTCTTCCAACCTCCCCCTTTACACTTTACTCTGTCTCTTTTTTCAATGGACATTGGGAAAGCTGGGATAAATAGAAAATACCCCCTGCTTATACAACTGCTCTAACAGAAGCAACTATAGAAGAATACAAGTCATAATTTACCTCATGTCATTTTCTTTCAATGAACAACATGCAGAGCAACCACATTTCCTCTTCATTTCTCATGAAGATAAGGTGGCAATAGAGGAGGCCCATCTCTCCCTTTTCCCTTCAGTGTTTTTCTTCTCTGCCTGCATAACTCCTAGCACCTGCACATGCTGGCTGTTTGCTATAATTGAGGATAATGTTGAACTTTGCCTAATCTTTGGGATACCCCAGATGACACAGAAAAGTAAATTTTGGAAATTATATCAAGCAAAGACAGTAAAAAACTGTTGTCTGTAACCAGTTTGTTGAAGACACTGTTTTATGTACAAGCCAAATCTTTTTTCTGTATTCCACCATACATCAAAGTTTCTGTTCCCCTAATATAAATGCAGTTTTCCAAAGACATGTGCAGATCATAAGGACATTTTTAGGAGAACTCTTCTGGGAAAGAACCCTTCTTCTAGGAAGAATATGACCAACTTATGGCTTTAGACTTGATATATAGATGACCAGCTTACACAGTGGCTATACATGGACATTTGAATATAAAATGTTTCCATACTGAAGGGGCCCAAACCTTTCTAATTATTCCATCTCATCTCAAATAAAAACACTTCAAAGATTCTTGGTGTGACATCTACTCACTGGTAGACTGGTTCAGCTAAAATAAATTTTAAAAATGTTAAAAAACTAAATCAAGGGTATGATTCCATTAACTAAATGGACTCAAGATGTGGTTACCATTAGTCATTATTACTGCCTTGAAAGAGAGAAAGACTATTAATGATTTGTTTGTGTCCATAATCCCTTAATTTACAAACTTCTGCCTCTAAGAGAATAATTGCAAGCTCAAAGTAGGTCTTCCTGAAATGCACTACTCACAAGGAAAAAAATCAGTCCAGAATTCCAGCTAATGACAAAATGTTCCTCAGAATTAAAAATCAAGTTAATAGGCTCACAGTTATTTGTCTTGGATTATTGATTAATATTACATTTGGTTTTGCTTCCCTTGGTAAAATCAATGCCATTCCTCAAACCAGACAGCTTACGCCTTGTCACTTCAACATAATGAAATCAGCTATTAGATTCTGCACACTCAGTCCTGATTTGGATTTATTGATGGCTCAATCAGTGTCCGCTGTCTGGAGACTCAGTACTCGAGAGGGCAGTGACACCTGGAGGGAGGCAGTGGCCCTACAACTACCTTTCTGGCAAATTACCACGGAGCAAGGGAATTCTTATTAATGTGATGAACTTTTAAAAAATAGCAGTAGGAACAAATCTCTGTTGGTGACTTCTAACCCACAGCCTATTCTGAAGCATATGAACATGCTTCAATAAGCACTGATTTTGCTTTCCTTCATCAGAGCCATAAAGCCTCTCTTAGCTATTTTGAGATGGGTATTTAGGATTGTTACTTTTTACTGCGATAGAGAGAGAGTCTCTTTTGCCAGAGTCATCAGTGAGAAAACAGGATGAGAAATGGAAAACATTAATAAAAGCCATGGAGGCAGCTGTGTGAAGTGCAGGGTGTAGCCCCCCAGGAGTGGCTCCAGCTGCTACTGCATTGAGAGAACAGGAAATAATCCAAGAAGCAGATACAAAAAAAGGCATGTAATTCTGAGAGATGCATGCAATTCAGTGACAGATTTCCAAGCTATAGAATGAAAATTCCGAGCCCAGTTAAAATTTTCTCAAAGTTAGGGATATTCTGCTGAAAGCGCACAATTAATTATTGCATCATTTGTGGTTGGGTGATATAGTAAACTATTTTTATGTGTATCATGCACTGTCATGCATGGTCCTGCAAAGGCATCTGAACATGGTATAAAGATAGTCTGCGTACTGCACAGGAGGTAGGTGAACTTCTGACCAAAACTGAGAGCTTTCTAAATATGGATCTGAATAGAAACTATATGAAAAACCTATTATTATTATTATTAATAGTATTATTGTGTCATTCTTATTATTATTTTATGCTAGAAATATTTTTTAAAATTGACTCAAGAAAATTATCTAGTCAGATTCCTTGTCGTTTACCCACCTCATGCTTTATCATACAGTAGTTAGGAGAAATACTTAAAAGCATCAGATATTACCCACCATGGTTGATTTGCCCTGAGTAGTTTATCCCATAAATACGGGATGAAGTCAGTTGCAGTTGTCACTCAGGAAATAAAAGAAGTCATAGATTTCATTCTGAAGTAATTAAATTTTTGCTTTCCCCTTGCTTTTCCACCAATCTCTTTGTCACCCTTTACTAAGGAAGAAATTGGTGATCACAAATATATCATGGAACACCAATCCCCTCAGTATGTAGATACAAGCATGTGCACATTCAGTAATATTTTAAGTATTTTTAACTTATGAATGAATCATGGTCTGAGCTTTTTAACTTTCTTCTGCTTGTACTCTTAAATGCCAAACGCACACTGCTTTTTGCTCTTTATCTGCCAGATTGCCTCTTGCTGCAAGAAATACACTTCTACAGCTTTTTGCTTTTAGTGGCAGCTGGTTTCTGTATATATGTCTAGACTGACTGCAAGCTACAGATAACTGGACATTTTGATTTAGCTATGGAGTCCCATGTTCCTGCACTACTTCAAAAGCGAATAATTGGCTCAAGAAGATGACAATCAAGACAACAAGAAAGTGTTCAAAAATTTAACTGTGGATGTCATTTTCAGTGACGCAAATTCAGTTACATTATTCAGCATGGTTAGGTTCATAAAGTCATATTTACACTAATGTTTCCAGATTCAGAAGAATGTGTTTTTAAATACCCTTTTTCTGTAAATGCTTCTTTTATAAACAAGTTGGTGCAGGGGACTTTCACAAGCAGCCAAACTGGATGAAATAAAAGGAGGGAGAAAATACAGTTTCACAGAGACTTGCTAACAGGTGAGGAATCTGGACGATCTGAACACCTGGACTAATGCTGCAGCCATCCCTTCAGAGAAGTTAGAAGGCTTTCCATACTACAGAAAGGTACAGAGCACTTCACACAGTTACAGCTTGCCACTGATCATGGTGACAAATCTTTCACTGAGGTAACTTGAGCAGTTCCAGGGGATTTACTTGAGTTGTAAAATGGTCACCCTAGCACATAGAAACCTGCTTACAGAGACAAGCAGCAAAGTAAAACAAGAAAGTAACATAACCCTTCAACTACCAAACTATCATCACGTGGGATTTAGTAGGATCTCATGGAGATGTTTTGCCTCTTGTAAAATACCATTTCTCCTCCCTCCACAGTGCCCCAGTACTACTCAGTGACACTGAGTACACCTCTGTGGGCAGCAATGGGTTCCCACTGCAGCTGGTGACACGCAGCAAGGAGACCTTGACTACAACAGCACTGCAAGCATCACTATCATCTCTTCACACTGTTTGTCCTACTTAAGCCTCCTGAGAGGCTGCTCAGAGCCATGGTGATTTCAGTCCTCATGTGATGGGCATTCCATGGGGGCTCCATGTGATGTCTGACAGTTTGTCCTGTGCTGTGCAAACAAGTCCTGGGAGGTGACTTTACAGTTTCTTGATTTTTTTTTTTACCAGGGTACTTGGCTGTAAGTACACACACTGGGTTCCCAGGTGTTGTGAGGACTCTTAATAAGTGTTTTCAAAGTTTTGTGGTGACAGGAACTATTCCACTTCCATATCATTTTATAGTGGCCATCTTGAACATATTTTTTAAACTCTGATCTTCCCAATGAAAAGATGCATTATTGTAAAGCAGCACCAGAAAGCAAGTGGTGCTAAGAGAGGGTTCTTATGAATTCAGGATAAGTAGTTATAGCATTGTTGCAAATGAGTTCACTTGCTTGACATACAAGTTCAGCTGATTTTCAGGATGCATTCAGCTACATTTTTGAGATACAGAATGCCTTTTATTGATTTTTATTTTATATTCTATTGAATTTGATACTGAAACAGTCATTATTTTATAACATCTCAGCAGGACATGCTGCTGCCTGCAGTACTGTTGTAGTAAATCAGATGTTGAACTGACAAATAGTTGTGCTCCCCATTTAGTTGTGTAAGAGTGTTGTAAGGGGGAGTCACAAGTTACAGCATTTTGAAATTTATAGGAGTGATCTCCTCCCAGGATCATACAAAATGACCAAGACTTAAACTAGATGTTACTCTGTTACTTTGCTCCCCTCCAATGATGTAACTAACTACATTCACCTAACAATGATACTTTGTGGATACAACTCTTTTGCCAGTTGTCTAAAGTAAAATAAAAGGGGAACAAGGAGAGAAATTGGTTGCTGGCATAATTTTGTTTTATTTTCCTTTGCTTTCCTATGAAGTGGCTGAGGTCACTGAGAGCCCAGGATATTCATTATACTGTTTCCCTTGGGTAGTTCTGAAAAGGGCACAGAATGTCAGTAATCATCCCCTTTATGTCTTAGTGGCAAGTTTATGATTGAAGGATTACCTTGCTAATACATGTTTAAATGAGGCTCTGGCAATGTTAGTGGTATTTAAAAGAGCTCTGGCATTTGAAACAGTTGACAACAAAAGATTTTGCTGATAAACAGAACCATGTTCATGCTAGGCTTACTCTGAGACTGAAGCTTGTTCAGGTTTGTTCTGACACTTTGCATTTTTATTTATACAAAAAATGTTCAGTATCAAATGCTGAACAGAACATCACAGAAGCTGAAAATAAAGGAGAAATTGAAAAATGTTGCCAAATGAAAACCATATAAAATAGCTTATATTTAGCATCTTGCATAATTTATTATTATTATACATCAAAGATTAAATTTAACTTTTTGATATAGGAATTCTTTTAAACTAGTAGGAAGGAAAACAGAATATAAACAGTGCAGTATCTGGTTATTTTCATTTATGTTTTTGACAGTTCTTCTAAGTGTAGCAAACAATAAGCTCGGTTATTAAGTTGTGGGCAAGATAAAACAAGTCATGACTCCTTGCACTGGAAGGGTCTTGCTGCACTCAGTTGAATTCCCCTAGATTGGCTGTTTCACTTTTTTACTTATAGAAAAGAGGCAAAAATGGTTTTCTTAGGGGATTTTAACCCATTTCCTTTCAGACTATGAAAATTTAGTCCATTAATTGTGAAGTCCTTTTCAGACTCTCAGCTGGAATGCAGCTGAGAGTCTGCAAGTCCATTATGTCCATTTAAATGATGAACATAATTCCCTGATGCTACATGGTGAGAATGTGGATGATTTACAAACATGACTTCTTTGAAAATACAACTTTTAAAATTAACTGGCAAATCAAGGCTTTCACCTCTCTTTCCTGCTGCTTTTGCTACTTCTTTTTTCTATCATAGCTGAAAATCCTACTTCTCCCTTGTTAAGTTGGTTTACCTCTTGATTTCTGTCTCTTTCTTACATTTTACTAGATGGTTTATTTATCAAAGGTAGTAACTGTAAAAAGCTGCATTTCCTCCATCTCTACCAAGAAACTCTGGAATAAAATTTCGTCATGTCAGAAATCTGAATCAGTCTCCACTCTGATGGAGATCAGCCAGATCTGGAATCCAGAAGTCATTGATTACAGCACAAAAGAAACATAACCAAATTCAGTATAAACAAAAGAGGCTCAATACATTTGACTTTATTGTCAAAATTGCTTTTCTATTCTGGGTGCATATTCTGTAGTTAGACAGCTGACTAGAACTGAGAAAATGTTTACAAGAACAAATGCCATCAGAATACAGATAAAGGGTTTCAGATTCCAAAATCTAGCCAGACCCTTGAGGTTTGTGGAAGCAAGAGGTTACAAAGGAGTTATTCAGCATTTTCTATTGGCTTGTCAGTTAGTTTTCATTTGACAGACTTGACAGTCGCTCCTGAAAAAAAGTGCAACCTTGGCAGTGCAATAGGTGAGGAATCTATTTTTAATAGCTTTTGGTTTGCAAGCAGAATGTCACTCAAATAATGACTTGGCCAAGATCTTGCATGTCAGTAACTATTTCTCAAAATGATTTCACACCTTTAAGGAGATTTAATATGGCCAAAAGTTTAATTTTTTCATTTTACAAGGTGAGAGGGAAGAAAAAAACACCCGCCAAATTTTTTCTTTACTACAACTTTTGAATTTAAAAAAAAGTATTAAATTAACCCCTCATTGAAACATTCAACCTAAGGATATGCACCTAAATTTTTTTTCAAGACAGGGAGTACACTTCTGCTTTAAGGGACCATTCTGCAACTATTTCCATCTCAGGAGGGTTTCAAAAGTAAATGGAATTAATTGCTTCTGGAGATATCTATCTCTTTTCACTAACTGTGTAGAAAATCTAAAACTTAACATCTAGATGTCTAAACTGAACTAATTGGATGCATATGTTACTTTAAAGCACTATGATGGCATTAGTCATCACATCCTCACACCACCACATAAAGAAACAGAGGTGAAGGGAGTTGCCTATGGTCATGTAGAACGCTACAAACAGCGGTAAGAATTGAATGCAAAAGATTAAGTTTACTCTCCTGTAACACTACACAAAGAATGACCACTCTTTGGTGTGTATGTAAATGTATTTTACTGTCCCAAATTAGGGTTTAAATGTGTATTTAGAATCTCAAGATATCAAGAGGGTTGTTTCTCACTTGTTTAATTATTTCCCTAAGAAAAGGTAACCTTCTCAAACCAAGGTTTTTCTTGTTTGTTTTATTTTTCTGACAGCAATGCTAACTCTAATTTTCCACTTGTGTTATGGGCTTGAGTGAATCCATATCCCTCTTGCCCTTTGTTTCCTATTAACATTACTGAAATTTAATACTTAAGTTTCTTTTAGCACCCATTTCAGATAGTAAGCGGCAAAAACTACCTGTTTTTCCAAATTAAAAAGCAGGTGCAAAATGTCAAACTACAAATGACACGTAATTATTCCACTGTAGACTCCTGAGGATGAGGAAATTATAGGGCTACAGAACAAGCATAAAATAATTATATCTTTTAAAATACTTTATGAACAATAGCTTTTTCTTAACTGGATTTCTCTGCTGAGTTTAAAGGCTTCACTATAAATCAATAATGAAATTAATTGCAGAATTACTAATTATTTTTTTAAAAAGCAATCAAGAATGAAAAAAAGAAAAAAGTGGGATTTTTCTTAGACTAAACCTTATACTTGAACAACTTACACATTTGAGCCGCTTGTCCAAGTGAGTACTGTTTGGGAAAAAAAAGTACATTTCTGCAAGTGGCATTATCTCCTAACGTAATATTAGGAGAACAGTAGCTAAACTAAACAACATGCAGGGTACAGGCAGTTCCCCAAGAAGTCACATTATAGATCCTTGAAGTTATAAATGACTGAAGCTACCAGTCCTTGCTGAATGACTCCTTACCAGTTCAGCCTAAGGAAGCTGAGATAGTTCAAAAGCTGCTATCATGAAATGGCAAAGGCAAATATTGCTTAAAGATGACATATGTTCAACCAGTTCTTACATTCTCTACAAGACACTAATTAAGGTGGATCTTTAGGCCGACTCTTAACAAGAATGACTGTGTGCTTAGGCTACCTGTTTGCTTTGTAACAGCAAAGTTGTCAACATTTTTTTGTTGGTTTGTCTGTTAAAAAGGCCTATGTCTTTGATTTTTCTCTGAAAGTTCCAAGTATGAATGGTATAACTTAATTAAGCTACACTTTCCATGTCTAAGGTATATAAGTTACTTTCAACACTTGAAAAACTGTAGGCTGTAATATAGCAGAAGAATTCAAGAATGTGTAACAGTGTTTAGTTCTATCCTACCTTGGTGAAAAATGACATATGGAGAAGTTAACTATATGGAGGATGCAGTATCTAAAACTACTGAAAAAACCTGTTTCACTGGCTTCATGGGTAATAAACTTGCATCACTTGCATCACTAACTTGCCCCAGATTAGTTACCATGTTCAAGGAAAACTATGGGGACTCAGCAGTTACAAAAATCTTTGCACTCTCAGTAAAAAGTCTAAAGCTGATTGTCAGTCTTGAACTTTTGCCAGCTCACAACAATCATTTTGCAAGGGGAGTTGTGATACTGGAACAGAGATTAATTTTTTTTTTCATAATAACCTTCAGGACCTTCCATATAGAAGTCACTAAGAAAGATGAAAATATTGAAAAAATCCTATGAATTCCATGTTTAGCCCCCATTAATGTTTATTTAGCAATCAGAAAGAAAACTTGTAAACCTTGTCTCCTGAATTAAATTTCAGTGCTTTTTTTTTTTTTTTTGTTAATGCTCACATTCTTTGGCCACCTAAAAAGTTATCCTTCAAATATAAGATCAGTTAACTGAACAAAATCAATGAGATATATTCTATTTTCCCATTGATAAGGCATCTATGAACATATAATCAGTTCCCCAGTCTTACTATATCTTCTCCAGTGAATTGGAAATCTCCTGAAAACAATAATGCAGTTTTCAGTGATTTAAACTTTCCATTAGTTTTCGCCATGCTTGCATTTAGATGCATCAGTTCCAGGCAAAATGCAAACATGCAAAAGTGAGTGGAAACCAAAAGTAAGACAGAAAAAATTAAGCAAGAAATGGCTTCAGATAAACCTTAGTTCTCAAACAAAGCAAACCAAAAACCCACAAAACAAACAAACAAACACACACACACACACACACACACACAAAAAGCCAAAACCCACCAAAATTATCTTAGAGAAAGTAAGATGGATCTCAGTGCTCCCCTGAGCTGAAACACTGAGATCTGTCTGAGCCGCACATGTGCTAATCAAGAGCACTTCTCAGAGAGCTCCATGAGTCTTTGAATAGGCTGGGAATGTGAAAAATGAAGTGGCCCTCAAATCCTTTTGCTTCTCCTTTTCATTAAAAGCACCCAAGTGGCATTTGCACAACACATATGGTCCCTACAGTTGAAAGAACTCTTCAACTAAATCAACAGCACTAAACAGCACATAGAAGAGTTGTGAGTGAGTCTGCTTGACCTTAGTTTAGTTTCTACTTATGTTAGTATCTCCAGTTGGCTATGGATGAATTAAATTTAGTCTGTAAGGATTTTTAATTACAATATGCTATTTTTCAGTTCAATTTTTGACCACCCTGAAGGCAGGTATTCTTAAGCCTTACCATTTTTTTATCTCATCTCACCTTTTCATCAGCCTACTCACATCCTCCTCACTTTGCCCTCTCCTGAAATACACCTTAGGAACTTTGTTCTAAATTTAAAGTTGCATGGTGCATAAAAATTTTAGCCAGAGAGGACACTTTAAAAGCTTTTTCTTAATAAAAACAAGTAAGAAAATTTCACCCATATAGAAGAATATTTTTTTTTTTGCATTTACAAATTTTTCCCATTACAAATAATTCCACTAAACATCTTAGTCACCCAAAATATTTTCTTTTTTGCTTTAGTTTTTTGTGCTTTCTTATATTCTAATTGTCTTTCCCCATTTTTCATTCCTTTTTGTACCTGTTACAGTCAAGATCATTCTAATAATGTTAAGAATGCTCAGGTAGATGAGAGCAGGAACAGCTCATTACTGCTGGGATGGATCATTATTAACTCACTGCATTCTTCAGCAAGGGTGTGCAATTTTTGTACCTCTCAACCTCTTTTTCACCTCTCAACCTGGTGTTTAAAAAAACATTTTAATGACAAATCCACAATGCAAACAGGGGAGAAGAGCTTGGGTAAAGGTCAACAACTGTTTTTTGTTTTTTAAATTTCCATGGAAAATGTGAAAATTTAATACCTGTACAGGGCTTTATTAATTTCTTTTATGCTATTAAAACCATGACTTTTATTTTTGTTGCTGTTCCTCAGCCAAGCAAAGGTGGAAGAACAGAGGTGATCAGGTAGAGGTGCAATTCTTTACCCATTTACCTCTCTTGCACTAAACCTTAGCCCCTTCAATTTGTGTCTGGAAAGACAGGGGTGCCTATAGCCCTGTGTGGTAAACAACAATATATGCATACATTATTGTGTTTCAGTAGGAATCACTTAACATATTTAACATCTGCTCTGTTCCACTGTTTTCATCTGTGTTTTCCTGAGAAGTAGGAACTGTAGGTTTCTGGTGTTGCCTCCTCAATGTCAATATTGCTGTCCTGAAAACAAGGCAACCACTTCATTCACATAGGCCTGAGGAGTGTAGGAAAGAGCCTGCCGGGTGCAAATTCTCCATGAAATTCCTGTTGGACTCAGGTGCCACCCACTGTCTTTTTTCCAAACTGGATTTTGCTTTTTCTCTGTCAGTGTCAACTCAAAGTAATTCATTTGAACTACACAATTCCATGAGCTAAGGGATGGGGTACCCCATTTGAAAGTCATTCTTTGTAGCTTCTGACTAATCCATCTGAGAAAATGCCATCACTTAGTCTTTTTGCACAAGTGCACTGTTTCAAGGCAATCAGGGAGAAGGAGAGGAAGAGGGAGAGGGAGAGAAAGAGTAAGTGGAAGTACTTTGAAGTGTCATCTGACATGTACACACAAAAGGCAAGGTAATGCGGTAGATGTGAACTTTCCTCGGAAGAACCTATTAACTAATTCATTTTTCCTGAAGTAGTTCATGCACCTTATGCTTTTGTTTATTTCAGCATATTACAAACACCTCCCCAGGAACTCTCTGATAGTGTTCCTGGAAACAGGGATTGGCACCAAATGAAGTTTCAAAGTGCCTTGGAAGTGTAAGATATAAGCACTGAGAAAGACCTTTGGGACCAAATCACACACAGGCTGATTAAAGTTGCATTACTCACACCCTGAGGAGCTGAGACAGACTTGTAAACCACACTTAGTGTTGTCAGCCTCAAGATGAGATCGGGTAGAAGTACTGTCATTTCTTCACTGGGGCTGTTTTACCAGACAGTTCCTATTTCCTTCCAAAGAAAAGGCAATGTTTTGTCCTTCATGTGTGCATCTGGGTACAAAGATACTTGCAAAAAAACACCAACAAAACAAACCAAGACAAAACAAAACAAAAAACCCAAACAAGCAAACAAAAAAAAAACATCAAAAAAACCCACCTCCACTCCCCGTCTCTCACATGTTCCTCCTTTAAAACAGAAATAGAAAGATTCTTTGAGCTAGATTCATGTTCTTTGTAATAAACTGTAGAGGTCAAGCTGGTTATTGTCAAGCTGGATGATGAACATAGTCCACTGTGTTGTTTTCTATATGAAAGTAGAAAGTCTCTCACTGCCTGATGCAATTACCTGGCTAGATTTGCCTTGCTTTCTGATGCTGTCCTACACAAAAGAAATACCCCTAGAAAAGACTGTATACATATCTCCTCTGGTCACTGACAGTATAAGATGAATAGCAGTTGATCTCAATCCAGCGTCAGGCGCTATCTCCCTCACACATGTAATGTATCATGATAGCACTCCTGACTGGAGGGAAAAATTAACTCAGCTCACCTCAGCCAGTTCAGAATGCCTGCACAGGAGTTTTAGAAAGTGTTGGGCAGGGTGTTCTTACAACACACCTTTTATCCTAAGCAAAAAATACACATTTGTAGGCTACATGTGAGTATGTTCAGCTTCTGGATTTAGTGGATGCTGACTGCCCCTTGGAGGAAAGTATTTTGCTCTGTCATGGGGTATATCACACATTTATTACATTGGTCAAGAAAATGTGAATCAAACACTGGTAAGTGGGTGTGATTGAGCCTAAGTGAGTGTGAAGGAGTCTAAAGTTGGCTCATCTTACTTGGCAGAGGCACAGGTTAGTATAGGAGTCTTCTTTAATTTACACCTTCACACTTCCTCACATCCTCTTGTGTGTTGCAAAAAAAGCAATTTCTGCAACTCCTTTAATTCGCACCCTAACTGTGATTGTGTAATTCACACTCATTTAGGCACCACATCTGGGTCCTGCAGTTTGTAGTCTCAAGACAGAGCAAAGCCAGACAGCTGTTCCCAGTTCACCCATAACAGCTCCTACAAAATGTGCTCCAGCTCCACATT
The DNA here is from genome assembly GCA_038380795.1 of Pyrocephalus nanus. NCBI lineage: Eukaryota > Metazoa > Chordata > Aves > Passeriformes > Tyrannidae > Pyrocephalus > Pyrocephalus nanus. Next base: position 43,719,390 of record CM076265.1, on the reverse strand, counting down.
AACAGGAGATTATTAAGAACACAAGGCATAATATTTGCCACAGTGTTGGTAGTTGACTTATAGCACAACTTTATAAACAGCAGTTTGAAAAACAGCCCCCTGTGACTCTGCCACAAATATGTGAAGGCGAGTGTTAAGTTACTGCTGAAATCATGACAGTTTACTCTGATGTCTGGTGAATGTCTGAGTTAATAAATTGCTTCTTCCACATCCCCCATTGCTATTTTGAATTCTTTTAGTGCTAGCTGAACCTAACTCCCACCCCAACAACCATAGACCAGTTTGTTTGGCTTATCACATTTTCATGACATGAATGGCTGCTGATTAATAAAAAATCTTGTCAAAGAAAGCTTCTGCCAGTCTTGATAGAGGTTGTCAGAGAATGACATTAAGTTCAGTGATGGGAGGTTGTTTAGGGTGGTTACTTTTTATTTATCTGTTTTACTTTCGAGGCATGTGGGGTTTTTTTGATATGTACCCACAAGGTGGGAAAGGTTGCTGGCACAGAAAACCTCTGCTTCCCTTCACTGGCTACTTTGTTATTGTACCATGAGGTTTTTTTCTTATTGAATGGTATTTTAATTTCACAGGGTAGTAGAAGAATTTTGGAACAGGTAAGTAACTTCAAGGGAAGAAGGGGTAAAGGAGGAGATATTAAACTGGAAATTTCCTAAAGACAATTATTTATTTTAGAAGGTGGTTGATTTTTCATGATGCTAAAGAAGAATAACTACAGCTCCAACCAATTTTTTAAAATTTATTCATTTTTACTGTGATAATAATATTTTGAACTTACCTTTCATGCCAGAATCTCAAGGTCATCAATAAAACACAAAATGAGCTTGCCTAATGCATCCTTTTTGATGTAGTTAAGCTCTATTCTTCTTTGTAAATAAACTGAAGCATAAGATGACAATAGAGTTTGCCTAATCACACATCAAGTGAGTCCAGGATCTCAGAATAAGAGCCAGAGGCCCATTGTGCTAGAGTCCTGTGCAATTATTAGATTTTGTTAATTTTAAAAAGCCAAAAGAAAGGAGAATACATACAGCATAATCAAATTCTGAATCTTATTTCAGCAAATTCAGTAATAAAGGGCTGATGATGAAAAGTATATCTTTCTCCTTGCTCTACTAACTTATTTTCAGTGTTTTCTCCATTCATATTTCTTTTATAATTCTGACAGTAAGTTCTTTAGAAAGTGATCACTCTAATGCAATGTACAATATTCATTTGATGTGCCTTTCTCTGTCCATCAAATCTGTGCTTTCTGATTCACTTCCTGACTCACTGCAGTTTTACACTACTGTCATTCAATTGAAATCAATTTTTTCTGTGTGGGATTTTACTCTTTTCACTGAAAAACTGCATTTACTTGCCCAAAATAGAGTCTGAGGAGAGATGGGGTGTCTGTATGTGTATGCTCGTGTGTGTGCAGGAAAAGAGGAAGAGAACAGAAAGGCCTTTTATCAGATTCAAGGATTTTCATTAAATTGTTAACATGGAACTATTTGTAGATGGGAATTTGGCTGTCTGAGGAGCTAACTTCAAATTCAGGGCACGGTAAGGTCAAAACTGGCTCGATGGACTCCTTGAAAAATGGTATTTTGCATTACAGAAGAACAGAAGCCTTAAGAATCCCTGATAATGCATAGCAGGCAGTCCCTATCTTCAGGAGCCTGATCCCATGAGTAGGACAGAGGCAAAAAAGACATGGAACTACTGGTGAAGTTTATACCCCAGCTAAGAAATTCCTAGGGTTTTGATAAATATATGAAAAAGAATGCATATCAGAAAGGGAATAGCATCCAACACTGAAGACTGAGAACTACAATTACAAGAAATTATGGGGTTTTTTTTAAAGGTTACCAAGGACATGTATTTCAAAACATATATCACCTGAAATCTAGTCTCCTGACCTGAGTCCAGGACTCCCTTAGATCTCTGTCCAGTTCCAACATCAACTCTATTCCCAGGAACTCTATGGTTACACTCAGATAGGAGCACACTGTATGCCCTAGCTGAGTCCAGAATGATAAATTAATCTGGTAAGAAAATACATAACCCTGCTCTCTTCATCTTCCCCAGGTATTCCTCTAAAAGGTCAGAAGCCACAGAAGTCCAGACCCTGAACCTGCCAAAGATCCATTTGGAAGGAATAACCTTCAGCTTTGAATTGGGGTCCTGCAGTTGCTTGTAATGTACAAGTGAAAGGAGGATGAATGGCTGCTGGCAAGGCCTTTCCTCACTGGGCATCTCACTGCTGAGGCTCAGTACTTCTTTTAAAACTAAAGGTGCTAGCTTGGTCATTTGCAGCAGCAATAGAAGGGGAAGATCCAACCTCCTCTCAGCCCAGACTTAAAATCTGAATTTTTCTGCATCAGCAGAATTTACCTGTGACTCTGTTTCATGTCCCCACAAAATACAAATCTGAAATCAGATAGCTCTGAACATTCATTCTGGTTCCCTCTAAGGTTGACTTAGTAGGAATGTGTTCATTGGTAAAGTGAATAAAGTCTGCATAGTGAGGAAGGAGAGGTCCAAGAAATCTCTGATGGGACAGAGTTGAGGTATTTTTGGATATATAGAGCTTTGGTGAACACAGTTTTTCCTCTGTCTTTGCAGGAAATTACTTTATTTGTTTAAACAGATTTGACAACAGATTTGTAACTGATAGTTCTAGATAGGGAAAAAATTTGGTAGCTGATGCTCATTTATATTGCTCCAATTTTTCTCTAACTTTAAAAAGCAAAGCAATCAACATCAGTGGGAGTTAGCCTGAATCATCCACAAAAAAAACTTCCTAACACAGCTCCAGCAAACTTTAATCCTACACAATTTCTAATCTGGAGTTCAAGTTCATGCTTGTAATATCCATTTTTTAGGAAGACTGTAAACAGAGCTGCTTGAATCCTGTGCACTTGTACTTTTCCATGTTTACATCAGAAGGAAAATAAGTCTTGCAAAAAACAACAAATGAAAAAAATCCCTAAGAGAGTCACAAAATGTTCCTCAAAACACATGTATGTGCAGATCTGACAATGAGTGTGCAGATGTACAAGCATCTTTACCATCATAGATGTGAGGTTTTCAGATCAAACTGTAACATGAAGCCTTGCCCTAATGACAGTTAGTGCCCTTAATGCCGAAAAAAAACAAAATAAAGAGGTATAAGTGGAAAAAAAATCATATCATCTATTATCATCCAAAAAATTCCAAAATTGAACATAATGTAGGCACAGCAGAGTATTAAGGAAAGCTGGAAAGTCTTGTAAATATTTTCTCAGATCAGCATCATGATAATAGTAAAAGTGAAACTCAAGATTGGTTTGCAGTGAGTCAAAATCATACCAGCAGTCACAGAAGACATTAAAAAATTAACTGCTGGGCATTGGTGGAAGTATAACAAAGCTTTTGATTCAGGATGAAATCTAGGTTCAGTTTTTGTTAATCCACAATTTCATACTAGAAGCACATGATGCATTTGTCTGTTTCATGTTTTTCAGTACAGCACAGGACAGAAAACACTGAACATGGATGGAAATTGGTAGTAGTAGTGACAAGAATTTCAGTAGTTTTGTTCTTAAGTAAACAATAAAATTTTAATCAAATATTTGCATTTTCAGTAGACTCAATATTATTCATAAAGATTATTTTCATCATTCTCCTATTTTAACCATACAACCAAAGAACAGAAATGTCACATGACCTACTACTTAAGAACATTGACTAGTTAAGATGAATAATTCAAAGGCACTGCATATCAAAACATTTTTAAAGTTTATACAAGCAGTGCCAAATTAAAAACAAGTAAAAAAACATAGACAGTAACCATTGTTATGATGGGTTTAGTTACCTTTTTTTGGTATTAGATCACCATTAAAGTTTTGAGGGTCTGTATGAATGTCTATGTTCTTTTAGAAATAAGTGAACAAATCTCTAACTGCTGCAACAGAACTTCACCCAGTGGATCCAGGAAGGATTCCCTGCACCGTGAAAGATGGAAGAGCCTTTTCTTTGAATTTCCTTTAAACAGCTTTCCACTATAGTTTGAACAATCTAAATGTGGTAAAATTGCAATAGTGCTGTGAAGGCATGAGCTGGGGAAGAACTCTGCAGAGCGGTAAGGTGATGAAGGCAACAGTAAGGAATCTCTTCAAATGGATGGTTGGCTTATGGACCCTTGTGTTGTTAATGAGGTTAGTTACTGTTTTCTTAAAGATACTCTCACAGAGGTGTCTCTTAATATTTCAAATCTAAATATAGAAAACTAATCATAAATCGAAGCTCAGCTGGGCACAGAATGAGTAATACCTTTTGCAAACTGGTTATATGTCTACGGGCCTCTGATTTTTGCATGTTTACTTGAGTTTCTAAATCTTCCTGCATATTCTGTGGTTTCACTATTCATAAGCAGTAGGAATATGCTAAGTAGATCAGTCTTAATTATGAAGTTATTAATCACGTAGTTCAGCATCAAGTGTTCCAAGAGTAAGAGCAAAGCAGGAGTAAAAGAGCAGTTTCTTATATGCTCTTATAGTTAGAAGGCACTACACAAAACTGGAAGATGTCTTAGGGTTTACTCTACATTCTGCACTTTGGCCAGGTTACGTAAAAACAATCTGAGTGAGAAGTAAACCAAAAACAAAAGAAAAAAACATTTAGTGCACACTATTCTTTATCTTGCCTACTTGATCCTGTCTGCCTGAAATACTAGATAGCTTTAAAGTTTCCCCACCCTATTAAATTAACTATATAAATTTATAAGAAACGAAACAAGTTATTTGTAGTATACAACGCTGCAACAGTTATTTGTGCCTAGCACAATATTGGCACAACTGTGATAGCCCATTTGAAGGGTGAATTTGCCTCTTTCCTTTATCCTCCCCATAATTAATACTGGAATTAGTTGCATCTGGTTTGCAATTCACAGGAGGAAAAATAATAGCAACTTAGTTGCCCTCCACTATTGCCCAGTATTAGCAGCATTTCATTCAAAAATGCCAATGATATGCTTGACTGCATAGCACAAATCTTGTGTACGTTTAGATAACCAGCTGGTATTTCTAAACTTTAGTCTTGATGATGTGATTTCTGGATAACAGGGAAGCATTATTAGGGGCCAATAGATATTGCTCCTAAGAGTTTGTTCTTGCATTCTGTGGCATGAAAAGAGCAGGCAATAATGTGACTACTACAAGTGTATCCCTCCTCACTTAATTACCCGGCAAAGTCATCAGGGCTTTTGAGGAGGTGACCACAGGAATTGTCTCTATATAAAGAAAAGAAAGTTTTTATGTTTTTCATGGCATGTAAAACAGAAACTGTGAGATTGGGGGGACTGTGCAGGATGCTTTTGTGTCAAATGGGACACTTGGTAAAAGGAAAAAAAGTAATAGTGAGCTGTTGAAGATTTGGGCTAAGGGCCTTGACTAAAACAATCTGGAACTGTGTGGCACAGGCTAAAATAGTATATAACAGCAACTTTTCAGTGTAGAAACCATGGAAGTCAAGTTCTGCAGCTTGCAATCACCTCTCCCCAACTCTAAGTGTTTTTTATAACCTTCCATCTTTTTTTTTTATATTTTATTTTTAGCCTGCTTCCACTCACTTTTGAATGCTGCGGAAATAATATCTGAAGACAGTTAGTGTAGGTGCTTGATAGTTTAGGAATGGCCTGCAAGGTTTTCCCTTACATTTCAGTGAAGTAAAATAAGGTCATATCCAGAAAATATGAACAGACAAACATCACCAGGGACCAAGGAGGAAGAAATTATTGATTCTGTACTTGATCCTCATCAACTGCTGTGAAATGAGCACCTAAAGCCTTAACAAAGAAGGCAGAGAAGTAAATCTTGGTATTGAGGTAAAATAGAAATCTTCTTCTTTTAAAGTGCTGTGACTGTCTAGCAGTGAGGTCAGGAGAAATGTAACACTGAAAAAATTGAAAAATCCGTTTCTAAAGTCAGCAAATACTGCTAACCTTTGAGCCTGCAGCTTTAGGTGAAAGATTATTTTAGGTTTGGATTACATTATGGGAGGAAAAGAACAGGTGTTATCTCCAAAGCAGCTGGTACCTAGAGAAAGCTCAGTAAAATTTTGATTTCAGATGTTCTTGAGGGAAGGACTTTATATATTCTTTATATAGAGGTTGGTAGGAAAGTGGGTATAAAAAGGGTAATGAGATCATTACCATGAACTATAGAAATCAGCTTTTTATGTATACCATTTCTTGGGTTTTGGTGTTGGGGTGTGGGGTTTTTTTTGATGTTTTTTAGTTGGTTGGTTGGGATTTTTTTGGATTTAGTTTAGTTTTTTTACATTTCTTTTGGCCCTCAGAATAATTTGTTTCCTTGTCACATTAGTAGTACTGAAACTAATGTTTCCACAGTAGTGGCTCCTACAGGGATTTTGAAAAAAGTATCATTGAAGTTTACACCTCTATAAATTTCAGTTACAATTACAATTTCAACTAAAATAGATGGCTGAGAGTAGCATGTAAAAAATAATTCTTTCTACAAATGCAGAACTGAGGCATGAGGGTTTCTTCTACCTCATGCCTCTTCTCTAGCAAAATATTATTTGGCACTTCTGAAAACAAAGCTTATCTTATTGTAGACTCAGGTAGTAAGTATAGAATAGCAGACTGGCTTTATCATCAATCAGCATTGTACTTTTTGGCTCTGTCACTTCTCAATAGTTCTAAGTTCTGCCTTCACTCAAGGAAGTATTTGCTGCAAGGAAAGTGGCCTGGGAAAAGATCAGTGCGTGAATATTCCATTTATTACACCTACGGATGTTTATTCTCTGCCTGTTTTGAGAAGTAGCATTCCTGTGTAGAGATAACACTTTCTCACAGGCATACTGCGAAGTCCCTGCTGGGAGAGAGCGCCCATAATGGGACAAGGGAGAACACAGCCTTAAAGGTATGTGCATGTGAAATGTACTATTATAAAAACTCCAGAAAACAGGCCTGGGGGCACTCTCTCACCCCCTGCATGATTTCATTCAGCTATACTTTGCAGAGTATTCAGGGTTTCTGACTTCAAAATAAACTTTTCCTTAATACTTTAGCAGTGGTTTAGTCCTCTGGGTTACCTACCTGCATATCAATTGTTACAGGCTGCATTTTGTTCTCTGGACTCCAGAAAACCCCCTACTTTCTGAGCTTGCTGATCAGAAATTTCATTTGATTTCAGGATGCTCATGTGAGAGCAGATTAATTGCCTACCATATCAAAAGAGTTGGGGATCAAATAATTTCTCATTTTGTTCTGCTAGAGCTTCTGCTTTCAGTCATCCAATGAGAATAATTTGTGAAAACAGATAAGAAGGCACAAACCAGTCATTACTTATAGCTGGCCTTCAGAACATATCCAGCACCAGACAACTCAACAAGTTGTATTTACTGTACCCTACCAAGCTGTACATATAAAGAAATGGGATCTAGATATTCTGCAAAAACAAGGATCATGGGCCAAAAGAAAGTAGGAACTGGGCCAAGTTGTGAAGAGATTATTCAGTCTTTGCTCAGCCTGCATTATGTCTCCTTTTCTACTGAAATCAGAGGAGGTTTTCCTGTGAAGGCATTAGATGAATAAGACCTGGAGTGTTCAGCCCCAAGGCTCCTTTTCCTCATCATCTCTCCTCACCGTCTACTTCAGGATCAATGAAGTAATAGATGATATCAAATGGCTCACCTAAGCCAGCCTAGGAAAGTTATCCTAGTAGTAAAGGTCTTTCTGTTTTCTAGCCACACTGCAAATGTTTTGAGCCCCAGTTGTCGAAGAAAGGAAGCTGTTTCCTTAATAAGCATCAGATGACATAGGAGAAGGTCAAGCAGTAGACCCAGAACAGCCTGGGATGCTCACAGCCTTTATAATCATTTGAGAGAGGTGAGGGGAACACTGCAGAAAAGGCTGGCTTCAAGATCTCCCATTTTTAAATGGACGTGCAGTCATAAGTTTTCCTGAGAGAAAGAATGTGAGCACAGCTAGGACAGTGCCATGGCAGGAACAAGGAAATGACAGACATGGATAGCAAGTTAACATGAAGAGAATACAAAATCAGGGAGGGCTTCAGAGACTCCATGGGTGACTAGGGGAGGTTTAGAGTCTCCCAGCATTTGTTTTGCTGTCACATTTGAAGGATTTTTAAGTATCAGTGGATTCCAGAGGTGGCCTAGACATCCAATTAAAGTTATGATTCATTGCCATGGAGCTTATCATCATGAGTCTGTAGTGTCATTCAATGAATGCCTCCAAACTAAGAGGATACACTGATTGGCCATAATTAGTACTGCACCATAAATTCATGCAGGCCTTTAAAAACATTAAGAAACAGTATGTCTCCTCCCCAGAGAGCAACAGTCTGTAACTAAGCCATTTTCTCAGACACAGCACAAGCATGCTTAATTTAGCTTTTGCCAATAAGGGCACACTAATTACTTTTCTCTGACTAACAGTGACCCATGTCTCCGTAAGAAAATGCAGTTTTGAGGATGGAGCTGGAAGAAAGATGCAAGCTTGGAACATGTAGGTTGCATTGCAGTTGTTAAAGAGAGAGCATGCCTCAGTGTCATCTATAGAGGAAACTTTTAGCTAGGTTATTTGCTATGGGACATCCAAATGAGTGGCTTCAAAGGCAGAAGATTTTGGCCAGCTCTAGGTTTGAGGCTTATATCATAAGAAAAAATAGTTAATTATGGTCTGTTACAGGAGAGCAAGAAAAGCAAAAATATACGGTCTTTTATCAACCTCTTAAACTTATTAATATTTTTTTCTAACTCTACAGTACCATACCACAGCCTTACTAACCTAAGATGATGGTTTGCCTCTCCCTTTTATTTTGCAGTCCCATATGACTTCCCCTGGTGAAGTTGTTTTCATCCAAATCACTGTTCTTACAACAGCTAGTCCTGCCACTCATTAATTTACACATCACTGCTTGGCAGAACTCCAGTACTACTTTAAGTTTTACCTTATCTGTTGCAAGACAGGTAGGTCAAATTAAATTTTTCTACAGAAAAAAAAAATAGAAATAATCCTTGTTCCAATTCAGAGCTGTAGAATTCCGAGAGGAAAGTCATGAAGAATCGGGTACAGGACACATTCTTCACTTGTAAAGATGTTTTTATGTTCCACATTCCTTGCTTTCCTTCAAAGGTGATTTACTTTTAGCTTAACAAGTGGGCTCTTATAGTTTAGAGTTGGAAGGTCAGATCAATTCTATTATTAGATATATGCCTGAGCCTCCAGGGTGCCTGAGGTAGTGTTTGATGAAAGCAGGCTACAAAGAGAGAGATCCATGGTTTATTTGCTCTCTGTTTTGCTTCTTTTTGAAATAGAGTTTAGCAGGAGATCACACACACAGCTACTTCTGTGACTTAAGAGCTGAAGAAGAGACATCTTTCATCTGTGATTAAAGACAAGCAATCAGCACCAGAAAGCTTGTGGAATTTGGCTGGAATAAATTGCATCTCTGTCAACATAACCAGAGACTCAACAGTTTTCTGATTATTAATGTGCCTCAGAAATCTGCTGGGACTGATTACACATAACCAATGAAACACCAGTGGCCTACTCAGTTTTCAGTTTCTTGGAAGACTAGACATCCTTTACCTATGGAGCCACACAGCCTTCAGCATTTGGTGAAAGTAAAACAAATGGGGTGTACATGCAACAGTAACCACATGGCAAGATTATTCCTCTGCAAATTATCCCATCAGATACTCAGATATCACCAACCCTCATTTTGCTGAAGGCAATAAACTACATTTTGCAAGCATTCATTGAATATTAAGGTTATTGGAGTGTGAGAATTTTTCATGCCAGGAGTTTTCCATTAAATCATGTTGACATTTTTTTCCCATTATTTCTTGATTTGAAAAAAAAAAAAAAAAAAAAAAAAAAAAAAGGTAGCTTTCTACCCTCTCCAGATGGCTCTGGATACCTCATGCTCCTTCCTTCAGAACTAAAAAGTCCAGGTTCTAATCCTTTCTCATCTAAGCACAGAAAAAAAGAGGAGATTTTAGAGACCTCTCAGTGTTTTCTCTTTGCTAATTTATTCTAACTTTTTGACAACAGGATTTCACTGGTAGGAGACTGGCCCTTACTGCAGTTTTAGAGCTTGCTTAAACCTAGAAATTCTGTGCACTACAAAGCCAATTGATTTCTGAACACTTATTTTATTTAGCCTCATTATACTGAGTCCTCAGGAGTATTTAGCCCTTTGTGGTGTGAGGTCTTTCTGGCTGAAGACCATCTGCTTTCTCTAAATCAGTCCAGGAGGGTGTTAAGCAGAGTAGTCAGTAATCTCTGTCTTAGATGTCTCTACTTATTATTTGCTAAACTCTGGGGGCAAGGAAAATCTACTCATATGTTTGCCTTTGCCCATACTGGAAAAAACAATAGAGCACCCAACACAAAACATCACTACATTCTCAGACATTTTCACGTGTGTGCATTCTAGGAATAAATGCCTCTGATGTAATAGTCAGAGCCACTGGGCAATCTTACCTCCCAGGAAATTTAAAGCACTAGTACAGAAGTGAAGGCAGAGGGATCATAAGGGACTGGTAAAAGCCCCATGAGTAAATGAATAGCCAGGGCCCATCTCTCACCTCTTTTTTTTTTTTTTTTTTCAATTGCAGTGATCATTAAGCAGTGAATGAATTAATAAAAATCAATGTCATGTATGGAAATGGCCCACCAACTGGGAAAAAGGGAACTGCATTCTTCAGCCACTTCATTTAGAAGGAGAATATGAAACCCACTGTGATCAGACAAAAAGGATACTGTTTCAGTAGAGACGGATTGAAAATGTACTATGCATAAGAGACAACCCTTATATATTAATCCAAAGGAGATCAGCCTTCAGTTATGACAGATTTAAGAACTGTGTAGCACAACTCAGCAGTCCTCAGCCTCTTCTGTACAGGTCAGTTGTTTGAGGTTTTTTAATAAATTTATTTAATGCTGTAACTTATCTTCTATATGTTAAAATCAGAGCCAGAGGAGAAGGTTTAGGTTAGATTGAAACGATCAAAAAGTTAAATTTTTACTATGAAATGACTTAATTTAATTTTCTCAGTGGAATTTCCATCTTAAATGACCAACCCAAGAGGGAGACAAACATTTGTCTGGCTGAATTATCTTACTGGTATAAAACCATATAAAATAAAAATAAAACCCACAGAGAACCTTAAAAAGGATTATACATATTTTTATTTTTTTCCCCCAAGAACTATTCCATGTTGAAGGAAGACTGGAAAAAAATGTGTGCTTTTCAGATAAAGTTTAGCTTTTGAAAGTCCAGTGTCCCAAGAGGTTGTTTATTGGTGTGACAGCACTTTGAATTGAAGGGATAAAAATATTTTCTAAGTAACTTTTCTTACATACCAAATGCAAACTTTTTAAGTTCAGAACTATCAAAAACTTCATTGCTTGAACTGGTTTCCTGATTCAGGAAGTTTCTGATTTTTCTTAAACCTAATCCTTGGCTGTTATAAATTAATGTAGCTCTTTTTCAGATGGAGCTGGATGAACAGTGACCACTAGAAGAATTCACTGGACCACAGCGTAAAGATGAGGAATATCATGGCAAATAATGTGATCCCCAAGAGCGTTGCTTAGAGTAAAACCGAGGAAAGAGGCACAAATTTTTTTCTTATCTTACTAATTTATTAGAGAGCAATTCAAATCTAGATTATCAATCAAATGAAGTTGAGCTAAATACTGTTCCTTGAGCCGTGTGTCAGCAAAATTTAATAGCAGCAGGAAACTCTGAATGGCATGTACTGTCAACAGCAAAACCCTTAGTAACCACTAAGGCCTTCTACTCTCCCCTCCCTAGCTGGATTTTATGTGAACTGACAGGAAGAAATCACCTCTTTCACCTTCTCTCACAGCCTAAACAGAAATGAGTGATAAAATATTCATGAAAAGGGGGGGAAAAGAGAGAAAATAATAATAAGGTATAATAATCTTAATAAAACAGCCAAAGAAAGAGAATTTGGGGAACACAGGGATAACAGCATGTATCTTATCTTAGTTGCCTCCTGGTTTTGCTTATCCACATGAACGTACATGTGGCAATGGATTTACCCTATGTAGGATGGAAGAAGTCCTGTCAGAGATGGACTGGTGAAGGAAAAGCAGAAAACAGCTCAAATGTTATAGAAACAGAAGTTTTTAACGTTGTTTAAACAGATCTTAAAATGACTTTTCTGTATTTTTGCAAAGTCACTGCTTCTCCTTCCCAACAACCCCTGCAAAGAACTCTTATGCAGGAATGTCCTGAGAAGATATCCTGAGGTCTTCTCATTGGCCTTTGTTAACCCCTTTCTATTGGCTATTAACTCTTTACCTGGTTGGGTTTTTCTGTAATATCTTGAGACTGTAATTGGTTCCTTTTCAATCCCCCCAAAAGCCTTATAAGCCCCCATCCTCACAATAAACTTCCTCTTTCATCCGTCCCTCTGCGTGGTCTGTGTGAGCTTCTTAGGGGTTCACAAGGCCACGTGCAGGGGGCAGTTGGGACAGCATTACACCTCCAGAGAATGGCTTAACACCCAAGACCTGAAGGTGACCCCTCCAGATAAGCCATCGTATGTACAGAGTGTTGGAGGCTGAAAGAACAATGTTAAGTACAGTCAAGCTCTGTGTCACAAGCTATTAAACAGGACCAAAACACTGGGTCAGCAATACTGCCTCTGAAGCTGTCTCCAGCCCACACCTGCACCTCTTACGGAGGAGACACTCTTTGTCAATTTGCTGGACAAGCAAATATGACAGTTACATGTTTGAAAATGTTCCAGTTGTTAAAGCTGCTTTGTGGGAAATGGTGTACAGAAATTTGTAGCACAGTGATAATGCAATGTAATCCTGCAGTTTATAGAAGGATCTTAGATGAAAATTATTTCAAAGTCCCAGTTGGAAGGTAAATATGTGATATATGTAGCAAGGTAAATCTTTCTCAATCAGTAAATTGGTGGTAGCATCAGTGCTAGATTTAAGTTAATAAGAACACTGAAAGATTGTGTGTTCGGCATGTGTTATGAGTTGATTTAAATTTATTCATTCACAAAAAAAATTTACAGAATAATATATGAGTTTTTCATAAATCGACTACATAACACTTCAAGTGTTTACAGATAGCGTATTTATAAATAATTGCTCCTTAGAGTCTAAGATAAAATTACAAAAGGAACTCTGACTGTTTGGAAAGGTTTGAAACTTAACATTGAGATGTGGGCAGAAGAGCTGACGTGATTGCAGTATAGAATTTGCCAGGAAACCTACTACAAAGGAATTTGAAAAGGTCAGTGAAGTCCCTAGTTCAAAATGCATTTGTTAAGAATTTGGTGGCACAAGCTCTCAAGTTTCATGTGAAGCAAGCATGTCTGGTCAGCTCACAAATCCCCCACTATCACTGTAGACAGCAGGAAGAAGTGCCCACATTCAGAGCACAACTGAGCCTGTTTCAGGGTGTTATGCCCCAGTCTGCTTGGTGTGTTTAGGGCAAGGTTGTTTGATTTACTCTGGGAGGTGCGTGGGAGAAACAACAAAATTCTAAGGAGATTCAATAACAAACTTTTCCTTTCAAACTTTAAAACATTAGGGTAGAATAAGATACTTGGGAAATTTTAAAACAACATCCAGACTAAATAAGGAACTTCAAGAACTTTACTTAGCAAAGTTAAACTTAGCCAACTTTAACTTATCCAGACAACAAGGCACTTACTAAGGTATTGGCTAGAATTTTTTAGTTTGGTTTACAACATGTTTTGAGAAGAAGAAATTAGCAGAAGAAAGATTGAAAGAAAGAGAAAGAAAGGATAAGAGTAGAAAGATATATCTAGGATCCAGTGATGGGACTTGATTGTTGCAATTTCAGTGTCCATTGGTTGAAGTGATGGTCACAGTCTTGATCCATTGGGGTTGTGGGGAGCACCTGGAATACAAAGTTCAATGGATTAATACATGTTTAGGCTCTGTGGGAACACCAACATACCTTCCAGGACTAGGAGTTTTACACTATATGATATAACACTCAGACATGGCAGCTGCCTATGGCTTATTGTAATCCAGCCAGTTACGTCCCATCAAAAGGGATGAATACCTTCAGCCTACCTGTGAATGTCCCAGTATCTCCCCCAAGGGGAGTTTTCCCACCTGAGCCAGTTGAGTGAGGGAGCACATTGTCATGATAAGAAGCACTATCCTACTTTGCAGGATCTGCTTCTTATTGGCCTCTTCTATTATTTGGCTCAAAACCAGTCTCTGTGGTGGGTGTGCATCCCCTCTGGACCTCGGGGATTATATTTTGCATTTTCAGCAAAGCACTCTAGTGCTTTTGCAAATTACCTATTGTTTGAGTCATTAACCATTAACATTCCAGTCTCTGACACAGGGGTGAGTTGCTCTTCCCCTGGAACTGCACTTCCATGTTGCTAGAAGCCGTTATGATATAAGGTGCTGGATCTGAAACTGAGAACGCTTTTTCTCCCTATTAATTCTTTCTATCCCTAAATCCCATGAAGAGACGAGGAAAAAAGAAGTAATGCGATTAGAGAATGAAGTCTGTGATACCTTAGATGGACTGGAAGGTGAAGAAAAGGTAAAGAGGGAAAAGTTACTGGAGGAATTCGGGATTGAAGAGTTCAGGTTTAGAAAGGCAAAAGCAAAGCCTCTGTGACTATGCAGCCCCTCAGCAGTGCTGCGCTCTCAGCAGTACTTTTGCAATCCAGACAAGAACAGGTCTTGGAGATAAGAAAACCACAAAGCAGACAATAGTACATACCAGCAGATACAGAAGAGGTCAATGCCATGCATGTGAAGGACCTAGTTGGAAGTTACTGTTTTGTTTTCTTGTCAAAGGCCAATTTTGGGGATTGAATATCTTTCACAGGAACAGGACTTGCTTTCAGAGGGTTCTAACAAAGCAACAAGTTTGGGGAAAAAAGCTTCAAAATGGTAGATGCTCACACTGACCTTTTCAAAATTGAAAATCTTGGGTTTGTGGCATGTAACAAGTTTTCATTTGAAAATTCAAGCTTAGTGTGATTGAGAGACTAAAATGATCTGAAATAAAATGAAACACTTCAAAATTATATAGAAGGCTGCATCAATTGAATAGGAATCATGCATTTAACTTTCAGTCTATGAAAAATGTGACATTTCAACTTCTAAGCCCTATTTATGGTGAATACTTTCTTTTAATTGGGACAATTTTCCTAAGTGGGAAAAAAACATCTGTTTCCTCCTCCTTACAGCTGTGGCTTTGCTCCTTTGCAAAGGAGCAAAGATCTGTGCTTCAGATCTATATGCACTGTGTAGCATTTCAATGGGAAATAAGGAAGGATGGAATAGAAGGGCTTCATTTGCTTTTTTAGTAGAAAAATCCCTCTATTAAATGTTATGGTCATAAAATCAGGGGCACATAATACATGAAATGCCAGAATTTCAATGTCCTTCCAGCTTTAACTCAGCCGTCTTCTGCTTATACAGTACAATGCACATCTTTTTATGATCACCTGTTTCTTTCTCCAGAGCCTCATACCATATACATATACATTTTCTGAGTGAATAGTTTTTTCTTATTGTGCATTATCACCATCTTTTAAAATGTTTGCTTTGACTCTTTGCCTGGACTGATGCCCTAAGGTCCTATTCCAGTTTTTTTGCCTTTGAAAAATGGCAATTTGCTGCTTGCATTCTTTTTAATATTCTAAAATCAAAAGGTTTTCTGAAAGAATAACTTTTCCTTATATGTTTGTGATCAACAGTCTTCAAATTTACCTTTGAGGTCTGATATTTGAATTGCAGACACTAACCCAGCTGCTTGTGTTTTCATCTGGTTGAGTTAAAGGTACAGGCCAGCAAATTAAGTAACTGTAATAGAAGAGTTTTAATTTTGTCTGCAAAAGAAGGTGGCCACAACATTTTCTTGCTGTTGTTTTGCAAACCTTTGGGGCAGTCATCTAAGCTGAACCTTAGCTGTGGTACTTGCAGTCAGCATCACAATAGTTTTGAACTTTTTGCTTCATTTGGCTACTAATGTCAGGAAACTTCACCTTCTTTTTATATTCCAAAGAGATTAAATATCCAATAAGAAATCCATAAAATACATATCCAAGTGAAGCAAACAGACTTTTCAAATAACAATAAACCAGAGTATTTCAAACAAAAAAAATCAGAATACACAGAAATATGTGTCTTGATGGTGGGAAAGATTTTACATAACATTCTCACAACATACATACCCACCTCCTCCTTTCCCAGTTCCTTTCTCCAAAAACAAGCTGTATTTCATTCACGTTGTTTTTGAGGTTTCCAGATAATGTAACCCACAAATCCATCTGCATTTGGAATGCAGTGGTTCATGAATGACCTTTTCGTTACATTCACCAAGCAGAATCTTGATCCAAGCAGACTCTTTGGCTTGGGCTCATTCCACCTTCCCTGGTGCTTTGAACAAACCTCCTCCCCAGGCTCAAAGGGCCATAACTTTGGTTGTTTGAAAAACTCATTTAATGCAATTGATAGAAACATTCTCTCCCTTTCCCCCCTGTAATAGCTTCCTGATTACTGTTCATCTGTTCCAGATGTGCTCTTTACATTTCCAAATTATGTAAACGTATTACCCAAAACGGTTCTCTCTCTTTTCCCATCTGCTGTATATTTATATTTACAGTAGCATGCTAACTTGTATACTATAGCACACATTTAACTACAGGTCTGGAAAAGCATGGGGAATTCCTCTCTTAGAGGTGCATTTCTTGCCATCTGTACCCATATCCATCCTGTCTTCAAAAACGTCTGACTGTGTAAGCTACACCAAGCAGACTTAGAGCAGTCTCCAAGGAAAATTTAGGTACTGCACAGAATAATAGTACAGAAGAAGCAGATGGCAGACTTTGCTCTTAATCAGTCCTAAAGCCATGGTGCAAGGGTGACAATGTTACCCTGGGTGACATCCTTCTAATGAAATAAACAGTAGTGACAGTTGAAAATTATCAGTTAAATCTGCTGCTCAGTGTAAAACTGGGAATTTAAGTGGACTTGTGTGTGTGTATGTCTACTTCCTATTGCATATCTCTCAAGAAATATTAACTGAGAGCCAAAAATACTTGTGATTTAACAAAAATAAGAACGAATTCTGCAGAATCCATCTTCTTCAGCTTTTCCAATCTAGTAAAAAGGGAATGGTTACTATTTTACTCATCAAGAGCAAGATTTTTATGCATTTTTGTGTTCAGAAAAGTGATGTGCCTGTCAATCATGACATTGCCTGTGCATGCACAAAACCCCTCTATAAGTACAAGGACTTTTTTTTTTTCCATTTTGTAGGCTTTTTCCTTAAATTCATTCCAGCATTTTTTACAAGTTTAAGGGAAAATTCCAGTTTACATTCATATCTTTAATCCCTGTACATACAGAGATGGAATTTCCATCAGGTTGGAAGTTATTTTAGGTTTAGAAAAAAAAGCCCAGATATTTCCCTTTAACAGAGAGTATGTTGTGTCTGCATTTGCCAAAATTCTTGGGTTTAATGTGCACATAGTGTTCTCAAAATTCTAGCTCCTGGATTTATGGGGTTATGCTAAATGCTAAAACCAAATCACAGCAACATGTACCTCACCTTAAATTTCCCCTCTTTTGCATGATTCTGAGACCTAGTCTATCACCTTGAACCAACACAATAAAATGAAATGGTTCATCCACTTCAGTTACTGCTGTAAAAGAGCAGTAGCACTGCAGGATCCTGACTAGCCCAACCACACTATTCTCAGTCTGGAGGAATGAGCAGGGTAGCAGATGCTGAAGCACGTATTTTTGGACCAAGAAAATTTTGTCCTGAAAGCACCTACTCTCAGTTGCAGTTCCCTCAACGTTTGTATCCCTTTATTTCACTTTTGGACCTTTTAATTTCCTCTAAGGTAGAAAAATTATCACATTCCCAATTTAGAACTGCAAAAAAAAAGGATGTTTACTGCTTAGAATCACTTAATAAAATAAGAGGCTTTAACGATTATCTTTGTCCAACAAAAAAGATCTCTAAAAGTATCTATGTTTTGCAAAAAACCACTTCATTTCAATTTCTAGTTAAATTACATCTTTGTTTTTATTCCTTTTCTCTCATGCAGCTTAATTTTCAGTCTTGGCATGAGTGCTGTTTTTGTTATAGGACTAAGCATATTGAGGTATCATCTCAAAACCCAAGCCTTCAACATAGTACAATAATAGGGCTGTGAAAACACTTTTCACTTTCTAGGTCCATTTATTCCATCAAAATTCACACAGTATTTTGTGTGCCTCCATATGTGTCTCTACCTCTGTGCCTTCATCTCTTGAATCCATAAGTTGTTCTCATCTAGAAGCAGAACAGAGCAGCTGCAGGAGAAATTTTATATATGCAATTTGAGGGTTCTGTCTGACTGGGAACAGGGGAGGTGTGTGTGTAAGATGATTCAGCTGTTATTTTCCTTGCCTCTTGATCCATACTTGTGCCTCTGAGAGTCAGAAGAAACAGTTCCAAAGGATAGAGGGGTTTTCTCATCTTCTCAAAGAAAGTATAGTTACTTTAGTTATTATTTAATTATAATTATTTAATTATTAAATAATTTTAATCAAATTAATTATTGATTTTTATTTCAACTAGTAGTTAAATATTTTTCAGTCTGAGATTATACAGTGCTGATGAAAGACAGAAGGTAAATGCTGTCCTGTGCCCTTTTTTTTACACAATCACTTTTCAGCAATATAAAACTTCTGTATAGTTTGTATGCAGAGCTCAGCAATAATTTATTCAAAGTATTTCACCTCCTCTTCTATTTCCAAACCAAATGTGAGCAACATAGCATTCAAGTGTCTTTGGAAAATAAATTTGGCAATATTTCATGGAGAGACTGATGCTAGTGTAGAATCTTTGAAAAGGGAAAGTATTAATTCTGTGCCAGTGGCACTGAAGTGGTATGTGATCCGGGTAACTTCATTTTAGGTGTTATATTGTTTTCCATGAACAAAAGTTTACAAAAAATGAGGCAGATCTTAATCTTCAAAGAATTAAAGAATGATAGAATGTTTAAAGTTTATCAACAAGTTTTATTGAAAACTTGTGAAAAAGAAGGATTTGGCTAAGGGGATACTTCTTTGTCTAATAAATGTGAACACTCCTTTGACTAATAAATGTAAATGCAAAGAAGATATATGTTATATAATTCTGTAAGGGTGTTGACTTAGTACAGCATGGAATTCTGATTTAAAATCTCATGATATCCAATATCAGCAGAACACACAGTCAGCAGACTAATAGTGGGCTTCTGTAGAGGTTGTTACCAAGATAGATGTTATGCAACTTTTTCCTGATTGTTTAGAGGAAACATGAAGCTCTTGACGGCTAAATTTTCAGATGGCAGGCAAAGCAAGAAATAATGGGGAGCAATTTGTATCACACAGTAAGCTGGGCACTGATAGAATGGACTGTAGAGAGTCCCATCTATATAGGTAGACAGAATATGCCTCAAAAGTGTTGTAGTATTTACCATTAAATGTTCCGTTTTAAATATTTTTTTCTACTGAGAAAAGAATGATTTCACATAATCTGCCTTTTTTTTTTTTTTTTTGGCATAGAAAGCCCTAAAACATGAGAACTGTAATTATTTAAAGCAATCATTTTCATTTCTGTTTGCACCATACCATTGTTTTATATGGTCCCCCAACTACTCTTTATACCTGTCCTTTTTACTGCAGCTGAATGATTGTGGTTCTTAAAATTAAATTTGCTATACAAATACCTGCCACTTCAAATTTAGTTTTCCTTCTTTGAATAAAACAGAGTTTTAGAAGAGGGCACTATGTGTAAGTGAAATACTGCTAAAGGCCAAACAGCCATGTAAATGTTTAAGTAATCTATCCATATCTCCTATGGGCCATTAAAACTATTTAATGTCACAGTGTTTTCAACCAAAAAAGTCACTTAGTAAAAAAGTTGGGTATGGGAATTTTTTTCACCTTTTTTATTTTTTTATTATTTTTTTTCTAGAATGATTTCAACCTGAGGAGGATCAAAATTAGAAGGAATTTGATAAAAACCTTATAGAAAATATTGATACATCATTAAAAAAACTAAACTGAAAACATCTCTCTGTAACTATTGTTTTGAGAATGTATGTATTAGTATGTATTGTATTTTGTTTATATGAATGGGAAAATAATTGCTTCTGTGTCATTTCTTTTTGTCGTCTCAAGTGGACCTTTGTATTTATAGTGTATCAAAGATTGTGGTGGAATATAAAACTTACTGGCATGGTTCAAATAAGCTATTTGCTCTTCTTCCATAACTTGGAGACTTTCTGCTTCTGAATATATATTGCAGAAACAAATGGCAGTTGCACTTTACTGTTATTAAGGGTCATAGCATTCAAGGTTATTGTGTGCCATGATGGCTTAATAATGAAAAATGTTTGCAAATCTTGAAAGTTTCATAAATCTTAACATACATAATTTGTCCTAAACTTCTTAACTGAAAGCATGTTTGTTCTTTATTCATTCTTCACCATTCTCTTTCAAAACCTTCCATTCTGCTAATGAGGAAACATACAGAGCATATACATACATACTACAGCATCCTGTAAAAGTAATTCGTCACATGTTTATGACTAGACAAGAATTTAAATTGTTCTATAAACCCATCAATAAATATTTTCCATGTCCTAAAGAAACCTAGGATAAACACTTTCAAATTATTATTTAGCAATTTTTCTCATTTTGGAAATGATTCCATAAGAAAAAGAGAATATTAAGTGTATCATACTGTTTATTCCAAGCAAATAATTCAGGTGATTCTGTTTAACATATCTCAAGATGTAGACTGTGTATAGATGAAAATATGCATTAAATTTCATGATTATTGCCATGGGAGCTGTGAAACAGCTACTTAGCTTTTGCAGTATGAATGATATAACAGACCAGACAGTCATAGGAAGGAGTTGTGTATTTCTATATACTCTAAAAATGCTTTTCCCTCTTAACTAACAGAGTCAGGGGTAACATTGCCTTATTAGTGGAGAGGCTTTTTTTCTCTATTGTGTTTGCCATTCCTGAAAATGTTTGCTTTTTAAGCTTGCTCTTGTTGTTTTCTGAAACTAAATGTTAATAAACAGGTTTTGAAGGCTTTCTCTTGCTTGAAGGTTTTGACTAAGATCTTAAAGTGAAAGCTAAGGATTCCTAGAGCATTTTCAAAGGCAGATAATTTCATATTCTTATTTAAGTGCTTTTGTGTCTCTCCTCTTTTATCTTATATACCTACTTTTGTTTGAAAACTGCTATAAGGCAGAAAATTATTCTTCATTTGCCTATACAAATGCTCTTCCACTAGAATCTGACTCTTTTATTTTAGGAAGTGGGCTGTTCAGCCTGGAGAAAAGGAGGTTCAGGGAGGACCTTAGCATAGTTTGCAACTATCTGAATGGCTTCTTCTCCCGAGTAACAAGTGATGAGATGAGAAGAAATGGCCTCAAATTGTGCCAGGGGAAATTTAGATTCAATATTAGAAAAAATTTCTTCACTGAAAGGGTAGTCAAGCATTGATTGCATCAGGCTTTCCAGGGAAGTGATGGAATCCCTGGGAGAGTTCAAAAAATGTGTGGATGTAGCACCTGGGGACATGTTTTAGTGATGAATACAGTGATGCTAACAATGGTTGGACTCAATGATTTTGGAGGTATTTTTCAACCTAAAAAACTCTATGATTAGATTGGTACCTAGTACATGGTGACTGAGATTTTGAATTCTACCTCTATTACTATAGATAGGGTATTTTCCAGTATTAGAATTCTTTATCTGGGAGAGAATTGGCAAAGTTTTTGTAATAATTACTTTAATAAGTGCTATATCACTTAAGACTCAAAAGAACTAGCCCATATAGTTAAAAATTATAGAAACAAAGTAATTCAACATTTTATTTCCCAAATAACTATAGAAAATATTTCTTTGTCAATTTTTTATATAATAAATGCTTGTCTTTATTGATGGCATCTCAAAGACATATCTTCATTAAAGGACATATCATTAAAGGGCATATCTTCATTAAAAGACAGTAAAAAATAATGTTCCAATTTTATTTAAATTTTTTTTTAAATTTAAAATCACCCAGACATTGTAGGTAATCATGTAATGTAATAATAATCCTTTTTCAACTTGTTTGCAGGCAAGAGTGTTCACCTTATAAATATATGAAATCTTAAGTTTACATTTTCATCAGGAAACGTACTCATAGAACTTATGCAATTTGGCATATGAATATCACTGCAAGATTCTAAAAGATATAAAAGCAGACACATTTCTCAGAAAAAGTTGCCACAGAAGGAAAAATATTAACTGGTAATTTTTTCTGCAGTTCTTTGTTGCTCTTGTCATATGAGTTAGCTATTATTTTCTTCAATTCCTCTGTAACTTTGATTTGCAATTTAAATGTGTCAAAGTGTGAACCCATGTGATTGCAACAGGTTTTTTCCTCCTTTTCCTCTTCACTCTTCCCATTCATCTTTCTCATAATAACATCAGCATCCAAAGGAATGAACCAGCAACTCATAGTCTAAAAATCCATTCAGTCACTCTACAGCTTGGCACTTCAGCATCTGCCTTCTGCAGAACTAGCAGATGGATTCATTTACCAAAATCATATTTGGTATCAGTTCTCAGCCTAAAAAACATGTTCAGCTTTGTGAAAAGTGAAGCCTGCATAGTATATTTTGTTCATGTCACAAGAAGGCGGCCTTACTATCCTCTCAGCTATAATACAACCTTTTTTTCCCCCACTAACAAGCACAAAGGTATTATATAGCACCACCCCTTCTTGTCCACCTTATTTATGGCTTACATGTCAAAGACAAGTGGGTGCTACAGCTGCTGGGAGACCTTCCCCATTTAACACTCCCCTCACTTAACCTTATACACATTTGAGTCTTGAGATGAGAAGCAGACAGTTCACAAAATCTGCAGGCTCCCCATGAGCCAGGAATGGGTATTAAAAGCAAGGCCGTCAGACCAGTAATCTGCATGGGTTCTCCTCTTTCAGAAATGTGTGTCCTTCCACTACACCATCATCTGTTACCTAATCTCTATACAATACAATGAATAAAGTATAAATGAGAAGCCAGAAGAAAATTAATCATGAATAAACAGTCTATCCTATCCAATTTTATTTAATATTGGAAGAGAATGTCACTAAATATCTGCAAAGGCATAAAAGACTTTTGTATACAATTACCAGATTGTTGTTGATTTTGTTTAACCTGCTTCAGGTATGGAGGGAGATTAATCATCTTTAATATAAAATCTTAGAAGTTGGAGGAAATAGACTGAATGTAATCACAGTTACCTATACAACCTTTACTTGCTATCTATTATGGACATTTCATAAGAAAACTCAATATTTTTACATGACTTCAGGTTTCTTTCTCAGCCTCAGAATACTTCACCATGTCTCTATACTCTAAATAGTTTGAGCCTAAAGTTTTGTCATAATTCTTATCAGATTGTATTTGCTCTCTTGCCTTTATTTGCTATGATCAGATGAAGAGTAGAAGAACATGCAGTTTGTCCCAAAGGATATCTGAGGAAAAAAGGAAAACAAACAAAAGTAGTGTTCACAGGTTCACAGTAGCATCAGAGGAGGAACAAGGAAGATGATAACAGACACAAAAACCTCTAAAGTGTGTGAATAGTGAGCCAAAAATGTAGAAAATAAGCATAAAGAGATAATATTTTCAATATATGCCAAGTTTATGATTCAGCTGATATAACAGAGACTTGATGGGGTAATCCATATGACTGGGAAATTAATACAAAGTGAAAAAGCTTGTTCAAGAAATGCAGGCCAGGGAATAAAGGATAAGGATCACTAATGCATACACTTGATCTAGGTCAACACTTTCAACGAAGACAGCTCTGCTGAAAAACTGAGCAATGATAAAAATACTGAAAGCTATGCACGACTGTCATTACCTAGGTCTAATATTAAACAGCAGACCAAGATCGTACGGATAAAGGAATTAGCAGATTCATCCAGAGAACAAAAGACCGTGATAATGAGGGGTACTAGATGAGCAGACAATTCCAGGAATAGAGAAGAACTCAGTCTGTCCAGCAAGCTCTTAAAATCCATTGACAACAATTGGCTAGAAATAGAAAAGTAAATGTCTTGTGTGTTTTACTCTAACTAGGAGGAAAGAACCGTCTGAGAATACCATCCTTAGAAGGCAGCTCAGACTAGTAGTGAAATTACAATATTTGTGATTAAATATGTCATGGTTTTCAAAAAAATAGATTTTACTAAACTACATTACTGGTAGATAAACTTTCATAAGGAGCGTGATCTGAGAAAAAAAGAGTAAGTTGAGCTGAACATCCAGTAAATCAAAAATACTAAAGCCACAGTTGGATGATAAATTTGTCTCAATGTTAATGAGCACAAGAAATGAACATGCACTAAAAATTGAATGAATTTACATAAAGCACAAATTGTAGCCAAAGCATGTAGGAGCAGACTTGGTGTCCCAGTTTTGGCCAGGTCAGAGTTAATTTCTTCACAGCTGCCATGAGGGGGAGGAGCCTGGAGCCACATGCATGTAGGTTGTTATTCTATACCACCCACGTCATCACTGGGAATGTGGATTTGGGTGGAAGAAAAAGGGAATGGGCAATGGAACGGTCACCATTTTGTTCCTTTTTCCAGGGGGGCAAAGCAGCAAACAGAGAGGTGGGATGATGTGGACAATCTAACCTGGAGGGTTTGCCCGTCATTGTTTTTCATTGTCTCAGGCTTGGGGGGAAAACACCGTCTGCAGTAATGTCCTCCATTTTCTCCTTTGTCTTGGGAATCTGCATATTGCTGGCCATGGTAGGACTGAGTTGGTCAGACTTCCATAAGCATTTTTTGTATGTAATCACTCTCTTTTATACACTGCTGTTATTAGTATTGTTGCTGTTACTGTTTGTTTTTCCTTATCTTGTTGTTTTTCCTGTAAATCATTATGTCAACCCATAATCTATGTCTCTTTGTCCCTTTCTCAACAGAGGGGAGAGGGAAAGGGAAGCAGCTGCTTGGAGCTTAATTTCCAGCTGGTTTTAAACCACAACACTTTAAAAGGTCAAAACAGAAGATCAATATTACTACTAAGGTACAATACTAAAAGTAATGAGAAATCCTTCTATAAGTCCATTAGTATTAAGAGGAAGACCTAGAAAGGGATTGGTCCACTTACTCTTCAGAGGGTTTTTAGATTACTATTTTATTCCTATGTATAATTGGCACAATGAGTCTTTCACTATATCCGTGATGAAAGGGTTCTAACTCGAACATGCAAAGGAACAGTTTAAGCAGTATTTAGATGTGTTAGAAAATTTCATATCAATTGGGCTGAAAAATGGATATAAACATGAATTATTAAGACCTCTAAACTGTTATCAATTATCTGTTTAAAATCTTGAAGGATGCATGAACTCTTAAAACCCTCAAAAATGACAAATTCAGGTGGTTTGGGATTTTTAAGTGGCAAAAAGTAGGAGAAGATTTATGGATTAGACAGCTCCATTCTGACTCCCAGGAAATTTTTCAGAACAAAGCTAATAACTCCTGAGTTAACATAGTTAATAATAAGCAGAGGGTTAAAGAACATCTAGATATGTCAGGAGTAAATGATGTGCAGGGAATTTAATTTTCTTTTCCATAGCATAAAGCTAAATTCTCCCTACTTAAGAAAAACTGCATAAGCTGATCCCCTCCAATCTTTTCTACTCCACTGATACCATGATTCAGAGCAGTATGTCTATTTTCTTCAACAGAAAACACAGTTTCCTGGAAAAGTTATGAAAAGGGGGCAAAGAATAAGCAGAAATGCCCACCTAGCTGCATTAAAATTCAGGTTTGGGAATTTACTATTGCAGATAAGGAAAATGGTCTGTATAATAGCATTTCTAAAGTTGTGAATGGTAATTCCTTCAGCTATTTCTCATAAAAGAGTTGCTAGATACCTTTAATTCTCCTTTAATTCTCTCAGTGCAGTCTTTAATTCTCTGCACTTTTCCCAGTTGCATCCTTCTTTTCAATGTGGAGAAGAAAAGACCAGAAATGTTTATAAGGTATTTAAGATTCAGTTGTACCACAAGGCTATCCAGCAGCATAATGATGTTTGTTGTTTTGTTTTCCTCTATTTCCTCCCTAATAGTTTCTTAAACTCTGATTGCTTTTTCGAACACACCAAACTGAGGTTTTTGGAGAAGTATCTACTAAAATCCCAACACCCCATTAATGAGTAATAGTGGTTAACTCACAGACCAACACTTGAAATAGTATATAAGGATTTTTTTTCTTTATTATGTCACTTTATATACCTACATTTGCTATTTATTGGCTTTTTTACTTAGTAGCTAAGATACAAATGCCTTTGTTCACAGGCCAAATCTTTGTTACTCTGGATATTAATTCTTGAGTAATTTATATTGTTAGCAGATACTGTCACATCAGTAGTTATAAACTTTTTAAGATAACTTGTGTACACGTTAAAAACCTTACTAAAGTGATCTCTTTTGGATTCCAATATTGAGCTTTCACCAAAATAAAAGAAAATCATCTTTTTGTCATCTTTGGTGAGATATCAGCACAAGCAGAAGTGGTAAAAGAAAGTCCCTTATTATTTATTTTTACCACATATAAATCAACAAAATAGTGTAATTATAAATAGTATACATGTACTTAGTGACACTGTGATGGCAATATCAGACAAATATATAAGTATTTTACTAAGTATATGAGCAATGTGATCACCAGAATGGCAAAGGTGTTTGTAGTTGTACTAGGAGCCATCCAAGTAATAGAAAAATTGCCAGAGAACAGATAAGTGACTGCAGAACATCCTCCAGTATTTCTGACAGGACAAAAGAAAACAACACAAACACAACCAAGAGCAGAGGAGAACCCCTTAGTTGCTAGGGAGTGATAGCATTAAAATATCAGGGAAGGCAAAAAATGAAAAAAAGCAATTGCACTTCAGTTTTGACTGGTCTCATAGATTAGCGCTCACACAGAGTTGGTCACATTCTTCATCTAGGAGAAACCAAAGGACATAGCCATCAATGCTAACTGTACAGCACAAACCCTATGGCACTGGGTACTTTTGAGACTTTACATAATAATAGGAGCTTACAGCTTGTATACATAGTGATGATCAATATTAAATGAGATTTAACTATTGGCACAAAATGTGTTGGTAGTAAGAAAATTTAGTAAATTCTTGTTTTGTATTTCAAAATTGTCCTGACTTGTCAGTCTTTTTAACATTCCCATCACAGTGATTTTGATTTTCTGAATATATACATATATATATATATATATATATGTATTTATGCATTTTCCCTGAAATACAGCTTTGTTCAATCACATTAAAAAAAGAATATAGTATCTATTAATGTTAATTATAATAGAATATGTTTCAGTGTTGATTTCTCTCCATTTGTATCTGTGGCAGTTTAGTAAATGCCTCACCACTGTTTGCTGGCCCAGTGTAGAGCAAAGAGTTGTGCTACTTTGCATATACACATGAAAGCATCAAATTTGCTTCCATCTCCAGCTGAACTATCAGTTCCAGTCTGTGCTCATCATTACCCCTAGAAGCTGTGACTGGCAGGCTGGGCTGATGTTTGGCAGAAAGGTTATAGTGAAACCAGGCAGCTTGACATACTGGGCGGAAATTCTCTCCATGGCAATTTCTCAGATGGTTGGGTTTGCACATGGCCCCTGAAAATAGCTTCAGCTAAACAAACAAAAAAAACCCAACTAAAAAAAAAACCCAACAAAACAAAAAACACATACCCCTCCCCCCCAAAAACCAAACCAAAACCAAAAGCCAAAACAAACAAAATCCCCGAAATAAAAAAAAATGAACAAAACCAAAACACACAAACAAAAAATCACCAAAAATTCATGAAGACATCTCCCAGAATCCATTTCATATACAACTTCAGACCCATCAAAAGTCAATGCCTCCCATCAGACTATCACATCCTCTCTCATTAGCTTGCCAATGACAGAGGAGCTCAGCAGCCATATACAATCCGTACCTGCTGCTTGTGTTTATTTTTCTTTTCTTTGAACAATGAGAGGATATACATTACATCAAGTCTTGAGCTTCTAGTCCTGATAAATCGCACTTGAGGGAACAATGAAAGCTGACTATTTAATAAATATATGTTCATATTTCATTTTTAATTGCTTCCAACGGGATCCTAAATGCATCCCACAGAGTGAAGGGAGTACATAAGTCACAAAAGGTAGAAAACATCTGAGTGATGCATATATTTCTCATGAGTCATAGATAAAACTCAAGAGCAACAGGTCTTTTTGCCACTTTGCTACCTACTGCTGCTGTCAGATGGATGAGGGGATGAGAGGAACAAGGGGCAAGTCCAAGAAGCAAACAAGGAGAAAAGCACCACTAGGAGTTAATACAAATTAAAGCATAAAGATTTACATTTCCAAACCACTTGATAAATAACTCTTAGGTCAACATATATGAACAGAAAGGGTAATAAATCTCACTGTTTTTACAGTAACACATCTTATTCAAGCTAATTCTACTTACAGTTAGTTTATTTATTTATTTACACAACTACAAAAAAAAAATTAAACTCTCAGGTTCTATATCTTCACACTACAGTCAATGTTATGTCACAGGCTTCTGGGAATGCACTGAGTCACAGGAGTTTAGTCTTATTCCAAGTCTCATGCATTCAGGTTTTTTGACTTTAATGACATTTGTGTTTCTCTTGAGCACAGTTTGTGAAAGCTCTACAAGTTTTCCCTTTACCAAGATAACTGATCTGGACTAGATCTTGGATAGTTCCTTACAAAAGTGGTAAATATGAGCCACTCACCACCACCTGGTTCCAGCAGCTGTACAAAAATGGCTTGTGTCAGAAACTGAACAGGGAGCTAAGAGGATTTGGATCTTTAGCTGAAGCCAAATATTTCTGGAGCGCTTAAGTACCTACAAGTTCTCAGGTTCTACAAAAAGACCCTGGTAGACAGAATAATTAAGAAATATTTATCTCCCTCTGCAGCTTTCAAACACAAGACACCACACAAACCTATTTCATTCACTTGAAAAATGATGGCTAAAAAGAATACTGTTTTCAATTGGGTTCATCTGTGATCTAAGGCCAGGAACAAAGGTGATGCACTCCTGGTATCTTGTAGGCTTCTGTATAAGCATGTCAAGTCCTGGGAGAGTAATTTAAAAGCTTGACTCATATTTCTAGGAATAAACCCTTCTGCAGGCAGAAATGCTTAGGCACGATAAGTGCAAGATTTATCCTAATTCTGAAATCCTATCTGAAGGAAAACAACTGCTAGAGGTATGCAACTTTATCATACACATTTGATGCCTTTCTGAGGCAAAGGGAAGGTTAGAAAAGGAAGTTCTGCCATACACAAAAAACCTATAATAACAATACTTCCAATTTTGAGGATTCCTTTTGCCTTATCTTCTATCATAGACTTATGACTATCTTAGAACTTCTTAAGGTAGTCTGAAGTTATCACTTCTTTCTGTTACTTTTTTCATTCCCTTTCACAACATGGCCCATTTGCCAGATTAAATTAGTGAGCACATGGCCAGTAACTAAACTTCTTCACTGGGAGATATTGTTCTTAAGACCTCTCAAACTAAGCAACACAGGTTTGCTTTTGTTTAATAAATATATAGGCTGGTACCCCATTTATCTTCATTTGGTAGCATTTAAATTCTAGCAAAGGAATACAGCATTATGCTAATGAGTAAGAATGATGCTATCATTATGTTGTTCCAGTGGCTTCGAGATAATTAATGTTTAGTGATAGACATATTCAAAATAACATTAATTTTGTTATTAATGATTTTAATTAACTTCAAATGCTTCTGTGTTTTCCAATAAGTTCCCTATATCTAGGAATAAAGCTTTCCAAATTTTCCAAATCTTAGTCTCTTGCTGCATTTTTTTTTACTACATAGATTTAGCCAGAGCTCTGAAAAGGCACCTTTGGAAGTTTACTTGAGCGTCCTCTTATTAATTGCTTGATTATTTCTTTTGTTTCTTTATTTTTTTACTTTTTAACAGTAAAATTTGAATAACAAAGTAATTAGGCACATTTATTTCAGTATGTTTTGCCATATGTCTTGTCTGCTGCACAAAGTCTGCCTTGAACAGAATTTTTTCACAATGAGTGGAGAATGAAGCTAAATGCCTCTCTAATAACTTTAAAAACTCATTTAATCATCTTAGGGAGATTTTTTTTCCTAATGTTGTAAGAATCAGGCTGAAGCTGCCATAATCTTACTGAATTATTTGTCTTTTGGGAAAGAAACCAGAGACAAATTTTCTTCTTGTCTTCCTACTACTTCTCATTTAAAAGCACTTTTCTTTCAAAGCAGACATTTTTGTTGATGCAAACAGCTCTTCTGACAGTACCATGGAGGTTCATTATTGATAAACAAAGGAGAGCAGAGCTCCTAGGTAATCCAAGCTCCTTTAAAACACATGTGCCTCAAACATGAGAGCCTTAGAGAAAGAGAGATAAGCCCTATTGTTGTGTCTTCTTATTATGGCTTCTCTTCTGGAAATTATTTCAAAATATAGATTATTTGGAACAATTAAGGGCATTTATAAGTCACTGTGACTGGTGATGAAGTGTTTAAGCAGCATTACATTCAGACTTGTCAAAATTTACAAGTAGAGGAATTTAATGCTTCTTAAGACTAGCTCTAATCTAAATTAAATCCAGTAATCTGAATTTTAAAGACTTCCTTTTCTGCCGCTAGTAATCGTCTCATTTTTAGTTAATAGGCTAATGTGTGTGTATTTATATATATGTATTTATACATATATTAGTTCTGATGTTTTATGTAACCTTGGGATTCACTGAAGACGGACATACCTTGTTTGAAACTGATAGGCCATGGAGGTCAGTTGCAAGATGGTATTGGCTGTAAAAAGGGTCCTATGTATGGTTATTTTAATTTGGAACATTAAAGGGGGAAAGATAAATAGCTTAGGGTAAAATTCAAAAGATCTAGCATCCTGACTAGAAAGTAATCTAATTTTAATATACTACAGAACACAGAGATAACACCATCTTGCCCTTCTCATCCTTACTCAAATGATTTTTCTGGACTTTAGGAAAATGTCTGTCTACATACAGAACCTAAGAGCTAGAATTTTATGCCACCTAAAATGCTGTATTATTTATATGGATTAGCATGACATCAGTAGTAAAGATCATGAAGTGTATGTGTATCCAAAGTAGACTAAAGCTGATTGAGAGAAGTCAGAGACATGCTTGCTGTAGGGAGTATGGTCTGGAAGGGCTCTGTATCACATTCCACAGTTATTTTAGTAGTGTGGGCAATCACAAAGCTCATCACAAAAAAAAACACCTGGTTTTCCAGACACAAAAGTTCTAAAATCTAGATGAAGCCTAAAACACTGGTTGGTTTCTCAATCCCAGTTAGGTTCAGGTATGTAATTATATACCACCTGTTTTGTTTGTCAAATTGAAGAGCAGTACTTTCAAGTAGCATAGGAGTTTTCAAATCCCCATCTGTAATATTATCAAGATATTAGCAAATGCTAGGGGAGATAGAGCTCTGCAAGCCTAAATTTGGGATAGAGTACCTCATTTGGAATAGGTTGCCTTTATAGGGTAAAAGTAGTGTCCATGTCCTTCATTAAATATGTTGAAAGAAGAAAAGTTCATTTGGGTTTTTTTGCTAAAGTTCCCAAAAATAATTTTTTTCCACTGGGGAAAAATTTCCAGGAAAGTATTAATTTCAAACTGGACAAAACAAAACAGTGGAAACCATCCCACAGAAGACAGAACTGCACTGACAGGGCCCTGAACTATTTTTCATCTTTCTTTGAGATGTGTATGAAGTCAGAGTGACTAGAGAAAAATTAATTAATTCACTTCCATAAAATGAAGACCCAAGGTCTGGGATCTTAACTACTTGAAGTCAAGGTCATGTTTTCATGTCAGTATGTAAAAGGCCATGCAGTGGAATGCATTTTACAGTAATGTAAATAATGAATAATAAGAAGAAAGGAAGATGTGTTAAAATCTTCCTTAACAATGTTGGCTGGAAATTCATATTTTGCAGCTTAGTCATGATAACTGATGAAATCAGTACTTGCTTTTCTCTCCAATATATTCATTCCTAGATATTTATGAGTTTGGCATTACATTTTGGCTCACAGAACAGAAACAGAAGAGTCTCTAAATCCATCCTGACACGTTTTCAATATTATTTTAATATGTCCATTTTGATGTTATCAGTCTCATCATGTCGGATTTTAGAAACTGTGGTTTCACTTCCTTTTATAAAAGCAACACTTTGATGCTTTTGCCTGTAAGACTTTCTCTACTGTTTCAGTTTGACAGTATATTTAAAGAAAGACTGAAATCAATGATCATCAGTCTGTTCCCTGTTTCTGTGAACCTGGATTTCACTACCCTGCAAGCAGACACTGTACAGTTTGCCATAGACATGACAGTGTAGTTCAGTGTTCTACAGATGTGCCATCTACATATCATCCAGGACTCCTCATGGCTCTATCAAATATTCCAAACTGCAGCTACAAATGTTGAGTTAGTTACTCAGCTAACTCTGCTTCGTCTTAGACCAGACTCCTCACCTCAGCTCAATTCACACAACTTTATATTGATGGCAGAATCCATTAGTGGTCTAATCTTGGGGATCTGTGAAAGGTTGTTTCTTGAGTATGGCAAACAACATTTTTTACCTATTTTCTGGTAGTCCAAGCAAAAGCTAAACATAGATCCTTATTATGTTACTAGCCCAATTCCTTTGCCCCTGATTCCTGCAAAACTTTATCCTTCAGATTGCAGAGCCTTTCTTCACCTGTCCCTGATAAAATTCATCACTCCCAATTAGAAGCCCTGCTGTTTCTACATCACAATATATGTATGAAAATGACATTATTCACAACATGTCCCCCCACAGCTTTTGGCTAACAAACAACAGGCTCTCAAGGGAGACCAAATTGACAGGGTTGGAACCTAGATAATAAAAGTTTCATTATTATAAGCAATGATGGTATTTAATAATTGCGATCTCACTGGGAACAATTTCAAAGAATCACTTTTGCTTCATTACAGTGTGTGAGTGATGATAGTAATAAATGCTCACAAGAGGAACTCCCAGCCTGCTTCCCACAACAAACATTAATTATTGTTCCACAAAATGCTGAAGCTGGGAACTCAGTGAGCAAGGGTTTTAGTTGTGCTTGGCATGATTAACCACTCACTGTAATAAAAGAGATAGTGAAGAAAATCAGGTGCTGCTACCTGCAGGATGCAGGAGAGACATACATGGCCCATACTTTCTTAGTAAGGAAAACAAAACCAAACTAAACTGACCTATTTTCTGGAGGTGAAGAAAGTAACAAGCTTAGCAAATTAAATACCTTTACAATTAATAACTTCACACTTTGTTCTTCCTTTTCCTTTGTCCAGATGAGCAGATATGTGACTAATGATGGTTTCTTTCATATCAAACAGGAGAATAAACATGAGTCCAGTCAGTGTGATACATAAGCTGGAAATTAAAACCTGCTGCTCTGAGTCCAGAAGGCTGGGAAAGGAGTCAAATAGGAACAGATGAGACCTAAACTTGCTTCAAAGACTGATTCAAATGTCCTATTCAGTAAAGTGGAATCGATCTGTTTTCTTTCCTTGATTCTAAGTAAATTTGACTTTCTGGACAGGGCTACCTAAAAAATTTTAGGTACATCATCTTAAAAAAAGTATATATGGAAGATTTCTTAATGTACTCTTGGTTTTGGTTTCTTTGAAATATTTGGTTTCTTCTCTTAATATTTTTTAAGTCTTTTGTGGAAAACGACTTATGTGAAATCCTCCATCAAAACATTTTAAATTGGAACAAAATATGTTAAACAGCATTTAGCCTTCAGAATTTCATATCAAAGAGAAAAAGTGAAAAACTGTTGTTGACCTGTCTGGGTAAAGCTGTTTTGTGGCATTTATAGGAACAGGATGGTCTAGGAGGTCTAGGTTCCTGCAGCTATAAAAAAGAACTGATATTCAAGAATGAACAGGCACTAGAGGAACAGAAAAGGAAGAGTTGCAAGATTGGTGTCAAATTTATATTCACAACCAAATTTTTCTGATAATTGTATCTGGGTTTTTTTTGTTGAAATGAATGTAAAAATAGGCATTACAATAATTTGGCAATGGACTGATCCAAAGGAGATCTGCTTCAGACTTTAAATGAGTGGGAAAGACACAGGACAGGACGCCTTTGTTCACAGGGTACAGGTTAGGGGAAATAGGCAATGGGGAATTTGCTCTGAATGGAAATACACAGGCTACATCCTACAGTTTGATTTATTCAGATTCTATGAGATTCAGTACTGAAAATAAATCACAATTTTTTAACCAGTACATGAGCCAGGCTGTAGCATGGGAAATAGCATTTGCATACAGAAGAGCTTTTAAAGAACAGTTGTTCTCTATGGAGTCAAGACATTTTATGCATTCTGAACACATATAGAACACTGGACATTTCAAAATTGGCCATCTCATCATATGCTGTGGGGAGAGATGTTTAGGAACTGTCCAGACATCCACAGAGCCAGAAACCTGCAAACAGGACTATCTGAAGACTATGTTTATGCCCATATCCTGCTTTCCAAAAAGAACAAAAATAAACCAAATCATCTTGTTGAGGTGTTTATGGATTTCATTGAAAAATGTTCAAGAAAGAGTAGTAAATGAAGATGAACACACTAGCTCACAGGGATTCTCAAAAATATCGAAAAAATGTGTTGTTTGTTTTTTTTCTTCCAGAGAATAAGGGTACAATAATTATGCATTGGTAAAAGTACATTAGAGTGAATACTACAGCTTGTTCTTTAAAAGAAAATAAACCCTCAAAAAAGCCTTTTATATAATGTATGGTTTATCTTTTGCATTAGAGAAACATTGAAAAAAGCTTATGAATATAAAAAAGTTATTCTTACATAAATTTCTTATACTGTAGTATGCCGCTACAAAGATGTAATGGGTCCAACCTAATAAGAAGTAATCTCTGTGGACCTTAACATTTTTCAAATCACTACACAAGAAACAAACAATTATCAAAATTAGTTGAAATTGATAGGTGAGGGGAATGTAATAGATGTATTGCAATAGATTCCCAAGATCGTAAAAGATTGGTATTTTTTTTCCAGTGGCTCATGAAATCTCACAGGAGATTAATTTCAATTGCTCTGGATTTGTAGCACTTCTATAAAAATTGGAAACTAGTGGAAGGGCCATAAAAAAAGGTCAGTGAAAATGCAGATAAACAGCAGTTCATCACAATGAGCTGGATGGGTCTAGCAATTACTGTATCGATCACTACTAGCCTTGTTCTCATTTAGCAACTTCATCAGCATAGGGAAAAGAAAGCCAGACATTTGCTGTATTTGTTTTCTTATTTAGACTCTTTTCATGACCCTGTTGCATTTGCCTTCTGCAAATATTCTAGGAAATTAGTTTACTGCAAGGAATCTTCATTCAAATAAAGAATTTTAAATGAAGATAAATGTTTACAGAGTATGAGTCAATTAAAAAACCCTGGGTATTTGCACCAAGAAACAAGTTGTAATATCACCTCTAATGCAGTCTAAAACAAAAATAACCAGATCTTTGAAAACAGCTTTTCATATAATTTAGCAAATAGCTTACAGGAATTAAATTTCCGAACA
The DNA here is from genome assembly GCA_038380795.1 of Pyrocephalus nanus. Classification (NCBI taxonomy): domain Eukaryota; kingdom Metazoa; phylum Chordata; class Aves; order Passeriformes; family Tyrannidae; genus Pyrocephalus; species Pyrocephalus nanus. Next base: position 43,683,566 of record CM076265.1, on the reverse strand, counting down.
GTTTATTTTTCCTCAAAGAATCTAGAACAATAATTACTGGAAAATCACACCTGAGAAAATATTGTCCTACTTGTTCCAAACAATGTATTTTGGAGTTCTGAGAGGTCTTTTCTATTCACATGAAAACAAACAAACAAGAACCAAACATCAAGTAAAAGATATTGTTTCGTACAGACCTCTTTCTTTACTATACTCCTATACTTTAAAACTTAAAGAGGAAGACCACACAATTTTGTTTCTCCGAACTTCTAATTCTGTTTTCTAATATGTTAAGGCAGAAATTACTTCTATTCCTTCACAAAAACATACATTTGTTTGCCTTTAATTTCTGGTACATTTATGATTTACTAGCATATCTTTTTGCCATAGTACTTTTCAAATATTACCTAAAACCAAATTCTGGATACTTGCTTGTTACTTTAGTGGTGATTTAGAGAGACTTCCTTTATTTTATTACTTAAATAGCTTAACTACCCCTCCAAAGACCATGAAAGAAAACTGCTTTACACATTTGTCAGCATTAACCAGGTCTGTAACTGTGAATAAATCAAAGGCCCACCTCAAGATAGTCATTAACAGCTTCCAGAAAACTCTTATTTTCATGGATAATTCAGAAGAAAGAAAAAGACAAAAATCCTCCAAGTTATTCACTTCAAATTATTCTCCTATATCTCATTTTCACCACTGACTAAATAATGTGTCTACATAAGGCTTTTTACTATAAACCCATTACTGTAGTATTTAAGAACTACAACAAACAATGATCATTAGAAAAATAATTTAAGAACAAATTATGCCACATTGAATCCTACCTGGCTGAACATAATGTCTTGGATTCAGCCCCTTTCATTTCCATTTCCTAGCTAAAATACTCCTTAGAGAACCTAAGCACTCTCTACAATCAATGGGGATAAAATAGATTCCAGATTATTTAATGTACTATCTAAGTCTCCAAAGAATGCTCTATAGAGGTTCCTTACCAGCCTAAAATCAACACAGTGTCTTGTTATACGAGGGCTCTTCTTCCCTTAGAACCGTCTTCAACTACCCTTATTGCTAGATTTGTGAAAGGAGATGTGAAATCAAGAGTTTTCACCATCTGCTCAAGGGAGGGTGTGCTTTTTCCTAAGCAAGATTCTGTATCTAGTACAGAACACAAAATCTTAGATTTTCTCTCTCATGCACAGTTTCATAGACTGGATGCTGTCCAATGACTGAGGTCAGTGGTTTTTTTTTTTTTACTGCCTTTCCTTCCTCAGAACACGCAACTTGGCTCCAAGTAGTACAGCTTGTAGGCCCTAGTTCTTTATGTTCCTTACTGAGTAAAGTAAGAATTTAGCTTCAGCCATACTTTCAAAACACCATGTTACATGTTAATAACTCAAAATAAGGAACAATATAGTTTTCGCCTATACAGCAAGAATTTTGAATGGACATTCAACAGGAAGGATTGGTAAGGTGATATTCACTTACTCTGCTAAAGAAGAAGCATCTGACTTTTGGTTTGCCATTCATAGTTTAGGTATGTGAGAATTCAGATATAGCCACACCAGATACTTCCTTCTTGTAATTCAGTATCATTTGTAATGTATTTAGAAAAAAAAAAAATTATTTTAAAATTTATCTGCTAATAAGACTGTTCTCATGAAAAATCTACACTGAAATATTTTGCAGCTGTATTATCCCTCTTCTCCTTCCAATAATTTTATGTCTTTATTTTTAAATAGAGCATTTTTTTCTGTAGTTAAGTATGCTTGAACAATTTATTTTCAGCCCTTTATCTACCATTTTAAGAAAGTTTTTGTAGATTCTTTGCAAAATAACCTATGAACAGAAGAATGGTTTTAAGCAACTGTTGTTATTAAAAACTGTGGAACAAATATTCACTACTAAGCTCAAATATAACTCCTACCAACCATTCCATGAGCTGCTTGAAAGCTGGAATTAGTTTTATTCTCCTTGTGGCATAGGCAGAATGTTTCTTTTAAGCTGTGCCTTGAATTGGGAAAACAATCTTTCTTTAGGCCAACTTTTACTATAACCCCTGTACATAACATAGGCAATGCAAAAGTGATCTTCAAGATTATGCACACAAATAGCACATTATTTAACTACACTAGTAAGGTAAAAGGCCATATCCTTGATCTCAGTGTGGATACTGCTGTAATCATGCAAACTTAGCTAGTTCATCACAGCACTCTCCCTGGGATAAGTGGAATATATTGCAGCAACATAAGAAACTTTAAGTTACTTAGCCTGGAGAAGAGAAGGTTCCAGGAAGACCTTACTTCAGCCTTTCAATAGTTTAAGGTGGCTTACAAGAAGAATGAGAACTAATTTTCAGTTGGGTCTGTTGGAGAAGGACAAAGGGTAATGACTTTAAACTGAAAGAAGGTAAATTCAGATCAGAAATGAGGAAGAAAATTTTTATAATGAAGGTGGTGAAACACTAGCACAGGTTGCCCACAGAGGTGGTAGATACCCCATCCCTGACAACATTCAAGGTCAGGCTGGATGGGGCTCTGAGCATCCTGGTCCAGCAGAAGGTGTCCCTGCTCACTGTAAGGGGATTGGACTAGATGACCTTTAAAGGTTCCTTCAAACCCAAACTATTCTATGATTTCATGATTATACTGTGCATTCAACATAAGATTTGAAGTGATCCAATTATTGTAATAGAAAGCAAAATATGAAATATCTCACTAATTGCCTAGTATAACCCTACAAACTCAATTATATTTAAGGGTATTATATGGTTTTTCTGGGTTTACTATTGGCAGATAAACATATCTCATGAACTAAATTATTGTTTCTAACTCTTGGAAATAGGGGTAATCAGCACTATTAAGGAATCAAAAACCTAATTCAACCGACACTTTTGTTAAAGGGGGACAGTGCAGGTCAGTATAACAACTATGTTTGGCTTTAAATAGCAGCTCCCTTGCTAGAAAAAAGCTTCCCAACATATTACTCTCACATAAAGTTTTCTAATAGCTTGATGATTAAGACTTTCAGATCTAGAACCTGTCTAGAAGCTGTCTAGAAGCTGTCTTTTGGGATCCAGATCACTGGGCATTTGACAAAGGTCTGGAGCAATCACTTTGTTGAAGGCTAGCTGCAGAAACTGCCAAGAAAGTGAGTCTAATTCTGAGCTGTCATCCTGCCTGAGTAAGATTGATAGTATCATCAATAAATCCATAAAGTAAAAGCAGAAATATGCCAATCTGTGGTTCTTGTGAAAAAGAGGCAGGAGTGAGAACTAAAGGAAAGAGTCACTAAGGAAACTTATTATGAATTAAATTGCTGATAAATTGCATCTCTGGCACTAAAAAGAGAATAAGGTATGCACAAAACAATGACTTCATATGAAAAGTGAATATCACTGACAGCTCTTCTTGAAAAGACTAAAAGGCTATGCTGGGGCATGTGACTTCAAAAATAAATGGAAACTGTTAAAATAGGAACAAGACGACGAGGCACAAATACAATTAAGCAAAGCAAGTCAGACATTTTGTATTGTTCTTTCTCTCCCTGTCATATATAATGCAACAGAATTCTCAGCAGCCAGGTCAGAAAACTGGAAATATCTGTATGTATAAAGGATGTCACTACACCAGAAAGCAATATTGAGTAATATCAGCACAAGTTCCAGACCTGAAAACATACTTGTTAATGTGAAACTGTCCTTGAGTTAACTAAATTTGCTGACAGAGTAGTCTTGCTGGTGCATACATAGGGATGCTCCACTAACATGGCTGCCTTTTGGCATCAGAAATATTTTTTGTTGCAATGCAAGTGAAATTTCCAGCCTATTTAAAACGGATCACTGCACAAAGTTTCATATGCAGCATGTAGATATGCCAACAACTTACAGCAGCTTTAGTCCCATCCACGGAGAGGATAAGGATCATAAGCTTTATCACTTTTGGTAGAATTTCTCTTTAGGACTACTCCACCTGCATTTGATAAAGATTTCAACTTTATAACTAAATTAAATTTTCATTAATCAAGACCTTCAGGGCACTATTTCATTGGTAACTAAGAAGAAATAATGTGAGTCTTCCAAGGGCACTAGAAGTTGGTGGCAGAGGAAAAAGGTGTGAAGACCCAAGAAGGTGTCTCTCTGTTTGGCGTGTCACCCTGAACATATTCGTCAAAGTGCCCTCTGATCTATCAAACTGCTCAGTGAAGTGTCCTCATAACAGGATGCTGACAGACGGGTTTCTCACAGGGGTCTTGGCTTTCCTGGGGCACTGATAGTCTAATCAAACACCAAGGGTTTGAGGAAATCTCCCCTTTACACATGAAAAATTCCAAAGCAAACACTTGTATAGACAGTTCAGTTAATGTCCTACACATAGAATCATTCTTCCTGTTTATATCAGAGCACTTAAGAGAATATACAGTTACTGTGCATTGATGCCTCTGAAACTACCCTAAGAATACCAGTTTCTCCTGAATTGCTTCAGTCTTTTTTTGGACCCATTTATAGTTATCAAATCTTCTATCTCCCCTCCTTTTAAACCCAAAACCACATACAGCATGTCAAGAAACTACCTTCCCTACGAAAAACAAACAATTTGGCATAGGGGCTCTGAGGACCAGGCATAGGCACTTCAGCATGGTACAGTGATACAGGAAAACAATAAGAAGTGAAGTTACCTATTCTCCTGGTTAGGCTGAGTTCCTATGAATGTCAATACAATATTAACATAATTCTTACACATCACATCAGCAAAGCAGTAGAACAAAAAGCTATCCTCTGCAGTCTCAGGCCAGTATAATTCTAACATGATTACAGGCTGATTGCACAAGCAGCACACTATACCTGAGACCCCTTCCACGGTCAGGTGTTCAAGACCTAAGACTGCTTGCTTTCCACTGGCAGCTGGCTGTTTAATCAGCATCCTTATCCCCTTTCTCAGTACTGCCTGAAGAAAGCTGGTGATTTCAGAAAGGCCATATGACTGCCCAATATGCAGATACTCTCACTGCCTGTTTAACTCCTCCTGGCCTCTCTCAGCCAGCTGAGATACACATAGTTAAAATGACATTATCACTCTCTTATTGTTCTAACTGACCTACAGCTGAAATAAAGCACAGAAAATAATGGCATCATACCAAATGCCACTGCTTTACTGTGTATCATGGCTCTACAATATCCTACATCCTTGTTCTTCTCAGTTCTTGGCCACTTTGATTTGTCATGTTGCCAGATGAGAGATTAAAGCATCAGCCTCCTGACAACTTTCCAGTTTGGAAAACTACAGTCTGACTACCTGTATTCCCTGGATAGCTTCTACTGAACAGGCTATTTTTTACCCATTTTCTTACAAACACTACTTGCAATGCTGGCATGAAAGTTTTGCTGCATTTCCACTGGGGAAGTACTTTCTGGAAGAGTGCATGAGGGATGTTTATAAATGAAAAGAACAATAGCAGACCACTATACTGAGAAAGGTGAAATGAGAAGATAACAATTTATTTGACAAATGTGGATCCTTTTCTACCCCAGTTTTCCCAGCGGTAATGATTTTTTCACATATGTCTTTTGTGTAGGATTATCCGTTGGAGACTTCAGGACTAATTCTTGTACTTCAGCTTATTTATAAGCCCTTAAGTTTATAATGCTCTATAAGTGCTGGCTGGTTTTTACTGAGCCTACAGATTAGTCTTTTTCTGTTCCCTCACTATAATGGAGTAAGTCTTAAAAACACTTTTCTAGGTCTATTGTTCATGTTCATAAACTCATCATTTTCTCTTCATGATTTACCTTCAGTTTGTCCACCAGCAAAAAGAGGTATTTCCCACACATCCCTGCTTGCAATCTCATTTATCAGAACATCCAAAAGAAAAATGCAAATGTTTCAGATTATGCCTTGGGCTCTCTTTGTTCCTGTGATCAGCAACTATCTCTGAGAAATCAAGCATAAGGAAATTCTATATGATGAAACAAAGATTAGGAAGGCAAATATGGCAGACTGAGATATTGGCTAAAGTGTTTAACATCAGTTGTGTCCTTCTGTAAATGTGTAGTTCAAGAGAGGACACTGTGGGGAACTTGATGTCATAGGCTGTGTAAATACTTAGCCTCATTCTGTGAAAGCCACAGAACACCACATGGTTTTGTCTCTGTCTAGAGACAACAGCAAAGAAACCACTTTGCTGTTCATTATAAATGCTTTTTGTCTCTCTGCTACCATGTAGGAACTGCCCAGAGTCCTTTTCTAAAGGCTTCAATTACATCTGGATAACCTGAGCATTTAGGAAATCAGTGAACTGTAGAAACAAGGGATTTACAAAAACCACTGGATGACATTACACTGGCCAGAGTCTCTTGAAAATATTGATCTATGGAAGAGAGCCACAAAGTCAGAGCTCACCAAAGTTCATTGCAATCATCAGGTCCTTAAAACTGGGAAAACAGCTGCTGTTCTGAAGGTATAGCTAAGGCAAAAAAAGGACAGCAGCCTAAGACATGCTACATATCAGTGTGTCATCTGCCACTCTGTGTCTTTACTTTCCCAGCTGAGGCCCCTGTGACTACTGAAGTCACAGTCCTGCTTCCCAACAACCTCCATAATGTTGGCATTAGCCTAAATATCAGCATTTCCAGGGTTTCTTACACAAACTACATTTCCTCAGAACAGTAGTACTACCATCAAAAATGTTTTTGTTGGTTTATTATTTAGAAATAAAAAAACATAAAGGAGTAGGAGGCGCTTTTCAGGAACATTTCACTTAACCACTTAATAACACACATTGAAAACACTGGCATCAGTCTAGATGAAAGGGCTGCAAACTGAGAAGAGGGCAGCTGGCAGAAGGGGTGGGATGAAATCTCTCAATCTAGCTTTGCCAATGAAGAAAGAATAAGACAACATAATGTGAGGTCAATCACAACTTGCCATTTTAGTACTACTGTTACATCACTGCTAGCACTTTGTTACTTGTATTTTCAATGACCAGTAATTCAACTAGCAGAGGTCTTATCTATAATAAGCTTCTCTATAACAGTATTTTCACCTAGGCTAGTTTTACTTATCACTTGTTCTTGGTTTTGTTTGGCATTTGTTTTTGGTTTTGTTTTCGTTGAGTTTTTTTGTTTGTTTGTTTTGGTTTGGTTTGGGTTTTTCGTTGTTGTTGTTTGGTTGGGTTTTTTGTTTTGTTTTTTTGTTTGTTGTTGTTTTGTTTGGGGGTTTTTTGTAGTAAAATGATCATATTAGAATTTATGTGAATATCAGGCAAACAAATTCAATATTTCTGACTTTGGTGTCCTAAGTAAGATTTATTGGTTTCAGTGAAAACAATAAACCTGTTCTCAGTGACAAATCTACATTAATGTGAGGGAAGTGAAACCTGCTTCCACAGCTGCAGACCTAAGATACATTTTGCAATGCAGAAAACTTATGACATGAAGGCTGAGAGGAGAGATCACTCAGACCTAATGCTCCCTTCATCAGTACACCTGCGCCTGCATGTAGTAACTTATTTTCTGAATTGTTGTCTACATATATTTATTTACACAAACACCCATTTTGGAGGAATGTTTGGTGAAGAAATATCACTTAGTAATTTATTACTAAGCTTTGCAGAATAGGATCTGGTGTTTCTGTTGGACATCGAGTTAAAAACAAGCCAACAAGTCTTTTTCACCATGAAGGATAATGGTATCCTTGGTTGTGTTAGGAGGAGTGCTGTCTGCAGGTCAGGGGAGCTGATCTTTCTTCCTTACTGCTTAGGACTCATAAGTTCGCACCTGGAATACTTTGTCAAGTTCGATGATCCCCAATACAAGAGAAACATGGACATACATAGAATTATAGAATCATAAAATCATAGGACCACATAGTTTAGAAAAGATACTTAAGTTCATTGAGTCCAATCATTAACCCAACACTGCCAAGTCCCCCCCTAAAACATGTCCCTGAGTCACTTCTACATTTCTCTTTAATACCTCCAGAGATGGTGTCTCAATCCCTTCCCTGGGCAACCTCTTCAAATACTTGAACACCCTTTCCCTGAAGACATTTTTTCCTCATATCCAGTCTAAACCTCACCTGGTACAACTTGAAGACACATCCTCTCATTTTATTGCTTTTTACTTGGGAGGAGGGGCCCATCCCCACCTCACTACAAGCTCCTTTCAGGTAGTTGTAGAGAGCAAAACTGTTTCCCTGCAGTCAATTTTTCTCCAGGCTAAACAGCCCCATTTCCCTCAGCTTCACATACCGGAGACAGTTGAGCAAAGGGTCTTAAACATGATGAAGAAACAGAAGCATCTCTCTCTCGTATGAGGAAAGGCCGAGATAGCTGGAACTATTCAGATGGGAGAAGAGAAGGCTCAGAGGAGACTGCTCACTGCCATTCAGTCATCCAAGTAAAGCCTAGTGTGACTAAGAGCATTTGACAGCTCAAATGAAGGTGATGCCTTACCAAGGCAGGCAGCCATTCTTAGAGAATTTCTACAAGTGGCTCATTCGACTTATGAAGATATTAAAAGTATTTCAAAGTGTTTTTAGTCCACTTTGAACACATTTTGGAAATGTGTGGAGAACTCTGCTAGCTACAGCAAGGGTCATGTGGAAGGAGAAATACACTGTAGAAGGAGTCACATAGGTTAATCCACAGGAGGCTGAGAGCCTTCTGCCCCTTGTCACCTGAAGAAAAAGGTAGTTTTGAGATATCCAAGAGCCACTTTGTAAACTAGTATCTGAGAACTTACAGGACAGTAGGTAAAAGTGGGGATTGAAGGATCCAGCCCACAAAGTATGAAAAAGTCACAGCAGGGCTATTTTAGGGGCTTTTTGGTACTACTATTGTGTTTTAACTGATATTAAAGGTTTCCAAGGATGAATGTGGAGAATGTTTTTAAAATAATGACCTGCAAACTCATGTTCTGCAGAAGTATATTATAAAAATCATATTTTAATAGCTATCTAAAGGCTCCATCTATTCCTACTAAACAACCAAATGAACCAAGAGAGGACTGTGGGTAACTGATGGATCAGTTCATGTTAATTGTTTCTCCAAAGCTTTGAATCCAGCCATTTTGACACACAAATACAGCAGCTCTCTGTCAGCTCTCTGGAGCACCACAGAAAAATTCAAGGGAAGTGAAAAAAAAAGCCAGAAAAGTCATAGCTCTCACCAGATGCACAGGGACTCCGAAAGACAGGCTTTTGGCAACACTGACTAGAATTTAGCTGTCACAGGAGGTCAAATGATCTTAGAAAACCAGAGCCAAAACTAGTTTTACATATCTAAAAGATAATGCTTTAAATTCACCCTTTCCTGGAGATGAGCCTGACATTATGACTTGAGGAGTGACTGTTGTAGCTTTCTGGATAGTTAAGACAGCCTCTATGTCCTCCTACAGGTGCCTGATTACATTTTTGATCTAATGGATACTATATTTTACATACTGTGGGAACTGAGCAGCAAGCTGAGGAGTAGAGAGACATTGTCTGGCCCATTATATTTCCTGAAATTCTTTCTGCCTCACAGACAGCTGCTTGCACTGTAAAGAAGATTTTGTGATCATATTACATTGATTCTGCTGACTGTCTGCACTGCACTTTGAATTCTTCTGAATATCCCCACAAATAAGTGGTATGTGCAGTCTGGAGCCTTGATATTCCTCTGTTTTTTGCCTTATATTTGGCCCTATATTTGAAGCATGCAAAATATCATCTCTGTTCTGCATGTCCCATGTTTTTGCAACATCATGAAATGTATAAATTGTCTTTCATGGAGTGTTTTTATCATGGGATCTTAGTGTTAACTATTATCAAGGATTACCATAAATCAGGTGGCCCCATTACAGCAAAGCACCGAGATAGAATATTACACAATATAGAAGAGTAATGATTTATACTTAGAATGGAATTCAGCAACAGGAATTTTTGAAAAGGGAAATGAAACTGTCATAAAGAATGCAAGTGTTCAGTGAAAAATGAAATGGTAGCATTATTTCCTCGTGAACTGTCTTTAGAGGGTGAAGAAGGAACTGCTGCTGACATAAGCAGGTCTTAGCTGAGATCTTGAGTCAAATTAAAAATGGATGATAGATTCATTTGAAACTACATTAGAAATAAAGATAAATACACTCTTGGCCTTGTGGAATATGAATATTTTAGTTTCGAAGCAGTGTTGGGTTTGTCTCTTTTAGGAAATAAGATTTTGTACCAAGGACACCTCTCTTCCTACCTGTGTGTTTTCCCTGTTAATCAGATCTTAAAAATCAAAATTTTCTTAGATTTAATTTCTGCAGAAAACTCCTCATGAACAGAAACATATATGAAAAACCCATACAGTGATAAAGTTGCAGAGATGCCTGAATTTGCTTTATTAGTCTAGATTGTCAATGAAAAATCAATGAAGCATCAGGAGATGCTGGGTAGAATCTTTTAAATTATCAGAGGGTCACATAACTTTTTTTTTTCTTTAAAGATCTGAAAAGCAAAATAATAAGATCATTCACTGCAGAAAAACTGAGATAACAGTTTCAAACAGCACACACTGTCATCTAGTTTAAGCCATGATTAAATGTGAGATTGCTCCTATCTTTAGCAGTACAACATAACAGCTCCTCATTAGACCCTGTAAATATACAGCCACAGTCTGAATCAAAGTAGGTCACAGTTCATAGAGGATTTTGGCAGCCTTGTCAGTCGCTGCTGTTGAAAGAATGACCACTCCCAATCCCTATTTCTAGCAGAAGATTTTATCAGGAAAGGAAAAAAAAATAATCTGAACCCTTTAAACCTTACAGAGAGGAGATAGGAGGGGGCATCCTCAGACAGAACTAATGACATGCAATGATGTTCTGAGCCCCTGAGGACTTGCAGTTGGGTTGTGGTAGTCTTTGCTAGGCTGCCAAGAGACAACTTTAAATCCACAACTGAATAAGACCTTCCACTCCTGGTAAGACTCCTTTGTGAGACTGGTGCTGAAATGATGAGTTGGCAACTCTGTGAGTCTCTCGCCAGCGGAAGCAGGAACAGACAGTTATCCTTTGTCCTCACACAAGGCGGATACAGCAGATACAGCCACATTCAGTGAATAAAGCTACGTCATTTGTGTTTTCTTGTTCCCGTTTTTTTTCACAGGGCTGAGCTTTTCAGTTCTACCAGCATGCAAGTTGTGTGAGTTTTGGTACAAATTGGTGGAAGTTACCATGTTGTCCTGTTTACACCGATTTAGGACAGCTTACACCCCACATAAACTTGCATCTTACAGAGGGAAAACATGGGTGATGAAGAAAAGGTGTTTTAGTCAGACCCTGCTAGGACGCATGTTTTCTGCTTTTCGAGTTTTATTTATTTAGATAAATATATAAAGCTACCAGATAGAGGAAGACAATTTATAGCAAGGACAGCCTTTCATTTTTCATACTTATAGGAATACTTTCTAATAAAAAAATTTCTTTCTCATTTGAAAGCACTTGAAAGCATCTATACCTGAAGCCAATGAGATTCTGTGTCTTGAAAGTGGTGGTAGCATGGATTGCAAGGACACATAGAAGGTCACCAACTTAAAGTGATCTCCCTACAATGTTGCCTGCTTTTGTAGTAGGATAGGGACCCAGTGAGCTATACCATTCAGAAACACCGAGGGGGGAAATGGCTTAATGAATGCTTAGTGCACTCCCACTTTTACAAGTTACACATGACTAAAAGACACTAAAAAACATTGGAAGAGTCCAGATCATTTGTGGTTGCTGATGCTGTTGTCTACTGGAACACTCCAGCCACATGTTTAACCTGTTAGAATATTTAACCAGTTAAGGAAAAGAATGTTCAGAAAACAGAAAATTGCCTCATCTACGTAGCAAAAGAATGAAAAAGAGTACATGGACACTCAGCTGGTCAGAAGGAGGTTTCTTTCAGGATTTAGAATATATTTGGAAGAGACAGAGAAGCTTAAACATGTCAGTTACTAATATAAACAAAATCCATAGGACAACCAGAATAAGGGTCACCAAAATTGTCAGGATATCAGTGCTTAAAGTGTTCTTCTTATGAATGGGTTCAAATCCAAGCAACTCCTGAACTCCAAGACAGTATACTGAAAACCAAGATTTGGGGGCATCAAGCCATTGGGCAGATCTCTAGTGTTTAGTGAGCTGGGTTTCTACAGTGTTAGACATGCTGACTACATGCAAAGCATCTGGGAACAATCCAAGGCACTGGAACTCTACCATCCATAGAAGAAAATTATTAAAACCTTGCCTCTTACAATTTTGGCAGGTCATAACTAACCCTCTCCCAAGGACAGCTCATTCCAGGGACATTTCCTAACAGGCAGTTTGCATGCAGCCAGCCTGTTTTGGAGTTTATGAGAATTTGTTAGCATGGTCAATGGGCCATTGTGTGCCAGTTGACCTAATTGTCTGGGAACATTCCTGGGAACGTTTAATATAACAGTTTATTTGTGCCCATTATTTTTGAGCCAGTGTAGGAGCTCAACACTTGCAAAAGGGAAGGATTTGTTCCTTCTCTTGACTACATGATCTTAACCTCTCCTTTATATCAGTTTTACAGATTGTCAGGCACTTTTTTGGGACAGTTCAACTTCGTAACCTGCAGGAATCCATTTGCTTTCTCTTGCTAGTGCAAGTGAAGCTGGTTTAGGAATTTGAATCAGGTCATTGCTGAGTCTGACAAGCACCAAAGCAAGCTCAAGGAAGGCATGTTTGTGCCTGGAAAGAGAAGAGTGAAATAGCAGGGTGAAGTAGGATCTCTCCCCAACAGTGCCAATGATACTTTAGGCTGTACCTTATAACTACACCTCATGTGACTTACTGAGATGAATTCAAACTGCAGATCCAAGAGCAGCTTGAGTTGATATAAGTTATCATTGCTGCTGCAAGAAGAGGGTCTTTTCCCAAGTGCTCATTTTCCATATCTCCTCTCTTTCTTGTGCCAGCACAGCAGTGTATACAGTAGTGAGTGAGCTGGACTGAGGAAATGATCCTCAGGAAAAAAGTTAATCATAACTTGATGTAGTTCACTGCATGGCCACAAATGTTATTGCCAGAACAAGGATTTCAAGTGTGTGGGGCCAACATTGTAGAAGTAAAGCATCAGATTCAAGTAAAAGTTGAGACAGCAATATTAGTATTTATCAGGATTAAACTGCTTATGGAACTGCAGTATTGGGTAGTTCAAGAGGCATATGCATATCTAAAAACCTGGAGAAGATATTAAGATTAAAGTACAACAGAGAGTCATTTAGAGGAGAAAAGGCTTGTAAGTAACCTAAATATAGATAAGGGCTCAAATACCACTGTAAAACCAAAGATAGCTTGTAAAGATTTTCTTTCTGGTTCTTTTTCTTTCTGTTATAACATTTGTGCTTTCCTAACAGCATTAGCTGTCATCTTCTATTAAAAAAATAAAAATCTATAGTTGAGTTAACCTAAACAGGATATGAGGATCAAAAAAATCTTGAAAGTTGTTTTGTTCTTTATGACAATCCAGAAACAGTTAATACAAACAGCCTTGTTGTGCATTAACCAAATTCATGCTAGTGTGATGTTATAACATTTCTATTGCAAGTGTGCTTTTTTTCTTTCTGTTCTGAGCATGCAAGTGGGAAGAGGCAGCAAAGTAGAAGCATTAATTTTCTGTTACTGTCACACTGATCTAATCTGTAGCATCCTTTACCACTAATTGTTTAATTAAATTACATTTTGCATCTCAGACAGGAGCCATATTAGATTCTTGGAATTCTAATCCAACTCCAGAATGTCTCATGGAGCAGTTTTCATTACACTCTTGTGTAGGCTTTTTAATGTCTCTAAACAGTAAATTAGGTTTTTCTAAGAAGCATAATATCTTCCACTGAAAAAGCTTTCTAATGGTTTTTCTTTTTTTGGCCTTAAGCCTCCCATATAGCTTTTCCACTGGGAATTTTAAGATCTGATGCTACTATTTGATAACTTTTTAATTTTTTAACCAATCCCTTCCCTTTCAAAGAACAAAAAAAAACCAAACAAACAAAAAAAACCCAACCAAACAAAAAAACCCCACTTCTGTTGTTTTAACTTGTCCTGTGCTGATTTATACCAGTTGGGAAACTACAAAGGCACAATTTTCCAGTGCTAGCCTTCCAGAAGTGTGCTATCAGTTGTGTCACTCACACCAGTGGCAATTGCAACTACAATTGTGATGCAACTTCTTGGAAAAGCAGGAGAGATGTGATGTTGATCACAGCACTGATCAACATGCAGTTTAATTACCTTGTCTGGTTATGAATGAATTGAACAAGGCAAAATCACCATGATTAAAAGTAACAGAATCAGTGTTTGCATTTATATTTTTGAGATCAGAAACCAAAATTATTTCTTTCCTATTTTTATTCTTCTCTTTCTTTTCTTTTTCTTGTCCTGCTTCCGAAATTCCCTACTTCTTACTTTCCCTCAGTTTCTGGGATGATCAATATCCATCTTCCTCTTTGTACAGTTACATTCACTGGTCCAACTGTATGAACCCAGAATGGAAAGTAATTCAGTTTTCAGGATATATTGTGAAAAGGAGAGAGTGGTCCTAGATAGAGATCTTAAGACAGGTTCAGCAGTCATGCTCATTGTCTTTGTTAATGAATTTGCCTTCCAGCTAAGATAATTTCTCTTCATTATTTATGAATATAGCAATAATCTTTAACAGTAACTCAAACTGAGCAAGTAACTCCAACAGTTCCACCAGAAAGCACCACTTGGAAGTCTGTCTAACACAGCTCACCAGATGTTCTGTATCAGCACCTGCTGTGCCCTTCAATCACTGTCTGCACTCCTGCTGCCATGAGGGTTCAGACGACGGTGAAGGATAACATCACTTTTTTTTTACTTACTTGCAAGATAAGAGTAATCAGATTGACAGACTTTAGCTAAGAATTGCTTTATCTGTTGCTGAAACGTAATCATATCTGAGCTGGAGCAGGGGTGACTCTTTAACAACAGACAGCGTTAAACAGACCAAGGTTTAAGACAGGAAGATAAATAATATCATAGCCATCTTGAATTGGGACAATTTTACTAGATATAGATCTATCCAAGTTGAAACAGATCCAGGACATTAGAAAAAAAGTCAATAAATCTTCACTTGCAATAACTATTCAGCATATCATCTGATGTCAGAGCATACATATATGTGCCAGGCATACATAGAAAGCATGTGAAATTCGAATGTAATGGTAATCATACAATTTCTAGACAATATGAAAAGAAGAATATCAAAGTATTCTACATTTCCCATTATTAAGAACATTATCATAAAGAGAAAGCTAATTAAAGTATCTGGTCAAACAAATAGAAGAGTTTCCCAGTTGATTCATCTGACCCCAAGGTTGGGGCTTACATTCATCTATGCCTGGAAACAAATCTGAGTTCAGAGCCTGTTGACCCTGAAAAGGAGCAGGCTATGCCTTTACCCTTCCATAGCTGATACCTTCTGCCTTATGAGTCTCAGCAGCAAAGCAGGATGCACACTAAACACAGGAAAAATTATGTCTTCCAACTTCCACAGAACCCTAATTAAACTCCACTCAGCAGATGAAAGTGGCAGAATCTGTTACTATTGCTGCAGTTGGAGGTATGAGCTACACAGGAGATTTGCCAGACTCCTCGGCCTCTGAGCAAACCAGAAGAGAGCAAGATGAACTGATGCCAAAGCATGAGTTCTTTCCAAATGCAGCAACCTGTGCAGAAGCAGAAGGTCACAGGCTGCAGCTGGCCCAACTGCAAGTGAGACAGAGGGAGCAGTCTTAACAAGCATCAAATTGCCAGACAGGAAAAAGAGTCTTGGGTGCTAATCTGTTCAGAATGAGGAGCTGGGCTAGGATAAGCTGAGAGAAAGGGTGAGAAACATGTGGGAACTCCTTTGCTTGATAGACACTCTGCTTCAGTATTCTGGTAGACTACTTAGTCTGCTCTAGACATCTGGGATAGATTCACCTTACACCTCCTTTGAAGAAGGGCAGGGTGTGAAATGATAGGCACTTCCATTGTTTTATTTCCCAGAGCCTTGAGTTCTGGTTTTCCAGAATGGGCCCCATCTGCTCCTCATCTGAGCTTTTGGCCTCAATTTGACTGTAGCACTGCATTGACTGTCACTGACATCACTAGATAGCAAACTACAGTCTCCATGTATTTCCCAAGGCACTACTTCTATTTGTCTCTATTTCTTGTAAAATGCTTTGTAATGAAACTAAAACTTCAGAAAACTAGAAGGCATCCTCCAATTTCAGAGGTCATAATAGGAGTCTCTCAACTAAATATTTGTCAGAAGTAGAAGCTATTATTCCTAGTCAACTGGGTGTTTTACAAATTTCCCTCTACTCATTTACCTTTAGAATTAGACTGTGATTGTTTTTCAAAGATATCTGAAGTTCAAGAAAAGATACTTTATTCTCTTAAAGCCCATGTTGAAACTTTAGTAAAGAATAATTTAACTCAGAGGGAAAAGGATTTTAAAAAGAGAAGAGAAAAATTCTGTAAAGAAAACTGCTTTGCTCTTTCTGTTGAGAAGTTCTATACTGAATCCCAGGTCACCTTTCCAGAAGACTAGTACTAGTGTTAAGTTTTAAAAATCTACATAATATAACCTAGCCTTGGAGAAGACTTAGTCCTGAAGCCTAGTTATGGAAAAGACTTAGTCCTGAAGCCTAGTTATTTAATTTTCTTCTCTTTTCAAAGCAGTTCTGTGACACAATTTTATAGTGATCATATTTAGATTGTTTGGGTTGATGATCATTCTCTGTTGGTCTGAAAATTTAAGCTATATCTTTGGAATACCCCTAAACATAATGAGAGCTTGAGCAATTACTTCAGTGGGACAGAACTATATGTTCAAGGAGCACCATCAGTCCTTCCACCTACTGGCTGGATATATAATGTCATGTGATCCCTGTGGCCATGAGAACATTAGGAATTTAAATTAATCATGAGGTCAATTCTTTTAAGGAACAAGCAGTCTGGTTTGAGGAAAGATAACACTAAAATGCAGCAACAAGTAAGGATTAAAGAAGTAAATTTATGGATTTATGACTATAGACATTGAATAAATGAACCATATAATAATGAATCAATATTCCTCCAAGTAACAACTAGATGTTACTAGAACTTTAATAGGAAAAGACAATCAAAATTCACAGACACAGACAGTCTAGGACAGGCAAAGCTGGATCCTACCCAAAGTTTCAGTGAATGAAGTACACAGTCCTTCACTAAGAATCTCCTGTGGGACCTTCACTGCTACAGAAACCTTACATTGAGTAGAACCTTGGTTTTGCATCTTATTTGGGAAGTTAGAAGTCTCACATCCAGCTCTTTCTGACAATCTTCTCAGTCTCCTGAACAGTGTGATTTCTTGGCTCTAGCAATGGAAGCTAAGGAATAAATGAAAGCTACAGGATCAAAGGACTAGGTTTTACCAGTGGAGCCTGGGTATCCAGTTTTTCCCACTAAGTCTATCTACTACAAACAATCATTCGGCTGAAGAAACAGTGTCCTCTCTCTGCACTTCAGCCTGTTCACAAAGGCTGATATCATTGTGAGCCTGGAGTGTCAGGGAGTTCTTTTGTCTATCGTGGAAACCTAGTGAATGCCAATGGGCATCTTTTCACTGAGAAATATATTGATATTCAGTGAAAATATCCAGGGCATTATATTGATGTGCAGAGACCTTTGTTTCCCTGGCTCAGCAGCCTGGCTTTTGGCTAGCTCCTCAT
Source organism: Pyrocephalus nanus (assembly GCA_038380795.1). Taxonomy (NCBI): domain Eukaryota; kingdom Metazoa; phylum Chordata; class Aves; order Passeriformes; family Tyrannidae; genus Pyrocephalus; species Pyrocephalus nanus. The sequence goes on along the minus strand of CM076265.1, from coordinate 43,665,833 downwards.
TCCCTCTTTTAATCCATCCCCAATTGCAATCAGTAATTAGTGCAAGGTTCTCTAAATCATAGTCTGACCACTTTGTAAGGTGCTGCTGTTATAAGTTACTTCCTTTCTTGAATTTTGAAGACAGCAAAAATACCTGCAGGACAAAGAAATATAGCAAGAGATTTTTATTGCAGTGCTGGTTACCCATTTCCAGCACCGGGTGCACCTCTGAACCATACAAAGAGCACACCATTGTTTGAGAACCGCGCTTTTTTTGTACCCTTCGATATCAGCTGTTGAATATTCATTCACTGTCCGTTTGTTGCCTTAAAAGGTAATTTCCCTGCTTTGGAGGTGAGTGTTACCTTTTGGCTGGTTGTAACATATCTCCCCTGGGCTAGTACAGGGGGGTCTTGCATCATCCCCACGTTGCAAGGCATGCAGGGTCTCTCTGTGTATCCACATGGCACAGAGGAATACATTTTTATTTATAATTTGTTCCCTGTTCCCAGCCGCGAAAGATTCCCTGGTGTTAGGTCCAGACAGGACCCTTCACCTTACAGCTTCCATGGTACGCCTATAAGTTAGTAAATATACAGAAATAGTTCTTTTGTTAGTACCCTCTGTTTATTTTAATTTGCTTGGAATAAAACCAGTTCCTCTACTTATCACACTGCTGCATGCATATGTCACTCTTCCTACAAGAGTGGTGAGGCTGCCCACAAATCCAGGGTAGATAATTAGGGTTTGTGGGAATTGCTCAGTTTCCAAATAGGTATTATTTTACAGAAAATACATCTAGAAGCTGAGAAAAGACACCTCTTCAGCAGTACCCTACAAACAGCTCATATAACAAGCTAGAGTGCATACAAGCTTCGTAGCTGCATACCGTCAAGCTCTGTTCTCCTTTTGTTATACCAAAAATGTGCCATTGCACCTCTGTTAGCATAGTGGAGTCATTTTTGTAATGAAGTGGAGAGTAAAAGCCGAACTCCAAAGTGAAATGCCTCGAGAATGTGTTAAATTACTAGAATATAATTACTGCACTCTCTCCAAACTCTGCTAGAAGTTTAGGAATCATTTTAAAAGTGTCTGAACTCAGCAGAATCAGAAAGCAACAGCAGATCTCTTATCTAAAGCCTTCTCACCCTCCCATACCTATCCCAGCAGCAATTTATTTTCACCACAATTCTTTACAAACACCTATGTGTGACATTTTTACTTAAAAATTAAACAATGTGTGGGTTCTCATTTTCTAACATCCAAGGTCTGTGTTTTAATTTGTATAGCCCTTCATTTGCTTGCTGCAGCTCCCTGTGAATGTGAATCATGGTATAAATTTACCAAGCCTTTTGTTGGACTATCAAGCTGGAGCTTTTCTATCCTAATAAACTATGGATCTCTCATTGGATTTTTTTCACCCCAGTTCTCCTTTTCATCCACTGGCCTGTTTGATATACCTCCCACATTCTGCCTCATAGCCAGTTTTCTGGAATAGGGAATTTGTTACTTAACAGTAAAATTCCAGGCACAACAGAGTACCAATGCTTGACTGGTTTCTGAAGTATTATCATGTCAAAAATGCAGCCTATAAATGAATGGCATAATTTGAAAGATAAATAATAACCAGGTATCATCTTTTTAATGTAATTCAGTACTTTCAAAAGACACAACATGAAAACATCCTAAATGATGTCTGGTATTTTGTTTCCTTTCTGATTAAAAAGAAGCCAGATTGCTCAGTGCTGTTTCTGTTGCAGGCTGATTTGCAAGCATCACCACCTTCCCAAACATTCACAGTTTCTGAGGGTGATGGACCTCATCAGGAAAGCGCAATCTGATATCGAGCTGCATAAATTGCTTTCTGCTTCCCCTCCCCTGAATGTGTACAACTTACAGAAAGAAAAAAAGTGAGGAGAAAATGCTGAAATATGTGGCTTTTCCTGGGCACATTCCTTAGCATATTTCCGCTGTACATGCTTCTTTCACTCAAACAAACTTTTCATTTTCCCCATTTCCTCGGTTTATTATTATTTTTCTCCCTACCAATTTTAATTTCTTTTCTCCCTGAAGAGCTGTTTTTAACAGCTGCATCTCCAGCTGTCAAGTGAATAATTCAGGGGAAATTTCTCACTATTGCAAGAATTGTTCTACAAAATACTTTGAACAGTATTCAAGATTGACAAAAAAAAGCTTCACAGGACAGCTGCATGCACAGAGTGCTCTGTTAGTGGACAATACAGTTCTTTGCAGTGTATGCTTAACCTTTGCTTTACTTTGAGCAAGCAGTTTATTGCAGACACATTCATTGCTGCTGAAAAAAGGTCCTGTCCTTGAGGACTTTGGTTTTCAAAGCCTTCTTTCCTAAGGATCTTTGACACTTCTCTGACTCTTGATAAGATTTTCAAAACAGACCATCCAACCCTGCATACAGTGATGCATTTAAATTAATGTAATTAAAGAGAGTTCTCTAAATAACATATTGTTACAGCTGACTATGGCTGCCTAATCACAGGGAGTCAGCTGTCAGGGTTCAGTAGCTAGAAGGCTTTTAGTACCTTCTGAACTCGTTTAGAGCTTAGAGCATGGTTATTTGGCAATACTGTGTGCAGTAGACATATATGACACCTTTCTCACAAACAGCATGTGGTTTAGAAAAGAACTTCTTTTAATAATTAAAATATGTCAGAAATATTTAAATCCAAGGCACCCAAGTTGTCCTGATTTAGCAAAGAATCGTGATGCTTACCATGTAAATGGGGGTAGGTAATTGGTACCATGTAGTATGCACAGTTTTTGAATGCTTGGAATTTGGTGTGAGAGGTAAATGGGATAACTTTTCCTTTCTTTTTACCAACTCACCTAAAGACAACCCTCAGATCTTTGGACTCACCAAACTCTAGAGGTTTTGTTTGAGAATTCTCCCTTGAAGCTTTGGGGTTTCTATTTTAATAAAAAATTTTTGTCTTCTAGCTAGCCATCTCAGATACCACTCTGAATCAAGTAGGCCAACATTCAGGATCTGTAATGACTTCTGCGTTTTCCCTCAAATCAAAAGGGAAGCTCAGTAAAAACCTAGTAAAAAAACAAAACAAAACAAAACAAAACAAAACAAAACAAAACAAAAAAAACCAGCACTCAGATCATCTTCATCAACCATTAAAGACTATAGTTTCCAAGACATGAAAGGATTGATTTAGTGATCCATAAGATATGTTCTAGTCTTCATTTCCTGAGACAGTCATGTCTCAGGCACTGGCCTGAACTTGACATATATTAACTTTTTTTTACTACATCTGTTTCTACTGCTTCAGTGCTTAGCACGATAAACCTGGGCTTTATGTTTGAATAGGACTTCCTTCAGCAATACCTGCCCAGAATCTCAGAGTAGATGTTCTAGGCCTGTGCTCTCATGGACAGTGTAGAATCTTATTTTAGCATTTATTTCAAAACTATACAAGCATTCTGCAAAGACTCCCAAAGAAACAGAGCCGTTAAGTCCTTGCTTGTGCCTGAATATCATCAGTACATATCACAAAAGTGACCCTCAAGGCTGATAGTGATGTATCACCCTAATGCAGGTGATAAAGCTGGAAGATGGACTTTCAGCTACTTTTCAAAAATCAATGAGTCATAGGTTCCTTAAGACACTCTACAGCATCTAAAGGCAACATTAACAATTCTCAGTTATCACATGGATGATACCAAAACAAAAAGCTTTAAATATCTTCTTCTCTGCCCCTCTTCTCCAGCCCCACCGTGAGGCAAAAGCTGATCATTATCCTATTGATTCTGGCCAGTGATGGTGTAGAGTAAATCACAAAATCAGATAACCTTGTTTCCCAGCCTTTGTAAACTAATTATGTCTATTAATCACAGAGACCTCAGAACCTGTCTCTCACACTAAAGGAATTTCTTCAGCAGAAACTTCTTCCATTTTCTTTACAATTCACTATTGCCTTGCTAAAGCAAAATATACTTCATTATCTTTTCTAAGCAAGTTAATGAGAACAGCCAATCTATTTCTAAGATTAATTAAGAAACTCAGGAAAAAGTTTTGAAAGAATCAAAAATCAAATCAGAGTCACCCTTTTTCAGCAACAACTCACTAGAATCCACTGGAAACAAAAGCACAGGTCTAAGGAATACATAGAGCGAAAAATTACTACAGTGTCAGCTCTAGTGACTTCATGCTGAATGGACTATCATCATGGGCCTGCTTCATGTTTTTCTCAACTGTTATAAAAGTTGATAAGCCCTATTTTCTACGTGACAAATTCCACTTCAGAAAAGATTTTGTTTCAAAGCATGTTGAAGCACCTTTATTGTGTACACAGAATTTGTCTGAATATCAAAGCATAGGATTCTAACCTGAGAGATCAGAAGCTTTGGTAAGTAAAAGAGTCATCTTACAGGTTCACTGAACTCCCTCAAGCAGATTCAACATCAGACAAACAGATGGTAAAGATGTAGTCTTCACCTGTAAAGGCTGACACACATGGACCAAATCTTGCAATGTAATGAGCACATGAAGCTCTCAGTGGCTCCCTAAAGCAACGTTCAGTGATGTCAGACACAGCTGGATGTGCAAGGCACATAGCTGTGGCATGTGGGCCCAGCTGTTTATGAGGTGACAGAAGAATAAACAATACAGAAAAAAGAAGAAGAACGTGACCAACATGAAGTAATTTAAAAAGATAAAACAGTATAATTAGTTGGGCATTTTCCATTCATTCAAATGGGATTTTTTTCCAATTAAAATATTCTTTTGCTAAATTTCAAAGAAAGAAAATAAAGAGGTGGGAAGAGGAGGGGAGAGGAGGGGAGAGGAGGGGAGAGGAGAGGAGAGGAGAGGAGAGGAGAGGAGAGGAGAGGAGAGGAGAGGAGAGGAGAGGAGAGGAGAGGAGAGGAGAGGAGAGGAGAGGAGAGGAGAGGAGAGGAGAGGAGAGGAGAGGAGAGGAGAGGAGAGGAGAGGAGAGGAGAGGAGAGGAGAGGAGAGGAGAGGAGAGGAGAGGAGAGGACATGAGGCACAACAGCAAGGCAAGGCAAAGAAAGGGGAAGATGTTTAGAGAAGGATTTATTTGCAAATATGTCCTGAAGTTTATCTGAAATGCAGGAATCTGTACTTTAGCTTTCTCAGTCTGACCATCTGTTTCAGTTAGGCTGCCAAGGTACAATTTGACCCTGCTAGGTATAAAGGGATGAAACAGGTGATTCTCTATAAATTTTTCCAGCGTTTCTTTCTATGGTTTCTAGATTTCAGGATCCTTACTTTAGTTTTAAATGTTTCTTTACATAAGCTGCAGTGGCAATCACCTATTAATAAAACCCAAACATTTCTGTATTTCTCAGTTTGGCCTTAACTGCAGATTATAGCACACCATCAGAAGTATCAGAGATTTCTTGTGTTTAGATCATGCTTATGTTTATTATGTGCTTCATTCAGTATGAGAATGTGTGTGCCTAAGGAGAACAAAGCAGCCTCATTACTTGACTTCCTTATACTAAAAGCCTTTTTTCCCTTTTAAGTGTCAGTGAAGTGTATCTCTGTTCTTGTGTTTTGCATCCAAGAATATTTCAATTTAGGAGAAACACGATACTATTTTTCCAGAAGTCATTGAATCTATTATCAAAGTATAACAGGGCATTATGTAATATAAATCCAGTTACTTTACAACCATGCAGCCAGTGTTTTTATTGTGGTTTTTCTAATACCCTCAGAAGAATAATTCAAAAAACCTAAGCCAGGGCTTTTAAAACAGCAATACAAGTTTTTGCCTTCCAGTATCATTTGTAGTAATACAAACATAAGCTTGGAAATAAGTTAGTACACCATATGTTGTACAAAGGCTTACAATTAAAATTTGGCTTGTGCATTTCATATACATTCTTATTTTAACAAAAATTGCAGTAGACTGTGTAGGAGACCAGAGGGATGATTGTCTCAAAACAACCAGGTGGGAAGTGGGGAGCGGAGTGGGCAGGGTGAGTTGCCCGTAGGTAGGATGGCCTTTGCTATACCCTCGTCCCCCTGGAGCCTTGGCCAGCCTCAGGACTGGTCCAAAATGGTGGACCGAACCACAGGGCAAGCCCCAAAATGTCAGATTGACCACACGGCAGGCACCGAAATCGCAGACCAACCTCATGGCATGGCCCAAAATTGTGCCAGCCAACCACATAGGCCGCATGGGGAACATTAAAGTGCAGGTGTGTGCCTGCAGGGGGGCTCCAGTGGACTGGAGCAGATAAAAGGACAACAACACATGCATTGGGTGACACACTCCACTACCCTGGATTTAGAAGCAGCTGAGACCACATCGGATGATAGGGTGGTGACTACATACCTTTCTCTCTCCTTTTTCTTTCTCTGTCTCTCTCTTTTTTTACTCCTAACTTCCTTTTCTTGAAATGTACACATCCTGTACACAGCACCTTTGAAACATAATCACTCAGGCCATTTGGAGGGTCTTCTGTAAATACAAATCTCAATCAAATACATAATATAAAATGCAATGAAATACAATGAAATAATTATATTTATTTCTCTCCTGCTTTAGAGCAAGACTGGGATCTTTCCAATATTTTCATGGGAAGGAAAAAGAACCAGGACAGAAAGAGAAAAGTAGCCATGTAAAAGGTTGGAAAACATTGAATCTAACCTGCCTCGTCTATCCTGGTGCCAAATCGAAAGAGCAGTTAGCCAAAAGATGCAATTTCATTAAAAAAACCTAGTTGTCAGAGAAGGAATGAGAAGCTGTCTGTGGCAGCTTACAGAGTCTGTGATCAACAGGTTGTAATTAATTCCCGAGAGAAGGCAAGTAACTTGGAGAAACCACATCAAACTGGAGCATTGAGGAGAACACAGATGCACTTGTAGATCTCTTTTGTATTCTGCTTCAGGGTTGTAGTACATCACTAATCATACAACCTTTAAAGTGGCTTTAAAATATGGGGTTTTTTTCAAAGGAGAGGAACTCTTCAGGATAAATGATTTTTAAAAATATATGCACCACAAGGCCTCTCTCAAGGTCATTGAAGGAAACCTGTGGAAAAGTGCAAAGATTTACAGGGCTTGCCCGTGCGCCTGTGTTAGCAACCAATAACATTAATCTCTTTACCTGAATTACAGAACTGCAAAATATCTGTCTCCACTCAGATCTAAACATAAAGTTGTGCTCTTAAAGGAGCTTATTGTAGTAAAATAATCCATTGGGCTGGAGCTTTCTTGCAGTCAGACCTCTTGTACTGTGTGTGCAAACTTACTCTGCTTCTGCATAAGACAAAGGGTCCAGTGAAGAACTTATTGAAGATGGAAGAGAAAAATCTATACAAAAATACATTGTTTCTCATTCAAACAAATACAGTTTCTCAACAAGTTTGGAATCCTGAAAGGAACTAATGCCCGTACTTGCCATTTTTGAACAACTGACTTATAAGGTTTGGGTTTGCTGGATGGTTGGGGGGTTGTTTTACTGTGAAGCAGCAGGAATCACACCCTTCAGCAGTTTGTTCCAGAAAAGATCACATTTACAAGATTCAGCAGCAGGAATAATATGGTTAGCCTTCACTAACCCTTTACTTCATAACTCCATTAATACTGTGTCCTGGGCATAGTCTCACAAACATATCTGATGTTCTTGCTGGTTACTAAAATATTTTAAGTATGCTGAGGAAAGGCATGGAGGGACAGGTGGGCAGAGCAGAGTCATGTGTGCAAAGAATAATTTATACATAATCTCTTCTGTAGAGAGTCCTCCCTCATTGCACTGAAAATGTATGCCTTGGGGGAACTCGATTGTACTGGGAACTACTGTGCAGATGAGGAATCTAGTTATTTCCCCTTCTGAATCCTGCACCCACACATAATGTTCAAGAAAACTTTATCATTCTCATTACCTGCACTGGAAAAATTTCTTGCTGAGCATTAAAAACCAAGTTCCAATGTAGCAAATGCCTGGCAATGAACTGATCTACAGAAGTCTATAAAGAAGTGTTGGCAACAGAGCAATTGCCAGCTGTCCTGATACAAAGCCTGTAGGACTGCGATTTACCCAACTTCCCCAATCTGAAATCTCATAAATTCACAGAGTTAATGAAAAAAAAAAAAAAAAAAAAAAAAAAAAAAAAAAAAAAAGGCTGATCATAGTGATGTTTGCTATTTAAAAGGAGTATTCTTCCCTGCAGTATATATACGTATACCATGGTCCTGGAAAATACTATTCAGGTAGGTTTTAGTGGTTCAGATAACTTTGGTAAAACAAATGTCAGTAGCACTTTTGAGATGAAACAAGGACATCAATTTGGCCTCTCAGTATACGTCCAGCCAGAGTAGTTATAATGTCCTCTTGTCCCAAATTGCTCATACAGTTTATATTGCTATTTTGCATTCTGTCATAAACGCGCACATTTATGTTGTCATAAATTGCTGGACAGGTAACTAAGTTTCAATAATGTGGAATAATCATGAAAACTTCATAGAGCTGTCACCAGAATATACATACGTTTCCAGTACAGCCAGTCTGCATCGTCCTATTATAACTGGCTGCGGTGTCTTAGATACACACATGTAATAAATGTTGCAGATCCCATCTCAGATCATACTGCAAGTACATTGTACTAATTTCCCCTCAAAAATACCAGCTTTTGATCAGGAATCACAGTTGCTAAATGTTAGATTAGACAGGATTGGAAAATGAGATTTTTTCAGCTACGAATCAGCAGAAACCACAGCACAAGGTGTACAAGGAAAACTGCCTGAAATTACCTTGCATTTACTGTACACAGAAGCTTGTTATTCTTACTGTTGAAGTGCATCTTCTTATCTTGCTGTAATACAAGGTGATTTATGGAGTCTTGCCCCTTGGTGAAAGGCAGTTCCTCAGCTGATGACAACATGCTTCTGATCCACAGTAATTCTGGGACAATTTCAAGCTGTTTCCCCCTGGGTGAGAACTTGAGATTCTAACTCTATTAAGGATTGGGGAGGGAAGGAAAATTACAATTTTAGGTGATGGAAAATTCTGTGTGGGCCAGCTAACAGTGAATTCTGTCACATAAAAAAATAACAGAAGATGGAGGTTAGTTTATTTATAGCTGACATAGCCTCCTAGAGAGAACATAGAACCTTACAGAGAGTCAGGGAACCTTAAAGACGAAGACAATATCTGCTTATTTAATTTTAGCCTAGTATCATATCACTTTGTCTATGTGTTCAGACAGTTTAGTGTATCAGCAAACAGTGAATCCCAGAAAACTCAACCTTAGGTAAAACCTTTGGATTCATATCAGTTCTGTATACTCCATACTTTCTGTGGAGCCCAGAAGGGCTTTTAAAACATTTACAGTGTAAGTGAAAAATGAGACAATAGAGAACTATAGTTATACAAAAACTCAAATAATTAGTTTTTAAAATTCAAATTCTTTTTAATTTTCCTAATTTGTTCATTCTTTAGAAACCAGTGAATAATTTCCCCAATAAGATACTTTTCATGTATGTGAATATCAGTTAAATTCAGCGTTTGCATTCTGCTGCATTTCAGTAGTCTCTGCTTTCACTCCCAGAATATGAACATAGAAGTATATAGAAGTACAACTTCTTTTCCTAGAAGTGGGCAGGGGGCCAACTGATATTAGCATCACATACACAGTTGAACAGTGGTTTCACCAAATGGATAACTATTCTTCTAATATACTCATGTTTTTTCTTATTATTTCATTTCTCGTTTTTATCCCTATTAGGTGAATTTGCTTGTCTGAAACTCCTCAAAAACCATTGGGTTTTTTTATTCTTTCTTGAAAAAATGACAATTATTAACTAGGTTGTGCAGAATCACAAAATATTATGAGTTGGAAGGGACCCACAAAGATCATCAAGTCCAATTCTGAAGTGAATGGCCTGTACAGTGATCAAAGCCACAACATGCTCAACCAACAGCACTAATCTCAGGTTATGCTCATTTTATCAAAATAGTTTGTTTATTTGGCTCCTACTCCAAGCCCAGCCACGGCTAGTGTTTTAGTATGTCCCAACATGTTCACAGACAGACATGTATTTGGAGGTCAGTTGGGCTGACAATCTCACCAGGAGAAAAGGTACATTTGAGACTGACCATCAGCTGCAGTTACACCACAGTGTGTCCAGGTCGACTGCACTCCAGCACAGGATGGTGAAACTCTATTGGCCTACATGTGAGTAATGCTGTTTCCACACCTCTCAGGTGATAGCCCAAGGAGTTCAGTATAATTCACACAAGCATACATCTCCTTATGTTCTCACTTATCAGGTTTCAGATGGCATTTTTGATAATGTGGTGCCAGCAGTTTGACTACTGAACACATGCTGAATTCTGCACACCCATGTCTCCCGCTGGAATCAAGGGTCGTTGGCAGGTGACACCACAGATGAAATCTGCTTCTCTCTACCTACTCTTGTAGTTGATGAGAGCTTTCATGTCAACACTGATCTCACTTCACTAAATGTGTTTATTTTGTAATGCCAGTTTCTTTTTACAAATTTCTTTAACTATTTATTGTACCCCGTTTATGGCTGTGATACACACTGTGATAAAGGATAGAATGCCACTGCTGCATGGGAAATGGATTATTACCACTTTAATCTAAAATGAGTAGCCCAGGGTGATTTGGACATTTCAAATTTAGAGCTTAAAACTCTCTTGTGGTGAAATATAATGTAAAAATAACTATATTTATCTTCTGGAGTCCATTTCTAGGGATTCTCATGGTATAGGCAAAAGCCATCTTTCTAATCTGTAATCATAGTGAGAAGATATTTATTCATGCTGTTTGCATACTCTCATTTACTGAGAAATCAGCATATGCCTGCCAAATATATAATCAAATATGTTAATAAATATAGATGTATTAAACATATAATTGATGTATATATCTTTCTGTGAAAAGCAGCTGAGAATTTTCCTTTGGCTTATAATAGATAACTGCTAAGGAAGTAAGAAAGAGAGATGGAAAAATTGGGGTTAAAAAGAAGAGAAGGAAGTATGAGCAGCAAAAGAATGTTTATATGCTTTAGAACTCTCAGATCATGAGAATAACTTCAAAAAAAGGAGCATCTCAAATAACTTGTCATCAGCACCACCAAAATTCAACTAAATTCAATCTGAGCCTGAAACCAGTTAATCCATTTAAATGGGCTTTTGAAATTTCTAGCCTCTGTATACAAGTTCAAAATGAGAGAGCATTCAGCAGACTTTTTCTCCAGTTCTTCTCACCATTGTGTGTGAAAGACAGTTACAGTTCCAGCCTTTAGGCACTCTGGGCTATGGAAATATTTTCAGCTGAAGTAACTTGATATTGTGCCAGTGACTGTAATGAAGCTATTCTGATATCTTCCAGATGACAATTTGGCTCAGAAAAATCAAAGTCACTGAAACTCCCAGCACTTTCCTAAAGGAGGTGAGAAACCTTGACTGGCAGGTTCAAGCTGGTATAGTGAGGATCGTGTGCTGTACTCCTTTGATGGATGACTTCAGCATCACTCTAACTGACACATATCCAAATTATTTGGTGGGCAAAGGCAGTGGTGCTTAAATCGTCAAATGATCACTCTGACTTACATCCAATTGCTTGGGGGGGTGCCTGTCTAAATACTACTCAAATGTCTTTTCTTTGCATCCCCATGCTCTCTGAAAAGCTGTCATTTAGCCCCAAAGGGAAGTAGTCTTATCAGGCACTTGTAAATGCTACATCCTTTTTGTAAGTACATATTTCTCATACTGTTATTTACTGGGGAGAAGAAAGGTCATTTCCTCTACTCTTTGCAGTGAATTAGCTGTAGGAAGGCAGTTTAGAAAGCCATTTGTAAAAGACGTATTTGCTTTACTCCATGCTGGAAGGGCTTGGCTTTTCCTAAATTATGAAGCACATTGCTACCTGTGGTGAATATAGCAGGAACTCTACACTTTCCAAGTGCATAACGCTTGAGCACATAGTCTTCTTAAGTACATGATTTTCTCGTGTCTTGACTCTATCCCATTAAATCCAAATGCTGTTACAAGAACAAGCTTTGTATCAATTGGTTACATAATTCACTGAGCAGATCAAACTGAGGTTCAAAGGCACCTTTACTGAATAATCAAAATCAGCAAATGAGGAGTTTTGCCTATCTACAAATTCCCTTAGAAACAGTAATAAGCTGCTAATAAATGCATTAAAACTTGAGAACAGAAATTTTGCGTGAAAAGGAGTCTGAGGGTTGGAAACAGTTGTTGTTGGTTGCACTTTGAAGGTTTCCCACTGAAAAATCAAAGCACGTGCACACTACAGGCTGGATCCTACAGCCGTGGTCAGGCAGCCTCACTCCAGTACTAAGTTACAGCAGGAGAACATAGAGTGGGCACAGTCAGCTAACTCTGGCACGGTAAAGCTACTCTTCTGTTGACAGGACTCAGTCTCTTCCTGCAAACATTTGTGTAAGCTGGTGTGCCAGCTTTCTCACACCTGGCTTGGGTACTGCAAAATGTGTTCATGTACAGAGACTTACCAATGAGACCCACATCTGTATTCAATTAAGGTCAGGGTCTGATATTTTGTGCCCTGAAGTGCGTAATTCCAAATGAAAGGAAAGCAAGTTAGGTTTTGAATATTGTAAAACATCTATGATTATTCTGCTACTGAAAAATCCTATTTCAATGAATAATATTTCAAATATTGTGACAGCACAGTCTAAGAGGCAATATAAATACTAAGAAATGGACTCAGAAAAGGACATTTATTAAGTTTTTGGAAAAGTGCTTACAAGTCTTAGAGTTTAAAATGAGGAAATTGAGTGTTTCTGTTATGTCCCATACTGTTTGCTTTTAAAGTCACACACATATCAGACATGTCTTGGGAATCCAGCTGCCAGCTGAAGTTCAGCAACCCTTTGAAATTAAACCCTTACAAAGCTTGATGACTGCCAGGCAGCTTTTCAGAAGAAATATAATTTGCGAGTCACTACAAAGTATGATGAACAAAAAGTGTGTAAGGGTGCCAGGGAGGATGAAACTATTGAAGCAACTCCCAGCTAAAAGGGAAGCAGTCTGGGGGGGTCCACAAGTATCTGCTGTCCATAACCCCACAACACATTTCAATCCTTCCTGTAACAAAATGTAGAGTTATAGTAAAAGTTCAAAAGCTACAAGCATGCCTTGACAAGAAAATACAAAGAATGCCTGCATTCCTATATGACAACGGTCCTGAGTCAAATTCCCAAAAACCAACAGAAAAATTAAAAAAAAAAAAAAATTACCTGAATCATCCCAAGCCACCTGACCTTGGAAAAAGTGGTATGTTGACCCTGAACATGCAAATAAAATATGTCAGCCAAAAAATCAGCAGATAATTTTGCAGAAAAATTGTCAGTGTTTCTCATTTTAGCTTTTTGCTACATGTGTTCAGTGTCTAGTGCCTTAAAACAAATCCACAGGTTATTTACATATCCTGGGTAGCAAAGGAGTTCCTTCCTTGCCTCTGGCAGGCAATGTAAGCCCATGTTACCATTTCAGTCTTTTTGCATTCCTTATTTATTCACAGCAAAGCCATCACCAGCTGTGCTTAATTTTCCTACTGTAAAGTGGACTACAACTGTAATAACTTTAACTGTAGACTGCAGAAGAAGTAATTGAACACTGTGCTTTATGCTCTTTCCTTCAATATTTTTAACTATGATGATTTGTTCCAATTTAATTTGTGTTTACTGCAAATTGAACTCCACTCGGGTTAATTTTTGTTCTCTATGGGAGTTTTTTGGTCTAGACACAGTATGAATTTTTGGCAATAAACTTTCTAAGCCTACTTTTTGATGTAGTTGGGAAGTTTACATCATTTACAAAGGCTTAATAACACATCCATCATAATAAAGTCAAAGAAAATGTACAACATTTGTGCCACTTTACCATCAACATCATGAAAAGATTAACATTAAAGATCATATAAAGAAAGTAACTTTTCCTGACCAAAAAATTACTATTTTTTACTGAGCTTTGCTATATATCAGCTCTAAATATCCATATGAAGATGAAAGAATACTTGTTTGCCAAAAAGAGTGAATTCTGGAACTTGACCTGAGAAGAAATTAGCAGAAATTGAAAAGCATTTTACGTCTTGCTTTTTTGTTCCAAGTCAACTGTGTGTTTGTAATAAGATTAATTTTTTTTTTTTTTTTTTGTGAAGTTGCAGAGAAGAGTTTCTCCTGTCTTGGGCTGCTGTACATTGCATAAGGGGTCCCCTGGATTGCTATTCCCTTGGGGCCAAGTGACCAAGTGGAGGTGACAGATGGAGTGGAAAGAGGACACCCAGTAGGCTCAGTGGGATTAGGAGCTTCTTAAGATCAGGAGGCACATAAAGTAACCTGGAAAAGACAATCTCCCTCACAATCCAGCATTTGTCACAACTGGGAAGATACTGAAAATACGTGAAGCAAGGTCAAGACCAAAAACCAAGGGGTCCAGATAGCAATGACACAGAGGGGAAAGACTGATCCTCAGATCCATAATTTATGCCTATCTCAGCCCCTAGACCTGAGATATTTTTTCTTCTTCTTCTAAGAATCACTGTGTTCTAGTTCATTGCTTTGTGTTCTATCAAACTCTAGCTTTAGAGACTGAAACTCTGACTCATTTTTCTGCTGTATTTATATGAAAAAAAACATTTAATTCAGAGCTCTGGACTTGAGGTCCTGTCACACAACTTTGACAAGGAGGCTGGACAAAATGAAGTAGAATTTTCAAACCAGTGGTCTCATTAAAGCATTGATGAGTGTGCAGATGCCAAAAATAAACTGGTTTACATGTCTAAGGTGTTCTTGTTCTAAAAAGGTCCCAAAGTACTTTGCAAATTTTACTTGTGATAGTCAACTTCACCCACTACATTAAAATGCCAAGTGTGTGATGCTTAGAGAAGGAACACAGAGCTTAATAACAATGAATACAAACAAAGTCAGGTGAACCTAGGTATTACTTATCTGCATCAGTCCAGAAAGCTGGAAATAAATGGAACATCTTTGCCGCTCTCCTGCTCCCATTACTGCGTCTCCATGTAACTCTGACTTAGATCAACAACAGCTTCCTACAGAGAGGGATTCCAAAGTTGTGAATTGTAGCTCTCTTTCAAGCTTCACATTTCTTTTGCAAAGAAGACTATTATTTAAATATCAATATTTGCATTTTAAAAGGCTTATTTATTTGCTTGACTGAGAAAATGGATAAGAAAGAAGACAGGGAGAAATTAATTGTAAACTTGGAGACTATAGAATGCTGTAAAAACTCAACTAATAATACCTTTTCACAAGTATCTGGTTGAAAGCCCTGGAAGAATGACATAAAGGAGATATTGTTTCTAGTAAGAATACCTACTTATAAAAAAATTGAAGTACACAATACACAAATATACTTCTGGGAAATGCTAAGAAACAATCTTTAGTCTATTTTTCTCTATTAAACTCCATGAATGTCATACTTGCTATCATGACACCCCAGGCATGACCATCTTACTACTCTCAGAAAGAATTAGTTGCGAAAATTGAAGGTAAAAAAACCAGGTAGAATTTACCATATTAATGTCAAAAAAGCTGAAGTGGCATAGGAGAGAGACCGTAGTAGAAAGATTTTTCTATAGCAAAAAAGTCAAAGCGATTAATAATTTGGAATGTCAAAATAAACATCTGTGTATATTCAACTAACTAGCCTTTGAAAGGTTGTCTATCCAAATAATAATAAAAAAAGCCATACTCACCAAAAATATCATAGTTCTAATTAATACTGTATCAAAACCAGAACATAGACTGAAATTGAACCACATAAACTACCAGTGAAGTAGGAGACATTGGTGATATATTGGAGGGCATGAACAGAAAATTTGAGGCTTGCAAAAAGCATACAATTTTATCTTGCTTCTAAGAGCACTAGTTAGATACAGATAGGTCATGCAAAGGACATACTACTTCATAATATTATTAATTTTTACATTCAGATTATTTTCTATTAATTAGTTCTGTAGAAATGAAAAAAAAATACTTGTTTTGTTTACATAATGGTTTCTCCTCAGTCAGTCACAAAGTTGCTTTAATAAGAAAGGAAACTGAAACGTTTTGCCTTTTAGAAGGGACAGAAGAACTTTCTGAATAACACTTATCCAGGAATTCTGAATGGCTTCCTTCTTCGCATATTTTTACTCAGTTAATTCAATTCTATAACTACAAAGCAATAAAAACTAGCCTCCTGAAATGTCCAAGAGAGAGATCATAAATTAATTAAAATCAATGGGAAAAAGTATATGGGGGTCAAGAAAAAAAAAAAATCAGATATTATGTTTTAAATGGAAAAATATTTTAGTGGCTCATACATACACTAAACTGCCAATATTTCTAGGTTCTAATCCCAAATCTGTTAAAGGCTAACAATGATCTCGGATCACTCCAGTGTCACTATCCAAAAGCATACTGCTCCTCTGAGCTAGCTGCCAAACCTCTCAGTACTCAAAAGAAAGAAGGTACTGATTCATCCACAGAATGAAATGCCCTCTGAAGATGACTATTAACTATAGAGGACATTTAGGTGATTGTTGTTGGAAGGTGTGATAAGTCCTGGCATAAGTTGTTTAGGTCCTCTGTGCTTTAATTTTCTGTCACTGGAAGGGGTTAATGCCATTCTTTGCTTTACAATAGTCTCTTGTCTAGGCAAAAAAAGAATTAACAAGAACAAACAAGCAAGCAATAGGAATTGAAAATCTGCAAGGAGACTAGAATTGCTTGTTTTATCATTTTGACATTGAATGTGACTTCAACTTAATTTACAGGTGAATCCTTGTATAAAAATGCCATACATATAATAAAATACATTTTTACAGAACTTGTAGTACCCATTTGGAGGTTGGGAGAGAGAAGACTGCTATTTCTCCCCCCTTCTTGTGCTGTCTAAAGGAAGAGCTACTGCTACTTCCTTCGAATACAACTCAGTTGCAGGTAGTCTGTTCGGGGACATCTGTCAGGAATTAATTAGTAGTTTTGGCACTCAAAAAACTCACCTAAAGTGCTAAAATAGGCATGAAGCTAAAAATGGTGCAAAAGTCAAAGCAGAGTCAAAGAAAAATGTGTGTGTGTTTGTAGGATTGGAAGATATTCCTACAGAACTTTTGGAAAGAATGTGGGAAAATTTATTTATTGCCTTCACAGAATTATTTTCCTTCAGATTCAAGTCAGTAAAAGGACCCTAACTGCTCTTTCAGTTCTGAAATCAGTACAGACTATGACAAGATGATATTCAGACCCATATTCTTTAGTTCATCCTAAGTAAAAAAAAAAAAAAAAAAAAAAAAAAAATCTCCTGATTTATCCATAGTAATAGAAACCTATCTAAACTCTGTTTTGGACCAGATATCATAATTTTGATTGGAAAGAAGGGAACTCAAAAGAGATCATTTTAACAATGGCCTGTGTCTTCAAAGGTAAATAAGATAATCATGCCATCCTCATGAGTATTTTCCAGTTTACTAATAGCCAGTGGCCCACCTGTGCCTTTATTTCATCAGCTTTAGAGGATAGCTGGTATGATACTGAATTCTCAATTACCCTCAGCAGTAGAGCAAGATTTCTCAACTAAAAAACAACAGAAATGTTCAGAGATAAAGCTTACTGGTGTGATGGCCACATATGATCTGATTCTATTCCCTTTGAACTACCAAATGTGTTTCTCATACATACATTCTCATCACTTCTTGTTGCTGAGGTCTACAGATTTGTATTATCCTCAGCTAACATGATCACAAAGCTTTTTTCTTGTATATACTGCACACTAATGTTATTTGGACTTAATACTGATCTAACATTCTCTCACGAGCATAATTTAAACCAAAAAATAAAAAGGAAAGAAATTAAACCAAAGTAAATTTTATCAGTATGTTGTACCAGGGAAAAAAAAAAAAAAGGAAAGAAATCCACAGCAGGTAGCTGTTCTCATCTTTGCATCATCATAGAGACAAATAAATGCACTTCTTGCTCTTGCCATTTTTGCAAATGAGCCTTAGAGTTGCAGGTTGAATTCAGGTATTAAGATCCAATTGTATGGAAGTATTGAAAGAAAAAATGTTAAGCTGATGCTGGTGAAACTGCAATTCAAGCCTGAGAACTGAAAATTCACCGCACCTGCACAGCCTTTGGTTGTGACTACAGTATGATCTGGTTCTTGTTTGGAGGAGCTGTCTGTGTGATGTTTAACAACCATATTGCTTTCAAAGAGGTAGAGATCTCCAGATCAACACCATGCTCTGCTTCTTTCCCATGCAAATGTATGAATGGCACACAAGGCCAACATAATAGTGAAAAGGAAAACTAGTATAATTACTATATGCCATATAATTACATTTTAGCAAACTTCTTTAACCTAAAGTTTAGGGGCATATATGCACAGCCAAGTGTATGATTGTACACATAACCTTTGGGCTCAACCTTTATAATACACAAATGGTATTGGAGATGTCAGTGGTAAGCTGAAGTGATTTGACAAAAATAGAAAGGGAGAAAGGGTAGAATGTGAGACACCTGGGTAAAATAAAGGAGGGCTTATATCGCTGAATTGCAATGCTTCTTGTGTTATTCAACTTTTTTTCTGTGCTAAAAGGCCACCCTAGATTTATAGCGTATGAGGGTGTTTATAGCACAGACTATAAACTGCTCTCTGAAACATTTGGCACAAATGTATTTCCAAAGATGAAAAACAACAAAAAAGAAATTTAGGCATTTGAGGTCATTGTTTTAACATTCCTCAGAGTATCCTTGGCTTTAACTAAGCATGGGTTTGTGAGTAACATCTGAGAAAAAGCAATTTTAACTACAAAAATTGATTTCTACTAGCTTATTTCTCTCTCTTCTTCATTTCTATTTCTATTTTCTAAAAATAAAAATAGAAATCATATAATATTCTATCTAGTATTTTTAGTTTCTGTAAATCAGAGTCTATAGAGTCTTAAAGGAAGAACAGAGGAATTTCTCATGCTTGTTCTGGGAACAATTAAAAATTAAATATTGAAATAGCACTGTCCACTTTAAGCATAGTTCAACTGAAAATGTTTTCAAATACTGTTAAATGATGGCTCTGTTTGGCAAACCCAGAGTGAGATGTATTCTGGGTGGGACAGACTTGTGCAGATTGAAATTAAAAACATGAATATATTTGTGCTGGTGTTACATTTCTGAAGAAGTGTGCTTTAAGCACTGACTAATTTTCATGCAGGTTCTGTAATTAGGAGGATTTTTTTAATCCTATGAATGCAAATAATATGTATCAAAAATGGAATAGCTATGAAAAACTTCTTAGAACTTTTCATCCTAGATATTCTGGAAGTACTCAGTGATTCTGAAGGCTGATCTAGATCTTCAGATTGCTCTCCACAGACAGCAGCCTCAAGGAAAAATACAGCAAGTACTTAACAGGCCCAGGAGCATACTGAAGTCCAGAACAGAAGATAAAACACACAAGCTAGAGGGCCAGACTAGGTAGCTGCTGCTCTGGGAATTTATGTAGAGCATAGGACTTAACCTCTGGCTTTTGCAGATTTCCCGTGGGCTGCCATCATAGGTCCTCTGTTTTTAACAGCAGCAAGGAAGAAACTGAGCAGCCTTTTTCCTGTTTATGCATCAGCCATGTGTTTTATATCTCACTTTGCAGTACTGTAGCTAGGCTGGTTTTCCCATTACCTTATTCATTTAAAAAAAAATAGATAAAATAAGACAGCAAAGGCTTCTTTGTATGAAGTTTGAACAACCACCACTTTAACAGATTCTATCAAATACTTGATTACCCTACAGCATCAATTTGGTTACTCCTTTTGCCATTGTAGCAAAGCACAGGGTAAGTAAATCAATGCAGCTGTGTTATTTTAAAATTACATGGTCTTTTATATTTTGTCATCCAGAAAAGTATGTGAAATACCAAACTCATAGATATTGATATTGTTTATATCACTCCTTAAAAGATTATGATTTCTCATGGCTGCTGTGCTGGTGCAAAGAAATCTTTTATCACTGCTAACATAAATTTTAGGTAAAATCTGTATCTAAAGATCAACCAGAAGGCTGATCTTAGGACAGATAGATATTGATCCTAAAAGGAGCTTAGGCAGTTTCTGTTCCCTTACATGTGATTATCAAAATAATTCTCTCTACCAATTTACCCTCTCAACATGTTTATTGATCCTGGGGATTGTGGATCTGAGAGAGGATCAGATTTGATAACCTGGACACCAGAGCTAATCCAGTTAATGCTGCCCCTAGTGGGTCCTGACTGTTTGCCACTGTTTGCAGAATGTGAAGTCTCTGAACGCACCATAGCTAACGCTAAATATAGAAGCCAGTATTAGCTGGTTCAGGTCAAAACTCACTCCATATTACATAAAAAAGTTAATTTCTGTATATCAGAGTCTACAGAGGCTTAAAGGAAGAACAGAGGAATTTCTCATGCTTGTTCTGGGAACTGCAGGCTCGTTTAGAATGATCAGATAATGCAGCTCTGATTTCTTCAAAGTTTTTTCATTCTTCTTATCTTCTTCAAATTCAGGACCAGAAGTGCTTTGGAGAAGCTGGATTATACACTTTGATAAAGATATGCTGCTGTCCCTGAGTTCTGAATATATGAATATGAAAATAATATGAAATTAAAATTCTATCAAGGAATTTAGAATCCCAACCATAAGCACAAAGATATACAAAACTCATTCATATGAACATCAGATGAAGCAAAAGATTTTCCAGTGTGCTGTCTTTTTCAACCTGCATTCACCCTCTGTAGTCTTTCTCTCAACCAGTGTTTGTCGAAGCTACACATGGTGATACTTTCGCAGCAACCCTCTTTTATACTGTCCCCTGCCTACAGGCACACAAAACTTTTCTATGCAATAGCTGTCTGTCCCTGTCCAGGTGCCACATTTTATTTTCATCAGGTAGTGTCTTAGCTGAGAAAAGAGATTATGCATTTCTTATGAAGCTACTAAGAGAAGAAGAATGGGTTTACACTACCCTGTTTATTGACCATTGAGCTTGATTTAATGCAATTCATGCCAATAATAAAATAGTCATTTTTCCAAACACCAGTGTGATATCTCTTTAGCTGCCTCTCAACATCAGTAAGAATGCTAAGGCAGTAGGACCTTTCACCCTGAGAATCCATATAGAAGAGGTATTAAACTCCTGGAAATGCAAATCTGAATTCTAGAATACATTATATAATGGTGCAGGGGAAAAGCATAGTGTTTAATCCCTGGTAGAATGAAAATCCCATCTACAGGAAAAATGCTTTAGTTTTATAAAGGCAATATGAAATTCTCAACTCATTAATATTTGACTAGACATATTTTGTCTCAATTTCTATTGACTATAGTCCATAAGATTTCAGAATAAGTCCATCACAATTTCTCTACTATGGATTAATATTTTATTCAGTGTATTGAGTACAGTATTTATTTCTGCTCATGTGAAATCTTATGGATAGTCTCTGCTTTTGTCTGTTTGCTAGTACACAAATACTGATGCAAGTTGATGGTGGTGTAATCAAACTTTTGTTTTTCCATGTGAGAAAAAGTTGAGACTTTAGCTAATACCAAAATATTAGATGACCAAATCAGAGGAAGGGAGGACAGAGGAGGAACTTACTTACACTCTGAAATGAAATACAGAAATGGCATTTTCATTTCTTTATTGCATCTATATAGTAGTCTTGATACTGATCACACCTGAATTCTCCAGTATGCAGAAACCACAGCCAGAGCAGAATTTTATCTGGCACCAGTACAGCACATAAAAGCAATTGAATAATCATTGTCATGTAACAGATCATATTATTACTATTAGTTAAAATTGAATTCACATTTAAGTTTTGATGTAGCTAACCGTAATACGAAAAGCACTGCTGCCTTTAGAACACTTCAGGTATATTGATTTATGTATTTTTGTACCTTTTTTTTTGTTTCATTTAGCCTAATTATACACCCCAGAAATATCCTATCTATTTTAACAGGCTGAAACATGTATTTCCCTACAATTTTTATTCTGACATAACTAGTCAAAATGCATTTCAGTTGGTAGAAAAAATCTGCCAGTGCCTAATTGTGGAGGTAAATTGCTCAAGTTATGAAAACAAGGAAAGGCCAATACATGTCATAATATGTTCACACAGGACACTTTAGAGACTTGGTGTTTGGAAGATTAGCAGAGCAGATGTTAAATGAATATTTTTTAATTATGCTTCCTAATTTGTAAATATAATTTTTCCCTTGGTCTTCTGTATTACTAAAAAAAAAAAAAAAAAAAAAAAAAAAAAGTCATGAAAATGGAATCAGAAAGTTTTCTGTGCTGCATAATTTCTGTTTTGCTGTTGTTCAATTACCCAGCTTAAAATGGTATATACTAGGTAACTATATTTTAAGCTTTCAGATAACTAAAAAACATGCTAAAAAAACCCTAAAATTAACATCATCAAGATGATCATTATCACAGGAAAATAAGAGAGAGGTACATGATCCATATCTATCACCTACCCTTGCCATGCCAAGAGAGTCATCTCCAGGCTCAGGGCTGCAGGATACACCACTGCATTTTTCAGAATGAAAAATTTATTTTGTAATCAGGCAATGAGCATTTTCAGACAAGAGGAGAGATGGAGATCCACAAGCTTGTCAATGGGGCCATAATTTCAGTCAGTTGCTGAAAAACACTTATTCATATAAAAAGGCCTCATCACAAAACCCATCCTTCCTGTGTAAGTCAGCCCCTGGCACGAGTGAAAGGAGACGCTGGGTACTAGCCCTCCTGACAAAAACTTTCTGTGTAACTTTATCACTAATGGACTAAAATAGAAAAAGGAAACATATATGAAATGTTGTGACAGCCGCAGAGATTTCCCAGGTCACTTGCTGTTCCTGAGTAATAGCAACAGTTTATGTTTCCAATGGAAGTTGCCCTAGTCAGATGTGGAAACACCTTTTCAGTCACAAACTGAATTTTCTTTTAAATGACTGAACATATAAAAGCAAAAGATAAGAAGTTCGGATTTATTGTCTTCCAGTTTGTTGTCCTGCTGAATTTATAATCCAGATAATAAACTATCCTTGTACTAAAGCAAGAACTTTGAGAAAGTTAAAATATTACCATGTCATAAGAAAGAGAAACAGTTAAGCAACATTCAGAAATGCATAATAGGCTACTACTTTGTGTTTCCCTCAAATACTCTTTTTTGTTCCTAATGTTTGATGTATACCAAAAGGAAATGGGAGGACTGGTTTAGACCAGGTAAGAACAAACCTCAACCCCTATTTGAGCTTTTTAAAGCTTAGAAAATGTTGGCATAGTGCTGCAAAACTGCGGATCTAAACTCTACTCCAGTGGGATTCATTTTGGAAAGTAAGACAATGTAATTTTTTTTCATCATTACAGCACATCCTGTTATTTTATGGATGTGGAAGGTTCAAAAAGAGTGGAATGAGCTCAGCAATATTTTTAAACAATCCAAAGATGAGGTTTAAAGGCTGGGGTGTAACTGCAAATCAAAGGATTAAAATTAGATACAGCAGAAATTAGGCCAAAATGAGGTCTGAAAGAATGAGAGGGTGGACCGTACCAAGCATCTTTTTTTTCTTCCTCTTTTTTTTTTTTTGTTTGTTTTTTTGGTTTTTTTTTGTTTTGTTTTGTTTTTGTTTGTTTTTGCTTTGTTTTGTTTTGTTTTCTGACATTAGAACAAAGTGTTGGAAACTGAAACAAATTCCTGGAGAATCCTGCAGCGAAGGCCCAGATGTTTTCTTGTGTCTCTGCATAGTCTTTGGACTCACACACCTTCAGAAATTCAGTAAGTTTCTGAGAACTTTCATTAGATAATAAAGCTGAAATACCTCCTGATTCGTCTTCCTTTCTGCACCTTTCTTTTGCTATTTTTTAATGTAATTTTGATAACTACAGGAAATAATACAAACTCACAAAAATGTGAAAGCCCACTTCAGCCTAAAAATATTCACTGAAGGGCACACATCCTAGCTAAGCTGGTTGTCCTACATTGGGGAAGTTTTGGACCTGTTGTGCTTAGACTGCTTTGATGAGCTCTTATCCAGTAAATTCAATGTTTTTGGAACACACTTAAGTTGTTTCCCATTGTAAGCTTGCCTTACACTGGTAAATGTACGATCCATGCAGACATCTGAGGTCTTCAGGTGTGGCAACTGGGTTAGAACTACTGTGCAGTAATTACACATTGTAAGCTTGCCTTACACTGGTAAATGTACGATCCATGCAGACATCTGAGGTCTTCAGGTGTGGCAACTGGGTTAGAACTACTGTGCAGTAATTACACATCTAGAAATCCCTGGGATACGTAAAAAATAATCCTCAAATTCTTTTAGACAGCATTTCATTTCAGGGAAAGAGAATATGTCCATAGCTATTGTGCTGGTTTTTCTTCCTGGTTTGTCAGAAGCTGAAAAGCATTCTTATATTCAGACATCTGCAAAAGAAATAATCCTCTGGTTTCTACAGAGGAGGATTTCAAGTCAAGAAAAGGACTTTATTTGAACATCTCTGTCTAGGAAAACACTCTAAGATATTTTGATCAATTTTTTGTTACAGAAAGGGTATCTGTTTCTGTTAGATCCTTAAGACAGGGAATTTAAAGTATTACAGCAGTTCCAGGGATAATTGTTTTTTTGTGATATAGGTGCACAAATTACTACACAAAAATTGAATTGGTTCTAGCATTTTACCAATTAACTTTTCATTTTCTAAGATGTAGAATTAGCTTTGGTTTTGTGACTACAGAAAACAAATGTCAACATCATTTCAGACAGCTCAACAGAATTTTTCCTATATCTTTCCTATTTTTTCTCAAATTTAGGGGGTTTTAAAGTTAAAATGCATAGCAACCAATGTTTTAAAAACCCTACGACTTCTCCTGCTCTTTTTATACTTTCTATTGTGCTCAAACAAGCATGAGATATTTCTTAACAAAGTTTGCAAATACACTTAATACCTTCAGGTAACTGTAAAATTCACTCTGCATTTACAAAATTCTCTTCATAAAGCATACAAGTCTGTGCCATGTTGTGGTTTTACACTCAGTGGTTCCACAGACTGAAGAAAGCAAGGACTGGAGCTCTTGTTTGGATCTTTCTCTTTCTACAGTGAGGAAATCTGTACTACAGAGAGTTAACAGGACAGTGCCAGTTTCCTCCTTGACTTGAATGAGTTCAGCTTTTTCCTATAAAGGGATTTTACTAAGGGTGTCCCTTACTAAAATCTGACCAATCCTGTTCTTCATCAATGTATTGTATCATTAAGAAACTGAAAAAACAAACAAACTGACAGACACAGGAGAAACAGCAATTTAAAAGAACAGATTCATAATATTTGAGGTTTGGAGAGTTGTTCTGTTCTCCTTCCAATATTTTAAATGACCTTTTCAGGCCAGAAGAGTTATGAACAACTTAGTTTTAAAGCTTTTAAAAATCCAAACACTAACTGGATTAACTAGAAGGGTGCAGAGGGCACATTTCTGTTTCCAGCCACTCCCATGTCTGTCAGCACATCTGAATTAGGGCTGACTCTGATTATTATGTTAAAATGTAGAGTAACAGTAGAGGCAAATGAACTGCTGGCTCCAGGTAGTCTCCCGGGTTGCATATATGTCTGCAGTCGTGCCACTGCTTGTCTGTTGTTACAAAGCTCCATCAATGTGAAAGAATACCTACAGCAATATCAGCATCAATATCTTGTTTGTGTTGATCCTCTGTTCTGAGTAAGAGCAGGGAAAATCATAAATATCACCAGCACTACTATTGTTCAGTGGTGCGATCAGATAGAGAAAAATGTCCTTTCCACCACCATCTTCTGGTTCATCATGTGCAACTTGTCAGACTAATTAAACTATTACCTAATGTTATGAACAAAGTTTCTCAGAATCTTTTTCAATTTGTAAACTAGTCTTTCTAAGTAGATCATAGGAGGTTTTGGTTTGCTTTGGTTTTTGGTGGGTGTTTTTTCTTTCTTTTTTTCATTTGTTTGGTTTTCATTTTGATGGAGATTTTTTATTTATTTGTTTGTTTCCACAGAATCCTACTGAAAAGAAATTGTTACCAGGATTTTGACTTTTTAGTGCATATTAGAATAAGCACAGACAGGAACATGGTAAATAACTACCTACTTCATTCCTGTAGTGTAGAAAGACAGTGGGATGAGAAATTAGCAAGTCAGGACAGATCAGGAAAACCCCCAAAGCCTTCTGAAAAATATGATAAAGCATATCCTAAACTGAATTTTAAGTAGTGGACTATGCCTGTATATATGTAAGCAAGATGATCTTAAGAAGAAGTGATACTAGACTGTCGCAATGAAGAAAAGATAGACATTTTCTTGGACACCACTTTTCAAGCCTGAAACAGTGAAGACGTAAGCAAAGTGAAACAAAGCACAGTTGGGAGCAACTTCTTATCTGGTTATATTATTTATGAGAGGAGCTTATACAAAAAGTTGTCAGGTACCTACTGATAAGAGAAGGATGTTATTTAGGGAAGGGAGGAAAGGGTAGAAAGCTACTGTGTGCCAGAATTAAGAAATAGGCAGTTGTTAAAAACAAAGCCTGCATATGAAAAAGCTTCACATTGAAGTGGTTAAAAATTCAGATTTCGATTCAGTAACTTGCCTGGACCTACTAATCTAGAATGGACTTTTGGATCATTCGGAGTCCTGAATATAAAACTACATTTTGTGAATTCTGATATCTATATTGAAAATGAGAAAAGGAAGATCAGTATCTAAATGACAATTAAAATTTGTCTTGGTGTATAAATGTCAAGTGGAAAAATTGTAAATTAGATTTACTTAGACAATATTAAGCCTCTGGATTTGATCAGTGAGGTCTCCCCATTGTCAGTTATTTCGTGATCTAAGAGAGAAGAGCAAATCTGCATAGGAGACTTCAGGGATAAATCACAGCTGAACTAGACATTGAAAAATATGCTTGTTTCCTCTACACACAGGCAATCTGTGACAAGATGATGTAAAGCAACATTTACCAACAACTTGTAAGCGATTAGGCAGTTGTCAAAAGAGATGTCAATACAGGCTTTAGCAATTACTTCCTGAAAGATTTCAGAGAGAACCACTAAGCTGCAGCTGGGTTCTGATAGCTCTTTACAGCTGTGCACATCTGGGCAGGTGCTATGTTTACCTGTGTCTTTAGTTCTGGCTTGGTACATGATGGCTGCGATGATAGTAACAATGATTTTTTTATATACATATATTATGTATTCAATGCCATCCGTTCTGAGCCACACAATCATTCTCTCTCATTTTTCTTCATAACTGTATGTCTTGATTCCCATAAATAAAACCATAATTACTGATGCTTTTGTTTAACGTGATTTATAATTGTAATAGTGGTAAAGTCTCCCTTGGTAACTCTAAGTGCCTACTGCTGAGTGGCTGTTCCTCTGCAGCAAGCTTTCTCTGCTTGAGACATACTGTCTCTAAAATAAACCTTTTTCTACTCTATAACAACATAAAGAAAGTAGATAACCAATGAAGTCTAATTTTTCCAGAATACACTGATAATCTTAAAACCACTTTGTTTTAAGCAGTTAGCCAAAACTTGGGGTCATTTCCATGAGAGGAAATGAATGATACAAGATAATCTTGGAGATAAGGATATTTATTTATGAAGGAAGCACACCAGCTTTTATTTCACCAAACACAGTTAAGAAAATAAAAAAGCCATTTGGGGTTTTATTTTCTGATTTTCTTTGTCTTAGTTATGATTGCCCACTCTGAATTTTCCATCATACCTGTTACTAAGGAGGATACCCCTCATAGGATTATGTTTACAGCCAAATCTTCAACTTCACTGCTGCCCTTCTTTTCAGCTCCTACTTCAGCTTATGCACACCTTGCCAAGCAGGCCCTTACTTCTAGTACTTTAAGTCCCAGGGAAAAAAATGGCAAAGCAGACCCAAGCCAGAATCACCATATTTGCAGGAAAAAAAAGTGAATTTTATGATTCCAGGATGAATTCAAAGCCAAAATGTTGTCCCTGTTTTTATTGCATGCCCAAACAATATCCTAAAATATCACATTCTGCGTGTAGCAGGGATAGAAAAAAGTGCAAGAAACTGCATTCCAAGTCTTCCTCTAAGTGCCATACTCACTAACTTTGCAGTTAAGGCATTTATCAGGTTGTCCTATAATACAGTATAGCAGAAGAGCCTGTGACGTCCTTTAGTTTATTACATATTCAAATAAGCCAACATCAGATAAGAAGTTAAATGTAAGTCATTACAGCTTT
The DNA here is from genome assembly GCA_038380795.1 of Pyrocephalus nanus. NCBI lineage: Eukaryota > Metazoa > Chordata > Aves > Passeriformes > Tyrannidae > Pyrocephalus > Pyrocephalus nanus. Next base: position 43,637,535 of record CM076265.1, on the reverse strand, counting down.
ATTATGAACTGTCCTTTTTTTAAGTAGAAACATTTACTGCAATATGTGATATTTTTAGATTAAAAAATATACAGCAAAAAGTAACCAATTAGTAAGTGAAGATAATTTTTTTAAATGTAGAGATAGGTTATGACTTCAGGACCCAATATGGTATGTGCATGTCAGAGAAAACTTTGAAAAGGACACTGGGCAACTTCCCAATTTCTATTTTTCCTTCCCTTCTCTTTTCCTTTTCCTTTTTTTCCTTTTCCCTTACCTTTTCCTTTTCCTTGTCTAGTATGTGAGAAACAAAACCAATATCTGTAAATGTTTCCCAGTTAGTCTGTCCTGTCCATGTGCAATTGAACATTCTGTGAGAGGGAAGAGACACACTTCCCTCTCCTCTGCAGACAGAGACCATGAAGTGACTTCACAAAACTATTCCACATTGATCAATGATCAGAGAAGTACTTAAAAGGCAGAGTGGTTCTGTGTATGGAAACAGCAGGAAGAAACCCTCTGCATATGACCCTTTGTAATGCAAGCCAGCACATGCATTTCTTGCACAAGAAACAAGAATCACCTCAGAGGAATAATAATTTGGAAGTTCAAAATGACACAGAAAGAAAACATTACAGATTTTTTTCAAACAATTAAAAAATAAAAGGTAGAGGAAATGGTATGGTTTTTTATTGTTTGGGGGGTTTCTGGTTTGTTTTGATCACAGTAGCATCACACAATGCAATTTCATATATTTCTCTGGCAGTATGGCTATGGATAAACTAAGAGTGAAAATGAGACATGCTGAGGCCTTTTCATTGCTGCATACCCTGGGCATTTATTTCTAGTAGCCACTGATTTGGGCAACATTTCAAAAAAATTAATTGGATCCCAGCTTTACAAAGGATGCATTGGCACTGTTTAAATTGTTGCCATTAATACTTTTTACTACCCAGTACTGATTTTATTTCTTCACAATTTCTGTTTCCCCCCTTATAGCACTGGTATTTTGCCACCCTTCTTGAAGGAGATAATGATAAAAATAATCCAGTTATTGAATTACCACTCTCTGAAATTATTATTTCACTTATGGGGAGGAGTGGGAACTAATCAATTTGCTCATTGATTGATTGAAGGTGGGTTTAGATATGCAGAGTTTTTAGAGGGCAGAGAAGATCAGAAGGACCTTAGGGAAGTCAGCAACTTCATCATGTCAAAGCATCTACTGTGATACTCAGACAGAACTGAATTGTTAAGGAGCCAGAGATCCTTTTGATTTATATACTCTAAAAAAAAAACCTGTCAGCACATCCTATCCTTTTATAAAAAATGTTGCTTCTTACACTGAGATGAAATGTATCTGATTTTTTTCTAGAAAAGACAAATATTTGACTGAAAAAACTTACAAATTGTTACTGTTCATAATTTTAGCTGAAAGTCATCATATAGAGAAAAACTGAGCTGTAGATACCTAGGCTCTGTCTATAGACATAAAGTGAGATGAGCGACCCAGAATTTAAGTGAGAACTTCAGTGGGATTCATTAATGTTTGAAAGAGCAATATTAATTTCTCCTATTGGTATGTGAGAAAGAAAGCTAACTTAAATATAGCTTGGCTCTCACAAATGCTTTGCTAAATTTGATCTTTTTTCTGATGAATTGGCACTTTGCTATTTGGGCTCATCTCTTACCCTCTGCCTCATCAGCAAACTTTTATCTATTGCTAAAAAACAAATGCTACAAGATGTCTGAGAATATCTTTCATTTCAAAGGACTCCCTAACAGTTATTTTGATGCAATATTCTGTTAGTGAACAAAATGGTTTGTCTGTGTAGTTTTATTTAAGTTCTTGAGAAAGTGACCTATATTTTTATTTTTAAAGAACCACGTTTACAAAATACAGAAAACTAAACTGTATAATTATAGGTTTATACAGTTAAAACTAAACTGTATAAGTTTAACAACTAGGAAAACTTTATTTTTTGTAATGTTCTATAATAATCTTTGACTGATACCATGATGATGGTATTTTTGTGTCAGCCTTTTAAAAATTGTTAATGTGCCTTGAAAACAAGTTATTCAGTGACCAAGATGAAGAAGTGTAGGCAAAGCAACTCACTGAGTATGATTGATTGGTATTGTGAAATCAAGATTCCTTTAAAAAACATTATTATTTTCAACAATGGTCAGATTATGCTACACATAATCAGTGCTCACAGGAAAAATGTGGTATAAAAACCTTACTGCAGCCATTGAGAGATTTGCTAAGAAATTAAATGATGAGAAAAATTGTATCAGTAGTTTTTAATCCCTGTGTTCTCAGGAATGGGATTTTGTCACCCTGACCTAAAATCAAAATATTCAAAGCTGTTTTTTTTTTCTATGGAGCTAATTGAGCATCTTTCAGCAGCTGAAGAGAATTGAAATCTAAAAGTTCTGGTTCAAAAAGGTCCTTGCATATGAAATTAATGTAATCATGACTGGAGAGCTACACTTTGTGTACTGAATTTGACAGGCAACTCAAACATCTAGACAGGTAAGAGCACTGATACTGCTTGTTAATATATTGCAAAAAGAAAATCATTGATTGCATTTTTATTCTCATATTCTTGCTAATATAGGGCAGAATTCTGTCAATGAAAATAATATTCTTAATATACTGTACAGTAGCTCATGTTCAAAAGGGAGATCTTTCTACTCGTATGTGAAACTGAGAAATTAACACCAAAAAATGAAATTCATATTTGTACACCAAAGAATACATGCTAATATAAAAAAAATATTATTAAGTAGTCTCTCAGTTAATGCATTATTTTAGGGGTTTAGTTTGTTTATTTTGCTTGTAAGAAATTTTAGTAATTGAAAATATATTCAACAAGTTCCAGAAAATGTATGTGTACTGAAATTGAAAACAAAGTCACCAACTAACACTCAAAAAGCTTTTAAATAAATATTTGCCATTTCTCAAAGAAGTGGCTTTCTATAACATTCCACATATAATTGACATCCAAGACCAAACTTCTGAAGAGGAAATAGTCTTGAGTATATACACTGTTCATGTTCTCAGCAAACCTTATGCATGTTCTTTAAATTTAATCATATTTACAAGTGCTGCCTTGAGGGTGACTGAACTGTCAACTGTAAGAAGAGAAGAACTTGTGGGTTTTTTTGCAGATGCCTAGCAAAAAGACAACTGATAATTCAATTCAGACTTTGGATATTAATGCAATGCAGCTTGAAATATGAGGAACAGTATCACTGAGGACAAGCAAAGATAAAAACCTAGAAATCCACATAACGAATAGTACAGCCCAAGATGAGGTATCATAAGCCTCACAACTATGTCTTTCCCCCTAATTGGTCACTAAAATGCACAGCAAACACCCTCTGTAAAGAAAAAAATTATACTGAAGACCTGAACGGAATATTCAGAATAAGAATTGACACATACTGCTCAAAGAAAAAAGATTTTCCTGGAAGCTGATGACTGATTGGGAAATCAGAATGCTAGAAGCTTTGCCCCAGGCCAGTAACCTTCTGTCAATCTTGGAGCCTGTTTGGGTTGGGATTTTTTTGATCTAAGATAAAAATTTTATATTAATTTCTTTGCATTGGTAATGGCAGTGACACAAGGTCATTTACTCAATATATGAAGTTTCTGAAGGGAAGTGTTATCTGAGAACATGTCACTTTTCCTGATTTATCAAAAAAAAAAATAGTCAAAATTCTTTGTTTCAAGTCAAGTAAGGCAAAGGAAAACTCAGCTTTTATCAATGTTTAAACATTTCCAGGATCATTCTGGTAAGATAAGGGGACATGTTGTTGATTTTACTTTGAAGAAAATGCAATAAGAATTTGGACTATCTATTCAATAAGTCTGCAATTCTGCTGCCATAAACTAATCCTTTGAAAGTGAGTATATTTATTTATATATGTATGAAAGATTATATTTTGCAGAATAAAAGGCACATTTCTGAACTAATTCCGCTGTGCAACTTGAGGTCAAAAATTCCTTCATAATTTCAATAAATGATCAGTTGGCTGCATGGGCTTACTCTCCTTTTATTTTTCACGGCTTCCCCAGAAACAGCTCTGAACGTGCCAGATCTTGGAATCATGCTGAAATCTGGCTGGTGATAGTAAATTTAGATTACTCCTGATAGAAATATTCTGCTTGGGAACAGAATTGAACTATGAATTTTGATTGTGATCCAAATTTGCCAGTAGAAATATTTTTTGTATAAAGACAGCACTTTTTGACACACTGTTTACACATGACTTTATTTAAAAATAAAACAAAACTGCATTAAGTCTCAAGATATACTTTGAAATAAATGGTCAAAAGTTTTCACTTTGAAAATACAAATACATTATCCAGCCTTTTTTGCAGCCAAGTTTTAGTAATTGATTCAATGATTCTCCACATCTATACGTTCCACACATCAACTAAAAATCACAAAACAGTCAAACAATATTTTGAACCTGAATTCTAAACATGCTTATGACATTTAAGTAATAAGACCATCAGAAAATACTAAGAGAGGGAAAAGAAGGGGAGAGAAGATTGATAAAGATCTTTTCATCTTCTAATAGTCCTCATTTTTTAGTTATGTAGAATACGTTACTTATTTTTCCCATTAGAAAAAAGTTAAATTCTTCATGTAAAAAAAGTGAACTGATGAGCCCTAATTTTTTTTGAAAATACTGAAAAATGTGCTGAAAAAAAAGGATTTATAAAAGCTACTTGTACCTCCTTTAAGTACTGTTAGCTAGTACAGCTAACAAGTAATATTAGCAAAGACAATGCTGGCAAAAAAAAGTGTGTGTGTGCTTGAACTTTTTAATAAATGTATATAACATTAAAATTATTATAAATTTGTAGTGCATTATGAAGCGTTATATAAATGTTAATTATTATGTCTGCTGCAGTAATGTAGTCTCTTCTAAAGCTCACTCTTTCAAAAATTTTATCCTTTAAATAGAAAAATCATGCCAGAAGGTATATTAATATACCTTTTATATATATCATAATATGATTAATATTAAGAAATGGAAAATCATTCCCCCTTACTGCTTATTATGTAAAATTAACATCAGAGATTATTCTGTCTAAATAGCTTTGTCCTAGGATTTTATGGGGTTTTTGCCCTACTAAACCTAGATCATACAGTGAATGTAATTATAATATAATATACTTCAAACTGAGACCTAGCAACAGGAATTTAGTCACTGACAATGTGGTATGGTGCTATTCCTAGCTGATGAGGCATTTTCTTTTAATTTCAAGCAATCAGTATACAGGTGAAGCATGCTTTATGGGCAGTCCTGGAGAGGGAAAGCTTCCCTCTTTTCCCAAAACACACATAAGAGATATAAAATGCCATATAAACATTTTCCACATCATCATGTTTCCCAACAGGACCACTTCTGAGGAAGAATTTTTGGCTTCTAGTCTTGTTCTATTTCCATGTTAAATTTTCCTGTAGAAAAAGGTTGCCTGATGTCTTCTTTCCAGTTCAGATGAAGTTCACCAGTTCCTAGGTCTTTTCACATTATTGTGCCTCAGGTTTCCTCTTCTTCCAAATCCTTCTTGAACAGGGCAAAAAGAAAAATAAATCCTCTCTATCCAGGATATCTAGCATGTTTTGATCCTGCTTAATTTTTAACTTTTAATTTAAGTAAATTATCTATCTTGTCTAACACAAGAGTATGTGTCTTGTTTATTATTTGGCATGTCAGCAGAGATTACTATCAGATATTTACCTCATAGTAATCACCTATTGTGGCTACAATGGGACTTGACTACCTGTCCAGTGGACAAGACACCGAGCATTAATGATGCTGTGTTGGGACTCTACTGTATTTTCTTTTTCTGGAAGTCACTGAAGCATGTTCTGACATGCATGAGAAGATTCCAGTAACTGTCAGACAGATTATCTGTATTTTTCTAACTGCCTAAATTGTTAATATTATGAACTGCATATGGCAAAATACACTTTACAGCATTAGGCACCAATGGTGAGATACCAATATGAATTTTCTTCTGACAGAGATTGACGACCTAGAAGCCACACAAAGCATGTGCTGACTTACAAGATATGCTTCAAGTACATTAGGGACAAGCCCTCAGCTCTTGATCTTCTTGGTCTCTGGCAGATCTTCCTGGCCTTGTTTTTTTCATCTTTTTTTTTTTTTAATTGTTCTAAACACAAATATAAATTGAACAGTTACCAATTTATATTCATGCAAGATTTTATTTGAGTCTCCTCCCACAGTTTCCTAGCATCAGCATATAAAATACTTACATCTGCCAAAACCTACATTTTTATGTCCCCAGGTGAAAGCTGAGGTTAGAATTGCAACTTTCATATAGAAACAAGGTGGAAACACTCATCTTACAAATCAGGCAATAATGCATGAGACTCATGCATCAGACTTATGTTCTGCAGCCAATGCTGCTATGGGTAGTCTACAAGTCTCTTTAAATGAAAGTGTAAAGATTTCCTCAGGTCTACATTGGAGACAGAATACTTCATACCAATATTGCTGTTACATGAAGTCCATTCATATACTTATCACTTAAAAATGTCAAACTAGCTTTGAAGATTCTTACCACAATTATTATTTCATCACCTTCTTACATTTTATGTATGAAATGGCTATATATTCTTTCACAGCAATCATTGACTTTTTAATAACAGTGGCTGTTCATTTTTTGTATAACCCTTTCTTTACTTTCTATTTTCCTGGAATGGCAAATTGCTATGTCCTCCACATTAACAGGAAAATATAGGAAATAAATCTGTAATTATAATAAATAATGAAATTTTGTAAAAACAAACCATTTTCTGGAAGAATAAAATTTGAAAAATAAAATACTACTGAAGAGTCTGAATGACAAAGATTTTAGCCACTCTTTAGTCAGTTCAGTCAATGTTTTCCAGCAGTCTCACAGGAACTAAATTAATCCTGAAGAGAACAAGTTAAGTTTACTCTATCACGCAGGATGATTTGTCAGGTTTCTGAATTCTGGGCCTTTCCTACAGCACAAAACTGAAGAAAGGTGCACTGTTAGTGTCACAGTGAATACATTCCATATTTTATTGGCAGGGCAAAAGTTAGAGTGCCATTCTTCACCTTTCCTCACTGAAAAGGACTTCCTTTTTCCCTGTAGGTGAAATATAATATCCACTGCAAAAAAACCCGAGACTAATCTGATTTGGTGGTCCATCAGCATAAATTCTTGACTTTCAAAAGCCCTGCAGTGCCAAAAGAGTAGAAGACCATTGAACCACTGTTAAACTGTGGATACCCCAATTTCTCCATAATGCAGTCTTCACAAACCTATCAGCTGCCTCTTCTTGGGATAGAACAGCTTTGTGCATTCAGCAGCCAGGAACTGATGGTCATGATTCACAGAACACTTAGCATAGGGAATCTTTGCTCCAAGAATTATTCAAGCACTATTACATTGTACACACACATACTTTTGGAGGGAGAGTTAAAGATGCAGAACTCTTCTACCATTAATCTGTGTGGTTATACTGCTCTAGTCTCTTGATGGCCACTGAACCTCCAGCCCCCCACAAAAAGTTTCCCCTGGTGTCCTGAAGAGTAAATTGATGCCAGAATATAGCCTGAGATTTTAGGCGCTGCCATGGAGATGGAAGTTAATGTGGATGGGAGCCTGGATCTCTCACATCCTTAGTAAAAAAACCCTGAGTATGAGTCTGGCATAGCAGTTTGAAAAGGAGCAGATTTGCAAACTCAAAGCATGTCACTTCGTATCTGCCAAATGGGGACAATCTGTTGATATGATCAAGAACTTATTTTTTTTCCTTCTTTGTGTCACTTTGCATCAATCTCACAAGAACTCCTCGTGAAAGCTTCCCATGAGCACAAACCTTCTCCAAGTTACATATCTCTGGACAGAGAACAGAGACATACCCTATTGACCTTCTGTTCTTTGGGACTCCGAACACCCACTTTGCAGTGAAAAGGGAGGCAACCTCCCACTAGAAAACTTCATCTTTGTTTTCAAGGAAACCAGGAGTTGCAATACATTTTGCCTGAAGCATCTGTAAGCATGCAGCGAGAATGCTTTCCAGAGCAAACCTAATCTAGCAGACTGCTGTGTGAGTGAGTCCCAAGGTGACTCTACATTAAGAGAGAAGCCAGACTTTAGACTAACCAATAATGTAGCACCTCCACTCATTACAAGAGCAGAGTTTAGGCACCTTGGCACTCTTGGACTCTTAGCACTGCTAAAGTTAGATGCAGTTGATCAGATTTTAAACTTCGTTGCCTAAATCTGATATAAATTTCTTGTGATTCCTCTTGCAAATCTGCATCCAAGTTCACAAGGTTATACAGGAATTCTGTTGCAGAGCCAGAAACTAAATCCCAAGCTCTTGAAAAAACAAGTTATGTAAACACTGGATGTTTTAGCTGGAAAACAGAACACATTTTTCAGTTTATCCTGATAGTAAAAGCAGTTGTTAAAGGCTTTCAGGGATGAAGAGGGGTGTGCACTATGTGACCTGAGAGAGAGCATGTCTTTTGCTGATCCAAACCTTTCTTTCAACTGAAAATCTTTTTTTAAGCCAAATTAAAGATTATTTATGATGTTGTATGATTGCAGCTCATTTTAAAACTCAAAAATATTATTTTAAAATGCCAAAAAGAAAATTGCTGGAATTAACTATTTTGACCTTTTTTTTTTTCCAATTTTGTCAAATCATTTTAGAGCAGGAAGCTATACCAACAAACACTCTTACTTTCTGAAAACTACTCAGTAATTTGGTGTGCCCTAAAGAAACTTCAGCATTCTATGAGTCCAAAGATAGCTTCTTACTCATCAAGCTATTCTTCCTCACTAATAAGTTGCTGATAATAGAGATATTCTCCTCCCCACAAAAAATTCAGCTGTACTCCCATTGCCAATACTGATCTTAAAGAACTTTTAACTTGTAAATTAAAGAGAAGCTTTTTTAAATTAAAAGAAAATCACATTCTCATGCATTTGAAATTTTCTCAAGGAAGCCTTATATTAATTAAGATGAAAAAGTTTTCTTTTTTTTTCAATCAAACCTAATTACAGTATCTGAAAGTACAGCTTCTTTGAACTCATTTCACAGAGGAAGGGAGGAGGAACTCCTTGTTATTTTTTTCATGAGAAAACAAGTTTTGATCTAATCACATTTGGTTAACCAATTTTAGTGGAGTCTATGCTTTTTATATGTCCCTAAGAGGTATAGGAAAAAAATATTTGGGTAGCAGGGGAATTACAATATTATTTATGAACCTTAAAAACATAACATCCCACATTTGAATGAGGACTCTGAAGTTCGTGTTTTTCTAGGAAACCTCCTTGATCTGGATATCAAGCAGATAATCTCAGAGGAAAAGGGTTTAGTTTTATCTGAAACTTCTGTATCTAGTCAGAATTCAAGGGTGATTAGAGGCCTCTTCTGCTGATACTTCACTGTATAATTGACACTGTGTTATCACAGCTCACAGAAAGTGATTTTTCATTACTGTTCCAATGAAAAAGAGAATTCAAAGGGCAACATCTATCATGCTGGATGTGTTTTGGCAGAGTCTATTGCTCATCTCTGTAGAACAAGCACCAGGCTCCGAGTGCCACTGCAGCACCAGGTGGTACTTGAGGATAAGGTGTTTTGTGATCATTCACCTAATTTGTTTCCTTATATTCAGCTCTGGAGCAATATCCCTTTTCAATGCTGATTTCTGTCCCAGCATCTTCCAAGACTCTGTATAGTGATGCACTGTCTCTATGCCAGGCAGGAATACTCTCAAGCAATACCACGGTCAAAGAGCAACATATGTATCTCTTGGGGAGCCATTACGTGTTTAAAATAATGCCTACGATTCTTATTTGTTAAAATTGTGGATGGGGGCTATTACTGAGAGCCCTGTTCCCAGGGCTCTGATCTCCAAATGAGGGAAGTCTCTGTTAAAATCTGAGAGGAACTGAACAAAATAAACTGCCAAGTCTGAAACATTCTGCTGAGGGAGATGTGGTCTAGGGCAGAGGGGAGCCTGCACTTCTGTAAACTGATGGAATCTTTTAGCTCCAATATTTGACTTGTTAAAATTTGACCTCAGCCAAAGGCAGCATTCTGTGGTCCCAGGATGACAACAGTTTAGGTCCAGATTAGAAGGAAAAGAGATCTGCAGAAGTCTCCAGAGGGGCTGGGCCTGTCAACAGCAAGGCTGCTTCTCTGAGCTGCATGTGCAAGTTCAGTGGGAGCCAGACAGAGACTACCTACTCATGTCAGATGAACAACTTAATGGCCTCCAAACTATAGACTTGAGCTACCAATGAGCTTGAAAGTTAAATAACATATTCCAAGTGTAGAAGAAAATATTACATTTTGAATTGTAAATTCCCCAAATGAATTCTTTCAGTGACTTTTCCTCCTGAAAGTGAGCAGTGACTTCACCTTTGCCTGAGTTTCCTCATCTGTATAACAAGGTTGATGATGCTTAGAAGTATATCCCGTAGCAGCTTGGCAATGTTGTTTTAAAGTAGCACAATACTGAAAAATGCTAATTATAATAATTCCTGTGACTGTACCCACCCCAAGTAATTATAACATAGCAGGAAAAAAAAAAAAAAAGTACTTGTATTGGAATAACATCACAGTTTATTTAAGAAGAGATTGTTTTCTGTACATGTCTCAGTCTTCTCCAAACATAAAAATACAGTAAGCTGAAGTTATTCCATATTTATCCAGTTTTGAATTTTAATGAACATGAATGCCATAAGTCCATGAAACTTTTAAAACCCAAAGATGAATTAGATTAATTCACTTCTCAGCTTGTCATGTTCTGGCAAAAGGTATTGTACAGACTTTTAGGTAAATAATGCTTAATATAATTTAATTATTTAGCTATATAGTGCATTCGTTTCAGCTCTAGAGAGATAGTGATTAAAAGGCAGAAGCTGAGAATCCTAGTATCACGATGCAAATTTTGAACATGTTCTTAAGCAATCACATTAAAAATCACCTAAATTACCATAATTTTCCTGAAAAGTCTGAATTTATTCCAGTTCATAGGTGCCAAAGGTGATCTTTCTTCTTCTTTAGTGCTGTCATACTGCTGTCCTAGGGAAGCATGAAATTAAACTAATACTGCAGCTCTTGTAAGTTCAGAGGAGTTGTAAGCAGATTCAGTTGCTGATAAGAAGAATAAAACTCTGGGTGGGGGTAGAATTTCACTGGCTGGGCTGTGGGCAGACACTGTCTGGAGTAGCAGAGAACACAGAAGGTGGGAAGTGTTCTAGTCCATTAAAGACATCAGAAACGAAGATTAAAACAATTTGATGTGCTTTAAGTTAGTAGCAAGTGTGGGTTTGCAAAGGGGGGAAGGGTGGCAGTGCTGGGAAGGCACCGGCCCACTGGCTGCTGGCTGTCACAGCCAAGCCAGGGCTCAGCGCTGAGGGGCACACACCACAGCCCCTGAGCAGCAGCACTGGCACTCCCATTCAGTCTCAAAGAGGAAAAGCAAATGGGAGCATCTGGCACGAAGCTGCTCTAGAAAAGCTGTTTCAGTGAGTGGGCTATTAAATGCCTGGGGTCTGTCACAGGCAGTCCGGACTAAGAGGAAGATGGAAAAAGCAAGGCTTCTGCTGTGCCTTCTGTCATCTGTCTCAGTCCAGCCCTTTGTTTTCACCAGCATGATCTCCACTCATCAAATCCTAATTAGAATTAACTTCTTTGTAAGAAATAACTGAAACGGATTTATTACAAGCAGGGTTTCCATGGTTGCCTCATGATGAGAAGTTTTTGTGACCAGGGGTGTTCTGCAGTTGCCTGTGGCTGCAGTTCTGTTGCAGCCACGACCTGTTAATAGTTGTGATCATGTTACTGTTGCTTACTGTTGTTGTTTAGAGGCGAGCCGGGAAGCCTGTAAGACAATGAGACCACCCAGGGCTCATTGCCAAGGAATCATGCGGCAGGGACAGGGAAACAATCTGATGGGTTGGTTAAACCAACCAACGGACTGGAAAAGGGAAGTGTGAGCTGGCCCTGAGAGACCCAATCGAACTCAAGAAAAAAGCTACATCGCCTTTTAAGGAAGGAGCAGAGCTGAGCATAGGAGGGATGAGGGAATAGTTATGCAAATTGAGAGGCCTTAAAAGAACTGCCCCCCCATCTCGGGTGTGCTCTCGGGCCCTGGCACGAGGCAGACCTGACTGCACCCAATGCACGCTGAAAATAGAGTTCTTTGTTTCACTTAATTGGCCATCTTCGAAATTTTAATAAGAGATATTTCTCACATCTTTTTTAACTCCATCTTCTGCATGTTGACTCTCCATCTGCCCAGATTCTCATGTTGCTTTCAACCCTTCCAGATAGTTCCCTTATCTTCATTTCTCCTCAGGAAGGTGAGAGACCCCAAAAGCTTTGCTGCCTCTGTCTGAGACCCTTCTCTCTTAGAACACTTCTAACAATTTAGTCGTGTTCTGGTATTTTTAGAAGGCAACCCAGAAGTTTCACTGCACAAGAAAAGAAAGCGATTTCCAGCTTCATGTAGAAACATAGGCACTTCTAGTTCATTTGTTTTTTATCTTAATTATCAACACATTTTTCACCTGTCTGTAATTTATTCATTATCATTAGTCGAGTGATAGGAAAGGCAGGGGTAGGAGTGAAGAAGGAGATAAGTGTACTTGTCAAAATAGGAAACAAATCCTCTAATAATACTGAAGAAAATGAATGTTCTCAGTAGGTATCAAAAGGCAAGATCCATTAATTGCTTCAAATTTTTGTAGCATTGGAAAATGCAAATACAGAGGCTTTATTTTCCAGTCACGTGATAGTGTGTCTTATTTGTAATGAGCTGTCCTGAGGAACTTCATTTTGCTCCTTGAAAGGGTGTCTGTTCTGATCATTGCTGGTCTAAATAACAACACAGCGATGAAGGGGAAATGGAAACCTGGTAGCAGAGCTAAGGAACCTGTCACCACTCCCTCCCTCTAGTTCAGACACAGCATGCCAAGCAAGGCATTTAGCACATGTTTAACCTTGAGTTACTCAAAGTCGATAGTACATAAGTATGCACCGAAAGCAAGCTCATACTGTGTGATTGCTAGAGTAGGAATGCATCTAGCAGAGATCTTTGCTGCACTGGGGTCTTTCGTTTCTTGCTGAGGAATGACCATCCTGCTACAGCCATTAAGGCTACTCATTTGGTCACCTATTCAGTACCAAAAAAAAACACATTAGTACAGCCGAGGCCTTACCATCAGGCTTCAGTCTGTATCACTCTGGGAAATGCTGCTGCAAAAGCCAATTATAATAAATAAATATTATAAGACAGAAAAAAATCAATAATGAATAGATGTGATCTGATTACTAACATTTGTAATAATAGTTTATTGTTCTATGCCACATGTAGCTTTCATCTTCTCTCTCTACACTCTGTCAATTTAATTTTCCATTCTGCTGTTCTGTTACCTAAAATAATCAAACACATACCGTGCCCTGGAAAGTATACAAATTAAAAGTTGCATTTAAATCTCCATGAATGGGCCTGTCACAACGTTAATTGGAATAATAATGGAATAAATATGAAATAAATTTCATATTTGATATTAAATTGTCCGGATTCTGCTCCAAGCTTGACTACTGTCCATCACAAACTTCCTTTTTACTGGTCGTCGGAGACTGAAGTGGTCAATGGCTTACACATTGTTAAGTCACCAAAAGACTTCTGTCCACTGTAGCAAACTGCAAAGAAATAGCTGCTCATCTACGGAAGCTCATCCCTCACTGAATTTGGACCAGTCCCTACCAATTCGACTTCAAAAAGACTTTGAGAAAAGATAACTGGGTCCTATTGTCCAACTATCCCAGATGCAGAAGCTGCAAACTGGATTTCCAGGTAAAGGAAGAGGCTGATAAGAGGCAAATCCTGCCAGGTGTGACAGTCCTTCTTATCATGCTAATGTCCTCCCTCATGTGATGACTCAGCTGTGAAAACCCCTCTGGTGAGAACTGAAGACATTCTCATTAAGCCTGAGCTATTCATCTCAGATGATGAACCCTAATGGGCCATGACTGATTCAACTAGGCTGACAGCTGCCACATCCTAAAAGGTGTCAAAGATTCCTGAAATGTCCCATGATCCAGTATTACATCACCCAGGGGGTGTTTCCACCCAGCCTCCACACAGTATAAACGCCATGAAAAAAGCAGTTTTATGGACTCTGCCCCTGCCACTTGACAGATACAATCTAAAACCATTGAGAAGACCAGAAGCAGAGGACCAATTCCTCGGAATCTACAGAGTAGTGATATCTTTTTCTACTAAACTATTTCACCGTCACTGTCTTTCTCTCCCCCCTGTGCCTCCCTCTCTCTCCCCTCTTTCTTTTTCCTCCCTTGAACCCCTCATTTACTGTTAAATAAAATCCATACTATTGACTTTGGCATATGTCTCATTTGCACCTTAATTCGAGCAGAGGCATCTCTCTAATAATTTTAATAATCGGATTGTAACACTTTCTTGTATTCTTCTTTCCCTCACTTCCTCTATTTGTTTCATTATTGATTGAGTAATGATAGCAAACAACAACCTGAGAGGTTCTTCTTCTTCTTCCATCCCTTTCTCCTCAGCAGCTTCTCTTCTCAGCTGGGCATGAAGGCCAAGGGTGTGCACAGGGTAGCTGCTGATTCATGTGTCTTCCTGAACACCCACTCAGCTGGGGAAAAACATTCCTTCACCAGGGAGCCACACTTGGGTCCTCAGATCCAAAAACCACCAATGAGCCTACCCAAAGGCCTGTTATACATAATATACGGCAATGAGTTCTACATTACATATAAAGTAGTACATTTTTACATGCTATAAGTTTTTTTCCTGTTTGCATTATTCTTTCTACCGTGTCTACCAAAAAAAAAAAAAGAGAAAATACACGTCAGCCAGATCAGACTATAACCAGAGTTTACTTAACAGCAGTCAGAAAATCCTCTAATTTTCTTTCCAATGCAGTGACTTAGACTAGGCATCAGCACTACAGAAATTAAAGACAGTAAGTACAGTACTCTGCAGCCACTAATTCATAAAATTTGGAGAGATTTACACCAAAGTGTTAAAAAAAAAAATTATGTCTGCAGCAACAGAAGCACTAAAGTTTTGTCGACATGTCAATCTATAACTGCTTGAGCAAAGCACGGCAAAACAGAAATCCTTGACATTCTGCTGTCACTGGGTTTGGGTCTTGGGGTTTTCTAAGGTGACAAGATTCAACTAAACTAAAATGAGCTAGAATGTTAATTTCTCTCTCTAGCTTCTTATCTGCTGGAATGAATCAGCTATCCAAATACATAGCTGATTAAACTCAGTTGCTATCACTAGACCTATATCAAGAGCAAATTTGATTCAAGGGAAGTATTATTCATTGAAATGCTGGGGTGTGACATTTTTAAACATGCAGATGTGACTTAAATATATTTACAGGGAAGACATCTGGGAAAGGAAAGAGTATGGCTTTTCCCAGTCATCATGAGTATGTGGCATCCATGAATGGCACACAATATGCAATCAGTGTGAAAAAATCCACCTTACTGTTCATAAAGCACATGGCAGCTCCTCTGCATGAAATATGTATTTCTTCTCTAACAGTAGTTCAAGTATCAAAGTAATTTATTTTTCATTTTCAGTGCAGACACATTTATTAGCGAAGTTAATAAGACAGTCTTTGTCAGAACATATTGTCTGTTGTCAAGATCTAAGGATTAACATTGTATTGTATGCCTGAATAAAATTACTTTCCCATAAGATTTGCTATACCAAGTTAGTTACATGGTCCAGTGGGTCTGGTGCCCTGCCAGATGGCAATAAATAAATGGCAAATAAATAAAATTTCAGAGAAAAGTTTAATTCTAATACACCAACTCACTCTCACATGCATTATGTACCTTGATAATTGTTGCAGTACAGAACACAGAAGGAAATGTTTCCTTCCAACCTCTGCAGACAATTAGTTTATGCCATGAAACCTGGCATCTGATTACCCTTATCTGCCAGGCATAGCCACTAACACCACTATCAGAGATTCTTTCAGGATTACAACAGCCTTATCACATCTCTGGTTATGATAAGAAACTGTAAAACATTCAGAAACCTCTGCAAAAATCCAGATGAATTAGTTTTTAGTAACAAGAGCTTTATAAAGGAACATGTTCTCCCAGCTCTGGTCACTCATAAATATGCAGAGTCTAATAACTAATTATCTCAGATTTTCAGGAGATTATTTTTCTGGGAATCTGTCAACAGAGATTTTATTTTAGATATGGCCCTAGCTTCTCAGATACAGTTAGTTTATGATTTCCAGACATTTGATAAATGCCTGGAGGAAGGTCTTTTGTATGTGATATGTCTCCCTCACTCTGAACTAATTAATTGTTACAAACATGGAAAATATCCATTTTGCTATGGTAGTGAACTTTTCAGATCTTTTCATTTGGAAGATCAGAAACAATCCAATCAAACTGCTTACCACCTGGCTTCT
This sequence comes from Pyrocephalus nanus, assembly GCA_038380795.1. Lineage (NCBI taxonomy): Eukaryota > Metazoa > Chordata > Aves > Passeriformes > Tyrannidae > Pyrocephalus > Pyrocephalus nanus. The sequence goes on along the minus strand of CM076265.1, from coordinate 43,621,010 downwards.
CCACATCACATTTTGCAGTCAAATTAAATAAAATTATCATTTCCAATTTGAAAATAAAAGTGAAAAATAATTATTCAACAGTGACCTGTGTGGTCCTTTAATTAGTGCTCTGTGCTTTCCTAAAACACAACTGGTTTGATTTTTGCTGGGTTTCAGCTCCTAAAAGTGGCAAGTGCTGTGAGCCCTCCTGGAGAGGCATTAGGAGGGGGGCAGGGAGAAAGCGAGGAGGATTAGTTTTTTACCCAACAGCATCCCCTGTTGATGTTTTTAAAAATGCTAATGTTTCACTTCCAAAGCACTTTCCTGCCATCCCCAGTCAGGAGAGCAGGGCAGCTCCCAGGGCTCAACAGCAGACCTGGAGAGTCAGGAGTGAGGAACTGGAAAGACTTAGTGTCCCCAGGAGACACACAGGGGACTCTTTAAGGGAAAACTATTGGCCTAATAATTCAAAATAGTGTATGTTTCAGTACCATAAAAATCTCAATCACTGGAGCCTTGAGCACCACAAGAGACACTTGTTAATTTAAAACAGACCATCTCGAGCTGTTGCGGTTTCTCCCAGTGAGCCCTATATCCTCACAGAACATATGCCCATGTTCCTCTCAGTTATGTGGCAGCTGTCAGCCCCAAATTGGCTTCCAGGTGTTCATAGAAAAAATGAATCTTTGAGTGTACTCTTGCAAATACCTGTATGGCTAGTCAGAAATGATTTCTAGATGCCTTAATAATGAAATGTACACTTATGAAATCCTTTTCTCCCAAGGGAAGAACTTTCAATTTGCACTTCTAGGGGTATTGAATTTTTTCCTTATATATGAACAGAAGCTTGCAAAATATATAAACAGGTGGAGGCAGAAGTCTGAATATACATCTACTGATTTCTCAGCATCTTGCTTCCTTTATCTATTAAATTGGGTTAACAGTACTTCTGCACCTCCCAGGAGTGTTGTGAAAGATTACTCGTTAAAGTTTGTATAGTATTTTGAGATCCTTGGTGGCAGATGCTACACAAGTGCAGAAACACATCACTTGTTATATATGAATGGCAATTCACTCACAGCCTCAGCGGTGTTCAGTAGGGGAGTAAGTGAAGAATACCAAATGCTGCAGGCTCAAATAAAAACGAGCTCATCAAAATAAACGATTTACCAGAGGCTTCCAAGCACCCCTCTTCATGCAGATGAGATGAAGAGTTCATCCCCTTCTCTGCTTGACAACAGAGAATAAGCCATAGCATTGCACATTACTAACAGTGGTTGTAGCATTATTCTCTGTTAGAGAATTTCACTTTATTGTACAGCCCCATTAACTGATGAATTGAGGTCAGAATGGTTCATATTATCACTGTGGATATAGAAAAAACTTGGCTCAAACATGGAAACCAAACCAACTTTCATAATGAAAAAAGCCTCAGGGATAAAGGCATAGTGATACCTGTGGGTATTGCCTTATAAGACTGTCTTTTTTCCCTCCCCTTCATTTGCTATTCAAATCAAAAACAAAGCTTGTTGTGATTAAAAAAACAAACATCAAACAAACAAAAAAACCCAACAAAAACACACACACACAAAAAAGACACAACTTTTGAATTTGGGGGAAGGAGCCATTAACATTTCTTTGTGATCTACAGAAGGAAAGATTACTACATCTTCAGCTCTGCGAAGAGCAACCAGTCTGAACTCTTCTTTAATTCTGCGGATTTATACTGACACAGTTACCCAAGCTCCTTCTGCAGACAACCTAGCTCCTCAGAGCAGCAAAGTCTCCAGCAGATTCACAGGTCCTCAGTACTCCACAATTTCTGAAATAAAAAGTTTTCATAAGATAGGACTTTCTGGTTTAGACAAATCTGTTCAGGTTTTCTGTACCTACAAACTTGATATACAGTCTGCACAAACTGACCCTTAGAACAAAACTCTGATAATGAAATTTCTAACTCTCACTTCAGCTGCACTAGAACTAGTTCAATCAAATCGGACCTTGTGACAGGCCAGGTATGTTATATCCCTGCCCAAGGAGCAGTTGCAGCTGCATAGTAAGAAAACAAGTGGGGAAAGACTTTTAAAGTGGATCAGAACATAGAAATTTTGGAGTCAATTTTTCTTTTATCCAGAACCAGACAGTTCAACTCCAGGACAGCCCTGTAACCCCAGCCATGTTCTGCAGTTTGAATCACCCTTAATCCTGAGCACCACTGTAACTCATCATGGCTAGGCTTTGCGAACGAAGATTTGAGAAGGGCTCTACCCACACTTGCTACAAGCGCGCTGATGGCTAAAAAGGCCAATGCAAGATAGACAAGTCTGGTTGCAGAAGGCGCAGCAGAAAGACTCCCCAGGTGATATCGACGAGACGCAATTCTTTCTGCGTTGTCTTTTCTCTTCGAGAGTGATCCTGCGTGTGTTCTCAAAAGCAGCAGCAGCGTTATAGATGGTGTGTCTCCAGGCCTCCCGACTGGAGGCCAGGGTAGACCAGTGGTGGTGATCAATATGGCCAAGGCTGAGGGATTGTTTCAGGGAGCCCTTGTATCTCCTCTTTGGGGCTCCTCTCTTGCGGCAGCCAGTGGCAAGTTCCTCATAGAGCACGATCTTAGGGAGGCGGTGGTCCTGCATCCTGGAGACGTGTCCTGCCCAGCACAGCTGTGTTCTCAGCAGCATGGCCTCAATGCTCATGACTGCTGCCTGTTCAAGGACAGACATGTTGGTCACAAAGTCAGTCCAGTGGATGTTTAGGATTGTACGGAGGCAGCGCTGATGGAAGCGTTCTAAGAGACGCAAGTGGTGGTGGTAAATGACCCATGATTCAGATCCATATAAAAGGGTAGACAGTACAATGGCTCTGTAAACACTGATCTTAGTACTTTTCTTCAGGTGTTTGTTTTGCCACACTCTTTTATGGAGTTTACCAAAAGCTCTGTATGCCTTTGCTAACCTGTTGTCTATTTCAGCATCAATCTTACCATCTGAGGAGATGATGCTTCCCATGTAATTAAACTGCTGGACTGATTTGAGCTCTGTTTCGCCAATGGTGATATGGGGATGATGGGAGACTTCCTGAGGTGCAGGCTGATATAAAACTTCTGTCTTCTTCAAGCTGACTTCCAGACCAAAAAGCTCAGCAGCCTCTGCAAAGCAGGATGTTAAATGTTGCAGAGCTACTTCTGTGTGGGCAACAAGGGTGGCATCATGAGCGTAAAGCAGCTCACGGACAAGATGATTTAGGGTCTTAGTGTGGGCCTTCAGTCGCCTTAGGTTGAATAGGCTCCCATCGGTACGATATCGAATGTAGACACCGTTTTCATCATTGAGGTCTGCCATGGCCCTTTGGAGCATCATGCTGAAGAAGATTGCAAATAAAGTTGGTGCGAGAACGCAGCCTTGCTTCACACCATTGGCTATTGGAAACGGCTCAGAAAGTGCGTCCCCATATCTGACTTGATCACGCTGGTCCTCATGAAGTGAGATGATCATTTTGAGGAACTTGGGAGGACATCCTAAATGTTCCAAAATCTGCCACAGACCTTTTCTGCTCACAGTATCGAAAGCCTTGGTGAGATCAACAAAGGTAACATAGAGTCCTTTGTTCTGTTCCCGACACTTCTCTTGCAGTTGTCTGAGAACAAATACCACGTCTGTGGTACCTCTGTTGGCTCAGAAACCACACTGGCTCTCAGGTAGAAGATCTTCTGCTATGGTGGGTATTAATCTGTTCAAAAGAATTCTTGTAAGGATTTTACCAGCAATGGAGAGCAGAGTAATACCTCGGTAATTTGAGCAGTCTGATTTATCTCCTTTTCTCTTGTACAAGGTGACGATGACAGCGTCACGAAGGTCTGAAGGCAGTTCACCTCGTTCCCAGCAGCGCACCACAAATTCGTGAAACTTAGCATGGAGTGCTTGGCCACCGTGCTTCCAGATTTCAGGTGGGATTCCATCAACCCCAGCTGCCTTGCCAATTTTCACCTGCTGTATTGCTTTAAGAGTTTCTCCCATGGTGGGGGCAGTATCCAGTTCAGTTTTCACTGGTTGTTGTGAAATGTACTGCATTGCTGAGTCCTGAACTACACAGCTAGTACTGAAGAGAGTCTGAAAGTGTCCAGACTATCGATTCAAAATGGAAACTTTATCTGTGAGAAGCATTTGGCCATCTGCACTGAGTAGAGGGCTTTGAACCTGGTGTGTAGGACCATAGGCTGTTTTCAGAGCCTCATAGAATCCCCTGTAATCACCTGTATTTGCGCATAATTGGATTTTTTCCACTAGATTGGTCCACCACTTGTTCTGGATGTCATGAAGTTTCTGTTGTAGCTTGCTACATGCGAGTTGGAAGGTTGCTTTTCTTATATGACAAGATAGCTGAGCAAGGTGGGCTTGGTGAGCAGTTCTCTTCTTACTCAACAATTCCTGGATCTCATGATTGTTTTCATCAAACCAGTCCTTGTTTTTCTTGAAGGAGAACCCTAAGGATTCTTCAGAGGACTGCAGAACGCTATTTTTAATAAGTTGCCAAAGCGCTGCGGGAGAGGGATCTGTGGAATGAACTTCAGGCCTGGATTGAAGATTTGCCTGGAAACTGTCCCTTACTGTAGCTGTTTGAAGACTGTTAACTTGAAGTCTCCTTCTAGGAATGCCGCCCTTTTTAGGTTTGAACTTAAGGTGGAGGTTAAGTTTACAGCACACAAGGCGATGATCTGTTTGGCATTCTGCACTAGGCATCACACGGGTGTGACGAACATTGCGGATATCTCTCTGTTGGACCAAGATATAATCAATGAGGTGCCAGTGCTTGGACCTAGGATGCATCCAGGTTGTCTTCAGACTATCTTTCTGCTGAAAGATAGTGTTGGTGATGGTAAGCTGCTGCTCAGCACAAAACTCTAGCAGAAGGCGACCATTATCATTGCAGTTCCCAACACCATGCTTGCCTAGTACTTCTTTCCAGGCTTCAGAGTTCTTTCCTACTCTGGCATTGAAATCACCAAGGATAATGATCTTGTCATGTGCAGGAACCTTTTGGATAAGGCGGTATAGGTTGTTGTAGAATTATCTTTTTCAGCAGGGTCAGCTTGGAGGGTTGGGGCATATATATACTACCCAAGAGGGAAATACCACTGTAGACCTTAAATAAGAGTGCCAGTCTCAAAGCCTGATTCAAACTCCTTTTGAATCTGTGGCAATTTTTTAAAATAGCTTTGAATCAGGACTTTAGCTTTTAACTAATTTGTTAAACTGTTGGAGTTTCAGATGCCAAACTGACAGATAAGAGATGCAGTTTATTTCCTAAACACCTTCTACTCCTATTGATTTATCAGATCAAGCTAAATGAATGCTTTTAGTTTGCTTCTTACCCAAAATGTAATTTGTCTTAATGATGTTTTTTCCCAGAAAGTTGGCATAAATGATTTGTAGACAAAAGAAAGTAATCTTGAAAACTGAGGAGGAATATAGAATTCCACTTCTCTTCTAGCTTTAGAGTCTGTTGTTTATTTTTTAACTTTTCACAATTCATGAGCAAGCAACTTACTCCTTTCTAGTCCTTTCTTTAAAGGCAATTAATTATTTTCATTGTTAACTAAAAGATTTTCTTCTAATTAAAAGAAATTACAAGGCATTCAGGGGTGACATTATTCTAGTCAATAAACTAATTATGGTTGAGGCAAATGAAGGAGAAACCATCAACTGATCTTAGACCATGATTTAGAAAACTTTAGGTATGTGATTTTCCCATTCATTGAAAAAGCAAAGTAGATCTTACATGCACTTTTAGTCACTGTTTAGATTGTACAGAAGGAAATATTAGTCCTTTGAAATGATCATAGTGCCTCTGGAAATTTTTAGCTGCACTAACTACATTCACTTGGTGTATTCTTGTAATGTCAACTTGACTGAAACAGGAGAAGAGGAGAATTGAATCTCCATTTTTTGTTGCACTGCTGCCTTGTAAAATTTCATTCCCATTGAAACCAGGTCATTCCAAATAATGAAAGTGGTATTTTTTTGCTTTCAAAGTAACGCCAAAAATAAATTTCAAATGCTATAAAAACTTCAATAATTTCTCCCTTAAAAATACTACCAACATCATCGTCAGCATTACAGAAAGGAAAAATGTTTTTTACAACTTGGCAATGATTTAAGAATGTTGCATTAACTCTACTCTGCAAATAAAAATTTTAAGAACTAGCACAGTGTAATTTTTTTCAGAAAACTACAGTTTTTTCAGTATAGTCACTAGCCAAGTCAGATTCAATTCAAAGGCAGGGATTTTACCTTCTAGTTATTAGTTCTCTTGCTTTTGTGCACCTTCAAGACATTTTTTTGACACAAGTTCAGTGTATGAGAACAAGTAGACGTTACATAAAAACTTGTGATTCTACTCAGCAGAGATGTAACAGTTGCTTAGGCACAGATTTGCAATCTAATGCAATGTAGAGCAGAAACGGCTAATTGTTGGGTTCATAGGATCATGCAATGGCTTGGGTTGGAAGGAACCTTAAAAGACCATCTAGTTCCAACCCCTCTGCCATGTGTATGGACACGTTTCACTAGACCAGGTTGCTCAGAGTTCCATCCAACCTCTCCTTGAAATGCACATGGGGTGGGGTTTGGGTGTTTTTGTTTGGCTGGTTTTGGTTTTGGTATTGCAGTGTGAAGCCATTGTGACAGGGTTAAAAGCATTTGTTATGTTCATATCCTCAACCTTGGGGACTTCAGGAAAGGTTTTAAAAAGGGATATGATGAAATAAGAGAGGGAAAAATACTTATTCTGGATTTTGAAGACTCATAAAAAAAACCAGTCCTCATGCTCCTAATTCTTCTGCCTTCCTTTTTGATAGCTTGCTTCCCCCATGTCTGCATGAAAATGTTCCAAAATCAAGCTGCATTGGAAGGTATTTTAAGGTCATTTATACAAACAAACTCTGTCAGATAACAATACATTAAATCATCATTAAAACTCAATATCTATTTGGCAATTTTTGCATCAAAGCCTAAATTCTGCATTTACTGTTGGGGTTTTCAGTTAAAGTTTTAGCATTCCATTTTGAATAAACCAGACAGCAAAGGGGACAAGGTGCTAAGGTTGCTAAAAGTTCAGGAAATTTGCTGGGTAACAAGCATTTCTGAAAATCTCCCTTTGACGCACTAACTGACTCTGCACCTACACAGAGTTTTGGATTGGAGAGGAAACTGGAACAATTATTAGCTGAAGAGGAAGATGCTGCCATTACTCTATTAAAAATTGAAGCCAATTTTTTAATGTACCAGGCATGTCTTCTATTTTCTGGATTATGTACACAGCTAGTTTGGATGACAAACTGGAGAAAAATAAACTGAGATCTAATTTACTTTCACAATTATTAGTAAAATCGCAGTGAGGATCAGACTCCACAGTTTTCACACAAAAATGAGCAAATTAAGGACAACCTGAATTTTGGGCTTCACTGGGCCTTCTTCACAGCCACAGAGGCATGCCATCAGCAGATCCAACCGAGACTAGAGCTATGAGCTTACAGCATGTCCTGAGGCTGCTCCTAAGCTCTGAGGGAAGACATCACACAACAACAGTCATATTCACCTGAATGCTCCACAAAATGGAGAGGAAAAGACTTATCTCTTTCCCTCAGCCCACTTTCCTCCATTCTTCTCATCTCCCACTGCATTTGTCTTTCCTGCTCTATGGATTAATTCTTTCAAACATTTCTCCTATGCCCATTGAACATTCAGCAGTGATCACACTGATTTTTCTTAAGCTGTTCACTGTTGGTCACAAAGCTATTTTGCCTTACATGGACCAGTCAGTGCCTGTAATTTCAGGATGGAGTACTGGCCTCATTTACAAAGCAATGGTATACAACATGGCCTTTGATATTAAACAACTTCCTTGGAATGCTGTCAGTGAATGTCTTCCTCCATATTTATTGGATTTCTTCTTATCTTCAGTTCAGCTCTGACCCTTTCTGTACCTGATCCCTCATCTGTATTTTTCTATTCCTTACCACTGTTTGCTCACTTATTGTTAATCCTTAGTCTCTTCTTACTCATAATTTCACATCTTGCCTTTTATACAGTCTCACAGACCTTCTGACAAAAGCCTGTCCTCTCTGTCCTCAATAGTTACAAGCTTAAATCCTGTCTAATCTAGTTCCCATTGACACAGCAGATCTCATCTTTGTCCTGACACAGTCACCAGTCCTCTCCCTGTTGTGTCTTGACTTTCTCTCTCTTGACTTCAGGGGGGAAGTGCAGGGACCTCACATGCAGAGAAAGAAGATTAACCGGGATTTACATGTCTAAGTTCAGGCATGTTTGCTAAAATACCCAGCCACTGGGATTTAACCTTGGAAGAACACAAATTCCTTGTGTGCCTCTGAATTAAACTGCAGGGCTTCCCAAGAGTTACAAGCTTTATGCCATTCAGCTGAGTGGATTTGCCACTAACTTTGGAAGATTCACATATGGGATATTTCTTTTGCCTTTCCTGCTCAAGCAACTTTGATCTAGTTAAATTCCTCAGAGGCAGCTGACTAGATCACGAATTTCAGGTTGTAAGGCTTCACTTTAAATAATGAAATACCAGTTTCTCATTTTTATGTTTGTTTAGTGGGTTTTTTGTTTTGTTGATTTTTTGGGGGGAGGAGGAGGAGGTTGTTTGTTTGTTTGCTTGTTTTAATAATACCAGGAGGTTGAATGGATTTAATTTTGTCTGCTACCTCAAATATAAAACTCCATCTCCCACTTCTCAGAGGCCACTCTAACAGAACTTATCTGTCGTGAAGACGTGAGTTCTTGCCATCACAATCTGCTGTATAATTTGGGAAAGGATTATAACCTTCTCTTAACAAAGACTAGAAAAGATGGAGGTTGTTTTTAATACTGGTCCTGTTTGCAATGCAGCTCCACACACCTTTAGAGTATCCAGCAGAACAAGGCAGTCCCATGTGCTGCAGGGATAAAAAGAAAGTGTTGGAGGAAAAGTGACCAATACCTCAGTGTATTGGCTCAAGATCTACTCATACAATGCCAGTCTGTCTTTAAGATATTATATTTTATGTATATATTTCCCAGTTCCCTACCCATCTTTGTAAATCAGAATTCCTATAGGTATTAGAGTGAACATGAAACTGAGAGGAGACTGTAATGGCAGTCTCTGCTGACTGCTTGAACTACTCTGTGAAAGTGCCAAATGAATGCACAGAGAGTATTAGTGATTAAAAACCCAGACAATTAAGCCAGCCTTATGGAGCAATGCAAACTAGTGAGAGCAAAGACTGGGGTGAAAGGGCAAAAGGTGCAGAGGTTAGGACCAGAAGCTTAAACTCATACTCAGCCAGTGAAGGGTGTGAAGAAATTACACAAGCTGAAAGACAGCACAGCCACAATATCCCGGCTGCTCAGGAGCATCATTATTTGTATCACACACCCACCTACAGGCTCCACATGAGTATCAGGGCCCCATTGTGCTACATATTGCACAAACACAGCAAAAGACAGTCCAAAGTCATAATCACAGGAATAAGCAGAGAAAAAGCATCACCTCTGCAGCATGTAGGAGGCAGAGCTTTGGATGAACGGGGAGCAAAGTGAAAAGGCTTCACGCCAGAATGACTCTGGATTTGCTACAAAGGATCATGAACCTCTCAACGAATTTGAAGCCCAGTGAGTTCCATGTAGTTCCAGGTGCTGTAATGAATGTTTCACAGAGAGATAATTAACCCCCCTCACCCGAAAGCTCCACAGTGCTGATGCTTTTCAGCACAATCTGTCCATGACACCATGGTAGAGTGCAGAGCCAGCTTTATTATTTCAGTTTGTTCTGTTCCTTTTTACTGCTACTGCTCTCTAAGGTTAATTGTATCCCTGTGCTGATGCACAGTGGTATCTATACATAGACCTTACTGTATGGATTCTTTCTTTTCTTCCCCCCCCCCCCCCTCCTTTTTAATCAATAAGAAGTTAAAACACTATGCAGTTTTCTCAATAAAATGCCAGGAGTCCTCCAGTGAATTGGGAGAGGGCAAGAGTAAAGGAGCACACCCTTGACACTCTCTGACTCAGCCCACTCTTCTTTTGGCTTAAAAGGGGACTCAAAGTAAATGAAAGGAAAGACACAGGATCACCCAAATGCAAACCTTTGCTTTGTGAAAGGTGTAAAGTAGTAAATGACAGCAAATACCATGGCCCTTGTTCCTGTATCTCAGTCTGCTTCCAGACTGAAGTCCAACATCCAGCTAAGTCCCCAGGCCATTCCTTCCTCAGAATTCTAAGTTCATGTTCACTTCAGAGCTATTTGGAGATATGTCCTTTTTTGGGATGGGCTTCAACCAATGTGACGACATCCATTCCAGCAGTAGCATACAGACCTGGTTTTCCTCTGTCCCAACTAATCCTGCAACTAGAAATATATGGAGACAGAGAAAGACCAAGACAGGTCTTCCTATTACAGTAACTAACTGAAACCCCAGGTCTGGTTTTCAGGTGAAGGCTCAGGTTCATCAAATGTTAATGTAACTCTTCTGCTGGTTTAGCTGTCTTCTAACATTGGACCCATGAATGGACTCATGACCACGGAATGAGATGAAAGAGAATGAAAGGTGCCTTTCAAGATTAGGACCATCAAAGACACTGAATCACAAAGTCACCATGTCCACAGCAATCCACAACCAGTTCAAAGGACAGATGTATGTTTTTTATCATTTCATGAAATGAAACAAGAACTCTGTCTTGAATGGCAGGCTGTCTGCATGGCTGCTCACAGCACTTGTGCTGAATGCCTCAGGCATGACATCCTACAGATCTGCAGCTCCAGCAGGTGTTTTGCAGTCAGTCTCTGACTTTTTGTTGATCAGTTTCTAAGGGGTACAAAAATGGGCACAAAGACAATCAAGTTCACGTGCCAGAATGTAATGGTATTAGCAAGTTCAAAAATATAAAGATTATGACAGATCCACTTCAGCCTGGTGGCTACTACAGTACTTGTACTTGGCCAGTTAGGTAAAAAAAAAAAATAAATTTTCTCTTAAGAGGTGCATTTGCAATAAATTTATCAGTGTCTAATAAAACTGTCATTAGAATCTGATGAAGGCTAAATGCACAGATCATTCCACCTTGATGACTCTTGCAGTATATTTCCAAGATAACTATTTAACACTGCTCACTCTTAGAAAGTATTTTTTGATTTATATTTTAATTTCATTTTGTGGGAGAAAAGATTATTGCAATTTAACAGAGATCTATAACATATTCTTGGCAGTAAGCAGTGAAGAGCTAAAATGAATGATTAATTTCATACTGAAATCAACCTATGCTGAAAGTAAAGAACCACCTTTTGCTCTCTTTTGGATGATCAAGCTCTCTTGCTTTGGAACAGTTAATACTTAACTTGAACAAATCTCTCCTTGTTTGGAACTTTAGATTTGAGGAACAGACCAAGACAGATGGTTTCTTTCTCTGTAAGCTATTGATTAATGGATTGTACTAAATGGTGTGACATGCCCTTTAAATGGAATTTACAAGTAATATATTGTATAGCAACTGCATTATTAATGATTTTGATACCTGGTATTTGTGTCTTCCTACTCTGAATTCTTCTTATTTATTCTGATGAAGGTGGAGGACAAAAACTGGTTCCTCCTGCTTGCTGGGCTTTGTTCTTGCAATCATATACATTCCTAGGCTTATTTTCTCTATTCACATTACATCCAGCCTGACAATTTCTCTGACTGTGTGCCAGCACAAAAAAGCAAAAAAAAAAAAAAAACTTCCTTTGCAAGAAAATTGCCAAAGCCTCTAGATAAATATATCTATGTAAGAATTGAAGATGACTGCAGAGTTCACTCGTCATTATTAAAATAGGTTTACAGTCCTACATAAAAGCAAACAGAGAGAATCAAATCTTGCAGTTTGACTTTTTTATTACTTAAAACTTTCTCTACTTATTTTTCCTGCACTTTGAGAGGCAGTCTGCCTCTCGCTACAAATGTACTTGTTGTGTTTACGAAATGGTAGATTTATATATGGAAGACTGAAATAAAAGGCAAAGAGATATTAAAAAGCATTTAAACAAGAAGGAAAACTCAAGTTACAGTATTGTTCAGTTGATATTATCCAGTCTTTCAAGGAGAGTATTCTGAACTCCCAGAAACAGAGGAATAATTCACAGAAAATAAAGACATTAAAAAAAAAAAAAAGTGTTTAGCCTTCACCAACAAAGGCATCAGGGAGAAGTTTATTTCAGACCCTTTCCTTACAGAATCTGAGTTGTTAGAAGAGAAAATATGCTATCAAACTGATGAGTTAAAGAACAGTGAACCATCAGAGTCTGGTGGAACTGCTGGGGAAACTTATGAGTGAAGTAACTGGCAACAGCATGAGTGGCACAACCTACTCATTAAAGTATTTTCATGTCACTCCATCAAAACCAAGGACCTGGCTCAAACAAGTAATAGTGTCTTGCAGCTTTACAGACTGATACCAGATATTGAAATTTGTCTTTGCTTAATTAGCCCAGAATGATCCAGGAACAACAGGTTAGAGCTATCACCTGTTCAAAGCATCCTAACGTCAGCATACATATCTGAATGAACATGATTCGATAAGGACTGGAAGTAATTGAAAGTCAGAAGTGTCACTCTTTACAAATCTGTGAACTTGTAAAAATGCTTTACCCATATCAAAATGAATGGTTTAGCCTCCAAAATGAGATAATGGGAAGTAAAATCCTTAAGTGATGGCTTGAAAAAATCAAAACATTGTATTGCAATTTTCCAGGAGGTCCAAGATTGTCACTGGGGAACAGTCCCAGTTCACCTCCATTTCCAGATACCACCCCCGATGGACTTGGAGAACAGAGCAGGAACCAGCTGGGCACAAACTCTGGGAGCTGCATTCAGAGATAGACACTACAGTCAGGAAGTCAGGGCTGTTTCATGTTCAGCTCTGCAGCAGAGAGCCAGCAGGCCTGATCACTTGAGCCAGTGTAAGGTGGTGATTTTGCCTCAGAATGGAAGATGTTTGGAGCTCAGGCTCCAGATGAGGAAGCCAGACAAGCTAAATTTTTTTTTTAAATAAATTTCTTCTCCTACCCTGCAAAGAATTAAATTCAGCAAAATTCTTTTTTGTTATTGAACATCAGACTGCTCTAGTAGAGAAAGGAAGAGAAGTAATTACCACTGGCGACCAGCAAATGTGAAAGTGTGGGTGTGCTCTCTGCTGAGCATGTCAGTATACAAACTTATATCCTATGTAATAATTATATTATTCTACCTTGTGCCATGGTGCAACATACAAAATCTCAGTATGTCAGAAGACCACTAGAAGAAGAACGAATAACAAACTTGGCTGTAAAAGCTTTAAGCAATGAAGTAAAAATAGCTACAATTCAATATTCATCAAAGTAATTTCAAGGACAATTGCTGCATTCCAAGAAAGAATTTTACTTAAATGCATTTAATTCATCTAGGGAGAAGTCTTTAAGCCCTTAATGTCTTAGGAAAACTCATGAGAACTACATCTTTTAAAAATTAAACCAGAGAAAGTAGTTTTTTCTCAACCAGCTCTTCAGTCTCTAAGCAGTGTTTAAGTAACAGTCCACTGAAGACACTGGAAACTTCCATGAACTTGACTGTGACTCTTAACATCTTGTGCAGCACTGAAAGTAAAGAAGGTCTTGATAGCTAAGATGGGGTTTTAAGCCTAATTGTCTTCTCAGGTGTTTTCATGCAGAAGTTGAATTTACTAAGTGGAACGTATTGAAGTTCCTTAAAGTAGAGATTATGCTGGGCTTTGTTTTTGCATTATTAGCAAGTTTGTTTTTCTGTTTAGCATGGATTTTATACCATTTTCAACAGCGTGATAAATGTCCTCCACGTTCCAGTTCAACATCAAACTATCTGAGATGATAGCTGTGCTCAGGTGCACAAAACTTCATCTCTGAGACATATGTATAACATCACAGTCAAATGAAGTGTTAATCCCACAAACTTCAAGTTTTAAAAACTGGTTAATATCTGATTCCAAGATATTTTTATTGATAATTTTTTACAATCTATCAATACTCAAATAAAAAAAAAACTTTAAAAAAATAGTTTTTCAGTCCATTTTAACACAGTATCAGATTTTTTTATTTAAACAAACACAGTATCATGGAATTTTCATATAATTAATGAAAACATAATACAAATCAGTTTCTAATCTACCAATGAAAAGAATTGGAAAAAAAATTTTAAAAAGCTTTGTAAAAATTATCTAAACATCTGAACATACTTTTAAGCATGGGGATTCTGTAACATTTTATCTACTTGCCTGCATTTTTTACAGTAATCTATTATTTTGAATGGATCTCACTGATTTGTGGATTAAAGGTAAATGGTGAAGTTGGAGACCTCTTTGCCATCAATAATAACAATTGAGGAATATGATCATTTTATTTCTTTATAAATCACAAGATTGATATAACAGAAATTAAATAGAAAATAAAGAAAAAACAAAACAAAAACCCAAAAACAAACAAACAACCACACAAAACCCCCAAAAAACAAAACAAAAAAACTAATGAACAAACAAAAAAAGCACCAAAATGCTCCAATCAAGTTGAGCCATTTTTTTTCATGTGACATATAAAAATACATATATATCCATATATACATGTCAAAATAATAATAATAATTAAAAAAAATCTATATATTATCCCCTTTGGAAACACGAGAAAACTATAAGCCATGATCAGTGCATAGCTGGCCACAATAATGCAGGAATGAGATAAATTACAAATGAGAATACAGAAAAATGCAAACACAATAATCCCAAACACACTGTCAGTGATATGAACCAAGTTCTCTATATAAGAAATACCTGATTGCATTTAAAACACAAGCTGAGTCCCATCTACTTCAAGACCTCAAGCTAAAGATACTTGCCCTTTCCTCCCCTCCATCGTAATGAAACCCTGGCTTGTAAAGCGAGATAAACAGCAACTTACTGCAACAGTATCACATCCGACACCGCGCCAGCAGTGACGTGTCTGCAATACCAATTAACTGCAGGAGCCATTCCGTGCCCAACCTGTCCAGCCTCGTCAAAATACCTGCTCTTCCCCGGGGGAACCTGAGATCCCTGGATAGGGTGACAATGGTTGCATAGTGCCACAAGGACAGGCTGTCCCCCTCCTTTGACTTTGAAAAGAAGAAGTTATCTCCCTTTCCTCGGGAAGCAGAAGGTCAGGGAACATCTGCATTTAAATAGAAAACAGTTAGTAGTTCTAACACCAGGAGCAGCTCATGATTAGGGATTATTAGCACAGCAGTATGGAATGATTGATACAGAGTTGAAGCTAATGACTTTAGGATGATTAGGTCATTTTGTCACCAGTTGTTTACTCTGTCTATAGACACAAAAATCTGTGTACTTTAAGCACTGCAGAGCTCTGTATGATGCCTGATGGGTAGGAAAGAGTATAAACGGTGATGCTGTAATACGCTATAAGTTGAGCACGTGGGAAATAAATGTTGAAGCCAAACAAAAAGCTTTGTATTTGTTTAGGTGAGCAAGCTGCAGCACAACTGACAATTGTTTTGATTGTCTATTCCAGGAATTTCTGCAGCAGACTCAAGTTCCACATCTGAAACCTGCGAGGTTTGAGCTGAATTTACCATTTTCAGTGGTTACAAGAACTCTTTTTTTCTGTTGCATCTTTTTTCCATTAGAAGCAAAGTTCAGAATATGTTTGGAGACAAAAACGTGCCAGCAAACCCACAAAAACCTTTCTAAGTGAAAATGTCTGAATGTACCTAAATGAGGTGGTACAAGACTATTACTTCTGTGATCGTTGATCGATTGACTTGATTCAATATAGAATGGGAGCACCTACTTGTACCTTAAAGGCAACAAGCCTTAATCACCTACTTAAGATAAGCACGTTCTCACAGTCTCACAGCTTCCCTGAATGGAAGGGGGGAAAAAAAACCCTTACCTCTCCAAGTGCCTTGCTGAAGCAAATCTTCAGTAATAACCTTTGAGTGACTGCAGATGAATCCTGAGTGATGATGAGTCAGCAGAACTGCTGGGACTCCTGGGCCTGCTTCTTCAAAATCAGAGGAAAAGCCAGCAAAATCCATTTCCCCGTATGATCTAAACAGTGTGAGATATCTCACCAGTCTCACCTATGAACTCTTCATTGATTAAGATGTGCAGTTGCTTTATATCCTGGGCTCAGGAAGATACATGAGCTGGATACTGGCATCACAAGTAAAGGGTTTTCCACTCCAGTGATGAGGAAGTAATCAGGGGAGATGGTGCACTAGAGGGCAGCCCTCTGAAGAAGAAGGGAAGAGGCAGGGAGGGAGCACAGGGCCATGCCTGATGCCATCTGTCATCACTTCAAGCCACCTCACAGAAGACAACCCTGTAATGGAAGTCTGCTAATTTCTTAGCAAGGTATCTCATTAGTCCCTCCCTTCCTGAGCTGCCTCTCTAGTAAAATGCGATAAATTAATTCCACCATTCCCAGTTCCAGCTGGTCCCCCTACTGAAATGAAGATGAGTCATGCTGGTCAGGACTCAAGAGATGATGGTCAGGGACAAGGGGAGGTATTTAATTTCCTCACTGCTGAGCTGCCCTATCTATAGCAGACATGGAATCTCCCATGTCTACTTTTGCTCTAGGAAACTCTGGACAAAGAATAAGAAGGTATGGAAAAATGCATGTACAAACTCTATGTAATACTCTAGTGTAACATACATACGACTGACCAGGAGCAATGAATTTGAGGAGTCTGATAGTGGGACCAGATTCCAGTGCTGTGGTCTTCCCTTTTCAGTTCCCAGCTGTGGTCATGCAGTAACCCCTGGGTTGAGGACAGTGTTTACTGATGCTATCCAAAGATGTACACACCATTATGAGTGCTCTCTTTGCTTGTTCATGGGGGTGCCTGGCTGTGCCGAAAGGACATGCTAAAGGGCTGCAACCAAGGCTCTGACCTCCTTCTCTGCAGCGAGTGCTGCTTCTGAGAGGAAGCACAGCGTGGATAGTTTTGATGAGGGAGTTAGCATATAAGGGGATGCCCTTTACATCTCAGAAAGAATAAAAGAGGATCAATATTAAAACCTACAGATCAAGGTATAATATTCTTACTATAAACTCACCTGAAACACTGAAATATACTAAGGAAAACTGTTCAAAATTATAGAAAAATGCAGATTCTACTCTGTATATGGGATTGTCCTTTCTACCTCTCAGCCTGCACCCAGCAATAAAGGGCAATTTATTACTGAAATTTCAATTTCTACTTTCCTTCCTCCACTTGTACACACAGAAACACACAGAAAAAAGAATGACTTCCATCACACACACACGCACACAACCACACTGCTGATTTCCACCGGGCATTTAATTTCTGGCAGGCAGCTTATGGGTCATAATGAATCTGAGAATTTGACTGATTTTTCTTTTAGCACTTTGCCCTCTTAAACACTGACAGGATCTCAGAGCCCCTGCTACTTTTCACAGCCAGCTAAGTGATGCATTGATGTCTCACCAGCCACATTTGAATTCAGTTTTGTGCAAGACAGAAACATCTTCTGGATGTGCTGGATTTTAATTGAGTAAGAAAAAAAAGCAAAAAGCTATGAGTAATCTGAGCAAAAATATCCCATATTTTATCTACCCTAACTTGAATTAGTGTTAGCAAAAATAGAAGAACTTTCTTCCCCAACATAATCACTATCCTCCCTTCTTTTTTCTCAGAACAAGTAATAACTGGGATTACAGCTAAAGGATACATACTTTTATTGTTATTGTTAAAATTTATGTAGTTTTTTTCATTTACATCAGAACAACAGCTACCCCAGGGAAAGTCCTCGTTCCACTGCTCTGCTGTGCATTAGTTGAGAGGAAATAAATTAACACCAAATGTCATTTATGCTTAAATAAT
Organism: Pyrocephalus nanus; assembly: GCA_038380795.1. NCBI lineage: Eukaryota > Metazoa > Chordata > Aves > Passeriformes > Tyrannidae > Pyrocephalus > Pyrocephalus nanus. Next base: position 43,603,087 of record CM076265.1, on the reverse strand, counting down.
GGCCATTCCCTGTACCTCCCATACTCCAAATGTTGCCCTTAAACAGAAGCAGAGTCATTCTGTGCATCTATGCTACCTGCAGTAGGCAGGGCCACTGCCAAGGGTCGTACAGTATACACAGACAGAATCCCCCAGAGGGGAGTCTGCCCAGAAAATCTGGGCTTGTAGGAAATCCTGGGTACAAATAACATTGAAATCTATAACCAAGTAACTTTTTTAAAAAAAATCTGAGATAAAAGGAGAGAGTACATCGTACATTAGTACGTTTATTGATTTGGGGTTTGTTTTTTTTTTTTTTTTTTGGCTACATTCTTCCATATAGAAACAGCATTTTTAGGCTAACACAGTCATTGCATTAAACAATAGCATCAGCACAAATCAACACAGAGCAGCGTTGAGGTGTCTGTGAGAGAGCGTGGTTCAGGTGGGTGGTTCACTGCAGAACAAAAAGAACCATGAAGAAGAAATTGTGAAGGCAAAGATCTCTGATCCTCTCAAAGGCGTCTCTCCAGCTGTCTGTCCATCCTAATCATTGGGATTTACCATCCAGTCAGCTGCATTGGCAAGCAAAGAATGATTCTACAGCCTTCAGAGAGTAACTGTACTGCTTGCCAAGAATCTGCAGAGGTAAAGCTTTTCCAAACACCCATGAGAACTTTCCCACATCACACCCCAACTGGGTAGTTGCTTGTTGGCTGAACTGGGTCACAGCACAGCAGTCTCACTGCTGACATCTGTGGAAGCAAAGAGGCCTATGGAATGCAAGACACGGGAACCAATGTTATCACATCTGAGCAATTATAAAATACGCATTTCTATAAATGATATTCAAAACTGAGAACTGAAAGGACATAATCTCGTCAGAGAAAGAAGAGGAAAAAGATATCAGATGAGAGGAGACTGCAGCCGCTAAGATAATTCATTTGATTTTGAGTCCACTCTCAAGTTTGCCCTTGAAATGAACACAGCCCAGACAAACTGTTCCATGGCTTAAAAATTATTGACCTCTGGTATTCAGATTCAAAGTAGAAGCCATGGCCATGGGTGGCAATGATCTGCGGGTTTCAATTAAAGGTTTGAACACAGTTTCTATGCCCTTCCAAGATGATACCCAAATCACTGGCCTCTCTGAGATCTCTACTTCTATCTCCAAATCTTTTCTATATGGTATGAAATAGCCAATGCAATTTAGAAGTGAAATCTCATTAGTTTACTAATTCCCCAGCTGCTGAGCTCTCCATACTTTCTTTCTGGGTTTTCTTCCATTTTGGCTTCATACAATATGGCTTGTCTATGAATACCTGAAGAACTCGTTACCTTTTTGAGCATTTGTGTGCTCTACATTGAGTGTCATGTGCTCACATTTACCAGTAGAAATAGAGGAAAGTGGAAGATGATTGGTTATTGCAAAGTAGTCTCTAATTTGCACATATATTCAATTTTGGAAGGGGTTATGCTCAGATGTGTTAAAAGGGTGCTGGCTTCTAAGTACACGTGGGAAGCTTGCAACAGAGGCTTGCTGTTTGATCTCTTCTTGAAATGTCTTTTTACTTCTTTAATAAAAGAAAAACTATGCTAAGAATCCAGGTAGGTGATTTGGGAATTTTCAGTACACTGCTGTCACTGTTAAACCTTCACAGACTAAACTTACAGATCTGGAATTTCAGATTCTCTCCTCATATTAACATTCCTAGGTATATGGCATAACCCATTACTGATGTTTTCATTTAGCAGTTTCACTTTATATCCTTGTTAAAAAGGATTTTCACTTAAAAGACATGTACATATAGAAAACTACAGAGCAGTACATTTGTCTGTCTCAGGAGGATAAAGACTCAACAAAATGATGACAGAATATGACTCAGTACATCCAGAGTGGCTGAATATTTTGAATGTGATCACTGAAAGGCAGGTGCCCGCCCTTTTATTCGGAAGAGAACCTTTGCACTGGATTTGGGCTCTACCTTTTGCTTTTGTCATCAACTGCACAGAAAATATAATTGAAGAGCTGTGGAACTGAATATTTTTCAATATAGTTTTCATAAGAGATTCAATCAAAGAATTTGAGAACTGTTTTCTCCACAAACCACAGTGGCAAAGAATGTGCATGCTCTGCATCTCTTCAACTCTCCCCCTGATTCTCCCACCCTGTGCAAAAGACCTGTAATTCTGAGGCAGCATAAAGGGCCTGTATGAAATGTCCATTAACAGAAAATTCTCCAATTGGTAGGAAACTCACTTTCAGTGGCAGCTAACACAAGCTGACTCTTGCCTTTTGCCTCTTCCCTGGCCTGGAAAACGTGATATGTCAGGGCCAGAGGCTCTGACAGAGAGGAGTTACACTAGGCATTTTGTTGGTACAGAGTCTAATAAAGGATGTCAGATAAACAGTGGAATTAGAGCAACCCAGGTGAGCAATATCTTAATTTGGGCTGGCCTTGTTCACAAGGAAAACATAAATGGGCTTATCAGCATTGATTACAGTGGGTGGGTGATGTTAGATGGCTTGGTGGGTGATGCCTTGATGCACCTCTTTCCATTTTTTGCCCAGAATTTGCATCAGCATTTATAAGTGATTTCATTTTTATTCTAAAATACTGTATCTCCCTACAATTTCATGGAGAAAGCTACTCTCAAGTGGGGATAAGAACAGAGAACAGGCAGTGAATTAAAGCACAATTTAAAAAGCAAAGAAAAACACCTCTTAAAAAAAAAAAAGAACTCCGAGATATGAGGCATAGATCCTCAGCGGACAAAGAAACCCTTACATATTTATATGTAGGTATAGTCATATTTTTCCAATTAGTTTGAGGGAGGAAATGAGACATTTTTCTTCATTAATGCCTCTCTCTCTTCCTCTCTTTGCCCATCCATTTTATGCTTCCTAATGGTGCTCAGGAGGCTGTCAGGTTCCCTCCAGCACACTTCCTGCTTCCACCCAGCAGGAATAAACTGTTAGCGCTTAGTTTGAAGCAATTCTTGAGAAGTCTGATTCCTCTCACCAAAATATGAGTAACTGTAGCATTTGACTCTTGGTTTCCTCCTCAGGGATCCTTCTGAGTTAAACAGTTATTGAATTTATCCTGACAGAGATTGCCAAAGAAAACTTTATTTGAAGGACAGAGGGGGGAACAAACTGTTTGGTGAACTAAAAAAAGTTTGAAATACTGTAAAGGGAGAGAAAAAGTCCCATAATGGAAGGTGGAAATCTGGGACAGACAAATCAGAACCATAAATGTAAGATCAACACAGCAGTGGAAAGCAGGAAAGCATATCCTAGGCCAAACATACCAGAGGAGACTATTACACACACTGACCTCAGAAGTCATATACAACATGCATCTGCAAACCACCTCATACTTCTAAGTCCCACATTGTACTAAACTCAACAAGTCCATGCTGGAAATGAAGAGGCCTGAGTCAACACTGCTAAGTGCTCAGTGAACCTAATCATACAGACATCTTCAACCTTATGTCTCCAGTCTTTCATTTCCAAACTAAGGCCACAGCCTTTCCTAGTTTAAACACCAAGGACATGGCTCTAAGTCAGGAAAATGGAGTCACCTTTCTCAACATATCTGCTTAATGTATGCCTGTAATCGCACAACATCCAGTCCTGGTGAAGAAGCAGAAAAGCATGTCAGAAACAACACAGCTCTAAGAAAGGGAGCTTAAGTCTCTTTGGGCCCATGCACCATGAAGTACTAAAAAGTGCCTTTAATAATAGGAAAGTGAAACTACTAGTAAGCTAGTAAGCTCCACTAGCTCCACCTTTGAAGACAAGTGACTTCAAACTCCCTGTCACTTACAAGTGCAAAGCTCAGAGGTGATTTTCAACTTGTCCGGTTTCCATCTGAAAAAGACAAGCATAAGTACTTGAAAGAAAGTTGCTTTTCGGGTGTTCTAACAACAGTTTTCTGTAAAAGGTGTCAGAAATTTTACAACCAAGTCTGCTTTTGATTAGGTGTTTAGCTTAGCCATGAAACAGGTAGGTGGTCATCTACATGGGGTAATAATGTCACGCTTTCACTCGCACATAAACTGTGCCACCTGCCAATAGTAATGATACTGCAATAAAAGCCTAATAGAGGAAAATACTCTTCAAAAGTGAGAGCATAGTGGGGGGGACATGACATGACATGACATGACATGACATGACATGACATGACATGACATGACATGACATGACATGACATGACATGACATGACATGACATGACATGACATGACATGACATGACATGACATGACATGACATGACATGACATGACATGACATGACATGACATGACATGACATGACATGACATGACATGACATGACATGACATGACATGACATGACATGACATGACATGACATGACATGACATGACATGACATGACATGACATGACATGACATGACATGACATGACATGACATGACATGACATGACATGACATGACATGACATGACATGACATGACATGACATGACATGACATGACATGACATGACATGACATGACATGACATGACATGACATGACATGACATGACATGACATGACATGACATGACATGACATGACATGACATGACATGACATGACATGACATGACATGACATGACATGACATGACATGACATGACATGACATGACATGACATGACATGACATGACATGACATGACATGACATGACATGACATGACATGACATGACATGACATGACATGACATGACATGACATGACATGACATGACATGACATGACATGACATGACATGACATGACATGACATGACATGACATGACATGACATGACATGACATGACATGACATGACATGACATGACATGACATGACATGACATGACATGACATGACATGACATGACATGACATGACATGACATGACATGACATGACATGACATGACATGACATGACATGACATGACATGACATGACATGACATGACATGACATGACATGACATGACATGACATGACATGACATGACATGACATGACATGACATGACATGACATGACATGACATGACATGACATGACATGACATGACATGACATGACATGACATGACATGACATGACATGACATGACATGACATGACATGACATGACATGACATGACATGACATGACATGACATGACATGACATGACATGACATGACATGACATGACATGACATGACATGACATGACATGACATGACATGACATGACATGACATGACATGACATGACATGACATGACATGACATGACATGACATGACATGACATGACATGACATGACATGACATGACATGACATGACATGACATGACATGACATGACATGACATGACATGACATGACATGACATGACATGACATGACATGACATGACATGACATGACATGACATGACATGACATGACATGACATGACATGACATGACATGACATGACATGACATGACATGACATGACATGACATGACATGACATGACATGACATGACATGACATGACATGACATGACATGACATGACATGACATGACATGACATGACATGACATGACATGACATGACATGACATGACATGACATGACATGACATGACATGACATGACATGACATGACATGACATGACATGACATGACATGACATGACATGACATGACATGACATGACATGACATGACATGACATGACATGACATGACATGACATGACATGACATGACATGACATGACATGACATGACATGACATGACATGACATGACATGACATGACATGACATGACATGACATGACATGACATGACATGACATGACATGACATGACATGACATGACATGACATGACATGACATGACATGACATGACATGACATGACATGACATGACATGACATGACATGACATGACATGACACAGGGACAAAAAAAACCCACCAACCTCCATCATCAAGATACTTCATTGTGGCACTTCCGTTGTCTGCAAAAAGACTCTGCAAGAAGATGTAAAAGCATAAAATAGATACTCAACCACCAACCAGAAACCTAGGAGATGGCTGTGCCCTGTCTGTGCAAGCTTCCCTGCCTTCTCCTGTTTGCTCTGCTCCCTGGAGACGTTTATGTAGCCCTCTCAAGTACCAGCTAATGAGCTTGTCCCACCCCTCTCTCACCTGCATTGGTTCCCAAAGAGCAGCCAAGCCCAGGCAGGAATCCACTAGCAGCTCTCTTTCAGGCTCTTATATAGCCCTCTCGAGCAACAGCTAACAAGCCTGTCCCACCCCTCTCTCACCTGAATCAGTTCCACCTGAATCAGTTCCTGAGGAGCAGCCAAGCCCAGGCAGGAATAATTCACAATTCAAAAGTTATCATGATTTGAAAATTAATTTCTATTTTGTAAGGTTAATTTTCAGTTAGATCACTTTTCTGAACTTGTTCCTCATGCAACCACAAGAAAGCTAAATAGCAGCAGAAGGGAAAGTTGAGAATATGGGCAGCAGCCCAGGTTTGTATCAGCTGAGGCTGCCGTAGGCACACACATGTAGTTATATACACAGCTTCACATAATTACTGTATTATGGCCTTAAATTTTAAAAGATGCTCCACTGAAATAAAAATCGCTCTAGTGCTCATCAGCACCATCAGGCCTTGGTCTCCCTGACAGAGTACATGTCCTTTAGAGAAATGAAAACGTTATTGCACTTTTGCTCGATCAACACTTAATAAAACTGTGCAAATACAGCCCTTTAAACTCTTTCAGTCATTTCCACTTCAGAGTTTTATTAAAAGAAGAGGTTTCTTTACACAAACACAAATAGCAATGTTACAGTGTTAGCTTTGTTTGGTAGATGGTGCCTGAGCCTGTCACAGGTGTCCAGTCTATGTGCTCTGTTCTTGGTGCACTTCATACCCAAGTAATCAGAAAAAAACCAAAATGCATAGATTTTTTTTTCATGGCAGGAGAATATCAGACAACTTAATTCTAGACTTTCTAATAGGAAGAGTTATTGAGAAAAAGAAAGATGATTGAAATATGGGCACATTCCTCATTAAAGGAAGTTTTTTGTCAATAGCAAAACAATATATATGGTTTGAATACTTTGTAATTAAAGATCCCATTCTCTGTAGGGATCATCATGCTCTTTTTCTTTTGGCTTATAAGTTTTATGGCTTTTTTACATTTATAATATTTGTTAAGTGAAATAACAGAGCAATGATTTCATCAGCTTATTTATAGAGCCCAAGTAATCACTTGAATACAGTAGTTGGACACAGTAGGAACTTCTTTTTAAACTGACCTTGATTTACACACATAAACCTCCACCTATAAGTTGTACATAGGCTACCCTTGATGTTTGTTATTCACAGGATGTGGAGGATAAATTGAATACCACGGCATCTTTACTAATGTCTGTCTGAGTGAAACTGTTTAAATATGGGACTAACAAATACAGAAACATTTCTGTGCACTACATGTTCTTGTTCACTATCCAATAGCAATGACTACCTTAGGAGCAATCTTTCTTCAGACCTGAATATTCATGAATAGCAAGAAGCAGTGTGAGTGAGCTAACCTACCACCATGAATTTGTGACCCAGCTTCTTTGGATGGGGCTGCATTTAACAGGCTATCTATCTCTGCATTTTCCAATATGCTCATCATCACTGTGACATGAAGCGCATTTTTGGCTTGCTGCATTGTTGGGGAGGGGGTATGTTCCTCGTATGAAAGCCTTGCTGACATTTATGGGTTTGCACTGAGTGGAATAAGCAGGCATTTTATTAGCCAGATCCCAGTTGGGACATAGGAAAAGAGGAAATCTAACTGTCTCCCCTAACAGCATTCAGCTCTCTGGAGATTTATTTATTTCCTCCAAGCCTAAGCTGAAGCACAGGCAGCTCCTTGAAGCCTGTAACACAAATGGTTTGCGCATAATGACCCAGCGTCTTCCTTTTCAATTTTTGGACCAAATGCAGGTGACAGTGAATGTTGTTTCCCACTTCTTTTGTCATAACATGGCACCAAAATCATAATTTTCCCACTCCCAGTCTAAACTGTCTTATAAGTTGTTGGCAACAAAAATAAGAATCTTAGGGCTCTTTACATAATTTCTCACAATGTCAAAGGAACATTAACAGAGACAGAAATAGTAATGGACTATTCTTTTCCAGCTGTGCTGGAAGCCTATATATTCTCCTGATGCATTAACAATGGAACATAAGGATACTCAAGAAATCCATGGATTAAAACTGTCAAAATGCAGCTGCTTTTAGGAAATTAAATGGAAGATCACTAGAAGTGGCCAGACAATTTAGGACAAAAGAAAAAATACTCAAAAATACCCAAACCAATTGGGCTACACAAAGGGCTTTAGCAGGTTGGTAGGCACTAGAAATAGGAAAGGTGCACCAGGGTTGCCAGTGTATCATGGCTTCCCTGGGCCCAGCAGGATGTCTGAGATCCCAGTTTTAAACAGGGCAAGCAATTGGTCTGCTGCAGCACCTTCCTGTGCAGACATTATTTCACAATCTCAGAAAATCTTCCCATTAATACTGCTTCTTGACCTTCACAGTGAATTTTCATTGGCCTTGATCTTCACACACACAAGCAAATTCATTTATCATTTTTCATTCCTTTCTTATGCAAATTGGTGCAAAAACAAGAAGGAGAAGTTGTCAAATTCTTATAGGAAGGGCTTTGGAGTTGGTATTTTCAGTATCTCTAAAGCCCCCAAAATTGAGGAATTGTGTCTTTTTGACCACCTCAACTCCAACATCTCTGCCTTGAAAGTTCAGCAAAGCAGTTGCACATTTTAGTCTCAATTTCTGAGTGCTGCCACTGTCATCGGCCTTTTATTTCTTTATCCCATTATTGCCTACACAGTTTGGCTTCATTACTTAAATATGGTTGTTTTTTTTTTCTTTCAGATTCTCTGGGCCTTTGTTGGATAACATTAAAATCTTTCTTATAGGCTTATTTCCTTGTAAGATCATAAACTTTAATTTTCCTCAGTGTCTAGCATGTACATAATTCGATGAGACATACAAACAGGTAGATAGCATCCTAAATTAACATCTTCCCAGAAACCTCCCCATGTAGTTTTCCTCTTTGAATGCACTGATTTTAAATTTTCCCCCTGGGTAAGCCTCTTGTTATTTGTTCCTTCCAGGGGAGAAACCCTTTTTTTTACTAGGCAATAAATACCATTATTATTGCCAACACTAAAGACAGACTTTTAAAGAAAATGAATGCAACCAAAGCATTGTGGCTGCAATTTGTATTTGTCGTGGGTGTCACATGCCTGTCTCATTCCTTCTTTGTTTCAGGGGGGCAAAAGTCAACAGCAACAAGAAAACCAGACATTTTAGTTGTGCCTGATACTAATGTCTCTGCATTTCATGATCCATGCCTTTCTTCTCTTGACTTATTAAAAATATAGAAGGCAATATCATGTTTGTTGGGGAATACTGAACTGGTGTCACCCAAAAGAATCTGGTCTTATCTGTATGCAATTACTTCCCGTCTTTCAGTCTTCTCTCTCTGTACCCAAGGACTGTGTTTTGTGACTCTAGTCAAGTGAAACCCAGAGTGTCAGCTAGAGAGTGTGATAGGATAACACCACCACCTACTAAGAAAGGCATATCAGAGCTTTAATTTAAAGTTGTCAACCAACATAAAAGCTCCTCCATAATTTTACAGCTTTTCCTCTTTCTCAAGAAAAATATCTCAGTTATTCTGTTCTGCTCTTTTCTATATGCACTTTTTTCAGTGAAATGGGCAATGGCTTAAAAAGAAAAAAAGTTTTGTGCTATTGAAACAAAAGAACGGATGGTGGCAGAAACTAACAAGAGACCTCTGTAGACAGTCCTAAAGAAAGGGCAAAAAATGTTGTGGAAGGTAGGAAGAAAGGAAGAAAAGAAAGAAAGGAAGAAAAAAAAGAAAAGAAAGACGAAATTCCTATAATCTGCCTTCAGAATAAGGTCCTCTCCATAGACACATGTGTTTGTATTGTATTACCACTAATTTCATGGTGGGCAAAGCTAAAAGGTCTCAGATCATACATAGGCTAAAAGCAAGATTTACCGTGACTATTAACTAATATATTCAAAATTTTCTGCCTAATTTCTTGCACTATGCAATGCAGCCCAGAAATCTTTGACTTCAAGATAGATTCCTGTTACTTAAGTCCAGCAAGAAAAAAATATTAGTAGAGGAAAAAGATACCTGCTCCCTAAAACAAACAAATAAATAAAGTCACACTACATATAATGTGATTATTCTTTCGGCATACCCTGACTACCATATTATTCTAAAGATACTTATTTTTATCCTTATTACTAGTTACAAATGTAATTTGAGACCTGAAAACCTTGTCATTACAATTTTCTCCAAATCAGATAATTTCTTATAAGAATGTTTATTTCAAAGACTAAGCATTTTCTGAACAAAAGATGAGATTTGCTGGATCATCTGTGTGTTAGTGTCATAATTTTCCAATGTCAAATTGTGATGAGGTAACATATCTGACCTTACACTGTGGAAAAATATATGGCTTTTGTGCATAAAAGAACAAAATCTGACCCTGGAATGAACTCACTCTGTTATGAGTTGATGAGTTTTATGAAGTATTATGGCATGTAGACGTTTTCTCTCCATATTTGGAGTGGTATACAAGAAAAATCCTTGATACATAATTCGCTTGTATTACTATTTCTTTAATTTCCAGAGGAGAAGTTATTTTGCAGAATAAATTTAATCACACACAATTACCCAGACTGCTCTCTTCACTTTCATTCCCTGTCAACTTCTAATCTGCATCCCTATTAACAATAAATACAACTAATTGCACCTGGCCAGAAGCAAAGAATTATTCTTTAGCTTCTCAGAGATCACTTTCTTTGAACTTTACCAGCAGATATCCAGGGAAACACACACAACCGATAACCTCCAAATTCCAGGAGAGCACTCATGAATGTGTAACCTCCAGGCATGTAATGATTTCCAGGTGCACATCACCAAGTGTCTCATCCTTAATTAATTAGCCAGCTGGACTGGTTTGTCAGCAGCAGTAGAACAGTACAGGCACAGCTTCAAGGTGGGTTGTGTGGTTGAACTTCCAGCTCTACCTAAGATCAGAGAAAAAAGGGAAAGTACTGCTATGGAAAAAGCATTTTGTACAAGTAGAGGCGTGAAAAAAAATCCAGTTACAAAATCCCACTGCTTTCCTTGACAAGTACAGCAAGAGTCTTGGTCAGGGACAAATGCACAACTTTCATCTTTTTATCTCAGTAATCAGACCAAGGAACATAGAAATTGCAATAGAAATAGCTGAATATTCTTCAGGGTAAAAGAAAAACTACCCTGCAGACAACTAACTTTTCTTCAGAATGTGATTAATGAGAACATTTTTTGAGTCTCTTCCTTGTTCAGTTTGTTCGGTTTCTTTAGCTTTGAATGTCCACATCTCTGTTTTTACTTCATGAAACAGGCTGAAGCTAGAAGAAAATTATTACCACTTGTATTAATGTTAGAGATGAACCACTTAAAAAAGGACAATATTACAAATTTTTCAAGTAAATTGTTTTGATGATCCACTGGAGCATGAGAATCTGAGTATAGAGAAGGGGAAGTACATTGAAAGTTTTTGGAGCAACCAGATCTCTGTTCACTACTCAAAGGAGGGTGTGGTGTTTAGAATTATCCGGCACTGGGTACCAGTGATTTACCCCAACCACAAACTAGAAACAATGGTGGACCACTTAGTAAAATGAGTTTGCTTAACTGTGGAGGATGCAGCTGGATAGAATTTGAAATCACCAAATTCAAACCAGTCATGTTTCATCATGTTTCATACTACCAGAAAGCTTTGAACGTGGGAATTGGATTTTGAGATAAAACAATGTGTGACGACTCTTTGGCATTTCTGCCAAAACAGAACCTCTAACTGAAACCTGGTTGTGCTGGTATTCCTAGTGTGTTTCATTTCCAGTTAAGCAAATATGCCTTGTTACTTCTGGTTTTGTATTGAGATGGGCTGAGTAGATTCCACCAGCTTCTGTTTAACACACATTTTGTTTAAATCACATTTTGCTAAAGCATCATCCAGGGACAAATACAGTCTTGCTTTGAAGCATCAGGGAACAGAGAATCCACTTCTGGTTAAGTTTTCCTACTGTTCAATTTTTTGGTTTATATGTAATTTGATTTGATTTTTTTCCCCAGCTTCAGTTAATATTTTCAGACTCATTATGTTTTCCTCCACTAGATTAAAGAACTGTTTACTACAAGGCATTTTCCTCTCAGGAAGACACTTATATGCTGCAGTCAAGTCACCCCTTTAGGAAAAACTCTTAAGGTTCTTGGTATAACCTTTTTCTCTAGCATTTCAATTATTTTTTAAATGTTCTCCTTTAAATCTAGACACTTTGGCTGGACTTAGTATTCTAGTATTGGCTCTCACTACACTGTGTACAGAGTAAATCCCTCCTTAATCCTACTTGTTACTCCTTCTTAAATTTTCAGGGACTGAGCATTTTTGCTACTTGGTTTTATTTTCCCTGTAGGAGTGTTCTGGGAGTCTCATGTCACACTGCTTTTAAACTCTAAGCTTTATGTCTTTTCCTTTGCTGCTACTTTCCTGCAAATAGAGCCTGATTCTGTAACCCTTTTGTGCATTCTGTTTTCTATACAGATGGCTCTGACCCAGCTGATTTGAACTCTTATCTCTTAAATCTATACCTCTGAAATCATCAAGGATTTAATATTTACTGCTAGAAGATTGCAAAAAGATGCAAGTTTTTTGCATCTGGTACTGATCCTCACACATGCCCACCAGAGATCATCTGTAGATGTAGGCTACAGGGATAACAAAAAATAAAGTGTCCTGTTGTCCTCTTAACCTTGAAGCAGATGCAAAGCAGAAGAATTTATTTTAATCCATAGGAATTGAGTCCTAAAAGTGTCTAGATTCCACAGCCTGAGATTAGGTCTGTTGGTAGAGCATGGTGCTAATAACACCAAGGTTGTGGGTTTGATCCCTGTACTGGGCATTCACTTAAGAGTTGGAGTCGATGATCCTTGTGGGGCCCTTCCAGCTCAGAATATTCTGTGATTCTGTGAAAAATAAAGAAGCAGCAAAACCAAGCAACTATGTATCTTCTTGTATCTCTCATTAACTCAAAAACATTTTTTCATGAAGATTCTTCTCAATGATTCTGAATTAGTGGAGAGTTCAAAAATTTATTTCAGTCAGTATCTTGCATTTTGCATGTTTTCCACAGAAACCTGAATCAGAATCTCATTTGTCATCTCCTTTTGAGGCACAAGAAATCTGAATCTGTATTCTCTACCCTGTTGAAAGGAAAGGCTTTCTATGACACAATAGACTGCAATATGAATTAGACAGATGGTAATTGAAGGATATAAAAATAACCATCAGCTCTTCAGAATGAGAAAGTACTTATCTTCCATGAATCACCAGACTGCAACTCAAAGGTGATTCTTAATGGAACTGGCTTGATGTTCAGATAATTTTGTATGAAAATTGTCATGCTTTTGGAAAAAAGGTGTCAGTTCACAGTGCAGATTTTGTAACTCCTTCTATTGTAATAATTGTAAAAAAAAAATAATTAAAAATAACGTCATGTAGAAACAACAAAAAAGATTCTTCTGGCTTATCAATGGCTTGTCTAGGAGTAATTTTTAAATATGATTTTGCTTCCTTAAGAGACAAAATGAAACTACCTCTTCCTGAAAACTCTGCTGCAGAAAATATGGTGTCATGTTCTTATCCTCCATCATTCATCTTCAAGCCTTAATGATAAGTCAGAAAGAGAGAGCTAAGACCCCTTTGGTTTGGCAGCCTACATGGAACTCTTTGAACTGGTGCTGGTATACTATCCCAAGAGACAGATCTTGTTCTTTCCTGAATAGTATCTTCCATAGTAAACTCATCTGTTTTTATTCTAAATTATCTGCCACTATGGTATAACATAACTACAGGAAATATTTTCACTGGCTCTGTGAAGAAGATTTAAACTCTTATTTCAATGGAGACCAATCACATGTGTTGGTACTTTGGAAGCTTAATGTAGAATTATCGAAAGACTGAATTTGGAAAATCTGGATGCAAGATTCAATTTCCTAGAGAATCTTGAAAGGATTTTCTGGTTCAGGGAGTAAGTGAAAGATACTTCAATAAAATCACAAGGGGTGGAAATCCAGGAGATCTTAGTCTAGTTTACCGTGAAAGCACTTATTACTGTTCAAATCTCAACTTCTTCTCCATACCTTGATCACCCTTCAGTGGGATTTTTAGCTGTTTCATCAAGTTTAGGATTCAGCCTGTAATCAATCTGTAATAACGTTTCCTGTCTTTTTCCAATATGCCATTTTGTCATCAGAGCCTGACAAGTCTGGAAGTGACAGATCCCTGACTTAGCCAGTAGAAGAAATCCACATCATGATACACTCACCGCAAAATTTTATGATTTGGATAAAGCTATTTTGAATCCTACCATCTCTGAAAAACAAAAAGAATTTCCCTCATAACACTTTGTGGGGACATATGTATACATGTCTGCTTTAAAGCTCTCTCATCCCTGGGAAAGGGGAAGCAAACAGGAACTATGGATTGATATCAGACAGGGTAAAAAATGTATGTCAGGTTTCAGGCAGATTGTATTTTCCTGTCTTGTTTAATCTCTTTTGGGAGAGAGAATGGAGATTTGTGCCTGAATTGTTTTCTTTTCTCCTTGTCATTACCTATACACCAGTTCAAACTCTCCTCTTCTTAATCTGAGGTGACTTACAGAGGTTCCCTATCAAACACAGACACTATACAACACTATATTAGATTATACACTTTGTCAGAAAATTGGCACTTTAGATACTAAATGATAGCCTGTGCTCTGCAACCATGCTATCATTCTTGCTTTAAGATCTTGTCAGAGCCTATAAATTAAGCAGGATTTGGCCCTGGAGTTATATTAAAGGGAGGGCTGTGGGAAACAGGGCGATGATGCCTCCACTCGCAGGACTTATTTAAGGGAAAATTTTCTTCAATCTGGACCAGGACAGGCCTATCATCTCACCACAGACTGTCTGTTTTAACCTACACATTACAGAATGAGCATCAGCATTAGGAGGCCACCTCATGCTATTTACTGAAGACTGTATCTCGAGTGTCTCCATCTACAGGAACTGCATCTCCTATTGTGGTGCTATGCCATCCAAGCCATAGGAAATGCTGTCCAAGTATGCACCAACTCTGAAATGACAGCTCTGACAGTAGCTCATCTCCACAAGGTAGTGGATCACTGCTTCGAGAAGCTGAGACAGCATTCATCAGAAATAGCACCCAAGTTACTACATAAAAAGGAGGATATAGTCAGCCAGATCACCCCCCTGCCACATTCCCATGTATATTTTAACCTCTGGGAGGAGACCTGAGGAATCCTTGTGCTGCAGCACCTTGCTAGGCTCTCCTGAGGAAGTCCTTTGATAATAACTATGAGAAAGACTCAGATAATGGACAAAAAAATGGCATTCAGATGCAATGTTTTTTGGATCTCTAACACTGCTTTCATTCAGTAGTGAATATCCCACAGCAATGGAAATAACTCTAGGGAGGAATATAATTTGGTCTGGCAGCCTCCCCAGAAGGAGAACTAAATGCTGTCTTTACATCTTCAGGTATGTTTACTTCAGAGACAGGTAGCTGTACCATATATGAAGTTATTTGCTATCCTTAAAAAAAAGACACATTCAATTTCAAAGTAATTATTAGGCCTGCATGGTGCATTGGTTCCAGGCAGACAAGGTGTGTGCAAACAACATGAATGATCACTGAAAACCCCAGCAGTGCTGTGCTCCTGAGCTGTGCAAGGACCTGAAGCTTCAGTAGCTTTGCTGCAGCCTCATGTGTGCATTATTCCTGTGCAAAATGAAGGTAGAAAAAACAAAGGCAGTTTGCAGGAACACACAAGTCCTTCTTCAGATGCAGAAGAAATAAGATTTTGTGTTTATGACAAATAAGGAACATTTGCTTCAAGTAAAATTGGTTTGAGTAACAAACATCTTGTAGAGAAGAGGGAGCAGGGTGCCAGAACTCGCTGGTTTGGGGCAGTTGCTGAGTAGCAATTCTTGTGTTTGAGAAGCAGTGTGGGCTAGCAGTGTGACGACAGGATGACAGAATGCCATTTTCCCAGCCCACAGCTGGATGCATTTGGGCTGTACACCCCGGGTTCAAGACCAGCGCACAGGGCTGTGCCAGCAGCCGGTTGCCCTTTGCCAAGGCCCTTTGGCCTTTGCCAGCCCTTTCAGCGTGGATTCACAGAGCAGAGCAGAGGTAAAGATAGCACGGAGCCTCCTGCTCAGGTTCTCCTTTAAGAACCTCCCTGCCGCTGCCAGACCAAAGGGAAAGCCGGTGCCAGAAGCCGGCAGCGGCAGCAGCATCTGCCCTGCAAACGTATAGTGACAGTGCTCTCTGCTGGCAGCTGCAATCCTCACCCACCGCCTCAGTCTTCAGAAGGATGTGCTGAATTCCGAGGCACTCTTTTCTGTGTGAGTACGGGATAATGAAGCCTAGAAGTATAAGCAAATATACAGGCAAGCACAGATATGCATTTTAAAACTTATGGAAGAGTTAGGCAGAAAAAAATTCCGATTAAAAATCTCAGTGCAGCAACAGCGCTTATTTTTAGGTTTGTGAAAAACAGGCTTTTCTGCTCTGCTCTGTCTGGTTTTGTCGGCTTTTTGTTTGTTTGTTTGTTTGTTTTTTGTTTTGCTTTGTTTTGTATAGAAATGTCTGCCACAAACCAAAAAGAAATGCTTTCTTGTCTGTAAGTGAATGCTCACATACCTGTTTCACCAGTGTGTACTCTTGGTACACATAACACAGAAGATTCACTCCCATAGTGCCTATAATCTGTAGATCTTCAGAAATTTCACGCAGCCCTCTGATGAAGTTTAGAATATCATAGTAAAGAAAATAGTCATACAGCTGGAACACAGCTGTAGAGAGGCTAAGGGACTTGCAAGTTGAAATATATCAGGGAATATTGAATTTTGGTCTCTGCTTTCTACAGCAATGACAGACTTGCAAACACAACAAGCCACGTGCCACGCTCATTTTCTTCTAACTGTGTCACCAACTACAGGCCATGAAGGGTTTATCAATACGAGATCACAAAATGGTTGAAATTGGAAGGGACCTCTGGAGGTCATCTAGTTAAACACCACTTCTCAAGCAAGACCACCTAGAGCTGTTTGTACAAGACTGTGTCCAGGTGTTTTTGAATATCTCCAAGGATGGAGAATGCCCAACCTCTCTGTACATTCCACCTTCAGCATGCTGCCCTGTGACTGTTTAACAGTGTGTGTCTTTTTTATATTTGCCTTTGACTGGTACGTTCTGCACTGGAGCCTCATAGCAACTCCATGTGACACTGTGCCATGCACTCTTGTTTTTGTAATACAAGGTTAATTAATGTTTCATCATCATCATGGCAAAAAAAGTATTTCCTCATGTTCAGATAGAACCTGAAGCAGTTGACCAACAGCCTGTAAGAGAAAATACCTATCCACCATGAGGGGGATAATACGTTTTTTTTTTTTTCATTTATATGGGAGAAAGACATACAAGAAGATTTTTAAAGAGCTGAATAAAAGCTTTCCTTGCCAGTGAGGGATGGTTTCTAATATATTAATAATCATAGCTAAGTATTTTCATTCTTCATCATTCACTCTGGCACCTCTGCCAGGGCTTTGTTGACAGACATGAGCTTGCACTAACTATGACTGAATCAAGAAAAGGCAGGTTGGGCCACAACAGGCAGAACATATATAATATCAGCAAACAATACCACCAAAGGAATGTGATGACTTGATATTGCTGGTTTGGAGGGGAGGCAGGCAGAACCTGTCACACAACTTCAGTCTACACAGAATACAGAATTAGACATTTTTAAATTAAGAAATTTCTGTTAGGACGCAACCACCTAACAATCCTTGAATTCAGTCATGTACATTTTACATCAGAGAAACTCAGATGAAGACATGAGTTGAGCAATAGGCATCATCTGAATTCACAGACCCGTAACCTAATGTAGACCTTACTCTCTCCTCTGAGGGTGAGACTGAAACAAGCTGGCTGGAGAGATAAAAGTAATAAGAATAGTAATCTAAATACACAGAGTCAGTTCAGACTTAAGCTGCCAGAAAGCACCTGAGTCCCACTGGCTGTTCAGATACAGACTCTTAGCTCAAGGTAAATTTAAGTCAGACCAAAACCTTTTGTGCTTCTTGTAGGTTAAAAGAGTACTTACTTAACATGCATATGATTTTTTTTTTTTTCACCAGGTCAGTCACTTTCCCACTGAACTCCTTGAAGTGGATCTAATTAATCCAGGTAAACCATTTCATATTAGCTGGATGTCCTTTTTCACTCTCCACAAAATACACACACTTCTTCAAAGATTTCTGTGGTTTGCTTTGAATACTCAAAATTAAAAATTAAACATTTTGCACTGATTTCTTTTAAATAAGTCATAAAAAGAAATCCACAGCCAATGCATGAGCATTCAGAGAAAAGGAGAACAGAAAAAAATTGCTTTAAAAAATATCTGTCAGAAACTGTTCACTTGTCTTCACACTGATGTCTCTGGTATCAATGTGGGAGAGCTGGGGCAAGAAGGAATAACACCACACAGAAAAGATATCCTTGACTAACTCCTTGATCCCCAAAAGCAGCAATCAGAAATACTTCATGCTGTAAGATTCACAGCAGGTTTTACTGTTGCTATGGTTATTCAAAATCTTCTTTTCAACAGGAGAGAAATAAATTCTCTAGGTCTCTGCAATACATAGCAACACAGACATCTCACTGTCAGGTTCTCCACATGGGGGTAGGCTTCAACAGCATCACCCTAAATCTAAACATCAAACATCAAATTGAGGTCATTTAAATATTTACGAGGACTGAAAAGCAATAATTACTTAATATAGAAGATGGAGAAGGTGTGAGGGAGGGGAGGATGGAAGGAAGGAAGGAAGGAAGACAGACAGGCATCATAGAATGGCTTGTGTTTTAAGGAACCTTTAAGATCATCTAGTTCAAACCTCTGTGCCATGGGCTCAGAGCCCCAGTCTGGCCTTGAACACTTCCATGGATGAGGCATCCACAGTTTCTCTGGAAAACCTGTTCCAGTGCCTCAGCATCCTCACAGTAAGAAATTTCTTCCTTATATCTACTCTAATACTACCTCTCACCATTGAAGCCATTACTGCTTGTCCTATCACTACACACTCTCGTAATGATGCTGGACAGTTCTGTTTATTATTCCCTAGCCAGGACTGACACTTCAACACAAAAACATGGAGTGACTTCGATGTTACCATTTGAATACAGGTTATATCACGTCATGAAGCTGAGTCAGGGGAGGTTTAGCTGAGATATCAGAAAAAGGTTTTTCTCCCTGAAGGTGGTTGAGCACTGGAACAGGCTTCCCAGGGAAGTGGTCACAGCAGCAAGCCTGTCTGAGTTCAAGAAGTGCTTCAACAATGCTCTCAGGCACATGGCGTGATTCTTGGGGTGTCAGGTGCAGATCCAGGAGCTGGACTCAATGATTCTGATGAGTCCTTTCCAACTCATCATATTCTATGATTCTATGTCAAGGAAAACTTGAACTGAAACAGGCCTCTGGTGACAGAGACTTCCTCAGGTGCCATCACTTTAGCATATCACATTCAGAGGGCTGTGTTGTGCAGTGTTTTCACCTCCTACAGTTTAGGCTCAACTTCCAAATCAGGGATGCATTTAATGGTCTCATTCAGACTCCATAAGAGTACATCACTATGTAGGGTCATACTCTCTACTTTCCTGTTCCTAATCAGCAATTTTCTGCTTATTCATCTGAGGTCACATTAGTTTTCAGCAACAGCATCAAAGTGAGAGCTTTTGTTCAGTCAACTATCCAACCTGACTTCTAACTCCTTTCAGGGTCACTCTTTCCCTGGAAGCAAGAACCCACTCTGCATGTGTAGCCCATCGTCCTTGTTCCCAAACAACCAACCTTGCATTTTGCTACATTAACATTTGTGCTGGTTAAACAAGACCTATTTTCCAAATGAACTAGATTGATCTGTCAAACTGATCCAAATTTACTACGTTTACTCTTACTAGTGCTATATCCTCTTCGAATTTTACAGGCACTGATTTCCTCACTTCTGAACCATTAAAAAACCCGCTGAATTGTGGTAGACTGAAAAAGATGCATGTGGAACCCTGCTGGAAATACCCTCTGTGTATGATGACTCCTCATTTTCAATTCATCTTTTGAAATCCATCATACAGTTATAATCTATTTATTATGCACTACATTAATTTTGCATCGTTCTAATTTTTTAATTGGAATGTCATGTGGTATGAAGTTCAAATGCTTTTGAGAAGTGCAGGTAGATGTCAGCACAGCTCCTCTTATCAGCCCACCTTGTCAAAAACAAAGTTGTGTTTGCTTAAGCAGATCTGCTCTCCCTAAAGTGAGATGAGCAACAGCTGCTGCATAAGACTGGGTTGAAATAAAATGCTGCATCTGGATTCTTAATGAGCAGTGAGGAACTGTAGAAGCACAATTTTAAATGGGAAGCAGACTAGTTG
Organism: Pyrocephalus nanus; assembly: GCA_038380795.1. Lineage (NCBI taxonomy): Eukaryota > Metazoa > Chordata > Aves > Passeriformes > Tyrannidae > Pyrocephalus > Pyrocephalus nanus. The sequence goes on along the minus strand of CM076265.1, from coordinate 43,582,475 downwards.
CATTTTCTTACTGCCAAGCCCAGAGGTTTCCACTTGCTGTTCAGTGCATTTGTCTGTATTACATACTCTGTCAGAATTCAAAGTGTAGAGAAAGGACTCTTTGGGGATCTCTCAGCACTTCGAGCCACAAACACTTACCTGCTCTGCACTATAAGGAGAAGAACTGAACAGCACATTTTCTTACTCCCTCCTCATTCTGCTTCAGCTCCTGTCCATCCTCTCTAAGGAGACCTTGTGGAAGAGTCTATCTCAGCTTTTATCTCTGTGTGTAGAGCATGTCCTGGAAGGTGCATAGAAAGTATCTTGTTATGATGACACCTGACAAGAAATCTAAAAGACAGTTTCAGTTTAATGGTATAGCTGAGTTACTTTGTGAGAAAAACAGAGGCAGGACCTTTGCTGATAAATTGATCTCTGAAAGTCTAAAGAATTGTCTCATCTAATTCTGCGTCACTTCCTAGAAGAACATGCAGATTACATAACAACTGATGTACAGTCTGAACCTCTCACAGAAGTCCTAGCAACTGAAAGAATATTTACTCAAGATAGAATGACAGGCGCAGTCCAAGCTAAAAGGGAGGGATCGTCCTCACTCTCCTCCATCCACATATACTTCAAAACAGTGCTTGTTGAACTCACAAGATGATTCAGTTTTCAAGACTGCGAGACAACTAACCTACAGAAAATTGTCAGGAAGTTGTATTACCTCAGTAAAGCACTGAGGGTAAAGGATGGGGCATCAGGACAGAGAAGGTGAAAGGGAAGAGAGAAACAGAAGAGTAGGAAAGGGGAGAGAGGGATTTTCCTCCAGTGTCAATGATTTACTAAAGCCTTCAATTCCTTCTGAAAGAACAATGTAAGCTGGGCTGTTTTGGCAATGTTCCCTGAACAGTATGGTAATTGCCAAAGGAAAAAAAGAAAGTTACCTCTTCCTCCACTTCCATAACCCTCTTGCAAAGAAAGGTCTGCCCATCAGTTTGGGGCAATTTCAAGTCCTCTCTTGAGCACAAGAAGGTAGTTGGGATAATTCAATAAGCACTCCTGTTCCTCACTGCACTGAATCATCGCCTGAGAGCAGCTCAAGGAGCTCGAAGATGGTAGAGCAGCTATGTTCTTGCTTAGTCAATGAACAAAAGAAACTGATCATCAATGCGCTTTGTTTGTAAAGAGACTTATGACCAACAATTATTATACTCTGTCACAGAGTGGATACGACATATTTTTCTCTGAAATCCCATGCCTTATAATTGGATAATAATTTTCTCTCAGTTTTACAGTATCAGTAAAGTGTAAGGTAAAAAGTTGCTGTATATAAATTTATTTTAACAAGAGACTCCTCAATAAAGTAAATCAATCTCTATGTGCACACGTGTACTTCCATACACAGGGAGTCAGATCCTCTGTCATTTTCCAGATGCCTCTGGTGGGTTACAGTTTGCAGTACAGCTTGGAATTCTTTCTCTGCAATTGCTAGGCAGTCTGTGGAGTAGCAAGGACTGACAATAGTAATAAATCAGTACCTAAGAATTCGTATAAAGCTGTGATTTCAACTATAATTTAAAGCTATTGTTTTTAAATACCAAATTTCTTCAGATGCTCACAACAATGACAAATTACTTTTTTTTCTCAAGAAAAATGCATGTTCCCTGACCTCAAAATCAACATAAAGCAAAGTGGTAAATTATCTTTAAATTATCTGGACACAGAAATTAATTTGTTGCTAGGGCCTGATTATGAATCCCCAACTCATAGTATTGAGTACCTCAGATGCAATACTACATGGTTCTACATGATATCAATAACCAAAGGACCCACATAAGATCAGTACTTCCCCTGATAAATGAGATCGTACCAGTTATTTTGAATCTTTCTGTGTGATTTACTATGTGATATTTTAGACACCCCTGTGCAAAACCTTTGAAATAAACATAGTTACAGTCACCATAAAAAAGACATCATTGGCAGGTATTGTACATAATGGAACTGTTAAAAGACAGGTTGATCTAGTACCAGAAGTCACTCCTTCTACATCTGATACCAGACCTGACTTTGATTTGGTTTAGTTCTCTTGGATATAATAGCAGTCTTACACTCTCAAGCTCATGATGCTATTAGCTCACTTAATACAGATTTACCCACTTTTAAGAATTGTTAATAGCTCTCTGTGGTCATTTTGGTCACCTCTTAAAACCAAAGTCTCCCTGTAATTTATGAATAGGTCAATGAAACTGTTAATAATTCCATCTGTCTTCTCTTACTCTCCTTATGTTTCAAAGCAGTGAGATGTGCTCCTGTCTTACGTGGATAGCAAAATCTCTTGCTTGTCCTAGGATAGGTGACTGCTGTGGTTTCTGAACTACTGCACAAATAAGATGTGGATTTGAAACAGACGTTTCTAACATCCTACAACATATTTAAGGGGACAGAGGTGGAGGTGTCACTTAATATTCACTAAGATATAGCCCTGTACCATTGCACACTGCCTGTTTTAGTGAACTTGAAAAGTTTTCATCTCTCTTTAAAAGGTTTCAACACTCTGCTAACACTGTGCTTAAATGGCTACAGCCATTATTTGTCAAAAGCTTCTTCACTAGTTTCAGCTACCTTTGTAGATCCCATATTCATAGTGTTGTGTTTCCTAACCATTGACGGGACCAGCAAAATATTGCTATAAAGAAACTGGTGTTTGTGATGACTGATCTTAAATTAGCTGTTGTATTAACTCAGTTCAGAAAGTGACTGTGCAAGCCAGCAATGCTGCACAGCAGTTCAGTGAGCTGTGAGGCTGTCTAAGCTACAGAGGAAGATCATCCCTATTGCTTGATTTGCTATTTGGGAACTTGTGAAAATAGTGATGACCATCTATGATACTGCAAATAGTGCACTTTCTGAAGAATACATTCACAACAGAAAAAACTTACAGAAAAACAAACTGTAATAGCCTGAGAACAAAGGTAGTTGTGCAAGGTAGTCCACTGTAACTGTATAATGACCTGGTAGGCCTAGGCCAGTGTCTTTTTTATGTTCTGTTGACCTTGTGTGCACAACTGTTGTGAAACTGGGACTAAGAAAATTTGTGATTCAGAGTTGGGACATTAAACTGTTCCAAGTTGAGTTAGGACTCTCAGCCAATAAGCAGATGTGTATGTCCACAGCCATGTTATTTGGTATTCTGCCCCAGTGCATTTAATCTAAATCTAAGTTGCCCCATGGGATGTATAGAGACTTGTAATAGAAATATTAAGATTAGCGTAAATTAAGTATGAAAAGAAATGAATGTATGAAAGCACCAGAAGAAACACTAGAAGAAGTGTTAAAAGATTGGTTTGCATTGCCAACAAAGGACACTGTTCCTAGAAATAGAAATGAGAAATGTGTTGTTCATGGGAAGGCCACAGAGTCTGCACTTTAGTAAGAACATAGCACAAATGAGTCATCAGGCCTTTTGACAAAAAGAGGATGGCATCAAGGTCACAGTCCATCACATGTGCCATTTCTTTTATTGTTAGACCACAAGGAAAACAGGCTATAGCTACACAGATGTGTATTATTCCAGACATATTTTACAAACAAGGTAAAATGGACAACAAGCAGTAACTTTGCCTAAGTGTTATGGAAACTTATGCAAGACTGAATATAAGGACAATCCCATAATAACTTGATTCTTAGTGAGTTTAAAAGACCAGTTCCAAAACTAACATAACAAGAGTTCCTAAGAACTCCAGAATGTGATGAGCACTCAGTGGCTGGCACATCTCATCCCCCATGTGGCACAAAGCTGATCTTGGGCCCACACATTGTAGTATTTGTGAATATGTGGGTGTGAAAGTGTGAGTGGGTTAAATCAGCCTATTTAGAGTTCCTGAAGTATTAACTTCCCTTTCCACAATGTTTCCCAACAGTAATTTCTGACAAGTGCAGATAAACTACTTCTAGCACCAGATATGCCAATCGTCATGTATCCCTTCAGGACACTTCATTGTACAATACAGATATGTCCTCTCAGCCATCAGCTTCTTATGATTTAAATGGGATATTGTGGGAGTTAGAATTTAGGGAACACAAAGAATTCTTAGCACCTTTTAGGTTAGTCTTGGGCATCCTAAATTTTTTGTTGGCTTCTTGAAGAGAAAAGTAGAACAAATCTGAGTAGGAATGGAGAAGAGAACAGATGTATAAGCAGGCTTGAGACTGTCCTCCCAGATAATCACTCAGTACCTGATTATGGTTTCAGATGTCCTCAAGCCCTTTAGATAATAATGTTCTTCTATTGTATAGGCATTTGGCAATTATCACTATAGCTGCTTGTTTAAAAAAAAATAAAAATTGAAGTAGAGAAATAAGGCTTAGGATAACAAAATATATCATCCACCCATTATCCCTTCAATGTATGCATCCTGCTGGCACAGTTCAGATTTCATTTACATGATAGATGCGTCTACTTCAGCCTAAAACAAGGCTGGTCTGCATGTCATTTCCTGTAAGGAGTCACTGAACCTCAATTATTTATTTGAGATAAATGATGCAATAAAAACACACTACAGGCCAAAAGCCAGCTTCATCAACTGCACAATGCCTGGCTTTCTGTCTGATTTCACCCCCTACCCCCTCCCTGCAAGACACTTGCCACAGTAAAATAAATTATTCCGGTACCTAAGCAGCACAACATCCCCTTATTTTGTTCCTTATAAACATCCTATCCGCCTCAGCCATCAAAGCTGGTCTACTGATCTGCCCCAGCTGTCCTAACAAAAGGCAACATGAGGAAGAAGAGGAGGGTGACTTGTAAATTCTCTGCCTAATGCACTAGCTGAAGGGTCAGGAGCTAAAACAGCTTAGGCCTTGTTTAACTGGCCAGTGTTACACCCATTTCTCTGCTGTGCTGACTGGGGAACAATCTAAGGGGGAGAGAGGAAAGGGGCTAGAAAAATTTCATGACAGTGACAACTTCTTTACCTTCTTACTTTATCTAGCCTGATGATGAAGTAACTGAGGGTTCAGAGTTGGCTGAATTCAGCAAGAAATTAAAATAACCAGGAAGCAGTTACTTCTGTCATAGAGCAGTACTCAATGAGATCAAGAGCTGTTATAACAACAAATTAAATCTGAGTCTGTCTCCTTTGTGTGCAGTTTCTCAGTTTATGTATATAGGAAATGCAAAGGAAAATACCCCATGGTGTGTGGCAGAGATTAATCTATGAATGTGTCGTATTTGAAAACGCTAAGTGCTATTAAGTACTAAATTGATTATTTTAATCAACACTGTTTTCACACCATCTGCAATTCTATGGCTACAAATGTGGCTGTGAAATTATATTCTAGGTATACAGATTCTGTCTTCAGGTCTCAGTTTGTCCTTCATCATTAGCACAGCATCCAAATGCTTAAGATGAAATCAGGTTCAACTGCAGAATGAAACATGAAAGAAAATGCAATGCTATCACATTTCTTCTTCTGAAGAGCCCAGACCGGTATTGTCAGAAAGTCAATTGAACAAATGAGACACTTTTGATTTACATAGTCTTTAAATTCTTGTGTAAGAGCCAGATTTGGAGGGGATTGGTGAATGTAGGCTTTATAATTTTCATTATCATCAGAGAGATATGACTGATGTAAAGAAACCAATAAAACAAACTTTAGATGGAAGACTTTCAGCTCTGAAGCAATAGAAAGTGTTATACTTCATACTTTTTATTTACAGACTAACACTTTAAAAATAAAGGGATGAAATTTTATTAATTAGACACACTATATACCTTTTGTAACCTTAAAAAGAAAAGCAGGCAATACAGAAATTAAGAGAGAGAGTGTTTAGCAAGAAATCTGATTGTGCTTGCTAAAGCAAAAGCACTGAGGTGCTAAGGAATTCCGTGATAATCTTCATTGCACCCTGAATTTTGTCTAGTGTTGCTCTGCAATGCTAAATAGCTCTGGATCATGCTCCTGAATGTTACAGCTGTGGTAAACTTAGCTCTTGACCTTGATATTACAGGGTAATGTTATTCTTTATAAAGTAGTCTACTGAACAAAAGTCACCACTACCACTCCCCTTTTTTTTTTTTGTTATTACTTAATACTGTGGAGTCCATTATCGTCAACTTTATCCCTGGTATAGCTGCTAGTGGCCAAAATATCTGTCACCTATCATAAACTCTTTTCAACACAGCCCAGTCTGCATCCCCAGTAGAGCTACAGGGAAGAGGACACGTTAAAAAACAACCAAACTATTATGAAACCTGCAGTTATAGAGGGAGTAAAGTTCTAACAGGGGCACAAAAAACACATCTACCCCATGTCAGTGTAGGCAAATAAGGGGGACCAGGGTACCAAAGGGATGTTTTTTTCCCCTTCCCTTCCTTTGCTTTCCCTTCCCTCCCCATCCCCTCCCTTCTTATCTCTTTTCTTCTGCAGTAAGATGTGTTCAAAGTTGCTGAGTTTCTCTATAGACAAATATATCAAGAAGGCTGGAAATTTCTAGCCAAAAATGAAAAGAGGTTAATTTGTTCCTGAATTTACATCTGCAAATCTTCACAGGAAGCAATTTGTGTAACCTCCATGAATTAAACATACCACAGTCAAAAAGCCTTTGGCACCAGCTGGGGATTAATGACCAATTGGAAAGATGATGGCTTGAAGAAAGCTGAGCCATCATTAAGCCTGTGTTCTAAAGCCAGGCTTATTGCCATTATAGGCCTTTTTAAAAGGACTGAAGAAAATAAATATTACAGAGCGAGTAGCCAGTACCCTAAGGGGTTTTGCAGTTTTGAAGGGTGCTGCTTTTACTCTTGGCATGTTTTTCCAGAGGTCTTTAGGAACCAATGCCTGAATTGTCTAATAATTTTTGCAATTTGGGGCACAGTCATGATCTTGGCATCTCTTTCAGAAATGCTGGAGGAAAGATCCCAGAAATGAGCCAGCATTCGTTTTGGTTGAGATGGACCACTGTAAGTTATGGCCAATAGGTAATGGTTGGAAAAGCACCACCTTGAAACCCATTTTCTCATATCCAAAAGCATTATCACAGTCTAGAAAGTCTGTTTCTTGCTTAGAATTATTTCTGGAAGGCCTGTGGGTCTGTATAAAATGTACTGAAGCCATAAATGATGAAAGGCCAAGCTTTTTGAAATAGCCCAGTCTTGGCTATACAGACAAAAGGATAACCAAAAGGAAAATACTGAGTGATGTCAGATTGCGAAGAGATGATCAGAATGTTTCATCATCTTTCTGTTGACATAAACATAAGTACTGCTTTTTTAGACCAATACAGATGAGAAAAAAAACAGCTCATATATTCAGGCTATTCATTTGTAACTCTTCTGGGGATCATTTTTATCTGTCACCTTTCCATACCCTGGCATGTTGCAGTAAGTAGAAGAGAACAACATAAAGTGCATGAGCAGAGTCTGGGGAAATACTGTGGAAGTCAGTGGTACCTAATCAGAACTCCTGCTGTGAAGGGTTCTCTTACTGAAACAACACTTTGGCTCTAAAATGATGCAATCCACTCTTACTAAACAAGTACATTATAAATGCTATGTTGTGTTCCCTCTGTTACTCATGCGTGAATCAATTTTTATAGCCCCTTGCTTTGCTGCTCCTTTCTGAACCTTTCTGTAACCTTTCTGAATCCAACCATATCTGAACAAAAACAGTGATTATGAGAGGATTCCAATGGTGCTTGTACAACATTGAATTCCTGTCATAAAATTGGGGCCCATATGTCATATGGACCCCAATGTTAAAGCCATATCAGAATGAGAATACTTTATCTAGAGACAATCTTGTTATCCTTGGTAAATCAACCTACTCAAATAATTGGAGAATACAACTTAGGTCTTTGATATGGGAGAAAAAAGATTTTACATGCAACCTCATCTGCTTTTCGATCTTCTGGCAGTCACAGTTATTTGCAGCATCTCAGCTGTTGGCTGTTACGAGGTCCACTACACTATTCACATAAGGAATAAAAAGCTGGGGTTTAATTCAGAATAGAGCCAATTCCAAAGCTTCAACTAGCATTTTCCCTCCACTTCCTCACCTAGATATAGTCCAACTCCTCTTATCAGATACTGGAGTCTATAAGGGTAGAAAAAGAAGTTATTCACTAGAGACCTTTCGAGCTTTTTACATTTTTTTTCTTTTAATATAGTGTCTAGAGTAAATCTACCATTTTGCAGTATTTCACTTTTTTTATAATCCCTTTGCTGGACATTTTAGCTGGCATATTCTTCTATAATATTAATCTGCTTCAGTTCTCATCACTTTGCTTTACAGAAGGGAAATGGGTACCAGTAACTAGTCCAGTAACTAGTAAGGCAGAAATTTCACTGATTAGATTGTATTGTATTGGCTGGGGAAAAAAAAGCAGACCTAAAAATAGGCAAAACTGAAAACCATTTGATGTATAACTCCTCCCAATATGGGCAAGTAAGTAGTTTCAATCATTACTAATTACTATAAATATTTCAGTCTTGCTTTCCTTCTACATAACTAACATTTTTCAGTCTTGTAAAACTTCTATCTTTTGAAAACAAGAGGGATTTCACTTTGAGTCAGGGTATGCTTATGTTAACAAGTGAGAGGCAGAAATTCTGTACCAGTGACAGAAAATAAGGGGAAGGAAAAATCATGGTTTGGGAAGTTCTAGCTAGCAATTGAACCAACCCCAAAGGGCAGGACTAACAAAGTGATAGGTTTAATCCATTATTACCTGTTTACTTTGCTTAAGTCAGATGCTTGAGGAAATCATTGCAGGTGCCTATGGACAAATAAAAAATGTTCATAATAGCTGAAACAGTCACAGCAATTACAGTAGTCACAGAAATCATTAGAAAAATATATTTCTCAAAAAAATTACTTTTTTCATCTTGGATTAGAAGTGGTTGTTGTGATATGGAAGCTGAAAATATCTGCTGTTGGAAAGGGTAAGTTACTGAAAATGAAATGTTTAAATAAACAGCTGGAATCTGGTGGACTTGCCTAGATTCTTCAAAGGCACCAGGAAGATTACACCGTTGTAAAAATGATGCAATTACATTTTCCCAGTAGGACTTCAAAGTCCAAATTTATCTATTTCCAGATAAATAGTGGCATCAGCTAGAGAAGACAATTATCCTTAATGAGATACTGCACTTGCTTGTTTCTCTCTGACTGGGTATCTTGAAACAAACAATGTTCACTACAACCCTGTGAAGTGGTTAAGCACCATCAACCCGAATTTCCAGAGAGGAAAAATATGACACAGCGTTGGGATGGTAAGTGGGAGAAACATGTATCAGTAGCTGAAGTCAGTAGCTAAACTTGGAGAAGAACCAAACACCTCCTACTCCTAATTTGGCCTCTGTCACCAAGGGAAATATGAAAGGAGAACTGGTAAAAGACAAATGAAACAACATAGGTACTCAAAAAATACTAGATAGTTACTCCATAGTCTATATCTCCAAGTTCCATACTCTAAGAGCCCTAATCTCTCCCATGCCTTGTCTCTGCACTCAAAGTCTGAATGATAATCTAACAAATCTATTTAATATTCTTCCCATTTCTCATCTTCAATTGGAAAGATTAGCTAGTTCACAGTAGTGGAACTTCTTTCAATGCAAACTTCTGTCAGAAATATAATACAATCATGATATGATAGGAAAAAAATGTCAGTGGCAATCCAGGAGTGTAGGCCTTTCCATTTTTTTCTTTCTGTGGCCCTCACTTTCACATTCCTATTTTCTATTTTTTTAATCTTTCTCTGCTGCGTGTCTCCTAAGAATCTCACCTATTTCTATTTTTAACATATTACTGATTGTAGCTCCAGTCACCTCCCTTCTCAACCTTTTTTTCAAGTACTTATTATTCCTTTACATGAAATCACATTCTCTGAAAGTCTGTTCCCAAGTTGCTCATTTTCAAGTGATTTTTTTCCCTTTTTCCTGCCGGTAACAGAAAATTGTCTTCCTTATATTACGTACTGGAGTATGCACTCCATAATTTAGGTTATTTCAAGCAGAACCTCAAAATTCCCATTGTTTCAATTGGAAGAGAGACTAGAACTGATCACACCCCCTCCATATTACTCATGTCTTACTGATTTGGTGTAATTTTCAAACCCTCCTAATTTTAAATAGAGCAGTTTCTTCCTGCTATAGCTGTACAATCTTGTGGTGTCCTTTACTAAGTAACATTGACAACACTGTTCAACCAGGAAAAAAAAATTGAGATTTCCTGTCTGGAGTAAAAGCTCTCTCAGAAACACAGACAAATTCACTTGACTGCAAGGAAGTTATAAAAATTCATCTACAAAATACATCAGAAAACAAAAGAAAACAGAGTTGAATTTTCCTTTACTATGTCACAGGTCAGACTGAGCAGTTATCTTGGGGTCTTCTAGCCCTTGGGAAATGGAAATAGAACACAATATGTTGTAGGAAAAAAAAAAAAAAGGATGTGTGCTTTCTGTGTGCTAATTATAGAACAAATTCGGTTGAGGCATGAAAATGCTCCTATTTTACTTTTTCTTTTGGTTCACTAATTCTGAAAGTCTCTTCCACCTGAAGACCCTTTGGAGACCTCCATGAACAGAGTTCCTAATGAACATGCATTACAGTGGGAATTACTGGAGGTGAGAACATGAATAAAACTGATAGATATGAAAGCCTCCATATGAAAGTGTCATTAATCTGTGACATATCAAATAAAACATACATATCATCTCTTGTCAACAGGAACCTCCTCTTTCACAGCTCTTTCTTCCAGGAGTAACCTACCCATAGGGCACCAAGGCAGGTTATCAGTGCAGCACTTCCCCTAAGAATAAATGCAAATGTTAAATATACTCTCACAGCCTCTAGCATCTCGAATTTTTTTATAGGAGAACTGGCAAAAGAGGCTGAACTGCTCTAGTCTGTATCTTACTGCCAACTTTGGATGCTTCTGCAAACAGCATAAAAACTGTTCTTATTGACCATCTGGAACTAATGGAGAAACATTGTGGAAATCCTGCAGAGGAATAAAAGGTGATTCATTTGTGGAAGAATCTTGTCCAACAGCATAAGCTTTCCTCAGCAATCACTCAGATTCATATATATGCCATACATATGTAATAGACCATATCAAGCAAATATAGTCCCAAGCTGGGCAAAGGGATATTGAAATGCATTCCTTAAGGGAGGGTATGGAGCCAGAGCATTTAATATTTTCAAACAATAGTGTCCTTTTGGTTAATTCAGAGAGACTTATCATTCACTGACAAGTGGTAGACTGTCAAGACAGCACTACTGATGGAAATCATGGAATCATAGAATTGTAGAATTGTAGAATGGCTTGGGTTGGAAGGAACCATAAAGATTGTATAGTTCCACCCCCCCCCGCCATGGACAGGGACACATTCCACTGTACCCCATTGCTCAAGGCCCAATCCAACTTGGACTTGAACATTTCCAAGGACGAAGCATCCACAACTTCTCTTGTCAACCTGTTCCGGTGCCTCACCACCCTCAAGTAAAGAATTCTTTCCTAATATCTAATCTAAACCTACTCTCAGTTTGAAGCCATTCAGTTTGAAGCAGCCACTACATGCCCTTGTAAAAAAGACCCTCTCCATCATTCTTGTAGGCTCCTTTCAGGTACTGGAAGGCCTCAATTAGGTCTCTGCAGTTGTTAGGCTGAACAAGTCTCTCAGCCCTTTGTCACAGGAGAGGTGCTCAATCCCTCTGATCATCTTTGTGGCCTCCTCTGGACTCGTTCCGGCAAGTCAATGTCTTTCCTGTGCTGGGGACATGCTTCAAGGGGACAATGAAGTACACAAAATCTTTTGCTGCTTATATGCAATCAATAATGCCTGGAATTTATCTCCACTAGACAGAAAATAATAACTTATCATAACTCATAATTTCAAAAGAAAAATATCACATCAAATTTGAGCTAATTTATATATTCCCTGATACATCACAAGGAGAAAAGAGAGATCACAAGGAGAAACCTTCTACAAGTAAAGGTTAATTCTCTCACACTTAACTGATCAAAACTGTTTAAATTAGGGTGAGACCTGCTTTTAATCTCAAGAGATCAGAGGAAGTAAAAAAAAAAGGGATAATTACTGCTTTCCTATCTAAAAGTTAAAAAATTTCCTTTTGTGCTTCTAAGATTTTTATATTGAAGTCTCTATGTGAAACACACTAAAAAAGAATAGCTATAGAATCACTTCCTTGCTTAAATGCGCTTTATGATAAAAGTTTGTCAGCCTAATCACTAGAATAAAGTGGGGCAATTGGGCAAAGCCACAAAGCTGACCTTTATGCTTTTCCCAAATTTTCCTTGTCCCATCAGCTCTCTCTTTTCTGAGTAAAAGTGTTGTCCGGAATACAAATACTAATTATTTGAGAAAACAACGAGGTTCTGGAACAATATTAAAGACAGAAGTACCCTAAAAAAAGACCCCAAAACTACTTCTGAGAAGCAGTTGATAAACACCTGAAATGGCAATGGACTGCAGTAGGTACCCTCCACCCAAAGTGTACCTTTCAGTCTCATAATCTCACTTGTGCATGTCTAGCATACAAAGAGACATCAGAGGTTTTGCAGTCCAGCATAGGGCTCTGAATAGCATATTGTTCCTGATTAACAAGAACTACAGTAGAATCAATTCTGTGTAGCATATCAGTGTTAATAGTTGTTGATTTATGTGATAAATGCTTTTCACTCAAGAATAATATTATTACACAAACCAGTCCAAAATGTAGTAATAAACAAGAAATATGTTCACAGACCACCTACAGTTCTCTGTGGTGTACTCTCAATTTTTCTTCTATATTTCCTAAAGCTATTGAAAATATTTTCCAGAAGTCCAGGAGGCAGATTACAGCTGACTGGCTCCCACATTTCCCAGCAATTTTATTCATTCTGGAAACCTCTTCCAGATTTTTTGTGCCATGTAGTTAAGCCCTTAGTGAGTGAAAAATTCTGAGGAGTTTACAAGAAGTTTACTTTACTACATAAGGATCTCAGATCCTGATTCTGAGGGACTGCAAAATATTTTATCCTTTCATTTTATAATGGTCTTCTGAACTTTGACTCTGCATTCACATGACAACTTCTTATTTAGGTGCTGAACTGGGCACTCTCAATGTTTGGGAAACATTCTTTAGTTATCGCAGTCAAAGGATGCAAATTTTAGAGGTTAATTTGATTTAATAGATTAATATGACTTTGATATGAGGCATCTACCCGTCTTTGATCAATACAATTTAAGAACTGAATTAATGTGTCAAACGAAACAGTTTTCTCATTTCTGGAAAATCTTTGACTGAAAGGAATAACCTATTTGCAAAGAGAATATTTCTTTAGAGTTTTTTCACTTACAATAGTGAGATATTTTGAGGAAGCAGTTTCCACTGGCAAACACAGAAATACAGTCTATTAGTCACTGACTATAAAATTTCAAACTTGAAGACAATTAGAGAAACATTTGAACTGTTTATCATTCCAGCTTTACACTCACCCAAATATGAAAACCAAAAGAGGCTATGGGAAGAAATAACACTGATAAGTTTAGGGTAACATAGAAGTTTAGAGATACCTAGATATGTAGATAAATAACTATGAGTTTTATTCTTGAATGAAGCAGTTTTTAAAGTCTCAGCTTCATGAATAAAATGAAAGCACTGAAGAAAGATACACCATACGGGAAACAGCTGGATAAGAATTGATACTATCATCACACCTCTATACTAAAATCCTTTGATGAGAATGCAGTTCTGACATTTAGGACACTGGAAACAGAAGGCCTTTTTGAGTGATTATTTACATATGTAGGCTATGGACTCTAATACTGTAGGCTTGGATGTCAGAAGGGCATATTTCTTACTTGGGATCAGAAGTGACCAGTTCAGATCTGGTTCTTGTTTTACCTTCAAGCATTCAAAATTAGTTGTGAGCAGTACTAGTAAGCCAGTCTGCAGGGACCCTGCAAGCACTTGTGACTACCAGAGAGGGGCAACCTTGGGTTTTAATCCATTAACCTGTTAGCAGCAGAAAGTACTGAACAGAAACTTAGGCCACCTGTCCTCATCCATGTGATCTGTAAAGAAAAGATTTGAAGCTTTCTGACTAAATTTATTTTGTTGATAAACTAAAATAAAAATAAAATTAAAAAACCAAAACAGACTACAAAAAAAAAAAAAAAAACAAGACCAAAAAGCAACCCTAAGCAAAGATACAAATACAAAAATATCCAAATCCCCACATCTACCAGAATACCCAGAATACACTGGAAATGCTGCTGTAATGCTTCATGAAATCTTACTGGTTTTCATACCCCAGGTTCCTAAGACTGGAGATTTTTCACGATGTATTGTAATCTCAACTTTTCAATAGGAAAAAGAACCATAGGAAATATCATCTGGGAGGTGTTGTTTTTGTTTTTTTTTTTTTTTAATTTTTTCCCCCTAGAATGCAGGAAACATTTGCCATGAAAAGGAAAAAAAAAAAGTTTCAGTTATATTCAATTTTCCTGCTGAAGAATTAAGGAAAAAAAAAAAAAAAAGCTATTTTACCATCATCTTTGTTGTCAGCTGAAGGGTTCCATGTGTCCTAAGTCAAGCCTATGGGCAGCAAGGGAATAAAAGACTTTTTCTAGAAGTATGATCATATCATAATTACTAGAATTTTTTTTTTATCATTTTGATCCCAATTTTCGGAACAGAACATGCTCTAGTCTTTCACAGGTATAGCCACAGCTAAATAAATTTGTTTCCAATAAAGGGGAACTGCAGTCTTGCAACATGCACAGCTTATGCTTCTCCATTTCTAAATATTGGTTCATTCTGAACAAATTTTTGAAGCCTGGTAAAAGAGAAAAAAAAAAGCTTCTTTTAAAATTTCTGAGGTCAACTGGTTTGTGTTGGGAGAAACCTTGCAAATATCATCTCAGTTATTCCTCAATGTGCTGTATAATTGCACTCTGTTCTCCTCCCTCTACGACGAATATAATCAGTACCTGTATATTTTCTTGTGGTTTTATTAGTATTATTAAACAAAATAGTCCTCAGAGCTCGTATTCCCAAATGTATTTAAGAACATTAGACAGTACTTGTGTCCATTAAGGACTGATCTGAATGATATTATGGTGCTCATATTTGTTATCACTGTATGAAAAATATTATAGTAATAAACCCACATAGTTTTACAAGGGATTCTATTTAATCTCGGCAAAAACAAATAGCTTGTCATGCAGAGTACTTTACATTATTAATCCACTGCTGATAGAAAGCCAGAAAAAACATAACTGTTGTTCCTCATTTACTCCTTCATGCAGTCTGATCTGAATACTCTGCTTGGAAAACTGGCATTGGGTGAGCCCCAGCAGGCCTGGAGGATCACTTTGAAGGCAGTCAGGTGCTCAGAGCATTTGAGAGCATTCTCCTAAAAATATGTTTATAGCTATTCAATGAGAAATGGGGTGACAATTCAATGACTGGATGTATAAAGTGCCATGAACAAGCAATAAGATGGTACAACAATTTCACATGTTGCATTATTCTCATTTTATAGGCAGATAAATTGAGGCATGGCTTCTTACATTTTTGTTCTTGTTGCAAATCTGTAGGAGCTTTCTACACTCAACATCTGAAGTTCTGCATCCAGCACAGTGATATGTGGATTTGAATACCAGGACATTATTACAAAGTAATGTTAACAGTATCATACAGCTTGTCCCAAGCTGTATCCTTTCCTGTGTTGCTTTAAAGTGGGGAGCAGGAGAAAGAGGGCCACCTGGATCTCCTAAAAATGCTTCAGTGCCCAATGATACTTCATGCTTATGAATCCATATGCCTAAATTGTTCTATACCATACTGCTGATAATTTGAGATTCACTGCCTAGTGCTGTGTTAACCACTTGTCTGATAAACACATTTATAATACACTGTGGACAATTGTATCATATAAATAGAACTACATTTTGCTGTATTATTAGTATCTGTGTTTAATCCAGGATGGGCTTTTGGCATTAGTGTTCTTGGAAGGAAACATCTTTAAAACACTCCTGACCTATTATATGATGAAAAAAGTTTTAAAGAGAAGACTTGTCTTACTTTATTTCTGATCCAAAGCCTATGGGTAGCTAAAGCCTGATTTAAGCTGGAAAATATATTTGAACTGCATGATTTTGCACAGCTTTTCATTTGAGATAATAAGCTATGCCTTTCACAGTGCATGAAAGTGTGACTTTGATTTTTCAGTTCATTATAGAGAAAGGCAGAGCAAGATTCTCTCTGAAGGCTGTCCCTGAGGAGGTTCTGAGGAGTTAGTTTTTGAGAAGCAGCAGCATTTCTGGGAAGAAGGAACTTGCTTTAAGGTCAAGTGTCACCTCACCGGCAGAGACAACATGGGAGCATGAAGACTTTCTCCCTAGTCCCTCATTCTAACCAGGGGATCATAGTCCCAAGTTTCTGCAAGTTAGTTGGTCCTTGCCTGTCACAAAGACTTTCATCCTTTTACAGACTGATATCTTGTTTCTACACTAATAAGCGTGGTTGGAGTAGAGTTAGTAATTGAAATTTATGACTTGTGTACCCTATTTTAACACTTTTCCAAAGACTCATTAAATCTCTTTTATGTGTATTTTTTTTCTGCCTAATACTTTCATTAACTGGAAAAAAAGAAAATTAAGTCCCATTTACAACACTACTGCTGCCATGCAGGGTCCTTGCTTGACTGATGTTCTTCTAATGAATTATATGTATTGTAAACAAGAAGTACTGAAAACTAGCCCAAGGTCCTCTCCATTAATTTTTCATTAATGAAATGCAACACTTAGCTTGTTTGACACTTAAGTGATTCCCATAAATTTAAAATAGAGGTCACCATAAGGAAAGTATTTGAAAGTGTCATTGAGGGAACAAGCTAATGAACTATTCACCCTTCCCCAAGCGCTTTTAAATTCACAGGCTAGTCAGTTGTAAAATTTGAAAACTAGTAATATTTTAATTCTTAAAGTAGCTGCCAAGATTTAATGAAAAAAATAAGTACTCTAATAAGTGAGCTTTTGCTTGGGGGCTTTTTCTTCTCTTCTGCTTTCTGCTTTTCTCTCCTTTTACATTCTATGGCAGGAAAATTCTTATGCCTTATTTAGCTTAGTATCTCATGAAAAAATTATACCTATATAAGAGAGGAGCAAAGGAAAGAGTGGGCTGTAACAGCCTGCTTCATTTGATTGCAATTGATGGTGGGGCATGTGAGGCCACTGTTAATAGGCAATCTCTCTTTCGTGTTCCAGACAGAGGAAAGCTCAGTCATAATCTTTGATGCTAGTTTCTCACAGGAAATCTGTGCAATGCAAGCCTTGATCCGGATATAATTTCCTGCTAGTCAGCAACATAAATGCTAAACAATAGTTTCTCCTAGCTGTATTAGTTAGGTCACTTCGTGATGCAGTTACAACTCTACAATTAGGTAAGAGAACTGAATTGCAACTCTCTGAGGAGAAAACTAAGCTGAAACATTGATATTTTCCTCCAGATCAAAATTTGTCTGCACAACCAAGCAAAAAAAAAAAAGCCAAAAAACCACACCCAACAGCAATAAAAACAATAACAAAAACAAACAAAAAAACCAAACAAAAAACAAACAAAAAAAACCAAACAAAAAAATAACACCAAGAAGCAACAAAACCAAACAATACAACAACAATGGGAGGAAAAAACCATCTTTTTGGCAGAAATAATCCCACCTATCCTGAAAACCTGTCTGTTTCATTTGTTGTGAAGCTTGGCATGTCAGACTACAGCCCCACAACAGGCAGTCTGAGGCAAGATCTGTGCACCACAGACTGTTTTGCTGCAAAAATGCTGTGCTTCCAGCAACCTGGTGCTGCAGTGGTGGTGCAGAGTTTTTCCCCCAGGAGGCAGAAGGGACCATTTCACTGAGATGTTTCTTATTTCCACTAAGGATCTGGCTTTGGCACAAAGTAAATCTGATGGATGAATATAAAAATACCATGGTCCCTTCTGTGGATTTTCTTTTAAAAAAATGAAAACAAAAAAATAGAGAAAGATATAGAATATGATAGTTCAATTTGGAGGGATCTATGAGAGTCTTTAGTTTCTCATTAAATAAATGACTGCTAATGTCAAGTCTGAACCTATCCTTGCACAGCTTTGAACCATTCCCAGCCATCTTGTTGTGGAATACCAGGGAGAAGAACTCAACACCTCCCTCTCAGAGAGCAGTGAGATCATCCCTCAGCCTATTTTTTTTCCAAACCAGACAAGCCTAGTGTACACAGCTGCTCCTCGTAGGACATTCCTTCCAGCCCTCTCACCAGCTTTGTTGCCCTCCTCTGGACACATTCAAGGACCTTCACATCCTTTTTAAACCGTGGGGCCCAGAACTGCACACAGTACTTGAGGTGAGGCTGCACCAACGCTGAATACAGTGGGATGATCACCTCTTCTGACCATCTGGTTACATTGTGTGGGCGTTTTTTCTGGAACTTTGGCAATGATAAATTTGCAATGTAAACAGAGATCTGTGGTGTTCTTTATTTTGCCTTCTATAGCACTGAAGTTTTGGAGGCTTTCTTTTTCAAGAGTTGTGAAACTGGGATCTTAAAACACTTAAAAGATGATGCACTCTGGATCACATCCTAATTTGTGCAAAGAAAAATGATATTTTAAGGATTCCAATTAAGTAGAGCCAACCCCCCCCCACACACACTACTTTCTTTGCTTTTCTTAGTAATCTCAAATTCTTCAATCTTTATGCAAAACTTGTGTTTTGCATTGCTGCTGAACATTGATGTTTTTTTCTCATCTTCCATCCAAGAGAATTTTATATTGTTGCACGTTTTAATTGTTGGTAATGATATTTAAGAATATTGAGAGTAGTTTCTAAGGTATATCAGATACAATATGATCTACAAATGAAAAAAATTTCAATGAACCCTTATCCAGCTCTGATTCAGTTAATATGGCTTACTTCAGGTTTATTTGCAAGAACTGCAGATCAAACTTGGTTATTACCTTTTCCCCTACAATTTGGAAATATTGAGAGATAAAAAGCTCAGAAAACAGATCTGTTCTCTCTCATACTTAAGTTTTCAAGATTATTTTGTCATCTTCAGCAATTGTAAGGCAGAAATCATTACCAAATAAAATCAAATGTCTCAAGAGGTTTGTGTATACGAGAAGGGTCACAGGCACAGAAAATTAGGACACTGCTTTTGCCACAAAAGTAATGTAGTAAAAGTGCAGTCAGCTCTCTGGGGAGGCATAAATTCCATCTAACAGTGAAGTCTGAAATATAAGGGCAAGACAATATTCAGAGAAATACGGTAGAAATGATTGCCTCACATTTAGTTGTCACAAATTAATTTATCTTAGGCCATTTGTAAAAAATAATTGAAATACATTAGAATTATAGGTCATTTCAGTGGCCCATGCAAAAGCAGCTTCTTGCTCACTTTCTTTGGACAGGTGTCCACCAGGACAGAAAGCCATGGCTGTGACTGCTATTTAGTTCCCTTTCCAACAATCTCAGAAGTAAATGCATGAGAAAATGCAAGACCTCAAATTCTCACTTTCAATCCTTCAATGCAGTATTTAGGTTTTCTGATAACATAGATGGTGGTAATATAGTCCTTGCTCATGCTGTCTTTATTTTAGAGTTAACAAATAAAAGTGTTCAAAGCCCTGAGAGGCCACATTTGCACCAGCAGTAAGTTCTGAAGGCTGTGTACAGATGGTAATGACTACTATGCATTTCATTCTCACTGTAAATACATAACAGGACAATGAAGGCTGATCATCATTGCCATCATCTGCCTAGTAGCCCAATGCCCTGTGTGAAATGAGCAGGTAGCGCTTGAACTTCCTGAGAGCCAGGTGAGTCCGTAGAAAGAGATACCACAGCCACAGCTGGCACTCATTGGCTGCCTTGTTGGCACTTTTAGTAAAGACTACGAATGAGCAGGAATGAATGCTGAACTTCCTAAATACAGCTGCTTGCTAAGGCCTAGGTATGAACAACAGATACTGAGCATATAGAAACAATCTTCCCTGCTACTTTTTGTACTGATTCTATTCTGATTCTAAACAAAGGACTTTCCTCTTTTGGGCTCCCCTCATTGACATCAAAGGGTTTAAAACTGAAACCACTCTTTCACAAGAGCGGAGCACAGGTATGTGATGCGTCTCCCAGGATTGCAGCCAAGTTGCTGCATGTTATCACTATGAAAGTTGAGAAGTAACAGCATTTGTTTATGGGCTTTCTCCTTCAGTGTTAATCTGTGCAGTGAGGAGAGTTGTTCGTAGGCATTCAAACAGACTGATGATTTTTCTGTCTCTTGAGGTTAGTAAGTATGGAAGTGGTGACACTGCTAGTATGCAGAAATGAAGAAAGAAAAGCTTCTGTTAAGTCACACCTTAATGTAACTTAAGATATAAACAAGTAATATTGCATATTTTAAGTACATGTTCTGCCTTTATTAATTTACCTCAGAGTTTTATAATAAATCTTTCATCACTGTATGAATGTCTGTTTACATTACTCTAAATCTACGACTATTAGAAGTGACATTACCTTGGGAAAACATGCGCTACAAATCACTGTATTCGCTCTCGCAGTTCACTGCACAGACTTAAGGAGAGCAGTTTCTTGATGAATGCCTCATATTCCTTCATTTAAAGATAATGAGACTCAGTCCACATATTTGACAGAAGACTACAGAGCAACAGATTCCTTCGGCAAATGCCAGTGGTGTACAAAGCCTTTTCCATCATTTGTGTAAAAAAGTGAGAGCAGCCGGCTGGATATAAAGATGGCTGCCATACCATACAAGTTAGGCAATTTTCATACTGAGTGGTAATTTCTTCAATCAGATTTAGTGATACAGTAAAAAAGAGCAGATGAGGTTTTGGCACATGTTTTCCTTTTGGGTTGTTTGCTGTGTGTACATTTATCACCGCTGAGTTTGGAATATAGTTTAATACTTTAACAACCACTTCAGTGGGGTTTCACCAGCTTTAGCTAAATACACCTAAAATATACCAACTCAAGACATATAACAAAAGAAAAACAAATTTTCTGTGTTTTATTCTCTGCCTTCCAAAATGGGATATATTAACAGGGATGGGCTATGCTGATAAAGCAGAGAAACAGTTTAAGGGTCATGTGTTCAAAGATTATTTTTAGAGCAGGTCTTAAGTAGCTTCTTTGCACAGAGGAGAATTTGGTCTATGAGAATAAGCTTGTGGAGCTTGTGTACTATTCCAGCTGTTTCTCATTTGTGAGGAAAGAACTTTCATCTTCAAGGCATTCAATTCAAAATCCTTCTGTCAATTTCAAGCTGACCACCACCAGAGGATATATAGCCTATATTAAAAAGAGAGAACTATGCCCCATAGATTTGGTAACAATGTGGAGGATCTGAAAGTTAGTGAGTGCATCCCCCAGCATCACCTTGAAGATAAAGAATAAGGTGTATACTATGGAACTTCTTGCACTGGAATGAGTTGCATGTTATAGTGTATCATGAATCAAAGCAGCTGACAATGCCGATGAAAGCTGGAGGGATCACCCTTAGTACTTGAAAGCAATACAACTAGTCTGACTACAAAGAGGGGAAAAAAAAGCATTGACATTCCTGAGAGGTAAGATCTGAGTCTAAATATAAAATGCTTTAGCCTACAGACTTCACTGAAACAAGGCTCTTCCTGAGTAAGGTACAAAAGACAGACAACAATAAGCACTTTACTGGAAGGAGAGCCAGCATATGCATTTTAAAGAAATTCAGTTCATTCTGTAATTGGGTCACATCAGTAAAAATGAATGCATATTTATGGGCTTACAATGTGTTTAGCAGTTACAAATGTCTAATAAAACATTTTTGAAAAACAATGGGTTTGTATTCTCACCTGAAACCCCCATCCTGTCATTACACAACCCTAGTAATGCCCTAATGAGGTCTGCTATCAAGTATCTACAGTAAATATGTGACCAAAAGCAGGATGTAACTCAAGACCTCTTTTAGTATGAGCTGCCTGCATTGGTGAGAGGAGGTAAGGACATAAACTCTTGATTAAAAAGGTAACAAAATGAGTACTTGAGAAACTAGTGCTTTTGTGTGCTGATGTCATTCAGTAGAAAACTCCCCTAGAAAGCCAGGGATGATGTGGGATTTGATTCCAGCAAAAAGAAGCACCAGTCCTACCATCCTTTTGGAAAGAGGAAGAAATCACTCAAAGGCCTTTCAAAAGGATTTTTTTTAACAACCGTATGAAAATCCAGTTTCTCTAGACTTTTGAATGTAGGTCTCAGTGAAGCAGAAAACATTTTCTAAGATGATCAAACTACTTATGGAAATGTTGTGTATTAATTTAACAGGATTAAAAGTACCTAATGTGGAAGTCTCCTGCTGTGCCATGCTTGCAAATAGAAGCTGAACTCTGTGTCTGAATTTATTTCATCAGAGACCAGTACTTCTTGGAAGGTTCCAGTATTTTCATTAGCACACTACTTTCCTATCAATCTAATAATTTATAACAAGCGCACAAAGCCTGGATAAGTAGCTGAATAAGGGTGACGACCCTGCTCAGAAAGTTGCAGCAGTATGAGGCTGCTGTACTCTGAAGGATGATGACCTCAGCGAGCCTCCTCTCTGCATGTCTGTGACATGTGCCAGGGAAGTTAGATCAAATCAAGTCCCAGTGTGGACTCTGTGCCCTTTACCCACCTGGGATACACCTCTGACTGCCTAGATGTCAATTCACTTCAGTAACACTTGGTCCATGCCTGTACAAACACAGTAACATTACTGACTTCCTTTCTAAAACTGCTTCAAAAATTACTTGTGAAATGCACTTGAAGATAATATAATACATATTATCATGCTTAAAGGAAAAAACTCACATGCAGAGTCAAGCCAGAAGTTTCTAGCAGTAAGTTTAGTAAAAATGCTATTAACAATGGTATAAGTGATCCATGTTTAAGGATTGTGCTGCTTTTGACACTGCCAGTTACTATCAGGCAACTTAGGGATATAAACATTCAAAGTCACCATGTAATAAATGGCAAGAAGTTTTCAGATTCATCTAAATATGTTGATAAATATATATAGCCTTATTCATTTAACAGCAAAGCTGGATGTAAACCTGATGCATGTGCATACACAGTCAGTCCTCTGCCTCCAATTTTACTTTAGTGAGTTTTCCTGTGGGTTCACAAGATATTCTGAACCTTGCTGGATAGGGTGAGGGGAGGAGGGAACGCATGTGGAGATAGGAAGTTGTATTTGCAGGATATGGCTCAGTGTCCAAGTGGAGATCAGTGATGAGGGGTGTTCCTCAAGGGTTGGAACTGGAAACAGCTCTCTTTAACATCTTTGTTGGTGTAATGGATAGTGAGAGGCATTTAAGATAAACCTACACAAACAAGAAGCAAAATAATTTAAATGCATGTTGATAAAGACAAGATGTTAAAGAAGATAGTCTTAAAGAACTGTATTATTTAATGTCTCTTTAGAGGATAGTCAAGATCTAAGATGGAGAAACTGATGAATGTTCTAGGGAAAACGCTTACCTATATACAATTTGGGAACAATTTGTGTAGTCTACAGTTTTGATGATTCTATAAAGTTGTGAGTTACTTTCATACACAAGTTGCAATATATGTGCGTGTGTTTGTGTGTGTAGGGAGATAGATATATATATATATATAAAAATGTGCTCACTGAGCCCAAGCTGAACTACTTTGAGAAGAAAGAGTAGGGAAGCCCCATTTTAGAACATTGAAAATTTAATGATCAGGGTATTTAGAAAGAAACTAGACCTAGTGTCAGTTCTCTTCTTCAGAGAAGATAAAGAAGAATGGATTGACTTTGGGTGTCCCGCAGCTGACACAACTTCCCTAAGTGTGGTTCTGTGGGGTATAGCATGCCTATTGACCCAGGCTTCAGGGTGAATACCATGGAACATGGTCTGATTAAACTTGCTGGCTCAAATCCTCAGATCACATAGGACATCATCTCATATCATCCAAGATATGGCACTGTCTGGATTATCGTGTGTGAACTTATACCAATGTATTTTTTTTCATTTTTTGGAAACTTCAGCAATTCATAACAGGAACAGATTGATTCCAGTAATTGTCAGGTAGTGGTCAGTTAACTTCAGGAAATTTTAAAGGCTGGTAAAAATAAAGTCAGAATTACTGTTCAGTGGAAAAAATGTAAATTTATTGTGCACCTTCCAATAGGGAAGGGCAGAAAGTTTAAAGGCTTACAGTGTACTTCAAATGGATACAAATTTGGTTGCCATATATAGTCTACTCTACTAAGTACAGTATGAACTAAACAAGTCATTTAACTTTCTGGCTTTTTTGAGCATTTTTTCCATAGTCATTCATGTGTCCATTCAACTTCCCAGCATCTTTGGGCAGAGAAACATGAAAATTTAACACAAAAATGTCAGCTAAATGTCAGCTAAATGTCAGCTCTTTTCCTTGTAAAAAAAAAAAAAAAAAAAAATCCGCAAATCATTTAGGTTGAAAAAGACCTCCATCGAGTCCAACCTTTGACCAATCACCACTTTGTCAATTAGACCATAACACTAAGTGCCACACCCAGTTGTTTCTTGACCACCTTGAGGGATGGTAACTCTACTGCCTCCATGGACAAATCTCCTAAGGATTCCCCAGAAAATGTGCTGACTCCAAAGAAATTAAGTTCCCTAATATTACTACAGTCTACATAACATATTTCAAGACCCATTTACATTAACTGTGGGTAAAAAGAGATCATAATCACAGTTGCTATTCCTTTGGGAGTTTCACCACAAGGGACTCAGACTAATAAAAGGAAATGCTAGAGACCTGAAAAGGCCATGGAGAGCCAGATTCTCAAGAATTTTTATTTTTACCATTCCTTGGACTTTAGAGGGGCCAGTTCCCTCTAGCTGCAGTCATTTTTCTTAAAGTGAGATTAGTCCTGCTGCTGCACCTACAACACATTTGCAGAAGTGGATGGCAGAAGATTAGTAGCATACCTCAGTACTGCTAATGTGGAATGAGTTGTCATGCACTAGCCTGCAGTTACTTCTCAGTCTCTACAATATGAACTTCACTAAATCACAGCAATATTTTGTTAGCCCAAATCTGCAGTGTAAATAAATATTTACACAGCTTATTAATCTTGTTATAAACTGTATGATTGCAATACGTATTTTCCACAGTTCCAGCAGAATGACGTTCAAGATGGGTCTTGGAGTTCTGCTCCTTCCTCTAGCTCTGACTTGCTGTGTCACTGGGGAGTAATCTTTTAACCTTTCAGAGCTGTGCTTAATGTAAATGTAAAATGAACAGATATTATAAACTCCCCTGAAGTGTTTCCATCCCAGGCATGTTGTAAGGCTTAATTAATTAGTGACTGTGAGGTATGTCAAGTTCTTCCTGTGAAAGACAGTGTATACTGAGGTAATACAATTGCTTATTGTGTTTATTAACGGTGAATAGCACCAGAAAACAATTTTTAAAATATATTTTCCATATATTTTATAATCTTATAAAGGAAAATTATCATAAGGAAATTTATGACTGTAAGGCTAATTCACACTTTCTTTCAGACTCCTGTCTCGGCTCTGGAAGACCTCCTTGTACTCTCGGGCTCTTCAGCTGACTCTCACAGATCTTGTGTGCACCAGAAAATCCATAGTAATTGAGTCTGAATGGAGTCAAGGGGCCGCCTGTGGCCAAATCTCAAGGCATTCTCATGGAAGACTGTATAGATCACCTAAAAGGGAGCTAACCTCCAGGTTTTTTTACTTTTTCAGAGAGAAGCATGCTTTGAATTCACAGAGCTGTGTGTCAGTGTATGGAGATATATTAGAGCAGCATGCACCAATCAGATATTTGAAGAGATTAAAAATAATAATGAAGTTACTGCTTGAGAAAACAACCTTTCATGGACGTTTCTCTTTCACTAATGTAGTAGCATTCACTGGTCTTAAAAATGTATTATTTCACCAAGAGGGCAGTCAAGCACTGATCAGAAATGTTCTTTAGTCTCTGTCCATGGCAGTTTTCAAGACCAGATTGGAAAAAACCCTGAGTCTCCAACACAGGAAGAACATTGACCTGTTGGAGTGAGTCCAGAAGATGGCCACCAAGTTGTTAAGAGCACCTCTCTTATAAAGAAAAGCTGAGAGAATTGAAATTGTTCAGCCTGGAGCAGAGAAGGCTTCAGGATGACCTAAATTGTGGCCTTCCAATACCCAAAGGGAGCCTACAAGAAAAATGGAGAGGGACATTTTACAAGGGCATGTAGTGACAGGACAAGGGGGAATGGCTTACAACTGAAAGTGAGTTGGTTTAGATTAGATATTAGGAAAGAATTCTTTTCTGTGAGGATGGTCAGGCACTGGAACAGGTTGTCCAGGGAAGTTGTGGGTGCCCCGTGCCTGGAGGTGTTTTGAGTCCAGGTTGGATGGGGCTCTGACCAGCCTGGTCTAACTGAAGGTGTCCCTGACCAAGGCAAGGGGGTTAGAACTAGATGATCTTTAAGGTCCCCTTCCAACCCAAGACATTCTATGATGATTCTATATCTGATTTCTTGCACAAACTTCATGATTATCTCTCCATGCTTAGATGTTCCCTTATGTCATTCCTGATAACTTTTTATCTGTCTCAGTGGGGACCTGAGAACTCCCCAGCAGGCTTATTTTTCAGCCACTGAGTTAACATGACTTTTTGTCTTTGACTGGCAGAGATGTTCTGGGCTCTCCACCAAAGAATGATTTGATATTTTTACAGAAAAACCCGATGGTATATTTTTATAAATGACTACACAAAATCTACCAGAATTTATAAGAGGTTCATAGAGTTCCTCAAATCATCTCAGCTCTATCATAATGTCTTCAGATAGCAGATACACAAAACTTCCATTTTTGAGCTTTCTCTTCCCTAATCTGTTCCATGGATCATATAATTTTACTCAGGGCAGTAAACAAACTTAGAAGAACAAAGAATATTAAAGTACATAAAATTAGGTCATAAACTATGTAGTACCACAATGGCAAGTTGCAGTTCTATTCACTGAAGAATCAGAGATTTAAACCTACAATAATTCTGCTATGCTGTATACATTGATTTAAAAAAATGTTTTGCACATAAGACCACTTATCTGCAATCATTAAATATTCACCAGATACTTGCAGATATTCTAGGACTATAAAAGTCTTTAAGTTTATGAATTTTGCAAAAATTGTAATACATACAATACTCCCTTTTATCTAAATGATATCATTGTGTTAAGACAAGGCAACCATTTAAGAAAAAGACAACAGCACCAAAGAAGAAAGAAACTATATTGAACTTTTAATCATTACTTTGACCAAAAATGTTAGTTATCACAAATATGGAGTCATAAAGCATCTCAGTGACTTTGTTCTTTTATTTTGGAGTAAATGAGAATTCAAGTGTGAGCATGTGTTTATTCCAGAGTAATTACATCAGTTCAGATTTTAAAAAAATGAAAAGCCTCTTGTAACTGCCCATCACCACTGTCTATTTCACCTGAAATTGATATGACTTTGTTCCAACAAGTTAATGAGTATTTCAGCTATTAAATTCAATAGGAACAAACTCATTCTTATCAATTATATATGATTAGATTAAAAGCTCACAAAAATTGACTATAATTATAGGTAAAATATTAATATGAAAAATACTTTTTAAATGTTTTAGGCAAGCTAAAGCTACTGGGTTTTCATCTAGTATTTTGCCAAGGTTCTAATGTGATATTTCTTTGTGGTTTTGACAAAACCTCAAATAAGATGAATAGCTGCCCTGTTAAAAGGACTACATATCTGCAGTCATTTAACAAACAGTATCAGCAACTCAGCCCTTGCGGAATACATAAATGTATATCCACAAATGTACTGTCCAGTGGACACTATTGCAAGTTGGCAGGCAGTGCTGTACCAGTGCCTAAGCCATGAAAGAAGCCAGGAATCCTGATCTGCAATTCCCACTCCAAGCATAAACAAAAATAATCCTGGTGAATCATCTTTTGAAGGTCACTGCTTTAAATGTCATCCAATTATTCTACTAATATTGGTTTATTTATATGATTGCTTTCTTTGTGATATTCAAAACTAGCCTATATAAACCACTAGAATATATACAGCAGTTGACTGTACAACATTAGCATTGAATGACCTATGAATATGACATTTTTAAATTCTCAAATCACAGGCAAACTTCAGAGCTGTTAAAAATGTTACAGCAGCTCCTACAGAAAGGCAAAAGAAGTGTTCTGTTATGTTTAAGGTTTCAGTTGGACCTTCTCTTTGCTTTTGAGAAATCTGTAAAATGAAAGGGATTTCCCCTTTCATGTGATAACAATTTGACCTTCTGTGACTACCCAAACTCCTTTTCTGTACTTCAGTATTTCACATCAGAGGAAACATTAAAGACCTTCTGTTTCCTGCATCAAATCAAAAGTCCTGTATTATATTCTGGGCTCCTGCTCCTTAGGCTAAATCACTTAATTCCCATGCTTTAACTGCAAAAGCAAAGTTAGCTCAAAACTCAAGATGAGACTTTACATTAATAGAAAAGATACTTTCCTATGAAAGTGGATAGTATGCATCAGCAGACACTCCTTAAGTGCTCTGAGATGTTCAAATGAACGTTGCCAGCATTAATACCAAATAGAAGCTATACTGTTATTAACACCATCTAACAAAGACTGCTGTTTAAAGAGATTTTGCTATTTTTATGATTAAGCTACCACTGCAATTGTCTAAGAGAAACAAAACTTAGGATATAATAAATGAGTCAAAAGAATTGCTAGAAAATAATTTCAATGAGAGGTTTAGGTGACATCTTTAACTATACAGTGATCCACCTACACACAGTTTGTAAATATTTATAAAAACCCAAGCAGGAAATTAATGCTATGGAAATCCCTGCAGAATACTTGCTTTGCTGGAAATTATTATATTGGAATAAGGTCTTCTAATTTACTAATATGAATATATGAAAATGAAAGCATTAAATATTCACACAAATAAAATAAGAAAATTAATATAGGCTGTATACTACAGTTCCAATGCAATATAACCTGATCCCCTCCTCTATGGACATGGAACCTGCTTTTGCAGCTGTGCAAACCTGCCACACAAAGGTCAGATATTTTCAAGCTGTGAAAATTTTCTCGTGAGGTTTCAACAGTCCAAGCCTGTTCAATTCATTTTGTATGTAGTAATGTAAAAGACCAAGCTGCTACCTTGGTCCTCATCTTACACTGCTGCTTAGAGGTGTGTTTGAAAAGCCTGAATCCAAATATGTCACAAGAAATCAAGATGCTAAGTCTCCAATTAGCTGAGCTGTTAATTTTTTGCATTTGTGTATCTTGCTTCTATTAATATTACCAAAGCTTGAGGTTTCACCTCAGCCTCCAACAGCATTTCTTGTTAAGCTGAATCATCTGGTAAGCATGTAATTGCCATGCAAGTTTTCAAATTTAAAGGGGAAAAAAAAGGACTAAAAAGATAAGTTTCTATTGGGTAGGGGAGAGAGGGGAGGGGAGATTAATACATCTCATGAACTTAAAAGGAAGAAAAATGCACATAAAAGTGCTTTCCTTTCCCTTGAAGAACAGAAAGCCAAGAATGTTTCTTAGTCCACGCATCAATTCTAAATGTCATAGACCTCAGTCCACTGGAGTTAGACAAGCAACTCGGACATCGGCCTTAGACCCCATGGTAGCTTCAACAGACAGCACTCTAAACTATTAGTGAATATGCTGAAGGGGAAGGAAGATAGAGATGTTAGCATGTTGATTAGCTTCTCATGGCCCTGCAAGGGGCTCTGAACAAACATTTCCTCCTTTAATTATTGTTTTATCTCTGGGCAGATTCAGAACAAAATTACTAATGATGCCCTAGTAACAAAACCTTTTGCCAAACTGTCTGTGGCTCAAGTCCCTGCAGTATCAGCTGTGTTTTGAAGATCTGACTCCTATATCAAGTCGTGCAGTGAGTCTGAGTGCATGAACAAATTTCCAGAGTGATGGTTTTGTATTCCCATTCAGACATGCGGAACGGGAGGAGCGCTGAATCAATTATTCAGGAATACTATGTTTAAAGATATCCTATGAAGACTTCCACCACTCACAACAGACTAGTCACCCACTGCTGTCCCATCCGTATGTTATTTCCAACACATTTATATTTGTTCCATTAAAACATCAATTAACAGGGTGAACTATAGTGATGCTCAGAATGTCCTAGGAGTGACTCAGGTGGCATATTCAGCATTAGGAGCTGTTATTGTCTTAAATGGATGGTGGCTACGACCTGTCTAGTTCTGTTACAGCAGGTGCCCTCAGCTAGAAAGGATACCAAGTTTGCCAATAGCACTGACTGTGATGAGAAGACGTAGCTGTTCAGATCTCTCACTCTTGATTCTGCAAATGCTGGCCAAAACACTGCTCCCATGAGCGATGCTCCATCACAGCTCAGCTGCCACCCATCTGCTTTAAACACTGTGTAGCAATATTAGCATGAAGCTTTCTCAACATGCAGAAAAAAGGATTTCAAATGGTTTGTTGTTTGTTTTTTTTCAGTACCAGATATTTTAGTTTAAAACTAAATGTTTTCCAGTAAACAGATCTATACCTTCATAAAGGATTACTAATAGCAGCAAGTATCCTTTTCTAGATTGGATTTGCCATCCAAATAGCATTGTTGTTTAAGCTGGCTTCAGCACCTTCTGCTTTTCTCCTTATCCCTGAATTATCCTACGGGTAATGGTGATAAAAATAATTATGTAATCAGGTTGCAAGACAGAGCAGGAGGCTGGTCCAGCTGATAGATAACCCAGTTACAAATAATCATTTTACTATTACTAGTGTTACTCTTTTGCAGGTGGACCAGTTTCCCAACCTAGTTCATATAATGGCTGCACAAACACATATGCAGAGCCAGCACAGGGCCAGGAATGTACAGCGGGTTAATAACTACTCAAGGCAGAACTGTGACTGCAAAGCAGTTCATTAGACTGCCCTCTTGTTTGAAAGGTTGCAATCTGGAGCCCACGGTGTACATATGAATACAACGCCTTCTAACATGGCATGATCAAAATCTCAGGGAAAAATACATCCAGATGCACCTGCTGACATTCACACCATATGTATCCAATAAACTGAAGATTGAGACGACAGAGAAAACAACATGCATGATTTAAATGCTTCTTGTTATTCATTACATGCTCCCTGTTTAGTAAGAAAAAAGAGGGTGGAGAGAGAGAAAGAAAAGAAATAATCTTACTAGGTTTTGTTCTATTTTGTTGACAGGGTATTAAAATTATTTTACCCTATACGCTGGGAATTTCATCTCAGGCAGCTATACATTTTGCACTGCACTAAGACATTATTGTGTTCTTAACAATTTAAGACCAGTATTGTGGGCCTCTGTACATACAGGGAATTAAACTCCTTGCTGCTGTGGTGCTGCATGCTGAGTAAGTCTCCAATTAGCTGAGCTGTTAATTTTTTGGTTTTGTGTATCTTGCCTCTATTAAACTGATTTGTTCTATCTTACTGAACAGTCACCTGCTTCCTGAGCTCTGAAGTGTCTTGCTTGCCTTGCATGGTGATCCCTTTGTCACACTTTGTTCACAGCATTTATGACAGTGGGGTACATTTCCCTTTGTGATATTTTTACTTGCTTCTAGAAATACATCTGAAATCACTGGATGAACAGTTTCCAGCTTTCTGACAGGTTCCCTCCAGCCCTCTTGTACTACTCACAGATGAAAAAGACTTTATTGGAAAAACCTTATAAAATTGAATAGAAGACAAAATTCTTCTTCTGACCTAAACTGTGATTTTTAAAAGACATAGGGCTATCTGCGATGACATTCTCTTTCCAATGCTCTTTAGAGCAGGCAACTAAAAGATATATTTGCATCAGTGCATTTCAGACAATTCCTTCTTTGGGGCCAGAAACATTTCAGTGTAAACAAACAGAGCTACATTAAATTAAAACTAGTCTGACAGGGTGATATTATCCTGACTAAAACAGTCACAAAAATACAAAGACACATATTTGCTCAACTTCCAAGTTCTTTTAGAGCTTCTTACACTAATGAAGACTTTAGCAAAATGGCACTGTGACCAGAAAGGAAAACAAAACAAGGCAGTTTTCCCCTGTGTACTTGAAACAACCACTCACACAGATATCTAACTATTAAGAAGGTGAATTGCAAAAGAAAATTATACTGCTATAGAAGTGACAAGTCTCCTCTAAAACTGTTGGTATCCCTCATTGGTCTTCAACATTGACAAAATTCATTGCATTCCCTCAGAAAATACTGAAACTCAATAGGCAAAGTGCAAGCAATGTAACTAGCATTATTTTAATCTCTGAAGGAGCTCAAGTTTTATGTAAGGTTTGCTTTATAAAGGACACATAACCAAATATCACTATTTCACACAAACAGTCCAGTATTTAAATATTTTACTTGTCAGTCTAAGGCTTTTCTCAGTATTTAAAACACATGCATTAGCCTATCCATATTTTCTAAGCATGTACTTACTCACAGATTTCCAGATATTACACATAAAGTTCAGCTCATACATAAATGTGTGATTTTCTAGAAATTCAGACTTAATACAAATAAGTGCCTCACTTCTGCCGACCTCCCTGTTCTTTACTTTCTTGCATCAGCTCTATTTGTGATAGAAACTCACTAGTACTCTCTCACAGAAATTGCCTTCTGTATATGATTAGAGTATTTTCGAGGAATTCATCTTGTAATGTTGTGCTGAATTTTACCAAAGTCTAGCTCAGGTATAGTTGATCCATCGGTGAAGCCGCTGTTTTTCTACCATCCCATGTGGATCCCTTGCAAGGATACAACTTGCTAAAACCTCCTCTTGTCTTATCTTTCAATGCTCAGTGCCAGAAATGCCATGTCATTCCTCTCCTTTACATACCCTTGGATAACTTTGAACAGTTCCTTTTCCTACTTGACCTCTCCACTTGTACATTCGCTCAATAATGCATATGGAAGTGCAGGGTCTTCTGATAGTGGTTTATCACATTTAATTTCTGGGGAATGTCAATTTCCAGCAAGTGATGAACAAACTGTATGTTAATCAAATTCTGTGCCTATGGGGGCCTGAATGTACCTACCTCATGAATATGCAGGCAGCTCTGTTTCTTTCAGTAAGACACAAACATATTTCTTGTCAGACAGGGAGTGCTGTTATGTGCGTATATTTTCTTCCTTCTTGTTCTATTTTGCATAAAGCAGATTAGATTCAGTGTTTGCCAGAGCAGACGTATTTTTTCCAGGGTACAACAGCAGTCTAGTGCTAGATGATAAAACTTTGTCTGCCTTCCATATAATGCAATTGCAGTTTGAGTGTTCTGGATTCCATGTTTCTGTGTTGCCCAAGCATAAAGCTGAAATCCCAGGCAGGGCGATAAGTGTTGACAATTTATTCAGCATTTGGAAATACTGAGAATCAGCTCTTGCTCTTGGTCTGCTTTCACTCAGAAGTTTAACACTGGAAAGGACCATCAGAGCACCTTGTCTGACCTTCTGTGTAATGCATGCCCTTAAATTTTATCACCACCTATGTATTGAGGTGGTGATTTCTTTTCTTTTTGCTAAAATATATCTTCTAGAAATATGTTTTTCATGCCCTGTCTTCATTTGAAGGCTTTAAGACAAAAGGATTCCATGTCCCTTAATATTTGTTCCAGTGATTAATCAATCTCACTCTTAGAAATGAGGCACCCATTCTTAATCTGAATTTCTCTTGATAAAACATTCAGCTATTAGTTTCCTTCCTGTCTTTCCCTGCTAGATAAAGAGGACTTTACTATTTAGTAGTTTTGTCTTTTGAAAGTACTGATGTCTTGTAATCAAGTCTCATCTCAGACTATTTTTGGGTACGCTAAACTGACCTAGCTTTTCAGGGTCTTTCTGTGATGAATTTGCCAGCTCTTGAACTTTATTGTGGTAAAGATTTATATTCTACATTGTCTAAACTAAGAAATTAATCCTTGAAAAAGAGTATTTAGTAACATTCCAGTGTACGTGTCCTGGTGTCTCAGTTACAGGTGTATTCTGAGTTAAAGCCTGTACAAATGCCTTATTTACATCCACAATTATGTTCATTCTCTGCAGACCTGAAAGAGCAGAGCTTGCAGTTTTAGGGGTAATTCTTCAGTTATAAACACTGCTAACACATTCATATTATACCATGCATTCATTACATAAATCAAACCTGACAGTAGACAGAGTGAAGGACAAAAGAATTAAGTATCTTTAAGAGTTAAGAGTTAAAACTAGGGAGAAATAAGCTTAGGACAGTACATCTTCCAGTAGGGTAAGCTGCCTGCCTTTTCCAGACCCCATTTGCTCTTTCAAGAAATCCTTTAAATGCACTTAGTGATACAAAAGACCCTGGAATCTGAAGAATTCTTCTGATATTAATTATAGACTGAGCACAAAAGGGGCCACATTCCCATGGAATCTGCTAGGTATAATTTAGACAATTTGCAAGAATGATATTCAAATCAGTATTTATGATGAAGAAATGTGTGAGGAAATCCTGCCTGTAACAAGACTGAAAACCTGACTGAACAGTAAACTGACAAACTCCATTACTTCTGCTACTTAGGTTTCTGGAAATGGGCTCACCCTGTCAAAAAATGGAGGAGGAGAGGCCTCCCAAACAGTTCCTCACCAATGAAAATCCAAGCAATATTCCCAGCTGGCAGCCATGCCAAGAGCAAAGACACCCTCGAGCTCCTGCTACTTCAACCTTGTTCAAGCTTCAGCAGCAACAGAACTCCTCCCCCCCCCCGTTTCCCAGGAGAGGAGAGAAAAAAAAGTAAAAAACCCCAACTCCTTACCTTACCCCTCCCCACAGACAAGATCTTGGGGGCCATCAACTTGGAATGGGGTTTTACCACCCACTTCTTTTGTGTTAGTTAATGGCCCAAGCCACAGCCAACCTGCCTATTGAACATTCCTTTCACACTGAGGGCAAGGGGAAGGGAAAATTCCTGCTTCGTTTCTAAGGACAAACAAAACCATGACAACCAGAAAAAGAAACTCTCAACCACGAGAGAATTACATTTTTTATTTTCTTTTAAATTTTGTTTTTTTGGAGCTAACTCTATGGCTCAAAAAATTACCCCAAAATGAAATTCTTATCAAGACTGAGCCAATAAAATGGTTTTGATCTGCCCTGGTCCAAATAAATTCCATAATGGATAACTACCAAAGAGTTCCGACAGCAAACATGACCTCAGGTCTAATCTCTGCACGTCACATTTTGCTAAGCAGGCTGGGAAACATTTTTACTTATTTGTCATTTTCTTTAATCACAGGCCTTGATCCTTGACAGTGTTCAAATGAACCCTAATGCTATACTGGTGCTTATACAAGATACACTTTTAGCTTATGGGGGCTTTGAGTAGTGTCCTTTGCTACTCTCCTTCAACAGATTCAGAGTCCGAAGAGTGGTCATATGGTAAAACCCACCTCTCCTCTACTGCTTTTGGGCAGCTGAATAGCTCAAGCTTTTTTCCACAGCAATCACAGTTGTTTGGGGTTTGTTTCCTATTTCAAACTTTGCACTATTTAAGCATGTCTACTTTTACTGGCTTTGTACTATACAGTGCTACCATCATCAAAGGGAATAGTTGTAAAATAAGTCTTCATCTCACTAGGTGAATTTATTGCTGTCATAAAAATAAAGGCCCCCAAGGTTCACTGCATCCAATGTACTGAAGACACAGAGTGCGAGCTTGGGGAATTTACTATAGTACACCACTGTGTCATTGTACCTACCTGGAAACCTGGCTCAGCTGACATCTGGAAGCATTAATAAAGAAAATGCAACCTAAGGGGAAAGAACTAGGGATGTTTGATTTGTCAAAAGAAAAATGTATATTATTATGCAGTCAGAAAGCAAGTTATAAGCCTAAGTAAAGATGTTAGCTTTATTAATGCTTTCATAAATAATTTGCTGAAACAGAGCCCCTTCACAAGCTACATACTTATTTACCTGGTTTGGGAATTTGCTCCTTGTGGGAAGCTATACCGTCTGAGCAGGAACTTGATAATGGTTTCACAGCTTGTTTTTTAAAGGTGGTTATCCTGAAAGTGTCAGGAAAGACTCTTTTTTCCTTTGAGTCCAAGAGAGACCACCAGAAATTCCAGATTGCCTATAGCAAGAGAATAAGCTGCAGGGCAGACTGTGTTAAGGAAACTCCCTCTGCAGCTACATCAGCCCACAGCCACACAGTCAGACTAGCTTTCCTTACCAGCTCAACCTTAGGTTTCCCATAGCAGATTCTCAGATATCTAAATTCTTAAAATAATTTAATTATGATGCAACAACAAAATAACAGCTCAATCTGAGTACCTCAGAGGAGGGACCCCAAACAAAGAAAACCCTGGCTTTTTTTTAACTCCTGAATTCTGTACACAAGAAAGTTGGGGTCATATGCTCCATAGTGTCTGGTCACCTGTCTGGCACCGCAGGTCCCCGCACCCTTCGTTGTGCAAATGGTCGATGCCAATTCATGGCTTCCTGCCCCCCAGAGCTTAATCTGCAGCTGCACACAGAGCTACCTGCTCTGAATGTATTCCTCAACAGACTGCATCAGATCAGGAAGTAGTAGGTGGTAAAAAGCTTTAGGTTCTCCAGCAAACAATTTCTGCCAGAGGTGTTACAAGACTGGAGATGCTTGCTTAGAAAAACACGTTTGCAAGGAACAATCTGCCCAGGTTGCTCTGTTGAAAACATAGGTCATTAGAGGGCCAAACAGAAGACAAGACAGAAGTATACCAAATGCTGTACAACTGCAGAAGCAATCCTAGCTTAGAAGATATTATAGCCTAAAGAAAATGAGAAGGAATTTTAGGGAAATAGAGGTAAACAGAGTAAAGTGAGTCTCCGATGGCTGTACGAAAGGCAACCTGTTGGCTAGTCTGTCTTTATAATGATCAGACAATTATCAACAGAGTATGTCTTTGGCTAGGAGAAATCACAACATAGATATCTCCAGGGTTTTCTAAATGCACAGAGAAGACATCCACCCAACACAACTAGGACAATAATTACTAGAATTGCTTGATTCAAGTTGTGGTTGAACATGAAGAAAAACCCCAGTTGACTGAAGAATTTAAAAAGGCAAAGAGAAAATGCTTTAAAGTAAAAACAGAGTTCTGCTGTCAGTAATTTAAACTGTGCATGCTGTCCAGAGAACAGTTCTAATTTCCAATGGTTTCCCATGATCACATGTACTATCAATAAAGAAAAATTAGAGACTCTCACTGATATTCCTGGAAAACATCCCTGGTGAGTCTAATGTAAACACAGGCCTACTGTAAATCCTCAAAATAAGTGTATGACTCAACTTACTCATCATACCACATGAGAACACAGCTTTTAAAAGCCTAAGAGTTCTAGACATTTCTGGCATGAGAGATTGCTGAGACAGGAATTGGGAGATGGCTTTGCCAATTGTTCTGAACTTGTTGCAGAAACATAGCCTAGGCAGAGGTATACTTGTACAATATCCTGTGTATATATTTTAATATATCCTCTTCCACAGTGTTGGAATACATATTAAAAATTTTAATTTTTAAAAAAAATATTTGGAACCCCGAACACATGGATTTACTTGCTCCCAAGACACCCTTCTCCTACTTTCCCCCTGTCTATGTCTAGATAAGGAAGCTTTCTAAGGAAGATTTCTACATTATTCCATATCTTAAAGCCACTCTTCAAATAACAAAAACAGAAATGTTCAAATAGAGACCAGAATTCCTTTATGCTAAGACTGCCAGTGTATTAAACACATAGATGGAATCACACTACAGACATGAAGTTCTGCAGAAAGCATGCATGTGAATGATATTACTTGATGGAAAGGCTACATTATGCCTTTATTCCTTAGCTGTAAAAGATGATCCTAGCTGTCATATGAAAATGCCACAGGCAAAGAGGGACAGCTTTGCCCATCAGATGCAAAAAGTCTATGGGTTTCTAGAGAAAAAGCAGCTGTGCATATAGTTCAATATCTCACTGAAGCTGTGGAATGGCCAGAAGCACAAGAAAGAAAGCCTCAGGAGAGCTATGTCAGGTCTGGACACTTGGCCACCTCTTCCCAGAGCAGAAATGAGCTAGAGTGACTGATTTCAAGCAGACATCTATGATAAACCACTTTAAAAGCCTCACTTGTTAAACATGTCTTCACAAAATCACTTTAATTTGGTGTTGAAGTAACTACTGCAGAAGTAGCTTTGTAACACC
This sequence comes from Pyrocephalus nanus, assembly GCA_038380795.1. Taxonomy (NCBI): domain Eukaryota; kingdom Metazoa; phylum Chordata; class Aves; order Passeriformes; family Tyrannidae; genus Pyrocephalus; species Pyrocephalus nanus. Next base: position 43,544,146 of record CM076265.1, on the reverse strand, counting down.
CAGAGAGAAATTCAAAGTATGTATTGTCAGCTGAATTTTCATTGCTACTTTGGTGATAAATCAGAGGGAGTCTATCAATTCAACTGCACATGCCACAAACCAGCAGGACTGAGATTACCATTGTGCTCTCATGCTGCGGATCAGACATAAAATTTTGTGCTTCCTCTCCCCTGCATTTGGTCAGGACAAAGACATCCCAGGCTGGGTTTTGCAGTCTGGAGTGCTATAAAAATGAGGTATAATGACTACCAAAAAAAGCAGGTGAGGACAAGACAGTAATCTGAAATTTTTCAGCATTACTCAGTAAAAAGTAGTGACAATCTTAGTGGCTAGAAAGGGGATACAGAAGCACCTGTCACGGGTAAGTTGTAAAGCCTTTTTGTATTAAAAATCTCTTCTCCAAAGTGCTCCAAAATCTGCATGCTTTCTTAAAACGCACTTACAATTAGTTCTTCAGCTTCAACTCAGACATAGCTTTGATTCAGCTCTGACACCTTCTTGCCATCTGTCTCCATTTGCCTGTCATTGATCTCAGTTTCTGAGTGGGTTTGATGTTTGCATGCTAAACTCCTGTCAAAGGAAAATAAATGAACAGCTGTGCTCCACATGTACTTCAACATTTAATGGGCACACAGGGTTGAGAATCAACGTATAGGCCAGACTACTGAAGTGCCCCCTCAGTGGTTACATAGCATCCATCTCCCACTGAAACACTCTTGAACCTTTAAAAGATCCTGTTACAGTCTGGAGCATATTACAAAGGACGCAGTGCAGTGTTTCCATCTGGCACCAGCTGCCAGTCCTCCAATGACTATTCCACCTGATCTATCAGCTACTCCTTCCGAAGACAAAGATACGTTTTACAATGTTGCCTAGCCCTTATCTGGTCTATATTTTGATGCCATACTTCTCTCTGAATCTTTATTTCACTGCCTTTCTCCCTTACTTTTTAATTTTTTACAATTCTCTCAGCATGTTGTCACCTAGTCCTTTCTCCTGAAGAAAATTTAAAATGTTGCAATTTGACACAGAAAGGAAATACGATTACTCACAAAATTTGGTTGAAGACTGGGAAGATTTCCTTAGAAGTTAGGGTTATATGGTGTCAACCTCCTGTTGACCGTTACCTGTGATAAATGGTGATCAATACTCACTGATATTGGGGGGGGGGGGGTGTGAAAGAAGGCAGAAAGCAGAGATGTAACATACTTGAAGGTGTCAAAATTGTGCCCATTTGGCCCATTTGTTTGGAGCACTGTGTTGAAACTGCACCTCAAGTAGATTTATTGTTCTCTGCTTTCCCAGCTGATCCCATGGCACCATCACCAAGAATGGGCTACCAGCACTGTTATGGCCTCCCCATCCTTGTGCCCAATAAAAAGCACTTGCAAGGGTACAGCCTAGGGTGCTATTTTACCCCACCCAATCTCCCTCCACAGTGCTTTTAACAGCTTCCAGTACCAGTTGGATGGAAAAGCAGCCCTGATTTTCTGTTCACTTTTAGTCCAGGCTGGGGAAGCGAAGAGAGGATGATTGGAGTTTCTTATAAAATAATAGCATTGTGCTCAGAAATGCAGAGTAGTCCCAGAGAGAAGAGTGATTACAAGAGTTTCCATGCTTCTAAAAGTAATTCTCCCAAAGCCACATAACAACTACCTGTGTCAGAAACTATCTGCCCACTCTCTACCCTCTTTGAATGTCAAGCTCAGTCTCAGCATCAAAAAGAGTCATGAATGTGGTGTGCATGATAAACCAGCCCTGCTAGACTTCCAGAATAGCCTCTTTCAGAAAATGCCCTGTCCCTTGCAAGAAGCAGTGGTGAGAACACTCTAAAAAGTACAGTTTGTATCTCTTCAATAGTTTCTACTAAATCCCTTAGCCAGAAGGATTAGGCAGGTTTAAGGGAATGTGAAAAGTGCTGCTGCTGCTGCTGCTGCTGCTGCTGCTGAATGCCTGTTGTGAGCATGCAGAGTATTGACCTCTTATCTGAGTGTGGCCTGCAAGCATTGTGTTTCCCCAAGCTCATTCAGTTATTTTTTCAGTTGGGCAAATATCATGTTTTTTTAAACTGGAGCACTGCTAGTTTTTTCAGTCAATGGAAAAGGAATTGATGTGCCTGAAAATAGAGCAAGTTGCAAAAAGTCTTAGAAAACACATGAGGATGACTGATCATATATCACGAAGCAGAATGCAGCACAAAAAATAGGAGCCCACAATGACTCTCTGAATCCTATTTCTCATGTTCCTAAGCCCCTGCAACTGCAGGACAAGGTGTGATTTCCTATTCAGAAATCTGACTGACCACAGTAAGAATGCTACTGGTAATCTGGAAGACAGCTGTGGTAATGTGAATGTGTGCCCATAATCAAGGCATAGCAGGACCCACGCATCACCATGTATCATGGCTCTGACTGCTTTCTCCACTTAAAAACTGCATCATTCATTACATCTCCACTTAACAGAAGTACCCTAAAACAGACAACTGAGACATCACCCAGGTACTCCCAGTAACTAATGCCAGCTCCAGGAAGAGAGCTGCTAAGATTCGCTCGGAATATTTTAACTAAATCTCCTGTTTGTGAAGTCTGTATCTGAAAGGACCCTAACTTTACTTTGTTTTCTGATTTTCATATGCATAGGTACTGCTGAATCTGACATTTTAGAAGAAAGTACATACTGCTTGGGAACTGTAACCTTACACTGATGACACCTTGCAGCAACATGCAGACAAAAATAGAAATTGCAAAAGAGGAGTTCATAATTAGCAATAACTCCACTGAACTCTGTGCATTTGGTCATTATCAGTATTACTAATGATCTGGTTTTCTAACGAAGAAATGGGATTTGTGTTATAGGTCTAGGCTCTCAGAACAAAAATTTTCTAAGAAACAGATCTAGAAACAGGTCTAGATAGCTATGTGCAGCAGTGGTCACTGCTTCTGAAACTATGAAAGCAAAAAAGGTAGAAGAGAAATCCAGTCCTAGTAAATACTCTAAATGATGTCATGCAGCAGTAAGGTTCAAGAAGGTATACAGTGACACAAAAATATAAAAGAATTAATTTTAAAAGGTATGAAGAACTTTGGTAGATGGAGTTTCATTAACTAGATTTTAAAAATAAGTGAAATCAAACCAAAAACTAAGGACCAGAAATAAAAGATCGAGCTGCTCAGACCTTGCCGGCGAGTGCTGAGGGTTTTGAAGTATACCCATGTAGCACACATTGCAGGATGGAGTGCAGAAAAGAAGGATAAAATGAAATAAAGGCACTTTGGAAAGATTACTCTATAAATGAAGAAGAGACTGACGTTTTGTCAGAAACAAAAGTCAGGTGTTGCAAGCAGCAGGGGGAAAAAATAATATGAAAGAGTACACTGATAATTTCTGAACAACCAGAAAGGACTTTATTAAGGACAGCAGCACCTAGAGAACATACAAAGATATTCTGCAGCCCTATCAAGCATCTGGCAGGCAATTCCATTGCATTTGAGAAAGGAACCAAAGACATTATAATACTAATAAAGATTGTTACATACATTAGGAGACAAAGGGCTAACAGAGGTCTGTGTCACACTGAGACATTTTGACAATAATGGAATTTCAGAAATCAAATCATTCTACACAAAAATAAAAAGCTCGGGCAGTTTAATATCCCAGGCAGAGGATCAACATAAAACTGTAGCTATACAAGTTTTTAAGGAAGAAATACAGCACTTATAAGTAGCACATGAAGACAGAAAAGAGGACATCAGAAACAAGGCATAGAAAATTGGACATATCTGTACCATGCATGGTCATCTAAGGTCCACAGCAGGGAAGCTGTCTTACTACACTGCCTCCTCTAATTCGTTCCCCTGTTTAAAATCCACCTTGCAAGCTTCCTCTAACTCTGACTTCAGTGGATTCTACCTTAAAGAAATGAACAGTAGCAGAAAAGTCCAGAGTGCTTGAATTACTCAGCATGCAAAATTGGCTTCTTAAGAAGTACTTCTCACCTATGAGCTCCAAGAATGATTACAACATTTAAGTTAAGAGAGACAAAGTATATTTTTAGCACCAGTGTACAAGGAATGAAACACGTGCCATTTATAAGCCAGAGCTGCAGCACTGCAGATGTAGCCTTTGCTTTGTCAAGCTTCTTCTGTTCATTTTCCCTCCACTGATTCAATGGTGTTATTTAGTCAAGGCATACAATTCATATTAGAAAGATATGGTTTTATCCACTGCACATTCTATTTGCGCATGTACAGTCTGTAGTTAAAAAAAACAACACAGTACAGCTGAAGTTAGCAATCAAAAACTTGAGAACACTAAATTAGCACTAGGTTGTGAGGCTGGAGATGGTTAGCAACATGTTCCTCCATGTACTTTGGCCATCAGAAAACATTTTCTCCCTATTCCAGAAAAGCAAGTAGTCATCCATTTCCTCCTTCCCTTGTTCAAGGCCATTCTTGTGAGGAAAACAATGAAAATGCAACAGCACGTATGTGCCTAGCTAGGTACTGACATGATACCACAGCCTGTAATACTAAACAGGTTAGATGATTCCTGCAGAATCCCTTCCAATCTTTTTCCAAGTAGCAAAGCTGACGTGTCTCTTCTTCAGGTAGCCTGGGATTGCTGTGGTATACATGCAATAACTGTGCCTTTCTTCTCCTAATGAACAAACACAAAAAAAATATTTTCCTTTTCAGAAACTCTGTATATTCCTTGATCCCACACAGAATTGTTTGCACTCAGTCCAGGGTGAGCTAGTTGTGTGTTTATTTGCTGTTGGACTTCGGAGCAACCTCAAGGTTTGTGAAGATAAGAACTCAGTAAAATTTAGGCTGGGGAAGAAAAAACAAAGGTTTAGTCACTCACATGAGTTCTCCACTCCTTAAATATACTAGATGAGACTAGAAATGTTTCCATAAATTATAACTTCTCCACAAGTTTCTTTGTATTTGTCCATTTGCTATGACCCAGAAGCACGACTAATTTTTGAGGTCCGACTTTTCATTAAAAACTGAATAAATAGTCTTCAAAATTTTCAAATGAGTTTCCACTTTCATATTTGCATACTTCTACTAGCAGTTATTTATTATCCTTTAACAACTCTTAGCAGTGTTTAAAGCTTATTAAAGAAAGTTTTCTTACTGTGCTAAACAAGAAAGTCAACAAAAGCTGTCATATAAACAAGTGTGAAGGGCAACAGCACTTTGCAGTCAACATTGTTACTCATTGGGAATAATCTTTTACTGTGGAAATAAGAAATTCACCTTTATAGCATTGAACAAATGTGTAAAATTCTCACATACTCCCGTTAGTGATATAATGACACACTCATCCTTCACTGCTCTGAAAAAAAATGACCCCTGAAACAAGCAACCTCCTTCTCTGTCTTGTTTCCGAGTATCAGTAACACAAAACTCCCTCTCACTAGAACTCCATTGGTCATGCCAGCTTTGATCCAACAGCAGACAGTATTGCTCTCCTTAAAGCATCCCCAAACCATGAGTACAAATTTAACGCATCTTGTCACAAATTTAAGAAGTTGAAGGCTTCAGAGACTGTTAAAATGTGTTCACAGATCAAGATTTGACAGTACATCCATGCAAATCCAAACTGCTTTTTAACCATTTCCTGACTGATGTAGAGCCAAAGAAATATGCCTCAGCAGCAGTCCCTCTTACCTCAAAGTAACAAAAGATTGGCTCTGCAACCTTTCATTGCAGTTGGAATTTTGCTTTTAAAGAGTATAAGTGAAGCAGAAGTTGAGTTGACCTTTTTGTTTTGCACTAGGTTCTCAGCTGAGCTTTCTGTTAAATGGCATTTTAGTGGTTGTTGTGATAGTGATATGAGCCAACTTGTGGTTCTGACCCAAGCCACCTCTTTCACATAGGTCACTGAAAGGCAGTCATATTGCAACATTTGGTTACAGAAGGGGGTTCATAGACACAGCTGAGAATCTGAAGAACTTCATATCCCGTTTCCAAACTAGTGAACTCACTGGGGCACAATATGTTTCACATATGGCAGATATGTGATAGCAGAAATCATAACAATGCAGAAAGTGAGCAAAACATGTGTCATTTTTAATAAACTTGACTGTTTTATCAAAGCTGGAAATGGTAAAGAAAATGTCTATGACAAATTTAACGAGACCCTATTTCAGTCCTTACAAACTGCCTCAATAAGATAATTTTACAGACTGACTACTTTGTCTTCTCACCTTTGTGATTCTGTGCAAATTATGGCCGGAGACATGAGTGAAAAGGAATTTGGTGATCCTATTTCTAATAGAACGCATCATCTGAATATTTTACCATTGAGTTCTGTTTATTATTTGAAGGTATGGGTAAACCACACACAGAAGAGCTTATCTAACCCAGTGTATCAGTAAGGAAGGTAAGAAAACTGCTCCTTACAATCAGGTTTCAAGGAAACATTAAGAAACTTCAATAGATTTGTTTAGTGAAACAACATGCACTACATAACATTAAATCTGCTACCTCAGGGTTTGTGAAATCATCAGTCCTTTTCACACATCCTAAACTAACACATATTAAAGATAAGCCAAGGAACAAACTTCATGTTCTAGAATCTCTGGCAATGCTCCCATCAAATGAGAAATGTGTGCAAGATTCCGGCTTTATAGGTCTCAGTATGTTAAATAAAATATTTGGCCCTGGGACAGCTGGAGTCTATATTTTTGCATTAAAAAGATAGTTTGGTGATTTTTTTCTCCCTTTTACAAAGGCTAGAAGCTTTTAATCAGAATACACTTCAAGTTGATTAACTATTAAGATCTCAATTTAGAGAAAGCCAGCATAGTAACAGGAAGACAAGAATATATTTTTCTTAGGCAAACCCCTCTCCCTCATGACATTCACATTTGCTTTGGTTTTCACACTTCTCAAGAATGGCCTTGAAAGCTCTCTCAAGTGTCTCTGAGGCAAAATGACACATTTGTCTGAAATTCCTTAAACTCAAATTTGAAGAGCTGACTGCTCCTTTGGGGCTAGAAGAATAGTTCTGCATTTCACTGCATGAACTGATTATCGCTACAAATACCGGCACATGTTGAAAGAAGACAGCAGAGGGAATGGTTGAGTACAACACAATGGGAAGCAGCAGGATGCACAGAGGTGATGCAGGACTTGGTGTGAATCTGCAATTGAAAAACAGACACAGCATACTATTTGAAAAAATAAAAAAAGATATGTGTCAGGATTCAGGTTTTATCTTTCTGATCTTTTCATGGCTGCTTCTCATTACCTGAGTTAACATGACTTCAAGATGAAGTAGTGAAAACCAAGCTGAAAAATAGTAGGTGTTTCCTCACAGCAAGGGGGACAAAGTATGAAAGGAAAACCAAAAATTACATTACTTACAGTTTTGTCCAAAAAACCCTCACAGGAATTACTGGACTTTATCAGCACAATACTCTGAAGTCTGAAGGAACATGCTGATTCTATAAGAAGTTTATTGAGCAAATTATGCAGGGAACTCAATATGAGGGGCTGTGTGGTGAAAAGTCATCTTAAATGCAATCAACTGACGCTCAGCAAGAAGAACAGACTTTTGCACTGTCTGACTAGTTCCAGACTGGCAAATAAGAACTGTGACAAGAAAAGGATAATCACCTGTATTGTTATACTGACTTGGAGCACAGCTCAGGAGCTTTGAGGCCATTAATCAGATGATGTACCCATGATTCAGCTGAGACATTCTGGGCCTTTAATTTAAGATATGCCTCCTCTTCCTCTCTGGCTATTTTTGCCACCAGGTCTGTGTTAAACTTCAGAGCATAAGGCAAGTGTAATGAACTCTAGTGACTCCTGCACTTGACATTAAGAAACAGGAGGGAGAGGGGACACATAGGCATATTTTCAGATGAGGGGACACTAAAGATCCTTTGACAATGACACCGTGCACCTAAATCACACAAAAATTCAGAACTGATTATCACAACATCCAGTCCGTCCTCACAGTTCTCTCCCCTTGTAGCCAGTCCACTGACTGCTCTCTCAGATCCTTTGGGACTGCAGGGACTATGTGGAGCAGCATAAATATTGCCAACAGCCACATCATTTAGGAACATAGTGGTTATCTGCCATGATGCGTGTGGTGACAGTCATAGCTCACACAGCCTGATGCACACTGGTGGGAAAAAGATCCATCTCGGGCCTCATAAATGAAACACATACTAGCTGTATAGCACGCTGTCAGCATAGCCAACCTACATGTGTCCTAGGGACACCACCACAGACCTTTTCTCTCTGCTTTCATCTCTTAAACACCACAAATTTGGCCATGGGTACATCAACTGATTAATGGCCTCAAAGACTCTCTCAATTTATTGCAATAAATAACGGCATTTTTTTAATTTTCAACTGAAATGAAAGTAAACATTCAAGTTTTGACACTAGCAAACAACACCAGTATTAATAAATATCACAAGTTTTGACATTACTCATTTTTTTTTAGTTGTTTAAACACTGAAATTTCAAACACTGGAACCTACTGACGAATTGGTTTTTGCCAGAAGAAGTTGTACAACTGAGGTCAGTTTAACGCAGACATACCTCAAGATAGCCATCACATTTCTCCTTCCCAGGCTGTCACATTAAAAAAAAGTTTATTCAGGAGAAAAAACAATTCCTTGGCCTATTACCCTCAGTGCTGAGTCAGAAGTAGCAGATATTATGTTATTGTCTGGTGAGCTGATAAAAATTAGTGTAAGTTTTGTCACTGCACCTTAAATCTGAAAAAAGACAGTGGAGGCAGATGTGCCCTTTTTTCAGCACAAGGACAGCACAAATGAGAATGCAACATATACGGATAAAATAGTGGATAACTGTGCCATAATATGTTTTTTCCCTTGGATTCATTCAGTCATTTTTTTTTCATTTTCTTTTGTTGTTGACTGGAACAAGAAAGAAGGTAGAATATATAACATGAGCCTGAGGGGTCCAGAAATATACCCACCGTCATTAAGGATCTCTTCTGGTTCTAGCAATGGGGCCACAACAGCTGTCAGGTTTCACATACATCAGATGCTTATCATGAAACATAAGAATATATGAGGCCTGTTATGATTCTTAGTGTTGCATCTGCCTGGTCTTGAGAAGCCTGACAAGCCCTTCAGTATTATTATTCATCATGCATTAATGAAAGAATTTTTATAGACAGGGAAAGATCATCTTGTTGTGGCATTTGCATCCTTCCTAGATGTGCAGCTCTCAGCTTTATGGTGATCATGTGTTTGCAGACTCTTCCAGTGAGATACTGAGACTACCTCCAGGATCCAAATTTAGGGTATTTATGATCCATTTAGCCTAAATAAAAGGACCTTATCTACCCATCTGGTTGGAATGCAGTAGGAGAGCACAAGGAGTGTATAAACAGGTATCAAAGGACCTGATTCTGCATAATTTTGCATAACTGTGGAAAGAAGAAAGTCCTGTAAGTTTCTGTTTATTTCAGAAATGCTTGGGCACCAGGGTACTGTCACATGCAGGACATATAGGATAAGCACAGTAGAAGTAAATGGGTTCTTAAATTCACACTTCAGGAAACTGTGGAGTAGACCTTGAAGCAAGCACAAACATACTTATGAATGGTAAGGAAAATAAAAGTAAAACTGCAATTCAGGATGTGATAACGGTAGGATCATTTCTCCTTGGAACATATTTTCGGCACGTTTAGTACTGGCATAGAGATATGGTAATTCAAATTCCAGCCAAACCACAATATCGATCAAGGGCCAAATTCTAAAGTGCATTATTAATTCCAGCCTCAATGAAAGTTGAGAGATAAAGTAGAATTTGATATACTGTAACTATGTTAGAAACACATGTGTTAAGCCACTAGAATTTTGAGAAGTAGAGTTTCTCCATACTGTGACAGACTCAGCCAACAGTTCCCTCTCATCACTTCTCTCTCTGTACTTTGATCATGCCAGGCATTGCAGACTGCACTGCCTGCTTTCAATATCCTTCAGAATTTTTCCTATTTGTCAGTTTACTTCCTATGCTGCCACAGTTGTTGTACTAAGGAAGCTGCTAGGCTGTTGTGAACAGATTCTTGTGACTATTTCTCTGTTCACTGTCTTCTAGGTCCCAAAACACAGAAAGGTAAGTCCTTCCACCATGCTAAGGCAGCACTGAACTGATAACGGACAACAAAATGAACAAGGACAAACCTTGAGTATCCTATCTGGAGAAACAATCTATCTGAAGGACTTGCTACAGAGCTGTTCATTCCATTGTTGGAACAAGCTATTAGTGGGGCAGGATTCCTGGCATAGTCACATATCCACTTCAGCACATAATGAAGGGCACTCAATGCTTGTTGCATACACTGCATGCCCATAAGAGCTGCCAGGAAAATGAAGATAATTTCAGTCACAAGGTCCTTAAAACTCTCCTTGCTGTTGTGAATCTGTCCATGACAAAATCCATAATGAAATAACAAACTGCAAGTTGTCAGAAGCTTAGCTCAGTATCTATATATTTTTTTAAGAATCCATGGAAAATGTCTATTTTAAAATAATTCATTAAAACTGGTATTTGTTTTCTTGCTGCTGTGCTATCAACCAAAATATTGCTGCAATAGATTGATAATTGAAGACTTGAAGGTAGCAGTGTCCTGTGTACAGTACCTGGTGCAATATAATCATGGTCAGTATCCCCAGCTTATCATAGGGCCTAACTTAACAGTAACAATGAAAGGTATTAAAAGAACAGGAAATCCTAAGTAAAAGTGGAACTTCTGCTTCAGCTGATCAAATGGTTAAAAATTAAAAAGACGAACTTTCTACAGGGATAAAGTCAAATTAGGGGTTTTTTTTAAGGCTGAAAATGATAGCCCAAGTGACTGTATGTAGCCTAAGGAAAAAAAAAGATATTATTTCAACTTCATGGCTAACGGGGGCTATAGCAAATCACTTTTGTTCATGTGGGAAATACTAGAGTATGTCATAAAATTATTCATGTTTTTGTTTACAATATAAATGAGAAAGATAAATTACTTATGTTTGTATGAAAAAGAATAGCAAAAATATTTGTTTGAAACAAATTATGGAAGTTACAAGGTGCCTTAGCAAATGTATTTACACAAGTGCCTTTAAATATAAATGGATTAATTAACATGTTTCACAGATAAACTGTATAACAATAAAGATGTATTTTGAGGATCTTCTCAGAAAGCATTAAGAAATAGGAGTTTCAGATGTTATGGTTAGAGAGTTCCCACAGGATATACGAAAGACTAGATTCTTTGGTATTAAAAACACAGCTAAGACTTTATATATTGAGCACATAATGAAATTTTTTTTCTTCTCAGTCATGTAAACAGGAAGAATGTTACTTAGTGTGGAAATGTCAAGATAAAGTCTTGTCTCCGGAACTTCAATTGAATTGTGATTGAATAAGCTCTCACCTCTCTAAGTGTCCTGCGTTTGTAATGGGCAAAGACACTAACCTCAGTGAAGCACAATGAGAGTGGAAGAGCTCTTTTTGAAATGAGGCAAGAATATAAAGAAGATTGTTAGGCAAATTACAACATTAGTTCCATCTACCATTACCAAATCAATCTCAGTGCCACATCAAGACCAATAAGTCTAAGTGTTTCTGGCAGCCTGGGAACATCCTTGGAGAGAAGGATGATTAGGTTGATTAAGTGAGGTGGATAAGAATGTGCAAGGAAAGCAGAGAGATGGGAGTTGGAGAGAATCATAGAATGGGTTGGTTGGACAGGTCCTTAAAGGTCATCTGAATGCTTCATGCAACAGTGGTCAAGAACAGAGTAATCCTCATCACCTCATTTTAGAATATATCTGTAGGAAACTGCTGTCCCCAGTATCTGGACTAAGACATACAAGTTGTTCCTTTCCCCTCCTCTCCGGGAGGGAAGCAGGTTAAATGGCAATGATAGCAACTTGTTCTACACAAAGTACAATTGCAAACTTAACCCATCCTTGCAGTCACAGCAACTGTGGATCTACTTAGAAGTATCATATTTATGCTGAATTCAGAATGGCTTTCTCTGTTTATTTACTTGCTTCATTTAGAGAGAAGTATCTTGAAATGGATCATAAGAGGAATATGTCCTTTCTACCACCACAAAATCCCACATAGCTGATTCATCAGATGCCTGTTTTAAGAATAAGAAAGTTCAAGTCTATTCAGGGAAAACTGAGACAAAACTAGATTTCCCTGTGCTGCACTAGTGATAGTACCTTTGCAGCAGAACTCATAACAAACTTTCTTCTCAAATGTCCTGTGTAGAGTCTAGTACTTGAGATTATATGTGCTTATACTAGCAATGCTGTGAGACAGGAGCAGAACCCTAAATCTGAAGAACCCCAAAGAAAGAACACGTATAAAGAAAAGTGTAAAATCATGTCACGACTGAGATGCTTCATTATTAGAATTCTATTAAAGCATAAATACTTTCATGAAATCCACAAAGACCTAGACATTCTGAAGACTATGTAGTTCGCTGGTATTTCTGATCCTTAAAACTTGCTCTGTTAACCAACAAAGTCAGGCACTGCACTCCTGAATCAACTAATCATGCACCAGAGACTATAGAGGACAAGTCCCATGGGCTGAAATGGGATTTGGGAGGCTAATTCTTATGAGCACTTTTTAAAATCAACCCACCAGTTTTGTAAACTCTAGACTAACTGTTTCTGTTGGAATTTTTTAGTAGGTAAAGTTGGATCACAACAATTTCTTTATCCATCAAATCAAGAGCACCAGTATATGAGCATCTACTCCATTTCTACCTCCAGATATCAAGAAAAAAGGCAGCAATCTTAGTTAGCTGAATTAAAATAGCAAGACATATGCAAACATCCCTTTTTAGACCAAACCAGCTCCTGAAATGTCAACTGATGCAAAAATAATTAAACCAAGACAGATGTGGGGGTGGAAAAGGAGAAATAATTATTTAGAATTTGAAGAGAAGTAATTAGTTTTGGCAGGTTATTTATTTTTATAAATTGAAAAATTAGCTGTAGTAGACTCAGGCAGAAGATAAAAATGCCTATTTAGCTCTCTACTCACAACAGAAGAAGAAGAAAACAGTTACGGCAAAATAGCCTACTGGATTTCAAAGTATATATGCTTCCTCAGAGAATATGTAAGAGAGTGTTTTCCATCATGAAAGACCACTGGCCAACAAGAGACAAAAGACAGCATGCCAAGAGACATCCTTGTTGTCTCCCTGGTTTTGGTTGGGTTTTGATTTTGTGGATTTTTACCACAATAAAAGAAAAAAAAAACAAACACACACACAAAAAAATTTTGCCTGGATTTCATTTATTGTAGCAATTTTTCAGTTCTTGAATTATCTACCACTGCAGTGTACAATGTCTTTTCAAAATTTCCTGCAGTTCAGAAAATAAATTGAAGCGTGACTCAGTAATACAGCTCAGTGAATGTATTAGTACTGCTATCTGGAGAAAAAATAGACAGGCTTAAGGCACTTTGTTTCAAGGTTTAATGATGCTATAGTCTTATTCTTATACCTCCCACCCTGTTTGATTAATGTGTCCTCTGGAGTCATCACTGATGCCAAAATGAAAAAAAGTATTTAAATTCTTGCTGTCAGGTGCTATTCTTTTTATGTTTACAGAAGCACAGTATCTTTTAGCTAATATTAATAAGCAAAACTGGAGATGCTATTGTTAATCCAACACACAATCACTTTGTGGTAATTTACCATTCACCTGTTTCACAGAATCACAGAAAATGCTGAATTGGAAGAGACCCATCAGGATCATTAAGCACCACTCCTGGCTCTGCACAGAACACCCCAAGAGTCATACCCTGTGCCTGAGAGCATTGTCCAAACACTTCTTGAACTCAGACAAGTTTAATGCTGTGACCACTTCTCTGGGAAGCCTGTTTCAGTACCCAAGCACTCTCTGGGAGAAAATTTTTTCCTAATATCCAAACTAAACCTCCCCTGATTCAACTTCACATCATTTCCTTGGGTCCTGCCAGTGGTCATGAGAGAGAAGAGATCAGCACCTGCCCCTCCACTTCCCCTCACGAGGATATTGCACACCACAATGGGGTCTCCCCTCAGTCTCCTCCAGGCTGAGCAGACCAAGTAACCTCAGACACTCCTCATAAGGCTTCTCCAGACCTCTCACCATACTTGTGACCCTCCTCTGGACACTCTATAATAGCTTCATGCTTTTTTTTATACTGTGGTGCTCAAAACTGCACAGAGTATTCAAGGTGAGGCTGCACCAGCACCAGTCTGCACCAGCGCAGAGTGGTCCTTCAGCCTCTCTCCCCATCTTTCTTCTCCTGTATGTATGTGAAGAACTATGCATAGCACCAATCAGTAGGTGTTGTAACCCTCTGTGCAGTTTAAGGCATCATCTCCTTCAGTAGCAGCAGGATCAAATAACAAATACAATCCTGTCCCTTTTTTCAACATATGGTACCTTTGTCCTCAAACTCCTCAGTTTGACTAAACATTAAGCTTCAAATTTAGTTTTGAGTAGCAGTCTTCTAGTTCCTCCAGATTTACAAAGATTAAAACTGAACTATTTGAGTAGCACTTTCAGACAGAATAGAGGACTTGAGTTCTGCTTTAAATTTGAGTAGCACCTTCAGACAGAATTGAGGATTTGAGTTCTGCTTTTAAGCACCACTGTCCAGTAGGTGATACAGTGTGTCACCTCAGCACCTCCATTTCCTGATTTGCAACTTACAAAACATGCACGCTCCCAGGCATGCTTAACATCTGCTCTCCCCAAGGAGATCAGCAGCCCAAAGGCAAAGCTCTAAGTACAAGGTAACAAAAAAAGTAGTTATTACTGCTATTCACATTCATTGCCTGTGACCCGGAAAGCCTTTCAACCTTTGAAGCACGCTTGAGTTGCATTTTAAGTCATTGCAGTCCACTCTTTCTGCTCAAAAGCACAAAATAACAGGCAGCAGAAGGACTATAAATTGCTTTATGGATGCTATAAATACAAATAATCCTCACCCATAAAGTTACATTGGCATTACAAAGATCTAGTCATTTATTTAATGCATGGCAGAGCCACTCTGCAGCACTTGGAGGAGGCAGATGATGGTGCTGTCACAAAGATATCATCTTTAGTATGTGAAATGTCCCTTTGTTTCACATAACATGTGAGAGAAAAAAATATTGGGAATGCAAGCAGTGCAATCCACAATAGCCTTAAAACCCTAAGAATCAATAGTGTACTATGTCAGCATTGAACCTGGATAGCTGCATCCTGCAATTTATATCCTATCCCACATAATTTGTGAAATTTGTATTTAACTACCTTGGTGTTATCCTCCATTTTGTCTGGATCTTCACTCTAGTCTACATAGTGTGTAATCAGATAAAAGTCAGACAAGGCTTGGAAAAAAGCTACTAGTAGAATTCAAATGTTATGGGAATAACTTATATGATTACTGTGGAAACCAAATTAAATCATCATTAAGGTTTTTGGGTAAGTTACATCAATACTGTCACAGAGCTGCAAAAATACACACAGCAATTCTCCTAGGACTCATAACTGATAGATTGCAATGTTTGCTGGAGTATAATTTTTTTTCTTTATTGATAAATTAAACAACCTTGAAAGACCTTAATACCTATTATGACAAAAAAATGTTGGCATCCAGAAGGACACTTTTACCCTGTACCATCATATTCACAGCTATGGTGGTGCACACAGCAAGTGGTCAATACGGCAGCCAATAGGCAAGTGTTTAATTCAGCATATTCCCTTCTTGTTTTTATGAACAATCAAGTCCATCAAAGATGGAACTTGGAAAAGAAAAAATAATATTACCACTGAAACTTACCAGTCCTTAGGTCATACACTCAGTAACTTTTTTTTAGGTGGTCTTTATACATACGTCTCACCTGTTTTTAGGTTATGGAAAGTTATATTTAGCCTCCAAGGAACCTAAATTAGGCAAGAATTAAAAACATCCTGACACTTATAAGTGTACTTTTATAATCACTAAAACTGAGCAGTAAGAGTACTATCCAAAATAATTCAGAGTGAATCATTTAACTGGAGTCCAAAAATTAAGAACTACCTAATTAACTCTGTAGCCCCACTTGTGAATTAATAAACAGGTTCAACATTTAAAGAGGTGGCAAAAGGAAGACAGACTAGGATATAAAGTGTACCCTGAATTCTGTATTTAGTGTAGGCCTGTGGCTGATGAAGTTACTAACTAAAAGGCAAGTATGGACAGTAAGTGGCACCCAGGTGTCTAAGGCACTTCATGGCTCTTGCCTCTGATTTGCCAGAGCCCTCATTCAGTGCTTACTCAATATTCAGTCGTAAATATTGTCCTACAATTTCCACAGTCCTTCCTTGCAACTTGTCATTCAATAACTCTTCTGTGAAATTCCTGAGTCTTCAATCAAGGCACTCAGAAAGTGAAACAAACCCACTTTTCATTAATCAGATGTAAATAATTTGATTTGAATTAAGAGACCACTTCCTCAGGTTCCTCAGACTTTAGCTGCCATAACCAAGAAACCATACTGTTTTTTCCTGCTGTCTCCTCTGTTATTTGCCCACCACCTCCAAGTATCTTCAAGGTTTTACTAAGAAGCTCCTAATACATACAGTTGTGCTCTAAACGAGACAGAAATCTTACTACCAAAAAGAAGTGTTTATAAGATCACATTTCTGGTTCCAAAGTGTATTTAACCAAAGGAAATCAATTGCATGGACAACTTTAATTGCCTCACTTCCCAAGCGCTTATTGACTGTCAGGCTTCTTGAAGTGTTTGCATCTAGAAATAACATTGACTGTAGCGTTTCAAAGTTACAGCACAGATGAGGTTCTGATCATCTCTCACAGAGGTACTTTCTCTGCAGACACAGAATTTAGCTACAGATTTCTATGCAGAATCTGTAGAAAATATAAACATGTTTCCAAAGATTTTCTCATTAAGCTAAATATTACCTTCTTTGTTCAAAGCAAGATGGCATTTAAAACAACTAAACTTCATTTACCCTATTGTCATTCTCAAAAACTGTGGCACCATTTAGGACTGCATATTCAAAAACTGAATCTGCATCAAGCTGACATTCAGCATGGGAACAGTTCAGGCCACATTGTTAAATCTGACAAATGAAAGCTTGTGTCTTTTAAAGGAATTGACCTTTAAACAATATATGGTCCTCAACCTTCACTATTGTGCAGCTCCTACAATTGGCAGCCTAATCAGATGCACCTAAAATAGCTGGAGTGCTAATGTAAATATAAAATGCTAACAGTTAATTTTATCCCTTGCTGTCTATATCCCTGTGCTTTAAACTCTTGTCAACTGAACAGGGCAATGAATTTTGAAAAAAAGTAAGCAAATTTGAATATTACACATTCAGAAGAAAGTGGAATAGGAATCTGACACATGAACCCCATATGTCCCATGTACACTACTACAAAAGGTCAATTTGTCTCCAGGTTACCTGTACCAGCCTTTATGTAAGAAGACTGATGATTTGATGAGCAGTAATATGCTGCTGTCTACAAATTCTTGCTGCTCCAAAGGGTGATGCCATACTTTTTATCCCACTTTTTAACAATTACCTAGAGGGAGAGAGCTTTCCCGGAGTGGTTTCTACTACACTTGGATCATTTCTGACTTTTGAGGCAATTTTTTAAATGCTTTCTGCTGATTACTTTCCATCTCAAGGGAATATTACCTTAATATGCCCTTCTAGAGAGATCATTTGGATAAAGTAAAAATTAGAGACAGCCAATTGATTATAAAAGGTTTTTTAAAGGGATGACAATTCAGAAAATTCAGATCAGGACTTATACCCAGGCCCTGTTAGGATCCAGATTTACTGAGTGTTGCTCAGTCAAAGATGCATAGAGCAGTTTCTGTGATGAAAGGCCAGACAGTAACACCTGTAAGAACTACCACCTGCTAAGGGAGGAACACAGTAGCTGAGAAGCAAGATATGGCTGTAGGGAATAATGAAAGACAAAATGAGAAGTAAGCTGTTATCCAGGAGGTATTTTTTACCAACTCAAATCAGAGAAGCATTTGATTTTTAAAAAAAAAGAAAAAAATAAGGGGGAGCGAGGGGGAAAGAAGATTTTTCAAAATGAGCGTGCATAACTCCACAGTGTTTACCAGAGATCAATCAGCATGTGTGTGTCAGATTAATTAACAGAAGTCACTACACTGTTTGACCCAAGTGACAGCTGCCTTTCTGCAGAGCAGCCATGGCTGCAATACCAGGCTTTGCTCCAAATCGGGACAGATCTTGGCACCTCCAACTTGAAACGCCAGGTTGATCTGACACCCGAGCCCAGGCCTGCCGGGGAGGCAGCACAGTCCATGCCAGTTTCACAGGCACTGATCATCTTCCTCCACACCTCGACCTCAGGGAAAATTCCTTCCCTTTCATATCTCTCTACCATAACAATTTATGAAACACCATTGAGAGGTGAAGCTAAGCAAACACCAGCTATTATGAGAGAATTGTAATGAATTAAACGTAGCTCAGGACTGCAAGGCTCTTAAAGGATAGTAGCATTTGTTTTGGGACTTTTGCCTGGAATTGTTAGAAGAGCTTTTAATAAGTGTAATAAATAAGATGCATAATTCAGCTTCTTCTCAACAGAATGCTGGCTGGCTGCCAGATCCACTCTCAGGTTTGACTCAACATCAGGGCTACCCACTGGCCCAGTACAAATAGGCTCATTAGAAAATGGTTGCTGCTGTGTGCTCAGGCTCTATTTCTCCCACTAATGGCTGAGTTTATGCCTCAACCTCTTGAATAAATAGAGGAGCAGCCTCCAGAGGGGAAAATATTCTCCTGTACACACATTCTATACATATGAATGCAGGCAACACACTGGGAGGTGCAAGAAAGCAGATGAGAAACACCTGCCCCTCGCAGGAAAGGGAAGACATTTGAGCTAGTTATATCACATAACATGGATGCTGAGTGATCATGATACTCATTAACTGTAATGGAGGCAGATCACAGCCCAGATTAGGTCTCCATTTCCACTGTGCTAGACATACCCAGAGACAGATGCATAGGCAGAGCCTGATGCCTGAACAAGCAGCACAGACAAAGGCATGGTAAGAAAAAGTCACTGAAGGGGGCCCAGGAGCAGCGCTCATATGCCTCTGTTTTCAAGTCCCATTGAGCCTTGTTTCTTCTCTGGATTCAAGACAGTCTCTGACTATTGTCAAACCTAGCAGAGCTTTTCAGCCATCTATTGTTTTCAGATTTGCTCTACTATATTTCCTTTCAGATATGCTTTCTGGTTAATAGTGAAAACAGTGGTATAAGTAAAACTGGCTTTTTGACTCATTTATCCTAGGAGCGCAAAGAAATCCCACTTTAAATTCTGCCTGGACCTCTGGCAATGTCTAATAACACTGTTGTGTGAGGGGTTTTTTACTTAAAGCTTTTACTTTGTTCCGAGGGATGACAAAAGGCCAATCCTTGCACTGGAGGGCACAACATTAGCAACATATATTATCAGAGGCAGAATACAAAACATATTAGTTTAAAAGTGGATGTAAATGCAAAGGGTTAAACAGTCTCTTCACTAAAACTGAAAACTCATAACATCCAAACATGTTTCTGTTAACACTACAAGCATTAGTAACTCCTGAAATGGCCTTAAAACACCCAAATTCAAAACTCAGGCTAAAAGAAATTAAAAGAAGTCTCCAGTCTTGCACACTGTCAAGACTGAAGGGCTGCTATCAGTCACTGTTTATTATTTGTAACAGTCATGTTCAGCCAAATAAATGAAGGCACTGCATACGCACATTATACTGTTTCTACATTTAACTTGGTGGCTGTATTTCACAAGACTAGATCAGGTCTCTAACTGTGAAGCTAGAAAACGTCACCATCCCACCCTTTCTGGCCAGAAAATCATGTCATCTTTTTTCCTCTCAACAGCCAGAAGCACCTGCTGCGTCTTCCCACATTGCTGCCTCCTGGAGTAGCCTGTATCCCTACATTCCCTCCACTAGATTAGTTCAAAGAAAAGGCAAGCACATGAAATTAAAACTATGTTTTGATGTGAGAAAAGGAGCACAGTAGGCATCTCTTGTCAGGTAAGAATTTTGAAGCAGAAACCCAGATAGTCATCTCTTACCTTTCAGACACACCCTTATATTTAGTGTTTCCTCCTACTTCTTCACTCTGAACTCTCCTCCATCACCTAGACTGTGCTCTGAGGTGCCTGACTTTCTCTGAGACCATGCAAAGAAACCAGACACTCACACCAGGCTTCTGTCCACAATACTTTTAGGTTCTAGATGTCATTTATATAGTGGCACCCAGAATTCATGAGAGGACAAAGGTACTTCTTCATGCTTAAGCTCTCTTGCTCTGCTCAAGCCTGCGGTGATACTGCAGGATGCTGAATTTCAGAGCTGGAGTCTCGGATTCTACTTTAAAAAAATTGTTTATACTTTTTAAAAGTTCTGCAGTTTAAATCTAGTGTACCTGAATCGCCACCATATTTATTCCACTCTGAGAGCATTACAACTCAATTGAACTAAGTTACACAGGACTGAAAGAGCTCCTCAATTTTTAAGTTATTTCTTCTGCAATTATACACCTCACAAGCATACCTTTTTTATTTACAATTCATTTCCCAGGCCCCCATTACCTCTCTCACAGATCTTAACCTTTGCTGAAAACATACTGCTTAATACTACTTCTGTATGTTCTTAACATAAAAAGGCCCTATTTTACCCTTCAAAAGAAGCTGAACAGACACACCACCTAATCATTCGTACCTTTCAATTACACCTGACCTTCTTTTTTTAAAGAATCTCCTCTGAGCCCAACCTAGTCTATTAAAAACAAAACAACTCCACAACATGTTATTTGGGTAGTTATAGACAACAGCTATGAAGAAGATGTTAAGACAGTTATTTGTTTTTCCTAGGTGTGTTTTTGATTTAGAGTTTGTAACGGTAGAAAGTACAGTTACAAAGACTTATAAATATATATGGGATGACAGACATGTGGGTATATAGCAGGGAATAGATGTTCTGCAATTTTTTCACTATACATTGTAACATCTTTGTCAGTTCTATACAGCTAAAAAAGATAAACTCCAAAATCAAACCTTCAGAACTGCATCAGTGTTTCATTAGAACTGGTTAGCTATCTCAATGAATCTAAGAAATCTAGATAAAGTATAGTTTAAGGATGTTGTCTCTCCAAGTACACTGTTACTAACTCTTCAGATAGTCCATTTCAGACATCTAGAACTGGCCTGCTCAGATCCTAGTCATCCTATTATTGTGTAAACTAAGTTAGCCTTTTAATGTATGTAACTGTCCAAAGCTTTTCTGAATTATGCTTGGTTCCTGTATAGTTCAAATTAAGACTTTAAATTCTGTGCTGACTGGAGTTCTGCCATCACAAAAGTTTGTGTGTGGTCAAGTACCAGTAATTCATTTTAAGAATATATAGTATATTGTTTCCCAATTAGATGTTACACCGAAATCAATGGAGTCCTCCTTTGTAGCAAGATAGGAAAGCAATGTTCCAAAGCATTATTGATTTTAAGAGGGCTGGTACAGAAAGACCTATCCATGTGAAATATTTTGTTGGAGCAGAGACTGGAGTTTTGAAAAGGTCTAAAAGGAAACGACTTTCCTCTAAGGGTTATAGACATTTGTGAGGAGTACGAAGGATGCTTTGTAGTTCAGCTGTTACTGCAGCAGCTATCTTATCCCATTTGTCACTGAGAATTACAAGCCTTATTGACAGAAATATACAGTGTTTCATAACTAGGATTTCAAAGCTGAGCATACAAAAGAGAGTCAGGCTTATCTGATGTGGGCCCAAATGTTCCCAGTTCTCAATATGCTAAACTTGCTTCCTTAACTGTCTCCTCCAAGGGATTTAATCTTTGAGTCAAGTTGTAGAAAATTCTCTCTCTTCCAAGTTGCATCAAATTATCCACAGTGATTTTGAGAAAAAAAATTATACTTCTGCTGTGCCAGCATCTGGAAAGCAGCCTAAATGGCAACACTAAAGATCAGTCTAATTGCACGTTCAAACATTTTAACTCTCCCCTTCCATATGGAATAAACCTTCAGTTAAGAACAAACAGTAAAAATTCCCTGTGAGGGAGGTATTGGAAAGATCACCCTTCGGCAGTGCTGGGATGTCCAGGGTAAAAATTGTGTAGGTTTGAAAGCCTGCTTACAAAGCTCTCAGATTCAGAGAGGCCAAGTTTGAGCTATTTAATGAGCTATATGTGCTTGCACTGATTAGCTGAATAGACTGAGCAGT
Source organism: Pyrocephalus nanus (assembly GCA_038380795.1). Classification (NCBI taxonomy): domain Eukaryota; kingdom Metazoa; phylum Chordata; class Aves; order Passeriformes; family Tyrannidae; genus Pyrocephalus; species Pyrocephalus nanus. Next base: position 43,521,846 of record CM076265.1, on the reverse strand, counting down.
CCCAGAGAACATGATTGCATGTCCTCAAGTATTCACAGTAATAATTCACAGCCAGAAAATCTGTAAAGTCTTTTTAGTTACAAGGGCATCCTGGGACAAGTCCAAAGAGGACAGAGCAACAGCAAGGCACTTTTATTTTACCGAATACTATAACATCGTCATAGGAAATCCGGAGCAGTACAGCATAAACATCCCTCATCATACTCTGATCTCTGATTAGTAGGAAATGAGTGACAGCAGTGGAGCTACTCAGTCTAATTATCAGTTTTGCTGCATTTCTAATAAGCTCTTAAAATCTAATTTTGGAAGCACGAATTTTGTCTCCTGCAGGGAATGGCTGATAGAAATGAGCAAGATTCCAGTTTGTCAAGCCTGGTCATTTCTCTAGCATTTAAGTTCTCAGTTAATCAATAGGTTGAGGACAGACCAGGAGTTGTGTAAATTCTAATCCACTTTATCACTATTATTTTGTGGCTTTCTAGAGACCCATTTCCATGTTTAGATATGGCCTTGCCCATTCCAAGATCCCCTGCTAAGGCCGAGGTATGTATGAGAATAACTCCGTGATTCCATACATGCCTATCTATTAGGAGACAGACAGACCATTAGTTAATTTTGTCAGCCACTCAGTGGTAAAGGTATTCAGTCAATGACCGTGTTGTGAAGAACAGAGCTTGTGACTTAGATAGCAATTCAATGTTCCATTGGCTTCAGGAACCATTCAGGCACTATTTTAAGTATGCATTCAAAATTACACTTGTTGTAGCCACAGGAGATTGGCTTTTGGCTGCTCTTAGCTCTAACTTCTCTTCCCTCAGGCTCTTCTTTCTTTATCACTGTGCTAGCAAGAAAAAGCACCAAATCTCTTCGATCAACTAAAGGTCTTGGGAAGATGAATCTGGGGACACAGAGCAGGTAATAACTGCTGATATGGACTAATTTCTGAAGGCTATTTGCAAACTCGTTCACTATTAAAAGTGGTAATTTACTACAAGGAAAGCTGGGATTCCATGACAAAAGGGGAAGTCAGGTGGCTGGCTCTTTCAGACATGTATATATATTTCTTCTTTAGCATGTTACATCATAGGAGATCAGTGAAAGAACTGTTGGAATAAAGTTCTAGGACTATAATTCAAATCCAAATTCAATTAAGGCATGAGAGGGAAAAATAGAGAGCTAGCAAATCTTCAAAATCTCTCCTGTTTCCCCCACTGCCTTCTTTCTTATGTTTTGTAAAGCTGTCCAGCACATAAGGCAGGGTTCTGAGATGGTAATCCTGCAGTTAAGGAAAATGAAAAAATAGGAGGAAGAACCTACAGGGCAGGGCAAGCCATTTTTAAATTGGCAACTCATGGCAAACCTCTGAATTGTTTGATACTACTAGAGAAGGACTGGATAGAGACCTCCTTGTAATAGGTACTGTTTATATTTCTAAATGCTCTTCTCAAAAGGAATGACATTAGGGTAATGAGAGAAAAGACATGGCCAGTGCATCACAATCATGGAGGAACACGTTCATTGGCACTTGCTCGTGTTGCCTCATGTCAGGGAAGAACCCTACTCGTGGCTTCATTGTGTGCAAGAGACTGCAAGAAGCTGCAGGTGACTGTCTTATTGTAAGTGGCAGTTTGGGATAGAAGACCTAGCCAGACTGCTGAACAGCGATGGAAAATGAACTTATGTGTAAGTTAGACTCAATACATTTTCTGCATTGATGAGAATAATTACCTCTTACATAAAATTAGCAGGAAGAGGGATTGCAAAAAAAATGATGAGATTACAAAATATTTTCTCTTCCAAAATATTTCAGTTTGGTAATTGCAAGTTATAATTTTTTAGTATTTTTCTACAATTAAAATGGGCATTTATGAGTGGAATAAGCATTTAAAAAGTAAAATGGAGACCTTTTTATTTGAAAATCCCAAATGAGGTATTTGAATTTTTTAATATCTACTTTTGGAAACAGAGGAACCAGAACAGACACTTTCCACCTTCTCAGTCTCCATGAATTTCTGTTCTAAGAATGTCTCCATTCCTAAAGGTACCAGGCAGAAGATAGACATCTGAAGACCTTAAACCTCAAGGAAACAGTTTCAAAATTCATCTTGGTGATATGTGCCTTCCCACAGGGAGAGAGAGAGCATGTATAGGAGTCTCTTTGTTCCTTCAGCACACTGCCATTTTGAGGTCAATCTCAAATGCTGGGTGTTGCCTTGTGTTACTCAAGAGCTAAGTGCCTTTTTTTGCCTGTTACTATATTTTCCTGGCCTTGAAAAATTATGGGATTGCTTCCTCCCTATTTCTCTCAGATAGACCTTGCTCTTAGGAAAGTCTGTTACCTCCCTTAGGACCAGATTAAGACCATTTCACTGCTTCCAGCTCTGGGGTTTTCAGCACAGGGAAGACCTGGACCTATTGGTCCAGAGGAGTGGCACAAAAGTTATCACAGCGCTTTCCTCTATGAGGAAAGACTGAGAGAGTTAGGGTTGCTCAGCCTGGAAGAAAGAAGGCTCCAGAGACCTTATAGCAGCCTTTCAGTACCTAAAGGGGGCTTATACAGAAGACAGGGACAAAATTTTTAGCAGGGCCTATTGTGATAGGACGAGGTGTAATGGTTTTAAACTAGAGGGTAGACATAGACTAGATATAAGGAAGTACTTTTTCACTATGAGGGCGATGAGACACTGACTCAGGTTTCCCAGAAAGGGTGGTAGGTGCCCCAACCCTGAGAATGTTCAAGGTCATGTTGGACAAGACTCTGAGCAACCTGGTCTAGTTGAAGATGCTCCTGTTTAGTGCAGAGGTGTTGCACTAGATGACCTTTAAAAGTTTCCTTCCAACTCAAACGATTCTATGATTCTATGTGGAGCAATCTAGAGGCTTGCATCTGATTCTATGTCTTCTGATGAAATTCAAGAGTCTGATCTCTCCAGTCCACAGACAGTAGCTAAAGGAAAGCTGTAGCAAAGACTCTTGGAAAAACCTGATGGACTACTGAAAAGTATTTTTTCAATTCATATGTTGGGGTTTTTTTCCCTGGCCACTAAATCTGGAAGCAGAGCTGTGTCAGTTCCTAAGCCAAGTTGCTCTGGTGTCTTCTAAAACAGTCTTATTGTCAATCATACCATCTCTAAAAGATTCAGATTTTTAGGTGCCTCTCGGAACCAAAGTTCCAAATTATCACAGCTTCACCTTTGGCTAATTTTATTCTTTTGCAGCATTGAAAGCAAATCAGTATTACTTTATTTAGTATTCTAAAATAAAAAAGCTAAAGCACTGTGATGTTTTGATGATACTAGAAACTTTGAAGTTGCTGTTTCACATTATGACTGTCTTCACTTCATCCTCACAGTATCTATTGTACCTTTCACTTTGAAATACAGCAATCACTGAGGAGCACAAGGCCCATCTGATGATTTCTCTTAAAAGGAACTCAAAGGGATGTGGAACCAGAACAGAGGAGAAAGTGATAATTAGCTATTTTTTCAGAATGCTCTAGACTTACAGCATATGTAAAATTAAAGTTGTGTGACTATACAGGAAAACTCCCTACTTCTCTCTTAGTCTTTCATAATCATACAGCTTTTCCCAGAATTGGGAAGTATTAGTGATGAAACACTTAGAAATCTAAACTAAAGTTGGAAATAAAAAATGTGAACAGCACTAAAAAAACCCAAAACCTAAGTGGCTGAATAACTTGGGATACAAAAATTAAAGGGAAGTCTGGTGCAACTTGAGAATGAAACTCCTATATTTACCCTGTACCTTTTCATTCTAGGAGATGCTGGCTAGTAGTTCAATTGCTTATCTCTGCTTTTCTGAATATCTGAATTTGAGCATTCTTGTGACAGATCCAAAAAAGGTGTAGTGGTCTTAAAGTCATTACAATTTTTTCTTTTTTTAGAACTATATTCCCCTTGGAAATCCAAAACTTCATTTTAAGTATCTGTCTCTCTCCAAACATTACATTTGGGGCCCTGGATGCTCATTGTGGTCAAACAAACAGCAGACAGGGCGGCCATGCAAAAATTAGCTCTTCTCTCTTTTGACATGAAAACTGTATCTCTGAAAATTTCTTTTTCTCTCTGTTTACATAAGCATGCCTGGAAATGTCCATCAAAGTCTAACACTAAAGTGATGCCTACCTCTTAAAGTATGAATGGACTTAGTTGCAATGTTTATTTCACTCATGACTAATGCACTTTTTAAGCATGAAGACAGCAATATCAGATGCCTCAGTAATTGAGAAGCAGAATACTTAGAAAGTTCAGAGACTTGTGAAATTAAATGACAGTTGAATGGAGTTCTCAGGATTGCAAGCTTGAGCTTCATTGTAGGATCTTAAATTTCATTTTGATGCCTTTATTTTATTCTGGGCATTGACATCTGAAAACATAAATTTTACACTAAAACACTAAACACAAAATTATAATATTAAACACAAAATATTGGATAGCAAACAGATGCTATAAGTATGGGAGCACTAAATTTAGTAAGTGTGGGAAGGAACAGAAGTAGCTCTGATATCTTTATTTAAAATCAATCCTGTCTGCACAGACAAATTTATTAATGTATTTCTCAGGTAAGCTGAAAGTAAGAAATTATGCTTCTAAAATACAAGTTAATCAGCACTGCATAACCGTTCTCTATACCGTATTAATTAATTATACCACATAACTGATGCAGATTTATTCACTCTATCTGGTGGATTTTGATAGAGAGGGCAGTAGAGAAAAGCTGCATTTTCCAAAATTTATGAATGTTCTGCAATCACTTAAACTGTTAAAAGATTCTATGAGATGCTTTTTCTGACAGATCTTGAAAAAAAATCTTCAGCAATAATTAGCAGGTTTTTATGTGCACTCATTGATACATTTCAATGCAGTATTTTCAGTGGGGTTAGTTAGAAGTTGTTAGTATTACAACTGATAAGTTAAAAAAATACTACTAATTGTTTCCTAAGAAAGAAAAAGATCTTTGTCTAGATCTGTCAAAGTGACCCTAATTTGCTATAATTTTATTCCACTGAGTAACAAGGAAAATAAAGCTTTTCAAAAAAGCCTCTTGAAAATCTTCAGGTTTTCCTGTGTCTTTTACAAAGAGTCTGAATTCCATGTCATTACAAGTATCACCACCTATGAAAAATGCTACACACTGAGAAGAGTACAGCATAATCCTTTCCTAGATCTAGGTGATAACTCAGACCTTTCACCTTGTTCTCCTTCCAGTTTTATTTCCTACTCTATACCTGGCTTTTTGATAGGAGTAGGAGTTCTAGGTGAACAGTCAATAATTTATAATTTTTACACATTGCTTCATTTTTTTTCTCATATATGCAACAAATCCATGACTATCTGTTTGATACTGAGTAGCACAGGAGTCATTTCTTGCCTCACAACATGTTTAGTTCAATTCCTCCTGCTTTGGAAAATCAATTTGTATCACTTGAACTCAAATTCATCTTTCTATCTCACAAGGATTTAGGAAACTCACAGCTTTTTTTGATCAAAGAAAACCAGCAATGACGATGGAGTTGCATTTAAATGTGCACATTTTCTCCATTTGTGCCTTTAGAAAATGTCCTAAACAAAGGCAGCTTATAGATAAATTCAAGAGCAATGAAAATTCCTAGTATGTTTGTTCAAACCTTTTTTCTAGTGTCTGACTGGCTGAGAAAGCTTCTCACTAAACTACTGAGTAATGAGAGAGTCTTCAAAACAGTTTCTAAACTACATTCTAAAGGTGGTAAACTGCAATAAATTTCACTGAGGAGCTGAAAATGAGCCCCTAATGATTTGGAAATAAATAGTATACATATATATATATATATATATAGTAGGCTCTGTCTTTATTTGCTGCCACTGAATACAGTCTGCAGCTGAAATGAAAAATAAAAATGTAGGAAAGGAAAGAACACCTATGCAGAAATTTTGCATTATAAAGCAAGGAGTTATTAACTTCTTTCTCTGCTGTTTCAGTGACATTGCACTGAGGATGCAGTATTTAGCCCTGGACTGCTTACAAGCACAAAGACCTGAAAGAACAAAGGGAACCTACGAAAAGATGAAAACTAAACACAGAGAGGGACTGATTTAAACATAATGGTATGATGAATGAACTCATATCAATGTTAGGATTCTTGGAACTGCTTTATTATAAATCAGTTACAGGCAAAAATGCTCCAAAGAATATGCTGACAAGTCCTCCTTTTTTCCCCATTTTTGGCTTGACAAGCATATCATGATTTTGTACAATTAATTTGCCATTCAAACTTATTTCCCATTTAAATTTAGTGGCTCATCCACAAGTAATCTGTAAGGATTTGCTATTTGAAATTCCAGCTGTGCTGTTCAGATCTGATAGGCCACAGTAAACCCATGACGTGTTTGTTCCTAGGAGGATGCCTGTAACATCCCTGCTGGCAAGTTTGTCTATTAGAATATTTTTGGAAAGCAGGCACAAAAGAGCCAATAACAGTGAACAGAAGATTGTGTTCTGACATGCAGAGCATGTTTTCAGGGGATGGTTCTATTTCAGAACCCCATCTTTAAGAAAAAAACATCCCTTAGGTCAGGGGAGTGTCAGACAGTGAGCATACTAAGAACAGAAGGACATGAATGTTAACCTGGCAGTGGAAGAAAGGTCCATATGGCCATGATGGAAAGGATAACAGGTACTGGTAATAGAGTTGTCAGCCATATGACAACTGAATTTGATGAGAGACAGTACATGAGCATCAATAATAAACATGAAATGTATTGGGATAAGGACTCATTTACAGACTAGATGTAAAAAATTAAATTAAGTAAAGGAAAACTAAACGAGACAGGAAGAGTGTACAAACCTGCTATTACTGGGATATGGAATTGGCATTTTGTGGAAAGGCATAAGTGCCACCACTTCAGAAGCAAAGAGTGGACACACATATTGCAAATATATACCCCTGTTTCATTAATTGTGAGAGAGATTGACAAGAGACAATGAAGTATTTTATGTAGCAGATTTGCATTCAAGTATACAGAAGAATCAATATTTACAGGTTTTGTTTTCAGGCTCCTTCTCCATTCTTATTACAATGCAAGTGGAATCTGCATGCAATGAGCATGCTTAAATGACTTGCAGCTCATTTCCATTTAGAATGTCTGTTTAAATAGCGATTTAACCTCTGGCTGTCTTTGGTGTTGGGTAATACATGTAAAATGGTCACCAAGAATTGTTTGTGAAGCACAAGTTAAAAGGAACATACTGAACTTTCTTGGCATTTTTTACCTGCTTGTTTTATTTTCTCCTTCAGGATGTCAAAGGGAGAGAGAATATAAGCAACAAATCAATAAGGAAAAGAAGAATCAAGATATTTACAGTAAGAGATGAGGGAAAGGAAAGCTGGGTGGCTCTCATTTCATCATGCAAAATATGATTTTTCTGATCACCCTCCTGGAACCAAGAATGTAATACTCTATTTGGTAGTCAGATACCATGCTGATGAGTTTCAAATTCTTGGCTTGATAAAGTAAATAGAGTCTTTAGTAGCTCAGATGAAATTGAAATTTTGTTGAAAAACCAAAGATTTAGTATAAGCAAAGATGATGTGCTGTTTCTTTTGTCATTATAATGAATCTTTGTTTTCTTTAATGTGTACTTCCCCTGAAATACTGGAAAATTTAAATTCCTCTAGTTATTTTTTTTTAATATATATAAGCCGCATATCAAAGTAAGATTTATTCATAACTATCTTGCAGCATCATGGTAGACATGTAACACTGTCTTTGTCCTGCCCAGTGTTACATACAGTATTGTATAACATAGAAAACTTCTGTTTAGAGTCCAAATATTCCAAATGCTATGAAGATCTGTCAATCTTTGCAATGCTTCACTTAAAGTTTAGTTGAGATATAAAGGTTTTTTGCCCACAGGAATTGACACCTTCATTTAAAAGTAGAACTAAATTGCAAATTTTCCTATATGAGGCAAGTCATTAACCTTTGCCAAATCGTTACCTCTAGAGATAATTAACAGTGATCTTGCAGAAAACCTAACTAATAAAGTAAGCTCTCAAAAAATAGTATAAAAAACAAATGTGGTCTGCCTCCCAGCTAAGGGGCTCATGTCCCTGGAGAAACCAAGTTTCTATGGACTTAAAAGAAAGTCAGGTGAAGAAAAAGAGGATTATTTTAGTCTAATAAACCCCCAGGTACTGATCATCTTAAAATCAGCTGTGATATTAGAGTAGACAATTTATCTTGATATCAAATAAAGTCTAGGTTACATTAATTAGACCATAATTAAATTAAAAATAATAAAACTTTTCACTAATTATTCAGTAACTAACTGGTTCAGAATCTGATGAGATATGAAATTGCCTAGTTACACAAGGAAGAAAAAGGCTTAACATGGGAAGCCAAAGCCCCTGGCTTGTCTATTGACTTTGGTGCACACTTCATTTGATTTTATCTTTTACTGTTGTCTAAAATATCTACTGAAATATTGAATTAATTTACAGGAGCATTGTGGAGATAAAAACATTATGGCAGAATCCATCAGGTATAGCATACCTTATGTTCTCTCATGTCCTGGCAATTGCATGAACTTTATGAAGCTGCAGGGAAAATCACTGTGATTTTGTCACTCTGTGTAGTCTTCTATTAATTATTCATTAGATTCTGGTAATATGACACATTGATACATGCTATAACCCTGTAAATAATCAAATAAAATATAAAACTGTATGTGCATCAGAATCAAGCAAGTTAAAATGAATATTTACTGTCACAATGCTTTTTTCCTTCAAAGGAATAAACTCAAAGAATAGGGTCTATGGTATCAAGAAAGACCAACAGCCTCAACAGCCTATATGTCTCATTTTGTTACTGCATCTGTCAGTTCCTGAGGGGAAAAATAAGTCGAAATTAGGCCATTCATACAAGGTAGGTCAATACTTCTCAGTAATTCTTCATTCTGTTATTGAATCCTCTGAGGAGCAATACAAGACTTTTCAAATAGTCCATCTACTCCATGAATCACTGTCTTTCCTGTATTTGGAGTCAGTCACAGTTTGAGTGTAAGGGTGACTGCAGCAAGTATGAGCTGGTCAACTGGAGCATCTCTTATCAATACAGAGTGTGTAGGACACTGCTCTGTGCAGTACTGATAAGGCTAGAGGAGCAACAGTCACACTCCACATGGGCTCATGTTTCCCAGTGATCCCATGACAACAGAGAACAGCAACAGCCAGGAGTATGCTATGCATTTATAGGAAACCAGGAAAATTTTATTTTAATAAATTGTTGAGTGCCAAGGCCTCTGGTACTTCCGATCGAAGCAGATCATCTTCAGTAGTTATTAGCAAGACAATATCTTGCACAATTAGAAACAGTAAATATCATTTATAAACTGCACAATACAAACCAAGACTTTGCTAATGACCTAAGAAATGTGTGTTCTCCACCTTTTCTGCCACTGACTCTTCTTCCTTGATTGAGATCATGGCACATGATTTTTCTCCATTTTGTACATGGCTGCCTTGATGAGACATTGATGTGGGCAATATGACATTGGTGTCAATAACACTTCTAGATGTGGGCTTCTTTCCTCCACTTATTTAAACAGTTAAATATATATTTCTTTTTCTTCCTTTTGTATTGTTGGGCAGTTGGGCCTCTCCAGAGATAAATCTAAAAAAAATTCATGGAAATGAGTAGTTTACTACCAAAACCTCTCTTGGTAACAGAAAACAATGACCATGAAGTCACAGCTTTATTGAATCTGTTAAAAAAACATTTGTGTAGTCAATAACTGCAGACCTTTCAAGCTCCTTAAACTGGGCTGAGTAGTTTTCTGTGAGTGTTTTAGTATTTGCTATAGATACAAATTATAAAAGTACAATAGTAGTTTGATAGATTTTTGTATTTGGGGTTATTCACACATGCGTGGGGTTAAGCTCGGGCTTACTGAACTGCTGACTAACTAATTCTTCTGATAAGCCACATGAGATCTTTATTCCCAAAGTGAATGAATGCTTACATGCATATAGATCAAAGACTTGCCTAAATTTAACTATTTTCTTCTAAAGCTTTTACATGTAATAGGTTTTGCATGTAATACCACAGTACCTTCGACATCAATTTCTAGGACATTCTCTGAAAGCTTTGCAAGTATAAGAGCATGTGAAAAGTGAGTGCATTCAAAAACTGACTGAACATTGGCACAAAATTACTGTGATATTTTGCTCTTATGCATATGGTAGAAAAGGATGTAGGCAGGAAGAGAGTGGGGCAGAACACAATAAAAGGAAATATCAAATGCTGGAGAGTCGCACTGATAGATAGAATGTCCTGACCTTAACAAATAAATCTAATGATCAGATGGGAGATGCACATGTATACTGAACTCTTAAAGCTAGAGCAGAACAACTAAAGCAAATGGCAAATTTAAAAATTCAGAAGACTTGTTCTGAAAAATTTTAGCTCATGGTAGATTGTAGAGGTGGCCTCATAACACACTGAATTTGCAACTGTTATGTATAAAATTCCATGTCTAGCTTCTCCCAGTTTTAAATGTCTCTCCCTTATTTATTTACCAAATTACATTTTTTTACTCTCAGAATTTGATTCAGTGCTACATGAACTGGTAATACATAATTAGGAGTGCAAGCAATGTCAATATTGAAATAAACTCATTAATAATAAAGAACAGCAAATGGTATGAATACGGAATTTGGAAGGAAATCGATAAATTCAGTGGGATTAAAGAGATAATAATAGAAAAACAAGGCTGAAAGGAAGCCCCAGGGCTCAACTACAGGGCCTACTGTAAGAAGAATGCCATCCTTGTCACTGTCTAGCCTCCACTGAAAAGACACCATTTTCCCCCACCACAAAATTTCATAAGAATTTTTAAAGTAAAGTTATAATTCCATATTGCCATGAAGATCTTCAAAATTTTCTCCAGAAAGAAAATCTAAGATTCTCTGAGCTGATAGAGATATAATTTTAGCCATTTTTTCACATTCTGTTTCATGATTATTTTTAATTCCCTCACTACTAGCCATGATATTGAAGATGTTCATCTCTTCTTTTTATTTTTTTTTCCACAGCGTAGAACACAGTAATGTGTTTAAAGCTCAGTATAAAATAAACTGCGGTTTTAGGAAGTCACTAAGTATCAGAATGAATGAAATCTTTGATCTAAAGCAAGTAGCAATAAGGCTTGAACATGATTTCATTTTTCCTGTTGCCCACAAAAATTCACCCTGTCCTCAGGTACACTTCTAATCTAACTTTTATCCAACCATCTAAATTTCTAAGTGAAAATGCATGTTTTTACTGAAGAACATTTCTCTGTTTCTAATGTTTCAGCAAAAGCATCTTGAATTTCATTGTGTGTATGTGTTTTGAGTTATCAAACTTGAAATATGACTTCCCAAATCCACTCAGAGAAAGAACCTGAGTTTTTTAATTTATGCTTTTTGTGGTAATTTTCTATGTCATCAGCATAAGTATATATTTTACTGTTGAATTGTATTATTCTATTTCTAAAAAATTTCCATTTTTAAAACGTTAAGGCACACAGAACAGTATATCTGTTCTAACTATCCAGACCAGTTCTGAGCTAATGTTTTCAGGAATAAATAATCAAAGTAAGGTGGAAGTTGTTCTCTCTATACGGAAGAAGATAGTGCAATCTTCTTCAAAACAACTGTGAAATGACAATACAAGAGGTTTAAAAACCAAAGAGAAATAGCACCACAGACTATGTTGGAAGTAAACAGAATCAGAGAATAATAGAATAGAATATGCTGAGGACAGGAGTGCACTTGTCCAGAGAAGTGCACAACGCACACACTACCCTACAGATAACCTCTACCCACCAAAACCATGTTCTATCAAATAGATTACTTCTTTGAAGAAACTTCTTGTCAGAGAAATATAATCATATCATAAGTCCTATACTGTCCTATTTGGGAAGATATATAGAAAGTCAATTCTCAAACTGCAAACTATCCTGGAAGAAGGTCATAACCTGAATTCCTTTTCAAAATTCTCTTTTCTCCTCTTCAAATAAAGTTCTTCCTTTTCAAAATGCTCAGAAACAAATTTCTGTACACCCATACACACCAAATAAGGTCAGACTGTGCCTAGCCAAGAAATGCAAAATCCTACAATGCATTTCTCACACCTATCACAAAGTATGCTCATCTTGCCCCCATCTCACAGCTCACCCAGAATGTAACCCACTTCCTTCAGTACATTACATGCCATTATAGAAGCTCTGTGCATGAATTTAACCAGTGGCTTATAAAGCAGAGTAAACTTTTTCAGAGCAATCAGTAAGTCAGAAATACCCATTTACAAGTAGGATAATACTCTTCACAAATCAATCATCTCGATCTCTGACCTTTCAGCCCAGATCTGCAACAGAAGTCTACAAAACACCCACAAAAGACAAGACAGAGAATGAAAATCTGTGACTACTAACATATGCATGCCATGCTTTTAAATTGTGGTTTTAAGCCCTCTGCCTGGGTCCATTTCCAGCTGCAGGTGATACGGTACATACTGATGTGGAAAACTGAACTGGTTCCATCTTGTTATAAGAGTGGCAGGGTGTCATGCTTATAATCTACAGAAAAGGCAATATTTGCTAAATGTAACATTCCTAAATAGACTGATCCGGACAGCTTTTAGAACCCAAAAGTTTTCAAGGAGCAGCAAGGGCCAGCTGACAAGGTGAGCCAGGAGCCAGGTGTGATAACAGACTATGGGAGCAGTGTCCTAGCAAGCAAATAGGAAGGATGCAGAGCAGAGATTCCAGTTCAGAAGAGACATGGATCAAGAGACTGATCAGAGTCAGACACAGCACAGTGACCATCCAGCAAGTCTGCAGCAGCAAGGCAGTCCAAGGCCAAGCCAGAAAGCCAAAACAATGGGTCCAGGTCAGAGTCATAGAGGAGGGAGATTAGGCAGAGTTGCAGTTGCTACACAGTTTTGGTGTGTCATGGGCAGAGGCAACACTAAAATCTTCCCACAAAAGAAGTTCCCAAGAGAAAGAAGTAGCACTTCTAGCAGACCTCACTTCTTGTTCTGTTTTGCAACAGCTCTTTAACCTCTACCTTTGCTACCTGAATTCCTAGAAGGGGAACACTCTCCAGGACCTAACAACGATCTTGACAGAATCAGTGTGAAGTGCTTTCTAAACTATTCATGTCAATTGGTAACCATTTCTGAGAGTTGGAGAAATGTCAAAGACTGGAGATCTGCAACTAAAATCTCAATAATCAGAAAGGGAAATCTTGAGCAGGATTTCTCAGACATCCTTGACAAAAAACTGGAACTCTATGATGTGAAGATTTCTGAACAGAATTTTGGAGTGGTTTAGAGAAGACATACAGAATATATTGGAAAAAAAATTTGTCTTTCTCTAAGTTTTACTAGGTTGGTTGTTTAAAGCAAATGAATTGATATAGTATAATTGGATTTTTCATCAGCATTTGATTTAGCACGGCAAGAAATTTTGACTGACTGTTTTATTTTCTAAATCTCCCTTTCAGAAACAAACTTAACATTGTAAAGTCTTGCATGCATACTTAAAGATGCGGTTTCAAATATGAAACGAAATATCTCGCTCCAAGAGAGCTTGGTTTACCTTTGGTACCTTTTACAGAAAGAAATGCAAAAATGCATTTAGTGGAGAAGACATACATTCACGAAGCACCTCAACTAAATCTCCTTGGTTAAAAATTTAAAAAGTATCCTTTTTCCCCCCTTTTGAAACATTATGTATTTTCCTTTTTCACCTTCATTTATTTCACAGTTTTTCTGATGGACATATGATATAGTCACCCCACTATCACTTTCTTGCTCTAATACTAAGTACAGTCTGGCAGGTGCTCATCACAGGCATGTAACAGAGACCGTCATTTTCAGAGCACTCCTTTGAGATATTCAGCCTGCAGGCAGGTACAATACAATATCATATTTGTATCACTCAGGAGGTTAGAATTCAAGATAATAAGACCAGCTGTAGCAAATATTAAGCAGTAAACACATTTCCAGGGTAGAATATAGATAGCATTGTCAAGTGAGAAAGAGGTAAGTAAAAAGCCATCCTCATACAATAAATTAGGTAATGAGTTAAGCTGTGTCTCATCAGTGGTCCACCTAGTTCAATATCTTGCTTCTGGAAAGAGCCCACACTTGGTACTTTAAAAGAATGAAAAGCTGTGGACAGAGCTCATCATTATGTTACTGAACACTCTTGTCTGACCAGTTTAAACAAAACACTTACAAGTGCCTGCTGATCTCAGCATGAACCAGAGGCAAGGCTCAAAATGCTTCAGAAGCCGCTTGTTCCAACTGAATGACATTGTTCTACTGTGTGCTCTCTCTTCTTACCATTTTCCAAACACTTATGAGCTCATTATATGAGGCATTGCAGCAAATGACTGCAGCTCCTACTGGAAAAAAGAGTGAGTGTCAGCAATCAGAAAGCCTTAAACGATAGCCCCTCTTCTCTGCTTTTAGCCATATTGGTCTTGGCACACAAGTTAGCTCGCTCCAAACTGCAAGCTTGGTCTTGTCAACATATCAAACTGGAGTGCTAATCATTAATAACTTATTCTGAGACAATATTGACAGCTGCTTTGCTTTATTACCAATGCCATCTGTGCCCAGCAACCCATAGTCTCCTTTCTACTACTTGTAAGCTTGCACTCCAAATGTTTTTCAGGCTGCAACAAGCAGAATGGAAATAACAGCTTGAGCTTCTTGAGAAATATCACCAGTCAACTCAGAAAGCCCAGAAGACAAGGAATAGTATGATTGTAGAGTCCTACTGATTTTTCAGCATAAAACAGCTTTATGAATAACATGCTGCCATATGCCCTTCTCCTACTAGTGTTCACTTTCACTACTTCTAAAGACCAATATCACGCACATGATGTTCAACTGGTCTTTTTCTATTCTGAGCAGTACTAAAGCCTCAATAAGATTGATTAGCAGATAACAGTATCTGTAGCATTTCTGAGTCTCCTTACTTTAATAATAATACTATTGCTTTGATCACAAACCTCTCACTCTCCCAAGACTGAAGCAAACAAATATTATGAAGAAGTGGCTCCCAGTCATCAGCTGTGCCACTTGAAGATTTTTCATTTGTGAGTTTCCAAGGTGTTTGCACTTCAGTACAGAATTAATAATAATGCTTGTCCTTCCTAACTGAAGTGCATTCCTGTGACCAAATGAGAAACTTCAAATTTTAAAGGTAAATTTAGCACCACTCATCAAAGACAATTTAGCTTTAAACAGACACTTACGTACCAACATTATTTTAAAAATTCTAAGGAAAAAAACCTGAGACTATTCATGCAAGTCCCTCTTGTGAATCAGCTCAATTGGGATGAAAATGCTGAGATAAAATATATAAATAGATGGATAATTTATTGTTCTGTGTTAGTAATTTGGAAAAAGAATGGAAATATCAAGAGTTTTAAAAGAAGTAGAAAAGCTTTTAAATTTGGATGGCTTTTTAAAGTACATGTGCTTTTGATTTTTCTATAGTTCTACTTCAAGCAGAGGTGGAATGAGGCCAGAGGTCTACCATTTCCCTTGGAAAAAACTGTCTTGTGTACAAGTGAATCTTACCACTTGCACTTTTTAATTCAGATGAAAGAAAAAGATAAATTGTGTTTTCTTCACATGTATGTATGTAAATGTAAAAATTCAAATGCAAACTCAGTCCAAAGCAGAAAGGTCTGGAACAGATGGCAGAAAGTCTTTGGAATGTCAGTTGAAAAGAGGCTGTCAGTGGCAGACAATGATGCCTCCATCAAATAATAAAGGAAAAACTCTACAATGAAGAAGGAGTTGAAGTAGTTTGTTAAGAGAGAGCACTTGTCAGGAAAAGAAGGGAGTGAATGCTTCCTGGCTGAAGAAGATACATTTTTAACTATCCAAGGAAGGGACTGGGAGCTCAGAAAGCCTGTCTGCTTTTACCAGCCTCGTCACTGATCTGATATAATACACTATCTCGGCAGAACTTGCCTCTATTATATCCTTAGAAATGATAGGTTCAGCAGCCTCTCTACTACCATGTAAGAGTCACAAGTCAGTGTGAAGAGAGTGGTTTCAGTCGGTTAGAGACTGTCACTTCAAGGTAAGGGCTTTGCAGGCTAGGTTAGGCTGAAAAAGATAATAGACAATAATTACTACAAATTTGGTGTATGTAATTATCTCACACAGGTGAGTTGCCAGGACTGATAACATGCTGGCAATTCCAACACAGGAAACTTTTTTAGCCTGAATAGGTTTGCATCTCTGGTCTTCAGTTTGCAATGAATGACCACAGTTTCTGCTAGCCCATGGTTCATTGTGCTTCCTCAGCATGCATGACCCTTGACTGTACCTGTTAGTATTCAGCAGAAAGCAAAACAATCACGCTAACCCCACCTCTTCTCGTATCACAGGCCCAATCTCAAAAGAAACAAATCTACCAGAGGGTAATGCTTTGAAAACTGGATTGTGTGTCTCTACCCATCTCTAACAAGACTGAATCCTGCAAAATCAGTTCTATTTGATGTTACCCTGGCTCTCTGGACCACAAAAGGAGACATAATGAAGAGAGGACACACAAGAAATTGAGACAATAAGAGCTAACCAGGGGGCAAAGTGTGCCCAGGAGCTACTCCTCTCAATCTTGATTTGGGATTCTGCAGGATACTGCAGTGGCTGGTGAACAGTGTAAGACCTGACAGGTCCACTTCGAACAAGGAGTCGAAGAAAGGCTCTTTTTCATTCGGTCATTACTCTGTCTGTCACACTGTAAAACACTGCTTCCCTAGATCAAGTTTTCAATACCACACACACAGTCATCAATAGTTCCTGTTAGTTTTTGTAGGTTGAGTCCAGGGAACACTTGATCTTATCTCTCAATTCTCCATCCCTTTTTGCCATGCACAGCATTAAAAAATTTAAAAAGCAACTCAGTCTTTCTCCAGCAACTAAAAGCATGAAAACACGTAATTGATTATTTCAATAATACTGAAAACACTTACAAATAAGGACTGAATAATCACTCATTCAGTAGAATTCTAATTAAAGAGTGAATTAAAGAGTATATTATTACATATTAACAATCAAGATGAAATCTTAAGGATTGGATTTTTTTTTATTACTGTTATCATTGCTTTGGTCTATTATAAATACAGGGAGTTTTATTTATAAAGTCTAGTAGTCTCTGCTATACATATGTTTAGCTACATTTCCAATAAGTTATCTCTTTATTTCATGACATTTTCAGTTTCAGATAGAACAATTATACTCTTCCTTCAGGCACAATTTGAATGTCAAAACAGAAGGTTGTATCAATGGTCTGTAGAGCTTTAAATGTGGCTTTGGAAATCATCCTGGGTGCCATGTATGGAAAAGAGAGTGTTGGCTATATCTATTCTAGTCTAGCCCAAATGGTGTGTTAAGGATGTTTATATTGACCTTGAAATTTGCCAAAGCGCAAACTGACATAAGGTCCTCCACCAGGTGTCAGATAGAACAAGCTGAACTGCAAAGATGAAAAAGGGATTTTCTTTCTCTTCTCATTTTAGTAAAAAAAAAACAAAGTTCTTTGACCCAATTCAATTTTTACCTCAAAAACAGTGACTGAAAGAATTTTCAGGTTTTGCTGGAGGATGTTTGAGGAAATCAATGAAGTTCAGTCTGTCTTGGTTAACAAATATTGGATCAAATATTGCCTGAATAATCTTCAAGTCACTGTGAGGGATCCCTTCCCTGTATAGAGAAGTGTTCTTTAATGTACAGAAAAGTGCAATGCAGAAAAACTGACTTACTAACATTATATGATAGACCTGAAGGTATCAGACCTGATCTGTCTCCAAGAACTGCCCAGACCTGGCATTTTGCATCTCTGCTGTCTTAGAGGGTACTTAAACCTGACCTATGATCAAAGTGCTTAGAAATTTCTCCTATCCTTGCAGCAGCTGATGCTTGGGATTCTTCTAACAAAGTACTCAATGTCATCTGGCCTACTGGCCATCAGCCATGGAATCCCTATATGGAAGCAGATGGATTAGATGGAAGCTGCTCATCTAGGCAGAGCATGAAGTTTATGTGAATAACATTCAAGTGGTGTGCCCTCGACTCATCACTTGATATGACTGTGTGCTTGATCTTAGGGCCAGAAAAGTGTCAATGCAGTGATTCAGGTTGAATCTTCTCATTTTTCCAGCATTTTTAGACTTGATGAATTCTCCTGGGTTGTGTCATGTAGGTGGATGAAATGATAATAAAGACAGAAAATAGGTCTGGAAGAGACTCCACAAAGGGATCTAATTCCAAGCAGAACTAACTGAGGTTTCCGGCTCTAAAGACTTTCCAGTCATTTTTCCAGTGCTTTGTTTTCCATTATTCCTACAAACAGAAAGCCTCTCATACTGCCTAACTTCTTTGTCCTTTCTCACCATAAATGGTGCTAGTCATCAGTGTACTGTTTTTTAAAAATCCTGAGTATTTTTAATTTTTCTGGGTGGGCTTTCTCTCTGACTAGAACCTTTTGATCAAGTGACTGAACAGGGCAGGAAAGGGTAAATCCACTCCACATGTGTGATGGTTTTGGTCTTGCTGTTTATTACAGTTTTCCAGTGCACCTCTGATTTGTAACTCATCTTGTAAAGGCTTTGAAATTCCTTATCTAGAAAAGGTTTTATGATCATCTTTCCCATAATCTATCCTACTAATGCAGCTATCACAGAACTTCCGTCTAAACATACACCTAATGCAAATGCTCCTATTTGCATTCTATTATGAGGTACCACATAGGAAAAAAAAGTCTATAAAGAACAAGGTGCCAGATAAGTCATTGGCTTATAGGTTGTGGCAATATCTACAACTCTAAGCCAACCAAATGTAAGAAGCAGTGCATGGCAAAATGTTTTCTGTCACTCTCTAGAAAAGTTAAAATCAGATATATACCATGCAATATCATGTAAGATTGAAACGATTTATTTATTTAAACTTTCAAATCAGCAAAATATTTGGGAAGGAAAAAGTATTAGTTCACTGTAGAGCAGTCAGGTAAACAAATCTCCATTTAACTGACACCTCTGCCAGTGTATTCAGATTAAGCGTGACAGAACCACCTGACGTTTTGGTGGTGAATCCTTTACGTAGTTTCTCAACCCTGACCTATTTCAGCCACTGCTTGTGATTGTTGATAACTCCCTTACACCTGTCCAGTTGAAAATCAGCCTTGCCTTCCTTGTAAGTATAGATATACTAACCCTGACCATGCAATTCCATCCTGAAACTGTTGTGTTTTCTGTTTCAAAAGCATTAAGTACTGTCCATCACAAATGCCTCTCCCAAGTCTGATATCACTCACTGATCATTTCGAAGTCTACCAAAATATATGGTAAAAGCTCTTGGTCCAATGTTACTTTCAGCTATCCTTTTTATTCATGCTAAAGGCTCATTGCTTAAATTTGAGAAGAACATAATACATCGCCACTGAACACACACCTCTCCCCTGTGCTGGAGGAAAGCACTCTACAGAAGAGTTATTAGAAAAACTGGGTCTTGGAGAGTCTAGGTCATCCTGGAGTATTGGCTTACACTATCAGGGGAGGTCTGTTCCTCTTAGTAGTAGCAGCAAAATGGGATGGATTAGTATCTCATGGAATATAATATTTAATGCAAACACAGTATGAAAACTGACCAGAAGCAGTGGCAACACAGATTTCATTCACATTATCCCTTTACAATTTCATTCTCAAGAAACTAGCATAGCAGAGTTATTAAGTGTCTAGGACTGAGCGTTGTACTTGTTCACACTTATGCTTTTGTTTAGAGACTGAGATTACTCAAGACTAGTTCTTCGAGACTACCTGGTAGTCTTAGAAGAAAAGTGAGTTCTACTTAGACATAATGATGGTAGCACTATTATGTTACTGAGTCCTTCTTGCTCCATTACACTTTGCTGCCATTTGATTAGTGAAATCACTGGGCACTGCTGAGGTTGGATGCATTTAAGCAGGAAACATAAGAATATATAAGTCCTGGTACCAAGCAGATGAGATATTCCCAAGCACATATCCACCTGCAGAAGCTGACCAATTCTCTGTACTAAGACTTCGATTAAAAAAAAAAAAATCTATGCTTATCATGAAAGTAAATCAGTCCCAAGAAAAATTTAAACATTATTGTTAGTCTGCTACTGAGTCAAAGGAATATATTAAATGTTTTCTCATTTAGGAAGAGAAACTTTACACAGACATCTGAAAAAATGACCACATGGAAGTAGTTTTATGCCAAGATCTTCTGCTCATTTCCATTGGCATGGTGGCCTTTCTGGTCAGGATGCCAAATCTGCTATAATCAGCAGAGTTAAGGACTCTCAACACTTCAAAAGATTGGGACATAATTGCTGCAAATTTAGTTAATACCAAGAGGGAAGACAAGCATCAGGATTTGAGCTTTTGCCCCAAAAGAGCAGTACAAATAACATTAGACAGTTGTCAGGAGAGTGCTGAGAACTGGGCTGTACAGAAGCCTATCTTAAAATTTGATGAACTAAAAAAAATTAATAAGCTTTGGGTTCAAAAGGTTTACTTTGATGTGCATCAAGCATTTTCATGAAATAGAAGTAACTACACAGATTTGCTATTTAGCAATAATGGGTCATATCAGAGCTGGCTCTCTCCTGATCTCCTGTTGAGAGGACAGCATGCACCATGCACCGGTCTCCTGCCAACACAAAACAAGTGTTAGCAGATTTATTCTTAATGAGCTCATTACACTGAAGTACCAGTTAAAGGGAGTAGGTCACAGATTATGTTTGCTTAGTTGTCCCCACGTGTCTTATTAATTCAACACACAAATGTGATCTTGTGGATAGGAAGCATCTCCAATCCATTGTTCCTGGCAAATCTCTGCACTATTTATAAGTTTTCTCTCTGCCTGAATTTGGGGTACAACTCCAAGATCTACAGATTGAATTTTATCTCTTCCAGCTTTGAACCTGGCCCTGCACATATATACTTTCTTCTCTCATCATCTTTTCTGACCTGTTTTGCTACTGAAAAAAATGTTAAGCAAAGTTGGACTTTGTGGCCTTGGTTGGATTTGCTGATCTTAGAGGTCTTTTCCAACCTTAACTATTCAAAGTTTGGGGTAGGCAGACAGTTTCCAGCCCTATTATACTGGCACTTTCAGATCATATTTCTGTTTATGCATTTGACTTTCTTACACGTTTGCACGTGGAAGAAGCCTTTGTCATGCAATCCTTTGGATTCAAAGATGATCAGAGCATGAAAGATTAATTGAAGAAAATTAAGATTAAGAATGAGAGGAGACAGTCCTATGACGTAGGGACCTGTTGAAAAACCCACAGTACATTCCCTTCAAGATACATAAGAAAGCTGGGATCAGCCAGTTGGTATTATTACAGCACCCGACAACATACACAGCCACATAGGCAGATATTAATGCCTAGAGAACACCACAGCCTCTCATTCCCAAACCCTCCACCACTCCAAAGAACCATGTCTACCTACCTTTTGGTTTAATGCCTTTCTGAACAACAGAACATTCTCCACATGAAAGTAGGATACTTGCTAGAGGAAAATCTTAAAGACCCAGAAGCTGTGCTGCATCTCTGTATTTTATTGTGTAAGGGATCGAGGTTTACCTTTTAATCCATGACTTCATTTCTCTGTCAGAAATTGCTTAGAATTTGATGTGCTGTCTTAATCCTTTTCTCTGGCATGGAAGACTAATAATGTATCCATTACGTTATTAGTAAGGAAAGACATAGGTAAAGACAAAATAACCTTATACAACCATTACATACCAGTATGTTAAGTTTCTTGCAGATGCATAATCTCTCATGCTATTCTTCTAACATCAATCTCACTTTAAATATTCTGCCTTGGATTTCATAGAAGCAGCAGTATGTGATAATGCTGTATGAACACTTAACAGCAAATGCTATTTTCACTGAAATCAATTTTGTGTCATAGCCCATGAGGTACTTCAAGGCAATGCAACATTTGAAACTACAAAAGCTTTAGTAGAGCATATAGATTACACAATAGGATCTTCTCTTTAACAGGATATGCTTAAACTGCAGCTTTGATGGTGAAGATAGCTAAAAGGACTTCTATTCCTTTCTTCTCTTCAGTTTTGTTTATAAAGCTGTCTTGGAAACCACAGCTCAAACTGAGTTTTGAAGTAATTCATTTTAAAGATAAGCCTTTCTCTTTTGTTTGGTGAAAGGGGCTGAATCCAGAGCACAGTGGTGTAACTCTACTAACAGTTGTACTGACAAAACTAAGAGACAATAGAGTGTTGCATGAGAGCACTAACAAGAGTGGAGGAGCTCCTTAAGCTACTTTCAGTGCTTATAGTCAGTGCCTTCTTACTTCATATCTACCCAAAAACTTGTTCTATCCAAGACTAGCTCTTGCAACTCAAATTTTATTCAGTAATCACTTTCCCAAGGATTTGTTCGTTGTGATTTTAAAGGTATACAATGATTTTTCATCAATTGGGACTAAATTATACACCATAAAGGGGCAATTATTTGGAGTGTAGATAAAACATAACAAAAGGCTACATATTAACGGTGTCAAAGATGGCTTCTTTTCGAAAGCAAGTTAAGGCAGGAAGAAGTTGGCATTATTGGTAAGTGAACCATCTCCAGAGCAAAAGCATTTCACTGATGGAAAGAGTCAATACACAATAACACACCTGTGGAGCAGTTTATTGTGGCTACACAAGATAGGGTTCAGTAACAGCAAGAACAGATCAAAGAGAAGTAGCATGAAAGCTCTTAAGATAAAAACCATAAACTCTCTCACATGGAGGTAAGAGTTGTGCACAAATGATGTTTTGAGCATAAGATTTTTGTCATGAGAAAGCTGCAGCAGCAATACCAAACCTCTGTATACAGACATTTTGGATCCAAATATCTTGTTTGAAGCAATCTTCACTTTAGGCACAGCATGAGACTTCATTATCCACCTCCACAGTTTTCATCATGGTTATTCCTCCAAGTATTTTTCGACTTCCCTTCCCCAGCGTTGATTGGCTCAGCTCCCAAAAGACATCTATGGCAGCTATCAGTTTGCTCTCACCAAAAATCCTCTGCATGGACACCATGTCACACACTCTGTCATTAACTCAACTCTTTTCAGGTGCCTAGATATTCTTTGTTTATATCTAACCTAATTGCAGGGACTGAATTAAAACAAAAGCATTCACTGCTTCCTTCCCGTCTGTACACTGAACAAATCACTGCAGAACAAACATGAAGTCTGTTTATCAAATAACTCTGCCAAAAATTGAGGTGTTTATTCTGTCCTTACACAGAAATGAAAGAGAATTTGGCCAGTGTAGGAGTAAAAACTGAGTATTAAATTCTGCTTATTTCACTCAGTGCACCATTTGACACTGCCAGTAATTCCATTTATTATGAGCTATTTCTCAAGGCTGTTGGAATACAGGACTCAATGCAGGAAAAATGGAAGATCTGACCCACAATATATGAAGTTCCATCAAGATCCATGAAAAATAAAGATAATTTAAAAATACTAGGTACTGTACTACATTTAATGTTTTGGCATTCCCAATTGTCTTACATTACATTGTTTTTGATGTGTTTTCCTCTAAGGCAGCAAGTTTTTGCATACTTGTTAGCTAAATCAATATCCAGATAATTAATCCTATACTCAAAGTATTAGGCCTTCCTGCTGTCTTTTATCTGTAAACACATCTCCCGATCATCTCCTTTCTCTAATTGCTCTAAAGGTCTCAGGGGAGACATCATCCAGCTCCTTTTAATGCCCTTTATTTCTGCTCAAATTGTGTCAGAATTTATGCTGTTTCTCTTACAGACTCAGTAGTCAGACCTCTCCAGGACACATCATCTTCTCTGCTTTACTTTGTTTCTTGCTTTCAGCAAGTTCTGTATTCTGTCAAGTCCCTTGATGTTTTCCAGGCTTATTTGTGATGTTGTATGAATACTGTATATCCCTTGGAAACAAATAACCCCTTAATTCTGTAGTTTTGTGCTATACACTTCAAGAATTTGTCTGGAATATATTTATGTTGTACTTTGAAATCCCTTAGTTTAAAAGATAACACCTTGAATGCAGAGTACAAGAGCCCAAGCACAAGAAAAAATACCTATATGCGAAAAGATCAGGACTCTGGACTGGGATTTAGAAATCTGGAATTACTTCTTGACTCACAAATTCCATGCCTGAGCATTTAGTTACAGCTGTATCATTGTAAAACAGGAGTCTCTAAAGGGATAATGAAGTTCTGCCCATGCCCATCCCCTCTTCAAACCATTGCCTTGGAGATAAATTGAAGAGATTCTGGACGCTCTAGGGTATTAATGTATTGGCAGGATACTTGAACACCCAGATGTTTGAACACATTAGTCCTTGTGTGCTTCGGAAAGCACAGCCTGGATCTCTTTATAGCCTGCACTGACAAGTTTACAATCTCTGCTTTCAGACTGTTATAACTTCCTTGACCCAGTAGTGTAGGTATAACATTGTTATCTTTTTATCTCTTTTCTTTGCCTTCAGCATACTTTTCATCTGTTCTAAATCATAACCATTGAGATTATAGCTTACTCTGGGTACAGAATTCTTAGTAAAATAACAGTTAGGGTGCAGATACTCGTACTACTCCTTAGGACTTTGTAAAACGTTTAAACAAATGCCTTGTATTCTGCACAAATTCAGTAATTAGTTTTAGTATGAAAAATACAGCTGACTTTTGCCTCTTAATCTTTTGGTACAAATTTACGTTAATCTCCTTTATGTTAATCTCCCTTTTCGTTACTAGCATTCCTCAGCTTTTTTTTAAATTGAAGTATCAGGAAAACTTTTGTATTTTAAATTTTTTCAGACATGGAACAATCCTATCCCAACATGCTTTCAATTAACTTTACCTTTATCAGCCACTGTATTGCAACTCCTAGGAGTTATCCTTATTTACTCCGGAGTTATCCTTGTGCAGTGTACTATTCAAACTCACTAAACATCCTTAGAGCTGTGCTGACACCAAAAGAATTACTTGCAGTCTAAACAGAAACTTGGTAGCAATTGTGGGATACTCTGAATAAATTCCATGAATACCACCATGGCAAGAAACACTCAAACAACAAATAAACCTGCCCTAGTGATCTCTTCAAGGCATCAGTAGTATCAGCATTTACATTAGCATTAAAAAAAAATGTAAAACCAGGGCATCTTCAACCCTTTGTTAATTCTCCTAACTGGGGAAAAGAGTTTAGAAATTTATACTAAGCAAGGCACTTGAGGCACTCACACGGTCTTGAGGTCTTTGGTGACTGGCACATCACACCTCTGCCTTAGGGGACTTCCTCTGGGTACCCATCAGACAGTCTACCATAATGTGCCCCGGTACCAAGGACATGGAGTTAAAGCAGGCAGCAGAATCTCATTTCCAGGAATAAATTTCACTAATCGACTTAATTAATTTAAATGTATTAATTTAATTAATTGATTGTTTAAATTAATTTAAATGTCATTAATCACTTTACTTCATTACTCCAATGACAGAATTGCAGTGGGAGCCAAAGCACAAAGCAAACAAGCAATCTGGAAAGTCAAGTCAAATGTGAGGCAGTTAAAGCTAAAATGATGGTATAAACACAGCACATTAATGTATTGCAAGGTCATGGCAGCTCAGTCAAACAAGGACTGCATCCACCTTAGCTTTTCAATATTTTGTGAAAGATAAGTATTCTGAGGGGATGAGAACTGGTCTACTCCTGGCTGCTATGCAGGCTTATATTTTGACTGAATTTAACCAATAAATCCAAAACAAGAAATACACATTCCAGCACTGAGTACAGCTTTTCCTTGGAAGGTAAGAAGCGATACTTCCAAACAACAGTTAGTGGTCCTTCCTGTCCCTGTCCGGCCTCCCTGGCCTATCTCCATGGCCCTGCCATGACTGGTGCTGTGTCCAAGCCCCTTCTCACTGGACCTGATCCTGGTTTTCTACAGCTCTACCCTGGTCCTCTCTCCTAACCATGGACTTCACTGACGGCCTTGGACTCTGGGCTGACTCTGGCTGCATCCTCAGCCAGACCTTCCTGATCTACAGCCTTTCCAGTGGCTGATCAGGAGAGTAACAGTGTGCCCAGGATGGAGTCCCTCTACCCTGAAGGGGTGGGATGATGGTTTCTCCATGGAGACTTCAAGAGTCTGTACAGTCTCTTTCCTGCCACAGTGAGTCCAGATCAGCAGCCCCAGACATCTGCCAGGATCCGTTCACAGTAGTCTTGCTATGTGTGATTCCAGGATGTGCAGGTGGTAAAGAGGCCAAGTGACATCCAGACATATTCAAATTAAGGGGCACTGAGGATACACAGAGACTTCATTATCCAGTTTTATAACAGTGCATGTGTTTCTCCATTAACGAGTCTATATTGGTTTTCCCATTCCTAGTCTTCCTGTGACTAGATGACACTTCTTTGTTTGATGATGTGGACTTTTGGAATCCCAACAAATCCAGGCCAGGGCGGTAGATTTAAACTAAGTTTTTGGTAGGTTTGTCTGTTTGTTTGTTTTCTTTAATGGGATGCCTATCGCAACAATAGTTGCTAAACTGCCTTCTTCTTCTCATCTGTCATCTGAGTAACAGGCTTGCAAACCTATGGTTATGATACCGGAGATGCTGTTGCTCTGCCATTGACTGAGGAGTGGAAATTGGCAGAAAGCTCCTGCTAAAATAAACCCAAACTCAA
Organism: Pyrocephalus nanus; assembly: GCA_038380795.1. Lineage (NCBI taxonomy): Eukaryota > Metazoa > Chordata > Aves > Passeriformes > Tyrannidae > Pyrocephalus > Pyrocephalus nanus. The sequence goes on along the minus strand of CM076265.1, from coordinate 43,495,053 downwards.
TTTCTCTCAGATCCTTTGGCTCTGTAAGAGCTGTACTTTATCATTGCCTGTTTCAGCTTACTTCTGTAACTTGGTCTGTGCTCTGCTGTAGCTCTCATCCCCCTGTAAGTAGAGCTCACTCTCTTCCAAAATCTGTTTCATGTGTTCTACTTCATTTTCAATTCTAGGGATTAAATTGCTGGAACTGACTTTTAGAATACCAGTATACCCATTTAAATATTTTTAAAAGATGTATAGACTATAGCCACCAGAGCAACTTGGTAACTGGTTTGATTTAAAGTCCAAGTCTCAGCACAGAGATGCTTCATATCTTCCCCCACAAAATTGCCAAATAAAATACAAACAACTAAGAGTGGATTTTTTTTAGGCAAGGCACCATACTCTCCAACTAACCCTACACGATTGCCTTCTAAATTGCTATCACTAAACTAAACATGTGATCCTAATGCCTTGTGGATACCATCAAAACCCATTAATAAATCATCTCAGAAGTCAGGTAATCTGAATGTAAACACAAAGAACAGATCTCTTAGGATGCTGCCATCATTCTTCAGTGCAGACTCACACATTAACACTTTGGATAGAAATATAAAGATTTTTTTTTCCAAAGCAGATAGCCATAAATATGCTAAATACTTACTGTGATATCTATGTAATTTTTCATTAATTTGGATTGAATTCCACTCCTGTCTTGCAGGGCAAAAGCAGTACAGGAGCTACACTACTCTGAAAAGTGGAGCTGTTGGTTCTTGAGTGGCCTCTAGCTTATACGCTTGCACTAACTGTAATCATTAAATAACTACATGGCAGTTTTCTGCATTTCAGTTAGGGATACAAAACTGAACCTTATTATTTTGTAGTTCAATATAATATTTTCACAGAAAATATTAGCTGAATCATTCCCCCCCCCCTTCCCCCCCGTTTCTGTTTCTCCTCCTCCTTTTTTAGTCAAAACTTCACTGCTTGGTTTTATTTGAGATTTGATGGGAGACAGCTGGAAATATCTGTTTGGATTGTCTTTAATTGTAACTAAACCTAGAAACTGTTTAGAGCCATACTTGTCAGATGCAGAAATGTTAAAATCTGTCAAGAGTTAAAAGAAGATTGAAATTTGGATGTAGAAAGCAAGGAACAGCTTCAGCATCCAGATAAGTACCAAATTTGGTTAGTCAGCACTTCTGTACATAGCATTAGTGATCTTTATACACTGTCTGCTGTCTCTGTAAAAGGAGGATGAAATTGCAGCTGACAAAGTACACAGGTAGTGGGAGCTTTAAATCTCACTTGTAACAAAACTGAAGTCAAAGAACTGAGAAGCTTAACTTTGAAAACATGAAATCCTCTGTTCAGGTATAATTCTGAGCAGTGCATGTCGCCAGGGGCTAGAGTGAACTGTGTGAAAGAAGCGAGCAGCAGATCCAAGCTCCATTAGGGCTTACATTTTCCAAAACTGCAGAAAACTGGAAAATATCCAAACTGCTTTGTGTGCTGTACCTGCAAGGAATACATGATAATTAAGAGAATTACACATGTTATGTACTTGACAATGAATGATCTCCAAGTCATTTGTTGTAGTTTAGCAGCTTCAGCTAACTCAAAGTAAGTAGTCTGTTTATGAAATTCTAGTACAGAATCATGAATTCCGGGCAAAATGAAACACAGAGGCTACAAAAACAGCAGCAGAGTACAGAAGATCTTGCAACTGAGAGGAAGCCATGGAACAAATCTTGCTATTTCTGGGATTCAACACTAAAGAAGGATCAGCTCACAATACCAATATGATCCCAAAAGTGGCACAATCAACTGTTGACAAAGAAAATAGGATTTATGTAGTACAGACAGCCACCCAGCCCCACAATAAAGTGGTTTAGGGTACAGTACCATTCTGGCAATGTAGATATGAAAAGAACTTTGAAAGTGAGACCAAGTGAGAAGCACAGTGATCTGTCCACATTACTTGCAAAGACCAAGGTGTCCTTTTCCATCAGAGAAAAGAACATTCCTTTTAGGAGTGAATGACTGTTGTCCATCTCATTGTACAGTAGAAACACAAAACAATTAAGAAAAAGTCTTAGGATGTTTACATGTATAAGACATTACATGTCTTATACTGTGTTTGTTAAAGAATTATTTTTTTTAATGTGTTTAAAAATCAAACTCTTGTTGAAAATCTCCACTGAAATTGTCTAAGATTGTAAAGGAATATTTGGAAGGCAAGTACATGTGCAGAAGAAAAAAAACCCCTCATGATTATTATATCTTAAAACACTGCATTCAATCAGTCATAGTGGATAAAAACCTACAATTTACTAGCATACCAATAACATCTTTAAGGAACCAGGTGGAGAATCTACAAGCACAGCTGAAAAGTTGTTTGGCATGTTTCATCAGGATTGCTCATGAATATTTATATCACATATTTAGACTAATGTAAAAGGCCACTATCAAGCAGAAATCATGAGTCAGATCCCAGGAGTCCATTCAAAGCTACAGGCTCCTTTTTTGGTTTTGGTATTGTTTACTTTGCACCTTTCAGTCATCTGAAAATACAGCCCTAGGCTCATCTTGCTCTGCCTGCAGTACAGATGGCCAGAATCAGCACCTAAAATTCAAATTGCATTTGGTAGACATAGGATGGATTAGAGGTAATTAGGGCCTCCTTTTGTTGCAGTAATTATAATTCTGACATGATAGAAAGTTCCATCCCTTTTGAAGATTTTTAATTTTTATTTCTCAGGGAAAATAACCCCCACCAACAAATTATTGTTCTCTCAAACAATTCTATCTTGATTTACAATTTTTAAAGCATCCACCAAAACCAAAGAAAATTCCACATATTCAGTATGCTGTTGATCTTTAGTAGTGAACTATGGAAGGTGCTACAGAAAAAGAGCTCAGGACTTGTGTCATTGCCCCAGAGATAGCTGGCAGGAAAGATGCTTGTGCAGCAATGCAGAGCTATGCAGAGAAATAAGCTGGGTAGATTGCAAGTCCGGAGATAACCCCACTGACATCATTAAACAAACAAACCCTTTCCACTACCTGAGCAAAGCTGATTCTGGAACAGAGAAGATTAAAAGTTTAGAGACAGATCAACAGGACAAAACCAGCACTTTATGCTCTAGAGGAAGCAACTTAAAAGAATTCCTGTATGGCTACAGGGAATCACTGGCAGAACTTCTATTACTATTTCATTCTAGCCCCTGCTTATGAAAAAAGATCACAAGCCAGTCCTCTTTATCTGAAGACTAATGCAGTGGAAAGCAGCAGGAATATCCAATCTGATGGTTATATGGAAACTATTTTGATCAGGACAGTAAGCACATCTCAGCCAGTCTCCATGGAGGCACCCCCTAACATTGTTTCACAAGTTGATAGATGCTGGCTGCCTTTCCATTTTTTGATTTTGCTTAAAATTATACAATCATAGAATTTTTTAGGTTGGAAAAGGTCTTTTAGGTCATTAATTCCAACAACTCACCTAACACTGCCAAGTCACCCGCTAAACCATTTCCCTGAGCACCACATCTACACATCTTTATAGCACCTCCGAGGACTCAACCACTTCTCTGGGCAGTCCATTCCAATCTTGACAACCCTTCCAGTGAAGAAATTCCCAATATACAATCTAAACTTCCCCTGGTGAAATTTGAGGCCATTTCCTCTTGTTCTGTCACTTACTAGTCTCAAAAAAAGACTGACTCCCACCTCACTGCAAATTCCTTTCAGGAAGTTGTCAAGAGTGGTAAGGTCTCCCCCGAGCTTCTTTTTCTCCAGGCTAAAACAACCCCAGCTCCCTCAGCCACTTCTTACAAGACTCATGCTCCAGACCCTTTACCAGCTTTGTTGCCCTTCTCTGGACATGCTCCAGCACCTCAAGGTCTTTCCAGTAGTGAGGGACCCAAATATGAACACAGGATTCAAGGTGCAGCCTCACCAGAGCCAGGTACAGAAGGATGATCACTGCCCCGGTTCTGCTGGCCCCATTCACCACCACTCTGGACCCTTCCTTCCAGACAGTTTTTAACTCAGTGATGAGTCCACCTGTCCAAGCCAGGGAGAGTCTTTTACCATTATTTTTAAGAAAAGGAATTTAACTCTTCTCTTCCTTTCTTTTTTTCATTACAACCCTAGAAGTTAAGTATGGATAAGAATGGATCTATCACTCATTTGTTATTCTGATGTGTCATGCTGTAACCCTTCTCTGCAGTAAATTGACACTCTACCAAAGTATTTGAAATTCTTCACGGTAGATACTGTAGAAAGAATACAGCAAAGAAGAATGCATATTATACTAGAAACACTTGCAGCTGCTTTGACCTGGACTAAATCACTGCTTGCTTAATTCAGCACCATCATGACCACACGACAATATTGGTCACTAGCATCACAAAAAAATAATAATGGATCAAGGACAAATCCAATCAAAGTAACTGCAATGTCTCCCAGGCACCTTCTAGGCAACATACCTCTGAGCAATCTCTTTATAAACCACTACACACATTTTACTTCTCCCTGACAAAAGACACTGTGCTGTTCAGTTTTCACACAGGATCCGTCGGTATACAAGTTCAAAAGAAACCTAAACCTACTTCAATTTCTCCACACAGTCTGGAAAGCCACGCAGTAATCTTCAAGTGGAGATCAAAATTTATGAGGTAAAGGAGCTGCTCCACCACAATCCAAGTCTTGTGTACAGAGAATGGAATTCTAGCTGTGCATTCAGAAAAGAAATGATAGTGAATTAAAAGGTAGTAGACTAATGAAGGGGAAGAAAGCTCTGCTTGAATATTGTATCCCATCTAAGCATTTTCCAAAGGTGTTCTATGGGTTGTTCACACTGTATTTTTATTTGCCCAATGAAGCACAAAGAGAGAAGGAAAGGATAGTATATAGGATAGTAGTTGTTCCAATGTGAGAGACTATGCAAAATGCAATGTTCCAGTCAATTTGAATCTCATGTCTCTTCAGACTCACAGTGAAAATATCTGTACTGTCACTTCTGTCTTCAAAAAATTACTACCCACTTACTCTTCCTGAAAATCTGTAATATAAATTATGGTGGTTGAGCCCAAACAGAATTAGGGAAGAAGTGTAAGGGAATGTTTAGTTATGGAAGTTATGTGTTTAGTATTCAGTTTTGCTATAAATATTCCTACCTTACATTGCTTTTCTAAGCAAACTTTGAAAATCTAACATTCAAAGTTCAAGTGCTGAAGTTCTACTTCACTTCTCACATTTTTTTTTCTAATAATGGCATTGAAGGAAAGCAGCACCTTATGAATCATCTGCAGTGCCAAAAAAAAGACGGAACAACTGTTGGCATTTCCACATTTCATTGATGTATAATTATGTGAAATTAAATGACAAATGCTTTCATGCAAAGCTCCACAAGGGAAAGACTGCATACAGATATATCCAAGACTGTCTTCTAAGTTACTGAACAGCCTCATTGGTTGAAGGAAAAGATTTCATGTTCTGACTTTGATTCACAAAGAGAAATGCAAAGAGCTTGGGTTTGGTTTGTTTATTCCTACGTGGTTTTTACTGTATAGGAAATCGACATAAATTTTTTGCCAAAACCCAGTTATGAAGAGAAGCAGCTGCTGAACAAGCAGCATAGAACAGCTAGAGCTTACAGAGGGGTACAAATCTGAGCCAGGTTTGTTATCTAAATTACTTTGCACAGTTCCGAAAAAATACCCTGGAAAACAGGGAGTTCCATTCTCTGGGCCAGTAAAAAGGCAATGCCTAAAATACCTCTTTAAATCTTTTTGCCTGTGAATGATTTAGTTCCGCAGATTAACAACCCTAGAAGGCAACAGTTTCTGTATACTGCAGAACAAACAGCACCAGCCAAATGCAATGTAGGGAAATCTCTTTCCCAGCCTGTGAGTATGCCCGGATTTCTACTTGGAGATATGAATACATGCCTATAAACAGAATAATCTCTTGGCATTAATCTAAACTTTTCTTTCTAAATATTCAAGTGGAAATGATTCACATAATCTCTTGCAGCACTTACAAAGAATGCAAAGGTTGCATAAACCTCAGACATAGACCTGTCTATTTTTCAGTCAAAAGCATTCTGACATGCTGCTGTGGACTGTATTTCATGATGAAACATGCTGTGCTTTTGGCAGATGATGGCTTGTACCCATCTGGCAAAACATGAATCACAGTCAGAAACACAGCCTAACTCTTGTTATGAATTCAGGACCAGTCAAAGCTACAGAATTAAATGAAGCTTTGAGATTTCTCCTGGATGATCTGGTCTTCTGAGCTTCAGTGTGCAAGTTCAAGCCCATGTTTATCATAGCTTGATTTAAACACTACTAGTAAACCTTGTGGCACTCTTGAGTTTTTAGCAGTCAGTAGAGATAAGTGAGTACAGGATGAAGAATGGAAAAATCATTGCCTCTGAGTTTATGCAGTAAGTGGAAGCCCCATTTGTTTCTTTAAAGCCAAAACTGGCCATAGAATTATAGAATAATATTTCTGTATTATCTATGAGGTTTATGGCCTGCAATTAGATACAAATGTGAAAATCAATTACTTTAAATGGAGAAAAGCTGTGCAAATTCCTACTGACTTTTTGAGAAGGCTTTAACCAGAAGGAAATGGCTGCCACAACACATATCTGAGACTCATAACAGATGACCAGTATCTTTTTCAGCTATTTCAAACACATAATGATCTTTTAGTACATTTTTAAAGACTTTTTACCTCAGAAAAAGAGAGATCTTTTTTTCTCTTTATTATTTCCCTAGTTATTTCCATAAATTATGATACAGCAAAATCTGCTTTTATTTGTCACAAGAGATGGCAACCTGATGTATGTCAGGGAAAGATCCTGCTTTATCCAGTAACTTTATCCCCTGAGTAATATCACAGGCTTTGTAAACATTGTATTAAGGAAAAAAATTGGCCTGTCTTCATACTATATCATTTACTTGGTATCTTAAATACAAATTTAATTTCAGACCAGTTGGAAAACTAGCACATTGATGCAGAAGTTAATAGACTATTATTGGTCTGTATTTCACTTTGGCATGTATTTTTAAATTTTAAAAAGTATTCCTCATTCTAGAAGTGCAAGCAAATAAAAATGTTAAAAATTAAACACTTTTTGAGTTATGTGTATTAGAACCACACAGCAATGACATGTAGTCAAATAATTACACATCCATAAATGTTTTCAGAGTATTTTGGATAGGATGTCTTCCTTCTAGGAGGAGCAGACATGCTTTACTCAGGCAAGGTATGCAACAGAAAAATTGTAACTGGAACACACTGGTCAAGTTCTGAACTTTCTTGACGGGAAGACTCAAAGTATACCCTACCCTTATCCCTATACAAATCAACCCACTCTTGAATATGGTTTGACAGCATTTCTTTCTTTTAAAGAAATAAGACTCAAGCCAAAAATGAACAAAATACAGAGGCAGTTTATCTTTGCATATTTAATAGAAATATTTACTCTAACTTAACGTAGGTCCAAACTGGCAACATTAGGCCAATTTTAAAAGGATTATGATCGACCCTTCAAAATGTAAGACCAATAATTTGGAAGTCCAAAAGTATTTTGTGCATCACAACAGAAGGAGAAAATTCGGTGCAGTCAGGATTCGGTGTGATGATGTTCAGAAGCTACCATTAAAGAATACATGGATCTTTATTTATATAGGTTGAACTAAACCCCAAAAATTCAGCAGAAAGAGATTCACAGCCTTGAACACAAAAAAAGATTTGATTCCACAGGACTTTGCCATTGGAACTTTTACACCCAGATGGACTGAAATCTCTAGGTCCAGAGAAGTTAAGCTTATTCTTTACTTGCTCACAGATGGGTATTTGAGGTAGAAAGTTAACTGAGAAGGCTCCTGCTTTCTCACATGCTTTTTTTCCTACAACAGGACTAAGCTACAACTTAGTCATGCTATCCATGCAGAAGACTGTAAAGAAGTGAACTTATATGTGGATCTTCCATAATTAATGCTTCAATTTTGCTTTTTTCAGTGAAATGGCTAGTGTTTCACTTGAATATATTATTGTTGTTGTTCTTATCCGTGTGTTACTTGCATTGTGACTTGGGTTTAATTCTAAATTCATTTGTTTTCTAGGATTTTCTAACCATCTTATTCCCTGTGCTCAGAGGCTGTATTTCTGAGAGTTTTAAAATTCTATTAAAGCAAAAATAATTGGTTACTTGTAATATTAGAGTGTGCCTGTAGGTATAATCTAGTACAAGTTCCAAACCCCTAGGAATCATACAAATTAAAAAATGCACATACTACTAAAATTCTCAAAGCCACTCCAAGTGATATAAAACACAGCTTTATAACAGCATCTTAGTATACACAACAACTAGCTGAAGTCTCTTAATATTTTGCCTGGAGGTTTAAAAAATAATTAAAAAACAAAAAAGCTATAATTTTTCTTTACTGTGTATCTTTTCCACCTGCAGGTAAGGGGCAACAAAGCTACCCAGGGGAGCAAAGCGCAGCTCCCTGAACAGAGCTATAGCAAAACTACATCCTTTTAAAGGACTTTTCTTCAGTGAAAGAAGCCTAGAAGATAGATAGGAGCAAATAAAGCTGTTTCAATGTAAAGAGCTCCATTAAATGCTTGAATGGTCCTTACTAATGAATAAAGCTTTCTGGGATGGAGCAGTAAGTCAGTAAAGCAGGTGCTATGCTGAGGGGCAGACACTGAAATGTAATTGCCAGTTAGGTTGCCTTTTTCTACCCATTCAAGATAATCACTTCAGTGCCCATAATGCATCTTTGTGGAAGTTATTGCCACAAATCAAGAGTTTTAAACCCTTTAGTAACAGCTGAAATTGTTCAGTTTGGAGACAGGAAGGAGAACACTGAGGAAATACAAATAGCAGAACAGAGGCAATTCAGTTCTGTTACAGTCTATGTGAGAAACAAATGGGCTGACCTGGATTAACAGAGCTAATATTACACAGTGCTTCATCCTTCTCCAGTAGTTTCCATCTGAGCCTCAGCATTTCGTTGAGGAAGGAGAACATTTATTTCCCTTTTGTGTTTGGAGAGCTAAAGAACAAGAAATGAAAGTGATTTGTCCTAAGCTGTGCAAGTTTCAAAATGAGCTGAATACATAACTCTCACACCTGGGCTCCCTTTCTCTGAGCTCACCAGCACTTTCAGAAAGGTAACACTAGTATTCTTTTCGTGCCACGTGGAATGTTCAATTAAGAATAAAAAAATTAGTTGATTGCTTTAAGAAAAAAAAATTAAAATCACAAAAAAATTTGTTAGAAGGGAAGTGTCAAAGACTTTTTTCATGCTAAATAAAACTAAATTAAAACTTGAATTTCATATTGATATTTATGAGTATAAGACAAATTTATTTAGGCACTTTTGCTGTTGTTTTTGTGATATTTTTAAATGTTTAAACCAGAAAAACAAAAGCTGATTTTTCCATTGAAACAAAGTGACAGGTACTTTTTAATTAAAATTATATTTGCTGAATAAAAGTTATCACTTTCATATTTCCCGCATAAAAAAAGCAACACTCATTAGTCCTCAGAAACTGTTACCTTTTTATTACAAATTTGATTCAACTGTAACCTTTTTTTCAATAGCACAACTTGCATCATAAAAAGGATGAGTGATTTGTGACGTTGGCTATTTCGTTTGGATCCATGCTATAAGTAGCTTGGTAACTTACTAAAATATTGTGACAGTGCAGTTCAGCAAACACTCTCATCCTAGCTTTGAATATGAAAGAGCTATAGAGCAAGATTGACACTGGGAGTCCTTGCCATGTACCTATTTATTTCCCAAATCAACTCACCTTCAAAAAACTCTCCAGATTAAGGCTCCACTGATATAAAGCCTCCCTCATTTTACCATGATGTCAATCCTCTTCACAAAGGCAGAAAAACAAAAGTGGTGAACTCGAAGCCACAGGACCTTTCTCATCTTCATATACACAAACCTCTGCCCCAATATTTTTGAAATTAATTTATAGTTAGCTATTAGTAATTTCATATTTCACTTTCTTAGTCTGTTAATTTGAATTTTTGCAGATTAAAAGGTATCATAGGAGTCTCTGATAACTCTGGGTAATAACATCAAGCAGGATTTAAGCTCTGACAGCAGATTATTTCTTTGAGAGTCAATCCCTACTTTCTTTTACTTTGTTGTTTTATTTGTATTTAGAATGGTTCAATCACTGCTTCCTGAGGAGAGGAAAAGATTCCACTCCTCAAATATATATTAGAATACATGTACAATAAGAACTTTAATTCTATCCCGGAATTTCTATTGCAATTTCGGATAAATAATTTTACCCTGTTTTTCCATTGCTTTGTCTCCAAAATGCATGGACCTTGCATGTATTTATCAGCTTTGGGGAACCCTACTGAAGAATCTATTTTTAAAATACACTACATTCTATTAAAAATTTTTTGAGCATTTGATTACAACAGAAGAGCTTGTATACATTGGTATAAATTTGCTGTGATGTGCACATCTCTGCTGTGCTTGATCAGAGTGTGCTTTGTTGATACCTATCACTGTATCAATAATTCAGTTAATCCGGATATTTTCTTAAACCACCATTTTTCTCATCAGCTGCTACTCCTGTTTTATCTGGCACCCTGCTGTGTGCATAAACATTAATTACTGGTCTTCTCTCTCAACACCTCCACACCTTTCAGACATGATCGAACTTCTGCTGTCCCATGTTTCCTTTCAAAGCATAAGGTGGCTGTTTCATCACAGCTGAAATCTTCACTTGCTCTTAAAACTAAATAATATCCTTCAAGCTTGGAAACTGAGAAAGTATGGCAATGATCAGCAATTCACAGTGTGGGATTTTTAAACACTTCATTTTCATCTTACTTGAAGTATTTTATGCCTTTGAAATAAAGAATTTAAGATGTGATGAATTACCTTTCTGCCTAACAGCAGTGTGTCTTGCATTAATGATCAATTACACCTACCTCCAAGAACTGACTTGAGCTAAGAAAAGTAATAGGATTTAAACTCAAAATTACACTGAATAGAATTGTAGCACTTTTGCACCTCTTTTCACTTATATGAGAAGATCTTGAAACTGATATGATAATTCTATATTTAACACAAAGTAACATTTTCTAAGTTTACAGCTGGACTCAGTGATCTCAAGGGTCTTTTGAACAGTAAATGATTCTATGATTCTACGATTTTTCCAAGAAAAAATGTCGATAGTGCTTTTTAAACCCATGGTCAGCTAATTCTTTCTGGGCAACAACTCTAGAACCTGAGAAACTAAGCTTTTGGGCTTCTGTGTTCAATTTTTCCTTAAATTTATGTTAATTTCCCTGTGTCATTTGGTGTGCCTCTTTTCTCCTCTGAAGAAAGAGGACACTACTTTATCTTTGTCAACGCAATCCTGCAAGTCCTACTCAATAGTATTGGTAAATCACTCTTGGTATCTTCAAGTGTAAGGCACTCAAAATACTCTGGTCAGTAGTTTGCTGCTACATAGAAGAAATGTAGACTGCACTTCCAGCTGTCCTTTAAGATGGACAGATTTTGGTGATTTTTCTCCCTCACTGAATCCCTAAGTGCACTCATTAAATCATTATAGTGCTAAACTTTTTTGAAAACTTGTGGCTTTCTTTCTTTAAATACAATTGGAATTTTTATTTCCTTTTTAATGTAACAGTGCTTTTCCCCTGTTCAACAGTAATTTGAAAAAAAAGCTGGAGATACATTTTCTTGAGAAAGTAAGGACACAGAGAAGTATTATAAAAGAGAGAATTAAACTTGTGGAAAAGGATGTTTAGTGTAATTTTAAATTAAACATGTTAATTACTTTGTTCATTGGAATAATAATTTAATTGTTTCATAGATTCCAATAGGAAGATGGTACGTTTTACCATATAGATCTTTCAATCTAATTCATAAAGACAATACCAGAAGAAGTTCCTTGAAAATAAAAGATCTTCAAAGAAACTACCCAAAAAAGTAGCAGAGTGCCAATTTTTTCATGAGCATTTTTTTGAGTTAAAAAACTTCAGTCCAGTACAAGGTGTGAGATTCAAAACAAGAAAGCCTGTATGAGTGTAATCGGCCCATGATATACTCAAGGCTAGAGGGGATGAACCTTCCTGGCTAAAGAAAATTATGAATACATCTTATCTGCACTATTATGCATGGATTCAGTAGCAACATCCTTCCTAAAAACTCACCTGACAAGACATAGCTCCTCCATCTTTTTATGAAATTTTTAACTCAAAAATATTTAATACAAATTTTCACAATGACACACCCCTTAAATGACTGGATTATGATTCCATACCTTCTAAAGCATCCCTTGAAAAAGGCCACCTTTTATTTCCATGCGGTTAGCTTAATAATGCAATTCTTACTCAGGCAAAACTCCAACTGTTCTCATGCAATAAAGCCTGAGTGGGGAAAATGACTCATAGCCCTTCTGTGAACAAATGGACATCTAAATTTCCTTCCTGAAACAGCAGGCTGCATGGTATAAAGTGTATTCATTATCAGCCAAGTTGACAGTTCTGCCTGTCATTGTAATGAAAACTGTTTGGCAGCCCTAGAGGCTATGATATCATCTCACTTACATGGTCTGAGCTTAAGTCTAAATGCCAGGTATCTGCCAGGCTGATGACCATTAGTGTTGTGTAACAAATGAAAAGTTAAACAAAGACTGTTGCTGAGAATATATACACAGGAAAATATTTACTTGTATTAAGATATTATTGAGACTTTCTTTTCTTTTAAATGTATGTTGCCTTCCTGCTTTGAATCAGGCACTGAAGTTTGGAAGAGAAGTTGAAGGATTTCTTTTGCAATCAGAGGGGGGGCCTTTATGGATCTTACAAAATTGGTCATTTAGCTAAAAAGTCTTTGAAAAACTGAAACTCTCATGGCCAGCAAGGACATATTTTAGCAACCTGAAACTTTCAAAGGTCCCAGTTCTAATGAAAATTTTCTATCCTCTTAGGAAGTCTTGTGCTGAATCTGTACCCTGTTCACACTTGTGAGTTTACAAGAAGGAGTGTTTAGACTACATGTGCACCCACAATATACCTGATGAAGGCATTTCCATGGCTTCATTCACCACTATCTTTTTGTAATCTTTCAGTGATGTGTTTGGACAGATTTATGTTCTTCTCCTTTTTCCTCTAGTAGCACTGGTGAACTAAGATGGTACAAAGTTCCCGATACACCCATGGTTCCTGAAAGACAAAAAATCTTAATTTAGAAAATTGTTAACAAATTAAACATCTTAAAATATTACTGCTCCCACAGTTAGTTACCACTGGAATAAGGAAGAATGAGAGTACTTTAGGGACACTTGAGGAATCCAGGAGAAATGAACATCTAAGGGTTTCACTATAACACACACATTTTGGATAGACTACTTGGACACCCTTTTCGAAAAACTAAATATTATTTTGTACTCTCCCATATTCTCTATTTACTAAATGGATAATTTATTTTAATAAGTTTCCTGCTGGCACTAAGAGTGATGACATGAAGGAACACTGAAACAAAGAGCATAGGTGGGGTTTTTCATGTGTCCATATGCAATTTAGCCAGCATTTTCAGAATCTCAGCCTTCTTGTCTCCAATTAGCAAACACAACAACAGTATTATCTCCATTAAGATTAAAAGGTCTAGTTTAATGGTGAAACTAGATTTTCAAAACAGTATTTTGCTAAAACCAAAGCAGTCATATGCCCACTTGTGTGAGCAGATGGAAAGCACATCTGTTTTAATTCAATCAATGACATTATTTTAAAGCAATTAAATATTCCTGCATAGTAGATGTGATGTAAGTAGTGGAGTTACTTGCAAGTACACAAAAACTGGGAATTAAAGTGGGAATTAGATCAACAGAGTGACTATTTCCATTGCTGAAACAGAGATATAAATGAAGGAAATCATTACTACAGAAAATAAGCTTTTTTAATCACTTCCAACACAAAAGAGATATATTATAGCTTTATTATAAATAAATATATCTATATAAGCTTGAATAAATCAGTATAAACTGCTGCTATTTCTTACAGCTTGAGTCTTGCAACTTCACCCAAGATTCAGTACCAAGCTATAGTACCATAAAATCCCAGTCTTCAGGGAAGAGCCAGATAGCCACAATTCTCAATTATTTTTTTCTAAGAATATCAGTTATTCTCCACATATATGAAGTGCTCAGGATCTGTCCCTGGTAGGAGGAAGCCTTTCTGATTATATACTTTTTATAGAACAGAAGTGCTGTCATGTAGCCAACAGATCAACTACACAAATTTGAGGGTAGGAGGTGAACTTTTATTCTTTGTGAGAGTGAGTGTTTAAAAAGCAGCTAATGATACTGCCCAAGAGGTAGAAGGCTAGAAAGAGAGAATCATGAAAGCATGTAAAATTTAGGACCCTTAGTTTTTCATTTAGTCCTGCTTTTCTGGGCCATTTTCCCACAATGAACACCATGCAGCATCAAGGATGAGTAATTCTTATTCTCTTATTCTTATTGCAACCTTTATCTATCTCTTAAGACTTAAGAGGAATTTAGACAAGTTTCAGCATATTTAGTGGAGTACATTGCACCTTTTGAGATAATTAATAGCACCACAAGAAATCCTTGTAAAAACACATGCCTGCTTCTCATGCGGAATTCACTTTTCCCTCAGTATAATTCTGCAAAGAGTATGCTGAGCATTAAATGAGTTTCTCATCACCCAGGGCAAGGTCAGTGAGACTGTCACTGCTGTCCCAAGCAAAATAATAGAGCTATCAATAACAGTTAGATCAGGGTTAATAAGTGGAAGATAATGAGGGGGAATGGGAGGTCACATTGAAACACATTGCAAACTCCTTGGCTTACAAAGATGTTCTCCAGCAAGGCTGGCTCTTATTTCCACCTTGTCCATAGAGGAATCTATTTTTTACTATGCATTTAAACTGATTCAATCTTCATCAGATGTTCATTTTCCTGTCAGCTTCAGGCAAATAATGGCCAAATCCTGCTGCATAATTGAGTTCCTGCAGTTCAGAAAGAAGTCAAAATGAGACAAGAACTGAGTGAATATTGTACTACAGATCACAGAATCACAGAATCATTAGGGTTGGAGGGGACCCCCGGAGATCACATAGTCCAACCCCTGCTGCCAGGGCAGAGTCATCTAGAGCAGTTTACATAGGCACACATCCATATGGGCTTGGAATGTCTCAAGAGAGAAAGACTCCATAATCCTCCCTGAGCAGCCTATTCCAGTGCTCTGCCACTCTCAATGTAAAGAATTTCTTCTTCATGTTGAGGTGGAACTTTCTGTATTTTAGTTTGTGTTCATTACTCCTTATCCTGTCACTGGGACACCACTGAAAAGAGTCTGGCAGCATCTCCTTGACACTTGCCTTTGAATATGGATATAGATAGCTTTGTCCCAAGTTAAGGATGAGATGAAAATATTTAGATTTTTTTTTCTGTCAGTGAATTGCACAGAGAAAGATATTTCATCCTCACAGCTATGAAAGCCTGAGATTCAAGGGGTCAAGTTTTTCTTGCAGAGTACACTTGACAAGGTCATGGTAGACATTTTGCCCTTTGGTGCACACATTTGTATAGCCCTATTGCTTTTTTTTTTTTTCCTCCCTGAAAAGACAGTGGAATAAAACATTAGATTTAGATTGTGCTTAACCTCTATATGTTCTCCAAAAAAGCTGGAGAAGAAAAGTGGAAGAAATAAGTAAAATAGAAATGAGAGGTAAGTGGAAGAAATAAGTAAATTCCTGAGTCTAATGCTCAAGAGCCTGGAGTGCTTTCACCTTTTCAGAGACCAGCAGCCCAATCTAGCGCAAAAGTAGCATGACTATACCACTACCTTGCAATCACCAGCACTCAGGGCATAGCACAGGAAAGGTTTGTGAATGAGCCAAATGTCCCACCCTTCAGTTCTGATCCAGTCCTTGAGTCTTGCCAGAAAAACCACTAGCTGCACCCACAGCTGTAACTAGAATTTCTAGATGGGCTGAAATGTTACAATATGCTGCTTGTATGTGCTTGCATGACAATTTTCTGTAAAACATTTATTTTCCTTTAGCTTCTGAATGATGAAATGGTTAATTTAACAAAAACTTCTGGGCTGAATTGGGAAAACTTTATTGAATTACTTGCATCCATGTAGCAATTTACTCACAGAATTTCTATGGACTCTACCCAAAGCCATTTTGTAATAAAATGTGTGGCTTACCCTCTACCAGTATGTGGTAATTATGACTGGCTGCTGACTGAGTTGCAGCTCCACTAAATGAGTATGAAATCCCACTCAATAGGTTGCATTAACACAAACCCCAGTCAAAGCTTGCAACTCTCTGTAGGGACCACTGTCTCCCAAGTTGCCAGACAGATTCAGGCAATTGCCTTTCCTGCATGATTGGATGATGAGAGAGGCAAAAGCATTACAGGGCTGTAAGACATGTCACATTAAGGAAATACTGAGAAATACTATGGTGGACATTCCAATCTCTAGTTATAGAGATTAACTTTTCAAACTCTACACACCTTTTCATCAAGGTTTGGACTTGAAACCAAAAAAAAAAAAAAAAAAAAAAAGCATTCTTTAAATCCGTCAACACTTGACAGTGATGTTCTTTAGTCTCTGGATAGCATAAATGTACAGTATTAAAAAGCATATCCACATACTGTTCCCTCATTTAGTTTTATGTTGCTGTCTGGTGCAGCTAACTATTCCTCTTCATTATAAACAATGTGGTTAAACTGAGGTATGGAATTATGACTGAGGTTGAATCAGAGAGATACAATTGGAAATGGTTGCCGTATAAAGAGATGTAGGTTGTAAAGATGCTGAATAAAACAAATTGTTATAAAGCTGGTTTTCACCTAGAGAATACGAGAGGCTTATGAAAAATGTTCCACTGTATCTCCTCTCACTCATTAATTTAAGACTCACGTCAATTAATATTTTACCACACTTGACTACCACTGAGAAATTCTAATATCGTACATGTCACCATACACCACAGCTTCAGCTAAATGGGCTGGGACAAGGCCTTCTTCCCCCAACATCTCTCCACCACCACATTTTTATTCTATCAGTGTCACTGTGAGTATCAGGATTACCTAAGAGCAGCTCTTTGGATTCAGATCCATCTGACCCCAGTTTATTCAGGCAATGAAAACAAATCAGTTCTCAAAAAGGAAATTTGTTTTTCAGCCTCTCCAATGCTCTACACACACATAAGAATAGTAAAAACTTCACCAAAAAGTTTTTTAGGTAGGTTAGTCTCAGTGCTGCACTGTTGTTTATTCTCCTCATTACTTCATTAGCAGTGAGTTCCCACAGGCACATACCCTGAGATTAGTTCAGTTGGTTACAGCATGGTATTAATAACACCAAGGTTGTGAGTTTGATCCCTGTATGGGCCATTCACTTAAAAGTTGAACTTGATGATCCCTGTGGGTCTCCTCCAACTCAGAATATTCTATGAAATCTGTGGAGTATCTCCTGCATGACAGTCAATGCAGAGGCAATAGGGGCTCAGAAATAAAAAATAAGACTGACTGTTGATTTATTAGCGGAAAGGAGGATCAAGACCTAAGACATTTGTGAATACAAAGAAAATAGCACTCCCTTCCCCTTACATATACATATTCACACACTAATCCACAGTTACAATGCTACTCCTCTTTGCATAAGTGCAAATCATCAGTATCTTTGAGGAAGCGTTTTAATCAGTGTGGGGATAATTTACTTCCTTTAGAACTACATGTAGTTTAGATAAACATATATTTCCTGATATGGATTCAACCCTATATATATATTTAATGAAGATAATTTTCCCCACTTGAATATTTTCCAGTGAACCTTCTTGATTCTCTCCCATCCTGACGATTGTTCATGCAACATGCTGAGCCCTCCAACTAAAACCTTAATCTCTCCTGCTTTCATACTATGTGGCACTCCATCCTGGTTTCTTTGGCAGATACCTGGAGACTGGTACAAGGTTAGAAGCATCAGCTGCATTTTTCAGTATCTATCTTTGATAAAATTTCCATAGCCAGGTAAGATATAACTAGGTTGCTAATTCTCAATAGCTCTCAAATTAAAATAACAGGTCTTTCACAATTAAACAAATTGGGGAGAGAATTCTATATTATAATATATTGCAATGCAACTGCCAACAAAAATTCATGTTTAAATCTGCATAGACCTGGCAAATAATTGGTACACTGATGAGCAGTCTTTTCAAAAAAAGAGACTATAAAGCTGCCTTAGATATGGCTGTCTTCTTGATGATGCAACATAAAATAACAAAGGAGCGAAGACCTTATATATCTATTCCCAGAAGATTTGAAGTCTAGAACAGACATGGAAGGCACATTGGATAGTCTGCAATGAACATGTAACTTGATATACTAAAGTTGTTGTGATCGTGGTAGTTTTATACCATGCTGTTTCTTTTTTTTTTTTTTTTTTTTTTTTTTTTTTTTTTTTTTTTAAGGGAGAAGGAAGGAATTAAAGTTTTAAAGTTTCACTTAGTGGACAAAGGAATTTCTCACAAAAGCATAATGTGTTATTTGGGATCACATTGCATTTCCTGCTTTCTTGAGAACATTTCTGACTACATTGCATCACGTCTTTTTTTTTATAACACACTTGCAATTTGAAAGTCACAAGACTACTGATAGAGAGCATATAAGCAGACACTTGCACATATAGTTGAACACACGGAGACCAAAAGGTACTCCTACACTGAATATCATTGGGTTTTTTTAACAGTTTGGTATTTTAGCATTGCCAGAGGATAATAACATCCCTACTCTGATGCCAGGCAGCTCAAGGATTCTCTTGTACACCCTGAAAAGGTCACTCTGCAATATGCTTCTCTTCTATTTCACTGTGAAAGTGGATTTCCCTCAAAAAACCTTTCCCAAACATGTGCTCCCTGACCTCAATTTGCATGGTTCAAGGACTGCATCATCTTTGGCCATACACCAAGTTTATTATAAATCAATGGACCTTTCAAACAGGCATCTCTTTCCTCTTTACCACACTAGTCTGGATGAATTAGAATGACAGTTTGCTTGCTCCCAGGGAAATTAAACTGTCGATCCTAATCCTGTAGAGATGTAAGAGAGTACTTCTCCACCAGCTCTCTCTGTGATGCTGTCTACACAGTTGGAATCTCTTCTCAGAAGAAGAGAAGAGTAATCAATAGTGTCTCTGAAGAAGATGCCTTCACCAGCAAGGTAGCACTTAGCCACTGCAGTGAACTACAGGCTTCTGATTAAGATGCCCAGGCAGGGGCCGATTGATTTGTCTGCCTGCACAGCACACTAACCACGAGTCAAACTCAGCAGCTTCCCTGCCCTGTCGCCCTCCACCTTCCTTACGTTTCTCCTCCTCATAATGGATGGAGCATATTGGCAAACACAGTGCTTAAATCCACAGATTGGCAGAAGAAATCCTGACAGCTGATGTCATTCTGTGAACTCAGCGACTGAAGTAATGAAGTGCATGGCTACAGCTCTTAGAGACACATAAGGAAGAGATAAAAATGGCCTGTTAGATTACACTTAGCCCATCTCCCTGGAGAGTGGTACAAAACAGGGTGTTCTTTAAAGCAACTAGAGCAATTCCTCAGGAGACTATTCCAGACCCTAGCAAGCTCCACTGTTGGTAACAACATAGGGTGGAGTTTTTGTCTCTTTTGCTTGGGCTGACTACTGCTGCCACCACCAATTAGGAAAATTTAAGGATATAGGAGCAGTAATTTTGAAGTAGTACAAGATCAGTTCCCTCTATCATTCACTCATAGGAGCAGCAAACCTGACCCTTCACAGTTGTCTCTCCAGAACAGTACAGCAGTTTCATTTTTTTCTCCCTCACCCTCTTTTTCTCATGACAAGAACAGTTCAGCTGCAACTTTGTGTCAACACTTCATCCTTCTAGGAGGCAAAGCTCAGGTTTACTGGTATGCTGAAATGTGCCAGAACATCCTTGCCTCTTTTCTTCTTAACTTCTTTAGATCTGATCACATGTTACAGATAGCAAAAAGGAAATATAGTTCTTCATTGCAATTACTTCTATGCCATAAGCATTTGGTCCCCATGTAAACATCCGTTGTACCACTTAAAACCAACCAAAGTTCTCAGAAAAGCCCTTAAACAAAATCTAGGTTAAAAGTGTATGGCGTTTTGTCCTCTCTGTTCCTTCACAAGATGGATCAGCATGTGTGTTTACAGAACTTTCTGCAGTATACTCCTCAGATGCAATTTCAGATGCAACTTATAATTAGTGATATTTTTAACATTACACTTTTGCATCTTTCAGAGACTATGTCTGATTCCTTCCTACTATACATTTCAGATTCTTTTCCTTCTTACAGGATAACTCTGAACATGTTTCTACATGACACAGGCATCCATGGAAGTGATGGGCTCTTTCCAGGCTCTTTTTAAAATTGACCTGCCATCTTATGTTTGATAAATGTTTTGAGTGCATATCAAATCTTGTTCTTCTAGTTCAAGAGAAGTGAAAATGATCAACATGGTCCACATACCACCTCTCTCTCTTTTTTTCCTTCAGCTTGACTTTTTCCTTACTTGCTTTAGTAGTGTCTCAAAAAAACCAGAGGTATGGGCTTTTTGACTGTTAGCATCTGGACTTATTTTAATTCTCTATGTGTTGGCAGTACTTGCAGATTCCAATAAAAGGCTGATTTATTCCAATTTTTAGATCAGTAATGTCTGTCTCATGTAAAACCAAGTTAGTGTAGCAATTTGCTTGACACTATCTCTTTCCAATTTAGTACATTACTATTCATTATTGTTCTTTCTATCCTCTCCTTTTTAGCCACACCTCATTCCATGGTTCCATAGTCCTCAGTTCATACATACAGCTAATTCATATTTGAAATAGACTTCTTCAGCAATTAGGAAAAACACAAAGAGAAATAATGCCACTGGTTTCTGTAAGCCATAATAGGAACTAAATCCAGAGGCAGGGATACATCTCTATACTGGTACTATTAGAATATTAAAAAATGGTCCATAATTATACTCTTGGGAATCCTCCCATATCTCAACCACCAGGTGGCAATTTCATCCCATTATATGTTTCATTAAGTAGGCAATGGCCTTAATGGTGTGGAAAGATGAATGTGTTTTCAGTTGATGTAGTCTGTAGGACTGAGATTTCCATGGCAGGCAGGAAAAATGGCTTTTCATCATAGAGGACAGCTGATGTCTTCACATAAGTGGAATAGTTCTCCTTTTATTTTATTTGTGGGTAGTCTAGTGCTTCCCCCACAATCAGAGAAAATCCCTAGCTTCTCACCTGGGAGCTAGCACTATGTAAAACTTGGCAATCAAAGCAGAAGTCTTGACCTCACTGAGGTTATAAGGAACTTGTCTCTCCCCTTCAGTGCAGGTTTTGATCAAGAAACTAAACTAAGTCCTTTATCACCCCCTTCTCAAAAGGAAGTAAAACTTCATTTTTTTGTATTAGAGGGGTTTTTAAATTATTGCATAGATATTCCCTGGCCATCAACTTTTTCTTTGCAAACACCATATTTCCTCAAGTCTCTGGCATCTCTCTTCAATCCCAGTGATGTTTGTCTTCATCTTTTCTCCTCAGTAGATCTTCTAGATCTGGAACTGAATAAAAAAAAGAATATATCTCCATTGCAAGATACATCAAGGAGTGGATTTCTTCCCCTGAATTATTCATTCTTGATCTTTTCACACAGCATAACAAAGTAACTAATAACATACTTTAGCAAGTCCACAAGGCAGCAGTCATCTGTCTCACATCCAGCTCTGCTTTGTGCCCATTTCCAAAAACAAAAGGACATTACAAATCCAGAGACAAATCAACTTTGTTCTGAATTTGGTACTGTCAGTGAGTTAAGTTGCTTAAAATTACTAATGTTATGTTTCCTATTTTGTTTATAAAGCATACTATCAATCTATGTCTGATTTTTGAGTGTTTCTTATAGAAAACTATATGGCTGATATCAAAAACAGAAATGACTCATGTTTTATATACATCTATATACAAAGCTCTGCTTTGTATTTAAAATATACAGACATTTTAAAATACCGATACTTGAGTTAAAGCATGTATGTGATCTGACTGTGTGCAGCTGCCAGCTTTCAATTCTCTAACAACCCGGTAGGGAATAATTCATATACCTATTTCATATCAGTATGGAAGTTTTGATAAAAATACCCCACACCTACAGATGAAAGGGTACAAAATAACTTGGTTCTTTTCAAATCTTTTTTTTTTTTTTCAAATAGGAAAAAGGATATATTGATGTGATGAGGCTATTTTCAAACCTTCAGCAATTACAGATGATTCATTCTGCACTTCCTGAAGTGTTCCTGATCAAGTTTGTCGAGCAGAAAAGTTGTCTAGGAAGCTGTGTTCTGCTAGTGATTACACAGTTTCCACTGTTGCTGAAATAGTCAATATTTTGGAGTTAGTAAGTTGTGAGGTTTATGTATTTCCCTTTGCTGCAGATATGACTTGAGGATTCAGTTCTTCTCATGCATAAACTAACAATGTAGAAAACCACCTTGGGGGGAAATCTCTTATCCTCTTGTTATATTACTCCCATATTTGAAATCTGAAGCTGTTGAGTAGGACAAAGACTTGGGTGTGAAAAAGGGAATTGTTCTTCCTACTCCATTATCACAGAAATACTGTCACATCAGAACAGACTAGTTTCGTTTTACTTTGGCAAGCTGATCAACAAGCTTAACCTTTGTTTGAAATCTCTAGGGCTTTCACAAAACAAGTGCTGTGCTGGTAGCTGAAAGACCTTGTCAGTGTATTTTTCCAGTGGGGTTATTATACAGCACGGACTAATCATGCCCTTCTCCGGGAGAAACCCGAGACCGACAAGAACACTTGTCATTTCCTTAAGACAACTGTACCTTTTTTGAAAAGTAAACTTATGATTAAACCAATATTAGGTTTATGTGTCAAGATTTTGGTAGCAGGGGCTCTGTGAGAAGACCCCAGAAACTGCCCCTATGTTGGGCAGAGTTGGGAGATATGGTGATTCTAGTTTTGTCTCTGTTTCCCACTATCCTACTCCATTTTTATCTGGCAATAAAGTAAATTAATATTCCCCAATTGTTTTCCAGACAGCAGAATGTCAGCTTGGACTAATATTTCAGAAGATCTGTCACCACTGTCAGAAGGCCCACAGAGCTTTCATAGAGTTTGTTGCTCAGGTACAGTCACGACACCCTGGTGACTCAATTTTTGACTAGTCTACTTGTAAAGATACCTTCACTTGACATGCAGTAACTCCTTGAATGACAAGCAGCATTATGGCTCTAGAAAGACATGATTTAGGGGTGAACACAGTGAGCCACTGGGGACATGGTTTAGTGGTGAACATGATGGTGCTGGGTTATCTGATGGACTCAGTGATTCAGAAATCTTTTCCAACTTTAATGATTCTATGATTCTATGACATGCTAACCCGACAGCCCAGACAGAGCTGTTGAGAAAGCAAAAATGAAACTGCTCCATATCAAATAACCTTCTATATAAATGAGTGATGTAAATGAGTGATGTAGTTGGTCAGTGTCAACTGCAAATATTATCCACTTCCATTTTCTCAAAATCCAAGAACCTACCAGTGAATCTTATATCTGCTTCAGGACACACAGGTTTGCTTGCAACCATTGTCAGTTATCTCATGAACCAAGACTGATGAAAGCACTTGGCAACCAGGTGACTAATTGAGAAAACTTACTCTTGGGACAGCTGCCTGAAACAGTTGTTACTACATTCATGAAATATTATGTCTGTAGCAAGAACTGCATTATAAATCCCTTCAGCTCCAGACAGATGATATTAATTTCTTTGCACCAGTGCCAAATCAATGGAGAACAACTACTTCCACATCCCAAAGGTCTGACACTGACAGCTGTACAGAAGTGCATATGCAGCTGAGTCTTCTGTCCAGTAACTAAAAGCAAGATCAAAGCATGTTCAGTAACTGGGAGGAGTTTGTCAAAGGATAGATTGAATTTGTCTTTTCTCCTGATCAGATGTGTGCAATATTCACTTATTAATATAAAGAACTTTAAAGCAGAAACAAACTTCTCAAGAACTTAGTCAATCTCTGTTTAATGATGCTGTATATGAGTTTTTTGGCACTAGTATAGAAAAGAAAATACTTTTTGAGTGCATGTGAAAATGGACTCCAATCCACCACAGACTTCATAGGCATAATGTAATGTATAAGCACTGATTTCAAAATGGTTTTGATTTGTAGTGGCATCCTGCTTTTCCTCCAACCCTGTTCTCAGTATTCTGTTTTACAGAAAGGCTGTGAAATTCTTACACAGGAATACCCTGAAAAATACAGAATATTTCAGCCTAAAGTTCAAAAATGTCTCTGTTTTGTGGAGTAATTGCTTTAGAGTTTTGCTAATTCACAGAAAGAAGGGTTGCTTTCGGAACGCATTTTGAGATTCATATTCTGATCATTTAATATGAAAAACAGTATGGTGATTCATAAACATAAAAAAATATATTACAGATGTAGAAAATTTACCTATACTAAATGCACATACTTTATTCACTTCTTATGCTGTATATATACTCTAGGTTATAGAGAGCTTTTGACAATCTGGGTCATCTTAAAACCTGTTTCAACAGACCCATTCATGCCTCTGCAATTATCAGATTCTAATAATACATTGATGCAGTCTTGTGTTATTTTTAGACACAAACATCCTCTGTTGCAACAGGGAGCATGCTAAGAAAACATGGAAAAGTTTATATAAACATTAAAATAATTATAAAGGGGGGGCAAAAAAAGACAATTTTTACCCATTTAAACCTTTTAGTTGTTATATTTGAGAATTTTAGTATGCAGTTGACATTCAGGTGTATTCTCAGCATTATCTGTGTGTAGCAGAAGGTAAGCCCTTCAGTCAGACCAGTGCTTTCACACAAGTATTCCCATGTTTCATAAAGCATCCCTAGCATTAGGTGGGCTTTAACAACACAGACTAGTTTCTGAAAGTCACAAAAAACTAAATTTTGCATATTACAACTAGTAACAAGAGAGCCCTTCATTATCCAGAGAATAAATGTGTCTGCTGGTGCATATTCTGCCTAAAATGTGCTTCATGCTGTACAAGGCTTTCTGACTTACAAGATAGGTACTAAATTTGTTATGGATGTCTATTTTCTGCCTGTTTCAGACTAAAAGTATTGACTTTTCCTTTATCCACATCATCCTGCTTTAAATGTCAGACACCTCTGAAGCATAAAGAAGCAAGTCATATCTTTCTCAAATTCATTTAAATGTAGTTTTTCGAAAACAGCCTTCAAAAACAGAGCCAGGACCTGCACTGCTGCAGTACATATGTTCTCCATCTTTGGCTAGAAAAGCCCCTCATTGCCTCTCTTTTGATTGAACACCACATTTATTTTGGACTGTGAACCCATTTTACTGCTTCACATTAAAACAAATAAGCAGAAAATACAAAGAAATTTAGTAACAGTCTAATTTACACCCCTTACCCAATTGTTTCACTGCCATTGCTCCTTTTCAGAGAAAGCTTTCCATTCCTCAGACTTTTAATGAGGTTTTTACCCATTTTTAGGAACTCCCTATTTTGAGTCCCATCCAAATAATGTTTCTTGTTAAGATATTACAAGTTATTTCTGAAATAGTTGTTATTCGACAATGTGAGAGCAAAGTGCATGTTGCTTTCTCTGTTGGGGGGAAAAGACTGGATGAGTTTCTTAGAAGGAGTTTCTTTCTTTTCACACAGCTGAACATGTTTTCCTTCAGTAGACTCAGGCAGGCTTTAAAGCAGTCTGTTCTCATATCTTCATTTTATGCCCAGCAGTAGCTCTTTTCAATGTATAAACCACTAGTCAGTGTGACAACAAGGCTCTACTCTTAATCTAAAAGCTACTGGTATAAGAATATCTAAATCCATCAGCAACTAGCCACAATGTTTTTGGGAACATCTTCAAAATTTTCTAGAAAGAGTTAAATGCTACCAGTGTATATTAGTTTCCCTGTAACTGTTACTTGCATGTTACCCCAGGAGGTTTTAAAATGAAAGATATACTTTGTATTTAAATTATTGTTAAATATTTCTTTCTATATTTCTTTTCTTTTTTTTTTTTCTTTTTCTGCTTGGGACTGTGATCTGGACTACCCACTTACTATTCAGTTGCCTATGATGTAGATTTTCCCAGTTTCATAACTTTAGCAAGCAGCCCACAACAAATAATCTACAATAACTCATATTTATTTCATGACCAGGGAACAGCTGGCTAATCAAAGCAAAAGATAAGCCCTCCACATTATTAATAAAAGGATATTTATAAAGCAAGTCTCTATACAGAATTGGCAACTATTATTGTAGTCTATTCTGCTTTTGGACCTAAGAATGTTTCCTTGGCATTATTCAGTAATTTTTCATAGAATAACTTTTACCAAAGTTGATGGTCCCTGTAAATTTTCAGGACAAGGAGTATTTCCATTGTATACAAATTTACAAAAGCCTCAGACTGCAATTTATCTTTTTGGGCTTTAGCCTCTAACCATGAATACCACCGAGCTGATGATTTTTCTGGAAGTGTTTTTGTTTCTCTTGCCTGGTAGTGCTCTTCCTAACAATTGGCACCTGCAGTGGCTCTCTAGCTTTTTTTAAGGTTGTTTCCCTTAAGAGCTGCACCATAATCTGGGACTGAATTGTTTAAAACTGCCAAAATTGATTTTTCCTGAGTCAGAGTAAGCCCTTTGCTTTATATACACACCTTTCTGCCTGACATTTACCCATACTTTTTCAGTCCTGCTGACACACACAGCATGATGAGTTGATTTTCTAGGATCTCATTTATGAGTTCTTTTAAATAATTACCCACTGGGTTCAAGTCTCTCTTATGATTCATGAACTTCGCATCACCTGTCAAGGTATTGGCAATGATCTTGCATTTCTATAAAAAAGTGCTAAGTGATTGTAACCAGGGTGAAATGGGCTATGAAAATGTTTTTATTACTAGTGTGTAACTGTCTTTGGCAGTTACAAAGACAGGCAAACCATTTCATCCCATCTATGATTGTATAATGAACCCTGGTAATTACTGGGAAGGAGAACATTTACTTGAGTCAATGATAGTCCTAAAAAAAAAAAAAAAAAACTTATTCTTTGGCCACATTTACTACATGAAGAATTTTAGAAGAATTTTGTAATCTAGCATTTGGTGGGACTCACTGATTAAACTGCATGATTAAATTCATCTACCATTCTGACCATGGAAGTGGAAGGAGATGCCGTGTATGTTAATCCCGTCAATTCTAAAAATAACAGGGGGAAGAAAATGTGTCATCAGAGTTTGGGATCTCCCATATAATAATACCTTGCTTTTGCTTATAGAAAGGAGTATCAAAAAAATAGGAATAGATGTCATAACGAGCTTGAATTTGTAGCACAAAAGGATATTACTTCACCTTGCAGCTACTATGTAATCAGGCACTGAGGGTTGTCACAGCCAAGTCTTTTTTAGAGAAATCCCCAAGTCTCAATTCAAGCCATGATGTTCTGTTTGTGCTCCCAGTGGGTTCTACTGGCACCTGGCACATTCTCATCTCTTGAGATAATTGGCCTTTTTCTGTGTCATGCAATGCAGAAAAGTAAAATCCTACAACTTCAAAGTTCGCACTATTTTTTAGAGTAAGAGGAGAAATAACCTGGAAAAATTAATACTTTAAATTTTATTTACGCTTATTTAATCTATTCATGCTTATTTAATAATCTAAAAAAGACTTACTCTCAGTTACTCATCCTGAAATTCTTAAGATATCTTAGGTTTTTGTCTGCATTACACAGTAGCCACTGAGGAGATGGGGAGGAATACCTACCTGCTCTTCCTGCCTTGAGGAGGATGTACTATAATGCTCTAAGAACATTAAGCTGTAAATAGCTGTGAAAATAGATGCCTGAGTCATGCACTGAAAAAGATTTTGCTGTCCTCTTAACAATATACGTTTCCAGTCCTTTCTTTTTACAAAGTACTTATATATTAAAAAGGCCTGTTCCTTATGTAAGCCAAAAATTTAATTTCCACACATTCATGATATTCCACTTTTTCTTCCTAGTACGTAGTTGTCAACTCTATAGCACCTTAGAGTCTTTTCAAACTGATATAACAAAACCTCAGACTGGGTAAAGAACTGCAGATCCATGAAGATCTTCATAAAGTCCAAAATGTGTCACCTGTGTTCTGCAAAAAAGTCATCAAGAATATTCCTTTCTACTGAAATGCATCAGAGAATCCATCCCAATGAACTATCGGTGCTCATAACTCTTACTTTCACAGGTAGAACTGGTTGTTCCATAAGAAAAATGACAAAACTTTTAATTTGGTTATCAAACACTTCAACACCCCATGTCACATTAACAAGCTACAACCAAGGTACATTTGAAGCAGTTCTTGGTGCTTTTTCAAACCAATGGCCCTCAATTCTGCTTACGTAGTTACAGATACGCCTTTTTGTGTGTCTGGCATGACTTTTGAGATAATTTTACTCCAAACAATTTTTTGGCATCTGGACATCTATAATTAAGGTTATCGGGGGGCTTACTAAAATAAGTCTTGTAGTATAAAAATATTCCTCTTTTACAAAACCACTGTGTTTGAACTGATGATATTTTCTTAATACAACTGTAGTGCTGACTGCTCTCTCTCCTATTTTTTTGTCTGGCTACTCCAGCATCTCCAGCAGCTTTTTTAATGCTGCTGCTGTTTCTGCATCCAGTGTTATCCCAATAGTAAGACACAGGACAGCATGGAAAGCACAGGTAATTAAAGATATTATTTGGATCTGTTACATGCTACCTCATTTTTGTGGCTGAACATGTTAGAGGGGATAAGATTTCAATCCATGCAACCTCAAGTGAAGTGGCCTGACGTTATAAAGGGGGAGGCTTAGGTTTGATATTAGAAAGAGGTTCCTTGCCCAGAGGGTGGTTGGTCACTGCAACAGGCACCCCAGGGAAGTGGTCGCAGCACCAAGGGAGAGTTTAGCTTGACAGAGTTTAGGAAACATTTGGATGATTCTCTCAGGCATATTCTCTCAGACTCTTGAGGATGATCCTGTGCAGGCCTGAGGGTTGACCTCGATGATTCTTGTGGGCCCCTTCCAGTTCAGAATATTCTGTGATCCTGTGATTCTGTGAACTACAAACAGAGGTAACCTCAGATTGAGATTAATTCTTTTATCCTTTAAAAGCACTGATCCAGTTGAAGAAATCAGTGTCAGAAAATACCCTTTCATTTCTTTTAAATGAAAAGGTCAGTCAAAATTTCAAAGATTAGGCATCACTGTAGAAAATAATCTTGCAATTATTCATTCTATCTAGGGCTTCAGAAAGCAGTTGGGTCAGCACATTCCTCTGAAAAAGTCATCAAATATAAAATCAGACTATGCTGAGCTGGACGGGACCCATCAGGATCATCAAGTCCAACTCCTGGTCCTTCACAGGACACACCAACATAACGTGCCTGAGAGTGTTGTTCAAATGCTTATTGAACTCAGACAGGCTTGGTGCTGTGACTTCCCAAGGGAGCCTCTTCCGGTGCCCAACCACCCTCTGGGAGAACAATTTTTTTCCTAATATTTAACTGAAATCTCCTCTGACTCAGCTTCATTTTGTTGAGTCCTGTCACTTGTCATGAGAGAAAAGAGAGCGGTACTTGGCCCTCCACTTGCCCTCATGTGGATGTTGAAGAGCACAGTGAGGTCTCCCCTCAATCTTCTCTTCTCCAAGCTGAACAGACCAAGTGACCTCAGCCACTCCTCATAAGACTTACCCTCAAAGCCCTTCACCATCCTCATGGCCTTCCTTTGGACACTCTCTAAGAGCTGAATATCTTTTTTTGTATTGTGGTGCTCAAAGATGCACACAGAAAAAAAGGTGCAGAGCAGAGCAAGACAATCCCATCCCTCAGCCAGCTGCAATGCTTTGTCTGATACCCTCCAGGACACAGTTGGCCCTCCTGGCTTCCAGGGCACTGCTGACTCATATTCAACTTGCCCTTGACCAGGTGTCCCAGGTCCCTTTCCTCCACAGCACTTCTCTCCAGGCTCTTGTTCCCTCGTCTATACTCACAGGGTTTCCTTGTCCCAGGTGCAGAATCCAGCACTTGCCCTTTTAAAGTTCATACGGCTGCTGATTGCCCACTTCTCTGACTAGATCCCATCTCTTGCCCTAAAACACAGTCTGCTCAATCTCCCCAGTTCTTCCCTTCTCAACCAGCATCCGTGGTAGGCCCACTTCACCTTCAGCCTCAACAAGCTTTTGTTACCAAGAGGAGATAGACCTTCCCCAGGAAGAAGACTTCTCTCCATTTTTATCCTCTTCAGCAGGATGTCTGACATCACTAGCAACTGGGGAGACACTGTTTTTTGGAGGGATTTTCAGAACATTCCCTTGTCAGCTTCCCCCAGGACATGTAATGCTAACATGTCATCTTCAGAGTCTTTCCTACTGAAAGATTCCGTTTTTTGGCCAACAAATACCCTCTAGCTTTTCTCACCCTCTCAGAAAAGCTCCAAATCTTATTTTTTCTAGAGAAGAGTTTTCCACCTGAGGCCCTCACCAACAGTATTTACTCTGTTTAAAAGGTGAATTGTGTCAGTTCGAAGCTTCTAGACCTGTGGGTGTTTACCACATTTAGTTATATACTTGCCTGAAGTTAGTCATTCACATAGAATTTTCTTCCTTGTTTCCTGTCCTCTGCCCATCCTTGGCATATCTTTTGCAGAAAGCACAAGCTGTGCAGTCTGCCTTGCAGAGGCTTTACTGCTATTATGAATAAGGTTCAATGGCCCTGATCATTTCCTCTTTTTTCTTCAAGTTCTTTTCTGGGTATGTCTCAACAAATATTACAGCAAATATCATGCTGTATATAACCTTTTATTCAGCAGTAGCTGCTAAGCAGGGAGTCCTGGGAATCTTATCCTCAGCCCTGAAATACATGCTTAGAAACTGGAAACCCTGAAAAACTTAGCACATATGTAAAAAAAAAAATTTACTTCTTATCAAGTTCTCCAGTATCTTAAAAAGGAAAACCTGAAATCAAGCACATATAAAATGTGGTTACTTCAGCTCTTGTGTATATTTCTCCACAAAATTTGAGATATTTCCCTTTCTGAGTTCTCACTTGATTTCTTTACAGATTTTCAGCACCTGGAGGGGAGTCTGGTTTTGCCAAAACATATTATTACACTTTTATTACGTAACTAAAATAGATTTGCAAGCTGTAAGATGTACAGTATGGTTAGAGTTTTGATTACAACATTTAAAGCTAACTGAAATGAGATAGTAGAGAAAACAAACACATAGAATGTAGTATTAACACATAGGCTATGCATGCAACCCGTGGACATGCAACCGCCATCATAGATTCCTGCAGAATTTTAGAAATTTTATTTCTACAATGGTCTTAGTTGTAGATGGTCCCTGGCATTCCAGAAAAACCTGTGCATTTGGTTAATGAGAAAATAAATGTTAGTATGGAGTCATATATGAGAAATTCGATCAGTGGCACTGACACTTTGAAGGGAGATATTTTTCTGGAGAGAAGTGTTGCAAAGTATTAATTGTAGCATTGCTTAGTGCAATCCTACCTTGTCTCAGAATTGCTTAAGGATTTCAGTAATCCACTGTCAGGGAGAAAAGCCTTAAAGCAAGATAGAAGCACTATTTGCTGAAGGTAGGGATATACAATTTTTTCTGTCTGAACACATGTAAATGTAATTTAAAAGTAGTTATAATCAACACTCCAGTTTTGCAGTAACCAATTTGGGGGATTTGCAGATGGATGGGACAAATTTAAGGGTTGAGTTTTCCTATTCTACAGCAGGAGAGTTACTTTAGACCAAGGTGCAGTGCTGTGTGAAAATGTGAAAAGTCCCAGAAACACTCTGTGAATGGATGGTGATGACCTCCATTCCCCATTACCTCTGAAAGGATATTTTACTGTGAAACTCACAGCTTTTCTTCCTTCTTTCTACTAGCAAATGCACCTCACAAAATGTAAAATTCTATATTTCTGTGTTGCTTTGAAAGGCATAAGAATAATTTAGGCTTTTTTCTTCTAGACAAGGACCAGAAATGCAATGTTTTTAAAAGAGAACTGAGACTCAGAAATCACAAACTGGCAAAATCTCTGGTAGAAGAAAAAGCTGTTATCTTTATCTATAATCTCAATATATTTGTGGTAGAAGTAGCAACAGGTGACCAGTCCTTGAAAATTAATATTTTTATTAGAAGTTATCTCATGAATTTCCATGTGCTTCAAACTCACATTCAGAGAATCTTTTGTTTCCTTCTCATGACACGTTACTGACTTTTGCTTTTTTCTTTCTTTATATTTTACACCTTTTTGAAACTTCAAGGTCACACTATGCCCTAAGACCCAGCTTTTGGCCTGTGTCTGTTGTGTGTGTGCATATGTGTGCATGTCTTTGCCTAGAGGCATCATTACAAGAGATAGTTTATTCAATAGTTCACAGAATCCTTCCGGTTGGAAGGGACATCAGAAGCTCCTCAGTCCATGCACCTGATCAAAGCAAGGTTAGCACTGAAAATAGACCAGCTTGCTCAGTATTTCATTCAATTGGGGTCTAAAAATAATGTGCTTGCTCTCTTCCCTTTTCAATTGTGATAAGGCTTCAGCTTAGGGTGGCTCCTGAAAACTTGAACTAAAACTGAGATTGTTAGGCATGGGAATCAAATCCATGCAGATTCACATAGGGTACAGTGTAAATGCTACTTGGCTATATGACTTTTTAAATACAATTTGATGTGTTAATGCATACACAGACAGAAAACAATTACAAAAGAGCAAATATACTTTTTCAGCTTATTTTATCACAGAAGTTAAGTTTCATTAAGTGTCATATAGTTTTTTTCTTTAGCACATCTAGGGTTTTGTCATTTTGGTTCTGTTTTCGAATAAATGCTTTTTAGTTAGTAGTTTATAATCTCTGTTACAAAGAATCAACCCTTCCTCTGTGTTAAGAGTTCATCACTCTGCTCAATGTCGTTAATTAAAAATTATAGTGTAAGACTTCAGACTCTTCTGTCAATTTTAAGGATGGACCATGTCAAGTTTTTTCAAACTAAACAGTCTGTCACAACCAAAAAGTCATATCCCAGAGCTAAATAACGTTAAGAGCAGTTTCTCGGTTTAGTTCAGCATAGGAAATCAATAGGTTTTGTTCCAGGTTTTATTAGTGAAGTAAAGTCACGCAACTAAAAATCTACTGGACCAGGGCATTTGTCACACAAACATTAGACACAGTGAAATATGGTATATGTAAAAAGGGTTTTCTGAAAGTATTTCATAGCTAGGAAATGCAAACATTCTATGACTTTTGAAGTACTTGAAATGGCTTTTGTTCCCTGTCCCAGGTTCAACAAACCTTGTTTTATGAACCTTTAGCAAACACGGTATTGTTGGGACCTCTCAATCTCTAATATAACTGCTACCACTACAAACATTATCTGCTCATCACAGGTAGGCCAGGTGCAAAGACATGTAGCAATTTGCCTAAGAAGCTGCTAAACTGAGACTTGAAACCCAAGTCAGAGGTGTTATTTGACTTCCTTTCTCACTGTCATGGTAGACTTTATAATTTCACTGCCACACTAAACCTCACATGAACCACTGGCATCTGAAGATAACAGCCATTTCACTTGGCCTGATAATCGGGATGTACTCAAGGAACAATTTGATGCATGCATTTGTCACTAGCGCCTACTTTTTTGTCCATCTGTATAGCATACTCCATCTAAGTTTTCTGTGGAAAAGTTCCTCATCTTTCCTCTCCTTCCCCTGCTTTTGGTTAGAAAAAACAATCACGGCTGGTAATCTGATGACAGCAGATGATTAATGCAGGGAAAGACAGTTTGTCTTACACAGATCTGGATCTAATAAATCCACTCCCACTTTTCCCCTTGCTTTGACCAATCAGTTTAAAATTCATTAACTTCAGCCACACCTTTTCTGAGGGCAGCCTCAGCACAAATTAAAGAGCCATCCATCCTCAACCAAAAAGAGAAAGTCCGCTCAATACTCAAAGTCACAGGCTCCACAGTGATCAAAGCACAGAATTTTCTTAATACACCATCAGCACAAGGGGAATTCCTAGGGCCCAAACACAGTCATATTGTCATATTTGCCCTGTCAAAAAAGCTTATGCTTTAATGTAAGTCTCATAGAAACTTCAAGAGCAGAAGGTATTTAGTACAAACTACAGATGTTCATAAAGTTCTCTGAAATCTTTATGTCCAAACATTGCACTTCTTTCCACGGCATGCAAGGGTTTCAGACCTTAAGATAGCAGGTGGAATAAGAGGAACAGAGTTTCTGTGGCTTTGTAATCATCACTGAACCTTCTCCAGCATCTCTTCCCCCAGATCCTACTTCACTGAAACAGAGGTCTTCCTCTTATGTCGAATTAATGAAAGATAATACAGTTAGTTTTCCTTTGAGACATGTTATTTGTTAGGAGAAAGCTTCAGTGAAACAATGGCTTGTAAGACCCTCAGGATACAGTTCTCATCTTGTGCCTTTTAAGTGTCAGTGACACCTACGGTGTTCTTGAAAAGACGATGTGGTTGGATAGTTCACCTGGCTGAGCTGTTCACTCAAACTTTCATCAAGAGGAGACATATTCATCCCAAGGACTCACAAAGGTCACAGATCTCATGTTGACTCCTGTTGGTCTCTCTGTTTCATTCCTCTAACTAGTAAAACTACTGCTGTAAAAGAGCTAACAAATTGGAATCTATGGTTCCTGTCTCCTGCCTCTTTATCTTGTAAAAAGAGAGGGCTAGCTGCAGGGATTCCTGCTTTCTGGGTCCATGTGAACATGACCAAGTCATGACCTGCAAGGAGAAATCAGCTCATTATTGACTCCTGTTAACTTCTGCTGGACTTGTCCCTGGGATACATAACCAAAGCAGATGCTAAAGGGAAAAAATTCACTTGGAGTGGAAGATGGCATAAGAAGCTGTTACGATGCCTTGGCAAGGCTGGGGTGAGAATGGCTTTCACCACATCCTGCCTGTCTTTAGACAGATATAGCTGCTTCTCACTTTCCATGGAAACTACCCTGACAGCAGCATCTGAAGGGCTTTGCAACAAGCTTGTTGTCTCTGTATCCCTTGCTTCCAAAGGTCCTAATTCTTGCACCTGATGTCCCTTCCCACTGACAGTGCTGTGAATCTGACATGCTGTCATACACTTGAAATATCATTACAGAGCTCATCTCCCAACCTGCTTCTCTCTCTCCACCCCCAGAATCTTTTTGAACTGATCTGTTGTTAAGTTTCTTGTCTCATATTTGTCTTGCCTTATCTTGGGGTAGGTAATGTGTCTCTTTCTTTGTCTCTAAAATGTGTGGGATTTGATCCAATCTATAAATATTTTACAATAACAATATATTTAGAATAACAATACCAAAGGATTCTTGGATGTCTCAACTGTCAGGGAATGAAGGAAGAACATTTTCCACTCTAAACATTAACTGTTAGAGTCTTCTATTTGTAGCATAATTGAAAAACATTATTGTTATGGGCTAGCAAAGCCACCAAAGCCATAGTCCTTTGCAAAAAGGAAATTAATGAAGCAGCTATGGAAATTACATCTTAATAAGAATGAAATTCAAACCCCTACTCAAGTACCGTGTATAATCCATTACATGGAGATTAGATGAGATATAAATACCTGAAGGATATAAGATTATTGATCTGACATAAGTCATATGATTTTGTAATCAGAAAATGTCAAACAGGCATCTGTACAAGGGGAAAAAATAAAAAAAAAAGCCTAACTACAGCTTTTTCATGGAGGATGAGAAGGGAATTTAACAGCCTTTGCTGTCAGGCAAGGTCTTATTTTGGGTGCAGCATTTTTGCTGGTGTTTTTTTCTCCTTCCTGTTAACCCAGAAAGTATTGTCAGGGCCTGAATAAATTTTTAATTATTTCTCTGGATCTGAAACTCAGTGGTGAAGGTTCAATTCCCAGTCCACCCATAGTGTTAGCCTCTTTATAACTCAGTTGCTTGCTTGTGAAATGAAGCAATAAAGCTTTCCTTTACCACTTATATGTTGAGGAGACATTTAATAATTTTCAAATCTGTAACAATTCTGGCTACCAATGTATTCAGGCAGCTACAAAACCTCATGTGTTTATAGAAAAAGTAAATGTCATAGAAAAAGGAAGTATTGAGACTGGATTGCAGAGCATGGGAGCTGAGGAACGGCTGACTCCTGGAAGAAGTTGATACTCCCAGAGTACTCAGCTGAAAAAGCTGTTAGGCTTTAGTAGATTGTCTCTTAGTCTAAATATT
The DNA here is from genome assembly GCA_038380795.1 of Pyrocephalus nanus. Taxonomy (NCBI): domain Eukaryota; kingdom Metazoa; phylum Chordata; class Aves; order Passeriformes; family Tyrannidae; genus Pyrocephalus; species Pyrocephalus nanus. The sequence continues at coordinate 43,458,619 of CM076265.1, read as the reverse complement.
CTCTACCTCTCACTGATTTTGAAGTGAGAACAATAAGGATTGACAAGTCTTTTAAATTCCGCCCTGTTCAGCTAGGAAGAAATTCTCATCCACATGCAAATAATTTCAGTGGAAATGACCTATCCTTATGTTTGTAACATTCCTATTTCTGTCATGGTCCAGCACCTCACGAACCAATATCAAGCACTGAGGCAACTCAACAGAAAGGTAGAAAAAGCCATTGAGAATTCAAAGGGTGGCAAAAGTCAGAGATTGTTTCTCTTCCTTTACAAAGCCTCCAGGGACTCCCTAATACACCACAAAACATGCAACAGAGCAGGTACCCAGATGTTTAGACACTAGGAAGATATTCCTGATTTCACCCAAATCATCCAGCAGCTCCAACAGTAGATGGCACTAAGGGCATTTTGCAGCTAAATGTTTTAATTACGCTCATGACTGAAGGACACACCATGGTCAGTGTAGCCAACTTTAAGGGAAAATAAGAAAGATGATGTTCCTACTATACATTTACTCTAGACAGCTTTAACCTGAACCAGTTGTGCCAGTGGTAACTGAGGAAAAAAAAAATCTCAACCTTAGCACGGGTCTAAATACACACATAGCTTTCTTATAGAAGGCATGTTTTCAGTTTGACCATGCTATATTCTATCTCATCAGATCCTGGCAGATTTCTGTCTTGTCTGGGTTTTGTAGCACATCAGTCAAAGGCTACTGATTAGAAAGATCTTTTGTCATGAGCATAAAAAAGACTAGAAAACAGCTAGCATAATTCACTTAAATTGGATATCAGTATCAGTGATACCCTTCAGATAAATACAGATTGGGAGTACTTAGCTAAAAGTAATGTCATAATCTTCACTAATCATTAATGGTAAAACCTGAAATTCACAGTCTTACTTCCTTATTCAGCAGTTACGAAACCCTTTGATCTCCAAGGCTGTCTCCTTTACTCATAACAACCTTACCAGCAGATTTCTAGCCATAAAGGAATGAATGAATTATTTGGACTTATCTGGGAGGCAAGCTAGCACCAAGTTACACAAGTTGCTCTGAAGGTACTTAAAGAGAAGAAAAGGACTAGTTTATTTTCTTGAAGTCTTTCTAACTTTAGTCCAAACCTCAGCTGTTGTGTAATATCACTCCAAAATGACTGGAGAAGTGCTTAACATTCTAGGAAGGAACAGTCTGCTAAAGTGTGGTCTGCGTCTATGCTGTGCATTTTAGGCTATCCCCACTTAAGCCATGTGCACTTTATACAGATTTCATTAATGCTAGAGCCATTACATTTGTTCAGCAGCTAATGGGAAATATTAAGTGTACTGGAAAAAATACAGCTAAGTGGAAGAGGCCTTAATGTTTGGCTTTCAGTAGCATGTCTTGTCAAGCCATCACTTTTCACATGTTATTGTCTATATGTATTCTAGAGAACAAGCTGCAGGGACAGAAAGGCTTGAATAGGAAGACACCAGGACACTACTCCAGGTTACTTCTAGCTGGCTGTGTCAGCAGTAGCAGTGGTTGTTTTCAACCCTTCAGTGTGGTAAGGCTAACTCTGAGGTAGCTCACGGACAACTAGCCTGAAAATTGCCACAGCTTGGAAGATCCTTATGTGTTTTAGAGATTAAGGAGAGATTGGAAAATGTAAGGTTCTATTCTTGGCTCCATCACTGCATTATTCTGTGTCACCTTAAGGGATTTTTTTTCCAGTTACCTACAGCACCACAACCATTCTTCTGCCTTCTCTATTTAGATTGCTGCTATGCAAGTGAGATGCTACACGCCCTGTATATTTGAAAGCTTCCTGATGTAGTGAGGATCCTCTGTGAATAAAGAGTTAAATATCAGAAGGCATGAAGTAGGAATATTCCTCTTTTTCATAGCTTTTTAGGCATAGTCTGATCAAGTACCAAGCACCATGTGCAGTCTCAGTTGAGCTACTTGTCAGCTCCACTCCTGGCTGCTCCAAAATTTACTTTGCTGCTATATTACCTTCCTATCTAATTAAGATAATCTCAAAGAAGTGAGGCATTGGGAAGAATGAAGAGTTCAGAAAATAGTACTTCCTTCAGGAGAAAAAGATTGCCCAGTGAATTCAGCTTTGTCTGGTTTAAATGTCATAGCATTTTATTCTCACCCCTCTCACCTAGCTCTCAGTTTTCAAGTTCTGCAAACTGTTTGAATGAGCTGCACATGTTGGCACACAACTATGTTGGACTCACTTTTATATCTTTGGCTCATTCACATTAATATTCTTCTATCATTGCTCTATCTGGTACTTCTAAGGTATCAGATTCAAACAGCAGGTCCACTTAAAACACCCCAACTACCTTGCAGAAAAGACCAGATAAGCCAGCATGTCCCATTAGAATTCCAGTCTTTTGACACTCAGTTTAACAGATGATGAAAATAACTAAAACCCAACTTTTGGGGTTTTTTTTTGTCATCCAGAATTCTTAATGTAGATAACCAAACCAGTGGTGTAGCTGCTTGGAGTACTTCCAGACTTATGCTTGTATTTCTGCTATTAAACAAATATGGTTCTTAACCAGTCACTCTCTGGGCTATTGATGCCCATCTTCCTTGCAGATTGATGTCTGCATCAATTCAATGGTGCCATGAATCTGATACCAGCATCTCAATCCCTCAAAATATCTCTTTCTGCAGAACATGTTACACGGTGGAGTATTTTTAATCTTTTCTGGTGTTTGACTTGAAATACAGAGTACAAGTCTCCAGTACATATTACTACAGTCTCTTAACTGAAAAATTTCATGCTTTTGAGTTTTGGTTTTGACTCACTATAATATTTTCAACTTCCATTCATTTGCCCTTGCTAGTCTTTTTCTATATCCTTAATATCAACAACTCCATCACTATTTTATCAAAAAACTGCAGCAAAGAATTCTGTTTGTTTTGAGGAGTATCTAAATTACCATCTCAATCTCATGCTCAGTGAAGAATGATTTGGGTTTTCTATTTTCTCATATTCTCTAAATGTTTTAAGAACTTGTTGCTGCCCTGTGCAAGATTTAGCTTTAATTTTTAATATTACTTTCAAATCCCCTTCAAAGTTGTTTCTAATAATCTGGAAACTTTTAACTGCAACCTGCCTGCTTCACTCCTTGGCAGTAGACTACAGATACACATCTCCAAGTGCTAGTTGTTGTGAACAGGGTTAGAAACTTACACCAGGCTGAGGGCCTTAATTCATCACTTTAAGCTTGTGAATGACAAACAGTATATCCCTACTTAGTGGCAGCAGCTGAGAACCATAATTTCTATTAAGTATAAAACCAATATTAATGTTCAGAGACAAAACAACCCCAGGTTCCTGCCAACCTTTGGAACCATCAAATGTAATGCAGAGCTACTCTTGCTGAGAAATACATTTAGTGTCGGTAGCTCTGTTTTACATATCAGTGAAGTCTTTGGTCTCACTGTTTCTCTTTGAAACACACAATTCTACAGCTTAATGAGCCTTTCTAAAGCTTAATGAGAGAGTGAAGTTAATTTATCCATCTTCTTTTATATGTATGCAACCTCTGAACAACAGGCTGGGTCACACTTCCCAAAAAAGTAATTTGTCAGGGAGAGATAATTTTTGATTGCGAAATCATCCACAAAAGTCTATGATTATATGAGACAATTGGTGCAGAAGCTACTACCTGGAGGCCAGGAACTACTCTGCTTCAAAGAGCTGTCCTTATAAGATAGGTGGAGCAGGGGTACTCATGGCAAGAGAATTAGCTTGATGAATCAGGGATAACCCTGCCTTTCTGAGTCAGACAGCACCCTGAGTCCAAAAAGAGTGAAGGGCTTTACACTTCCTTTCTGATTGTTAAACAATTTCTCTTCTGTTTTGTTTGGTAAGTAAAACATTGGCACTGTCTTGACTTCTGCTCCCAGCCAGTATCTCTGACTTTCTGCATGTAGCTGTGCTCATGCCTGACTTGTGTACCCATTATTTATAGAATCATACTCATAGAAGGGTTAGGGTTGAAAGAACCATGAAGATCATCTACTTCCAGCTCCCTGAAATCTGCAGGGATTTTTTTGGAAACAGGTGTTTTAAATGACAGAAGAGTGATAAAAGCAGCAATTCTGCTTTGAGCTCCATACCCAGTTTAGTATGTCTGGACATCAATCAGGCCTAGAGCCTGGAACAGTGCCTGAATCTAGTCCTGGAGGACAGCATCCATTTGACAAGTTCAATGGCTAAATCCCTTGCCACTGTGGTCACTTGAGAGGGCAAAATAACCATACTTCAAAACACCGCATTAGCCTGTAAGGTTACAAAAAGACCATTCTTTTGTCCTGTGAGATCTTGCTTCATCATATAAATAAAGAAAATTTCTTCTCTCCTTCATTATAAGCCATGGTACCGAGCTAAAGCACTTTAAAATAGTGTTCAAAAGGGAAAAAAAAACCAGTTCCTCCAGGCTTCTCTGCTCTAATACTGAGCAGCAGCTTCAGAGGAACAAGTAACCAAATAAGTCATTTGGAAACACCTTGGTTTGTAAGCACGTATGCAGGGAGTAAAGTGTTCGGAAAATCAAGAGTAAACCCGAGTGCTGTATTTTGCAGGGAAATCTGAGCCTCTCAAATTCTCTTGTGCTTATGGTTTGAAAGGTGTGTGACCAAGGGTTCTATCGATCACCCAGGAGTGGAAATGTAACAGCAAATAAAATGAAAAATCCTTCTGGATAATTGATATAGAATATGTGGGCGATCTGAAGGGAAAATCAGAACCAGAGATGTGCCAGGGGAAAAAAAAAAAAAAAAAAAAATTCAAAATGCCAGCCTCCTGTGAGCCAATCCGCTTCCTATCCACTTATTTTGCAGTTCTAAGTTCCCACCGTGGACTGCTGCTGCCATCTACCGCCATCAGCACTGCCAGGGGCTGAGCTCCTCTCCTGTGACCTGGTCATGGGAATGAGGGCCAGGGAGGATGGCAGAACATGAAAGATTTTGAGTCTATAACGGAAAAAAAGGAAAAAATGTTTCCAAGTAGAGAAAGTATCACAGCCAGGATTAAAAACTCCAGTACAGCTTTGTCCATTAGCAATATAATTCAAAAATTGTCTGTGTTCTGAGGAGGAAAACCTAAGTAGAAAATCTTTTGCTTCTGAAAGGAATAGGAAAGGCACATCTGGATACACACTTCTGTCATGTAGTGACCTATACCTGTTCTCAAGTTCTTAAAGGTTATTAGTTTAAGTGACATGGCCGATAGCCTATGTTCAGCTTCATTAGGTGATGAAATGATTTGCACAGCAGGAAAGCTAACAAAGCACAAAGAGCCTGTGGGAAAGTCCAAGTTTCCTAATTCAATACCCTGTTACTTTTGTTTTAGGAACAGAGAGCTTCAGGTGCTGGTGATAAAATCTTATATCTGACCTCAGCGTAAAATTTGCATCAACAAAGACTCCAAGAACAGACAAGCCTCCAATTATTGCAAGTATTTCTAAATGAAATCTGGAAGGAAATCATACCTTTGTACTGTATATTGAAAGACAGACTAGGGAAAGAACAGGAAAAAAAATCAGAGGTGGAACTATATCATATCTGCTACTATCCAGCAAGAGATATGCTACTTTTCATAACCTCTGAATTTCACACTACTCCATTGCAGGTGGCAGCAAATATCAGACCCAGACCTTTCTGATCTCAGATCATATTTCTTCTCTGTTAGTGTTATACAGCAGTCATCATTAACAATATTAATATACCCGATAGTTGCAGAGCACTGAGAAGCAAAATAAATTAGCTTTTCCCCTTCTCTGCGCAGCCCTTTTTACACTGTTCTCAGTGTCAAAGTTAGCTGAGCTAAGTAACCTCTAACTTGACTTTATTACATAACCTGAAATGCACAGTAGAATAATTTTAAGTTGATTTAGTTAAGCACAGTGATAAAGCCAGGTTTTTAATCTTTATACCATTTATCTTTGACAGCTACACTACACCACTTCGGCCCTTTCTACATGGATTAAAATGCAAGCCAGTCTGTTTGGCTAACATACATTTCTGGCATTATGAATTCATAAGAATGTCATATCTCAGCATGTGATATCTGTGATAGTATTAAAAGATAAGTAATAACAGCAACAACGTTGGGCCCTAGCAGTGTGATTGAAGTTAAACCGCTGTCCACATTGGCACAACATTGAAGTATTCCCAGGAATACACTCTCTCTTCCCTCATCTTCTCCAGGAGCTGATCTACCAAAACATGCCTGAGAAGAAGGGCCTTTGTAGACCTGCCTTGCTCTACACTTCAAGAGCCAGATTCTCCATAGGTCTAACTTTATAATGAAATAGGAGCTAAAATTTAACAGAAGCTTGCTGGGCAAGACAGAATACAAAAACACACTGGAAAGCCCTGGTGTTTGTGGTGGTATTTTTCTTATAAATTCTTCTTCAGGACAGAAGTGTTACCTGCTAAATCAGTTGCCTGAATATTTTCATTCTTAGTATGGAAGCTGACATGGGTAGATGGCCTTCCTTGAGATACTGCCATAGGCTGTTCAAGCAGCAACAATTAATTTGACTGGTTACCTGAGGCCCAGAGGAGTTTTTTTGGTGGTGTTTTTTCTTTCTTTCTAGAGTCTTTGTTTCTTGCTCAGGCTTTGCTTCTTTCTAGGTTCCTGATTCAGTGTGTCTCTCCCTCATTTCACAGTGGGTCAGAAGTCCCCTCCATCCAAAGCTTCTGGGGGAATACAGAAGTACACATCTATTTTGCTCAGTGTTTTACAGGGTTTCAGAGTTTTGCCTGGAATAAAGCCTAACTGAAAAGAGAAGAATTCCTAAGACAGTGCTTGTCCCATCACAAAGCCCACAGAACTGGGGAGAAGGGTGTCTGGCACTGCAGTCCTCTGGCAATTTATCTCTTGACCACACTTCTGAACCACAGAAATACTGAAGCCAGAGCCAATGCCTCCTAGCAGGAAGCAGGATAAATCCAGTGTAAGAGAGATATTGTCCCAAAATCTGTGCAAGTTAAATTGTTATGATGGCCAAAGTATTATCATCCCCATTTACAGGTAAGAAAGGAACACAAGTTGATCCTCTGCCTTTCCTCAATGATACTTTATCTGTTTAACAAAAACTACACATGTGCAATTCCAGATGCTCAATAATGAACAAAAATATTATGTGGCAATGAGACAATAAACAAAGGTGAATAATCTATCCAATTAAAGTAGCTAATAGAATTAGGCAGCTACTATAAATTATTCCAAACCATAATGATGAGTATTCACTAGGTATATCTGTTCAATATAAGTTACAGAAAGCCTTTTGGAAATTTCACTGAATGTTCTCCGTCACCATTGAAGTATCTATGTAGTATTCATTTTCTGCACAGTTTTAGTTTTTACCTTTGCTTTCACCTGAAAGCTGAAACGAATGCTCACCCCTGCACAGCAAACAAACAAACAAACAAACAAAACCCCCCAAACAAAACAAACAAACAAAACAAAGCAAAAAAGTGAAACAGTAAAACAGCTTTTTTTTTTTTTTTTCCTTTTAGAATCTGGTGGTTACAATTGCAGGGAAAAAAACATGATTTGTACTTAATGCACACTGTTACCCCATGCACAACCACTAAACCATCACACCTGTCATGAGAAATTAAGCAAATCAAGGGCCAGTAAACATTGAACTTAAAGAGCAAATCAACAAACAGGTTTTCTTGCAGATATTTTTGGAACCATGAACCACAGGAAAATGCAGGGAGAACAAAGCTCCTTGGTTTTCCTCTTCAAGCCATGGTGAAAAGCATGGACTACAATCAAAGCATTCAGGGCATCAGCAGAGTTGGATTTTTCAAAAGGGACTTTTTCAGCTATTTTATTTATCAGCTTATATTGTTTTGTCACTGCATTTACATAAAGCTGGACATGCTTATAAAAGAATGTGTGAAAAAGAGGTAGACTAACTTGGACAGCACAAGTGTACTTCTACCTCTCCCCTTGTATCCAGTTTTGACTTTTCAAAGCCATTTCTAACATAATTTGGCTTCAGAAATAAGGAATTTATGAATTCATGAATTTGATAAAGGTCACACTCTTAAAGTTACTAGTGGTTTGATTTTAAGGTGCGCTCTGCTGCTGTATTCTGATCACTTACAGTGTTTCACAATTATGTCTTTCTTAAAAGTAAAGGGCTATCCCAAATATATTAATTCTAAGGTACTACCAGTCTTTCTGTTGCTCTTCTACTATATGATGGGCTCTTCATCTTATCTCATGCTATTGCTTAGAACTGCTGTGTTCAGTGAAGCTCCTGCTGTGCTTCTCTCCAGAAATGGATGTAATTCATTGATGACTACAGGGATCCTTTTACACATACTATAAATCAATGTTGCTGCCTTTCAGACAGTCAATAAAGACTGCCAAAACTTTGAATGCTGACAATGAAAGGTTCACAGTATATTCAAACAAATGTCAAAAATGAAATAGTCCACTTCCAACGGGTAAACTTTGTGGCTTCCTCAGAGCTGCAAATGTCCATTAGCCCTGTGTGATGATTTTACACTGCTGCAGAAGTGATGGAGCCAAAACCTATTTTCTTCTCAGCACCTATCTGAACTTCACTTTATTCTAAATATCATTCCAGAGTTTTCTGATTTTGAGAGGTATTTAAAGCCTTGCTCCTAAAGTTTCCTATTTATAAAAAACACTTATAATTTTTCAGTCAAAGGTTGCCTCTAATCTGCCTCAGGTATGAGAGAAGAGACTAGGGAATGGAAAGAAAATGAATAGAAGTGCATTTCAAGAGGCTGTTTAGCAAGTGTACATCTTAAAGAAGAACAAGTCTAGGTCTTTTAAAAAGATCCAAATATTCGCCTTGCTCTCAAGACTCCCAGCAAGTGAGATGCACTCTAGATGGAATAACTGCCTCCATAGGGTAAGAAGCATAAAAACACAAGATCTTTAAAACTTATTCCCTAGTTCTAACCTACTTATGAATTCAAAGGAAAAAAATACCCATTGTTTCAATTATGAGTAATATTTCCAGGAGTATTCTCAAACTTCTTTTGAGGCTTCCAGTTCTGTTATTGAACAAATTCTATTCATCCTGGGTGGTGGATTGGTGCACAAATACTTGCACTCCAAAAAATAATCCACTATTCCATGAACTAAAAGAGGAGTTTCACAGGTTCTCAACATGTATCTACTTAGGCTTACAACAGCTCCTGGTTCATTGATTCTAACTGGACTCTCACTGGTAGAGATATGCACATACCAGGAGTTTGCAGACTCAGATCTTCATCAATCATCTTTATTTTCTCTTGACAATTAACATGTCTCAGACATTCTGCCACATTAGGTTAAAAAGCAGGTCACAGTTCTGAAGTTAAAAATAAAACAGTCAACATCTAAACCACAACCATGAAAAATGCTACTGACCTCTTTTTTGGCATAGCTTTCCCTCACCTTCAGGTCCCTTCCAAGAGTTGGATGCAACTGAGTAGCACTTTCTCTAGGGCACATTTATTAATTTGGTTCTGAAGCCATGCAGCAGACATTAGGAGGTTATCTTATTGACCAATACTGCAGACAGTAAAAATTCTAAGACTATACCATCTTAACACCATTGTCCAATTTAACTTTTATTTGATGCAACCATTCTGAAACACAGTGCTAATTTGTAATGAGTGTTAGACTTTTAAGAAAGTTTTGAATGCTGAGGAAAGTCCACTATGCCACCCTATTTAGACTGGTAAGCAACCTTACTTATTAGATTTGGCCCAAAATTACTGCAACGTAATGAGGACCAGAACGTCTTGCCTTTCTGTGAAGGCTGTAAATGCATCTTCTTGTACTTAGGTAAATTGTAATAGATGATGTATCTAATTTTGCAACATATCATCCCTCACAAAATACAGCCAAAAAAATGGAAATTGGATGTGACAACATGAATAATGTTCCATCCCCACTTGTCAATTTGTTCCTGCTGTCAAATCAGTAAAACTATTTAAATAATTTTGAAAACAGTGACATTTTCATGTTGAAGCCTTACACTTGTCTGCTGTGTATATGAAGCTGTATGTTTATTTTAGGGGAGATGGGGAAATATTGTTAGGTTAATGCAAGGAAAGGAGAAATGGTGCCCCACATAAATACTTTATTTACAGAATAAAAATATAATGGATTTTTTTAAAACTGCCTGGCAGAAAAACATGAAAATTTTCAAACCCTTATCCAGCTACTTGAGAGTCCTGTTTCTGCCACTGACTGTCACCAGGCACTTCAAAGAAAGTTTGCACACACAAGACATTCACCTCAAGCTTAAGGTCCTGGTGAAAGGCTGAAATCTGAAATTGTCTCAGGTTCTCAGAAGGCTTGCAGAGCATATCACAGCAGGACAGCAACAGAACGTGCAGTACTGAGTACTTTACTAATCCCACTGCACTTCAGCATTCATTACAAACTATGGTTATTTGGTTTAGACCTTCAAGAAAATGTTTCAAGAACCTTCTACAAAAAAAAAAAAAAAGGAGAAAAAAAAAACCAAAACAAACAAAAACAAACAAACAAACAGTGAGACTGAGAGTACCTATGAAAATTTATAATGATTTTATTCCTAAAGTGAATATTCTATTCACATATATTGAGAAACTACTGCCTTCAGTGATTACCTGCCACGGTCAATTTTAGGGTGTAATTGCTGGTGTGAAAAACAAAAAAATCTCTGCTTTGAATTTCTCAGTATGTTTGCCTATAAAGTTTCAGATAAATTTTTGTATAGAAATTATAGAAAAATTGACGTGCTTTTACTGGATATGTGCTTTTTCCAGAGATATTGTTCACCAATCTTGTATTCTACTTGAGACAGATACAGATCCTTATACCAGCTCTTCACTGGCTTGTCCCTTATGTCACACTCAGCCTATTTCAATCTCTTTCAATTGGTGTAAATAGCAAGATACCCTTTGTTTATTGAAGATACATTTAGGTGGGTCTCATTCTAGTTCTTTCTAGTGAAAAGTAAAGCAATTAAAATTGTGTCAGAGACCTACACATGGGGTCTCTCACTGCAGATATAAAACTCCAGAAAAGTAACCCTTTTTTTTTTTTTAACTGTCTGAAAGTTTATTTGGTTTGAGATCAAATTTATGATTTGCCCTTTTGCTAGTGCTTCATAGCCAACTGAAAAGTTGGTATTTGCTCTTCCTCACCTCATCACCTCAATAAGCAATGGAGCTTGATCTTCAAATTGACCTCTGTGAGGCAGTGAGGATTCACCTCCTTCTGCCGTAGCTGTGTTTAGGATACAGGAAAAAGAGGAGCAAAACCTTTATGCTAATCAGCAGCTATGACTTGAAGAAACTAACAATAGATAAGTCACAGAAGAAGTTGCTGCTTTAAAGTCACTTTTATGATTATTATGGTACTTAAAACACATCTATAGTGTTTTGTTCCTTAATGCTAAAAATTACCATGAGAAATTTCTTTCTCTAAAAGTTAAGGGTCAGTAAAGTTTACATCAAAAATGAATAGGCAAATTGTAGCAGGCAAAGTGGGCCTGGCAGATAATCAAAATGCATTTAAACCTATAATTTATAGCATTAAAATTTGTAACGTGACTGAAGTTTAGTTTCTTAATACATAAACTGATGTGCATGCGCATTTGCACAGGTGTATATAATATGCACACAGACATGCAGAGGCACAAGGTTGCAGTCAATTTCCCAAGCTGTGAGACAAATGCATGGGCAGAATTGCCTCAGTCTCTAGACAAAGAGGACTACTTTTCATCTCATGTAAATTCACAGAAGACAGGGGAATTACACTGGAGAGAGGTTTGACCCAGAATGTCAACAATTTTGAGAAAGAAGAGCTTTTATTTATTATGCAATTATTCACACAGAGGGACTTGCTTTCTCTTTTAAGAGGATGTGTCATGCAGTTTGATGTCTGCTGCTTCTTTTTCAGAAACTGCTTTCCCAGTTCAGGTGATGGCAGAACAAGCAGTGTCAGGAACATACATATTCAATTTGCCTGTGTTTGCAGTAGGAATGTAAAGCTTGCAAGCCAACCATACTAAGATATGTTGCATGTCCTAGGACAGCGGAGAAAATGGGATTCCTCCTGCCTGGGTGAAGAAAGATTGAGATGAATTGTGATGCATCTTCCCTACATCTGTTTTCTGCTCTTTTTTAGATCTTTTCCCTCCCTTTTCCTTCCTTTGACAGTATTTTAGTTCATTTGGCTACCAGTGGCACATCTTCCCTCTAATGCATGTCTAAAACTCAGTAAAATAGGACCACGGAATCCTTTCTGGCACCAAGGCAAGTAGTCCAGGCTAACTTGTATACTCTGTGGTATTTCTCTCAGGGTCTGCTTTCAGTTGTATATGATTTCTCTATGGTCCCAACATAATTATAATTGTTTTATAAATTCTTTTCACTTAAGACCCAAAGACCAAACACACACTTACATAGTGGGGGTGGTTGGGTAGAAAAAAATGCTTTAGTTTCTTCTTTGGCCCTTGTTTAACAACATGCACACACTGATTTTAACTATCCTACATTCCTGCAATCTCAGGTAGCTTTCTGGAACAGATTTACTAGATGTCCCTATACCTTCTTGTATGCCAGCTGGCATCATGGATGCCACTAGGCAGTAGTTACTGGAGCCCTATAATGGGATTTCTTTTGCTCAAGTATAGAAGTAATTCCACAGAAAATTACTACCAGTGCCTCTCTTTCTTCCTTCTAACCAAGTGTATTACCTTGCTCATACATCTAAGACCAACTTAGCCCCACCCAGTACTAGACATTCAACCAAATGTTTGAATCACCGTCAGCTTCCCCTGTGTTTAAAGACAAGAGGTGGGTAGATTCCTTTAAGGCAAGTCATGTCAGAACCGCATTATTTAGGGTAGTGTCTGTATTTTATTTCTGAAAATATGGTGCCAAAGCAATCTTATTTGAGCTTAATATTTGAAAAATAAAACTCGAAGAAAAGGCAGGCCTTGGCAGAAATAAACTGACTTACTGTCATGTCTCTCAATGAAAGTAGTTATTCAGTTCTGGATCTCTCTATCAGCAAATCCTTTTCCCAGAACCAAAATCCAGACCCCATATAAAGTTCCAAAGCAAATTCATCCTACATCTCTTGGCAGCTAGTTTCTATAGGAACAACCTCAGGATCCCTGTCATGACTCATCATATTTATTACTCACCTTATACATCAGGCATTTAGAGGTAAGCATTAATGTCAAAATCTCAAGAAGCTGCCAACAAACACAGCTTCCAAGTTCAAATACTCAGTGGGAGCAAGTCCCTCTATAAGAACTCTGTTTCTTCATAGCCACCATCACTTGCTTGCTGTCTTTCAAAGAATGCAGTTATTTAACAAAGATCAAAATGCAGGACATACACAGGCTACAAACATATCAAGAGATTCACTGTCTTGATATCTCATAAAATTGCCTCTCATGTATAGTCCCTAAGCAATGTGCATGCACTCTTTAAACTACAATGATTTCCAGTATAGAGAGTTGGTATGTGGACTGCCCAAGAATGAAATGATGAAGACAGTCACTGAAGTCCTGGGGACAAAATTGCTAAATTCTGTATCAGGATTTAAGAAAAGGCAGCACAAGATAGTTGCTAGGAAAATATAATGCAATCTTCACCAAAAAAAGTTATTTTGGCTTGGAGTTTAATCAGTGTCTTAGAAATTGCATGCTAATTTACAAACCACTAAATTCATGGTTAGTGTAACTGTTATGAAACTATATCTTCACATTGTAAGCTGAGAAATAACAAATGATGATTTACAAAATGACAGTCAGTATATCAGCACATGTAGGGATACATCTGATTTTCCTGCCCATGTGCCAGAAAACAGCTTTTATCTTTATGTGATAAAAATCTTAAACAGCAATAACTCTTCATCCTCAAGCTCAGGAACAGTATGGTGCCAATCATGGGATGAGGTTCGGAAGAAATTGCTTACAGAAATATTGTGATGAACAGATTTTTCCTCCAGTAGTGCCTTTGAAATATATATCACACAAATTATTGGGCTATATTGTCAGTTCCAAACTTCCAACAAAGTATCTTCTATAGTCCTTTAAACTGTCTGAGACAGATCACTCTAGCCACAGTGACACATAACAGTCAGTGTGGTCACCAATAAAGCAAAGACAAAGAAAACAACATAATTAAAAAAATAAGTTATCATTGCATAGGGACTGGATCAATACAGCGGCAATAGTTTAAATGCACTGTCCGTATGGAGAATTTTATGTCTGAGTCCAGAGCACTTCTGTGTGCCAATCTTATAACAGAAGACCTAGCTCCCTCTCCCCACACCCGAAACACGTAGATATTCACCATGATCAAATTAATTCAAAATGCACCCCATAATAAGTATTTTAAAAAAGATAGATATTGTCCAATGTATTATTAAAGCCTAATGGGGTCCCCTAGGTCCCAATTAGGAAACTAATTAAAAAATGTTTGAGTTTAAAAAGCTGCAGGTAGGGAGTTCTGCTCTCAGCTGCCTTGAATTAGCATATTAATGGCATCACACCTCTAGCTGGAAGGAAAGGCAGAGGCCCAGCACACATTTTGTCAGGCAAGCACAGTGTTTTTTGAGCACTCCTACTTCAATCCAAGGAAAGAATTACACAGCCAGGCCTGACCAGCAACAAAAAAGTTACAGTAAGAGAAATGTACTGGGCAAAGTATTTGCAGGTAGTGGTAATTAAGGGAAAAGGTATTGTTATTGGAGCAATATGAAAAAGAACAAATGATAATCCAAAACAAAACCCAGGAGCTTTCTGGCTTGGATGTGAAAAGACATTTGTCAATGACCTTGACCCCTAAAGAGCTATGGCCTCAGTTTCAACATACAGTGAGGTTCTGGCACAAACCCAGAAAGTTGCTTTAGAAAGGCCCTTGAAATCTGTGTTAACTTTCATCCTCTTTGAAAATTTAGGACAACTGGACACAGTTGTTTCAAACTGAAACCCACAAAAGGTGGTTTTAGTTGGATATTTCTTTATTTTTTTGCTCAGAATTCTTAAACATTAAGCTGATGCTGGTATAGTGCCTAAACCCACTTTCATCCTAGAAGTCGGTTACCAGACCACTCAGGCACTTACTGAACCATGCAAAACTTTGTCAGCACTGTGGACCCCATCAATGGTAGGAGAGGGAATTTCCCACTGCAGGTGCCTGGCCTGCCATGCTACCTTTCGCTTCCCAATCTAACACAGTGTCTTTCACACAGAAGCAAAGCAGCAACTTGCAAGGCACCTTTGCAGCTATTAAGGAAGTTGCTTAAATAAGGTGCTCGAGAGACTCAATATGAAGTTCAGTTCTTGGTGAATTAAGAGAAAGGAAAGCACTGGGAAGGGTGGTTTTGACAGGCTGTCAGAAAAGCACAGAATGGATAAACTGGTGAAACTTATGGAAATTTGCACAATGATAACTATTACTTGAAAAGAGGATGAAAGTGACTCATGCTTTGGTGGAAATGGGGCATTTTTATGTTAACAACATCACTTTTGCTTCAGGCAGATCATTTGGCAGGAGACATTGGAGGGTGTGCACATCATCAAGGATTACTCTGGTGGATAAGGTTTAAAAAATTACAAAATTGTGCCAGGATCTCTGATGATAGAGGTGCTGGGAAAATAATTGGGGATTATGAGTTTTTATCATCTTGCTTCATTGTGAATAAAAAAAAAAATAGCCGTGAAGGACCACCTTGACATTTTCTTTCTCCTGGATAACTATACATTCTTTAGGCTCATGAAGGCAGTCCACTGCAGAAACACAAGTCCAAATGCAGAGGGAATCTTTCTTGGTTTTAGCTCAAGGACTCCCTGTTCTCTGTAGCTTCTCAGGTTACAACAGCTCACTTACACATGTACAGTTTTCTTGCAAAAAGATCTTTTTCAGGTTTTGAAATGGTTCTTCTCCCAAAAAGGATGTGTTAAGTAAAGGAATGAAAATGCAAAACCAAGAAAGTCATAGTTATAGCTCCCATAGCACCTGTAACTCAGCTGTCCCCAACAGTATTTCATAATATTGAATTTGCTGCTAAATTTATGCCTGTATGTACAGTACAGTATAGTGATTTTGACAAGTCAGCTTGTAGCCTGTTCAATATTATAGGCCAGCTTTACATCTGTTTTTTATCTGCTAGTCTCTTGACCCTATTCTAGTCTCCAACCACAACTTATGTTGTAGGCCCTGGACTAGACACCTCTTTAGTTTCTCCCCTGGGGAACTAAGCAGCACCTCAGCTAAGTCAGTACTTCTCACATGCTGCTTCTTTTGAAAATGTTCTTCCCAGTTCCAAGAGCAGAGTATTTCTCAGCCTGTGCAGAGAAATGACATTGTGTCTTCGTGAAACACTTTGCTAAGCTTGTATAACTACTAAATACCACATTGCATGTGGGCTGAAACAAAGCTGTTTTCTGGAGAGTGCTGCTTATGAATCCCAAGGTTTGTAGATGCATATTCAACAATATTCAGAGACTACCTAAGTGTTGTGCACATCAACACTTTCTTTGGAAATGCCACCTAAAAATGTCAAGTGATGCCAACAATTTAAATCCAGACTCTGAAAACCTTCGTGTATGTGAGCTGCCCTTCATGCAAGGAAGGGAAATAAGTGCATGAATCCCTCTTTCTTCTTTCACAGCCTGCCCTCAAAGGGCACCCAGAGACCTCATGCCTTGTACCTTTGAGTGTAAGATTTTTAAAAAAAGATGCAGTATTGCCTACTATGCCGCAGACACCAGGAATAGCCAGTGTAAAGAAAAACAATTCTTTGTGGAAATTCCTGGAGTGTTGTTAACTTCTATAATTGGATATATGTTCTGAAGAAGATGCACAGAAACAAAACAGTCATCGTGATCAGAGAAAAGGTTAGTCTAACTCAATATTGTGTCTCTGGGGATACTGTAAATGTAAAGGAAAAAGTATAAAAACAGGTAAGCACATAACAATACTTTCCTAAACACTCTCTAATGATTCAGATATTTGTAGCTTTTAAACTGTGCCTTTAAAGTATGCAATTCATCCCTCAAGAGGAAGTCAGGTCATGAAAAGAGAATGAAAAGAAAGCAGTTGCTAAGAGTGGATGCATATATTGCCACAGCAACAGTAGTTGAGCTCTTGAATCTGTACACAGTACAGTTGCTGTTTTGAGGCAGTACGAGAGGACTTGCTCTCATTCTAACCCTCATAGTTCGGCAGGCCAACAGCAGCTTTGTACTGTTTCCTTCAGACCTATGTACTTGCCTAAATTCATAAACTTTTTCTTTTATAGATCAACCACTAAAGTGAGAAACAAATAGTTTTCTTCTCAAATGCCCTAT
Source organism: Pyrocephalus nanus (assembly GCA_038380795.1). Lineage (NCBI taxonomy): Eukaryota > Metazoa > Chordata > Aves > Passeriformes > Tyrannidae > Pyrocephalus > Pyrocephalus nanus. The sequence goes on along the minus strand of CM076265.1, from coordinate 43,441,265 downwards.
ATTCATGTATAGATGTTGATTGTAAATAAAATGCATTCATGGCTTTATTTTGCTGAAGACTAAGATCCCTCTAACTTCTTAAAATCCCTACTGTCACTGAAGCTGGTTAAAAAAACAGGAAATTCTTTCAGAACACTGTATTACAATAGTTTTGCATTTATTATGCAAATCAAGTAGTTGTCTTAAAAAATTTAGTGAAATATATATATACATATATAGGAAATGGCAAAACAAAATGATGACAGTCTTTGCTGTCAGTTTTTTTGAGGTTTGTAAATTTCAAAAATTTAGGTATAATAACGGGGTTTCCACTAAGCTAATTATATGGAAAACAGACAAATACATACAGTTATGCAATTAAATAAGGACACAGATCAATGCCCTGTTATTTTAGCAAGGTTGTACAAGATCCAAAAGGGAATATAAATACAGATCAATGGGGAAGAAGAAGATATCAGAGAGTTTGTTTAATCAGCTCTTTACAGTTGCTTAAAAACAGTTCTGCAAAAATACCCTGGGAATAAATAGCTGACATTTTTCTCTATGTTGCATCCCTCAAAGTTACATTTCATTTATTCTAAATAGACTATAATATCTGGAGTGCAAGATGGCATATCTAGTGGCAATTGGGTTTTCAAAGAATTAGGACTTTAGTTAGTGATATTTCTGGACTCTGGAACAAGTGCTTTGGAGAAATGTTGCCTACTCCAACTCTGCTTTTCTAGCAGTAAATAGAATCAGCACCAAAGAATATTATTACTAATTTATCATCCTAAGCTGATAGTGCTTCTAAAATCACTTGAGAGGGTACACAAAAATCCATGTCCCCTGAAACCTTGTGCCAAGATGCTGCCAGCATACTGACTCAAAGGGACAGTGTAAAACTCCACTTCCCAGGAGAACTACCTGGGTGTTCCCACCAAGCCTGAGCATAACACTAACTCACTGGACTTTGTGTTTTGCAGGTTCCTTCCCCCACCCTGAAGGATCAAGACAGCAACCATCATTTTGACAAATGTACATCAAAATTGCAGAACCAAGTCTCATCACTGGATCCAAGGGTGATAACTGTGAATCCTTCTCTCTCCTTTTTTCATGTTCTCTTTATCTCTCTCTTTCTTCTCCTAATTTCTTAAAGTTTGCTAAGTTAAGTTTGTGAAGTGCTCCTTTGGATGTTCTTTTAAAATTTACCAAGTACCTTATTCTGCCTTAATGTTCTAAGATTTGCATGTAAAAATTCATTAATGAACCTCTTGTGAATTTTTTTGTTTCTCCAGCACACCACCGAGAGTAATTCAAACAACCTTTCCCTAAACTCACTGAGCAGACAGGGGCATAACACACATCCTGCTATGCTCCTGCGCTAATCCATCAGGCTCCTCACAGGCAGGCCTGCAAACCTAACAGAAAGCAAAATCAGTGTAATGCCCTCCTGATGTTCTATTCAAGGTAAAATGTTTGAAATTATTGGAAGCTGAAGAACTACATTAACAGACCGTATTGCCCTTGGCTGATTTCTAAACAACCTTATGGGGTCCTGTGAAATGCACTGAGGAGGGCTCCAGGAAAGGCAATCACTCTATCTGAAGGAGGACACAGAGGAAGAATGTGGAAGAATTGTGTGAGGTGGACTGGGGCCACTATAGGCCTGTCTTGAAGACAGTGTATATGCAGCAATTTGCTTTTGCAGTTTATTTCCAGTTTATTATTATTTGCAGTTTATCTTGCAAGACTACCCTGGTGAGAAGCAAAAAACTCTGGCCTTTATTTTAACTAGGTGTCTTAAGACTAAGTCTGGAGATGCAGAGTCAGGCAATTAATGGGACTCAGCCCTTGTCTTGGTGCACATAAAAAGAAGTCAGAGAATGAATATCTCACTTTTCTGTATGTTTCTTCTTCACAACTTGTCTTTTACCAGATCCACTATACACCATGTCATACATTATTATCTAGAGAACTATAAACTCTTTACACTGGGAAATAGGAACTACATTTTGGTTCTGTGTTTGCATCTAATACAGTTGAGTAATTAGCACTCTACACTTTTACAACAGTCTATTTGTTTCTCGGGCCACTGCTTCAAGCTGCTCTAACTTCATTTTTGCCAGCCAATTCTTTTGCCCTCTATAGTCTGCTTAAGATGCATGTTTGCTCTGAGCCAAATCACCTGATATGGGAAGAATCTGGTCCCTGCCCAGATGCAATGAATTGGCTGTTACTGTGAAGTTATTCAAAATTTTGCAATGGCAGCACTGTTGCAAGCATCTTGTTTTATTAGTTCCCAATTTATATTAATTCCATATGCTGCTGTGTATTAATAACTCTCTTCTCTCTTGCCTTTGGAAATAAAAAATGTGATTTATCAGCAGCCTCTTTATACTGCCAGCATATAATTGCACGTGGGCTAATTGATAAAGTTCTGAGGGAACTATACTAAGGGATCAATCCTTTTATTGCTGCAGAAATGAGCTTCTAATGGTTGGCTGGCTAGGCCTCCTGGCCTTCGCGGGAGAGGCAAGCTTTATCCATCCCCTCTCTGTCTGCCCATTAATCATTGGTCTCCCATAACAGTATATCAAGGGCAACAGAACTGCACTATCAAAAATTAGGAGCCGAAACCAAGACTTATTGCATGTCATTATCTCCACTAATATGTAAATATAATAACTCTGCAGATAATTTCCTTACATCATTTGAGAAGAAGCCCTGGATAGCTTGTGGCCACAGTAAAGACACATTAGGTTTATCTTCTTTAGGTCAATGTTTCACATCCTGGCCAGTGTAATAGTGACCTACAGTCATTAACAAGTGACAACTTGTTTAAAACCTTACACTCTTGGGAAGCTGCCTGTCATCACTGATAGCTGTAACTCTCATAGCTCATTCCTTCTGCAGGCCAGAGAGCAAACCTGCTGATTCAACTGCACTCCCAAGCCTGGAATAGGTGGATGAAATTTAGTGCTGAAAAAAATATTTTACATGTGAAGGAAAATGTCAAGAAAGAGCGGAGGACTTGAAACTGGTCTGTTCAGGTAATGGAGCTTAATGTCCATTATCTGTGTTACTTGGGATAGAACAGGAATAGACTTGTTGTCACGTGTTGTCTGTCCAGTTTATATTAACAAAACAGGGACCTGAGGGACCAGCTACACATTCTTCTTTAGGACTTTATTTAGTATTACGAGTAAGACTTAGGGTTACCCAAAATATTCCAGAGGCAGCAGTTGTTACAAACATAGTTCCTCATCACAATATAAAGTCCCATATTTGGCACCAAGGAAGCCACCTATCCTGACTGATTCCAAACTGAGTCCTAATGCAGCTGAGGATCCAACTTCTCTCCCTGCTGTAAGCCCATAACCCAAGGAGAAAACAGACTCCAATCTGAGACATATGATTCAAGTGCCTTGCCATGTTTGGTGAAACTATCTTAATTTACAAGACCAGTAGTCTTTTTTTCTTTTTCCTGGAGATTATAGACCTCATTTTTGGGGAAGTACCTTTAACCCCAGCCAGCCGTCAAGCACCATGCAGCTGTTCATTCACTCCCTCACCAGTGAGACCAGGGAGAGAATGGGAAGGGTAAAAACAAGAAAACTTGTGGGTTGAGATAAAGACAGTTTAACAGGAAAAGCAAAGCAAAACAAATAAGGAATTAATTCACTGCTTCCCATGGGCAGGCAGGTGTTCAGCCATATCCAGGACAGCAGGCCCCATCATGGGTAACCATTACATGGGAAGACAAATGCCATCATCACTCCAAACATCCTCTCTCTTGTCCTTCTGCACCTCGCCTTACATACTGAGCATGATGTCATATGGCATAGCATATCCCTTTGGCTGGAGTCACCTTTCTTGGCTGTGTCTCCTTCCAGCTTCCCATGCACCTTCAGCCCGCTTGTTGGTGGGACAGTACAAGAAGCAGAAAAGTCATTGGCTCTGTGTAAGCCCTGCTCAGCAATAACAAAAACATTTCTATATTATCAAAACTGTGTTCAGCACAAATCCAAAACACAGCCCTATACTAGCCACTGGGAATAAAATTAACTCTACCTCAGCCAAAACCAGCACAGCACCTCTTCTCAGTTCCCAACAGCAGGACTGAGTGAGAGGCTTCACATATTGCTAAAAGACAGATTTGTGGACCCACAGAGAATGATCACGTAATCTGCTTTACTGCAACCTCTGGGTAGGGAAGGAAATACAGCAGATGGACATGCACTGCTGACAGACCAACAACCAACCACACAGCACAGCTACACATTCTGTCTCAAAGGAAGTGTTCTCTATCGTCCAGTCAGGATGTTACCTAGCAATTGAATGAGCCTGCTTCCTCACTGATCCATCAACTATTTTGCAAGTCACCTCCTTTTCAGACAACATATTTATTTTCCATTTGAAGGAACCATACACCATCTTGCATGCAACAGCAACACTGGACTGTGTGAGGATACACACAATTCTTTAATTCTCCATCATTAAAAACACTGGCCAGGCTAAATAACACTAGGCTCACTGCACATAAAGTAAATTACACCATCACATCTTCTGTCACATGTTATTTCTGCCACAGTGCAAATATTTGGATGATAGTAACTGATGAGTGCAGTGTGTTTGAGCACATGGTGTTGAGGGAAGGAACAGCAATCTACATGTTCAATAAACAGAAGTAACATCTTATTTCCTGTTACATCAGGCAGTTACATCGTGATCTAACATGCAACTCACATATCATAGAATCGTAAAATGGTTTCAAATGGAAGAGGACCTTAAAGATTGTCTGATTCCGAACCCCCTGCCATGAGGAGAAATAACTTTCACTAGACCAGTTTGCTTAAAGCCCCATCCAAGCTGGCCTTGAACACTTTCAGGGTTGGGGCATCCACAGCTTCTCTGGGTAACCTCTTTCAGTGCCTCACCACCCTACAGTAAAGAATTACTTCCTAATATCTAGTTTAAACCTACTCTGTTATAGTTTCAAGATATTCACCCTTGTCCTGTCACTACATGCCCTTGTAAAAATTCCCTCTCCAGCTTTCTTGTAAGCTCCCTTTAGGTACCGGAAGGCTGCTTTATGGTCTCCCTGTAACCTTCTCTTTGGCTGACATGTAGCTATCCTTCAAAGAGGAGGACATAAAAAAGATATCTACAGCCTATTTTTTCAGAAGGAAGTCTCCTCATTGAATGCAAAGATTGTTCTAAATACTGCTGAGTAGGAAAGAATACGAAAAAACCACAGTGATTTCAAAAATCAAATAGTTCCTTATTAGAAGAGTTACATTTAGAGAAGCTAAAACTGCAGTTAAATTTCCAGTCTTAGGTGTTCAAATTGATTTTTGGTGCCACCTCTGCACATTTGCTCTTGCCTCTGATATGCTTCCCTGATTCTCCTCCTGACCCCCCAAATTCTAAACAGTTACAAACAGCCAAGTAGCTAACACAGGAGAAGGCAAATGGCACTTGGGAAATTTTTTCGAACATCACATTTTGTATATCACTCACTGCCCATGAAGTCTTAGACAACTATTTTCATCCCAGTCCCTGGAATTCTTCCTCAGACAGAGAGGGATGCAAAGAGGTCTACTGCCTGGAGTCGAAATGGAAAGGCAAGGTGTTGTCAGGACAGCTATGGCACTGCAGTCCAGTCTGCCAGCTTCAGTAACTCTATTTAGGATGCAAAAGTACAAAAGCAACCCTTAGCATCCTAGGAAGATACAAGAACTTTGTGATCTGCCTCTTAATGAAAAAAAGAGAGTAAGAGACTCTGGAATGATACATTTACTTCTAGTTTCTGTTCGCAGAGTTTAAATTTCTTTGGTAACCGACAAAGTATTTTCTTTTAGTTTTGGTGTGAGAAGAAAAGGATGAAAGAGGGAAAAAACCTAGAGAAATGTAGTATTTAATTTTGCTTTCATTCACTATCCTGAGCAGCAGTAAGCTTCTGCCAGCGTTACTGTTTTGAACATTAGATTTCTGCTCTAGTGTATGCTATTTACCTATTGCAGGAATCTGCTTTTTCCTGACAAATGGTCACGATGTGTGCACTAGACTCTGGACTCATTCCTTTTGTAACAAAGAGTCACTCTGTCCAGGCAATACATGGTCTGGGTGCCCAAGCATGAATTATCTGGGATGGCTAGAGCACATTTCCCCAGTGAAAATACGGACAATACAAGGACGTGGAATCTGAAAAATGTATCCTCAACTTAAACACAAGTTATAAGTTCAGGCTTTTATGTTTTGCCTTGCACTTCTGGAAGAAGACACACTCATGATCACTTCATCACTGACTCATTTGTGCCCTGATTTTTAAATAGTCACCCAGCCACTCAGGAACTACACTGAGGGGGACAGAAGGTTGAACTCCCAGTAATTTTTCTTATTTTCCAGTCAAAAAAGAAAATTAATATTTGTTTAAAGACACATATAAGACCTTGCCACTGTGGTAGACAAGATTAGTAAACAATTTTTTCCTTTAATCTTTCCTTTATCCTTCAAATTAGAAGTGGCAAAATGAAAAATTTTTCTTTTTATACTTTGAAGCATCAGTAGTGAGAAAAATCTTTTTGCAAGGACAAATCAATTTAATATTTTAAGATAAATACTAGCAGGAACATTTAAAAGATTATTTCATAAAAAGATTCTTCTGTTCTTATTTACATGCTTTCTTAATCTGCATAGAGTTTAGCTTTTGGCCTCACATCATCTGTCGCAGGACAAGCATAGCATCCACCACCCTCAGTAATGAGACACACACTGCCAATGAGCCACTGTTCATGAACCATATTTTAGAAATGGCCACTAACCTGATTAGTTAACCTTTATCCATGACCCAGTTCTGTAACATGTTCTACCCTTCCCCTTTGCTCCAGTACAAAAAGCACAGAAAATGGAAACTAGACAAGATTGGAACCAATGCCTACGTTTTACATTATTATTGTTAGCAATAATATAAGATAGAATTGTGCTCCAGATTTCTAATTTGGGGTTTGCGACCAGTTTGTCTGAAGTTAAGCAGCTACAAGAAAGGCAGCAGCCAGTCAAAGCCCTTTCTTCTAGAGCAATCTGTCTTTGGCCGTCAGCAATCCAAATGCATAGCTGGAACATCTCTTTAGGGAATGTTTCTCAGGCATATCCCCTTGCACAGGTGATGTGCCTGAAATGGGTAGAAGAGCAATGTAAGCCCCTGCCAGCCCTGCACTATGGAGGACAGAGTCAGTCTAAAGGCAATGAAATACACTGCCAGTGGAAGCTGAGGGCTGAATAATCAAGTCCTGTTCCATCAGACTTTGCTTCTTAAGCCTGTTACTTATTTTCTAGTAAATTGGAAGCTGTCAGGATAAACAGGCTTTCTGAGTCAGTCCATGGGAACAGCTGGACACCAAGTATAAAATGCTACAGTTTAGAAAGCAACATCTAAGCCCTTATTAGATCTAGTAAAGACTCATACTCACTTTCACAGCACTCACTCATGACTGTAGGACAACCATACTCCCCACCTCAATTTAAAATAGATAGAGGTGTATCTTAAAACAATTAGCAATTAATAGAGTTGGCATGCAGTGAAGCAGCAGAAAAATTAGTGCCATCAGTTATCTTTCAATATCCACTGCAATACCGAATAGAATTCTCATCTCCACATTATGACACAGCTCAGAAACAGAACTACTATTGTTGTTAACTGAAATAAAACCCAATCTACAGGATTTCAAATCTCCTTTGAAATTCAGTTTATTAAATACATCTCCTATTAAGCCAGTTTCGTTATTTAACCAACACCAAGCAATAAAAGGACCTCAAGATTAAACTTGCCATTTAAGTGATTTATCTGTAAATCACAAGGAAAATGGTCTTGTATATTGCTTTCAAGCACAGATTAAAATATTGTTGCACAACTTGGCATGATTTGTACTCTCTACTTGGCAAGAGTTTGGTCCTCATATATAAGGGAATAAGCATCCTTATATGGAAGGTGCTATGTGTTAGCATTGATTCTTCTGTCACTTATAGGCACAACTCTGTTGAAGCACCCACCGAAGAGAAGAACCTGACACAGGTAGTAAAGACTCGTCATTATCCAGAACTCATGTAACAGGGGAGGTACAGGTCAGAAAGAGGTAGTAACGGCTTTAGGCTCGTAGACCTGGAAGTGATGCACATGGAAGAATTTTTCTCTCCTTTTTACGAGAAGAACTAGTGAAATCAAAGGAAAATAGTGGGCTGCAGGTGCAAAAGAAACAGTAGATTTCTCCTCACATAGTTAAGTTGAACTCACTGTCATAGGACATGGCAGCTGCTGCATGTTTACAAGGACTCAGAAGGCAATTAATTGGACTAAATCCCAGAATAAAAATCTATCATGATTTAATAAGTACAAAGATTCTACTTCCAGATGATGAAGTCCCTGAGCCACATATCATTAGATGCTGGAAGAGTGCACCATGGAATTTTTACTACAGGCTTAACCCAGTTTTTATAGTCACCCCAGGCACCCAGATCAGTCCAGCACAGGCATTTTACATTCATATTCAAGTACTAAAGGGAAAGACATCGTGTACAAACTTGGGTCAACAGAAGGAAAAAAAAAAAAAAAGAAATTACTCTTGGATAGGAATAAGGCCAATTACTACAGCTTTGTGCTGAGAACACCTCTTTAAGTATTGTGTGTGTATGGTGTAGTGTTTTTGACCCTGGCTGGATTCCAAATACCCACTGAAAGCCACTATAGCACTGAAATCACCCTCCCTCTGTGGCTTGGCAGAGGAGAGAAAAAAAAAACAATTAAAGAATTCCTGAGTAGAGATAAGAACTGGGAGACTCCTTTACTAACGGGCAAAACAGACTCAAAGTGGGGGTAGAACTTAAATTTTTTGCTAATAGGATAAAAGCTAAAGACTGAGAAATAAAACAGTCTTAAACAAACACCTTCCCCACCCCTCCCCAACCCTTCTTTCTTCCAAGTTCTCCCTCCTTCCCCCCCAGCAGTGCAGGGGCACAGGGAAGGGGGGTTGTAGTTTGATGTTGTTTTCCATAGGGTCAAGGGGGTCTCTGCACCCTAATGGTTTCCCACGGCCTGCAAGGGGACAATTTGCTTCACCATGGTGTTCACCATGGGCTACAGGGGGGCCACAGCCCTGAGTCCTTCCCCTGCTTCCGTAGGGTCCCTCCCTACAAGAGGCAGTCCTTGATGGACCTCTCCAGCACGAGTCCATCCCTTGGGCAAGAATTCCTCCTAATCTGCTGTCCCTTGGGTCACTTCTCCATTGGGGTGCAGTCTTTTACAGACTGATTTGTACCAAAGTGGGTCCCCCACTGGAGCCACATGTCCTACCAAGGACAACTTGCCACACCATGGGCTTCTCTCTCCATGGGCCACAGGTCTGCAGCAAGACTCTGCTTCGTCTTGGGCCTCCCACAGGGTCACAACCCCCTCATGCACCTACCTGCTCCAGCATAGGCTCCCCCACAGTCTGCAGGGGGGTCTCTGGACCCAAATGGTCTTCCACAGACTGAAGGGGCTTCAGCTCTACGTTCTTCCCATGCTCCTGGAGGAGGGGTGGAAAAGGGAACCCTCCCCCTCCTGCTACACTGACCTTGGAGTCTGCTTGTTATCTCGTGTTCTCCTCCGCTCTTCCCAGGCTGAAGTTCCTCTGCGCCACAGCCCTCTCTTCCTCTGTTCCTAAATATGTTATCACAGAAACACACTTCATTGGCTCAGCCTTGGCCAGCAGCAGGAAGTCCATCCTGAAGCTGGTTATCATTGGCTCCTCATAAGACAGGGAAAGCATTTAGAAGCTTCTAACTGAAACCACCCCTATGGTCCCCCCACTACCAAAAAGCCAGCCACATGAATCCATGACAATGGTTACAATAAGCCTGATTCCCTCTGAACATTTCTCTCCCTCAATTTTCAGGAGCATCAAATTCACTTGAATATCCTAGACTATTATTTTTAAAACATGGGTCAAGTACATAGTAACTATTTCACCTTTCTTCAGAGGAAGAGCAGAAATTTATTACAGGCAGTGGCAGAAAGAACTGACCAAGTGTACTCTTTCTTTGTCCAGGAAAAGGCTGAACAGACCCATGTTTTTCTTGCACTTAGAATCACATAACTTTCATCTCTGTAGTTCAGTGCCAACATAATGTTATTACTGAGAACAACAGCAATCAAGTTGCTTAATGGACTTATACCCAGAACTTTTACTATTTCCATTTTTCCAAGGATGGGAAAACAACTCTGTCCAAATTACAAAGGCAGGCACAGGATCAGTTCAATAAGCGAGTGAGTTTTCACACACAGTTAATTGTTGTGTCAAGGTTTCATGAAGATGATGCATTACAAAATGTTTTAAAACATAATTTATATATATATATATATAAATATATTCTTTTTCATGAATCTTCTAACCTTGGGGGAAAAATACTCTGGCTGGACCATCCACTAAAACATGATATGGGCAGTTATAATGGAAAAAAATACAACAAACAAAATAGGTTAAGGAAAATATGGGTATATGTTTTCCTTCCCTCAGTATTTAGTAAGAATACAAGATTTGTTACCATTCAATAAATTCAAATAACAAAAAGTAGCTCTGCAAGGCCTAAGGCTGCATATACCCCAATAAGACATCCACCTTCCCAGCTGAGCTTCTAGAAGCTTTCCAGTATGTAGTCCTGTATTGTTTTTTGGGGCCATTGAGCCAACCCCTACCAGAAGTCTGAATACAGGTCAGTAACATCTTCATTGTGAGTGGGAATCACAGGAAAGGAAGGGCACCCTCCCACAATACCCTAAGCTGTGCTATCTCCAGTCTGAATCTCAGATTCCAGGCCAGACTGGACAGCCATACCTTGTCAGTGGATTCTCAGAGTGCTGCAGACACTGAAAATGCAGGCCCATGTCTAGGGAGCACGAGTGGGAAACATAAAGAGTCAACCTAAAGGGTCTCAAACTGGATCATGAGACCTAATATGTTTGTGTACTAATGCCATAGGACTGCATCTCTCCTGCTAATGATGTGCAAAGGCTCACACAATGCCAACAGCTGAGTCATTGTATCCACTTCTTAACATTTCAGGAAGGGTCTGGAATTAGGGGAATGGAGGAACAGACATACACATCTTTCTAGAGCAAGACGATAATTAACAGACTAATGTAACAGACAGACACAGATAGCGAAATGGGACTTGTGTCCCTGTTTAGCTGGAGGGAATAAAATAGGCAAATGAATTGTAGGACCTTAAGACATTTCTAACATTCTTCCTGTGAGCAGAATATTGAATTGTATGCATGCTCCTCGGAACACTTACTCCATCCAAAGGGGAATGTAGGCTGTTTTGGAGGAGATTGGCACTAAGAGTCTCAGATGGATTTAATTTTTTATCTTAGATATCTTCAGACACTCTCTGGCCTTGAATGCATGTTCTCTGCTTGTTTCAGTGCTCTTTGCATTAGGAAAGAAAAACATGCACACATATGCACATAGAAAGATAACCGTAAAGAAGAAGATAATTTGCAAAGCCAGAGTGGTTCACTGAAAAGAGAAGAAACAACCCTGTGACTGTGTGCAAAAGGAGAAGGGGTCAGAATGAACACAGCAAAAGGCCACCAAACCCCTTATGCTAATATTTGTGTTAATTCTCCCCTAGTTAATTCTAAATTACTGAAAGAAAATAAAATTTTAATAGCCGGAGTAAGTCTGCTAGAATATCATGATATTTATGAAAGTAGAAGAAGAGAAGAATCAGCAGTAGCTGATTTAAAAAAAAAAAAAAAAAAAAAAAAAAGAGAGAGAGAAATATCTATATATATATATTGTTCACACAAAAAAATACCGATATACATATATATATATTGTTCACACAAACTGAGGGCTTTGTATTCTTTGCTGTCATCAAATATGACACTGCAGGCTATCACTGAACAACACTCTCAGTTCCTGATCCCAGCTGGGGCATTTTTACTCACTAACATGATGAGAGACAAAAGTGTATTTAATGCAATCTTTAAATTCCAAAATAATCTTATTCTATATCTCAGGCATGCCTACATCACATCTAGGAAAGGCATGCAGATGTGCCTTTCACACGTGACAGTGGATGCTTACAGACTTACTGTCACTTACAGATCAGCAAGCTATAGATTGATGCAGCATTGCACTGCACTCAGCTTCCATTGAAAAAACCATGAGGTCAGAGTTCAATCACAGGCAGGGCACTAAAACAGAAATTAAAGCAAAGGGTGCTAGAAGGCAGAAAGTGATAAAGTACACTGCAAAAGCACTGAGCTTTGCTTTGATATATCTTGAAAAAAATGTAGTATTATGGGGAAGAGCAATTATGAAGTTCACAGTCTTTCCTACTGAGGGAAATGGGTCAGTTTTCTGTTCTCCAACCTATTTCAGGCTTTCTGCAGAATCAAACCAGATTAAACTCACTTCTTCTTTGCTCAATTGCAAATATAAAATTAATAAGTAATAGAAATAAAAGTGCATTGAGAAAATATGATACTAATATTTATAGATGTATTAGATAAAGTAAATTCTTTGACTAGGGAACACAAGGCCATTATGATAAATTAATTTACTCTGTAAGCAACACTGTGACAGGTCCTACTTTTTCAGATGGGTAACTATATCACAGAGTGTTTAAAGAACAAAGTTCCACCCATTTCCCCATGAGGCATCCACTTTTCATTTTAAAACTGGCAGTCCTGTTTTGCCCTCTCTAACAGAAGAGCCCTTACCATAACCCTTCAGGACAGTACATGTCAGGCTGAGGTCTGCTTCTAGTCATGGACTCTTTTGAAGATAAACAGATAGAGCTTAGCAGGTCAGCAGAGTAGGCTGGTGAGGAGTAGAAGGCACTATTATCCATGTCAAAGAGCAACTTAATACTATTCTTGGCTTAATCTAGCAGAAATCTTCTATACAGGGGAAAAGTAAGCAGGACAGGGACTGCCAGTGCCACCGTAAGGTTTGGTCCTGCATTTGTTCATTAATAAGGCACATAATCATGTACAGAGGGAGTAGCTTATCTTACTTTCCTTACAAATACTGAATTTGTAACGAAAATACAGGGAAGAGACGGAGAAACATAATATCCATGAACACCATCAGGGGAGTCTCTGCAGAAAATACAAACTATGTCTGTACATTTCTAAGCATGAAACATATTTTCCTTTTACACTTCATTCAGTGGAAAAAATTCCAGCCATTTTAGCTGAAAGACTGGATTTGACATCTGGGCTATAGAAGAGCTGCTTAACAAGGAAAGTCTTTAATCTATTTTCAAAGCAGTAGAAACAATTAGCTCTTAATGAGTGCTTTTCATAAGAAAAGTCAGAAATAATCTGTTTTAAGCTGAGGTGATTTCTGTATCTACTCCAGCAAGAGGCCCCTGTGCAACATCAGCAACACATGTCAGCTGCCTGAGAAAAGATTTGCTGGTGATGTGCAGCACAGATAAAGGGCAGATTTCAGAGCTCACCTAGAGGTGGCATCACCTCTTTGCTTTGCCAGTGCACTTCATCAAAAGCCTGCAATGAGAAAGTGCTCACTCATAGTCTAGAAAGGGAACTCATTTTTTCAGCCAAGATCTAACAGCCCTTGACAGACTCAAGGGTTTGACCATTACAATGGCAATGCCTTCACTGAGAAGGGCTTTGAGGAGTAAAATGAGACCACAGCTTGTGTGCCGCCCTGCATGTGTCACATGTGACCTTACCCTACATGGACTAGTGCTGGTAGAGGCCTAGTTCTGTGTGCTACTTCGAGCACTGGCCACAGTGGCAGACAGATGGACAGAGAGGCTTTTTGCCATAATACTTGTGCAGACAAATAGAGAAAGGAAACTGAGACACTGATTCAGGTTAAATGAAGCCAGGACCCAGGAATTTTAATTGCTATTCCACCCACAGTATCTTCACATCCATGAATGCTCCCCCAAGCCCGAAGTTCGTGGCTGGATACAAGATGTTTAGTGCTGCTTCAACACAAGCAATTAGCGTAGGACAGCCTATTGCCAGTGCTGCTTGATAATGAACCACTTAAAGGTTTGATAAACAGTTTTTAACAATTGCTCTTTTAATTTCCTCTTTTCACTGGTGTCTATTTTGTTCTACTTTTTCTTCCTCCTCTTGTCAGGCAAATATAAGTAGGAGAGTTCTAATTAGCTGAGGGCATTGTTTTATAAAAACTTTGCTAATGACTTACTCCTGCCTGTAAACCCTGGGGTGTCAGCTTCTCATGTGTCAACAGTTTCACATGAAGCCTCATCATTTTGTCTGTAAACTTTGATTCATATTAGTAAATTACCTCATCGTCTTGTATGTGAACTTTTGTATGAAAAAAAAGTAACTCAGAACTAGCTGAAGAGGTCCGCTTATTTTTTTATGGATCTGCTTATGTATTTGTCAAGAAAATGCCATATAACTTTATCTCATGAAAAACTTTACAATTAAGTCTTTGACTTTAAATCAACTGTTTTTTGTTTTTTGTTTTTTTTTTTTTTTTTTTTGTTGGTTCAGTTACTTTTAGCCTGGACAGCCCTTAGCTCTCCTAGCTTAAGGGCTGGCTTTTCCAAAATGCCTAGTTCCTCTGTCGAAAGTATTGTCAACATGGTGCTATGGATCATAGCAGTTAACCAGGCTTATATTAAGTCCTTTGGTTGCATTTGTCCCACCATCTTCTCCTTATTTGTAACTTAGTTCATTACTTCTGAAAAGTATTTTGCTATAATTGTCCTAAATGGTGCTACTATAACTTTGCAGATTTCATCGGAGCAAGACAAGCTTTTGTCAACAGAGACAAGAAGGTGTGCTTCTGGGCAACAGCTTTGCTTGTGAAAGTTTCTCTGAAGTCATACAAAAAGGACTCAACCAAAATTATAGAAGAATCTAAAATATTGGAAAGCATACTAGTCCTCAGAATTAAATAACACACTTTACAGAGTAATTGTAGATGATATGACACCCACATTCAGTGTTGTCCAGTTAGTAGAAGGTGGCAGGGCTGAACAAGGACTCATGACCTCAGAAAACTGCTAGAACGCAGATAAAATCTTTATGTGATAAAAGCCATATCAGAACCAAATAATTTGTGTTTTCAATCAGGTTGTGGTTTCCCTTGTATCAAAGCCAGAAGAAGGAAAGGATTACTGTCATGGGTGTATACCTCCAGAAAACCATAAGGAAAGCTGTTGCTGGCAGATAGAAGATCAGGCAAAGGCTTTTGTTAAGACTTCAGTAATTTAGGATTTACATGAAATGCCCTTCTCTCCAGAGCCTGTCTATTATTTCACCTTGAAGACTGTACAAAACCCAGGACAACATCAGTCCAAACAACAGCTTTATCTTTGAGGATAGGATGACAAGCAGGAAATCTGGTTCAATATTCTTTTTTCAGGTACACTTTTTTCCTCTCTGCATCAGTAATCTTCACACTTTTTACACTGTAACACACTTTTTTTCCCCTGATAACCATGTACAACAAAAGAATACACAACTAGTTTTCCTTCTTTGTGAGGAGCTGCAGTCTCACCAGTATCCATTATAAGGATGTCACTGTGACAAGAACAAAATATGAAATGCAAATTTTACCAGTATTTATGTTTTTAAAAACTATATTGACAGCAGCAGATTGAGAAAAAGGGACTGGTGCACTTTAACTTCAAAAAATGCTTGCCACAGTTTCATCGTGTCAGACTAACTGAAAGTCAGCTGAGCTAAAGGGAAGGCACAAATGAGAACTTTAAAAGGTATAAGATACACTATACACTACTGACATTTAAAAAGATAACCACCAAGTGCAGAGCAAAGGGAACTAATTTAATAAAATAAGGGTTTGGCAATGAGTGTTTATTTGTCTTGGAGGACTTTTTTTCTTTTTTTTAAAGAGCACCATTCATGTGACTCATTTTCAGGCTTGCTTACATCCCTGATGGATCATTTTCTAGTTACTACCCTTATTAAAAAGTACTAGACTATTTCACAGAAGTAGTACCAATCACTGTGGCAATACAATGCTGTGTATTATGCTATTAATCTTAAAAATGCTTCAGAAATATTAAAGACTAGACCATAACACTGCAATCTAACTTGAATAAAGCTAGCCAGTAGTTATTCCAGCCAAAGAACTTAATTATCTGTACGCAAACACTGCAATTTCCCACTAGCATTCTTCTTGCTGTAAAGGGTTCACTGTAAGCTGAAGTGTGATTTTACCTGACTTATTATTCCTTACTTGTCATCTACATGAAAGTTGAGACCTCTTCAGAAATCTCAGCATGACAGTGCATATCACACCCATGAAAACTGGCCTTTCACTTTCTAAGCTGTCCTTGAAGAATCTTCCACTGGAAGCCCATCTACTAAAATGGTTTTCCTGAACATAAATTGACCTACACTAAAAGCATTAGAAGTGGCACCATGCAAAGAATATGTCAACTCATAGCCCTTTGAAAGCTTTTTCAAATAATTCTCTAAGATTCTGGGTCCACTTATTAAGCTTCAGAAGAGGAAACATAGAGGAAGGATAAGAAACAAAGATTTTTCAGGTTGAAGGTTATTTCTGAGACAACTGTTTCATGCTAACAGTGTTATTAAGAGGTTATTTCACATGAAGACCATTTCGTAAAATCTTCAATATGTTTTTGCTTGGTTATCAGCAGTTGCTTACCCAAGACATTGGTGAGGGCAAGGAGGTCAGCACTCTCTATCTGCACTAGGGTGCAAGCACATACTTCTAGGTGAAGAAAAAATGTTGACGTTGCTCTAACATTACATTGGATCTGCGTAAATATATCTTGTATCAAAGATGAAGATATCATGCTGGTAATTCATCTATCATCACAATAGATATATATAATCTCATGTCATTTAGATCTCTACTGCATGTCTAAAAAAGGATAGAAGAAAGCTACAACTTCAGTAATATACTGTTTATTTTAATGGAGAAGCACCGATAATTATATAAATGTGAAGTAACCACAATTGATTAATTCTGATAAGGTTAATTGCAGTTCAGTGTAGTTTAAAGATTCATTTGAAATTAATTATATATTATTTTAATAATCAATATTTTCATATTGCATAAAACAACTGGTAGAAAAATTCTCTTATGACTCTTAAATCCATATAGACGTCCAAAAGATAACACCATTAAATGCATGCAACTATTTTTTCTCTCTCAGTTTCAGAAACTGAAATAGGGTCTTAGAATCAGACAATGTTGAGCATTTATTGTCAGACTCTTTCGTATCCAAGCTGCAGCCCAGATAGTGACAGAACAGTTTAGTTGTACAACTGAAATCTAACAGACTAATCACAACCTTTAAATAAATCTTGTGACTTTCAGAACTGCTCATTAAACATTCATTCTTGTGATTTCATTTTTACTCCATCATATGCTGAAAACTTCCTTCAGCCCCTCAATGAAGGTTTTAGAATCATGATACAGACCAAAGCATGTAAAGTTGGAAAATTAGTTGCTGTGGGATATGAAATTCAGTTAACCATAACCAATACTTGGGACACCTCTATAAGTAGTATATAAGTTTCTCATTTCACATCCCCCAGCAAATGCAACTGACAATCTATCAACAAATAACATTTACTTATAGCTTTAAAATCATGTTGTATGGCATCTTTGGATTCAGTAACCACAGGGAGGAAAAAAAGCCAGATTAACATTTACATAACAGAATTTTCCTGACTTTGATTATAATGGGAAAAAGGAGATTTTAGGATGCTGCAACTGCCCTAGATATTTTGCACAGAGTATGAAGTTCTGGGAAGAATGGTGTAATCCTGGGATTAGCTCAGTTGCTTAGAGCATGATGCTAATAACACCAATGTTGTGGGTTTGATAGCTGTATGGGCCATTCATTTAAGAGTTGGAGTCCCTTTGTGAGTCCCTTCCATCTCAGAATGTTCTGTGACTGTGTCTGACAGAGTAGGAGGGGATGCAGATCTGCTTGTTCTGCCTCAAAACCTATGAGAAGTAGCACTGTCACAGCTCATAAGCTTGTCTACCCTCCCTCGCCTGACTCTTTGTGAAAGCATAAACATGTCTATCAGGACTGTTATTATGACTGCCTCAATGGAATTTTTCCATTTAGAGTCTCTCATCCTTCCAGAAACAAACGCTGCAGGCATGACCTGCATGTAGATGTGGTTACACCAACGCAGGTACTATTAATAGATGAATTTGACAGATGAAGCATCAGAAGTCAGTACCATCTATAAACACAGACATTTAGTGTATAGATAGACGACTGGTAATTGTCTGCTGGTATCTCCTAGTCTGATTTAATACTATTGTTGCCTAAATGGCTGTGGGGGAAAAAAAGACTCCAAGCCAAATTAGGTAGGAGATAAGATAAGGATACAAAGGTTTTAATGAGCCCCCAGGTTTTCTGGAATACCACCAGCGTGCGCTCCCGAAATCAAGATGTTCACAGTTTTTATAATGATTCTCACCCAATCCAGTCCAGCCACCACCCAGGTTCTGCCCCCGCCACGCCTCTTGAAAATTGGGTCTGGGGGCGTTTTGGGACCCCATCTTCTTCATCTTCATCTTCCTCAGAGTACGTAATGTCCTTGGAGGCTTTCCAGAATTCTAGGACTGAAGGTTGTTGGGTCTACAGCTGTATCTTGTTCCGTAGGGTTAGGATGTTCTTCTACCATTCTGCCTTGAAAAAGAGACTAAACAGGCTAAGGAATTTAGGGAATTGATATGGGAATGGGTAACAGGGGTTTGAGCTGGTGTGTTAAGGGTAAAGGGATAATATGCTGCTACATTTACTACATAACTACTTCTAAGATCTATAAAAATTTAAAAAAAATCAAAATATCAAAACTCCAAGGTATCACTATAAAGCTTAATTCTAGGCTCACGCCACAAATACAGGATAACCTCAGACTTACCTAGCAAATTTTACTCCAAAGCAGAAAAAGGTCATAATATGACTGCTGCTTCATTACTACTACACATCGCACAGAGAGCAATCTCTGTATCATAGACTGACAGAGGATAAATTCTGAGATGGAGAGACCACAACACCCTCTGAAGGCAAACTTGAGTTTGAGTAAAATAATTTTTTTCAGAGGTGTTTTAAAACTGCATCCCCTGCTTCAAGCAAGTGCCTCTTAATGTAGCAGGAATACAGTTCAAGCAACAAAGTGCTAAAGGATGTTTTACATATGAGTCAGCATGAGGAGACTTGCTAAGAACTCTTCTGGCAAGACTCAAGAAAAAGATGAGCAACTTTAATAAGATCAGGGTAAATGAAAGAAAAATTTTTTAAAAAAAGGCAGAAGAAGAAAAGAAAGGCCAATGTAAAAGAAATCTTGTCTGACTACAAAGGCTGAAAAGATGAAAGGCAAAAGGAACTTCATGTGTTTTCCATCTTCCTGTTTTTGGGCTCAGATGCACTGACGCATCTCTGCAAATGTCAGCGAGTCAGAAAGCAAATCAAAAGAAACAGCTCTGATCTGGGGAGCGTGCTTTTGAAAAGGAATGCTTCTACCAAAAGTGTAACGGAGCACATCAGACTACTTGGATAATGAGGGGCAGCAGATGAGAAGGAGGATGAGTTATGTCAGCTCCTAAATGAGAAGGCTGATGGCAGAGTTGGATCCCTTTGGCTGGAGCTTTCATTAAGAAATCATTTGTGTGAAAGTAATTTATGTATCAGCTTTGGAGCTCTCTTTTCTGTACACAACAGGTTCTGTTGGACGTGAAATTTCAGGGAGAAAATCTCTGGTTTGGAGCCACAGATGACCAAACTCTCACCTCAAACCATTTCCAAAAGGCTTGCAAAACACTAAGCCAAAGTCCATTTCTCTCTGCATTTTCCTAGAACTTCAGAGAATACTGTGAAGTTAAAGGAAATTACCTAAGTATCACAACTTGTGAAATGCATCTAAAAATTTTGATTTATCTTTTAAGATTGTTAACTGATTCAAGAATTTCTTCTGATATCCAAAGATTTTTTCTTGCAATTGTAACAAGTGAGTAATATTCATATACAAAGGTAATGACAAAATTGATTTTTCTAGCAATTATATTTTTAATCAGAAATGAGTACATATATTCAAAGAAGTTTAAATAAGTTTTTTAGATATTGTTGAAAAGATTTAGATAGCAAGTTTCCAATGGAACTCCAGGAGAAATGTGGATAAGTGAAATTACTCTGATGAATAAATAAAGGCCTCACAGAGCAAGTTGAAAATGAATAGCCATGGTCTCTTTCACTCACCTTTTAGTAACACACTCATTTAAAGCATTTACCATTACTGTGAAATAAAAATAGGATGAATGTATAAGGAAGAACAACTATGATAAATATAGAATTAATGCTGTAATGTATTTTTACATTTTTTCTTACTGAATTTTGTGTTTTACTTCCACAGATATTCATGTACCCATGTGAACACTCAGACTGTTCAAAGTGCTGAAGGAATTGAAAAGTGTGATCTGATTTAATTTGCAAATAACCAATTAAACTAAAAAGCTAAATAACAAAAGTAGAACAATATTAAATCTTTTCGATTACAAATGCATTTGGTGAACTAATTTAGAAATTGAAATTCCTGTGTTTTTCTCTAAAGCAATAAGTTCTCTGCTGGCTTCGTGACTTACAAGTCAGCATGACAAACAGGACAAGAGAGAGCACAGGTCGAGTCAGGTAATGATAAAGCACCAGTATTACATTTTGGCCAGTGCTTGGACTATCTTTACTGTTGGATTGTCTCCAGAAAATTAAGTTCTTTTCTCATTAATTTTTGTATTATTCTGCTACCCAGTTTTACTCAGAGCTACAAATGGAAATGTTGGGAAAAAAACATCTTTGAAAACAAAGCCATGAATGATGCTATTTCTGTGCTGTTTCAAAGCCAACCAAGGATGAAAAAAACTCAAAGAAAGTCTGCTCTAATGAGATTTCTCCTCCAAAGAGTTTTGGATGCACTTGGATGCACATTTGAACCCTTCAGGGTTTATCTGATGGGAAACGAATTGCTGGGCAATCCTCTTATGCTCATGGGTCCAAGTCATGACCTGGAACATCTTGCTGTACTAGAAGTGCTAAAGCAATGAAACTGATAGCTTTAAAGAAATTAAAAGGTTGGAACTGAACCAGGAGAAATACAAGATAATTAATTGGAGCCCATTAACTTTTTCAGAGTGCTTTGTATCATATCTCAAATACAAAGCATTTCCATAAAAGCAAAAGATAAATATTTCACATGCTATAAATGAAAGTGCAATTTGTCTTTATCTGGGTGCATCCACATCAATTCTGGCTTTCATCTGAGGATGCATCATTCAGATGGCAACAGAATGACAGAGAGTCCTTAATTTGAGTTGTCCAGGGCAGAGTAAATTAATGGAAATACACAATTTTTCAGAAAGAAAAAGGCTTTGCTGGCTGACAGCTTTTAAGCACAGCTGGTTTCTGGGCACTAGGGAATTGCACATTTGCTGTAGCTTTGGTATGCTGTCACTTTAGTCCTTTAAATCTCTGTCCAAGACAGTAAAGAGTTGTGAATGAATTAGTTTAGGAATATAGTTCCTGAACACATTATTCCTGTCTTGGAAGAGGAATAAGCTACAACATGAGGGCAACCTGTTAACCAGAGTCCCTGCTAATATCATGGAGCCATGAGCCCTACAGATGGCTCAAAAGGCTGTCCTCCTTCTGTCCCAAAAGCTCCAGTTGAAAAGAAGTGTGGGAAACACATGATTATGGATAGTGGTTTGGGGGGACCAATGCAGGTTGAGATGTAGAGAAAGTTCAAAGGAATTTGGGCCTACAACTTTGGTTTTACAGGGTTACCAACACTCAAGCACAAGTTTGTCTTGGCTACTAAAAATGAGGGAGATTTCTCCACCACCTTTACTCTTTTCTGTTTTGAGTAACAGTAGGGAATAGCCCACAGCAGGAGAGAAACACACCTGGGACATGGGGCTTATCTGCAGTTCCCACAGAGACAAGAATGATTACTTAGCCACTGAGAGAGAAGACTCATTTCTCTAAAATTTTCTTTAAAATTTTATGTTAGCTGTGAGAGACTGCAATGTTAATGGTTAATGACCCAAAACAACTGGCCATTTGCAGGGACAGCGGGTTCTTTGCTGACAATGTGCACAGTAACAACCCAGGTGCAGAGAGCATGAGCACCAGCGGATGACCACAACAAATCAATGTTTGCTTAGCAAGAAGCTGGCTTTTGATCCACACAAGGGAAGAGGCCAGTAAGAAGCAGATCCTCTGAGGTGGAATAGTGCTTTTTATCATGCCAATGTCCTGCCCCACACAACTGACTCAGCTGTAAAACCTTCCCCTCTACATCAGGGAAGGTAAGAGGACATTCACATTATTCATCCCTTCTGATGGGGCATAACTGGCTCAGTTTTAAAACTACTCCCCAGGGAGATGCTGGGTGGGACATTCACACATAGGCATGAAGGAATTTGTCCCTTCTAATGAGGCATATTTATCTCAACTATGCTGACACAAGAGGAAGCTGCCATATCTTAGAAGGTGTCATAAACCATCAAAGACCCCCGAAATGCCCCTAGACTCATTGCAGGGGCCTTCCACCAGAAGACTACACATGATCCACAGTGTTGCAACAATCCATAGTGTAGCATCAGACAGTGTAAAACTCTACCCCCAGGGGATTTACCTAGGCATTCCCACTTAAATCTAGACATATACCAACCCATGTGTTGTGGTAGTTTTGCAATATATAAACGGATGCAGAAGTTTTTAATGTTGTTTAAGTGAACATGTTTTCAAAGTGACTTTTACAGTCTTTTTGTAAACTCACCCTTCTTCTTCCCAAGGTTCCTCAGTCTTACCTCTACCTTTGGAATGTCTGAGAGATAACTGAAAGCTTATCTATTGGTTGTTAACCCTTTATTGTAACTTGCTGGTTTGTAAGACCTCCTGAACTCCCAGTGGTCACTTTGTAATTCCCTCAAGAGCTATTTAAGCGCTACCCAAAACAATAAACTCTCTCTTGCTGCTGCCATGTCTGTGGTCTCTGCAGGGCCCATGGGGTCCACGTGGTGGGCGGGAGGGAGGGGCACGCTCCCCTCCAGGACTAGAGGTAAAGGGAAACCTCTTGCCTGGAGTCCCTCTCCCTATCCACCTTCAACTGTTGCACCCATTGATTTTTGTGTTTTGTGGGCTTTCCCCTCCCCCAACAGATCAAGACTGCAACCATCACTTTGACCAATGTACATCAAAATTGCAACAGTTAGGTGTCATTGCTGGATCCATGTGTGGTGATATCTTCCTACTCTTATCCTTTCATATATATATATTTATATAATATATATATTTATAAACACTGATCATTCAATGTCATTTAATGCTAATTCACCCCCAGGGGACTCAGGAACAAGAACCTGGGTTACCCTTGCCTTCAGGTATGGGTCATAACATCAGCCTTCTTATTTCTTGAAAAAGTAATATAGTTCAAATCATTACAATTCTGGTGCTTCTAACTCCACATCCAGATGAAGAATTTTTAGAATTAATTCCATCATTGCCCTCTCATTGAAATTAATGGAGAAAGACAATTACGGGTAAAATTTGTTTCATTGCTTGCAGTGCCCAAGGGCTTTCTGCAAAGAAATTCAGGGTTGTGTTAAGCATAAAAAATGAAAGAGTCAGTCTGGTTTACATCTTCTGTGTGCTTGCAATGTTCTTGCTCTGTACACATACTCCCTTTGCTCTCTACAACAACCCTTTCCATTACTATCAACTTTACCTTCCTAAGCAGCATTCTGTGTTTTCTGAGCCAAAGACACCGTGTTTTGACAGCAATCCTGCATTTTTAGGGTAGATACGGATTGGTAGTATTTGCATAGATTTGTTTGGCCAAAGAAATGTCATATGTTGCTTCAAAGATAACAGTCTCTTTTTTTCCTATTTTTTCCCCAAACATTACTTGCCAGAAATTTTTAAGGTCTCAAGTGAAAGACAAAAGGAGATTTTCGTTGGTTCTCAGTACCCATTTCTCATTTTTATTCGTTATAAGTAGGACAAAAAACGCAAAAGTAAAATAATCCAGACATATTATTTGGATTTTTACATTAATTCCTGTGACTGTGGATAAGCTTCAGAATTACTCACAGAAATAAGCCACAAAAGAATCAGACAAACACATCTACTTCTGAAACTTTTAAACATTATGAGTGATTCTTTGAATATTGTATTTATTTTAACAGACTATGAGAGAGAAGAATGGCTTTGCAGAGGATCAACTGAAGGTCTAGGCCCTTAATTAGCTCAACAGATTTTTGTACAGAGATGAGCAAGGGGCAGAAGGATGCCAGATGGGAGCAGTAGTCAGGCAGCTGATGCAATTAGTTTAGGGCAATACAAACCTCAGCACTACGTCAGAGGCAAACAGGTGTTGCCTCTATTGCAAAGAACAAAGGAAACAACTGGGAGGAAGAACCACAAATCCTGATGTAGGACATGAAACTGGATGATTGTAAACACTAAGGAAAATATAAAAGCACAGTAAGCATGACTGGATATTGCACTGAACAGGATAGGCTCTTACAAAAAGAGATGATACTAAAGAAACAGAAAATTATATGGATAAACAAATCCTGTTCATGTCAAACCAGAGGCAGAAACATGCAAATCAGGAATCAGAAATGTGGTAGCTTTATTTAACAGAGGGGAAAAAGTGATATTGTCAACTACAAGGCCTGATCGCAATCAAGAAAAATATGAGTGAATGAATTTCATTTTATATAAAACACCATGACAGAAAACATTTGTTATGTTAACTGATTTTTCTAGGAAAATTAGGTAAAACCTAGTCTGTCAGATGTAAGGAAACCAATCAACATGGTCTCAGATGAAAAATTATTAAAGATTAAAAAGATACGACATAATTCTGAAATAAGAGTAGTCTTCTCTTCTACAGGCCAAAGTGACCTCAGCCACTCCTCATATGGCTTCTCCTCAAGGCCCTTCACCATCTTCATTGCCCTCCTTTGGACAGTCTCTAATAGCTGAATATCTTTCTTATGTTGCAGAGACCAAAACTGCACACAATATTCAAGGTGAGGCCACACTAATGCAGAGGAGAGCAGGACAACCTCCTCCCTCAACCAACTGGCAATGCTTTGCCTGATGCACCCCAGGACACAGTTGGCCCTCCTGGCTGCCAGGGCACTGCTGACTCATATTTAAATTGCCATTGACCAGGAACCCCAAGTCCCTTTCCACAGCACTGCTTTCCAGCATCTCATTCCCCAGTCTGTATGAACATCCCGGGTTGCCCCATCCCAGGTGCAGAATCCAGCACTTTCCCTCAGTGATTGACCAGGCCTCTAGTTTGTCCAAGTCTCTCTGAAGGGCCTCTTTCTTTTGGAGGGAATCAACAGCTTTTCCCAATTTTGTATCATCTGCAAAGTTACTTACTATCCCTTCCAGTCTTGCATCCAAGTCATTTATGGAGATGGAAGAGCGCATGGCATAAGATGGAGCCCTGCGAAGGTGAGACAGATGTCTCTATTGAACACCTCAGAAACATGAAATCTGAATATTTGGCAGAACACAAATTCAGCCACTGTCAAAATGTAGGCTCTGACTTATAACTGAAAGGATATTTCTACAGCTGAGACTCTATAGAGTGCAGCTGAGCAATCTGGGTCCCTCCCACTAAAAGACTTAACACTATGCACTGCTCAGGGCACAGTGAAATTGAGAGTGATGATTGTCTGCTAACTCCAGTGGCTCAATGACAGCACACATGAAATTGTTATTATCTGTTTTCTGGTACATTAACTGGGCTGACTTACATCCCAAACTGCCATAGCAGTCAGAGAAGTTCTTCATATGGCCATTATAAACAGATGCATTAAATTCTTGTTCATTATTCCCTGAGAAAGAAAACACTATGCTTGGATTACTACAAATCTGTTCCTGTTAAAGCAGCTTTTTGTGTCATTGTCTGTGGCAGGGTATATGCTAGAGCTCTCCAAGCAAATCTCCTTGGAAATAAGGCTCCTTAGTTCTGGGAGAATGTGACCTGCAGAGCTCTATCCCACGTATCCTTTTGCCATGCGGGCATGGGATAAGTAACCTCAGACAGCAGTTCTCTTTTCAGTAAGTGGTATTAAGCATATACACCTTAGCTGTGATGTCTGCAGGAACCCACTGTGTTCAGGAGACGATGTATTGTAATCTGCAGAGAAGAAATGAAGACTGCAAGTCTCAAGAGAAAAACAAATCGATTAGACCAGAAAGCAAGAAAGCCCAGTCAGTATCACAAGTCCCTACAAGAGTTTCCTTAGGCAGGCTTAGTTTCTCTCAGTAGCTGCCATCTATAGATCTAATATGATACTGTCTTATGTGTATGCTACTTTTCCACTAGACTGTGTACTAACTCAAAGAGGTGAGGTGATGTCAACATAATTTTCCTTGAAGCTGTGTCCCAGTTGTTGATCCTTGATGTCCTGACCAGAAAAACTGGGAGATTCACCTCTTCATTTCTTCCCTACTCAATGGGGTGATCTTATTTACAATAGCAAATAAAATTTGGAGGATACATGTACACAGTTACACCAAGTCTCATGCAGAGGTGATCAAAGAACACTATATAACAACATTTTCTCTGATGAAGATGGTTGCATCAGAAAGGATTTCCTGCTGTTTTAAAGTCAAAAGCAGAAAACTTGTTTTTTCTAAGCCATCATATAACCACACATCTTGTCTTAAATTTCTTTTTTCAATGAAGTAAGAGAATTCCTAAAATTATTTTAAAAATGTCATTTTCTTGATGTCGTTTTCTTGCTAAAAACCTAAATCCCGAAAGTCATAACCATGTCAGATAACTCAGAAAAGGAGGCATTCCCCTCAAAAGAATCAAATGTCTAAAATCACCTGTGTTCTGATAAGACTGGCTGGTAATGCAGTTGCAAGAAAAGTTGCCTCGTACATTGCACTTTTACTCTCCTATAGTTGTGTGATGCATCTATTGGTATGTGACACTTTCCTTAAAGCTTCAATTTCTAGACGCCTCAAATCCCTAAGGCTTTCTAGGGGATAGAAAAGAGATTGTATTTTTCTGCATGATGAATTTTCTTGAGTACTAGTGATACTAAGAATGTTCATTTCTTGTAGTAAATCAAGATTCACATTTTGAGGTTGCATATTCAGCCCAAAAATTCAGGATGTAGGCACCTCTTTCACTGTTGTTTCTTTGAAGTGTTAGCCACCGCTGTTTGCCTTTTTCCTACGTCCTATAACAGATGAGCTGCTGCACATAAAGGCTGTGAGATGCTTCTGACTGCCTTACAGTGCTGTTAAAAAAGGTATTCACCCTTGTGAGAGACTTGAAAAAATTATTCCCGGCTCGAAACAACTAAGCTGTATTGGAGGGTGAGGGCAGAGCAAGTTCTGTGAAGGTAGGACAGTGCACTGTTCACACATCCCACCTCCCTAGTACAGCCCAGGACTGGCTGTCAGTCACTGGTACACCATAAGTAATGCTTCACTCACCATCCTTGGAGCTCCTAACCCAGTTACAGAATGGATAGCAGACTAGAGGCCCATCTAGGGTATGGTCATAGGAGGCCAGACCAGGTAAAAATCATTGCACAAAGATGCGTGTGATCACGTCCCTACTGTCCTAGGCTAAGACCATGATGAAACCAAAGGAGTAGCTATGTTTTTCCTTTCTCTTTCTCTCTCTTTCTTCTAATTTCCTATTCTTGAAATTTGGGTAGCTTGAAGGATTGGCTGGAGTTTGCTAAGTCAATGCTTCGTAAAATGCTTTATTGTGATTGACTGTTGACATTAAAATTTGCCATTTCCTGTTTTCTAAAGTTTGCTAGTAAAAGTTTATTGTTTAACCTCCTGAAAAACTGTGTTGCGTTTCCTCCCTAGTACCCTCTCGGAGCATAAAAAGAAAAAATCCCCTTTGAGAAACTTGCTGAGTGAGACTGAGGCCTTAAAATCCTCTATTGTCATCTCTCAGGAAAATTTTTCTCAAGATAAGTCAGCTGTCTCTGTCTATTAGCAAGGAGAAAAATAGGAATGTATAAGCTTATAAGGTAAGTATGAAGAGAAATGCAAAAATTCTTTGGAAGGTTTCAGGCCACCATCGTGCACAAATATCCATATTTCCTTCTACTGCATTCAATTTAATGATTCTTAATTAAATCTCACTGTTGAGTCCATATGTCTCAAAGCTCAAGAACTACTTAAGGGAGGTTATTTGTCACTCTATTTGGGAATCATCCAATAAAGACATATCTAATTAGTTCAAATATAAATCATATCCCTGTTGGGTCATCTCTCAACTCTTTACAATATGGCATCTGCACTGATGCACAAAAACAGTAGCTTAGCTGACAGTTTTAATAGATCCTATGCATTAGGAGTGGATGCAAATTCAACAGCTCCACCATTCACTAGTTACAAGTGGAATAACAGATGACATCTAAGGACTCTTAGAGTGATTTGATCAGAGTAGAGGAGGTGAAACAGGAGAACTTTCCCTTTCTCAGTGGTGCTCATAAAGAAGATAGCTGTCTAATTGGTTCATCAGATAACATGTCATTCAACTACAAAAAGACCACAAGGTAAACAGCCACTACAGCTAGATTAGATTAATTCCTTCTGTCAGAATACAGTTCACAGCTTCCCTGTATTGAGAGTGCTGCATATGGGTGGCAGAATATCCTAAGTCCAGAAATTTTCAAAATCAAAGCTCTGAAGTCTTTCAAAAGTCTTTCTTTCAAAAGTTAAATTTTTTCCACTGTGATCTCACCTTTTAAGTGATTTCATCCAGCACCATTTGCAGCTTCAGATTTGAAAGAATGCCCAAGTGTTTTCACATTCCATACCTACTACGTACAGCAGAAGCACTGCTTAATAATATCACTAAATTCTGCAAAAGTCTTACTTAGTTGAACAATTAATTCAATTAAACTGAAGGTTAATACAAACACTCTTTACTGGGAAACAAGCTGTGCTGAGTTATTTGGTGGTTCCTGATTCCACAGTTCCCATCACACACCAATTCTTCCTGATCAAGATCCTTTCAGACATAATTGGAGTGTTAAGAAATATGTGAAAATTATATTAATTGAAAAGCATTTTCAAAGGCAGTCAGTGCTAATGAGACCAACCAGAAAAACTATAGTCAGCTATAAAAGTAAAATAACATGACACCTAACCCTTTGCTAGACATGGTAATTAGTAGGAAAGTTAGGCTTAGTATTTGTGAGGTAGCATTTTTATTTCATTGAGATTAAGTTTAACAAGGCAATAGGTTTATTCTAGGGAAGAACAGTTGCTAAATACCATCTAGAGCAACATGAAGAGGCAGATACAAAATCTCTCTAAGTGGAGATTCTATGCTCCACTTAGAATATACTCAGGAGAAGACTGTTACCTGTGGAAACCTATGTCATGGGATGTCTCTAGGGGTTTTAAAGGCATATGAATGATTAAGGAGGCCAAATCCTCTTTCTTGTAGTCTAAAGTCATTTTAAGAATCACAGAATAGGTAAGGTTGGAAGGGGCCACAGTGGGTCACTCGTCCAACCTCTCTGCTCAAGCAGTGTCATCCCAGAGCACATTTCTCAGGATTGCATCCAGACAGTTCTTGAATATCTCCAGTGAGGGAGAATCCACAGCCTCTCTGGGAAGCCAGTTCTAGTGTATGATCACTGCACATTAAAGAAATTCTTTCTCATATCCAGGTGGAACTTCCTTGTGCATTAGCTTCTACCTGTTGCCTCTTGTCCTGTTGCTTGGCACCATGGACAAGAACCTGGATCCTTCTTCTTGATACCCTGCCTTCAGATAGACATTGATGAGGAATCCCCTCGGTCACCTCTTCTCCAGGATGAAAAGGCCCAGCTCCCTCTGCCTTTCCTCATAAGAGATGCTCCAGTCCCCTTAATTATCTTTGTTGCCCTTCACTAGACTCACTCCAGGAGCAACAAGTCTCTCTTGTACTGAGGGGCCCAGAACTGAACACAACAACACCCCAGATGCAGCCTCACTGGGGCTGAGTAGAGGGGCAGGATCACCTCCCTTGACCTGCAGGTAACGCTCTTCCTAATGTACTCAGGATACCATTGGCCTTCTTGGTCACAAGGACACACTGCTGGCTCATGGACAGCTTGTTGTCCAGCAGGACCCCCAGGTCCTTCTCCACAGAGCTGCTTTCCAGCAGGTTGGCCCCCAGCCTGTGCTGGTACCTGGGGTTATTCTTCCCCAGGTGTAGGACCCTACATTTGCCTTCACTGAATTTCAGATGGAACAGGGAGGTCATGGACTCTCTCTCTCTGGAGACATTCAAAAACCACCTGGACATGTTCCTGTGTACCCTGCTCTAGGTGACCCTGCCTTAGCAGGGTTGGACTAGATGATGTCCCCATGTCTCTTCCAACCCTAACTATTTTGGGATTCTGGGATTCTTTGCCCATCTCTCCAATCTGTTGAGGTCCTTCTGATGTACTGTGTCACGGTAGAGGTGGAAGTGATACAGCTTTTGGATACCAGGACCAGGACCCTTTATTACAGCTGTGCAGCTACTTTATACAGTTTTAGGTGACGCACGTCTAAGTACCATTGGTTTGTTAGTAACATAAATAACCCACCATTGGACATACATCCACACATGTCTGAATACAATGAGTCAGCATTCTTGACAGGAAATCCATTCTGTGCCACAGTACTTTCTGTCCGTGGCTGACATCTTTCCGGGTGTAGACGTTCCATCTTCAATTCCTCAGCTTACAGAGACCCCAGAACCAGTTGGGCTCTCCCACAGGACTGCATAGCACTCTGGGGTCTCATCTGCTCATCCCAGCTTAGTGACATCAGCAAAGTTGCTGAGGAGGCACTCTCATGACATCCAAGTCTTTGGTGAAGAAGTTAAACAACACTGTTTAGTAATGGACACTTCTTGTCTATTGCTTCAGCATGCAGCAGTTTTAACTTCTCTTTGCTCAGTACCTTTGTTCTTTTTACACCATGAAACATACACCAGGCCCTCACAGACACAATCCCTCTTTGTTTAGGCATATCAACAATAGATTCTGGGGTACCAGGTAGCATTTGGACAATGGTTCTTTGCCTGTCTCCTTCAGTACCTTGAGTCTCTTCATCAAGCACAGTTGCTCAGGAATTCTGAGTCATTTTCTAATGCTAAATATTATTATTAAATAGCAAGTGTGATATCAAATATAGCCTTCTAATCTCCAAGTCCCATCTACACTGGGATAACACTTCCTGTCATAGATCTTGAGAAGACCTGATTTTTTGTAATCTTCAGGAAACAGACATCAGTTTCTAGAGCTCTTGGATCAGCCTTTTCCATCAGCCCAACCACAATAGATTTTTTTCCAACATTTTCAGATAGTTAAAACACTCCAGAAGGCCTTGTGAGAAACACACAATTTTGAGTAAAGAATAATGCCATATGTATGGGCCTACTCAAGTAGTGCCGGATACTTCTCACTATCAGGTCTCTGAAAATTCTCCCAGTTTTTTTAATTCAGAAAATTGCACATGTCATTACACAAAGGGATTACTGAAACTTATAAAGCTTGAGAAATTGGTTATCTCTGGCAGTTCTCAGACAATACTCTATTAATGTGGGTTCATGTGCTAATAAGCCATTTGTTAGAAAGAAGTAATTGAACAACTGTGAGAAAATATGCTGTAGTTAATGAATAATGTCAGGAAGACAGAGTGCACAAAAACCTGCTGGCATTGCTATTCATATTTTTGCTACCTATGGTAGTGGATATGGGTAAATGATATGGTAAATGATATGGGTAAATGGTTGTTTCTGATGGCAAACTGCTTTCAGAGCCCAACGGCAGAACTGAACTCTGTGACAGACATAAAAAAACCCAGGAGTTCAAAGTAAACTCAGAAGCTTTCTCTATAGCAGCCTGTTGCACCTCAATGGCCAAAATTTCATATATGATCTCCCCTGCCCAGTAGATTCACTAATTTAACAGGAGAGCCAACTTTTCCAAACAGTCCAGCAATTTTTCTGTATTAAGCAAGACTAGAAACAAGGTCTTTGGGGCTCTGTGCTCTCTTTCATTGAGTCTCTGAAAGTGCTAAAACATAATGTGAAGTCCCAAATTAGAAGTGGAAGGAGGAAGAGAAGCATTTGTTAAAAACTTGCCAATAATCCTCATATCTCCAAAAGATAAAATTTCCTGCCCAGCTTGCCCCCAAAACCTAACAAAATGTGTTACAAAAGATTTTTATTATTTTTATTCTTCCTCCCCTTCTCACATTTTTCTTGCACTCCTATTTGCAATTGAATGCAACATATTAATAGCATTCAGACTTCCTTTCATTGCTTTCTTATCACTTTTCTATACTCCTTTTTGACAGTACAGCTATTTGGAGGTAGAAGATTTGATACATCATTGAGAAAGAAAAAAGTATAAACAAAACCCAAACAATTCAGTTGTTTGTTTCCACTAACGAAAAGTAGGAACAATATAGAGGAAGATAAATGTTATGCCACTAATTCAACATCTCTAGTCTTAAAAACTAAACAGAAGTTAAAAGTTTGAGGAAAGTTTAGGAAATACATTTTAAAAACTTATGTCAACTTTTGATATTACAAAGATAGTAGTGGCTATAGAAACAGTCAAAACCAAGGTAAAAAGTGGTGAACCACTAAAAAGTGGTGAGCATATAGAAGTCACACTGTAGCAAATCTAGG
The DNA here is from genome assembly GCA_038380795.1 of Pyrocephalus nanus. Taxonomy (NCBI): domain Eukaryota; kingdom Metazoa; phylum Chordata; class Aves; order Passeriformes; family Tyrannidae; genus Pyrocephalus; species Pyrocephalus nanus. Next base: position 43,408,513 of record CM076265.1, on the reverse strand, counting down.
CAAGGGCCCTTAACTTGTCAATTTTGCAATATTTATATAAGAACAAATTCATCTTTTCAGATATTTCTAATGGAACAAGGTTATTGCAACTCCCATAATTACATAATAAATTCTTTATGTCAAAGAATGAACTGTCATCATTCCATACTTTTACTGAAATTTCATAATAGAAATCAGCTTCAGCTCTCATTTACCTCCTTGTTTGCACCAATTCTGGAAAGAAAATTCATCTTTCACAGGATTAACTGTATTCCAAGAAAGAATAGAGTATTTGTTTTACAGTATGTATATCAATAGATGTGCAATGCTATACAGTGGGAATATGGCTTGGAATTAAGAGAGTTTAATTCAAGTAAAAAACCTACTCAGCATAATTACACCCTAGATCAAACAAATCAATGTTTCCCACTTGAATTCTAAAAAGTACCAGTTTTAAACTACTTAATTTTGGAGACATTGCTATTAAATCTTAGTATTTCCCAAGGAATAATGAGTGCTTGTAGTTTAATTTTTATTGAGCTGTTACCAAGTCCTATGCAAAATAAACCCAGGCATCAATAGCAATTCTTCCAAAGCAAGATCTGAAAATGTAAATAATGTATTAAGTAAATACCATTGTGTTGCCTTGAAACAAGCCAAGCCAACAACACAGAGCAAGAATTAAGGAATTGAGAACTAGAGAGAATCTCTGTATTCCTGTCTCTCTCATGTAGATTTGCTCAATATTTTATAATCCCTGCTGCATTTTGCATGTATTTCACACCAACAAATGTCCTCTTCATGTAAGTGTTAAGGGTTGACAGATGAGGTGCCTTCTTTGACCAAAGGGCTTGTGAAAGAATCTTTTCCCTGGGGATGAGATGTAATAAAAGATACAGAGAGACGAGATATGAGAGAGGATCACCAGACCCTCTCCCCATGCTGGGAGATCTTGTTCCCACTGTGTCAGGAGTAAGAGACAAAGCTTCAACTGTCTGTAATGAGAAAGACAGACTCAGACAGAGCAGGATCTCAGGTGTGTGCATGTCACATTTTAGGTGTGGGTGTGGGAAAGTTTAAAAGATGGATCATATAAAAAAAATATGGAAAGACTTCCTTTGCTTCCCTTGCAAGACATTAATATGTCTAGTTACCTGTATTAGAATAATCTCTAGGGATCTCAGTCAAGCTGGAGATCCACTCTATAAATTTTTCATATGGAAAGAGAATATTCATATGGAAAGAGACTCCTTACAATTTAAGAATATAAGGTTGGAAAAAAGCAAGGAAAAGGTGTTTTGTGTCACATTTTGGAGACCAGTTAATGCCAAAAGGTTCCCAGGAGCATCACTGGTATTTGCTCATTCACGTCCCAGCAGACAAATTGGACACACTAATTTTATAAATGGAAAGTGAAGGGCAAAAAGTCTGAATAAATCATCCAAGTTCACATGAGAAGTTGCAGAGACAGCAGTAAGTAAATCCCTCCATAATAACACAAGTCCTTTAGTGTTTTAGAAACATGTCCCTCTCAGAAACTGCTCAGCTTCCAAGTTTATTAGGGTGTACCAGTGAGATCAAAACACTGAATCTGAATATCTAGTCAGGTATACTAAAATAGTCATCCTAATGGGAGATGACGCTGCATATTCAAGAAACAGGAGATGCTAAAACATTCTATCCTGAAATGAGGCAATAAACACAATAAAATAACAAGTGAAAAAGAACACACACAAACCCTATTTGTAGGAATATTGTTCTCTGACAACCAGTCATTCTTGGTACATGAAAAACCAGAAACAATAGTGCCACTGAATGAACACATGAATATGAAAGTTAACTGCATTGAAGGAAAGAGGAGAGTCCTTCCTCACTGTTCCATATGTCACTGCTCTGTGCATACCAAGTGTGCCACATTGGTGTTTAGTGTTAGCAAAGGAGTGGAGTACCCCTCTTCAGAGATATGTGGTGAGTTTAGCCTGCTTTTTATCTTTTAGATGTATATTTTCTTGGCTTTTTATTTTTTAAGTAAGTTCCAAGAACTTCAGCAATCTTCTATGTTTGAATTGTATTTTGCTTTGATCTGAATGCCAGTGCATTTCTCCGCACTAATTCTTTCTGTTCATTCTATGCACGTTTGTTCATTCAGGTGTCTTAGTATGTAATAAGGTTGTTGCAACTGGGGCTTTTTTAATTTAGTATTGTTAGGTTTTATTATCTCTACAAGTTCCACATAGCAAAACATTCACCCTGACATTAAAATGCACAGAACAATATACACCAATTAATGCTGGCTCCAGAAGTGACCATGCAGACACCATGAAATAAGTCTAAGGAAGGGAATGTATTCTTCCAGTGCTAACCTTCCTATGACATTTTGTCTTCTGAAAGAAGAAAAATGTTTCCGGCCCTTTCCAAGGCCACGTCCTCTGGTAAAGTACAGGACGAACACACAAATGCAGCACACACACAGGCTGACAAGCTCACCAAAAAACAGTCAACTTAAAAAAAAAAAAAAAAAACAACTCCTTTGTGTCCAAACACCAGGTACTCCTTCAAGAAATAAGAACCAGCCCAAGTAAAAGATAGTAAAAGAAAAAAGCAGATATCAGAGCAAAAGCTGTCCACAAAAGGCAGTCCCATGACACAGCTCTCTGGTCTGCACACCTATGCAAGAACATTAATACACATCCCTCAGAGGTTGCAGGGTAAGGACCCAAAATCATAGCCACTCCAAATGTGCTGGTTAATGGGCTTCTGTAGATGTTTAGACCTACTTTGCTCCTGGTATGTTCCTTCGCATCCTAGGTGATGTGTCTGAAATAATTCTATCTCTGCTGTAGTGGGGAGGGCAGAGCACTATGCAGCAGAGAGTGCACTTTCCCAAGGGATGCCAAGGATAAAATATTCACTCAGAGCTGCTGGCATGCAGCACCACAGTTCTCTTCCTTTCTCATGACCCTTCCTTTCCCAAAGGTGGCAGATGTAGATAGGCAGCAGAGCACAGAACCAAACATCTGTTATACAGTGTCAAAGATGAGGAAGAAGAGAGGCCATAAGAGCTATGTAACAAATATTTGAGGTAAGGCTGCAACAGCTGGGAACATGCAGAGTGAATAAAAATTAAAGCACACACTGAGTGTATGAGACTGGCTAAGTCAGACCTAAGTAGTGTGGGAAAAGGCCATTTGAGAAGTATTTTAATCCCTAAAAACAAGGAAGGTGTAAGAAACATTTTACAGACAATTCATCCCAAAAACATTGTTGTGGGGAAAAAAAGAGCTCACTAAAACAATTTTTAAATATTTTAAAGGGTATTTATAAAGAAATTTGAACATTTTTAAGAGTTCTTGAAAAAAATTAAAAACCAAGAGGTCAGCCATCTTTTGAATTTTGAAGAAGGAACTCTAACCATGGGTGGTGGGTCGTATTGTTCACGTTTCTCTGCCACTGCAGAACAGTTGGGTATGAGGAGCACATTAGGGTTACAGCTTTTGGTCCCCTCTAGATGTAGAGCTTCTGTAGACTGCTGTGAAGTGTGGGCTTGTGGCAGAGTTGCTCCCTAGACCTTTATAGACTAAATATCTCTTATAGAGTTGTGGAAGGCTGGACAGAATCACTGATTATATATTGGTTCTGCAGTCCTATTCTATGTATCTGTTTTCTCCTGCAGTGTTGATGCAGAAAAAAATTGAACATTTACAATGATTGTATAGAGGACAATTTTGTAAAAGGTAGAACAGGTTTATTCATACCTGGCCATCACATTAAACATGCTTCTGCTAATTTCCCTATATATCATGAGCATAACTTCTTTTGTATTTCTGGTTATTCTGAGTTTTGTAATGAAGGTCAGTGTTAATACTAAGTAGGCCTGTATTACAAATCCTGAGATTTCTTTGGGTGGGTTTCGAGTATTTTTTAATGTCAAAATTCTCTATTTATCATACTCCAGTATCTCATAAATAATTGTATATACTGCACTATAAAACCTAAAGAGAAATTCAGCTCTTATACAGACACTACAAAAAAATTCATGTTCAGAAAGCCAACCCCTCCATATATACTTCTTTCCTCATAAAAATCTCCCAGACACTTTCTAATTTGTTTTAATTACAAACTTCTGTTCAGGGAAAAAAGGGATTGTACGTTATGCAATATAAAGAAAAATGGCCACACACAGAAATCTCTTTTTCCCCTAGGCTGACTGTGTTTTTCCAATGCTTTCCAACATGTTAAAAAATGCTTCTATAAAAGCAATTAAAAGTAAGGCCACAAATAATCATTTCAGTCCAGTGTCCTAGACTGTAAACATTTTTTGCCAGGACAATTGTGCTTAAAACAAAAGTTCCAAACAGATGGACTTCATTTAGTTATAATACAATAATGCCAACAACTGTAAAACAATCTAAAGGTGGTGACCCATTAATACGACCATCCCATTCTTCCTAGCACGCACTTCATGTTTTCCCTGCTACAGAAAAGCACAAGTTCTATTTACAAGCTACATTTAACCTTCATATACTGCTTTTATGAGCCAAGCTTGTACCATTATGTCAACTTGCTAAATGAAGTAAGAGCAATTTTGTAGCTGGAGAAACTGAAGACTTGAAAAGCAATTCAATCCATCACAAAGCACGATCCTGCTGGAAAGACTGGATTCTTCCTTGTTTTTCCACTCTGTTCTCCTGTACTGCTATATGTAACACAGAAGAAGAAAACTACCAAAAGTATAGTTACAGGGAAAATTTAATCTTACTTCAGTCATGTCTCTAAAGCATGGGAAATTGGAAAGTTATATATTAGGTGGAGTGGAAACCTGCATCTGACAACTTTAAGGTCATATATCAAGCATTACAAATTAAAATGCCCTCATACACAAAATTCTTCTATTCAAACTCATTGATTTATTGTTATAAAGCTTTATATAATTAATATAATTAATTCACTTTTTAATTGTGCTGAAAAGTCCAGAAGGTCTGAAGCAGGATGCAGAACTGGAAGAAAATTTTTTTAAAGTTATATTTTTCTGCCTATTTGGGTTTTGGACACCTCCTACCTTCTGCAGTTCTTGAGATTCACAGGTTCAAAAGACAACTTTCCATGAATGTATAAGTGAAGGAAAAAGAAGAGGCTGTGATCACCCACCTCACTACATATCCTTTCACACAGGATAGATATTAAAATTGTTTAGCTCTTTGCCACACTGTAAGATCAAAGAATCCTCTTCCTTTGAAAAACTTGTTTGGTCAGTACTCCTGCTCCTAAAGTTGCACTTCTACGCTCCTGCTTACAACATTAAAAATCTGCATTAACAGCACAGACTTAAAAGCATTTTCTTCATTATTGGTTAAACATTCACAATTCATACAACTTTAGCATTTATTACTTGGTTTATGTGCAAATGCTTTGTAATGGAGAGACTGGTAAGTCCGCCTTATCAGGTGACACTGTGTTGAGGCTCCCTAGTACTTAACAACACTATCCCTCTGAAAGCCACTGGGGGCTCTGATTCGTGGAGCAGAGGGGTAAATTGAATTCTAATGAGGAGATCCACAAATGTAACAGATAAGGAATGCCAGTGCAGTAAACCCCTCCTTTGGTACAGCTGCATCTGTCCAAACCTCTCAGACAGCCAAACCAGAGCCATACATACCTCAGAGGGCTACAGCGTAAATTATCAGAGGGACTCTGGACAGCATCACAGCCCATGGAAGGGATAACAGTGCACGCTGCTACTTCTGAAGGCATCACTACCACCAGCACCACACTTTTCCCCTGAAGACTGTGCTTTTAAAATCAACAGAATATGACTGAATTTGCCAAGCCACACACTAGATTTTTAGTGGTAAGAGCAGATTTTTAGACATGACATATGAAAGAGGTGTTTATGATCATTCATTAAAGAAAAATGTAGCACCTCAGGAATACATGTGAATATATTCTCCAGCTCACCCACAACCAACATTTCCCATTCTGTTGAAGAATAAAGACCTTCTGAGGCCGTTAGCAAACAACTAACTTCTTTGATCTGTTATTTTCATTCTGGAACAAAGAGTTTCTGAGCAGCATAACAAATTAGTTCACCCATAATACACTATGCCAGACATACTCTTGTCTTGAATATTTTTCATCTCTCAGCTCTGTTTAGGATACACAGTACCATCTACATCTTTTCTAAGCAATCCCATATAGACCCTGACCTCTTTGCACGGTCCAGAAGAGGTAGTGAGAAACCGCAGATTCCAAGGCATTAATGGAGTGAGCCTCACATTCTACATTTATTTTATTTATAGACTTAGCTAAGTCCATTATATGTTCTTAAATTGAAACCAACATATTTTATTTAGCTTTAATCTTTATTTCAGTTCATTCCAAAGCTCTTTCATTTTCTCCAAAATGCTCCTGTGTTAGTAGGTATGATACTTTCACCCCCCAGAACCAAAGAGGTAGTGCATTACATTTTGAACCCATAAAGCACACAGCTGACAAGTATTGACATAAGTATTATCAGAACTGCAGGAGCCATGAGTACCTGGACTCTAGTGGCAATGATTTCTAATAGAAGAAACCTTCATAGCATAGTACCTCATTAATTGAATACTTTGTGTGAAGTATTATATCCATTATAGATAGAGGATGACATCCTTCACTAAACAGCTCTAAGACAAAAAGCACTTAACTTCTCATTATTCTGAACTGAGTCATAGCCTGTCACTAAACTTAAGAGCCACTTACAAAGCATTCAGCACCTCCTGCTCTCTTGAAGGCACTTGCATTGAATTTAGTCCTCACTTCTGCATATGGCAAGGATGATGCATCAGACACTTTCACTATTATAGATTGTCACAGCATTAATTTACGGGAGGAATAAGGATATTTTGCCTGTCTTCCTTAATACCCATTCCTTTGTCCCATTCTTGCTCCTCGAGTTGACTTAGAGAATCTCTAACCTCTTTAATTGAAGCTTTTGGAGCTTTTTTGCATGAAAGATGTCCTTCTATTCCAGATAAAAAAATTTCAATAAAAGATACGAATACTTTTCAACGAAAAGAAAATCAAACTTTTGGAGGGTTGTGGTTCCTTTATGCCAAGCTACATGCTAAAACAGATGATCAAACACAAATTCACGTTTTCTTGTGTCACTCGGTAGCTATTCTAAAGCTGAAGACAGTTTGAGAAAAGGTAAGCCCTAAAAGAAAAATGTAAAAAAAAATTACCAAACTTGGTCTTTAATATATTTTACTGATCTTATTGGCAAGAAGAAAAGAACTGGCAGATAAGAAGTACGAAAATTCCTTTTCACCCCTATAGAACATTATGCTTTAAAATGCATGTACACCAGTTGCTTCATTTTCTAATCTTATTCTATTTCCTGACAACGTCCTGAAGATTTGATTCCTGTACCCTTTACTTGCATTGTGAAGCATTTTACTTTGTGATTACTTCCAATCAGATTCAGACAAACTATTTTAAAATCAATTGCTAGCCTGATTATGGGTGACAAAACCCAGTCTGTATCTTGCCAAGATCATTACGGAGAAAAAAAGTGATTTGGTAAATCTGTCACCCTTTTTTTTTTTTCCACTTTCTTTTTTCTTTTTCTCTTATTCTTTAACCTCTGAGATGCACAGAATCAAAAAGGGAAAGAAAGCATAAATATCCAGTTCTCAGTACAGGCTAGAACAATCTAGATGACAGACCTGCATCCTGACTGCAGCTATCCTCAGGCAATTTTACTAGCCCCAAATCTTCAAAGAGTATCTCCTCCCCTCTCCCACTACATTATGTGCCTCTGGGTTGGGTAAAGAGTTTGCATCAGCCTTTTCACACACAGAGGAACACACAGTCTCTCTTACTGAGACTGTCACAATTATGAGTGTAACCTGTTAGGTTCAATGCAATACAGCCATTCTTTTCACTAACTTTGTGTCTGTTGTACCAAATGTTCCCCTTCTACCCTTATATCACCATCCACATTACCTTAACACCTGAGACAACTTCAGGCCATTTCCACATGCTCTTCAGCTTTTGCTCACATAGCATAAAAGAGAAAACTGAAATTTACAGTCATTTCCTTATAAGTAGAAATAACTACTATATTTTCAGCTGTCCGGTAAGTTACAGACTTCCTTACTCATTAACTCAGGAAAAAGACCAATACCTATAAGCTCAGACACAGTAAATCATAAAATCTAGAGTTTCTCATCACTACCGTGTCATGTAACTTAAATTCTCTCTTCAGTCAAAGCAGCTTCCTCATTACCTGCACCTGACCTTTTTTTCCCCTCAGTTATTATCTTCCATGTTTCTTTTCCATCAATTCCAGCCAGAGTTCCTTTCTCTAAAATTCCTCCCAATTTTCTAGACACCATATTCACTGTGCAGGTATGCTCTGATGACAGAGTCTGAGGACATGATATATGCATTGCATTTGTTGAAGTTTATTTTTCAAGCTAAACATGACTTGAAATGGAAAAACATGGGCTTCTAATATTTCAGTCCTCTAGACAGATAGAGAAACCTTGAAGGACTGTAAAGAAGTCCAGGGCAGGAGAAGGAGAAATAGGAGCACTGAGTTGAGGTTGAGGGGAGAACGATTCAAGTCTCTCTTGAATGTACTGTTCTTCCAGAAACTGTGCATGAACGACTGAAAAATGTCAGAAGGAATATCATATCACAAGTTACAAACAGCAAAGCTTGATAAATTGATAAAGAAAATTTTTCTTGTTATTCTATCTATTTTAATTCCTGCATAAACATTTAAGAAAATGAAGGTAGTATTCTTAGTACTGGGTAAGACAAGAACTGGCTAACAAGCAGTAGGAAAGAGCTCTCAAGTGTAATATTCAATGCCCCTCACCAGCATGTTGAAGGTATATGAAAGCTCCCCAACTATTTTACTCCATTGCTATCTGTCTACTTTTATCACCCTGCCAGAGTCAAAGAATCACTGTTTTTTTTTTTTTTTTTAAATTACAGCTATTGATTTGTCTCTTTTTCCTGTCCTTATAGGAGAAATATGACTTATGAAGGGTATCTCTGGTTGGTTTGGGCTTTGGTTTTTTTGAAAGAAAACTTCCCATTCTTCCCTCCCATTTGTTCCTCTCTGTATTCCAGAGAGACCAGAACTGAAACCAAGAAAAAAGAGATGCTGACAGCCCTGGTCTTTTTAAGGTCAACCACCATAGTAAAGAATACCCCTGGTGGTTTCCTTACTCTGCTGGAAAAAGGGCACAGACAAAGCTTGCACACTCTTTGCAGAGACTGTGCACACAACTGAATCCCCACAGCCACATCAGACAAAATTTATTTGTTCATCAGAAATCCCATCATCAGTCTGAAGAAACTGAGATCATTTGGGAATTAAATAAACCTAAACTTCTGTATCACAACAAACAAATGAGATTACCCTGTGCTAGTCTCACCACACAAATACAGCTCTTACTCTTTAATTACTGATGAGAACTCCTGGTCCACTGGAAGAAGCTGTTCAACCTTCTCAGGGACATAGCACAGGCACATCTAAGGGACATAGCATTTACAAGTATTGATTCACTGTCTCTGCTTAGTGGAAACATCCACAGACAAAGAAAGGCTGTTGCTGTGCGTAATCAGAATTCATTTTGGTCGGATGTCTCTTTTATATTTCCTAGTTTAATTAACATATCCTGATTTCAAACTATTTTTAACAAGACATTTTTCTTCAATCAAAGGGGCAAATGCTTTTTCAAAAATGTCAGTCATCTAAATTATCCATCATTTTATAGTTTCTGATAAGCCTCTAGAGACTCTACCATAGAAATAAAATCTACAGCTGAATTAACTTAAACCGTTCTATAGGGGCCTGCTATTTTAGCAGTGCACTGAATCTTGAAGATCATCAAAGGCTGTGGTCCTTAGCACTAGCTTTAGATTTTGCAAGAATTATCCATAGTACATGTGGTTACTGGGACCAGAATTTAACTTTTGTTCAATATACTTAAAGCTGAAAGAATTCTAAAACCATCAAAGAAGTTATTTTGCATTTACAATGGTACAATTGAAATAAAACCAATTTTAGCAAAGGTAAGAGAACCCTTTTTTTTTTTTTTTTTTTTTTTTACAAATTGAATAAATGGGTTAATTCAAAAACACCTAGATGGCCAGGCCTGTGTTTTGTGTTTTTATTAAGTAGTTCTGAACACGAAATAGCAAGAACATCTAATTTCTCAAATTCAGGCTCTCCTGACAGTGCAAAACTACCACTCCCAGCCCAGATTTCTTGTTTGGTTGATGGTTACTGATCTTGACACTTGTTGGTACTCTGTGTTGTGAATAATTCAGCAGTGCTGAGATGTTCAGTGACAAACTCTGGAGGGTAAAATGAGATCTGACATTGCTGCTTACCTGTTTGTGCTTCAAAGCAGAATTAATAAGCAAGATTTCTTTGTTAGCCTCAGGATCACTGAGAAGAAATCTGAATCAAAATGCCTCATAAACACTCCCAGTATTTCTCCGCTCCAGCTGAAAGGAAGACAGCAAAGAAGGTCTTTGCCCAACATTGCTCAGGAACTTAAAGTTACTATCTGATTGCTGTAAACGAAGCATGTGGATGAATCTAGAACAATGCTATTTGCTTTCTAAGTCACAGAATTAGGAATTTTTTTTTTTTTTTTCTGGAAAAGAATGAACTGAAGGTTACAGCTGGTTTCTGCTATATCTGGCTATACCACTGTAGAACAGAATACTTACCATGTTTTTGAGTCAAAAACATCTAGAGATATGTCAGCTGAATCCTTCAATACTTCTTAATTTGTTCAGATAAAATCAACTATGTCACCTTGAGCCATGGTTTGAGTTGATGATGTTGATGAGCATGGTTGCATGATTTTACCTGAATCAGCAAACTAGAGAGCATTTTCAGCGCCTACTACAAAGAAAGCTGATAGAGTGAGGTTAAGCTCCAAAACAGACCTGGGCTCCTTAGGCTGAGAGCATCTGGAGAAATCTTGGTTTACATCTGATGTGGCTGTGGGAATTCAGTTGTGTGCATCAGTGCCGCCTCCTGTCCCCATCCTACATTGGGCTCTTCTTCCACTAAGGTTAAGAAGGCCCTAGAGTGTGTTCTTTACAATATTACTTGACCTTGAAGAAATAAGCAGAAATACCACAGCAACAAAGCATAGCTGAGGTCAGTAACTTCTTCCACATAACGTAACTGGATCCAGAAAATAATGTCTATGAAGACCCTCAAACCAAATGCCAAGAGTCTGTAGTCCAATATGAGAGTATGCTGCCAGGCCACTGGTGGAGTTTTTGTGGGGCAGAGTTACAGTTTTCAGGACACACAAAGGGATTTTTCAAAGAAAAGTTTGCTATTAAATGAGGCCTAATCAAAGAAAGGCTGTATAGCTACTGTCTCATAACACTGATAGACCATGCAGAGAGCCTGCCCGCCTGAGCCTCCAGCGTTAAGGAGTTTTCTTTATCTCAGTAATATTTATGTTGACTTCACATTTTTAAGGAGAGGGATTTGGGGACTGGAGTCATCAAAACACACTTAAATGAAAAAATGCAAATCCCTGCAGTGCCTTGGGTTTTGGCAACATAAAACAATTGTTTCTTCCCTTGATTTACATAACAAAGACACCAAATCCATTCTTTTTTCTCTAAGCCCATGGGGAAACTTTCCAAGGCACTTGAAGCACAGCAGATTCATCCAGTCAGATGGAGAGGCATAGGGAAGGCATTTATACTGCTTAGCTTTCTATAGCACAAGAGGGTAGACAGCGTAGAAGCAGGCACTTATTTTCTTTAAATCAAAAAAAAAAAGGAGGATGCTAGTAAAAAGTATAGGCTTTAGAAAATCAAAATGAGGTTCTATAAACCTTAAAGTGTACCTGTGACTGGCAAGCTCTAGTAGTAACTCTCTGCTAAAGACCACTGAAACTTTCCCTGAGGGACATCAATTTATCTGCACTGAAATACATCTCTACAGCACTAGAAACCCAGTACCATGTACAAGACTGAGAAATCTCTAGCAAGTCAGATGTTGGCCATTAAGTTGACAAGTCTCATTTTACTGCTGCAGAAGCAAATGGAGTGGCATTCAGAAAAGCATCAATAATGAAATATATATATATGTGTAACCTGCATTCAGTTTTACTGATCTTTCTTTCCATGGTCATAAATTCCCTGCCCTCTGTGTCTTGGGAGACCATGTAGTATCTACAAAACATAGTTTAAAAGTTACTGGACTAACTTTTTCATTTAATATGGAAAACATTTTGATAGGTTAAAAGTATTTTCAGTAGTAATAGTGTGAAAAAAATTATCTTTACTATATAGTGCTTGCAATTATTTTATTTTCCCCCTAAATTTTTATTCCTTGGTTTTGTTTCTTTTTGTTGTATCAGAAAAGGAGATGTTGCTATCCTTAGGTATTTTAACACTTGCACTGACACACCACTGAGCCACAGACTGAGAATGCTGACTTTGTACTGTGTGTTTATTCCCACATACTGAATGCTATACACTATCTTGTTAACATTTAGTTATCTAGGAGTCCTCAACCACAGAGAAAATAACCTGCTGCTGAAGCACTTCTACATGCAAGACCACAAGCTATTCTCCAGTTTTTTACCTTTATGAACCCTGGACTGGACAAACAGGGTTTTAGTTTTGGTAAAGAATCTAGGGCAGGTTAAGCTGGTTTACCAAGTATATTAAACTTTATGAATTTAATGAGCTGAGTTACTAGATAATTGTGGAGAGAGGATAAAACTCTTTTGGAAACTTCTGGCAAAAAGCAAGCACAACTGTATCCTAAGTTGTTTTTCTCACAAATACACAAATGGTCCACATTTATTTATTTATTACTATCTAAGCCAAAGCTGAAAAAACTCCAGCAAATGCCCTGTATTGTTGTGATGCCATGTAAGGCTGAAAGCTTGAAGCAAATCATTAGGCTTAACAAATCACAAGGGAACTCTGGCTATTGATCAGCACTGCTGAGCTGGGCAATAGGGCTGACACTTTGCACACCTTTTTGTGCCTACTGAGGGTTCCCATTCTTTTCTTTCCTAAATTTTCTATGCATATTTCAAATAGACAAGGGAAAAAAAATAGTAGTAATGGAGATTAGCTAAAAAATCACCTTGTTCAATTCCCCTCTTAACTCTTGATGGGATATGACGTTAATTTTTTATGCCCAGTTGGAGTCAGCACACTCTGACACACAGGTGGAATATGTTTTCAGGTTGAAAAAGTGAATGGGAGTCATTCTGAGCAGTAAATATTTTATAACAAACAACATACACAGAAAAGCCCCACACCACAGACTCAGCCAAGTGGATTTTGAATTTTCCATGTTAAAACTGAAAATCATGTTTCCTGTTCTATTTTTTGTTTTGACACAGTAAAACTGCTGACCTGAAAGACAACTTGGTTGTTTTTTTCCCACTTCAGTTCTGACCTGTTCTGTCCTCCTAATATACCCATAAATGGGACTAAGACCAGAGGCTCACAAGAGTGAGGAGATCAAGGAGATCAAGTATCACTCGTGCAGCTGCAAGGTACTGAGCTAACAAAAGCTGTTTTCAAAACCTTCCTTGACCTAGATTCATCCCCAGCTCTGTCAGCTTCTGACAGCTTAGATTTGGGCAAGAACTCTGTGATGGCAAAAAAGACTCTTGGAGGCTTATTTCGAACAGTGGAACCCTCAAGAAGCCTTTATAACACAGCAATGAAACATGAAATATTTACATTTTAAAAATAAATTACAATTAGCTGTTTCCTGACATAATCAGATCTCACATCAGAAATAAGCCAACACTGTGTAGAGGCAAAATCAGGCAGGAGCTGCAGTACATCCTTCTGCAAAAGGTAGAGCAAAGTGCTGCCTATCATAAGGCCAGAAAAACATTCCACATGTTCACCATTGAAAGCTCCATTAAAGCTCACCTAAAAGCTCTACTAAAGCTCATAAAACAGGGGTTTGTACTTACTTGACATATAACAAATTGCCTAAATGCCTTTTCATGGGTCTGTACCTGCAGTATATAAGAGTAACAATAATAATGTCCAGTCTTAATTGTTTCTCTCTCATTATTTCAAAACCACAGAATGTTAGCCTGAAGGTAGTCTTACATGTACAGCTAGGTTCCTTGCTACATATCATGCTTACATTCCACAGTTCTGCTGCTTCAGTCAGGACAATGATCAAACTAGTATCATAAATTAAATAATTTTCTGTATGAAGGAGTAGGTGATGGCAAATACAGTGGCAACCAAACTTTGATCTCTTTCTCTGTTTCATTTTGTTGCTTTTGTCTACTAAATTAGTCTAAAGACATAATGAGAAATGACATAGTTTCTTGAAGTGTATCTGAATAGTTCTAACTTGTGACTCTCAGAAATAGCATTAGCACATGTTCTCTTCATAAGTTCACAGCTTATGATAATATGAAAAATAAAATCATAAGACCATATGAGAGTTACTGAAAAAAGGAAGCAAAAGCAGAAATATCAGCTTCCCATTGGTAGAAAATAAATAATGAAGAAAAAAAGACGAACTTGTAAAAGCCACTGCCTACATACTTCAGATATACCACCTGCTCTGACAATAACTTTTAGATGTCTCCATCTCTATAGGGCCTTACCCTCCAACATAACTTCTTTTCTTTCTCTGAACTATATACTCTGCATGTGAGACACCAAATACTTTTCTGTAAAGCATTGCATGCGTACTATGTAATATAAAATGGTGTCTACATCATTAATTGGGTCTACACAGAGGAAAATAGTCCTCAGAGGCTTAACCAACTTTATTTCAAATTCAGAAAAACTCCCTAATTCAGAAAAACTCCACAAAAGGAGGAAGAATATACAAGAGGATATTTATAGAGTATTTTCTGTTGTGTCAAGGCATTGCATTTTCTATTATAGAATCATAGTCTTACCACAGTTGGGAGGGACATTAAACATCATCTGGTTCCATCATCCCTGCTGTGGACAGGAATACCTTTCATTAGACCAGGTTGCTCAGAGCTTCATCCAGCCAGGCCTTGGACACTTCCAGGGAAGGGGCATCCACAACTTCTTTGGCAACCTGTTCCCGTGCCTCACCACCCTCACAGTAAAGAATCTCTTCCTGCTACCTAATCTAAACCTACTCTTTCAGTTTGAAGCCTTTCCCCCTTCTTCTGTCACTACATCCTCTTGTAAATAGTATATCTCCATCTTTCTTGTAGGCTTCCCTCAGATACTGGAAGGCTGCAATTAGGTCACCCTTAAACCTCTTTCCCAGGCTGAACAGTTCCAATTCTCTTAGTCTCTCATGTGTTGATTTTTTTCCCTGTAACATCATACCTACATCACATCTCTCAAACTTCAACTGAAATTACAAGAAAAGAAATTTCTCATAATGCAAAGACTTCACAGAAAACTCAGCTGAACCAAAAAAAAAAAAAAAACAGGCATGTTGAACTTTGGATATTTATCCTGATATAAACTTGCTTAAAACTGGTATTTTCTCAGTCAAGGTACTACCTTAGAATAGGGTTTTCTAATAATATCAGTTTACCTTCAGTCCCAGGAAAAAACAAGAGCTATTTTCTTCTATATGCTCTTTAATACATGACTTTTGTATTGAATATATGAAAAATGTTTGTGAATCTCAGGTGTTCATAAATTTGTATTTTAGAGATGTATTGCAAGAAAATAAAGCATGGGTGATTGTAGAGAGCCAGAGTAATCCCAGCATCTCTCACTTCTCAGTGGAATCTCAGCATCTCAGAAGATGCCTCTCAGATATTTCTACTTGCTTGAGCACAGCCATGTCAACAGGAACATTATGATAGTCCAGTTCTTTGAGGTTGTCCTACTGCACATAAGAGGTTCACCTGCTGATGCCTTCTGAGAAGGTCATCACACATAACTGCATTAGCTGAATGATGGCAGCAGACCTATATTCTGTCAAAATTTCCCATGCAGAGCTGTGGCACAGTGCACCTTCCCTGCACACTGACGGATGTGAGAAATTAAGGTATATTATTATGTCAACATTCTAAATTTTACATCTAGGTAATTTGCACAGATAAACTAATTTTCCGCCTTCTCCCTCCACGTCAGCTTTTTTATAGTCTCTTTCAATCCAAATTTTCAGTAGTTGTACTTATGATGCCATATCCAGCATAGGCAAAACAGATCATCAGCTGTGGTCCACGGACTCACGTCCTTTGATCAGCACGTGTTCTGCCTAGTGTCTTGAACTGGCTCCGAGATGGCATTTATGTTCCAAGAATAAATCCTTGACATGGAGTACATCCAACTTCCTAGAAATGCTGATACTTAGTTATACTATATATGCAGCCTGGGACTGGTGAGAGCCAAGCAGACAGATGACCTTTCTACTGATAATTGTCTTTAAATAAAATTAAAACCTCAGCCAGCTATAAATTGGCTTAAATTTTTAAAAGTCACTTTCAAGCTTGGTTGACAGTTCTATCTGGAGACTAAACACTTTCATCCATCGGTTAAGTAAAATGTAGCCAGTTGCAATGGTGTCTCTCCAGCGAGATGGGTCCAATTCTGTAGAGGACGGAGGAGTTCATAACCTGTAGTTTATTCTGCCTTGTCTCTCAGGTGACAATGTCAGCTAGGGCACCAGTCATGATATCTTCTCCTGCCTTCTAGTAGCTCAAACAGAATTGAACAATGAGCACCAGTGACCTGGACTGCATTTGAACTAGAATTGTATGTTGTACAAAGAGTCTCCAAGGCTGCAAGTTCCTTGTCCTACTTACAGCTAAAAACAATTTTTCCTACACAAAAACTTGAAAGTTTATCTGAGTTGCATGAGTTGCACATTGTCCTGATTTTTCCTTATGTTGGCTACAAAAACAGCTGCCTTCAAATCAGATGTGTGAGAGGATTTCAACTCAGAAAGATGCTGACCAGCCTCACTGTCCTCATAAAAACTTTTGCCACTTTTTAATTCACCATCCTGTAGTTCACAGGAAGTGAGTGAAAAGGAAATTACAAAAAACATCAAAGGAAGAATTAAACAATAGCCCTGATTCTAAAAGTTATTCCAAGGTCAGAAAAGGTATAATCTAAGCTTTATCCAGAAAACAGCCTTCCAGGACAAGAGGATGCCAAAGATGCATTTTGCAGTTTTATCTTTTAGTTGTTTGCCATGCTGCTGAAACAAGAGAGAATACTTAATAAAATATGTTCTCTTGTAGATGATTTGTTCTGGGTCTGGCTAAATAATAGGTGAGAGTGTTATTTTGAACAGTGACAATTATGTCTCTTCAATAATAGCACTCTGGTCTTTTTTAAACTTTTAAATGATGGATTACCAGTGTGATCTCCAATTCAGAAAGAACTGTATAATCCCCTTGCCGTCCTGCAAAGTGCCCCAGAAGCACCGCACTGATGAAATCCTGCAGGCATGATCTGAGACAGCACACACCGCTGCCAGGCATTCCTGGGGCTCAAGGAACTGCAGCGATACAACTACCTGTTTAGCAGTAGTTGGATTCAATGCCAGAAGATTTCTTTACTGTTACTCATATGTGCTGAAACAGCACACATAACATATTTCCCCCTCCAAAGCAAGAGTTCCCAGAAAAAATCAACTACCATAAAAAAAAACCAAAAACCAAAAACCAAAAACCAAAAAAAAAAAAAAACAAAACCCACAAACAAAAAAAAACCACCACAGATTAAGAGAGCGATTTCTCTGGCACAATTGCTACTGTCTTCTGTCTTTACTCTCTTGACATAAAAGTGCAATATCAGATAAGGATCTGGCCCACCCAATTTGAATTTTTTATAATATGCATGATTTAAAAATAAATAATTGAACTGTCAGCTCCATCTAACTGCCTCATTACTGTTCATTCATTTCCTGTTAGCACCACAAAAATATTTAGAAGAAGGGGTTTGCATAAGGAGAGAGCTCACAAGGGAAAGGGCAGGCTGTTATGTGGAAAAGGGAGAGCATGTAAAATAGCAGGCAGCATAGAGATGAGTACAGAGGAAGCAGATCAGTGGGCCAGTCAGTACTAAGGTACAGGATCAAACAGCTGAAAAGTAAGCTATACTGGGGGAAATGAGGCTTGGAAGGTGTTAAGAGTATACTATTTAAGTAGTTCAAGTTAAAAGGGACATTATGTACCAAGAAAAGACAAATTGCATGTTCCCTGTGTCCTCTGAGCATATAAGAGGTCCCTAACAAGCCAGTTGTCAACAGTGGAAGGAGAATACATTAATGCATACCTTCTAACCCAGTATTATCACATCTAGAGATCTCCTCTGTGCCACTAGCAGAAAAAGCAGGCAGTATTTTTTCATTGAAAGCAGCACTGAAAACTACCCACTTGGCAACTAATGAATAGATTCTTATTTTCCTGCCTTTCTTAAGCTACAGGCTGTGAGACTGTCTGATCATCTGAATTTCAGAGCAATTGTGCACAGAAGAAGGACACAGCCTAAAGCTGCAACACCTGCCTGTCTGTACTAGTAGTCATAGTGATTCCTTATTGTACCCCACCATGCTGGTAGGGAGGCCAGTCATATCCCCATTCTCTTTTCAAAGGAGAATAATCAGCACCAGAAGTCAGCTGGAGGTGTCAGGGTGAGAGAACGTCAGAGCTCCTGCTGAACCCTTGTCTGATCTCTGATGCTGCTGTATGTTCAGAGG
Organism: Pyrocephalus nanus; assembly: GCA_038380795.1. Classification (NCBI taxonomy): domain Eukaryota; kingdom Metazoa; phylum Chordata; class Aves; order Passeriformes; family Tyrannidae; genus Pyrocephalus; species Pyrocephalus nanus. The sequence goes on along the minus strand of CM076265.1, from coordinate 43,389,843 downwards.
ATAGCTGATGAGACACAAAACGTGTGAATGACAAACTAAACAGGAACCACTCTTGCTAACAAACTCTTGTCCTCTGTCTTCTAGTAGAAGAGCATTTATATCTGTCCTTTGTTCTACAAGGGCAGTGGATTCATATACTTTTAATAATGAAAAAATATCTTTAAAACTATTTTGCAGACCTTATAGGCACATCAGTTCTGCACATTGAAGTGCAGCCCCTTCTGACACTAAGCAGATTTGCAATGGCTTTGCCTTACACTGGGAAAATGCTATCCATTGGGTTTGCCAAACTTAAATCAGTATAGGATGTGAGTAACTGTAGACATTCAAACCACCAATCTGCTGCAAAATTTGGTCATCTTGTGTGGATATGTAGAAAGCTTATGTATAAATGCAAATCAAGCTATTACAAGAATAGATGTCAAAATAGTGGAAATACAATTTATCATACAACTACAGCAAATCTTTTTTTTTGTCTCCTCATAAGTGCTGACTACAGCAGTAACTATTAAATATGAACCATGACCGTATCTTGATTTGGTAACAGCACTTCTCTGCATTGTGAGAGCTTAAAAAATGGAATAATAACTCAGTTATGTATGTTTATGAGACTAACATAATTGATTTTCTGACCAACAAGGATACTAGTGGGAATTTTTTTGGTCCAAAGAATTCAGTGAGTAATGACATCAAGTCCTGTTTTGGCAGAAGCACCATAAAGATGTTTTACAAAAAAGTCCATAGTCTAGCCAGCTCCAGAAATCTAAGCTGAAATCCAAATATATCAAGTTGATAACAACTGTTCCAGTACCATACAATAACACCTGGTTCTTACATAGTGTTATTGCACAATGTTTTCATATGTAGCTTGTTTCTGTCTACATTGCCAAGAATCAAATTGTAATAAGTGACTACCATATTACTTGAGTGAACAAAACCTTGTCTTTCTAGGGATGGATTCCTGAAAATGATGAATTCAAATCAGAATCTAACTCTTACTGCCATTCCTCCCTTCTGAAATTGTCAGAATGTGCCTGCATAAGCGAGGACCTCCAAGAGGTTTCATGGTGCAACTGATATGCCAAATGCTGAGAATAGTTCATCTTCAGCATGTCTTCATGGGGAGGGTTCTTAGGAAACATCTGTTTAAGTAGTGAGGAAAAATGGGTAGAAGGTGAATGGAATGTCTCAAGCATAAATCACTGTACTTCGTATACAAGCACTTACATTGTAGTACTTTTGGACTGTGTTATTCTCCACCTTAACTGCCCACTTAAATTGCATTTTCAGCTTTCAGCAGAACTGTGTGAAGAAACATTTGTTTGTATCATATGGTTCCTTACCCTTTTCCAAAAATTATCTTTTCCCTGCAATCATACCAGGAACTCACTTTCTGTTAACTGCTCAGGAAAAGGGAGTGCCTTGGGTATTTATTAAGTAGGATTTCTGAGAGACTGAACCACGTGTAACCTAAATTGGCTTCATAAGTGGTTTCTGGAGGACATAGTGCAGTATTCATACTCATAATCGCCTTTCACCTTGATGTTAATTATATACTTTGCCATTCAAAATAAGTCATGGCCATGAGCTAAAGCATTTGTACAGTAATGTCTCAGTTTAAATGAGACACAAGTGTTTTTTGCTGAGGATGAGTTATGAGGAAGACCCAAACTACTCCCTGTAAGCAATTGTAAATCCAGAATTAAGTGGCTCCAACTGAGAAAAAATTGTGGAAAATAGAAGAATAACTGCCCTTTATTAAAAGATATATGTGTATTGGCAGAAAAAAAATTAAAAAAAAAACCACAAGTAAAATAGCCAAACAATAATCCTATACTCCAAAATAATCCCCTTCAAAACAAACAAAGAGACAAACAAACAAAAAAAAGGTAAACCATTCAGTTTGTGCCATTTGATGCAATTCTAACCACAGTTAGCAGGGGGCGCTGTTGTATCACTGGAAATGCAGAGCCTGCAATGCTTTGTGCAGGTCAGCATGGAGTGCTGTTTGATCACTGGTGGTCACCATGTGGGGGGACCTCACTCCCTCCAGGTATACCGGAGAAGCCAAAAATGGAGGCCTTCCCTCCCCCCACACTGGGAAAGGGGAGAGAGAGGAGGGAAGGAAAAAAAAAAAAAGAAGGTCTTTCCCAACGGGAACTCTCTCTGTCCTGCTGGCGAATCGTGTGGCATAATTTTCCCTCTCCTTTTGATGTGTACAATAACTGCTGCCAAGGAAAAAAAACGGGAATGGAGGAGGAGAAAACCTCCCGAAACAGTTCCTCTCTGATGAAAATCCAAGCAGAATTCCCAGCTAGCAGCCAGGCCAAGAACGAAGCCACCTCCAAGTTCTGCCACCTGGACCTCCTCCCAGCTCAGGCAGCAATGAACTCCTCCCTCCCCCATTTCCTAGGACACAAGATCTTGAGAGCCATCAGCTCGGAATGTGGTTTTGCCAGCCACTTTTTTTGTGATAGTTAATGGCCCAAAGCACAGCCAACCTGCCTACTCAGCATCCCTTTCAAATTGTGGACAGGGGGAAGGGAAAAATTTCACTTTAGTTTCCCAGAACAAACAAAACCATGACAAGTAAACATGTCAGGAAAGCAAGATACTGTAAAATGCATTTAAATAGTCAATTCAGCACTCTCAAAAATTCCTTTTCTTTTTACCCCCAATCTTTAGTGGGGCTTGAGCAGAAAACAACCATTGGCCTCTAAAAAGAAGGCAGAAAATGTTTACCTCTCTAGGTTGCTTTGTTATAAAATAGAAATAAAATGCATAGGTTTTTTCCTCCAAATATGATAATAAAATGGCCTTGCTGGTAAACAATTTCAAGAGCTCTAAGTGCCTCAGGGTCTCAGAAAATACATTTTCCCTAGGAAAAAAAAATTACATAATCTGTCATTCTTGCATTTCATTTTCTACTTTTTTCTTTCCTTTTCTAAATCAAGGATATTTATACAAAGACAGGATCTTTATTTCTGATCTGTGTTCTACTGCACTGAAGTCAATATGCCACATTTTTGAGAATGATTTTTTTTCTGCTCAGGTTGGTTATGTGTTGCTTAAGTGAGGACAACAAGAACCCAGCAAAAATCACCATGATCCAGAAAGTCTCTGACCCAAAGAGATGGCATCCAGAGTTCACTGATTGCCAACAGCAAATAATGATGAGTTTGGAAAGGCCTGTTCCAGAGCTGGCCAGTTTTAAAGAACTGGCTCAGCTGAGACAGAAGTACTAGATTTTACAAGCATATTTTGGAGTCATTTAAGAAAAATCATTAAAAAAATATACATTGCAAAAGAAAGATATGGAGATGTTTTCTTTTAAATTGGCATCTGCCAGTGTGTTGACAGTCATTTGAAGACAGTACAAAGAGATGGTTCAGATTTTTTCCTGTCATTTCAGGCTGTGAAACCACCCTGCTCACTTTCTACTGAATAGCCCACCTCTGCCCCTCAGCAGTCTCTCCAGGGCACTGCCTCTGAATCTAGGCTGTGCTCATTTCTAAATTGCCTCCTACTTCAAGCACCAAAATTGAATGTGAACAATTCCCTGTTTCTCATTTGGTTGAGATCTCCATTTTCACTCTCTTTTCTGCTCACCATTTTGTTTGCCTGATACCTAAATCCTAATCATCTTCAGTGTTCCTCTGTAAGTCTACCAAAACAATCCCAAACTAAAATATAAAAATAAATGTGTGTAGTTTCTGAAAAAGATATGACAGAATTATGGAAGACAAAACCACTGAAAGGTTCAGTATCTGGGACAGTCTTTTGGGGAAGTTTTTATGTTTTCTGCTAAACCACTGCTGATGGATCATGTTAAATCAGACTGCTGAGACAAATAATACTTTGATCTGAGCCAGGAGGGTTGTTCTTAGGCACCACCTCTACAGTACCTCCATTCTCTGTTTACTCTTTCATGTTTCTTTACAGAAGCTAAGACTAAGCTTCTTGCAGAACAATTTTGTTGATATCTGTCATACTTAATAAACTAAGCACTATTTCATAAGCATGCAACATCACCCCTTTGGGTCATATTGGGTAGTAGCTGCAAATATAATAGATCACCTTAACACTAGAAGTATCATTGTAGAGCACTTTCTTTAAAATTACAGTACTGAAGTTTAGATAAAGGATTTCTCACCTTCTTCAGGATATTAACTGCAGACAGAAAAGAATAATAATGGTATTGACTAAGCACACAGTAGAATAAAAAAAATTAAGGAAATTAAGTCTCTTTTAAGCCATTATTTTTACTGATAAATTTTAATTTTGCCTTTATAGGCTACAGTTTAAGTCTTCACTCAAACCTCTAGAAAGTACCAGAGTCCCCCTGTACTTGGCACTGGTGAGACTGCACCTCAAATCCAGTGTTCAGTTTTGGATCACTGACAACAGGACATGGACGTTCTCAAGCATGTATGAAAAAATGGCAGCAAAGCTGGTGAAGTGTTTTTAGCACAAGTCAAATGAGGAGCAGCTGAGGGAGGTGGGATTGTTTAGCCTAGATAAAAGGAGGCTCAGGGGACACCTTATTCTCTCCATGACTACCTGAAAGGAAATTGTAGCAGTGCGGGGGTCAGTCACTTTTCCCAAGTAACAAGTGTTAGGACAGGAGGAAACAGCCTCAAGTTGTGCCAATAGGAGGTTTAGATTGGATATTGGGAAAAATTTGTTCACCAAAAGGCTAATCAGGCATTGAAATAGGGTAACCAGGGAAGCAGTGGGATCACCATCCCTGGAAATGTTCAAAAAGCATGTGCATATAGCACTTTGGGATGTGCTCTAGTGATCAGTGCGGTGGTGCCGGGTTAACAGTTGGACTCGATGATCATAGTGGTCATTTCCAACTTTAATGATCCTATGATTCTATGAAAGTTATTCTCAGTTTTCAGTTCAAACTAGTCTAATCCAAAATCCTCTGTGAGATGCTTAGATATTTCAGTGGTTCTGTCTTCTTTGTAGTCATTTCAAGTGACATATGCTGCTTGAAAACACACATAGTACTAAACTGTCAATGCTGAGAATGTCCATGAACATTTTGAGGTGTTTTGAAAGAAATTGCAAAATTATCTGACACCAATTACTAGAAAACTTGTTGTAGTCCACTCTTGTTTCCTTTCAAATTTCACTGAATTCTATGTCCTTTCTTAGGAAAAGGTGTGAACATCTTTACCCAGCTGATCATTTTTCTGACACTTTGGAAAATATGCCCCATTAATAATAATCTTTCTGAAATGCATCTGTTTGCCTGTACTTTGTTCCCTTCTATTTTCAAATTGTCAAATAACAGGTGAGGAGTCTCATGTGCAGCAGCTGAATCAGATACATTATTATGTTCAGGTTGCACTATTGCACTTCAATGCATCACTCTGATTGCTCTGGCAGTCAACCTTTTCCAGGCCTTGCCATAAAAACTGCTAGCTTATAGCATACGGTAAGGACTTCAGAGATGACTCTAAGCCAGTTTTGTAATGTGATGTTTAAGTGCATAAATCAGCAATCATCAAGAATAATGATTCAAGGTATCAGGTTTCTACAACAGTGATACAATTCATTAAATTGTGCACTGTTACTTGCAAAACAAGCAAAGTTAAGATAAATAAGTCTTAAAATGTCATCATGAGGAATAGTATCTGAAAGAGCTAAATTCCTCATAATAATGAACAAAATGAACAGACAACATTAATAAGTCACTGGGAGACACACTTTAACCTCATTGCAGAGTTGTAGCACCACTAACTACTGGATATCACATTCTGAAGTTATCTTAAGAGATATATTACTTATGCTGAAACATTTTTAAGTAACCTGTATTTGGAAAGTATTTTACAGAAATGAATAATGCATGTAATGAAGCATTCGTGCAACAAATATACCCTAACCAACCTGTAACTGAAAAAGAAGGAAGAAGGTAATAAATTACTTGGAAAAGGCTTAAATTTCTACATGAGATAGATCTGATGCAGCTGCGACTGCCTACGTCCCACAGTGACAAAAGGGTTTATGCAACTGAAGATGAGAGAGGTATTGATTCCTCAGTATCTCTTAGCCTTAGCTGTAGCAAATTATTTAACGCATTTTCCGTTAACTACACCATACAAAGGTTATGGCTGCAACAAATTATTTCAGTGGTCAGTCTTAAGAGTAACTTTACTCCAAAGAATAAGAAAACATAAACAAATTAATATTTTCACCACAGCTGGCTGAAGTATAGATAAAAGCCCTATCATTACATTCACCAGCTTATCCTATCATTGAATATACCTAGATTAATATGAATACTAAGAAAACTATGGCATGGAAAGTAGTAATAGAAACCAATCTCACACTGATACAAGAACATACTTTTAATTTCATTTTTATGTCCTCTTCAACCTTGAGTCTCCAAAAAGATAGTGTAGGTTACAGCATTAATTAAATATACCAGCAACATTCATTATTAATCATAAAACAGTGTTTAGTTTCAGGGATTTACCAACACATGTCATATACTTCAGAAATTACTATATGTCTTTTTCTATTTTGATGCCATTAAATTGACTGGGAGCCTTTCCATAGCCTGCCTTAGTCCTGAATGGGATTCACAGACTCTCCAATAAAGGAATTATTCCCCTATAAATGATAATAAACACTTGAGCAGAAGTAATGTTTCTGCCAACACTTATAAACAGATTATAAGCCAACATTCTATGAAGTTTGAAGCATATTTGGTTATTTTATTTTCATAGAGTGATTTCCATTAGCAAACACTGCAAGTGCCTAGTTTGTATTTATTTATTTATTGAGTATCATTTAAGGACTTTTAGGGTCTTTTAAGCATAAGCTTAAAAGTTACAATAGTTACAACAGTAACAGCTTCAAGTTTGAATAAAATGATACAAAAGTATAAAAGAAGAAAGAAGGTTAAATTGCCAGCACATGGTCGTAGTGATGCAAGGCCAGTGCAGCCATGGATAACATCCTTGCAAGTACATGCAAGAAAAGGTACTGCAGAGCCCAGGGCAGGAGAGAAGGAGAGGAGGAAGTGTTCCAGGCATAGCAGCAGAGGTTCCTCTGTAAAAACTGGGAAATAATGGTTTAGCAGGCTCTCACCCTCCATCCCATTTTGTGCCATTGCGGAGCAGATATTCCCCTACATCCCGTAGGCATCCACAGTGGAGCTGGGTCATGTTTTAATCCCAGCCAGAATCAAAGCACTTCAAAGACACTCCCTCACTGCTAGAGCAAAATTGAGAACACTTGTTACTTGCAGTCTAACAGGAAAAGCAAAAGCCACATATGCAATCAAAGCTGGAAACATCATCACTGACACCACTCTGCCTGTGTATTGCCACCTCCCGTACTGCCGGCTGCCTCTTACTTCTCCCATCTCAGCTCGGTGTCCAGCAGACCCACTGGCACACGCTGGTGGTGAAGAAAGGCCTCTGCAGATACTCAGCAGCTGCCCACTTCATGTGGGCTGATGTTGGCCAGTAGCCACAGAGCCCATGTGCGGTCAGCATCACCATGCAGTCCTTGTGACATCACTGGTGAGGCTGGCTCTGTAAAGCCCTTGTGTCACAAAGGACCCACCCCGGCACCCCTATAAAAGCAGGGCAGCCACACACGCCACTCAGCCAGCACCACCATGGCCGGCTACAGACGGAGGGGCAGGGCTCGCAGGAGCAGGAGCCGGAGCCAGCCAAACCTGCACAAGACGCGTCGAGCTGGCCACAGCCGCTCCCGCCGCCGGAGGATGAGGGGCCATGCTGGCCATGCTGGCCATGATGAAGCAGGCAGCCCCGCCACTGGCAGGCGCCGCCCCCCAAATAGGAGACGCAGACGCCGTCCCGTAGAGGAGGAGGAGCCGGAAGAGCCAGAAGAGCTGGTAGACTTTGAGTTTTAGAGCCAGAGCCCTTGAGACCACCAGCAACTGCATGGGCATGGCTACAACAATAAAACAGAAAGCTTGCATAATGTCTGTGGGTCTTTCTGGCGTGCCGGTGTGCCAGCCATGGGCCTCTTGGTGTCCACCCAGGTCTCAGGATCGTGGGTGGCTGTTGCGACTCATCCCGGAAGAAGAGGGTAACTCGGGTTCTTATCAATAAATCCCTTGGGGTGGATTAGAGTGGAACAATTTTGTTTCAAAGGTAAACAGGTATGTTGCCATTTTGGATCTTATCATCTATAGTAATACAGCAATATTCAAGTATCTATACCAATATAGCAATATTAAAGCATAGCAATATTAAAGCATAAAGATAACACTTAAGGAAACGCATAAGAGAGAGAAAGGGAAATAAAGGATAAAGGTGGAAATATATATATATGTGTGTGCGTGCAGTCATCACCCACTGGATCCAGTGATAAAACTTGGTAGTTGCAGCTTACATGTCTCTTAGTTGAAGTGGTGGTCTTGATCTATTGGGGATGAGGGGAAGCTCCCCCAAACTCCAAAGATGTTATGAGTTACTATACAGTTCTAGCTCAGGTGTGTAGAGTTTTGCAATGCATTGTGTCAAGTGACATGTCATTGAGTCTCTGACATCTCCTAAGACAACCTCAGCTGCCTATTGTGTCAACATGGTCTGATATTTGACATGCATAGCCCAGGCTAGATGAGCAGAGTTATCGTGAAGGCAGGCCATTGGCATGTTATCAGGGATTCTCCCACCTTGCAGAATGTGCCTCTTCTTAGCCTCTTCCCTTATCTGGAGATCCAGTTTGTAGCTTGAGGTATGCATCTGCACCCAGGATAGTTAGGCAGTGGCACCTACTTATCTGATCTGAAGGTCCTTTGGCAGTATTTAGTTTTGCATGGGCTTTGCTTGGTGAGAAGCTGCTTCTTTTCAATTTGCAAAAGTTTTCAGTGATCTTAGAACGTGTAAGTCATTAACTGCTTCAGTCGCTGACAGTGACCCCCAGGTGAGTCTGTTCACGTCCCACAGCTGTGAGCAAACCAGTGCATGGGAGTAATGTGTGGAAGTGTTTGGGATCATAAGAGTGTGCAACAGTGGTGCATATCCAGGAGCAGGGATACTCCTGTGTGGGATGGGTATATCCAAGAATGTGATCAGACAGAGGTGTTCTTGTGCAGGATGTTCCTGTGTGGGATCTGTGAGTTCAAGGATGTTCATGTGTGGCATGTGCATGTACAGGGTTGCCTTTCTCAGGATGGGGTGTGAGTGTGTCTGCAACCCATGGCTGTGCCTTCCCCCGGGGAGTGCACATGATGATGGCAACGTGGATAACTCCTGCTCCTGGCGTCTGGTACCCTGGGCTCCCTTATTGCAGGGTCCTGAAGGGTTGAGCAGAACCCACACAGAGAACACTAAGCGCCCTGTGCCCTCTCCTGTGGCAGTCTTGGGGAGTTAAGGGTAAAGGTCAGATACAGTGTTGCCGGTGGCTCTGCCCATCCCACTCCTGGCTCTCACCAAGGATGTTCCTTCCTCCCACTCCTGGCAAGTTTGTCATATTGCCCTTCCCAGATCTCCTTGTGGGACAGGCTTCTCAATGCATAGCAGCAGAAATTCCTCTACAGATGCATAGGAAAGCCATGCAGGTTCTCAGTCTGCAGCCCATGTTGAGCCATGGCTGAGCAGATCTGCCCCTGCAACTCTTGGATACCCATGGTGGAACCAGGCCATGCCCTAACTCCACACAGAAACAAAGTACCACGAAGCCACTCACTACCCCCCCACCAGCTTGCTGAAGGAGAGAATCAGAGGAGCAGAAATGAGAAAACCTGTAGCTTGAGATAAAAGCCAATTTACTAGGGAAATCAAAAGCCACATGTGCAATCAAAGCTGGAAACATCATCACTGACACCACTCTGCCTGTGTATTGCCACCTCCCGTACTGCCAGCCACCTCTTGCTTCTCCCATCTCAGCTCGGTGTCCAGCAGACCCACTGGCACACGCTGGTGGTGAAGAAAGGCCTCTGCAGATACTCAGCAGCTGCCCACTTCATGTGGGCTGATGTTGGCCAGTAGCCACAGAGCCCATGTGCGGTCAGCATCACCATGCAGTCCTTGTGACATCACTGGTGAGGCTGGCTCTGTAAAGCCCTTGTGTCACAAAGGACCCACCCCGGCACCCCTATAAAAGCAGGGCAGCCACACACGCCACTCAGCCAGCACCACCATGGCCGGCTACAGACGGAGGGGCAGGGCTCGCAGGAGCAGGAGCCGGAGCCAGCCAAACCTGCACAAGACGCGTCGAGCTGGCCACAGCCGCTCCCGCCGCCGGAGGATGAGGGGCCATGCTGGCCATGCTGGCCATGATGAAGCAGGCAGCCCCGCCACTGGCAGGCGCCGCCCCCCAAATAGGAGACGCAGACGCCGTCCCGTAGAGGAGGAGGAGCCGGAAGAGCCAGAAGAGCTGGTAGACTTTGAGTTTTAGAGTCAGAGCCCTTGAGACCACCAGCAACTGCATGGGCATGGCTACGACAATAAAACAGAAAGCTTGCATAATGTCTGTGGGTCTTTCTGGCGTGCCGGTGTGCCAGCCATGGGACTCTTGGTGTCCACCCGGGTCCCAAGATCGTGAGTGGCTCCCCAGGTAAGCATATCTGTGTCCATGTCCATGTCCAACAGCTGTGAGAGACCCCACACATGGGAGTGTTTGGGATCAGAGTAACAGGCCACAGACACATACATACACACCCCTGGTTTTTATTTCATGCCACATGTTTTATCAATTTTATTCCTCCATTCTCTCCTCCCCCAGAAAGCTATCCCCAAAGCTGCAGCAGTACACTGGGACTGGACACAAAGCACCAAATATTCTTCTATGTGTGGGCTCTGCTCAGCCCCTTGAGACCCTGGAAAAAGAAGGACCCAAAAATGGACCCTAAGGGACTAGTGGCAGCAGCAGGGACATCCGCGTGGGCTTGATCATGTGTACTCCCTGACAAAGAGAGATTATATTTAGTGTTTATGTCATCTGTTCATCCTTGAACACCTTCAGAACTTTTCGTTGAATAGTATCCAGGAATTAATATCCTTACTAGCATATTTTATAAAATTTATATGTATTTTTACAATATTTCTATGTATTTATTAACAGCAATATAATTTAGAGTAAAGGTTCTCTTCCCATAAATCTCCTCAGATTTCTTTCATACATCACTGAAGTATGTGGAAACTAGTTTACTAATGGAATTTATTCCACAGGTTCTATAACTTAGAAAAGTTTGCCTAGATTTAAAAATTGATTGGAAGAATTAATGGAAGAAAATCTGTCAAAGGCTATGAAATATAAATATTTCTCTTCAGGCCCGGGAATACTTGGGAGTATCCTCTGGAGAAGTTTAGAATTTTGACCTGCTCAAACAATGCTTTGACATTCACTGTTGACCACTACTGGCCATTCTTTTGTAATTACATAATACAATAAGAAAAAAGCGCAAAGAGAAAGAAAGTTCCATCTTTTACTGATAAAATGTCAAAGTCTCAGAAACATCCATCAGTGAGAGCCAATTCTCAATAGAGAAAAGAAACATTTATTTCTTTATTTCCTTTCTGTAGCAAAGAATTATGTCCTTATCAGCCTGCTACATCAAATCAGCTCTGGTCTGAAACGCACTTCAACAGATGCACTTCAACACCTGGTTCGTTCCACGGTGCTGATGGACAAGTGTCCTCTGCATAGAAGCAATGGTTTTAATTAGAAGTTTGGTGACCCCAAAAGACTGTCTAATGAGTTATTGAGGTACCAAGACTGAACTTGTTCTTGAGTCTTGTGGAAACCTTGAAGATTTGATGTAAAGTGCACTGCTGGATGTTGTGCTCTGTTGCTGCATAAACAGAAGCAAGGCTGTTAAGCTGAAAAGGTTCACCAGTGCAAAATACCCTTGCAGGCTCAAGAAAAGAAATAAACATGAAGGGAAGAGTGAACAATCCAAAACCAAAGGTAATTGCTAGGGATAAAGAAAAGAGCTGTTTAGCATTTCAAAAGGCATCTTTCTTCTTAGATATGATCACAGCGTTCCAAATCCATCAACAAACTCAGAAATCCTGCTAGAACAGCATCTGGTTTGTTCCAAAGGAGATCACCCTGATGGATGGTAATATATGGAGCTGGTATGTCAGTGTGGGCTAATCTGAAGCTACAGGGGCGATCTGTCAGCTCTAACTAAGATAAATACAGCTTCTGTCTCACAGTGTTTTGCAATGCCAGGCGCTGGTCACTGGATTTCCCAGCATGATGGATTTTATGGTCAGGTGTGGTGACATCTCATGACCTAAATAGCTTTCAGAGAATGGCTGGTTTGTTTTGAATGATGATGTATCACACTCCAGAACTCCCTGTGAAAAACGATATCTCAGGCTTGATAAGCCCCAGCCAGTTCTTGGACTTGGTAAACCTCCTCATGCTTTTATTGCAAGTTTCTGTCCATATTTTTCCCATGCCTTGCAACTCCCTTCTTTTTTTCTCAATTATCCTACATAAATTGATAATCACATCCTCCTCTGTGCATCCTTGCAGAAGACACTGAAGTCAGAAATACTGCTAAATGAAGGTACTAAGTAACATCTGACTTCAGATAGAGATCATGAATCTTAGCCATGACAGCAACAGTGACAAAGATATTAACAGCTGTAAATCTAATTTACCTTGTGGGTTGATCAAACCCAGACTTTATTGAGGCATTAGCTATCCCCTCATCAGAAATACCCAACTGCCTAAATAAGAGATTTTTTGGAAAAAAAAAACAGTTCTAACGCTAGATCCTTAATCCAAATGTAATCACTTGTTAAAAAGAAAATATTCTGTTTGTCAAAAAAAAAATCTATTTCTGGTGTTCTTCAGCATTTTGCTACATTGGAATTTCTGCAACATTTCATCATTAAAATCATCTTTAGGAATATAAAAATAAAGAAGGAAGAAAGTAACAAAATCCACCACCTATGACTGCAAATCCTTCTCTTTCTTGTAGTAAGTCACTGCAGAGCTACACTAGTGATGTCTCTCTCTGTCCTAGATATGCATGGACAACCCCACACAAAAAGTACCACCACTGACACTGGTTATGTGCTCCCACACCCCCAGAGGAAAATCCTGTAAGCAGAACTGTTGGGCAGAAAGAGCACAAAGCAGAAAGTTCTGAAGGTGATGGAACCCACTCTGCACAGAACCAGACCAAATCCAGCAAATTCCTCTGGTTACACTGTATATGTGCTAAAGCTAAATTTAACCCTGTATGCTTTACCACTGCTTTACCAAACTAATGGAAAAATTTACTACCACAGAGTATTGACACTGCATCAGACAAGATGGTCCATGCCTGAACTATCTGAATGCCCTGTGTAATTTTTTTAATATCAGACAGCATGCTGACAGCAAGGGAGAGCGGGGAAGGACTCACCAGCACTGCGTAATGGAGAAGACAAACACACCAATAGCAAGAAAATAAAAGAAATTCCAGAATATTCTTTCCATCTGTTTGCTATACTGTGGTAAAGTCCATTTTTAGTGTAACAGCCAAAGGGAGTTTAAACATGCTTCAGTACTGAAGGAATGCATTTTCACTGAAGTAATTACTGTACCACAAGCAATGACCCCTTTTCTGTTTGAAATGCAGAAAATACTGCAATTATTCAGAATGTGAGGGACTGCGTGTGGGCACAAGATTAATCCAGGTGAGTTTTACACAAGCTTTTCATGCACTGATTTTTGAAGTGCCTGCCTGAGACCTGCAGCACCCAAGCTGCTCCAGTGCTTCCTCACCTCCTCACATTTGCCACACCTCATATCTGCATCCAGACATTGTTGTTGTAGTATCAGAGAATGGTCTGGGATGGAAGGAACCCTAAAGATCCTCTAGTTCCAATCCCCTGCCAATGGCAGGGACACTTTTCATTACACCAGTACTGCATATGTATTTAAAGCAGCTCAGCTTGCACCAGACCCTTCTGTAATTTATCCAAACTGGTTTCTGCAGATAAAAGATCCATGCTAGCAGAGCCATTTCAAGCCTCTGAATGAACTAGCTTGAAATAGAGCTGAAACCAAATTCCACCATTGTGGAACAAGCAAAACCACAAAAGAAGTCACTGAGAATAATGCCAAAGCAATGATTTCCTGACTAGATATTATAGCTCCTAGTTTCTACTATTTTGTTGTTTGGAGTATGAGTGTTTTACAGGACTGGAAATAAAGGCTTTTCTGTTGGATTAGTAACCCTGCAGGCTGCAATCTTATCACTCAAATCAGAAAGACAGGGAATGCTGGCAGTCAATTTTTAAGCTCAGTCACATACCAACCATATACATCTCTCACTGGGAATATCCAAATTCAGCTGTGGTCACACTTCAACTTCAGGCTAATCAACTGTACTCCAGTCAAGCAGGCAACTCTGCTGCAATGCCAAAAGTATCAGATCCATCAACATCGGAGGCATTTAACATGACATACAGACAAAACAAGCCCTAACCCAAATCTTCACAGAGACACAGTTCCTGTGACATAGCTCCAATTAGCAATTTACATGTACTGCAACATCAGACAGACTCATTTCTTCTTAATTTGTTTAAACAAATGCAGTCCTACCTTTGAGTAAATGGTCTCACTGAGAGCTGATTATGATCACTTGTTCTTGTTCAGCATAACAACCAAAGTCTTCCTTGACATCTCCTCCCTCTGTACGCATCAAAACTGTGTTTAAAGGATTCCCAAATCAGGCCATGGGTGCATATATATGCCTAGGGAATTTTTCACAGGAAACAAATACAGTAAATCAAGCCAGTAAATTCATACCAAAGATGTAAAGATATGTGGGTTGTTTATTTTTTTTTTTCCAGTACTTGACATTTAAAAACAGTTTCCGAAACTTTCAGGATTTATTTCTTTAAGGTATGGGGAATTTTGTACAGCCAAATTCCTCTTTACAAGCTCATGAAAACTGCAAGAAAAAAAAAAAAAACACAAAGTCATTCACTTTTATTTGCTACAAGCAGAACTCTCACTGCAGGATGTTTAATACACACTGGCATACTGACATATCCTTCTCTGTGCATGAAGAATAAAGGAAATTTTCAAAGGAGTTTCCTCCAACTTAACTAAAAAGAAAGAGAGAAAGAAAAAAAATAGAAAATTTAAGTTTGCTGCTTGCCTAAGACATTTAGAAAAAGAAAAAAAAACAAACAAAAACCAAACAAACAAAACAAAAACAAAACAAACAAAACAAACAAACAAACACCAGAAAAGCCAGTTTCCCACTTGCCAGTATGCAAGATATTATAGACAATGTATCTGATGACAGAAGGAACAAAAATCCAATCCTGCCTGCTTCAAATTGCATAGGTTATTTGAGCCTAAGAGAAATTTCCTCAAGCTGTTACTACTGCAACACCCCTGAGATTCAGTAAGCAGTTCTTATTTTATTGATAATGTTTGTCCCTGCACAGAACTTGTACATGGCTTTATTAGTCTGAAATGCTCAGTAAGTGTTCATCATGCTTTAAGGTTTCCTTAAACAGACTGATATCACCAGACCTTTCTAACGTTCAGTCTGTTTGTTAACAGAATGGCAACCTCCTCACTTCAACAAGAGATTTGTGGCGTACTTTATAAATTATGTGGCATTAAAATAAGAAGCAGGCAGAAAGTTTGTAAGGATATTTGGAGAGTCTTCTAGGCTGCTGCTGCTCAAATTCCCCAAATGCAATACTTATTATGATTTCTGGACCACATGCAGAGAAAAGAGAAAATAGATGATGAGCTGAAGAAAGTAAAAATTAGCTTCAGAAATGCAAGCAGATGTCTTATGGGAAATATGTCTTCCTGAAAGGGTAGTAGAAGTCCCATGGAAGTGAAAATCATATTTACTCATAGATCAGCCTCAGGACTGAACTCATTTAGAAACATTAGTAATTCAGGCCCAATAAGGAGGAAGTAGTATCTATGCCTATTTATTTCAACATATCTATGAGTTCCTTATGTGACATAAGCACTGAAGATCCAAACATGATTCTGGGAGGTTTTAGGTAAATATTATTAACAAACAGGCAAGCACAAATGTCACTATGATGCAGTTGCTGTGCAGGCCCTCTGATTATGAACCCTGAGATTAGCTCAGCTGGTCAGAGCATAGTTCTAATAATGCCAAGGTCATCGGTTCAGTCCATTCAATTGTATGGGCCATTCACTTAAGAGTTGGACTTGATGATCCCTGTGGGTCCCCTTTACGGTCCATTCACTTAACAGCTGGACTTGATGTGGGTCCCTTCCAACTCAGAATATTCTGTGATCTATAAAAGGAAAAAGGGTTTCTCTGCTATTCCCATCTCAAAGAATGATATCACAAAAGTAAAGGTCCAGGGAGGGGTGATAAAAATGGTCAAGAAATTTGAAAAGATAACACAGAGACACTGAAATGGCTTCAACTGTTTGCCTTAGAAAGGGGCTATAAAGGATGAGACAAGATAAACGTACACCAAATAAGGAACCATACTGGGAAAGGGAGATTGGGAGTTTCTGTTTTCGGTTGCATAATATCATAACAGGGAGACATGCAATGAAACTGTGAAAGGTAGAAGTTGAAAACTACCAACAGGAAATCGTTTTTCATACAACATGTGGACATATGGAAGAATTTAAATTTCATTGGAGGTTGAAGATGCCAAGCACTTAACAAAATATTGAAGGAACTGGGTGTTTATAGGGCATAATACTAAGTCCTGAAACCACTGAGTTGCATGCACCCACTAACATTCACCCTACCAATCCCTAAATCTGCCTAGCCAGAAGTGAAATAACAGGTAATCCTTGGGTGTTACTTTGCATTCCAGAGTCTGAAACTGCAAGAGCAAGCGCCTATCCTAGTTAACCCAACAACAATAACCAGAAGACAGCTGTGAAACCAAATTTAAGTCAAGATAAAAATAAAATTAATCTACTCTCAAAATACAAATACACAATTTAAAAATACAGAAGTTACAGTGCAAAAAGTAAGAGACTCATTTGTTTCTACCCACCCCTATGTAACTGTTGTTTTACAGTATATACTACCCAGCTAGCAAGAGTCTGAACTTCTACTTAACCAAGCAGCTGAAAGATTTCCTTTGGAGAGATATTGTTCTTTTTTTCCAAAATTACTGACCACCTCAGCACTGTTAACCACTACTACAAATTATTCACTTTCTGTAAGGTAAATGTATACTTTTATGCCTGACCAAGTGATGTTCAAACCTGAAGATGATGCTTTTTCATACATTAAGTATACACTGTGACCATTCACTTTGATACTTATTTAGGTCTTATGAAGTATTGCTACCACAAGCCAGACTACATAGTCATTTTGGGAACAACAGAAGTATTTCTGAGTAGGTTGCTTCCTGAAGAATTGCATTACATCCTGCATTCACTGTGACAGGAAAACTGTGAAGATGGATGTGAATGACCAGCTTAGAGGCTGACATAATCCAAGGAGAGGAAAATTTGTTGGGGAGCCAGACTCCTTGAGACATGTTTACTGCCCACCTCAGATCTGTCCCCAGGTCTGTTTCTCTAACCTACATATATCCCCCTGGAAAGAACTCCTTGCAGTCTCTCCAACACTCAGACAGGGGTATCTGTATATAAGAGAATACTAAAATAAAATGAAAAACAATCTCTTGCCTAAGCAATTTCCTTCTCATTCAGACGAATATTTTCTGCTATCCGACCTAGAAAACAATGCAAGCAAGTTAGCTGCCTCAAAGACAGATGTTTTACTGATAGGACAGAAATTTATCTGCTATATCTATGGGGAAAGGAGAGACCCCAGCCCTAAAGTTTGCTGGCACTTCTCTTTGCTGATATTTCCTGAAATTCCATTAGCGATCAAATTATTTCATTCTGAATCCCCTTAACAAACATCCTTCCTCTATCTACCTCCTCTCCATCACCTTTCAAACCTGGCAAACATGAGCATCTCAGACACAAAACACTTCAGTAGACAGCATGACTCCATCAATGCTTAAAACTTTACTTCCAGCAAGAACAATGGAAGGGGAGCTTCTTGGGCTCTATCCATCAATTTTTATTAAGCATTTCCTTCAAAGCTCTTAGGCCACTCATTCCCCCATCTAGTGAAAGCAAAGCTCTAATCTGGGGCACTACTGAAAGGCTCAAGAAAAAGAAGATGAGAGTCAACAATATGACCACAATTATCAAAACTTCAGTCTCACCAAGGCTATTAGAGGATACACTGCTGGTTGCTATGAGTCACACCGAAAGATAACTGCTCTGCAGACTTCAATACACCTTGAGAGAATTGGCTTTTTGTAAGCTGCAGATTGCATTTTTTTTCTCCCTTTTTTTCTTTCCTTCACAGTTAACTCCATACTCACTTAAGCAAACTTGTGTGTTTTGCAGGCAGGGAACACTGTACTAAGCATATCAGAGGCCCGGCACCCAATGGATTATGGTAACATTTTAACAAGGTTGTGGTGCACACAACAGGAACAGTTTCAGTATTTGATGAGGATGACTGAAAAGCTAGTAGCTAGAAATCAGCATCAGTCTGAATGGAAGTCTGATAGGAAGAACAGATTAATTTATATGTGATGGCAAGATGAGACAGTAATGTCCCCTGAGCCACCAGGGGACACTGAGACAGAACAGAGTATGAAATGGAACTAGACCTTGATTTTACTTATGATTCCTATTCCCTCAGGAGAATCCAATAGGAGAAACAATTAAAGTGACTTGCTTTTCTAAGTCAAAGGACATCTGTGACAATCTTGCCTTCAGGAATGCAGAGTACTCACCGGAACAGACCAAGCTGAGCCCTTCTGAATGTTCCTCCAGCAATGGTGACAGACTTTAAAAGCCTCTAACTGCCCTCCCATGTTGGAAGTAGGGAGAAAGAGAACACCTATGAAATGCGGAAGGCATGCGTTGTGGACCAGGGAAACTCCGAGACAGATGAGAAATCCTTCGCAGAATGGAAGGCACGCACAGTGAAAGGTGCTGGCAAGGAAGAGACATTGACCAAATCGCTTACTACATGATGGACTGATTTACTGTGTGTTTTAGGTTTGGGAAGAAAACCTAATCTTAGGTTGGACTCCATTTTACTTTACTCATCTTCTTCCCATAAGGGCTCGGTGCCTGCCTTGGCAGGTACAGCAACAATTCCTCTATTGGCCAGATACTCTGGGGTACTGGTCAATCACAGGATTTGGCATGCTCCCCCTGCCCTGCTGGTACGAAAGCCTGATTGTTACCTCCCAGCTACTACCCCCTTTATCCATATTCATTTCCCCTGCCCAATGTTTGTAGGAGGATTTGCATGCTCCTCCTTCCCTCCGCCCAGTTTCCAGAACCTACCCCAACCGACCCTATATAAACTCTGAACCCCCTTAAATAAATTGGATCAGCCCTGATCACTGCTTTGAACAACACCTCGCTCTCTTGTCTCTTTTTTGGGCTCGGGATTCTTAGCAGCGCTGTGCTACCTTCACTTCTGCCTGCACTAGTGTGCTCCACTGTCTCACACATCCTGAGACTAGCTGACGCGGGCTGCCTTAATAGGAGACCATCTCCTTGGAGGTCAGCGCAAGAACCCCTGACGCTGGTTCGGTCCCTTCCCCGTTTATCCAAGCCGTGTCACTCTTGTAGGCAGAGATGCCCTGTGGTTAAAGAAAGAAGAGTAGAAGCCAGAGCAGGGTCTTCCACCTGACCTGCTAAGTGGCAGATGCCTTAGTCGAGTCTTTGTGTGAATTATCCAACTGTCTATGTCATAAATGCAGAGAAAGTTCAGGTACAGATGTATAATAAATTAAAGCAGAGAACCACAAATATGTTCAGACTGGTTTTAGTATCATCTTGTTTCCAGTAGCAGCACAGTTACCAAAGAACAGCCGAGAGCTGGAACTAATAAACCCTGCGAGGCTTTATCTGACACTATGCTAGCTCTATGATTCAGAATACCCAGGTGTCCTGATGATTTCATATGTAGCCAGCCAAAGCCAGCTGCACTTTTGTGTTTTAACCTGATTTGACACCACAAAGACATTTCACCAACTCTCTATTCCCAGTTTCCAGGAATTGTGTTCTTGAGCCCAAGCTGTTGCATACCAGCATCACTGTGTCGGGATTGATGAGCCATACTTGAAATCAGTGTACTAAGGAAAATAATTAAGAAATCCCCGAACTCTGAATCCAGCAAACCTGGTCCACAATCAACAGCGATTGGAGCAGTGGATCCCTAGCCCTATTTTTCTGCTTATCTAAGCTTCTCCATTTTCTTGGATACCTCAACCATTCAGTACACTGAAGACTGAAAAGCTTTAAAAATATGTAAAAGTATAACAGAATTGAGATTATATCTGTGGTTTCCAAGGTTTTATCTGCTAAATGAACAAATTATTGTTCACCACAAAGACTACTGCTATGGTAGTCAATTGATTAAAGAGCTAAATCCAACTGAGTTCAGTTGCCACTGACTTTCAGTAGTCAAGGTAGGACCCATTTCAAAGCTAATAAAATCCATTATGAAAGTTGCTTAATCTCATACTTTAATGTATATAGGTCCTACTTAGAAATTAGAGAGATGAGAAGTTTGTGATCTGTGTACTGAAGTGAGATATTTGTTTAGATGCAGGAACAGCTGTGTAAATTAGCTTTTCCCCCATAACTTCAGAAACCTGGAAGATACCTCATGACAGATGCAAGCTGCATCCTTCTCTCCTCTCCAAATCCTCAACTATATGGCAAATTATATCTGGGAAGGAATCAATATATCTGTGCAGCAATATTTTATAGACAGTACTCGATGATAAAACAAGATTCTGGCTCTACTACCAGTCATAACACAAGGTCTGACAAGATCACAATTGGATGTGACAAGCTTAGCAGAAGATGCTCTGGTTGTTTTGAAAACACATCCTATCTGGTAAGACTGTCAGACCAAGACTCGTACCCAAAACCAAACTTTGCCTAAAGTAAGCAGTGTTTGATTCAGAAATTTGCTGCTGCCCACTAGTATATTTCATAATTCAGAATGCATTAATTAGAAGTCCTTGTGCAGGAGGGAACTCTGATCCAAGGTCTGCTATACAATGGTTGCATGTGCCTTGCAAAATACGCCTTTCTTGATGCCTAGGATTCCCTCCCTGAAAAATAGGACAATATTTTTTAAACTGTGAAACACTTTGAGACATGATGATAGAGAAGTAAAAGAGTGCAAACCAAATCTTCAGATGACAAGAAGCAAAATTATTCTCGCAGTTGTTATCAGTCTACCAAAATTGTGAATGAACAAATGTATAACTGGAAGCAACATTAATATTCAACAACCCCATCATACAAAAGGATATTTCCTTTTGTAAAGTTTCAGACCCTTGCAAATTCTAAGGGAACAGATGTGGAATGCACAAACATGGAAAACTGAGATCTAGAACAGAGAATT
The DNA here is from genome assembly GCA_038380795.1 of Pyrocephalus nanus. Lineage (NCBI taxonomy): Eukaryota > Metazoa > Chordata > Aves > Passeriformes > Tyrannidae > Pyrocephalus > Pyrocephalus nanus. Next base: position 43,368,452 of record CM076265.1, on the reverse strand, counting down.
GACTTGCTTAGAACCACAGTAAGTTAGCAGGACAGCTGCTTCTTGTTTCACATCTATTTGCATTAGACTCTGAACTCTGTCATGTCACAAACACTACTGGAAACTCAGCCCTTCAATTTACGGAATAGAAGAGCTTTAATTCTTTGCAAACACTTCTAACAGGCCTGTTTCTCTAAGTATTCTGCTCAGTTACTTCTTCATTTTGTGCTGTTCAAGTGCAATCATAAAGACACATTGTGCTCTTTAGCTGCTCAAGTTCTCAGAATTCAGTCACACTAAACTTCAAAGGTGTGAAATTCAAGCTAGGTCACAAGCTCCAGAAATCAGGAAATATTTCAATTGGATAAAAAAATGTATCTTAAGTATCTAACTACTCACTTTTATGAGAAGCATCAGAAATACAGCTCTCAACATTTTTCTTCATTCATTATATGACTTTCTGATTGCGTTTGTCTCCCCTGAACTTTCTCCAGCATCTATCTGGAACACAGTAGCCCAGCTTTCTGAAGAAAAGCTTTCTGCCCGCCTTAATCCTTCAGTTTGGTCCCAGTGAGGACTCAGATGCTTGGCCAGCTGGAACAAACATTCCATTTCCCCACCTCCATGATACCAAGCACTGATTGTGGCTGTGACCCTGGCTAGTATGTATTCCATGGAGAGTGAATGAGCAAGCATCTACACATGTTTGAACAGAAAATGCTACCCATCTGCTTAGTAAATACATTTCAGATTCGATCTAACTGTGTGCTGTGGTTTTGTTCTTGTAGTTACTCCACCCTAAATTCCACCATGACAACTGCAGTAGAATTTTCTTTCTCCATAGCCATCTTATTATTGCTAATTCAGCCACAGTGGCATGGGACTGAGCTGTATCTGGAACCTGGCCCATGACCCAGCCTCTCAGCACAGTCCAAGGTCAACTGATTAATGTTTTACAGTCTTAGCAAATTTATCCTTTTCTAGTAGCATGTTAGTTAAGTCTTAACCTTCCCACAAGGAATCGAGTGAGAATGAATGTCTCTGTGTCCAGCATTCCTCGCTTGAGGGCAGATTTGTTTCAGTCACAGTTATTAGTTCCAAGATCTTGCAGAGGAAGGAAGCTTTAATGAAAAGACACTAAACCGCATCCTAGGCTCCCAGCTGTTTTGTGATGTGGGTGATGAAACAGCCTTGCTAAAAATATTTCATCAGAAATATGATCCAACCAAATATAGCTCTAGTTCCTTTATATGAATTTAAGAGAATGTACATGGAGAGGAAATGTTTGGGCATACAAGCTCAGCGGCTGCACTAGGATATCCTTCCTTTAATAAAGCCTTCTTGCAGCCATGTGCTGAACAGAACAACACTGGGGATGGGGGGGGGGAGAAAAAAAAAAAAAAACCCACCCACACCACAAAATCAAGTAAGAAATATATTTAAATATATTTTTGGCCCTGAATCTGATGGGATAAAATAACTATACTTGCAGTGACCATCAGGATTTTGTTGAAGTTTTTCAGGTACATTTTCATAAACCTTGCCATCTTCTTCCACAACAGAAATTTCCTTCACTGGGCACTTGAGTGCAGCAATTTTTTTTGAAGAACGCATTAGGTGCTAAGCAGCATGCAGCAACAGCACATATCTGGTCAAAGCAGGAAGTGAAGGAAAATCCTCCATCCCTTTGAGTAAAAAGGAGCTTTTTTTAGTTTAAGAGACAGAAAACTTGATATAAGCCAGAAGATTACACATACCAGCTCTTGGCTTCCTGAAACATTTGAATTAGAGAATTTTCTAATCCCTATTAGAGATTCCAGCAACGGTTTGTCTCTAGGGGCTCTGTATTCTTGATCTCACATACGATATTACTGAGGCCACTGAAGTGGGCAATAAGAATCTTTCAGATGTTTTGTTTGTGTTCCAATTCTGTCTAAAAACTGAGACAGAATATGAGATAGCTAAGAGTAACTTATATCTTTCATTTTTTAATAGGGTTCTCTTATTCTCCATGGAAATATGCTAAGTAGGACAGTCATCTGCATTCTGCTTCAAGGTCTCTACTCCATTCCAATGCAATGCCTTGCTATATTCTATATGCACAGCAATAATGATACTACACAGCAAAATTGCTGCTTCTCTCCCAAAGACAAATGTCAAGTTCCCCACCTCTAGCAGGATGCTATCTGCTTCTGCCCCATGTGTTTCTTCTAACCCTCCAAACACCTGCTTGGTGAGACACAAAAAATGCAGAGTTGCCAAGCAGGAAGAAGTAGTAGTCAGGGAGCACAGAAAGTCTTCAGGCCCTCCGTCTTACCACATCACCATTCTTCCTGTTGGTCCCAATATTTGTATGGTCCTCTTGTCCGATCCAAGATGCAGACAGCATAGCTGTTGTCATTTATTTCAGACATTAGGCAGTACACATTCATTCTCTTCACTTTGGACCACTTGCAGAGGAAAGATCCTCCAGCTTTTTAGTTAACATTCCTGAGTCAGTGAAGGCCAAACACAGACATGGCCCATGGAGACTGAGCTTCCTTGCTTGGTTTACCACTATGCTTTTACCACCACTCACACTGTTACTCCAAGCAACCACCAGTATATTCACACTTAATACTGGCTCTGCTCAAGAGTATTTATGTTCTACCTAGACAATTAAGATCAAGTTGGATTTCAGGTAAATCAGTGTAAGACTCCAAATGAAAGTGAGAGCTGTTACATGCAAAATCTCTTTGTTGCCAACTAAAAGGTAGTAAGTTGTGTGAAAATCCAAGAAAAAAATATTTTATTGTGAATTTAACTAATGCTCTAGCAAACTAATGAAAAAAAATTAGAAATACTCCTCATAATTCAAATGATCCAGTTTCTATTGTGTATTTGTAGCAGTAATGCAACAAATGCCTAAAATGAAGTGTCTGCCCTTTTATTCCAATGTCAAGTTCTCTTCCTTTCAGTGCAGTGAGTTGTAAATTAGGGGAAGAATGATGTTGATGTTGACTTTTTCCTTTCTGAGTCTTGTATCCACTCTACGAGTACTTCCACGTGTTTACACTCCACTTCATAAACAGGTTACAATTTTTCCTCTCCTAATGATTCTCAACATCAGTCCAGCCACAACCCCTTCTCCATATAAGGTATGAAACAATAAAATGTGGTGTTTATCTTTTGGGAAAGAACCAAACAAGTAAGTAAGTAAAGTGAAGTAAAACCTAAAGTAAATTATATAATAATACAGCTGAAAAACAAGCTCTAAACAACAGAATGGGCCTAAGACACCTTATCACTGTAAAATTGTGTTATTAGAACTGGGACAGGCCAATGAGGAGCCATCTGATTCCAGAACCAGCCACAGTTTAAGTAATTTTATACCTACAGCTAAAGTTAAGCTACAAAGACCATATAAACCCAGACAAGGCCTGACAAGTTTTATGGACTGGTATGGTTATTTATTGTTAGAAAACTTGAATTCCCCTACCAGCACTTGGAAAACTAAGTTGTCTGTGGGACAGGACAGCAGAGCCATGGACAGGAAACAGACAAATCCAGGAAGGCACCATTTCAAAACACTAGAAAACCACAAACATTCAGTCCCAATCTGGATTCCAGCTAATCTGCATGTATCAGTCCAAAAGGACAAAGCAAGGACACAGAGACCAGACTGTAAAGCAGACGGCACACAGGAGAGCTAGGGTGAGGTTTGGAACAAAATCACCAATCTGAGTAGGAGCTGAAACAACCACTTGGGAAAAAAGACTATCATTGAAAAGATGAAATTGAGCAAAGAAGTGGTCTGACTAGTTTACAGGCCATAAGGAGCTTTTGTGCAGATCCCCACTTCATGCCAGCTCTAATGGGTTTTGGGACTGAGGAGTTCATCTTACCCTCTGCTTGACTGTAAATGCAGTTTACACTCTCTGTCCATTCATTCTCTCCAAGTCAAGGAAACAAGGGCCAAACATTACAACGGGTCCCCTACAAACAATCAGCTTTTTTATGATCTCTCATGCATTCTTATTTTTCTGAATATTGTTGGAAGCATAAGCTTTCTATTTAAAAGACAAGGAAAGCACAACAGTTAGCTGAGGACATTTAGTCATAAATATAACCACAGTAGCTAGCATGCCTCCAAACTGGAAGAAGCCACCAGAGCAATATCTCTCACATATGTAGATCTCACAATACATCTGATGTGGCAGCTCCAGCACAGAAAGTCAAGGCAGAAACAATTCTACCTTACAGTTCATCAGGAGTAACTTCTTTGATTTTTAATCATTTGTTATGCCTTTGTCGTAGAAAAGGAAAGCCAGAAACCTCTCAAAGCAAAGTGGGAAAGAAACAATGCATGTGAGCACATTTTTCTCCTAATTGACAGGCATATGTATTATCCGATCTCCATTCTCCACTAGGGAAGGACCAAAAATCAAATCCATCAAGCAACATCAGAAGACCTAGTTGTGTTCCTGACAAGTGACAAACACCAAAGTAAGGATAAAAGATGGGTTACTGGTCTCCACAGGACACCAGTACTGATAGGGAGGAAAATATAATCCCGTTAACCATTAATTTTAGTTCCTCCTTTCAACTTGTACTGATACAAGCAGATAGAGAAGAATATGATGCAAACACATAAAGGAAATTATTAGAGGACAAACCAGATGTAGGTGGACTTTATCATAGTAAAGCCCATGCATTTATAAGCAATTATTTCATACTCCTAGTAAAGATAGGGGAGATCCCTACATCTTCTTTTATGATAAATGACTGTGTGACTTGTAACCAGAACTATCTGCAGCCCTTGAGATGCATGAGAGGAAAAGGAGGAGGGAGGGGAAGAGGGACTCCAGCATTTTCTAGGTTGTTTCCTCTGTATTCGTATTTTTCAAGACAAGACAGCTCTACTTTTTAGGCATAGGATTGCTTTGCCTCAAGGTTGCAAAGTCTTCAAAAACCTAGTAATGAAGCTGACAACATATAAAGAAGGACATGTCTGGAAAAAAGGATAGCATTGTGAAATTCAGGCAAAGCCACACAAAAATTTAATGCATCTGCTCCTTAAAAATTATTGATTTAGAAGGTGATTGAAAAAGAAATTTATATTCAGAAAATTATGTCTGTTTCGTTCAAGGAGCAATTATTAGTCTGAAGGTTAAAATTCTCTACTTGCTTTTGTAAAGCTCTAATTATTTAGAGTTAAAAAAGCATACATATCCAAATATGTAATTTTTTCATACCTTAGATATTTAACAATACAAATAGGTTCACATTCACCTCTCCTGATAACTTTCATATGCAGTTTCATGTCCTGATATTGCAAATGATGAAGAAAATGTTTATTTGATGCAGGACCAAACTGTAGTTTTCCTAAAACTTTATGCTTTTTCACTTCCCAAGACATTCACAACCCCAGGATGCACGCCAGCATGAAGATCAAGAACTAATCCATAAATTCAAAGTAATTATTCAGGAATGAGTTGGCATCACTATGTAAGAAGCTCAGAAAATTCTGCATACAGAGAAGACAAGCTTTACTCCTACTCAGTTTTGAGAAAGAACTCCAGAATTGTTACGAGACAAGTTATGAAGCACATATTCCCACTATCTACCTTTTTTGTGACATTTGATTGCCTTAGCCCTATTTCATTGCCTTGTCCCATTAGGTAAGTGTAATGCTGCTTGTACCATATACACATACTCACAAATCAAAATGCACCAGTTGAAAATTGCATTCTATCTCTGCTGCAGATGTGAGTAAATTAACTCATTCATGTAACCAGAGTAGGAGTCAGGCTAACTGAAAGGAAGAAAGCAGTGCTCATAAGAATTCCTGCTGAAATGCAAAGAAATTTGAACTGGCAATGTAGCTCTGATGGCCAGAGAAGCCACAGTGCCTGCGCTGGTGTGAAGTGTCGCTGGCAGCAGGGACAGCAGTTCTGGCAGTATTCTTGTGCCAGGGATACCTGTAGGTATCTGGTGTATCTCTGGTGCCTGCTCAGGTGCACATTTGAAACCAGGCAGCCAGCCCTTGAAATAAAATGCAAAGTCAAGTGAATAACTGCTAGGTCCTTTTCTGCATAATGAGGATATGGACTTATTCATTGCCCCAGCAGTTAAGAAATACCTCTGGTAATACCCATATCCTAGAATTCCCAATCCCATTCCCCTCCCCAGCCAAAAAAAAGTTTATACTCTCTATTGTTTAACCATCATCCTGATCACAAGCTTTTTTCAGCGTGGATAGAATTTCCTACTATTTTATTACATGCTGGCAGAAACTAGGTAAGTTTAGAAATAAGATTTTTCAAGGCAAGATGTGGGCACTGCTTCCCTGATATGGTGCTGGGTGTGTGTGACCAGCCATACCACAAGCCGGGACAGGAGGCAGGTTGACAGGCTGGTGGGTTGACAAGGATGGGCTGACAAATCATGAAGCTCAACAAGGGCAAGCACAATGTCCTGCCGCACAGGAGACAACAACCCCACGCACCAGCACCTGCTGGGGATGACCCAAATAAGGTTTTCCTACTAAAAATAATTACAGCTTTTCAAATTATGTGAACATAAAAGGCTTCTCTGTTCTTTATTTTGTGAAATAGTCCCCATCCCTCCCATTCTTTAAGTAGTCAGGGAAGGAGGACAAAATATCCTTTTGTTGTTCAGGAAGTGGGATAATTTTTTTATGATGAATTTTTTAATCTTTGTAACAAGCTGCCAGCACATATTTGTTGAGCTTCTTGGCATTCTGATTGTGTCTTTGGCACTAATGCATGCTTAGAGCTTGTGGAAAGTGTTCTCCTATTCCTAAAATTTCATCCTCCTTCTCCTGTCCACCCTCAAACCTCAATACTTCTCACAAAAACTGGCTGAGATACCACTTCCCTTGCCGATACATAGTGAGCTCTTCATCTCATTTTTCCTCAGCAACACATTTGCTATTTCTTCCTTGGCATTGCTTATAACCAGATGTTATCAGATTCTGTGAGAACCCAAGAGTCAATGATTTAAAACAGGCACAGAGGAAGGACACGGAAAAGGTGACTTTTACAGTAATTTTCCAGCTACTAGTTTTGACCCAGTATCATCTTCTCTCCTTCTTTATTCCCTCTTGTGACCAGAGCAAGAAGCAAGCTTCTGCTTTACAGGCAATTTTCTGCTTATATAGAGTCATAGAATCATAGAATAGATTGGGTTGGAAAAGACCTCCAAGATCATCAAGTCCAACCCCTGATCCAACTCCAATTACTATATCATGGCACTAAGGGCCACGTCCAATCTCTGTTTAAAAACCTCCAGGGATGGTGAATCCACCACCTTCCTGGGCAGGCTGTTCCAATGCCTGATTACCCTCTCTGTAAAGAATTTCTTCCTAACATCTAACCTAAACTTCCCCTGGCATAGGTTGAGTCCATGTCCCCTTGTCCTATTGTTGGTTGCCTGGGAGAAGAGACAAACCCCCACCTGGCTATGACCTCCCTTCAGGTAGCTGTAGAGAGTGATGAGGTCACCTCTAAGCCTTCTCTTCTCCAGACTGAACAACCCCAGCTCCCTCAGCCTCTCCTCGCAGGACTTGTGCTCAAGTCCATTCACCAGCCTCGTTGCTCTTCTCTGGACCTGCTCCAGCACCTCAATGTCTTTCCTGAACTGAGGGGCCCAGAAATGAACCCAGCACTCCAGGTGTGGCCTCACAAGTGCTGAGTACAGAGGAAGGATCACTTCCCTGCTCCTGCTGGCCACACTGCTCCTGATCCAGGCCAGGATGCCATTGGCCTTCTTGGCCACCTGGGCACACTGCTGGCTCATGTTCAGCTTCCTGTCGATCAGCATCCCCAGGTCCCTTTCTGCCTGGCTGTTCTCCAGCCACTCTGTGCCCAGCCTGTAGCGCTGCAGGGGTTGTTGAAGCCAAAGTGCAGGACTCGGCACTTGGCCTTGTTGAACTTCATTCCATTGGAATCAGCCCAACTCTCCAGCCTATCAAGGTCCCTCTGCAGAGCCCTCCTGCCTTCCAGCAGGTCGACACTCCCTCCCAACTTGGTGTCATCTGCAAATTTGCTAATGATGGACTCAATCCCCTCATCTAAATCATCGATAAAGACGTTGAAAAGGACTGGGCCCCACACTGACCCCTGGGGGACACCACTGGTGACCGGCTGCCAGCTGGACACAGCCCCGTTCACCAGCACTCTCTGGGCCCGGCCCTCCAGCCAGTTCTTAACCCAGCAGAGAGTGCCCCTGTCCAAGACATGGGCTGCCAGCTTTTCCAGGAGTATATTATGGGAGGCTGTGTCAAAGGCTTTGCTGAAGGCCAGGTAGACACATCCACAGCCTTCCCCTCATCCACCAGGTAGGTCACCTGATAGTAAAAGGAGATCAGGTTGGTCAAACAGGATCTGCCCCTCCTAAACCCATGTTGGCTGGGTCTGATCCCTTGTCCATCCTGTAGCTGCTGTGTGATTGCACTCAGGATGATCTGCTCCATAACTCTGCCAGGCACTGAGGTCAGGCTGACAGGCCTGTAGTTACCAGGGTCAGCCTTGCAGCCTTTTTTATGGATTGGGGTGATATTTGCCAACTTTCAATCATATGGGACCTCCCCAGTGAGCCAGGACTGTTGGAAGATGATGGAGAGCAGCTTGGCAAGCTCTTCTGCCAGCTCCCTCATTACCCTAGGATGGATCCCATCTGGTCCCATAGACTTGTGAGGATCCAGATGACTGAGTAAGTCACTATTTCCTCCTGGAATACAAGGGGGCTATTTGGCTTCATACCTCTGTCTACCAGCTCCAGAGGCCAGTTGCCTTGAGGGCCACCTGTCTTACTGGTAAAAAGTGAGGCAAAGTAGGTGTTAGGTACCTCAGCCTTCTCTTCATCTCTATTAAATATGTTTCCCTCCAAGTCCATCAAAGAATGGAGGTTTTCTTTGCCCCTTCTTTTGTTATTAATGTATTTATAGAAGGACTTTTTGTTATCCCTAACAGAAGTGGCCAATTTAACTCAAAATTGCACTTTTGTATCCCTGATTTTCCTTCTGCATGATCTAGCTGTCTTCCTAAATTCTTCCCAAGTAGCCAGCCCTTTCTTCCGTAGTCGGTAAACTCTCTTTTTATCCCTGATTTCCTTCACAATCTGCCTGTTTAACCAAACTGGTTGTCTTTCCCGCTGGCTTGCCTTTTGGCACACTGGTACGGCCTGTTCCTGTGCACTCAAAACTTCCTGTTTGAAGCACATCCATCTCTCCTGGACCCCCTTGTTTTCAAGGGTTGTTGCCCAGGGTATGCTCTGGACTAGACTTCTGAATAGGTCAAAATCTGCCCTCCAGAAGTCCAGCATAGAGGTTTTATTGTTGGCTCTCCTTCAACCTCTGAGTATTGAAAATTCTATTATTTCATGGTCACTATTTTCCAGGAGGCCTTCAACCACTACATCTCCCACCAGCCCCTCTCTGTTTGTAAACAGCAGGTCTAGCGGGGCCTTACCCCTGGTAGTTTCATTTACCAGTTGATAAAGGAAATTGTCCTCTATACACTCCAGGAAATTCCTAGACTGCCTCTTCTCTGCAATATTGAGATCCCAGCAGATATACGGCAGGTTAAAGTCACCCACAGGGACAAGAGCTGATGATTTTGAGACATCCGCCAGCTGCTTGTAGAATAATTCATCCCCTTCGTCATCCTGGTAGGGCAGTCTGTAACAGACACCCATGATGATGTCAGCCTTGTTGGTCTTCCCCCTGATTCTGGTCCACAGGCACTCACTCAGCCTTATCGTTGCTGACCTCAAGTTCAACAGAGTCAAGAGACTCTCTAACATATAAAGTCACCCCTCCACCTCTCCTACCCTGCCTGTTCTTTCTGAAGAGCTTGTAGCCATCCATGGCAGCACTCCAGTCATGCGAGTCATCCCACCACGTTTCTGTGATGGCAACTACATTATAGCCTTCCTGCTGCACAATGGCTTCCAGCTCCTCTTATTTGTTGCCCATACTGTGTGCATTAGTGTACATGCACTTCAGGTAGGCTGCTGATTTCATTCTTAACTCAGGCTTTCCATCCTTAGGCTGATCACTGGAGAGCCCGGTTTCAACCCCTTCCCCCTTCAAACCTAGTTTAAAGCCCTCGTGATCAGCCTCGCTAACTTATGGGCTACAGTCCTCTTCCTCGTCCTAGAAAGATGAATCCCATCTGATTTTAAGAGACTAGGTACCATGGAGTTTGCCCCATAGCTTTGGGTAAGGAAATATAAAGCAAAGAGATCACCCATAGATGCCTCTGTTATTTACAGAAAGATTCCCAGTCTTAAATTTTAGGACATATTACACACATACACACTGGGACCATGAGTCCCCTTTTGCCCTCATGGTTAAAATAGGGGAGCATCATTAGTTCATATAGGAAATGAATCCTCAGTGAAGCCTCCCTCTATTCTTCCCTACTCAGGTCCCTGCTGCCAGCACCTAGAATATATTCAAGGCCAGCACTCAGTCTGGCCCCTCTCAGGAAAGCAACAGTCAAAATACTTTGGGACTTCTAAATACTCCAATACCAATTCAGATATGTCAATATTAAAAGTCACTCAACTTCTACTGACTCAATTTTGACCATTCAAGCTGCTGTTCTCATCTCTTCTCACTAGTAATAAAGGTGTTTCCAGCAAAATGGTCAGCTAAGATAATTTTTTTTTATAGGTGGCAGAAGATGCAACTTCCCTGCCCTGAAGTTGCATTAGGTCTACAGGGATAGCAGGGGAATCAATGAACTATTATTTCATTGTTTTAATACAAGAAAGACATGATATACTAAGATCTTTAGGGAGCTGCTGTTGAGACCTAACTGTACTTATGTCAAGGTTTAAACTGAGGAAAATAAACATTAAAAACTATGAAAAGTATCAGTGAAACATTCTGTTCTGATGATGCACTACCATGATTTTCAACATTTATAAGTGATAATACAAGACTGGACACTAAGGTATAATCAATCTCTGTTTATTCAACTGCCTGTTGAATATAAATGTGCAATTTTCATGATGTGTTTTTAACACTTGACACAGTTTAAGATGGGAAGTTATCTATTATAGCTTTGACAGTTGGCAACATTAGTTGGCATACTGTAGGTATTAAATACTCTATTAAATAGCACAGAAGAAATCACAGAATTGTTAGGGTTGGAAGGGACCTCTGGAAATCATCTAGCCCAACCCCCCTGCCAAGGCAGCAGGTTACACAGGAAAGCATCCAGGTGTGCTTTGAATGTCTTCAGAGACAGAGACATTGACCTCCCTGGGCAGCCTGTTGCAGTACTCTGCCACTCTCAACATAAAGAAGTTCTTCCTCATGTTGATGTTTTTGTCAGTTATCCCACAACAGGAAATTTCCCTTTCATTTGAAGCATTTTCACTACTATAGAAAATTAAGCTATGAAGTGAAAGCTGGAATACAACCTAAAAAATTGGAGGTTTGTTTTTAAAAGGGAAAAAGGATGCTCTGCCTATTCCATCACACAGGCTACTCAGTAGAGAGAAAAGAAAGAGGTCCCTCCCACAAAACAAGTCTCTAGATGCAGCTAGATCACAGCAGTCAGGAAGGGATTCCAGCACTGTCCTCCAGACCTTGGATCACACCGTACAAGTGACAAAAATTTACTTGAAAGAAGGGAGAGAGAATTCAGAGCTAAAGACAAATTGCCAGTGAAAATGTACTAGTCGGGTGTATTGCTGATTTCAAACTCTAAACAAGGAAGGACTGGACTGCGGCAACTATCAGCACAATCCACAGCCTACAGACTGGCCATCGTGCCCCCCAGCACATGGCTCACATAAGACTGCTGTGCACGTACACTTCTGTAGCTGTGTGTAAATTACACACTATTTATGTCACCTCTGAATTTGGCTCATGTTGCTTTTTCCCTTTAATGCAAGTTGGCTTCCACATATGGCAATTAAATCTAACCTGGCAAGTGGGAAAACACCTGTATAAACCTCTCATTCTCCTGGCATCCCACACTACTCATAGTAAGTTTTAAGAATTCAGTATTGCCTGAGGTGGAAAATTTTTGTGATGTTCTACAGCCAGTGAACGTCCACCAGATAAGCTGTCACTTTTCCTGATCCTAAAGTTTTAGCATTACAAAATCCTGATTAGCTTTTTAGATTAATCAGGTTCAGGCCTAACAGCCAAGATGTATTTTACCTAGAGCTCTATTCACAGCTGACTGGGAAATACCTGCTATAATTTACAGGCACTGGCAGATCTGCTTCAGATAGCTCCTTGGAAGTAATTATCTGTCGTGCTTCATGGATGCTATGTGCAATATATTCCAAAATACTAAATTGCATAGAATTTACTGATGTCTTCAGGTTTTTTTATTCAAACTCAACACTGATCACATTCATCAAGAGAGTCATAGACCTGGAATCAGTTTCCAAAGAACTGCAGCTAGTTTATGATGTAAAGGCAGTGCCTTCACTCTGCTTTGCTGAGAGAACAAAACAATTTGGATTTGGAACATTTTGCTGTGGCAATTTGAGACTGCTTAATCCTGAACTACAAAATTCACATCAACTAACAGATATTTGCTTGAGCTTTGAAGAGAAACTAAGCTTCACAAATCCTAGTACCAAGGCAAATTCTTTATAATTATGAAGAATCTGTTCTTTGTACTGGATGCAGTCATAAGGACTGAGAAATGCAAAGTTCTACAAAGCCTACTCTATTCTGCTTGAGGTCAGTAACAGCAGGCAGAAGACTTCATACATACTGCACACAGAAAGGAACCAGATACCACAAAGAGGGCATACTTCTATGGAGGCCAGGCTGGGTGGGGCCCTGAGTAACCTGGTAACCTGGCCTAGCGGAAGGTCCCCTCCCCTGTTAAAGAACAAAGGGAAGAGCAGGGGAAAGGAAACTTGCAAGGCACAATGTTTCATTTTTTAGTAGCCAGAATGATGCATGAACCACATGCAAATGGGTTATTAATCTCAATACAATGAGAAGAAAAATAATAATAAAGAAGAAATTTATTTGTTGTTTGTGGTTTGAGAGTTTCTTCTTTCTATTGAGATGAAACACCATGTGAAATTAATAACACTAGAAATTCAAACACTGGTGTACATACTTTGGGACAGAGTCTGTGTAACAGAAACAAGCACAGATTCCCCAGAAGAAATCTCACAGTGCCCATGCTCCCATTATCCTTGGAATGTCCAAGTATGCAGCTGGGTAAAAGTCAGCTACTCAGTGTGTACAGGTCCAAGAGCCTAATGTTTTCATATCAACTTTTGTTCTTTTGCTTTCTTATTTTACCTACTTTCCTTTTTTTTTTTTTTTTTTAAATAAGATTGGCAAATTATGGATTCCCATGGAAAGATGGACATTTCAAATGTCATATTTCTAAAGACAAGTTTCTTGTCCTGCTAGCACAGGAGATTACTTTTGAGCAGTTACGTTAGATGTTTGGAAACAAGAAAAATCAAAACCCCTAATTTTTCACAATTTTTTGACCTTACTACTCATTTCGTTTAAGAGAATCTGAATACTTATTTTAAACTCCTGAAGCAGCTCGTAATGGCTTTGGGTTTGACTTGGTCCAAAAATGTAAAGCAAATTCCATCAAGTTTTATGTAACAGAAACAATAAACAAACTTCTGTAACCTACTCTAATTTCACTGTCATCTTTTAGTCCAAATTCTGTTGTGAGAAATGATAACAACATAAGCTGTAAAGTCAGGATTCAAATCCATTTTTTTCCCTAATGCTCAGACCCAGCTTTTCAGTGCAGCCTGCTACAGAAATAAGAGTATTCACAGAAGAGCTTTAGATCCTGATGCTTTTTAGCCAGGTGCTTTTCAAAAGCTATCTGCTTAGGAATACATACTTAAGAATCTTTAGAAGGCATTAGTGAGTGTCATCATACCTTCTCCCTTCGAACAGCTGAATATTCTCCTTTGGACCATCCTGTCCATAAGGAACTGTTTTCAAAAAAACTCTGTTTCCAACTTACAGATCCATCAACTTCATCTGATCCTGTTTTGCAGGCAGGCCTAAGAGTGGAGAACAGTGGGAAAAGCTAGGCAAAGTGAAGGAAACAGGCAGCATGATTGCAATTCCCAACAAATTCTGGACAAAAATCCTGAGGAGAAGGATTTTATAGTGTGGTACACTGACCCTAGCCAGCAGCTAAACACCCATACTTCCTTGGCTCACTCAACTGTCCTGTGGGACAGGAACTTAAAAAAAAAAAAAAAAAAAAAAAAAAAAAAAAAAAGGAAGGTAAAGAGCTACTGACAGTTTATTAAGAAAAATAAAAGCTATGTGTGTTGTGATTGTAAGCAAAGCAAAATAGAGGTATTTATACCTTTCAATTGTCAGACAGGCAGATGTTGAGCCACTTGTTGCTCCGGAAGAAAAATGTCATAACCACTATCATTCCCCCTTCCTCTTTTTCCTGAGCTTTTGTTGCTGAGCACATCATTATACAGCATGGAATACCCCTTTTGTTAATTGTGGTCACTGTCCCAGCTGTTTCCCCCCCAACCTCTTGCCCACCAGTAGCCTACTCACAGGAGAAAGCCTTGACACTGTGAACGCAATATTCAGCACCAGCCAAAACACCAGTGTTACCAACACTCTTTTAGCCACAAACACAAAGCACAGCACCATGTGAGCTGCTATGAGGAAAGTTACCTCGATAACTTCATCCCTGCCAGAACCAGTACAAATGTACATAAAATGGCAGTGTATAAACCCAGTCTACTGTACTCCACCCTAGAAAGAGTTGGGTTTTCTTGCTTTTAGGACTGCACCTCGAACATTTAACTGCACGCTTCCATGACTAAAGGATAGCTAACAAAAAATGCAGAAAGATAGAACTTTGTTTTCAAACACTTATCTGCAGAGTGAGTACTACAAAACATGGATAGGATGATTTCCTAAAAATTAAAAGAAAGAAGTAAAAGCAGGACAATGTTTCATTCATGCAGATTACTCTTAGACTTTAATACTTCCACTTTTTGAGAATCCTCACTTTAATGTCAGTTTTCACCGAGCCCACCTCCTGACATTCACAAGAGCCCAACCTAGTTAAGGTTGTTTCACTCATGCTCAGCACCATTTTTCCTTTAATTTTCAGCCTTGGATGGAAATGCTCTCCATAAGTGGTTTTGCAGCCAGTCTTATGCTTTTATTGCTTTAATTAAAAGGCCAGAAGTATGATTGAAGAGTCTCATCATCAAGCTTGACATAATTAGACTCCTGGACTCAGTGTCAAATGCTCACAGGGCTGCCCCAACCTTTCATCCTTCTAAGGCAGTTTTAGGCAGTACTATGCAACATGATTTGCAGGAAGAACCATTTCTGAAAAAAAGGCTTTAGAAGAAAGGTTTTGTCTTCTTTCTTGATACATAAAAGATCCCCCTGGCACTTTTTCACAGGGTCCATATTTCTGTTTATAATTACAGCCAAAGCATCTATGCCAGAAGCTTTATTTTAGTAATGCCAAGCGTATGAAGTTGGAAATTGCCTGGTGATCCTCTGGAACTGAACACAGTATGTAAATAGCCTCACTATTTATATACTGTATAGGGCCAGTTTTGAACTAAAATGAGAAAATTAAACAGGAAAAAGAGGTCACTGCACTCAGATATTCTCCAGCACTTGTCAGCATCAATTAAGCAAAAGAGATCAAAGCCTCAAAAACAGAACAAGATTGTTTACAAGGTGTCTCAGATCCCACTGCACTGAGTTGACAACTGGGTATGCACCAAACTGAGCCATAATTGAACCACTGTGATCATTAGTATGGCTCTAGTCTCTTAATTGCTACATTTTCTCCAACTTTGTTCTTGGAGATTAGGTTCTCGCTTTTCATGAAATACGAGTGCTGTTTTACATGCATTACTTTCACAAATTGGAGAACACTAGGACATCATCTTAATTGTTAAACATTCTTACCTGTTGTACAAAGGTAATATTACTACAAACAAGGAGCTAAAATGTTCGTTTGTGGAAGACTGAGTTAAGTAGGACATATGCGTTACCAAAATCTCACAGCTGGGGCCTTGTCAGTAGAATCTACACAG
The DNA here is from genome assembly GCA_038380795.1 of Pyrocephalus nanus. Lineage (NCBI taxonomy): Eukaryota > Metazoa > Chordata > Aves > Passeriformes > Tyrannidae > Pyrocephalus > Pyrocephalus nanus. The sequence goes on along the minus strand of CM076265.1, from coordinate 43,352,402 downwards.
ATGTAGCCACCTTACACAAGGCACATAGTAGTTTAAGTGAGCAGTTACCATAAATGATGCACTTTCACCACTACTGCAAGCCTTCAAACCAAGCTTTTCTGAAGTATTTCCATAAGTGTTGTTGTACTGCCATCAAGTGGGGAACACACATTGGAAGAAGAAAAATCATGAAGATGTTTGAACAGAGGCACTACAGTGAGAGTAATGGAATTCTGAGTTCCCAATTGCAATAGTCACATTTTAGGATCCAATTTTAAAGTAAGATGCACATACCTGGATAAACTGCTCTATAATTTTTACACAATAAAGAAACAAGATCAGGAGACTGGGGCTGAGTATCAGTGAGACAGATGCCACAGGCACCAAATGCTTGTGACCAGACCACAAATTAAGACACATGAATAGATACTGATATCATAATCTGAGTTATCTGAAGGTCCACATGCACAGAAACGTTTTCTAGGGGAAAGAGAAATTTAAGTTCAGCAACTAAGTTACTAACTGCGAACTATTATTAAAATTGCTCCGAAGTGCACAGTGCTCAAATGGCTCATGTAACTCTATGGATGTATTCCTTCTAACTTTCTTTCTGTTGGTCTAGTTTTACAGTCAAATGCACTTAATTAAAGGGCAAACTCCAGCTTGTTGTATTCAACCACACAAATTAGTGCCTTACTTTGTGCCACTGGCTTTAATTACCTTGGGAATGCAGTGCCCGTTCTAACCTAGAACCTGTAAAAAGGTTCTATTTACCCCATTTTCGCTTTGTAGGGTCCAGTAAGGTCAAAAGAAGAACATCTGTCCCTCTTTAAAAGGGTCACAGGATCAACTGGAAGTGTTGCTGAGTTCTTTTCCCTGAAATGTCCCACCCTTACACATACAGGGCAAACAATTGTGTGTGGCTGGCTCTGAAGAGGCAGCACAAGGGATATTTCTGGGTAGACAAAGAGGTCCTTTCATTTCAGTGAGAGCCAACTTTCAAAGACAACTAGAAAGTTTTCTAAGGTTTTAAAGGGTTTTTAAGATAAAATGTATTTCATTAGTTGCCTTCAGCCAATGAGTTTCCGGCAGTGATTTCAGATAATGGCATGGAAATATTACCGATCCATCCATTAAAAAAGTATGTCACCACCAAATGGTATTATTTATGTTTTATGAGTCTAAATGTGTTTTGTATGTTGCTGAGTGTGCTTCCATTAACTCTCAGGCACAAAGGAACATGTTTGCATTTGGCAGCAGGTTGTAGACAGTATGTGAAACCAGAAAATGGGAGAAATGCAGCTCAGGACAGCCCTTAGCAACAGGCACTAACTGGCTGTATAGCAAGCTTCTGACTCTTACAGTGTATATTGAAGAGCAAGGCTGATCCTTTGCACATATATCCTAGGGAGGCACAGTAGAGTTTAAGAGGTCAGTGCTTTCAGAAATACTAATTTGTTATTGTAAAAAGGTGTTACTCAGTTCACACCTATGGAGCTCCCAATCTGAATGAAAGCATTCTTCCTCTCTGGGCTCACGTCAAACCTGAGATCCAGGTATCAGGAGATCAGGATCTACCTCCAAAGTAATAACCATGCATATGTGGTTCTCCAGGCAGGTTATGGGCAGTGCTTGACCACAGACTTCAAAGAGGAAGTGACTGATTCAGTCTCCATGACCCTGTTTTCAGTACAAGAACACACTGAGTTACTGTGAGGTCTTACCCTGAACCATCAGGAAACTAACAAGTGATAGACCAGAGGGTGTGCATCTCCTTTGCTGTTTGGAGACAAGTGTTAACCTGCTCTGGCTCAGTACTTAATACAGAGAAAACTATACAAAAAAACCCCAAGTATATGCAACAAATTCTGAATAACATCCTTCTTTTGACAGACCATCATGCACTTGAAATAGTAGGGCCCAACCTAACTTGGTTAATCTCTATCTCTACTACATTATTTAGACAACTGATATGCATAGTCAGGATTTGTCACTATCATTATTTGCTCCAGAAATTATATCAATTATATCCAGTTATGAGCTTGATCCTAGGTACCTCAGAGACCAACTGGTTTTTTCAATTTTTCTCTTTTTTTCAAACATATGAGTCTGTGGTCACTGAAATCTGCAGATTCTCCCAGAAGAGTATCTTTAAGAGGAGAGGTGGCTGACAGGAAAAAAGTCACACTAAAGTAAGTAAGGGAAATGGGGAATTTTCAGAAAATTGCAATTGACTTCTTAGGAACAGCATACAGTCTATGTGCATAAATCAGATAACAATGCATAAGCTGAGGAAAAGGCCAGTAAGAACTGCCTGAGTAAGAGGGAGGTATATGGACAGAGCAGTGATGAGGAGATAGCAATTCTGTGACTGCTGGAATCTTTTGCTGTTTGCCTGTGTTTTTAATTATAAACAGCTAAAATGCCTATATCTAGGACAGTGGAAAAGGCAAATGAACAACTGTCACATCAACAGACACTTCAGGAAGAATCATAAAAGCAGTGGAAAAATGGAAGCAGATGAACCACTGGGACAGAAAAGACCAAGATATGATGAAGCTGTACTTCAGAAACTAGAGGGAGACAGACAGAAAGAATAAGTTTACTGAAGTCAAGCATGTCATATCTCCAACTGGGGGAGACTGCTGGTCCCAAAAGAGAAAAACAAAACCAGTAAATCTAGTTTTCTTGATGATACTATTTTCTCCATAAAAGCTTATATAAAGAAGTCCCCCACAGACAGGAGTGTAGGCAGATGGATCAATGGAGAACTTTACCCTGCAGTTCTCCTGTGTAGAGTGTGATGGATGCTTAAATATTCTTAGACTCACTGGCAGAAAAAAAAAATGAGGAAGAGTCTTGCCTCTTAAATGGAATTTCTTGAGAAGTTTGGAAAGGGAAGACACCATTACTCAATGGGAATGAAATCATGACAGTGGAACAAACCCTCTCAAAATAGTCCATTGTTTGGCAACTTCATAGCTTCAGAAACAGAAATTGGCCAGAGAAAAAAATTCAGGTGCGGACCAAGATCCAGACCTTGTATTACTATTCAGATTGTACCAAATCAGCCTGCTTCTGAATTTCTCAGCAAGCTTCTATGTTTAACAGGTTAAATCTAAATAACCTTAAACTTTGTGTTTAGGGAGCAAACAATCAAAAATCCAAATCTGGATCTAAAGCATAGACAAATAAATACTCTTGTAAATACCACTTTTTCCAAGAATTTCCAAGTGAGTAGAATTCACAGAATCACAGAATGAGTCACGTTGGAAGGGACCATAGTGGGTTACCTGGTCCAGCCTCCCTACTCAAGCAGGGTCATCCTAGAGTACATTGCATAGGATTGCATGCAGACAGTTCTTGAACATCTGCAGTAAGGGAGACTCCACAACCTCTCTGGGCAATCTGTTTCAGTGCTCGGTCATCTACACAGTAAAGAAGTTTTTCCTCATATTAAGGTGGAACTTCCTGTGCATCAGTTTCTGCCCATTGCCTCTTGTCCTATTGCTTTGCACCACCAAGAAGAGCCTGGCTCCATCCTCTTGCCACCCTGCCATCAGATACTTATATACATCAATGAAGCCCCCTCTCAGTCATTTTTTCTCCAGGATGAACAGGCCCAGCTCCCTCAGTCTTTCCTCATAAGACAGATGCTCCAGTCCCTTAATCATCTTTTTTGCCCTCCACTGGACCAGCTCCAGGTGCTCCATGACTCTTGTACTGAGGGCACCAGAACTGGACACAGCACTCCAGATGCAAGCTCCCTGCGGCTCAGTACAGGGGCAGGATCACCTCTCTCATCCTTCTGGCAATGTAGTTGCTAATACAGCCCAGGATACCATTGGCCTTCTTGGCCAGCAAGGCACACTTCTGGCTCAAGAACAGCTTATTGTCCACTAGGACTCCCAGAGCTGCTCCACAGAGCTGCTCTCCAGCAGGTTGGCCCCCAGGCTGTAACACTGCAATGAAAACTTCTTCTGTCCCTGCAGCTCAATGAATGAACTAACAAACGGATGAACTTTCAGGTTCTCTGGCTTTAAGTGCCCCCTGTCTCTAAGCTACTTGCAGTCTCTGGTGTCTGTAATTCTTTGACCGAGACATCTCACCTTAGCTTTCTGGACAGACTTCATACTCTGAAATCCTTCAGTCAGGAACCGAAGGTAATAACCAGGTAAAGTGTTCTGATCCTCCCTTTTAATATAAGAAGGTATGCTGGTGATAAAAAGCACTGAAAAACCATCTATGATTCCACTGTAAAATTAACTGGGTGCTTAAAACCAAGCTGAAACAATTTTTAGCTATTTTATGCTACTCATTTAACTTCAAATATTTCAACTAAAGATTTGTTATAAAGAGGAGGTACTAAAGACAAAGAGTCATTAAGTAAAGTTTCTTCCAGTTCTCCACCTAACAGAGGGTTATTATCCTTAATAATGCATACAGAAGCAGAAAGCACTTCTCTTCCCACCACTTGATACAACATGTGTCTTTTGGACTTCCCATTATACACTGTCCCCTATCACAAATCTATCATGTTTCTACATACCAGATTCCTCCTCCGCCCAGCTGGGCATCTGCAGTGCTTTTAAAATGGAATGAAAATAATTTCCAGGGAGCTTGCTGTAGTTGGATTTTGTGCTTGTGTTTTCATCTCACAAATTCAGAGCTATTTTAGTAGTCTATTAAATGCCTCTCTGCAGAAAGAAACTTGCTTCAAATGAAAGGAAGATATAAATGATGGGTACTGTATTTCATTTTTACTCCTTGTTGCACAGACTTCATTTGAGATCGTGGCCTTGTTGTATAAGGCACACAAGATGAATAAATATGGATTCAAACAGTGGAACATTATAAGCAAGCATAACAATATAAAAAGCTTCATCAGTGTCAAGCTACACTGTCATTGGCCAGTGGCTGCACAGCTCCACTCCTATCATAAGATACAGAAGAACATCTGATACTGTGGTTGCATCATGTCACAAGAACCTGCTTAGTGACTGTGCCAGAAGACCACAACTGATGTTGTTGTGCAACACTGTGACATCTTACAGGGACACTCCTGAGTCATCACTACTCGATAACAGCACGTTTCTGTCATAATGGCAAGTCGTCTCTGGGCAGCATTAACATTCAACATGTATTCAGATACTGCAGAGTATGGTGAGAGATGCCAACAGCAAGAAGGTGATTTTGGGTGCCTAAATTAGAAGGTTAATCACACCATTCAGAGACAGCAATACAAGCATTAAAAAGACAATTTGTACCTACAGTTTAAATGACATTGTCCTTAACTGCATCCTGAAAAAACCTATTGCTACCACTATGAAACCTGGGGAAACTAGCCTAAGATAAATGTCCACATTTAGATGGCCAGCATTTGACACAGACTGGGTTGATTTAAATAGTCATTTGCAATACTATAGTGCACAGGGCACAGGAGGACACACTGAACTGAAAGAAAAAGAAGTAGTGAGCAAACCCTTATATCTATAAGTTAATATAAATCCACTTATATCAGTGGATCTTTTTAAGTTTCAAACTGTCTATGAGCCACAGCAAAATAAGTTTGCTGCTGTATTCAGTTTCCATTATGAAGAGGCAGGCAGTATCACAATAAGAGTGTATTCAATAAGTAATGAAAAACTACAACACACAAATGCAAAGAAAACAAAGATGTCAGTGCTACAGTTGTTGGTGTAAAGTTTCCTTCACTTCTTCCAAAATGCATTTTTAAGAGTGTAGATGTGCATCTCATCAATCTCACTGAATAGCCGACTACATTATCACCATTTTAGTCCTGCTGCTAAAAGGAACTGCATCATTTATGCATGTCTAAAAAAGCCTATCAAACCAAGAGACTAGCTCAGTTGGTTAAAGCATGGTGTTAATAATGCTAAGATTGTGGGTTTGAGCCCTGTATGGGCCATTCATTTAAGAGTTGGACCTGATGATCCTTGTGAGTCCCTCCCAGTTCAGAATATTCTGTGTAATTCTTGTAAGCTTTTAAACCAAATAGAATAATTTATTTGCAGTATTCTTGTAATACACTGTGCTTCTCTTTCCTTTGAGCTGCAATTATCAAAATCTCACATAAGGCTACATGAAAAAGACCAACAGCAGGCAAACAAAGCCAAGTGCTTCTCCAGCTCTGCCAAGAATTAAACACAGAGCTCCATCAGCAGGAGGGCTTTCTTTGGTAACAAAATCTGTCTCAGCCTGTACCTAAAAGGTTTTCTAAGGCTGCAGATTAAAGTTTAAAGACTACTAGAAAAGCCTCAAGACAGGGAACACTCCTACAGGAAAGCTGCTGTATAGAATTTCCAGAAATAAAAAGGTAATAATTACTCCTAGTAACAACAGTAATAGCAGCAATAGTCCCTATTTTTAATGATTCTCTTTCCCTGGAGATCTCATCATGTTTTATAATTTATATAAGCACCGGTGTGTGGTTCACTTAATACTGAAATCCAGCCATCTCTGAGCACAACTGTAAAAGACAGCATTAAATTACATTTCAGTATGACCCAAAAAAAAAAAAAAAAAAGGCGCTATATTAATTTGAAATCACAAGGGAAGTTTCACAAGACATTTGGAGCAAACACATGGGCTACAAACCACTCCCTGGAAAAGTGCCATTGAATATTTAACAAACTGAAATGGTCAAGATTTTTGCTCATCAGAAGGAAAAAGAAGACGGCACTTCATTCCCTTTCCTCCACCAGCGCCACATCAAAACAAGCTGGGGAGGCAGTTCATCAGTAATTGCAAGGGAAAAGACCAAACACTGTATGGGAGTAGCAGCTCTTAAGAAGTTTCAAAAAATGCGGAGGCACTTCTTGCCCTGGAAGTGGATTTATCAGGAGAAGGATGAAGCCCACTAGTTCTGTTCCGGATTGCATCTTTGCGAGCATGGGCTTACATAAGGACGATATATCTGACTGATAGTGTAATATTAGTCTGATTTGTCTTAGACCAGTATTAAAATATAGACAAAGGTGTAGTATGATAAACAAAACTGTAGCACCACAACAAATTTCTGAAGGAAATTAGTCTGATTGGACAAGAGTGTGCAACCCAAAAATAAATATCTTTCCTATAGCAATTCTGCTTATTGTAATAGAGAAAGAGACTGCATATTTCACATCTTTCCCTTTTTATTAAAATGCACAATAAGCCAAGGCTTCCACTGTACAAAGTAAGATGGAATACAGTTAGTCTTATACCAAACTAACACAAGAACTTCCTGTGATGTGTCACATATAAACACTTCTAACTCCTTCTGCTCAGCTTTTCCATCACCCACCATTCACTCTTGTCACTGAATGTCACCAAACATGTGGTATTTCTCAAATAGAGATCAAGTGTTTGCTCATGAAATATCATGAAGTCAATTTAAAAATGCAACTGGAAGTAAACAAAATTTAAAAATAAATTTAATCCTGTTATTCTTTCAAAATTAGCATTATGTTCTCATCAGACCAGAAACTCTAGTTTGGAAATACTATATAAGCTATCTCTTTGAAACTCCTGTCATCTTGTATGTAACTAGATTTTAGGGTTAAACAACCCCCACCAGAAATAGATTAGAAAAAAAAAAAAAAAAAAAAGAAAAAGGAAAGGCATATCAGAAACATACTTGGATTCATTTATACTGTGGCCAAAACAAATGCATCAGTCCCAAACTGATAATCTAGTACCACCCCACCATGATTAAAACATGCTTCATTTACTTTGACATAAAATAGCTAAAGCCAGCAAGACAGAATTGCCTTTTCCTTTTAACCTGCTTTGATTGCCCAACTGGCCTCTGATTGCATGAGGTTTACAAGTCATCTGAACACATTAGTATGCAACTATTTAATAACACTGCAGTGATTAAATGTCTGAAGTTATCTTAACCAGTTCAGTGAACATCTAATGCAAAGTGAGCTAAATTAACAGTGGAGGTGCAATGGCTCTGATTATGACGAGTATTACAGCCATTTCTTTGAACAGTAATCTTCTGTCAAATTGATACCCATAGATATTATAGAATCATTTAACAGCGGAAAGGGGCCATATTGCTGCATTCTCAGAAGACTTGCCAGCACAAGGAATGGACCACAGAGACTTAAACTGCCCATTAATGCTCATAAAGAGTCATCTTAGAAGGTGAAGCCCTGACAGTGCACTGGAAGGAAATTTTGCTCCAGAAAAAACATAAAGTAGCACATTTTATTAACTTCAGAAAATTTAGCAAGGAACAAAAGCCATAGCTTTTAGCAGCTTTGGAAGATCATAGTGAACATAAGGAAAAGTTTCTTTTTCTTTTCAGGAGAATAGTGTGGCACTGGAAAACATAATCCAGAAAGCTAGGGAAATCTCCAAGCTGCATCTAAACAAAACCACTGATAGCTGACCTGGCTATCAGTAGCAACAATTCTATTCTCAGTGGGATATTGGTGAGAATATGCTTAAAGACCCCTTCTAACCCTTCTCATTTTTTCTAAGATTCGGCGATCTCAAAGAGAAGATGGAAACCAAGCAAAAAGCTAACTGCATCAGGAAATGGTTGCAACAGTCCCTAATATGACAGTAAGGCCATACACATGGACAACTCCCAGCCAAAGACTCATGGAAAATCTTGTTCAGATGCTTTCAGCAGCAGCTGATTTTCTCCAGAGGTTCATTACGGCATTGCCTTCCACCTATCAGAAAATATTTTTGATGAAAGATTGAAGCATAGCAGCCACCTCTTCCTTTAGTCTTTTCCTTGAGACACACTGTTTTGCCTATCAGACATGCATTTGCTGAGACATGAAGATGTTCCACATGTTCAAATTAGAGGGAAAGTCTGGCACACTTCAGTTCTCTCCAGAACAGCTGGCATTGGCATGTAGCTGGTTACAAATGCACAGAGAACCTTAGCATAGCAAGGTGAGTTCAGTAGATGAAAAGTGCTTTCTTTTTCTATTACAGTCCTCATGGTTTAACTTTGAAAAAAATTCTCTGCTTCAAAAGCCTTTCATGCATATGAATGTGATTTTCAGCTTGTCTTTCAACTTTACTGTTACAAAGATTTGCTAGGAAAAAAAAAAGTGGAAGGAATAGCTACTCACAATAAATGAAATATACAAACTGACAAACCTTTCTTCAAGGAGTGCCTGGTTGCACCCTTCATCCCCACTGATACAGAACACCATTTTTCACATCACTTCAAAATTGTGTGCATGCACAGAAAAGTGTGCACATGCCAGTAAATACATTTGTATCTCGGTATCTCAAGCTGTTTTGTAGTCACTGGTATGATTTGCTCTACAGGATAAGGAGAGTTTCAATTACCTGGTGAAGTTCCCAAGACACAAATAATTGGTTTTACTTTTTTTTTAAGTTGTTGCCATGAAAGCTAACAGAGAATAAAAAAAAAAAAAAAAAAAAAAAAGCACTAAGACTGGGGCATCTGTTTGGAGTGATTCATTCTCCAACATCTCTTTCCTTCTTATCCTTTTCTCCAGACGTTTTGAACAGTTTGGGGTTTTTTTCTTGTTACCTCACTAATATCTCTCTCCTTGTTACTTCAGTTTCAACTTCCTCCCTCCAAATCATGCCTTTACATTTTGCCTCACACACTCCTTCAAGATATTTAGGGTGTTGCCATTAGACAAAGCCTTGACAACAAACTCGGTGAAACCAGCATGCTTCCCTAGGTCTTCTCACATGTTTTAATGTCTGCAGGCTCCATCTAGCATGATTTCTTTCAATTTTAACACAGCTTTTTAGAAATTATATTTCAGTATGCTTTTTACTAAGATAATCTTAAAATCTTAAAACATCAGAAGTGATGTCAAGTCCACTACACTGTCTAGTGAACTGCCTGAAAATATCTTCACTTAACTATTGCATCTTTTTTAGAGTAAACTTTCCTGTTTCACTGTGTTATGGCAAAGAAGACTGAAAATTTCCCCTACTAGGGCATCATGTTCTAATCTAGAGTTATGTGTATATATTAAGTCAACTTTTAGATTACTGAAAAAGAAGTGGAATATATCAATGTGTTCAAATACTCTCCATCTAAGGATCATTTTTATGTCCTTTTCTGAAGTTCCTCTAATGTTGTCATGTTGATTCTGGAGTAGAAACCCCAAAGCTGGACATAAGAATATAGCACTCTTACCAGTGTTGCATGCAGAGGCAAAACTACATCTGCATGTTTACCTGCTATTCCCATTTTTAGCAGTCCCAGTGTTCATAGCAGAAACTTTCTGCACATCCCTTTAGTAAAAACCTGTATCAAGAGAGGTATTCACTTTCATAATTCCTGCTCTAAGTTATTCATTTTCAGGAGTTTTTTGGAATAAGTATAGGCAGTATTCTCTACTCCTACACATACTATGTTAATATTTATCTGTAGAAAATCTTCAAATGTGAGGACTTTGATAATTCAGATTATTCTGTAATAATGCAGTGGTATAATCACAATATTATTTGCTAGTAAATAATTTAAATAACATTTCAGAACACTGCTAAAATGCTGAATAATATAAAGCAAACAGATTCCTGGGGTTCCTTGCCAGGAAACAGACACTCTGCTTTCTTCCCAACAGCAACTTTTAAATCTGTCATGAAGCCAGATTTTAATCCATCTAATATATAACCTCTTAGAGCCAAGTTTCATTGGTTCCCCCCATCAAGATGTTAGAGTGATAAGAACAAATGTCTTTGAGAAATTCAAGTACATTACATTCATTCTTCTCTCTTTATCAGCCAGATATGTGATCTTGTCAAGTGATGACAGTTCGATTTGACAGAACACATTTCCATAAAACCATCTTGACTGACAATAATATGGTCTTTGTCTCTAACCTTTTGTTGATGGCATCCAAACTGCTCTACTCTGTTGCCAAGACTTATGCAAAAGTAGCTATTCTCTCAAGTGTTGAATAGTTCCTTATAATACTTTTAAATATTCGTATTATGATGGCACTCCTGCACTGTTACAGAGCTTCACCAATCTCCAACACTCTTTAATATTTAATTAACGGCTCAGAATTAAAATGCTAGATTTATTTATCTATTAGGATTCCAGAACTACTGGTTACAATATGCTTACTTCTAGCTGGTGCTCCCCACATTCTACTTTGACTACAATGAATAAATGTATACTATCCATAATATCATCGAAGGGTTAAAAAACAGAGCAGGAAAAGCTTCTGAATATTTCTAGCTGTTCTGCATCACTATTTATAATTTTACTTTCAGTTTAGCAATGGATAACTTGACCCAATTTATGTCAATCAACTGGAGAGGTATTGTTCATAACACACCTTGAAAATGCCATCTTACTACTTTTAATTTTAATAAATTTTGGCATTCATTTTCCACCCCAGAGCTTGCTCTAACATAGGGACAAAGTATAAATTAATTTAGACAAAAATGACCTCATATCAACTTTAACCCAAAAGTACAATAAGATTGTCTAAGCAACAGTGTGCACAGAAGAAAACATACTTTATTGAAAAAAATCAAATGAAACTGTAATCAGAATTTAGAGAATGGCTATTTTAATGTTTTTCACTTGACTTTGAATGTTGGTAATTACATTTTATTATTTTTACAAAGTACAGGGAAATATATAAATCTAGCAGATTCTTAATTGTTTTACAATGTAAAAATAGAACTGTTCCCTGTGAGAAACACAAAAAGAAATCATTTGTAAGAGAATCAGAAAATACTTCATCTAAGACACCAACACACCTAACTCCCACGCTCCATTTCTTGGTTTTGAAGAGGTGTACAGGGAGTCAAGAGACAGAAAACTCTGCAGACCTAACCTTTCCCAACTCAAACAGAAACCAAAGGTAGATTCTGTGCTGTAGTTTGTTAAAAACAACAGCAGTGACCAGCAGAGCTGGACAGACACAGAGGTGTTCTGACTCCATCTCTTGATTAGACCCTTGACTAAGGGTTAGTGAATTTCTAATATAGCTTTTTGTGCAGCAAAAGTTTGTTGCATTCTGTTTCTCTGAGGAGTGGGAGGAGATGGGGGAGAGGCATCCATACCTCTCCCAATATGTTCAGTGCTGTTGTGCTTAGTTGTGCATATGCCAGGGACATGAAGCATATGGCCCGGGGGTTGGCAGTGTCCCATTTAGCAGATGTCTTCAATACATTCTGCCATAAAAATCTTTTGGGGGACTGGTTAACTGCTTTGTATCAGAAAATCCTCTATCTCTGGTTGATAGAGAGTTATTTACCTTAACAGAAATCACACTAAGCACCTTTAGAGAAGAAGTGCAGCTTTTCACATACAACAACTAGAAAATAAGACTTTACTACTCTCTCAAATTAAGTCTGCACCTAGCAGGTAGAATGACTGCAAACTGACTATTAGGTACCAAAAGAACACATAAATCTTCCTAAAGTAGTTATGCTGCTTTGGGTTTTTGGACCAAGAAGTCAGAGAAGGGTATCAATCTTCAAAGGCAAGCACTCTTTCCAGTGTGGCATTACTCCAAACAGCTAAGGATGACTACACCAGGTAATATATTTGTGCAGGCCAGGTATGCCAGCAGGTAAAGAGGAAGACCCACACAGCTTACAAAAAAGCAAGAGAGCAAGCAGCTATCTGGAAATCCACTGTAAATTAATCTTACATCTTGGCATTGTAAGGACTTCCTAAGTTATTCAAATGGTGAACAATATTTAATCCCGTGGGCTATTTACAAACTCTACCTGAATTGTTTTCCAGACAGTCAATACCCACTTTGGGTTTGTGCATTTAACAATCCCTTCCCCCCGGGGCTTCCAATGTTTGGGCACATCCATCAAGACAATGGACAAAATAATCCTGATAGAAATTATTCCTTTTTACCTTTGTAGAGGACACACCAGAAACTGCAGTAATGCCTGGATGGGAGCAGAAAATGCTGTTGCACAATGTCAATGCCCTATACCAAATCACACAACAAAATTAGGAAGTCAATGCATCAAAGGCGATTATCTTCCAGTCAGCGACACAAAGGTAGAAGAACACAAAAAACTGACTTAATTTCTACTTTTTAATTTAGTTCTCGTTATAAAAACTAGACACTTTCACCAAGTACCATGATATGGTTTAGCTGACCTCAACATCTGAATCACCCTAAAACTTTTACATACTCATAAATTAGAAGGGAAAGATCAGCACACTTTTTGATTTCATGAAAATACCTTACCAAATAAGACCCAAGAGAACCCAGAATAATTGCCCTTTTAGCGTCTCAGATTTGGAAACTGCTATTTCACTTCATTATTAACCATCTTCTTCCCCCAAATCAGTGGTAGAGCATCCTGTTCCCTAGCTGGTGAATATGAACATGCCAGGCTTCTCCCAGGTAGTATTTCTGAAAAGCATGCAAACAACTCACACTAGAGAACTCTTTATTGATTCCCTTCTCCAGGTGGTCAAACACCCTGACTAAAAATGAAATTAGATTGCCTCAACAAAATCCAGTCTTCAACAAGCAAGGGCGTGCCTTAAAAAGAAGAATGGGGAGGCTTTTTTAATTAACTCAACAAAATAAACAATATATTTTCAAATAAAATCTGTATTGTTTCCCCTTCATCCCCTTCTGTGAACCCCTTGGGCCAGATTCCTTGTGTATGAATTACAGAATAATCCATCCTTTAAGAACAATAATAAGCTTGGCTCCCCAGCGTTTTCACTATGCAGTTGAAAATTCCGCAATGGACAAAGCTTCTCCTCCCTTCTTTGGGAGGCTATTCCCTAGCCTAATACATTTCACCATCCATTTGGGATTCAGTACTCCACAGATCAAAAATTCAGAACAGATTAAGGAAGAAGTGTATAATTATCCAGACAAATTACAGTCCACACTAACCTTAATGAATTTCCTGTATCCTCCTTATCAACTACTTAATTTCTGAGACTTTCACTACTGTGTTACCGTTTCGAAACACAGCATAGTAGGCATATATGAAAAGATTTAAATTAAAAGAACTATTTTTATTGTCTTCAATTGCTACTTAATCCTTAGAAGCATTTCCCATTGGCCCCTACTCAGCAAAGCACTTACAAGCACGTTCTTCCTCAACTATATGCCATAAAACCCCAATGGAATAAACAATGCTTTGTTTTCCATTCAAACCAATACCTAGACAAAATTATTACACATAATAGACACACTGAAGTATTTCAACCTCCTATGAGCCCTGTCTGCCCAAACCACTCACATATCTGCTGATGACTAGACTGAGCAGATTACATGAATTGATACAAGTTTTACGTGTTTGTAACCAATTGTTCAGACTGAGTGTTCTAATCATTGGTAACTACATAAACCCTTACTGCCCTGCAGCCCATGAGTATTATGGTCTATTGGATATGATCACAATCTTTGGCTGGATATTAGATCTATGGCATGATGGCAATCTGTGAACAACCCTTGTCTTCTGATTTTTCAACTGTTCCTCTGTGCAAAATGATGATAACCTCACGGTTTGACAACATTAGTGAAGAATGATTGCTTCAGGAGACCTCAGCAATGTCACACTTATATTTTCAGAAATTAGAAGATACTTTACACATTCCTACCCACAGACTTGTGATTAGTCTGTGAAATTGCCTTTGGGATGAAAAGAAAGAACAAAATAAACTCTTGCCATGACTGGGATTACTAAAGAGAAAAAAAAATGACGGTAGAAAAAGTAATTTTCTTGATGCAACTCTTCCAAGAAAGTCTGCAAGTAACATTTTTCAATTACACTAAAAAGAAAAAAATGTGTTATCTCTTTGATGTGTGGATAGATTGACTCAAACTAAGAGAAGGAAAGAGAAAGAATGTCAAGCATTGCCCATTTGTATATTTTCCAAGGAGAGAAAGATGCATGGTGGTGGTAAACATAATAGCATATGAATGGAACTGAGGCAGTCTAGGAACAGCACCAGACCAGTTTGTTTTATTTGAGAAAGCACTAAACAGTGATATATGAGATCACTTACTATAGAAACTGAGAGAGCAGTTCACAATAAACAATTTAGTCTCCAAATGTAGCTCTTTTATTATTCAAACTGTCCACAAAGACCATGCCATTTTTATCAATGTTTGCTGTTTGTACTTATCCAGACAAGTATTTCCTTCTAGTCCATATTAGTGCAAGTGCTGGCATAAGGATTCAGCATTCACAATGGCAGCACTGACTGCTCAGGCAAGTCAGCTAGCTATTGCTTCTGCTTAGCTGCATAAGCTAAATTCCTTTATGCAGAACTAAAACTTCTGAGAGTTCCATCTCAGCATTTACAGGCCTGGGGTTATTTGTCCCCAGAACTCAACATAAAACCCTCTGCTCTTTCTATACACTTCACAACTTATGTGAAGAACACGTCACCATAGGACTTTATTGTAAAGTTAGCCAATTTTTCACTCATTTCTGCAGCTCTGCTTTAAAGCACAAAGAGAAAATGAGAATTTAGTAGACAGCGTGAGAGACAAGACAGGTAGAATTAGTCCTTTTTGTTATATCTGCTTTGTCTCTTTCCTCTACCCTTTGAAATTCAATGTCTTGTTTGCTGAGATAGCATCTCATAAAAGCTTAACCAGAACACATATAAAACACTTCTTCTGTAAATTTGAGATTTATTTTTTCAGAAGGCAGGTGTAAGTGCAAAAGAATCATATAGGTACTTCTCTAAATGTAACTCAATTACAGACCTCATACAGCTCCCAGGATTATGGCATGGTGATATCATGTATCAGGCAGGTAATTTGATGTACATCCAATGTAGTTCACATGCATGCTCTGCTTATTCATATTAAGCTGCAGCTGTTGAAGTACTTACATTTAAAAAAAAAATAAACCATTGGGGGTTATGCTCTGGGATTTTAGGAAACTGATGGAAAAGAAATGGGGTTTTTTCCCACTATGAGTCCAAATGGAAATACATCCATTTTCCATGAAGAATATGATTCTCTGGGATAATACAACTCTGCATATAGTAAAAATCAATACTAGATACAACATTCCTTAATAAAACTGGGCATTTTATGCAACTCAGACTGTTTCATAATATTATACTTCTCTGCTTTCTGTAAGACACATAAAACTAAAGATACAAAGTAAAAAACAAGGTTTAAACATTATTCAAATCCTAGATGCTAAAACACACACACAAAAAAAAAGGTTTGCTGTAATTTGGCATTGGAGAAAAGTTGAGGTAAAAGATCCATCAAGTAGTATAAGATTAAAAGAAAATATCTGGAAGAGTTCAAGAAGGATTATGCTCTATCAGAATTAGAAGGTTATCAGTTGTTATACACCATGGGTCCCCTGACCAGCGAAAAAATCAGAGAGCTCTGTACTCTGTACTTGCTTCTTATCTAATAAAGATTTTCCTCATAATGGGCTTTTTTTCATAACACTTTGTTTTTAGGTACAAGTGATGTCATGTATTTCTAGAAGACTATTCACATGGCATAAGAATTCAGAGTTCAAAGTTTGCTTCAGAAGATCAAAATAATTAAGTTCTTGTAGGATTAAGCCCATTACTGAACCTCTAAGGCACATGATTTCATTGGCACAATGCTAATCATCACAGTGCTTTCTAACTTGATGCTTTCTGTCCTGGAAAACCTGTCTCACTAATTTCATCTTAAACTAAGATTTTTAGAAGTCCTAATAGAAATTAGATTGTTACTTGCAATTCACATAAACAGTATTCTATTTTACAAAGTCAGATGTCTATTATTCATTTCTTTCTTAATCAAAAGTACAAATAAACACATTAGCATGAAAGAAGAAAGTTATTTGACAGTAACATTTACCTTTCTAAAGCTATAAAGAGATTTTTAATGCATGGGAGGTTTTAGAGTAATTATATTTCCATGAGGTTATTCAAGGATCTCAAGTCTATTTCAAATGTAGTAATCTTAACCTAATTAATATTTCTAATTTTACAGATGGAGTAATTGACATAAATGACATTTTTAAATCAGGTCTCCTACAGTCAAATTACTATATTCACATAGAGAACCAAAGAAATGTAGGATCTTTGAATGTCAAGCCAATTTTTTAGGAAACTATGCAGTGGCTAAGCTAAGAATTACAGGAGTTCACTTTTGGGATCTATGGTCTATATGACTAGACTATGAATATCATTAGGAAGATATGGGTATCTGTTCAGTAGCTTGACCAGTGTCTGATTATGAAGATCACAGCCTTATGGTCAGCAGATCAGACCGAAAGGAGGGCTAGAGGCTTCTCATCTAAAGAGGTTAGCCATTAGCTCATAATACTGAGCCTTGGAATGTAGTTGTTGTGCATACAGGTAGCTAGTCAGACCATAGAATAAAAGCCACTCTCAGTTCAAGCATGAAGTCAAGGCTCAGTTCATTAACAAATCCTGGAGCCTAATTGTTTCTCCATGAACTCTGGGGAAATTTAAGTTTAAATCAAAGAATCATCAGGCTACAAACTTCAGCATAGTAGAGGAAACAAACTAAAGTGACTCTAGTCCATTATAACCAGAAAAGTGCAGGACATGTTTGCAAAGCAGCAGTTGCAGCCAATTAATTATACAGCCTTAAATATTTAGAGCTGTTTCCAATCCCATATTGCTTTATTTAAAATGTATTATTGTAATACTCATGCCCAAAGAAACTGCAGTCTTTGAACACTTCCTCCTCCCAAGTCATTAACTCTAAAGAGAAGATATCAGTATTCTCCACCTTATTGTTCCACAGAATAAAATATCCTAGAAAATACATATAATTGCTATTTTGATATTAGATTTTATTTATTCTCTTTAAAGTCTCAGTATTTTTTGCTAACCCTCTTTTTAGAGAAAGAATAAAAAAAATACAATAAAACATACACATATGCAACTGTTCACAAGCATATGCATGATTTATGTTATGTATAATGAAAGTCTCTAAAACTGCAACATTTTATCTTATTTTCTCTCTTTCTATTCATACAATTCAGAATATTTGCATGCTGAAGCAGTAACGAGTTATATAATTACACATGCTAACCAACTGTATGTTTCATTGCTCATCCATCCACTTACTGGTGTGAGAAACTCGGAAGGAATCCTTACACAGGCAAGGAGCACCTGATCATCTAAATTATATAGGGCTTTCTTCACCTCCTCAGTCTTTCCTCTAAAACATCTATCAGTAAAGCCTCACCATTCCAAAACTCCACTCCAAGCATGGCACTCAAGCTGAAAACAGACACTGCTGCAACAGGTAGTGTTAGATGTAGAATTAGTTCTTTGCAGCATCCAAACTGAACACATATTAGAGTGGGAGGGAAAAATAGCCAAAAAGTGTTCGTATAGTTCACTTAATTTGAAGAGCCATATCTTTTCTTGCAAAAGAACTGTATATACAGGCCTTTCAGCATAAAGATCATCTTTTAAAGATGGAAAACTAGCAACTTTTCTTCTGCAAGTACAGTTTATGTCAGATGCTGATCCATTTCTGCCCTCACAACGTACTGGTTCACTTCAGCGGTCAATAAAGAAAGAGGGACAAGGAGATAAAATTTGGGATAAAAACAAACACTAATCATTACAAAACTGGAATTGGGTGAATTTGTCCCATCAAGCTTCAACTACATCTCCAGCAACACTGAAAGACCAGGTTTAAACTAGACAGCAAGCCATGGCAACTGGAATGTGTTATATAAAAATTACACTTTCATCTTTCAATCTCAAGTCAGAAAAGTATGCATTTTCAAAATAAAATTGTTTTGAATTATAAATTGCTCAGAATTCAGAAGTGAAAACAAAGTTACCTAAGGAAGTCAGTCCCGTTTGGATAAAACAACAACAACAATGAACTGGAGAAAAAAAAAGAAAAAAGAAAGAAAGAAAAAGTCCAAAGTAAAAGTCAAAGTAAAGAAAAAGTGTAGAAACATAAATTGTTCCTCACATCTTTGATACAAATACTTCAAACATGTTTAGGGAGTGAAGCGTCTAAGTCTCTGAATGACACTTGTTTTCATTATGAAGAAACTACAACTTGGTGAGGCAGATTATGCATAATGATGCTACACGTTATTTACTGTACTGAAGCAAATTTTGACCTGCATTTGGTTTCTTTATGGTGTTTACCTGGAGATTTAAATAGCTTTATTTTTAAAATAGCCAAATATCACTCCATAGGTTCTTGTTCAGTAGAGAAGGGATGCATTACTAATGCTATTTCACAGCTGAGCTATGAAAGTCTTGAGAGATTAAGGCAAGACTTTTCAAAAAGTGGACTCTGAACCAGGAAAGCTTTGCCTGTTATTTTTACAGAACGACAGAATGGGGTCGAATGGGATCTTTGGAGATCAGGTTGTCCAATGCCCTTGCTAAAATAGGTTCACCTTAAGCAGGCAGCACCGGATCGCACCCAGGAGGCTTTTGAAAATCCCCAGAGGAGGAGATTCCACAGTCTCTCTGAGCAGCCTGTTCCAGCGCTCAGTCACCCTCACAGTAAAGCGGTTTTTCCTCATGTTAAGAAGGCGCTTCCTATGTTTCAGTTCGTGCCTGCTGCCCCTTGCCGTGTCTCTGGGCACCACGTTTCTCGGGACGGTAAGTAGCAGTTCCCTCGCCACAGCGCTCTGCCACTTGTAACAGCAGCAGCGTTCCGTGGATTAACACATTCGAAAGCAGATCCACTTGGTAAGTGTAACCGACAGTGGAAAACCCTCAGAGGGCGCTGGATTTTCAGTATTTTAGCTGAGATTAACTGCGGAACGCTTTTCTCCGCTCAGCCGCTCCCCGATTCCACGGACGCTGTGAAGTGTCCCTGCAGTGACACCTGGCGGCCGCCGGAGGGGCAGGCGGGGCTCCCGTCCACATCAATGTGACATGTACAGACATATATCTGTAAAGTACAGACATACATATCTGTATGACAGAGAGACACGTATATACCTAGTATACCTATATAATATGACAAAAGCCTTAAAATCCTGTTTGCATAGTCCAACTGTCACAGCTTTCATAAGCTTTGAGGTATCTGAAATTGGATATTTTAGCTTAGTACCCAGCAGGAAACCCTTCAGTAGAGAGGATGCCCATACAACTCAGGAAAGATATATAATTTACACCCCAAGCACATTTTTCAAATTGTTAAGATTTTACTTCAGTGCACTGCTGAGGAACAATGGCCAGTCGCTAATCGGAAACTGACAAGTCCAGCGGCAGCAGCAGCACAGACAGTTTTCTGCTGAAGGGAAAATTGTTCTTAACCTGAAGTCCTCCTGCACAACAAATGGATAGCTGGATCTCTACTCTGGTCAGTTTATAGCCAAGGGTACTGAAGTTTGCAACATGAACACTGAGCTCCATAAAAACTCTTAATGCACTGTGGGCTACAGAGCAGCTAAGCAGACAAAACCCAAGATCACAACAGACGTAAGCCAAACACCAATGCAACTGTCCTCAGAGAATGCTGTGGAATCAAAAAAGGTCAATTCTTAAAACATTTAAAATTCACAATCATACCAGAGAGAAAAAAATCTGAAGTGCAGTTTATACTACTTCCCATTGTTACAATCATCTGTCAGTCTATGGTGTAAACTGGTGAATGCTTGCCCTGATTAATCCATTGAAAAGCTCCGACTCCTGGAGCAACAGATGAATAATCCATCTTAAATCACCTCTGACTGGCGATACCCTAACCTGAGTGCCATAACTCTAAAGCTATTTGTGACACCTGTGTATACTTTAACAAGGCACAAAATTTTATGAGACACACAGTAATAAGGAAAATTAATTACAATTTATTTCCCAGCTGTCTCTTACAGACATAGCATCTAACTCTATTTCTGAAAAACAGAAATATGAGCCACTCAGGAGCAAAGAGCTGTGTAACCACATTAGAATGACCTTACTAAAGGTCATGCTTATGAAGCCGAACACAGTGTTTTAATGGTACAGTTGCATGTCAAGTAGATCTCAGTTGGTTTTAATTTGTCTCCTCAGAACATGTTGAATACACAAAATGAGCCTGATTTCACTGCCACGATTCTCTCAGTCAAAAGTAACATAATTGTTACAGAAATTACAGCCCATTAAAATGGGCTAGAAACGTGTACACATTGATATTATCACTCATTTGCTTGGTAGGAGATACAGCTGTGATTCTCCAACAGGCAAAAGCATCTGTGTATTATTTCCCTTATTCAGCCACCAATAAATGGAAATAAAGTGACACCAAGCTGAGTGGTGTAGTTGACACACCTGAAGGATGGGATGCCATCCAGAGGGACCTGGACAAGCTCAAGAAGTGGTCCCAAAGGAAACTCATAAGGTTTAACAAGACAAAGTGCAAGCTGATGTGCCTGGGTCAGGGCAACCCCCATAACTAATACAGTCTGGGAGATGAAGAGATCGAGAGTAGCCTTGCTAGGAAGGACTTGGGGGTACTGTAGAGAGTGAGTCCAGAGGAGAGTCACCAAGTTGATAAGAAGGATGAAACACCATTGCTATAAGGAAAGGCTAAAAGAATTGGGATCGTTTGGCCTGGAAGAGGCTTCAGAGTGACCTAATTGTGGCTTTCCAGTACCTGAAGGGAGACTACAAGAAAGATGGAGAAGGATTTTTTACAAGGTCATGTAGTAACAGAACAAGGGAGAATGGCTTCAAACTCAATGAGTGCAGATTTAAATCAACTATTAGGGAAAACATCTTACTGTGAGGGTGGTGAGGCACTGGAAGAGGTTGCACAGAGAAGCTGTGGATGCCCATCCCTGGAAGAATTTGAGACCAGGTTGGAAGGGGTTCTGAGGAACCTGGTCTACTGAGCCTGTCAATGGCAGGGGGTTGCAACTCTTTAAGGTCCCTTCCAACCAAAGCCATTCTTTGATTCTATGATTCTATGAAATGGCAGTTGTCTCCTGTCTTCCTCATACTACTTGTGATTTTATAAACATTTAGTAAGTTTTTTTTCAACTGCCTCTTTCCCAAGAAAAATAGATCATTTAGTTTTGTCTCATTTTGAAGGTGGTCCATCTTTCTGAACACCCTCAGTGCCTGTGTGTGTACCTTCTATTAACTCCCATTATGTCCTTTTTAAGATACAGTGAACAGAACTCTCTCTTTCATTCTATTTTCCTAGGAATGTTCAATCTGCTTTAGCATTGCTGACCACAAAACTGATATACTCAGAGAATCATCAAAGAAAATTCAAAGACTGTTGTAGGGCTACAGCCAAGCCATGGAGCACAGGAGTTTGTGGCATACTTGTCAAGCAATGGAAAGCTAAAGCTTCTGTAAATTCTATCTTCCCTACCAACACTACAAGTCTGCACATGGGAACATCTGGGCAGTCTCTCCTACAAGAGCTTTTTACAGCAATTTCCATCCACATTTTTCCAGCTCTTGCAATCATTCCTCAACCACTTATTTCCATTTTCTTTGCTGTTTCCTTTATTCATCTCTCTGTTCAATTACTGATTTGTCTCTTGTCCTTCAGCCTTTTGTTTCTCTCCCATGAGACATTTTGTTAAGTATGTAAAATTGACTCTCAAGCATATGAACAGCATGCAGTGAAAATGAAGCCACTCAGACCTGTATTAGATTATATGAATTCATGAATGTCAAATTCCATATAAACTCAACTACCACTCATTCACATACTGCATGCAAGACCCTCTCACTCTGCAGCTTACACTTTTAACTACAGTTAAACCATTAACAGGAGCAGCTAAACCATTAGAGAAAACAACATTTTCATCAAAGCAAGAATTTTCCAAATAAAATAGGTTTAATACCCTTCCATTATTCTCTCTCTAGACACCTGATCACTAGACCATTGTTAGTGCATCAGGGGCCTGACATGACAAAGACAATGAAACTGATGGCAGGGGGAACTTCTTTTGAATTAATGTGACAATACCATTTGGTGGCAAGGTAAGACCAATGTAGGCTTCACTTGAAATACAGTTGTATATCTGGCCAGCAACCAATGACTTTCATCTTGTCTTCTTCAACATCCAGTGGCCCATTCTGCCCCATGGACACACAACTGGCTACATCACCTCACTTGCAGCAGCTACAGAATCTGTATGAAAACAGCCCCATCCCACAATGGGGAAGACCTCCACAAAACTCTGCCAAGAATATGCCTTGGCAAAAATTGTGCTGTTGTTCCACTCTTGAAGAGCAGAGCTCAACTCATACACCTCAGCCCTGGCTTTCTACTAGTTCCATTTTTTACACCCCAAGTTAGTTCCCTGCTGAGGTGCTTAAAAGAAACTTGGGTGGGCTGACATCTATCAATATTGATCTCTTACTCTATCAAGCATTAGGTTCTTTTAGATGTAAATTATTTCTACAGACATTTCTAAATATATACAGGTGACCAGCTTCTACCACTCCCTTTTCCCAAATAATCTTAAAAAAAGAAATTATTCCCCCAAGCATATTCATTGTTTGCAAGCATTTGTTGAACCATCTTTCCAAATAAATTAGATTCTTCATGAGTGCCAAGACTGTTTATTTATGATTGATAGTTTAAATCTTGTGATTCCTTTCTGTTTTTCCAGCCGAATGACTCAAATTTTCTAAGCAAACCAATTGGAATAGTAACTAGACACATTTAAGAGCGAACTGAAAAAAGCCACAGAAATAACAGTGTTGTCACAATGTAAACACAAATTAGATATGTGAGAGTTCTCGGAAGACATGGGGACAGTCAATATAGCAAAATATGATGTTCTCAGAAATTCACTTTTCTTCATCTGGTGTTGTGTACCTCTCAGAATTACAGCTCTGGGGATAATTCCCAGTTACTACCCACCCCTATTCCCATAATAAATATCCTGTTCCTTGCCTGATCACTGGGCACAGCTCTGGCTTTAGTTCTGAGCCTGCAGTCAGCACAGAAAGTTTCAAGAAAAGGGCCCACAAGCTGGAAAGAAAAACATTGCAACCAAGTCTCACCCTTGAACCCATTTCCATGCTGTACTAGTTATCTTGTCCTGTTTTCCCTTGAAAGCTTTCAGTCCCTTTGAGGTTTTTTTACTTCTAAGTAATTCAGGTTGCTCTAGAAATTGCCACTAAAATAACTGACACTGCTACATCCAAAAGTGCAAGTAAGGTGCGACATAAATGAAAATTTTAGGTTGCAGGCAGCATTAGTTCTAATTCCCACCGCAACTTATGAGACAGCTCTCTGAAAATCAAGTCCAAAAGACTCAGTAAACCTAAATTCACACATATGTACATGCTTCCACTTTTTTATCAACAATCTGAACAAAGGAATAGAATGTACCCTCAGCAAGTTTGCTGGTGATGCAAAACCAGGGAGTAGCGGGAGTAGTTGATACACCTGAAGGCTGTGCTGCCATTCAACAGGACCTTGATAGGCTGGCGAGTTGTGCGGAGAGAAACCTAATGAGGTTCAACAAGGACAAGTGTGGGGTCCTGGACTCGGGGAGGAATAACCCCCAGTACCAGTACAGCCTGGGGGCTGGCCTACTAGAGGGGAGATCTGCTGAGAAGGACCTGGGAGTCTTGGTCAGTGACAAGTTGTCCATGAGCCAGGAGTGTGCCCTCGAGGCCAGGAGGGCCAAAGGTATCCTGGGGTGCACTAGGAAGAGGGTGGCCTGCAGGTAGAAGCAGGTGATTCTGTGCAGCAGTATGGAAAGGGAACAGATCATCACTTCCTATTTCCAATTACAGACCCTTATTGGTTAGAATCTGTTTCTTCTAAATAAAAGTATTTTTCCTCATTTTGTCCAGCTTCTGAAAATTAGGGACTAGAATAGAATTCTAGTGATTTTACACAGCATTTAATCAATAATGAAAATGGTTTTTTAATTATAAATGCTATATTTTCACTAGACTTGTACCCGGGTCAGCCTGATGTCACTACATTTTATCTCTACAGTAGGCTAGAATTTGTTATGCTGCAGCACTTGCAAACTCATTTGTGTTTGCTATTCATTGTCATCTAGAGACAGGGCCTGGAGCACATAGCCAACTGGATAACCTTATTTTTAGTGCAAGACCTTATTTTTAGTGCAAGGACACCAACAGTCCTTGCTGGAAGGTTCCCACACTAGGTAGAGAGCTGAAGCTCTCAGCACAATTCAGAGACAGAAGAAATCTATACAAGCAACTCGCTCATGCCTCTGGGACTGTAACATCACAACTGTGGTAAGCATATAGTACTCTGGTTTCATTAAATCCTATAGGAAAATCTCACTGAAGATAACTGGAGATCTTCCCCTGAGAAAATGAACAACAAAAACAACAAAAAAGTGATAGCTGTAATTCAACAACAGAGGGAAAACCAGAATGAATACAAAAAGCAGCATGATCCCAAGACCTTAACCAAACAAGAGCATTTTCCTCTATCCCACTGTAAGACTAGTGGAATGCACATTTAGGTTCATTAAGCTACCCAGTTAATGGTTATTCAGTGAAATAGTAACAAGTAACAAGGAAAGGGATAAAGCAATAAAACAAACAGACACAAATATATCAATGAGCAGGTAATAAGGTAGACAAAGACCAGAACTCTTCAAGCACTGATTGATGGGCTGTTAAAATGAAGTATTCAGGAACAGGCTGGGGCACGGGGGTGTGGGAGGGAGTGGGAGAAGGGAACAGAAATGAAAGCAAGACTTTCATGGGTATGATGGGATATTTGAGAGTCTTTGTGAGAGTATACCAACAAACATGGAATAATGGAAACTTATGGGGCCCGTAACCCACAGTCCCTGCTCCAGTTGCTGTACCAAGCTTCATACCTCTCCCAGTTCTGGAGTTCTACAGTAAAACAAACAAACAAACAAACAAACAAAACAAGAAAGTTTCCACAATCAAAGTAAAAAGCAGTGTTGCTACAACATAGAGAGAAGACAAGTAAGAGAGTATGAGAAATAATCATAAAATTCTAATGCAT
This sequence comes from Pyrocephalus nanus, assembly GCA_038380795.1. NCBI lineage: Eukaryota > Metazoa > Chordata > Aves > Passeriformes > Tyrannidae > Pyrocephalus > Pyrocephalus nanus. The sequence continues at coordinate 43,326,534 of CM076265.1, read as the reverse complement.
GTCACTAAACTCCTCAAAACTTAACTCACATATTTCCATTCTCCTACCTAGAGAATGTCTAGAACTACATCATGTCAGATAAGTGCTAGGCAGTATTCAAAAAGGTCCAATTCAAAAATCTTTTGAAAATTTAGATTAGATAACAGTTTGAGAAAACAAACCTAAAACACAAGGATGAAATTTGAGCCTTTACTTTTCATCTGGTCACCTGGACTGTTGCATAAAAGACCACCACATTTTGGAATAGAATAGAGAGGAAGAACACTGCAAAAATACCTAAGCTTTCATTCAAAGCTTCAGAGAAGAAAACACAAAACTGATTAAGAGAAGTAATGGGAATTTTATGGCTGCTGCACACGTAAATGGAATGGCAGCAGTAAATTTACCACGCTACCAGAGTACAGCACACACCAAATTAATCGTAACTAACTCAGTCTGCAATATTATCTATTTTTTTATTAGAAGGTGATTATTAATTCAGAAAAAAATATCTGCTTCCCCTATTATATTTTTCCTCTTGTTCCTACAGTTCACTTAGCCCTACACACACAGCTTCAGAAGTAGAATGAGTTTGTTTAGAAGTGACCTCCAGAGATCACCTAGCCCAACTCCTGCTTGCAGGAGGGCTGATTGGGTCAGGCTGAGGAGAGATTCGTTCACTGAAGTCCTGAACACCTCAGGGGCTGGGAGTACCACAAGGGCTCTGGGCAGCTCTGGTGGGTTGACCCTAGCCAGTCACATGGTAGTCACCAAAGCTGCTCTATTACTCCCCTCCTCAGCTGGACAGGGGAAAAAATATAAGAAAAGAGCTGTGAGTCATGATAAGGGCAGGGAGAGATCACTCACCAATTACTGTCATGGGCAAAAGAGACTTGGGAAAATTAATTTATCATTAATCAAAACAGAGTAGAGTAATGAGAAATAAAACCAAACTTTAAAGACACCTTTCCCCCCTCCCTACCCTTCCTCCCCAGCTTTACTCCCAAATTCCCTGCCTCTTGCCCCTAGTGGCACAGTGGTGCAGGGGGACAGGGAATGGGGGTTACAGTCTGTTCATCAATCAGTGTGTCTGCTGCTCCTTCCTCCTCAGGGGGAGGACTCTTCACACTGCTCCAGCATGGGGTCCTTCACACAGGAGACAGTCTTCCATGAACTTCTTCAATGTGAGTCCTTCCAATGGGCTGCAATTCTTCACAAGCTGTCCCAGCCTGAATCCCTTCCATAGGTTGCAGTCCTTCAGAAACAGGCTGCTCCAGCATGGGTCCCCCACAGGGTCACAAGTCCTATTAGTAAACCCGCTCCAGAGTGGGGTCCTCTCTTCTCAGGGTCACAGGTCCTGCCAGGAGCTTGCTCCAGCATGGGCTTCCCAAAGGGTCACAGCCTCCTTTGGGCATCCACCTGCTCTGGCATGGGGTCCTTCATGGGCTGTAGGTAGATCTCTGCTCCACCATGAACCCCCATGGGCTCCAGGAGGACAGCCTGCCTCACCACAGGCTGCAGGGGAACCTCCGTTTTGGCACCTGTAACATCTCCTCCCCCTCCTTCTTTGCTGACCTTAATGTCTGCAGAGTTGTTTCTCTCACATATTTTCACTCTCCTCTCCCGCAGCCATTGCACAGTAACTTTTTCCCTTTCCTCAGAGGTGTTGCTGCCATCTGTGATTGGCTTGGCCTTGGCCAGCAGCAGCTCTGTCCTGGGGCTGGCTGGCATCAGCTCTTTTAGACATTGGGGAAGCTTCTGGCAGCTTCTCACAAAAGCCATGCTTGTAGGGGCCCCCTGCCCGGTGCCCAAACCTGCACCATTGACCCCTGCCTTAATTCCACAGTTGGGCAAACCAGAGCCTCCTGTGCTGGAGCCATCTCCTGTGCCAAGTCTTCATGTCACCTCAGTGCCCCTCATGCTGCCTCCCAGGCTTGACCTGTCCCACCCATGTGAACAGTCACTGCCACACGTGGTGGGCTCGAGCCATTCCCCCATATGTGGGGGTTCCCCTCCTCTCACACCACCTTGGTCCAGGTGCCCTGGCTCCTGCAAAATGTTCCACTTCAAGGAGTGACATTCACAGACAGGTTCATTGAACACTGTTCTATTGACCACAACATAGGTTAAGCTTAGGCCTGATCCAAGTGCAGGGAAGAGCCCTGTGCCAAGATGATGCTCCCACATCGCAAGTGCTGCTTGGCTTTCCCAAAGTCACTGTGCACTGTTCTATACCGCAGATAGAAAAAACTGACTGGTACTTCAGTATTCTCCTAATTAGAATCAGACCTATTCATTAGCTCTATCCAAGGCACTTACATGCTGCTGAGGCACCTCCTGGCTGAAGCAGTGCCAGCATTTCCCTGACTGCAGACCCTGTCCTGGCAGGCAGAAAATCCCTCAGCCAGCCCTGGGGGGGGGGGACAGAACGTTTCACAGCTTCTGCTTTTGTCTCCCATGGGAGAAATACAGCCCCTGGTGGCTGCTCTCGCTCTACAGAGATCCAAAATGTAGCACGGTGAGGATGAGATGACTTATCAGTATTTGGGCAGTGGGACAAATGCAGTTCATAACCCAGCACAGCATTGTGTACCATCAAAGTCCTTTGAGGTGGTAATATTTACTACCCAGACATGTTTCAGTCCATTAAAGGTCACGTTGCTAGTTGCCCTTCCTTGTTTCCTTTTGTATTACCTACAGAAAGATGCAATTACTATGAGAACCAAAGAGTTGTGTCCCACACTGCTCAGCCCCTTCCCAGAACTGATGCCATTCTGAAGATGAAGCTGAACTAACTACACTCTTTACGTTTCACATACTCTATCCGCGCCAGTCTAGACAAATACTCAATTCACAGCTGCTCCCCGTACTCCCAGCCAGGGAGGTGTATCCCATTCCCGGCAATCTCGCTATTTCCCGGCCCGGCCTCCAGGCGGCGCCGCCAGGCTCCTCCTGGAGCGGTCCGGCGCGGAGGGTCCTGGGTGATGTAGTCCCCGCCCCGCCGCGGGGCCCCGCGGCCGCACGTCCGCCGGCGCAAGGCACTGTGGGTGCTGTAGGAGCGGCGCTCGAGCCAATGGCAGGCGCCGTTGCGGAAGCCGGCCCTCGCGCAGCCGGCACACGCTGAGACACGGGTGGCGCCATTGGCTGGCGGGAGGGCGTGGCCGGCTACGGACGGGCCCTCCGGGCCAATGGGAGAGGGCCATGTAGACCCAGGCGCTCCCCGTGCTCGGTGGCGGGCGCGGCAGGCGATTGGTGGGGGCGGTGCGGGGGGCGGGGCCAGGCGCGGGTCGGGGGCGCTGGGGCGGCCCCGCAGAGGCGGCGGGCGGGATGGGGCGGCAGACGCTGCGCCGGGTCCTGGTGCTGGGGCTGATCCTAGGGCTGGCGCTGCTCTGCGCCGCAGCGCTGCCCGCGGCCGGTGAGTACGGGGACACCGCGCCCTGCCGGGCCCCAGCGCGGCGGCGGCCTCGCCCCCCGGCGTGTGCGGCGCGGGAGGGGGTGGCAGGCGCTGCCACGGTGTCCGTGGGGGGGTCGTGGCGCCCGCAGAACTGCGCGGTGACGGCAGCGACGGGGAAGGGACCCGGAGCTCTCGGCGGGGCTTTGGGGAGCGTGGGGGCAGCGCCGACCCCTCGGGAGGGCCTGGGGGGCAGGAGCGGGGCTCCCTTGCGGGGGCGGCGGGGCCGCAGCTCCCCCTGATCCGGCGCTTCGCCCCCCTCGGGGCGCTCCTTGGGCCTGGCGGGGGTGGCTGCGTCTCTCAGTGCGGTGTCCGCCTTTGAGCAGCTCGTTGGGAGCCCACTTTGTGATGCCAGCGCTGCTCGAAACCCGAGTGAGGCGTTTTGTCCTCCCCAGCACGCATTTCCTCGCCGAGACGCTGATAGTGCTGATTTCAGCATTGTCACAGCAGTTTTCTCACGCCAATATATATAGAGAGCGTTTCCGCGTCCTGCGTTGTGTGTCCCCCATCATACTTTTTTCGTGCTTATTTTGTTGTTATGCAGCTCAGGTTTCGTGTGCTTCTTCTCATGTGTTGTCATCTACTTCCTTTCGTAGGGTTTCTACCTCCCACAGCCTTATTTCCACCATGGGCTGGTGAGGGGGAAGTGCAGTGCATTTATTTATATAGTGCTTCTGAAGCCAGAAGCCAGTACTTTAGCAGACAGCCTTATCCAGTGCTACTGGGGATGTGCTTTTACGCTATTTCAGGAAAGTAAGTTCAGTGGTTTGGGGCTCATTTTCCTGTATGCTGTTGGAAGTTGAAATTTGAAGTGCTATTACCAGAGTTCAGATTATAGGAGCTCTGTATGTCATTCTATAAGCCAGCAGGGCACTTTCCAAGTTCTAGAAAAGAAACACTCGAGTTCTGGGAGGCCAGGGACGTGTAGCCACTTTGAATTGTGTGCTCTCATTTATAATGTATATAAAGAAAAAAAGCTAAGGCAAGATGAGACTGTGAATGTCAGATGAGCCATCTGTTGTGTACATGAAAATTAGGTGACAAAATTAAGGGCTAATCAAGTGTGCATCAGTGGCTGTACTAGCATGCAGCTCTGCTGTTTTTACTATTTGTCCACTATCACAAAGATGTGTTTGTGAGTATGAAGTTCTGGTAGTTGAATTCAGCCTTTATGATCCATATGTTTAGAGTCAATGGAACTAATACAGTTAGTAAGCCAAAGAAAGCACAAGCTACAGTACACGAATGAAGACTTAGGAGCTGTTGACAAACTTAAAAAGCTACTGTGAGGTTAAACTGTTCATTAATATCCAGAATGAATTAGGAGAGGGTGTTCAGAATCCATCTTCTGTCAGCAGACTATAAGAGGAATATCTTTCTTGCTCCAATTTTTGGTGAGAATCATTCTGAAAGAAAATTGTCATGACTTCATGTTTTGATTTCCAACAGTAGCAGTACCACTTTCTGGTATATGCCTTAAAACTGTGTGTTAAATGCTTCCTTGAATACCTGTTTGTTCTTAATGTCTGGTCTGGAAAGAGTCATCTGGGATATGAGGGGAGGGGTTTTAAGAAGGATGAATAAAAAGGGTTCAAGTATTACATTTTCTGACTTTAGGAGAAGATTCTAATGGTGATTTTAAATTTTTTTTTTTAGTAGGAAGTATTTTAACTACAGCTTTAAATCTTAACTCTGTAGTCATAAATTCTGTTTAAATCGATTTATTGAAAACTGCAAGTGAATGCAAGAAAACTCTGGCCTAAAGAAATGGGCACTACTCTTTAAACGTATGATAGTAATACAAATTCTGAAGGAATTTAAAACTGAGACTGGGAAAAGAATATTAAGAAGTCCATGGGGAATGGACAAAAGCAGCTAAAAATGCTAAGCATTTGTGTGTTTTCTAGATGAAGCTGACTTTCTTATTGCTGCTTATTGCAGCAACAACGGCTTCCTTCTGTTGGTCATTCATTAAGAACATTGACAAAATTACTTCTTTTTTTTTCTGATTGCCAATGTTTTTAGATTCTTGGGCTTGTTTCCTCTTGTTCACAGACTAAGAGGCAGACATATCCTCATTCTGCCTGAAGAGAGGAAGTGATTCTTCCTCTGACTCCTCTACACCTTCCATGGCTAACTTCAGCCATAGGCAGGCATTTTCATACTGTCCTGTCAACTGGTAGGACAAATGAGCAGTCATATACCTGTAGGGAACTTCTGTACCTCTTCTTTTGTAAGACAGAGCTCAATGGCTTTCCCTGACCTGTCTGATTTTGCTAACTGAAAAACATTCGCTATACTTGTTGCATTGTTGCCTGACAGGGAATGTCAGTTCTTACAGAGGAACTGCTGGAGAGTAAGTTCTGTAACTAGCCAGCCAGCAATTACAAGGAGACTGGAAAAAGAAGATTTTTATTCAGAGTGAGGGTTGACCTATATCTCAATCTTCTAGTTGGACTAAAATGAATACGCCGCACAGATTGTATCTGGGAACAATTTACTTGCTGCCAAGGATACTTTAGAACTATTCTTGCTGAATAGATGCTGCTTATGGATTTTTCTTGAGTCACTGCATGTTTTGGAGGTTCATGTAATGGGAGTAGCATCCATGCTATCAAGTCTGTTTCTGTGCTGAATATAACAGTTGAAAAATTGATGAGAAGCAGTCTGAGGTAATTTTTTTTTTAAGATTTCTTTTTTTCCTGCAAGAATTGGATAAACAGAGTTCGCATTCCCTTTCAAAGTCTATCTAGTCACTGGCACAAAAGAATTGAAAGAAATTTCTAAAATACCACAGAAAATCTCTGTGCTGTAAAACACTTTTTGCCAAACTGTATCTGTTCATGCACCCCTCTCTATAGAAAGACTTTTGAGCATGCTTCTTACATGTATTTTTAATAAGTTAGACATTGATGTACTATTATTGTATTATGTACATCATAAAATGTGCAAAAACACAGATGAGAAAAGAATTAAATAAAGGGAATGAACACTGTATTAAGGAAAGGTAACAGTACAGAAAGTATTTTCTTCCTGCAGCCCCAGTGTGTTGGCTCACACCCCTGGAGGGGGACACACTCCAGGTAGGAGATCACTGCTTTAGGCAGACCCTTACTAGTTGCTTTGTTGTGATAGTGTTTGAGGCTTGAAGAGCTTGGCAAAAACTAGAAGGAAACTGACTGCAGTGATCAGTTAGGGCATTCATCAGAGTTCTGGGGTGTTGCCAGCTGCTTGCACTCACTGCATTTTTGGCTGTTTCCTGAAGGTGAGTGACCACTGTAACATTCAAAGTAGTAGTATTTCTTGTCTGGTAGTGGCAGTCTCTTAGCTTTATCTGATGGCAGTTGATTTGTTCTTCTAACACAGCAAAAGTTTGGAAATGTTGAACTCACTTGAGCTAAGGAAGTTCTTGCTGAATCACACTGCATAATTTTTCTTGCTTCTACCCTTCTCTCTTTAGTTCTTTCTTGAAAATGGTAATTCTCACAAAATGGTAGGATCTTTGAGCAGCATATGGTAGAATATTTTTCTCTCACATAGGCTGCCAAAGTACTTTTGCTATATATACGTAGACTGGTTGAATGCTAGTCTTTCTAATTGAGGAAAAATGAATACCTTTTAAAGCGGATTTTAATTATATGTGAAGTGGTGGATAGTTGAAACAAGATTTTTAGCTCTAGAGCATGAGAGCACCCAGCAGTAGCTACACAGCTCAGCACTGTTTGTAAGTGAAGCTTTCTGTACAATGTTGTCAGCTGCCCACTTCAGCCACAAGTATTTTTGCCTACTTTTTCCTTTTAATATGTCATTGCATATCCCTAATATGTTTAACAAATTCTAATATTAATTTCCACTTGGCCTCTTCAGAAGAGGTTTATAGAATTGGGCAGCTGTGGTACCAGACCCAAATTTTAAAAAAAAAGTCAGTTACTTTTTTTTAATTGAAGTGTGGAAAAACAAACAAACTAAACTATCAGCTTTAATCTCTGAAGCAGGTGCACAAACATAACATCTGTGACTTTGTTCACTAGCTGAGCCTTGACTAATAAACTGTTCTTAGTTCCAGCAGTGACCTTTTATTATTAACACTTTCAGAATAGTTTTTTTAACAGTTTCGTAGAGGTAAACACACTTCTGTAAGTAGCTGGTACGTATTAGTCAGCAGTTCTGTGAAACAACAAGGCTGCAAGTGATCCCTCCTCTAGTCACATTATCTGTCATCACTGCAGCCTCATCTGCCTTCCCCAGAAGGAAGTCTCAGAGCTAAGAAAAGTTAGATTAATATTTCTTGATTTGCTTTTGCACTGTTATGAAATCACTGTTAGAAAACAATTGTTCGAGTACAACCTCTTAATAAGGAAGCTGGTTCCTTCAGAGGGATTTTAAATGATGCAATACAAAGGAAATAGATTTATTTGCTTTCAAGGAAGAAGACCAAATGCTTAATGAGCTCTGCCTTGCCCAGGTGTCTCTTGCCTTGCATATGAAGTTACAATAAAAATGTTGTTTGATATGTGTGCATAGAAAGTATAACCTATTTATATTTGACACTGTGTGGTTTTTTGTTGTAAAGTCAGCCTTCCACAAATTGAAATTGGTTAATCAAGCCATTACCAAAACATTAGAAAGCCCTAGTGCTGCCAGGCATATATGCTGGTTTTGAGCAGACAAAAACAATCCCCCTGGCTGGTGTAGTGGTTAAAAATAAAAACAAACATGATGTCTCTTACTGCAATAACAGTTAGTCCATAAGTTCTTCATATATGTTAAAAGGAGTATACAAGCTACGGGGGGAGTTAGCCTGTCTTAGTTTCCCCCTTATCCAGAAGCATGTCTGAATGTCTCAACAAGCTCTGGAGTTTAAAGGTGGCGTTTGGTCTTAGATCAAAATTATTTAGGATAATAGAAAGTAGTTTGTAGGAAATACGGTAAATTCAAATTTGTCTTATAGTTTTGAAATAGAAATACCAGCAAATATCCTAAATGTATATGCACTTCTACTGTATTTAAATACTAGTTGTTATATGGTGATCTGAAATGTTGAAGTTCAGTGGTAGAACTTCTTATGACTTACCAGAATCACCCTTATCTGTTAAATTCCTCAAGATGATAAAGCAGTGTGGTCTCTGCCAAAAATGCAGCTAGCCTTTTATCTTATGCCTCATGATGGTTTTTTTCAAATTGATGTTTGTTCTCATGCTGTCTTGGTTGTTCTTTGCCGTCTCCACAAGTTCTTGACTTTTTGATATGTAGAATACAGCTGCTTATCCATATCAACTGTTCTAGATCCTTTTTAATTACATGTCTGTTGCCAGACATGTAACTATTTGAGGTTTACGTCCTCTTCACCATCCTAACAGGCTGTCATTTGTTTCTCAAACTTCTTGTCACCGTAGTTTCGCAGCTTTGCTTTTAAGCCTTAGCATTTTTTTTTTGTTTTTATTATGCTGTTACAGCTTACAATTGATTCTCCCTCATCTTTTTACTTGTTTCAATCAAAGGTTATACTTCAAATAACAGTATGGAAGCTAGGCTCCAGAAAGCTATTTCCAAGGTTAATCTTTTCACTGCAAATGCCCACAGTTGCTCTGTTATAGTGGTAGACTTCAAAACATATACCGGTCAAGTGTCATGTTTGTAATTTGTTGCTTCAGAGATGATTTCTCTCTGGTAAGACACTTGCATGAGAACAAAAAGTATGCAAGTTTTGTTTGTCAGATGCTTCTAGGAAGTCAGCAGATTTCTATAAACTTTGAAGAGTTTTGTTGGCATTCAGTATTTGTGCAGATCCCTTTCATAGCCAACCGAAACACATCCAATGCTGTGACTCATGTACAGGGCACTGACTTTTTTTCTAGTCATAGTGCAGGTCTCCAGCCTGTCAATGGCCTACCACTGCTACAGGGCACTGGACTCCCCAGAACCACAGAAGGGGGATTTCTAAATGTAGGAGGAGTTAGCAGCCGCTTTGCTTAGTGAACTGTTTATATTTTAAGCTGTTATTTTGGTTTAAGTGAGCTGTGTACCAGAGGGAGGGAGGTCTATAGCATCTTCGTTCAAATGTAGTGTGGTTTTGTTTACCTGAATGAGGTGGTGTCAGATACTGATGACTGGGAACAATCATATTTCGGTGGTGTTACTTTTGGAGGCTGTGATAGCACAGTTGCTTGAAGAACAGTGCATAGCCCATTTAAGTTACAGGAACAAAAAAATTGTTGCAGAGATAATTCTGCAAAGCAATGGTAAAACTGTCATAAATAAGCTTTTCTGATTATCTTTTCTTTTTCACCTGTCTTAAACTAATTTCTCACTGTTCTGAAGAGACACCTCTCTATAAAGGTTTTAATATGCTGGCCTTTTTCAATTGATGCACCTTTTTAAGTAGTTTAGTTGGACTGGAACAATTTGCACTGTGATTTGAGTTTAAAAAAACCCCCACACTTTTTTCTCTATTGAAAACACATTTGTGTTGACATAATTGAGGAAGAGAATTTTCTGTGAAATATTTGATTCCTCCTGAGAACACTAATAAGGTCTTCCTGAAGTACATTGGTCAACTTAGTACTCTAGAATATATCAGAACCATGGTCCAATATTATAACTAAACTTATTTTTATTTTGGGGACAATTACTCATGGAAAAGCATTTTACTGACTTAAAACATCTCTTCTAGATGAAGAGGGAAATCAAGATGAATCACTGGATTCAAAGGTGAGGAGATATTCATTTCTAGTCATTCTGTTTCTCTTCTGGAGTGAGAGCAAAGGTCTGAAATTCAGAACTGTGATTTGATTTCTGTTTTGAAATGTTCTGTAGCTCTTGCTTTCTCAATTTCTGTGCATCAAAAGGATTAATGTGTTGCAAATTGGAAAAAAATTAATTTTTTTTTTTTAAGAATTGAAAGGGATAGATCCAATGAGAGGTAGAGGTAGCTCAACACTTTTGATGCTACTGTTGAAGCTTAATATGTTAATTAATCATATCTTTAAAAAGTAATGGGTTTTTAGGCCACTGCTGCTCCTCAGTTTCTCATCTTCTAAATTATATGGCTGCTTTCCTTCAGACTTTATCTGCAGAGGACCAGGTAAAGGACCATTCCACAGGAACTCGAGTAGTAGCGGGTCAGATCTTCCTTGAGTCGGGGAAATCAGACTCTCAATCAGAGGATGAAGAGAACTTTCACAGCCAAGAAGAGGAAAAAGAGAATTCACTGGAAGAGCTGAACTCTCTAGAAATGTCAAATCTATTAAATAAGGATTTGGAAGAAGCAGAAATGCAGAGTCCAGGTAACTGCTCACAAAATTTTGAACAAGGGACAAGAAAGATGCATCTGAACAATTTCAGCATGTGGATGAACAAAATAGTAATACGAAATATTTTGTATTTTAACCTTTCTGTCATCATGGCTAGGCTTCGCGAATGAAGATTTGAGAACCTTTCTGTAATGGAATGTTAAATGCTGCCTTTTCCATTAGAAAGTAACATCAAAAAGTTTTGAAAATTTATTGAGATTGAAATCTGAGTGGTTATTTTGAGGTGCATTTGAAAGAGTTTTCCATTATTCTTATTGTTTCTGTCTTGTTGGAAAGCTTTAACCGTTAAATGGAAAAGGCCCTGATTGCCTCAGTCGGACTCAAGTACAATCCTGTATGCCATAGAAAGAGAAATTGCATCAGTGTTTTTCAGCCCCCTGGCCGTTTGCCCGGTCAGTCAGTTGACAGAAAGGGAACAAATAGTGATGTAAAGACAAGTTTCCTAGAACAGCATTGAGTGCCTTAGGGCAACATCTAAATTCCATGTAAACTTCGGTAAGTTTTTAAATATAGGTAAAACCTTGTGTCCCTGTGCCTGAATTCCCAGGAAATTCTAGTGTTGCTTTTTTACTACATAATTTTGTAGTTACTAGCAGATAACCAGATGGTGTGGTTGAGTACCTTAGCCTATGCAGCAGACTTTTCATTTTTCCTTAAAAAGTAAATCTTCAGTATTACTGAAGAAAATATAGTTACGTGGTACTAAGGTATTTGTCTTCTCAGCTCATTCAAATGTCAAAAGCAAGCAAGAGTAGTGAAATGAGCTCTGTAATGTAAGTCTGTTTTCTAATAAGCCTTCCTTATTAGTGCAGAACTGGTATACAGTTTGTGAAAAGTCAGTAATAGGTTTAATTATTGCTGATGATAGGTGCTGTGTTGTACAGGGAAAAGGTGTATAATCCACTAAATATCGTTCTGCCACAAAAGAGTGAGCTAAGCACCATATTTAGTCAGTGAAGTCTATTTCAAAAGTAAACATTAAGGTAGTTTTGATCTCATGTCAGAAAAATGTAGCCAGATGACTTGCTCCCTGGCAACTAAGGTTTTAACTACACCTATCAAAGTACTACAAGTGACTTTCAAAAACCAAAAGTTGAAGTCTTGCACAGTTTTTGGAACATCTAATGAAATAAATAAGCAATGTGAATGGAAGGATTACTGGGTTTATATAATAAGCAATTCTGAAAGAAAAGTACTTGTATTCTGTCAGGAGAATAAACTGTCCTTTAACAGTCTTCTGGCAAACTCTTTAAATGAGCATATCTCAGGTACAGATGTTACATCTCCCAGGTGAGCTGCTGGTGACAGGACTGCATTAAGGGACATTAAAGCTTTTCTGAATACAGTTTAGCTACCCTGTATTGTCATGAGATTGCACGGGAAAAAATTATATTCTGCAAGTTTCCACATATATTTTGCAGGATATTGAGCATTTTTAAAAAATTCTTAATTTAGAATTAGTGCTACTAAAGCTTTTAACCTTCTAAGAAAGAAGTTGTCCTGCTCTCTTCTGATGAGTGTGGAGGTTTTATATGCAAAAAAAAATGATCTTTTATTAGTCCTTGTTATTTTGTGTTGTAGTGTTTTGTAACACCAAAGTTCCATACTAACAGTGTGGAACTAACTGTTCCATACTAACTAACTGTTAGTATGAAACTTCGGTATTACAAAAAAAAAAAAAAAACTACCAGTTTTTTTGCTGAAAACTGCCCACAAGTTTATACAGAGCTGGCAATTACTGTTGCATTTATTTTCCTATTTAGAAGAATCTTACAGTAATGTAACCAATAGGTATAAGTAATCTATGAGTAATTTCTGCAGCATAAAGTATGAAATGAGATGTAAGGACAAAATAAAATTAAATACCACGTACTTTATTCAGACATAGTAAAAGAGTTGGATTGCTACTTGCACACTCATTTTCACAAAAGCTAATTTATCCTCTGAGTAAATTGTTTGCTTCACTTTGTATTTATCATTCTCTAAGTACGTAGTAAAATAACTGGTGTGCAGTTTAACCTGGGATTTCATTGCTGTGTTATTTTAGGGATAACTGTTACTATCTGGGAGCGAAAACAGGAGAATTGGGGCAGAGTAATTTCATAACCTTAGCGTGCAGCTAACTCATGCAGAGCACTGTGTAAAATTGCTTTCAATACAGAGGATAAGATACTAAACAATGCAAGTAAAACTTTGAGTTCTCAAATAGTGTTTATATCCTGGAGTTTGTTCAAATGACAATGATAAGAGGTCCCAGCAGTTGTGGTTATATGTACACTTGGCGTGATTTTGTACATTACTCTGTAGTTAACAGATGTGTGATATTATTCCAGATTAATTGCATGTGAACACATTATTTTTTAATCACTTACCAAAAGTAACACTTCTCCTTGGAGTGGTGTGGTGGAACCTCTGCCAAGGAATTCAGTTATGAAGAGCAATTTGAAAAGGCTAACTATACCTGAAGACTTCCTTTTGCTTCAGAAAATAAATGTGAAATATTAAAATTAGTATGGTCTTTAAGCCTTTCAATTGTAGACCCTAGAAAAAAGAAGTAGCTTTCTCTATAACTGCAAAAATTGCAAACATAACTGAAAAAAGGTATAATTGACATTGTCAATTTCAGGATTTGGCAAACATCTTCAAATGAAGCTGAACCCAAGTGTTGTTTTTAGGTTAGTGAAAAAGGAAGACTTTTTTAAAAGTCTAATTGAAATAATTCAATTGAAATTCTAATTGAAATAATCTTCAGAAAACAGAGAGAATTCTTAGTCTCCATAGAAGATTGATGTTATTTTAAAATACTGCTATATTGCAATCAGTAACCTTTGAAGTGTTAGTGTGTGAGAAATTATAAATCATGTTGTTCAAAGTCATGTTGACTGCAACTAAATATATTGGTGAAATGAAATCGTGTTTTCAGTGTAAGTACATCCAAGAGTAGAAAATTACTGGACCTGTAGTGATTAGAATAACTATCCATCCACACTGTAGTGATTTCACTTAAGTCTTTTCATCCCTGGTGATATTCAAGTACCTTCAGTGTAACATTTAGTGATGTGTGTTGTTCTGACATGATTTTATCTAACCCTAAGGCTAAAATTAATATATTCTCTGGAATGTACTTTAAGGGTGCATTGCAAGGTTTTTCACAGAAAAGAGGAAATGCAAAGAAAGGCTCTTTATTTTGATAGGCAATAAAAATGTAACTTAAACTTGCCTTCTCTAATGTATACTATATTTTCTTTGCTTAGAACTAAGGAATATGAGAAACCACTTACCTTCTGCTTTATTTCATAATTAATACTAAGAATTATATTATATTTTCCAAGTTGCTTTTTCGGGCTTTTGTAAATTAGAAATTTTACAGAAAACTTGACTAATTGTAGTTCATAGGAGTTAAAACCAACATAGGAGCACTTTACTATATGCAGTAGATTAATTTGGGAATAAAGGAAAGCAGTCTAATTCCTGGGTATGCATTTTCAGTGTTGACAGCTATTGGGGGCACTGCAGATGGTGAACCTTGCCACTTCCCCTTTTTGTTTATGGAGAAGGAATATGCAGAGTGCACTGCGGATGGGAGGGAAGATGGCAGGCTTTGGTGTGCAACAACCTATGATTACAAGAAAGATCAAAAGTGGGGCTTCTGTGAATGTAAGTAACCTGATGTCTTGTTTTTGTCCAATTAATGCTTTTTTATGCTAGTGTTTTCAGTCCTCTTAATGCCCTTTATTTCTGGATCTAGAAGTCCCTGTCATATATTAGTGGTCACTTCATATTGTGATAAACAAGTAGTTTCAAAGGCAAAGTTTTCACGATAGGAAAAGTTTTAATATAAATGCCATTTACCAGAGCTAATAAGGAAATCTCATGGAGGCATCTGTAAAACTCTTAGTTTTTGAGGCTGTAATATAGGGATTTGACAGTGTTTCCCATTATACTGGCTGGCTTGTTGCACAAGAGGCCAGCCTTCTGTAGGAAATGTCCTGAAAGAGGAGCCTTTCTTCCTGCACAGTTTGCTTTCAAGCAATGAAAATAAAATTTCTTCCAGCAAACTCATGCATGAAAGACATCAAACAAGAAGAAACCATCTATGAAGATATTCCACACCTCCTTTAGACAGCTTTTTGTATTCACTTGGGTTTACGGGTCTTCAGAAACATATTTCTGACTGTATTTTCCCTTTAGAACTAATAGGAATTATGGGAGAACAATGTTGAGCTGTATAATTGGATCTCTTAATGTCCCTTTTTTTTCTTTAAGCTGAAGAGCAGTCTAATAAGAGAAGGCAGATGCAAGAAGCTGAGGACGTTTATCAGATTGGAATGAAAATCCTTAATGAAAGCAGTAAAAAGGCTCAGAAGAAAGTGTAAGTCTACCTTATCCACTCCCACAGGAGAAGGGACGACATGTTTGGTCACTCTTGCTTAAATCAAAAAGAACTTAAATGAGTTTCCCCAGGATTTTGAGCTTTATTGGATTTAAAAACAAACTATGCAGTGATAGTACTGAAAATAAATAGTAATTTCAGGGTATTTAGAAAAACAGATCTATGCCTGCATTCCTTTGAATGCAATAAAAATTGCATGAGATGAATTTCTGACAAGTGGGTGTCATCAAAACATTGACCTAAGGCAAAATATTGCTGCAGTTCTCTAGCCTCAATTTATATATAGTAACTACCCAGGAAAAAAGTAACATGATACAAGATAATTGTCCTTTTTCTGGTGTTTCTTACAGTCCCATTCTCATTCTGCTTCAAAGATTAAATGGGAAAAATTGGCATTTCTTGTCCTGCACTGGTTTTTTTTCTTGCTTTCTGATGATTTTGGTCACCATAAAAATAGTATTAAACTTGTGTTGTATGAGAGAAGAGAGTAGTGCTTGTAGACAAAATCAAAGAATAAGAAAAAAATTAGTGTTCTGTTCATTCTGGTCTCTTTGCTTCCCATTCTGTATATGTCCAATTAGTGATTAAATAGTTGTCAGCTTTTCACTGTAATTAAGAATGACTTTGTTAATTTAGAACTCCCTGTTACTCATGTTTACAACTTCGTAAGTGGTGACTTCCTGCTGAGTATTATGTGAGCGTTATTACTATTTTAAATTTGTTTGGGGAGATAAGGTTGTTGGTAAAGACAAAGGGAGACAATATCTGTTGGATTCTGAGTAGCATTTTTTGGTATAAAATAGTGTAAGAATTTTAAAACAATGTTAGATATTAGTTCTCTTGCACATCTTAAACCTTCTTAGAAGGTGAAATTATGAGAGTAACCAGGTGTGCCTCGGTATGTCCTAAAGAAAGAAAGCAAGTCTGAGAATAGAAAGGAGAAGAGGTAAAGAAAAATCTTGGAGCACTATCAAAGGTTCCTGAGAGACCAAGCTGAATCATACCTGACAGTACTGTTACCATGTTTAAGGTTATGAGGGTTTTAATTGCTCTGAAACCAGCTGCTGTGAAATTACTTTAAAGGACTGCCCTAAGTTCTGAGACTGAAATAGAAAGGGGAGTTTCCAGAGATCCTTCTCATTGTTAGTGTGACTGTTTCATCCCAAAATTGGTCATGTGTGCAGTTTTCTTGGGCCCAGTGCTTGGTGTTTTCACTGGAATGGCACTGTACTCAAACAGAAAAGACTCTGTAGTCTTTCTCAGGCTGTCACAGGAGTGGGTCTATTAGATACCTTGTACAGGACTTAAAATTGTGCTGCTACAAAAATGTGATCATTTGACCTTAAACTTCTTGTATATCTCACCAGGGAGGAAATGCATAGTGCTTTGCTTTTGGAGTAGAGTGAACATTAGAATATTATTTAAATTATGAGTTGTTACATATATGGATGATTAGTAGCTGGAGCAAATGACTGTAGGGAGATGCATTTGTAGAAAATAGAGACTAAATCAGAGAAATAAAACACTTCTTCAGAATCTTCAGGTTTATGAACGGAATCTTCTTTGCCTCAAGTTGACTAAGAAATTGTTTTCTCTTAAGAGCATATCAATATCTTCTGAAAGCAGCTGACATGAATCATACCAAGGCCATGGAGAAAGTGTCTTATGCTTTGTTGTTTGGGGATTACCTGAAGCAGAACATCCAGTCATCAAAAGAACTATTGGAAAAACTGACAGAAGAAGGTTCTCCGAAAGGCCAAATGGTATGTCTGTCCTTAAAGTCTACAAGTGTTTTTATAGATTTATAAATTGTTTTATAGATTTTACTTATTCTATAAGTAAATATGCTTTTATATGCTATTTTAATGTGCTTTTCTAGATGGCACCTGCACCCTCAAAGTAAACACTAATGCCTTAGAATTTTTAAGATGTTCAGCTTTTTGTAGATTTTAATGTAGCTGTGGTTTTCTTTCACTTTAGACTGTTACTTTCTCACAGTTCGTATGTCACATTCTCAAAGCTTCGGTTTAACCATCTTTTAACCACCTTTTCAAGGCGAGAGATTTTTAGCCGGAACATTGCATTGGGACGTGCACCTGGACTGGAATAACAAGAAATATGGTAGACAAAACAAGATAGAAGGCTCAAGACCCTTGGAGGGGCTCCAGTGGGGCAGTTTTGAGGGTGGTACCAGGGGCAAAAGGGGTCTCAGGATTGGATGTCCCCACTAGATACGATAATTAGTAAAAGATATAAAAGTAAGAATTCTGTATGTGCATGCGCATCTTTGTACTCCATGAGCCAGAAGGCCTGCATTAAAAGAGCTGCTCTCTATCTTATCTATACTAATATTGCCTGGTGAGTTTTTTTCCTCTTGGTTTTTGACCATCAGTTTGGTGCCTGAAAGACTTTTTCTTTGAGTTAAAAAAAATTATTTTATTACCAGTAATAGAGTGTGGTGGTCTTTTAATTTCTTATCTGTTGTATGACTGACTAGATTGGATGTGTAAGTCAAAAAACAGGTCGGCACAGGTGACTCCAGCCAACAAACCTTTTCTGAAACTATTATTTTTTTCCTGTGATTTGTGTGGAATGTCGTGGCTTTGCATTTACAATTTTGTCTTTGGAAAGTAGATCTACACACAAGTTTGTAATCTAGCAATTATAAACTCTTAGGAGTCTTAAAAGTTGTTTAATGAAATGAGACTTGCTTTGTCCACAAGCCTTTGAGCATTATAGCAATGTTCATACTTAGTGTTATAAAGTGTCATAAAATATGGGTGCTAATAGTTGCAGTGGCTCAGTATCTGCATATACTTACTGTTTAGTTCTCTTGGAAGTGTCAGCTTAAGTAATTACCCATTTTTCTCTTTAACTCTTTGCTACCAAGTCTCCTGCTGCTCTCTGTTTAATAGTGGAGTACTGGTTTACCATAGAAAGCAGGAACATGTTTTCTTTTGAGACTTTATATCTCAAGGAAGACCTTGGCTTTTATTGGTCTAGAATTCAATACCGTTTGCATGAGATGATTTGTGTGTATGCTTTCAGATTGCCTATAATAGTGTCAGAACATAGTGTATATATAAAGGTGTCTATATTTTACAGTCTTCTGTGCTACTAGTTTCTCTTCTGAGCCACAGAGGTGTAACAGGTGTTATAGATAGTGCAGTAACTATGTAAATCTTAGGAGCAAAAATAACTTCTGAAAAAACCTCAGCCAAACAGCTCTGTGCGTTCTAACCGCTTACATTTATAGTCACAATTGCAACTAACCCATGGCGGAACAGATGCAAAATAGTAAATTCATAGGATCTGTTAGACAGTGACTCAAACAATATGAGCCTTCCAGGGAAGGCCATAGTTCACATATGTTTGCACTGGTGTATGAGACAAACGGGGTACAGGAATAACCTGACACCTACTGCTGAGCTGCACTTGGGGGTCTTGAAACTGGGATACTTCGACTGTTAGGGACCTTTGGATCTACACTTGGCATTCAGGGAAGTGGTTTGTTCCACTCAATGGAATTCTGGTGAAAAAGTTATTTATGCTAGAATCCTAAGCAACTGAATAATTTAGAAACTTCATACTTTAAAAAGGGCAGGGAAGAGCATAGATATAAGAGGTACCAAACTGAAGGTAGAGCTTGGCATGTTCTTTGCAACTTTGTTGTTTGACTTCTTTATATGTATGTATTCCAGGAAAATTGAGTTTTGATTTTTCAAAGACTACTGACAAATTTTATTTTGTTTCTAGGCTCTTGGATTTCTGTATGCATCTGGTCTAGGAGTTAATTCTAGTCAAGCTAAGGTAATTTAGAAATTGTGTGTGTGTTCTTGTTTTTTTTATATTAGAGGCAGATGTTAAATATCAAACTATTTTGTTTTAAGGCCCTGGTGTATTACACTTTTGGAGCTTTAGGAGGAAATCTGATCGCTCATATGATTTTGGTAAGTAAGATTGTTAATAACTTTACACATGCAAGAATGTTTTTGTACCCTAAAATTTTTAATGTAAGATTTCATTTCACATGAATACACATTCCAAATATTAGACTATTTTGTATGAATTGGGTGGGCAGTAGTATCTTCCCATTATTCCTTTTTAATGTAAGGATAAGTCTACTCATTTTAAGCTGTGTACCACTATGAATTTAGATGAATCGTATTTACATCTCTTGACTTAAAGCAGAAGTGTCAGACTTTTAATGTTTGTAGACTAATAAGAACTATGAAAGATCTTCACAGAAGGTGCTGTTTTAATCAGTATTGTGAGATTTAAGACAAATGTAGTGCAACATGTGTAAGTAAAAGGCTTTAGGTAAGTAAAGGTAAGTAAAAGGTTCACCCTTAAGTATCATTTTGCTTACTTGCTTTTTCTTGACTTATATCTCAAGTATATTGGCTACACTTGACCTTTAATGGTGTGAAGGCAGTTGCTTTTAATGCAAATACAATGGACTTGTGGCCTTTGTCCTACCTATTGTCTCGTCAAATCTTGCTCAAGTAATGTGAAAAAAATTTGTAACCTGACAAGCAGCATGTTCTCAAATAACTGAGAGTCCCGTATTTATATATTTTCCTTTCCAGGGTTACCGGTACTGGGCTGGGATAGGAGTCCTTCAGAGTTGTGAATCTGCTCTCACTCACTACCGACTTGTAGCTAATCACGGTAAAAACCTTTTACTAGGATAACGTTCTTGACTTTCTATGTATTTCTATGTTACTCAACTGGAAGATACTAGAAGTACATGAGTACCTGTCAACATGAGTAGTATAAACATAGAGAATTCCTGCTTTTAAACAAGTTATCCATTTGGCTCTGAATCACAATATGCTATTTTTGTCTCTGTTGAAATGTCTTTAATTCTTAGAGGGTGTCAAAGTAATTAATTCTCTCTGAGTAACACCTTGAAACTCTGTAGAGATCTGGTTTTACTAAGTTATGGTGTAATTTCTGTATTGACCAACACTCATCTGTTTTCCAGTTGCTAGTGACATTTCTTTGACTGGTGGCACAGTGGTTCAGCGAATTCGTTTAGCAGATGAAGTAGAAAATCCAGGAATGGCAAGTGGCATGCTAGAAGAAGACTTGATCCAGTATTACCAGTTTTTAGCAGAGAAAGGAGATGTACAAGCTCAGGTAAGATTAAGTTTACCTGATGGCATGCAGACATTTTCAAGACTTACAGGAACAACAATTATGAAATACAGAAAGACATTAGAGCTTTAGTGTTCTCTTCCCCGTAAATCAAGCTGTTTGCTCTTTTCCAATTAGCTTTTATCTAAAGAGACTTATATTTTAGTGTGTCTAAGGTAGAACATGGACAGAAAATGCAAATTTTCTTGCAAAGAAAAGTCCAAAACGTTACAACTTTACTATCTTAGGAAAGAGGTCTTGACTTTCTCTAGCAACCAGCCAGACTTTTCCAAGGGTAGCTTTAGATGTTGTGGAAGAAGGATTTGTCAAAAAACTAGCCCTGACTGTGGATCTCAGTTTCTCACTGCTTTTGCTCTTACATGAGTTCTGCATTCTGCAGGCTGGACCTCTTCTATACACGATGCAGAAGGAGAGGATGCTATTATAGTGAGAGTGTCACAATCCAACCTGGTCATATATGATATCAGACTTAGGTAGACGGGATTCAAATGAACAGTTGTTATTTTGCATCAAGGACAGTCATGTCACTTCTATCTCGGATAAATTTCCACTTAGGCTAATGTGAAAAAACTGTAGTTATTGAAGCAAATTTGTTCCTTCAAACTTCGTGGCATCTTTAACTCTGATATGGTCTGCCTCTGTGCATGTTACTAGCTCAACAGTATCTGTGAGATAGAAAAAGAAAAAGTAAGTCCCTAGGGAAAAGTGACTAACTTGCAGTGTAAAATTTATTTTTAGGTTGGCCTTGGACAATTGCACTTGCATGGAGGAAGAGGGGTAGAGCAAAACCATCAGGTACCTTTTCTGTATATCTTTGATGCATATGACACTTGGCAGAGAGTGAGAAAGTATAACTGAGACAACAGTAAAGCAAAAGTGTATAAGTACCACTGTAAGGTATATAATGATTTCCATAGCTTTGTTCAATAAAAATTAGTTTTTGTGTAACTAGTAGATGGATTTTCTTACATAATTAGTTTAAGACTAATGACCTTAGAAATGAGATAGTTAAAGCCAAAAAACTATGTTTTCATCAGGTAGTACTGGAAACTGGCTGAGCTTTTGTACATGTGGTAGATTGAATCTTCATGATGCACTGGGCATGCATTAGTGATGATAGTCTAGTTTATGTGGCTTTTCTTCTGTAGATGAAACCATGCAGCTTTCAATGCTCAAAATATTAAGTATGCATAACAAATAAAATTTGTGCTGACATAAGCCAACCTAGCTATTGCTTATAGAAGTTAAAATAGCTAACCTCTTGAGTATGTGTTGAAAAAATGGAGAGCTGAGAATATGCAGTCCTGAGGATTATTTCATCCAATACAGTAATTATTTAACAGAAACAATTTAATGGTCATCACATTTAAAATACCTAAAAATGACTGCTTCAGAAGGGTTCAGAGATAAAAGCAAGTGGTCAAAATGAGTAAAAAATTCTGTGTAAAAGTGGAATGGGAACTGGGAAATCTCTCCTATTCTAAACATAGCTTGGAGGTACAATAAGAAAGATCTACCTATGTAGCTTGTGCATAGTTGCAGCTGTACTTCATTGGGATTTTTTTTCTGCTGCTTTTTGGAATACGCTATTGAGAAGGATTGCTGCTCAATATTCCGATTGTATGAGTGGGGAAACCTGTTACATTTATTAAATTAGGAGGAATTGATAACTTTACTCCCCAAAACAACTTCGTAAATTGGCAAAGAGCCTACCTGCCTCTGTTCCATTTGTGAGAAAAGATTCTCAAATCATAGTCATGGTGGCTAAAAATACTTTTCCTCTCTACAGCGAGCATTTGAGTACTTCAATCAAGCAGCTAATGCTGGCAATTCACATGCTATGGCTTTTCTAGGGAAGGTAAGATATAAATGCTCTCAAAAGTAAGAAAACTGACTGCCTTTCAATGACAAAAAGCAAATATTTCCCACTTTCTGATATCAGGCAGTCTAAAACTTGAATGCTGGAATCCAAGTATTTCTATTTTGCAACTGTTTTGAGTTTTCCTGCAAGACTTGAGTGTTGTAGCAGACTACATGTCTAGTCTAAGCTTTCCTTCACTTCAGGAACTTCTGTTTTTTTCTAAATAGTACTTGAACTAGAGTGGTTTTTAAAAATCAAATATTTAAGTACCTAAATGTCCTTTTTCTGTGGAGGAGTGTGCCTCTGAAAAGGCTCATATTCTGTTCCAAACAGTATGTGGGGAAATGCTAGGATTCTCAAAATTTAGGTTGATGAAGGAAAGGGGAAGGACATTGTTACGCTGTGGAGAGAACTGAGGCATCTGAGTTAGAATTGCCAATAAGTCTACACTTACTCTGACTAAAGCCTGAGTCATTCTGCAGGGTGAGCCATTATTTCAGTTTTCTCAGATTTAAGGGCTTTTTGTCTGAGGGCAAATCGTGCCTGACCAGTCCAGTGGCCTTCTATGATGGAATAACAACAATGATTGGCAAGGGAAGAATGACTGATGTCGTCTGCCTACACTTGTGTAAGGCCTTCGACATGGTCCCACACAACATCCTTATTGGATGAGACATGGATTTGAAGGGTGGAATGTTTAGTGGGTAAGGAATTGGCTGGATGGGTGCAGTCAGAGCTTTGTTTGCAGATGACACCAAGCTGAGCTGTGCAGTTGACACAACAGAAGGATGGGATGCTATCCAGAGGGACCTGGACAAACTGGAAAAGTGGGCCTGTGAGAATCCCGTGAAGTTCATTAAGTTCAAGTGCAAGGTCCTGCACCTGTGTCAGGGCAATCCCAGATGTGAGCACAGACTGGGAGAAGTCACTGAGAGCAGCCCTGCAGAGAAGGACTTGGGGGTTCTCGTGGGTGAAAAGCTAGACATGAGCCAGCAGTGTGCACTTGCAGCCCAGAAGGCTAACAGCATCCTGGGCTGCATCAAAAGCAGCATGGCAGCAAGTCAAGGGAGGCACTGGAAAGACATAGACCCGTTGAAGTGAGTCCAGAGGAGGATCATGAAGATCAGAAGGATGGAGCACCTCTCCTGTGAAGACAGACTGAAAGAGCTGGGCTTGTTCAGCCTGGAGAAGAGAAGACTCCGGGGAGATCTCAGTGCGGTCTTCCAATTCCTGAAG
Source organism: Pyrocephalus nanus (assembly GCA_038380795.1). Taxonomy (NCBI): domain Eukaryota; kingdom Metazoa; phylum Chordata; class Aves; order Passeriformes; family Tyrannidae; genus Pyrocephalus; species Pyrocephalus nanus. Next base: position 43,303,141 of record CM076265.1, on the reverse strand, counting down.
GGGGCTTATAAAAAAGAGGGAGAGTGACATTTTGAAAGACAGATCCTGATAAGACAAGGGGGATGATTTTAAACTAAATGAGGACAGGTTTACATTAGATATTAGGCAGCTCTTTATTCAAGGAATGCGGAGGCACTGGAACGGGTTGCCCAGAGAAGTTGTGTGTGTCCCATCCCTGGAAGTGTTCAAGGCCAGGTTGAATGGGGCCTTGAGCAATCTGGTCTAGTGGCTAACATCCCATAGCATGGGAGTTGGAACTAGATAATCTTTAACCCAAGCCATTCTATGATTTGTAGTCTAAAACATGATTGGCTAGCTGCCTGTGGTGATGATAATGTGTTACTGCTTAGAGAAGTATTTAGGTCACTGGTCTGAGATCTGGGTTGCAGACTACCTTCAGCCTGTGAGGAGCTAAATCCTTATTACTCCGTTTAAATACCCTCTAAGGTTAGGCTGCAATAAGCACCAGCTCTAGCTCATCTTTTTCAGGCTGTCCCTGCAGTAGAAAATGCAAAATTCATGTCCTTAGAGCCTGAAAAAAATAGTATAATGTGCTGTTCAAGGCACCTGATGGAGGAGAGTGCAGTTCCTGCTTTCTCTACTGCTTGAGTGTTTTGTATCTAATGAAATGCACTGTTTAGTAACCAATTTTTACTTCATTTTCACAAAGTATTTTGACTGCCAATTTCGTTTGACTTCCACTGGTCTCGAGATTTTTGCCTGATTGTGTTCTTCACTGCAGAACAGTAGAAATTGGAAATGAGGGGTATTGCCATGAAAACTTTAATTTTATGGGCAGTTCATTCTCCATTAGAAAGTTAAACTCTCTGAATCTAAATTTTACAGCAGAGATGTATTTTCCTCTTCTGCCTAAATTCTTTAATGATTATTCAGTAGTGCAGTATTTAGAATAATGTAAGTACAATAGATGCCCTCTCATGTGCCAGGTGAAGATGCATCATGATCTTCATGCTAAATTGATTTCTTGGGCTGTTCTTCAATAATACCTTTCTCTTTCAGATGTACTCAGAAGGAAGTGATGTTGTACCTCAGAGCAATGAAACAGCTCTTCAGTATTTCAAGAAAGCTGCTGATATGGTATGATTATCTGTAAGCTAGAAATACAGCATGCACACTAAGAAGTTGATTAGCTTCAAAATGCTGCAAATGCTTCTTTATGTGCCCTTCCATGTGCCCGCGCCTACTCCCAGATTAGCCCATAATTAGACCTTGCTTGTCTAAGATGTCAAAAACCGCCTCCAGTTCTGTCCATAGGGCTTTATGAAGCTGTGTTCAGCATAAGGAGTGTAACTCCCATGAATAAAGTCTAACTCTATTGCATCAGTATGAAATATCATCACCTAAATAGTCTGAAATTCTTGGAAGTTCAAATTTCTGTTACTCTGAAGTTGTCACAGAAATTTACAGTGCAGTGATATGATGGTTTTTTGCTTATTTTTTTATAAATAGATAATATTTATTAATATGCTATTTATTACTATAATTACACATTACTTAATTATAATTAAGTCTATTATATATTTAATTCTAACTATTAATAATTATTATTATTGTTTATTGATATTAAATGTTTAGCACATGAAACACAGTATATTACATTTTGAAGGGACTGCTGCAAGATAACTGCCTTCATGGTTCTTATATTTCACAATTAGAATGTTGTTCCACATTTCTGTCCTAAACTAAGGATCTCTCACTGTGCTTATTTCCTGCATTCACTGAAGGTTTCTGATGTGCCCCATAGCCTGTATTGGCTCTGAAGGAATGCCATGATGCATTCTTTTGCAGGGGCAGTGGTTACTAATGCAGCCCACAGGACAGCCAACAATCTGCCCTTAAGGCAGATTCTTGGAGTTCCTGGAGTTGTTTTGGGAGCTTCCATAGCATCCAAAACCTTTCAAAGTTGGAAAAACTAAAGATGACTAAGCTATTAATGGCCCATCTCTCTATGAGTTCTGCATCTTGTATGACACTGTAACAAAGTGCACAGTAGACTTTGATAAGTAGTACTGAATTTTTTTTCCCTGGTAATCATCTATAGGTATTGAATAAAGGTTACCATAGATGCTATTTCCTTCCTAAATAACTATTACTAGGAGCAAAAATACAAAACAAATCTATTTTGAGCACTTAGATGTTTTAGTGATATTTAAAACACACCAGATTTGAAAGATGTCAGCTGTAGGTTTTTTACCTTTCTTTGCAGAAGTGTTTTTCTGTGTTTTCAGGGTAATCCAGTTGGACAGAGTGGATTAGGAATGGCTTACCTCTATGGAAGAGGTGTTCCAGTGGTAAGCTTTTGACACTCATCTTTCTAATCATAGGTGGTTGTGTGACTTTTTGTTGTCAACAAACTTTTTCTCTAGATGGAAATGCAGTAGAAGGCTTAATTGTGAAGATTTCTGTTACACTGAAAACTCCTTGAGGAAGTCTGTAATACTAAAAAAAAAAAAAGCACTATGGAGTTAGCAGCTAAGACACACACGAAGTTCCCTCTCATAAGTTTGAAAATGTTGCTTAAGTTATTAGGAATGCATAGCAGTGTACATTTTGGCAGGAGATTTGAACTTGTCTCTAATTTTCTTGTGAAATAAATCCTATGTGTCCCCATTTTGTGTCTCTTGTGGGAGTGGAGGAACACTTTGAAACTTTTAATTAGTTCATTTGATTTATTGCATTTCCCATAAGGTTTCTTGTCAAATGTTTTATATTTAGCCATGCAAACAGATAGTCAAAAGTTGAATTAGCCCAAAGTTGAGGAAATAAATACAATAATTGTTCTAGAAACAGAACAGAGCTTCTGTTCTGTGAAGCGTAACTATTCATAGCAATGCTGTATGTGGATGCCAGCTTTGAGATAGCTACAGACTTAAGACATGCTGATATCATTGTAGTCTATTTCATTATTTGTTTCCAAATTTCAACCAGATGGATATTTTCACTAGAACATCGTACTGTAATTTTTCTGTAATATAGATCAGTCCCTCCACATATGCACATGCTTATTTTTCTCTCCTAAATTGTGGTGTATTGCAATGCTCTAATGACTGGACGTATCTTCCTGCAGAACTATGAGCTAGCACTGAAGTATTTCCAGAAGGCTGCAGAACAGGGATGGGTTGATGGACAACTTCAGCTAGGTTCCATGTATTACAGTAAGTGGCATCAAAACAATTTGCCAGGTCTAAGCACCTGCCCTTCCAGTCACTGTTCACTAGATGGCATTACAAGTGTGCACATACTGCATGTAGAACGGGCTTACTGCGTTGAATTTATAATCCTTCTGCCTTTTCCTAACACTTTCACAATGCTTTTCTTGAGTAATTTTAAAGAGTAGTACTGTATTTCATACAACTCTGCTTTTCAAGAGGAATAAATAGCAATGACATATTCTTTCTCTTAGATGGCATTGGAGTCAAGAAAGACTATAAACAAGCTTTGAAATATTTTAACTTGGCCTCCCAGGGTGGCCACATTCTGGCTTTTTATAACCTGGCTCAGATGCATGCTACTGGCACTGGAGTGATGCGATCCTGCCATACTGCTGTTGAGGTAAGGTCATCCATTTATAAAGGTCAAATAATACTGATTTGCAAAAGATTGGCTATAACCACATCAGTTTATATAGGACATTTGTCTTAGCTAAATTCCACCAGTGACTGCAGAATCAAGGCTATCAAAAGGGAAAGTGATGCATTAGCATACTCCTTTGTATTTTCGTGAGAAAAGTTTTTATTTATGTTGAACTGTCAGATGTGTATTTGCTTTATTAACTTCAAAGAAAATCAAAAGAATGTAATACAAAGCAAGCATCAGTATTTTATAAGTACCAGATTCTTCATTTAGACCTGAGTTGAAGTGTAACAAAAAAGGTAAGATATTAAAGAATAATTCTGAGTAAGCATCTGAATCCTGGTATGTATTTGCTTAGTAACTTGTACCTTAAAGTAGGCCTGTCTGAAGCAGTTAAGTTCATCCATCACATTTTTCCTGTGAAATGTAAATATTTTGAATAGGCATCAGAATGTTAAAGGTTTACTTCTTGCAAAATCTAAATTTTTGAAGTTCCTGACAACCAGTATCCTCCCCCTTCCTTTTTCCTCTGCAGTTGTTTAAGAATGTATGTGAACGGGGGCGTTGGTCTGAAAGACTGATGACTGCCTACAACAGCTATAAAGATGGTGACTCAAATTCTGCAGTGGTTCAGTATCTTCTTCTGGCAGAACAAGGCTACGAAGTTGCTCAAAGCAATGCTGCTTTCATACTTGATCAGAGTAAGGATCTGAATTTGTACTGTAAAGATTTTTTTTTGGAGTTGGCCTGCAGTAGACCATTTAGTAGAACGCTAGAATGCTTGAAGATGCAATTACATAGCTCTTGCTCAGTTAGAATTTCAGTGCAACTTGTCTTTTTTCCTGCTCTTCACACTGGAAAGCAATCAAGTTTTCATTCTCACCTCTAAGGATGACTTTCTGGCCTATAAGTTACAATACACCTAATTTCTGACTTAGGGATTTTAAAATGGCATAGGGAGAGAATCTTTAGAAACTTGCACAGTGCTGAACATTCTCTTCCCTGCACTTCCTAAACACAGCCTTAAAAGTAGGAATTGCATTAGGTTTACCTTTTCCTGCACTATGCATACAAGTCTCAGTGTCCTTTGTTCTTTCACTTAAACCTTTTTTCAGCACTTTCGTTTTTGTAACTTTACTCATACAACCCGTGTAGCAGGGATAAAAAGCTGGATAGTTGGCTCTGTTAGATTTGAAAAAAACTTGTCCCATATTTTTAACTGGAACTAGATGTTCAGAACTTGGTTTATTAGAGTTTGAAGTCATAGAGAAACAATGGAAGTACAAGTGACAATTCTGTCTAGCAACTGCAAAACCCAGTATTTTAAACTTTCTCAGTATCAAATCTAGGTGTCATTACCAGCTTTACATGGTGGCTGATACACTAACCTAACATGTTAATTTTCAGGTAATGTTTTTCAAAGCTGCCTGAGGGAATCATCTTTAGATAAGCTACAGTAATGACAATCTTGTCTGGAAGTGCATTCCTGCAAAGAAGTGACATTTTTCTCTCAGTTAAAACTCTGATTGTCATTACTCAGATATATCTGCATCTCAACTGGAGATTGATTTAAACTTATTTACTATGCTTTATACAGAAAATCTATATGTCAACTGTGACATAGTACAGCTAAAACCGTAATTACAGTAGAAGTTAATGTTATAAATCCTTTGAACTGTCTGAACTCTAATAGTTCAGGAACCTTCAAATTAGGACATGGACAACTTCTGAAGTAGCAGAAGCACTGCTGTGTAAAACATGCAGTTTCTGGCGGGGTAATAAGTTTGAGCCTTTGTTTTACTCACTAGTCTGGGTTTTAGATGGCCACACTAAAATAGGTTATACTTTAGCCTTGTATTTCAGTGCACCTTTGTCAAAGTCCAAATTATGTGCTCTTGAGACTTACATCTTCGGTCATCCCTCAAGTATGTATCAGCAGGAATGGGAGAGACACGTGGTAACCCATAGATGAAATTATACCTTTTGTTTCTATCTCTTGTGTGGGCAGATAAATGGAAAGGCCATATGAATGAAAGGTGTTTTTATACGTTTCAGATGAATCATGTTTCTGCTCTAACACACATTGCTTCAAGTTTTTAATTGATTTCAGGAGACTGAATTATAAGCATGGGGGTTATTTTGTGGTTATGTGTTCATATACTATGATTCTATTTAACTGAATTATTTCTTCTCTAGAAGAAGCTAGCATAGTAGGAGAAAATGAAACCTATCCTCGAGCTTTGCTTCACTGGAATAGAGCAGCTTCTCAAGGTATGCCTCACAATTCCAATCAATTTATTTCTGTGTTGAGGAATACATTCAGTGCAGGTAGCTCAGTGTGCAGCTGCAGTTCAAGCTGCAGATTGAGCTCTGGGGGGCAGGAGCCTGAGACAAGGGGCCAACAAAGATCACAGGGACCTTTGGCACCAGGCAGGGGACCTGACACAGCAGAGGCACAGCAGGAGACATGACCCCAGACTGTGAGGGTATAAAAGCTCAGGGATTACTTTATTCAGGGTTCCTTCTGGACGCACCAACTCTACTTTTTGTGTTACCATGCCCTTATTAAATTGTTTAATGGATTCAGGCATCTGAGACTCTGCTCTGGGAAACCCAGAGTCAAGCCAGTAAGGAGAGCTTGTCTGACTGTGGTAGAGTGGCATGAGCAGGGAGTCAGGCAGGGCACCTGTCCACTGCAAAGGTGCCTCGGTCCCAGCACTAACAGTCTGTGGTGGAGGGAGTGTGATGGGCAGAGTGCCTCCCAAATGGTCAGACAGGAAAGTTTCCTTAACCTTGAGTAGAGCCATTAATGTCTAATATCATGGGTTTTTATGAAACATGGAAGGTGGAAAAGCTTACCTCCTGTTCAACAAAAGTTGTATTCCACATGGTGTAGTTGATGGTCTTGTTCCGTTGTCCGCTATAGTGACATTGCAATATGTTTGCACGTCAGAGCTTTTCTGTGATTCTGAGGATTAAAAGAACTAAAACACAAATATACTGTGTGTTTCTGTAGCCATGTGGAATTATAGAGCAGTGTAAAACAGCATTAGGAATGTTTACACTGGCTTTTCTAGAAATACCTGCTTGGAAAAAGAGATGCAAAATCCTAAAGAGTACTTTGTTACTTGTCATCATTTCTAAGAAGTGCAGTTTCCTATTCAAAGTAAGCAAAGTTCAGTAATGAAGAATGCAGTCTTGATGTCCAAGCAACACAAGTTTAAACTCTGGTGCTTGTGATCCTATCCTAAAATAAGCAAAACTGAACTAAATTATTAAAGAGCTTGAGGTCTCTAGCTTTCATGTGGGTTCATCTACACCAATGTCTGTCTACTAGTTTTTCATGGCAGTGTATTATGCAAATGGAGCCTAATTTTCAGAGTTTCATAGCTTTTAGCAGAAAGTTAAGAGACTGAGAGGATGGAATGGTTAAGTGTTCAGTTATGAAATTATGATGAGGCATTGTGTTTAAAGTTTTCAGTGTTTCTGTTTTAAAAAGTTGAAGCCTTTAATGGTCACATAGCAAACAAAAATTTTTTCTGTAGTAAGTGACTCTGACTATGAACAACATTATGGCTTCTCAACTGATACCACTTAATGGCAATAAAAATGTTGGCAGCATTGCTAGGAAAAGATCTTATCTGCAAAGAGAAATTGGTTGTGTTTTGTTTGGCTAAATCCAGTTTTAAAAAAAAGAGCTGTTTATGTGAGAAGGGGGAAAGATAAACTGTGCAAACTGTGGAAAGCAATACTAAAGCCCCTATTACATCTTCATAGGAAACAAGAAGTGTTTCTTTGCTTAGCTATTTTATCTTTTTTTGTTGTTTCTTGATTTATAGGATATACTGTTGCAAGAATTAAACTTGGAGATTACCATTTTTATGGGTTTGGTACTGATGTTGACTATGAAACTGCATTTATTCACTATCGACTGGCATCAGAACAGCAGCACAGTGCTCAAGCAATGTTTAATCTGGGCTACATGCATGAGAAGGGCTTGGGCATCAAGCAGGTGAGTAGGATGTACCTTGATAGTCTGCTTCATTAGAGTACATTTACTAATATTAGATTAAGTCCCTAACCACTACTAGGCTTTGGTTACTATATAACCGCTTAGTGGGAGTTAGTATGTCTCCCAGTACATTCACCCATGGGAAATGGACAAGTATATCCACTTCACATATAACTATGTGAGGAAATGGTGTGTAGACAGGGGAAAAACACTAACGCAAAATTGTAAATATTGGCAAAAATAGTGCCATATGCCTGAGTAAAGCTTTCAAGACTTTGAAGTGTAGTGAAATGAATGCAAATCAACTCCAGCCTAAAATATTTTAGCGGAAAATTATTCTCATCCTCTGTAACACTGGTTAAATTGTTTCTGGTTTCCTGACATTTTGAAAACAAGGTACCAAACCATAAGCACCACCAACAATGTGATTATTAGCTCTGGTTTTTCAAGTCAGGCAAACTACATTGTCTAAAAACAGTGTATCTCCTAGGAAGCCTATGGTGTATTGCAAGAGTTAATTAACTTATGCAATCCAGAGCAACATGTTTCTGTATGTTTCAAAATATTATAATTAGCATTGCGTACTGATTTTGAGCTTTACCTTAAGGTATGATGAATTCATACAATTCATGTACAAATTTAGTAGTGACTTGACCTGAAAGTGTAAGAAATGGCTTAGTTTTCCGTATTTTCAATGAGCTTCAACCTTTGGCTTTTGTCTAGATATGGACCTTTTAATTATTCTGTTGGTCTGTTAAAAGACCAATTTTTGCTTCTTTTCCCCTAAATTCTTGGCAAAAGGTCAGAACAGGCCCAACGAGTTGTTCTATTGAATTAAAATACTAAATGTGAATTACTACATTGCATTCACGTAATGTGTCAATTTTCATACTATTATTTCCACGAGTGTTATGGAACTAAGCTTTCCTGTATCAATGAGCAGAAAATCTTTATGATAATCAAAATCAGGATAAAATTATAAAATAAATGTGTGGCATCAAGTCCTGGAGATTTCTCTTACTTTGTGTCCAACTTAAAACACTTTCAGAGATAAGTCTTACTCAGGCCTGTCCTTCACAGCATTGGGTGAACATAGACAGTTTGTATCCAGGTGTCCTAACATTGCATAGTATGTTTCTGAAGCAGAGACAAAAAAAAAAAAACACAAAACAAACACCGAGTCTTAAACTATTCAGATACGTGTATCCTCTGTCCTTGTTACAGTCACCACCTTGTTTCAACTGCCCCAGAAGAGAACACTAATTTAAGCTCTTCCTAAAGTTGCTCTGTTTGTCCTCATGCTTTTGCTGTCCTCACTAATGCAAGTTATGTGCATTTTGGATAATAAGTAAAATCTAATTTGTGTGTTTGTGCAGAACAGTTAGAGGCTGCACTATGCAGCAGGCATACTGTAGTATAACTGAGAGGAAATGCTGCTGCATACTTCTCTGGGACTTGGGTTTTCTCAGTCTTTTTTGCCTGGTGTGGTGTTGGAGATGTTAGAGGTACTAGGGTTACTTAAATATTTGCCCTGGTTAACAGTGAATAGGTTGAATGCGTTCTTACTAATCTCTGTGAGCTTCAATTCTGGTCTGAGTTACATTAGCTTCATCCTCAAATTTAAGCTTCCTTTTACTTGTCTATTCAAAGGTGAGCATCCCTTAGTTAAAAAAAAAAATAATAATAATTTTTCAAGTTCTTCAAAACTGAGCTTTAAATTTTCTTAATTTTAGGATATTCATCTTGCAAAGCGATTTTATGACATGGCAGCTGAAGCAAGCCCAGATGCTCAGGTTCCAGTCTTCCTAGCACTTTGCAAACTTGGAGTGATTTATTCCTTGCAGTATGTACGAGAAATCAATGTAAGTAATGCAGAATTAACAGAAAACAGCAAATGTGTTTTCCATTTTTAAAAAAAGCTTCAGTTGTAATCTTACTTAAGTAAAAGTCTTACTCGAGCCTTCTGTAAACTTCAGATAGACGTGTTTTGTGTTGTCGGATATTAAGAAAGTTACTGAAGCTGATATTCCTATTTCTTATTTGTGTAGTTGTGTGAAACTGAAACGTGCACAGCGGTTTTCTTCTGTGCTGCTCTCTCCTTGAAGAGAATTTCCCAAAACTTGTTTGACTATTCTTCCCTATGACCATGTGCTATCAAAGTTAAGCAGATTTAACTGACGTAATTGCTGTTCAGGAAAAGAGAAACATTTTTTTGTACCCCTAATACTCTTGCTATTTTATATTCAGCTATTTTATATTCAACAACTCCACAAGAGTTCTGTTTGATCTCTATGAGGGAAAAAACGTTGTTTGTATCATATAGTGTAGCTGTTGTGCAGAGTTTTTTACTGAGTGATGGCCCTGGAAAAAGTATTTGCCTTTGATGAAGGTATTCATCAAATTCTTTCCATATAGTGTCTGAAATATTTTTCAGTAGTCTGCCATCTTACTGCCTTTTTGGATTATTTAATAAATTCAAATATTATGGAAGTTATTGCCATTTAGAACAAATGCAGTTTCAGGCAATTCAGCTAAGTGTGACAAAATGTAGTCTTGAGACCCATGTAGCACTTACAAAAGCTAGTTTGCAGAACACAGCTTTTCCAAGTTTTTTCCAAGTCTGCTGATGCAGATTTAAATTGGTAGTGACTTTGTAGTATAAGCAGATATAATACTGAAGCATAAAGTGTGTGGCTAATGGTTATGCAAATGGAGTCTGATAAGGAGGCACTTCAGTCAAAACTAGCAATAAGTCACTTTAATGTCTCTGTACCTTACCCCCGCAAATCTCAGCACTGTACCACACAAGTGCCCTGGGTCTTAATGGAGTGTCATTCACGTCAAAGCCACAAAGCTACATATTGAAAACTTTCATCTCTAGAACAGAAAACAGAATAGCTCATCCTATATAGCATGACTCTTAGTCTTACTGATGTTTGAGTTCCTGGAAGTTAGGAATGTCACTGTGGTACTATTGTTTCAGAGAGGAAAAGAGCTACTGAAATTTTACAACTGGGGCTTGTTCCTGAAAAATATTACAAGTCAAATTTAATTGCTTCCCATTCGTGTTCTTTGACATGATGTTGTGGACTTCTTCTTTCTTAGATGAGGGAGGTATTCTCACATATTGATATGGACCAGCTACTGGGGCCTGAGTGGGACCTCTACCTTATGACTATCATCGCCTTGCTTCTGGGAACAATTATAGCTTACAGACAAAGGCAGCACCAAGCGATTCCCAGACCAGCAGGACTGCGGCCAGCTGTGCCTCAACAAGAACCACCACCAGAGCACCAACCACCACAATAGCAACAAAAGCCTCAGTGAAAGAACTGGATTTTTCCAAAAGGAACAATTTTCATTGTGATTTAGGACTTTGGATCAACAGTCCCTCCCCCAAAAGAGGCGCAAAAAAAAGTTTGAAAGCTGCTTAGAGTGATGCCTTTTTTCAGGGATAAGAAAATTATTTTGAAACTGATTTGAATGTTATTTCAGTGCCAATGGAATAACACTATGGCTTTTTTTGTGGAAACACAAGAGTGCTACTACAAAAATATTGCCTGCTGTATCTAGTTCCTCCTTATTCAGAGTCCTTTTCATCTCCCAAGAGACAGAAGGCTAGCAGTGGAAGATTTTTGCCTGCTTGATAGCAGTTGCCCTTTATAAAAGTAATAACAATAAATAATTTTATGGCCTATTTAAGTCCAAGAAGCTGAACTACATTCAAACTCTAAAAAGACTGAAGCTGTCATGAACTTATATTCTGATCTACATCCCAAGTATTTCTGTAATCCTTATTTCATTACTTTTAAGTATTTCTTACAGTTTGGTCTCTTATGCTATCTTGGATGGTTTAACATAGTTTTGCAGAGTTTATCAATAATCTAAGCCAGCAAACATGCCACTTTCCGTTTGTGCTTTTTTGTTTTTAGCATTTTCCTCCTTTCCCCTCAGTTCTCAGCAGACAATATGTAGTCCATGAGTTGAATTGGGACAGTTTAGTAAAGTTGAAAACTGTCCCCACAGTGCCCAGATCTCACATACTTCTAAAACTTTTCAGGAGCCTGTGTACTTTGCGATATTTTATGACATAAAACCAAATTGATAGTGTTCCTAAGATATATAAATTTACCCTTATGAAGAGGCTGAGTCTAGATTACAGAAAGTACCAGTATTATTACTGACACTGAAGAAAGGACAGAGTAAGAAATCTCGGTGAGTTAGCTGACTCTTTTTTTTGATTTTAGAGTTGGAAGTCCTCTATTTAATTTTCAACAATCCTGTTAGTGATTTGCACTGCAAGAAAGAAATGTGTGTATCTCATGCATGTATCTGCTTAGTGCATCTACGAAAAAGGCCACAAAAATGCATACTCTCTACAAAAGGGCATGGGCTTTATACCAGTGATGCTGCTCCAAAGCAGTTGCCAACCTCTTTTGTACCTGATATACATGAGAAAAATGTCTCTGGCTGGGCCATCTTGAGGACCCCTTGTAACAAGAAAATCCAAAGAGAAAGAAGACTAGTGGTTTATGGCTTCTTGATGCCATCAGGTCAGAGTAAAGGCCTTTTAATTTGTGTAAAGAACATGACCTGTGGACTGATGATTTAAGATTGCAAGAGGAATCTTCACTTAACGATTTTCAATGAACTATAATTTCCAGAATTAGGGGTGGGAAGCAGTTGCAGAGTAGTTTAGAAGCACAAAATGCAGAAGTGTCTGTTCTGTTCCTCTTTACCAATGGCAGTTAAATATTTGCTTCTGTACTAGCATTAAACCCTCTGGAAAGCAGTCTCAAAGCTGAATGAAATACAAGAGAGGAGGCTTTAGCTGCTTTCTGACAAAAGCTGTTATGTTTAAAGGGTTAAGGGCTTCCTCTCATGCAAATATTTTCCCAGCAGATTGGCAACAACATATCAATACACTTTATTTAGAATTGAGATTTTAATATGATTTCATGCTTGGCATGTTTGTAAGGAGACAGCTGCACAGTAGATTTGTAGCTTGGGATAGAAGATAAGCAATCCTTTCTTTTGTGAGTGGAAATGTCAAGGATGGCTAGTATTAAAGGTACTAGGTAGAACTCAGTACTTTAAAATGCTTATGGTGGTTATGTGAAGACAAATCTTTCGTGTTAGTGTGGAGGTTTGCAGCATGTGGTAGAGGAATATCTTGTTAAGTCTTAGTCATCATTAGCAGATGGGACAGTATTGAACTTTTATGTCATGTCTAAAATGTACAGCACTCCCCAGCTGCATTTTTAAGATATCTGTGACTTTTGAACACTCCCTCTGAAGTATTTTTGCTGCTGTCACTTAATAGCTCTTTTTAGCTTGGCATGAATAAATTGAGGATTATATGGAAAATGTTTTTCAGTTAAATACCATTGGTTGATTGGTATTGGTCTCTTAGGATGTTTAACAATTTTATTACTGCATAATTAAAATGTTTTGATTTTTCTATTAGAACTAAATTCTAGAAGCTCTGTCCTATTTGCGTGAGAATCTCTCATCACTGCTGCTATGTGACAGTCTTATGGATGACTTTCACTGAATCTGATGCATTTTTACATCCCAAGAAATCAGCAGAAGAAAATGATTGAAATTAGCAAGTTATTTCACTTTAAAGAACTGCTTTTTGAAGGAGCAATAAGGAAGCCTTTCTCCTGCTTTTTTCCCTTCCACCAAATTACTACCACTGACTTTTTCAGATGACATTCATTTGAATGCAGTGGTAGAAGAAAAAAGGTACTTACCATAAGTAATGGTGAGTTAACTCAGGGATTAAAGAAATGAATAAACTTTCTAAATCAGTTATCTACACCATGACTTAAGTTTTTGTGACAATCCCTTGCTACTCTGTTCTGAAACTTGCATTTTGAGGGAGGTATATTTAACTCTTACTAGCAATATGTATCTTGTGCACTCAGTTAATCAAGCATCTTTTTCCTAAAGGAGCTAGACTGCTCTGTTTACTGCAGTGAAGTACTTTTACCTTTTGGTAGCACACAGGTTGTCTTACAGTTTATATGCAGGAGTACTTTAGAATGGAAACTTGGTTTAAGAGAAGCCTTTCTGGGTGTGTTGAGCGTGGTTTGAATGGAAAAGTTGTATTCTTTGTGCATAGTAACATAGGCCAGAGCCTGCCTATTTGACCTTCCCAGGCATATGCTCTTCTTTCCATGCACAGAGAATGGAACTACAGAGCAGTAAGTATTGTTGGTGGGATTTCTATATGTAGGAAACTGGCAAAACGTGGAGGGGCATATTATTCTGCGTCTCAAATCATTAATCAAAGACACTATCTGTTCTTGATGGTTGAAAGAAGTGCTGAATTGTTGAGAAAACAGGATTCTAGTACATCACTCTGTTGATACTTGCCCCAGAGCTGTCTGTTGAAATAACTTCCTTGCTTTATATGGTCCATCACAACATAAATGTAATGGGACAATGTAATAGAAGGTAAGGCCTTTGATACAAACATCCTCATGAAACTCTTATGAGACAGTTTTACTCACTTTTTACTCATCTTCCATAAGTCAGCTGCTCCTACAAAAAAAAAAAAAAAAAAAAGCAAACCAACACAGAAGCTATCAAATGTTATTCTTTTTGGAGAAGAACATTAAAATGTGGCTTGTGAAAGGACTTTTTAAGACTATGCATTATCTAATTCCACCTATTATATGCTAATTTTGGCCTATAAAGGGGGATCACACTCACCTTTGCAAGTTGCTTTCTTTTTACATAGGCAACAATGAACTGAAATTCTATTTTTGTTTCAGAGAATATTAAACTGAAAAGATTTAGTTTGATTTGAACTACTGCAAATGCATCCGGAAAATAGGGACTATTGAGGGGAACCCTTTGTTTTTATCAGCTGCAGTTCTTTAAAGGGTCTTGTAGGAGTTTTGTAAATTTATTTTGTATTTAAAATCAGTATAAAGGCTGGTCAAATGTAATATAATTGTGTAAACAAATTCTGTTAATAGAAAGATGTACAGATTCATTTTGTACTGTATCTTTAATCTTGTGAAATAAAGATACCACCTGTGTGGTTACGCTCAGTGTTCACAGTGGTTATGATAACAGGATGTGAACCCAAGAGGTACCAGTGCTGCTGCCAGTTATTCTGGTAAGTTTTTCTGAGGGCAGTAGCACTTCAGGCAGTCCTCCACTTCAGAGAGATAGGTTGCTCACATTTTTAGTTTTTGGTAGCCAACTTTTTGGTCTTTCCATGTAACACAGGTTGCAATTCCAGATTTTTGAAAATAACTTGTGAAGAATAATAATTTTAGTGTTGCAAAACACTGAAATTCTAGCTCTCCAATTCTTCTGTCAGTTATTTTCTGTATTTCCTTTTTTATAATTTGGTTTTCTTCATCCTTCCTCCTCAACACAGGCTGTACTTTAAAATTAGTTGTTCCTCTTCCCATCTGTTATTTATGAATGTGGCTCATGTCTGTACAAGATTCATACTGATTTTTTTTTTCCTTCTAATTAATTGCTTTTGCTGGGGGGAAAAAAAAAAAAGTTGTATCTGGTGTGTGTGTTAGCAGCCACAAGGGGGTATTAGACACTAAATGATGACTTGGACTTGTTAAATACTTGAGGTCTCAAAGGCTGGGAAGGGAGTAACTTCCACACTTTCAGTCATTGCCATATCATGGGAGAATGTGTGTGTGTGTATCCGAAAGTGCATGTGTTTATATACACACACACATACACATATATAAAGAAAGAGAAAGATAAAAAGTTGTTGGTTACAGAAGCTTCAGAAACTTACCTAACAAAATTAAATAATTCAGTACTCTTATTGTTCTCATATTTTTAGAGCAAAAGTTCAAAATGAAAAATCAATGTAGCTTCTGAAAAGACTTGGTAAAGAATTGCTGTCCCTGGACTGTTAAGAATTTTTTAGTATGTAAATCTATTAACCTGTTGTGCTAGTCTGTCTTCCAACATCATTTGAAATGTTATATGTACACATAAAATGTGGACTGGTTGGGCACAGCTTGCAGGACAGTGGCCTCTTTTGCAAAGTTAAATCCATATTTTCTTAGAGTATAAAATCTTTCCCACTAAAGTGAAAAATGTTTAGCAACAGGTGAAAAATTTTTTTAAATCACTTTTTCATTGAGACTATCTGGTGAAATATTTGAGCTATCCAAATAGCTTGAAAACTGTAATTTAAAATATTTTACAGTATTTATTTCTTTCCAATCTTACTTAAATATTTGGTAGGCTCTGGACTTTGCTATATGCTGAAGTTCCATTAATTAATGGCATTTTAGGTACTTCTAAATTTTTTTTTAATTATTATTATTATTATTATTTGGAAAGTTTCCCAGATCAATTCAACAACAATTTTAAAGGAATACCTTATTTGCATTACTAGTATTAAAAATGGTTATATGATTAAAAAGTGAAGCACTTCATAAAGTCATTGTTATAGCTTATGTTAAAACTACTGAAGAAATATGTGGCATGTTCCAGTTCAGGGTTTACAACTTTGCATTATTAAAAGGATACTTCTTGGAGAATCATCCAGCTTTGAATTCAAAGGCTGAAGGCCTGACAATCTACACATTGGAGAGTTTTCCAAAGTATTTCAGTTACCTTTGTTACTGATGCTGTGAGATCAGGACAAATTGAGTAAATTCTTTTTAGTTTGTACTAAGTTTCATCTCTGGTTTTCATCACAATCCATTTGGAAGAACAGCCACACCAAAATATGTATACATTTTATTGTGGAATCCAGTGTTATGTTAAATATTCAGCTCTAATTGGATAACTAAAGGATTTCATATTCTTTTACAAATAATTTTGTGTTTGACTTGGTTGTTGAAAGCTGGGAAACATTGCACAGAAGGGAGGTGACTCTAATAAGAGAATTCAGACCCAGTGAGATAAACGTGGTGATCTCACTGCACGCAGCTGTGTTGGCTTTTTCTGCCCCTTTGCTAAACAAACAACCTTGCTGAGTTCCCTGCTAGGAGTCTGATCTTTGTGGAAGGCAAAGGGTTGCAAATAGGTAGGAACTTCTCAGAACAGAGCAGGAAAGAAGGGTTTCTTCATTGATGTAATCTCTCAACTAACGAAATGAATGTTTTTTAATAACTACCTGCCTGCTCTGCTGTCAGTGAATAGCTCTATAAAGACACAAAAACTATTTACCCTTTTTTGCACATATAAAATCTTTTTCATTTTGGGGCCTAAATACTATGAGTTTACAAGGCCCCAGAAGTCTACTCTTCACTACCTTTGTCACAGTTCAGCTCCAAATGATAGATTGATATAAAATACTTTTAAATGTTTCTGGTGATACTAGTTCAGCATCATAAAGCACAGATCTCAGAGTAAACAGTTTGTAGATAATCCTCTGGCTGAAAACTGAAAAACTCTATGGTAAATACTGCAAATTAATAGAAAAACTAAACTAAAAATAAATGCCCTTCTTAAGATTTCAAATCTAGTGTCTCATTAATCCCACTTGATACTGTGAGAGGTGCTAGAACAAATAATAGTGTCTGTCAATTTAAAATACTATTCCTTATTTAAACACAACAAATAAAATATTAATTTCCACTCTCTCCTTGGGATTTCTAAATGCCAAATCATGAAGACTTTCTTGCAGCTACAGAAAAGGAAGCTTTCAAACTACATAAAATGAGTATGTTGGGTAAGTTTTTAGCTCTCCCTTTGCTGCTTATATTAAGTAATTGATGCTCCCAAATTCCTCCACTAGCCATAACATTCCTGACATTGCTATTCTGTGAACTCTTCACTTGCTTGAATTGCAGGCACAACACACTCTGCAGCTACTGATTAATTTGGTTTGCTATTACGTGGAAAAGCAAGAGTTCCTGGGCATTTCAGCAATTTGTTTCCTTGGGGAAAATGCCCAGTCCATGAATAGGAAATGAAGATGATGGCCTGCCATGCTGGAAACAGTGCCTTTGTCCCAGCATTGTTGGTTTTAAACTGATCTTGACATAATGGAGATGTACAATTACGTAAATCTCTCCATAAACTATATGGTCTTTCAGGCTTCGCTGTGTTGGCTGAAGCAAAGAGTTCTCACATGCACAGGGTACAAGGTAAGGGAGCTAAGTAAACTATCTTTTGGCATAACCCATTTATTTTCTCACATTGTTCTTTGTCTTGAGTCAATATCAGATCATGGGCTGAGGAGCATAAATGACAACACTCCTGTGAGACTGTAATTTGTGATACAGTATGAAGAAATATGTCAAGTGTACAGACTTAATTGTGGAAGCAGGTCAAGATAGGTAAATATTATCTTCTGTAGACTTCTGAATTGAGCCTCTGCTGGCATACCACTGAGGGTTAAATTACATCTCCTCGCTTCGTTTAATATGATGAAATGTATTGAATGCTGTTAACTGATGAATTCAATTAAATCTGCAGTAAAGCTTGCATGAGAATTGTTGTTTTATATTGGAATAAAATAGCATATTTTCCCAAGATGTAATGAATTATTGATATATTTATAATGAAATATGCACACCAAAAACCCTAGTTAACTGTCAAGTTGAAAGAACAAAAAGTCAGGCAATGTATATATTCAAAATAGATTAGAATTGGGATCATTCTAACCTTTAGTTACGCAGTACGTGTGTTTATCGTTATGTTTTCACATGTTCTAAGCCTGTAGAGGCTCATCATTCATACATTTTCAACATCAGTCAGAATACCAACAATATAATGCTGTATTTTTATGGTTAATATCTACTATTGTCATATTTGAGAAAATGGAAGGGTATAATCTTTATTCTTCAAACCCAAACTATTTGAAGTAGGTAAATCAGGCTCTCTAGAGTGTGTTTGATTTTTTTTTTTCCCCCCACTCGGTCCTTACTTTGAGGGGGGATAAATATTTAAGTATATTCTAACTTCTTTTTCTATTGTAGGAACAGCAGTGTTCAACCAGATATTGAATGTTTAATTATTTATATGGAGTTATTTTAGTTTTGATTCTCTGATGCAATAGAATATTTCACTGGGAAGGACCTATAATGACCATCAGGTTCAACAGTCTGACCACTGCAGGGCTGACCAAAAATGTTTTCTCTGGGTTTGATTCTGAGAAGACTCAGGAAAACATAAGAACATGTAATGGGTATTTACCTGCTAATCATTTCATTCTAGATCTGACTAGTAAAAGAATTTCAGAAACAACAAGTAAAAATTTCTCTCAAGTCCAAACAGAATACTACTACTAAACAGAGATGTCTGATACTGTGGTAATGATGTAGTAACTTTGATGGAATCAATAGTTTAAAACAATCAAATGTTCTAAAACATTTTTATTGCTCTTATTGCTCTCTGCCCCTGTCCCCCCCCACCACCCATTTTATGAGTATGTTGAATAAAGGAATTTCAATGTACTTAATATCAGAAAAAATAACTGATGCTAGAGCCATCTTAAGCCTGATAATCTGCATAAAAGAGGAAAAGAACTAAAAAATAATATACTATATGCAAGCCTTTTTCCTTTATTGATTTTTTAAATGAGGAAACATCCCTTTCCTCAGCCTTTAAACCATCTAAAGGCTATCAATAAAATTGCATTTGGGGTAAAAAGGGCAGAAGATATGGAAAGCGTATTTCTGGTGTTGTCTTAATTACAACCTGATTGATGACATTTCATGCTGTATGCTTTAGCAGTGCAAGATATGGCAACCACAGCCACTGTTGGACTGTTTGCGACAGCATTTGTAGCTACCTTTGTGACTACAGGTTTGTAGTTTTGTTATGAATTTACTCTTTAACGGCTCCTGCTTTTGTTCAGAAAACAAACAAGGAAAAAAAAGCAAAAGAAGAAATGGGGTTCAGGACTTATCTAAAACCAGGAAAGGATTGATGGCCTAAAGTCTTTCTTGTCTTATCAGGATCTCTCACAGGACTGTACATCAGAGGTAAATGATGTTATTCTGGATCCTGGATTTATTAAAGATGGGGAAGATAAAGTGAAACAATTGGAAAACTATTCTGTAGTTCTTTTGGCTCATAAAACAATCCTGAGAAGGAACAAAGATGCCTGTTATACCAGAGCAGAACTATCCCATGTCCTTGTTGTAGTTACCCTGCACATATGCAAATGAGGATGGCTCTCAGCCTAAACCCGTTTGGGTCCATGGACAGTGTATGCAACTAAACATCTTCTGTGTGACTGGCTTTGTCTGAGCAATCAACATTTTGCACTGCTGGATAAGATACGATCTGCAAGTCCTGTTTGGGAACATGCGAGTTGTATGTTATTTCCTCCCAGCCACCTCTAGTCGGCGCTTTGGAACACAGGCTCTCCCTGGCTTGTGCCACAGGGGCTTTGGATTTTTGTTCGAGTGACCGTGTACTTTGTAATGTGCATCCCCACACAGCTACGCACCAATAGTTAAACCTTCGACCCTCTTTGAAAGCCCCTTCAAAACTATCAGGTCAAGAAGACACACTAAGCTGCCGAGCGTAACATCACTTGTTGTAATTGCATGGTTATCTTGCCCTCCATATTTGAGATTTTCCCAGTGTTTTACACTTAAAAAAAAAAATTACATAAGTTTAATTCTTCTACGGGTGAACTAACAATTTTTACAGTCCGTCCTCACTGCTAATTAAGGCTGTTATTATAATGTTTAATGCAAATGTTAAGGTCATTAACATTTCTCAGCTGGCAAGGTACAATTTTCTAGGAGCTCTTTGGTGACTTCCTACTCCCTCAGCTCTCCAGAATCTGCAAATGGATGTAAATGTACACATCTGTGCTCACGTTTGTACTGGTGATGCACATGTTCATTTTGCATAATTTTTCTTTCAGCTAAAGCCTTGAAATTGTACTTGAGGTTAGAAGCTAATGCCTCCATAAAGACATTTCCATATGCAAATTGCTCTCTGAAATCTTTAAAGGCAAAAATAAGATTAATATTAATATACAAGTTATGTTATTAGTCTTGTAATACTAATACAGCTTAACAGCTTAGAAACAGTTTGATTCATAGACATCGTATTATGTATTAGTCAGGACTAATAAAGTTAATAGGGGGATATTTGCTGATCCGTGAAATTCATAAGGGTGGGTCCAACAAAAGAACTGAGGTGCCTGCTAATTTGTATTGGAAGTGGGTGCACGAAATCACCAGTTACAAACAGCTCGTGCTGTATTTACGCACGCCCATTGAATGACCCCGGAGTAGGAGGATTTGTTTGCATGATATTTTTTTTTTTATTTGCACATTGATATTTATTTTCTGCCCCGTCTCCTGGAGGAGACGGCAAAGTCCGTTGACTTTGAATGGTATTTAAAACGGGGCCCTGGAAACAACCGAAGGGATCGACTGAGGGAACACCCGCCCGTGCCGCCCCTCCGCCGCCACCTGTGTGAGGGCCCGGCCGGGGGCGGGGGCGGCACGGGGGGGTGGCCCGGCCAATGAGGCGCCGCGGCCCCGGGGAGCGCCCAATGGCGGCGGCCGCGCTGCCCCGCGGGGCGGGCCGGGCCGGGGCTGCGCCGCGCCGCCGCCGCCGAGCGCGCTGTGGGAGCGCTGCGCTCGCCGGTAGGTGCGGGAGGACTGGGGGGAAGCTGCGAGCTCGGGGCCGCCCGTCCGGCCTCAGGGAGATGGGGGGACGCGCCCCGTGCGGTGCCCTCTGACAGTCGGGGCAGGGGGAGTGCGGCTCGGGGCTGGAGGGCAGCTCTTGCGGAGGGGCCAGCGGGGGACGTCAGAAACGGGAGCAGAGGAGACCTAAAGCGAAGGCAGGCGGCCCGCCTCTGCCGGCAGAGCTGGGGCCGCTGCAGCCTCCCCTACGGTCCCATGGTCGCGGAGCGGGGCTGCCCTCGGCTGTGCTCCCTAAGGGAGCCGCGGTTTCCCAAGGACCCTCAGCCTCCTTCCTGGACGGGGCTCGTGGCTCCGCTCCCAGCCGTGACCGTCGGGACCTGTTCCCCTCGGTCCTCACACCGTCCCTCCCTCAGGGCAGGTCCCCGCTTAGGCTGTTGGTGCCAGGCAGGCGAGGGCTCCCCTCGGTGATGGAGGGCTGTGCCAGTGCGAGCGGGTCGCTGCTCCTCGGCCGGGGGAGGGTTAACGATCAGTAGCAGCAGCTTGGGGAAGCTGCTTGTATCCACGTACCCCTCAGCTGCTCTCTGTAATTACTCATGTTTTGGATTTTTCTTTGCTTGGGTTTACTAAACTGTGCTGCTATTGAAATGTTTTTCCTGCGGTTAAGATTATTGCAAGGCAGAGAAAAATCTCTCGCTCATTTTTCGGTTGTCACGTTTAAATACACTATGTAAATGATGCGTTGAAAAAGCTCAAATGACATATTTCCACGCGAAGTGAGTTTTTGTGTTGATGTAGGAACAAACAGCCCCTTCCCTGCACTTTTTTGTAATTCGTGTGTTAAATATTTTTTCTGAACTGCAGCTCCACTTTTTCTTTTGAATTTTGGTAATTATTTTGTTGATTAATTTGCTGTAATCAGAATCAGCTTCTCTGATTTTTTTACCCCGTGGCTTAATCCTTTCTGAGATTTTAGTTTTTCAGAGAGACAAAAGTTAAAAAATGCTCTACTGCTTGACTAGATTAGGCAATGCTTTACAGCTCATGTCTTCTCATGCTTTTGCACCTTTCGCAGGGAAATATCCTTAGGATCACTTTACAGTATTGGTTTGAGGGCACTTTTAGTATTGTCAAGGCAAAAAAAATTGGCAAGCATTGGCATTCTTTTGCTTGTGAATTGGCAATGAATCATTCTTGTCTTCTGTGAAGTGTGCATTTTGCAAACTCACTAGTCTGGGCAAGTAAATTTCAAACTACAGGTTGCTTGCAAAATGTTTGTGTTCGGCAATTCTGGCATGTGATTGATTTCGTTTTCTCTTTTCTCTGCCAAGATTACAGAAGCATACCTTGTGTTACACAGACAAGCAAGATCTGGACTTTGCCTTAACATTATCCAGATAAACAGGTTTATGTTAAGTTTGTGTTATGGCAAAAAAGCTTGAAGAGCAGTCTCCCCCATCTCTTTGAGATGAATTGTGTGGGATTATTCCACACATCTGACTTTCCTAAATACTTAGTTTCCTAATGGCTAGGTTCTCTCTTCTCCAAGAATTTTCAGATTTGGTTGATTATAATATAAAGCAGTGTTTGCTATGAAATTACATTGAATTTGTTATATTGTGCTTTTATTAGGTAAATCTTTGACCTTTTCAGTATACCATTAAAGGCTTTTCCTTATATTCCTGTAAAGCTCTCAAGTACAAAGCAAGAAGCAGTAACTCCCTAGCAGACCTAACATACAGTTTTCTTTAGATATAGGAATATAGCTGGCAAATTTAGTGATCTCTGCTCTTTTATAGTTGTGGCTTTTAAATTATTTTAAAAATATTGGTGCCATCAGGAGCATAAGCATTAAACTTTCCAGTAAGAGAAAAGGGTCAGATTTTTTTTCTCTCACATGTAGCACTGTACATCAGTTCTGATTAGCTGTACTCTCTTATGATTTGTATCCTTAATTGTTATTAAGAACTTAAGAGTATACCTTTGTCTCTAGCTGTAGATCTTTCCTTAACTCAAGTTGCTTGAATCCCTCACTACACCAGTGGCATAATTAATACTTGGTGTGGTGTGGATTACAGTTTAAAGGACACAGGGTAAAAAGATAACAGCTACATCTCAATAGTGGCCAACCTCCCATCTGGAGTCCTTGTTTGTGCTGCCTTGCCAGCTATCTTGGTAAGAACTAGCAGCTGGTACCATTCCCTGCTTGAGAAACCCAGACTGTGTGGAGGTTAAAACCATATTGTGAGTGGGCTAAATACATCATGTTTGTAGAGCCCTTCATTTTCAGCTCTCTCAAGTCTGGCATCAGCAAATGAAGATGAGAGATGATATCTGAGTGTGTTACAAACCTCTCAAGATCTTTTGCTCTGCAGGGTTTCTGTTGCCCCTATTGTAGAAGTGGTGACTTTTCCAGTCAGTGATGGTTTCCGAGGTGGCATCAGTGATAAAGTTATGGGTTCCCCTGCTCTGACACTTGGCTCCTGGCAGCACCCTTTCTACTTGCAGCTTTAAACCCAGGTGTTGCACTGAGGCTTTGTGCAAAACACCTGTGGGGATCTTTACCAATAAACTAATAGAATCAGTTTTGAGTTAAAAAGTCCTGTTAAAGGCTGTCTTTGCAACAATGTTAGCTTTCTCTCTGAAAGCTGGAAAAGTAAAAAGATCATGAGGAAATGAGCTATAGAACTATAAGGATTCATGGAGTGGTGGCAGTCTTCTAATGTAATCTTGGCCATCTAAAAGTTGGATTTATCTAAGATAATCACTTAAGCTCAATCTACAGTCAGCTAGGAAAGGAGAACTTTCAGTAGGCAGTTCTTGGGCAATTTGTCTGAATGTTAGTTGTATTACCAAAAAAAAAAAAATTTATAAATTACTCAGTGGCAAAGCCAAATTATTTTGTCCTCAAATGTCTTAATACATTTTCTTTGGAGTCTAACATGCTACATGTTTTCTTTAAGGGCTGTGAGTTCTGCTAATGGAAGTAATAACTTCACAAGTGGTTAACCTCAAGGAAGGAATGCCTGTCTTTGTATGTATTGGGTATGAGCATGTGTTGTCTTCAGGACTATGGCTGTAATTATGACCACATGAACTTCAGTCCTAGGAAACTAGAAGCCTAACAGCTCAGCTCGTACATCTAGAAACGTTATGGATTAAATCTTTGCTCCTTGTAGGTGGTGAAAGTTTTGCTAGGGCCTTAAACAGGGCCAGAAATCATTCTAAAGGTGTCTTTATGGGTAAGATTGCTTCCCAGGTAGAGATAATGTATCCTCTGTTGACTTCTGTGATGAATTTTCACTGTCTTTTAAATGTGCAGATAAGGTGAAGGGTGTGGAATGTTGCAGGTTTTTTTCAAAGCTTAAAGGGAGGTAAAGTTTTAGAGACTGAGAATGAAAAAACACTGTCCTGTGCTTCCTACTGAAAAAACTTTGGATGTAAATACATGAGTGCATTACTTAGAGCAGAAATGCACTTTTAAAATGAACGTCCTGATCACCTGCCTTTACTGCACTCAGTTTGTATCTCAGAGCATATAAAATTATTTTGTTTGGGATAAAACTGAGTCAGAAGGACCTGAGGAACTCATTGAATGTACTCTAAGTGCTGATGCAAATTCAGTATACAGGATTTGGAGATAACTGGAAGTAAAAGCCACAAAAAAGTAGTGTGAAAGCTATGCCCTTAATGGCAAGTATTTCACTCTACTATGCTCCTACTGGTAAGGTTTTACTCTGTTTATTAGTGTAAACTGAGGATATAGCCTCTCTACCAGCTTGTCAACCAATTTTATGTAAGATAATCCTTAGCATATATGGACAGAAAAAAAATACAAGGGAAAGAATAAACATCATAGCATAATGATAAAACAGTTAAGAGAAGACATCAGTGCCAGGACAATGTGTTTGTTAGGTAACCATAGAAACAAATAGTCCTTTATTTAATAAAAAGTACTCTCAAAGGAAGTAGATTACTGAAATGTATAGGTTTCTTATACATCATTTCTATAGAGATAAAGTTTCTGAAAGGGAATCATAAAATTATGTAGCTTTTTGCCCTAATCCTTCCCAAAAATCCTTCATTCCTCCTTTTTTGACAGGAAGTGTTTCCTAAAATGTTGAAAATATTTTCTCAGCAGTGATATATTAAGGTCTGTCAGTCCACTGCAATGAAATGTCTAGAAATATGTATATGATTTTCTTGAAGTTTATACCCTTAGATGTGAAAAAGATTTGCAAGTCTAAGTTAGTTGCTATAGTCTTGCTGAAGGGGGATTCACCTCATTCAAAAATAGATCAGGCAAAGGATCCTCTGGAGGTTCTGTCTTCCTTCTGTTGACTGTAAACAGAGCATCAGGTGACTGTCTCAGCTGTCTAACTGAGTGTCTGGAGTTAGGTGAGGCATGATTCATCTTGCTTTACTGAGGTAACTGAACTAAATGCCCCTACACAATTCCTTTGGCTTGAAACAGAGGACAGAACTGACTGGTATGCTTCAGGATCCTAGAAAGGTGCTCTAGTAGTACAAAACTGACCTAATAATAAAAGAACAGGCAGTGTGCTCCAGAGCTGAGATTCAAAGTGGAGCTCCTGGTCCAAGGGCAGCAGACCTGCCTGGTGAGCTGGAGAGTAAGGATGTCTTTTTGCTGAGCTGTGTTTCTTGATTAATTATGCTCTTTCAGGCCAAGTTTTAGTTGGCATTTATAGACATGAATATTTATAGAAACTAATTCTTTCTGTGGGCTCTTGGGTTTGCCAGCTGTGAAATGAAATGAAAGAATTATCTTTTAATTTACTTTTGAAAATGGGCGTGGGTATATGATGCAGTAATTTTGCTATCTGAATCAGGGGCCTCCTGTGAACAGAAGGTACCATTTTGCAGAACTTCATGGTGGTTTTGTGGTTGTGTGGGTGATGGAAATGCATGGAAAAAACTCTACTGAGCATTTTTGAAAAGAAAAAGCATTACTAGCTGCATAGCTGAAACTAGAGCTGGTCAAGCTCCAAAGCACAAGGCTGTTTATTTTCGAATAAAGCAGTTTCAGTGGAATAGCTGTAGGGAAGAATTTGGCCTATGAAGTTTAATGATTAGTTGCTGTTTAAATGCTAGCTGCTCCTGAGGACAGAAACCTGCCAACAGAAAGGTGCCTATCTCTCTCATCCTTGCTATGTTGTTTCCAGTTCACCACAGTTCCAGTATTTGACTAGATAAAAATTATATCCTATATATAAAAATTATACATGGTGGAAACATCAGGTGCATATTCCATTCATTCATCCCAAATTGTAAGGTACATGAGTTTAGTATGATGAATAAGGTCTCAGCTGATAGGTGCATGGATTTTTTGGGGGGTATTCCCTGCCAAAATCTCAGATGTCACTGAAGGGCATAAAAATTAGGTAGAATAGATTGGGCAGATCTGGGCTTTCCTCTCCTAAATAACACATATCTGACCTCTGCAATTGAATTGTCCAAGTTTCTCTGAGTGCAGACAGCTGTATTAGTTTACCACACTACAAGTGGACTCAGAGTTTGACACCAGCATTCACTTTTTTCCCCTGAAAAAAAATTGCAAAGTCTTTTGCAAAAAAATTGCAAAGTATTTAATTCAGGCTATTGATGTGACCGTGCTTGGAGCTAAGCCTGATTGAGGGTGGCCACAGACCTTTGAGAGCTGTAGCTCCAAACACCTGCAGTAGCTCTCCAGTGACACTGAAACAGGCACTAGCTTTCAGGTGATAATTCCTGCTTTTCAAGAAGTTTGTCTTGGAAAATACTGAAGTTCTTCTGAATCTGCTAATTTTTGGTAGTTTATAATGTGCTTTTGTTTGTGTCTGTGTGAATTATGCTGGTGTCAAATTTACAACACTGACACAGTGAGTCTTGGTAACAGAGTCTCAATCCCTTTGTGGGCCTGTGCCTTTATGAAAGAGGGAACTAAATAGCTCAGATATTTAAAAATCTGTCTGCATGCCACTTCCAAGGTTTGTCCACTGCATATGGCAGACTTTGCAAAAGGTTGGCTGGATTCAGCTTCCTCAGAATCGGCAAGAGAGCTGTGAGACTGCATTAGCATTGCCATGAACAGGTACTCCCACATATCATAATGCTGTGCTACTGAGACATATGGTGGGTTGAGGAGCAGAGTAACCATGGTCACTTATGGCTGGGTGGGGAGAGGGTGACTCGACTGCATTACTTCCATTCATTGAGTGATTTAGCCATTGTCCCACTATGTGGGAGCTGATTCATATGAATTTTAATGTATAATAATACACATTTTTTAACACCCTGAATACTTTGTAACTGGACATTTGTGTCAGATTAAAATATGAGCATCTCATGGAAGCCATGCAATAATGTTGGTATTAATTATTTAATGCCCTGAGCATGAGATGCAACTGGTCCTTCTTCCTGCTGTTGATATCAGACTTGCAGTGGCTCCCTTTTGTAGCTTTCTCAGCAAAATACCCAGTGTAATAAAATATGAGTGATTTGCTACCTCCATATGCAACAGGGACCACCTCTCAGCACGTACCTCTGCATCACTCACATGATCTCATCTAGATAGATGGCAACACATCTTGGATTTCTCTTCTGGAATGTACAAGGTTGCCTACTGTCTCACAGGCTCTGTAATCGGGGTAGCACCATAGAGTACCACTTGTTAGTGTGTATTAGTTAAAACAAACCAACCCAAAACCTCAGTAAAACCAAAACCAAGAAAGAAAGAATGAAGCGTTTTCTCATACCCTCTGTTGCACATCGTGCTAGTGTATCATGCATTCTTATGTTTTGACAATTAAACAAATGCAGTTAGACACAAATGACACAAATGCATTAGACAATACCGTTGCAAACATACTATTTTATACTGTGTATGAATTTGACTTGTTATGAAGTTTGTTTCTACTTCAGATATATTTTTGGTAATATTATATAAAATACTGAGTACCTTTGAATTCACTCTGTGCAAGCATTTTTTTTTTTCTTTTCTAAAGTTGTTTTTCATTTTCTTAAAACAGGAGTAGCCATGCTAAAGGAATAGCACCATCAAGTCTAATGGACCTATATTTAGGGTGTCCAAAATAGAGAGTGACAACAAATGTGATATTCGTGGGTTACCCTGAAGGGCTGCAGTGTCCTGGCATTATACCGAGTTGCATAATTTCAGTTGACTCTCCAGACACTGGAAATGAGGAAAGACCAGTTGGATTATCAGAAGAATTTTCTGCCAGGGGAAGCTTGTTCCCTGTGATACCTCTTCCAGAATATTGGGTTTTGTCTGGCATTAAATAGTCAAGCAGGTCTTGCCTAAAGTGGAAGACAACTTCGTGTTTTAATGTTGCCTTTATCTGTAACAATCAAACACCATCTCCTTTATGATAAAAATCACTTTTTAAACTCTTCTCATTGGAAGGGTGCTGCTGATTCAGATTAGAAGTTATGAAATATGTTATATAGAAGTACAGTTATATAGAAATTATTGCTCAGTGTTCCTAGTCTCCCTTTCCAGCCAAAATTCAGCACAAGCAAACTCTGTTTTCATTCAGGGCTGCATCACTTCCTCAATAGTCCTTGTCTTCCTGATGCTTTCACAGTTGGATTCTGTGGTTTTCTCTCACTCTGAATCTGTTCTCCTGTTCTGTGCATACTCACAGCTCAGCTAGATCAATGGTCATCCTCTCTGTAGGCATAACAGCCTACAGTGAACATCTCTGTCTACAGGATTTAGTTTCTGCCTTGTCTTGAATGTGGCTAGTGTTTGAGGGCTTGACTTCTTGCTTGCTTGCTTTCCTCAGCTTTCTTTCATTCTTTACCTAGATTTCTTAGCAAAATGAGAGTTTTATAGATACTGATTGATGGCAAATAATTATACCCACCATTTTCAGTGAAGATGTCTTCACCCAGCTTCTAGAATTAACCTAATTGTAATTCAGAAAATAAAGCCCTGATTTCATTTGTGCAATTGAAACCTGAGGCACAGGAAGAATTCTGCGGGCTCTCCTTTTACTAAATGGAAGCAGGATCAGTTTTTGGGTTGTATAGTGAATGCTTGAAAAGCAGTAATTTGTTGCAATGCATATAGGCAGTGATGAAATGCTATTATCTGTCAGAACGGAATGGCATTTTGTACAGCCCACGATGTGTGTTTGCCAGAAGACTGTTTGTCATCCAGCACAATACTCCAGTAAACTTATAATCACTTATTTGCTTCCCTGTTTCTTTTGTCATTAGTCCCACTTTAGGAGAAGGACAGGTAGGTAGGATTTTTTGGTCTATGTTCACTTCTTGATGGCTGTCTTCAGTGATGTCACACTGCAAGGACATAGTTGGCTCAAGAGTGATTAACTGTAGAACATTATGCTTTTTGCATAAGTGAGATAAAAAGTACACTTTGACAATCATCACAATGACAAGTAAAGTACAGTAGCATCAATATCAAGATGTGCAAACCAGGTTGCTCAGTGGGAATTTTCTTTGAAAAACATGTTCCTTGTATGATGCACATTTTCAGGTTTGAAAGAAGAAACCAGTTTTTAAACCCAGTTCCCTCTACATTGAAAGGTCAGCTGTTATAGCA
This sequence comes from Pyrocephalus nanus, assembly GCA_038380795.1. Lineage (NCBI taxonomy): Eukaryota > Metazoa > Chordata > Aves > Passeriformes > Tyrannidae > Pyrocephalus > Pyrocephalus nanus. The sequence continues at coordinate 43,273,383 of CM076265.1, read as the reverse complement.
TTGTGTTATGCAATAGTTGTGACTACTGCAAATTCACCGTCCTGAAGCAAAGAAAAATCTGTGACATATATAATGGGCAGATGTGGAAGTGTGGGATCGGGGTGCTGCTTTGGAGTTCTGCCTTGTGAAGGCCTTGAGAAAACAAGGAGGAGTGGTAAGGACAAAGTACCCGCCCTCTTCTAAGGGATTGCTACCAACCTCTCCTCCCTTACCGCATTTACACTTTTTGTTGCCTACTTTTATTACCAACAGAATTTTGTTGAACAAAGTAAAATCTGATCTGAATTAGTCTAGCCTTTGGGAGGAAACCCCTTAAATTAGTGGGTTTTCTATTATTTGTACAATACTGACTGGGGAAAAAAATATCAGATTTTAGAGATGAAAATGTTCTGCTAAACAAATTGGTACATTGCCTCTTTCCCGTGATCTTGTCCCAGTCTAGTTTTAACATGCTATTGCTCAGTATGGTAAGAGAAGCATTTGACTGATTTTTACCTCAGATTCTAGTTTGAGTTGAAAGGCTGGCAGTTAGGAAAGTTATTCTTCAAGTTTCCATGCAATTACATGACTGGAGGCTTCAATTATGCTTTGAATGCATCATGTACCACAGGGAGCTGTCTTGAAAGTCCTAAAATGGAGAACTGCTTTTCCAACACTTCAACTGGAATTCTCCCTTGTTTTCTACCTGCTATATATTACTTCAAATTGTAAAAAAAGTAAAAATAAAATCCTATTATTTTTTGTATTGGTGCTCTTTTATATGTCTCAAGTTTTTAGGAGTACAAGTAATAGAGAAGGAGGTTGTACAATTTTCTACCAGTATCAGGTTTTGAATCTCTGTCTCTCCTTTTAAGCCATCCAGAACCCATGACATATTTCTAAGTCATGGCCTTGGCAGAAGGAGAAACATTACTGCCTTCTGAACTGCCTAAATATGCTGGTATTGCCTGCAGGAGAGCATCTGAGGTGTTTTCTCTTTTCCAGTGGAAAACAGAGGAGTTTCTGTGGCAGATAGATTTTGGTGTAGAGAAAACAGCAGCTGTTGACCTTTCAGCTATTAGCCTTGACGCAGATATTCCTGAGGGAGATGCTTATGACTTTCTTACCGATGCATGTCCTACAGACTCTCTTTTCTTACTGTCACTGAAATGTGAGCTTCCAGCAAAGCTGGGATGTGTGTTTGTGGGATAAAGTTTTACGTGTGATGATTGTATTCTTGTGGCCTGGAGAAAATAAGGGCATTGTAGGTCACCTCGGCTTTAACACTGCTTCTGCCACTGACTTGCAGTGTGGATTTAGGCGGATCCTTTCGTATCTATTGGAATAATTGGGTCCAGACATTAATTAGTGTGTCTACTCTGGGTCCTGTGCTCAGGGAGACACCCAATCTGCTCTTCTGTCATTCAGTGTGCCAGATAGCTCTAGCTGTCTTCAGTACCACACTCTGCCTTGCTCCATCTCTGTCTAAAATGGCCAGGAGACAGTGGTAATGACCTACTTCGTATGGCACAAAGTTTTTTTTTCCCAGGCTGTGGCAGAGTACTGTCAAGGCTCTTGTCACCATTCACTTAGATGTAATCCATAATGGGCAAAGCTTTCTTTTCCTCTGGAAAGGCTGCAGGAGTTTCACAAGGCATATCCATTTGACTTCCTTTGAGCCCTGGTTCTTCATTTAATATTGAAAGTTTTCATGTAAGGTTTACATGCGCCAGGTGGTGACTGAGATTATTAAGCTACATCTGAAGACGTGGAGCTCATGCAATAACATGTATGAATCAGAGTAAAACTGGTGTAAGATCTAAAACTGATTTTTAGCAGAGATTTTCTTAGGGCAATTTACAAGCTGAGAGAGCTGTATTCATGGAGAAAATATTGTCAATATTAGGAATACAATAATCAACCAAGTATGACTTTATTCCTGTCATCATCTAGGTCATTCATAAGGTAATCTTATCTCAGGCATTTAGGCAGAGGCTGGTACAGTGGTTTATTTCAGTAAGAAAAATATCCAAATCCAGTTCCTTTACTTCGTTGGGTTTCTCAAGTTCAGTTGTGTTGTTGTTTTTTTTTCTTCTTGTTTATCTCTGAGTTTTGTTTATGCTGTGGCACCTTTAAGTACTTGGGACTTTCTTTTGATGCTTAAGAACAGAGTTCCAATTTGGAGTTTGTTTATTATTCAAATCACGATGTGCTGATGGTCAGTGCTTTTTGCAGTCCAAGTTGAGAGGAAGAGCCATGAGCTTTCTCTCACTTGGAAATTTGCCCAAGGCAGCAATCATTCCTCAGTTCATGCTACCAGAATTGTTTTGTCTGTACAGGTTTGCCAAACACGTGGTCAAGATAAAATTACTTATTTTTCCTTGAGGCTTTCCTGGTGGTACTGAAGCTTGATTGTTACAACAAAAGCCATGATCAGAGTCTTTCCTTTTTTTAATGTCCCTTTGGCATTAGTTTCTTTTTCTGCTACGTGGAATTTGACAGCTTATCTAGTTGTTTTCTCTTCCATGGTCTCCTACAACAACCAAATACAAACTACAGTAACCAGTTAATTTTTCAGTTCCTGGGACTGTAAGGGAATGTGTAAGCAAGAAAAATAGTATCACTGTATGGATTACAGGATTTTTTTCAGTGGTGCTGCCATGTATGACAATATATTTAGGGAGTCTATACATTTAGCACAAGCTTGCTATTGATACTACATTTGGAAAAAAACCAAACAAACCAACAAGTGGATTTAATTGTCAATTTTTTTATTATAAATTTTTTGTCCTTCTGTTTTTCCATATAACTGTAACCTAGTATCTCTGGACAGTGGTTAGAAAGCCTACTGCAGTGTGCATCATATGGATGTAACTTGGAGCAATTGAAATAATGACCTTCAGTACTTAAAATTAAGTAAGCTGTTTCTTTTAAGCGGAGTTGGAATCTACTGAGAAACAATGTTTGAGTTTGCTGTCCAAACACATGAGGAATTAAATACTTTAAATAGTATGTTTACAAAAACACCATTCAATTACAGATATTTCTGAATTCCATTACACATGCTCCTGATACTTCTACACCTTAGTAGTGCCACAAACCTTTACTGCTGTTGGTGTTTGTACTCAGGTAGTGTGTAAAGGTGCCACCTAAAGTGAGGGCTCACTGTACAAGGTGCTGCATGTAAGACTTCTGGCACAGGATAATTATGTCTCCTTCTCAAAAACATGTTTTTGACTTACAAAGATAAAAGGAGAAGGATTCTGCTGCTAGAGTGGCGTTGTACAAAAGGACAGATGGGTAATCATGTCACGAGAAGGAATGGCTATAAGCTGTGAATTTACATAGTTTTGAAATGAGTTATCAAAGTAATTTTGTTATTTTAGAATGAACCTTCATCAGTTTTAAAAAGGGGTTGTGTAATGTGGTTGTTCAAAAGACTAGAAGGACTAGAGAGGCAAGGAGTTTTGTTCCAGCTCTATGATCTCTACCCTTTGGAAAACTGGAAATGACTTGTCACTCAGATTTCCATGTGCCACTGTGAAACTGTAATATGAAAAAGGGACATCTGAAGCAGAAGTTTCAGCCCCTTAGAGGGTTTTTTTGCCTCATGGTCAAATCACTGCATTGGAATTGATGATAAGAATCATTGGGGTCAGCAGGTATAACATCTGCTTTACCTTGTATTTATTGTGTAATAGAAACAAACAGACTTCTGAATTGCAATTTTTTTACCAAAAATCTGATGAATTAGTTTACTTTTTTTTTAGCCAGTTCAGCACCAAAAGCTTAATGCACATAATAATGCAAATCCAGAAGTAACAGTCTGATACAAATCCCAGTCATGTAGAGAGAAATAATGCTGGCCTGGCCTGGTAATATCTTGTTCTGGGTGATGTGTTTCCATCTGCTTTTGGGCTGTGCAGAATAAACTTTTGCTTTAACTGTAGCTCAGTTGGAGTTTAAAGGATTCATTTGTTGTCTTAATCCTTGTAGGCTCCAAAATTCATTTCTCTACAAATAGCCATAGATGTTTGAGAAGTCTGAAAGACAGGAAGAAACACTCCAAAATTCACTTGCAGAGTACGCGCTGCAGTGTTTAAATAGTGGGTGCTGATTCTTTGCTACAGGGAGGATTCAGGTTTATCCACAGTGTCAAATGGTTCCTCTGGAGATATGTGGTTCTGTAGTAGTTCTGCAAATTGCAGCATCATTGTGTTAACTGAAAGCACAACAGCATTGGTATTGTGCTGGCTGAGGCTCCTTGGTTCACTATGGGATTGACTTTGGTCTTTGATGATTTTAGGGAGTGAAGAGGGGTGAAAAATAATTTGTGGATGAAGCTGTATTTTTTTCACATAGTTTGCACAGGAGTTAGCTGTACATGATTCATAATTCTGTACAGGCATTTAGTTCAAGGGGTGGGATTGGGGGTTTTTTTGTAAATGTTGAGAGAATGCAAATTTTTTTTCATATTTTTTAAAATCCTAACATATTCATCCTCAAAATTCCTCTATTATGAATATTTCTGAAGCTATTAGCTACTCAGACTGTCTTTCTTTCAGGCTGCTTGTCTATAGGGTGCAATAACCCTGATAAGTCTACACAATCTCTTTTATTTAACAAACTGAGAAGTCTGTAGAAAATTCCAGTCATGGCAAAGTTGTATAGCCTGCACAGTATTCTCATGCTTTACTGGGTTCATAGTGCTCACTATCCATTTTAAAGTGCTAATTTTACTGTCTGATATTAAGTGGGTTTTAAGAACTACCCTTGTCACAGGATGGTAGGGTGAGGAGGAAATCCATCTTAAAATAGTGGTATAATTTTCTCACATATCTGCAGAGCTGAAACAGACCATTTTCTTGCCTTCTTTCATAGCTTTTTTTCCCCTTGAAATGGAAAAAACCAAACAAACAAACAAAAAACCCAGCTCCACTGCAGTCTCTGTGCATCAAGAACAAGATAAACTGTTTTCTTTTCTAATTTCCTGCCACTTCATGCTTCTGTCAGGACTTTTCCAGGAGAAAGGAGAGGTCAGTATCCAGTTTTTGGGAAAAGAATACTTAGTTATAGATATTTTAAACAAACTCCAGAACAAACAGCTTAATTAGTCACACAAGGAAAACAAGATGCCGAGGTCATCCTCTCCTTCCCTCATATGGCATCCAAGTGACCCTAAACATCTGATTATTTTTCTTCTTAGCTCGCCTCTATGTTTAACTCTGTAGTTTCTATTAACAGCACCCAAAATGGACATTGTGCAAGGCAGGCAAACGTACCTGCCCACAGTGCTTGAGGACAGGTGTCCTGCCACAGGAGTTGGAGCTCAAGAGCCACTGTTCCTCCCACAGAGGAGAACTGGTTGTGTAACATGGGGAAAATGCGCAGGGTGGCTGATCAGGGGGCCATAGGAAAGTCTATGGCAAGAGGATCAGTCTTATGGCAAATTGCACTTAACCATCAGGATTGTTTCTAGGAATCCTTCTTTGTGGTTGCAGGAAACAACACTTTGTGTTCAGTTCTGCTTGAAAAGATTTATCTTCGACAATGAACATGGATTCATGAATTCTTTCTAGGTGTTGGGCAGGCTTGTGGCTTTGAAACTTGAAGTTTTTAGCTTGTTCTTGACAGCTGACCTGCCTTCAGCAGACAAATGACTGTGACCCTGAGGAGAAAAATCATATTGGAAGCCATTTAATGATCTGCTTCCTTCAGAAAATGCTTGAAGATTGAATGCCTTTAAATATCAGTCTGCTTTTGGACCTAGATGTTATTAATGTAGGGTAAAGAGAAGTTTCAGTAAAGTATTTGTTGTTGTACTCTAACATGAAGTTTCACCCTGAAATACCCTTTAGTTAGGAGAAAGACAGCAGGACAAGAGATGCTGCTTAAGGCTCTTTAAAAAAACTAAGGCTGAATTTCAGTATTTTCAAGTACTTGAACACCATGGCAACAAGAGCTTCAATGCTTGAGATAATTGGGAACAGAATTCAAATACTTTCCTAGGAGGAGTCCTCTGAGAGTTTTGAAGTGGTTTGCAAATCTGAGGTGGTCATGGGTGCTTGTCAGAGAGAATTTCTTTCCCTGGACCTGACTCTCCCAGTTACTAGCCAACAACCAGAGCTCTTTTCAGTGTTCCATTCCATCTTGCAGATGCCCACATCTGTGTAGGGTACATACCATTGCAGGGCATACTAAATTAAGTTGCCACATATGCGAAAGCATTTGCTGGGCTACAGCAAAATCATGCATAACTCTGGATAAGAACTAAGAATTTTTTTTTTTTTTTTAATTAAAATGTGAAGTTCTAGTCAAGCAGCAGAGGTCAAAGTGCAGCTAGCTGAGAGGGCATCTCTCTATACCCAGACCATGATAAGAGTCATTGGCAACTCATCCTAATTCCAGAGCCAGCTACATACACGTTATTGATAATGAAACATGAAGCTTTTTGCTTGCTCTTGAGAGAGATCAGATATTGTAAGTACCAAGATGAGTAAGGACATGTTGCCATCTTGAAGTGGGGATTAAGTTACATCGTAATCAAAATTTGGTAAACCTGGGAGAATCTCCTCATCGCTGCTCTTGCTGGGGTTATGAACGGCATGGCTCCTTGAGTAAGGAGTAAAGCACTGGTTTTGATGATGGGCTGCTTTAACATGAGGATATTTGAAGAACCTCAAATCCTTTAAATCAAAGAGTTGCTCAAGTGTAGCACTTCTCTAGACACACAGGTGGCAAATGTGGTAGTACTTTGACAGTACTGTGGTTTAGCATTCTATATTATAAAAAATGGTGACACTAGTTTCTCCCATTTAATTTTCTAAAAGACGTATTTTACTTCTTTTTTTCATGTTAACAGCACTTGAAAAGAAAGTGTAAAGGAGTTGTTTCCCTCTATTGGTTCATCTTCACTGTATCTCTCCCATTCTGCTTCCTCTTCCTTGTAATCCCCAAGTGAAGATGAGGAGCCTGCTGCGAATATGACGTCTGTGACTAGTGTCATTGCCTCCCACCAGTCTGAGTGGGTGTCCTTCAGTGATGAGCTGCTCCTCCCTGTTAGCCCACGAGGTAAGCTGTCTGACTTTCTTTGGAACTGGTGAGACTTTCTTTGTTTGAATTAGACCCACTACTGTCATATATCTAGTATCATAGAGGTTGGCTTCTAAGTGGAAGCAGTATGTGCAGAAGTTGAATTATCTCTTGCTACTCCTATGTAATAGGAGAATTTGGGCCAAAAAGGTAAATTACTCTCCTAATGTGATCTAATGTAGATCTACTACAGGTTTTGGATCTGTCCTTCGAAATTCAAGGCAGTATGTAACTGACCATGGAGGAAATGTCACCTATTATAATCAAGTGCAAAACTATGTGCAGTATTAATCTAAAAATTGCATTAGGTAAAGGAGAACTTTCTACAATTAATGGCAAATTTTTATATTTCAGTAAAAACCAGTGAAGTAATGGTGAGTCCTGCCAATCTTTCTATGTTGTCTCTATTTTAGGTAGCACTGAGGAGCCTCTGGGGAAATGTTTTAATTCCCCAGACACCTCCCCAGAAGAGAACCAAAATGCAGATGGAGAATTCAAAGACCTTTTCTGCACAGAGTTGGAAGAGGCAGCTGACCAAACCAAGGTGGATTCTGCTGTGCTTGGTAACCATGTGTGTCCCAGCACTGATCTGTCATCATCCATCAGTGCTTGGGTTCAGTTTGACGATGCCCCATGGACTAGTGCTTCATCAACCCGCCCACAAACAGGTGAGGCAAAAGCAAAGAAAAGGTCCATTCCAGTAGTACAATAAGGGCCTACAGGAATTTTTCTTTGCTCTTTGGTTTCTCAAAGCATGACCTTTGACTAGTTTGTACTGTATTTTAACACAACTAATGTCATCAGTTTCAAAAAGAGCTCTCATACTATTGTTTGGGGTTGAACTAGCAATATTTTCTTTTAATAAAGAAAATGAAAGCTGTCTGTGATTCACTCTTCCTATGTCTTGACTATGTTTTGGAAACTGCCAAAATGCATTAATGGGGACATAGTATAGAGCTATGTAACATTTCGTATGTAGAGGTATGAACAGCCATCTAAAAGGTCTGATCTGTGTTTGCCTCTGTAATCTGGAATTGGAAAAAATGAAAAAATGGTGATCATTGTCCTCTGTGGTCACAGTCTTTACCTTCTCATAGTCCCTATATAGTTTTTGCCTGTGGAGACCAACAGCTAGTGTGCCAGTGCCCATCAGTACTTTCTGCTGTCTTTAGATGCTATGATTTAGCAGCTGGAGAATTACAAAGACAACAGAAGTTTACCCTAATTCCATCACTGCAGGCACTTTTCTTGAAATGTAACAGTTTTTTCTGATATACTTTAAACATGCATGCAAAGCCTCTGGTTTGCCTCATCAGCTTATGCTGATGTGGCTATACAAGCTTCTAATTTTTACGTATGAAAAGAATTCTGTCCTTCCTTATAGGAAGTTGTGGCGTAATTGCCCAAAAAACCATTGCTTTACTTTTTCATGTTTAAATTGAGATTATCTCATAATATTTCCACTTTGTGACTGCTAGTTATTAAAGTAGTTTAAAGAGTTGTAGCTTTAGTCTGCTCACTAAGTCCATCAAATACGCCCTGTGACATGAATGCTTCTATTAGAAAACTTGGATCATCAGCTTTGGTTTGGATTTTGGGTAAACCCCATCTGTTTTTCCATCTGCTCTTTTGATGGGTGCTACAGTCTAGTCCACTTGAGACAGTGCTTAGACCTTTGTGCAGAAGTGTATTAATCTTCAGGCAAAACTGAGTTTCCCTGACCTTTTTATCTTTATAATTTAATGGTTCTTATTCTTAGATGTAAATATTTACTGATCCTGGTGATGTGGAGGGAAGGAAAAGCATTTACACCAGGAGTGTAAATCTGTAAAACTGAGGTGCTCTACCTCTCTCTGTAGTTTCATGGTTAAGTGAACCTTATGCTTACTCCTACAGGCACATACTTTTTTCAAATGAGGCTGTTGGTTGCTCTGACTCTGTATCTCCTTCCCAATGTTGTTAACTGAAAAACTCGTAATTGCATCTTCTTCTTAAATGACAAAAATTAGATCTTTGCTCAACATGTAGCTAGTCATAAGAAGGAGACTTCCATAAAACTAATTTTATGATGTATTACTTGATTTCCCATCCTTAAAGGCATATGACCTAGTCTTAAGGTATATGCTTAGCAAAAGCAGTGGCTCTTGGTTTGTGTTTTCAGTCACTGGGGATACTAGACTGTAGGCAGAGGTCTAGGATATCCAAATGATGAAATTAGAAAAGACTTTCCAAAAGTGGAGCAGTTTTGAAGAAGACACTCATTTGTACCCTTGTAGAAGCTTGTCTTATGTGATCCATGTCACCAAGGGAGAATATTTACATGCTAACTTTCAGCATCTGGCTGAGATTCATGGAGGAAGGTGGTTCCTCTAGCAGTCAGATTGAGATGTCCTCCATGTAATTCTTGTGTGGGAGGCTATTATTCTGTGATCTATATAGGAACCCTAAGGAGATTTCCTAAAGATATTTTAAAATCCTTGTTTATGGGCTGGTCCCACTCCTATTCTGTATTTATAGATGGCCAGACCAGTGTAGCTGACAGCCTCTAAGGGGAAAGTCATGGGGAAGAAGAGATGACAGCTCTTTGTTTCTGGCCCTCTACTCTGAGGGACATTTGGCAATAAGAGGTGGGATAAACGTCAGCCTAGTTGAACTCGATTAATCTGCAGATCACGTCTTTTTTCTATGGGCAGCAGCAAAGCTGGAGACTTTGTGTTACAACCTCCCTGTGCTGACACACAGTGGAAAGCCTGTGGTGACAGCAATTATTCATTTCCAGTAGCAAACAGGCTGCATAAGAACAATAGCAAATACCCAGACTAGGGGGGAGAAGAGTATAAAGGCCAAGTTTGAACAGAAGGAGCGGTGTGAGAAGGATGGAGACATTTAAAATCTGTTTCCTGTGCAGGCAGCTGTGAAGAGCAATGTCCTGAAGGCTCAGCACCCCTGGTCCTGTTCCTGTCAGGGCTCCAGCACTGTCAGGAAATCATCTGTCTGTCTGTCCGCACTCAAGCAACTGCTCAGCTGACTCGATAATTACCCAGGCTGATGGCCAGGCTGCCTGGAAACACATTTTGAAAAGGTCTTGCAAAGGGGGATTTTCCAGAGTGCCATGAGAGCAGAGAGGATGGGTCCTAGGAGAGAGAGATGTTGTCTTACTCTGACTTTAGAGCTAGTGTTTTTGCATTGGTTCCCCCAAAAGCAAATATTTGTTCAGAAGTGCTCACAGTCTAAAAAAAAAAGGCAATATAAAGACAACAGGAATGAAGTGGTAATCATATGGGAACTATATTTAAAAGAAACTGAAGGCTAATGCTGGACCCTTATTGTCCTGGGAAAAGGGAAGACATTATTGGGGCAGGAGCAATCAGGGGGACTGATAGCAAGAAACAGGGCTGAACAAAAAAGTGAAGAATTGGGAAGATGAGAAGAAAATTCAAAAGCTGAAGTGTAGAAATGAAAAACACCCATAGTGAGCCTCACAGTAAAAATTATCTTTATTTAGGATATTCTTGTAAATCTTCATTCTACCAGCAAAATGTTTCAAAATATTTCTGCATTTTGGATTTATGCATAGTTTACTCACAGCTGCCAAATCATGTGGATTTTTCCATGAGAAGCAAAAGCTCTTGAGTAAGGCCACAGAAATCTTTAGTCACAGAAATTATGTGTTGTGGTGCTCTCTTCCCTGTTTTCCTTTTGCTAGGAAGAGAAGAAATTTCTGTTATTATCAGGCTAGTCAAACTGATACTGCAAAAGTGAAAAATGAGATTTTTAGGCTCACACAAATGTTCCTATCACAAATGTTACATAATCTGTAAATGATCACAGCCAGTGGGTGACATAACATTTGCATTTGTTGCACAATGGGCTTCCAGCTCATAATCTCATATTCTATAGGCGACAGCTACACTCTTCAATTCAAGGAGGTATTCAGCAAAGCACCAAAATTAGAATAAGGCAAGATCTGTTAAATCATCCATCCTCGCACACACACAGCTACCCCCACTTCTTCCCAAGAGCTTTATCTGGTTTTAAGTGGCTCAAGTAACTTGGACTCCTACCATGTCCCTTGAGACGCTATCCAACAGTAAGGCAAATCTCAGCTTAACTATTTTATGCTGTTCTGTCTGAAAATAGGCAACGCATGCAACACAAGATCAGCAGCTGGAAACTAGACCAATGGTGATGCTATCCTAAAATCAGAAAAATCTGAGGTCCTGCATGATAGGAAAGGAAATGATGCTGACAAGGTTTATTGTAATACAGCATAGGGATCAAGGAATGGGTCCTCAAAACATCAAAGGGGAATGAATGCTTAAGGTAAATCTGCATATTAAAGGCCAATCAATTGTATTAAGAACAAACATGTCAGGAAAAGTAAAATGCATGTGGAAGGAAAGATTTTTCAGTTTGTGAAACAACGGGTTTTCAGTATCCAACGTGTGCTACAGAATTTGCATTTTAGGAATAGTTCTGGCACTTGTCTTTCAACATAAACAGATTGCTGAGAAATTCCTGCAGCAGGGAGGCTGGGACTCTGCATCTATTGACATTAGAGACCAAATTCAAAATTTCTGCAAAAAAAGCCCTGCCTCATTTAGGAATTTGGCTGCAGCATGTCCAAGGAATCTGAAGAGGGACCTTAAATATGTGCAGATGTTTACTTTCACTTGTCTTGCTTTTTGAGATTGATAGATGGTCTTTTGCCTCAGCATAGGGGAAAATGCACTTTTACTAGCTCCAAGGATTAGTGTTGGGGAACCTAGAACAGTCACGGGTGGACGCTGACTGTAATAAGATTTTAAAGAACATCTGTTGCAGGAAAAGCTGTCTATGGTTATGGTTTCCCAATGACAAGACATTCTTTAGAAAATAAACAATTCCATTATTTCAAAATAGGATAAAATTAATTTGCTCCTATGTAGAAGTATTTGGCAACACTAGTCCAGTCAGTCTCCCTCTTAGACAAAATTTCATTTTGGAAAGCACAAAACTAGTTGGCAGTATTTGAGTTATTATATCATATGTGTTTCTAAATTAGCTTATGTTTGTTTAAAGTTGCTGACTTTAAACAAAAAAAAGAAATACTGCAAATCTAAGATCCTTTTTTTGTAAAATAATTCCACGGTTTCTGGAATTCCAGATATAAAGTACACTTTAAAAAAAACTTGGCTCTTGTTAGTGATTCACATATGGAGCTCAGCTTTTCAGCTTGTCCAAATAAAGTGCTCTGTCTGTCAAAGCAATTTCAGGTGAAGCTTTAAGGATGGCTTTTCAGGTGCCTCATGCCATGTTTAACAAAAGGACTGAAAGAGACTGACAGTTTATAATCATAGTCTCGTGATCCTTTCTCTACAAGCATCAAGCACAACACAGCATACAGTTACTGGAGGGAGAAGTGTGGGGTTTTGGTCGTGTCTCTAACACAGCAACTGTCAACCTCTGCAATAAGGAGGCAGCTCCTACATTCAGCTCCTCATCTTTAGGGATGACTCTGTTCAGAAGCTGCTCAGTACAAAGGCTCACAGCTGTACACATATAAATATATCAGTGCCTGCTTACTTAGGCTAACAGTGCGGATATGTAATATAAATTAGCACATCTCAAAAAGCAAGCAAGAGAGCACTGCTTGGATATTCCCTCTATGCACACAGCAATGTTTCATAACAAAGAGGTGTCCCATCACATCACTTGGATAGAGTAGAGAGAGATGAATCCTCTTTAACATTAATTTACCATTTTCTTCCAAAGTATCAAGTGATGTGGGCAAAAAGTTTACAACACAAAGAGGATACAATACCAATTCATAGCAGTGGATGTGTAAGATTTGGTTCTGAACTCTGAATGATAATTAGGCAGGATTAGGCAGGACTTAGCTGTTTGACATACAAGTCTGGCAAATTAGTAGAACAGGATTTTTGGTCTACACTGAGCAGAAGTGTTATGCAGTATGTTCAGATTGGGACACTCCACATGTTCAGAAACAAAAGCCATCCTAGTGCACATCAATAGGTCAATTTCAGTTTATTTTTATACTCCTCCTCCCACATGGAGCATTCCTGAGATGATGACTGCACTTGAGTGGGTGTCGCAGATAGGGGAGGCTTAATTAAATATATTAAGACTACTGCAAAAAAATCTGTGGTACTAAAAAACTCTACTGTGTTGCACAACACACACATTCAGATCTTGTCAGCAGTGTCAGAAACTTGAAATCTTGTTCTGAAAAGTCACAGCTTCTCCTATACTAGAACAATAGGAAAGCATCCCATACATCTGCCAGCAGTATGGGATCTAAGGCAGACAGCTGAGTAGTGCTAGAAGATAAAAGTACCAGGCACTAGGTAAGTTGCTGTGTGTTTGTTATAAAAAAACTGGTTTGCTGTGGATGTTGGATTTTTTTATTTACAGAGCCTCAGTACACTGATCTAGCATGTCTTTGGAATAGTCATGATCTTCTGGAAGATCACTCTGTATGTCTCTAACTGATACCTGTTCTCTGCAACCAGTGTCTGCATCAAAAGTACCCAGCTGGACCTCTCCTTCTTCCAACTCTTCTGAGAGGCAAGCCCGTGCCTCAGAAAGCAGCTGGACAACCAACTCAGAGGACACCAGCAGCCCAAGCATTGCTCCTTCCTACACGGATCTGCAGTCAGTTAATACTGAGGACTTGACCAGTGGTAGAACATCTGCAGCAGATTCAGCTGGTAAGAGGGAAGTATTCAAGCTTCCACCTCTATCTTTTTAATGCTACTCAAACTCACTGCTCAGAATTTAGCCACAGGGAATGGATCCAGAGCAGAACAAACTCAAGGATTAAGTAGACTAACACTTTGTTCTACTCCAATTCCCAAAAAATCACACTTGGGTTTTACACACCACTGGTATGTGCAGGCTCCTGAAGTAAGAGCCAAATGCAGATATGTACCTGTTGGTGGACTTGGAGTGTTTCTGATTTTCATGTATCATATCAGCTTCAGCTGATTTAGGAGCTAGTTTTCAGTATATTGTGGGGGAAGTTGGATGCCTTTCCTGAACTTCCACGCAGACATTTTCTTAACACAACGGTGTATTCAGGTGCAGCAGGTCCAGCTCTTCATGCCCCTCTCTGTTTCAGTGAGTGCCAAGACACAGATCTTTTACTAGATGCATTCTTTGTACTGTGCTTTACACTGACTGTTACTGTACAGTAATGCAGAGAGAGTGTAGGAGATGGTAGAGGGTGGTTCAGTAGCAGATTTTCACTATTTAAGGTTCCTATTTCTGACCATGTAGGGCTCCATTCAGATGGGAAAATGTGCTACATGGCATCGTAGCTCATTGCTCCTCAGCTGTACTCTAGGTAATCTCTGAAGCAAGAGAAATAAAGCAGAGTGATGCCACTCGTGTCATGCAGAATAGGGATGGTGGGAACTTCTGAAGGACTAAGTTGAATTTCACAGCACATAAAAAAAGCTGACACGTCAGGACATAAAAAGGAAAAATAAAAAATACACAGCTCCAGGAGGAAGCACCTGCAGTAGTTGGAAGCTGTTCAACCCAAGTTGAGGAAGGTTAGTAGCTACCCAGTTTGGTGATGAAAATTGATTCTTTGGTGTCACCATAGCTCAGGCATGTGACATATTTAGTGTGTTTTCTCTCAGGTGGTGAATGTAACAATATATGTGAAATAAGCCTTGCTGAGGTCATATGTCCCTTCCATAAGAAACATATACATACATCACTTGCAAGGAGTGTTATTTAATGGTTCAGTGAGGCTGAGTAGGACATCAGGGCAGGTGTATTAACAGCAGCATGGTAGGTACTGGTTCAGTGCTTAAGACAGGATTTGTGGAGAAGTAGTAATTACTTTGGGTAAGTATAGACATTTCTTTCTTCAAATAAGAGTTAGCAGAAATCTGTCTGACCATTTTTATTTTAGAATATGCTTGTCTGTACCTCTGCGTTTGGAAACCACTGGTAGAAAGGTAGAATAGGCAAGCTGGCATAGTGTGCCAACATGAGCATCAGTTCTGTTCTGATGAGCTCATGTCTATTAGGGTGAAGTGCAGTACTTTTCATCTGCAGTATGTGCTGGCTATTGCTGTCCTGTCGATTTGGTATAGGTTGCCAAAGGATTGCTGTTGTCACTGGGGTGTCTCCGTCAGAGCAAGGGGAATGAAGGATTCCCAGTCCATATACAGCTTTGCATCATATAGAAAAGTCAAAGGCAAAAGTGCTACTGTATATGCCTGGTATGCATATGGAATCATGTTCTATATATGGCCAAAAGTGAAGGTAATACTTCATTAAAAGCTTTGTGTGCAGCCTTCTTACTTTCTTTCTCAGTCAGTCACAAATTGACATATTTATTAGCAAGACAGGTACAAAAACTTGTTCCAGTCACCTATAAATTTTTAAAACTAAAAAAGTAGGTAATATAGGCAAGGCTATGCCATTAGTTAAAACATAAGATACACTACCTTACTTACCTTAGTGGTACTCGAACTTGAAGTATGAAATATATTGAGTTTTCCTATTACCAGGTATGGAGTTTACAAAAGGGCAGCATGAATGGAGTGCATCTGTTTGTCCTGTTCCTGGGATGCCTCGGAGCCCACCCCTGAGGCAGCTGCTGGCATCAGGAAGGTTCATGGAGGTGAGGGAGCTGAGGACCTAGTGGCCATGGAACTGTTGTACAGTTCTGGCTGCTTTTCTGTTGTTCACTCTACCCTCATCCCACCCTCACAGTGCACAAGTGGACAAAAAAATGAATGACCACTTTTTTCTCTCCTTCCTCTCCACCTCTCTCCAGAAGTTCAGTTCTTCAAACCCTGCTTGATTCAAGCATTTGATTTTTATTTCTCTTCTCAAAGAACTGGCTGCCTCAGTCTGTAGTGGAGTTTGAAGGCTCCATCAAGGCAGTGAAATGGCATGCATTTTTAACATGAAGGAAAAGAGAGGAATCCTGATGCTCTATGTGATGATGAAGTCACATTGGCTGCTAGCCATTATGTTGACTCCAAGGTCAAGCTTGATGGAGAGAAAAAAAAATCAGACTAATTTCACTGCTGAAAAACCCTATGAAAATAAGAAATCGGTGTTTGATCTACTTAGTGATGTTGAAAAATCAGGTCTATAAAGTAGCTTGGGTCTAATACTGTTTCAAGCAAGAAAAACCTAGTGATGAAAAAAGCATGAAAAATTCTACTCAGCAGTCAGATGCTGAGTAAAATATCTATTTTAGCCATGGTGAATTTTTATTGCCTGAACAGCATTAAAAAGAATCCAAAATACTCTGTTCCATGATTTCACCACTTGTTTCGAATCTATCCTGCATGCAAAATGCTTAAACATCAACTGCCTGTGAGAGTTCAGGGCACAGGGTGTTGTGTGGGAGCAGATGAGAGCCTGAGATAGGTCCAACTGCAGGCACATGCAGAGATAGTTCGCAGCAATGAGAATGAACATTTTGGTGTCCGGGGCTGGTAGGCTACAAGCAGGTAAAATTGGCTGGGAATTAACTTTCTCACAACTAGCACAAGATTTGACTGTAAAACAGTCCCAGGGGCTTGAGCTTTATCTAGTGCATGTGTTTATGCAAGATATGGCCTAGGAAGATATCTGAGAAAGATGGGAGAGTCCCGAATGATCCCAAACTGAAAGTTTACCCTTGCAGGGACTGCAGAAAGCCCTCCTAACTGATGGAGTTGGGATAAGCACAATGTCCTGTAAAGGCAGCAGAGTTCATAGAGGTGAAGGTAAATTTTGCATGAGCAGAGCAGAAAAGGATTTGCTTTTCTATCAAAGAGCAGCTAGAAGATGCTGCACTTTATTGCCTATGCTAGTTTGAACTCTGCCACCAAGACGCCTTTGATATTATCCTCATTTTTGACACACGAAGGGCTACCTAGCCTGCAGCAGCTAGCCAATAAATGTGGGTCAAGTGATAGCAGACCATTTAATGTGGGCATGTTTACATGGTTATAACAGCAAGCACTTTGCAACATCTGGGGTTTCACAGTGTGTGAAGCTGTATTTGGTGCTGGTGAAGTGGCCCCTTTTGCCTCGCCATGTCGCTCAGCTTGGATCAATGAGCATGAAAGGAAGGAGGAACTTTTGGCCTTTGTGCTGTGCTCTGCAAGATAAGTAACACAGGACATCTCTGTTACTGATACAATACAACTATTTGTTCCTTCTGTAGCAGATGCCTGTCTCAGCTTTCAAAAAAGGCCAAATATCTACGAGTCAGAGGAGCAAGGGGGAGGCTTTCTTGTAACTGTGATTATAGATCTGGAAGCACTGAGATCTGCTCCAAGGTTGTGCAGAACTACCTCAGAGCTTGATTTGGATTTCTGCATTTCACCATTCTTCTCTAAAATAATTTTACTTATATAAAATAAATATTGACTTGTATATAAAATAAAAATAATTATATATGGTCAATATGTATATAATATATATATATTTACATAGCTCATAAACAGTTTATTATAAATTTAACAAAATATATGATAGAGTCTATATAATAAAGCTATGTTTGTGTATGACTGTGTATAGGCATAAGTTTCCTGGTAGCAATTTTAGGTGTGTTTTTGCTAGTTCTGTTGTTTCTGTTGTGATTTGTATCTTGGGAAAGTTGCAGCTACACTATGTTTGATGTTAACCATTCATTTTGCTGACCGGTTTTTCTATTTGGCATTCTCATGAATCTCTGGGACTACTGGGATACCGAGGAAATCACTATGTTATTGTTTTCTGCAAACATCTGCATGTTTGGAGATAGCAGGTTACATGTGTGACCCCTAACTGCTCAAAATCCAGAGAGTTAATAAATAGCACAAGGAATTAGTTCTGGAAATGTTGTTATTTTCAAAGTAAAATACATGGCTTAAGGCGGTTCTACTGCTTCTATTTTAAAACTTGGAGATGGCAATTCTGGCAAGCTCAGCTCCAGCTCTTTCTTGAAGGTAATGGGGAGCAAGTAATAACTTTTCAAACAATTTTCTAATGCTTTTCTGCAGTAGTTCTCTCAGAAACATTTTTTCTTTAACTGTAGCCAACTAGATACTGAGTTCTGATACGATGATTGCAAGAATGGTCTTCTGTGAGTTTCAAACAAGCAGCTTTGAACAGACTATATAGCTGTGCAATGTGGTTGCACTGAATGCCAGAAATAGGCTACAAGCTCTGAAGTTATTCCAAGGTAATTACCAGAGCAAGGGGAGAAATAGTGTATGGTGATGGTTACCACCTTCTATCCAGAGCTGCACTTCAGTTATGCTGTGTAACTATTAACCAGCTTGTTCTGGTGTCCCAGTTCCAGACACATGAAAAATCCTGTACATGAGAGCCTGCCAAAGCCAGCTGGAGGGACTGCAGAGGGAAACATCCAACCTTGCTTTGAGGAGGAGGGGACTCCAGAGTACCACGAGCAAATAGCACCTAAAATGTACTCTTGCACAACTCCAACCTATAACTACCAGCACCAGAGGCAGCTTTTTTATAGTTCTTCACATCCAATACCAACTAGCAATTCAGGTGGTTTATATCCTAGTTGTTGTCCCATATTTTTCTCAAGCATTTCTACCCATTATAAGAGTAGTATATTGGTAGGACAGAACTGAGAAGCTGGGTCTAGATAATTCATAGCAGTAGAAATGTTGTGATTCCACAATGGACCTGTGTACTAGAAATCATCTCCTCTTCAATGATTCCTGGCTACAATATCCCGGTGACCTCTGTAGTAGTGTTCAATCCTCATCCCTCATTTTGCAGTGGGTAAGCCTGCAGCTCAGTTGTGCAGGTTGGACCTAGCTGAAGTGAAATGGCCTTTGCCATATAGTCTTACACCCCTACCTTTGCTGAAGACTGCAGGTATAAGCAGTGGACCAGAGTCACTGTCTCAGTCCTTCCTTATGACACAGAAAAACTGCCAGGAGGAAGGGGGAGATGTTAGAATGAAGAAAGAACAGGTATAACAATAATCAGAAGTTTACTCGTATCTATTCAGTAGAGAGAAAGAATTATAAAATAAGCTTGATCTGCAGTCATCTGATTCACAGACTTTGAGGTCAGAAGGGAGGACTATTATATCATTATCATCATCCAGTCTGGCCTCCTGCATGTCTCAGGCCAAACAGCCTCACCCAGTCATTTCTGTACCAAGCCCATAACTTCATTTTGAAATATACAGCACAAATGCAGGCTATGCAGAGAATGCATTGAGAGCAGCCCTGAGGAAAAGGACTTGGGGATGCTGGTGGATGAAGTGCTGGACATGAGCGGGCAGTGTACACTTGCAGACCAGAAAGCCAACTGTATCCTGGGCTACATAAAAAGAAGTGTGGCCAGCAGGTCCAGACAGGTGGTTCTGCCCCTCTCCTTTACTCTAGTGAGGCCCCAAGTGCAGTGCTGTGTATAAATCTGGGGTTCCCATCACAGGAGAGATGAACCTGTTGGAGTCAGTCCAGAGAAGGGCCACAGAGATGATCAGAGGGGTGGAACACATCTCCTACTAGAAAAAGCTAAGAGAATTGGTGCTTTTCAGCCTGGAGAATAGAAGGCTTCCTTGTGACCTTAATGGGGTTTTTCAGTACCTGAAGAGGGCCAACAAGAAAGCTGGATATGGACTTCTGGGACAAGGGCATGTAGTGACAGGACAAGGGAGAATGGCTTCAAACTGAAGGAAGGTAGGTTTAGATTACATATATGATACAAATTGTTTCCCCAGAGGATGGTAGGACACTGGAACAGGTTGCCCAGAGAAGTTGTGGATGCCCCATCCCTGGAAGTGTCCAAGGCCAAGTTGGATGGGGCTGAAAGCAACGTGGTCTAGTGGAAAATATCCTTGCCCATGGCAGGGGAGTTGAAATGAGATGATTTTTAAGATTGCTTTCAACTCAAGCCATTCTATGATTCTATAATACTAGCATATCCTGAGCAAATATCTGCATAAGATTTTTTCTGATTGACATCAACTGCAGCAAAGTTTGCCCCTATTCAGCTATCTCCATCCCTTCAAAACTACATATTTACAAAGGACTTTCCTAATGATAACACTTAAAGCAGAATTGAGATGTCACTGAGCTCAGCTTTTCCAGCTCATAGAGTGAATTTCAAAGAGTGAATTTCACTCTTTCCACACCTAGTCACTGATGTTTTATATAGTCGGATCAGCTGAAAGGAAAGCAGACAGAAGTCACAGGACTGACCTGCTGATCTCCCTTTCTATGGACAATATCCTAAGAGAATAAATGTGGGTAGATGCTTTGTAGTTTGTCTCAGGCCAGTGAGGCAGACTAGGTGGTACAAAGCCCTTTGTTTGTGTTTGTAAGGCTGTGATTCCTCAGCCATGGTGTTTGCATTGGCTCCAGTTGCTCTCTAATGCAATGCAGAAAGCCACATGCTGATGTGATAAGCCCGAGGAGTTCAGTAGGAGATTTTGCAGCTGGACAGGACATTGCAGTGTGAAGCTTAATTGGAGATGGAATGCTTAAGTGCAGGAGCTATCTGTGACTGCTGTGGTTAAAGACAAATTACTTGGTTTGTCCACTGTCAATTGCAGAGAAGCAAGCAAGGCTTCAGCAGTAGCACCAATTAACAGGAGCTGTAAATTATTGCACGGGCTCTTGATTAGAGATCCCAGTTCTGTGTGGAATTTCCTGTCTGAATATGAAGGGGCTGAATGGAACTGGCAGTGTAAAACAGCCAGTGAGTGAAAAGGCTGGCAGCAGCAGAGCGCAAGTAAGAATGAGAAATTTCACGATGCCCAAATGCATAGATTTGGTTGTTTCTCTCTTACTGTGATATCCTCTGAAACCTAAGAAAGGCTCAAGGAAACCCTGGACTATGCAGCACAGGAATTGGAAAAGTGATGATGGATGCCTATAGGGAATCAGTTATAAAATCATCTTCTCAAGAACAGTGTGGGATAAAATGGGAAGTGGGTTTGTCAAAAGAAGAACCATGTACAGAATCATTTAAGCAAAACCTTCAGCTTCTATGTTGATAATTTATTTTCTTGTGCCCACTTAGAAACTTGTTGTGATAAATGTCAATTTTTATCAGAAATTCTGCCTCCTTTCTTCGTTTATTCAATCTGGTGTTAGGGGGAAAGTGTAACATTTTCTGCTCTTTCAAGCCAGAAATGAGCAGAGTTGAGTGATAGTACCGCAGAGAGATTGCTGATTTATGTCTTTACTTCAACATCTCTGGTTTTTAGCTTATCTAGCCTTGATCAAATGAAATAATGCTGGAGTACAGATATGACATGAACGTTGCTTAATGACCATGTTCATCTAGTATTAGAAGCAATTTGGCCTTAATTGTCCTTAAGTTTGACAGATGCAACCAAAATCCTCTGCCAAATCTTAGAACATATATGAGTTGGTATTTGCATTATGACTATGCGCATTACACGAGAGGAAGAGGAGATTTCACACTATTTCTTCATTCTGATCTTGGTTAACAAGAGTGAGAATTGTGATCCTGAGTTTTGTGACATAGATGCCTGTCCAATTTCCTTGCCACTACTGTAGTGGTACTGCAGTAAATCTCGTGGAGACTGATGTGAACTAATCACTTAGGACTCAATTTTTTAAAACTATTAGAAGTACTCAGTACTTTTGGTGAAGAATTCTATATCTGGATTTAACACCTAAAACTGTTTCCAAGATTCTTGTGTCCCAACTATTCCTGTTACAGCGTGACAAAATTTTCAAATAGCTGCAGCTCAGTGTGCTCCTCTCCAAATCTAGCCATTTAGTTTAGTGCCTAAAATGAGATAAGAGGTCCCGTCAACATATGTCCTGTAGCTCTGTGTCCTCGTGCACATTACAGGCTTTGTAGAAATTATGCCATTTATGTGCAGACTTTGGTGAACAATTTATTGAGTTGCTGTATTTTCTCATGTAGACATTTCAGTGAGCTTGATTCACTTATGTATTCCTGACCATTTCCTATCCATGTGTTCCTGTGCCAATATTATCTTTCAAATAGCTTTTGCCCTCTCTAGTGTAAGCCCTTTAATGTATTTATACAGTGTAATCATCTCTCTCTCTGTTTTCATTTACTGAACTGCGTGAGACAAGATCTTTAGTACACTGGTTCTCCATTCTCCTCCTTACCCTAGAAAGCTTTTCTCAGCTCATGTTACTGTCTGAATTAATCTTTTGGGTATGTGGTGACCCAAACTGTGCAGAGATTAAGGTCTCACCATCGTGTGATATCAAGATATTAGTGGCACCATCTTCAGGGATTCTCTCCTTGATATGTCCCAGGATCTTATTTCCTTTTGTGCTAGTGCATCAGGCAAGTACCCTTTCACTATATTCAAATTGAATGTCTATATGCAAGATCACTTTCTCTCATAAGTAATTAATGAGTTCCTTCCTCATAACAAATGTATCTGTATTTAAATCTCTGATTATGAACTGTATATTGCTTATTTCATTTCATCTCATTTCTGACTCCAGCACTTAAGATGAATCACTCCTTTCAGTATGACTTTCAAAATTTTTTTGTATACCCAGTTCCTCCTAATTGTGTGTGTTCAGCAAATAATATTAGCATGTTCATTTTTGTTCCACGATAATTATCTAAAAATATAGATAAATATAGTATTAAACATGTAAAATTAATAAAGAAATTTTAGTTCTAGTTCCTCTAATCTGTCTCTTAAAATTCAATGGCTGTCTTAGCTTGGTTTTTACTTCTGTTGTAATATTGGTATCAGTCTCCATTTTAACTCTTTTCCAGTTAGCACCACATTAAATGTTTTTTCTAATATAGACACATCTATTTTTTTATCTAGAAAACTTGTTGTCAATTAAATCTCTTAGTTTTGGCTGAAACAAACTATCTCTTTTAAAGCTAGTTTCCTTCCTTTTTATTATCTTCTGCTTTTCAAGTATTCCTTCCAAAATCTTGCGTACTATTGCAGTCAGCCTTTTATTTTCCAGAGCAATTTTTATCCC
Source organism: Pyrocephalus nanus (assembly GCA_038380795.1). Taxonomy (NCBI): domain Eukaryota; kingdom Metazoa; phylum Chordata; class Aves; order Passeriformes; family Tyrannidae; genus Pyrocephalus; species Pyrocephalus nanus. The sequence goes on along the minus strand of CM076265.1, from coordinate 43,250,353 downwards.
TTAAAAATATTGTTACTATATATGCTCTTCTCCAGTGGTATGGTACCATTCCCATCTGAACCAATTCTTTTAAAATCCTTGTAATGAAAGCTGTAACTACACCTGTCAATTCTTTCAAAGTTTAGGGAGGGAGCTCATCAGACCTCCTGGTCTCAGCACAGTAACCTCTCCAAAATGTTTTCTTACCTCATTAATGTTAATTTCCATTTCCACCCCCTTCTTTTGGTTATCTAGCCTTCCTCCTGCACCCTTATCACTGTGCTCTGCATCATCATTATTAAAGAGAAGGGGCAAAATATTCATTAGGTTTGGCACAATGTCTAGATGCACTAATGTTTAATTATCACCACAGCCCCACTTCCTTGCTCTTTATATGCATACATGTGGTTTGCTTTTGCTCCAGTATGTAACATTACCCCTGAAGATTATTTCTGAGAAAGGTAGGACCCACTGAGACCCAGCTTTCCAGGTCAACTAGTCTTGTGTTGGCTTTATTGGGCTTTTATCTTAAATAAAGAGTTCTAATTGTAGGGCAGAATTAAACAGTGACACTGACAAAATAAGTAATCTCTGTAACAAACAAAAATATTTCTCATTTTGGTGGCTTAAATGTTAGACAAGGGATGAAGCTAAAACTCCTTCAAAAATTCAAAGATTAGGGCAAGGTCCTTTTCTGTCAGATTTAAAAGTTGATTAGTGTCTGCGTGATACCTAAACTATCTGGGAGTGAAGAGAAAAAAATAAATCTTCAACACTTACGTTAGTGCAGTGGCACAACCACATTTCCACACATCATGTGCTCTGCTCAAGCGAGGAAGGTGAGGAGAGGAGCTGGGCAGGGCCACCCAATGGTGGAAAGAGGGTCTCCATGGGGATGAGGTGTCTGATGTTCCAGGGAGCTGTGGGTGTGGTCACTAGCTCATTTTCACTCTTTCTGCACTTCTTTTCCCTTTCTTACTCCTTCTGCTTCACCACACTGAGGATATAGGACCTGCCTCCACAGCATCCCATGCCTGGCTCCTCATAGTAGGGGGTGGGAGGAGAGGAGTTGAGGCCAAGGCCTGTTTCTGCTGCAGGGAAGAAGAAAGACTAAGAAAATTGAGAAGAGCAGGAGCCAGAGGTTTTCTAATCCTTCCACTGTTAAGGGTGTGGGAACCACTGTTTGCAGGAGAACCCTTGGCAGGACAGGGCTAAGGACCCAGAGTGCTGTGGCGGGTAAGAATCAGCTACTGGAGGCAGAGCAAGCAATCTCCATCCCTTGCTCAGGGCATCCAGGAATCTGCCAAGCTGCCGATTAGGTACCATTGGCTACCTTTTTGGTTTTGCTTTTAGCTGCCTTTATATATTCAAACTTAAATGCACACAGTGGCACTCAGAAGAGTCTACATTTGCTGGTGTAGACTGAGACTGTGAGGTCCAACTGCCTTTAGGAATTTCCTCACTGGTAGAAATCTCAGCATGGATAGCATTTGAGAGGGTAGGTACCCGTAATAGACACCTTTTGGCTCAGGCCCTAGGATTTTTTCCTTGTTTTCAAAAACATGGTAGTTAAGAAATGCACTGTGTCCTGAAACATCTTAAGGCAGATTTTGGAGCAATGGAATAATTTAATGTATAAGCAGCAGAGACAGATAACACTTAGGTGTCTTCAGTGCTCCATACCAAAAGTGAGCAGTGTAGGATAAGAGGAGATCAGTGGTTACTAACAAAGAGTAATTCATAACATAAAATGAACATGTTGAAGCAGGTATTTCAGCAAGTAGCTGTTTTGATTATTATCTGAAATGCAGATAATGTGTAAGCTTGGACTTGCCACTTTCACAGGTTTCAGATTCTGTTAAAATGGATCTTTAAAACTTTGTTTTCTGGTGACATGAAGAGGATAACTCTCCACAGCAACACTGACATGGCCAGAGGGAGCAGGGTAGCTCTGAATCTGTGTTCAGGCTGATCTGGTGGACCTGTGAGTCTTTAGAAAAGATGGGGTATATGCTATACTGTCATTAAGTGCAGACATCTGATAGTAGTTAAAAATAATCTGTACAACTCTTTCTTTTCGCAAAGGATAGGTATCTAGCCAGGCAGCTGCCAAGCTTTGGGCCATTATCCACATGCAGAAAAGTAAGTCTAGAATTTAAAATTAATCCTCTTATTCTGAAACAATTTTTATGTGGTTGGATAATGGTGAGTGTGATGGTGAGATATACATATTCTTACAAGAAAAAGTGGTAAGAAGAGTGCCAATTTTTAATGAAGCGAAAGAAATTCATGTTCTTTCACAAGCAGCAAAAGTATTCTTGATTCTCTTTATCAAAACTTGGACCTCCTCCTGAGAAGCCCAGCAGAAATATTCGTTCAGTGCAGGAAGCAAAAGTATTTCTATGTGTTTGTGCTTGCAGTGTTCTGGCTCTGCTACACACGCATTTGTATGCTTTGTGGTAGGCATGAGCCTTCAGGAGGCTTGGGATGGAAAGGGAGCACATGACAGCGCACAGCGAGCAGAGGCGTATGGTCTGTCCAGCAGAGCAGACAACTGGAGGTGTCAGTGTGTTTGTCATGCCAGCCAGTGACAGGCTTCCTCACTCCACTGTGCCTCAGGGCTGCACAGCGCTGCCTCCAGGGTAGTCAGTTGGCTCAGGAAGTGGGACACGAAGTTGGCCCAGGGTGCTTCATTGCACCGCCTTTGCAGCAGGCCCTTCACCAGCCAGCCAGAATTAGGATCTGGGTGGGAAAGTTTACATAAAAGAAGTAGGGGGGCTTTACTGGAGGCTTTGCTTTCATGAACCCACCACTCCTCCTCCTCCCCCGGACTGATTTGTTTGTTCAGCCTTGGTTGCCTCCAGCAACACATTATTAGTGTGAACTATGGTGTATCCTGGGAGACCTGCAGGATTCTCTGCAAATCTTTTGAGTTCTTCGTTTCCAAGAAAGGAGAGACACAAAGGCATTTCACTCTGTTGACGCAGTTGCATATACACTGTTCCCTTTCTTTGAATGTTGGTGTGTCTCTTTAGCAATGCTGTGACTGGACTGCACAGACTTCATCTTGCATCTTTGTCTCAGTCAGTAGATTATACTTTTCTTGGTAAAGTCACCAAACTTCACTGCTTTAAAGGCTGTATTGGAAAACTTGCTTAGCTGAAGATATTTCAGCAGAGCTGTGTACTTGTTATTGTTGTACACACAGAGCAGTCCTTGCTGATGACAGACCTCAGGCTTTTGGGGTAAATCTGGCCTTAAGGTAAATACAGACTGTGTTACTCATGAGCAGTTTTCTGTTTAAATTAGCATGGCTAAAAAAGCAGTGAAGACACAGTGACATGGATTGACAATATGGGTATGTTCTCAGGGCTCTGCTAAGACCATACATCTCTGCTAAAATCTATGCCACTGCAAATTCTTTAGATGTAAGAAGTGTTATGAGAGCTTCCCCATGGTGTGATCAAACCCTGCAGAGTATGCTTTTGATCTCTGCTCAGTTTGAAATTACATGATTCAGCTTTAGCTCCTTTGGCTCTTCTGTGTCCTGGGATTACAGGGACCAGCCTATGTGTCACAGCATAGTTAAAACATCATGAAGAGCAGTTGATTTCTTGATTAGTCACATATGTGTCCAGAAATGGACAGCATCAGATGAACTGATCTCCCATAAAGGTCAAGGCAGCTTAGCTAGGAGAGGTCAGTGCTCCAGTAGTTTAGACATCAACACCAGACGGCTTCTCAGTAACAGAGCAGTCAGAGGCAAGGCACATGAATGCATCAGTGTGGATGCACTCATGCACAGTGGATGCTAATGGAGGGCTATGGAGAGGGCAGTGGAGTTAAGGCAATGCAGAGAAGGTGTCTTGAGTATAATCTGCTTGCACTAGGTGATTCAGTTACCAATTAGGTGCTGAAGAGCCAGGCAGTTTCTTCTGTGTGCTCACATTAAGGCAGTGTGTGTTTTGAAGGAGTTTTGCAGTAAAGGACGCTGGGCACAGCTGATTTCTAGAGCTGTAATAATGCAGGGCTTTGGCATGCTCATAGCTGTGCCCTCACCCTGCAAGGCCATCCTGTACCTGTGAGGAGCTGGCTGCCAGCTGCAGCTGAGGCTTCAGCTGTGCCCTCTGTCACCCTGCCAAGCTGCTCCAGATCTGGCAGAGGCTGGGGGACTGCTGGGGCTAAAGGGTGAGTTGTGCTCTGCTGAGATTGACAGTCCAGCTGCACCACAGAATGAAACCAGTTTGTCTCGCATATCTGAACAACCCAAACCTGAACTAATGGAGCAAACAGGTGTGAAGGGAAAAGGGTTTTGCCAGAGCCACTAGCTCCTTGTACACTAGATAAAAGGAAAAGCAGGTCAGTAGAAATCAACACATTCCTCATTAGATGGAAGGGAGAGGAGTTCTTCAGTGAGCAAAGGGACTGGAGATTAACCAGCTGATTCCTGGATCATTCTCAAGTCAAACACCATGAGACCAGGTCCCATCAGGCTTCTCCTGCTGCCCCTGGAAAGCCAGCTCATGTGCCTATTGATTTCTTTTCCCAGGGAAGAAGTAAGAAGGAAGAAAATATAAGGACGGATGGCTAGGCTATACTTTTTCTGTGTTTGAATTATTTCTTAGTATGTTAAATAGTGAACAGCTTTAATCCCTATGCTCCAGCCTATCCCCTGCCTTACAGAAAAGTTTCAAGGAGGCTCTTGAACCTCCTGGCTGCCAGTGCTCTAAAAGCTCTTAAACCCACAAGGTTCCTTTTCCCTTCCTTCGCCTTAGGATTTTCTCTCTTCCTGTACATTTTCCTCGTCTGGGTCCTGCTCTACTTCTATTCCTTTGCAACTTAAAATAACTTAAATGCTTAAGAACTGTGATGCCGGTGGTTTCAACTTGTGTCTAGTGGGTGACCTGCTGCATCTTGCCATCTGGCATGGAAGGTAAAATGGGCAAAGGGACTGTCACTCTCCTTTCCATAGCAGAAGGCCCCTCTGCATGCAGAAGAATTTCTTCATATTCTACTTCAGAACCTGAATTTCTCTTCATCGACTGGATAATTGCAGTAGCCCTGTTGCAAAGTAATGAAGTAATGGTACTCTTTGAGAAAATACATATGAATTCTAACAACAGCTAATGCTATACTGGAGTGCCCTGCAGCGTCATTTAATTTTCATTAGTGATGATAATTTTTACACTTCACAGGAATCTGAAGCTGCAATTTTTCCCTAGCCATTTTCTCTTTTGTATGGTGCTCTAGAACTTTGGCTCTTGTATCTGGATTTCTACAATTGCATTAAAAAAGTGTGTTATCTTTAAAACTCAGTTTTAAGGATGAAAATTTTCTGGATATTTTCATTTTTCAGGTTTCATTAAATCATTCTTCCACCCCCCAGAAAAATAAATCTTTATTTTCTGAACTCAAACACTATGACTTTAGTCCCACTTAAATTAGTGTAAATTGGGAAAATGCCATTCAAGTCAATGAACAAGTTTTGGAGGCAGCTGCTCACTATCCTTAATAGTGTAACCATCTATAGCCCCCATGCAACAGGCTAGAGAGCCACATGGTACAGCCAGATTTGCCAGGCTCACACCAAGCCTGTCATCTAACCAAAATGAATGTGTAAAGTAAGTTCTTTTGCCATTTTTAATCTAATTGCCCACTAATCACCAGGAGGTAAATATTCCTCTCTATCTTTCATGAAAAATGCAAGAACTTTACACTCCCTATATATTCCTTTAGTTTTTTGTTTTAAAAGTCTTCCACACAAAATATCACAGCTCTGTTTGGAAAATGCTATATTCTGTATTTTTTCATATAAGTGGAGCTGGCGTTGCAATGTGTTTAAAGTCAGTTTCCATGTTGACTACATACAACGGAAAGGGAAGATGTTTAAAAAGAGGAAAACACTATGGTGAAAATACAGAAATGGTTCCCAAGTTGTATGCTTAATCTGCCAGTACAGTTGATTTTAAAGGAAATTTCAAGTCATCACTTGTACAAAACAGTGAAAAAGTCATGAAAGTGGTGAAAATACAAATTCTGTTGAAAAATAACTGCTAGAATCACTGAAACAATGAACTGTGGCCACAGTATGTTTCGTGCTACCTCTCCATCCTCTGTGATGAATGGCAGGACTGTTGAGAACTTTAACGATAAAGTAATTTTTAATTCCTATGATGAGGTAAGATGGTGTGAACAGTGAAAATCCTCCAACATAATTTTCTACTCTGTATTTTCTTCTGCTGCAGTTTGAATACAAAGGCTGCCTTTATCAACTGCATGTTTTTGTCCTCTCAGCTTCTCATACTTTATAATTTGACTATGAATTTTAAAGAATGTAGCAGAAATTAGAAATTAGCACCCTTTGTGTCCTATTGAAAGCAGAGCAACCCCTCTTCCTTAGGCACTGCAGAATTCCTTGCTAATAAGGCTAACTGAACAAGTCTTCATTAAACTTGGTGTTGCTGGGCTAGAGAATTTGTCTCCATCAGCCTCTCAGACCATGACCTAGACAAATCAACCGTAATGCCTCAGATGTGAAAAGCCTTTGTTTGGCTTCGCACATTCTTAATGCAATTAGTAGCTCTGCAGCTCATCTCTTTGGCCAAGGTAGTCATGCTGTCCCTTGCTGTAATTACTGTTCTTGGGATAAGTCACTTGGAGCATTCCTCAAGTGATTCAGTAAAATGAGTTTTTAGCCATGTAACTCCCAATCCCGTGGAAATGAGCAGCAGATAGGGATAAAGCTGGTCACACCCAGTTATCATAGTCATTCTGTATTATTTGTGCTGGCAACCTAATAGGAAATGTAATAGGACAAAATTTCCTCTAAATTGGTATAAAGAAACTCACTTATGCAATATGTCTGTCATTAAGGTGACTGATGCCTTTCTCAGCTTCCAAACACTGTGATCCATACATTTACCACCTCTTCTTTCAAACAGGAGTAAATTATAATAGGTGTGACTTCTGTGTAACATGGCAGACTCCACAGGAGTATTTCATTAAAAATCATCTTCCACTTGAAGATAAATTGTAAAATATTATTGTAAATAATACCAAATAAAGCAGACAGCTTTTTGTAATAGTCATTAAAGCCTTAGGAGCCATTTCACAAATATGTTATTCCGTGACTATACTCCAACTTCCTTGTGTCAGAGTTTGCTTTGCTCCAGAAGAATGAAAGGCTGGAGTTTTAAATTGTATTTCTTCCTCATAAATCCTGAGGATGATGCATTTACTTAGGCACTGGTTTTACTATTTCTTCAGATTAGGTCTCTGTTCTGTTCAGTGTTACTGAACTGGAGGTAGCAGTCTGATTTTCATTCATTACTGCCAGGAATTAAGATTTCAGATTTCTTGCCCCAGGCACTGTTTGAGGCCTTTCTCTCTTCTATGCCTTAAAGTCAAAAGGCAGTAGAAGCAAGCCGCAGGTGAGCCAGCATGGTCTCTTTCTGTGTGTCTATGCACATAATTATCTGTATTTCTCTATATGTGTATGTGTGTGCATGTGTACATGCTATTATTTGTAGATTTTTGCAGGGCATCAAGCAAAAATTTTTTATTGGAAGGGATGGGCAAGCATCAAACCAACCCAACTGATTAAGTCTTCAATTGGACAGGTCTTAACAGTTCCACTCCTGGCTTCTTTACCCACCCCTTCTGTCTCTGTGCACACAGATCCTGATCTCCTCAGCCCACAGCATAGATTGCTTCACAACATCAGGAGAAACATTTTCTGTCAGGTGGAATCCAACCAGTATGTTAGGAAAATAACATTGTCCAAATTTTCTCAACCAGTCTCATCTGTGGGGGACAGAGCTCCTGCCTGCAGCTCAGAGTCAGAGAAGGGCTTGGTCACTTGTGGAAGGTGATGGGATGTGTGGATGTGAAGAGATCCATTTCTAATCACAGCAAGGTTTTGATGGATTTAAATGGTTAGGACACCCTTAGGTATGAAGGAGGCATCTCTGAGAGTTCCCAGCATGAGAACTGGACCAGATGGACAGTGGTCTGTGACCTAGGAACTTCTCTACACATATTCCTTCTCACAGACCTTAAACACTTACCAGCAAAATGCTGCTTCAGGCATATGGAAATATGCAACAAACAGAAACCCATCAGAGACCATGTCTCGTAGATCTCCCAGGTATCAGTGGATTTGGCTATTCATATTTTTAGTCATGAGAAGCTGTATTTAGCTCTGACTAGTGCCTGGGTTGTGCCATGCATTACAGAGCTCAAGATTATCTGGCTTTCAGATAATCTTTCTCCTAATGTATTTTGATCCCTTTCATTCCCTATGTGGTTTTTTGTTTGCATTGATTATATTCCAGCCTCAACCATCTTGTCCTGCCAGAATGATACTCCAGAAACCAATTCTAGACAACTGAGCTTTAATTTTGCCATCTTTTTCTCCCAAGAAAAGCATCCTGAAATGGCAACTGTTCAGAAGACACTGGTTGCAAGATAAATTATGAATACAAGCCAAATGCTGCTGACTGTGAACAGTGTTCGGCTGAGTTGTACAGGCTGGGCTTGGTTCCTTCTCTTTCTCAACTGCTTCAGGATGAACACAGGCCAGCAGCAACAAGATACTCTTAAAGAGCAAGTCCTTATCTGTTATCTGTGCTTCAAAGGCCTCAGGAAACAGAGTTCAAACAGGACTTTCATCCAGCTTTCATATTTTGTAAGGATGAATAAAATAAAAGAATTATGAAGTGTGATGAAAAGTAGACTTTTCCATGGGTTGATGGGAGAGCTTAGGGACTCTTCAGTGATTTGTTCTGCAACAAGATCCATTAGGCTGCCAAACAGGCCCCAGCAGTAAAAGCTCCACTGGTTGTCTATCTGTAATAACATTTACCAGAGAAGTGTCAAACATCAGAAGGACAGTCTTAGAAGAGATGAACTAGACACCCAATATTTATCAGCTGTTTTTAGTTTTCCTGTAGGGGTTGTTGGAAAAGTATTGTGGCCATACTGGATATTGACAGAATTTCCATCAAGGTCCAAGATGGGTTTTTGACAGATTGGACCCAAACTTGCAAAAGCAGGGTGGATAGGATCCTTCTCTAGGATTAGAGACATGAAGCTCAGGTGAAGCTCTTGTGTAAAGAAGTAGAGAGTTGAATTTAGGTTTCCCACAGCAAGCAGAGCCTGAGTTACCACCCTAACATGCATTTTGAAGTGAATTTATGCTTTGCATTTTTCACAACAGCTGCTGAGAGTTGCTGAGAGGGTGCTGAGAATCTCTCAGCTTAGAGATAATAACAGCACTGTAGTGCATGTATTTTTTGGAAAGCAGGTTTTTTTTTTTTCCACAAATCTGATTCTACCCCCAATTTGAGTTAATTAATGTGCACATTTCAAAATTTTTTTTTAATATTACACAGGGGGTCAAGAGACTAACACCTCATGAGGAAAAAAGACTATTTCCTGAGAAACAAGCTTGCTTCAGTATGTCCATGACATCCCAGCACCCCATGCAGTGCTCTGTGGTGGTGGCCAGATTAATTATGGACCCTAATTGGGAACAAGAAACAAAAGAGGGAGTCTAGGGAAAGATGACTTCATCTCCCTTCTCTTCTTACATTGCTGTTTCGCACAAAAAGATTGAGGCAACAGACAGAACAGCAGACAAAATTATCTACATAAAGGCTTCCCTTGGCTGAGGACAGCAAAGATATAATAAGAAAAGGAACATTGTTCACCTGGAAAGTTACATAAACATATCTGAGTTTTCATGTTTCTCAGTTTGTTTAAACCCCACACCTTTAAAAGTTTTTGTTCAAGAAGTTTGTCCTTGGGCTAATTTCTCCATCTCATTCTGCTTTAGCCTCAACTTGCTATAAGCCTTGGAATTTTTAGCCTCTGTGAAACAAAAAGTGCTTTTTCTTACACTGATAGAGAACGCCCTGTCTGCTACATGAAGTTGTTACAACAAGGTGTAGGAGGAAGTGAGCCGTGACAGTGTTACATAAGGGATAGCTTCATGGTTGGCAGACTTGGGGATATTAGAAAACAAGTGTTCCTGTTTTTCTATTAATTATCCAATTTCAAATGAGTAGTATAGGCTCAAATTTTCAAAGGCCTAGACAGAGAGACTGGCACAAGGAGGGACAGCATGTGGCCACTCCTAATATGTTTGTTTGGGGTTTTTTCTGAGGAAAGGCATCTAACCACTGATTCTGAACTCTTGCCTGCCAACACAAATGTATCCTTTTACTGAGGAAGTTGTGTCTTTTCTGCAGGCTGACAGGCACCAGCTTTGCTGCATGCTGTTCAGCACCTTTCCCACCTGAAAGACTCACAGTCGTCCCTACAGTCCCTGATCACGTAGTCATTCATTCTATCATCTAGGTGCCATCCCTCTTCCCCATCATTTAATTCTGAATCACCGTTGTACCAACACCCAGAAGTTGTAGCTTGGCCTTTCCCTGTTAGTTGTGCACCCTATCACACTCCACCATTCAAACCAAAAATCCATTTACCTTCTGTGGTTAATTCAGTGTGCTTAAATTTATTTCTCTACTGATACAATTTAATGGGTGAATGTCAAATCAATAATTTATCTGTAAGCCAGATACTTTCTGGCATGATTTCCCAATTATCCAGATAACTTTGCCTTCAAACAATCTATCTGTTTTCCCCAGTGTGTGTCAAAGTCCCAAATATATTTTGTTTCTACATAGTAATCACTAAGGGGAAACGAGAAAAACCCAAATAACCCTAGAAATGTCACAACAGAGCAGAAATGTACTGGCTGTTTCTCAGAGGCACTGACAGATTGTTCCTGTGATTTGCAGTCTTACAGCCAAACTGCTTGGGGCAGAGGTGAGGCAAGAAAAGAAAAAAATGTGGGCTAAACCAGGACAATTGGGAAGACCTAGAGGTGTATTTGAAAGGTGGAACACTCTGTGTTAGTGGACCTGGCTGTTTGGTAGGTAACTTGGGTCTCCTTCTCTCAAGTGGCTTTTTTGGGGGAAGAATTGCCAAGAACTTCCTGGATCAAGTCTAATCCCCTGCTATCACAAATGGACATATCCTGTTATTGCTGTCATAAAATTATCTTACTTGGCGTTTAAAAACAGGGGGCTTATGCCCTTCATTTTCCATCTGTAAGATTGCACTAGAATCTCATCCTTCCAACAATCAGAAACTGCCCCCTTAATTTCAGTTCTTTGGTTTGAGATAGACTTTTGTCTGTGACTATGAGAAATGTAGGAAAATGGTTCCAATGAGACTAAAAATGACTGGCTGACTGACTGAGTTCTTTAAAATGTGAAATTTACTTTGCATTTAAAAGTTATCTTTGTATTTACCCATCCTGGAGTAAATCCAAAACAGTTCACCTGAGAGGACAAAAGGAAATTCCAGTCCTAAAGACAGCTGGTGTCTGAAGAGTTAACTGGACACGGTGATTCAGCTGCTGACACGGGGAGCAGCCTGCTGCATTTCTGCAAGGTGATCAGCTGAAATGTTTGGGAGTTTGGTTTAGTTTCACCCCCAAAAGCGCGCCTTTTACATGGAGGAGGATCCCCAAAACTTTGAAGTTTTGTTCGACGGGGTTTAACGTGAAGTTCGGCACCCGTTCGGCTGTTCCCAGTCTGTCTGTCTCCCACCTCCTACTTTTCTGGGTGTGCCAGATCTGCCCACAACCTGCACATTTCCCCATATCCCCGCCCTGCCTAGCCGAGAGGGGCGGGCTGGCCGGCGCGGGAACGGGGCTGCTGCTCCGGAGAGTGGGGCGCCGGCGCGGACGCCTTTTCTGCCCGGGTACCCGTAGCCACGGACGACCAGGGACACGGGCCCGGGGGTAAAGCCAGCCCAGCTGACCGCAGAGCGGAAGGGACTTGAGCCTCAGGTAGGTGCAGTGAGGAAAGAATCCGTTCATCTTGGCGGTCTGGGTTTAGTTTTTTGTATCGCTGGGAGGAGGAGGAGGAGCGCATAAACTTCTTTTAGAAGCAAGGTACTGCTGCGGCGAGGCCAGTGCGCGCCAGGGCAGGCGGAGGGATGGCTGATACTGCAGAGAGAGGAGAAACTGGGTGAAACGTCTCAGCCCGTGAAGTCCTAGGGATCCTCCAACGCGATACCGCAGACTTAGGAAAGTTTTGTTTAGAGGCAGAGTTTGATGTTGTGAGCGCTGCTGGTAGAATGAGGCAGGGTATTGACGTTTGGTCCTCCGAGAACTAGTGATTAAAAAGGGAATCGTAAGTTGTATGTATGCAACTAAATCGGCTTGTCCTGTGCCTTATTCATAGCGCCTACTGCATTGGTACGATCGCACCGTGTTGTAAAGCCGAGGAGGATGTGGGGGAGGAGCGGTTTGGTTCGTGAACTTTCGTGGGAGGTTATTTCTTTTCTGATCAGACGGAGGAAGAGCCGACTGTTTCCCTGTTCATAAAAGTTTCTCTGTAGTAGAAGAAGATAAAATGAAACATACGAAAAGAGATATATTTATTGTCTCCAGATACTGCTAAAAGGATTTTGGAAATCTGTGTCTGCCCACTGAGGTCTTCGAGATAGGGAAGGTTTGGAAACAGGTTTTGCTGTGAGGTTAACAGCTCTGAGCTGCTCCGTATAGAATTTCAGTGGGTGAGTGAGCAATTCAGATTCGTCAAGTGCTGCATTGTTAGGGGACTCGGTATTTGTTGAAAGCACAAACAATGCAATGCACTCGTTTACGCAGGGATAAGCAGCTGGATTTACACAAAAGTGTACATTGGGAAGGGAGTTTTGAACTGCAAAAAAGCAAAATTCAGCTAAGTTGTGATCTGCAAGAAAGGATAATTTGATGCAAAAATTTTTTCTCCCTCTGTTATTTTCAACGTCACTTTCTACTGCAGTATCATTATGTCTAGGATCGTGTATGTCTGAGCACTTTGAATTCAGGTTGTGTGAGGACATCCTCACAGATAAGATTATATTTGGCCTCCTGAATATTGACCTGGCTTTCTTTGTAACTTTAACTTTCCATTCCTTACAGCTAGTTCCAAAATGCTCAATTTGGCATCAATTCTCCACACTCAATTTAGTCATATTAATATTTTTCTGTGAGGGAGCAGCACTAAAATTCATTCAACTGTTTCAAAATTCATCATACAATAGGGGAGTGAGATGAAGGTACTTAAATTACCATTACTATCTTTTTTCCCATGCAGATTAAAGGGTCAAAAAGCTTTAAAGCAATCATGTAGCTGGAGCTTCTGCATATCACAAACTGTATCACATCCCTGACTTAGTGTCTGTGAAAACTAGAATAATTTAACCTGCCTAAAACACTCCCATGATTTCACTGAGCAAGGTTTTTGGTAAATCGGTTCAGTGGTTAATTGCTCTTGATATTAAAACTCTGCATGATTTTTAATCTCAGTTTCTCCATGTTGCCTTCCAACTGTCACATATCACTTATTACTTTTATAATTTTCTGCATAGGTGCTTACAGACTGATTGTTCCTGAATCTCCTGTGGAGCAGATTAAATAGATTGAGCTTTTGTCTTTTGTCTTTTGCTGTGTGGTAGAATTTTTATTCCTTTATAGGTGTTTGAATCTTTTCTGAACCCTCCTCAGTTCTTCTATGTCCCTGAATTGTGGGAATTCTGGACAAAAGATCAGGTTGTAGTGGTCTGCTGAGAACCAGGCCATACTACATACACAAATTAAATTATTTCCCCCCTGCTTCATGTTTCTATCTTCTTAAATCCTAATATTATATCAGTTCTTTTAGTCTCAAGATTGTACCAGAGGTGATAATCATACAAATCTTTTCCAGAATCACTGCTTCTAAAGATGCCCTCCCAAAACATTTCCCTCCTTCCCTCTGACCCTCATTACCTGACTGAAATCCATGCATATTCTCCCTAAGTACATACTGCTGAACACACCACTATAAAACACCTTTACAGACAATAGTAAATGAGATGTACACAATTGTTTCCTTAAAAGTGGCTTCTACTGTCTCAGTGTAGCAAGAGAGGCTCCCTTTTGCCACTTCAGCAAAATTACTGCTCACAGGATACAGGAGTTCTGCTTTACATATCTTTTATCTGCTGCATCTTGAGAGTGCAGACAGCCTAACCAGCCGAGGAATATCTTCACTGAGTGGTGAAATCTACTTGGCATTTGGCCATCCACGGGCAGACACCCTTTCCAGGTGGTCCCTTGCTAGGAAATGAATGAAGTAATGCAAATAAAAAGAATCAACCTGAACTTTCTCCTTCACAAATTTAAGCTGAACTCCAGAGCTTCAGTAGAAGCTGGAAGCCGTTCAGTTGAGCTTAGCTTATTGTCTGTTTTGCAGCTGCCTCAGCATGTACAGGTTCCAGCTGGGACTAACAGAGAATCACTGAAATGTTGTCAGGAATGCTGATCCAGGAGACTCTCTGTCCTGACCTGAAGTTCACATACTCTCATGAGAGCTCCCGTTCTCAAAGGATTTTCAATCTGCTTTGCAGGCCAAAAAGACAATGAAGAAGCACTCAGACTTTGTACTTACATAGGTACATATATATATGTACTTATATAAACTTACAATTTACAAACTGTTGGAGTGGACAGCTGCTGCAGGCAGGCTCCTTGTTCTTCTAACTGAATCAAATGTTACGCTGCTTTTGGTGGTAAAGGGAATTGCTTTGTCTATTTCGTCATTGTTATCTCAATTTGTGTACTCAAGCATTACAATGAATAAGAAGGGAAATAAGAGGATAACAATTGATTTTTCTTTTCTTTCTTTTTTTTTTTTTTTTTTTTTCCTTCAAAGACCAATAAGAAAAAAAGTCTTGCCTATCACAAAAGCAACCAGAATTTTTCAGTTTGGACCATGAGACTTAAGTATGGATTATTAAAGTCTGCATACTCTAGAGCGACATGCACATACAAAGACTCGACGCTGAGAACCAAAAGTTAGTGAAAGCACACAGGATCTCAGTAGCTGCCCTCCTGTTAAACTCTACTCTGTGTTTACAGGGGATAACGCTATCTATATTTATTCTTTGTGCTGGGGAAGTGTTGCCGCTTCCACTGAATGACTTGCTAATGGTTCACACTGTAGCATGCTGTGCCGGAGAAAGAGGTAAAATATGTAGGGTTTGTTCTTGCTTTATGTTAAAATTGCGAACCCGGTAGTCAGCATCCTTGATCAGGCAGAGCTTCCTGTGAAATTACTACAACCAGGGACATCCCGTGTTTTCCTCATTACTTCTGGTGAACCCAGAAGGATGCCAGTTCCAGGCATGCTGCGCTTTTAACCTGTTTGGTGCGTGTTATTTGGTTCTGGTTCAAATTCTGTAATTAGCGCCCAGGCTTGTCTGTACAAGCCAGTACTCCGGAGGAGAGCCTTTCCCAAAAAACAGCCTGCACCCGCCGCCCTTCCCGGCTCCAGGGCACACGGCTCGTCCCCAGCCCGGCCCCCAGCCCCGGGCCGTGCTCCGGCAGGCAGGGGCTTCCACGGAGCAACTTGGGCAGGAATGGCTGCGCAGAGCCGGTGTCCGGGAAGGGGGCAGCCCTAGGGGGAAAGGGGCGGCCCCGCTGGGAGAGCAGCCCCCATGAGGGGTGGGCAGCCCCCATGGAGGGGGGGCAGCCCCGCCGGCGGCCCGGCGGTCCCTCCCGCTCACCCCGCTGCTATGGCAACAGGCCGGGAATGCCTCTGGCTCGGCCATCCCGGTCTCCGCTCCGAAGCCCCTGCTCGGCAGACAGCTCCATTGTCTGCCGGACAGTTGACTTTCCATCGGCTTTCAGCGAAGCAGCCTCTTCCTGAAGACAAAAGGCTCGGCACAAAGAGACTAAAAAGCGTTAAAAGTTTTCAAGGGGAAAAAAATCCCCTTCATTTATGTTTTAGCTGTAGAGGAGAAAAACGATTCTGTCTTCTCCTAAGTGATAGCTGGTGAAGGAGGAGAGGGGTCATAATTAGGTTTTACTGGGACTCGGTAATTGCTTCCTGATGCCTCATGAAACTATTCACAAGGAGACTGGCTTGCCCACAGGACCGTGGCACGGTTTTTACCGCAGCACAGTCAGGCTGCTGCCATCAGACAACTGTTTAGATCCTATAATGAAAGAGTTGAGTTTCAATTAGCTTTATGGGTGAAACAGTTTTCGTATCCAAAATCATCAGCAGATTTGACGCCAAGAAACAGTTTTGTTCAGATCCAGCTCAGAGACCTCAAGCACAGATTTGCCACGTGTCAATAGGTACCTTGTTTTCCAGGGTTGCCCCCTTATGTTGTGGTGTTGTGATGATGGGGAAGTTTAGGGGGAGGATACTGCTGAGTTAGTAAATACAGGGTTTAATCTTGCAAGCTGTCAGCATTTCTAGAGCATTAAATTCTGGTTCAAATAAACACACTCCCTTCCAGTACATTCTCTCCCCGTGTCTCAAGCAGAAACGTGCTTTCATTAAGATAATATGAGGGCAGAATTCTCCTTCATGACTTTAAGTGCTCATATGTGTGTTCCTGAAGAAATCCTACAAGAAATGCCATTTCCTGTGAGATGTTAAATTCAGGGCTTTCCATAAGGTGCATATCCTAGTCCACATGACTGGCATTTTTGTTTCCACCATTTGACCTTGATGGGACCTAGATGAGTGGTACAAACCTGGAAACTGGGGAAATGCAATCCAAAAGATCAGTTTACATTACCTTCCTAAATCACTTTAGATATTTCTTCTAAACTTATTAACCTAGTAGAAGTCTACTGGCGGTACTTTTTCATCTGACATCTATTTCTGACACTTTATCTAAATATTTTGTCCTCCATACCCAAATAAGCCAGTGGCCAAAAAACTTCCACCCGCCCCCCATTTTTGTAACAACTGAAAATGTTTTGCAGCATTATCTCATGATGAAGAAAAGTCTCTTTTCCTAGGATGTGATCAGAGTACTCCTTGAAGTGTTGGAACAGAATGCTCACTAGTGACCTGAGCAGTCATTCTTGTCTATAGCAATGTTGTTCTTCTAAGGTAACTCCTGTCAAATTTCCTCCACCTATCAGTGCCACTATGTAAGATATTGCTTTAGGGTATTTTAATTACCTGTTAAGTGTTTGTTGCTCATTTGTTTCTTGAATGATCATTTGATCTATTTATAGGAATACATTAATAATTATATTTTATTGTCTGGGTACCTTTTGTTTAAGTTCAACAAAGTCCTCTCATTATCCCATATTCCTCATTACTCTAATCCCTGTTGTTTCCTTTAGGCAGACATCAGTTCTTTCAGGACTCTTCTGCAAAATCTCACATGGCCCTTCAGAAAGCCGAGCTTTGTTTACAGGGCACAGCAGCTGTGGGGGCCCTGTTGTTTTCCTTCACATTGGTCACATTCTGTGCTCAGCTCTTGTCTCTCTGCTGCCACCAAACCAGCTACAGAGTTTGATGATAGAGACAGTAAGGTTTTCTATCACACTGTCCACCCTTTTCTTTTCCCTCTGGTCTTGTCCTGCACCCTGAAGAGACCTGCTAGGTCTCTTCCACATTTTAAGAATGCAGAAGTTTATTTCCACTTAGCTTTCTGTGGTGTATTTTGTACAGGGATTTCCCTGACACTATAGCCCCACCCCTTCCAGCTCTTGTACTTTGCCTAATTCTAGTTCTGGTACCCTGGGACAGAAATTTTTGGGATTCCTTGTTCCTCCCTACTCTGCATTCCCATCAAAGGAATGGGGAGCATCATCTGGGGATGAAAGAGAAGACACAGCTAAGATGAAGTGGTGATGGGGTTTGCTAAGACTAATAAATAAGAAAAACAATAAGCCTGTCTGAGAAATTATGCAGGACTAACATATAGAAATTTGGGCCTTGTATACTCTGTGTTTTGTTCCCAGTCAGAATTGTAGCTTGGAGGGAAGATGCCTATTAGAGGTGGAAAGGTGGGAACTTACAATCTGTGCAGAGGAAGGAAGTACAGGTTTCCTCTTCACTTGTCACCACAGAGTGCTGTGATAACAATGAGTTACTTCTTTCCATTCTTCTTGCATGAGTCCCTTTTGGTCAAACTGTCACATTTAACAGAGAGGCCTGGGCATTTCTGTTCACTGTAATCACAGCAGCATAGTCCAAGGGAGAGGAAGAAATTGCTTGTTGGATCATTTCTGTTTGGCTGCTTCTGTGGAGTGACCCTGAATAATCCCGTGTACCGTGGTGGCTACACACACATACAAAAAGGGAAAACAAAACTCCAAATGACATAAGACAGACAACAGCCCACTATTTGATTCTGTTGATTTCCTGCCATTGTGAATATCTGCACAACAGCTGGGGTTTTATGGTGGGAGCCTGGACTGAAGGAAAGGCTGTGCTAAGGGAGTCTGAGGCCTGGAACAGATGAGTGTGGAAAGGGGGGAATGGCCTCATCAATCACAGCAATATGTTGTAAAACCAGCCATTCCAACATAGCAGCCTCCCAGGCTGGTCAACAGCTGCCCTGAAGTTGGAGATGAGATGTTGATAGCACCTTGGGATGATAACAAGACTCTCAGAATAGACAGAGGGATGTATAGCAGGAGCATAAATTAAAATGTATTTGGATGAACATGCTGATAATTTTTTTGTCTTCCACCATCCTTGGGAGTCCTTAGTTTATAGGTACACAATGGGTGAGCTGGATTGGTTCTGTTAATTTCCAAAGTTGGCTGACGTTGTTGATAGTATGGTTGTACTAGTCAGACTGGCAGGGCAGACATGAACTCTGCCAATATAGTCATGCAAACACTCTCCAACACCTGTAACATCATTGTAATTTTCTTGGATGGGCAAAAACTGAGAAGAGTGTCGCCATAAAGTAGGCTGAAGTTAGGTTACCATAGTGGGAATATTTCTTCTTACTATATCCTGTCTCTCTAAATTGTCTAACTCAGCATATATCCAAAACACATCTTTAAAGGCCTCAAGAGGTGAAAACCAGCAATGCAGCATCCTAACTCAACCCTGCAACCACCTTAGCAACAGCACAATATGGATTTTGAAAACAACAGAATAATAACAGAATTATGTCTATCTGACTATAACCAGCATGTTTCAGTATCTGTTGATGCAAGAGTTTGCTTTCCAAGGTTTTGGTAAGTTTTTTTGTCTTACATCCAATATTTTTGGATGGAATCCTTCTTGCCTGTAAATAATGTGGACAGTACCCTGTTTCTTAGCCTATGAGTGGGACAAACATTAAAAAGTGAAAGCCCAGCATTTCTCCTGGCAGTTCACAGTCCAGTATGTAAGCACTGAGCTTTAGCTGCAGCTTCTCCACCTTACTATTTGTTCTCATCCAAATACACCTACTTGTAACAGCCACTGCACAAGGAAATATCTTAGCACTTACAAGTTAAGTTTTGCTCAACCAAGGGCCACAGCTTCTACTGTCTCCAATTATTTTATTCCCTACAGGAGCTTCCTTGCTTATTCCATTTATCCTGCATGGTTCCTAGAAAACCCACAAGCTTTCACATGACTTATGATTGTGTATTTATCAAACACACTTGACAAGACCATTAACACTTCCCATTACATCAGTATTTTTGCTTTGCTACAGAGAGAAAGCTTGCAGAGCAGAGGGCATAAATTGATAGGCTGAAGGTCACTTAGACTATCACATGGTTCAGATTAGCACCTAAGCCTTTTGCAGCCCATTTTTGTGTCAGATCTTTTGCATCATCCCGCTTCTCAGGCACCTGTAATTAACAATTTTTATTGATAGTGAAGGTGTTGTGTTGGCAGGTGCACCCTCAGTGATATCTGTGTGGGTAAGGCATTACACATAGATTAGGCTGTCCTTTTGTTTTCTCACACTATTTCCAGCCAGTTGCCTTCAGTCTTTGTGTTATGTGTCAAAAATTCCTCCAAGAATTAAAAAAAAAAAAAACAAAGTCACCTACACATGGCTTTGTTAGAGCTCCTCTCACCTTTGCATTGGGCACCTAACCTGTTAGCTCACTGTAGCCTGGAGCTCACATAGGCTTTGAGTCAAGAACTGGCCAAACTGTAGTTACATGGTCTTCTTTGCACTTTAAACAGAAAGCGTTTGCATAACAAGCTACAAGGGGTAAAAATATTAGCATAAGCTTTAAACAAAAGTTGAGCACGGTTAACTTCCATAATTTATAGCTATGTATCAGCTGTATTGTCTATGGAACATATTTGTCTTTACATTTCATAAGGTAACAAAAGCATTAAAGTACATAGCTGAAATTAAAGTTTCCACAGAGTCTTACCGTAGAAATTGCTAAATGAGTCTTTGGGATTTTTTGTAAATATCAGCAGTGACATAAGTTGTAAATCATTTTGGTTTTGCTCAGGATAAAGGTAGTGAATAAATATGTGATAAATATGAGATGGCCTTTTGACTGGATGACCTGAGATAAATGTATCTGGCAGACAGGATGTGAGCTGCTGACTTGATACGATATAAAACTTGATCCTGAGAAATGCCTTGGGTGCAGGAATGAGGAAGTTAGTGCTACTATTTTTAAATGTTGTGGGGAGTCAGAAGTGTTTGCAATAGTGCATTTTGAAGATGTAAAATATCCTCTTTCTAGATGATGTGCAGTGTTTGTATTTGGAAGCAGAGGACAAGTGCAGGCTTCTTCAACATCCCTGTTCATGGACTTCTCTTTTTTGCTACAGAATCAGCACAAGACTGAGCAAATAGCTGGAGTGATACTGGCTTCAATCTTGCAGGAACTGTCCACTTAGGAATTAGAGATCAACCAGTTATTTTGCACTAACTACCAAGCTGTCATCAGCTGATGTTACCACTTGTGGTCTCTACCAGTACAGTTTCTGAACTGATGGACTGGCAATAGCAAACCCAGGGTGTTCCAGACATCTAACGCACATGATGGTCTCCTATCTTGCTGGATTTTCCTATGACTATGGGAACATTTCTTGCATTTATTTGACAGAGCCAGGCCCCACACTTATGCATTACTGCAGCTGCCATTTGAATTCTTAACTCACATGAGACCATAGTGTGCTGCTTTGTAGTCAAAGGTTATGCTGCTCAGTGGGACCCCTAAGAGGATCCAGTAGCTGGCACATTTCCACCTGCAGTCTGGTACTCCAAATGTCAGGCTTGTTCCACATGATATTACCTCAAGCACTCAAGACAAAACTAAAGGGGTCTGCAAATCTCTGTATTTTGTTACCAGTCCATCATATATTGCTTGAAAAATTATGGCATAATGAAGTAATGCATTGTCTGTGTATGAGAGATTTATGTAACCACTTTTTGCAAAATAGAGCTTGTTCAATGGATGTTCAATGGATGTGGAGCTTATTCAGTCAGCTCCTCCAAGATGGAGTGGAATTGTGTTTGAACTTATAGGGTTGGATACAGATTTATTCTGCTTGCTGAATATCAACTTCCTGAAGCTTCCTGAGCTATCAGGAGCACTTCTCTTTCCTTATTCAGTCTCAGAATATTTCTTCATGAAGTCCACAGTCTCATCTCAGTGGCAGTTTCACTATTGAAGGAAATGGTGTATGTACTGCAGATTAAAGTCAGAGAAGAAGGCAGACCTTTGTGGACAGAAGCAAAGTCCAAAGTGCATTAGGAAGACTTCATTTATCTTTGCCAAAGTATTTGGAAAGTAACTGCTTTTGAAAAATACCGTGTGTGTGCGTGTGTGTGTGTGTGTGTGTGTGTGTGTTCATTTTTTCTTTTGATCCTTAGTCTCCCATTGGATGAAAGAAGCAGCATGATTCATTCTTCTGCAGAGAATTCTCTTACTGATCTCTCTCCTAAAACAGGTTCATCTTTATGTTTCCCAGCTCTGCTCTGTCTTTTTACATACAGACTTTGTCATGCCTAACCAAACTGGGAGTGTAAGTACTCCCATGGTAGTATTAATAAGAAAGGCTAGGGTGTAGTTACTGTCTTGGTAACCTCTGGGCTGAGCACACTTTGCTGAGAACAAAGTTAGATGACATAGTGGTAAAAATATGTCAGTCATATCTCTGCCATGTCTTGAGGGATGGAAACAAAGTTGCTTTGTAATGAGTCATGTAGGTATGCTTGTTTGCTAAGACATTTACTTTATGAATTATCATGTTTGTTTAATAGAAGTAGGTTTGTTCAGCCTAGAGAAAGGAGACTGAGGGGAGACCTCATTGTGGTCTTCAACATCCTCATGAGGGGAAAAGGAGAGGCACTCTCGTGACCACTGACAGGACTTGAGGAAACAGCATGAAGCTGAGTCAGGGAGGGTTAGGTTGGATATCAGGGAAAACTTTTTCACCCAGAGAGTGGTTGAGAACTGGAACAGGCTCACCAGGGAAGTGGTCACAGCATTTGGACAGTGCTCCCAGGTACTTGGTGTCTGATACTTGGAGTGTCCTGTGCAGGGCCAGGAGTTGGACTTGATCATCCTGATGGGTCACTTCCAACTCAAAGTATGATTCTATGGTAAGTTGTCAGGTAAAACTAGCAGGTTTTAATCCTTTCTCCACCACTTACGTGAGATCTGTTCACAACTTTGTTCAAATTATTCAAATACAATAGTATTATGTCACATGTATATTGTGAATTCTTTAAACAGGCATAGTCTTGTCTAAATCTTGTAAAAGTCTTGAAGACTTCTTCTAATTATATCAGTCTTAATGTACCACCTTCTGGCTAGCTAATGGAAGCACATGAACTGATCTTCAGGAAGAGCACAGGCCTTCTTGATCTGTGACTCTCAAATGGATTTCAATCCAAAAGCCTTCCTTTCTGTAAGAGTTGTGGGACCTATTCACTGCCACTGTTTTACACATAAGAGAACATGACCTTTTTTTAGTATTTTAAGAGAATAAAAAATGTTTACTTCATTTTCTTTACGGGAAGAAACAAACAAAGCAAGCTGGGTTTAAGTGATAGGCAGTGCTTTTTCTTAGAGTACCTAATGTTTTCTAGCTATCACTAGGAGTGTTTTATTCCTTGTAAAAGTTATTGCCTCTAACTTATTGTCACATAATTCCTACGTGACATGAAGATCTAACAGTTTATTCAAGACACTAACAATCTTGTCCATGACTTGCATGAACTATATATAACTGGTAGTCTACTGTTCAAATGATAAATTGGTGCTAATTGGAGACCATGGCACATAATCACATTTCAAAGCTAGATATCTATATTTGCTGCTATGTTATGGTGATTTTTGAATAGGTTGTGTGTTTGTTCTTGAGTGTAATTCTGTCTAAGAGTATTAGCGCACTAACTTTTAAGTGTTTACAGACTTAAAACTAAGCGGTATATTTGAAAAGAACATTTTCTGAATTTGGATATCTGCTGCAAGGGTCTTAATTTACTAGTTTTGTTCACAACATGTGTTACAAGTGCTTGGGTTTGTCTTAAGACTAGCCAGATCCATTCTGATTGCTCAACCCACTCACAATACAGACTGAAGAACATGCAAAAAACTTTTACAAAACTGTAGTTATAGCCAAGAGCAGACAGCGTAGCTGAGATGTGTACAAGGAAAAGGAGAATTAGCTATGCATAGACAATGAATTGCTGAAATATTGTTTCAGTTATTCTATACCAAATCTGAAATGTTGTGGTTTTTCTCATGAACTAGAATTTTAACTACTCAATAAGCATAACACAATAAAAACATTGAGTATTTTTAAATTAAATCACACAGAAAAATTCTAAGTTGCAAAATAATCTTGTTATACTCAAGGGATAATAAAAGGTTCTGATTGAATTTCAGTCTTTGTATAATTAGTTTCTCCAGCTGAATAAAGATAAACAAAGGAGAGGAAAATGTGTGAGATGAAAAAAAGCACTGGAATAGCTTCATACATAGCTGGTTGCAATAAGACTTAGAGCTGCAACTATTGCTGTTCTGTGGGTATCTGATACCAGTTTCTTAGTGGTTGGGTCAGGCTTGGTTACTGGGAAGATGTTCCTTTCCCTTTCCAAGCAGTAAGAGTAGGCACAAGTGGAGAAGACACAAGGCAAATAATTCAAGGCAGTGAAGCGCAAAATGCCTGAAATGCACTAGTCCTACCTTCCATAAACACATGCTTTTGTGTAGATAGAGAATAATAAGAAAATATCAAAACATCAATGAAAGAAGTCCACAAAAACTTTGGGTGTCCTTTAAGACAGTACCTGAAGGACAGCGCTGTTCAACAATGTTCTTGCAGTACAAGGACAGCTGCAACCTGGCTGTGAGGGGCTGAGTAATAATTTTCTTGTATTTCATCTTCAGTTTAGTATTTACATGATGGATTACATTTAAAATGGAATATAGCAGTTCTTATAGAAACTAATTGGGATAAATTAATTGAACCTAGATGAAATTCATTATGTTTTAAGCTCTGTGATGTAACTTCTTTGCAACTTCAGATGATTTAACTTCTTTTGACAACTAAAGTTCTTTTGGGATTTGTAAGGAATTTGCAATAGTTAACCAAGGAACAGGCATCATATTCTCATGCCTTAGTTAGTCACTAACCCCCTGCTGGGAACAGCCTATGTAGTACTATTGTAGTACAGATTTGGGATACAACTACCCTAGGTTTAATCAGGCCAGTTATTTACATAGCCTAAATTTAGACGACTAAGTTCAAAGAGATGTAGTGATAGAATATGGCAGAGTATGATGAATTGAAAAGTTATTTGAGGATGAATCCATTCAGTGTGATCTAAAAAGCCTGTCAAGTGGGAGGAGAAGGAATAAGAGAGGGAATCGCAGAGATAAGATCAGTGACTTCAGTCTTCCATCTTGCACCTCCTGCTTGTTACTTACTCTGTGATAATTTTGAAATGTCTCTTAGCTGTGTCATAAAGTATGAAGTTGAAAACATAACTTTTGTTTTAACAGTTCAACATGCTGGAGAACTAGATTGCTGTTAAATTTTTGTATGTGGTGTGTTCAGCAGCAAGAGTAGAGGCTATGGACTGTGTGAGCAGTCATCTCTTCCACAAGTCAGATCTTGCAGAGACACTGAAAAGTCTGAGGAATGCTTACAAATCTATCTTGAAGCCTGTTGCATATTGGTTGTCAAGGGGTTTGGGGCTCTCCACAATCTTCTTGAAAGGAGGCAGAGTGGTTGCCACTTTTTTTGTCTCCAAAGTCTGTTCTGAAGCTCATGGGAAAAAAGTGTCCTGCAAGGCTGGGAGAGGACATTTGTAAGTATTCCTTTAATGTTACCACACACTGATAACATAGGTACCCAGGAAGCATGTGGAGCCATATATCTGTTATCCTCAGAGGGATTTTTTCTGTGCAAAATAAGCAGGTAAATAATCTGCTGTTGACAAGAAGTCTTCTGTGCTTTGCATTGCCTATTCACACAACTGGTTTCTGGGCACTTTTCTACTGTAGTGTTTATGCTGGTGTCTGCAGCAGTAACTGATTTGACTTTCCACCATTAGCAGAGTTGTGATAAACAGGGAAGCTTACAAAAACAAGCCTGGCTTCCTAGCTTGTACTAAACTTGAAACTCCTTTCGAATGCATGGATGCAACAGACCTATTCATTGAATCAGTTTGTACTGTGACATTTACACACACTGTGTTCTGTGAGTCCCAGAAATCTGGATGCTGTAGTACAGAGGAACAATCACTGTTCCACATGTAGTCAGAAATTACAGGAAGGGAAAAGAGAATCAGAAGCTCTGATGTTGATACAATAGTGATGAAGCATTTTCCCAGAGCCACATAGCAGGCCAGTGGCAAGGCTGGAGATGGGAGTCCAGTTGTATCACTTCAGAGAGATGGCCCACTCACCTTAAATAACTTTTAAATTATGCCATCTGTCTTGGTGGCACAACAGACCACTCCCAGACTGATCACAACAGACCACCCCCCAAAAAGTGTGCAGACACAATTGTATTGACTTGGATATGGAAACAAAATGCCAGAAAATGACCAGGTATGGATGTTACAGAAACTGTGTGAAAGCATAACCTCTGTCCTGGAGATATAACTGCACAGCAGCCTAGTCCTTGATTTCTCCCAGATTCTATCTGTACTTTCTGGTTTTCTGTCATTGCTTATACAGAGATACTACAGGTTTTTTAGCTGGCATCCTCTTGACCTGGCTGATCTTCAAAGGGCAAGCCTGTATACCAGTGTCTGGTGAACTTTATGTAGAATAGCTTCCCACCAAGAACCCTAGAAGAGATCCGGTTATGCCAACAGGAATCCCGCAGTGCTTACTTTGTGTGAGAGACTGATGTAGGCCACATCAGGGAAGTGACCACCCCATTGGAAGACGTGAGCCTGTACTACGAACTAAAGTTTAAAGTAGAGCTATCTGACTTAGACGTAAATTAATATATTCAGGTAACAGAAACAGTCATGCCAGGAATCTCTGAGCTAATTTCTCTCAGGAGGCAAAATACATGAGTACTCAGAAACTTGAAAATCCAGGCATTTTCTCAGATCCATTTCTGAAAGTCATTACGTGCCTTTCTTTTTGAAAGGTGTGTAACACTCAAATCTTCTTCCTACTTCTATGGCACATTTTTAATCACAAATAGTTTGCAATATCAATGTCCTTTATCAGTTGGATGGCTGCCTTTCTCGTAGGCATAAGTAATATGATACTACCTGGTGGTTTTGGCCAAAGTGGTTGTCATGGTTTAATAGAATAGGAAAATGAAAAGATGATACAATGAAGAGAACCAAAGCTTTCTTTCCTTGTAGTGTGAGTCACAAGAGCACAATCACAGTGAGATATTCTGCATCCATTATAACAATTCTGTTTTCCAGTTTACCATATAGATGGTATTTTATTGTTGACTGGGCACCTGTGTCCAAATTATTTAATGGCCTGGTAATGTAGTTCAGGCATGTATGCAGTAAGGTACAGCCAGTACTGATTGCAGGCACCTCTTATATGGGGGGACAAATGCAGAGAAATGCATAGTTGTGTAGGCAGCCTGAGGCTGCTCACCCCAGTGTTCACATTGCTGGTGTCACTGGAAAAGGAGTCCAAGCTACTGTGCCCCTCACCTCCTTGGTAAATCTGCTCCTGTGTTTTGTTGACTGAAGCTAACTGTCAGGTTGGAATCTGGCAAAGTCAGACAATTAGAAGAGTTTATTGTTGCAAAGCGAACACCTATCAAAATAATTTCCTTACGAAAGCAAAGTCAGTCAAGAAGGAAAAAAAAAAGCATTCTTTTGATCATTTATGCCATTATGCAGATTTAGTCTTTATCAGTCTTTATCTAGTCTTTATCAGTCTTTATCACAACACCCTGGGTTGAGGACTGTCCACACTCCATCAGCAAGTTATCCTCCTAGAATAAGAGAATCATTTAGGTTAGAAAAGACCTCTAAGATCATAAATTCCAACCATTTATCTAACACTGCCAAGTCATCCTCTAAGCCATGTCCTTAAGTGCCACATCTACACATCATGATTTACTTTATAGAAAGGAATTTTGAAAATAGGTGTAAAAGCAAGAAATTAATCTAGGGAATCACTTCCTTAAGCGTGCTCTCCCAGAGCCTCTGGGGTGCTGCCAAATTGAAGGACTTGTGTATTTTAAACTTTGTCACCCGTGTTCAAGAACACATCAAAAGTCAAGACAGGAAAAACCTGAAGTCATTGCATAAGCCATCCTCTAACAATATCAAGATTTTTAACCATGCTGTGTTTGCCTTTGCAGCAGATGTGCCAATATTTCTCTTGGTAAACACACACTATTTCATCTAGTTCTCAGTAACTTTCTTTGGATGCTTAGCTGCATTAACATATTGGTATTTTTATCCTCTCTGCTTAGTCCTTCTCTTATAGAGAAAGCTAAAAACCTGTCTTTTCTAGAACAACCTCTGTATTCTTCAAATATTTATAAACCCAAGCGTGTAGTTCTTTGGCAGCAGAAGAATGTACTTTTGATTTTAGTTTGGGAAAGAAAGATTATTTCACTTCCTGGGTTTAAACCTTTCCACATTTCAAATCAAATAACAGTTTATTGTGTTTTTTCTAGCAAACAAAATTACACTATTATTACCTATATGAAAACATATTTTCTTAATGCTTCTACTGTATATCTGGTCATGTGGATCAAAAATAAAAGCAATGCATCTTGTAAAACTGGTTCAGTTTAGAAATAAATTTTTCAAGTGATTTCTGTGTGGTTTTCACATGGACTCTCAAGAAGGTCTTCTCATCTGCCTCTCAGACTTACCAGACCTGTTAATACCTTCTCTGTGGAATCACATTTAGTTCAAAAGTTAAGATACAGGAAAGGGGAAAATTATAACTGCAGGCAGAGAAGAGATGGTCCACCCTTAAGCAACCCTGATCTTATAAACACAGGAGTTTTAGAAGTCCTAAAAGAAATGGGCAATGTTTTCACAGAAATGCCATAAAAGCAGAGACACACATATTTTTGTTGCCTTTGCTTTGTTTAAAAGGACTCCATGCTTGATGACCAAAGTCCTGGAAAGGCATGAGACAACATAGAAGGTATTGGTGTGGACTGAGGATCAGAACATCAGATTATTCGTGGTGGGTTTTTTATTACTTTCTCCCTCAGAGTGTGGTGGATAATAGTCTTTTGGCTTGCGGTTTTTTTGCCTCACAAATCTATCTATAGCCTTGTGACAAGACTTAAAGAATTCCCCACTGTACTACATGGTGTGACCAGTAGCAGGGGCTACAGACAGGCACTGTGCAAAGCTGGGGGTGAGATGGCAGAGTAGAGAAGAAAATCTGAGAAACTGAGATAGAGCACTTCTTTTCGAGTACACTTTGCAATGCCTGGGTAGTCTGTAAAATCTATCTGTTCCTGTTATTGCTTTGCATTATTGTGGCTTGAAAAACAAATTGGTATCATTCTGCATCATATATAATTCTCAAATGTAATAACCCTTTGAACATGCATGATGTGTTTTGTCCTTAGATCAAAAGGTTGGGTAAAGTTACATATAGCTGAAATCAGAGGCCTGGAATGTGAAGTTACCCAAGACATTATAATGAGGTTATGGCCGGACTTTGGCTAGCATGAATATTCCCTATTTCATATTCTAAATGGTAATTTAAATAAAAATTCAAATTATCTATTATGGTTGAGACAGAATGGAAATCAAACGCATCTTTTTTTTGGTGGCAATTTAAATAATGACTTAAATAGTTTGTTGATGTTGTTTTTGATATTGTAATATATGCTCAGATCACAGATTTACAGTCATACCACAGTGCTGTATTTTACACTTACTTTTTTGCTTGTACTGAAGAACAGTGAATTATGTAAAACATGGAATCTCTATGTCTAGGAGAAGCAAAAAGGACAAATGCTAGCAGTGCTGAATCATGTAGTGCAAGGCTGTGGTGCAGCTACAGAGTATAATTTCGTGCTGACTGCTCATTTTTAGGAGCTCTCTGATTCATTAGCCTAGTGGGAAGAAAACGGGAAGAAAATCACTTAATTTCTGAACCCTGAGAATTTGTGCTCATTTTGGAAAACACCTTATTACCACTGCAGCAATTTCCTGCAGAAGAGCTGGGATTGAAGTAGCACAGCGTGATGCAGGCTTTTACAAAGTGTCTTGGCAGAGCCTTAGACTAGGAACAGTGGTTAAAGGTGCCATATTCTGACAGAGGATGAGGACAGCTTCCACAACACAAGTCAAAATTAAGTTTTTTCTTATCCTAATGTACATCCATCCATAGATCAGAGCTTCTTTGAGAGATGTTTCAGAGACATCTGAGGACTGTCAGACTCCTTCCTACTGGGTAGGCCAAAGAGTTTCCTTACTGAACACATCCTGGGCAAAAATCCCAGCTAGGCACCTTTTATGGTGCCTTCACCATATTCCCATATGCTTTTGTGGTAACAGCAAATGCACAGACAAGTATGTGGGGACAGATTGGAGAAGTGCTTTTCCTGAATGTTCATTCCTCTTCCTACTGGATTCTTCTATAGAGCAAAGGGTATGGCGTCAGAAAAGGGAAAAAATTATAACAAGAGTGAGGGAACCCTACAGGCAAATAGCAGAATATAGCTGTAGAGAAGAAATACATCCTGAAAATTTAGAGAGGGAAGTTTTAAAAAACCACCACCACATGTAGACTAAGTGTCTCCTTTAGGTTGTTATGTTGGGATGAGGTCAATACAATCATTGCTATCATTCCTTTCACATTTCTTCCTGGATTCCTTTTCTCTGTTCAACAATCTATTTCTTCATTAATTCTTGTCAGACTCTTCAGCATTTTAGCCAAGTCTTTTGACTATCTTATTCTTGCCCAGCAGATGAATAGGCCTTCCGTGAGCATGCAGACTGTTATGCAGACCATGGTTTTCTTTTTGCAGAGAGAAGTAGGTAACTTCAAATAATTAGCTGAAATTTCCTCCCCTCCCCTCTTTTTTTAAAGACAATTCCTCGTCTCTCCAGGAAGATGAAGAGATAGATATGGAGGCTGTCAACTGGCAGCTAAACAACACCTCCATGAATGGACATTCGTCTACCCCAACCACAGTCCGCTTTCCCAGCTGGGTGACTTTTGATGACAATGAAGTCAGTTTTTCACCGCAGAACCTTTCTCCCTTGAAAACAAATACCCCATCTGCAGAAACACAGGCTCCAGATGTTAACTTTAACCTCACTACATCCTTGAAGAAAAGAGAACGTCCTAAAAGCACACTGGGGGACCTCTCTAAAATTCAAAAACTAGATCTCTCCTCCTTAACCAAGTTGCCTTCTGTTGAAACACCACCATGGAGTGCTACTAATCCCTTTCTGGATGAATCTCTGAGAGATGTCCAACCCTCACCCATCAATCCATTCAGCTCCTTCTTTGAAGAGCAAGAGAGGCGTTCCAAAAGCTCTTCTCTCTCCAGTGCTCCAGGCAAAAACCAAAGAGACTCTCTCATTATTCTCCACCAAGAGCCTGATACCATCAGTTTCCATGAGGCAAACAAAAGTCTAACCCACACAGATGCTGTAGAGCAGCTCAAACAACTCCAGATTGGAGACCCAGATCGTGTGAGCAGTTCTACTTTGCCTGATGATGACCCCATGATGCCCTATGATCTGGATGCAGCTTTATTTAAACTGGCACCAGCTCAGCCAAAGGATGGATGGCCAATGATGCTCAGGATCCCAGAGAAGAAGAATATTATGTCATCCAGGCACTGGGGACCAATATATGTCAAGCTGACTGACAGTGGATGTATACAGCTTTTTTATGAGAAGGGGCTAGAGAAACCTTTCCGGGAACTCAAACTGGAAATCAATCATGAGATTTCGGAGCGCAAACTCCAGAACTATGACGAGAATGGAAGAATACACAGCGTGCGGTTGGATCGCACAATATACAAGGAGAAAAAGAAGTATCAGCCTAAACCAGCCATTGCACACACAGCAGAGAGAGAGCAAATTATCAAGCTTGGGACTACAGATTATGAAGACTTCCTTAGCTTTATCAATGCTGTGCAAGACACACTGATGAACTTGCCAGCTTCATCAACAGATCTGAGCACAGTGGGACTGAACTATCAAGAAGAAGAAATCACTGTTGATGTCAGGGATGAGTTTCATGGCATATTGGCCAAGGGAGACAGTGCGATTCTCCAGCACTGTGTGCTGACCCATATCTATGTTCTCAGCTTCCTTTCTGGCCTGGCAGAGTGCAGACTGGGCCTTAATGATATCCTGATCAAAGGGAATGAAATAGTTGCAAGGCAGGATATTATGCCCACTACTACCACTAAGTGGATTAAATTATACAACTGTCAGTTCCATTCATGTGTGGATGAGGATATGTTTAATAACTCCCGTATTATCCTTTTCAACCCTTTGGATGCCTGCCGGTTTGAACTGATGCGTTTCAGAACTGTCTTTGCTGAGAAAACTTTGCCTTTTACTCTGCGGACAGCTGCCAGCATCAATGGTGCTGAGGTGGAAGTGCAGAGCTGGCTGATGATGTCCACAGGGTTCTCTTCCAATCATGACCCTTTAACTCAGGTCCCTTGTGAAAACGTGATGATCCGCTACCCAGTGCCAAATGAGTGGGTGAAGAACTTCCGCAGGGAGAGTGTCCTGGGGGAGAAATCTTTGAAAGCCAAGGTGAACAAGGGAGCCACTTTTGGATCAACTGGTCTGTCTGGATCTGAGCCAGTAATGAGAGTAACTTTGGGAACTGCCAAATATGAGCACGCCTTTAATTCCATTGTATGGAGGATAAACCGACTGCCTGACAAAAATTCAGGTGAGTGGTGCATACCATCTCTGCAGGAGTAAACTAAATGAGTTATGTATTTTGGAAGATAGGGAATATTGAGTTTAAATGGTGAGAGAAAACATCCTCTGTAATATACTAAAGTACATAAATTAGTTGCTTGAAGCATTTATCTGAGCATTGCAATAGTTTTACATATCCTACAAATATGGATAATGATAAAAACAGTTTTGAGTTTTCCAGATGCAAAAATACATGTTCTGTCTCTGCTTGGAGGTATTTAAAAGAGGTGTAGATGTGGTACTCAGGGACATGGTTTAGTGGTAGACTAAGTTCATGCTGGGTTAATGGTTGGACTTGAAGATCTTAAAGATATTTTCCAACCTAAATGTTTCTGTGATTCTATGACTATGAGACTTAAGCATCAAATGCCACTATGTGCTCAGTACTGTTATTATGAGGTAACTTGCAAAGGCAAGATTCTATACTATGGAGCTAAATAACAAGGCCAGATAACTTGCTGTAATTCCATCCAGCACATGTGATTCCTTTTCCATGCATTGCCAAGCATACTAGGCCAATGCTATATATTTCAATGCACATGCCACAATTAATGCCTATAAACTATCTGGAATGGGGACTGTAAGAGAACAGAAGATATTGCTCAACCATTTAAAAAAATAGAAATTTCCGAACGCCAGTTTGTGGCTATGTTTCTGTAATCAGTATAGACATGCAATTGCAACTTAAACCTGAAGAGAGAATACTAATATGAAACCCACACATCTTTATATTTCTAGTAACATGTTCATAATTAAACATTCAAATAATGTAGGCAAGCTACTGTTCCCTTTGGCCACTGCTGCCAGTCATTCTATTCCCTGCCTTTCATCCATGGTGCACAATAAAGATGGACAACTCAGGTTTATTTTTATTTGTAATGAATTCTACTTCTTGGCTTCTCTGATCCAGAATAGCTTTTTACAAATGAGATGCACGTTTTAGTATGCTGTAGTAATGCACCTGGGTGATTAGGAGGGTTTCTATATTCAGTATTCCCTGAAGGAAAGTTCAGTGTGGTACCAGATTTGGCTCTCTCTAAGGACATGTTTTTCCTGAGTTTGAGTTATAGTGTCAACAAAGCAGTGATCCAAGTCTCCTAATCTTTTGGATGACATTTCAGCCCAAGGACAGTAGTTTACAGGTTACAAATTTGGAGGGATATCACTGACAAAAGGGAAGGCTCCATACTTCTTGTAGTGTGGGGCATAAGAGGACAGAGCTTGGAAACTCAGGAGAAATATAGCAATGAAAAATTAACCTCAGACTGTTTATGAGCAATAACATGCTTGTTAAAAATCTCACTGTGCCATCTGCATGAGCTCTGGGAATGAGATGCTGTGAAATTGGGCCTTCTGTGGCATCTTCTCTCCAAAGATCTCAATATACCATACAGATATTATAGCTGGGGAAACTAAAGCCCCCAGACTTTAACACAATCACAGAACATGCCAGTAGCAAACAAGGAGAGGAGGCAAAACTCCTGTCTCCACTGCCTCCTGCAAGGTAATGCTTCCTTACACATTGTTACTCTGAGGGAATGCCTCTTGTTGCCCTGATGCCATCTCTCCCAGTGTGAGGCTTTATTGTATATACACTGTGACAGGGGGAAATGCGTTACAGATTTGTTGCTGCTGTTGGAACCCTGCCACAGAGCATCTATCCATCAATGTCACTGTGCAGAAGGCAGGGCAGTATTTTAGTATTTGTTTACATCCTGAGAGGAAGAGTGTGTCCTCACCCCTCCGGTCAGATCAGATGTAATTTCAGGGAAAGGAAGGGCCTTGGACACACTGTCTTGGTCAAGACACATGAGGTATGTGAGAGGGAGGGAATCCCAAAGTGATGACAGGGCAGGCCAAGTGTAGTTTAAATCTGACCTTGCCCTTCATGGACTATTTTTATTTATTGACTGTAGTTCATCCCTTGGGTTTCCTTACTCAAAGTATGTGGCAAACAAAGTGGTACTCAATAGCATTTATTCCCACTCCTGCTTAGATTTGCCTGATGTACCACACATACTTCTGACCATGTGATACTGGTGTGGGGTTTAAGTCCCAGCCTTGGACATCTCTGGCTGTATCCAGCCCTACCCACAAGTCATATAACAACCCACCTCCACCTATTTCCAAGTCCTTATAAATGATGCAGTTCTCAAACACTAAATATAAAACTACTCCCTTGACTCATGCTTGATGCTCTCTCATTGTGGCACCTGCAACTCATCTCTAAGGGCACTCTGGGTCTTCTTTAAATGTCTGGTCTGCTAATGAACTACCCTGGAACCTGGAATTCCAAAGCAGGAGAGAGGTAGTGGCATCACACTGCAGCTGGAGGAAATGCTGCAGGTGGCTACAGTCTGCAGCTCTGCCCTGCCAGCAGAGGCCACACAACCTGTCCACACCACTTTGGGCACATTCACTGCATGACTGCCAGCAGCACACGTGCCTGTCTGCCAGTTGTGCTCAAAAGAGCACATATGTAGACACTCATTAGGGATCTTTTGTTCATCCACGGTTTGTGCTCTGACACACGGCTTGCAAACACAGTCCTAGGAACTCCAGAGTTCTCCAAGTAGCCAACTGGAACTCTTCCTTCTCTCCATTCCCCAAATGTGGACTGATGCAGGCTCTGTGCAGACGTGAGGCATGTGACACCATCAGCCCTGCCATGCACAGCCCCGCCATGCACAGCCCCGCTGGGGAAGAGAGCTGGTCCCTCCTGAAGTTCACTCCTTGTATTCAAGTTGTGGAATCCTAAGCACCCAAATTGTTAAGAATTATTTCAGCAGCTTTACTGTCTTATTCAAATGTTTTATTTTTGTGCTTTCTAATGGGATGGGGCCCTTTGCACTCTCACTCTAGGTGACAGTGTTATCAGCACTGTCTGTATTATTTTGTAGCCAAAGCATCTGCTTATGACTCAACATTGAAAAGCATATGACCAGTGAAGGACGGTGAATACTCTGACTGTGATTTGACCTAAGAAAAAACTATGGACTGGATTCTACTGAGCACATTACTGAAGTCCCGTCCAAAATGGCTTGTTAAACATTATTGCCCATCTCATATTCAAAATTAATAGGATCAAAAGAGTTGATAAAAAAAACCTATTTACAGACTTTGCAGAGCTCCAGTTGCTGCTGGCTGGGTTTCACATGTTGAATTTTTTTAATCCACCAGTAGAATACTAGGGAAACATCCAAACAGTCTCCAATTGTGGGAAAATGCTCTTTCAGCAAAGCAGAGATGTAGCCTCTACGCAGAGCCTGGGATCTGGATTTGAACTTTTCTCTAGTTTGGCTGTGTATCCCAGGCATGCTGCCTGGGATACTTTCTGAAGTAAATTAAATCCTTTAATCCAAACATGTTGGGACATCTGAGTCATTGAGAAAAGATTCCCCTCAATCACAGTAAAACATGCATATATATGAATTATGTTATCAGATCCTTAATTGTCAGAACAAAATGTTAGAAACTCAAGGAAACAAGACGGGCAAAACAAAAGCTGTCGATTGCCTCCTGATTTTACTGAAAAGTGTACCTGTCCATTAGAGAAATAACCCTCAATGAGTCTGTTGAACAAAGTCTGTAGAGGTTGTGCCTTGTTGGCCTCACACCCAGCACACTAAGGAACACTGATGTGCTAAGTTATTTTGCAGTAGCTTCAGTGGAGGAGTTGCTTTCTTAATCCGTTCACCTTGTTGTCTACCATGCTGAGCTGGTTTAAATTAATAACTTTCATATTCGTTGACGGCTGTGCATGTCTTTTCTGTTAATGGGTTCTCCTACTAGAAGAAATTAAATTATTGAAAAATTACCTTGTTAATTGCATTTTGGGGGGGTTGTTACCTTTTTTCCCCCCTTTGTTTTCCCCACCTTATTTTCCCCCTTTTTTTGAGCCTATGGATATCCACACTTAGATATCTTAAAATTGGTTGCTGATCCCATGTGTATAGTTGAAATTATAAAGAGTTTAAAAGCTCAGACCTCCAAAGCACCTGTCATGCAGTGTGCTTAAGCCCAGTTTAATACTTCCCAGTCTTACCTTCACACACGTCCATCCCAGAAGCAGCTGAGCACATACCAGCTCGGGAGTGTAGCTTAACATTTTGTAGCTGTGGATATGGCTTATGCTGGAGCACAGAACTGCTTCTCCTGGGCTGCTGGATCTCCATTCTGAAGGAGGGAGCAACCCATGGTAAACTAAGGGAGAGGAAAAACGTGGCAGAACAGATGAGCAGAAAGAATTACAATGAGGATTCTGCTGAGAGTGGCACAGGGTGAGGAAAGAGATTTGAATGGATGGGGATTCTGAGACTGAGAATTGGTTGCCAGTACTGAGTGCTTAACACAGGTTTTTTGAGCCAACAATGACCCATTTTTAGGTGTCTTCATAATACAGTACCAGAGAGCACCTTCTAGTGGTAAGGAAACTGGTTAGACTGTTTTGAAATATGAGGCTGACTTTAGATTAAATTCTTTCCCAGACTTACTTTGAGTGGAATTTTTTTTCCTGGCTTTATTTCAGAGGTCAAGTGGGATGTTGCAATGCCTAAGCCCTCTAAAGACTGGTTAATTTCATCCTGTTGGGACAAGTAATACCTCAAAATCCCACATTTTGCTTTTCAAGATTCATCTTAACCAGGCTGACTTTTGGGCTAAGCAGGTGTATTCCTGCTCTTTCTAGGGCAGGTTTCTGGGCCTTCCCTACCCAGTTCTTTTTACTCTGCCTGCCTTCCTCCTTCCTTGTCTCTGCCCTGTACACTTTGCTGATCTGTATGGAGAAGAACTTTTTCAGTGAACAAGTAATCTGAAATCCTAAAGCCTATGATAGTGGCAGACAAGGATCCTGTTCATTTATTTATACATTCATTTACACATACATAGGTAATAGAATCTCTTCAATCAGAAAGCCCTTTGTGGCTTTGAAGGCTTTCATCTTTGTTTTGCAAACAGAGAAACTGAGGCACAGACATTAAATTACTTGCTTAAGGGCTTAGGGATGGCAGCAGTCAGAAACAAAACCAACCTAGCTTGACTAGAATTCCTTACTTTAGTTTTTAAACATAACTGCTGCCCAGCAAAGCAAAGGAGAAAAATAATAACAAAGATTATCTTTTACAGATGACAGAGCTAAACATGTCACCTTGCCATCCTTAATCACAGGTTAAGCCACCATGTCACAGGTTAGAGTGAGGAACAAACAGTTATTCTGAAGCTTTGCACAGATTTGCTTTTTGAAGCCAGGAAAGTTACTTCAGCTTATCCAGTATATTTTCTTTTGCTAAAAATCGGGATAAAAATTTTAAATACATGTTAAATATCTCCAAGTCCCTCCTTCCCTTACTATAATTTCATAACATTTCAGAAGGGTGTGCCCCGCACATGAAGGAATCAGAAGAGGACAAATACCTTTACCCTACTTTTCTTGATTTACTTCTTGTATTTTCATCCACTAAAAGCAAACTAGAGTGATTGACAGTCCTTTTTGCATTTTGTTTAATTACTTTGGTAACTTCAACAGCATTGAAATAGGTAAGATAAAGTCACTTGCTATGAACTGGTTCATCTGGGGAGATTCTCGGTTCCCTGCAGCTTAATGATGCTTTCTCCTAGGTGTTGTTTTCTCATTCACCCAACACAACTTGCATTTCTGTTTGCTCTCTTTTACAGCTTCTGGCCATCCTCACTGCTTCTTCTGTCACCTAGAGCTTGGCTCTGACCGGGAAGTGCCTTCCAGCTTTGTCCGCTATGTAGATGTGGAATTTGACATGCCCACCACTTCTGCATCCAAAGCTGCTGTTCGGTCCATCTCTGTCGAGGACAAGACCGATGTGAGGAAGTGGGTCAACTATTCAGCACACTACAGTTACAAGGTAAAACTGAGCATGTGGCAATCACCATGGCTATGCTGCACACTTTCATTGTCTTGAAAAGTGTGGGCAGACAAATAAAATACCATGGCCAAATGAGGTGGGAATTTGGCACATGCCAGGCTGTCTGCAGTGGCTGCCCATGTGCTATCCAGGTGCTACTGATTCATGGCAAACAGCAAAGATGAAATACATTTGCTGGCAGTTTCCTGTGAAAAAGCATGCACACAGCTAGCTACTGGGGATTAGCTGATATGGTACAAGTGTGAACAGGAAGTTTTGCAGCTCTTCATAGCACCTCCAGTGAGAATACTACAGTGCGAGTCCTACAGCAGACAAAAGGATCACATTATTTCTCTGCTTAAATACTTTCTTCCTCCTGCCTGCCCTAAGGAGAAGAGCAGATGGGAAAGTACACTATGCATACACCTGCCAAGAATCTCAGTAAATTTGCATGTTAGCCGAACACTCAGCAGAGAAATTGGAATCCTACCTGCTTTCTTTAAGAGCAATGATGAGAGATTCTGGAAAGATCTTTGTAGCAAATATTTTTACTGGTAATTGTAATTACATTTTTATAGTCTCTTAAATTCCCCGGAGATGATATTTGATCTTCCTAAGTATCCCTTGTAAGAATTAAACATTGGATTATTCCTGAGTTTTCAGAGATGTAGAAATTTAGAACCCAAATATTGACCCCCTTGGTCCTGTACCAGTACTAATTGGTATCAGTACGGCAAAGCACCTCTGAGCCTGAGGACAGCAATGAGGGTGCTGATGTTTGGGTGGTGTTAGGCAGTACCTCAAGGAGCATTTGATGATCCTTATGGGTCCCTTCCAACTCAGGATCTTCCAAAAAATTAATCT
The DNA here is from genome assembly GCA_038380795.1 of Pyrocephalus nanus. Taxonomy (NCBI): domain Eukaryota; kingdom Metazoa; phylum Chordata; class Aves; order Passeriformes; family Tyrannidae; genus Pyrocephalus; species Pyrocephalus nanus. The sequence goes on along the minus strand of CM076265.1, from coordinate 43,211,456 downwards.
CTTTGCTTTATACATCAGTCTTTGCAGAGTTTAAAATTAAGGCTGGTTTTCTGCTGTCACTTAGGAAGGCACCTATCACCTTCAGATTTAGTTCTGGGTTTGCATTCAGAGTGCATCTGGGAACGATAATAAGTAAAAAATCATGTGAGACCAGTTCTCTGCATGATGTTCTCTCTTCTGTAAATGGTTTCATGACACTGTTGAGTTGTAGAACTGCTTGGATTAGACTTAAAATACTTGCAGTAAATAAAATCCAACTTCCTCTGATTTTCAATCTATTTTAATTCACAACCCTCTCAGTTCACCTGAGAGGACACAAACCACCACTGAGGAAGATTTTTGATTCTTTTTTTTCCTTTCTCATTACAAATGTTCTCCCTCTTTTTCTTCTGCCAGGTTGAAATAGAGCGGAAAAAAAGCTTGAATGAGGATCTGAAGGGAGAAAATACAGCAAATGTCAATGAATGTGCTACACAGTGAAGGAAGATCAGTCTGCAGGTCCCAAGAGGGGTGGTCAAACTAACAGACCTGAAAGAAAGGACTTGCAGGGTTTGGGCATTTTTCTATTAAATTATAGAGTACTGCTTTCAAAATAATACCCTGAAGAGTATTATTTTTTTCTGTGTGATGATCCATACTTTGAGAAGAAGCTCATCAGTGGTTTGTTTGGAGCAGTCCCTTGGGCTTTTTCTGGAATGATACAAGTACAATTGTAGAGTCAAGCCTGTCTTTTCTGCCTCTTCACCATGCAGGTTCTGCACTCAAGTATGATCTGGCAACCATAGAATCATAGAAACAGCCGTGTTGGAAAGGACCTCTGAGATCATCAAGTCCAACTCTTAATCCACTACCACTGTGGTTATTAGACCATGGCACTAAGTGCCACATCAAAAATCAGCCTTTATCTCACTTACAATCTTGCCCTCCTACATTAAGCATTCTATTTATATGCCTTTCGGTTTGGTCATTGACTGAATCACTTTCTTCTGAACTACCAAAATAAAATCTGAGGAACATCAAGTGAAAAATTATATAAAATCTCCTTTTTGAAGTGGTCAACGGATTGAAAACCCTGAGCATCATTCTGGAGAATCAACACACTCTGCAACATAAACATAGGGAATGATCTCTATGACAGACGATTATGTAGCTGTTCTTCTGTTCACCCCTTTCTGTCTCATCCCCCAAAATGACAATGTCATTGTGCACATTTTCATGGAGTCTGCACAAGTGACAAGAAAACCTCTGCAATTTCTTGAAATTTTTATTTTTTTAGTCTGAGCTGTTCTGGTATCTTTACTGACCATGGTTATGGCTGCTAGCAACAGGGAATGTGTTATAATAGAGGAGATACAAAAGGGACTTTGCTAAGTTTAGATCATTCCTGCCTAGAAAGATATTTAAGGGAAAAACATGGGGGGTTAGTTTTGGGTTTGGGAGGGGGGTTATATATTTTCTTGGATGGGTAAGGTGGGTGGTTATTGAAAATGTCATAACACAATTACTTTAAGAGACAATGTTGCTTTCCTGAAAATCCTTGGAAGTCCATGCAGCGCAATATTATTTTCATGTTCTTTCTTGAACCTACAATATAAGTAATTTATATCTTCATAATACTCCCATTAACTGGGCCCCAAAATCTTTTTCCAAAAAATAACAACAAGCTTTTATTATGGAGATTTTTTTATCCCGACTTCAGCTGGAAGTAACAGCAAGTCTTAAAGCTTCTTTCTAAATAAAAATACAGAAGACATAAATCACTTTTACATATATTTTCTAAGAAAACAGTGTTAAAAGTACCCATTTTTAGTTGTTTCTATGGCCTCTGTAATATTTTGTCTCATAATTTTAAATGTAAAAAAATAATTTATTAGATCATTTATCTTTTGAAAGGTTACTACTGACTTTAAAATACATATTTGGAAAGCCTTGGTAATGTAATTTAAAATCATGGTGAGTTAAAATGAAAGCCTTTTTATAAATTTATTTCATTTTAAAATGAGTATAACAGAAAATTAATACACTCTTGATTTAATACTTTCACTGTGACTACTATGAAAATTGCTACAATGTTAAAATCCCAAATAAAACATGTGATTAATTACATTAAGTCTGAAACTGGTAGTTGTAGAATTTAAAACAAATTGTATGGAACTTATAAATGCCTTTTTATACGTACCTAAATTTCAAGCCTATATCATCCTAGTGATACATACTTACACAGGCACACCACTGTAAATATGTAAAGTCTCAGTCCTTCTAGGACTTCTTAAAAAGCAATTGATCCTCTGTTGCAGGTAGCCCTGCAGGTTGCTCCTCAGAGCACATCAGTTAGCACTACGCAACATCCTTCTGTAAATGGAAGAATGCTATTAATTTTTATGAAGAATTTTGAGATCAATGGATTAAAATTACTGATATTATTAAATGATTCAGCCCCAAGAGCATGGGGCTGAATTTGTGACTGATTGTCAGCTCTGCTACAGACTGGCTGTGATGAGTTGCATGGCAACTCTTCTATACAAAATTCATTCTTCTGTTCAAAGGCAGTCAAAGAACTTCTGGCTATTTTTCCTGTGTTTCACTACAGCTCCTGGTGTACAGTTTCTTAAATCCCACCAGCAAGAAATCCAAGAAAACCAAGCTGAAGGAGTGCTGAGATGTTAACTGAGGAAGTATGAGAATGTTTTGTGAAAGAAACGGTTGGGAGATTTCCTACTCTGACCTGCAGGCTCAGTGTCTTAATTTTTACCTATTGCCCCCAGCCCATAGACACATAAATAAGTAATACAAATAAACAAATTTATTTTGTACTCCTTGAAGAGGGAAGGAAATAAAAGGAATATCATTTTCCATCTCTGTTGAATTCTTAAACTGTTCAGCCTCTGTCATACTTCAGCCACAGAACATTCTATGCCCCAGAAACTGAAAGAAAAACATATTGGAGGTTTCTGGATTTACTTAATTTTTCTACCACTTTATCATTGATTCTTTTTTTTTTTTTTTTTAAATTCAGAATCAATGAATAAAAGAAAGAGTATGGACCTGAATCTAATCTTTCTTTTGTAGTTAGTTGTACACTGAAGTATCTCTTCCAGTCCTCAAGGACCTAAGCAGGCAAAACTGGAAAAGTGTTTTGGTTTATATGAAAGTCATTTTAATCCATTCTGATCTCCAGAGAGCATTTTTGAGATGTACCTGCCACTGAATTTCAAGAGTTTAGCATGAATACCTCAGCCAGAGTTTCAAAAGACCTTATTTCCTATTAAAGGACTGGAGTTAGTTGTTTGATTTTTCAAAAAACTGCTCACAACCAAAACCTTTAGAAAATCTGGTGTTGGTGTCAACAGTTCTGCACCATTGCGAGCACTGAGCATTTGAACACTGGATCCCAAGTGCCCTTAATGAGGCTTCCACCGTTCTTTATTGATTAAACAGTGCCAGTTTTTCAGTGTTGGACACTGTCATGCATGAACTTTATCTACATGAACTGTATATTCGTCATCCATATGAATATAATATTAATCTGAACAGACTGTTGATGGGAATGAGGGACAAGATCTGAGCTATGTGAGTTTGAGAGTAGCTGCAATTATTTAGAGATGCCTGTAGTGGGGATGATTTTTTTTTTTTTTAAATCTTGCAGAAAAATCTCTGACTAGTTTCAGATTAATACTTCTTTTGAGAAAAATGCAATCATTGGCCTTTGGTTTATTTGAAAGTTTTGTAGTACTCAGACACTCCATGCAGGAAATGTGCCTTCAAGGTAAGCATACTGCCTGAAGCTATTCTCACTTTCAGCCCTCCTTCTATTTCCCATGGTTGTTTTGTTTAATTCTGTACTGTGGTAAGACTTGAGCTATCATATGGAAATTTTGCCTAGAAAAATAAACTGTCTTTGATCACAAGGGGTAAAGATGAACAACATCTCCTGGCAGCTGAGTGTATTTTAGTTAATGCTTTTTGCATATATTAACTATGGACACTCTGCTAGAAAAGGAAAATGAGTAAATTCAGATGATAAATACTATAACTGACTTCTGTTATTTTTATTCTATATTTTATTTAGACTCTAATTTAGTCTTCCTATGAAGGAGACAGATATAACTGTATCATCAGAAACATTGCATAAATAATTTTCTTTTTCTGGTGGGTTGCTGGCTGACATATTTGATCAATAGGAAATCCAAGACCTGTTGGTCTCTCTGTCCACATTATTTAGTAGCTGCTAAAACTCCCTCTTGAACATTGACCTCCCAGGATAGAGAGCAATGACATGTAGAAGAGCATGAAAGCAAGAGGAAAAACTGTACAAAGTTCAGCCTGGAGGTACTTACTCTGTTGCCTGCATAAAATTTTCAGTAATTTCCTTGGCCCTTGAGTGCACTAATAAAGCCCTTGATAAGTCACTTCTGTTCCAGATAGTGAAAAATTCCTTCCAGTGACTCTTAGCAGTTGGTGTTTATAGCTATATTCATCTCCAGAACTGGCCAGCACAAGAATTTGCAGCACACAAAAGATCACTTATGGATGAAATACTTATCTTCTGCCACTACAGTTAAATCTATATCATGACATGCCAGAGATACAAAATTTTGTGTGCAACAGGCACAACTGTTCCTAACCTTCCTGTTTTGTTTAGCCAGCCACCCACCCACACATCCATACATTCTCCCATCCGTCCTACCCTCCCTCCCTCTCTCTCTCCCATACTTGCAATTCATTCTTTGCACTATTGACATTGATTGGCTTGATTATTATTTTGTAACATGTTCCTACCTTTTTGTTTTGTAAAATAAGTAAGTCTATACACTGGTTAACTTTGTAGAAGTGTTTTTTATTTTTTTTTTGTCTTTTTATTTTGTCAGTTGAAATGGGATGTCATGTTTTGTTTTAAACTATGTGAAAACTTAAATAAATGTTAAGATGAAACAGCATATCCTAATTTTCACTGTGAAATTGAAAGTTTTATGTGCTGTACATTCTGATAAATCAGAGGCCTTGAATTCAAAAGAGGAAAAGGAGATGTTTTGAATGGCATAAAGAACAATATAAATTAGAAGTAATGGGACTGCATACAGTAAAGAGATTATTTATTTCAATCTCCAGATTAAAATTTAGACTGCAAAGGAAATGGAGCAGGCCTAAAGCTTGAGCCACATAACAGGTGTGTGGAACAATACTGACATAATATGGAAGATGTTCCAACATTTGAGCAAAACCATCCTGAAACAAAGTAATTGAAAATTGAAGCTTCTGCTCAGTGGTCTCCTGTTCTTTGACTACTAAAGCCAGGAGTCCATGAAAGGGTGGTGTCTTCCTGTGATCAGACCATCTGTTTGCAAAGCAAGTATAAGGATATGGTCTACAGTACTTATGGAGTTCTCTGCTATGATCCTCTGTGTTCTTTCAAAGTAGAGTAAGCCATGCATCATTTCATACATCTTTCCACATCTCTCACAGTCACTGAGACTCCCTTCAGTCTCTAGTCTTTATCAAAAGCATTCCCTTCATGAGACAAGAGCTGGGCACTCTTGACCAAAGAAAATCGGATACCTACCATCAGTGCTGCTCAGATTATTGCTTTGAGATCAGCACATTCTCCATAGGAAGCCTCAGTACAACCAACAGTAAATCAACCATTTTACAGTAACAGAAAACAGAAGTACACAGGGAATGATGCTTCATGTTCATTATTCAAGATTAAATCAGGTCAGCAGAAGAGAAAAGTTTAAAAAGATTCAGGGGCTGTTAGTAATAGCACTTTATTTACTATAATTCAGATATTCAGAGACATTTAGAAATGATCCTATAAAACTGGGAGGGTAGGATTATATTAAACATGATGGTTTGCCAATATACAAAATGTTTTTAAAATGAAAGTTAAAGACAAAAATTTAACTTTGAAACCAGGGAGCTCAGAGTTCCTTGGCAATAAGTGTAGTTCTTAGAGACAAGCCAAAATAACACCTGACAAGAGATAGAGGAGTGCCAATGCAATGTGTAACCAAAGACATCCCTAGAGTGAGATAGCACCATTTGGAGAGAAAAAACTCCACAGTTTTCTCTCACCGCTCTTTGTTGCCATGATTGCCCTCCCCATGTGTGTTGTACACCCTCAGCAGATATGTTGTAAATTTTTAAGACAAAAGGTGCTGAAGGTAAGCTGAGGTAAAGCTAAAGATGGAGGAGCAGCCCACTGTTTCAGCTTAGATGCTGGTCCAGGTCACAGCAGACGTGCCTGAATCATGAAGTGCACCAATCACAGGAAAAACTCCTGTTGTTTTGGTCACAGTATCAGAAGCCTAACAGCAACTGCTGTATATAAAAAAGTAATTAGAATAGTATTTTATATACCAGCTAAGAAAGTTGTCTTTCTCAACCCTGAATAATGGGATAGCAAAGCCTGATGGAAAGGTGTGACTATATTATAGCCTGCAGTAGCACTGGGGTGCTGCAGCAAGGGGTAGACACATACTGGGGGTTAAGACGGTCTGGGCAGACTTGTCCTTCCCTGATCAGGGGCCTTCTACAGTCTCTCATTGGTTACTGCCCCACAGGCTGTACATAAACTGGGAACAATCAGCTGGGCCTAAATAGCTTCTGAAGGAAAAGGATGAATACAGGGTGAATACAGCTGAAAGTAATTTCCTAAGTTGAGAGCCTCTTTTGTAAAGGTTTCCCTGATGCAGGACTGAAAAGAAGAGCTCAACTCCTCTGTGGAAGCAAAGACATTTGTTAGGGCATGGTCAATTCAGTAATTGTACAGATACAGAGAGTACTCAGAGTAAAAGGGAATGAAATGGGAAAACCTCATGTCAGTGCACAGATGCAGGCAGAACTGTAGCAGAGTTCTGAGTTCAGGTCAAGAGAAACAAAAGCAAAACTGCAGACAGTTTTCAGCTGAGATTAATAGAGTTTGACCACTATGGCCTTCCTTGTCCCCATCTCCCTTTGATCAAAATCTTGCTTCTCATGGCATCAGTCAGCGGGCTTTTTTTTTTTTTCCCCAAGCTGTTGCAGGTACCCTTTGCCCTGGCAGTCAGGAAGTGACAGTTGGTGTGAGAGGAACTCCCAGGGGAATGCAGGTGGCAAAATAGGGTACACTGAAGTTACAATCTCAGCAGAGAAAAATGTGTGCTAATACCTCAGGTTTTTGCCTGGACCACTGACCCACTGCATTGAGCATCCTCAATGAATCACAAGTCTCTCTGGTTTTCAGGCCTGTGAACCCTATGCAGAATTTTGCCTGTTGTTAACACACTGGAAAACAGTTAGATCTCAAAATTGAGTTTAAGAGTTGACTACCTCAGCTGATTCAATGTTTAGCTCAGAAAAGGACAACAGAGAAATTAATTTTTCGGTTGTGTTGACTAGTCTTTTTCACCCAAGTAGTCCTCACTTGTGTGCGCAGTCATGCACACATTCAGTTTAAATTTACATCCATAAAGCACTTTAAATACCTCCAGCAGAAAATCCTGTAAAAGGACTTTAGATTTATCTACTGTCTATTAAAAAACAAAAGCATATGTATGTGTTGTATAGTCATGCATAGACTTATACAGTTATGCATAGTATGATGGAAAGAACAAGTTGACAAAAAAGTTTGATTTTTTTTTTTTTTTTTCTGGCCACTATTTTAAAAGACAGCCACCCCCCACTGTCCCGAGATATGCCACTGGGGCTCAGTCCAAGTCTGGGCAGCCAAGCCCGCTACTCCCATCTGGTCAACCCCCATGCAACTGCCTCCTTCTGGAAGTACCAGAATTCCCAGAAGCTCTCATACATTTGCATGAAAGATGTCTGCGGACACCTACTGTTCCTGTGTGTGCCTCTAACTACCACAATTCTATACAGCCTAGTCCAGCTGGGGTTTCCAAGCCAGGCATTCTCCTACTCTCCCTCTCTCCAGGATTCCAACCTGCTGCTGTGCTCAGAATAAATATTTATTTATTCTATAAACCTGTGCACTGGTCAGAACACTGCACTGCTGAGAAGCAAATGGGTTTGGGGTCCCTTTCTCCTCCTCGTTTGAGGCTACCTAGAGGGTAAGTAAAGAGGTAGAGACAATTCAAGACTGAAAAGAAGAACTGAAGGCTTTGAGTACTTGGAGTACTGACTGGGTCTGTCCATCCTTCAGTGCAGTTTCTGAAATTCTCTTGAGTATATTATGGAAATAGTCCTTGGAGCAGGAACTAGACACCAGACCTACCCTCTCCCTCCTCTCCCTCCATAAAAATTACTTTTTCTGCTGAGCTCACTGAATCTAGAAGGCCTGTTGTCCAGTGAAAGTACTTTATAGGATAAGTAATAGTACTATTTGAGGATAGTGCCTTATCTGTTTGCTGAGGTTCTATGGAAGTGTTTAAATACATCCTTGTGCTGTATTTGCTAAGAAGCAAATTGTTATTGAAAGTCTCCTTCCTGAAACAAGGTGATCTTTCTGTCTTAGAGCCTGGCAAGAATACAACTATATGCCTTTGAAGAACAGGCACAGTTTTCCTTCTAGTCTACAAAAAAACACATGAAAAAAATGTCTCCTGAAGTAGTTTCTAACCTAATTTTTAGGTTTAAGAAAATTATGTATTACATACTAATTTTCAGCTTACGTTAATTTAATGATTGTTATGCGTTGTGAGCCCACTTTTATAAAAGTTACAGACAATAGTCATTGCTTTCAATGTGAGAGCTGCTGGACAATTGTAGTTCAAAGTGAGAAAATTATAGAACACATTTCTCTGATTTTTTTTCTGCTGGAGTTATAATACAGGCATTAGGGTTCTGCCTCCCTCTTGTGGCTACATCTTTTACTTTGGACTTGGAAAAGAAACATTAACAGTGCAGCCACAATCAGAGTTCATGCTGGTTACTGTCCTGATAGTTAACTTCCTCATATGTCTTGTCCTCGAGTTTCATAAAAAAGCCCCATTATGTCAGGAATCTCCCATATATTAAAAAAAAAAAAAAAAAAAAAAAAAAAAAAAAAAAAGTCTACCTAAGGAAGAGATTCTTTTTCACATTCATTGAGAACAAATGAAGATGTTTGATAAAATCTGTAGTAATTCACGCTGGTTACATTTTGTGATTGAGTCCAAATGTTAGCATTCAAGTCAGCCAAATGTAGGAGCTCCACCTACATTAGGTAGTTACAGGAGTTACTAAGATATACTGCACAGAATGTGATATTTTCAAGTAGAGCAAAATCTCATAGCCTATACATTTTAGGATTTCACTTCGTTCTTTTCTATCCCCTTCCATTTCCTTCCATAGTCCTTTCCAAACATCACGAAATCAAGCTATCTGAAGAGTTAAATCAAATAAAGCACTGTACCCCTCATGATAAGAGAACCACAATATCATTAAATCAATGCCTTGGAATGATAGAGCCCCAGCTGAATGTCCCTCCACTGTTTCCCTAAACCAAACCATCTTCTTCCTTCAAGGTCCTTAGCGGACTTGCAGCATTTGTAAGGTGATTTAACTTGATTGTGCCTACTCTGTGCCCTTCTTCATTCCTTTGCAATTTACACTGATATCAATATAGCCCATTTCCTCACACAACATTCAGAAAGAGATATGAATTATGTCTTGAAAGCCACAGCTGGAAACTAGGCAGGAGGGACATGGAAATTTGCAGCAGAGGTCTACAGTAATGGAAAGAGAACAAGCTGCACAGCTTAAACACAATTCCTGGTCATCTTGCTTTGTCATGTCTAAAAGAAAGAGTCTCTGTAGTTCTATACTACTGTTACTTGATTGCATCCTCCAGCTTTGTCTCCAATTTCATCTGGCTTTGGCAGCAGGGCAAGGAACTTGCTTTGAGCACTGATACATTTAGAGTGATGTGGATAGAGATATCATCACTTTGGCTTTGAAGGTACTCTCATCTGCTTCCCATTAGATCACATCCATCAGCACCTCCTTGACAGCTGGCCGCATTCATGGGAGCTGAGCTCAGCTGAGGTCAGAGTACAGACTCTACCAGGGACTGGCTGCAGTGACAGCTGGAACTTCTTGGGAAAAATCATCCCTGGTGCCTACAGACCACATCCAACAAAGGCAGTCTTGGGTCCTCACCCTACAACAGTTAACAGTGTGTCTGCATCTGAGCAGTTGGGTCAGAGCATGGAGCAGTCCTTCCAGCACAAATGCAGCTGTCTGAAAATTCTATAAACTGAAAGTTCTGTTTTCTACTCAGCAGATGCTCTGCCTGTACCCTAAAACAGTGCAAACAAAATTGCAGGTATAGTGGATGTCATGGGATGCCTCACTAGAAATATTTCTTTTCAAGAGAGGCACAACCATGCTGACTCCTAATCTGCCTGGAGTCCCAGATTTGTAGTGGAAGATGATACTTATGGAAAAACTATCTTTCATCCAAAGCAGCAAGGCAAGGGAGTCAGAGCAAGCAGCTGAGGGAAAATGTGAGCTCCAGTCTATAAGGGCAGCTTCCCATTTTTTTTTACACATTTGCAGATGTCAAAATCTTGGTATGCCAAAGAATCCCAGGTTATACATAAGTTACCATGAAGACTGGAGCAGAAAGGAGCTCTGGAAATGGGTCACAGGTTAGGAATGGCAATAAATGCCTAGGGTCCTATATCTCCATTATAGGATGAGTAAGGCTGACTTATTCCTGCTGTTTTCCTTTCTCTCAAAGCCAGAGTCTCCAGCTGTCCAGCAATTCTCACACTAGTGCAGCCTTGCAGTTAGATAATTAGCCACAGAACGAGAACTCCACATTTACTGCTCATAAGCCATAGGTTGTCTCCAGCTGAGTTCATGTTCACTGTTCCTCATTGGGAAGACTGAGCTCAGCCAAAACTGAACTGGAGTTGTTTCCTGCAAATTCCACCCAGTCCTGTGAAAACAAATCTAAGACTCACCAAGGGGGGAAAAAAAAAAAAAAAAAAGTCATCTCTTCCTGATGCCTCTCATGCTGGGTCCCAGAGGGGACATATGATCACTTCTGAATGGGCTGCAAAAGTAGGACACACCCACGGTTTTTCCATGAAAGCTGTAGACTCCATGCCCTTAAATCATCTCTGTGAGATTCTCGACAACTCAGAAGCTTGTGTGGTTTGCAAGGCACAGAGGAACAGGCTTATGAGGTGTGATGCAAGGAGCATCCGAAGTGGAACAAACCTGCCTCTCACAAAACCGCTTTTAGAGGACATGTGAACATGTGGCTGAGGGACAAACAGCTGAGTAAAATACATCACAGCTCATCTTGGCAGCAGCAGCCTCTGTGCTGTCCTCCACTCCACCAGCTGTGTCACGGAAGCTGAGGCTACAGAAACACACACTCCCAAAGGAATCACAGGGTTATCATGCACACAGACCAGCACCGTGCCATAGTTATACTCTGCATATTTGTATTCTGGCACACCCCACGGGAATTACTTTATCCTAAGTCACCACATGGAGCCTGACATTTGTAAGGCTTCTGAAGGCACACTATATAGATTACTCAAAATTTTCTCTATGAATATTTCACTCTCTGATGCTGATATATATCAGGAATACATTTCCTGAAGTTAACTAATTTCTGCTGTGGATCTTTGCACATCATAGCTGCTGCCTGGAATATATAGTAGTAGTCAGTAAAAACATTTATCAGCATGCTAGGTAAGGCTCTGCTTTGGATCAGTAAAGTAGGACATTGCCTGTAAGGAGACTAATTGGTATTTTAAGTCTGGGGTTTTTTGTTATCTGACTTCTTTGTTGCTTGGCTTTATGGATCACAGCCAACGATATTTTGGCTGTTGTCAGAACCTCATCACAGCTGAGTAGCTTTGATTCATAGCAGTCACGGTCTGAGTGATTAATGTTACTACTTAAAAAGCACTTCACCAAGGTAATAATATAGAATGTGTAACTCAGAGGCACTCCTTTAGCTCACACCCTTTCAGAGAAGCTCTAACCTTCAGAATTTTAGGGCCTTTTTTTAGCTATTTAAGAATCGCTACTCTGTATCCAAATTATGAATCATTCACTTTGCAGAGAGTTTATTAGGTCAAACGTGTATACACACAAAAAAAATGAAGGGGTGGTCCATGCCCTAAGACCAGTAATCTTCCTGCTACAAGCATTAGAGCTTGCTTATAGCAAGCGGGGTGTGCATTTTAGTAATGGCCAACTCTTCTTCAATAAAAGGAAGCCTGGAGACTTTTCTACATGACAAAGCATTTGGCAACAATGTTGTTTTGAAGCATTTCCTCCTCTGGTCACTTATTTCTACTCCTGTCAGCTCTTTCAGTCGCACTAACACGTCTTTTGTAGGGCTGCCCTATGAACCAGATCAGGAAACTGATCCAGGTTAAAAATTAGCCAGCATAGGGGAAAAAAAAAAAAAGGCACAGCAAGGAACTGGCACAACTGCAAAAGTAGAGCGCTGTGGCACAGGGACAGAACGAGCACACAGTGGTATGGAAAGGAAGTATGAATGCCTAAAATCCTCATTATCACTGAATGCTTGGGGGTCGTGGGAAAGACGGGGTCAGTGTCTCAATTAAGTTTTGCCTTTATGAATTAAGTGTAGATTTGTCAGCCAGAAACATGAAAAAAGCAGTCTCTGATCCACAAATTGATGACGGCAAAAACCTCTGCCAAGGTGTAAATAAATGCAGCACATGGCAACAGCCTGGAAAAGAGCAATTTGCCCCCTCCAGCTGTAGCTGATCATTTACTAGAAACAGCTGTTATAAAGGCCATGGTGCATGTGCGAAATGATTTTTTGCAGGGGACTAAGGAAAGCCAAATCCCTAAACAGAGGAGGCACAAGTGGTCCTATAAAAGGAATAGTTTTGCAAAAGCTAACATGGAGTTTGTGTATAAATAAGAGAGGGAACTACGATTCTGTTAGAGGAAAAATCTTAGTGTTGAGAGGAGAGGGTCCAGCAGTTAGTGTCAACTTTAGAAGAAAGTCTCTGATCAGTAGTCTGGGTTTCGTGGTGCTGTTCTTCAGTGTTTGAAGGCCTGAGAGGTCTGTTGAAGATAGCTAGGGACAGAAGGGGTTACAGTAACATACAGTAGCTGGTGACATGCTAATGTGGTCTTCTGTGAAGATGCAAGTGTTTGGGGGAGAGAAAATGGCTTTCTAACCTTGGTAGCTGTGTGGCTCTGACTGTATACCTAAGCACAGAGTTTTATTGTCCAGTTTAGACATGCCCTAATGAGACAGGTGCATATACAAGCTGTTTCCAAACAACTATATATATTCTGACAGTAAACCGTCTACATTAGAGAAGAATTGTTTTTATTTCCTACTTTGCTCCAGTAAGCACTTGGTAGGACCAGAGTAAGCCTGAGACTCTAAAACTCTAATCATGAAATAAAAGCTTAATGTGTAGCAAGACTTTCTTTCAGGTCTTGCCTGCTCTAGCAATTTGAGATGAGACTTTGCTGAAACATTTTCTACCCTCCGCAAGGTCACAAGAGACAAAACACATTGCTATAGGATGACGAGGTTTGGCTCTCTGTGGGCCGTGAGGAGGGCTGTTGAATTGTGTATATATTAGACCCTTAAATTTGGTGTTAGTGTGCTTTGGTAAAGTATATTGCCGTGCTTCAAATTCTAAGTATGAAAGTAAATCCAGCTAGACTAATACAGGTGCTTTCCAATAAGGGTGATGTAAGCTATTTCATACAACTTCTGCCTCATTAAAAAAACTTTTCTGGAAAACCTGATGCTGAAGGCAAGAGGAACATGTTTACTGGCTTTTGTTTCCAGCTACTAGATCATGGTGAGCAGGTTTTCAGGAGAATGTCACTCAATATATACTTTAAATCATTTAATTAAGGAATTTTTATACAATACCTGAACACTGTTTGTTTGAAACTCATATCACGTAAGTTTCGTTAGCATCTCTTCTGACTCTTGAAGGCTGGTTGTATCCAGAAAAGCTTCAGTATGATGTGTCTGCTGTTAACTTCTGCCTGTGCCCAACATTTTGGATTGTGGCTTAGGCCACTTATTTTTTTATTTTATTTTTATTCTGATTTGGACACTTAAAAAAAACAAACAAAGAACAAAAACTCCATGCACTCAAAAACAAACAGACAAAGTTTCTCAAATTTTATTTAAGGTTATACTCTCCCTTTTGTACAGTGAATAGAAGCAGTGAGAGACTTAGAGGTGAAAATAAGCTCTAATCTCACAATGTGTGAGCATAACTTCGAGAAGCATTTTCCTCTATTAACGTTTTTTAGACTGACTTGGTTCTGTGTATGTTCCTGTTTTATTCTTTAACACGCACTATTACAATTTAAAGTTAAACGTGTATCTCATTCTTCTGGAAAACTGCCATTTCAGGGATTGGGTCAGAAGGTTTACTTCCTTGACTATTATGTTGCCAGAGCCTTCTCAAAAGTGTTCAGTGGCTTAGCTTGTTTTTAAGGAAAGAGTGTAATATACTGTGTGAAAATTGCATGTTGTCTTCATTCCTGAAGTGGAAGACTTTGCCAGCACAATTACAACAGCAGATTGGTAACACGGACAAGACAGTGATGACAAATCTGGAAGGTGTCCTGACGGTGAGCCTCATTCTGGCCTCTGTGTTAAGATTTGCACTCCCATAATACAGTTCAGACCAATTTTTGTTTTGTTTGTTCAACCACCGCCCCCACCCCGGTGCAAGAGGAACTGGTCCACATGATTGCACTGCACAAGTGTGAGCAACAAAACAAGTTTTCTGTTGTTTCAAGAACTAAGAAAATATAAACCACTGTGTCAGCAACACCTCTTCTTTGCTCTATGATCAGAAATGATCTGGCAGTGATTTCTCTGGATGTAGATCAGGCATACTCATGGTCTGTTCCTAGGAGGCAGAAGAGTAGTTTCAGATTTATTTCTTTTTTAAAATAATTTTCAGATGAACCAAAAAACTGCAAAATATCAAAAATTAATAAAAAAAATTAAAAATCTCTTTTAAAAGGTGTAGTTCCCTGATGGACCACAAAAAAAGATGACCTACAAATATCCTAGACCCTTATCGCTGTTGCAGTGGTAAGTCATTTTCTCTGCAAAGAAGAAGTAAGGGATGCTTCTGAATAGGACAGGAATCGTTCAGGGCTGTGTAGTGTAGGCTGTGCCTCTGAGTGCAAAATGTCAGCTATAAAACATGATTTGTCTTTGTCTCAAACACCTATTAGGAAAAGAAATATGACTGTGTCTAGGATTGAGTGAGAACATTTCTATTTTATTTCTTTCTCTAACACACCAAGGATCAGCTTTTGATTTTTTTGCACAAATCTGCTTTTCTTTACACTATCCCATGCTTGGCACAATTTTTGCAGCGAAGGAGAAAGTTTACCCAAATGTCATCATCTTTGCTCTTGATGTAATATCCATGGGGTTCAAGTCTAGACAGCACAATAGCTAAAATAGAAGTGTCTACTCAGCAGGAAAGATGACATTATTGATAAGCCTGGTGAAGCCACCCCAAGATGCAGAAACCTCAGGGAGAAAGATGACAGACAGGGTAACACGCAAACTTAGTAAGATTCATGCTTGCCTAGCAAGAAAAGGGAAATTCTGGCAGATAAAGACAGCTAACTATAAAGGCAATATTGCTATGTAGCTTATGCCTTCTGATGGTACCCCAACCAGCAGCGTTCCTATTGTACTGTACATAAGCATGCACATTACTTCAGCCTAACAAAATGCTAAATGAAGTAGGATCCCCTAACATCGATCCAGCAGGCAGCTATAATGCTGGGGAAAGCCAAGGTGAACAGATTTCAGGAAGCATCTAACTCGCTTGACTCCCCAGGCAGAAGCTGAATTGCCATGAATTAGATGGACCATTAGTCTGACTCAGTGGGGCATTTCTCCTGAGGGCTTGATTTTGTTCACAATAATATTCTTCAGAGGCACTTGGGGGTTTCAGTGCTGCACCACTACTGGATATTAGTGCCTGATAAACTATGAGAGGGCTGTGCACACAGGTCTTACCTTCTGGGAAGGCAGTCTGATAAAATGTGGAAAATAGCATGATACCAGACTAAGACAGTACTGCTAATGTGCCCATATGTTAAATTTTTTAACTATTCAGTAAGGCATTCTGAAAAACTGGGAGGGGGTTCCAAGGAAGGAAACTGTAGCCATGCAGTGCCTTGTTTTGGAAAGAAGGGTATGAACGGCTATCTGATTCCTTCCTGGTAACATGCCAGTCATTTCAGCAGTTTCATTTCACAGTGAAGTACAAACTCGCTGTGAGAGATTACTGCCTTCCTATCAGAGGCATCGTAAGCCAAGTGACACCACCACCTCAACTGATCCCTGTAATTCATTCATCAGACTATGAATTAGGGCTTCTGAGGGGGCAGATCCTCTTCAGTCCTGTTGACTGTGCTATGCAGGTAGAAAACTCTAGCAAAAAGATGAGAATGGTAGAACTTGATAAACTATGATTTTTTTTTTTTTTTTTTTTGCCTGGGACTCCAGCAATATGCACAGTGAATAGTGGCAATCAGCTGACCCATAAAAAGTCTGTACTCCAGCATGGAAGGAGGTGTTTGTTGCTGTAGAAATGAAAGGTTTGAAGGAATAGGAAGGGAAGGCCTCCTGCATCTACTATACCCATTAAAAAAGTCCTCCCCATCAAAAGATACCAGACAGGAGTTCTGAACTTGTTGCTTGGGATAATTAATAGAGAGGACTTCAGAGTGAAGGTAACATAACAAATATAGTTTACACCACCATAACTGTTAAAGAGATGTAACCTGCTATGCCTTCTGTATGCCAAGTCAGAAGTCAGTGTTATTTTTCACTTATGCTTGAGTGGACCTTACACAGGCAAGTTACTTGTGGAGATCAAAGGGATGAGTAGAGTTCAGAAGTTATGCTAAGGACTGAGCGAAGGTGGCAGTAGTTAACTTGGATGGAACAATATACTTACAGCTGAGAAGATTTTCCCATACTACATGCCTCTCATAGGTTGCCACAGAGAAAGGAGATAAAGAGTGAATGGAATCGAAGGCAATAAAGAGGGGAAAATGGAAGTCAAGTCAGCTGGCAGGGCTCTGACAACCTCTAGCACAGCTGGGAGATCCTATTACCTGTGAGGAACTGCTAAAAGTAGCAATGCTGCAGATCAGTGAGCACCTGTGGGCCCTGCTGAGGCCCTGAGGGAGGACATCTGTAAATTTTTAGATCACATTGACTCCGTTCTCCTGGTCAGCACCTCAGTTACCAGTCCAGGTGGTGGCACACAGCCCATGGCAGCAGCCTCTTGTCCCAGGCAGCCTGTTTTCCACTGTTTGCGAGGGAAGGCACCAGTGCTCACCACAGTGGGCAGGGCTCAGGGTAAGAGCCTCATAGTGGTCATCTGCAGTCTTTGATGGCCATGGAGCAGGCAGCTCCTGGGGCTGAGGTGAGGTGTGTGTGTGGAGCCTGGTGCTGGTGGCTGCACAGGGAGCTTGGCCTTGGCCATGTCCCCCCAGGGGCTGCCGGCCCTGTCTCTGTGCTCCATCCCTGGCACAGATGAACATGAGCCAGCAGTGTGCCCAGGGGACCAAGAAGGCCAATGGCACCCTGGCCTGTATCAGGAATGGTGTGGCCACTGGGACTGGGGAAGGGACTGTCCTCTGCACTGGTGAGGCCTCACCTCGAGTTCTGTGTCCTGTTCTGGGCCCATCAGTTCAGGAAGGACATTGAGGTGCTGGATCAAGTACAGAGAAAAGAGGAATTAAGCTAGTGAAGAGTCTGAAGCACAAGCCCTATGAGTAGCAGCTGAGGGAGCCTGGAGGAGGCTCGGGGGAAACCTGATCGCTCTCCGCAGCTACTTGACAGGAGGCTGTAGCCAGGTGGGAGGTTGGGCTCCTCTCAGAGGCAACAAGAGATAGAACAAGAGGACACAATGTTAAGCTGCGCCAGGTTGGACATCAGGAAGTAATTTTTTCACAGAAAGAGTGACTAGATATTGGAATGAGCTGCCCAGGGAGGTGGTGGAGTCACTGTTTCTGGAGGTGTTCAAGGAAAGAATGGACGTGGCAGGTAGTGCCACGGTATCGTTGCCACGGTGGTGTTCGGTCACAGGTCGGTCCCGACAGTACCAGCTCTTTCTCACCCCACACGATTCCCGTTTCCGTCCCGCGGGGGCCCCGTGACGGCCCCACCCTCCGCGCCCCCGCCGCGCGCACCGTGACGTCACGGGAGGCGGGGCTCCAGAAGACACTTCCGCCTCGGTAGGGCCCGGCCGGCGAGAGCCCTGCGCAGGCACTTCCGCCTCGGTAGATGTCATGGCGGCGGGGGCGGGCGCCCCATGTGACGCCGCTGGGCCCGGCGCGGTCTCGCGGCAGCTCTCGCGGTGCCTCGCGCTCCCCCCCCGCGCGCTCCCCGCTCGCCGGCCGCTCGCGCAGCGCTCGGCTCGCGCTATATAAAGGGGCGAGGCGGCAGCGCGGCGGCTGCAGCCCCGGGGCCGCGAGTGAGCCCGGCACAGGCCGCGGGGCCGCCCCTCAGCCGGGGCGGGACGCGCGGGCGCTGGGGGGTCGCAGCCGGGCAGGTTTATTGTTTTAGGGGCGACTCCCCCCCGCGGTTGGGGGCGTCCCGGGGGGCTCGGGACATGGCGAGCTCGACTAACACAAACCCCGTGGTAAGGACCGGGTCGGGGGGCGAGGGGGGCCCCGGGGGCAGCGCGGGCAGAGGGGGCCTGCGGGGCCCGCCGCCCCCCTCCCCCGCGCTCCCTTCCCCTCCCGCCGCCCGCCCCAGGCGGTCCTGGCCCCCGGCGGGCACGGACGGCGAGGGGCGCGGGGCAGCCTCTCCCCCGCGGCGGAGCCAACTTGTGGCGCCCGGCGGCGGGCAGAGAGCGGCGGCGGGAGCGGGGCGGTGGGAGCGGGGGCGCGGGGTGGAGGCCCAGAGGCGGCCCCGCGGGGAGGCCGGGGGTCCGGCGGGCGGGGGAAGGAAGGGAAGGGCAGGCGGGCGGGGGGCGCCGCCGGCGGGAGCCGCCCGGCGAAGGGGTGAGAGCCGGAGGAGCGCGGGCGCTGCCGCTCGCCCCAAGGCGAGGGGAAGGGGCGCCCGAGCCAGGTTTCGGTTTTGTGGTGTCGGTGGCGGGGAAAGCCCGCCCGTGCTCCGCTGGAGCCATTTTATGTTGCTTTGTACGAAGGAGGCGATGGTTGAAAAGCACTTATCCCAGCCCGGCCTCGGCTAAGCCGAACGAAAAGCCCTCAACTCCCCTCTGGCGAGCGAGGCAGTATTTATTTTAAAAAGAGAAAAAGGAAAAAAAAAAAAAAAGCCCCAGACCTCTTCCCCCCCCGGTTCCCTTCTCGTGCTTTCTGCACCTTGGCGGGTGGCTCGCTGCTGCACTTGTACTCACAGAGGTTTGCAACAAGCAGTCCCACAGCCCTGCGCTGCCCCCGAGCCCCCCCGGCCGCCGCTCCACTCCCCGGCGCGCCCCCGGCCGCGACCCCCGCCCCGAAGCGCTGGAGGAGACAAACCCGGCGTCCCGGCGGCGGGCTCGGCCCCCTTGTTTGTGGCTCTCAGATCCATCATGGCTTCCCCCTGCCTTTCTGCCTCCCTGCTCCTTGTGTTCCTCCTCCCTGTGGCTGCCCTGTTTATATAGAGCTATTGCCGCTCTCTAATATAGACTCTGCTAGGATGGGAAGGTGCTTTCCAGCCCCACGTCACCGCCTCTCCATTTAAACACCACATCAGCCTTTAAATAGGGAGCGAGCCGCGGAGCGCGGGCTGGGAGGTGCATGCGTCCGCGACGGAGGCTGGGAGACGGGCGGCTTGTCCCTCGGATCCCGAACGGCCTTTTCCACCGCTTGCTTTTCCCTCCGCGCCGCTCGAGCCCGTCGTCACCGGATTGCGGGGCGGTGGTGCTTTCTGCCAGCTCCGGCGCGGGCGGGGGTGTCTCCCAGCCGGTGTAAATGGGCTTTCATTTGCTCTTACGTATTGTACAAAGACAGTTTTCATCCCCTCCAGCATTTGAATATGTTTACCTTTTTCCTTTTTTTTTTTTTTTTTTTTCCCTTTTCTTCTTTGTTCGTTTTTGAGTTTTAGTCGTTTGGGTTTTTTGTTTTTTTTTTTTTTTTTTTTTTTTTTTTTGTTGGTTGGTTTGGTTTTTTTTTTTTTCCAATAGCACGCAGTTTGCACGCGTTCCTGTGCTCCTGTAAGGTCTTCGAAGTAGCTTTTCTACTGCGTGGGGAAAGCAGTGTTTAAACGATTCTTACCCAGCATATCAAGGAGAAATGTAGTACTTTATGGCACTTTGCCAAGGTCTGACTACAGCTGTCATCCCAAAAATGATGTTAATATTAGAGTTTTGTATATGGGTCGTGGGCTGCAGATACTCAATGATTTATGTACGTTTCTGATAATAAATGTGTACTAATATTTTATTACAGTCCAGGCAGAGCAGAGGTTTTAGAATTTTTATTAACACTTGATTTTATTACAATATTTGGTATACTGCAGAATATTATACAAAAGAAAATGCAAAGCATCCTAGTTTTCTTTTCCAAATCTGAAGTTTTACAGATTTGCCTGTCAGTTAGGGTCATGCAACTGCAAAGAAACATCTTTGCTTTGATATTTT
This sequence comes from Pyrocephalus nanus, assembly GCA_038380795.1. Classification (NCBI taxonomy): domain Eukaryota; kingdom Metazoa; phylum Chordata; class Aves; order Passeriformes; family Tyrannidae; genus Pyrocephalus; species Pyrocephalus nanus. The sequence goes on along the minus strand of CM076265.1, from coordinate 43,190,916 downwards.
GCCAGCTTTTGTATCAGAAAATTTTAGGAAAGTAGTCAGCTGTTACACAGAGGGCAGTTACTCAGTAGGATGCATACTGAATGTGTGTGATCTGAATCTGTTATTTGTCCTTCTGCTTATAAGCTTCTGGCTTCATTTTTTTATTGCAAGAAAGAGACTTGTTTATGTGTGGTGAATTAGAGCGTTTGCTTCTGTTTCTTGACCGTGTTAGTACTCAGTAGCAAAAAATATATATGTTGCATAATCTCCAGAGTACTTGTAAATGTCTTTGACTCAACAGTTTACTAAGACTTGCTTCCTCTGGGCTGTATTTCTGTACTGTCCTAAGTTCTTTAAAGTTCTCTTGAAAGGTGTCAGTGTTTGAACATTGTGTTTGGATTAGCAAAAGCCAAGCTTAAAATGAGCCTGCTTCAAATAGGTATGCTTTAGGCTGATTTTCAGTTAAGTAGTAAAACCTTGCAATGGTGTGTGGTCAACTTTATTAGTTGAATCGAATTTGGGTCTCATGCAATGGCAAAAGGTCACACTGCTTGCCCCAGGGGTTGCCAAAGATGAATGGGAGCATTTTGAAATGCTGCAGCCAAGTAGCTTTAGGAAGCTGGACTTGGAGCCTGATGTGTCAATAGCATCACTTAAACATCTAGTCAAATCTGTATTGCTAGAAATCTGTTCTCTTAGTAGAGGACAAGTATAAGATGTTAACAGTTATATGCAGTATCAGATTTTGCAGGTGACAAAAGGAATTTTCTTGTAAAAGTCCACGACAACATAAGAAAAGCTCAGATTGTAGTGCTTGCAGTGTAGATATATACATGTTACTTGTTTCTATGCACACCTTTGATGTAATTGTGACTAGTTACCTTTACAGTGTGCTCTTCTAGCTGCATATGGCCAGCTTACAGCAGTAACTACATGGTTGGGAGAGAGCTGCAGAAGCAACCAGGAGCAAAGTGCTGTCAAATGCACAAAGCATGCTGTGGTATATATGTCTCCATAACATGTTGGTGATTGGAAACCCAAACTGCTGAAATCCCAAGTGTTGTAATAATAATTACAAAGAATGCCAGTTTTTATACCCTTGAAATGGAAGGAATGTAGGAAGTGTAAGCCCCCAAAGGCATGTGGTGTTTCTTAAAATAGCTTGCTGCTTGCTCCTCAGTTTGGAGTGTGTGTGCGTGTGTAGCAGACTCACCATACTCAGAGTTTTCTTTACAAGATGCACAGGGAAAGTGAAATATAATAATTTCCTTATGTTCCCAGAGGGTGAAATACTAGATTTCAAATCTCTTCTGTGTGTTTGTGGTTGTATCTAATAAATCAGGAATTTTAATTGTTGTCTTTTATCTGTAGTAAGTGTTTGGAATAGTGTTTATTGAAGAGTGATTTGAGTATTTTGCTCTTAAAAGAGCTTGAAGTTTACAGCAATGTACTCTTTATGAGGGAGGCACTTTAATATAAACCAGATGAAAACATGATTATTGTAATAGCAGTCTTTAAAGTCTCCATTTGTTCTCATTGCTTTCTGTGACTTGAATGAGGAAATTTATTGGAAAGCTCACCTGCTATCCCATCTTTAGACTTATTCAGTAATTGTATTACCATGTTTATTTTTTTAGGAAGCAGTGTGTGAAAATTACTTTGTTATTCAAGTCCAGAGTCTTAGATGGCTTATATAAACAGCTTGAGCATCATATAAATAATGCTTAAGGTCAACACTTGGTGTGTATCTAAAGCAAGACTGGAGCTTAAGGCTGTTTTGTAATTTTACCAGGTATGCCTCTTTTGAGATAGGAAAACAGTGTTCTGTGATACTCTTCAAAATTCCACTGTGAACGTTTCTTTAAGGCGTTACTGCTCTCACTTTGGAAGATGTTGCATCCACCTGGGTTGGATGCTTAGTTGGAGTGTACAAAAGAGAATGTTTTCAACCAGACAGGATTTTTCTGGGATTATGTGAACGTGTATAGGTAAAATCAGACACTTTTTCATTATAAGCATGCAGAGGCTTTCTTCTCACTTCTTTTCCGTCTAATCATGTAGCCATGGGAGTATCATGATCAGAGCAGCATCTGAAAATTCTGAACCATGTTTAGATCCAGTGCACTCTGTGTGACTAATACAGAGAAATACGTGCATGTACAAACTGCTTGCGGACTTGTTAACATGCATGGTACTCGGCTCACTGCACCCCTGCAGGACTGTTGTGTTTTGGGGAACTTACCTGCTTGCTTTGGCTGTTGGAAGTAGTGGAGAAGGATGCTGTGTCAAAAATGGCAGAGTGAACCTCTGTGCTCTTAACCTGCCTCTCTGCTGTCTTGCTAAGCGAATGCTGAACACTAGAAACCCATATCTGCTTGAATTTGTTTTTTCTCTAATTACACAGGATAAAAAAGAAATTCCCAAGCAGACTGTTGGGCTGTAAAGTCAATTTGTTGTATCTGAACATTGATATCTTTCTTATGGGGCTTTACAGACTCAGGAGGCTTTGTAAATAAACCTTACAAAAATGCCTGACCCTGGAGAATAGGAGGCGGTGTCTACTGGTGGAAATTATTAGGGCCTGTTTGTGTAAAATCTGCTTTATTAGAAAAGTGGACCTAATAAGTGATTTAAGGAGAGAAGGATTAAAGGAGAAAATGTGGTCTCCATCCTGCAGGAATTTTTATTGTAATTTCATGCATACAGGTATTCCTGCTGACTTAAGTAAAGTAACTCATGTGCCCGAGGTTAAGCATGTTTATTTGCAGAGTGTGGTTTTGGCATTAAAGAACAGATGCTTTTAATATAATAAGGAGCAATATATGGAATAGGTTAAGTAGTATTTCTGTGCTAGTTGAATCGCATAAGCTTTATGCAATTTGTTTAATTATAGAAATAATAGGACTTAATGTTATTAAGTAGAATGTCTTTTTACATCTGTTATGAATTAAATCTAAGTGGAAAAATAATCCTGTTAATGGTGCTTGGTATTTCTAAGTTACTCACTACACAGATTTAAAATACTAGCACTCAAAAGTAGTCTGGCTTTGGAAGTCTGTTTCAATGTCTATAAGCACAGTTAATGCAGTATTTGAAGCCTGGATAAGTGAGCATGCAATATGGCATGTTTTGTCTCTTTTGGAGGAGTTAAATTTGGGACATAGGTGCTGTAAATGTAGAAATGTAATTGTCAAGGATGGCAGTCTTACACTGTTACTTCAAGCCTGAATTTAATTAATTTTTTTGAGTGACAAGTAACAGAAGGATGTATTATAGCATTTCAGTTACTTGATTTGCAACAGCATGTTTTAAAACTGCAAAGTGATCAGTAGCATAAAGTGGTATGTTGAGTTTTGTAGGTTTTTTTTCTTTTTCTGTGGTTGGTTTTTTTTGTTTGTTTTTTTTTGTTTGTTTGGGTTTTTTTTGGGGGGGAGGGTGGACACTGGCAAAGGTTTGTAAGAAAAATCACTTGATTTGTTTTAAACAGTAAGGACATAATACACTAAGCAACCACCAGACTGCTTAGTTCCAGGTTCCAGATATGGGTTTTTATCCCCTTGTAATCTCAGTGCATTTCCTAAAGTTTTTTGGTTTTGTTTTTGGTTGGTTTCTTTCACACATGTTAAAGCAAAGATATTCAACTTCTTTTTTGTGCTTATTTGCCACTCAGCTTTTTCCTGGACTAGTAAATCATATGCTACTATTCTCCCTTTATTCCATAACTTAGGCATAGCAGTTCCATTATGCATGCAGTATAATCTTGAGCATGTCTGCAACAAATTCAGCACTTCTGGAATGCATTAAACAACTTTACATGCATAAAATAAATGTTTCAAGTGCATGCAGTAAATTTGCACAGTTCCAGCACCTCTGGACTAAATGCTTCTTGCAGGTTTCCTGTATGTACATTGGAGGCACAGCTTTTTTGGGGTGCCAAACCCACTGCACCAGTACAGGATGATTGTTTTGCATGTGTACAACATATCGATGTGTGTGACATCATTATGGACTTAAGAAAGTATCATTAAGGAAGTTAGGGAATGGGATTGACGGGGATATCAGTTTAGAGAAAGTTGTGGCTACTTTCAGATCAATTTAAAATTGGTGTACGCCCAGCCCAAGGAGCAGCCTTGGTCAGTGACGTGCATATGGTTCACAGGCTGCACATTGATCAACCCTAATTTAAAGCTCACATTGCTACCTTGTAATTAGATAGCACAGATATTTAAACCCAGCCAAAATCCCGTTGAGGTTCTCACATGGGGAGAGGCATCCAGGCTGTACTGTTTAAAAGGTATAGCATGTGCACAATACAATTTTGAGCTTTGATAAGTTTAAGTGTTCACATTCTCTCTTTTAAATGGTACCTTCATTTTAAAATTCACAAAATGGCTGAAGTTGGAAGGGACCTTTGGAGGCCTTCGTGCAACCTCCTCGCACAAAGCAGGGCCTCCTAGAGCTCATTTCCCAGAACAATGTCCAGGTGGCTTTTGAGTATATCCAGGAATGGAGGCTCCAGAACTTCTTTTGGCAACTTAAAATGAACTGACAATTTACTTTATCTTTGATTTAGGCATGAAATCAGTGTAATAGAATAATAACGTATTTGTAGTGCTTTCCCATGAAAAACTTGTAATGTAAAAGCGTAACTACTGATTGAAAACAGAAGTCTGTCTAGCCTAATATCCTGTCTGCAGATGTGTAAGGAAGAACAGGACATTCATATGAATGCTTTCAGTTTTTTAGTCCTTCAGTGGTTTTCAGCTAAAGATTGTTCTGAGCCATATTTGGTACCTGTTGAACTAACAAGCGCTAACAAGTTCTTTGTCTCTATTTGTCTAATAATTTTTAAACTGTTAATGTTCTTTGACATTTTTTGCACACATGCAAGTATTTGTACGTATTCAGCATCTACATTTGCAAGTAGAAAACAAATTGACGGAATGGAAAACAGTCTTTTCTGGTTTGAGTTATACTCCTTATGGCTTGGTAACACTTGTGATGTAGTTATATCACAAGAGGTCATGAGTAGTCCCTTCCCTTTTCACCTTGTTCGAGCTGTTCTTGCTTATTTATACCTCCTTGGATATTTTAGTCACTTGGAAAGATGCAGTGTATTCTGTAATGCAGTTTTCAGAATTTTTTTATGTGAGAAAATCTTATTTTAAAGTGATAAATTTCTTCCAAAACAGTGCTGACTAGTTATTGTTTTTTTTAAAGCCTAAATTGTACAGGTCTGTTATTGAAGATGTCATCAATGATGTCAGAGAAGTTTTTCTGGATGAAGGAGTGGATGAACAGGTTCTTATGGAACTCAAAACTGTAAGTTGCAACTTTAAAGTTTTTTTTAATAGACTAATACAGCAATTAATTTCCAAATCTGGTTACTGTTGTACACAGTAGAAATACTAGTTTTTAGTTAATTAAGCATTATATTAATCTGCATATCTGTAGTCCCATATCATTTGAATTACACTGTCGTATAGAGAGGTTTGCTCACCTTGTTTTACTTCCCCTAATCTGACAACAGCAGGCATCTAAATTCAGTGTTATTTTGGTCCCCAAAACATTATATCTTTAAAAAAGGGGAAAATGTTTATCTTAGAGACAGCTCTTAATGTTTCTCTGCAGGAAAAAAAAAGTCTGCTCTGCTTGATGTTTTTGTCTTCTGAAGAAGAAAAGTTGCATTGTTGGATGCATTGTCAGATTTTTGCGTGTATGGTTTGTGGTTTGCAGAAATGTTGTCGTTTGGCAGGTGGTACGTAATAAATCGCGCTCTATTCATCACACGTTTCTCAATCTCTTGGATTCAGAATTTTTACACAGAGTGGAGTTGAGCTGTTATCAAGAGTCCAAAATAAGGGCAGGATGTTAACCTGAGCTAATGGGTCTTCTATGGCTTTCTTCAAATTCTTCCTGACTAAAAGAAGCCATTCAAAGGGGAAGGGAAAAGGTGGCAGAAAAAAAGGCAAAACAAACCCAACCAAACAAAAGAAATAAAGTAAAAGGAAAGTGGGAAAGTAGGCCCTGTTTGTCTCAGCTTCTTCAGAGAGTGTTGTGTCCCACACTCACAGTATTTTTGAAGCATTAAAAAAAATGGATGGAAAAGGAAACAAATTTTAAATTTGACTAGACAGAAACAGGTAAAGACTTTTTTTCTGTGAGACCATGACCTGTCCTGATGGTAGTGCAGTGAGCGCTATAAAAAAAAAGCACTTTGGTGTTAGTGACATAGTTGTGTTCTGCAAATGATGTCACAAAAGATTAATGAGGAAAGAGACAAGAAGGAAAATGAAGTGTTGAAGGGGAAGGGAGCTCGAAGCAGACTTGGAAATCATTAGTCCTAGGTGCCTGTAGTCTTTTTGACTCTGTATTAGAGATAATTGCATTGTGTCTTTTTGCAAGAACTGCTTTTTTGCATCTGTGACTGTCCTTTGGAGAACTGGGGGGCTGGAGAAGCTGAATTTAATATTGTGGTAGAAACTGAGTAAATGCTTGTAGAGAGGCAGTATCTTAGGTATGTGGGTAATTTCTGTTGAAATGTGTCACAAGGCAGTAGTTTTTAAGCAACTTTTATTGAGAAGTTCCAAGAAGAAATGTCTTGAGGAAAGCTGTAATAAGGAATTCTTTTTGTGATTTTAGAGGTAAGAAAGAAAGAATGTAGGGAAGTGGAAAACTTAAAGGCTTATTTAAAATTACCAGCTCTATTTGTGCTTCTATTAGGGTTGTTATGAATCTTCCACACATGGAAAAAATAAAGAATGTAAAAGCTTAAGCTTGGACTGACAAGGGATATCTAATTCCTGTTCTTAAAACATTACCTCTGTGGAGTTATCTCTCCAGTCTATATTTGCCTAAAGGCTTTTTGAGCTAAGTAGACTACACAAAATAAACAGTAAAAACAAATTCAATTTTGGATTACTGTCATTATGTTGTTACAAATCCTGTTGAGTAAAAATTGTACACAGACAGTTCTCTTTCCTTTTCCAAACTAGCTGTGGGAGAACAAGCTGATGCAGTCCAAGGCTGTAGATGGCTTCCATTCAGAAGAGCAGCAGCTTTTATTGCAGGTGCAACAGCAGCAACAGCAGCAGCAGCAACAGCAGCATCATCACCACCACCATCACACACAACCTCAGCCACAGCAAACTGTGCAGCAGCAGTCTCAGCCACAACAGGTCCTTATTCCAGCATCTCAGCAAGGTCAGACTTAATCTCTAAACTCTCTGGCAAAAGATTCTGAAGTTAGTCCGACTCCTTAACATATTCTAAATCTAGGGCAGGATGGAAACCTTTTAGTCTTTCTACTTGCCTCTATTTAATGGGTCAAGAGAGCAGTCTTGGTAAAAAGTATCTTGGTGTTTGTTTTAAGTCATATTCTTTAAAAGATTTTGGAAATGCTGGATTCTCTTGGTCTCCTGCAACATAACATGTTTTCAGAATACATGACTTTCAAAATTCCATTAGCAGCTCTAAGTTCAAGCCAATATATGTGTGCAACTGACAGTTTAGTCATGAGGTAAAAAAGTCATTAGGACCAAATTATTTAAAAAAACCCATTGTTTAGCATAAATCAACATTGGGACATGAGAAATACTTGTATAATAGTCTGAGTATGTAGGTATTTTTGTGGTCTTAGAAGATTGCACATTGTGTAGATGTGGATGTTCAAGGTGTATTTTAGGTAGCCATAATAATATCGTTTCTTGTAATTACAGTCTTGTGTATTCCTCTTAATTAATTTAAGGAATTTTTTTTCAGCAATTATAATTTAATTTGAAAAATAATAAATATTACTGGATTTAACTGTAGATATGCTGAGTAAACAAATCTGCCATCTGTGAAAGGGTTGAGTTTTCCAGCCTATGAAGTTTATGGCATAAAATATTTATCTGTGGTAGTCAGAGACTTCAGTCTTTTCATCAGATTTCATGGATCAGAGAACCTATGTTGTCATAAGCACAAAAGATAGATATGAGCTGATTTCTCTCCCTGCCCCTCCAAAAAACAGCCAAAACCCAACCACCATATATTCAACAGAATAGAACTAATGTGACTAGAACTGGTTCTTGTGGCATTTTTTTACCATGGTGTAGGAGTTTTTTGTGATTGGTTTTGGACACTTTTTTTTGGAGGGGAGAGGGGATTGATAGCTTGTTTTCTTCTTATAGTACTTTGTGTTTTGGCTACCCATGAATCAGTTTTGAGTGTTGGGATAAAATTAATTTTAAGATTAAGACCCCTAAATAAATACTTGTGGTTCCATGGGCTCTGCCACTGTCCTGCCGGGAGGACAGGCAGAGCTTGAAGCAGCTGTTCACCGCTCCCTCTGGTGGCCCCTTTACGGAGGAGCCACGACTCAGCCGACCCGGGTTCCCTGCACTGACGGGGAGGCTCCCGTGCTCCTGGGGGTGCTCTTAGGGTACAGTGAGATCCTACCTATAGTAACACATCTAAAGTTGATTTATTGTTGCCACGGCCAAATGACAGTGTGGAGACTAAAAGAAATTAGGATATTAAGCGCTTTAATCCCAGACATGCAGTTTTATGAATTACTTGACTTCCCTGTTCCATGGTAGAAACGGTATAGTAGTTCCTTGCATAACCTGGTCATGCAGTCACAGGGAGAGATCAGAATCATCATCATGGTGATTCCTGCTGTCCTTTGTGTGGTCGTGGCATAGGCTCATGAGGTTTTGTTAAGCTCTTTTGCCTTCCTTGGATTCCCTGAAACTTGGAGACATGCCCTCACATCTTGGTGCAAGGTTGCAGGGCTTCCCACCCCAGAATCTTTTCCAGAAACTGTTACCCATAGTATTCTTAAGTGTCCTTTGTTAGAGGATTGGATGGAGAATGGGTTGTCAATGATTCATTCATTCAAATTAGTTTTGCTTTACAGTCACAGCTAATAGCAGCAACAACCTGCTTGTTCCATAGGTTTGGACACTTGTTTTTCTGGATGATCAACACGTTGTTTGTATAGTTTAGCTCTCTGTTTCCCTTAGCACACCAAAACTGCTTTGTTGTGTGGGACAGGTAATTGATCGCATTTCATCTGCTTCTGCTACATGAGGAAGACAGCGAAGATCATGAGCTAACAGCTATGCTAACTGCTTGTAACTCAAGCTAACTGCAGCATCCTGTTACTTTTCATCTTGCAACAGTTCTCGTTTAAGTCTGTTTTAAGAGTTAACTATTTTCAGTTGTTGTTCTTGAGGAACTCTGATATTGGACATCATCAAGTTTATGAAGATTTACCTTTAATTTCAGAAATACATTTAAAATCTTGTTTTACTTAGATTGAGAGTAGGTAACTGAAGCCCTTGAAATAAGATCCGTAAAGGCAAAGTAGTCATATCACCTCTCAGATCTGCTGTTGTATATTGTCTTGAGAGTAAAACTTAATAAGATCAGAGATTGCTTAGTAGTGGTTTTTGTGATGAAGCTCAGTTGATGTTTGGGTGATGTTCTTTCTAAGTTACTCTGGCTGGATATTATTTTGGGCAGACTCTGTATTTTTCATTAAATGCTGTTCTTTGTTTCTAGCACCTCAGCAGCAGGTTATTGTGCCAGATTCCAAGCTGATACCACACATGAATGCATCAGGCATGGTAAGAGAAGCAGAAGTTTATACAGACATACTTTGTCACTTTTTAAGTTGTTTTGAGTAAATAATAAACAGAAATCTGGTATTAGTAATCAGATGCTTATAAGTAATTTAGGACACACTGCTAAAGCTATCTGCCATCTTTGAGTATTGTGGCTGCACTGGCAATCTAGAATAAGTAGTAATCCATGATTTCAGTTCTGATAACAAATCTAGGACTTACCTTTATCCTCTGCTGTAAATGTGTTTAACTAAAACTTTTTTTTCAAATTGGAAATTGGAGTACTGTTGGTATGCATGATGATATTCTCTTAACATACCACCACTAACTAATGCAGGCATATTGTTTGTGCTAGATGCAGGAAAAAGCAGTGACTACTCTGAAATTTATCTCAAATGAGATGATTTATCATTTCACATATATCTTTGCTGGTCACATTAATTTGATTCACTAATTTTGTAACCGTATATAAAATTAAGTCTGGTCATTTACCCTTTTCTTGCAGTTTATATCTCTAGAGGTTAATTTTGATTATCTTCTCTTGCTTTGAATGCCCTGGCTTAATTAAAAGGAAAGTAAATTGTTTACAAAGCCATAAGAAGAACAGCTAATACTAGTTAAATATGTGTATTAAGACCAGAATTCATTACATTCTTACTAGTTCTGCAGTAGAAGCCCATGAAACAAAATTTCATGATGCAACAAGTTTTCAAGTCCAACAGCTTGCTTAGCCCTCACTTCTTCATTATCTGATGATCTTGCTACAGAAAAGAACCTGAACTCTGTTACTTGGATAGCCTGATGTACCCAGAGGCTGAGAGCACATAAACATCCATGTTTTTCTTTTCTGTGTTACAACCATTACAATTGGATTTGTAACTTTCTAAGTCCAACAGTAAAATGCTTTTTTTCCTGTCTCAATTAGATCTTGTTGATGGGTATTGCAAAAATGATTATGCCAAGCTTTTTAAACTCTGCTGCTGTCAAAATGTGGATGAATTGTATACCACAGAGGAATACTATTCTGCAAATAGTCACAATCAATTTGGAAATATTGTTTGTGTTTATAAGAAACATTTAAGTTGATATGAAAGAGTGGATCTGACAGACCTTAAATATCTTGGGAGGCAGAGAATAATGAGAATTTATTTATTTGCCTTTGTCTGGGACAGAGGATGCATACAAGCACATTTCAGTTTTGCTTAGTGATCTCTAGTCTTGACAGCTGTAACTGCTATATTGACCAGCCAGTATAGGAAGATCCTGTTTCTTTTAAACAGGAAGTATGCACTCTACCCAGTAATAAAGTTTAAATCCTTTCAGTACCAAAGAGTAATCAGCCATGGTTCTCTTATAAGGAGAGGCTTTTCCATAGGCAGCTGAAGTTAGACCCTTGAAACGGAGAGGCCTCTGGAGAAGTCCATTGCCCTCTGCAAGTTAAGGACTTAAATTGTTGTGTTTGGAGCATAATTGTGTTGGAATTCAGTTTTCTTGCAGATTCAAATCATTACCCATTGAAAGTATTTCTCTTCAAACCAGCTGTCTTGAGAGAAAAATTAGTCATTCTGTGAACAGTCAATACACAGTATGTGTGTATTCGCTTAAAAGAGCTATGTTATATGGGACTTGAAATGCAAATCACCGAATAAAGAAAAGTGCAAACCTGATTACTGCTCCTTGTGAAAATGCAACAGGCAAACATAATCATTGCTTCAGTATCTTACATTTTTTCAGAATTTTAGGCCCATATCCTTGGCTGCGCTGAAAAAGTGTAACTACAATTGGCACGTGAGCCATGCAGTGTTGTACTGTATTAGTAGATTAGCAGAGAAGGCAAAGGAGAAGGAAAAAAAATCTGCTGAGCTTGCAGATAAACCAAGAAACCACATGGAGTTTGGGTTAGGGTGTAATACTTAGTGATTTTTTTTTTTCCTTCTGCCTATTAACAAAGAAGGAAAATAATTTTTATAATTAGTATAATGTATGCCAGAAACTTGTGTGCAAACATTGTAAACAGCAATAAAATGGTACAGGCAGTATGTTGTGAGATGAAACACTGGCAATAATGTTTGTGGTTAAAAAGCTTTTCTTGTATTTCAGAGTGCTGCAGCTACTGCAGCTACATTGGCTCTCCCTGCTGGTGTTACTCCAGTTCAGCAGATACTTACAAATTCAGGTAAAATTGAGAACAAATAATAGCTTAGAGGGTGCTTGGGAGGGAGAAAATCTGGGGCTTGCTTTGTTATTTACTGTTAAAAAGCAGAATCAGGGAATCCACCCCTACGAGGTAGTGCAGTCTCTCTACTTGACTACTGCACTCTTTTGCTCTCTGAGATTTTTATGAACCGTGTGGTTCTGACCTAACAGTGGCTTGGGTAAGATTCTGTGCAAGTTTTCTCCACTTCTTAGAGAAGCTCATGAAGCACAAGGACAGGTGTTCTGTCTCTCCCCTTTGTGTATTTGTGGGCTTTGTGTTGCATGATACTAGGCTGGGTATAAAAGCAAGATCATCTTATCTGTGACATCAGGTGAGGAATGTCTTAAGGTTTCTTGTATCTGCTGAAGACACAAAGTGGGATTTCTAACTTTGCTAGCAATGCTGATTTGAATTCATTTCATATTTATAATTTTTAACTACTGTTACGCCATACATTTAGAATATAATTAAATGTTACTTTGAGCAGCATATCTGATACTTCATATAGTTTAGTATTATGCTCATTTTACAAGCCTGATTATAGATCTGTTCTGCATGGAAAGTAAAGAAAGGCCCAAGCAAGTTCATTTTCTAGATCTAGTTGCTGCTTTTGCCAGAGTAATTCATCTAGTCTGCTCATAATTGCCTGGGACTTAACCTCCCTGCTGTAAACACTTGAATGTTTAATGGTATATAGTTGAAATAAAATTTAAATGTGTAGCTTGTCTAAAAATTAAAATCTTTCAAATTTGAAGGAAGCACGTCTGTTTGTTATAACATAGAATAATCTGCAGCTTGCATTTGTTACTTTTTTGAGTCATAATTATTTTTCTTCAGTTTAAAATATTTTTAGAATTTTCTTAAACAAAGGGGCTTAGGTAGTACCATCTTTCAGATATACTTAACTATTTCAGTAAATGGGGCTTTGCATTTTACTCTGGAGGGAGGACAGGAAATCTGTCTCTGAGGGAAATGTGTAATGTTCAGGATTATGTAATTTAATATCCTTTCTTATTTCACCTTTCTCATTAGAAATGTGGAAAACTAATGTTGAAATGTATCTTAGCTCTTGCTTTTCAGAATTGCAGGCTATTCTCAAAGATGTGTGTGTCTTGGATGTATTTTGTGAAGTGATGAAGGGTAATAAAGCTAAAGGATGATGAAAGGAAATCAAGTACAGGTATTATGGGAACAGAAAGGAGAAGTGGACAAGAAGTGTAAGGAGATCTTTTTTCAAAAAGTGACTGCATGTAAATACTGCAAAGAAAATTATACACAGAGTAATTTTTTGAAATGTAATTGAAAGAAAAATTCTGAGGAAAGGACATCATCTTACAGGACCCTAGAAATATTTTAGCGTTAGCAGTGGATAGAATTTTTGCATTGTGAATACCTGTGCATTCCTATTTTTGTTTCATTTGTCTTTCTAGCTGTGAAATCTTATCTTTTGAAACTTGAGGTATGCTTATAGTGGGAGCTTTTATTTAAAACGCTGTGTTAAAGGATTAGACTGTGACTTGCAAAAGTAAATGCATTTTTGGATTGCATAATTCATGATCATATTTAGATGGTAAACAACCCTCTTCTTTGTTTCTGGCACAGTTACTATAGCATAATATCTTTTCACTGATGAAAGTGAAGCATTTTAATGTTTCTCTCCTTTAATTGTCGTTCTTCCAGGAAACAAGCTTCTAGACTAAGATAATTTAAAAAGTGAACTTGTACATTTGATTAATTTGATATTTATTTTACTACAGGTCAGATCCTCCAAGTAGTTAGAACTGCAAATGGAGCTCAGTATATAATTCAGCCACAGCAGCCAGTTGTTCTTCAGCAGCAGGTCATACCGCAAATGCAGCCTGGGGGAGTACAAGCACCTGTTATTCAGCAGGTAAAGGAAAATTTATGAAAAGGCACACTTGAAAGAAAAAAAACATAAGTAATTATTATTTAAAAGGCTTGCATTTTTATGAGCAAACTGAAATAGAACACAAAGTCAGAAATGGTATATTAAAAAAAAAAAAAAAAGTTAAGTGTGGTGTGGAGTTTTTTTGTGTTTGGTTAGTTTGTTTTTAACTGATCCATTTTGAAATGTTGTTTTCAATGTCACTTTTATTCTTGCCAAATACTGGCTAGCTGCAGATTAAAATTTCTCTTGGGCATCTCCTGAAGACAATAATTATATTGTGTGCATAATCCTAGTCTACCTACTATATGTAAAAATGTGATTATTGGTTAAAATTATTTTAAGTCCCATAACACACAGAAGAAAATACCTAAAATTTACAATTTAAATTATATATCTGAGATAGGTGGAATATTTGTAACTGTTTTCTAATCACTTAAATTGATATGCTTTGATTGTTTCTTTGATTAAGTGATGTGGTCATCTGTCATGTTAGCAGCCACAGTACTTGCAATGATATTCCATCAGGTCTTGGCTCCTCTCCCTGGAGGGATTTCCCAGCAGACAGGAGTGATTATTCAGCCTCAGCAGATCCTGTTTACAGGAAATAAAACACAAGTCATACCTACAACAGTGGCTGCTCCTACACCAGCTCAAGCACAGATACCTGCAGCTGGTCAGCAGCAACCACAGCAACAACAGGCACAACCACAAGCACCACTCGTTCTCCAAGTTGATGGAGCAGGGGACACATCATCTGAAGAAGAAGAAGATGAGGAAGAAGACTATGACGATGATGAAGAGGAAGACAAAGAAAAAGATGGAGGTGAAGATGGCCAAGTTGAAGAGGTAAACTTATTTCAGTTATTTCAGAAGACTGGAGCACCGTTGTTTCATTTAAATTTTTTTGTCAATGTTTTAAAGGAAACTGCTTCGAATAATACTATATTTCAATAATTTTGAGAATATAACTTTTATCCTTGTACTTAAGGTTCTTTATTTCCCATATTAAGGTTCTGGAAGTGGTGTGTACTAGCAAAGCACCTTGAAATGCAGCTGAGGAAGTCAGGGGGACTGTGAGCTGTCACAGATGCCATTTTAAAAACTTTATCAGTAATATTTTTTTATTTCATGGAGAGGTCAGTCATGAAGTTATGAAAACTGCATGAGCAAACAGAAATAGTCAACTCCACCTGGGACTGAGTGCATATAAAAACAAGGTGTTAAGAAGATGGACAGAAAGGAGAGCATAAATTTAATTCACTGAGGAGACCAACAAATACAGTCTGACCTGCATCTCACTGGCTATTCCATTGCATTCAGTTACTCTAGAACAAGCTTAAGAACTCAAACTTGATTATAAAGCACCTTCTAGAAACACACCTGACCTTGATTTAATAAAATTAGGAGATAGAAACAGGAATGAATTTTTGCATTCCTAATACATGCCTAATTTAGACTTTGAATTTGCTTGGGTTTGGACTTCAGCCAGTGGTTCTTAAAAAGTGTGTTGCACCAAAAAGCTTCACAAGAATAAAAAATCTTATAAAAAGGGGTAGGGGGCAGGCAGATACTAGACTAGTAAGTTAAAAGTGGTGGTATTTAATCTCTGACAGGAAGCTTGGCACTCCCTAAATCTATCCCTAAAATGCATTTTGAACTGTCAGATACCTTCCAAAGTTTTCTACAGCTTTTACAATTATTTTTAGATTCCATTTAAAATGCCAGTATGAGCAGAATTTCACATTCACCCATGCAGGATATTCAGGTCAAACTTGTAAATTTATCAAGGAGTTAAATCAGGTTTTCTGTAGTATATTTACAGTGGTTTCTTAATGCTGTTTTTCTGTTACAAATTACAGCTTGGGTTCACATCACTTTTCTGTCATATTGATCAGCACTGATGTCAGTTTGAATGTTTTAATAGTCGCCTTATAGGTCATCATGCTTAAATACTAAGTGTTCTTTAATGCTTAATGCTAGCTTTCTTGAGGAAATTTTTTTATATGCTAGGATTTCATTATCAGCATGCCAGAGATCTGTTATTTTTGCTTCCTTTGCTCATCAGCAGCTACTTTGAATGGACTGGTTACTTAAAGCTTTTGAAGTCAGTTAAGCATAGCATTACTTTGAAAGGAATTAGGACCTCTAGAACATGTTCTCTCACTAATGTCTCCTCTGTTTAGCTTATGTACTTGGGAGTAGGTGGGGAAGATGAGGATTGAACAGCAGACTTGTTGCTCTGCATTTATTAGAGGTTGTTTTAGCTTTTGCAGTGTTTGTTATTTATATGGGATGAAAAAATCCCACTTCATTTCTGCTGGAACAGTGTGTTAGCTGAAAGAAAAAATAAAATTAACTTCTAAGGACACGAAAATACATTCTAGAAGATGTGGAGAAGTTATTTTTGGGTCTATGCAAGATCATATTAAAGCATTTCCCCCCTCCTTGTAAAAACTTCCTGTGTAGGTTGAAGTCTGTTTTCATTTGTGGTACATCAAATGTGAATAAGCCATGGAGTCTCTATTTTTAAGGACATGTAGGGAGTGATGTTACATCACCTTTCCACTGGTTAGATGCTTTAGGAAAATAAAAAACTACATAGTTTTTTTAAAGAAATCTTGCAAACATCAGGAGCAAGAATGATTGTGACAGAAGGCTGCAGTGCTCAGAATCTGGGCTGGATACTGAAGTCCCAGACTAAATGTGGTAATCTTTTTAAGAATAAAGGTAGGAAGGAAATGTATGTACCTCAGCACTCTACTGGAAAGCCTACTATTCCCCACCTCAAATGTGTATTAGGTCCTGTAGTTCATAGACAAGACTGTAGCCTCATGTAAGTAATCATGTAACAGTTCTGTAGTCAAAGTAGGAACTCTAATCTTGCTAAACATCTTTGCATGTGTTTGTTTCAGGAGCCTCTGAACAGTGAAGATGATGTGAGTGATGAGGACGGACAAGAACTGTTTGATACAGAAAATGTTGTTGTGTGCCAGTATGATAAGGTAATCTCCACAAAACATAATCCAAGAGTTCTATTTTCTCTGTTCTTCCTATTAAGTAATAATTTTTTAAGTAGTATCTTTGTGACTGTTAAGTACAGGTAGATCTGTAAAGATTATAATATGATTGGAAATACAAGAATTAGCTGCTGTTTTTAAAATAAGTTTGTGTGGCATGTTTGTACTAAACTTGGTAATGAGTAAAGCTTAGAAAAATTTGGCTGTGTTTTATTTTTCTTCATGTCTTTTTGTGCCCTTTAATGAAGAGGAGAGTCCTCTGGGTTCAGGAGAGATGAACTGTTATAACTTTGTACATTTATTGTGGCTATGAATAGAAAAAGTAGCATTAAGATTTAGACTATGGGAAAACTGTTCCTTGATCACTAAAAACATCTTTTCTGGATGATAGGATAGTTACCAGAGGAGAATGCTCTTTCTGTGTTTTGCATTCTGCTATACAGAATGGCAAAATGGAATGCTTGTACTTGTTTTGCTTTGAAATCTGCTGAACTGTCTTACCTCCTCTGTGATTAGTAAATTCTTGCATGTTTTCCCTGGAATATACAAGGATTCACCTATGTCTGGAATTTTTTTTTTTTTTTAAATGTGTCTAGAGGATATCAGACACCTTTTGTCTGAGGTAGTATGCAGAAAGATTATTCAATGGGGATTTTCTTTCTTATGCTAGATTAATGGGACCATAATGAATAAGGATCCTTTTTAAAGAAGAAAAAAAGCTGTAAACTAACTGAATAAAACCTCCTATTTTGCAAAGAATGGCTGTGTTAGAAAATCTTCAGTTACACCCAGATTCTGCTTAGACTTGCCATCAGATTCAACTGAGAATTTAGACAGAGAAAAGTGGCATCAGTATCTAGATCCCAGCCATCTGTCTCTTCCAGACTGTAACCAAGACTGTTAGGCTTGAGGCAATTTGTAAGGATAGTGAGGGACCTCAGAATAGCAGTCAGTGATGCTTGTTGGGAGCTGCTGAAGCTGAGTGACAGGAACTACTCTGAAATTCTCACCTTCTTAGGAATGGCAACTCAGGAGACAGTGTCCGTTGTTAACCTCCAGTGCCACAAGGGACTTAATCTCTTACCTAGCAATCATTGATTTGTCTCTAAACTATACAGGAATCATCTCAGATCTGGGCAGAGTTCACTCCTGCCCAGCATCCTGAATCAGCTGATGGTGGACTTCTCCAGAACTAGGAGAAAAGGGCAGAGAGGTGACAGTGCTCACGTAGAGAGCATTTTGCCATCCTTCTGTAAACTGTCTCTTGAGGAAGAGACAGTGGCTTCTTATCGATGACTAGCTGAGAATTTTTTCTTTTATTTGACAGAAATTGCTTTGATTGTGTTTGAATCCTTATGACTTTCTTATGACAAAAAGTTTCATAAATGCATTGTCTGATTTGTGGCGAATCACCTAGTGTTTAAACCCGTTAGTTTCATATGATACCTCTTAGTTCTAAAGAGTGTTGCCTTTTTGTTTTCTTGGTGTCGTTTATGATCTTGCAGATCATCATAACCCTCCTCAGTCATCTCTTTGAAATCAGAACTATACTTTGCTTTGATATTTGTGCAGGTGTCCAAACATTTAATTGTTCTTACTTTCATTCTCCAGGTGTGTTTTATTTTTCTGTATCTTATTTGGTAAGGGTAGATAAGGTTGAGGAACAATCAGAGCAATCATAACACGTGCAAATCTTCAATTTATCCAGTGGTGTCACAATGTTCTCCAGTAGTTCGTATATGCTTTTGACCCCATTGAACACAGAGCTGATGTTCTCATGGAAAAGTCTTAAAACATTGGGATCTCATTCCTGACTTTTAATTGTTAAACCCATCATTTTTATTGTCTATGTAAATTGAAATAATTTTTCTCCCTTGTTACTACCTTCATGTACATTGAATGCCACCATTGTTTTATTACACAATGAGTAAGGACAGCAATATTGTTCGGCAGCTCTTCAGTAACTGTTCTTTTGTATCATCAATGGTGTTTTGTCATTTGCCAGATGCTTAGTGAGTTCTTAAACTGCAGACTCCAACCAGCACAAACTTTTGCTGGAATGATCTCATTGCATTGAAAACAGTGTTCTTAACCTGGTTTTCCCATTTTTAATTCAGTTATTCATTCATCTGAGGACCTTCCTTCTTACCTCATGGCAGCTAAAACGCTTCTGGTTAGGGTTTTTTGTTGAATGCCATTGGGTAGGACAAATAGCATATATAAGCCAGACCTTTCCTTGTTCATTTATTTGCTGACTTTTGCTGCTGACTTTCTTTTTTCTTTTTTTAACTTAAAATGAGAACAGACCAAGCAGTATTACTAGTAATTAATGGAGTGATATGGTCATAGCTGTGCTGGGGTTACTTTACTGTTCCTACAACACTAAGAGTAGACAGAGAGACTTCTTATGCTTAATGAAAATTGCAGAAGGATTTTTTGGTTTTATGCCTCTTGTTAAATTTTCTTAACTTTTTCTAGACAGGCTTAATTACATTTTTGTTTTGTTGGCAGAAGTTTATTGTAATCTTTCCTCTTTTGGACAGCATTTCAGCTTTGTTCAAGTTCTTTGAGTATTTTGTACTGCTACTTAATTGTACTGTTGATCTTCTGCTCTTTCTGATGATGTTTTTGATAGATGTCAAGTATTTGTCTGCTCTATGCTTACACTATGTGATGAGTTTTTTGTTTTGTTGGGGTTTTTTAATTTTTTCTCCCCAGAGTTTACTCCATTAACTTTAGACTGAATTTTGTTCAACTTCCATTAGTTTTAAATTAAACATACAGGTTGGACATCAGGAGGAATTTCTTCACAGGAAGGTTGCTGAACATTGGAATGGGCTGCCCAGGGAGGTGGTGAAATTGCCGTCCCTGGAGGTGTTTAAGGAAAGACTGGACAGGGCACTTAGTTCAATGATCTTCTTGACAGGGTGGTGTTCAGTCAAAGGTTGGACTCTATCTCAAAGATCTTTCCAACCTAATTGATTCAGAGAGAAGAATCTAAATTTACGTAGACACTGCTGGTGGATTTATGGACCCATGGGAAAATGTTTCTCTTGTGTAGTTTCTGTTACTTCTGTTGATAATTTGTAACTTTATCCTTGCACACTATCTTGAACCAAAGTTCCTGACTTAGCTTCTTCATGAAGTAGGGCTTGAGTGTGCAATGTCTAAAACAGCATCGATGCTGCACATTGACGTAGGCGTGAGATAATTGAAGTCTACAGATGTTTTTTGGTTTTGTACCTTCTCTGACCTCCTTCACCACATTGGTCAACCGGCTTCCTGTACTTGGATAATATTTGTTTGGGAATGAGCATGAAGAAAGAAAAGTTACTACTATATGAAATATTTTTGTAAAAACAACATGAATAAAACTGTTGTTTGATTCTTTGTCTTATGCTGTGTCAACAGGAATATCCATTATAACATGAAGATTCACTATATCAAGACACCCATAATAGGGACTCTGCAGAGAGCAGAAGTTTAATTAATATTGGTGTTTTTCAAGGGTTTTTTGGGGGTGTGGGTATTTTTGATTTTGTATTTTCTTTTTTGTTTTGGTTTAGTTTTGTTTTGGTTTTTGTTTGGTTTCTGTGTTTCTTGTGGGTTTGTTTGGTTTTTGTGTGTGTGTGTGGTTTTTGTTTTGGGTTGTTTTTTTTTTTTTGTTCCCCCTGCCCCCTTCCCCCCCTCCCCCCCCCAAAAAAAAAAAAAAAAAAAAAAAAAAAAAACAAAAAGTAGACACTGGAAACAAAATGGTTGCTCAGAGAAGTTGTGGATGCCTCATCCATTGAAGTGTTCAAGGCCACGTTTGATGAGGCTTTGAGCAACCTGGTCTAGTGGAGGGTGTCCCAGCAGGGGATTTGGAACTAGGCGATCTTTAAGGTCCCTTCAAACACAAACCATTTAATGTTTGGGGTTTTGTTTGTTTTTTTCTGTCCTAGTATTTCTTGGGCTGTTGCAATTAGTTGAACCGATCTCCCAGCTTAATCTTACAAACTTGTTTTAAACAAAGCCTTAAAGCAGCCAGTATTTTAACTGGAAAGACTATAGCTTGAAGTTGAAAATTCAGGAATCATTCCCAATGCTGGAGATACTACTTTTCTCACTTGATACTTTACAATATGAATTGGAATGTAAATTATTTAGCAGACTCGCTGTTGAAGAGTAATTTTACAATATAAGAGTACTACATATGGAATCATAGAATTCCTTAGGTTGGAAAAGACCTCTAAGATCATAAAGTCCAACTGTTAACCCAGCTGCTGCCAAGTCCACCTCTAAAGCATGTCCCTACATGCCATATTTACATGTCTTTTAAATCCCTTCAGGGATGGCAACTCTGTCACTTACTGGGGCAGTGTTCCATGTTCCAATGTTTGACAATGCTTTTTGTGGAGTTTTTCATAATATCCAATCTAAATCTCCCCTGAAGCAACTTGAGGCCATTTCCTGTTGCCCTATCACTTGTTACTTGGGAGAAGAGACCCCCAACTTGCTTGTGCGTTTTGTACCATAGAGATGTTCAGACTGAAAACCTTGTAAATGATCCACTTGCCTTTTAACCAAAGCTTAACTTTCAGAAATCCAGAGTCAAACTCTTCAGATTAGAAGTGGAATGTTAAGTGGGCCTGCTACCTGTATGTACAGAACCTAAACTAGTTTTCATGCAAAATAGAGTATAGATAAGAGGTACAAATAATGAAACCTAATGTTCTAGCCTTCTAGGGCTGTTTTAAAACATTAGTCTTTTTGTTACAGTGGTTGAAATAAGGATATCTAGCTTTCAAGTAGCGTTTCATGGCTGTCATAATCAAAGGTAATCAAAATAAAGCATCAGAGGTGGATATATCTTTATTCTTCATTTTCAGCAACCTGTAAAAATGTACTGTATGCTTTGGATTTTGGAGTGTCTCTGTGCTTGCATGGTTTTGTGACAGTTGCTGTCACTGATTTAAAAAAAAAAAACAAACACCAGAAAACATTAATATATGCATAATTAGGCTTTTTTTTCATACCTAAGCGCACAATTGATTTTCAGCATATTTGTAGTAACTTACTAATATACATCTAATAGTTACTTTCATTTTTTCTTGCCCTTATAATTATGCATAATCACCCATTTCTGATACAGAGTAATAGTTCAACTTTTTCCCTCTGTTTTTAGATTCACAGAAGTAAAAACAAATGGAAATTTCATCTCAAAGATGGCATCATGAATCTTAACGGAAGAGATTATGTATTTTCCAAAGCCATTGGGGATGCAGAATGGTGAAGTTTTTAAAGACAAAACAAAATAAAAGAACTCCCTGTAAAAGGAAAAAAATCAAAAGCAGAAAAGGCTGAGACTTGGATGTATACTCCAATCAAAATGTGTGTCTGCACATCAGAAATAAACAAAAGTATTGGAACAAAGGTAAAATGTGGCAACAAAGACACTACTTCAGATGAGCAAGCCATGGACTGTAGCAGCTATAGCATTGTCTGGGAGCTGGTTTTGTGTGTTAGGAATACCTTAATTATCAATTCTACATACAGGTACCTACAGCTGGTATTTAGCATGTAAGGCTTTGTCCCCCTCCCCCTTGATTTAAG
Source organism: Pyrocephalus nanus (assembly GCA_038380795.1). Taxonomy (NCBI): domain Eukaryota; kingdom Metazoa; phylum Chordata; class Aves; order Passeriformes; family Tyrannidae; genus Pyrocephalus; species Pyrocephalus nanus. The sequence goes on along the minus strand of CM076265.1, from coordinate 43,168,614 downwards.
ATTTTAAAATACTTCTTCCACTGATTGAAGGAACTATTCCCTTTAATAGATTATTAATCTGAAAATGCTTATTGTGTGTACAAATCTTTGCTTTGAACACTTCCTTTTGGTAGTGAGGATGGTCAGAATGTTACTTAAACTGCGTGCAAGCTTTGTACAGAAGGGTGAGACTTAAGGTGTTAAATTTTAAATAACTTGTATAAGGAAAATATTTTTAATTCTGATATGCTCATTAATTATTATATCTATTTGTTGTTTTCAATGCAGTTCCCCGTAAACAAGTTGTTGTTCCTAGCAGTTACAAAAGGGTAAAACGATCACTTATATTTCAAAATTATTTTAATTTCATGTGATAGATTTTTAGGGCTGTATTTTTCAAAGTCTAAGCACCTGTAGCTCCTCCCCCATGAAAGATTGTTTAACTTGTTAATTATATTCCTGCTATTTGGTGGTGGTTCAGCATCACTGAACTAAAATAACACAGTTTCCAGTGATTTTTTTTTTTTTCTTTAGAAAGGGTTTGGAGACCTTTTGAATCAAGTGTGTAGGTAATGCCATAATGGATGCATTCCTTTATCAGCTTACTATGTGTGTAGTCCAGACATCCACAAATAATTCAAAAGACCACAGAAACAGCTAAATTTTTGATACGGAAAGTTATATAAAAATTTTAACATCCCGGCTGCAACTCTTAATCGAGGATCTACTGTACTAAAAAGTATAGCCCAAACTTACCTGCCGCAGTTAATCTCCCTAAAGTTTCCAGATGGCATGTAATTTCATGAAGAGAGCTGCACAGCTTTGAGAACACAAATTTTGTTAGAGTATCGTTAGACTGTCTTGGTAACAGAAAATCAAGCAGTCGGATGCACTAAACCTTGTGTAGTCACTTTTTCACTTGCCTTTTTTATTATTGTTTGTTTGGTTGTCTTGGGTTTGGGTTGGTTTTTTTTTTGTTTGTTTGTTTGTTTTGTTTCATTTGTGAAAAGCAATGAAGTTGTTTCCCCCTCCTTCCCTTCCTCTCCTCAGAAGGTGAACAACTTGTCTTTGTGCATAGGTCGTTCTTGCAAACCCTGCTTTTGGAAATGCAGTTACTTTTGAAAAAGGAGAGGGAATGGGCATTATACTTCAGAAACTCACCATTTCAAAAACAATTTTGTGTTTTATTGGGTGCTTGGAAAGATGATGAAAAAAGGACATAGCAAAGATAATTTTCACTAAATTAGAGAAGACTGAGAAGCAGAAATGATTTCTGCTTTTTGCTTGAGAACGAAACTTCTCCATCATTTAACAAAGTCACAAGTGTATTTTAGCAGTATGTAACAACTGCTCTGACTTTATTCTCTCTGATTTACTTGCCTCCAAGTGCATCTGTAGTCTCAGTAGTACATAGAAAAATCACAACAAATTGTAAAGAGATTTTTTGTTGTGATTTTGTACACCTGTGCTCTCATTGATACAGACTAAAACTGCCTATAGGCTATGTCTAGAGCCATATGGTTGTTAGAAAGCCATTTACATTCATAAGCTTTATGACAAATTAATTGATGATTCTTCTAATTAATTCTTTTAGTGGAATCATCATTTAGAGTGCATTTTTAGCTTGGGGCTTCAAGGTATCTCAAACTGATCACTGTTTGCTTTCTTCTGAACAAAGGAGCTATTTTATTTTTTTTTTACCACTGTTGACACTTCTATGTACAACTGCAAGGAAATCAATAATATACCAACTAATTCCTTCCCTCACCTTTTCCATGTCTGTTACCAGTAAGTCTTAAGTAGCGGACTTCAGAAAAATTCCTGTAATGCTGCACAGCCAAACCAATCAAAGGAAGAAATACCCTTTTAGCTATAGATTCCTTTTTGTACTACTGGAACCCAGATTACTTGTACAACACTTTGTTTTCATACGTTTTAATTATATTTTTCACCCACATACATATACTAGAAACTGCATCGCCTTTCTATTTATTTTTAAGGGGTAGCTGAACTTTAAAGGTAATTAAGCTTAGTCTGTTCTGAAGGATGTTAGAAGCTTTCTGAACTTGCACAGTCTCTTGCAAGCTAATTGTATGGTATGCTTTTCAGATAAGTTTTGTCTTCAAATACAAATATCTGTGAAGTTTTGGGAAAGCCAGTCAGACCATGCACATACCAATCTGTGCTCTTATCGCTACATCAAGTGTTCCTTTTTTTTAAATCAAAAAGCATGTTTAATTTCATTTTATTGTAGCAGCTTGCTGTAAGAATGTAGTTTGCTTAATTTTATTATTGTACTTGAATTTTTAATCATGGTTTTAACAATATAACTGAACAGACCATTTCATTAGGTTCAAAAGAGACCATTCCTTTCAGAGGGCAAGGGATTCTCATGTTCATAGTTCATAAATGAATTTTTCCCCCTTTTAGAAATAGCTTTTTTTGTTGTTGTTGTTGGGGTTTTTTCAATTTAAATAGTTCAGTATTATGGAAACAATTAATGGTTTCAAGAGGGCTTATGTTAAAATTTGCACAGATAATGGAGCACCTTTTTATGATAGAAAAAAATGGGGAAAGATAACTTCATAATTATAACCATGATGGCTGGTGGAAACTTGTAGAGCAACTGGGCAAAATTGAGTCTTGTGCCTTTTCAGTTTGCAGAATACCTGTTTTGCCAGTATGACAATACTTTTTTTGATTCCCGAGAGAGTAAATTTCCTGCAGTGCTTCAATCAGAAAAGCAACATTTTTGCTCTAGTTATGTTGGGTTTTAGCGTGTGCAATTATTTAAAAACATCTAAGTGGAAAACAAATTGAAATATGTTGTCTTTTAAGAAGATAATAGAGAATTTAGTCACATAAGGAACTTTATATTGGACTATTTAAATAAAATATGTTTTTATTCCCCCTCAGTTGCTGGATAGCGACAAGATTTCTTTGAGGCTTCATACTCCTTGTTTCCTGCATTGTACTCACAAGTTGCATTTGAACATCATTCAGTTTCCTAAACACTGTTGAAAGTGATAGTTGTGGTCCGAATTTATTTCTAAGAATGATATGTGATTCTGAAGCACATTTTCTAGAAGAGAGCAAAAAACATGTTGTGTCATGTAACAGATTTTTTATAAATGTTTTCTTATCTCTCTGCTGCACAATTAGGAGTGTTAAAGTAAACTTCATTGAGTCTGTGAAAATAATTCCACCACTTGACTGTTAGCAGTAATTATGTCACCACATAACACTACCAGAGTAAAGTTTCTTAATTTCAGTGAAGGAGTTAGAGACCTTGTTAACTAAAGTTCATATTGATTCAGTCTTTTCAATTTGTAAAAGCTCCTTTAAAAACAATAAAGCCCCCCCCAAATTTCCCCCAAAGCAAAAGCTTCCTAATAGAATGCAATAAGATGTCTGGGAAGTGAACAATGGTTTTAGGGTAACACACACTGGATTGATACTGGGCTGCCTTACACAGCATTGTGGAGTTTACTGTGTGCCATCCCACCCGACCCACACCCCCCTGACTGAGATTAGAGTTTTTCTCAGACTTGGAGATCAGTGACTATACAAGGTGAAGAAACTTGCATATTGTTCCGTATTGGTGTCTGGCATTTAAAGTCTCGTTTTTCCCATTGCTGTGATTGGTTGGGAAATGCGTAAAACCAGTACATTGGTTTCCATGTTGTCTACTTTTTTCAGGCGGTTCATGCAGTGTGTTTTTTAATTATTTTTTGATGGATTAGACATGGAACGAAAGGAGCTTTTTTAAACAGGAAGAACTACCTTGGGTTAGCTGTATGTACAGTCATCCAATGAGACATGTTCCAGAATGCATAGGGTACCAGTAGATTATGGAGAGGGGGACTATCCTTTTTTGCTGTTCTGAGCTACTATTGTCAACTGCTGTTGTACATATACTGTTATGTGTAAGGGGGTAAATATATTTATTATGTTTGTAAAATTCATTCTGTACAATTGCAGATCAAGGTTGCTCCTCTGTGATATACAGGATATTATGTTTCAAAGGCCATGCTTGGAATACGATTAGAGAACTTAGTATTTTGATGTACTAAGACCTATTTTAAGTTTAATATTTTGCCTTTGCAAAAACTTTAATTAAAGATGTTATTTAAAAATGTTTGCCACTTCATTTACTATCTTGCATATGCATTTGTTTCATATATAAGGTTTATTACTACTACATAATAACACTGAAGGTTCTGAATTGATTTTCATCTCACACGGGTAATTTCACTGTCACCTATTTCTTGAGTTTGCCTTGCAGACTTTCCATTTAACGTCATCACAATGTTATAAAAAAAATTTTGCAGTTTAATCTTGAGGCCAGAGTTGCGTATTTGTTTCAGTATTTTCTCCCTATGGTAACTTGAGGCTTAGGTATTGAGACAAGATTGATTGAATGATGTGGTGTTAGGGCCAGTGGTATCCTGGGGTGCATCGGGAAAAGCGTGGTCAGCAGGTCTGGGGATGTGACCCTCCCCTTCTGCGTGGCACTAGTGAGGCCACATCTGGAGTACTGTGTTCAGTTCTGGTCTCCACAGGTCAAGAAAGACACAAAGCTACTGGAGAGGATCCAGTGGAGGTCCTAAAGATGATTCGGCATCTGGAGCATCTCCCTTTTGAGAAGAGACTGAGCAAGCTCAACCTGTTCAGTCCAGAGAGGAGAAAACTGACAAGGGGTCTCATTAATGCATACAAATATCTCAAAAGCTGGTGCCCAGAGGATGGTGCCAGACTCTTCTAGGTGGTGCCCAGCGACAGGAGTAAGGAGTAATGGACATTAACTAAAACACAAGAAGTTCCACCTCAACATGAGGAAGAGCTTCTTTACACTGAGAGTAGCAGAGAACTGGAACAGACTGCCCAGGGAGGTTATGGAATCTCCCTCTCTGGGGATATTCAAAACCCACCTGTGACGATCCTGTCACCTGTTCCAGGTGACCCTGCCTTGGCAGGGAGGTTGGACTGGATTATCTCCAGAAGTCCCTTCCAGCCCTGACAATTCTGTGTGACACGTCAGTGCTAGTCCTGTAAGTGGAAATGAGAGACAATATCAAGAAGTAAAATGCAGAGTTCTTGAATGATAGCTGGCTGATTAAAAAGGTTTCATCTTCATCAATTAATCTAATCTGACAGAATTGCTTTCTAGAATAAGCAGCTGACATATTTTTAGTTCTTATCTAAAAGCAGTACCTTGAGACATGACTTGTGATTTATTTTTAAACTTAAGTTTTGAACTTGAAATTCAAATAGAAAGAAAATAAGCTATAAGCTATACTGCCTCTGTGGGTTGTATTTTGTAATGTGGGATTTTGACATAATTTAGCTGTAGTGGTGTCAAGGTATAGCAAACCAAGATTTGTAAGGAGTGATGTGTTTTGGTTTGGATTTTTTCCCTGGTACTCAAGGGTTCTTCCTTCCCCTCCCCCCCCAGCTTTAATACTCCTCTTTGCCCTCCAGCTCCCAACACTTGGGCAACTCTGAAAAAACACAGTACTGCCTTTTCCATAACATTTGCCTTACTTGAGAAGGATTTGGAGTTGATTCTGGATAAACATCAGAAACTATGATGTTTTATCAAAAGAGATCATTACTGTCTGAGCTTGCCTACTATGTAAGAAAAACAGTTCAGAAGAATGGCCTGTTGTTTTGGCCAAAATGTTTTCAAAAGGACTGTTGCTGTTTCTCCCAGCTGTATTTCAGCAAAGTATTTTAAGGAATTTTTTTTTCAAAATCAAGTATGGTTAAAATGCATGAATTTTTTCTGATTTTTCTATAGCTCGTTTATTGCCATTGCAGAGGTATGAGAGGATAAGAATCTTGGGATATTAGCGTAGCTTTCACTGTATCCCCATTTAGTTTCAACGACACATCATTCCTTAAAATTTGTCTTCTTCAGCTTTTGAGTTTGCTTTGTTTTTTCTAACCCAAACTTTTGTTTGTGAAATACTTTGTTAAAGACTTGCCCCTTGTTTTCAGAGCAGATTCCAACATTCTTTTTTCAAACAGTTTTTACCACTAATGGGATTATGCTAAACTCTAATCCTTTTAGATATAATGACATCTGTAGTACAGTCAGATGAACTGCAGTTGAACCACATTTGACCTTCAGTGGTCAAATAACATATATCATATAACATTCAGGACATTGTTTTTTGTATGTGTTTGTGGTTTTTTGTTTTTTTTTTTTTTTGGAGTGAAGTCATTCCCAGTTATTTTTGTGTGAAGTGCCTGTGCAATTGCATCTTTTGAGACATTATAGATGTGGATGCCCTTACGTAACCTGAAAGAAGGTTATCTGAAATAAAGAATATGGAGAGAAAATAAAGAGTGCTTTACATTACAAATGATACCGAGTTGCCCATTTACTCCCATAGGTCAAAAACTGCTCTCTGAAGATGGATATTGGTGAACTGTTATTTTAAAATGCCTTTTTAATGATAACTATGTATCTAGCTTTGTTCTCATTTTTAGTTCAGTTTAAGAAATAAAAAGTTACTGAAACTGAAAACATGGTGTTTAATTTGGATAAGTATATTTCAGTAGCAAATCCAAAACAAAAACTATCATTGAACTGTAACAATAATTTAAAAAAAATCTTGTAACGGCAAAAAATGTTATGTTTGGGCATGTGATTCTGTCAAGGCAGAAGTGCTTTTCCTCCACTAGAGGAACCACATGAAGCAGAACTGTGCTGTGGAACATTCTTCTAAATGTCTGAACAGAGGACAATGTTTGAATCCCAAGGGAGTTGGCATGCTTCTTTACAAGTGCCAGAACTGTCAGGATTTAGGTCCAAGGTAAAGAAAACCCCTTCCTTACTGGTGATGGAGAAAACTGTTTTGACTAGCAAAATAAGGAAGGCAGACTTTTCTGCCAAGGCTCTGGGCTGCCTAATTTTTCCAATTTCTCCTAGGAATCCTGCTGCAAGTCGCTGCAGATAGGGCTCCTCGTGTCCTGCTGTACCTTTCCCCTCAGAGGAGCAACTAGCTGAGTGGAGGTAGACTGTCTGGTTCCAACAGGTAATGTATTCTGGGAAAGTGCAGCATTTTTAAAAAGGATTTACTGCGGAACTCACCTTATAGAAATACTGCTTGTAGGTTTTGTTTAGGCATAGGGTTTCGTTTTGTTTCAGAAAATTCAAGTTGTTGCAGGATGGAAGCTCTTTCCTCCTGAGCTCACCTTGTCCGAACTTTTAGCAAAGAAAAGGCATTAGTGCTGGGAATAATATTTTTGATGTGCTGGGAATAATATTTTTGACATGCTGGTTTTTGTAGACTGTATTTGCCTGATTTTCATAAGTAGCTTCAGTCTTGAAACAAGAAAGCAGCATCTAATGAAATTCCATGTATGCTTAGAGAGCTGACAAATGGCTTGATAAGTGTGATGATGGTACTGGTGTTAAAAATGAGTTAGCTGAAGGAGAAGTACGTTCACAAAGCAGACACTTTTGCATTTATCACTTAATTTGGTTTTGGGAAGGGGCAGAGAGAAAGTGGAGCAGTTCTTAATTTTAGCAGATCAAATTGCTGTTAACCTTTATTTAGAGTATCTTTTAGCTCTCATTTTCTGTCCTGAATGATTTTCATATCCTGAAATGACTTTCTCCTTGAGGTTGTTGTGTTGCCATGTAGCCTATATCAGTTTAGATAGTAGGTGGGGAATATAATTCTTCAAATAGAGTATAGAGTTTCTTCCATAGTAGCAAAAGGAGCTGTAAAGAGAAACTGGAAAGAAGAAATGGAGAGTACAGAGAAAAAGGTAAAATAATGCCTTTAAAAAAAAATCAAGGAGAGGCTGCAAACAGTCTTGTCAAAAGAGAAGTGTATGTAAGAAATTAAAAAAAGGAATGTTTTTTTGTTTTTCCCCTGGACTTTCATGGGAAAGCACTTGTGCCAGTTTATCAGCAACCCTCCTAATTGGTTTTTAATGAAAATTTACTTCTTGCTGCTTTGTACTGACATACCGTTGCAGGCTTTAATTGGAAATCTGTAGAAAAGAATTGATCTGTTGTTTCCACAGCTCCCTCTAGGCAGCAGCAGTAATCCACACATGATTTAGGGAATTCTTACTACAGTCAAACTGAAAGCAGCATTGTACGTGCAGCACAAATACAGCCATGGTGCTGCTTGGTATTTCAGTGCTATTGTGTGTGCCAAGGGGAGAAGAGACATTCAGATAACACCTCAGAATTTGCAGTGAGAACTTTTTGTTAAAACTCGTATTTCTTCTTAGGTTTGATTTGTTGCAGCTTTACCTTCACAGAAGACATGGAGTACTGTAATTTTTCTTCACTTTTCAAAGAAAAGCCACTGTAATTTCAGTTGAAACTCTAAGACAACCAGCATGGGTTTGACAGTCCAGCCAGTTATCAGTCTCAGTGTTTGAAAGAGGGAGGCTCTTCTTGGCAGCAAAGCGGGTCTTATAAAAATATCACAGTATATATGCAAGTATCAGTCACTTTGTAATGACTGTTTATATATGGGTTGTTAATGAAGTTGGTTCACAACAGATTTCATTCCTTAAAAGAGAGAAGAAAAATAGAGAACTTGAAGGAGACTCTTCATCACAGCTGCATTTTGAATAGCTGAGAACCAAAAATGAATGTGCTCCTTCTCCTCGAACTCACTAACAAAGCTTCACGAGCTTCAGCAGAACTGCACGGGTGTGCAGCAATAAGGAAATGACGTTATATGGCCACACAGACAAGCTCTGTCATTGCATATAATCTGGATGGCACAGAGAAGTCTTCCCCTAAAAGGTAGGGTGTGAGATTCAAGTTGATTATATTGATCCTAGAAAAGTTAAACTCTTGGAAGGAGTTAAGTTCAGGATGGCCCCAATGAGGTCCAAGTCCTGTACTGTAGTTAAGACTTTTCTGTGTTTTGGAATAGTTACCCAATATTTTCAGGGTGGAAAATAAGGACAGGCAGTTACAAAACTCCACAGGATTGGTACCCTTTCTAAGCTAAGAACCTGCTGATTTGAATTATTGTGAAAATCCATACCTATGTGTGTATGTGGGGGCAGAGGGGAGGCAGGTATGGGATGGGATAGGAAGTTAAAACTGATGGTTCTGATGATGAAATACTGTGTATTGACCTCATGGAGCCTTCATTTGTTCACTTTCACATTATGATTTCCAGTTACACAAAAATAAGTCAGATCAGATGGAAGGGCCTAAATAGATGAGAAATATTTCAGCTTTATGCAGATGTGTTATTGAATCAGTGTGAATTCTAGGTTGACACTGCTCTCAGAATCTCTGTGTGCGTCACTGAGACCTCTTAACTATCTTCTGTTCCAGGGCATGATGATGGCCCTTCAACATCTTGTGCCTTAGCCCACAAAGCCTACGTCTAAATGCAGTATAATGTCATATATTTTCATAATCCCTACCAAGGAATAGGCAAGGGCATTAATGGAAAGGCATGATACCCAACTAATTTTGTGCCTCTGTCCAATTTTAACAGCAACCCAGATACCATTTGATTACTGAGTGGTTTTAGAGTGCAGACACCTGGCATCTGTTAGAAAAACAGTACAGATTATATTACTATTACTCATTAGCCTGCCTAAAAACCTGGAGGGGAGGGTTTGGTTCATTTTAATACACAAGCATAAGGATTCTGCTCAAATCAAGCTTCACTTTTGAAGGATATTGTTTTGGTACAGGTTTTCCAAAGTCTGTGTTATGAGCATTAATACTTTAATTATTCCACAAGAAAGGAAACAAAAGTGCATCTCATTTAAGTTAATAAACCAAAATGTTATGGTAGTGTTGTGAAACTTATCCTTGATTGCCTGTGCTATTTTCAAAATCCAGATAACGTAGCAGGGTGTGCTTTACTTTAACTGTAACTGACCTGTTGCAGATGGTATCATCTAGAACTGATACCTACTCAATAAAAACATTTCACATCTGGCTAGCAAAGGTCAGAGAATGTTCCAAGTCTTAATAACTAAGGCTCCGGCTCAACTTTGTAGCTTTTTACGATAGCGTCTGAGAATGAATAAATCTTCAGTAGTGTATTACCATCACATAAAGCAAATAGAATCATAGAACTTTATGTAGAGAAAATAATGGCATTCTCTGCCACTGTGAAACAGGATTTTCTGTCCTCCAGTCTGCAATCTCAGAGCCGTCTGAAGCTCCCCAAAATGGCAGTATTGTCTCTTCCCATTTCTGTGCAAAGTTCTGAGAGAAGCCTCTGTCCTCACGTCAAATCCACTGAGGCAGCACTGTGAACAGGGAATATGCTGTTTTTCACTCAGCTGGATTTGTTTTATCTACATGAGCTCTGAGGTTGGGTCTATTGAAGAAAGATGAGATTGAAGCTGCCTTTGCAATCTGAATAGGGGAACTGGTTGAACATAAGAAAAGTGGCTGCTGTGGAGTAGACCAAAGGTCCTCCTATGCCAGAATCCTGACTCTGATAGCTGCTAATGGTGCATGGTGAGCCAAGAAGAAAAGAATAAGCATGATACACTCCCCAAATACTGCCTCCTATTTTCCAAATATTTGCAGTTCAGGAGCATCCCTAGTCAGACAGTTTTTGTAGGTTTAGTATCTTTCCTCAGCTTTCTCTTCCATGAATTTTCAGTTTACCTGTAAACCCATGTAAACTTTATGACCCACAGCAACCTTTGAGAGGAAGTTCAGCAACTCAGCTGCTACTCCTGACTTCACTGAGCTTTGTCATTTCCCTTCTAGTCTGAGGGCTATTTTACTTAGAGATTCCTTAGCTGTAATTCCGAACCTTTCATTTTCCTTGCTACCCTAATCTGAAAATTTTCTAATTCTATTATATTAGTTTTCTGTTGCTCTACTCCTTTCCCAATAGTATAATTTGATTTGCTTTTTTAATCTCCAGGAAGCATAAGATGGTATTTTTATGAACTGGTCTGCTGTACTGCTAAGATCCTGTCCTGAATAGGGGTTATCAGCTCAGAGCATGTAATTTAAGATACCAATTTGTATTTTTTTAACCAAGGGTATCACTTTATCTACATTGAATTCCTCTTCATTCAATCTTAAGAAGCCCTTCCACTGTTCTTCATAGCCATCTGTTTTTCTTATTCCTCTGAATATCTCAGTATTATAGCAAATGTTGCTATCTTACAGTTCACTCCTTTTTCCAGGTCCCTTATGCACCTACTGAACTTCCTAGGCCTCCTGGAACTCTTTCCTCCTTGTCACTTGGTGGCCCATTGGATTTTATTGTAGCTTATACTCTAAATTGTCCTAGCTGATGTCACTTGGCATCTGCAACTGAGAAAAAGCTTTCCTTGCACCCTAAAGCTTCATGTAGCAGGAAGCAAAATTACAGGTGTAATTGGCAAGGTGAAGTCAGGTATCTTTTTTGAGAGAGGGAGGTTATCTCAAGATAATCGATATCTGATCACATTGACAGTTTTCAGTAGTGGGATCCATATAGCAAAGATAGTAATCTCCTCCCACTGATAAGAATTACCGAAAATAAAATTCGGCAGCATAAATTTTGACAAATACGGGACTAGGGATATTTGCTCTGAGGGAAGACGTAGTGGGAGGGAGAGATCTTGTGTTGCATAATGGCAGATTCGGTTAGTTATACTGAGAATTCCTGCAGTAGAGTCCACCACACAATCTTCATTGTATGTAAGTGTTTTCTCATGAAGTGTTCAATCCTTAGTCCCTGTGACAGACCATACACATTAAGTTTAAAATGGAGAATGACAAGATAAGATTCCAGATTTAGTTTTTTTGAAGAGGACTTTGTGGCAGTTAGGTGATTCTTCTTATTGTCCTGGATGTAATTAATGACGGTTTTGGAATCCCAGAGCTCAGCAGTACTACTACTTTTCCTTTCTATCCCTGCTGCACTGTCTGAGATGACCATTTAGGACATCCCTTTCACAGCTAGTGATGGAGGGAAAAAATCCAAACCTACGTCAAACAGTGTGTTGTGCAGTCAGTCTTTTTGGCTGTAGGTCAGCCAAGGAGAACAATGAAGTTGAGTGTAAGAGAAATAGCATTAACTTCTTCTATAGAAAAAATATTTTAAAACCTTCAGAAAAAACTGAGCCTCTTCCAATTTTGAACAAAACATTTTATTCCAATGCTCTTCATTATTTCTGAAGTAATTTAGAGAAAATACTTACTGAATGCCAGAAATAATACATCTTGCTGAGACAGATTTAAAGTAGCAAGTGTTACACAAAGGCACGTGCAAAACCAAAAATGGCTGAAGGGATTGATCAGAGCAGAAATGGAAGAGATTATCTGTAGGATACAAACATGTACAAGAAAAGGTCTGACAAATTAATTATTTAAAGTCTATTGCCTGGACCTTTCCATTAGCTTTTAAAATATTTTTCACCAAGTTAAACACAAGAATAAGCAAGACAAACTGGAAATATCAAACTTCATTGATAAAGGCAATATGATGTAATTCAATAGGCAATAGTATATATGCAATGATGAGAGATAGGAAAGCTCAATGCAGAAATATATCTGTCCTCCATTAGTAACAGCAAAGAGCTGTATTAATTCAAAAGCAACCTGCGTCAGTCCAACATGCCACATCCTTCCAATGTCCTACTACTTTCCATGGAACAAATATTCTGATTGAATGTAAAAAGAGGTTTGAAATAATTGATCCATGTTACTTTAAAAGCACTTCTAATGTAAACGTTGATTCAGCCTTTTCTCTCTTTCTGAAAAAAGAATATGATTCAAGCTTGAATGTTCTTTTCCACTGTTACACTGCGATCTGTGAAGTCTGTAGCATAAATGTTAGAACTTGACTGTCTTAGCTGCTGCTGAGATACTAAAGGCACTCAGGAAACCTTTTCTCCCTTTAATGGTTATTCCAGTATCAGAAGGGTGGCAGAACCTGGGGGTGGGGTTGCATTTCAACGTAATATTGCTATGGGACTCTCCTGCACAGCCAGAGCATCACAAATGCAGCTGTTTCAAAAGTAGGGACCTTTGCTGATCTGCACACTTAAGAAGCTATGTTTATGTTTCTGATTTAATACTGGGTGAGTCCAGATTGCAGAAGGGGAGGCCATAAATCATTATTGGTTTCAAAGTTTGCTGAGAATGAACCAAAAAATGGAAGCATGCCCCTCCCCCAGAATAAGCAGCTAAATTATTTTATAATTCAATATTCTAGGGTTTTTTATGGCATTAGCAATGACGGATCAATTATTTTGTATAAGACCACCTCATGGAAATGGTGAATCTAAGCCCTTGTTTCTGTCCACTGAAGCAGTTTTTGTTTATAATCAGAAATACAGAATCAAATTGAGTTTGAATTAGAGCATGTGCATGGCATTTGCAATCATTCAGTTTCCAGCTGTAGTAACTAGCAGTTTGAAGGGCTTGACCATTATGGTTTTTTGGATACTACTAACCCACATTATACAAGAACTGAAAGTTGTCTGTTCACTTTAATTATAGTTCCTCAAAGACTATAATTCCATTAAAACCGGTATGGATGTTACAAAATGATTTTTGCAATACCTACTTGAAGGCAAATATTCATGCAGTGTTCTCCATTCTTACAGCAAGGCTTTCAGATAGCCGAGTGAAATGACCAGTGGTAATCTTGGTAGCAGTCTTAACAGAGCTAGTCTGTACAGTTGGCTGTGAACAGATCTGATCCTGCTGGCACTGAGGCCACACAAGTGTTGACAAGCCAGCTGGGCAGAGTGGCTCCTACCCTGAGTCCTGATGTCTGCAGGAGGAGTAGAGAGGCAGGCCCCAGTTCATTTGTTTGTGGTGTATGAATGAACTGAGCACAGCCAAGCTTTATTTCGGTCTGGCCCCATTTAGCAGCAGGTATGGTAGAAGGATGATTTAGTGCTTCAATGGAGCAAAAGACCAGAGCAAATGAGTTGTTCCTTGTATCTGAGCTTGGATTTCTTTAAGGACAGTGTGGAAACTATGTACCCAAGTTACAGACAGGCTGTGGCCAACCAGAAGCAAACCATGTGATTTGTGTAGTTGTATTGCAGACGTTACAGAAGTCGGGTAACAGATCTCACTACAAGGCAGATGTTATTAAAACATGTTGGAGGAGCTGCAGGTCAGCTTTCAATTCAGCAACTGTATGGCATGAAGTAACCTGAAGGGGTGATCCACTCCCGTGGTATAAGTGTAGATGTGAGGCAGTTCAATATAGTAAGTACTAAAGGGAAAGTCATTCTAGCCATGTAAGGGAGAGGTAAGCAGGGACAGCAGTAGTGGTGAGAAAGCAGGAGTTACAGGGTGTTCAGAGCAATAAACATGCTTAGATTAAACTTCAGCACTGAAGTATGGTAAAAACTGTGTCAGTCATCAAAAAATAAAAATACAAACATTATTAACTTGACTGGATAGCCTGATCTTCAAAACAAATTCAAATTAAACCATTTCCTAAACAGGTTTATTAAAAAGTGAGAGAGTGATAGTAAGGGAGTTTTTGCAGCACACCAATGTCCTAGTGTTTCTTACCTGTTATCTTACAAGCACCTGAAAAATCAAAGATATTTGCCTTTTACCACTATATAGCCATGTGAAGAAGCTTCTTTTTCCACCTCACACAGCTAAACCAAGAATGGCAAACAAAAGGCTAGATTTGTTTTAGGTCAGGATGACAGAAGCAGAAGAAATCTGTTCCATTTTAGGCCTAGTGAAAGTTTTAGAAATTTGCTTTTAGAAAACAAACTGAACCTTTTGATACATAGGCATTTGAGAATGTCAACTTTTTTTTTTTTTAAATCTCATTTTAATTATAAAAGTTTGTCCTTTTTTAGTCATATAAGTACCCCCAAGACTTATTGTTAGTCTCCTGCCACCTTAAATTTTTTTTAGATTAAGGTATGCTTTATATTTGCTCAGTTTATATGTATAAATTTTCCTAGTTAGATAAAGTATTCACATCTACTTCCAGAATTATCATCAGAACAGCAACTTTTGACTTGCACTGATCAAAGTGTGAAACAAGAGGTTCAAATGTGTGGCTTGTCCAAAAGAAGACCTCTCTGAAGGTATTTTCAGACATAGCAAGGGATATGCTATGGAAAAAGGATATGGAGAGTGTTATCTTCTCACTTGATTCACTGGGTGCACAATCACCACTTGACCAGGTTTTGGCTGTGGTACTTTAAGATGTTATAGCTCAGTTTGTTTGCATTCTTCCATGAGGGTTTGGTTCTGCACTGTCACAGCAGGAAGGTAATCATTGCCTGGGTCATGAATGCTTGTGAGAATCTGACCTATCCCTCGGCTGATTCTCTGCCCATATGAGCCACTGCTGTTTTTGGCTGAGATTGTCTGACCTCTGTAGACTTGAGCCTGATGCTCACATATACCAAACTTGCTTAGCAGGATAAACACATCTCTGCGAAAAGCTTTGGTGAAAATCGCATAAAGAAAGGGGTTGGCACAAGAATTGAGGGGGTAGAAAAGTACCAGCAAAATCTTGGAATTGGTGACAGTTATCAACGGTTTGTTCATAATGGCAGATAAAGCATGGAAAGAGATGGGAGCCATGCACAGAAAGTCTGTGAAAATCAACACAGCCATCCGCTTGGCAATTTTGGTGTCTTTGTCCCCTGACTTATACTGAGGGTTTCGCACAGTTATGTAGATTTTTATGTAGCAGGCACAAATGATGACAAAAGCAATAATGTTGCATATTAAAATGAAGACAACATAGGCTTCAGCCACTGGTGTTTCAGTGTCCATAGGCAAGCAGATGCTGACTTTGCTGTAGCTGCTGACCCCAAGCAGTGGCAACAAGGCAAGCAGAATGCATGAGAGCCACCCTCCCAGCATGATAACCAAGGCGTGCCGCAGGCGAATCTTCCGATCTGGGCGCATGGCAAATGTGATCGCATACCAGCGCTCCAGGGTGATCACAGTCAGCGTGTACACAGAAAGTTCGCTAGCAAAGACTGTGAAAAAGCCAGCTGTGTTGCAACCGGG
This sequence comes from Pyrocephalus nanus, assembly GCA_038380795.1. NCBI lineage: Eukaryota > Metazoa > Chordata > Aves > Passeriformes > Tyrannidae > Pyrocephalus > Pyrocephalus nanus. The sequence continues at coordinate 43,152,656 of CM076265.1, read as the reverse complement.
CCCAGTCTGCCACTCTATGGCGTGGTTATAGTACTCTGACCTGGTGTAGAGATCCACTGAGGCGATCAGAAGGAGGTATAACCCCATGCAAAAGTCAGCAAAGGCCAAGTTACACATCAAAAAGCGTGGTACAGTCAGTTTATAATGGCTGGTGATAAGGATGAAAAGGACGAAAATGTTACCTAGAATGGCAAGCAGATTCACAAACCACACCGCTATCCTCAGAAATTGATATCCCATTATATCCTCACAGGGATTAAACTCATCAGGCTCTGGGGTGCATATTACATCTTCATTGCCTCCGCAGACAGGATAGTCATAATGACTGTCAAAGGTCTGGACATCTTCCATTTGAGGGTTTTTGAGCTCTTTGCCAAAGCCAAGATTTTCTTCTCCGTGTTCTTCCAAGAAAATGTAATAATGAGGATTTTCATGAAAATTTGTGAACTTGGTGTTTGTGTCATACACAGCATCAGTGTGGTCTGTGTATTCTTCTGCATAGTCTTTGTTAAATGGACCTCTGAGAGCTCTGACTGATCTCTTATGAAAGCTGTGGCTGCTGCTCTGGTTACAAGTCAGGTACTCCAGGATCCTGAAAGAGTAGCAGGGGAAATAATTTCTGGCATTTACAGTCTGACTGGAGCACAGTAATCAAAGGGAACACTTCAAATCATCACGAATGAAAACAGCTATAACAATGTGATTGGATATATTTCTGTTAACAGAACATACAGTGTACAATAAGCTTGAGCATTTCTGGACTTTTTTTTTTTTACTGTATTTTTACTTTCTCTGTTGCTGTCAGCTATCCCTGGTAGTAATTTGACTTGTTTGGTATCCATAATTCCTCTTCCTTTTTGGGTTCTACATTCTTAGTAGGTAATGACATTTATCTGCTGTTTATCACTTCTTAGGTAGTACACACAGTATTACTTTCTTTTTTCAATGCTGCTCACAAATCAATTTCTCCCAGAACTTCCATCAGTTCAGTATCTGTTCTGTAGGTTCTTTACAGCTAACTAGCAGTGCAGTGATTTGGAATACTGTACTTTGTGGTGTGATGCAGCTGTATTTCTAGTGAAAAATTTTTCAGTAGTCAAAAACTTTTTTCAGTTTGAAAACATGAGACTTGAGGCTATAATCCCTCCCACACTTTTCTCCAGGTCTTGCTATAGCACTGTACCCTTTTTTCTTTCGCTTTAATTCTGGGCTCAACAAGAGGATGAACTTCTAGAAAAGGTCCTACAAAACATTCTTTTTCCTTTTGCAATTGTAATTTCTGTTTCAAAGAGCATCATTTTTACCTAGAAAAAATGGTAATAGAAGTGCCAGTAGATGTAATTCTATATTAATAATAAAGCATTGTCTTCACTTTCAAGCTTAAAAAAAGAATGACAGTGAAACTCACCCACTTTTTTTTTTCCAGCTCTTGAAAGCACAGCAGTGACTTGGGTATGATAGGTCAGCTCGCATTATCTGAAGAAATATCTTTACAGCTGGTAATTTCTTTAAAGTCCATGTATTTTTGGCCATTAGTTCTTTTAGGCTTTCCAGTCCTTTGGCTGGAAGGTTAGAGACAGCTGTTCTGGAGACATCCCTAGGTAAAGGAAGAAAAAAACCAAATGCCAGAACATTCACTGACTGGATCAGAATTTTTTCAGATTCTTACAGTACTTCAGGAGATTCATAGAATTTTACGTCAAAAATCAAATCCAGAGGAGGTGGGGATTGCATATCACCTTAGTAAGTTCTGATACCATTCAAATTCAAGTAAGTTATTATTTCTTTGTGATTTTTTTTAATCTTATAAAGCTCTTGTCTCTAATGTTTCATAATGCAGAATATGAATTATAAAGGAATACCATGACTTTTAAAATTACACATTTAAAGCCAACCAGATACAAGTGCATATGCAACACAAACCTTTAAAAAGTCTTTAAAGAAATCACATCTTCCATGGGAAGAGGTATATTCCCTTAGACTTCCTTAGAGTCATTTTAATCTGCTAGCACACTTCAATAGAAAGTATTGCAATTACTAAAAGAATATTCTTTATATACGGAAATCAAAATCTTCTGTATTATTCCATCCTGAATATCTCAGAAAATTGAGTATTATGTTTGTTGCTTTCTACTTGCCTTCTGAGGTAGAGTCAGTACCACCTCAGCAGACAATTGATGGGGAAGGTGGCTTTCCTTTTGAAGAGCCAGTTGAATGTCGTCTGGTTGTGATAATGCTTTCTACTCAGTTTTTATTTTGTCCCAAAACCTCTTCTACTGACTCTCGAGGTCAACATGTTCTCAAGAGTTACACTCTGTGAAAAAATAACCTGTAAAAAGGATTCTAGTGTAGAAACATTGAGCACTTTCATCATAAACACCCTAATAATAAACAATAGTCAGCTTTTTTCTTTGCATTGGTTTTTAAGAGTGCTGTTCTTATCCCTCTAGAAGTCTTGCCTGCTGGCTAGTTTCTTGTACCTAAAAGAAAACTAGTACTAATTTTATGACCTGTAGCAAACACCCACAACAGTGTTAGCCTTACTGTGTCACCCTTTTATCTTAACCCATAAGCTCTCAACTTGCCCATCATCCATCCAAGACGGAGCTCAATACGTTCCAAGTGCTGCCTCACATAGAGGGCAACTTCACCACCGTGCCCTCCTGGTCTGTCTCTCCTAAATAGCATGTAGCCCTTCATGGCAGCATTCCAATCGTGCAAGATGTCCCACCATGTGACAGCACACAGACCTCTGGTTCCTCCTGTTTGTTCCCCTGCGTGTGTTGATGTACAGGCACTTTATAGAAGTATTTGGTTGTGTCAGTATCCCAGGAGGGGTGCAAAGGGATGCCCCATAGTCCTGTCTTGAGGTTATATCTTTGGATGTTTGTATTCCCTCTTAAGCCTTCCTTTGTTCCTTGGGTGATTGCTATAGCTCTCCCCATACCTTCTCTCTGTTAAGCTTGGCGATATCCCCATTCCCTTTCAAATGTAGTTTAAAGCTCCCCCTGCTAACTTCTGAGTTAAGATCCTTTTTACCTTTTGAGTCATTTTATAGAACTCTCCTTCAGGAGCAAAACATCTTGGTAAACTAGATCTTGGAATAGATCTTACCAAGACAAGACTGGCCTTTCAGCAACCCTCACAGGTGTCCATCAAGTCCTCATGGTGGTGGCAGTTATCTGCAAGTAGGTAATGTGGTTAAATACTGTGTGATGGGAGATGCTGAGACTTTTTAGAAGGGAAGTGATACCTCACAAACTCTTGGGAGTTCTTTAGAAATGTACTGACACAAGCTATGGAGAAAGGTGATCCTGTTTGTGCAATGAATTGGGATTTCTGAAAAGCTTTTATAAAATCAGATATCAAGGGCTGTTGAGGTAACTAATCTGTTATGTGTCAAAGGGAATGGCTCTCCTGAATTAATTAAAAAATAAAAGAGTGGGGAAAAAGCCTGAAAATGTGGCAATTTTTCATACTAGAGGAAGAATGGAAAATTAATTGGTATCTGAATATACAGGTCATTGCAGCAGGGTGCATAGAGTCTAGGCTAGCACTGGTACTACTGAAATACTCATGAACTGGAAAAAAATGAGACGAGCTGCAACAAAGCTTGTTTCTGATACAAAGTAATATAAGGTAGTGAAAGCTAAAGGTGATTGTCTAAAGAAGCAGAAGGGTACTACAATACTGTGTGACTGAGCAGTAAAATAATTGATGTGATTCAATATTGATAAATGTAAAGTGCATTTACAATCAAGCAATTTTAAGTGTACAAGGATGACAATGGGGTTTAATTTAGCTAGCACTCTGGAAAGATCTTTGAGTCCTCTGCAAATGTCAGGTTGGTGCTTTTAGTAATGTTGAAGGGAAATAGAATGATAAGTTTTGGGAAAAAACTAGAAAATAGAACAGAAGAACTTCACTTTGTAAATCTACTATGACTGTAACAAATATTATATGCAGTTCTAAAAATACTATATGCACTTAGAGCATGAAAAGCTACAGCTAGGATGATAAAAGTAGAAAGCTGTTTATATATGAAGTAATAAGGAGCAGATAAAGACTTTTCTCTTGAAAAGAGCTATGACTGGAAGCAGTAGTAGACTATAGTGCCATGCATACTGGTAATGATTATTCACTCTTGTGAGATGAGTTTTGGGAGACTTAAGACTATGCGACTTAAAAATGAGAAAAGGCGTAATCTTTTCACAAAACTGCGTCATTCTATTGTGAAAGTCATTGCCGTGTTTCATTGTGCAGGTCAAAAAACCAAAGTAACAAGAAGAACAATATACCTCTTGGTTTAATTGTGTAATGTTCCCATCAGAAATGGCTGGGTCAGGAGGAACACCCTAGGGGACAAGGGCTCTTGCCTTGGAAACAGCTGCTAAGAGGAGCTTCTCCAGGGCCCCGGATGCACAGGGAAGGGAACTGCAGCTTCTGGAGAGCTGTGAGCAGAAGGGAGCAGTCAGCCCAGGGCTGAGATGGAGTCAATTTCCCAGGGAGCAGAGATGAACGTACAAAGTTTGTGGCAACTCAGAATGTTATCAAGAAAGATCTGTTCAGTGAGAAGAAAGAGCTTGGAAGAATTAGTAGTAAGATTGTGTAATTTCTGTTCTATCTTACTGAATCCTTTGAAGTCTTTTGTGTATGTGCATAGGGGTGTGTATTTAAGCACTTGTTGTTTTCAAGGTGTTGTTTTCAAGCACTCTGCTTGCTTTATACTGGGAGCTTGGGTAAAAGTTACAGGCACAGCTGCGTTGACATTCCTGTTGATTTAGGATTAAACCTATTGCAGACCTAACAATAGATAATTGATACCATCCATGGGCCATATTAAGCACAATGGCTCAGAATTCTGGAAGTTTCCAAAATTCTCAGTTTGGGAAGTCCCTAAACTGCTGGTATGGTGGCTGCCACCAAGAAGTCTTGTGATCTTACTGTACTGCTGCTATTGCAAATCAAAAAGCCTCCTGGGAGTCTGACGATAATTTGTCTCCCAGTGGAAGATACTTCTTAGTTACTCTATGTAGGCCCACACTTAGTGATAAAGTGTGTGTCAGCTGGCCAAGAGGAAAATGTGGCATTATCAGGGAATTTTTTTACCTTATAAATCTAGTCTTGGTGATTTTCTGTTCAGATTCACAATCTACTTCAAGCAGCACAGCAGCTGCCTTCAAACTGGAAAGCATGGGATTATGTTTATAAATTACTCATCTACAGAGCTACATGAATCCAATTAGCTGGAGTTTGCCAAGGCTGTAGGATCTGTGTCTGCATTCATATAGAAGACACTTTTTCCTGAAAGATTTCGTTGTAGTGTGCTGTAATATAGAATCATAGAATAATAAAGATTCTAAGAGACCTTTAACATGATCGAGTCCAACCATCAATCTAGCACCACCATCATGTTCACCAAAAAACCAAGCCGTCAACTGCCATATGCACATGTTTTTTGAACACTTCCAACCCTTTCTGTGAGATTTTTTTTCCTAATATCCAATCTAAACCTCCCCTGGAGCAACTTGAGACTATTTCCTCATCCTTTCAGTGGTTACCAGGTCCTGATCAGCCAAGTATGGTCAGTCCCAGTCGGTCAAAGATGATCAGTCCTGATTTTGATCTGCTCAGGAAAACAGGAACTCACTGCACTTACATCAGTCTCATTAATACCTAATACTATTGATAACTAAGATGTTGTTTAAACACAGCAATGCTTACATTGCACAGAAGAGTTATATTGTGAAGAGGTTGGACTTGATGATCTCAAGACGTCCCTTCCAACCCTAACAATTCAGTGATCCTGTAATTCAACTACTTCCTCCTTCAGTTGCTTCAGAACTTTTCTGGTGAAAACGATCCAGTCCTTGTGACTCACTATCATTCATTTTATCACACTTTCCTGCCTAGCCTCCTTTTTAGTCACTTCAGTTTGAGATAAATCCTCTTGACAGGTCCATCAGACCTTTGCCCATTCTCTTGTGCAACCTCCAACTTCGCTCCCCAAATGAATCACCAACTAATATGACATACGTGGGAAAAGTCAGCATGTAAAGGGCTTTTGTAAAAATAAGTCCTGCCTTGCAGACTGCTCTGAGTGTTGTACTTAAGATCTCCTCAGAGTTGCCTGGGACTTCTACAAGGCCTTTGACAAATGCCCACAAGGCTGATACTGAAACTGGGCAACCACACTCCTTGTGGAAGGTGTCAAATGTTTCGGATTATGGTAAAGGCAAGCAACATTCACTTCTAGCCTAGATCCAGACCAGACTTTAGCTTTTAAATAGCCTTGGTCTACAGGTCGCTCAGGTGCTGGAAATGGTCTGTCTGTGGCAATGTAGAGCTCTACACTGTGAAGCGTAACAGCAACCAAAGTGCTCTCACCCAAATTCAACATTTTGGCTTGATAGCTGGTTTGCTTTGTCCTCCCGTGTTTTCTTATAAATCTCAAGTGACAATTCTAGGCTGTTCCTTATCTTATATGAAATTTACACATTAGATTAAATGTTAAAGAGACTCTATAGATCTTCAGATAAATGTGGGAATAAAATACAGTTTATAATTTCAGAGATGTTGTTTTCTGAACCAACTGTATATATTATAGAAGTGTTAAACAGATATTTAGTTGCCCAAATTTTATTTCTTTTTTCCTGGGTTATTATTTTTTGGTCTAATTCTTTGTTGGCTTTATGAAGTCACAGATAATAGCTTTTGCCAACAATCCTTCTCGTTGCTGTAAGCATGCAATTGTAATATGAAATCAAGTAATACTGATTATTTAAAAGACAGATAATTAAGAAAAAGAGACTGATTGCATCATAGTACAATTGAGAATTTTTACTGAATCATATACAGGGTTCTGAATATTGCAATAGTTAAAAAAGCATAAAATATATAATAAATATATAATAGATGGGCTTAGACTACAGATATTATTTTATTCTCTTCTGAAAGATTTTTTTAAATCTACAAATTTGCATTGCTTGATTAGCAGAATGCAGAGTGCTCCTGTTGCTTGAAGACTTGCTTGTGTCCAGCGGCAGGAACAGAACAGAATCTCCTGAGGTAGGACCCTTTCTTAGATTGGGAAATGATGTTTTAAAGAGCAATTCTGCAGAGAATTAACTAATCATATGTATCTTGTGTGACTGTAATGTTTTGAGTTTGGACTGTGTGTTTTGTAAAAGCTAACTGACTAATGAGCCTGATTGTATTTTTGTTGCACTCTGTTGAGCTTTTGCTCTAGGCAGCAGCTCTCATTGCATTTAGTAAATCAGGTCTTCTGAGTTGCTGCATCCTTGCCAAGATTTCATTTTCAGATGAGGAGCAATGTTATTATTCTGTTAAAATAGTTTTCTAAAGGGAGCAGTCTGTGTATACATCTATGCAGATGCTGTATACATCAGTGACAAAGGAACCGGAATTACTGACTCCTTCCTTTGCTGTTGTAAACTGAAAAATTGAAAAAAAAAAAAAAACCCAAAAAACCCAAAAACAACAAAAAAAAAAAAAAAAAAACAAAAAAAAAAAAAAAAACCAAAAAAAAAAACCACAAAATCCAAACTTTTCAATACCTACTTAAATAAAACGTCTAATTAGGGGGTCTGAAAGCATGGCCAAGCTAACACAATAAAGATATAAACAGGCACGATTCTTTGTAGTTAAATTTTTCTCATTTAAAGTCAAATGGAATATTACCCCATTAGGGTGGATCCATAATCTGTATTTCATTCTTTAAGTTGCTGTTGCTGCTGAAATTCTGATCAGAAATAAACACCATTTGTGGGGCAGATGTTCCATCAACCAGAAATTCTTATCTTGATTTAAGAGTGCATAAAGGGAACTCCATACAATTAGTTCTTCCAGCTTGCTAAGGGAGGCAAGACACAGTTTCTCTTTTGAGATCCATAGATGTTCCTTTTTTTTTTTTTCTGCATACTGCTCCCACTATAAGCAATGCCATTCATTGCTCCAATAAAAAAAGCAGTATTCTCATGATAATTTCCCATGGAGTTAATTTTCAAGACAAAACAGTTTTGAAAGTAGAACTTTCTTTCTGAGGAATATCCAATGGCCAGCTAACAACAGCTAAGTGCCTGAACCAAAAATGACTTAACAAATTATTTCTTATAATAAGCCAAGCTGTTTACACTGCCCAAGGAATATGGAAGTGCTGTATTGGTTAACAAATCTCTGTTCTTTCTATAAATGACTCATTAGTATTGATCATGATGCTGTAGTGGGGGGTGTATACTAAGGCACTAATTCCAAGGACACTTCTTTTTCCTGTGGGAGATGTTAATGGGCATTGGCATGACCCAACAATAAATATTAGGTTTCCACTCAGTTTTTGGGTTTGGCTGGCATAGAGTTAAATTTCTTCACAGCAGCTAATATGAGGCTACGTTTTTGATTTGTGAGTGAAAATTGTGTTGATAATACAGTGATATTTCAGCTATCGCTGGGCTTACACTGAGCCAAGGCATTTTCTGCTCCTCACACCATCTGACCAGCGAAGAGGCTGAGGATGCACAAGAATTTGAGAGGGGACACAGCCAGGATAGCTGACCCCAAATGATCAAGGGATATTCCAGATCTTATCACATCATACTCAGTGGTTAAAAACTGGGTGGAAGTTTGCCAGGACTGCCATTGGCTTGGGGACTGGCTGGGCGTCAATGGGCTGATGGTGAGCAATTGTTTTTGTTGCATCACTTGTTGTTGTTGGGTTTGGTTTGCTTTCTTTCTCCTCTGGTTTGTGTTTTGGTTTGTTTTTCTGGTTTTTGTTGTTGTTGTTTGTTTGGGGGTTTTTTGTGTGTGTTTTTTGTGGTTTGGTTTTTGTTTTTTTTCAGCAGCTGTGAGGAGCTGAGATTCAGGCCAGAGTTAAACTGTGAGACCGTATTAAAATCTTTAGCTTAGGACTAGTATATCACAGCTACCATGATGGGAAATACTCTTGTTTTTTAAATCATTGTTGATTTACTATGCTTACATGTCATTTTTTGCTTTCTGCCTTTAAGAAGTGATGCCTCTCTCTGTAATGACGCTATTTCTCTTTAGTTGTAAGTAGTACTAGGACTCTTATTAGCCATGGAGGTATATCATTCTAGTAGGAGATGGATAGTTGGCTGTTTAGACTGAAATATGACGCATCCTGAGACTGAGGATCAGTGGTAGCTGGGATAGCACAATAATTGTAGAAGATTGGAAAAAATTCAAGTCATTTGGGAGATCTAACTTAAAAACATAGAATAAGAGAGAAGTTCTTTACAGTTAGATATGCGTATCCTAGGAAGTCATCTCTAGCCCCTAAACCAAGAGGTTTCATGTTGCTCACACGTCTCAAAGTTAGCCCTTGCAGAGGAGCTTACCTGGCAATGTTATTACAGCATATGATTAAACCAAAATCCTTAGCAGCATTTTAACTTGTTCACCTGTCTAGCATAACACTAACAACATTGGTGCTTTAAATACCAACGGTAACCAAAGCTGAGTCAAGAGTCAAAAATCTGTGCTGCTGCAAGCTCTCACCTCCCTTTGACTTAAGATCCTCAGTATTTTGTCTTCTGCTATCTCTAGGAAGAAGCTTTTCAACCCATTGTGCCACCTGTAGCCTCAGAGGGGAGATATGCAATGCTATGTTTGGAAGCTGTACGACACCCAAAATATAACAGAAGATTGCACCTTACTTGGAGACTGTATTTATTGTGACCATGTACTATCATAATGGAAACACGTAATGGAAATCCAGGTAAAGTTCTATCAACTGAAAATTGTCTTTCTGGCCAGGAACAAAATGAGAAAGGCTTCTCTGATGTCATCTGTAATATTCAGAAAAAAGCCTTATTATCCAAATACTAATTAAAGAAAGGCTGCCATATCACCAACCGAGCCTCTGTCACAGTTGTCTGACCATGGCCATTCTAGTTCAGGAGTAGGTAGCCTGACTCCTCCTGAAAGCAGAAGCAGTGAAAATGAAGGTGATGCAACTAGCAGGGAGGAAGAGGAGCAACAGCCACCACAGACAGAAAGCTGAACAGCCCCTTTGTGAGCTTTTTCAGGTTTCCCTCTTGATTTGTTGCCTTCTGCTTCCTGAACACACTCTTTTGTTCTGCCTAGATGGCTGGTTCTTCTCCTGATGTTGGACCAGGGCTTTGATTGTACTTTTCTTATACAAAATGAATAACTTTTCAGGCATGGCCAGAAAAAACTACCTCTGTCCTCTCTGCTGTCTCAGGATCTGACCACTCATGGCACAACTGAGATTTGTCTCTCAGATGACTCAGTGCTATGAAACAACAAAAGAGCATGTTTATGTTTGACAGTATCCTGAGGGACACAGTGCTGTGTGTTACTGCCTTTACCTATTCTTCTCTTACACATCTGCATCCCAAGGATTTTGCAGCTCCAAATGAAGAGGTCTGGACTAGTTCGCTCCCTTTGTAAACTTCTGGAGAGAAGCACTGGGTAAAATGACCCACTAGCTGGTAGCTAGGGCTGCCAGACTTGAGGTGAGAAGGTTTTGATGTATGTTATCCCTAGTGACTTACGTAGTTTTTTGCAGAGGGAAGGGCAGTGAAAGTAGTGATTGAAGTGGGGAAGAAGAACTGACCTGCATGTCTGTGTAAGGATGACTTCACTGGTCCTTCCCAACTTCATTTTTCTGAGCAGCTCTGAAGCAGAGGAGCTGGTGATGCATCAGGGCTCACTGGGAAAGTGACTTTAGAAATGGGCAAAATGTCACCCTGGTGTGACAGGAGTGGCTTGGCATGAATTGCTGTTGGATTGACTGATCATGACAAAGTGACCCACTTAGTAGATGAGGAAAAGGCCGTGGATGCAGTCTATCTGGACTTCAGTAAAGCCTTTGATATGGGCTCCCACAGCATCCTGCTTGCAGCTTGGATGGGTAGACTCTTTGGTGGGTAAAAAAACTGTCTAGATGGCCAGGTCCAGAGAGTGAATGGACCAAATCCAGTGGGCAGCCAGTCACTAGTGGTGTTCCCCAGGACTCAGTTTTGGGGCCAGTCCTATTTAACATCTTTATTGATGATCTGGATGTGGGGATTGAGAGCACCCTCAGTAAATTTGCATGTGGCACCAAATTGGGTGGGAGTGTTTATCTGCTCAAGAGTAGGAAGGCTCTGCTGAGAGATCTGGACAGACTTGATCACTGGGCTAAGGACAACTCCGTGAGGTTCAATAAGGCCAAGTGCTGAAGCCTGCGCTTCGGCAACTCCATGCAATGGTACAGGCTGGGGGAGGAGTGTCTTGAGAGCTGTTCAGCACAAAGGGACTTGGGAGTGCTGGTTGACAGCTGGCCAATGGCATCTTGGCCTGTATCAAGAATAATGTAGTCAGCAGGACTAAAGATTTTATCATTCCCCTGTAATCAGCACTGGTGAGGCTGCTCCCTGAGTACTGCATTCAGTTCTGGGCCCTGCACTTTAAAAGACACTGAGGTGCGGTAATGTGTCTAAAAGGGCAACAAGGCTTGTGAAGGGTCTAGAAAACGTCTCATGTGGAACAGCTGAAGGAGTTGGGTTTGTTTAATCTCAAGAAGAGGAGGCTCAGGGGGGACCTCACCACTCTTTACAACTGCATGAAAGGAGGTTGTGGTGAGGTGGGGACCAGTCTCTCCTACCGTGCCTGCAGTAAGAGGAAATGGCCTTAAACTGAGAGCGGGGAGATTCAGATTAGATTTTAGGAAAAACATTTTTCACTACTAGGGCATGGGAATAGGTTGCCCAGGGAGGTGATGGAGTCATTATCCCTAGAGGTATCTAAGAGACGTCTGGATCTGGCACTGGGTGATGTGGTTTAGGGGTTACAGTGGTAGTGCTGAGTTGATGGTTGGACTAGATGATCTTAAAGGTCTCATCTAACCTTGATGATTCTATGACTATTATGGACTGCCCCCCTAATGTCCAGTTATTTAAGGTATCTGCATCAGATATATGACTCTACTCTCTCCCCTCACACCAGTGAAAGGAAAACCTGTTATTTCCCAGAACTGGTCTCATATCCTGTTCCCAAGGACCCAGCTATTAACTTCGGTGGACCTTATGGTAAAGAGTGATATGGAGGAAGTTTGTGGTCCTGAAAGGTGGGCCTGCAGCCAGATCTTCCTCTTCACCCTAGAAGACAATGTAATTTAGGTGGCTGAAACAGAAGACAGGCTACCATTTGCACACAGGACATGGAATGCATTTGACTTGAGATGTGGGGAACAGAGAGAACCAGAGATGTGATGATGACCTTGCCATCAAAGGTCTGTTGTAATTTTGCACAGCAAGGGCACAACTCTTCTTAGCATAAATTGGTTATGATTAATACAACTTCTGATGTAGTTTCCTATGTTGCTGGTACCTAGCCTGATGTTCTAAAGTTGGAAAGATTCTGGAAGAAAAATAATATCTTCTGCACCTTTTGTTATTATAGCTAGCTGCTAGGATCCTTCTGTGAACACTATACTGTTATTCTGCCGTGAACATACTATTTTCTTGAAGAGCAGAAAGTAAAAGTTATTCTTATATGGATTGAACACTGCCAACACCATCTGGTTTTGCAGTGGAGGAGGAAGTCCCTCTTTCACTATTTCAGTTCTCCTTGTGATCAGTCGTATGCTCTACATTACATACTACTAGATTTGAGTCAGGGAACATGATTCTTCTAAAAGTTCTTAGCCTCTTTAAAGCTTCTATTTTCATTCTGTAGTATGATTCCTAATTTTAGTTAAAAGTTCTTTGGAGAACTATAAAATCAGACTGGAAGCAAATTATGTGAGAAAGAAGAAAAGACAGCACCAGAAGTAAGTATTTTCCTGTCTAAAATTATTTTTTCATCTCTTTCAATTTCCTTTACATGAGTGCTACTTGGGTCCTTATTTTATATTACATTTGTACAGTCATAAAACAGATTGTAGTACAGAAACTTTCAAAAGAAAAATTGGTAGGAATGGTGTATGTAGTGTAAGATGCAAGCATTTCATAAATCAGTTCCCTAAAGCACAGCTTCTGTTCCTGGTATTAGTTTTGTAAACATGCTATTCCCATCCCTTCTGCTCTGCTCCAAGTGATTGGAAAGAAAGTGCAACCTAAAATAGTATTATTTTTTAAAGATTTCTCTACTTCATTTTCTCCTACTTACAGTAGAGTTGGTCCACTATGCACTCCCAGAAATGCATCATCATTGATAACTTCCAGGTATTTGTTCTTGTGCAGATAGCTGCAGAAACAAACAAAACACAGTGATGTGGAAATAGTTATCCATAGGTTACAGAAGATCTCCAGTTTACTTGCCTGAACAGATTTACAAAATCAATATGTATAAGGGTCATCCTACCCCAATAGCATATTTAAGAATAATCGGTTAGCTCATTTTCTGTGTACCCAAGAAACAAAATACAGGTTTTCTATTTTGAAAAGAAATTAAATTCTTCAATTAATAAACTTCCTAATTTTTTTTTCCTCATTGTCATACACAAAATAAGGACACATGGATGCACACTGTATCTTCAGGTACATGTCTGTGATGCTGAGGTGTAATAGTTTTGATTTATCAGGATGAGGTATGGGGAATTACACTGTTATAGAATCACAGAATATTCTGAGTTGGAAGGGACCCACAAGCATCAATGAGTCCAGTTCTTAAGAGAAAGGCCCATACAGGGATCAAACACACAACCTTGACATTATTAACGTCATGCTCTAATCAACCAAGCTAGCAAAACACGAACAAACAAGAAAATAATTTCCTCTGTGTTTTGAGTTTGATAAAAGTTTTAAATGCTTTAAGATCTCCATAGTGAAGTGTAGGTTTCCTTATAAAGGTCAAATGTTAAGACTGAAGTTGTGTTATAAGAAGAGCAACAGTGGGAGTAAAGAGAGTAACTTCAAAGTAAAAAAATAATTCTAAAGTCTTGGGAAAATCACGAACAGTTTCCTGAGTATCCAGCCCACGCTTTCCTGACATATGTAAAGCTTCAAATTTCTCCTATCATTACATGACTGAGGTAAACAAAGACCATCATTAATTCCCATCACTCTGTAAACTGATGTATAATAAAATATGGATTCAGGAGGTAGGGAATTTAGAGTTGAATTAAAGGTGCATGATTAAAAACAGGTAATGCAAGGCTACTGAACACTCAAAAAATTAGCATAACCCAAATGGCACAATCAGTATTAAATTAATTTATGGGGTTTTAGGTTTAACATTTACTGATCTAGAATAAATCTTGATTTTATTTGTTTGTTTGTGGTTTTGTTTGTTTTGTTTTTAGCTGGATTCCTGTTTATCATGGTTTGAAACTGTTGTTTGAGAAACATTACAGATGCGTGGATTATTATTGCAGGTAATTCAGTTAAGTTCCAAATTGCTTCTGAGGGGCTATGCATTTCTGTCTGAAGAAATACATAGTAGAATTTATAGTTTTTGTGAAAAGACTTGGGAGAAATAATTGGCTTCACTGGCTCCACAATTGTAGGTGTACAAAAAATACGTGCTGCAGAAGCACAGTGTTCTGTTTTAACCCCCACTGACAACTAAGAACCATTCAGCCACTCACACACCCCCCACCTCCCAGTGAAGGGGGAGTAGAGTTGGAAAGAAGGAAAAACCTGCATGTTGAGATAGGATCAATTTAATAATTGGGAAAAAAATTGTAGTAGAAAGGCAGACAGCAATAAAACCCTGAAAGCCTCAAGTGTTTCATGATACTATTGCTCACCACCCGCTGACTGATGCTCAGCCAGGCCCCCAGCAGTGCTTGGGCCCTCCTACCCAAGTACCCCCTGTTCATATGCTGGGCATGATGTTCTTTTGTATGCTCTTTGACTGGTTCAGGTCAGCTGTCCTGGACGTACTTCATCAAGGCTTTGTGTGCACCTGCTCGCTGGCAGAGACTGGGAAACTGAAAAGGCCTTGACTTAAGGTAAGCACTGCACAGCAACAACTGAAACCATCAGTGTGTTATCAACATGAGAACAATCTTATACTGTATCCAAAACACAGTACTGAATCAGCTACTAGGAAGAAAATTATTACTATTCCAGCTGAAACGAGGACAAATATACAAATATGTATTAGTTGGGTATTTTTGATACATTAAAAATGTGGGTTTGGAACAATTGTCCAGCTAAAATGTACTTCACAAAACACAACAGGCATGTAAATTTCCTTGATGAGGTGATTTCTCCTGGTTATCTAGGAGGGAGAAGGATTTGCAGTTATATGCAGCTGGATCTCCTAAACACACAGGCAGGAATATGCTGAATTAGCTGAGCAAGGAAAAGAGACTGAAGATTAGATTGCATCGTATACATAATACATACATGTGTGTCTGTTTATACATGGATAATTACATATGGATACTACTGTGATAATTCTTTCCCTAAGACTGTAATTAAATTCTGGGTGGTGTTTTTATTAATTCAATCAAATTCTGTCACAATGTTTACAAGAGAAACAACTTGCAAACATGAAACCCAGTCATGCCTTTTAACTTAATTTAGGTGGAATTTGAAATCTTATGATGAGATTAAGAATCATTTACCTAATATAGTAGTCCCCGGAGGAGGATGGAGAAGCATCTAGCTCCTTTGGCTGAGGGGAATGAAGATAAGAAGCAGGAAGACACAACAGTCCAAGTGTTTTGTTTCTGTATTACGATGAGAAAGAACCTCTGAGAGAAGGTTGAACCAAGGCAGCAAAAGGGATGGTACAGTTGCAGGACCACACTTTGGGTCAGAAATGCAATCAACCCATTGAGGAGAACACAGAAAGCTGTCAAGGGAGGTTTTAGAGGAACATGTCTGTTTTCCTTGATGAAACAATGGCAAAATGATCAATCCTGTAAAGGCTCTGAAGGACTAAGGTGCTTAGGCAGGAGAAACTTGTAGCACTTTTGATTATTCCATTTATAAATTTTATCATTTTTCTTCCTAGTGGTAAGGGTAAAGTGTAATTGTCCCAGTAGCAAACCACAGATGAAAGCATGAGGCTGCAGTTTGGGAGAGCAACAGGGCCCACAGACTGCAATATTACAGGTAGCTCAGGTGCAGGAGAAGCAGGAGGAGGAACTCATAAGACAAAAGCATGGCAACAGTGCATGACCCAGACCCAATAAACCACAAGCTTCAGGATTACTTGACATTTTACCAGCAATGGGACAGGGCTGGTGGAGGCTTTGTAAGGCAAGAATGAATTAAAAGATGACTGCAGATGATGACCATGAAACATTGCTCAAGAGAAAACAATGTGGTCCTCAGTCCAACTAAAGGACAGAAACTTTGCAAGAAATGCAGACAGGCTGCATTATGGAGGTAATGTTTCACAGGGTAGAGTAATTTCATAAAATTTCAGAGTGCAGTTGGCACAGAAATTATAAGATGACCAGATCTATTAAAGAAAGAATATGATTCTATCTGTGCAAGTAGTAATGCCTCAAGCAGGGAGGGATGTTTGATACTTTGTTATAAACATTTACAAATGAGCTGGTGATGTAACTAGGAAGGCAAAAATGCAACAGAAAGGTGGTCACAACAAATTTAAGAGAGTGTCCATGAAGTTCAGAGAAACACAGAATATTCTGAGTTGGAAGGGACCTACAGGGATCATCAAAATCCAACTCCTGGCTGTGCAAAGGATAGCCCCAAGAGTCAAACCATGTGCCTGAGAGTATTCTCCAAACACTTCTTGAACTATATCAGGTTTGGTGCTGTGACCACTTCCCTGGGGTGCCTGTTCCAGTGCCCAACCACCCTCTGGGTGAAGAACCTCTTTCTAACATCCATCTTAAACCTCCTCTGACACAGCTTCAGGCCATTCATGCCATTCAGGCCATTCAGCTGCTGTCACTGGTCACCAAAGAGATCAGTGCCTGCCCCTCCTCTTCCTCTCACAACGAAGTTGTAACTGCAGTGAGATCTCCCTTTAGTCTCCTACAGGCTGAACAGACCAGGTGACCTCAGGTGCTCCTCTAGAGGCTTCCCCTCTAGACCCTTCACCATCTTTACCTTTGTAGCTCTCTAATAGCTTTATATCTTTCTTCTGTTTTGTTGCCCAAAATTGCACATGGTACTCAGGATGAGGCCACAGGAGAGCAGAGCAGGACAGTCACCTGCCTTGACCAGCTGGCAAGCCAGGGTGTGGAAAAAATCAAGTTAAGATTCTAATCTCTCCTGGTTGAAGTCATTGGCAATTTTTTCATAACATCCACTGAATATAAGTTTATATTGATCACCATAGCGAGAAATGAGAAGTAAATGCACTTCATCTGTGTTACACAACAGAAAGTCTTACGGAGCCAAATCAGAATAATGCTTCTGGCATGTTATTCACTGGACATTGCCCATGATTTAAGCCTTGTTTCTTGCAGAGGAAAACAGCTTACGTCACCGTCTGAGCTATTGTTGTTTGAAAGAAGCTTTTATTCTTTAGAAATATATGGCACTCTACTATTGCCTGGTGTTTTCTGAGAACTGACTTTCTTATTCTGAAAATGGCAAACTATTGTTGTGAACATATCCTTCAGTGTACAAATTTCCTCATGATTTTATCTGCAAAACAAATACAAAAATTAAAATCAGAGCAAGAGTTAAGAATTAATCCAAGATTTCAACATCTAGGTTGTAGTTTTGAAGGACACAAAAACCTGCTTGACCTAAAAAAACCTATCTGCTTTAGTAACTAGATACTATTATACAACCAGATAATTGCTTGTCCAATCTTGAAATATTTTCCCCTGATATTTGAGCACCATAGTAAGTAATAAACCTGAAATATAATAGTCTACCTACACAAAAAACTCCTTCAAACTTACAAACAGAAACAGCTAGAGACTTTGGGAAGTTCATAACCATGTGTTACTAAGGAGGGGCTTCAGTGTTAGCTGCCAGTTTTCACATCGATGAGTCAGGCCCACCAGAATGTACAATTTCCTGATGCTAGTTGATTTCAGTTGTTTAAGCTCTTTTATTTTGATAGGTACTGCTTTTAAATGGAAAGAACAAGACTTTGGTAGAAATTAGTGTGAGAAAGAAAGCTTATGTAGAGCCAGTATAGTTCCTTCTGAGTCTGCCTTTAATCCTGTCATTAGTGATAGCTAAATGATATAGAATGTTACTTAAAAGCGCTGCAGAAGAGAAAACCACAACAGTGGTATCCACATCTAAACAAATGTTTGAAGTCTTAGAAATCACATAGTTGATGTGTAATATCTAGCCTCAGTGGGGACACTAGCATAATAGTTGTTTTGGAGAGTTGTGGATGCCAATCAGATAGACATGGATACCCCAGAGCAAAGTATGCCAGAAATCTGTAGTAATGAGTGCTGAATCTGGAGTAGGAGATGCTGATGGTTTCGTGATGCTAAGTAAATGAAGGCTTTTTCCCCCTTTTTTAAATCCAGTCGTATTAGTAAGCCAAGCATACCAGTGACTAATACAGACTCTCTATGGGCTCAAGATCCAGGGGCAAGTGGGAAGAATATTGTTAAGTTTCAGCCCCACCAGAAAACAACATGACTGCAGTGTGCTGAGCAGGACCTTCTGAGAGCATGAAACACTAACAGGACACTTCAAGTGCTGTGTAAAACCGGACAATGTCATATCAGGGCATGACACAGATACTGAGTATTCAGACATTACCAGTGCATGCTTCATAAAGCAGTAGAGTCTGCATGAGGAAAAGCAGCCTTTGATTTCATCTTGAGTGGCACACATGCTCTGTTTCAAAATGTTAGTGCCTCAAGTCTCTTTTAGAACAATCACCAGGTACTGACAGTTAGCAACTCTACAGCCAAAAAAGCTGAAGAGGCAAATACAGCTGTAGTCTCCAAAAAGCAGAAATAAATATATATGACAAAACTTCCTTAAAAATAAACAAAAGTATGAAAGTTACATTATTGAGAGCATTCTGGGAGCTCTTTAAGGATACTATTTTGGATATGCAGAGTAAACATGAAAAGCAAGAGTTGGCAAAAGAAAAACAAGATCTTGAATATTCAAAGTATTCATAATCTTCAACTGAGATGAAAAACTGAAAAATACTGAAAAATCTGAAGATAATTTTACAAAATATTTTATTTTTACCAAAAGTGTAATTTCTTCCAAGAATAAAAGATATGAATGAAAAATGCTGACCTTCATTTAAAGAGCATATAGTGAATGCCACATACCTTTCTTGAAGTGTGAAAGATTTCTATTTTTCTTATTTCATAGTCCAAAATCATTCATGACATGCCCTATGTTGCAGCTGGACACACCTTTCTTGGTGTTTTTTTTTTAAAGCTGGATTATTTCACTGACAAGTTTTTATTGTAGTCCCACAACCAATTTTATCTGCACAGGGTATGACAGAATAAGAATGGACAGATTAGGGAAAAAGGGGAGATTTTGCAAAATTTTCTTACAAAGAGTCACTTAGTTTAAAAAGAAATAAATTTACAAGTTCCTTCTTGGAACATCTCACTGTCTGATGGACTTATGTATTGTCTGCTTGCTTGCTTTCGACTTCTAGTTTTAAAGTTAGCTGTTCAGAGCTTAAGAAACAAGGAGAAGATAAATATGTTGGCCACATATTTAAGTAACACCACTAGAGCATTAAACGGGCTCTGGACATGTAACATGTCAGTGTATCTATGCATCTGGTTGGATTATGAAATTAAGGTCAAAGAAAGGGAGAACAGGCAAAAGAGATGCATGAGTAAGTGAGCAGTACTAAGGATTCATCGTACGATTTTTTCACACAGTTGTTTATCTTGACTCTGAGCTGAGCCAAGCATTATAAGTGAACCCTGAAAGTGTATACCAAAGTAAGTATATTCTTTTAGAGTTCATTTTTGTAATTAGATTTTGAGATCGCACACTTTCCGTTTCAGTAATTTAGAGAGCTCTGTAAAAGCTCATCACAAATATATTTTGCCATTCACTGAAAATATGTTTTAAAATCTCTTCTTTCCTCACCAATTTCCTTACAGAAATAAACACTGGTAGAGCAGCACTGCTTGCAGAAGTCTGCAGGAGTAATGTAGTTTATGCACCTTAATGATGGGTTAGAATGAGGGATTCAAGTTTCAGATGAATACTTTTTGGTAAGTGTCACTCAGCCCTTCATTCCTGGTTTCTTACTTCCCTGCCTTTATAAAACTTGTACAACAGTACTGTGGTTTGTTATCAAAACACACATCCTTGTTGGATGAGAAGATCAGTTAGGTATTGCCATTACTCAGGATGATAATGCATGGTTTCACACCTATATCTGCATTAATTTTTTTAACCTTGAATTTCATAGGCATTTTAATACTGCAAGAGTGGTAGAAAGGCACAGTGCATAGGAGAAGATAGCCTTGGAGATTCCCAAAATGTCTTCTGATTTATGGATGGAACATGGAGTCTTTGAATAATTTGTCAAAAATTTATTATTATTTTCGATAATTTTCCTTTTTTACATATTTTCCTCTTCGAGATCATTATTCCAAACCCATTCAAGTTTCCCTCAGCCTTTTTCTGTCAGTTTCTTTTTGCTCCTATTTCTGTCGAGTTCAAAGGCCCTTGAATCAGACACAGAGAAAAATAGGTACTTCCTTCACTGTACGGTGGCAGATAAAGAGGAGTTCAAATTAGAAATATCAGAATAGAGAAAATTAAATATTTGCCTTTTGCATTAACCTAAAGCTGCTGCTAGAAACAACAAATCTCCAAGCTTGCACTTAGCAAAATTATGCCTTATCTTGTCCTATGGTAACCACACTACTTCAGAAAATTAGTTTTGAAATTGCAGTGTAGTTTATCAAACAGATGAAGTCTTTACCACTGATGTTCAGCTCCCTAGTTTGCCTTGCAAATCTGGAGTACTGCTTTGCTCCAAGTAAATGTCATATGATTTAGTTAGGAGAAAAGTGTTTATTGTAATAAACTATTTTTACTGGTGGTAGATAAAGCCATGAACATAAGTCTCGTTCTTGTTGTTTTGTTGGTAGGTTTTTTTGTTGTTGTTTTGTTTTGTTTTGTTTTTTTTTGATTAACTAGGACATCATAGCCAGTCTCTGAAAAATTCACTTAGGATCATAGAATCATAGAACATATCCATATCTCTGGTTAGAAGGCCCCCATAAGTGTCATGGAGTCCATCTCCCTTCTGGCAGAATGACCAAAAATGAAATCTTATGACTATGACCATCATCCAGATGCTCTTTGAACTCTGAACAGTATTGGTGCTGTGGCCACTCCTCATGAGAGTGATCTGACCACCCTCTCAGTGAAGAGCCTTCTTATGTCAAATCTGAACTTCTCCTGATGCAGATTCATTCCATTTTCCTGGATCCTAATACTGGTCACCAGATAAAGATCAGCACCTCCCCCTCCACTGCCTCTCTTGAGGAAGTTGTTGGCCACGTGAGGTCACTGCTCTGCCTTCTCTCCACCAGGCTGAACAAGCAAAGACCTCAAGGTCTTGCCCTTAAGACCTTTCACTGTCTTGATTGCTCTCCTTTGGACACACTCTAATGATTTGCTGTCCAGCTCATACTGTGGCACCCAAAACTGCACACAGCACTAGAGGTGAGGCCACACCAGTGCAGAGCAGAGCAGGACAATCCCCTCCCTCGACCAGCTAGTGATGCTTTGCCTGATACCCCCCAGGACACAACTGGCCCTCCTGGCTGCCAGGGCACTGCTGACTCATATTCAACTTCCAACTCCCAGATCTCCTTCTGTGAGGCTGCTCTCCAGCCTCTCATTCCTCACTTTGTATGTGTAACCAGGATTACACTGTGCCAGATGGAGAATCCAGCAACTGCTCTTGTTAAATTTAATATAGTTGGTGATTGCCCAGCTCTCAAGTCTATCCAGATCTCTGCCCTCTTCTCTCAAAGCCTTGAAGAATACTTAAATATCTTGAAGGAATATTAATTACAAACTTTCTTTCTACAAGGAAGCAAGCAGTATCTGTAGAAGCTAGTATATGTTGTCTGCTTCTCTAGTTCTCAGTCCAGTAACAGATATTTAGGACTCCAGATTTTCTAAAACTACATTTTCACTTGATTCTTTAATAATAATGAAAATTCCAAGGTGGCCAGAAGCAATAGCGCTTTCACACTATCAGAGAAGCATAAAGAAAAATTGCTACAAAATAGTCTCCAACCTGTTTCATCAAAATGTAAGAAATGGAAGAGCCAACACAGTTCATATATTGGCTTAGAAAGATTTTAAGCACTTCTACATACAGCTTAGAGGGATTCAGTCAAGACACTGAATTCATTTTGCCATATTTTATATCTTGCGATATCTGTGGGCACTAGTGCAAACACTGTCATCATGAGATGTGAAAGTTCAAAGTAAGTGAATTAATATGAGTAAAATAAGATCTATTCATCTTTAGTTTAACTCAAACCTTTCAAACTTTAGGTCTAGCTAGCTCTCAGGATGAAAAAAAGGAATTTTGGAAAAATTAAGACCATGTGAAGAATGCTCTAATAGAATTCTTAAAGAATTTAAGCCCAATTTAAAATAAAGTACTGAAAATAAGCATATCTATCTCCCTGTCTCTCTGGCTAATTTAAGAGCTCATGCTGAAGAAATCTCTTTGCTCATGAGATTGACAGCCAGACTCTTCAGTAAAGCCACTGTAGGACCAGAGTAAGCTCTGCCAAAATGAGTAGAGCCTCTGGAACTGAGATTTATTCTGTTTTAATGATTGAGGCAGATGATTAGGGGTATGGTGTAAAGAGGATATTCACTCACTAAGTATTAATTTTCCAGAGAATACAGTAAGAAGGTGAAGGGAAATATGAAATGGTTAATTCATGCTTTTGAGATGTGCATCTCTCATTTCTGATGCAACTGGTTCCTCTGAATGGCTCCCAGCACCTTACACAACTCTCTCTTTTGCAAGTAAGAGATTTCTGTGAAATCTGCCATGATTTTATTCCTGAGCTATAAATATACATACCAAATGAAAACACACTGCAAAAGACATTAAGCGACAATATTTTTATTGCTGGCTGAAATTAACATCCTCTTTTTACTCCTTAAAAGTAATTAGAATAAGATATGTGTTTCAGAACCTTGAATAAGCATCAAAGGTTGTTTTTTTCTTCTGAAAGAAGAGAATGATCTGCTACTTACATAGCATCCAGATTTGTCCCATTAAAAGCATGGCCCTGAATACTGGTAAAACCATTATTGTAGAGTTTGCTGCAAGGAAAAAAAAAATACGAAATTAGTCTATTTTGGGTTACTTCAATACCTGAATATCTATGTATCATTTTTCTTGGCAAGAGCACATTTATGGATGGGTTAATTTTAATCTCTTGTAGAAGAAGTAGTTATAGTGCAAGGTCAAACCAAATGCCCACAAGCATTCTTGAATGTACCTGAATCAAGGATACCACGTGGCAGGTGTGCCATCTTTTATATCTTTTTACAGCAATGATAGAATGAGACTAAACCACTGTGCTATAACTTTCCCACTATCAAACTAAAAGCAAGGAAACAAAATCCTGCTAGGACTGATTAAGGAAGGCTAAAGGAAGCAATAATTAGCAAAATAGGTCTGATTTTACTGTCAGGCCTGCCTGAATTTTTAGAATTCATTCTTTTGCTCCCTTAGAGCAAATGAGGTTTTTTATAATATCTTAGAAGTCATTCATTTGCATTCTATTGCTCTAGAATGAGTTATGAGTTATGAGAATGAATTAGGAGTTCAGGTCATAACTCATTAGAGTAATTTTCACTCCCTTCAGCCCTTTCTTGTGGCTCACATTGACTATGACTTACATAACTGAACTTTATTTAACAATTTTCTTTCAAATATGGCTCTTCTAATGTTTACCATCCATTAGTTTTCATGGTATGAGCTATTTAGGTTGCAAAAAGAGTTAGACAGAATTTTAATCATGCTGTAGCTTTATGGGGGAAAACTGCAAACTTTTTCCTTTGATTTTCTCCAGTATAATAATTTGCTGGCATTAGGGTCATACAAAACCAAAACCACTTTAATCAAGACAGTTTAAAGAAAAACAGCAGGACTGATTCAAATAACTGTCAAAGTACAGGATTTATGCAAACTAAATTATGGATACTCCCTATCTATGGTGTTTCTCTGTTAAAAACTACAAGAGAGTAGGACAGGGATAAATTTTAAACATTTTACCATATCCTTTACAAGAGGGGTCATTGCCTTGTGACTTAAACTGGAAGAACTTACAGGGTTAAAGATTCATTACAAAGCCCATGGAAAGCATTTGCAGGCACTGAAGTCATGTAAGGATTATCTGCAATTTCACTGAAAAAGGAGACAAAATATCACAATGAAACATCTGCCCAACAGAGCTTCTCCAGAACATATTTGTTATTAATTTTTCACTGTCTTGATAATAACTGACAGTTTTATTTAAAACTTAATTTATTTAAAGAAATAAATTTATTCTCTCTATATGTTATATAATTCATAATATTAAAATTACTAAAAATCATGTTTATTCTATATTGTAAATCTAAATTTATTTAAATAAACATGTATTTATTTAAAAATAAATAAAATTCTCAAAGAGAAACCTGTTTAGTTATATCTAAGGCTAGAATATACATGTGGGATGAAGAATTGAGCATGTTCCAGCATCCAGAAAGTAAGTTTGTGAGGTAGATGGGTTTTGTAGTCCTGGTGAGGTGTGCTAGCTGGTGTGATTATAGTGGCTAATGGCATGGACAGGTCCCTGGTCTCATGAGTCAGAGAACTAGCAGAGTGAATAATGCTGCAGTGTGAATTGAACAACCCAAATGGCTTTAGAGCTGAAATCCTGCTCTCTAAGGTCAGATAAGGCATCAAATAATACCTTACTCAGGACAGAGGCATTGCACTTTACAGAACTGCATCTAGCACAAGTGAAATAACTTACTGTGGAACCTAATCTAATAATTTTTCTCTTGTCCAAATGACTATTTCATTATCTGTCATTACTTAAATACTTTATTACTCCTACTCTGCAATCTTAATAAATACTATGTATTTTCAGACCAAAACTCTGTTCGTAATGAAAGATAGAAAGAAGAACTGAAAAGATTTACTACGACTAAACTGAAGAAAGGAGAGACGAAAAAGCTGGTAGAAACAAAGGGCAGAGCAAAGTGTCTTATTGTCCTTCTTCTGATTTTTCCTGAATCATATTATAATCTGGAAACCAAAATATTGTGGAAATTTTTCTTTTCTTCAGCTTGTGGATTAGATATGGTCTAATAAGGCCAATCCATAAGATACATAGGCTGAGAAGTCCTAACAATTTCCCATGTGCCAGGAACAATTTTGTTTCTTTTCTGTGCTATATATCTGCATACATATGTGCTAACACTGAGCAGTACTTACAGCCATTTTCATTCCAAGCGCTTTTCACTGATAGTTGTTTTTCACCAGGAGTTATATTGGTTTGATGTTTTTCGGATTGGTTCACTTTTCTAAATAAATGTTTACTTGTAAGCTGCTTGACCTCAAAGACAATTAGTAATATAATGAATGCTTCCCCCCCTGCTATACCTTATTTATCATTTAGATACCTATTATTTTTCAAGAGCATTTTTTTTCTTCATGAAAGAAACAAAAAGGCTACCTTTCTTTGAATAGCAATGTTTAGAAATATACAACACAGAAATATCTCCCTTGAAAGTATAGGTCTACTCTTTAAAAAGTCTGTAACATATAAGACATATGCTTATCTTTTATTAGTGATCTCTATAAAAAAAAATTTCAAGGTAGAAATAAAGTAATGTTTTGCTTTCTGCCACTTAGAAAGGCACTGAGTTGCTTGGAAGTAAGAACACAGATGGTTGTATAAACTGCTTCTGTTTCATCTAGCCCATTAAATTCTTGCTTCTCTTTACTTAGTAAGTGTAGTATCTAATTTACAGTCTAGTACAGCTTAATCTAAGCTAAAGCCCTTTTGGTCTTTGAGAAACTTCCTAATAGTTCTTAAGATATAGGTGTATCTCACTCAGAGTTCTGAATGACTCAGGTTTCAACTTTGGGGGCCTACAGCCAAGGTGAGCATAACAGCTACAGGTTATAGAGTGTGAGTTGGAACAAGGCCTACTTCTAGTTTCAGAAGATCCTTGGGAGGGAAGATCTCATTGCTTACTGGAAGTTTAGACTTTTTAGCAGAACAAGCAGCATTTCTACATTTTTCTCAGGTTCATCCTGCCAATGACAGACCGTGAATGGGAACTGACTGTTCTTGACCAAGAACACTCCTTAGGAACACTGAAACAATGCCTGCGATAGATCATCAATTATGTCTTTGCAAGTCACCTTCTAGCATAACACTGCTTATTTTTAATAGCCTTTTGCCTAGCACATACAGCATTCAAGCCTCTTCCATCTGAAAACTGCTACAATACAGAATTTCTAACTCTTCTCTAGGACAAAGAAGTGACCAAGACACTTTTATCTCATGTCAACCTGCAAGTCTTATCTGAGTTGCTCTTCCTCCTTGTCTTGATTATGACCCAGAATTTGAACTTAAATTGCAGGTTAGTGCACAAAGATGGATGTTTTCTTTGCTTTTTGAATACCAAGAAACACCTGCTTTTTTTTTTAGAGTTCAAAGCAGAACTCTTTGTTTCTGAAATACCTTAAAGTATAATAATAGGAGACCTAATTTTCTCCATTTGTATTCCCATTCTCTTTCTTAAAGGAATGGTTCTGCAATTTGCTTCACCATGAAGGCACAAAGTCGTTGGAAGAATTTTGATAGCATGACAACTTCATATTAGCAGGATGTATGCTAGCTCAGGTCCTGTGTGCCACACTGTTCTGACTTCACATTAATTCAGGTATTGCACAGCCGTTACAAAACCAAAATCAAAAGCAAAAGGCCTGTAGAAGTTGTGTACCATGAATGTGCTTGTGTGTCCATGTCTCTAATCCAGGTCAAATGTATTGGTGACCTGTCATTTTCCAGATTTGGTACTAATGATCATTTAAATAACACTTGAGGAAAACTTATTTATCAGGCTTATTTAATATTTTTCATAGAAACCTTCATTGTAGGTTTCTTGGGATCTGAGGATGGCAGTTATTCTAACCAGCTGTGAGGAGGGATACTTACAGTAAAAAATTCACATCAAATGAGTAGATTTTTTTGAGGTCTGGAAATACTTTGAGTCCAGTATTGAAAATACCACTAAATAAAAGAGAAACGGAAAAAATTACAAGTACCAGATCACTGAACAACAACAACAAATGTATTTAAAGTGTTTGACGATGCAGGATAGTTATTTCATCCTCTCTATTGTCAATCAATTAATTTATAATCAACTGTCCAAAATAAAAGGATGCAAGAACAATTGAGAAAATTCAAAATAACAGATTTATGATAAATTATAGAATCTAAAAATGGGAACACAGACTAATAAGATAGCTAAGCAGATCTGCAGAGGGAAGTAGATTGTGAGGTTTCACTGGAGAGTTTAAGGCTGCTTCCGCTAATAGTCTGGACCCCCAAATCCTCTACCTTTCATTGAGGTTAAGAGTGATCATATCACTCTAAAAAGGGAAACTGTTTTAAAATGTGAATATGCTTAATGCTCCTTCTTTCTCCATTCCTGTATAGTGGAAATAACTTAAGAAAATGTCGTTATCAATCTTTAAACTATTTTCCTGAAATGAATTTTTTTTTTTTTATTTTTTAATTGCTTTCACATCTGTAGGAGAAACCTGGAAAAATCTTTCCTCCTTGCCCCAGCCCCTACCACACATAGAGTCCCTCCTCATATCTTCCAAACATTACTCAAAATCAGAGAAGTTTCTTTAGAAATTCGTGGGAATTTTTCACAATTTCTTTCTGCCATAGATGTTGTATGAAATCAGGTGTATATAGGTGGGCTTTTCACATTTGGCCGATAGGTATGCTTTAAAATCCTGTGTAAATATCTAGCAAAAAGATGAGTATGTATCTGTTGTGTCCCTTCTTCCCACTATTCCCTACAAAAATAGAGTATAACAGCACTTAACATAAGAAGAAACTAGGTGTGGAGTTTTGCCGAGGCAATGGGAAAATTACTGATGAATTTTTGAATGTTTTCCTTTCTTACAAAAGTAGTAAAAGTTCCAACCCATACCCTATCTGGCTTTCTGTCATTAAAACAAAACAACAGGGAAAAACAAAGCAATCAGTTCCAAAATGAAATGCAAAGAAACAAAACTGCTATAATGTAAGGAGTCATCTTTGAAATGTAAGTGCCAGCTTGTTACAGGTGCTAAATACTTACAGGTATTTCAAAACTGGAAGGTTCTTAAATGCATCTGGATCTATGTAATCCAAATTTCTAAGATTTCGAATTTCACTGTAAAAAGGGGAGGAACATTGATAATTAATATTTAATTACTTATACCAACACAAATCAGAAATGTTAAACTGAAATTTTAACATCCTGCTTTTTGTACTAGCCAGCACTAGCCCAAGACCACTATGCATTCTGAGCAATCTTACGGTGATGCAATATCACCTGGATAGATGCCATCCTGGAGACTGGCTACTTGAAGCAAGGGGGTAAGAAGCACCTGAGATTTGATTATGGATCCTTTGTCTGCATGGTCCTAAAATCAAAACAAGTACCCTGTGTTAATGGCCATTACTTTGAACATGGTGAGAGTTTTGTGACGGCAAAGTTGAGTGAAAAGAAGAAAAGTTAGTAAAACTTTCAGTATACATATATAATAATCCTATCAAATTACAACCACCTGTGTAGTTTATAATTTTATGGTCTATTTTCCTGATTACTTTCTTCGTGTGTCTAACAGTATTTTGGGTTAATTTTCCTGTCTCTTTAACAGAACTTACCCAAAAATGGCTTAGGTCACTAAAATTACCTTTGTTCTGAAACTTTAAATGGACTCACTTTTCACTGTATAGCCATGTCCAGCAGTTTAGAGGATAGTGAACCTGTGCTATATAATGACATAAAACATAACATGGGCTTCATTCCTCACATCTTCTGTCCATGGTTAAGTCTGTAAAAACTTCTGCCCAGGCAACAGCTTGGTCTGCAAATGGCTTTTTAGTCTGCACATGTTGAAAAACCAGCCTGACAGTAATCACAGCTATGGCCATGATGGGTAATTTCCATAGGTATGTAGGTGGGGCTGCTCCAGCCATCATGGTCATTGCCTGGAGTCATGACTCTTCCCCATTTCTGTGAAATGTTTGCCTCTTTCCTTAACATAATTTCCCCAAATCTTTCTAATCCCTTTGTTTTCTAGAAGATTTCTTTCTTTTCTATCCACAGCGACAGCACTGCCTGCACCAATCAGACTGGGCCAAAATTCCCTGTCTAGACTCAGTGGAGCTACTGAATTTTCATCTTTTATTAAAAACGCCACACATACCCTCCCCCATCACATACAGACTTTTCATTTCATGGCCTCTTTACTGTCTCCAGAAGGATATGGACATTTTTGCCTACTTTTTTCTATTTCTTTACCTTTAACCACCTCTGGACACTGGTCTCATAACTGCTGGAACAACACTCAGCCTTCCTTAATATAGAAACCATTTAGAAAGAATGGTGCCAGTCTTCCTCCTGATGCTAGCAGTGGATCAGTAGGCTGAAGAAAGCACTTCTGTGTACATATAGAGAAATCTGATGAAGGTGACAGGTACAGATGGCATAGTGGTGCAGGTTATGTGGGTGATGTTCTGATCTTAAGTCAGTCCAAGAAGTGCCACCAGTGGACAGAAACTCAGTGGGCAGAAACCAGTAGTACTTAATTTACCATGGCCTAACAGTGCCAAGTAGTTCTTAGCTACACAATATAAGAATCAGAAAATCAGAGTTTAAGGCTAACTCTGCCACTGGAATTATTTTTACAGGATAAAATCAACCCAGACAAGTAGTCTAAGAAATAAAAGTGGGAAAAGAGACTGAAGACAGTAAAGACTTCAACTTCTCTATATACTGTTGTACTGACAAAACAGTTCTGCTCCACATCCAAGTCTTCAGTTTTTATTCTGTTTACTATAACACTGCAGGGAAATGAGGATTTACCTTTTACTTGAAAGTTAAAATTATATCATTAATAGCTATAGTACTGCTACTAAAGTGCTGCATTCAGATATTCTTCATGTCTGTTAGCTACTTTGAACTGTAGCTGTGTTTCTGTATTTAAAATAAATCCTCTCAGTGTCAGTTTCTTGCTTCTTTCAAATAATTTTATTAGTTATGTAACTATCACACTACCAGCAGTGGAACTTGCTCTGTAAACTTGAACTGACATGTTTTTTCCATCACTGACTGCCTTCAAAAGGACTCATGAGCTCCCTGGCCTGATACTGTTCTGTTGTGGACCAGCCATATTCCAGGGAAAGACAGTCTTCAGATGAGCCTTCAGCCTGGAAGTGGATAATGCATTGGATTATTACAGAGTCATCAGGTTTTGGCTTGTTGCTATTCATAGTATTCTGCATAAATTACTTGGATGAGGGTGCTGGAAGTAAGAATTTGAAATCTGCAGATGGTACTAAAATTGAAAGAGCAAAATAATGTCATGAGATACAATTTTTGTTTATTAAGTAACTGGGCCATGAGAGGACATGTGCTGTTTAAAAAAAAAAGGCAAACCTAATTAATCTGGGAATAAAATATTTTAAACTGCCAGATGAGACAGCACTGTAATGAGAGAAAAGGTTAAACCATGTGAGAAAGGGAATCAATATGATTCAACGGAACACTGGGGAAAGGTTTATGTCCTTGCTGTTCAATTTACTTGAATTGGTAATGCTAGGATTAGAAAAGAAATATGCTTTAATATATACTGGGTTTATACTTGCATTTCATCCTACACTTTGTATTACAGAGGTGTCTTGAAGCCCAAAAGGAAGAAAAGGGCCTATTGTGGAGCAGATAAATAGTTGCTTAGAAGTCTCTAGTCAAAATAAATGAGAGAGAGGACAAGAGAGGTATAAAACCGTAAAAGGTGATTTAACAAAAGTGAATGTTATCCTTAAGAAAAAAAATGAGGAGGAAAATCCAATATTCTCTACTTCTAGTCCAGTCAAATGTGCCTTCTGCATTTGACTGGCCTGAATATGTGGCCTCTCATCTCATCTGCATGAAAAAGAGAAAGATCTTCAGTTCCATTAATGAGCTGTACTTCTGTCCTTGTTTTAAACACTTAAACGCTGTTACTCTTAGAATACTGGAAGGAATTCCCCTGTACAATCACAGATTTAAAGGATATCTAGTGCTCCATTGATAAAGGAGCCTATGAAGTTAAGATGATAAGGAGAAAAGAAATTTAATAGTTCTGAGCTCATCAATTAACAGGATACTGATACACAAACTGAATTTCACAATTTCTTTTACAGTAATCCATCATGAGTAACATACTCAAGGGTGCATAAATGTTATATGATACTAATTTTCAAACTGTAATCCAAAGACTCCTGTGGTGTAAAGATTAATCCCGAAGGATCCATAAAGCTAAGAAAAGCAAGTTTATTGTGAGTAAATTCATTAAGCAGGGCTTACACATTATCATTTTGCTTTTATGGATTGGTGAATTGAAAAGATTGAAACTCACTAAATTAAAAAGCTAAAGTTCTTTGAAAAGCAGCTCTAGGAAAACTGTTAGTAGACTTAGCTGCCTAAAATGCAGATAAAGTCAAAGAGTATACTTAAAGTGTCTAGTAAGATAGTTCCCAGATGTGTATATGAGAACTGATTTTAAGTGACTTTTGAAATGCAATTTTGACACACTCTACAAACACACCTTAATCATAGTATACAGCAATGTAACAATTCTGAGTCCTTCTGGGAATTAAGTGCTTTTAAGATATAAAAAAACCTGAGACAGTTAGTAGGCATTTTTGTTCACCATTAATATAAGAAGGCATAAGGTGCCCTGAACAAACATTTCACTTTGCAATCCTAACCAAAATTACTTAGAGATGCTCATAAGAAAGAAAGAGGCTGCTACCTACCCACAAGATAACAGAATGATTGTGTAATATATACAAAATTGTTCAAAGTTACCTTACAAACTATTTAACTTCTGCTCTATTTTTAGAAGTGCATAAACCATTTAAAACTGGTTTATTTGTCCTTTAAAGACAATTGATGTTTGAGAGTTGAGGTTCTGGCATTCAGACTAGGAATTAAAAATGTACTAGGTTCACAATCAAACCACCACGTGACTGTCCGTGAACAGCAACTCAGTTTTGCTTTTTAAAGAAAATGTACAAAAAACTTTATCATGTCAAGAACAGGTATGTGGAGAAAGTCACTTAATGATATAAAGACGTTATGTCAAGATTTACAAATAATTATGAACTGATGTTCAGTTACAAAGATATAACTATTTAGTTCCAAATTCAAATGAATCTAAAAATTAAACTAATAATAACTATTCAAATATTACTATAATTAATTAATTGAGACATATGTTTGCCAGGTAACTTCTAGAAAGATTAATATGCTACTTAACATTCTATATGAATAGAGTAACATTTAAACAAGCACAAATATTTATATATTTAAGTGCATTCCAAGTTTCATTTGCCAGATATTTTTTTCATATCTGCCTTGCAATATTGACTCATCCGTGAGTTTGTTTAAGCCCAGTATTCAGAAATTGCAAATCTGGCCATAGAGTAGGAATATAATCATGTTGTGCTGATATACTTCCAAAGACAGAAGATATCCAGGTCAGAAACTCTGAAATGTTTTAAATAAGCTCTTTTTTTCTCTCTTATAATAACTTGAGGCCCCTCTCTACTGTCTTAGACTTACTTTTCCTATAGCTTTCTTGGCTTATTTCACTTCTACATTTACTTCACATCTACATCTACTGTTTTATTCTCCCCCTACAGACAAATTATTTATGTTATTTCATCTGCATGCACATGTCCAGCCTTTGCACCACTGGCACCAGAGAATGGGCTTGGGCTATTCCAACAATCTATTCCCTGCCTCCATACTGCAGATTTTAACAAGGTTTTTCTGCACAACACTTATCTCTGTGTCCTGAAATTCACTGCAGGTATACAGCAGTCTCCCACAAATCTCTTCAGTCTTCCTCTCCAGTTGCTTCTCATATATTTGCCTCAAATCACTCCTTCTTTCTGCAGTGCTTTATCCCACGGCCTGGCATCACAAGCTGTCCAAGGGAGATGCAAGCCTGGCCCAGAGGATGGTGGGGCTGCCCTGGCCCTTGGCTCCATCTCACTGCAGAGATGGACAGTGGTCCCCCACCAGCTCTCCAAATGACGTCACATACATGAGGGCAAGCCACTTGAACCATTGGCCGTGTTCCCAAATGCTGAGAGAGCTTTTTATGTGGCTGTGTAAGAGGAGAATACTTTTCAAGTGAGGAGAAGAGAGTAGGGAGAGTTCAGAGGAAAGTGAGCAGAGACACAGAGAAGAGAGAAAAAGGAAAAATGAATTTTTCTGGGGTTCCTTTCACAGGAATGTTTCCTTGAGAAACAAAGACCGAATTACAAAAGGTTTTTATTTAGTGTGAGGCTACCGAGCTGCAGCTCTACTACTAAAACTACCACACAGAGATATTGACTGCTAATCAGATACTTTCACAATTACATCTAGAAAAAATAAATACTTATGTAACTGTATGGGAAAGACAGTTCTAAATTTGTAAGTTAAGTTTGACTTACAGACATACTTAAAAAAGAAGAAACAAGAAACCATTGTGAGACCAATTTAACACAATTGGGGGAAAAAAATGAAACAGCAAAGTCTTGTCCCTTATTTACATATTCATAGAGTGGGACTTTTGCCATTACTTATAACTGAAATAAGATCTGGTTCATTAAAATACAGCATGTGATCAGTATCCTTAGTTTGCAGAAGTTGCTAAGTACTTGAAAGGCATAGATTCATAAAAATATGACCTATGCTTAAAGAGAGCTGAGGTCTGGAAGGAAGAGAAAATCAGGACAGAGGTACATGAAGGACCAAGAAAATGAATTGCTGAAGGTCAAGACAGAAGCACACTACTAAGCTTGGCAGACAGGGATCATGACGAACACAGATTGACTATTCATATAACACTCGACTCAAGCCAAAGCAATTAGTTCCGCCCTTCCACAAACACTAAATTTTCTCCTAAGAAGCTCTTATACACAGGGTTTCATTTTAAAAACGTTTGTTTTAAAATATGAGTTTAAATTAGGGTAAAAAGGTTATTTTTATTTACGTAAAAGGGCACTTTAGGAAAGTTCAATGAAAAACAAGCTGTAAAAATGGAACTCTGTGAAATGACTTTTCAAAACTGTTAGGGTAACCTCCAACTCCTTTAAAATACCTTGATATCTTAATCCAGTATTATTTTAGCAATAATGTTTTGAAAATGCTATGCAAATGGAAAACATTAATCAAATGCGTAACACAACATATAAATTTAGCCCCATATAGTTCTTCTGTTTGGAAAGTAAATCAAATCCAACAGTGATAAGTGTTAACAAATCAGGAATTATGGAAGCAATTCATAAAAATGATCAAATTTATAAATTGTTTTCTATCACATCTTAAATGCAACCATTTAACTTACCAGATGCCTGGATATTCCCTGATTAAATCATACATGTTTTCCAAACATATTTTAAAAAGCTGGTAAGCGCTTTTGAGTGGTAGAGCCCCTCTTTGTGGGCTATCTGCAAATGCTGGGGGGGTTGCCTATAACTTTTGTGAATTCTGATATTTTGCCCTGGATAGTATTTTTGACTCTTGTGCAGAAGAAAAAAAAAAAAAAAAAGTATATCTTGTATGTCTGTGTACAGTTGCTTTTTCGGTAGTGCCTTGTGAGATATATTAAGGGTCCACATTACTATACCCCTTGTTATAGCAGATCAGGAAGCATTCTCACCATGCCCTTCCCACAGCCTGTGCCGTAGGTGTCCATGAGCTCTGCTGACCCCTGCCCAGGCCTGCAGCTTCCCAGTCATGGACAGCACATCCAGGCCTGGGGTCTGGCAGGGTGTGATAATCCAGTGATTCTGGAGCCTTCTGGTGTGCCCTCCCTTCATGGGAGCTATGGCAGAGGCCTGCTTGTGGCAAGGGGCACTGGCTGTCCTCCCAGGCAGGAATCTTAACTTGCTTTGGAGGCTGTTAGAGAATGGAAGAGGATGAGAGAAAAGGCTTCTACTCATATTCCTCATCACCCTTTAGGTGGCAGAAATTAGTGCAAATTAGGCAGTGTTATAGAGCATATCACAAGAATGAGTGCCTTGGGAGGCACTGGCAACACCAGAGCTCCATCCACCACTCTGTCAAATTGGTCACATATTTTAAAAGTTTGCATTTTGTGGAAGGGTTCTTTATATTGAAAGGCTTACATTATGGTACTCTTTGAAGAAAATTAATTTTGTGTTATGAATTCAGTCTCCACTTGGAATCTAATACAGAAACAACAGAAAACGGCTATCTCACCAGCTGGCTCCTTTCTCCTTAATCTGTTCTCAAGAAGCTTTTGCATCCATATAAGATAAAAACAAGCTACTACACTGCATATTGCCTGGAAGAATCCTACAATGAAATATGATGGCCCAAGAGCATTTTATCTTTAACTTTTAATAAAGTGAACCACAAAAGAAGTACCACATGAAGAATTCGTAGAACATAGTGGCAAATGGTTTATTAACTGCTGATAAAATGTGCTGCCAGTAAATGTTTCATTAAATATTCATTTGTATGAAACAAGGAATTCTAAAGACACAGCAACTGTGAAAGAGAACGTGAACACAACAGGTCTGGAAAAAACATCTACAGAGAGAGAATGTATTACAACCAAAGAAAATTACTGATATTACA
Organism: Pyrocephalus nanus; assembly: GCA_038380795.1. Lineage (NCBI taxonomy): Eukaryota > Metazoa > Chordata > Aves > Passeriformes > Tyrannidae > Pyrocephalus > Pyrocephalus nanus. Next base: position 43,116,837 of record CM076265.1, on the reverse strand, counting down.
CCAAAGTCTTCCTGTGAAACTCTTTCAGGAATACTACTGGAGCATGTTATTGGACTGAACTAGGTCTCAGGATCCTGCACTGTACTTCTAGCTGTGTCTGTCAGGTTCTCTTAGATGAGTCTTATACTTTCCAGCATTAGTTTCTATCTATCTACAGTAACAGGAATGATATTTTCTCCTGTAACTTCATTAGTCTTTCTGTTTCACACTATGTAAAGTAAAAGGTAAAAAAAATCATAGAAAGCAGACCAGTGTTAAGTTGAACATTTAATTCAATTTCTTTCTCTGAGTGAAGATTAAATAGATCTATGAAGTTTCTGATCACACAGCCTTAAAGGCTGGCAGTGCTAGTACTATGTCTCCAGGAAAACAATTCTAGTGCTTATTTATGCCAGCCATACAAAAACACTTCCTACAGTCTGACATGAATTGCATATAATCTAATTTAACCTTATTATTACTTTAACAAACATCAGTGTGGAAAATGGGTGATAGTTTTCACCCCTTGCAACAACCTTAAATGATGTATCTGCCTCTGGCATGTTTTATTTCTGGACACAGAAGCCTTTCCTCTCTGACAATGTTTTCTGGATCCATGAGGACCAACAGTGCTTTCCCACGCAACCTCTGCAAACAGAAATCTTCTCTGAAGTATGACAAACTGTAGCTCATCCTCATGAGCTTTACAACAGTGGCATACTTTCAATTCCCTCCTTCCGATCAGTTATGGAAACATGGAAGAGTACCAGATGCAGGATGGATCCAATGAAGCTCTCTATTCAGTACATTACATTTTCATTTTAACAGGGTCCTCCTGATGAATGCCAGGAACTCTCTGGATGCAGGTATCCTACCATTTCTGTAACTATCCAAGTGTATGATTTGGTGAGGAATATGAGAACAAAAAGGTATAAAAACACTTCCCAGAAGCCTTTTTCCATATTATTCCATATTATTCCTATTCCATAGGAATATAAACCATATAAACACTCTTCATTTTACTAATGCATTTTCAGAATGATTACTTATTATTCTTCATGTCTCCAGCTATTTTGCTCTGTGCTTTGGCCCTACTGATTTTATTTCCAGTGCTTATATTACTGTTTTACACTTACCTGCGGTAATTTGACAGAAGTAATTCTTAACTGCCATTTTATTTCAACTTGCCATCAATCTCATGATGTAGCCCCATGTATTTTTCACTATATTTACCTACATTTCTATGGGAGGATACAGAAGAGCAAGGAAACAAAAAAGATGTATGGAAAGAAAGCACAATAAAATTAGCTCAAAAAAAGAGACTGACGCACTCCACATTATGGAGAAAGGAAATGAGAAAAGGAATATTTAGCTATAGAGGAGAAAGGAATGGCAACTCAAACATCATCGTGTATGCTATTTCCACACATCAGACATTTATCTCATTGCTGTATTCATTTATTTAATTACAGTACTTACATGTGAGTGACTTTGCTTAAACTGTTGAAGGAATGGGCCTCCAGACTCTGAAGTGTTTCATCTATAGAGATGTAGCTAAACACCAACAAACAGAAAAATAAACAGGTCTCAGACACTGGGAAGCCGCTGCTAGTGCCCATCATACCTCTTCATTTTTCCTCTCATTATTTTTCTTATCCACCTATCATGACACTGCCAGGCACATGGACAGTATCTGAGGGACACACTTTTAAAATACTTTTAAGGATTTTGATTTTAACTGATGCTTTAGATGCACATTATACTGCAGAATACAGTGAAATCAACACACAGCAGTGCTAAGTAGCAGCAAAAGCAGACACCAGTATTTCACAGTTCAGCATCATATTTCTTCCCTTTTTCCCCACTTAGGATCACCTTCGATATCTCCAGGGGGAATCTAGGCCTCAGGAAAATTGGCACATTTCTCTATATCAAATAATTAAAAAAAGGAAGGAAAGAAACAGAGATGATCCTTGGGCCACCACTGCAACAACTGTTGCAATTTCTGTAGAGGGAGAGGTCATCAGGGCAATTGGTGCTTTGATTGCTGAGTTAAGAAATGCGCTAAAACATGAATTTCGAGAGAAACTCTAGCCATACAGTGAGTGTCATAGAGGATGTTAGGAGTAATGGGGCTCAGAAAGAAAGCCAGACACCAAGCTTAAGAAATATTTATTTGCACACAGTTCAGACTGTGTTGCATTTGTACTAATGGTGATCTCTCTGATGAGAAATGTGATGAGAAAATGGCTCTACAGAGTCTCTTCACCATCATTAGGAGAACAGTAACATTGTAACTACTGTAACATGCTTGACCAATCTGCAAATGACTTATAGCACTAACTGGATGGGAATTTAAGTCTTTTCCAGACTGGAGCTAAAGCATATTACCTGAATTAATTTTAACTCTTTAACTGTGTGATTTATTTTGTATCGGTCACTTTGGAGATGTATTCAACTGTCTTTGAAAAGACATCGGAAAAGTAACAGGTAGAGATTGCATGACTATCAGATTCTCTTTCTAGAGTAATATTGTTTTTCCAAAGCTATTAGCCTCTTCCAAAAGGTAGGTAGATAATAAAAGAGGAATATAATAAAAAAGTATTCCAGTCTATACCTCTGTGATTGAGTGTTGCAGAGTTAGATGTTTATGTGAGATGTTTTAATTTTGTTCTCCTGTAAATAATAATGTCTGTTGACTAGGAAATTGGGGGTTCAGTCTTGAAAGAAAAGTAATTATTCAATTCTAACAGACCCTACATTTTGACATACCAAAAGAAAGGTTATGCTAATGGCATATTATAAAACATAAAGTTGCTATATGTAGCAAACAGATATATATAAATCAGTTTGACAGAAAATGAAATTAAAACCAAATAATGAACAGAGATTGCATCCTCATTCCGGGGCTAGAAAGTAGGAGAGCACTTTTTTTGTGCTCTGTAGTCAGAGTGAGTCACCTCACATCAGGCAGGCAGGTGCTTTTCTCTCATGTATGAGAAGAGGATTCCCTCTCCCCTCCCTCACCCCTACAGCCATCATGTGCCTTCCTGCCATGATTCATGTCACATTTTTATTTTACTGTTTATTGCCTGGCTTGGACCTGATTGAGGTATAGTTTTATATTTTTCAACCATGGGATGCAGTGGGAAGGAAATAGCTTATTTTCTTCATGTGTTGACCTCTGCTCTTCTGCTTCATAAACATATACATTTGTGTAAATTAATTAAACCACACCATCACTGATGGCAGGGAAATGAGTAGTTTTATTTGCTTTAGGGTCATGTTGATAAACACCCAAACCCCACACAAACACACTCAAAATCTCCTCTAAGAGGGGGTGTCAAACAGAGACGTGTTAATGGCACATAAACATTTACTTTTAAGTATTCAGAGTGCCTCCAAAAACCTGTGGGCTCTGCCCCTTGAACACATAATATCACACATTATATGTAAGCAATAAAAATCATAGTAATCAGAACTGGAAGGAGTTGCATCAGAAGAAGAGAGAAAGCATGTTTAAATTCCCATTTTGAATGCATGTTACTATTCAGCACCTCCTCTGCCTACCAGCTGTGTTTAATTTCCAAGATTTCAAATTGCCTTCAACACCCATCATGAATGCATTGATAGCTTAAACACCAAATGCACAATTTCACAGAACGTCTATTTGCAGACAACACTTTAATCACCATCGCCCATTCAGAAAGAGCCTGAGAGCACAGGATTTGTCAGATGGAGCAGCCACAAGACCCCCTACCAGCCCTTATTTTCTTCATTCCCCCTCTCTCCACCTTTTTTTGCTTATTTTCAGCCTCAGCATTCCCTGTGTTGCAGGAAAATGGTGCGTGGGGGAAAATGTGCTTTGCTTGGGGCTGCTGGTGGAGAGCACTATGGGATGCAACTTTGTGTGGAGAGACTGTGGAAAAACACTTTGGGGAGCTACAGGTCAGGTGTCTGTGAGGTACTCATTAATGTGACCCCAAAGCACCACCCTAAGCCCAGGAAAAATGTTCCTTATCCTTGCCCTTAAAAATACTGAATGTTCACTATATCCTTAATTCAGTAGGAAACATCAGATGAAGCCCTTCTAACCAAAATTTGATGTATTTGCATCTTTAAGAATGAAAACCAGAAATGTCTCTTACATTTGAATAGCCTATAAAAGCATTTTGTATTCAGTAATGCCTTTCTGACAGGAGTTAGCTTTGCAGTTGAGCATGTAATTAAAATGCTTTTTCTTTCATTCCTGTGGAAAAGCAGCACAGGGAGACAGTCTACTTCTGGCTATCAAGAGTACATATATATGCATTCATTTATGAGAAACTGTAGCTCTAAAATTTTTGTTTGAACTAGGTTCATAAAGAGGACAACTACATTTTCTATTCAGTACAGAGGAAAAAAGTGTTTATTTGTGGAAATCGTTTAGTAGAAACCCTATAGTAAAATAAAGTGCTGTACTTGGAACAGTAAACACAATCTATATCACCCTATTGAAACTTCAGAACATTTTCTAGGTGAATTTATAAAACCAGGAATGGTCTGGTAATTTTCATTGCTGATGGAAATTATGGGTTGGGAGAAGCAAATGAAAGTGTTACCCTAGAGGCCAAGACATACACATAGTCTTGGTTGTAGTTAAAATACAGATACTAGTTCCTTAACCTGAAGTTTATATCAAGAAATTGGGAGTTAATGTTTTATGGTAGTAGTAATGCTATAAGAAGTATCCAGACAGGCATTGACACTATTCAAATTTAAACTGCTGGTTTTGGAGGTTTTGGAGGCATATTTAGAGAAAGGTTCCCTAAATTTTTCAGATGAACACCTGTTCTTTTACAAATTCATAAATATTACAGTTTTAAAGATTTAAAATCTGAAAAGCTTCTAGGCAATGTTCTAGGTGTCACTGAAAGACAAAGAAGAGTTGACATCCTTTTACACTGAATCAAATTTTGTTCTAAACAAAGTTTATCATGTTTATATATGATATTGTATATCATATGAGGGATATTCCCTTTCTCCCTCCCCCCAAAAAAAAGAAACAAACAAAACAGTACACCATCTATCTGATTAAAGTGAGATGATAAATGAGGCTGTAGATATTCAAGAAAAATTACTTGTAAGGATTTGAGAAAGTCATTACTTCAATACACCTGAATGAAACTATAAAATATAGTTAGGCAGACCACATTCCTCCAAAGTCTTTTTTCACGAATTTTTAAATGGTGGTCCATCTCAGCTATTCAGTCAAAGCTCATATACATTTAAGACTTGCAAGGAACATCAAGGGCAAGAAGAATTCCTATTGCTACATTAGTAATAAAAGGCTGAACAAGAAAAAAGTGGGCCTCTTGCTGAATGAGGGGGTTTATTTAGTTAACATTGGCCACAGATAAAGCTGAGCAGCAGACTGATAAAAACCTGAGTGTTCTGATTAGATCTTAAAGTTGGCCCAACTTTGAGCATGGATTAGAGGCCTTCTGAAGTCCCTTCTAAATCACATGGCTCTGATTCTAGGGAGTGAACTGGGAAACGGCAGAGAAATTCCTGGGCATCAAATAGTCATGGACAGGATCACAGATTATGGGCCAGTCACCAAGAACAAACAAATGTGAGACAACCTTTTCTCAAGGCTGCTGACACCAACGAGCAGTACAGTGCAAGGGTAGCTGTTGAGGAATACATTCAGTGCAGGTAGCTCAGTGTGAAGCTGCAGGGCCAGCTGCAGACGGAGCTCTGTGTGGTGGGATCCTGAGGCAAGGGGCGATGGAGTGCCAACCCTTTGCACAAAAAAGGGCATGGGGACCTGTGGTGCCAGCCAGGGGACCTGACACACAGAGGCACAGCAGGAGACATGACCCCAGACAGTGAGGGTATAAAAGCTCAGGGATTTCTTTGTTTGGGGTCCCTCCTTGGAGCCGCCCAATTCAAGCTGTTATTTTGTTATTCAGTTACTGGTTTAGTTATTGCTTTTTAGTTATTGATGTGAGGTCCCTCTCACATCACACAAACACTAATATTTTGTTGAAAGTCCACCTCTAGTCTGGAAGTGCCACATGGTCTCCAATGAGATGAGTTACAAATCATGCTGGCTGCTGGAAACAAATTTTTAGCCAGGACCAGGAATTTATTATGTTAATTTTTTTATGAGGGAAAAAATTTCCCATAATTTGCAGACTGAAAAAAAAAGTTTTATAGTCTTATTTATCACATTGACTTCAATAAAGGTGTGGTCTTATCCATGAGTGCCTAGAATGCCTTCCTATAGCTGATTCGGGTTATTAAACAACAGGATTATCACCTGCAGTTCTAAAATTTAAGGTAAAATGAGGTAACAAAGGTGTAAGAATATTTTCTTTTCACAAGTTTTTAGAAGACAGAATTTCAGAGAAGGAGAGTGATCTTTAATTAAATAGCTAAAAAAACAATATCAAAAACAGAACTTACATCCTAGAGATGTTGGGGAGATTGGAAAAAGCATCACTTGGAATTGTTCTTAGGTGAGTCTCCATAAACCTCCTAGAGGAATAAAAGTTTGACAGTTAATATCCTTTGGGATGTACAATTTAACATTAAAAAGTCCTACACAACTTCAGCTCTGCTCCAGTATTTTTATTCTTATCTTTCCTTTTCCCAGTGTTGCCTTCTTTGCTTCATTTCTCTTCCTGTTTCATTAAGTGGCTTGCTTTGTTTGGTGTGCTCCCTCAATCTGAATTACAACCTTCTGCATCATCTCTCCTAGGAACTCAGGGGTGATGATGGACCTCCCAAAACTCCAGAGCATGGCCAGCAAACATATTTTCTCATAGAAGGCAATGAGAGAAGAAGCATTTTTATAATAATTTCAGGCTCTACAAAGATATCCCATCCCTCATCCTCAGCAAGAAATTCAGGTATGCCAGCCAAAATTGAATTGGAGCAATTGCATACTACCTCCACAGAATTCTCCATTTTCTTTGTAATAAATGCGACATTCTTCCTCCCTAAACTGCTAATGTGGAAGTGGCATGTACCTTCCCCACCTGCAGATTTCAGAAAAGCAGGAAATATTTAAGGGAGATAGTTATCAACAGCCAAGTTCTTAACAGAATGAATCTCCAGCAGACTGAGTACTCTAAAAAAGCAAGGACAAAATGCTTTAGAAAATCAGCCTATGATATCTGTTGAATTTACAGTCACAACCTGTCGTTGTTGGATTAGGTAATCTTTGGTTTTCCAGTATAGTTTGGGAATACACTTACATAATTTCTAGTCAATGAATAGTCTGAAGAACAATCAAGAACAAATTACAAACTTTTCCCATAGCAGCTGTTTAACAACAGCTCAAGAGAAACGAAATAAACGAATCACGATTCCCTAATTCTGTTTCCTGTTTCATAATGTGAAGTATCTGATTACTATAATTTTATTCAATTTAAACAGACAAAAATATTATCATCTTAAGATTTATCAAGCTTCTGGAACTTGCATACAAGAAATAAAATTATCTATAGAAATTCTTAAAACTTTCATCTTGAATAAAAATATAAATTAAGAGAATGTACTTTCCTATAATCCCAAGGGAAGTCTCTACTTCCCAAGTATACCTCCCCTACTCCACATACTTGTTATAAGAATGAGCAAGAAGAATGGAAAGACTTCTACTTTTCCAACAGTTGATTGATGTTTCTCCCGACCTCAACACACCTGGATCCAACCAAGTCCCCAATCAGGGGAATGTCAGTTGTCAGTTGCTTACTCCCCTGCACTCATAGCACTGTGACACCCATATCACTGCTCTCCCATCCTTCTCCATCCTCCTTTTCATACTATTGCTTCCTTCTATTATCACAGTCCTAGACAAAAAAATTGTAGAAAACAGCTGCTTACTCCAGCACAGCCTGCTGATCTTACTGTTCTGTTATAACATCTGTCTGTATTTGCAGGCTTCGAGGAAGCTGACAGTGATGATCATGGAAGTTCTGGTTCAGACAGGTTTTAACGAGTCTTGAAGTGGAACAGTGACAGTGAGGACCTTGACAGGTTGGAGAAATGGGCCAACTGGAACCTTACACAGTTCAGCAGGTAGAAAGTGCAAAATCCTCCACCTGGGGAGGATCAGCTAGGGCCCAGCACATGCTGGGACCAAGCCATCTGGAAAGCAGCTTTGATGACAAGAACCTGGGGTCCTGGTGGACACCAAGTTAAACATCAGCCAGCAACGTTCCCTTGTTGCAAGTAAGTCTAGTGGTATCCTGGGTGCACTAGGAGGAAAAGGCAGTTCTAAGGCTTCCACGTGGGACTGTTAGAACTAAAAACCCAAGAAAAATATAGTTCTGACTATCCAAGTTCACTTTTAACCTCTCTTATCCTTTCTGGTCCCCTGTTCACCTACAAAATGCTGACTCACACATAATTACTCCCCGTTTGCAGCTATTAAAGACACTAGTCCTTAACCTATCACTTAAACATCTTTCAATTTTCTAGAAAAGGAATAATTTAAACAACATCCTAAGTCTCTTCTTGACCTCCTACTCTTATGTCAGACATTCATACCACTCCAAGAATGAATGGAGTCAGGCCTGTCATTCATGAACTACATTAAATGAGCTCATATTAACCTTTTATTAATATACTTGAAATTTATGCTTCCTATTAGGAAAGCCTGGAAATTCTGGATAATATTTATTAATCAATTATATAAAATTAGTTGTATTATGAAATGATAAAGAAGCATACCCTTCAAGGTTACATTTTGACTGAATGGGTGGTAAATTTAATAAATGAGCTGGAAGTGGGAGTATTGTATTTCTTCCTATCTATCTGCTATGGTTTAAAGATACACCAACATTCTGCAAATATGACAAAAAACCCATATGGGTTACAGGATGTGTTTATGAACAGACTTAAAAAGAGTAAAGAGAGACAATAAAGTAGAGGCAAGAGAAGAGAAGAAATAGCCTGTTATATGACAAAACCTTTGTTGTGTGGGAAAGCAGTATCAGATTGTCGGCAAAGCTAAAAGACTCCAATTTCATGTAACACACCTACTACGTAAACAAACCACTGAACAGTAGCATGTAGCACATATTGACAAATTGGTGTTTATTAGAGCTGTCATTCCTCAAATACTTAGTCTTAACAGATTGATCATTGAGTTCAAAGTGTCAGTGATTATGCAGACCATAAAAAAAATTCTACATGCTAATTTCATTTTTTTCTGAGAAAATTATAACAAGCAATGACCTTCCAGATTTTATATAGGAGAAATAACCATGATAGCTAAGCTAATGGCTATACAAACAGCTATTGACACATTAGTTTCTAGGTTTTTATATTCAAATAAATCCAGCACTACTAAACAAACAAAAATATTTTTTTTTTATTTATTCTCAAATAAATGCACTGCAAAAATAGCTATAAAAAGGCATTTTACAGAGTGAAATGCATCCTAAGCATACCAGAAGATGATTACCACCTAGTGTCCAATGCTAGTATTACTAATGTGGTAGGTATGAGACTCACACAGCAAAGTAACTCCGAAAGTAAGGAATCACTTTGGAATATGCTAGAATACTACATGACTGCTTTCCTACAATTAACTAGCAGTCCAACAGAATAACATAAAATATACATCAAAACTGTCCCAGCTCTAAGAAATTAAAGAAATACTTAATCCTTACAAAATGAAAGTGTGCAGGTCAGTGTTTGGTACAATTCTGTACTGAAAATAAGTTCTTAGTGCTAATGTATCCTCTTCCTACAAACTGAGGTGCATATGGACACTGTCAGACTGTCAGAGCTAATTTATAGCAAAACAGAAGTTTGCTAATTTATACCAAATAGAAAATACCAAACCAGAATGTTGGAGCTTATCCTTGCTCAGTTTGTGATCACTCACTGCTTCTGACTGGATTTGAGTGAAAAAAAATGACTTTACGGGAAGCAATGACCATACTGAATGTTACTTTCCATTTACCAGCAAAACAGTAGGCTGCTAACGTCGTGGCCTGCCTAGTGGATGAGGGAAAGGCTCTGGGTATAGTCTATCTGGACTTCAGTGAAGCCTTTCACACTGTCTCTTACATCATTCTCCTGGAAAAGCTGGCAGCCCATGGCTTGGATAGCTATGTTCTTTACTGGGTTAAAACCTGACTAGATGGCCAGGCCCAGGGAGTGGTGGTGAACAGAGTTATATCCACTTGGTAGCTGGTCACTAGTGGGGTTCCCTAGTGATCAGTACTGGGGCCGGTCCTCTTTAGTATCTACTGATGATGTAGACAAGGGGATGACACACACCCTCAGTCAGCTTGCAGATGACACTAAGTGGGAGTGTTGATCTGCTGGAGGGTCGGAAGGCTCTGTAGAGGGATCTGGACAGGCTGGACAAAGGCCAGTTGTCCAAGGTTTAACAAGATGAAGTGCTGAGTCCTGCACTTGGGACACAACAACCCCAGGCAGTGCTCCAGACTTGGGGCAGAGCGTCTGGAAAGTGGCCCAGATCTGGGAGTGCCAGTCAATAGCGGCTGAACATGAGCCAGCAGCGCATCCAGGTGGCCAAGGCGGCAATGACAGCCTGGCTTGTATCAGTGTGGCCAGCAGGACTAGGGAAGGGATCATCCCTCTGTACTTGGCACTGGTGAGGCTGCACCGCAAATCCTGTGTCCAGCTCTGGGTTCCTCACTGCAAGAAAGACATTGAGGTGCTGGATCGTGTCCGGAGTAGGCCAACGAAGACGGTGAAGGGTCTGGAGAACAAGTCTTTTGAGGAGTTGCTGAGGGAGCTGGGGTTGTTATCCTGGAGAAAAGGAGGCTCAGGGGAGAACTTATTGCTCTCTACAACTACCTGAGAGGAGGTTGTTGAAACGTTTTCCCACGTAACAAGAGATAGGACAAATAAGTAGCCTAATGATAGGTACAAGATGGACTAGGAGAGATTTAGACTGGATTTAGGAAAAATGTCTTCAGGGAAAGGAAAGTGGTCAGGTGTTGGAAGAGACTGCTCAGGGAAGTGGTTGAGTCAGCAGGGTAGAAAAGTCATATCCTGTTGGTTTAAAAGTAATATTAAAAAGAATCCCATACAACAATTAACAATTTGTTCAAGTGCTCAATCATCTTTGCTTTTTGCCTGTGTTTGTGGCTACTGGTGTACAGTACAAAGTTGGGAAGTATATTTAGGCACTGAGTTCATACACTTTGAATTGGCACTCTGGAATGAATTGTCATTCTCTGCCATGACTCCAAGAAATTCAGGCTTCAGATTTTGATCCTCTGAACTACGTTAAAGAAAAGTGCCAGAATTATCCTGGAGTAAATGGCTGGGATAAATCCTTTTTCTCCCAAGATGAAATCTGGTCAACTGTAGCTTTATGCCACTAGATTTTGTGCAGTCTTTACCTTTTAAATGAAAGAGCCTCACATTCTTACAGTTAACATGATAAAATTGTTCCTTCTTTGTTTTAATAAGTTGAACAGCTATGATCACAGAAGCACAGAATGGGTAAGGTTAGAAAGGACCGTAGTGGGTTATCTGGTTCAACCTCCCTGCTCAAGCAGGGTTGTCCAAGAGCAAATTGCACAGGATTGCATCCTGGAGTCTTCTACTGTAAGGTATATTTTTCAATACTTTATTTAAACCTGTGATTCCTTTCTGAACTGTCTCCAGCATTTCTACATCCTTCTTAAACTGTGAGCAGTAAAATTAAACAACCGATATTCTTTATTAAATGTTTTCTGGTATAGAACTCCAGGCAATTATCCACTGAGCATCACTGATAAGACATTTTCAAAGTCTTTGGTTTTAAGAATAGGTCTGCCTAACCTATAGGAAAAAAACTGTAGTTTACTTTCTTACAAACACTTTTTTCCCTGCCTGTCTGTTTCAATGCACATTGTGTGCTTTACTTGGTTTACCAAATATTCCAGCTCTGTTTATCAGTGATTTGTCCTTTTCATTATTTACAATTTTCACAGAATTTGATCTCTGTTTGAGTAATTTAGCACCTTTGTCAGTCTCCTCATCAGAAAGTCTGCTTTCCTTCTTTTGTTGAATCTTGCAATATTTCTTGTTTATGTAGGGATCATAAGCAATTTATACCTCTCGTCTTCTCTCTCAGACTGTTGCAGTGCAAATAACTCCTCCGCTGAAAGATTTTTCTTATCAACTTGATAAAAATAAGATGATGATATTATTTAACAACCAACTCTGGACTTAACATCAGAGTCTAAATCTGAATGTTTCTTTTAAAGCAGAACCTTTTGCAAATATCACAAAAGGAAATCCTTTTAAGAGCAGAGGAATGACTGTACTTGGTGACACCAAAGGTCCACTTAGTCCACTATCTTGTTTCTGGCAGAGTCCATTGGCAGATGCTGAGAGAAGAGTATAAGAAAAAGAGAAGTGGATATTATACTTCCCACTATTATACTCCAAACCTTTCACAGTAAGGTTGTTAATGAGCTAGATATTCTTGTCCCTATGCAGAAACAACTATTTTCATGTTTTTCCTAGAATGGTTTTGTTTATGAGAGCTTTCAGCAATGGTGTCTTCCCAAGTAGTCTTTTCCCCTTCACACTCTTCCTGATGCTTTCCTTTGGATTGTTTCCAATTAATCCAGAATTTTCCTGAGAAATGCTGTTTCAAAATGCATCAATATCACTGCTGATTAGGTACTACAAGTAGATTTGGTGTTCCTAGATATAAAATGACACATGTGGGGAGGTCAGGAAGAAATTTTTTTTTTTTCCTAAAAAACCCCGAACTATTTCTAGCTGCTGTAGAATGGAATTAGCAAAAATTCCACCACTCAATTCAATAGATTTAATGGAGGTATAGAAGTGAAGTGACTTTTCATCTAATAAGAAACGATTATTATATTAGGCTACAGCACTGATATTAAGAACATGCAAATACCTGTGTTGATTGACATGAAGGACCCATTTTGTCAAGTACTCTATACCTGAGAGGGGCAGATAGACTGGAAGGGTAAAAATAGGCGAGGTACATATAATACTCCCTTAATACCTTTCCAGCTTCACACCTTTTTCTGTTGAAGGAATTTTCTGATCTGTTCATCAATGTATTTTTTGTCTATTTCTAATTCTCAGTGGATCTCTCTCTCAGTTGCACACTTGACTTTGCCTAGAGCTTTTATCAGCTTCCTGTATGTCTTTTTATAAGGAATTCCAAAGGCCTGCTTCCTGTTGCATGAAGGAACACTTCCCTTTTGGTTTTGGTGAGTTGTTTGGGGTTTTCTGTTTGTTTTTTTTGTTTGGTGGGTTGGTTAGTTGGTTTGGTTTGATGTTTTTTGGTTTTTTTTTTGTTAACTTTCCAAACTTGCCTACCTTTAGCTTCATATATATGACATTTTGTTCTTGAAGAAGTAGTAAAAAGTCAATCCCATTTTATCCCCACCCTTCCTGATGTGTAGACCTCTATTAAGCCTCCATTCAGCAATTCTTCAGCCAGAGCAAAAGGTCACAGGCTATCCAGTATCTTCTATGGAAACCATTCCATACCTTTGGCCATCCTTCCTGCTTTTTTTGTATTTCTTCAGTTTCTAAGTAAATATCCTATTCTAAGTGATAATACCAGGGCTCTACAAGGTATTCAAGGTACAGGCAAACCCTTATTTGTACAGTGGTAAAAGTATGTTATCTGTTCCTTTCCCAGTATTTTCTAATATTTGATTTAGTTGTTTTGAGGGGTTTGTTGTTATTGCTGTTTGGGTTTGAGGTTTTGATAATTTGGTTTTGGTTTGATATGGTTTGGTTTTGTGGATTTTTTTTTAACTCTTCCTGAGCACTGAGTCCATGTTTTCACAGAACTAATGCCAAGATATAACATAATGCCAAGATTTCCTCCTGATGAAATAATGAGCTCAGACCTTGTCATTTTTAATATATGTATCTATGTATGGTTTTTCCACTGGGTATCATTTCATCTATTAAAACCAAATTTCATTTACTATTTCATTTCCCATCCACTCAGTCCTGTAAGAGCCCTCTGAAATTCTTCACAGTCAGCTCTTAGCATTACTGCCTTAATAACTTCTTAGAATGAGTAAACTTTGTTACCTTAGGCTACCACTGGATTTTTGGCCTTGGTCTGGAGCTTTTTAAAAGAAGTTACATGTTGAATGTCCATTTGCATATCAGATGCACTTCTCATACTTACTTATATTTAATTTGCTTTGTCATCACCACAAGTCAACTCTAGACCATTCTTTACATTCCTCAAATAGGAAAAAAATCAAGACAATTACATTCATTATTTCATTCATTGTCTATATTTCTATCATTTGTGGACCAAAACCCTGTAACTGTAGGCACTGTGTGAGCAAGGACATAGATATTTCTTACCTCCAAATGTAACATAGGACTGCATATATAGATAAACATGAGCATCTGTAAGGCAGTAGAAAACTGTATATTTACATATATAATATACACACATTTCTGGAATAGGGTTGTTTTCTTTTCACTAAAGCAGAGCTCTGCCACTGTTGTAATTCATAAATGAAAGGTATTTAAGTGAAGTGAATGTGAAACCAGAATTACTGTTTCTGTGTGTTTTCAGTAGAAATTCAAGCAGGTTTGAAGTAACTTCCTATGTTCCTTCTTTATGTGCTTTTAATGTACAAAAAACTAGGTCTCAGAGGTCTTTCTGCATTTTACAGTATCTCTAACTGTTCATAAAGGCATCTGAGGTTTTTAAAGCCTGTTTCTTCTCTGTCACATATGATCTCAGACTTTCTTTGTCTCACAAAACCAGTTGTTGCTTTTTTTGTTCAAGTGGAATAGCAGGAAATTTCTTAATTTACATTCGAAATGTAAAGAAAATTATTAACTAAAGCGTTTTGTTCTATAATCCCTGCTCAGCTAGTCAGGTTCCAATCAAATTCCCTCCTTATTCTCAAATAGTCATGAAAAAATTTCTTTAAAGGGACATGGTTCAAAGTGGTCTGCAGTGTAAATAGGACCTACTGAAAGATTTCCACAGTCTGGGAGAGCGGCTTCTATACTGCAACAACTGTTTAATCCATATGCTTGACTCATTCAAAACCCAAGAAAATTAACAAAAAAAAAAAAAAAAAAAAAAAAAAAAAAAAAAAAGGTAATAATATGCAAATGGAAAGAAAGAAAGGTTAAGTAGAAAAAGAAGATATCATTTTGGTCTAAAGGGTGAACATTCTTCTCTTGTGGATCTATGGTAACAATTTTGCTTCCTGACAGCCAGAAAAAAAGAGAATGCTGTTGCTCAGAGTTGGGATTTTGCAATCAGGATAGATACGTGTTTTCAGAATTATATCAGAAGAAAATCTTTTACTCTGAGCTACACGAATTTCAAAATTGCCATCAGGACTGTCTCAGGCTCAGCTGAATGTGCTTGGGTCATGGTTAGGCATGACAGAACATTGTAGTGGAGATAGCTTCTGAAGAAGTCAGCTGATTTTTTTCCTTTGTAACTGAATTTACCAACTGAAAGGAACAGAATTATTTTTCTCATGGCTATGTTAATATATAGGGTTTTAACCTTTGCTCACTCTCTTGTGACAGAGATTTCCTGTTTTCCCAACTTGCATCAGTCCTTGTGGAGTCTCCCTTGTAGGGAGAGAAATTTTGCCTCTCAGAGAGATTCTGCAGGAAAATTATATTTCATATATTCCTAGTTTATGCTACCATTTGTGGAAACTCTCTAATTTAGTGGGTAAGGAGAAAACTGCATTGTTTTACCGTGGAGTCTTTTAAACTGTTTTGGTGGGCATTTCCTTTCTGACTAATTCAAGTTCAAAGCACCTTATTTTGTTAGTTACTGGGAGACAAGTGTATGTACTAAATTTTGGGAGTGTCCTGGGGCACAGAAACTCAAAAATTATCTTACTGGCTCACAAAGCAAGCTCCAAATCATCCAAATCAAGCTCTGAAGCAAGACCCAAGATCATGCCCTGAAAATTGACCAAAAGCAGTTACCCAGGGCACAGGTATAAATAATCTTATATAAATGGATCAAATTAGGAGAGCCAAAGCTCTGCTGGAGTTGAAACTAGCAAGGTATGTATAGGGTAACAAGAGGGACTTCTGCAAGTGCATGGTCAACAAAAGGAAAACAGGGAAATTGTGGGCCTGCTTCTCAGGGGCACAAGGGACTTACCAACAAAGGACATAGAGAAGGCCTCAATGCCTTCTTGATGTGGTTTAACCCAGCTGGCAACTAAGACTCACACAGTTGCTCACTCACTCCCTCTGCAGTGGGATGGGGGAGAGAATCAGAAAAGTGAAAAAACTTGTTGGTTGAAATAAAAATGGTTTAATAGGTAAAGGAAAAGCTGCACATTAGCAAAGCAAATCCAGGAATTAATTCAATGCTTTCCATTAGCTTGCAGGTGTTCAGCCATACCCAGGAAAGTAGGGCTCCATCAACTGTGACTTGGGAAGACAAATGCCATCATTCTGAAAGTAACCCCTTTCCTCCTTTTTCCCTCAGCTTAATATGCTGAGCATGACATCATATGGTATGGGACATCCCTCTGGACAGCTGGGGTCAGCTGTGCTGGCTTTGTCCCTTCCCAGCTTCTCATACACTCTCAGCCTGCTGGGATGGTGTGAGAAGCAGAAAAGGCCTTTGCTCTCTAAGCACTACCCAGCAATAGCTAATACATCACCATCTGAATTACCAACTCTTTCCAGCACAAATCCAAAATATAGTGCTATACTAAGTACTATGAAGAAAATTAACTCTCAGTCAAAACCAGCACACTTTTGCACCTTTTATTTTCACCTGCTCCCAGGCCTCCTAAGTCCTTCCACTGGCAGCACAGCCTGAGGAAATGAAGCATTACCTGCAGTAGAAGGCAGACTAAAGAAGCAGTAAAGTGTACTGGGCATATGGCAATCTATGGAACCTGGTGGGCTGCATGTAAGGGCAATGAGGAACTGGTTTGATGCCATTTTGAGGCCACTCTATTATCTTTGAATGACCATCATGTTCAAGGGAGATTATGTCTGAGAAACACATAGGATCATGCACGTCTTCCAGTAAGGCAAAATGGAGGATGTGAGAAAACGCATGCTAGTGGCTGCTATGTAGTTGGTTTTCATATGTAATTAACTGCGTACCTTTAAATGTCCTTTTGCAGGTGCTATGTACACAATCAGTGGAAAACCAAATTTCTTTATTTTCATCTATATTTCTATATTAATATTTCTATATTATTATTTATATATAATATATACTATATATTATATATCTATATTAATAGTTACTAACATTCAGTTTGATTTTTTGACCTCTACTGAGCAGCTGACATCAATTACAGGCACTTAGTTGTTCCCTGATTAGACACAATAGTAGCAAGCAATTACAGCCTCTTCTTGCTCTCTTTCCCCGTAGGAAGTGAACCTCTTCAGACTGCTCTTGTCTAGAATTTCATGGTCCCATTTGAACTCTCTTTGTAGCCATTTATAGAATCTTAGCTCCATATTTCAGAAACACAGCTCTTCTCTATTGAATTTTATTATAGTCCATCATAAAAGTTTAAAGTTCAGGGTAAAAAATGTAACAGTATCAGTTTTAGGTCAAAATCTTTATTCAAAAGTTGTGAAATACGTATGTCTGTGATCACAATAGAAGGAAATATATGAAACTGTAATGTTTTAATATGGCAATTGAGTGAAGCCCCAGGCAACTGGAAAAAGGGAAATATTGTATCCATTGTTTAAATGGGTGTAAAGGAGGACTCTGGGAATTACTGACCTGTCAGCCTCACCTCTGTGCCTGGGGAGATCCTCCCAGAAGCTCTGCTAAGGTACATGGAGGTCAGGGAGGTGATTTGAGACAGCCAGCACAGGCTCACCAAGGTCTTGCCTAACCAAGCCAGTGGTGGAGTGACTTTGTCAGCGCACAAGGGAAGGGTTACAGATGTCATTTATCTGGGCTTCTGTAAAGCCTTGGACGTGGTCCCTCACGACATCCTTATCTCTAAATTGGACAGAAATTGATTTCATGGGTGGATAAGGATTTGTTTGGATGGCTGCATCCAGACAGTAGTGGTCAATGGCTCAGAGTCCTCATGGCCATCAGTGACAAGTGGTGTCCCTCAGAGGTCTGTATTGTGTCAGGTACTGATCAGTATCTTCATGAACAGTTGGGTCAAGTGCACCTTCAGCAAGTTTGCAGATGACACCAAGCTTGACACACCTGAAGGACAGGATGCCATACAGAGAGACCTGGACAAGCTCGAAGAGTGGGCCCATGGGAATCTCATGAGGTTTGACAAGATCAAGTGCAAGGTGGTGTACCTGGGTCAGGGCAACTCCCAGTATCAATCCAGGCTGGGGAAAGAACAGATCGGGAGCAGCCCTGCTGAGAAGTGCTAATGGATGAAAAGCTGGACCACGAAGGAGGGCCACAAAGACGATCAGAGGGCTGGAGCACCTCTCTCTGGGAAAAGATTGAGAAAGCTGGGCTTATTCAGCCTGCAGAAGAGAAGGCTCCATGCAGACCTTATTTCAGCCTTTCAGTACTTAAAGACGATTTATAAAAAAGATGGGGACAAACTTTTTTTAGCAGGGCCTGTTGCAATAGGGCAAGGAGTTATGATTTTTAACTAAAACAGGATAGATTCACACTTGATATAAGGAAGACATTTTTGCAATGAGCGTGGTGAAACACGGGCACAGGTTGCCCATAGAGGTAGTAAGTGCCCTATTCCTGGAAACATTCAAGGTCAGGCTGCATGCTATGCTGACCAACCTGATCTAGTTAAAGATGTCCCTGCTCACTGCAGAGGGGGTTTGACTAGACGATCTTTAAAGGTTCTTCCAACCCAAACTATTCTATGATTCTATGCTAACTTATAGTATTAGGTTTCATTTCAATTACCTTTACTGGCTCTTCAACCTCTATATTTAAGTATCTCCTTATTTGTGAGAAAAAAATAGGTCAAACTTTTTGTGTTATGTGACTCAATCTATCTTCATAAAGACCGCCAATTAAAATGCCAGTTTCTTTACATCCAGGCCGATCACACTCACAGACTTGAGATCAAAAGAGAACTAGTCCTACTTTAGCATCTGTCAGCAGCTCATTGTCTATGTTGAAGTTTAAATTGCAACAAGTCTACTGTAGGTGCTATCATTGCTTCTACCTGAGTCCAATCGCATTGTGTTTTGCAAAATCTTGAGTATTACTGTTTCCCATTGACTTGAGTAAGGTATCAGGGCACTGGCTGGACTGAACAAGTTTGAACAGAATAGAAGCTGTTGACATAAAATGGCTTTTTTGCAGATGGGTTACTTCTCACTGAAGTGAGTAAAGCAAATTACATTTTCTACTCTCTAAATTCTGGCTACCAGTTAGGAGACACCTAAGGGTGGTTAACAAGCTGCTATGCTATTAGTAGCTTCACAACATAATTTTTTAGGTTTTTTGAGACTCTTTAATGTGTGTCCTGTGAACATAAGGATATGTAAGGGCATAAGTCCAGCAGAACACAGAAGCACATGTTTGAAGGTGAGTTTTTGAAAAACTGAGACTGTACCTCATTTTTCTCATTCCTGTTTTACCAGATCAGCATCTGAACTGCATGTGGGAAGGTTCAGACACAGTTTGTAATGAAGACAGATCATTCAGACTTTTTAAAAACACTTCCTGAGACAGACCAGTTTTCAAAATATAGTCACCTTCTATTAGACTGTTTTGAGGTTCTGTAAACCCAAGTCATGGAAAATATCCATTGATTTTGCAAATATATAAACAGTTAGTATCAGTCAGATTAATGAAAGGTTGTCCTCGCAACTAACAGAAAATATAGTATTAATAGCTTTTTGCAACATATTCTGTAAACTATTGCTTAGTAGTTACAGGGGTTCTTTTTGTAAAATTTAAGCTTTTTCTTTCGTTATACAAATATATCAATATGCTGTTTCTCAATTCAAGAGAAGGCTGTTGTGTGCTTCTGAAGTGTAATGGGTTGGAAATTCAATGTCTAAAGAAAACAATGTAATGAAAACTGACTGCTGTAGCAATTCAAGATTCAGTGGAGTGTAACACTTATAGAATCAGTCTGCTAAACTATTGTTGAAATCATCTCCAAAAATAGAGTTTTTTAACTCTTGTGTAAAACACCTTTTTGCTATTAAGCTGATCAAAACTCATGATCTTCACAGATAAGGAAAAAATTAGTTTCTATTGCCATGTCACCAGTGTCTCTTGTAAAAATGTCGATATTCTTATTGAAATTAACCTCTACATAGCATCTACAAAAGAACTATTTGTAGTACTTGTGCTTTTCTGTTGAGCAAGCTTTGTGTGTTTATAAAGCATGCTGAAGAAATGCTCATTCTACTAGGAATGGGAATGGCTTTTTTGTTTGTGCTTGTACAGTTCCCAGCATTTGATGGGAATGTTCTTTATGCATTTTACCTCATGACACTGGAAATTTAAACGTTCCAAATGCTACTGATACAATGCTACTGATACAGTAACTGATAAGGAATGAAAAAATTACTCTATTTAATGTTCAAAAAATATTTTCAGTAGTTTCTCTGATCCCCTACTACTCTTCATTCCTATTCTTCATCTACTCACTTCTTTGAGTTGGGGTGTGTGTTCAGTAAATCAGTGCACACTTTGTAAGTAACTTTTAGAACCCTTAGTAAGTTTTTTTCAACTTAGCATTGTGATTATGAACAAATTCTTTCACTTTAACATTTCATTTTAACTGAGAGGATAATATATACTAATTTTTTAGACCTAGTGTATTGGACCCATTGTATGTCAACATGCAGGATTTTTGTATGTCAACAGCAGGATTATAGAAGTAATATTATGCCTTTCCAAGTGAAATGTGTAGGTAAATATAATAACATGCATCAGATTTGGCAAGAATGCATAGGTTTTTGTAAAATGCAGCATTTAGGAAACATTTTATGTTGAAGCGTATACACAGAATTATTTAAATCATTATCTGAAAGACAATGATAAAATGATTTCATGGATTTGGTGAATATAATGGTGTTTGGTAAAAAAAAAAGTTAACAATTTTAAGACAGCTCAAACTTGATTTTGTCTTTAGAAACAGTTAAATACTTCTACAAATGAAAACAACTCCATGTTGTTTGGAAAATGAACTAATCGCAACTAAAACATTATTTCATAAAATGTAGCCACTCTTCCCCCAGCCTGCAGCGCTGCATGAGCTTGTCATCACCTCTGTTAAGATCCCTCTGCAAAGCCTACATACCCTTTAGCAGATCAACATTCCCATCCAACTTGCTGTCATCTCTGAACTTGCTGAGAGTGCACTCACTCCCCTCATCCAGATCATCGATAATGATATTAAACAGGACGGGCCCCAACACTGAGTCCTGGGGAACATCACTGGGTCACTGGGGAACATCACCAGCTGCCAGCAGGATGGAACTCCATTCACCATCACTCTTGGGCCCAACCACCCAATCATTTGACCATCACTGACCCAGCAAACAGTACACCTCATCCAATCAGATAGATTCCTTCCTATTTTTCAGAATCTTCCAAAGAAGAGAGACCTACAAGCATTTAGTTCTTAAGGTATTTTCTAAAGCATTTTTTAAAAAGAATTATGCTATACTTGTGACCTTCCATTCTTTCGTCACCATGGCTGATTTAAATGGTGGGTTACATACTACAGTAGGCAATGCAGCAATTTTTTGCCTTTGGAACTCTTACACAAGTATTATTTGGCTCAGACTATTTAAACCTATTCAATTTTTCAGTTTGTTTCAAACAAACTTCATATTGACACTTTAATTTGGTAAAAGTTTTTCAGGCTTACTATTTGATGTGTTTTAAAGGTTATACTGAGTTTTCATGATATTACAAGTTTCTCTTCAAAATATTTTTTTACTGTGTTACTTCAATTTTCCAAAAATTTCCATTTCTGGGCATGACTTCCATTTTCTGAAGGACGCTCTGTTAGCTTCCTTCAGCTTTCTAACCATGTCAGTGTTTTTCCTGTTCTTTTAGACTCTCAGTACTTCATCATTAAAATAGGGATAATAATTATGTGCTTATGTTGCAAGGTTGTTTATGAAGATGTATTTATGAGGATCCATACTTAATTCTGAAGCAATGAAGTCTATAAAAAGATAATTATTAGAATTACCTTAAGTCAGAATATCTCTGAATTTCAGAAAATTCCTAGGACTTAGGTTTGGGGGAAATATTCTAAATCAGCATAATTTATTTTGAATATAAATTAGAGACACCATCTCCTTCAGTTCTACTTATAGCTTCCTTAAATCAAAATGCTTTAAAGTACTCATCACACATATAAAAAATGTGGATGCCAGTGATGCAGTTATTACAGGTAAAACAGTTAAGTCGCTAAGTATTTTGCTCTCTAGCTAAAAAACCTCCCATTTTTATCAATAAGAATTTATGAATATTTGACATATAATTGCTACTTCTAAATATCACATTGTAAATACGTAGAAGATACTACACAGTTTCCGTATGTCCTTTATCAAAAGTTGACAACAACATGGGGAACTAAACAGACCAGCTGTTTCAATACATCTTGTTATCCTGGTATCCACATGCTCACCCCTACCAGCATAGTAAACATGACATATGTCAGGGTTTTTTATCCTTGAAGGCTGAGCTCAAAAAGCAGTATCCTACCTATGGCCATCTGGAGCAGATGCAGAACTGTAGCTTAATACCTAATGTAAAGAGCATATTTTCAAAGACTGTACTGGTTTTGTGCCTCTTTATATGCCAGTTCCACTGTCCCTTCCAAATTCCCTCTTGTTCAATTTCAATCAGATTCGATTAAGCTGATGTGAAAAGAGCACCTGGGTACAGGACAGAAAACTTATTAACATCCCCTCTGAAAAGGAAAAGGAGAGAGAAAGGGAAAAGAGCAGAAATTATTTTAGTAAGTGAATGCAGGAGATGTAGTGCACAAATGAACAAGAAGCAAAACTTTATTAGTTTTATTGCCAAAAGAAAAATAATTAAAAGCGACTAATAATAGACTCATAAAATGAAAAGCATCATAATGATGCCAAGAAGGGTATTACAATAATTCAAGCATTATGATGATTGTATCTTGAGATTTTGGTAATCTGTAAGTGTAAGTAATTATTTGCAGTCATTAACCCTCCCTTCCTAGTGGGTCTGCTTGAACTGAAAGACTAGAATCTCCCCTGGCATATTCCACCAAACAGAGAGGGGGTTAGAGCACCAATTGCTGCTCTGCTGCAGCACTTTGCTGGTGAAAGAGTAAAGCACTACCAGCCAAGGGGTTGAGACAGAGATCTCCTCAGTACCGTTGCATGTAGTGCCCCTGTGACAGCATGAAGGAGTACTGGAGTCAAGGACAGGCAAAGGTAGAAGCAAAGGAGGAGGACCTGGCAGGGGTAAAATAGCAACAGACCAAGTCAAGGTGTCAGCTGTGCAGAGAGAAGTATAAAATATACTATAGATGCAACCAAATTATTGGTATATAATTTCATTTTTTGTACTGTATTTCAATAGCACTTAGAACTGCTTTCCTGCCATAGTATGATACATTATATAGGGATTATATAACCCTTAACTTCAGGCAACAAGACAAGAATTACCTATAATACACAAAACTTTTTCTTTCTACTTAATTTGTTTATTCCCCAGGAATGGAAATTTTTAAAAAACCCCAAACTTTTATTGAAAAAAGGACATCTCCAAGATCAACATCTGTGAATTCAGGCATTCTGGAATTTTTTATAAGCATGGCTTGTTAAAAAAAGGCTTAGCCCATTCTCCTAAAGTAGGGTAGAGAAATGAGAACAGTCCCGATTGTTCATCAGAATGAAATTTTAATTGGAGTTTCAAGATCCTGTGGACTGAAAAGAGCTCATCATCTCCAAAAGCTGGCAAAGGGTTCTTAGTCTGACCAGCCTCTTAGTTTTTCAACCCTACAAAACTGAATAGCCACATAGGAAAGTTTTAAAATTGGCAATCTTGAGGTTCACACATTACCACTACCAAGCAGAATTACTTTGCCTAATGTAACAAAGTTGCTGGAATTGGGGAAAATTGTAGAGTTTCAATATACAATGTGCAGATATGTACAGCTACATACTTCACCTCAAAGAAGTGTTCATTTTTTCTAAGGCTGGCAGAAACTTATTTTGGAATCTTTTGTCTTTAATTCAGAACTGTTGCCACTTGTAAGGCAGAAGGATGCAAAGCATGATGGAATCGGGGCACATGCTTTACAATCTCTTAGAAAAACTCTGTGTGCTATTTTATCTGCCATGTGCAAATAATCCAGTCTGAAGCACCTGAAAGCACTCTCAACAACAGACACATATAAGTAACTGTTATGACTCCCATTTAACATACGGAGGGAAAGAAAGATTGGGTCATTTGCTGAGAGCAAGGGACTACAGAATCAGATTTAGTCCACCGGAATTCAAGTAATAATACAGAAGGCAAATAAATATACACACTTTATCCAGAGAAAACTCTGCAAACTAAAGGAAAAAAATGTGGGATATTTTTGTTTGGTTTTTTGTTTGGTTTAGTTGCTGGTTTTTTGTTTAGGCTGTGGTTGGTTGGTTGTTCATTCGGTTTTTTTGTGTGTGTGCAAAAAACTCTGTCTTCCTTATTTCCTCAAATAATTTTCTCATTCATTTTCAAATAAAAGACTATACAGCGCATGTTTTACCTTTTCTACCATACGCTATAAAATCACAATTGTCATTACCTGGAATATTTTCTTGTCTATGGGAGCGAGTATATGTCTTAAGAAGTTTGCAATGGTCACTCTAGTTGGTACAGATGATTAAATTCCACCCAAAATAAACAGAAAAATATTTCTCAGCATTTTTCTTAATTATTTTCCTATGGAAATAAGATCTGCAGTGATTATTTTTATCTTTTAAAAACAGTGGTTTGTGACCTTAGAGCCCTCATTAATACAGGTGTTTAAAACACTAGAACTCCAGTGGCTGAAGCGCTTATTTGTGAAGCTGTATGTAGAGAGGTACTTCCCAGCCTTCATACCAGCATTTTTTCAAGAAAAGTATCCAATTTCATTATGTGATCTCATTGTTTCTATTAACTATTTTAAATGCCCGTACAAAGGCATATTTCTCCTATAAACTGAAACTGCTTTATTTTCTAACTTGTCATGGTAGATTTCAAAGAACATACTACTTGGTGCATACTGTAACATTACTGCAATTTCAACTTAAATAAACTGTGTATATAAAAGTATAATAACCAAATGAAAACCTGTATAGTTTAAAACTTTATTAACTGAAATACTGCAGTCTAATCATCCAAAAAATTAAAGGCACGTAAAAATAATGAAAATAACATAAATATTTTTTCTTTCTTTTAGTGATCAATTTGCTAAGCCTTTACTTTCAGGTGTTAAAGAACTTCAGGTGTTAAAGGTGTTGAGAAGTTCAAATTACTTAATGGTTCATATTTTCAAAAAAAGTACTGAGAATCATTATGAAGACATAAACCGATCAACCTGTTATTGTTTTATCTTGCCACTAAATCAACTGAGTTTGTTTACTTTATCAGAAACCTTCTCTTGGAGACTAGAAACAGTTTGTACTTCATGAGGCAAAGTAAAAGCCAGGAATGATTCATCTTAGTTTCAGGTGACTGGTGCCATTTAAGTTTCCCTGCAGTATTTATCTGACAGACAAGACACAAGATACTCATCTGGACTGGCAGCAGGAACCCAGACAAAATTTTTTACTGTGCCTGTAATGGTACCACTTAGGCTTAGGTACCTGAATTACTTTATGACTTTGGCAAGCTCCAAATTTGCTGCTTTATCCCACACTCCACACTTCTGTTTATCTGAAGTACTTCGTCTCCCAGACAATGTATTGGGATTCTCAATTCCCATGGATTTTTTTTTTTTTTTTCTGGCTCTGACAAAGAAGCTGAAAATGCATAGAAGATTTTGTGGAACACTTTGTGAGATAGCATATCCAATTCCAATTATTTTTTTAATTACAAAATTGTGCTTGATCTACTTCTCCTACACCTCACCCTCTAGGCACTTTCCACACAGAATCCAGCCTTCCACTCAGTTTGCCCATAAAAAGCCGAGTTACTAATTTTCCCATATTTTACACAGAACTCTTAAGACCCAGTGGACAATCATCTCTTCACAGCTCTATAAGGGCTGAGTTTTCTACCTCTTCCTGCCACACACCGAGTCCGCACACTGCCGCTCCAGCTATGCTGTACGGCCCAAGTAAATTGCAGCACTCCTCCGCTCACAACTTCCTCATCTCACAGGTCATTAGCTCAGAGCTTCTCCTGCCTGCAAAGTACTAATGCTCAAAACTGGGTAGTGCCTCCCCTAAACCATCCCAAGGTACTCACAGGGTCTGGGTGTCCTCCGGAAGTCTGGGAATAAAGTGGATGTCCCTGCAAGTGATTTTGTAGTCCTCCCAGTCGGAGCACTCGCAGAAGGCTGAAGGGCACCTCTCTGTGCCCTGGCTGCACAGCACCAGCACCAGCAGCAACTGGAAGGCTATCGGGAGGCACAGCATCTTCCGCCGCCCGCTCCCCCTCTGCCCCTCGCTTCTCCGAGGGGACGCGGAGACCCCAGAGCTGCAGGGGCAGACAACGCCGCCCCGCCGGGAAAAGCTGCTGGGGAAAGGCGGCACCTCTGCAGGACCACGCTGCCTTTTCCCTAAGCGGGTCAGGAGAGGTCTTAGAGAACCTTTCGCGCCCTCTCCATCGGGCAGGCTCCCTTTCCTCGCCTCAGTCCCGCGCCCACTCCTCCGGCCATCCGTCCCTGTCCCTGCTGCTCCACACCGGCCTGACCCCCCGCTCCTCTGCACCCCTCCTGCGGGGCCCGTCCCCGGCAGCGCCCGTCCCCCGGCTCTCACCGGGGCCGCGCCGCCCGGACCCGCCGCGCCCCGCGCTCCTCCCGCAGGTCCAGCGCAGCCCTGGAGCTCCGGGGCCACCTGCTGCGGGCAGCCGGGACTGCGGGGGGCGAGAGGGCGCCCTGCCCTGCCCAGCACAGCCCTGCCGGGGCGGCACCGGCCTCGGCTCCGCTGGGACAGAGGGACGAGCCCGCAGAGCCGTTCTCAAAGGTGGCCGAGAAACGCCTGACCCCCAACATCTCTCCCGGCATCTTTGTGGAAGGGAGGAGGGAGGGGGCTGAGTAAGAGCCATGCTAAGTCACCTGTGAAATTAGTGAAGTTACAACAGAGCAAAACACCGAGCAAAAATTCAGTGGCTGCAAGTTAGACATGCACTAAATGTAAAGCAGTGAAAAAAAGCACTGAAAAATCGGAAGAGTGATTCTGAAATTCACACCACAGATCAAAATGAAAAGGAGAGATTAGCATTTTCCATTTTATCAGAAAAGATAAAATCCATTCACCAAAGGAAAAAATTAAAAAAAAAAACACAAAAAAAACCCCAAACCAAAACAAAACACACACACACAAAAAAACAAACAACAAACAAACACAAAACCCCACAAAAAAACCCACAAAAAACAAAACAAACCAAAACAAACCAAAACAAAACCACAGCAAACTAACCCTGACAGAAAGAGAGTGGAATTATTGTCTCCTGAAGTAGGTGCACAACAAGAAAAATGTCAGTATAAATATTTGTGGCATTGGGAGGAGGAAACTTGAAAATGTAACCTATGCATAGTAAAAAATTAGACCACAATCTTCTTGGATAAATACTTCTCCTACAGCTAGATTAGAGTTACCCAAACATTTTGAGTACAACACATCAATTATTATTTTGATATAAGTCTTTTAGTTCAACAGTGTGTGTTCCCTAGATGTAATTAATCCCCTCAACACACCTTTTTAAGGTGAGAAAATGATACTATGCCCACAAAGAAATACAATATAAATCCTGAACATATGGACATATGTTAGCACTCACTTGTGTAAGTGAGGAATCCCATCAGATATAATTATCCTGTTTTGGACTGTGTATCCCATGAGGGGACAAGCTGAAGCACCCACAACAGAGTGCAGACAACTTCATGCTGCATTGCATGGAATTCTTTTGGGAATGCTGGCTGTCCCATGCCCTGCTCAGTCATGTCCTTCTGGGATTATACTCTTTCCCAGCCAAGGGCTAATGGCAAATTTTATGAAAAAGAAGGCCACAAAGCAGTACAGTTTTGGAGTGTGGAAGCACATCTGCTTTTGGGCTGCTATTCCACCCTGTCCTGTCCCATCCCATTCTGTCCTCTGTGGAAGCTAAACACACTACATCCTGTTTGGCATAGTAATTCACAGTCAGCAAGTGCAACATTACCACAGTTGCTACAAGCCACAAAACACCTACTCATTAGTCTACTCCCTCACTGTTGTCCAACACACCCAGGGTAATATCACCTGGCACTTATGAGGTATGGCCTGTCTTCTTGTTTTGGTTTTGGGGACCAAAGACAAGATACATATTCTTACTGTATGTAAGGGGCTAGGGGGCTGTGGTGCAAACTCAGGGTTCCTTACTGTGTGATCCATTCAATTCCACTGATCCTTCCCAGATCTGGAAACAACACCTCAGTGTCCACCCATGCTGCAGGGAGGCCTTTGCCAGGATCTGCAGAATTTGCCTTCTTTTTTATTCTCATGCTGTTGTGGTTTCCATGATTTATACAGCTGTAGGCACAAGGCCATATTTTTTAAAAACTCAAAGCAGCAGCATTAAAATTCTCTTCCAGTTTAATCTCTCTCTTCTCACAATCAATCTTGATGACCTAATATGACTAGGAGCACAATAGAGGAGTCCTTACTTCTCATGACATGACCTAGTTTGCAGGAAGAGAGTAGGGATGTGTATCCCCTCTCTAATGACAGTATTGCTGGCGTGATTTGTTGTGATATCTTCTGAGTACTCTCTTGAAACCCCTCTCTCCCCCATTTTTATTTCAGCTTCAGAGTAACTTTTTAATGTATCACCATATATGGACCAAAAAAATAGTTTTTTTGGTGGGCAGATAAGTAATCCCAAGATTGGAGTAATTTCAGTAGGTTTTCACAAACCAAATCATATCAATTCAAAATAATTCATAATAATTCATCCTTGTGCTACTTACCTTTACTAACAGTGTATCCTACATTAGTTACTCGATCATAATTGTGTTTTAGACTTTTAAACTAGAAGGGTAATTTGTTTTATCACTCTTTCACTGGAAGAAAGTATTTTTAATTACCTTTTATTTATTAAGAAAAAGAGCATGCACATAAATAATAGCATTAGAAGGTTTGGCATGGCAACTGCTCTGTAGCAGTGGTGATAGTACAGAGAGTGTTAACGGAAGCATAGCTATTTCTAGGGGATCAAAAATGGAAACTATAAAGGACTGAATATCAAAGAAGTGGCAAGGCTGATGGAAGGTGTTCTGAGCAGATTCTAAAATAAATAGGGACAGTTTAATATATGGTTTCTGGATTTGGATCATAAATGAGAGAAGCAAGGCACTCCTCTCATTCAAGGCCCAATAGCCTGAAGGAAACAGGACAGAACTTCAGCCTGGAAAGAGCTGCAGGTCTGGATGCACCTCCTCCTGGGCTCCAAGACTTGGCTTGCACATTCTGAGCCAGGAACATGAACAGAGTTTGAGGAGAAAAAAGGACTGTTGCTAGCCACATGGTGTTTCCATGGGCATTAGCTTTGCTCTGAAAAGTTCTAAGCAAGAGGATGTTTACATTGTGGTTTCTAGCATGTTTAAGCAATTTGCTGGCTAGAAGTCTGCAATCACACTATAATTCCCTCTATCAGGGCTCTGTCCTGGCCAACCTGCCCACCCCAGCAGTATGCACCCTCTGTGACTCTGTAACAGCTCTGGGGCTTTGGGTCAGCTCAGGCCTGGGCACCCAAACCTGACCCAAGCTATTTAAAAGCTGAACCCATTTCCAACCTCTTTCCCGTAGCTATGTCTTGCCACCTGGTTTTCCTGTGTATAATGTGGATCCATGTGGAAGGTAGCATCGTCTCTGGTCTTCTCTCCACTTCTGTCTTATTGATAGACCTTAGACCTAGATTGGAGTCTTGTCTCCAGGTGTCTCTTGATCTTCCTGTCTGGATCCTGGACCTGTTTTCATTCCCTGCCTTGCTGTGACTGTCAATATCACTGACCCAGTCCTGCTAAGATGCTGCAGGACTGTGTCCTGTTGGCAAGGTCACTGTGCTGTGGCCACACTTGGCTCTCAGCCTGCAGTCCCCTCCTAGAGCAGCCTGGCAGGGCTGAGGACACCGATGGATCTGACTGCCCCTGCCTGGCCTTCTCTAGGACCTTCCCTCACCCTGCCCAAGCCCAGGACCACATTAGCCTCCGGGGCCATCAGTCCCTGCACCAGTGCCACCACACTGGGGCTGGTATCCAGCTGTCCTGCCTGGCTATGGGCCCTGCTATGCCAGTCCTGACACCCAGACTGACACCCTGGCCCAGACTTGGCCTGGTGACCAGTGCCTGTGGTTGTGGCTGCCCCAGAAGCCATCACCTGCCTGGCCCATGGATGGGTTGGTGGGATAGAATGGAATGGGCTGCCAGGATCTGCCTTCTGCTCCAGGGGTATCCCCTGTGGTTCCTAATGCCTGGCCCTGAGGGAGCCACTGGCCTTGCAGTGTCATGCTCTGCCTTCTCCTAGACAGCTTCTGGCCATTCTGTTCACCTTTTTCAAGAACAGGCCTGCAGATAGGGGAACTAAGAGCGCATTTATAAATCTACAGATAGCCCCAGGCTAGGGAGGTCTGTGAACTCTAGATCAGAATTTAAATTCAGAAGAAAAAAACACAGGTAGCTACATGCAATAAGACACACCCTGCATGGCAGAAAAATGGGAATATTGTGCAATTATTCCACTTTGCATTTATATAGTTGTCTGGAATACTTTATCTGTCAAGAAAGAAGTAGACAAACACAAATTATTTACAGGATAGTAAGGAAAACGTGAGGTTTAGAAACATGACCTGTATGGAAAGAGTGATGTAACACAGTTGCTTATCTTAGTTAAGACCATAAGTGGTTTAAGATTTAAAAAAGAACAATAATCAATAGTTCTGACCACATCAGTATTGAAAAGTGATGGCATCTAGCAGCTTAGAGTGACTGGCAACTTTTCACTCCTGGAGATAATTAATGAATGTTCCTTTTTCTCATACTAAAGCCAGTTAATGTATTAAAAGTATAATCAATATGTGTACATCCACAATTGTAAACATAAACCTAAGAACAGACATTCAAAATCCTGTATGCCATGAGGTTAGAGAAATTGAGCAGTTTTAATCAATTAAAATGTCTTATGCTCTGATTCTAATAAACAAATAGGAAAGAAAAATCATTCTTACATCTGCAGTACATTGCAGATTTGTTTTTCCTGTTGCTTTTTTCAAAGACCCCTGGAGGTTCCTAGTAATTTAAACATGGCAAAAATTGACAAGCATCTTTTTCCACTGTTACAGACACTCCCTCTAGTGACAGTCATGGTTGCTCATTTAAGACCTATCATCTCAAGCACTGCAAGGCTCAGAATTCCATTGTTTTTGTTGTGCTTTCTGAAAAAGTAACATTATTATAATCTGCCAGATTTGATAAGGTATCTCGGTTATCTTTGCACTGTTTATATGGTTTATAAACAGATCAGATAAAACACAACAGGTTCTAACAAAGAAGCAATTAGCTCTAATTGGTGTTTCACATAGATTACCAGATATCAACAGCTACATCTTGTAATTTCTGCATGAAAAACTGTTCCAAATTGGGAAAATAAATCAGGAAGAGTAGAATAAAAGACTTGGTGGGTTGGTTGTTTTTTTTTTTTTTCTGATTAATCAACATGTTTTACTATTATAGATACTTGCAAGATATGCCTGTGCCTACCTTTTTCTATTGCAATATCTCAAATAATTTCTGGCCTGTCAGAAAAAAACACATTAGATACACTGCTTTGACACAGCATCATTCATCAGACCAAGTGTTTGAATAGGTATAGGCAAGAATTTTATTCTAGTTTCTTGAAGATTCATGTCTATAGAAAAAAATTGTGTCAAAAACAGGTAGTTATGGAGTTTTATGGTTATGGGATATCGAGGAACTCTTGTGCTTTTCCTTTTACTTTATTTCATGAAAAAGCCATGAAAAACTGCAAAAATTGGAATACTCAGTTGGCTGAAGGCTAAAGAGGAGGTACTGCTGTGTAAAGCCTTATGAAGCCTGGAGTTGTCAATTGTAAGAGTGCCCAGAGAGAAGTGCAAGATGAAACTATCTTAAGCCATTAGTTAAGGTAAGAACTATGATAGCGGTTTTCAGGAAAGTATATTTCTCTACAGAATCACAAAGTCACAGAGTCACAGAATCACTGAGTTTGGAAGAGCCCCTGGAGGTCATCTGGCCCAAGACCCTGCTCTAGCAAGGTCATCTAGAGCTGGTTGCCCAGAACTGTGTCCAGACAATTTTTGACTATTTCCAAGCATGTAGATTTCACAACTTCTTTGTGCTGGTATTTGGTCACCCTCACAACTGAAAAGTATTTCCTGATGTTCAGACAGAAATTCTGGTTCCATTTGTGCTCATTGCTGCTTGTTTTGTCACTGGAGATCATTTCATTTACACCCTGCCTTCAGGTATTTATACACATTGTTGCGATCCTCCAAGCCTTCTCTTCTCCAGGCTATATGCCCCCAGCTGTCTCAGCTTTTTCTCATGGGAGATGAAGCTCTTAATTATCTTAGTGTCCCTCAGCATATTAGTAGCTACCTCAGGATCCATGGGTGCAAACGCACGAGAGCCTATATACTTATCTCTCTTTTTTTTTTTTTTCCCTTCAGGTTTACATTGCCTGTGCTTCTTCAGCTAAAGTCAGGTTTCTAGTCATCTTTTACTTCATTCTGCTCTGCCTGCATCTCTTGCATAAGCATCCACGCTCCGAAATTACTTCTTCCAGCAAAAATTTATTTACCCTCATAATTTAGACTTCAGACTGATCTTGCACTTTTTTTGACTTGGATGATGGCACATATCTGCTTTGATATGGAGGACAGCACGTTTAATAGAAGAGTTTGACTGTTTATTACAACAATCATAAATCAAAACTGGATTTTAGGCTCACTGACCTAGGTGACAATTAATCTATCAGAGTGCTTCTCTTTTGTGTGTCTATGATACCTGTTCATAAAAGAACTCATTTTCTGAGCCCAGTAAATTATGAATGTGTAAGCCTTGTGAAAGAAAGAGCTAAACAATCTCCTGAAAGCTACATGAATAATGACTTGTCATGGATAACAAGTAGCGTAGCATGAAAAAATAGCACCAGTAACAAACACAAGAATTAAAAAAATTAAATTTAAGCCTAGAAAAATGAAATTGTTTCAGAAAAAGTTATAGTACTTCTGAATTTTTCACCCTTAAGGCCTGTGTTTTCAGACTCACTACACATTTATTTGAATATATGCAGTAATGTAATGGCTCATAATGATCTTTCCGTTTTCTAAAAAATAAAAGGTCTGAGTCAAGATCTAGACTTGCATTAGTGAAGGGGCCCAACAGCATTAATCAACAAGTACTAACCTTAAATAGTAAAACCATGCTGGTCTCTCTAAATGCAAGCACTGTCAAGTTACTGTCTCAACACAGCACTTCAGATAACAGAATGCTGGCATTTACATGTTTTTGAATTCATATAATGAGAATCTTCTGTTCCTGTAAAATAAACAACCTCTTTATAAGCCTGTCTAGTATAGTAGTTTGCTGTGCACAGTTAAATAATTTCTCAGGCATACTCATTCCAAACTGAAGAGATGTTCCATAGCAATGCCACAGAATGTACAAAATGTTCTTTACGCACTTATACTTAATATCCTTATGACAGAAGTAAACAAACAAAAAATAGTTGTGGTACTGTTCAGCTTCAAAAAAGAGAATTAGAGAAATATGAAGATACTTGTTAAAATGCAAAAAGGGGCAGACAAGGAAGCTACCTTGTATGTCCCATGGTGAATCTTTAAGGCCACCAAACTGCAAGTGCATATTTACTAAATAATGCTTCAGGAAGGGCATAAGAAAGCCAGTGTTGTTAACACAGAGATAAGGTCAGTTAGCAAAATCAAGAAATTATACTTCAAAAAGTTAACGTCATGTTTTAGAGGAGAATACAAAGTTTTCTTCCAAATGCTAGCAAGCTAAATGTAAAATACAGTAAAACAAGCTCAAAAGCAGTAAAGGAACAATTTGTGTAAAACAGAAACTAGCAATCCCATTTCAAATGCAACAAAACAAGGAATGCTACCAGAATCTATAAGGCTAGTAGATAAATCAGCATATACAAGAAGCATGTAGAGAAGATAAAGCCATAACCCCAGACTGAATGATGTTCTGTTTCTATGCTCTGTTGTAGAAGAGCTTGGAGAGGTTCTCAGGTTTATATTCTTCATGGACAGATAAATCCAACTTGAGAAAAATAACCAATCAAAATCTTACTTACTTGTTGATTGCTATAGCAGAACTCGTGACTGTTGTGTACTTCTCAATTAACACCCTTTTGTGCCAGAGGAGTAATTAATATTATGCTAATATTTAACAGATATTGTAGGGAAAAAATAAGGAATTTTGGATTATAGAGATTACAGAATCCAAAATAAAAGACTGCCGTTTCAGCTCTGATAACTGTAGCAGCTACATTAGTAGAAACTACTATAAAGAATAAAATTAATGAATGCATTCTCTTTGGAGGAAGAATCAAAACTGCTTTTTTGAAAGACAGATGTTCCTTATATGTTTTTGAAGTCTTCTGAAGCTGTCAACAGAATTTAAATATAGTTTACTTGGGTTTTCAAACCAGCCTTTAGCACAGCATTATTATGCAAAACCATAGAGTAGAAAGAAAGCAGGTTTTCACACATCCAGACGGAAACTTCAAAATCATTGCCAAGATGTTGGGGAGGCACACAGGATTATACAGATTTAGGAGGCAAATGCCTGTAAACATATATCAAAGGAAACAGTCCTCTTACAGATGTCCCCTGACATGACAAATGTGGGTGTCAGAGGAAACTACTGAGAGGGTTAGATCATAGAAGGTTCATGTGCTTTCTCTAAATATCATCTTGTGCTCTCACTGATGAACACAGTATACTGGGCCAAATGGACCATCAGGGTGTTTTTTTTATGTTCCTATTTGGACATGGTGGCACATATGTGCACACAAATCTTAGGGTTCTCCCTACTCTAAAGCAAGTTGTAGCAAAAAAAACCCCTAATGCACCGATCTAATTTGGAAATCAAAATCCAAGGGGAACAGATTTTACTGAGCTGACAGTTCATTGCACTGGTAAATTAGCAACCTTCTCTGCTGGGAGTGGTGGGTTTTTGATGGTTTGGATCTTTTTCAGCAAAGACATACACTATACAGGAATCTTGGCATACATGCCTGCTTACATGTTTTCTGTAACAGTCTTTAGTATCTGACTTTTTATACCAAGCAAGTCTCAGCTTGATGAGGATGAGAAAGCTGCGTATTAATCATCAGCATAAACCTTTTTTCATATGCATATGTGAAAGAGTTACAATATTTGTATAATGCTGCAGCTGACAATATAGCTGTGTGCAGACAGATGTCTGAAGTACTGGAAGCATCTGCTTCCTTCTGTTACAACATTAAACCAATACAGACATAGATAGCATGTGCTGTTTGCTGCCTAGCTACTTTCTCAGTTGGTCTATACATGGTCTTTAGAACCAGTGGATGTGCCCAGTACATCCATATCAGGTGTTGGCATCAGTTTCCACTGGAACATTGTGTTAGTAGCAAGCCAGATGTGCTCACAGTCAGCACAGATGCAAATACACTTCTCATATACGTACCAGTCACGTCCAGGACCCATTCCTTACCCCCTCATCCACTCTGTGATGACCTTAGAGAGGCTACTAGGGCAGGGAAAGAAATTTGCTCATGGATGAATTCTGTTGAGTCTGTGGAGCACCAAGCCCACTGCCAGGGGCAAAACTGAGAGAAAATCCCTCAGAGACCTCAGGAAAATTCAGAGCCTGTCTCCCAGAGACCACCATAAGCAGGAGACTTAAGCATAAGACTGAATAGAAGCCCTGACTCTCACCCTGTCAACACAAACTGACCATGCTGCAGAGGAAAGGCCAGGATAATGGCCAGGCATTGGAAGCCAGAGAAGACTTAATTCTTTGCTAATTATTCACTAATGCTTCAGTTCACAGTGAAGTAAAGTGTATCATTAAATTCCTGTTCTGTGTCTCACCTCCCTTCAGCTGAGGATAATGCCTCTTTAAGCATGACCAGAAAGACATATAGGCCAGCAGCCTGGGCTGCTGATGGATGCTGCCAATGTAAAGGGCCTGGCTTACTCCTGAAGTGTGTTGTAATCATATGTCATTCAAGCATGCCTGATTAATTGTGAATAAATGAAACAGTCCTGCAAGACAGGAATGAAGGTGGACAGCATGGATTGTCATCCATGCCTTATTACTGTGCTCAAAGGCCAATGGTCACTGCCTGGAATGGATCCCAGATGCAATATGCACATACATATCCAACACACTGCATTTACCTTGGGCTTGAGTGCGCACCTACAGGAGAATTGCAGTAAAATATTCCAGTGATTCTTGGACTACTGCAAGTTCTGCCCAAGTTTCAGAAGGCCAGGTGACATTTCCTGTGATCACTCACAGAACTCTATACCTTTCCTCTCTTCAAGGCCAGCACTCCAGTATTTGGTCGTTTTTCCTGCACACAAGGGTAATGGATACAACATTTGGGAACAAGGAGATGCGTGGCTTAAGGAAACAAGAAAAACTCAAGAGGCAGGAATGGAGATGCCTCCCAAGTAAGAACCGGCTCATATGCCTTTTCCCAGCTGGTAAGCCAGGTGCCGTCCCCTCGGAAGAGGAACAGCCTGGCTGCTTTGCCAGGGCAACAACTTTTGTTTCTGCTCTCCGCGATCGTTTATCTGACGTATTTGTAAACACCAGCGCGTATTTACAAACAAAAGGCTTAGAGTTTACCAACTTTATAAACGCCACAGCAGCTCCCCTGCCACCGCCACCCATCCCCCCCACAGGCCCTCCGGTCTCCCCGCACGGCGGGGTCCGCCCTTCCCTCTCCGCTGCCGGCGCCGCCGCCGCAAAGCCTCTCGGGCGCTGGAGTCCCGTACCCGCCTGTCCCATGGTGGGACTGCCCCTTGTGGACTCCCTGTCCCACACAGCCTTGCGGGGGACCCGGCGCCCGCACGGCGGCCGCGGCGGCGGGCGGCAGGGCGGCTAGTTCAAGTTGCCATAGCGGCGAGGTGAGGCGGGCGGTGCCCGGGGAACGGGGAGGCATCGCCTCGGGGTGCTTTGCGGTGAGGGCGGGGGATGCGGGACGGGCAGAGTCGGGGTTGCGGCCGGGGCGGCTGTGCGGGACGCGGCTATGCGGGACGCGGCTGTGCGGGACGCGGCTGTGCGGGACGGGGCTGTGCGGGTGCGGAGCGCCGCGGGAGTGCGGGCGCGGGCTGGAGCGGCGCCGCGGCGAGAGGCGCGGGGAGCGGGGCCGCGGGGGGCTCCTCGGGACAGCCCGGGACAGCCCGGGACAGCCTGCGGGCCTGGCGGGGTCCCGGCTGCCGGCGTGCCCGGAGCCGTGCTGGGCTGCCCCGCGGCCCCAAGGCTTCCACGGTCCTGTCTGGGCAAAAGAACCATGAAGCGCTCAGAGATGAAGTCAGGTGTGAGCGAGGTTTCCGACGTGCCCGGAGGGAGGAGGATTTGCAGAGGGCATTAGTCGAGCTTGCTCACGAACAGTGTGAAGGAACAGTTTTCTGTGTCACGGTGCTGAGGAGTGGAGTGTGGTGTCAAAATTGGATAATAAAATGTGGTAGAGATGCCTGAAAGCAGGATGGCAAACTGTCACCATGGGGGATCACCCTCCCGGCTTTTTGGAAACTTCTCCTGGCTCAAATATAAGCATTAAAGGAAAGGGCCTTTCAGGTGTTATGTTGTCCCTCGGTCTTAGCTATAAGGCTTCAAAGATACCTTTAACAGTAAGTTAGTCACCTAGCGATATATTAGTCTGTGTAGAGGTGGACAATAAAAACACTTGAGGAGTAATCAGTTGAGACTGTCAGGTTTGCTTCATGTTTGTTCTACCCTGCAGATCTCTTAACAGGAATCCTCAGTGAAAATGACACAGGAAAGGAAAGTATCAGGTACTGATGCTTTTCATCAGTTCAGGAAAAGTTATGATCTGTTTGTGTAGAACTAAAACACAGTAGGTTGTATGATTATGTGCTAAAATTAGTCAAGGTTTTTGGAAAAAGTGCTAAGGTTTTTTTTTTTTTTTTTTTTGTTTAAATTAATAGTCAAATGTGCATATGGAACATTTGTACAAATTTCTATTTCTTTATGATTTTTTTTTAAAAAGTCTAAAATGAAACTCCTATATTTCCTTTAAAAATGAGGATTTTTCTTAATATGAAACAGAACTTTGTCAATTTAAAAGTACTTGTGGTTCCTTTTAGGTTGCTCGTGAGAATAAAAAGGAATGCTACTTAATCACAAATAGTAAGTTTTCTTTAGACAAAATGTCCTCCTTGTTTAGTGCTTTCTTTTATGTTTACTTTGCCTACTGGCCTTTCTTCAGTGCTTTACCTAGTAAGTATCTTAATAAACTTATTTTTGAACAGCTGAAAATGAACCAAATAATCTTTCCTGTTGTAAATCCTAATTTCCCTTTCTTTTTTTCTCTAGTGTCTTTGCTTTTCAGTAGTTGCGGCTCTTATCGTTGAGTCAACTTGTTTGTTTGTTTTTGTAATTTTTTTTTAACCAAATCATGGTAAAAATCAATATTACTCCAGGTTGTTATTTCTATCAGTGTTTTATTTATTTTAGTTTTCTTTGTCTTTGAAAATATCCCATATTTCCTGTTTCCTGTTTAGTGTTTATGCTTACTCAGCAGCATTAAGATTTCATTGCAGCTGACTAGAGTGAGTGGCACTGGAATAGTGAATTCTGATACTGTCAGTAAAAATGTGCTTTAGTGAAGTAAGAAGATGGAAGATGAGATAAATTCACCACTTCAGAAAATGTAAGGAATACTGGTGAACTTGAGCATAGACTGAGCACATCGATTTACTCTTCTTTCATGTTCGAAAGGTTTCTGTCCAGGTCAGGGGAGACAAAAATAAACAAACTTTTAAAAACTAAATATAAGGATTTGGAAAAAATTGCCTCCATATAAAGTACAACATAAAATTTGAAT
This sequence comes from Pyrocephalus nanus, assembly GCA_038380795.1. Lineage (NCBI taxonomy): Eukaryota > Metazoa > Chordata > Aves > Passeriformes > Tyrannidae > Pyrocephalus > Pyrocephalus nanus. Next base: position 43,077,627 of record CM076265.1, on the reverse strand, counting down.
CCATCCATGGTTTCTTTTGGAAATTTCAGCTCTAATGGCTAGAAGAATGACTCCTTTACTTTCTTTTTGGTGATGATGTTGACAATGGGACTAAAGGTGTTTCAGGAGTATGCCGGTCTGTTTCCTCTTCCCTCAAGTAGCCCCAGACTGTCTCCCAGCAGATGATATTAACACAGATTTTGTGAATATGATTTCATGACCTTTAGACAAACTGCTGCAGTGTGTAGTAGTCTAAGAAAATATTTCTATCTTACCTGCCTTTTGAGGTTTGTTATTTTAATCTGTTACTATGTGACTTTACTATACTAGGCATAGCTGTTTGCATTTCCCTCCTCTATCTTGCCATACTTGAGACTTATCCATCCCTATTCTTTCCTTACAAGCTGTATTTCTACTGCCTCAAGTAATTTTTGAATTCTAGTCAAGTGAAGTGCCTTAGCATCGAGATAGTAATCTGGGTTATGTCAAATTAACATTGGAGAATAGAAATAATATTTCACAATTTACATTACCCTAATTTTTACAATTTGTGTGGTGTTAGCTTTTTCTTTCTAGATGATGCTGTTGATGCGTATTCATTTAGAAGCCTTTCCCACCTCTTTCTTCTACTAACTTCAGTTTTTCTAGCTGTCTTTGTCCAGTGCTGCTTTATTTGTGACAGCTGCAGACTTAAGTGACCTGATAATGTAATATAATGAAAAATACAGTGGATTCACTCTAGGTTCTTACTTGATAACTCTGCGATTTGACACTTAATTTTTGTTAATTGCTCTATGAGTTCTGATAACTATCCAGTTTTAGGAAGGCTTACTTTAGTTCATTTTTCTTTAGCTTACTTTTGTGATTGTCCTGTGTGTTCAAGACTTAAAAAAAACAAACAAATGAAAACACAGCCTCTACTGCTTCTTCCTTGTTTAACAAATTTAGTTAGTCATTATCAGACTGATTTATTTAATGTCAACACATACACTGTTGTGTTTTTTTTGAGAACAGATCTTTTGTTGGAAACTTAAAATAGCCCATTTTATTTTTTTTTCCACATATTTAAATTGATTAATCTGTAACTTCCTGGCCACAGTTTTCTTTCCTTTCCCTTCTATTTAAAAACACTCTCTTCTCCCATAATATCTCCAGTTCTCCTTGAGTCATTAGGAAACTGATTCCTAGACTTGCTTAAGACAATTACTTGGGGTTATTTGTCTTAGCTGGCCCTGGGCAATCTGAATAGAGCTTAGCAATAGTGTGAGGTAAAGGGGAATGGTTCTGCAGAATAGAACAATTGATAAAGCATTGATATCTCCACTGTACGTTCTGGGGGCAGAATTTGCTCAGGGCCATGGTCTTGTCATGGGTACTAAACACTTGGAAGTGTTGAGAGTGCATCTTTTGATTTAATTTGCTCCTAAGAGGCTTTGCCTTTTGCTTCATGATGTCAACGAAGATAATAACTGAAGAGCAGTTGGAAGATCTGCTTCAAAAATACATCCTGCTGACCCAAACTAGAAAGGCTAATGGAAATGTAGTCTGAATCTGTGAAGTTGCTTTGAAATTATTGTGCAGGACTGTTCAGTTACAATCAGGATTTAACATACATTACTTTTTTTGGTCTTCCTACCTAGATTGCAAGATACTAATGGCAAATTCATCCAGTGATTCAGACAGCTTTCTTACGGGTCGAGCAGGAAGGCGACTGCCTTTGAGAGCATCCCACAAGAGAGCTGAGAACTATGGTGCTGAAGCAGTTACAGAGAAGATCCATACTTTAGCAAGCACTTTACAGGTTGTTTACAAAATACAGTTTTAAAGTGTTTACAGAGTCTGCATTTCTGTAACATAGGGTCAAATTTTCATTTCTAAAGTTGTGGAGTATACTGTATGGATGAGAAACATTGCTTTCTGTGCAAACGAGAAAGGTTTTGGAACATTGATTGTATTGCTTTTGAGCTGAAAGTGTGTAGCTTGTTACATTTTTATACAGCTGTTATTTCAGACAATAATAGTAATAACAATTGTAATTGTTAGAAACAATTACATGATGGATAATACCTTTATAAAGTTAGCAAACAGGATAAGGCCAAATAAGCTTTTTCAGATTCTCACAAAAGGCATTAAATTTCTAGAAGAAAGTTCCAGCCCTGTCTTAGTTGCCTTGTACTGTGTAAAATTTCCAAATTTCTGATAAAGTAAATATGTAGGCAGTCAATTCCTTCATCCTAGAGCTTACATTTCAAATATTTTCCAGATGTGGAACAGCGCAATTAGAAGCACTATTTCTAAACTTGTAAGAGATGCATACCTGAGCAAGAAAGAGTGTTCATCTAATTCCTTCATCTTCAGTGAAGGCAGTGGAGGGAATATCTGAATCTGTTTTGCAAGTGGGAGGAGACACTTGCATTATTGCATTATTGCTTGAGACAGCATCATTGCTTGAGAAGTCATTCCCATTCTTTTCTAGCTGACAGTTCTGAATACCCAGAGTGGGGGGGCATATGTTTTATCTCTTACTGCTTGGCCAGGAATATTTTTTTTCCCTTTAATATGTGGGAAGGGAAAGATCAATTAACTTCAAAACTTTTTAGCTGGAAAATAAACATCAATCTAGAAAAAAAGATGAGTTAATAAGAATGTAATCTGACTATTTTTAAAAGGGAGTCTTTGGTATTCTCCTGATTCTGTCTGACCTCTTTCTAGGTGCTCTTCTAAAATTCTGATTTTAAACTAATTGTTTTTAGTTGACTGCTTTTCAGCAGATCTGCCATCTGATCCAGCTGTTCATCTGGTCAGAAAGTGCTCATGCAGGCACTTTACCTAGTGTGTTCATCTTCAAAAACTTGTTATTTCTTAGTTAACTAATTTTGTTCTATAGGCAGGTAAAATATCTTTGGATTAAAAAGGTTTTACTACAAAGTGGCTGAAACTTGAAAAAGTTTTTATTTGAAGCTGAGGCTTTACTGTTGTTCTGAAATTATAGTGTAGGTAGTTTTTTTTTTTTCTTCTTCCCTTTAGCCATGCTATAGCACTTCAGATTGTGGTTACTTGAATAGGATTTTGAATGCATAGACCATTTAAAAAGCCCTCATGTTATCAATTTAATCTTGGAAACCAAGAATAATAAAGGCAACGGTAATGTTTGATTAGAGGTGGTTTCTGTTTTGACTTTTTTCTAAAACTTTTTTATTTAAGGATACCAACAGAAATCTGAGACATGTTGACCATTTGCTAGGACAGTACAGAGAATACAACAAGGAACAAACCGAAGCAATAACAACTGTGAGAAACTTTCAGTCTTTTCAGTCTTTTCCATTAATAAAATTCATAGCTTAAAACTTGGCAGTAATGGACAGAATATATAAGGAGTTAAGTAGAACCTTTTCGTATTTCTTTGAACGATCAATCTCAATCAAAATATAGTAATGTGTTATATAATGAAACTTGCTGACAGGTTTTGTAGCTTCAGTATTTTTCTGGTTTATAAGCACAATAGATTGTTATGTTATGTTACTATGCCAAGTACAAGATTAGTAGCTAAAATATAGTGTTAGTGGAGCAAGAGAGGTTTAAAACTTGTTTACAAACAAACTGTAGCAGGTTTGTTTAGCAGTGCTTCCTTGAAACAGACACATATGAAATGTAGGAATGTTTTATATATGAAGGTAGAATGAAGAAGGAAATGTGTAGAAAAGAAGGCTTGTTTTCCTCAGAGAGAGATCCAACATGGTGTTTATAATTCTACAGGAGTAAAGCATTGATTTAACCATTGTATATAAGCTTCTCTTAGAAAGAGAACCTTCAGAAATCAATATTTTTTGGATTGTCAAATAAAGGTGTGACAAAGCAAGTGGCTAAGAACCAAAGTCAGCAAATACAATTGTAGAAAATGAGATGCAAGTCTGAAAAATGAAGAACTTGTTTACAGCTGCAGTTACTTCTGTATTCTTAAGTTGGGAATGGCAGCCTTTTCCTGGAAGTGAAACGACTAAAAGTAGGGATTGCTGTAAAGCTGCTTAGGGAAATTTGATAGCCATATGTAAAATTGATTCCAGGTGTAGGGCTGGTAAAAAATTCCAGTAAAAAATAATTTCTTTGAAGTTATTTTCTGAATTTTGCATGGCTGTTATTGAGCATTGCTGGCAAATAGGTCTTATTTTGGTTGCAGGAGACAGACTTTTCATATGAGTTTTCATCATGGTTCACCATGTGGTGCACCACAGGTTTAAGAAACTTGACATTTGAAGCTACCAGTGTTGGAAACATGTTTTGCTATAATTATGATATGGGAATATGATATATGAGATGTTGAAGAAAAGTTAGTATTAATTCATAGCTGTACTTGGCTTAAAAATAATTTTCATTCTCTTAATGACTTTTAAAATAAATACTATTTTCCAGTTTTTGTAAGAAATGAGTCTGTGTTCATATTTCAATAAATTATAACTATTCTACAGTTAAAAGAAACACTGGAACAATCTATAGGTCAATTAAGGAGCCAGCGACTAACGCGAAACTCTGGAATGAGAAGTGCATCTCTCTCAAGCTTATATCCTAGTGATCTGGATGGAGAAGGACCATCAGGTAAAATACTTAAACTGCTTGAATATACTTAAATTATGTCACATAGCTGTGGTATAGAAAGAAGAAATTAAGATGAAAAATGTGTAAGAGATAGGAGCATGAAAAGTCATCATTGATTATTTTAAAGAAATTCAGTTTAGAAATTTGGGAGACCTGCATTAAGTTACAAAGTTGTTTATTTGGTAAATTCTTCTAGCTTTCTGTTACATAGTATTTTCTGATGATATCCCAAGATCTCTAAATGAAACATCAATTCTTTCAGCTGAGAAAATTCGTTGTCCACTGCATGAAATGTAGGTACATATAAGTTAAAGCTAAGTCCAAAAGATACCGCAGCTTCCGAAGCTTACTTCACAGCAAAAATGGGAATTTAGGTTTTCAATGCATGACATTATGGATGTGTAGATGAAGTTATGTAAAGCTCAGTGAAAAAGGAAAAAACAGAACTAATTTATCACCTACAGAAAAGTTTTTTTTTTTTTTCTTTTTTACCTCTGAAAATTCATTATATTTTAAGAAAAGGTGTGTTTGGGAGAAGTATTCTGTATTTTAGTAGAAAGCTCTATAACTTTCATTCCTATGTAAAAACTGTGAAGTACAGTAGTTTGAAGCTCTAATGGATTCACGCGGAGTTGCTAGAGCAAATAAAATTTGAGGAAAACTACTTACTCCTTGGAGAAACAAAGGAAACCTCTTTCTGGAATACATGTATGTCATAGGCAAGAAATGTTTAAATTGAAGAAGAATCCTGAGAAGAGCTAAGAGTTGTATGCTTGTGCATATTATTTAATTTAATAGGTCTTTTTCTGTAATGTGGCCTATAAAGATATTGGCAAGATAAAACTCGCATTTTTCTTGAAGCAAAATGAAAAATTTCCAGTACAAAGTTTTGTCTTCCTACTTATTTTTTTTATCTCTTATCTCATATAGGGAACCGCCACTTCCTGCCTACTTCTCCTCTCAGGGATTACGGAGACTCACAGGGCAATAAACATCGAAGGTCTAGATCTGCAAGTGTGCGATTTGTCAATGAGGCAGATAATTGGGACCAGGTACAGAACATGAATAGAACTTGCTTCCCTAAACAGGCAATCTGTGGTCACCAGATTCTTTGGTTTTACATCAAATGAGGTGATTCTGATGATGCAACTAAGAATGTTTCAGCTATGAAGTGTGCTTTCAATGTTACATGCCACTTTTTATTAGGCAGTCACCTCTTGTATCTGTCGGTGCCATGAAGTGTCATGGAAATTATTATAGAGAAAGAGATGCAGATGGTGGTAATATCTAAAGTAGAATATGACAATCTGTGTATATTTTAGGCCATCTATGAGAAAGAAAAATAATCTCTGGATAGCCTGTTTGGTCTGGAGAAGAGAAGACTGAGAAGGGATATCATTAATGATACAAATATCTGAAAGGCCAGTGCCAAGAGGGTGGTGCCAGACTATTTTCAGTGGTGTCCAGTGACAGCACAAGGAACAATGGCCATAAACTCAAACACAAGAAATTTCACCCAAACATGAGGAAGAACTTTACACTGAGGTTTGCAAAGCACTGGAACAGGCTGCCCATGGAGGCTATGGAGATTTCCTCTCTAGAGACTTTCAAAACCCACCTGGATGAGTTCCTGTGTAACCTGTTCCAGGTGATCCTGCCTTGGCAGAGGTGTTGGACTGGATGATTTCCAGAGGTCCTTTCCAACCCTAATGATTCTGTGATTAACATTCACCTACCTACATGCTGGGGTATGAAGTAGTTGTAAAGCGAATTGTTCTGCTTTAGTTAATGGCACAGAGTCTTAGTGCTTTTGCTGTTTACTTCAGTGTAGCTTGGACTGATTTTGAGCCAGGTAGTTCTTCATCTTAATTCTAGGTCTGACCTGTGAGTGCAATAATTTGACCCTTTACTTCAGGCAGATGGTGGAGGAGAGGATGTGTACACACACTGGTAATTTTCGTATTTCATACATACTTCAACTTGTGTCTGCTTGCAGACTTCAGAAAAAATAAATCAATTACTTTAATGGCTAAGATCATAGTCTTTCTATATCCTACAGGTAGAGTGGAGATTTTACTACCTGTTTTTACTCTTTCAGACAGGGTGGATAGAGTTTCTTGAGTGAATTTCCTCTGTATCGACTAATTTGTCCAGGAGAAATTGATTATGACTAATACTAAAGAAACTATTGTAAGGTTGACTTTATTAAATCAGTATCAACTTCCAAATAATTTTAACTTGACTACAACATATTTTCTCAATTGACTTTTTTTTTTGAAAGCTACAGTAATTCCTAGACTTTTTTTTCACTCTGTTTCATGCTCTTTTCAGTCTAGTTTTCCTCTGATTCCTTCTCCCTCCAAGGTTGGTGTGTAATCTAATCTAATCCTTGGAAGGAAATAATGTTATATGGAAATCCTTCCTCATAAGCTTCTAAAAACCTTAGTACTATTTTAGGTTATTTCTATATATTCCATAAATATCTTAGAAATTTTATTAAGGGAGTTCTTACAATGCAGGCAAACTCCCTCATTTATATGAAGTAACTATGTAAGCAAGTAGGTTTTTTTCCCTGTTTTGATAACTGCTGGTTTATTCCTTACTCTTTTCAGTGAGTGAATATGGCTTTACGCTGTCATTAACTGTTTTGTATTAGAGGTAGTAATTGATCACATTAGGAACAGAAATTAGGACACAGATAAATTAGTACTGCTTAACTGAAGTTGTGGCTTCTTTTTTTTTTTTCTCTAACCATGGTTCCCCTTTATTTCCATTCTGACTCCTTCTAGCTAAGGTAATTTTGAAAATGTGCTATATTTTTTCGAAGTCTTCTAGGTCAGGTTGAAATTTTTGGTTTATCACACAGGGGAGGTGGTAGAGCCTGTGTCTGAATGTTCATGGTGGGCAGCTGGATTGTGGAAGATCTGGGTTTAAATCTTAGGCATAGAACAAAGGGATATTATAAATCAGGGTTTTGCATAACAATGATCCCTTAAAACTTTGACTCTAAATTGGGAGCCTGCTGAATGAGGGAAATGGGAGGTTTTACAGAGGAAAATAGGCTTGTGTTTTGGGGTGTGGTTTGTTTTTTTTTTTCCAAGCTCTGAAAAAAAGGGTATGTAAAGTCTTGGGCAAAGTAAAATACCTATTCTTGGTGTTTTGATAGTTTCTGACTACATCATAGTGTTCTACTTTTTCACTTTCAATTTCTTATGTCATCTATTTATAGTAAGGTATATAGGTGGGCAGAAGTTTGTTTCACCTATACTAGCATTTATTAGCATGAAATGTGTTTCTCCTGACTTCACCTGTTCAGATCTTTCTACTTGCTTTTCACTAGGTTTAAAAGTAGGTGTAGTTTCCAAGATCTGAACCACAGAAAAAAACCGAAGTTATGAAACTTGGTTTATCAAATAAGTTACTGAAAGTTAACTGAAAGTTAAACTTCAATGAGCATGTGTTGTGAAGGGTTGAAAATGAAGTATGCAAACCTCATCCACGCTCAACTACAATTAATGGAATTTTATTATTTTGTAGTTTATTTTTATCTGTTTTATTTAAAAAAATGTGTGTATATATATAAATATATATATATGCATCTATATGTATATATATGCAGATATTTTGGAATATCACAGGAAAAGAGGGTTCGTAAGCCTTGGAATAATTTGTGTATTTTAATTTACAGCTGCATTCTTTCCACCAGTCTCTTCGAGATCTCAGCAGTGAACAAGTTCGCTTAGGAGATGACATCAGTCGGGAGCTTTCAAGGAGAAATCGGTATAAACAGAATATAACTCCATGTGAAGGATAGTGGAAAATAATTCTTAAACTTTTCTTAATTTCAAAAAATCATTTTGGGGAGAGTGAGGGATTGCACAACGTGTAGATAAAAGCAGTATTATCAACTGCTTAATTTATGCCACTTTTTGCAGTATTTAGAAGTGTAAATATCACCTGTCAGTTCCAGTTTGTATAGTATATGTTGATTTTTCTCACCTTTTTTAATATATGGAGAGCTTAACTGGGACTTGGGAATTTATTTTATTACAACTTTGCTCATTTGTTCTTGGTACTGGAGTCCCTTGAGGGCAAGCTCTCATGCAGCCCATAAAGTACATACTTTCTCAACATATGGTGCTTTACTGAATAGGAATAACAGGAATTAGACTGATAATTCCTAGTAGGAAACTACTGTTCAGAAGGACTGTGTAGATGTGTCCATAATTTTTTGCTTTTTGACCTGATACCTAGCTGATACCTAGATGTGCTGTTGTTTCACTTGAGGAATGGAAATGCTTTTTATCATGAATTTTCCACTTGAGGCTTGTCTCTAATTTTACTAGGAATTTAGAGGCTGTAGAACAAACTGAAGTAGCATAAAATTCCAGGAGGTTGTTGCTGCTTAAAACTATCATGGTTATTTAGTTTTTGCACTGTAGAATATTGTTTTACTTATACTTTTCTATGAAGGACTGATGCTGAATTAAGAAAGACTCTAGAAGAATTGTCTGAAAAGCTCACTGAGTCCCAAAGACAAGAAACGGTGAGTGTGACTAATGTGAAAAGATTATTTCTATTTGGTGTTCTAAGCAGGGTGTGGGCTTCTAGTTTCATGTGTATGTTGGTCATTGGTATCACATATTGATATGTATATCTGAACATGATCTTATTTAGTCTACTATAGATTGTTGCAATATTACCTTTCCATAATGAAATCAGCAAGACAAGTTTTATATTTCAGATACTTGTTTCAGTTAAAAGTGGGTGTATGTCATGGATTTTTGTGTTTCAAAATTCACAGCCTTGGAGAGAACTGCTTTTTAACTTTGAACTTTGGTTTGAATGCTATTATACTTAATGAAGCTACCTTTGGAAAGATACAAGTTTTCCCATGTTATGATGATAAATACTATTGTTTCTTCTTCCTGCCTGCCTCTCTCCCCATCCTTTTTAATCCTTACCATCTGTGTAGCAAAATAGAAGGAGTCTGTTTGAGCTGCACTCTTCTGAAGGCTTTGTGACAAAATGTAACAATGGAGGCAGGACGGCCATGACAGTCTTCTTTTTTGTCTCCTGTATCTGCTGGAAGCAGACTAACTGCAGGTTATATTACTTAAATGTGAAAGAGATCTGCTGTTGAGATGGAAGTCGAACAGCATATTGCTGTAGGAACAAGAGAGGTTGAGAATCTTCCCAGTGATTAGTAGGTGAGAATCCTGTAGGTAGTTCTTGACACATAAGACTTGAGTGTATGCTTTATATAAGTATTTATTGTGGTATCAGTAGCAATGCAGAATTTTCAGAAAAAAGTGTTGTGTGTCCTTATTTTCCCACTGGTGATTCATCTTGCCCTAAAATAGCATGAGTTGGTACTAAATGCTCAGTCAAGGGCTTTAGTGATATATTTGTCACTGATAACAATATTGTTGCCACTAACCACTTGTTGATACCAGCAGACTTAATAAATGTACTTTTTTTTTTTTTTCTCTTTCATGTACCAGGAAATTAGCAAACTCAATAAGCTTTAACTAAGGTGGTTCTCAAGAAAATAGCTGCTACAACTTGCTATGCTGCAGCTGTTCAGTACCTTTGAATGAGAGGAACAAACCTTCCTCAATTCTCTGGAATGCAAGCATCCACTGTCTTTTTATTAATAAAAGAAAAAACTAGCTCTTTGACCTCCTTTAGTAGGATTTCAAGATGTGAAATTGAATGTTGCAGTTTTTGACCTAAGAGAAGCAAAAAATAAGTGATGTGAAATATAACAAGGAAGTCTTCTGTAGTCTGCCAATGGTAAGGGGAATACCGGAAGACTAAGTCTCTTAGGTGGGAAGGAACAATATCCTCCAATAATGAGCTAGAAAAATTGAAATGTTTACTGATACTCTTTTAGTGAAGAGAAATGCTGCAGTAAGCTGCAGTGATATGATTTGCATGTGTAGGACTAGTAAGAATTCAGCTGGAATATTCTGCTCATTGATGCTTATTAACTTTATGAAGAACATTGGTCAAATGGAAAGAGGAGAAGGAAATAAAAAATGGGAAAAATAAAAAAGGCCACTCTTTTGAAGACTTCCTTGAAAAGATAAAACAATTTCTGGGGTTCAATTTGCAGGAGAAATATTTTTTTTTTAATTGTTTTAGGTTGTTTCTTGTTGGGTATGTTTTGTTTTCCTTCCTAATTTTTATTGAAGGAGGTCACTAGTTCAGAATTTATTTTTGTTGGAATTTATGATTCTTAGAGCCTTTTTAATGCTGAATTTGAATACTTTAGGACCCACAACACAGTGAATGCATATTACCTTTAAAGAGAGCTTTTCCACCCAATATAAAAACCAGAGGACATCTAGGATGGTGACACAGGCATATTTGGATGCCTGTTTCATGTCAAGCACTCTCCATGGCCTTGTACTTGAGAGTCTATGTGCAACTTTAATATAAAGACTTGCAGGTTCTGTAACTCTATATTAAAATCTCTTTCTTAACAAGACATTTTGTGAGATTTCTTTTTTCTTGAAAAGGGTTTGAAAGTTTGCTGGAGGAACGCCCATAAGCAATAATACAAATACTTAATTTATGGTTATATAAGAGAGCCCTCTTGGATATTTTGTTGTAATCTCTTGGATAGAAGCACATCCCAAATGGCACAAGATGCTGATCTTTATACATAAATGTTCAAATTAAGTAGATGCTTACTTGAGATGATGCCATTAGAAAGTAGTTGTAGGCTGTGTTTCTGGAAAAAGACAGCAATGTCAAGTGAAAAGGGACTTACATGGAGTTAGTGTGGTTTCAATATCTCAGAGAGCAAGGATTATTGTCAGATAAGGAACTGTCCTTCAGAAGATCTGATATAAGGATTTTTGGTACTGCACAGGTGAGTTGTAAAAGGTGTAACACACATTAGCATTTACCATGAGGGAAAAGTTTACCATTATTTAAAGTGATATCAATGAAAAAAAATTTGCTGTTTTTGTGAATTTAATACTCCTGTTTTAAGTATGCATTGATGATAAAGTGAGTCATACAAGAAAGGCAGCAAAAATCTGTTGAAATAGGTTTCAATTAGCAGGACTTGTGCACTAGAGATAACAGTTCAAAGCTGAAAAACAGGAGAGAAATTCAAGAAGTGGGATGCCCCTTTTTGAAAAGTAAGCATCCAGCATCTGCCACAAGATTATATTTAGCTGCATAGCTTAAATGTCTCCCTTGTTTTAGAAAGGACACTCTATTCTTTGTGTTTAATTGCAGAGAAGCAGAGGGAACTTTTTGATAGCCTAATCCATTTTCACAGATTTTGCTGCTACCTGAAAGCTTTATGTGGAGACATAGCTCTAGTCATCATCATCATTCAGATGGTCTGTGTTGCTAAAAATGCACGCTTGAAATCACATTCTAGTATGTCTGAATGCAGTAATTTACTGCTGGTATTTCATGTCATTTTATGGAGCCTCCATATTCTTTGTACTGTTCTTCAGCTTGTCTACACTAAGCTTTTTTATAAGATTCAGGGGTCAAGATACGTACTTCTGTGGTAGGAATCTTGTCCTGAGTCAGAGTCATCTGGGACAAAGGAAGACAAGCGAGTTTTAGAGTTTGCTCTGCATGTACTAATTAATGAGTTAACACTTAACTGTTTCTAATTTTTCTCATTTTAATCCCTGGTGTTGTATGTTACAGGCTCTGTGACAAACTGAGGAAGGTCAGAGAGGCTACAAAAACAGGGAACATAATTTTTGTGGGATGTAACGCCTTGCTAAAGTGCCCATATACCCATGCATGGTGTGGGAAACAAATAGATTTAGAAATTTGTGTGCAGTCGCAAGTCTTGAATGTCTTTGAAGTTAGAGAGCTGCATGATTGAAATGTTATCAGGAATAGCAAAGTGCTTTTGGGAAAGACAGACCAGAAAGGCAAGGTGATGGAGTAGCCCATTATGTAAGAGAACAGATGGAATTTGTGGAGCTGTGCCTTGGGGGGGATGATGAGCGAGTTGAGGGTGTATGGGTTATTATAAAAGGGCAGATTAGCAAGGAATGATACTGTTGTGGATGTTTGTTACAGACTGCCTGATCAAGAGGAGATAGATTGGGCCTTTTAGAGAAAACTGAAAGTAGCCTCAGAATCACAGGCCCTGGTTCTCATAGGAGACTTCAACCACACTGACATGTGCTAGAGGAACAGCACAGCAAGGCACAGACAATCCAGGATGTTCTTGGAAAACATTGATGATAACTTTCTGATGCAGGTGATGGAGGAACCAGCATGGAAAGGTGTCCTGCTGGACATTATGCTAACTAACAAAGAAGGTCTGGTTGGAGATGTGAAGGTTAGGGGCAGCCTTGGCTACCGTGAGATTGTGGAGTTCAGTCCTCACTGCCAAGGCCAGCCCTCTGGAATCCTTGACCCAGGAGATGAGGGAGAAGGTCCAGAGAAAGGAAGACTTTGTCTTGGTCAATGAGAATCATTCAAACTTGACCTCAGCAAATCTGTGGGCCGTGGTGGAATGCACGTCCATGCACTCAGATGTGCACTCTTGCACTCCTATGAGAGCAGAGGGAACTGGCTGACATCATTGCTGGGCCACTCTCAATCATCTTTGGGAGGTCATGGCAATCAAGAGTTGATGCCTGAGGAGTGGACGAAAGTCACTGACACTTCAGTCTTCACAAAGGGCAGAAAGGAGGACCTAAGGAACTACAGCTTCTCCTCAGTTCCTGGAAAGGTCATGGAACAGCTCATCCTGGAGGCTGACTCTAAGCATGTGGAAGATGGAAAGGGTTTCAGTGTAGTCAACATGGATTCCACCACAAGGAAATCTGCTTAACAAACGCATTTGCCTTCTGCAGTGGGATGATCCAATGGGACAATCCCCAATGGATGAGGGGAGAGCAGTGGATATTGTCTACCCTGGACTTCAGCAAGGCTTTTGACACTGTCTCTCCTGATATTTCTCAGGGAGACCAAAGCAATTTGTCTGATCCCTGACACAGTGTTCCAAGAAAGTAGGTTCTTGTTTAACACGTTTTTAACAATGATATTTGCCAGCAAGTTAAACTACAAGTTAATGACCAGCAATGGGGATGTAAGATTTTTGTTATATTTGCAGATGAACTTCAGGTATGTTGGGAAACAGAACTGAAATCCAGAATCCAGTCTTGGATGTGACTTACAGGATAAAGCTTAATCGCTGTAAAATTCAACAAGGAAGACTAAAATTGTGCTTTAAGAAGAACAGGTAATTTTAGAGGCAAGGGAATCAAAGTTGTTAAGATTTCTGTGAATGTTTTTGAGCAGATTATATAGACTTGTAGAAGAATGATATAGATATAAAAAGTCGTGTTGAACCAGGCAGCAAGTTCGCTAGCCTTTGAAGATCCTCCCAGCCTCTTCTTTCTGTGCTCTCTGCACAGAGAATATGAGCTAACAATATACTAGGTATACTAACTATAATTTTGTAATAGAAGGGTTTTTTTTTCCCCAATAAGTGGCATCAAGATGTTTGGTGGTTTGTTTTGGTTGTGTGGGTTTTTTTTTTTTTTGTTGTTGTTGTTAAAGAGGATTATAGCTGTAATGCTGAAATTTCTATGCATCTGAAAAATATGATATATAATACATATTTTTCAGTATCTTGTTAGAAATAACACAACAATTTTATTCTGGAATCAGTTGAAGGAAGTCAAAAGCAAGACAAATCACCTGATAAAGTTGCTTTCTTGCTGTGAGTTAGTGAGAATTTGCAATGAAGTCTGAAGTTTGCAGGAATCTAAAGCTTGTGCGTGCTGTGAGCTAGACCTGTGACAGTGAGGAAGGTACTGAGCGCTCCTTTTGAGTGTCATCTTTGGGGTGATGTTACTTTTGAATTTTTTGTCAAGTCAAAATTAGAAGTTTTCTTCTTTGATATCTTTATTGTTTTCTTGCTTAACTTCCCTTGAAAAAGATGCATGAGAGAGCTGAGAAAGCCTTCAGAAACACATAGCCAAAATTTAAAAAAAGATGTAGAAACATTACTGTTTCATTTCTTTATTTTAGGTGTAAATGGGGAAAAGGATGACAGCTTATTTCCTGGTTTTTGGCAAAGATACAAGTTTACTGACAGTGTTGTTTTCTGTTGCTACTACATACTAAAATTGTTTCTGATAGCTGGAGTATTTTGTGACTTATTAAAAGTAAACCTAAGTAGTACTTGTCAAAACAAGCATTATGATGTGGTCTTTATTTTTTATACGTTAGTTTTTAGTCTGGATTATGACTGCAGAGCTTTCATAATGTACGTGAAGGAGTGTGGTTTGATGCAGTACATTTCTAATGCATCTCCTGATGGTTTTAGGAAAAATACAACATTCCAAACTGTAAGCTGACTATTTATCTGACTGTGCAAACAAGAAATGTTTTCCAAAGGATGTATTCTGTTGTAAAGAAAAAGACTGTTTCATTTTTTAAACCTTGTGAAGCCCAGAATATGTGTAACCTTAGTTATGTTTCTGTTGCTGCGTGTGCGTGTTGCTCAAGATAAAATTTTCTATGTACACATATGCCTAGTGCTAGTAGAATTTTCTTTAACAGAGCAGGATGAGAACTTGTTCCCCTCCATGTACGTCAGAAAGTAGTAGTTGAATGGTGGGTTTTTGTCTTTCTCTTTTTATCTTAATACCATTTGGTAATAGATATATTGCTTTCTAGTGGATGTTTAAAATAATGAGTTTTAGGGTAGGGAGGAAATGATACATAAATATTTGTCTTGCTAATTTTTAACAAAATAAATTTAATTTGCTGCCTCAAGAGGGTGCTGTCTGCTAGCAGTTTAAATTGCAAAAATGAAGTAATTCTGGTTATTGTAGTTTAAGATTGAGCTATTGTGTTCATAATCCCAATTTCTTTAATAAATATCTACTGTTATTTGCAATAATTTCTACATGGATTCATAAAACATTGGGAAAAAGGTTTAAAGTGATGTAATTATTTTATATTGTTATAGTCATTCTCTTGTACTTTGCTCTTGTCTACTACTTTTCACTCACAGATTTCAGAGCAGGAAAGAGGCAAACACTGGTGTGTTTTGCAGACTGGAGATGTGAAAGAAATATCCCTTGAGAGGTTAATCAGGCTTGTGACAGAGAAGCTAAGATTTTTATATTGCAGCTTCATGTTAGGCTGCACTAAACTTGATATTGAGATATTTAACACTAGAATAGAACGACCACTGTAGAGGAAAATATGCTTATACCTAAAGAAGGATATTGCTGACAACATAATTGTTTGGTTCCCTGCTTGAGTGCTTCTGGAGTACTCACTGCTGTAACTGGTTATTTTCTCTATCATTTTAAATCTTTTTTAATAAAATAAAAATTCTTTTCTTTTTTCTTTCCGCCCCATACTCTATTTACCTTTTTGCCATTGTTACTTTCAGATGTAGTAAAAGGCACACTAATTGCCTACAGTGTGTTTTTTTTTCCTTTTGAAGGTATCGGAACGCGTAGAGAGAAGACTTCAGGAGATAGAACAAGAGATGCGTGCTGAAAGACAGCTTGTAGAAAGGCGCCAGGACCAATTGGGACATATGTCTCTCCAATTACAAGAGGTATGCAAATGAAAACTTCCCCTGTATTTAGGATTTAATTGGGAATGTGTTGCATTTGCAAGCCTGTGTACCTGTCAAACTGGCAGAAGTGCTCATACCTGTGGCACATTTTTTTTTTTCTATCAATCCAACTCAGCTTGTTTTGATGACTAGATGATGCCAAGTACAGTCTCAGTTCTTAATTACATTGTCCTGACTATGTTTAGACCTTTTTGGTAACTTCCACAGATGTTCTAAGAATCTACCCCTTATGCCCTTCCTGAAATCCCAAGCAAACAAAAGCAAATCATTAGCTGGGTTTTCTCAATTAAAACATTTTGTTTTCTAAAGTATGAACACTACTTGCAGTGAACAGTTTATTTTAAATTTATTTCAACAAGCAATCAAATGCACTGCAGTGACCAGGCAGCTTTTCATTGCTTTCCAGTTTCATTCAACAGTATCTGATGAAATATAAAATATCATTTAGGAGACAGAAATGTTTATAAAATAAATTAAAATTTGAGACAGCTGCTGGCTTTTTTTTCTGCTTGTTTTAGGAAATGTATGAAAAATGATTTCTCAGATTTTACTCCTATTTTGAAAAATCTGTCTTAACATAGTGTAACTTTTTATTTTACTTTGCCTAAGATATTTTTTGCGATGTTATCTCTAACTATGCAATAGAATATTATTGTTGAGAAGAAATGTACAATTCCTTGTTTTTCACTTTCAGTATTAGCAACAGTATACATGCTTTTTGGAAGGTGGTATACTGTGCAGTGATACTGAGGAATTTTAATTTAGAATGATGCCATGTATTTCATGTAAAGCTAGACACTGTTCAAAGAGGTAATATTTTAGAAGGTAAGATTCTTTGTTAATATAGATAAAAAGTAATCAAAAAGTTATCAAAAGGCTTGTAGTCCTTCTTCTAGTATTTCAGAAAGACTTACTGTTTCATTTTTCCCCCAGTTGGTGTCTTAGTGGGTGAAAAGAACTGGAGTGCTGAATTTCAGTTTTCGTTTCTCTTTAATATGCCCACATCCATTTCTAGATTCTTCGGTTGTGCCTTACGCCCGGTAAAGGAATGCTCACTGAAGTGAACTGGTGTGATTTCATAGTGTTATCTACAGATTGGAGCAAACTTTTTTTATCCTTTTAAAGGGATGATGACTTGTATCTCTAAAAATACACTGCTATGGTTTCCTTAGAAGGAAAATTTGACTTCAAGTGAATAAGTTCAAATGTAGTTCAAAGAATTTTCATATGGTCTTTCACAGATCATATGAATGATCATGGTCTATGTGATCATGAGCCTTCAGGCTAGGTACTTTTTCTTTTAGTTGCTCATCTTTTGAATTTTATGCAAAATGAATATGAAATACTAAGTACATCCCAGACCTTCCATTCCCCTAAGCTGTCCAGCTGTGAATTAAGATGGTTTAATCCTTTCTCCTGCAAATTCTATATTATTCTGTATATATTTTTGGGAGTTATTTTTCCTGTTCTAAAATACAGTTAAAGTTGTTGTATTTTAGAAAGAATGTACTTGAATTGCTTTGTGTACTTTTGCCTAGCCTAGTTACAATAAAATAAATATTTTGCTACAATTGTTATTTGAAAGAAATATGTTTCTGCATAATTTTAAGAGTTTATTACTTTGTTGTTCTGTTTCTTGTCCTTTGTAGTTTGCATTGTGAGTTAGATGGACTCTCAGCTCTGTCAGTGGCCTCAGTCTTGTGGTGATCATTGGATGGGTGTGATGCTCTATTGAAGTCTATTTCTGTTTTATTTCTTCAACATGCTTCCCAAGTAATATTAATGGAAAGGAGGGTAGTGTTTGGTCTGAATTTTGAAATCCTGTCATTTAATATAGCCTGGACGATTTACAGATAAATGGTGTTTAAAGCATTTGTGGCTATTTGATTTTTTCATTAGTTTGCCTGTTCCACATTTCAAATCAGATAAAATCAAATTTAACTTCTGGATGGGACCAGTAGTTGGTTTAATTAAGAAATCTTGTGAAGTTTATGTGAGGTTTAAGTGTTATTTTTTTAAGGAAAGTGCAGTGCATGTAACTGACCACTACTTGTCAGTGTTCTACCATCTTAAGAGAATCATCTTTCTAAATTGCAGTTATTAAATTATATATTTTCAGGCTCTAACTGAACATAACGATACATTTGTTTTGGTCCTACCCTTGTCTGTCTTTTCTTTCTGTCAGTGTTTTGTATAATGTGCAAACTTCTTGTTTGTATTGTAGTATTATTATAATTACAGACTGATTATTAACAAAGATGGTATCTAGTGATATTGTCTATACTGATGATAGCTCTATACTGACCATAAATAAAGCTTTACATATAACATTTTACATCTTTCATTTCTAAATCTGCATTTTTACTTTTAATTTGCAGTCTGTGCTGTGTGTAGGTGGATAAAAATTATTTTCTCTACAATTTTATGTATCTTTTAACTTTGTGTGTATTGATGCATTTAAACAGCAATTACTGCAAATTAGAAAATAGCAATTAGCAAAAAAAATCATGCAAATTTTACATCTTCAATTATTTCTAAATTCCTGATACAAACGTGTCTGATTAGAAAAGGAAACGAACAAATATGCTCATCTTGCCAGTGCTATAACATGTATATACATGGATTGCTTTAACAACCTTATTTGTTGTGTAAACTAGAGCTATTTTGAGATTCCTCAGTGCTTTTTTTTTTTAAACATAAAGTCACCATCACCTCTTGTTGTTTTTTTGCATTTATGCATCTGTGTTCTAAAACAAGAGCAAGTATCATTCTGAAAAATGGGCTTTAAAGAGCTTTCATATACATTGGGTATCCTGGATAACTTTACAAAATTCTGCGCTTAGCTTCCTGGATTTTGGTGAAATGTGTCCATGTGTTCATGCTTTGTAAGCTTTAGGTGAACAGAATAATCAGGACATTTTGAACCCACTGACTGTGGTAAGGCAATGACTATAGCAACTGGATAGGCCAGGAAGCATTTTATAACTTTGTACAGCTATATGCTTAGATTCTGTTTGCCTCCCACTGCAAATACTGTGAAGTGCAAGAAGCTGGTGGACAGAGTGGGGTAAACTGATGGTCAAAAGTGTTATTGAAAATTCTTTTTTGCATATGTTTTTCTCAGATCTTTTTAGACAAACATAAACTTGATCTGTGCTCTGAGCCATCTGGATATTTTGGTGCATTGTTGATACTTGCTCTTTGGCTCTGTGCTATGCCACCTGTGGATAATGGTTTCTGTTTTGATTGTAGTTTGAATCTGACTCTTGGAACACAAGCAAGTCGCATATTTATCTGTCACTGAAAGAGCTAGGTAGTCTGTAGATGCCTGGCTGATACATCCAGGTAGCATACTTGGACCCATGCTAGTCACTAATGTAGCAGGTTAGGGAAAGGATTTTCATTCAGATTAGGATGTGGTACGTTTTTGCCTTATTTTAAAATATAGTGTGAGGCTGGTCTGCTTGTGTATTTCTGATATTATGAATAACTCACTGACCTGTTGCACTTTGAAAGAGCAAATTGCAGTTTGTGGTCTATGCATTGCTTTCAAATAATCTGGTTTTATTTAAAAAAAAAAAAAAAGGCAGCACAGCAAAACCAAACTAAGACCAAACCCCAAACCCTTAGAAAAGTTAGCAGTCTTAAATTGCAGTGAAAGTTATGATTTGCTCTTGAAAGATTTTCTTAAGTTGGAAAGATTGAGAATTGTTGTTATAGAATCCTCCACTTAGTTTTCCTCAAGTATAGGAAAAATTCATCTGTCTAGCAGGGAGTAAATTATTTTATCTTTTTGAAGTTTTGGGATTTGATATGTTCTGTATTTATATGGATGAGGTATACCAAGTTAGGGTATACCAGTTAGGTTTGTATTCTAATACTGTCTTATGCTAGTGAGCTCTTCATAAAGACCTGTAAGAAATTTTCTCTTTGGTCAAATCAAAAATTCATCTTGCCTGACCACCTAGGCAGGCAGTGGAATATCTAGCTGGTCCATCCCAAAAACATGCTATGAAAACCTTTTTACATGAAAGTTCTGTTTTCTTGTTTTCTCCTCTATATCTTCCCCCTCCAAGGCCTTGTCAACCTCCTCCTTACCAACCTCAATACTAATGCTTTCAAAAGAAGGATCTTGGTGGGCGAATCCTATTGACTCTAGGCCTGTTACCATTCCTTGATACTTCAGCTCTTCTGTGCAATGTCTGCCTGTTGCTTGGGAGCCATCAGGGAGGAATGTGTGCTGGGACTGTTGTCCTTAGCATCCCCTTCCTAGTTTCCATTTTTGGCATTTGACTTCCTCAAACCCTTCATTTGGAGACAACAAATGAAATCAAAGAATCAGTGGGGTCTTTACATGTTTTGTTTGTTTCTTTCTTTTTTCCCAAGAGAAAGCTTACATAGAGTTATCTTTAGTAGATAAAAATAAGAATGGCACAAATCAGAAAGAGAGAATTATTTAGAAAAGAGTACTGGAAGGAGGGAAAACATAGAATTAACTATTACCTATGCAATTCCTGAATTGTCAGTAACAGCTGATGTTTGTTGGGCTGCGGATGACCAGATTTTGACTGACTAATTGATTACCTACCTAACACCTACTGGAACAATGCATGTATCTCAGTTGAAGCAGTGCATATATAGTATGTTTAACTCCTTATATAATCACTTTTTTTTTGTAGTATTTTAACTCTGGTATATATATATATGGACTTAAAATGAAATAGCTGTGGGCTCTTTTTACAATATACAGAAAACAAAACTGAATGTTATATTTGTAGTATCAGTTACAGGAAAGACTGTCTTTTTATTTTAAATTATTGCTATTTAATAGCCTAAATATCAGTCAGGGATCCTGATAAGTTGAAACAGCATATTTATTTCTGTGGTTTCTTCTTGGAATTAAGATGTACTACTGATGCAGAGACATACTTTTTGCCTTCAGCAGGAAAATCTTCAGAAATTTTAATAGTATTTCTAGTTTCAGCCCAGTGTTAATGTTTTCCTTATCATGCTCACATCTCCAGGCAAATCTGTACACAAAAACATGCATTTTTAATACTATGTTAATTCTTAATTTAGTGCCAAAATATGTTTGGCATAAAGTTGACTGTATATAACAGAGCTTCCAATTTTGCTAGTAAAAATGGAGCTCAATTTGAGATAGTACATATCATATATTCAAAGTAGGCTTTTCTGTGCTGGTGCTTCTGATCATTAAAATAAACAATCCAAACCAAACTACTCAAAGAAACAAAAGAAACCTAAAGAAAAACCCCAAACCAAAACCTAACCAACTTGTGCAATAATGGCATTGGTTGAAGTGATGCTCTTTGACTTTCTTTCATGTAGCTTTTTGGGACTTCTGCGGAGAGTATTTTTGAGTAAAATATGTGCAGTTTTGAGTTTTATAGTTGACTGGAATGATTGATTTAAATCTCTACTGAATACTTAGGGAAATACCTTAAATATGTGACAGTCTTCTAGTATCTGATTAGGAATTGTATGACTAAAACTGTAACTTTTTGTAGCATAATATTTGCAGTGATATAGTTATGATTAATATCTTCCACAGTCTCAGTTTTTAATGTAAGCTATTCAAGCAGCAGAGTAATCCAAACTATACTGAAACCATTCTGTTTCCTGAGGTGAGGATATAAGAGTGGGATAAATATATAAATCCATTTATTTTCTCTAAAAATTTTATTTTCTCTAATCTCTACTTATAAAACCAAAACTTTTAAAGCTGAAAGCCCAGCTTCATTGAAGTTGATTAATAATCATCTTGCACTGTTTTCATACTGTGAAGTCGTTCTCCAGTATACAGTGGAAAGAAAATGTTCAAAAACTGAATGAAATTGCACTATCTATAGAGGCAAATTTCAGGGATATTTGTTAAAGGAAATATTCCTTTAAAATGTGAAATGAAAATGCTGCTTGGGAAGAGCAGACTGGGAAGAAGAAATTTCTTTCTTGACAGGCTATTTTTTTTTTTTTTTTTGTTCTGTTTTAGTTTTAGCAAGGAATTGTGAAAGGAATTGATGTACTTATGCTTCAGGATACGAGATGAAAGTAAAAGATTTGTGCTAAGGTCTCCAATTAATTGATTTGTGACTAGTGTGAAAGACGGTCGATTATGTTGCACAGATAAAGAACATTATTTATTAACAGTTGATCAAATTCATGGCAAACTATCAGTATATGGCTACTGATCTCTCTCAGCTGATATTTAAAATGAGCCAATGACATTGTTATGACTTGAGACATCCAGACTTGGGTTGTGTATGTTGCAAATTGTACATGTCATTCATGTCTGTCGTGTCTAATGCTTCCTTTGCCGGTGATTGTCCGTGTTCTGCAAATAATGTTGGTTTGCAGAGGGAAAAGATTTTCAAATTGATATCCAAGGCAATATTATTTTTGTAAGATACTTTAGAAAATGTGCATATGTGGTTTTAGATACCTCAGTCTGAGAGGGAACAGGAAAAATCCCCATGGATTTGTTTTGTTTGTTTTTTTGTTATTGCTATTGTCAAAGTAGGGCACATCAATGTCAATAACTTTTGATCAGGAACATTTCAGCTGATTCAGTTGGAATACTGTGATTACACTGTAATACAGTGTAATACTGAAGCATCTGTCCAGATTCAGATAAAAATTACCTTTTCCTTTTTTTTTTTTTTTTTTTTGAGTTCCAACACAACTTGTGGTAGTGTTTCATTGTATTTCATAACATTCACACTTTATATTAGATAATATACCTATCTTCTCTGATATGTGCACAACTAATCTGTAGAGGATCTGCCTTTTAGACCTTCATCTCAAAGGTGTTTGGGGTCAAGCTTAAGCATCTGGAGCTCTATACGTCGGAAGGATGTTAGTGCTAGTTTAGACTTTGTATTTGTCCCTGTTCTCTGCATGGGTGTGTTTATATATGCATGGACTTATATTTATTTTTTCATAACAATATACATTGGCTCTACATGGAAATACTAGATGCAGACATGCATAGAAAGCAGCAGATTCTTTAATTTTAACTGGCTAGAAAGACAGCTTCTGTAACCTTTGTAATGAAGTTTACCATGTATCTTTCTCCTCTAAAGGCTTTAAGGAAGCAAGATGCTAAAGCAGATGAAACAGAAGAACTTATGAAAAACAAACTTGTGAAATACGAAAGTGAAAAAAACCAAGTAAGACTTAATTTTTTCCTTTTTGTTTGGTTTTAAATGAGTGTGTAGTGTCATATGTTACAGTATATGCTTCCTTTTCAGAAAAACCAGCAGGACAAAACTTTCTTTACTCTTTAGGAATACAAGGTTTGGGTTTTTCTCTGCATCAGAGGCACTGTGAATATAGCTATGCTAAACTTGTGTCTTTCTTTCAAAGCTCTTTAGTTGTAGTGTTTTACTTCTAATGACTCTTCTATCCTGCTAGGCAGACAGATTTATAGCTCGGGGATTATCCTTGATTTCTTTCTCTGATTTGTCTCTAAATTAATATATAGTCTCCTGTTGCTTATTTGCAGCAGCTCAAAGGTGAATCTTTTCTTCATCTCTGCAACTAACTGATGCTGGTTATTTTGTACCATAGTTATTATTAATTGCTCTTACCGAATATGTTGCCATATTGCTCTCTTCCTGTTCATAGAAAACAAGATTTCTTGTATTTCTGTTCTAGCAGGATGGTAGGGCTGTTGTTATACCCCTTTATGCTAAACCTTTATGTAGTATTTTATGTTATGTTGCTCTCTTCATGCCCTTAATGCTGGTCTTGTTTACTTTGCTCATTTGCCAGCCTCTCAACATCCTCTTTGAGATTCCTATTTCAACAATAACAATTTCTGCTGTCTGGTCTTAAGTTTGATGACTATATCTGATTATCACAGTTTTAATATTATGTTTTTTTGGAAAACTGCTAATTTTATGCAATTCAGGGCACTTCAATTTTTCAGTCATCTTGTTTCCAGAATAATTCAAATACATCATGTTGTATAACACAGAAAAACCACAGATTTTACTAATTACCAGTTCTACCAATGCATGCCATCTTTAACACTTCTATGAATAAACTATGTAACAAAGGTGACTTCAAATACTAGATGTTCATTTTGAGTTTAAAAGTATGTTTCAAGTCCAGAGACAATGTTTGTGAAACTTTGTTAAAATTTACCTTTCGTTATTTTACTTTTAACTCAGTAAAAATTTGTTTTTTTGCTTTTTTTGTTCTGGATAATACAAATGACTTTGTATCTTCATGTGATACAGAATATTGTGCAAAAATTATCGACTGCAAGTTAAATTCTCTTAATGTAATTTAAATAAATATGGCAGGGATTTTGTAGAAATGAAGTTTGCTTTAAGATTTTGGACAAATAAAAATATTTCTATATTATACCTCGTTTAAAAAGATGCTTATATAGATTAATTTGCATCAGAATTAAATAGTTAAAATACCTTTTTATGCTATGATGCATATATTACTTTTCTATCTTCATCATCCTCTGAAATGAAAGCTTGAGCAGGAATTGGAGCAGTCCCGGAAAAAGTTGAATGAATCTGAAGGCAGTAGAGAAGTTCTTTTGCATCAGGTAACTGCTTTGGTGTGGTAAAAATATTAAAGTTTTCGTATTAGGCTGTATCAGAGTCTTTTTGCCTAATCTTCTTATTTTATACTCTGCTAACATTGTTTTGTGAGGGGAAAAAAGGAGAGACAGGTTTAAGCGTCTAAAACATGTGGACTGAGCTCTTGTTATACTTCTTCTGCTTTCCAAACTTTTATGTATATATGTTCATATATGCTAATTATAGTAGTGGTAGCAATGGTACGTTTCAGTACATAAACACATTATTTGTAACTCCCTTTCATAGTGTGCTTAGAAAAACTTCTGTATTAGTAATTATTGTTATGCAAAATGCATGCTATAATTGGTGAATTCGGATAAATCAATGACTTAGAGGTATTTGCTGTATTGCTGTATTTATAACATGTGATAAAAATATATAAGCAAATATCTGGAAAACTATCTAAAGCGTCCTCTAAACAGTAGCTATTGATGCACATATGATAAAACTTAGAATAGGAAGGAGGCAATTGGTATACTTATCTTTTGGCATTAGTTGTTTGACTTGTGTATCTCGCAGAAGTTTGAGTTGATTGTATTGCTGTTTTCAATTTAACTCAGTGTGCGTGGAATACAGGGTAATATGAATTAGAGGTATTTTTCTTCAATTCAATTTTAGCATATCGTATTTTCTTTATTTTCCTGTACATGATGTCTTCTTTGTAAGTGCTATCCTGTATATGATAGAAAGAAAAATGTAAAAAGCCTCACTGGATCTTAAGAATAAATACATTCTATTTTTAAGGAGCATAATTTAAATAAAATATATTGTTTATTAAATTTGTGTAGCTATGTAAAAAGACAATTGTAACATATACTATGGTAGCATTTTGTTTGGTTTAGAGAAATTAATGTGCAACTGTGATAAACATAACAAATTAAAATGTTTCCTTTAATTTTGAAAAATCACTTTGTGGCCTGTAATTAGGAAGTAGTTTGTCTTTTTTGTTTAAGATCTGCAATACTCTCAAGATTTATTTATAAATATTATTTGTGTGTAGTATTATTTCTTTTAATTCTTAATAAAAATATGGTGTTTGCTCTTTCATTCTGTTTTTTATTAAACCTTTGATACTTGTACCTACATTTTTAGATTGAGGACCTTCGTTCCCAACTTCTGAGAGCAGAAGAAGACCGTGTGGAATTGCAACATCAAATTTCACAAGCTGCTATGCATCGCCAAAGCTACCAGGATGTACAAGATGATGACAGGAGAGTTAGAGCAGGTACAACTCATGTTTCACACTAGAAGTCTACAAATTAGTTAGTAAGACTGGACATTAACTTTGTCTTAGAATTGTCTTAGTCTAATTCTTCTGTTGTTTCAGCAAAAGCAGTCACTTAATTCCTCAGATTTAAATTAATAAATAATGGCACCTGAATATTAACAGACAAATAGTGATGGCTTATTTAGGATAAAATATCTTGTTTTGCATGGTTAAAACAGATGAGGCAATTTCAGCACACTGGATAGTGTTTTTACAGAAGAAAAGCATTTGTATTATTTTTAAGTAATGATTTTTCGGAAACTTTGCATTTCAGTCCTTTTGTAATATTAATTCTGCCATCTTGAAAATCATAGCACGAGTCATTTACTAGGTAGTTTATAAGGCTGAGGACTTTTTGGTAGAATTTCTAAGGAAAAACATGTTCCTGAGTGGTTAAGAAAATTTTCCTCTGTGGTGTAGTCAGGACTTCTGTTTGTAGTATGTTGGAGTTTTAGAGTTGGAATAATTTTATTTAGAAGAAAAATACCTTAAGCAATTTCAAGATATAATTGCACCTTAAATTACCACTTTAGCAACTTCTTAACTTAATTGTTGGTTATCTATCTATAAGTAAACTTTTGAAACATAATCAAAAAGGCATTAGAGATAGTCTTTATCTTTCTCCTTATTAGCATGGAAATGCATTACTCATATACATACAGGAATAGTGACTCCAATTCCAGTGTTTATGGGAACGTTTAATTGGTTTGGCTAATGACTTATTTTTATATTTTCATACTTAACTACTGAATTATCTTGGTTTTTAAAATAGGACTCTGACTCCCTGTTTTACAA
This sequence comes from Pyrocephalus nanus, assembly GCA_038380795.1. Lineage (NCBI taxonomy): Eukaryota > Metazoa > Chordata > Aves > Passeriformes > Tyrannidae > Pyrocephalus > Pyrocephalus nanus. The sequence goes on along the minus strand of CM076265.1, from coordinate 43,050,770 downwards.
ATGTTATACAGAGCACTGGAAATTGGCTAGATCATGTACGTGGCTGAGCTTCAAAAATGTAACACAAAATAATAATTTCTATTGTTTTTTCTCCAATCAAGTTAATATTCTACTGAAAAGTCAATTTACTTGAAACAATACGCCTTTTATGTTAATGAGACCATGTTTTAGTTTTCCCATTAACAATATAATAATAAATCAAGGTGGTTGTAAAAGTATGAAGAAAATAAAAATGGACTGGAGCTATTAAGATGTATGCATATATTTATATAATTTTTGCAATTGTGTTTTACGTTGTTGTGTTATTTTTGTTTCTTCAAAGATACATGGGAAGAAGACAAATGGAGATATGTTTTTTTTATGCCTCTAATAGTTGTCTATGAATAAAGACCTTTGAATTTCTGGTTGAAGGAATTTATAGCTTAGTCTTATCAAAAACTTTGGTTTTACTTGTAGGATTCAGAAATAAAATTCACAGATAATGTGACTTCCAAATCAGGAGGTATTACTCTGGTGGAATAAAATCTTGGCCTTGAATCTTATGGCCCAATTTCATTTGCATCACAACTTCCCCATTGTTTTTTGCATCCTGTTTTATTTTTTTCAATTTTTGGGGGGTTTTGGGTGGTTTTGATTTTGCAGGGGGGGAAAGTGTGTGTGTGTGTGTGTGTGTGTGTGTGTGTGTGTGTGTGTAAGAGTGGAATACCCCTGTAAAATGACTGAAAAATACTGTCTCGTTCAGTAAAAGGTTATGATACAGGTATAGCCATTTTTCAGATATTTTGGTCAAAATCAGTAGTTATAGAACAGTCTCAAGTAGAGAAGAAAATTGCCAAAGAGAAATGAGATAAAATTAATTTACCACAAATTTCTACTGAGTCTGTTGTTCTGTTCCTGCTGTTTTACAGTAGCTGAAAGATACGAGAGAGAAAAGCAAGACCTGGAGAAACATATTTTGGAACTTAAAGCTAAGTTGAGTCATAATGCTGTAATGTCAGAGGTAGAAGAACTAAAGAGATGCATAGAGCGTAAGGACAAGGAGAAAGCACAGCTTGTAATGCACATACAGGTAAGTTTGGTTTTGTTGCTTTTCGTTTGGTGGTGGTTTGGTTTTTTTTGAAATAATTTTTCATCTGTTTAACATTAGATGATAGATTAAGGATTAATCTTTCAAACTAGGAGTTATTGCCATGGTCTTCTTTAATATGTAAATAACTTTGAAAGGTCATTTGAGTTTGCAGAGTTTTTTTCTCTTCCATCTTAATACCAAAAAAGGTATTTGCTATTGCTCATGATTTCATGCTTTGGATTACTTGTTTCCCATGTGCAAAGAAAAGGTGATCTGATTCTATCAGCAGTTATTGTTAATAATGGGTTTTGGAATTACTTTTATAAGACTTACTTCCTTATTCCCCATTCCATCATGCTTCAGAACTAAAGTTTAACTTCAAAAACTGAGATACCTTGTTGTACAAGATAGTGTAGTAGAGTAACAAAAGGAGGTCAGTGTTCTTATTTATGATAAACAATACTATTTAACATGATTCTCTGTGAAAAGAATGAAAGCAGCCTTTGGTACTGGAATTTTAGTTAGAAGACTTTTACCACAAAATTAGTAGGCAGTAGCCTTTTTTTTTAAGATGGGAGATTTCTGTATTTTTTGATCTTGTCTAGATTTGTCATTGGTAGTAAAGTGCCCGAACAGTAACTTCTCGCTCATAACTGTCAGAGAAATGAGGTTGTTTTCATAAATGTGTGTATTATTTCAGTATTCAAGGACTTAACATTTTATTGTGCTTGTACTGGGCATTCTATAAGCAAGGGGGTTTCTAATTTGTATATATTTTTCTAGTGAGGATACTTTGAATTGATGTCATATCACTTTGGAAATTCAAATGTAGAAATTTATTTTTTGGTGTTTTCATAGATTTACAGGACTATACTGCTCTTTTACCTTGTCAAGTCCTGAGGTGATTTGAATGAAACTAGTACATCAAATTACATTTGGAAAAAGTTACAATCTCAAAATAAGTTCCTACATGCTTTATGAAGTTTGGTCATGAAATAGGTTTAAAAAGACCTCCAATGCTTCTATAGAGGGTAAAACAAGCAGAACTCATATCCTGATGCCCATCAGCATTGGTATTATAGCTGGCCTATAAACTCCAGACTAACCCAAAACGTTCTGGTTTTTTGTTTTGTGGGTCCTGAGAAATTCCAGTTGTTTTGGAGGCAGGAATTATTGGGATAAAAACCTACAGAAAACCAATTACTTTAAAATTCTGCTTGTAGAACATGCTTTCTTAAGAATCAGAATGATTTTCTAATACTAATTTCCTGCTCTGAAAATACCCATGTGAGAGTGCTCAGTCGGGGTCGTTGTCATTGCTCTGAGTTAGAAATCTTTGACTTCCCTCATTTTCTCAGCAGAAAATACTTTGTTCTTCTTATCTGCTTCCCACTGCCTTTCTCCTACAGAGGCAGTAACAGGAAAATAGCTAGTGTGTTTTTCTTTTAATAAGACATCAAGGAGTGCAAGGATGTGAATTTCTAAACTTGTGTTCTAACAAAGCATTTTGTCAAGCCTGTTCTAACAGCTGCTCCTCTTAGATAGTCTGATTCCCAGTTGGAAGTGATCAGTCATGTTTGACTTGAGTGTAAATTATCTTTGTTTAGTGGGGAGGATCTAACTGCTCTTGCCTCTGATGTACATGTGATACTAGAAATTTCTTTTGATTTATTTAAATGTCATTGTTTTCAACAATTTGAGCTGTGTGTTGTTCATTTAGTTCCCAATAGCTGCCATAAAATCGCAGTGTGATGTAAAAGGAGAGGATGAAAAGGTTAAAACACATTCTTAAACTCATGTTTAGAAGTGAGTTCAATCTTAAATTAATGTTTAAATTTAATAGAGAAACGTTTTATTTCAGTTGTTGTTCATGTGAGCATGCTGCTATGAGATCTTGCAAATCATGCAACTATCTTAAATATACTTTTCTTCATGAAACTATATAGATATGGGGCTGTTATGGTTGACTATTATGATCTAATTCTTATGACTAAGAAATAAATGAAGTGCACAAATTATAAAGATGGAATACCTTACTTTCTCCATGAGTGGTTTTAGACTCTTATGCCTGGGAAATTGTTTGATTTGCTGCCTCTTCGTTCTAATAAGGTCTTAGTAGTCTTATAGTTTTGTCCAGTACAACATAACATCAGACAGTCAGTTTGTTAAAATATTTCAAAATTTCTGAGGGAAAATTATTGATATGTTTAGATAATATTAGAATTGTTCAGTAATATAAGTCTTTCAGTCTTATGAACATTGATTTGTATTTTTATTAAAATTCATTTTGTGACTTTCCTTCTACAGATGAAACTGTTAGCCAATTATTGTCATTATTTGAGCCAATTAAGCTTTCTGAAAATCAGTGAGTAACGCTTTTCTAAGTTTAAAGAGATTCTTACAAAATAGGAGAAATCAGTAATTCTGCAGACCAGCCTATATTGCCATGTAAATGTTCAAATACTGAAATTGTGCTCCAGATAGATCTAAAATGTACAGATGCTATTTGCTTTGATAAACTTTATCTCTAAAATCACATATCAACCTGGAGGGGGGGAAGATAGTTTTGATGTATCTTGTATTTACATACAAAGTTATCTGTCAGAAAGATTAGCAGTTCAAGCTTTGGAAAAATATAGAGAGGGCATCACTTAAAGAAATTGATTTTGTGAAACATACTTTTAACTGAATTAATATACTTTCTGACTGATTGAATGTATCTCTTTGATTATTCAATTCACAGAATTTATGCTTGCGTGAAAAATCTAAGTCCTCTGGATTAGTGGTTCCTAGTGGTTAGGTACATTATTTTGGGCAAGAGATGCAGATCAGATTGTGATAATAAATTAGTATCTGGGGTCTGTATTTTAGAAAAATTTGTTAGAGAATAATTAGGTTCAATAATTAATTGTTGAAAACATTCCCAATGACAGTAGTATGATTCCATAGCATTAGAATCTTGTGGCTGTGCTGCTGAGGAACAAGGCAGAAAGAAAGGAATGAGGGAGAAAAAGACATATAGATCCACTTTAGGTGACTGATCCAATTAGTGTGGTAGGGTGATATGTGACTTTCTATATTCCTACCAGTATAGAATGTTTTCACATAGCTGTGATATGAGGCACTAGTTCTGTAAACTGTAGCAAATGAGTAGTCCTCACTTGCATTTTAAATGTTTACATGAGTTTTAAGGAATTTTATACTGAATACTCTGTTTGTTGAGTTTTCTATACCTAGGATGAATTTTGTTTTGTAGCTTGTAGTGATTTTAATTTTAAATTGGGTGTCAAAAATACAGGGCAAGAGTATGATATGAGTACTCAAACTAGGGACTAGAAGTCCAAACTGCAGGAGTTTTTGGAATGGTAGTAGTCACATGTTTAGTGCCTGGTAGTGATTAGTTTACACTTCAGGTAAATGACTAGTCTATAACTGGAAAAAGTTGTCCTCTTGCTCTGCCTCCAGTTTCTTATGAAAGTTGAAAACTAGATTACATACTGGGATGTTGGATCTGTAGAAAATGAGATGTGCAACTTTTTACTTGGGGCAAATGTTGCATCTGTTTCTGAGTTTGTTAATCACTTCTGTGTCAACCCTAGCCAGAGCCTCTCAATTGAATTATTGTCTGTGGTGGTGTTGTAGTCTGAAGGCTCATACAAACTTGGTAATCGGTTTTGAAAATAATACTTACATTTAGATCTCTGGAGCATTAATATGCTGTACCCCCAGGATTTAGTAGCTAATCTTAATGACATTTTTTTAACTGTTCCACAAAAATAATTATCTCTTATAAAAATCTTCAGATATTAAAGCCAGGAGGAGAGTATTTGATGTTATATTGGGGGTGAATGAGTTGACATGAATATTCTGATAACTTCCCTTGGTTCTGTTAGCAGTGGAACTATGAAAATAATAATAATCAGGTTAGAAAAACTGAGACCCAGAATCGTCTTGTGTAAAGACTGAATAGAGATAATATACCAAAATCAAGTTTTTTCTGCAGCAATGGCAATGCAAATTATGCTAACAATTGCTGTATACATACACAATATATTTTACCAGCAAAATGTCCAGAGTATCCTGGGTTGCTTCTGTCAGGAGAACCTCCATCCATACTGTTGTAATGTATGTCACATAATATTGTTGTACTTCTGTTGCATCTAGAGAAGCTCACTGAGTTCTCTGTGTGACTAACCTTGAGCCACAGGAGACACTGGATACTCCTTGGAGTCTAAAGTGTTTAATCTATAGGGACAGCATTTGTCATCTGTATAGAATTTTTTTGGAATCACAGGCGCTTAGTAATTTGCCACGTGGAAGAGAAACTCAAGTGTTCAAGGAATGTAGTTTTTCTCTTTTTTTCTAATGAATGCAATCTGCTGAAATTGCTTGTCCTTTCTCTTAGGTTATTTCAGTCTTGTTATCTATAGTAACAATTGAGAAAGAGAAAATCGGATCAATATTAAAACAAACAAACAAAAGGCTCCAGCAAACAACTCCAAAACACCCTATATCTCTGTATTCTTGTCTTGTAGAAATCCTTAAAATATTTGCATTCTGAATTGCCTAGAAGGGTAATTCCAAGATAGGAGTGTGAAAATTAAGTTATATTCTGCAGGGTCTAAAGTAAGCATCACTGCCAAATTCTCCTGCCATAGTAAAAGAGCAGCCTGCAGGGCTCAGGGCACAGCTGTACTGAGGGGAACCACCGTCAATATGTGCACAGACCTGATTGTGACACTGAGCTCATTGTCCAAGCTTCAGTAATACAGAACTGAAAGGGATATCTTCAGATTCATTCCACCGGACATAGGCCTGCTCACAACTTTAAGCACAAAGTTAAAAATGTTCTCAAAACAAAGATGGAGACCGAGATCTTTGATAATTCCAGTGTCTTTAGCACTGACACAGCTCTAGGCACTGTAAATCTAATGAGACCTGAGACTGGATTAAGGTGGTAAGGACTGATTTTTCTCGTTGACCAGTTCCTTCAAATCCCACAGGTCTGGAGGCTGAGAGCAAACTTACATTTGTTGCGATAGGTTTTTAATTTATTTGTCATTTAGTGCTATGTACTGTCTCTTCTCCTTGCTATGACATCCTAATGAAGAACAGCTCCTTTCTGACAGGTAACACAGTATTTCACCCTTAATGCAACCTCCCAAACAATCCAGCAAAGAAAAAAAAGAAAACCCTGTGGGGCAGCATTTGATTTTAATGTGAGTTCCTCACACTGACCCAGTGTCTATCTGAGTTTCAACCTGTGCTGAACTTGTATTCAGTACTGCTCTGGCCACGGCTGCAATGGAATGTGCATACAAATAGCTTGGCAAAAGTAGCAGTCAAGCTATGTGTCTTACATTAATGATAACATTTTATGATGTATTGTCTGCATGCATTTTTAATTCACTTTACAACTGAGAGTCTGTGTTCCTGAAAGGAAAATGAGGACTAAAAGGTTGAAGGTAAACTGAGAATTGGAACTCTGGCAGATGTCTGTATACAAACGATATAATACATGATGGGGAAACAGAGTTACCTACTTAATCCAGGTGCTATTCCAGTATTCAAGACTGACCATATATATGCGTCCATAGTAGGATGCAGATATAAACATTGCAAGATACTTTATTATTTTAAGAGAAAATGGGTACCTTTCAAGACTGAAGGTCTTAACAAACTTAAAAGAGTAGACACATAGCATTTACTTCTTGAAAATTTTATATATAAAATCTAATATTTTTTTAAAATACGCTAAAATTGAAAATGATGCTATGCATTAGCTTAATTAACAAGTTTTTTTAGTTGTAAAGATTGTTTCGAAAGAAATTAAAAGCTGAAGTTTATAAGGTCATCATTATGAAATGAAACTGCAACGTCATACTTTCACAGCACACCACTGTCAAGTATAATGTCCCAATCACAACAGCAATCTCCTTAACTATTTCTTACAAACAAATCAATCTTAATTCTCATAAGGTCAAAATTAGGGACTAAAAATATGTAGTATGCTTAATGGAGTTTTATGTGTTGTATTAACTACTTACTGATTGCTGATAATACAATTCCACAAAATCCAGTAATCAGTCATTTTCTGAGTAGTGTTTGTCTGAAAGGGATATCATATTTAGCAAGGTATGGTCTACTGACCCAATCTTTAAATGAAAACAGTGTGCTTTAAAATGATTCTAATGATTTTCATTGTTGTAAAGGATTGCTTCAAATCAACAACAAGGTTGATTTGCTGGCAGGTAATGACAAATAGTGAGGGGATCACTTGTCTATAACTGTTCTGTTAGAAATGTTACTTTGAAAACTGTAAACAATCAGTCATCCTGCTTTTTTTTTTTTTTTTTAAACGTGCCTAGAAACTGGGATTGTGTGTTGAGGCATGACCATAATCTCTGGGTTTTGTAGACACCTAAACTCCGTACATAGACAGTGAAGTTTGAAGTATGCTCTTAAAGATAAGAATGTGGAGGCCCTCTGTTTCTCTATCCTCTTGCTTTGCAGAGAAGGCTGCATGAAATTTTGACTTGCTATGCTGCTGATTTCAACTGTTGGGTCTGTGCTGGCTTGACTTTTCTAAGGAAAGTGCAAACTATTTGCTAAGATCAATCGTATTTACACATATTGTAAAAATAAAACAGTAAAACATTTATATTGGTACATCTGTGTCAAAGTTAATTTTTCCTCCTTATGCAAGTAGCTCATATTGATAAATTAGTTGTGCTTCACAGTAAATAACTAAAACAAATGTTCCTCTTTTTTTATTATACCGTAAATCAATAAATTGGAGATTGATGTGCTTCTACACAATGACATGAATGTTTACAGTTAATTGAACATTGTTTTCTGTGTTTAAGCTTAGACTCATTTCAGTAAACAGTCTGCGGGGGCTGTACTTCTACTAATGAACTGTATTCTCTGAGGAAATTATATATAAATAACTATTTTTTAATGATGCAGAGCTGAGCAGTACATCAGTTTAGACTGATTTCCTCTATGGTGCCTGCAGAAAGACATGAAATGGGAAGTGATAATGTTATTTATAATCACGATTGAAGAAATCATGCCCCATTTTAGAAAATCTGTGGAAGGGTAAATGTAATATCTGACTGTATTTTATCAGGCTGTTCTTAACTTCTACTACACTCAATTTACATGTTTATCTTTAAAGAAGTACTATAATCTCTATTTTCATTGGAAATTAAGATTGTTTTTTTTGGCTAGTTGTTTTGTCTTATGAATCAAGATTTTTTTACAAGGTTAGACCTGGTAATTTTGCCTGATGAGCTCAAAAATGCAGTTTAAATAACAGTGAAGCAAAATACATGTGGGTTTTTTCTAATGCATAGAATCATAAATCTAAAGAGACTTTCCTCTTTTATTTTGCCACCTGTGTAACATTTACTCCCAACTATTCCACAAAATGTTTACCTCTTGTTTTGTTTACCTATCTGTATCTAAGTTGTGTCTTCCTTCTGATAAGCAAGTGATTGTCCAGTGGATAATCCTACTCCTTTGCATCATGGGTACAGGTAGCAAGATGGATGAATTGTTCTTGGCTGTAGCATCAGTCCCTTCCTATCTGTATTTTCTGACCACAATCTGTCACATGCAAGAGTGCACGTGCAGTTGTCTTTTCAGCATAGCAAATACCATCCTGAAAAGATTGGTACAATTTACTGCCTCTCAGGAGGTGATGGCCTGGCTTGGAAATAAATACAAACCCAACTGACCAACCAAGAGGGAGCCCCAACCAACAAATCCAAGTCTCCCTCCCTTCCCCAGCCTTGTGGAAAGATCTTTGTCTAGATAGTTATTCTCTATGCATCTGTAAAGTTGCTTATTCTTTTCTCGGCAAAGTACTTTTCCCTTGTCCCTTCTGAGGTGCAACCTGTTTATTTTAGTCTACATCTGCAATTTTATTCAGTCATTCCAAAATCTAATCCTCTTCTCTAAAGTATTCAGTCTCTTGAAGCTTGATAATATTTTCCACAACAGATCAGGTTTATCAAATTCATCTGTGCCATTAATGAAAATACTGAATGGTATGAAAGCAGACTAAATAAGCTCAAAATACAGAATACGAATATGAATTTCTGCATGATGATCTTAGTAAAATACAGTTTTGCTAGTGTAGCTTCAATAGCTGATTTCTGAAAATGTCCTTGCAGTAGTTTTATGAAGAATATTTTCCCTGAGTTAATTATGAGTCTTGAGAAATGTGATTTGAGAAAGGCTTCACTTGTTATTTTTAAAATGAATAGTTCAAACATTTTTGCACTTTGTTCTAGAAACACCTACCAAGCATCTGGATTCTCTTTGTATTCAGTGCTTTCAAGTACACCCTTATTCAGCACATTGCTTTCATAAAAGCAACCAGCATAAAACTGGGTAACAACTAGCTCATATACCATAGGTTACTTTGGATGTGATGAATCCTATTGTTTCCTTGCCAATTTTCTTTTATCCTCTTGTCTGTTTACATTCATCTCCTTACATTTTAATCTTTGGTTTATTTCTTATTTGTGTAATGTGTAACATATGGCAAATGACTCCATCTAAAACCTACAATACAGAAAAATAACAAAAACAACCAGAAGAAGAGCAAATGCAGGAAGGATAGAGTAATTATGTATTTTACCTTGTCTTGAAATTCTTCACCATTGCAGAGGGGGAAATTCTCTGGGCTAATAGGGCTTTCCTTGATAGTCAAGCAGATCTTTTATGCTATTCATATTTTAGATAGAAATGTGATTTAACATTGCTGTATGTTGTTTGATAAGTTTTCATACTGCATATCTTTGGAGTCAGAATATTTGTATTTTTTATGATGATTCCAGGTGTTAACATCTGACCTGGAAAACAGGGAGAAGCAGCAGGAAAAAATGCTGGAACAACTAAAGGAGATACAGAATTGCTACAAGGCTTGTGAAAATAGATGTAGACAAACTGAACTCCAGTCTTCTGAGTTAGCTCAGCAGGTTGAAGAAAGTACCAAGGAAGCAGAACGGTATCTCACTGAATTCAAGCACTCAGAGGCACTCAGGCTGGAGACTGAGAAAAAAAGAGAAGATTTGAAGGTGAGAGCACAGGAAGCCATCCGCCAGTGGAAGCTGAAATGTAAGAAACTGAGTCGTGAGATGGAGAAACAAAATGAAACTATCAATGACCTGATGGAAAAGAATAGTCAGGTAAGATTGGTTGATTTTTGTGGGTTTTTTTTTTTACCCTTTCCATTTGTTTTAGAAATGAAATTAAGGAGTTTATTTATGCAAACTGTGACTTAAACTGCTTTCTGCCTGGAGTTCTGGACCAAATTTTCTGGTAAACTGGAAGACAACTAATAGGTGACAATATTTTTAGCTATTATGGAGTTCCACATTCTCTTATTTTTCTGATATTTATTCCAGTCTCTTCACTTAATCAAGGATTTCTTCTTGTAAAGAAGAAAATTTCTTTATGAGTGCTGCTCTTACTTTTTCTTTTTGGGTATTTATTAACATAGGTTAGCTTATTTTTTAGTTAATTTTTGAGGAAATAATGTGATGCTATTTTTTTAAAAAGCTTGGAATCCTACTATGCAATAACCCTCATTCAGTTTATGCTTTATCTCATTTATGAACAGTGGTAAGATATTTGAAAGAAGGTATTTACTTTCACCATGTGTGTCAGATTGCTAACAGACCTTAATGCTGTGTGACCTTTGGCACAACTAGAGTACTTTTAGTTCTCTTCTGTATTTAAGCTCTTCTCAGACTTTAGGCTTAGTAATGACATCTTTTATGCCAGTAAAGACTACAGGTTCTGAAATATTATAAGGACTGCAACTCAGTTTGAATTTGGTATTTGGAGGCAGAAAAGTAGATTTTTTTGTTTGAGAAAGTGCAGAGATTTTTTAGCAAAATAGAGATTTTAGCCAAAAAAGGCACCTAACCTGCATTTGGGATGAGCATGCTGCTAACACCTACCATGCAGTTCCAAGGTTTTTCCATTGATCTGGTTAGAGACTCTGTTCCTTATATTTTTCTAACCTCTCTATTTTTTTTTTATTGCTCTTCATGTATATTAGGTTTCAGCCTCTTTATTTTTCAGAACTTGTTATTTGAAAAGTCATTTTGTTAAAATTGATCACATCACATTTCTAGGCCTTTAATTTGCCTTTGTTCAGTATGGTAAACCACTTATTCATCTCTTTTTCCTCCTATAAAGTTTCTCAGGAAAAAAAATACGTGTTTGTTGTTGTTTTGTTTTGGTTTTTGTTTGTTTTGTTTTGTTTGTTTTTGTTTTGTTTTGTTTTGTTTTGTTTTGTTTTTGACTTAGAGGAATTCCTTGATTTGTTCAGCTCCTGACACTGCTTTAAAGACAAGCACTCACATCAATGCTAATGCTGATCATTCTGTCCTGGAATAGTAGCAGAAACCATCATTCTGTTGGCAATGAGTCTGTGGGTCTTGTATTTTCCAGTGGCTGGGTCAAAAGTTTGCTCCTGTAGTGGCTAGTACAGTGCTAAGCTCCATGATGTGAGCTTTTATCTTAACTCACATGCTCTGCTGTATGGCTTTTGTTTTTATAGCACTTCCCTCACCTCTTTTCATGTATTTTCTCATGGCATTCATACAATTTATTTTACTAAATCTGATGGGCTCGAGATGTCTTCATCCTCTGCTTTGTCCTCCTCCAAGATTGATGTTTTCAAGGGGTATATGGGGTGCAGTATTGGATATCTGTATTATTCCTCTGTTGTTTCTGATCCAGTAACCTATTTGGAGGCTTGTACATTAATGTACAAGCATGGTCACAGCACAGGAGAAGCTACAACGGGGCTAGTACTGAGTTGAAATTAATAAACTCTAGCAGATCTAAACTGTGATTCCTGGGGTTGCTCTTTCTCTCCTGGATTGCCTATCATATTCCTTACTTTTTACTATTATTTACTCTGTCGATGCTTCAACAATTAATTAATAGTAATCTTGTTGTATTTGTTGGCCTGAACGCTTGTTTGGGGAAATAAGGTTTGCAAACATTTAAGAAGCTGGTCATCTCTTGCCTAGGAAAATGGAGGTTTTAAGGAAAGGAAGAAAACATGAACCATTTAGAAATCATATGTGTCTATCAAATGGAAAAATAAGAAACAAAAAGTAGAAGCAAGTTATGAATAAGTAGCAGTAGATCTCCAAAAGATTCTGAAATCACTGTTCATGTAAATGCATAGACAGGTCTTTGTAGTGGCGCTTGATAGAGCTGTCCACATTGAAATTTCCTTTGTTACATAAGACTCCTTGACGTGAATTTTACCACTTCTTATATAACAAATACATTCAATTGCTAAATGCAATCACTTTGTTTTAAACTCCATTTAAGAAATGCTGTCTGTATTAGTTCTTATTTTTAAAGTCATCACCATTTTGCCAACAAATTTGAGGTAACTGTCACTGGTGAAGAAAGTTTCTTTATTTGAGGATATGTAATATAAAATGAACTGTGTGCCATTGTGGAGGTTACAAACAATATTTCATGTTCTCATTACAAATCTGTAAACAGCTTCCATATGAGGATATAATCAATCTAGGTGCAGCATTTATTATACGCTTCAGGGAACTAGATGAACATAATTTAGGGAGCTTTGAAATATACAGACAACGAGCAGCCAAGATAACATTCTGTAAAAATAAGTAATAAAGAAAAAGAAGAAATGGCAGTCTGTTGTCTTTGATTTCTGTAAGAGGACTCCAAAGGGTTGATGGCAAATTTTCAAAGCTGAGCTGCAATCATAGCTTGCATAGAGATATTCAAAATATTTGCAGACAACGGGTGGGCTATAGAAAGTTGGGTTAGGTTTCATTCTTTTGGGATTACTGGGATAATTTGGATAAAGTTTTGCCCATGTGATTGGCCTTGATATTGGTTGACAGTGGAATTTCTAACATCTTGTGTCTTTTGGAATGTACTGTTCTTTTAAGTATGGAATGTAGAAAACATACTTACACTCAAAGCAAGTTACTTACAGGTTTTATTTTGAAATGTTACTGGGTTTTGTTTTTGTTTGGTTTTGTTGTGGATTTTTTTTAGCCAAATCTTTCAATTAGAATTACAGTTTTAGGACGGTCTTTTTGTTTTGTTGGGTTTTTTTTCAGAAAAATAGCATGATGGTCATGATCCCATGTCCTCAATTTATTATTTTTGCATTTTGCTGTGCATTTCTTATTTTTGATGTGATTGAGAATTGTTTTATTATTTTTAACCTGTACACTTTTAACCTGAATTGCCTTTTTATTCTTGATTATTTAAAGTAATTTTGCTATATCCATAAGAAATGGGCACTGATTGTAGATTTAGTGGAAACACGTGGTAAAATTCAGTATAAAATTTATTAGACCAGTTTAAATAATCCAGTTGTTTGTGAATATCAGAACAGAATGCCCAAACAGGTTGCAGAGTTTCTCTCACTGGAGGAATTCAAGAACTATCTGGACTCAATCCTGTACAATGTGCTCTAGGATGACCCTGCTTGAGCAGGGAGGTTGGACCAGATGACCCACTGTGGTCCCTTCCAACCTTACCCATTCTGTGATTCTGTGGTATTTGTAACATAAAATATATCAGTATTGGAAAGAACACCCAAACCCTTAAGGTCCCTAGGAAAACAGTAGGATTTTTATTACATTTGACTGATTTTTATTTTGGAGATGACAGCTTCATTTCTTGGCTTTGATGCATGAGTGAACCAAGCTTTAACTGCTATCAATCTACTGATTAATTCATCAACTGTATTTTAAAAAAGAAGTTAAATTTGGTATACTTCATATGTAATATTTTAGAAAGTAAACAAAATAAATCAGCATATGGAATGGACCTATACGTAAGATGTATGTGACCAATAGTCCTCCCTGTATTCTGCTGTGTTACTGTAATACCTCATTTCCTCCATCTTGATAATTAGAGGAATTAGTAAAGGAACTCTTCTTAGTCTGCAAAGAGAGAGTGTGAGAAGCAGGGAATTAACCAAAACTATCCCTGCTTACAAGGCTAGATAATTTAAAGACAAGTTACAGATCACACATGTTCTGTGTCTAAATTTAAAGAAACACTGAATACATTTGAACCGAGTTCATAGCAAGCAAAATTTTTGTATTTTCACAGAACAAAGTATGTTAATTGTTCTTTAGACGTTCCTAGTGTCTAATTGTTCCTTAGACATTCCTAATGTCTAAGGCCTTGTGTCCAGCAATTATCTTTAAGGACTTTAGTTCACAATGGATTTCTTTTTCTTATTTCCTAGGCCCTCAAAGAAAAGGATGATCTCAGAAGTCAGCTTCTCTCAGCTATACACCAAATAGAAAACCTCCGGAAAGAGCTTAATGATGTGCTTACAAAGAGAGCCCAGCAGGAAGAACTCCTCCACTGTAAAGAGGTAAAGCTGAATGAAATGAAGTCACATGAAGTGTCTCTTGAAGAAGAGATCAAAGAAGTTCAAGGTACTGTAAAAAAATTGGAGAATGAGTTGAAAAAGCAAGTCTTTCTACAAAATCAAATGCAAGCTGAGAAGGAACACTTGAAGAAGGAACTTGCAACTATTAACTTGATCCATAAAAAAGACCAAGAACGACTCTTAGAAATGCAAGCAGATGTAAAAAATTTAAGCTCTGTACGTGTGGAACTAACAAACAAAATAGCAGAAGAGGAGAAAGTCAAAAAGGAATTACTTAAGAGCCTCTCAGATCTTCAGAAACAGCAGGAATCTAAGCATGAAGAGGTGACTTCAGCTAACAGACAGCTGAAGATGGAAAGAGAAGTTCACCAACAGGAGTTGACAGATCTTAGATCAGAGTTACAAAATGTCAAAATCAAACATGAACAAAGTATTCAAGAACTCATGAAACTCCTTAAACAAGAAAAGGAGGATGCAGAGGCTCAAATTAGAATGCTAAAGGTACTTATTGCTCCCCACCTTCATACACACCCACATGCCCTCTACCAATGAATGATGAAGATAATAAAAATGGGCTTTTAAAGCACTTAACACACATTTTATTTCAGGCCATCATAAAAGCTTAAAGTTTGGGGTAAAAAACATTACAGTATCAGTTTTAGGTCAAAATCTTAGGTCAACAGTAGTGAAATAGTCTGTGATCACAATAGAAGGAAATATATGAGGCTGTGATGTTTTAATATGGCAATCATGTGAAGTGTCAGGTGACTGAGAAAAAAGGGAAACATACCCATTTTTAGAAAGGATAGAAAGGAGGACCCTGGGAACTACTGACCTGTCACTCTCACCTCTGTGTCTGGGAAAATCATGGAACAGGTCCTCCTAGAATCTATGCTAAGGCACATGGAAGATAGGGTGATGATTTGGGACAGCCAGCATGGTTTCACCAAGGGCAATTCCTGCCTTACTAACCCAATGGCCTTCTATGATTGAGTGACTTTGTCAGTGCACAAGGGAAGGGCTTCAGATGTCATTTATCTGGACTTCTGTAAAGCCTTTGACATGGTCCCCCAATTGTAAGGCTTGATATGCACACAGGTAACCCTAGGCACCAGTTTTAAAGAAAATTTATTTTTACATTCGAACACTGCAGTACAGCTGGCTGACAAGTCAAAGGTGGAAACCCATTTTGGTGCTTTTATAACAACACCTTTTGCATGCACAATAAAAGCCCAGGCTGAATTCTTCTCCTGGGCGTTATGGCCTGCCTGGCAACCCTGCAGGGGCCTCTAGGCATGTCAATCACTTGTAGCAAGGGAGTTACCTCTCAGCAGACAAATAATGAGAACATCATAGCACCTGCCTGAGGATGAATTCCTTCCTACGTAAAAGCTTCTCTCTGGGAGCAGAAGTTTCCTTGAATGGGTGCTAAGCTCTCCCTCCTTGATTTTTCTTCCAAGGGTCTTCTGCTCCTACAGACACATCCTTCTCTGTAAATTGGAGAGAGATGGATTCAGTGGGTAGACTATTGGGTGGATAAGGACTTGGCTGAATGGTTGCATCCAGAGAGCAGTGGTCAGTGGCTCAGAGTCCCAATGGACATCAGTGACAAGTGGTGTCTTGTCTGTATTTGGACCAGTGCTATTAAATATCTTTATTAATGACATAGGCGAAGGGACTAAATGCATCCTCAACAAATTTGCATATGTCACCAAGCTGAGTGGTGAAGGATGGGATACAATCCAGAGGGACCCGAACAAGCCCATGGGAACCTCCTGAGGTTTAACAAGACCAAGTGCAAGGTGCAGCACCTGGGTCAGGGCAGCCCCTGGTATCAATATGGGCTGGGGGATGAACAGATCAAGAGCAGCTCTCCTGAGAAGGACTTGGGAGTGTCGTGGGTGAGAGGCTGGACATGACCCAGCAATGTGCACTTGCAGCCCAGAAAGCCAATTGTGTCCTGTGCTGCATCAAAAGTAGTGTAGCAAGCAAGCCAAGGGGATGACTCTGCCCATCTACTGTGCTCTTGTAAGACCCCACTTGGAGTGCAGCATACACCTGTGGGTCCCCGGCACAGGAAGGGCAAGGACTTATTGGGACAAGTCCAGAGGAGGGTCACCAACTTAATTAGAGGAGTGGAGCACCTCTCTTGTTATGAAGTCTTGTTATGAAGAATTGGGCCTAGGAAAGAGAAAGCTTTGGGGTACCCTAATTGCAGCCTTCCAGTACCTGAAATGAGCCTACAAGAAAGATGGAGAGGCACTTTTTACAAGGGCATGTAGTGAAAGGACAAGGGAAAATGGCTTCAAACTGAAAGAGAGTAGGTTTAGATTAGATATTAGGAAAAAATTCTTTAGTGGGACTTTGTTGAGGCACTGGAACTGGTAACCCAGAAAAGTTGTGGATGCCCTATCCCTGGAAGTGTTCAAGGCCAGGTTGGATGGAGCTCTGAGCAACAGGGTCTATGGAAGGTGTCCCTGCCCATGGTAGGGGAGTTGGAAGTAGATGATTGTTAATGTCCCTTCCAACCCCGTTCTATGATTCTATGATGTTTAAATTGCATGATGCAGAAATACTGTCATTATATCTGGAAATACTTTCAGAATGTGAATAGTAATGACATGTAATACTTGTTAAGTTTAATTTTAATACTTCTTTAATAGAAAACAAGCATTTTAGTGGCTTTAAGTGCTCTGAATAAAATTGAAAATTTAAGTTGAAGTGTTCTAAACTGTGCAGTTTACTGTCAACAGCTGTGTAAGTTATACACTGCACTTCTATTGAAGCAGTTTTGATTACATGGTTAAATATATATATAAATATTTATAATAATAATATTAAATTTTATAGTTATTTTAATGGAGGTGTTTGTTTTCCAGGTAAGTTGTAAATTACCAGCATATCATGAGTGCACTTCTGAAGAACTGTAAATATAATTTTCACCTTAGTCCCATTAAATTACAAATTTGCTCATGTCAAAATTCTATCAATTAAACCATAAAAAACCTATAAAATCCTTAATCAAAGCTTAAGTAATTCATGATCTACTTCATCATAAGTAATGCTAGCATTTTTTTCCTTTATATTCTCACAAATACACTTGTTAAAAATACAACTTTTCTACATATTTTGCAGTTCTGAATTGACATAACTTAGGATATTTAGTTATTTAATATAACATTCGTGATATAAGAATTGACAATAATTCTTAAGCAATTGGTAATAAAGAAACCATTTAATGAAGATAGCAATAAAAAGAAAACTAGATGATTATTAGTGGAAAGATCATTAAGACCAAATATTTTGATAACAGTGTTTAACATAGATGACTTAATTTTCCATATGTAGAGTGTTATTTAAATGATCTGTTGAAATATGTGCTTTGTCTTTGACAATGACTCTGAAATTAAGAGGGTACATTTGACAGGGGAGAGAACGAAATTGTATTTTGGGTGCTAGAAAAAAAACTGGGTTGATTGTGACTGTGTTCTTCTATGAAATGGCAAATCTTACAGTAAGGACCTTGATATTTTACTGATTGTTGAACCTAAACAGAATATGAAAAAAAATTAACTTCCTTATTTCATTTACAGTGCCATGACTTTCCCAGAATCCTAAATCTACATTTATTTTTTTAAGAGCAGAGGGTTTGAGGGAGGTGAATTTTCAAAGATGTTAGGGTAGGCAACTTTTTTTGAAGTATACAAAATGATAATGCACAAGATTCTCTTGATTGAGAGAATCAAGATTGTAAGAAAAACAACAAAAAAATTATATCCATCTGTAGGAAGATCTAATGAGAACATATCCTGCAGGTGATTTGGTTACTTTTTGTCTGAACTCATTACATGGCAATTGTATTTCAATTTTATGGACATACTTTTCTTTGAAATAAGGGTAGATGTAAATGCATTTTTTCTTTCTTTTTTCTTTGTATTTAAATGTTGTGGGGTTAGGGTAGAGTTTAGGGAAATCCAGCAGAAAAGGTTGCGTTTTTTTTAACCTATTGTCCTGTGGGTTTTTTAAGGTGGTGTAAATTTTTGTGCCCAGCAGCCAATTGCCTTTTACAGTAATAATCTTGTCTTTATGCCTCAGCCTCATCCAACCTTTGTAACTTTTTTTGGAAAGGAATATACATTACCCTATACAAAGATAGTTAAAGCTTTTAAAAAAAAGGTCAGTTGGGAGAGACTTGAGGAGTAAATAGAAATGTAAAATATTTGTAGGACCCAAAGCCTTAAACTTAAAAGAGGATGCATTTATGAGTTACTTTCAGGAAATCAAAGTATAGAGCCCTATGTTTAGAGGACTAACTGCTGCATAGCTTGTAAAAAGAGGTGACTTTTGATCCTTACTGTTCTTCCCTCTCTTGCCTCCTCTAGTTTCTGCCTCACTTATACTTGGTTTTCTGTAGTGCTGCACTGTATTGAAAAAATATTAGGTAGTTAAGTAATTTTTGGGGTAGTAGGGAAGGTACCATAAGAATAATATATGATGCAAAAGAACTGGAGAAGAACATAGAATTTTGTGTGAGATGTCAGTGTTAAGAAGGCTCTTATTGTTTCATTACTGAGGTTCTGGTACTTTAGCTTTTAATTCTGTTTCTACTAGAACATCCTAAATGATTTTCAACCAATGCCTCTATGATGTCTTATTTATTATTTAAAATGATAGGTACACTAGACATACGGAAGTGATTTGCTTAGTGGTCCCCATTTAGCTATGTGCTCAGAAGCTCTGAATCTATCTCCTAATTTTACAACATATGCTTTAAAAATACCCTTGTTTTCTTAGAATGATGACATGTAAAATATCTTAATGCCTGACTGTATAAAGTATCTGAAGTATTACTTTTTCAGGTTATATAGAGATGCGTATCTATACTTAATAAAATTCCATATATGTATTTCTTTTTGAATTGTTTTCTATACATTTTCTAAGTGTGTAGTTTTAATTTTCCTGAAGATTATCAGATGTGGAAATTGGATTCAATAAAGGTCAATTAAATTATGGTCACATCTACCTTGTCTATAGTGAAAATTACTAAAATTTAACTTTGTCCATTGTGTCTCAGAGATAATACAAGTGAGGAATTTTGTTCTTGGATTGTCTCCATCTGCATTGAAAAGTTGATTTTGTAAGCATATTCACAGAAAATATTTTGGGCACTGCAGGCTTGTCTTTGTGGCCATAAGTCTTTGCAGACCTTGAATGTCAAAGTTCTTTCTTGAATTTTCCTTCGGAAGAGTTTTTGTACTCTGTTAGCTTCAGCGTCTAAATTAACTCATAAAGCCTCTCTCCTTACCCTTCTTCCTCAGAGGAATTCTATTTATAGTGTAATTGGGAAATAGAATCTTTGCTTTTCCTCAGAAAGGAAATTATTTCACAGGTTTATTAGTGTGTGTAACTGCATCCCACAACTCATCTAATATGAAATTAGTTTTGAGTAATATGCATGTTAATTTTCTTCTTTGTTTTGTGGTGGGGAATTTTTTTATAGGTTTTTTTTTTATTTCAATTTATTTTCTAGATATTCTAGACAATTTCTCAAGCCTGTCATTTTCAGTCAGTTATCTTTTGTACTGGAAACAAATATACTTTATTCACTCACTCTTAGGGCTTTCAAGGCCCTTAAATGTTTTCTTCATTTTTCTCTGCTGTTTTTTCATGAATAGCATTAAACCTGCACAAAAATAGCATTAAACCAACACAATTTTAGAAATTAAAAATACTAAATCTTCGCAGTTGTTTCCTTGCAGATATAAATTTAGTATTAGTTCCTGAAATAACATGGTAGTTTTAGACTTTCTGACTCCAAAGTATTTCAGTAATGGAAAAGTTGCATAAATACTAGGCTTGTCAAGGTGATGTAAGCTAATGAGCGTAGCAGAGTTGAAATGCAGAATCTGAGACTTCTGTTTACTGCTTTTAAGACACTATATGGTTTTACAACTCTATGATACATATTTTCAATGTTCAGATAATTGTTTGCACTTAATGTAACTTAAATGTAAAAAATTAAATTATCATTCAGTAATAGTCTTCCACTGATTTAAAACTTTAGAATCTGGGTGTGTTTTAAAGATAACCCATAGAGTGTCTTTGTAATCTGTTTTCCCTTTACCATCAGATGGAACTTTTAGAAGAAAAAAACATAGTCAAGACTCAGTGTCGACAACTGGAGAAGATAAAAGTTGAGTGTGATAAATTGACAGAAAAATTAACCCAAAATGAAGAAGAAAATATAAAACTAAAACGGAAATGTGAGTTTGTAAAGCAAGAACTGGAGAAAAAGGTGAAGTTAACTGGTTTTAACCTTTGGTCTCTCTACTGATAAATACCTAAAATAAGCGATGGCTTATAGAAATAGATGGTAAATTTAAATTTTAAAAATACATGTATGTATTAAAGAATATACCCAGTCAAAGTGTAGTACACAATTTCAGTATAAGTGAAAGAAGACAAAACTGCTTTGGCTGGGTTATGAACTGTATCGTCCAAAGATTCACTAATACTATTTAGAATTTGAAATATAAATCCTGTTCCTGCCTGATCTCTGATATAGGTAACTAACAAATGTTTAACCAACGACTTCTTGTTTTCTTCACTTTTTCTTAAAGATGCAGTGCAGTTATAATTAATTTAGAGCTAATTTGAAGTAAGTAAGCAATGTAAGCACAGTAAAACAAATTCTAACTAATGTTGGAGTGGAGGATTTTTGGTTTTTTGAAGTATGGAGATAGGAAAATCTTAAACCTGGCATTTCTTTAGCTTATTAAACTAATAGGAAGTGGTTTAAAAGCTCAACTTGTCAGACTAATAAAAAAAAGTACCTCAAATGAAAGTTGAAAATATGTTTTTTCTAGGTTGGCATTCTAGTGCTAGAATATCTATTATTCAGGAAATATGTTTGTAAGAGCATACATAGACTTCTGTAGTCAGTTGTGAACTAGCTCCAACCTTACCTAATATTGGGAAGATACAGTTTTAGACAAAGTTTTTATCTCTGAATTGAAAAATTGAAAAAGAATGGAGAAGCTTTTGAGCACACAATCCTATTATCTCATCCTTTGAAGAGGGAGAGTTCTACTTGATTACATTAATTGGTTAACTTAAGAAAATATTTACTGTTGTGGTTTTGTTTCTGATATTTTTGTATTAATTAGATGAAAAAATCGAACTGCTTATCAGGTATGTGTTTTTCACATTTGTAGGTCACCTATATTAAAAACACCTATTTTGCCAGTAGAAGTGACACCTACACGTAAATATGTATATACAACCTCCTGAAACGAGGTAGCAAGGAGGGTATTGGTCTCTTCTCCCAAGTAGCAAGTGATAGGACAAGAGGAAATAGCCTCAAGATGTGCCAGAGGAGGCTTAGATTGGATATTAGGAAAAATTTATTCACACATTGGAGGAGGATTCCCAGGGAAGTGGTTGCATCACCATCCCTGGTGGTATTTAAAAGATGTAGATGTGGTACTCAGGGGTGGTTGACTTGTCAATGCAGGGTTTGCAGTGGATTAAATGATCTTAGAGTTCTTTTCCTACCTAAATGATTCCATGATCCCAGATGTATCCCAATCACAGAACCTGTATGTTAGACATACCTAGCTCCATGCTGGTGTCTCATAAGAGCAGTGTGAAGATTTCAAAAAAATACACTTTAAACAGTTGTACCTTGTCATTGTGAAGGTACACAATTAATAAATTTTCATAATTAATTATTCTTGCTCTTCTCACCATTCTCTATGCACTTGCATACACCAAAATATTCCTGTTAAAGTGTTTGCCCTTCACTGCATTACATCATCCTGATCTCTGCAGCAGACAGGTGTTTTCAATTTCACTTTTTCTCATAAGATAAGGGTTTTTTTAATATTAATTACAATGCATAATTCAATGTTTTGTATAATCTGCCAGAAGTTTTGTTCAGTTTTACATTGTGGCTCTATCACAGATATAAAAGAAGTGTGAATCTGAATTTTAAAAACATATTCAATGAACTTTCTGACATCAGATAACTTAAAATGCTTTCCTTAGTGCTACTCACTGTCCTATGAGATATTCTTTGAGTAGTTTTCCTTTGAGAGCACACTGTCTGCCAATAGAATTTACCTTCAGGGATCTCTTTTTTCTGATGATAGAGATTAGATGCTTGTAACTGGTTCATGGCAAAAGATAAGAAGTATTTGTTATGGGCTCTCTTTCTACTTGTGAGAAGGAGATTTGTAATAGAATGTCTATTTTTGACTTTGAAAATAAGCTTTTTGATTGTTGAGTTTGGATTTGGTAGCAGTTTCTTCATAACTGATTTACAGGAGAATAGGGAGAATCAAGAGAGGAAATTATTACTGATGTTAGAAGGTATTGTTTTTCCATGGCAAGAATTGACCTTTGCATCAGTGGGTATATTGTGATTATAAGATTGAAAGATATATTGCTAATTATGCATGTTATGTTACTAATGCAGTAATTTCTCTTTGTTTTGTTTTTCCTTTTTCACTCCAGGAAAAACAGATGAGCAATGAGGAAGATCATTTGAGAAAGATGAGTGAGGCCAGACTGCAGTTTAAGGATCAGCTGCGTCACTTAGAAATGGAACAGCAATCCATCCTCTCCATGATAGGAAGTGAAATTGATTCTGCTTGTGAAGTTTTTTCTCGGGACTCTGTGGAAAAATTCAAAGTAATTCTAAGTTTTAGTATGCTGCAGACTTTATTATTTTCTTAATGAAATTTGTAGTAGAACTTGTATTCGTTGTTGTTACTTACCACTTAACTGTATAGATAATTTATGGACAATGGAATTGTGGATATTTAGCTGGTTCCGAGTGACATTGCTAGGTATTAGAATGGGATTCTAGGAAGATCTGTTCACGTATTAGTAGTACTGCTTTCTTTTGCAAATTTTTTTTTTTAATAGTTCTGCTTTTGCTTTTGTGAAAGGACCTTATATCACCCAGAGTTTTGAGTCAGGTTTTCCAAGCCCATGTTCCTAGAGTTGGGAAGTCCCCAAGGAAAACCTAAAATGCTTTTAAAATTGGGGGAAAATGAGAGAAAAGTTTTGTTAAAATTGATTTAGATGCTTTGTTTTTTAAGTAGAGAAGTAAATGGTGGAAATTAAAAGAATTTATAATCTCCTCTTTTGGGGAGCAGGTCCTTGTATCCAGAAAACTGACTCAAATTTTCAGGAAACTGGTAGCTTGCTGTAGCTTTTTCTTCACTATTTTATTACTTCTTCTGCAACCTCTGTCTCCCTCTAGCTTTTCTCCTGACCATTCAGGTACAGAAACCACTCTTCCTCCCTCTATATGATTCTACATGGCTAATCCTCTTAAATCAACACTGTACATTGCTGAGAATAAAGAAAACAGAGTGTGACTTGTCCTGTCACCATACTCAGTAGCATTTTGGACATTCACAAGCGCTTGACCTGGTGGCTTTTTCCAGAGTACACTCAGATTACATCTTTTTCTGTCTTGCTGTTTAAAGAGAGGATACTTTGTAGTTGCTGGTCACTTGACTGGGCTGGGCTGCTTTTCAAATAGGAATTTTTCACCATTGACACCATTTCTCCACTTACCTATGGAACTGGGATGTTGCACCACAAAAACAGATGAGAATTCTAAGAAAATGTATTTGTTAAACAAGCTTTCTCTTCTGTATTCTTACAGATAATTTTTTTTTTTATTAAATCTTTGTCATCAGCTATACTTGCCAGATTCTTGATCATTGAAGCATGCCTTCTTGGACTTGCTTCCCACCTCCTGCAGAGTCTTTGGCTTCTGGATAAAGTCTTGCAGATTCTTCTTGATACCATTCCCTTTAACTTTTGACCACTGGCAAACTTAAATCAGTTTTGAATCTGAATTTTTGACTAGACAGCTAATGTGAAAACAAATGTTAAACAGTTTTGAGGTTCCTGGTATGATTTTTTTTTTGAAGAAGAAGAAGGTAAGAAGCTTCCTTTGCTGTATTTTCCTCTGCCCAATACATTAGATATTGGCAAGGTTTCTAAAAGGTTTCACACAAGTTCTTTACTTCAAGAAGTTGCCCCAGCAACTGAGGTAAGCAGTGAGGGATCTGATGGATAAATACTCATTTTTATGTCTATTTCTTTCTCTCATTCTTTTCCATAGGCAATATCACTTACACCAACAGTTCTGAATGATCCTCATCGCTGGTTAGCAGAAACAAAGGTAATTTTACCGAATAAGCTAATACCCAACAGTTATGCAGCCTGAAGCAGTGGGAGGTGTCCCTGCACATGTCAGGGGGTTGGAACTAGATGATCATTAAGGTTCTTTTCAACCCTAACAACTGAGTGAGTGGATGAGTCTGTGAATGGATGGATCTGATTCAGTTGAAAGTGTGTTTGAAAAGGCACTTAAAGGGTAAAAGGGAAAATACAAAATCTTTTGGCAATAATTCTGATGTTTCCAGACTCTTATTTCAACTGATGGAATAATTTTCCAAATTTTTCTGTCATCAAGAAATAGCTGTCTCTATAGCAAAATAAATAACAATGTTGTTTTCACAAAAAAAAAAAATGCATTGAAGTAACTGTAGTGATAGCCTTTAGATCTGGTTCAATTATTTTCAGACAAAGAAAACATAAGAATGTATTCAGCAGGTCAAGTTTTTCTTGCAGCATTATCACAAGGCCAGAAATTATTTTAAATAAGGCTGTTATTAATTAAACCTAAAAGATATTAGGTTGGGTTCCTGGGAAATGAACTATTTTCCTTTCCTCTTTGTTTGAATCTTCTGAATCCTATAAGGTGTGCACACATGCTTGAAAAGATCTTCAAGGTGATGACTGGTAACTCATAAATCTTGCCTTTCATTTTGCAACTTTCCTCCAGCTCCCCCAACTCCCACATAAACATATTTCTTATCCAATGTCTTTTAAAAGAAATAAGTGTGCCAAGATCAAAGTAGATCACAAGAAACTGTGGAAGACAGCTTCAACTTTTTTTTTATTGCTCCTGTGGTCAAAGCCACAGGAGAATTGACCTAAGGAAAAAAATTGTAAATGTTTTCATATAAGAAAATGTAAGGTTATTGTGTAAGACTTGTAGACCAAGAAAGTAGTAGTAGTACTAGATAGTAGACATAAGATTAGATTTGAAGAATCTGAGAAAGGTTATGCAAGAAATATTTTCTTCATTTGAAAAAGTGACACTGACATATTATTAAAAAGAACTTTCAAAGAGGACCTAAAATCATTTGCATATGTTTCTCACCTAAGTTTCTCTAGCTGCTAGAGGAAAGTCTAGAATGAATGACTACTTAAAATTCTACTTTTATTTTCTTTTGTTTTTTAAATAGGCAGTGTAAATGTATTCCATTTGATCACTTCTAGATTTACTATATTGATCATGACCTTATCGATGAGCTCTTATTTTTCTCCTCTGTGTGAACCTCGAATATTAACTTTTGCTGACCAGAAAGGATTGATGTCACTTTTTAAAATGGATAAATGCTTTAAATTCTGTCAACATGGAATAGAGAGAGAAAGGTATTCTGAAAGGAAGGAGTATCTCTAGGTTTCTATGTGTGCACTAGTTCAATCGGAATTTCCATACCTAAACTAGGAAATTCATGCTTCTGATTTAAAAAGAAATAAAATCATATAAAAGAAAATTGCTGTATTGCTTTTTCACATACAATTATCAACCAAAATATGTCATTTGATACTATTGAAGGTCAACATATGTTCTCGTACTATATCTGAATGTCCCGTTCTATTGTTATTATTATGCAGTAACAGGTACAGATTACTATTCTTTGACTCCAAAGATAATTTGATCAGTGAACAGTTGTGTCCTCTTATTTTCATTAGAATTCTTTACTTTTTATTGTCCCATTTTTTTAATGTAGACTAAGCTTCAGTGGCTGTGTGAGGAGGTAAAGGAGAGAGAAAGTAAGGAAAAAAAGCTGCGGTGCTACTTACTGCAAAGCCGAGAACAGCTCAAGCACTTTACACAGATGAAGGAGACTGAGCATCAGTCTCTGTTTAAGCAGATAAAAAACCAAGAAAAACTTTTGGAAGAAGTTCACAGAGAAAAAAGAGGTATGTTGCTAGTTCCATTTTTGTTAATAAGAGGGAGAAAGAATTTAAAAATTGTAATTCCTATGGCACATTTAGATATATTCTATCAGTTAGTTATTGCAAACTGTAATTTGATAATCTGCTACTGGTAACCAAGAAATAAGTTATGTTTTTTTTGTTTTCCCTTGCTGACAAAAACCCAAATATAATCAGCTATGTTTCAACCCAGTACAATGGCTGAATAACACAAGAGTTTGCATCATGTGCAGTGGATATAAAAATTATTTTTCAGGTATACCATCTGAGACATTCCACAACCTGGGCAAAGAGGAGTTATACAAGTCTCAGGCAGTCTGAGTTAGACTGCTATTTACACAGCTCCCTGTGTCATGGCACAATCTTTGATTTTATTCAATTACCTCAGTTTCCAAAGGAAGGTGTTACCTGTCAGGTTTTCTTCTCATGTTTTCTTTAAAAGGCTTGTTCTGGCCTTTATTCAAGGCTCCATACTGATATGATGGGACAGAATAAGTACTCTTTTAATCATTTTCTTAGCTGTCATTTTATGTTGACTCTCAGATGAGAGTAAACTTTTAGTAAGTGTAGTTATAGCTTCTAGTAGCTGACTTATTACTGAAAATGTTTTATGAAATGTTGTAACAAAAATAAAACAGCTGCCTGGTTTTGAATGGAACAGAGTTAATTCTCCTTCTAGGAACTGGAGCATGCAGTATTTTGGATTTAGTGTGAAAATAATGTTAACACACTGATAGTTTAGTTGTTGCACCCTAAGTCAAGGACTTCTCAGTTTCCCATGCTCTGCCAGCGAGCAGGTTCACAAGCACCTGGGAGAGAGCATGGCCAGGACAGCTGACCCAAACTGGCCAAGGGAATATTCCATACCATAGAACACCATTCCCAGTATATAAGCTCAGAAGAGTTGTACAGGAGGAGCCAATCACTGCTGAGGAATGGGCTGGGCATCACTCAGTGTTGAGCAGTGGTATAGCGCATCACTTGGGATTTTTTTTGTTTCTATTTCTAGCTTTGTTATTGTCTCCCTTTTCATTACAATTGTATTATTTTTATTTTGTTTTGTTTTATATTTTATTTTTGTTAGGTTTTTATTTATTTTATTATTTTATTTTATTTCAATTCTATAACTGTTCTTATCTCATCCTGGGGCTTTTAGCTTCTTTCTTATCCTCTTCCCTATCCCACCAAGTAGATGTGTGTGTGACCAGTTGGCTGCATGGTACTTAGTTGCCGTCTGGGGTTAAACCACCACCACAGCAGCAATAACAAATAAAAACATTCTTGTAAGTATTTTATAGGACAATGCACATTATTTGTTTAAAGGAATAATAGTATTATGTCAAGATTTTCTTCCTCCAGTTACAAAGAACTTAGAAAGAAAATGTTTTGATCTTTCAAGCTTGAATGTTTCTATTATTATCCTTCATTTGTTAAAAAAGATGGCACCCAAACCCTGATATGACATTAATAGTGCATTAGTGTTCTTATACTGGAATAATTATCTGCTAAGATGATATCCCTGAGGCCTTAATTACCTTTTTCAATAAATAAAGCAAGCCTTATTTAGTTCTCAATTCTATTGAACCTTATTTGGTTTAGACTTTGTGGAACAATTGACAGCTTGCATTTAAATTTCAAGCTATATGTAAAGTTATCATGGGAAGTTATTAAACTGAAAAGAGTGGTAAGAAGTAATACTATTCACTGAGCACAATAAAGAGTATGTAGTGTCATACCTTCTATTTGTAGGGGCCATGCCTTTTCTCCCTACAAGTATGCTCAGTTTGTTATTTCACGTACTATAACTTCTGCAATTTGAAGTTCTGCTTGGTCTACTTCTAGACGTGGATGCTGGTTAAAAGTAGATAATAAAAAGGAAATAAGTTACATAGTTGTTTAAGTTTTTTCTATGCACCAGAAACCAGTAAACATTCTTTAAAATTCTACCCAATACAGGATGAGAAATAGGACTTAAAAAAGGAGGGCAGGTGGCCAACGATGCAGGCCAGTGTTAGGTTTAAAGCCTGGGATCAGGGTACATGCACATGCTAAGGATCCAGAGCCACATGGGTAAAAAGACAGCAACAGAGGAAGATAGGTAACTGTCGTTGTTGGATTTTCCCAAAATATCCATAAAAAAAAACTCATAAAAGATTAATTTTTGTTTTGAATTTTATTTCTAATTTAAATAATGCTAATGCCATTTACTGGTTTATAGGAAAATGGAATCAGGAGTGCTCATAAGTAATTGTTAAGCACCTTATTTTCTCTTTACATGCCATGGTTTTTTAATGAGATAATTTGAAACTTGGTCATGAAAGGTGGTAATTGGTTGGTTGTTTTTTGGTAGGTTATTTTGTTCTGTTTGTTTTTTTTGTTTTGGACACTACTATGAACATACTGTTGGAGGAGAGAAGCAAATACTTCGAATTACAAAGCCAATTAATTATGTACATAATTAAGAATAGTCTTCATGTGTGCAAATTCATGATTCACTTTGTCACATTCTACTTTGATTAGACCTGATAGTTAGCACGTTTTGTGCATACAGATGAAGTTATGATTTGTCCCAGTGCCAGTGTATTTATTTAGCTGTAGGCCTGGAGTGTCGCAGGCCTTCCAGCAGTGAGTCCGCTACTCTTAGTAGTATCCAAGATTTTAGAATGCACGTGCATTGAATTAAATGACAGCATTATGCAACACTATGTGCAAGAATAATGGAGTTACAATCTCCATATGAATTTAATTGATTTGTTTCACAGTCATGTTGACATAGATTGTTCTTTTTAATTTGAAAATTATGGCCTTCATTACACCAAATCATGTTTTTTTTATAAGTTCTAGAGGATAGAAAAATACTAGAACATACATCTGTTAATATGAGTTCTGAGCACTATTGTTCATTAAGCGATACATTTAAATGCTTATAAAGGGTTTTTTATTTAAAAAAAAGAAGTTGCAAGACAATATGTGGCTGCTTTTTTTTCTTGAACAAATACTCTTACATACTGAATGAAAAGCTCAGGCTTAATTATGATGCAACTGTTAGAATGTAAACATGTAAATCGTTTAATGGATAAATTACTTGGACATGAAAATTGGAAAAGCTACTTTCCCAGAGGGAAAAAAGAAAGCACAGCTAATAACATAAAAAAGGTGTTAAGCCAAAAGGAGAAGGCCATCCATCAAAATGATAAAAAACTTAAGGATACAGAATGCTGGTTGGCTATTGTTAATTAAACATAAAAAATGGAAGAAGTACCTACACAATACTAAGGCACTTAGTAATGAAATTATGGGCAAATCCCAGGTGCAGGAATAAAACAAATGAAGGCAGAATGTATTTAGTCTAATTGATTAAAAAAAAAACTCACTTTTTTTTAACACCAAAGTATACTTTACAATATTGCTCAATAAAATGGATATTCAGTCAAATTTGATCAAATGGTTGAACGTATTTTCTGATACACTTGGAATAAAGCAGATTTTAGATTGAACATTTTATCAGATTCAATGAATATCCGTGAATATCCATGGATTTGGCTGACTGTCACCACTGACACAAACCACTTATCTGAGTACCTGATATAGTCTGAAAATACTCAACTTAATTAAAGTTTGAATAAATCAAAACTTACGAAAATGAGTCAGAGAAATTGTTTTCTTAAAAAATGATTTTAATTTCCTTTCAGTTGTATTTCTAATATTATAGCTTATTCAGGCATTTTAGGGAGAAAGAATAAAAATGGAGATTTTTGGTGGACATACTCAAAGTAAGTAGGATGAATATTTGAATTACTTTATTGATGAACACATTTAAGGAAGTTTTATAAGCTCAATTAGATCTACTAAAACTTAACTGTTTAGGTGTTTGTCTTTTCTTTTCACCAAAGCATTTGTAAACATCTAGGATATTGTAGGCTTTTGCATCCTCCTTATGAGTTTCTGTAGAAGTGTTAATATTATCACAGTCCTACCTATGATGGTATAAACTGGCTGTCCATGTGGTATAATCCTTACAAATACTAGTAAGCTAGCATAAGATTCATGAGTCAGGGAAAATAAAGTCCTGTAGCATAGAATGTCAGGATTGTTTATGGAGTAGCAGAAGTTTCATAGCTATCTGGTGATGGTGCAAGATCAGCTACAGTTGTCTTCCCTTCTTGATAAGCATACCATGCTGGAGAGTGTAGAAATTCAGAAGTCTTGCAATATTTTTAGAGTGAGAAGAACTGAAGAGGATATGAGTTCTAATTTCTGGTTTGCAGATTTGTACTTTGGATATAGTTCACTATTTCACAAGGTACTTGTCTAACGTGCTACACAATAGGATATTTCACTAAGTAATAACTTAGATAAAAATAAAAACTTAGTAATTTTTCCTCCTAAAGTGATTTTGTTCTTACAGTCAAATTTATTTCAATAGCATTGCACTAGATATTCAGTATTTTAACAACATGGACAGAAGTCTGAATAAAAGGTGTAAATTCCAGTTTCTTAACTAGGTTTCATTTGCATTCTGGAATCACTGAGCATGCCAAAGTGTTCTTACAGATCTGTTTAAAAATTAATTTTGGTAACAAGGATTTTATTTTTCTTATCTTTTTAATACCGTACTCACAATTTGCACCCAAGACCTGGCCCAAATTTCTTTAATTTATTGCCTTTTATATGGTCTAGCCAGAGTGAGTAGTCTGGAAAGCTTATCATTCAAATCAGTGAAAGTCCATATTTGATCTTGGGAGCACCCATTGGTCGTAGAGATTTAGATTTACTTTAGTTGCTTTTCCAAGAAAATCTTCTTGTTATATATTGACAAATATAGAAAGTGGACAGAATGTGTTATATAGTGGTGAGACACGGAGTGTGCACAGTTGTTCTGTTTCAGGATAATATACTGCTACTTCAGAATAGCAGTACTATCATGAATAGTCAACAAAGAAATATTTTGAAAAATAAGACCTGATGTATTTGGCAATGCTGTATCTGTCCTTTTTTTTTATAAAGCAATGTTAGTAAGGCTGTAGTGATGTAAGAAGAGTGGGTGCATTGCTCTGATATACAGACCTTACACTGATTTAATTTAATTTGAAGATATAATATTCTGCAAATACTGTTTTACATAAAGTCCCAGGT
Source organism: Pyrocephalus nanus (assembly GCA_038380795.1). Taxonomy (NCBI): domain Eukaryota; kingdom Metazoa; phylum Chordata; class Aves; order Passeriformes; family Tyrannidae; genus Pyrocephalus; species Pyrocephalus nanus. The sequence goes on along the minus strand of CM076265.1, from coordinate 43,019,031 downwards.
GATGCAAGACATATTCTGTACCAATTCTCAGTGTCTACTGAGGTAATACTCTGTAATGACACTTAAATTATTACATATTTAGGATTTCTCTGGTGTAGATTATACTGCTAAGTAAGGCTTAAGAAGATAACAATTCTAGTCCTGAGATATGATAGATTAATGTTAAATGTTGTTGTTACAAGCACAACTCTGTATAGGGCAAGTCTGTGATGTTTTGTTTATACATGAAGTTTATAATTCATGCATTCTTCATTGTGTATTCTCTTAGATTTGAGGATACAAAAGTCAAATATTAGAAGACTTACATTTTAACTGGTTTTACTGATGGTGTCATCTCTGTGAATCATGCAGGTACCTCCTAGTTTCATCACTTTTGAGGAAAACAAGTACAAAGGTATAGATAAGTGATCTCTGAAGCAAGACATCAATTTATTTTAATTTTCTTCTTCTGTTATGCTCCGTTTTTGTTATATAAATGCAATGGAAAATGTAGACTCTAAAGAGCCTGTTATATTAAAGTAGATTCAAAATGAGGTAAAACTTTGACAAAACCTAGTCTATCAAATTATATTCCCTTTTTTCTATTTTATAGTCAGAAAGTCCAATTTTTGTTTGAGCCAGGAACACTAAAGCAGAAAGTGTAAAAATTTAAAACACAAAACCAGTGTAGTACATTGAGTGCAAATACACTGACAGTGAGCAGTTTCTGTTGCTTACACTGGGGAAAAGTATGAAATTGGAAACCAGTGAAAATCAAAACATTATAAAATCTTTGTATTATGATGTATTATGTTTAATTTAGTAGTAAAGTACATATGCTGTTTTGAAGATACCTTTAAGTCTGCTTCTGCCCTTTCAGCTTTGTTTGTTTCTTTCCCATTCGTTTTCTTTTTCCCATCTACTGCATCATATTGCCCCTGTATGACAACACAGTCCTTTCTGTGGCAACAAGAAACATCACAAGGTATTTTTAGGCCATCTCTTATTGAACAGTGAATGGGAGCATCAGGTAGAGAAAACTCTTTTACGCATGCATACATACAGGAAGGAATCTGAAGGATTTCAGAGAAACTCTCCATAATACCTGGTTTTCATGGTGAACTTCAAAATGCATAAAATTGAAATATTTTTACTATTAAAATTATTAATTTCTTCTTAATAGTGCTCTTGCCCTTTAAGTAATGTTTGGTTTTTTTAATGTGATGGGGGAAGGAGGAGGGAGGACTTCTAAGTTATTTTAAACTTTGCCAAAATGAACCTGCGTTCAGAGTCTTAGAAGAATGGAAATAAGCCCAAATAATTTGGAAATCTTACCCTGTGGAGGTCTTTTTTTTGTACTGGAAAACTGGAAAGATCAGTCTGGACATGGATTGCTGTAATTATCTAGTATTTTTCTGCAACAGTTTTCATTTGCCATCATCTTTTTATGCACTCATAAAAACATGGCTGCCATTGTGAAAAAGAAAAGGTAAGAGATGGGATCAAACTGTAGCTAAGATGTTTTTAAGACTTCCTTTGATTTCTTTTTTCTTTCTGAATCACACACTCTAGATGCTTATCTGAAACTTATGTATGATTTATAGTTTGGAAAGCAAGATGTGTCCTTTAAACATTAAATTGCTGAGTTTGTGGTGCTCACTTAACACTAAGAGACTAAATTTATTAGTTTTATCTCTTGATTTACCTATAAATACTGGAAACTATATCAAAATTAACAAAAGTAACTTGGGAGATAGGGATTTTGTATATATTAAATAGTTAGAATTTATTATTTAATGTTTTTTTCCTTTTGTAAATTAATGACTTTCTTCTTTAAAGCAAGTCAAAAGAGCTGATGTTCTATGAACTGCTGGGGTTTTGGTTTTTTTTACAGGTGTTGAAATGATGGCATAGGACTGTTTATACTAACAGTTATAACTTAACAGTGGTTTAACACTACATAATAAAGAAAATCTTAGAATCAACTGTACAACTTTATCAGGATTCCTTGAAATTAGTATGAAAAGTGTTGTCATGATTTCAGGTTATGTAGTGTTTCTATATCAAGTTGATATCATTGATTTACAGGTATTAAAGAAAAAAACCCAACCAAACAAAAACCATCCCAACACAGGCACTTTCACTTGTCTTGAATTTAATATTTTCTTGAGAAGTATATAACAGAAACATACTCTTTGTCACTCAGTCTTCTTTAGGTAGAAATAACATCCCCAAGGAACTCTTTAGTGTCTGATAAGATGCCTATTTAATTAAATAATATGCTGTTTTATAGGAAATGAAACTGAACCAAGGGCTCTGTGGTCCTCTCATCTACTGCCATAGTCAAAGTCATTTTAGTCAAAAATACAGATGAATCAAGTTGGAAATTTGAACAGGAATTTAAAAAAATTACTATCTCAGATTTTAATATAGTAAAGCTCTTGAAATTACAAAAGTATTTTTAATCTTGTATATTGCTATATTATAGATTCAATATCTTTCAAAATTAGAGCTTGTGTAATGGTTTTGCCAGGATTTGTCAGACTCTATTAGAATAAGTTTTTCAGTGTAGTTTAATTGCTGTGTTAACAGCTTTTATATCCTTTCAGCTGACATGCTATTTAAAACTCTTTTTTTCCTAAAGTGAGTGCTAATGATAGTGCCCATTTGGAGAATAGTTGTTTTTCCTGTGTCACTATTAAAAAATATCTCATTCTAAGAAGAGCTTCAGTCCTAAAGTTTGCTGTACACAAGAAAATAATTTCAATTACAGAATATACTTTGTAAGTGAATCCTTTAAAAAAAGAAAACTAGTTGGTTTTGGTTCTTCTATATAAAGATTAAATTAAATAAGTTATATTTAATCTCTTAGGATATTTTTCCTTCTAGTAGTTTAAATATGACAATTTTCTAGTTGAATATTTACTCTGATCGGCACGTTCAAGGTAACAGCTGTCTATAACTGAAATTATCTTTTGTTTCCTTCTTGGTTTTGATTTAACAAAATGGGAACTGTGATTGGTACCTTTAAATGCTATATATATTTTGTAATTAAAAGGCAAAATCTTTAAAAATGTTTTAAAGTCACACAAGACAATCAAATTAACTGTATAGTTCATACAGTACTAGTGACTAGAACCATAAGCTACAGAGTGTTTTTATGAACTAACAAATCCTTCTCTGTAATTTATTAAAAAGCTACTTGTAATAATGGGCACATATATTTGAATCTTTTTCTTGTGGGCAGAGAGAGTCACAGTATTTTTCTTGTCTGCCAATATTATAATAGGCTTTAGGATAAGGTCATGCATGATTTGCATTTTTCTGCCTATTTTTAAGGTCTCCAGTTACAGGTTATCAGGTTTCTAAGCACTGTTACTAAACATTGTTGCTGTAAAGTATTATTTTCTTGCTGAAACAGACACAGTATCTGAGTCACAGAGATAACATGCTTGCTCCCGGTTATGTAAAAAAGTAAAAAGGAGAACTTAGGATAAAGCTTGGTCCCCTATTCTTCAGTCTAATTTCTTAATTCTACTCGGAGGACTATTTTTTAAAATAAGAATGTTCATATTGCAGTACTTATTTTTCAGTATTTGATCAGCACCTTTGTGCAACATGATATAGTGCCAGTATTTAAATCTCTGTTTAATATTTAAACATAATAATAATCTCTGAAAATATTTAAACATAAAACGTATCACTTTAATTCTTGTTTCAAAACTTTAACACTTTCAAGTATGATTTTGTTGTGGATTTTTTGTGTTTTTTTTAGTAAATCTGGTAAACTGAGATACCTACCACTAGAGAAAGAAACAAACTGCAAAACCAAGAAAACGTTCATTGAAATATATATGTACTTCATGCATGTGTACATACTGCATCAATAAATGTTGCACATACTTCAACTGCCAGGACAGACATTTTGTCTTCCTGATTTTAATTACAGTTGATGACTTGGCTATTACTTTCTTGATTAGTTTGAAGCTCCAGGAGCAGCATTTTCTGCAGAGAATGTTTGAATGTTGTCTCTATGGAAAAATGCTTCCATTTGCAAAGTCAAATGACCAGACAGGATGCCATTTCTTGCAAGTACAATAGCAGGATTGTCCCACCAAGGCATAAGCTCAAAACCTAACTACAGCTGAGAAAATTAGAAATAAGCATTGCTGTTATGGCTTTCTTCATAATTACCACCTTAGTTTCTTGCATCTTCCTCTAAAGTGGGTGTGGTAGATGGGGTGTTTTATAACTGCTAGTTGTATTATGTTTGGTTTCCATGAGCCATACTAACCTGTGTGTGTAAGTGCTTTGTTGAACTAAATGTTTTCTTGGAAGCTGTTTGAGTCTTAGTGACACATAGGACCATGTAGTAGAATTGAGCTTTCTTACACCATTTATCAAGGAGAGAATCTGTGGAGCTATAACTTTTTTGTGTGCTTTACTCTTCTGATAGTTTATTAAAATGCCCAAGCTGCTAAAAGATCCCTTTTTTTCTGAGATTGGAAGGGAAACTTAATTTCAAGACTGGTATCTTTCAGCTTCCTATGTTATCTGCTCTCCTATGCTGCGGACATTGCAAATGGATTGTTTAGCTCTGATCTTCAAACAGCCCAATTAAGAAATGCACTTCTAAGCTCCAAAGAATTACTCATCTCAAGTAACAAGTGACCTTGGCTAGAAAAGCTTTCGGTCTTGCCTCCTTCGGTTTGCTGGGTTACTTCAATTCAAATGAGTTGTAGCTGCTTCAAAAACCTTGATACCCTTAGTCTGTTCCTTAGCTAATAGGTCCAAGATCAGTTTTCTCTGTATTTGCATTAAGATATGCAGCTGCCTTTCAGATGTAGCCAAAAGGAAATTTGCTGATATGCATAAATATGGTTGGGATGATAAACATCAAAAAAAGAAAAGCCAAGGATATTAAGAGAGAGAACTCACTGAAGAAAGTGACATTCAATTTCCTGTTTTGTCATTTATATATGCCATAACATAATTTTTATGTAGCTGCTATACCCATAAACATATCGACATAATTTTCTAAAACAAGAAATGACAAATTATCTTTTCAAGCTTGCACTTGGTAAATGAAAACAAATTAAGTTTCAATTTCTTTCTGTGTACTCCTGGAAAATGTTATTCATTATCAGAAAGGAAATGTTTCTCCATTCAGGAGAGAATTGTAACAATTATATATTATATGCAGTGACAGAACAGAATGTTCAACTGCATTTGCTTTTTAAAATGTCAACTATTCTGAGGGCCTCACTTTGAGAGCATTTTCACTATATTTTTCTTTATATAGTGATGATTTTTTTGCTGTTGTTTTTCTTTCCAGGTTATTCAGTAGGGTTTCTAATCAAAACTGTGGGAGAAAAAACCATTGTTCAGTTATCTTGCATAGGTCTGCTACAGACAGAGGTGTGATGACCGCTCACACATACAAATATAAAATAATCATGAGTTAGTGTGTCAAACTGCAGTTTGCCATTCACAGAGACACTGAATATCGCTCCAGACAAAAGGCTGAATTCATGCTTCTGTCTCACTACCCTCTGTTGTACTTTCTCCTTCCCTTGTTCCATGTCTCCTTCTCTTTGGACCCCTCTAATATTAGCCTGTCTGGGTTTTGCCATTATGCTCTGATCTTGTTGTAATGAACTAAGACCCTCGTGGAGGTCCAGGCTTGTCTGTTTTGTCAAACCACGACAAAGTAAGCAAGAGCAATGCACAACCAGAGTCAGGGAGCAAAGAGACCTCCTTGCTTTTTGGAAAATGCAATCTGCAAATGCCATATCTGATGTGATCTGGCCACATCTGCTGGAATTGGAACACTTAGTGGTAGCACTGTGTCAGCTGGGGTTGCACTGGCTTCTGTGGGACATGAAGGAGGAGTAATTACATAGTCATTAGTACCCAAATTAGCTTATTTGAAGTGATCTCCTTTAAGTAAAGAATTTCACTGTAGTATAAATGTGCTATTAGACTGTTAGGCTTAAAGTTTGCTGGCTCCTCAGCAAATTTGTTAAGTAAAATTTGAAGTGTTTGTTCACTAGCATTGTTTGTTAGATTTTGTAAAAAAAGTCTGTTCTCAAGATTTATTCCTAATAGGAACATTTTTGCTTCCTTTCCAGCACTGGTTGGCAATGTTACTGCTGCACGAGTAATCAACACTTGATAACTGTTTCATCTTGAAGTAGAATCAAGTAATTATAGAAACATTGTGATTTCGGGCCTTCTAAGCATTAATAATCATCACACAATGCTTAGTGGCAGAAATTCAGCATGTCACTGTGATTTGTGTTTTGTTTGAGTTTCTACAATATCAAAATAGTTTCTAAATTCAGTAGATCTCAATTATTTCCTCAATTACCTTTATTTTTAGGTTTCTAAATCTTATTTTTTTCCTCGTAAGAAACTGCGTAGTTATAACTGAAAAGAGACTTCCGTGATTGAAGTTGGCTAATGATAGTCTGAAAGAAGAGCAGGAGTCTTTTTATAGATATTTCAGTAAATAGTAGCCAAAAGAAAAGCACTGCAGCATACTCCAAGTGTTTCTGTTCAAATACCATATGTATGAGTGTTAATGAATTCTCTTTGGCTTATGTATCTTTGATAATAAGCAAGATGAACTTTGAAACTGCTTTCCCTGGTACTGAAATTAAAATAATATTTTTTTACTACATTTAATGGTACTAAAAATGAGGAAAATTTGTATTACACTTAAAAAAATTTCATTGTTTTTGCCTGCAAGTAGAAGGCATAACCCAGAAGCTATAATGACTAGAAGGATTTCACTGTTGTTATTGTTTGAAGTTTGGATTTTGTGTTGAACATGTTAACGTGCATTTACAGGGCATTGTTCCACAGCTCATGTAAGAGGAGGGCATAGACAGTAGAAATGGTGGGGTTTCCTGCTATATTCTATCAGGTTTTTTATCCCTAAAGTGATACTAGCACTTGAACCTTCTGGTTTGTTTGATCACTGGCATCTTTGTTAAGATGGCTGTGATGATTTTTGATACAACTTTACACAGAACACAAAGAGATTTACACAGAACAAGTGAGATTGTTCCAAGGCTCTAAATATTGAACACTAGTCTCCAAATTTTATTGATTGTATGCCCCATCAGTAAAAAATTTTTGAGCACCCCCCCCCAATATATGTATATTTATTTACCAAAAATATATACACAGAAATATAAAGCTTGATAATACATAAATATACACACCTTTATAAATGCAACCTACTGAGCTACAAAAACATTTTTCTGTGCCTTGATCACATTTTCATAATGGAACCGTCTTTGATTCAGAATGAGATGTTTTTGTTTTATCACTGCAAGGTTAGTCTTCTGATTTGTCCGTGTCACTAACTGTTTCTTAATGAAACTTACTAAAGCATCTAGGAAGTGGTGCTTGCTTGGGACGCTGTTCTTCAGTGATTTTTTTTAATTAGACACCTTAAGGTCCCTCAGGAGTTTTTGGAATCCTCTACAGCGTGTCTGCTGATACATGAGTCATTCAAAGGAAAACGGCAAAATGCTTATAGCTGTTCTTCAAGATATGTTAAATACGTATATATTCACAACCCTTCATCTTGCTTGTCCTACAGTAGCTTTCAATTCAGAATCAGTATGGTCTAACTAAACCAATATGGTTCTCTCAGGTAGTAAGTTAGGCAGTTGTTAAGACATGATGAAATTTTGTGCTGTCATTGCCTTTTTTATTCATAAGAATGTTCATAGGAATATTTCACATGGCTTTCAGTACACTTTACTTAAGCTTCATGTCAGCTCTGTGAAGATAGGGAAATAGTTTCTTAAGCCATATTTAAATGAAGCACACAAAAATCCCCGGTGGGGAGCCAGAAATAGAACTCAACAGTCTCACGTAAGAATCAGGAAAAAAAATTCTCATTCTTTTGACAAATGCCTCTTAAAAATATATAAGCAGCACATTAGAATAGAAAAATAGAAAATATTTTTTTGTTTGGTAACCTTGTAGTATAGTTTTTTGAGTAAGTTTAATCTCATATCCAGACAAACTGTTCCAGTGCAGTCATATTTGGATTGTAGAAGAGGTTACAGCAATTCCACCCAGTATCTTGTGTACTGAAACTGCACATGTGAATATATCAATGCTTGAATTTTGAATTCACTATAAGGCAGACACTGTAACAGTTCAGGTAGTGATAGGTACAAATGGGTTATAGCACTGATGAGAATTTAGGACAGCTTCTTGGGACAAGAGAAACGTTGGGAGTCATTTTTTAAATGAAGTGTGGGAGGTGGCTCACTTATGAATATTTGTATGAAATACCAATCAAAGTGAGTGCTGCAAAATTATTTAAAAGACCAGTAGCTCCAGAAATGGAAAAGAGACTGCTTCTCCTCCTGAACTGATACAAGGGGGGAGGGGTATTTCTTTAAATACATAGCACTTTTGCCTAATTAGAATTGCTGTATATATAATTCTTTAGTTTTTATCTTACTAGTAATAAATCCTAGTATTAATTTCCCCAATCAGATCTCTTTAGTCTGCATAAACCTTCTCTCAACTTATAGCAGTTGTGTGGGGGGTGAGAGAAAATTGGCCCAAAGCAAACCCTTGACACCTGGAGAGCCTGTTCCACTGCCCAACCACCCTCTGGGTGAAGAACCTTTTCCTAACCTCCAACCTAAACCTGCCCTGATACAGCTTCATGCTGTTCCTTTGTTTCCTGTCACTGGTCACCAGAGAGAAGAGATCAGTGCCTGCCCCTCCACGCCCCCTCATGAGGAAGTTGTAGATTGCAATGAAGTCTTCCCTCAGTCTCCTCCAGGCTAAACAGATGAAGTGATATTCTCTAATAGCTTTATTTCTTTTTTATATTGTGTTGCCCAAAACTGCACACAATATTCCAAGATGACGCCACACCACTGCAGAGCAGAGTGGGACAATCCCCTCCCTCAACCGGCTGGTGATGCTTTGCCTGATGCCCCCCAGGACCTGGTTGGCCCTCCTGGCTGCCAGGGCACTGCTGGCTCGTATTCAACTTACCATTGACCAGGACCCCCAGGTCCCTTTCCATGGTGATCCATGGTCATCCTTACTCTTCTTGAAATCTGGGACAATGTTAGCCAGCTTTCACTCATCTGACACATCTTTAGATTCCCAAGATCGTTCAAAAATGGTATTCCTTTTAGTTTGGAGTTCTTTTTACATGTAGGAGAGAAAATCATTAATTTAGATTCATATAAACAGCTGTTTCAGTCTTGGTGGTCGTGAGTACTGCATTGATTGCAGTGATGGAAACTGATTTAAATCTTTAAAGACTGTGGAATGTGCTCAATGTGAATATCAATATACTAATTTGCTAATGGACTAGAAAGCTCTAATCAGTATTGAAATACCCTGAGACATACAGGTTTGGTTTCTTTTTTTAAATCTTACTTGGGATTACATAAATGCATTCTGAAATGCTCATAACTTATTGGCCTTGTTCTACACTAACAAAAATTAAGGTTCTAAAAAATACCTATTTCTCTGGAGCTCTTTAAAATAATAATACGATTATGTAGAAATTCCCTTAATGGCTTGCATGCATGACAAGTACTATTTTAATTAAAAATAGTTTGAAGCACGTGCCAGTACTGTTTTACATCTCAGTTATTTTAGTCCTGGGGTGATTTCTGGTATCTGGCCTGACAGTACGGGGGTCCAGTCTCATTTAAACATCTTTCGGTATTGAATGTTTTTGAACTGTGACAGTTGCCGTTCTTCACAACCTAACACAGGTACGAGGCAAAATCGCAGTTGTTCTGCCTCTACTAGTCATGAATATGTCCATTCTGAAACACTTTATTTAAACTGGTTCAGTTAGAAACATCTTGATTCACCCACGAAAACAGGGCCTTTATGTCAGATTCATTGTGTGAAGGGACACACTTGTAAGTGGTATAATATGTGATTAAACTTGGCTATGTACATGTGTGTAAGATAAGTAATTTCTAGCTGAGAGAAACTGGTTTATTTAGCTACTTGAAAATTCCTTCATACTTGATGGAAATCTGCCTGGCTGCCTTGTGGATCTACAGGAATGCTGCAGTGTCTGTTCAGAAGCTTTGTGGAAAACATCCAAATGATGAGTGAAACCCATGGGATGTGTACTGAAAGTGGAAATGATAGGAAATACTTGAAATAAAAAATCCTATGACTTTGAATCAAAGCAAATTTAAAGATAATATGATCAGGTTGTCTAATAAAATGATTTCTCAGTGTTTTTTCTGAGTGGTTTGTTATACACTTATGTAATTTAAAACCTCAAATCTAGGGTTACAAACTTTGGGAAATCCAAAATAGTTTTAATGTATAACTGAAAACCCTGACTTGTGTTTTGGAGAGGAGCTGTTCTTAGCTTGATGATGCAAAAAGGATGTTGACAATTTTCTCCCAACTGCCATTTTTTTTCTGATAATAACCTGGATTTCTTGCTCTAATGCCACATAGTAGCAGTATTTTCTGTGCTATATGAATTGCTTTATATTTTCCTGTATGATCTGGAACTGCTTCAGGGGGTGAGTCTTGAATCAGATCTACATGCAGCCTGCAGATATTGGGGTAGTTTATTACCTATGTATGCAAAACTGAAGTGTGAATGTCAACTTCAGAGTACTCTGAATCATGTTGCAGCATTTTTCACTAATTGAGTAGATATCTGTGACTATAAAAACTGATTCTGTGTACAGTTCTGTATTTGTGCATTCCCCTTTGCTAGAACAATGTGAACATAAAAATGTCATACTGATCCAATTTGTAGCCCATTCTCTGGCACGTCAGTGTTCTCTGAGAATGTTAAGCAGAATGTTGTCTATCGTTATCTTCAGTTTCTTAAAATAAGAGGTCATGCCGTTTCTTAAAATAAGAGGTCAAGAAGTTGCTGCTCCAGGTAGAATAAAGTCCATGTCCTGTTTCCCACCCCTGTTACACCCAGCACAGAGGTAAAGAAGTCAAACGTTCTAGTTCATGAGGGAACTTAACCATTCTAGTTAGTTATTGGCACATTAATGGATTACCTAGAATAAGTAAGATAGTACTGTTGTATTTTACTCATTCCAATCAACAAATATCTGCTCCTAAATCCATTTTCTGATACTTTTCACCAGCAGTAAAAATTACTACTGGGGTATGTGGAAAAAAGTCTGTCTGAATAAATGCATACCTTTTTTCCCTCACTTATCTGAATGTTATGATGGAATATAAAATCTTTATGTCCAGCTTAATATTTGCAGTATTTTGTGACATACTGTGTTGGCCCAGTGTCAGGCAAACTGCAAAACCCCTTACAGACTGTTTTAAATCATAATGTGTATTTTTCCTGGAAGTTTGATCAGTTAAATGTAAGCCACTGTAGTATAACTTGAAAGACACTCAGTGTTCACTGATACATAGGTCAAAGAGATATAATCTTTACATCTGGAATTTAAGCATTGTAAATAAATTGTTTTTGTAAAACTGCACAAAAGTATGATCCTTAATTTTGCAGGCAATATTCTGAGCTTTCTGGTGATTTTGAGTGGCATTAAACATGTAAAACATTCGATTCTTTGATAGTTTTAGCTTATAGTTCATTATAGGGTTGCAAGCTTCATATTTAGCTAGAAATAAAAAAAGGGAATATGCTGTTGGATAATATCTTTATTTCTGCATCTCATTTTTCTTGATGTCTTTTTCCATGTATTATTCGTCTTTTGGGAAGAGCCATCAATGCCTAAAGGTGCCTTTGTAATGCTCTCTCATTAGTGCTGATTCTTCTAGACAATTTATAAGTTAAGGTGTTCTGCCCCCCGTGAGAATAAGGATAACCCTAATTTCAGATGCAGAACTTTCAAATCTAGGGACTGTTTTCAACCCCAAATTCTCACACTAACTGATATTGATGGCAGCACATTTGGCTATGGCAATTTATAGGGCAGTTGAATCACCAGACTGAAATGCATACCAAAGATTAGTCCAGAAGAACATAAGTTTACCAAAGGAAAGCGAAAATCAGTAATTTTAAGAAAGGATTTGAAAAAAAAAATACATGGAAACTAGGAAAAAAGAACAGCAAGTCAATCTCTGCTTGTGAAAGAATTAACTAAATTTTTCAAAGGACTGGTGTCCAGAAACAAGTATCAAAGAACCTTCATGCAGTCAGAAATGAATAATGAACTATGAGAAAAGAGATAACAGGTTGAGGTGCTCGTAATGAGGCTTCATAATGAGAGAAGGAGAAAGAAAAGTAGAAGATAAGAGGCATAAAGGAAACGAGACAAATTAATGTCAGTGAAATATTTTGTCATTTCTATTGTAAATCATTGAAGCTTCTTTATGACTGAATTATTCAAGTATCAGTAATCTTTATTTCTTAAGGAACTAAACACAGATACTTTCAGTTAGCTGTTTTGTACTTGGATGCTTAGGGACTTGACAGTCAGAATTCAGCCCTGTGAGGTTGTCAAGGCAGTTTCATAATCTGGTAACTCTCCTATCTGCTAACAAACTGGAGCTTATCTGAATTCAGAGTCAGTCTCTGGGTTAGATAAAGCAATACTCTTCTCATGCAAACCTCATGAGCGAAGTTCTGATACTTGAAATAGTAATAAGCCTGCAGCGTGGGTTTTTTTTTTTCTGCTCTTCATAAAGTTATAACTTCAAGGTTTCCCAGAATTCTAAACATGTTTCAATTTATCAAAAACATGATTTTAATCATAAAAATATGTGAATAAAATAAAGTAGAAAAGCAACTCGTGACATATCCCACAGAACTCAAACAAAATTAATTTATAATGTGAAGTGTTACATGTGTGCATGTATGTGCCAGTGTCCGTCATTCTCACACAAGTGGCAATACAAATATTAAGATTTTATGGTTTAAAGACTATAAAAAGCTTTTCTACTATTTTGTCACAGTGAACTATTTCCCTTATCAAAACTGTTTTAGTGAGAAAAGGTAATTATTGTCATAACAGTCAGAATTGTCTGCAGTAACGTACAGTAACTTTTCATATATAATTGCATAGCTTTGATGATCTGTTTTGGTCAATTTTCAGAGTGAATGTCTGATTTTTTTCATTCAATTCTAAAAATACACCAGGGTGTTGATTTAAGCATAGAAAAGTTTCTCTGTGAATTTGAATGTGTTTTTTTTTTCCCCCAGTCAGACTGTCATCTTTGTGTCCTTGTGGCTGTTTTTCAGCCACTTCAACATCCCATGCCTGGAAACAGTCATATCACTGCTACATTTAATCTTATAGTTTATTCCGCTGAAAAGGAGTGTTGTGGAGGGTGTAAATTAAAAACCTCAATGACTATTTTACTTTTCTATGAGACCATGAGACAGGAAGTTGAATTGACAGTTTTTTTTCATTTTGCAGAGCTACTAGAGAAGACACACAGAAGAGAGGAAGAAATGGGAGCTCTCCAGGTATATTTGCTGCTCAATTAACTAGCTACATCTTTGTTCACCCTAAAAATTACCAAATTGTATTACAACATTGCGATTTTCTGAACTCCCTTGTAGCTTAAATTCGGATTTGGAAATATACACAGACAAATAGAGACACAACAGCTAGTTATACTCACTGCTGAGTTTCTGCCTTCCAATTAAGTTGCATGTTAGCGAAGATTGAAGTAGTCAGCATTCTCTTATGAGTCTATCAATCTAGTCCATCAGTGAATATAATGCTGCTTTTAAGTCACACTATATACTGAAGTTGTTATTTTATACTGCTGGCTTCATTGAAACTCTTTTTGAATAGAGGCAGGCAGTGCTAATCTGCACTGCAACTGCAAAAATGCTGCATATTCCACTTCATTGCTTGAGTTAAATTCTCTGGGCTGTGTTACTTTCTTTTGTATCTCTGAATAAAACTGAAAGTAAAATATTTTAAGTAAGTATCTAAAGTCTCTAAAACACCATATGTCCATAATCACCCTCCTGAGGAAGAAGGGAGCAGCCAATAAATGCTAGGACTTAATACAGTATAAGAAATTCTCATTGTATGTCATCTAGCAGTAAAGCTGTTTGTGCTAAGCACTTTAAATTTGTGCTTAGAAAGTCAGATTTACTCTAAACTCAGCTTTGGAATAGTATTTAAGCATTACAGTCAAAGAAAACATACTCTTTTCAGATTGAAGTGGCTAAGAAAGCAAAACCAGGCTGGAATGTCTGAGTTGCGAGGCTCAGAAGACTATTAGGGAGAGTAGTGTGTGTATTCTTCAGAATACAGAAGGAAAAAAAGAAATTTTTGACAACAAATTACTGCAAACAATACCCAACACGGATATAAAAAGAAGTTTAAATATAATTTGAAGAGTGTATCAGTGAGGCAGCATTCTGTAAGTGTACTGAAAGCAGGACATTTGTGCGGGAATTGATGAAGGTAAGGCTCGTAAAGAAAATGAAGTTATATATTGACCTGAGTTTTGATCATAGGAATTTATTTGAAGATAACCCTTCTCATATAATAAATTGAAGGCATTTTGAGGGCTAAAGGTATCAAAGAGCGAACATATAGTTTGATCCAGTAAGAGACAAGTTGCAAGGCCCAGAAGTTACACAACACACCAATCCAGCTGTTTCCTGTTCAAACAAAAATCTTGGCCTGGTGTTCTGGCAGCTCAAGTTCAACAAGGCTGAGAGCTTGTCTGCGCAAGCAGTTTACACAGGTGCATATCTAGTTACATCAATGTAAAAAGATCTGCTTTCATGTGAAGCAATTTTGCATCTGCTTTCATGTGAACCTTTATGGTTGACAAATTGTTCTAATGATGTTAGTTCTAATTGAATGAGGAGTAATTTTATACTGCAGAAAGTTGCATCATAATAGTGTCTTGTATGGATATATGTGCCTGCCTGTATTTCTGATAGTCTGTAAAACTAAATTACATTATGCCCTTCCCTAACTGGCAGTTCTGGTTAAGAGTGTGAACTGTAGTGCTCTGGCTGCTATTTTTGTATTCAAATGCTTGATAGCAGTTTTTTTCTTTCTTCAGATATCCATGCATTCACAAAGTACTCAGCAAAAACATTTATTCTTCTTCTAGATAGTATTATAGCCAGCTTAGTCAATATGTGTCAAAATATTTCCAATCTGGGATCCTCTCTTCTTGTAATGATGTATTCTAAACTTGCTGTGGTCAAATATATACAACTTTACTAACAAATGGTTGTAAAAAACAACTTGTATCATCAAGACTGAAACTCCCCAAACTGTTGCATCTTCATATATAAAGGATAGGAACAAAGAGGAAAGTGAGACCTTTTTTTTAAATATGGCATTTCCAGGAGCTGAAGATGGTTTTCTTATCCTTTTGTTAATCCAGATGACATGGAATATTTTTACAAAGCATGTGTATAGTTGGTTAATGTATGAATGCTTTCATTGAAGTAGGTTGCTAGAAGGTACTTGTTTGTCAGATGAAGAGCTACTAGCAAATAAAATAGTACTCCTTCCCCCAAAGCCTCCAGTCCATGGATAGAATTCCCTTAAAATGAGGTCCTACTCAGTTAGAGTCCTTGATTCAGTAGACAGTTAGTCATGTTGATTGTTGGGCTTTTTTCATCTACAATTCCTATTTTGATAATTATCTTATAAATACATAGAAGTATATGAAGTAAGTCAGTCCTTGCTGTGTTCTATTTGCAGTCCAAACAGACCGTATGTGTAAAGCATGTACGGGAAACAGGCGGAAAGAAAGATTGTGCATTTTAGACATTGTGGACAGACAATTCAAAGCATTCAAAGCAGGCTATCGTGGCTTAGGGAGTTTTTTGTTGTTACTTGACCCATGAACGTTGACCACAGTCTTAGAAAAGGTAGAGACATGAGGAAATCAGTCAGAAATCAGTGTATTGCTGTGGGCAAATTATGACTGGGGATATCATGATGTTCTCTGCCATGTCTCAGCATCATATTCCCTAGAACTAAGGTTGTATGTTTTATTATTCTTTCAGTTTGCTTATTTTTGGAGAGGAGACAAAAAGCACCCTTTGTTAAAAATAATTGGAATTAAGTACAATTAGTGCTACAATGCCATCAGCTGAAATCTGCAAAAGGCTGAAAGAAAAAAGCAGTTTTACGAGTCTTGGTCCTGGAAATATTTGGCTAGTAGTTTTTTCTAGTGTTCCTCTAGGCAGGGAATATGTTGAACTGCAACTAGCATGACAAAGACAAAATAATACCTCATTAAGTAGACAGTGAGAATTTTTATAACTACCTCTTTCTACATGAACCTGACTTGTCTTATGTGTCAAGGTGGACACTGCAGTTCTTTTGTACAGAGTATTTGGGATGTAGAAAGCTGACTCTTTTTGTGACTTTACTGTATTATTGGATTTCCATTTTGAACTTACTGCATGCTTTTGACTAGAGTTTCTACGTTATACACAAGTTTATATTTGTATATGAGTTTACATTGTTGCATATGTCTAGCTAACGTCCATGTTCTCATTACACTTGTGTTTGCTCTCTGTGTTAGGAGAGCATGCACACTCATCATAATATACTTTTTAGTTTCTGAGAAATCACTTACATTCTCAATCAGTGCTTACGTTCTCTCTGATAATCACTCCAAGAATATAACCTCACTTATTTTCTTGTTTTGTTGGAAGAAAAAACACTTAAGGTTTTCACCTTACCTTTTATCAAAGCTGTTCCATGGTACAAAAGATTGGATTCATGAAAATAATATACTATGCAGGACATGGTAATTGCAATATTCAACTGAATTGTGCTCTCTGGGAAAATATTTACAAGCTATTTTCATTTGCTTTGAAATTAGTGACATGCTAATAGGAATCAAAAAAATAGAGTCTTAATTGGAAAATATATTGATAGTGTATAAATGATCCATGGTAAATTCCCTAATACATTAGATTAAATTGGTCTTCATAAAATTGTTTGCTGAGATTGTAAGAGTTTATTGTATTTTTAGAATTTGGCAACTAGATCATGCACTTTATTTAATGTATGAGTCATTTTGAAATCACTATTTATTCTACCATTGTAATCATCCTACTGATACACTCCCTCACTTAAGACTTTATTTTCAAAGTAGTCCTCTTTAGCTGAAGAAAGTTATATCTGAATTGCTGTTCATTATCACCACAAATTTATGAGATCTGTAAATAACATCCTTTTATAGTAATGAGTTTGGGTTTTGTTGCAGAATCTTTAAATAAATATGAGTGTCTGTAACAGCCACTGCAATTTTGTGGAAGAACAAACATCTCAAAATAAATATTTTTGAGTTTTTCACATAACATTTTTTGTCATAAGTTTGGTCTGATGTACAGAAATACTCAGTCTGTTTCTCAGATCTGCTTCTATGAAAGAATAAAGACTCTAGCATTTCATACATTACCTTTCATGAGAAAAATGTGAGTAATATTTGAGCAAGGTAAGAGTTACTGTAATGGTTATGCACTCTAAATGTGGGGTCACCTAAACACTTGAATGTGTGTTTTGTCAGATTGCTTAAAATACCATACCTAGTCAGTATGCCATCTTTATTTTGTTAGCTTAATATTTTTCCTAAAGATACTTTTAAATGGAAAAAGAATATTAAAATATATACAGTAAATTTGCAACTTCTGGTTTCTCTGTATCCTGTGCTGGATTAAAATTGACACAAGCTTATTTTATTTGCAGTTTATGTTTGTCTGACATGAGACTATGACTAACATCATCCTGTTATTAATAAAACATTATTCAGAGCTATTTCTGGATAAAAGAATAATGATATGGAATTTACTTTTTAGTTTTCTAAGGAAATGCCTAAAAGAAAACTAAACCAGATGCTAACATGACATGAACTCCAAAACATGCTAGATTTACAGTCCAAGATGATAAAAAAAAGAAGTAATTCTTTCATATACTTTAGAGTAAAATCAACAATATTGAAAATCTAATGTACTAGTTGAAGAAAATATATTTTGAAGTAATTTTTTTCAAATCCTTTCTGTATTTCTAAGGAGTTCCTTTTTGTTGGAACAAATTTCTAAGTCAGATAGTATGATAAATAGATTAGTCATTCAATTAAGTACAAAAGTTCCTATTCAATGAGATGATTACAAAAAAACTATATATATGACCACTGAAACCCCCAAATGAATCCTATTCATCATTGTTTGACTTACATTGTGTTTATATTCTTTGCTTTCTAATGGCATCTTTTACTTTATTTTTAGGAACGTATTATGGCATTAGAAATGGTAAGTTTCCTAAATTAATTTCCAAACCTATCACAATGACATTGCTGATAATTTGTCTAAATTGTGAAAAATATTGTTTTTATATATTTTAAAAAAGAAAAGGTTGCAGTTCTGGGTTTTCAACTGTCATTTTACTTTTAAGAGAAGATGTGATAATTTTATACTGTACCTTTCTGTGTAGATTTTTACTAGAGTATTTTTGCATTCATTATATGAAATACAGTGTATTTCAGTGTTGTCATTTTTCTGTGCAGTTCAGTCCTCATCCCATCTCTGGGAAGAGAAATGTAGATTTGATCCACACAAAAGGTGTTATTTTCCTAATACTCCTAATGATTGATGTCCCTATGATAGATCTAATTATTTCAGTGACTGTTACATGTACTTACTTCTTTACTTACTTACCTGGACTACTGTGTTCAGTTCTGGGCCTCTCAGTTCAGGAAAGACATTGAGGTGCTGGAGCAAGTCCAGAGAAGAGCAACGAGGCTGGTGAAGGGACTTGAGCACAAGTCCTGTGAGGAGAGGCTGAGGGAGCTGGGGTTGTTTAGTCTGGAGAAGAGGAGGCTCAGGGGTGACCTCATCACTCTCTACAACTACCTGAGAGGAGGTTGTAGCCAGGTGAGGGTTGGTCTCTTCTCCCAGGCAGATATCAGTAAGACAAGAGGGCATGGTCTCAAGCTGTGCCAGAGGAGGTTTAGGATGGATGTTAGGAAGAAATTCTTTACAGAGAGGGTAATCAGGCATTGGAATGGGCTGCCCACTGAAGTGCATCCTCCGTCCCTGGGGGTTTTTAAGGTGAGACTGGATGTGGCACTTAGTTCAATAGCCTAGTAACCGTGGTGGTAGTGGATCAAGGGTTGGACTTGATGATCTCAGAGGTCCTTTCCAACCCAGCTGATTCTATGATTCTATGATTCTTTGGACTAGGAGGTACAGACAGAATCAGTTCATCTGCCCATATCAACATTGCAACTAAACTATAAAGGAATATAATTTTAATCATTAATTAATATAGTTTAATAAGATCTTAAGTTTGAAGGACAAAACTTCATGCCTGTACATGCCATGAATGCAGCCGGATTATCCAGATGTCCCAAACTAGCAAGTCCATCAGGTGGACTAGCTGGAGTTGCCCTATTATTTCTGAACAAGGCTTTCCTCTTATGTAAGAATGCCCAGTAATACATCACAAATTGTATGTATCAGGCCCATAGTTTCTTTTCATGAGAAATCCAGAAAATTTCATCTAAAGAAACCACTACTGAGACAATATCAATGCTGAAATTATAAACTTTTAAAATTTACTAGTGCAAATTATTATTTTGTTCTCTCTGATGGTTTGTGCATCTCTGAAAACAGTTTCTGATTTCAAAAATATATTTAAAATATATTCAATATCTTAAAAAAAAATGCTTTCATTAACTCATAAAAGACCCTTTGGAATTCAAAGTGCCATGCTGGTACTCCTGCCTTATGGAAGTAGGAAGCTGATGCTCACATTCAATGTGCTGGCACATCACACAGTGCTGTGTGACTGTAAAGAGTGTAAGCAGGACATTAATTCTGTTCAGGGTCATCTCTTATTCATGGTTTCCTTACATGACAACCAGTCAGACATGTATCCACTGTCAGGCATTTCTCACAAACCGTGAGTTAAACTGCCTGCAAACTCCTTGTCCTTTCTGTTCCCACAGCCATTTTGACACAGGCAGAGGATATTTGCTTGCAAATAGCACAGTGCCACACAAATTCAGTCCATATTTTGTGACAATGTTTGTTCCTATTTTTATGGAGCTTTTCTCCTTTTTATACTTCCAATTTCTCCAATTTTTAAAAGGAAGATTTATAAGTTACTTTTCAGATAGATGAAAAGGATTATTATCAGTAAAATACAATTTTCTTTCCTAATGCAAGTTGGTAGGTAACACCTGAATACAAATTTGTGATACTAAATCTTGGAGCTTTTGTTATTGCTGACTTAAGAAGATATGTAGTGTTAAGCCCCGAGTTTGCTAACATGACAAATATGGTCATCACTGAGGCTGTTGAATACTCCCAAGGCACTCATTTTACCTTTGCCATAAAGTTCCTCTATGATGTCAAGCAAATAACTTAAACTGAATTTTTCAAATATGTTTAATTACTTTTTGTTTCTCATTTTTTGGGTGTCTGATTTTGTGATTTTTGAGGCCTGAATTACAGAAATGCAATTTACTAAAAGCTAAATTCAGTGGGAGCTTTGGCTGTCTGTAATCGCTAAGTAAATTTAAAAGTCAGGTGTTAGATTGCTGATGTGAATACTTTGAAATAATAAGTGGGTTTAACCTTTATATCTGTTTCAGTTCTGAGGATGGCAGCATTCTCTCTCTGCCTCCTTCAGTGATCTAGAAAAGAGGAGTAATGCTTACACAGTCTGAATATGTCAGGATGAGCTATGATAGAAAAGCCCTTGAGCAAAAGAATGAATAAGGCTTGCTGTTTAAGGGATCCTTAAGAATCTTTAAATTTCCAATGTGTATGTCTACATAGCTGTAAATCTATGTAGCATTTATGAGTACATAATAGTTACGGTACTTATATATTCATATAATTTTTGCATCATCATTTTTTTGTTTGAATGCTCAGAGCATGACATCAGAAAAAGTACCAGTTAAGTGTTTTGTGATTTGATTCAGGTTACAGAAAGTGGAAATGGAATAGAGATGTAAGGTATTAAATTCAAATTCAAACAGAATCCTTAGTGAAAAAAAATGTTTAAATTGTGTAAAAAAGCATTTTCTTAGAATTTTGACAGTGATGGTTCCTGAGATTCACAAGATGCAAGATACAGAAAGGTGAAAAAGAAGGGAAGAGACACACACACACACACACATACACTATACAAGATGCATAGGAAACCATCAGCATTCCAGAACTACTCTCCTACTCTTCTTCCTTTCTCTATGATCTGCTTGTTTCTAACTCCTGCACTTGCCAGTAAAATTGTTGTAGTAGCCATATGATGAACTTGCCATCTTAGCTAATAAAAAAAATTTGGGAAAGAAATGTAACATGAGCCTTTCAGATTCTTTTTAGAGCTCTGGGTGAATAAGCCTTCCTGGCCTAGCTTAATCTAACTCAGTGATTTTGTGAGTTACTGCAAACTACGAGGTCTCTTGCCTCATCTCTGATCCCTGTCAGCTCCTTCTCCTCTCAGCAGTGTTTTTGATCTGGAAGCTCCATCTCTTGTCTACTGTGCCATACAGTTTCTTGGGTCTTCTGTTTCCTTAGCCAACTCCTCATTCCCAAGGAAAGTGCTGTATTAGAACCCTCTTTCAAGATATGACACATAATCTGATCACTCCCTTAAGGAATCTGAGAGCAAATAGTACCCCTTAAAGAACCTTTTGGATTTTTTGGCTCTTTTTCTTCAATCAAATCAATTTTGCAATATGATTCAATCAATACACAGCTTCTTGCTTCAGCAGGTGGTGCAGGACAGGAGAAGCTGAAAGGTAAGAAGGAAGAACAGGGTTAATTAGACAGACTCACTAGTGGATATAAAAGGAGCTGAAGAATCAAGGTGTTTTCTGGAATAATCCTTCAACCCTTGAGAAGTGCCAGGGTAACAAGTACAGGCAAAACAGAGGTTTTGAGTACCTGGGGGTTATGTGTTTGGCTCTTTTTTTTTAGTTTAATGTGGTTTAATAAAGTGAATTTAATTATTTCATAGCAATTAATTTTCTTTATTACTTTAGGAATCAGTTATGTAGTCTGACATTTTAAGAGAATGAGTATGATTTTATCTTTAAATAAGGTGATTTACTTTATTCTTGAGTGTAGCTTAGTTCTGACATACAGGATTTGGATCTATGTTATTTATAGAAAAAGGTGTATGACTTTTTTGGGGAAAATCTGTTTTGTATTCTGTGATGTGGCTACAATGGGAAGTCTATGTATTTGTCATAAAGAGGTCAGGATGTATTTTGTAGGTGTACACTGCTACTATGCCATGCTTGTGACTTCAGTGGGTTTCTATAAACTACATAGTGTTCTTTGTGAGCATACATTGCAAGTCATATTCCTCTGCCTTAGTAGTACTAGTCTGACATAAAATACTGCAAAATTTAATTTGAAATCAACCACATACTGAAGTTATTCCAGTGAACATATGTGTTCTATATCCTTTGATCAATAAAACAGCTTGCTGCTTTCTGTAGAGAACCCAGAAGTGAGGTTACAACTTTCTTAGAATTCTTGGATCAGACTTTTCTGGACACAATTCATATTTTTGTTACAATGTCCATAAATCTAGGTTAACTCCAGCAATGCTCTAAGTATCTGGCAAAATTGTTATTAAGTATGAATTTCCTTTTTGGAGTGAACATTTATGTGTTTTGTTGTAACTCATTTTTATGTTGAAGAAAGTAAGGTTTTGAATACCAGTAAAACAAATATCTGTCTGCATGCAGTCAGCTATTAGATTATTCTCTGTAGTAGCAGGCTCAAATTTGCATCAGTTTTCTGGTTTATGATCCAGTTTAAAAGAAGAATTAGAAGGATGACAATACCCAATGTATTTCACAGAGAGATTATGCAACTGCCTGACACCATCCATTTTTAGGTTCTCACTCTCTCTGTATCTCTCAATGTGCCTTTCATCAATAAGTAAATCTTGCTGTTAGCTCTTGAGATTAATTCATTATTTTCATACTTTGTGTGTATGAATGTTTAGGAAATCTTGAATCTAAGGGTTAATACTTTCTTTTCTCCTTGTTTTGCTTCTGTAGTGTCTTGCCAAAACTAGCATTACATCAAAGGCCTTCTGGTCCTCCCAGAATGCAGCCATTCTTTGATCTTATAAAAACGACCAGAAGAGGAGCAGCAGTTTTTGAGATACTCTGTCCTGCCTGCCTCGCCTTTTCCGTTCCTTTCATCAGCGAGCCAGTGTGCCACTTCCCTTCCTGGGGCTTCACTGAGTCCTTCCTCTGCTCACTCCCACCAAGTAAATTCTTCCTCCTGATGGTGCCTGCAGCCAGCTGTTTCTTTTATTGTGATGCTCACCTTTCCTTCTTCCTAGATATTGTCTTCTTACCCTACAAATCTATGGCTCTTATTTAATACCCAACTACTTGTCCATTCTCTGCCCTCTACTATTTGGTGCTTAGCTTGTTCTTTCAGTTTTTTGCTTCTAGTTTTCTTCTGTCAATAGTTTGACATTTTTTTCTGTAAAAGAATTTCTTTTGCTGCTAATGGTATGCACTTTTCAACAATTGTCTTTCTCTCCCATTCATTCTTACTTCTTACTTTCTGCCTAATTCAGGGATTCAGGTTGGGAATCAAAAATGCAGAATAAATAGATTTATTTTCTGATTTATGAATTTCATTTCAGGCTCCATACTTGCACAAAGTCCATAAGCTAAACATATATGTATATTTCTAAAATTGCCTTTCTAATCCTCCTTTCCTCAAAAAACTGATATATAACATGATTTTTAAATTATGCTCTATTAAAAATGTTCTTCACTATTTTGTGAAAAATAATTACTAAATAATGCAAGAAATAAAATTTTTGAAAGTATTTATATAGTTGCATGGAGACTATGATTATGAAATTTACAGATAAGCATAATCAAGAATATCTGCCTGTATTGTTAAAGAATATTTTAAATTTTGACCTAGAAATTGAGTGCTAAATCACTTGTAAGAGGCAGGTTACAAAATGTAAGTAACTAAATTTTATTAAACTACTCTTTGTTTGATGGTCAGGATGACAGTTTTATAATTGTTTATTAACAAAAAACACTGTGCATGTCTAACAACTTGGTCTAATAACTTCATAGTTTCTCTAACAGTGATATCAGAAATGTAGTATATTATAGAATCACAAAATGATTGAGGTTGGAAGAGACTTCTACCAGTCTTCTGGTCCAGTCCCCCTGCTCAAGTAGGGCCACCCTGAACCAGTTGCCCAGGACGATGTTCAGATGACTTTTCAGTATCTCCATATAACGATGGAGATTTCACAACTTCCCTGGACAACCTGTGCCAGTGCTGTGTTGCCCTCACAGTGAAAAACTGTTTCCTATGTTCATATGGAATGTCATGTGTTTCAGTTTGTGCCCACTGCCTGTCACTGGGCAACACTGAAAAGAGCCTGGCTCCCTCTCTTTTACACCCTCCTTCAGATACTTGTACTCATTGATGAGATCTCCCAGAGCCTTCTCTTCTTCACACTAAACAATCCCAGCTCTCTCAGCCTTTCCTCACAGGAGAGACGCCCAGTGCCTCAAAAAATTAGTTGCCCTTTCCTGGACTGTCTCCAATATGTCTCTCTTGTACTGGAGAACTCAGAACTGGACCCAGCACTCCAAATGTGTCTCACCAGGGCTGACTAGAGAAGGATCACTTTGCTTGGCCTGCTGGCAACATTTCTGCCAGTGCAACCCCTACATTCTCTATCTATGATCCTTTCAAAATTATGAAAATGTGTTCCACATGTTGCAAATATCCAACATTTTTTCCAGAGTTTAGTAAAGCAAAATCCTTCAGTTTTTAATTAGGGAAAGTCAAAATCTCAAGATAAATCTTCATTACAAAAGACTTACATTATCTAAAGTTATTTATATTAGTTGAACTAGGTGTAGTAGTATACAGTGTTCTTCACTTTTTTAAAATTTTTTTTAACAGAGTAGATATATGTTTGTAAATGTAATTTTAAAGAGAGATCCTATCAGTTCCATCCACAGGATTCTCTTTAGAAATCATAGAACTAATAAAGTTGAAAAAGACCTACAAGATCATTGAGTCCAACCTTTGACCAAACACCACCATGTCAACTAAACCATAGCACTAAGTGCCACATCCCATAGTTTCTTGAGCACTTCCAGGAATGATGACTCTACCAACCCCCCTGGGCAGCCCATTCCAATGCCTGATAATCCTTTCAGCGAAGAAGTTCTTAATGACCAATTGAACCTTCACTGGAACAGCTTGAGGCCATTTTCTCTTGTCCTGTCTCTAGTTCCCTGGGAGAAGAGGAGGATCCCAGCCTCACTGCAAGCTTCTTTCAGGTAGCTGCAGTGAGCGATAAGGTCTCCCCTGAGCCTCTTTTTCTTCAAATTAAACAACTCCAACTCCTTCAGCTGCTCCTCATATGAATTATGTTGCCCTTTCATCTGGGGAATATGTATCTCTGAGTTCTTCCACAGAATGAGAGGTTTATAATTTGCTAAGACATAGATATATGTAGTATAGTGTGCTTGCTTTATTTTTCTTGTTTGGTTTATATATCACAAAATAAATCTTGTTTGACAACAGACTATTGACTGAATGTTTCTATGTCCTTAATTTTAGATATAAATGTTTTATATTTGATCTGATTATAACCTTAGGAACACAGACATCAGAATTGTCTTTATATTTCAGTTTTTCTCACCTGAAAAGTTGAACAATATTTCTTCTTTCCCCTGAAGGCTGTGTTAATTGAATTTTTTTAGTGCTTTTTGGAAGGCTTGATGAAATACTGTTAGCAGACAAAACTTTAACATAAATTACATGTAAAGATTTTTATCCTAAAGTGTTCCATAATGTTGAAGATTGCATTCATGAATAAGCAACAAGGAAGTCATACCTTTTAAGAATGTGTTCCCCATAACATTGCTTTACTTTACACACTCTACCTCTTGTGTTATATTTCTCTGATTTCCAGGAATTACGTCTGGATGTCTCTGATCAAAATCTTAGGAAACAATAAAGAATAGATTCTCAAAAACTAGTCTTATGGATGCCCAGTAATACTTGGAGCACTAGCTGATGATTCGCAGAAACCTCTCTTGCCAAAAGACCCCACTGTTTCCTCCATGTTTTCATCTGCTAGTATGCATCAAACAACTGAACATTCATAAACCCCTTTCCTAATATTTTCCCCATGTAAACAGTTCTCCTAGTTAGCACAGGGAAGTCATGTGCTAATGAACGAGAGAAAAGATAGTTGATGCCATTGCAAACAGGAAACGAAACATTCATGAAGCTCCCTTAATTAAAATATGGTCCAACCCATTCAAAAACATCTGGAGTCTAAATTAAATGTTCAATTAGTCTGACATTTGCAATGCTTTGTTAGCCAAGGTCATTTGTTTTTCATAAGCTGAAGTGTAGTTTTTGCTTAAAAAAAATTACTTGTTAAAACTTTCATTAAGCAATGTATAGTATAGAAAAAAGCTAATTGAACATGCCTGTTTTGTAACTTGATAAAGTTATATGTGTTGCCTATCTTTGTATGGGTAAATTGATTCTTGATGTGCTGAAACATCAACACAATGGTACAATTGGAGTAATGGTATGCCTGAAATATAAAGATACAAAATACATTTTTTTGTTTTCTGTGTTCCCTCTCTATATATGGTGTACTATGCACAGAATGTCCCAGCTATCATGGAGTTTGCCTGGCATTTGAAAGTCAGCAGAGCACCTCAGGCTTCCTAAGCAGACCCACACTATGTAGAAGAAGAGCGTATGATGTCTCAGTCTACAGCTGGAGACCAAAGATGACAGTTTTACAGATCTTAACAGGGAAAGGAAAAGAAACCTTTATACATGCTGGGTGCATCCTATTCTTGCTATTTAAGTATCCAATATGCTAAGGTCATTTAAAAATAAGTCACTGTAGGTCACCTCTAACATTATATCTTTCATCTGATTTGTGAGTAACTGCCTGCTGACATGCATTGCAGTCAGTTAAAGTTATATCTCATTTAATATTTTTATGGCTAATCTTTGGGGATTAGGTAACTAGTACTTAAGTCAACTCTAATTTAAAAAAAATATCTGTGCAATACAGATAGCCATTTGTTTTTACCTACCTCAGAAAAGAAAGGAGCACTGTACTTGAAAGCAAATGAAGTTTAGTTTATATTTATCTGTTTTCAATATATCGACTATAAAGGCAAACTTCAAGAGTACTATATACAAACTTGCTTTGATTTATTTGCATTTAGCATTGCAGCTTTGAGACTAAAAATAAAATGTGTCTGATTTTGATTTGGATCTGTCCCTTGAGACAGTGTGAAACCGTCTATCACCAAGAACACATCAATATAGGAGGATTAACTGTTCACATGCAGTTTAAACATCAAAGTGTTTGTATGAAGTCATGGAAAATAAGTAATTTGTTTTATCATTCTCTGTGAAAACATAGAACACCCCTTTTCAAAGTAAATAGTCTTTATTTTAAAAACAGAAAGATTAATAGCACTCAATCTATGGAAGAGACTGCTGTTAAGTAAAATACCATTTATACTGCCTCAGTCAATACAACTGGCGTTTTTTCCTCTTATCAGTACCATCGGTGCACTGGGTCAGCCAGTACCTGCTGTTCCCTGTTAAACATAAGCAGACAGATGTGATTGCTGTCTTTAGGATTATTTGTATGCATTATGGCATAGGGCTTTCCAATTTCTGGGAAAAAATTTAACAGTACTTAATTGCCCTTTAAGTCAGGTGCTTCTAACATCCTTTATCACATTTTATCTTTGTGGCTAAATCCATCTCTTTTAATAGAATAGAGTGTAGTCATTAATGATACAAATATGGCATTTTAACCATGTTGGGGACGTTGCTGTGCATTTCATTAATTACCAGAATTACCATTAATTCTGTAGGCCAGCTAGAAGCTCTTTCATCACTTTTCCTTCCCATTCATCAGTGTATTTTATTCCCACCTTCTTTATTGCATTTCCCCTAACAAACTTGGCTTTTTTTCTTTTTCTGTTTTTGTTTGCACATCACTACCTTTCTTTTCATCAGTTTTACGGAAGAGGCACACATTTCTGTCCCTGAAAATGTTAGCATATGAGTTATTAAAGTCATTCCACAAACTCAGAAGACTGTGAGAATTTTAGAATATAGAAGGAACCATTCTGGTTAAGAGCAAACGTCAGTCTAACCCAGCTATAGACTTCGCAGCAATAGGCCGAATAAAATGCTTAGGGAAGATTGTATGATCAGGACTGATATATATTTTGTTTCCCACTCATTCACTCTGATTCCAGCTGTTCAAAGCTCAAAAACATACAGGCTGAAATGAAGTTTCTATGAATTTGGAACTGGTCCATGGTCTTCCTCATTTATTAACTTGCCCAGTTTTCTTCCTAAAGCCATAATATCTTTATGTGACTTCTGATTTTGTGCAAATTCCCCTCATTCATCTGTCTTCCTGGCAGAAGAGTCCTGTTCTTTAGAGTAAGTGCATTTAATAATTTCTCACTTGGAAACAGCACTCCGTGGCTTTGATCATTCTTGTTGTACTTCTCTGACCTTTCCCTTTTTCTCTTCTGAGATAAAAGTCCACCTCTAGACTCAGTAGTCAAGATGCAAGTGGATTCATACTCAGTAATAGTTAGTTTCTCTGTCTTTTTTTCCCTTTCCTGATTAAACTGAGTGTTGATTTTGCTGTGCTGATTGACACAGAGCACTGAGTTAGCAGGTTCTTGGTAATATGTATCATTTCCCCATGGTCTACTTCCTGAGTAGTAATGGTTAGCTCAAAGCCCATCATTTTCAGTGTGAAGTTAAGTTTAAATTTTAGGAATCTAAAACACCTTTCAGAAATCCAGGTAGCCTATATCATCCTTTATCCACATGATTCTCAACAAAACCAAAAACCAAGGGCTGAGTATGCATATAACCCAAATTCTGATCTTCTATTTTCAAGATTACAGTTAATAATGTAACTGAGGACTAGTGGAGATTTAGCTAATTAATTTTTTTCTTCTACAACAAGTGCATGAAATAGAGGGGGTATATTTAAGAGAGACTTTGGAAGAACAGATGATTAACATCTTCCTTAAATTTATTTCCAGACAGTGTTGACATGAGATCTTGGCACTGGAATTCAGAGAAAAAATTGAAAAACAGGATTACTTAAGGCATGGGCTTATACCTAGGGCCTAAGTTCCTTTTTTGCCCAGAAGAGATCACAGATCATCTTTATTAAAATAGGGCATGGTGGTGGGAAAAGGAAAAATCTTTGTACTTGAAAAAAAATGCTATAAATTGAATATACAGTATATCATTATGAGGAGCCACTCCATAAAGTATGTCCTCTTTTCCAGAAAACTTTATTTCAACTATGTGACATCTCAAATTTATATTTTTCTTCAGTTCATAAGTAAAAGGGTTTAGCAAAATTGTTAGGTAATACATACCATAAGTTTAAAACATTTATAGTTTAATTTGGTGCTAGACCAAGGAGAGAGATTGCAGGGTATTGCAATTTTGGGTTATTTCCTTTGAGGAAGCATTGTATTTCTGACAAGAGGAGTTGCTGGTGTTAAAAGTAAAAAACTTTGCTGACATGTCTGCATCAAGATCTGTGTGATACTAGGATCACTGCTGAAAAAAAGGATTCAGTATTTTGTTTCACATATAGTTAAGTTCGGATTCCTTAGGATCTGTTGTCTCAGCTTAGAAACCCACATACAGACCAGTACCGGGGCTACTTTGGGAAGAAGCAGCAAACATGGCATCCCATCATAAGTTAATGGTGTGGAAAATCTCTGATGAACATATGGCCAATGTAAAAGAAGGACAAAATATGAATGAATACTGATTTACTGTGGTAAAAGTGAAATGGTTGATTCTCATAAGAGGGAAACATTAAAGATTGATAGATACCTCTAGGCAATTTTATTTTCAAGTGGGGATGTTTAGAGACTTTTGAAAAATTAAAAGAAAAAAGAAGCTATTTTATAGCTATAAAAACATTTCTACACTACAATCTGTGAAAACCACTTCAAATGTGATTTGTAGGCCTCCTGCCTGATTGTGTCCAGAAATATGAAGAAGAATCCATTTTATATATTCATTATTACTATATAACTGCAGATTATGTGATTATTTTCTGGTGAAGAACCATACGTGTTACAGGAAAATTAATTTTTTTATCTTTTCTGTTTATAAAATCTTAAATGAATTTTGCAAGTAAAAAAATCTTATTACAAATTAAGTTACACATTAAAATAAAAGACTTCTTATGAAGATAATAAGTGGTAGTTTCGGTCCAAACATAGCTAGCTAAGTGTAAAATTCACTGAACTTCCTTTCTCATGCAGCAGATGAGAAAACAAAAGGCACTGTTTTCTTGCTGGAAGAAATAACCTTTACTAATTCTGAGTTTTGCAAAATTGATTTGCTCTACTTTATTTGCTGCAAGTCAGCACAAGTATGCACCCTTCTGTCCTTTCAGGCATTTTACATTTGCCATGGGCAGTATTTGATGTTGCCATTAGGGATTTT
Organism: Pyrocephalus nanus; assembly: GCA_038380795.1. NCBI lineage: Eukaryota > Metazoa > Chordata > Aves > Passeriformes > Tyrannidae > Pyrocephalus > Pyrocephalus nanus. The sequence goes on along the minus strand of CM076265.1, from coordinate 42,988,535 downwards.
TTCATACTGTACGTCCTCAATGCTGCCCATTTCAGGAAGTCACTTATCTATCTTTCAGGCATAACTTCATATCTGTATTCTTCCATTCTTTGCAGCTTGCGATAGACTAGATTTTTTGTGTTTTGAGTGTGGATGTGAAATCTTGTTGAGTTCAACCCTAAGTCTCCCTAGAGTAGTAATTAATTTTTCAGCAGTACATAGCATATATCTAAACCAAAAATAGAAAATTTGATTGTTCTATATCTAGCTAAGTGCTCATTGCATATCTTTGTATTTGGAAAAAAAAAAAAAAAAAGGATATTTTTACTATTTTAAATGTACTTTACTCCTTGAAGTGCAATAAAAGAAAATTTCATTCTGAAGGCAACATAAACTCCAAAATTGTAAATAAGTAGTGTTCTACTCAATAAATTGGTAACCAATCATGGAGATTCAAATTAAGGAAACCGTGCTATATGTTTTAATATGACTGTTTTCCTTAACAACCTGTTTACTGTTGACCTGTTCAATTTACAGACATATACGTACCTATAAACCTGTTTCCATAGATTCAATAGGGCTTTAATATTTTATATGGAGGAAAGAATTGATTATTTTTTTATGTTTTAACTTGTATTCTGTTCTCTAGAGCACTCGAGCAGCTTTAGACCATCTGGAATCCGTTCCTGAGAAACTGAACCTATTAGAAGATTTGAAAGATACTGGAGTGAGAAGGACTTTATTTGACTTTCAGTAGTTCTAAAATATTTTAATTAATTAAGGTTCTCTCTAAATGTGTAGATCAATTGTTTAATAAGATATTTACAATTGTTTATGTACATATTATATAGACAAAAACATACAGAAATTTATTTTTATGTTTATACAGATTTATTTGAAGGTATAAATTTAGTTCTAAATAGTAACATTGCTGAGGTGCTCCAAAATGTAGGCAAATGTTGATAACAGGGCATAAAGGGTCATGTGCTAGTTACTGGTTCAGAATATTTATGTTGAGTGGCAAATTCTAATATTACATGTTAAAAAATGAAATTTTTGTGATTACATAAATTATGCCAGTTTTTTCAACATTTAACATAATGAGTGAAGATAGATGAACTTTATAGCTTTTTGGTTTGTTTTGACATAATGACAATAATTATAATTTATTTTCTCAGTTCCACTATCAAATCAAGGTATATTTGGACACAGTGGGACATGTTGACAGTAGTGGTGACACACTGTCAAGAGTGATAAGCCTCAGATTAGATCTTCAGTAGCTAAGTAGCTAAACCCCTATGCCATAATTACCTTCCATATATGAAGCTGGTTTGGAACCTCCTTGAAAAATATAAATTTTAAATCAGAGTTAAACCATGGATCAGGCAATGCACAATGATTTGCATTTGATTTGCTCTATAGAATTTTTCATCCTTTGGTAGTAATAAAAATTTCAAAAGATAATTGCTTGGAGCATTGCTGATTCTAAGTGTTCTTGCCTGAGGTCATCAGCTAATAATTTTATTGCTGTCATCATTAGCAGAGTTAGGAATGGAAATGCAGGTTAAAATGCTTGGGTTTTCTACAAAAAATATCATTGAGATGTATAGTTTTAATTTCACTTTGCAGGTATCCCCAGAAGAGCTTTTTTGCTCTGACAGAGCTTGGTGCTTGTCTTCTGTTTCTGCTAAAGGAAAAATTCTGCTCTCAGCAGGCAAAGCAAAGGCTTGAATGTGGGGTATCAACAATCTCCTTTACACTTGCCCTTTCTTGCTTAACATTGCTGTGAGAAGGATTGCTTTGAGACTGGAGTTTCATTACTGTTTCAGTTCAAAAATAACACACTGGATTTTTTTATACAATAGCATGTTTCACTCTCAAATGGTATGCATGAAGTATTTCAAAGCCAGTCCTTGTCTTCCACTTCTAGCAAGTTCTTCCCTTAATGTTTTCATAGGAAGGGAGAAGGAAAGAGAAAGGAAACTTTGGTAAACTTCACAGGTTGTCTCAGAGTTCAATTAATTCAAGTGAATCATTATCTTATTCAGTGAGAAACATTATGTTTTCTTATTCAAAATACTGTTTAGTCCATAACCTTAGAACCTTTTTTTCTTCAAGTGCTTGTTTCTACAGTAATGTAATTAATTTTTCACCATTACAGAATTTCTTTGCTAAAAGGTATGATATTGCTGAGTTTTGGAAAGAGTTACAAGTAGTCATTCACCACTTAAATATGAGACTATTGCCAATATATCTTATTTTTATTTTACCATTATTTCTCTGTACAGAACATTATGCTTTCATATGGCCCCTGTATTTCAGCTTCTGAAAGTTAATATTTAACTCGTTCTTGCTGTATTGAAAATCCTTGACAATACCTGTGTTTACAACAGCCAGACAACATTTACTAACTACTTTTCACATTGTGAAATCATCTAGATTTTTCAATCACTTCTAGGAGTCCCATTGCCGAATGGAGATGATTGAGGAAAGGTATATGAAGTATAAAGAGATAGTGAGTTCTTTACAGCAACAGCTGGAAGATTCAAAGCAAAGAGACCAGCAAGTCAAGGTATATCTGTGTACTCCACTTTTGTGTCCCAATTACTTTCAACCAGCAATATATAAATGTTTTATTTAATATATTATGTAATATAATAAATGCCATCCATGGCTGATGGAATGGCAGCTATATTGGCATGCCCGGAAATCTGATGACAGAAGTGTTGCCTTCAATGTAAAACGTCATAAACACTTTGCAAAAATCTTTCAAATTTCACAGGAAAGTGTCTTACTATGCCTTGATACTCTGAAGTGTTTACCTGCTTCATCAAATTTCTATCTACAGCAATTTTTTAAATTGTTTTATTCAATCTTCTCTTGTCCTTTCAAGTAAAAGATAGATATAGAAACCTGTTTCCTCCATGAAAAGGATGATTAATTTGTAGGTCACATATAGTAATTTTTCAGTAGTTGATCTTTACATTCTTTACAGTGTAAAGATATGATGCCTCTTCATATACAAATGAAATCCAGGTAAATGGTAGAGAAGTGATTCGCTAAACGTCACTTAGTGGACTGATAGCAGAGCTAAACATGAATAACTATCTCCCTGCATTGTAAATCCAGTGCTCTTGTTTAGAAACATTGCCTGCAATGAGTTCACCTTTCCAATTTTTAGCGCGCTTTCTTTCTCATTAGCTTGTTCACTGTCATATCACTCTTTGCTGCATGTCATTGTGATAGCAGCTTGCTTCAGCAGAACTACAGTTTCTTACGGATGTGATTGAAATAAGTGATCAGAATTAGAGAATCTTACTAGTATTTCTGCTTCTTATCTCAATCAAATCAGATTCTTTGGCAATAACTCATATCTCTGTCTCTAAGCAGTTGAGCTCAAATCTAGGATCACACACTCTATCAAAACTTTAGTATGTTTGTGTTCCCTACCTCACCTGTAGCAATCTTCCTTCTGTAAAATGAGGATATACTTACGAGTATGTCTTTGTAAAAGTGGAAAAGGTAAGGTAAATGCAGAATATTTTATCTTAGTAAGTTGCTGTTGTAAGAAGGTATTGATGGCTTGAAAAAGCCTTCTTGCTCTTCTATAAGAGAATTGAAAGGAAGAAACAGGGCACATTCACTTTCAGTCTGTTGCTGATGCTAATCTTCAGTTTCTTGAATTTCTCTTGCCTCCACACAAGAGTTACTAAATCAATAGCCACTGAAATATGGAAAACGTTGAAAAGCTAAGTGGAATGCAATCGGCTAATGGTAGAACATACTGTTGCACTAAGCTGACTGAACTTACTGAGCTTGTGTGATTTGAACTCTATATTCAGAATCCACTATAAAGCTGATTCCAAAACAATATTTCCTCCTTCTTTGGACAGCGGAAAGCCTTTAATGGCTTCCATTTAGTCAGGCCTAATTGGGTTTTTGCATGACACAGAGTACTCTTTGCTGTCACAGCTGTTACAAATAGAACAGAATGTTCAAAACCAAGTAACAGACGGGTGCTAATCTGATTTCAGTGATCAGGCTAGTTTAGACTAAAAGAACTCTTTCTAATGCTTCCCTTTCTTACCCTCCTTTGGAACTAACTCAAATGCATTGTTGTTTAATTTTTTTTTTTTTAATTTTACTATTGGATGTCAATTGGGACTCTCTAAAATTGATTGCTGGAAGAACATAAGTTTGAGGGCATCAAAGTTCATTCTTTGTGATATTTTTGATTCATGCTCTATACACAGCATACTGCTTCTGCATAACAAAGCAGACAGATATTTGGTAGGTGATAAGATAATACATGTTTCTTGTAAAATTTTTACACTGACCATTTTAGATAAAATTACTTGTGGAATTAATCTTTTCCCTCTGTTATGATCTTCTTTCTAGCCTTTCTTATAATGCACTACTTTCAGCTTGCTTGCCAACGTTAATCTTAGACGGGCTTTATCTAATCCTGTCTCCCAGTGTTTTTTCATTTTAAGGAGGAAGAATTAAACCACAGTTGAATGTTTCCCTAAAGGCTTTTATTTTTCTTCCTATGATTACATTTGTCCACACTCAATATTTCTACTCATCTGTAGCCTTGTCAGATAGCTATAAAATACCTGTTGCTTAGAAGCTCAGAAAAATCATAATTGCTATTTGTACGTGTTGAAATGTAAGATTTCCAGTAATAAAAAGAGGCCAGAGGCTGGCAGAATACCATCAGGTATAACAATCTTGATTTTTCAACAAAGAAAAGGCCAAGTGATAGTAGATAAAGAAATTAGGAAAAAGAAAATGGTAAAAATAACGTTAAAATAAAATAACTAAAACCAAATACCAACAGACACAAAATCAAAACAGAGAGCTAGAGGAAAACTAAAGATAAATGCTATGATGGAGAGACACAAATATTTTAGGACAATTTCCCAGCCACAGATAATTGACCATCTAGTCAAACACAGCATACAGATGTAATTGTCCATGAAGCACATGAGAAAAGACACATTCTGTAAGTTAAAATTTCTGTAAAGATAAAGCCATTTTGTACACAGATACTGGTAGAAGCACCTTGCTTGTTTAAAAGCTCTGTTCTAAGATAGCATTTCTGGAAGCAGAATGGAAGGACAAAAACTTTTCTGTATTCTTTAAAAGTTGCTATTGAGCTATGAACACCTTAGGTATTAAGTCTCTCATCAGCACATAAGGGGATTAATATGTGTAATTCCCATTAGTCTTAATAGGATTAAATCCTTCTTCAGTGATGGAACAAAAGTTCATTGTGTCTCTAAATTAATGTTGAATTTTATTTTGTTTTCTGTTTAGTTTTCAAATCTTAGTATCAGCATGAATGATAAATTGCAAATGTTTTAATAAAATTCACTGAGGCGGTTTATGATAATAATTCAATAGCAAAATTGAGTGTTTTATGAACTAATGCATTTGTGCATTCTCGTTTCAAGAAACTGAGTAATTTGGATACCAAGACAAACTTTTAATCTTATTTTGGATGGTAATGTAAGTGGAAACTACTTGCTGCTGAGCTAATAGAGATTTTTCAGGGATTTTGTTTAAATGACCTTTTTAAGATTATCTTTTCTTTCTCTTTTCTTATAGACCAAGTGAGTTTCCTTTTCCTTTCCAACCCTGTATAGGTTTAGTCATAAACAATAGCACCGTACTTCAGACTTTATTTAGTGGTTTAACAAAAAAATTAAAAAGCACCCTCAGGTATTTTTATATGAGAAATCAATGAAGCTTGAGTTTACTCAGTGGCAGGGAAAATGCATTTAATATTTATTACCACTTGTGGAACTTCAGTGAACTGATGAAATATTCAGCATTCACTGATGTCTGCCCTGCTACTATAATTTGCCCTTAACTGTGGATGTGATTTGAACAGAAAAGAGAGCATTTCTACAGCTTACTGTAGTAGCAAAGACTTGCAATGCCACCATTGCTTTTCTCAAGGCAAAGCATTTTTTTGCAGACATTTTATAGTGATGAAATGGGAATGAAGTTCGTATGCAAATTAGTTTGAACCTAACTGCAATACTGAGAATTTTGAGAATTCAAATCAGTATTTTCCAGCATGTGTGAAATCACAGCATGTGCCTGTATGTGTGTTACTGCAGGGGTTTTTTTAAAGTTTACACCTGCTTGATAGTAACAGATAAAATTATTTTTATTTGACTCTTGTAGGATGTGAAAATGGATGCTGAGATTTCTGATATAGAAGTGGCTCCTCACTCTTCTAGTTGGCAAACTCAAAACAACTTTTTGTCCAGCTCACTGCTCTCAGATTCAGGTTGTAAGTATTATATCACAGAAAAAATCTACAAGTAACGTATTCTCATCTTGTAAAAGCTTTTTTACTTGAAAGAGTAAGGCACTCTACTTTTCAAAAAAGAAATGCTAGAACCATCTTAAGCATCCTTCTGTGTTTTAGCTTTAGATACTGGGTGGATGCCTTCGTCTAAGAAGTACTTCATTATATCCTGCTGATAGTTGTTTGGGTTTTTTTTAACTGGGACCTACAGTATATTCTGCTCATCACCTAAACCTGTGCCAAAGAATAGGGCTGCACTTGGATTCTGAATCTCTGCATGATGAATCTTACCTCTGTAAGCTGTGTATCTTTTCAGACACCAGAAACATCCTAAAGCATGAATTCTTTCCCAGATTGTTTGTAGGTACATTCTTGTGTAGCATTTTCACAGTAAAAGCTGAATTCACTGTTTCCACTTCAATAGTGTTCTTTCTATCCCCTCATGCATATACAACTTGTGGTCATGTAAAGTTAAGGGATCTCTGATATAGTGGAACTTGCTCAATACAAGACAGGACATGGTAAGTCTTAATCTGGTACAGGCACATCTGTGCCTGTAGTGTCAAAAATAACTTAGGTTTTTAAGGAGTTTTTTTTGAGCATAACAGTACATTAGTATCAGAATACTTTTCTTCAAAAGAGTATCACCTTCCATTTCTTTTCAATATAGCCAGTTTGTGTACTGGCAACCTATTCAGTAAAGTAGCATTCTATGTAATAAATTGTATTACAGGCTTAATTGCCTTTGAAACTGTTGCATCTTAGAATGAGTGCTGCAGTACATTACTGCTCACTAGTTAGTCCTGAGTTGATCTGATGAGGTTAAAGGTAATTGGTTTCTTTACCTTTCACAATCTGTGGGTTGTGGTTATGTATGCAGAGCATACTGAATAACAATAGTGGGAATAAAGCATAAGAGCAAATGCCTCCATCCCATCTGTATTTCACGAATACCTTATGCTGTCTCAGAGTTGATTTTTCCTTTTTCCCTAACCTCATCCCCATTAAAGTTGTGGAAATTAAAGTACAAATTAGCCTGTTTTTGGAATGGAAAATAAGTAACCCATACCTTGCTGGCATTATGGACTGGATGACCTCCAGCAGTCCCTTCCAGTCTCAAGAATTGTGAAAGTGATTCCACTGCAAAAACTTATTGAAATTTAAAAATGCAGCTGTGGTAGTTTTAATCTAGGCCTTCCTTGGTGACCAGTTTGTAACCAAGGAAGGGGCAGTGTTCCCAGTATTCCATACGATTTTTACGTAAATCGGGGTATAAATAAGAAGGGAGGAGAGGCCTTCGCTCTCTTCTCTTCTGGCGAGGTTCGGGAGCAGTGGGTCCTTGTGTTGGTCTCGCTTATCTAAGGCTGAGGCCTGCAGCGACCACTGTCCTGCCACGTGGAGGTTTGGAGTGTGCTGGCCATGTCTGCCAATCCTGCTTTTCTAAGGGATGTGGTAAGATTTGTTTTACTAGTTATTTTGCTAGTTCTCAGGTTTGATTGCGTATATCTGTTCGGTGTCCCTTTTTGTCCCCTTTTGTCCCTTTTTCCCCTTTCCCTATCCCTTCAGGGGGTGTTTGGATTCCCTTTTGCTGTGTACATAGAATCTTAACTGTATATAACTGTAATATACATAAAATATATATTTTTTTATATAACTAGCTTGATTTCAGGTTCTTCAATTTGCATAGTTTTTTTTCCCTTTACCCTAAGGGAAGAAAGATTGGGGGAAGGGAATTGCTGCTGTGGGTTCGGGCATTTGGCAGGGAGCCAGGTCCGAACCATCATAGCAGCATAAACGTTCCTAAAATATTACAATGTATTTATATTGCTTAACATGAATGGAACTTGCTAGAACTTTGTTCCTTTAATACATTTTAATAAATTTTAGGCAGTTGTAAGAGAAATAGGATCCATCTGATCTGAACACCAATCTGATTAAACAGTTCCGTGTATTTATTCTCTTATTCGACTGTTTTTATCAGCACTAAGCACTAAGCTTTCTGGATCTAAAAAAATAAGTGATGAGTGAAAGGCAGTAGTGATTCAATTCACTGCTTAGTGGTTATGGCAGTAAGGCATGTGGATTACTTCACAGACTTTGGTTAGTGACTGGTTATCACTTTATGCTGAACCTGCTCTTCACTGGTAAAATGTGTATTTTGAAGTTTTTGCTATAGTTCTTGAGAACAGTGAAAATTCTTCAGTGGTATTAACACTAAGGGGATTTTCCAGTGAGTGGCAAATGATAAAGGCAGCTACTTCAGTCATGGTAGTTACGTAAACACTGTGAACTTTTAATTTTAGTAATGATATTAATTAGTTATAATTTGAAACTTTGACAGTGAAGTATAATTTGAGATCTTTGCTCCCAAGTCTCCTGTAGCTTTTAATAAATCTACCTATAAATGTCATCATCTATTTTCTGTGATTATCTCCTTACTTCTTCAGAGAATGGACTGGGGGTTTTTCCATTTACCTTTTGGTGCTGTTTGCAAGCATTTGTGATTTATGTTTCCTCATTCCATCTCTTTTAAATTCATGAAACCTTACAAACTATATAGTCAATAAGTAGTACTAGAAACTTCCTTCCCAAAGTATGTCTCCTTGTAGAGAGCATGAGGAAGGAGAGGAATCACGTTTGATATAATTTAAGTATCTGTGAGGGGGATCCTAGGATTGAAGCTTAGAATTGATTGAAGAAAGGACAAATAGTATGAGAAAATAAATAAGGGAACAACAATCTGCTTCCATATATGTCTTTACTAAAAACTTGCCAATGCAGAAAGCAGTTAAAAGGAAAAGTAATTAACATTAAAATTCTGTTTTGTTTCTGGTATAACTTCTGCAACTATAACAGCTTTTCCATTACAAACTATTTCAAAAGATGCTGTGGGAATATGCTTTTATTTCTACACCAATTTTCTTAGAAAAGAAGTTTAACTGAGAAAATAATTTATTCAAGAAACATTCATTAGACATAGTTTGCAGTCTGTCATATTATCAGACCAAAACGGTTGGTCCAAAAAGTCACTACTAGTTGTTATCTAAAGAATAACCCTCAGAAACTGTTTTTAATGGCTACTGTATTTTCCTGAAATTTTTATTACAAGGGTCCCTAGAGTTACATATGCTTTGCATTAGCTTTGTGAATTGAGTCCTGCCTTTCCCTTTGTACATTTCATCACTTCAAGGTTTTAACCTGGATGGTTTCCCAGAAACTGTATATGTCTTACAAGCTTTCTATTGTCGTTGGGAATTTATGTTCCAGGGCCTCATAAGCTGTGACTTTACAGAGAAGAAAATAGCCACCAGTTTTCCAACTTCTGTAGCTGGGGTTGCAGTCTTCTCTGACCTTTAGGCTCTGGTGATAGACAACACTCTTGTGTGAACATGGTATATAGCGTGAATGATATCATGGTTGAATGAAAACAAGTTGTCCTGAATGTAGATTTTACTGTCGTAACAATTAACTCCTGCAGTGTATTGCAGATGCCTGTCTTTATCCTTTAATGTACACTTTTTCATAAGTTTGTAAGACTATTTCTTTTGGCATTTATAAATAAGTAACATAATTAAAAGTAAAAAGACACTGCAACATCATTATGCCATGGTATACCATTCTAGAACAAAACCTTCTAAGGCTGCTTAAGCATAAGAATCTGTAATGATTCTTCACTGACATCTTCACTTAGAAAAATTAAAATTGATTTAGTTAAGCAATGAACTTTATTGTTTTTCCCCTTACTTTGAATACTGTCTGCAGGAAGTACCACTGAAATAGCATACAGTAGCATAGTTTTGGACCAATACTGAAAACTTTATGCTACAAACTTATAACTCATTGTTATACTAATGTCCCAAACAGAGTGATTTCATTCTCCTTCTGAAAGTGAAAACATATCACTCCTTCTAATCAAACTGAAGTCTTATTCCCTATTAAATAACTTTTGGTTACATACTGCCACAATTTTACTGGATCATTAAAAATTGCACTCTGCAATTTATTACAAACAATCAGGAGGACCACTTTTCTTAGTTGCTTATGATGTAAGGAAGGCCATAAGAAGAAGGGTATGTTGTATAAGCTGATATCGGCTTTCCTTTGCTTAATTTCTGCCTTTTGCCAAGTTTGGATTTTTTTTTGTTAGCAGATGATGTTTTGCCAATTTAAATGTCTAGATTTCAATGCCACATAATGTATTTAGAAATAAGCATTATACATGCAACCTGCTGTGAAGGTGTATACACAGTATGACAGCCAATGAACACCTATTCAGTGTCACTTGTTGACTTTAGTCCATGCTATTGGTAAAGATATTCTGTCAGAAATTTTTTGACTGGTTTATTTTGTCTTATTTAAACAAAAATTCTGGATAACTAAATGGAAAATGTCTTAGTGAGATTAGAAAATGTTTTTAAAATGCAGTCTATGTTTCTTCTGTATAAGAAAGCTCTTGACCATGCTTGTAATATAAAGTATTAAAATCTGTTTCTCCTGAAAAATAAGTCACTTTCTCAATTCATATTAATATCATATTCATATTAATACCATGTTACTTGCTGAATAAATTATAATGTTAAAAATGAAATTGATATTTTAAATAAACATCAATGGTCAGTCAATAAAATTGGAGAATCATAGGTTCAAAAAGGCCTCTAAGGTCATTGACTGCATGTGTTTCTTTGAAGATGCTTAATCACTTTTTTGTGTGACTTATTTCTAGCACTTATGAAAAGAATGGTTCCTTTTGACACAAGTGCCACCAAGGAAGATTCTACCAGTGTTGCTGGCAGTGAAATGAAGCTGCAAGCAGAAGGAGGAAAGCAGTAGAACATTTTACGAAACCACACCAGTTTTCTCTGTGGTAAATTCCATTCCACTCTTCTTTTGGTTTTGAAAAGTAGTTATTCCATCTGCTATAGGAGTGATGCACCCTTAATGATTCATGAATTGCCAAACATTGAAATGAAAGAGCACCAAGAGTGATCCTGATGAAGTCTTGTGAAAATTTACGTGACTCGTACACCAAAGGCTTTCTGGGATTTTTCTATTCTCTTGTATTTGTTTCTCCAATACTGCTAGACTAAATTTATTGTATTCCTGATGTATTATCAAGTGAAATACCTGTGACATTAATCTTAGCTATGACCTTATTTACTCCTATACAGGAATTTTTTTGACAGTTATTTTTTATTGCATTCAATAACATTACTAATAATGAAAAAAATATCCAGAAATTACCTATTATTATGGGAGTCCTTATACAGTGTTGTACAGACACATTTGTGATTGTAGGTTCTTCAGTTTGCAAAAATCATTTAGGAAAGAAGTGATAAACAAAGCGAAATCTTCTCAAAGTTATTGAAAATTCATATCTTGGTTTCAGGTTCAGCATATATCTGTTATAAGCTGTTTTGAATTATTCTTCTGGCCAGAGCAGTTTTATCAGATGGCCTCTGGTAAGGCACTTTAAAGCATCTGAATCTCACCCTTCTGTATTAAGAGTGTGGAATGGCACTGCTATGTGGCTGTGAAAATTTTAATATCAGGGTTTAATGATCATTTATTTATTCTGTTTTGTTCTCTATTAGAGAAGATGTGGCATATTGATTGTAAAATGATATGGAAATACGATATTGCACATTTTTATTTGTTCAGATATCTGTATTCTAAACAAATTGGATACAATTTTGCATTACAGTGGTCTCAAATAGCATATCAGAAGAATTTTCTACTGTGAAAAGAAATGCAAGTGTTTCTGATGGTCCTTGTTTTATTCTCCTCTCAAGTGCTTCTGGCTCAGTCACTAGTAATGTGCTTTAAAAGATTTGCCAAATCTGTCAGAGTACTGTAGCAACATTAACACCATTGAAACCAGTTTGTTTTGTAGACTTCTTTCTATTTAGGAAACCTATTTTTTCTCTGAAGCACTGTAATTTATTAGCACATTTATTAGTAGGTGTCTCAGGCATAATTCACAGGTCACCTTAAAATAGGGCCTTGTTTGTTTTTACTTGGTTTTGGTTCGTTTGTTTGTTTTTTTTTTAATTTTCTAAGAAGTGTTTTGCAGTCCCTGTGGGTTCTCTAGACAGTGCACTTACTTGACAATCACCTTGTATTCATCCTGTTTCAAACAGAACATGCTGACAACATCAAAACCAGACAGGGGAATGAGAAAAAAATGGAGTTCATTCTCTTTTCATTTTCTCTGCATTTAAGTTGCTTAAAATTAAAAAAAAAAAAAAAATCGGTTAAAAAAGTTTTCTTACCTTTTGTATGTGTATAATACTGTGCACAGCAGTGCTGGCATTGGCTTTTTGCAGACTTTGGCACATCTGTTTATTCAGAAGGTCAAGAAAGCAAAACAGGCACATCCATCTCTTCTGATCTCAATAGCAATGACAGGGACAAGAAGAAAAACCAACAAATAAACTTCTATTCTCTACAAAGACCGTGGATGTTATGAAGCAGTGTTTAGCTCAAGCCACAGTTACCATAAACTAAACTTACTTTTAGTGGATCCAACATTTGTAATTTATTTTTTTAAATAGATCAGAGTAGAGCTGGAAATATAGTATTCAAAATATTTTAGCTCATTTTTCTGCTAAAACATTAAAAAATTGCAAAATGAAATGTCACCAGCTTGCAGACTTTATGGTACCTACAAATTATGGCCAAAATATAGAAAGGACACTTTAAAATATATTATGAAACAGTAAATCACGCTCTCAAAACACATGATGTTGTAATAGGGTCTGGTACATGGATTGCTGATGGATAGATATATACTCAACCCATTTTACTGAAATTTAAATGATTTTTGAGGTATAAGTGCTTGTTGGTAAATGAATGGGCCTTTAAGAATGGACCTTCTCAGCTGAGAAGTAATACACAGAAAAATATTGTCCTCTCTTTTTCCTAGGGAATTTGTAAAAATCTTCCAGTTTTATGTTTTTATACATTTTTTCCTCAACTGTAACCTAGAAATCTGAAGTATGTTTTCTTAAAACAGAATCACTTCTGCTTTAGAGTGTTGGGAAACTAAGGATAAGCAATCTGATCTCCCTCACTATTACATCAAGTATTGAATTGATTTTTGTACTACACAGGACAGAAATTACTACTAGCTGAATAATTTTAGCATTAAGACTTTAAATATGCTCAGTGCTTAGTATATTTGCCTGTGGCTGTGTGACTGGGTTTTCTGCAGAGTTTTATATCCTTTTATGAAATTTTCTAAAAGGGCTGGAATAACAGAAGTCAAACCACATTTAAAAAAAAAAAAAAAAAAAAAAAGAGGAATTTCTACTGAGTAGACTTATGGACTCCAAAGCCAGGAAATTCTTTCTTAAATTTATCCTCTTGGCATGGCAGTCTAGATAGCATGTAATATTTGTCTCTCTTCCACCTTTGATAGAGGTTCATATTACAAAATGAATTTTGTTTCCTCTTTACTGAAGGCTAAAATTCGCTCATGACATTATGTGAAATTGTCCCTTTGTGGTTTAAGAAATAATATTTTTTCCATATTGGCCTGAAATAGTACTCTACTGACCAGTTTCAGTTTTTAAAGTAAAAAACCATAATTTTTAAATAAAACCAATGTATATTTCAGATCTTAAAAATTGCTGTCCCTTCTGGTACCTAGTTATTTTTTATACTTTAACCCTTTAATTACCTATTCCTAAATTCTTACCCCAAGCAACTGTTTTCAATAATCAATAAGTGTGGTATCATACCAAAAAAAACGGTGGTTTGTGTCTTGGTTCTGTTTAGCATTTGGTAAATCAGGAACCTTTTTATATATGTAGTAAGTACATACGAATCTGACAAGCTAATAACAGACTTTTTTTTTTTTTTTTAATGCTGTCCTGCAATACATTTGTTCATTATTGTGCTTTTAGAAATGCACTGGCCCTCTATTTCAGCATCAAATAGTTGTCACTTGAATAAGCTATAAATTTTATGCCCTTTAGTTTCTTAATATTTTACAGCAAACTTGAGAGTACTTCATTACTTTTGAGATTATATTTAGTCAATAGCCAAAATAATTTATTTTTTATTATGTAATTATGTCATCCTAAGAAGAAATGTCAAAATAAAAATAAAGCTTAGTCCAGGATAAAAAATAAAATTTTACAGTGTTTTCTTACATTTACTTCTCAAATTTTTGATGGAAGCCAGTCTTCAGTGGTGGTGAAAGTACTCCTTGGATATTCAAAACTCAGCCATGTTTTTACTAGGTACTCTGACAAAGTAAATAAAGAAGATACATGAAAATCCCATAAAACAAAGAAACTACTGTTCTAAAATCAATTTTTGAGCTAAGAAATCTGCATATCAGTAAATCTCCTGCTTACAAGGCATAGTCTATGCACTGCGTAGCACTGAATGCTTTTTCTTGAATGAAAATGCCAGCATTACCCCAGTTTTGTCGCTAAAATGAGTAGTATGCAACCTGAATACATTATCATATCAGGAACACTCAGAAAAATTTATTCAATAATATATGTGGGAATGCTTGTTGCAGTCAAATTTTACTATGACTATGTTAAATCTTCATGTTTGTGGTGTTAGTACCATATTCATCTCTCTTTAAGCCTTGTCTTCACTCCACAGAAGCAATTGATACTGAAGTTAAAGTGAGCTGCAGCCCAGTATCTGGGGATATAGCCTTATCAAAAATGGGTATGCAGGAGGACATCATGCAAATTCCTATGGTTTTGATCTAATTGTAGAATTTAGAATCAGATGTAGAGAAAAAGTAGTAGCAGAAGGAGTGAAAAGCAGTTTGTGATTAAATTAAAGTTTCAGAACACTTTTATTCTTGATGCCTTAATTTAAAAACTGCTTCAGAGCTAGTATTTACATCTGAATGAAAGTGATCCCTAAATAAGATTCCATCTTGGATATTTTCTTTACATGCTAAAATGCTTTCTACTCTAGCACAACTCATTTCAGCTCTTTACTGTAAGCATGTCTAGGCTGTTGGGAGTATGAACTTATTTGCCTTTCCATGTAAAGAACTAAATTGGAATTTAAATCTGAAGAAAATTTTAGTGTTGCATACAAGAGTACAGCAAAACTGAATCCGATAAGCTAAGTCTTTCAAAAATCTCTAAACTAATGCCTCTGGGAATGTTGACAGCAAACTTGAAAGAGATTGCTGTGGTTAAAATCCAGCAACATCCAACATTTATCATTTATGCTAACAGCAATAGCTCTCATGTTTCTAAAGCTGAAATTCCACATCTGTCATTTCTCAGTCTGAAATAATGAGATTTTGTTTTCTCTTGCCTTAATAATGTCAAAATCTATAATGTGAAAATATGCAGTAATATTTTTTAATTTCTAGTCATTTTATTTAGGAATCTAATAGGTGCTGTTTGGATCTAAATATTTTTGGAACGTGGTTGTTAACATATTTTTGTTAAAGTATTACATTTAAATACAAGAACTGCATAAAGATATCTCTTTTAGCTTAGTTTTACTATCTTTTTTTTAGGGACATGATTCCTTAATAGGTGTTTTGGAGTTGTCTCTTATTTTCATCTGTCTTCAGACCAGAGCTGTTTTGATCTTAGACTGCTTTTCTCATCTGCCATCTGCAGTGCACTACTATGCCAGAAGACATTCCATATTGACTTACCCCACATCAGTAATTTTAGTAGTTGATATTCCCACGGAATTACATCCGTTTTGAAGGCAGTTGTTTCTTATAATATAATCTCTTTGCATATGAATTCTCTCACTCTTACTTCTTTACTAAAATAAAAGCTACTTAGTAGATGGACTAACATCAGGTCACATGATGTCTAATGTTAAAGATTATCCCATAGGCCAAAGTAAATGTGTGCTACTACATTTGTCTAGATTTTCTAAATGCTATCATTTGATTCTACTATGACTTTGTAGAAGGAAATGGTAAAGGATAGACTTTGCTGCAATAACTCTGAAATATTATTGATTCCAGGCAAAAAATGAGACTACAACTAACTTAGGATATCTGACCAAGTGCTTAGTCTAGAACCTAAAATACTTGTATTACAAAGTATATTTCTTCGGTGTGTAAATATCAAATTGCCTTAATTATAAACAGTTGCTGACATCTAAACTATTTCTGAAAAGTGATACTGAAATTTGCTAAAAATGATCACAAAGTATCATTCTGCAAACATGGATCTCTGTGTCACTCACATTGTTAAACAAGCATGGAACTGGGAAGCCAGCCCGATTTATGTTCTGGCATTAGACACTTCACAGCAACCTCCAGTGACAGTTTTGTACTTAGTGCGGAAAACAATGAAGATGAGCAGTGTTTTACTGCTGGCTTTGAGAACCTAGAGAGCAGTTTGCATCTGTGGCAAAAGCTATATTCTGTGTGGAGCTCAATGAGTGCACCATTTTTATTGAGGCTTTCACTGCCAGGTACAGCATTAACAGCGCGGTTTCATTCAAACAGCTGCAACCATGAAGACATCATGTAGCTGGCAGCACTTTTGTTACATGTTTTGATTAACAGAATGTCAACAAGTCCATCAGAAACCTTGGAGTTGTTTGTTTTGTCTTCACTGGAGCAGTCTCCAGCACAGTCACAAAGCTTTAAAATGTAGAAATTTCGTCAGTGTGGGCTACATCAGCAGGGAGGCTCACTAGCCTCCCTGGGGGTCCTGGACCCTAAAGGGGGGGTCCAGGTGAATCCATTAGAATGGTCCAAAGTGAATCCATTAGAATGTTGTTCATTGATTGATTGGATATCTATAAATTAACAGAAAACTAAGACAAAGTTTAAAAAAGTGAGACAAATTATTCTTATATTTGATAGACAAGAATACTCTGTGAAAATGGAAAAATGAAGTACCAAAGTCAAGGAACACTTTGCTTTTTCCAGAATGGGAGTAATTTCTTAAACTTCACTAGAGTGGCAGCCTTTTATGGACTGAAATGAAGCTCCTGAATATTTTAATCAACAGACATCAATCCCACTTCATGTCATCTCTTAATGTGTGAGACTTGGTCGCTTTGATTTAGACTTAACTATGTTCCATACTTAGGGAAATTTTGTTAAGTGTACTGTGCACTGAATAACAGAGTTGAAATAATTCTACTGGAGACAACTGGTGTGCTACAGAAGGAGTACTGTCTGGTACTATGTATTTTAACAAATAGACCAAATGTTCAAATTTCAGCAGTGGTATTACATTACCAGAAGAAAGAGACAAATAGGAAAATATTTAGACTGTAGGTAAGAGTATCAATTCAGTGTATTGCTGTGGTTTTGGAGGCTGAAATTTCTATTTGTGCTTATTAGCAAATGCTGATATTCTTTTTTTTTTTTTTTCTTGGAGAGTGCATGAAGAAAACATGTTATTCACTTCTGAGTTCTGGAACATGTTTTGCCATTTCATGCTGCCAGTTTCTATTTAATTTGGGGTTAGCTAAAAAACCAACTAATTGTGATATTTCATTACAATCACTCCTGATTAAGTTAGTTGATACATGAGTCATTTTCCTCCAGACCTTTTGTTTTCATTTCATTTGAATGAAATACAGTGGGGTTTGCATTTACTATTCTAAAACTGGAGCAAAATTAGTCTTGTGAACTAGAATTTAGGTTGGGAAATTCTAAAACTAAGATTTCCTGAGTGTCTCATACATGTGACACTGAACATATTACATTATATTTCCCAGTCAGCTATTGCTACTGCAGTACATTATAAAGTGACCATAAGGAATCTGCAGAATTTCAACAAATGGTATGGATGCAAAATGTCTGTGTGCTGGTGTGAAGTCAGAAAGGTTGGTTTAATACTTCTAAACCGTATTGTATTGGTTAGTGTAATAGTTATGGGCATAGTGGAATAAAATTCCTCAAAATGGAATTATTTCTTGACATAAAGTCCTTGAAAGTTAAGCAAGGAGTCCAGCATCCTCATGCATGTTGAAGCTCACATTGCTGTAGTAACCAGAACTATTGCTTTTTCCTTCAAACGTGATTTCTGAAATGTAAAGGTTTGTTCAGACTTTTTATATCTATGTAGGCATCATGTGTAGTCTTGTTTGCATAACTACGTTACTTTCTTATAGACACAGACACGTATAAACATGTTCATACTCTGTAAAATTTTACTGGTCAAAAAGAAAATTAATCCTTTTGTGCTTGGAAATCCTGACTGCAGTAAAGCTAGCAAAAGCTCTGTCAAATATCAGTGGAGTTCCAATTTCATGCTGAGTTTTAGAAAAGGGGAGAGAAATATTTTCTCAGATTACTTCTTCATTGCATTTTTGAAGGTCTGCAAGTCTACAATATGTATTGGTCTGATGAGCAGCAAATACTTGCTGAAAAATCCATGATCTTATAAAAATCATTTGATAGCAAACTGTAAGCACTTGAAATAATTTGGCATTATCTCATTTTTCTTTTTTAGATTTTTTTCTGAAGTCTGAGAAATGGGATTTTGAGTTCATTTACTTTCTTGTACTTCTAAATTACATCAATACAAGCTTATGAAATTTGCAAAATTCTGAAATATTACAGCTATTTGTTCCACTCTAGTGTGGGCTACTACAACTTTTTCAAAATAATGAAACTAACTTCAAGGAGAGTTAAGGTGTATCAATTGGATTTCATACTCACAACTAAATGTTTTGTTTCGTATCAGTTTTTCAACTGATCTAGTAATTCATTAAGAGCCCAAAATGGGAATTTTTATATGTGTAGGGAGAAGCTAATTATAGCTTACATCTAAATGCCAATGCTATTGGTAGACTTTTATTTTTAGCAAAAGACTCACAAAATAAAACCACTTTTGACTTTTTTATCCTAAGATATTTTACTTCCAAGATAGATTCACAAGGTGTTTGCAGTCTATTTTTTCCATTATCTGCCATCTTCAAAAAGAAAAAAAAACCAACTTGACTGCCTTGAGAATTATGTAGTGAATCAAAAAAATGTAGAATCATAGAATCATTTAAGTTGGAAAAGACCCTTTAGATCAAGTCCAACTGCTCAAACTACTGCTTGACTATTACTTCCTATAAATCACATGGATGCATGTAAAACTAAGTCTGCAATTTGTATTTTCAGAGCACCTCTTGCAGGTTTAGGAACAATGCATTGTAGAAATGTAAAAGGAGGAGCATGTTGCCATGTTGTTCCAACACACAAGTCCTTAGCAGCCTGTGAAGTTTGAGGTACTCGGTTACGCACGAAGTGTGACTCATGTAGAATCAGAACACCAATTTTATTGTTGAGTTACTGCATTGACTACAGAATACCTGTGCCTGCTTAGTTTATACCAGTATGAAGCCAGAATCAAATCTCATGTATTAAGCCTAAGTACCAGTCAGACTACTAAGTGCTGAGATCTTGTCAAGTGGTTATAGTATAAAATATATGAAAGCTGTCTTTTGTGCTGTGAGTATGTTGCTGCAGAGTGGTTGGCACAGTGTCTGCAGGTATGTTAAAGTTTAGTTAGGGCCCTACCGGGAAAATTCATGTTAATTTAATGTCAACATTTGTACCTACTTTCTGCAATCAGACTATAAAACGTCAGCCAATGAGGCAGTAACAAAAATATCAAACTACATTACTCTTTTGCTGACTTGGGACTTACTCCAAACTATTCCTGAAGGCAGGGTCACAAGTCTTTATTGGATCTCAGGAGATAGTTAGTACCTTTGCAGGTTCAAAGTTGCTAGCTGTACTTGTAATTTAAATTGTAACATGAAAACTTGTAATTTTTGTAAGCTAACAAAATAAATTATTTTTCCAAGCAATGCGTAGCATCTCTATTCATTTATGAAAGACTGCCAAACTTTTAAGATCTGTTTTATGTAATTGATCTTTTCTGGTTTTGTGAAATACAGATGTGTGATGTGGATTTGTGTTGCCCAATTTTCTTTTTAACTTGCCTCTGGGAACAATAATATGATCTTGGATTTTTTCTTTTCTTTCTTCTACTATATTTGTTTAAAAACTAAGATGTTAGTTTTATTATGAGAATCAGTAGTTTTCTTCAAAAGTGCGTGTTTTAAACACTTGTTTAGGTTAATGATTTGTTTACCATTGAGGATCAAAAAATCTGGCAGCATATTATAGTGTTACAATAGCAGTGGGTCTTTACATTGGCCATGAATGACAGAGTTTTTCCAGAGGTGTCCTTAATTAGGGCAAGCAGTTGTGCCTATAGCCTCTTACAGAGTGTGAACAAGATTTGTCTGGCTGAATGTGGGTTTGGACAGAACACATGCCTTCATGTAAATGAACCTGCCTTTTTAGTCAACAGGATCTGTGGCATCCTTCATCTCACCCCAACGTAAACATCCAGGGTTCGATCAAATTGCGATAGCAGAGTTATTTCTTTCATATATGCTCAGTCCTCTCTTTCAGCTGTGTTGCACAACACTTTTTCCCTCCTTCTTAAATCTGCTGTTCCAGAGGCTCTACCACCATTGCTGATGGTCTCAGCCTTGGCCAGCAGTGTATCTGTCGTGTAGCCAGCTGGTGTTACCCCCCTGGACATGGGGAAAGCTTCTCTCAGCTTCTCACGGAAGCCACACCTGTAGCCCCCACTACAAAAACCTTGCCATGCAAATCTAGTATAAGTCAGTATGTTAGTTCTAGTTTTACCTGGAAAACTAAGGTCAGTAAGGTTGAAAATATGGCTGATACTGGACAGTGTCCTGTAGCTCTGTCAACAGAAACTGCAACGCACAAGCAGTACATGAATAGGAGTAGTCACTGATGCCACAGAAGAGGCCTCAGTACAATTTTTACTGTGAGTGTTTTATATTTTATTGGAGCAGATATTTTACAGAAATATATTTTGAAAGCATTCTTGCATTCATGGCCTTTAACATAGTGTCGTGGCCTAGTGCACTGTCACGAAGTAATGAAACAGCTCTTTAGTGATTCTGAAGGAGGTACCAGCCTACAGCTGCTGATGGAGACTTTATTTGAAATGCATCCCCTGACAACAGAGCTGTTGTGATGGCAGACAAATAGACTCCTTTACAAGGGAAAACAAGTAGTTTATGCCAGTCTTCTTTTGGATACCTTAAGAATGTGATCCTTAGGTAGAATTTAAAAAGCAGCACATACTACTGTCTGGAAAAGGCCACCTGAAAACTACTGCTAGAAACATCAATGATTCTACAGGAGACAGGATGACTGTGAGGGCAATCAATCAACATCTCTGATGTGCTTGGCTGTGCACCCCACTACTCAAACAACATTTCTCAATGGTTTAGGAAAGTAGGTTGATATAAAGAATGGGCAAATTGGTTTCATAGGAAGTTTAGTTGTAGTCTCAGGAAAATGCATTTGTTGTTTCCTCAGATAGAAGCCCCAGCTGGTCCTAAGTCTGTAGTGTGGACCTTACCTTGTACTTGTTTTATAAGCCAGGAATCCATTGAACTATAAAGTGGTAGTTCTTCCTGGCCTGACCCTATGTACCTCCTGGTGCCTCAGATTCAGAAAGGAACTAAACCAAGAGTATAAGGTTGGGTCTACAAAAGATTCCTGAAATCTGTGGAATAAGAACAATAGATAAGGTTGAAAACTTCAATTTAGATTTTATCTAAGGAGCTAAGAATTCTGAAACAGTCTGTCTACAGCAGTGTGCAAGCAACAGCCAATTTTGTCAGTTTTATATAGTAATTTTCAACAGTCAGTATTGTGATAACTTCCAGTCAGGCAATCGTGTATCTAACTCTGAATCTAACATAGACCTGCAACCAAAACCAGTGATAGAGTGCTGCTTATGATTTCCTTACAGTTCCTTGGAACAAACTATACTATGACTTTGCTAAGAGATTCAAAAATTCTCTCCACATATACCTTACCTAGAACAGTGGTGTTATTTCTCTTAGTTTATTGTAAACTCCATTTTGTGGTAGAAATAGAATAAACTCAGCCTTTAAGACATCCACCTAATACATGCATAACAAAATTTACCAGCATAAACCAAGTTAGAAGAATATGGTTTTAGATTTTATAGCCATGTTTTTGGTAATTTTTTCAGAGTTCCTGAGAGTTGCTCTCTTGGCATCCCTTCTGTTGATTTTACCCTTACCCTCAGGGTACTTACAATTTTCCATTTCCCAAATTCTTTTGTCTTATAATCCCCATGAAATGGGTCACATTTGCTTTATTTTTTTGAGACTGATGGAGTCAGAAACCTTTGGAAAAAGGCAGGAAGATGACTTCTCCCTAAGGAGGAACTGAATGTGCTTAGGCAGAGAAGTTTTCAGTATGAGGCATGGGGTGCTTGGAGAGGGAGAGCTCAGCTTTAGGTGAAAATAGGACATTGCAGAGAGAAGGAAAAGAATGGATATATATAGCCATGTCTGAGAGGAGATGGAAGTAATATTTCCTGGGGACCTTGGGGGCACTGTGCATCGTTTGCTGCATCTCAGAAAACTGTCATGTTTTTGATCTGAGACCAAGCCTGAAAGAAAAGACTCATTTGTGAGTTTTGAGATGCTCTAAATCTTCCTTTGTTTTACTTAAACATTTGCTATGACCTGTTCCTGAGGCAGGGTAACTAAGATTCTTGTTAATAGACCCTTGTTGCACGTTAGAGCAAAACAACACGGGATGATCAGTGTATATGTATAGATATGGCAGGTTTATTTTGGAACGATTTGGTTGCAATGGAAAGGAGATGTGTAGCCATTTTGGTTATTATCTATAGTCATAAACAATATAAAAGTATAAATATATCACTTGAGAAAAAATACAAAGAAAGAAAAAGAAAGAAAGGATAAGAGTAGGTAGTGGAGAGGAAAGATATCACCACCCGTGGATCCACCATTGAGAACTGATTGTTGCAATTTAGGTGTCTATTGGTTGAAGTGATAGTCACAGTCATGATCTGTCAGGGGCGGGGGGAGCCTATGAAACAAAAAATTCAGTGGGTTCAAATGTTCAGTGCATTCAGGTTCAAGTGGGAATGCCCAGGTAGCTCTCCTGGTGGGGGATTTTTACATCATCTGATGAAACACTGAATCATGTGCAATCCTCTGGTGAAAGGCCCCCAAAATGAGTCTGGGGGCACTTCGGGGGTCTTTAATGGTGGGATCATTGTCATCTTCCAGTGGTGGGTGTGCACTCCCTCTGCACCTGAGCTGTTCTTATGCAGATCAGAGGTTTGTTTTACCACCACAGATCCAAAAACTTTCCTCTTCCCTTTCGGTTAGGGGTGCAAACCTGACCTCAGCAAAGCACTTGCTCCTTCTGCAAATGGTCAGTTGAGTCATTAACCTTGAACATTTCAGTCTCTCACAACATTTTAAGACTTCCCCCTCTTTTATTTTAAAGAAAAGATAATTATTTTAACCTGTGTTCTGACAGAGCCTCTTTTTTCCTGCTTAAAATCTTTTTAGCCTTGGCAGGGGAATTTGCTCTAGGTTAATTGTTTACAGTGATCCACCTTCCATCCCTGGTTGACTCAAGGCCCCTTCATGCTGCGTCTTCAAGCTTTTTCTTTTCAAGAATTCTCTCTCTTTTTGGAGCAGATCAAATCCTGGAGCTGTACTACTCATTACCCTTTACCTCAGAGTCTTCATAGAGCAGCCTCCTGCTCAGCAGGATTATTTACATGCACCTGTCTATTCATTTGCTTGTTCCTGTTCATTCTCTGCCAGCTATTCTAGTCTGTCCCCTAATTCTCCTTCCTGCTTCCTGTTTCATGGAATTCCTGAATCTCTGGTGATAGTCTTGTATTTAAAATAGCCTTGAGGTTTCTTTTTGCTTCCACAAATTTGTGCTGATACTTTTTGAACTTGTATGAACTTCTAGCATCCAAAAGATTCTTTAGTAGAGTTCTGTGACTTAAACATGCAGTGCAGGCATAGTCAGCCTTCTAAATATGCCTCCTGCAAGTTTCTAACTCAAGTGACCTAATCCTTACTACAGTAAAAGATAATTCTGTCTCCCAACAGAATTGTATTTTATAATAATTGTATTTTATAATAATACACTTCTAAGAATAATGTAGAAAATACAAGAGTCAGATTATTTCTTTCCTGGTCAGTTTCTGCTGTGGCTGCCTGATATGTTGCAAGTGCTTCGGCAGAAAGGATCCCACCTGCATGGGATAAGCAAGAAAGATCTGTTGGAGTTGTTAGCTACTGGAAAGAAGTTGGAGGTTTCTGTCTTTATTCTGTGGCACTTTGAAGACAATGTGTAAAACAGATCATGTGACCTCTGATGGAGGGTCTGTCCCTTAGACATGGCCCTCATCTCCAGGGAACACCTTTTTTTCTGAGGAACTAGTGCTGTTCTGCTGAACTGATAAGATCAGCTAATCAAGTAAGTGGGACTAGCTCATTTGAATGCTCAAAGGGAATGAAAGGACAGAAGACACCTGGGGCCTAGCAAAACTGCTTGCTTCAAGGTGGAGTTTCTGAATGGAGTTGGAAAAAAATAGGTGTTCCCTGTTCCCTCAGCCTTAACTAATCCGGTGCACAACTGCAACTGTGTCTTTTTCTTTCACCGTAGAAAATTGCTGTTTCATATTGGGTTGTTGTTTTGTACTGGAATTCAAAACTCATGTAATCTTTTGTTGGATCTCAACAGACTTCTCTAGCGTAGGATCATTTGGAATCATAGAATCATTAAAGTTGGAACAGATCTCCAAGATCTTCAAGTCCAACCTTGTTAAATCCTGTTAAGAATGTGCCATGTTCCAAGATGTTTCTGCAGCCTCCTAGATAGTAAATGTCATATTTACTGTAATTTAAGGCAGTTTTTGTCTCCCTGCTACCTTCAAAGCTGAGAACAAATGTGTTTTACTGTATTGTCCCATAGCAAAGGCCCATCTAGCTCAGTACCCTATCTCCAACATGGGTAAGGAATAAATTTTTAGACAAGAGTTTAGGCAAGCATTTGGCCCTGCCTTGACAAACTATTCTCCCAGCTTCTGGTAAACTGTCTCTCAGAAACCTCCTAAACCAGAACTTTTATTTTTGTGTTCTGTTTCTCTGGTTAGACATGTATGGGGAAGGAGTTGTTTTTGCAACTAGGGAAGAGGCTTTTTCCCTATCAGATGTGTGAAAGGAATTACCATTTGTGAGATACTACGGAGTGCGGGCAAACTTAAAATATATCCACAGGTTTTTTTGAAGTATACACAAAATTTAATCTGCAGAATAGCATCCACTGCTGCACACAACGTGGCTCCCATCTTTGCCTATCTGGAAGTGTTTTTATCCTTGTCTGATCCTGAAGGATCCATATTTTTCCAAACTTAGCATTTCTGGGGAAGTCCATTGTTTTGTGAAATATAGGAGTGTTTTTCCCTAACAATTCCTCTGACCACTGGAGTCTTGACCTACTGCTAGCCGTGTCTGTGCTACAGGCAGTAAAGATATTATTGCAGGGAGGGGCTGCTCTTCACTAAAGTCAGTGCTGACAGCGGTATCCTCCATGGTGCCAGAAGGACTGATGTGGGTAACTCAACGGGGGTTGTTCTTCCAAAACAGTGTCACAGCAGGATGCTGGAAGCTATATGGGGGATGAGATGTAAAAGCCCTCTTTTCAATGCTCCATTATTCAGCTTAGTGTTTGCTTGCCTTCTCTATTGTGTATTTGATGAAGTTTTAATTATTATTTATTATATTGTTAATGCTAAATGCCAAATACCGTGGATGCAAGGAAGATGGTTGATAAATAAAATAATCATCGTTATACAAAAGAATAATGGCCCCTTGCACAGTGAGTGGCATTAGTGAGCTGGTACTTCTGCAAAATGTTTTACTAATCATACTCTTGCTGTATCTTTTCTTCCTATGTGACAAGCCTGTAATTAAATCTGCCCTCTTGTTTCTTGTAGTAGATAAAGAGTAGCATCTACTTTGAATTTTCATCTAAATTTCCAGGTATTTTGCCTTGGCCAAAGTAAAGCTGCGAACTTGTGGCTAAACTGGAAAGAATCCTGGTCCCAAGTCTCCTTGCTTTATCTGAGAGACTCTGCAGTAATATATTTAAGGTATTTATGGGTAAAGATCTTTATCTGCACTAAAAATGACATTAAAGAATCTAACAAATTGCCTTTGTTAGTAGGCTAAGCATTAAAAAGAAAGAGTGCAGTGGCACTTTTTTTCATCAGAAAATATAAGCTACCATTCAACTCTGCAATTTTGAATTTTTTAAAGGAAATTGACAAGAGCCTTGGATTACCTCTGTAGATTTTGCTTTGCTAAGTCTGTGTAAGTGAGCAGTTGAGCCATGACAAGCACAGAGGAGAATTAGATATCAGTTAGGGGAATTGGGAGTAAATCAGCTCAGGAAGACCTTGAAAGAAAATGCACAAGTCACAGAAGGAAAAAACCACTTCAAAAGGCAGAAGTCTGTGACTGGTTACAGCTGTCAGGAAACATCAGTCCTACTCCCAGTCTTCTTTGCTGTTTAAGGAAAGAAAAGGAATCTGTAGAATTTAATTTTAATTATATAAAATAACATGCTAGGGAAGATGACCATGCCAGGGCCTACTGTGTATCTGTTATTTCACCTAATTTGCCTGCTGCCCTGGCTGAGAGCTCCTATACATGCCTGTCATGTGATCTGCAGTTCCCCAAGGCTTTGGGATTATTTGATGTTGTGCCATAACACTCTGTTATTGTTGATTAATGTTGATTACTCTGTTACCTGATTAATGAACTGGAAGTTGAGTTGATTTAGTACTTCAGGTACTAGCATAAAATTAATGGTTGCAATAACTTCTTCAGTTTTTTTTCTCAGTAAATATTGCCCTATTCTCCCTGCTGTCTTCGAAGAAGGGCTTAGAAGAACAGTAGGTTAAATTTCAATATAACTATGTTTCATTAAGCTCTGGAAACTCAGATACAAGTGAGGGGTACAGAAATTGGGTAAGTTATCCCTCCCAAGGAAGTCTCCAGGCAGTGTTAGAACAGGTACATGAGCCGCAAAGACATGCAAAATTTCTTCTGAGTTTTGTTCACCTTCCGGCTAGGGAAATGTTCTCTCCCCCGTTAACAACAGCAGCAAAAAAAACACCACAAACAAACAAACAAAAAAAAATCAAGGGAACGATCAAGGTCTGCCCAAGTAAGAGCAAATACCTTTCTTATCCTCCTTGGTGCTGCCTGGCATGACAGTAGTGAGTGTCCCGCTGCCCTGGAGGGAGTTCAGAGCATAATCCACAGTACAGCCTGGGAACAGGAAGGGGACCTGGGGAGGCAGCTTGCCCCTGCTGCTATGCCAAAGTGCCACAGAGCACTACTGTATTTGCTGTGCCCCCAGCTCAGAGAGGAAGTTTTGTTTCATCTGTTCTGGCAACTTCAGAATTTCCCTTCTAAGCCCCTGAAACTGAGCCGTGGTTGTGTCACATGAGATGCAAAGGGCAGGAAAAACTGGGTTGGGATCAACGGCACAAAAATCACAAGTGAAGCTAAAGCGCTACTGAGTGTTTAAATTACAAAATCATAAAGTTTGGAGGGAAAGCTGCCCTTTGCATATATAGAGAAAATAAAGTCAGAAATCAGGAAAGAAAAGCTGCTCTGAGAGCACCAAAACTGTGCCATTGGGATAGATTACCAATAAACCCATCTGCATCTTCTTGGCTAAATCTACTCTGCGATGATGAATGCAAGGACAAGAGGTTACCAAACTACTGCCTCTGGAAAATAAACACACTTTTCTAACCCTTTCCATCCTTGCCTTCTCTCTGTTGATAAAAGGAAAAGGCAACAGAGTGTAAAGTTAACTGTGGTGCAAACCGATAAACTGGCTACATATATAGATATAGATACATATATATATATTTATTAATGAGTCAGACTCTATTATGAGTTTTCAAGCAATATGGATTTTAGAGCCTTGGGTTACTGACAGCACAATATTAATATGTTCTAAATCTTGGTTTGCCATACAGATTTAGTGTATCTAGTGAATGGAAATCACACTAACTAAACAAACCCAAATAATCCCAGGAGTTTATGTAGGAGGACATCTCATCTTCAGATATTTTGAACTTTGCGTGATCATTTTCTTTTATGCTAGTCTCCAAAGGTCTGCAGTTCATAGGCAAAAAAACCTCTGAGCATATGTGCTTAAATAACACTGTGTACTGTTTATTCTATTAGTCACGGTGATCCAGGCACTTGTATCATTCTTTGTATCAGACTTCGACACTTGGATGTCTATTGTTGGATTGGCTGATAGTTACAAAAGGCTATTGCTTCAGTCATTGCTTTAAACACTGGAATGAAGCCTGGGCCTCTTGGACATTTTAAGTAGCTGGTTTATTTGTCTTTCCAAAGCAATTTATCTAAATAGGCCAACACAATCAAATTACATGGGATTCTAGATACATTCCACTGCCCAGTCTGACATCTTAATTAGAACTTTTAAAAAATAATGATTACTGCTTGGCTCCCAAAATTTCACTAACCTTTCTTAAGAACTGGCCAGTGACTATCACTCACAGCCATACAAAGCTATTTGTTTTTTAAAGTTGATCAGACTTTCCATTGGCACATTATCCTGGAAAACAAAAAAGAAGAAGCTGTGAGGAGAAATACAATTTCTGCTAGTTCAAAAAAGAGAATGACTGATAGTTCCGGTTGAGGTCTTTATCTTACATTAAAGCTTTTTTATTCACCTTTATCTAAAATACTGCCTTATAAAAACATTTATTTTCTAATGCAATGCAACGTAGTTGTGTTGCACAATATTGTGAGTAATTTAAAATACCACAGCGATTGCATTGGCTTTTCTGTGCTGCTTCCAAATTTTTTTACTGCAGGGACTGTGTAAGCAGAGCTATTGCTTTAAGTGTGACTTTGACTTTTTCTGTATTCATTTATAAATTGCCTCATGTGCCTCAATGTCGGCTTTCATCTGTGAATGGAGGATATTTATCTATTTATCTAGTCAGATAGAGAAGACTTTGGGGTGCATGAAAGGCAAACAGCTTCAGAGCTCAGAGATGAGGGTTTAATAAGATGTTAACTAGCATTACTACTTCCCTTAGTTGTCTATGGATTGTTAAATAAGTTTTAGACAGTTTACAAACCTCTCAGATGCACAGACAACTCATTTACACTGCTCCTTTAAAACTGAAACAAACAAACCAGAATTTCAGTTGTCAGAATTGCAAGTGGTTCTTTTAGTATTTTGCTCCAAATGTGTTTCTTTCAGTCTAGATAGTGAATTAAAGATTGACAGTTTCTCTTAAGATTGTTATACCTGACCATAACTTA
Organism: Pyrocephalus nanus; assembly: GCA_038380795.1. Classification (NCBI taxonomy): domain Eukaryota; kingdom Metazoa; phylum Chordata; class Aves; order Passeriformes; family Tyrannidae; genus Pyrocephalus; species Pyrocephalus nanus. The sequence continues at coordinate 42,959,005 of CM076265.1, read as the reverse complement.
TACCAAAACTCCACTCCTCAAAGTAAAGTGAGTACAATTTTCTAGAGATTAAAATTTGCTAAACAGTAGTTCAGTTATCAGCTTTGATGCATAAGAACAAGGCTCCATTCAGTGGAAATTAGATGAGAAGTTTCACTCTAGCATGCCGAATGCACAGCAGTCCCTGAGACACCAGCAGCAAGAACTGGGCCTTGAGACAGCTTCAAACCATATCCACGACTGCTTTCACTCTAGGTGACCAAAATTAAAGTCTGACATCACATCCTATAAAAAGCAGACAGGTGAGATGTGGGAGTTTCAGAAACAACTGCTTTGATTTACAGATCCTCTTGTATTGTTTGCTAATGTAGATGTAACCTTTGTGACTTTGGGAAGTTTGGTAGTTTCTTCATTTATAGTAGTTGGCAATATTTACTGTTTTCTTGAATATTACTTTCACCTTCACAGAAATGTGGTACTGTTCAATTGCAAACTACCTGAATGAAAATAGCTGGATAAATACATCATGCAGTGAGTGAGCAACTGGCTCATGGGTCAAGCACAGAAGGTAACAGTCAATGGAGTAATGTCAGACTGTCACCCCTGTCACTAGTGGGGTTCTGCAGGGCTCCATCTTAGGCCAAGTGCTCTTCAACATCTTCATAAATAACTTGGATGCAGGACTTAAGGGATACTAAGCAAGTTTGCAGACGATACAAAAGTGCAACAGCCCGTCAACTCCCTCAAAGGCAAAGAGGCCCTGAAGAGAGACCTCAGCAAATTAGAGGGCTGGGCAGCCACCAGCTGTATAAAGTTTAACAAGGGAAAGTGCTGGATTCTGCACATGGGATGGGGCAACCCTGGATGTTCATACAGACTGGGGAATGGGATGCTGGAAAGCAGTGCCACGGAAACGGACCTGGGGGTCCTCCTTGAGGGTAAGTGGAATATGAGTCAGCAGTGCCCTGGCAGCCAGGAGGGCCAACTGTGTCCTGGGGGGCATCAGGTAAAGCATCGCCAGTCAGTCAAGGGAGGAGATTGTCCCTCTCTGCTCTGCACTGGAGCAGCCTCACCTTGAATATTGTGTGCAGTTTTGGGCACCACAATATAAGAAAGACATTCAGCTACTGGAGAGTGTCCAAAGGAGGGTAATGAAGAAGGTAAAGGACCTTGAGGGGAAGCCGTATGAGGAGCAGCTGAGGTCACTTGATCTGTTCAGCCTGGAGGAGACTGAGGAGTGAGTTTATTGCACTTTGCAACGTCCTTGTTAGGGGAAGAGAAGGGGCAGGCACTGATCTCTTGTCTGTGTTGAACTGGGAGAGGACCTGAGGGAATGGCCTGAAATTGTGTCAGGGGTGGTTTAAGCTGGATTTCAGGAAGAGATTCTTCACCCAGAGGGTGGTTGGCCACTGGAACAGGTTCCCCAGGGAAGTGGTCACAGCACCAAGCCTGCCAGAGTTCAAGAAGCCTTGAACAATGTTCTCATGCACATGGTGTGACTCTTGGGGATGTCCTGTGCAAGGCCAAGAGTTGGACTCGATGATCCTTGTGCATCCCTTCCAACTCAGAATATTCTGTGATTCTTTTATGCTGTGAAAATAATGAGCGTCAGAAGTCTGATGCTGAGTGTATAGAGACTATAATACAAATTAGTTACTGTATTCCATATCTCCTTGTTGTAATTCTGTGGTCATACTTCTTTTATTGCACTGAAGACTTATATTGTGTTTCCATTATCACACCTAGAGATATATTCAGTATTTTCCATTGAATTTTCAGATTATTTTACAGCCTCTCTGGTTTGGGCTGGAACAGGTTCTTATCCTGCTGTATTCAGTACAGTCAGTCATCTGCTTTTCTGTATCTGTATGGAGAGAGTTGAGGGATGGAGTAAAACCCAAAGGAATCTGCCATCCTGAAGCCATTGCTGTTAAAGCATGAGCATAAATTGCCAACTGGAGGGAGGGGAAGGGAAGGGAAGGGAAGGGAAGGGAAGGGAAGGGAAGGGAAGGGAAGGGAAGGGAAGGGAAGGGAAGGGAAGGGAAGGGAAGGGAAGGGAAGGGAAGGGAAGGGAAGGGAAGGGAAGGGAAGGGAAGGGAAGGGAAGGGAAGGGAAGGGAAGGGAAGGGAAGGGAAGGGAAGGGAAGGGAAGGGAAGGATAGATGGATGGAAGGATAGATGGATGGAAGGATAGATGGATGGAAGGATAGATGGATGGAAGTCCAACAAACACAGTACAGCTATCAAACAGTGAGGAATGTATATGGAAACCTTCATCAAACAAAACAGAAAGAATTAGCAGAATCAGAGACTTGTGAGCTGCAGAATGGTTAGAGAGATGGCTGCAAAACACTGGTTGAGGAGACAATGAAATAAGAATTCATTAGATACAGAGTGAGAAAATGATGCTAAATGATTCAAGACAGAGAATGTGTGAGGACAGAAATTCAGCTTGACACCTAAGAATGTCTGTTCTGCATACGTGCATCAGCTTGTATTTGTGCAGTAGATCTCATAGCTGTGCTGCTTGCTAAGGAAATTATAGCCAGTTGGCAGTTCTAGGAGATAAATTTAGAGATTAAAAAAATGATATCAAAGTGAGAAGCCCTTGCTTATGCCAAGAAAAGTATGTGAGACAACAGGTAAAAAAAGCTTCACATTATCAGTGATGGAAGAAGGGAGTATGAGTAACAGAGCTAAAAAAAAAATACCAGGGAAAATTGAAATTGAATAAGATGCAGAAAAAAGATAAGGGAGAGGTTTAAGATCTAATATAATATATGATCCAATACCACATTATCACAGTCAAAAACCAAACAGAGCATGCTGAAATCACTGAGATGACTTAAGAAAGAAATATTGATTTTATTAGGAAGAGGAAAAAGAAAAATTATATTCTTATTTATCTTCCTAAAAGGGTGAAAGGACATGAGATATAAAGAAACACTGCAAACATGATTTTGTTTATTGGCAAACAGGTAAGTGATAATATAAGATTATGACTAATAGGTCAAAACAGTTTGCAAGCTGTTTATGGAAAGCTTTGTGAGAAACAGCAACCAGAGTTGTCCTGGAAATGAAAACTTAACTGTTATGTACACTGAAATGTCTTCACGCTCCTGAAACAAGCCAACCTTCTTCAGATATACTCTAAATAAAAGAAAAAGACAATGCTTTGCTAGCCTGCATGACATGATTTTCAATATATCTGGGATATATATAATCTGTACTTCTACAGCAAGACTACCTCCAAAGGAGGGCAACTCAAAGCTTGTCTTAGTTTCCTTTATGAGTAGATTAGCCTTGTCCACAGCTATTGAGTTGCTGGTAAAAGAAGAGTAACTTTTATTAATTGAATTTTTCATCTTCAATGGCACATGTTAATGGAGAAGTGAGACTGTGTCAAAACTTAATAACAATAGAAGTGTACCAATTTCCACAGCAGGGAATGTGAAAGAGAAGAAAACTGGATCCTTCCAAGCATTAAAGATTTATTTTTTAAAAACCATTTTCTTTGAGAATTGCAAATACCTTTTGAATTTTGTCAGCTTAATCTAACCAAGTAATGGATGCTTGCACAGGTACTGAACAAACACAACATGCTGGAGATAGCTGTACATTTCTTTACAACAGTAAACACAAATAGTTACCAAGCTGAGCAAATGTTTGTTTTCCAGTTGAATGAACAAAACCTGATGTGCTTAATCCAAACTGATTAGGCAGTGATTGCTCTTGTACTTTCATGTAACTTCTTCATTAAAGTGTTTCTATTGGCAAACCCACTAGTTTGTTTCTGAGATGCTGGATGATAATTGACCTTTGAAAAGAAGGGAGAGAAGTCTAAGAAATCTAGGTAGGAAGCAGAACTTGCGCTCTTCAACACAATTAGTTAGAAATGAGATTTCACCTAACTTAACCCTCTGCAATCAAAAGGCAGACAAGACAGCAAGGCATCAAAGTTCAGTTTCTGGATATCGTATATAGACCATGGGTGAAATCTTATCCTAGTAAAGTATGTTCTGAAATTAGGATCAGTTTCAGGAAGGACAGTCAACTAAGATTCTCTTTGCCTTGACTATATCCTCTTCTCTTATGCCTTTGAGGAGCCTTTCAATTTCCAGTCTTTTGATTCTTGTAAGTCAGTAATAATGGAACCCTGACAGTTCTCACTATCACTTTCTAGTGCACAGGGTTCCATCTTTGATCATACGGGCTGGATTTTGGAACTCCCACCATAATAAATAATAAATAAAGTAAATATTTCATGCTGCAACCTAGAAGCTATTGCCAAATTACAAGACTTTCTGCTCTTGAAGTTTTGGCTAGCTTAAAAACGTCAGAATTCTTGATGACCATGAAATCTTCTTCAGTTTAGATATATCACAGTTTCATTTCTTGCAAATCACTCTATAATATTAATATACATATTGGGTTTATATTTTTGTAATTAAAGCCCTGTAAAAGAATTCACAGCTCCAAGTAATTAGTATCTAAAGTGGAGCAGATAATTCATTAGGCTGATTCAGTTTGCAGAATTGGCGTAGTTGACTCTAAAAGTCTTCACATAGAAATAACAAAACTTTGTTGTTTATAACTTGAGGTATTCTGATTATTGTTATCAGTTTTGCTTTACATTTGTACTATAGTATAAATAAATAGCAGGGGTTTTTTGCATGATGGAGTAGTTTTGAGAAGGACCCTGAAGGTGGTTGAAAAAATGGCTACATATGGTTTAAATCAGAAGCAGCCGTCTGAAGGGAGAAGTAATAGGCAAATCAGCGAGCCAGCTAAACAACAGAATACAATTCCTGCTAAGTCTTTGGCATGGAAGTGCCCTCCCAGTGCCCCAAGGCATCTGGGAAATGAGTATGACATTCAAAGCCTGACAGATGGTGACACCATCCTGCATGTACTCAGACCATGCCAACTGAGGATACCTGGTCTTTAATGGTCAGAATTCACCTGAATGCAAAAAACTTTTCAATCATTTTAAAACCGAGACCATCTAGATTAATGCAAGGTCTGGTAAATTTAGTTTTGCTGTTTTTGATGAGAAACAGAACAATGAATTTGATATTGGAACAGAACACTGGAGTCTTCATAGTGAAAATTGAAAGTCTCTCTCTGTGAAGCTGAATTGTTTCTTGATCCATATTCTTCCTTAAATGATCTCAGGTTAGAAACCATGTGTTACTGAGATATTAACTCTTTCCCAGACATATTCTTAATGATGTTTTCTGCCAGTCTCATTCCTTGTGGAGAGCTCCCTTGGGGCAGGAAACAAATTTAAGTGGTGTTCTAAGAAGTTTGGCTCCCCAGAACACAGTCAAGTAGAATAAACATCTGCACTACATGCCAAATAGCCTTTCAGATGGCTGGCACTTCTACAAGGTGGGTAATCTAAAAGGCTTGTGTCATCCCATGGCTTGATCTGTGACAAGCAGGATACCAAAACTGTTAGATCAGCTTAGGCCCACCCTTCACTAGAAGTTGGAGAAAAAATAAAGTTAATAGGTTTCTAAAATATGCTTGACAAAGTGAGTTTTTATTTTGTATGAATGTTTTCTGAATTATACAGAGGACTTATTTGGCTCTCCACCTACTTCTACAAATAAAATACATTGCATCTACAAATGCTTGCTGAGGGGAAAGGGTTAGAAAGCTGAGGAATTGAGGTAGATGGGGTTATGACTACTGGCTAGAGGATGGACAAACAAATGATTTTCAGTACTAAAAGCATGGCAAGAGAATATGCCCATCTGACCTTCTGACTTGTAAGTAGCAGGAGCTGTGAAGTCCTACCTCTCTGAGAGGTACATTTGATATGCTCCATTGTCATTCCATGTGTCATCTAAAAGGGAGGAATCCTGGGACTTGTGAATGTACCTATCCCTTAGCATGTGATTCAGGAATAGAAGTTTTGCATTTATTGCCATGGAAATATATTAGATGTTCTGTTTGTCTTTGTGAGCCAAGATTTGGCAAAGAGAATGGAACCTAACCCGAAACTTAATGTCTCTAAATGACAAAATACAGGCCTGAAGTATGGCAACTGGGAAACTATCTCAAGTCTGCTAATAGAGGCTGGAGAGTGGTCTGAATGGCCCAGGGAAAGCAGGAGCAGCAGCAAGATGTGGCCAGATTGTCTAGGCTGAATATGTCAAACAAAGCTCACCTACTCCATACTCATCATTCAGGGCTTAGTCCAATGTAAAGCCTCAATGGAGAAATCCCATTGTTAGTATCCATGTGTACCTAGAATTTCAGTAAACAATCAGTCTCTCTCCAAACTGTTTCTAATGCCAGTGATTTGAAAAATTGTTCATATCCTTCTTCCTCCACCATCCCAATTGTAATTTTCTGAACTCAAGAGTCAAGATGTATTAATGCTTTGTAGATCACTCCTGTTGTCTTTCTCTGAAAACACTGCTTGTATATCTTTTAGTGATAGGGAAATCACAACCACATCATCAATTCAACAGACACTTTCTGTTTTGTTCTTTATTTTTTTTCTAATGATTGCTAATAAATATTAACTGCTCTTTAGCTACTACTGAATTTTAAGAAGACATTCTCTCAGAAGTATTGGCGGATTACAGGATCTTTTCTGGTCAGCAATAGCTAGTTCAGGTCATATTATTTTAAAAGTGATGTAATCAGTCTTTTATTCCACCTGTGACACTTTACATTTACATAGATGACATACCATTTTCTGTTCTCCAAGGCATGAAATTTTTGCTGTCCTTATGCAAGTACTTGACTTATATTAAGCAACTTTATAAATTAATTATTTTATTTTTCTGGGCAATTTTTTTAATATATTGACCAGCACAGCTCTCTTGTGTATCTTGGCAAGCGATCTTCATTTATAACAAACACTTTGAATTTATTCATGCCTCTACTCTCTACTGTGCAAACTTGTTATTTCCCAAAAAGCATCTTCTTGTGTGATGACTATTTATTTTCCTTAAGAGTCTTTGGTGTAGAACATTACTGAAAGTCTTTTGGAAATCCACATAGACTCTAGTCAGATCTCTTCCACACACATGCTTACTGATTTCCTCAAAGAACTCTGGCATGGTTGTAAGCCATGGCTTTCCTCACCGGTCATCCTAATGTTTCCCCAGGATATCAGATTTATCCATGTGTTTATCAGTTCTATTCTCCATTACAGACACTATCAACTTGTCTTTTACTCACCTCTAGTTTGCCACTGTTCCACTGAAATACTAGTTAAGAATTGGTATAAAAGATGTCATCTTCCCATTCTTCTGCTAAAATCATATTAAGCAAGAGGCTGTGCTACAGAATGTAGCTATTTTGCTCCAAGTGTTTTTAGTTTTTTAAAAGTTGTTTCCAGCGTTGATGTCTTCAGCATGGTGGTTTTAATGGTATTTTTGAGCTTTTAACTCATATGAGTTAATAATTTCCTTTGTTTGGTTGGGGTTCTTTATAACATTTTACTCTTCTGAATTTACTAATTACGTGTATCAGCGTCCTACCTGACCTTGTTGATATAATTTTGCTTCCTCATAAGATTTCCTAATAGTCAGTATGCAATCACCATGTGCCTCTTTAGACACCTTTAGATTGACACCATAATGCTTGAAAGGTTTTTACTCTCTTAGATGCTCCTTTTTGGCAGTTTTTAAAAGAAACATTCTTGGTCTTATCTGTTTCTCAGTTTTGAAAGTGAATGCAACTGTGAAAATTTTTTTATTTAGTTTTGAGTTTTTTTCTGTTACGTGGATACTGAATCTAAGCATGTTAAGGCTGATGCTACAATTCTTTAATTGTAAAGATTTTGGTTCTGAGCACTACTCAGCCACAACTTGAGGGCAGCTCCTGTTTTGGGATCCCAAATCACCTACCCCAGTAACCATTTGTTGCTTTTATATCAAAACATAGGACCAGTCTCAGAAGCCAGTGTGATATCAATTCTATATACATGGAGAATGTTGAAGTCCACATTTGGCTCTTGCAAAAAGTGATCACTTGTTAGTGTTGAGGCAGCGGCTGATGCTTCTTTCAAAGAGCTGAACTGTCATTTGCAGTTCATAAGAATGATGCAACTTCACATTTATAGAAAACAAAGAACTTTACTTTGTGCTGTAGATACAGAAAAGAAAGACTTCAAATATTGAACGAGTCTTTAGTGAACACTTTTATTTTCTATTCCCTACCCACCTTTGGAAGCTTGAGTACTCTACCAGCTTTGCCATCAAAATCATTGCTGTGGGTTGCTGTTCAAATCAGGCCACCTTCTGAACATTATGAAGTCAACACTGAATACGAAAAGGTATAAGTTAAGAAGCAAGGCTTCCTTTTCCATGAGTATAATTTCTTATTGGTTATAATATGAAAACAAGGTACGTTTCCCTTCTAGTATGTGTACCTTTTTTCTTAATTGCATTTTTTTCTTTACCAGATAGTTTATGGAACTGTTACAGCTTCTAACTAGCTATGGTTAAAGGCACATTTCCTCTGTGTCAATGTACTTTTCAGCACAAATTTGGGAACTAGATCTGTCTTCATGGCTAATGGCCATGCCTGAGCAAGTTATACTCAAAGATACCAGGTTCACATCAATAAAGCTACTAACAAATTTGAGATTTGGCTGACTATACCACAGTCAAGACTGAGGCTGAATAGGACAATGAAATAGAATGAAAAATCATAGCTAACACCTTTCAATTAAGATGAAGGGGTATTGGTAGGATACAAAGATATTTGTTGCTTTATATCCCATGCAGAGCATGTCCTAAGTACTTTAGGTAGAACTACAACAGTACAATCTACGACGGCAAATCCATTCCTACAACAATCTACTTCAGGATTAGAAAATAATTATTTCAGTAACTTTGTAACAGCAGAGGTGAACATTCAGAGTTAAGGAGACTAATATCAGTATGGCAGAATCTGAATAAATTTGTTTGCATTCTACAAAAGAATTGATATTACAGCTTTTGGTCTCCAGGTATATTATTTCTGATCAGTAAGTGTCTGGAGACCAGTCTTTCCTCTTCATTTTCTTTGAGTGGAGAAGCTTTAAATGAAATTACAGCCTGGTTCACTTATAGGACAACCTCCATTACCTTATATACTACCTAAGCTCAAGGCTGAAATAATAGTTGAAATGAAACTCTGAAGCTGAAAATAACTTTTACTGTGTAGCTGGTAGAACACATCCTGCTTATGAGCATTGTGCTTAATTCACATTGTTTCATGCCCTGTAATGGAAAGGAGTCCATAAGATTCTGGAATCTGGACCACAATGTCTGCTTCCATTGTTGTAGAATTCAGTCCTGCTGAGACAAAGAGACAAATGCAGTTGTCATCTTTGCTTTAGTATTAACCAGTGCTCCATAACAGCATTTTAGAGCTACAGGCACAGTTTTGAGCTGTGACTGCAAATTGGTACTTGGCTGGTAAAAATCACTAGGGAGGTGTTAGAGCCATTGTCTGAAGTTTATTTTTGAATGCCTTTCCATCTAAAAGGCAAGGCGCCAGTTTCCTTCTGGGTTCTTTTTTTCTGGGTTTCCTTTGGTTTCCCTAATGGATAAATGTCTTCTGATGCTGACAAAAGTCTTCAGCATGTCTCTGTTTTGACGTTTTCACTCTCATTTAAGACATAATGTAGTGTCTCCAGTGACACATGAGTTTCACATATACAATTATATATTCTGTGGGGAACGATCTGATTATGATCACTGATTAATTCCTATTGAAGGAAGAAGAACCTATGCCCAGTGTTCCAGATTTCAGCACATGCGTTTAATACCTCATACGTTAAGGTGCTATTGATGTTTATCCAGACCTTGACATGACTGATCACAGTCCATTTTTGAATATCACTATTCATTTCTTCCTGAATATTCACAGGGAGCAATAGTGCACAGCTGCCGCTGTGGGAGTAATGGACTGTTTAAATATGAAGTTCACAAAAATATTTTGTCTGGCTGCTTCTCTGTCTTCTCATCTTCTGTACAGTACGTGCCTTCCTAGGCTGAAACCTTTGTAGTGCAATGCTTTACTATCAGAGATCTGTGCAATGTTGTGGATACAGTCGGTCCTGGTACTGGCAGAGACCTCAATAGGGTATTACGGTCCATATGCTAAATATTCATATAACAGTATAGTAATAGCTAGGAATTATTTCCCATGATATTTAGCTGAAGGAACAAAAAGTTTAGTGTGTTTTTAAAACATCAGGATAAAAAAGTATAGATAATATGTTAACATTTGGAACCTTTAGATCTTTTAACTGTGAAACACCTTTTCTCACTAATGCCATCAGATTAGTTGCTAAAGTGATCTTAACTTCCTTGCTTCACCTTTGCTTTCACTTTCACCTTGCAAATATTGTTAGCTTCAATATGAATCTGTCAGCACAAATGCTCTGTGTGCTAGCAGTGCCCAGTCCAAAAAGCATTAATGACTGACATTTATAATCTCATTGAAGAATTTCAAGCTGTATTCTGCCAAAGGCTACTTTACCAGTCAATCCATCCTTCATCTCCTTTCTCCAGTTAAAGACATCAATCAATTACAGAAATGCTAGTGTAAGAATATATGAACAGCCATTCCTTGTCTGATCAGTGACCCATGTAGCTTACCAGCCTGTCTGTGACACTGTCCAGGAGAAAAGGCTTAAAGAAGAATGTATCGAGTGAACTCTGTATTTAGTTTCCCTTAAACAGTGGTTTAGAAACTGAGAGCACTTTCAGCCATGATAATACTTTCAATTATTGTAATTACTGAACCTTATTTATTTATTTATTGTTCAATTCCTGTAGAAATTAATTTATTTTACATATTAAATATATGCAGTATGTTTTAATGTATATATTAAATATATAAATATTATGTATTTTAATATAATATTATTTTATGTTTTATATATAATATAAATATATTTCAATAATTTTTTGAGTTAAAAGTTCTTCCTTGGTTTTTTTGCCTTAAACCTGCTGCCAGATCACCCCTTTTACTTCTGCAGCTTGGAAAGCTATAAAGCAGAACAGGATCTGAAGGATCCTACCCAGATCCCATTAAAGGAAGGACAGAAGGTCAAGGCATCAAGAATGACCATGACTACCAGACTTCAGGTATTGCAACACCACTTGCAAGTGTCAAGGCTCCTTTGTGTTAGCAGTGCTACATATTTCTGATAGAGTATGATGCAATGAATTGATAGTCTAAACAGAAGAAGATGTCTAAGTAGAATAATTAAAAACCAGGAGTCTCACTCTGTTTGGAATGAGATTGAAAGTCACAATTACTGCTGCTGCTTCTCAGACAGTAAGGTGGGAAATGTCTGAAGCATCCTTGTGCACCATCCTCCCACTTTTTCTCAACTTTCCTCAGCTAGTTTAGGCCATTCCTTCTTGCAGAGGCACTGGAAATTAAAGTGTACCAAATATGGCAGCAGCTCTAGGAGGCAGTGAGAAGTAGAGCATAGAAGAAGGTGAGCAGGAGAGAATGGAGTTAGGAAGTTAGTTCTTTGTAAGCAAAGTCACACCAAGTCAGACCAGAGATCCACCTAACCTAGTGCTGTAACTCTAGCAGAACTCTTACCAGGAAAAGAAGCAGAAGTTATGTACTGGAGTCATAAGGTGAATGGTCAGCAATAGTGAGTAGTTCCCTCACATGTCCCAAACCTTATTGCACCAAGATCTCTGAGACAGGGATTAAACCAGCTATTGTTCCCAGCACAGGACCACAATGGTGAAGAACACAGACCATAAGGTAACACGTATTGATTGCTCTCATGGAAGCAAGCAACTGCAATGGGCAGGAGAATGTAGAGAAAGTTTCAGATCAAGTGTTCTACTAAGTAGTAACTACAACTACCTTATGCCCAACACCATTCTGTTGATGGTCCCTTGTGTAAAACTGCTGTCAATAAGGGTACCTTTAGAAACTGAATACTAACATGTGAAGCCAAGTATGAAGCTGATGTAAAATTTGAGGAAAGAGTCAAGACTGTAAGAATAAGCAGTTCTCCCAAAACCTGAAGTTCTAAATGAATGAATCAATGAATGTCTCAGAAACAAATCAGAAGTAGTAGCCTGTAGAAGGTAACTAGAGAAGGTAAGTACAGGAAAGTGAATACTGATATTTCCTTAAATATTCTCAGCAACAAGAATCTATGGATCCCTCTAAGATTTTGATGAATTTTTCTTCTGTGGGTTGTTCATTCCCTTTTTGAACCTGCATAACCTTTGGCATCTACAACTTTCTATGACTGTAGCTTAAACAACACAGTGATCAAGAAGTATTTCCTTCTGTTAGTTTTGAATCTAGCCCTGATCATCTTGCTTGCTGTTCTCTAGTTATTACACTGAAAATTATACTGAACAATATTTCAAATTTTACTTCTTATCTTTTAAACCACTGGTATAATTCAGATTAAATGGTCTCAGTTCCAGATTGAGGAACTGTAGTTAGTTAGCATTTTTCTGGTTTGGGCTCTCTGCAGTGATACTACATGTCCTTTTTTTGATATCTCTTCCAATTCTACTTTATTCCTTTTGGGAAAGAGAGGTCACAGTTTTCCCAACACCAGTGAGTCATAGAGTTATACAGTGGAATAATCGTGTCCTTATGATTCCTGGTGTTTGACAGTCTTTCATTTTTTATTATTATTATAAGATATTGAGATTGTGTTTTCATCAAACTGTTTACTAAACCCTCAAAATTTTCATCCTGCCTTGTAAGAGTCAGGATGAAGTAACAGTTTTTATGTGAATTTCAGGTTGTTTTACCCCATATGCATTTGTCTAAGCTGAATTTCAACTTCCATTTCTTTTCCAAGTCACTCATTATCATGAGGCTTTTCTGAAACTGCCTCTCTTCTTTATTGCCTTGAATAGTTTACTGTCAGCACCATTCTTTGTCACCTCAATATTCTTCCCCTTTTAATTCATTTATGAATACACTGAGGGCCTCAGGTCCCAGCACAAAACCCTATGGGACTACACTGGCTTTTTTCTTAGGCTCTGTTTCTGATCTCTTCAACTGGGCTTTATCCATCCAAAGACATTCCCATGTTGTTTAGATTATCTGAGAGTGTTTGGGTGAGGAACATTACTGAATGCAATTTGAAAATACAAGTAGACCATATCAAAGGGAGACTCCTTGTCCCCATTCTTAATTGCTTCTTCAGAGAAATTAAATAAATTTGTAAGAACACAAATTTTTGTTAAAAAAAAACGCACAAGAAACAAATCTTGTTCGCTCTTCCCTATTTATATTTCTCCATATGCCCATTCAATGTAATACGTAGGATAAATTCCAATAACATTTCAGAGGGTGGTTAGGTATTTCTTGCCTCTCTCTGGAACTTCTGAAAAAAAAAAAATGGCATCATATTGATCATCTATTGGAACCAAAACAATTTTAGGCAAGATGTAATGTTCCACAGTTAGTGCTTCCCTACTTCATCTTGAGTTCCTTTAGAACTTTGGGGTGAACAGAAGTTGCTGATGGCTTATAATTAATTTCTTATGTCTTTTGTGAGTTTCTTCCCATGCTTTTTTTCCCCCCCCTCTTCTTTTTGACTCACCTTCCTGTGCTTTTTTTTATCCCTTAATGTGCCAGGAATGGAATTTTCTGACGAGGTGCTTTCTCACCTTAAAGGCTGATTTTGTCCTGCCTTTTAGGCATGCAGGCTTTCTTCTGCTGCATAAAGTGTTTCTTTTTGTGCAGTACTAGTTTGTCCTGAGAATCCAATAAATGGAGGCCATTCCAAGCAGTGGGAGGTAGCTACTGATAGGGAGAGTGTAGAATAGAACAAAGTAAAAAGAAAGAAGTGGTGAAGAGGTAGGGAGTGTATTTCTAGAGACCAAGCCTCTTGATGTGGCTGCATAGGAGAGCAGGAGAATGTTACCTATACTTCACCAATGCAGTTTGGATGCACTCATGATATTTTGCTAAAAAGCATGCAGGATGCTTACTGTGGAGGAGAAAACTGAATTCAAGTCTTTAGAATTCAGGACTGTCACACAGCCAAAGCACCAGATGGATACTCTAGCTCTTATTATAAGTGCCATTGCTAGGATGATCTTAGTCCCATTAGCAAGTCAGCATTTTCACTGGCAGAGTGGCTTAAATAATATTACAAATGAACTATAAAGAAAGAAAAATAAAAACAGAGAGATCAGTGCCAATGACTTTCAAGGAATGTGCTTCCTTCTTAAACAGTTAACAAGAGGCAGTTGTGGGAAAAGAGGATTAAATGGAAAATACAAGAGATGCAACTGGGATGTGTACAGCTTCTCTTAAGAAAAAAAAAAACAACAGAAAAATGTGTGGAAGTATGTGGGGAAGAAAAAGTACTTTATTCTGCTAGCTTACTATGTCAAAGAAAAAAGATCCCATGTCAATATTTCCGTTTATTCTGAGGATTTAATTTTGCTAGATGCAAATAATAGAAAGAGAGACATAGGGTGAAGGGAAGAAAATATCAACATGTTCACCTAAAGAATGATTTTTACACTTTTTTATGGAATTGAAGAACACTACTTCTATATGTTAAATTGTGGTGCATTATAAAAAGTCATCCAATGAAAAATGTTTACCGAGATAAGTATTTGTATGGACCTGATTCTTTCCTATGGTTTTGCTATCTACTGATTAAAAAGCAGGGTGCAGACTTGAATACTTTTCTTCTGCTCTTAGCTCAGGCAGTGATTAATTTGTGACCTCTGGCATGTTCCTTTGCATGTCCCAGCTGTAGAAATAATTGGACATTATAATACAATATGAAATATTTTTACAATAAGTGCTTATGACAATCTGACCTTTAGATGAGTTGTGTCATAAGTCCTTAGCATGTTCAGATTTCAGTATATGTTGTTTATTTTTAGTTTTCTCCTTTCCTGTAGTAATTCTTTGTATGAGGATAAACTATCTGGACTGACTTTGACTTCCATGGTCTATTTCCCCAGGAACTGGAAACCACCAATTACTGGTTTGTATTCAAAGCAGTTTCTTATCTACATTTCTGTTCATTCTGGCTTAAATATTATGGTTGTATGTTTACTTTTAAAAGTATTTCATTAAAAATAAATAAAGGACTTTATAAGAGTATAATATTATAAATGTTCTGAAGTTAAATACATTAAACATTTAGTTTTAATATAAAAAATTTTAAAATGCCTCAGATCCGTTGTACAGTCTTGGATCTACCATGCCTTGAGCCCCACTGAAATACAACGTAGGAATGAATAAAAAGTGTAGATATAACCTTCTGATATACAGAACTATCTTTAAACCATCCCTGCTTGTACCATCTATGCCTCTGCACAAGACTCTTAAAAGGAGAAAGGAATATGGCAGAGAAAAAAAGAAGGTTACTTCAGGTAATAAAATATAACCACTTTTGTACTACACTTCTGAATGCCAATTTTTAAATGATACAGTAATTGAAAATGATTATTCAGCTGTGAAATAACATTTATTTTGTGACAAAGACAGCTGAGCTAGATCGTCTTCTGTTTGCAACTCAGATCTCAGAAGCACTTCCTTGTCTTTTTATTAGTTTATTTCTGGTTTTGTAGACTTATTGTGCCACTTTACGTACTACCAGTTTTCATGTTGTGAATTTGCCCATCCTCAAGCCATCAGAAGAACAGAAAATAATTTTACAGTACGTAGCAATACAACACTACAGTTTAGCTTCCATAATTTTCTTGCCCTGAAACTTGCAAGTATCTTTCTTTCTTGCTCATTCTATGATGATTTCATACCAGGCTCCACATTTGTTAAGTATGGCCCTGGCCCAGGCCTCATGAAAGTGATAAGTGAATACTGTGAAATGTTGGGATCTTCCAGTTTTTCCCAGATAAAATAGCAGACCTTCACCTCTTTCACTGTTCAGATAGGAGTCTCTTGAATCTATTCCAGTAACGTGAAAATAAATAAAAAATCAATACTTCCTAGAACATAGTACAAAGTTTGGAAAAGCAGTAGAGATAAGATAAGATTTCCATGTGTGAAATCCTTTCACTTTTGTAAAGGCTTTCCTGTGTCCTGAATTTCCAGTGAAAATATTCTCAGGAACTGATATAATGTCCTGAATTAAATGGAATTAAATCCCTTTTTCCATCCAGATTTCACATGCAACACTCACAGACTGTGCTCTTCTGCATACTGAAACCACTGACAATATTGGCATTAGAAGCAGAAGGACAATTATGTGACCTTAAAAGTCTAGGAGGGTGCCTACTGCTTCTGACAGGCAGAACACACAAGGATATTATTTTTTCTTCAAAACTTCTGACACAAGTCACTTGGAATGGATAGACAGTGGATCTATTATAACATAGAAAGTCTTAAATGGAATAAAAGTAGTGCTGTTGAGACAAAGTAAGGCATAGAATAAAACATATAACTCAATGGCCATAAATTGAAAGGGATTTTCCTGCTTGCTTTTTGGATGACCCCCCAACAGAAAAGAAAAAACAACCTAATATTTAGTCTTGCCTATAGCTATCTAACAGGCAAATGTGTTGCATCATTGGTCTGCTGCTTCCAGGTGCTTAAAAAAGCTCAGTGGTTGCTCTCTACTGGAACTTGAGTGCTGTCCAAATGTTAAAATCAGTTTCTAAAAAGCTTGGTTCATTCTAGAAGGCCATGCCCTATGGGACAAAACCCAAAAGACCCATTGCCCTACTTTGCCACTATTATTGGCACTTCCCTCTCAGTTTTGCTGGCACAAATCTTTGTGAGATCATGTAGCAAACTGATCAAGGGCTGAAAAAAATACCCTTCTTTTCTGCTGGGTTATTTTGAAGCAGGATCATTTCCCTTGTTCAGTTTAAAATGTAATACTACAAATAGTTGTGCCTTCAGTGGTGAAGGAATACTACACCTCTAACAATGAGTGGGAAGATAGGAACATCTCAAACTTCATTGTTTCTGGATGGAAATCTTTATCTGATCTAGTCCACCTGATCATTAGTTAGATAAAGCTGTTATACCACTGAAAGACCACAGAGGGCATATAGGCAACAATATCCCACATGCACTAAAGTTCATAGTCTAGAAAATTTCCACAGGGAAAGGACGTGCTATGACGTCTTTAGAAAAGCTGTTCACCTTTCTGAATAATTTGTGGCATTTTTACTCCATTCCTTTCCATTTTTATTCTTTTCCCTCACAAAAAAACCCCAAGCAAAAAAAAAAAAAAACCAAACAAAAACCCTCCCCCCCAAAAAACCTAAACCTGAAAAGTCAAGTAAATAGTGGTCCCTCCCCTAGAGACTTTAAGATACCAGTTGGAAGATGGCAAAATAAATGCAATAATCAGAAAGAAGAGCATAAAGAAAATATAGCTTTGAGATCAGATTCTTGTAAATTGTATCACATTGTTGTATTAATAATCCTTCCAGAGAAGGCTGTCATGGTTTAGGAATGGGACTCTCCAACTTAGTGCTCCCACAAAGACTCTCCAAACTATGCTGCTGCTTGCCCACTCTCCTCCTCCTCCTCACCTCCTCCTGTGCTGAGGATGGAGTATAATTGATGATGGAGAGGAGAATTGGAGGCACAAAAGGTGAAGATCGTGGGTTGGGCTAAGAACAATTTACTGGAAATGAAAACGAGATAAGAAAACAAACAGTAACAGCAACAATATTAATAACAAACTGTACAAGACAGGCAAACGATTCATACATGACTGCTCAGAACCAGCATTACCCAACCACTCCCTCTAGCTCAGAACTGGCACTACCTGACTCTGGCTCAGTTTTGAGAGGTGGTGGTGAAGATACAACCTGAAAGTCTATATATGTCTCATATTTTTAATTGTGTTTGTTCTTATGTCCCAAAATATCCAGCATTATTCCAGGGCAGGGAGCAGGCCCATGGACAAGAGGCTGTGGAGTAAGCTTTCATTTCAGCTTCTTGCACTTTAACAAGTGCTGAGAATAAATAAATCTTCACTGCTTTAGGCTGGTAACTTTCAGTGAGTGAATTTATTTGAGACTGCTCCTAGTGTTTGGGTTTTGGGATTTTTTTTAAGGTCTCTAGAGCAGATCTTAAGGGAAGTCGAAGAGAAATGCTATGAAACAGAACATG
The DNA here is from genome assembly GCA_038380795.1 of Pyrocephalus nanus. NCBI lineage: Eukaryota > Metazoa > Chordata > Aves > Passeriformes > Tyrannidae > Pyrocephalus > Pyrocephalus nanus. Next base: position 42,940,943 of record CM076265.1, on the reverse strand, counting down.
GACTCATCTTGTGAGACAGGGTCTTTCCCACCTGATCCTCAGTTCAATTAGCACAGATAGGGTGTGGCACTAAGCAGATAAACCCCTCTCCAGCAGTACAGCTGAATGCTGTTAATTTTTCAAATTGCCTTTAACACTCTCATTCTTCAGCTTTGCATATGCTTCGTTGGAAATGGAGTACATCACTAGTGAAAATAAAAAATAGTTTTCTTTTCTCAGCTGAGAGAATTAATCCTGGAGAAAAATGAGGAGTTGTGATGACACTGATTCATGTACCACCTGAGGTATGAATGAAATGCAAGATACTTGTTGGAATTTTTTTTTTCATCTTTACTAACCTTTTAAAAAACATTAGTAGTTAAATGATTGGTGGCTTAAGAATACTGAATGTGGTAAATTTTTTATCTATCTAGGCCTCATTTATGGTTTAGCTATTGCTGCATGTGTAGCAGCAGGAGGGGCCAGTCTGGTGTACTCACGTGTACCAGGAAAATCTCTCTTGCTTGCAGGCACATGTGCATCTGTAAAATGGCTCTGAACAATCAGTGTAGAGTAGCTGTAGTTAAGTACAAACTACTTCACAGTGTTTATTCCTTCTCACTCACCTTTGTCCTTTTCTTCTTTTCTCTTTTCACATGCAGTGTATTATTTGAGCCAAATTTCAAGTTTGGTACGTACTCTGATGTATCTCAGTGTTGATAATATATTAAAAATTATGTCTGCAAAGGCATCCTGCTTGAATGTGTAAGCCAGTGGTCTTAAGTTCTGACAGGTTTCTGGATGTACTATAAGAACTAGTTATTTGAAGAACAGTTCATTACATTCTGATTTTCCTCTGGGTTTTTTGTTTTTGCTTTCTTTATTGTATTGAAGCTCCTCTATGCTGAGGTTGTCTCAAAAAGGCAGACTTGTACAGTATTTAAAAACAGACTTTTAAGATGAGAGGTTCTTACTCAGAAATTTCCCAGATCTGAGGTCTTTACTGCAGCTGTTCTGCAAAACCTGGGTCTGATTTCCTTGTACAAAAAAAACATTTTTTTATTCCTTTAGCTTTTTTAAAATACTCTACATATGAACAAACAGAATTCCTCTCCATGGTCTCTTACTTGCTTGAGTGGCATCATTAGCCTTAGACTCAATGATAGCTTAAACCCTTTATTTATTTTATAGTTTTGACTATGAGACTAGGAGTATATTAAAATTTTCACCAAAAATGGAAGCAAGAACAGAAAATAATATGGATGCAAATGTAGCTAACCTTTCCATTGGAATTTCCTGATTTTGAAAGTGGTTTACCAGACTTGGATCAGATTTTGAAAAAATTATGACTCTTTATAACTTTGTATATACATGGATAACATTAGTCATTAGATAAATGTCTGCAGGAACATAACAGTATATTCACTTAATTTTTTTCATTCAATTTTCTAGATTTTTCTTAAGAAAAAAGAAGTGCTTGAAGCTTCTTATAAAAATACTTCATGTAGTATTGCCAAGGCTAGGGGATGTCAGTAGATGGGAACTTCCCTGAGACCCACTAGTCATTAGGAGGAAATAAAAACATGGGCAGATGGTACCTGACTGTCCTGCTTTTCCCTTGCCCCTCACTCAGTACTTATTGCCAAACACTGAGTAGTGGGATATGAGAGACTAAGAGTTTGTGGGAGGAACGCTATGGGGGGAGAAAAGAACTCGGGACATTGAGAGTGTTAAGTGAAAATGTGTTTGTCCACAGGTTGGTGGTTGAATAGAATGAGCAGATGGAAAGCTCATTCTAATGTAATTGAGAGACTTGTATTGCTTTGGAAAAGGACAATTTTTGCTCCTCTTATGAGGACAAAAATAAATTACGTATCTTCTCTCAAATGGGCTTATCAATTTTCATCCATTTTGCTAAGAATAAATTTTGGGGAAAAGTCTCTCTCCTATTACACAAAGGACTCTGACAAAACCTGGATCATTTGAAAAAGCTGACTGAAATGGAAAGGTTTTAAAATTATTTTCATTATGTGCAGAAAAATATATCATAGACATGACTTTTCCAGTACTGCAAAACATATTTTGTGACTTTCCCTTGTCTCAAGACCTTCTTTGACCAAGCTGAACCATGTATTGGAAGATCCCTCTGCTCTCATAGCAAGAATGGTGCAGTAAGGTTTAGTGCTCTTTCCTTTACAGCTGCTGAGGCAAGAAAAGCAGCCTTGTTCTTTGCTCTGGGATTCTGAGATCTCAGAATGACCTTTTGGGACCAGTAGTAGCAGGTGTTAATTGGAACAATCTTTTGGCTGCTTTGATGCACTCTAGGGACAAACCAGGATTTTAAAGCCATATGTATACACTCCAGATCTGAATAATTAAACAGAAATTTATATGTTTCACATTTCAGACTTTGTCATGCTTTCTGCTTGTACTAATTTTTAAATGTACAAATGGAATTTGTATTACAGGAATCTTGTCCAGAAGCCACAGCATTCATTTGCTTCAGGGTCTTGCAGACAATTATTTTTCTCCTTTATTAAAGCTAATAATAAAAAAAGAAGGTCATCCTTATGCATTTAGAATCTGTCTGCATTTGTTTCTTTTCAGAATAGTTTGGATAAAATGGGATTCCCTTGGGCAGTTACTTTTTCAAAGATGTGACATTCTTCACTCATTTTGGTTGCATCAGTAGTTAGTACACAGCTATCTGGAAAAAAAATCAACCAAATTTCAGTATATTTCATCATACTATCAATACCTTTCTACTTGATTCCACTTTCTGTCCTTGAATAATGAGAACTTGGTACCTGAGTTTGGCCATCAGGCATTTTTTGCCTTTCTCATAGACTTACAAAGGGATGTGTCTCGTATTCCCTCCTATAAAGACTGTGTTTTGACTCTGGCTATAGGTCTTCTGATACAATGAATAGTGTTTAAATATGAAAGTCTGGGCTTACCTCTTCTACCTCTAAGCAGAGCTTTTAGACTAAATGTTACTGTGGAGCTTAACCTTTGAGGGAGACTGTGAGATGACCAGTGCTGGAAACTCTTACCCCCATAGGATTTCAATCAGCCAAGGTGTCTGATAAATATCTGTTATTACTCTAAGGAACAGCTGTACACAAAGAACGGTAGTAAATGTATTCCCTGTGTGACCAAATCCTTAAAATAGTTGCTCAGTGACAATGCCTTACCTTTCTAATCTTAAAAGTCAAAGCCATGTCAGGAGTTTTAAAGTTGCCTGTAAGTTTTTTGAGTGTTTAGGGAAATCTGAGTAGTAGTTTTTCAGCTACTGTCTCACATATTATCTTGGGTGTAGTGGAACTTAAAGTGCTTCTGTGCAATTTGAAAGCACCTGGCAGAGAATCTGCAGACATCATTCCATTAATGCTGCTGCACCTCGTAGGCAAGGCACTGGGAAAAAAATACCACTGACAAGTATTTAGGTGAGGTTATGTTGCTGATCCTCCAACAGCAAATCAAAATACTTCTTAATGCTGTATTACAAACACACCAAAAATGTGGCAATGCAAATGCCGCAGGATGCTGGGCAGCCAACTGGCTGCTGTGGGCTCATGGTGCAGGGTTCTGACCTGGGAATGGGCACGGCATTGTTCCCCAATGTTTGTCAGCATGTTTTTTGGTATCACCAAGCACACAAAGCCCATTGACATGCTGTTTGGTTAGGAAAACAGTGGAAGAGTTTGTGAATATATTTTAAAACAGGTTTTGGTCAAATGCCAGTTCTGTTGTAGAGTAAGGATCACAGAAGAAAAAATAGAGCTAAAGAGGCTGGACTGAATGATATTAATCAATACATATAGTTAAGATGCAGACTTGGTATTTGAGTACCAAGTAGTCCCTTCCCCATGCACCACCCTAAGTAAGAAGGGATGATATAGGAAACAACACTGGACATAGGACTTCCCATTCTAATTTTGCTGTAAATTTAACATGTGGCAATGCTTTACATTTTTAAATTTCCCTCTGTTTCCATTTCTCATTCTGTAAAGGAAGGGGTAATGGGGAGACTATTTGCTCTTAAGGGAGTTTATAAATGGAGAAATTTCATAATAATAATTTTAGAAGATGTTATTTTTTCATTTTCTGTTAAAAAGGTTTACAAACTAAACTAAATAAATTGAAAATGTAAACCTTAAATTTTGAAAACATTTTCTCATGCTTGTAAGGATTTAATGATTTTTCATCTGGGAGCTCCATGAAGATTTTTATATTTGTATATTTTGGTGTTTTGGTTGGGATTTTTTTTGTTTTATTTTTTAGTGAAATACAGAAAATGCTGATACAAAAGTCTCCTTTTAAGAAAATTTAATTTCAGTGGCAAAAATATTTTTTTCATGATGCCATTTTTCTTTAATTTGCATTTACTGTAAGCATAAATTCACTAGTTTGGACTGGTTTGTTTTGGTTTGGTTTTGTTGTGTGGGGTTTTTTTCCCCCCTCAGATATAAATGATCAAATAAGAGCAAAAATTGTTTTATTCTAGCATATACTGTTTGGGAATTTCTTGCCTTTTTATTTCTTTTTTATTTCTTTTCTGTCCATTTACCATGTACACCAACTTTTCTGATTGAGTTTATATGGCTGAATACTCTAAAGAAGATCTCAGAATGAACCATAAGTCTTTTTCTAAGCCCTTTAAATGTCCAAAACTTTTGATCATGTCAAGAGGAAGCAGTTGTGACCATTTGATGATAAATCATTTACTGGCATGCAAGGGTCCACTGGGCTTTGCTCCCACTCATGTTGTCTTTCGTCTTCAGAAACTTCTTGTGCAGAAATATTTCCTTCTGACTAGAAGTTCAGCAAGTTCAGTGCCTTTGGTGGCATTTTCCTCTCTTTTTTTCTTCTCTTCCCCCTCCCCCCCTCCAAAACAAGTATGTTGCTCTGTTGATGTTGTAGATTGCAGGGACAGGGAGATAAAAATGCTCAGTGCTATGTGGACTTGCAGGCTCTGATCTATAAGCAGGCAGCAGTGACTTTACTGTCACTGGACTTACAAAATCTTGGCATCAGAAAGACTTTGTCCATCCCCCCCGTTTCATACTTCCAATGTGAACTTTGGTTTGCAGAATTGGAGTATTTCATAGTTGCAGTACAAAACCAGATTCCCAGCCATTCAGCCATTTACATTTGTAAAGTTGTGCCAAGTTGGTACACAGACTTTAAAAATTTTAGTGCATACTGTGAATTCCTGATTCTTATAGACCTTGAGATGTTCAGCAAATAAAATCGTCAGAAAACAGTGGTGGCCTAAGATTTATGATAACTTTTAATGGGACATATTCTTGTAAACCCTGAGGAGGTAATTTCTGCAGACTTCTGAGAAAGACCAGTGTGAGCTGGGGCCATGATAAGAATAAATAGATCTGGTAGGCAGAGAAGCTAGAGCCTGGTCTCACTTTTATTCCCTTTTCACTGTTGCCATGTTAAAAGGCGTGTGGAAAGCAATCAGGTTTCCTTGGCATAGTGATTCTTTCTGTACATAGAATCTCTGTTAGGTGTAATTTTCCTGTGTCATACACTGTACAAACCTTACTCATGGTGATTACAGCAGGGGAGAGAGAGAGAAGGGAACCTGACTGGGGTGTATTGCAGCAAATCCTGACACCCATGGGGCTTTAGTGATGCAGCTGGTATAGATTAGAACAGCTCTTGGGTTGCTTTCATCTATGGAAGGGCTGGGTTGGTAAAAAAACTGCCCCCAGGATAAGAGAAATGCATTGGCTTTTTAAGCATCTCAGCCTCCTCCTTAGTTACATCTAATGAACAATGGCACAGCTGAGAATGTGGCCACACACAGTCTGCAGAGTTTCTTTTTGTAACTAGATCTTGGGAAAGATTTCTCTTCAATACAGAATGTCATGGATTTCCTTTGAGATTTGTGAAAATAAACAAATAAACTTCATCCTGCATTTGGAATCTTTCTGACACGATGAAATGAATTTGATTTCCCTGTGTGATGCTGTGCCACTCTTGCTTTTAGAGGGTCTTGAAGCAGATACTCTAATGGTATCTGAGCACATTTAGATGCGGTTTTTTCAGTCAAGTGTCAGGTATCTGAAATGAAGGTATACACTGAATATGAGATTTTAATTTTTTTGTATATTTGTTAGATTAGTAGGAGTTTGGCCACCGGAGCTAATGCAGTACTTCTCGTCATCTATCTTTAGGAGATTAACAGCTGTGTACCATCTACTGCCTATGATAACTGCAACTCCTCAGACTTCACCATGTTTCCCACAGCTTTCTGAACTGGCTGAGCCAGTTCTACAATATTGAAGTGGTGCTGACAAGTGTTATTAATTTATTATTACACCTTGTTCAGGCATAACAGGTTTTTATATTTCTTTTACAGTATTAACAAGAATTTATTTATGATAATTTCACTTGGTGTTCTGTTCTATATTTAGAATGATTTTGCCAGCTGGTCTGGTAATACAAATGTAGTATTTTCTTTAGCATATATAGTATAGAATTACATGTCACCATTCCTAGGTGTGTAAAATACTTATCTCAAAAGAAGATGCACAAGGAACGAATACAGTGTTTTGAATATTTACTAAATGTGAATAGTGCCAAACCTAACTCCATCTTTTGTAGTCATGAAGGTTTATGCTAGTCCAATAAAATGTCCTTAGTAAATAAGAGGGGGGAAAAAAAGACAGACATTTGAGTATGTGAAGGGAGCTTAAGCATAACAACCCATGGGGTTAACTTTCAGCATTGTCCCAAGACCCTTCAGCTCTTTTTTGCATTTTCCCCTCTGTTGAACTGGCACCAAGGAGCTTTATGCAACCTGTCTATAACCAGGAGTATAGGGCTGTGGAGCAGAAAGTGTTAAAGAAAATCACAGGATGGATGTATTTGAAAAGAGGAAGGATGCAAAGAGGTGAGGTTTCCTGAAGAGGACCACAAGAAAAAAGGGGGTACAGTGAACACACATGCTGATTTTGGAAGTCCACTGAACAGAACATCTCTGCAAAGATAAGCTTCAGAGACAAGGGAGTAGGTGGCACCATGTAGGCGGCAGCAGGGAGGAAAATGTAAGATCACTTTATTCAGCATCAGTGCTCCTTTGCATCAGCTTAAATTTCTAGTGTATTCTCAAGTAAGAGCATGTGAGTGCATCACAGATGACTGAACGCCAGCACAGAGATATATTACCTTTTCCTGTCCATGCATATCCAGGTCTGGTCACATCTCTTCCCAGAGTGAAAAAAACAGCCAGAAACCACAACATTTAGTCATGTAATGCCTTTGCAGGATGTCTGAAAGAATTTCCAGCTATGATAGTTATGATTTGACCTTCATCTGTTTTCCGTGGCTTGGTGTAAATCATGATTTTCCAATACTTTCTCATTTTTATTTGTGGTCAGGCCAGAAAAAAGACTGCACCTTCAATTTCCTGCTTTAAAATTATTATTTTTAAATGTTTGGAAGGCGATGTAATGTGAAGAACTGAAGTAAAGAAATTTTCTCAGGAACTTGTAAACCATACTGGATTCCAAGAACACAATGTGTAAATGAAATACTGGTTTCAGAGGCCACTAGGGAGTACCAGAAAATAAAAAAAGATTAGCTTGTTCATTTGCAAACATGTGCATATACACTAGCACAAAGCAGGAACTTTAGTGAAACAAGTAATTTTAGACCCTAATTTACCTCTACTCCAGTATGCTTTTGTCTAGGCTGAGAGCCATTGCTGGGAAAATTCAATAACCAATGTGGTTTGAAGTTCTTATACACGTGGTAAAAACTAATCCCATATCTACACATAGCCACAAATAAATCGTGTGCTGTAATTCATTCTCTTGCTGATACACTAGTTTTTGACTGGTTTTGAATGGCTGAGGAGTCCCTTTCTCATGTTTTTAGGTTACATGATAGAAATGGCAGCCTACCTCTGACAATTTCACTGTCGTCTATGACTATGTTAGAGCTGTTTTATAGTTGCTGGTCTCCAAAGAGATGTACTGATGCCCAAACTGAGGCCTTAATAAAGACTAAGTGTGACTGCACTGCTGTTTTAGAAGTTAATGTCACACCTCAATGAGAAGCTGAAAGGGGAAGACCCTCTCAAAGGGTGTCTTCTCTCCTGTTCTTAATACTTGTCAGTGCATCCCTTTGAGCACCATAAACACGTCATTGGTATAAATAGATCCTTTCAACAGCTCTGTGAAGTACCCAGTACTGCTGCCTCCATCTTTCTGGTGGAAACTGAACCACCAACTCTTCTGTTTTCTTCTATGATTTAACCTTGTGGACTGCACCTGGTTCTCCAGTGTGAGAGCTGTTGAAAATTTGAGGCAAATCCTGTTAAAATCAGTGTGAGTCCTCCTTCTGGCTCTTATCAGGCTCTCTATTCTTTGGTGGTATTGTAACAGCATGACCCTCAGTTGACTTATAATTATACACTTGAGGAACAAAGAGAGTGATAGAACGAAGCTGATGTTCCATTCCAGTAATAAGCTGACTGAATATGGGAGAATTTACTGCAGCTGGCCAGGGCTATGGCTGTGAGTATTGTGGTGGCTGAGAGTTCCCTCTCTCTCATCTGAGGGGAAGTTCTGAGGAAAAACTGACTCCACCAAGACCAAAACATACTTACTAGTGGGAATTAAAGGGAACACGTGATACAAGGATGTCTGTCTCTGGACTGGGAAGCCTTCCAGATAGGAGATGAGAAGCCAGCACTGGAAGTTTGGGTGAGGACACACAAGCTGCTGCTGAAAGGGCCTGTCTGCAGTCATCTTCTGCACATCTGAACAGGGGATCTCCTCTAAGGGAGAGCAGGGTTTTTTTCCCCATTGTGTTTTCCCATTTCTGGTCTTCCAGTTCTTTGATTAAGTGAGCAAAATAGGGACCTACTTACATGCAATGATCCGTCTAATCCTTTTCAGGTGGTGAGAATTCCCACTGAATGCTCCCTACAGTGTGGGTGCCATATCCTTCCTTTCCTGGCATGCTATGATGCAGCCTGGCTTGCTGGCATGCATGCCATTGGCACTTAGCACAGGGAAAAAAGGCACATTCAAAGAATTTTAACAGAAGTCCTGATGTGGATGAATCTCTCTTTCCTCAGTGTAAAAAATGCCCTTACCTAAATGCTAGGTGAAGTTCCTTTTTTAGTATAGAAGGCTGTAATAACTTAAAAGCTACTGTGAAACTTTATAAAACAACATTAAATGTATAAGTCTCTGGTCTCCATCTTCATCCCCTCCTACATCCTCTGTAATCAATAGTTATTATACAGCAGTGTCTGGATTTCTAGCACTGTTTTTTTCCCTAGAGGTGAAAATGTTTACTGTGTAAACTGTCCTTGTATATTTTGAGGTAAATTAGTGTGTTTGACATGTTGGTCCACGTATATTTATGTTGCAGTATTCATCTATTAGTGGCAAATCTTGTTCTCTGAGATACAGTACCAACACAAAAGAGAAAGTCTATGTGCTTACACATTTACAAGCCCTGCAATTATTTATGTGTTTATTGTAGATTTGTTCTGTTTCAGCTCAAAAAATGGCATATTAAAACAGAAGCATCATCCTATCAGTTTCTTTTGTGAGGTGTGGAGGCGTAAGAGACAAAAAAGCACATGTGTGCACATAAGCCTGTAGGGATGAATTTCCATGTACTCTAATAGACAACTACTCATTAACTATTCATCTTCTTTCTACCCAGGCAATGTTTCCTCATTTTTATATCTAATACTAATACTTTAATTGCCAATAGCTTAATGACAAATAGCTACTACAGTCCCAGTATTCCCATTAGGATTTCTCTTCTGTTATTTTTAACCTGAAAGAAAGAAAACCAAAATACTGTAAGGAAGTAGCACACTTCTTTCTTGGATTCCACTGAGGTAATTCCTTTATTTTCAGAGATAATCTTCTGATTGATAGACCTACTAAAGGTGAAACAAATGCCTCTATCAAAGTCACCCTTAAGAAGCCTTTCTTTCCTCAGTTGTCACCATCTGCTATGAAGGAAAGTAATTTAAACAGATATGGTTGGCACTCATTTTATCAGGGCAGGATTTTTTTTTTTTTTTTGGTAATTTGGGACAAGGACCCTCTGTTGGATGAATTATTAGAGTAAATGTTTTGTTTTCTCATTCCAGTAGACTGTCTTTTGCATTGTCTGGTAGAATGGTGTTACTTCAGGTTTTCATAGAATATACTTGGAAATTCCAAGTATCCTCTTTCCCATTTTGCTCCTGATGGCTGCAGAATTCACAGGCACTGTATTCACAGAACTATTTACTTTTCTTTTGTTGCTGACCTGATCTAAAAAAATATATTTATTTTCACACTGAGAGTGAATGGAAAGTTTAACAGCTTAGGAAAAACAGCATCATGTTTTCTGTTTGATATGTCTTGCTTAGTCAATTCTTTGTAATTTCCATTCCTCACATCCTCAGCAAATACACGGCACATCTTCCACGAGAGATTTTCCTTGAGACTTGTCTTGCACATACTTTTTGCTTCCTTTTGGTTTTGTAATACTCAGTCCCCACCTAGCAGGGACATGTATGTCACAGAGGTACCTGGTACAGGAGGGCAAAGTTTGCCTCGAGATATCAGTAACCTGGGAATAACGTGGTCTAAGTATGTATTTATGGCTTCAGCCTTTCTCTAAAGATAGAACACTTTTTCTAATCAATCAGAGAGACTGAATAGCTGCATCTGCTCCTAATATGCAGGTGGTAATGACCCTGTAGTTGCATTGTAGTTTCTCCTTTGGTTTCCATTCATTTTTCAATTCTGCTTGCCACTGCTAAAACAAAAGATATTTAATGATGTGATGCAACTTGAGGTAGGAAAGGGACACCTGTCTTTATTTTGATGTCCTTGCAGTACTTCATAACAGAAGTTATGGATAGTTCCTTACAAAATATAAATGAACAGTTTTATGCAGAAACATGCTAGGAGGATATATGAAGCTAAACACAGAACTAATAATCTTGAGGTAATACCATTCAAAGTCTTCTGGCCTCTTCTCTGGACTCTTTTAATGCTACATGTGTGTCATTAATTGCAGATCAGTAAGTGAATTGCACTCAGTTTCTCAATACAAGCTCACAGGAGTAGGCAGCTCAGGCTGTTGATGTTCCTGGGCATGGAGGTGCTGTTACTGTGTCTCTGAACTCAGTCTCTCTCAGGGCTTTGTTTGGTTTGGAATTGCTAGGTCAGAAATGTGCACCTATTTAAGGGATGTATATACTTGTGCTAGATATACTGAGGGGAATAAAGAGGAAAGCATACCTCAATTTACATCTCCCTAGAATCAACAGGAAAGGCCACTGAAACTCAGCTGTGGCACTAAATATGTGAACACAAATTCATACTCTATGCAACCACACTGAGTTAAGTAGGAAGATGGGTTGTTATAACTGAAGAATGTTCTGAGAGTGGATCTGTGTCACTTATCTACCATGCTCAACAGTAGCAGTAAAGAGTAAATGATTTTAATACTGAAATATCATAATTTTTTACATTATATTCTCTGAATCTTGCTCATTGTGTTGTCACCTAGTATGTTTTTACAATGTAATAGAGAAAGTAAAACTTGTCTTAAAGTGTTTCCAGAAAATCAAAAAATGAAAATAAACAACAAAGATGGTAGTCTTATAGTTCTTTAAACTTAGTATTTTTTCAGACTAGCATAAGCATTGGAATTCACACTCAGTGGCTGTTTAATGCAGTTTGACATCTTTAAATTCAGTATATGTCTAAGTCACACTGCAGAATTGTTGCACAATTTCACTTTTTCATAATTAAACTAAATTGATTCTGAAACGTTTTACCATCAAGTCGAATTCTGCAATTTATCTTTCCCTTCAAAACACATGCAGCATGATCCTCCCTTCCTCCCTTACTTACATGCTAGAGAAGATGTGAGCACCAGTGCTAAAAGGCATCCTATAGCAAATAGATTTGTTGTTATCTTCTTGAGCTACACCTAAGGAGGTGGATAAGTTTAGAGCAGAGAGGGTTATGTGGCAAGAAAGTTTGTTTAAAACAACCTGTGAAAATCTCCAGAGTAAGTAAAAGCTGGGAAATTCTTACTTAAAGCAGTGCCTCAATTGTTACAGCACTTAGTCTACCCTGGTTTTCTGTGTACCTTCAGGGAGCAAACAGGAAAAAGGTTTAGCATGAAAACAAAACATTTGAAAGAGCTATTTTCTTCTTTTTAGTCTCCACAAAAAAAAAAAAAAAAAAAAAAAAAAAAAAAAAAAAAAAAGGCATAGGTTTGAGGAGGTCCCACCCTTAAACAAGATTGAGAGCCAAGCCTCATTTTAAAGATGTTTTGGCAAAAGTCACACAGACAGGAAAGTTTCCTGCAGCTAGTTTGTTTAAATGGTGACCTTTATCTTCCTCCAAATGAAAATGAAAACTGCTCCTATGCTGCATGACCTCCAATGAGGTTTAATCAATTGCATCATGATGAGATGATGTTATGTATCAACATCTGCTTCTATTGTGTCCCACGTGTGTTTTTTGTATTACAAAATTTTCCCCTTTATCTTTCTCTCTCCTACTTATGCTCCTTCTTAAAACATTTTTTTTTTAAATTATATCTCATCTGTTCTTCTCTTGCCCAGTAATGTGACAATGAGAAGGAAGCTATATGCATGAGAGAGGGATGAAGACATTTACTTTTGGGGTTTTTTTCCCAGTTTTATCATCTTTATCACTAGTTTAACTAGTTACCTCTGCTGGAATGAATCTCTGTCATGGCTCTGCCAGACTACAAGTATTATAGTGGACTCCAAATTAAATTAATTTCAACATTGGCTCAGAAAGCATAGCTTTACATGTGTTCCTCCTAATAATGGGTCAGGGAAGGACTTTATAGATGCAGTTGGTAAGAATGTTGGCTAGGAAAACATTAACTCTCCATTAAGAATGAATCAACTTTTAGTACAAAGTAGCATGCCAAATTCAAGTCTTAAATGTGATCTTTTTCATGCATTCTCTCTTTTAATCTAGTTATTTAGTTAATTCTTCTTTCCAGTAGCTGTTTCCCTTGGAAAACATTGTGCTTGCAAAAGTCCTCTTTGTGTGAAGAGCTCTTATTTCAGCTATTGCTTCTCTGATAGCCGACTAGGATATAAAATTCTCAAAGTTAAACAAACCATGCAGAATACAAGCATAGCATATATAATTTGAAACCATATCTGACAAGATAAAATTTTTAAGAAATATTGGAACTGATACTTAATAGTAATATCTTTTCAATTAACCCTTTGTGATGTTCTTTGTAATCCCTCTCTGAGGAACGTTAAGAGTATAAAGATTTACTGCACACTGGCTCTTCTTTACCTACAAAAGTTTTCTGTGCAGGTGATTCTTTTCTTTATTGTCCTTTTCTTGCAGATCGAGTCCTTTTTTGCTTGTCATGTGGAGGCCTATACATCCCCTGTCTATGCAACAACTGCTGTTTTTCTAGAATTTTCCCTCTCTTCATGACAAATTTCTGAATTTGATTCTGGGAAGGCAGGGGAGAGAGATTTCTTATCTGAATCAGCAATGCTTTTCACTAGTATTGACAGAAGAAATACAAGGACAGTAGCTGAGTACATTGATTGTTGCTTTGTGACCCTTCCCGGACTAGGGCTGTCTGTCTGCTTGCATAGTGCACAGCAAAATAAAGCCCTAATTCCAAGAGAGACTTTTTGGCACTAAGGTGAGTGGTTAATAGTAAATCTGCAACAGAGCATGACTCAGCCCTGGTAGTAAGGTAAACAAATGGAAAAAAATAGGTCTCTTCAGTCTCAGGTTTATATTTGCTGCAGATTTAAGCTGAATTCAACCCTGAAGCATGACATCCAAGCAAGAACATTTCACCAGATCAAAAGATTGGTGAGTCACAAGAAAGCCATGAAACTGAAATTATATACAGAAAACTCACTTCCTAGGGATCAGAAAGAATCCTGTGAAGCACTGAGGTATATGGACAGATGTACCTTATAGATAAGGTAGCAGTAAAAAACCAAACCAAAACAAAAAACCAACCAAACAAAAAAAACACAAAAACAAACAAACAAAACACTTTCATGATTCCTTGAGTTAAGAAATTTGTTTCTGGTAAGGTCCCTTGATATGTTGATGACAGACAAGAACATAGGCAGTACTACACATCAGGATGAGATTTACAGGAAGCAAGCATGTGGGAAATGGGATCCTGGTGCTGTTGCCAGCTTGAAACACCTAAAGAGCTCTGCAGAACTGCCATTGTAAGTAGCTTTAAAATTCAAGGTGAACCCATTAACTAGTAGTTTCTGATAGCCTTTAGATTGATTCTTCCTGGTGCTGTAAGAATTGGTTATAGTAATTTTAGAAAGGAAGGTGTGTAAAAAGGAAAAGTAATTTTAGAAAGGAAGCTTCGCCTGTGGAAATATTTGGTTACTTCCGAGGCTATGCTGTAGAAACAAAGGGTGAAACGGGTGAGCCCTCTCATTTTGCAGTAGTCTGTGGACAGAAGAGGAAAATGTCACACAGACTTGTTTCATCCTTTTCTATCTTTCTTGTCCCTCAGGGATATGTTCACATGCAGCGAGAAGAATGCAGAGCTCTAATAAGACACTTTAGTTTCAAGATATATAATCATCAGGAAGCCTAAATAAGGGGATACATTATCTACATACCTATTTCCAAGATTAAATCTATCCAGATGAACAGTCGTGTTAATGTTTTTTATGCTACTTTGCTATTTTTCCAGGAGATGCTCTTACCCACAGTGTGAGTACTTGTGGTTGAGCAGCTGCAAAGAGGTAGCACATTCCGCGTGACACAGCTTTATTCTCACAGAGGCAGAAATGCTGAGTCTTTCTATTCAAAAGGCTGTAAAATGAAAACTGCTTAATGTAGAAATAGCAGTGCAAGCAACCTTATCTGTGTTTTATTAATATATGTGCACCTTATTTTGCAGAGACTACACTGCATTTAAAAACTGCTTGCGGATGCTTTTGGGGGGATCTAAATCTGTCCATGTGGGTGGTGGCTTTTTTTTAAACAGCCAAAGGAGATTTCAGTCATGCTGCAAATGTCACACTTGAAAGAATTCACAAAATGTCCCATCCTCAGTCTGCTGAAAAGCTAAAAGAAGTTAGGCTTGACTGGTCTAACATAGGGGAATATACAGAAGGATTTCCGTCTAGCAAGCAAACAAAGGTTTGCTGAGAATGACAAGAAAATTCGTGTCTAAGGAAGAACCAGAAAAAAAATATTTAATATTCATATCTTTAAATGAGCCCTTGGATGAAAGCCTAAAAATTGAGTTACTAGAAGGATTAGGAAGTAAATGCCTTCAATTTTCAGTCTCTCTATTACAAGAGGGTATTATCAGTGTTCATGATGAGTTGCTAGGGTGATGAAATACCCAAAGTTCAAGGCACCAAACTTCTGCTGTTGGCTGTATTTGGCAGCTGTTAATATAGCTTCTTATATCCGATTTAGAAAAATTAATTGTTCTGACTTAATCTTCTCTCCTTGGAATCAGCAGTAGTTCCGAGAGTTACCTTTCTCAATAGCTCAGTATTGTCTTTCCATTTTTTTCCCCTATATATCCACTTTTCTGTGACAAAGGTATAAATAAAGAATTAATGCTGTCTCTCTTCTCCCACCCCACTCAGTACAGTTTTGCATCTTACTCAGTACCAACAATTGTGAAATTTCAAGCAATGATCCATTAAGTTCATTCTGAATGCCTGAGACTTCACAGAAAGGGAGCAGCCATGTCACATCTCCGTGCCTTTGGTCCACAGTTCAGTATTGTGGCTTCTTTGGAATGCAGAACTGGATTTCATCCCTGGAGATCTGCTGAAGCAACAATGCATGAGATGTTATTAACCCTCTTTTTATGTGTAGAATTATAGATGCTGAATGCATGAGTGTTTTCTTCACAGACTTCACAGTAATCCAGCTCACGTACTTTCCAATATGATCCTGAAAAAAACATATTGAACAATTGGATGTTTTTATCTATTGGGAAAAGTTTCTCCTTTGCACCTCTTCAGTATTTCATACACACTTTCCACTACAGAAGTTTATAAATTAACAGTTTAACAGAGAGAAAGAACTAAGATACAGCAAGGTGAGATTCATTCTCAGATTTCTTAACAGACAACTCACAAAACTCCCATTCCTCGTGCAATACTACTGGTCCTATCTAATTCATCTCCATGTGCCTCATATTTTGGGTAGGAGGAGGCAAAGATGGGCTATAACAAGGTTTTGTAAACATCAGTGGTTGCAGTGCCTGGGCAGAAGTGTAGGTGGGAGACACAATGACCTTGAGTTCTTTATCCGAACACTCACTTTGGTGACTTGTTCCATCAGGGACCAAATCTGAGCACCAACCTTGTGACCTGCTCAGACTATTTAAGGAGGTCAAGTAAACTTCTTGACCATCTTTTACATGAGGACTATTCCAGTTTTATACCCCTTCTCTAAAATTTTTGTTTCTATTTTATGCAAATCAGGATGTCTTCCCTAATCATAGGTGCACTTCATCAGGTTTTAAATCCTACATATCTCATGATATGTTATAGTTCTAAGCTCCATAGATGGTATTTAAGTTGAGAAAGTTCATAACTAAATTCTTTTCCATCTCTTGGCAAGGCATTGCATGCTCAGGGACAAGCTGACAAGTCATAGAATCATAGAATATCCTGAGATGGAAGGGATCAACAAGGATCATCAAAGTCCAGCTTCTGTCCCTGCACAGGACAGCCTCAAGAGTCCCACCATGTGACTGAGACATTGCCCAAATGCTTCTTGGACTCTGTCAGACTCAGTGCTGGGACCTGGTCACCAGAGAGAAATTAATGTCTTCCCCTCTGCTTCCCCTCATAAGGAAATTGTAGACTGCTATGAGATTTCCCTTCAGTCTCCTCCAGGCTGAATGAGAAAATATAAGGGAAGTATCTCCTCATAATATGAAATTTCTTGAATTCTATTCCCTTAATGCAACTTTTTTTAAATGCAAAGCAGTGCAGGAATGCGAATAATATAATTTACCTTTATTCTTAGTGATCTTAAGGGTACTAGAGTTACATTTTTGGAAGATTTCCTGGAAATGTCTGTCCCTTGGATATTTTCTCTCTCTGCCAGTTTGCCAAATCCAGCCACAATATAAGAAGAGTGATTGAAGACAACACAGTTTTCTTTTGGCTTTTTATTTGGCCCTATGACTCAGCAGCAGTTGTTAACTTGAACTCCAGATAAATGGTGTTAATTCACATTTAAAAATGTGCAGGGGTAGCCCAAACTGAATCAGCATTTTTAGCACTTTCTGTGGCTCTCCTGATTTTCTGTTCTTTACAGAAAAGCGCTATAGGAGAATACAAAGCTGGTGAGAGGGTGGTAATAAAAGAACTGTGATACCTGTTTCATAGTAGAAGCAATGGCAAAAGCATGTTTTATGAAACTGCTTCATGTTTGTCATCTTTTGCTTTGGCGCATTTATTCTTTTCTTCACATTGCCCTGTCCCATAAGAACACACTTTTTTATAAAAAAGAAACTTTGCCTTGTTTCCAATTTCCAACTTGCCTTCCAATTCTTTCATTAAACATATTTAGGTAAGTTGTTCATATCAGATAGTCTGTGTTGGCTTCTCTGTTACGTGTCCAGCCAGATGTTAGATAGGATTAGCCTTCACTGGTTGTGTTATGATCTGCCCCAGAGGGCAGGGTAACTGAGGTATTCTTAATAATAGATCTCTTGGGATGGATTGCAGTGAAATTGCACTAAATGACTGGTATTTAGACATATATATATGGCAGATTTATTTCAAAGCAATTTAGTTACAATGGAAAGGAAAACAAAGAGAAAGAAAGTGCAAGTGTAGGAAGATACCGTCACCCCTGGATACAACCATGAGACTTGATAGTTGCAATTTCGATGTCCTTTTGTTTGGTGGTCCCAGTCTTGATCCTTTGGTGGTGGGAGAAGCCCCCAAACACAAAGTTCAGTGGACTAATATGTGCTGAGATTCAGGTAGGAACGCCCAGCTACCTCTGCCAGAGAGAAAGGGTTTACAGTCTGATGCAGCACTGTGGATCATGTGCAGTCCTTTGATTGAAGCCCCAGAAGTGAGTGTGGGGGCACTCTGGGGGTCTTTGAGTTTTGTTCCTTCTAAGACATGACATCTACCTCTACCTCAGAGTAGCTGAGCCAATTATTGCCCATCAGAAGGAATGAATACCTTCAGGCCTACAGGTGAATGTCCCAGTACTTGCCTGGGGAGGTGGGGAGTTTTCACACCTAAGCCAGTTGTGTAAGGGAAGACACTGGCATGATAAAATCCAGTATTCCACCTTGAAGGTTATGCTTCTTGTCAGCCTCTTCCTTTATCTGATTCAAAACCCAGCTTGTAGCCTCTGGTGGTGGGTGTGCACCCCCTCTGCCCCTGGGCTGTTACCTTGCAGAGCACCCTACTGCTTTTGCAAATGGCTGATTGTTTGAGTCATTAACCATTAACAGTTCAGCCTCTCAGAGACTGTAAAGCACTTTTGGAGCTGAAGCTGGGGCTGGGAATGAGTGTGCTATTTATGCAAAGCAAAAAAGCAATAGAAGTCATCAAGGCAGAAAGGATGATTGGGAAGTTGGACATAGATGCCTAAACTGGCAGCCTAGGAGAGCATTTACCAGCTCCGAAATCCAGTTGCATTTAGGGGAAGAGTGAAATAGGCAATAGCTGTTGATGGTCACAAAGGAGGCTTGGATATATAGAGTTTATAGCCCCTGTGAGGGGTAAACTCAAAAACCACCTTGGATCTAGCCAGAGACAAAAAACCTAATATGAAAAGAAGTATAGTTACATTGTCATTAGAGTTTTATCATGACATCTGTCCTCTGATACGAGGTCAATTTCTGTCAGATCAGGCCACCTGATCTACCTATACCTCAGGCTACTTTTCCAAGAAAGAGATGGTGGTTTATATTCTTAACACTTTACAAATGCTTTGAAATTAACAGTAGCAAGGCAAAAAGTGCTAGTGATATTTTCAGTAGAGATTTATTGAACTGTGGTAAAGACAAAAATATTTTCAAAGTATATGAAGAAATGGAGCATTATGTTTTCACAAGGTGTGAACTGGAAAGGTTCCAACTGCTGTCAATGGATCTGTCCTAATCTATGCATCAGATGAGAGTCAAGGACACTATGAAGATCATTTCATAAATGGGTGAAACATAGCACACAAGACTTCTGCCTCGTCACAAGCCCTTGATGCTGGACGCACACAGTGCTCAAAGTGTCAAATGGGATACTGAAATAATGAAAAAAATGGCACAATCAGAACTCTGACATCTGAGAAGCTGTACTTTTGCAGAATTTTGTGCCAGTTTGTAATAGTGTTTTAGGACTGGCACACTAACAGGTTTAAATGTGCTTTAATCCGCTTATATAATTTAAGCACCTCTGGGAGCGGTGAGCATTCATTAAAATACTTGTTACGGTGGGAGTTCTATCATATTGCGCCAGATGTTGCTTTCTCTGAGATATGCTATTGTGTCTGGCCCAAACCAAGCTGAATAACTCCATCAAATTTGATTAGGCAATAAAATAGGTCTCTGCTATGTATTAAAATGCATTAGAGCACATCCTTGGCTCTTCTAAGCACATGAAAAGGTTTCCTGAAAGTAACTTTATCAGCCATGCTACAGTTGACAGTTTTTCCCCTTCTTTTGATAGTACTTTTGACTCTTTCTACATCATTACTCATCCCACAGATAAACATTCATAATGGCTGATTTAGTTAAAAAGGAAAAATACTGTAGTGTGAAATGGCTCAGAGGTCTTCTTTATTGCTGTATATTGCAGAAAACTATCCAAATTAGAACAAACTTGATTTTGAAGGGAACAAAGAAAAATTACCCAAGTTCATGTTCTGCATTTGGTGCATTAATACTCTTGAGAACAACATAGCCCTGTATAATTTGCAAATGTAGATCCAGTCCTGTGTTTATCCCATGCCCAGATTGCCATTGATCTGGGCAGGAGTTTGGAATTTGCTTGGAATGTGAGACCAAAACATCATATGTGGCATGTGCTCTCCTGGCATGGGTTACAACTGAGATGTTGTAACTTCATACATGCAAATAATATACAGAAATTGTTTTTTTTTAGTTCCTTTCTGAAACATTTTTTCTAAGAGCTCTACTTCACTTATTTATTCTTGAAATTATCAACGTCTACTGGATAGGCCTGAACTGTGTTTTCTGTCTTAATTTCTCTGCTGCCTCCCAAGGAAGGATAGTTGTGTCCATTTGCAGAACACCAAGCACTGTTCTTTTGTGGCTTTGTGCTCTGTAATCTGTGCTTGAACCAGTTCAGTTTGATTCTCTTGAACTGACGGTTTAGATTGAGGCCAGTTTCCAAAGTCTCTATTATGAGGAATTCTCCAGTGTAGCCTTTTCTTTTAAACTTTTCCTTCTCCATCTTCCAGGACCAGTTTGACATTCTGCTTCCAGCCATTCTGCCTGAGTTTTGTATCACCTCTTACAGTCTGTGGGCAGGTGGGATACCATCTGTCACATTCTGTCTGGGACACTGATGTATTTGTCTCCCAGTTCTTGAAGGTTCTGGATCCTATTCACGTCTCTAGTGCTGCTTCTCATACTCCTTACGCGCTCGTTAATTTAATCAGTAAAATATACAAAAGATAGCATGCCAAGACAAAAATCATAAAACAGAATCATTGCTAAGTAATGTGTCGTACAAGACCTATGTGTAGATCTGCAAAAACTGCAAAAAGTGTCGTGTTTGAGTCTTATAAATCCTTTCTTCAGAGAAACATTTATTGCTTGAGCACAAGGCAAATCTATGTATTTTTTTCTTAGTCAAATAAATGAAAATATAAGTTCTTATGTCACATTTTGAAGATTATTCTTCTCAACTTGCAAACGTTCAGGCATTTTTTGGAATAAATATAAAACATTTTTATGGAGTGTAAAGGAAAACAAAAACCCACAAGAAACTTGATAACTATGTATATCATCTGTGTATGATAAACTGAAAACTAACAAGTAGCTTTACAGGAAATTTGGCCAATTTGAGAGTCCCCAGCTGCAACTATCTGAAATTATGCTGAAAACTGTCACAGAGCAACCCTGAGTCCCTTAAAATCCACTCATAAGTCCAAATAGGTTTAAAAGTGAAGGCTACTGGGATGTGTTTGTGTTTGTCTGCACCACTCTTTCTAAGCCAGGACTCATTTGATGAGGAACACCATGGTCCAACACTGACACAGGCACTGATGGGTCCCACTGACCAAGAAGTTTAGCTCTGTGCCGTCATCTGTTTGGGCATGGTAAAATCAGTTCTAGCCACTGTGTTTCTGGTAGGTTCAATGTTTAATTAATGTGATAGTATCTGCTCAGCAGTGCTTTGCCATACTAGTCTGGACCACTTCTGAGTAATCTTCAAGTGGAGAACATGGTGAGGAACCCACCCCTGGAGGGAACCAAAGCTACCTGCCAGTGTCAGACAGACATGGAGAGAGAAAAAGAGAGAGGAAGAAATAGAAAACATAAACGTGAGCTCTGCTTTCCCTCTTGGACCTGTTTTCGAATCTCAGACTGTAGAGTATAAAAACAGGAACATGTGCCTAGTTCACTGCCTGCCTTGTGCAGCTCCTGTTCCTTTTCCTTGACTGTAGGCACAGCCAGCACTGTCCTGTTATTTATATTCCTGAACACCAACAAAGTAGGCAGTGCTCATCTAAGGTAACTACTGTGTTGAATACAGTCTCCTGCAGCCAATCTTTTAAAAGTCATAGAAGTTAAGTAAAAATGTTTTTATGCACATGGAGTTTTATCACATGCATCTGGAGCCAATCAAACACTTCCCTAATGAAATGTATAATGTCAATCCAAGGACAAGTTTTAAAATTTCAAACAAATTTTAGGAAATGTCTTTGATGGAAAGCCAGTTTTTCAACTGGTGGGAAACAACAAACTTTACCTTTGAGGAAAGGTGACACATGTTTTAGTAAACAATTTTAAACGGGGTTCATCGGCTCTGAAATAAATATTATCAACAGTGCTACCAGATATAACAAGGGTGAAAAGAAAGGATGTTTCTGAAATGCCCAACTCATTTAGGACTAAGAACATTTAGTGAGCTCCTGAAATGGGAGGTCTTGTTCCAATAATTTCTCAGAATACCTGGAGTATATTATCCCTGATCTTTTCTACTGGTCTGGAAGGAAAAGCAACCACTACTCTGTGTGGGAGCAAGGCTGACCCATTATTTACTATGTTATGGTAGCCAAAGATAACATGGCATCTTGAATTTCTTGTCCTAATTTAGAGGTTTCAAATGGAAAGTTACAGGGTTTATTTCTATTTTGCTGTTTTTCCATATGTTTTTACTAAAATACAAACATGGGCAAAATGTAACAATCAAGATTTTGTTTTCATAAATCTGAACACAGATAACTCATCACAGATTCTTTTGGCTTACCTGAAAGGAGAAAAAAAATGTTGTTTTGGCTTTCCCTAACTGCTTTGATGCTGAAAACCATCCTTATTCATAAATAAAGTTTTACTATTAATAGACTAATTGAATGGAAGATATTCCATTGCAATGTCAGAAAAGTAGTTATATATTACCAGCTGAAGTATTTTTTTGGCCCCATGTATAAGGTTCCTTAGATAACCTAGAAGAGATGTGATTATATTGATATAAATGGAAGCAACAACAGGACTATGAAGAGAGTTTAGTAGATCTCAGAGTAAATCTTGTTTTCTTGAAAGGTGTTTTCTTTTAATAGTCCTTCTCACAGTGAATTTCATGGTAGTCACTGTCCCCAATTTGATTTCTCCTGAACAAAAATTCTCTGCAGCTAAAAAGCAATTGCGTTGTAGCAGTAGAGGCAGATTTGTCTTTCTTTGCCAGAGCTTCCTTGTTCACCTCTATGTGTTCAGATATTGAATGAAGCAGCAGTTTTGAAAATTATTTCACTGTTTATCATGTCTCTGGAGTTCCTATCTTGAGACATCTTGAAGGATACATTTTTTGGGAAAAATTAAATTGCCACCACCTGATAACTTAAGACAACGTAAATATACCTTCTGACAAACACCCAAATACTGTCACTCACATTTGCAGATCAGTTCATCCCCAGAGGTTAGGTGGCTCACACTGATAGAAGAGGTAATAGAAAAAATCGGAAGAAACCAATTACAAATTGGTCCCTCTGCTTCTCAGTAGGGAAATTTTTTTCCAAACATAGTTTTGTGAGTTTGTGTTGTTACAAAACTGCTCATATAAAAACCAAAATTACATGATTACATAAAATGATACAGAGCAGAATTATAGCATAAGAGCCCTAATGCAAATTCTGGTGTATGGCTGAGTAGCAGAACAGGTAACTAGATGCTGAGCAAATGGTATATGCCATTACAGAGCTTGAAAGGAAAAATACGAATTCCTTGCTAAAACATGTACCTGATAGGAAAATATTTTATGAAGAAAACATCAGAACTATTTACAGAGTTCATAATTCAAGAAAAGGACAGTTTTAATGACAGAGCAGAAGAGTAAAAATTGACTGAGACAACACAGTTCTAGTGTAGAACACAAATGGTGTCATTTAGGAGTGGTCTTAACCTCAAAACTATTCCCAGCATAGGAAGAATGGCTTAAAGGGACCTAAACAGTCATGACTGATGAGGTCTGAATGGCAGACATGCCTGCTGACATTTTTCTATCTGCTAATTTTTTATAACTTTATAAACAATCAGCAGGTGGGGCAAACACCACAATTTCTACTTTTACCAGCCACAGAAAAAAAATTGCTCTGAGACTCAAGAATTTCTGAGATTCTGGTAAGCTTGGAATGAAATACAAAATTAAAGCCTTGACTCCTTGTGGTTACTGATGCTTTTATGGCACTTCTTATGTGAGCAGGAGTGTTGGCACAGTGGGGCTCAGCACATTCTGCTGACCTGAAAAGACTCAGTAGTGTTTCACTTCTGTGCAGTATGCTCATGGATCAGAAACACTTAGCTTGTGCTGGGTGCAAACCAAACAGCTGTGAAGTCCCACCCTCATATTGTGAGTAAAGAGAGGACTGATGTGATTTGAATTTGTTAGGTGCAGATGCTTACCAAGGAGATACACATCAATGAGATATATAGGAAAAAGCCCAATATGGATATGAAGAACCTCAGAACTATATCATGCCTGCAATGTACACAGTCTGCATAGCTCTCTGGATCCCTTTCAATATGAAAAGGTCTGTTAGACCTTTAGAAAGGTATTCTGGTCTGAATGCTTATATTAAGAGGATGGAAGAGGAAAAATGCAGTGAAAAATTGGACTGTCATCCCAGCCCCAATCATGCTAATGGAAAAGAGCCCTATGATTTAAATAATTTAAGATATTGCCTTTAATTGGTTCTGGTTACAATCTTCTGTTAATGTCTTTCTTCCCACAGTTTCTCTGAAGGAATGTACTCTAATGAGAAAATGTTCTGTCCATTTCATTAAGGATGGAGTGCTAGCCATAAGGAGCATTCCCATAAAAATCACCACACAGAAGTGAATTAAATGACAAACACCAGGGCCAAGGTCCCCAGCAGCTGAAGTCATGCCATTATCAGAGAGTTTAAGCTTCTGTACTTTGTTAGCAAAAAAAAAAAAAAAGACTTTAAACATGACGACTATGTAGCTGTGGAAGAAGCATTTGAAAAGACAAAAGTGCCTGAGAGGTATGAACTGTATGTTATTGCAACAACCCTTTTCAACTCAAAAAGTTCTTTAAAGTGCTTTGCAAACACATATTACTCTCCCTCATCCCCCCAGAAAACTCATAAATTAACTGAGGTGCTTCAGCTCAGGCCACCTATGGGTATTGGCACAGAGGTCAGGACCGAAGTCTTCAAATTCCATTCTGTTCTGTGGACACAAGAAGCAGCCAAAATTTAACGAATGTTGAGGGTGGATAGGGAGAGGGACCTCAGGCTAGAGGATTTTCCTTTTACCCCTAGTCCTGGAGGGGGAGGTGCTCCCTCCCTGTCACCACTTGGTCCCCCATGACCCCCTAGAGACCACAGGGCAGCAGCAGGGCATGAGGCAGAGAGAGCGTTTATTGATCTGGGTAGTGACTTAAATACCTCCTGGAGGGATTACAAAGTGACCAGTGGGGGAAGTGACCAGTGGGGGTTCAGGAGGTCTTACAAACAACCAATGACAATAAGGGGTTAACAATCAATAAGTAAGCTCTCAGTTATCTCTTAGAACATTCCAAAGGTATAGGTAAGACTTGAGGAACCTTGGGAAGAAGAAAAGGGGGAGTTTACATAAAGAGTTACAAAGCCATTTTGAAAGCATGTTCATTTAAACAACCTTAAAACTTCTACATCCTTTTATATATTGCAAAGCTACCCCAACACTGACCAAGTGTGCTTCCTGGTCATGTTTTGTACACCTGAACATCAGGCAGGCACGACCCATTGTTCCTGCTTGGTCCAGGCAATTTAGGCTGCCTGCAGAAATCACTTGCAGGGAGCTGTCCTTCCAAACCCCAGTTTTGGAACTTTGCCTCTACATGGGCTGTGAATGAAAGTAATTGCAGCCAATAGTTTTGGAGCAACTGTATTCAAGGGGCTTACTTTTTTTTTTTTTTTTTTTTTTGACTTACTACTTTAGGATACTTTATCTTTAGTTAACCTCTTCTTGCAGAAGGTAGTCTTGTCAACAATTCACTATAAAGAGAGATGGGAGACTCAGCTAGGTGGTTACACCGGGTTGTCACTGGTGGCCCATATGGAATTAAGACAATAAAACAGAAGAATTAACTGAAAGTATTTGTTGCTTCATGTCAGAACCTTGTAACATCACTTAAGGGCTCATCTATGGGAAGAAACTGACTGGTAAGAAAGGGGAAATGACAGTAAGTAATTTTGGGATAAGGGAAATAAGAACATCTCATTGTCATTCTTGGGAGGGTGGGGGACTGGAAAACTGGCCTATGTCATTGCAGCTCACTAGGAAAAGAGACCACACTGGTCTGAGAGGGACTTTGCCAATATGATTGCAGAAGATGAGAACAGAGCCTTCTTCTGTGGCTGTCAAGGATAGAGGCTGCTCCTTCCAGCTGTGCTGGGCATTCATGATGAACAGTTCTCTTTTCGTCTTGTCATGACTTAGGAATGGCATTCTCCACTTCAGTCTTCCCACTGAAACCACTCCAAGCCATGCACCATTTGCTCCCCCCTTTGCCTCTCCCTCCCCTGCGGCAGGATGGAGGGGAGAATCGGAGACACAAAACGTAAAGATCAGGGTTGAGATAGGAACAACTTATTGGAAACAGCAAAGAGATAAGAAAAGGAACAGTAGCAATACTGACAGTGCAAGAAAAGAAACATTACTGCCCACCATGGGAACCCCTGGCAATAGACAATATGCAGCTGCTCCCTCCGCCAGGCTACACCCACTGCTTCCTCCTGATCAGACCTGGCGTTGCCCCATCGCTCCCCTTCACCAGGCTTACATCACCAGAAGGAACTCCCTCTCCTCTGAAGAGTCTCCTTTCCCCCCATGCCCAGCAATGACAGGCTATGGTATAGAATAACCTCTGGGTCACAGTTGTGCCCATCCTGACAACTGCAAAAATTAACCCTGTCCTGGATGGAACTAGGACACCTCCCCACAGCAGTGGGTTAAAGCATTCTGATTTTCCCAATAAAAGGGCGAATCAGCTTACCTACTTTTTGGATGGGAAGTTTGTTTGTGAGCTTACCTCTGTGTACACATGTGGTTTTGTGACTATATAGCATAGTTGACATTTTGCTGAGGAACTTAAAGAGTTATATACCTGTAGAAAAATTCATGGCACCTATTTTTATCCAGGCACCTCTGCCTTTTCTGCAAACACTGCACATAGTAGATTACTGTTAGGTGAACTTTCGGCATGAATAATAATTTCAGCAGCTTTCATCAGCAAGCAGTAGACACTGAATCTGCTTAATGGCTTGTTTATTATAAGGGTCCTCAAGATTTTTCTGCAACTTCTCCCTGGTGCATTTTGGGATATGTCCTTCACAATCCTTAATGTTAGCCTATTGGCAGATACACTCTTGTCATGTTATATATGTAAACAGATATGCTTTTAAGTCACTCATCTGCATTTCCTCATGTACGTATAACCCTGCCAAGGGCTATAAAGGCACAGGTGACTTAGTGTTGTTTCATCTTCAGAACAGTAGGTTTATTCTTTTGAACATTTCATCATGTGAACATTGTTCTCTAACACTGTTTCTTGAAAATTGGATGTCATATCAAACATCTAAATGTGAAACTTGGAAATCTTAGCTGACATCCAGGTTCATGAAAACGTACCTTGCAATTTTGCTTGGCTTAAAAATTTGCATCCACTTAGTTTCCAGTGAAGTGTGATCCTGATTTAAGTTTTCTAACTTTCTGGTATATATTTCAGGAGGGCTCTTAAATTTAGACATACCCTCATGAGTAGACAGAATGAATTCTGTTCCCCAGCATTACCTGTGGTTAGAGATCAGTGTGTCAGCAGCACTGCAGTGATTTTTATTTGGAATGGCTTTGTTGGAAGTGACCACATAAAATGAGTCGAGGTGCTGTTCACACACCGAAGAGGTGCCACATAAGATCCTTTGCCAGGGATAAGCAAATGCTTTCCTCTCACTCAGACTTTCTGTGGTAGAAATTTTTGTGCAAATATAGTGAAAGAACGAATGTTTAGTGGCACAGGAATACAACCTCGATATTGATTGGTGGTACTGTTGCATAACATTTGGGGACTCTGTGAGAAGCAGGGTCAAATGTGTTTAAATACTCAGAAAAAAAGCAGGGGAAAAATTTTGGGAAAAACCAATCAGGTCTTACCAAACATGATGTTTATTAAACACTGAGCCAGATGAAACTCTCTTTGTCTTCAACAAAGCCATGATTTTAACAGCTGTTTTAATTCTGAAGCAGTAACAACAGATGAGTATTGAAATTAGTGGGAAGTCAAGGCACTGTACATATCAAAATGCACTTTGCAGATTTTGATCCTTATGTACCAAAATGAGTAATGGGGACCAGTAAAAGCCTTCATGCTCATGGCTTCTTAATGTAAAAATATGTGTAATCCCAGCACACATATCTTATATAAATGTGGAAGGTCTCAGATTTTTAGAAATAAATACATTTATATCATGTTGAATAAACACATGGAAATATGAGGCACAGAGACCATAAATGCTATGCCTACATCATTTAGAAAATTAACAAGCAAAGTGAGCTACAATCAATCTGTCTTTTTTCTCCATCCCAGGGAACTAAGAACAGCCACTGTGGGCAGTAGGCACACAGCATGACATGAGGCCCTCCCACTCTGCCATTGTATAAGACTTCTATTGCTACATAACTGTCCTTTCAACTTTGAAAGCTGTGGTCCCTTTATTTTATCTAAAAATACTCTCAGTCACACTGAAAGACAACCTCCTTGATACATACTTTGTTTTTAAAGCTAGTTTTGCACGTGAAAGTATAGATTCTCCCTGAGACTATTCTGGTGTGACAGCAACTAAAGCTTATACATGTCCTGGCACTATATGTTATAGACAGCTAGATTAATACATTAACTGGAGGATAGGGACAATTTTAAAGATTGGTTTAGACTCACACTGGAAATAAGACCCCAACATAAGTTCTATTTCTGTATTTGAATGTTCTCAATGTTAAGCTAGTCTCAGATATACCATTGTCACCTCAGAGCCGTCTCCATAAATTTTTGTACCTGATTCTTGTATATTTTCTTCATCGCTTTTTCAATTAGATGGTTTTTAATCATCCTTACTCGCACATGAAAAAGTAAATTTTCTGAGAGAAAGAATGTATTTCTTAAATAGCTGAAGTCACGTTCTTTTAAAATCAGCTTTGAGTCTGGAAAAAACTGTTTTGTGAGGTTTCCAGAGGTTCCTGCCAAAATACCATGAGACCATTACTTCACATTTACTTCCAGATTTATCTGGAACCCAGAAGTGCAGACACAACACAGAAGAGTTGGAAGAAACAAGAGTTCATCAGCTATTTCTGAACTTCCAAAATTAATTTTTTCTGGTTCAGTCTGAGAAAAACAGAAAACTTTGAACAGGAAGGAGGTTGACTTTATTTCCCAACACTTTTCTATTCTAAAGCAAATCCTCTTCAGATTAAAGATCACTTTGATTAATTAGAAGATAATTATTCATTTACTGACTAAACAATAGTTTCTTCAGTTGAAACTAAACAACAGTTTCTTCTTGCTCATCATCTTTCATGTATTGGCAGCAAATCTTATGTATCTACTAAGAAAAAATGTTTGGTCCCTGTGGGAATGCATGCACGTGGATGAAAAAAACACACTTATTTGAGAAGGGTGATTATAATGTTGCACACATTACTTCAGGTATGTGCAAGTCAAATACCTACTGACCTGAAGCAGTCACGGTTCAGACAGCCCAGCATGGTTTCCTGCCTGCTGTGACCTGGCACAGCCTAGGACAGCGCGAGATTTCTTGATGCATGTCTGGCAGCCGCTGCTTCCCTAGGAGTGCAAACCTGAAGGCTGGTGATAAAAGGGAAGAAAATCTGGTATTCAGAGTTAGCTTTCTGAAATCATGAAAGAGGTAGGTTCCTGATTTCAAGTTAGTTCTTTCGGGTAGTGGTCATCCTTCCCTCCCTTCCACAGATGAGTGGGGAACACTTTCCTAAGCTGAAGTCCAGAACACAATGCTTTTCTAAATGCTGGGCAAACCCACCCCCACTGAGATGCCAATGCAATGCAGATATCAGGGTGCCACAGAAGAGATATCTGTTTCTGCCTGCCTCTCTTGAACCTTCTCTGAACTTTATTCAGGGAGATCTATTATAAGAAAATTGATTTGTGTAAGATAAAATGCTTTCTAGTTTCTGGAAGGGAAGCCAGTTTAGACATACCTTCATTTTTTTCCCCATGTAAATTAACTTTTTTTTTGTAGCGCAGAAGTAGACAGACCTCAAGGAAATTCAAGCTCATTTTTGGGAAGCAGAACACAATAGCTTGCCTGCTTTTCCA
The DNA here is from genome assembly GCA_038380795.1 of Pyrocephalus nanus. Classification (NCBI taxonomy): domain Eukaryota; kingdom Metazoa; phylum Chordata; class Aves; order Passeriformes; family Tyrannidae; genus Pyrocephalus; species Pyrocephalus nanus. Next base: position 42,910,864 of record CM076265.1, on the reverse strand, counting down.
AACAGCCTTATGCTCCTAAAGTTAAGTTTTCAGTGTGTGCCCAAATATACTACAAAGAAAACATGTTCCTAGTATTTTGGTCCTCCTGTTAGGCTCCAACTGGAACCAAGAAATGTAGAAGCCATTTCAGACATGAAGGACAGTTGTAATAGTTTGAATTTGTAAAGTGATCCAGATACTAACAACGGATACTAACGGACTGTGGTTGGAGTGTGAGCATGGTAAAATGGCTCTTTTGCAAGAATGGTGCTTCAAATGAACTGGTGAAAAGGAGATAATTATATTAATTAATTACATTAATTATATTAGGCCTGCTATACTTTGACCAGAGGTGTAGCTGCCTATGAAACTGAAAAGCCTGTTAATTCAATCACTGAAGTAACTTTGCACAAAATAATGAAAGTGTGGCAATTTTAAAATAAAGCTAAAATATTTTAATTACCTAGAACTTAGACTTGCTTGGAACTGTAGAAAAGAGTCATGGGTAGTACGACATGTCTTATCCTTTCACACTGTATTTTACACACTAAGATAGAGACAAAGACAAATGATTTAGACAGGTTCCTTTAAGTCATGTGGTGACTGCTACTTAACAGTTTAACTATTCCTGCTGTTCTTAGACATATTTCACCCTCAACTACAAAATGGTCTAAATTTTCTTAAGTAAGAAAACTTCACCACTTTTGTCACTTTATGGATAGAAAGGAAGCAGAGGAGGTTTAGAGATGGCTGGCATGATTTACTGTTTGGAAAATGAATTTAGGCTTAAATGCTAGGAACAGATGCTTTCCCTTTAGTTGAGAATCCTTGACAGCACTTAGAGTATCCTGGTCCATACATGTACTTGTGCAATAAACTTAGTTGCTTACAGTGCATGTCAGTTTGCTGTGTGAAACTCCCAAACAGTGATCACTACCAAATCAAAACACCTGGTAATAAGACAATTACTCGAATTAACCATTGGTAGTATCAAAAATAAACACATAGTTCTATAAGAGTAAGTGGGAACTCTATTTCCAGTAAATTCCATTGCATAAGTACCTAATTAAGACAACTAGGATTGAATGCTACTGTTTTTGATGCTCAAGAATACACACAGATACATTTTGTGCTTTAAGAATTCTTTCAGGCTTATAAAGGAAAGTATAAGTTATTGTTGGCCTTTTAAATGGTATTATTAGCCTTGCATCCCAGGAAAATCAAATACCAAAACATATTCATGCAGAACTCATAAATCAGGAAAACACAAAGCTGAGCTGAACAACATTTACATGACATCAATCACAAACTGTAAAATACCCAATAAAATTTCACAACATACCTGTGGAACAAGTTTTGCAATGTGCAAATAACACAGATTCTCCATTACCAGGAAGAAGAAAAAAAAAGTCTTTCAGCACACACAATACAAATTCTACAACGTACATGAAAAACAAGTTCCACCATATGTTTGAAGAATAAATATAGTATCTTAATATTCACTAAACTTGAAGTGACCCATTGTCTCATGTTGAATCAGTATTTGGTTTTTGTGGTCTTTTGTTGCCTCAGGGTTTCATTATGAAGGTGAATAATTGTGAGAACTGGTCTCTTAAATTAATTGTTACATCTCTGAGCTGAAATGCCATGATCAATCTACTACTACCTGACTTTTACTGGCCCCATAAATTGGCCCCTAACAGATTCATGAAAGCTTCTGAAAAGCAGAAATGCAAACAGAAAGGAATGCAACCACCTGAAACATAGATACAAATACCCTGTGCTATGTATTTGAATAGCTAGCTTCCAACAAGAGAAAGAGTCAAGATGCACCATAAATGTTTACCAAGAAAATGATGTAATGAATACCACATATGGGTTTACCCTGTGTAGTTTTAGACACCCAAATGAGACTTGTCAGAGTATCTTTAACCTTTGTTCTTTACAGGCAGGATAGTGGGTTATTGCACCATCTATGTTCACATAATAGTGCCAGGACGGTGCACCATGTGGATTAGTGCACCATCCTGGAATATCAAACAGAACTGGTAGCTATGGTGCACAGAATGTAACATTCCCTTCAGATAGCCCTGAACTTCTATCTTACACCTCTCTAGATACTGGATTTTCAGAAAATACATGGAGATCTGCTTCAGAGAGCTGTAATCTGTGCTTGGTTTAGGCTGTAAAAAGTAAATAGATTACAGAAGTTACGGGGGCGGGGGGGAGGAGGGAAGGACAGACAGGCAGGCAGTAGCATAGTATTGGAAGGTGTTTCTTCAAGGAGACCAGATAAAATAGCACTAGAACAATGGACAGGAGATAAAGTTTGAGGTGACCATGCCTAAATATAGAGAACTAGACCGAACTAAAAAAAAAAAAAAAAATTATTTTAAACTTAGCTATATATAATAGAAGTATAGTACTGTCTAAAGAACAGAGGGTACATAAAGGAATTGAAACTGCTAGTATCCGTCGGATTGGAAAGGTACATCTCTTCTTTGTTAGTCTCCTGGTTCTGGCCAGGACAGGGTTAATTTCTGGAGTAGCCAGAAGGGACATGACTAAGATTCTGAGGTTATTCTGCACCACGTCATGTCATGTGCAGGGGGCGGTGTGGAAAGCATCCCTTCTGGTCAGGTAGGGTGGCAGAGGAGTTGGGGTATTCTCGGTTTCCACATGGTAAGCACTCGTGGTAATTGTTCGCCTTTCTTGTACACTCTGTTATTACTATTGTTGCTGTTACTGTTTGTTTTCTATCTCATTGCTGTTCCCAGTAAGTTGTTCTTATCTCAGCCTGTGATTTTACCTTTAGTGCCCCCAATTCTGCTTTCCAGCCTGCCACAGAGGAAGGGAGAAAGGGAAGGGGGAAGTGGGCAAGCAAAATACTGTTCCTAAACCATAACAGTTAGTAATTCCTTTTCAAATTTTTTTGAAGTATTTGACCTTGCAGCTATGGAGGCACATGAAGCTTGCTGTAGCCATAGGAACCTCTGGTCACAAGGAAGTGTGCAAAAATTCAACCTCAAGAAAGAAAATGTGTATTTCTTTGCTCTTAACTGAAGCAAAAAGCAGTGATGGAAAAGAAGATTAGAAAGAGAAGGAAAGGCTAGTCATAGAGAGATAAATAGAAAAGAAAATGATGGGAATAAAGATGTGGAGAAAGCAGAAACAAGTAAGATCTATCACTGCTAGTCAGTCACTCAGGGGAGTGTCACAACACGAAGAACTAGATTTTTGTTTAGGAAGAAGGGTACAAGTAGAGAACTATCCAGTTTCTCTGCAGCTGTGAGAAGGGGCAACTAGATTTTTCTATCTCAAGCAGTTTCCCTGTGACAAAATATTTGGCCACATATTGTGTTATAGTGGAGTTCACAAGCCCTTGGGGTATCCAGGTGAGCAGGCCTGTACCTTAGGCTATAACAGCTCTGTACCCCAACAATATTGCCACTGAACTGATGTGCTGCTGTTAGTTACAATGATGATAATACTCCAGTGCCTACTGGAAAACCTCAAGATTAGGCCAGAGAAAATAAATCCCTATTATCTATACAATTCCTATTATCTATACAACTTTGCTTTGGAAAATGTTGATAATTTATTAAAGAATTACAGGCTTTGTTCTTTTCAGATTTCTCTGAGATCTTGTCTGAGTACTTCCGAGAGCCAATGGAAAGTTATTGTTTATATATTATCTTTTCAGTGATGCTTATTGGTGAAGTAATTTGAGAACCTTGTAGTGAATGAATACTTCTGATATGCAATTAGGAATCAGAATCTTGTACCTTATTCCTGTCACATCTTTCAGTTTTCCTTTGTGGCCTTGAAGTATACTCTCATATTTATTTCTTTGTTCCATTCAACAAAGGAGACTCATGTTTAAAGTAGGGCACCTACTTAAGTGTTTAGTTAGATTATGGTTTTTCAGAGGATTTCCTAATCTCTGGAAAAAAACTGATTAGTTGTTGAAGCATTAGGCCTTCAAGTCCAGTCTTCCAAGAAATTCAGCCCTGAATGCTGGACTGGGCTGATTGAATCCTTTTATGATGGCCAGATCTAGGACTGGGCAGGGTATTGGCTTTTGAGTGCAGATGAAAACAGGAGGAGGTGAGTGCTGAGTGAGTAAAATGAGATTTAGAAACAAACAAACAAAAAAAAACCACCAAAACAAAACCCAACAACAAAGAAACTGCTGAAGAGAAAACATACTATAGTTGCACCTTAAAATTTTCTTGGGGCAGGCATGGAAGAGAAGATATTGTCTGCTTCTGTCTTCTTATTCAGCTTTGTCAGACCAACTTTCAAGACAAGAAAAACCAAAACTGTGTGATTACAATCCATTTTGAGGTGCTGCAGCTGACCATAAAGCCTTGACTATGTTTGTGATGGTAATAGTTTCCCAAAAGTGCTGTGCCATGTAAGGTAAAACACAAAGTTAACTTCAGTTGAATATGTTTGGAGGAAGAGTCAATGATATGGTTAATTGGCAAATGCTCATTTTTTTTTTCACCCATCTGAAAAGCATCCATGTTTAATGTGATGAAATTTTTTTAAATCTGATTAGAAGACTTGAAAATTCAAGTGTTCCCATACTTGCCCTATGTCCTTGAAGACCTTTATACATTACTTTTATACATTGCATAAAAACTAAAATTACTTTCCTGCTGGCTTGCACATACTTTGGTTAATTTTAGCCAGTGGTTGCATTTCTCATAACCTAGTCCCTCGAAATATCTTCTTTTCAGAGTTTGCCAAATGGCTTACTAGAAATGTTAGCTCTTACAAATCTCACCTCACTTTGTTCTGACTAAGCCCTCCTGACGTGCCATCTGTTCCACAGAGCATTCCTGCTGCAGCCATCACATGCCACTGTGCTTGCTCTGTACTGACTGAACTGCATTGTACTCCCATATGACTCTTTTTACAAGGGAGAGTTTCTATTCTGTCCTGTATATTTTTTCCTTGGCTGCTAATAACTTATGGTAATCCAAAAATGACAGAAAAGCTCACAATCATCTTGAGTAGAAGAGGAGATCAGCAAAGGAAAAAAGTGAATTATATAGCATTTCTCTGAATGTTGATATAAACTGAAATGATGGTATGAAATAAGTGAATAAATCATCTTGTAGTGCATTTCAAACACTTTTGCTTGCTACTGTGAGTAAGCACGCTTGCTGACATGGGTCAGACCTGGGATAACATGGAATTTTCCTAAAAACTGATATGTACAAGTGCTTTGTAAGCTTAACCTGCTATATCCTCCTTCACCTCTAACACCTTTTTCCCCCAAGTTACCACCTTTTAATTCCTCCTAACATTGTGTTCATGGAAATACTGGAACAAAGATTATAGAGTTCTGAAATTTCAGCCAAGAAGAAACTTTGCCAGTATTTTTTACCTGGAAAAAAAATTTTGAAAAAGAAAAAGATAAGAAATAGTCTTTGTTTTAATCTAGAATTGCGCAAATTAATCGGCCAGTCTGGGGCGTAGTTATTTGGCATAGCATGCTGGTTTGGGAGCTGTTTCCAGGTACAGCGTGGAGCAAATCAAGCCCTTTCTTGTTTCTGGGAGTTCCCTGTCCTTGCCATGGAATTGCATTAAGCAGTCAGAATGCTGTGGTCAGTGGCATAATTGGGTTTGGTCCCGGAAATGACTGGAATTCAGCCAAAGCCTCTGAGGGAAAGAGAAAAGGCTCTGTAAACAGTTGTAATTGGGTCTGACTGAAAAAAAAAATCATTAATGGTGCTGTGACTTTTAAATTGCTAAAGACGTTCTTATACTATAATTCTGCCCCCTCTGTCTGCATTTTTCCCCTCTTGATACCCCTATGTCTATATGGAAGATAAAGTTCCTTTCAATTCCATATTGAAGAGACATATATACATGTCTCTTTCTTCCTATACTTCTTTATCTCCTCCCTGTAGTATGAGAGGCAGCAATGCTGCCAGAAGGCAGAAGTTTTAAATATTTCTACTACCCTGTGGGGCAGCTCCCACCTATATAACAGGAGAACCGTTGCAACTCCTCACTTCTACCATCACCCATCACCATTGTGGTTGTATGTAACTCTGCTGATAACCAGGTTATATATCAGATATGCTGCCTGAACATTCTGAAAATACCTGAATTGTTCTCTGTGGAACATCTATGACAAACATAGCTGCAGAGGAAGGCAAGATATCCAAAGAAATCAATCATGTCAGATACCTCTGTTGAGAAAAATAATTGGGAGACAGGAAGAACATCTGGGTAGATGAGAAAACAGCTAAAAAGGAATAAAACTGCAGCGTTTTGGTAAGAGAAGTAAAAAATGTTTTGTGTATATCTGTATGCCTTAAAGAAATTCTTGATGTATGAGGAAACAGAATGAGCAGGACTCATAGTTTTTCACTCTCTTGCTCAAGAGAGTAAAAATAAGTGCTTGGAGCCAGGATGGTGCTAGGCCATCCTACAGCTGAGCCTGTGCACCATCAGGCAGGGTGGCCCATTTGCATCTCTGGTTTTCTCCAGTTGTTACGTAGGGTAGTGATATTTGCCATATTTTTGTCTTTTTATCCCAGTGGATGGCAGCTGCAGCAACAGGGAATGACTTGCTTGAAGTGTCTTTTTTTGTCAGATGAGGCCTACAATGGGAGAGAATGAAAAAAGAGGCATGAAGAATGACCTACATGCCTGAAAACTTGGCTGCTAGTTAATCTGATAAAATATATTGACTTTGTCTACAGACTTTGTTCTAGATAGAAATAAACAAGAGTCATGGTCTAAAATCTAACCTGAAGACAAAGTTTTCTTCATATGAAATACTGGCAAAACTAAAGTGCAAGAACCAGAGTGCAGCCCTACCCTATCTGAGTTGACTTACACCCAGTAGCAAAGGCACTCCAGAAAGGGGCTCTACTGATATGATTTAACTAAAAACCTTGTGTTAGACATGGTGTGTAATGTATCTAATGATCTGTATGTTGGATATTCTCCCCATGGGCAGGGACCTAGACACAGAAGACAGCTGTATTTTTCAGAAGTCAAGATTATTGCTCAGCTTTCACACAACCTGTATGAATTAAAACTGACCCTGTTTTTTAACTATTGAAGAAATACAAAAATCACTGGAGCTGGGGAATTACTGAAGTAATGTAATACTTTTGAAGCCAGACCCATCCATATTTAGAAGGAAAAATGCACTGGAAGCAATGCAACCTGAGAATTATTTTCTCTATAGCTTCAACTTGAGTTCTCACTCCAGATTTAGTGATAGACTTGTCAAAGTTTCCAGGTATCTCCTTGACCTCATCACACAGCATCTGAATGTGTAAGAATGCTTGGGAATCTTCATGATGCCTGTGAGGCAGAAAAAGTATTCTTGTTTTACTTTTGTTTTAAGAAGGAAAAGAAAGATATGTGAAGAGAATTGCCAAAGGGCATGCAAATATCTATGCCAGAGCCAGGAAACAGTTACAAGTGTACCAGCCCAATGCCTGAACCAGCAGATTTTTTTCAATTCTATCTATTTATGCATTACATAAATAGGTAGATGAGTACTGTAAAGATTTCTTACTATGTATTTGCTCAAAGCATGGGTGTTTTACATAATTGCTGTGACATTACTGGAGCAGTCCTGAGTCAAACACACATCAACTTCATGTCCTGGAAGGCTGTTTCAGTGCTGTAGGATGTACAGAGAAGTGGCTTTAATATCATATGTCTTCTTGGCCCCGATTCAGGGTCAAGAGGATATTTCCAATGGTTGCTTTTTCAACAAAGAATGTTCTGAAACCCCAGGCTGTGTGAACTGAGCAAATGCTCAGAGCACACACTTCTATAAGAAGCTTGTTTGCCTACTAAGCAATTCCCAGCAATGTCTTTGGCTGCAAGCTATTGTTATTTGTTTGTACTAGGCAATGCCTACAGGCTCCAGTCATGGATCAGGGCCCCATTGTGCTAGGTATTGTAGAGACACAACAAAAAGGTCTTTGTCATACTCTTAAGTCAAATCTGAGGTGAGTCTGGGAAAAGAACTTTTCCAAATCCAAAGTTCTAGGGCCAACTTCTAATCAGTTTACTGCTCTCTCCAGACTTTGAGTTTATTCTTGGTTTTCTCATCTGTATGGTTTATTCAACACAGATAATAAGTGAACTCTGAAAACAGAGTGGGAAATGGTAAAAATTGATATAGTTACTTATATTTGCCACTGACCTTTTAAACAAATAGCCAGCCAGTGATTGACAGAGGTGCCTTGGGAACTTTGTTGCCATCTTTGGGTTGCTTCATCTCTCTCAGTTCTTTGTTGTGGTGACTAAAGTATATCCTGAGGCAGAAATGACTCTTGACAGAAAACCACTTTTTTCTGTCCGTGTTTCAGATGTATTTCATTTGCTTCATGCATATGCCATTGCTGGGGGTATCCACACGGCAAGAGGATTTTTGCTCCTCAGGCATTCACCAGCTGCTGGCACTTGAAGTCACATTCCTTTCTGTATCACATCACATTTAGTTGCTGTGGATACTCTTGTGATGCCAAAAACAAAGGATTAGGATTTGTCGAAGTCCTTCCTCTTCTAGAACAAAAGGTTCTGCTTCTGAATGTCCTATCTGCATTACAGGCAAGTGGAGCAGTGAGGGTCACTGAGGAGGGATAGTACTGAAGCTCCACAAAACCCGCCACCCTACACATGTGGCAACTAGATTCTTATCTTCCCAGAGGACTTTGGGTAAATGAAATAAGGAAATAAACTTGTAGTGAAACTACTAAAGTGCAAATACCTACAAAGTCATGTCAGATCCCATCCACCACAGGCTGCATTCCCCCCATTTCTGCATCTTACTAGTAAATACTCCACCACTGCTTCAGCATTTTGGCTTCTCACCTTTCCTGGATGTCCTCTTTACCTCTACTCTCAAACTTAGAACAAGAATAAACTTTCCTAGGTTTTGGAGATACTGCTGATGCCACATGGGATAATTGAAGCCACAGTCACAGAAAACAGGTCTGGAAAGTCCCTCTTCATCCGCTGGGAAATCACTGTGTAATGCAAGAAGAAGATGGTCTGAGCCTGTAGTTTAGATCTTTCTGACCCTCCAAAACAGCTCTGTAGGAAGTGACTCTATTTCAAAACCCACATTCAGCTAACAAAAGGAAAAAACTGTAATATTTCTGACAATATAATAAAGATCATGTTTATTTTCAGAATAATTCAGCATTTAATACTTATAAATGTTAGCTATTTTGATCTATATGCCAATTAATAAAACATCTTTATAACTAATTTTTTAATTAAAAAAATATTCTTATACTCAGTAAAAATGTAGTTAATAGATTTAGCCACTGTTGGTGGGCTTGTTTCATCATCCTTTTCTGCCATGGATTTTAAACTTGAGAGAACAAACATTTATCAGCTAAAACAAAGACTTTTTTTCAGTTTCCTTTTCTGTCTTCTGAGATGCATTCCAGAATTTCAAAGAAACCACAATAAAGCTTTAATTTTCTATTTATATGCTCATAAGTTATTTTCATTCATATATCTATAACCAGACAAACATTCTGAAAATTCACATAGAAGTATAATCACTTTGTTCTTCTTTTGGGATACTGACTCATAATTAAATAGATGCAGCTGAAAGACAAAAATGTGGCATTGAGACTGTACTGCTGCAGTAAGGGGAAAAAAAGATGGAAACAGAAGTTCTAAGGTCAGCAAAGCAGATGGGAATAGGAACTCCAAAAATCAGGTTAATGTCCTGTGCATCCACGGATATCCTGTACCAACCATGTCAGCTACAGCTAGTGTTCTATATTTTGGCTTCAAAATGGGAATAAATATTTTCCTGTGTCAGAGGCTTTTGAGGGGAATAATACCTATTAGTGACTGTATCAAGAGAAACAAGAGGCTTAATTAGCCTCTCACTAGAGAACTGATACCTTCCTTAAAGCTAGAGAGGAGAGGTACTGAAGGCAGCCAAAATTCAACCCTTTGCTGTTTATTTAATGAGTTAGCTCACAGTTGGTATTTGTTATGAATTGCGCAGTTAAAGAATTTACTTTAAAAATGCCTTTTTGTTGAGTCTTGAATGTCTTGTCCAAAATGTCTCAGTTTTAACAAACTTTCAGAGAATTTGAGCCTGACCTGGATTATGAACCTAGCCAGATGTAACGCTGCCAGGCAGCATCTGCAGCTCTAGGTTAGGTAGCTGCAGGAACATTTCCAGGGTAGGGCTGTGCACTCCAGGTCTGCAGCCTGGCTGAGCTTCACCACCCTCTTGGAAAGGGTCTCAGGCTCCTACTGGGGAGCCAAGACTTACAGACTTGGAAGTTTGGAAAAGGTTTTTTGAATCTACAGGACAGGCCTGTGTCACCACTCAAGCACAAGCTGTAGGTGGGGACTCCCCTGTTCCAGGGTACAGTCCTTTCATGGCTTCTTGTTTTGGAGCCAGGGAAGCAGAAAGGAAAACAAAGTGTTACATTTATTGTTTTAGAAGTCCCTGCCTTAAAGTAAAAAATTTTCTTCTTGGGGACAAAATGTCCCTTAGATAAAAATGTTTTATTTCTTATAAAAACTGTTAATTCTGCTGAAATGTTAAAGATAATTATTGTAATATTGCTTTTAAGGTGTCAGAAATGTATATGGTCATATTAAAACAAAATATAGTCTACATGTAGCAAGTAATAATTATGTCTAAAACATTGTAACCATATAACGTTTTTGGAAATGTCTTTGTTTAAAAACCAAGATTTACCCATGCATTTTTAAACAATTGAAAATAATTACTAATTGGAGCATAACAAATACATTTATATTATTTTATTTTTGGTCTCTTGTCTTCAAGAAGAGGATAGGCAATTTCCCTGAGTTCTCTGAAACATTTCTATTAAGCTCCAAGCTCTCATTTGTTCAAGTGATAATTTTCCATGTCTAACCTCAATTTTATTAGAAAGGAAAATTTCTATAACTTGACTCAGTCAGTCCCTGTTTCATGCTGCAAAGGAAAAACAGCTGTTTTTACAGACATATCTCAAGCGAGGTGGTGTGCCTTTCCATGTAACTCTTGCAAACACAGTGCTGCCACTTTTACAAAAAAATGGTAACGTGAAATAGGTACATTCTTGACATATATTGTAGGGTGTCAGGAAATTAAAGTCTTAACAAAACTGAAGGTAGATTCTTAAAATAACTTGTAGAATTCATGTCTTCTGTAACATTTTTGATGTGGAAGGTCTGCTAAGAGGATAGAATCATAGAGTGCTTTGAGTTGGAAGGGACCTTTAAAGGTCACTTAGTATAACTGCCTCTGCAGTGAAATCCATCCAAGCTGACCTTGAATGTTTCCAGGGATGGGACATCCACAGTTTTCTGGGCAACCTGTTAGTCTCATAAAAAAATTCTTCCTTATATCTAGTCTGAATTTACCATCTTTTAGTCTAAAAACTACTGCAACAAGCCCTGCTTAAAGGCTGTTCCTCTCTTTCTTATAAACCCCTTTAATTACTGAAAGACTGCAGTAAAGTCTTCCTGAAGCCTTCTCTTTTCCATGCTGAATAGCCCCAACTCTCTCAGCCTATCCTCACAACAGCAGTGCACCAGTCTTCCAATCATTTTTGTGGCCCTCCTCTGGACTTGTGCCAACAGATCCGTGTCTTTCCTGTGCTGAGGATCCAGAGCTGGATGCAGCACTCCAGGTGGGGTCTCATGAGAGCAGAGAGGCAGAATCACCCTGCTTGGCCTGCTGGTCAGATTCTTTTAATGCAGCCCAGGATGGCTTTCTGGGCTGCAAGTGCACACTTTTTGCTCATGTCCAGTTTCTCATCCACCAACACCCCAAGTCCTTCTTTACAGTATAGTAAATAATCTATCAAGGACAAAATATTTTTGTTCTGAAATTTAAATTCACATATTTTTCCAAGCATTTTCCATTTCTTAACCATAAAATTTGCCTGTACTACAGGGAATTTTCATTAAAATTGACCATAATAAGTCTGATAGTCCTTGAGATCGGATAGCCACAGGATATTAGGAGAAGGCTGAGGTACTTAACACCTACTTTGCCTCAGTATTCACCAGTAGGACAGATGGCCCTCAGGACAACTAGCCTCTGGAGCTGCTAGACAGGGACAGGAAACCAAATAGCCCCCCTGTATTCCAGGAGGAAATAGTCAGTGACTTACTGAGCCACCTGGATCCACACGAGTCCATAGGACCAGATGGGATCCATCCTAGGGTGATGAGGGAGCTGGCAGAAGAGCTTGCCAAGCTGCTCTCCATCATTTACCAACAGTCATGGCTCTCTGGGGAGGTCCCAGATGATTGGAAGTTGGTGAATGTCATGCTGATCTACAGAAAGGGCCTCAAGGGGGACCCAGGAAACTACAGGCCTGTCAGCCTGACCTCAGTGCCTGGCAAGGTTATGAAACAGATCATCCTGAGTGCAATCACACAGCACCTACAGGATGGACAAGGGATCAGAGCCAACCAGCACGGGTTTAGGAGGGGCAGGTCCTGTCTGACCAACTTGATCTCCTTTTATGACTAGGTGACCTGCCTGGTGGATGAGGGGAAGGCTGTAGATCTGTACTTCAGCAAAGCCTTTGACAACGTCTCCCACAGCATACTCCTGGAAAAGCTGGCAGCCCACGGCTTAGATAGGGGCACTCTCTGCTGGATTAAGAACTGGCTGGAGGGCCAGGCCCAGAGAGTGCTGGTGAACGGGGCTGCACCCATCTGGTGGCTGGTCACCAGTGGTGTTCCCCAGGGGTCAGTTCTGGGTCCAGTTCTGTTTAATATCTTTATCGATGATTTAGATGAGGGGATTGAGTCCATCATTAGCAAATTTGCAGATGACACCAAATTGGGAGGGAGTGTCAACCTGCTGGAAGGCAGGAGGGCTCTGCAGAGGAACCTGGATAGGCTGGAGAGTTGGGCTGATTCCAATGGAACGAAGTTCAACAAGGCCAAGTGCCGAGTCCTGCACTTTGGCTTCAACAACCCCTGCAGGGCACAGAGTGGCTGGAGAGCAGCCGGGCAGAAAGGGACCTGGGGGTGCTGATCGACAGGGAGCTGAACATGAGCCAGCAGTGTGCCCAGGTGGCCAAGAAGGCCAATGGCATCCTGGTCTGTATCAGGAACAGTGTGGCCAGCAGGATGAGGGAAGTGATCCCTCCCCTCTATTCAGCACTTGTGAGGCCACACCTTGAGTATTGTGTTCAGCTCTGGGCCCCTCAGTTCAGGAAAGACATTGAGGTGCTGGAGCAGGTCCAGAGAAGAGCAACCAGGCTGGTGAAGGGACTTGAGCACAAGTCCTGTGAGGAGAGGCTGAGGGAGCTGGGGTTGTTTAGCCTGGAGAAGAGGAGGCTCAGGGGTGACCTCATTGCTCTCTACAACTACCTGAGAGGAGGTTGTAGCCAGGTAGGAGTCAATCTCTTCTCCCAGGCAATCAGCAGTAGGACAAGAGGGCAAGGGCTTAAGCTATGTCGGGAGAGGTTTAGGTTGGATATTAGAAAGAAGTTCTTTACAGAGAGAGTGATCAGGCATTGGAATGGCCTGCCCAGAGAGGTGGTGGATTCACCATCCCTGGAGGTTTTTAAGATGAGGCTGGATGTGGCACTTAGTGCCATGGTCTACTGATCACAGTGGAGTTGGATCAAGGGTTGGACTTGATCTCAGAGGTCTCTTCCAACCCAGTTAATTCTATGGTTCTATGATTAAGACTACTGTCTCTAGTAGGTTTCCCATGACTTCAAGATTCCTTCTCATAGGGCATCTCTGAACATTTTCTGACTATTAAATTTCAGAGCAACCCATCTATCTAGGTTGGCCCAGGCCAGCTGGTGGCACTGCAAGTACCAATTTTATTCAGCATCCGCAAACTCAGAGAAGATGCTTTTAAAGGCAGGACAGAAAACATGTTTTCCAAAAACATTTATTTGTACTCTTGAGCTTGTGAGAAACCTGAGATATTGGTTTCAGTGTGACTCATGCAAATATTATATTTGAAAAATACGATTTTCACTAATCCAAAGTCCTTCCTTCTTTTTGAGTTTGCACACATCATTACACAAGTCATTGTTATAGCATAGTATGCTATTTTTAGATAGAACAGTAATGCTAAAAAAAATATAAAACAGGTTGCTATTTGGGTAGATAGGATGGAGATCTGAAACTAGTAAATCCACTAATGATTGACCTCCTGCTGTACTTTCAGCTGGTAAACTGTCATTTTTGTGCGTCATTTTGGCTGCTGCTCTGTGTATCTTCAATGAGTGAGGAAAAGACCCATAGCTTCTGCCTTTGGCTTGCCTTGCAGGCTGACTGTGGAGGACAGGTGGTGCATGGGGTGCTGCAGACAGACATCAGGCTCCCAGGCTGTGTGCACAGAGGGGACCATGTACTCTCACTGCTCACAGCAAAAAGACCATGGTCCGCACCGAAGAAGACAAGGGCTGCAATAAACAAATAGAGATAAAATGTTTATCTTCTTATTTCCTGAACTTCTACAAAATTAAGAGACCATTTCTGAGAAACTTACACTGGTAAACTGTTCTCTGTTGTGAGCAGCATCTTGCTGTCTTCACTCAAGGAGGAGTTTCATATTCTAGAGGCCCTAGTTTGCACAGTTTAAGAAAGCTGGACATTTCCTAGAAGCCGGAAGATTTTTGGCTACTAGAAATGCTAGAGATTTCCTCATGGTAAGAAAAACCACAAGCTTCTCCAATTACAAATATAATTGTAATTCACAATTAGAGGTTACAAGAAATAACATTTCCTGAAGAACACTCTTACCAAAACCAGTTTAAACCTGTAGTCATTGTTTGCAGGGCAGGAAGGATGCATTGTGTCTAATACCCCTTATGTGGATTACACATTGCCATTACTAAAAGAAAAATTCTTGAAACACCCTTGAAAGGCAAAGTGAAACATTTGGAATGAGAAATGCATTTCTCAAATGGCTTTTTCATCTTCTCCGTCATTCTGTCCCAAAGTATTCAAGACATATTGTCATCTGTCAGACTAAACAGAGAAAGGAAAACATTAGTCAATTCCTGAAATATTTCAGTGCCCACACATCCTCAGTTCTCATGACTTTTTTTCTTCAGCCATTTGTGTCAATGATATTATCTATTCAGAGAAGTATGAAGCAACAGTATAGAATGTTATTTTCTATAATGTCTTTCATTCCATGTACTGCCCCAAACAAACACTTTACCAAGTTAAATAACATACCTACGGAATTCGAATATTGCAAAAGGAGAGGCAAGGATAGTCCAGTGTTTTCTGCTGAAAATAGAATAGTAATGACAGCTTCTGGGGCTGTTACAGGATGTAAATGAGGGTGTTCTTGTAACTTCAGTTTCTGTATTTCAGGGACTTTGTTAAGGGCAGGATGCTCATGCAGAATTTGGAAGAGGGCAATTCCAAGGCAGGAAAATGGGGCAGAATGGCATTTCAGTTCTATTTAAACAGTTCAGCTCTATCCTGCTTTCTTGTTTGTATCTGATTGAATACAAAACTTAAAGGGATACACTTTTCCAGAGCAGCGTACATTGATGTAACTCTTAAATTTACAGTGTGATGCTGGTTTATATGAATTAGAGGTGTGATAAATCAAGAAAGTGGAATATTAGGAGTTTGTGAGTTTTTTGTAGTTGTGAGCTGACACTTTACTAAACCTATGAGATTTTTGGCACACTTAGGTAAGATACTACAATCTATTCCGAGCTTACCTTCCAGCACAGATCTGAACTTCATTTTGGTCTGAAGTTTTATGTTAATCCAGGTCTGAATTCTACTCTTTAGTGCATTTGTCTCACTTTTATCCTGCCCATACTGTGTGGATACAATATACAAATATTGTCTCACCACTTAATCTGTTAATGAATCACTGACTTTATAGAAATATATACAAAAGTAAATACAAAACCAGAATAGAGCACAATTACATCATAGTGAAATCCTTGGCAGCTGGCTCATTAAAACAGTCATGAAGATAATTTTTAATTCTGCATAAATATTAGTAGTAGATACCATAGCATTGTGCTTTCAAAAGAAAGTTATACATAACCAAATATTGGATTAGTCACATTCAGTGATTTATGAAAGTAGTCATCCTCATGGGAGCCAATAGCTAGACTTTTTCTCTTTGATATTTCATAGTCATTAAAAAGGTACCTCAAAATATGTATGCTTGACTTTGATACTAGCTTAAAATTACACTGGGAAATTCCCTGAAGACTAAGTGCCTACAGAAAGAAAGATCAATTTTTATAGTTATCTGGACACCGCAAAGGAGCACTGATGACACAAATAGGGTATAAACTCTTGTATAGTTGAATGTGTTTTCAGTTTTATACTACTAATGTAATTCTGTGAGTGAAAAATATAAATGTTATCTGTAAAATACAACAGTTCCTCTTGCAAGAGGCAGTCTTTTTATATTTAAAAAAAAATTAAAAAATTGAGAGTCACTATAGATTAATATATTTGTATTATTTAGGCATGAAATAAATCCTCACATAATCCAGAAACAGACATTACACTCCTTAACAATGTGTTCCATTAATTTAACAAGTATGGAAGAGCAGTGGTACTGAAAAGTTGTTAGTTGCTTGGTGTTTGAAGTTTTGCAATTCTGCCCCTGAATTTATGAATATAATTGTCAAATAATTCTACACTTTTTTGAATAAACAGTCTTGCTTTGGAAGAAGAACTGCAATGACAGTAAAAAAGTAATGACAGCAGCAGCTGGCATGGGTCTAAATGATACCTTTGAAAAGAAACTTGATATGAGAATGCTAACTGGTCAGCAGATTGCATAATATCACTTCAGCTTCAGCTAGAGGAATATGGAACAGTGTAAGACCCCAGGTCTTGAGCTATGGGATCACCAAAGGGTTTTACATTAAAATATACAAGGCTCCAAAAAAATTTGCCTGCCGAGTTATCAGAAGCGCCTTTGCTTCTTTTAACACTTTAAGAGAGAGTGTATAGGAGAAAAGCTGCACATATTTTCTCAGGGGGAACTTTTACTGGTAAACTTTAAGAAATAAGAGATGTAGGCTAAAGTTTAAAGGGTAACATTCAACCGAAACAAAGCATTCCACAAAGCACTGACTTGGCACATGCTAACCCATACAACTTAGAATTCCAACCCATTTAGTCCCACGTTACCCAAACTATTAAGAAAGGAGATTAAGAGAAGAAGTAAAGAATGAGAGAAAAGCAAGAGAAAAAACTACTACTAGAGAGTCCTGTGAGAGTCCAGCTTCCATGTGTACAGGTGTTAGGATTCAAACAAACATAGAGAGCACATGTTGCTGCTGTTATGTGCTTTGGTCCCACTGTGGTCACACCCATTGCTCCCAGGTGGGACTTCTGGTGTGCTGGAATCTGGGGCTGGGTTAGGGGCTCCGGGGTGTGGTATAGGCTGTGCTCCTCATGTCCAGTGACTGACAGCTGTTTCAGGGCTGCCCTAGGAGTCTCACAGGGGCTGGAATGTGGCACAGGGCATCACCTCACCTCTGTGAGATTTGACCTATTCTTCCCACCTCCCTACACACACTTGAGTTGGTCTAAGCCAATAATTAATATAATATTCCAGTGTCTCACAAACAGGAGGGTGAAACAAGTATTTCCTGCTGCTTTACCTGGTACTATTTGCCACCAGTACTATTATCACAAGTCTTTTTTGTGTGCTCTTTTTTCATCCCTGCAAATATTCTTCAAAGAAAAGTCAGGGACCTATAGAGCTAAGCTTAATACAGTTTTTGAAATATACTATAAAGAGCTGCAGGCCAGAATCCAACATGTGAGATAGTCCAATCACTCCCACTTATAGAAACAGAAATGATCACAATAACTAGTGACTCAAACTAGGTCCAGCTGGACAGCTAGAATCCTTAGGTGAATTAATAATTTTCTAAGGTGCTGAACAGAAAGCTATTTCTCTGTCTTCTGAAATAAGTTGTGAATGTCCCAAGGAACTGGAAATAACTGATAGTCCTCTTCATGTAAAACCTCATCTATTTTCCTTTTAACGTTCTCAGAAAATCAAAGTCTGACATGGCTATAACCAGTCTCAAAATCTGAGCTAAATACTCTGTGCTATACTGCTCAAGTGGAGAAGCAAAAAGGAAGTCATTCACTCTCCTACATATTATGGTGTATAGATACACAGTTACAGCATTCTTCAATTAAAAAAAGAATCTGAATTCAGTAGATCCAAATCTTTTTGGTATTTTTTTCTGCTGGTGTATCCACGTACAAGCAGTGATATTTTTGCTCTGAGAACATCTCCTGTAAGGACTGGATGTGTTTCAATGCTCACCATATGACTTAATTTTTCCAAAGAAATTATGAAAATATTTTGTAAAATCAAGGTCCAGCTAGCTTAGTGTCATGCCTCTAACCATGGCTAAATATGGTTGCCAAAAGAATTTCAGAATAGGGCAAATGTACAGATATTTCTACATCATACTTTCCCAACATTTTGGGATTTCCTAATGCAAGAATAATATTTCTCCACTAGTAATATAAATTATGTACCCATTACTTAGTTCTGGGGACTTGTTTTATGGAAAATAAATATATTCAGGTAAGCATGTACACACATACATATGGTTGTTGTTGGAGGCTTAATATGTATGTTAATAAATTCACATTTTAATGCCAAAGTGCCTTCTTGGTCTTCTTGGGCTATGGCAGAAAGGAGGCCTCCTACACATCAGCACACCAGTGCATGTGTAAAATTTTTACTGATTATCTGTTGAGTATCTGTGCTGGCTCAAAACATCCAGCCTCCATGTGTCCTCAAAAACCATGGACACTTGAAAAATCACAGAATCACAGAGAATCACAGAATCATGGAATCTTTAAGGTTGGAAGACACCTCTAAGATTATCTAGTCCAAGCATCAACTTAGCACCAGAATCACCCCTAAACCACATCACTAAGTGCCATATCCGGATGCCTCTTGAACACTTCTAGAGACTGTTACTCTACCACCTCCCTGGGCAACTTATTCTTTCTAATATCCAATCAGAACCTCTCCTGGCATGACTTAAGGCCAAGTGATTTCATTATACAAAATCGTAAAAAAAAAAAGTTGGGAGATTTTCATTGTTTTCTGAGTCTTAGATGTTCATTCGGAGAATATTTTTTGACCTTTTTTCCCCCCAAAGATTTAAAATAAAACTAGTTTCCAGTTCCTGAGGTGTCATGTAGCCACATCTTCAAATACCTTAAAGCCATAAATAAAGCAGCAAATACAGCTAGCGTTGACACAGCAAGTAATTTTTAGGTAAAAAGCTTCAGTCAGGCTTTCACAGCCACTGCTACATTCCTTCTTTATGATGCTTTAGAAGTTCCAGACAGAAGAGGAAGTGCTGAAATACTCAGAAAAAGGCTCTTCTCTGCCCCAGGATGGAGTCCTGTCTGGAACTTGGTATGAACCACTGTACCACGGAAGGGAGACTGTTCTTGGGCGAGACTGATTCTGGCTTCTACAAACCTATGGCAGCCGAAGACTTGAGCTAAGATGCAGGGCTATAGACTGTGACCTTTTGTGTGCATTCTTCCCATAATTATACAACAAAAATGCAGACTGTTATTTCTATCTTGCTAAATATCAGCTGTGAGTTTGAAACTGTCCAAGATCCAAACCAACACATTTTAACTTAAAAGCTAAAAGCTTAAAAAGTAGGCAAAAGCAACAAGTTGGAGATCAGGGATAGCAGTATGTCCTACAGAAAGAGGAACAAGACAATACTGAAGGAAATTTGTGTTTGTCGGGCAGAAACCGGACACTTTCTAAGACTTTCTAGGAAAAAGCAGTGTGGAATTGTTTTGGGATGTCAGAAAACTTTGACAGTCCTCAGGTGGGGAGAGCCTTTAGGAAGGTCAGACAATGGGTTGAGGGAAGGATTTGAAGAAGTCATCATTGTGAACTTTGCAGAAACTGTGAGGTAAGAGGTTAAGAAATAATAATAGAGAAACAAAAGTTATTTTATTTTTGAAATTATATTTGCCAGTGAAACTCTGTTATTTAATGAGAACAGGTGATAACAGTTCCTAAGAAAATATCATGATTCTTATAACCATTTAATCCTTGCTCACCTGTGTACATACAAAATCACAGTAGGAAGAGAGCTCTGGGTCGGTTCAGCGATCCTCTTTTTGGCATGAACCTGTGTTTGTCTTCCAGATGACTGGAGAAACTTATTGGGCAGTGTCTTCTATTCAGTGATAGCAGAGAAGATATCATAATTATTTCTGATATTTGGTTGGCTCTGTGCCTTCACCAAGCCATGGCTGCTGAGGTAGATAAGCAAAGCTTTACATCACCCTGACTGAGCTTTTCCTAGATAATAAGAAACACTTGCATAACATTAATCCAGGGCAGATTATCTACCTTGCAGGTATCTGGAGCTTTAGAAGGGCCTGGAGCACTTCAATAGCTAATTGGTTTGTGGTCACCATGGGTGTTATAAGCTAGAAGTGAAGTCTCTTCCCCTTCTGAGCATCTTCTGAAACACTTTTGTACCATATCCCTTTCATGCCACTTTATTAATTTCCTCCGGTTCTCAAAGTATCTTATACTTTTGTAAAAAAGGCTGAAGATTGAACTTAGTCTCATGATAAGAATTAACAGACACAGCAGCCTTCAATGAACTGGATTGAAGTCAAGTCTGTCGGCACAGCCCACTGGCATGCCAAAAAGATGAAGATGTGAGTTACGATGTATCTCCTGGGTGTTGTGATTTTTTTCTATGTGGAATACTCAAGGAGAAATATTAATGGTGCTTTAACGTATTACAGTTTGATGTATTATCTAGAAATCACATATTTTTGAACAGGTAATAAATGGAGATATTTTGCTCCCTGATAAAGAAATACCTTGACATACTAATTTGTTGTAATCAACACCTTTTCCAGACTTTTGTTACTTTCAGCTATAATTTTGTTAGGAAGGTGTTGTAGATCCAGAATGGGTCTCCTAATGAAGATGAAATGCAGTTGCAGAGCAGATATAGCCATGTGCAGGACCATCTACCTGATTCCAATGAGAAACCTAAACTTAAATCTCCAACATCCTAGAAACTGTTAGTGCTCTCTCTTCCCCCCACTCCCTTTAGGACCAAGCATCAGAGATTTATTTGAGGATTTATGTTTTGTATAGAATCTGGTAATATTTAAATGAATTATAGTCTAAAATGAATGTGCACAGAAAGAAAGATATATGATTTTTCAAGTATTTTTAAAGCAAATAGAACTTAAACCCATAAATTTGGGGAGTCACAGCTGTGCATTGTGACAGGAACAACAAAATTAAGTGAAAGAGTTTTCTTATTTTTCTTCTTGGTCATCCATCTTAAATCCTAATGTTTTTATTTGTGCAAATGTTGACACTGAAAATAGGATAATCAGGGTTTTAGTAGGATTTTACTGTGGTGAGAATGAAGTCCAGTGTTATCCAATGACTTTGTGAAGGAAATTATTAACTCTGCAGAGAGTCCTGAAGTGACTACAGACAAACTGGGAGAGAGCCAACAGAACTATAAGCAGAATTTATGTCTATCCATAATGTTTATTTTGGCACAAAGGGAAATGACTGAGCAAGTGCAAGAATAGGAAAAAATTGAACTTTGTCAGAAATTTTTTAGTGTTCTGAAGTGGCCTGTGAATAAATCAGCAAGAGAGCGAAAACTCCCAGGTATGTCCACAAAATTATCTCTCATTAGACAAAGGACCATGAAGAGTGGCTCTTCAGGTGAGTGAAGGCTACAGCTGAAGCGTGCCATGCTTTAGGGCAGGAACAGACTGCATTTTGGAAGTCAGTCTGAGTGTGGGAAATAGGGAGACAGTAGGGAGTGGGGTTAGTAACAGTGAAATAGGAAACAGTATTAGTAACACATTGAATACATTACTCTCCTGTGATAAATGAACAAGGGCATGTGTTGTGAGACTGGGAATTGTTTGCTTTCCAGGCTAGAGATAGATCTGATGTTATTGTATGTTGTCCTTGGATTTGGCAATATTACATCTCACCAAGAAAGGGTCATCTTTTCATTGCTTCTGTCACCTCTGGTGGGAGGCTGAAAGGGCTGATGCAGTAAAGCAGAAGTATATCCCTATGTGCTTGTTTTGATTTCAAAGCTTTAAGTTTGCTCCTCCTTTGCACTCTATGGAAAGCAGACCAGTGCAGAAGTACATAATCAGCTTCTGGATTGCCAAATAATAGAATTCCCTCATAAGTTGATGAGAGGATGGGCACTCAGGTGAAATAAGCTGTGGATCTGTAATTGGTTTTTTCCACGTATGTCCATTTTTTTTGTTAATTTGTTGTTTGTTTTTTAATACCTCAAAATGCAGAGATTTTTGCTTGTTTCTTACATTCATTATTCTAACATTCTTATTTTCTTATAAGCAAGGATCCATTATACTTTAGAAATTTTAATTTTAGAGCAAATATTTCAACACTTGTTTATTTTCTGCTAAACACAGGCCTGAAAAAGCATGTGTTTACAAAGTATTTTTGGGGTTGGGTTGAGAGTTGTGGCAACAAGAAAATCAAGGGTGGTTTGGGGGTTTTTGGGGGAGGGAGAGGTTTGAGTCAAGAAAAGACATTAGTACTTTTTGTGAAAATCACATCTTTGAGAAGAAAAACAATCTCAAATGTTTTCCAGTTCCCTACAGGTATAAGATGGAATAATAGTTATATTCCGCAAAATAGCTATGCTTCCTTTTGTAATAAAGTGGATAGAAGAGCTTTGATTTTAGCCGGATTAAAAAGGGAACACTGGTACTTGCTGTGAAATGTGTAACCTATAATGCAGCAGTAGAAGAGCTGCAAACAGACCCTTTTTCTCTACCCTGTGATACTCAGTTGGTCTCAGTACTTGGAAACACGATTCTGCATGTGTTTAACTTTTGATGCACGAATAATTCAACTGAAGTCAAGCTCACATGTGATTCCACACACCCTTCTTGGGAAAGTAGTCATTACTGTTGGGAATATTCCATGGAGCTACGTGTATAAGGGCCACCTATATCGAGAACAAACATAGACAGTGTTGCCAGGGAACCCCAGGAGCTTTGAGAGTGCACGACAGCAAAAACAGACTGAAAGGGTCTGTCCTGTACTGCTTACACTGCAGAAGTACACACTGTGGATTATAATCAGCCCCTTGAGGGCTGCCAGTTTATCCTGCCTGCATTTCACTGCAAATCATTTCTCTCTGCTGGGTGTATAGCCACTGTGACACTGCTGAGGTCATTTTACTTGAGCCAAGGTGGCAGTCACTACAACAAACGACTTATTTGGCAAAACATTGACAGCTTTATGGTGAAAGTAATTTCTGAGTACCTGGAGTCCAGCAAGTCCTTATGTATTTTTGTCTCAGATGTTTTAAAATATTTGGTTACACCATTAAAACTAGTCGATCAGGTAGATCATGTCAACCAGCTTTCTTTCTTCTCTATGTCACTTACAAACCCATCCTTGCATTAGGGTCAGAATATTGCTATTTTTAGCTTTCTCTCTGGTTGCTCTTGGGCCATGTCAACTACTTCTTTTCTGCTTTTTTTCACAGCTTCTTAAAAATCAAGACTCTTGTCTTCATCCTCAAGGCGTTTCTTAATTTAACACATCTAGAGGAGGACAGCTGAAGCTGCTGTTTAGGAAGACGGCCACAGACATCAAAGACTGGCTTTGCAAACTGTCTACTCTTTGCACCTTATTTTATTGTCATGGAGTTACCTCTACCTGACTTATCTGTGCATTTATTTTACCATTTTTCACCTGCTTTTCTGCTAAAATGTGGGATTTTTTTTTTTTTTAAATGAGCCAAAACACCACAATACTGACTCTTAGAATTGTAGAATATTGTGAGTTAGAATGGACCAACAAGGATCATCAAAGTCCAATTCCTGTCCCTGCACAGGACAGCCCCAAGAATCCCACCACGTGCCTGTTGTCCAGACATCCTCCGCAGTCACATCATGTGCCTGAGAGCATTATCCAAATGCTTCTTGAACTCTGGCAGGCTTAGTGCTGTGACCACTTCCCTGGGGAGTCTGTTCCAATGCCCAACCACCCCCTGGGTGAAGAACCTTATCTTAATATCGGGCCTAAACCTCCCCTGACACAGCGTTAGGCCATTCCCTCAGGTCCTGTCACCAGTCACCACAGAGAAGAGATCAGTGCCTGCCCCTACTCTTCCCCTCATGAGGAATCTGTAGACTGCAATGAGGTCTCCCCTTAATCTTCTCCAGGCTGAACAGACCAAGTGACCTCAGTTGATCCTTACATGGCTTCACCTCTAGAGCCTTCACCATCTTCATGTCCCCAGGTCCCTTTCCATGGCACTGGTTTCCAGCATCTCATTCCCCAGTCTGTACGTACATCTGGGGTTGCCCCATCCCAGATGCAGAATACAGCACTTTCCCTCATTGAACTTCACGTGGTTGGTGATTGCCCAGCCCTGTCATTGGTTCAGGTGTCTCTGCAGGGTCTCTCTGCCTTTGAGTGAATCAACAGCTTCTCCCAATTTAGTATTGGCAGACTTATTTTCAAAGCACTCTTGTGTGTTTTGCTTTTGCTGTATACAAGGCTTTACCAGTGGATACAGTAAAAGGTAATTGTATACATAAGGATTCGTGAGTCCAGTATAAGTGTATGCTGGCAGCTCTATTGCTTAGCTTTTGACTGTTGTGGAGTTAGCTCTCTGGGGTTTGTATGTGGATTCTTGAGATAATACAATGCAAATTACAAAAAAAGGAGGCAGGGCAATGAATTCACACTGCTTTGTCTTTTGGATCTGAAAATTATGGGTAGAGTCTTCTTAACAGCAAAGACAAAATGAAAGAAGTGGTGTTGGTGGTGAAAACAGACCATCTCCTGTTTCAGATACTAATTTAAAGTCAGGAGATAGAAATGCAGGGTAACTAGGAATGCCTTAATGGATTCCTGCCCTGCCATTAAAGCTTTGAGCTTCAATACATTTGTTCCAATCTTCACTGCTTCACAACAGTGTTACAGAGAGTAATTACTTGGCCATTGTTCATGGAATTAGTTTCTAACTGCAAATGAAGAACAATACAATTTTCTCAAATATGACTGAGTTTTACATAATGTTTTGATTCCATTTATATGAGTGTAATAATTTTCTATTTTGGTCTGGCTGCTTGGTGAAAGGCAAAAAGGGGTGCAAAGGAATTTTTGGAAAATGCTAGGAAATGCTTGTTAGGGAATTCATGGAAAACACTGGTATGAAAACTAGCCAGATGCTATAAAGTCTAGAATAAAACCAGGTTTAGTCAATGGAAACAGAGACCACCTTTAATAGACATGACCTGCCCTTAGGCAGCAGACCTGTGATGTTTAGAAGGAAAAAGTAAAGATAGTGAGACGTTTTAATTTCTTTCTTCCATCAAGATTGCTACTAATGCCTTTTCTCATAAAGTAGCAACAGTTTTATTTTATTTAAATTGATCTCTTAATTAAATGAAGAACAGAACTGCCTTTCGAAGCTTTTTATTTTTTTTTTCCTTTCTCTAAGATAAGATACCAGAGTAAAGTTATATATACAGAAGAACATGGACGTTCAGCAAATATGTAGTATATCTCATCTTTATTTCAGAAACCTCAACAGTGGACTCCCTCAATAGGCAGTAATCTGCAATACCAGATATGCTGAATATCCTGAAGAGTTCATGTAAGTGTAATAATATATTTAAATTGTTCTGGATATAGGGGATCACACCTTACTGTTTTTGTTAGAGGTTCATTCTTTCACATACTGGTACAGAACTGAGTTTTGAATGAGTTCTTATGAGCCTTGAAATTTTACTCAACCATGCAGTAATGTTCCAACTTTAAATACCACAGGAGACTTTCATTGTTTGAAGGGATGACAACTGAATAGTATGTTTGCACAGTAAGTTACAGAGATCTTGGGGAGTGTGAGGAGAACAAGGAGGGTGCATGTGTGTGTTGGCTGTTTTTCAGTATGTTCCCTGTATGCTCAGTGTGTTTGCTTGTGTGGTCTGCTTTCTGAACAACTGTTTTATTTTCTGTGTGTAGAACTTTAAATTTGAAAAAATACTGCCACTGGAGAGCTTCTCTAGGTGCTAGTATTGTCCTAGTTTTCTTAGCAACTGTGTGTATTGAAAATGTATAGATTTCCAGTACCTCAGTGACATAGAGAAGTATTGTCATTCCCATTTTAAGACAGAACATGTGCAACTTTTCAACATGACATAGTCTCTCTGTGTCAGGATGAAAATGAAACACACAGTTTCTGGATTTAAGCTCAGTTTTGGCATGATCTTCCCCTGCATTGGAAAGGAAGAAATTGTACTTTTTCTAATCCAGAATTAGAATTCTTCTTTTGCCTGTAAGTGCTCATTAACTTTTAACATACAAGTGACAAATACATGACCACAGTGCGGGATAGATCTTTGGCTGATGTACATTGATCTGACTCCACCAGAGTCATATGAAACTATGACAGTTGACAGCATCTGCTCAAATTCATTGCAAGAAATCATTCTCCTTAGTGCTATGAATGATTAACCAGCTCTTAGAAAAAAAATTAATACTAAAATCTGAATCCTTGGACTCTTAAATTTCTTCAAGTGTTGAGCTGTGACCTTCACTTAAGCTCTTTGAGTTCACACAGCATCATATCTTAACCCTTCTTTCCTATCTGACTTTATTCTTTCTCTTCAGTAGAGTCATCTTCAGAGCATTTGAGTGGGCCTTGGGCCTCCAGAAATCTGAGCTTAGTTCCCGGTCTTGCCACAGGCCTCCTGCAGGCAACACTTTATATTCCCTGCTTTCAGTGAGGTATGGACTTAGGACTATTGGCCTAGTGAATATGGGAGAAGAGACTTTGATTTACCTGTAACTCCAGTACTATTATGATGCAACTACGAATAATCATATTAATACTGTGTTTGTGTACATATACACACATAGAATCTCACTCGTGCCTGTGCCATAATTTGGACATATGGAAAGAAAAATAAATAATGTCAAAGTGTAATAATTTAGGACTTGTCAGGCTGATGGATGCTATCTCTTTGCACAATCTCTCGAAATCATGATGAAGTGCCTAGGCAGGGAAGGCACAATGCCCTGGAGCTGTGTGTGTTGGGTTTTCTTCTCCCCCACCCCTTATTTTCTGTTCTACTTTCTACCACTTCAAAAATTCTCAACCATTCTGCTATTCATCAATGCATATGCAAGTAACTAAATTAAAATAACTTCAGTTATGCTGAACAGAAGAAATTAATAATATCCATTGATACAATCACTGTTGTCCACATCAAAAAGATTTTAGCAGTAGACAGGATGCATAAATGAGAACCACATAGACAGCAGAACCTGGTATATATATGCTGATGATTAAAAAAAATCAAAATGCCTTTTAAATTTACAATTTAATTATCCTGTCATTCAAATAATTGCTTAAGCATTTTTTAATTGAATCTGAAGGAAGAAATTCAGTGAAAATTACAAAATACTGCACAAGTGATTGCTAAGTTCACTTCTGGATACACTGTTGTTGCTATTGTGGCAGTAACTGCTGTGATGGTGGTGACTGCTCTACTAGATGAAGACTCCTTTTGTGTTAGGTGCTACACAACAACTGGGTTCAGCAGTGAAGAGAAATTAGGCTCTAAGAACTACACTGTGAAACAAAGGCAGAAGAATCTATACTTAAGCAGAGAAGGGAAATGGGAATTCCTTCCTGTACCTCCAGAGCTGAAGACAGAGTTGAGGCAAAAACCCTAACAGTGATCTAAAAAAGAAATAAAATCCAGTCTTTAATGAAAACTAATCTTGCATGTTTACATATAGAAAAACTTGGGTAAATGAATAGAGAGGCCACAAAAAAGAAATCAATAAGACACATAAGCTAAAGTCTGTCAAGGCTAGGATTAGACCTTGTTACTTGACTCACAATTCCTTGCAGTTAGTAGATCATAGTGCATGACACCAGTCACTGTGTGTTTTCATCACCCATTCTCTGACTGATTAGTTATTTTGAATCAGTACAAACAATATACTTAGTCTACGGATTTTCCATTCCCCTAAAAGTCTGCTTTTCCTAATTCCCAGATAAACTGGAACACCTCCTGTAAGCATGATCATTATATGCTTTTCCATATTTAAAAGATAGAAGGAAATCTCTTAGGCTGTAAGAACAATGTCT
Source organism: Pyrocephalus nanus (assembly GCA_038380795.1). NCBI lineage: Eukaryota > Metazoa > Chordata > Aves > Passeriformes > Tyrannidae > Pyrocephalus > Pyrocephalus nanus. The sequence continues at coordinate 42,882,683 of CM076265.1, read as the reverse complement.
GGCTTGCCTGCCTTTTGTAGAAGCCTGAGTATTCAAAGTCAGTGTTTCTGCACTATACAGGAAAACACAGATTGTCTATGGTCAAATACCTCAAATATTTTAATGGAGTTTAGTGATCCTGCTCTTTTAGAGCAGATAATGTCAGCTGCAGCTTTTTTCATCATGGCTTTATTTTTTTTTCCCTCCAGAATCCATTTATTTTAGTGACTCAGCCACTTTTGCCAAAAATCTTCTTAGTTTTTTCTTCCTCACAATGGGACATAGAATGGTGTTGAAAGGTATTGTGGCTGGCATAGCCTGCAGGCACTGTGAAACTGGGTAGAATACTTCATCTCTTTCTCACTGTTTAATATTGGCTTACAGTCATACAGACTTATTAAAACAAAATGGAAAAAAAACAACCCACCCAAATATTCCAGCTTGATTTTTATCTGAGAGGGTTTCTGTGCCAAGAAGACACCTGGTTGGTTTCAAAGTGTTGTTTTCCAACATAGCCAGAATATTAATTATTTTTCTTTTCAAGACCCATGTCAGAATTTTGAACTCTGAACATCATATGCCTCTCCACAAACAAGGCAGATATATAGGATGACTTTTATTAATTGTCCCATCCTGAGACTGCAAGGTACTGACAAAAGGGCATAGTTGAATTAACCAGCTGAAGATCTGAAATATCCCTGAGTTGTTCTGCCTTTGCCTTTTCATCAACACACCCCAGGATCTCTACTTTCTTCATATTTCCAGCGTAGTTTCGGACTTCTGCCTAGTCTTTATCAGTTCTCTCTTAGTTTATGACCTTCAACATTTGGAGATGAACTCGTGAACTTGCCAGTTTCAAGCCCTATGATTATAGAATGATGCAAGAAGTAGGGAGCCAACTGGAAATTCAGTTTCAAAAGTGAAATTCAGAACTAAGGGCATATAATGAGCCCAAGGAGACATTTCCAGAAAAATAGCTTCAAAGTTCCTATCCTAGAAATGAAATTGTGGCTGTCAGTTGCTGTTATTACTGGCTAAATAGTGTTAGCAGGCTGAATGCTGGAAAACATGCTACACACATGAGGACCTCTGTGATCTTGCAACAAGATGTTTTTGCTGCAACCCTCTGGAGTAAAAAAAGGGGTGCCAAAACTTTACTGAGAGTTATCTACAGCAGAATGAGACTGAAATAACTGCTTTCTGGTGTTATGGTCCTACAAGAATGACACTGAGGCTGACTGCAAGCTTCTCTCCTGGTATTCCCAGTGAATTTTGGATTTACATCGTATTTAACTCAGCCTTAGGGACAATCTACTTGCCCAGGCAGTCTCTATCTCTCCAGTCATTTCTTTTGATAGCTTTGGTCCAAAAAGAAAGCCTGAGAGTTTCTCCTACTATGATTCTGATGTTGCTTCCAGTAGGTGTATATGGGATTTGTAGTCTGATCTGAAAGTGAGAGCAGGCTTTTGTATATCTGGCTGGGTCATAGGATTATCCTGGAATACAGAAGGTTCCTCAAGTGCTCTTTCAGATATGGTGGTTGTAACCTCTGAGAGCAAGGAGTATGTATAATACACCTTGTAAATGAGGACCTCAGAGTATAAGATTCTTTGTAGCCTTTTGTTACTTGTTCTTTCTATACCATAAAAATCTTTTCCTTAGTACACCGTGAAATTCATCCTGACTAGGATCTAGAATAGATTGTCAGAGTCATTTCATCCTATCATTGCAATGTATTTTTTCATTATGACGTCCTAGTTAATCTGTCATTTGATTTCAAAATCTTAGCAAAGTTGAGTCTGGGTGGTATGTGGATGAATGTCTTCCAAGAAAACATCAATATTGCAAAGGAAATAGCACTAGTGATTCATGACAAAATTATGATTCTTTGATTTGAAGTACTTTAGAAAAAATAAATCTTCTGTATTTTGAAGACGTAAAAAAGCTGAGTCATTCAATTCAGTGACAAGAGAAGAGGCAATAGACACAGACTGAAACAGAGGAAAGACCACTTTAGCAGAGAAAAACCCTTTTCATTGTGAAGGTGATCAAATACTGGAATACTGGAACCATGAGAGGTTATGGAGTCTGTCATGGAGATATTCAAAACTTGACTGGATAAGGCTCTGAGCAACCTGCTCTAGCTGGCCCTGCTTTGAGTAAGGATGATGGTCTAAATGATCTTTGACTGTTCCTTTAAAGGTCCATCACTCTGCGATTCTGTGTGATTATCTAGATAACTGAACCACAGAAATATGGAGGAAAACTAACTGCTATATTTTGTATTCCTCAGCAAACTGAGGTCCATGGAGTGATCTTTTGAGAATAAAATATAGGTGTTAAAAGCCTTTTGAACTCTAGAAATTGTAGGTTTGTCAAACCCTCTGCAAGAGAAGTGGCAGAGATCGCATGTCTTGAAATTTCTACCAGTTGAGACAATCCTTTCAGAATAATTGTAGAGAACAAGCTATTTTGGCATAGGAGTGGACTGCACGAGTCTCTGCCTGTTCAGGCATATTTCTATGATTCAGATATTTCAACACAAAGGGATACATGTTACTAAAGAATTACTTTATTTGTGTTATGTAGATGTACTTGTACATGTCAGGGACTCAAAATGTACTAGTTAAAATAAAAAGTCATCAGCAAGGGGAGTGACTGGGTAACTGCTGTTACTTGGAACAGTTTGAGCTAGATCTCTTATATTCTAGATTGCGTGAAGGATTTATCTGGGTAATGCCAGTGGGACATAGAAACGCAAAATGTGTGAGGCCAGGTTTGTTAGTCCAGCTGTGTCCTTCCTGGTGCCTGGAAAGCTTATCCATTCCTTACATATTTTGCTTATCTGTGGGACCTGAAATTAGAGGTTTTACTGGTTTTGTTGTTGTTCATACCTTCAAATATGACTGAAACATTTAGAGAAAGCTGGGCAGCAATGCCTTCCCAGCATAGTGTCCAAGTTCATAAGCTATTGCAGGAGGAAAGGGAAAAGGTCTCTGATTTAAGCAGCAAAGAAGTACTTCTGCTTACCTGATACACATAAAGGATTACTTTTTACTGTATGGTCCCTCATTAATTTTTATTAGTTGCTAGTCAACTCCTTAACTCAACTCACTCTAATTAATTAAAGTGATAAGATAGTACCCCAATACACCTATTAATACAAATGAGTGGAATCAACCTTGCCGCACACCTGTTCTCAGTAATCTGCACAAACACTAGTGAATTATCATTGCCTCTCAGAAATAACATCCACAATGACATCTTGTTATTCTTTTTTACTAGCTGATAGAGGCTCATGTTATCACATTGCACAGGATGCTTTGGAAAATACAATCACTGTGACTGTGAACTATGGCTGAACTTCATACATCTTGAACAGACAGCTCTAATTTGCTTGCAAACCCACCAGATCTGTCTGAATTTATCGCTTGAAGTGTTATAAAACAAAAGAATCTGAGAAATATCAAAAGATATTCATGTTTCCAATTTGGGACCATAAAGTACAAGAAAATCTCCCATTTTGCCCCTTTCTCACCCTCAATACTTGTTTAAAAATCTTTGTCTTGTTCAATAGATGTATTTCAGAGCTTAAGCTTTGGTCCTCTAAAATGACTGCTCAAGCCCAGAGCAGTATTTTGTATTTACTGGAAAAGACAAAACTGAAATCCTGACCAGTAGTTTCTTCTTCAGGCAGTGATCTCATGAAAGGTACTCTTGAATGTATGTAGACAAGCCGGTCCACCAAACACTTTCACCCAATCTGCCCAACCTAACAAACAGCATATCTTGGCATACAAAAGTAATCTAGAATTGCAGAGTTTTTGGTACCTATTCTTCCAGTTTTCTATGTGCTGCCACCTCAAATTTATAGTCTGCTGTCTTCTTGATATGATATTTGAAAACTCATGGCAGGCAGGTGAAGCCCCATGTCACTGGAAAAAGGGTAACATTGTACCCATCCTTAAAAAAAGGTAGAATGGAGTACCCTGGGAAGTATTGACCTGTCAGCCTCACCTTTGTGCTGGGAAGACCATGGAACAAATCCTCCTAGAAGTTATGCTAAGGCCCACAGAGGACGGGGAACTGATTTGGGGCAGCCAGCATAGCTTAACCAAGGGCAAGTCCTGCCTGACCCACCTGGTGGCCTTCTATGATGGAGTGACTTCATCAGTGAACAAGGGAAGGGCTGCAGATGCCATTTATCTGGACTTCTGTAAAGCCTTTGATGTGGTCCCTCACAACATCCTTCTCTCTAAATTAGAATGAGATGGATTCAATGGGTAGACTGTTAGGTTGATAAGGAATTGGTTGGATGGCTGCATCCAGAGGGTAGTGGTCAAGGGCTCAAAGTCCCAGTGAAGATCAGTGACCAGTGGTGTCCCTCAGGGGTCTGTATTTGGACTAGTGTTATTTAATATCTCCATTAATGACACAGATGAAGGGACTGAGCACACCCTCAGTAGGTTTAGGTTAGATAATAAGAAGAAACTCTTTGCTGTGAGGGTGGTGAGGCACTGGAATAGGTTGCCCACAGTAGTTGTGGATGTGCCATCTCTGGAAGTGTTCAAGGCCAGGTTGAATAGGGCTCTGAGCAATGTGGTCTAGTGGAAGGTGTCCCTGCCCATGGCAAGGGGGTTGGAACTGGATGATCTTTAAGGTCTGTTCCAACTCAAACCATTCTATGATTCTATGATTCCTCTGTACCACCTCCTACAAAGGAGAACATAACATCTCTAAGTGATACACTTTCCTACCTTTTCCATAGACAATTTTATAAGGTATTAGATGCAAGTAGCAATTTCTTGTTCATTTTTGTAAAATCTGCTGTCCAGAAATAAATATTTCATTGCTCTTGCACACTTACAGAATGCCTGCTAAAGACATGGTGTGCTTTCTGATATCCATATGTCACCAGTGACATCTGGAGAACATTAAGAAGAGACTAATATACCTCTGAAAAACAGAAAGGATGTTTTGTATATATTTAGTTAAAATATCTTTGGAACAGGTTGCTGGAAATGATTAGGAAAACTGATATACCAAACAATTCAGGAGAGGCAAGCACCTTCTTAGAAGGCACACAAAAATTGCTAAGAGACTTCTCCTAGTAAAGTAAGTGTGACTTTTTGCCTGAAAAGTTGATATCTCTGAAATAATGAAAAAGAGGAAAAAAGGAAAAAGCTGTGGCATATAATTTAGGTCTTGATCTTACAGCTTTTACTTGTGCAAGTAGTTTCACTGTTTTCCAAAGGTTTATTCCATGTGGTTAAGCATTATTTTTTCCTACGCTTAGATTACAGTGTTAGTTTCTAAATAATTTTCAAACATAAATGTGTTTGGGGACAGATCTTTCTCTTATTGAGGTCATGAGCAACACTTCTCACTTATTTCAAGTGTCCTTTAATCTTTTCAAGGCATTTTTAATTAAAATGAATTATTTACCCTGTGTACAGCACTTTGAAAGTACACGTAGCTACGTAAGTGCTGTGTTATTATTGTTCAGTTCATTATTATTATCTTTTACATTTCCCATAAAACTTGCTGTGACTTAGCTGCTGTTAATCTCCTTAGTTCTCAAGGAAAATTACCATTAGAAAATATTTTGACTTCTTTTTTTTTTTTTTTTTTTTTAAACCATGGCAAATTACTACTACTGCTGATTACAACAGTGATGATACTGTATGAGCACTAGCTGAACCAATGTGTAGATGGATTGTTGCTACACTTCTTTAATAAACTACTCTTATGATCTGCTGTACTGAACTTGATCATGATGGTCCTATTTGGAAGCACGGACACATGAAAATGATTTGTCATTGCTCCATTCTTTTTATAGCCACCAACACTGATGCACATTATGCATGCAAACAGATGCACCCTTAGAAAATGATAACTATACACCTGACTTGTACTGATGTCGGTGGTCACAAAAGGTACAGGGCAGTGAAAAGTCAAAAGCTGAAGGTATTTGCATAATGGCTGTCCATATGTGTTACAAGAATGGGACACTTAATCTAATGATGCCATAAGGAATTTGTTTCAGTATGAGTACAAGATGCTAGTTGCATTTGCAAATCCCTGCTTTTGAAGTTTCTAAATACATCTTGCTTAAAGTTAGGTGTGTGTATGCTTTTGTGTTTTGGAAGACATTTTCAGGCAGGTTTAGGAAAATGATCTCAAATTTTTGGTAAGAGATACAACTTTAACTTTTTTCATGTTAAATTAGAACCTTGCTAGCATCCTAAAACAGATACTTTGAATAATTATATTAATAACTATAAAAGCATACCACTAAAATTGTCAATAAAGTAACAAGTTTTTCAGAGTGCATATATATCTTATTCACATATATTCTCAATGTTTTGATGTAAAAAATGAATTTTACTACAGGCAAATATTGTGAATTAATAGGAGTGGAATCGGGTGATTCTTTGGATACGTCTAAGGCAAATACTGCACAACATTATTTAGGCTATGAAAATACTGGTCTTGCACTTAGTTGTCTTTTGGTTTATTTATAACAGAAGGACCAGAAAAATACTTGGAATTTTTGAAAGAAATATATAGCAATATATAGGATATAGTAGAATTTTTTAATTCCTAAATTAATAATTTTAATCCTACCTGTGCACAGTGAAGATGAGAACCCTTTATTCACTCACAATGAGACTTCATAAAGAAAATCACATAAAACCTGGAGAAGATTCTTGGTACTTTGACTATAAGGGAATAATAGGTTACTCTGTACATAACTCAAGCTATAATGAAACTTTACAGATGAATGACATTAATTTGTGTCTCTGCTGTATTATTCTGATGACTTGTGTTAGTAATATATGACACTTACATATCTTTCCTCTGAAGATGTAAAAAGCACTTAAAAGCTCACTTAAGTTTCATTAAAACCTGTGTTTGATACAAGTCTTTAGGTAAAAATAGATACATAGGAGAAACTGCGGCAGAGGTTTTCAGTGGCTTATTTAAATGCACTCAGTGAATTGCTTGCTGACTGGGGACAGGTTTTTGATTCCTAATCTGCCATTCCATCTAAAACACTTATTTCCACCACCACCACCAGGATTATTCTGATGTAAAGGGAATTACATTTAAGTTTCTGAATCACTACATTTTCTTTCACATGCCTGCTCAAATATTGTTAGGAGGAAATGAAAACTAATGTTCCTGGGTATATGCTCACAGCATTTATTGAAATGATCTCTCATGGTGAACCTCAGAACAAGCAGCTTTCATCATCTATAAAAACTTTACTTTTCCCAAGAGAAAGCTAGCTGCTTGGAAGGTTTTTTTCTTTTTCAGGTTAGGAAGGTGACATAACAGACCCTACAACAAGTATTTAGGCAACTATAAAGGACAAAATGCACTTGGAACAAAGGACGTGGAGGGGGGGAGATAAAAAGCAGAAGTCCTGGACCCTGTACCTGTGTTAGATTTAGCTATAAGACAAAGATTTTTTTTTTTTTTTTTAAGGAATTGCCCCATTTTATAAACTTACCTTTTTGGGGTACTATAACATTAGATCATCAAGGTCTTTACTTGACCCACTGTCATTGACCAACTTGTTGTGGGATCATCAAGTGAATAAAGACCTAAGAATCAACCCTTTTTTTTCTGTTTAATTCTGGATGTAATGATTCTTTGCTGTGATAAAAAGAGTAGAGAGATTTACTGAAATAAAAGAATTACAGACCCTGAAATTCAAGTCCTGGCTTGTGACTGCAAATTGCTGAATTTCTCAGAGACTGCCCTTTTCTCCACTTCTTTCTTTCAAATTTGCTATTTAAATTGAAGACCTTCAAGGAAGGGATTTTCTATAATATATACTAATACAACGTTTAGCATAGTTGATTATTTAACCTAAACATCTTATTTATGAGTGAAATGAACAAACCATAAAGAAATGAGCTTGAATCATGACCCTAACTGTGGGGAACTGTGGTAGGAGATGGATGGAAGAAGGCATGGGATTGTCCAAGTGTCACGGAATTCTAACCACCGAAACTGGAGACTGAAAGAACACACTTTTGCAAGGCATCCTAGGTCTAAATAATTTCTAAATAAAACAGGGTAATGGGATTAAAATGGATTAAAAAAAACCAAAAACCAACCAACCAACCAAACCAAAACAAAAAAGCAAAACAACTAAAGAACCCATAGTGGGAATGGAAAAGTTAAATTTCATCAGAATCAAAGCAGAAGTTTCAATAAAGTTGCTCTCTGAATGAGTCTGAAGTCAGTGTCAGCAGAAGACAGAAAACATTCTTATTTTTTACAGTACACAGTTCTTGAGTACTTTCTACTGCTCATATTATTGAGTTAGCATCCTGTCTAGCATCCCTATTATCTGTAGAAATACAGCTCATAATGTGAGGAGTGCTGTTTTTCATGTGAGAAATGAAGCATTATTGAAAAGAGTGAATTTTTTTTTTGAGAAGTGACTGACTTGAAATATTTTCTTCAATTTCTTTTGTTGCCAAAGTGCTGTAAAATACCCTCATGGGAAAAAAAGAGAAAAAGCACATAAATTTATACATATGTAACATCCCTCTATAGGAAGCAAAAAACTGGTTCTTGCATTATCATTTAGATTTCTTTAGGATGATAGAATTAACTTTTTCTAGTGTAGCAAAGAAAATGTTCTGTACGAACTGTATTTCAAACTGAAGAAAATATAATAAGAAAAAAACCCAAACCCCGAAACAAAAGCCTAGAATGAGCAGATGTTCTGAGTAGTTTAGGAAAAGCTAATGCCCTGGGGATAAGCTAGACTTTAAGCAATATTGTGCATATGTCCTATGTACATTTAACAGTTTTTAATAAAGAACCTGTGAAACTGAAGTAGTTAATTAAAGAAATGCCAGTCTTCAAATGGCCTGAAAGTAAATGTATAAAACCAAGTTGTTACGAGGAGTTTTGGACAGTTAAAATACAGCTTCATTCAAAGATTTGTAGTTTCTGTCATGAATACTGAAAATACTGAAATGAAAAAGAAGCCTTGGCTTTCAGTCTTTGATGTAAGAAGTTCCTTGTCCTCACTTATAGAGAGAAATTGCCCATGAATGTCTTACTGCCTCATCCAAGAAGACCTAGATATTTTCCCTGTTCCCAAGGATATCCCAAGAAGAACTGGATACTCATGGATATTCCAAGAAGCTGCAAACTTCTAGGATATTTTGGCTGCAAAGTCATGATTTCTAAAAGACGTACAAATGACGATAATAAACTATTGACAAAACTATGAGAGGAAAGGTTAGGCTGGAAATTTGAATTCTACTGAAGAAAACCTCAAAATTGTCTGACTTGACACTGAGCATGAATGGTATTTAGATGAGCTTCCACTGAAAACAAAACCCTGGTGAAACTGCTTGTAGCTGTCAGCTGGGATGATTATTCCACTACATTCTTGCTTGGCAGGATGGAAGACGGTTGAACTAAACAGTGTGTGTAAGGACATTAAGATGGCCATTTGTAATGTGTGAAATGTATAACAGAATTAAAGGATCTGATTTATAGATTAAGAAATATAGGAAAGTCATAGTTGGTTCTGACTTCAAGTTGGCAGTGGCATTAGGGTCTACAGTATAGACCAGGTCAATCTGAGATTTATACAGTTTGTTTATATGTTTTCAAAACACAGGTCTTTTATTACATTTTTGTACAATTTTGTACATTAAGCTGAAGAAGAAAATGGGGAGTTCAGTACCACTTTAATATTAAATGTGAGCAGGATGATGATAAAATAATAGATTTCTAATGGCTTCTATTTCATTACCCACCACTTCCTAGACTTTGATTGATAATTAGAGCATATAGTTACTAATCTCATGCAGCCAAGAGGCTAGTCTTGAGAAGAAACCTCCTCTCAGAAAGGCAAACTGCTACATTACTTACTGTAAGATATTTAATTTCTTTGTGTTCCAGTGCTCCAGATTGGAAGAGAATTCAATATTTGGGACAAAATGCATCAATTTGTATATCAGACCTACAAGGAAGTACTGTGGCTAAATTTTTTTTTTCTAGCTGGCTATCTTTTGATAAAGACTGGAAAAATCAGTTCTCAATCCACAGAAGATATGAACTATGCCATTGTCTTGGTTTGGAGAGAAGTGGTCAGAGAATAGGATTCAAGTACAAGGAAATAGGATTCTTAGCAATTTCTGGTTTTGACTTAACTACAAATACAGTAATAAGAACTTTTATTATGGCATTTCAGTACTTCTGCCTCCACTCCTACACAAAAATTATCTACAGAAGGTGAAACTTTAAAATATATGAGGATAGACAGAGGGAGATTGAAAGTTTGGGTCAGGTATAGCTTTCATCAACAACTGAAATTAATGTACAAACATGTAGCAAGAATGACAAGAGCACTTATTTAATTCAACTTTAGCACACTATATAAGAAGCTCTCCAGAGGGATACAATGAAGCAAAAGGTCAGTGGTTTCCTGGGAAAAAGGAAATGGCCCCTTCTCAGCTGAAAGAGCTGGGGCTGGATGGCTTTTCTAAAACTTTGAGCCAAATTGCTTAGAAACCACTACAGAGATAATAATAAAATGTTACACCCCTTGCACCTCCTCCCCATCCCCCCCACCCCCACATCTGTCTAGTGTTTTAGATGAGTAGGAATACATTACCATCATAACTTATTGATAGATATCCATATAGCTGACAGTATACTTCTAGTCATGGGAGAGGAAGACTTCAAATTCTAGTCCCAGCTTTCTTGGGAGTTTGGAGGTAATTTACAGAATATATACGTAGATGAAGTTGTTATCTTCTCATATTCAGTACATAAAAGTCTTTTTTCCTCTTCTTGTGTAATATTCAGAACATTTGGCCTGACTAATTTTAATTCTGACAAGGTCTTCTAATTGTCCTTATTTATAAATCCTGTTTTTCTTAAAACAAACTGCCCCATCTTTTAGGGTGGATAGGGTGTTTTGTTTTGTTCCAAAATTGTCTGACTCAGACAGGTGTGTTTTAGCGTCAAGTTCATTTGCTGTAGCTTATTGAAACAGGGAGATTATTTTTGTTTTGCATAGAAATTTGGGGATCATTAACGAAGGGATGTGGGGAATTCTTCTAGCCTCAAATTTGTCGCTATTATACAACCACACCCATGAGTCAATTTTTTCATTTTGCTGTCATACAATGAATGCAGGCTCTTAGGAGGTGCCAGACTGACAGCTTTGAAGCCAACAGAACAGGTTTTGCAGAGATATCAGCGGTCTCAGTTCTCCTTGTGCACTTCGATCTTTCTGAACCACAGTGGCTTGATTACAAGACAACCTCAGTTATAGACTGGTATATCTAAGTATAACTTCCCAACTCTTAAGATATTTTGTTCTTTCCCTATCCAGAAGTGACTCAATTATATGGCCTTTTTCTTCCTTAGTTCAAATGAATACTGTCCCAATATGGCATCTACTGGATGAAATGTCCTCTAATTGTAGTGCTGCCTAATGGACTGAGTGGGCAGTGAGGCTGACTTCCTTTTTCTGCACCAGGAACTTTACTCTAAATTGCCATGGGGAGCTGTTCCTGTGGGCAATTTGCATTCTCCTTACCTGTGCTCAGCCCCACTGCAGATAAACTTAAAGAATCAGGTCTTCTGGGCTATTAAATCAGCACCTCTCACAGCTGCCAGTTTCTCAGAATAATCAGATCTCAATTATGCAGCATAATGGCAAGGCAGAATAATCCAAATAAAACAAAACCAAGGCTTATACAAAAGTCAAATAAATTAGGCAGTAAGGATAGATTTAGTGTGTTCACCTTTGAAAGGCTGGTGGGCAGATTCTGTAGAGAACAGAGGCAGATGTAGGCAGAGGGGCTGGGTACCTGAAGGATGAACATTCAGATGTGGTGCTGTGGTCAGGAATGATAGAGGAAGGTAAGGCCTTCTGAATCCATATCATGGGTAATCTATTCAGGTAACATTGCAACTTCTCAGAATAATTTTATTTTTCATTGAACATATTATTTCTTTAAGAAAACATGCTGCTGATCCCAATCAAAAAGTGGAAATAGACACTCAGTCAATGACTGCTCCACAGCATTATAAGTGAAGGAATTGTTGCTGAGAGAAAGGGGTGATTTTTCTCTCTTGGCAAAGAGAAAAAATGAAGTTTTATGGGAGCTGCAAATTCTTGTTTGGCTGTAATAAACAAATTTTGCCCAGGGCCAGGAAGGCAAAGCTAAGCTAAACTTTTCTCCTCCCCATCTCTAGCCATATCATTCTGCAGCTGCACAATTCTCCAGGGATAAGCTCATGGACACACTAACTAGCTCTGAAACAAAAAGCTTCATTCTTTGTTTTTGGCAGTGAAAGCAGTGAGAAGTGGCAAGGCAGGCACGCAGGTTGTGCTGAATCCCTTGGGATGATTTCTCCCATGAACCTCCTGGGGGTAGGACCAGAGCAGCAGCCTTTCTTTCCTGTCGCTGTGCTGCAAAGAGTAACTGCATTCAAAATAGTCTTGCTTAGTCTGAGAAAATAAGGCTGAGTAAGGAAAATATCAATCAATCTACTTGTTTTGCACTCTGGGGTCTTGAACTTAGGTACCTAGATACAGTTTGATGGAGTACCACCGCAACTTACACAGGTAGTTCAGCCACAGGCAAATAAAGACCTACAGAATCAAGCACAAATTGTAAAATACGCTATCTGACGTGTAAAAAAGCTGGTATGGATCTACTATAAAATGATGGCCTGAGCAGTAGTAACTCCACCTCACATTTCCTATGTCCACGTACAGTTATCAAGAGAGTTGCAGTAAACAAACTTACTAGCTCCTCATGTCCTAGTCTTCATGCTACTGTGGTTGAAACTGGAAAGAAACATGACGCTATGCATGGATTCGGTTTTGATGGCGCTGAATTTTGTAAACATTAGAGAATATGAACATCTATACCGATACTGTTGACTTTAGCCACATACAAGGTTTAGTAACAGTGAAAGCTTTAATGTTGTTGGCTTTGCTCATTCCACCTTGACAAATTATGGATGATATGTTTAATTTCCCATTACTGAACCTGACTGCTCCTTAGATTACGAGAGGACTTTTATTTTCTTTTGCTGATGAAGAACTGAGGTACATTGTAGGGCTGTGCCCAAATTATATAGGAAGTTATGGCAGAGCAGGTAACTGAAATGAGCTTTAGCTGAACCCTATCTCAGTTCTTTCATGTGTAACTTCAACTACATCTAGTTCTTCTGCATGTATCAAATCTATCAAGTTTTCCTTCAAGAAAGTAAATGTCTCAAGGTCTGAAATATCTACCCTTTCTTCCTTTCTTCATGACCACCTGCAGGGAAATAGCAACAGACTGTTGGCTTCAAATGTGAGATTATGCTCTAGATACCAAACTTTCACAAAAGATGCAAATAGTGATTTCCCTTGCATTTTTAATATCTGAGATAAATAAACTCAAGGATCAATTGTTTCAGTCAAGAAGGAGAGAAACAGTATCAATAAGAAGCAGGGTTTAGCTTTCCTTCTCTGTTGAGGGCTGTTGGACTCTACTGTCAAGCTGCCTTGTGCTCTGCAGGGACAGACTGCTTATGAAGACAGCAATGGCAAAATAAATCTTTTTAAATTTATTTAGAAAAAGACTTATGTCTTTAAAGTTGGATTAGCGAGTTATCACCCGTCTCTTGACTGAAGCTCCCAAACACACAGTCTGCTGTAGTTCTGTTTAACTCGTTACAGACAGCCTGTCTTGTAGGCAAGGAAGGTGATGTATTAAATATGAACTACCATCTCACACCAGTGCTCCATGGGCTTCCTCCCCAGCTTCCGACACTTCAAAGCTCCATAGCTGTCTGGTCTCCAGCTGTCTTACAAACAACCTCTTCACCCATGAAGCATGCTGTGGGTAGGGGCAGTTGTTTCACAGGAACCTAGAATACATTATGTTCCCAGGGTAAGTTCTTGCCTGACTTTACCTCCAGGGAACAGGAAGAGCCTGAGCTGGACTGTCCTCAGAGCTGTTTGCAAACTGTTCTCAGACACAATGGCTGATGATTCATCTGGCACTGTCATCAACAATCTCTAGGCCTGCTGTTTAACAGACCTATGCAAAATAAAGAAAGGGGACCTTCCCAGACAGAATCATACATTTTTTAGTGGTGGATCTACAGAAGAGTAACCTAGGCTTAAGACTGCTTGTAATCAAGTGATTACATATGCTTGCCTGAGGTTAGACAGTAAGCTAGTTTAGCAGCTCTGGGGACCCTTGTTCCTGTCTTGTGCTCACATGACATGAGCACACTGACTCATCCATGTGTGGAGATACATAAATGCCTACTTATAACGTGTTTTTGCAAGTTTTAGTAATAAAGCCAGATCTGTGAGGTTGCAATCCTTCTATGGCAACAGAGCACTGTCATCACTAACATTTGACTTAAAATATCCTTTGAAGAAGCAACTCAGTTCCTTTTTTTTTTGTTTATGCTAGTAATGCAGAAGGTCACTGGTTTAATGTGTGCAACATTTTAATGTTATTTCTATTAATAAACATTTGCTGGAAGATATCCTGCCTGGGTAATATCTTTTGAAAATGCCTGAAATTATGCTACCTAAACAAACTTTTCTGTGGTGAGAACAAGACAAAGCATGGGGTGGCTTTTCTAAAGGTGAACATCCTAGTGTAATGACAGGCCAAGTGATATTGCAACATCTGAAAATGAAAGACCCCAGAGCAGGGAAAATAGATGGTGTCTACCCTCTGCAATTGATAGCAGTGAAAGGATAGTGATGACTGATGAAGACCAAGATATATTAATGAAGTAAGCTTGTACTAATCATTAAGGATGTGAGTTGACAGAGGTTAGATATCATGCTGGCATCTCTGGGAATGAAATGTATCCACATAGAGCCTACATAAGCACATAGGGAAGCCATCCTCTGAAAAACAAAATTATGGATGTCTGCAATATGAAATACATGAAATATTTACCTAAGAGATTTAAAACCATGCTAAAAAACCCAAACAAAACACATCTACTGTATCCCCCCCCAAAAAAAAAGTGAAAAAAGGACTAAATATTGGACTAAAAAGGTGAAACAAAGAGAAGTGCAACTTAACAAAACAAATCTTCAGCAGGGAATACCTGCAGCTGCTGAAACACACATGGCGCTGCCAGAGGAAATTTCTATTTTTTTCTTTACAAGATTTTAATCAAAAGTTAGTTATTCTTATTAGACTGGTGGATGTAAAAAGTTATCTTAGGGGCATATTAAAATCTTTGAACCTCAGTTGATTAATAGCATTAAAGGCTAAAGGATATTTTTCTTTAAGCAGGGAATTGTAGCTTAAAGACCCCAAATAGATAAAAACCTTTTTTTCTCTCTCTGCTCTTCTCTCACACATTGGTAGATGAAGTCAGAGCAGGGTGTTCACTCATGTTGCCAAGAAAACAACAAAAGATATTTAAACACTATACATGTACTTCATGCAGGTGGGAGGAAAATGTACAGAAGTGTGCCCTTTTTGGGATGCATCAACTCACATATCTTCCTGGAAAAGACAAAAGGAAAAAAAAAAAACCAACACAGCCTGAGAGAAAATGAGAGAAAAAAAAAAGATAAAAAATTCTGTGTTGCTCTGTCACCTTCCATGTCATATGAAAATACTTATTCCAAAATTTGGAAGCATTTTGTAAGAACAGTCAGAAGCATATTGGTTTTTTCTCTCTTTCCTTTTCAAAGCAAAGCAAAGTTCCACCCTTGCTCTCTGTCTCTCTTTCTCCTCTCTCTTAAGGAAAAAAAAAAAAAAAGTTTTGAGAATTTCATTTTTTTTCTATTCACTGCAGTCCTGGCCAAAGTAAAGCCCTCTTTTACATTGACGTCAAGATCTTTACTAAGATTAGGGTTTCATTTCTCTATTGCAGCAATTAGCTAGGGAATGTATAAAAGGCTTCAGGGAAGCAAGCTAGGACTCCAGAGGGGAGAGCACTTTGCACCATAGGCAGATAGCAAGAGAGAGTGCGAGAGGAGGAAGGCAGGAATACAGAAACGCGGAGTGGGGGGGGTGGGGTGGGCGGGGGAGGCAGAGAGGGAAAGAGAGGGAGGGAGGCAAGGAGGAAGGAACAGAAAGTTTATGTACATAAACCTTTTTTAAAAAGTATTGTTGCACCTGGTAGCTAGCTTTAGTGACACAGAAATTAGAGGTCTGTTCAGTGCTTAAATAGCTGAGAAACAATGGGATAGTGCAGGAAAGTTAACAATTAACAGTCTCAGCTTAAATTTTGTAACTGCAGGGAACTGGAAACACAGCTGCCTCTCTCTTCAACAAAAGCGGGTCTCCTGGTTAAGAGAAAAATTTTTAACATCTTAAATTCTGAAAAATAAGCAGCTCAGAGTTGAATGACTGTCGTTCAGTTATGGTTTTAACCAGCCTGCTAATACTTAACTATCTCTGCTCATTTTAAAAAAGAGCAGCTGAGGGAGGAATAGGGAGGCTTTTGAAATGCCTTTTACTTTGCTCTCTTAAATGAGGGTACAGAGCAATAAAGAGAGTTGAAGGCATCCAGCTGAAAAGACGCAGCAAAGAAGATGGGTCTGCTAAGTGTGGATTTGCTGATCACGCTTCAGATCTTGCCGGTCTTTTTCTCCAATTGCCTCTTCCTTGCGCTGTATGACTCTGTGATTCTCCTGAAGCACATGGTGCTGTTTCTGAGCCGCTCTAAGTCTGGGCGCGGTGAGTGGAGGAGGATGCTGACCTCGGAGGGGCTGCGCTGCGTCTGGAATAGCTTCCTCCTGGACGCCTACAAGCAGGTGAGTGCACAGGGATGGGGACTGTCAGCTTGGGATGGGTGAGCTGGGATGAGCATCCCGCTTGTCAGAGGAGAAGGAAAGGGAATGACTCTATGCAGTGCAGACTATCTCCTGTCTGATGTTAAGTTTGATGGGAGAGGTATAAGCTGAAGGGATCAGTACTTCTAAGTCGGGGCTAAGCATTCACGGGATTCTGGAGCTGCTGACTCTGCTCTGCCACTAACTGTGCAGCTGTGGCCATGTCACTCAGGTTAGGTGTGCCTCAGTTTCCTCATCAGCACGAATAATAATCCTCATATTTTTAAAGTATTTCAAGATCTTCATGTAAGAATAATTGTAAAATGCTCTAGATGTTTTCACAGCTGTTATTTGTTAGCTGTGTGAGATTCTCAGATACTATAAAATGTCTGCATCTTCAGATAGAGCTCCACAGAGATAGATGTCAGCTATGGTAACACAGAGAATTGTTTTGCTTAGAGTAAAACACAGAAATGAACCATTGTCATGACACTGGCTTTTTCTATTACTCATGTTAACTTTTATATTGGACAAAGCATCCAAGTAATAAAACTAGGCACGGAGTGAAATACTGACCTTTTTTCCTTCATGAAAACAGTGACAGAGGGATGTGTCAAGAGGTTAAAAATGAACTTGATTAGCTGTCGGACAGCTGCCTGGTGATTTAAGATAATAAAGCCAATAGCAGTTATGCAACATGTACTTTTATTTTCCTCTTAAGATTTCTTCAAACATTACCCAGTAGTGCTGCCCAGGTCTGATGAGGTAGCTATAGTTCCCTTTCATAGGTTAAAAAGGTGGACCCAAACCCATGAAATTTCTTGCACAGACCACCCAGTTAGTAAGTAGAAGAGCTGAATTCAGAGCTCTGTGGCTTTCGAAACAGTGCTTAGTCTGTTGATGTGTTGTCTTATTTAGACCATCTAATTTTAATATACCCCATGTGATATCATCCAAATGACAGGTCTCTTTTCTGAAACATTTCTTTTTGTATCATCTTCTCCCCCAATTCACTTTTTCACCTCTACAATGGCATTTTATTTCCTCTTATCTAAACATGTGAAGAGCTGGTGGTGTTGGTGTTTTCTGGCTTTGTGATATGGAATACAATCTGCTTAGCCTGAAACCCAAGACATGGAGACATTAATTTTCAGTGTAAGACAAATATAAATAACACTATCTTTTGCCAAATGGGTCAACCTCTTACTGCCACCTTAGGAATCATCCAGCTGGCTACCCAAATAAAATAATGCTGAATGAAGCCCACTATTCTCCTAGCCTGTTTAGTCTTTGTTTTTATTCCCTTCATAGACATTAACTACATTTTACAGTGGCCTTTGTAAATGGGTCGGTGAACACAATCATTCCCATTTTACAGACAAGGGAAGGCAGGACAGTTAACACATGACTTGGTCAAGGCTCCAGTGGAAGTCTGTAGCATGACTCTGTGACAGTCAAATTTCCAGTTTCCACATTTGCAACCTGTGTGCAGTCTGGGATCTGGAGAAGTTGTGAAGCTGTAAGAAACCTTATATTCATGAGATATTTTCAATCTCATTTTACTTAAATTACACAAAATGATTTAAAATTAAGATATTGCCTGCCTTTCTGTAGTTTCCAAACTAAGTCATGCTTTGCCTTTCCTTCAGTACTGTTGATGTCAACCATGGATGCTATAGGGATGATGACTCTGTGCTATTTTTGGTGTTGGTAATGAAACTCACCCCTTGAACTTTGGCAATTTTGTTCTCTCTCTTATCACCATTAAATGACCCAGGTCATTCAGGCCAATCAGGCTTTAAGGTCCCTAGAATGAAATCTGGGCCTCAATGAACTCGGCAGAAAAATACATATAAATATAACCAAATTTTATCACCTTGTTCCAAAAAGGGGAAAAAGTCCATTCATGACAGGTATCCTTAAAGTGAAAGGAATTGACCAACAGTTAATTCATGGAAAGACTCTGTTAGCAGAATTATGGGCCATAAGCACAGAAGATAATTGGAAAACCTTGATTGTCACAGAAAGGTACTTAAGTGTAGAAATCAAATTATAAAGGGGACACAATAAACTGAGGAACAATATTGGAAGAAGAGTCATCACCTCCTTTTGTTTCTGTAAGGAAGGAAAAGGAAAAAAGTTTCAGCTGAAAGGTTGTACTGGTAGAATTGAAAATGATTGAAACATATTCTGCTTTGTGACATGTTTAAAAAGCATGAAAAATAGTGAAATATATTAAAGAATGTCCCACAAAGTATATTTTTCATTACATTACCCTTTTCCAAATCCTGACTAGGAGTGCCCAGTTGTGATATCTTAATCTGAAACAATTAGGAAGGACAAGAAATGAAAATATCATGGAATCTGGATATTATACAGCATGCCAAAATGCAGTCAATACCATAACCACTAGTGCTTATTGCTCCAATTTACTAGCTGAAGTCAGAAATTAGCCAAGTACTTAAACAGGTACTTAAACTCATTCCATTGAGGAGTATTTATGAAATAACCACCATTTTCCAGCTTGAATAATAGAATTGCAGATGTCTGAGATAACCAAAGGTAGACAGCCACTTAGCAGAAGACTGAATCAAAAAAGTAACCATGTTTAGTTTTATTGTGTTTTGTGTGACTTAGATAGAACTCTTCCTGTGTACATTTTCATAACATTTTTCACAAAAGTACCTGATGTAAAATTTCTATTTACAGAAAAAATTATTGGAAGCCATTCCAGAAGAACACTGTGGGTAGATGCCATTTTCTAAATTAAAGTAAATTTATTACAAGAAAGGACCTCTTCCTTGAAAACACACAAACTGCCCCAGAATGATTTCTTTTTTTTTTCCCCAAGACTAATGCCTACAAGATATGACCTTGGAATGGTTAGAGTATATTTGAAAACAGCAATTCTGATGTATTTTCTCTTTTTCTAGAAACACTTTTTAATATCTTACTCAAACTTCAACTTTTTTTTCCTGCTTTTTCTTCTTAAGTATTATTGCACATGACTTTCTTGAGAGTAATCATTTCATGGATAAGATTACCTAGCAACAGTTGAAGATTTTAACATCCTCAGTGGGGAAACAATGTAAAATTTGTTGTATTATATATAGAGCATATTCAGTATTTTTTTATTGGAATATTCTATATGACTGTTTTTTTCCACATTTGAGAGTTCTATTGGAATCAAAATAGTTGCTCTTTTGTTTATTTTGATTTTTAATGTAAATTTTTTCAATGATTAATATATTTTTTTATTTTACTTCCTTAGTTCTCAGTTCAGTATTTGTCACACTCACTGTTGATACTGTCAACACTACACCAGGTTTGTGATTTATAGACCATCCTCCTATTATTTCCCAAGAGGCAAATGTGTCTTACATTACAAGGGATTCTTTAGACCAGATTAACTATTATAACAGAGATAAATAGAGCTAGCAGTCAAGTTAACTTTATATAATTGAAAGTGTGTAACAGTTTCATTTAAATATTCTTTTTCATATATGTATGTGTGTGTGTAAGAATTTACACTTCTGTGTTTGCATGTATAAAGATATATATACCTGTGTGTATCATCTGCCTCTATACTTGTACGTACATATATGCATAGAAACGCAAAAGTGCACATACATAAAGCTACATAATCTAGTCTTCCAGGAGTCAGTCCTCTCTCATTCTCTGTATATGTATACACTTACATGTGTGTGTATGTATACATATGTATGGATATGAATGCAGACACACCTACTGATGAGAGAGAAATAATAAAACTTTTGGGGAGGGTGTTAGTGTGACTTCTGCATGATTTACATAGACTATTTCTACAAATGCCAGTGAAGCATTTGTTTTACCCTACAGTATGTATATGGAATGTATCACACATCTGCAGAAATCCAGAAAAAAAGCTAGAGAAGTTTTGGGAAAAAAAAAAATTCCTTTTAAAAGCTTTTTTTACCTTCTTAATTCTGATGATTTATTTAGTACTGGGATGGATCGGCTTTCTAAGGTTTCAGGGGTGAGAAATCGTTATCTTACAGTGCTTTTAAAATGGGTTCAAAAAAGTTTGTGCCCATTCGCAAGTGCCCAGTGTTGAGGCCTCATGCTGGGATCATTTCCAGTGCCAGATATGAGCTCTGTGTTTCAGCAAGGCAGAGTTACCATTCCTGGTCTCCAGTAGAGAGCTCTAACATTATCCTTGAGGAGATCATCCCTCTTCTCCACCTCAGTGCAGGGTAGATAAGGCGAAGACCTTAATGACATCTCCCTGGAGCAGCCAAATCCTTAGGAATGCAGTGGTGCATCTATGGGGGCAACACACACGTGTGCACATAACACACTTGTGTGTAAACATGCGTCACAGGCCTTAGAGGGATGTTGGTATCTCAGGTGATGGATGGTGATAGGTGTGGTGTGTACTTGTACAGCTTTTTACTGCCTTTAGAGTGGGCCAGCAGCAAGCTCTGGCATGACAACCCCAACACAGGGGAATGGCTGGCACAGGATCCCAGATTAACAGCATAGGCCCAGCTTTGGATGTAGCAGCAAGTCAATTGGTTCAGTAAACACCCCGTGGGATTTTCCTGAGATTTCAGGGAGGAACAGTTAAATTACTTTGGCTACTTTTGCCTGCCTGATAAGTACAACTTCCAAAATAAATCCTTATGCAAAACAAAACTGTCCAAAAACTGACATGTTAAGCACATCCTGCATAGCATCATCACAAAAATATCTGTGAAAGTAATATAAAAGCATGAATCCTCTACCTATCTTTGGCTGTTCAGTAACTCTTTGCTTTTTGGGAAAATCTTTTAAAGGTTGGAACAAAGATATAACCTCCATACTTATTATTTGTATTTGTTTTGTCTGGCAAGGTAAGGAAGTGTCTCTCTCTGCACTTGATAGTGATAAAGGAAATTTGTGAAAGAAAGCCTGTTGTATAATTTCAGGGTTCAGAACTAGACATTGTGTGGTATTAAAATATTTTCTTGGTTTTACAAAGTTCAGCTTTAGCAGAATTGCTTTCATTGACATTTACAAAAGAAAACAATCTTGGAAGAACTGAGAAAAACAAAACAAAACCACAATTAAAACCTCTCCTGCAGGGTTATGAACAAAAATTCAACAGGATTTGGGCCTTTGTCATTATTATTAAAACATTGTCATTATTATAAATACATTATATATGAATAATCATGTTTGTTATAGTGGTGTCTGAGGACCAGCTTAGACCAGGGACCCATTGTACCCTAGGCAGTGCCCTAATAAAAGGAGCAGACGGTTGGTCCAATGGAAATTAGAAGTCAATCACTCAAGACAGACAAAAGATAGGAAAAGGAATATGAGATCTCATTATACTTATTTTATTTCATGGGGCTAACTTCACTTCTTCCACACCACCTCTTTGCAGTCCTCCATTTTCACCCTCATGTGAGAAAAACTGATGGAAAAAATACTTGCTTTGTTGTCAAAGCCTTGTGAAAAACCCCTTTGGCTGTGATAGACACAAAAAATTAGCTAACAGGCACAGTTCAGGAAAAGGATCGTACATGTTTCTTGTGCCCTGGCTCTACCTCTCTGGCAAAACCACTACTGTGTATTCCTAGGGTCCTCAAGCTGAGTTTTAAAAAAAAAATAAAACCCAACATCATCCAAATTAGACTCAAATGCCCTCCAGGTGCTGAAGCAAAGGCCTCTGTCATCTGTAGGTAGAGCCCACTAGGGCAGCCAGTGGCCCAGTGGCCATGTGTAGTAGGCCATGCTCCTATCTTGAGGGAAACATAAAGCCCTTAAAATGCTTTCTCTAGGTTCCTTGATCAGAGGAACTAATATTATCCATAAGAGTGCAAGGCAAAAGGCTCCTTTGTGCTTTCCCTATGCCATACATACTCATTTGTGGGACTGGCAGCTTTTAAATTGAGAAAACAACATTTGACTAGTTATTTTTATCTTGACTGTACCCTGTTGTCTCCCACTTCCCTCCCTCAGCTCTACACACCTGATCCTGAATAAAAGACTGTGGGAGAGCTCAACTCATTTCCAGTCCCTGCTCTCCAACTCATGTAATTGAGTCTCCTAAAGTAAGCTGCCATCTCACTAAGACAAATGAAGAGATTCTGCACCCCTACACTTCTCCAGACCAGGGTCTCCTGTGATTTTTATCAATTGTACAACTCTGGATCATATAAATAAAGACTAAATTAATAGTTTGTACAAATTTTCCACCCAGAGTCTGATTATGATTTGGATGAAAATATATCTAGCTAAGTGGGATTAAATCAAAGCAGAGAATTTGAAAAAGTGCAAAAGGCCCAGGGGGTTTAGTTCATTACCAATAGCTGCACTGCAGTCCCAAACATAGCATGTCCATACTTAAATGACTAATATCACTGTTAATTGTCTGGCAGCATCTATTTTCTTTAGGGGCAAATTGACACAGCCTGATAAGTCTGCCAAATTGTTTGAAAATCCCTGATTAAGGGAATGAAAGCTGTGTTCCAGTGCACAGGATATAAGGAAGGTTATGCTAAAGTTGATAAAAGTAAAACAAGAAAAAAGGAAAGGTATATGAGGAGAGGATATTTTGTCCATGGGGCTTTACCCAGTCCTTATGGAGAATGTACCACAAAGTTAGCAGTATGTGCTATTTCTAGCCTGCAGTTTATGAATAGGGCTTTCTCTTCTGCTCCTACATCTTCGTTTTGCAGACTGCGTGCTAAAGCATCAGCACGCTTGTTCCCTTTTCACTCTGCATGCAGACTCAGAACAAGCTGTCCAGCAAACACAAAATTCTCACAAATGATGAGAGTCACTGCTTTGGTGTTGGTGATTGCTTTTGCTGATGGCTGGGCTGGCTCTCAGATTTGGTTGGCCTACCTTGCGTGTCCCATGCAGACTGTGTGGGAGGGGATGCCTGCGTGCTGCCTGATTCCTACCTCATTCAGAAGGCTGGCACCGAATGCCCAAATGTTCACGCACAAAAGTACGTGATTATGGAAATGCTGGATTGCGTGTGAGGGGAATTCTGCTAGTTTGTTTCTCAGAATTTATATTTTGCCTGCTTTTGTGTAAGATTTCAAAAGCATTTTGGCTGAATACATGGGGGTTTTTGTTTGTTTTCTCATTGCATTGATTTTCTTTTCCAAGAGCTATTTTTTCTTTCAATAAATAACAACAAAGAAGACGGCCAAGGCCTACAATGCAGATGATCAGCAAGGATGATGTTGTCATCCTGTGTCAATCGGTTCAGAGTCTGGTGAAATAAACAGTCTCTTGGGAACGTCAGTGCTTCATCAAGACCAATTAGTGGAGATGCCGCTGCTGCTTATGTTTAAGCATTAACGACTGGGCAGGGCTGCTTTTTGGAGTGCCTGACACTGGCATGGAACAAGGCACCGACCTAATTACTTCTCTGCAAGAGCAGAAAATGCCTCGTGAATGCCTGCTTGGCAAGGATGTCTCATTAAGGGGAAAAAAACCCATCACAAGCACTCCTAGAAACAAAAATTAAAATGATAGGTAACCTGCGGACATGGGACTTACTTCATGACTGTGGGAAATGAAGAGAAAGTGACACAAGGTGATGTATAGATGTACAAGGGCTTCTTTGTACTTTGTTTCCTCAATCTCTATTTTTCTAGTCAGTAAGGAGTATGAGAGACAGAATGCAAACTTGCATTGTTGAAGAATAGTGAAATATATTGCCACTTTTGGTATCAATGTTAAATAGGATTTGAAGGGCATTCCCAAGTTGATTCTTATGAAAGTTGTTTTATTAGTCTATTCCTTCAGGGTTTGCAAACTTGCCTAGGAAATCAAGCATTTGGTAGACCTGAGTGAGGAGTTGACAATGAGGAACTTAAAATATAAAGCTTCTCTTTCTGCTTAAAGATGACCAAGAAGCAAACTGTGGTTTCCCAGTTCAAGAGCGTTGGCTAGATATTTTCAATCACAATAGTTTTGTTAAAATAAAACCAGAAGAGTAAGCGAAAATAGCTGCTCAGGTGTTTCTTTTGTCCTGAGCAGCTCTGTTCACTGCTGAGTTTTATGTGCTTCTTTTTGCCTTTATTTTTCTTTTCCTCTGAAGAGTGGAAGCAAATATCAGAAATTCAAAGTGTGCTCCTTAATTGTGATTTGTGAGATAAATAACATGCCACTACTTCTTTTCTTTGACTGGATGAGCGCACACTCCTAAATACTGAGGTCCATTATTCATACAGGGAGTGGGTGCAGCACAAATACTTACATGTCGGGCTTTGCCCAAAAGGCACATTTTGGGCAAGCTAGCTCTGAAAAACTATTTATGTGGTAGTGCAGGAACAGTTAAGCTTTCTAGGTAAAGACGGATCTAGAGTTTTTGCAGATATGCACATGATTTTTCTTGGGATGTGCCTTTTTTTGATAGTCACCAACTTATCACAAAATGCTGAGTTGTTTAGATGGCTTCTGGATTGAATGCGTTCCTCAGGATGGCTATGTGGATGCCACATGATCTTGACCTGTGTATTTCTTTGTTCAAGTGTGGCCCTTTACCTTACTCACTCCTGATTTGCCTATCTTACTTCACAGAATGGCACAGAGAAAAGAAGTGATCAACAGCTGAACAGAAGAGTACCTGCTACCTGCTAAGGTGTAGGTGGCCTTAAACACTGTAAGATGCTTAATGCTACTTCTTAAATGCAAGAGCCTGAGTCTCTGAGTCTGCCTCTCTCCAGACAGGTCATTTTTTCTTGAAAACTGGGATAGAGATCTTTTCTTTCTTTGAGTTTAGTGGACAGCACACTCACACAGCAGGTCCTAAACTCAGTTGTTCGAATCCTCTCGCTGTCAAAGGCAAAGAAGCACAAGGGTTTTTTTAAGCTGTTGCCAGGCTCTAGCAGAGAGCAATGCTGCAGGCACAGGTTTTCAGGGACAGGGGCACAACTGGCTGTGCTTTCTTGGGCCATCACTTGCTTCTCTTGCCTGTGGTGCAGCAGCACATCCTCTGCTTCCAGTGGCATGATGACCACATAGTTGACATGGCAAGGTCTGTGGGTCTCAGGCAGTCTTTCTTTCTGTGACTGTCTTTCTTGCTGATCTCTGAGTGAGAAAGTCAGCATGGTTTTGTTTCAATTTGCCTCACAGAAAATAGTCAAAATAATGCTTATATTGTGTGACAACATGCCCTGAGACCTCATATAGCTGTGAAGTCTGGCAGCTTTAAGGGCTGTGTCTTACAAACTTTGCTTTGGTTAGACTCTTGCTTTTGTTGCTATTCTGATGAAATAGTTCAGAGTCATGAATAACTAGATTTGTTCGAAGTAGTCAGGTTTCTCAGTGAGAAATGGAGGATTCAGTGTGAACAATCTACTTGCCTTTGGATCTGTTTGCAGCAGCAACTGCATGAGTTCTGTATTCAGCTGTTATCTCAGTTTCTTACTGTATCTGACTCACTAGGATACCCCATAATGTAATGTAAAATAGAAGTGTACCAAAAATCAGTTATTTATTCAGTTTTTACACAGTTCTCATTTAGCATTAACTTCTATAGACTGTAACTGCTGTAGTTTCAGAAAGAAATACATAAAATGTGAAAGACTTCTGAATTTGGCTCTGTATGTTTCCTTCAAAGCAAGACTTCTGAACATAATCAAATAGTGTATAGAGAGAGAAAGAGTCAGGGAAATACAAAGGATAATTGCATTGTTGTACTAGAGCTTGATGTTAAAGGCAGATACATAGGAATTGCTGTAGCAGAGCTCATTAAAAACTAATTGTGTTATGCAATAACGTGTTGTGGTTCTACAGTAGTTATCAGCTAAGGATCTTGGAGCCCTCTGCAGGCCCCACCTTATTCTGGCACTCCCTTCTGTGAGATGCTTAAATTCTGCCTTTTTTTTTCTTTAGATACGCAAGTAGAAATGGTCAAGCAAAATTTTTCCACAATTGCCTGTTGTGTCCAAGTTACATCTGGAGCTGGAGCTGATAGAGCAGTTTATTTTCACCTCATCCTATTTCAACCATCACATAAACCTTTGCCTTTTTGTGCTGTTTTCTTTTCCCCCAGTCATCTTGTAAAGAATCATTGCAGTATAAGGAAATGGGTCACTCAGTCACTGATGGAATTACTGCAAATTGGTTCGAAGAAATTTTAGACAGTGAAATCCTGGATGGTCCACTGGCAAAACAGAATGTACAATGAGTGGACATCTGCAAAGATCTCAGAGATCTCTTGTTTGGTACTCTGAGTATTTTCATTCTTGGACTGCAGGAAAGAAGAGAATAGATAACCATGAAATTTTCAAACTTCTGAAAATTGAGACGTACTGCATGTGTTGTGAAGATCAGGAATATAACGCAGAATGATTTCTGAGAACTGGAAAAATAGCTTAAAATGTAGAATTCAGTTCAATCAGGCTGAGTGCAAAGGATAAAATTCAGACTGATGAAGTACTCAAATCCATGATGGGAAGCAGCTAGAAAGGTAGAAAATGGACCTAGGCATTTCACTAGCTTTTAGCTTTTAGCTAGGCATTTCACTAGTTAATCCCCAATCAACAGTCTGCTGTTTTTGCAAAACAACCATGATGTCTCATAAAAAGTAAACACGTAGAATGTATAAACAGGTGTAGCCTGGGAACTACCCCATTACGTGAAGAAACTGTATGATTATTCTGAGAATTGGTAAATACACTGCTGAAGTTTTGAACACTGCACTTCAAGAAAGATGTGAACTAAGTGGAGACAACTCCTTGAAAATGTCAGTGAAAAAAATTCCTGTCTTGAAAATTTGTCTCACAAAGGAAAATTAGAAGAAATTTGAGATAGTCTGTCTGAAAGGAAATACGAATCTCCAAATACATCAGGGTGGACAGGGCTATGTGTGTAGTGGACAGGATAAGACAATTTGATCAAATTTTCTAACATTTTAACATTTCTCTGATCAAAATTTTTAACATTAATGAAGTAGTATGCCTGTCAGGAATGCTACATTTCTCTAAACTGTGAGTGGAGGAGGGCTAGATGAACTTTTTAAAACTGCTGCTTTTGATGATTTGTTGTATGCCCATGCTACTGTCCATGCAGCTAGTTAAGTGTGCTTTTGGAAAACAGTAGTCATGAGGATACTCCACAGGCAAGTCATACTAACTTGCTATATTTTAATTTGTTCTGCCATCAGGTCAAACTGGGAGGAGAAGCCCCTAACTCCAGTGTAATCCACATAGCCAAGGGCAGTGATGGTGGCAGTAGCAGCTGGAAGAATGTTGGTGGCAAGTGTGGAACCAAATGCCACCTTCTGGACTTTGCCAACTCTGAGCGGCCACTGGTGGTCAACTTCGGCTCAGCTACCTGACCACCATTCACAAGCCAGCTGTCGGCCTTCAGCAAGCTGGTGGAGGAGTTCTCTGGTGTGGCTGACTTTCTGTTGGTCTACATCGATGAAGCTCACCCATCAGATGGCTGGGCTGCTCCTGGAATCTCTCCCTCTTCATTCGAAGTTAAGAAACACAGGAACCAGGAAGAGAGATGTGCAGCTGCTCACCAGCTTCTGGAACACTTTTCCTTGCCACCTCAGTGCCAAGTGGTGGCTGACTGCATGGACAACAATGCCAACGTGGCCTACGGGGTTTCATTTGAGCGAGTATGCATTGTGCAGAGACAAAAAATTGCCTACCTGGGAGGCAAAGGCCCCTTTTTCTACAACCTGCAGGAAGTTCGGCTTTGGCTGGAACAAAACTTCAGCAAAAGATGAAATCCATTCTCTACAGAAGCTATGTTAACAGATATGTCCCTTTAAGGAGATGCAAAAGGGAAAAAAATGAGAACGTGTTGGTTTGAATAAAACCTTTCAGACGATCGCAGGAGAACACATTTGATAACAATTTCAAGTGAATGTCAATGAGGAAAAGAAAATTTAAAAAAATCTAGCTCCACAGAAACATTGTCTGAAAAAAAATCCCACTCCTGTGCTTGCTATAGAACAGAAGAGGTGAACAGGCTTCTGTGAAAAGGTGCTGCTGGCAAGCAGGAAGAGTGGTGAGATAAGACCTGTCTCCCAGGAACCCCTCTCATGATGTGTCAGCTCTGGGGTGAGCCAGAGGAAGCATTTCTGCTTGGAAGGCATTCCATGGAAAGCCAGTGCTGTGCATTATTTCAGAAATGCTTCTTTAGCCCCCTGTGGCCAATGCAAAGAACCTGGGAGGAGCAAGAAGTTTGCAATTGCTTGCATAGAAACGCAGTGGAGTGTAGTGATTGTCCTCTCTTAGTAGAGAAGTTATTGTTTAGGGACTGCAGGAACCACCATGCAGTGCATAGGTCAGGCAGACTGGCTGCTCAAATCAAGATGAACCATTGTCTGCTGGTATTTGTACTCTGTGGACATCTCTGCACAGCATATTAACTATGTAATGCTACCTATATGTTTGTATCTGGTATGCAGGCCTGTGCCTGCTGAGAAAGATGTTAAAATTTGTGGAGTTGGACCAAAAAGACAAAGGATATCCAATAAGCCCATTACCATTTGAAAACTAAAATAGTTAGACTATTTATAACAAAACATTGAGAACCATCTAGAGCATGCACCACGAGACAAAACTCAGCTGATGTCAACCAAACCTGCGGTTCTCAGAGCTGGCAACACACATTTAACAATATTCTCTGGTTCTCATCTCTATTTCTTTACCCCTCCTCCATCTGTTTCTCTCTAGCAATAGGCTTAAAGGTAATTTTTAGCTTCTAAAAAGATAACTTATTTCTCTCCTTTATTTTTATTTGAGATAATGACCTTGCAGGTGTATTTTGGGGATGGGGGAACTTATGCACAACTTTACCTCATTGAAATGGAAACCTATCCTGTCATTTACCCTGTTAAATGTAGTCATGCTGATTTTTGATGTCTTAGATACCTGAAGCTAGTTTATAGCTAGTTTATCTGAATATGATTATATGTTAGTTTATCTGCAGGTTAAGTTGTTTGTTGCCTTAGAATTGCTTAGCTGCAGTTCTGCTAACAGATAGTCTGTTTCACTCATGTTCTCAAAAACCTTCCCAGAAGGGAAACAGGGAGGACAAATAGTGTGAATTAATGTGAATGAGTGTAAAAGGTGGTAGAATTGTCCTTCAAATGGATCTGAGGAATTAATCTTATGTTTAAAGAGATACTGTGAACTTAGAGTATGCATTAAGTATTTCCAAAACTAAAATTATTTGATCAAGCCTAATGAAATGGCAGATTCACAATGAACTAACCCATTAGATCTGAAAAATGAAAACCCATATGGAAATGGACTATCCAAGCTTTCTCTCAACTTTGGCAGAAACATGAAACATATAAACAAAGTAAGTGGTGACTATCAAGTTAGTTCTTTTAATTTCTCATCCTGCCCATTGTCAGGAATATGATGTGTTGGCATACATAAATATTTCCATTTTCACAATGCCCATTAATATGGAGTATTTCTTCTTGCTAGGTTGTTGGTCAACATAGCTAATGTACAAGGAATTTGGAAATGTATTTTCAAGCACAGATCTGAAATAATGACAGTAACATGAGTGATTTCTCCCATACTCAGATTCATGCTTCCCATTCTCACATTTTCCTCAACACAGTGTTAAGCATATACACACACACACAGTTTGGTAATGTGTGTCAGAGAAGGGTGTAAAGAATGATCTTTAGATCTCCTGGTGAGCCCCATTGCTTAGAAGGCATGCGTCTCTGTGTGTGTATACATACGTATGCAGTTATGTATGCATTTGTATGTATATAATACATTTTTATGTAAGTATATACATATGCATGCACATATAAGTGATGTCTAAGACCCTTTATAAAAATTATTCTGTTCTCCCTTTGCTATTAATACTGTAACTCACTGCTCAGTGTGGAAGATTGTTATAGCTCTTCATGACTAACTGGGATATATAACTGAAATTTTTAAACCTAATATCATAGAAACAGTAATATAACCCAACTTCATGGTTTATTTAATCCAGTGTCCTACCTCTGACTGTATCAGATGCTTCAGGGGAAGGTGCAATAGTTACTTACAGAACTTTCTTTAGCTTCAGCCCTTATTATTTTTGCCTCTTCTAAAGTGATTGTTGATGTCTCATCATCCCTATGAGAGTCTGATCCTGAGTTTTGAAATCTAAATATTTTGTGAGGTGGAGGTTACTAAAGTCAAAAACCACCATGTTTAAGAACAAAGAAAACCAAAAGAAAACAGATTTTTTTTTTCAAATTTAAATTGACTACTTTTCAATGTCATTCTCATATCTTGCCATTATATGCTAATCCACCATAAACAGAAGTGATCCAAATTTTTCTTCTGTATGTCGGTCATTATAAAATATATATAGAAATTTATGTACTTTTTCTTTGTTTCTTAAGCCAAACAATAACTCATATTCTTATACAGGTCCATATTCTTTGCTTGTCCCTGAATCTCTTCTATTTTTGCTACACTGTCCTTTTACTTAGGTCAGTAAAGATGTAGACTTTAATCCAAGTGAAAATATGTATTGATATACGCAGCACATCTTTTCCTTATATCCTATTCTTCAGTCCTCTGAAACTTTCTTAATCCATAGCAACTCCACAGCCTTTGTAAAACTTAAACTGGTCTTTTCTTTTTTCCTCATTATATGGTTTAAGTCTGAACCGTTTATCTGGGAAATGCTGGACAATAATTTAGCACAGGTATTGAAACATGCCTTTAGTTCAGAGGAAAGAGCCTGAGTTAGTAATTCAATTTGTTAATACCCATTTGCATATCTAAAGTTAAAATTATTTGTCAAGTCCATTTTCTCCTTTTGAATTTCCATTATTGTGTCCTGTAATTCATAGATGCCTGTTCATCACATAGTATACAGAAATTATAAAATTGGCTCCTATAAATGAGAAATCCACATTGATTTTCCACAAGAAAAAGTGCACAAAAACTTCATTTCCTTTTTGGTAATATGGATTACTTTCCTACCTGAAACTTAAAGATAATCCAACCTCAGTGATTATCAAGACAAATAAAATTTGCAAATCCTTGAATTTCCCCCGAAAATTTCTGGTCAAGAAAGTAAGGCTTTCTTCAAAGAGAAATGGGCTTAGAGGAAAGAAAAAAAGTATTTTCTAAATGGCTGATAGAAACATAACTTTTTTTTTTTTTTTTGACAATATTAAAACTTTTTATGGAAAAAGTTTTAAACTAAACTTCATGAACTGTCCCCAGTTGATGATAAAAGTGGCCATATGTCAGATACAAAATTTTTTGTAACGGTGGGTTGTTTTGAGTCCAGGTAGAAATTTTACTGCTTCGCTAGCTTTGTTCTTCACAGCTCGTCTAGTCTGCTGTGAGACTGGATTTACTTCTGTCTCTTATTCTCACTGTTTCAGGGCACTATATCATATTACTTGAGGTGCTTCAGTGTGACATACATATTGAGCAAAAGCTCACAAAATAGGTGCCTGAAAGTATTCTGGAAGGCTACTGTATATAATAGAGACTCCAATACTGTGTCTCAGCATTAGTATGGGCAACTTCCAGTACTTTTTCATTTTGAGCAAGGTAAAAAGCTATTCTGGATTATCATTTTACATTGTTCTCTGTGCTTAGCATCTGTATTTAGCACTGTATAAAAGGAATGTAAGACGTTTTGTATGGATGACAATGATAGCATTTTTGCTCTTTCCTTGTGTAGACAACGACATAATTTTAAGGCAGCAGGAAAACTTGCCCTGTTTATTAAAAAAAAAGAAAATGTATTGTGAAGTATATTGTTGAACAGCTGTCTGAACACTGAAAAACAAAATTCAGTGATTTTTAGGAAGGTGATCTTGGTGGTGAAACCCACAAAGGTTCTCAAAAAGGTATCAGTGCTATGTGTTCAGGCGTGTGTGGGAAGCTATGTTTCTGCATCTGTGAAAGTGGCTTTTCTGTGATGTGGAGTATAGGTTTAAGAGTTTTTAAGACTTTCATTCAGTACTATAACCAAAGCAATAAGAGGTATCAGGTAGGGAATATTGGCCAGTTTTGTTCAAGTCGACACCATGTCTGTGACAAAACCGTATTCAGTGACCTTTGGGCCCCATGCGGAGTCTTTGGAGAAGAGAGATTGGGGTGACACAAGGGAGGGTGGTGTGCTTATGAAGATCGCTAATAAAAGAGTGATTAACTCAGTTAGCGTTCAGATGCCCTCACACTGGCATTCCTCTGTGCACCTTGGAGTTTCTGTATTTGAAAGAGGGGTCTCTTTGGGTCTGTTAATAAGATTGCCATGTTGTAGGTCCTGTGTGTACTGACTATGTGTTTGTCATTGCTTAAATGTTAAAAATATACTTTGCAGGAGAGCCAGCAAAATTTTGTTACAATATGGTGCTCCATGAAATATGCTTTCTAGATTTGTTTTTCCTGTATTATAATAAACGATAAAGGAAAATATACCTTTTCTGTGACTTCTTATTTTAACACGGGTTGCTAATACAAAGTGAAATTAGACATTAGACCAAGGAAATGTAAAACTGTATTTAATACAAAAGCCTATGCCATCCTAACTAGATCTAAAGTAATAGAAGCAAACTCCTTTATACGTGGTGGGATTAATTTAATATCTGACTAATCTTCAACTTTCAAGAAAGGTGAAGGGGAGGGAAACTGAGAGCTGCAAGGACTGTGGTTGAGTCTGCTTAGAATTGCACTGTTCAAAAAACATCTGCTTGAAGAAAGTATGCCAAGCTGTGTAGCATATGAAACCTGGACAAATCTGCTGTGAAGACATCAGCTTTAAATGCCACTCCCATTTCAACATACAGACAAAAGATCAAAAATAAAATTAAACCCACAGCTGAATAGCTGTTGCAAGAAAAAAAATCAGATGGAAAATGAGCAGCAGCTTCATAAATAAATTCAATTTGTGATTTAATTGTATTTTAGAAATTTCCTCCTCTTTGTTATCTTTTGTTATAAAAAACTTAATAGTACCCTGCATCTGAAAACTGCTTGTGAATATAGGTAAGAAAGAACATAATAAATCACCAAAGGGAAGGCCATGGAAAAGATTACATCCAAATGTCCCTAAGAGAAATGTTCATTACAGTATAGTTTTACAGCCCTCAGAACAATCAAATAAAGAACTCTCTCTACGTTATCTAGTTAACATCACAAAAATAATGCACAAAAGTACTGAAAGGAGACTTTTGAGATGTGAGAATATTCCTGTAGTCTAGCTGATAGTGATTATGACCTTTATATCAGTGGTTGCTATAAGGAGCTACTCAGTACTCTGGAAGAAATAAAAAGACCTTTCAGGACTTTCTTCTTATTTCACAGCTGCATAAATCAGGTGAAGGAAAATGTGATAAAATAACAGTTTTATTAGAAGATAGGATGTTTAATAAATAACTTATTAAAAAAATCAGACCACTCCCAAATATTTGTAAGAGTGGTTCATTTGATTTGTTTTTCTGGAATACTATACTTCATGGTAGAAGTAAAAAAAAGAAAATTTATTGTTTATAGAGCAATATTCTCAAGATGATTATACTGCTCAAGATCTTACTTTCTGACAGAGAATTTCCGAGACATAATAAACCTTTCCAAAATATAAACTTCAAGCAAAGGACCTAAATGTTGGTTGAAATGTTGGTTTAATCACAGACAAATCAACTCACTGTATATGTCTGTATGCTTCCAATGTTCATGTTAGCAAATCCACCAGCTTAAGTGTGTCTTACAGAGCTAATGTGAAATGGAAACACGTAGAGTGAGTATCCCGTTTAAATCCTTAAGGTCTGAAGATTTTTAAGCTTTGTTATGTGGCTTGACTAGAGAAGCAGAATCCTTTTAAGTCATATATATGAAACATATAAATACATCAAGTGTTTTAGTTCTTTCTAAGATAGAATTATTATATAAAATTAAATAAGTAATAAGCAGGAAAAAAATGGTCTCTGTAAATCAGTATTTCCCATATTTTGAATATGTGGATTAGTGTTATCCACAGAAAAGCTACCGTGACTTAGCTGTTGGTTAGGTGTGCAGGTAATAAGAGGGGAAGTTTTCTTCAAAAAGTTATCTTCTTTAGGAGTTAATCAATCTTTGATGTCCTTTAACCCTATTCATTTTCTCTTATACCTTTCCTGCACCTGATTTCCCATGTCTCTTTCCAACCTGTCATACCATTGGTGATGTTTCCCCCATTTCAGCCTTTGGTTTTGTGGAGTTTACTTAAGGCTACAGAAAAGCTGAGGTCTTCATTTCAAGTAGAAGGATTTTTAAAAGGATGACAGTTGTCTGAAGGTCAAGTGAGATAAGGAGAATACAGTTGTACTGTTTATCTGTGTGTTCTCAGTGCACTTCATCTGCATGTACATTTGTTCTCAAACATGCCAGCCTGGAGAGCTAAAATTTGTTTTCTGAGTGGTTTGTAACAACACAGCTATTTAGCTTCCTGAAGACTGGAGGGAGTGAACATACAGATTTTATTATCAGCCCTAGCTACCAGAGTTTGTATTTCCCTGTGTCTGCCAATATTTTGTAAAAACTCATAAGCCAACACTCACTCCAGCCTCACACAGGGTGAAGGTCTGAGCACTATGAGTACCACACATTAGACATGACCAGAAGTCTTATGAGACAAATCTTTCTGAGGTTTTCTCGGAGGTTCACAGGAAATTAGACCAATCCTTCCAAACCAGAAATTGGTGGCCTATGCTTGTAAATGAAAAGCACTTGCTTTATGAGGGAGGAAGGAAGTCTTGTTGCAGATGCTGATATGGAAGGAACAGCACATTTTTGCTAGCTGCAGAAGCTCTTTGTTAAGTGATCCTTGCAGATCTTCACAGGTGGACTGAATGGCAGGACTAAAACTGTCCAAAGCAGTTCACCCAAAGACTGAACACACCTAACAGAAAATAACATAGCTTTGTCAACAGTGCTTCCAGGGCATCGCAAAACATTTGAAAACCAGGAATGCAATTACTACAGAGTAATTTGATAACAACTAGGCTGGATGCCTTGACTGAAAGTGCATGTGTAATATCAAAACTATTTTCTCAGTATATTTCTCTTGCCTGTCACCACCATCAGTATAATGCTGCTCCTCTGTAGTTTAATACTATGGCAAACTGTCAAGCATCACACCCAACTCCTCTTGAATAGGTTGCGGCGACATCTTACTTCATATTGTGTGACACTGATGCGGAGCTGATTTGAAGTTCAGGTCATCCTATTTGTTATTGAGATGGATATTTCTGAGTCAACAGATCAAAAAACTTCCCACCACTGTTTTCAGCAGCGGAAGATCACAGTAGGTGAGGTTGGAAGAAAAAGTTCAACAGACCCTTTTTATTCCAATGGGACTTACTATATAATGTTAATTGCAAGAGTTTTTTCATTATATGTTTACTAACACATGAAAATCTGCATGAGACTTCCATTTGTATTTACTTAGGTTTCAGAAACTGTAAGTGTGACAAAGTCAGGGGTACTCCTTCCAGTTTATGACAGCTATTTGGAATTGCTTCTGTGAGTTGCTGAGGGAAGGAGAAAAATAGTCTTTGTCCTATATCATGATCCATGTCAATGTGAAGCAAAAGGAAGATTTTTCAGGGCACACAACAGTCATTTGTGACTTCTAAAGCCTTCCTTGTTACTGCCTCTGTTCTAGAGAAAGATCACCATGCCTTGAGAAGCATGCTGGAGTAACCCAGTGATGCTACTGTTCTATGAGATGCTTTTCCTTTAAAGGACATAATATCCCCTGAACTCACAACTTCATAGCAACAACAGAACCACTCCCATGCCCCCTCAGAAAAATCCCCAACACATAAAAGAAACCCCAAACTACAAAAAGCCAAAAATGGACCATGAGAACTAGGTAAGTTTCCATTCCCAAAATGAGTGCGGAGGAGGCTCTTCCTGTTGCAGTTATGCTGTTTTAATCAATTTCATGTTTTCTCCCACTACAGAAGTGAATGGGCTGCTTCAATGATTTAAACACTTACAGAGCTGGAGTAGCCTAGGCTAGCTGAATCTTTTTGCTGCCCCCTCCCCCTTTGTTTGGGGCCAGGTAAATAGATATAATAAGTCAGTACTAAGATTATTGCAGTCTAGATAATTACCTAGATACCATCTGCCAGTATTTTGTCAAGCTTCCTTCTATTAAAAAACCATTAGATTACATCTGACATTCATTTATGTACTGCAGATAAATCAGTTCACTTGACAGCTAAATAGGAACCCAAGTAACTATTTTTTAATTGTGTCTTCTGCCACATGTTGTCACTCGTGATATTTAATAGTTGATAATGCTTTAATTAAATATATCATAAATCTGTGTTGTCAATAGAAGAAAAGAACAGACGGTAATATTTTGATGGGGCTTTGAGTTTACTGTAGACTTACATTTTCATTGACATGCCATAAATAATTTGAAAAAACATATATATTTTTAAAATGCAGCGTGCATTACTTCTGATATTTAGAGAACAAGAACTGTTGTGTAAAGTTGTTGATACTTGAATTTTGAAGTAAAATTCAGAAGCATCTTTATTAAGGAAAAGGGCTTTCACATAATGTCTCAAAGATTTCTGTGTGCATTTTTGCAATAACTATTTTGCATGGAGTGGACAACTAAAATATAGGATATTCCTGTTAAGTGTGTCTATATGCTTAGACTATATAACTTTTATTTTTCACAGAATGAAAGAAAACAGTGCTAAGTTTCAAATTTAAAGACTGCTTATATCACCCTCTTTTTAGTTTTCATATCTCAGTATGTTAAAAAAATGCTGTGGAGTGTCCTGAGGATAACTCTACTGGAAATGTAATCACAGTTCATACAAGATCATACCACTTAGTTTGCTTTCTGACTCCTGGCAGACTGAACTGGAGATGCACATGAGTCACCACAGAATACAACAATCAGTGTCTCCTTCAGGGCAGTATGTAAGTTTACAAATAGGTCCATCATGTGATTAAAATTTCTTAAGGATTTATGGGCTTTAAAAAATTAAATGAGGTTAACCTAAATACAACTGATATAATAGAACTTCACAGTTCATACTTTCCATTATTCATCACTCTCTTTTGAAATATAATCTTCTGTGAATTTTTTTCCTCCAGAAACATTCCAGCCATGAATTCATTCCAGAGTTGTTGGGTTTTTCTGTTATTGCTTTTTTTTTCTTTTGTGGAAAATGTCAAGACACTTTGCTATTTCAGAATGTGGTAAAGAATAGATCAACATCCACACAGAGACACACAGACGCGTATTTTTACCATGGTAAAAAAAAGACACAATCACACTTAAACAAAAGAAGATGGCTGTACCAAGCATGACTGACATTTTTTACCTGATGTATTGTACATAAAAACTCTTAAGTAGAAATCTTCAGTAAAAATAATACTCGTGTAAGCTGTTGAAAACCTGTAGATGAGCATTTCATTCTGAGAAAGAAACCACATAATACAAACTTTAGTAGTACTTTCTACAGGCTAGGACTTTATCAGATTTTTAATCATAATTACAAAGGCCTGGGTTAACATGGAGGATGGCTTTTTTAAAAGAAGTATTCCAAAAGAAGCCAGAGCATATTAAAGGAATACCTCTAGAAGATATGTACCATCGAGTGTATCTCTATTTTCAGGAAAATTTTCTTGCCATGGGTAAAATAGCTCCTTGGCCAGCCAAACCTTCATTATGACTATCCAGCTATTTCTGTAGAACCTTGCTAAAACTATCTTTCTTTTTTTTTTTTTTTTTTTTTCTTTATTCTGTGTTCTCCCTGCATCTCTAAATAGGCAAATGTAATTTGCACCTTCTTTCATGAGCCTTTGGAGACACGTACACTTTCTTCCTATCCACCTTACTCTGCAAGGCTGTCTTACAGGTAACCTGTTTAGTGCAACAGCCTGTGCCAGTGTTTCTGGGGACATGCCAGCATACACAGTGTACACAGGGTCTGCATGCTCTGAACAGCGTGTTCTGGCTCTGCCTGCAGTTGTGCTTGTTGGGGCACATGCAGAAAGTAGACAGATCTTTGTTGCAGTGTGGACATGGTCTTTTCTGTCCAAAATACTGAATGGATTTTTTTTTTTTTTTGCAGAAATACGTGAATCATTAAGAATAAACAAATATCTTAGTTCATGTAAAATCTTCTCCTTCATCCAATGGACTGGATGGGAAAAAAGAGAGGTCTCAAACACCAGGAGTTTACAGGGCCGTTGAACAAAGGGACAGATGAGTTTGCAGGAGGACCACTCCCCCCACACCAATCATGCACAGTACATCAAGACATGAGCTGCTCAACTCATGTGTTGACATATTTTGTGCATTAGAAAATTACAACTTGTGACTTTATAAAACAATTTTAGAGAAATCAAAATGTTGCCAGAATATGAGGGAATGAGAGAAAGAAAGAAAAATCCCACAACTGAAGGTCTTCTTTAAGGAACTGAGAAGAATTAAAGATGCAAATCCATAAGCACTGTCTGCAGTGCTATGCAGTAGTTCTACAGCCTCACAATACTGTTACCAAAACTGGACATTGAGAAGTGTGGTTTTCCACTTTACACACTCAAAGTGTAATATTTAAGAAGGACATTGGCCACTGACATTTTAGTCAAGGAAAAATTTAGATTACTACAACAGAAAGTTAAGACAGGTAAGCTGCAAAAGACAAAATTTTCAGAAGAAACTCACCTGACATTATCATAAGGTTAATTATATTACAAAAGAAAGTTTCAAGAAAATTTAATTTTTTGTGATTAATCAACAATGCTAACAAACTTGATTAAGCTGACATTAAATAGTTGAATTTCAGAGTGATATAAACAACTTAGTTATTTTTAGTGTTCCTGAGAAAAAGTATGACAGAACTTTCAAACTTTTAAATTTAATTTAAGAGCCTGAATTCACCATGTGAAAATACCTGGAGCTTAGACACTATGCGAATCAGATCTAAATTAAGCACCTGGTACCAGGTTGACTCCAGAGCTAGTGCTCTCACCTCGAAGATGAAGACATGCTAGTAGAGCCTGCACCATGAGGGATTCAAAATGAAAGGCTGTTTGGCAAATTATTTTCTCAGTGCTCTATTGCCATTATAATTTCTGCAGATGTCAAGTAGACCCAATATTTCGCTACATTTTCCATGTAGTGAAGTTGTGTGACTGACCTTCACAGTTCTCTGGGCTTGGGATATAAAATTATGATCACTGACTAAAACTAAGAGTTTCTCAGGAACGAAGTAAAAAATTCTTGTTGTCCTCATTCCCAAAATTGCAAATAAATCTGGATAAGTATCTGGTAATCCAGTCTCAAGGAAAATAAGAAGTATAGCTGAAGACTGGCCCACTTATATGTGTTTAGTTAAGCAAACAGACAAATTGTCATTTTAATATACTTTTTGAGAAGTTATTAAAAAATGTGAGCACAGAGATAATATTTAGAAAAAAAAAAGGTAAGGAAAAAAGCAGAAAATAGCTGTACTCTACTGGCAGCATTCATCACAAGGTCATAGCTCTATTTGCCTTGTTCTTGCCTTCAACCTCTTGGAGCTTGTGTTGGTCTGCAGTTTAGGAGGAGGGTAAGCATCAGAGAAGACCAAAGAAGATAGTCATCCTTGGAATCAGTAGTGGAACAGTAGAATATTTACCAAATTAACTCTTTCTTCACCTTAAGTAATTGGATAGTATATTCCTGCAGATTTATTCGCAAGTCTTTGGAATGTCTCACCCTCAGCAAGGTCACTGACACCAAGGTGTTTGGTGCAGTCACCACTCTGGAGGGAAGGGATGTCATGCAGAGGGACCTTGACACTTTTGAGATGTGGGCAGAAGCAAATCTCATGAAGTTCAACAAAGCAAAGTGCAAGGTCCTACATCTGGGTCGCAGCAATCCCAGGTATACTTACAAACTGGGTAGAGAAGTGACTGAGAGCAGCACTGCAGAATGCTGGGGGTGATGGCTGATGAAAAATTCAACATGAATCAGTCCAGCAGTGTGTGCTCTCAGCCTAGAAAGTCAACCATGTCCTGGGCTGCATCAAAAGGAGTATGATCAGAATGTTGAAGAAGGTGGTTCTCCCCCTCTACTCTGTTATTGGGAGACACCACCTGGAGTGCTGCATACAGTTCTGGTGCCCCCAATATAAGAAAGACATGGAACGATTGGAGCAAGTCCAGAGGAGGGCCATGAAGTTGATTAGAGGGCTGGAGCAGCTCCCATATGAAGACAAGCTGAGAAACTTGGGGCTGCTTAACCCGGAGAAGAGAAGTTTGTGTGGAGAAGGTTCTGTGGTCCCTCACCCCAGAGAGGGACTCTGTCAGGAGCTGTAGTGATAGGACAAGGAGGAATGGGTACAAACTGAAAGAGAGGAAATTTAGGCTAAGTATAGGAAGAAATTCTTTACTGTGGGATACTGGAACAGATTGCCCAGGGAAATTGTTGATGCCCCAACCCTGGCAGTGTTCAAGGCCAGGTTGGACAAGGCCTCAAAGAACCTGGTCCAGTGGGAGGTATCCCTGCCCCTGGTAGTGGGGTTGGGACTAGATGATCTTTAACGTCCCTTCCAGCCCTTAACATTCTTTGATTGTTCAGTTCTAGGATTGTCCCCTGGAGAACATTATCCAGAGCTTTCTCCATTTCAGTTTTAAATGATAAGACACATAACTACTTTCCATTAGTATTTACAAGTTCAGTTACCTGTGAAGGTTTTTTTTTTTTTATTTGTTTGTTTGATTGTTTGTTTTTGTGTGGAGGTTTTTGTTGTTTGTTTGTGGTTTTTTCTTTTTTAGTTTAGAGTTTTTGTAGTTTTTTGTGGCTTTTTTTTTTTTTTTCCTGTCAGGCTAAAACTTTATTTCCCTTTTTTGGATTTTCCAAGACACTCAATCTCCCTTGTTATTAACTAAAAATCATGCAAAAAACCCATGTGCCTTTATCTAGGCTTTAATCCAACCCTATTCTCCCATGTTTTCTGTTTCTCAGCCTTTTCCTTTAAACCTTAGTCCACATTGACTAATCCAAAATCTATTTTAAAAATAACTTACATATAAATAAGGTTTAGAGCGTAGGATTTTGAAGATTCAAGGTATAAAAATCAATAGCCAACATTCTGTTTTGGTCTTTTGTAAATCCCAGAGCCATTCGCAAATATAATCGAGGTTTTGCTCATCCAAATTTTGCTTGGGATGCATATAAGCAAACACTTCGTAGTAGACTGTCCTCTGTTTATAAGAAAAAACAAGATGTGTTAAATTGGCCACTATAGGTCTTTAATGGAAACTGGTAATTAAGACAGAATATTCTATAGTAAATACTCACTGAATATCTTATTATGCTTTGGAAGTTACTTGTAGCGTGTTAGTTGATATTGATAACATTTACAACAAGAATTCAACTTTTCTGACTTATTTCCATAAAAGATAATAATCTTTTCTTTCCGCCACCACTTCAATATTACTCAGGGGAGCAAGAAAAACAC
Organism: Pyrocephalus nanus; assembly: GCA_038380795.1. Taxonomy (NCBI): domain Eukaryota; kingdom Metazoa; phylum Chordata; class Aves; order Passeriformes; family Tyrannidae; genus Pyrocephalus; species Pyrocephalus nanus. Next base: position 42,840,429 of record CM076265.1, on the reverse strand, counting down.
AGCTGCCCCTTTGGATGACTCTGTTACTTAAAAATAAATCTTTATTTCTTGCAACACTACATAGTTTCTGTTTCAGTTCTAGTTCTTCCAGATCTGACATTATTTCTGGACAATTTTTTATGCATTTATGTCGTTATAGATGACTACCTTTCATACAATAGGCACATGTAGGCCTTGTTGCTTCAGTAGCATTTTGATCCATGGGCATTTTTCTAAGAGTTTGGGGTTGTATTTTTTCTGAATAATTGGGCAGCTGCAGGATGTCAGATGATCAGTGGCCCAGCAGTTGGAACTGTTGATCTCTGAATTGGTATTGCACTAGAGATTCTCTAACACATGTGTAGAGACTGCTGCCAGGCAGGCCTCAGTGACCCTGGGCACTGCTGAATTTCTGTTAAGCTTGCACAAGAGGAGTGGTGTTTCCCCACTCTCTTTCAAAATATTAGTTTGCGCAAATCCCTTTTTCTTCCTTGCATCTGACCAGCTCTTGCCAGGTAGGGACTCAGTCCTGCTTATTTCAAGTGCAGCCCTGGCACTCTGGGCTTTCATGTGAAACTCAGGCACGGACTAGCTCTTTCTGGCTTTCTGTAGCAGGTGGTCAGAGAACAACTGCTGACAAGCTGGTTCTCAGTGCTGGTTTGGTAACAGTGTTGAGTGCTGCCTGCATGGCATGTGCACTGCTGAGCTGCGTGTGGAGGATGAGTCAGGTCAAGTGGAACTGGCATAACTCTAACCCAAACCTGGGTAAACAGTGAATCAAAAAGCTTTGTGATTGTGTAGAAGACCTTCCAAGTATATAGTCTATGGCATAGAAATGAATGATACTATCAGGACCTGTGTTCACATATAGGGACCAAAGTACTGCTCTTTGCTTTGTTGGCCATTAATTTATAAGGCCTACAGATTTTGGTGGTTTTTTTAACTAACTTTTGTGAAACTGCCTGGATATTTGTTGTTGTTGTTGTTTGTTTTGTTTTTGTTTGGTTTGGTTGTGTTTTTTTTGTTTTGTTTTGTTTTTTAAATTCTAAACAATATTTTGCAATGTTACAATCCTTTACTCCTTACCCTAAAACACGTGTGCATGCCCATACAGCAAAAGGCGTCTCATGCCTTTCCTATAATAAGGGGCTGAATTTCTAATGAATTCAGCTCACATACAGACAGCTCCATAAACTGCCGGATTCCCAGAAGAAGCTCACTTGCCAGTTTTATGAACTGGAGTAAATGGGACTAAGATTCTGCCATTAGAGTTTTGGGAACTCTTTGAGTATGCAAAATATGAGAGCTTTGCTTTATTGTTACATCAAACAGACACCAAAAATATTTGGAAATTATATAAGAAGAACCTTGATTTCAGGTGTCAGGCATTAAGGAAAAGTCCTCAGACTTACTCTTGTCTTCCTTAATACAGGCTAATACTACTTGCTTGTCTTTGAATGGCAGCAGTCTCTGAACTTGTCTCTTTTCTTGTTTACAGAGTAGGCCAGGCCTACTTTGAGTTTCTCCTAATCTGCAGCCCAGAAAAAGTGGAAATCTCATCAGACATATTAAATCTTTGCCTTCCCCTGGGGTTGTTATCGAATGAATGCCCTCCCTTTGAGCTTGCCTCATGACAATAAAAATGGCTTGTTCAGGACAGAAAAGTTATAGGCTTGTGTTTGTTTGTTTTTTTTACTGAAGAGATAAGGTGAGGCTTACACTTAGCCAACAAAAAGTATTTGCTTGTATTAATCAGGACCCGATCTGACTGTCTTGTAATGGTTTTGGTAAGTAAAAATATGTGTATGCATTGGCTGGAACAAATGAGACAGATGCAGATACTAGTGATACAGGGTTATTTTTGTTAGACAAAATAGAACTGTGCAGTTCATTGCAGAGGAACCCATACTTCTTGATGCTGATCAGCTTTGGAAAAAGTCTTGATCTTCGACTATTGTGATGGCTGGGCCAATTATGATTTTTCAAACAGAAGAAAATTTTTGAAAGAATGTGGATTTGCACCAAAAAAATATCAACCACAGAATTAGCAAAGTTGAGAATGGAAAACACTAAGACATCTTTGCATGTTAAACCCCTAAAATTCTACAAATCTACTCTAGTCTGTTTGACACCCTATGAGGACAGAAAACTAATAGGCTCAGTTCATCCAGTACTCAGTTTTTCTCTTGTTTAATAACAGCCTTATTTGAGAGGAAACTCTCCCACCTTCTTTAATTTACCAAATAATAACTAATTGCTAAATCAATCTTGAGGCAGGTGTAAATTTACACTGCCCTTGATGCAGCAGGCACAAAAGGACTTTGATTTCTAAGCTAGTGCTTCTAGCTGAGGGCTTGGTTGTGGAGCTGCCTCTGTAGAGGCATACAAGAAGAGGTTTTATTTTCTCGTGTCTTCTTACATAAAAGTCTGGACATAGTGCAAGGTGTGTGCTCCTGGTAAAGGCTTGGGCTATTCTTTAGGGAGAGGGGGGCAATAGTGACTATACTTTAGGATTATGGCTTCTTCCAAAATCTGAAAGAGCATATTGCTTATACTAGATCACTAGATCAATTCCAGATGTGCCAATATGCTGGCAGGGACCAAGAAATTTCTAGAGGATAGAAGCTTTTACCTCTCTTTATATACATTGCCCCCTAGCAGACTTCCCCTGCATTCTATAGGAGAATATTTTTTTTTAAACTCAAGTTATGTTGGTACTTACAGTGCTGATGATCCATTCTGCCCTGTTGAGGGACCTAAAAAGCAGTCTTTAAAACAGCATTTGGCATTCAAATAAATATCCCACAACAAAGGTAATAGTCACTGATCATCCCTATGCTTCAGGCTGACTTCCCTCAAATTTTTTCAGCTTAAAGCTGTGATGGTCATGGCCTGGGGTGTATCACAGACATCCTGTATTTGTCCTCAGAATTATTACAACAACTGAGCTGTGCAGGAACAATGAGATGGTGGGAAAGGGCTCTCCATCTGAGGGGAATGACTTCTTTGCAACTGGTACTTAAGTTTGGAATATGTCATGCCAGGAGACTTAGTAACGTGACAACAGTTAAATGACTGCTTTAGCTACTACATAGTAAGTGGGGTACTCTCAGACATAGTCTGGTCGTTGGCTTTGAGAGTTCCTTGCTTTGAGTTAGCTAATATTCTGAATACGTGCACAGGAAAATCTGAGCACAGAATCAATCACTAGGGACTTTGTCAAGGTTAAACAGTGAATTAGTTGTAGTGATTAATTACATCTCACCTCTTAATTCCTGAGCAATTAGAGAATCATACTGCCTTGCAAAACAATTCCCATGCCTTCCTTTTATTCCTCCACACTCTTTTCCCACAGACCTCCTTGAAAGCTCAAGTGTGGACATGCTGTTTTCCAGCCTGGAGTCAAGACTTGCAAAGAGTCATCTGTGCATTTCATTTCTCTGGCTGTTCTGAGACAGTTAGTGGCTGTTTAGCCTGGAGAGCCAAATAGCTCTGGGGCAAAGTAATCTGTCTCCATGCATGGTTTGCAACTAAAATATTGTAATACAGAAGAAACCTGAAGCACTGGATGTGTCCTTCTGATACTGTAACACTCAAGCAAGTAGGATATGTTTGAGACATGCCAGCTTCTTAATCCAAAAAGTCTACATGATAAATATCATAGAGTAGGTTAGAACAAGACATCTCTTGCCTTCCCCTTATAACATAGCATTTTCACACTTGCAGAGCAGCAAATTTGTGTAGTATGTATCTATATTAGAGAGGGTTTCTTTTCCCTGTGTTGTCAAAAAGCTGTAGAAGAAATCAAAGGGTTAAAACAATTTCAGATTTCTGTGTTCAGATTGGGGCTTTTGCCTTTTCTTTAGCAGGCTAAACTCTGTGATTTGGAGGTTCTCAGCATCAGTTTATTAATGAGGAAAAAAAGGCAGGAAATGCACAGCTGAAATTACAGTCGTTTGACCTATTGTGAAGTCCTAGGATGTGAGTTTGTCAGCCTTTCAAGTCCAGCTCTGTGAGAGGAACCTTTAAGAGATCTGTTAGTTTTGTCATGTTAGGTTTGATTTATGAGAAAAGATTCTAAATCTGGTTTAATTTTGAGATGCTGAAAGAGAAAGATCTAGCAGTCTGAAAAAATTGTGTGATCTGAATACCAAGAAAAGAGAAATCAGGGGAAAGGAAATCTTTAGGATGGTAGGGCAGGATAAATATAAGCAAGGGAAAACTGAGATGGAACATAATAAGAAAAATCCTGAAATTAAAATATGTTCAGCAGAGTTGCAAGTATAGTTGCATAATCCTAGCTCTTTAGAACATTCAACATTAGATTAGAAATACACCACAAATATAGCTATTTATTTATACGTTCTATCTTTAGACTCTATCCAAAATACCTACCTACACTTTTTTTTAGAGGACTTCTCACTGCAGTACCAGAAAGGGGCTTGGGGGCAACCTTCTGGGGCAGGGAAGTAGTCTACATGGCCTATGTACATTTTTTGAACACAAGTTCTAGAGCCCAGTCCTCTCGCTTTATCATATCACTGTGAGCATATTCCCTTGTAAATAGGTGGGATTTCGTGGGAACACATCCTGATAAAAACTTTATTTCGCTCCCTCAAATCAAAAAATGTTTCCATGTAACCTTACAGCTATCCAAACTTAAACTAGATTTTCAGATCCCCAAACCTAGTTTAACCTGAATGAAAGTGGCACCACTTCTCCCTCTGCCATGTAGGAAGCACTTACAGGTCATTATATTACAAAGCTAAACTTCCCACTTGGTTTTCCTGTGTAAACTTTATGTATGTCCTAAACCTGATATATCTTTTACATTGGTGAAAATTTGACTTTTCTGCATTGTATTAAGTGGAGGCAATAGAATTCTCTCCAGTACTAGTATGCTGTCTAATTATTTTTTATATTATTATTACTTAAGTTTTCTTCAAACTGTGGCTTTAAACACAAAGCAGAAGGTAAATTTGGATCTGTTCCAAGTTTGGAGCATCAGCAGATTTGCGAGACCTGAGTAATTAATTTGTTTTTTAAGTTATTTAAGCTGGCAGGCAGAATTTAGCCATTACCAGGATTTTGTATTATATTTCTATTCCCTTACACACTGCCAACTGCTAACAGCACATGGAGCTAATTCTAGGTGGCCCAGCTTCTGGAATCTGCAGGCTGAATTAGTTGAAAAGGACTTAAGACACAGTGCCCAAATGTGTGGCTTTTTTTAGATGGTAAGTCATCCTGCAGTTTAAGGCTAGAAATGGATCCAGACAAACATCCCCGAACTGGTGAAGAAATATGGATACAAATTTTGAAACTAATATTTTTCTCTACTGGAAAAGAACCCCCTAATTTTCTGTTTATCCTGTTCCTCCTTTCCTAACAAAGCAGCATTTTTCTGATCATGTGAATTTTATTTACTGACTACCAACTAATTGCATGGTGAATAACTGGATGGCTTTGCAGGACTGGAAATGGAATACTGACTCCTTAACCTGTAGGTGAGTATTTCAGCCCTGTGCTGCCCCAGCAGATTGCTCTGAAATACCTACTGCACACCATGTGGTGGGATTCAGCCCAGTGGAGCCAAGCATGTGCTTCGTAAGGAACCACTTAGCTCTGTTGGCAGCCTTGGGAAAAGAGCAAGGACAAAATGGGTCTTAGGAAGAATGTCCCTCTTACTAACTACTCATTGTCTGGATGGACTGTATGTACAGCTATCTGAAAACATAGGAGTACTTGTAGTAATCGAAATCTCAATTTGTTCACGCTGAGTACCTGCTGAGCTCTGTTATCTTTCACTGACACTAGATGAAAATTAAATATTTGATTTAGCTGCATGACTTTAGGTAACTGCCTAAATCACTGCTGGAAAAGTAAATATGATTTTAAAAGAAAAACTTGTAGCACAGAAAACGCCAGAAGGAAACAGTACTCGGCACTCCTTTAGCTGAGAGAGAGGAACAATTCCTGACATTTCTCAGCAGCGGATCTTTTCTTTCTGACACAGTAGCAGTTGATTAGTTACCCTGAGCTGTTATAATCTGCACCAGGTCCCACTAAAATCCCAGGTTTTTTTTGCTTAAGAAGGAATGGTGAAAAAATGCAGCCCAGCTGTTACAATATAGAAACTTACAACACGAGCAAAGCTTGTAAAAAGAAGCCCAGCACAGAGAGAGCTTTTATTCATATGGATAAAGGTTTTCTTCATTTTCTTTTTCCCTTTTTTTCTAAAAATCTCATGGAACTTTTTACTCCTATGGTTTTTTGCAAATCTTCCCCTTGTTGCTGGGAGATTTAAAACAAACAGCCAAACAACGAAGAGTATTTAATGAACTCTGATTTACCCTGCTATTAACTGAGAGAATTTCTAGGTTTCCCACTTCCCCATTTGGCCTAAAATCACAAAAATAACCTCATCTTATTATAATTCTGTTTCACAACTCGTTTTTCACTGCTTAATTCCACTCTAGACTGGATTTTTCTTTCTTATTAGTTCTCGTTTTCTCCCTACAACACATGTATCCACTCTTCCTCTGTCACAAACAAGCTTGCTCACACACCCCCACACAACCATGCTCACATACATCAGGAGTGGTTTACAGCTCAAATTGAAAGATGCTTCTTAACAAAAAATCCCCCCAAAACAGCAAAACCTTTCATTGTTTCTGATGTGGAACACAACTAAGAAAACAAAGGAAACCAGAGTGGGCAGTAAAACTCTTGCGGTCTGCAAGCTCAGCTGTGGGAAATGTGGTGTTAATTTGTCTTATTTTAAAACCACTAATGCCTCTCATAGAACTTAAAAGAACATTTTGTTTACTTAAAAAAAATAAAAAAAAAAAAAAATCTGATGACTTCATTATATGGGATCCATTTGGGTTCTTTCTTTTTCTTAACTAGGAAAGTTTGTAGGAAAACAGGATATTTGTCACTGAAGAGGTTGTCTGCTACTTATTTCCCATATAAACTTCCTGCTGCTGCTCCTTCAGAAACTACTGTCTAATCTACTTTTGTCCCAGGCCTTTAACTCTGCACCTGGTGCCCAAACCATGGACTTTCAAAATGAGTTTGCCCTACTGTATCACCCCTGCCCTTAATTTCTTTAGAACCCACTGGCTGGGTCACCTGTCAAGTTTGTCCTCATCCTTCCCTTGAACAATCATTTTGTTCACCTCTATCTCTCAAATTTCTCTGTTTCCTCTCATGTTATTCTTCATAGTACCTGAACTTGAACCGTCACCACCTTCTGTTGTAGCCTGTGGGAAGGAGGTCCTTGCTTTTGTGGATGTTTCAGCACTGTCTCAATGCACACAGAAAACACCCACAGCCTTGCAAATCTGCTTGGAAATTTGATTTCCTGTTTTCTTTGACTTCATAACTACTCCTTTCATTCTTGCATTAGTACACTTGTTATGACCTTCCTTCTCTAGTTTAGTGTCTATGTAGCATGGTAATGACATGCCACTTTTTTTTTTTTTTTCTAATGTGATAAAATGCTATTTTTCTCAATCAGGGCAGATTACACAGTCACTGTGTATTAAAAGGTCAATGTACAAATACCTTATGCAGGTATTGATCAGTCTGGAAGCTGGTGATATTTTTGTAATGCCCTGGTGACACAATGATCAAACCGATTAGGCCATAAATGATGAGGACATGCACTTCTGTCAGTTCAGCTCCTGGAATAGCCCTCCAGGCCCCAGCCTCGCAGTGTTCTGGATAAATGTGCTTTGAGTTCGTTGTAAAACTCCAGGTCAATGGACTGCCGAGTAGTCAAACAAAGCAAAATGTCCTGACCATGTGCAAAGCCAGCCCTCCTGCTTGTGCTGCAGGTGAAATCAAGGCAGGGAAATGTGAGCAGTTGGCAGACCTAGAGCAAATTTCTTTTCAGGTTGTCTGTGATGAAGGTGAGTTGTTCCTTCTCACTGGTGACATGCTTTCCACTCCTGTCTGGCAATTTGACTGGCTGCTCTTCACTGCTTATTACTATCCAGATAGTCTCAGGTCTGATATATTTTGATTTGGAAGAGGTTTTTATCTAATTCTTTGTAGAACATAATCACAGTAAAACATCTTCAAAGAGAAAGCCTGAATGTGTCCAGCACCAACTACTGGGGCTATTGTAATGGCTTGAACAAATGAAGCTAAACCTTGAGGCCATTTGAAGAGTGTGACAAGTGTGGGTGATGGTCATGGTGTAACAGCTTGCTTATTATGCGTGTCACACCGGGAGCACTACACACCAACTTTTTTCCACCTGAATGGTGTGCCAGAACTTGGGGCCAAAATTTAGTCCTAACTGTTTCAGGCTCTGATTACCTGGGAGATGCTCCTTTTTTGCAGTGTCGCATATCCAGAGCTGCTGACGAGGGAGCTGAAGTGGGAATGCGTCAAGACGACGTTTGTGGCAGCACACTCTGTATCACAGCCTGCATTGGCTCACTTGCTAGGCAACCTCTGAATGCTGGCTTTCTCAAGTGTTTGGGAGGAGGTGAACTGATCTCCTTTTGAGCATGGCTAGAACAGAGCAGCTCTGATCCTGAATCATTATTCTGCCACCGATTAATTAACAATGGGAACAGTTTATTCATTAACTGAACTTGTCTCTCTTCTCTGCTTTAATTTGGCAAAAGCAATTAAGTACTAAGGTTGATGCACCAGAGTGTAATTACACAAACATCTAGTCCCAAAGCCCTGTACCTTTCTTTATGTAAGGATGGCATTAACACACCTGTAATGTAAACTTCCTGCAACTCTCCTGCAAGAGCTTATAGGGATGAGGCTGTGGAGAGTGAACAGTGTGGATGCAGTGTTGGCACCCACACACCACAGAAGCTGGGCATGGGCCAAGATCAGCATGCATACGCAGCTGGTACATCAGGCCCTGCATGGATTTAGCAGTTGCTATGCATCTGTGGAACTAGTAATGGAGCACAACAGCTTTGCATGGAAGGAATTTCATTCTCATCTTCTATCTTTCTAAAAGCCCTCTTTGTAAGTGCAGCTACTCGTATGTGCTGCAGTAGCAGAGAAGAGGTTTTGCTATGTATGTAAGAATTGCTAGATCTATTATTGACATGTACCTGCCCTCTGGATGGAAGGCACTTTCTAGCATTGTGGTCCCTTGGCCCACACCAATTCCTAGCACTCAAAATGGATGAGAAAAACACTACCAGGTGAATGAGCAACTGGTTTTAGCCTGCTGAGAAGGGCTACTTTCAAGTTGCACGTGATTAAAATTTGTAATGATTTCCAGCCTTCTGAGGAACCGCTGGACAGCTATAGCCAAAAAGGGATTCTAGGTTTGAGATATCTTGGCAGCTGGAGGGATAAGGTGTTGAATGGTCATTAACTGATGCAGACTGACAGAATCTCTAAAGCAAAAGGAAAAGCAGCTCAGGGGGAGTAAGATGTGTGATTTTCTCTGAATTTATTTTTCTCTGCTGTTGCTTATCATAGCCCACTGATTCTGTAGTAAGGTATTTTTTTGTAGCATAGATTTTCTAGTTTCTTTGCAAACTCAGGTTTCATTTTTCCAGGAGTGAGTTCAAACATTCAGTCTTGGTCTCGGACTCTCATGTGACAGATTAGGCACCTGCATTATAATTATGACCAGACATTTTCTGTTCCTGAGGAATTTTCTTGGCTCTTTCTCATTGATGCCAGGAAGGGTTTAGTAACAGCCAAGGGAGTTAACAGCTTAGCCTCTTTCTTCTTCAGTCCTTGGTGAGATGAGCTTGTGAAACTGTAGACTTGTTTCACTGTTACGTATTAATGGTCAAGAGTGTGGTGGCACTAAGAGGAGAAGCCAAGAATACAAGCTAGGACTCCATCTGTCAAATTATGTGTGACAAAAGAAAAGAAGGCAGAAAGAGATGGAGGTACAGAGGGAGACAGCAGCAAAGATGGGGGAGATATTGAATAACCAGGTCTTCCAGTCTCTTCTGTGAGGAGTATTTCTCTTCAGTCCTTTTAGAGAGGATCTTTCTCGCAATCAAATTAGAAATGGAGGCCAAAGCCTTAGTACACAGTGAGAGAAAACACCAGCTTGAAACCTCAAGACACTTCTTTTCTGTCCTGTGCAGAGGAATTGTCACTGGACTGATAACAGAAGAATGGATATGGATTTGCGTCAGAGAGCCCGTGCAGCAGGTAGCAGATAATGAAGGATCTGAATCTCAGGGACATTTCTGCCCCTGACACAGCTCAGAGAAAAATTAAGCATTTAATTACAGAGAGTTTCAATTATATGAATTGCTGATGCAATGTGTAGTCAAAAGTCTGTATGAAATAGGTCCTTCAAGTTGCTGAGCATGCTTTCAAGATAAGATGTTAAGGATAGATAAAACATGAATCAAAACTGACTTTGGTGAAGATGCACTATGGTCATCTCATCACAAGGTAGATGAAGTTTGTAAATGGGCAAGGGGTGCATTGCCTCTGTTCTGAGACCTCCACCACAAATTATTTTGACTTGTGCCAATCACAAACTGAAGGAATAAAATAAACTTAAACCTAAACCTGCATGTAGCCTGTGAACACCTCTCCTGCCAGACAAAATGCTTTCAGATATCTCTCCTGAAGCAGTTGATTATTGAACAGCCTTTAAAAAAAAGGATTTTATGACTTCTCTTCCCATCCTCTCTGGTGTTTGTGCAGCAGACATCAGCAGTGCTGCATGCTCCCTCCTACCCTGGAAATCCACTGTGTGAAATAGCAGAGGGAATGAGTAAAGGGAAACTTGAGATGTAACTGGACAGTTGGACTTTGGGAAAATAAAGAATGTTTGTCATGGATCGTGCATGTTAATGACCAGCCAGAGTCGAGAAAATATCAAGCTCAAGAGTCTGATCAAGTTTGACAAACTCCTCTTTAAGAAAGGAATTCGAAGCCTTACGTTAGTAGGATCAGTTCCAGACCAGAATTTAGGCATCATGACATTAAGTAGAGGAATTCCTCTCCCCCTCTCCCTCACCCAGTTCAAAAGCTTGGTTACAGCACATGATTGTACAGGGCTGACTTCCGATCATTACATAATGAATTTAGGTGTCTAAGAATAGCAGTCACACTGAATGGAGGGGATGAGAGAAAGTCTGATCCAGCCAATTGGCAATGCTGATGAGACCGCTCTCTATATTGCCTGGATTTAGAGAGTGATCTCAGAGGTGATGTTTTGAAATGGAGTTTCAGCTTCTGAAACTGCTTCTGGCAGATAAATGCCTGGCATATCTGTTTTGGGTAAAATTCACTATGTTTTCATAAAACTTGTTTGAAGGAGGAGCCTTTAACAGCCCTTGTTTCATAACTAGATTTCTCATTCAGGAAGTGTTAAAGATGAGTATCTGTGCACAGATTCACTGGAAAGCAAGCAGAAATACAAAGTAAATGAATAGTACAGTGCTTGCACTTTGAAACACTAGATTGGTCTTGTTTTCCAGTTATTTAATTATTCCACTCATTTTGAAGGCAAGTGCTATACATTTGGACAACTTCATGAAAACATATGACTGGAAAACTGTGAGGTGCTGGCTTAGTAGCTGGCAAGTTCAAGATTACTTTCTCAATGACAGGGTTGTACTTTGAGTGGTAGAGTGAAGGATGAGAGCGCTGGTTTCTCAATCTATGTAGCAGTAATGGGACCTAAATAAGGCCTAAAATAAGACCAGTTAAGGAACAGAGTACATAAGACATAAAATTGTGTAATTATGTCTGTTATTCTGAGCAGGAAATACAACAAAGGAGAATTCCACAGAAGAGCAGTAGACTGGCGTGCAGCTGGATTGTCACAGTCAAACAGACTTAAAACCATCACACCCACAAGAGGTAGAATTTTGTTCTAAGTGTGTTGCAGACAGTTTTCTGTGCCCATAAGAAAGGTCTGCAAAGGCGTATTAGATTTCTTTTCCATGTCCTCTCCTCTTTTCACTTTTACTTTAGGAGTGATACTGACACTTGATCATAATGATATCCTGTGACTCATGCTCAGCAACACAAAGCTAAATTGATTACTAATCCATCCTCCAGGAAATACTGGTGGGTATCCTCAGGAATTTAGGTTAGGTTCAGGTAAACATCTCTCACACTGGTTCTTCTGATGACCAGAGCAATTTGGTCCTTCCTGCTTTCTGTTTCTAACAACAGAAGTCCTGTTCTCAGTTTAATAAAAAAAAAGTATATACTTGTAGTTAAAAAAAACCTAAACAACAAAAAAACCAACAAAACCTTCCATCAGAAAATATAATGATATACCAGAAGAACCATTTATGCATTAAAATCTCTCTCAATTTTCCAAAAGGCATCCGAAGCTCATTAAAAGAGGCTTTATTTCAGTGTGGCTGTGGTTTTCATTTTCTCTCTTCTTAAAACAGCTTCTGTCACAGACAAATCACTTTCTCTGGAATTTTCAAGCACATATTTTCTAGAAGTCATGCTAATACCATCACAGGAGGGAAGCATTTCACTATTGCTGTTTCACCTCTGTCTCAGCAGTGAAAAATTCTGTCTTGCAGTTGCCATTGATTACAACTTTTGATGTAGGAAAATGTAGCCACAATAGAGCCCTTCCCTTAAATAATAAAACCATTGAACTTATCAAATGACTAATTTCTGCACCATGCAAACCTATTCTTTTGCATGGTTGAATTGATGTAATACGAAGAGATCTCCAAGTCAAGTAATCATGAAGTACCCAGGAGGCAGTACACAAACTTGAGATTTTGTTGCAAGCTTTGTTGAGGATTAGAGAAGAATAAGGGGCAGAATTACTCAGTAATGGTGTGTTTGGACCGAGATGGTTGATTTTACCTGAAATCTGCCTCCAGCGTCTGGGTACCAAACTGTGGTGGTCTTATCCACAATGTTTGCTACGTAACAGACTTATCCAAAATGTTGTCGAATCAGTGGAAACCTTCTCATTACTTTTAACAGGTTTAGTGTAAAGCTTTGATTTGAGCACACATGTAAAGCCTCAATTATACCCTTCTTCTCCCTGCTTTGAAAATGTGGTGGTCTTGGCCACCCAGCATGAAGACGGCTTCCTTGGTGCCAACAGCTGGATTCATTTACTGTTGTCTTCCTTACAGGCAACATCACTCAGTGAAGTCTAATTTAGCAAGGTACTTAAAAACACATTCTTAATTTTAAGTCAGTTTATGGGCCTGTGTAAATCAGGCAGGTTCTCACCCAAGTCCTTAAAATACAGAATCAGAGCAGTCATATGCACAGCTTGCAATCCTGCCTGATGCTAACACTGTAGTATTGGCGAATGAAGATGTGACCCTTTTGTCCCTGAGGCATTCTGTTGAAGGATCTGGAACAAACCACTGAGTTGGTAGTGGAATGAAAGACAGATGGCCTTGAAGTAGAAAATAGTGGACAGGAATGGTGTGGAGTTAGTCACTGGCAAAAATAAGCATACTGATGGAGGAGAAGTAGTTAAAGAGGACCAGCAGTCCCAGGACCAAAAACTAGAACAGAAACCTCTGCCTGAGATTGCTGTAGATGCAGAAAGCTAGTAGGAGACTGGAGCTGAATTGCCTCCTCGAGTTGTAGCATGTCTGACCAGTTGTCTGCGGTTGTGTTACACTTAGTGCTTTCTTCATGGGTCTCCTGAGTGGAGAAGGTGTAGCAACATTCTCAATAGTCTACCTAGTTACTTGACCTTGCTGTGCTTTCTAGGCATTCTAGGGTGAGGTTTTGTAGGACACCAGAGCTGGCCTGCTATCTCATCATTTTTACAAGAGGTGAGGTGGTACTTTGTTGGTGTTATTATTAGCTGGTTTTGCAAGCTGAGCCAGCTCTCAAGTTAAACAGGCATTGGGACAGGTACAGAGGAAAGGACACTGTGGACAGTTGTGGCAGGGGGATGGACTTTCTTAGCATTAGAAATTAGATAAGTATAGCCATTTCTTGCAACATCAACATTTTTCATGCTGCTTTATACCCAGTATTTTTTTTATACCTGTATTTTCAGAGCTTAATGACCTACCCTGATTCATGTCATCCTTCTATATGTAGGGTAGTGCAGGAGAAAGACTGAGACACTGATGATTATTGTGCAGATGAAGGAAGGTGGTTACAGAGCACTTGTGATGGATCCTGAATAGAAGCTGAGTAACAAGAAACTCCTCATTTACTTTGTCTTCTTATAGAACCCATGTCTAATCACTTTGCCTTCATGAGACCCTGATTTCCTTTCTAGAGGAATAGTCTTCTGCCTTCTAAAACTATTGCAAGGCTACAGTATTTATTTTCCAGAAAAAGTAGTTGGTTTCAGCTTCAGAGCTATCAGACATTCTCATGGTTCTTGTTCATACCTTTTTTTTTTTTTTTAAATGTATGGGAGATGAGAAGACTGAAGGTTAGAGGTCCAAAAAAAATTTTAGTGGTTATTACTGTAGCAAATAGTTGGATTTGGTAAACATACGAACAAGGCTTTTTTCTTCTCAGTAATTTTTTTTTTTCCCCACAGAAGAATGTGAGCCACTCTTTATTAGGTGTAAATTGTGTATTACTGCATCAAGAGAATGATGTGAATTTACAGGGGATGGTGGCTTGGCTAACTCAAGCTCTGCTCCACTTTGCTGGACTACTTTGAGACTGCAATGCGGCATCATACTAATTTCTCCTGCAATCCTATTCCTCACATCTCCAAGGCCATGGTGTTTGTGTTTCCTGATTTTAAAGCACAGTGTCTTAATTATGGTCAGAAAAAAAGACATAGGGGAAGGGAATGTCCTGATTTGTCTCTTCATTGCAGTTTTACTGGTATTTATTTCAAAGTAATTATAGGAATGAAAATTGCTATGAAAAAATGGCCTTTTCCTACTAACAATCTCTGCCACTTGTGTATATTTGAGTCAAATCTGCAGACCTCTGTTGACACAAGTTTTATTGAAAACCGTATTTATTTTCCAGCCACTACTGCAAAATAGCCATGCAGCAAGGAGAGGAGAAGGGTAAGGAACCAAAGGGACCAGCAGTGCAAAAAGTCATTTTTGCCTTTTACTTTGGTCACAGGCAGCTTTTGCTGCCGAAACTGTGAGCCTCTCCTGCCCCCTCGTGCAAGCATGTGAGCACTGCCGGCAATTTTTTTTTTTTTTTCAAAAATCCACCCAGATAAATAGCAAAATAGAATAAACAAGCAGAAGAACTTCGAGATATAGCAGTTATGTTGAACAGTTTTATAAAGGATAGATATGTGAAGACAGTTATCTAATCCTGCACTGGAGAACCTCCCAAGACATCAGCAAAGAGAAGTTGCTTCTTGAAAACTTGGTTTTCCAGGCTGTAAAACACAGAAGCTTCTGAAGAGGGTAGATCTGGTGAAAGTCTGTTTATGTGTCACATTCAGATTTGACAATAACTATATCCAAAAGTTGATTCTGAAGAATGATATCTTCGGGAATTAAGTGTGGAAAGATCAGCTCACTCTTTCTGCTCTACTGCTTCTCTCTTCAGGACAGGTCTTCCATCCGTGTTGAACCTCTGTTTGCTGACATATTGCTGAGTCCTGCTGCCACCTGGTGCTCCTTATCCCCTAATCTTGTATTCAAATGTCTCAGGCTAGACATCTGTTCTTCTGGCATATATCTCTCATTACACTGGGTTTTAAAATATTTTTTGAGTGCAGTTAAGTGAAAAAAATTATCAGGAAAAATATCAAACAATTAATCAGAAACAGCATGGTAATCAAAGGGTCAGAGGCACTGCAATACCTAGGTTTTGCATTCATATTTCCATGCACAGTTTTATGTATCTGCACCAATACTGGACCATACTTAGAAGACTGTGTTTTGCTTTTCTCAGTGCTAACTTAGACAAAATTTCACTAAGGTTAATGGGAGTTCAGCTGAGCAGAGAATAAATGCAACTGGAATCAAGACTGTGGTATTTGGCTGGAGTTTTTTTGGTTTTGCTTTGTTGTTGTTGTTTTGCTTTGTTTTGTTTTTTTCTTTTTTTTATGCTAGTACAATCAGGGTAAGAATGGATTGGTCTGTGTTCCAAAAACATCACAGCAGAAGATATTGAATTACAGCAACAGTTTCCTCACCTTATTTTTGAGGACCAAACAGTTCTAGGATGCAAACCAGGTTATACAACTAATGCTGTTGAGCAAACACATACCAACATTATCTGTGGTCTTAGATACCCTTCCATTTTGGGTGCAGATTAACTGCTTTGGAAAAAAGAACAATCAGTAATACAGGACTGATCAAGAGCAGAGAGGATAAGTGGAATGATCAGGAATTCAAGTACTCTAATTCTTTTTCTAGGGTACCACATTGTAGGATTTGGGTCCTTTTCATTATCTTTCTTTACATAAATGAAATCTTAAGAACCTCCTGCTCTCGATTCACATACCAAAAAAAAAAAAAAAGAAAACCCACAACAAAAAAGCCACCAAACAACAAAGAGAGGAAACTGTTTCTGTGATTACTGTGAACAGAATCTTTAGAGCAGATTTATAAGGTCTCCTATATCTAAACTAGCTTTGCTTACTGTAAAACGTTCCTGCAAGCAGCAGGGCACCATCACGTTGTACAATATGGGGTAGCACTTGAATAAGCAAAGTCACAGAAGAAAAAAACACTAACAGTTGTTAAATACAAGGATACAACCTTTGTGTCAAAAAGTTCCTAAACTATGGATTGTTAAAGCCCATGGCTTTCCCAAAGGAAGTATAACAGTAAGCTTGTTTTGCTGCTTCCCCACCTTACTTACAACCACTGCCAAAAAAGGAGACAATCAGGTAGCTGGATGCTCAATCTGATCATGCCATTCTGTTCTTATGGATTCTCTTAATCTGAAATGCAGTGAGAGCAAATAAGTTGTGATTTACAAGGAAAGAAATTAAGTAGAGAGTAATTTGCACACTCTTCCCAATACCAGGAAGACCTGGCTGCAAATGTACAAGTAGCTATGAAAACAGAGAATTAAAAGAAAAAAAAAAAAAGAAAAAAAGAAGAGCAACAAATGAATTCATCAGATCCAAATTTTAAATAATTCAACCTAGAATGATTAAGTGGTGGTGATGGTGTTATTGCAACTTTTTTAAGGCCTCAATTAAGTGTTGAGAAAGAGAGCCAATGCACCTTTAAAACTTTCTGCTTAATCAAGTATAGCGAATGCTCATTTAATGATTGTCTTTTTGCACCAACAAGAAGTAACAACGCTTTTAGCAAAAGAAATGGAATGAGAGAGAAATTGCCTAATCAGCCCTACTCATGAAGTGCTTTGTGAGAGAGATTATTGAATTTTCAGCCTCTGCAGAATTTTAATGAAGCTCTGTCTTGCTGGAAAATCCAGCCCTTTGTCAATAAAGTTCAATAACTCGACCACCCATGTAATAAGATGTACTGCCTGCAATCTTTCACTTGCCAAAGCCAGAGCCCTGCTGGAGTCTCCCTGAAAGTTGGAAGTACTCATTTGTGTTGTGTATTTTCCTACAGCCTGTATGCAGTGCAATTTGTATTTGCTGTAGTGAAAGTGTTTACTGTGAGGTAGAGAAAAAATTCGAATTTGTCTCAGCATGCTAGTTGCTATTCTGATAGAAATGTTGCCCTGCTGAAAGGGAATACAATCAACTTGTGTTTAGGACTGCATCTGTCAGAAAAAGAGAACAGCAAAACTCTCATTAAGTTGAGAAACAAGTAAGAAGATACTGAGGAAGATAAAACTATAAGCAAGGGAGGTGAAAGGTGTTTCAGTAAGGTGTGAGCTGAGGTGAAAAATGAATGGGCAGAGAAATTCAGAAGGCCACTAAACAGCAGAATACCCTTGGATAGAGCAAATTTAAAGGCATATTCATCAAAAACCCACCCCAAACCAGACAACGTCCCCCACAAAACCCCCAAAACCAAACCAAATCAAACCAAAACCAAACAAACAAAACCTCCCAACCAACAACAAAACCTAACAAACAAAAACCAACAACAAAACCCCAAAAAACCAATAAAAAACCAAAACAACAACCAAAAAATCCCAAAACCCAAAACAAACCAAAACAAAAAAAAACCACCCCAAACAACAAAAAACACAACCCTCAAAACTAAAAACAAAAGAAAAAAAGAAACATATAATTTGACTGGATGTGTATGGACTTACTCCTACGTATATACCAAAACTTGGGGTTTAAAAAAAAAATCAAAAATCGAAGGCATTTGAAGAGTTTTTAATATGGAATAACTGGACACACTGAAGTGCTCTGTGCTGATAGTTTCAAACAGAAAATTTTTGCTGGATTTACAGGACATTGTCTTGATGGAATTTCATTGTGGCAGTAACTTATTACAGTGAAAACCTGGTTTTTATTAATTATCTTCTTGTAATGGAAAAAAACTTTTGCTGAAATAATTTCTAAACTGAATGCTCTCCAACTCTGTATTGGAATAAAGATGAGCAAGAATGGAATGAAAACTTCTGAAGAATTTCTGTAAGGAAAATCCATAGACAGCAATGGGTATGTGGGATTTGATGAAACCAGGAGAGAAAGGCTGAGTAGGTCAGATGAGAGGACACAAAGTCATTGAAGAAAATGTTACCAGAAATCAGTGGGGTGATACAGAGAATAGCACAGAGGCAGATTAGCTTCAGCAGGAGAAAACTTCAGAGTCAACCCCAGCGTCACAGTTGTAATGGAAGTTAAGAGAAGAAACCTGTAGAATATATGTCATGGAGAGCAGCTGGAAGTGTGAAGATCATCTTGTCCAGCTGCTCATAAATGTCTTTCAGACAACTGCTTAAATTAAATGAAGCTAGTACCACAAAGTTAGATAGAAAGAATAGACAGGGAAATAATTAGAGATACACAAAGGATGAAGAACAGAGCGTCAAAGAATAGTAATGCAATAGATAATGTCTGCTTTTTATAGATAGTAGAAGATCAGAAAGGTTTAAAAGATTCTTATAAGCTCTGGAAGTCTGTCAATTAAAACAGTGTGAGTAGCTGGAAAAATTGCAGGCTGATTTGGAGAAGAATATTTGTCTGCTGCTTAATGAAAAGCTTCGTGGAAGGATGCAAAAAATGCATTAAAAGTTTCACGGTGATTGCACTGCAGAAAAAAAGACTCAAGACTGGTGAACCCTGACTTTGGGTAGCTTTTAAGCCGGGTAGGTGTCTGATGTTCTTGCTACCCTGACCAATATCACTTACTAAGTCATTTAAATAAAAGGATATGTGGGTAACAAAGGACTCATTTTTCAAAACTGGTCATAGGTACCATTATGATTCTCTGTGAATTTTATGACACTCACCAGTAAAAATGGAAAGAAATGAGAAAGGGAACAGGTAAATAACTTGATAATAAATATTAAGAAACACTGCTAAAGCTACAATCATTTTAGTCACTGAAAGAATTAGAGTAGAAATAGAAGAAAGCAGACAGAGGGAGGGACAGAGAATGGGAAACAGGAAAAGAGAAACTGTTCTGGAAGGAAATGGAGATGATGGCACTGCTGAAGGGCGATTTAATAGAATGGAACTGTCCATCATGTTGAAAACTAATCTAAGTAGAAAGACAGATTATTAAATACTTGCAGAAGAATTGTTTTCATGTCCAGCCAGAGCTAAACCCAGGGAGGGATAAGAAGAACATGATCTGAATTTTTAAAAGCAAGGAGACTGACTTCTTGAGTACTAGCTGGAAAATAGGTTGGAGTTGGAGTAGCAGCTAATGTATTGGAAAAAAAGAAATTTATAAATAAGATGTTGAAGAGACTAGACTTTTGAGCCCTCAGGAATAGACAGTTAAAGAAGCATGAATGAAGCACCTATTTTAGGGGAAAGATCTAGGTGCCTGGAAAGGAAAAAAAGGGAAAAAGAGAGAAAACACCAGAGGAAGAAACTCATGGAAGTTAATGCTTGAGGCATAAGACATGTCCTAATAGCAATGAAGAGAGAAGAAAGTATTGCCAGTAAGACTAGAAATGGGAGAGGGTGTCGAGAACAATGAACTTGCATATACCAGTATTTGTTTGCTGGAGTCAGATAATTACCAGAGCATTTGTGGTTTATGTCTTAGAACAAATGTCTGGGAAGAGTCCAGGCTTTGTCTTACTGAGTGTACAAACCAACAAAGATTAATTGATTATTGATGAACAGAAGGTAAGAACCTCTTCCTCTCTACTTGCCAAATGAGGCTCTCCCAAAGGTGGGTGTAGGTTAGACAAACCTTTTAAAGTAATTTATTTTCCATCTTATAAGTTTTTCAGACAAGAGAGAATATGTTGTTGAATGAGACATCCCAGGTCAGTCATGAGACATTTTACTTCATGCAGGAGCTAGTGGGTAAAATTCTGACCTTCATGTGGGAGTCTGAAAAGTCTATCTTAGTGGTCCCCTTTAGTTTTACACTTCATTAACACAAAGTATTACATTTCATCTTCTTCATATGGAGACATCATGCTTTATAGAATGATGTGTTCTTTATGTTGAGTATGTAGTATTTTCTTAAAAGAAAGGATTCTTACTGCATCTCTTTCTATTACTGTGAATCCATAATGAAAAAGTATTACATTAAGCAGGTGCATGATTAAACTCAGTGTTACAAAGTGATGGCACCTCAGCAAAATGCTTTAAGGGAGGATGTATTCTGGTGCTCAGACATCCCTGCAGACCCACTTCATTCATTCCTGTATGCACTGCAATTCCGTACCCTAAGGAGTAGCAATAAGGAGACAGCTGAGGAAAGTGGAAGCCAGTAACATGTGAAATGCATGGGTTTCTATGAAGCAGCAACACCTGCTATTGGATGCCAAGACTTCCAAGACTGGGATTCAGCTGCAGCTTTGCAGATGACATCTATGTAGGTCATTGTGTCTAATTATATATGTGAGATGAAATTTTCTTTCCTGAAAAGGTGCAAATAAGCTGTGAATAGCTGGATACCTCGCTGAGTTGAAATTGCAGAAGATAAGATTTAATTACAGTAAATAAAAGTTATTGCAACCTTGTTAACAGCCTACATGAAAGGTAAGAAAAATGAGTTTTATTCCTAGCTTTACTACAGCATTTCCTTCATTATGAGCAGTTGTTAAATTTACTCTTGCTGACTAGTACTGTGCTTAAGGTACTTTTCACAAAGTGAGGCACTACATATGAGTTAAATGATTGTTCTTTCTTCTCTATGTGTCGTTTTACATCTGTAAGATGTGGCTTATGTCCTTAGTATAAGATACTCATCAAGCACAAAGATTAGTAATACGATAAAAAAATTATGCTAATGAGTATGCAAAAGTCAATCATGCTCTGAAAATAAGCATATGTGGTAATGTATAGCTGACCAAACTATAAAAATATATCTTCAGTATGAAACTGGACAAAGCAGCATCTCTACCAGATATAATACACACCAGAACAGTGTAGCAAATATAATTTCATCAAAGAAGCATCACTACTGGAAAAAATAATACTTCAGACAAGAATCTAGGAATATCCTTGACCTTTATGAACTTATATTTTTTTACCTTGAGTTCATTTTGTTTCAGCTCTAAAATAAAACTTTTTCAGTTTAATGCAGTTTAAGGTTTTTAATTAGAAAATGCTGATAATCATGCTACTCTTTTAGTTATTGCCCTTTTAATTTTCGTTATGCACCATGAAAGGCTATTTTGTGTTTTTGTGAAAATAATACTAAGAGATATTTCTGCTCATTTGCTCTTATGATCTCTTCATGGTCTCCCTACAAACAGACATTTCAACATGCTAGCTGGCTCTCTGTCTGCATGCAGTACAAAAGCTGAATGAGCCAGGAAGGCTGAAAGCAAGCTCCTTGTTTTTGAAGTTGGTAGGAGTGGTTTCAAGTACCAGCTAAGTGTTTGAATTATATAATAACTGCTGGCCTACATCATCACAGGTATTTCACATCTTTCATCTCCCTTAGTTCTGTGAGTATCAGAGATTTCAGAGCATACTAAGTGATGTGTGTGAGTTCCATTAAGCTGATAAAAGTCCAAATTGCAAACCTCGTTCTTTCTCTCTGAAAGCCTGTCCCCACCTTCACCACATAATGTAAGGATTTTTGCTTTCAAGACACAAAATAAAAGAGTGCTTAAAAAGTTAGATACTATGACAATAACAAAAATCCTGCTTGTGAATCCACTCCTTTAAATTTTGCTTTCTCTTCTCTTCTATATTGAGCATATAAGTATCTGAAGTGCTGTTTAATGCCCACCTATATGTTTATCCTTCTCAAATAAAGTGTGGGAGTGTTGTCTTGTGAAAGTGATGGCTAGGGAACTCAGGGTAGAATTCTGTTATTTTTTTTTTTGTATTATATCCCAACTTTTCTTGATTAATCCTCTGCTAAAGCTAGAGGAGGATCTTTTATTTGCTTGGCCTGACTTCCTCATCCTAAAAGGCACTTTGATTTGCATGGCAGGAATTGCATTGGAAAGATTACACAGAAAGGGGCTTATATGAGGGAAAGCTGATTGAGAAAGCTTATTTTAAAAAGTCCGGTCCTTTTAGTTTTGTATTCTACATTAAATTAATTCCTTAGCCTTTATACTTCTGTGCTTTTGATATGAAAAAAAAAAGTTAAAAAGTAATATTTTTCATATGCGATAAAACCTCACATTTCCCCCAAGAATATGAAGCTCTAAAACTGAGGATAGATCCAAGGAAGAGTTAGATGTCTCTAGTCCTGTTGAGAGCTGGGGAAAGGTTAGAAAATCTGACCTGATTCCTTCTTCCCTCCTGGGTGTTAGCAAAGGCAGCAATGGGTGGAGTGCACAGAGCAGTGGCTCTCAGCCAGATTGTTGTTTCTTTACAAGGGAGGTCTTGATGGAGTATACTAAACCATCCCGTGAGGAGCAACATATATTAGTAGAAGTAGATAGACCGAGTTTTTATAAAAAGCAATGATAGACACTAATGGTAAAATGAGATAAATCACCCTCAGCTGGAAGCATTAAAGGTCGTTTTTGATTTAATACTCAGAGCAACTTTGAAAAGGCAATCCCATCCTCTTCATTAATCATTAAAAATCCTGTATTGCATAGCTTCTTTGTCTGCAAAAATTGGAAGATGCAGAAGTTTTTATGTTTTCCCTCCTTGATGCATTTAATGCTGTATTTTTTATGTGTAACACCCAAAGGCATAGCTTGTCTTTCTACTAATTCTTTCTCCGAAGTCCCTTATTTCTTACGCTGTTGTAGAATGACATTCCTGCTCCCTCCAACCTTTCATTGTATAGATGGCAAAGAGAAAACAAGAAAAAAGGTGAGAAGAGGAATAGGAAGCATTTTGTGTCACAGCTTTGCAGAACACTGAAGCTCAGATCTTGTTTTGTGTCTAGCAGCAGGTCTTGCCTTGCTGTTAATGAAAAGTCTCTTTCCACAGAAGATATTTTTGCTGCCTCAGTGGGCCAGTGGCCTACCTTTGAATTAATACAGTTGTTGAAGGACCCTCTTCCAGACTGTTCCTAGCTGGGTAAAGTATATTTTACTCCATGAGTAATGTATGTGACATATATTTATACATTCATGTTTTCTGCCTCCCTGGGGAAAATGTGAAACTCATATTTGTACCCCTAACATGAATTTCTGCCTAACTATGAATACAATTCAATAGCACATTAAAACAAACAAACAAACAAACAAAAAACACAAACAAACAAAAAAACCCCATTTTATTCTAGTGAAAGGTAAAGAAAATTAATTAGCTAATAGATATGAAAAATGAAAAGAGGACATTAATTTCATAATTACCTGAGACTTAAGATGAGCTTTAGGTCTTCTCTGTTAAGTTCACTTGGTAGAAAAAAATAGGTAATTGTCACACCTTGTGAGAATAGGAGTTAATTTCTTTCCAAAACTTAACTTTTGTCTCAAAGTCCATGTTTCCTTGAATAACTCTTTTGTCAGTGGTGATAAATATACTCCCAAAGACTTCCTAAAACTTTTAACTTTGATGAGCAGCTCAATCAAGATACTCAGTTATTGCATGACTTCTAATGAATTAGAGCATTTTTTCTCATACAATTGGGATGTGTCTCTTCCTATAAACTAGTTAGAGAGAATAAGCATTTCTGAATTGTCATGACAATTTCATCTAAGTCTGTAAGCCGTTATAGCCTACAATTTGAGAACAATTTAATTATGTGAACATTGCTATGGTAATAAGGAAGACTGCTTATTGCTAACTTACAGCAGAGATTATACATGATAGGTAATGAGACAAAGCTGGCAGGCAGTAGTAAACTTGGTCCTGGCAATTCCCCAGACTGAATTTGCAGGATTTGGAGAAGCGTGGGCATGTAACTGTTTTCATGGTCCTGTGGGTCCGTATGGATAGAAGCCATTCTGAGATGTGTCAAGTGGTGCCATGAAGTCCATGGATATACAATATGCTATGTACCTCTTTGAGGCAAGACCCAAGAGATGTAATCACTTAAACTAGTGTTTTCATAGAGGGATGTTTCACTTAGCCATTTTATCCTTATATACAGTCTCAAAGAAGTTAAGAAAGCTCAGTGTTAAATGTTGACTCCTGAGAAGCACACCCACAGAGAGCACTGGAATTGTATTGGCTTTCACAGAATCAGGTTTGGGTCATCATGTGCCTTTCTGCTTAAGTCTCATATGTCCTATATAGGGCCTTCTAATACTCTGAGAAATAAACGACTCAATATTCCTACCCTCATCCAAGTGGGCAGAATTTTTTACCACCCCCTTCCCCAACCACCAATAGGTGAATAAGGATATTGCTGGGAAGATGAAGGGAGGCTGATCCCAGGCAACATTGTTGTCCTGTGATTTGATCTATTATGCACATCTATGCCACACAGGATCATAAAGAGACCAACTTTTTCTTATGTAAAAAGTTATTGATGCAGTACACGCATCATAAGGCTCAATAGTGACCCTTCTATTTGCACTACTCTGCCCAGCTGCTGGTTCTGTAACCCAGGGTGTACTGCCAGGACACAGCCATTTAAATGTGTATTTCATAGCTGTATTAGCAGTTGTGGCCCTTTTTGACTTTGGTGTTATCAAATATCCTTTGAGCTTTGAACTCCTGGAGTGTGACATTGCCAGGCCTTTCATAAAGTAACAGCTGTGCTCCACTATCTGTTGGCCTCTTGTTCAATTTCTGTATCAGTAGATGGCTCTGCTTCAGTAGTGTGTGTGAGAATTGGGTCTGACTGCCCTTATTTCATTCTGTCATTGCCTATTGCACTTTGGAATGTATACAGGTCACGAGACTATGTGGCTAGCATGCCACTGCACCACTACTTTCCATTTTTTTTTTTTCTGCCTAATGTTAGCTCTTCATCAGTTGTTTTGGAGAAAAGTATGTGCAATGAAAGAAGACTTTCTGTTTGCAGTGTGATGTTCTTGTTTGGAATCCATCTGAGAGCTGTGCCTGTCACACAAGCTTATGTGCTAAATGGGAGATAATTTACTTTTTTTGTATCTTCACAGTCTCCATTCTATTTTTTTTTCCCCCTGATGTTTTGATGATTCACAGATTAGGCATGTTGTAAATCAGCAATGAAACTCACTGTGCCCTGTGGACCATCATCTAAGAAGGTTAATTTTAGGGCCTGGCACTCTGATTTTGCAGAAGCAGGTGGATACAGCTGCTGTCTACAGAAATGGCAAACATCTTGAGAAACAGCACTCAAAGCCAAGCAAGAAGGCAATACAACATATTATTTCTGCAAATGCCTGAACTCGGCAGAATAATGGTTGTGAAAGTGTTCAGTGTGCTGATTGAATCTTCCTGAGTGTGGGCAATTGCACCCACTGTACATTGTCATAATGATGAAAACTGGACCAGTTTTTTCCTTCCTCCATCCCTTTCTCCCCCTTTGCAATGTGTGATTTTTTCTGTACTTTCCTCTTTGTGACCTCTTTGCAAACGGTCTTTGCCAAATGAAAATGCCACCTTTAATGGTTATACTCAGAAATAACATTGCAAGCTGTAATAGCCTTCCATGCAGAAGGAAGCCATTATTTTTGAAAATGTGTATTCTGTACAAGACTAGGCAATATGTCAAAGATCTCTGCCTTCCCAAATATGAAGCTCTGCTTCTATGTTATGTCCATAATGGTGAAGCAACAACGTGTTGCTGCTGCTTATCAAATTCCTTATGTATCTCGAATATCTTGTATCAATGTATCTTGTATATTTTGATATTTTTTTGTAAAAATGCTTCTTCTTCCTGTTTATGCCAAGCAAAAGTGTCCAGAATTGTAAAATTACTCTATATGTGTTGCTAATGTTGCAGAGGAGTTTGTTTTTGTCTTCTACCCTGCTCCTAGTTCCTGTCAGTGGTCCCTTACTGAGTTGCATGATCTCTGAATTTTAAAGATGTATTATTAAAGTTTGCTTAGACTCTGGTTAGACAGAACCTCCATCAGAAACCTTCAGCTATATTGTTCAAATCTTCTTGCCTCAGAAAGCTCAACTTCGTAACTTAATGTATCAAAGAATTTATTACCCTGAACTATGTAAATTTTCGCAAAATCTGCCAGACAATGGACATACCATCCAAATTGAGCCTTTGTACATACAGTTTATATGAATCATGTCTCTGAGAACCTTTTCCCACCAAGCCAGCTATTCTTTCTAATTTTTGTGCTGTTCACAGTGTTATTTGCTCTGGTGTGAGTTTTCAACCACTTTTCAAAATTCCAGATGGAATCACAATCCCTTTATTTGATATCTATCAGGGCTGCCTCAAGGCCCAAGGCAGATAACTGGACTGGGAAACTAATATAGACCCATTGCCTCCTTCTTCTATGCCAGAGCTCTGTAAAGCCAGATTTCTTGCTGCTTATGCCACTACGGATTGGCTGTGATCTGTGGCATAGCAGGTATAAATGCCTGTGAAGAATGCAGTCTTTCCAGGGAGCAAAAATTACCCTTCCCAATCATTTTATTACTTGTCAGGAGCAGAAAGTGTGCTCCTTCAACAGTGAAGCCAAGCCTCAGAACCCTGTATCTCTTGCCTGCCCAGGCCTATCACTTCTCCATGAGACCACAGAGCTCAATGTCAATCATGCTGCCTGACACCATGAGATGAACACTATGATATTCTGTAGTTCTGTAAATGACTGGCTTTTTGACTGCAGGCAATTCACATTTTCTGTGCCTCAGTTTCCTGCAAAGAAAATGTGAAGCATCTTTCATTTTTGAGGAGGTAGTGAAGGCTGGTTAATATTTGATTAATGTTTTCAGAAAAAATGCTAATTATAATCTCTATTCACTCCTTCCTGTGACAGTGCAATGAAGTGTAATCAGTAACAATCAATCATTTAGAACTAAATAAAGAAGTCTTTAGAAGTGCAGATGCTAAAGGCTAAAAACTTTCAGAAGAGGTGGGAGGGAGCTAGTTTTGATAAGTATTTTTTGATGATGCTAATAGAAAAATCATGCAGTACATAAATGCAAATATAAAAAGTAAATGTAAATTTTTCTAGGGCTATCCCTAGGAAAAACAATTCAGGAAAAAAGTCCATGAATGTCTATTTCCAGTAGTCCTAAGAAGACGATAGTATTAGAAGGATGATGAAGGAAGGAGACTCTTACTCCAGTGACAAGGCTGCTTCTGGAGGTGCACACAGCACAGTCAGAGTCCAATGTCATATTTTTAACTTTAAGATAAATCCTGCCCCTGAATGATGATTTATTTTTAATTTTGGTGAAAACCATCTAGACACTTGCAAATAAGTCTTGATTTAAGGTCCTACAAAACAATCTCAATTACTGTAAACCTCTCTTACTGTGTATGCATATGTACATGTGTGAATGCAAACACTTTTTTCCTGAAATGAATTTTGTGTTAATAGCATGCATACGGGAACTCAGCAGATATTTTCTTATACAATGAAGTGGGCGACAAGAAAATTTTTATGATTTGATGGAAAGAATGTGAAAACCATTTGTCAACTACTCAGTAAGGTGATTGCTGAAGATACTTAACAATTTGCTTTGATGGTGGTGTGCATTTTCTAATTTATTGCATGCTTGCTTCCTTCATAAATTAAATTATGTATCATTAATCTTGCTTGCAGGCTGGTATCTTCAAGTTAATTTAGTGATTATTTTCTTAGATAATCTACCTGCTAGGAAAGTATGATGTGATCAATATAGAGAAGTAATCTAGCTATCAATGATTTATGAATGCACATGTACAATATACACCCACCACACTTGACCTCTCCTCTCAGATGCATTCAAATTTGTTTGGGGAATGAAATATTTTATTCACATCTTTTGGCACTTGATGTTGATAGCAGTTAAAATAGCAGGCAAAGGGAGTACATTGATTGATTCCTACATTCATCTACCTAAACATTTCTAAAATGTTGGAAATTAGCACTGATTCTTCCATAACGTTCATGAAGACAGGGCCATGAATCAGTGTGCGCTGCAAGGCACAGGCCATAATCAGTACTGGGAGGACAGACTGATTCTTGATTCAAGAAAGCAAATAAGCATATGCTTAACTTCGAGCACACTTTATGCCTATGGTAATCAGCTGCCACAAAACCCATGTGCCTTTATAGCAAGCAGAACATTGGAGCCCTAAGAGAATAGTCCAGAGACTGTCCTACTGACCTGGAAATCACATGAGGTTGCTACAAGAAGGACTAAAATGGTGTAAGAAAGTGGGCTGAGTAGGGAGAGGTGGTGCCCATTTGCCTGCTAGATAACCATGTCCATGTTTGCTCCTGCAATGCATGGATGCCCTGGAGCTTCATTTGAGACTGGTATTTTGAATGCTCTGGTGTAACCACCTAGTGAACTTGTTCTTAGCCACAGCCTTGAGTACACTGTTGCAAACACTGCAAGGCCAGATATTACCATCTAAGGATGAGACAAAGATGAGGTTGAGTGCCTTCCTGAAAGTAGAGGCTACTGAATCAGACTCTGTTCAGCTGACCGTCAGCCAGCTGCAGGGGTTAGTAATGTTCTTTCCTTCCAGCTTTGTTGCATTTCTAACATGACATTCCTGTTATAGTAATAAAAGAGGGAGATGGGATCTATTTGCTTTTGGTGGAAAATGTAGCTTAATGAGAAAGGGGTTTGGAGAAAATATGGTTCTGCCTGTGTCTTCTCCCCAGACACAAGGTTTTGAAGAAAGCTGTTTAAATAAATATCTCTCTGATAAAATCCATTTTCACTTTCTTCTATGAATTTGCAGTTTCAAATTGGAACTGGAAATAAAAGTAGTAATACTTTCCAGTGGCAGATATTTTTATCATGCTTTTAAACCAAAGGGATGTTTTGGTTGAAAGTCATTTCTCAGTAGATGTTCTGGATGGTATAATGCTACTGAAATTAAAAGGCTATACCTGTTCTCTGTACCCTCATTTATACCATGTAAATGACAGTGGAACATGCTCTGCTTTCTTGTTCCATGGAAGAGTACAGTCCAAAAGTTTGGGGAAATAGCTGAACTTTGGATTGTCTATCTGAAGTTGATTTTAAGGTTTACTTATCACTGAAGCTAATGTGTTCCAGAAAAAGCTGCTTCACCTTGTGACCTTCTAATGAATAACTATTCTGCTCTATACCATTTTTTATTTTACACCCTTCACCTTTTTATTTGGATGCCGTTGAGATGAACACCTTGAAAAGTGATTGAATTCAAAGGACTCCAACTTTTTCCCTAACTTTAGTTTTATAGAAACCTATTTTTTGCTCCAGCTAGCTGGCCTCTTGGAGATTGCTTTCTGACAGTAACCTAGGAACACTACAGCCTATTATACTACAGGATGAAAGGATATGTTTTTTTTGCAGTGGAGCCTTTTCTAATCTAATCATAGTAGCAGAGAATCTGCACACAAAGAGCTGAACCTATTTGGGCTTTATGATGTAAAGGTTTATTTCACTATTTTTTCATGTTAGATGGTGTATCTTGAAAGATGACTTGGTCATTTCACTGGAATAAAAATGAGTATCACTTTGAGATATAAAGACAACAAAGAATCATAGAATTGTTTAGGTTGTAAAGAACCTTTAAGATCATCAAATCCATCCATTAACCTAGCACTGCCAAGTCCACCACAAAAGCATGTTCCTGAGCACTGCATCTACACATCTTTTAAATACCTCCAGGGATGGTGATTCAACCACTTCCCTGGGCAGCCTGTTACAATGCTTAACAACTCATGAAGAAATTTTTCCTAATAACCAATCTAAACCTCTCCTGGCACATTAGGTCATTCGCTCTTTTCCTATTGCTTGCTAGCAACTTGGGAAAAGAGACAAACCCACCTTACTATAACCTTCTTTGAGATAGTTGTGGGGAGAAATAAGGTCTTCCCTGAGCCTCCCTTTCTCCAGGCTAAACACTCTCAGCTCCCTCGGCCACTCTTCATAAGATTTGTGCTAAAGACCCTTTATCAGCTTTGTTGCCATCAGGCAGCTTTCCAGCTTCTCTGTCCTCAGTCTGTAGCGCTGTATGGTGGTGTTGTGACCAAAGTGCAGGACCTGGCACTTGGCCTGGCTGAATCTTATACAGTTGGTCTTGAGTGTATAGTAGATGTTATCTGTTATATAAGGGACCTTTTATGGCCACCTGCTGTCTATTGTAAAGAGCATGGAGCAAGGTCTTAAATTCAAAAAAATGGTAGATTTTTTTACCTGGATGCTTACAGTATCACCTGGTCTTGACATATATCCAAAGCCCCATCGATCCTCCCAACTCCTATTCCCTTGATTTAGGTGCTTAAATTTTCCTAATGAAGTTTTCTAGTAAACTACATCTCCTGTTAGTCATGCCTAACAGTACATTGAATGGAGGGTCAGGAGTGCTGGGATCTAAAATACAGATGATCTTTCACCTATCTGCTCTTTAGTGTCTAATGCAAGACTTTCTTGGAATACAGCAAGTACAGGAATCCCTGCACCAAGATGAATGTTTTACCTTACATCCTTTTATTCAGTGACTTAGTCATAAGAGCTGTCACTTCAGAGATGGGAGTCTGAGATTAATTTTCTCTCTGCCTGAGAAGGTTTGAAGCTGCATCTCCTACACTAATGGTCTGAATAATAGTCAGTCAAGGATCATGAAGAGAGTAATCTCTTTTTTTCCCTTTAAACTGTACCTCTTCGTATAGAAAAAATAAGTGACTGTGAGAATCTGGATAGGGAAAAGACAAGGACATTACTGCTTCAGAATTAGAAAGCTACAGGGGAAATGGGAAAAATATTTTGCTTCAGTTAACCTTATGTGTATATTCACTGAAATTATATAGGCACTGGAACTCAGGTCTCCCCTTTGCCAGATGGGTGGCACAACCATCTGTGTTTCTGTGGATTTTATAAGACAAAGAAGGTCCTAAAATGTTGATGTTGTGCAATGCTTGTTTCTGTTTGCAAGGGCCAACTACCTTTGAGAATCTAACACTGAATTTTTAGAGTAGCTGGGTGTTTTATGGTTAGTAATTGTGGTAATTATCTGTTATAATTTGCATTTTGATATACTTCATTCTCTGAGGTGAATAATGACAGCTTAGGATTTAATTATCACAAAAGCATATCCTTCTTGCCTCTAATTTTAGTGTTCTACTACACCTGTCTCTCATCTGCTCTGTTCATCTCAGTCACAATATGCTTGGAATGTATTTCATGGAACATAAAATGAATTGGGTTGGAAGGGACCTTAAAAATCATCTAGTTCCAACCCCTCTACCACTATACTAGGCTGCTCAGAGTTCCATCCAAGCTTGCCTTCAATGCCTCCAGCGATGGGTCATCCACTACTTCTCTGGAAAACCTGTTCCAGTGCCTCCCCACCATCATAGTAAAGATTTTTTTACCTAACATCTAACCTAAACCTACTCTCTTTTAGTTTGAATCCATTTTGCCTTGTCCTGTCACTACATGGCCTTGTAAAAAGCTCCTCTCCATTGTTTCTGTAATCTCCCTTCAGGTACAGGAAGGTATTTGTCTTCTATACTTTTCCATTACTAAGCTTTCTCTTCTCCGTGACAGTAGTTATTTAGTTCTCTGAGCTGTTTCAGTTTGTATACCATTCTGTAAACCTTCTTGGAAGCTACACTTGAGATCCTTATTTTTATAAACCTTTTTAGAATATAAAGAGAAATATAAATATTTTTAGAATAAAAAGTAAAAAAGTCACCCTAAAGGAGAAACTGTGAACAATGCAGAAGAGAAGTTTTGAACTTGTTTACTTGCAACTAGGCCAAATCTGTAGCTGAAAAAAGAGTACTGAAAAATTTTCTGATGACAGGCTATGTCATCAAACTTCCTGATTACTTAATTTTTTTATCAGTGCGGTAGCCCTGCAAAGACAGTGTTTTGATTATCTCCTGCTTGATTTTCTTATGCTTGGCTTAAAAGTGCTGACTGATGAACAATATATGGAACATTTTTATTATAAGATGAGGCATTTACCTCTCAAAATAGATAAATATTTCCAACTCTCAAAAAAATATTGAATTTTGCCATGTTGTAGGTCCTTACTGAATGCCAGTAGAATAATTTGCCTCTGGCACTACATTGCAGTGGTGAAAGTAACATTCTTGAGATATGAAGGTAAACAAAAACTGGTTGCAACTGATGAATAATGTCTGCAGCTGTTGGAATATAGCACAAAAGAAGACAGAAGCAACAGTTATATTATTTACTTCTCTTTATATTCCTTTCCTACACCAGAATATACATAGGAAGCTTTTATTTTATTTTTTTTCTGTATGTGATGTCCATAGCAGCTGCCAAAGTATAAAATTATGAAGCTAAACCTCTTTGCTGAAATGATGTCCAAGACTAATTCATCTGTCACATGGCATCTTACATCTGGACATGCAAAAACTGTTTATGGGAGATTCCCCCCTGGGTAGGATCAGTGGAAGTGATTGGTGTATAAGGAAAATTCTGGCATACTAAAGCTAGGAAAAACAATCTCTGTGTAGAAGTTATTGCTGGGAGGCATATGTCTCATTCAAACCTGCAAGGCTATATATTGTTAAATCTGGAGAGGAACAGGGGTATGATTATGAAAATGAAGCTAGATACTTAGGAACAAACAAGCAGCGATTTTCCTGGGATGTGACATTGTAAGCACAGAGCACGCAGTGCCAGTCAGGTGGGTAGGGTAGTAGATGTTCAAAATCAACTGGGTTTAATCAGTCAAGCAGCAGATTTTTGGGAAATACGATTTTCTTTTCAAACTAGGTTGGACAGCAGGTTCCTCTTTAATGTATTCCAGAGCATTGCCAGCCTCCAGCCATTAGTGCTGGGCTGATGGATTCGCCACGCATTACTATGACGAGTCTGAGGTTCAGATTTCAGCCTTCCATATTTATTGTGAATAATACTCAAATATTTCAGAGTTTGGGAAAATGTGGAGCTGCCTTGCACTGGAGGAAGGGACACTGGTAATTTAACTCACTGTGTAAGTCCAAGCTACAGTATGTCTGCATAGAGGACAAGGAATGGAAGGAATGAAAAAGTTCTTGGGGTGGTGCTGAATCACTGGGATCTTCCTCCACCCCTCTGCCTCTGGGAGTTGTTGATGAACAATAATGATATGGGCATCACACTGCTGGTATAGGTGCAACAGCCTATCTCTTCAACAACAGTACTAGGAGCAGTGTGCTGCTACTAGCACAGGTGAATTTCCACTCTAGACTAGATTCCTTAAAATACTTACCATCTTCACAGTACCAGTCTTTGATTTCAAGATGTTTATTGATCTGAGCCTGGTACCCAAAAGTCAAAGGCTTTTTTTTCTCTGTTGGAGATAAATTATCCACAGCAAGAGGGAAATTTGGAAGTAGAACTGTTTCTGAGTCACACTGTGGTCATGATGGACCACAAATCCATCTCAAAAATCACTACAATTTATAACCATGTGCCTCTTAACTGCATTTGGTAAGGCAGCTGAAATGCAAAAAAACATTCAATAAGTAACTGAACAATAAACCAATGTGAAAACCTCATTTTCTCTGAGTAGTAAAGCAAGAAGCAGAAAATCTTCTGTAACAAGTATCAGTCATGTACAAGTACCAGTAAGATGCTTCTAAAACAGGTAGAAGAGAAAATTGAAGAATCTGAACAAATAATGTCTCACATTTCCCATCTATTTCCCTTGTCAGTTTTTAGAATTAAAGTATGTTCTTACTGAAAAGTTTTTGAGCAAGACCACCTAGTCACTTCCCTAAAATATTCT
The DNA here is from genome assembly GCA_038380795.1 of Pyrocephalus nanus. Lineage (NCBI taxonomy): Eukaryota > Metazoa > Chordata > Aves > Passeriformes > Tyrannidae > Pyrocephalus > Pyrocephalus nanus. Next base: position 42,806,287 of record CM076265.1, on the reverse strand, counting down.
TTTCTAGGATAAGTCACTGTAGTTTTATTCCATCTCCGGTATCATTTGGACTAGTGACTATTGTAGCAGATCTTTGCAGCAAGTAACACACTATGCAGTTCATGATTCCCAGTTCAGAAAATCCTGTTTTCTAGAATAGAAATGATGCCAGGAAAAAATCCTTTAAGAAAGCAGAATTCCAGAATCTGAGATTCTGAGATATTTGAATTCAAAGTGTGAAGAAGATATCTCTTCCTGCAGCTTCAGGCATGGAAACACAGTCAGTGTGGTCTTTCACATGACTGTGTACACAGCAAGAGCCTAAACTGCTGTGTAACAAGAGAATTGCATGTGCAGAGATTAGGAAAGCCTGAAAAAAGTGGTAATATTCATGACTGCATCCAAAGATATAAGACTGAGCCCATGCTAGATTCTTTTCAGCTACTAATAGAGATATATAATGAAATATTTTCAGAAGATCTCTAGTCCTGTAAAATCAGGACTAGGTTAGACAGGATCCAAACACAAAGAACACTGAATTAAAAGGCAATTGAAAGGAGAAAAAAGAAAGAGAAGGAAAGAAGAAAGAAGATGAAGCTAAAGGCAAAGCCTCAGCAGAAAGTTCTTTTGTTCTCATAGCTTAGGGGAGAGTCTGTAACCTTTCCTGATAGTAAAAAGTAAACAAAGAAAAATGTAACAAGAAATTCCCCTTGAGAGATGGTTGAAATTTTAATATATCCTAATGCTGTTGCTGGTTTAAATGGGCCAGAAGATTTTTTACTGTTTCAGCGAACAAATCAATGTGAACTTTTAATCATGTATCTTTTCAATTTCAAGTTTTTCCACCTGTAAGATGGAGACAATTGGACTATATCTTTTTTACACTTTTCAGCAGCTGAAGATAAGTGAAGGTTTCTATGGACCTTGTGAAATGGAGCAAATTGACTTTAAATGCCTTTCATGTTATTGGATGCTTATATTGCTGGTCAATGGAGACACACAGCTACTGTGTCACTTTTTGGTACAAGAACTGAGAAAGTCCATCTTCCAGTCAAGTTTCAAACTGTCTCCAAATGCTTTGTGACATGAGAGAGCTCCCTGATAAATGGACTCACATGTTCTGGATCTATCTAATTTTAATGTAATAAAAGTTTTTCACCAGTAATAGAAACCTGTCTAGAGCCATTAACACTGAGCCGAATTTCAAGGTAGGCAGAGGGGAAGATACAGAAGCAAAATCAATATAGTTTATGTCTAGTTAATCACACAGCTGTAGAAAAGAAACTCATGTCTCTATAGTTTCCTCTGTGCCCTTCAGGCAGCCTAAGATTCCTCTAACTTTTCTATCTCACTCAGTAGAGCTAGCATTGCTCATCTTAGACTGAGCTCACAGACAAGCTTCCAAACTTTCAGAATAATACTTGCAGCAACTGCAGAAATACATTTAGTAGCTGATCTTTCTGTTAAATATTAAATTTTTTGTGTCCTCCATTAGCTTCAGAATAACAACACCCTGTCAGTAATTCTAGGGTATTTTCTTCTCAAATCATGTCCAGCTATCAACTAACATGTCCTGATAATTACACCACTTCCCTGAAAAATCTTGAAGATCTTTATCTCCATGAAAAATGAGAGATTACGTTCAAATCATTAGACATGCTGCTTAGCTTTTATGAGTTCTAACACAGCTGATGTCTGACTCAGAAAACATGCTTTGGTTTTGCTGTCATCAATTTCCCTTACACATGAAGAATAGGATTTCAGTCCCCTCCTACGCTGCTAAGACAATTTCTGCCAGTTAGGGCAAGTAGTATGATATGAATCTACTTTTCCATATATTCTTCAGAGCTGCATCCATTTGTTTTACTTTGCCATTAGAAAGTTTCACTTCAGAATTTGTAGTTATTGATTCAGTTTCTATTAGCAGCATATGAGCCCAGCTGGCACAAGAGATGCTTAGATCCATTGCTGAGTAAGAGTTGACTCGTGCTGATGTAGCTGCAAAGATAGATAGATTTGAACCTTTTGCACCACAGCAATTCATTCTTCACACCAAAAGCTACTACAACAGTTTCATGTTGGCAGTGTGCATAGTCAGCATGATGTCATGGGGAATATTACTTTTCACTCAGAATCCCAGTGTGTGTCTTGTGGTGCATCTTCTCATACACAGCTGCTGCATTTCAGTTTAGTTGTCTCCTCAGCACTCTGTTCTTCCCAAACAAAGAAAATCCAGATTCCTTCTAATCTTATAAACAGATGGAGTGTTCCATTTTTTAGTATTATTAAGCATATAATCTCAATGATAAAATTTATCATTTTTGATTTAAATGCTCTTCAATGTGACTAATTCTTCTGGTGGAATGTATTCCTGGTTTTCAGAATTCCAGGTGTCCAGTGACAGATGGGAAATGTTCCTAAAAATATTTTTGTAACTGTTCATGAAAATTGTAAGCTAGGGGAGTAAAGCTTATCAAAGCAGAAAAAACCCCTGAAGTCTCATCAACATTCAGAAGGCACTAGATCTGACTGATTAAAAGCGGACAAGACAGGTATGTCTTTTCATTTCAGTGATTAAATGAAATTAATATTTATATTTGAGCTCAGAAATCTCAACTGGGTTAAACAAAGGTCTTCAATCATATCTCCATAGTTCCATATCCTCATTTGTAAAGGACCCATAAAGATTTGAAACAGAACTACTAAGATCCTTATGCACGAAGACTGGATGATAATGCATATGTACGAAAGTAGCAGAAGAAACAATACAATTAAAAAAATGGCATGAATTGTGTGACGCACTGGGTTATTATATTACTTATTGGCTCAGACCAACTCAGGTAGGGGGGAAGGGACAGGTTGAAGTTTATGAAGGTGAAACAGTGCCTGGTCCCATACCCCAGCCCTTTGGAGCCCCCTGGGGCAGCCTCAGGGCAGCCCCAGAGCAGCTGTTAGTCACTGGGAAACCAGGAGCACTGCCCACACCATATTCCCTGGACCCCTAATCCAGCCCCAACTGGGCTGGCACACTGGAAGTCCTGTCTGGGGAGGGGGATGGCCATGGGGGGCCAGAACAGATAAAACCAACACCATGCAGCTATTGTATGGTCACAGTGCTGGCATTTCCTGGAATCCTGGTAGCTGGAACTGTGCTGGATCTAGGGTAGTAGCCATAATTCTCCCATTTTATCTCTCTTTCTTTACTTCTTCTTCTCCTAATCTCCTTCCTTGATATTTAGGTAACTTATAGCTGGATGTGTTGGATTTTGCCAAGTTGTATGGGTTAGCATGTGCTAAGTCAATGCTTCATGAAATGTTTTATTTTGGTTGAATGTTGCCCTTTAAACTTTTGCCATGTCCCCTTATTTTCTAAAGTTTGCCAAAAAAAGTGTGCTAATTGACCTCCTGAGAAATGTGTGCGGTGTCTTCCCCTGTGCACTCTCTCAAGGTATATAAAAGAGCTAAAGGCCCTTTTAATAGATCCAGCAGGCAGATTTTTGGAGTCTTGTATATATTTAAAGTAGAATCCCTTTGGTGAGCTCATAGCTCCAATCTGGGGTCTTACAAACTGTTAACCAAGAGAGCAAATATTTTTAAATAAAATCTGTAAAGTGTTTGTTTGCATCAAGAAAAGAAACCTGTTGCTCTGATAAGGCCTACAGCACAGATAATTTCTCAGCAGAAGGTTTGTGTTCTGATAGCGGGAGAAAGGCAACAAGCTGTGGCACGCTGTGTAGCATTTCTTTCCATACCTGTTATTCTAACAGGAACTTTGTCTCAGATTCATGGAGAATGAAGCAAAAACATGTCTTGAGGTAAAAGATCATGATACTCAGTGTTGCTCCAGCTGAGTCTGAAATGAATCTAGGTGGTGATGCTTCTACACTTATTCCTTGGGGAAAACAACCAGTATTTAATAGCCTGTCTTTATCAGAATTTTTCCCTTCTTGCTAACTTATAGTTCCCTGAAATGAAATATGGTGTCCTCATCATCATATTTAAAAATCAGTAAGATTTCCATTGAGGGAAAAAGCCCCATAGTAACTCTTCGCCTTCAGAATAGTAAACTCAGGCTCAGATTAAAATTAATTCTCTTAGGCAAGCATCTCCCAATTTTACGTGGGTATGACATGGGCACCTGAATTTTGTAGATCAAATAATTGTTTTGTTGAAGGTTCTTTAGATTTGTTTGCTTTCTTTATCTCCATGGATATGACTGCCATCAGTGGGTGACCTTCAGGGAAAATCTTTCGTGGGCATTTGGAGGAGTGTTCAATTTGCTCTTCCAAAAGTGAGGTGATGACTCTGTCTGCAAGACTGGTTGCTCATTTTCACCAGCCATTACTTTAAGAGATAAATGGCCATTCATCTGAGTCTCTTTTAATGTGATAGTCGAGTTAAGTGTTTGTGCAAAGGAGTCTGACAATAATGGCTAACCCAATTGAAAGCCGTCCATTGTTGTCAGGATCTGGCAAAAGGTTTCCTCAAACACATACCCTGCAGCCTGACATGTCTTCTGCGCTTAAGGCTCCATTTCTGCACATCTTTCTTACTTGGTTTATTTTATCATGTCAAGTAATGTCATGGCTGTGACAACCTTTTTTCCAAAGTCTTCAGCCCTCAACCTGACCAGTTCATCTCAGAAAAACTCTGTTTCCTCTTCAATCATTTATTGACTATAGCTAGTGTCTAGAAAAGCCCTTATACCACAGTGTTTAAGTTTTGTAGTGATGCTATTATGCCCAAAAGCTCCAAGACCAAGAATCATGTACTGGGAATGATTTTCTGATATGAAAATCAGTTTCTGCATAATTCAAATGTTCTGAAGAAAAAGCTGATTAAAACATTTTGTTCTGTTTTTGCTCATTGCCAAACATATTTACTGTAATGTATAAGTAAATTATGTAATTATTGTAATGTATAATGTATATAATGAAACATTTTATCTTTATTTTGTGGGTCTAAATGGAATCATTTCAATAGAACTTACAATTGTACTTTTTATTGCCTTTTGACTGTTGTGTCTTGCATTGGACTCATTACTGCTGGAAATTATACATACTGTATAAATGTATAAATGAACCCCCTAAATAAACTTGGTATGTTTATTTTTATACACCTGTTTGCAGTTGAGTAATTGGCACTAAACTCTGCACCTCACATCCTGCTCCTCTGGTCTGGGGATGCAGATGTAATTGTCTAAGAGATGGTGCTGGTCAAGTTGGGACTATGTAACCAGCCTCTAGAGAAAGGTTTTCTGAATCAAGGTTTTGGATGTAAGTGTATAAAATCTGCCCATGCTTTATGCTGCAGTACTGGTGTCTTGGCAACCACTGCTATGTTGCAAATTTGCTTACAGACTAGTTACTTAAAATGCCGTATTATGTAAATGCTGTTGGTTTCTATCAACATATTTGAATGGGACATCAAATGTAGATAGCTGTATATTAAAATGGCTCTGTTTTGAGCTAGTTGGAACCTATTGCTGTTTTGCAGAAATGCATGTTTTGCTGTACAAAACTGAAAGAGAAACTGGACATTGAAAAAAGGAGACCTGTTAGACTTCTCAGCTCCAATGATTATTGGACAATGTACCCAAATCAAAATATCTCAGGTCAGGAACAAGGAATTGTATTCATAAATTCAAGTATCTACAGCAAGCTATACAAACTTTTAATCTAAATGTGAAGCTTAGAATTTACTATTAAACTGAAGGCTGTTGACAAACTGTTTGATCAAATCAGTCACAGTGTAAACTCCAATGACTGCATGTTGACTAGATTTCCACTGATCACATAGTGGTTCCAGACAACAGAGATGTCAACATGTGTTCAGCTGAACCTAAGTCCCTTTTCTTCTTAACAAATATATGTTGCATATGCCAGATCATAAAATCCAGTGCTGCATAGATCTTTCAAAATTTTCTGGAAAGTTATTGCTTATTTACATCAAGGAATTTCAAAGAAATTTACAGGCATATACTATGGTTTAAAGTATTTCCAGTGTCATATGACTGAGAGTAGTGACTGAGATTCCCAAGAGGTTAACATTATAGCTATTTACATTGGTGCAGTTATTGGAAATGCACACATAAATAGAAAGCAAAAGATTTAAAACAGCCGAGATAACTGTGGGCAAGTCAGAGTCTGCATCAACAAAAACTGAGCACTGTGGCTGTCACATAGCCTATGCTTGGCATTAGTATTGAGATGTTATATGGGGAGTGCAAGGCTAAAAATTGCTAGGGTCAGATTCAATACAGGCTTTTTCAGACAATCCTTCTCAAAGTTTCTTTCATGTTCTGTTTTGAAAGCAAATGTGAAATTTTTTGAGCATTGCACGTATTTCTTGCAGTTGGTCTTTCCTGCACACAAGTTTTTTTGCCACTTGCATGCTACACTGTATCAGCATTTATACTTCCTGTATGAAAGGAAGTGGCAACAAAGCTGAAAAAAGGAAAGAATATCCAGGCCCTCAGACTCCTTTGGAATAACTTTTTGATAACTTTTTGGAAACAGCTCCAGCACCAGTGTTTTAAGGAGGGGAGCTGCATGCTAGACTGAAAGAAGTTCAATTAAAAAATAAAGACAATCAGCTCGTTATGATTCTTGCAGGAAAGCTTAATGACAATATCTCAAATTTTCACATTTGTGTAGCTGAAGCTGGTTAATTTTGCTCTGTATAAAACAAGATATCAAGAGCTTGACAGTAATGAAACATTCATTTTCTTTATCTTTTTACAAGGCAGACAATTAGTAATTTTATGGTTGAAAAAGCTCATTTTTAAACCTTGCATGAGGATGTTATTGCTAGACCTATTCTGATGTCACCTTTGTTGAAAAAATGAGTGTAACTTCTTCTGAATCTGTTCCCTTCTGAAGGGGGAAAAATCCTTCAAAACAAACAAACTGTGAAACTTTCTTCAGAAGGTTTGCAAGTCTTGTATACTTGTTCTTTTAATTTGTCAAGACAGCTAAAATGTATACTTTCACACTAAGTTTATGCTTTACATAACTGGCCTTTCTCTGGCAGCCTCAGATGCCTCTTCTTTATTGAGAGGAAAAGCTCCTTTCTTAACATTTTTCTCCAGTACTAGCTCTTCCAGCACTATGTTGCACCGAAAGTTCATCACTTCTGGTTTGAGCAGAATTATTTGCAATTGATAGCCAGGTATTACACAAAAATATAGATATGACTATTCAGTTGGAGACCTTTCTTCCCCCAAATGCAAATCATGAGTTGTTAGGCCCTGTTTGACATCACTGCAAAGGCTCACACTTTCACTTGTCCCAACTTTTACTTGGGACCCTGTCCCCTAAAATTCTCTCCCAAAAACCTGAGAAACTACATCCTTCATGATATCATAATAAGTCTTAATTTTTTCTTTATCTGTTTCTATGCCAAGGAAATAGGTCCATAGGAATGCAACATAAAACTTTATCGGAGGGAAAGAAAAGGGATCAGCAAATAATTATGATAAGAAAGTATGAATGATAGGATTAAACTCCTGCCAGGACAGCCTAAACTGCAAAGAGCCAGTGAGATGTTTGGCTATTACTTTTCTGGCCTTGTGAATGAGGTTTCAAAGTTGATTGCTTCAGTCTGGAGAAAACCTACCTCTGAGCAAATCTTGAGGTGCATACCCTACCCCGAACCCAGTGCCTTTTGATATTTGAACAGTGAGCTGCTCAGGAGAAATCCAAGCTGCTTCAAAGCTGTTTGTTTTGTCTCCCAGCAGATGGTTGTGTTCTCCTTCCTAAACTAAACAAGCTCTCTAGTATCTTTAAAAAGACAAATATTTATTGAAATTATATTTGCAAACTGGATGTAACTTAATAGCTTTGCAGACTTTGTTGACTTGTGCTATGCAGTTCCTCTTGCAGTGGAAGGGAACGCTTGCTAGTATGTGTATTGTCTGTATGGCAGTCAGGGCTCTCTCTGTTTGAAATGAGGGCTCCGTCACATCAATAGAGGTTTCCTGTGGCTCTGTATAAATTAAGGCAAATCTTGCTTCTGGACTTAAAGTGCAAAACTCTTTAATCTCAAAGTAGTAGTGGAATGCTTAAGTGGAAGGAGACTGTCCCTTAACTCCCTGCAGCCAGGAGTTTGAAAGCTAAGTTTTGATCTCAATTATACCTATACATCTCCACTCTTTTAGCAGAATTACCATATGAAAAAGTCTCTTTCTCATTCTTCATTTTGACATGATGCCTGCCCCTGAGCTCACTGACATCTACACATATTTGAGGACTGTGCTTTAAAAATTTTGTCTTGTCCATGGTATGCCTGCTCACAGACACCAACCTGACAGATGTTGTTGCAGCATCCTGTGATGAATAAGCACTTAGATAGGTAGATGCCTTACTGTTATTAAGGTACTGAACTACTCACTTTGATAATTTAGCTTTGAGGGTATGCCCTTTGAGGGTATGAGACAGTAGAGTTGGGCTTCATGGGCTCTAAAACCAATGTTGCAAACCCCAAAACAAGTGCAAAGGAGTTAAAGAGTATTTGTGGCCAAAACCCCTAATGCATCTGTGTGGCTTTATCATAAACCACAGTGCACTGTGCTTAGTCAGACAGTTTCTAGTTCACAAGGATCATTTCTATTATGACCTCCATTAAACTGATTTGTGGAATGTTTCATCCTTTCACAGCTTGGACATATCTTATAAATTACAGAAGTCAGGACCTGTTATGTCATCATAATGGCTTCCCTGCAAGAGGAGGTTTGAAATAAATCTCTTCAATGCAATCGGGATCCTTTTATGGTCATGAGCATCAGCATGTAGTAGGCTCCTTAAAATGCCATGTTGACTTGCATAAATTTTTCCTTTGTTATTGCTGTGTAGCATTTCCCCAGAGTTGTTTGCCCAATGTTAAATTGCAGTGATTTCCAAGGGTCTCATGCTGGCCCCCTGCATACACAACTAGCTTGTGTTGAGAAAGCTCTGGTTTTGAGTTTAAAAGAACTTCTACTGTCTCTATGAACAAGTAAAAATAAAAATCTCTGTTCCTTTTGTATCACACCTCAGAGCTAAAAAATACTTCAGTTTTCCCATGGAATACTGCCTATAATTAACTGAGTTGGTCCCAAATGATTAAGAACCTTTTTTTTTTTTTTTTTTTGATGCATGTGTGTGTGTGTGTGTGTATGTGATTTTGGTTTTGTTTTAGGTTTTTGTTTGGTTTTGGCTTTGGTTTTTGTTGTTGTTGCTTAAGGAAGGAGTATCAAGATCTGACAACACCGGCATTTGCAAGCAATGACTGGGTGAGGCTTTTGGTTATAAGTTCAGTGTTGTGTTGTGTAAACCCTAATAGGGTGTATGAAACTTTGCAATGATCTGAAATAAGGTATCCATTTTAAACAAAGCTTGCCATCATATCCAACAAGATATCCGTTTTAAACAAGATTTTCATCAAAAGTTTAAGAACTAACAGCATAGCTGCTCATAAGGGAGAAATGGAAACTAAAACCGACTAAAAATTTTGTATGTTAACTGAGCAGCTCTGAGGAATCAAAAATGTGACATCATAAGAAATGGAAATCAGATTAGAAAAGCTGTTTGTTACCTTTCGTGTTTCTGTACTTTCATCCACTATGACATTCAGGTGCTATATCAACAGTGTAACAGATGAGAAAGATTGTCATTTCAGCAGAGATTGTCATTTCAGTATTTTTAGATACCTGAAGCCATTTTTAGTCTGACAGTGATGTAAATCTGGAATAGCCGAGCTGATTTTTTTGGATTTACTTTGACTTCACACCTGTATTTCCCTATGAGCAGGTGGGAATGCTTCTTTCAAAGAGAGCAGCTGTAAAGTCCAGTTTTTGGCTACATCTTGTGCTAACTGGCTGTCATGAGAAAGCACGTAAACAAAAAAGCTGAGCATTTGTTGTAAGGCCTGGTGTGTGCAGAAGCTCCCTGCTCTCAGAATAACAGCCTGTCGCACTCTTGTTAAGTGGCTACCAGTGCCAAGGATCGTGACAGGTCTGTGGAGTGCAAACTAATTATCGCCAACAATAGTGTCTGCTTATTTCTCGCATGAATGGATAACATCTTCAGCGGAGCTGGTCACATATCATCACTCAGGTTTAAGGGCCATTGATTGGACAGGGGATGCTTTGTAGCTATTCATAAAGAGGAAGAGTGAAAATATGGCCAGTTTTACATTTTATAACTGCATCTGCAGTTCCAGGGTAATTACCTACTAAATACACTCCAAAATCTCTCCTAGATGCAGCAGGTGAAAAGTGCAAAATGCACAGGGTACAGAAAAGAGAAATATCTTCATATGTACAGACGATTTAGGCAACTCTTTCCATGATTAAAGCGGTTCTCTCAGCCACTGTAAAGGTCTACTCATACAAAATGCTGAGTAACTCCTACAGTTAATTTTTCACCATAGATTTCCGGACGGTTCAATGGAGCCCAATTCTGCAAGATAGTGTGCTTTCTTGGGACAAGCTGACTCCACACGGGCTCCAAGGCCTGTGTTCCAGGAATAAATTTGAGGATTGTCTGACCAATGAATATGGTCCAAATCACCAGGTGTAGATAGGCACACACACTGGACACAGGAGCAAGGGTAGGAACTGAAGCAGTGCTTTTTTTCCTCTCAAAAGGGAAGGTTTGATCTAGTACTAGATAGGAATCAGTTACCCTGTGTCTAAAAGGAAAGGTAGATTGTATTTATGGTATACAGGGGTTCCTACGGACAAGAAAGAGGGATAGCAGTCATCTCTGTGGCAAGAATGGATAAATAACTCTGCAGTCCAGGAAACCTGGGAGCTAAGGGAGTTTGCAAATGTATATCCACATACATTTATCTGCTTACTGAGGTACTGCCTTTAGAGTGATGGCTAGAGCTGAGAAATAGAGTGACTGCAGTGAAGAAAGTACTGCTGTTAATGAGGTATCACATCTAAAAAGCCAAAAGAAAGCAGAAAGATGGCAGGTTTTCCTATCTGACATAAATTCCTGCTGGGAAAATATGGACTAATTATTTGACTTTTGATTTTGTTTTTAAATTTATACACCTAAGAGCCATTTCGTAGCTTCCTCAGAATGTATTACCAAAGTCACTGTCCTTAAGATTGTCAAGATTGGGCTCAGAAGGCTAGTGATAGTAGTAATTAATGAGTACCAGGTTATTTGGGAAAAGGGGGGGAAGAAAGAGAAAAACTTCTGTCACTGCTGACTTCAGTTTATAAGAATAAAGCACTTCAGTAAGCATTTTGACACTGTAATAAACCTCCCTGCTTCAAATACTCATTTCTCTCATTTCTTTCTCCAATCTATATTTTTACATGACAGCTCCAGAGAGAGCATTGCCACTGCACTATATCATGTGGGGGACATTTCTCAAAATGCCCTGCTTTCATTGTGAAGTTGTTCTTTCCTGGATCTGCTGCTCTTCTGAAAGAAGAAACCAGGTTGTTTGAACAAAGAACTCATGACTGTGTTGGAGCCTAGGCTCCCCTGTGAACACCAAGATGCTTCTGAACTAGCGAAACAACTGGATGCAGGGTTTGGATGGTCCTGACTGCCACATGCTTTGAAGTCACCCTGCTCTTTTTATGCATTTTGTTCTCTTCCTCTTTCCTTACATGTCTGGAAAAGTATTTAGATGCTTTCTCAGCTGCTGTTTTTTTCCTTGGATGGGTCCCTGTTGTTGAGTCTGAGAGTGGCATTTACGAACAGTGCTGCCTGCTCTCCTAGCCAGAGGACTCTCCAGTGATGATGTGACATGAGGGAAGGGGAGACTGAAAGCTCTGAAGCTTTGGAGATCAGTGGAAAAAATAAAAACAATACAGAGGTGAACCATCAAGAATCTTTTCTCTCCTGTAGAACAAGCTACTTATCAGAACACCCCTATTTTGCCAGACCCTTCCCACCACCTCTGAAAATTCTGTCTCTGATTCAAGTTCACAGCCAGTGACTCTTCTATGTCTGAAGCTGCTCTTTAGGTCAGACTTTGGGATGTAGAAGAGAGGCAATGCAGAGAGGCAGGTAGACATTTCCCTGGAGGAGCTCTTGAAACTTCCTGCTGCTTTGACATGGTTTGATATGTGGCTTTGTGCAGGTCTCACTCTCTCTCTTCTCTTCCACTTGTGTCTTTAATGCTGCCTCTCACCTTGGAGCTGGTGGATGGTGGCAATACAATAAATGGGCTCAGTGCAGTGCATGATCCCTTCTGCATATGGAGAAGGAGCTTGGCTACAAACAGGTTGTAATTAAAATATAACAGTGACCTTGCCTGGTGGGGCAGACATTCAAACCCAGGGCAGCTCAAAAAACAGACTACTAGAAGAGTGGATCTGAAAATAATATGACCTCTTTGAAATTCTCTCTCTATGAGAATCCACCAAGAGCAAATTTGTAGAATGCCTAAAATAATGACAAATTGTGAGTTGAACTGAAGGAAATATAAAGAAAATTCTAAATGATCAGTACAATTTTAAAATACACAATATTTTAAATATGTTTTAAATATGTAATAAACACTCAATATAAATGCATAGATGTATAGGGGGCCCAGGCTGCCTTTTTCAGAACATTACAAATGACAGTTGTGACAGCCAGTGTTGCTACTGCTGAGAAGCTGCAGGAATTCTCTATCCTAACATTTACAACCCTGTCAAAGGGGTGTATTGTTTTAATGACCACATGCTCCTTATTCATAAACAAGTAAAATTCACAGATTTAGTCATGACAAGAAGGTATAGTCATTTTAGTAGCTTAAAATTTCTAATTTTACATCAGGACAGGAGTTAATTATTGGATAGTGTCAAAGAAATAATTTGGGTCAAGGCTGCAACTCAGACTCCTGACATTTTGCTAGTGATTGCCAGGAAAATATAAATTTTACTAGAGAATATAATCTGATGAATGTGAAATTTTCCGAATTGAAATTTATTTCTCTCTCCCAGTGTCCTCTTAGATGACTTGTGAGAAATCAGTCAATGTGCTTCAATGATCCCATCTATATGGCAAGAAAACAAGACAGAACTTGAGTTTCAGTACTAGAAATTATCCTGACTGATCTCTTATTTGGACTTCTAATTTCCTGCTGAAATCAATCTGCAGCATCTCAACAAGTCTCATATTCAGAACAATCAGTCCTGTCTTCTAACTACTGACAGTTTCTTTTAAAAATTATATCAAGCTGGATATTTAATTCCACTAATTCTGAAACTTGTATTCACTATTTTCATTGTACAAAATGACAAACTGAAACAGTGGCTGGCTGACTTGTCTAAGGTCACACATAAAGTAAAACTCTGAGTCAGAAGCTTGATTCTGAGTCCCTATTGCAAAACACAGGATAAAAATACTTATCTTGGGCATGATTTAACAACCGCTTGGTAAAAGAGCTTTACAAGGAAAATAAATAAATAAATAAATACCACCCCTGGCCCATACACCTGAGGTCCCAGGTCCTCTAACTATCTTACTGAAGGAGGAGACAAGGGTGAAATGTGAAGAATATTTATGTAGCTTGGTAAGGGTACAAAAAAGGGGAAAAAAAAAAAAGGGAGAAAAGATTGGTCAGGTAAGTCAGTGAGCTTGACATAAGGGTTAAGTCTTGTGACAAGAATTAAAAATTATCTTGGAGACTTACAGGACACAAGGCATGTTAGTGAAAGATAATAGTTAAGACTTAGGAAAAGTCAGCAAGCTGAGGACTACACATCTTTATATTGGAAGTTTGCAAATGAATGGCAACCATGAGGACAGTGGGGTAAATCTGGGAAACACAGGAGAGAGTTCAGGCCAGATTTCTAATTTTTCAGACTATTTAGATTTACTGTAGCACACACACAAATTCAGGGCCACCTGAGACGTGTCTGTGTTCAAATGTGTTTTGAAATAAAGAACGCAGAGAAATTAATCATGTATTGGTAGCAGCTCTGTAATATTGAAAACAGTTCTGCATTTTTATAACAGTTCTCTTGTAAATAGACAAAAAATGTTTCCTAATTTTTTTCTAATCTGTATTACTTCCCTCCAGGGTGAGGTAGAGTAACTGTCTGCAACAGGGAACAGGAAAGCATTTAGAACAACTGTCTGCATCTGAGCAGAAATGAGAATTTAAGTCTTATAACTTCAACCACTGGAAGCGTGACACTAGAGATTACATATTTTATGGAAAACATCTCAAGGCAACTAGTGATTAAGCCATCAAGCCATCTGAAATCAAGGGATACTCCTTCTCAGTAACAGTTAAAATCAGGTAATTGTCAAGTAGGACTGCATCCAGACCACACTGTCTAGAAAGCAGTGTTTGTGGTCTCTAGTATTAAACCAAGAAACTGGGCTAGGGAGTTGAAAAGAGAGAAGTCTGTCACTAAATTTTCCATGGCTCTCTTCAATAGTGTACCCAGCCCAATAGGGCTGCACTTCTGCCCTCTGCTGAAAGCACAGAAAGACAGCATAGGTCTATCCAAATTTATGATGTAATTTTGTACACACTCTTTTATGTGTGTGTTTGTTCTCAGTAGTGTAGCTCTTTCATCCAGTGCCACCACTGTCTTGGTATTCTGTGCACATTCAAAAGCCAGTCCAATTTAAATGTACCCCTGTTGTGATACCTTTATTTCTCAAATTCATCTTGAGCGTGTGGGAAGGAATAATTGTGGCTGTTTGTTTTTAAATGGAATCTGATCTCTGTCAAAATCTCTGCTCAGGGCTTTCCATTAACAGCTTTTACTTTACTAATCACTTTTTTTCTTGAGCTTCAGGCATTAACCATTTATGCAATCAACCATAATACCTGGATAGGATCTTTTACATGTTAGATTGCTATTGTTTGCTAAGAATAAAAAAAAATTACTTGTTAAGGGAATGTCTGATGAGAAGATGAAATGTTACCAAAGGAAGTAAAAGCAGCTATGTGTAACATACCCACAGCCCATTTAGATTTTGACTGAAGCTGAATCTGAATGCTTTATCAAAAGGTGTAAAATTTCCCCAGTATAAACAGTCGCATCTCTGTATTGCAGATTTTTTCCTTATTCAAACTGATGCTTATTTTATGACAGGAAGTTTGAATACTAATAACCTTAATGTTCCTTGCAGTAATATTAATTAGGCTAACATTTTCCATCTATAAAATCAAAACCAACACAGTACAGAACTTTACAATTTCAATAAGAAAATACAAACAGCCAGTGGGATATCCAGTCTTTTCACCTCAGTGCAAAAGCCAACTGGTAGGATTTTTATGATTCACACACATCCAGCTCTCAGATAGCTGTCTTGATTTATTTAGCTGGCAGAGTAACAACTGCAGAAATGTCAGAGGTGCTCCTTTGCCCAGCCTGCTTGTGGCTGCCATGGGTGTTTGAACTTTACTGGACACATCATTTTCCTGTTGAACCTACATGTGTGTCTCTGTATTAACTATTGAACTCTGAAGCTTGGCTGTAGACACACCAAAATGGCTTTTCTTGGAACCAGCTTGCTTCCAGCAATAGTCTCTTCCAGCTCTAGTTTTACTGGGTCCTATTGCCCCAGTATGATGTTCCTGAGATACCTCTGTAGATTGAGCTGTCTTGATAGAGAGTCTGGAAATACTTAACCATCTCAGGAATGGTTTGTAGGTATCTGGCAGATGTTATACCTGAGCTCAGACATCTGCCTGCACTTTAGACACTACATTATAGGGCCAGTGTTGAGGCAGTACAAACGTGCTGTCTGCCTGGACAACTTTGAAGTGGAAACTGTTATTTCTGTATTGTGCACTGGGATACATCCCCTAGAATAACCATTTTCCCATTGCCCAGAAAATGGAGAGCCACAGAGCCATATGGGATACTTCATAGGTAGGGAAAAGAACAGATGCAGTTACTCTAAGTCTTCAGGTCTTCTCTGTAGACTTGCTGCTTACCTCTAGAGGTCTCTGTATTTCAGCAGTATTTCAGCCTCCCGCATTGTCCTCTGAGAGGGACAGTGAACTCCTCAGTGCTCCTCAGCCATTGATTGCCTAACATCTTGCAGTGCCTCCATTTTGAGCAAACATACTCTATGTACTTTAAAAAATGTTCAGAATGCTGGTTTTACATCAGGTTTAAAAGAGATGTGAAAGTTTCCAGCCAGGACAAATAGTTTCTTGGCTCCTTTATAAACTTCACTGGAACTTGGAGAGGGAAAAGCATCTAAACAGACTTGGATGCTTTGATGTGTTTTCTGATGGCTGAAACATCATATGGAAGGACAGTAATTATTTACTGTTAGTTTAACATAGACCACTAGGTGCAAAATCTTTTGAAAATCAGAAACAAGATGACACAATTACAATGCAGCACATCTTATAGAGGTGAGCATAATCCAACACTGATGTACAGGCTAACCCAGGAGAAAAAGTCCCAAGACTGGAATTTTAGCCTGTGGCAAACTTTCAACATGTAAGTAATTATAATTAAGGGATGGAATGCAGTACATGCTTACGTGTAGAGGATGATTTTCTGACCTGGGGCCTAGTACTCAGAGATTCTGGTTATCTAGCTGCTGAGTGCGAGATCAGTAAAAGCTGCTGAAGTCTGGCATCTCTAATTATGTAACTAAAATGAGATTAATTTCATCTAACATGGCTCTAATTCTCCTCTCTTTGAAATTAGTAATAAAACTTCTGTTACCATCAAGAACTGATAATCAAGCAGGAGTATCCTGTTTTATTAGTTGGTAACTGAGACATTCAGAAAGTAAGATTTTCTAAGTGTTGAGAGCTCTCCAAACTTTTCTCCTTATGAGATGCAGACATTTTAATGCTGTATTTGTCAGTGCCAGAATACTTTTGAAACCTCCCTGCATTGCCTTAAACTCACTCAGTAGATACAGAGCACCATGAAGTATTGTGTTTGTGTCCTCTCTTTGACCTGTGCATGATTTCTGCCTCTCAGAGCTTGCACTTCCTTGGGTCATACAGTGTGGAATACATTCCAAAGGGTACAGATAAAACAGTCTCTTCTACATGGATTAAACCCCTTTTGTTTTTCTCTTTCATGCCTTCAAAAATTTTAGACTGGGAAACAGCAATCAGAAAGGATCCAGACATACTCTAAGGGGCATTCTTTTAGTGTGTGCAAAATAGGACAAAATAGATACTGGATGTGATTTTGAGTAGAGGTCACTGAAAAATAGTGGCAGCGAACTGAGAAATTAGATTATTAATTAAATGAGAAATATGAAATGAGAGAGAGGAAAGAGTTGTTTAATAGAGCACGTATGTGCTGATGCTGTGCTTTATTCAGTAGAAATTAATAGATCATTTGAAACCATAACAATCCATTGCAGATAAATATATACTTCAACAATTAAAAAATTTATTATTATTTACCTACAGCAGTAAGAAAGAATAAAGGCTATGAAACCATATTGCCTATGGGGAGGTATCTGTGAGTGCATCAAAAACAAACTGATGGATAAGTATACTCTGCAAAGCTGAGGACACTTTTCCTATAAAATACAATTGCTGCTGGCACTGCTTCAGAGCTTTTGCATTTCTTCACATATTCCCAGCCAAACAAGGCAAGACTTCATAAATACCTAGGTGAACTGAGATGCAACAGAAAAGAGGGTGCTAACAAAGCCAAGTCTATTCCACCTCTACCCACTTGAAGACTGCTGGAGCAGAACTCAGACTAGTTATTTCCCAGGAACCAGCAAGAATCAGCCTTTTTTCTCAGCTTCAGTTGCCCTGGCTTAATGCAGAGAGTTCAGTGTTAGGGGAACCTAAACTACCCTGAACCATAAGGCAGTGTTGCTGGAAGCCAGACTTAACCCTGAATCAATGTACAGCTAAAAGCCTTCCTGCTCCATGAGCAGGGCAGAGTATGTTGTTCCATTGGAAATTTGCTGCCATTTTGAGTTGAAACCCTTCACTGAAAAGTGTAAGTGACAAATATCTACTGGATCTACCCTTTTTATGCATAGCACTAGACTAAATATTACATGCCTTTAGACCTTGGGTGCAGAGAAGATTGGTGCTGACCCTGTCTTGCCGTCTCTTATGGGACCTGCTGTAAGAAGCAAAGGCACACAGTGCCTTCTCTGATCCTACAGAGAGGACATGCTTCCTAAGTGCACTCAGGGAAGGGAGATGGGAGAGGCAAGAACAGGAAGGGAGGAAGTATGTAGACACCTAATAAAACCCCAAAGCTTTTCTAGCATATCAGTGACCAAGATATATGTCATTGAGAGGACCAGGGAGCAGAGGCAAGGCAGATCTCAAAGGCTAAGTAGTCTTGTGTTTCTGCCCTATTTTTTGACTAAGACATAAAGGATTTGTATAGAAGAGCACTCAAGCAAAAATAATCAGGCTGTAAAACATGGCCCTCAAACTAGGTAAGAAGTGCTGCAGAGTAGACCCAGGGGCCCAGCCAAGCCAGAAACATTCACTTCCTTGGCCACTTGACCAAGTATATTGAAATGACTGCCTTTAGCAGCATGACGAAATCCTGACAGCACAGCATTCAAGCTGGAAGAAGAGGGGGAGGCACTGCAGAGCTGGAAGGTGAGAGCTTGCTCCCGCTAGACAACTGAAAGGGTGACAGAAGAGGTTCATCTCACAGCACTTTATGAAAGCAAAACTTATTAATGCCTTATTAATGCCTATTAATGCCATCAAATCTGTGCAATGTCAGTGAACCAGTGAACACCTCATTGCCCTAGCAATAACAAAAGGGGAAAAAAGGAAATGTGATTTTATATTTTGGGGTACCTCCCCTAGATTGTTGAATTTGCTGCTATAATATTGTTCCCTAAAAAAACTTTAAACCAGACCAGGGAGTTTCATTTTAATTTGTCACATTCTTTTTGCAGAGTTTGTGCAATTATTTTTCCCATCAATTAAGAAGATTTATGATTATGTTTTCTATTATGTGATCATGTTTGTCAAGTAAATTATTCATTAGTTTTCCCTCAGACAACAAATTATTTGTGAAACATCATTTCCCTTTTGTTTTTCAATCTGTTCAGACTTCGAAAATGGTGACAGAGCTTATGTATTTGATGAATGAGGATTGTTCTTCTTTATAATTTTTATATTGAAAATACAATTTTTATAGGCTATCAAATTTATACTTACATTCAGTTGAACTTAGTAATGGACACACCAAAGACCCCAGCTTTAGTCTAAGTTATTAGCACGTATTATGTTCTGCAAAGATGAAGTATAGTTTGATGTTAGCTGGCATGTGATAGTTCAGTAGTCTAACCTTAAACATAAAGATTGGAAATACCATTGAAGAAGGAGTGGACCTTAACTGTCAACTTGCATAATTATCACCCTTACATGAGGCTACTGACCCAGTTTTTGTTTCGTGATCCCATACAAAGACTCCTAGAGCACTGAGTAATAAACATTCAAAAACATGTTCAGCTGCAATACTGTGGTAGTTAGAATGATCTTGAATTTTCAGTGTCCTGATTTAAGTTCCTGTCTCAGTCAAGTAGTGGAGGATCTGTCTTATAGAATAAAATCTACAAGATATGTGTATATCTACAAGATACAGCTGCAAGACTAATATTATTGGACTGTTGGCAGCAATGAACCAAAATGTCCATCCCTAGATTGCCTTTAATACAATTGCTGACCTACTTTGTGGGACTTGGGAATGCAAGGTAAGAGGGAGGGGCCATATAGTGTCTAATTTGCCCTTTGCATGGATGTAAACCGTGTTGAGCTCCCAGAAAGTGGTAGGGTGCTAACCTGCTGACAAAGTGAAAAAGCATCCTGATACAAATAAGTAATAAATGAAGAAAAATAAAATGGCTGGAATCAGTTGTGCCTATTCTACATTTGATTGATGCTCAAAGTGTGTCCCAAGCCCCAAACATTTTCAGTAATTTAGCTGTTTCTATTGTTCTTGCTACAGCTATTGTTTTTCTGTTCCTTCATGGTTATGTTTTGCAATGGCCTGAGTCTGTTTTTAACCTCTTCTGCTATAGAGTTTATCTCCAATGCTCATATGAGAACGTTAAAAGAGTATGACATGGGTGTGCATGTGGAAATGATCTGTAATCTTTAGCCTGCAATAGCAAAACTCTCTTATCTCAGAATGACGGAGGAGGGAATGAAATTGGATTTGTTGCTCCTCGTGACAGTTTCTATAGCTGTAGTGTGGTAGGCCCATGGGGTATGATACTGCATAGCTAACCTAAGCTGTTTTTCTAATTGGGGGCAGCTGCCCGTTTCTCTTCAAAACTGAGTGATGGGAAAACTATGTATAAAATCTGTACTTTCTTTTTTGGTTTATCATTTTCTGACTTACCTCAGGTAAAATTTTCTCAATATTTGTGCCTCGCAAGAACACACTCTAAGTAATTAAAAAAAAAAAAAAAAAGACAGTTCTTTACAGGAACAATACAAGCAGCATTACTGCAATTGTGACCTTAAATTTTGACTGGACAGACAGATCAAGAGCAGATGATATGCTTGGAAATAACTGACAGTGAATTAACTATGTACAGTGAGTCTTAAAAGTGCTGTAATTCAAAACAGTCACTGTGTTAACCCAAACTCTCATCAACACATTCAGTGCTTAAGCATAATAGGAGCAATCAGATATTTGTGCAGTGGAATGTGAGACAGGAAAGCTGCAGCTTATCTGCTTGTTGTAGGCAACCCTCAGTCTGGTGCAATCCACATTCTCCTTTCTGTTTCTTGATGCACTGTCTTTTGGGGCTTGTAAATGTGAGGAATGAAGAAAGTTTAGATATATGCCCCAAACTAACCTATTCCCTCCCTTCTTGCCTTCTTAAATCATCCTTACTTTCACTTGTGTGAGGTGAGAGTGAATCCTTTAGCTTATTCCTTCTGTCTCATGCTATTTATTGAAAGTGAGAGCCTTCCAACCTTTTTACTGCTCTTTTGTGTTGCTATGGCAATGGTGAGGCCCATGCTTCTCATCTGGTTAAATGTACTTTTAATTGCTTCAATAAATATGCTAAAAAATATACAGTGAAGGCTATTGTTAATGTTATAGTTATGTTACATCACATTTAATAAAGGAGGTAAAAATAGATGCTAGGGAAAACTTATTTTTTACTGGTTTTGAAGCTGAAGGTGAATTAACTTTCAGCACTCCACCTTTTGGGCTGTGGCAGGGCTAATTGCTCTGGATAAACACTTGTCTTCAGATGAAGCCATGGGCAAACAGGATTGGAAAGATCTGCCTTTGCCATCGAATTCCTTTCCTTAAGATTACAGATGACTGTAAAATAGGCATTTAGCCTATAGTGATGCACAGAGCATCTGAATCACATGATGTTCTAGAAAATCACTCAGAACATACTTCAAAATTCTCTAACAAAATTGAAAACTTCATGTGCAGAGTGCTGCTAGAAAGAGGGCAAGAAATAGGGCTATTGCTAATGTTCTGTATTTCGGTTATTATCCTACATTATAAAGCACAGGGAAAGCGTGTGGCATGGCAATGAAACTTACTTTTAAAGGCCTCTGGGAGAAGATTTTAGTGGCTACTGCTTTGTTCTTTTCACATCTGAAGAGTGAAATATGAGTTGGAGTAGGGGGGCAGTTTCACCTTCTGACAAGAAGAGACTGGAAGTGGACCTGTACACTCAGTCTTTATATCCAATATTTCTTCCTAACATTGAACTGTGGAAAGGAACAGAAAAGAGCTGCAAAATTGGTTTGCAAGTAGGAGAAAACCTCCTGCAGCGAAAAAGTTACAGAGTCAGCATGTTTGGAGTATTAAAAGAGCTTTAAAGGAAGCTTGGACAGAGTGAATAAATATCTTCCTAAAGAGAAAATACCAGATACCAAAAGGGCCTTTTATTTATCAGAGAGAGGACTTATGACCAAGCCCATTTAAATTGGATATAAACCAGATTATTAAGCTTGACGACAGACTAATCAGACACAAAGAGAATCTCCAGCAAGTCTTCATGTGAGGACCTTTCTAGAGAAGGTCCAGTTTTGCACAAGCTCATGGGCAAAAAGTGGCAGCAGAAGGGGAAATTGTACAACATTTTATATACAGATATACCTACACTATGTTTATATGCTCACACAAGCACATATAAGGCAGAAGTGATAACTTATTAAGTCTTTCTGACTCCAGACTCCAAGACAGTCATCTGTGTGGCAGTACAGAGTTTGTTGTTTATGAACTTCTTACAGAAGACTTCTTAAAATAAAAAGGGTAAAAACCAATTATAAGTTTTGTTGAAACCAATTATAATTTTTTGTTACTAAAGCTCTGTTAGATTCTAAAGCAATTATAAAAGAATTTGAATTTTGAATGTAAGTGTATAGTGCTTTGCCTTGATATGAGAAGGAAACGTGGTTTCTAGTAATGCAACAAGGATGGCAATTAGACCTTGCAGTGCACAAAATGTTTGTAAACAAGATAAAGAATGTGTTTTGATTGAAAGGGTCTTTATATGCCATTAGAGAAGTCTGCTTGAGTTTTGAAGTTTAACATAACCACTTTTTCTTGGAGGATGTATAAAATAAAAGTTTTAACAAATAGATTAAGGCATATTAAGTAGACAAAATAATGAACTACCGGACACAGTGCACAAATGTGTACATAAGTCTCATATTCTGGAGAAGAAATTTTTGGAGAAATGTTTCATAAGAAGAAGAAATTTAACATCTCTTCAACATCTTTTTGCTAATGCAGGTATTCAAAAGGATAAGAATTATGGAATATTTGGCTCTGAGATAAGTTAAATTTGATTTATCATTAGCCATAAATGAATAATATATTTATATGAATAATATGTTTATATAAATATTAAAAAAATAAATTTCATTTCTGCAAAATGTTATTTCTCTATCTTGGTCATGTCTAAGTTTATTAACTGAAATTAAATAAAACTGTTAAACTTACTTTGTTCTGCAAAAGTACAATGTTTCCTACGGCAATTTAATTTTTTTTTTCTTTCCAAGGCTTTAGCAGTGTTGTCCTTGAATAATTCTTAGGGTCTGGTGATATTATAACGTAAAAGCAAAGTTAATAATTTTAAAAGGGTTTAATGTGAAAGCGTACATCATCTGTCATAATTTAATATTTTTTTATATTACCAGTTAGAGGAAGTGACCTAATTAATGAGCCGTTTCAGGTGGCTTGCCAACTTGCAGCCTGATTGTGCTTTACCATGATGCTAGCTGCAGCCTTGGCAGCAGTGGAGGAGGTGGTGTGGTTCTGTGCTCTGCTCCTGTAGGAAGTGTAACTCCTCTGTCAGTACACTGTTCCCAGGTAAGGGTTGGGACTGCCAAAAAGAAAGGGCCATGTGCGACCCACCCCATGATCCCCAGCTTGAAAGAGATGTGTGAAGATGCAGAGGGTACCTGTCGCTGTTAAAATGAGCTAACATGATTGTTGCAAGTAGTTAGTGTTGCATTGAACAGTGCTACTTTGATGACTGTGACATAAGCTATTTAATTTGCATTGAATCATTGCCTTGCAGCAGCATCCTATTCCCTAAAACCAATGAGTGTCTAATAAATCACAGGAACCAAAATGGCAGGTAAATCCAGTGGCTACTTTAGAATTTGCAGTACACTCTAATCCTAGTAAAACAATTCTGAAGCAGGATGAATAATTAATGGTGAATGATTTTGAGACATATTTTATCTGTCTTTCAGTTTCAGCCTATCAGAACCTTGGGAGCTTTTTAGACTTGTCTTTTATTACCAATAATTTCCTGATTCCTTTCTCTCAGTAATTTTTCATCTATCATATAGATGGAATTGAATATGATCAATCAGGAGTAATAACGGTCTGTATGCATTAAAGAAAGTATACTTTTAATGATGAACAACTCTATCTGGTTAAATCTCTGCCTTCCTCTGAATTATGTTAATCTGTGATTTGTCCCTGTAGATGATGCTACACATCGTAACTTTTGGGACTCAACTATTTGAACTGGATCCATTCTTTTTTTGATGGCAGGCCTTCACTGCTGTTGTTTGTTATCATTTCTTGGTGCAATCCATGTTTGTAAACCGAAATTTGAAGCCTGATACCAATCTTGTCTGTTCAAAGAGATTTTCATTTTGTGAGGTTTGAGATGGCTACCATAGACGTCTAAGCAGAAAACAAGACTTGAGCATCTGTGTTCAGTTTCTGCTAAAGACACTAGAAAAGCCTGCTCTTTCTGTGGAGGTGGCAAGCGTCATCAGATCAGATAATTCAATGTGCAGTGGCTTGAATACTTGTAGGATACTTTTACAGAGCTGTTACTGAAAAATATGTTTTCATCAAAATATTGTTAGAGAAGACTTTGTGAAAATCAAATCTAAACCAAGAGGACTGAGTCTTCATAAGTCATTAACTATTTGTGAGGTGTAACTTGCAGTGGATCATGCCCTGTGTCACAAACATAATGCCTGCAAACATTTGTTGACTGCTTGACTAGGAGCCTGAGTGTAGTTGATGAGGACTCTCTGGGCTGTGGCAATTGAAGGTTATGCTCCCCTTTCTACTGACCCCAGAGAGTGGGCTGGGGGCAAGGTGAGATGCACTTGGAACCAATGCAGTCCATGCCTCTGTGTTCATATTAAGAGTAAAGAGAAGATTTGATTCTCTGGAGTTTGTACTCTGATACTATTCACTGACATTAAATTCACTTAAATAAAGCACACTACCCCCTCCCCCCATTTAAATTATATTAAACTTTTACCACCTTAGTGCAATTTCTCTTGACCACTGTCATGTCTCACGAGACAGGAGAGGGATGCTAAGACCTTAGAGAGGGGAGATTTTCTTGATTATCAGTAATATATTTATCTGTCAGTCCCCTAAGGAAGCTGAAACCCTTAAGTTTGACCAGTCTGTCAGCACCCCTTAAGGGGGATTCTTCACCAAACAGATTCACAATATAGGAGGGGGATTTGATTGCCCTTTTTGAGGAGGGATGAGCCAACAGCATAAGGGAGACTCCTCAGCAGGCCTTTCCAACATGTTAGTTGCTGCCAGCAACCTGTAGAGGACTCACTCTAACAGTTTACAGAATAACAATCTTTATTAATAGGAATTGTGACAGGTTAATAAGGTTTGTAGGTTGTCAGTGATAGTGTCTGACTGCAAAAATATATCTAAACTAGTACTACAAAGCAGGCACACACACAAGCTCTAATACAAAGCAATCTACTAATATACTAGAGAGTAAGCACAAGCTACAGTTCTAAAAGCAGTATTTAGCATACATAGAATATTGTTCTTGTAGCCAGAAGGGGGTTGGTCTCTTCTCCCAGGCAATCAGCAGTAGGACAAGAGGGCAAGGGCTCAAGCTGTGCCAGAGGAGGTTTAGTTTGGATATTAGAAAGAAGTTCTTTACAGAGAGAGTGATCAGGCATTGGAATGGCCTGCCCAGAGAGGTGGTGGATTCACCATCCCTGGAGGTTTTTAAGACGAGGCTGGATGTGGCACTGAGTGCCGTGATCTAGTAATCACAGTGGGGTTGGATCAAGGGTTGGACTTGATGATCTCGGAGGTCTCTTCCAACCCAGTTAATTCTATGATTCTATGATTCTTACACAGTAAGCATCCCTAGTGCAGTCGACTGGTTCCAGCAGTTTTGGTGAAATCTTCCTCAAATTTTTCCCCTGTCCCCAGCTTACTTTTATACTATTTCTTTATGTTTAGGGGCAGCTTGAGTGAATTTAGTCAGAAGTTATTTATTAGGTACTCATCCTTGGCATCTATCTCCCTTGGTGGACAGATACTGTACAGTCTTGGAACTAAAAAGTGTCACCATGTTCCTCTCCCTGCCAGATGTTTATGGAGGGAGGCCACGGTGCCTCCGCACTACTTCCCTCCTCCATTCCATCCTCTGTAGCAGATACTTATCATTGTTTAGTGAACCTTTGTGAGACATGTTGACCATGTTCCGTGAGGGGAGGAGCAGCTGCATTTCACCCTCTAATTCTTAGACTCCTCTAATTTTTAATCCTATCCATTGTTCCACAGTAATGTATTTTAACATAATTTTGCTACTCCTGCCCTTCCACTTCTTCATTATTAACAATCACAGCCATCTCACACTTGGGCCTTTTTACCACAAACCCTCCCCTTCTCCCCAAAAACCAGAAGCTCTTCTTTCCTATTTCTTTCTGCTACCCTATTGTAGTAAGTAAACCAACAGACAAAATGTTGTTCTTCTTGGATTGGACATTAATATCCTCTGATGCAAACTAGCACTTCTGAATGTCTCAGTGCAAGTCACACCAGCCCAGCATCAAACTGGGCTGTGGAAACTCCTGTTGCTAAGCAGTGTTTTTGCTAGACATTACACAGATAGGTACTATGCTCAGGGCAGGCAAGATGGCACTGTGTATTGATTGCGGTTCCCTCTCTATGAAGTGCAAGAGAAATATATGATTTAAATTAGGCAAATACTAATAATCTGGCAAGGCTGAGTAACCCTGAAACAGAAAGGTGTGGTTGCACTTGATCACAAAAATTTGTTCCAGGTGGATCTGATGCTCCTCATCCTATCACCAGACCAGAGAACTCTAGTATTAGACAGTGTTATGTGTCAATTTTAGCTGCAGTATCTATACCTGAAATCAAACAAAAGAAACAAACCTATCCCCTTCCCCACAAACACCTCTATTATGGTAATAAAGTGCACAGTCTTTGGCTGAGCTGTGAGACTAGAGATCCAGACAAAAACATCTATTAACATTCTGAATGCACATTTGTTAACTGCAGAACTATTTCACTCAGTACCATGACTAAATTATTTTTATACAAATTACATTGTTTCCCAAATCACCTCAGGTACTTGGAAGACTTCCTGCTTTTCTGCATCACACTGTCAGGTATTACTCAGAAAAGCTTCACACCAAATTTACTTTGGAAGATGTCTGGAGTAAAAGGCCACTATTTCAACCTGTTCCTATGAGCCCACCTGCAAGCCTTTTGCTGTCTGGAACCTTGTTTATTTCTTAGCTCATATTTGATATGAGGCAAAACTTGTAAGAATAGCTTGTGTTTTTCTAGCACCTAAAGCACATTAGACTGGATTTAGTCAATACCCTGAACCCTTGCCTACATCTAATATGGAGATGCAGATGGACAGCTCATGCCAACATTCACAGGGCTGTTATGTTAAACAGGTACTGAGGTGCTGGAGTGAGGTGTGTCAAGGAAAATCAGTTTATGCAGCTTGCAATATGCATCATTGCCCTTTTACTTGGGCACCATGGCTTCAGGCAGGGACAAGGTATTACCTTGGCTTCAGGCAGGAATTAGGTGTTATCTTTCTGCTTTTTTTTGTTGTCTTATACAAACTTGAGATTCTTGAGTTAATAATTTCAACACAAGTGTCCTGATTTCTAGATAAAAAACTCAAGCACCAAAGCAGACCCTGCAAAGATTATCTCATGATTTAGCAGAGTGCTGTCGTCTCTCTTTCTTGAGGGATGCATACAAACAAAGACCTCCAACAGCTGAATCACTATACTGCCTACTGCACTACTATCTCCTACACAGGGGAAAATGTTTTCTATCCTTCATTTTGTAACAAACCTACTGTGGACTAAAATGTGCAAAAAAACCCCATAAAGTTGCAAGGCAAATTTCTTTGAGGCCACTAAAATAGCTGTGATAGGATGTAATCTCCACTTCCTGACCTAGGGGTGCCTCTTACATCACATAGTTTCTGTATAAAATGCAGAACAAGGAGTCCAAGGAGTAAAGACTAGATAACGAGATGTAGAGAAGATGGAGTTAGGCTCTTTACAGTGACAGGACAGGACAAAACAGTGGCAGTTCATCTGAATTCAGATCACATATATCAGACTGGGTTCTGTAAGGTATCTAGGTGGGGGAGATGTTAGGCCCTGACAACAGGCTCAGGAAGGACATATATCATGATGCTGAGGCCAGTTGAGATTGCAGAACCTCAGCTCTGTTGTAAAGGGAAATTTAACTGCTGATAGCAAGAGGATGACTTGTATTTTTTGCTCATCCTCTTGGTTAGAGACACCTATTTTATACACCGGATAAGTAAAAGAAAATCTGTGCTAAATTGTCTCAAAATATCATACCTCTAAAAGCACAGCTGACATTCCTGCAGAAAAGTATGTTCTGGGCTAAGACTCCAGATTTCCTTCCCTCCCACCCCTCAGTTACTTTAACCATGAGATGATTCAGCCTCTAACCCATTCATTGCCTAAAAATACCCTATAGCAAAAGTTTTGTGTTAATCACTGGCAGCAAGTGCTGAGATCTGAATGCTGACAATGCTTTTAAGGGATAGCCTAGCTACATAGGCGTATCACAATGTCTTTGGAGATTTATCTTGGGTATGGAAAATAGGATGGTTTGGGAATCTGGGCTGACCCATTTAGAGAATGGAAAAGAATTTGTGATTGAGAGATGCACATGCAGGGATATAAGCGTAGCTCTGTATTTCTAATGCTAACGAGTAAACAGTCAGCAGTATAATAATCTGTAAGGCATTTGATCCCAATAAACCATCTTAATCCTCAGGGCTATTCTGGCAGTAAGAGATAACTGCACAGAAGCAGAAATGTTCTTAGTATAAACCTCACGTATCTATGTTTACTGTGTGTGTTAGTCAGTTACACACTCTTCTCCCCTCCTTCCCAATACTGATGAGCACTTCATCTGTACAGTCTGCTAGCAAGAGCCCTTTAATTTGGATTTTTATTATTTCCAGCAAGGGCTAAGACAAAAGGAAAATCAAATCACAAAGAAATGCTTAGGACTGAAGCTCTCCTACTGGCATGACCTCTTCTTCAATAAAGTTTCACTACAGATTTTGGTTTTAGTAGCTGTACATGTGGTCCTGTGCTTTGTGGGAGGATACATTTCCACATCTCTGCCCTTAACAAGCCTCTGAGCTGAATGTTTTTGTGGCTGTCTCCTGGCTGCCGCATTGTCTTCATTGTTGTCTGCATTGCAGACAAAGGGCTACAGCTCAGAAACGCAGAGGCAGTGAAGTGCTAAAAGTTAATTAATTTGTTGTCATGACTAAAGGCTGAATGATACTTTTGAAAGGGTGAGAGCAAGAGCACATCCTACCTCCAGAAATGGGTAGTGTCACTGTGGGTTATGTGACCATATTATGTTTGCCCCTCTCAGGCAAAAGCATTAGTTAAAGCAGGGCACAGATGAGCTGCAGCTGCTTGCTATTCAAGGCACAGGGCTGTAAGGCTTCTTCCTCAATTTATTTATTTTTTTTTTTATACTCTTCAAGCCAACACTTGTTCCTCTACTATTGGAGTCCTGGCACCTAAAGACACTTAATCTCTGTCTGGTACCCCATGAACATTCAGGCATCAGTGCAGACATACTACCTGCTGCTGCTGGTCTAGTGCTAGTGCTTTGCTGGCCTAAACTGTGAGGCACAAATGAAACAGGGACTATTATTTGTAGCTCAGAAATCTTCAAATAAAGATCAAAATTGTTCCATGAGCTTTTTTTCATTGATCAATTAGTTTGCAAAATCTTTCCTTGTTACATGTGTGAATGGCCATTAGGTGCCAGGCTTTGACTCAGTTTGAGGTTGTAAGTTGAAGCCAAATTTTTTCCCCCTGACAAATGACAATATTTTTCATGTTAGGACTCATTAGCACAAATGTTGCCATGTAATGGCATTAAAATAATACACATGTATTTGTGTTGTGGAATCTTTAAGGTTTGTACTTGAAATTTGAGTTCCCCTCAGTTATGTAAATGACAGTGCTGAACATGGCAGCAAAAACGTTATCCTAGCTGGGATTTGCTCTGAGTGGGGCAAAACAACCACTTTGCATCTGTATTTCACATTTAGTGATAGCTTTGAACTGCTTTTTTAAAGCAAGCATTTCTAGTTCTACTTCATATTGTTTGGCAATGACTTGTAAGAATTTTAGCTTCAACAAAGCTATATCTGCACAGGTGCCACTGTAAAAAATGATCCCTAGCATATGAGATACATTATATCATACTTTTGATTGAGAATTTGAGGAGTAAAGTATAGATCCTTTAACTTATATGGGGAAATCCAGGCATGGGACTGCAGCTGGCTTCAGAATTGCACATACTTTCCCTTTACCTCATTTGTTGATGAGTTTGTTCTATAAAGTGCTGCTCCAATGCTCTCTGAAATCAGTGGTAAAGTATTTCTTAACTTCAGTAATGTGTGCTCAAGCTGAAATATATCTTAGTGCTAAATAGTAAAGTGTTATGTCTGGTGTGTTCACCCTGGATGTGTATGTTATGTGGAAGAGCCCATGCTTATGTAAAATGCAACTGTCCTGTTGATGGATTTGGCTTACATTTAACCAGATACACTGGATATGCAATTTATCTCATTTTGCCAAGAAAATGGGTTAATGAAGAAGAAATAATATGCAATCAGATATGAAAAATAAGAATTGTAAATCTACTTGCAGATCCTTTTCTGCAGAATAAATCTTGACATTTTGGCCATTTAAAATAAATCCTGGTTTTGAGGGCCCAGAAACCTCAGAAGAATAGAGAAGCCTTTGAGGTGTTTGAGAGCTTACTATACACTCAATTCTTGTGTTAACAAGGCTTTGAGGGAGCAGAAATTGTCCTTCGAAAACTTCCCTTGTTACCAAGTAAGCCTTTACAGTGCATACCATCATTGTTATTCTTTATGATCATAATGTGGCTAATAATAAAAAAAAATAAATCTGTGAACACCAGGAGGTAAAGGAAAAAAGAGAAAATTCAAACTGTTTTAAAAGCAAAACTTGCAGAGATTCAGAGATTTATGGAAAGGGACCACTCTCTGTTTACTGTGAGGAAGCTTTGCCATCAGCTTCAAAGGAAGTTTTAGTAGGTTCTGGATGTTTGTAATAGTTATGACTCAATTTATCCAGATAACAATATCTTTGTTATCTAAAATCTTGGCGACACTATGCATTTCAGTGCAGACTGTGAAAGATAACAATCAACTTCAACTCCCACTGACCCAGGAGTGGAAGGGCTGTGGTATGGCATTTAGTCTTCCTGACTATAATTATATGTAATAAAATGGTATTGCCATTGATGTTATCATAATTTGTATGAAAAGTTGCGGGTAGCAAAATATTACAGATGCAGGCAATCTGCAGGAGTTCATAAGATGGTAAAGTTAGACTCTGGCAGATTAGAAGTTGCTTTTGGTGTTCAAACGCATGCATATGCCTCTGTTTTTACCAGTGTGTATAAAACCAGGACATTTTAAATAAACAGTTGAAAACCTAAAAGTTTCCAGTTTTAAATGTTCCTTTCTTAGTTTAAAAATTTTTTATTCTCTTTTTAGAAGCTCCCCTATTTACACCATTTGCTCTAAGTTTTGTGACAGCCAGCTCTTGATTTGGAGAAGCTAATGTTAATGGGAGGACTGGATGTGGTTTACCTCTGGCAGCACCACAGTGTACTTTGGAGGCATTAGTAAACAGTGGGAGAGTCTGGGAGCTTTGAGGGCTAATCTTTTTACAACCATGGATTTTCTATATAACCACAGGCAAGTCTCTTTGTCTTAGTTTACGTCCTTGCACAGGGGAGATAGAAGTATCAGCTCACAAGGGAACCATGGATGTAAATTAACGTTTGTGAGTCAGGGAACAGGCACACATAAATAATCATATGATGAAGAAGAAGTAGTAGAAATCAAATACTTACAGAGTTCAAATAGACCTAATGGAATAGAATCCTGCATAGTATCAGTAAACTCTAGTTCACAACTTGTGGAGAAAAGGGCTTGATTCAAGTTACATAGTCTTAGCCCTGGCACAGCTCTGTCCATGCATTCTTGGTTTTGGAAATCAAAATCCTGTTCTTCATTCACTGCATTACTGGTGCACGATTGCGCACTGCATGCAGGCTCTGTTTTTCCCACTTCATTTGCTTTTACAAATAGCCCTTGGAAACTGCTCCTCAGAAGGGGATTCCTCATTACCTTGTGAGTGATCTTTCCATTATCTCCTTCCCCACTGGACTAAAGGCTTGCTGTTACATCACTTGATAGTAGTAACAACTTTAAATTACTGGGACAAATTGTAAGACAAAGAACTGTGAGAACTATCTGCACCAAGGAGATCAAGCAGATACAGTTACTGATGGTTTACAGAGCCTTTACTTTTCCCATTTCCACTTTCGTTTCTATGGTTCTGTTGTCCAGTGTTTTAACACTTTATGTAACTACTCTTGAAATCCACATAATGAATGAATTTTTTTCACAGTGTTCTAAATATGTATATATGTATGTATAATACTTTTCCAGTGAGTTTAATTTTCCATATGCACCAGCCAAAGCTGTTAGGCATAGTGCCTGGCTTATGAGCCATTGAAGAAAAGTGTGCCTAAGGTTTTCCCAGCTGCTTGCTCAGGATTTTGCTGACCCATGTGGACATTGCCCCTTTGCTGTCTTATGTGAACAGGTAGACAAAAGAGAAGCATGGAGTAGTAGATGAAAACTCTTGCTGAGCAGCTTTAGGTTGCACTTGGTGGCAGAAGTACAGGTTTGTGCTTCTGCTAGGTTTTTACAAGATGTGGAAATGTGCCTTTTTTTTTTTGTCTGCTTCAATTGAATTTAATGAAACAACATGCTCATGCAGCTTCATCCTAGCATGCTGAAATGGATTTCTCTCCAGTCAATTTACAGCAGATCTGAGCCATTTCTCATTTTTACTCCCCCTCTAAAAGCAGGTGAGTTATGTAAACATGTAAGAGAAAGAGAGCATAACCTTCTCCACCACTTGCCTGGTACTTGCCTTTGGTACTGCAGAAGCCCAAGCAATTAACACTAGCTAATTAACTTTATCTGACTACTACACTGAAATGGCCTAAATTTTTAAAGATGTTTATATAATTGATTTCCCATTTTTAATATGAATTAGCCACCTTAATATCTTTAAAAATTAAGCCTTTTTTTCAGCTCTATGCAGACTAACATAATCTCTTGTGTGTGCTCTTTTCCTCTCTCATGCAATCCATGTGCCAAAATTATAAACTTCAAATCCCTGCATTTACTGAAAATTTACCTTGAATGGCACTGTATTTGCTGATCTGTGAAAGACAACATGGACAGGCTCTCCAGAGAAAATGGGGTTATCAGGAACATTTGGGAACAGGAGATACCTCACTATGTGCAATGTGTATTGTCTGAAGAGGAAACAGAGTGCAAAAGCTTGCTATGCCTAAGGTAGTGTTTTACCAAACTGAATAAGAGGTTCTAATTTTTTTCCTCAATAACCCAAAAAATGTTGCTACTGTGGGGAAACTTTCACCAATAAAGAGTAAGAATGAGCCAAGACTTTGCACTCCGATCTCCTTCAGTTATCGTGACACCCCAGGTTGCAATACTTCTTTACCATCTTGGCAAATGTGCTCTCAGAGCTCAGCTAGGGTCCCATCCAGTGAGCTGAACAACAGGCAATAGTCTTTCTTCCTTGTGCTAGTACCTCTGCTAACCCAAGAAGATCCAATGAGGCTGATAGCTAGAAGGCAAGTCTTGTTGCTGTTCCAACTCTTTGTTGCCGCTTTCATGTGTGGAGGGAAAGGCAGTGATTTCTTCTGCCATATGAGAAACATCTTCCAGGGAGCCAGGGCCAGCCTTGGCAGCTAGAGAGGTGTATGATAAAATAGAAGCAGCTGCATGTGACTATATGTTTGTTCTCACAGGGCACTTGGCAGAACTTTGTGATGTTGCACACTCCTTCAAGACTGATAGCATTAAAATCTCCATAAAAGTAACATGCTTAGCTTTGACTCTAAGTGTCAAGTCACATTCATTAATTATAATCCATGTTTCTTTGCTTCCTTGGCAGTAATCACCATCTTATGATTGAAGATACTTCCGCCAGGGATACTTCCACTACTGTCCTTCCCACTGTGGGAAGGATATTTTTTTTCTAACAATTATTACAAAACTGTCTGATCAATACATTCTTACTTCTTGGGGAAGAAAAACAGCCTGGCATAGCAACTGCAGAGGGGACCAGCATCTCTGCCCTCCCTTTCAGACCCGAGGCATGGACAGAAATATCTGGAAAAGGAACCAGCACTGCAGTTGCTTCTCATTAATCCTTTTCTGCAACACCAGGACTGGGAAGGCTAGAGCCCATCTGTTAGATCTTCATGACTTGTCTCAGCACTTGTAAAGAACATCTGCAACTGCGTAATAAGCAGAGATGTGCTGAACAGTTTTGGAAGAATAGAACTAGGCATCTAAGAGAGGGATCTTCAAAAAGTAATACAGTAAGTGGGATGTTACCAGCAGAAAATGGTGGGAAGAGGAGTAGCTGCAAGCCCCGGCCCTCAAAAAGAGCTATATCCCTAGCACAGTGGTGGTGGTAGGCAACTGTGTCTGCTCCAGATTTTGCGGATACTGGAGTGAGTCCAATAAAGAGCCATGAAGATGAATAAGAGATTGGAGCATCTGTTGCACAAGGAGAGGCTGAGAAAGCACGGACTGCTCAGCCTGGAGAAGAGAAGGATTATAGGCAATACGTATAAACACCTGACAGGAGATTGTGAAGAAGAGAGAGCCAGGGTCTTTTCAGTGGTACTCAGAAAAACAATAAAAGGGAGTGAAAATAAATTAAGAAATACTAAATTTCATTTAACCACAACAAAAATTGTTTACAATGAGGGTGGTCACACAGAGCAGGTTGCCCAGAGAGATGGTGGAATTTACATGTGAAGATATAAAAAACCTAAATGGACGTATTCCTGGGCAATTTACTGTAGCTGACCCTGCTTTGGAGTGGTAGTGCTTGGACTACATGATCTCCAGGGATCCCTTTCAATCTCAATGATTCTAAGACTCTGAGATGAGCCAAAGACATACAATAATCCTAAGCCTTTCAGGCAGCAATGAAACCTCCTTTCTGACATTTTCATTTAGCCTAAGTAATAAAATGATCATTAGGTGACAGAAAAAATGAAAAAAAGCGTGACTATAGCCAGAGGGTGAGGGTAAATCAGGTTGAAATTTCTTGCTTCACATAATATTTCATAATGATATAAAGTATAACAAGTTTTGAGAGAAGCATTGAGAATAAAATATTTTTTCAGAACACCAACTGCTGGTGATAAGGAAATGTTCTGCAATATTAGAAGAGGCAATTAGGTTCAGACCTAGATCTCCCACATGCAAACTGACTGCTCCAGTACCGGAAATATTAGATACCAGTCATCACCCAAGAATTTAATGATTTTCAGAGTGAAAGAAGAATGGAGTTTCGACCAGAACCTGTGTGTTTGATACTAGTGAGAAATCTGTAAATTGTTAAAATACGATTCACAAAAGAACTAAAAACAGTAAAAGAGCCTCACATATATATGCTCATATTCTCACCTATGGAAACATATAAACAAAAACAATGTAGAAAATCACAGGGAATACCTTTACAATCATTTTATCCTGAGTCTAATTTGGTTGTAAATGAAACTTGTGGAAAACACTGTTCAAAAGACAGGTGGATTCCACCTAGAGGGAAAATAAAGGTGAAGTCATCCTCTGCTGAAGAATGAAAGCGCTGTGAAACTCTCATTTGGCTGACCTCCAGATGCCTCTAAAAAGTAAAAAAACCTTGCAGGTAGCTTGGGAAGATCGAGTCTGAAAAACAGTCCACACTACTACTGTGAACTGAATTTCCTTACAACTTGCTAAAACAAGACAGAATATTGGCAGTTTTGCCTGATGGCCAGAATCATCATAGACTGCTATTCCCCGTAGGAGAACAAGGGACAGTCAGTAGCTGTCATTGGGGTTTTGGGACCCTCAGGGCCAACCTGGAAGGAACTCCATCTACTTTGGGTACCCAAGTCTGATCCCTAGCACATAGCACCCGAGGTGTGTAAACTATGTTCCTTAGGTAGTATGTGAAAGTCATAGATAAATTCAGAGGACCTAAATTAGATCCTTATATAAAATGATGTAAACATTTTTCTGCATCACATTGGCTGTCCAAATCCCCAAAAGGTTTCGGCTGCTGCAGCATATCAAACA
Organism: Pyrocephalus nanus; assembly: GCA_038380795.1. Taxonomy (NCBI): domain Eukaryota; kingdom Metazoa; phylum Chordata; class Aves; order Passeriformes; family Tyrannidae; genus Pyrocephalus; species Pyrocephalus nanus. The sequence continues at coordinate 42,770,348 of CM076265.1, read as the reverse complement.
GACCCCTGGCCAAAGAAGAGGAATCCAGAATCCCATAAACATCATGGGAAGAGTTACACACTTCAGAGGGAGCACATAAGAAAAAAGGCAGCACATAAGAAAGGGCATACTAAGTCAATAACCTAGGTATGCTTTTATCTGAGATGACTGAAACCCTTATTCCAGAGAACTGTCCCACTGAGGTGGTGGTAGGGGACAAGGGGCTGGGAGTGGTGTGAGACAGATCCCAGACTCAAGCTGAATTTATATCCTTGCAAAGGAGAGAAATAAGATTCATTGGACTAATGGAAGAATGCAAACATGAACATGATTATGTAATTTGGTGGCTAGACACTCCCATGGGATACGTGATACTTAACAAACTATTTTCATCTTTAAAGGTCTGGAATTTCCCTGAAGTCTTTTAGAAATAAAAACCCAGCAATCCAGGGCTTTGGGAAGAACATTTTATTGCTAAGCATATCTTTAAACAAAATGCAACTAAGAAAAGAAAAAGAATCAAAAAGGAAGAAGAAAAAGAAAGGGAAAAAAAGCAATAACATCACAAAAACTCAAATAAAAATTCTTCAGGTTGTCCATAAAGCAACAGGGATATGGTAGAAGCCCACATACAGAAATGCACATGTTCCCAAAAACTGTCCAATAGAAACTTACACAAAAAAGGAAAGTGTAAATATTTTTCCTTTAACTTAAAAAAGGAAAGCGAAAAAGAAAGGAAGAAAGAAAGCAGGAAATCATTTCACAAGACTCCAAGACTCCAAGAACAGCAATCTTTTACAGACATCAAGATATAATCAACTTTATATAGTTTCGGCCAGTTAAGTCATCTAAAATCGTGCTTTCATACCTTTTTAAAACCTGTCTTTTTTTTTCTTTTTAGTATAAAAAATAAAAAAGAAAAAAAGCTCAACCTCACACACACGCACACGCACCACACACGCACACATACACGCACTGAAAATATTTGTTAACATGAAAGCATCTTCTCTAAATGTTTGAGAAGACTGGTTTTTTTTGAATTTAAATTCCCATGTGCGTGTGTATCTGATGACACTTCTTCAGAGTCAAATATTCATGCGACTTATAAACACCAGCAAGAGTAGATTTCTAAACCTAAACAGCTGATTAGTTTTCATCCGCATACAGCAAAAGTGTACATTTCTGATATTCCATAGCTCTCAATTCTTCTTGGTTTTTGTTGTTTTTTTCCTCTCTGTCTCTCTCTCTCCCTCATTTGCTTTTTTGCTCATGATAGGCATGGCCGTCAAACCGCCTCACTATTGTTCTGTACAGTAAGATAATCCTTTTCACAATAACTGGGAAAATGTAGAAACCAAACAACCAAATTAAATAAGTTAAATAAAACAAAAGAAATTCCCAATTTAACCATAAAACAGTATATACACCATCAGGGTATCCATATAGAAATTATACTAGCAAAAAAATAGTAGTAAAATATGTAAACAAAATTTCAGATTTTTTTTTTGACACAGGTAACTGTGACAAAGCTAAAACACACACTTCACATTTTAAGGTTTGCTTTTGTTGTCTGTTTCTTTTTACTCTGTTCTTCAAGAACATTCTCATTCCACATTAAGACCATAACAGAACTTCTGTTCCAGTCGTCCCATCAAACATACCATGATAAATATATCTGTGTGTATATATATATATAATATTATTAAATTAATTTTTCTTTATTTTTTTTGTGTGTCACAGCAGCTTTATTTAGTTTCTTTTATATAAAAGAGGAGGAAAAGGGAGAATAGGGCAAATGGAAAGACAGAGATGATCTGAAATGTCAAGCTACAAAATTAAAATATTACATATGAAAACAAGTTATATGTAAAAAAAAAATCTATGTATTTTGCATTCTTTTACAAGGGTTTAGCTTTTCTGACATTTATTGGTCTTGTCACAAGTTGAACTCCAGTGGTGTCTTTCTGATCTCTTTATGAAACTGATTTATCATTTTTTTTTGCATGCATTGCAACGTCACAGAACCAGAACCCAGAGGAAGGGTCCTTTATTTTTGCACAGTATATTCAGCTCAGAGTAGTTAATAATTTTTAAGCATTCTTTTTTGAATCTCCAAATCCTGTTAAACATACTTTGGCTGTGCTAATGCATACTAAGTGCTGTACTCAAATAAAGCCAATGACTGATTAGAACAGACCCAAACCAGTCTACTCTTCAGTTCAATTACAAATACTGGAGCCAGATCCAAGGGAACCAGCTTTCCATGATAATTTTCTTCAGCACCACCCATGAATCACTTTCACTGTGTTGTTAGCAAACAACTTACTGCAAGACCAAGGATTCTAGAGACAACACAACCAGATATGCAGAGTAAACACCATGGGTAGCTTTTGAGTTCATATATGGCAATAGTCTCTCTTTATTTATTAGGGATTTTTTTTTCCGAGATTTCTTCTCAACATATGGTTGACCCCCTGCACCATTCCACTCCATTCTTCCCTCCCACACCCAAAAGTAATCAAAAAAAACAAACAATAAGTAACTCAAGAAACAAAAGCAGACCAAACCAAAAATCCAACAATCTCCAAAATCTTTTATTCCCCTCCTCCAATCTCGAAAAATTATATGTATGCTGGACACGTCCAGATAATTTTGTTCAATATTTCTTTGCTGTTTGATTTTGTTTGTATTTTTTAAAATTTTTCTTTCCTTTTTTTTTTTTTTTTTTTTTAAATAAGTAAACTGAAAAATTATCGATACAGTCAGGGATCACGAACATTGTTAAAGACTCACTTGGAGATATGAAACAAGTAAGCCATGAAGTCTTCTACTTTTGCAGAAAGTTCAGCGGAGGAGGAGATTTGGAGATGTCCAAGTTCACTAACAGAGCAGAGCTGTGCGCGCCATCTCCAGAACGCTAAGTGTGCTTTATAATACATTAGGGCAAAGATTGCTGACTCCAAGTGATGACTGAGACATTAACAGTCACTGCTGAAATTTTTTTCCCAATACTTTTTCCCACAAACGATATCTCCCAATCATCTCGTTCGCTGCAATGGTTCTGATATTTCAGTTAAATCTCATTAAGTATTTATATATTTATATATAAATAAGTATTCTTTTTTACACATAATACTCTTTGTCCTTGTTTTTCTGCTTCTTGTGGCCGCTCTTTGAGCTCTGCTGCTTCTCCTTCACGAGCGTGCCGTTGCTCTGGGCTGAGTTGCTGATGTAGTTCCGCGTCTCGTCCACCTGATAGGAACCCTCGTCCCTGTTCCTGTACTTGTACATGGCATACAGGAGGATGAGGATGCAGAGGGCAGCAGCAGCCACAATGCCGACGACCATCCCCGTTGTGCTGCTCGACTCGCGGACCACCTCTGAGGCCCCCGGAACCCGTCTGATTCCCGGCTCCGTGGGGTTTGCTGTGGGCACATTACGGAACATGGGGGAAGTGATTAGCGGGCTCTTCAGCTTTGTGCTGTCTAGCTCATAGGCAGTGGGCAACGGAAGCAAGACTATGTCAGGCTGGGGTTTGAGCTCACGGTTATTCATTTTGCCGGCTGGCAATTTGGGCACCATCCCAGTCGAGGACGAAGCTGTGGAGCGGATCAGCTCAGGGGACAAAGACGTGGTAGTAGTCCTACCAGTTTCGGAGACTTTGTTAGGTCTAAAGTCCTTGGATTCCCACTTGGGTGCGTGTGCTTTGTAGCCACCTTCGAAGATGGAAGTGGAAAGACTCTTATCTGTTACCAAGGAGAAGGTGGTGTAAAAATCTTCATCATCAGTAGGGGGTAGGTTAGAGTCAAAGGTTTCCCCTGAGCCATACCCAGATATCACCAAGCCATCATCATCACAACCATCGCTGCCTTGGTCCGACAAGCAAGGTAACCCCGCCTCAGAGGTCATGGACAGGGAATCTTTGGTGGTCTCAATAATGGTGAGGAGGGGGCGAAAGGTAGGGGGAAGTGTAATGAAAGGTGCACGAGTAGCAATAGGAGGGATATCTAAAGGGTCTTCTACAAGTAGAGGGATAACTAATTCACCTCCTGGGATGGAAAAGAGAGAAAAAAAAAAAGAAGATTAGTACATTTTAATGACACAATGCACCATTTTCTGTTCACTTGACTCAAGGGCAGGAGAGGTTCTGGGCATTCTGAGAAGGTGTCAGGGATCACTTTTCTCACCCTAGCTACACTACCAACATACTTTCTTGGGGGTGCCTTTCATTGTTCCCTCCCATCCTGTTTGGACATTGGTAAATTGCATGTTCCATTTCCTACCTATGCTAGGTATGTACAGTGAAATACTCTGAATTTTGGGGAACTCAAAGTTTTTGATTTTTGGAGATACTCTCAAGTGACTCTGTGGTCATCAACTTTTGGTAGTGATCTTTCTTAAGCACTTGGTTAGCAGACTATTTAAATTAATTATTTTAGACTTCCATAGACCAATGTTCTCATAGATGTATTTTTTACTGCTCATCTTGCCAGTTTTTCCTCTTCTCGTTCTTTTTGTTTAAAATACAGTGGTATTTTCTCTACCATTCTAATCTGCTCACCTGTAGTTTAGAAGTCCTTTCCTTAAGGCATTTCCCAATCATCCATTTCTTCTTGATCATTATCTGGCTTTTAAACTGTGGGAAAGTTCATGGAAGCAGGGATGGAATAAGAACGAAGTACTTACTGGGGTCCATGAGGGTACAGAGCTCTAGTCAATGTTCATCTCTTTTTAATATTTCTTTAGCATTCTGTTCGACACTAGTGATGTCCCTTTTCTTCCATCTCATGGGGCTACTAGTGCCATACTATCTTCATCTTCAGTTCTTCTTGATATTCTTTTACCATAATTTGATTATGAATTAGGATAGATTTTATTGTGATTGATGATATAACTGAAAAAGGACTTTGATGAATCAAATTAGCACTTGAGCTCAGGATTGTACTGCAGAAGTTGTGTTCACACTTACTGTTACTTCTTGATAAGCAGAGAGTTGTGATCAGTTCTACTTATTTCTAACATGATGGTTACCTGCCTACAGAGGACTAAGAACAAGGCGGACTTATGGTCTACTCTTGAACAACAAACTGTACCTTTGTACCTTTCCACAGTATAAGCTACAACTGAAATAAGAAGATTAATGTATTATTTCTATGATTTGGATTCTGAGCAGCAATATTGCTACTTTTAGGGTAGTAGCCCTGTTTTTTCTATTTATTGTAATATGACTGTACCTCTACCTTTGAGTTTATGGGTAATTCACACTCCATTGTTTTATTCTGATGTGGAATTTTATTTATCCAACTCCTTTAGTTACGATTACATAGTCTTCTGCTGACATACCGGTCGCCAACACTTTTTTAGAGTGAGCCATATTACTTTTGAAAGTTTATGTATAAATTGTCCCTTGGGTAATTTTTGTTGGGCTAGCCACTTAAGTAAGCTGCTTAAAATATACACAGAGGAGTTCAGCTGACATCATGAGAGTCATCTGGATCTGTTCAAATGAGTGTAATTCAGTAAGTATTTCTAATGCATTGAAAATTTTATTTATACTCACCATTACTTAAGGAAGCATACATAAAAGGAATTACAGCTTCTAAATAAATAATTCTGGGTTTTCATTATGAATTAATAACCGATAATGAACAGTTTGGCATTGTTACAGTGCTGAATGGCATTAGGGTCAAAATTCTGCTCTCTCAAATCTACCCTATATGTTACATGCACTTTGTCCCATTGAATTCTGCCAATAATGTCCACAGAAGTTCTATAAGGAATACTTTACAATAAAAATTCCTTATAACTGTATTTGGAGACCAATTTATCTGAACAAATTACATATTGAAGATGGCAATATACTGGAAAAGGTACTTAACAGTTCAATTAAATCTGGATAGCTGAATTAGCAATATGGCTTATTCTTTTCCTTAAGGAGAAACTAGGGGGTGACACAGTTTAATCAACTGAAAAAGTCAGAAATACCTCAGAGGTACCAGGGCAGAAATTAGGGCAAAATAAGAAATGTGGTACTTTGCATATTTTCGTGCAAAGTTAATTTTAAGCTAAGATGCAAAGGGCAATTTGAACACATTTAGTTTCCTGAGCTTCCTCAGTACCATCATATACCTCTTTTGTTACTGGTTAGAGAATGAAGAAATAGTATCAATCACTGCAAACTACATATTTTTTAAAAAATTATGTAAAAAAGCAGAAAATGTAGTCTGCCAAATGGCTACATAGCATTTTGTGCTCATGCATCTGAGCTGTTTTCTGAGCAATGTAGAAACTAGAGCATGTAATATGATTTATGTATGTCCAAAAGCCCTATGCGTGGCTTGAGTAGAGCATCTATAATCTATGCAAACAGGTGGGTTTGGGACGAACTGGAGTATGTCTCGGGGGGAAAGATCATCTCTGAGCCTGGTAAAAAAAATGAGTAAAAATAACAGTATTTAAGTCAGAATTGCATCAAACTGCTTGACTCGAGAATTTAAGTTCCAGAAAGTCAGGGGTAGAAAACATTCCTTTTAAATAAATTTTTAAGATCAGTGTTTTGGTGTTAAAGAGCAGTATTCATCTGTGATTTTCATTCACCATCTGTGACACTCAACTAGAAAAAAAATCAGTTTGGCAGCTTTTAATCGCTTATCTAGAGCTTTGAAGTGCCTTTGTTCTTAAAAACTACTATACTGGCACACAGCATCAGTATGCAGTTGATCTGCCATACACTGAGACAATATTTTGGGCAGTTTTCTTCCAAAGAGAAATTATTTTTATCCTATTAGTAATTAATTTTCTGGAAGGAATAAGACATATCTTACATTTAATAGGAAGACTTTCCTTTTGCCCCAGTACCCCTTTAATTTAAAACTAGGTCATAGTTTTATAGGTTTAATTGATGTTCAGGACTTGAGCTAATGATCAAGACTACTGCAACTATTAAATGGTCACAGTCTCCTTGAACTATAAAATAAAGATGATAAACTTGCTATCATAAGTGGGATTTTACATAAGTGATGGAGAAAATATTGGAGCTTTTTAATTCCAGCAAGCCTGTTGGATGGAAGACAATAGGTTAGAATCAGGACTAAGTTTTAAAAAGTTTTCATCTCACAATATGTGTGAGAAGAGAAATAACTTTCATACCAGGAAGACTGGATTCAGTTTGATACAATTATTTAATCTCATCATTAGTTTTTATTTCAAATTGTCCAACAATCCATACTATGGTTACCTGCATACTAAAGAAATAAAGAGACTCTTTAAGGTCTTTCATTAGGAATCACTTCTCCATCAAGGAGTAAATTTGTAACATATACTTTTGGGAGTATCAGGTAGATGGCTGCAAGGGTGGTAATAATATTTTTATTTTTTTTTTCCCTCTCTGTAATGGAAGAATCTGTGAGAATTAAAAAAAGCTATGAGAGAGTAAGTTGGAAAAAGCACCCTAGGTATCAGATCTGGCTTCTTTTTGGCTGCTGTTAGGCATCTATGCAAAACTCACAGCAAACTTGAAGTCGTAGGTCGAACAGGATGCAAGCACAATGAATACTTCTTGGAGTATGTGATTTATGGAGGAATAAAAACACCCTTTAAAATGGCATGATAAAAATTCTTCTCAGTCTAAAAGAAATGTGTTATTTGAAGATAATAGGGAATGTAAATTCTGAAAAGCTCATAGGAAAGTGTGAGAAATATGATCACTGATATCTATGGAGGGGAGCAAATGCAAACTTTCATATCATGCCTGCAAACAACTCTGTTACTGGTACTACATTTCTATTTGCAGTAGACACAAGGGGGAGTCTGATGACTGAGGGAGCAGGAAGCTGCCTGGAGCCACTGGTCGTTTGATGGAGAATGGTGCCTCTTGCCTAGGCCCCAGCTTGGTTTCAAGGTAAGCACTGAAAGATTTAAAAGACAAAGAGCCACTAGTTGTCAAGAATTACTTATGCAGGATTTCAATCCTGAATGGTTTGCTGTAGAAGGCAAATGTTTTTAAGATTTAGATTTCTAGAAAAAGCTAGAGGTGTTCCTGAAAAACCTTACATGACAATCTAGAAAGGGAAATACATTTGAGACAAGTTTTATGTTTGTCAAGTTTTTATTTTCTCACAATGTCTACTATTTTTTAAATTGCAAAATTAAATGCTTTGAGACCCGAATAAAACTTACAGGTTCAATTTCCAAAAAAAAAAAAAAAAAAGGCAAGGCTGCCACCTGGTTTGGGCCATGGCTTCCAAACAAATATTCATGTGAGATTTAGATTCTGTTTGTGGATTATATGGGCTGTTTCCTGATAGTTACTGGTTTCTTTCCCCATTTTTTCCATTAGCTGTTAAGCACCAGTTAACAATGTTCATCTGTATGCTCCAAGTTCAGGATTACTTTAGCAATCTAAAGATTTCACAAAGATTTTCCAGATTTATTTTTCACCTATTCTGTATTTTCTCTCCCAAGCAGGGAATGGATGTTTCCTGAATAGAAATATGTTCTCTTGACAACACAATGCCAAAGAACTAAATGAAAAAGAAACAGATAAAATGGTTTCCTCCGCAGTGATATAGATGCAAGACTAGTTTGCCCATCAACAGTATAGCTGAAAAAAAACCAAGCAACAACCCAACAAAAAACTGAATATCTAACTGGAAGGATCATTGAAAGAATGGAGGTCTGTGAGGTGGAAAACCTTATACCAAGTAGCCTAGTGCTTTGCTTGGCCTTCTCATTCCAAAAAGTGTACATATCTTAATTAAAAATTACCCTTTTAGCACATATTATCACATATACTACTTTCATGGAGTTGTGCTTTTCTTTTAACTACCAAGAGCACTGGGGATATAAAAGGTCTGCTTTAGCCTTGGAGCTGCCCTGGTTTTTTCTTTATGAGAGTATTTATAGATATATAATTCATACCTCTGGAGCTGATCTCCAGCAAGAGTTCTCTACCACTGGAAAAGACAGAGTGTTAAAAATTTAATAGAAGCCTTATGAATGGTGAGGGTGTTGTGGGCAAGTCATGAATGCAGAGGGAAACAAAAAATATGGTAAAGAAAACAATATAAAAAAATGTAGTAGCCACTGTTTTTCATCTTTAGAGCCACAACTACTTCAGCGGCATCTCAGGTGTCAGACTACAGGACAAAAAGTACACAAAAAGGAAGCCTGAAAGATTCATCTTCTCCTGATGATGATAAGTAACACACCTTATTGTTTCTCTCTTTTTCAGCTGTGAATGCAGAACTTTTAAATGCCATCCATAAAGGCTGCACAACTTATCAATTTCGGCAGGCACTTGAAATCCTGCATCCAAAGTTTGCAATTTTCATTTTATTCTTATGATGCTCCTCTGAAGTTTGGCTCCATACTCAGTATGAAATACTTGATGCAGAAATAAGTCCTTACCTTTTCCACCTCTGTATCAGCACAATAATTCCTTATTAAAAGACTGAGTTCATAAATTTCAGTCTAATGGTATTTAGTTAATTCTCCTTTGAGTCCTCTGAGGACAAAAAGCAGAAATTATTCAGTATATAGTCTCTGATTCCCAGGAAAGATGACACTAAAACCTAGTAGATGAACATCCTTCATATTTTCTACTCTTGCTGTCTGACTTACTTGCAATTGACAGAGAGTAGTAGAGAGAAAAATATAATTTCCTTAATGGAATTCTGCAACTTCTTATTTCAAATATCACTTTTTTCTTTCAGAAACTATGTAGTCTTCAAAGTAATTAGATAAAACTGGATTCTGGTGCAGTTGGTTGAAAAGCATTTCCTAAGCCCCTCCCCAGCTATATTAAAAGACATTAGTTAATGCAGTGTTTTCCAATAGATGGCTCATGAGCAACAGCAAGGTACAGAGTTTGAGAAGTCATGAATATCAAGCTAATGCTGGGCTGTGTTTCATTGCTGTAAATTTTTGGTCACCTTTGTGGAGTTTCAGTGAAACAGACATTAATACCTTCCAGAGCGGACCTGATATCATGTCTGCAAGCAAGATTCTAGAGCTAAACCAGGTATTTTGGTGTCCAGACACTGAGCTGCTCTGAACCAATTGAAACATGCCCTCTTTTCTCTCTCACCATTACTCTAAACTTTTATGATTAGTTGGTGACAGTTTCCTACTCAGCATAATTATTTGTTCCGTTTTCAGCATCTGTTGTTCAAGGAACTTGACAGTTGAACCTAAGATACCTGCTGAACCTAAAATACCTGCTGAGCATGTCATTACTCTGGAGAAATGGTGAAAACATATGTGCTTATAAGGAGGTATAGCTTTTTCTTACTTGTACTCACTGCTTTTTGAAGAAACTTATGCAAATCTCTTTTGCAGCAAGGAAATTTTAGAAGTTCAGGATGTGTGTACTGAAGGCATCATTTCTGCATGATATTAGCAAGTCTGATACCAGTCATGACATGCTGAGTGCATTTACCTGGGAAGAGTACACTTGAGAGTATCATTTAGACTGGACATCAGGTACATAATCAGCCATGAAGAAAACTGACACAAAATAAAATAATTTAATGGGAATAAAGTAGGAATGACATAGAGCGGCATTAGGAAAACCCTGAGAACTACCAAAAGCCAAAGAAGTCCCATAATTTTTCACTTGACATGAAGGCTACACCACCAGGCTACACATAATTTAAGTAGCATGAAATAAAAGTAGCATTACTGGTGATTTGTCTGGGGAGAAGGGAAAGGAAGCTTCTAGAGGGGGGGCAAGAAAGAATAGGAGCAAACTACCTCAGACTCCTTCACCCCCTCCTATGCACAATACAATACGTCAATTGACAATATACAAAGAGCACAGAACATAAAGGCAAATACAAACTGATTAAAAAATAAATAAACTTATATATTTTCCTAAAACAAAACCATACATTAGAAAACAAAAATGCCACAGTAACAAGATCAGAAAAAGGAAAAACAGAACAAGTAATTCACTTTAGCAGCAAAAGAAAGAATAAAACCTATGAGAACTGAAAAAAAATTGATGAAAATCAAAAACATTATTTCCTTTAAAAAAAAAAGTAATCAAAAATACATAAAAATATTTAGAAAGCATACCACATTGATTTCATAACAGTCAACTTACATCAACAAATTGCCCGCATGTTTTTTGGCATGAAAGGAAAAATTTACAAAAGAAAGTTGTGTAAGAATGCTCTTGGACAAGTAGCATTGCCACATTCTTGTAACTTGCTTTTTTTGTTGTTGTTTCTTAAAAACTTTTTTAGCAAAATGTTTATTATTTCTTTTTAAATATATTTGTTTTACAACAAAGGGCGATACAGGGAGGCAACAACACATACATCCACACCACATAACATGAAAAGAAAAAAATCTTGCACCTTAACAAATTTGAACTTTTTTTTTTTTCTGCTGTTTTTTGGTTGTATTTTTTTATCTTATGTAAAGTTGTTAGCATATTGCAGTTGAAAAATCCTGCACAATTTATTTTTGCTTGTTTGCATATCTACATATATAATGTTTTTTTGAAAAGCAAAGTTTGTTGCTTTTTTGCCTTTTTGGTCAATTTGATATATATTTTTTTAAACATTTTCTTTTTTTCTATAATTTTTGTGTGTGTGTTTTAAGGAATGGATGACTGCACATAAAATTTTAACAATGCTAAAGAAAGGGGTGGTGAAGGGGAACTTATGGGAAGAAAAAATGCCTAGGGTGGATGGAGTGGGAGTGTAAAAATCTATGAGTGTACTACACAGGAGATGAAGATGATGGGAGTGAATGTGTAAGTCAGTTGCCATGTCCATGTAAGGGCGGTACGGAGTGATCTAGCAGCATTAGAGCTTCTGGCTGTAAGGAAGGGATGGGCAATATACAAAAACAAATGAGCATATTCATGCCCATCAACAAAAAGAAAGAACAGAACTCTAACATTGACAATCTCACAAACCCTAAGCTGCAACTTCTTCAACATGCAAGTTACAAAAAATTAATTATTATAGTAATAATATTTACATTTTCATTAAAGGCTTTCAAATTATAAAAACAGTTAAGACTTTTCCCTACTAAAAATAGCAGTAAAAATACATAAACTAATAATAATAATAGTAATAATAAGAATAATAATAACCAGAGAGTAAAACAAAAAAACCAAGGAAACTAGTTTTATGCATTGGAATTAGAACAACTTCATCTGTAGCTACCCACAGCCTTCTTCTAAGAATCATATTTTCTGAAGTCCATCAAATTGACATCAGTATTCTCAGCAATTTGAGACAATCATTTCTTGAGCACATCAAATGAGTGTTTTGACTGTAATTGTTGTGTTGGCACCCCCTTCCCCACTGTCAAATTAGACTGCTTGCATATTCAGATTCTCCAGGGAAAATCTCAAAAATACAGCTGTAGGATTCTGCCAGTGAAGTAGTTCCTTATTTAAAGACAGAAATAGAGGGAAAAAATTGCAGAAAACAATTCATAACTCTTTTGTTTTGTTTGGTTTTTTTTTCATTATAAGATTGGAACAAAGCAAATCTAAGATAGAAATTCAACCATTGAAAAGAAATACATCAAAATATAACTATGTAGAGATATACTAAAAAAAAAAGCAAAAAAAAGAAAACGAGTACTTTGTTCCCAGGGAGAAGGGAGATAAGAGCAATTGTGGGGGTTTGAAATTTTATTTTTAAAGAAAAAATTATTCCACACACTTCCAAAGATGAACAAACCAGATGTACACATTGAAAGGAACAGACAAAGCAGCCTAGGGACACTTTCATAATTTAGATTTTTTTTTTTTTTTTAAATATTGGATTCTCTTTCCTTCCGTCCCCCTCCCCCTTAAATTTGTTTTGAATTGTTGGCCAAAACCCCACCACTCTCTAGCGTTGCTTTTTTTTTTAATAGATCTTTTTTTTTAATCTTTTATTTTTAAAATAAACATGGAGAGGAAAAAAAAAAGGACGTGCAGTCTGGATGTACGTCATAAATAGACATAGAAAAAGATAGAAGAAATTGGCTGAGGTCGACAAATGGGTTATATAATAGCTTAATTTTACTGTAGGATGTTAATAATAATGCATGCTTAAAGTAAGTTGCATTTAGGGAAAGTAGAAAAACAGAACAGCAAGCAAGGACTTGGGGAGTGGGTGGGTAGAGAGGAAGGGGAGGGCAGGGGGTGTACCATCCATGCCTGTCCAGAAAGGGCAAAGCACATTCCAGCGGGTTCTCCACATTTCTGGGGGAGGTCAGGAGCGGAAAAGGGTGAGGAGAAATCATAAGCTATGCTAGGACACACTCTTCACCCTATGACTTTTTATTTGAATCAATCACTCAAAATGCCAGGTTCCATCACTTGTTCTGGCTCTAACTTTCCAAGGCATTTACAAAGTGATTGGCATTTCTTTTTTTGCCTGGTGACAGAAAATGCTGCCTCTGCTAGCATTAAGGTGGAGACCACTTTCTCCTATGCTACAAAGTTCAAGAAGATATTACTAATCAGTTCTGAGTCTTTACTAAAACTAAACTGGATTACAAATACTGTATGTTCTGGAGGGGTCCTCAGCTTCCTCTGAATTCATAGAACCAAAGAATATTCTGAGTTGGAAAGGACCCACAAGGATCATCAAGTCCAATTTTTAAGTGAATCCCTTAAGTGAATCCCCCAGACAGGGATCAAACCCACAACCTTGGTGTTATTAGCACTATGCTCTAACCAACTGAGCTAATCTTTAATGACACACATGATATCCATATTTTTCTTGTAAAAAGATCATAATCCTGACATCAGAGTCCTTCCAAGAAGGAACTCAGGACCCCAGAAAAAAAATGTGCTTTGACTGATGTTTTAGAAAACTGCAAAAGTTGCATGTAAGGCTTTGGACTCTGCCTACGATGAATCTCTCCAGGAGGAGGCTGTAAGCACTGCACGTAATTTAGCTTTCTGTCATGAATGCCAACAAGATCATTTCATAAGCCATCATAAAGGTCATGCTACCACCAATCGGTGGAAGTGGGGGCTACCTTGAGATTGAATTTCTGGGAAGAATGAGACTATCCTTCTTGTAGATGTGGCCAGTGGTACTTTTGCATAAATACAATAACCAACAGGTAGGAAGTTTTGGTACTTATTAACATGAGGAACAACAGCACCTCTAAAGACACTGAGAGATCAGTATAGTGGAATTTAAATAAGCAATATACCCTACAAAAATACAATAGCCCATATTAGTTTTAGAGGCATTACTGAAAAGGGTCCAATTCTGAGAGGAGTTATATGAGAACTCCTGCTTCAGAAGTGATGAGGTTGCACTCCTTAAAAGCACAGTGCAGCTGTAGCTGGAATGTACCATGCCTTTGCTGGAAGACTACACTGGACCTATCTCCTACATCCCTTTGGTAAACATGTTAGGAAGGGAAGAGATCAAACCAAAGAAGAGGAAACCTGGTCAAGGTTATCTCAGGGACAGAACATGCAGGTTACAGGAAGAAAAATGTTAGTCTATGTAGGAAGTTTTGGGGATTCATTTGAGATCAGAAAAAAATTGTTAGAAATAGGAAAAAAATTACAGAAGTGAGGCCTTTTCAGACCTCAGAGGAAATTTTTGATGAGGTTACAAGGCTAGTGTCCCTGGACATCACTCCCAACCAGGATTCTGTGCCTCTGGTTTAATTGTACTTAGGGAGTTTCACAAAGAGGCATTTAAGCTTTGAATTTTAATCAGTATTTGTCATGACTTGCAGCTGGATTTTCAGAGTAGTGAAATATCCCCCTTCAGCACATTAGAAATGAGTGCTTTCTCTTTGATGCAAAACAGACTGTAAGGCATGGGTCTGCCTGCCAACTGTGCAGTCTGTGTCAGGCCACTCCAGAAAATACTTATGCTCTATTTGACAATAAATGCCTAACTCGTTGCATGAGGGTCTGGAAAAGCCTTTTACTGCCTGGAAGATCAAAAGAGCTAAAGAACCACAGCTGGAGCCAGAAACACTTAAAGAAATGACAAGATTTTGTAAAGGAAATCCTGATGTTATAGTTACAAGAGGATTTTAAGGGTGATAAGCAATTTTTTCTTTACTTGGTTAATACAGAGGTGCTTGAATAGAAGCTGAGGTCTTTGGAAAATCTTGGTCCAGCAATTTCTGCTGAGGCTGGGAATACCTCCTTCATTTTTAAAAAAAATTTCTAGCTGTTAATAATAAAACCTAGATGTCCTAATTTGAAAACTGGATCCTGAATGCTTCCACATGAAACTGCAAGACAGTATTTTATTACTTAACATTTAGCAAATTATTCTTCAGAAAAACAAAGATTAAAAAGCATAACCATTGCAGCTTTATTTTATTTTCATAAGCTTAAAGTAGATTGAAGGACTGGGAGTAAAAGCATCTGTACTATCAAGGCTTTACAAGCTTCCTGTACTAGCTTCCAAAATAACCTGTTCATCCTTGCATGCTTTTAACCTTTCTTAGAGTAGTATGTTTCAGACATCCGGCTTAGCACACCACAAATAACAAATAGCTTATAGATTAATAGGACTAAAATACTAATTTTCAAAGCATACCCTCATCTCTACCCCCAACTCAGAATAAAAATCTCTTCCTGTGATTCCCATCAACTATCCACACAAACTTAAACTGCAAGAGAAGTGTATTGAATTAGCTGGTACAGTACAAAACACTGGGAGATAGGAAGAGCCTAAGAAGATAAATTAGTTATATCACTTTCCTTGCACCAGCTCTTTGTACCGGCAAAAAGCTCTCTCATTCTAAGCCCATGTGAAGCTCAGAAATAAAAAGCAATCTATTGTAAGAATGTCTACATGAGCACAACTGACAAAGCCCCACATGACATTTTGCTTGGGTTTGTGTGTAAGAGTTAATTAAAGGGGCTTCTTTATAGAAATTAGCTAGGAAACTATCATCAAATATGAAAGAACATTTACAGCTATTGAAGCTAAGGAAATTATAGGGCGAAACTATCATAGCTCTCTAAAGTAAAGAATTTTTCAGGTGTTTGCCATAAGCTTATTATCTTTCCACAGTCCTCCAAATCAAAGAGTATTTGATGCATCCAGTGTTAAGCAGCCCATCCAATATCACTGGCCCGAAAGCATTCTTCCCATGCATGTCTACTCAACTGTATCTTTCTCCTGTAAGAAAGATCTGATGTGGTTTTTGAAAGATTCAAGATTGATATTTGTAGTCAGCCCAGCTAGGGCTTTTTTTATGTAAAGGCAAATTTATTTAATTCTAAAAGTCATTCCAGACATGGAACAAAGTCTTTCAGAATCCTGAGGGATTTTGGAACCACAAACCAGATTCTCATACTGACAAACTCAGTAGCATAGTGTCATCCAAAAATTTGAGTGGGAGCAGGAATACTAGCCAAAGCTTTCTGCATGTTTATGGTATATTGAAATGTATACAGCTTTCTGATAATCTGCAAACATAGAGCAGCAAGGTTATATTAGTGTCTCTTCCTTTCTTCAGTATACAGCTATGAAGCAGACAGGTAAAAATACATGTCAACAGTTTGTCCAAATGCTAGTAAATGCTTCATGACTACCACATCTCTTCTTGTTAGTTGTATCCCAAGAAACCATATGCTGTTGGACAGGTTGGATCAGTAGGCTGAGACCAACTGTATGAGGTTCAGCAAGGTCAAGTGCTGGGTTCTGCACTTGGGTCATAAGAATCCATGAAATGCTACAAGCATGGGGCAGAGTGGCTGGAAGCAGCCTAGCAGAGAAGGACCTGTGGGTGCTGCTCGACAGCTGGATGAACCTGAGCCAGCAGAGTGCTCAGGTGGCCAAGAAGGCCAGTAGCATCCTAGTCTGTATCAGAAACAGTGTGGCCAGCAGGACCAGGGCAGTGATCATCCCTCTGTACTTGGCACTGGTGAGGCCACACCTTGAGTGCTGTGTCCAGTTCTGGGCCCACCATTGCAAGGTAGACAATGAGGTGGTGAAGCATGTCCAGAGAGGGGCAATGGAGCTGGGGGAGAGTCTAGAGTGTAAGTCGTATGAGGAGTGGCTGAGGTAGTTTTGCCTGGAGAAAAGGAGGCTCAGAGGAGATCTTGTTGCTCTCTACAACCACCTGAAAGGTGACAGGACTCATTTTCAGTGCAATATTTTTAATCACTTGGATACTAGGCTACATGTGCCATTTCTGTTGAAAGATCCTACAAAGTAATCTAATTAACCACTAAGCAAGCAGAAGGACATTGCATTCTCAAAGTCTGCAGCTAGTCCAGCTGGAAGTAACTTAGTGGATACGCCTTCCTCCCTTGCTTTGTGAGGGATGGATCCAAAGCATAGTAGACTTACTGGTAAAAGGTTTCTCTTGCAATGAATGTAAACTTCTGTTCTGATGGCAAAGTAGTGATTCTAGTTCTGCCTCCAATAAGCCCTCTTCTTTCAGCATTTCCTGTTCCTCTTAGAGATGTAAATCAGTGCTGTGAAGAACCTGCATTTGCGGGTTGTATCCAGAGATAGCTATTGTGTTTTTTATCTTGGAGTTGTAAAAAAAATCAAGCAAAGCAAAAACTCAGAAAGAATTGTCTACCTCTTGGATGGCTGAATAATCCAGGATCATCCCAGGAATTACTTATATCTCTGGAAGACATTCAAGATTGAAAGGATTCCACTTTAGAATTCTCTTCACTGATGCAGCTATACCTTATTCTTGAGGGTACATGGGAATCAGTACTATTACAGGCCTTTAACAAGGACCTTTAACAGTGTACACACTGTACCAAAGAAAGTGTTTGGCAAGCTGTAGAGGAAAATAGGGATGTTTATGAATGAATTTAAGTTGGATTTATGTCTTTTTGGCATTATTGCCTTTTCAGCATTTCCTGGTAAAATGTAGAGTCAAGAGAATTTATAGTGTGATGGTTGGGAAGAAGCTTATTCCAGTAGACTTTGAACAAGATTCATTCACCTGTGTCTTCTCAACTAAACTTATTTCTTTTACTAATCACAGGGAATGATAAGGGTTATGATAGGGCATGTCGTCTTCTACTGAGTTTGAGCACTTTTACATTCCCTCCTAGAGTAATTGAGGTGTAAAAGTTAAGAATTGAAATGACCTATTCTAGCACATGTAGAAAAACTGCAATAAATCAGGGACTCATTAACTCATCTTCCAAATGATGGCTAATCCAGCAGTACAGTCCTGCTCATAATGTTATTTTCCTTATGCTACAACAAGTCTTTGGGAATCCAAAATTGAGTCCTGGGACTCCAGGAGTTCAGTCTCCTCCTCTTCCTCAGCCAAGAACAAGCAAAAATATTCCTCAGAGTTAATACAAGGGTTGCTTCATAGCCATCCTAAAAGGCTAAGCCAAGTTCCCCATCAGCAAGATGAGCTAATGTTGGATACACCAAGGCTTTAATACCCAGTAACCTGTAGAGGAAAACTGTAATGTAAGAGAGTTTCAGTGATGAGGAGTTCACTACTAAGTAGACTGCTGGCTTCTTCTACCAAATTACCATTGCGAAGCAGTAGAAAATCCTAGGTAGAAACCACAGTAATGAGTATACATAAATAAAT
The DNA here is from genome assembly GCA_038380795.1 of Pyrocephalus nanus. Taxonomy (NCBI): domain Eukaryota; kingdom Metazoa; phylum Chordata; class Aves; order Passeriformes; family Tyrannidae; genus Pyrocephalus; species Pyrocephalus nanus. The sequence goes on along the minus strand of CM076265.1, from coordinate 42,751,838 downwards.
GCACCCACAATTCTTCCTCTGGAAAGAAAAAATCAGAATGACAACCTTTTGAGCAGTATGTTAGGTGCTGTTCCCTCACACCAGTTCAGAGGATGTGAGACGCTCTTTCCTTTTGATAGTAATGTTTAAATGCAATAGAATCCTCTTGAGACTTCAAGCAGAGGTATTTGGAGACAGAATGGCAAATTACTATTTAATCTGTGCTTTGACGTCAGTTTTCCTACTAGGCAGCACTTGTAACTGCATCAGACGTACAATAGAGCTAACTAACATATGAGCTCTGTTGCTCTGAAGCACTGCAGGGGAGCCCTTTGTAAAGGAGCTTTCTATATGTGAGCTAGTTCTGTCTATCATTTGGAAAAGACAAGAGGAGCTAGTGCTGTGATTCAGGCATTTGGGGATGGATTTTTGGCAGGACTTCTTGTTTGTTTTTACAGGCAAGTTTAATACTAACCATGAAGAGCAGAAGCATAAAGAGAGCGTGCCGTTTTTGCAAATTTCCTTCTGAAAGTTCAGGATTACAGCAGTGAAAGACTGCTGCAGGCAAGTTTGAATCCTCTTTTTGAACATACTGAATGACTGGAATAAACTCTACTGTGATTCAGAAGCCAATGCTTTAAGCTGTTTATCAGAGGTTGCATTATAGCAAGAAAGTGGCTGAGAAGGGTATTTGCTCTGCTTTCATAAAAGATTGGATTAGAAGAGAAATAGGTCTCATTCCAAAAGTTAACTTACTTTAATATCGATGATATTAATATATCATCGATATATCGATATTAATATCTGAGGCCCCCAACATAAGAAGGTCATGAAGCTCTTGAAGCGATTCTACACGACAGCCACAAAGCTGGGGCCTGGAGCATCCCTCCTAAAAGGAAAGGCTAAGAGAGCTGGGGCTGTTCAGCCTAGAGAAGAGATGGCTCCTAGGAGATCTTACACGGAGTAACTCCTGGGAGAAATTGCAGGGAGAAACTCCTGGGAGTTCCTGTACCTGAAAGGAGCCTACAAGAAAGCTGGAGAGGAACTTCTGATAAGGACATGTAATGATAGGACAAGGACTTTGAACTAAAACAAAGTATGTTTAGATTAGACATTAGGAAGAAACTTGTTACTGTGAAGGTGGTGAGGCACTGGAACAGGTTTCCCAGAGAAGTAATGGATGCCCCATCCCTGAAAGTGTTCAAGGCCAAGCTGCATTGAGCCCTGAGCAACCTACTCTACTGGAAAGAACAGGTCCCTGCCCATGGTGAGGGGGTTGGATCTAGATGATCTTTGGGGTCCCTCCCAACCCAAACCATTCTATCATTCTATAATGACAATACTTGTATCTATTTCAGAACCACATGTAAAGATAGTATGTCCATAACTAAAGCTGAGGAGATGAACACCAGAATATTTAGGTCCATACAGATTTTAAGAGCTTTTTGAACAAAAAATCAGGATGACTGCTTTCTGCTATTGATTATTTCTGCTTAAGGTGTCTTCGGTGTCCTTTTTCCCTTGTCTTCACACCATGATAACTTGTATCTCACTATCCCAAATTTTTAATTGTTTTCTCTGTTAAAGAAGTTGGAGCACTACCTTTCAAAATGTGAGGGTTTGTTGTGTGGTTTTGGTACTTTTTCAAGCCAGCAGTCAATATTCATAGACCAGGGCAGATCAGATTGCTGTGGAATCACTATTTAAAGAGATATATAGTCATACGCCTGACTATATTTTCCATATTATTGCTTTCTGCAAGCAGAGAAATACCTGAAGTATTTACATTTAAATTTTAGGGTCATTGTTAGAAAAATCAACTAAAAGATTACTTTGCATAGTTATTAACCATCATGTCTGAGCTTCATGGTTTAGTAATTCACAGGAGCATAACAATCATGAATACCTGTGAAATGAAAGTTAACTGCAGATCAAGTCTAATAGGATGGAAAGTTAATTAAAAGAAGCTAAAAAAATCTTATCATATTAGGCTTTCCTCTGCTATGAAGTAAGACGTTATATGGTTAGATTTTAATAGGAAAGTCTATTATTTTCTCATAGCCTCTAATTTCCTTTATCTGTATGAGCCACAAAATTTTCTCATGCAGAATTATTTTTCTGATGAAATAATTATTTCTATTCATATTTTTATTCTAATTGATGGTCTGAAGCACAATCAAAAAAGAGATGGAAATGGAAATATTATGTTAATAGAACAAACACTTTATTTGGGCAATTATGTTAAGGGCAAAACTTGCAGCTTTGAACTTTGTGAATTAAATAAAAAGGTGTTCAAATTCTAACCTTAGTGCCCTGTGATTTACTGGCTTATTAGGGTATTAATGGACAGCACTGTTTTGAAGTTACAAGAAACGCTTCACCCTCAAAAGATTAATTATAAACACTTGAGCCATCTAGGTCCTCGTTTGCCTTTTGCAAAGGACACTAAATGGGAACAGGCACATGGACCAAGATTATGGTGGAGAAGAACTGTCAGATTTGCCCGTTATTTCCAATGCCTAAACAATTCCTGTAAGTCTTTCGTGGTAAATTTAAGTGTTAATGCAAAGTGGCTTCTTTTCACAACCTTCCACTGCATTGAGTTATTCATCAAAATAGAAGCATGCCAGAAGCCAAGTCATAAGTTGCCATTGCCGCATTATATCTCCATCACAGTTCCTTATTACTGTCTTATTTCACTATCTGGTAGGTTAGTAGTGGTAACCTCAGCTGAAAAATACAGAGAAAGGGAACGAAGTGGCAATTCAAACATATAACAATAAAGAGAAGAATTCAGCACAGAAGCACTAAGCTTTGAGATAAGCTGTATGTGCTCTTTCTTCATAGGTAGGGGGGCAGAAAATGGAGTTAACTAGAAAAAAACACCTAATTTCTGCTCTTTCCTCAGCCTCAAGTTTCACTTAGAAAAACACATTCCACTTCAAAAACTCTGCCATGGTGTTTCCTGCTTATTATGCCTCAGTGGATGGCTTTCCAACTTGAAAGATATCTGATCTATTCCAAATCTAAAGATATTCTTCATGCCAACTCACTGCCAAACCAAGTTCGGGATCTAAGAAATGAGTTCAGGTCTCCTATCATCACTCATAAGGAAAGATGTGTGCCCTCAGACACCTTGTAGCTTCCCTATTGCCTTCAGTAACTTTACAGAAATATGACTGACTGAACTTTTAAATTGGTGTAGGTAAATGACTCCATAAGAGAAGTGAGAAACACACTGGAACCTATCCCTTAACCCTAGCACTGCATGAGCTCTACAGGGACCATCAGGATACAAAACCATTAAAAAATCAGTGGACTGGACCCTAGAAGAAAATACACATATCAGTGAACAGGAGGAAAGGCTTTTTGTTTGCTCATTTACAGCATTTAGGTATAGCTATGGGTGAAATTATTCCCTTTGCTTTAAAAATTAAGGATTTTCATAATTAAAAAACCAATTTTATTCAGAAACATTTCCTCTCCTTTATTACTGAAATTCTTCTTTTTAAACTCAACAGTAATTTATCTGCCTTCCACCTCTGCAAGGGTTGCATGCCCTACAAAAACTTTTCTCCATGCATCTCTCCCCGTTTCTCTCCACTCAAGCTTGTTAGTGAGTCAACTAAGGAAGCATCCTTCTAACCTCTCTGATTACAATAATTCTGATGTGCAGACAATAGCATTCATTATTCTTACTAAATACCTGCAAACTACTTTTCAAATCTGAGATAAACAATGCTACTGAAGTCCTAACTACATTTCTGGTCAAACACCTTACCTGACATATAGGGCTGGGTACGCTGTCAGATAAAAACAAGAAGATCCAGAACACTATCAAGTGTAGAAATAATAATGGAGTTGCAATGACTTAAAGACACATCATATTTTCTAAGCAAAATGAGGGTTTATCTCTGCTTCGTTCAAGAATACTAATGTGCAAAGTACAGATGCATCAGCTGGGCTCAAAAAAAGTAAGTGAAAATCAGAAGCTACCTGATCTCAGAAAACCAACAGGCATTTCTTATGTATTCAAACCGTGTAGAATAAAGTAAAGGATTGTAATGAAATACAGTAAAAAAATGTAGATGATATGCATCTTATAAAAACAAGCTGTTGTACTTGACAGGTGAGCTTTGAAACATTCCAGCTAAAGTCTCTCCTATATGTAAATCATCTAGATTTTTTTTTCCAGACTGTGATTTAAGGTCTAGCTAACTCTATATAGTGAGTTGGTTTTTTTTTTCCACATATAACTATACAAATTTAGCCCTAATACTATAAACTGCTAAGTACTTTCTACTTTCATTAATCCTAAGTCACTCAACATCTCATCAGGCTGCCAGTTTCTTCAGCCATGTGGTTAATATAATTAGCAAATATGCAAGCACAAGCATATACACAGGAATCTACATACAATTTTTTTGAATTTTTTTTACTATGAAAGTATTTAATTTGCATCCAAATTCCAAGCTGCTATGGAGATTCAAGTGTTGACTGCTCCCTTTTCCAAAAGAAAAATCAACATCCTGTTCATAAATGCTCTGAACAAAAGGCTTGGAATAGAGTTATAAACAAGTGAGGAATGTGGTGGAAAAGTTCTGCAGTTGGTATTTTAAGTCTATTACCAAACATAGTCTCCCAGGAATTCCTTGTACATAGAATTTATTTATTTTTTTTTTAATATATGCAACAAATTTCTAACTCACTCTTCCTGATTTCATGCTCAGTTCTGATAACCAATCCTACATTTGAAACTTAAGAACATGATTTGCAACACACCTGCAGCAGTTTTACACTGATAATAATGCTTATATGCATTATTGCTAACTTAAATTAGCAGTAGATGAGAGCTAGAGCATGTGCACAATTTCTTACAGTAGAATCAGAGAGACCTGAAATATAACATGCAGTCCATCTCCTGCGGACAAGTGCAGGATATTACCAGCACTCTGTTTTCACACCTAAGATATTTGATACAACTATTGGAAATCTGTCATCATACTACTTAACTAAATAATACTTATGGGGTTTTTATGTACATGTACTACTTATTACACAGATATAAATATGTTTATAAACCCATATATAAAAATATATTACTTTCTATTTCCAGCACCTTTCCCAGTGCTCCAGTCAGAGACACAACACTCAAATTTATTGGATTTTATAAAATGAAACTGCATTTGTCATCCCTTAATCCTTTCTTGCAAAGAATCTCTTTCCACCACACCAATTCCTTATGTTTATTAAGCTTCCCAACTACATTCAGAACTCAGGACGTGTATTAGCAGAGGCTCCACTGTAATGGAGCACAGAGATAACAGTGGCTTTGTCAGTACTACCCCTGAAATGTTGTGTACAGTTCTATGCATTTCATTACCATAACAGCACAAGACAAAAGAGAAAACTGATAAAGAGCTGCTGTTCAACAAGGAACAACAATTATTGCTCTAAGCTGATGTCTAAAATCTTTAACTTCACTGTAGATAGCTCTATTGTCTTGGTTTGCATTTGCTGAAATCTCCCTGAAAAAGAAAATGTATGCAGTATGGCACACCACAGTAAAAGTTGTCATTGCCCTAACATGGCTGTATCCTGAGAAAAATGACCTCCTGGTGTGTGTACCTGACAGAAGGTTTAAGAAATCTGCAGGATCAAAATGCAGCTTTTGTTTAAAAGTGAAGGAGAGATTACTGAGGTTAGAAAGTGAAAGATGAATTAAGACTCCAAGATCTTATTTCAAGTCCTGCATTCAGATAGACCTTAAGGGCCTGGTCCACAAAAGGATTAACCATCCCTTGTCAGCGAATAAGTTTAAAATTTAGATCTTTTAAGCAAATGCTCAGCTGCTCTAATATCCATGAAGCTTCTCTTAGCTGCTTGAAAAAAATATGGCAATATAGCTATAAAACAGTGTCGGAGCTATTGGACATTCACAGATGCAGCCATCCCCAGGATCTAACTACTAAAATTCATTTTAAATAAGCATGTTGAATGTGCAGCTGGCATCAGAGATTAAATCCCAATAAAATACAATAAACAATATTGCTTTTATAGGGATTTTAAGGCAAAAGCAGTAAGTATCAATAGCAACTGATACTCCAAAGAACACCATAAAGCTGGGCCTTCATTAAAAGTCTGCCTTTACAGTAGTCCAAATGGCTTTTACCTCATTTGCTGTTCAGACTCCTAATTAATTAGCTTTAATGGAAGCTAAGCAATTTTTGATGTGGAAAAAGAAACAAAACTGCTCAAGCTCCTCGGGATACTCAAAACATTTGTGTAAATATAGTGTTCTTGAGGACTGCCAAGCCTGGCAGGTCTTAAAAATTTCTTAAACTATCTGAATAGGCAGCTTGTGCTTGGACATTTGCCAGCTATGAGACAGGCCAACAGAAAACTTCCAGCTTCTCATCAGGAAGGAAAGGTCATCTGGGAGGCAAAGAAAAAAAAGTCCCCAGGAGAATAAAATATCTACTAGTAAATGAGGTATAGATGACTGAGATTCATTTTTCCTAAACTATCAGGTCTTTGCATTTCCTACAGACTGCACTACCAGAACCCTCATCTTTAGCAGAGAACTGTGTAAATCCTTTTCAGAGGAGGTAAGATAGGGAAAAAAAAAAAAAAAAGATAGGGAAAAAAATACTGCACTAGGTTTTCCAACTCTTCCTGCATGGAGGAAGAATTACTACTAACAGAGTGAGCCAGACACACAAATGGCTGCTTTTATCTTTAAACAATCCTGTTATTAGAATAGAGGTACTGCAGGCACAACATCTGCAGTTTGTTTTACCATCTGTTTCTAAAAATATCATCTTAGTGAAGGAGACTTTTTTTCCTCTCTATCCAAAACAATTTTTGTTTGCTTTTTCTTTCTAAGGGAAAAGTGATGGATTTGGAAAACAGCATATGTGGAAAAGATCACACAGCTTCAGGGATGGACTTTACCATTGCTATTCAAAATATAAGGAAAAGCTGTGAACAAACCAACTGAAGATTTTGAAAAATACTGGCTCAACTCCTGTGATAAATGTAATCAAAGGTTTTAGCCTTCTAACACAATTCATACAGACTTAGTTAATAGATGTTTCCTATAGAGAAAAGTACAGTTTAATGTTCTGAAAAACCTAACGGGGGGAAAAAAAGTTGAAAAACTGAAGAGAAGTAGTAAGAAGCCCTCAAGTTATTTAGAGGTGAAAGTTACTAGTCATATTTTCAAAAATGAAAAAAAAAAGACAAATGTAGTGTCCCCACATAATACTTCAAAACTTTCTACTTTTTTTTTTGTAATTAGACACTTCGATAGAATGCAATTTATTTATTTTTTTTTAAAGTATCAATTTCAAAATGAAAAAGCACTGTATGGCAAAAGTCGAATTTTGCATTTTAAGAGTTAAATAACATTTTCTTGTTTTGGATATGACACAGAGAGTTAGGAATAAATTAGATGGAATTCCCACAGTACTTTGCCAGCACCAAATCTTAAGATTTTATAAAAAAACCAAACCAAACCAAACCAAACCAAACCAAAACAAAAAACTAGGGCATGAACACCTTCAACTAGCTTCCAGTCTCTGAATTCCTTTTGGGCTTATGTGGCATGTTTAAGCATAAGAAGTAAAGGGTGTGAGAGATGGAAATGTTAGAAGTTAATGATTTAAACAATTGATCATTTGCAGAAGCAGCAGGTGCCTTGCTGAGGCCAAGTTTGCAGCCCCCGTCCGAGGGCGAGAAGAGGTTTTGGGTGTGTGGTGGTGAAGCCTCTGATCTGCGTAAGAACAGCCCAGGGGCACAGGGGGTGCACACCCACCACTGGACGATGATCACGACAAACCAGCCTTTGTTTAGCAGCAAGCTAGGGTTTGAGTCAGATAAGGAAAAAGGATTATAAGAAACAGACTAAGAAACAGATCCTGCGAGGTATGATAATGCCTTTTATCATGCCAATGTCCTCCCTCCGACGAAGCTGAGGTGTAAAACTCGCCCCCTCCCTCTTCTCCCCTCCGCCTCCCTCGGAGGAGATGTCGGGACATTCATGCTAAGCCTGAAGGTATCTATCCTTTCCAATAAGGCACACTTGGCTCAACTCGAAGGCGTGAGAAACCACAGTCTTGCCTTAGAAGGGGACATAAACCATCAAAGAGCCCCAAAGTGCCCCCAGACTAATTTCTGGTGATTTCTACGAGAGGATTGCACATAATTCACAGTGTTGCAGGAGAATGCTATCCATCAGCTAAAGGAATAAGAACAGATCTGGTAATATGTCCAGTTTACTGCACAAAAGAGTACTTTATTCAGTTTCAGTTACATTACATACTCCCGTTGCACTGACTTTCTCTCCAGCTGTCAAACCTTCTTTAATCCTCCCCACAGGTTTGTGAGAGTCTCCAACACCCTGACAGAGGCAAATGATTCAGAATCTCACCAAAGGCACCTCTGTGCTGCAAGTTCATGCGTGTTGGAGGTCCTCTATTTCAGACTTTGCCCAGATCTCAATTCTGACAGTCACACTTGCCTTCACTCTCAAAACACCTCCCCCAAATGCTGGGATGTACTACCTGCTTTCCGAGTTAGACAAAAGCCGAAGGCTTGAATTAACCGAATTGAAAAGGAGTATGAGAAAGAGGAGGAGGCAAGATTCAATCTATTTGTTCCACATTTGCTTGTAAAGCTCCTAAACAATTTTATTGTACTATTTCTGTTCCCCAAAATGTTTCTTTTAGCCAGAACATAAACATGTCATTAATAGATGTATAAATATATGCACATGTACCAAGACAGAGCATGCATGCACACACAGGTTTTGCAATATATTAATGATCTGTGTGTTAGCACTAAAAAAATTAGCACACAGGAGAATTACAGATTCTAGGGGAAATACCAATCTCCAGGCACTCCACAGTAGACTTGTTACTGCACAAAGAGAGATTAGGAGAAGGAACTAAAATTATACATTGATACACTGGAAAATACTGAACTGTTTACAGGACTATTTTTGCTCTTTTCATTTGTCAAATACAAAATTTATGAAGCCCACAAGATTTCAGCACTGAAAACTAGTAGTTGCTAAAACTAGTATCTAAAACCTGTCATACTGGTTTCAGTATTAGGAAGACAAAATGAATTATTGACATCTATTAAAAAAAATGGACACTCCCCCCCCCCCCCCCCCCCGATTGCTGTACATTTCTGCTATCCCTCAAAGAAAAAACAACTTTTCCCTCTTTTTGATGCCTCTGACACTGAGATGGAGCGAAACCTATGAAGAGATAAAATTATTGGGATTTTCTTGTTGCTCTAAAATAAGTTTACTTTGAGGTTCTGTATCTTTGTCTGTCTACTAGTTGTAGTTTCTCTTACACGCCAAAAGAGGAGCTGATGATCCTTATAACACCACCCCATGGGATCAGAGAACTTCAGTTTTTATGAGACTCAACAGAAGCAAAAAAAGAAAGTCCTTGATTATGGCTCTTTTGTAAGGTTTTAATAATGTATTTACTAGCATAATGAAAATGCAGAATAAAATGGCTTCCCAAATTAGTAGATATCTAAGATTTCAAAGCAAGTCAGTCTAAAATTTTTTTTTTTGTTTTGCTTCGATAAACTGGTATGGTCTTTGTCTCCTGCTCCTCACACAGCATTTAAGTTAAGTAGTATTAAAGAAATACTACACTTCACATTACCTAGGAACTGGTGTTTCCAGCTGCTTACAGTTGGGATAAAGCACAGATTTCTTGCACTTGTGAATAATAAATTGGATCTGAAATAGGCAGAAGGAAGGCAAAGTAATAACATCTTTGATATGATCATTGATTTTTGTATCTCATTATATACTTGGGTTGAAAATGAAGGCAGAGTATGTTTGCCTGCTCTACAGAGGTATTATTCCAGGTGTTATAGTTCATGTGACCAGCAGTACCTTGAGAGCACTTTTAAGGCACCCTCAGGTCTATTCATGCTGACCAAAAGAAATACATAATACAAACCTTAAGGAGCAAAAGTGTATCTCTGTATCTAGTATTTCTAAATGCTCAACACATTTTCTCTCTAACAGATATTATATATCTTTCAGAAATCACATAGTTTCTTCTTCTTTGAAGGTAACTAATTAGTTGCCATAGATATTTAAGGGTCTAATATACATACATTTGCTTCTGATGCAAAATCTATTCCTGAGTCATGTGCTAGCTCTTCTTTCCACTGAATGTGTCATTGGCTATTTTTATTTTCTTTCCCGTATATTTTATGAAGCTGAAAATCAAAGCTAACAGGGACAAAAAGCAAGTCCCAGCAGGTTGAAAATATCATATCTTAGTATTTTAGACATGTGTCAGCTTGATAACATAGGCACAGCACTAGAGGGATTGCCAGAATGTGACAGTGCACATGGCTTTGAGTTTAGAGAACACGCTTCAAAAAAAGACTGGAAGGCAGCAAGGGCAAGGTAGCCAGACTGTGGGTCTGATTCTGATCTTCTCCTGATCTTAAACGCAAAACCAGGGAAACTTACACCAGCTAAGTTAGGCTGGAGAAACTATGACGTTTTTAAAGCAAAATTCTGATCAGGAGCCAAGTGATGTAAATGCTGATATAAAAGATCTATATATTGCTGTCCAGTCATGACATTAAATTATGAAGCCTGAGCTTGGTTCATTCCATTGCATGTGTTAATTCTAGAGGAAAGAATGATATTTAATGAAAATAATGTCACACCAGAGATCCCTGACATGAAAATACTTGACTTTTGTATCCCTCACTGCATTAGAAGATCAGGAGTTGTACCTACTGTATAAAAATACGCAGTAATATTACTTCTCACAGCAAGTGAAGATAGTACTAAAACCTAAACAATAAAACATTGTTTATTTGTACATTTTGGTAGTTAGCAGTACTGTACAATTTTGGTGTGTTGAACAGCACTTTGCACCTGAATATCAGAGTCCATTAAAATACTGATTAAATCTCCTTTCCCTTCACCTCCACCTCATTTAGCTAGAAGTATTTCATTTACCCTGCCTTACAGGTAGGCAAATGAACAACATACATACAGAAGGAATCAACCACAGAGCTGGAAGTGGCACACCAGAGTTCAGTGTTTTCATTCTTGGCCTAAACAACTGAACCCTCAGCTCTTCCCCTTGCTCAGTAACAAAGGTCACAAAAGCTGAAGCCAACAGTCTGCCATGAGACAGAAAACAAAAGTAAGAACTTATTTTACAAGTGCCAGATATCCATATAGATCTTCAGTGGGATAAAACAGAGCACAATGGGTCCTTCCACAGCACCCCCTGCACCTGAATGAGCCTCTCATTCCCTGCCAGAAGGATAGTCAGAGCCTTAGCAGAGGCTAGTCACAGGCTACCTAAGGTAAGCAAAAGTCACCATTCAGCAGGACACAGCCTGGAGGTTACTGTCCTGACACCTAGACACTTGATTTATTCATCACAACACTCCAATCTGAAGGTTACCCTGAACCTCATGATGCAGGGGGCTAAAACTGTGATTGTTCTGCTCCAATAACCTGCCACTTGAGCTAAAAAAATTGGTTCTTTTGCTGTTAGTATCATAACAGGACTGTTCTGGTCTCTCTGCCAGAGGGCAGTATTACACAAAACTATGAGCTTGTTGATTATAATACAATTTTATAAGCAGTTGCTCTATTTAAGCAATTGCCAAGAAAAAGCTTTAGATTCAGTAGGAATTACTAGTTGTGAAAAACACAGAGATCTAAAATCTAAACCAGCCAAGCTTTAAATACTGATTCATTTAATAACTTCACTCAGTAATGTTTCTCAGGCTATATATGAATTAAGAAAACTGAACTGAGCATAAGGTCATGGGTTCCCACTGGTGAAAGAAAAGCTATCTTCTTTTTATCTCTCTGCAAGTACAGGAAACATATCTCGGTTAAGTTAAATGAAATAATTAAATAATTCCATGTTGGAGACTTGAACATGTCCCTTCACTTCCCTCTTCTGGTAACTCTTATCTTAAACAGGTAAGTCTTAAATCATGCTCTTGTGAGAAAAGTTCATAGATTTCATCATCTCATCTTTTCTTCAGAACAAACTAATTCCTGCAAAACAATTGGAATTTTAGCTAGGCTAAAGATAGATGTAAAGATATATGCCATTAATGTAGCTAGTACATTCAACAGGAACTGAATTAAGGATACCAGGAAATGCACTACTGTACAAGCCAAACAGTATTTTTTCTAAATAGTGTTTCAAGTCTAAGCAGGCACCTGAAAACTCAGCTTGTTTTCTTCTGCCTTGTACATTATTGCACATTTATGATGCATATGGCAGAAGACACTCCAGATGTGTTTCTACAGCTGTGTTCAAGTTATACAAGTAAACATCAGCAAGCAGTTTTCACCAGTATCAGTGAGAGGCAGACATCACCCAGTGACAAAAAGAAGACTGATCCCACAGAGTGAAGATGCACTACTCTTAGAAATCTTAAGTACGTTCCAAGATTTTTGTCTCCTACCTACAAATAAACTACGAACTGTAAATTTTAAAAAAATATTCACACAGATATCATTTCAGCAGCACATGCACAGTGATATTCCCTTTCTAAGACTGCCTTTTATAAAAATGCCTAGGTATATCCCATTTAACATAGCCTGCACTCTGTGTAGCGTTTTCTGGCACCTAGAGCACAGATAAGAGAAGTTCTTACTCCAACACATCAGCATGTACATACAAATCCCCTAAAAAGCTGCAAAAGAAGTCACTTTAGCATTATGCCAGTAAGCCACTTCTAGGAGTGAAATGATAACAGAGTTTGAAAACTATTGAAAAAAGAACAGCTGCAAACTTGGTTTTTCTTATGAAGCTGTGTGAACATCTTGCAACATTCATCTTGAAGCCACGGGGATACACTCAGAATGTCATTCAAAGCTTGGTGCCTCTTTGTGGATCCCCCTCGGGCAGGTGAGGAGGGGAAGAGGGGAGGGGAAAGGGAAGAGGTATGACAAGAGTGCTGAGGAGCTGAACACCAGCTTACAAACAGAGAACAGAATCACATAACAACACTGGGCCAGTGGACTCCAAGACACAGTGACAAGACAGATGAACACAAAGAAGACGCAAAATTGCTACTTGAGAAAGAAAAAAAAAGAGAAAAAAACCCCCATAAACCAAAATAGATATATAACTCTGAGGCTGCAAGAAGCAACCGAGGGTACTGGCATAACTCTTCCAAAAAGAATAAATTATAATGCAAATTAAAATCAAAATGATATCCCCCCAAATCATACACTACAGACTTGCTTGGTTAGCCTGAATGCGTAGCTCTGATGGAACACAAGATGGCATCATCACAGCCCATGCACCGGTTAATGAAGGCCATGGTTAGTTACATCAGCTAAACTACAGCATGCCAGAAAAATGATTTTGCACTGACCCAGAAATAAAAGATACAACAGACACTCTGCATTGCAATAAAATTCTTTTAATGCCATCTGCAGTTTGTAGGGCTCTTTATGTTGGAGGAATTTTTCCTGGGAGAACTCAGGGGTAAAGGGAAAGGTTTTTCTTCTGGGTGATTTTTTTCCTTAACTCAGTTGAAAAAAAAGGGAAAAGGGAAAAAATGGGATAGAGATTTTGCAGAAGTTTAAAAGAGGTGGGGAGAAGAGAAAATAAGAATAAAGGAAGGGTAACACTCTTCATTCTTTTGCACACAACTTTCTTGGGATGTCCAAAAATTTGGTTTTCTCAAGGATGGCAAGAAAAGATTTTGTTGCCTTTATTATTTGCAGATCTATATCTCATTCTTGAGATGATCAAATCATTATTTTATTGGAATAACTCCAAGAATATAAATTGAGAAGTATAGCGATGATTTTAAAAATTAAAAAATAGCGGTATGGCACGATTACGAGCCAAAAAAGGAAAAAAAAAAAAAAAAAGGAAAGAAATATAAAATAAACTAAAATATCAATCACCAAAATTCATGCGGCACAAGATGAGGTGAAACGATAGAAAATGTTCTTCAAATATATACAATGTATATATCTATCTATATATACACGGAGTATGTGTGTATATATCGATCGATATACCTGTATAATTTTTTTGTTCTCCCTGCCCCACCCTACCCCAAGGCTAATTGGTGGATGAAATTATCAATTAAAAGTAAATAAATAAATAAAAGGAAGAAAAAAAAATTCTAACAGAAAAGAAATTAACGTGCTTTGTTCACCAAGATATAACAATATCATGCATCTGTCCACACCAGCGAATGCCAGGGTTAGATGAAGGCATGAATTTCTGTGTAAACAAGTGATTGGATGATAGGGGCTACTGCTGATATTGGCAATTTATTACTTTAGCATATAGACATATAGACATATATGCACACTGTATATATAGTGCATATATAGGTAAAATATCCTCATGGGTGGGGCCTTTGGAGCTTACATAGGAAGAAAGACTGATATGTTGAAAACCAATCTCAGTATTCCTAATGTTGAAAAAACAAACAAACAAAAAAAGAAAACCAAAATTCCTGTAAGTCACCTGCATGATTGGTTAGTAAAACTTGCTTGTTTGGTTTTGTTTTGGCTGTAAGATTGTAGCTAGGAAATTCCATCAAACAAGTAATGCTATTACACCCTGGGACACCTTTGGGTCCATATGGAATTCAGGCTGTGAGATGGGAAATCTACTACTCTGAGTACTCAGAGGCATGCACACAAGTTTAAATGCCATTTCTTGATCACAACATCAGAAATGGAGCACAACTCCTGCTTGTCAGAGGGAGAGACTGGGGGTAACTGGGCACTGGATTGTGTGGGCTGTTTCTCTTAGGAGAGCAATGAAAATTCCCTAGGTGCTTAAAGAAGATTGATGCAGCCATGGAGGACAACAGCCAAATCAGCACTTTTCTTGATTTCTTCAATTTTCTTCACTTTCAGCATCCTGGGTTTTGTACTGTGCTACTTGTTTGTAGACTCTTGGAAAAGAGTTTCTGCTTGTTTTCTGCAAATGAATCTCTAACCCAGATAGTCTGCAAGTGGATGGGCACAGGCCAGTAAATTATAGATACAGACACCATACCTGTAGGGTACGTGTCTCCTGTGTGTGGGTATGTGTAAAAAACACTGTAATTTCCAGTGCAAAGAATTGTAGATTTTGGCATCTCTGCTGCTGTCTCATAGAAAAAGCTTACCAGTCTGATTAGACAATGACAGCCTTATGATATCTGAAGCTTTTTGGGAAACTCAGACTAAATTTTTCTGGAAAAAAAAATCACATAAGAAATTGATGGACTAATATGAAGGGAAAACTGGCAACTGCACCGTGGAAGAAACACAGGATGTGTCAAGCCAGGGAGCTACGATTAAGCCCTAATATACCATTCCAAGAGGCTATATTATGGGCTTCAGGCTAATTGGTGACTGTTTGGGTCTCACTATTTTGAGTATTCCAATGATCCCAATCAGATGCCTGACCACCAGCATCCAGCCTGCCTGGTGCCAGAGTGCTCCATTAATGGGCATCCCTAACAGAAACAAGGGCAATGGTATGAGGAGACAGCAATAGCTGCTGTCAGGAAAGCATAATTATAATCCTCAAGGCTTTGAAGTCTCAGTAAGTTGAGATTGTAGGGGTGCTCCTCATCTGACTGGAAAGAGATAAATGCTTGCTTTCTTTGTGATAGTACAGTGCTTCCTATTCCAGAATAAAGATATTTTCCTACATATCTTTCATTCCCTGAGAGTGGCTGAGTGACCAAAACACCACCATGGGGCTGTGTTCAAAAGCATAATCTCAGGACCCCAGCTTGAGCTTTGAAGAACTTGAGTATCTGAGCCTTGGATCTCCCAGAAACAGGCCAGAAGAGAATCCTGTACTCAACCAGGGAAAACCAGCATGTTTCTGGTGCAGAAACAAGAAGCTTTTTGCCACAAGTTTTTTGGTACTGGGACAAGCATCATTTCCACAGGGACAAGGGAGGAACTGCTCTTGACTGTTAAGTAAATGCTTCTCCAGGGCAGATGAACAGTTTTATGCCCCCTGTATCATTTACATTAAGCCATTCTGGGAGATCTAGAGATATAAGGGTATCTAGACTTGTCTGCATTAAGATGAACAGCAAGTATTTTTTATCCCTGAACATGCAATGGTTTCTTTTGCATTACATAAAATACAAATGGGTTTTCCATGGCAGCTGTCATTGCCATCACTTAAAATAATTCCTTATATATACATATGTGTGTACAGGTGATATCTGTTGGCTACCTCACTCAGGAAAGGTCCTATGATATCTGCTGCTTTTTAAGTGGATCTACAGAAATCTCCAAAGAAATCACTTTTGGAAAAGGGGCAAAAAGCGGTAGAAGGCCTGCTCCAGTGAATGTCTCAAGCCAGCCTGGAAAATCCTGAAAGGAGCAGAGTGAGGAAATTACCCTCACATCAGCTTCTTTAAAGAGATACAAGTGTTCAGATGCAGATCATATACTTAAAAGATTCAGGTCTTGGATTCAACAGTGAATCAATAGTAATTATTAAGTGGCAATAATCTTGCCAAATGTCTCTCGTATGATATTTAGCTTCAAAGAGGACATGATTTTCAGCCTTTGAGTACCCCAAAGACAAAGGCTTCAAAAAGATTCTGTGGAGTACTGCCTCAGATTCAGGATCAGGACCAAAGTAATATGTTTAGACATTGGGATTTGATTCTGACCACATGAAATCTGAAAATTTCTGATTTCCAGGGCCACATTCTCTGCTGCCCTTGTCTTGGCTATTGCACAGCAGGTTCATAGTGATGTGTACCATATCTCACAGCTGCAGAAGTGAGTTCAGTAACCTTTGCATTACTGGACTGTAGCACTGAGGGTGGTAGAAGGCCAAGTCCTGGTGTTTGGCAGAAGCTCAAGAACTTTAAAAGCTACACATTATCAGAGCAACAAAAAGGAGACTGTGCTGGGTTAGGTCATTTAATTTTCAGTTTGCTGTAAAAGGGATCAGGCAAGCCAGAAGGCAGTGACCTATCAACAGAAGAGGATGAAGCAACTTCAAATGAGCCCAATTAAAAGAAAAAACCAAACAACAATATTGTGTTTAAAAAAATCCAAACCCACACACTAGAAAATACAAGCAGGATAATCTGGATCTTTTCTTTCCATGATGTATACATTTAAATACCAGATCTTGGCATTTGACCAGAATCCTGACATGGCTGGTGAAGTGTAAAGTCAAACATATCTGCTCAGCCAAGCCAGCACCACTGGATTTCAGTAAGCCAGCTCAGATTGCTTTAGTGCTCCAGAGCAGAATGGGCTGCGTGAGTGCTTTGATACTGGCTGTATTGCAGACACTGGATGCTCTGGGAATGCAGACAATAAGTTAGACAAAGAAAATGAGAAGCACCATAAACCTGTTACTTTTCCTTCTTATTATGATGGAATGTGTTAAGCTTATGCAAAAATGATCTGCATATTCTTCCTCCTTCTGGCGACTCTGTACACCAGCACTTCTGAGAGCACAAAAACTCAAAATCTGGAAGTGCAGATTTCATCGGCAAGGACCATCTGGGAGACTTATTTTTACATATAATCAAGCTAACCTTTATTCTCAGTGCCATAGTAATTCCCAAGAAAAGATTCAGGTTTCAGCAGCTCATGAATTTCACCTTCCTATGCAAGAGGAGTAGGGAGCAATAAAAGATACTGGGTGAAATTTGCAAGAATGTCTAGGAGTTTAAGAGAGAACCTTCTGAAGATTTTCAGCAAATCATATTATTTTACACAGCAGATATTCAAATGTCTGTAGGCACTTACAGCTGACAACTGTAATGTTTAGCAGGATTTTCAAAGGCAAGTAATTTTTACAAATCTAGTTTGTACCTGTTTGTAGCATTAGATTTCTAACTGTGTCAGGAAGGAGGTATTTTTAGTCTGGAAATGTTGCTCTACAGCAATCTGAAATTTCATGCTAAGCATCCTGTTTTACCAAATTTCTCCTTAAACTTTGATTTTTCCACTGGCAGCACAAGTTGGAAATAATATTGCTATTACAATTTCTAGCCATTGAAGTAGTTATGATTTCTGAACCAAAAATGACAACAATGTACAAGAGGAGGAGTCAGATAAAGACCTTATTTTGTCCTTTAATTGAAATACTTGGCAATCAGAATATAAATAAGAAAAGAAGTCTTGACATGTTAGTGAAGCTTTAATGAAATGACTTCTATCCATTCACTTACATATCAGTTGTGGTACATTAGTCCTTTTAGCATGGTCCTATTAATCTCATGCCTCACTTCCACTATAATCACTGTGCTGGCATTTCATTACTACCTTTACTTAAACTCTCAGTACCCACACTGTTTATGCTTCACAATCTAGTATTATTTGGACTGCTTTTCTTCCAGATGAGGAATTTGAAAAACCCATAGAACCCTATCAAAAAAAGAGATGGGAAGCAGGATGAGCTATCTGTTAGCATCAGTCACTGTGTCACTGCCTTCCCTGCCACACAGGGAAATCAAGAGTATGAGTGGAAGTTCCCAGCTACAAGGCAATGCCAATCTCAGGTTACTTCAGGACCAAGTTCTACCAAAAATGCAGGTACAGCATGACGAATTGAAAAGAAATGTGAAAGCACTAGCCTTGGGTGAATTTTAATGTTATTACTGTGTTACTCAAATGGCTTCAGGACACTAGAAACAGAACATTTATAATACTTTCTTGGGATTTTTTTTAAGGAAAAAAAAATCATCCCAAACAAAACAAAGCAAAAACAAACAAAACAAAGCCAAACAGAAGAACCCCCCTAAACTATTTATACATTTCACTTTTAAGGACAAAAAATTCTAATCTCCCTCTCTTTATTTTAAATGTACACAGAAATTCGATGATGTCTGTTCTCTATTATAGAAATGCTTAACTCATGGCAAGCCTCAAAAAAGAAGACTTTAAAAAGCCTGTAAGAAATAAAATAGACTGCAGTTGCCTGCTGAATATCACATCATATATCTCACCAGAAAGAAAAGCCATCAATATATCAAAATGTATCTGAAAGGAAGGAGTTGAGTCAGTTCCACATGGCCAGTCCTTCTGACTCTTTAACGGATACATTTTGAAGCATCACTGCAGATAACAAGGCAAGAATTACTACTAATTTTGTTATGTTAGGACTATGTTTTGGTGCTCCCCAATTTCTTTGGGCTCACAGAAAACAAAATTAGTATAAACACATTACCATGTTAACTGTGTTCAAAATCCCATGGACAACTGTAACCTTTAACATCTATCTTCAGAGCAATTAAGAAAGATTAAACATTGCTAATAACCCATTTTTGCTTCACTTTTGTTTCTCTTCTGTTTTTTAAATGTTCACCCTCCTCACTTCACAAATCTCCATTATTCGTCACACTCCACATTGATATTTTTGTTTTCTCACTTTGTCAGTAAAGTAACTTCTGTTTCTGCAAACAACTTTATACAAACCAAATAGCGACAACATATATGTGTTTTGCTTCTGCCAAGTCCATGGGATCTGATGCTTGGCTGTATATTTTTATTTTATATACAGTGTATATATACATAAATGTATATATATACACACATATACACACACATATATATACATATATAATTATATATGTATACATTCACACACATATAAACATATGTATGCATTGTTTTTTGCAAATGAAATCAGAAAGCAAGCAAAACAAGACTGACCTGACTTACCTGTACTGGGTTCACAGTCAATGAAATCTTCATCGTCACTGGAACATTCAGCTGATGAAACAATGTCATCTGTTGTCTGGCATATGAAGCAAAGGAACAAAGGAAAAAAAAAGAAGTAAGCTATTTGCAAGTCCAGAGGCTGTTACAGAGGCAACTAAGTATCCAGGAAAAAAGAACTTCAGATTTGTAACTTTTAAAATATTTAAAGTTCTACCAGGCACTCCAGATATGCCTGTGTAAATATGCCTCCATTGAGCTGGAGTCTTCTGTCAAAGGAACAGTGCTTATTCTGTGCTGTTGAATATTTCAGGTATGCACAAGTGCCGTGCACCTGCTGGGCTGTTTAGGTCAGCAGGCAGATCACACTGATACTGTTGAACAAAGTACAGTGGGCTATGATGCTTTTTTGGCTGGCAAAGTGCCCTCCAACAGCCACAGATGTGTCTGGTTGGAAGATGCTGGGCTCCTCAATAAATACCAATATCATGTAGAGTCAGACAGAAGGCACTTACCAAGACACTTGCCATAGGAGGCATGTTCAGAGTGAACATGCTTTCTGCAAAGAAAAATATGCAAGATAGACCCAGATATTGTGCACCAATGAGGCAGCTAGCAGTACTCTTTGCTACCAGTGATCCATCACCAAGGCTGAGGTAACTCCTGCTCTGCTAATGCACCTCTTGGGCTGGGAATCTGGTCGTCAATAAATCTGTGCAGCCCACTTGTTGCATGATGAAGAACTGCATATCTCAGGTATGCCCAACGTGCAACCTTACCTGCTTGCTTAACAAGTGAACAGGGATGTGGCTGTAACAAGGTTGATCGGGTAGAAAGTCTGTTTCCTAAATGCTTAAGCCATACTGTGACCGTTCACAACTGTTACAAGTTTCAGAACATTCTTTCAGCACATTCCTTCGCATTTCCAGCTGGTGATTTTTTTATTTTGTGTGTGTGTGTGTGTTGGTCTAATTATGGAGCAGCATGTGCTGCAGCATGTTAGAGAAAAGTGTATTGGTGTCTCTTCCCAGCAGCATCTCCTGCCTGTAATTGCTGCAATTAGTTGAATTTGTAATGCAGACCATTAGGGAGAGTCTGTGGCAGCCTCTGCATAGAGGTTGTAATGTTCCTGCACACAATACAAAATTACCACAGCTCAGCAGATTGGCTCAAATCATGGCTTCTGCTGAAACTGTCTCCCTTAACTTTTCCTTGAAGGGAGCTGCCTATTCTGTTGAGCAGTAGAAGCAGTGGGTTAACTCTTGAAACAAAACACCTGAAATGTTTCTCACCAGGCAGGATGAACTCGGGAGCAGGGCAGCTATACTTCAGTACTCTTGGTGAATACTCCCAGCAACCTCACATCATGACAAGCCCTTAAAATCCTTATTCCTGAAAAAGACTCTCCAGCTTTAAATAAGTTCTCCTTTACAATCCTGTGTCTGCTAAGGCTGTCTCCAACATGTTCCCTCTTTCCTTTAAATAAGTGTTCTAAGGTTTCAGTCTTTCTTTAGCCTCCTGTGCTCCTAGTGCTATGAGGTACCTCTGACCCCTGCCAGAAGTTCCTCCCTCTCCCCTCTCTTTGTATTTGAGCTAAGGGAAAAAAAACAGAACCAAAAAATCAATCAGAAAGACTGAACCTAACATTTCTTCTGTCTTTATATCCATGGCTTAGATTGAGCAAAGAAGGAAAAACAGTATTGTTCTGCTGTAAATAAAAATTGTAAAAATAGAGTATCTGTAAAAAAACAGCCAGGAAGTCAGGAATCCCTATTGTATGTATCACTCAGTCATATCCAGCATTGCCATTTGGCAATGTTTTGTAGGATGTAATCTTGCAGTAGTTTCATGCTTAAGTACTTTCATTAAATACTTTTATAATCTTGCCTCAATGGGGAGTCAAGATTAAAAGGGACTGGAGGTAATATGCACAAAGAAATTTCCTGTCTTACAATGTCAAGGTCATTTTTTTAACATCTTTCAGTCATAGAAAATGGAAGAATTCTGCTGACTTCTCTCTTAAAACAAGCTGGCTTTAAAATTTTGTCTGCATAAGAAAGGAGGAATGCATAAAATTGAAATTTATTTTTATCAATTTTTCAGCTCTTGTCACATATATTTTAGGAAGTATTATTTATCCTGATAAACTTTATAACTTATAAAGTGATCGCATCTTCCAACAGGAAAAGGCAGCTGTCCCTGGGTAGAAAGATCCTAGTTTTTAATTGCACCAATGTATAGTAATTTAGCACAATTTAGTAAACAAAAACATATGGCATAAAATCTTTATGCAGGTCAAATGTAGTTAGTGAAACTGGAGGTTTATACTGCAGTTGACTAAAGTTAAGGACAGCACCGTGAAAAAAGAATAAAATATTCATCACTACCAGAAGACCTTCCTCAGTGCTAAAGCCCTGGCCTGACAGTTGGTTTTGGTTTCCAGGGTGAATTTAAAGTGTGTGGATTTTGCTCTTAGTTGAAGGTCTGACAATTCACACTTCTCATAGAAGAATAGTGATGATTTGCTCCGGTAGGAAATAAACAAAAATTATAACAATGTGTTGTTGTCACTTATCAGCAGCTATACCTATTTGATTACTCACTTACTTGCTCAGATGTAAGGGTTTCATGCAACATTAACTTGGAATCAAATTCAATTGAATTGACAATGTGATTCAGTATTTGTAAAGAATAAGGAATTTCTTTATAAGACTTTTTTTCCCCCTCTTGCTTATTAGGGCCATCATATGAAACCAGAAAGGTAGCATGCCCAGAAAAAACCCAGGTCATATTTCTTGACACAATGCTGTTGGTTTTGCGGGGGAGGGGTTTGTGTGTTTTTGTTTGTTTGTTTCCTTGGTTGTTTTTTTTTTAACTGGGAAACTCCTTGCAATGGGATACTGGTAGGTAATAAAAGTTTAGATGCATTTTGGAAGTGATCAGCCACACTAAAGGTAAAAACATCCTTCCAAGGCTATTAAGTACCCTTTACCTAGGTCACTGTGCCAGGACCTAAAAAGTCATGAAGCCTGGCCCTTGTTTCTCTTTTTGATCAATAACCCATCTCATAAGCAGCTTAAGGTAGCACATGCAACATATTTATGCTGCTCTCTTAGGTATGTGTAACAGATTATCTGCTATAAAATCCTCATGCAGCTTGCGTTGGTTCTGAACAGAGAAGTCAACCAGACTCAGACAAAATGCAAATGTGTGATGTGCAAAACTCTGCCAACTCAACCCTCTATCTGCACTTTTTCAAGATTGGTTCCACAATTGGTTTTATCAGTTAATCTCCATCCTTTCTCCCCATCCCTACTGCGAGCTATTTCACTTTATATTCCAGTTTTTCTTGCTCTGTGATTGCTCTTTATCCCATGATACTGATTTTTTATGTATAAAAATGAGGGTTAGAACAAGAAAAAAGCCTCTAGAAGTGGTGTTAAACTTAAGTCAAGGTCATTAATGAGATCTCTAGAAACCACTGAAAAGATAAGTACACTAATCTGTCTTGCCATTTCCTATCTTGTATGTTTAATCTCAGGACTTTCCATCACAATTCATCACTAACTGATTTTCTAGTCCCACCACATATTGGTTTTCTATGCACCTTCCATTCAAATACCAACATCTGAATCATCCCAAAGGAATAAAGCTCTTTCAGTGAGGAAGAGGAGCAAATTCCTGACCACAGAAACAGTCAAGGAAACATCCAGAAGACCATTACTTCTTGTAACAGGAATCTGTACCTTTCAAAACCCTCCTGGAACTGAGAATTTTCACCAGAGGATTACTGTATTTGGTGTTTCCACAAGACAGGAGAGGCTAGGGAACAGAGACCCTAGAAATCTCTCCACTAAATTTCTTCTCATCCCACTGTAAGGCAGTAAGCAAAATCCCATTTCTGTTTCCCTTTTCCCATTTTTGAAATGGTTCTGATTATACTCACCCATTGGCCCCAGGGGATGTAAACAGATTAATTCCTTAGTGTCTGCCCAGAGATCTAGGGATAGTAAATGCTAAACATTCTTATGTACAGGCAACAGTACAGTAATGAAAATTCTCCATATGCTATGATGGAAACAGTGTTTGTGTTTTCATTGGAAAGAACATGAGAGAGAAAATATTTTCTCTTCCCCATATTAGCTAAATTCTATATTAAAAATAATAAGTCACACTACACTATTTTAAAATATGTATTTCATTTTTAAAGAACCCCAGATTTGAAATTACTTGGCCTGTATTAAAGGACATAAAACTAAAGATAGGTATTATAATAACTTTCAATAAAATCTCTCTCTGGCAGGAACCCTTTTTATTCCTTCGTCTGAAAGATTTTTTATGGCATTTATATTATTATTTTTTCTCTCCCTCTCTCTAGCGTTTAATGAAATTGCCTTGGAATAAAACCAGGGTAGGAGAAACTGCTAAACTCTGAGTCCACCCCAGAGGATTTATGGGCATATTTACCTTCAAATTCTTTCAATTTCACTGAATTGGCTCCCCATTCCTTCCCATGAATTATTAGTTCTGTAATCACCTCCTCCTAATTATTCACTCTAAGGGCCTCTTCAATCTTGCCACGGTGATGGTTCTACATCTTTCTTCATTACACTGTATGTACTGGTGTGGCATGTATAGTGCAAAGAAATTTGGGATGGTGCAGCAAGACCTGCTCAAGATGACTCCATTCCTGTCCAGTCTTTCAATTGCCCAAAGCCCTAGTTTATGTATCAGATCCATAACCTTTGATCCTTTGTTCTATATAAAATGTCAGGTGCTGAATCTTCCTTTTCCCAACTGCAAATGTTTTTTGTCACCTTGCTCTTTGAGTGCACCGCTATTTGAGAAAGATTAAGCATGCTGGGTAAAATAAGTCCTGTCACAGAACAGTTTTATGAAATTATAAACAACACACCCAGGAATGATGGAGTTTCCCCTTCTACTGGGAGAAAAAAGACAAGGACTCATAAATTCAAACCCCAAACAAATTCCTACAGAATTACATACTTGGCAGTTGCTTCACTTGGTAAAAGTAGGATTCAATTTTCCTACTTGCCTTTTTCTTGAAACTCTTCTGCACACTATACATATTATTTCCAATTCAACACCATTATTTGAAAAGCAACACTTAATGCTTTGTTGTGAGAGAACTGTAAATCTATTTGCCACCAAGGAACCACAATTTACAGTACTTCTTGAAATACAACTATCACAAAACACCAGGCACAAATATCTTCCCAAGGGTGGAGGAATACAGTTGTATTAACCTGGGCACTGCGTTTGCCTTTCACACCTAAAATGTACGGAGCTGAAAGTCAACAAAATTTTCATAAATACAACCACTTTACTCTCTCAATTGCTTCTATACTACTATCTTCTCTAAATATCTCAAATTTATTATGGAATATGGACTATGTATTGTCTTCTTTGTGTAAGACCATACAGTATGAATGCTCCCCCAGAATGGCAAAAAGTAGCTATGCTATTCTGTCTTCTAAAAACCAAGATGTTTCTCGACAAATAATAGGTTTAAGGTATTTGCCCTCCTGCCAAAAGAAGATAGTAGATGAAGTGTCTGTCTCATTAGGTATCATTTCTACCTTGAATACCTCAATCTTTCATACTTTGGTAACTGGGCTTCTTAAAAAAACATACAACTTCATATTCTATTCACACTATTCAATTAAACAAGAATCCTTCATCTGTCCTTTCTACATGTTACATTTGTTTCATACTTTTTATTTAATCTTTATTTGCAAAATACTCTGGAGTTCATTAGGGTATAGCAGACCTCAGAGACTCAGTCTAGACAAATCCAATCTACTAGATACAGAAAGAAAGAATCTGCATAAAAATGGAAAAATATTAGAAATGTTGCAAAAATCATAATGAGGCATTACAAAAGAAGCTGCAATTTGGGACTGTATAAACTTTTGAGGAGAGTCCTGTATCCACTGTCTGTTGCTAAAGTGTATTAATACTGTCCACCTTATTAGCGCTGGATAGAACATGTATTTTCTTATCATGGGACAGACACAACCAGAAATATGTGCAAGCCCTTTGCACCCCCACACAGTGCTGCTGAGGTTCTGTCTGCCTCTGCAGAGGCAATGCATCAAAGAACATGAAACTAATATTTTTTTTGCATAGCTCGTTTGCAGTATATACAAAAACAAGAGGGCCAAATCCTCTGTTGGTTTAAATTGGCATTGATTTCATTCAACCAGACTAAAACAACTTGCAGGAAAAGAGTATTGTATTTAGCCCATTGTATTTAGTTTTGGGCAATTCAGTGCCAAAAGAGTAATTGGAGTCAATTCAGAAAAGAGAAAAGAGCCACTGAAGAGAGGAAAGAACTTGAGAGATGTATGAATGAGATAGGCTTTGTAAAATATCAGAACTGGACTTAACAAGGACTAAAAGTATGGTAAATATGCACAGGTGTCACAAAGGACATCAGGAAGAAAGATGAATTATTTAGGGTGCTTTAAAAAAAGAGTTGATAAAATTAAACAAACAAACAAAAAAACCCCCCACAACCAAACAAACAAACAAAAAAATCAAACAAACAACAAAAAAAAACCCACCAAAAAAGTTACTTTCTCAACTATGGAGAAGTCCCCTCAAGGAAATATCAGAAACCACTAGCACTGAGATCAAGCAGTTGCACAAGCTATCCAGGTAGGAATACCATTAGTGTATACCCTCTAGTGGGGAAGAACTTGCCCCATCTATCTAATCTAATTCACTCTAAATCAAGTCAGTATTTGCATCCTCTCCATCACTATGTAATAGAAACATGTTACACATTTCTCTCTGTCATTCCAAAGCAGGCAGTAAAGGTATTCAGAACAGCCTTTCAGCCAGCTGTGCTCAGAACAAGAATCACAGAATATTCTGAGTTGGAAGGGAACCTTACTAGTCCAACCTTGGACCTTGCACAGGACAGACCCAAGAATCACAACATGTGCCTGAGAGCACTGTTTAACTCTGAGAGCTTCTTGAACTCTGTCAGGCTTGGTGCTGTGACCACTTCCCTCGGGAGCCTGTTCCAGTGCCCAACCATCCTCTGGGTGAAGAACCTTTTCCTGATATCCAACCTAAACCTTCCCTGACACAGCTTCATGCTATTCCCTCTGGTCCTATCACTGAGGCTGGTAGGTTACCTACCAAGAGGCTGACAGGTAACCAGCAGGCATGTGCCCTTCAACAGTAGCCCAGCAAAAGTGCATCTCCTGGCTGCATGTTTCCAGCTGGACAAAAAAGCTGATTTGTTGTCAAACTGTACCATTAAGTAGGGATCATAAGAGAGCTACCCCTAAACAAAATCAGCCATTTGTCTATTACTATGGCAGACAAGAGACTAAGGAGCTAGTCAGTTAAGTAAGACAAAGCAAAAAAAAAATCCTCCCAATTGTATGTTAATCCAGGATCATGGGCAGTCATGTTTAAAAACAGCCTTGAAAATCTGAATTAGTCCTTTGAAAACCAAAAGCCTGTCTCAGTAGAATCAATACTTATTAAGACTGTAAATTCTGAATCTTCTCAACCAGGTTCGATGACAAATTTCAGAGACTGTGTTCTGTGCCAGAGCTGTGCAAAGACAACAGGAAAAAATCATGTTTCTGTCTTTTGTCTCTGTTGGCAGTAGGAAGGATGATGATGTTGTGAGGGAGTGTGAGCAGAGAGTGTAAGAGAAGAGAGGGCAAAGAAAGGAAAAGTAAAGGGAGGGCAAAGAGGGGAGAAAGGAAAGTAGGGAGGATTAATTCATCTGTTGTTCAAGGCACCCTGACAGGGGAAAGAGAAGTATTGAACCACAGCAGCTTAACCCAACTTCAATGTACCTTCCCAAAAGCATAAGGAATGTAATTCTTCATGGTGTTCTGCTGATAAGCAAATCCTTCTAAATCCTTTCAATTTATTTCTTGGCCTGAAGAAATTACATACTATTTAGGAGCTAAATAAATAAATAAAATTTCACTCCCATGAATCTAGATTGGTTGTTTATTGATTACATATGCCCACAGTCATTTGCTTTTCTGTTTTGTTTTGTTTGTTTTTTTTTTTTTTTTTTTTTTTTTTTTGTTTTTTTTTTTTTTTTTATTTCCTAACAGAAAATTGGTCTTTTCATCTTGAACTAGGAAAGGATCAACTGCCAAGTCTTTTCCAGACTGTTCAGTGTAAGCATCAAGATTTGCAAGAACTTTGAACTGGACTGTAAAATACCATTGATTGGTTTTAACACAAAAGATACATTTTTGCTGTGAGAAGAGAATATTTTTCCTACTTTATCATCCATATTCTCCTTTCTAGATGCATTTTCCTTCTTCCAAAGAAGTATCCTGAAGATTGAAGTTGTGTGTTTATGCACTGAAGACATCATCTGAGTACAGTGCCCCTCAGAGTGATCACACAGGAAGAATTTTCATACTGAGTGCCCTTTTCATCACTTGATAGAGCTTGTTCCCCTTCCCTATTGTATTTTTATTTCTTATTGAAAGAAACCTGTTACTTGAAAAAGAAACTGTCAGCCCTCTGTTTTAAGCATAATCCCAGTTATGAAGATGGTGGTGATGCAGGTTAAAACTTCAAAGGTACATTAGGTGTACCCATCATGAACTAAAATAATGAAACAGTTTAATGCTAAAATCAAACCTTTACAGCTTAACCCACAATGACTCTCACTTTGAAATCAGTAAGGACAAAATGCTGAAATTCAAGCACTGCTTGGGAGTCTGACTGAATATCCCATCAATCTGCACAGTGTTTCCCAATCCTTGTCCAAGAGTCTTCAAATGGAAGACATTTCTTTTAAGAAATGGTCTGAGAATAGTTTCAGAGTGGTCTCCCCTGTGCTGTTATCCCCCTCAGAAGAGCCAACAACCAGCTGAATGCGCAGGGCAGCATAAGCTTCACTTTAGCCCTCTTTTCAGCCTCTGCTTAAAGTAGGACATAGGAAGCAAAAGCTGAATATAGATTCTCAGAGGTGTGTAGGAAAAAAACAGATTGTTTCCAGAATTAAACATCTTTCTAGTGTGGGCTCTAGCCCCTTATGCACTCATTCTGATGTACTAACTTAAATAGCCACAGAAATAACTTTATTAATATGCTGGGCTATTATGATGGGCTTGTTGAAAAACAAAATGTTATCTACTTCACCAGCAGAAGGGCAGGGCAGATCACTGGAAAGTGTAACTTCCTAAATTGCCCCAATCCAAATTGCCAAGGACTTGAATCAGAGCCCTCATGTTACTTGATTTTACAGTCCTGATATTGTCATAAATTCACTATTTGACATCAGCAAAATTGCCTCCTTTCCTCATGCTTCTGTTTATAGTGCCATAAAATGGTGAGAAAACAACTTCTCTGCTTGCTTGGCATACAGACAGAATTTTAGTAAACATTTTACATTCTCAAAGCAAAGCCTAAATACAGAAAACTCCTTTACATTTAGTAAAGGGAAGCCTATGTTTCAAAAAGTTAGAGACTCAAATGATCTGAGATGAATCAGCTGCCCTCTGAAGACTCAGCCTCTAGTAAGAGTAAATGGGTTTTTCTTTGCGTGCTAGCTGGCACTTAATAACTGTGTCAGAAGAATATTTTTCATTTACACTTTGCTCCTTTGCTGGAAATCAATATGTCGTTTGCTGGCATTTTCTCCTGGACATCTTTATTTAGCTTGTCTTTTCTCCTCGGAGGGGAGAGAGTTGTATTTGATTTTGTTCTGTTATTGATTGGATCACTCTGAGCAAGAAATAAATAACTAAGCACAGTACAGTAGCTTTAATGACAATCTCTTAAGCCTCAAAATCTGCACACCATGTTATACTCCCCCCAACACATGATTCAGAAGAGACAAATTTGTAAAGTATAGTAAGTATGTAGCAAAGAGGCAGTCACATATGCAATTTAACTGGCATTTCTATTTATGTGATCATTAATAAAACCATACATGTACTGTTTCTATTAAAGCAGTATTCCTATTGCTGTAGTACTTAGTGCTGGGATCTTGTAATCTCTTACAAATGAGGCTTAACAAGAAATTAAAGATATGAGGGATCTTCTCCTGGCAGACCTTGTTCCCTGGAGAAAACCTGAACAAGTTCCCATGTTAAACACTGATGGCAGTGAAACCTAAGAGTTGCACCCAATCTACAAAAGGCTGGCAAGTGATGGTGGAGGGGCAGTTGCTGTGCCCTGGCTGCACTGAAGTGCCATAGCAGCCCACAGCATCCCTCCCAGCATTAAATGAGAAGTGATGGGCAAGCCAACCCTAGGGGCCACCCATCTTTTTTTTTTTTTTTAAATTGTGGAGTTCTCTGCCTCCTCCCTTGTTTCTCTCTTAATTTCTGCTCCTCATTATTATATCGGCCACAAACAGTTGGCATATGCAACTGTTAAATTCATAAAGGAGAAAATACCCTGATCTTCAGAATAAACTGTGGCATTTAAAATCTAATGTGACAGGGTATGTTATTCATAAAGTAACAATAAACATAATCACTCTGAATAAATGTCCCTTAAAACAACTTCTGCAATTACTGTAAGTATCTCTGAGTGCAATAAGATAAACAACTACCTTTGAACATTCACATTAATGCACTAGACTATTCTTGTCAGACAAATATTCCTCTTTCTCGCCAAACATTAACCCACACTTAGAAAATGGCATTTAAATACTGTTACTCACAGGATTCACACATTAGCTCACAAGGGGAAGGCAGTACCCATGCACATTTAAATGCAGAATAAACATAATGTAGAATATATAAAGAAAAAACCCTGGCACAATAGGTACAGACCAGCACCTAGAAATGCTCCCAGAAAAACATTACAGAGAAGAACATTTAACAAAGGAAAATAGCCACTAAATATCTGTATGTAAGCATATATAAAACATACCTACGAGAAATGACCATAAATATTTTTAATTTATAAGCAATAAAGAAGTTCATAAACACAAAAAAGGTCACAAAGATGGCTGTGGTAGAACTCAGATTTCCCAGGAACAGTGACAGCCTCTTAACCACAAGTTCATCCTTCTTAATATAAGATATAAATGATTGTCAGGAGCTAGTACAGACACAGCTGTACACACACCAAAAGTTATATATTACCATTAACATACTGACATATCAACATTATCACAGTCAAATCTAATAAAAACTTAAGTTAAACAGTTCTAGGCATCATTTCATCCAGCAATAAAACTGCCAAATAGCTGATGCATAAAACTCATACTTTTCTATCATTAGATTTTTTTTCCTTTTGAAATATGAGTAGAAATATGAGTAGACTAACACCTTTACTGGACAGATAGAGAACTGAATTCACACCACATGTTAGCAAAAAACAGGTAACGAAAGAGTAAGCAAGTAAATGAAATCAGTCCCACCACCACCAGGAATCATAGGGGGAAATTTAGTTAAGTTAGAGACAGAAGTTTGTCTAATCATAACTTAAACAAGGAAAGAGATCTACTCCCATCAAACATATACCCATCAGGTTAAAAAACATACTTCGTCCATCAAGTACTGATGAAACAAGGTAAACTTTAATCTCATAAGCTGTGGAACATGACAAATGCCTCCTGCACATTAAATTTGAACTGAACTTCACTGAAATGCCACATGAAGTGGTCCAAGCTGCAAATGGTTGTCATGCAAGAAAATTCTGTGATTGGGTAGGCAGACTCCCATGCACAACAAACCTGGCAAACACTTATCCCCGCTGGGTGTCTCAGCAGCCCCTGCCTAATCAGAACATTTGCTCTCTGTGAAGTATAAGAAGGCCATTTTCCTTGCTTGTTTATTTAGTTTTCTAGTGAGTTTGATTAACTGTAGTAAAGGCAAATCAATCTTTTGTGTTTTGTGTAAAATGGAAAAAGGAACAAAGTTAGCTCTAACAGCCTAATAGACGCTCAGCTGGAATGCACTTACTGAGAGAGAGCTAGACAAAGGAATTCAGGCAACTTTAAACACCATCAAGAACATGCTGACATCATCAATAATTCTACCTGTTTAAAGGGAAAACAACAAACCCACATCACACCCTGTGAAGAGGCTTTCTGTTTCTCTGCAATTCTATCAAGGCATCAAGTACTACAAGGTTCTTCCTTATGTCCTTCAGATTTCCATGGTGAAAGTTGGGACATACTAAGAAAGAAGTATCCAGAGGAACATCATCAGAAGGATAGAGGACATGAAGTTCTAAATCAATAAGAATATCTCTTCCACTGTCAGTAAACTTGCTTCTAAACTCAGATTTGTTGTAATGTAACATTTTTGACAACAATAACCTCTCATAAAGATTGTAAGATAGCATGAAATTCATGTGCACTACGAAATGAAGAAGCTTCTGCATAAAGAATTTGAGTGAGACACTTATAATTTGAAAGTAGTACTCTGAGAAAGTCTTTTTGTCATCTATTCTAACTATAGTGTTGACAACAGTGGAAATCACAAAAGAAACTCTGCCTGATTTTATGCAATGCCCATTAAAAGCCTTTAGTAATATACAGAAATATCTAGGCCTTCCAGACAATAGACAGCCAAGTTTTAGCCCATAGATGATTTAACCTTAGTCTTACCAACACACAGAACAGGACAGCTTGAGCAGTATAGAACCAAAATGTAGCAAGAGGTATTTGTCCCCATATGTAAAGTACTCCAGTCCCTGACTGGACAGAAAAAAGTGTATGCTTAGGTTTCTTGCTACATCAGTTTCTGCCTTTTCACAAGAATTACAAAAGCAGAAAAATCAGTATTTTTGTTCTATGACAGAATTTGACATTCCCTTGCTATAACAGCTATAGCAACAGCTTGATATTTCTGTTTCTACTCTCTCTTGAGAGGAAATAAGTTCACTTTCCCTTAAAATTCCTTTCTCAATGGTATCATTATTGTAGTTTCACTTGTGCTATCCAGAAACAAATCATAGCAGCCACTGACATTAAAAGGTGGTGCCTTCTGTACTTCTACCACTTGATTTTCAGACTTAGGCCTTACTCACACTAGAGAGATTACTGGCATGACAGAAATGAGGGCATATCCAAGTTGTCAGAACTGCTCCTTTTAGGTCTAGCAATACTGACTGAAGAAGGGGTTTTGCTGGCATAGTTACACCATCTCTGCGCATTTCAAGCTAAGCTGACAATAGATGGCATATCTATAATCCAGATCAGGATTTTGACTGGCAACAGCATGTAAAATCAAAGCATATGGATTTTTGCACTCTTGGACACTGCAGTGACATTGTCGAACTCCAGAGTATAGCACTGTATTACTCTGAACGCTTCAGATGGCAAAAGATATTTTAAAGAATCCTGTAATTGTCTGCATGGTTTTTAGCAGGCATAAAACTTTGCAAATAAAATACTGCGGTCAGTGAGATTTTTTTTGATTCAGAAGTCTCAAGGTCAGAGGGGTCCATTATTTTCACCTAGTCTGATCACCCATTTTCCACAACTGTGAAATTACACAGAAGAGCTGAGTGGTAGGACTGAGAGGCTGAGTGCCTCTGATTTGCCATGACCCTTGGCAGGGAAGTTAACCTGTCAGTACATCATGGCCTAATTTTTAAGATAGTAAAGATGCACATGTATCTCTTGGATGCAAATGTTTATAAGCTACTCTGAGAATACTTGAAGGAGAGTGCTGTGTAAAGCATCAGGAGAAAGATTACAGAATTACAAAATTGTTTAGGCTGGAAAAGATCTTTAAAATCATTGAGGCCAACCACTAACCTAACACTGCCAAGTCTACCACTAAAATGGTGTCTCTAAGTGCCGCGTCTACACATCTTTTAAATAGCTGCAGGGATGGTAACTCAGTCACTTCTCTGGGCAGTCTGTCATGATTGTATCCATTTCTTTGTATTTTGTGAGTAGAAAAACCCACACTGTCAGAATGGAAGAAACTGTTATGCAGGGCTGAGGTAGGAGGGATATAAGAAACATTTTGTTCTCTTTTATGTTTCTGACATGAAATAAAGTATTGGAAATGACTGCAGAGTCCTAAAAACTGAGACTCCTGATTAAGAAGGAAAGGAATTTCATGCAAATTCTCCTCATCTGTGAAAAAAACCTGCAGTGCTCATCTATAGAAATAAATGGCGGCAGAGCTTAACACCATTCATCACCAAAGGCAAGATGGATCATGAGTACTCATCCCATCAGAACACAAACTTCACTTACAGAGAAAGCATAGCTTTTCCAACGGGTGCAGAGTGAAGCTCTGTAACCTCAGTACCAGGCAGCTTTGAATCTCAGCAACTCATAGGTAGTAGAACAAATTACCTGGCTGGTCCCAGGATATACCTTTTACCTGTCTCCCACTTACCCAGAATGTACAATTGATCGAAACAAATGCTACAATCTGACACCATGGAGCTCTCGACAGCTGTCAACTCATTAAGTTCTATTCACTGCCTTCCCACCTCCTTGCCAACATATTACATAAATTGCTTTTTAGCTGGCAGCCTTTCCCTTTGCCTGAAAACAGTTTGCACTGAGTATGTTTAAGTCTATTTTTTTTTTTTAAATGAATTTATTCCCTTCCCTTTGGTAATTTGCTTTGCTTTGCACCAGTTTGAACGGACTGCAGGATACTGTTTCATTATCAAGCTACAACTGGAAATGAATATTTTACAGCAGCTGAACAGAGGTTTGGCTGTAAATGACTATATCCTAATTAAAAAAAAAAAAAAACACAAAAGGAAGACAGAAAGAAAAATTAATTTAATTAATGAAATATTGATGCAATTTACAGACAAAGGCCTTTCCAGTTAGAAGAAATTCCTGCAATGTGAATTTTATTGAAAGAGTTGGAGGTTCATTGCTCCCTTCTTGATTTATCTAGTGATGTTTCTTATATGTAATTTTTGCTTTTTTCAGACTCTTTAAAGTGCCTGAAGGTATGTCTGGTACCTGTCCATACAAAGTCACACATAGAAGTGCTTCAAATGAAAATATATACTTATAATGACTGTGCAGTAAGAACATGTAAAAGCAGAGCATAAGTGTAGTCATGCTAGCTCAAACTCCATTGAAGCCTTGATTCCTGCCTCTGGCATTAGATAGTTATTTATGTTTGTTCACAGAAAAAGGATAAACACAAGAGAAACACACAGAAGTACTTTTCTGTCACTTATGTTAAATGGAATGGCAAGCATCAGTTAGGAAGTGGTTATACCTGCATCTTTATGCTGCATAGATTTTGTATTTCATAGTTTTTAATGGGTTTCTTTACCACATACTGACATATTAGCTTTTAAGATCTATTTATATTTCTTTTCTACAGTATCATATGGCAATGAGCACCCCATTTTGTGTAAAAGTACTTCGTCCTGTTTGATCTCAGCCTGCTTCTACCTTATTTCACTCCTCAATCTTTCATGAGAAACAGTGAGCAGTCATTGCCTAGTCACAATTTCTCTGAACTATTTTGGAGATTCCTGTTATCACCGTTTGGTTACTAATTATTCAGCTGAAAAATGTCAGCCTATTTAAACTCTCTTCATATGGAAACCATTGCATATCCTTCAGCTTCTTTATTTGTCATAGATTAGTTTTTGAGAGCTAATGGCCAAAACTCAGTGCAAGGCAGAAGGCAAGACACAACACAGATTTACACAGTAGCACAATGATATTTTCAATTTGCTTTTTTTTCTTCCCTCTATCAACTTCTAAATTTTGTTTTGCCTTCTTGAATACAAATACATGTCCTAAAGTAGCTGGATATGGCTATTTGTCAGGATAGAAACAAATTTTCAATGTTCAGTGTGATTAAGCACATACATAAATCAGTGCCCAATAATGAATTTTTTTCCTCTATGGCCTCAGTTTCTGACATTTTTGAATTAAAGGCCCTATAACAGAAGGAATTTATTGATTTATTTCTTGAGATGCTTCAGAATGCCATCCATTGAATTGTATATGGAATGGGATCTACAAAGAAGCAATAAA
Source organism: Pyrocephalus nanus (assembly GCA_038380795.1). Classification (NCBI taxonomy): domain Eukaryota; kingdom Metazoa; phylum Chordata; class Aves; order Passeriformes; family Tyrannidae; genus Pyrocephalus; species Pyrocephalus nanus. The sequence goes on along the minus strand of CM076265.1, from coordinate 42,716,181 downwards.
GCTTTTGAGAGGATGCTGGATTTCTCAGTCATTTTAAGTCGAATGAGACTCCTTTCTGATGTTGCAGAAGGCACTCGTGTGAGCCCAAGGGATGCTTGTCAGGCTCAGAGTGTCAGGAGGCAGAGGAACTGCGTTGTAATGTGTAATCATTCAAAATGTAATGAAGCAATCCTACTGATCCACACAACGTGAATAACAGAGAGAGAACTCAGTATTGTAAATAGGAATGTGGAATGTATACTCATACATTCCAGAAATGAGGACACGCTGTAGAATCTGCTCCAACTTGTTTCCTTATCTCTTTTTGATGGTAAATGGTTTTTATGTCATGTATGTAGTAAAGTGAATCAGGCTTAAATATGATGTCAAAATGCTGCATGAATAAAATTAGAAGATGAGAATAGACCTGAACTTTACAGAAAACCACAGCTGTACTTTGTAGCCCAATAGACAGTCAAAAATAGAAAAACTATGGCTAATGTTCACCCACAATAACCTTTTGCCTTCAAACCATTTGTATCATTTGGGGTGAGCAACACATTTCACTCTGGAGTGACTACTGTCCACTGGGGATCTGTGACAAAATAGTTTTAAGGAAAATGCTCTCATTTAAAGTTAGTGAGGTCAAAGAGAATGGACACAAATAAATACAAAAATTGAAGCACCAAGCAACACAGAATCTGGTTATATGTGAAATGCAGTCTTTGGACGCCTGGGGGAGAAGCTATTGACTCTTGCCAGGCCAACCACAATTTGCCTAACTGAATACCAGTACAAAAATCTTTGAAAAAGAAGAGAGATCACTGACCTGAAAACATATAACCTATATGTTCTACAGTCATAGTTTCTTTAAATCCTGTAACACATGTGAGTGTAAAGAACATAAATGAAAACATAACTCCTACACAATTCCATGCCTTGCCACTGCTTTAAAGCAAATATAATTTCTCATCCACTTCAGCAAAAGGGAGAAAAATATACTAGGAGTGAATGAATGAAATAAATGTATCGTTGGCAAGTTTGGAAGGGAGACAGATACCTTTTGCAGACATCATTTACCTCTCTCCTTGTGCTATGATTTGTTTTTTGTCTAGGATCTAAAGAAAAAGAGCTAAAGGAAGACTTAAAGTCTCCATCTCTCACTCAGTGTTCCAACTTCAGCCCAAAGGTGTCAAAGCCTTCCTGCTCCTAGTATTAGAGCCTCTCCCTCCCTTGTAGTATTACTGAGCTTTGGCCTCCTACTTTCAAAGTCACTCCTGTTTTTCTCTGTCACCATAAAGTCTGTGGAAAGCTGAGTGGCCCTTGAATACCAACAAAAGATATTGACTGTGACTCAATCACAGGGGAAAGACTCCTTGAAATTACACATTATAAGAAAACATAAAGCTTATATGTGAAGATACAACAGCAATTACCTGAATTTTAACAATAATGATATTACCCAGAACCTCTAATCAGATCAAGAACCTGTTATTAGATACTACAGTACAAACAGGATTAGAGACCTTGTTGCAAATACTGCTGTTTAGGCAAAGAAGCAACATATTTAGTATGGCAGACAAGGAAATAATACCTCAGTTATCTCAGTTTTGTGATAAATTATGATGCTAAAAGATTAGCTTTTGTTCTCTGCTGAAACATCCCCAGAATGCCCTTAAAAACAATCTCAGAAACATAATTATATCAAAGCATCAGTTTTCAGATAATATTTTTTTTTTTTAATTTGCACCTAAATTCAGATATATCATTCAGTGTGTGCACAACAGCAAAGCACCCACTAGACACCTTGGAGGGTGTAACCCCCAGAAAAGGATCCAGGCTTGACGTCCATGCTTCTGAATAGCTAAAAGTAGGGAAATTTCTCACTGCATCAGGAGTGTAGGAACAAAAACCTACAGCATCTCCTTCACAGAGCAGTGCCTCAACTGCAACCTGCTGTGTGAGAGAGCCTCTCACCCCTTCGCATGACAGAACAGAGAACATGATATGACCAGAAGGAAATGTGAATGATGGCAGGAAGAGAGCATTAGAAAATACCACTTATTTCCAAGATGAATGAAGGTTCAGAGGAACTATGGGCAGAACAAGACTGTTTGCTAAACATGGATTCTTTAATCTGGTTTTCCTTAATCCGAATTTCCAAAGAAGCTAACAAAGACTTTGTTTAGGAATGTAGTTAGTGCATATGTAACACTAACTGAGATTATACCTTAATAAACTACAAAATAACACTGAAGATTTTATTTCTACTTTCAAGGCTTTCTGACAAGAACAACTTCAGGAAAAAAAAAAAAAAGAGTAAAGAGAGAATAAAAATGTAATTGTCTGCCTATCAGCTCCACTATCATAATTACTTTCAGACTCTTGACATGGGTTGAATCAGATGAACACCAAATCAATTTTTGCAGCCAGCAATCATTGCATTCTTAGCTCATAAATTAAAGTGTCACTGGTAGACTGAGTAGAAAATAATGCCTGTTTCACTATTTTACCCTGCAGAGAAAACAAGTTTTTTTTCCCTTTTGTTTGTGACTGTAGCTTGTATACCCTTAAGCACCATTCAGCACATTACACTCATATAATTCAAACCAAAGTTTGCACAGTTGGATCCCACACAGGAAAACACAAGAAATTATACACTGTGTATGGAGTGGGGTAGTGTTATCCTCCTGGGTATCCAGAGCCCTAGTCTAGATGGTTCCATGAGTTTTTCTCTTGCATCTGCATGACATGCAGCATGGGGGGTTTGCTGGCTTCACACAGGTTCAGGGGAGGAAGTGCCTTAAGGCTCCACTCCACCATCCTCCCCTTCACCCCTTCCTGATGTGCAGTGAACCTCATCAGGCTGAAGTGAGTAAAGGCTCCCCAGTACAAGGAAAATTCTCAGAAACTATTCCCTGCTGTGATTTCTCTAAGGAATAAAGTGATCAGATTAAACTGATGAATCAGTAGCATACGCTGAAACCTGACCCATACTAATAAAGTGCTTAATTTCCTGTTACCTTTTGTGTCTCATTTCTGAGTATAGGTAGTAATAATTTAATGGGCCATTCTGTGCCCAGTACATTGCCTGCCACTTTTCACACTCTATTTTAAACCTCAGTCTCTGCAGCTGAGGGGCACAGAACCAGGCCAATAAGCTTACCTCTCACAAAGCTAGAGTTATCAAGATATCTCATTGTTTTCTCCTTTTTAGGGGCTTTTGCATTTTATGTACACTGTAAGTGATTTTTTAACACATTGACTAATCTTTGCCTAATGATTGAGATAATTTTTCCTCATATAATGGGACTAGCTAGGCCCCAAATTCTCTGTTTGAACTCTGACTATGTCTAGTATCACGCTTACTTTCCAAAAGATAAAAATTCAAGCACCTTCTTCTCTCACCCACCCCAGCAGGAAAGGAGCCACAGAGATCAACACTGGCTGAAGCCCCAATTGCTCCAAAATTTTCCTCCAAAGTTTCACCTTCAAATATCACTGAACAGTACATCCAGCTGTACTAGCAAATCTAGCTGATCATTTTAAGGGTATTTCTGTAACAGCCAATGTCACTAATCGGAGTTTTGCCTCAAGGGATGTCTTTGAAGAGCTCAGGATTTTTCTTCTGCTCTTTCAACCCTTCAGAAACTGAGCTATAAACTCATTGAAACCTGACTATAAAGTACTTCCTTATTTAGTAAAAATAGGAGTGCCTATCTCTTCAACCCAACCAGAACTCAGTATATAGGATTTCTGGAGTCTTGCATTTAGGAGAAGTCTCCTCTCTTCCTTGCAGTTGATTGCTTCTCTGAGCCAGAAAGAGAAATTTCACTCTAAGTGGAATGGTTGACTCTGCCTACTCAGTTTGGTAATTTGATCTCATATGATGTGATTAACCAAATGATCAAAAGGTCTTATCTTATATGTTTATTAATTAGTTGCCTGTTACTGTTACTCCATGGGGAGCTCGGTATCTTTTTGCAAAAGCTTCTTGTTCCACTACGCCACCTAAGAGCTGACAACTGATCACTCTGAAGCTCATCAGAGCTGTAAGACAGCAGTGCTCTCTTAACTCTATGATACTGTCATTAGTATAGTACTAAAATGGCAGTAGGTGCAGACTCATCAGGTACACAATTCATAGAAAAACAAGAAGGAACCTCTGAAGGCGCAGAAGCCACTACTCAGCTACTTCAGTTCTACACCATATAAAGCCATGAATAAATTTACTCTCCTGGACCTCTTCATCCAGATGACTCCTATTTTGGATAGGAACCACTTCTACCTGTAGCGTATTCACAGTTGGGTTCCAGGCATATCAGGCCATGCAACCCTTTTGTTTAAATAAGTATTTTGTTTAAATAAGTATTTCCCCAACCTTCCCTTCATAAACACGATACAGTTTCAGAGAGCAATCATATCTCTTTTAATCCTTCAGTATGCAAGCCAAAGTAGCTAAATTGTAACAAATCTTGTCTCCTGAGTCCCCATTTACAACTCTGTTCCCCAAAACCTTCTCTGTACTTGTGCCTAGTCCTTCCAGTCACGCTGGAACATGAGCAGGTATGCGCTGAAACAGCACTGTGCAAATTCAGATTTTTTTTTTTAAATAAAATAAAATACTTTGAATCCTGCTGCAGTAAAATTGTGGTATGTTTGTGTGAAGGGGTTTTTACTTCCACAAGTAGAGGAATGCAGCTCATTATGTTCTGTCAGATAGAAAATGAGGTTTGCTGCCAGTTTTAACTTGGTTGCTATTCAGGGATTGCTAGTGGCTTAGATGCAATGAGGCTTAAGGATCAGCCCCACATACTCTTGAATGAATCCAATGCAAAGCACCTACAAAATGGCTGGAAACAGAAATGTGTGCCTTATCTGAGCACAAAAGGAAGTAAAGAGATCAAGCTGAGAAAAAAAGGCAGTTACTTTTCAAATTGCCATATTTTATCTTGGAAGAAACACAAAAACTGGAACTGATAACTGTCTCGATATGTTATCACTTATAATAACTATATTACATAGATGCAATACAGAGTAAGTCCTTAGAAACTCCAATCTTACAAATCAAATATAATGAATAAGTGAGAAAGCCCCACTTTCCATTTCAATTCTGCTCTCCTTATCTGCCATGCTAATATTTAGAAAGTAATTATTGCTCTTGATGATTAAACTTTTTTTTCTCCTCTTGAAATGACTGATTTTTCTTTTGAAGTCTGCATCATCCTGAAGGGAAAATACATTTCTCAGTGGTTTTTTTTTCCTTTTTTTTTGCCTAATATGGAAAGGGGATTAGAAAAATTAGAATAAAATGACAATAAAAAGAAGAACAGGAAAGCCAAAGTGTGAGCAAGGAGAGAAGGGTCTTTTTTTCTTCTTCTATATGAGGAATGTCTTTAGGAATTCATGAAGAGGATGAAGTGAAAAATTATGAGCTCATCTCAATTGGGTATGACACCTCATGCTGCAATCTGGAGATCCTAAAATGAGGTGAACGGGCACTGCTGACAGCTTATTGCTGGGGAGAAGTTAAAATGAGTTCTGCATCACCAGGCCAGGCCCATCAACACTTGGCATCTTCATTGTACCAAATTACATACAACTTTTTTTGCAGCCTTATTGTAGCTGGGTTAGTTCTCCAAAGAGAGCACAAATTATCTTCTCCCAGAGTTCATGACCAAGTTAATTTGGGCTGGATAGAAAGGAATTACCACTGTAATGATGAAGGCAGGTGGGTGAACCTCAATAGTTGTATACTTTATCAATACAAAGAGGCTAAACTATGGAAGTTTAACTACAGATGTATACTTTTCCTGTAGTAGCCCCCATAATAAAAGGCAAAGTAAATAAAAATTAATATACTATAGGATATACAAAAAGCAAAATATAGATCCGTGTCATTGCTAATTCCCTAAACTTTTCCAATTAAACTAATACATTGAGACACTGGGGGTTTTGGAATTACAGTATACTGAAACCACCAGTGAAAATCCCTAAGAATCAAAGCCCACACACAGGAATGCTCTTAACACCAAATTACCCACTCCAAACCCCCGGAATCAGTGTATGTGATGCAAATTAGCTTAGCCAACATTATATAGAATCTTATCACATAATTTGTGCACATGCCTCCATACTGCTGCAATATGAACTTGGTGGTGCTGAGTTAATGGTTGCATTTGATGATATTAGAGGTCTTTTTCAAGCTTAACGATTATATGATTCTGTGATTACTGCATTCTGCTCTTGCAGAATGGAAAGCATACAGTATGCACCATTATAGATTAAAGGCTTTCTACATAGTCCCTACATGAGGCCGAAAATGTTGAAACGAATACTTTAAAGCACTCTTTGGTAAGAGTGGGCAAAATGCCGTATGTCAAAGGAATTTCATTTTTTTCAAAAGAACCCCAAATCCCAAACTCATTAATGGTGTTTCCAGTGTGAAGGGATAAAAAAAAAAAGGTATGAGTTGTGAGTTCTCAGAAAATGACATACTGACCGGGACTCTCAGCTAAATTCTCTGATAGCCGCTAAAGCAGCTACTCAAGCCAAACTATAATTCATAGAAAAAAGCTGGAGGAGAGCCAGGTCTGGATGAAGTGATTGGCTTCTTTCAGAATGTGTGAAGTATTTCTTCTTGACAGCAAGCCATGCTGACTGTCCTTGGGGAGATGCTAAGAAGAAACCTTGATCAGAAGTGAGACAAAGCATCAGTACCAGGTTGTGTAACGGATGGCCATTCAATCCCTTTGTATCTGCAAAGTAGGTAAGTAAAATCTGCAATAAACCAGACGTCTTCAGTTGCTAAAGAGGCTGAGCATATATTTCTTGGACCTGTTGTTTGTGCTTGGTAAATCATCAGCAAATTTTATCATTGTCGTCTTCTTTATTTTAAACACATTGCTTTTGAAGTTAATAAAATTACTTGTTTCTCCCTTGTGCTGGACCATTTGCATAATTATAAAGAGGGTTCATGGAAGAGAGTCAATCAGATTATTCCCACATGCAAATTAAAGATCTTTCAATTAACATGGCAGGATGTGTGTGAAAACCATGCTAATGTAGCAGAAGATATCCCTAGTGGCAGTTCAGCAATCTGACTGTATGCCAAGGCATCTCTCTGCTTTGTCACTGGTGGCCTTTGCTTGGGCAAGAGGTTTGTGGAGCAGTGCAGAAAAAGGGAGGTTTATTAGAGATCTTTACTGCAATGTTACCGGTGGAGTGGGAGAGCAGCGCTCTACTCTTAACCCTGTTTCAGGGAAAAGTCAGGGAAAAATTTTAAGAATAATCTGATTTCCAGAAAGCTTTTTCACTCACTGATGAGTTTGCTTACAGTTCGCCTAGTGAAAGATGACTTCCCTCTCCTGTCTTCAGTCATAACACACACTACTTTCGTAAGGCTTTCCTTGCTTCCCTGCTTGCAAGTAATGGCCCCACAGAACAGCTACTGCAGAGCAGACATGAGTAGAAAAGGACACTGGATACTTAGGTTACACCTGACAAAAAGAAATTAGGTCAAATCTTTAGACTTCATATATACAAGCTGGAGTATTAAGATGCTGGCTATATGGTCCTTTATGGAAGTATTACATCTTTCCCTCAAGCATGATAAACATTAAAGACCTGACACCAGAAGACAGATCCTTGTTTGCTGCTGTGGCACCCTGCTAGCTTTCTAATCACTGAATAAATTTTCAAAAGCAGCTCTTGCACAGGAGAGATAACATGCCTGTGTCTTCTAGAAAAACAAACCAAACTGTATTATTTTAGGCACTAGTTTCTCCTTACTCCTGATTTGGGACTCAAATTAGGAGCCTGTAAATCTGGAAATTGAGAGCCCCTATGTGAGCATGTCAGAACTCTCCCATGAAGTTACCTGCTTGTCTGGTGTCACTCTGATATGTTCCCTGGGAAGCTGCAATATTTACAGAAGCTGTTTCTCAGGGAAGAATTCACTGTATGCCTTAGGAAAAAAAAAAAAAAAAAAACCACCAAAAAAACCCACCCCACAAACAAAAACCCACACCAAAAAACAAACAAACAAAAAAACCCCAAACCAAACAAACCAAACCAAAACACAAAAAAAGCAAAACAAAACAAAACAAAAAAAAAAAAAACAACCACCAAAACCAAACAACTTAAAAACCCCCCAAGACCTGCTATTTGCTATAGGTAGGAATAATTCAGCAGAATATGCATTTGTTTGAATGATGAAGGGATATAATAGCAGTGACTGTCATAAACTCCAAACTATTTTAAAGAAAATTAAGAAGTTATCTTTGCTGAATATACTCAAACTGTTTTTTTTCAAACCCCAGACACTGTCTAGTTAAAGGAATATGACATGCACAAATAAGAATAATCTCCTACTAACTACTCATGAGGATGAACTGGTAGTGGCCTTGGTATTAGTATCTCTCCGTTTTATTAATTTCATTACCAGACAGCCAACTGGGAGGTCATCTGCTTCCTGGTACTGAAATATCATGGAGCACAACCTAATTTCATGGAATAAGCACAAAACTGTGAATCATGAACGCTTACTGTAAGGCCCACTGCTTTTTCCCTGGATTCGGCAGCATACTGGTGGGGCAGAACTAATCATTCTCATCTCCACTTTTGGGGAAAATCAGTTTCCCATTCAGGTCTCAGTGTTCAAAACTCACATGGGGATAGTGGTGTGCATGAATCCAACTGAGACACAAGTTTTAGAGAGCTGCAAAGTTTGCAAGGAAGCAACTGTAGCTCCCACACTGTTGATGTAACCTCCAAATCATTGGAGTTTTCATCCACCTATCATTATTTAATAATAAAAAATGATAAAAAGCTGATGTATTTGTATTCCTCTGCTTCTCGATTTGACAGTTTACGAAGTGGTTCAAACTGATCAACAGTTTTAAATGTTATTTTTGTGGTAACAAATAAAAATCAGGAGTTCATTCTCAGCAGGCTATTAGTTTTATAATTATTATTAATACTAGTTGCTCTATTATGTAGCACTAGCAAAGTAAACTTAAGCTTTTTCAGCACATTTTAGCTTTAACAAAGCAATTACTTGAGTCAAAATCATGCATCAAATTGAGCAGCTTCTAGCAAGAATTATATTTCTGTCTTCAAGTCTTTGTTTTTCAAATAGTAAGGCATAATAACTTCTTGAAGAATTAGTAATCAATGTGTCACTCCTCAAAGTAATTATTTTACTTGAAACAAGTAATAAGCCTGTGTTCCCATTTGAGGGCACATGTAATTGCAATGTATTGTTAATTCTGCAGTCTTTTGTATAGAATGAATATTCAGCTTTAATAATCATGGGAAACTATCAAACTATCTCTAGTGTATGTTCTTTGTAGAAAAAAAAGAATGAAAAAGTTATCAAACTGAGTATCTTTTAAAGTTTCAAACTTCAGAGAAAAACACCATTTACTGAAATGCAGCCTGTGTGTGATATTTGTGTGCGTACTCAGCACATCCCAAGTGGTATAAGTTGTTTGTGTTTTTGTTGTTGTTGTTGTTGTCGAAAGAAAACTATAGGCCTAAAAAACCTGGAATCAGATGTGCTTGTTTCTTTGTGCTTGTCTCTTCCAATGCATTTTCTATCACACTAGAAGCAGGGCACAAGGCTCTCTATGCCTCAGTTTCACTGCCTTTAAAGTGAAGAAAACTAAAACCATCTTAAGGGCAGAGAGCATTGTTATCATGAGTTATTATTTGCTCAGTGCTTTAAGAGCTTTAAGATCAGTAATACACATTCTCAGCGAAACACAGAACATTGCTTTTAAAAGATAATACATTAAAATGAAATATAATGAAACTTTTCAGCTCAAGAAATGTCTTAGAAAACATTTATATCATATTACACCCTGAAGCCACATTTTAAAATAAATTTTCATATGAAATGAAACAGATATTTTGTGCTATGCATAAACACTACACCTGAGTATGGGACATGACTTGCATCCTCAGTGGGGTTCAAGAGCTGATGGCTACAGCCCTAAGTAGCCTGATATGACTAGACCTGCTTTGAAAAGGCCATTGGCTTACCTCCTTGTTAGTAAGAGCCTTTCTGGGCTGGCTTGAATACTCCACACGTCACAAGTGTGAACCTCACATGAACACACAAACGGACGGGGCATCAGTGAAATCCTCAGTCTAAACAGTACCTGGCAGCACACAGGGTGCAGTCAAGGCTGTGCTATGAATCAGTTCTGGTGCCAAAGATCATTAGACACATTACCTCATGACTGTGCCCCTGCAAAGAAGTCTTTTCTCACAGCTGGACTTCATCTGTGGGCACTGTCCTGTGTTAATGCAGCCAGATGGCCTTTCTCCTGCTGTGAGATAAGGGAATCTGCACAACTGTCCCCACCTGAGTGTGCAGTGCTGCCTGTAATGTCTCAGAAAAGAGACCATTTACAGAAAAACACCATTTATCCCAGAATCCAAAAGTACAGGTGTCACTGCCATGCCTCTGTCATTTACTCTTGCAGCCCTTTGCTTCCAGCACCATGCTGGGGCTTTAATTAACTGCTGACAAAGACAGAATATCAGCTCGTCAGCCATCAGGAAAGCCTGTGATCACTCATCATGCACCTCTGCCACAAGACCAAGATGAAACCAGGTCTCCAAGCTGGTTGTTTATGTTATTGCTCTTATTTTGTCTCTTTGTTTGTTTGTGGTTTAATGCCTATATGGTTAATTTGAGAGCGATAAATAGCTTTTTGAGAAAACTAATTTGTACACAGCTGCAATTAATCAGAGTGCAGAGAAGAGTGCACCAGAGCTGAACGCCCCGCTGAAACAGATGGTTGTGCTGCTGCCACACACCCCTGCATTCCTGCGAAGGTTAAGCCAAATTGCAGAGCCCTGGGAATTTGAGCTCGCACACATGCTGGCTCTCCCCACATCAGGTCTGCCAAAGAAAAGCTTGAATGATTTTCACCTGGAAGCCTCCTGGGGCTTGCAGCCTTTACTTGAGAAGTTTAATAACCACTGGCAGGAAAAAAAAAAAAAAGAAACAAGCACTCCACTGAACTTTTTCAGCTACACAGCTGAATTTATCATCTAGTCCTGTTCCTGGCTGTCGTGGTATGAGAGAAAAAGGTAGCAGCCAGATGGTAGCTGCTGTTTACAACAAATCAACCCGAGAAGAATCCAATAGTCTTAGTAGTTTCTACTAGTTTCTGTTTGAATGCAATAACAAGTTAATACTCCCAAAGATAGAGAAGTTAAGGTGCACAGAGAGAGCTGTAATGTTTTCAAGGTTCTGGCTTGCAGGGTGGCTCCCTGCAAACCTTGGGACTGATCTGCAGCTTTACTGAATGATGTACTGATTCTGGTGGAAATTGTGAGAGCTGGTGCCAAACACCTCTGAAATGAGAAAAAAAAATCATTCTGTGGCACCCATCATGCTCAGGGCATGCAGTGGCTTCTAAGATAGTTATTAATTATTCACCACCACCTAAGGTGCACTCAAGAGTTACCAGGAAGAGGTTTAGCATCGACTTTGAAAATCTTGTCATTTAAGACAAACAACAGGTGAAATTCAGAAAGATTATGTTTGAAACATGAACCTCTTTTCAATACGTAGATGCTCTACATAATCACTAGAAGATGACTAATATCCTTTAGCTATTACTGCTAAAGTGAGTCTTAAATGCAAAAGAACAGTGCTTGTGCAAATGCCACAGTTATTACAAGTGATTCTTCAAAGGCCAAAGTAAAAGGTCCTCCCACATGGAAGATAGTCCCAAAAGAGACTAGTGTGAGACACACAAAAAACACAAGACCATGTAATGTCTGTTTTAATGTTGTTGATTTCAAAACTGCTAGAATCAATTTTCATTACTTGATTGAGTAACAAAAGGTAACATGGAAGCCAAATTGTGACTGTATGAGCTTGCTGCAGCCATGGGAAGAGGATTTCATTTTACTCCCCATTTTCCTTTCATTTGCAAACTCACAGTCTTGCAGCAATGCCTTGAGTAAGGCAAGCACTTCAGCTAGGAAGTAAAACCAGGTGGCCTGACGAGTTAATACCTATAAATGTCCCTCCAGTAAATTCACATCAGATAATTAGTGTCAGGTTTCTACGTCTTTCTTCCTTGCTAACTCTTCCACGTATTCAACAATTTGCTATTATCTTGCCAAGGAGGGATGAGAAAAAGGACAGTTGAAAATGGTTGTTTAAAGACATAAGCAGTGTGGCACCTGGGGAATTCTAGTAGGAGGACAGAAAGATATCTGCATAGATCTTTAAGGAGACTGAACTTGTGAACCTTGGGAGTAGAAAGGCTTTTTACAATTCTGCACAAGTTGTGTGTCCTTTTCCTTCCGGCCAGGACCTTACTTTCCTAAGATGCAAAAACTAATTACAGCCATGTCTCCAATAAACCCACAGACAGTGTTATTATTTCCCTCTTTTACACAAACTACATGCAACTGTATTCAACAGGCTATTGTCTTTGGTAGCTGTTGCAGGCAAGCAAAAGGAGTCACTATTCTAAGATTAATCATAACAGTGTTGATCAAAACAAAACCAAGGCCCAGAGTATAATGACTGACAGTTCTGAAGGTAGTGAGCTGCAGTTTTGGGCTGAGAAATCGAGAGGATTTCCATATGGACAATTTCAACTGCACATGCAACATCAGCTAAGAAACCAGAAACTCAAACAAGACTTCCCATGACACTTTGGAAATCATAAAAAGTGTTATTGCAGACCTTACAGAACAGAGGCATAGTGTCTTCTTATTATTAAAATTTTCCAAACACAAAGCCATAATTTTGTTATTTTAGTCAGAGACAGAAGTCCAGACTTCTAGTTTCTGTTGCTGGTTCTGATATTAGACTTTACCTTATAGGGCCACCACTATTATAGCATCTGACCATATTTTATGTTTTATCCCCATAACTGATAGAAAAGACTATTAACCTTACTTTCAGGAGGGGGACTAAGGCACCAAAAGGCTATCTTACCTAAGATCATATGGGAAAGTCATAACAAGAATGAACTGACCCAATTCTCCCAAGATTCAAGTTTTGAATTTTCTTTGCTCAAATCTCCTCAAATGGCCATAACCTCAGTCAGCTCTGGATATAATTGTATTTTTACCAAGATGGGTATGAACACTGAATTTTAAAACCTTCTGAGCTGCCAGAATGAAAGGCACTACAAGAAATTCATTGTACTATAAGAATCATTGGCCTCATATCTTGCAGTAGTAAAACAAAGTAACATCACTGCAGTATACTATTCTTTAGATAAAATGCTCTTCTTATTTCTAGTATATTGGTGGTTCTGCAGTGCTCAGCTCTAACACTCAGGCTCTCCCATTTACTTTCCAAGCTCCATGCTGCAGTAAGGATTTGCTTTGTAGTGCCTCACAGTGAAAGTTCTGGGTGGCAATCAGCAAACAGTGGCAATAAAACCAATTTCAAAATTGATTGCTACAATATACTGATTGTCTTCACTCCTGCTTGTGCTGAATGGGCTGAAGATATAAAAAGTGGGGGATATTCTTTTGGGAGTAATATATCAGCATTACAAAGCAACCTGATCAATCCCTACACAAGCTCATCAGCCAAAACCAGCGCAAAGGCATAGCAGCAGGTAAGAACCAGCAGCCTGTGACCACACAGTGTCCTTACTGCCTGTATCAGGACAGCTGATGCATAGTTCAACACTGAGCCTGGGATATTCTCCTTTTATGTGACAGTGGTTCTTTCAAGTGAACTAGAGGAAAGAAATCCCTCAGGCTAAGCAAGCAGGAGCAGCACTAACACCTATTTGAGATGTACTTTTACAATAATAGAAGAGGACTGCTGCTACCAGCTTTTGAAACAGGTATGGGGAGCTAGCACACAGCAGCCCAGCAAAACAAATACCCTCATTAAGAGCTATTTCCATTAAAGCTATCATCCCTCTCTGCCTGCAATTTACATGAGCTTTTCCTATCCACATCACCACTGAAAAGGAAATGGTGTGAAAGGGAAATGCACCGATTTGAAATAAAAGTTGCACAAAAATCCTAAATCATATTCAAAGTGCTTGCTGTTAGATCAATTAATGAATTCTCATTGCCTGTTGTACAAAGGCCCCTTTGTAAGATTTATAATTTCCCTGCATTCTCCTATAAAAGACGAAGTGGTTGAGACTTTCTGGAGGTGATCCTTCTGCTTTCACGTGCAGATCCCAGAAAGCTTTTTAAGGGCCCTTCTAAAGTGACCTGACTACACCTGTGTGTGTGCATGGGAAACTGTGTGTACTACATATGCTAAGTGTGGGCATGGGCTCACACGTTTCTTGGTGCTTACTGTCTGCTGAACGAGATCACTGCTTGTGGGAAGGATTTTGCTGTCTCTGAGCCCTGAGTGTGTGAGTGAGGAAGATGATATGGGAGAGTGTAGTACACAGACACATAAGTACACATGTGGATCTGAGAAATAGTTACAGCAGACAGAATTACATGATTGGGAACTTTTCTATCACTTTTGGGTGTATACTCTCTGGGCAAATGGTCATTTAAAGTGTACTGTAAGGCATCATACGTAACTATGTACATTTTGATACATTTATTGGAGATCTCTAAGCGAGATTTAAACTTTGCCCTCTCACGTTCCATGTTGGCCAGTATGGGCGGCACCACTGTATTCAAGGACAAGGTTTTTTATGTAACTAAATAGAATACCCCTTCTCTTCCCTTGGTCTTATCAACTCTTCCAACATCAGATTACTGAATTACTATTTTTGCAACATTCTTTTTTGTGAAGCAGATATTTTGGGTTTAACTCCCATCATATACCTAGAGCATGCATGAAACATTTAGTTCTTCAGGCTGGTAAATCATGAGAAACCTCCCCAGCACCAGCAAAACTCTTCTCCTTGCAAGAAGCAGGCAAGCTGAAAGGAGCTAGACCAGATACCTCTGCCTACTTCAAATCAGATCAAAATTAAAGTCTTCAAAGGCAAAGACATGGACCAATTTATGTTTTAAGTGATTTTAATCCTGTGTCCTTCCTGATCTTTAAAGGAAAGAAGACTGTCACTTGTACTTTGCTTTCTCTTCCCTCTAGTCCAAAACTTCTGCTTGATCCTTGCAAATAGCAGCCTGTGTAATGTCTCTTTTTTGTGACTGGCAGTCTGTGGGGCAGGAAAGCAATACTTGCAAATGAAAATCACCTAGCATTTACAAACCAGACAAGAGAAAAGGAGGAAAAGGAGGATGAAGTGAAAAGGATCCTCCTTTTTTTTTTTTTTTTTTTTTTTTTTTTTTTTTTTTTTTTTCCCCAGCAGGGAGCAGAGCACAACAAGGAAATAAAAAGATGAATAAACCTGTCATAGACTTTTTCTTTATGGAGCATAGGCACAGTTATTAGGTACCTGCAGAGAAGGCATGCTGGATATATGACTCCTAATACATCGTCCATAATACAGTGCTGTGCAAAAGGCATACAACTTTTCAAACAGTTGTCAGAGATAGAAATAAATACAGTGTCTTATTGGAAAAAAAATGACCAAAAGGATTAAAAGTGAGCATTGGGGTGGTGCAGGCAGAAGTCAGAGACCTCTCTCTGACAGCTTGTTTTCATATATGCTACTTGTCAGAAACAGGAAAATTATTAAGCAATTAAAATTATTTCCCCCTTAATAATCTGGATGAGGTCCTTACTGCTCATAAAATGTGACAAATTGATAGTGCTCACTAGAAAAGAAAGGCTGCAAATGCAGAGTTCTGCCAAGCATATCTTCATCCACAGTTGTGGCACCCTTTATTAAAGAAGGGTCACACCAACTACTCGAAAACCCTGACCTGACTCATTTGAAGGCCCTAAAACATCACTGCTAATCATCCTCACTGCTAATTTGTAACTTCCTATGTATTCCTCTCCTCCTGCAGTTTTGACAAAGTACTTTGATCTTCACCCATATTTATCTTCAGTTTTCTATGTCTGGGGTCAACTGCACACTCCACCATGCTCTGTAGCATGCTACTTTATCCTACTACTGACCTCCTAAAAATTACCAGAATATCCTAATCACTGAGTTATGCAATCACTGTAGTATCTCCTAATGCAATAAAGCTAAAATTTTTGTCTTACACTGACTCCATAGCAGAGTCTTACCCATCTACCTGTCTGCCTACTTTCACAGCATTGCAGATTTGGGGGACAAAGAAGTATCAGAGTGTATAGATTAGTTCTGGACATATTAGGCATATTAGGAAAGCTCAGGTTAGAAATAGGAAGTGTTTTGTATGATGCTACAAAATACTGAGTTGATGATGTTTTGTTCTGTGAATTTGTGCAATAATACTTCGAACTAAGTAACACCAAAATTTTTAAAAACATTTACCCTGCTGAAATGTCTTATCAGTAAAAGCTTTAAATAACAGGAATAAGTAAATTCTAACAATTATTGCTTATGCCTTCATGACACCATTAGACCATACTGTCTCCATGCTAACTAAAAAGAATCAATTCTGAAATGAGAAACTTGGAAGATCTTTTTAATCCTTTGTTCTCCAGTCTGCCATTTGATATACTATAATTCACACAGGAACAACTTCAAGACTATTGCACATCCTAGCCCAGATTTCTTTATAGACAGCCTTGTTTTAGACTCTGGCCTTAAAAAGAAAATAAAGCAATTTGCAATGATGGATGATCTCAATAGTGAAATTCCATCTGACCTGATGCTGGAAGCAAGGACCGTATTACTGACTTGAGATATGTAAGTTGGTTAGGATCAAACATCATAAACCCCAAAGCTTTCAAATGAAACAGAACTTCCATCTGAATAGGACTTTTTTTCCTGAGATTTAGATAAAGAATTTTTCTTATCCTTATGCATGAAGTAGTGTTTATCAGAGCTCTGGCTGGAAAGACAAATGCCCTATCACTGCCAAGGTAAACACCAACATTGACATCACCTCTTCAGTTTCACTGACCTCCCTCTTCCTAGTGTGATGTCTTCCTCTGAGCTTTCCCCCTGCCTCTCATATTCCTCTCCATCCACAAAATCTTTCACTGTTTCAAGAAAACAAAAGCCTAGCAGAATTAGCACAACTATCACCCCTTTCTCATACTATACTAACATGTTACAAAAAATTGAAGTAACTTTAGTCGTTCTATACCCCAAAGTAATCAAGAAACTAATCTCTGACCCCAGGCCTGGAAACTGGTGATCCCTAGATATGTGATTTACAAAAACAAAAATGAAGTTGCAGTAGGAATAGTTTAAATTACATTAAAATAAAAAGTTGCATTACTTTCCAGCTGGCTCGTAACCAAAACACAATTAGATGTAAAGTAAGGCCAGTTTTTAAACCAGCATTTCTCTTTGTCATGGCGCTGCCTGCAGATGTTATCAGCCTCTAGCTTTGCGCTTTTCTCAGTACTCTACCATGCTCAGAAACATATAAATATACAACTTAGCTTTATGGACAAGGCCAGGGCAATGAAGCAGTGATTTGTCCTCTCAATGAGGGTGAATGACAACTTCATATAATTAAGTCCTTCATCCACTCTGCAGTTAAGCTTTATTCATGTAATTTTTTGATGCAAAATAAACAAATTTTATGGGTCATTACTCAGACAGGTATGCTGCGTACTGCACCTCTTAGATTTCAGGACAGAAAAATGAAAACAGGAATGGCAAAATTACTGGGCTGCAAGCATTCAGGGAATGCTGTGAAAAGTTTAATGGCATACAATAAGTTTCACATTTTATCTTCTAAAAAGTCTTTTGAAGTTTGACATTACCTTTCTTCACTCCTCACCCCTTCCCTACCTTTTACACTGTACTGACAAGAGCATCCTTCAGATATCAAATTCATTCAAAATCATTGCTCTCCTAACCTTATAAACTAAATGCTGCAAAAGTGAAACATTCACTTCCCAAATAATCTAAAAATCTAATCTTGTTAATTTGCATCCTTTATAATACAACACAATTTGCTGTTCACACCTGATGGGTAGTGCTTAGGGAAGATGCTCTTCTCAGCACAGTGATGGCTAGACCACTTCCTTGCTAATGTGTAATTCCGTTCGGAAATAATATTTGTTGGGCTAATTCAAACTTCTGAGAGTAGAGGTGAAGGTGTTTCTGCAATTGCATTAAAATTGTCTATGCACTTATTTTCCTTTAACTTCTAGAGACTGTCAATAAGCTCCTCCTGATGCAGTACCCACAATTTCTATAGTTTCTATTCAAAAGAAAAGCAGTTTCACTTAATTACTTTCATTGATGGCTTTGATTACTGCATTTTGTACTGACATAGTCAATTATTGTATCTCAATTAAGGTTCCCAATATCTTTCACCGAGCAAACTAATTTGGACAATCATAACTACATCTTCAGCATCCTATAGGACCTGTCCAATTTCTCACCATCTATTTACAGATTTGCCTATTCAGAAATATACTACATAAAGGTAAAATCAAAGAGATAGAACAGTTCATCCCATAAGGTAACTGAAGAAGTACCACACCACAGGAAGTATTCAGTGATTGAGTAAATGCTTCACGTTCTTGGACAACAAAGAGTCTTTCAGCATTTCCAGAAAAGCAGGCCTAACTTCTTTATTAGATCAGTACCTACAGAAGTCTGAACCGAATATGCCATATTTGTTGCCTTTTTTTTTTTTTCTCCTTGGTCTTCATGAAAACGGAGATTAAAAAAAGCAACTTTAGAAATTAGGTGGATTTGCACCTACTTAAATCTGAATCACCAGCCTCTCCTGTTCTAAACTGTTGTGTGCTATTTCTGCACAGCTTTTGCACTCTGAAAAGAAAGATGCATATGAAAAAATAGGGAAATGAAGCTTGAATAGACTAGAAAGACAAATATGTAGCCTATTAGGGACCTGAAACATTTAGTTTTTTTTAGTTCATTCCCAAGGATGGTAAAAAGTTATAAAAAAGCAACCTAGAAATGCAAAAATATTTTGAGGAGCATTCACTTTCAATTGTATTACACTGGATGAGACAGAATACTTTCTTTTTGATAAATATTTCTCAATGACTGTTCCAGATTGAGAGATACATTTTAAAATGCATATTATAGATTTTCTTTTTTAGCTCACAGAGGCTTGGAGCAGAATAGATGCAGTGTTTTGACTTACCTGAAGAACCTTTTCACCACAGAACTGTAAAGAACAGGGACAATTTTGACTCAAAACTATTTCTGCAGTGTTGTGCTACTGATTTAAATGCCATAAAGGATGAGAGAATCTCATCCTCTTCTGAAAACTCTTCCCACTCTGAAATTTGAATGCTTTCCTTCCCCACCAAAAAGAAAACCCAAACTATTCTGACAAGAAAAGCCTTCACATTGTACTTCGCTATCCAGGAAGAAAGGTTCTAGTATTCCAGCCTACAATCATGCTATGCCAAGTGCAACTATCTACATATTACATATACATGTTGAATAGATGGGGAAAGACGAGGTCAATCCACATACACAGTGGCCAATTAAGTATATGGAGTTAACCATAATTACAGTAAATTATGCCAAGCATGATTAGAGGTAATCACAAGGCAAACACATCTTTGTTCAATTAGTAATAGTAGCAATTGTAAAATTTAGAGCAATTTTTATTAATGCTATCCAGTAGCAGAAATATTCTAGAAATTGGAATGTCCACAGTTTATTAATTCAAAACTAGCATAATTCCATATAATTTTACATATTTGTGTATATAAGAAATATTCAATTACTGTGAGATTTAAAATAACAGAAGTATACATGCAAAATAAATTGTGTATTAGAACAGTATGTGCATTTGAATAACAAAGGTACTTATTCATACAAACTAATAATTTGGTTTCGGTAAAAGCAAGTATACATGCATATGCAAGACTTCTTTGAATAAAGCTAAATGGAAGTTTTAAAACCTGTGTGGATTTGAAAGACAAAGCTATTTTTTAATTTCTTTCATTAATGAGAAACAGATCAGAGATTTACTAGCTATTAGTAGGAGCTTTTCTACCATTCAGGTGTGCAGTTCTCTATGTACAATGTACTGAATAGGCACTGAAATTGCATTATCCAGTCTTGTGCAAAAATGCTTGCAATTTAAATTAATAGAAGCAATAAAGCCATGTGATGCTGCATACTACATTGGCTAATTTTGCCTTTTTCTCAGCCATGTAAAATTATCTGCATGGAGCCCTGGGCTGCTATAGTTAAACTACTCCTAATATCCATGCACATTTGTTCAAAGCAAAGTTGCCTATTTCTGTATAGGACTACAGCGTTCTGTGGAGGTATTTACAAAGAGTGTAGCAAGGGGAGAGGCCAAAAAGGTGGAGTTAACTGATGTACTGTTTATTAGGCTTGGTTTTAATAGCAGTCAGTTAGCTCAGAGTAATAGCTCAGAGTGTTTTGTAATGTAACAGTCTGGGTTTGGAGTAGAATGTGAAGGAAGATCCGTTTGCTTTGTGCTCTGTTGACTTGAACGTGCAGCACCTGGTTTTGCTGCAGCTCTGAATCACATGAGCCATTAACAGAAAACAGTCACAGAAGTAAAAGACAGAAAAGCCACAATACGTCTTGGAGTCAGTCCCAGCTAGGACAGACTCCTTTACAAAAGTTCAGGCTGAAAGTGGTATAGAGCAGATAGCAGCAAAAATGCCAAGAAGAAATCACTTGGAGAGAAGAAGAATGAAAGATAATCTCTGCATCACATCTGCAACATGAAGCTTTAATCAACATTTCATAAGCCCTGGCACACTTAAAATGTCAGTTTCTGTTCAGTATGGAAAATCTGTGGGGGGTTTGGAACCACAGCTAGGGACGAGACACAAAGAGGGGACTACGATTAGGACACAGCTGAAATAAAATCAAGCTGCCTTTCCTTGTGGCCATGTGAATCATGACAAAAATAGAAGCAGCTGTTACTGTTGGTTTGGTCACACTGGGGACAGCTATTGCCACTGGCATGAGTAACTGGCTAGCTGCTAGCATTGCTGCGGTGGTTTGGCTGGCACAGATCACCACTTTCCTCTCTGCAACAGCTTTATAAAAATATCACTGTTTAAGAATTTCAACTTGGTTCTATTTCTTAACTGATTGCTTTCT
This sequence comes from Pyrocephalus nanus, assembly GCA_038380795.1. Lineage (NCBI taxonomy): Eukaryota > Metazoa > Chordata > Aves > Passeriformes > Tyrannidae > Pyrocephalus > Pyrocephalus nanus. The sequence continues at coordinate 42,695,122 of CM076265.1, read as the reverse complement.
TTAGAAATAAATACCCTAAGTGTTTTTGGGGCTAAGCCCCCTCAAGACCCTGTTATATAAAAACTAGATCACAGAAAACAGAAGTGAAAGGTATGCATTATGTATTTCAACATATTTATCCTATTACTTAACTCACTCTTGCCTTCCTCACAGCCAGAGCAGTACAGTCCCACACAATACATTCAGCAGTAACCTGTACAATCCAGATTTAAATTTGCTGAGCAAGGATGTTCTTTTCTGGGGAAACTATTCCATAGTTTACCAAGTCTTGTTTTTACGAAATTGTTTCTGCTTTCAGATTAAATTTGTTTAATCACAGCTTCAGCCCAATACACCTAGTCATATGCCCTCAATGCATCACTCTAAAGCATTTATACTCCTTAAATGTGTAATGTCTATTACAGTGCTCTTGCTTCAGTATCATTTAGCAAACAATGAACATTCATAATTTGTGTCATTTCTCATCAGCTTAGCTTATGATTAAATTTTTACCTCAGTTTTTCCTATTTAGGCATCTGAAATGTCACGCAACAATTTCAGAGGAGAGGCAATTCTGTTCAAAGTTCTGTTTTGAAACTCTTTGTTTGGGCCTGACAAGCTCTGCAGATGGCATGCTTACAGGATCATTTGCTATTTATATTGCAGTATGGTACCTTAGCACAAATAGGCTAAGAAGAGCCTTGTGTTCCCATCATCATCTACAGCATTATCAGCTGAATTGGTGAAGAATCTCCATTTCCTCTGTACATAACACTAGCTAGAGGCTCTAATTCAACTATTGCTGCCCTAAATTCAGGAGTAGATATAAATATTACTATAGCTACCTAATTGTTTCATTTTTTGTCGGTGTGACTCATACTGCAGCATCTCTGGAACATCATCATTCCCTTTAGTGACTTGTGGCTTAGTGAAAGTACTCCATGCATCAGGATTCAAGCAGTTCTGGGTGGTGTCTGTAACAGACACTTCAGAAAGTTAAAAACCCTGTTCTTTTGATAGTGTTACAGAGGCACTTTGTTTCATATTTCTTCATATAAAATTGTTTCAGAGTTTCCAATACATAAGATGTCCCAAATGACCTTTATCTAGTTTACCAGAACTGTCAAGACCATTGCCCTTGGAGGTACAGCTAAACAACGCTTCAAGTTTTGTCATCTGCAAATTCAGGATACCATAACTTCTGACCTCTTGAGAGTTACTGTATGCTTATGGTCTGTCCCAGGAGAAGAAAAGTATTTGTTTCAAAACATGTAAAAGGAAACAACACAGATATAAATTTAATTTCATAGCATCAGAAGCAGCTGCCTCTTTGTACCAATGTGTGTAGGCACTATATATTAAAATATAAGACCAGGAATGTACAGGGGGATTATCAGAAAGTGGGAATAGATTTTAAAGCATTTGAGGTTGTAGATGTTGATATGCTGAAGCTCTGCTATAGTAACTGACTGCAAGTCAGTTAAGAGAGGCCCTGCAGAGAAACCTTGACAAATTAAACAGATGGGTAATCACCAACCATATGAAGTTAAATAAGGGCAAGCACTAGATTCTGCATCTGGGACAGGGCAACCCTGTTCATGTGTATAGACTAGGAAATGGGAGGCTGGAGAGCAGTACTGTGGAAAGGGATCTGGGGATCCTGGTTTATGTCAAGTTGAATATGAGTCAGCAGTGCCCTGGCAGCCAGGAGGGCCAACTGTGTTGTGGGAGGCACCAGGCAAAGCATCACCAGCTGGTCAAGGGACGGGATTGTCCCGCTTTGCTCTGCACTGGGGTGGCCTCACCTTGGATATTGTGGCAGTTTTGAGCTCCACAATATAAAAAAGATATAAAGCTATTAAAGAGTGTCGAAAGGAGGGCCATGAGGATGGTAAAGGCCCTTGAGGAGAAGCCATATGAGGATGGGCTGAGGTCACTTGGTCTGTTCAGCCTGGAGGAGACTGAGGGGAGACCTCCCCCTGTGGTCCTCAACATCCTCATGAGGGGAACCAGAGGGGCAAGTACCAATCTCTTCACTCATGACCAGAGACAAGACTTGAGGGGATGGCATGAAGCTGAGTTGGAGGATGTTTAGGTTAGATATCAGGAAAAAGTTTTCCTCTCAGAGGCTGTTTGGGCATTGGAACAGGCTCCCCAGGAAACTGGTCACAGCACGAAGCCTGTCTGAGTTCAAGAAGCATTTAGACAATGTTATCAGGCACATGGTGCGACTCTTGGGGATGATCCTGTGCAAAGGTAAGAGCTGGACTCGAAGATCCTTGTGAGACCTTTCCAGCTCAGCATATTCTGTGATTCCATGAATATTAAATAAATAATTCAGAGAAGAACCTAATAAGGCTTAAGCCCTGCTTATGACTTTCAAACTAATTACATACTTTACCTTTATCTGATGCTTATATTTATTCATTCTTTGTATGAGGAGATTAGAATTTGTATTTCCATATGTCTCTAATATAATTTTGTATCTCTGCATATATATGTGTGTGAAAATGGAAGGAGGCAGAACATTGAGGTGCTGGAGTGGTTCAGAGAAGGGCAACAAAGCTGGTGAAGGGTCTGGAGCACATGTCCTCTGAGGAGTGGCTGAGGGACCTGGGTTTGTTTAGCCTGGAATACAGGAGGCTCAGAGGTGCCCTTATCACTCTCTACAACTACAACTACCTGAAAGGAGGTTGTAGCCAGGTGAGGGTCCACCCCTTCTCCCAGGTAACAAGCAACAGGACAAAAGGAGATAGTCTTATCTCCTGTGTAGGGGGAGGTTTAGGTTGGACATTAGGAAGAAATTCTTCACAGAAGGGGTGATTAGATATTGGAATGGGCTACTCTGGGAGGTGGTGGAGTCACCATCCCTGGAGGTGTTTAAGGAAAAACAGGATGTGGCACTTAGTGCCATGGTCTAGTTGACAGGTTGGTGTTTGGTCATAGGTTGGATTTGATGATCTCAGAGGTCTTTTCCAATCTAAATGATTTTGTGATTCTGAGAAAGAGAGTGTGTAAAGATAAGCTCTTCTGTTGCTGGTGAATGAAAAATTTGCACAATTGTGTGAGCAAGGGTAAACGTGAGCAGGAACATGCAATGCATGTGCATAAGGTGCAAAGTTAAAAGAGAGGCAGGCATATGAGTTCAGGTATAAATATAAATAGTCAGTTCCCTGTTTGAATGAAAATCTAAGGCAGGCAGAAGCTTAGAAAGGCAGTGCAATTCTGTTTTCTTTTGTGGAAATCCCTTTGTAAACCCATCTCTTGGGTTTTGACGGTTTTTGGAGTACTCTTTATATTCTTGCTCTTCCACATGCAGCAAAATATGTTCTGAAAATGATAGTTATCTGTGAACTCAGCAACTCTGCCAACTAGAAAAACAGCTTTCAGCCCAACAGCCCGTTTGGAGCGATAAAGAATTACTATGGTCTTGCACTGAAATGGACTGACTTCATTATCACACTCAGTGATGGTTTTAACTTCATATTTCCTCAGCTCCGCCTGAAGGAAAAATGATAGCTCTGATAACCAAAGAATATTATTAAAGCTAGTTTCCCGAGGTGTTTAATGATAACTACATTATTTCTCCTTAAGAAAAACTAAATTGTGAAGCTAGTTATGTTCAGTCTGCTTAAAACTGGGAGACTTTGCACCAGGGGGTTTTAAAGGGCAAGCTGGTTTGATTCTTTTACATATGCCAAAAACCATATGTATGTCGGTTTATTCCATGGAAGGGTCTTTTCAGCACACTTTGAAGTAAAAATGAAGTCTACATAGTAAGAGATCTTTTAATGAATTTGAGGTCTTTTCTTTCATGCTTGACAACAATGAAAATGAAGTCTGGATTGAATTATTCATCCACTGGGTAGTTCACTGTTTGATCACGTTAATGATTTTGTAACAAGGAAAAACTTTAATTGTACCGGCACCTCCTTATCTTTGGCATACATTGTACAGTTGATCTTGCTGCTATGCATAAGGTTAGTGAAGCGGACTTCTTTTTTAAGGTATGTGCAGATGTTGATGAGTGTTCCCAGGCTCAAAAACTTCTTAAGACAAACAGAAGGTGATGAATTATACACCGGAAATTGTTATTCTATTATACAATAAATTCTTGTATTTGAAGGGATAATGGAATGGATTCTGTCCTTGGTTATATTTTGCTAAAATGGTAATTATAATCTAGCATACTACCATTACTGATATAATATATGCTACATTAACACCCTTCCAGCGATAAGAAAGGTACCCCAACTTGATGAGTTCACATTCTAAGCAATAGATGCATCCATCTGAAAAGGGAAGACGAAATGAACCCTTTAATATGAACTTGCAATATGGTTTATAAATTCTCATTCACCAAATTTAATGTCAAACTTAAGAAGGCGGTAATTACCCAAGCAGATCAGATGAGTCATCTCCCTACCTAGACCAGTACCACGCACTCCTCAGAGCAAATGCCAGCTGCTTATCTCCAGAAGAAGACTATATCCACCATTTCATGCAGCACCTTGAAACACACCTACTGTTTCTCTATAGTTCCATATTGTGTTTCTGTTAATGTCTTAAAACAAACTGAAATCTCTTTTTGGAATTCTACAAAATATTACTGAGGATTTTCTCATTACTATAAATTTGTTTAATCCTCTTTTGAGTACTGATAAATTCTTTGGTTTAGGTTCTTTTTGTAATTAGTTTTACAGGTTAAATATCTTTGGAATGCAACACATTTTCTTCCATCATCTTCAAATATATCACCTTTCAAATCCTCTGAAATCCTCCTGTTCTTGTAGTTTGGGGAAGGACAAATAAAAACATTTGGTATTTCCTTCCCAAATCATTCAGGAATTTTCCCTCTGCCTGCCTGCCTGCTTTTTTTCTGTGACAGCCACAGCCTCCCAAGTATTTCCTGCTGTAATTTACTCTTGTGTTTCTTGTCAACATTAGCAGCTGTTTTTTGAACTTCCTTTACTTATACTATTTCACGATTCTATGAGCAGAAATAAATGCTGCATCCTTGGTAAGGATGTACTACTGTTTTATATAATGCCATGATCAGTGGAATTTTCTAACCCATTATTTCTGTAGCACAGTGTAATGCTTGCTTTTTGACTTCTGCTGTGCAATGAGCAGATGTTTTCACTGAGCTGCTGGCAATGTCCCCTAGGTTTATTTTTTTTTTCTCCCTGAATGGTTACAGTTAATTTAGAACCTAGTAATGTGTATGAACAATTCAAAATATTCCTTGTAACAGGCATTACTTTGTAGTTGTCAACAAAGCATTGCACAGGATGTTCTGCTGTCAATACAACCTCTTTTATTAGGTGACTGAAATTCCTCAGTCTTCTTTAACGCTGACTTTCATAAATAATTTCTTATTATCTGCAAATCTTGTAACTTCACTGCCTACTTCCTTTTCCGCCTCACTGATTAAACAACAGTAGTCTTCAAACAGAAGCTTGAGGCATCCTTCCATTAACCTTTTGCCATTTTTCTATTAACCTGAAAATCAAGCATTTATTTCTCTTTTCGGTTTTCTGTCCTTTGCCAGTTTCAAATCAATGACAGGCATTTACTGCTTACTGTCTGACAGCTTTGCTTCCATATCAGCTCTTACAAGGAATTTTTACTAAATAAGTCCCATTTATTTGTTTTACTATAATCACTGTATGGATGGCAGAGAATTAGCACTGGCAGATTGGAGAAGGACAGTCAATCCCAGATTCTCACTCTCATATTATATTAACTCAGGAACTGTTTCATACAATAAATTCACTTAATTACCAATCCAACCAACTTTCCTAAAGTCACAATCACTGGGCTACATAAATATGTACGAAAATATTATATATTCTGTTTCTGTTCTATAGCGGTTATTTCAATGAATCTTTTTCATTTTGAGTTATTACTCCTCCATTCTATTCAAAACTTCTTTTTGTTAATCTAAGGACCCATTCCCTTAGAATATTCTGATCTCTGTCTTCCAGAAAAAAAGCAGGTTTGAGACGTATCTTCCACCATAGAACAGTTTTCAAGAAATTACTCCGTAACGCTGTAGTGCTCTCTAGGAAGTGTTACTTCTTGCTTTACTCCTTCATTGTCAAACTAACACAGGGATAGTTTATTGAACATCCTGATTCTGATATTCCACCTGTAATAATCATTATCCTGTTACTGAAGACAGTAAGGACTACCAAAACAATTTACTTGTTAAAGCCAGTGCCTTGGCAGGTACTAGAGTGGGAAATTCAGGCTCGTGATCCCTCCTGTAATTTTTCTATGAGATTATCAGCTTCAGTATTCAAGTACTGGAAAAGACAGGAAGAATATTCAAACTGAAAATGTTTGTAAGTCAATGAGGGGATGAGTAACAACAACTGAGAATGACTGGATTTTTCAGAACCAAGCTCTGTCAAAGCCAGTTTTCCTCATAGACCTTTGAGGAGGGTAAAACTAGAATATGTTATACCTTGAATATCCTTCAACAGAGTCTCACATGCCAGAGGGAAACATACTGCTACACAATGGCACAAAGCCAACTGAAAAACCATATTCTGAGAATAATTAGAGTAGTTCTGAATAAAAATGGGAGGCTATATTAAGTAGGTTTGTCCTGCTTTTGGTATTAATACTTAATTTATTTAGGACCTGGAGGATAAAATAAAATATGGTTTGATAAAATCTTCAGGTTAATCAAATTGGGAATTTGCAGCAAAACTGAAAACTAGAATTTATTTCAAATTGATTTTGAAATTGAAAATTTGGAAAAATCATTGAAAATATAGGAGTTGAAATCCAATAAACAAAATTTCTACAGTAGGATAGAATAAATCTGCGTGAGTGCAGAATGGGGAGTGATCAGCCTGGCAGCAGTTGTCAAGAGGAGGACCTAGACATAAGAGTACATTGCAGGATACATAGCAGTCAAAAAACTCATGCTGATGTTAAAATGGGGAACAATAAACCAAGGTGTATAAATACATCTATAGTTTTACAAATCAGAGGTCTAGTACTGTCTCCTGTATAATGTATTCAATATTAGTAAATCTCTTGAACACTGTGTTTGGATGCTACAGTGACTGTGAAGTTACAGGGCAAATAGCTGGAGACTGTCAAGGACACAGCAAAAAGAAAAATCAGAGCTCTAGAAAACAGTGCCCATAAGAAAGGTAAAACAACCTGCTCTTGACCCTAGAAGCTTGGGCCTGAACATGGCAGCTGTCTTAAAATATGTAAAAGTGTGCTGAAAAAGAACATGACTTGCAAGATGGACATGAAAAGAATTATGAGTTTAATTTGAAGAAATTGAGATTTCAGATAGGATGAATTTTCTAAAGATAAAGGTGAATAAACAATGAAAAGGTTTTTACAAGGAAGTTGCAGAATCTTCATTTTTAGAAGCTTTTTTTTAAAGAACTGATCAGACAGACGTCTGTCTAGATTGAGCAGGTGGTTTCGTGAGCTTCTTTTTACCCTCATTATCAATAAAAGAAAAAAAAAAAAAGAAAACAGCTGCAAGAAAAATGCTGAAGGTACCAGAAATGCTCTTGGGCAAATGGAAATAGGCCATGGCATTGAGGAAACAAGGTGGGTACTACACTAACTAAAACACCTCTTTGATACCTACTTCAAGCTATAAGCAGTAACTGAAATGACTGCATCCATCAGACAGCACCATCTAGTCACAGGAAGTGAATTGAGTCATATACTCTGGATTCATCCTCTGGCATGGTACAGATTCACTCTGCAGCCTTAGGTGAAACACTTGAGCTTTCTGCATTTACTTTCCTATCTCTGAGAGAAGAGTACATATCTACCTCAAAAGCACATCACAAGAGAATCACCCTAGAAGCCCTGGTTGAAATGGTTTGTTATCACGGAAACTGAGAGAAAGCTTGCTTCCTAGAACACAGCTTCAGATAACTTAAGGGCCTAGGATCATTGTTCTCTGCTACTATTGCTGATGCCTGCACGAGGCAGGTTGCTCTGATCCTTTTAGGCAAGCTGTCAGAACGGCTGAAATAGTTCCCAACAAATACAGGGAAAGATGTCAGCAGATGGTCACCATGTATCCTTTCAGGCTATTTCCCTGCCTTTTGCTTGCCTTTTTGAGTAGAACAATCACCACTCCTAGTGTGCTCCTACTAAAGGCATTTTATAACATTCCACAGTGAAACAAACTGTTTCAATCTAAGGGTATTCTACAAGATATTATCCTCTGAAATTCCTGGATGGTCCTAAGTCTTGTGTCTTCTATCTGTCATCACACTAGCCTGCATTCCTCTATGCGCTTAATTTCCATCCAGTCTCAAGATACTTTATGACCACTAAGTTAATGGAGCACTATCCTAGGAAAGATACATCTTCACACTTTGTGACCAGAAAGTTGAAGTGTCAAATTCAACATCACAAAGCAGGGCAGAAGCTGATCTGAAAACAGGTTCAAGTTGATCTGATTTCCAGTTTTGTGCTATGAGAGCTTATATATATATCTGGTTTTATACCTGCATATATATGAATATAAATGGACCCATTTAATACATATTTTATATATCCACATGTGTATGCATAAAACAGTTTGTTTAGCTATGAAGACAAACAGAACCATATGGTTCCAGTTTCCCTTTACTTTGTAAAAGTATGGTTCAGTTCCAAGAAGTTTCAAACAGATTCAATTCCAAAATATGCATGAGAAAACTAAGTGTTTTAAACTGCATGTTTCAAGTAATACTGCACATTTCTTAAGGATGGTGTCTTTAGAGGAAAAAGAGTAGAAGTTGTACATGTTGGCTAAAAGTCTTATGGTTTTACTGTATACCTTATTTAGAAAGTCAAGTCTGACCTTCCTTTTTCTGGAGAGCTGGCATTCCTAATTTTGGTTGCTTCTTTCTTTTTTGACCACAGAACTGATACACTTTGATTTTCATACATGACTTATCTAGTTTCCATGTGCTTCAGAGCTGTCCAGCCCGGAGGCATCTATTCTGGCCTCAGTCCAAGGCAGACTTCAACACTTAGTGGCAACTGGGGACATGCACAGTAGAACATTAGTACTCTGCTCTTGGATTTCTGTATTTAAAGGAAAAGGCTAAGCTGTCAAATACAAAAAAATGGAAGCTGTGACAGGGCACAACATAGAAGTCACTATATAAAAAAGAACAAGAAAGTTGTTTGCCTTTTTGAAAGACTCAAATTGATAAGAATGTGACAGGAGAGTCAGTTAAGTCACTTGCTCCAATTTTCTACAAAGCAGTTCAGAAAAATCTATACATAGCACAGCCTTTGCCAAAGCAGATGAGAGCATCAGTCAGTTCCTCCCATTACAATATGCTGCCCCTTCATGTACCCAAAGAGAACACTAGTTTCTCTCATCCACTATTCAGTCTCCTACTATAGCAGATTAGATAACCCCATTTAGAATGAGCATCCGGTACATCTAGCAGTGACCACAGGAATCAACATTACATTCTGTTAACAGTCACTGTCTTATACACAGGAACAGGGCAGAGGATTTGTCCTATATGAGAGAACTCTTGTACCATGCTTTTGTAGTATCAGAGCACCTTACACAGTATTTTAAAGGCAATGACTGCATAGCAGAATTGGCTTACAGATTGAGCACAGAGGGTAATAGTAAATGGGGTGACATCAAACTGGCAACCTGCCACTAATGAGGTTCCACATGACTCCATCTTTGGCCCTGTGCTCTTCAACATCTTCATAAAGGACTTGGACAAAGGACTGGAAGGGATACTAAGCAAGTTTGCAGATGACACAAAACTGGGAGGAGCTACTGACTCCCTCGAAAGCAGGGAGGCCTTGCAGAGAGACCGCAGCAAATGAGGGGACTGGGCAATCACCAACCATATGAAATTCAATGAGGGAAAGTGCCAAATTCTGCACCTGGGACGGGGCAACCTTAGATGTATGGACAGACTGGGGAATGAGGTGCTGGAGAGCAGGGCCATGGAAACGGACCTGGGGGTCCTGGTCAGCAGCAAGTTGAATATGAGCCAGCAGTGCCCTGGTTGCCGGGAGCGCCAACCGTGTCCAGGGGGGCATCAGGCAAAGCATCACCAGCCAATCGAGGGAGAGGATTGTCCCACTCTGCTGTGCACTGATATGGCCTCACCTTGAGTATTGTGTGGAGTTCTGGACACCACAATAGAAGTGGCTGAGGTCACTTGGTCTGTTCAGCCTGGAGAAGAGGAGACTGAGGGGAGACCCCATTGCAGTCTACAACTTCCTTGTGAGGGGAAGAGGAAGGGCAGGCATTGATCTCTTCTCTGTGGTGACCAGTGACAGAACCTGGTCTGGGAATGGCCTAAAGTTGTGTCAGGAGAGGTTTAGGTTGGATATTCGAAAAAGTTTCTTCACCCAGAGGGTGGTTGGGCACTGGAACAGGCTCCCTCGGGAAGTGGTCACAGCACCAAGCCTGCCAGAGTTCAAGAAGCATTTGGAAGATACTCTCAGGCACATGGTGTGGTTCTTGGGGATGATCCTGTTCAAAGCTAAGAGTTGGACTCGATGATCTTTGTGGGTCACTTCCAACTCAGCATATTCTGTGAAATTTGTGAATAGATGGAACAATTGCTTTCTCTCACTTCATCATTCCTATTCATCTGGAAAACATATTTTCTTTTGACAGAGTGGAAGATCATAAGCTTTTGACCTAGATTTTTCTCTCGTAGGAACAGTGATCCTGGGTGAGAGGTAGGCTAGAGAAGTTTCAAGGAGACAAAGTGACCACTAGCTATTAGAAGAGGTGGGAGGCGGAAGAATTTTTTCCTTTTGCAGTTCTGCATCATTCATGAGAATGGCTGAGCAAAGAGATTGGGAAGCTGGGATCAGCAGAGACCCTATGCAGTCATGATTCACTGCAGATACAAAAGCACCCTGCAACTTGTCTTTACAGCATTCTGACATAAATGGTGTTGATTTCATAGCTGATTGTTTCTTATAGAAAAGCAGAGCACAAATCAGCAATACTTCAGGATTACATTATGGCTAAAATATGTATGTGAATTCATATGCAAATTAAACATGGCTTTCCACTCTGGAACATTACTGAGTATCCCCCAGTGTAAGAAAATTTGGGAGGGCCTGTTGTGCTGGCATCAACCTATACGTCAAAGCTCTGCTATTTCTACATGGAACAGGGAAGTAAGCAGCTCTTCCTTCCTTGCTGGTGATTAATCATTCTGTACTGCAACAGAAGCCATACTCCATAGGCTTCTGACTGGCAATGTTACAAAAAGCAGAAGGATGGCCATTTGATGGAAAATCGTTATCTCCCCTCTCCTGTGTATGACCACACTGATAGCTGCATAGAAGTATGTGAACAACCTGTGTGAGTTGCAGAGTTGACAGCACACTTTCTTCAACTCAGCTTTCAACAACATCACTCTGACACTGCAAATATTATTAAAAAAACCTCAACCCTTTGAAGACTTTTGAGAATCTTTCTTTAAAAAAGCCTGGCAACAGTGAATTTCAACACTGCCAAGGATTTCTCATTGCAAATACTTTCTATCAGTAAGTCATAATCCTATTCTGTAGGAATAATGCTCTTCATTAAGATAACCTTTTTTCCCCAAAGTCATATACCCTTGGCCTCAGCATAAAGGTGCCATTTAAAGCAAACAGTGCAATGCCCACTTTGGTCACATTCTCAATGTGTACACATACAGGAAAGAGCAGTAAGGGTATTTCGGTGATCAAGCTCTTGACTTTTTATGGATAAGATTTCAGATTTAAAGGCTTTAACTCTCCTCAAGTTAGGAAGCTTCTTAGGTTATAGGCTCTGTCCCTTAGTATCTATGATATTGAGATCTTTCAGAAAATGTCAGAAGTTATGCCTTCAGGAACATAAAACATTTGTGTATGGAAGCAGGATTGTTAGTATAATATACTCTGAAGCTACATAAAGCACTTTGGTAAAAAAAACAGTGTACTACAAATAAAACATTAATACATCTGTGCAATTTGTCAGAGCTTTTATGGACTTGATCAGTTAAGATACTCTTCAACCAAAGAGATTACCCCATAGCTGTCTATGGTGTTCACATTATTTGGCTAAAAATACAAGATCAGTATCTGAAGTGTAGTGCTTTTCACTAATCTTCAATTCCTTAGCCATTAAATAGAAGACCATATAAAAATCTCAGTTGTAAATGAAGAAAATTTGCATTACCATTGGAGTGTATAAATTAAAGGGAGATAGAGGGAGAAGAAAGAAAAAGTGAGAAAGAAAAGGAGTGTAACTCATTGCAACACAATTCATTAGCTTCAAAGGTCAAGGCAGCCAGTGTTTTTATTGGATCTGATTACCTAGGGGCATTTGCAATGCCTTGACCCGAAACAAACAAGTTGCTGTGGCAGTGCTTCCATATATTTGTCATCCCCAGGCTAATGCAACCATCCCTTGAAGTCCTAGTGCAGCACAGCTAGTTTATGCAGTCATTATCCATTGGCTGAAAATGCCAGGCAATAGGCAATGACACAGTACCATCAAATAAGTTTCTCCAACCTTCACCTCATTGCCTCTTTGCCCTTGGATTGGTCTGGTGGCAAACATCCTCCATAGGCAGCAGATGGCACCAAGGGGTTGTGCAGAGCCACTTCACCGAGGACTATGCCTACCCATGCAGAAGGGGTGTTCTCTGGAGAGTTAGTTCTTTGCCAGAGTACTTCAGATGTGCTCTGGTATATTCACAGCAGCAACAGCACAAAAAACACCCCAATAACTAGATAACCAGCAGCTTCTCAGTGTTCTACTTTTGGCTGCACTTTCACATGAATTTCCAGGCTTCTGACTCTTCTTTAAAAGAATCACTCTTCCAGTTAATAAGAAAAGTTCAGGGCACTGGATTTCCTCAATTTGTTCCAGTGAGATTATTAAATCTGTATGGCTTAGATGCCAAGTCTAGTGGAAGATAGCATCCTGGCTGACATAGCAGATGTTATGAAGGACCAACCTTCATGTTCCCCCCATCTTTTATTAGCTGCATTGGCATATGGTCTACCTGAATTTTTTTTGAGAACATAACCCTGAAATTCCTAGCAACACTTGGGGTTAAGCCCTGTGAGAACTATGAAGGCTCCCAGCCAGCCTTCAGCCTCTGAACCTCAGTTACCGAGTCTCTCTTCCTGAGGGAAGCACTCAAGGAAGACAAGATGGTCCCAGAATATGGTTCAAGTATCCTGCTATCCTGACTTCAGGACAGAAGATGCTTGCTACAGAAAGGGTTACAACTACCACTAGTTCTTGCCAATTTACTCCACCATTGCTAAACCCCAAACCAGTGGTAGGTTTACCAAAGACTTCAGCAGATGAAGTGCAAAGCCAAGTGCACTAAATCAGCTATAAAATATGGCATAATATAACACCTACCCACTCATTTCACATCAGCCACAGAAATCTTACAAATTATATTGACTCTCAATCAGTGATTTACACTGGATGTGTTCTGAAAATCTAGAGGTAGTAAATATGGTCTCTTTCTTATTCATATGACTTATTCACAGATGTTTTATAAAAACAGGTGAAGTCTTCAAGGGGTTAAGGAAAACCTATACACCAGCAAAATGAATCACCTTTTCTTTTAAAATATTCCTTCCATCTCAGTGAGCACAGTATCACTGGTGCTTACACATGCCAGCAATGCAGAAGCTTGTCATCTAATAATAGCCAAGGAAGTATTAGAAGTTGCTGTGACGCTCAAAGTCTGAATCACCTTTAAGGTCCTTCCAGTTGGGGACAGTGTTTCTGAGACACACATTTTGATAGAGAGGGGAAAGACAACATTCCAGCCTCAGGGTTTCTTATATAGAGAGCAAAAATTAGGAAAGCAAGAGGTAAAACTGTCTTGAGAGCAGTACTGTCAGGAGATGACAAAACTAGTTGGAATTTTTAGGTTTGCAATGTTAAAGGAGAATTTTCTTGCAGCCTTTAAATAAAATGAAGGCCCTACAGAGGGCAGCTTTTACAGAGGCTAAGATACAAACAAATTATCCATGCATTAAACAGTACTGCAAGAATTAATTTAAGAATAGCAATTATCCTTTTCCTGTATGGTACAGATACCAGACATAAGAGCAGGCAGAGGCTGATAAGAGGTAACTAGAACTCACTATAAAGTGACAGAAAGTCACTGTCATACAAGAATGAAACACTGAAGTTAAGAAATCACATTGACTGATAATTCTTCCCCTTCCCATGAGAAGTTCAAATGAGATATTTTAATTCAAGCTGATATTATTTAGTAATACACCTCACTTCATTTTTCAACACCCACTCAAATACCAGTCCAACATTTAAATTCAGTTCTGACAGATCAAACAGTTACTAACAGCATTTGGTAGTTGTTGGTAACCCACGGATACCACATGATCTCATGCTGGCACAGTACTGGTATCTGCAATTAAAGCTTTACATAGCTCAAAGAAACAATTATACAAATATGTACTAGGAACAAAAAGACAAAGGATCAGCTACACACAGGCTTAATGCAGTAGTATTGTTATAATTATGTAATATATTTGTTTGCAACACAGTTCTAGTAATTTATTAAAAAGAATAAGTGTAAGGTCCGCAACATAGCCTGCCTGTGTGTAAAAATGTGCTGAGGAGACTGATATCACATTTTGTTTGACAGCATAAAGTGCTCAGATTCTCTACCTATTGTTCTTATCTGTGATCAGGCCACCCTTTGTCCTTTTTCAAACACTCATTTTCATTAAAGGTACACAAATCTGATGGCCCAAAGAAGTGACTCATCCTTTTACCTTTAATCTGTGACACTGCAGGACGGAGGGACACAAACGGCTTTCCAGTGAGAACAAAAGATCCCAAGTCTGAGAATAGTCAGTGGAATTTCTGACCAATGTTCTTTAGGTGACTCCAGCCATTGGGAAGAGTCATACGAGTTTCCTGCACCAGAATAATTATGTCAGGCAACACCCATTCGTTGGATACGCACTCACTTGCTCTCAAAGACCTATGGTGTCCCTTGCTTCTTTGTAGTCAGAAGCGGAGGCTTGTCCAAGAAACGCTAACATGTTTGTGCTGGCTTGTATAAGGCTCTGGAAGAACAGTGCTGGGCAGGACAAGAAGACAGCCCTCAGAAAAGAAAATGGAAGTTATTTTTGCACAACTCAGAATAGCAACACAGTGTGTACAGCTCATTGTCTGCTGCGGTTACCTTCAATCCCAGCAGTGGCAAGTGCTGAGCTGTACATGCATCTCCATTTATCTCTGCAGCTCCAGGCTGAGGGTAGACAGCACCCATTGTACCACAGGACCATGCCTGTGAGCCAAGGACAATATTAATTTCTAGAGGGTCAGAAAAGCAGCTGATTATTCCTGACTCTGCCTGCTGGGTTTCTGGTATATTAAATAAAAATTAAAAAAAAATCATCCCAAATAAAGGAATTCATTGTTATTTCCAGTGTTCTGCATTGTTCTTCATGAAGATGTGTCAGCTGACAGCAGGTTCCTTTAGGCTCTGGCAGGAAGGATCTGTCAGATATAATATGAAAGTACTAATACAAGCAATTAATTAGTATTTTTCAGCCATACATCTGAAAACACTTTACAAAAGAAGCAAAAGTAAATACTAATGCCACATCACATAAAGAAGGAACCTTGGAACAGGGGTTAAAGTGCCTTGGGCAATATTATGCTGCAATGTCAGGCAAAGTCTGGAAACAAAATATTATTGAAGAGAACAGAGAAAATGGTGTCTATAATAGCTGGGGGACTTGACCAAGTGATTCATGTAAGGTTTTCCTACAATGGACTCCAAAAATCATACAGTTCAGGTCTAGAGAGTTAATTCTAGTGTCCTATCTACTGACCAGTGCTAGAGAAGGAGACTGCATGAGTTATTTATTTACTAGTAAGAATGGAATCAGCACAATGCCGAACGCAAATTTCTTCACTGAAAAAATTGCTCAGTGAACTATAGAAGAGATGAGGTTTGGGACCAGTGAGAAGACTGGTGATAACAACAGGAAGTTTTGAGAGTTCAAGGCATTTTCAGTATCTCTTAGTGTCAGTTCAATTACTATTATTCTCCAGAGGAGTCTCTGCCCTCTTGAATAAAAAAACAAACCAAACCAAAAAAAGACCAAAACCACTCTCCAAGTACCAGCAATACAGAAAAAATTTGGGGTTTCCTACCCAAGCTGCAAGTGCTAGACCACAGCTCAACTGCGTAAAGAGCCACTTCCCTCAGCAGAAAGGAAGTCCTCATTAGCAAGTGGCAGACAGCAAAGAGAATAACAATACTAACAATCCCAGATTATCATAGTTAAACATTTCTGCAGCAATCAAAAAAATGATGGACTAACTTTATTTCAAGAGTGAAATGAAGTCCTGTTTTACCAACAGAAAAGAAACAGCCCTTGAACTGCACGGCGTAGCCCCTACAATGTATTTCTTACATCATCATGAGGTGACAGAGGACAGTTACAGTCTGGATCTTGAGTTTGTCATTGCTCCTCAAAGGAGAAAGTACAAAAAGAAAAAGCAGCAGGCTAGTATAAAGTAATTTACAACTAGACCAGAAGTTTGCTTTCTCATTCATTCTCATTATTTTTCTCGTGCAGCTATTGGACAATTTATGCTTTGTTTAATTCCAATTTGAACTAAGAGAGTCAGTTTATTTCAATTTATAGCTAGCTATAGCTAGCTAGAGGTTTTCACTTCTTTATAGTTGCCACTGTGACTACAATGATATGAAGTCACATGTGACTTGGCTTTGAAGTTAGCTGTTAACAGGTGAGTGAGAGCATTCTAGACAGAGGCACAGAGTTTAATGAAGGCTATCTTAACCTGCTTCTCCCATATACAATGAATTTTAGACCACCAGTTCTCATGGATGAGATGGGTGAGTTTGGAAAAGGAAAGAAAAACTGGATTAGAGATAACAGCAAACAACAGGTATGATTGAGCAGAGGGTCCTATTTTTGTATTTCTGTAACACAATACCAAACCTAGGCAAATAAAAAAGCAACTGATTCTAAACAAATAAGTGCCAGTATCTTATATTTTGGGAAATGTACTTCTGTATTACCACGGCTAATTGAATAATAAACATCCTGAGAGGATTAAGTGTTTTCATAAACAGTGCTTGCAGGAACCTGAACCACGACAGCAGTTTAAGGCAGTCACTCCTCACGCTCTGGGAATTGACATCTAGGGCCAGAATCCAAGAGAAATATAGCACGCTCATGCAAAATCCATGAGCAGATGCACTGGGAAGGTAACAGCATCCTCAGAAAACTCCTGGCTGTTCCAAGATCTTAGCTACTGTCTGTTAAGCCTGTTGATCAAATAAACTAAGCCCTGTAAGGCAGGTGCCTCCCACAAGGCAGGTGCCTCCCATTTTCCCAGGAAAGAGCTTCGTCCCCTTTGCAAATCAGGTGGAAATGGAAGGACACATCCTGTTCAAAGGGGGTAGGGATGTTACAGAGACTCAGAAGAGCAATTCCATCTGACTTCTGTATCAGTGGATTAGGTTTGTATTCAGCTGACGTTAAAATAAACAAAAGGTGGAAGCACTGAAGGAGCAGCAAGGAATTGTGGAAAGTTAACTGTATAAGGAAGGAGAAAGGCAGTGTGGTTTGATGTAATGGCAAGAGAGTGAAGAAAAAAAGTAAACACCAAAATCAGAACATGCAAGCCAAGATAGAAAAGGTTAAGTCAGAGCCCTGGCAGTCTAACAACTTTACTGTGAATTCTTTGTGGGGAGACAGCTGCCACCGGGAGCATATAAACACTCCACAGCAGAGCAGCTTCAGAAAGCACAGCGGAGGTCATTCAGAAATACTCCACATCTCAGAATGCCTTTTTTAATTTAGAAGAAAAAAAAATTCAGAGTTTGACATGACTGGTTTTTCTTTGATTTGTTTTCCAGGTCTGCAGAAAGAGACAACACAGTACAGCCTGAAAATCACATATGAGTTCATCCTTTATACAGAAGCCTTGAACGGCACAGCAGCATCTCAGCCTTAGCGAGAAGACCATGCAGGTGTACCACTCAAGGTGTATTTTAATAAAAAAACATTGCATTCCTAGGCAAGGAAATAACTATTTTCACCAGAATTTTCTATTTTAAAGAGCAAGAAATTCCTCAGAAGCCATGAGATTTTAATATGGTACAGAAGGAGAAAGGTATAGACCATTCTCATGGGATACCAGCATAGGGAGATATCAGTGTAATAGGTCAAAGCCAAAGATAAGTTTAATGAAAACCCTTGACAACTGATGAAAATCTCTCACTGGTTCAAGAAGGACTTCAAAGTGGCAGAGCTGTCACAGAAGGAATAGCAGTCCCAAAAATAAGTTATTAGGTGAATACACCTAGAGAAAAAAGATATTCAGCTGAAGCAAGTACTGCATCCCTTTGAAAGGTTTGGATCTGTATCTTCATTTGGCACTACAGAATGTAATGCCATGCAGAGAAACTTCAATAAAGCATTGCAAGGGCATTGAAAAGCCTTGCCATATTAAGAAATAGCCTCGTTTATGACAAAATTTTCTGACTGACATAATGTTTTACTGTTGTGGCAGTGGTTGAAGATGTTGGCAACCCCATCAGAGGTTACTGTCCCTGCAGCAAGGGCAACGAAGAAGACCCGTGTGTCCATTCCTCCGCAGCTCCATTGCATTGAGTGTAACCTGCTCATCTAAAGGGGTTGGCATTTCAGCACAGGCTGTGACCCCAAGCAGCTCAAGCACAAGTGTATGTCCTGATCTTTCAGCTCTGCCAGGAGGCAGCTTAAAGAAGTGATCAGAGACATGTGAATGATGACCTACTAAATGGCAAAATTCAATAAGGAAAGTCTTTAAGTCTCAAACATTGAATCTTTTCCGTCTCTTTGATTCTGCCACTGAAGTTGGCCACTTGCATTGCCTGTTCACTTTTGCCTATTTGAACCCCAGCTACCTCTGAAGACAGTTACAGTATAACCTTCTATCAATCATGTTAAAGTGAGGTCATGTGTGAACAAATTAATCTGAGATAATAGATAATATTCCCTGCTTTTCAATAAGCAATGGGACAAGTTAATATGGAGAATGTTTAACACTGTCTAAGCTGAGTTAATTTAGACAGTTTGGACAGCGCTTCACTGTTGTCCAGAACTATCTGTCTTTCCTTGGCAGAAAAAAAATAAGAAAAAAAAACAAAACCACCTACTGTCTCTGTGGATGTGAAAAGCTTGCACGTGTTCTCAAGATACACAAAGTACAGCCATAAAATGCAGATGGGGAGGATTCTCACTAATCAGTGCATATCATTTTGCATGTCAGATGGAGCAATTGTTGAGGTAATGATCTTTTTGAGATCATTTGATTATTCAGAAACCTTTTCTTAAATATCTGGTTTAGAGGTGTCCTGATGTACGGACAGCTTGGTTAATTATATCCTGCTTTGGTTGTTTTTTTCTTCCTGTTTCATGGGCATGTTGAAAGCATTCTTCATTGCCATTCCAAACTATTCCTGGTTTAGCTATGCATTATTAAACAATAATTAGGTGCTAACCTACAATTAACTGTGTATCTGTGATGAAAATAAACAACCCTTAGATACAATTTGTAAGGTGCTTCATAAGAAATTTGTTAGCAGTTGTTTTCATTACTGTTAGCACAGTGCTTCAGCAGGTGCCACGAGGTCCAATCCAGAGACTAAAGCCTTTGGGCAAGTGGATTTGAAACTCACTTGTTTGCCTTGCTATAGAAAAAAAGAATCACAGCCCTACCCAGTAAGGTTTGGCTGAAGGGATTGCTTAAGATAAATCTTTCTACCTGACACTATGTCATAGTTGCAGGCATAACAGGATTTTGAGTTTTTCCAAATTACACTAGTAGGAAAGTAGATTCTGTGTCTAGTATCAGAAATGGCTGAACTTCTGCATAACAGTCTGATGCCAAACAAGGTCAGTCAAGTTAAAATTGGCTTCCTGATGCTATCATGTGGGCTACGGCCCAAATTTCACTTCTCTGTGCAAAGGAAAATCACGCCAGATACATTAAAATAGAGCAGAAATGGCACTTGGAACAACATGATCTGGTTAAATGAGCAATCACTACAAGCAGCGATCAGGAAAGACACAGTCCCACTACAGACACCATACCAGAGTTACAGGACAGTTTTTACCTGCACATCTCAAGTCAGAAATTGTTACTTCCCAGACCTCACACTTTCATGAAAGTAAACTTGAACATGAGGAGAAGAAAAACTCAAATGAGCTTTACATCTCAATTCAGCTTTACATCTGCAAAATAAAAACCAGCTCTCCTATTTTTCAGAAAGTTAGGGGGGGGTGGTTTGCTTGTTGGTGTGCTTGGTGGTTTTTTTTGTTTGTTTGTTTGTTTGGTTTTTTGTTTTGGTTTTTGTTGTTTTGTTTTTGTTTTGTGTGTTTGTTTTGTTTTGTTTTGTTTTTGTTTTTGAGGGGGGTGCAATTTTTTTTGTTTGTTATTTTTTTTGGGGGGTGGGGTGGTTTTTCTCTTTCAAAGGGTCTTCCTGGATATCAGAAGAGAAGAGAAATTACAGGGACCTGGAGTGATTTTTTTTCTAAAGTCCTTGCCTTCTACAGATAAATTTGTAGGAGACTGCTGAATAATGCCCTGACTTGAACCATGATGAAGTTATGATTTAGCCCTTGTCTAAACTCCATATAAGTCTACAGTAAAAGGTATCAGTCATATAAATACAATATACTGATAAAGTAAGAGAATTTCTGTCTCAGAGAAATCTAATTAACAAGTACATTTCTGAAATCTAGGTTAAGTACATAGGTGTTTTGAATTAATATTAATTCTTTCTCCTCACATCCTTAGTCTAAATTTATGGACCACTGCAGGTGGATGGGCTCTTGAGCTGCAAAGCTCTCAGATGCCAAGGCAATATACATGACAAATACTGCAAATGTAACTTTCTAGATGGAGCATAGTGGTACCCATGGATAATAGTAATCACTCCTCTTGTTTTCTCTATAATGTTCTATTGGAAGAAATGGGGTACAACACTGCCTAACCACTGTCACCTTTCATTGCCACCACAGAAGCTGACTCTCAGCTTGAGAAAGACAAAAAAAGCAAGGAAAGAACAGTGAACAACAGAAAAAAAGTTTCAAAAAATGAAATCCTCCTGACATTCAGCTACAACTGTCATTAAATCAGGTTAGAATAGAAGAGAAAGACACAATAAATTCCAAGTGACCAAACCTGACAGAAGCAGAGGGACAGACAGTCTGTGCCATGCCCTCTCTCCACCTCTAGAAGGATCCTTGGTGTTGTAAACCCTCATTTACATCCTCTGCCCTGTTCAGTCTGCAGCTCTCATGGGGACAGGTGATGACATTGACCTCATTTCACCCTATTTCCCCCCTCACAACAGAAGCCCTGATGCCTTTTAACGTTCTGTTTTTCTGGCTGGCTTTGATACCTACAGTGACACCACTACAATAGTAAGCAGGAGAGCTCAAGTGCCTGCAGCAGCACTGCAGCAGAGTTGCAGCAGAAGAGCTTCCTAAGCCATGCCAAAGGAAAACTTGCCTTTTTGAAGTGAGAGGGCAATTCAGATTCAGAGTCTGAACCAGGGACCTACCCTGAACAATGTAACAAACCATCATAAAAGAGCAAGGTGCAGACTGCAGGGCTACAACTCACTCCAGTTGATACAGCATTTCCTAAGGCCAAAGTGAACATTGCAGATCCTCGTCCCTAACAATCCGTAGCCAGGCTCTCAATCTCCAGTTCATGCCAACTTCCTGCCTCCTTTCCCTCCAGGAACCACATGGAGCAGAAGCTAACGCAATTTCCATGGCTTCAGTTAAGAAAGGACAAAATAAATGACTTGCAAATATCAGACATGAGAGGCATCCAGAGAGAAACTAAGCCTTTTCACAGAAGAATGTAAGTGGTTCTCACTTCTTGCCAGGGCAACAAATGCTACAGCCAAGCAAACAGAAATTTTTCTGCTGTGCTTAAGTCCACAAACAGGACTCAAGCAACTTCAGGCAAGCAATAATACCTCACAATGAGTCAGATGTGGGGGTGGAAGAAGCCCTCTACAGGAGGGTCTCCCAGTGCAGTGGTTCTTTCTGAGGCATACATCCCTCAACATACATGCCATACAACATACATCCCTCATTCTTGTTCCATCTATCTTTCTTTTCCACCTTGGCACTCTTATCTATGTCTAGCAGCTGGAAATCCTACTGATTCCCAGCACCCACACAGAGCTCTGGTACAGATTGGGACCAGCTGCTCAACCTCCTTGGCTTTGGAGGAAGCCCATAAGCTCTGCTGCAAAGATCCTCCTCTAATGCTGTTAAAGCTGGATGCCCTCAGGGACCTCAGGGGGGCAGGCTGTATATTCTGACCTACCTAACATATCCATATTTCTAAATTTCATTCTCACTAATTGCTAAATCTCAGGACAAGACAAGCAGGTGACAGCAGTAGTCACCTGAACAGCTATTGTTCGCAAACTTAAGAACAAGAGTTATTTGTGCAAGTCTGAAGTGTGACAGAATAAAAGGCAATGCATTAGGCAGTGAGAGGACAATTTCAGTAGTATATGTAAACTGGGAAACATATATGGGACAAACGTGAGGAGAGAAGTGGCATGTATTAGGAGCACAGAATCAGTTTTAGCTTGTTTTTCTATGAATATCTAACGAGGCTGTGTTTATAACAATGAAACAAACCTGGGTACTAGAGACCTACCTGCTAATTTAAGTGTTAATACAAACACACAGCATTGCTCCAGCAGAGAACAGCAGGATTAACCACTGCCTAAATGTAATCAATTTGGAGCTAAGACAGCAATGTGTGAGACTTGGATTTGGACCCTAAACATATTTGCAAGTCTTCAGCCTACTCCATGAAGCAAGAGGGCATTATGCTAATATACCTACAGCAAAGAGTAATAAACAGTATCCAGGAAATACTAGCCCTGCCAAAAAATGCTTCTATAGCATAGGTATCACAGAATGATATGGACTGGAAGGGACCTCTGGAGGTCATCTAATCTAAACCCCCTACCAAAGCAGGTTCACCTAGAACAGGCTGCACAGGATTAAATTCAGGCTGGTTTTGAATATCTCTAGAGAAAGAGACTTGACAACCTCTCTGGGAAGCCTGTTCCAGTCTCTGTCACCCACACAGTAAGGAACTTCTCTGTTATATTCAGATAGAACTTCCTGTGTTTCAGTTTGTGCCCATTGCCTCTCGCCCTGTCAGTAGGCACCACTGAAAAGACTCTGGTTCCATCTTCTTGATACTCATCCTTAAGATACTTTGTATGCATTGAGAAGATCCCCTCTCAGTATCTCTTCTTAATCCCAAGCAAGTCTGTTCCTTTATTACAGCTATTCCTTTCTATATTCCTCTGCTCAAAGGGAAAACAAAACAAGGTGTGACCTCTTAGTTACCATATCTCTAAGAAGATCCTGAGGAAACAAGTCAATTGGAATCCAATCCTACCCTCTCATAAGACAGGCCTTATACTTAAATCTAAGATATATACAGTCAAAACATCTGTTTATGTTTTTGCCAAAGCACAGACTACATTTTCTGCTCTATGCTATACACATCTTTAAAATCAAACTGGAAATACAGGGTCTTAGTACCACTATGAAAGACCTAGGCCAAGGAGGAGGGAGGAGGGAAAGGGAATACAAAACCTGATGAAATTTACAAGGTATTAGCCATACCATCAGAATAGTGCCTATGAACTTGGTTGTGAGAGAGACCAGTGACCTTTATTTTACTAAACAGGGAAAGTAAAGTACCCTTTAGAGAGTAGATTTGTTGACAGATGCTGGGTGAATTGGGTAAGGCTTAGAAAACAGTAGCTCCTGGCTTAGGACCCATATCCGGCCTGCTACAGCCTTTTATCTTCCTAGTTAAAATGCCGCAACCCCAAAGCAGCTTAGTAGCTCACCTCCCTCTGAAAGATGCCTATGTTCCACTTGCTCTGGCCTGTCTCATTCATCTTCTCACCATCAAATTTGCTCTTACCTCTCGCTTCCTGCATTAAGTTCTTGTAACAGGAGGATAATATATTAGAGGAATAATAATAACACTGATAACCATAGAGTAAGAAATACATATTTCTTTCTCCATATTTCCCCTCATTTGATTAGTCTCCTAGCAAGAGCAGCATTAATCACTGGGACAACAGATAAAAGATAAAGACCAATTTGAATTTTGCTGTGTGCTACTGAGTGTGTATGTGTGTGTTCAGGCAGGAGGGAGGGCGGCCACAGGATAATCTGTCATTTTGTATATTTATGCTGCGAGTCAGTCAGGACTGGTTCTCCATTGTTACCACAGATTAAAATCATTCATGTCCTTATACTTTCATTGGAGGTCATCTTCCAGGAAAAAAAAAAAAGTTATTATGACCATGTTAAATTCACGCTATTTCTGCAAATATCCGTGTATGGCTTGGACACTGAGGCTATTACTTGGATGTTAGAACACAATATGGAAAAATTTTTTGTCCTTCCCTGACCTGACATTTTACACTAAGAATGAGTTTTCCTGCTTTGAAACAGATACTGGAAAAGAACTGTTCAATGTGAGAGGAAGAGGTGCCTTTTAGACGATCATAGTACAAATGAATGATGCCCCAGCTCTGCTTGACTTTGAACTGCCATGTAAGAAGCCATGGGTCCTCAGATGTCACTGCCAACAGTTCTACTGAACTGAGTCCCTGCTAGCTTGGCAAAAATAAAAGACTTTATCCTTGGGAAAGATGGAGTGTGGAACAAAGCAAAGATTAAAAAGTAGAAGAACAGTTACTAAGCCATATGATACGAGTTTGTCTTTTCCCAAAACCCTTCTCTCTCCAAAATATAGTTGTTAGAAGCACCAGCCTACCATCTCGAGCCATGTCACTCTCCATCGTTAAATCTCATTTTTTCTTTGCCATATCTTTATGAGACAGATGTATCTCATCCTTTGTATCTTAGTTCCTTGTCTATCCCTCAGAATTCATACTTTCTCTGCCCACTTCGACACATTTAGCCATTAGAGCATTTTTGACATTTCCTACTCTTTGGTTCACCTCTCCTATTAAACTACTGGCATTCCCAGGAAGTGTCCTTATCCACAAATCAATTTCCTTAGCATACCCAATTTGAGATACAGTAAAATGGACAACACAGCACCAGTGGAAAACTCTAAAAACAATTATTAGGGAAGAGGGTCCTTTCATGAGTCCTTTTAGGGGTGAAAAGCCAACAGATCACATTTTCTCCAAAAATGTACTGTAAGAAAAAAGCAAAGCATTTACATCCCATGCAATACCAGGGGAACTGAAATCCGGTTTCTCACCCCCTTGGATTTATTTTCTCTTTAAAATTTTGTGGAATCACATTCTTATCTTTCAGAATACAACAGAAATAATTTTGCGATCAAAAGGAACAACATCCCACCTACTCACATGCCATCTAAGGGAGGAGATAAAGCATTGGTGGTTGTATAGCATGTCATGCTAATCACTACTTTTACGAGCTGTACTGTGACAGACACATCTTGCAAATCAGTGACAACTCATCCCACAGATGAAAAAGAAACTAACAGAAATCCTTCTGTTTTTGCTAGTTAACAACACCATAATTCTACAGAAAATCCAAGGCATTAATTAGATGGTTTCAGAAAGCAGGTCTGTCACAACACCACAGATGTGTTTCCAATTTCTGTGCATTGATTCAAATGAATGAGCTAGTAAAGGTAAGAGGTACATTCTCACCTCTCAGCCAATCTTGTAAAAAAATCCAAACAAACAAATGACATGGAGCTATATGCTTTGGAAGTATTCTGGCAATGTCTGCAGCTTCTAGGTATTTCCCTGAAGTATATAAATAGCAAGTGGAACAGATATGCTATAAGAAAACATGAGCAAATCCTCCAACTATATTTGAGCAGTAACCATTGATTCTACTTCATTTATTTCTAAGTAGTTGCTTTTGCAGTATTGGATCTCTTCATCATATATTGTCACCACACAACCACCCTAGAACAACACACTTGTCCTGTTCTTTCATTTGGCTTGGGATCAAATGTATGGTCAACTTAGTTCCTGAGTACTATATTAATCAGATTTTGAAAGTAATCTTCCACGTGACTTTCAAGAATTCTTTTTGTCAGAGCAAATGACATGTCTAAATGCACAAAGGGATACCGTGGTCTGAAAAAAAAAGTGCACACCAATGTTATTGCTGTTTTCTGAGAAATGCATGACTACTTGCCTGAAGAAGGCAGGTATCAGTTTACTACAGCTGTTATAACAGCTTCTTATCCTTTTATAAAAAAAAATTATATGCTTTTTGGTCACCAAAAAGCAAGTAAAAGTTTCAATAAGTTCTTGATCAAGATTTAAAAAAAATCAGAGAAAAATATCTAAAAAAATGCTGAAATTCTAGAAAAGTGCTAGACTGGTCCCTTTCCCCTCCTCTCCTTCCTTCCCCCTTCTTATGCAGGGACAAATCTTCATTCCCAAAATTCACAGTAGAGCAGAACTAGGTACATGTGCCAAACCACCAGTTGTGATTTTCCTGCAAGACCCAAATGATTGCTCAGATCTGCAAGTTAGAAACAATATAATCTTAACCCTTGTATAAATGAATCAGAGAACTTGCATGTTCTGTAAACTATTACACTGAAGAAATAAAAAGACAACGTGGATTCCCGTAGAAAACACAGAGGAGTGGCTGAAGTGACTATTTGCCAATGCTGCTATATAAAAACAGATTATCCAAAGAATAAGTGCAATCTATATTTTGAGAAATCATATTATGTGCCAACTTGCAGCTCTCAAGTTTGCCACATTCAATCAAATTCCTTCCCTGGAGTCAGGAGAGAGGCATATCCATTTGGAGCTGACAATGGTTACTAAGTTAAATGTTCAAATACCACTGGTGATAAAATCATCAAATGACAGCATATACCCAGTATATGCATGAGCTGTTTTACAAACACAATATTCTTTATTACTATAATTGTGCTTAGCAGAAATACAAGGCTGAGTTTATTTTCGTCATCAGTACTTGTCAGCACTTGGGAGTGTAGGCTGGAAAAATAATATTACAGTAAAATCCCACTCTTTTGGATGGGTACTGAACTTTTGGCTCACTGTGGCACTTCCATAAAACTGGTTCACTATGACACTTTCAGAAGTGCAGAACAACTGTCTTCTGCAGAAACTGGATGAAATAATGAAAATATTGTGTCATAGTTCAGATTATATGAGCTTTATAGGTAATCTGAGTATCCTGATCTGAGTATCCATCAGTAAATATAATTTAAACACACCACACCACTCTCATATCTAATGCTCACTTGGAGAATATTTTTATCCCACTCCCATTATCATATCATATATATTTTCCTGGTTAGATAGCTACTGCATTACACACCAAAGATTCTGTATTTCAGTGTGCACTAAATCTATTTCTATCCTACATATTTGTGAAGTATTTAGAGGTCATTTGGTATTATTGAATTAGTAACTCTGCAACCTACATGAACAATAGTCTGCATGAAAATTTTCAATCCCACATTTGGATTCTTGCTTTCTTTCGCTGCTCAAAGCACGTTACCATTTAATCACTACAGAAGAGAAGTGACTGTGAATAACTAAATTCCATTTTGTGAATGTCACTGCCTCAATGCAGGACTGTAGTACAGGAGAAAGGATTCCACTCTGAAGTATGGTTAAAGTCTGGGGGCTTTGGTCTCTTTAAGAAAAGACAGTGAAGTAACAAGCAGAAAAGGAGGGATGAAAGCCAGACTGTGTAATTCTCAGTTGTACCAATAGGCCAATGAAGTCAGTTGTTAAAGCAGAGACTCATCAAAAGCTCTTTTTTCATTAGAGTTTTGCTGTCTTGGGATGAAAATGTCACTAGTGACTTATAAGAAGCAAAAACCAAATTAAAGGCCAATTTCTTTCTCCACCAAATTATTATCTATGAGTGTAAAAGAAAGTACCTAGGTAGGACCAAGGGTGAGATAATTTTATTTGTCTTACTGACAGTGAAAGTCTAATTAGACTGACAAATCTTCTGTGCTATTTTCCTTTGTGATATACACTGTAAGGAAGGATTTAGCCTGGAGCTGCACGTTATGGAAAGACATTAATCAAGATTATTGGACCCTCAATAGAAAACACACTTAGAAAGCTGAAAAGCCTAATAGTTAAAAATAAAGGTTGAGAAACTTATTTTAAGCCATGTCAATGGGCTGGACTCTCCATATGGGTGACGGACAGATCCTCTCTTCTATTCTCTAGAGAGAACGTTCTGCATATAATATATCATATGCTGTCATTCTATGGCTGTAAGATCATAGCTGAAAAATCCACAAGTAATTCATGCTTGTCACTTCAAGGTACAGTTTGAACAGTTTGGCAAGTGTCATTATTCTCATCTCAAGAGGTTAAGGCATGCCCTGGATATGTAACAGAGCACATGGTTTCTGGTTCATCATAGAAAGCATAACCAGAAGTCCATCTGTCCTCCCCGAAGGATTCTGATTTCTTTTTCACAGAAAAGTGTTTTATCTTGGGTCCCCAGCCACCCTTGCCATAGACCAAACATATCAAGGGTGTGCCCTAGGTCAGTGGGCTCTAGAAGATTACCTGGAAGATTACTTGGAGTGGTTCTCTTCTTGGATTTGCTGAACTGAATGTGTTTTGAATGGAAGATGTGTATCATGATACACATGATACACATGATAGCTTTCTAGACTAGCTTTACTTAGTAATTAACTTTAAAGATATATTTGCCCAAATAATTTAAAAACTGAATGACCCAGCTGTGAACCAGGCAGAATGTGTCATATAAAAGCATATGGAGAGTCTCCTAAAAAGCTTTGAACAGCAACTCACAAAAAAGAATTCTGAACACATAGGCAGAATGGAAGCAGAAGCCAAGAGAATAAGTGTCACTTTAACCTGTTTTCACAGAGGTCTCCCAAACCAAAAAATCCCTGTAGTACTTCACTAATAATTGAAGCTGTGTTCTAAATCAAGAAATAGCGACATGTGGGATTCCAGGACCTTTAACTAATGAAAAACCTTGTGAGAAGCATGACAGTCTTGCAAGAATGTGATGTGTCTCAGTACGGTAACTCTCATCTAATAGCAGCTTGCACGGCATGCTATTGTACCACACTCAAAAGCTAACAGCTTGTCTTTGAGGTCTTTGTGGGGTAACGTGGCAAAGTAGAAGTCTTCGAGAGGATATTATTATCAGAGAAGAGTCTGGTGTGACAGGGCCCTGAGACATGCAGCAAGAATTTAGTACAACACATGTCACTTCTGAACAGACTGTACTTAAATCCAGAACAAAACCACGTGCGAGAAACTCAAGTCAGTGCTTCTACTCAGGAACAGCAGAGCACAGGCACCACTTGCAACTCACTGAAACAAACACAAATCGAAACGCCTTTTTCTTCCTTATTTTCTTTTAACAGAAAAGGTCAGCTCTTGTTATCTTCCTTCGAGGCCTCTCTCAATCACAGAAAAATTCCCAGCAGTAGAGTATAGCCATACCTCTCAATTGTTTCTCACTCAAATCCTGCCTGTCCTCCACTGATCTGAGTTTCACTGCCTTGCAGAAATGTTAGTATAAATTAAAAATAACCCAAAACACTATAGACATTTCAAATGCTAATTT
Organism: Pyrocephalus nanus; assembly: GCA_038380795.1. Lineage (NCBI taxonomy): Eukaryota > Metazoa > Chordata > Aves > Passeriformes > Tyrannidae > Pyrocephalus > Pyrocephalus nanus. The sequence continues at coordinate 42,665,443 of CM076265.1, read as the reverse complement.
CATTGCCACTGGGTATTTCCTGCAATATTCTCTCAATTCCCTTTGTCTTGGTTGTTTGTCCAAGACTACATACCATGTCTGGGATCTTCAAAAACTGGAGCATGTAATTTGACTGAACTAATATTGTGTATTTTTAAAGCACTTAAATTTTCTAACTGTTTTTAGTCTAACTGTGCTCTAAAATACTTCTGTCAGTACTCAGACTACCTAACTGCAGGAGGTATCTTAGTCTATACTACAAACAGAAGATATCTTTGCACTTATGCTCTTCTGTACTTCCTTAACAAGTCTTGTATAAATCTAAAAATTCCCCTGGATTTTGTATAATTTTGGGATTACAGACTTGCTATTCTGCACAAGCTTTATATGTGTTTCAAAAAGGAGAAGTTTTAGTTACTTACATATGAAAATGAGTACTACATATAGCACAGATACTCCTAATAGGGTAACAATAATAATTCTTTATCCTAATTCTTGCTATTTTGAATTAGATGCTTTATTTTTACATGTATCACATTTGATATTTCAACAATGGGTCAGAACCATTCTGTGCCAAGTAATTTACATGTGCAGAATAAGAAGTACATTTTGAACCCAAGGAGTCTGTTACCTTAGCACAAAACAAGATATTACACATAGATACAGAAACACGGAAAATAAAACAAAAAAAAAGGTGACAACAAGGATTGACTTGATAAACAGCTGCCTTAGACCATCATCAGCCTAACCTCTGACAACTTTCTGACATGCATCACAGTGACAGGAGAGTTGGAAAAACAACCTGCTGTTGACTTGTGTATGGTACCGGGAAGCAGAAAGATTCTTATAATCAAATATAAGGAGCGAGCAAAAAACCACTTGAATCATGCTGATCGGAAACAGGAGAGAAGAGGCTAAACTTTGAATAACCCCGAAAGCAAAGAAAAAATCTTGATTTCTGAACAGAAAGGAGAAGAGAAAGCTGGAACAAGGTAATAACTAACTGTATTTGTTCTGCTCATAGCCTCAGGTAGCTATATTTTATGTTCCCCAATGAACTAACTTGCTCTATTAGATTTTTCCACCACTTAGATCTAAAGTTGTAAGCAGGCATGATGATGGTGATGTCAAACACAAGCAAGATAAAATAACCATTAGGCACTTGAAAAACCATGACTGGAGATACTGCCCAAACAGAAAAAGACAATTTCTTCTCACTTTCACCACACAAATAATGCAACCTTAACTGACAGAATCAAATTCCACCAAAAGCAAGGAAGAAAGGCGAGCCATCTGTGCTGTGACAGCAATAAAATGGCCCAATATTGAAATGCAGAAACTTGTAATAGAGGTATATATTGACCTTTATTTTTCTTTCAGCGGGTAGCATGAAGTGTCAAAGAGTTATTGCTTTAATATCAACTGAGATGAGGCCATTTGTTGTGGTGCATGTGTATCCAGGAAATCGCTGCTCTAACCATGTTTTTAGAAGCACTTTGACACTTTATTAAATCTTCTTGATGCTCTTTCAGTACACAATGGTCTCTGTAGGCTGAGTGAGCTGCCATGTAGGCTAGGCAGGAAGCTTTCTGAAAGAGTTCCTCTTTAAGGAAGCCAGTGTCATTTCCAGCTTGACCCAACTCAAAAAGGTCCAGTGCTACTCTGTTACACTGCTGTAGCTAAACACTTTAGTTAAACACTGCTGCCTTTAAAAATTATAGAGGGAAGGATAAGAACCACAGACTTTATACCTCTGGAGCTATAACTATACAAACGTTTTCTCTAAAATTAGAACTAATCACTGCAGAGAAGGAACTGCAATTCTTTCAAAGTTTGTGACAAACAGTGGTCAAACCTGGAATAATTTCCCCTCATTTGGCTGAGACTTTATAAATCACCTATCGGGTGTTTGAGCCTACCGACTCAGTTAATTCCAGTCCTGCTTCCATCTGGATTTACAGAGTACCAGCAAGGGCACTGTTAAACCTTGTCTTGGAATTAATTACTCTAAGAGTTGTAAATTCTACTGCAGTCAGAGGCACCTAACAGAGTAACAGAATAGTTGTGGTTGGAAGGGACCTCTGGAAGTCATCTAGTCCATATCCCTACTCAAGTAGGGTCACCCAGAGGCAGTTGTCCAGGACCATGTGCATATGGGTTTTGAACAGTTATGAACATGAACACTCCACAAGCACTCTGGGCAATATGTGCCAATGCTCAGTCACTCTCACATTAAAAAATGTTTCCTGATGTTTAGAGGGAAAATCTTGTATTTTGATTTGTGCCCATTGCCTTTGGTCCTGTCACTGAGAACCAGTATTGTCTTTATACTCTTCCTTCAGCTTTTTGTACACACTGATAAGATCCCCCATGAGTCTTTGCTTTTCCAGGCTGAACAGTCCCAGCTCTCTCACCCTTTTCTCACAGAAGAAATGCTCCAGCCTCTTAAATCATTTGTGAGGCCCTTTGTTAGAGTCTCTTCAGTAGCTCTATCTCTTTAATGATTTCAAAACTAATGTTTCATTTTAGTTGATAACATGATAGTACACCCCTGAAAGAAATAATTTTCAGAATCTCATCCACAGCTTAGACTGCTCATTTACAGGATTCTTTTCTTTGCATAGACAAGGAGAGACAACTGAAGGTGTTTATTACTAGTCAGTACCATATTCTGGCTGCCACAAAAGTCATTTCAAAACCAATATATTTAGGGTTGAAATAACTACATTGACATAATTAAATCAGAACCTCTGAAATTAACTTTTTTGTAGGAATGATTTTTATGAAATAGGTTGGAACATCTACATTTTGCAAGAAACTGATCTTGATAGTGTTCCTTCAAAATTCTCTGCAGGAAGGCTATAAAAGGGAAATGAAAAATGACTCTAAATGGAAGTAATGCTCCATCGCTTTTTTCCTCATTATGAATGTCACTATTGCAGCAGCATATACTGTCATATTAATAAATAACCATACACCCAACCCCACTAAGCTTTATAACTCTCTCAGGAATACATTTCCCCACATATGGAACTCTGTAAACATAGTTAAAAGCATGTTCTTTTTCACATTGGGGCAATCCTACTTACATAAAAATGATTGCATTAGAACAGAAACAAAATTTGTCTCCATTACCCCATACATGTACCATAACATGCATCCAGCTGTTTGTTCACCAACACAGGAGGACAACATCTATTTGTGATTTACCCCATACAACATTGTTAAAATAAAGAGTTACATGCAACCTGACTCAGAGAATATGACTTCGGTGAACTTACAAGTGAGCAGCAAGACTAATTAAAACCCAAGGAAATGCAGAAGACTAATTGACTCACCTGGATGCTGGGCGGCGAACGATTTTTTCGGGTTGTAGTGGTCGCCATCGTAGTTGTGGTTTCCATGACTGTAGTAGACATTTCCGGTGGCACAGAGGTTGTGGGTGTTGTTCCCAAGATGGAAGGGACTTCCCCAACAAGTCGGACACTTCCATTGATTTTAATGTTGGGGTTGTTCTCCGCTGCCATGTTCAGCACTTTCAAGCCATTGTAATAGAGACCGGAGAGCTGGCCTTGAAAGAGACGCCCTCTGTCCTTCCCTCCTATGGCTATTTGCGCCTGGGTGTTGAAGATCGTTAACTGTCGTCCTAGTGAAGGGGGGTGAATAACATTATTGCCAGACATTTCCTTCACTTTGCATATTACACTGAACCCTGGCCAGAAATTACAGACAAAAACAAAGTAGATTCATTCTTGGTAGTGATTATGATGACTGTAGAAAGACAGTATGGAAATGTACTGCCTAAAGATCATTAATAAGGAAGATTATCCTGAAAGATAACCTGAAACCTCATACTTCAGCATCCACTCACATATCAAAACTCTGGAGGAGCTTTGACTCAGAAATTTCAACTCACTCTTTTAGACTTGGACCCATTTTAAACTACAAATAGGACTTCAATATGTGGCCATTTTTCTACTATCAATTCAGATTACAGTACCCATCAGGCTTTAGCCTATAAATAAATCTCCTATTTTGACTGTTAAAGGATAGAATTAACTCATAGAACCACTTTTATTAATGCAGTTGTTTTAAGGGGTGGCTTGAAGACAGCAAAACATCAGAAAAAAATGATATGGTGATATAAGGATTGAGTAAGAATCTTATGACAGTATCAGCCATAAGTTTTCACCTGTAAAGTTTGTGTTGTGAAGGCTCACAAATCGAAATCCAATAAACAGCAAATGCAAACATTTGTGATGTCTCTGAAAGAGCAAAGCTTTTGAAATAGTGAAGATAACAGTGCTTCAGACAGTTAAGCCCCAGAATGCCTAATGTGTGACTCCCCTCTTACAGATGGTGAAATTCAAATGGAGGCAGGTCATGTGGTTTAGTCAAGGTCATACCTTAAGTGTTAGAAGTGGTCTAATATAATATGTAATAAAAAAAATGTATTTATTAAAAATAAATCTAGTAACAATTGCCAATTCACCTATGTTTGCAGGACACTTACATGACATTCAGCCTGGACCGCTCCATAAATACTGTTTATATCCCAGGCTGCACTAGCTGACCATGTTAAGAAATAAATTGCTTTATGAAGTGCAAAGGCAGTGCCTATAACTTCACTATTCCTCAGAAGATTAGGGGCATGACACCTGGAATCTGCTGAATTAGTAGACAATCAGACTGGACAGAGCTCAGAAGAATTATCAATGCAGCATCAAGTCAATCATCATTCAAATATCATTCCCATTTTTATGAAATTTGAAGGACATGTTCCCATCCCATTCCCACTCCCCAGTTCTCACTTGCCATTTTCTCTGTCTAGTGCAAGCTGATAAGAGGTGTAGAATGCCACCATGTAGCAAACTACAACCTATAACCCACTGCTCATTCCTTCACAGCCAGTGGTTAGAGTAGATCAAAATACGAGGGGGAGCTCACCAATTTTGGTGGTCGTCGTGACGGGTCTTGAAGTCAAGTGGTGATGCGGTGTAGCATCATCTTATGGTGACAGGATGGACCATGGGGAAGAGAACGGGAACAAGAGAAGAAATGTATCTGAAAGGAGTTCCCGTCCCCAAAGAGGGCCCTAGCTAACTAAGTAACAGTGTATGGACAGGTGTAACATACAGACATGTGGAGGTGGGCTGCACATCCCTTGTGCTCCTCACCCACAGATTTGCAAATGAAAAATTAGGACTTGATCAGGGTGGAGTAACTGCATTGATGAAGAAATGAAAAATAAAAATGGAGGGTATCCTTCCCCTGGGAAGTGTGAAACACTTGATGCGATATTGTGCATCTCAGGAGGTTTTAAACTTGCCAGAGGCCACATATGTCTATTAAAACATCAACAAACATGCACTGAAGCCACATATCCTATGAATGTAAATAGAGCCTTTATTCTTGTCTATGAGGAAAATAGAATCCAATAACAATATCTGTCAAGATATTCAGCCATCTCAGCCCAGCTCCCCTCTGAGTTAGAGGAAATGGCACTGTACACTGTAGAAGGTCAAACTCCTTTCCCCTATCATGTCCTCAGAGTTTACTTTTCTTTTCTGTCCTGTTGTGCTTTGGATTTTTTAAAGGATATGCTGTAAGATCTTTACTACACCATTTTCCCTTCTTCTAATATGTTCCCTCCCTCTAGCACCATATTTCACTCCGTATTGCCCCTACCCCTATGAACCCAGACATTTCACTCACCGCTGTTCCCACCTTCCTACCTCACTCATGATAAGAATGCCAAAAAGTAGAGGTAAGATGAGTAAAGAATAGGGAGTTATTCGCTAATCTTGAGATGCTATCCCTGAAAATAGATGGAAGGTACTGACAGTTAAAAGTTTTCTATTTCTATTTCCATTCCTTTCTTCCTTTGAATCAATACTGAATCTTTGTTCATCTTTTGCCAAATGGGAAAAGGTGGACAATAATGAGTATGGAGAATTTTTGCTGCTTCAGGTAAGAGAGTTCCCCAAACCATGAGAGAAAAGGGACTCTCTCGCTTTTACTGGAGGATTACTCTCCTCAGGATGTCATCTATTCTAACTCAAGCTCAGAGCACAGTTTTAGACATGTCTGTCATATCTCGCTTTATTTTCAAGAATGAGGAGTTGGTACATTAAGGTTAAAAAAAAAAAAGGCCATGTTTCCAATTCTGGGCCTTCACCTGTGTCTTCAAATACTGAAAGAAAGTGTACACCAAGGAGGTGACCCCATTCTATTAAAAAAAGATTTGGATTGTGTGTGGGATCTTCATTGTTTGTTCAGTGGTTTTCTAGACCAGGATTCATGCACTGCACCATGTAGTTAATGCTACATGTAGCATTACTGCACTGCTACTAGAACTATGTTTGCTAAAAGAACAATCACTTGCTGCAGTCACCTACAACCTGGAATTCCTCATTCTTCACTCTAAGATGGTGTACACCCACATGAATAAAGATAACAGGGAAATGCATATGGAATGAGAAAAAATTGTTGAGAGAATATACACTTAATTCTGTCACCACGTCTCTTCTAATAATTTTTGGATTATATTGATTGGAATCTCTTACTTCCTCTAAGTAAAATTTATTTGACCACTGAATTTTATTGAGGAACTGTTTACATTAGTAAATGCTACTAGAACTGTAAGGACTGCAGAATTACAGTCCTTTTTTTCCCCCAGAGAACTCTTCCTACTGCTATTTTATTGTCATACTAAAGACAAATTTTGAGCGTATTTTAAGTTTCTGAGGTGTTTTAAAATATTCTGAATTGTTCAGGCTATTGTTTCTTTGTTTGCTCTCTCATTGACTTCTTCATTTGGAAAACTGAATTCTAATTAAAAATATCACAGAGAAATCTTAACTTTTCTGTAACACTACAGAAAAGGGCTTGATCTTGCAAATCCTAATTCACACTAATAGGTCTTGCTTCAAAAGTACAGTCACTTACATTAATGAGACTTTATAGGTAAGAAAGATTTGAATAATTAAGGACTTCTGGGATCAGTCCTTTTGATGAGATGCTTCTGGGTCTTTATTAGCTCATCCAGTTGCAGAACAGGTAACATCTGTGCCTTAGCAGATACCAGGTATTCTGCTAAGGAAATCTGCTCGATTTATGACTACTCAAGTTGAACAATTTAAGACTAATATTTCTTTTTATATTCACATCCATAATCTCAGTGAAGTTAATAGCATTTAATATTTTGCTCATTAATCATATAATTCAAGACTGTAAACCTGGGGTCCTCTTAAAAATATTGTCAATTAATTTATAAAATTTAAAAGCCCCCCCAAGCCAGTAATGATGCCACTTCAGAAAGATGTTGTGTTATCCAAGAATGAACTATTTCATCATTATGAATAACATAGCAGTGGTGCCAAATGTCAATCAAAAAGTGTTTCATCTTACCTCACCCGAGCCAGGAACTCATATGGGCAAGACAGCTATTCTATATGCTGTCTCTTTGATGAATATATTCCTCCATCCATCAGTCCATCTTGCTCAATTTTGATAGCAAGCTATCCTTTCACTCATCATCTTTATAAAGTCTTCTGATAGAAGGTTTCGACATTACTTTAATTGTTAGATGGATGACCAGATGGATGAGCAGGTTGGTGAAAAGCTACATAAATTACTCATTCTTATAATTTTTTAATTTGAGTGATACCTAAGTTGCTGAAAACATCTACATACTTTGGAACGAAGGAACAAAGCTTTATTTTCTCAGCTGTTACACTGCACAATGTCATTCCCTCACAAAAAGTGGGAAGACTGAATTTCATTTCACTTTAGTAAAAACATGGCTCTGCCCTTCTAGCCTAAAAATGTCCAGTGCCTTGAGAGAGTCTGAACAGTCAAATATTGTCTCTTTTAAACCCTAGTGCATGTGTGATTGTCTTTTAACGAAGCATCAATATCCACAAAAGGTAGACTTCAGTTCAAAACTTCAGGATGGCTTACAAATGGAAGTGCCTTGGCATGCTTTTAAGCTCAAACTTGGAGAAGCAGTGACATAAAATAAAAGATTTGGTAGAAAACCAAAAAGAAAAAAAAATCAAAGCAAACCCAAAACCAAACCAAAAGAAAACAAAGATGAGTTTCTCAAGCACATGAATAGCATCAAGGAATTAGACATGCATCTGTTTTAACAAAACTAAGGCAATCACTGTCTTTAGTGTTAAAGGGACTTTAGCAATTCAGACTTACCAAAATTATTCTCTTTTTAGTGTTAAACTTTATTTATATATTTTAGTTTGATCTTGTAAATTAACAGGGCAACCCACTGAGACTCAATAAGCATTTTCTGTTTATTGTTATCTTAAAATTTATTTAAAATTTAGCTGAATTAACTGTTCAAAAGAAACTGGTGGTAAAAGAATATTTCTGTTTTGGTTATACAAATATTTTTGCCTTATTTTCAAAATACTTTAGCTTTAGTTATAAACATTGCACCATTGTAGACCAAACCTGAAAAGCGAGCAACACTGTCAGCTCTCATTGAAGTCAACAGGAACTGAGTGTGCACAATACTTTGCAGGATCAGGCCCTTCACATAAAAATATTTTGCGTGTATTTCGCCACATCCTCCCTGACCTTAATTTGTACTGGATAAGCCAATTTGTTAATTCAGCTGAGGTTAGAAATTTGAAACAGAACATAAATTATATTTTTCCAGTCCTACAAAAGATTGGTTTTCCTTCTTGGAAAATGCATTAAGAACAGTGGTCTAAATCAGCACAGAAAATGCAAGATCTGAGCTCAAAGGTCACCCTCTTCTATTAGCACTGTTTTCATGAAAGGAAACAAGAGAAGATTCTGTTCTGCTTTATCTACATTTCAAGGCAAGGAGTTAGTTACAGTGACTTTTTTTTTTTTTTTTTTTTAATGGCCCATTTAGGATAGAAGGAGAAGATCTTCCTGACTTAAACTCCACTGTATTACCAAGAGCCTAGTCCAAACCCTACTGAAATCAGTAAGTCATTCTGTTACCTTCAACAGGCTTTGAAATGGGCTCTACATCTAAGATTTTTTCCCCTCCAAATTCCTGACAAGAAAACATTACTGTTCTGACACAAGTCTCATTTCAACAGGTGCGCAGAACTTTCATTCAAGCCCTCTGGACTTATTCATGTTAATAAGTCTTCTGCTGAACTCCAGGAAAACCCACAAAATTAAGTAGCACTGCTTGAGAATATGTTAGAGAAAAATTTGACCCCTAACTTAAACAAATGCATCGTTTGAGTGTTCAAACTGTACTCCAGACAGAACAATCATCTTTCTCTGTCTCCCTCACTGGAATTTAAATTAAAATGTTAAAAAATGTTTTCTTTACAACATTTTTTAAAATTGTTTAATTATCTTAATACAATTAGGAAATACATAGCCATAGTGGCTAATCAGACTCATGAGAAACAAAAGGAACTTAAAGGAAGTGGTTTAACAAGTGGATTTGAAAATCTCTTAACAAAACTTTGATAATAAATATATAAATGTATCTTAAAACCAAATCAAAGTAGGAAAATCATGCAGTGGTTAAATTGCCATAATACATGTTGTTGCTCTTCACTCTTCTTCATTTTTAATTTTAGAGAACATCTCCTGAATTTTCACTTGTTTGTTTGTCATTACTATTATAGCAAGCTTAGAATTTCGTCCCTTTAACTGCATTTTAATAGCAATGTATTATAGCATGATTTATCAACATATGGCAGGTGGAAGCTGACACAAATTATAATGAAAATTAAAACAGTCATTTATGCAGCAGGCGATTATCATTTAAAAAACATTTATTTGCAGGCTTTAAAAATGAGAGTTTAGAATCAAATGGGTTTAAAATGAAAGTTTTAATGACTGTTACCTTTTTCCTGCAGCCACTCCTCTACAGGCCGGTTATATTTGAAGGGGATTTTCTGTTTTACCATTTGGAACCGTTCACTATCAGTGTTGCCTTTAAAGTTTAAAAAACAGCTTAAAAACAATCTGAAAAGTCAATGACATAGTTAAAACATCCTAGATTTTTTTGGTTTTTTTATGACCTTATTTAGCTATAAATAAATAAGTGCGCATGTATGTACATATATTTGAAAAGAGAGAGATTTATCTTTAGTAAAGTGGAGAATAGTTATGCTTCCAATCGCCTGAGGTTCTGGAAGGTCAAAGAAATTAAATCCCACGAAAAAGATATCTCAGATTCTCCTCAGAGTATTTTTTTATCCATATTGGTTAGAAGGCACGTGTAATTTGTCTGCGACGTGAGCCCTTGAGTGAACTCAGTGCCATGAGTTAAATTTTGATCAGGCTCTAGATCTGATTGCATAAGGACATGGCACAAAAAGTCAGTCACGGAAACACATATTTAGTAGTAATTTGAAAAACGTTCTTACACTAGTAGAAGACATATGTTAAAGCTAGAAACCCAGTAAATAGGAAAAAAGAAAGGAAGAAAATATAAGAAATTGATGCTGAAAGGACATAATAGAATTAGTTTAAAAAAAACCCAAACCCTTAGAATGGGAAAATAGATAGGAAAAAAGGGAAGTAAGATTTAAAAACAGGAAGAGCTGCTAATTAAGGATATGTGAAGACTTGTGTTCAGTTACCGAAGATTCGAGCCTGTTGCCAGAATAAAGCAGAAGCTTAAAAACTAATTTAAATAAAAGCAGAAATAGTTAGCCAAGATGTAAATTCTGGCAAGTGCAGTTCCATTGTTCCATGTTGATGGATAACAGTATTATCCAGTAAAGTGTGTTTAGAAGGAAAGCTCTTATTAATTGTACAGAGAGGATAAGGATTCCCACAAAGTCTCTGTCCAAACTCCCTGGCTATTAGAAAACTGTACAGGCCAGATGGGTTGGGACAACCTCTAGTAGAAAGCAGGAGCTCCGTTTGACGATGTTAGGAGTGACAGTGAACAGGTACCATCATTTTGCTTTTTCATTTTCTTCAGCTACAGTTCCTTTCTGGTTTTTACTTCAATTATTATTTTTACGAAAACCTTTCAGTCAGATAGGCATAAAAAGAGTGCATCTTTTACAAGCGTCATTATAATATTGTAGAAAAATGAGTAAGCCCCCAGCTTACTGAAGGAATGCTACCATGAACAGAAGTTCAGTAGATCAGTTGTGCTCCAATACGTGTTTCAAATAAACAGCAGGCCAAGAGTGAGCCACTGCTCTGCACAATTTGCAATACCGCCTTTAAAGTCCCACATGTAAATAACTAATGTGGCTTCATATATATTTGACTTTCTGAAATAGATGCTGTAATCTTTTTTTAATGTAAACACACACCAATGAAAAAAAGAAATTACTAAGTAATATCAGTCCACCCAGTCAACAGCGAACAACTCCATTCTGCAAGGATTATGACTGGTAGATCTCGTATGTTCAGTAATCCTTACTGCCTTACTGTTGCTCAGAAATGCTGCCAGTCTGTATGAAGCACATGCTGACTACAGCTGTGTTCTGCAGCAGCATCTTGTTACTGCTTTCTAGAACAGGTGAGAGACATTATAGCAACCCACTAGCTATAATCCCAAAAGGATTCACGTGAACCAACCTAAATTTAATCATCATCTATATCTCTGTAAGATCAGCGGTAAGGAAAACAGCAATTCGGATTTGGGTTAGTATCTCCAGCTATAAAGATGAACATTTAGGAGCCTGGCTGCTTATTTGGGGCAATAGGTAAAGCAAGGCAAAAACATTTAAGAACAGCTTTACTGGCCCAATTCCTTATTACTTTCCTGGAAAGTCATCTACTTTTTACCTTTCTTGTAGCAGATTAATTGTGGGAATCTGTTATTCCCCATCATAGAAATATCTAAGTAAGCTGCAGCTGATACACACTAATGTTCCAGTTTCTCTATTGCACCTCAGATGCCTGCCATATACTATTGGTTATTTGGATAAACTAGAAGGAAAAGATAAAGTATTGAAAACACTCTCTGTCAGTAATTTATCAAGTCATATTAAATAATGTACCGTGGTGGTTTGGAGTCACTCACAGACATTAAGTTACCTTTAAGTACATTCCCAGCTCTCATAATTCATATCAGCACCAACAAAAAGTCAGTTCTGTACTTCTATGAATACAGATTCCTAAACAGAAAATTTGAATCACATTCAGTGTGGGGTCCAAGAAAAAAATTGATAAAGAGCAGCTGAGGTAATATAAACAACAAAAACAAACAAACAAAAATCATACCTAAAGCTAAAGAGACAGTAATATTAAGGAAAGAATTATATTTTATCTGTTTATTCATAATAAGCTGATGTCTAATATAAGCTGAGGTCATGTAGATCAGTTGTTTTTCCACTTTCTTAACCTAAAGGATAGCTTCCTTTCTTGCAAATTCTCTCATTCATTTAAGCCTAGGAGAAGTCCTTACTCACAGGATAGGGAAGCAGACCCTCTAGTTTGGGGAGAAGAGAAACAAAATTAAGTCAGCCTCACTATAAAAACTATTTCTTTTTTAAGATCAGTTAACAAGGCACACAGTTTTTCCATTAGACCTTTTATCAACACACTCCTCCATGCTCACCAAACTAGCTAAGTCTCGTAAATGCAATCATTAACAATCTGCATCTCCTTTAGGATATTTTTGTTCTGTTGCAGTGTGTCTAATAAGAAAGGACTCCTAGGTCCTGAAAGATACTCCGGAGGCATTTCAAAGGCACTTAAAGACCTAAATTTCTCTGTCAACACAGATTTGAACACTTACAGAGAGGCTGCTACTACATCTATATTGCATGTGATAGAGAAAGATAATTTCAGTAGAAATGGAGGTTATTCCCCACTTTATAGAGTGGACTGAGTTAGGACTACTGCTTAGATGAGTGCATTGATATAATATTGATGGGCAAGCGCATTTTCTGTAGTCCCAAAGAAATTCTATAACGCTATTTCCTAGCAACAAAAAACCCCATTGTCTTCATTTGCTATGGGTGGCAATGAGATCTTTTTCAGATTAAAGAAAGTTCAAAGGAACCTCAGAGTCAGCTAGCCTGGAGATCTTCTTTCTCGGTGTGGAAGGCTGACTGCAGAAAGAAAAAATGTAATGGATTGAAATTTCTCAGAAGTAGGGCATTTGACAAGAATAGACCAACGAGACCAAGGCAAAAAAAGGAAGTGGGACAATTATAGAAGAAATGACAAGGAAAAATGGATTTGTTAGAACTCTAGACCTTCAAGAAAGACAGAAACGACAACTATTCCCCACCACATCTTTAGAAACTTTTTTTTTTTAAATCAGGTTTAATTTAATTTTATTGTTCTTATTATTATGCAGATATATTCAGCAAGATTAAAATACATATAAAAATCATACCTTTAAAAGCTATGAAAAATTGAAGGGCATTAGAAAATTCAAATAGGTTTAAATTGCAACATTAGTTTCTGATCTATTATTTTTTGTTTTGTTTTTAAATTTTATTTCAGACATAAGTAGGAATGATTTATAAAACATGTGCATGAGAATGTATTCACTCATATAACCAGTTACCACGGTGAGTTAAAGAACAATTTTTTTCCTTTTTAAGTGCTGAGGATAGCCATTAAATATAACCAGTAAAACAATACAATTACTAAATTAATACTGACTTGGAATAGTCCTTTAAAAAAACAAACACACCATTTGATATGAGAGCTCAAAAAGGAAATATCATGGTTTGCAACACGAAGTAACACAAGTTCAATATGATGTAAGCCAATTGGACCTTTGACAATTGAGCCATGATGTGATTAAGAGGCGTTCTTGTCCTTCTTCATACAGAGAAGTTTTCAGTAACAATCTTTTTGTGACCTCAATGCAATTCCTTTCTAGAGCTGAATGATACACATATTCAAACAACCCCTTCACATAACTAATGTAGATCCCCTCTTTTTTCTCTTTGAGTCCAACTCTGATTCAAGGCTGTACTTCAGAATAGAATACACAAGATAGAGTAATTTTAATTTATCTTAGAAAATACTCCCATAATTCTTCTGCATTCAGAATCAATGTGGGTCTCAAAGGTCTGCAGGATATAATTTTTTAGAGTTAAATTGTGTTGATTAGTTTTGCTACTTGTGATTTGCTAAATATTTTTCCTCCCATAGGTTCTAGTTTCTAAGAATAATACTCAATAATAAGATTCAAGTACCAATAGGAACTGCTCATTTAAAATAAGTTTCCTCCTTTTTCCTTCATCTGCATAATAAGTTCCTCTAATCAATATGACTTAGGATCTGCTCAACAACTTAGCTTCTTCTAAAGAACCACACCCCATAAATGCATTCTTTCACTTATTTTTGTTTATTTTTCATGTAAAAATTCTAAAGCAAAGCCAAATGTGAAGACTAGGATTTAAAAAAGTCTTTTGTCTTATTCACGACTTACATTCACAATTAATAGAAATTCTGCTGCACCTCCCAAGTTTTTGAACAAACTGATAAGCAACCAGGCCCTCTTGACCTCAAGGGTTTTAATGGTAAAATTTTGAAATCTTCTGGATCCTTGAATCCTGATTAACCTAAATATTCAAAATATTTCAACTACAACAGAAATTCCTGAGGATTAAATACTTTGAAGAGGAATATGGCACAAGAATTGTTGTGTTTTTTTTTTTTTTTTTTTTGGATGCTCCCTCTCTCCCCCAAGAAAACCTGGCATCTTAATCATAAATATCAGAACCTATTTGTTAGTTGTGATCAGTTGCTAGTTTTCTGTCTTTTTTCTAAAGCCCTCTGTATCCCTGCTCTACAGTCTATACAGATAAATAGAGCAGATTCACTACGAACTTTAGCTTTTGATAATATCCAATCTAGACCAAACTAAAATGGAAAAAAAAAATCCAAAATAATTTGCTTGTGCTAATTTCTACTAGCAGTTCTCAGAGGAAATACTTTTGATACAATGCAACAGTCCAGGGGAAGAGAGTTTAAATTTGCTCATGGACAAAAGAGAATTTTCTTCCAAAACCCTTTGGTGCTGGATGATGTTTTGCTTTACTGTTCACAGTTTCTTAAAGAAAACAAACAACCTTTATTGCATTAAGCTTATCTCTAAACCAATATGGATTTCTAAGCCAAAGAAAGTACAAGAGCAACTGAAACTCTGAAAGATGTTGCTACTTGGCCTAGATACAAATCATGATGATTTACTTCCTCTTGGATGTGAAAGAGAAAATCTGAAAGGTTCCGGCAAATTGCACTGTGCAGAAAAAAAAGGACTCACTTTCAGGTGGAATATTAATCCAACCTAATAAAAGTCTGTGAAGATGCTAAAAAGAATACTGTAGGAAACACTCATCTGCTCTAAACTAGTCAAAGGCTGTTCTATGAAGAGACACTACAGCAGCGTTTTCCTCATTACTTCTAAGTCTCTAAAAAGAATGAGACATTTATCTAATGGGCAGTTATTAGAAGAAAGGTGCTTCAGTGATACTAATGATTTAAAAAAATATCTTGATATCAGTGTTCAAGGTTTAAAATGATTGTACCTTTTTTCATTTATTGTAGGTGGAATTTCAGTAGGAGAAGGGCTTGTAAACAGTGTTTGGTAGCTCAGTTCACCAAGCAGCCTTTAAAGCCAGCTTCCCTTGAGTTTCTTTGGATGCCCATAATCTCACTCAGATTGACATACACTCTAATTCACATCATGGGAGAGAAGCTGCCTCCTACAGCATGCAAAGTTTATCTCTGAAGGCTAAATCCTCTACTAATATAAAGTGTCTCAGTTCAATTCAGCCCTAAAACTCTCCTAGAGCTGATGCTGTGTGCACTGGAAAAGTAAACTTGAATGCATCATGCAGAAGCTACCATTTTTCCCTAATATCTAATAAAGGGCAGATAAGTTTCTGAAGCGTGTTTGTAATTGGCACATACTGAAGCTCTTTAACCACTTCCATTTTCAGGCAGCTGTGCTTAAAAATTACAGTATACTGAACTGCCCCATTTTCACATACTGTTAAGTACATATTTTGTTTTAAATCTATGAAGTACAACCACCATTTGTTCATATTTTGTATTCAACCAGAAAACTGAAACAAGTCTATTAATAAAGGACTAGAGTCTATTAGTAAGACTAGAACCTTATTTCATAAATCAGAAAGGAATAAAAACACTACAATCAAGTTTTAGCATCAGGTCTGTTAATGTATAGCTGTTTATTTTTTTGTGTTACTGTAAGACTATATTATGGTTTATGTTACGTAACATAAGGAATGGTTGCATTAAAATCAAAACACATTAAAAATCTCTACTTACAATTGCTTTTAGAAAACATTTGAAAAAAGTCCAAACCTGAAACCACAGAAGTGACATACAGAAATGAAACAGGATGGCCATGCAGCTAACTGAAATAGCTATGAGGCAGGTGATCTGGAATCTTTCTACCTACCACAAACTATCCCTCTACAAATTCTTGCAAACCTTCAGTCTTGCCTTGTGTAACAAAGGGTGCCATAGAAGATTAATTTAAATTTGGGATTTTACTTCGTTTGATGGGATTGAAGACTAAACATTGTTCAGCTTTGCTTCAGTTCTTGTATTTTATAGTTTTCCTCTGTCTCCACTGTTCAATAAAGTTGCATCTTTTGCTATTGAATTCTCAATTTATTTATTGTCCTCATTTTCCCCTTAGTCCTGGATGCCCTTGAATTTATCTTCAATTCCCTCTCATCACATTGTTTGCTGGAAGCAACACCTTTCCTTCCGTTCATCTCACTGTGAACTAGAGTTAAAAGCTGACCTTCACACTGCAACTCTCCCCAGCTCACTGCCCTCATGACAAGAGACAACAAGGTCTTGGTAACATAAGTACTAAAAGTAAGAGAGAGAATTAGCAAGCAAGGCTACAACAGCAAAAGCTGCTCAGGCAACTGGAGTTCTTTCCAAGTTTCTAGTGCCTCAACCAAAAGCTTTACACTGCTGCCACTCTCTATTTTATTTAATCTTTTTTAGCCTAAAAAACTTGGAGCCCTAATTCAAAGCAAAGCACTATTCAGTCCAAAATCATGGGGCAATTCAAACTAGGAGATAGGAGTTTAAATATCTGTCCAGAAGGTATAAGTAGCATGGGCTACCACGACATTAGTAAGACTAAAGAAGACTCGGAGAAGTCATCTAATTCACCACTGTGCCCCAGAACAAGATCAGTAACATTTCAACTTCCCTTTAATTAGTCTTTCAATCCTGTTTTGGATGACAAGAAAATGAGTGCCTTACCCTCAATAATTCTAACATAGAAGCACTATAGAATAACAGATTTAACCAGGGCAGAAAAGACCTCTGTGATCATTGAGTCCAAGTTCCACACCCAGTCTCTTCTTAAATACCTCCAAGGATGATAATCCACCACCTCCCTGGGCAGCCCATTCCAATGTCTGATCACTCTCTCTGTAAAGAATTTCTTTCTAATGTCTAACCTAAACCTCCCTTGGCACAGCTTAAGACCATGCCCTCTTGTCCTACTGCTGGTTGCTTGGGAGAAGAGACTGACCCCAACCTCACTCCAACCTCCTCTCAGGTAGTTGTAGAGAGTGGTGAGGTCTCCCCTGAGCCTCCTCTTCTCCAAACTAAACAACCCCAGCTTCCTCAGCTGCTCCTCAGAGGGCTTGTGCTCCATTCCCTTCACCAGCCTCATTGCCCTTCTTTGGACCCTCTTCAGCACCTCAGTGCCCTTCCTGAACTGAAGGGCCTGGAACTGGACACAGCACTCAACGTGCTTAGTGCCGAGTACAGGGGCAGAATTGTTGCCCTGGACCTGTTGGCCACACTGTTCCTGATACAGACCAGGATGCCATTTGCCTTCTTGGCCACCTGGGCACACTGCTGGCTCATGTTCAGCTTACTGTAGATTAGAACCCTCAGGTTGCTTTTTTCCTGGCTGCTCTCCAGCCACTGCTCTCCAACTCCCCTCCAGCCTGTAGCGCTGCAGAGGGTTGTTGAAGCCAAAGTGTAGGATCCTGAACTTGGTCTTGTTAAACATCATACCATTGGATTCAGCCCATTTATCCAGTCTGTCCAGGTCCCTCTGCAGAGCCCTCCTACTTTCCAGCAGATTGAAACTCCCCCCAACTTGGTGTCATCTGCAAATTTGCTGATGATGGACTCAATTCCCTCATCCAGATTATCAATAAAGATATGAAACAGGACTGGGCCCAACACTGACCCCTGGGGGACACCACTGGTGACCGGCCACCAGCTGGATGCAGCCCCGTTCACCACCACTCTCTGGGCCTGGCCCTACAGCCAGTTCTTAACCCAGCATAGAGTGCCCCGTCCAAGCCATGGGCTGCCAGCTTTTCCAGGAGTATATTATGGGAGACAGCTTTGCTGAAGTTTAGATAGTCTACATCCACAGCCTTCCCCTCATCCACCAGGCAAGTCACCTGATCATAAAAGGAGATCAGGTTGGTCAAACAGGACCTGCCTCTCCTAAACCCGTGCTTGCTGGGTCTGATCCCTTGTCCATCCTGTAGGTGCAGTGTGATCGTACACAGGATGATCTGTTCCATAACCTTGCCAGGTACCAAGGTCAGGCTGACAGGCCTGAAGTTTCCCAGGTCTTCCTTCTGGCCCTTTTTGTGGATGGGCATCACGTTAGTCAGCTTCCAATCATCTGGGACCTCCCCAGTGAGCCAGGACTGGTGATAAATGATAGAGAGTGGCTTGACAAGCTCTTCTACAAGTTTTCTCATCACCCTGGGATGGATCCTATCTGGTCCCATACTTATGAGGATCCAAGTGGCTCAGCAGGTCACTCACTTCTTCCTCCTGGATAACAGGGGCCCTATTCAGCTCCTTGTCATTGTCTACCAGCCCAGGAAGCCAGTCGTCCTGAGGATAACCTCTCTTCTTGTTGAAAACTGAGGCAAAGAAGGTGTTAAGTACCTCAGCCTCTTCCTCACCTTCGGTGACTATGTTTCCCTCTGTGTACAACAAAGAATGGACATTTTCCTTGCCTCTCCTTTTGCTATTGATGTATTTATAAAAACACTTTTTGTTTTCCTTAATAGCAGTGGTCAAATTGTGCTTTTGTCTCTCTAATTTTCTTTCTATATGAAAACTACATTCTTAAACACTTCATGAGTTGTCTGCCTTTTTTTCCAAAAGCAATAGGCTCTCTTTTTCCCCCTAATTTCCTACAAAATCTCCCCGTTCAGCCAGGCCAGTTGTCTTCCACACCGACTCACCTTTCAGCACATAGAGACAGCCTGCTCCTGCGCCTTCAAGATTTCTTTCTTGAAGTGTGCCCATCCTTCCTGGACCCCTTTGTTTTTAAGGGCTGTTTCCCAAGGTGCTCTCTGAGCCAGCCTCTTGAATAGGCCGAAGTCTGCCCTCCAGAAATCCAGCGTAGAGGTTTTGTTGACACCGTTCCTTACTACACCAAGTATTGAAAACTCTATAATTTCATGATCACTATGGCCCAGATGCCCTCCGACCACCATATCTCCCACCAGCCCTTCTCTGTTTGTAAACAGCAAGTCTAATAGGGCCCCAGCCCTGGTAGGTTCATTTATCAGCTGCAACAGGAAATTGTCTTCCATACACTCTAGTAATCTCCTAGACTGCCTCTTCTCTGCTGTGTTGAGTTCCCAGCAGACATCCAGCAGGTTAAAGTCGCCCACAAGAACAAGAGCTGGCAATTTTGAAACCTCCACCAGCTGCTTTAGAATAATTCATCACCCTCATCATCTTGATTGGATGGTCTATGACAGATTCCCACCAGGGTGTTGGCCCTGTTGGTGTTCCCCCTGATTCTGACCCATAAGCATTCAACCTTATTATCACTGACCTCGAGTTCTAGAGAGTCAAGAGGCTCTCTTAACAAATGAAGCCACTGCTCATCCTCTCCTACCTCACCTATCTCTTCTGAAGAGCATGTAGCCATCCATTGCAGCATTCCAGTCATGCGAGTCATCCCACCGCATTTCTGTGATGTTGACTATGTCATAGCTTTCCTGCTGCACTTTGGCTTCCAGCTCCTCTTGCTTGTTTCCCAAACAATGTGCAATAATGTACATGCGCTTCACCTGGGCTGCTGATATCACTCCAAATCCTGGCTTTCCACCCTTAGGCTCTTCTCTGGAGAGCCTGGTTTCAACCCCTTCCCCCTTCAAACCTAGTTTAAAGCCCTCTTGATCAGCCCTGCCAACTTAAATGCTAGGGTTCTTTTGCCCTTGCTAGATAGTTGAAGCCCATTCGACTCTAGCAGGTGTGATACCATGAATTTTGCCCCACGATCAAAAAAACCAAAATTCTGCTGGTGGCACCAATCCTTTAGCCACCTCTTGATAAAGTGGATTTTCCTACTCCTCTCCTCATTCATCCCTGTTACTGAAGGAATTGAGGTGAACATCACCTGTGCTCCTGTCCCATTGACTCAAAGCATCACAGTCCTTTTTAATTGCCCTGGTACCTCTTTTATCAGTCTCATCACTGCCAATCTGTACTACCAACAGTGGGTAATAATTTGAGGGCCAAAATGTGCTCAAGGAGTCTTCTGCTAATATCCTTCAACCTGGCCCCAGGAAGACAGCAGACTTCCCTGTGCAGTGGGTCTGACTGGCATACAGGGCCCTCAGTTCCCCTCAGAAGGGAATCGCCCACTACAGCTACCCTTCTTTTTTTCTTAATAGTTGCAGTTGTGATTCATCTAATAGATGGGATGCAACCGGGAGACCATCCAGACAGATCTTTTTCCTGAGTGTCATTTATCTGACTCGCTAGGTCCAGGGCCTCATACCTATTCTTTAAGGGCACTCAAGGAGGTGATGAGGGTCAGGAAGTGATTCTCTTACCTCTCTGACCAGGCACCTGTTTCCATTCTAGCCATCTACTTGGTCTGGTCCATCTGCCTGATGGTAAGAGGGGCAGGGCTTCTCTGACTCTTGCTGAACTTGTTTTGGGGTCGAAAGGGTGCAACTCCACCAGTCTACTTCCCTTTCACTTTCCCTAATACTCCTTAGCCTCTCTACTTCTTCCTTAAGCGCTGCCACTAAACAGAGCAAATAATTCAGCTGATTGCACTGTATGCAGGTGTCTTTTGCAAAACAAAACTCAGACTAGTAAAGGTGGAAGAAGGTTAATCAGACTTTTTCAAGCATGCAGAAGAAAAAAAAGTACTGTGAAAAATGTGAGTAAAGTCTTATTTTATATATGCAGATTATAATTAATCATTTCAGCTCTATAGAAGCTGAGGCCATGGGCATGAAATAAAAGCAGTCTGCTTTAGTTCTCATTTGAGCTATACTGGAAAACTGTATTAGTGTACAGTATAGAGAAAGCAGTTAATAGTTCAACCTTTGTAAAAATATGAAAGAATTTGGGTGTCTACATTACTAGATGTCTGAGATGTTTTGTAAGGAATGTGTAAATAATTGGGTTTTTTCACTGACCAGATCCAAATTAAGCACCATATCAGGCAGTCAAGGCTAAAGTGACTATTAAAGAACAACTGAAACTATGTATTGATCTTTCAATTTTAAACAAGAACAAATTTCATTTTGCAGAAAGAAATATGAAATAGAGATCACAATAAAATCCACTGCTACTGTCCCCACATGCCGCTTCTTTGATTCCCTTGTGGAAGGTCACGATGTGATTTATACAGCACCGTGGGAAAAAGCAGCAATAACCAAATGCTAAAAGCACTTAATTTGTATTGACACTTTAAATTCTATTAACTCCTATTTATCTAGAGGTTGCTTATCTGTTTTCTGTATTATGCAAAATCAAGACAGAGACATACTGAATCTAGATTACATATTCTGAGTTAGGCATTGGAGCTACGAGAGTGCAACTATTTTGCTTCCAGGAGCAATGCGAGACTGAAAATAGTATAATTGCCTTTGCATGGTGAATGGTCTAAGGTAAGAAAATTTGTGGCGTTTTACCTGCTCCATGAAGAGTCGGTGGCTCACTATCACAGCCTTGCAAACGAACACTGAGGTAGACAGCTAGCTTAGGTCTGACACAGTCAGCATGGCCGTATGATCAGAAAGAGCACTGATTCCTGCAGAACCACTTGGGGCTCAGTGCTCTGTGCTCCCCATTCAAGAAGGATTCCTCTTTATGTTTATCAGGCATCACACTGAAACTAAGACTCCTTGTTGGAAGGTGCCAGCAGGAACTCCAGTATCTGCACAGGAATCGGATCAGTTCCAGCAGGACTTGCAGTCTCTCCCCTTGGGCTGCCAGTGATGGAGCTGGGTTGGCTCCACTAGAAACCTTCAGATGTTTCTGGATCTCATTTCACTGTGCACATATTATCAGGGAGATAGTATGAGGAGCATGCATAGTCCTTTCCCATGAATACAGTGCTGACCATAGGGAAGTTGCTTAGTAAGTGATAAAGATACAAATTCATTGGCCCAGAAAGATTTTCATACTCAGTGAATTGTAGAATATTTTCCATTTAAGCCCTCCAAGGTAAGGTAAATTGGTGCTTTATCCCTAGTTTACTGTTTGGAAAACTGAGCCACGGAGTGATAAAAACATTACCCAAGACCACAGGGAAGGGCATCTCTATAGCCAAGGCCAGGACTTGGGAACTTCTGGCTATGACTGGCCCCTTTCATTTCTGACCATCCTTTCATACAGTTGCTTTGTTTCAGTCCACAGCATTGAATTCTAATGATTTTGTGCTTTCCAGTGCCTTCAGAGTGCAGGGAGAAGACTGATGTGGATGTGTGAGCCCCTTCTGTCACTGCACGTCAGCACATCAACCTGGGATTACAGCTGGCACTGTTCTTTCTGCAGGCAATGTGATCAAAAAAGCACAAAGTTGTTGTTCAAGTCTGATCCCTCAGGCCAAATGTTTGTTTGCTCATTCTTACTGTGCACACGTGTGGATGAGAGAAAGACAGAGGCAGAGTCAGTGAGAAAAGAAAGAAAATATAACAACTCTGTTTGACCAGGGGAACTGAAACAGAACTATCCTAGGAGAGAAATGTAAATATATTAATGTCTGGGATCTCACTGCACTTGCACTGTCTACCAGGATTCTGTTTAGTCTCCATCTTTCTCTGCACTACATTATACAGGCACATTTTATATACCATCTAATGACTGGATCAATAGTAATTGGTTGGATGGGGCTCTGAGCAATGTAGTCTAGTGGAAGGTGTCCCTGCCCATGGCAGGGGGGTTGGAACTAGAAGATCTTTGAGGTCCCTCCCAATCCAAGCCATTAAGATCTTACATCAGCAAAGGAGAAATTTATCAGAAATCTTTGGTGATAATGCTTATGCTTGGTACCTGAACACTCATACAATCAAAGACCAGTGGACACAAACAGATGAGAACAGTTCCTAATATCTGAGGATTCAGCAGCTAGGATACACATGTTTATGAGAAGCTGTTTATTTTGGCACGGATTTGTTAGCAAGACCAAGATATCAGGATATACCTCTGTCTCTCAGTATATAATTACTATTTATGGAAAATGGTATAGTGATGATTTTAGAAAGAAATGTGCTGGATGTCAAAGAAATATAAGGAAAAAACACAGGGCTTGAATCTGTTTTGCACCATAGTATCTCAGGGACTGGGACTCAAAGGCCTGTTGTAAGTATAAGAATGCAATGCCATTTTTTAGGGAGTTCCCTCAGCCCAGGGGTTTTACATCAGATACCAAAAGGGTGAGAACAACTAGGCAGAAAGATGGATCAGTGCCCTATGGATACTGTATCTTAACATTCTTTAAGTGATCATTCTGACATAGAGCAAGCCTAGGACTGAGGAATCTTAAAGCTCATTTCTTCATGAGTTACAGTATATGCCATGCTACCATTGTAAAAGGTTAATAGAACTTTTCATAAGCATTCACTCTGTATTGCAAGAATTTATCTTAAAAAGAATCCTAGTCAATAGGACTAAGCTAAGAGGAAAGAACTGAGATTTGAGAATCAAGATCATAAATGGAAAAAGAACAAGAGAAATGGAGAAAAATTACAGATGCCACTAAACTGCCTAGGTTTTGGTTTGTTATTGTTTAAACTTGGCTGAGCAACATGGTCACAAGACAGCAGAGTAGCTTCTATGAAATTCCAGCTGGAGAAGAAGTGGGAGTATTTCCACATAATCACATCTCTCTGGATAAATAATGAGGGGAAAAAAGGAAATATTTGCTTTTCAACTGAGTAATATAAATTTAATGACTGTAGACATGATATAAACAAACATATTTTGTGTGACCCCATATTTCAGATCACAAACTAAGCATCATAATAGGGCAATTTCTTAAGAATGAAATCTTTTGTGGCATATTTTTGTTGTTGCCGAGGTGGGTTACTATAATTCTCTGGAGCATTAGACACTTGGCTGCTCTCAGGCTTAAGAAGCTTGATTAGATGAGAAGACTCTGGAAGAACAGAAAAGATCCCAAATCCAGGACAACTGGACAGAAGTGTCATTTTGACCACTAAAGCAAATTTTCTTCTGATGTATTTGGTATTCACCTGTAGATTTGACATACTGGACATCTAGTCTGATTCAGGAAGATGTAAGAATGCTGCTACACTAATTCAACTAATAGCATGCAGCAGTATAATACATATTCTTTTGGACAGCACTGACAAAAAGTTTTCCTCAAATTGTCAGCACTTTCTAGTGGTATTTTCTTTATCCAGGCTATAAACAAGATAAAGCATTTAGGCTAAATTAGAACCAGTATTGCCTCTGTGGCATGTATTTACATGTTAGAACAAGCTTTTATGTGAATGTTACTAAGCAGTAATAAAGACTGCCACAGTAGAATGCTTCTTATTTCTTCTCGCCTCTTTCATACATCTCAAGGACTATCTGTAGGACCCTGGGTGGAAATAAGATGGTCGTGGCTACTTGTATGAAGATACTATTCCGTGTGTATCTTCCTTAGGTAAACTTCTTTCATTCCTACTGCTGTTAAATGATACTGTCCTGTTTGTTCTGCTTGGTTACCTTCAAGTCTTCGTAAAACCCATGCATTTCTTTCTTTCTTAATGCCAAGCTGACAGAAATTCCAGTGTTTGATAGACTGCCTCTCACATGGTCTTGAGGTACTTGCTGAAGGTAAGCCTGCAGCTCACTCAGACCGAATGCAGCGTTTTGCAAGAGCCTGGATCCGCTTAGAGAAACAAAACTTCAACATGAGCAATGTGTACTGGAAGCCACAATAAAACCACTTTTTTTTCTTTCTTTCTTTCCTTTCCTCTGTCCTCAAAGACAAAATTTGGAAGACAAAAAAGCCCTACAGCACTTCCATGAAATTCTTTGGAAATGAACCACAGCTTCATTCTTTGTGTAGGAAAGCAAAACATGAAGTACATAAAAGTTAAACTGTGAGCATCATGGCTACATTTATGTAACTTTTATATAATGCCAGATCCTATTCCATCATCCAGTATGGACATAGGTACATTAATATTTGCATAAATTCCACAGTAGGTTTGTTTGGTGGTGACTTAATGTGTGTAGGTTTATATGTCAGTGGATACAGGGGATCAAAACTTGAGTGTTCATACCATGTAGCCATTTTGATCAGTTTTCCAACCTTATAAATATATTATAAATGTTATGGCCCTGCAGTGACAAGCTACAATCAACTCTTGATTTCATCAACTTGTCATGCTTTAATCATCCCTCTTGGCAGATCTTTCAACATATGTCACAGTACTGCCTTCAAAATGTGTTTCTCCAATTCTGTTTTATTAACCCTGTCTCTTTATATGTTTTAGGCTCATTATGAAATGCAGTAAATCTGTCAAAGGCCCTTCATATGCTGTCTCCAATTCATGCTGATAGGAACCATCTGAAAGCTCATTTAAGTCCTGTAAAATGAGTACAATATGAAAAGTCAAGCCCCACAAAAATGTATATGACAAGAAGCCTGGTGATCACGTTCAGCCCAGAGGTCTGATCAAAATTCACTGCTCTTGTTCCTTACTCACTGCCCACTCATAAGGACATTTGAATAGGAAAATATTAAGACTGCAGTGGCATCTGGAAGTACCACAACAAAATCCCTTCAGCTTGCAGATCAAGAAACTTGTCTCATTAATAACTCCAAGTAGTCCAGCACAAGATCCATGTGCCTCTTCATAGAGACAACTGGAGTCAGCCAAACTTCTTACTGTTACCTTGGTTTCAGAAGCAAGTTTTCAGAAGTGAGATGATAAGAGCCTCGAGTCTGAGGGAAGTAAAGGATTGATAAAAGGGCACAAGAAGGCAAAACTCAGATTTTTTGAGAGGCTTGAAGGGGGGAAAGAAGAGAGAATGAGATAGCAAAATCACTCTGCATGGGAGAGAGCAAATTTGGGTGGGAGGAGCCAGGTTCCACAAAGTACAGAGAACTAGTGGTTTTCTCTAATAAATCTCAGTTACCAAACATTTGGAAATCACTGAAGTAGTACAATATGAGATGTGCAGGAGTACTGTGCAGGGGCAAGTACAAACTTAGAAAGGAAGAACTTGTTGCAATGACTCAGACATCCCAGGTAGTTCTACTATTAAGTTTGCCTTGTTAATGTCCAGTCAGCATTAGACTTTGGATCACTGGGATCAAGAGAACTAATAATCAGAATATTACACATTATTTACAGTGTCAGCACACATTTCAGCTGAATAAAGAATATGTAGTCTTCTCTTAATTTCCCCAGTGATATTGCTATTACATCATTTAAACTTATCTTCTCCATCTTGTCTAATGCATTATAAATCAAATAAAGCAAAGTTGGGAGAGGTAACATCCCACTGATAATAGTTTAAAAATACAGACAAACTTTAAGAAACACAAGATCTTAAAAAATTACAGAGGGAGAAAACTAAAATGTCACTGATGAAAAAAAAAAAGAATAATTTATATATTGAGAAATGAGGCTGCATTTTTCAAGTGTATTGGACTGACTCACAAAGACAATTCATCTTCAGTAATTCAGCCTTGGGTATAATTGAAGACTCTAGAGGCATCACACACTGTTTGTCCATAATTAAAGCACTTGTATTTCCTAGAAGATTAGTGTTAACTCTGTTTCACAAACAGAAAGGTTAAGTTACCCTCATTTGATTGGTCAACAGGTAGTAAAACACAGATCAGAGAGAAGTTGTCTCAGTCCCCTGCATCACTTTTGGGAAATCTACTGTCTCCCATTCCAGCATAAAGCCACTGAGATGAACCTAAGATAGCATGCACAAAGAATCTGGATGCAACCTTGTGAGACCCTCTGCTTCAAGGACAAGATGGGGATAATATATAAAATCATCAGTCATGGGTGGGAGCTGTTTCCTACAGCTCCCCTTTATGCTTTCACCAAACAAATCCCTGCTAAATTTTGTCTTTAACAACTACAACAACCACTGGGTTATCTGAGGAAATTCCTCATCATAACAAGCCCTTGTGTGTTTTGTGTAATTCCTTTACAAATAACCTTGAGCCTTCTGTATGTCCTCTTAATATCTCAGGAGAGGATCTCACTTTCTCCTCCTCTCTTCCTCTCCTACCTGTTTCCCTCTCCCCCCCTCCAATTATCTCTTGCTGTCTTCTGGGTGGTTATGTTTAATCTCAGGATTAGGCAGAAGCCTGCAGTTTACCTTGAACAGCTTATCAGCTTCCAAGAGACATTTACAGGGAGAGAAAGACTCCAGTTTTGATAGCAGTAATTGTATTTAGCTTGTAAGATACAAGGCTATTTATCTCACAGCTCTGAAATCACAGAGGGAGAGAAAGAAAATGTTGTTGATAAAAACTAAATAAAACCAAAAAGACTGGAGAAAAGAGGAAGAGAAGAGGTAAAAGAGGAAAAAGACCCTCCTCAGAGTCCCTCTAGTAGAAGGATGAGGTTGGAAATCATTAATCGAAAAGACCGTGCCACTTGTTTGATGAGACTTAAAATATCCAGGGAAAGGTGATAAATGGCTTGAGTAGGACAAGAAATGACCTGTTTCAAAGCAGACTACCAAGTTCCGTAGTCACAGTACTCCTTCAGTTTGCTAGAAAACTTATTGAAAGAAGTAAGTAGGAACTCAGCCAATTTTCTTCCATGAAGACATGGAAGACATGAAGTGCCTGATACAAATCAAGCTACTTCAGAACTTTCCACCAAGCAAATGAAAAAATAGATTGCAGCAAGGGAGAGCTGATGCCTTTCACATTTTAGAAAATGGAGAATCTAAACCACTACCACTTTAACCTGTGTTTCTAGAAAGTATAATATTTCAGACAAAGACTGCCTCACATAGACTCCCAAAGATGTAGTTCAAATTGGATTGCTTTCAAATGAAATTAAACCAGAAGATATGCCCCAAGTGTCCAGTCATCCAGACATCTAGTCCTTGGAACTGGAACTATTCTGAAGGAAAACCTCAGCACAGATATCAGGGTCTCAGATTCAATTTTTTGATTTATAGGTGTGCACTTATCTGACCACACTACAAGCCGGAGCAGTCAGTTCTGCTGTCAAGAGCTAACTGTCCAGCTTTTCCAGAAATCAAACTTTCTCTCAGAAATGTACTTGAGAGGGCAAATGAAGTAGGGGCATAGAGGAGGAATTATTTTTTATTTCATTCAGAAATGCAAATTATTTTAATTTGAAAGGGCAGAGACTACTACAAGAAGGCTGAGAGATCACTCAAGAGAATGATAAAGAGGAAAAATATAAAATATGTAGTGTGTGGATGAACTAATGAATCCTGATAAGAATCCAGTTGTTTAATGCTGTCTTATTTCTTATTTTTAAAATGCATTAAAAAATCCAGGCTACAGCTGTCTTGCTAAATCATGCATCTCTTTAAATGACAACTCCTTCCCGCCTCTTGCCTTCCTTCCTTTAATCTTCTCCTTTAAAACATTACTCCAATTAGACTTTATTTTGGTATCACGGATTCTCTTACTCTACAGCTCCTCTTCAACTAGTTTGGGGTTTTTTTGTGCTGTAGAAATTGTAGCCAGTGCATGGATGAATGAACAGGAATATCAGGCTTATTTTGACACACGCTACAAATCTGGCAACACACAAAGTATTTTTTGCAAGAAAAGTGAGTGAACAGAGAAAAAAAATCTCATGTCTAAGAACTAATGAAAATTTAGGGACTGAAACATCCTAGTCTTCTGTGAAGACATATTTATTTTTAACTATTCTGAAAATTTCTCTAACTGCCTCAAATTTGATAGGTTTATTCTAATTGAAACAAAAACATGTCAGATGCTTCCTCCTCCTGAACTCTTTGTCCAAAATTACTCCAATTTCATCACTAAAAATATTTACTTAGATATAGAGAAGGCTCTTACCAAGAACCATAAAAGCAAGAAAATAACAGTATCCAAGCCCAGCCTGTGTTCTGGGATGAAAAGGATGAAAGCTTATGAGACAACAGAAGAGAAGTAGTCGTGGCACCTGTACCTTAGAGCATAGCAAGAGATTTATACCTTGACTGAGAAATACATTGTGATGACCAACTTAATGAATCAAGCATCAAGAAGTTAGATATCAGTACTGCCTATGGAAAAAGTCATGTCCTTATTGTGTTCTTGAGAGAGAGCAGAAAGGGAGAAAGTAATGCAAATAAATCACAAATAGCTCAATGGTTTTGGCTGAACCATGACAGATGACTTGCCATCTCCCAGTTCTCAGGAACTTTGTCTTAGATACCTGTACTGGGCCACTGTTCAGTCTTACTGTCCAGTAAGAGAAATTCCAGCAGCATTGCAATGACACTAATGATGAGAGATCATCCCTAATGATTTGGATTATTTCAATCACAAAGTTTAGCCAACCTTAGCTCCAAACTAATTCCCTCCAAACATTTCTCTCTATCCCTTGTCCTCACAAGAAAGCATAAAGCTCGTGTTGCAGGTCACTGAAATGCAACTGGATGCTATATTAACCAAAACATTAGTGCCTAAATTGTAAGTCTGTCGCTATTTCATTTTCTTTAACTTCCTTGTCTTTTTTTTTAAGTTTCAAAAATACAGCTTTGGATTATTTTGGTCCCATTGGGCTAGTTTCAGTTAATTTCAACTTAACTGAAGACTGTGTTTTAAGGAAAGCCAATATTCTCTGACTTTGTTCATTTAATGAATATCCAACTTTTATTTGTGCTTTTCATTGAACAAGTAATTATGAGTTGAATGTATAATCCTTCTACAAGTAATAAATTTCAGAAAGGAGCATGGAAATGCCATTCATAATGCAGCCCTGCTGCCTGAAGGCTGTACCATGTGTGACGACAAGGAAGATACATTAGCTAGTTTATAAAATTTGCAAGCATTAGGCTGCAGTACTGTGTGGAAAACCAAGTGCACACGAAATTGTTCATTTTACAGACAACTCAGTGTGTCCAAGCATGCATGTGCTACAAATACAACATTTTTTAGACTGTACAAATAAGTGTGTTTCCAGAATTGACCTGATCCTATGCAAAATGTACAGGATTCCTCATCTACTACTACACAAGTCTGACACAAATCACAGTTTCAGCAGTCTCCAGTTGAAACACACTGGATTAGCCTGGGTCCATCCAGCCACAAAGTGTTTTACAGAATTGAATTTCTGCTGAACACAGGTTTGGTCTTGCGCTCAGTACAAGAAACTATAATACAAATTCGGTCTGTGAAAGACAACAAATTATTAATTTCAAAAGTTACTGCTTAGTCCTTTTTTTAAACCATTAACTGTACAGAAAATGGGATTAATAGGGATAGGTTTCCTGTGGTTATTGGCTCATTGAATCTTTTCCTGAATCTGTGGCATTCATAATGCTGCTCAATTTTATGGATATTCTGGTATTTAATATGAATGGAGATCAACCCACAGTCCTTTCCTCTGGAAGGCCTGGAACACTGCCCTTCTCCTTTTTTTTTTTTTTGTTTTGGTTTGCTTTTTGTTTGTTTGGTTTTTTTTGTTTTGTTTGTTTCTTTGTTTGTTTCCTTTTTTCCATAGCCATGTGGGATCTTTACTTTTTTTGATTTTTGCCCCTTTTTAAATTCAGCTAAAATATCGGTTTGAAATAAATGGGAAAAAATATGGGAGAAACCTGCAGACACACACAGTATGATCCCATAAGCCTTATTTTCACAGAAAGAGGCTGAAAAATTCATCATCTACAAACAGAAAGAAATTGAAATACATGCGCAGAATGGAAAAGGTGTCTGGACGATAAAAGTGTCCTTTCTCCTCAGGGTACAACTGCATACACTCAATACTAGCCCAGAACATGAGATTAATGATGATTCCATACAACCATACATCTTCTAATGAAAACACAGAATATCTTTATCCAAGGCAGAAGCAGAAAGTACTGAGATAGTCTTTGAGTGTGATTTATTTTCGCTTTTAAAAAAAAAAAAAAATCTCTAAAGCATTGAGTTGAAAATTTTGTGTCTTTACACCAGGGACTTACTACAGTAAGTACTGTAAGAAGAAAATTTATTCATAGGGTTCTTAGTGACTATAATTGGCTGCCAAATGGATTGGAGGTATTTTACAAAATAATTGTTGACAGAAGCAGAAGATACTCAGTTGGGCCTTTCCTAGCCCACTTTCCTCTCTAACCAATAGATAGCAGAGCTAGAATCTAACTCAGCATGTCTATCATGGCATTATTAAAAAAGATTTTCTTCACAGAAAAAAGGTTAATAATTGAAGTGTACCCTTCTGCATAAACTTCACCAAAATACTGACAAAGGACCGTGTTAAATATGCGGTAGAAAGCATCACAGCATAGATTCCTCACATTAGGAAACTTTCCTGTGCGCTTTCTGAGGGAGTGGAAGAGATTAAATCATCCCCTTAGAATAATTCCTTAGTGTAACATCACATAAATTAGTACATAACATCAAGTTAGGGTATTTCCTGTAATTTGAGTTTGTTTCTTTTGAACAACTCCTAATCAACCAGTTAGTTAGTGAGTTAGTACTGTACAACCTCGAAAAGAAGAACTGAAAGTTGCTTAGACTTTATACTGGAAACCAACAAGATCATGGCTTGAATTTAGGCAAAAACATGTGAATAAGAAGAATGTGGTTAACACTGGAATTTTTTCCTTGCACCCTTTCTGCCTTTTATAACCACACACATCATCATAGCTCAGCTATCTTATGCACTGTCAGCATCATATACAACAATCTGTTTTTCAGTTGGAGTGAGTTTGACCTTTTAGCATAGTGCCACAAAGTATCACGAGGCTGTGATTTGCCAGTGTTGGGATAAAACATGTGGCCTCAGGAGTCTCAAGAGTGTATCAAGAGCCAGTTGTTCACTATTTCTGGTGGATTTAGAATTAAAATTTACAAAGAGATAATTAATTGTTCCACTGCATTTTGACTTAAAGTTAACTAAGAGTTGTCAGTTTTGGTTAGATAGATGTCAACTTTTGTATTTGGAAACCTAAAAGAAAAAGTGAAATTCAGATGATGAAAAATTAGGAGCCAAGCATAAGGTCTGATCAAATACTTGCTTAATCTTCCACATTCCTTACATTTCAACTCCATATCTATATACACAGTATCTGGGATGCTGCTAGTCATCTCTCCTTCTTGTAAGGTCTGTGAAAAACTTTTCTCCCCTAAATATTTAGAAAAATATCACAAGTAGCAAAACCAAGTTTGTTGTTGTATGAGTTTGTAACTATGAAGAATCAGGATTCACTTAGAGGCCTCTGAAATTGCAGGATCTATGTGCATCATACCACACAGTTGGCAGGCTTATTCTTCTGATGTAAAGCACCACTAGTTTGTTTTCCAGGAAACAGAATATGCACCACCAGGCCGGTCAATTTATTTTCGAGATGAAGTAACAAAGATTTATATAGCAACCAGTTGTTATTAAACATTAATTTATAGGTACAGATACACTTATAGAGAAAAACAAAAAGAAAAAAAAAAATGTACCTGTGGGGTAGTGTTCATTCACTGGCCAGCTGTCAACCTGAAGTGTGGCATTGCCACCATTCCTGGTAAAGCGTACTACGTGGTATTTGCCATCATTTACAGGCGTGCTTTCCTCTTTAATAGAGATATCCACTGTGCCAATATTGAAGACTACACCAATCTTGCCTTGCTCCTAAAATAAAAGAAAAAAAGAAACAAATGTTTTTAAATTGCTGGCAATTAGGAGCATGTTCTTTGCCTATAAATCTCTAACGGGCAATTATGCCGGTAGATGGCACTGAAGAATACACAGAAGCATCATTTTGAGCTTTGTCAGGACGCATTTCATTGGCTCTGCTTCAATATAAACACTGTGTTTCACACTCTACAGAATTCAGCTGAAGACAGTGACTCATTTGTTCCCGTAAAACATCACAGAAGACAGGTGAGAAATAAGGCAACTAAAATCAGGAGATGTGGATAAATAGTTATTTGAGCAACATCTCTACTGATTATTACTAGTCATTTGTTATCCGAAATACAGCCACAGGAAGCCTGTATCCCACTAACTGTTTTGTTCTGTTATTCTGCCTGGGAAACAAACAGCCCTCACCCCAAAACAAATAACTGTGGGATCCAGCAGGTAGAATGCAGTTACAAGATGGATGGAATTAGAAGGGAGAAAAATTTAATTAGCTGACTTTGACAACCTGAGGGAACCTAATTGCTAAAATACCTAAAAGACAGAAGCAGCCAGTCTTTTGCTTTTCTACATCACACACCAAGCAGTGCCTAACCAGTAACACAACTTACATAGTGTTTTCCCAAAACTTTCCATCAGGTACTGACTGAAAGAGAAGAGAAGGCAAAGCCCGTTGTACCAGCTACAACACTTCCTCCTACAGTTTCCCTCATGTGGTTCAAGTAACAACCATATTCAATTACCTTAGATTGTAAAATACATGCCCAGAACATCTTCACATTAGATATCAGGATTTAACACTACTGATTTAAACAGTGCCAGAAATTCTTGCCAATGTACAATATACAGTTAATGGGAATGCATCTTTGAACACTCAACAGAGGCACGGTATGCTGGTGTCAACAATTAGGAAGGTATCTTAGGTGTACTGCACAGATCCAAAACTGTTGCAGAAAGGCAGAAGTAACATGCATCACATAGGAAGCCAATGCATTTGCTAGTCATCAATACTATAAAATTGGCAAAGCTCTGCTGACAGTCTCAATAGAAAAAGCAAGGAAGAAACAACAACAGAGAGAAGATGACCATGTTGTATGCAAATATACCTTCTTCGAAAAAAACCTGACATATACTAAAGGGGTGTGAGACAATTCTGTTATTGTTACTACCTTACATATATGCTTGGTGGGCACAGGACTCCATCCTTCAGGGCTGTTACCCCAACTTTACTACATTCACACTACCAAATCACAGCACTAAGAAAGAAACCTCTCCTCTTGTACTTGAGAGCCATCTCAGATTCCTCTCCTGGATTTACTCCTGTCTCCTGGTATCAAAATGCCTTTTTCTTAAAATGCCCATATGTATTTCAGTTTCTCCGAGAGGCCCTTTCTGATTCCTGCTTTACGTTACATTTCAAAGTTTACTCATACCAAAATACACATCACAACTTCCTTGTCTCTTCAATACATTTCTTTTTTTGACATTTGTTTTCCTAACACCAAATCCTCTAGTATCAAACTAAAACACTGTTATTAGGATAGGAAAGCAAACAGTCCTGTAGCTGAAGAGCTAATGTAATGAATTGTAGTTCAATGACTTGAAGTTTAGCACTGCAACTGTAAGTATCTTTGTTTTCCTCTCATTACAGTGGTTAATTTTAGACTCTGCTAAATGTAAGCATGATAGGAACAGTTTCAAGTACTGCATGAAACACACAGTTTCAAGTACTGTTATGCTTTGTTTGGATGGACTTCCCTTCAAGACATCAGTATTATCTTTATTTTTACACTGGAACATGAGGTAAGTGGATTGCTGCTCCCAACAGATGCATGAACTCAGATGCCATTTGAAAACAACCAACCTTTCTTCTCTAATGCTACCCAAAAAATACGAGAGGTTTCAGTGAACAGAGATTTATTTCAGGTAAAAGCATTGCTGGTACAGATTACCACTTCTTTGATATGTGAAGTAAGTGATCTCTGAACACTGTTTTAGTGAATCTTTTGCTGGCAAGCATATAATTATCTTTACCTGCATAGCAATTAGCAAAGAACAAGTGATTAATTTTTCCTCGAAGACTCAAATACTACCTACTGACCAGGTAACCTGGATACTGATAATGTGGTTTTGCAAGTTGCTGCCCTGTCATCAACCTCCCGAACAACC
Source organism: Pyrocephalus nanus (assembly GCA_038380795.1). Lineage (NCBI taxonomy): Eukaryota > Metazoa > Chordata > Aves > Passeriformes > Tyrannidae > Pyrocephalus > Pyrocephalus nanus. Next base: position 42,630,263 of record CM076265.1, on the reverse strand, counting down.
TGTGATACAGCTTTTTCAATCCCCATCAATACAACAAACTTCTTTTGCAAATGGTGGCTGCTCTGAGAAGAGTTCACCTTGGTCAAGGCATAGCATGAACAGGTAAGATGAAGAGTTGCACCTTGTCTACTGGAAAAGATCACCACCACCACCAAAGAGGAAGGGATTAAGAGGTATTCAGCAGAGTGAATTGAACCCTATAGGCTTAATGAGGCAAAGATTTCCCCACTTGCAAGTGGGGAAGATGATGGGAAGCTCAACTAATCTCCCCTGCAGAACAAGAAAATGTTTCTGATCTCTCCTAAGAGGGAAAGGAGATAGAGCCTTTCACCATTGCCTTTCCTGGGGCTTGAAGGAAAAGACCTATTTAACGGGCTAAGGATAAGAGAGCAAACTGGGAAAGGGCTAAGATTCAGGAAGCAAAGGATTGCAAACTGCCAGTGGCCTTTAGCCTGATTGAGAGAGGAGTGAAATGAACAAACTGATGCTGCCTTCATCCCGAGCACATTGCCAGCCCCTCCCAGAGCCAAGAGAACAAAACCCTTCTAAAAGTAGTGTAACACTTTGTTGCAACTAAGAAATGCAAACATTTGCCTAAAAAAAAAAGCAAAAAAACCAACCAAAAATCCCCATGGGCCTGATGGAAGACCTACTCCAGGTCTCTTCAGACCACCCCTGGGAACTCTTTAACAAAAATTTTGCAGAAGCACAACTTTTAATACTCTTATTTGGACTGAGTAGAATCTTGTAATGAAAACATTTTTATTACAATTACTTGAATAAAACACAATATAACACAATATGCAGAAAGTAGGGCTACTGAAGCCAAACTGCACACACAGACTTCAAGATACAGTTTATTCATGGTATTTTATATCTCCAGGGCACCAGACACTATGAAAAAACAATTAGTTTATGGATTCTTGGCAGCGAAAAAAAAAAAAAAAAGTAATGTAAAGCACAAAGAAAATTCTACAGTAAAGAACAGTGACCATGGACACAGGGGGCAAATCTAGGATTTATTTTCAACATCTCTTCTATCCTAGTTTCCTACACTACAACAACTCATTAAAAGCAGTTTTTACCAAGATCTATCTTCCTTCTAAATCTCGAAGACAAGCTTTACTATTAAACTTTAACACTTCATGATGGACATGACCTTTCATTCTTTTTCCCCACACATTCAGCTAGGGGATTTTCTTTCTACATTACAATACAAAGGTATTGACTAAACCAGTAAGAACGTGACAAAGTTTACTTTAGAGCGACCACCTTTAAAGTTTATTTTGTAGTTACAGAAAAAAAATCCTGATCATACAGCAAGGAAAAAGGTGACTGCAGAGCCACACAGAGCATACAAGTTACATGGTCCAAAAGGGCTCAGGAGAATTTTAACATTTAAGTGCAGATTTTTTCATCTCTGTATCAGTATTTACTGGGCTGCCCCAAAAACTTTACATGAAAAGTCAGTCATTAATTAATGTTTTTGACATCTCCAAGCGACATCAAGTGCTGGCACTATATCTTGGAAAACTGAGAACCATTTTATTTATAAAAAATGAAGTGAACTCAGCATTCAGTCTGTATTTTACTTCTCCTCCTCTTTATTTAAGGCTACTGAGACAAACAGGATTTTTAAAATTTCTCAAGAATTTGCCTTGTGCTGATTTGTCCCATAAAATTGCTGCCCTCAAAAGCCACATTACTGTTCTGTGGCTTACAGTCTTTCTGGAGATAATCTTCTGCCACGATGTCTCTAAGACTTCAGACAAGTAATTATGATCATATAATGGAATGACTGTAGATAAATTATGAGAATAAAAAAAAGCAAAGTGCTTAAAAAAAAACTTGTACAAGGCCTCCCCTTGACCTCTCTATTCTACTCAGGCTCTTGGCAACAGTTTGTTATTATATGCATTGTTATCAAACGTTTTGAACATTATTAAATGATACAGGACCTAATCTACAGGATCAGGAAATCTGCAATTTATTGCTTGCCCTTAAGCATTATTTCACTTCGGGCAACCTTTTCTTTCACATTTTTTGTTAAACAGACGCTTCACCTGTCACAGAGGGGTGATAGTCACCTATCTTTCCAAGCTCTATAAACCCTTCAAATCCAGATATATTTTACTTAAACATTGGTGATATCCTCACAATTCCAACCTGTCAGACCTGAGAGCAACTACAATTCAAGAGAAGCAGGTCCTAAGCTTTTTGCAGTTTCTACTTTCAGCTCCTCCAAAATCAACTCCTTTCCTCTGAAGGGACTTCAGGAACATTTCTGAGGTTTGATATTTTTGCAGGTATGTTTTTTTTCTTTTGTTTCCTCCCATTCAAAGAGAACTAGAGCCTGTCTGCATGCAAATCGTCAGGCCTTTGCTTTCTCCATGCTGTGCCTTTACATTCTGAAGGGATCTGTCTTTCTGCAGGAGATCAAGTAGAAAGAAAATAAAATGGGATTGGCAGTGGTTTTGTAAGATGAGCAGTTGGAGTGTGTTAGAGAGGACACATACATGAACAGCCACATGCACTCTGCTCTGAAAAGGGCTTTACCATTAAGTTTTCTTTTTCTTAATCTAAGATTCAAATAATCCACAATGAAAGTCTATCTTTGTTCCCTGCATGGAGAGAGCATTTCGTTTCAAAAACTGAGAGAAAGAACTCTGGGCATTAGGACAAATCCTACTCCCAGCTGCATCAATATGAATCAATAGCTATTCTGTTGAAGAAACTCGATTCCTACTGATGCAAGTGAAAGCAGAGTTTATCCCTGTATCTTTATATTGTTTTGCTTATTTTTCTAGAGATAAATGTAAAATTAAAAATAAAGCATTTATAAAACATGTCTGAAACCTGACCAGAATCCTGGGGTAACTATATTTTCTCACACTCATTTTACTTCATTATTTTTTAATAGTCATTACTGCACAGACTGCCTCCTCCTCCCACCCTGGCTGGTTCCAATATGGCTAGACATCAGCCCAAACCTGGCAGACAATACTCCTAGTTATTCCTTCCTGCAGATCACTGCTGATTTTACTGCTCTCACTTGAAAGTGATACAAGCTCTTTTAGTAATATAAGTAATTTCACACTGTAGGAAGGTTCTGTAAACTTTTTTTCCCCACAAATGCCACATGAGTACACTTCAACTGGGCTACCCTCTCAATTCAGGAAAATTGCTTTGTTTTCTTACAAACCCAAGCACTGCTCTTCCCAGAATGACTTCCTTCTACTTAGGCTCCTCACAGTTATAGTCTATATATTCAAAAAGAGATTGAACTTCCATTTCTCCCTCTTTGGAATTTTTTTCACTTTATTCTTTAAGACTTGCTTGATTTCCTTTGGGGTTTTGTTTGCCTGGTTGGTTTTTCCTTTTTGCTTTGCCTTAAACATGGTTCTGGATGTTAGTCCAGCTGAAGGATCACTCACTTTTGGTGGTTTAGGGGACCTCGCACAACAGTGCTAAAGGTAGCGAGGTATCCAGGAGAGCCATAGGTATAGATGTATATTCCACAGAGGATATTCATTGATTAGTACAACATCAAATCACTTCCTCTGAACTCTCACTGTAAACAATAACTCAGAAAGTTCTTTGCTGATTACAATCACAGAGTATGCTGGTCCACAGGGATCATCAAGTCCAACTCTTAGTCCTGCACAGGACCATCATCACTCTCTACAACTACCTGAGAGGAGGTTGTAGCCAGGTGGGGGTTGGCCTCTTCTCCCAGGCAATCAGCACCAGGACAAGAGGGCATGGGCTTGAGCTCTGTCAGGGAAGGTTTAGGTTGGATATTAGAAAGAAGTTCTTTACAGAGAGAGTGATTAGGCATTGGAATGGCCTGCCCAGAGAGGTGGTGGATTCACCATCCCTGGAGGTTTCTAAGACGGGGCTGGATGAGGCACTGAGTGCCATGATCTAGTAATCACAGTGGGGTTGGATCAAGGGTTGGACTTGATGATCTTGGAGGTCTCTTCCAACCCAGTTAATTCTATGATTCTATGATTCTATGATCCCCAAGAATCATACCATGTGCCTGAGAGTATCATCCAAATGCTCCCTGAACTCTGTCAGGCTTGGTGCTGTGACCACTTCCCTGGGGAGCCTGTTCCAGTGCCCAAGCACTCTCTGGGTGAAGAACGTTTTTCTAATATCCATCTAAACTTCCCACGACACAACTTCAGGCCATTCCCTTGGGTTTTATCACTGGTCACCACAGAGAAATCAGTGTCTGCCCCTCTTCTTCTCCTCACAAGAAAGTTGTAGACTGCAATGAGATCTCCCCTCTGTCTCCTCCAAGCTGAACAGACCAAGTGACCTCAGCTGTTCCTCGTATAGCTTCTCCTGAAGGCCCTTCACTATCTTCATTGTCCTCCTTTGGACACTCTCTAATAGCTTAATATCTTTCTTATATCGTGGTGCCCAAAACTGCACACAATACTCAAGGTGAGGCCGCACCAGTGCAGAGCAGGCAGGACGATCCCCTCCCTCGGCTGGCTGGTGATGCTTTGCCTGATGCCCCCCAGGACACAGTTGTCCCTCCTGGCTGCCAGGGCATTGCTGACTCATATTCAACTTGCTGTTGACAAGAAAATAGTAAAAAACAGCATTGCGCTTAGAGGACCTTTCTGGGCTGCTGCAACTAGAACTAAATGCACAGCTGGACAGGTCTTTCCAGTATATGCATATCAATGGATTTAAGAAGGGAAAATATAAGAATCTGTGTTTAACACAGAGTATAAGGCAGTTAGTTCTACTCCTCTCTGGCTGGTCATATTTAGTACCATTTTTAATATCACTGAGAGGTAAGTCTGAAATCAGGATTCAATACGTACAAAACTCTAGAGCTGGGTACAGGGAAAGCTTGTTGGATGAAGTCTTCCTTTATTCAAATAACAGTGGAAGGGAAGGAATGCTCAAGTATAAGTATGGCCACCCTGGCAAATATGATAATCAACAAAAGCATCAAATGCTCTTAAAGAAATGACAGGCACTGAAGCTCACCTGACTTGGAAGGTTTTAATCAGGGTGCCAACACTCTACAGTTATCTTGAAAGAAGAAAAAATGTTGTTAAGGGGAAAGGAAGTACACAGGCCAGCTAATTTTGGCTGATTTTTCAGGGCTGTTATAAGGAATAGTAGGTAATTTTTTGTTATATACTGCTTATTACAGCTTCTTTAAGGTGCTGAACCAGACCTACTAAATGCCAGTTACAAACCTATTTATCAGAAAGAATGACATGCATAGAGGATAAAATAAATAGAAATTATTGTCCTTTGGGGGCATGGTTTTTAAAAGAAGCAATTCTCAGAGATACATAATTTATAAGGCTAAAAGGACAATAGATATAAACTAGACTCCTCTAAAATTTCATATGAGGCAATATATCTTTTCTCAATTGATTGTTTGTTAAACTATAGGATATATTTTAGAGCAACACTTATTTGTGATTTGGACATTTAAAGCCAAGGAAAGAAGCCTTAGGTTCATTGCCATTGCTTCTTCGATGAGATTGGCCCAGAGCAGTTTGATCAAAACCTGGCATCTAGCCAAGATCAACCCACCACATTTAGGAACTACAAATATATAATAAAATCATTTGGTAATTATGTTTAAGCAAAGAAGGCACCTTCTGAGAAAGTATATAACTGAATTGTGCCAGTCACTGTCACAGGATTTTTCAGATGCCTAAGATGCGCTCAAAAGTAGACAAATACATGGGAAGAAAGTCAATCAAGAGCCATTGAATACAACAATGCAAATAAAACCTTCTGCTAAGTACTTCCTGAAAAACAGATCGTTATTGTTTCTTTTTACTTTTACTTGCTATATTGAAAAACCATCTAGCATTGTACTTCTATAAATGACTTGTAAGTCTGCGATCAAACCAAAATTTTCTTGAAGGTTCTTACTGATTCTTGTTCACATTATGAAGTGGTGAAACACTGAAACTGGGAAAGATTAATGAGAATCTAATCTTTTCCTTTGAAGGGTTACAAAAGGTAGTTTAGATAAACATTTGTCAAAGCCAGGCTGCTGTATTTAGCCCTGCCTCAGAGCAAGAAAATTCTAAAGCAGATGACTTCAGGTCCCAGCTTCATCTTTACATGACTGCACACCTCTCTCCTCAGCTTTACGGAGCGTAAGAGAAAACCCCCCAGCTCTGAGTTTCTTGCTTGAGAACAGATTTTCCAATCCTTTATTTAAACTTCCCCATGGCCCTTAATTTACTCATATTTACTCCCTTAATTTACTCATACCTTTCTTCAAAAGTAGACACCAAATTTTTTAACTTTAATTTACAAAAATTACAAAATTACTTGGTCTTTATGCTCAAAGACATATATCTTTTGGCCACAATCTTACCATGGAGGTTTATATTTGAGCCTTATTCACCATGGCCAACAGTGTAATTCAGGAGTGCTCCCTGGGAACGTTCCTTATATTGGCAGAGGATCTCTACCCTTTTTTTTGAGATACATTACATTGTTTAGCTCAAGTAGAATGTACACCACTTTCCTTGTTAAGAGCTTAGCAGGCTTTCCAAACTTTCTTTTTGTCAGTTCACTGTTTATCTGGGACAAAGACTGCAATATACTTCTTAATGGCCCGTATTACCACAAAGAAATTGTAGCACAGCAATACAGTGCTACTAAAGCATGTCTTAATCATTCCTGTTCTGGATTTATTTTTTTTTTAAACCAAACATCTTTGCAGTATTACATAAATAGAGTTAGCAGTGGGATGTGAAATTGCCATTCCCTTGCTTTACCTTGTCTCCTTCTCTCCCACTGTCTTTCCCTCTTTCAATCTTTGCCTTTTCTCTAATAAAAGTTTCATTTATAAACTAAACTACCCTGAAGACAAGCCAAAGACAAAAATGGACAAGAAGCTCAATTCTGTGACAATTCTGCCAGGGTCAGGAGCGCTTAATAATGTACAACAATGCACACAAAATATTTCATACAAAGAAGAGATATGAGATACAGAAGCTGCTTGTTTATTTCAGATCAGATACTCTGCACCAGGTAAGAGGTTTATGTATCACTGCAGCTTTTTAGGTAACATTAATACATAATATCAACAGAAATACACCTAGGAATTAATTTTGTACCAGATGTTTCCATATTTCATGTAAGGTGATACTATAAGTGCAGCATAAGACCTTTCAAATTTTAACTCACTAATAGAGGTAACCAGGCCTCGTTAGAGTACATCGCTGAAAGACAAAAAAGATTTCTGCTTCTACCACTGTTCTGCTGTACCTTGAATGAGCCACTTTCATTTCTCTCCCTCCAGTTTTTCTTTTTATACTACGAAGTCACATGCTTATCAAACAGTACGTTTGTACATTATCTGCCACAGTGGAGTCCTGGTATCCAGTGGGGCCTCCAGATGTTATTGCAGTAAAAATAATTAATATTAGTAAATATATATATAATAACTAACATGTAGTTGCTCTTATGAATGATGCCTGCTGAGCCTAGTAATCAGCGATATTCAGTAGTCTTTAAAAGGAGGCTTGCTTCCATGCTATTCAGCGTCTCGGATGATTTGCCCAAATAAATCTTTTTTTTCCCATGACCTAGGAAAGCACCAGTACACTGCCAGTCAATTACCAAACACTAAAATGTTACAAGAAACACCTGCAAGTGTGTTTAGGCCACACAATTTGCAGAAAGCAATTGTTATTATACAGCTGGTAGAATTCCAGCCACTAGGCCACTAATCCCACTTGAGCACAGATATCATAATGCAAGTAAAGAAACAGAAATTAGCAACATGCTGAAAAAGGGCATTTCCTAGGGAAAAAGAAAGTGAAACAAATTCAGAAAATGATCTCTGTCTGTTGGTTGCCTAGAAAACACATTATTCAGAGGGTTAATTTTTTCCCCCACATTACTATGCATCATAAAAACTTGCCCTATCTGATAGTGTGAACCCCAACTATAATTAGGATCAAAAATTCTGACAGTGAATTAGAAAATATAAATTGTATATTCTGGAAAGTTTCATGAAATGATAGCTTTTAGATATGATTCTGGACTAGAGCCGAAACAGGAACTGTTCTAAATGTTGACGTCAGCTTCTGTTTCTCTAGAGGACTGAGCCAATGCATACTGCGTGCTGCATTTTAAACTCAAAGCATGCCCAAGCTGCTGCACTTCTCCAGCATTACAGAGGCTGGATGATGAAAAGCAGGCCTTTACCTTTATGTTCCTAAGTGCTGCCATGCAAACAAAGCAAAAATATGACCAGCTGCTAAAACTCAATAAAGAAACTACTGCAGTAGCAAGTCAGATTGTAGTAGGGCACAAGAACGAGCAACTTGCTCCAAAGCAGAGATCTTCCAGGAGAAAGTATGTCCATCCATCTCACAATGTCTCCCTTGGAGTTTTAATCCACTGGATAATATTGCCAGCAATTTGCACTGCCAGAAGCTCAAGTGGCAGTTACACTCTGGTGGTTTGAACCTGTCTGCACACCTGGTACTCACTAAAGCCTCCCTATCACTGCCCCCTGCCTCAGCTGCACAGGGAAAGAAAATATAACAAAAGCTCACGAGCTGAGGTAATGGCAGGGGGAGATCACTCACCAATTACTGTGACAGGTACAACAGACTCGACCTAGGGAAATTATTTTAATTTATTACCAATCAAATCAGAATAGGATAATAAGAATTAAAATCAAATCTTAAACCACCTTTTCCCCAGGCCTCCCTTCCTCCTGGGCTTAACTTTACTCCCAAATGCTCTACCTTCTCTTCGCAGCCTGCCTCACCACAGGTTCTACCATGGGCTCTCTCCCACTGCCATTCCCCCTTTTTAACTGTGTTATCACAGAGGTGCTACCACTCTTGATGATGGCCTTGGTCAGCAGTGGTTTTGTCTTGGAGCCAACAGGCATTGGCTCTGTCGGACACGTGGGAAGCTTCTGGAAGCTTCTCAGAGAAGTCAACCCTGTAGCCCCCTCCTACCAAAACCTTGCAACGCAAACAAAACATATACACAAAATATGGAATTAAAGATCTGATACTAACAGGCTGTGTAAACTATGTACCTTAACTGCTAGGTTTCCTTACCAAGAGCATTGGTTCAGTTGTGAGATGTCGGTGAGCTGAAGGCACAGCATATATCACTCAGTATAGCAATCAGGACTGTCTGTCTCAACCCGTAACCCACAGAAAAGTGAGCACTTGTCAAGAAGATGGCATTAAAAAAGGACACTGCTGTCTGAGAGGAAAGGTGATCACAAATATCAACTTGCCACCATCCAATTAACCCAAGTGCAGTAGATATAGAAACGCAAGGGCTGAAGAGGCTTTGGACAAAATTATCTATTTAAACTTGGTTTTGCCTAGAGTATATTTGTTTGCAAACTCTCTTCTACCCTTAATCATAAAGAGTACTGTAGGGTTTCAGAGTGTTCCAAAAATATGTGTTCAAAGGTATTAAATGACTAAGCACTATATATTACTATATTTTTCTTTCTCAGTGTTTTTTCTTCACAGAATTCTAATATAGAAGAATCCTAATAGAATTTAATGCATCTATGGTCTATGCTCTATGTTCCTTTTGAAATCTATAAAACTGATTCCATGAACTGTGTAATACCAATAGCCTATTGCAAACAAAGTAGTCTTCCTTACCAGAGAAGCAAGAGGTTTGAGCTAAGGTTCAATACATCTCTCCAATCAGACAGACAATGAAGAAAATATAAGTATCTGTAAACATAAACAGTGCCTGAATTCAATAACTGCTTATTTCTAGCTTTTCAAAGCTTGGGTTTTTTTAAACTGCAGATTTATTTTAAGTGTTTATAACATAGCTTTTGAGATGTGGCTGGACTTCAGCATAAGGCTTTTCTAATCCTGAATCAAAGAGGTTTCCTAATATTTTTAATGGGAGTAGAAAATTAAAAATACATGAACATAGCAGTATGGGAAACTTCTATTTCTACTGAAAATACTCTACTAAAAATAATTTAATCCTCTGCAGATTCTATGACAGAGCACTACTGGGTAAGGAATAGTAGAATATTAGACAGAGATGGAAAAAGAGAAGCACATAGTGCTTTGAGTACACACTCACAAAGGAGGCCATCAATACCATCTGCATGTTGGAAAGCAGAGACAGAGGTAAATGGCTTGCCAAAATTTTGTAGGAACCAGGAGATGTTACAGAAACAGAGCAAATAAATGTCCTTCCATTCTTAAAACACCACCTTGTAATTTACATTACCTTGACTTTGCTACCCAAGAGTATTTCAAACATCCGTGGTTAACATACACATAGGATGCACTACTAAATAAATTCACATAGAATCTATCCATTTTCCTTGACAGCCCTTATATCTAGGTCAATGCATGTTCTTCCATGTTCCAGTCTGAGGGATCTCTGTCTAGTATTTTGTGGTGTCCATTTCTAGGCCCTTCAACCTGTGCACCTCTACCTCCAATGTGGCACTTGGCCCCTCCAAGCCTGTAGGCATTTTTTCATTTATCTTCACCAAAAGTCAAAAGGCTGCATGTGAAACTTGTTGAAAACACTACATCAAGACACATTTTTCTACAAGGATGAGAATTTTATTGAATCAAGACAGACCTCTGGGGAAAAGTTACAACTTGGCAATTTGCATATTTGTTTTGTGTTGTAGAATTTGCTTACTGTAAAGTTGTTTGGCAAAGTGGTATCACTCGAGCCCCCTGCCAAATTTGTATTATGTTAGTTAAATCAGAACTCCTGATGTCAAATTGAAACTTGATTATTGGGAATGGATGTCAGACAAAAAGCTGAAGTACTTCCAGGACTGATTTTTTGGCATAGTAGGTGTGGAAAGGAGAAGTGAGCAAGGAGAAGGTTAATGTCACATTTTCAGCTTTCGTACCTCTTCCTGATATCTTCTCACCTGTACATTCCAGGAAAAAGCTTAATCCTAGTGCCATCCCAGCTGCCCTTAGATGATGAGTGTCCTCTAGACTGAAAACACTTTGAAAACAGTGGGAGAGAAACACAAATGAATTTAGCATGAGGGTGCTTTCCTTGACTCAGCCTCCCTCTCTGTATGGCCACTCATTCATTCATGTTAACTTCCATGGGAAGATCCTGTTTCATCAGGCCTGCAGGAAGGGACAAAGGACCACCTTTACAGATAACTCTCCATTTGTAAATCATTGTAGCTACCATTAGGAAAAGGCAGGTCAGAGCATGGGAGATAATATCAGTACAAAAAATGGCCCTAAAATTTCCATTCCTTGATAAAGGAAGAGTTTGGGTTTTTTTTTTAATGAACTGAAACAGCCAAAGGAATTTAGAGCTACAAGACTGTTACGATTTAGACTATACTGTTTGTGTTTACATACTGGGAGGAAAAAAAATCTTGCCTTTGTCCAGCACTACATGATTTGGCAACACTCAGTAAATATTACCCAAGCAAAAGAACAGAATTCCTCTCTTCATTCATTATTTTGTCAGCATGCTGCTGAAATTAGTAGGTCAAACCCTGACATTTCTGTTCAGGAGAAAGCCTTACAGAGGGCCCAGATCTGAAAAAAGATTTAGCTTGATACTGTATGTTCAGCATAAAATAACATAGTCTTTAAAATCAGATTTTAAAGAACTGCCATTTTGTTTAAAAAAATAAGAGTAAGATGTGCCATATGTCACCTTTTTGTAATGATACAACTACAGCTCCAAATCTCCATCTTTTCTCCTTCCTACAAAATCTACCCATCCGACTAGCTGATTGGGAGAGACAATTAAATTGTAACAGGCTGATCTTATGAAATACAAACTGAAGGGGCAATAAGGGTGATGGATGTCTGTGGCCAGATATTACGACTGTTGTCTGTGACTGCTCTTCATGCAGATGGAGGACAGTACTGGCAGCATATGGCATGGGAGTTTGGGCTTGGAAGGCGGATACTGCAGATACTGATAAAAGGAATAAAAACCAAAGTAGCATGGTGGTTAGCAAGCCAGTCTGAAACAACAAATTGATGATCACCTTCCTCGTTTTTGTACCTCTACACCTTACCCACATCTATAGGATCGCACCTCCACTCTTGCTGCTTGCTTTTTAGCTCTGCCAGCACAGAGGGAGCCAAGAAGCCTTAGGTGCAAAGGGGCTGCAAGCAAATAATCATTCTGCAAGATGCAACCAGGCAGCAGTGGTCAGCTGGTGAGGCTGGCCTGGGTAAAAGTCTAATCAAACACTATGAGTCCAATCTTTCCTTGAAACACTTACCTTACTAGATAACTAAGTGCTTTAGAAAACAATCACTTGGGCACTGTGGTTGCTGGGATACACAGAAACATAAGGTAATGGAGATCAGCAGCTGTCCCTAGAGCGAGACTCTCACTTCATTCATAAGTACATTGCGTACCCTGCACATCAGAGTCACCTGGCCACTACTGCCACTGAAGCCAATGTTTTAATCTTTTGCACTAACTGGAACCCAGTTTCCTATGGGGTTAAAAGTTTATTGTTGTTTGTTGGGTTTTTTTTTTTCCTCCTGAACAGTTTTAACACTAATCGTGGACAACCTTTCTTCTCACATGGTTCTCCTTCTTGCCATACCAGAGTATGGACTTGTTTCTTCTCCCAGTTTAATTCCTCTTGGAATCTTTCATCCTTTTCATTTAAGAGACCTAACTTAACTGTAACTGGAAGTGGTTTCTCTGCAGTCTGGTAAAATCTCAGAACGATTTCACCAGAGAATTTGTCATATATTTTCTGAATGGCAACATTAAAAGAAAAGAAGCTGGTTTTCATTGACCTTCTTGAAAAGTAATCATTGACACATAATTAAAAATTACCTGCTCTCTCAGCCTACTGATGGGTCCCCCTATGTCCATGCATGATAGTGTAAAGAGGAGTCACATCCTTTCAGTATCTCTGCTACACCTATGCTATGGATAGGCTGTGATCTTCAAGATTTTTAAAGGACAACTACCAGCCAGTTCAGTAGAATCTTTAGTGTTGACAATTTAAAAATATGCCATGGAAACATAGAATGGGTCTGGTGGGAAAGGACCTAAGATATCATCTATTTCCTGTCTCCCCCCTCCCATGAGCAGGGACACCTTTCACTAGACTAGGCTGCTCCAAGTCTCATCCAGTGTGACCTTGAACACTTCCTGGGATGCGGCACCCACAGTTTCTCTGGGCAACCTGTTCCAGTCCCTCGCTCCCCTCAAATTATATAATTATATAATAATCAGAAATTATATAATAGTGAAAACAGAGACATTTACCTCTTTCTTATAAGAGCACTGGCTTTCACAGACAACACAAATGTACCTGAGGAAAATGCACATCTTCAGGATTCAAAAGATTATTCTGCAAACTGGTAGACAATGCTAGGGATACAGCCTTGTCAGGCTATAAAGAAAATACCAACAAAACAAGGCAGGCCATATGTGTATGCATGTGGGACCACTTCAGGAAAAGGAAAAAAGGAATTCTGGCATGGACTCCCTGTGTTCACAGCTATCATGTATTCTAGTTTTATTTATTTTAAGGTAGGAAAAAGTTGAGAAAACACAACAAAATAACATGTGTCTGTTCACCTCTGTGGAATCTCACTGCTCCTCTAAATAGATATCACTATTCTCAAATTGCTTTCTACTTCATTAAAATATTAATAATTGAAGACTCTACTTCAGAAAATTAATACAATTGATTTGGAATTAGTAATATGAAGTTTAAGCTGATCCACCAAGCATTGTTCATGCCCTTGTACCAAAGAAGAATTAAGTACATGACGTAAGTGAAAGAAGCTCCAGGGAATTCATGTAACACCAACCCTCACGCAGAGATAACTTATACTAACGCTAAAGGATGGATAAAACAAGCAGATTGCAATTCTCTATCATGAAATCACGATGATCTTTTTTCACACAGCAACACAAGTTAGCCTAATTGCAGTCTCCCTAAATAGATGGGTACAAATGTCAGCCTGAACGCACAGAGAATTCCTGCGTCAGGGTTCTGAAAGTTTCAGAAGGCTTTGCACAGCTTCTCACTAAAAAGCTTCAAAATCATACTAACAGAACTGTCCCAGTGTGGGAAAGGGGACTATCAATAATAAGAGAGAATCCTTCAGGGAGCATAACAGCTGGTTTGAAATTTTGAGTTTGTTTAAAAAAAAAAATTATCAAAGATTTTAAAAACTCTGCACCATGCTGGTTTTTAAACTTCTTAGACTTTTCTGTAGAAAAATGAAAAATTAATAAAATTAATTTAAAAATTACAGTGGCTTTATTTAATTACTGAAATTTTGTTAGAACATTTGAATTTCTAGACATATTACTTATTGTTCCACTTAGTATTTATTTTCATCCTCCCTTTTCCTCTGAGAAAAAAGAAGGAAGCAGAATAGATGAAAAATGAGATAAAACAGAATTGTTCTTACCATTTATAAACCTAAACTTTAGATATTTATTTTATCTGAAGACACAATTTTCTAATACAAACAGCAACATTAGATTTAGTGGAAAATGTTCAAACTCTAAAAATATGTCCAGTCAAAAACTTGCTTTATTGTGTCTGTAATTTATTTTTATCTTTCCTAGACAATGAAATATGTGGGTTTTGCAAATTGAAATTATATGCCAAGCATAACCTCTTTGAACTGGTAACTAGTGGGGCCTACTATTATGCAAAACACACATCATTACCTTCTAATTTTGTATACAAGAGATTGGTCTTCCCTAAGTTTCATGCCAAACTTTGGGAAGTGTTATCTGAAGAGAACAATAAGAAGAATTACTATCAAGGGAGATAACACTGCGGTCCTTTTAATAAGGACTCTTCTTGACATTGAAGCATGTGCTACACGGTGGCAAGGAAAAGTTTGTTGAATATAATTTCTTCAGGCAAAGTTATTTGAATCTTACATTGAATCTTATATTGTGCTTTTTAAAATGCATTTATCAATTCACTTTTATTATTATGCACTTTCCTCTTTCAAGTAGAAGTACTTGGGGATGATTTTGTTTTTAATATTGCATGTTAAACATAGATACAACCCTAATGTAGTGGGTTCAGTATCACAGTCAGTGGTTAAGAACTCTGCAACCTTAAAGGTGGTATTGGAGGCATGCACTTCCCCCAGCCTTCAGAGCTATATTTTTAATTTCTTTATGAAACTAGGTAGGTGGTTTCAAGAAGAAAAAGGAACATGAAAACCTTGTCCCCTTTTCTAGCAAACACTTCTCCAACAGAATGATCTGAAATGGGAAGGAAGCATGAAAGAGGCTTTATTGTTTTTGTGAGAAAGGTTAATAGCAAGAGCTGCATTCAAGAAAGAAAAAAAAAAATGGTGAGGGAAATAAAAAACCCCAGCAGCTATGTCTCAGTCTGGATCAAAGCAAGAGAGGGAGCTGTGTCAAGTGTCTCCCCATTTTTCCAGGTAATTTTATAGATATGAAAGACAAAATAGTTAGTCTCTCTCTTTTATTTTAAGTATCCAACTGCATGCAACAAAGAGCAATGAAAACTCCCTATGTGGTATCCTTGCTAGCCAATGAACCTCCTGAAAGGACTTCAAGGAAAAGGAGTGAGATTCAAACCCTACAACACATTCTCTTTTCAGATTTTCAGAACAGATGGCCAGTAAGGAGTTCTAAATTATTCTCAGTGCATACTACAATGAGACTGTTTTTTGAGGATTTGCAACTTTTCCAACCACTATCAGCTGAGCTGAGACTCTAACTAATTTGATGGAGACTAATAAACAGCTACAAAAGAACTGGCATCTTCTTTTATTACCTGTGTGGATTCAGTTCAACTGCTAACTAGAAATTAAGGGCATTGTTTAATACGGGCTCCATTCCTTTGACTTCAGTGATGTTTATCTAGAAATACATTTGGCTTGAAAACTGTTGCTTTAAATTGATCCTCTGAGTCTTCTTAAATGCTGTTAACAATGGAGGACTGGGTATCCTGCATTATTTTCTGAGATTTGCCTGTGGTTTATTTGCAAAAGCCACTTTTCTATCATTGCATTGACACACAAATGGAACCTGCACTTAACCCTGCCACATTTGCTAACTGAACACAAATCAAAGGTTTCCACTCTTCATTGTCAAAAAGATGAACTATTTTCTGTCCAACTCAAATAGCCCTAGTATATCCAGATCAGTCACTTTCCAGAAGTGATGTAAGCCACAATACCAGGTCCTGACCACTAACGTCTCAGAACATTTCCCTCTTCTGACTATGGGTTTATGTGTACTTTTCTTGCTGTGACAAGCAATTTTGAGGAGAACAGTTCCACTTGTGTATGTCACTTAAAAGTTATAGAGCTTTTTGTCTTGTATACCAGGGTTTGAACAATGACCTGAATTGCTCCTTCCTGAAGAGCCTCTCATAAAGCTATGAAAAGGAAAAATGGGGAAAATAAAGGAGGAGGCAGACCCACAAAAGCATCAACACCATGTACCAAAATACTACTGCTGGCACAGATCAGTGCCTCCACTGGGTGTCTGAGACAGCTGGAAAAGAGAACAGACACAATGACTCATGTTACGAAAGGTACAGTGCTTGTGATCAGAGCTAAATTTCCTGGATTGTTAAATCAGCAGCTTTCTTGAGTGTTGAATTAAAGATGTTTGAAATGGTATTTCAAAGCTACAGTTGGTTACATTTGAACATGCTGACCTTAACAATGTCATGTTAAATATTTTCCTTTTAATTAAGTTAATAGCAGAGCTCTGAGGATGCTTGGATTTCACTTCATTAATTTTACTATTAAATGGGAAATAAGATATAGAAACAGATTAGCAGAGCAGCATGACAAAAGGGCCTGCTCAGTTAGCCTGAACCATCACCACAATGCTCATGGGTTCAGACCCATCAGTTTTTAGGGCTAGGCAGGCTGTGTGTGCAGGAGCCCTCACCTCAGGACTGTTCAGCACTCACATTCCAAACACAGCTCATAGGATCAATCAGCATACACCCAATCTGACAGCCACTCCAGCTGGTCTCCATATAATACAGCTTAAGCTTCTGCATAGATACAGGTAAATATTTTTTTTTTTAAGCAGCAGAAGGGCAGTTCTGAAAGCTCCCTTTCTGTTGGCTGTTGGAGTGCTAACACTGAATATTCTTCAAGCATGATGAAGGGAAAACTCATGGATGCCAGCAATAACTTAGGCAGAACAATGACCTGCATTGCTTAATGACATTTAACCAGATTGCAATATGATACAACATTGCTATCATCCAGAATAATCCTACAGTTTCAAGGGAATTCTTTAGATTTGAATTAAAAGCTAAAACTAGTAGCATTATACAGAGACTTTTGTAATAGGAAAGTCTCAAAAAACTTAAAATACTTCAATCTAAGAAAGGTAAAAACAAGAAACAAAGGAAGGGATATACAAAATAATATACAAAATTGAGAAGTTAAGCACTTTGATTAACTTTTCTGATTAACAGACAACTAATGAAATTAAGTTATCCATTTACTTTTTTTTTAACACAACACTTATTCAGAATCCAGGCACATACTGCAAAATATTATTGAGACCATTAAATTAGGAGTTAAAATTCATACAGATAAAAGTTTGTAAGGATGTATTTTTTTTAAAGAAACCAAGAATAAAGACTCTTGTATTCCAGAGTATAAAATGAAATGATAATGCTCAGAGAGAAATTTTTGCAAAAGTCCAAACAACAAGCTGCTTCCTATTCTTGTGTTGGCTTTGCTTGGTATAAGTTACTGGCCTAGAAATTCCCTTCTGGAACAGATTGATAATACTTCTGTGTTCAAAATTAGCATTCTGAATAAAGGAGCTCTTCTCAAAAGTTTTTATCATGGATTTGGGTCCGGTTTTCATAAGCAGTAAATGCTCAACCTGATTTTTCAAAATTAGGCCCACTCATCTCAACTAATATCCACTGAAGAGAAGCTTCTTTAACCTTAATAGTTACTAGAGAAAAGCATTAAATGCTAAGAAAAGTAAATAGCTTCCCTCATGCTCTCTTTTTGAAAGCATCACATTATTCTTGCTTACAGGATTTATTATAGAGTAAATGAAGATTCTCATTGGATCTATTCTGAAAGCACCAGTAGCACATCACTGCTCACCATGTAAAGGGAGACAGCTGGCAGAGCATTTAGTCCAGTGACTACAAAACAACAAGTCATCTGTTTTTGTGAAGGAAGTCATGGTTTAATAAATCAGTTGGAGAGCTTCAGGTCAGAAGATCTTAATCCTACCTCTTATGTTGGGAGGGACTTGCTGTGTAACTTGTAGGAAGCATAATAGCATTTTTGCCCCAATTTCTTTCTCTTTCAAATGAGAATAACAATGTTTTTATTAAATGGGTGTAGACTGCTCAGAGATCCCAGAATGTGAGAAGTCTAGACAAATGCAAACTTCACCCAAGAATTATCTGACCTCTTACTGAAATATTTATAGATTTGTTTTCAGGCTGAATAGTTCCTGATAGCAGAGTAGCTTGTTTCACTGTTCAGTCCACCCCTTCTGTCAGCAGCTGTTCTCAGGGGACACATGCAATCATCACATTTGGGTAATAGTGATAATGATCCCATGAGCACTAATGAAAGGCAAGTACATATTTCACTTTCTGTGAGGGTTGGTGCTTGGGCAACACTGCCTGCCAGCTGCCTCTGTCCATAGTACAACCTGTAATGTAGTTAACAAAATGAGCCATTTCGGAGATCAGTCATTTTTCTGCCTGACTTTAATCCACTTCATGTTGCTGTCCATGATAAACATAGTAGGTCTCCCAAACAAGGCCTTTACTGCTAGAAAGGATGGAAAAATAAGCAGAAAAAATAGAACTCTTGCCCAATCTGATCTGCCTAGTCAGATCTTTTTACCATAATGCTGGAACTTCTCATCTCTGAAGTTAAGCAAAAGTACCTTGGACATACAATTTATTCTCAGTTCTGGACTTTCATTTCCAGCTTCTTTGACACTTTACAAATTTTTGTGAGGTATCTGTGGTCTGACCAGAAATTCTCATTAAAAAGTTCTTCCTGCTTTAAATCCATCATGTCTTTTCAAATCCAGATGGATGCTGTGGTTCAGTTCATCTCTAGCCAGATGAACTTTCAGGGGTCAAACAACTTCAGTGGCCATAAAGAAACAATGTTTGTCAATATTGATGTATCCCCTCCCACTAACATGGAAGTTAAGGAAGGAATTCAGAATCCTTCATTGATTTAACTTTTCCCTCTGTTAATAGTATACCCAGACCCCTTTCCTAATCAGTAGTGGGAACATTGTTCACAGTTTAATATTAGTCAAGTGCAGAGTGAAATTCTGAGCATAAATCATTCCACATGGTGGTCTACAACTTCATGTTCTCATTAATTTTTCCCTCAGTATTTGGTTAACATTTGGTACTGCATCCTCTCAATTCAGTTTCCATTTATTCCACTCTTGTGTCTCCATCAACAAAATAGACTTTGTCTCTTTGAGAACTGCAAGGATTTGCACAAGAAGTAAGTGGGAAGAAAGTAGGCTTCAGAGCACTGGCAGAAGAGCCTTAATTCATTTTTTGAGAAGCCACTCAAGTCTCCCACTGTCACTGCTGATGAGGGACATGTACACTCCCTGCTCTCTGAATGCAATCAACTTAGGTTCTAATGACTCTCCAGCTGATTTTAAATGTCTAGAGCCATAACCCAATCTCAAGGATCTCCACTTTAATCCTGCAAATCGTAACTTTAAAAGAAACTTTAACTATCTTCAGTCTGAACTTCACACAAATGTACTTCATTGGAGCACAAAAGGTGGAAAAGGGATGTTATTAGAATTTTCCCTATTCTTACCAAAATAGTAATGACATGCTACCATTTAATGGGAGTGTTGTGCAGTTTACTTTGTAAATAGTTGTGAAGAGCTGTAATAGCAACTGAAAGATACATAAATAGTTACAATACATTATTCACTGAATAAAATACAAACTGTGGTGATCCTAAAAACATTCTGTACTTAAATGTTAAGTCGATTTGCTAGCAAAATTATGCTATCATTCATATATTATCATACAGAGTAGAGCTACTATAGTAGTGGAAGGTAACATATAGACCCCTTTAGTATCTCTTTAATGAAACCTTACTTCATTGTGGGGCACTTTAAGAGAAATAAATGTCAGAGGTTATTAAAATATGATAATATAAATCCAGTACTCTTTCTATAAGCAGTCAAATGTACTAGGAATCCTTGCATCTACAAAGATACAACAAAACACCAGATAAAAGAAAACAGGTGTCAGAGTTTGAAAGAGCCTTTTAAAGAAGCACTTTACCAAAAAACTCTATAAAAATCATAACAGGAGAAGAAGTGTTGTAAAAAAAATTAAAAACTGATAAAAACACTGCAAACAGAAAGTAGGATCAAAATTCTGGATTTTTTTTTCACTATGACAAAGAAAACAATGCACGCACTCTGCTTAAGGAGCCCCATCTCACATAATTGTCAGTGCTGTGGAAAAGGAGGTAAATAATAAAGAAACAAATCTGCAGCTGGCACAAACTTATTTAAGTTATTTCTTAGTAGAAGCTCTATGAAAATTCTTTACACAATGGCAAATTAAATTTACTGTTGACAGATGCAAAGAAATGCACGCTGAAAATAACTAATAGCTACATATATACTGCTGAGTTCCAAATTAACTGGAAGCTCCAAGAAAAGGGTCCCTGTGTGCATCTCAACCTGTCAAAGTCTAAACAGGAGATACAACATGGGACAAAGATCCTGAATGAGTGACACAGCAAAACCACTCAGGCTGAAAACTTGAAATACTCAGGAATTTATTGTATTTTTTTTTTTCTGAAACCTCTGTTCAGTTGTTACCAATTTCTGATATAAGCAAAGTTTGACATTAGAGTTTTTCAGAAACTGAATAGTGGCAGAATGTAAATTTATCTAGGATCAAAACAAGTAATATTGCTTAAAGGGACAGACTTTGAAAAATATTTCCACAAGTATGCCTGATTATGAGGAGGCCACCGTAGCATCATCAACCCTGGATCCTACAGTATGTCCAGATGGATGCTGATTAGATGAACCACTGGTCCGAAGAATAATATTCACACCTATGGCATTGCAATACAATCCAGTTTTGCCCTTGACAGTACTTTGTCAAGATGTGCACAGGCGAGGCACATATTCAGCCTACTTTTATTTTTTTATTTGATTACAAAGGAGTCATTGCTCAGACTCAACTCTTAAATTTTCCAGATTGTGACACATCTCTGATGCATGGATGATTCATGTCAAATGAACCAAAGCCATGCAAAGCCTTATATCAGTGCTGGAAAGATGCTCAAAGCACAAGCCAAGTGTATTTATTTCTAAGGGGATCCCATTCCAGGCAAGGCAAAAGAACAGTCTGCTTGGCTTTGTGGGCGATGCAAACAACGGAGGCAGTATTTACGTTGCATAAAGTGTTTTGTAAGAACTTGTAGCAGAGAATATGATCCAAAAGAGGGAAGGAACACATAGGGGAATAAAAAACTTCCAGAGATTTGGCAGTATATCCATGGGTTAAATATGTAATATGTAAGAAACAGAAAAAGTATTTAAGGAATGGAAGCTACAAAAAAAATTACTCCTCCCCCAACCCTGAGAGCTCCCTACTGACCTAATTAGACTAAAAAACAAACCACACAGACAGGGCAGCAAACTCACTTTGGGATATGGTCTAGTTTAAGTAGACATGGGGCTGCTAAGAGCTAAGGTAGAAGAGAGAAAGGCAAAGGGGCTCCTGTTTTTTCCTTACCTTGCCCTTGTTACAAGCAGTTGTACTTGTGCAAATCTCATGAGTTTTAAAATTTATTCCCTACCAGAGCAGGATCATTACATTTCTATCTGTCCCTGCTGGGATAAAAATAAGGTCAATGTGTCACTAGCAAAATTATCTCAGTGTGCAAAAAGAAAGAATATTACTAACAGGAAATCACTGAGCCACACATATCCCTCTTGGTCTTGCACACCATGAGAAGATTTAAAATTCAGAGATTAGAACAAACAAATAAAAAGGAAAGGAGGAAAGACTAATAAATAATAAACATCCTTTCTTCACAGCAGTGGACATCTTGAGGATCTTATTAATACATCTAAGAGATAGGGGAATGGCAAGGGAAGAGGATAAATAAGCCACATAAGTGCCCTTACCTAATGTCTATCTGTACATTCTCCATACATAACCCAGACCTCTTTGAAATGATCACATGTTTAGTTGTCCCCTACTGATCTGTGATCTTCTCTGCAGAATGCACCAATCCAACCATTTACAGTTTAAATTAAAAACAACCTGGTCAACCTGTTAAAATCATGAAAAAATAGGCTTGGAAGAGAGTATGGCTGTGCATGAGTTTAGCAGACTGGGTAAGAAAGAAATTGGACATTTTGACACATATCTATATTGAAAAGAGAAAAAAGACTAATAGTAGGTGCAACCATCTTGTTTTCTCTTGCCCTGCCTCCATACCTTCATCCAAATAACTCAGTACTAAAGTACCAGAAGACATTTCACATTTCCTTAAGATCAACCTGACAGCTTACCAGCTGTTTCTGTACTCTTCTTCCCACAATGGCATGAGTAATCCAAAAAGTGTTCTCACTTTCTCTGCTAGCAGCATGGCTACCTGCTGTTCCCTTCTCCTAGTCTATTCCCTGAGCAGCAAAGCACTATCTCTTTTATATCCCACCCATTTTGAAAACCATAGGGTTTGATATTATGTAAGAACAACTATTACCCCTATCTCATCCTAGAAGTTCTCATGCTGGGAAAACAGCTTCCCATCTCTTATCTCTAACTCACTGCCCCAAAGATATATTGGTCAATTTTTGGTGCTATTCCAGTGCCTTGGCCTGAAGAAGAATTTTATGGATCACTATGTATTTCAGCAGTCTCCTTAAAGAGTAAAAGAGCAAAAGTACAAGTATTGAATGAGATAAACACAGTCAGTTTGAAGGAAGGTCCTTATCTCTTTTACAGGCACCTATTAATGCCTACGAATGAAAGGCACTAGTGCAACAGGCATTCAAGGGCTATGAGTCTTATATTCTTAAAATACAAAACTCTTAGAAAAAATACTATAATAAAATCACTACCTAGAACTTGAGCCAAACCTTGCAGATATGTGTAACTTATCCTGGGTTGCATTGCATCACCTGAAGTCTGGAAGTCTGAGGAAAGTACATTTAGAATCACAATCAATAGCTGGAAGGACACTTAAAAAACAATTTTGCCCCAAATTCTCCGGTGTATCTTGTGGGCTAACACCTGCCACATCTCATTACATGAGCTTGAGAAAATTTAGGGATCCAGGATGTGTGCAGTCTTCCTCAACAGAAATTCTCCCCTCTTTTTTTCTTGTTTGAGGATAGTTTTTCCTGTTGCCTGGGCCATTCACTCTTTTCTGAATAATTGTGTCTGTGTAGGTAAAAGGCCTGTGGGGTTTTTTTGCCCTTCTGGCAAACCATGAAAGCATGTCCTAAAATGGAGAGCCAGACTTCCATTGTGTTTGCCAGTGCCATACAACTGGCCTTTTTGAAATGCTACAAAAACAGAAAGGGAGTAAAAGGAGGATAGCAATGCTTGCCAAATGGCACCTCCTGTCATATGCGCACACTAGTCTGGATAGCCACTTGGGTGCAGAAGTAAAAAGCTATCAACACTGGGATAGAAACAGGCATCCAATTTCCCCACCCACACAGATGGAGGAAAACAGAACACCTCACTGGTAATGGTTTTCAGAGAGAAAGAGATACAAAGCAGGAAACAAAAGAGGATAGACTTCAACAACATTATTTTTTTTTTTTACAACAGGTTCTTTGTTTCCCCCTCTCTCTCATCTAGTGTCTAATCCATAAAGGAATCTAAATCTCATCTTAAAAAAAAACCCTCTGTTCCTTGATTCAGTTTACAGACAATGCAGTATGAACAGAGGAAATCACTGCAGTTAATAAAAAAGGACTTTCCTGTCTCATTCTCTGTAATAATATCTCAAATACCAAATAAATGGAGACAAAACAGAGAAGAGAAAGAAGGCTCAGGATTCAAAACATAATAAACAAAACCAACACTAATAACACTGTTACTGCTAAGAGTAATAATTTATCCTGTGACAGAGCAAGAAGAAACCACCAAGAAAGTGGCCTTGCCACGCTCAGTGACAGGGCAGCAGTCACAGCATAAAAGGGCTACATGATACAAGTAAGCAACACAATAGCATGCAGAACAGGTAACTTGGTTTTTCTTCAAACAGGACTTGGTTAGTGGTAGATTAGACAGGGAAAAGATACTGATGGAAGAGACAAGGAAATAAAAGTCTCAGAAGGAGGGAAGCAGCAGAAAAGAAATGGCTTAAATCTCCAATCAACAGAGATGGTAGGAAATTTTCAACAATTTTGTTCTCAAAATAGGTTCTTTGAAGAAAATAGTTACAGAATAACACACTGAAATTCCAGCAACATCTAAATTGTAGCACAGTGTAGTATTATCACTGTTTAATAACATTTTCTGTTCCATACACACACAGCACTAAGACCACCACAAAGGTTTCTAACCCACTTTGAAACTAAGACATGGCATAACGGTTATCAAATAAGGAAGCACAAATGAAATTTTCAATAAAACATGTTAAAGCAATTTGAGCCTGGGAATTAATCTGTCAATGTGAAGTCAGTCCACTCAGAATACTATTAGCTTGGGAAAAATGCCATGATGGGAAAGTACAGGTTTAAATTTTAGGTGCCAAGTGATTACAGCCCCATTTGAACTGGGCCAAGGAAGCAGGGTTAGCACACCTTCTGCTCTGAGAAACACACAGAGATATTTAAAGAACATAAGCACAGTTGGAACGTCAGTGTTACCATCTGTCCTAAATAGATCATCTTCAATAATGGTTCCTCCCAACAACATTTTGAAGCCCCATTTTTGCTTCAGCTCTGATAGCAAGACAATGTTTTAGCCTATAGCCTCTAGAACAGTCTTTACTTTAGCTCCCTTCCCACTTACCATAGCTTTTTGGATTAAGCAAAATTACAGCCAAAACCAAATACAGCATCTAGTATTTACAGTGGAAATTACCATGAAACTCAGTTACATGTTGGATTTGCTTTGGGTTTGTGTGTGTGTGTGTTTTTATTATTTAAGACTTGCCACAGGACAGCTGAAGTCAGCATTTCCCAATCACATTCATGCAAAAAACCCCAGTAAGTGATGGAAGAATTATAGGTGAAATCAACGCTAATGTGGTTGACAGCAATGCTTGCTTCACCCCGTCTCCAGAAAGCTTGTTTCACTTGCATAGAGAGCTCATTACACCAAGTCTTTTCACAGAGTCAGGATCACTACATATCAGAGGATAGCTGTGTCAAATTTTAATGGTCATACTTCTTCAAAATGTGTGTTTTGTTACAATGTTCCTTTGTAAAACTCTGATTACTTTTAAGGAACAGATCCCATGATTTGCAGAGCTGACGGTTCCAACTAGATGTGTGGTCATTCTGCACTTTTCTAATGACACTTGACTTTAGCATAGATTAAATTCTCCACAGCTTTAGCCAAGTGTAAATTTTATAATTTTTGAAAAAAAAATAAACATTTCCCTTCATCTTCCCAAGTAAAGTAACCGTGAAAAATGAGAATATATTGAAAGTATGGAGATGACATCTAATTGATACTTGAATTATTAAATTTTGGAGGTTGCTGTTGAATGAAAATTCAACTCACTTTCATAGAAACTGTTAATATTGAAGTTAAGTCATCCATCTCCTTAAATTGTTCTAGAAAACCTAAGAGTTATCACTGTGTGTGGGAGTAAATCCTGTATAGGAGACATGGTGAGTACCAGAACCTCACACCATGAATTTAAATACCATGCTCACAGTATGCAAGCATGACTCATCGATTTATCTGAAAAGATGAATTGCATTGCTACCAAAATGAGCGGGAATGTTACATATCCTTAAAAGCACATAGCAACATCAAACATAATTTTGAAAAACAGGAAATGTTTACTCAAGCAATGTATACTTAATTATAATATAATCTGACCCATATGTCAGGCCAGTACATTTTTCCCAAGTGTTCTTAACTTGCATTTGTTTCAGGAATTGCATATATGAGTACACAGCAATATAAGCTCTCCTTAGCTTTTGAAAGCTATGAAGGTCACAGACAGGTATGCACTGTCTACAGTTGCACAGACACTTTGGTGCAAGACAGAAGAGACAGACACAAGAACAAAGCACATCAGCAGTACATCGCTTTGAACGATCAGTTGTCTGCAGCTGGATGGGTGCCTCTTCTATATGGAAAAATGGGGTTTCTCTCCCAGTCTTAGCCACTCAGATTCAAGCATCTATTCAAAGTTTGTTGCTTAGAATACTCCCATACTCAGTAGTGAGTAGCAGCACTTTCAGAGTGAGAGTCAACCCATTTATCTCAATGTCATGATCTGCTCACTGGAAGCACCTATCCTTTTTTACTGACTATAAACAGAACATAGAAAACACCACTGGGCTAAAAATGCAACATAGCTAAGGGTATGCAAGCTGAATTGCTTTTTTTTCCATAGCTCTTTTCCATTGTTGTCATCCTCTGACTATACCAAAAGAAGTGTTAAAATCCAGCAGGTCTTTTGGTCCACTGTTCTTTAAGGAAGATGCATTATCTCAAAATATACCAACTTCTGCCATCCTTTGCTATCACATAATGTTGCTTAGTGACCTCAAGTGGCCCAAGCCACATGCTCCCACAAGTAATTACTTTAAATACATTCATTTGCCTCTACTTTTTTTATAACCATCTCAAATATAGAAGCATTTAGGTTTTTTAAAAATAGATTATTATGCCAATAACACACAAAAGAAGACTCACAGATTAAATATGCTGGGAGCTACAAAGACCCCAGTGAAATAATAGTACTCTGAATATAAGATGGTTAAAGCATAGGTGTTGTCACCAAATATGCCACAGTCTTGTTTTCTCCTACCAAAGAAGTCTTTAAATCTATTGTGTTACACCTCCACCCTTCCTAAACAGGCAGTATGGTAGCTGCCCATCTTGTCTTAATCAAAACACTGGGACAGAAAGATAATAACATGTAGTATTATTACTGGAATACTTCCACGTATTTATTTTTCAAAATCCTAGTTTTTCATGTACTGTATTCTCATTAGATTTTGATGTAGTCAGCATCAAATTCTAAATAACAATAGTAAACCTCACAAATCATTTTGGTAAAACCTTCCTTGAACTGACTTTGAAAATGAGAGATAAATTTTGCTAGCTTTATCCTTCTGTCTTTGAAAATTGGCACCATCACACACCTAACTACATCCTCCCCGACTTGTACATGGCAACATACTTACAAAGTAACTTTCTACCTCTTGCAGTTTGAAACTTCAAAAAATCACCTTCCTAATATGTGCTTCTAATTAAATTCAGTCCCTAACCACAGCTGCTATGATTCATGCATACTCTGCAAGGTTCAGTGTTAATTAATGAGGGCTCTTTAAATTCTCAGAGCCAGGGAGTGGGAGAGAAACAGGGTGTATGCAAGACATGAGGATTTCATACAGTTAGTTGTGGGGTGTTGTGATGCCCCTCTGGGAGGCAGCTCAATTACAGTATGCATCCAAACAAGAATGAAAAAGGAGGTGGAGAACTGGGAACAAAAACCCACACAGTGCATTATTCATAAGCAAATATATAATTATGCAGTCTCATGAATTAGGGATCTACACTTTTAAAGAAAGACAGAAAAAATGTGACAGAATATTGCTTTGTGGTGTATTGGTTTAATATTCCCTTCTTCCTAAGAAAATTTAGAGGAAAAGTGGGACACAGTCAACAGATCCCTGGAGTATCTAGGCAATCCAGGGACAATTTCTGACAGGTACAAGCTGAAGTATTAATAAATTTCATGGAGTGTGGATTTCTACAATCCTTTTTGGGATTGCAATTTGACACTGCAAATGAAAGAGCCCAGCAGCTCAGCATCTCTACAGATACGGAATTTCAAGGTGAGATTCTACACCTTTGCTAATTAAGCAAAACAGTCTGTCTGGCTTATATGCATTTAAGTTCAAAAATAATCACAATTATTATCACGTATTTGTCTTATGCACAGGGCAGACTGCTCAAGACACCACAACTCTGTCTTCAGCTAAATGGCTGCCAGTCTAGAACACATCTACTTCTCACAGGTTGTACAAAATATTGACCTGAGAAGGCTATAACTGGTTGGCTACAAGGATGAGCATTTGACTTTTTTTGACATTTTTCAGTATTTTTTTAATGTAAGTGCAATATCTTGCATCTCCAAAGCATCTTTCATCCTTTATGTATGTTCTCAGCAATGCAGTACAGAAACTATAATAGCCTAGTATCAGGATCTGAAATTAAGTAGCCGGTAGCTAAATGAAACCTCAGAGGGGAGGTTTAGAAGAACAGAGTGTAAATTAATGAGGAGGGATTTGGCCTTAGCTTGCACAACGCTGCCTCTTACAAAATATTCTTTGGTATATTTAACAGTTCTGAGTAGTCATATCCTCATTCTTCAACTTATGAAACAACTGATACTACAGGTATACCAAAAGCTACAATCCCACAGGTGATCAGTGTTGTGCTTGCCCTTGGGGTGAAATCATGTCTTTCCCTCTCTTTCAGGCTGAACCTTGCAGTAAAGACATCAGCAAGCCTTCCCAGAATCAATTTCATGCCTAGTCTTCTGAGGACTTTAAGTACTAGACATAAACCACAAAGTCTTTCAAAACACAGTATTTTTTTCCTATTAGTAGAAATTCTGTGTAGGATAAAAGAAAATAACATACTTTTAAAGAAACAGGGAAAAAAATAATTCAATATCTCAACCTAGTGCTTACTGTTCCCTTGTTGCTGTTTTGGAAACCTCAACCCAGAGATACTCAACTATTACTTTTAATGAGTGAGTAAGTAAGTCCCTGGTAACTTGATCATTACTTTTTCAAGCCAAGGGCTGGCTCTGCCTCTGCTTTGCTACTCTGAGCTAAGCACTCCCTTAGCAGGGGGCACACTGCAGCTACTCACAGCATTAAAAAAAGACAAGAAGTCTGAAAGCAAAGCTGGCATGTTGTCATGTTCTAAGCAAAACTTATTCACTGCCTAGGTCTAGATCTGAGTCAACATCAGGAGGAATCCTAGACAAACCTCTTCAAAATTTTACAGAGGGAGAGGTGACTGCTCCGTAAATAAAAAGAAAACCTGGTTTTCCATTAGAAACTTTCTCAGGCTGCAGGATCTCTCACTTTGGTCATACCCAATAAATACAGAAACCGCAGATATACTGCTACGGGAGCCCTTTTTAGTTTTTACAGCTGGCAGGTTGAAGCCAGCATGGTGTAAGAACTGATGCACATGGTCTTCTTCTGCCTATTTCTCTGTCTCCAATAAGTGACAGCTATCACTGATTCCTTCCCAGGTAATTTTGCCATTGGCAAGGCCTCTACTTCCCCAAAAGCAATTATGAACTGGCTAGTCTTGTTTCCTTAAGATACAAATAACTTTTTGATACTTAGAGCTTAAAAGATGGGAGAAAAAGATTTCACTTATTTTTCCTAGTTTACTCAGAAAAAGATGCCCTCAGTTTGACCTCCTGGGAGAGCAGAATTTTTCTTTCATTTAGACTAAAGAAAGAGTCCAAAAACCACATCAAGACTAGTGATGCATGGAATTGCAGGCCTACACTGTAAACCCTAAATATTACAGCAAGATACACCTTTTCAGCTAAAGGAGAGGAGGCCTGATTTTGCAGAATCAAACTAGAAGGGCTCCAGTCCAATTCAGCTCTGTAATCTCACTTGCTAGATTTATCATGAAAATTTTATCATGTTCTGATTTCTCCCAGACTATAGGCTTCTTACAAGATGGGGCTGCTATCCTCCATAATTGCTCTCTAAATCCTTAGCTGCTGTTCTTATTGGATTGCAATTTGAATGCTTCTTTCTACTAGTCTCTATGTCCTATACTTTTTTTCCACTATAGATCCACTGCCTTTCTAACACTCATTCATTTGTTTCTGAAAGGATAATCTTTTAACCTAGACATTTATTTCAGAGCTACAAGGATTCTGGAAAGAAGATGAAGGTTATGCAGAGACAAAACCAAATTCAAAGCACTAGAGAACACACAAGAAGAGAAAACCTGCATAGGTTGGAGGTTTTGCTTCATCTTCATGCCTCTGATTCTATAAAATACTTCTGTGTGTAGGCAGTTCAGATAACACAATAGAGAAAATGATTTGTGGCTTCATCTATGTCAGTTTGGTTTTCTATACAAAGCCAAAATTTTGCCCTTCATAGTACATAGGAGGAAGTTTTCTCACAAGCAGTTCTGAGAACATTCAAGACGATGATGGAAGCAATATAACCTCTTGTAGCACTCACAGAGTACTATCACTACCTGCTACAGAAAATTATGCAACAGATTTGAGGTTTGTCATAAAATGCTAAAATTTTTGGCCGGAGATGGAGATACTTGCTCTACCATAAACTGCAAAGTACCTATTCTGTCACTTCCTTTAGGGCCACTAATATAGCAATTTCACAGTTTTAGCATTTATTTTAAATAGATTAAAAACCCTTTAAAAATAAACTATGGCACTCACAGACCCACAGAGGACATAACTCTGCATTTGTATAGACTTGTCCACAGCTCTCAGCAGCAAGACACAAGAGAGTTTTCCCCTGTCCTTCCACATCCCTTTAGTGTCACACAACCTTTTTCAACATGGAGGGAAAGTAACATCAACTTTGGTAGGGCTTTTCTTCTGAGGGAATCAAGCTGCTGAACAGAAAAACTCCCAGGATACAGCCCCCAGGAAAATGTTTTATTATCTTTCAAGACAAATACAACAAAAAACTGATAACTCTCTATAATGCAATTATTTCCACCTTAAAAGACACATTAGAGTAACCTATGCCACATTTCATCCAGGATTGAAATTTTCAGGGTGTGAGACTGTTCTCTGTTCCTCCCTGGGGAGCTGTCCCTCACACCTTTTGTGATCAAATGGCCACGCCACTACAATTACAGATGGAGACCATCACAGAATAGAAAGGTCTCCAGAAAACCCTAGAAACTGATCTAACACATGTTTGAGGACAACCACTGAAAATAAAGTTTGCCGTTTTCTCAATATTCTCCACAATGCTGTGGAGTAAAAAAAAGAACGTATGTAGAACTGAAAACTCAAAGAACAAAGTCAATGTACAACAAATGAACTGAAACCTTGGCCTTCTCACAAAAATTAGTTTGTGTTTGGTTTTGGAATGCTGTCCTCATAATTTTTATATTTGGAGAGAGGATTGTACGTACAATATAAAACTACCAGTGGAACAGAACAGTTGGCTTCCCAACCCAAATCACTATCAGCACTTCTTTATTCATACTTGAGATCATAAGGCTTAGAAGATCCTTACGTCAAAGTGGGATTAGGATTTAACAAATCAAAACCTTCTTCCTAGATCTAAAATTAACCCAGCCATACTCCCATGTGTGAAGACATTAAAAGCAGAATTTTAGTTTTAAGTTCTATTCTAAAGACTAACCTTTAGTCTTAATTATACTTTAATGGTGCAGAATTCAGTGGAATTATGGCTTTATACCACCACCTTTTTTTTTTTTTGGTGTCAAAATGTAATGATTTGTAGTTTTATCAAATTGCCACTTTTAGAACAACAAAGAAATGTACACACAAGAAATGTGTAACTACCTAACTTATCAGTAAGTCTTAGCTCTGTAGTCAATATTTCATAAAGATAATAGTATACCACCTTCAATGCAACATCCTTTAAGAACTGAATATTGCCCATTTATAATCTTCAGCCATAAGGCCATGCAAAGCTTTGAAAAGCGTCCTCTGTAATTGCTATATATATGCTGTGTGGTGTGTGACTGATATATATATATTAATTTACAGTGCCATTCCCCAGTCTTTAGACCATGCACACAATCCTCTATAGGCGGAAAAACACTGATTTTACATTCCCATCTCAGCTCTTTCTCTTAGGTTTCCATAATTTTAAATAGGTCAAATTGTGCTGATAAATGAGCAATTCAAAATCCTCTCACTTATTACTCAGACCCCTAATATGTATGTACAGATTGTTAAAGAATAAATGCCTTTCAGAGTCTTTGTTGAGAACAAAATTAGTCAAAGCAATAACTAGATTTTGGCTAAAATTAACATTCGTGTACTTTATTGAAAGCTATGCAAATCTTACAACCTCCTTACCCCTCCCTCTTTATAAGTAAGACCATTATTCCACCAAAACACAACCTTTTTCAGAACCATTTTATTCACAAGACAGAAAAAATTTCAAGGAAAATAATTTGAGCTTTCTTTCCCCTGAGCTACTCAGAGTTCCTCTGTATAGTCCAAAGAGTTATACCATGAAACAGTATTGTAACACTGAATTTCATAATTCGTCAGTGACTCTTGCCCAGCAATACATGGAAAGGATACAGAAGTCACATTCTGTCTCTCACTTTCTGGAAAGCAATGCACTCTTCTGTGGTCTGTCAGTCAGCTAAAGAATGTATTTTCCATTCTTTTTAATATTTTCCATTTCTTTTTCCATTTCTTTTTAACTACAGAATGCGTTTCTATTAACTTTTTGGAGATTTCTTCACAAGCCAGTTTATCTTTCAAAGTGGTTGGAGACCCATGCACAGGCATACCTCATATAAATTTTTGTTCTATTTAACTGGATGAATTTTTACATATTGTGCAGCAGTCACTTTGAGAACATGATGGAGAACCACTTTTGATTCTACCAAACTTCATGATCGTCTTCAGTCCTATAGTTAGTTTGCTCACCTTCTTGATTTTCCAACCACTGAAAGTGCTGCCTGATTTTTTTTTTTTTAATCTTGAACTATGAAAAATCTGTTATTACTCCCATAATCTCTGGGAAACAATCATCTATGTATTTCATAGTATTTTCCATTTCTGTCAAACTTCAGATGGAAATACTGTCATCCCAGATATAAGCCATGTTCTCTGCCTAGAGATATAGACTTCTCCTACCTAGTGTATTGGGAGTCTTGCAAATGCTGTATTTGTGGAGTTAGTGATCTCAACCACACCACATCTGCTCTGTTGGACCTTGTACTTGGGGCTTGAGAAGCCCACAGAACAGCAGTAGCAGCCACTGCATGGCAACTTGCTGGAGTGCTCTGTTCCAGCCTATGCTGTGTGCTGGTGGATGCTTTGACACAGATAACCTCCAAACTTGTCAGGAGAAGATGCATGATTCTGTTTACTACACAAAATGAAAGGACTACAGAACAGAAGGGAGAGTGGAAACTCTCCACAGACATGAACTGGGCAAGGTGCTGTGGGAAAATGTATCTGAGCTCCACCCAGTGCTGCATGAAGAAAGGGTTCCCAGAAGCTGAAGGAATGCTAGATTTGCTCACTATCTATATTCCTCGCTTTATCTTATCAAAATGGCTATTTTATTAAGCCATTTGCCTGGTCTTTTTACTGAGATCCAGAAAGAGCCCTGCTTCTCCAGTATCATGCCCCCTTTCCTGCTAGAGAACATCAAGCCAATTGAAGAGGCCCAAAACCTTGCTGCAGTAAAACACATACTTTACCGAGTAATTTTACCACCATATACAATTGAAGGTAAGGACAACAAATACTCCCCTACAAGGTTCTATTTGTTCTTCATACTAAGAGAATACTTCATTAATCGATGTAACAAATACTGAGAAATATGGGCTTGGAAAACACACCATAAAACAATAAGCATGGGAATGACTAATGTAAGTTGAAAGTTTTGCAGCATCAATTTATTTCATAGTTATGTTATTTGTCATCTGTTGCTGTTCAGGCAAGGATTCGTAGCCAGTACCATATATATATATATGTTACTTCCAGTATGTCAGAGGGTCCTGTGACATAGATGGCTCATGAGGTGTCCTGGGGGACAAATGGATGCTCCATGGTTTGGAAGGGTTCAAAGTGTTACTGTTACTTGTTCATTCACTTTCATCATAGTTTGTAATATTGCAGCTTACATGTGACTGGTTAAGTGGATTTATGGATTATATTACCTAATTTTAACTAAACTAACCCTCAGAAAATGGACAATTGTCTTAAAAACATTCCTGCAAAGAAACCACAGGCTAAGAAAACTGACAATATGAGCACAAGTGAACAACAAGAAAATGTTGGAGTCAACTCTTCTTCTACTCCTGCTGCAAACTCTTCATTAGCCACATTATGAGGTAAAAACAGTGGCAATCTAATCTGATCTGACAAAAACTAGGCCAAAAATTTTTTAAATTATCAAGATTTTTTGAAATACAGATTTTCATTCATGGTTTTAGCAATGAACACACAATTAGAACTAAGCATCCAGAACATGAATACAAACTTCTTTCACTGGTTTAAATGCATGCAATATTCAAACCAGCACTTTACAAAACTTAATGATAAATGTTTAGCAGTAAGAGGTTTTTACTTAAAAGAGAAGGAAAAAAAGCCACATAGCACTGGTGAAATGCTTGTTCCTCCTGCCATGGTAAAAATTGCTGGAATAGTACATGGAAAACAACATGGCAATAAACTAAAATGCATTTCTTTGTCAGCAAATACTGTTGGAAGATGCATAGGAAACACTGCTGAAGATTTTAAGAAATAAGTATTCAAACAAATTTAGTGTGGGAGGTTTGTTCCACAGCTAGATGAAAGAAGAGTTGTTTTTAACATGTCTCAGATAGGTATTTGCTAGATTCTATTTCAGTAATGAAATAAAGGAAGAACGGGCTGCTTTTATTTGTTTGTTTGATATCTGAGCCGCTAAATGAAAGATAGACCAAATAACATATATATTTTCAATAGTAAATGACTTCTTTAATAAAACAAATGTTTTATGGAAAAACTGTGCACACTCGTGGAGTAGGCATTTTGACTGAAATTAAAAAAAAAAAAAAAGACACCAAGGTAAGGTTGCAGAAATAGCACCACACATGAAATTTATTCACCACATCACTCATAGGCAAGCTGGCAAGGTCCTGCAGCAAAGAAGTTGGAGCCAGAAGCGGTCTAAGTGCTACGGGTTGTCACTGATAATGGTTCATTTTTTAAAAAACAAGACTTTAAATCTGTAAATTCTTGACAACACTTTGTAAGGACAGGGGGTAGGCATTGACTGTGAAAATCTTTTTACCTCACAGAATTTCACTGGTTATCTTGTGGCAAAGTGCTTTTGCAGAGCCATCCAACTTGAGTTACATATTTTTCTTTTACAAAAAGACAAATGTTCCAAATTTGCTGACCTTTTCTGAGATGACAAATGACTGTTAGCAGTATGCTATCTAGAAAATATCTTCAAAAAAATAAACACTTAATCTGTCCCTTCAAAGACAGGTGACGTTGCAAGAATGAGTACAAATAGGCTTACTCTTCTGTGAATAAATAAAATTAAATAATTATTTTAAAATATTGTTATTCTAATCTCATCCTTTTTTAATTTCTATTTTTGTGTACATTTAATAATACATGCAATATATTAGTACAGTAGTACATATATGTAGTAGTATAAGTAGGCTTATGAAGAAATAAATATACATATATAGGGGGTGCAAGCTCCAAAACTTTTTACTGATAAGAATATGAGATCAAAAAAGATTGGAGATCACTACTGTAGTGTAGATAAGTCAGCAGTTAGAGCATAGCACACAAGCCATAGCATGCTATAGCATGAAGCACACTTAATAGAAGAAATGGAAATTGCAGATAGTAATATTAAAACTTAGAATAAATAGGGAATGGTACGTAGCAGACAGCCTGCAAAAAAATATTTGATTGAGCTGGTAGAGCAGCTGGTAGAGAACCTGTGATAGAGCTGAGAAGGAAGCAGGTTTATAAGGCAGTGCAGACTGGCAGAGCAGAGGGAGTAGGCTGTTGTAGATGCTTTATGCATTTGGAATCACACATTTACACATCAGCTGTGAAATGCAGCTAAAGCTGTGCTGCTTGTGATGAAATGCTGCTGAAGTGCATTTCTATGAATGTCCTATGCTTATATGACACAATGTCTTTATCTCTGCACATAAACATTGCAGCTGCTGAAGGGGAAAAAAGAAGCTTCTTTTAAGCAGCTAAAATCATACTTTTAAAGTGTGCCATTGCCTCTTTTGTAGGTACTTGTGAGAGAGCTGAGGAATGATGACTGAGCTTAAAATACTTCTGTGTAAACTGCAGAATTTCATCATTAAATCTATCAATCAAAGTTCCACTTGTCATCCATCCTATGCTTGTAGTAATACTTATTACCAGAGGTGGGAAGCTGACACGTTCCTACCTTTCAGCTAATCCTCATTGAAAAGAACAAAACCAGCTATTTATACACAATGATCCCCTTACCACAATAAATGCATCCTTATTCACCTTGCTCTCGAAGACCTTTATCTTATTTGACTGAAAAGACTACAAGAAATCAAGGACTGAGTAACCTAAGAGAATGGAAGGTAGTACAATTAAGGAGTGTTTGTAGGAATGATTGTCACAAATTTTATCTGAATATATTACCATCTATACAAGGATGGGTGGGATTTTTTGTTTGTTTGTTTTCCCCTTTTTAATATTTTTAATACTTTTGGTTAGACACCAATCAGTTACACCAGAGCAACTTCTGAATGCAGTGCACACTTTGTATGGCAGGAGGTATGAGGCAAGATCCCAAACTGGCCATATGTTTTTAACTTAAGTTTTTCTGTGTGGCAAAAAGATTATTAAACCCAAAGCACACAACATGAAATAGGAATACTGCAACTTCACAGAAAAAGCTAGGAAGACACCGTAGTATTATTCTATTTGAGGTTGCTAAGAGCAACAGAGAGAAAATGTAAGAAGTATTGTATTAATGACAATGAAAATTGAAAATAATAGCCAAACACAGTAACTGAATGAATGAAGCAGAGAGGCACTTCTTTCTTTACTGTCTTCTTTTACCAGCTACCTGCTTGTATACTCCTTTTCATCTGACTGGGATAGCAGTTTGCCCACTGGAATTAAAGTTGCTTTCCCTTAGTGATGAGACACTTGATAAAAACATCCTTCCTTGATTAGTGCTGCCATGACAGTTCCCTTTTGGCTTGTTACAATCATGGCTGTAACTCTGAACACTGAATACCTCCAAAATACTGGCAAAAATCTATAGCTTGGAATGGGTGAAACTGTTTTCACCTCTTAATTGTTTCCACTGGGGGTTGTTAGTAGTTGTTCCAGCTCCTCAGTTTTATGGTAGCATAGTCATAGCTATCTGGGATCTACTTGCTTGTCGCTTTGCAAATTGGCTATTTAGACCTTGAGAATTAAAATATGAGTAACCTTTACACTTGCATCTCCCTTCCTACTGGAGCTAAAAGATCACTCCCATCAGCAACAACAGGTTTATGACTCACTGAAGTATCATCATTCCCTTCAGAAAGGTGTGGTAGCACCTCCTGCAACGTACCAGCCTCTTCACTATCTTCTAGCTCTTTTAGAGACACTGCATGAAGCCAGTCCTGTGACATGCCCTCGTTTGGTTTCCTGTTGTTTCTCAAAGTATAGTTTGATTAACAGCTGTACATATTCTAGAGGCAGAAAGGACTCATGTAGTTACACATGGGCCAATTTTCTCCCTTTTACAACTGTCCTCCCTTTGGTAGGTATTGTTGGGTAGTGAGTATTCACAAGACCAAAACAATACTAGCTTGCTCAAAATTCTATTCCCTCTTTTAACAGATCCAACGACAGGGGAGAGGACATTCCCCTCTGAAATGAAAATGAAAGCCTGATACTATGCTTGCACCCTTGATTCATTCCTCATGGTTAAATCTACTTCATCTACTCCAAGCAATTTTCCTTCAGCATTTGCATTCTGCAGAAAAGTCAAGTGAGAGTTAACAGTCAGTATATTCAGGTTGTTAGTAGACAGAGCTTTCTGAAAGATGCTTCTTGGAACAGGAAACAACACATCTGAAATACCATGACAGTGTAGTTGTAAATCTGTAATAGGTAAATCTGACATTAGACTGACATGAGATTGACCAGCATCTACTGGACACATGGTTATCTCACCACTATACGCCCCTAACTTTTTCTAACATACACCTCGTGAACACTACAAAAGTTTATCATTTGAATCATGTAAATGATTTCTTGTAAATCCTTAATAGTTATTTGAAGTGACTCTAATAGTTAAATTTCCCTGTTCAGTATTCAGCACATTAAAATTTCTGTTTTATGATTTGTTCATTAATGGTGCTATAATAACTCAGCACCTCATCAGCTGCTCTAAACAAG
The DNA here is from genome assembly GCA_038380795.1 of Pyrocephalus nanus. Lineage (NCBI taxonomy): Eukaryota > Metazoa > Chordata > Aves > Passeriformes > Tyrannidae > Pyrocephalus > Pyrocephalus nanus. Next base: position 42,591,906 of record CM076265.1, on the reverse strand, counting down.
CATATTTTTTTTACTAAATAATAAATAATTCATAAATTTTTATAATTAATAAATTAGAGAGCAGAAAGATCAATTGTTGTGTATGCTGTATGAAAAGGACATTCCATTAAGGCATCAATGGTGCTGTTGGCTGGAATACTAAAGAAGAGAGAAGAGCTATATATTGGTGAAAATGTAATGCCTTCAGTCTAGTCTCCTCTTGTATCAAAATCTACCCCAGTTTTTTTACATTATTGATACTGATTTAAACCTCTGTTTCTCCTTGCCAACTTACATTAAAGCTTGACCTCAGTCTAAACTTCTGGCCAACCTGGACAAAATGGTTAGTCTTAGATCTGTGAGAAAAAAGGTTTCTGGACTGCCTATTCAAATGTTTGTATGTCTGAAATGGAGCTCCTCAACTCAGCTTCCCAAATATTTCCTTTCACTATTGCTAAAGACTTCTTCCTCCATTCTTTCCTATAACTTACTGGATTGTAACATTTAGAACAAAGTGTTGCTTCTAATCTCTCTCTGACTACGCCTAAATTGGGCTGCTTCCTTCTCTATATCTCCTTTGGAAATACTCCCCCAGATTCCATTTGGACTACTATTAAAATTTCCTTTTTTTGCTCAGTTAATACAATCCCTCCACTCTAGTTTTCTGATAGATTTTTTTTTGTTTGTTTGTTTGTTTTGTTGGGGTTTTTTTTTGCCTTTTCCAGAGAAATACAAACTGCTTTTTTCCAAGATTACCTTTTTGGGCCCTATCATAACCATATTCTCTCATGAAGTTCCTCTGCCAGGTTCTCCTTTCTTTCTGGAAAAACAAATAAAACAACCCCACAGCCCTCCAAGTGTTTCAGTGCTAGGTTCCTCAGCTTGTCCCATTTATTCTCTCTCATACCTGACACTACTACTGCTCTGTTCCATTGCTTTATTTTAAGTATGGATTTGTACTGTTTCATTTATATTTTTTTCTTACATATAAATTTGTTTTCTCTGACATCTCAAAAAACAAAGAACACAGCTAATTACTAGTGACAGTAGTCCTGCTACTAGAAACAGGTCATGAGCTGATTACTTGACCTCTTTGACCTTTGTAAGTCTCCCATTCACTATGACAATAAATTGGAATAAATTCTAAATGTACAGAATACTGCAAAAAATACAGGAAAAAGCAAGATTCTTATGCCATGCGAGTTCAATTTTACCATTCTGCTCCAAAAAGGAAAATATTTGGCTGCAGTTTTGGACTTTATTATTGTAGCTCTTTTCAGTCCCCAAACTCTCAGGCATTTTGCATGCTGCATATAGAAGAAGTCATCATTGAAACACAGGCATCTCATGGGTAATATATGAGTTTTTCAATAGACTGCAACACAACATGCAGTAATTCAGGGCAAGAAGTGAAGAAAATTCATTTAACTGAATCCAGAGACATGATGATATTAGTTCCAGGTTTAGATGTACTGGGATACCAAAAGTAATATCTTTTATCTGGAAAATCAAGTTTTGATGACAACAAGTGGGCAAGCAGGTCAGATGAAGCAGCAGTACAATGCCTGTAGCCTACATTTCCTTTCCCTGACATCTTCCTCCCTTTCCAACCTTCCATCCTCTCTGCAGCTAATGTGCAGAAAAAAAAAAAAAAAAAAAAAGGATTTCTTGATGCTTTTCTTTTTTGAAATAAGTAATTAAACTTCAGCAAAAACAGAAAGATATTTTTTCCAACTATTTTTGTCATCAAGAAAACTTGTAAAAACCTACAAAAGTTAAGATATTACTCCGATGTGTAAGAAATCCTGTGGCATCAGTCACTGCCATGGATTTTCTTTTGTCCTTGAGTCTTCTGACTGATTGCACTAGACTTAACCTGTTAAATAATTAATTGCTGTCTTTCTTGGCTTCTGTACATCTGTAACCTTGAAGCCACCTAGTTTTATATCATGGTAAGATTAAGTCCCTATGACTATTCATTTTCTCATTTATCACTTTTCAAAATTATGTGGTCTAAAAGTAATTTTTTTAAAGGAAGATCCAGTGGCTCCACTTGCACCTCATACTTTTTCCTTACAAGAACACAGAATGATGACTTCAGTATTCCTTTCAGCTGGTACCAGCACAAATAAAAACAAAGTACTTTTTATTACAACTAAAAAAGGAAGGAAAAAGATAAACTCATGCAACAATCCACATTCTCTACTAATAATATAAGAAGTTTTAGATGGTACATTTTTGCAAGGCCTGTAAGAGCAGAGCAAAAGAGGAACAATATCACAATCTGTTGTCTCCCTAAGAATCGTCTATAGAAAGATGCCAGTAACTGCTAGACAAAAGAAAACCACAAGTAGTCACATAATAATTGCATCGCTGACAGTGTCTTCAAAGTACCTTGATTAGCATCTGTTCAGGTCCCAGCACTGAAATATCCAAAGAATGAAGATACTACCAGCTACGAACCCCAGCACAGTCCAGAGAACAAGCCTCAGAGACACTCAGTCTGCTTCCTAATCTCCTGAAAGGCACAAGCCTAGTGGATGAAAGAAAGGTGGTGGGTGCAGGTTTTTCTGTGTAAGGTTTTAGTGTAAGTTTTTTGATACTGCTGCTCACAGCATCATTTTGGACAAGTTGTGGGATGAGCTGGTACACAGTGCACTGCGTTCAGAATTGACTGAATGACAGATCTCACTGGGTTGTGGTGAATGGGGGTACATCATGTACAGGATGAGGATGGTCACCTCACAAACGGACAGAGACAAGGCAGAGGTGCTTAATGCTTTTCTTACCTTCAATATGGATGATCGACCAAGGGGGTCTCAGTACCCTGAGCCCTCACAACTGTGAGAATTATCAACTCCCAGACAGCCCTGAAACTGTGTGGGTTTTGCTGCTCCAGCTGGATTCCTACAGATGTATGAGACCTGATAGGATTCATCCAAGAATCCTCAAAGAGCTAGCTGATGTCATAGCAAAACCTCTCTTGATAACTTTTGAGTGGTCTTGGGAATCTGGAGAGTACCCAGCTAACTGGAAGCTGGAGAATGTTGTCCCAATTTTTAAGAAGAGAAAGAGGGCAAGAGGCAGGATCCTGGAAACTACAGGCCTGTCAGTCTCACTTCAGTGCCTGATAAAGTTATGGAGATTATTCTGGGAAGTTTTGAAAAACACCCAAAAGAGAATATTGTCATTGATTGCAGTCAGCATGGTTTCATGAGAGGAAAGTCCTGCTTATGAAACCTGATTTCTGTTTATGACAAAGTAACCTATCAAGCTGATCAAGGGAAGCCAGTTGATGTAATCTTTCTGGATTTCATTAAAGCTTTCAATACTGTCTCCCACAGGATCCTTCTAGAAAAAATTTCCAGGATACAGAAGGATAAACACATCATGTGGTGAGTGAGGAACTGGCTCACAGCTTGAGGACAGAGGGTAATAGTGAATGGGGGAACATCAGACTGGTGACCTGTCACTAATGGGGTTCCACAGGGCTCCATCTTGGGCACCGTGCTCTTCAACATCTTCATAAATCACTTGGACAAAGGACTGGAAGGGATACTAAGCAAATTTGCAGATTACACAAACCTGGGAGGGACTCTTGACTCCCTTGAAGGCCCTGTAGAGAGACCTCGACAAATTGGAGGGCTGGGCAATCACCAACCATGTGAAGTTCAAGAAGGAGAAGTGACAGATTCTGCACCTGGAATAGGTCAACCCAGGCCGGGGAATAAGATGCTGGAAAGCAGTGCTATGGAAAGGGACCTGGGGGTCCTGGTCAACAGCAAGTTGAACATGAGTCAGCAGTGCCCTGGCAGCCAGGAGGACCAGCTGTGTCCTGAGGGGCGTCAGGCAAAGCATCACCAGCCAGCTGAGGGAGGAGATTGTCCTGCTCTGCTCTGGCATGGCCTCACCTTGAATATTGTGTGCACTTTTAGGCACCACAATACAAGAAAGAGATTAAGCCAATTAGAGAGTGTCCCAAGGGGGGGAAATGAAAATGGTGAAGGGCCTTAAGGAGAAGCTGTATGAGGAGTGGCTGAGGTCATTTGGTCTATTCAGACTGGAGGAGATAGAGGGGAGACCTCATTGCAGTCTACAACTTCCTTGTGAGGAGAAGAGGAGGGGCAGGCACTGATATCTTCTCTGTGGTGATCAGTGACAGGACCCAAGGGAATGGCCTGAACTTGTGTCAGGGGAGGTTTCGATTGAATATTAGAAAAAGGTTCTTCACCCACAGGGTGGTTGGGCACCGGAACAGGCTCCCCAGGGAAGTGGTCACAGCACCAAGCCTGCCAGAGTTTAAGAAGCATTTGGATGATTCTCTCAGGCATATGGTGTGATTCTTGGGGATGGTCCTGTGCAGAGCTAAGGGTTGGACTCGATGATCCTTGTGAGTCCCTTCCAACTCAGAATATTCACAGTAATTCTGTGATCTGCATGGTGACTAATCAGTCACCAGCGCTGTTCCTTAAGGTTCAATTTTAAGGACAGTTCTGTTTGATATGTTTATCAGTGATCTGGATGAAGGAGTTAGATGCAATGTCAACAAGTTTGCTGAAAATAACAAATTCGGACTTGCTGTTGAGTGTCTAGAGGGGTGAGAGGTCTTGCAGAGGGATCTAGATAGATTGAAGCATTGGACAATCATTAACAATATGAAACTGAACAAGTTCAAATACTGGATGCCACACTTAGGATGGAGTAACTCAAGGCACAAATATAAAATGGGAGAGGAGTGGCTGGATATTAGTCCTGCAGGAAAGGATAGGGGGATATTGGTCAGCAGCAGCTGAATGTGAGTCAGTTATGAGCCTGGACGGTCAAGAGGGCAAACCATGTCCTGGGGTGCATCAAACACAGCGTAGCCAGTCAGTGAAAAGAAGTGGTTGTCCTGCCCTATTCAGTGTTGGTGTGGCCTCACATCAGTGCTGTGCCCCACTATTCGAGAAGGATCTGAAGGTAATTGAAAGTGCCCAGAGGAGGCAGGGCAACAAAGCTGGTGAAAGGTCTAGAAGGCACGTCAGGAAGTGGTCAGGCAGTTGGATTAGATGACTTTTGTAGGTCTCTTTCACCTGAAAAAATTCTAATCTATTCTAATTGGTGAGGGAAAATTGGAATTTGGAGGAAACCAGATTTACTGCAATATTTGCCCTGCCTATTCTACAATTCCTTTAATTCTGCAGTTCCAACAGACTACTCAACTCTGCCCCCATCTCACACATGGAATCTGACTTCCTCAAAGTTAATGTGACTAAAGTACAGTTCACATGGCAAGAAAATATGAGCCAAGCAAGACTGAATTGCCTTCCTGTTGAGGTTACTGGAAGACAGATAAATGCCCAAAATCATGGAAATAATTATGTTCTTGTGGTATTGTCACCAATACCAGCAGAAGTGAGAGGACCATGACATTAAAAGCTTCGGACGTTTTTGTATTTTGTCTTATAAAAGGGGTAAAAAAATCCCTTAATCATCTCTGAGCACCACTACCCTATACCACAAATATGCCAAGAAAGCTGGCATTAACTGTTATTTCTTTGCATTCACAGCATAACTGTCATTCTGCATAACTGTTATTTCTTTTTCTTTCCAGTTTTGTTCACCATTAAATCTCCCATCTGATTCACAAAATACTAATCCTAGCGACAAACAACACAATAGGAGCCAAAGAATTCAAAGAATTGGTAAGGAAGTAGTTGTAAAACTAGCTCTCTTTAAACTTTTAACAGCATGGAGAATCAATGTTTAAAGCCTTTATATAAGTACTTATTGGTCTTCTGTTCAGTTGGTTAATTTTCCTCTGCAATCTGAGGAAATAAGTTCATTGTGGTTGCGTCTTACTCATCTCTCTCCCTCTTTGCAACTCTTCTTTCACGTAGTCACAGTTGCATCATACACCTGTATTTTTCTTATCTTTGCTATATCTCCATTACATTTTAAAAGGCTTCAGTTTGCAAAGATAGCTGATTCACTGGTAAAAGCTCGTCTATTGCTCAGTTTCTCTTCACCAACATGTGCCTTTCAATAGTATTTTGAACAAATTATAAAATACATAAATTACTTAACCCATGAAGAAAATTATCAAGACAGCTAAATAGCAGTTATATTTGATTTTAGTTTTTCCTCTAAAGTAGATTTGTGAATTCTCTTCAGGAGAGTATGAAAATAGGTGGGAACTGTAGTTCCTGGTTAAGTGCTGACAGCTCCTGAGTGTTTCAAGAGATGTTTACTGAAAATGCAGGGAGCAGAACATGCCATGCAGTCTAACTTGTGCTCTGAGATACCAGATGTCTTTCCAAAAAGGCAGATACTAAGCTGTTTCTGCCTGTGTGACACTTGGTTTTGGTTTGGTTTCCACCACAGACACTTCTTCCTGTTGTATTTTTTAATGACATTTAGTATCAATTTCCTTTTTACAAGCACTGGACTGAAATAACAAGGATATTCTGATAAGGTGTTTATGTACGTGGCTCAACCCTTTCTATTTGTGGTAGTGAGAACAGTCCTGTCTCTCACAGCTTAACAACTGAGCACAATCTCCTCTTGATCAGAGGCTGACATTTGGAATGGAAGCATCAGAGAAATGCTGAGGGACACTACATAACAATATGGTAACACGTTGGTGACAGCCTATTATTAAGATGATCTTTACTGTGATTTGATTGGGTCTTTTGACACATTACAGTAACACACAGATTCAATTGCATAGCAGCAAGTTTGCACATTTATGAAATAATGAGTTGGTACTAATATCTGAAGTTAATAACAATTAGAGGTGCACTGTATTTACAGTAGTGTACCTATACTCTCAGTATACACTTTGCAGTGTATTCTCAATATAAGCTTCTTGTAAGAGTAAACATTGCTTTTAATACCATCCCAAATACAACCTACTTGAAGGAGTATATGTGGTGAATGGGAACCATTAAGGAGCAATTGTTTCACTGCACAGTGATGGGCCCCATCTCATAAGCAAATGTTACCTGGAGGTTTCTAAGACTTGGCTAGATAAAGTCAGAGCTGACCTGATTCAACATTGGTGACAGTTCTGATCTGATTTGGTTTGACTGAGTCTTCCACAGTCCTTTCCATCCACAGTTTCAATTACTCTATTTCATTATCTCTTCTGAGTTCTAAGGATTCCATAACACACTACAACACATTATATCTAGAAACAATTTTAGGACATCAAAGTAGGCTTTTTTCTTTGACTAAGTGCTGCATCCCACCCCAAAACATCACAACACCACAGCAGATTTATGGCAGGAATCCATCCTCAGACAGAAGTGAAACAGTATTTTTAGGAATGGATAAATTTTGCTTACAGCAAATATGTTGTTCCATGCCTATATTCTATATTAAGAACATCTCTACATAGGCTGAAATACTAAGGACCTCTCCCATTTTTACTGTTTAAAAGAATAATTCTGTTACAGTACAATAAAATTGTATGTTATAGATAATATTTAATCTGAAGGAAAGATTATGCACTGGAGTCAAAGTAATCACAGCAGGGCCTTGGTGATTGCCAAAGAAAATATACAGGAATACTCAACAATTTCAGTGTTGTTTAGTTCTTAAGAGAAGTCCTTAGCATTATCTGTGACAGTAATGTCAAAAAGACCAAGCAGCAGATCCAGGTTTTCTCATTTTGCTTGGCCACTGCCAGTATCTTCCAATTTATCTAACATCCCCTTCCCAAGCAATTATCACCTCTTCCTGTCCTTACACTATGGCAGGGATGGGGTACTTCACACTTAATTTACAGCTCTAGGGCCCTTACTGATAAACAATACCTTATTTGTTGAGAGATGGTCTATAAAATTCACATTTATATTGTGTTTCCCTCATCTTATTCTATCAGTTTTTCCTCCTCCAGCCCAATATGCACCACTTAGTTGTTATTAGGACTTTGTCTTGGACAAAATCATTTAGATGCAACACACAGATGCAGGTAGAGCCACATGACTCAATACTAGAGATTTTGATAATGAAATCCCACCAATGTATTTTGGAAATTGTACACAACCTGTTCTCTGTTGCTATTTAATGTAACATTTCACTGGGGATAGGAGAAGCAATTAGACTGTTGCAAATTGTGCTAACATCCCTCATAATTCAATACTGACCATCACCAGCAATGCAATATGTGGTTTAAGACTGATAACTACTTTTGTGTGCAACTCAATAAGGCAGAAAAGAAACGAAAAGAGATTGGACGTGACAGTGTTGTGGGTTTATCTGATGAAACAAAACAGTGTTCCACCAATTTGACCAGCTACATCTCTACTTTACTCCTTACCCCAAAATAGTTTCAGTTTTGATAAAATATCATAGGCATATTCACAGACCATATGATTAACAATTGCTCTAATATCAACATGTTTCAAGATTGAAAAGAACGTATGCTAGTAATTATCCCAGAAAGGGATTCTGGACATTACAAAATGCATGAGAATGAGATTGAATTGGGAAGGCTGGGGGGGCGGGGACAAAGTGCAATTACGTGCAGCTTCTAGTTCCAAATCATACACTCTTTATACATCATCCTAATTAGGTCAAACCAAACATAAAGCCCTGACCTAGACACTACATCAATAAATATACAACATCTGAATAATAAAAGTGCCAACACTGACAACAGAAGCTTATCATAATATACACAAGGAATGTAAACTCGAAGCCTTTCAAGCAACAATGCCTGGATGTAATATCAGATTCCAAGTACTCACCCTGTAAATCATGAAGGTTCTTACTCCTGAAAGGTTTTGGAACTGCATATGTAGCACAAGCAGTAGAATGCCACTTAGGCATTTTAAAATAAAAGTGAACAAAAGACAATTAGAATAAAAAACCCCTCTAAATAATGAATTTCTTTGGCAAGAGAGAGACTAAGAAGAAAAAGCTAAGTGTCATTTCTAGAGAAACTAGAAAACAACAGAATGAACAATTTGCTTAAGATGTACCCAAGATGGGTTAGTGGCAGTTTTGGACATAAGTGGATGACAAAACTAGGAGGGATTGGGGACCCTAGTGAAGACAAGATAACCAGGCTGGGAAACACATCTGTGAAAGACTATCTATGGCCACCCTGTGCTCCAAACCTTTCTAAAGGTCTCTGCATTACTTGGTCTTTCTGTTTACACTCATAAATAAGTGAGTAGCAGTCCTTCCTCAGCTGGATCTTGTATACACACTTTCTCTCCGTGGCTTGCATTGGAGTGAAATATTTATTCCAAACAGCTTCAGTGCATTTCTTCCACTTGAAATAAATATGAGCTCTGAATGGTGAAAGTTCGAAAGTTTCAGACAGGATTCATTCAGTGACATAAGGCAAACAGATTATGTGCCTCAATTTACAAGACATATAAGAATGCCATTAAAGCTGATTGTGGGTCAGCTGACTGGTGATTTCATAAATACCAAACATATAGCCAAGGGACACTCAAGCATGGGAGGGCACACCCAGATATGGAAGTGTTTTTAAAGATCTGTTCATACCCATTGCCTACAGAACAAAACATTAGGGCTTTTCCTGGAAGTTTTTTTTTTTTTTTTTTCCAATTACAATTAAAAGTAACTTCTTGTAGTTTCTCTATTGATGGATAGTGTTGGATGCATGTTACTATCAAATTATTTATCTTGCTCCCAGGAAAGGTGCACACAAGAGTTAGTGAAAATTTAGCCCTGGGGGATAGCTGTCTCAATTAATTGAAATAATTACAATCACAGTTCCTATTTCTTATTGTATTCTGAGGAAAGTGAAGGAAAATAACTATCAGTTATCCCTCCTTTGGGAATGCCAGTTTCTAATCAATCTCTAGACTTTAGGTTAAGTTACCTTTTCTTATGGTCATCTCAGACCTTGGCTAATAGGAATAACTAACTAGGAAAGCTGTCCAAAAAATGGTAACTATTTGTGCAGACAATTTTCCAAACATACTGCATACATTCTGTTGTTGGTCTCAGCCCATGTAGCTCTCCTACATGCACTACACACAGCTGACCCTGAAGGAGCTCAGTGTCACTAACCATATAATGAAAGACAGAAAAAGGAATGGGGAATCAGAAACACGTTAAACACTACAGACTTTTTCCTTAACTAGGGTTTTGTATCATTCCCACTGCAGATAAGTTGACACTGACTTCAAAAGTACAGGACTTGGGACAGTTATTATATTATGGGACTGGTATTACCTGAAATTGGAAAATAAGGACGGAGCTCAATGAGACCTCAGAGGTGACTTTCTCAAATGTGATTTACTCTAGTAATTTTCTTTTTCTGCTCAATACTTATTTGGGTGTGTTTTGTAATGCTCACAGAAATTTAAAATTATTAGCCTTTACCCAGACAGCAGGTGACTCAGATTTCCAAGCTTTCCTGTTCCTGTGTACTAGGAATGAAAGAATGCAACTTTAGGTTCCACTGTTTTTGTTTCAGGAATAAGCTCTTTCAGGAATGTGTGTGTATATGTTTGTAGTTTAAAAATTAAATGAACATTTACTGACAAAAGTTTAATGTAAGTGTAGCAATTCCTTGAACTTGCAGATGTCTTTTGCTAAACATCTCAAAGCACTCCATGAATACTTATGTATGACACAAGCCTTTTAACTGGATTTTGAAAGAGGTAGCAGGTCTATTTTGCAGAAAGGGAAACTGCAGCAGTTTAAAAAAAAAAAAAAAAAAGACCTTTCCAGACAGTGTGTTCAAAACTATAAACAAATCCTATAATTCCTAAATCTTGTATTTAATTAACAGCCCACTGTTCACTCACACATCAAGTAGTTACAATTCTATGTCAGCTCTTCATAGAAAGGTTGAATTGCAGGAATTCAACCAAGTAGCACTGAAGCATTATAACATCTTCTGCTTAACCTTTCCCTTCTGCCTGCCTGCCACAGATTCATACATAATCTACTGATATTTCTTTTTGCCTTTTGGTCTCCTGCTTGACAAGCTGGTACAACCCACAATTTTTAGCGCATAGACTAACAGGAAACAATGGGAAGGATCAAATATGTACACATCTACATTTAATTAGCCTTCAACTTGACTGCTTCACGGAGAGCAAGAAAGGTTCATAAACATCAAAAAGAACTAAAGCCTCAAAATAGATCAGTAGTCTTAATTTACTGCTGACATTGACAGGAAGGGTGCTACAGTGAGGACTAGCCCTGCACTTATGGGTCAGAACAGAGTTTCAGAAGTTAGAAGTGAGTAGATATATTATTCTAAAAGACCAGGTCATAGCGTTTTTCCAGCTCATTGCTTTCCCTCAGCTTTATATCTCACAGCTTCAAATCACTTTACATCTCATCTGAAACCTTTCAAGAGCTATTCACATTTACAAGCGCAGAAACTAAGGCCAGAGAATAGACAGCTTGGAACAGATACCCAGGAGAATGTACTGCAAAACAGTGGCAAAGATGGGTCAGTTCAGGAAGTCTTGCTCACAGTCCTTAAACCTTAGTCCATTTAACCTCAGAGGATTCTTAAGGATAAAAAGGAGCAGAACTTCTGTATTACACTGGTTGCTGAAATAAACATTAAAAATGAGACTTTTCAGTAAAAACTTCAGTTCTTGATGAATACATCTTATTACAAAATTGGTCTAGAGGACAAATCAGCGCTAAAAACATTTCTGTGTTAAGTTCCCTGTTTTCCTTGTATTCTGGTTGCATACAAGCCTTCCACTAATCACTTTTTGCAATAGAAGTCGATTTCCAGAATTACTGGGACAGAGATTCACCTTATGTTTGCAGTTGGAGGACTCACTGCTTAGAAATACCTTGGATAACTTTCAAACCACTTCTTCTCCTCCCCCTTCATTTAACTCTGTCTTTTCCTCCTATGTCCACACTCTTTTTGTTCCCCCACCAGAACCACTTTGATTTCGACTAGGTGGTGATGATGGAGAGGGTATGTCTCTGCATTTCAGCACAACAATTTCTCTTCAGGTAACAAAAAGACATTTGCTAATTTCTCTCGAGTGGATCTTGGAGACTTTCCAAGGCTCAAACAAAGAAAGTCTTGTTAACTACTTCTACAGGATACAATTGTTAAAAAGTTTCAGCTTATAGTTCAGAGCATTTTTATTATCCAAATTAGGCAATTCTTCCATCAGTTGGCATAATCTGCCAGCAAGAACTCCAGAGCATGTTTTTTCCGCACACCTCTTGTTCCAAGGTTTGATGTAATACCTGGCATCCTCTCCTTTTCTGCCATGCCTGCCAGCAATAGAAATGGTGCACACATGGTACCCTTCCCCCAGCATCACGGTCCACCTGCCATGGAACAAGGCTACTGCAGTGCACGGCTGCAGACTTCAACACACCAGCACCAACCCTGGAAAAACAGGGCCAACATGGGCACTGCTGGTCAGAAAGGGATTGCTGTTCTTAGAGCAACGTGGAAGCAAGCAACCCAGCCAGCTGCTCCCTGACGCATCCTCCAGGCCACATCCTTCCACACATGCACCCAGGATGCTCAGTTTCAAAGGCTACTTAAACACAAACACGTCACCGAAGTCTGTTCTATATTTGCCTGTCCTCAGCTCGCTGAAGTCATGCATAGCATTCAGGAAGCCAACTGGATATTTCCTACTGGCTTCAGTCGGATCTGAATCATGCCCCTGTGGAGTGATATTGCAGTGATAGCCTTTGGAAGAGCAGTGACAGAATAGCTTTTAGGTGAAACCTCGTGTATGACACAAAAAGATGAGCTGGAAGTGTGCTGGGAGCTTAAGATCTGTGTCTGTCTGATGCACAGATGAAACTGATGCACACCGTGAGTGATGTGCTACAGCAGCCAGCCTGCAAACACCTCACATATTTAAGACATCAGAAACATTTATCTATTAAATAATCAGTGGCACACAAGGATATCCCTTAGTGAGGGTAAATGCATCCTTATCGGCAGGTTCTCATTAGAGTAACTAATGCACCATAAGGACAGCAGACAACTCACTGCTTGCACAAGGCAAAGTCATTGTGTTGTTAACCCAGACATACACAACTTCTGCAATCCTTACTAATGCATTAAAGGGCAACTTAAAAGGTAGAGAGTGATCTAACTCGATTTCTATAAGGGATAATACAGTGGTCAGAAGAGCTTCTTTCTATTTGTGAGTGAAATTATTTTACCTGCATATACAATTCTTGCCCATAGCAACATTAGATGCATCTTTCTTTACTAATTGATTTGGATTTCTTTTTTCCAACCCTCTAACCCTACTCTAGGCCTTCACAGAGCACTGTTGTATGAGAACTTTTACTTTAGCCATTACTACTCCCTCAACTGGACACCTTCCTCTTTTCCCTTCCTCCTAGTCCTTTTCTTACTGTGCATCAAAAATATTAAATCTACCAACCAGTTCTCCTGTATATTCCACAAAGGAAAAAAAAATGCTGAAAGTATTCATGACTGATAACAAGTCCTCAAAGTGGTGGTGTGACATCTCCACCTAGAACTCATATATTTCTCCCCCTCCCCTCAGAGCCTGAAAAAACAAAGGATATTTATTTACTTATTAAGATGTTTTCTTTATATTTTATCAGCTTTAGCAAAACATGAAAATTGAGGTTTTAATCTCACTGGTCAACTCCTTAGGTCTCTTCTTTTCTCAGACCAAACCTGCATCTCTCAAGATTGGCTGCAAATGTATTTGCCAAAATGTGGCTCCCTTAAAGATTATCACAGTTGTACAATGACTGTCATTTGAGCACAGTTACTTCCTATTCCTAAGACTTCACAGCAATTCTGAGTCAGGAATCAGTGGTACAAAAGGTTTCAGGAAACTATGTAATGAAAGAACATTGACTATGCTAGAAAGGAAAAAAATTTACAAATAAATTCAAGGTATCTTTGTTAGGATTAAAAAAGTTTGCAAAAAAGAAGAGAAGCAAGACAAGGTCAAGCAGCATTTACTACTATATCAGACAACAGATATACAACTGTGGCATCTACATCTGTGTTTCCCACTAGCATCTCAGTATTCTGTAGTAGCAGCAAACTAATACTTACACTTCAGTGGAATTTTAGCTACAAAGAAATCAGCTACTTTCTTTGTTCCTCTGAATAGGAAGGCATGAAGACTGAACCTCCCAGAGGAAAAGCTTGTATGCATAAAAATTAATGTAAGTAATTCATCACTACTCTGATGGCCTTTCCTAACAAATGTTCTCCAGATACTGAAAAATAACATGATAATGTAACACACATTTTGCCACCTTAGTGAAAATACCACTGTCATCTTCTCTTTATTTAACTATAGAATACAGAAAAATGAAGGTTAAACCATGTAGTACCTGTACCTTCTCTGGACTGAAGCAGATTTATTCATACAAGATCCTCAAAAAAAAAAAAAAAAAAAAAAAAAAAAAAAAAAAAAATTCATTGGAGCCAAATTGCTGAAGTGAACAAAATATTAGATGAGTATAAGGAAAAGTATCGAGATTTATACCCTCTGGCTTACCAGTTCCAATTTGATCTACATAAAAAGAGGCTGAAAGCCACCACTACTAGGTGTTAAGTGGACTGCATGAAATCTGCAGGTGGAATTTAGTTCTCTTGCCAGTGGGCAGATGCGTCCACCTTACAGAAGCAGTGAAGGGAGCAATAATCACTTTCCCTTGCTTTTGACAATTTCACCTGTCATACTGACTGTCTTACAGACCACCAAGAAGCCACTCAATCAGGTACAGAAAGTGTATGTGTGGAGGGGTGGTACAGAGACTTTCCCATAGACCATGCCTGTGACATAATTGCTAATCAAGTTAACAGAAATCACCATTATCCTTTTCACAGCTGTCATTAGCACTAAATTAAATTAAAATAATAAGCAAAAACATAACATCAAAACAGTGGAAAAACATAAAAAAATCCACAAAAAAACAAACAAAAAAACCCCAAACCCAAAGAAACCCCCCCATAACACAAACCAAACAAAAACATAAACAAAAACCCAAAAACAACCAACAAACCAAAAAACCAAAACAATCAAAAAACCAAAAACAAACCCCACCCAACTCAAACCAAAACCCCAAAAACCTCCTAAAACTTTTCAATTAACCTTTCTTAAAAAAAAAAAAAAAAACAAACAAAAACCACTGGCATTTGATAATGATCTACGAACACACAAAAATACCAGTTAGTTATTATTTCTGAGAAAGGTTCATATGGTTTGGTTTCTGCTATTACTTTGCCCATTACTACATTAATTATTTGTGTGCAAGTTTAGTTCAGAATTGCATCTTCACATGCCTTGCAGCTTGAAGAGTTTGATTCCTGCTGCAATCCTCCACTTCCTGGCTGTATTGAGCAATGAAGCTGTCCAGCTGTTTTGCGGTGCCGAAATAATGATTCAGTTAGGAGGTGATGGCATCAGATTTGATTTGTTAGCTTGTAGTGTGGTTTCTAGAACCCATGAACCCTTCTCATTAAATAACCATCCATCATGTTGGAGATGATTAACTTCTGAAGTCAGAATTAAATCAGCATTGAATCTGCACTGCTATTAGTACTGTTAATTTTCTGTTTGATGGCTGATATGCCAGGTGTCCATTGTTCAGTGTAACTTGAAAAGTGAAAAAAATAATTGCGTGCACATGCTCTTCTTATTTCAATAATATACTGGATTCAATTTTGTTTTAAAGAGTGGGTGAGAGTAGTGGGAGTTATAATGGTATTGACCTTCCCCTCTGTGGAGGATGCTAATGCTGCAAAACAATCAATATACCAAGAAGACAACCAGAAAAATAAGGCCACATTTTTGCTTTTCCTCTTCTAAGATTTTTATACTGATGATGTGCCAGGAAACTAATTTTATATTAGGCCAATAATTCCTTCTATATAAAGCGAGTGTTACATTAGCAGCTGACGATCCATTGAGGTCAAGAGAGCCCTCTTGAGAAGGAAGCAAAATGAGAGAGGTTGCAGAATGCAGAATTTCACGAATACAATAAAATTCCCAAAACAAGAGTTACTTGTCCCAAAAAAATACCTAGATCAAACATCAATTCTCTCAATCTTCCATTGAAACCTTAATTAGAAACTTATAGGCTGCTTTCATGGGGGAAAAAATCCACCTGCTTGCCAGATGGACATTCCTCTTTCTGCTGTTGCCAGTGTTTTCCAAGTGGAGTATAAGGTTTATCTTTTTGTTCATTAGCAACAGGTCTCTGCTAGACACATAGTCAGAGCCAAAATTCAAAAAATCAGCTTTTGCACAAGAACAGGAGACGGTAACTATATTGCAGACTCTTCTAAAAGAAATACTTAAGAAGCTGGACTTCTTGTTAATGCTTCAGTGTTGGGCACGGCTCTCTTTCAGCTCTCTTGTAGTGCCTAACCTCTGGAGCACTTGCCTTTTATCCCTCTGCAAAACAGGTTGAAAGACAGAAAAGGCAGAGGTGTGAAAATGAGACAGCTGAGGAAGGGGTCATGTCATTGGAATGCGCCTTCACAGCAACATGTTATGAGAACATACTGCCCAGCCATCTGACCCCTGGATGAGTGTCACCCACTGAAAGACATCCTTGTCATCATGCCAACAAGCATCAGAAAGTTAAGCAAATACAACCTATCTGCAGCATTGCATTGCCATCACAAGGAAAAGGGATGCCTTACAGAGGCCGTTAGCCTTCCTGGAATTCATAGATACTGTTGTTCTATAAAAGAATAATTAAAAAGATAAAAATACTTGTAGAATACAACTGTAGGAGCAAGCTGATGGGGCAGCAAGCAGTAGTGCAAGCCATTAAACTTTGGGTGTGTTTTTGTCACCATGATCCTTTATTAATTCAATATTTAACCATTTAGAACGCACAAGCCCAACACATCTTTGAATACTTAACCACAAAATTGTTTTAACTACTCCCTCCTTCTACTTGTTAAATTTATTTGTCAGACTGGGTACTGATAAGTTGTCAGGACTAAGTCTTACTTAACAAGGCAATCATTACAATTAGTATATATACACTATCTGTCCACTCAACCTCTTTTAAAGGCCAAAATCAAATACCTTTTCTGAAAGCAAAACCAGACTTATAGCCCTACAGCCAGTGTACCAACTGAACTAAATCAATGGAATCACTTCTCAAAACCAGTCTGGCATCTGCACACCAAATATTCTATAGCATTTACTTGATTTTTATTATAGCCTTTTGCCACACCATAGTTGTTAGTTTACTGTACAGCTGTAGAAAGCTCGTTTTCACCATCAGGGATTCATTAAGAGTGAGTAATTTGATGCTTAATGACTTGTTAACCCTGAGTAAATATATTAAAATAATAGAGTGATAAATTCAAGTTTAATTGCATTGGGTCTGGTTTTTTGTTCAATAATGTCTTCTGTAGCAAGGGAAAGTACCATTTAAAAAGCAATTTTTGATAAAATGGATTCGAGATTGTTCACAGTTAACTTTGAACATGCAATCCGTCTTTCCTTTCTATGGTTCTCACTCTGTCACTTTGGGGCATTTCCTTTCAGTCTATATAGTTTCTTCAGCCTATTCTCAAACACAGCTTTTAAATATTTGAATAATACTCTTCTTTGTGTTCCAGTTTTGCTCCATTCCAAATAAAGGTTTAGAAAGAATCCACTCTTGCTCTTTCGCAGGGTTTGGATTTATAAACAAAGTCACGTGAAATAAAAACATCAACATCCAGACTGTTCTTCTACTTGGATTTTTCTATGCCTTAGGACTGCTTAATCTCAAGTGTTCCCATACAACAGCCTTTTCATTTATGCCCTAATAAGAGGCAGTTACCATGCTCTAGCTAGTTCAAATCAACAGGACAACAGAAAAACAAAACCAACAGCTGCTGGACATCTGCAAATCTTAGTCTTGGTCTACTGAGTGAAACACTGAAGCGTCTGAAGCTTTAAAAGGAGCTGTTTGTAAACAGTTGTATTTTTGCCTGCCACAAAGCTCTTACGGACAACTCAAAACTACCGGTGGACAATCAGGAATATGGTGCAGCTGTTCCACACCATCAGTTTTCAGGCATTGTCTGCAGGCATAGAGATAAAAGGAAGCAGACCTTCAAGTTACATTATTCTAATGACCACCTTTCTTCTTGCTCTCCACTGCACTGTTCTCCCGAGTTATGCTGCTCCTCTCTCAGGACGTACCATCAAACACCAGATGCTTTTTTTATTTTATTCACTAGAACTATCTATGCTTGACAAAGTACAGTTGCTGCGTTTACACACTTGTGGGAAGCAACTCTCAGAGTTTATAAGGAAGTATGTTAAATATTACTGTGCTGGGGTTTTTTTTATGATATCTCTACTGAATTTACTGACAAAACTGGTGTTGAAATTATTAATACAGAAACAACTCAACAGCAACAGAATGGGCCAGATTTTATTTTTCTTGCACATTAGACAAGTTCTAAATATGAAGTCAGCTAAGGCAAATGATGATATTCTGACCTCAGATCAATTTTTTGTATTGTTATTGTATTGATCATCAGCTGGGTCTTCAGTCTGAAAGAAATAAATCCTTTAAAAGTAAGTTTTAAGAAAAGGTTAGGGTAGCAGGATGAAATGTGAAATCAAACTTTACAGGCAAACTGAAGGGTAAACATATTTAACTATTTTTATCCCTTAATTTGGTTTGTTAGACTTTCAAATTTACAGAAGCCATTACTGATGTGGAACCTTAAAAGGTTTCTTGCTTATTTATATATAATACTGGCATCTGCACCTAAAAAGTTCATTTACCACACTCAATAAGAAAAAGCACAGGGAACACAGATGCAGATGATCTTGAGTGGAAGAGCTTGATTAAGATTTGTGATGTCTTTTTTCCCCCCGATGGTTTTACTTGGCAGATGTCTCATGTGAGCAAGACAAGCAGAAGGATGATTTCTCAAAGTACAGTGTCTAATTTAGTGGCTGCATGTTGCTCAGAAATAATTTCCACAAAATAAATGAGACTTCTTGAGTAAGTGAGGAGGGTCTATATTGGATCTCTACTCAACCATGGGTTAACTCAGTTAAGTGTAATACTTTGATAGTGTGTGTATTTTAATTTGAGGATATGACTTTGATTTAATATTGAGAGAGAACAAAATGCACTTCATGTAGTCTCATAAGAGTGCTTTCTTGGATAGAACAAAGGAATTGTTGAGTTCAGAAAAGGAATAAATATCAATTTAAGTTATTCCACAGATTTAAGGGAAATAGATACTGTGTACCCAAGCTGGAAATTGATGTAATATGACAAGACTAATACCACGGTTCTTGAAAAAAACTTATAGGACTTGAGACTGCTCCTTTACTTCTGTAGAGAGCTGAACTGAGAGCTATTGTTTCAGTTGATCAAAAAAACCTGCTGCTAGGGAATTTACGTATTTACTTTCAGGGTTTTCACCATTTGCATTTTCAAGTTTCTTATGGACAGTTTAGCAAATAAAATCCTAAAAAAATACTTGTTATCTTAATTGTGCATTCTCTTGGCAAAAGTAAAACGAAGGGATGCTCAGACATGACAGCTAATTGGTACACATACTTCCTAGAGTGAAAAATAGATTTAAAAAGAGTTCCTTCACTATTCTGGTAAATAATCAAATAGGAATACAATTATAAAAAGGGAGTACAGCATTACATCCTAAATCAACAATTCTGACTCATGGTACCATTCATGCAGAATCAGACTAGTGTTTGAGAACAAGTGAGTAAATGAACAAGCAAGGGATTGGCCCACTGTCGCAGATCCTTGCAGTGAAGACAACAAAAATACATTCTCTTTTCCCTGACTAGTGTGCCAAATAGATAAATCAATGAAATACAATCTCCTCCAACTTGGCTAGGAGGGCACAGGCTGTATGACAGAGAACTGACTGACCCAGTCTCATCCAATGCAATGTGATGAGAAGTTTGTGCTGACCCAGAGACAAAGCAGAGAAAAGAGCACAGAAATTGCAGTTTCTAATAGAAAACATACATCTTTCCACTGTTATGTTCATTTAGGGAAGCCTGCTAATAGTACAGAGGTTAAGGCATGTTCTACACTTCTCTTATGAACAGGAGGGCTTTTTTTTTATTTTATCTCTATATATCATAAATAACAAAGAAAGTCTGGAATCAATTTTTATCATTACAAAGCCATTTAAAGACTTGGTTTACCTACTTCTTGTGAAGTAATTCTTTTTGTTGAAGAAAAAGGATTAGCCTATTTCTATCCTGTATCATAATAACAAAGGTCTGTACTTTTTTCTTTCATTCTCTAAAAAAATAAGTAACAATGATTTAATATGTAATACTAAGTAAGTTATAGGCTGTTAAAATATCTTTTTTTTTTTTTTTTTAATGGGCTAAACAACATGTAACTCCTATTGATTCCTTTATTAAACACATTTAGGCCAGTACTACCTCATTTGTATTTAACAATATTACTCACAGGAAAAGAACCTGGGATTGCAGAAAAAACAATATTTACATTTTATTCAGGAAACTAAATCCAATGGCAGAAAACAAACACAACAAAACAAAACAAAAAAAACCCTCAAACAAATAAAAAACCCTAAAACTAAAAAAATCCAACTCCACCAAACAGAAAAGAGGTAACTGGTGACAGCATCAAGTTTTACTTTAATTTTTACTTGTATACTCTTGAGAACAAGGCATGAAAAAACAATTATAGGCAATTATTTCACCTACCTCTCTCCCAGTGTCTAACTCCTACTGGTACTTTAGCTGATCTTTTACTAGGACAGAATATAATTCTGTCAGGGAAGATAGAATGTTTATGAAATAATTTTATTAAGAAGCACTTGAAAGCCCTCAGGTGAAATAGATGACAGAAATCCAGAATAATTTTAGTTATTCAGTGCATTTCCTAATGCTTTGTCCTGCTTTGTTTTGTAGTATTCAAATAATCAGCAGTATAAAGGGAAGTGGCAAAAATCCCTAATTTATCACATAAACACTAGAGAAACCATGGTAGCACTTAAGCTTTTACATTCCCCAGTTTGCTGAATCTCAGCAGCAGGAAGTTTCTCCTACTAAACACTACCTTAATTTTCCTTTCCCTCAATTGCCATCCTTTCATCCTTTTTATAACCTTTTTTTCACCCTACCAATTCTTTTCCTTTCTTGGTGTTTACATTCCCAATGGTTTTCTAGAGAGGAGACTGGATGAATTCACATCTCCAGTCGAGTTTCATTTGCAGAGACTGATATTAAGGATACTGAAGTCATTACTTTCATTATTTCAAAGATGCATTGAGTTTTGGTTTTGCCTAAAATTTGTTCCAAATTCACTTTTGCATACTAAGCAATTAGAATGATAAGGACTTGATTTTTGAGCATCCAACCTTCTCCACCTAGGCCTGCTTCTAATATAATACCATTGGCATTTTGCTACAGCAGGCAAATTAAAATCAAACACCCAAAAAATCGGAGTATAAGTAGAAAGCAACCCTCTAAACACAACAGTATTTGGACATCCACCTATTTTTCCCTGTAAAAGACTGCCTCTTTATGGTACCTTCAGAGACTTGTGATTGACTTGCTTACAGTACACAGCACCCCAAAGATGTAACCAGCTTACTTCTTTCATTTTACAGCCATCATCACTACAAGTCTCTTCTATAAACACGAACAACCAGTAAGTTCCAGAAGGGCTATGGAACACACACAGCCACTGCCAGAACAGTTTATAGGCAAATTCAAGTTCAAAGGAAAGTAAGTGCAAGGGAATCAGCATTTTGAGACTGATGCTGAGGTGGGGAAGCCAGTCTGTGGTATTGCTTTCACTGAGCACTGTATTCTCTCCCAAAATAGTTTTCCCCTGCCTTTTTCATTTTTAAAAGGATGGAGAACAATCAGGGGTTTTTTGCAGATGAAAAGGTTTGCTCAGACAAATTACAGCTGAGTAGGGCTAGCTAAAGAAAGACACAGGGCATATAAGCAATATGGCAATACTTCAGACGTATGATGAAATTTATTTGCAGCATCTTTAGTTTTTCTTCTCATTCTTGCCCTTCAATATTGCCCATAAAGCTCTTCTCCACTTAATACACTGAAAGTTTACCCCACCCTTACAACGTTGCTGCAGTGTAATACCCCTATTTCACAGAATTACAGAATATACTGAGTTGGAAGGAACCCACAAGGATCATCTTAGCCCTGCACAGGACCATCCCCAGGAGTCACACCATGTGCCTGAGAGCATCAGAGCTTGAACTTTCTCAGGCTTGGTGCTGTGGCCACTTCCCTAACGAGCCAGTTCCAGTCCCTAGCCACTCTCTGGGTGAAGAACCTTTTTCTAATATCCAACTTAAACTTCCCTTGACACAACTTTAGGTCATTCCCTCAGGTCCTGTCACTGGTTACCACAGAGAAGAGATCAATGTCTGCCTCCCCTCTTATTCGACCCTGCTACACAGCTCTGATAACACACCTGCTATTCCAGTACTTGATAATTCCTGCCTTAATTCTATCAAATGATTTTTGCTGTTTCAAAGTTTCCTGCTACCTTAGCCTTGCACCATCCCTGCTTCTGCATCCCTTCCCAGTCTCTAGCTGTGGACACATAACTCACCTTAGTCTTAAGTTTCACCACTACTTTTGTTTGAAAAGTTACCAATTACATGAAATTTTTTTTTTCCTAGGAAGACCTTTTCATTTTTCAGCTCAGTTCCCTGAAATTTACATACTTTGTTCAAGTTCACAGTGACTGTCCTTCCTATCTTGGCAATGACTGCTGCTGCCAAGGTAGGAAGTCCATTGCATACACTCTGAGGTTACTGGTCCCCCTTAGCCTCCCTACCTTTCAAGTGCAAGAAATCTCTTACTGTAATTGATAAGCTTAAAACAGTCACATTAAAGGGAAAGAAAACTGGACCTGTTACACCCCTCTGATCCTATTTACCCTCCTGCAGATGCACAGCATAAGGACCACTACAAGTTCTGCTTTCTTAATAGGTGATGCCAGTGAAGCTGTGGATTGGTGTTGAATATATATTCATCATGGCTAGGCTTCACGAATGAAGATTTGAGAAGGGCTCTACCCACACTTGCTACAAGAGCACTGATGGCTAAAAAGGCCAATGCAAGATAGACAAGTCTGGTTGCAGAAGGCACAGCAGAAAGACTCCCCAGGTGATATCGACGAGACGCGATTCTTTCTGCATTGTCTTTTCTCCTCGAGAGTGATCCTGCGTGCGTTCTCAAAAGAAGCAGCAGCGTTGTAGACGGTGTGTCTTCAGGCCTCCTGATTGGAGGCCAGGGTAGATCAGTGGTGGTGATCAATATGGCCAGGGCTGAGGGATTGTTTCAGGCAGTCCTTGTATCTCCTCTTCGGGGCTCCTCTCTTGCGGCAGCCAGTGGCAAGTTCCCCATAGAGCACGATCTTAGGGAGGCGGTGGTCCTGCATCCTGGAGACATGCCCTGCCCAGCACAGCTGTGTTCTCAGCAGCATGGCCTCAATGCTCGTGACTGCTGCCTGTTCAAGGACAGATGTGTTGGTCACATAATCCGTCAAGTGGATGTTTAGGATTGTACGGAGGCAGCGCTGATGGAAGCGTTCTAAGAGACGCAAATGGTGCCGGTAAATGACCCATTATTCAGATTCATATAAAAGACTAGACAGTACACTGGCTCAGTAAACGCTGATCTTTGTACTTTTCTTCAGGTGTTTGCTTTGCCAAATCCTTTTATGGAGTTTACAAAAGGCTCTGTATGCCCTTGCTAACCTGTTGCCTATTCTTCGTCAGTCTTACCATCCGAGGAGATGATGCTTCCCAGGTAATTAAATTGCTGGACTTATTTGAGCGCTGTTTCACCAGTGGTGATATGGGGATGATGGAAGACTTCCTGAGGTGCAAGCTGATAGAAAACTTCTGTCTTCTACAAGTTGAATATATATGGATCACCTATTTCTCGCATACCTAAGCACATGATTTATAATGGACAGGAAAAAGCTTTAAGGGTAGATCAGATAAAATACAGATTATTTTCAGGTGAAATTATCTTGACTCTAAATTGCACAGAAGAGATGTGCAAAGAAAAGAGAGTCACATAATTGTTATCAAGAAGCCGAAAAGTTAATTTATGGAATAAACAAAGGTAAAATTTTTTTATGAATGAGAACAATAGAGAAATGGTCAGTACTTTTGAAAATCATCTGTCTTCTGCATAAAATGAGAAAATGACTACAAGCACACAGCTGTGAGGTTAAGTTCACGAACGATTATAAAACTTTTTCAAACCACTAGGTTAAAAAAAAAAAGGCTTGAGACCTAGAAATTCTAAGAGGTGACCCATTATATACACGACACAGCATACTAACCGACGCAGCAGCTGTAGCACAGGTCAAAATATCCTCTTTCCTCGCAGATCACCTAGGACGTGAAGTGCTTCTACAGAAAATACTTCAGCTCTTTGACTGATCATGTATTGATCTTCTCTGCTCTCTGGCTTAGGGCATACCAGATAATATTTCGTTATGACCTACATGCCATAAGAAAAAGACGGGCATGTAGTAAGATTATACACAAGTAAATATTTTCTTATTCATTTAGTTGTGTTGGTGTCCTGGAGGCTCTGCCTCACTATAATTTTGGAGAACATTCACTGTGGAAAGAACCAAATCCAAATAAAGGAAGAGTTGTTTTCACACCATCGAAGGACCTCAGAAGACCATAAGAAGTGTCTATTCTAGTCAGACTGGTCATGGTCACAACAATGCCACAGAACAGGATATAAATGGGCTGCCTACATGGGAAATGAATATTCATCTTCCAAGTATCTTCATAGCCTTTGTGAAGTAGCTGTTTTCATATCTACACATTGTCTCTCTTAAGTCCACATACACTACTTTGTAGTATATGGTCATCTCTTTACGGCTGCCTATTTTTATTTGTAAATCTTCCCATTTGTGAAAAATTTGATAATATGTCTAGAGTAGCCATACAAGTACTATCTTTTCCCATGTAGCTACTGCTCAAAAGCTTTTGAATTAACTTGCTTGAATAACTCTACAGGAGCCTTGAAGTAAATGAGTTTTTAAAATAATTACACCTTTCTCTCTCCTTTCCCCTTTGGCCCAGATCAAGAAGTATAAGGTAATTTCAGAGTGGGACAAGTCTTTTTTCCAACATTCCCCAAGTAAAGCAATCCTACATCTCTTTGCTCTTTTTCATAAAACTGGCCAGAAAAGAATAAAACTGGTTTTGCACTGTTTCCTGCTGTGTAGGTTTTTTTCTCCTCCTCCTCCTCCTCTCTGGGAAGAAAGGTAAGTGTTGAAGAAAAGAAGAATGAAAAAAGGCAGCTTTGCTGACTGGTCCATTCTCCAGCACACAGCCTATTGCGTTTGAATTGTACATTCCTACTTGGACTGTGAGTGGGCAATTGACTGAAAACATTTGTTAGTGACTGCAAATAGGAAGTCAATCTTCGCATCTTGAACAGTGAATAAGCAGGATTTTTTTTCCAAAAGTGTTTATTCAAATCTTTATGCAGCTGGACGCATGTCTGCTAGGAATGAGACTCAGAGGTGCTTTGAGGGCAAAAAAGGTCAAGTACAGTAACAACTTTCCTACATGATGGAAAGAGGCATGCAAAGTCCTGAAAAGATCAGCACCCACCATCTCTCCTCTTCCAGCCTGGCACTGACATTTTCTTTTCATATCTGTTCAGGAACATACTCTCTCACTGCCTTAAATTCATTGTCCTATACTGAAGTGTAGTGCCTCTGTGCATTGTTGATCTGCTATCACATCTGGTTTTAGAGATGACCAAATTGTACAGATGGGTGAGGTAACTCATGTTGATACCAAATCCTAATGTTCTTTCTGAATCCATCAGGATGACATGATCCTATTGTGCTGGATTCAGCTGAGGTAGAATTAATTGCAGTGCTTGGTTGCCAACTGGTGTGAAACCATAAAACCTATCAATAATGCTGTTAGAAGAGTACTTGGTAGCATGTTTGTCAGCGTAAGACCACCTGAAACTCTGGTCTGGGCTGCAGCACTTAGAGCAGTGGAAAAATAAAGATTTTTGTGGGAACTCTGTAGGTGCTGGGAGCTGCTACCTGTCACAGTGTCCAGGTATCTCTGCAATTAGTAGACAATTACCTGAATATGACCAGGGGACAGTTCCTGACCTTGTGTTATGGAGCTCCAATTCCCAAGACAGCAAATCTTGGACTTTTGGTTTTCTGAGTGGAAGTAATCCTTGAACCAATCTAACCCACTTTACTGTAGGTAAACAACAGGGACAGTTACCACTGATCAGCTACAAATTGCTTTTTCCTGCAAGAAAGTGGAGTTCCACTGAGGTCCTGGGGACCTGAATACCATAAAGTGATGGCACAGTAGTGTTCAACAGAAATACCACAGTGAACTGACTAAATGGAAGAGAGCATTCAGCCTAGTGAGGAAGTGACGAAGGATTACAAGTCAGGAGGTGCTTACAGCAGGCCTCTAGGACAACCCGATTAGCCTGACTTTAACCTGTGTGCCTGGCTGAACAGCAACAACAGCAGATGAAAACACTGAAACTTCTTTATGATCTACTTCAAAAAGTGATCAGTAAAAGCAGTAGGAAGGATGCCAGGGGTCATTCTGAGCCCTTGGTGCAGTAGACAGGGTTCTGTTGTAAAAAATCATTTCTACTTCCCCTGCATGTGCTGTGGCACAGAGGACATAAGATGCCTTCCTAAGCAGCTTCAATATAGGAAGAAGCAACTTATGAAAACCTGGTAGAGCTGAGAGGAAGTGTGCAGAAACTCTGCAAAAAGAGTAATCTCAAGGAATTTTAAACATTACAAATGGAGAAAAACAGAGAGCATGGAGAAGTTCTACAATAATGTGTTTTATATCCGGGATCAGTGGCTAAAGACAGGCAAGGGAAGTGCCTGTTACCCAAACAGTTTGAATTTGTCATCCAGAATTCACACTGATCCTGCATTTGAACTTTATGTTTATGTTTAAGATGACTGTGCTGGACTTCAAAATCCTGGTCTCTGCTTTGAGCAGAAAAAAAAGTGTTAGAGCCAAGCACTAATTAGAAAGTAATACAGGGAAGAATTTACTATGCCATTTCTCTTTTTTGTCTCTGTCACTTGCCTATAACTTAGCCCTCAGTATTCCCTCCCGAAGCCAATAGCTTATTTTTAAGAAGTTGAAGAAATACATCTGTGATTTGCTGTAACTGTATATGTATTTCAACCTCTTAACCTTTCATTGCAAGGTGAGCTTACCATGAAAGAGAAATTTTTACATAGTTTTGTTTGACTTGTTACTGTGACGAGTACTGGGGAATTTTCTGTAGCAATTCAAAATGTGAAATGGTGAGGATTACAAGACATTTTGGATCACCTACAGTCAGGTTTCCAGCCCTGGTTCTATTCTCAACAAGAGAATTTGACTCTGGACTTCAAGTATCTTCACTGAGTGTTGTGATGATAAGTCAGAACATTTGGCAGCACTAAAATTTTATTAACAACCTATTAGGGGTGGTTGGTTATCTTTTGTATTTAACATTCTTCAGTTTTTGCTATCTGAAACTCACCTATTTCCACAGCACTCAGACACTTACAATCTGACAATCCATCATCTTATTTAAATACCGAGAGAGTCTCTTACTAAGGATAGAAATCCAGGTCTGTAATCTTAAAAAATACTCTTGACCATACTCACACTGGAATTTGGTCATAGAACCCCCAGTGGCTGCAAGGCAAACCAGAATTAACATAAATCAAGATAAAAAAATGTAGTATGGTTGCTTATGATACATCTTGGATTTTTCAGTTCTACTTTTTGTTGCCTTTTTTTTTCTTGGTGGTAGTAGTGTAACAATTGTTACCAGCTGTAATTTTTGAAACTTCTCTTAATTTTGAAAATGGTACATCATTGAAGTGGGGCACTTTTGCCTCAGACCTGATCATGCTGCAGTGGAATTTGTATTTTTTCTTCATTGTGCTTACAGTTATCTAAAAGTTTTATTTATATTGGTTTAAAAAGCAAGAGAATTAGCTCTAAGACACCCATGATCTCTGTATAAATCTGAATTCATTCTATTTTAATGAAAAATTTCTAGCTGTTCTGTTTTAAACAGGGTGACAGCAAAAAAAAAGTCTTACTGTAACTCTTGGGCTGAGGATAGAATCATTGCAAAGGATAAGCATCTGCTCAGCTTGAGATATATGCAAATGTAAATCCAAAGTGAAAAAAGTTACAGGGTTTATTTCATTATGCAATTCTTTCTTCCTTCCCAATGCTTTCAAAACACTAAGGCTAGCAGAAAAAAATCACAGGCATAGACAGTGACACAGCTCCTGTGATAGCTCTAAGGTCTCCCTGACATGCTTTTCATTATAAATCATGGTTCAAACGTTAAACTTTCCTTAAAAGGGAAGAAAAAAAACCATTTTTATCTCTTTGCTTTGGATGAAACAGCTGTTAAAATACAACCAGGTCTTGTGATGGTGTCCTGTTAACCCAATTTTACAGAAAACTCTCCGCAGCTAGACTACAGTAACCTATAAGATGCAATTCAGCCTCCATCTGTGACATTACTGTCAATTATGGATACTCTGAATGCTACAATTAACAAAGAAAAATTAAACTAAACCAAACCAAAACAAACAAAAAGGCCAAAAAAGCAATACAATTAAATGCACCCCCACCCTCCTCCCCACCACTTACATAGCACTGCTACAGAGTTAGAAAGAATAGATGGTTGTTGGGGGCTTGTGAACATTTTTCCAAAGTGTTATTTAATACTGGCTTGCACCCAAAGTATGGAAATATAACTTTCCCTACAGAAAAAGTATTTTTGGTTTTCAAGGTATAGCAATTTCTATCCATGTTAAGAGAAAGAGTGGGTGTTGTGAAAATCAGAAACCACTGCACAACAGAAGGTCTTATGTTCCACCTATGTTACCCTAAATATTTAGCTCGCAAAAGGAAGGCCTAAAAAGCTGTTATTTTCCTACCTATAAATATCCCTAGAGGGAAGAGAGTCGTGAGAGAGGAAGAAAAGTTAAGTTAAAGGATAATACTGGCCCAAAAAGAAATGTCATTACATGGGCTAAAAGCACACCATGAGTTGCAAATTAGAAATTGTTTCTCCTCATTACAGGATTTGTGTTCTATAGCAGCTTTTCCATAACAGAGAATAAGAAGAAATCCAATGAGTTAAGAAAGAAAGCAGTATTTTTATTGAAAGGAATTAAATGATACAGCTACTTGCAGTAGCAATAGCTTGGGCTTGGCAGCCCATGGGTCTTTTCCCAGCCCTAAGGCCTACATCTTAAAGGAAGGAAATTGAGCTATGTCAGTAGGAAAAATCGCCTAGACTACCACCACCTAGATCACACTGACAACGTTGTACTTGTGCTTCCTGCAATATTGACGTGTTCCTGTAGCCTTGGTGAGTGCTCAGGCAAGGAGCTCCAGTATGAAACGGGACAGGACCAGGCTCGGTGATAACACCAGGATTTGTTCTTGTGAGCTAATAGAGATGTCATGCACAGTCAGGGAAGTAACTGGGAAGATTTACTGGAAAATGGGAAACAGATACTATGCTGTGCCATTTATTTGCTATGAAAACTTGTCAGCTGTCTTGGAAAGGTATAATCTTCCCAGACAACCCAAAGTAACAGCAGTCTGACAATACAGTTTTCCTGTCAGAATAATCGTTATCATGCCATTTCATAGCAGGCCCCATGAACCCAGCTGCCTTTTTAATGGTGGCAGTTCAAAACCTTGCTGTGTGAAACAAACCCATTCACTCTCACTCCCACCCCTGCTAGACGACATTATAAGCCAACATTCCCCCAATATCACCCCACTTCTATGTTACATATGATGCTTATATTTAAATAACAGTAGCAGCAGTCAGACCTTTCTGATGAGAGCAAACTCACTGCAGATTCCAAGTTTTTCATGTAATGACTTGTTTTCCTCAGTCTCTGCTGTACAAAGCGTATCTGCGAGATGAGCTTCAAAGCTTCTGGGTTAGTTTAGCAAAAATTACCATTTCAAGGTTTTAATACATTACCTTCCTAGAATAGAATCATCTCCCAAGCACACAAATGTTTCCTTTACATACAAAACCCCACTAAATACATTTGAGACTGTACAAAAAGATTAAAGAACATGAGAACATATATGAGTGTTGCACAGCAGGACCAGCAAGAGTGTGGGAAAGCTTGAACATGTACATCTAGGAAGAACAGGATTCTGAAGTTGCTTTGGTTTTTTGGTTGCAAAGGCAATGAAGAAACAGTAAATATATACAAACTGTATGTTGTCTATGACACTGCACTTACTTGAAACCTGTCACCTGTTTATGTCACATGCTGCCATTCCAAGTTACTTAAAAAAAAAAAAAAAAAAAAAAAGGGAAGTAGCAGAGCCATTCACCTTACAACCCTTCCCCCCTAAAACTTATGGAAAATTTTTCTCACCTCAAAGGTTTCAGTTCAGTTTTGGTTCAGGTTGGATACTACTTTTTTCAAACCAAACTTTAGCAAGAAGTCTGTTAAACACTTTGAAAGAACAGCTGGCTTTTTAGAGTGGCAAATGCTTACGCTCCTGCAAATCATCTGTGACATGTATGCAAGTGAAATAGTGCAAAGAGACATAGAAACACTTGCGTCTCATTTAGTGTTTCATACAGCAAAACACTTTTAGTCCATCCATTCACATCAGAGCGTGCATTACCTCACAAGGAGCACAGAGCCAGTTTCACTTCTAACAGTTGTCTATAACAGAGGAAGGGAATACTGTAGAAAGTAGCTTTGGTTGGAGAATTACATCTCAAAAGTCTATTCCAAGCCAATGCATGAACACCACAGTATGATATTCCCCCTGCTGTACGGTACATACCCTTAACAGCAAAGCTTAATTTGTAAAACCTTTGCTTTCATCATAAATGATCCCATGACTTTTGAGGAGTCTAAGAATATCCTAAGAGAAGAGTTTGTCAAAGGAACACCCGTTACAGCATTTGCTACTAAATTACATCCCAAACTTGAGAATAATAGTCCCTATTATGTAAGGCTTATAATTCAACTTTTCATTTGACATCTCCTTTGTATACCTCTGAACCAAACAGGCTGCCTTTTCTGAATGGAACAACAGTTCTAGTTTCATACATCTCATTGAAGCAACACCTCTATAGAGCAGATGGGTCTCCTTTGAGCTACACTTTATGAAAAGAAGTGTCATTTAAACATGAGGCCTTTATAACAACTGCAAATGGAAAAATAACCAGCATGGCTTTCTGATCCTGGCAGAATCTGTCTGCTTGCTTCTATCCGCATGCAGTTGCAGGATGAAAGTCTGAGAAGAATAAAGAAATAAAGATAATCTCTCAAAAGCTAAAAGCTAATAGTTATCCCCCCAACTTCTGTTCCTGCTTTCTCCTGATGTTAGCTGGGAAATAGTGATGGGCTCTGTGCATGCACACATAGGCATACAGACCCCTTTGCAACTATAAAGAAAACCTAATTTCAGGAGTACAGCTAGCTGAACAGAACTCAACAAGCAAACTATATATAATCCCATAGTGCTCTCAACAACTCCATCAGTGTTTATTGGACATCTGCTCCAGTAGCATAACACTGCAAAATTCCATCTCCCATTCTCTCTCCACTGCACAGTTCAAGAAGAAACCAACACATTACTTAAGCAATTGGTTTTTGTCTGACTGCTGCATGATGCCATATGGGTTTCAATTTTGTTATCTCCAAGCTATGAAGTCAGAATGGCCCAGAGCTTTTTTGGAGGATGGCTACTGCTTACCAGTCACAATTTGAAGCCATTTTCTTCCACTGACTGAAAAGAGAAAGAGAATAAAGAAATGTCGCTTGTTTGTGGAATTGACTTTAGCTACCCAACTCTAAATGAATTTGGCCTTCCAGTCAGAAAGAAGAAAGGGGAGCAGAAAGGCATCATTAAATTAAACTATGTTAGCATGCACATGGCAGATGAAAAAAAAAAGTTCTGTGTGAAAAGAATGATGCACCTTTTAGGTTCTCGAAGGTAGAAGAGCATAGTACCCACAACTGGTGTAAAACCAAGAACAGTCTTCTGCCTCTCTAAAGAAAATAAGGAGTACACATATTTTAGTTCAAAACATAACCTCATTCTCACAAAAAAGTTTAACATGTATATTGAACAAGTTATCCCTATTCCAACAGAAGGAAGCACCCACAAAACCAGGCTTTCTCTTCTGCACAAACCCCTCATACAACTATTGAGAAATAGAGCTAAATTGACAAGCATACTGAGATCTACAGGTTTCTAATGTCAACTGTCCTTCAGGGAAATATCCCGGTACATCCACAGGACAGTGTGCCCTTATCTAACCCTCCTTGAAGAGTAAGTGGGGTGGTGCTCAGGCTGTGCTAGCTTCTGCAACTGCATCAAACATAAACGCTCTGGCCATTGAATTGCCTCTGTAGATATGCAGGACTTGAGAAGACGTGATTGCCCAACTGGATGAACTAAGGAATAGGCTAAACTTTCGGACAAAGTTTGAAAAATGTCCTGCTTTTTCTTAACAGAAACCACTTTTTCTCAAATTAGGAGAGAGCTGGAGGTAGACGTCTGCAGAAAGTTTTGTCAGAGCCAGATAACCCCACGTTTATGTGCTAGTATGTCCATAGAGAGGAGAAAAAGGAGTGTGTAAAGAATTACACAGATTAAATCCAAATTAGATTACGCTGACAACTTCCTGAGGAAATATATTGTGGTGAGATTTCTAGCCCAGTAATCTCTTACAGATCCTTATACGAGAACACTTAAAAGAGCTTCATATCAGGCTCAGTACTCCAGAGCCTTCTTAGTTGTTACTATTGCAGGAAGATAGGTTGCAGTCATAAATCAGCCAGGGAGGACTGGCTGCTTTTGGCTGGCACACAGCTACACCAGGACTGTGATCTCTGCTCTCTGGCTTTCCCACATTATGCAATACCCATCTCCACATAAGACAACCTGTCTTAGCTCCCACTGTGCTACACATTACCAAGATCAGTGGCACAAATGACATTTTTATTTCAATAACATAAGCAACACTGCTGAACAGACACAATTGACTTTTTTTGTGTATGTAAAGGGGCCCCTTTATTTAACAACATTTTATAGAACCACACATATCTATGAAGAATTGGTTAAGATCTAATGATAAGAGATGGTAACATTCAGCCTCTCAGACCCTTTTATTACATCTCAAAAGTGGGCAGATTGTATCACATCCTGGTTATGTTGTAACCAGGAAAATTGTTTATTCCATAACTGTTCTCTATGCCTTATGATGGGAGCTTTACTGAAGAAGAGGTTTTGGTCAGTGGGAGAGCAATTCATAGCGTTACTTTGTCATACCTTGCAGTCAGGTATCCTTCACTTTTCTCACTGCTACAGGTAGCTCAGACCCCACATTTTGCCTTTATATTCCCTAAATGTACAAAATTTCATTTCTTCCTCCTAGTATTCTTCTCCACACTGCACATTCCTTTTCTTGTTTTATTTAAAACTTGTAAAGCTGTTATTCAGCAGCTGGGAGAAAAGAGATTTGATGAGACTCATCTATTGTTGAGACCATGGTGACCTGGATCTTTCACTCTTTTCCTTCTCTCCCCAGTGAGCTGCAGTAATAAGAGCTCAGCAGCTCTAAAAGCAATCAATATAGAGATGACATGGGCAATTACCAGCCTGGACAACTCAAAGGACTTCCAGTAAATAGATAAAGAAAAGACAAGTAAGTTTTCTAAAGCCAAACTATTCCACCAGAAGCCTTTGTGGAGGTGGAAAGGCACAAGGGGTGGTGGTGGCGAAATAAATCAGTGTCCAAGGCAAATGAGGAAGACTAAAATGAGGATATGAGAGGGAGTACGCAAACTGGCACAACAGAAACACAAGGATCCAAACACATGAGGACTGAATCTGAGTTTATTCCAGCAACTTGTCTGCACCATTATAACTCCACTGACTACAGGGGTACAATGGAATGCAATCATTAACTTGCTATGTTAACAAACTCACAGTCATACAAAGGTATACCCCGAGGACACATTAATCTAGTAATTCTTTTTCTCCTCTCCTTTTCAACCCCTGTTCAGAAACCTGCAGCATCACAGCAGGCAGTTTGTATCTCAGTACTTCCCTTTCCCTGGGGCCAGGACTAAATCCATTTCCTTGAAGAATGCTTAGATGAAAAGCACCACAGTTATGGCACGATTCCGTGTTCTTCTATCACTCTTCAAGATGTTAATATAATCTTGGAGTGCCAGAAACCTTAACCTCCCCTATTAGTCATCTCACTAATGCTGTATTTCCACTAGTTCCATTAACATAAAATAGAGCTTACTGAAAGAAAGTTTTAGTGGCTCTCCTCTTGCACATTGGTTTAAAGAAAAAATCTCCAAGATCAAACCATCTGCATTTGCTTTGCCTGAGTGTTTTCTTTTTCTTTCCCATTACCCCATTTTTATTTATATAGACATTCCTTACTCCTCTAACTAACTAATTTCTTCTCCTGTTTTTACCCCTCCATCTCTGACACAGAGTGTTTGAGAAATCCGAAGCTTCTCCCTCTCCTATCAAAACTGTGCCAGAGGCAGCAAACGAGATGTCCTGAGGCTGCGGTGCAGCCCAATGGAACCGTTTTTTACGGCTCGCAAAGCTGTTTCACCACATGGTGCTCTGCATCAAACAGCTCTGTACAAGCCTCCTGCACCCTCGGGGGTTCAAGTCAAGCTTCAACAGCTGCAGGCAGGTGGTCTGCAGAATGCCTGACTCTTCAATACTTACTGTAGGACTGGGGGTGGCAGGAAGGATCATAAATATTTCTTGTCTGTCAGTGACAACAGAAGAGGGAAAACAAGTGGCACCTGCTGCTAATGACAAATGATGCGCTCAGGTTCAGAAAAGCTCATTCAGACTGTGGGCAGATAGTATACATGTGGGCTCTAAGATTCTGAGCAGCTTAAGTCACTGGCAAAATCTGGATAAGGAAAAGAGGAAGATGACTGGGGCAAAGCAGACCAAGCTGAAGACAGTGCTCTCTGTGTTGGCATGTTTGCACCCCTGATCTCACAACTTCCCTGAATTAAAATTTGTCTATAATGAAAAACTAGATACTCAGTTATTGATTAGAGATCCCAACGTGGTTTGAGACCTACAAAGTTCAGGAAGCAGCCATTAGACAGTTCAGACTGTTATGCTATTAGTCGAAGGAGAGAGGCTAGGTCAGGATAAATCTAGGACAACAGAGATAAATGGGGTCTTAGACATGAGAGTTCTATATCAACCTCCAAATATGAGGTTTCTGCCTGTTCATTAACATCCATGTATGATCCCAGCACTTCTGCTATAACAGTCTCCAGCAGCCATCACTGCTTCTGTGAAAATACTGTCCTCATGTGCCCGTGCTATGCCCGGGGCATATGCATCTGCTCCAAGGCTAAAAAGGGAGCCTGGCCAATGTGATTCCTATAGTAACAAGATTCTCTAAGCAGGGAAACTATTGCATCCATTTTTGCCACATCAAGTAGCAACTGGACTTACTCGCTCACTCCTTTGCCACTGCTTTTTGGAAACAGATGGCCACTAAACAGATGCCAGTGAGAGGGAAATACTAAAGCTCACTGCACACTAGGGCTTAGCTGACACCTTTGGAGACAGGGGATCATGGCATATATCAGCTTCAGTGCTTCTTGGAGACCATTCAATGGACCATAGTTCCTCATACCTGTGTTCCTTCACTTTTGCTAAATCTGAAGCAAAAGCATCGTGAATATTGTCATGGGTTTTTTTAGAAGTGAATCATAAAAGTATAGCTTGATGACTTAGATTTGGATTATCGACAGGAAGGTTGATAAACAGTTCTGGTTTGAGTGATAAACTTGGATATCAGAGAGTAAATCTAGTGGAAAAGAAAATCTATCTGTCATTCTTGGTCGTATCTGCAGAGCCTGAACTGGCAGCTGAGATTTATTTTCTTAATTCTGAGCAACTTGGAGGTCTTCTGTGACCCCTAGAATCACCTCTCAGGCACCACAGATAAATACAATAGCATGTTTCATTTTAAAGCAAAAAAATTCACCTTGGGTCACTTCCCCCTCCCTTGCCCATATACACTTAACTCATGTATTCAGAAAGCCATGTGCATAGCCTATATCCTTTGACAAAAGTCTGAGTGAAAAGCAGGTGAAGTTGAATTCAGAAAACAGCCAAACATACTGACACTGTGCACCAGAAACCCCATACTTAAAGTCCATACAAACACAGCTGGGCCACCGCAAAACTTGTCACAGTATGGATTGCAGGATCAGTCCCAGAGTATCTAATGGCATCTAACCCTTCTGCTATGGGGGCATTTGAGCTACATTTGTTGATTAGTCTTAGAATCATATCCTTCAATGGCAGGGACTTGTGGCAATAACTAAGCAGTCTAACTCCAGGCATCTGAAAACAAGTCTAGCAGAACTGGGCAACATGCGGGGATTTATGGACACTTAAGGCTAACTCACCAAAAGCCTGCAAATACATTTCATTTTCTTTCACAACTTCCCAGCTATCTCTTGGACCATCCTCAAGATTTTTGCTATAAAGACTATAAAGGCACATTGATTCTATAGAGCATTAAAGATAAGCATGAGGTTAAGTACCTCCAAAAGGCATGCCATATAATGGCCAAGTATAAAATTGGATTTCCTATAGCTGTACTTACATTTACCATTAAGTTTAAAACTAGTCATCCTAATTGCTCTATCGCATAAGAAAGTTTCTGTGATGTTAATTTTGCAATGTCATACATACAGAAGTGTGCTTTCATTCATACCAGGTAGGGAATAAGTGACCAAGCCATAATGTAACAATCTTAATAAAAGCACAGGCTAAAGAACAAAAGCCCCAAATCCCTACTGCAAAGTAGAATTTTCATCCATAATAGTTCTACAATATAATTTTACTGTGAGTATTGACTGCAGGAATATGTGCTGGCTAGTGATTAGGACATGAAAAAGAGAAGCAAAACATATCAAAAAGTTAATGCACACATTGTCATTAAAATCTTAGTTCAGCCAAGGAACTAAAGTGGTGCAAGGAGTACATCTTGAAGCAAATCACCCAATGATCCCCACTTCAGAGTGAGTAAGCTGAAAGACAAACTGCAGCACACTTAACATACTCCTATGATGTACAGTGATGTGCTCCTCAGCCCCCTGTGAGAAGTAGCCCAGAAGAAGCCCATGTGGACACTGCATCCTCAGAAACAACTCTTTCGCTTTACAGATATTCTCCCATTCTGCCATCCAACTTGCTAATGCAGACAACACCACTGCTTATTCTTTTAAACCAGGAACCTTCCACAATTACCCTAACATGTACTATTCCCCAGTCACAAAATAATTTTAAAAATACTAGCCAAGAGGTTTTCCACCCTTTCCCAAGAAAAGCCTGCTCTTTGGCATGCTGTAACCCTCTTTCCCTGTAACTACTGCTGTAAGCTTTCCCCCCACCCTCCCTAACAGATTTATCTAACTGTGTATCAAAGATCCAAGGCTTGTCTCTGACATGAGATAGTTACTTGGATCAAACAGCTGAGAAAGCTAGGAGAAAATCTGCAGAAAAGCAGAAAAGGTAAAAATTATAAAGAGAACTAAGGTAGTGAGACCAAATCATTCATATCTCCAAGATTCAAGAGGGAAAACACCAACACAGAAAGCTAAGAAATCCTAAGAAAAAACAAGAAACTAGTCAGGCCTGTTGCTCCAACTGGAGACCAGTGAAGAACACATACTCAGATCAAACTAAACACCACCTTCCTCAGGCTGCTTCCTACAGATCCTAGACTTGCTCTGCTTCTAAAGTACATTTAAGTGTTTGCAGAAGATAAGGAACTCTCACAGCAGTAATGCCTAAACATGTATCTTACAAAGGAGGACACACAGTTCCCAAAAGAGTCAGTTAAGAGTAGGAGTAAGAATGAAGTCATTATCTTCCAAAAATATTGCACATTTACTCCCATAATGGTCGTTACCACCTTTGAGTCTCTGTGCACCCTGACGTGCGCTCATCTGCGGACATGAAGGGAATGCTTCGTTCTTTTCCTGCCTTCTGGTTACATCACAAGTTCACCATGGTTTACGTCAAAAATTCACCGAGGCGGGGAATATCTCATGGTTTCTCTTCAAGGCAGACAAAGAGCTCCTTGTTTTATTATTAGGGTTCCATCACATTAAAGTGCTATTGATAAAAATGAATAAAATTATCCATGTGGCTCAGATGAGTCAGTGCTGCCTCATCACAAATTTTCCAATAAAAATAAAGTTAGGGCACCTTCACTGAAACATAAAAACTGGCATAGAAGAAATACTTCCAAACATATATCTTGAATAACTTACCAAGTCTAAAAACCCAGAGCTGCACACTCTCTGCTAGGTTGCACCCAGTGCAAGATTTATTCAGGGTTTATTAATTTTAAATGATGTTCAAGCTTCATCCCATGTTTTCATCAACTTGCAAAGTCAATAGTGCTTTCCTCCCAGTTATCTTCTATTTCCTCTATTGACCTCTGTATCTTCTAAAATTCTTCATTCCCAGCATAAGAAACTGTTTCAGGTCTCCTTATACAAGAATCCCCTCAACACTTACTTCCATGAGCTGCTTTTAATGTTCGCTGAACTTTATAGACCTTTTCTATTTCAGCCATTTCTTTGTGATCAAACCCCCATAAATCAAACCAAACTTGTTCTAATTTTTCCAGTAATTTATTCAGTGATTTTAAAAGCAAAAGCATATGGATGTCCTTTATGACCCAAAGTCCTAGTATCTGGACCGAAACTAGACAAGGCAGTAGGAGAATGAAACACATTGTAGCATATCCTCTGAGGAGGAAGCACACTTCAAGGTGTTTTCCTGCAGAAAATTACCATAGAGTAGGAGGTAACAGAACACAAATCTTTGGAGAAATCACAAACATTTGAACCAGCGTTGATTAGTTAATACTGACATTTCTGTAACATACAGACAGGGTAATGAGGAATATTATAACATTAATAAGCTCAAAATGCTGGTGACAACAGGGAATAAGCAAATCTGTTCTGACATAGCAAGAATGGATCTGAACATCTGCCACATTAACGATATCTAGAAGAAGCCAGACAACTGGCTTTTCTTTCTGCCTTGAAAGAAGGTAGAAAGGGGTGGATGAGGGTAGGGGGTCAAGGGGGAAGGCAGATTATATAATATGGAGAATGTGACTGGTATTTATTGTCTGCAGACCTCTCAAAAAACAGATCTGCTGAAATAATAAAAATACTAGCTTTAAGTTTCTTAAATATCAAGGGATAAGCATACTCTCTGCTATTATTGTTGTTAAGTGTTTATACTGCTGTACATAGAAAATACCACAGGTCAGGGCACAACTGTTCTGTTTAAATACTGCAACGGATAGCCTAGACCCAAGCACATGACAATAAAAAAGAAAACAAAAATCAAAAGAGGCAGGAGGAAGAACCAAATATATGGGTCAGGTAAGAGAGTTGCAGTGAGAAATCTGTGTGTTCTTTCTCTTTTAATCAATCCCATCTTTCCCCCACCACTGAAGAACCTGATTAGTGTCCTGGCATCATAAATCTAGAGTTCACTGCCCAACTGAGGGGACAAAACTTAA
The DNA here is from genome assembly GCA_038380795.1 of Pyrocephalus nanus. Taxonomy (NCBI): domain Eukaryota; kingdom Metazoa; phylum Chordata; class Aves; order Passeriformes; family Tyrannidae; genus Pyrocephalus; species Pyrocephalus nanus. The sequence goes on along the minus strand of CM076265.1, from coordinate 42,552,280 downwards.
AAATCCCATTCATGCCATCTCCTTCACAAACTTGTCTTTTTAGCCCACCTATGCTCTTTGTCTGTATGATCTAAATTCCATCTTCCATCCCAGTATTCAGCGCCTTCTGCCATGGGAATGATCCAGAGTCAGGACTGGCTGGAGGACAAAACCGGTGTGTGAAAGCAAGGTGTTCAGAGCAGAGAGGAGTTCTGGGATGGTGCCCTGGCTACTGCACTCTTTCTTTCTGGCGCTCCTCTGACATACATTCTAGGGATTGATTAGTTGGTTCAAATGATGTAAGCCCCCTTACCACTCTGCATTACAATAGCAGACAAATATTTATGAGTTCATTTGAAAACAAAGGTACCACTACACTAGGATGTGCCCTGAAATCATAAGAAAAGTTAATTTTATCTTTGTGGAGAAAAAAGAAATCAAGGTTAGGGGGAAAGGAAGGTTAAAAATACCCCACAACCTCACCATCACCTATAAAAGAGCTTTTATAGAAATTACACTTTAAAAACACAAACACTTTCCCAGTGAAAAAAGTATTTTTGCTTCCTAAATGAAATATGTTTCTCATTTTCCCTAGATGCTAATAAAATGTAGAAGACTTTCCTAAGCATTTCTGTATGTGATCCTTTTGTATTTTATGGCTCTGAAAGCCTAACCCACAAAGAAATTGGGAACTTTGGAGTCTGTAGTTCTCCATGTCTCACATTCCCAACCAGGAAAGCTGTCAAGAAATTATCATCCCACATCTCTTGGACATTTCCAGGCAGTTCTAAGATATCAGAAAAAAAAGGAAAAAGAGATAGGATGCAGGCAGCTAAATGGGTGCCCTTCAGGAGGCTAGACAAGTTTCCATCCAAAATCCATTTGTTTTTATTTACCAAACTACTCCCTAGGATTTTTTTTCTTTTAGGAAATTAACATTTCCAATTAGAAAATTCTTGACCCAGATTCAATGCTCATTAATCAGTGTATATTACTGAGCACAGAGGACTAATACATCTGTGTATATACAGACATGCAGTTCCTTCCCTGGAGCACCCTGATGTCCAAAACAGTGGACTACAATATTTGAGAGATGTATGTGTTACACAGCCTCAGGCATATGCACCTGCTGAAAGGGTTGGAGAACTGCCAAACATCTTTCTTTTTGAAAAAGCATTTGCTTTAATACCTGCTAATTCCAGGAAGGGGGTCGTGTTCTTTTTGTTTAGCTCTGTCTTTGCATTCACAATGAACAAAAGGAAGGGACAAGGCAACCATCTGTGGGTTCTTCATAGAAAAATAAAACCCCAGTGGGCTTCTTATACAAGGAGAAAGACAGAAAGAATGAGATAAAAAAATCTGAATGAAACAAGCTGAAACCCTGTGCTGACTCCTCTGAAGCAGACTTGTTAAGCATCCCTGCCCAGACAACCTGGAAAGCCTTTGAAATACAATTTAAAATCAAAAGCTTTCCCCGAAACATTTACTCTTCTTTACAACAGTTTTGTCCTTTCTAGTTAGAGAAAGAGGATCCTGCCCTTCCCTACACATTTTCATGGTCTTTCCATGGAACATAGCCTGGACATCTGCCAGATACCATTGGTCAAATATATTAGAGGCATTTGGCTTTGGCAAATAAAGATGATGATAAATATGCTGAGAGATTTTGTAATAATATGTATTTCTAATTAGATGCATATGCAATTCCTATTCTGTGATCAGACTCACTCATCATTAATCCTAGAATTCATAACATGAGGTAAGCAGAATTTTCCAAGTCCCTTCCCTCCATGTGTTCTACTATTTCTGCTCCCACAAATAGCATAGTTAATATTAGCAAAAAACAGTAGAACTTGCCTCCAAATATGGTCTCACATACCTTAACTTTATCAGCATTTCAAGATTATTACTAGCAGGAGCCAAAATACAATGCTTTAACTATAAAACTAAGGCTTCACACTAAAACAAAAGAGTGAATCAGCAAAAGAAAATGCAGCCTCCTCCTTACATTGAAGAGTGAAGTAACAGCCTTCTCTCTGGAGATTTTCAATAATGAATTCCTGCTTTAATTGAAGCTGCAGCCAATGCAGGAGCTCCAAATGGGCCTCCCTCTCTTTCTCTCTCTAGGTGATGCTGTGCAGGAAAGCTTTTAAATCAGTCAGCGAACATAATGAACTTCAATTTCCCTTCGACAAGGGTAAAATTACAAACATACACTTCACTTCCAGACAATTAATTAATTTGTTTACATGATTTCTTTGCTTTGTTTTACTTTCATGATTGTTTTTCCCCTCCACTTCTTTAGGCTCCTTAACTCTCTAAGGTGTAGCATTAGCTTTTGACAACTCATCCTCTCTCAGGCACGAGACATGAAATTACAACAGACATTTCTGTAGCAAGGAAAAAGCTTCTGCTATTACCTTCAGGCTTACTGCTAGCACCCAGTGACAATGTTAAAGCACACATGCCCCTTCTGTAGATGACAGCATTAGCGTTTGCCCCTTGTTAACAAGGTGGACACAATTGTTGCCACCTACCAGCATGAAAAGACAGACTTGTCATACTGCTGGTGTCTGCAAAGACTATAACCTGACTGTCAGAGACTAATGGGATTGACTTCCAGGGACAAAATTCTTCCCCATCAATGGGATGAAAAGCAGTAGGCCTCAAAGTAGCCAGCCAGAGACAGCAACCACTGGATGTATAGCTTTGCCTCCCAACACTGTGCTTCCACTCTTGTGGGATAAGGAAGCCAACCCTAAAAGCACTTGGGAGGAGTACTAAAGGGGAAAAGTGAAAATGCATGGTGCAGGATTGATAGACTTGAGACAGTGAATATGAATAATTTTTTCTTGAAGAAAGAATGTTTCTTCTACATAACACCACAGACTAAGCCCCTCTAGCAATATAAATACTGTCTAGATTACCACAGTGGTATATGTTTAATTTCATTTCTCCTGCTACAAATATAGGCCAATAAATTTGACAACACATCTGTTATTTACTTGCGCTCAACACAAGCATATTCATGACATTTACTTTGCCAGTTTTAAATTTAACAGCTTTCCTTTTATTTATATCTACTTAGTGTTAGTGAAAAGTGCTCTGGTGACTTTCCATATACATGGAGTAAGTGCAGCACATTAGCAACAGTAAAAGATTCCCTTGGTTATGTACCATTACTGTACAGATTTCTGATTACATAGAGCTAAAATACTTGAAAGTGGTACAAGATTGTTGCATCCACTCATTCTGAATATAACTAGTAACTCTGTGCAGCTCAAATATGCCTGCAGTTGTCTCATCAGCAGAAACCCAGGAACTCATTTCAGTGCTAAAGGAGTTACTGACACACAGTGAGGTCCTTCACAGACTGTGACTTACACACAAAGAAGCCTTACCATGAAATATAGGCTCATTCCTACCCTCTCCACCCTCAGGCAGGGAGTGCATCCAGGTCAAGAAGGATGACATTACCATAGGAGCAACAACAGAAAATAGTACCTCACCCACACTCATGCTGCTGACACTGAGGAACCAGGGACTAGGACTGTGAAGAGAGAGCACAGTAATATTGCCTTGCTCTTACACTGCCCCTGAGGTAACTTACTTGTCCCTTGTGGTTGTCAGTTCTTCTGTCTCCAATACCATAAATCCAGTATTACAATGGTTAAACCATATAAGTTTGCAAATAGAGTTAGACCAATTACAGAAGACTGAGGAGGAAGATGAAAATTCATAAATCAATACAAGAGTGCAGACATGAAATTACAGCAGTAAGATGACTTTTCCTGTCTGACCTGGCTTGGAATTCTCTGCATTTTCATTGTACTACAACTAGAACAAACAAGACTATTGACATTTGAAAAACCCATACAACTACTATGCATTCCTGTACTGTGGCCTTTTTCTTTTGGTATTAGTTGTAGTTGTTAACTGCACAAACCTGAGTCCTTAAATAAAAGATCACAAAGGTATTAGAACAACTCAGTAACTGTGCTATGCTTAACAACAAGGCCATCAGCCCATGTTCAGACTTTACAGATCCCTCAGACTCAAGTTTGGTCAGTTACAACAAAAGCATGCTAGTAAACTGAAGACCACAGCACAATAATCTGCTTTTTAAAAATAAGGTGTATACAAAACCATGTACATTGATACACTTCATAACAGTAGGTCTGATGCACACACAGCATGGGGTCTATCAGAATCTATTGTGCAGCTTTGTAGATATAACAGCTTGGCAGAGAGAAAGAATAAACAGTGCAGAGGAATCAAGCATTTATCTGTTGAGTGTCTGGATAAAGCAGCTAAACTGTGTGTGTGCACGTGTCTCTGTAGAGGAGGATGATGGGGGAAAATGGGATGAAAAGCACATGACAAGATACCTCTCCCCGCTGCCCAAACTTGATCCTGCACTGATCTGGTACCTACTTCCTAAGCTGGAGAAACCCTGTTAGCTCAGCTTAGGACACACAGTTGGCTCTAGTCTTATGTTCTGCTGTCAGCAGTGGGATTGCTGCTGCTCCAGACCCCAGTTCCACTGAATTCTGAGGTAACAGTCACTTTCATCCTGTCCTACAGCTTGGAGATTATGCTAGTAATTCTGTCAGATGGATAAACATCCTTTATAGCCTAAATCATTACTTTACCAGTCTCATTTTGTTTGCACTCTCTGAATTCGTTCAGAAACTACATTGTCTCCATTGACCAGTACTATGCTCCTACCCTAAAAAGAAAACATAATGAACTATAAAACAACACCAGTTTTGGTTAACTAGTCTCCCTTCATTATTAAAAAACAAGTCATCGAAGAAAGCGAATGTCTTTGCCAAACTCATTACACAGAGAACCTACCATGCAAGAACAACTGACATCATCTACCTGTACTTGTAAAAAGCATTTAACATTGTCCCAGATAGTATCTTTCTCTCTAAACTGGAGAGACATGGATTTGATGGATGGATTACTCAGTGTATGTGGAATTAGCTGGATGGGCACATTCAAACAGCTGCAGTCAACAACTCAATGTGTAAGTGGAGACCAGTGATGAGTGGTGTTCCTTGCGGGTTGACACTGAGACTGGTGCTGTTTAACATCTTTGCTGACACCATGGACAGAGGTATTGAGTACACTCTCAGCAAATTCGCAGATGACACCAAGCTGAGTGGTGCAGTTGACACATTGGAGGGAAGGGATGCCATCCAGAGGGACATGAACAGGTTTGAGAGGTGGGCCTGTGCAATCCTCATGAAGTTCAGCAAAGCCAAGTGCAAGGTCCTGCACCCGGGCTGGGGCAATCCCAAGTACAAATACAGTTTGTGAGGAGAATGGATTGAGAGCTGCCCTGAGGATAAAGACTTGGGAGATGTTCGCTGATCAGAAACGTGACCCGGCATGGTGCAAAGCCAAACATATCCTGGGCTGCATCAAAAGAAGTGTGGACAGCGCCGTCAAGGGAGGTGGTTCTGCCCCCTCTACTTTGCTCTCACAAGGCCGCACCTGGAGAGCTGCATCCAGCTCTGGGGACCCCAGCACAGGAAGGACATCAGCCTGCTGGAGTGAGTCCAGAGGAGGGTCACAAAGATAATTAGAGGGATGAAACACATTGCCTGTGAGGAAAGGCTAAGAGAATTAGGATTGTTCAGCAGGGAAAAGAGAAGGCTTCAAGGAGACCTTACAGCAGCCTTCCAGTATCCAAAGGGGGCCTCCAAGAAAGCCAGAGAGGGACTTTTTACCAGGGTATATAGTGAGAAGATGTAGGTGAATGGCTTTACAGTGCAAGAGGGTAGGTTTAGATTAGATATTAGGAAGAAATTCTTTACCGTAAGGGTAGTGAGTGAAACAGGTTACTCAAATAATTTGTGGATGTCCCATTCCAGGAGGTGTTAAAGGCCAGATTAAGTGGGGCTTTAAGCAAACTGGTCTAGTAGAAAGTGTCCCAGGCTGGGGGACTGGAACTAAATCATCTTTGAGGTGCCTTCCAATCCAAACCATTCTATGAGTCTTTGTAAACAAACATGCCCTTTAATTCTTGTTGTTTCAACAAACCCTTTTCTTCTTGCCAGATGGACACCTGACCAAGACTTATTTACACTGCATTGGAAATGACTGAACTTTTAAACAAATGGAAATAACTCCTTCTCCTTGTTTTTCCTAGTTTTTGGCAAGCAGTCTCTTCGTCCTTCAGTTGTGTTTTTTTTTTATTTTCTTTTTGGTGATGGAAGTTTTTTTTGGGGGGGGGGGATTGAATTTTTTTCTACTTCCTTCTCTTTCTCATTGCTAAGATGACATTTCAACTGCCTGTTTCTGAAGCTTTGTAAAATGGCAAAAACTGCAGAAAAGCCCATAAGACTCAGCATCAGTAGCGGGGCGGGGGAAGAGAAGAGGGAGAAGGGACGTGCCATTGCTTGTGCAGACAACGTTTTAGAAAGAAAAATTGCTTCTTATCTAACTGCCCAAGAGCAATTTTCAAGAGGTGTGAGGGAAACTTGGAAGAAGAAATTCACAAATACAAAGAGCAGTTTAAGGCTCTGTCGTTAGCTGAATGTCATTCACACACAAAGGGCTATTTTATTTAAATAATCTATCACTTTTAATTTGCCTATCAAACCCAAAGCTATTTTTCAGTAAAATTGGATTCCAGAATGATTGAAGTAGTCGGGGAGCATATCATAGGGGGCATATGTAAGCTGGTATCAGACATCAGTAGCAATTGAGCCTGTTCTCTGTTCTTTTCCACTAGTTCTGCTCAGGCTGCCTTTAACTACTCTCTGCAGTAAGCCAAAACACTTCTACAAGTTTCTCTGAAGCTCAATTTGCTGTTTACATAGCTAGCCTAGTAAAAAACCTTTCCTGAACAAATATAACTATTTGTTTTATCTCACTGAGAGTTTAAGTCACAGATTATTCATCTCATTTTGTTGCAATTATACCATCTTTGAGCCAGATCTTTGCAACCTAAAAACTTCTGAAAGCATTCATTGTGTCACCCAAAAATTTACAGAAAGGTTTTCTGGACTAAGTATTATCAAACACTTATTCCTGGAGACAGCTGTAATTCACACTTTGTTTCCCATAACACCCTGATAAGATCCTCATTAAGTTTCAGAAAAAGAGGTATAAGGCAGCTAAACTATGAAACAGTGACTAAGGCATTGAAGGCACAGGTCACTCTGCCCCATAGCATTGGTGATATACCATAGAAACTGCCTTTGGGACAGTACATCTCTGTTATGATCATTATCTCCTAAATGCATACTCTGGACAGAGCTTCCTTTAGTTGCCTGCGGGTTGCATCTCCCCTAAGGCTCTGTATTAACAGAGAGCAAACCAGAATGACATAAGCTACTGATAGCAGGAGCAACCAATACAGTTCCCCTGAGCCTCATCTAACACTGCTTGTAGAAGAGAGCACAGCCAAATTCTGTTCTGATTTCACTGGTGTAAATACAGGTTAAACCCTCTAACTTCACTGGAATCACTGCAGATTTACACTAGGCAAAACTCCAGGCCTATGCTATAACTATGTTCAAGAGGCCAGGCACTTTAGGTATTTAAAGTTCACAAAACTTAGAGTAAGCAAGAATAAGGGAGACTGTCAGATTTACATGACAGACACATTTTTCTTGCAGAGCATCTTGGAAAGGTGTTTAAGTCATCCAAACATTTCCTCAGAGCAATGAAAAAAAGCTGGTTGAAGTTTTTCAGCAATATTAACATTTGACTAGTGCCATTTCTGAAAGGTAGCAGCCCAATGCCAGAGCATGCTTATCCATAGAATTGAAGACCACATTCAACTCATTTCATTTAGAGCTCCTGACACTGCATTAAACAGCAGCCAAGTGAGGTCACTCACAAGCAGGATGAGTGCAATGGTCAATTTTATTTCCAGAAAACTGATATGATCTTCCCATTCCCAACAGGTATCTGTGTATAAGAAAAGAGTCATACAACTGACAGTCAGACTGCCTTCACCTTGTGTATAAAACTACTACCCATATTTGAGAGAAACCGTAACTGCTCCAGGTCGTCTGGCAGGTGCCCAGCCATTCAACATAAAAATGGACAGCCAGCAGAAATTAGGATTATTAACGATATTTAAAAGCTCTTCAGACATCAAAAAAGACTTAGGACCTTTTGAGAGATCCTCACAAGAAGCATTTTGACTGTTCAACTGAAACTTCAGGATTCAATCAGGAAGATGCTTTAGCTTTGGGAAACCATGGGAGCTGGTGTGCCTTTAGAACTCTTACAGCTTTGCAGCTGGGTTCCTTGAAAGATTACAGCTGGGGTTCCAACCTCATCACAGGTTCTGGAGATGAATTTCCTCCCACATGAAGAAATAATGGTAATAGAAGGAGAGGAACATTAAGGACATTTATGCCCTGTCCTAGTAACCCTGGCAGAAACAGTGTTATTCTTACCAGGCTTTGGGTGACGCAGAACACAAATAATTAAGATCCTATGCCCAGACCTGTAAATACATAGAAGCAATATACATGTACTAATTATCAAGATGCACATCCATTGCATGACTCATCAGAAATAAATGCAGCCACTCTCAGCAATATATTTTCCTCAAGGAAAGATATTTATAAAAGGAAAGCAGAATAAGCGAATGCAGGCAGGCGTAAAACGAAACATGAAATTTCCCCATCTTGCAATTTCTACAACAAGCATGAGATTCAACCTGTCTCAAAACCCCTGCTCACAGCCATTAAACCAATTTATTCTTCTTTCCTTATCAAATGCAGAGAGCCAGAGAAAAGCTGAGCTGAGGTTAACCCCTTGTTCACTGAAAACAAAACCTCACCATTTCAAATTCTCACAATGAGCTTTGAACACATGGAAGATACATGAACAGACATCAGAGAACACCTCACTCAACCTGATTTACTTCCCTAGACAACTAATATAAGCTTCACTTCCTCATGGTAGTTAAAAAATTCCACCTTTCTCAAGAGCATTGCATGGTCCCACATTTAAATCCGGAATTGACAACCTCTTTACCTCTAAAGTTCTCATCAACCTCAGCTTCTACTTTTGATCTGACTTGGGTAGATGGGCAAGACCTGAACCAAGAGTAATTTCATGAAATGTGGCCCTAGAGGTCCAGCCTTATCCACAGGATTTTCGCCACACCCATAATTAAAGCAGAATTTACACTTAAAAATATAGAGTATTTTCATTTTTCCTCCCTCCGTGCACATGCAGAAACACATACTATATAAATATTTATGAATAATTACATGTATAAATACGTGTACTGGTTTAATGCATATTTCAAAGGCCACTTGTGTGACAGGTATAGAAATAAGCATTGAACCTTATTTATGAGGTGCTTTTCCCTGCTCTACAGAAGAAAGAAGCTCCAAACAGTCCCAGAGAAAACCAGCTGTTCTTAAGGACTGCTGGAGCAATAAGGTTTCACTAGTTAAACATCAGTGTTATCTTGATGTTCATCTCTCTACAAAGGTGTTCTGATTGAAAGATTGTACACATTCAGTGTTTTCCCCTTCTCCACCAGGCTACTTACTCACCTGTGAGAATATGGTGATTTGAGCAGCTTTTGCCACATTGTTCTTTTTAAATTATAAATTATCTGGGCTTCTACCTTTGACCAATGCAGTGTGCTTCTAGCACTGCTTAACTCTGTGACTCCTGCTCATGATCTGATGTTGATTTTACTGACAATGAAAGGGAAACAGTAGTATCTCATGGGACTGGATTTGGTATTGCATTAGTTAATGCAGAAAAATTTGGAGTTATATCATGCCTTTTAACCTCTAGGTATTCCAAAACATTTAACAAAACAGTATCACTTTATTTGAAGTGAAACAGCCTGGGCTTGGCAAAAAAACCCAGCAGCTACTACGGATTTGGTAAAAGCTTCCTTAGGCTCAGAGGTAAAATTTGTTTTTGTACAAGTTGCTCCAGCACCTGTTTTGATATTGGTTAAAGTAATGAGATTTATCTGGGTATGCTAAGTGACACTTTATGCCATCTTTGGTTTCTGACTAAATGACATCGCACTGCAGCACCAGCAAAGGGAACTACAACTCGGGAGTTATATAGGACTCTCATTTTTAAGCTTGTTGGTGCAACCAATTATTTTGTGATCTTTTGAAGATCCCATGTAAGAAGAAATAGAAACAATTTCAGGTAACAGACTGCAAGAGAAATAGAGGACATGTGGGATATTTTTTTATCAAAACAGAAAGCCAGTGAGTGATGTGATCCCACAGCTGCCCACAAATTTATCAAATAATTACCATTTGAGACTGGCCTTTGCTTGAGTGCCTAAAGGAAGGTAGAACAGAAAGAATTCTGTATCCAGCTTTATCAGCCCATGGAAAAATCCAAGTGGTTATCCTAGTATTTGATTTTGCTTCTCCTGCTGCTGCCATATGAAAATTTGGACTCCAATACTTGACAGTGAGACAGTTTTGTTGGTAAGCACGGTTTGCATCATCATGCATAATGCATATTTTCTGTATAATGCTAACTATACATTTTTTAATCCATATATAATAATGGTACAAATGCCACAAAGCATTAGAGTTATTTATACCTGGATGATTCATACACAATACCACTAAGATCTGGATAAGATTATTTTTCCCTTGTAAAGACCAGCATTTTCAGCCTCAGCTCTCACCATACACTGTTATATCGTTGTAGGCACCTCTGAAGTTTAACAAAGTTACAAAAGATGGGTGGTCATGAGACTGATGACATTTAGGACTGTAGGGTTTTCGTAGGCATCTCCTTAACTTGGGATCTGCAGGTGAATAAATTCACTAAGTCCAAACTGTGCTTTCCTGTGCTTTGTAAGAAAAGTCAGAAGATGACCTTGATCTAGCTTAACACTAGTCTCTGCTGTTTCAAGATTTTGTATACCTCTGCAAATAAAAAGGTAAAATGCAGAATAAAAGTTATCAGTTGATGAAATTCATCTGAATTTAAGAGATCTTATTACAAAATTTTAACAAGCCACTAACTTTTACAGCCTTCAGACAGCTGAAGATACAACACTCATCTCTGCTAGTGCTTCACAGCCATCTATAATTCTGCCACAAAGAGTATTTTCCTAATTTTTCACTATGACATGGTCACACATCACAGTCATCTAGCTCTCCACTCTTCCACAGATTTCCTCTGTCTGCCTAGCATACATGGCCTTATTTTCAAAGCCTAGCCTGTCTGGTTTTTATATTATTAAGAGATCATTTCTGATCCTCCAATGATCTATTGTGTCAGCCTCCACTCAAATTTTTTTGCCAGTCCTGTTCTTCACACTTGGCAGAAGTTCCCATTTAAATATACATGAAGTACCCTACTACTCTCCTGTAATTCCAGTTAAAATTCTTAATCACTCTCAAAGTGTGGAGATCACCACCCATAGGTGCCTCATTGTTATTCCTGTCTTATTTCTTATTCCCTGCATCTGCTCGTGAAGGTGTATCTGTTATCTTTCCTGTTTCCCTAGGTTACTAGTGTAACACTATTAATAGAATAAAACACGCTTTCTTTTACATATAAATTTAGATACTTAGAGAATACCTGACACTCAGTTCTGAGTTTTAGAGCTCAGTATCTTTTAATAATTTTCCTTTAAACAATATCTCCAGTGTTTTCTTCTGAGTAAAGCAGCAGGTGATAAACACAGAAAAGTAAGTAAGAAATTACTACAAACATCAAAAAGAAAGGCACTAGACAGACGTTTCTAAGCTAAATAGACCTTTGCACCAACTGTGATAAGGGATGACTTCAAACTACTAAATCCTCTTCCTCAAAGCTACAACCAGCCAGGTTGGGTAAATTCAGCCTCCTCACAACTGAATAGGCACATATGGCAGATACCACTGTTCAACATGTAAAACCTGAGAACCCTCACTTTTCTGCAAGTTAAGATTTCCCTTCACCCTTCTCTTGCTGTTAACTACATTTAATTACTTCTCACCACTCATCTATTATACTGCATATTCTCAGTGCACAAGAAAAGACAATAGCATTCTTAGCTGGCAACAAAACAAATCTCAAGGGTTTTAGTACAGGTTTTCAAACCCTTTCCAAGCTGGCAGAGAAAAGGAGATCGACTAGCTTTCTTGGCTGACCAGTGTTACACAAACATGATTTTCTTGGAAACCTTTTAGTGCTAGCATTTTTCAGGCATGCAGCAGGGTGGGTTCAGATAAAGCACTGCAGTCCAATGGTTAGGGTGCTACTGTCTGATACCATAAGGCTTCTGGATTCCATATCTGGCTTTACCAACAGCTCCCTGCATGGCCTTGCTTTAGACCACTTATGCATTTGCTGCATCTGTAAAACTGGTACAATAACAGTAATCCAGCTATTTTCCTATCACCCCCTGTCAGGAGATTTTCTGAGCATTATTGATTTATCCAGTAGGAGCACCTCTTCCAGTGAAAAGCACTAACTGTGAAACTGCATGATTTCTGAGTGGAAATTCTTACCCATATGTTATTCACTCCTTCTTTCATAGGATAAACACTGGCTCCAAAGCTGAACGCCATCCCTTTTAATTTTGCAGTGATGGATATTTCTTTTGGAAATCATCTGTACAAGCTGCACTCTGCCTTGCTAGTGATGTGCTCTAAAATCTAAGGTAAATCACTCACCCTGCTGCCTCATTTTGCCCATATTAATTCAATAGATACATTGCTGTATTACTGGCAGTTCCTGCAAGGCTGTTCTTAGGGTCAGCTAGATATACACTACCTGAAAGAACCCAAAAAAATGCAAACACATCAAACACTCTATTCCAATGATACAGTGCCTTCTGGAAAAAAAAAAAAAAAAAAAGAAGTATGACTTCTTGCAAAAAAAGAACTAGTAAGTCTAGCTCTAGATTAAAACACCATCTTTTAACAAACACCAGGTATGTGTTGTCAACTGAATATATGAGGAAAATTTACTCATTTCTGAGGACAGACGGAACGATCCCTTTCTGGGTATGAAAAAAACAAACAAGAAACACCCTTATCAAGCAATAAATAAAAGCAAAGGGAATAGTTTTAGGCCATATACTCATTGAGGCATACTACTGAAAGAACAGAGGCTGAAGAATGATTAACAAAAGAGATGAGGCATTCATTGTAGACGAACTATATGCGGAGTATAATTCAAACTGCCAACAAGGTAGAAATCAACAAAAATACCAAAAGTTACTTTATAACTATGGAACAACCTACTGAACACTTGAAATTTCCCTTTATTATGGATATCTCATGTTTTTTAACAGGAAAAGGCATCATGATAGAATTTTTGGCCAAGGTATATGACTAAAGGCATCACTGCAGCATAACAGACCTAAAGTACCGCTCATCTGATGGAAGCAGTTCATGCACAGCAATGCAGACTTTAATCATGGCTAGAAATCCCTTCTAGGCTTAAATATATTTGCACACTTTGAGACCATAGCATGACTGTCAGTAGTACTAGCCTTAAAACTAACTCCTAAATGTTCTGTAACTGGCACTCACACAGTTCATTGGAGGATAAAGTGATCACTAAGGTGGGTGGAGATGCCACAAAGGGCATAAAACTATGGGTCATTTTTTAAAAAAGCCTACCACAAAGCTCCAAAACCTATCACAAAGCTATATGATCTGGATAAAAACAACACGCTCAGTCTGGAAGCACCAGATGAACATATATATTCAAGACTGAAGGCAAAAATGAAGAGTGTATGATTTTATTACACAGTATCACCAGGGCTAGTTCTGGAAATAGCAGGGATTGCTGGTGTTACTCTTGGGAGGGCATAGAGGATATTTTAAGGGTTTTTTTTTGGGGAGGGGGGGTGGTCAGAGGGGGTTGGTTCCCAGATAACTTGGCTGCAAAACTTCAGCTGAAAGAAGACTTCTACAACCAACCACAGGCTCAATCTGCCTACAAACCATGTGAATCCAGATGCTACCTTCCATCTCATTTTTTTGTTATTGAAAGATTTTTATAGCAAAAAAGCACTGAATTGGGAAAAAAAGGTGGTAAGATATGAAAGTAACATTAAAAAAGTGTTCAGCATCTGCCATTCCTTTGGTGATAATTCTCCATGCATTGTAGGTATTGTTCATTAAAATTTATACCAATTACTATAACTTTCTCTTTTCTGTATAGTTGTAACATGGAAGATACTTTTTATCTTGCTTTCTTTGCCCTCTCTTCAAAATACAGACTTTTTTTTTTTTTTTACTTTACTTTCAGTTATTGTTAGATGGGAAAAATCCCCCCCACTGCTTTCATTTTTCTCTCACCCCTAATGCCTGAGGGCTATCTTGTGCGAACTCCTCTCAAAAAATCCACAATCAGAAAGCCCAAAAGCAGGATTTTGAAGCTGCAAGTTAGAATTTAATGCAAGGATCTAGAGCAGTTTACTTAAAACATTTGTATTCTACTGAAAATATAATTTTCCTCAGATCTGCAGGCCCAAATGTCACTCCCACTGTGATAAGTAGAGGAACCAGTTTTATTCCAAGCAAATTAAAATAAACAGACGGTACTAACAAAAGAACTATTTCTGTATATTTACTAACTTATAGGCGTACCATGGAAGCTGTAAGGTGAAGGGTCCTGCCCGGACTTAACACCAGGGAATTTTTTGCGGCTGGGAACAGGGAATAAATTATAAATAAAAATGTATTCCACTGTGCCATGTGGATACACAGAGAGACCCTCCATGCCTTGCAATGTGGGGATGATGCAAGATCCCCCTGTACTAGCCCAGGGGAGATATGTTACAACCAGCCAAAAGGTAACACCCATCTCCAAAGCAAGGAAATTACCTTTTAAGGCAACAAACGGACAATGAATGAATATTCAACAGCTGATATCGAAGGGTACAAAAAAGAGCGGTTTTCAAACAATGGGGTGCTCTTTGTATGGCTCAGAGGTGCACCCAGTGCTGGAAATGGGTAACCAGCACTGCAATAAAAATCTCTGGCTATATTTCTTTGTCCTTCAGGTATTTTTGCCGTCTTCAAAATTCAAGAGAAGAAGTAACTTATAACACCCACCATACACACCTCTCTCTGCACATACACACTCTCACTCTTTAAAAGCCTCTTCAGAACAGCCTCAGCCAAATTTACCTGTTCTTTCAGAATAAAGTAATTAGGTCCAAATCCATCTCAGGTGAATTATGTATTAGAGGATGTATATGTTTGAGCCTTTCTGAAATATATCTGGGCAGACGAATGATTTCCTTTTGGTTCCTTGCAGATAACATCTGCACCACCAAAAATTCCTCAAAGTTACCAACAGAAATGGCTTCCTGAATTTTGAATGTCTAATTCAGCCATCCCCCCAGCAAAAGACAAAAGGGAAACACACTACAGCTGGCAAAAGATCACAGTAAGAAATCTTACTTACCTATCTATACAACAACATAAGTAAATCAACATCTTTGAGTGTCTTTAGCATTAATCACTTTACAGAGACTACTCAAACCCCACAGATGGTTTGACCATCACAGATGATCCTTTGAATGAAAGACTGAGGTACTGAATGGAAGCAATGTATACAATACAAAATGATCTGGTTACGGCTGCAGTTAGACTTTTCACTCTTATGGTGTGTTACAATGTGCATAGTGCTACAGGGACAAAAAAAGGCCAGGAAGAACCCCTTCACACTACCCAGTTCTGCCTACTGGCAATACAGGATGGCTTTCTCAAACACATTTCAGGTATTTATTACCTAACTAATTTTGTGTTCTACATATGCCATCTGTCTTGGAAGCTCCTATGTTGTGTGCATGCACACAAGCCAACACAGATAGGTTAAAACACTGGTTTTGACAGCAAACTGCCTAGTCCTGTCCCTTCAGACTAATAGAATATTCACAAATACCGAATTAATACAACTTAGACAACAGACTGGTCTAAGGCACATGACATCTAGACTGGATGCCTTGTAGCACTCAGCATAAAGTAGTCCAGATTCTGATAGGAGTATTAAATATATGTAGTTACATGATGTATATGGTTTTACACCACCCCCCAATAAACTCCAGCCAAAGTTAGTCATTGCTTCTTGGCTGAGGTGCTTGCTTGTGCCTATTAAGTAGTCCTATTTATGTAATATTAGCAGGGATTTCTGGTACATTTCCAAATTCCTTTACTCATTTATTAGCAATGTGAACTGGGATATGCAGATATTTTTCTCTGTAGTCCCCTGGAGAGCAAGGGGCACAAACTTGCATAAAGTAAGAGCCAACAAATGAAGTGAATGATTCTATAAAAATCCAGCAGAGTAAATTAAAATTGTGAGAGGAAAGAAAAAAATCTCAACTAATTGCCAGATATTGAAATTATTGTTATTGAAAAGAATAATTACACAACCTCAAGGAATAACCCAGTGGTTTCATTTCAAAAATATTCAAATAACTTCAGGACATCTATAAGTACATTGCTACAAAAGGCTCCTTCAACTTCTCATTGCCACCTCCTTGCTTCTTTTGTAACACTACTAATTAGCAACATGGAGAAATATCCCCTGCTTTTTTGTCATCCTGCTGTTCAACTTGCCTGATTTATTTGATGGGACAATACAGTGTTTGACTGTTTCTGCAAGATCATATTATGATGTAAAGCAATATTATGAAGCAAACTCTGAATGAGGACTACATTAATGAGGACTATTCAAAGCCTGAATTGAGGGTAAGTTGAATAAAACCAACAGATCCTTTTGCTACATGAAAACAGTTAGGGGGCTTCTTCCTAATACAGGTGCTTGACATTTCCCATTGAAATAACTTACTTCAAGCTTTCACAATTGCAAAAATTAAAAATATTTAGACTGAAGTCTCCAATACTATATGTCTGCCTTAAGCAGTTTCTTGAAGTTTTTGCCTCAAAAGAATCTCTGCTTCTTCAATACTGTTCCTCTTTGGAGTTACAAAAAGCCCTAAACCACAACATTTCTATACTTGAAACAAATATTTGTTAGCAACTGATCCAATTATTTCTCTCAATTCAATTAATTAATTGTTCACAACATTAACAACCTTGGGAAGCTTTACTGAGTGAGGTGACATCTTTCATTAGACTAAACTCATACTTGTAAAATGAAGTTTTAGGGAAATATAAGCCCTTTCTTCACGTCCCAAAGGAGCAAAAATGTTACTTTACCACAGCTTTCAGAAGAAAACCTCCTTTCCCCAAAAGCTTCCTGGCATTCATTTACTGCACAGTCTACTAAAAGCTGTCACCAACATACAAATATTGCTTTGATCTTTAGGATATCACAGCTACAATAAAAATAACATTATTCCCATCAGTTACTGTGTCGTGCTCAAATAGCAAAAGAAAAACTAAAATTCTAGTCCTCTTATTACCTGGAGATGTTCCATGGTAGAACCCCAGCTTTTTCGGTCATTTGCTTGTTTTGGTTAAAGGCAAGAAAGTACTACAAAACTGTTAGAAGAGTATTTGCATGATCAGATACTCAAAATAGGTAAACAGAATCATTTTACTATTCATTTTTACTTGCCAATTATAGGCTCTGGGATATGATTTGCAGAAGTGCTGAGCACTCACAACCACAACCAACAGAAGCTATGTTTGAAAATATGAAATACCATCCGGTAGCAATGCAATTCTCAAAACAGTTTCTCAAAGAATAATTTAATAAGGAGAATAAATTTGCCCCAAATACATGGAAACTCTCAACTTTAAGACTTCTTTCTCTTCCAATATATCTATGTGTCTTGGTGCTGACAGTAGAGATTGAGATACATTGTCAACAGGTGAGGGCTTGGCTCACTAGAGTACTGATGAGCTTATAACCTTTAGAACATCAGTACATAATAATATTAAAGCATTCTTGTTATGTTTTAACCCCAGCCAGCAAATAAGTACTGTGCAGTCACTCACTCACTTTTACCATTCCTAACTCAGAGGGATGGGGAAGAGAACTAGAAAACAGAAAAAACTGTGGGTTCAAATAAGAACAGTGTAAGAATTAAAATAAAGCAAAATAATAAAATATTGTAACTGTAATGAAAAGGGAGATTAAAAAAAAAGAGAGGAATAACCTCCTCCAGAAGACTAGAGATGCACAATACCACTGCTCACCACCCACTGACTGATGCACAGCACAAACCCAGAAGTGACTGGCCCAGCCAAGTCCCCCCAGTTGATATACTGAGCATGACATAACATGGTATTAAATATCCCTACAGGCATTTCTGGTCATCTGTCCTGGACATGCTCTCTCCTGGCTTTTTGTGCACCTCCTCACTGGCAGAGCACAAGATGCTGAAAATTTCTTGACTTTGGGTAAGCATTACACAGCAACAAGTAAAACCATTGGAGTGTTATCAACATTATTCTTATACTGAATCCAAAACACATCACTGTACCAACTACTAGAAAAAAATTAACTCTATCCCAGCTAAATACAGGACAATCTACAAGATTATATTAATAATTTACAAGAAAGAGGAAATTTTGCTCCAAACATCTGATAATCTCCATAAAGAGATAAACTACACTATAACAACAGATAGTAGCATTGCATCAATATGCAAAGAGATGGGATCTCGACAGTGTTCTGTAACGTCTCAAAGAATGACCTTGCCTCATGCTCCTGAGTCAATAATGATGGCAACAGCACAGTAGGTGTGAGACTGAACCCTAATGTTGAATCAATAATCACTGTGCTGGGTCATGGCCCTGCATCAATCTGAGATAGTTTTACATTATGATGTTGTAACAACTTGTGTGATATTGCAAAGTCACCTTGCATCAGTTCGGTGGTACTATGCCATGATGTTGCATGAATATATAGAGATGATTGTATATGAGTATAGAGAAATGCTAAATTTTGAAATGACCATCACAGAGTCATCATGCATGATATTAATAGTAATGATTGGTGACTTGTGTGCCACAAGGTCACTTAATTTTCTCTTTGCAGGACAGATTCAGGTGAGTGTGAGTCCTAACTAGGCAGTTTTGCTAAAACTAGCAAAGGTACCCCTTTACCCAAGACTGTCCTTCCACATTTTCATTTTGACCTGAATGGACAGCAGGTACTTTGTTCTAGCACACTTTTTATCTGCTCAGCCATTTGACTGAATATGATTGACCTCACCACAACCCATGCAGAGTAACAAGATTCAAAAGGAAACCACTGTGACAGGGAAATGGACCAATTATGCTGAGACCAGCTTTTTCCCTGGCAAAAAAGATTCAAAGCATAACACATCAAGACACCGAAGGAAGCAGGCACCCAGTGATTGCTGTCGAAGGAAGAGAACAAAAAGATGGTAATTATTTTAATCATCTTCCAAGAGGTGGCAATAATGTTTCTTATAATTGCAAAGAGAAGCAGAAATGTCAATAGTTCCAACCAGGCTTCTTTCTGATTGGAGCCTGAATCAGCTCTTCATTTAGGCTATTGAAGCATCAACTATTTCCCATTAAACAATACTTGGGTCAGTCTGCTTTGGTCACACTCAGCTTAGACTGAATTTGAGGGTGATAATTACTGTAAATTCACATCACTTTCCTGAGGTGAATTTGTTTCAGTGTTTTGATAGTATTTCCCCATGCATGTTTGCTTATATGTCCCTATTATTGACACAGTGTTTCCTCATATTTCCTTATTATTGCTACAGTGCTGATTGTTGTTGAAGTAGGTTTTTCTGAGATTCATTCTGTAGGGTTTTATCTTTAAAAATAAGAGACATTTATTTATACCAGTACAATAAATATAACAACAGGGTCTTTTTAAACAAATAGAGAAACAGCCAGGTAAGACTAAACAAAAAATGGCACAGCAATTACTAGTTCTTTAGTCCTCATTTTCAAGAGCACCTAGGAAGCAATAACCTAAGTTGGCAGTAGACCTTGTACTCCTCTGCCTCTACTCTGTAGCTGCAAGTATTTGGCACGAATAAAGACATCTCTAAAATGATACAGTTTGAAACTGGCATGGAAGCTAGCCATATATGTTTTGAGGAATACTTGGCAGAAGAATAAAATGTAGCAGTGAGGAAGAATGTAACTCTGTGCATATTCTGCCTCAGGCTGAACACAGGAGCTTCACCTCGTGAAGGTGTGTGAAGAATGAGCGGGGCATTCCAGCCTCTCTTATGTCACATACGAGGCTCTTCCACAAAGGATTCCAGAGTCAATAAATGCCGTCTTTTCTATCATTTACACAACTGCTGTGACATTACAGCAAACTGATCCAAAAAGTGGATATCATAAAAGTGTATGTAATGAAGTTGGTGTACAGCAGCGAATTTTAAACAAAACTCATCTCAGTCTCCCAGTACCATGTGTAACCTGTTCTGGAGTTCCCAGCCCATCACTTCATATTTCATTTTGACAGTTCAGTGTATGCCACCCTGAGCGCTTGGCCTGAAAATGTAGACATGTTTCAGATGAAACAGAAGGCCCATTAGAAAAGCTGAAGCCATTAATGAAGGCTATCAATTATTAATAAGCTGGTCCACTATTCTCTTTCCCCGTATCCAGAAGTATTTATAAGACAGTGACAGGTTTTTAGGGCTGATCATATCTCTTAGCAACTGTATTACCCAGATCATATAAGCAGATCCCACAAGCAAAGCAGGAAAACATCAAACACATTTTCAGACAGAAAACTTCTAAGGAAAAATTCAAGGTCATGGAAAACAGAAGACAAAACTATTTCACACCTTCCGAACCTTCCTGTTCACTGCATTGCAGTGGACTTTGGTCTTGCATTGGATTCACTGAGTGTTGCTGTAATGAAGCACAGAACCATGAGACACAGAAGGTTTTTACCTAAGGTTTGCATTTTTAATGAAGAAAAGTTACAACATGGATATTTTAAAGTAAATATAGCAGTCAAAGAATATATGCATCCTAAGAAATAAAGAACCTGCCAGGAGATTGCCACAGACAAGTGTTTCTGAATAATTATAGATAATGTAGAAAGATATCAGAATATTAGCATGGAAAATTATCTTCAGAAAAGGACAGCAGAGATTCTATTAATTGTCCTCACACACGTGAAATTTATTTCCCTTGCAAAATAAATCTACCATTGAAGAAAAATGTTTAATTAAGAAATGTTAATAGAAACATGCCTTTTCAACAATTTATATTAAGATTTTGTTACCACGTTAAAGATGAAAGCCTACTCAGTTGTGAAATCATCGCTTATACAAAGTGCTAAAATCATCATCATTTGTTAACTGTAGAGTATGGGAAAAAGGCTTGGGATATGCAACACAGAATCTGTCTAGAGAGGAAATGATTATTATCTTGGTCTCTTCCTACTCTAGGATTCTTCATTACTGCTAGATGCACGGTATTTTTCAGTTGCCATTTTTCAAAACTTAAAGAAACTTTTCATCTTATTTGGGTTATGGTTTGCATCATGATAGATCAGCTTTATCTTCTCACTGGAATGACTATAAGTTTTTTATATAACAACACATACTGAAGTAAACACTTTACAATAAACCAGTACACAACACTGTCATGAACTGGCATAATGACATCATATTCCTCCCCTCTAAAGTCATTAAAAATAACTGAAGCCTACCTAAAAAATCCCAAACCCTACTGAATGGGTATTATTATGCTTTGGGATTTTTTTGGAATTTTTTCTGTTCCTTTTTGCATCAGAGATCTAGAAAATAAGCTTTAATAATACTTTATGTTTTAGTATTCAGCTTTTATCCTCAGGAGACAACTTTCCCTGAGCTAATTCCACTGCTTGATTGTTCCATGTAGACTGTAGACCATTTTCCAAGGCAAAGGTTTGCAGAAATTTTACAGAAGATATCCAACCATTGTACTAATCTTACATATCTTATGTCCCACTTTGACTAAATTATTGCTTGCATACACTTTTCTGCTGAGCTTTGGCACTCCTCTTCAGATAGTTTGAGAAGTATCCTGCACTTTGAGAGATGACAATTTATCCTTGTTCTAAATGAACCATCACACTGTCCCCTCATCCCTGTATTTTAAAGGCTATACTCCCTTCGTCTATACTAAATCACACTTTTCCTCCATTTGGCAACCCTTCAGTGAGCTTCCAAGGTCTCAAGGAATCCATCAACACTCCAAATGCGGGGGTAAAACCTGACAATATGCTGGTACACACATAAGCTAAAAGGATATGTTATGCTTCTTCATACTGGTCTTAACCACACTTAGGTAATTCTGTCAGTCAAATGAAAGGGACATAATTCATAGAGAAATTCAACAACAAAAACTACCAGAGTTGTTAGTGAGACATTATCATTACAAACCTTCAGATTTAATATTGATGTCAGGGAAAATTCTCAAAAGAATAATCTGTTTCTATCAAGAATAATCAAATCATATTCAGGAAAGTCAGACAACTGTGTTGTTTATATTAGTACAATAAAGCACCCTCAAACAGTAGTCCTTTTATACTTAGAAAATTAATTCCAGATCCTGTGAGGTTTTCTATATTATTTTAAACCTCTAAATGACTATAGTTATATTCCATGGCTTCTTTTCCATTTTTCTATAATCTATGGGTCAGTCCTTATAACACATTTCCAAGCACACCATCCATACTCCACTAACAATCAGCTCTGACATGGGAAGGGAGGCAAGAGGCACAAATTGTAAGAAGCAGCACAAACCCAGCCACCAGGAGATGACATCAGTGATAACACCTTGAAGACTGAATTTACTATCTTAAAGGCACACATCTTTAGCTATCTTGACCTTTTAGATTCAAAGCTAGGGCCAAATTTAGCCATTTCATATGGGGCAGACTGAGGTTTACCAACAAAAGAGTTAAAGGAGTTTTAGTCTCCCATTTGAACAAAACTGTCCCACTAATGCTTGGCAGTGTCTTAGATCTGGCTGGCAGCCAAACTCCCACCCAGCTGATTGCTCGATTTCCTTTCTAGTTTGTTCTCTCTTCTGCTGAAGAGAACAGGAAGAAGAAGGCTTATAGGTCAAGATAAAGACAGGGAGATCACTTACAAATTACTGTTGTGGTCAAAATAGATGCAGCTGGGGAAATCAGTTTACTACTAGTTAATGTATATTTGTTTACTTCTGATTTGGTTGGCAGGAAACAAAAAGGCAAACATTAAAACAGAGGAACATCACCTCTCCACCCCTCTTCCCAGGCTGAACTTGGCTCCTTCACTGCAGATTTCTGTGCCCCACTCTTGCTCTTGCCACAAGCTACACTCAGTCTCCTCAGTGAGCCAACAAATGTGCAAGGGGCAAATTACAGTCAGTACACAGCAGTTTCTCTCTGCTTTCTTTCTTTCTTTCTTTTTTTGCTTTCCTTTCTTTTTCCTTTCTTTCACTTTTGCTCTACTCCAGAGTTGGCTCTCCACAGGCCATTTCCTTTTGGAATTTCCATCTGTTCCAGCATGGGTTCTTCCACAGGCTGAAGTGAATATCTGCTCTGCCATGGAACACCTCCTTCTCCTCTCACCTTGATGTTACTTCTGCTGTTTATCTCCCTTTCCTCAACCTCCAACCCCCTTCTTGGCTTTTTCTGCCCTTTCTTGAATGTACTTCCACAGCTGACACTGGCTTGGCTGAGGGCTCAGCTGTGTCCTGCAGTGGGTCCATTTTTGAGCCAGCTGAGTCTGGTGTGGGGCAGACCCTGGTCTTGTCCCACAGAAGCCACCTTGCAGCTTCTACCTTGACCAGATTTACACCCAATACATGGTTTTACATATATGATGTAATAATTCCAATGGCTGCACAGCCCCCTCTATTTTTTCTCCCAATACTAGGGCTTCCTATCATCTCTTTATCTAATTTATATGCCCAAGATAGTGCAGTTTAGCAGTGAAGTGGCCCACAGGCTCTTTAGTCCAGGCAAGATAAACCAAAGGTCCCAAATTTTGCAGGGAGTAATTTTCTTTGTTCTCATTTTAAGCAAGTGACAAGAGCAACTTTCTCCCTTCTACTCTTCCATTTGTCAAAAATATACTTCAAGTGAACAGAGTCAATGTCACTAAACATCACACTTGACAAAAGACAGAAAGTGACAATCTTGCCAGAGAGCAACACCCTGCAAATGAACTCACTCTGCCTCATATTTGCCTGGTTTCAAAAACTTGTCACCTACTCCAGTAGGCAGGAAGCACGAAAACAAAAGGTTCTAGTTGTACTACAGTACAAATACCACTTCAAGTTTAAAAATTAATGACTTCTAAAAAAGCATTGAACAATGCTCAGCAGCTAAAGATTTGAGCTCTTTATTAGCTCAAATGTATTCTTTGGAATTTGCCTTGCCCAGGTGATGAGTGACCTCCTAACCCCCAAAACACTTAGTGTATCAGCAATTCTGGGAAAGAAGCAGTGCAACTCGTTCTCCCAGGAAAAGGGTACCTTTTGACATAGAAGTGAAAATGTGAAAGGCAAAAAGCTTCTGTAAGAAGCTAACTATTCCTTTTCTTTTATTTTCAAAGAAACAGCAACTATCCAGTGGCTCTCAACAGTGCTGAGCACTACCTGCAAGGGTAGCTCCAAATCAGGAATCTCAGCGAGCACTGGGGAACATGCATCACAAGCCAAATACTACATTAGATAATGCTCTCAGGCACACAGTGTTATTCTCAGGGTTGTCCTGTGCAGGGCCAGGAGCTCGACTTGATGATTCTTGTGCATCCCTTCCAACTCAGGATAATCTATGCTTCTATGAATTCCATGAGTGCTAGTGAATGGATTGTATACTCATAATTCCTCTGTGGAAATAAAAGTTTGCCTCGACCTTGAAAGCCTCGACCTTTGGAAGCTATTTGAAAACTAGAATTTGCCATTTTTGCTCAAGACAATGTTTTATTCAAAGAAGAAAGAAATAAGAATCAGGCACCACATACATCTCATAGTAGAAATATCAGCAAATCTACTGGATTCTAACTAAAATATGTGTCAGATTAAGACCAGGTGTTATGCAGAGAACAATACTGAAAGCACTATTCGATATGTAAATGAAGTGGGACAAGTAGCTCACTCTGCCTATTTCTGCGTTTTTACCCTGTGCCTCTATAAATCTCTCATTTTCCTAGCTATTACTTCTTTCCCATCCAGTTTTGTAACCCGTTTTTCATTAAGGAAATTAAATGTGTCTGCTAACAAATAGCTCTTCTGAGAGGAGGGTATGGGAGTAGGGCAAGCAGGAAATGCACTGTGCAACCAATCAAGGGATGTTAAGACGTGGCCAAAGCAGATCAATATTGGGTGCCTTGCTTCAAAATTGTGTGCAACAAGGTATTACCCTCTGTCCCCAAAGAGCAATGATCATCCCTCAGCTGCTCTCATTACAAGTGATGTCTTTTCAATTATCTCAAAGGCCAGATTTACCACTCTCTAGTCACAAGTTCACATATCCATTAATAACCGTCTCGGGAATCACTGTAAGACTCCAGACTACACCTCACATGATGTCCTCTCTCTGATAAAGGTTTTATAAACTGAGCCAACATGCCATCTAATGTGTTAAAATACTTTTTTCCTAGACTGACAACAGGAAACCATAGCACAGCCCCTCGGCCTTCTAGCACAGCATTATCATTTATAGCAGCTGCCACTAAAAGTTGGGGGAAAAAGTTCTAAAAAAAGAGTTACATATACTAAATATTACAGTTATGACTAACACCACCACACCGGAAAAGAACTGAGAGTCTTTGGTTGAGAACTTAAACTGATCACACTACTGCTGTACAAGGATTTTGAAACAGATGTGATTGGATGACATCTGTGTGGAGATGCATCAAGCTGGGTCTACACAGCCAACCAAGCGCAGAACCAAAGATATCCTAGATGGCTTGCAAAGGCCCAGCTTGGGTCTATAAGGAAGTAACAATGTGTATTTAGTGCTGTAGCTGCATGAACAAATCCTCCTGAACACAGCTGAACATTCAGGTGCAAAAGCAGCGAAACCTGCTTGTAGCTGCAACTTGTGAACTGTTTGAATTTACATTAGTCATGGACTGTCTTCATGATCACCCATTATAATACACTGATAGACCAGAATAGGCTGGAGAAATTGGTGGGGAGTTGCTGAGACAAAGCTCAGGCAATACAATTCTTTGTAAATGCTGCTGACAGGTAAACATCAAAAACCAGAGAGGAGCTGAAGTGCAATATTGGCACAAAACCAAATGAAAGCTAAACTGATGTGTGTGAATACATATAGGCTTGAAAATAACTTTAAAATCTTAGGAAAAAATTGAACAGCATTTCAAGAGAAATAGCAGAACCAGAAAACTAGAAGGGATGAGGTAGATCTGATGCGGCCAGAAAGAAGGACATGATGGTGCAACTGCATAGGAGGGTAGAAGACTGGACTGGACAGTCTACAGTCCCTTCCCTGTTCTGTGTTCCAAAGTTAATATGCACAGCCACCAATCCTGAAAACCTCATCCATTTGTGGAACCCCAAAACTAAAAAGTGATTTTTTCCATCAGAAAGGGAGCACAAGAATTAAATTCTGATCAGAATAAAAACTAATGAAGGTTTTTAAACCTGTTTCAAGCAAAACAATTTTCTAACATATCTAAAGCGATAGTCTGAACCATATGCCTTTTTACCTACAAATTCCAATGAAAATTGATCTAATCTCCTTTGAAAAAAAATTATGGCAATTAACAGCAACCATTGCAGGAGGGCTGTAGTTAATTGGATTCTGCAAAAGTTAAGTTTTAAAGAAATACAAATGAGAAACCACAACCTCCTTCCCTTAACACAAGTGAAGACAAGAATATGGTACAAGGGCATAACCGTAAGAACTACATTTATTCATTAAAAGAAACAGAGAAGATTCTCACATGCAAGGACATACAATTCCTTCAAAGTAATAAATACATGAAGAAAATTATCCAGTCTCACAACTTAATTAATACAATTAGATTTTAATACATCACGGGAAAATACTTTCAGTGCAACAGAAAAATGGACTAAATTCCTCTTGCAAAACCCTCCCAAAACTTTAAAGGTGTGAAATCAAGTCTTAGCAGTGATAGTTTTGCAAAACCCTTTTCTGCAGAAAGGTGCTAACAGTCCCACACTCCCTGGGACAATGGATGCTGTGGAGTGTAAACTTCTAGACATTTCCTTCTT
Organism: Pyrocephalus nanus; assembly: GCA_038380795.1. Lineage (NCBI taxonomy): Eukaryota > Metazoa > Chordata > Aves > Passeriformes > Tyrannidae > Pyrocephalus > Pyrocephalus nanus. Next base: position 42,525,197 of record CM076265.1, on the reverse strand, counting down.
GAAATGACCTCTCCTGCCCAACTCTTCAGTACATTGGTACACCACCCCCCCAGAAACTGCACCCAAAGGGAACTCCTACCTGTCCTTGACACCCCACTAGTCCAATAGCTTAAATATCTTTCACCACATACCAATTTTTTTTCCACGTGTTGCCCAGCTCATTATAGAAGCAAATCCAGTGCCTACTAGTGAAAAGCTGTATTAATATCTGTTCTTTAGAGGAGATACAGTTATTTCAATCTACAATGCTCAAGCATGTGCTGACCACCTCAATCATACAAAAAGATCATTGTCCATTGAGAGCCTAGTCTCTCTGAATATACTTCGGATACAACATAGCTTCTATGAAAGGATAACTTGATGGTAACAAGAACATTTGTAAAAATTGTTTAGCAATGCACCCAAAGACAGACTAGATCCTTTCACCCTAAACAAGGGGAAATGCCTGCAAAGTTAGAGGATCTCATTCCTATCACTAGTTAAGATAGTATATGAGAAGCATTATATGGTTTCCTACAGAACTGATTAATCCTACCACCTGTTTAAGGCTGAGCAGCATCATACTGGAGGGGTTTAATGATCCAAAACCTGAAATCATGTATGTGGTACTGGATTTCAGATGAGATTGTTTGAAAATAACAGAATAAGAGACATGATAAGACAGCAAATAAGATACTTTTCTTTGTCAGTCTTAATGATTGCTATTTCCCAGCTTCTAGAAACTGCACTCCTAACATCAGTAACAGACAAAAATAAAGAATAAGCTGAAACAAGGGCTATGTGCACTGAAAGTAAATTGGGACAGTCAGAGCTAGGAATATATTTGGTTATCAGGTATAGACAAAAACATGCTTGGCTGATGCTTTACACTGGCCCAAATTATATCAGTTATATGAGGTAGTCAGTCTCTTTCTGTAGGCTACAAATTGCTTAAGCAAAGCACCAAGAAATTAAATGTAGCAGAAAAAAAGATATGCCAAGATATTTAAGAGAATGTTCACACTACATAAGCTTTACTTCAACTGGCTTTCAGACTGTCTAAGTCTTTGCAGTCTCCTCATCCCACTACCCCACTTCTTTTACATAAGGAGATGGAAGAGGAAAATGCTTGTATCATGTATTTAACATAAAAGCCTTTCAAACCAGCAGGAATCCTTCAGTTCAATCATGCTTTATGTACTGAAAGGTTAACTAACAGGAGAGGCTTATTAGCACAAATAATACCACTTCTGCCTTGATCCCAATAACACATGAGCTAAACAAGTTCAGGCTAGATGCACACTTAAATAGAGAGGAAAATACAAGCAACGACAACAAAAAAAACACCACACAGCACCTGCTGCTGTACAATGGGCTCTCAGATGTGTGGGCAGTAGCAGGAGATGTTGGCAACAGCAGCTTTCCAAGGGCACTACCCTCCCCCAGTTGTTGGTATTGAAACAGTCTCTCAGGGGGAAGGGAGCACTGCAAAGACTTCTGATTTTAGAAAAGATGAAAATTCAGAGCTAGCCAGCTCCAGTCCTGAGACAACAGCTCTAGTTATATCATATAATCTCTAAAGCCTTGATTTTCTCATTCTATAAGCTTGCTTGTGTCTACCTTTTAAAGAGATATTGTGATTATATAGCTCCTTTAAAGTTACACACAGAAGTATGTTTTAGGCTTTAAAATAACTATTAGGACAGTGTATTTGAATAGGAGATTTTCCTTTTCTGGAAAAGTAATGCTAAGAGAAACTCAGAAGAACTAGGCAAAGTCCAGTTCAATGCATTTTTTCCTCAAAATTGTCTCTGCAGTCTCCTGGTAGAATAGGAAAAAGCAGCATTGCCTTTCATTTCCCATGTAAAACTTTGCAGAATTAGTCTTTTATGTTCTTCAGAACAGTTGATTTTCATCTCAGAGTCAGCTTCATATGAGCAAGATATCTTTTTTCTGTACTGACTTTTGAAAACTTATAAAATTCAACTCATAGTGCAAACAATGTGTAACATTGCTTGGATTAGATCAAGTTTGTTTGGTTTGGTTAGGGGTTTTTTGTTTGTTTTGGATTTTTTTTGTTTGTTGGTTGGGTTTTTTGTTTTTGGTGGTTTTTTTGTGTTGTTTTTTTTTGTTTGTTTGTTTTTTTGGTGGTTCTTTTTTTTTTTTTTTTTTTTTTTTTGTAAGATTCAATAATATGTTCCTGTTTAAGATGTTCTTCCTAGAGGCTTAATAGAGAAACAATTAATTTCACCATAGCTGATGTAGTACAAAAGAGTTGTTAACCTTTGACGAGAAGGTTACATCAGATACCAAGCAGGGTAAATTAAACTGACAATTGCCCTTGTTTAATTGCTTTTGAGTAGTACTCAGTATGTCTAAATGTGCAGTGAATTATTACCGTGCCCTGCTGCTACCCATTAACATGAAGATCAAGAAATTTTATTTTACTTTTCTGATGCCACCATAGAGAAAGTGATAAAGACTTTAATTGCAAACAGATTTAATTTAGAACCTATTAGTGCAATTTATCCAAGCATACAGAAGATGGAATGTTCTGAACAAGCTTGTAAGTTTGGTGCTTCTAGTAAAGGACAAAAAATTCTATATTGCCAATTGTCAGAGCTTACAAATAACAGATTTTAGATTTTTAGATTTAGATTTTAGTCCCTTTTAGTTTTTTCAAAATGAACACTTAAAATGTCCCATCTCCTTCAAGTCTTGGTTATTTCAAGAAAAGAACTTCATTGGAGAGGGTCTGTATTTCTTTCTTTGACTCAGCCAGAAAAAAACCCCTCACGTTACTTCAATTCTTTTGTATTTAGTATTTAAAGGAAAAACATTAAAAAGCAAAATCTAAATTTTCTCAGCATCAAAAAATTCCTCGTATTTCCTTGCTTATTCAGTCACTGAAAAGACTGTGTAACAGAAAATGAAAATCGTAATTATTAATTAGGAAATACAAAGAGAAAGTACTGCACAAGAGTAAGGGCAATTCACCTCAAGTTTTACTGAAATTATGAAATATAATATAGCCCTAGATGACATATTCTACATAAACATTACAGTCACAGGAGAGAATAAAATAAATATCAGGCAAAGCACAACATTTTATTATACAGTGTACAAGAACAAGCTATAGAACAATATTTATTGCCATACAGGGTGTTTGGATAGATACTGTAAGATACTCTGAGATCTGATCATTTAACACCTAACAGCAGTTCACAGAACCACAATAAATCCTATGACAAATCTGTACAAATTAAACAAATATCAAGCTTTAGAATGTATTTTAAATAGAGGTTATCCATTTAGGGATGAATCTTTCTCATAAGCAATCCCATTAAGATATTTGCTTCTAATTAGGAGAGAACTTTTTATTTCTGCACTTAGACTGAAGTACTAGGGTTTAACTTCACAAGATGTACAATACTAAAATGGGCAGGTGTGCATTCTGAAAAAATGCTGCTAATTCTGTCCACTATACTAAATCAGGATCATCTTAGCAGAAATCTGCTTCCTTGACACAGAAAAGCTCTCTCTTTTAAATCAGCAGAGGTAGCATACTGATTTGCCTATATCTCTAAGGCAGGTTTCAAAAAAATCACCTAAATGTAACTTCCCATTGATTCTTCCTCCATCTCCTTCAATTCATAATTTTCAGTCTCCATAGTCCAGCTGAAATTAACAGTTTTGAGAGCCAATCCCCCCAAATTATTTTCAGACTTGTGACTCTAATCAGGCTAACTTGTAGTCCAACCAGAAATTTTACCATTCATGACACCATTGCCATACAAGCTTTTTCTTCCCATGTCTCTAATCAGCTTCACAACCTTCAATGACAATTGCAAAAGCACTGGGATCTGTGCACAAACCGCCACTGAGTGAGGAGTTAATGAATCCTTGTATCAAATCACTGAGTTTCCATGCTGCCCGAATGGAGCTAGGGATCTAAAATCCATCATCTTTAGCCACAGGACATCAGTGCGCTATTTCCCGCACCGTTGCATTCAGCTACGCACATTCATTCAAACACCTGGTACAGGCACTGGCAACGAAGCAGAGACTGAAGCGCAAAAGGTCACTGAGATAACTTGACAGGGCATAGTGCCAAATGGTGCCAGCTACAAACAGGCACGCTGGGGTGAGAAGCTTCTTGGTGTTCGTAGGTTAAGTCTCAACTCATGACCTCCTACCACTGAGACTACTTCTCCGGAGCAAGTAGCTAAAAAAAAAAAGGGTCATTCCTATGCACAATGTGAATTAGTTAAAATAGATTAAAAATGGATTATTTATCACCCTTTAAAAATAAAAACAGAAGTAGCAATAACATGCTTTAAAGTTGGCTTGAAAACTGGAAGTCTGTTTGCTTTCTTCAAATTAGTTTTCATTTACTAATTCCTCTGCGCTCTAGGGAACAATAAATGCAGCATACACAAACACATGGGACTTTGCAGTCCCAAAGAGTTTAGAAAAGGACAGGAAAAGACTGAGGGCATTTTGGGACAGGATCATTGAGTATTTAAATAGAATGCTTTCATTAAAAACAAAATAAAAAATTTAGATATTTTGCAATTTTATACCAGCTGGGCAAAACAGCCAGTGACGTGCATATCTCAAATTTGAGACTCAATAAGATATAGCCTCTATCAGGCAAAATAACAATGCCAAATTCATATATATTCGCTATGGGATTTTTTTATTCTATAAATCTGACATAATTGGCACATAGCTATATCATGCTCCATTTTTTGTGCGGCTGATCTGTATATAGTACCCTACAATACATTAACTATTTTCAAAGTACTTGGTAAGGAACCGAGGCCCTCTTCCAGGTGAAGACTATGCGTGACAGGTTGACTCTGGCCAGTAACAAGGCACACCCACACAGATGCTCATTCATTTACTCCTCCCCAGTGAGACTGGAGAGGAAATTGGAAGGGCAAAAGTATGAAAACTTGTGGATGGAGATAAATACGGTTTAATTAATAAGTGAAGCAAAGCCATATTACTTTCCATTTACAGGCAGATGTTGAGCCACTTTCTGATAAGCAGGGTGTCAACACACATAACTTACTTGGAAAGACACAGGCCATAAACCACCAGCATCCCATTTTACTCTTCCTTTCCCTGCATTTTTTTGCTGGGGACATCATCTTACTTTCATCAGTTTGGGTTAGTTGTCCCAGCCGTGTTCCCTTCCAAATTCTCATGCACTGCCAGCATACTCAATGACTTCTGAATTTATCTAGGTTTGTCTTTTAACTTTCAAATGAGCCATTAGGGTAATTTTACCATCTCTAGTCAAATATCTTCAATAATAAATCACGTGCACCAGACACACTGTGATAGACACAAAAAAAGCACCAATATACACAAAGCACTAAGAAGTTAATCCCTTCAGCACACACCACACCTTGTTAAACAGAGACAGCAAATGCATTTGCATCTCTCAGTGAAATGCCTGTTATGCCTTTGGATAGAGTTTTTGTGAAGGAAATATCTTTGCTATCCACACCACCAATACATTGGTCATCTGCTCAGTTTCATAGTTTCCAGTTCTTGAATTACATATTAATCCTAATTTTTTCAGCTACTTCCCCCTTGTCCTGAGAACTCAGAATTCTGGGCAGCCTTTTGTCCTCTTGTGAACAAGTTCAAGTAATCTAAAAATTAACCAGCCATCAACTAGAAACTACTTTTCTCTCTCAGGAAAAGAAGTAACTGTATGCAAGATGTTAATCTGCCTCAATGTTGATTAACACAGACACACATAAGTCATATCCTTGCAATCAACATAAAGAAATGGAGCACCATTAAGATGCAAGCCTCAACTGAAGATGACTGCTATCCCAAGCAAAAAGGAAGATATGAATTACAACTTGCATTCAATAACATAAATAATTACAGAAAGGAGGTAAACACTTGTGATGTGCTCTGTAAGATCCTCAGAACCTGTTTGCCATGCTATAGCTCAATGGTTGTTAGAATCTCCTAAGTTATCTATTTTTGCTAGAGGACAGTACTGCCACCCAATTCTTGTGGTGCCAGCACTCTATCTGGCCTACACAGCTAAGTAGAAACCTACTCCATTGCAGACAGGGAAAGCAGGATACTTTTTAAGGTACTGCAGTGTATGTATATATGTGTCACATCTTAAATGAGTACTATCTTGCCAATCCCCATTACCTTAAATAGCATGCAACCTCAGTTAGATTAAAGGCATTAACTATTTTTTTCATAATTTTGAGAATTAATAAATCATAGCTACAATTGTTAAAAAAGAAATAGAGACTCCACTGGATCTTCATATACTAACATTAAATCACAACAATTCTTCCACCCCTCCATTCAGCTTGTTTTCCATCTTGCCTAGAAGGTTAGCAGTCATGGTTTCAAGCCTTCAAGCTTGAAGATCCCCAGGTGGCACCTGTTAAAGAGAGCATATTCAGAAGTCTCTGCCAGAGAACCTATTCCTAACAGAAAGCTACATTCCTACAGCTTTTATATGTTTATAATCACAGGAGACCTCCATAGTACTCCCTCAGGTTGGTTGCTAGATTTGTCTTGGTAAAAAAAGTCTTTAGGCAGTTTGTTCTTTTAGAACTTCCAAGGATCCAGACAATATAATCTTTTGCTTGAAAACTCATCCTAATTCTCTCTCCTTACCACTAGGCAGTCTAGTCACTCTCATTCATTAATTTTTCACTTCCTCAGCTAAATGTGTTATCCTAGATGTTTTCTCTTATACGCAGATTGTCAGTAAATAATTTGTTGCTTCAACAAAAAAGCCTTTTCACATTTCACCTTTTCATGATCCACTGATTGCTTCAGTATAGAACATCTTTCGCTGAATATATGTTTTATACCAATCTGTAGGGGCTTATAATTTGTATAAACAAATTAGGAGAAATGTACACAGTTCTTTGTTGTTTCATGAATAAAATGAGGCATGATGGGCACTAAACACTTCGGAACTGATAACTGCCTACAGGATGCTTAATCACTTCTTGTATACTCCAAGAACTGTATCAAACTCAAAGACTTAACTCTACATCACTTTAAAGCCTAGAAAGGCAAGAATAGCGGCACTATTCCAAAGAGACATCAATGTACACACAGTCAAGATACGATGGAGTAAAATTATTTACAATCACAAAAAATTAAACTTGAACAAACTAAGAGTTCTATGTAGGAATAAAAAAGGCATCTAACATGGTGAAGAATAAAAATAGAAATGGAATTTAATAGAAAACTCTAACACTAGTAAGGGCAGTTATAAAAAAAAAAAAAAAAGAAAAACACAAGATAGGAGACTGAGGCAGATCACCTATTTTTTTTCGTGGTCTATAGCCTTTGCAAAATAAAGCAGGGTAGCCCTAAGGAAACCCTCTTCTTTCTACTTTCTTAGGTATAAAAGTCTAACTATTAATACCCAGTCTGAATTTGGCCTAAGAAAGGCTGAAATATTTTGCATCAAAGAGATTTTGGTTATAGAAAAGTAAAACATAAAACGCTATTAAGGATCAGAATGGTCTACATCAAATTCTGCAGCTTTCAGTGGTAGCCTGGTACTATGTGATGTATCTCCACTAGCCTGGGTCTACTGTAATAAAACTCCTCAAAAAATCACAAACATTTTTGCCCAAACCTCGAGTTTACTTCTTACAAGGAGTTCAGAATCTGGCCCAGTCTCACACCACCATTCTGGACATCCAGAGGCTAGATGGCAGTTTATCACACAGAACAAAATGAAAGAATGCAGACTAAACCAGCCTCACATATGAATGGGTGATTTCTCTCTCCACAGTCATCACAAGAACGGTACCCATCATCGCCTGCAGCTGTCTTCCTTTGCTCATTTGATCTCTATGTTTGCATGTTGTAAAGCACAAAAAAAACCATTGTGGTAGGGTAGGCTGGATGGACATATAGAAACATTCAACCACAACTCAGATATACAGTCTTTTAAGTATCCATTGTGGAAGACAATTTTCTGACCCAGGTTTGGACTGGTACTTTGAATGAATTGTAAGGAAAACAAAAGAAAAATATCATAAGAAGGGAGCTGATGCTCTAGAAACACTCTCATTCCATGTGGTACAGTCTAATCACACAAATACATCATGTTTCATACGCAACATCGATCTAGATGGTATGCTATTCATTTTTGCAGGGCTGCCCCTTTATACCTCATTTTAAATCAGGAGAGAAAATTGTTTCAGAGGCTGTAATTTTTTGTCATATAAAAGAGACATCTTAGTCAATAAATTTTCACAGTATCTGACTCATAATTAAAAAATGAATCCAAATAGAACAACTGTAAATTAAACAAGCAAATATGTAACTTCATAATAAAATATATTTTTTACTTTAAATCTTATAAATAGAAAGAGATCATAATGGACACTCCACAACATACATGATATTCAAAAAGCAGATAAATTACTAAAAATTTTCCTTAGCAGAGTATGCGCAACTTTTAGAATCTTTCAAATGAGAATCAGATCTTGATAAACCAAAGCCTACACTATGGCATTTGGATTAGTTTTAGTTTAGTGACGCATATTAGAAAACAATGATTATCATGTGGCTTTCATCACTTATCACCAATAGAACACCCAGAGAAGTGTAAGGAGGTCAAAATCCAGTAAACAGCATCCAAAATATAGTCTATGAGTGGAATATCTAGAAAGGCCCCAGAAGAAAAGCTCCCCCCAACACTCCCCCAGGAAAATTCCTGTAACTTTCATTATTACTATTATTATTAAATACAACTGCTTCTAAAAAAGTCAAGTTGGTAAAGACACATATAATAAATTATATTAAAATTAGACTTCCTGGTTTAATACCTATTTTTTACTTCTCCTATAATTTGCTTTACAGTTTAATATTTGGTTTTAAAACCTTTGTTTTAAATTTAATTTATTATCAATTAATTATTAATTTAATCTGCTTAATACCTCGGATTTACAAATCTATTTATCCCATATTTGTATTACAATTTGATCCACGCTGCTTTGCTTCTCTCGTCAACTGAAAATCACCTAATGGAAGGTTTTGAAGAAAGGAAGATGGACAGAGTCTTTGAGGATGACAGCACAAAGCCTGCAGTAGTTTTGATTCAGTTACAAAAGATCTTGGTCTTGTGGAAAGCTTGCATGCAATTTGCTAAGTAAGAGGTACTAAATGGTTTTGCATTTTAAGTCTCATTTAAAGATGCACCTTTAATTTCAGATTTCAACTTTTTCCAAGATCATCCTGACGTAAGCTCACTTCTACAACATTGAACAATAAACCAGAGATAAAGTCTTACAGACATTCAGAAAGTCAATAACACTTTAGAAGTTTCTATGCAACTTTTCTATTGCATGTAGCAGCATGAGTCTCAGACCACAGAGTTTATTTGAATAGGTAGGTAGAGTCAGTGATACATATGATGAGTGGATACTATACCCAGAAGAGCACAGTAAGCATGCCTTTGTTCCTCATGAATGACTGGCAAATCATCCTAATCCATCCTGTCCACAAAAGAACAAGAGAAATTATACCCAAGCTAGTTCTAGATTTACCACTAGTGAACACCATCAGGTATAAAACTAGCCAAACTACACAGGAAGCATTCAACAGAACCCTTTGCATTAATATCAACCACAATCAGTAGATTTTATTTAGGTATCTGAAATAATATGAAACTAGCACCATGCCATGTAGAGTAGTCTGAAAAAAATATATGGGGAGGAAGAAGAAAAACTTCCAAAACTGATTGGAAAGAGACAGCAATTTTTTTTTTTTTTTTAATAAATCTTTACATCTCAGGTTCAATTTGTGTGTTTCAGTCTATTCAGCAAAATTTGTTATAACATTTTTATAGAAAATCACTTATTAAAAAGTTCACTTGAGGATAGACGAAGGTAGATATTTAAGACCAAGATTTAGAGAAAAACCACGTGCCTTCATCATTAATGCTGAAAAGTCTCATTGTGCGAGTTCTTATCTTCACGCAGGATTAAAATTTCTTTTTTGGTACTTTTGGTGTCTGTTTCCTCTCTTCCTTTCACTGACTACCACAAAGAAGAGCCTGGCTTTCATTTTCTCTGTAATATCCCACTAGGCATTCAAGAGCAACAAGATCTCATCTCAGACTTTTTCTACGACAAATTTATATCTCTGCACCTCTCCTCACATGCCAGGAATACCGTTGTCCAGTTAATTGCCAGCATTTTACACATGTTATAATACAACATCTAAAGAATGTACATTGTCTTGCTCAGACACATCCAGTCACTTTTGCTTAATGTGAGTCATGGAATTCCAACCAGCACTATTCACTTTTACCAACTCTTCTGGGGTTCTTTTTGTTTTGCTTTTAAGAAAGCAAGAAAAAGTGGTTTTCTATAAAAAAATACACCAGGATTTGATCTCCTTTTCATTCTAGCACAAAACACAAACTAGATATTTTAATATATCACAAAAGATAGAAATCAGAATTGGTGAGAGTCTAATGGCGTAAGGCCATATGCTACCCCATTCCAATGAATCTCAATTTTACAATGGGATTCAAAATAAAACCAATTAAAATGCTGGCAATGAATACTAGCCCTGACCCTTGTTCCTGGTTGTTTCAGAACAATCCTGCAATACACCCAGTGCTTAAACAGAATTCTGAACATGGCAAACTCCAGCAGCAGAATAAGGCCCTTTGTCATTCACATTTGGTCTGTTTTGGCCCCTGGTATTCCTTGTGTTTACTTATACCTTGAAGGTTCCATGAAATGTTAACAACTCCCCAGCTCATTCAAAACTTGCAAATGGCCCCTTTCCACTACGAATTAACTCATAAAACATGGGAAATAAGCAAACATGGAGTCACATGACTAGCTTTTACCTCTAGTAAACCTCTCGGCTATTTCTCAAAGGAAGACAAGGCAAACAACCACTTTGCCTCCCAAAACATCATGTAAAGTAACAAATTTCTAAAGTTTCCAGTTCTAGTGTTCTCATTTTCTCAAATAATTCAACTCTCCCCAAAGCCACCTTCACTCAAGCTCTCACAAGAAAGTCTATTTTTTTTTTGCAAAGCCATGTTGCACTAACATCAAATTCTTATTCTTTTGAACTATCCTGCTAAAGCGAGCATCAGCTATATCAGCTTGAGGATCTGTTCAGTTCTCACTTAACTTTCTTCGTGTGGAAAAAAACAACACCCTATCACTCCCTTTTATTCTTTGCCTTCCAAGAATAGTAATACTTTACCATAAATTCATCTGTATTCAGGACTGTGCATATGCCACAGTAGATTAATACTGATGCAAAAAATTTTTTCAATTTTTATATAAATCCTACTGCTATTGAATCACATAAGGCTTTTGAGATTTGTTTTGTTTGTGTCTTCCCTCTCCAATTTCTTCCAGCATCACGACTTGGTTCCCTGTGCCTCCCAGTTGGTAATTCTACAAAACCCTAAAGAACTACTAAAGGCCGTTTAATTTGACAAGTGCTGAAGGCATAGAAAGAACAGAATATGATACATGTTATTTTAGAGTAACAGTTTTCTTCAAATTCAGGTAATAGAAACCCAGGTCTGGCATAGACATGGGCCCATCTATACTTACTATGTGCAGCTGCAGAAAATCACCAAGCCCAGGGGCACTGTCAATCCGAACAAGGATGCCATCCTTCACTGTTGTGCTGAAGCCCACAGCAAGACGGTCTGTCCTCGTGCTTGGTCTATCATTAGCTGGCCAGGTGTACAAGATGAGACCTCCACTCTTCCCAAATATATATGTGGCACCAGCTAAAAAATACAAAACCAAAGAAAAATGTATTAGTTACTTATTTGCCAACTCTGGTGGTAATGCTTTGATTTCCAAGAGGAACAATTAAAGCAAGCATATGCCTTCATTAGTTACATGGGTGAAATTCATGCCTCCTGCTGGCGGGCCAGATGAAGTACATTATTAGTTCCCAAATAAAGACAAGCAGCATTTAAGATAAAGATAAGACTTTATCAAAACTTATCAAGATGGCTTATCAAGAATAAATTATTTAATTAGTGCTAATACCCCAGACAGTGCTGGATAGGACACTGCCTTTCTGGGGGGTGGAAAACAACAAGCCCCTTCTGTTTCAAATGCATAGGATTCAATCTTACAAAGGAATTTAAAGGAAATATTGGCAGTTCTCCTTGAAGTTGGACGTGCCTTCAGCTGAAGACTATTCATACATAGTAGAAGCCTATCCTTTTCTCAACACTTCCTAAGATTTTTTGATATTTAATCCACAGATTTCCAGCACTGTTTGTCTTTACAGTGAGCCTGGGAATTTGTTCCTTGCCCTTGTTTTTAAGGACAACACCAAACCTCTCCCAAGATGAACACTGTCCTCCCACATTCATGAGGGCCATCTGAGCTGAGGAAGACAGACACGCAAGTGAGGAATTGTTGTCCCAGACAAGGAAGCTGAGAAGTAAAAGCATTCTGGAGTTCACATTCTGACTTGTACTCAACACTCCAAGTTAGAAGCAAGACTTTATAACTCAGCAGTTATAAAATCAGCCCCTGAGCTTCTTGGAAAATATATCTGAAATTCTGAAAATATCTGAAAAAAAAAAATCTACAGGCATACCAGGAAAAACACTTCTCAATGCTTCAGCCACTTACTGAACCTCATTTTCTGAGCCCTATTACAATGGTTACATAACAGTAAGCAAAAATAACCAGCTTCCATTACTGAAACAAGGATGAAATATCTGTGGATAGCACAGGCAATTACTGGGTACACTTTCTAATCTGAGTGAAAATACAACTGATGATTTTTTTTCCCACCATACCAACCAGAAACATGCATCAAGCAATCATGAGCAGAGTAAATGTAGTTAGATACAGAAACAGGAATCATATATGGGTAACTTCTACACTTGCCTACAAAGCTGCAGCTTCACTAAAGCTCTTTATGATCTGAATTCCAAATAAATGCTATACATTAGTAGAAATAATTGATATGCTTCCCCCTTGCTAAAGAGGCTTCCTTTGGACATCTCAGAATACATTACCAAAATAGACATCAAAAACAGCCACACAGGAATGAAATTATTTGTTAACAGCTGACTCAATGACAGAATGAAAATTAATCATGTTTCCTTCCTTCTAGGCCTGTGCATATCCAACAGAACATGCCTTCAGAAAATTCAGACAAATGTGTCTGAAATCAGGGTTAGATAGGAAATTTCACTCATAATCCAGAATTAACAAAAGAGCAGACTGGCATTCTGGAACTGTGCACATATTTCAGTTTCAGAAAGATTAATTTTACAGACTGAATTCAATCTTCCAGTTGACCTTTGAACTCCAGATATAGGGTGCATGACTACTGCAAGATATATAGAAAGGGGGTTTGTTTGTTTGTTTGTTTAAAAAAATCCCCAACTGTATCTGTAACCTTATGGTTAGATAGTTGGAAATGACCAGGTAGTGAATTATCTATGTCTTCCCCTCATGCACAGGTATACTAACAGCCCCCTAAAACTATGCTACTAATATTCTCCCTCACTTTATCAATTTGTTCTATAACTTCCATGTGTATTTGCATTACAGACCAAAACTAGGCACAGCAAAGTGTTAAGCAAAACAAGATTTACTTGTTACTTCACAGATTAAACCCCACTTTTCAAAATTACTGTCACTTGAACTGCAAGTTATCCTCCTTTTCTTTGTACTGGTTATCAGGCCCTTCAGCAGCAAAAACAAGCTTAGTGGAGAGTTCTTCACTATTTATGAAGACTAATTAATTCTTTGTCTCTCTAAGAGCCATTTGGCTGCAGGTAGACCATGTCAGTCCTCCAATGAGAGCCAATTAGAACCAATTATGCCCTCATAGGCCTTTTATGAAACTTAAACAGATCTTATTTTCTCCTCACAGAGCATATATTTTTGCTTCTAAGCCTAACTCAGTACTTTGGTACTGAGGTACCAAAGGTTCCTAAGGTAAGGAGCAGTATAACACAGTATAAACCTACCTCTCTTGGGTCTTATTTCAGTTTTCTGTGACATGGCTCTACATACTGCTTCTGGAAGACATATAGTGTTCTGGTTCAACTAGGAATGTCAACTCATCTCTGGAGTTCTGCTTGCCCAGAGACTGTCCAACTTTTCAATGTGATGAACTTTGCAGTCATACATGCTGGCAAGGCAGTGAGTTCTTGCAACAAAGATAATTCAGATCATAGAATCAATCAGGTTGGAAAAGACCCCCAAGATCATCAAGTCCAACCCTTGATCCAACACCACTGTGGTTACTAGACCATGGCACTCAGTGCCACACTCAGTCTCATCTTAAAAACCTCCAGGGACAGATAATCCACCACCTCTCTGGGCAGCCCATTCCAATGTCTGATTAATCTCTCTGTAAAAATTTCTTCCTAATATCCAACAATGCAACAACCAGAGCAGCACTACCCAAACAGACCTGTTAGCATAAGCCTGGTGGCCAGCAGTTGTTTCATTATTGTCCAGGTCAGATATACGTGCATACTGACAGATGGGCCACTTGCTTTATCTGTGTGTAGCTGAATACATAACAATTTATTGGATACACCAAACTCCCTTCCCTTCACAATCTTTTTGAGGATGTACAGGATATGCATTGCCACGTTTGGAAAGAGATGCACATTAACACTGTGCCAGTACCATTTCCGCCCCCCCCCTCAGATTATGAACAAAATAGTTAATCCAGTCTGAAAAAGCAAGGTGCAAACATCAAGTAAAAGTGAAGAGGAAGCGTTAGAAGAGTTACAGCCATACTGTAATCACATAAAAGGAAAAAACAACTAAAAAGACAAACCCTACAACACAAACATGCAGACTTAAATACTTCTATTTGACTGCAGCAAGCATAACTATCCTTACTTTGTGGTTTTGTAGAGAATTGTAGAATAATTAACCAAAGAACTCTGATTAAAAAAAACTGGTGAAATGAAAGTCTGTTGATCTAATTGTACCTAAGCTTTGTTACAGACCACTTTATTAGACAAGAACACAAATACTTTTCTCCAGGACACTTTCTATTCAAAACAGTAGATACTACACTCTAAATGAGCAGCCAATTTATATTTAGTTTTTCCTCATTGTTCAACATTTAGTTATGTAACTTCTTTAATAAATACAATACCAACTACGCCTTGACAAGAGAAAAGTCTGAGGGACTGATTAATTTAATTTGTTATCGTTACAGTGTTTCACCACTTCAACTGTATAACATTAACTTCAACCTATACCATGGGGGGGGGGGGAAAAAAGAAGAAAAAAAAAATCAAGGATACGAGCATACAAAATTATTTCTTCAGTCAGTTGTGTGAGCAACCTCACTTCTCACAGTGCCCAGATTTACTGTACCAACATGTAAAAACACATAAAAGCAAAATATTTTCACCTACTCTACTGGGATGTTCCATGATGAATTTGGTCATCATGGGGAGCTCAGAGAACTAAAGATACATATAGTTAGGGAGCATTCCCTACAGATTTAAGTTACTAGGACACCATGACACATTTAGCAGGTACAAAACTTATAAAACTTAGAGTGGGAGTTGACTTCTTCCAGAAATTACATAACTTGTAGCTATAACTTACATCTTTGGTGTTTAGAGATTTAAATATCAAAGGTGGTTATGTTGCAACATATATGACAATGCCTCCTACATATCTAGCTTAGGTAAATTATATATTTGCTGGCTACATTTATGGATAAAACTGATATTCAGTCAAGTCACAATAGTTTGAAGCAAAGATGCCTCACAGAAAACTCCTAACAGAAAAGTTATAACCAAGGTTATAAGCCACAGCAAAAAGTCTACAAGTGAACTGTGCTAAGAAACAACTAATTGAAGTTGGCACCACCAACTGTCATTTTAACTCAGTTATCACTGTTTCCTCATCATCACCCAAAGTCTTCAAAAACCTATTTTAAAGAAGAGTATTCTTCAATCAACACAGTACAACTGCAGCACCTTTATCCTGCCTTAAACTAATACAGTAAAGTAGTAAAAAACAAGTCTGTCACACTGGCACAAATTATAGCTTCTTTGCCCTAGGGATCCTGTGAATTTCCCCAGATTAAATATTCAATTGCAAATTCTCTCTTTGCATCTACTAAGCCATCAGCAGCCTGTTTTGCCTCAGCACAGCTGTAGCTGTGGCCAGGAAAATGCAACATTTGGTAGTTATTACAATGTTTATACACTGAAGGGTTAATGGCAGCAACTCTGTACTGGCACATAAGTACAGGTGAATATAGTGTAGATGTTACAGTTAATATTTTTACAAGCAAAAAAGTACCTTTAGGATGAAAATTATAAGGAACTCAGGCCAATTCAAAAGCTACAATAATTACTTAACACCAAAATTCATTACCACAGTGCCACATCTCTGTGACATTGTCATGGGCAAAATAATCTCAGCTGGGGTAATCTCACTTAATTGGCTTTCCTGACAATTAACACAAACGTTTAATTACTGATTCAGGCATTGGGGAGCAAGGACAACAATTAAACACTTAGGGGAAGTTCCTTCCTCCCCCAAGCTCAGTTGCAGGTCAATAGCTCTCCTCCCCCTCCCTCACTTCCCCTCCCTCTGTGCTGCAGTGAGACAATAGGTAATGCAGAAGGTTTCCTTCCACTTTCTGTGCTACAGCATCTGTTTTCCACGAGCTACAGCCCCTCAGGATGCTCCCATATCTGTATTTCCCACAGGCCCCAGGCCCCTCAGGGGAGTCCCTGCTCTGGCACAGGTCACCCTCTGGCCCAGGTCACCCTCTGGCCCAGGTCACCCTCTGGCCCAGTTCCTTTGAGAGTGTCTCTATCCTGGGCTGCAGACCCATCAGAGGCAAGCTTCATCCAACATAGAGTGCTTCCTTTCAAATGAATGTGTCCTCAGATTGTCCCCAATGTTCTCTTCCACATGCTTCTCCCTGAACCTTGTTCTGTGCCTCCTTCCTTTCTGCTTTGTCCTATGAGCCCTCCCAGGCCACTTTCTGTGTCTCCTGCTCCTGATAGCTATTGCCCTTCTTTAAACGAGTCCCAGCAGCAGCTGTGCTGCTGCAACAGGTTGAGGCTCTGGCACGTTGTGGGTTGTTTTCATCCACGTCAGGGCTAGCAGAGACCGCACATAGCAGTTCGCAGCCTCCTCCCACACTGGGTGCTCCGCAGCCCCCTGCCACTCATGACCCAGTATAAGCAAATATCCTGACTGTGGTGGTAATTCAATGTAAACTTATTGATATCAACTTCCCATATAAGCTACAAGGTATATGTCTTTCCTTAAATTATTATGTCTTTATTTTCTTACATAGAATTCTTAAAGTATTGTCTTGGTTCTGGCTAGGACAGGATTAATTTTTGCAGTAGCCAAGAGGTTATTCTATACCTCATGTCCTTTTCTGGGGATGGGGGAAGGGCTCCTTTCTGCACTGCATAGCTTGGTAAAGGGAGCAGTCTCAGGTATGCTTTTATCTGCATGACCGTGCAGAGGACATGAGAAAGTGGAATGGAAAACCATATCAGCACAGGTACATGAGTTGAGAGAAAGAACAATCACCACAGGAAATTCTTGAGCCTTGAAAAGCAAGTCCTGTGGTGACATGACATCCCAGAAAGAACTGAGTTGGATAACAGGACTCACTTCAAAAGTAGCCTCATAGACACCAGGGCCAGGGAGCGTGGTATTGAGTGGATTTATCAATATTCCCTATCGCACTCCAGCCTCTGGTAAAACTGAATGGTACAATGGACTGTTAAAAACCACACTGAAAGCAGTGGGTGGTGGGACCTCAAACAATAGGATCTACATTTAGTAAAGGCCACCTGGTTAGTTGACAGTAAAGGCTCTACCAGTCGAGCTGGCCCTGCTCAATCAGAACCTCTGTGCACCATAGCAGGGGATAAAGGCCCTATGGTGCATATAAGAAGTGTGTTAGGGAAGACAGCTGGGATTAGTTCTGCCTCAAGCAAAGGCAAAACCATCCATGGGATTATTTTTGCTCAGGGACCTGTGTGTACTTGGTGGGTAATGCAGAGGGATAGGGAAATACAATGTTTACCCAAAGGGGCTTTGAATTTTTGGGGTGAGAACAGTCTGTAATGTTGAACTGTATAATACTGGTTGCTGACTGACACTGCTACTCTATGCCATAACAATCATGGACACTGAGTATGGACTGCTGCAGATACACCAGTCGTGAGCTCCTGATGCAGCTTGGAGCCAGCCAACAGCACACCAGCTCTCCCGCTCTGGAAGACATCCAGGATGGATAGAAACCAGAGTCATGCATCAAATGAACTCAGACATCTTGGAGGGACAGACTACAGCTATGGAATTATATCTGTGCTTGTGCATATATGTATATAGTTGGAAGGTGTAGGATTTGGGCATGATGTAGATGGTATAGAATACCATATACTTAATTGGGGAATACCATTCCTAAACCACAACAAGTATAGATAGTATTTTACTTCTTAACGCTTTTGTAAAAGGACTGGAAACTTTTTTTTACTCCTCAGAGGAGAAATGGAAGACATCAATTTTTAAAGTCAAAATTCAAATGCAAGTATTCAAAGTTCAATGCCAGTATTCAAAGAAAAGAATCCTACTGCATTTTCCTTACCCATTGCTTGCTTTTCTTGGCCTTTCCTCCCCACCTCCCACTTTGTGCCTACTTTATGGTCCTACTACATTTTCTGCTTAGCCCAGTAGTTCTGATGAATCTCTTGGGGTATTTCATATGCCAGTCTAAACGTCCTAATATGTTTATAAATAATCATAACTTTCTACTATTTAAAAAGAAGCTACCGGTTCATCTACAGGAAAATTTGTGATGGCATTTTGCTATTCTTTCTTGGCAGGAAACTAAAATTTAGGTAATTTTCAAGAAGTAGTGTTGTCAAAGGATGGAATCAGTAACATATTAGACATGAACACAGGGTACATGAGAAAATCCAGAGCCAATTCACATCAGGAAGGAAACCTTGGTAGCCCCTGTAATTAGCAGCCCTTTAACCACCAGCCCTCTAAAGGCATAATTAAATAATGGAAACATGATAGTTTATACAGACATTCAAAATTCCACAAAGTCTCAGTAAAAAAAGGTAGAACTTTTTACAAATTTACATAAAGAAGAAAAAGTAATGGTGACCCTTATCATCTTGCACCTGGCAGTTCATTTACTATCTACATCACCAGAAAAGGCACTAGTAAACCAATGCAGATTAGAATATTGGCATGAAAGCAAGTGAGAAAAAAATCAGGCATACATCTGCAGAAACTCAGTAAGGAGACAAAATTTGCTGCAGCAGGAGGCATCATTCTTTGGTCATGAAATAAAAAAGCAGTTCCAAAAAAAATGGTATATAAAGAGCTATTCTGCCCTCATAAGTGAAGATGTACAAGGCAACAAGGAAGAGCTGCTAAGATCAGTTTCTGTTCTAACAGAAAACTCTGATAAAATAGACTGGAGGTTTTGCTTGAAATCTGATTAGACAGATCTGATTACTGCCCCAAAAATTAGGGTCTCTGCCTTATATTCACAGCTTAAGGTAGACTGCACATCTGACCACTCAGTTTCCACTCAGAGAAACAACTGTGGCATAGCTCTTCGGGCCTTAACTCGGTCAGACAGTTCAGCATCTTATGTGTAGCATCTTCCTACACTCTTGAGGAAAAGCATGCCATGCTTTGACCACCAGTTCTAAGGGGGAGTGAAAACAAATAACACACACTGCACAGAGCAGAAAAGAGCACCACAACTTTCAAATGGCTTGTCTGTTTATTGCACCCCTAAAGTTTATCACATCACAATGTAGACAACAAAACATCAGTTGAAACCTGTACACTGCCAAAAGGATGTGTACTGGCTGAGTAAAAAATAAAGCTTCTGACAGTTGTTTTTACAACTTAACTCCTTCTGGCCACATCAAATAGACTAACCATGCTGTGCAACTCCAATTTCCATTAATTTCTTAGTAGTAAATAGAGTGAAAGAATGAAAAGAATATTATGAGGACAGTCAAAGAAATGAAAGAGTGCCCATATGCACTAAGAACAACAATAGTGATGAAAATAGGTAAAGTTTTCATCTAGTTTTGAAATATACTGCTGAAGAGCATGGATGATTTATCTGACTCTTCAGCTGACTTTACTTGAAATCACTTCAACTGGGTCAACTCTAGGAGTGCTGGAACATCTTTATTGTTAGAGATGACCTAATAGGTGTTCCCAATTTCCAGCATCTGCAGTTTTATTTTTTTAAGTTACTCCCAGAGGTGTTGTCCACTAAATGCATTGCATTCAGCATAATAGAGATTCTTTGCCCCACAGTTACATGAGATGCGTAATAGCATTACCAGCTACCATTATCAAATAAATTACTAATGGAGAATTCAAAAAAGTCCAAGAGAGAAGTGTCCCATTCTTTCTGCCCTTCCATATTTACTGAGCCATCAATCTTGACAACAGCTATTCTTCCTTCTCTAGTTACAAGCTGTCGTCCTATTGCCCTCAATCCTAAACTTCAATTATATTGTTATTCTAATCCTGATTTTACTACTCCTCTTCTTATTCCACTTCACATCACACCAAATAAAAAAAGTTCTCAGACAAAAGGAGTAATGAGATCTCAGGAACCAAAAACAAGCTAGACATAGACACTTCCCCTGCCTTTAAGCATATATACCAGTGTTCTTACATTATACAAATGATCTGCAATACCAGGATATTCCAGGGACATCTTTTCAGTTTCTTTCACTCAATCATGCACA
Source organism: Pyrocephalus nanus (assembly GCA_038380795.1). NCBI lineage: Eukaryota > Metazoa > Chordata > Aves > Passeriformes > Tyrannidae > Pyrocephalus > Pyrocephalus nanus. Next base: position 42,504,412 of record CM076265.1, on the reverse strand, counting down.
TCAAGAAATGGAAGCCTAGTCAAAACTGACTATCATCAATCAGCATGAAAAGTCCTATTCCTCCTTCATCTAAAGATTCTCTCTGGCACTTGTACATCTCTGTGACTCGCTGTGTTTTCCACATCCTGAGTTTAAAAGCTGCATTAATACAAACACTTGCTTGATTTAAAAAAAAAAAAAAAAAAAAAAAAAAAGTTACAGAGAATCTAATCATCATTAGCTGGTTCATTTGATCATTCCATCATAGGATCCATCCTAGAAGGAAAGACAGGAAAGACAGACTGACCTAATACATTCTATGATACAACTGCTGAAACATTCTTATATTTATCAAGATTAAAGAAAACTTAAAGCCATGGAAATTACAAAGCTCATGAACTAGCTCATGAATCTCTTTTTCCCTTCAGGATACTCAGTCTTCCCTTGACAAACCCTCTGAGACTGAAACTGAACACCATACTTATCACAAAAAGCAGACATTGTTTGACATAAAACTGAAATTCCTTTCTCACTTTAAAATATGAAGGAGCTGCTTCTGTACAAAAAGGAGGAGAAGCTATAAAAGCTGAAACACAAAACGGAAGCAGCAATTCAGATCACGCCTGCTTTCTATGTTTGTCTTTTTTAATGACAGCAAATTAATACGAGTCACTTTCCTCCCAGTATGTGTGCATCAACCAACAATCGGATCAGACAGTATGCTACTTCTTATTAGTTACACTGCATTAAAAAGATTGGAAAAGGAGGAGAGCATGGGAATGTTCCTAGAACTACTAGAAGGTCCAAGATAGTTTACGCTTGAACTATAGATTTCTCTAAATCTGAGATACTGGGAAGATTGCATTTTTTCCCCAAATCTGAATTTGCCAGTGGGCATGTTGGAGATGTTTATCATCTCAGAAGGAATCTAGGGATTAGCTGCTGACTAAAACAAACACCAGATAACAATAGGCACACCACCTTAAATGTAACAGATTGCAACTCTGAAAATATTTCAGTAATACCCTAATTTCCATTATAACAATGTAATTGGTTAGACAAGGATCATGGCAGTTCACTCTCATGTCTTCAGCACTGGTCCTAAGTGGGCACCCAAGGAAAACTAAGAGTAGAGCAAGCCTGTTTCCTTAAAGTATGCATCCAGACCATGAGTCTTTTCATCAATTAATTCTGCCTCATGTGGTTTGTTTATACAGTAATCCCAAAGAGATCTAATTTTCAAGTACTTATCCAGTCTCTCCTTGAATACATTTAGAAGTCTTGCATTCACAATAATGACTTACAAACCTTTAGCAATGACTCAAACAAATCTGCCAGTGATGTAGCAAGTTAAACATTAGCCAGCTGTGGGCCCCATCAGCAGAGACAGCCTACAGCATCCTGTACTTTACTAGCAGGACCTTGGCCTGTTAATAGATGAAGCGATTATTCCCCTTTACTTAGTGCTTGTTAGACTGCATCCAGAATAATGCATCTAATTTTAGACTGACAAACTGGGACAAGTTCAGTGAAGCACCACAAAGATGGTCAGGTGGTTGAAGTGCCTGCCTTGTGAGGAAATTCCAAAGGATTTGGGCTTTATCAGCTTGAAGATGACACAACTTCAAGGGGACTTAAGGACAGCACCTGCAAGGAGGTTATTGAGAAGCCAAAGGCAGGCCCTTCACAGTGGTGCACAGACAAAGAACAGGATGCAACTGTCATAGTTTGAATTGAGAGAATCTGACTCTATAGAAGGAAAAAGCTTTCTCTTCACAAGGACAGACAGGCAAACAGGTTGCCCAAGGAGATTTTGTAGTCTCTGTATGTGGAGGTTTTCAAGGTATGACTACATAAAACCACAAGCAACCTGATCTGACCTCACAGCCGACCTTGTCCCAGGAAGGGGTTTAGACTAGAGATTTCCTGAGGTCTCTTTCAGCCTGAGTGAAGAAGAATCACCCTTCTGTGTGAAGAATCATCTTTTTCATACTTGCTGTTCCTAAATAGATTACATGTTCCCTAGTTCTTCTTCTGTAAGGCATAGTAATCTGTCCCTATATCTATCCTCTCAGTGTCAATCTTGCCTTGCAGACTTTTATCAAAACCACCACCCTCAATCCTTAAGTCATTTCTTTCAGTAAAGAGACCAGTTGTGCCATCAGATTCAGCCCCCCCAGCTTTAGGCAGCCAGATGAAATCTATCAATCCAGAAAAGTCCACAAGGGCAATTCCTCTATGTCTTTTTTTTCTGCCTACACATTAGAGAGTACGAAAAACTTTAAAAAGCCTGAAAACCACAAAAACTATAGGAAACAAAGGGCTTAAAACCACTATGCACAGAAGAAGAGACAGAAGAAGATACAAACACAGGAGAAATACGAAATTCGCTGGGTAGAAGTGCCCAGAAAACTGTGACCCTTGCAGAACAGCAGGACATGTTTACTGGGGTCCAAGTTATGCATTACCTGCAAAGAGATTTCATTAGGTGCAATTGTGACTAAATTCAGTAAAGGAAGATGGAACTATTTCTTAGTTGCATTCTGCTTCCCAAAAGGAGGTAGAGTCAGGATGCAATTTCTTATTTCTTGGTATTTCCTGATAAAAGAGCACACAAAGAGGATGTCCTTCAAGAAGCCCAGAAGGCAGCATGCCAGAGGATCTGAATACAGAGACTACTGTTAGAATGAGAAGCACAGCAGGATTCATAGCTCACTCGGGGCTTGAAGGAAGAATAGATGTGTTAGTTCACTAAAGTTTTACAGAATCTGAATGGTAACACAATGGCCTAGTCAGGATGGATGGAAGCTAAACTGCTAGTATTGATCTCATCCCATTTAACTCTCCTCTAAAGAATCTCTTTCTAGTCTTCATCCTTAAGCTACAGTTTATTACATTTCAACAATTAAACTGTTCGGAAAAAAAGATTAAGTAAAACAAACAAAAACCCCAAACAACGAATACCAATCAGCCAAAAAAATCCTCCCCAGACCTAAAAAAACAAACAAAAAACCACCCCAAGACCAAAGCAAAACAAAACCACAAAGGCAACTCCTGTTCTCTCAGTTTCATTTAGCCACTTCGAGTAGTTATAACATCTTGCATAACCAGTTTGAGACTACAAGGATTTGGGTTTTTTCACTGTAGGTAGTTCTTCATTCTTCCTTACATGCCTGTGCACATTTTCTTAATCATACATATCAAAACAGAAAATACAGTTTCTGTTTACTGTTTTCACTGCCAGAGATCAAACTCAAATTTTCAGTCTTGACAGCTAAAACGAGTTGGGCCAGAAATACCAGCTATTAGGTATTCATCAGAGACTCAGAAGGTAAGAGTTTTACCAAATAGAATATGCTAACTTAGCAGCACAGTTTGGAATAAGCAGCAGGTTTTCAGGTATCTAACCTTTTGTTGGTCATTAGCATTTCAGCAATATGCTTTCAAAATAAATTTCCTGTTCTTCCATCACTTGCCATGCTTTGGTTCACATCAGACCAGTCTCAGAGTACACAAACTTGATTCCTTTCAAATAAAACCAAACTGGAAGATGCAGTCCAGCTTTTAACAAGATATTAGTCTATAGTACCAGACTAGAGATAGTCCAAAGTAACTCTTCAGAAGCAAAATGCCTGCAGTACAGATCTCAGATTCTTGATATTAAATTTCATTCTGAAAACCCACTGTCATGCTGATTGCTACTGCAGACACAGCCTAGCCTTGTAGTACTAAATGGGGCTGCGTTTTGATCTGCCAGGGAAAGAAACTCAGAGTTCTGAGCTTTTTGACCTCACCTCAAATATAACATTGTCCCTCACAAGTACTGGAAGGCCAGTGATGAGAAGAAATGCATTTATGGAAGCTCACCATTCCCAAGGCTCTCTCTAACCTTCCCAAGGTCACATAGTAGGAGTATAAAAACAAAAAGCATCCAGAGCTAGTAATATGGCATATAAATTATTCTGTGTAAACGATATGCAGCTTTTCTTGCTATTACCTCCTCTTCTTGCCACCATGAAAGGACATCCACCACTAGGAGAGATGGACATATGCAAACTTTATACAGGCAATCTGTTAAAACTACCATGCCAGAGTAAAAGACAAGTGTAATGGTTGTTTAATCATTCTTACCATGAAGTGCCAATTCTTTAGTGTCTTATGACATTCATGAATGATACAGAGGGCTGGCATGATGAATGCAGAGCAATTCCAACTGACAGATACTTTCAGAGAATTTATATCCCTCCCATACTTCCAGGACAAAAGGGCTCTTGAGCTGAGTTATCATTTGTTCCATGAGAGGATTTACAGTCTTGCCAGCAACTCCTTTTACCTTACTCTATAAAGCGTTTATTTTGATATACTGATTGTGATCATTCAAGAACAACTGTATCTGAAGAAAGTCAGCAGGAGAGAGAAAAAGCAGAGTGGTTCTGAATAACTTGCTCACCTTGACCTTCGTTCCCCTCAGCCAGTTTGCTTTGTCTTTGGTAACAGTTCTTTCCCAGCATCCTCTGCTTTCACAATTACAAATGTAATATCACTCAAGGGAGACATCTTATCTCCCATGCCTGGCTACCCTTCTTTCACAGCAAAAGATGTTTAGCTACAAAAGCCATCCAGAGTGGTCCTTCCTTATCATTGCACTAGAAAGCACCTCAGCATCATAGTTTTAACACCACACTAGAGTGGCCTCCATCTTACAGTTTCACACAGTAACAGCTCCTGCCGTGAGATTCAGTGGCAAAAGAGCTCCTGGACCTTATGCAGAAAAGCAGGGTGATACAGGCACACAATGCCATAGCCTCAACACTACTTGGAGACTGAGATATTCACAGTCATGATGATCACCATCAAATATGTGTTGTGTGAGGCATTTTAGCAAATGCAACACTTCTTCCCCTAGCCAAGGCTACCAGTAAGTCTTATGACTTTGATATTCAGCCACTCCAAAGTTTTTCCATCACTATTGTCTCCTGAGAAATTCAGCAGTTACAATCTTGACTAAAATCATCATCATCTGAGAGGCCTCGAGTCTGTGGCCTTCAGCTGCACAAGGCAACAGCACATGTCAGACAGGTGAGGATAATGAAAGGTCTGTGGGCTGAGCACATCAATCTAATGACAGCTGCAATTTTCCTGCACTTCATTGAAAGTATTAGGTGACTTCAGGCAGAGAAGCAATAAGTTTCTATGAATATTACAGATAATATCTGTAATATCATCACAGAGAATTATCTTTTATTACACATTTTAAATTATGCTTTAATGCTACATTTTTGCACCTCTATACAGTACTTGATCTTAAATGCCCTGGCCATGTCCTATTCTTGGAGGGGGCCTACACAAACTAATAGAAGTTTAACTTTCTCACCTTTGAAATTAATCCATCATTATATTACAAGATGATGCACCACATCACCACACAGTGCTAAGGTCGACCAGTTACAGCTGCTACCAAACACCTACCTAGACATGTAGAAAAGACTTCCTAGAGTAGTAAGTCAACCATATGGTATTTAATGGGTATTGTTAAGAAGTTCTAGAGAGATAAGTTAATAAGGCTGAAGAAACAGCTAAAAATGGATAGACCATGTTCTGTTAACCTTTTCTCCAACTTCCACTGAGAAACTTAGATTAAAATTGATAAACATTTTCTGCACTCATATTTCAAGTATGTATTCACCACCACCTCTGCAAGCACTGAACCTCAGTATTTCAGTTTCAGTCTCTACCACTTTATTGTGAATTGCCAGTTGCATTCCCAATAAGGCATTTAATTACTAAATCATTTATTTGGGAGACAACATAGGAAAGAGTTCTCTTTCAGTTACACCTTTCAGGGTGCCAAAACCACAGAATTCTATTTAAAGTTCAGATCTGTGCTCCGTAAGGTGGTAGGGGGGAAATCTTTCTCAAATAAGCTGGAAAAATAAATCCCAGTCTATCTTTTTTTTCTCCCCTGTGCTGTAAATGCAAACTATTGATTTACCTCTGGCTCTTTCATGCCTTTCACACGCTTCAATAATACAGAGGATTTGTTCTTCATCCTTTCATCTCCAGGCCTAGAATGCCTCTTAAGCCCTCCGTTAAGGGTCACTCATTCTTCCTCAAACTGCAGCACTTGCATCCTACAGAGATCCACAGGTGGCAGCTAGAGAGACATGCAAGTAGCACATAATCGCTTACCTTCTGACTTCTTCGGCAGGTGAGATAGAAAGACGAAATTTTTATAAACCCTAGTTATTCAAACTTTTGATCATTTATGTTTGATCTTTTGTAAGCCTGCTTCTGAATGCAATGTAAAACCAGCAAAATATGGATAAAAAGTAATTTACAATGCCTGCACCTTGCACTGAATAATGCTGACAGTTCCATCACTTCCATACTCCCTGAGAAAACAGGCAACATATAGACCTTCACACCTCAAATGCTTAGAAACATAGAATCATTGAATAATAGGATGGAAAATGTAGAGGTCATTTAGTTTCCCTCTCCTCCAACTCAAAGCAAGGCCAATGATAGCAGAATACTCCAGAACTACTTCAGGTATTCAGTTTTGAATACCTCAAAGAAAGAACATTCAGCAGCTTCTTCATTGGCAACCAGTTCCAGTATTTCACTGTCCTATTCTTTAAATTACAATTTTCCACATTCCATTTTATGCCCATTTCTTCTCAGACTATTTCTGTGCATCTCCAAGAAAAGTCTTCTCTATAAACTCCTAGTCTGGTAATTGAAGACAACCATAGTATTTCCTCCCTCTATTCCCTTAGGGCTGAGCAAACCACGTTCCCTCAGACTCTCATATGTCATGTTTTCCAGAACCTTTACCACCTTGGTGACCTTCTGCCATGTGAAGCCCAAACTTGAATGGAGTATTCCAGATGTGGTCTCACAAGTACTGACTACAGGGGATGAAACCATTCCCTTGGCCTGCTGACTGTATTCTTTCTAAGGCAGATCACTATGTAATTGGCTCTCCGAACAAGGACACACTGGTGGCTCTAATTCAAATGGCTATATACCTTTTCTACACAGCTGCTTTCTTCCTTTCATAATGTGTTGGAACATAACCTGTTGTCCTGTTGCACAGGGACTTTCCATCATAGATGACTTGGTATTTGCTTTTGTCAAATTTCATAAGATTCATCATGATGACCCCATTTCTCCAACCTGTTGAGATCCCTCTGAATTGCAGCTCATCAACAGCTGTCTCCAGTTTGGTAATTTGCAAACTTGCTGGGAGTACACTGTTTCATTAACCAGGTCATCAACATTGACATTAAACAGTAGTGGCATCAGCATTGACCCCTGAGGGGCATCACTAGTCATAAACTGCCTGTTGAACTTTCTGCCAGTGAGCACAGCCCTTTGGACCTGCACTCAAGCCAGCTTCCCATCCACCTCATCATCCATTTACCTAACCCCTATCTCACAAGCTGGGCTATAGGGATACTTCAGGAAATTGTATCAAAGCCTTTGTAGAAGGCTGTACCCCTGGTATTCACAAAGCCAGCCTCATTGCAGAGGGCAGTGAACTTGACCAAGCATAATTAGCCGTCAGTAAATCCATGTGGGCTATTCCAAGTTAGCTTTTTATCCTTTGAGTGCTCGCAAGTAGCTTCTAGGAAAATTTGCTCAGTAATCTTCCCAGGAACTGATGCTAGGCTGACTACCCTGTAATTCTCTAGCAGACATGGCATTGCCTTATTTTTTTTTTTTTTTCCCCAGTCATTAATAACATTTTCACTGTTTTGTTTTGGTTCTTGCCACCTACTTGCTCTCCAAGTATCTCACAATTCATCACTGTATTTATTGAAGATCAAAGTGCCACAGTGTGATGCTGGCTCTTGGATCTTAATATTTCTTCTATCCTAGAAAGAATTTCCTCCCTTCACATGTGCTCTCCTCAATATTCCTGTTAAAAATAGATCTCCCCTTGTGACAACTCAGTCTCAGGCCTGCAAGCAGTACTTCATCTATTTAAGGGCCTGAAAACACAAAGAGAAGTTTCTGTTCCAAGATCAGCCGCTTAGGTCATCAAAGAGGAGAACCTGCTCCTGAGCTATGTCATTAACTGTTTCATGAACACACAAAGTATGACCAGTGTTACATATATCATAATGACCCATTTTATTGAAAATCCAGAAAAGTGTTTTCCTCCTTGTAGAATGGGCCTAGACACACATTCCATTAATATAATATTTTCTCCCATTTTAGCTATAGGTCAGCTCTTCAGATTTACGTGTTCTGCTTCAAATACAGCTCTCAACTCTGCTCCTTTTTTCTAGATAATAAAATTACTACAGAACTCTTTTGGCTTTTCCATAAGAGAATGCTGCTAGAAGATACTCATAAAGCCTGTGAGAGCTGCAGTTTCCTCAGGGAAGTCCTTCCAACACGTCATTCTGACAGCTATATCTTCCCTTCAGTACTACTAAATAGGAATGCATGCTTAGAGCAGGAAGAAAATTCCAGGAAAAGCCAATTCTCTTTCAGTGGTCTCAGATGAGCAGGCTGTTCCACAGGCTCATTTTCCTTTGTTCAGAGGTTAGGAGGTTATTTTGAAAGGTGACTCCCACACAGGGAAAACTTTGAAGTACTTAACACATTTGTACATTAATTTATTTCTTCTTACATACAATCAGTTTCCATGTCTTTTTTGCTAATCTTCAAAGTTATTTATATTTGAACAGGGGCCTCTGGCTTTTATTCTCTCCGTTTGATTCTCCAATAAGTCATAAAATGCTGAATTGATAAGGTGAAAACAATTGCCACAACTGAACAGCAAGGTCGCAAACATAAGCAAAAGAGAATGTCACTCTGACCTTGCAACAAGCATAAATCTGAGCAATTCATCTGAGGTCAGTGACTTGATTCAAGCACATTTAGCTATAAATTAAACCATGCTCATTGCAGTACTTCAAAACATTTGCTTGCATCTTAATTTATATTCAGATATAATACCTTCTGTAACGTATTGGGGGAATACTGGGGAAAACCAATTATCAGAAAACTGAACTCACTGCTAGTGAAATTTTCCACCTGTTAACGAATATATCAGAACTTCCTCCATCACTCACATTCTTCTATCACAATATATTCCATGAGTATGTGAGATGGATCTTTCTCTTTCAAGGCAATTCTCACATAACACTGCCAGAATAGATTTTAACCATACACAGTTGGGCAGTGTAACAGATATTTCTGTCCAGTTATTTTGCCATTAGGCATAGTCTATCAACAACTAGTTACTGTCATCGTAGAGAAAAAAGAAATGGAAGACTTGCTAATGCTTACATAGCAGCTAGCCCAGCCAGTGGAAAAAGACTAGAAGCCACACAATGTAAAAGATGTACAATCCTCTCTTCTAAGTTAGGTCAAGTGACTGTATGCAGTGAGGGAGCTTAAGGCTGTCCTGTGCAAGCTAATTTGCACTGCTGTATCTACAGCTGACCTACACGGAGCAGAGTGTATAAATAATGTTGCAGAGAGAAAAGAGAGACTGTGTGCTAGTGGATGTCAAAATAACAATGTTATTTATCCACTCATAAAGATCAACCAATCCAGACATTGAGCAAGTATACCACATTAAGCTCAGGCATGATAAGAACTATGGTCTATATACATTTCTGTCTTAAGTCAGCAAGAGCTAAGAAAATGGCAGCACTCTCAGCCACTGGTGAAAGGAGATGGTATCTCAACTATCTAGGATAGCTAACTATTTTCCACTGTATGTGCGCTACACTCACTTGTTTTTCATATGAAGCATTACAAAACAAGCTCTTTGATGTTTAGAAACGTTTTGGATTTTTTTGACGTGACACTTAGGATCAATTTCATTGAAACAAAGGTATCAAAATAAATATACTAAGAAAATACCAGCATTAAAAAAAAAAAAAAAAGAAAATAATAAATATAAATTTCCAAAATCTCACGTCAGACTCTCATGACAGTAATAACTGTACAAGCTCACACAACTAACAAAAACACAAGAGCCCTCCCCACCCCCACACTTTTAACAACAGGCCAGCATCTTGCTTAACAAGTTTACAGGAAAACTAAATTTCCATTGTCACTCAACCCTTACTTTCGGATGTGGAGATTTCCATCACTAACTGCTATATAAATCAACATACAGCATTTCAGCATGTTTCCTTACCACAAACCTATTGGTATCATTCTTAGTAGAAGGGGAAAGTCTAAAGTTGTTTCCTTCAATTAAACTGCATAACTTGGTTTTACTTCTTTGGCAACACTGGCATCATACATTTTTATGCTCTCACTTATTTTTCCTTCCAGGGTACCCTTTGTATGTAAAAAGAAAATAATCACAATATTTTCACCTCCATATCTTCTCCTATGACATATATCTCCAACAAGGCCCATGAGAAGTGACTTATGATGGGTACAGCAAATAGCATTTAATCAGAGAGAACAGTATCTGGAAGTTCCTAGTTACACATGTATACGATTTAAAGTTGGCCACTGATTAGACTTTCTAGAGATTACTGCAACACAGGCCAAAGAAAGATATTTCTGTTTTAAAAGACAACCTATCCAGCATTCTGCAATGAAATTCTTCTTGCTTCCAGGCATACAACCCTATTACTGCAGCTCCCATTTTCATTTGCTTTTCCTTCTGTTCCTTAATAAATTCATTTGCATCCATTTTGACATTACAGGGTAGTATCTCCAATACAGCAATTACAATTAGTCATTTGTTTGTTCAGCACTGGCCCCAGGGGACTCTGATGTAATAGGGTGTCTTTTGCCTGCTACTATTATACAAATGAGCCAATCAACACCAGCGTGTGTGTCAATAATGTTAATGCATAGACATATGAGAAGTATGTATTTTTCAGCATTAAATTCATTATATCAACATATTCAAAATTTGAGAAGAAAACCAGACAGACGTATTGGCTAAACTCACCCTTTTCTACTCCAGTATAAATTATCCAGATCTAAAAACAGTGACTGATGAGATGAACAAAAATCTATGTACTCAACACACAGCTTATCTAAGGAGTGTGATTGAAAAATTCCTATAGCGAAAAAGGAGATAAACTTTCAAAGTGGCAGCAAAAAGGAACAGCGAGGAATAATGTGCTGAAAATGGAAGAAAAAAAAGAAAAAGAAGATACATAGTAATCAGCTGAATATCAAGGGCAACAAAAATGAATAGTGATCATAGAATCATTAAGGTTGGAAAAGACCTCCAAGATCAGCCAATCTTTGACCTAAAACCACCATGCCAATTAACCACAGCACTACTGATGATGTTCTCTCTCCATGCTTTTATTTTTCCCCTCCTAGTTCTAAAGCAGGCCTTCAAATACCCATCCTTCTCATTTCAAAGCGGTAATACCTAAGCACACCATTAAACTTGCTACATGTCTCTCTAGTGGCACTGGAAAACTGTCCTGCAAAAGTGCCTTTGGGCCCCAAAAACTCAGGGACAGCACTACTGTTCCTGGTGATCAATATACACTGCTGTATAATTACTGAAATTTTTACACAGAGCCTGTAACCAAGGTGCCCCAGCACTGTTCAGGTGCATACTTGAAGTTCTTTTCAAGTGCCAGTTCAAAGAACATCACCACCAATATTTATTTCTTTATTTTTCCCCCATATGTCTAGAACCTTTTGCTTGGGGGCTTTTGTTTGACTTTGGTTTTAATTTCACTGTTTTTTTCCCCCTGCTGATGTCTGCCAGAGGCATCACCATGGTGACTAAAAGACCTCCTGAGCGGATAACAAACCCTCAAAGTTTTCCTTCAGAGCAGTCTCCAGCTGTTGCAAACTTTCTCCATTTATCTCCTCACAGCCTCAATTAGAGCAATTGCATCTTGGAACCGATTTTCTCCTCCCTCCTACTGCAAATGTTTGGTCCACCTGTCAATTGGCATCCTTGCTTCATTACTTGCTGACAGCTCACAATACAGCTCCTTTCCTCTAGCAAATTACTCCTAATCAATTCCTTCTGCAACATTATCTCATCAGCTTTTCAACATACAGACACATACGCTCACATGCTGGGAAGGGGCTAGCTGTGATGGCTGCCTCCCTGAAGAGCTCCAGTACATAAGGAATTTGGTGCATGGGATATACTCCTGGGCTTGCTGATGGTTTGTTCTGGGAGACTGGATGAGTTTCAGAGTCTCACTCTCCCCTTCTGTCTATACAAGGTGCTTAGAGAAATGTTGATGAAAGAAAGCTTGATTAGTCAGGATGAAAACAAGGGGCAAGTAAATAAGCAAGCACTATTAATGAGCATTGCAATACATTATGATTGACTGTTTACCCACAATAAAATCCCTAACGGTAATTTTTTGGATTGTCACTTGCCCTATCAGATAATGCTTTTGCTTTAATCCCAATTCCTCATCCTCTTGCCTTACAGCAATAAGGTAAAATGACAAATACCTCAGAAAGACAGCTACTCATTCTGTAACTAGAGTCAAAATGAGCCTTCACAACTTTGATACATCATCTAGAGAATTTTAATCAGAGTAAGTGAACCAGGCTGTCTTATTCAAAGAAGACAGAAAAGACTTGAATCATCATGAAATGTGACCCACACCAACAAAGACTATTATAACTTGCTCTTCTGACAGGTGGATGTTGCTTATGTTATTTCAACATCTCTTCATGCTGCCTCTTTTGTATGGTTCCATACCATTCACTACATATCAGTCTGGAAGAAGTGTGCTTGAAGAGTTTTTATACATATATTTCTATATAAGTGTCTCCTTTGTTTTTCAATAGTTTGCTAATGTAATATAACACACTGAAAATACCTGTGCATGTGGGTACAACAAACTCATTAAGTGACTGCTGCTAAAGGATGCAGAGCACACAACTGCACACTGCTGAGATTTTAAAAGTTTTTCTTTGCTAGTGCATTTAAAACTGCTGAAATGTTCTCAGTTGACATGGCTCTGAACAAGGGCATCTGCTTGGTAGACTTATCATTGGGAGAAGCCACAAAGGTTTTAACTATACTGCCTCTAACACTGCTGCTACTGAGTCATGAATTTCTAGGGCTGAGAGCGAAGTTCACCTTTGAATTGTTTTCACTCCTGGCCCTCCCAGGTGAGACTGCCAAGAAGATGTGCAATCAGAGTCATGAGTGATAATGGGAATTGCCAAATGGATCCCAGATGCACCAGTTTCTGCCTCTGTTCTGCACAGACACAGCACTAAGCCTATAAGGGCTAATGTATGTCACGGAGCAGTGCTTGTTCAGCATCCTTATATGCAGGGATGCAGTTTTCCTCTTTGCACTACAGAGCACAGAACTGTGGATTGGACTCAAAGATCAGAATTAGGAACATTATTCTGTATTCCTATTTTTCCACATGGAAAAAAGTAAAAAAACCCACCAACTTATCCTAGAGTGAGAAAATCTTTCTGGGCGCTTCATCACATAAACTGAAACAAGATGCATCTTTTTTTTTTTTACTTTCAAACATTTAGTAGTGCAGAGGGAATATGTTTCTGGGTACCAGTAGGCATGTGACAAATGTAAAGGATTACTACAGACTGACTGGATAAGCCATGTGTCAGTCAGTCACAGATGGGAAAGTCACATGCTTTGTACTAATATCCCCAGAGATAAGATCCTTTCTAGCCTCATTTGAAGTTAAAGGAAAAAGGAAATAATACGTTCCTTTTCAAGTCTGTGTTGAAACACAAAGAAATTACCTAAAACTATTCATTAAGGGCAGTGAATGACTCCCAGGAATCTGTAATAAAAAAAACATGTTTAGAAACATTTATCATTTAAACAAAATGGTTTTCTATCCCTCCCTACTACTCAGAAAACACCAAGAGAACATAATGAAATCTTACAGTACAAGATTTTTGAGACATACTACCACACAGCTATCTCACAAAAGACAAAAAGTATGTATGATATCTTTTTGCTATCTGCTTGCATTGACTACAGGCACCCAGTACACCCCACGGGGACAAATTCCAGCACCACATGAAGATGGCAGGTGCAGCGACCTCTTCGCTCAGACGCATTCTGTTGAAGTGAATTCCAAGGACGACTATGAGGTCACCTTCCCTTTTTTTGATATTAAGAAACACTTGCATGATACTGGCTTTATAAAATATGATGATAATTTCCAACATGGAATCATAACAACACTATATAATTTAAATCCATTTTTTTCTATGATTTCATAGTGCTTAGAAAGAATAAATACTATCCCTATTTGACAGTCAGAGAAAAGCATCTCAGTGGTCCACACCTCCAGAACAGCCTGCAATTCCCAGTAGACTATATTAAGAAGTGCAGTAGCACAGCACCTTTTTGGCTCCCTGTGATATACCAAGCACCACAAAGTCAGTGAGACAGTAGAGAAAGAAATCATAATTCTCAGTTCCAAGATGGGGATTCCCAAAGGTGGCCTAGGAGTCCATAAAGATGATACGACATTGGACTGCAGAACCAAATTATTGACAGATTTTTTCCTGTTTCAAAGACATATGATGCATTTATGATATTTTCTGAAAATTATTTTTGACAGTAACTCCATGGTCAAAAGTGTAAAAGCCAGAGAACACTCTCTATTCCTTACAATCTCGCATCCATTTTGATAGAGACCTATGCTGACACCAGAGATTTACAGCTTCCAATGAGAAAGAAGTACCAATAATAAAAGAGACCAACCTGTTTTCATGGAGTGAGTTGCACATATCCCCTAGGAATAAACAGCTAAGAGTGACAAGCACTGAAAACGTGAAAATGTGAAAAATCCTAATCATGCCTTCGTAAGTCTTATCCCTCCAAACATATGCAACAGGACATCTGCTGCTCTTTAACCTTTCTTATAAGCTGTTATATATCACTGGGAGGAAAAATATTTCTCCTGACCTACCAGTGGCACCAATGTGAGCAAAGCTGATACAGCAGTTTGATGTTTATGAGGTCTGTCTTTGTTTAAAATCAAGTAAGACCATCTTTTTTTTTTTAAAGTGTTCAACATGCATCAGAGGAGAAGAAAACCCCAAACCCAAGAAATTTTATGTTCAGGATTCTGAGGGCACTACTCTGACTACAATAATTTGCATGCAGATCCCTAACCTCTGCTCCTTGCTGCTCAGACTGGGAGCCCTGAGGTGGTTTTCCCCGAGGCACTATGTCTTATCACTGGGATCCATGTTATGTTATCCTGCAAGGGCAGACTCCACATAAGAATTAGTAGAAACAAAAAGCTATACAATAATTACAAAAATTACACTCAAAAAAGCCCACTGCTCAAGAGAAGAAAGGGTACATACAAAAATGCACTGAACTGGAAACGATACCACAGAGCCCTGCAGCAGAATGGTCTAGAACATCTAATTAGTTATTGCTGGCTGAAGATTTATTTTAACTCAAAGGTTTCCTTTTCAATCAATTTCTAGAGGTTTTCATGAGAGAACAACAAAAACTGTTTCCAAATCAAACCAGAAAATTAAGTTGTGGGACGTCTGCAAGAGACATAAAATTCAAATATCTGTACTATAACAAGTTACTTTTTCAACCATTGTTGTTTGCCTTACTAGAAGCATTATGAACACAAAGAATGTTCTGTACTGTCCTGTTGTCAACCCAGAAAGGTTATCTCAGTCCCATCTTCTTCCCAAACTGTACAAACAGAGAATACAGAATAACTGGAGAGCAAAGACCTAGTTCAGAGAGCTCTGTGACAGTCAAAGGAAATATAACCCTGCATTTGCCACATGGGAAGTATAAACTCCTTCTGTTGTTCAAGCATCTGTTTGTGAAGTCTCTAAAATATGACAAGCCACTTCTGTACCATTGTCTGTTTAGAAAGAAAAATAACATGGAATAATTTCCATCTGTAGAAAAAAACCACAGATTCTCACATTTATTATAAATCACCTAAAACTAGTTCACAAATACAGTTATACCACAGTGTGCAGGAATCTTCTTATGACCAATAACAGTATGTTCAACCATTTGAACGCATTAGACTCAAGCAGACTCAGCTCAGAAAATACCCAAGGTGCAGAAAAGTTGCACCAAAAGCATTTGGTGGAAGTTTTATGTGACCAAGTGAATCTTTCAAACCTTCCCACTAGTTTTCAGACAGGGCTAGGAACAATTCACCATGTGTTCACGGGTTGCTTTTGCCTGAGAAGGTGTGAGCTTAGAGTTTTTAATTTCTCCTGGAAGAACAGACACCATGTGCACCTCCAAGGAAAGCAGAAAGGACTTGCCATGTTCTCCATATCTAAGAAAAATCCTCAAGTTTAGGTCTTAAGGAAGGCCTACTAACTAAATAGCTTAGCTTAGATAAAAACCTGGGCAGTTTCGTAGAATTTTATATGTATGGATTTGGGGAAAAACAGAGGCATTGCATTTCCCATGTCATATAATTCTGGTGAGACTTTTAACTGCAGAAGCATCCTTTGGAGCTCACCCTGGGATCCTCTGCTGAGACCATCAGAATGAATAAAAATGGAAGTATTGCAATATGGACAGACCCACTGAGAAAAAGTTGACAATATTCACCTGTTCATTCTACAATACATAAAAAATTGTTATTCCTGAAACCTTACTAATATGTAAGATTTCATTATGATCCCAACCTTAAAAATAAGTATTCCTAAACAGCATTCACGTCAGCTCTCATCTAGAAACATAATTGCAGCATCACCTTGGAGTTACAACAACAAAAAAAATGCAACACTGCAACAATGTACTTACTAACATATTTACTGAAAACAGACAAAGCAAGTGTTCAAATTACAAAATAAATACAGCTGTAAGCCATCTAGGATTCTTCCTACAATGTGTTTCTCTTCCTACTTAAGCAGGTGCCATTCCTGTTCTCAATGAACTCAAATGAAGATTTTACAGAGAACGTTAATGCCTCTAGAAGAGATGATACTTCTCAGCTGACACTTCCTTGAAGCAAATCAAAAGACTAAGCATCTATCACATCTTCAATGCTTTTGTAAGTACTGCATTTTGAACATGCAAATAGAAATTCACTGCATTTTGAACGTGCAAATAGAAGTTCACTTCCACCCCTTCAAGTTCCAGATATGCAAGTCACAAAAGGATCGAACCTACAGTCTTTATTTGATCCAAAACCTATTGAGATCAAAGGCTTTGAAACAGGACCTTTAATGTTTAGAAGGGATTTCAAATTTAATTTAATTTATTTCTTTTTGTATTTTCTTATTCTTCATGATGGAGTTAAGGTATAACAGGACAAAGATTCGAAATGCTCTGATGAAGACCACATTGATATAGAGAAGGATTCAAAGAATCTTCTTGGGTTTATTATTTATAACTCCTAATATTCCTTTCACCTTTATTTAAGTTGTATGTACCAAAATATTTTAGCCAGAGGGTTACAGCTGCTCAGGATATCCTCTGTGTTCAGATCTCATTTAATTGTATATTATCAACCATTCCCTGGAGAACACATTTAACAGATGATGAATGTGTTTTATGAACAAACTTTCTCAAAAGTGTTGTGAGATTTGAAAGCCCTGACAGAGAGCAATGATCTGTGTAACTTCATATTCCCTGGGGAACACCACTGCTCTGTTTGAGCTCTCAAATGGTGGGGGAAATCTAGCTTACAAATGGGTGGGGGAAATTCCAAGTAATTTTAAAAATAAGTTAATAGATACGGTGAGAACTCATGGTGCTGGAATGAAATAAGAGACACTTGCTGTTTTGGTGCCACATATTCCAGTTTCTCTGAGAGACTAAAATATACCTCACTTCTCCCCCTCTAATCATTTTCTGATTATTCCCTTTTAGCTTCCAGTCCTCTAGTCTCTCTACATGTACAAATTGAGGTGGGGACAAAACACATGAAAATAGTCATTAACTGAAGAGATGAGATGCTGCAGCCCATAGTCACCTGTGAGCTGCAGTCACGGGTGTCTGTCATATGGAACTGTCTAGTAACCAGAGGAGAGGACACTGAAGGCGGGAGTCCCCAGCAGAGAAAAGCTTGACAGTAGGTACAACACGAGACATAACCGAGGGTATAATCAAGACACAGGCAATCTCTTCCTGCCATGTTCATGCAATGTTTATATCAGCAAAATCCTGATCCATTTACAGGTAGACAAAACATATTATAGATAACTAAAAGCATGGTGAAGGATCTCAGGAAAACAACTGCCTCTACACCTGTCCAGGTGCACAGCAGCAGCATCATGGACCACAGCAATTTTCAAACATACTCCCATGTTTAATAAGTTCATGACAAAAAAAACATTTTTAAGAAAGCCTATCAGTATAACATAAGGAGGAAGAAATATGTCTGCAAAACGAATATTATGATCCACATGTTCATATGTTTTGACAAACTCTTCTTCTTAAGCTTAAGCCTTTTTGCCTTATGCTTACAGTACTGTCTGCAACACACATTACGTTTACCTGGAAAATTGTAGAACAAAGCAAAAGCTATGTGATGAAACTAGACAGAAGGTTTGATGAATTACTTTAAGAACAAGAAAACTAGAACAAGAATTATGTCCTCGGCAGTCCAGAGAAGTAGTCATTACAGCAAGCAGCCCCACAAGTTTCCAACACTCTTGTTGCAATGATGAAGTTATAAATCATCCACTCCATTTCAATGTTGCAAGATCTTTCTTCCATCAAGGAATTTTCTAGAAAAGCTGCATATTCCAAAGTTACCACTTTTGACCTTCTGCATTTCATCCTTTCTTTCCACTGTTTTCAAAGAAACACAGATGTAAATAACATAAACTGACTTGGAAAACAAAACAGACTGGGAAACCTAAAAGGACCTACTCATGCAGTAGACTGTGTAAAAGGCAATAGTGTTGCTCTTCAAATCTATGTTTATCTTGTTTTAATGAAGTGGATAGCACCCCCTTTTAAGACATTGCTTTCTATCTATATATTTTTATCCAACTAGGAGAATCTAGAATCACTCAAAAATTCATTAACACTGACATTTAGACAACACAAAGCCATTTCAATTCAATTAAACAAACACAGTGTGTTAACCTTCAGCAAAAGAAGTAGCCGTTTATTTTTATAGGCTGCCGTAAACAGATTTCTGGGCTTCAAAGCCAAGATCAATAAAGTTTCTGCAAACAATAATAATCTCACACAGACCCCATCGACAGCTGCTCAGAAAATACTGTCTGATTCTAAAGGTCTTAGTGACTGGGTGCTTTCTCAGTCTTTTCCTCTTGCTCTCTAACATCGTAGTGCAAATGCCAAGACCTTAGTGAATTCCTTTGCAACAGCCACCAAAAGGAGCTGCTCCTTCCTCTAGCAAGAAAGACTTCCTATTGTGAGAAAACTTGAGGAAAATTGTGAACCCATGTGTTGCGCAACTACCTAAACGCTGAAGAGACACATATTATGCTGCCTAAGGCTATAAGACACTTTACTTCTTAAAGTAGGTCAGAGACAGGTGAAGTGTTAAGCCTGCCTCTTTTCCCTTTAGATCACTGCTAGTAGCTTCACACTAATGGAAAACTTTCACTCATCTGCAGAATAGGCACAGTTCAGTGGCTAGCTCTGTCCACAGTGACTTGCTTCCTTTCCTATAATCTCGCTAATGAAAAGTAACAGAGAGCAATTCAGGAACAAGCAGCTTCTCTATTCCTTATTCCCACTACAGCTGCCAATGCAAAGCCCAGCCTTATGTTCTTACCTATTCTAATAAACATTTTACTGCTTCTGCCTTACATTCCCAGTACCTTTTCGACTGCCTATTTAAGGGGGTAGGTTTGTTTGCATGCAGGGATTTGTTTGCGTGCAGGGATTTGTTTGGGTTCATGTTTCATGTTGGTTGTCTCTTTGGGTGTGCCTTTTTGGTTTTTTTTTGAGGGGTCATGCTGTTTGGCTGTTTTTTTAAAACAGTTCTTTGGGGCATAGACAATATCTTCTTCAAGCCCACTGATAACTGATAGCCAGCAAATACAGTGGAGTGCTGTACTTTATCAAGTGCAGTTATTATCACAATTGTCGACAGTGGACACTTAAATCACTGGCTGATCAGGAAATACACAAAATGCAAAGAGGGGGATGGAAACTCTGATCTTCCCAGCTACATTAGGAGTCTTGCAGACACAATATCTCTAAAATTAATATTTAACACTGAGATGTAATTATGATGCAGCCACATAATCACATATGGCCAACATTAGAATTATTACTCTACTGTGGCTTAAACTTAGATCCTTATAATGTCTTTCCTTCTTTCTTAGCAAATTGCCTTATGACCCAGGGAGAAGGGATAGGTATACAATGGGTACAGAAGTTTGGAGACTTGCTCCTATCTTCTCTCATATGTCAGCAAAGGACTGTACTCTCTACTCTGTAATAGCTCAGGTCAGGTCTCTCTCAGGTCAGTGGATTAGGCTGCTTGAGAACTACTGAAAAGTCTTATCCTTGAACAAAAGCTTAAGGCTAAACTTTGCATGGTCAGTATGAGGGATTTGTAGGGCTTCTGTAATTCCATAATGGTTGATTCAGGTATTACATTAAAAAAACAAAACAAAACAAAACAAAGAAAAACAAAAACCACATGTATCATATCTTCCCTTCATAGTACTTTCCTACAACATTACATGACTATTGCGGCTTGCACCATATATGAAAAGAAAGCCAGTTTTCAAAGTCATGGTTTAGCTGTAATTTTAGACTACTCCTGCTAAGTTCAAAGTCACTCTACTTTCATGTTGCTGAAAATTAGAACAGGATTGGACCTTCTAAGGGTATTTAGTAAGTAGGTATATGCCACCATACTGCCAAATAAGCACTGTTCTAATCCATGTGTACTACATATTAACCCTACTTGATGCATAGATAACATTCTGCTGAATACTTACAGATGAGGTGGTTCTGATGCTTGCTGGATGCCTCTTGTTTGTACTTACTGTATTTCTTCACTAGAATCCCATCAAATTCATTTTCTATTCATGGACTTCTCATCCAGAGGAATCCAACAGCAACTCAACATTTAGTGAAAGTAATAAAGCAAAATCCAAGCAATAAGCCTAGTGGGGTATATGCCTATTCAGGTTGATTCCCAAAACACCTTGATTGATGGTAAGAGAAACTAGTTTACGGGCTACAGCAAGGCAGTTCATTTAGGTCTTCTAGGTAGAAGTCTGTACTATCTATAACATTTTTTTTCTTCCTTTTGCTGCTGCAAACTAGTGCCAGATTTACAATATGCCATTTCCAGTGCAGTTTATACGGAATAAGAAATACTTCAGACATCAGCACTGTTGGAAATGGGTGCTACTCTGTCCAGTTGGCAGTGTTATTTCTGCTTTCAAGTGCATTTGGGAACATTAGCAACATTAAATGCAAAAGCAATTGTGCTTATGCTAGTAAACACCATTTGGATTACCACATGAGGCTGCAATGTATTGTCGTAGATTTGTAAGCCTAAGGTGGTTCTGTCCACTCCTTTTCTTACCCCTCAGTATATGAATGAAGTCTACTTTTTATTATGAGCGCCTCTTCTCATGCAAACAAAATGGATACACAGAAATTCAGCAACAGAAGAACTGTGAGGAGGCACTGGTGGGACTAAAGGGAGTGAAAAGGAAACAGGTCAGGGTTACACAAAGCATCTGAGCCCTGTCACAGAGGACTCTCACTGACTAATACAGTTTACCAGCAGAAATGAACTGTCTAGTCATGTGGAAAGAAACTAATAAGTTTACTTCTTCAGAAGGCAGCAGTTCGTAATACCTCCAACTCTAGAGGTTAAAGGTTTACTCAGATGAAGTCAGGTGACAAGTAGCTCATTTTTATCACACCTGGCTCAAATGGAGAAACCTTTTGGTGGTAAAGGGCATGCTTTATACCTCTCAACGCTAAAGACACTGAATGTGACCATTTAGTTGAGAGCTAATGTAGCTGTCATTCTAATTTTTTCTCTCTCATTCTGCATTGTAAAAACACCATGATTTGATCCCTGATCTCATGTGGATAATACAGACTTTGTTCCTATATCAATATCTTTGTTTACTCTCATATTAACATGAACAGCTGAATGAAACCTGTACTTCAGAAATAACTGATGTAAAACGCATCTTCCCTATCATCCCATAACATAATGGGAAAGATGGGTCTAATCCTCATGAATCACACAATCCAATTCCTTGAGGCATTCAGCTAGTTGAGTCATCTTTCAGGCTTATTAGCAATTTGACCAAAATAACAGCAAAAAAAGCTTCACTGCAGACATATATGTGGGTATGGTGACTGTGGCACCTAGACAGCAGGTGCCCACCAAAGCCAGTGTGTCACTACCCTTTTTGCAGTTGGTTCAGTTCCCAAAAAGATTCTGCAGTGTAATGATTTCTTAATGAACTGGAAGTTGTACACCAAGAGCAGGAATCACTATAATTATCACAGCTGTTCTAACTCAACAGAATAGAAAGTGCTGTATGGAGCATTTCTGTTTCATTCTCCCCAGATGAAACATAACAGACTTGGTTTTTTCCAAAAACATATTGTGAAAGCTGGGCAAAAGCAGACTTAATGATCTGACAGACTTTTGCACTTCCCCATGATTTCAATCGGTTTCAAATGTACAATGGAATAACAACATACTTACACATTGTCCTGGTTTCAGCTGAGACAGAGTTAATTTTCTTTGTAGTAGCTGGAGCAGTGTTATGTTTCAGATGTACTATGAGAATAACATTGATAACTCAACGTTATTGCTTTTAGTTGTTGCTAAGTAGTGCTTACCCTAAGTCAAGGACTTTTCAGTTTCCCCTGCTCTGCCAGTGAGCAGGTAAGGGAGCACATCGAGGACAGCTGATCAGAACTGGCCATAGAACGTCATGCTCAGTTTATAAACTGCAGGACTTGGCTGGGAGGGGCCAATTACTGCAGGGGACTGGGTGGTCACCAGTCAGTGGGTGGTGAGCAATGGAATTGTGCATTACTTGTTTTTCTTAGGTTTTATTCCTCTCTCCATTTTTGTTGTCTCTCTTTTCATTATGTTTTATTTTACTATTATCATTATGTTTTACTTTATTTCAGTTCTTAAACTGTTCTTATCTCAACCCATGGTTTTACCTTTTTCCCCTGATTCTCCTCCCCATCCACTCAGGGTGGCAGGGAGTGAGCAAGTGGCTGCATGGTACTTAGTTGCTGACTGAGATTAAACCATAACACACATAAATAATCATTACATAACCACTTTTCAGAGGGAAGGCAATTTAATTCCCCCCTCATGGAACACTGCTGTACTAAACCAAATAGCTCCAATCTGGCTGTACTGGAAATATTAGCATTATTTAAGTGGAATAAAATGAGTTAACTAAACAGAAACTGGCTTATTTATGTTAGGAATAGCAAAAGGAACAGACAAGTGCTCCCTTTTAAAAACCTGCTCTCACTTTGCCTAGGCTACATACAAATCAAATACACAGAGTTAATGTCACCTTTTAAAGAGCATCCGGAAGAACAGTTTATGCTAAACTGGAATCTACCAGGAAAGGCTATTTTACTATACAGAACCTCCCACATTTGGACAGAAAATATCACCCATGGCTTCCAAAACGCTTTCTTCTTACCATCCCGTGCACTTTGCTAAAGAAAAGAATAGCCTTTCCATTGTTTATCACATGGTATAAACGATTGAAAAAAATGCTGTAATTTAACCATATTGTTCCAGCTGTTCCCATTTCCTTTATCATTGGCATTCAGATCAGCAGCATTTAGTGGATATTCCAGACCTTTATAGTTACTTATACCGCTGCTAAAAAAAAATTGTCCAAGACAGCAAGGATGCTACTTGGAGTCTTCTTCAAGTTTTCGATATGGAAATCTAAATCTGAAAGTTCAATTCCCATTTTTTCTGTCTTTCATTCCAAAAGCACACTCACAAAATGCTGGTGGCAAAATAAAATATGGCACCATACTTCATGTTGTATCACTTTCTTCTTTTTCAACTACTCTATTACAGCTTTCATTAGTGGAAATCAAAAGTAAAGCAAACAGCTAATGAAGTACTGTCCACCTTATGCTACGGTGCAGCCCCAGGACATCACAATTACATGATTTTTCACAAGACAAGCATCAAAGGAAAGCAAATGTACTTGTCCAAATGGTACTACTCAGAAGCAGATTTGTGCTGGCTGCAGCAAGTAGTTATCAGGGCCAGTCAAATATACTTATTTATTTGGAAAAGCCTTGTTCTCAGAAGGGAACAGGCTGCAGAAAGAGTGATTGCAACAAGAATACACAGAAAAAAAACTATGAAGAATTGGGGACCAATTGAGGCGGGGGGGAAAGGTACGGTTGGGAGGAAAGCAACTAGAAGAGCTCTAGTAAATCATTTCTACATATAAGAGAGAGTTAAAAAAGAAGTTTTAGAAACATGAAGACACACATATCCAGTTACTTGGTTACTGTAATAGACCAGGAAAATGTTCTTTTCAGCAACACCCGCCTGCCCTTCCCAAAGAGGAAACATGCTCTGATCTTCTGACTTTACCAGAACCCTAAAGAAACCAGAAAGCCTTCTAGAAACAGAGTTGTAAAAGGTCCACCTAAAAATATGAAGAAAAAGTCATGGCCAAAGCACTCAGGCACAGTACTTTGACATGCTTTAATGCCTCTTCAAAAAAACAGCCATACAAAAAATCCCCAAACCACTCCACAAAACCCACCTAGGATTAGGTGGGTAAGTTATTGGGTTTGATGACTTGCTAAGTTATTTTTTACAGTCTTTGCTGATGCTGAACATAGTTTCATGAGCTGCTCCCTGACTGTGAAGCAGACAGTATGGGCTGGAAGTTGTTCATTTAATCATCTTGCCAACTGAATCTCCTTCAAGACAAACCGTCAGAGCTCTCCTCTGTACTATACCGTGGAAAATTCTCACTAAAAGCAATTGATCAAACTTTGGAGCACCTACAGTGACCATAGCCAATAATAAAAACTGCTCAAAAAGTA
This sequence comes from Pyrocephalus nanus, assembly GCA_038380795.1. Lineage (NCBI taxonomy): Eukaryota > Metazoa > Chordata > Aves > Passeriformes > Tyrannidae > Pyrocephalus > Pyrocephalus nanus. Next base: position 42,479,466 of record CM076265.1, on the reverse strand, counting down.
AGACTTGAAAAGATTAGGAAAATTAGAATTCGGTTATTCCAGCTGCATTTTTTATCCATCTCTTATTAATCTGCTAGTAGATTAATCAATATGTACATGTGGATGATTTCATATACGCAGTGACCTTGCAAAATATTCCAATGAGAAATTCAACCAGGCAAAATAATAAGACTGTTTGCTACAGATGCTGCAAATAGTGGGAGCCGAAATTCATATTGAAGTCACAACAGTATATTTTGCATTAATGCCAAGTACAGCGTATCTGCAATATATCTGTTTTCCACACCCTTTGTGAGAGGATGAGGTGAGGGTTTACATTTGTGCCCTCTGCTCTCTTCTCCATTGTGCTGACCCAGGTATCTGGAGTGAACTAGACCAAAAAACTGTTTTCTTGAATTATTTTTCAGCTGGATCAGTTTCTTGAATGTTTCATCTCAAACCTGCACAAGAGTCAACACCATCCAGGCAAAAGCAATAGCCAGCAGTGGGAGTATTTAACTTGACATCACTGTCGAAAACATCTAAACACTGCCTGAGAGTAATGTATCAAATACTAATTCATTAAATATTCATTACTCAACTATTTTGACACAACGTGCAAAAAACACCACAAAATTTTAAGTTACCACATACTAACCTCAGTCACCAATTGCTCTCAGATCACAAGCCATCAGAACGGGATTTTAAAAAAATACTGCATCTCTCCCCCTCATTTTTATCATTAGTAACTTAAAAATATAGAAATATTGAGATTACTATTCTTTATACAGATTTACTTCTATGCTTCCCACTTACTGTTCTCTGTACCTCTCAAGTACTGAAGAACAGTAGAATAGAAGACAGTTTAATTTGAATTGTTTTCCTCTTTAATGATCATGTTAGCTTAAAAATAATTTAGAGAAGGTACACCACCAGGTGCCTCAAGAGTCTCCATTAGTATTAAAATAAACAAGTTCAACAGGTGACATTTCCATTCCTACATTCCTCTTCAGCTGTAATCCAGTCTACTTGAACCTGCTAGCACAGCACTACTTTTCCACCCCTCAAGTGGTGTGTCTGGTAGGATGGTATTGCCAACACAAATGTCATTGGAAGCACCTGTACCATTCTCTATACAAACTGTTTATCAGACTAAAAGGTAATGTAACCAAGCACTCTCTTACTTGGTGCATAAGATCTGCTCTACTGATCTCACCTCCTGGTATTTCAGGCTGGATGACACAGTATTTTTAAGTTACAACTCAGCTTTCAGTTAAGAAAAATATGCCATTAAAAAAACATACATCTCAAGTATGAAATTGTATTGGGATTGCATTGGCAAGGTTTTGGCTGCAGGGGTGGTTTCTCTGAGAAGATGTTGGGAGCTTCATAAGAGCTGAGTCTATTCTGCCCATCATAGTAGTTGGTGAGCGATCTCTTCCTCTCCTTATCTCGCCCTACAAGCCCTTTTTTGTATCTTTCTTTCCCTGTCTACCTGAGGATGGAGAATCAAAGTGGCTGGGTAGACCAAGGAAGCAAAGAATAACCAGCCTTCAACTTCCCACTGATTCCTTGTATCCACCCAGAAACGATCCTTTACCTGCAAAGCCTCTCCTTCCAGCAGAAGTGTAGGCAGAAAGGCCTTGTCTGCAAGATACTAAGACTGAACAGGTTGTTAAATTTCTTTGCCATGAGCCACCATCACTACTTTGTCACTTCCATCATTAAAGGTGCTCAGTTTGCCTACGCTAATCCTTTCACAGCCTTCTGCTGAGGGAAACACTGTGCACAAAGATGTAAGAAAACTGTAAAAAGCAAGAAATGAGAGACTCACTGCAGTTAAGGATTCAAAGCTGATGAAATAGAGGGATTTAGGTTATTTTTAAACACTGCTGCAGTACTATAATATGCTAAACCTTTAAAAGCCAGCATCACAAGACACACTGCCTTGGAGTCAGTAATAAAGGACATGCAGCACACTAGTCCATGTGTCAATAATTGAGCTTCAGGTTTTTTTCCTTCTTTCATTTTTTTTCTTTAAATAGTATTTTGATATTCAAACAAGAACATTAATTAATTCATTGAATAGAAGTGTCCTAGGGCTTTTTATCTCCTGTGCAGTGTATTATGAAGTACTGCATGGATTAGATTGTACCAGCTGCTAATTTTTTTAAGCAGTGTTCACTCAAACCTTCTATGTGTGTGCTATTACACAGGAATTGTCAGTCCAATAAGGACTAATGCAGCCAAAGTTCAAATAGTGGTAGTTTGATTACTGAAGGGATAAAGCTGAAGAAAGGACACAGGAGATATAATGTCAAGAAAGTAGGAAAATTCTTCTAATGACTAGACAGACATTACTTCATGGCCAGAAAAACAGTTGTAGCTAGTTCGCAGTCCCAGAATGGATTTCTATATGACTTTGAATCTGTTCTTACAAGTCTCACCAGGCACGTTATGGGATTTGAGATCCTCAGCTAAGAGGTACTAGAACCGCATAAAATTAGCGCCTATTTTCATAACACCTCCCACCCTTACGTTTTTTTAAAACTCAGGTGACACACTCAGTGACTTCAGTAAGAGACACTAAAATTTCCTTAGCAGAGCCCCTCCATGCACACTCACATTCCCCCCAACCCCTTAGGTTCCTTACTTGCCCTCATAAACACACACAAACTGACTTGTAGTCAGTTTGAGGCAGAAACATTACAGAAATTAGAAACTTAGCAGTGAATGTATATTTATTAAGTACATGGAGTGGACAGAGAGTGGCATTGGTTAGTCAGTTTCCACACTTCCCTGCCCCTCCTCCAGAGTTACTTTAAAGACAATAAACTTTATAATGAAGTATTGATAACATCTTCCCATTTAGGCTAACAGGCTTATCACACACTCCACTACTGAATATGCTGTTTTAATTAGCAAGATGGATCTTGGAGCTGATATGTTCTGTTGTGCTATAATTCCTGCCTTTACAGTAATTTTCTCCTGTTTTTCACACTATAATGTGCTATAAATCCTACTTAGGCTGCCTCACTGGCCTGTTGCTGCTCAGAGTCAATCTTTCAGGCCCTCCGTTTCCATGACAACTCCTACCATCCTCCCATTTGCAGGATTATCCTACAGCCCCCCGGGGAGACTGCTGTGATGCTCTTGGGCTCCCAGAGTTAGAGCTCCATTCAGTCCCCTCTCTGTCTCTAGCAGATTTGATTTGCCCAGCCATGCCATACTATCTGTGCCTGGGACTGCACCCAGCGAATGGGGCAACCAGTACTCTCTTCATCCCTCTTGAACAGGGATGCCTAGAAAAATAATTCAGACTTGGCTGGTTTAATGCCTAAACAAGTCAGGAGCAAATTAAATACCCTGCCCTCTCACTCCAGTGTTTTGGGGGAGTTTTGGTTTTGTTTGGTTTTGGTGGGGTTTTGTTTGTTTGTTTTTATCATTATTATTTTTTTCTCTGTATCCTGTGCTCCCACATTCAGTCTCCACGCACAGATTTCACAAACTACAAGCACGTACTCTTAGTTGTTCTTAATTCTCAGCCTTTGTCCTGTTGCCTCTCTCATAGTCTTCTTTCCCCCTGTTTTATCTTGCTTCCTCTTCCTTTTTACTCTGTAATGCTCTTTTGAACACACCTTTTCTTCCTTTTATTCATATACTTCAATGTTTTCTAAATACAGCTGTGAGTATCCAGAAACCATTACAAGGTAATCCATCAACCGTTCCTGCTCCCCCAGATCTTACACCCCATTTTACTAATACTGAATTAAATTTCAGTCACTATTAAAGACAAAAAGGATTTCCCCCTCTCTCCCCCCCCACCCCCTGCCATGGATCTCCTTGTTTACTTTCCCTTCAGTCTCCTTTTGAGCTGTGAAACATTTAACTTAGGAACAAGTATCAATCTGTCCCTGCTACTTCCAAGTAGCAAAGAAAAACAGGGTTGATTTTTCTCTGGAGCTAAGGGAGAGGCTATCAGGGATGATAGGCAGAAGGGCTGCATGTGAGAGAGCAACTTCTCTGAAGTCATGTGTGAAGACAGCAATTGGGAGCCTCCAAACATTTGTAGGCAGCGGGAGAGCAGCATTTCTCAGATTTCCTTCTGTGTGACCTATTGATACTTCAAGCCTATTTCTGTTTTTATGGATGCAATTCCTTACAAAGGGTACATAACTGCTCACAATAAGAAATACTACAGGGATATATACACCACCTAACCTTAAGCATCCAATAAAACTCAAAGCTCCTGGGTTTACAGTTTATGAACAGACAGGATCTTACACATCAAGTTACTCCAGACTTGCCCAAGTTAGGTGCTTCAGGTAGGTCGGGTGAAGAAGGAACCTCCTTATAGAAGATTATCCCATAAGCTTATCATTTCCACAGACTTAAGAGACGTGCAACACGGCAAGTCTCCAGCTGGACTTCAGTGAGGTATGACATACTTGGGCACCACAGCACTTGATCATACCTATGGCAGAGTTAAAAAGCAAAATGACTTCTGTATGGAAAAATGGGATCGTTCTCATTCTTCACTGTTCAGAATAATGACAAAGGAAGCTCTACTAGCTGACGAATGGAATACATAAGTGTGAGTCCTACTAATTTGAGAACAAATGTATTGTGGTATCAGATTACTGATATAGTGAAATATCTCATGTCTTTGCTGCAGTCAGAAGATTAGCAACTACAGAAAATGCTGGAAATCCTCCATAATTTAGTAGCATCTCCACAATTTTTACACTTCCACTCTAGTTTAAATTTTGAAAATTTTCAAGTTGCAATCTAGGCTTTGAAACACCTGCTGCCCTTTCAGTTTCAGACCTAGTTCTTACAAGAAACCTTTACAGAGAAGCACAAAGCAAAAAGTACAGCAAAAGAATTTGGATCAATAAGAAATAAACCTTCCTTAGGGAAGCCTCACTTGGGAGGTTTTTTTCCCCACTAAATCTTCATGCTGTCATCAGTTTATATTTAATAGAGCTCATTATCAATGTAAATAAGACCTTCTAGATCTCTTCAATTTAATAAGCAATATTTTTTTTATTCACCTGAATCCCTCGAGTAATATGGCTTGTAATCTACCTTTTGGAATTTGTTTTTTACACTTACCAAGAAGCCTAATTTTAAGACTAATAAAAGATTATACAATAAAAATGTAAGCAAGTATTGGAAAATGCAGAATTATTTTCTATTAAGAAAACTTACTTAGAAGAAAGGATATTATTCAGATCTACAATCTTAGAACAGATTTCTGAATAATTTTTTGTGTTCACATAAAAAAATTTCTTGCTCACATGAGTCAGAATCACCCCCATCTTGCACAGGAGAACTTCAGTAGCTAAATGAAGCCATATTTTCCATAGTCTTTACATACTCCATATTTCCTGCCAAGAATTCAATCTTATTAAGTGCCTCACTTCACACACTTCATACAAATTTGTAAGTATAACATATTTGTCACAGTCATCGTAGGAATTTCAGCACGTTCATGAAAACTTTTTCTGAACTGGACAGAGTACTGAGCTGAAGCCTAGTTTAAACTGATCTTTTCTCCTTAATCTGTTTCTCATTTTAGAACTAGACTTCAGACTCCTTCGCACAATGACCATATTTTTCCAGTTCACATAACAGAACAAACTGTTGTGAGGTTTTATTTGAACTGACATTGCTGTAATATATAAGTAATTATTAATGATTGTTTTTAAATGGCACATACGAAGAAGAGGTATTCCATGCCAGATTTGCGCTCCATCTACTCTGATATTCCACCTTTGATGTTTGTCAGTACCAGATACTTCACAGTATCTGCCTTAACCCCCTGGTTAACTCCTACTAATAGCCTTATTTCCCCTGTGAGTTAGAGCTTAATATAAAATGCCCTTAATCTTATTAAAGTGAACAGAAACTATTCAGATGTGTCTCAGATTCCCCACCTCAAGCCACTGACTCACTTGAGCATTAAACATTTAATAATTTCTCCAGACTATGTTCATGAATATATCTGAGAGCACATCTACAGCTGTTTTCAGGGAGTTAGCTGACATGTCCACTCTTCTAATAAGGACTTTCCACGCACATGATGGAAGGACTGTCCTTCTTTTATCAGGACTAGAGAAATTCCAGAAAGCAAAGCTCCCAAGGACCATGAAAGTGTAGTTTTTAGTTCATTTCCCTCAAAAGGTTTATGTATTCTTTCACAAAAAAGTGGGTTTTTACCATACACATATACATTTTCCAAACCCCGCTTTGAAAAGGAATTTGAAATCAATGCCCCTAACAATGCCCCCAAACACCTTAGGAATCAGTAACATGTTCCCACAGTGACATTACACTGCACTGACAATGGCTTTGTCTGTGAGGGTGAACAACTAAGGCATAAGTCAGCCTCCAACCTTGATAAGCTCAAGACAGTCATGCCAGTCAAGATAGTCAGTTGATAAGCTGGAAACAGTGCTCTCAGAAATAATGTGTTTTTTACGACTCACAGTAGATTGCCTCAAGGCCCTTCTCTTCTATAAAATATGCTGCTCTTCATTGCCACTAATGAATTGCCTCCTCTTGTAAAAAAACAGTAATAAAACATGAGGTTGATTTTTTCCAAAAGCACAAGTTAACTTGAATTTTGGCTTTTGCTCTCTCATTCTCCCTCCCACTGTGCAGATCTCCAGACCCCACACTGTTGTTTGCACCTCAAAGCAGATAATCAGTTGAGTTCTGATCCCCCTAAATCCAGAAAATTTGCTTTACTGGAGAGTCCTATTCACTTTCGGCTGGCTAAGGTCAAACAGATAACACTCCACCTTTTCACCTGAATTCCAAAGGCAGCACCTATTTAAGGCCAGAATGTTGGAGTAGCAGGCTTTACTTAAGCCTGGCTTCTGGTGTCACAGAAAAACATCCTGATGACTTCATCAGCACAACTGCAGAGTTTGGTGCACTTTTGAACTCAAAGAGGGCACAGTAATATCATGCTCTTCATATTGTATCAACACTTCAGTTGAATAAATTATTTCTGTATACCTCACAAAAAAAAAGAAGCTGCTTCCCTGCAGTAATTGGTTAAGAAACCAATTCCGTGATTGGTTAAGAAAAACTACCTCCAATTGTGTAGTACAGAATATACATCAATTTTAGAACTTTCAAGTATATTGGAAATAAAGTTACATTACACCTAGATGTGCATTTCTCCCATTGTTCAAGACAAAAAAAAAAAAAAAAAAACACAACCTCAAACCCACACCAAAATCAAACATGCAACCAAAAGTTACCCACAACTTGCTCAAAAGTCTTACATAGGTTTCAAACCCCTAAAAATTTACACTATGACCAAGACGTTGTACAGGACAGCCCATCAATGGTAAACTGACTCCATTCTAACAGTACCACACAATTCAAAATATATACAAACAGTAGACAGTCAAGAGTATGACTATGTGAAAATTGCTCTAATACTCCTCTGACAACACTCCAACTGAAAAGTCTCCCTGAGCAATGAACAGTTGTTGTGAGGTATTTACGTCTACTTCTAGTCTTGGAAAGGGCTCCCAGTCTAAGGCAGTGCTATAAAAGGGTGACATACTAATGACTACTTCTTATGTTCAAAAAAAAAACCCCAAACCAACTAACCAACACCCCCCCCCCCAAAAAAAAAAACACCAACATGAGCTGTATTGGGAAACACTACACTTTTTAACAGTTGGAAGGCAAATAAGGAAATTTTAAGACTTTCTTTGTGGACTCAGCCATACAAATTCCAAGCCAGATCTGCAGAGAAAAAGTTTTGCTGCACAGAAACCTCTGCACTTTGCACTTTTGTTGAACCATTCAGTAAGAGAACAGACAATGCCCAGAGACTGGACATCTCTCCATGCGCATTTGGAGGCAGCTGTACATGTGTGGAATAAAAATGAGGGAAGCTGATAGCCTCCTAAGCAAGAATTACCTGTATAGTATGGATAAACAGCAGCAGGTTCCTGACTTTCGATTTTTTCAATATCTGATATCAATAATTTGAACCAATCAGTTTTTAAACTGGGATTTGGATATTGCTGATGACAGTTTATTTTTATACACAGGAATGTATCAGATACTGAAATACTGTGTGTTTTGGAAACAAGATTATCCTCAGCAAAAAAGGCAGGAAATTCAAGAAAAAAAACATAAGGAAATATTGCACTTATCTAAACTATGGCATTAACCTGGGAAACTACTTCAGCATAAACTTGTTCCAAGAGTTGAGTAATACCCCTGAGAAAGCACACATTTCTAGTAATAAGAGCAACTCAGTGATACTGGCTGGAAGAAAATAAGGATAAGGATCACAGTTTTCCTACCATTGCATTACCCAGTCTGGGGTTTCGAAACAACATTTCCTCCTGACACCATATTTCTCACATGCTGTATAAAGCATTATACAGGGATACAGGTAAGATACCAGTTAGCTGGAAGCCTATTTTGTTTTATAACAAATCTTATGCTCTCCAGACTGTTTAAAAATTGGGTAATGAGCTTGCAAGCTCCGTTCCACTGCACTTTCATGAGAGGATCTTGGTCTCCTGGCACACACAAGTGCAGGGAGAGGTAGTTTCTCCATATGTAACTGCACTTGGTGTCACTGGGCCACGTGACAGGGATATGCTGCTGGGACCATATGCTGAAGTTCAAAACAGGCTCTTCAAAGCACAGACATGCCAAGGCAACCAAGGTCAGAGTCACAGCACTGCAAAACACAACATTAAAGTCTCTGACAGATCAGGATTAAAAAAACCACGACAAACTTAAAGCCTGCTATAAAACTTTCCATAACAGATTCCACTGGTTCATCACAGTTATCTACTAGCAGGTAAATAACAATTGATTTCAATGTCCATGTACATGTACCGACTCAATAAACCATTTCTCCCCGATGAGCTACAGCTGTCTCCAAGATAAATACAACCAAACCTTACAACTACATTAGATCACTTCTCTGTTAGCATAACTACTGCAGGTTTTGTCTGGTGACATAACTCAGTGAATGTCAGGAACTACTTTATGCATACTTTACTGTTCCCTGTATTTGGGGAAAAGTGTATATGTTAGGCTTTGCAGTCAATTTTAGTACCCATAATGATAGTTAGGGCTTAGAGAACAGTTCTCATTTAAAAACATGAACTAATTAGGAAATAGGAAGTGGGAGCTACTAGAGCAGAGCTGAATCAAGCCAGACTTTTCTCCTATGGGTCATACCATTGCTTGAAGTGTAACACACCTTTTCTGTTCCAGTTAGTTTTTACCCTAAAATGCTTTATGTGTCTCAATCTCAGAAGGCAAAGAGAACTCTCGATGTCTTCCATATCTGTCCACAACTGGCAGCACATTTTTTCTGACAAGAGGGAACTATTCCCTTCTATCCCTTCCAGGGAATAGTACTAAAGAAAAGAGAAACTCAGTGCTCACCTAAAAACAAAACCCCATTTCTTACTCTTTTTGTAATATTATCAGCCATCTCCTTCTATATCTCTTTAATTCTCCCTTTCCACAGGTGTCACTTGAATCCCAAGATTTACACAACTCATCTTCCTGAGCATCCTGTGCCTGGGTTTTCAGTCCAGCACACATTCTTGGGATACCTCACCACCCAGATGCCCCAGCATTTCTAGTTTGTCTTTTTTAAAAAAAAACTCTTTTCTTTCTTATTCCATCCACCAGCACTAGCCACCCATACTTCTGCTTGTACATTCCACTTTCAGTCTCTACCCCTCTTGAGCTTGAGAGCACTGATTGCATCAAATTGGGCATAGTTACATTTGGTGGCTCAGTATCTAGAAATGACAGGCTCCAGCCATTTCAAATCTCCATTTAAGCTTCCTGCTGAGCTTGCAGGCTTACAGAGTCAAGGATGCATCGAAACTTAGATGGATGCTGTGCTGCCAGTGATTGACTTATTTGTGTCAGTGCCTTGCACCCAGGGAATACTTCAGTGCACAACTGGACACACAATCTGTGTTGATCTTGCACCAAGGTGTGTGCTGTGACATGCCAAGTCAAGGCAGAGGATGAACGGTTCCCCTCCCACCCTATATACAGATTTAAACGATCTGCATAAGGTGGTTTCACAAGTTATGCAGCTGCTGACTCAGGAACTCATTTGTGCAAGGAACCACTATCAATTAAAGAAATCTTTATTACCCTGGAGGTGAGAACATCTCTCACATCCTGCATTATTTTTCCTAAACCAGGAAGCACCAGGTCAGGCACAGCAGCAGTCTGGCCCAGTGCTTCATGATGAACAGCTTGCATGTGATGGATCATGCTGGCTGCAGCAGACTACTTTTGCTTTCCTACTTCTTCTCAAACACTGGCCTAAGCTAATTGCAACACATCCAAACAGGGCTACACTAAATTACAAGCTGTGTATGTTTTTTTAGGAATACTTTTCTAAGCCATGAATAAAGTGTAGCATTTCTTCAAATGTAAGCAGGACAGACTATTTTTCAGCAAAAAGCTACAGTACAAATCATCCCTGTGTAAATGGTCTAAATCACATTTGGCAGTAAGTGTGGAGGCACTTCAAGACAATGGAACACAGGTTTGTACCTTCTCCTTAGCATAAGAAAAGGTATTTCTTTAACCAAAGAAACATTTGGCTCTTACAGTGGATTTTGTCTCTAATGGAAGAGCACTGTGCAAAAAGACTACAAGTATCCTTGTGCTTTATTATTCATATAATCAGAGAGGTAAGGGAAAAAAAAGGGGGGGAGGGTAGCTTGCACAAGATTGTGGCATGGGACAAAGAAAACACAGCAACAGCAAAGCTCAGAAAAGGAGAAAGCTTGGCTCAACACACTGGGGATGTAACTGCTTGCAAAAATGTGAAGTGTGCAAAAAACAAAGTCAAAGAGTATCTTAAACAACTCTTAAGTAGAAGAAAAGGAAAAAAATTAAGCACAGGAAACTGCAGTTTGGATCCCAAAGAGTATTTCTTTTGAAAGTTTTTTTTTTGTTGTTTGTTTTTTGTTTTTTGTTTTTGGTGACTTATATGCGATGAAAGACATTCAAGACTACATGCTGGCAATATATCAAAAGAAGCAATGCTGAACTGGCCACTCTGAGTTTTTTGTGCCTTGCCTTCCACCTCTCCATTTTTTTTGTTTTGTTTTTGTTTGGTTTTTGATTCTTTTTTTAATAAAAAAAAGCTTGTCACAGTTTGCCTCTCCTCACCTTCAGCGTTAGATAGATGCCAGACTAGCATTTGATATTAAGCAACAGCCCCACACTGGTACCTTCGGAAATGAGCTTCAATGCCCTAATTAAGCCAATACATCTTTGGCAATGTCTACAACCCTTACATAGTCACAGCAGTGAGAATCATGCAATCATGAAATCTAAGGAGAAAAACAGATGGTCCTAAATAAAAAACTTTGCTTGTAATTCCTTTGCAACATTGTGCGAGTTCCCCACCTTGATAAAAAAAATAGGAAGGAGCAACACTGAAGAGATCTTTGGCTTTGAACTCCTGTGTTTAATTTGGTTCTCAGATTAAAATGAAACACAAAGATACAAATTCAAATGAGCCCATCAACACATTAGTGTATGCCACAGAACCGGGATGCGGCTTAGTAAAAGTGGGATAGCTCTCAGAGGACAGCAATGCACTGATTTGCATTACTGCATTTCATTCTCAGCAAGATGCAAGCAGTGTCAGTTATGAGAAGGGAGCACTGTGGGCCTCTGCAGGGGTAAACGCAGGGCCACGGGTAAAAGCTGGACATGTCAGCAGTCAGGGTGCTTTAGGTCAGGACTGAAGCAAACTCCTACAGTTTTCTAAGGAGCCCATGTTTGACCATGTCAAAGAACACTTCGAATTATAGACCCACTGAACAGAACCACACCAAGAGTGTAAGGGATGCTGAGGGTTAACAACTGAGGTTTTCAGCAGAGCCAAGGACACGGAGCCATGTATCTGCAGAGGGTTGCTTCATGGTGAGGTACACCTGGCAACGGAACAGCATGGGGGTTACAGGGAGATGGAAAATGTCACAGAGAGCTCACAGACATTATCTAAACATCATCTACCCCACAATAAAGCTTCCAAACAAATTTCATCAGCACATCATTACTAAACTCCATTGATTTGGAAAAGAAAACAATTAATGCCAAAGCCAACATCTGTGACATTTCTTAATATGATACTGCAAACCACAGGAGTGTAACTTAATAGTCAAGCATTTTGAAACACTATAAGTTTTATTGGAACACTGGAGGAGAAGTCTTTAAAACTTGAGCAAAAGTCAGCCAGCGCACAGGTTGGTACTATGACGTGCACCTGGCGCTGCTGCTGCTGTAGCAGTTGTCACAGTACCACGAACAAACACATATAAACTCTGAAGTCTCAGGACGATACCTGCTGTAACCTGATAGTAATAATTGATTCATTCAATGCACGAAAGAACTAGAATCCCCACACCAAATGCAAATGATACCAACAGCTAACTGCACCTCTTCACCCTGAGCCTATGTAACAGTTTGTCTGCCTAATAAGATACAACTTCCACTCAGCTTACCTTCTCCAGCTTCAGTAACTCTGCCTCCTCAGTAACAGTGAGACATCTTAGTTGTGCCATCACATCTGAAGCTCATGGAATCTAAAGTCAACCAGCAACTGGCTCTGTTAGGTATTGATAGCACTTCAGATATGGGAGCATCCAAGCAACAGGCTCTGAACAAGTCCAGTGTTGCTTGTCTGTGGGCAAGCAGATGTGCATTGCCTTCTTTCAGGCATCTACTGCCAATTTCTCTCCTTTTAAAAAATCTGGGAAGCCATCAAATTTAATTTAATCACCTAGTTTCATAACCCGGATGGATACTTTTCAAAGGCTATCATAAAACCTAGGAGCTCCACAGAATCAGCATGGTGTTGATGCCAACAGCAAAGTTAACTAAGCAAGTGGATCCAATCAAATCCAAATCTCACTTGCAGAGTATTTTTAGGATTTTGAAAACACTACCGAACATCAAAGAACAAAAAATAACCAAATCTAATCTTTCACCTGTTGGGTCTGTTGAGGTGGGAGGAAGGGAGAGTAGGCTTGCAAAATGTGCCATGTAAGTCTGGTAACCAAAATCTAAAAGTAAAGTACTCTTCCTAAAGTGTTCAGAAATAACAAGGACTCCTTTGACATCTTTTGCAAGGAGGGAAAATAAATAAAAAAGACCCAGGGACAGATGTGAAATATGTTTGCTTTACACACTTTCTTCTCACTCTTGGGAGTCATTCCTCTTCAAAAGTAAAAGAAAAAGAGATGCAGGGGAGCATGCCACAAGGCAGAGAGAAGACTGCCATTGAGATAACATATGAAAGTCTGTCTTCACAGTTCATCATCCTAAAGTTCTGGGTAGCTTAGAGCCTTTGCATGAAACTGTTATTGCCTCTGAGGAGGAGGAAGGAAGAATGAATCAATGGCAGGAAGAAAGATGGTGTGCAGCTCTGAGCATTACTTTTATTGCTGTTCAAGAAGAGAAATACCAGAACCAGGCTTCTGGCTGTTGTACCAGAAGCCAGAACAGCCAAAGATATAATCATAAAACATGATTAGATAAATTCTAGAGCATCCCTTACTGTACAGCACAACAGCCCACAGGACTCGGACCAGTAACAGCCAGAGAGTCCCTGCTGCGAGAGGTGGGAAAGTGCCCTGGTGGCTACTTTAACCATCAAACAAAGACTGTAGCCTTACTCCAGGAGAAAAACAAATGGATATTGCATGCTACCAGGTATATTTATCTTACTGAGGCATGTTTCTTCACGTGCTTTTTTCCTACTTTCAAATAAATATATTATTGATAGGGGAAGTCATCTCATTACACAGAAGAAACTCATTCCAAAGCAAGATGGTCCAACACAGCAGTCCCAAGCCAGGCTATACGCAGGCCTACTGGATGGAGTGGATAGTTTAGACTTTCATCTAATGGCCCCCTGAAAGATCAATTTAGATCACCTCTAGACTCAGGTTGACAAAACTTGTCTCAAATGTGAGCCCATCTCTACCACATTATAAATAAAAAAAATCTTATTTGTGAGGGTGGAAAACCATGGCTGGTGGCCTCCAGCCAACAAAGACCCCTTGGTTTTTTCATATGCTTTTGCAGCAGCTTGTAAGGCTACTTGTAAAGAAAGCAACACTAAAGAACTAGAATGGAGAAACTAGAGTTGGAGATTTGAGCAAGTGATAGGAATGGTTTCAAAGAAAGTTAATTTGCAGCAGAGAGTAATTACACATTCAGCGCTGAAACAAGTGCCTGTCACCCTAATATCCAGCTACTCCACATTCCTCTGGGGCTAGGAAACATCTCTCACTACTAAGAAACTTCCACTGGCTTCTCACAGTGAAGACAAGGAAGCACTTCTACACAGTCCTTGTTTTAGAGACTAGATTATCACTAAGTGACTCACTGACCTTTTTGACCACACAGTGAAAAGGCCAACTTGAATTATTTTTCAGTAGAAGAGTTCATAATGAAAACTTTCCAGCCCTTCCAAGCGTTGACAGTGCACCCTTCTAGATAATATTTGCGCATGTTCAGCAGATGCTTGGCTGGCATTAGTCTATGGTCTGCTTTCAGACAGATCCCTGCAGCATTCAGAATGAATTACTGCTATGATTCACCAAGGTATACTATTTATTTTCTTATTGAATTTATGCGGAACTTTTCCTGCTTACAAATTATCTATGAATATCCTTATTTCTTCTCTGAATACTACCTATTAGTCTCTGCCCATTTAGTCACGCATAAGTGTGATAGAAACCCAAATACCAAGTAGTTTAAAAAAAACCAAACATACAAGGGCTTTGTTCCTGCAGTCAGAGCACACTTCTTCTTGAAAGATGTTTTAAGTTCGCCCTTGCACAAATGTGATACTCGAACACATACTCAGTAACTGTAAAGCAAGGCTAGGGTACTTTTTCTTGTTCAGAGTTCATTTCAAACATGGTCCTTTTGGAATGCCAGGAAGTAAGTAAAGACTCAGTTTCTGTGGGATTTTCATATTACTACCTTATAAAGTGACTGTATGTTGTAGTTAACCCACAAACTGGAAGTTTTTTCACTTCTACCATAGAAGGTGGGAAAGCTATAGGTAGGCCAGGAAATAATTATATATTTATGTCAACCTGAACACTGTAGCTGATCTCAGAAGACAAGTTACACAAAACTCATCCACAGTCTCCAGTGAAAATATATATACATACAAACACCAGTGAGACATAGAGATCTTAGTGTCAGACAAACTGTTCCTTTTACACTGACCACAGATTACATCATCTTGGATATCTCACCACAACTTTGAATCCAAGGTTAAGAAAGCTTTTTTACATCTTCCCAAAGAGCCAAGAGAGACTGTTATTAAGAGTCAGAGCAGGCTTTCAATACCATTTCCACAAAATAAAATAGAATAAAAAGTCCTGAGTAATTTTATGAAGAAACTTTGAGGGAACCAGTAAAATCTCATCTTTATTTCTATCCTCCTCTCAATTAAACCAACTGCTGACCCCACTTTATCAGGACAGAAATATGCTCTTGACCTGATCCTTGGCAGTGAGCCCGTGTAAACTAAACACTAAGGTATGGATCTTAGACAAAGGATGACAGAATTCATGCAGAATTTACATTGAGTCCTCTTTGCTCATCTTTTCTTCATTCTTAGTTTGTGACCTCAGGACACAGCACTGGAATTTTCTTTTTAAGGTAAAGAGAGGCCTACAGCTGTTCTGTCTCTGGCATTTCCACAGCTGTCATTTGCAGGTTAGCTACACCTGCCCATTCCAGGCTCAAACCCCTTTGGCTTAGAATTCACTAAGTGGGCGGTTCAACTCTGTAAGGTATCTGTTCCTGTTTTGAAATAGTACGAAACTCACGGCTTTTGATGGTAGGGAGAAGGAAATACTAGAACACCAAAGCAGATGGGTTGAACTACAGGTAACGGTTTTGTTTTGCCAGAGACCCCAACACAAACTCACTAAAATAAGTTTTTCTTTTCAAGTGTGTGTCCTAGTGACAGCAATTCAAAAATAATTTAGAATCAAACATGTAATTATGTGCATTTATTTCAACCTTCCATTAGTGGAGATAACAAGATGAATAGTGAAAAGTAAACTTTAACAATCCTGTAATTACAGCCACTGAACCGTATGTTATTGAAAGAATTGTGCAAAACCCAGATGCAAAAGAATCAATGGAGTATGTAAATAGAAATGAAACAGTAAAATAATCAAGTGATGAAGAAGTAATGTGCAGCACTAAGTAGTTTCTCCACATCTCTTGCTATAATGTTTAACAAATACTTGGTTTTTTCCCCTCTGTTTATCACTATTTCCACTACCATATATTGTTCAGAAGTTATTCTTGTAAGTGGACTAGCAGAAAATACTCTGATATCTGCAGGCTACAATTGCCTGTAGCCAGAATTATAGGAATACTGTGGGATCTTCTGAGCACTCGGTTTACACAGATGAGAAAGGCTTAATTATTACAGTTGACAAGAAATAGAGCCAGTCCTTACCAGGACCCAAGAACGAGGCTGAGCCCACAACAAGTGGTAGTCTCCTAAATTTCAGCGACTGAGCTGCTGCATTCACAATAGCTCAGAAGTTAGCCTACCCCTGGAGCAGACTGGCTCTAAGAGCCAAACTAGAGACACCAAAGGCAGAAGACTATCGTCCAGAGGCAAATTATCTGGCACTGAAGTTTCCATTAATACACAGCAAAGCCAACTATTTTAGCAATAATAAGTCATTACTAATTTTCTTTATGATGATCAGAGACCAGGAGAAAAGGGCAAATTTTTCTCTTCTTCCCCGGAACAGCTATTTTGTGACATACAAATATCTGTATTTCAAGCACTCTGAAGCTATTTTAGTCTATACAAGAAGAAACATGTAGTCCGGGTTTTAACACTCCTAATGTCTTAGCCTCCTGTGAATGGCCTCTACTCAATTTAACCTATTATATGACTTCTGATTCTCATAGCATGAAGGCAAAAGGGCTCTTTAGCCCAAGTGTCTCTCCCTTCCTCACAAACACTTACCTCAAGGAAGGAAAACAAGAAACTATACCAATATCTAACAGTGCAGCAAGAATCCTGAACCCTGTTCTAGCATTCAAAACACAGCCATTTAGTCAAGTTCCCAAAGATCAACAAAGGCAAATGGTTTCTTGGGGTGTGATATGCAAGGTTAGAAATACATCATAGCCTTTCTATTCCTGGAAGCAAGAATGCAATGCAATCCCCATTAGGTATTTGGGAGAGTAGAAGAAAATTCACTTGCGTAGACACCGGCCAGTGTCAGTAACCCAGCATTTATTCCATAACCTATTTTCAGGTCAGCCCTCACAGCTTGCAGTGCCCACAATACCACTTCTCCACAGAGTGCTCCGTTTGTAGCAGCTCATGACATCAAGATACCCTACAATATCCATTTTATTATCTTTGCTTTCCTAATGTTACAACTGGCCAGGTTTACCCTAATAGTCTTTTTATAATTCCAAAGACCTTTTTACTAGGAGCCTACTTAATAAAGGTGTAAATTCAGTATACACCTAAAGATGAGACAATTATGCAGCACAACCTCTGATCTTCCAGATCTCATAAACCACTATGCTACTTGTCACCACTGTAATTTCCCCTCTTCTAAAAGAAAAACCCCCAGTCACTTGTCTCCTTAAAGTTCCTACCCTAAATAAGTAAGCCTTCTTACCACTCACCACTCTCCCCAGTATCTTTACAGCTTCAAAATCCATACCTGCATCCTGCTAAACAGCTTCATGGTTTTCCCATCTGCCCAGACTGCCCTCTAGTTCAGCATCCAGATGCAGTTGACTACTGAGTCCCAGCTGGAGGAAATAATGAAGCTTTCTCAACCTTTGATAGGCTGCAGCTGAGATGTTTTCCTCACAAATACTGAACAACTTCAATGCATTTTCTGAGTAGGACCAGAGAATTTATATAAACTAAATGTATTAAAAGTTATGTATGCCGCATTTTACATCATTATTGCTTGGTGGGTCTTACTGGAATATATCACTTATTTTCTTGCAGGCAGGCACACAGCTCTACACATGACAGATCATTACAGTGTACCACTGAGACTCTTTCAAAGCGAACAGAGAACAGCACTGAGGACTTCCTTGCAATTTGTTTCACCAGGTTTTAGCATGATTAAAGGAAACATTTCACTCTACAAGTTTTAAGTGCTTTTGAATAAGTAGAAATATGTCCTTGTTTGTCAGGTTTCAAAACTTTTGTTGATATTAAAAATACACAACCAACAGCTAGATATATGCCCAGGAGATATCTATCAAAACAAAATTCCAGTGAAAAATAGAATAATTTTTATTTGCCCTCCTTTGCCATTTCACACTGGTTAATTACTCAACACACGTGAATTCAGCAGCATTTAATGAAAATATCCTCTGTGTGCCCACCCAGAAATGCCCTCCTTAGAGGTAAAAGACCACTGATACTGGAATAATCTTGACTCCACAAGAGTCTCCACAGAGATTAAACTCCCTCCACCTTCCATTAATAGGTTTGAACACATCAGTTTGATTAGAAATACAATTATTACTGGAAGGAGAGAAACTCAGACTTGAGTAATTAAATTGAAATGAACATAGGGAGCCTAACTCCAACTCCTCTTCCCAGGTAGTTTGAAATATACAATGTTATATATACTCTGCTGGTAGACAGATGGAAGATTCTGAATTTCTTTAGACCTTTTTTTCCCAGATTCAGTGAAAATAAAGGATAAATGCAAACACTGTGTACAACTAAAAGATCAGAAATAAAACTTCATTGCAACAGTCTGATTCTAAAATGTTATCTATATATAGCAACCAATTCACAGACTGCTTCTGCCTTTAATCCTGGAGCAGATAAGCATTGGTTACCTCTTTTACATACTGTCATACATACTTTTATATAAAGTTGGTTCACTAAGATACCACTATTGGTATTTCCTCTCCCCAAACACTAGAAGGGAACTGATTTTCCAAACATCCAAGAGCCCAGAGCTGATCTTTTCATACTTACAGACTGAAAGTAGATGCATTAAGTGAACAGCTTGGGAAGAGCTCTCTCCACATGGCCCTTCCTAACCCTTCTCCCACCTGCTTAAGCATGCAAATTTTACTTCCCCAGGAACAAAACTTCGTCAAAAGCAATACTAGCTTCCCAGACTTCTTCAGCCACAGTTGACATCCCTCTTCCTAGTGTCCCCATGTTATTTTACATAGAGGTAGCATCAACTGTCCCATCCAGAGGAGACTCCCCATCCATGCAATTTGCTCAGCAATAAAGTTGATACAAACAATTCTTCAGCTTAAACTAGGAAATGGGAAATTATGATCAAATGACCCCTAGAGGATATACTTAAGCCAAAATAGCAAAGTCAGAGGAAGAAAATAAAGAAAGATCAACCACGATGCACATTAAGAAGCCAAGGTATTTCTAGTAGATTTCTTTAGTTTTTATGAAGTTCAAAAAAAATTTCCAACTGTTCAAAAACTTAAGATGGTATCAAAAAACTGTGTATTTTTCCTGACATCTTTTATACTTCTCTTTTAATCACAATAACAGCAGTCTTCTTGTAGAAACTGCACTTTGTTAATAATTCTACTAGCAAATATGATTTAATACTTTATTTGTCCAGGCCAGTAGATACACAACAGACGTACAAAATACTGCTTGCAAACTAATTAACACCATTTTTTGCTTGGACTGAGCCAGGACAAGTTGCAAAGCACATATGTAAGAAGGAAGAAGAAGGGAAGAAAACACCTATGCATGGAGGGAGAAAAGAAAAAGATTAGGTTAGGGTGGGGGAATAGCAGAGTAAGCATTTTAGAAATCTCTGCTAAAAATCATTGCTTAGTTGGCTGGGTGAGAGGAGGTTAAGAGAAAGGCAAAACTTGTTTCTGAGCTCCCGTTTACTTCAGCAGATAAACAAGTTTGGATTAAAGGCAGAAAAAAGGCTGAGATGTCAGCATACTTCAAAAGCAGAACATTTTACTTAGTACACTTTCCATTAGCTGGATTGCTTCTAGCTCTCTCTCTCACATATTCCTTACTGATTTAGCTTACAATGGTGTCGATGACAAAATTGAAATTAGTGATAAAAGCCTCATGGAATAAGTCTAATTCATGCAGCATAGACATGCTGTTCCCTAACTACATCAAGCATTACTGTTGGGTAATTTTCTGCACAAAACCAGAAAAATAAAAAATACATTCTTTTTCTTTTTTTTCTTTCTTCCTCCACACATTTTTTTTTCTATCTGACCTTATGTGGCAGAAGAAAAAATAAACTATTGAAATTAATTCAGGTGGTATGAATACCAGAAAGCAAAAAAAAACAAACCATGGATTAAATTTGATATCTACAAAGCAAATCTGAAGCCAGATTCCT
The DNA here is from genome assembly GCA_038380795.1 of Pyrocephalus nanus. NCBI lineage: Eukaryota > Metazoa > Chordata > Aves > Passeriformes > Tyrannidae > Pyrocephalus > Pyrocephalus nanus. The sequence goes on along the minus strand of CM076265.1, from coordinate 42,459,037 downwards.
TTTTAGTATAAGAAAGCTACTGAAGTGAATAAACTGAATAGGCCTAGAATTTTAAATAATCTAAACACATACATAAAGTATAAGAGCTGTTCCTCTCTCTTTTCTGCTTTTTGTACCCTCTTTTATATATATATATATATAATTTTTTGTGGTGTCATCAGGTACAAACAGTGGGGTGACATGACAACAGTCTTCAAGTACTGAGGCAGCTGCAAAGAAGGAAATAAGCCATTAATCCCAACCAAGGGTGCATAAAACAAGAAATAGCAAACTTAAACTGCAGCAAGGGAGATTCAAGTTAGATATATGAAAAGGTTTTTCTTAATGAAAATACTGGAGCCCCGGTGCAGACTGCCTGGGGAGGCTATTGAGTCTCTGCCACTGGAAGTCTCTATAAGCAGTAGAGTCTACAAGTCTCTATCACAATTCATCCAGAGCAACACATATATAGTTTATCTAGCCTTGATGCAGAGAGATGATTTCTCAAGGTTCTACTGACCCTGAGATCCTGTGATCTCACAAGGTAAAAATGGTCTGGACTGGATTTGGTAGGTACTTGTAAGACAAGTCAATGGAAAAATCAGCTGTGGAACAATTGCTGAGAGTTCTCACTGCTCTAATCAACAATTAGCCAATGTCTCAACTAGGCACTGCTCTGCCAAAAGTAGCAGTAACTCTGTAAAAAAGGACTCCTGATGACTTTAGTATATTTAGGTTGTTTTCTCAATCCCAGCTCTAAACTAAAGTCTCAACTACAACCTGTTGTTTAGACTGTCTGCAGTTTATCGCCTCAGTAAGCCCTTAGATCCCAATTAGTTAGAGTGGGTGCTTCAAGAAGCATATTGGACAGAGATCTTAATCTAAAGAGTGCTTTGAAGGGGCCAGGAAATAGAGAGTTGATCAGTAGTACAAGTTGAGGTTGCATTCCCAGCTCCAGCAAAAACAAGTAGCTCAACAACAGCACACAGAAGTGAAAATAAGGCATACGCACATCCACTAAGCAGAAATAAGATTGAGAGAGAGAGACATGGCTGCATTTGCTTGTTTGGTTTTGTATCAGTAACCAGACTTGAGTTTTAAAGTCATATAAGATTTAACCCTGAAAACTTTACCAAACCAGCATGCAATGTCTTCAAAACGACCCAATAAAAGTTGAACAAGATAAAGTAACACAACGTTTTTAGGAACAGGAAACTTGGCTTGCTTGGAGGCTGTGCATTTCTACTGCATTAAGAACACTCCAATTACATCATGAACCATTCTCCTGAAGCAGTAAAAAGGAGGAGATTCTCACCTCAGTGTGATCTTTCCTATCTTCCTAGATACACTCACTTCATTTCTGTAAGCAACCCTATCGGAAACTGAAACAAACAACAAAAATTTTTCTCCTCAGGTTTGAAAGGCAGATCATGCTAAACACCATAGAATCAAAATGCCCCAACACAAGCAGATCAAAGGCAACATAAACAAGAACTTCTACAGAGAAATCTCTAGAAATGAGTTAGAAAAAAAAATTTTGAGAGCCCAGTCCAATATAGTCCTTTCTTCATTTATTGTCACAGAACACAACCTAATTTTGCATAGTCATATATGTAGAAAGTATTCTAGAAATTACATGATGTTATTTACTTTTACCTGAGTTCTAGCTAAATGACATCTGCCAAGAGGGAAAACAGAGTTTCCTGTGGTTCTGAGCCACCTTGACTAAACCCAGGTGCAGCCTGCTAACCATAATATTAACTGAGTACTTTGGCTCTAACATCACAGTTGTTACTTCAGGACTGAAGCTGCTCTCTTCAGCCATACTGCTGAATATTGGTCACATCAAGCACACTAGAATGCTAAGCACCATATGAAAATCAAAATAAAAGCAGTCATTGGGTAGGAACTGTCTTCTGTTTAGACCAGTGCCCGGAAAGATTATCTCCACTGTCTGCATGGGAGTTGCACAGAAGAAAAAATTGTGTGAGAAGGAAGTCAGAAGCAGTCCTGCAGCAAAAAGACTTCAGCAGGTAGACTGTTATCAGAGAAAGTGGGGCTCACGTAGTGTCTCACTAGGCTTCCAGAAACCTCAGACAAATATTAACAATTCTGCAAGCTACTACTTGAGGATAGGGTCACTGGCAGGATCCAAGCAACTCCAAGAGTAGCCATTATCAAGAAGGAGCAGGGCAGGGAGAGATTGGAATAAACACCACAAACACATAGTGTTTTCACACTCACATTTACATAAACTGCATACTTAGCACATGAAAGAAGGAAGGGATCACTGAAGAGAATGAAAGACTGAAATGAGATGGGAGGAGCAAACTCAGCACAACCCTAGAGATTGGAACAATCTAAGGGAACAAGTGGAGATGTTGGAGAAAGGAAAGACAGAAATTTTATACTGCTTTTGATTTACAGAAGATGACACACTATTAAGATTCTTTCAAATGTTTTTTTCCTAAGCGGCAAAAAATAGCAGCACGGAGATATTTATTTCTAGCAACAAAGAAGCTGTAGTGCCTAGGCCTGGACAGGCACATTATTGGGTATCCAATATTGGTTGTGGCTTTACTGGTGCATTTATCAATCTGCAGACCTATGCATCTCTCACTAGAAATCACTCTGAGTATACAGAGTACCTAATTCCTCTTTATACTAAGGCCGCATCATTCATTCAGTGCAAGGGATCCTTATTCTGTGTTGCCTCTATACATCTTCTACACCACCATCACTTTGTGAAGAGACCTTGGAATAAATGAGAATCATGTCTGTAGGTTATAACCAATGATTGTACTTTATTTTTGTACTGTGGATGTTATTTCATTTCATTACTGCCCTGTTTTCTCATGATATGTATTGCTAGTGACTGCAGTGAGAACATTACATTAACTTTATTTTCACCCTGGACTCATCAGAAGGCTGTTCCACCGACAACATAAGGAAAAATCAAAAGTCTAGCCAGAGCAACTTTCCCCCTCCAAGTTTACCAAACATGTATCCATATACGGTGCCCATCCACAGTTATGATGGGTATAATAGATGAATCCAGATGTAGATGCTATACACAGGATAGCAATAAAGCAATTAACCAGTATTAGATGAATAAATCACCAGGGTCTGCAAATAAAATCTACCAGTTAGATACAGCTAGTTGTATCTACTGTTAGAGTGCTCTCAGGAAGGTACTAATGACCTCCTCAAATCCTTCAATTTCATTAGTAAACTCCATAAATTAGACTTCTTGTATCTCACGTGGGAGGAACACATCTTTCAACATACTGCAATTATACCACTACTGTATCTGAAATCCACAGTTCCAGAATCTACTCTGTTGCCCCACTGATAATAACATAGTATAGGCTTTAGCAGACTTAATACCATTTTCAGGACACAGAAATACCATATACAGACATAATATACAAACATAAATCTATTAAATGAGATGCAACTCAACACCTCCACATCTAAATTTTTCTTATTTCCAGACTCCTCACCCCTCCAGTTTCACCCTGCAATGAATTATTTTGCAATTTACTTTTTTAAGCTGTCTAAAGTATGGAGAGTACTTTTGCCAGGGTGGTCCACAATTATTGAGAAAAAGATATTAAAAGAGAAGAGAAACGGGAATAAACAGCATGTGTGAGAAGAAAAGGGAAAATGTCAAAGATGCTGTGAGGAGTGAAAAATACAGAGGAAAGAAGAAAAGATGCCAAAGCAAGTCTGCAATAAAAAATTAAGAAGGGGCAGAAAGGAGAAAAGATAATACATGTTTACTACAAGATTATATGTAAGAAAAGACATACCCATTATAATCCTCCATTCTGAATGTTGACAATTCATTACAATACAGAATCTCAAGTATCTATTACACTTTTCAGTCTGATAAAGAGTATAGATATTAAGAAGATAGATGCTGAAATATGGTATCAACATTTCCCTACAGCCACAAACCTCACTATCAGCAGAGATAAACCTGTGCAAGAATACCTTTCTTATCAGAATACCAAAAAACAGTTTAAAATCATGTTAGATTGAAAAGATCATTCTTTTTGCAGCTCCATTACAGCTATCAGAAAAGCAGCACAAATATATGTTGAAATCAAAATACCTTCACATCTTGATAGTGGAATATTAATTATGTTCTGGGAATAAGCATTAAGAGGATGATTTCTCCTTGCTGACCTTAAAGGCCTGCTAAGATGCTGAGCTGCTAAGATTTAAGTACCAGCATTCTGGCCCAATCTTGTCCCTTTTTATACTTTGGGAATAGAGATAGGTTTGTGCAAATTTTGGTTACCAAACCTTCCAAGGCCTGAAAACTATATCTAGTGAGAAGGGCCTTGTAGTTTGCTCCTAGGAGAATAAAAACCTGCTGTTGACAGCAAGAGATCTAATCTATAGCCAACATTTCCACACTGAAGGAAACATGGTTAATTACAGACTTTATGAAAAATTCTAGGGGAGCAATAAAAGGAAAATTAAGGATCATTAGAGAAAAACCTTCCTGTTAGTGAGCTCTATCTGGCTATGAAATTGTCTCTCAGAGGAAAATAGTTCATTGGTCATTTTTAACTGGAATGGATAAAAATCCCACAGAAAGTAATGGAACTCAACACAATTCACTGAGAACTTCAGAAATTCCTCATTACGTCTTTTGAAGAGCTACAGCCTTAGACAGAGGGTTCTATCAATGGTCTTAAAACCCCCAGGGAAAGACTGTAATTCTGAATTCACAGGAAACAATACATAGGACTATTCCACAGTGGATTACCATTCACACCACAAGTACTCACACACCACACTTGACATGGCTTATTAAGTCTTTCTTATCTCTAATTTACACAAAAATATTAATGTGGCCTTCCATTTTTATATTTCAGGTTCATTATCTGAAATACCATTTATTGAGTTATACCAGTCAATAGTTATGAAATTAGGATAATTTTGAAAAATATCAGTATATTGTAAATGACACCTTTGATTTGCTATTGAATCCCATGCTTTGTAGTTAACAGTGATAAGAGTAATCTTTCTTTCTTGTATTTTTTTATGAAATGGTTATAGTTCTTTGTTAGTTCCTTAATTTTTTTTCTTCCATGGTTAATATAAATAGTCCACTAGAATGCAGAATGTCTTTGTTATCAGCTTATTGTTTGTTCTCTGCGTCAGGTCCCATTATTTCCATGCACTGTGCTTTCACCTCCTTGCCCAGTGGTGGGTAACATATACAGAAGGAAATCTCATAGACTTATTTGCTACAAGGCTGTCAGAAGGGGCAGATATAGAACAAAATTCAGAAGCTGAATTGCAAATTAGAGCCTGTTAAGTAGGTCCTAATTCCTTATCAGCCTAATTTTACTAAATTAACTTTTTTCCCATTCTAAACAGAAATATACTCCATTCTAAATACTATATTACTGGGTGTGTTAAAAATAAAAAAAAAAAAAAAAGAGAGCAAAAGATACAGGCTGATGGATGTCAATGGGAGGATTTCTTCAATTATTACTCCCTGTGAAGTGGAGAATTCTGTCTTTCTCTAAACCAAAACCTCAAGGGACTGTGCATAGTAAGGGTATCTATAAGACTGTACTGCTTCTTGATATAATTTCCTACTCATTCTTCCTACTCATCCTTGTGCTTTCAAATATATGTGATAACGTTAGTGGTGGGAAACTAGTGTAAATTATTATTGGCCAAATAAGAATTCACTTTGCATGAAGACTTTCTGGTTTATAACCCAATCTTTTCGCATCTCAAAATTCCATTTTCCTATTATCTTCTTCCACATGTCCTGGGAGAAATAGCAGACTCCATCTTTTAACTATTTCATGCTTTTCTGGTTGTGAAAATCAGGAGATAGTCATCATAGCATGGTGTGTCCAGCACACAGGAGACACTAGCTGCTGGAAACTTTGATGAGTGATGATTTAAGAATGATGGACGGTCAGTGCATGAGATGCAAGTACGCTTTTTGACCTGCCTCTTGAGAGATACTTTCCTGCTCTCATAAGCTGTAGAATCACACTTTATACTGTAATTTCAATTATAAATAATTAGTACTTAATCAATGTTGTCATAAACAGCCAAGCAAATGTCACAGACTATACTGAAGTTCACTGGATGATAGGTTTTAATAGCTGTGGCTCATAATCGCAATAAAATATTCTCCCCTTATGTATTGTGAATAACATCAGTATTTCCTCATGATGTTTATTTGCCTCATATGAACTCTCTGTAAACCATTTACCACTTGTTATAAATTGGACTAGAAGATTTTCAACAGACCAACCTGTGAAGGCTCTGAAGGGATAAGCATTTTGTGCTCAGCAGTCAGTCAGCTGTGTGTTTTTGCACAGAAACATTTACACACTCATCTCTCGTCTGACTTGAAACAGAGATAGTTACAAAACTTTATTGATTCTAATTAGAAGATTAGATACGCTTGGTGACTCCAATATGAGTCTAAAATATAAACATAACTTCTATAATGCTATATGCATTAGAGAAAAGCAAACACTGATATTTCCAAAAGACCAGCTATTCCAGAAATTCTCAAAGGCTTTCAAACTTTTGCACCATCATGTCAGAAGAACTATGATAGAGAATAGAGCTTTTTCCTTTAACCTACGGACTAGCCTACACTGGTGTGCTGACAAGGTAAAAAACCTACCAAGGCCCAGTTCAACCTCTGCTGTGACATAAGTCCTCCGAAATCCAAAGGTCTTGAGTGAGGGGAAGGTGATGCAGATAACTTTCCTAAACTGCATCGTGGAACATGCAATGGTCTGCCATGGTGGACAGTAGTTTGTGCACATCAGTATGTGAGCTGGGATCTCTATCAGTGCCTATCAGGTGTAGCCAGAGGAGCGCTTCAGGTGCACCTTTGAGCAATAGAGGGTAATCACCGGTGCTTGAAATTGGCTGCCTTTTTCTGATAAGCAGTACATTGAACTGAATATATTTCAAACACACATACTAGTGCTTTCTGCAGGGAAGATGATCCTGGTAGAAGTCATATCCACCTCAGAAAGATGTAACAGAGCTGGAGAAGGGAAGAAAATGGCAAAATGGGGAAGGCCTATATGCAAGGAGAAATTAAACTGACTAAGAAGACTGGATTAGAAAGATTTACAAAAGAAATACACAATGCCACGATAGGCACAGAGAAGATGAATAGGAAAACTCAGTCACTATTTCACAATAAGAAAGAGAAATCAGATTAGAAAGCCAAAGCTTTTTGAAAAATAAAAGGAAATACTTTTTTTCTACATAATTCATAATTACAGTTGCAATACACATTTTGCAGGATACCACAAGTATTAATGGACTCAAAATGTCATGAAAGAAAATTGCACTGATGGTTTAAATGCAAAGACATAAATAAAACCTCTGACCCTGGAAGATTTTTTTTGGGATATGGGAAGGTATTTCAGAAAAAGGATAAGTTTTTCACTGGTTTTATACTTTTTCTTAACATTAAAATATTTTATTTTTAACATCTGACCATGACTGGATATTATCAGGAATATGCAGCTGTGTATTAGAGCTAATTAACAAAGGTTTTCCTTTAGTTCATGTAGCAGACAAACATATATTCTTCCACTGTAACCTACACACTACTGTGGACTTTCAAGTAACCATGATATGGTATACTCTTTGGTATAATGCAGAACCTGAAACACTTACGAGAGCCAGAGTTTTGAAGAATGGTTGAAAAAATACTTTAAAGTACAATAACAATCCCATGATGTCAAAGGCAGACCAAATCAGAATTCTGACTTTGTTCTTCAGTTTTGGACAGACAGTTCGACTCGCTGTAATTTTAAGAGTTAAGAGTAAAGGACTACAGTGTGTCATTGTATAAGTGAATGTATTTTTCATGCAAGGCCTTGCTATAATGCTGACAGCATATTATGAATGTAAAAGCAAAGTCATCTTCATAAAAAAGCTAAAAAGAAAATAGATTTGTGGCACAAAGCTGAAATACCCTAGTTGTGGTCTGTAGAGCACAAAGGGTAGATAAGACATTTCTTGGCTGTCTGGGAAGAACAACTTCATCACAAAGTTCTCCCTCTGTCTCCTTTTTTCCAATGACAGAATTGCATTAAAAAGAAAGATACAAATGTACACATTCCTAATCACACATTTCCTTGCAAGCCATTGATATTGCTGTTGTCAGGATATTGTGGGTTGAGAATCAGTGAAGAGATGTCCCAAAAGATAATGTATCTTTAAAATGTTTTGGAATCCCTTTAATAAATAATGCATATAACAACATGAGAAATAATATAATTAAAACCTAAAAGGCACAGTTCAGGAGTTATCAACTCAGCTGGATTAGAACTTAAACCTTTAGACCTGAATAACTCAAACTGAGTTCCAGATCTGACCATAACTTTCTATGTACTATTCAAACAAGTTAATTACTTTTTAACATAAGCACTTTTGCTTCTGTGTGAAAAAGACTATCTAGTACAAGGTACATCTATTCCAAGATAAATACCCTAAAGAATATGGCTTATGTGATCTTCCAAGTGCCCTCCCAGTAATTATACCTTTTGAACACTGCTGCTATAAAACTCTTACAGCCAGTGTTGCTTGAGTATCCCAGGAGAAATAATGAGTAGCTATAGCATAAACAAACAAGTTACAGATTAATAAAGGTCTAGATACCTTCACCTGATGTGGAGAATTCAGGTATGTAAGACAACCCCAGTGTTTTTTCAGTTCCATTATCTTAACTGGAAGTCCAAGAATCCAGCTTTGGGTCAAAATACCCCCACTGTTAGTACAAAACAGACATCATGGAGTTCCATTCAAAGATATATTGACAGTTAATGATCAGTAGATTTAGAAAAAAAAAATCAAAATTTAACTGTGTGTCTTTCTGTTAGTGTCATTCATTCATGCAGGTATTAGGGGCTATGGAGTGCAGTGGAGTTTGGCAGGGGCTTGTATGATCAGGATCTAACTCTGCAAAATGACCATACTGATAATGTCTCAGGCTGGCAGCTGAGGGATGTAACTCACAGATACGTTTTGTCTCCATTCCACAGTTAGTACAAATGCCTGTCTCTAAGAGTTGTTTACTGGCATGGCCAGCTGATTTTTCCAGGTGGGGATTAGCGATGTTTATAATACTCTTCAAAATATTCATTGCAGGAACTGCAGAGATTGCAAGGGGTTTTATTAAGCTCAAAGAGAACAAAGAACTCATAATCTCCTACAGCCTATTAAAAGAGTGGTTCCATGCACAAGCAAATAAATAATAATGCATTCACATAAATAAAATGGATTTCTCTTCTCCCTCTATGGTTCTTTCCCTCCTGCAATTATTTCTGAGTGAAGTGAAATTGTAAATAGCTTTACCCACTAAATGATCTTGAGAAAATTATTTCTGAAGTGCCACAGTGCAGCTTGGGGGCTTTTCCCAATCATTCAGTGCTCAGATGATTAGCTCGGAGCAAATTTTTGCAACTATGCTCACCAGGGCAAAAACACATTGTGAGGAATGATGAAAGCAGAACCTAAGTCACATTTGATTTTCAGCAGCAAAAGGCTTTGAACTAGGACTGCAAAGATGCTGAAGGCCAGAACAGAAGTGCTTGCAAGAGCTGGGATTGTGAACTGGAACAGTGAAAGCTGCAGTTTTCCATACTAGACTAGCTAATCTACAAACTTCAGGTCAGGATAGAGATGCCAGGCCTGGACTGCGTGAAAGCCAAGGAGAGCAGTGAGCACAGCATGTGAGAAATGAAGCACAGTGGAAATACTGCCAAGCAAACCCAGGTTGGGACAGCATGGATGAGCGAACAGCCCTGGCAGAGCTGTACAGTACACCTGCATGGTGCCTGGCTCTAGCCAGCAGTGCTCAACCTTTCTACTCACAAAAAGACAAGAGCAAATCCATCAGTTTTATAGTTTCTTCAGAGAGTCTCAAGGCCCTTTATCTCTCCAACTATGGCCTCAGGGAAAAGAAGTGGTTATCTACCTAGTTTGAACTAGTTCCTTCCAGAAAATGGTAGAAAAGAGCCTTTGAAACACCTGTATAAAACACACTCCTGTGACTAAACTAATCTTCCACTCCATTACCAGCATTCCTCCATGGAAATGCAGGAGTGAAACTGTTCTGATAGAAGAAATGTGCTGCTTTGGTCAGAAGGTGATTCTTTTACTCAGTAGATTTCAATAAAATCTACCAATTCCCTCCACTTTCTATGAGAAGCTTACACCTCAAAAGAACTCAGCAGCCACATAAAATCTGCTATGTAATCAGTATCTTGATTGCTTTCATAACAAAGGAAAATTTGCACATTACACCACTTTGATGAACAGTCATCATAAGCTATTTTACAGAAGCCAACTGATGTTATTATTTATAATGTGTTTCTTTAAGATTTAACTTAATAATTTCTTAAACCAAAAAGCAATTCTGATTTTCATAAGGTCCCAATCATTTTGGTCTGGAAAGTACAACAATCTCCATGTAGAAAAGGAAGCAGATGCTTCCACCTACGGTATACAAGCTGTAAAACATGTTGAAACCCACCTACAAGCACAATAAAGTGTTTCTGAAAATCTGAAAACATTATTTGCCAAAGACCATGATCTGTGGCTGGGATGAAAGACAAGAGTACTTGTGAGGTGGATGAATTATCTCCTTTGGCCACTTCAGCAGTGGCCTTCAGATCTCAAGAATTTTCTCTCTCTACACTCAAAATGTACATCAGGAAAGAGGCCTCTATACACTAGGATATGGCAAAGTAGTCAGGAGAGGTTATTCAGAAGAAATATGCACAACTTGTGTACCATCAGGCTCCACATCCCCCAAGAAGAGGGTGTGAACATCCAAGGAAGAGGCAGAGAATAAGTACGCCCAAAGAAAGAGTTTAACCTTGATGCTCATCATGCCCAGAGTTATTCAGCTTCACTTTGCTAACATAAAAAGATGCCTGGATGGCTACCCAAGGTGCTGCTAGGAAATGACTGGTGCCCATCTGCTCACTTCTTCTCTCCTTCAGCAAACACATTCACTATCATCATACTGCAGTATGGCCCATGACCATTCTCTGATTTATCCAAAGCAAAAAAAAAAGAGTTGCTTAGGAGGCTCAATAAGTGTGTTAAATCATCAACAATTAAAAACAGTTACTCATCAGAAAAAAAATGTAGCCACTGATGCAGTAGAGGTGCTGGTTTTGCTCCTTTAACTGGATGTGGTCATAAGGAATACCTTACCAAATACAATCCACACTAGACGTCTCTGCTTGATGGAAATTGTTAGCTGAAAGCGAGGTCTACGCTAGCAGAGTCAGTGCAGCAGCCCTTCAGATGGACATTGACTGGTTCTCACTCAAGAAATCAGAAAGAGTCCTTTCCAGTGGGCACCGAATTCTACAAGTTCACTATGACCGAAGAAAGATCCACATTTATGCATAGCCCTAGCTATCATGATGGGAAGCAATAGATGTAAGAAAGCAATACGTAACCTTTTTCATCTCCTATTTTGATAGAAGAATTAGCAATTGACTAGACAGAGTGAGTGTTTCTGTCAGAAACAGATAGTATATAAGTGCATGTGTTAAAATGGATTTTTAAATGTTTATTGGCCTGAAGGAAACAGCTTTGCTCACATCTTTGTAAACAGCTATTCACACTCTCCTTGCCTTTTAAAGTAGATGTTCATTGAACTGTGAGAGGGAAAAATACCTAAGTCCAGGATGTGTTAAAGATCTGCAGTCTCATCAAAAGGTTCAGGTACATCTTTTGTCACTATGATGGGTACAGCTCATCTCAGCTTACAGTAAATTAAACTGATCAGCAGCTGAGACCACACTATATCAAAGAACTAGGTGTGCAACAGAGCAGAAGATACAATTAGAACAACATTTCATTAGCTAAGAAATGACTCCTCTGATCTCCATTCTCATTGCTAATTTATTCCAAAGCATCATCTATTAAGGAATATCATTAGATATCTTCTTGGCTTTGATATTTCATACTTGAAACCAACCTTTAATTTTTGATCCATGAACATTTTGTAGTGAGGGACAAACCTACCATAGAGCTATGAGAGAGTATCTTATCTGCTACAGTACTTCCTCCTGTACATGAGTAATGAGTATGACATGAAGTGACAGTAGGAATGCAATTCAACCACTTTAGCTGGCCTCTAATTAGCACAAAAACTTAAGGTACACAGCCATCTCTACATTAAAACAGTACATTCCCACAGGTAAACAGGGTAAAGGTGCTTCACTACACTAAAGATATCTCCTTGAAAGTCTCCTAAGAGGAAGACAGAGGCAGGGAAGTCTCTGCTTATTTTGATATTTTTGTGTAAATGATCAGTCTATTTACATCTTATAAAAGATAACTATTAAAAATCTGCCTGATTTTCCATTTGAATATATCTAGATTCAGCTTTTAGTTACTGTTTTTCATTATATATTCCTCTACAGATTAAAGATCCCATTAGTGCCTGGCATTTTCTTCCTGTAAACACACTTTTATACTGCCACCAGATGACCTCAATTTTCCTTTACTAAGGTGTCTTTTACAAGTGATGGAGTGGTGTTGCAGATAATACACCTGGGGATACTGTCAGACAGTTATCGTACTCTGTACCTATTTTTTTCTGTGATATTTCAGATGCTCCAAAAGTTGTGTATGCAGGCTACACATGTGAAATAGGCAGAAATTTGATGAAAGTATAGACCTGTAGAGCTGCATTGCACTTTTAAAATAGATAAGGCTTTTACCTTATGTCTTTTTCAGATCACACTTGAGAAAATGGTATTCTTTCCCTCAAATGCTTTCTCTAAGTTCAACAGAATGCTGCATTTTTTTATTGTATCTTCATTCTTGGTACATATTTTCAATAGCTGCAATATTGTACTGTAGAAGAGGCAATGTGCCTATGGCTCAAAAGGTATATCCAGAACACTGGGAAGTATTAGAGATTTCTTAGCTTTCTTCAGGAGAAGGAAAGTGGTATTAAATGTATTAACTTTTAATACAAAGTAAATGTTTGTTAAAAAAAACCCATTGAAAATAAAAAGTTCAGGTTTTATTTTTGACCTTCAGATTACAGTTTGTATATCTTCCAGAGCTACTGCAGCAATCTGAAGCCACACATGCTTTGCATTTAACCATGCCAAAAATGACGAATCTGGCTATCAGAGAGAATACTTAAAGCTGTCAGTTTGAATTAAGGCTATATTTGTCCTCTAAAATGCTGCTGAAAATAATGACTTCTTCAAGAAGTCAATAACTCCTTGAAAAAAGCTTATAAAAAAAAAAAATCACAGGAAGCAACAAATCAGATTTGTATTTTTCACAGTATCTTCTACTTTACCTTCTCTGTTCAAGTGAATGTAGGAGCACCATAGTTTTGAACCTATGACCTGAAAACATATGGAACAAAATAGTAGTCCCAAGACATGAATTCAACAAACTCAGTGAGTCCTAAATGAGAATAATGCTTCATTACAAGACCTTTAAGGACAGGCTTAAAGTTAGGCACATACTTCTGCATTGTGTTTAATGGAGAAAAAATATCTCTTAGACACCATCACCATTTTCAGAGTAAAACTTTTGTTCTCAAACAACCCTAAACTTTTTCCTATATAGATTGTGTGACTGCAGTATGCCCCAACCTTCCCTCTTCCCCTTTTCAAAGTGTCCCACATCAAAATACATCTTCCATTTCAGTTCTTCTCACAGAAGAAAAGGGAGTGGAGGAAAACACAAGGATAGCTGCACAGGTGTTTTTACTTCATATATAAAAGAGCAATTTTGTTTAAAATGTTGGCAGCATTAAGGGCCAGTAATTTAGCAAGAACTGAAATAATTTTTGGTACTTTGGAAACAACTATTTGCTATAAGGATGTGTGGGTGGTGCAGACATGTCATGACTAATGTGATTTGCAATACAACTTGATCAAATTGCAGTGACACCAATACTGGTACAGAGTGCTAGACAGTCACCCCTGGAATATGAAGTCCATAAAGTAGATACAACTTGGGTTATAAAGGAGAGATTCCTAGTGATTCCTGCAAATTTATTACATTGGGAGAGACATTTTCCAGAAAGGGGACTGAGATTTCTTCAGTTTTGCAGGTGAAGCTGTTGTTAAGGAAGTCAGCAAACTAACAGTGTGCTTTTTGAAGAGCGCTAAATGCTTGTTTACAGCCAAATAAAATTTGTCCAACTAAATTGGAAAAGGTCAGCCAAAGTCACACAAAATACATGATAACTCTCCATCACTATGGAAATGTACAGGCATTCACCTCCTTTCTTCCGCAATCTCCAGTAGTCCTTTCTTGCGCTTTAACTACCAGCAGAACCTGCTGAACACACACTCTACAGGCAAATAATGAATTGAAAGGATAATAATTATCTCCATGTGAAAACCTAAGGCTCCTATATACTTCAGGTTACCAGGTTGAAAATTACATCTATTAAGCGAAATAAATTACTTGTGTACTGTACTGTAAGTAATCCATAAAGGAATTTACTTCTTCTGCCTTTGTACCAACCTGTGTTAATTTAGATAATGATAACTCATGATTTGCCACATCAAATGATTGAAATAACTTCATAAAGTTTTATCCTATCAATTGGCCCTTCTCAGTTAAAGAAAGAACAGCATTAATCATTGTGAGTCAAGCTCCCCTAGGAGAGCTTCTCTACCAACTATTGAACTGATAAGAGGGGTCAAGAGGTCACCATCTGAAATCTACCCAGATCTCTCAACAGACCTCTTACCACTTCTGCACCAACTGATAACGCAGTCTATATGGTTTCATTCCAGACTGCACACTGCAAACATATCTCACTAATACAATAACCTTGGCTTATTTCCGTATGGTGGGTAATTGCCGTGTACTAAGCGATAAATTAAAAAGATTAACCAAATACTAACTACAATAAAAGCAGCTAATTTAAGAATTTCAGCTTTATATTATCTTCTCTTTATTGAAATTGAACTTAAAAATCCTCCCTCTGCTTCAGCTAATGATAAAACATTAGATAAAGATAGGTTTCTGTAGTCTCCATTGGTTGACAAATAACAATTTATCCTCTAATTATGCAGCTCAAATAGCATTTTCCTTGACTACAATTCCACACTTGCATACGGTTCTCAGCCTGCCTAAGTGAAGGACTGCCCCCACAGCATTAGTTGTCAGTCTCCTGCAGGTTAGAGGACAGAGAAGCTGTCAGCATGTCAACAAAGGCAGAAGAAATTCCCGGTGTGATACGAAAACAGGGAAGATGAAGAACAGATCACCAAGGCCCCGTAAATACTCCGGAGTTTCTAGTGCTTTTGCCATTATCTATAAGCCTTTCAAAGTGCATTGAAAAGCTATAGTTAAACAACAATAAAACCTTTTCAGTTAACCAGTAACTCATTAAATCCTCTTCAAGCAATCTGTCCCCTCTGCATCACTCCCTAAATAAACAGTATATATGTGTTGATGGTCAAGAGATTCAGGCTATTTTGGTCCTGGAAGGCAGAGAAAATTCCAAACCTGGGTATAAAACCCAAAATCCTGCACCACTAGCCACCTGCCCTTTTTCCCCCTCCATGTCTCTCTAACTATAAGCTGTGAAGTCCTCCATTATAATTCTGAACAGATAGAAAGTGAGAGAAACATATAGCTATAGAGAAGGGGGCTTTAGAATGCAGATGCACAGCTGCACCTCTTTGAAATCAAAAATATAGACCTGTAACATGGTATCTTGATAAACATTGATAAACTTGATAAACTCTTGATAAACACTGCCCCCAGCCTGTAGTGCTGTATGAGGTTGTTGTGACCCAAGTGAAGGACACAGCACTTTGCCTTATTGAACCTCATACCACTGGCTTTAGCCCACCAATCCAGCCTGTCAGAGCCCTCTGCAGAGCCTTTCTACCCTACAACAGATCAACACTCCCACCCAACGTAGTGTCAGCTGCAAACTTGCTAAAGGTGCCCTTGATCCCCTCATCCAAATCATTGATAAAATTATTAAACTGGACTGGACACTATACTGACCCCTGGGGAACCCCACTAGTGACCAGCTGCCAACTGCATGTAATTCCATTCACCATCACTCTCTGGGCCTGGTCATCTAGCCAGTTCTTATCCAAGCAGAGTCCAAGCCATGGGCTGCCAGCTTTTACAGGAGAATGCTGTGGGAGAGAGTATTAAAGGCTTTAGTGAAGTTCAGGTAGACTACATCCACAGCCTTTCCCTCATCCACTAGGCAGGTCACCTAGTCATAAAAGGAGATTGTGTCATAAGCTAAAGATAAAGATAAATCCTATCGAGTTTGGGAGTACTGGAAAAGGTTATATGTTCACCGCAAGTAACCTTTAGCATCATCTTAGCTTTCCCTCTTTGTAACACAAAAGCAAGGCAAAGGGCTTTTTTGCCTAAATTGTGTTTATTCTGCCAAACTCAGAGCATGTCTCTACAAAAGTCCTAACTGTGTTTTACTCCATTCTGTGTTCAAAGCTGGCTTAAAATGAACTGGCTGCAGATTGACAGCTACATTACTGTGGTGCTGTGCCCAGGCTAACATGTCCTCTGGCCCAACAGGTCTCATTATCTCGGTCACAGTGCCTGGCTATCATAACTCTGTAACTTCTGGACTTGATCTTATTCATGTCTGAACAACTTCAAACTTAGGCAGAGTGATCTCATATCCTTCTCCATCTGTCCACACCAGCTCTGCTTGAAAAAGCATTTTCAAGCTTCATCTTAAAAACACATCTATGACTGTCTTTATCTGCCTGTCTCTCTTTGGAAACTGTCCAAAAAGACCAGCACAGTAAGGGTTAGGAATTTTCCTCTCATCTCCAAATTCCACTTACCTATCTCAAAGTTATATTGTTTTCTTTTTAGGTAAATTTTGCCTTTCCAAGTTCAAAGAGCTCTTATCCTCCTTGGTGCTTAACTGATGCAGTTACAGGGAACAGTCATCTCCCCTCCTAGCATTTGCTCTTCTAGGGTAAACAATTCAAACTGTTCTACAATCATTTTCAATGAAGAACTTTTCATTCTTCAACAACCTAGAAGCTCTTCCCTTTATCTGTTCCAGAAGAAATTCATCTTTCTTGAATGGGAGTGACTAAAACCAGATACACTTCCTAAAAGAATCCACACCACTGTTGTACACAATAGCACTAATACTTCCCTATTTCTGCTGGATGTATGACAGGTCTGCTGATATATCCTAGGATATAATTTGACATTTCCATCACCTTTTCATGTTTGTTCAAAACCCTTTGTTTCACAAAGCTGCACTTTCAATCTCAGAGGAGTATGTTCATAGCCAACATTTCTGATCCCTTTTAATTCCAAGCAAAGATAGTCCTAATCAGAAAAAGTTCCAATCCACATCAAGGCAGAAATACCTTGGAATTTGTCTATGTTCACAAACTGGTTTTAATTGGATCTTTTTTTCCTTTGGAGTAAGCTATAAAACATATTCTTACTGAAGTTCTGACATTTTCAGTTTTAGACTAATTTACATTGATGCAAAAATACAAAGCAATTGAACAGCAGAACCGCACCAAACATTTTCTAAACTAGTTTCTAAATCTGGTTCTTTTTTGGAAATAGCAAGTCAAGAAAAGCAGAATGTTCTTGACTTCTTTGGATTGGTTTACTCACTTTATCCATTCATCCCCCTGATGTTGTAAATCAAATACAAGAGCCTTTCGTTCTGAGAATCTCTGCTTTTTTCAATCCTTCTACAATGCAAAAGATCCTGCAAAAATGATGTGGTTTGTCAGCCAGGATCTGACACCAGCTTTGGCCCCTCTTCTCTCTAGTGGCTCTTGAAATTCAACAAGAAGATGACTCAAGTGCTACTAGAAGGAAGGAGGTACAGCAATGCCATTCAAACCACATTCCAGATAATTTCTGAAGAACCCACAGCAAATGACACCTCATAATCTCTTCACTACAAGCTTTAACCAGCTCCTCTCTGGACCAATGATTAAGTTCAATCTTTACTAAAATAACCCTGTCAGGTAGTTCATACTAGTATGCATGTTTGCTTTTTTTTTTTTTTTTCCCCGCTGGATGTCTTAAGACATTTCTTCTATTGAGGAAATTATTTTATTTTGAGCCATGTTTTCAGTGAAGATAAGTCTGTGCAGCTCTTCTGAAGTCAGTTCACATCACCTGAAGAGCTTTCCTTCAGCAGACAGATGGGGATTTTTATCGCAATTGTTTCTTTAAGACAGAAAACAAACTAATTATACTATTGTCTTTGTATTTCAGGTCAAATTCAGGATACCAGCAGCAAACTATATAAGGTAAATTAAGCACTGAATTGGTTGCATTTGGAAAAACTAAACAAAAAATGTACGAACTAAAAATCATAAAAGGCATTTTTAATAATAAGCTGAAATCTCAGTTAAAAAATTCCAGGATTTCATCTTAAAAATCAGCTTTCAAATTCGATAGCACTTAAACCTTCCCCCTCCCCACCCCCAAAAAAACAGGAAAAGTGGTAGGGAATAAAAGTCCTGCTTTGTCAGATCAAGATGGGCCGAATGATATATATATGGTTAAGATCATGGTGTAAACTTAGGGAAGCTGACTGCTATTTTCGGTTCCTCCAGTTATATGCTTCATAACTCTGAATGAATTCCTTTCTTTTTTTTGCCTCAATTTACCTGCCTACAAGATGACAATAAGATTCAGCCATTACACAGCACTTTGAAATTCAGAAAAAAGCAACCTAAATGCTAGGTATTAATATGTAATTTTTTAAATGTAAAACACAGGAGTCCTTAACAGTTATAAAAAAATTGCACTGAAGTGTTGGAGATTATATTTTCACAGTGTTCTTATAAAACTTTTAATTTAGATCCTCCTCAAGCCTCCTTTTAGTTCTGCTATATTTTGCAGGGGTATTTTCCATATTGATTTGTCTTTGCTTAGGTGGGTGGTATTTTTTTTTGCAGAATGAGGGATTTTTCAGGTGTTCTGTACATTAACAAATGGCTTTTGAAGCAACTCAATATAATATCAGCTTTATTAATTTGATCCACTTCTTATCCTTGAAACAATTTTTGACTTTGCAGAAACCAGCATTTGCATCTAACGTCACAAGTATTGTAAATTGCCCTCAAGTGCTTAAAAATTAGTTTCATGTATCTGGCATCCATTTGTCATGTAAATGCAGCAAGTATAAGGCTTTTATCAGCAACATCCAACATATGTGAAAGCCACTGAAGAACTGTCATTTAGCAACAAATTTTGCTTGAATCTAACCCAAGTAAGATTTGAAACAGAAGAAAGTAAAAAGGTAGACAGTTAACACCCTAGCAAAATAGACGGTTTCCTTCACAAGTATGGCAAGGCATATCTTCCTATATGGGGGAAGTGTCTGCCTGTCTGTCTATCTTTCTGTCTGGACTGGATGATGAATCTCTATTTCTTATCAAATTAGTTTACAGCACATTACAATCCCACTATGCTAAGGTCAGACCAGAGTTCCTCTATAGTGCAATGAACTTAGCTCAACAGACACATACCTGCGCTGTGTGTGTGCAGGCCTGAAATCTGAAACTATGAATGATTAAACATGGAAAACCTCTACTGAAGTAAAAAGAACATGTCAGAAGAATCCTAATACTTTCTACCTCTAAACACAGGTGCCATGGTGTCATTAGACTACTTTTCTAAATTAAAAACAACAGTACCTAATTTTAAGCACTTACAACAAAATAAATACTTAAAAATCTGATTTTTAACACACAAGAACTGTAGCTACCACTGAAGACAGTTATGGTCAAAGGCATGCAGGCTTAGATCACTAATGATATTGAAGTACATGTCTTATTTGATCTCTTAGTTTTTCAATTTTCTCAGTTTTCAGATAAATATCTAAATAGGCGATAATGCTGCTGCATGTGAGAAATTAATTGAGAGGTACGTTCCTTTCCTCACCTTCAAATTTCACACTCTTTCTATGCTACCACAGCTTCAGTAATCCCTATGACAGTTAAAAAACATACAGGAAATCCTCCTAGTTCTTTTTTAAGAGTCTACCAAGGTCTCTTTATGTGGTTCTCACTGTCACTATCTCTTACTCTTGGTACTCTTCAAAGAAATTTAGGACAGAATTTGATCTCCACCTTTCTGATGCAAACTAATTTGGAGATATAAGGTATTACACTGTTTGGCTTTTAGAGGGTTACTGTTTGTAAAAAGGCACTGAAAATCCTCTGAAAGACAGAGATCTTTTCCTTCACCTTAAATTAGATATGGCAAGTACAGATCTTTGTTTGTGTGTAGGCAAAGCAGGACGTAAGGTTCTCTGGTTCATTTCACGAACTTCACATAATCACATCAGAAGCCTGTACAGAAGCAGAATTAACCAGGAATGGTCCTTTAGGAAAACCCTTTCAAACTAAGCAATTATTTGGAAAATTGGCCCAAACCCTCTTGCATTTATGCAGTTTCAATGTGATACAAATTCTCTGTAGCTTCTGTAGCACTACTTTCAGATCACAGTCATAGTGAGAAAAGAACCAAACCCAATATTCTTATTCCCAGCTCATAAGAAACATGAATTCAGCCTGGGGTTTATGAAATCACTTCCGTGCCCCATATCCCTCCATTCTTCCTTTGCCTCATTTGCTGAACAAATGAAAAAAGTCACTTTCCGTGAAAAAGCAGCAGTAATGAAATTATAGCTGTGAAGGTAACCTTAGCCCATTCCAACTCCAGTCCACAGCAGACTGCTGACTGCTGTCCCAGAGAGCTGCACTCTGCAGTGGCCCAGTAGTGATCTCATTGACTTTGGCTTCCTCCAGGCATAGGACACCATTCCCTCTCACCTGGGACTCTCTTGTATGTGTCTGGGGCTGCTTTTCTCTCTTTCCAGTTGGATATTAAGTTGCTGATTATATTTCATTTAATGACTATACAAGGTCACGTGTATTTTTAGATATATAATTAACTTACATTTGTTCTTTACAAAAGAGAAGATAAAAAATAATAAAGGAAATAAAATTCCCCCTCAATGCTCCAGTGCAATATTTAACCAAGTAGTGCATAGTATAAGGGTTATAATCTGTATGGAATAATGTTGCTTCTTACATGCTACAAGGATAAAGGTGGAAGAAGAGTAGTGAGAATAAGGAATCGAGGTTTGGCTCAGACAGGATTTCCAGTTTCTGTTGTCATTTCCCAAAGAATGTAACGACTAGTTAGTACAACACAAGAAGATCAGCATTGGGGATCAGAACTCTGTTTTCAATGTCCCTGCTTCTTGGTCATGTTGTTCCTGTGCTGCTGGTAAAAGGGATGAATGACAGTATTTCCCTCCTTTGTTGGGGTGTGTCCAGAGGGTCAGGTAGCCACAGAGCTGCAGCCAGAAGGCTGCATTGCATTTCCTGCACACTGAAGCTTCCATGTGCACTGAAGCACACATGTCTAGCTCTAAACACTGTTCTTTCATTAAAACAGAGGGAATGCAGGTAAGGATCCCCTACACACCCTGTTTTCACAGTTTTCAGTATATTGGAGATGGGCTCTGAGAACCATTCCTCACCTCTGTGAGGTCATAGACAGAAGGATGAGCAGGTACAGCAGAGAGAATGCAAATACATATTGCAGTCGAAGACAGGGTCAGGCTCAAGTCAGATCCTGCTCTGGATTTCAAACTTAAACTAGAGTCTGGGGAGACTGCTTTTCAGAACTGAGAACCAGATTTGAGAGGGTATGAATAACAGTGATGGTATTGGAAGCAATGAGCTGAGATGACTGTTTGCTATTTTCTCAGGATCTAGAGAAAAAAGAACAAAATGGAAATAAAGGATAGAGAGGAGAGAGGACGATGTAGGTAGCAAATACTCATCAGCTTCAAAATTACCAGGAAGGCATGACAGTAGGAAAAATCCTACAAGAAGATATTACACTGTCAGCAAGAAAGGGCTGCTGCAGAGGGGGATCAGCAAACAGCCTTATTCTTAAGGCCCAGGGATTCTGAATTTTAGAGAGATTAAGCAGACACATGATACTGGTGCAGGAGTAAAGTATCATGTCCAGTTCTCCCTAAACACGTGTGAGTCTTAGTACTGCTTTCTTTGTCTTGATAATATTTATGGCATAAGCTCTGTAAGAAAGATATCTAATATGCACAGCATACACACGGCCCCCATCCTAAACATAAAATAGGGCACACTTCTGCTCAGGGGAGGCATTCCCCTGTAAGAGTAGCCTGCTTTACAGCTCCAGCACACCACAATACTACATTGTCACTCCCAT
Source organism: Pyrocephalus nanus (assembly GCA_038380795.1). Lineage (NCBI taxonomy): Eukaryota > Metazoa > Chordata > Aves > Passeriformes > Tyrannidae > Pyrocephalus > Pyrocephalus nanus. The sequence continues at coordinate 42,436,765 of CM076265.1, read as the reverse complement.
GCCATTTGTCCCTCCACTCATTATCAGACAAACAGTAATGCACACAGTAAATGAGCAACGGCTAAAGGGCTAAATGCTCCTCACTGCTTTCAGGCAATTATTAGTGTATTATGTACCCAGCTTCCTTAGTTGAAATGTCTCTGTCTATCTTTGGGAGCCCAACAAACCACATCATACCCTAAGGATGTTTAACTTCCTCAGCATACTGCCTCTTTCTGCTAAGCCAGCTAAATGTGAGGTTGGCCTGCTTTCAGTATGTGACAGTCCAAATTCGGACTTAACTGGCCAAGTTCAAGCAAGGTATATGCCATGCTCCACAAAGAAGAAGAAGATTAAAACTTAAGAAAATGTTAAGTCGAGTCATCTTAAATCAAGGAAATGGGGCAATGCTGTAAAAGGGGAAAAATTATTTTGAGCATATCTTGGAAAAAGTCTGGGACACATTCATAATGGCACGATATTCCTCAAGGGTTTTTTCTTAAAGGATATGCAGACTGGCGCTAGCCACAAAACAGCAGGCCAAGAAGGATTGTGGGAGGGAGAAAGAGAAATTTGGGACAAGAAGAGAGGGTGGTCTAAAGCAGTCATGTGCTAGAAGGCTGAAAATAAATCAGCTCACAAAATTCACACTGTTACGCAACAGTGTGTGAGATGCACATGTATCCCCAGATCTGGTCATCAGTATCAGCAGCAAAGGCAGGAAAATGTGTCAACTGTTGTGCAACTGCTTTCTGCTTGTTACCTTAAGAGGAAACTGGAAATATGAAGATGTATTTATTTGTATATGTATTTATTTTAAATTGTATAAAAGCAGTCTATTTGTATAGGAACAAAGTGTAATTTCAGTACCCTTAAGCGTAATTACTTGATTTCCTTGAGCTGTTTCAAGTGTGGTCAAGATACTCCTGGCTCTTTTCTAGCTATTGGCTGATATATTGTACTGCAACTGTACTACTGTTCTTAAACTGGTCTTAAAATGTGTCTATTTACATTTTCTGTCTCCTACAACCAGCAAGCTACCCTCATGGCAGACACATGACTCTGTGGTGTGCTTCATTCACTCTACTATTCTTGCACAAAATGTCTTCTCAGTAACACTGAGAACCTCTTTGGCCACATACCTTCTGCTGAAAACAAAACAAAACAAAATAAAACAAAACAAACAAAACAAACAAAACAAAAAAAAACAAAACAAACAAACAACAACCAAAAAAAAAAAATAAAACCAACTAAAAATCCATAAATCCATCCACATCCGTAGTGTGTTTCTTTCCCGGACATATTTTCATTTTGCACAGGATGTCAGGTTCCTCTGTCTCCAGCTGTCATTCATATTTCAGAAAGCTGCTGGGACTGAGACAGGAACTTATTTCACCTAAGTTTAGATCCATAACTGGCAAAAAGGGGGACAAGAAGAGGCCATATAGTGTTTTACTGCTAGTTTGCTGGCTTTCTGTTGATCCAGGGCAGGAGCAAATGAAATTGAGCAAATTGAAAGCAAATGTCTGCTGGTGATGCAGGACCTTCCGACATAGGTTTAATGGATATGGATCTGATTTTCAGAGACAGTATTAATGCAGAAAAACCAACACATACTGTTACTGTACAAGCACTCTAAAAGAGCAAGGAGTCTTTTGGGGAATACCTCAACAGCTAATACAAAGAATGCATAACAGAGGCTGGCCTTTCTGGCCATATAGAGGAGCTCTCCAAGTCAGTGTAAGTGTATGTCAGTAGCTTAAACTACCATCACTGTATACATACACAGTAAATAAAAAGAGGAAGCTGGCAGACAGGCTGTCATTTTACCAGTGCAGCCATGTTCAATCAGTTAAATTCAACAATTCAGCACTTTATTCAAGTATAGTGACACACTATATATATCCAAACTAATACAGTCATATTAAAATTCCTCTAAAGGCTCTAGCTAAAGGGCTAGTTTCCCTTGAACTTGAATCAAAGATATGATGAGAAAATGTACAGCTTTTTTATTAGCAATTATGAGGGTATTCATACAGTGCTGCTTAAATATTATCTTCTAAAACTGATAAAGGGTAATGTAAGGGGGGGTTCTTCAGAGAGCCTGAGACCAGAAAATTAAAGCTCTTAATTACAAGCCAACACCCAAGAACTTCAAGATCAGACTCAGACTAAACTCTGTTCTTCATACCAATATTCATCCCCTAACATATATCCCTAAAAAAAGTCTACACATCATAATTCTCTATCATATTTTTAAAGAATTTTAAGAACATTTCATGCACCAGTTAGTTCAAAGATACTGTGATACATTAGAAGTTCAAAGCTGCAGCTTCTCTTTTTCCTTTCATACCTCATTTTAAGAAGCAAAAGTTAGGAGAAGGAAAAGTTGCATACAATTTAATATTTCTCTTCTCCAAGGGTTTGCACTTGTTGCTCTTACCCCAAGACTGTTGTAGAAATTCCTTTAACACAGAGAAGAAACAATATAATATACTGTACTTAGGGTGGTGAAAGAGACAGATCATATATTTGAAAGAATATAGGAAAAGTCAGACTAAGAACACTATGTCCACAGAGTAGCAAAGGTCAATCACCCCCAGCCACCAGCAGCTGCTCCCAGTTAGCTACCATCCCATCTCTAGACAGCATCACCATGGGTATGCTGCTATTGCCAAGAGAGAACATGAGCAGGTGGTGCACTAGTACCTCTAATTCATCATCTTAACCAGTGACATATAAAAAGCAGTGAAACATAAAGTGCTATTAGACCTGAAAAGCTGCCGTAATTGCAATTGCATCGCTAACTAACCGTTCAACCCCATGTTCTGAGTAATTAGGGTGATGGTTTATGACCAGCACTTGGTGACCCTAGCAAAATGTAACAGGAGATTGAGCGTGACGGGTGGGTTGGTAAAGAGGAGGCAGGGGAGAAGATGTAAATTACAGCTTTAAGGAATCACCTGTTAAAAAGCATGTGTCCTTCTTTACCAAAAAGGAAACAGTTCCGCATATCAAGTGGATAAGGAAAGAGGACTCAAGACAATGGCAAGGTGACAATCTCTTACAAGACTGTTTTTTACTTTTTTTTTTTTTATGTCACATATGGATTATGTGATTTTGCTCTGACAAGTCAGCATGAGAAAGAAAAGTCTAGCAGTTAGGCTTTTGCAAGATAAATTCTGTGTGCTTAAATGATTTGAGAAAGATGTTAGCTTACTTCTTAGAATGAAAAGGCTGATGTTGTAAGTCACCTACACTGCAGCTCTGTACACAGCAGGAGGGGACTGGGGGAGTAAGCTAGTGCAAAGAAAGAACCACCACGGAGGCAGGAGAAGCCATTGTTTCTTGCCCTCCAGTGCAAGGCTTCAACAGTGAAGAATCTGAGAAGATGCAAGAGATGGATATGCATGATTTATTTTTTTCTTCAGCAGTGAAGAAATCTGCTTTGAACTCTAACACAACTCAAGCTAACTTTCTTGTTTAAAATCCTACTTGAAGTCCAATAGCGATGTCCAACTTATCCAATTCCTTTCTTTTTTTTTTTTTTTTTTTTAATAATTCTTTCAGTGGGGGTGGGAGAGAGGGTTTTTGACTAAAAATTGCCAGTAGTGGTGGCTTTCCCACACTGCAGAAAACTGAAATGTGCAGACTATTACTTATCTACATTTGTCTAGCTTAAACTTCCAGTCACACAATTATGTCCCACTTTCACTTTTAAAAATTTAAAAGCTCTCTTTTTAAATTGCTGTCTACCATTTCTGTAGGTAACTGCAGATTTTTATTGTCACCCCACCATCCTATAGAATCACAGAGTCATTAAGGTTGGAGAATACCTTTAAGACCATTGAATTCAAATGTAACCTAACACTGCCAAGTCCACCACTAAACAATGTCCCTGATCACCACATCTATATGTCTTTTCAATATCTCCAGTGATGATGACTACCACTTCCCTGGGTAGGCTGTTGCAATGCTTGAAAACTCTTTTTGTGAAGAAATTTTTCTTAATATATAATCTAAACCTCCTGTCACAACTCAAGAGCCTTTCCTCTCATCCTATCACTTGTTTGCTTCAGAGACCAGCACCCACCACACTACGTGCTCCTTTCAAGTAGTTTTAGGGAACAACAAGGTCTTCCATGTTTCCTCTTTTTCAGGTGGATAACACTCATCACTCACTGACAAATTTTCCAATCCTTTTACCAATTATCGTATTTAAGAACTAACTCCCTTCTAGAATAGCAACTGTGAGCATTAGAATTGGATCTTAGTCATAATCATACTAAGATCAGATGCATTTTTTTCCCACTCAGTATTCTCCTGTTTACATATCTAGAGAGTGATTTAGTCCTTTGAGCACAACATTATCCTGAGAACTCATTTTCATCTGAGTAACAGCCATGACCCCAAAGTCTTTTGCAAAAATCACTGCTTCCTAAGGTACTTTATAACGATACCTTACAGTCTTTGTTTTAAAACTGATGCCTTTCAAAATAGACACTTTAAAACGCATCTTGTTCAGCTGCCCTCAATTTACAATGCAATTCGCTCTAACAGTGACATTTTGCCTCTGTATGTTTGGACTAACCTTTCTTTGAGCCACTCATTACCAGGTACACTGTGAAGAGGATTTGCAGGACACCATTTTCATACACACACACACACACACACACACACACATCTATATATACGTTTTTCCTCTCCAAACAGCTGCTTAAGGTACAACTGTACACTCTTATCATTCAGAGGATGTTGCAGTACAGGTAGCAGTGGCATTGTGAAGAGAGAAAATAAACCACCTCTGCTGGATAAGGCATAAAGAAGGGTCATGCTGGGAGACTAGCTCAGCAGAAGGAAGGTGGCATATATGACACAGGAATGAAGCAGGAATGACCCTTCTCCACATTTCAGGTAACCCACCTCTGGGTCTGGTTGCCTCCCTATATCTGAAACAGCAAGCTCCGAGACTGAAATTGCTGTCCCAGGATCTGCATAGAGGGTTTGTGGCAAAGGGGTGTTAATGGGGAGAAATAAATCTGACTCCCACGGAGGGAGAAATGATGCGACTGCATAACCTATATTTTCCTCATATAAATTTGATTTTTCATGGAGAAAAATCCAAATTGACAGTCCCTTTGTTTTTTGGTAAAAAACTCAGCACATTCTGATAAGGGAAAGTAAGAGCTTTTTTCTGCTGAAGAAAATATCCATTCTAATGGGGAGTAGAAGTTTCTATAGCCTTGTCCCACCTGCCACACAGTGGTGCATGCCACATAACAGCATGCCTAGGGAGGCTGCCAAAGGTAATGACATTTCCTCTGAACCCTTGAAGGTGGATAAAGGGCACTTGGTCCTTTCCCTGTTCTCTCTGAGCTGTCAAAGAGATGTGCTGCAGCCATAAAACAAGGCACGGGTTGCTGAAAACTTCGCAGCTTTGGGGGAGCTTGTTTCCATCCTCCAAAAGTCAGAGGCCCACAGGAAATATTGTGGTAAGCACAACATCAAGACCAGAGAGGGAAAAAGTGTGTTTCTGAGCCGTTTGTTCTGAGCCAACTGACAGAATCCTAAGTGGGAGGGTGAGGAGCACAGGGTGCAAAATTAGCCTGCATTTAAATAAGAGACATGTGGGTTTGGAACCCCTCCCTCCTCTGTTTAAACAGCCCAGTGCTGCTGTGAACAAAGCCTAAGAAGATTATGTTCTGTGAGGATAATCTCAGCTCTCTAGTGCTGTCTTGGCTTCAGAAATACAGCATTCCAGTTTTCTCTCAGGGTCATTTCTATCCTTCCCCTTCAGCTCCTATATGCTTCTCCAGCTACTCCCTGATTTCTGAGGTGAAATTTTTTAATGTTATAATTATCAACGCTCCTCGGATTTTCCTGCCATTCAGGCTTGAGAGGGCCAGACTCCCCACCTGAAGGTAACAGGATTAGGTGTCAAGCAGCTTTCTCAGCAATCTAGGTACCCCTTTGGAGAGCAGAGGGGCAGTGTTCCCTGCGTGCATGGGGATCCAGCAGCACAGAGCACCTCACTGCCCACCCAAACATGTTATCTCACCTGTATCTTATCTGAGCATTAAATAATGCAGAAAATATTCCAGCAGCTAAAATACTGAGCAAGGGGTAATGATGCTATCACTGTGGCTGAATGTGCAAATACCAGTGCAGATGGATAACATTTGTGGAGAAGATGAGCAAGATGAGAGAGGATCCCTTTGATCTGCCCTGCACAGTACCCATACTGGCTAAGGGCTCTGTCACTTAGGGGACAGATGTTCCCATCCTGGCACACAATTTCCCACTCACAGGCAGACTCCCCTGCCTTCCCTGCTGCAAGAGTGCAAAGTAGCCTGCCTGGCAGGTACTGTGCACCAAATTCAAAATGTTGAAGCCTGAAAAGTGGCATCTGTTTATGCTAGGCTTGAATTTGGCTCCATGCCTGCCAGAAGACTGGAGAATATGCCATGTAGGGTTTTGGCTGGACCTACAGGTAAATGAATGTCAGGGATATTTTACACATCTGAATACACTGTGTAAAGTATGCCTTGGCTGCAAATATTGTTCCTATATTTTGGGGTACATGTTGCCTCATTTACATCTACCAGTTGTATGTGGAACAGAAGCACAACTACCAAGAGAATTGATAAATAAGCAGGAAGAAAAACTGAGGAAGAAAGCAACACAAGAACCAAGAGCAGCAATACTAGTAAGAGCTGCAGCTCTCTCCCATGGTAGGGTCTGGGGTACCTGTAAGCTCATTGCACAGGATGGGCACAAATCTCTTGACTTCTCTGTGCCAAGACCACAGGATTGATCTTGTCCAACTCCTGCATGTTACAAACACAATAAATAGCCTGTGAATGCACTTTCTTCTTCCTCTGGTCTAGTGAAGGTTAGTCTGCATTGCACTTGGTCTTACTGTGCTACCTATGGTGTTTTGTTTGGGGCTCTGAACATGGAACCCTGGCAATGACATGAAAGAAACACAGCAAATAACCAACATCACATATATAGCCCAAACAACTGTAATTGTTCTTTGTGGTACCAAGTCCAACACCAAACAAATTCCTTTGACTTCTATGGATGTTTGACCTGAATATGGATTATATGAATCACCCTGCATACCACAGGCTACAGAGAAAGTAGAGAGACAGAGGAACAAAACAAACATGAACTTCACCCTCAGGCTTAAAAATGATTGAAAATAGTCACTACAGTGCCTCATTCTATCTTAACCCCACTGATGTGGAGGGGCTGCACCAACACTTCCCAGAGTCTTTTCTATCCGAGCTCAGGGTGGGAAATTCCAGTTCCTAGTAAAGCCAAACAAATGCCCAAATTAATTTAAAAAAAAAAGTTTTGCAATAAAACCACTTATTCTAATTTAATTTCTTTTCCACTGACACATTGCAAAGCACAGCCAGGAACACACCTGCTGCAGGAACACCTCAAGTGCATTTTGTGAGATTTCCCTCAATCCCAACAAAAATAGCCAAGAAATTATCTAGCTGTTACAAAGTGTCATTTCTTAAAACACATTAGAAAACTCTTAAGAATGCAATATATTCTCTATAGTCAAGAACTTTCAATTCAAGATACATCCATCAGGATATAACACATTACAACTGATCACAGCCCTCCTGAGGTGGCAGCTACACATAGAATCATTGAATCAACAAAGTTGGAAAAGATCTCCAAGATCATCAAATCCAACCCTTGACCCAAAACTGCCATAGTTACTAGACCTGTTGGAAATCCCACGTACCAGGCAAGGTGCCAGCTAAACCACTTCTGTCTATAAATGTCCCTAGGCTTCATGATGCACAAGGTCCTAGTGGTTGGATGTATCATGGACCAGCTCCTTAGTGCAAGTCTTTCATTTTCCTCCTGCAGCAATCAAGCTCTAAAGTCTCAATGTCAGGCATTAGAAAAAAGATCAACAAGGTGAGGTATGACATCACTTGGTGATATATGACATAAGCATGTGCATAGGTGAATGTAATTCTCTGTGTGTGTATACATGCAGACACAAACACTTAGCAGACAGAGTTTGCTGAGAATTGTGACCCTCCCAGGCCCCACAGCCACACCATCAAAAGAGGAGCACTGCCCTAGCCAAGTCAGGAGAGAAGTACTAAAATGACAGCCTCTTTACATTTTTTATGAGGTTTGTCTCTTCAGTGTCTCTGCACCTCCAAAAAGCCCTCTCATCACTGCCTCAAAGCCCATGTTGTTTCTCTCAGCTGATTAGGAAATCTCATTCTTGCTTGTCTCCCCTTTTCCCTGCCTGTTCCTGTGCCCTTGGAGTTACTGTCCTCCAGCAGCAAAGGTTCTATGGTGCTCTCCTATTATACTGTCTTTCCCAAAAACCTACTACCACTTGTGCTGTCAGTTACCTACAACTATTGCTTCTGCACCATTCACTCTGGGCAGTCAGGAAAGGTAATTTTTGCCAGGCTCACTGTTCCTCCCACTCCAGCCCAAGAGGAAGGAGTATGCACTAGGCCCTGGGGAGCTTCCACATTCCCAAGTCCATTGTCTGTACTCTAAGTCTGTCCCAAATCCAAACTAGGGCAAGAATGGGTATATGTTAACCCTCCCACTTAACACCCTAGTTTTCATGAATGGAAAACCTGGAAAAATGAAAGGATGCGGAGGTGCCACATGATCTTACCCTGGTAAAAGATTCAGATGACTGGGAGACCATTACTTCATGGTGCAATGCAGTATACATGCAGAGTAAATTTAGCTACAGCCTGACATTCTTGCTTTCCTGCTTGTAAACAGAGATAATCGTGCTTTCCTAATTAGTGCATGAGTGTTGAGAATAAACATCACAATTCTTGAGGCACATCTTAGCATAAGAACAAAACTCACAGAGGCACAAAACATCTACAGAGGCTGCAGCAAAGCTTTGCTTAGCTTACAGAGGACGTGCTCATGGAAGACTGATTGCTTCCCAAATGGAAAAAAAAATCTTAAAACCATAAAACCTCCAGAGTACATCTAACACTACCAGATAAACCCTTCCCTTCCTTCCACAAGCTCTTCTGACCTCTCTTTTTAACTTTACTAGTCATCCTAATACATCTTAACATCAGTATACTTTATATGTACTTGTATACTTTACTAATGCCAGTTCGACAAAGCCATTGTTTCACTGTATTTCCTCAAGGCATATACAGCTCAGCCTCTTTCTTTCCTCCCAAAATCCAAGCTTTAGATGACTGTCTGTGGCTATACAGGGTGAAAGCCCTGTATACATCAAATAATTCAGAACTAGAATAAACATCAGCACCTAAAACCAACTGACCTCTTAGTCCCTGAGCTCAGATCCATTGTTTTCCCAGCATTTGATGGACCAGGAAATCAATCTTCACTCCAATCACATTAAAACTCGCAGGTTCCTCAGCCAAATTCTTCATTAAAGCAAAACTATCCAGGGGGTCAAAACAAAGAAGTGTGTGTTTGTTTTTCAAGAGACAAGTGAGATAACATGGCAATTTTATTTATGTTTTCTTTGTAAAGAATTGCTAATGTTGTAGCAAATGATGGCTTCTAACCTATGCAGCACAGGAGACTCACAGCAAAGAAGTTTTAGTGAGCAAGTTGAATCCTTTTGGCAAGTTTATTCACTCATAAGAAATTCCTTTCATTATTTAGTACAAATAAAGATATACCTTCATGAAAGGCTTCTGCTGCTCATGCTACTCACATTCATATTTCATAACTAGAGCCCTTTGCCTGTTCCACACCAGTGTGCAAGAGGGGTTCTCCTCTGAGACTGCTTGATTTTCAGAAGAATATTGGGGTTTCATACTGAATTGCATGGATGGTCCATCAGATTTTGCTTTCTGCTTCTGAACCCCACTCAGAGAGTAAGAAGAGCTTGCAGCTCACCTGGCTCATCCAGCAAAGTGAGGCACCGCACGGAGAGACTCCTGCCTGACCTCTAGTCATTAGATAATGACTTAAGCTATGTGATTTGAATATCCCTCTGTTAGAGCCCAAATATGACTCTGAGGCACATTCCTCCAAAGGCAGGGAGTGAACTGGGACTGTAAACAGGAATTCAGACTCTCTCTACTTTAACTGTACATAGGAGGAAAAATGTAGAGACCCTATATATACCTTTCCTCTGTCCATGCCTGCTCTTCTCTTACAACAGCACTAGCCTAACACCATTTTCAAAACCCTCAAAAGGTTTGCTGCTGGGCTCCAAGAAAGCTGGGTGGGAGTTATTGCATCCCTCCTCCTGCTCTATGAAGATGGCTACACACAATCCAGGGTCTTACACCAGAACTTGTTACTATTTTGAGTGAATGTATGAACTGGGTTCTGCTGCCCCGTGGCAATAGATGATATAAAGACGTAGGCTTTTGTTCACAGCACAAACTGATCCTTTCTTTTTATATCTCTGCCCTATGTTAGTGGCTGGCCCTTTGGTCCTATGTTATTTAAGACTGTGAGAACTAGATGCTGATCATTTGCTGCCTGATCCTTCACCGTCCATCTACTAACAGTCAAGTAGTCTTTGCTAACTCATCCGTCCTTAAAACTAAATAATCCTTTTCAGTATCTCCCCCACTTACCATCTTCAACAGACTGCATCTTTTTCCCCCAGATTTTGCCAATGCTAGGAAAACACAGAGCAGAATTGTGTGCTCTGATTATGTCCAAGCCAGAAATTCTAAGTGCAGAATTCACTAGGGGAAATCACTGCAAAATAAACAGATGAATAAGATACTCCACATTTTGCAAGCCTTTAAAAAGCTGGGCTGGAACAGAGTGGGCAGGAACTAAAGGGCTGAGTGCCAATCGGGATAGCTGAGGGGTCTGTTAATTTATCCCCTAAAGATTTCCTTCTCCCTTAGGTTGTAACTAATAACACAAACTCCTATCTAATGCTACTAATGCTATTATGCTGGAAAGCCCAAACCCAAGGAGGGAAAAGGCGGTGTCTGGCAGCCAATACCAAAAATCAGCCAAGATCAGAAGCAGAGCTTGTCTTCTGGCTATATGTATGGGATAAACGTTGACTTCATTTCCATCTGCATCCCCCATATTCTGCTCCCCCAAACCCTCCCAGTGCCTCCTCTTCCAAAACTCAGCTCTGTTCACGTTGAAATGATAATTGTTAATTTATTCTGCTTTTCTGGTTGCTGTGCTAACCCACAGCTTGTGCTGCTTGGCGTCTAAGCAGCTTGTCCTGGGGATATGGTTAAACCTGCCTTTGATCAGCATTTAATCCTTCAAGGTGCTCTGGGGGCTGCAGTTTAGTTTCTATGTGAAAGCAATAAGAAAAGATGGAAAGGAAGGAACAGGACTCTCACTCTTCTTCTTCTTCTTCCTCCAACCCTCCCTCCTTCCAAAAGAAACATGTACCATGGACTGAGGTCATTGTTAGAGTGGATGGAGGAGCTGCTCCATGGGCCTGGCCCAGATCTGATGCATGTGAAAAGCAGAAACCCTGGCCATCAGGAGCCTAATCTGTTCACTTCCACAGGTAGCCCAAAGATCTGGGTTATTTTGTTCCTCAGCTAAATATAAGCTGCTTGTTAGGGAGAGAAGATTATCCTCCCCTCCCTTCCTTCAAGCCTTTAATCGAGGAGAACAAGTAGAGGTAGAATTTTTAACAGATGGGAGCTAAGGCAGTCTTTCAAAGTAAATAAATAAAAAGTAACTTGCAGTTCCTACACACAGCTAAATATGCATGTCTAGATAAAGACCTAACTGTGGGGTAGAGCCATCTGCAGGGATGCAGAAGTTGCAGAAGGAAAACAAGGGGAGGAACTGGGGAAGAATTTGAGAAGGCAAGACTAGACTGGATGAAGCAAGCCAACTGATGCCAAACATCCCAGATAAAGCTACTTAAAACAGGGTTCACTCACTGCTCTGCGACAGCATCTCTAGGAAAACTGCTCACTTAAAATCATTTAAAACTAAGAGGTGTGACGCCCACATCAATGTATTGCCATGGTATAGGATACCCTCAATGTGGAAAATGTCCCATCCTTTAAAAAAACTTACTATACTCTGACCTTGCTAATCAAATAGCAGCATACTGTCCACTTGTCCCCCATATTTTTGGACTCACAATGTAGAGGTCACAGAATGGTACTTCTCAAGCTCTCTGTACATGGAGCTTGTTCCTCAAAATGATCTGGCACACACTTTTTTGTTATTAGCTAGATCTCGTCAGCCAAGCTCTTGGTGTAAAAGAAATGAGATACAGTACAGTTTCTCTATCTACAAGCTACTTCTAGGTACCGATCAATGTAGTTGTCTAGGAAATGTATCATCAGGATATTAAAGTTGGTTACCATTCCCCAAGTGCTCAAGTTACTCCATTTGAGACTAAAGGTATAAATCCAAAAATAGATGGAACTATAACAGGAGGATGCTGCCACTGCTACCACCTGTATATGGCTTGGTTTAGTAAACCTGAGATGCACTATAGCTCCTGAATTCCACTTGTTCTGCAATAGAATTGTTTTGTGCCCCCGATGAGATGCTTCTTTTCTCTAGGTCTCAGTACCGTCATGATATTTAGTTTCCTTATGAAACTCACTTTTCAGTGAAATGAATTAATGATATTGTCCCATTTCAGTAGGATACTTTTAGCTGGCTATAGACATGTAAACATCAGTGAAATTGCAAATAATAATTTATCGCACTTGTACTTGCTTACAGCTACACTATTATAACTCTGTATGCTCATGTATTTCTGCTCTGTAGCTGGAGATATGAATAAGGATTTTAACCTACCACTCATCAGATAGTAAAATGCGAGTCACTTACCTAACCATATGCAATTTTGAAGTACCAAATAAACTTCACTGATTGACCTAAGTCTTGCAAATCTTCATGCTGTGACACCATTACTAAAGGACTGCCAGATGAATGTGCAGAAAACAAAGGAAAATCCCTTAGCAGTTAAATACATGACTTGTTCAAATACCACATAGGAGAAAAATTTCTCATCTGGTATGGAAAATAATTAGGAGCATGCCAGGCCCATTTAGAAATACGTTAAACTCCGTGTTAACACTCCTTTTTATCACATTTAAAACATGTGGGAAATACCGATGATATAGGGTTAAACTGGTATCTGGCATAATTAGAGCAGATTCCAGGGGTGACTGTAAAGACAGGAGCTCCTTGCCATCCGCTGCTCTCTGCTCCATAGCTCTGAGCTGCATCCTTGCATCTCTGCTCCATAGCTCTGAGCTGCCTCAGGGCAGGTGAGGAACAGCCCCTTCCTTCCCTCTTCTGTTGCTCCAAGCCCTGCAGCCTTACAAGAATTCTCGCTTTCCCATCTCATGTTGTGCTCTGCAACCCTAAAGAAAACACTGCATTAGCTCTACTGCAGAAAAAAAATCACTGCTACGCTTGGTGTGCTAGCAGAAAAGTAATTGAGAGGCACTTGAAATAAAGAGTTAAATCAATTATAAAAACATGTACAAATCCCTCTAACTGAGCTTCAGCTTTCCTTACCCATTTTTTTCCTTCTCAGGCTTTTTCAATGTAGGAAAAAAACGGGTAAAAAAAAAATAAAGCCAGCTAGCACAGCAGGAGCTACATGCTGATTAGAAAACTTTTGCTTTGTTGGGGTGCAGGTTTGGGGGCGGGAGCAAATGAAGCAAATAAATGGTATTAATCTTTTAAACCTGAGAGTTTTAGCTACTGCATTAAAAAGTTGGCAGTGGTATCTCTAATCCCAAAGCCCAAGTACATAGTATTATCCAGCAGACTGCATTCCCACACTTGACACCTCCCTAAAAGCTTTCCTTCATGTGTGCCAGTTTTATTTGCTACCTGGAAGACTAAAAGAGAAAAAAGAGAATTTTCTCACTAATTCTCAACCTTAGAGCAATTTTGCTCCGTTCCTTGAATGGCAGGGCAAACAGAGCACTATCTTTAGAAAGCCTTTGCTTATTCAGTTATACCACCTTGCTTCGCTACTAGCCCTGAGTCCAAACCATATTACTTAACAGAAGCAGCAAAAGCATTCACTGGTGGTCTAACTCTGCTTTCCCTGCCTTGCCCTGGGGTGTGACTGCCTCTCCTGTGAACCCTGAAAGCTGACGAGCAGTTCACAAAAGCATGATGAAACAGTGCAGGCCAAGACATGGGGAAAAAGTCAGTATCCAGGTAAGCCTGCAGGAAGAATTTAAAGAGTCAGGATAAAAATAACACAATTGGGACATAGCCAAAAATGAGGATTAACACTAGACAACATCAGTGACGATGAATGATGAGGATTCCCAGTTGCACGTCTAATGCCAAAAATATCTCCACAAGTAACAACAACCTGTCCCTAGCCCCAAGAAGAGTGAGCTCAGCACTGAAATGCTGAAACTGCCATTCCAGATGAAATCTAGGTCCACACAGACCAGTACGTGTCTATGACAGTATCCAGTGTCATATCCTGTGGTGAAAAGGCAAATCCTTCTGTAAGAGGGAATTGATGTAGTCTAGTAGGACAACTTATGCAGCTGGAATACACAGGAAAGATATCAGACACAAAATCTTATTCAGGTTAAAAAAATAGTCTGCTATATATCAGGTTTATCAGTGATTTACTAACCTTGCTTCTTTTACACACTAAAAGCACTATAGCCACAACAAAATTATTAGCTACAATCTGCTCTAGTAAGTTTGGGGAAGATGTGCTCCTGTACCTTCTATCCTCATTTCTGGGGATAAGCCTTGAAACAGCAAGTTTCTTATTCAGAGTGAAAAACCCATCATATTGCATTGTCAGTAGCCACTGTACAGCACAGCCTCCCCAAAAACATGCTGAACCACCTTCTTGGTCCTCCACCAGAGGGATAAGGAAACACCACACAGTTAAAAATAGAATTTGATACGTTTTGTATCATTAATATTGATGCTTAACAACTCCAGATCTCCTGCTCCTTTGTGACTTCATCCATAAATGCAGTATTTCTTCAGGTCTGCAAGGAAAATGATAACTGTCCTTTGATCTTGTCCTCTCCTGAGTTACAAAGTAAGATTTCACATTAAGATTTGGGGCCAGGGACAAACTGCTTGGAGTTTTGGTGTAGCACGATGTACTGAATGTATTATTTTTCCAAGTCACAGCTTCCCTTGGATTCTGACACGGAAAGACTGACACACCGGATAGACCAGGGAAGAAATTAGATCATATGCAATCTGTTACCTTCTCTTTTTCTTTTTTTTAAAGACACCTGAAGCAGATAAAAAAACAGAGGGGAGGGGGCAGATCCCCACTGGGCATAAGCTGCCATGGCTCTGCTATAGTCACTGAGTAGAATGAGTCACTACATTGATACCTACTGAGAAGTTGCCTGTGTATCTTAAAATTTTAACACCAGAGTCAACATGAACCAAAAGAGAAAGCGGCTTTCACCTCATCTGTTTGGACCTCCAGCCTAATGAATGTATAAGTTCCCGAACGTGCTCACGCCCGTACACACATACGCACACACACACTTGCTAAAATTATTTTGGCTGAGTCAGAGAGGCACTGCAGGATCCATCTGCCCCTGCTGATCACCCTTCTCCTCCCAACCACCCACCTTCTGCCCCAGAATATGCCTTGCTCTGCTGCCACACTTCTGTGTCAGGCACAAAGTCCCCAGAGAAAGCAGAATAAAAATAATAGGTCAGCTTCCAAAAGTCAATTATCAACCTTCATTTTTTTTTTTGTTTTTTAATCTGCAAGGTAATTGGTCCACATTCTGCTATTACTGGTATCAATGCAAACCTGGAAGATTGCTCTTAAAGACAGCAGAGTAGACCTAGGATGAGAACCAAGTATTCTCCTGCTGTATCTGAACCTAAAGCATAATTCAGCTGTATGTAATATACATTTTTGCTTTTTCCTGTGCACATTGCACTAGTTCATGAACACATTATTTAACCTTGGGAAAAATCAGAACTTTCCTCCATAAAGTATTTCAATCCACAGAGTTTTTTAGACAGAAGTGTCTAAAAATTGGATTTAGAGGAAACCACAGTCGAGAGGTACTTTGCCTGGCTGTTAGATGAGGAGAAAAATCCTTTCATATTTAAACATATAACAGCTCAGAAACAGACAGTGCTGGATATCTGTGAAGGTACCTTATACAACTCTTTGTATAGAACTCTCTCTCCTAACTGCAGAAGCCAGTTAAAAAGATGATTTCCATTCTGTGAAAGACTAGGGTTTGCAACCTGAAGTGAAGAATGAAGAACAGCAGCAGCAGTATCCTCCTCAGATCCCAGCACAAAACATACACCACAGGCAAGACCTATGCATTGCCCTCCACTGTAGAGTGCAGCTTTTCAATTTTTTTCCATTAGACTAAGCACTGGCAGACACTAACAAACCAGACTGGAGAACCTTTGGGAATTCTCAGCTGTGTCATTGACAGCAAGAGAAGTAATCCATAGGTTTGGTCTCCCCTGAAAATCTGGCATAGATGTGGTTATTTCTAAAAACAGAGCTGACTGTGGTCAAAAGCCTTTGGGGATTTCTGCTGGTTTGGGAAAGTTTAATAAGCAAGCAAGCTGGGCAAAGGAGTAAAATGCTTCCAGATTACGTCATGAATAAACACAAGGTTATTCAACTCAATTAACTTAATGCCTTCTTGTTCCTGTCACACCTGTAAAAGCTACTGATCATCATCTAAAGATATGCTTCTCTAAGACAAGCATTTTTCCCATGCAAGGGATGTTCATCATGGTTAGACATGAAGGACTATGCTGTCCCTCCTCCCCTCCCTGTCTCTGCTTCCTTTGGCTGTGCTCTGGTGCAGATTTTCTCAGATAATACAGTTGATTTAATGTTTTAGAACTAAAGACTTCCTAAATTGAAAAATAGTGTTTTAAAAACTGCAATATTTCACTTTTCAACATTTTTTCATTTTACAACATTTTAAATGTTAATTCTATTATCAAAATATTATTGGAACTGTTATCAAAATTATTATACTTTGTAAAACCCCTTAGAACATAAAAACCAAATCCATTCTGAACCCTGTTAAACAGAAAAAGCATCAAAATCTCTATATTAAAAGGGTAAGTTGAAAAACATTTCCCAGCCCAGCTCTTTGGAAAGGCAGGCAGTTAACTCTCTCCCTCTCCTCTCTCCTCTGCAAATGCAAGTAATGAAATGAGGCTGGCATTCATTCCATTTCATCACAACACAGACTGAATTTTCCACAGTCTACCAACCTACCTACCTAAAACCTATGAACCAGTGTTCCTAGAGGGCTAGCTACTTACTTGTCCACAATTTAATGTACAAATTATGAACTATACAGCTTACGGACACTCTGAATTAACTGCTTTATTTGGGCACATTTTGCAGGAAGAGATATAGAATGCTAAGTGGTCCTGACCACATGCATAGAACCACTGCTGCTACATGAACATATCAGCAGTAACTGCTTGGGTCTCTACCCAGAGCTATTTAAGCTGTGAGCAGAAAGTCCAATGAAAAGGAATTAGGGATCCTACTTGCCTTTTACCCCCAAAATGTAAGTGCTAGTGAATAGGCGCACATGAAATCAACAACAACAGAAAAGGAGAAAAGTAAATCCTTTTTATAGACATGAATTACAATCTTTTTAAAGTGTAATGGTGCACAGCTCTCCCTCTTGTTTAAATGCTCTCTGGGACCACAGCCTTACACAGGTTCAGTGTAACAACTAAAAGGTTTGTCAAGTTAAATGGAGCCAATGATGGCTAAATCTCAATCCCCAGTTAATCATTTGCTCTTGCCAGCATGGTAAAGCTGAGCATCCCAAATCTCCAGGACAGTAGTGCTAATGGAATAAGCAAAAAAGTCAAGTGAGATGCTATCTGAGTCTGGCTGATGAGATTGCAGTTTGCAGACAACCCTGGCTTATCTTAGATGATGAACTATCAGGGATAAACAGAATGCATCAAGTCTGTTTCCCCAAGACCTTGGCTTGCTGGTGGTAGGGGAATATGAATAACATCTAGGCAGCTCAATATAGATTAAATGAGGAACTGGATAAGATCATGCTGTTAATGAATATGCCCTTTAAAAATATCCCCAAATACCTAGGCCAATAACCACACAACACAAAGGTTTAAGCTTCTGGTATAAATTATTTTAAGGCAGGTAAATTAAGATTAAAATCAAGGACTCCACTCTAAATATACTGTGAATATGCAGACATGCAGAATTTATTTTTAAAATAATACTCAACTTTTACATAATTGAAAGCTACTATGCACTCAAAATGCTTTACAGAGCTGGATCACTATCACAGTTCTTACACACAGGAGGAAACTGCATTATTGGCTACACTTATAAAACCAGAACATGCAAGATACACAAACAGATCCTCAGAGGCTGCTCTCCTCTGGATTCACAAACACAGCTATGTATCACTGATGTTAGCAAGAAAGAGTTTGGTAAGTAAGACATAGAAATCTTGCAAAATGAAGACAAAGTGTTGTCCCATACAACTGTGATCTCATCAAAATTATGTATTCTATTTCACAAATGCCACTGAGAAACAAATTTTAAAACATCTAGTTTAGGTATGAAAATCCACAATGAGTAGAGACATGCAAGGAGTATTCATTCATGCAAATGTCACTTCATTACATGTGCCTGAACAAGGTATTGTAATGCATGGCATTAACATATCAGATTGTTTATCCTAAACAATGTTCTGCCTAAAACACCGACTTGTTTGGGCATTACATTTATCTACCTTTAAACACCCAAAAACCATGGGCACCTAGCAATGATGGTGGGATTCAGGCAAAAGTTTTCAGGCTTTCTCCAGCAGCAGGTTACATGACTGAAATTTCTTGGTGCAGAAGTAGTGCAGAGATTCACAAGGAAATCTCTTCATAACAGAGTCAGTGATACATTAACAAGTTCAAGACTACAGCTAGGTATGCACTGTGTTCATTTCACAGTGGCAGTTAAAAGAATACCATGACCTTTTAACTGATGTATGAAACTGCTCCATCATCTTTGAAGGCTTTTTCTCAGAATTTCACAGACACCTATTTCAATTTAAAAATTCCTCTTCAATTAAAATCCCAGGTACAGAGTCATAATACAACAAACATTCAGTTTTAAGCTTAAAAATGTCAGAAGAAGCATGGTTTAGAACATGCACTTCCAGAGCCCTAGTTACCTACAGCTAAGGTCCAGAAATATTTCTCATTCCTCCTGCTGTTCAAGCCACACTGTATCAAGTACAGAAGAAATAACAGCAACTATTTTGGGAGCCTTCCAAATGGATTAATGCTCGTGTAACCCGGGCTTTCAGAATGGTTCTAATGGCATAGATGTGAGTTTTTGTTTGCATTTGTGTCCATATCTTTTTATGACTAGAATTGGTTGAGAATTTTCTACTGAAGGGTAATTCATCAGAAGTAAACTATTTATAGGGATTGTTCTATATTCAGTTTGAAACAAGTTTAGGCATTACAATAAGGTTTCAAGTTTAATTAAAAACATGTTTTGTTTGGAAAGCTTAATAACTAAATGCTTCAAATGTCAAAGAGTGAAACTTCTGCAGTGATGATGTTATACCCGTGATGATTAAAGGATATAAACAAGCAAGATTTGCCTTTAGAAGACCAACCAGTATAGAAGGAAAAAAATGGAAAGCATAAGGAACATAAACCCTATTCAGATCTAAAAGCATAGTAGCAACTTTCAAAACTACATGCAGGTTTAGACTAATAGTTCTGAATTTAACATTGTTATCTAATAAATTATTCAGTTGGAGGAAAGAGTTACTGCTATCTGTAGATCCATAGGGAGTGTTACTAGCAATAGTAAGTCTCTCTCCCTCAGTGGGACAGAGGGAGAACTAATTATTGCCTATAGGATATGAAGAGTTTACAGGCAACGGGACATTTGAAGAAATACAACATACAAAGAAATACAACATACAGTAAATCAATATTGCTATCCTGAGCCCTTGATTTTTAGAGTCTAGCAGTTATAAAATTTAGTTTCTAAGATCTTCCTTCGAAACTGTTTTGAAGCACTCCCTTGAGGATCAGGGCTGATAGGTTAGAGTGGTTATTTGTGAAAAATATTCTCCCCCTATTAACTGGATATTTCTATTTACTGAGTGTCTGTGTAAGTTCACCATGGTACATGGCAGATTTCTGGTCTCACCAGCTTTGTTTCCCTGAGGACTTTTGCAAGCACTGGATGACTTTGCAACATTGGTTCATGTGTTGGACCACGTGTTAAATCCAGAGCTTCAGATGTTTACTGTGACTGATGTTTTACTATGACAACTATAGAAACCAGGCTGTCTGTGGCTTGGTTTCATTAAGTGAATTTCGTTTCTGGTGACAAATTTGGCAAGGTTGTTGAAGAAGTAGTCTGAGGGTACAGGCATTGTAAGGTAGGACTAAGTTTTGGGAGAACATCTTTTAGTGATATTAGTTTTCCTATAGAAGTTTAACAGTTTTCTCTTGAAATTCCTGCATATGATGTTTAGTCGTAAGCAAGTGTATAAAATGGTTGTTGAATATAGAGAAAGGGATCTATTACTGTTATTTTGCATCAGGTGCTTGGATGTTTCGCAGAAAGATATAATCTATCTCCCTTGAGCAGTAACTGTTGAAAGACAATACTTGGACTCATTCTCTCTGAATTCCTTGAAACAGCCAGCTCAACATTTTCAGCATTTTGGAGGTTTCTCCACATTCTAAATGGAAAAAAAAAAAAGAAATCTTGAATAAAATAGATGGTACAGCTCTTCATTCTCTGTACCCTACTCTATTCACATCATAGGTTACAACAACAAATGGAAGTCCTTTCTGTGTAGGCCATTAGGTCCCTTGGCATCCCTTTTCTGCTGCTGAGTCTGACAACTACTAGAAAAATACAAGAGAGCAATAAAGATTTTCATCTGAAGTTGGCAAAGTGTAAAGCTGAGGCTTAAACTGGGATCCTCAGGTCAGAGCTACTTCTTTAGATATGCAGGCACAGACTATGACAGCAAGGGAACTGACATAACCTCTAGCCTGCTGAGAGCAAGGTGCCAGCACAAAAGACTCTACTTGGCCAAATGTCTTCTCATTTGTAATGGTGAAAGTAAGATCAGACTGGTTATGTCTCCCAAGCCTAGGAAATACACAAGTATTTCAACTCCCCATAACCACCTGGGAATTTAGAGCATGCAGAGGTAAAGCTTTGATCTGCATCGAGTGACAGCAGAAGGCAAGGTCAAACCATGACCCATACCCACAAGTTGCTGTTTCCATGTTCCTTGCTTAGACTACTCTGCTTCTTTCCCTGTGGGATAGTCTTATCTGAAAGCTGTTCTCTAGAAGGCTTACATTAGTTTAGATAAAAACACTGAATAGAAAGGACTTACTTCTATCCACCATGGACTGTTACTGAAACACTGTGAGTACACAGAAGCTGTTGTTTGACACTAGGCACAACAGGCTTAATGTCTATAAAGTTTAGAGGCAGAAGTAAAAACATTTCTGGCAGCAGTTAACATGGCTGAGGTTGTTATTACTAGACACAAATGCAAATGAAAACAGTTTTTCTGTAAAGCAATGCATAGTCTCTCTCACACACATACACCCCCCCCATATTTTGAGTTGTCAGAAGTCCATGATGTGGGTTGCTACTAAGAACAAAAAGAGGTGTTGCTGCCATACACACGTATTTCCCCAACTATGTCTTATTTTTCTACCTGGAAATTCCTTCTCAGGAAGCTGGAGAGTTGTGTACATGTGTCTGGCATTTCTGGAAATCCAGTTTTTCAGTGTTTATGCACAGGTCAATGCTATAATGGATGTGCAGTGAGCCAATTATTTTAGGAAGATCCAATGCACAGGCACTGTACCAACAACCTACCCACAAACAATAAATTTTTGAGAAAAAGAAATAAGGATTTGAGACACATTAAACTCAGAGTACATGAATGGATTAATCATGATGGTCAATGCTTCTCAGTAGTGTCAAAGTAGTGATGCATGTGCCTCTTTTCCCTGTATGTATTTCAGCAAAAAAATCCTAGTCAGAAACACAGCCATGCCACCAAGCAAGAGCAATATGGAAAGTGCACTGGAATGGATGCCATCAGTCCAGGCTGTACTGTCAGGTTTGACTTTGTGCACAGCCACATTCAGATAACCTAAATTCTATTTACCTCCAAAGCCTGTTAGGTGCCTCCAATTAGACACCCTGATAACCTGGAGGGAAATGACAGAAAGCGGTAAACCCAGGGACAGCATAACGCCAGCTGTTTAAATGTGGTGACAGTTTCTGACTCAGCAAACTGCTTTCCCTCTCCATGTCCCATTTTCTCATCTTAGGATAAGAAATACAAAAATTGTTTTTTTTTCCTCTATCAGTTCTGTGATGCTCTGAAAAGCTACATAAAATGCTTTGAGATAGAAATGTAATAATAGCTAAGCAAAAAGTTAGTTTAAGAAACAGACTTACTAATAAAGAGGGGCATATGAAATTATTAAAATCAGTATAAAACTGCAATGAGTCTCCTTCTCAGTTCTTTACAGCACAAGGTGATAAACATTTGTGAGGTCAAGGAAAAAAACCAACCCTTCCTTGGGATATACAATTAAACATATCAAAGAGGTTATCTGCATCCATCTGTAGCATCTGGCACTAGCCACAGTCAAGAGACAGAATACTAGACCAGATGGACCAGTGTGTATGGAAATTCTTATAATCTTCTGTGATTAATTTCTTCCTTCAGCTTGGATATGTCTCTTCAAATTGTGTATCAACATCTAACTAAAATTGGTGCTGACATATCATTGATTGTACTGTGAGTTTATCTGCAACTCAGCATTCTGGGACAGTTTAGTCCCTTGTTTACCTCAACTCTAATGCAGGATTTCTCTATCAGTGAATTTCTACATTCACTCACACATTTTCCAAGCCTTGTCCTCAGAGATTACTGAGAGAGTCCATGACTCAACTGTAATTTGAACCAAAAATCTTTTTTAGTTCCTGAATCTTTGCTACTGTGAGACTGTAGCCTACAAAACTGTAGACTTTAAGACTCCAAATGATTTTCTAATAGTACAGTCTTGTCCATGAATGACAACTATTTTTCTGTAATCCATGCGAAGATGTGCAAAGTAACGGTGATGTAAAAAAACAAAGATAACAGAAATCTCGTCTTTTGAAAGGGTCACCATTTCATTTTTAGGTTTTTTGAGTAAGTTTTGTAAGTAACATTAATTATTTTTAATACTTATTTTATTTCTAAATAATTTATTTTATAAATAATTAGAAATCATTAGCCCTGCACCATAAAATGGTGACATTGCATTCTCATAACATATCAAGGACTTTGTTGTTATATTTTAAACTTCTTGACTAACTAGGATTTCTGTAAATACAGTCAAGTTCAGCTATATGAAGGCCAGGGACTGAATCATCCTCTCTAGAAGGTGCCCTTGAATCCAGGAACCCAGAAAGGTTATAGAAAAGGGTTGATGTAGAATGGTCACTCAAGCAGTGAAATGGGATAAAAAAAGAAACAAAGAGCTCCTGAAGATATGACTGTTTTGTCTTTACATAGTATTCAGAGGGAAATAGTCTCCACACACAGCCCCTAGCCCTTTCCTGAATTTGAACTCAGCTCCCCTATGGACATGAATTAGGGATAACCCAAAGCCTCAGCAGAAATATTAAAACCAGATACTGCTTCTGAAGTGAAGTAAGTTTCCCTGAGGAGAAATACTACACATATCCTTATATACACATGCAGGGGTGCCCCGACAAAAATGCCCACTGTTCAGACACTGCATTTGAACAAACTGCTCCTCTTAGTCTCCTGTTGTGTAACAGGGGAGCACAGACAGGGCAAGCATACACCCTGAGGCACAACTGCAGATTGATGTACAGCCCAGCCTTTACCTGGACCTGTCCTAGTGACCTTCTTAGTAACACAAAGCATTGCTCAGCTCTCTCCATGCCCAGCAGTAACAGAATCCATCCTTTCTCCCTCCACAGAAAAAGTGCCTTGACTCTTTAGACCAATAGGAGATAAGCTAAATGAATTAAGGTCTTCCAAGAACACAGGCAATGGGAATTAAAAAAAAAAAAAAAAAAAAAAAAAATATATAATAATAAAAGGAAAAAAAAAAAGGCGCTAAATGGGTGTTTAAATCATCACAGTAACCAAACTCATAAAAACATAAGGAATACGTTGAGTTGAAGTGTAGGTCCAAGGTCAAAAAATTAAGCTAAAAGACCACTGTAAACCAAACATCAGCAACATGGGGCTCTGGTGGAAAAGATGCATATCTACACCCTTCTGCAGAGCACCTTGAAATACCCCAGCTCAGATCAAGAGGAGCTAACTGGGCAGGCCTATTGCTGAGCTCTGATCCTGCTCCTTCCTCTCTTGTTTATTTAGTGCATTTTTTCCTCTAGCTTCAAGTTGCCTGTGTTTTTTCTTGAGAACTACTTGGATCTTTAATAGTTCTTCTGATAATCCTTCCCTCCTTTGCTTCTGATCAAAGAGAAAGAAAGAATGAGAATGAATTTAAACTTCAGCCTAATTTCCATCTTCCTCCTCTTCTCTCCCTCCCTTCTTCTTTATCTTGCCAACTGAAATCACCTTGATAATTTTGTTCACACTTTTTGGTTAAATGAATTGATTGAAGAGTTGCAGACAAGATCTATCTTGTGACAGAAGCAGAAGACAGTGAAAGGGGACACTGAAAGTAGAGGCTGGGGGGACAGAGTCAGAAATTTGGGTCACTGGTCTAAAAAATCCCCCCAGATTTCTGAAAACAGCAAAGACAATTGCATGCCCATAATGCTCCTTGAAGCAGTAAATGAAACAGCCATCAGCAGCAGAAACTCAGTCTCAGAAACAAATGACTGAAAAAAACCCACTGCATTTAACCACTCAGCCCAGGCATCCCCCATGTTTCTGACAATGTATTCATGGGATGAGGATCAGTATCTCCTTGCAGCTTGTGTCCTAAAAAGTCACCAGTCCTTCCAAGGACATTACAGGGATGAATTCCCAGGACTTCACCCAAACAGAATTGCAGGAGCCATAGTACTATGATATTCCTCAAATTGCAAGGAACAAATATTCTGGCAGAAATTTGAAAATACCTTTCCAGTATATTAGGAAAGAACAGTTCTTTTCCTTTCATATGGTTTACGTCAGGATCTAACAAGACTTTCAAATCTCATCATATTTTTGCACAAAATCATAGAGAAACTGAATCATCTGGAAATGCATGATTTACCATCCTTTAAAGCTTGTAGCAGGGCTAGGGAAAATATTTGGGGGTTCTTGTCCTCATTTCTATTCCATAGTGCTGATGAGGAAAAACCTCTTCAGCTCATTGAAAAGCAGAATAGGGCTTCACTGACATCAGTGACAAAATTTCTCAACAAGGAATACACGAAAGGCTCAGATTTTGACCATTCTTAAAGCAGCTATCAAGTATTAATTAGCCGAGCAGGGGAGGCTGCTCATTTTGCCGGTGTATATTTTCCTAATGACTGGGCCAGGAAACGTAGCCCAAGTATATGGCTTGTTAAGTAGAAACTAACCTGTCTGGAATAATAATTACCTGAAATGAAAAAAGCTTTGATATATACCACTGGCATTCATCTGAGCAGAATTTGCCACCCTGATATTCAACTACAAGACATACTCTTTTTATACTAAGCCAATACACATCAATTCTGAAGCAACCACCTTATTCTGTTCCAGCCTACTGCAATCCTGGCATGTTCACAGTGCCTAGTGTCAGAAAAATAAGTTACCAGGTGAAGGAATGTTTGTAGGGCACAGACTCTTTTTTCTCCACATCTCAAATAGTTTGAAAAGAAGATAGCAAAAATTCTCACTCTGTTTCTCTTCCTCAAGCCTCTACAAGGCACTGAATACATTTCTCAAGAAAAATTAATTTCTTTGCCTTTTCCTTGCCTCTAATGAATTGCCTCTAAATGCATGAGGGGACAGGAAGGAGAGTAGGCTCCATGATGAGATAATAAAAACTGAAAAGGCATTCAAAGCCATCAGTATCTTCCAAACTTACACTGACAGAAATATGCTGGACTGCACACAGGGGAGCAAGATCATGGAAACCTGGAATAGTTTTATCATTTATTACTAAATTGCAAAGAAAAGATGATACTGGAGGAGCAGGGGTCCTCCAGCAATCCTACAGAGAGGTTATGGAAGCAGATGACTAGATGTAGGCTACATAAACTTAGGATTACTCTAGGTCCTTTCCAGGCCATTAACATTCCTAAACACTACACTCAGTGAACATCAGTGAATGACAAACTCTTCTGTGAATGACAAACTCTTCTGTGAAAGCCCAGAACATCATAATTATCAGTAGCATAATCAGGATGTAAGAAAAGCTACCATTAGACAAGTAAATAAAGAACAAAGGGAAGAGAAAAATGTTAGATTTCTACCTACTATTTCCACTTTCATCTCACCAGATACTAGAAGACCCATAGTGCTTGTAGGTCAGAAAATGTGTCTATAGAACTGCAAGTTCCAATAGTCTTTGGAGTGACACTTTCTCAGATGATCCCAAAAACTTAAGGAAGTTACAAAAGATGAAGTTCTTAATTTAATAAACACAGGGATTCCTAAGTGTTAAATCAGACAGTGAGAATCTTTCCAGAATAGACAGCCAAGTGGAGACGCTGGTAGAACCCATTTTCTATATATAGTCCAGTTAGCATAATAACCGAATCAAAATGAATCAAGTTTTTGTTTGGTTTGGGTTTTTTGGTGGGTTTTTTTTGTTTCTTTGTTTGTTTGTTTGTTGTTTTTTTAGTTCTCTTCTTCTAAAACACTTGCATTTCTTCAATGATTTCAGGTCTACTGTATCTACTGTGTGTTTTCTCCTTTAACCACCTCGTAATTGCCTTCCCAACATTATTTGGGGAATTTCCATACTCTCCTGCTTTCACAGAATCACAGAATATACCAAGTCGGAAGGGACCCACAAGGATCATTCAGTCCAACTTTTAGCCCTGCAGAGGACCAAGAGTATCATCTTGAACTCTGTCAGGCCTGGTGCTGTGACCACTTCCCTGGAAAGCCTGTTCCAGTGCCCAACTACCCTCTGTGTGAAGAAACTTTTTCTAATATCCGACCTAAAGCCCCCGGGACATAACTTCAGACCATTCCCTTGGGTTGTGTCACTGGCCACCACAGAGAAGAGATCAGTGACTGCCCCTCTTCTTCCACTCACAAGGAAGTTGTAGACTGCAATGAGGTGTCCCCTCAGTCTCCTCCAGGCTGAACAGACCAAGCGACCTCAGCTGCTCCCCATATGGCTTCCCCTCCAGGCCCTTCACCATCTTTGTTGTCCCTTTGGACGCTCTCTATCAACTGAGTATCTTTCTTATACTGCAGTGCCCAAAACTGCACACAATAATCAAGGTGAGGCCACGCCAGTACAGAGCAGAGTGCGACAATCCCCTTCCTTGACCAGCTTGTGACGCTTTGCTTGATGCCCCCCAGGACACAGTTGCCCCTCCTGGCTGCCAGGGCACTGCTGACTCATGTTCAACTTGCCCTCAATCAGGACTTCCAGGTCCCTTTCCATGGCACTGCTGCTTTCCACCATCTTATTCACCAGTCTCTGTACATCCAGGGTTGCTGCATCCCAGGTGCAGAATCCGGCACTTCCCTTGTTGAACTGCATATAGTTGGTGATTGCCCGGTCCTCTAATTTGTCAAATTCTCTCTTCAGGGCCTTCCTGCCCTCAAGGGAGTCAACAGCTCCTCCAGTTTTGTGTTATCTGCAAACTTGCTTAGTATCCCTTTCAGTCCTGTGTCCAATCATTTATGAAGACACTGAAGAGCACAGGGCCCAAGATGGAGCCCTGTGGAACCACACTAGTGACAGCTCACCAGCCTGATGTTACCCCATTTAGTCTCTGTGCTCATGAAAACCGCCACTGGGCAGTGCAGCAGTTAAGTAAGGAATCAAAGGGTTCACCAAACATGTCCAGACAATCAGTTGATGTCATGCAGCGTGATGTTAAGAGATCAAACTTTGGGAAAAAAAACAAACTTCAACTCCCCTCACCTTCCAATAATTTGATCTGCTTAATGTAGATTAGTAATCTTCCAATAATTTGATCTGCTTAATATGATGAATTTATCCTCAATTCCAAACCATGTTCCAAGGATAGCATGGAAACAGATTCACTTTGCAGTTATTAAATGGAGCTTGGCCTTTTGACTAAACCGAGGATACTGTTCTGAGCCTTCTAGCAAACAAAGTCTTCCCTCATTCTCTACCACGTGGTAGTCACAGAATAAGCAGTGTCTTTTTATAGCAATATTTTTACATCTTTCTGATTCATTCACCCTGTCCTTCGATCTTCTGCAGACACAAGGTCCTCTACAGACTGTAAAATACTTCCTACCCTCCTGTTCTCCCTCATCAAGAATGAAAAAGGTGTAAAACTAAGAGATAATAAAGTAAATCTTAGCACTGGATCAATTTAGCAATGTCCTTTATCAGCCCACTATTCATGTTTTTAACCACTACAGCTCACACCAACTTCATTTCTATCTTAATACACCATACAGAAAACCAGCCTAAATATACATCTCTAGACATAAAGTGTACAATCTGTAAATGGCAGGACCAGGCAGATCATTTCCATTAGTTTCTTATGTAGCAAAAACCACAATTTACACCTAAAGTATATAATTATATTCAAATTCTAAAAGAGAGTGTCAGAACTACTTTAAATTCATAGTTTGGGGGAAAGTCACTCAGAAGTGTAAGTAGTTATGTTTTAATGTGCAAAACCAACACACACACAGACACACACACACACAAAATACAAGACAAGTAACATATGAGAGAGATAGGGAGCTGTGGTGAATCGCAGGTCCCTGGCTCCAGTAGCTGCCTGGAACTCGGCATAGCCAGCTCTCTGCCAAAATGCTCTCCTGCTCCTTCAGAAACACCAATGCTGGGATTTGGCTCTAGAGCCTGTCCAGGCTTTAAAGCCATAACAGAAAACACTACTGGGATCTATGTTCAGAACTTGAAGGTATCTTGCTTGTCCTGCAGGCTGCTCTTTCAAGGTTCTCTGACATCTAAAGCCCCAAAGGACTACTGGGGTTTCATTAATTTCTATGGCTTCCTGCCAGAGATCTCAAAGCACACGGGTGTACCGGGGCTGCGCACCTCACCTAGGTGAAAAAAATGGTCAAGCATTTCTTTTCATGCCATGGCAATAGAAGAGAAGGAAAAAGAAAACAAGCAAAACCGGCCAGCATTGTTAAAAAAAAATCTTACATTTTTAAATGTAGAAATATTATAAAAGGTAACATTCTTATTCTGCAATATTCTGACTACATAGCTGGTGTCACATAACCCAATATTCTTTACAACTTCAATGCCTATACAAAGCATACAGCAGGATCCTTCATCTGTCTTTGAAATGCAGTCACCTTTGCAGCAGAATGTGGCAGTTGCTTGAAAAGTCAGAGCTGCATTACCCAAAAGTAGAAATCTCTCTCCACAATAAATTGCAAAGGAAATATAAGGCAGAAGAAAGCCCTGATCTAATTCTGACTCAGGATTATCCTTCCTACTTTTGCAAAATGTGCTATGAGATACTGAGCAAGTGCAAAGTAGCTTTCAGAAGAGGGCTTTTTTAAACGTCTTAAGAGACTGTACCTTCAGCAATACAGGTCTGAGCAGTGTTTCAAAGAGCACAGAGACATATATTAAATCAGACTGACAGGGTTCAACATCAACATTAAGTTTCTCATGTTCCAGATCTAAGATCGCTGGGATCTCCTTGGAACAAGTACCAGGTGAACAGACTTAAACGTCAATTTTACAGATCAATGCAAACTATTGCAAGTTGGGAATAGTTAATACTGTGCACTGAATGAGAAGTCAAAGCACTAATCAGAAACTGTTTAATATAAAAGTATGTAAAGGATAAGTCAACCAGCAACCTCATTTTGAGGAAAGAGCCTTTGTGCACACCATATTTTTCCTATGTTCAACAACTGAAAACTGTACTTTCTCAGAAGACAAAGAAAGCACAGAGAGGGCAAAGCCCAGCTCTGATAATTTAAGACTACATGGGACTTGTGAGTTCGGATGCTTAGATTTCAGGATAGCCAGCTTGAGACAATTTAAGCAGATTTTGCCTTATTTTAAAAATAATTAATCATTGTTAATGTCTCCGAGAAAGGGAACGTAAACATTCAGGCATACAGAAGCAGTAGTCTTTGTCAAAAAATTCAGCCTCATTGTTGGCAAGAGAACAGAGGCAAGCACAGAAAGTAGGCAGATTTCTAGTTTTTCACCTTTGCAGAATTTAATTGTAACCTTAATTTCATCTCTGACTGAAGTTCATTTTACTGGATCACTGACTGCTCTGTATAGAGCAATTTTTTCCCCTTTTGTTAAAGCTACCAACCTTTTCTCAAAGTAATCTCCTGATGAGGGGGGAACAGGGAAGGTCCTGCTTTGTATTGCGGAATGGGCAGTGCCGAGGACAGGGAATTAGTTTTCTATTTCAAAGAAAAAGCAGGATTGTAAGAACATAGAATCTTGAGATGAGGAACAGGTCACACTGGAGGACATACGTATTATAAAGAGGGTACACTGTTAAAGCTGTGTTTGGCAATCTTTGACACTGTTTTGCAGAATACCTGCCTATATTATGGAAACAATCTCTTGATCTGTCCAAGCATTCACTCTTATTTGCTGATTTTAAAAAAGATATAAGAGAAGGAAATGCTTCATATGAAGGACAGAACTTCTAAGAATCAACTGAGGTCTGAGAGTTATACCTATAAGATCTGGTGATTGCTCACTGCCAGTCCTCATGACAGACCTTCACGTTTTGCTGTGACTTGTGCAACAGCATCAGCAAACCTAGGCCCCCCAAAGCGAAAACCAGGAGAAACTACCCTGTGCCCACCATCACTCCCACAGCTGCCTCTCTTGAGCCGTACTCTGCACGCAGGGGCAATGTGCACCAGGCATCACATGTCGCCCCTGTGCATCCCTGCTCCCCATCCATTTAGGAGGGCCACAGAAAAAACAGCTGGAGGAGAAAAAGAGAAACCAAATTAATTAATTCATCAATAAGACAAAACATGCACAAATCTCTTCATTTTATCTGTCAACCAGAGGCATGCATTATTTATCAGCTGAGGCAATTGAGGACGTGGAAAAAGGGGCTGTGAAGTCACTGCTGCAGGCTCTGGTAAAGCAGCTGACCCAGCAGGGTGCTAAATAGCTAAGAGGAGGCAGGAGGATTCATCACATGTGAACTTTCAATAAACACAGCCCAACTTTGTTTCTTCCTCTCTCCCACAAGCCCCTAGTGAAACAAAGAGGAACCATAGCTTTCCCTTCCGATTGTTTGAGGATAAAGGTTCTGACAGTCTAGGAAGGTTCTCACATGGAAAAAAGATTTGTTCTGCCTTGCTGAAGTCCCCTGTCTGCCCAGGTTCACTCCCCTGCTGACAGGGAGGTAAACCTGTTAGAAATACTTTCTCCTTCAGAACATCCACTGTGCCAAGTTTTACATTTGCAGGTTGCAGCTCAACTACTGGAAAGCTCCAGCTCAGTGATTTCAGAATTAACTTTCATAACACCAGCACTGTAACAACTGTCAGATCTGGGCCTGGTCCTGTTCAAGGTAAGCCACAAGAAGGTTTTCCACTGATTTTAAAGGAGCACTAAACACACTCCAAACAAGTGCTCATGCCTTTTGAGACATTTACTTTTCCTCCGTGCTAGATACTAATTTGCTTCTTCAAACAGATTGAAATCCACTGGGATGTAGAAGAAAAAAGGAAAATATGTTTAGATACAAGACTGAGTCCCGGTGGTCAGCACTGCGGGGCTGGAAGACAACACAGCAGGGTGGCCACAATCTGATCTGATTCCTTCCAAAACCAGAATTATAATGTAGCCACCAAGTAGGGCAGGAGTCAGAATGAATTTTTTATTTCCCTCTAGCAAAAACAAATAATCAAAATCCCAGGAAACACAGTGAGTACACAGCCTGCCTGGGATTGACTCCTCAACACTGTTACAAATCCAAATTCCAAGGAACTCTGTTGTGCAACAGTGAAAGAAAACACAACAATAAACCATGCATGTGTTTACAAGACCAGCTGGTCTCTTTTTCCTCTCCCTCTCAATCTCCTCTCTTCATCCATCCCCCCCACCTCCCTTACTCACGGCTAAAGGGAGTTTTCATGCCGGCTTTGCTACATGGCATGATTAGGAAAGGGAAAAAACCCAAACAACTCAGACTGGCTTATGTACCAGCCTGAGCTTCCCAAGCTTTCTATTTCCCTTGATTCCTTTCTGCAATGAGGACACCAAAAAATGCTAGTTTCTCACTGAAGCTGATAACAGCTTTGCTCATGGCTCTTAAATGAGGCTTTGCTGGACTTTGAGGACAGATGCAAAAGTCATCAAAGAGAAGAGAAGAGAACTATCCTTTCTTGACCAGGAAACAGACTGGGGACTCTCCCACAGAATACTGCCTGTCAAAGCAGTATCACATTTTGTGATATCCTTCTCTCCTTTCCTCTCAAGTGAGCTACAAACCAGACTTTGCTATTCCCTTCCATCATAGAAGCACTCAGCTACAGAAGATGGGCTGTTGGAAACCCTTTGGGGCAGGGACTGGTTGATCCCTCATATTTTTTAACACAACAGGGACTCTCTCACATGGTCCTCAATTATTGCTGCAAATAACAGGACTCCTGCTGCAAGTGATTAATAACCCATAACTGAGTTTCACATGGGTGGTGCTTAACAGATGGTCTTGATGTCTTGCACGGCATTGGTTCCCTTCCCATATGGGACCTGAATGTTTCTCTTTCATTTTAGGGTGGATGTGACCTTTGGGGTAGAAGTAGGAAATTGACAGGCTGAAAGGATAGTGCCACTTGTGTGTGCAGAACTGGCTGCACACCTCCAGCTCAACCCATTTTACCCAGTGCCATTTCAGTCCTGAGTCCTTGCCTTTACAGCACGGTGCTATTCTGCAGTGCCCTGGGCCCCCCCTCCCTGCTCTGCCAGAGCACAGACACCTACATTGCATAGCTTCCTATCACCCTCTTCCAATGCCCTCCAGCAACTCTGCCAAAGTACCTCCAGCTAGCGCAGCCCTGGTCTGCTGGTGCTCAGTTGTGACCTGCAGCATCCACCTCCTGGCTTTGTTCCTGAGCCCTTTCCCTCTCCAATGAGCCTCGGCTCAGACCTGCAATACTGAGATCCTTCTACAACTCTGCCAATGTACCTATAGACTTAATTGGAGGTCCATTCATTGCTGTGCCATTTGAACTCTTCAGACTGCTCTGCTGGTCATCTGAGCACTTATCTGTGACACTCCAGGTTTCAATATCCCTGTAGCCCTGACGCAGCCCTGCCTACACACCCTCATAGTGCCTGCTGCAGCCATGTCATGCGGCATTTCAACCAACTGTCCCAGGGCTCTCCCTTCCCTTCCCCTTTCTTTCCAAGTGTTCCTGTGCCTGATTTCTGACACTGGTTCTTCTTCTGATCCCGCACAGATATGATTCTGTACCTGAATGCCCCTATGATGGAAGGCCAGAACTGACCCTGACCTGCAGTCCTGCAGGAAAAGGAACAGGCCTTCGCCTGCCTGCCTCTCCCAGCTGATGTGGCTGAAAGCAGAAGCTAAGGCACACAGGACAAAGAGAAGAAGGTGGAGATGAGAGAGAGCCTTAATGTCAGCCAGGCCTGGGCCAACTCCTCTCAGGCTGGGCAGACTTCGGGGAGCTGGGCAAGAAGCTGTGCTGGCCCGGCTGTTGAGTATTGCTCAGCATTTCAGGGGTAGGGTGCAGCATCCTACCCAATAACCCTCTCACTCCCTCTTGGCATCTCTCAGACACTGTCTTCCTCTTCTCCCTTGCTGCCAAAGTGAAAACCCACTCCCTATTATTTTCTGCCCCAGGGTTTCCCAGGAAGACACTACCAGGCACGAAGCAGAAAGCCAGGAGCAGGGGTAAGGAAACCTCACATTTCCTTTGCACGCACTGAGCTACCCGTCAACCTCACCCAGACAGGCTGCGAGCAAGCAGGCAGCGCAGGGGAGCGGCGGCGACCCCCGAGCCCCTGGCCGGCACTCCCACAGCAGGGTGCCCGGGACAACGAGGGTGGCTGGCAGGGAAGACGCGGTGCTTCAAGGACCATGTCAGCCGCTACGAGCCAGGGAGTTAGTGATTCCTCGTCAGAGGACCCCAGCGGGACAGGAGCAGATGCCTCTACGCCAGCCCGAAGAGTTCGGCGCTACCGCCTGGCGCAGAGCGATCCGAACGCACCCCAGCCCCGCTGGCCCCCACCCTCCGTCCTGCTGGACCACACCGGCCGGGAAGTTGGCTCTGGAAGAGGCGCGTCCTCAGCTCTAGGCTCTGCTCTGTGAGGGGCAAGGGAGGAGTGGGGGGTTAATAGGGAGGGGAGCTAACAGCAAAAATATGAGGGGCTGGGAAGACCCCCCCCCCCCTCCCCCGGAGTCACAGCCATCGTCCCTGTTTCCCCTCTGCTGCTTGAGTTGCTCTGTAAAAAGGTTAAAAAGAAACAAGAGTGGGAACCCACCGTGTCCTCCTCGGAGGGAGACAGGGGAGCGGTAGATAGAGATAGGCACAGAGTGGTGCTTGCTGCCGTGGAAGTGATGCTCATACTGAGCCTGAGAAAC
Source organism: Pyrocephalus nanus (assembly GCA_038380795.1). Classification (NCBI taxonomy): domain Eukaryota; kingdom Metazoa; phylum Chordata; class Aves; order Passeriformes; family Tyrannidae; genus Pyrocephalus; species Pyrocephalus nanus. Next base: position 42,402,069 of record CM076265.1, on the reverse strand, counting down.
AGACGAGGAAGAGGAGGCAGAAGAAGCCACGTTAGAGGAACTCCACACAGAGCTGACGATACATCCCCAAAAGAGGGAGCACATCCACAGGGTCCAGGTGGGGCGGCGTCCCGGGCAAATGCTGGGGTCTATTCTCAGGTGCATGGTCAAGGCACAAGACACCTACAGACGGGCAGTCTGAATTCCAGCCAAGGAGAGAGAATAACGTTCATGATGCCAGGGGACCCATGCTAGCAGAAAGGAGAGTTCCTTCCGAGGCTCTAGGGGTGTGCGTGTGTGCTCAAGAGGCAAAGAGACAGTATGTGTGCGAGAGAGTGCTAGCAGGGAAGGGGAGGGATGGGGGAAGGTTAGTAACCACACAGAGACGAATAAGACGCGCCGTTTCCCAGGGCTGGATCTACTGTGGCAGGAACCCCGCGGCTGTACCGAGCCTCCAGGAGTGCGCAGGAAAGCCGCACATGTCCGCGCGAGGGTTCTGTTCGGGTTCCTCCACGATTACGGGGTCCTTGAGGACTTTTCCTGCCTGCGATCCCTGCCTCTCACTTTGCTGAGAGGGACTATTAAAAATGAAAAAGAAGAAATAAGCCAGAAACCTCAGGTAATTATTTTGATTTTTTTTTATCCCAATTCCAGGGGATTTCAGTCGCTTCTCCACTAGCAAGTGTTGCAATGCAGAATTGCTAGAACACGCACACGCGCGCACACATACACACACACACACACACACACACACACGCACACGCACACACGAAGCGATTTGGATTGCTATCCTTCTTCCCCCGAGTCCAGGCGACCGAGGGCTCAAGCCGATTAACCCTGCGCAGCCAGCGAGGGCAACCCCAAGTCTCTGCGGGCGGTGGGTCGGTCGGTGGGTCGCGGAGCAGCGGCCGTGTCCGGGCGGCGGGGCGGGCGGGCGCGGAGCGAGCGGAGCCGGGGGCGGGCGCGGGCGGCAAGTGCGGGCAACTCGGCGGCGCAGGTGAAGCGCAGCCGGGGCGGCCGGGGAAGCGGCTCCGCCAATGGGCGAGCCGCATGCAAATGTCCCGGCCGCGGCCAGCCAATGAGGGCGGCGGCAGCGCTCCGCAGAGGGACTGGCTGACTCCAGGGGGAGGCGGGGCCGGGGGGCGGCACCGCCCCCGCCATTCACGCGCTCGTGCGGTCCCCGCACGCGGGGGTCCCGGCCCGGCGGGCCCGGGACGGGCTGAGGGGCTGCAACACCCCGGGTTCCCCGAACTGCCGCGGGCAGTGGGGGGAAACACCCCAGGATCCGGAAACCGCCCGCAGCGGAGTCCCCAGCGCTAACCCAGCCCAGGGGAGCGCCTCGCACCGCGCCGGGGAACCAGAGCCCAGCATACAACCCCACGGCCGCGGGGGCTGCCTGCCCCAAGCAGTTTCCCTGGGGAAACGCGCCCACCTGGTCCGTGCGGGGACGGGACGCGCCCGCTTGCCACGGGCACCTCCTCTCCTGCCGCCGTCCCGCTGTGTCTCGGGCGCCGGCCGGGCGCGGCGGGCAGCGGACACGGGGTACTCAGACGCGGAGCAGCGAGGGATTCTCTGGAGAAACCCCGTGCCCCCGGCCCGTCCCACTGCCCGTCCTGCGGCCGCAGCTGCTCAGGAGCAAAGGGAGAATCGGGGATGACCGCGCTCTTTAAAACTTCTTATGATTCGTAGAGATTTTTTTTCTTTTTTTTAATGCTCCTGCAACAATGGGCTGAGTCCAAACAGGTGTATCTGCACTTAATCCTCAGCGCGTAAGGGATGGAGCCAGTTTGCAACCCATAAATTATTAAATAAATACATTATCTAATAATTTGTTGTCTATCAATTTGCCTGGCAAAAATCCCCAGCCACACCGGATATGCCAGGCACCAGCAGCGAAGTGACTTATACAGGATCACTCGGAGAGTCTATAAGGAGCTTTGGAAAAGGAGACAACCAGCCCCAGGACTCACTTTGCACTGCACTGCCTCCCTCTCTTTTATTTATTCATACTAACTGGAATAAACTGTTTATGACTGTAAATTTTCTTCTTTTCCCCTCTAGATCCATGTCTGTAGGTGTGCACACATCTGCCTCAGAAACCTGATGTTTGACTCAAGTATTTCCCTAATGCAGAGGTGCAATGTTTTCGGTCCTTGATCTCAATTTGGTACAACACATCAGTAACTTGTAATGATCAGCCCGAGTTGCAGAACTAATACTTCTAGCTGAGCCTGATATGCTTGTAATTTATTTTTTAGTAACTTATGTTATAGTATAAGTGATCCAAATCAGGGGCTAGAGGAGTCAGAAATGTTTTGCTGTTTTGCTGGGTTTAATCAATGTGGAAAGCAAGAATATTACTTTCACATTTATCCAATAGTTGCAACCTAAGAATCTCAGAGTGCTTTAAAATCTTTTATTAATTAAGCCATTCAACAGCTTTAGGTATTACTTTGCTATTCTGCAGATAAGGAGACAGAGGCTCAGTCATGTTAAGCCAGTGAGTGACTAATAGACATGGGAACTGAACAGAAAAGACACCAAAAATCTCCATCCTAAACAGGACATGCTCTTAGTATAAATGTTTGACTGATTTGGTGACCATATTCTAGTCTTAAAGTGTGAACATCATCTTTCCTCACAATGGGGCTGGAGACAGGACTGAGTAACCTGTGGTGCAGGTGCCTGCTGGACAGCAAATTTGCACTGCCATACACAGGGCACAGAGCAGTTTATCTATGCAAGACAGATATTCCTGGCACTGAGGGTTTTTTAGGAAACTGAAGTTGCTGCCATATATGTGGTGGGATGCTCAGAAGGATCCTGTGTTCGTGGGGAAGAAACCCCCTGCTCCTATCTGGGAGAAGAAGAGGAATACAAGCTTGCATAACACTCTTCTGCTGACCCATAAGTCGGTACCCTTGAGTCCCTCTCCACAGAAGCCTTGATTTTCTCTTAGTCCACAGTCAAAGTACTTTGAAATATTTATTGTGCAGTTAAACTGTAGGGAGCCTGATTTAGGGGAAAGGGGGAAGGACGTATATTAAATACACATCACTGAGTAGCTTATTTGTAAAATACAGGAAATCTGAATACGTTTCAGACCCAGCTAGTTATTAGCAGTGCAGCAAAGCAACAAAGATCTGCCTCCCATCATTTTACTTTTTTTTTTTTTTTCTCTCTGGCTACAGCATTATAAAAAGGACAGAATGCATCACACATTACAGAATCAGTCAAAGGGACTACAGGTCCTACAGGTCTAAACATTGAGGACTCAATGCTGCTTCTCCAGAAGGCAGTGGGGGAAAATTCATTAATTTGGGTGGAAAATAAATATGACTTAGGAAATGGAATAATAGAGGAAAGAGATGGGATATACCCCTTGCCCCTTTCCTGCAACTATTTGCCCTGAAAAGAGAAGAAAATAGAAGAGGTTGTTTCTTTGTTGACTAAACTGTGGTAGCATCCTTCAGATCTTAGTTCCCCTTTAACAGTCCAACATGCTCTTCCCCATATTCAAGCCCCTGTTCATGCTGGGCACCTACCTCTTGGGCTGCTGCGGGAGGCAAAGCCCTCAATGGACAACAAATTACTGAGCTCCAAAAAAACCCGCTGATCCTTTCCCTTACTCAATCTGCCACCAGTCCTTCCTCACATACAGAGGTATCAGCTTAGGTGCAGGGGATCTTCAAAGGAGACTAGCATTACTTCTAACTGCCCTGGCCAGAGATAGAAAATGCCTAGGTAGTCCATAAACAGGAGAAACAGAGAGCTTCTGTGTATTGTCCCTTGGATGGGGAGTTGTCCTGTGTTGTGCCTACCAACATTCCTTTGCTGCAAACCATTGGGCATTAGGCAAAAATGAGGAAAGCCAAGAAAGCCAAACTGTAGGAGTACACCATAAAAAGAAATAATAAAAAATAGGAAAACCTATGAAGCTAGCTATAAATACATCATAGGATTCTAGTGACACCTTGAAGTACTGGAACTTCACTCTGCTTTGCTTTATTAGGTGTTGGTGGATGTATTTACTGCCCTGTAGTTCATGGGTGACTCATTTATTTAGCAGCACCACTGCAGGCAGAGGGCAGATTTCAAATGCAGTTTTCCTAGTTGGATGGCAAGGGAAAGTTTAGTCATAAGTGATGTTTCAACAACATTATTGCCACCAGATTTACTTCAAAATAGGTTGGCTTTGTTGTATTCATATTAGTTTAGTTAATCTGGGTAAACATACAGTCTTTCTAAATGCTCTTATGTCTCCAGAACTGAGATGGATGCCTTAAAGGATAATGATTCCCATCATATGCTGCTCCCTACAGATATGAGAAAAGTAGTCTTATTTCTTACATTTCGTTTACTAGAAGAGCAAAGGGCCACCATATTTTGCAGAAATGAGATATAGTAAAGCAATTGTTTCTGAGTTTTAGAATTTCAGAAAGAGAGCCAGTAAGCTTCAAGCCCAGGAAGTTTGTACTTCACCTTATGGTGAAGTACCTTTGAGGGAGAAAGTACAACTTTATGTTTCCTATTAAATCTTAGCTGTTAATTACTTTGCTGCACTCAGAACTGAAAAATCAGTGCTGCTTTAAAATCATAGATCTCTCAAATTGGATTCAAAGGGGAAACTCCATTAGCTTTTAGCAGTACAGGATGCCTGACAGAGAGAGGACAGCTCTGCTTTCACCCAGTAGATGCTAACGAGGTACAGTGTTAGCTAGTGTTAGCCATAATAAGGTTAAGGAAATAAGGTCAGCTAGAACAGCCTGTCACCCAAAAGCTTTTCCCAGACTGAACTGTTTCTCTCAAGGCTCAAAAAAGTTCAATTTTTTTAAAAAACATACTTTTCCAGAACAAGAAGGAGGGTGAGAATAGGTTCCGCTTATGACCTTAAAATACAGTTTTAAATAAAATAAAATAAACCAGTGAGGATTGCATGCTGTGGAGAATTTAGCAGTGACATATAGACACCTTTGTCTTTAGCAAGGTTCCTCAAATACTGCTGGGGACAGCAGTGGCCAAAAATCTGGTAAGTTCCTCAGCATTGCCAGCAGAATTAACTGCTCTGAGACTAGTCCCTGGTGCCCCACTGTCCTTGTCATCACTGCCTCTCTGCAGGCAGCCTCAAGAGGCAGGACCTAGCAGCACCAAAGAATTATCGGTGTTTGCTCATCCAGAGCGAAAGGGAAGGGTTTCTCCAGGACAGGGCTGAAAACCATGCATGCAGCTGCTGCTATGCAGTACTTTTTCTGTGTATAACCAACTCGCTGCAGTCTCTGTAGTTCTCAGTTTTATTCCATATCTTTGGAGGGAAGGGGGGGGGGCAGGGAGCAACCCATTCTCAGAGCTTCTGTACTTTTCTGTAGCAACCAGTTAGTCCAGTTACCTACAAAAGTTGATGCATATGCCTTAGACATTACCAGTAACATAGGGAAGGTCTTATTCTCTTCTCTGCTCAGCTCCACCGATTGCCACAAGCAACTAATACAGAAGCTCTAAAGCCTAGTGTTCTTATTTGTGTCAGGGTGAGTAAACTCAACAGAACCCGTAGACTGACATCAGTGAAGGGAGATCTGACCCTTGATGTTCATTTGTGAGAAGAGAAATGCAAGCTGATAACAACCATTTAGCCTAGGCTAGCAGTAAGTTAGCCAAAAGCAATAGTAACCACTGGGACACAAATTCTTTTCTATCAAGCATCCAATTTAAGGGCCAAAAATCTTGTGAAGTTCTGACTTTTCTGACACACTAAGAGTCTTACGTTGGTGGAAACAAGCAAGAATCAGTGGGTGGGCACAAAAATGCAGTAAAATATCTCGTTTCGATAAGTATTAATCAATTATAATTGGCAAAGAGGCAATGTCAGAATTTGCTAGTGCAAACTGACAATAACATGTTAGAATTGCCCCAGTTTGCTAGATAATGTATAAAGGACAATCCAGTGTAATCAGCACTATGCAAACTAACACAAGCTGAGAGTCCCTTCCCTGGAGAGCTTACAGACTTGCTGGAAAGGCATGAGCCAACATATGTCAGAACAGCTTTACAAGCAAACAGTACCTTTTTTTGGCCAGTCTGCTAGTCTGTGAACCTAAGAGAACAGAAAGGCTTATATACTGGCACAGTGTTTTCACATCTAGTCCAACTGCTTTCAGTCCTGAGCTTTAGAGTTTTTGTTCACTTCTTCATCCTTGGGAATTCTCCTTCACTGAATGTCCTGCAGAAATACCCCTGACTGCCTGCATAGGCCACCAGCAAGCATCCTCTCTCCTAAAGCTTCCTCAATAATTAGGACAAGATCCTTCTCACGTTTCAGACCCTCTACTAGATCAGTAATTATGAATGGGCTTTGTGTTAACTAAAGGATGCCTAGGTTTAGTTTATTTCAGTCAACATGAGGAGGCTCTGTTATTCAAGTCTACCCTTTTGTCTCACAAACTCTTTAGTCCCTGCCCCCCTGGGTACTGTATCAAAGTGGGCTAAGCAAGCTCTGCTGACAGGCAGACTCTTGTCTTACAAGAGAAAACAGATCCTGTGTGGCTGCATAGCTTTTTCCTCCAGGAAGGCTGGAACTGCCTCTCTCTCTTTTACTCTCAGTAGAAGCTGGGCTCAATGGCAGCTGCTCAAAGCTTGTCAGGCAGAGAAACAGAACCTACTTCCACTTCTTGTATCACTTTAGGCAATAAGACTTTTATCAAATGTTTATTCAGACTCAGGAAGATTAGAGAAACCAGAAGACTGGCCAAGTTTGAAAAAATCAGGGTTGCCCACTGCTTGACCTTAGATAATTATTGAATCACCAATGATGGAAAAGAGCCCAACAGTTTAATTTTCTGATGTTTCTGTCACAGAAGTCACACTTCTGTACCTCTACCACCTGTGTTTCATTAAGGATACCAGTATAAAATGTAGGGGCCTTTAGCATGTGCTGAAAAACTAATTTCCATCATTCATAACAGCCTCCTCTAAATGCTCTGTGATTAGCCTGATTTTATGTTGAGCCAAATTCACCTCAAGCATAACTCCTAGCAACTTATAGATGCAAGTAGCAACTATGCTTATAGAAACAAAAAGATATGTGTACCTTGCTCTCCCTATGTTTGTAATCAGTGTGGGAACTCTAGGGTGAAGGTGAACAGCCTGTTTCCAGCCTAGGTGTGAGCCTTGCCTGGGATAACACACTGCTGCAATCCCTTGCCTTCAATGACTCTCACAGCAGCTTGAGGTTAGATGTATCGGCATCACAGAGAAGGATGTTTTTTGCCTACTGTATATTGCCTGCTGTAATTTTGGCTGTACCTATTCTGCAGATCTAGATTTATATCTCCAAGGTCTGCCAGTCCAGCACCTTACACACTAGTGCTAAATATTAGCACTGCAGAAATAACATTTGTGTCACGAATTCTTAGTGTGGAAGAAAACAGTTGGAAAACTATTTTTTAAGAGTTCTGAGTTCTAAAATTTAAATAGCACCTGAAAGGCTAAGGTAGAAAGAGACAAAGACAGAGCTAAAGTATCTGCTGAGATAAATAGGGAACTATTTTAATTTTACCCATGAAAACACAAAGAATACTTTTATTTTCCTTTTGCACTCAAAGAAATCTTGTCTGACACAGAAAGGAAAAGCTGGAAAAACTGTTGCTTTTGCTCCTTTAAACTGACTTCTGTGCTAATGAAAAGCGAGTTCTCTAATACACAGTGTGCACAGGCTCCCCTCTGCTTCTCTTCTCTCTTCCATCTATCATCTTGCCTGGCTTTTGCTTTTAATCACCCGTTCAACTCACAGCAATAACTGCCAGGTGACTGGTGTTTGCTGTGGTCACCCAACCACCAAACAAACAAACAAGAACTAAAAGAAAAGCAAAGAAAGATATAGGGGGGGAAATATTTCAATGACACAAGTGTCTCACCACCAGACAAAAAGCAAAGTGATTCCAGTGGCTCCCTCCTTGCGTGGGAGCTGGTGGTACGTGTAATTTCCTAAGATGTATACCTTGTCAGTGTGCAGAAGAGGAGAGAAAGAGAAGGTCATAGCAGCCAAAGCTAAAAATTGGAAGGACAAAAGAAGACACTGGGGGAAAGAGTTCTTCTGCTTTTAATCCTGACAGACCCCATGCTGATGGTCTGTGTCAAACAATTACTGGCTAAGGCATAACAAACAATAAAACTGTTAGTCTTCTCACCCAAAGGAGACACCCATTTTTACATATGGTGTCTGTGCTACACAACCTACACAGGGTGGTACACAGTACATAGTCCAGTTGCTCTCAACTACAGTCGAAATGAAGTTTTCCTCTCCAAGTAACTAGGCTAATAATAGACAAGTCAGCCAGGTACCTTATGAGGCTATGTAGTCCAGCTCTCTGCACCAATGCAGTATAAACTTTACCTACAACACTCTTGGTGATATTGTCTAAATAGCAATATACACCAGTGTTCAACTTTATCAGCAGAATAATTTTTTTTCCTTCTCACAAATCTGCCGCAGTTGAAAAATTTGCTTCTGACACCTTTAAATTACAAATGCATTGATTGGAATATAATTAATATTAGCTTTCCTTGTGCCCAGATATAAGCATACTAAAATATTGTAACTAACAGCAGTATATAATATATTGCAACACTGTGATGGTATATATAAGCATTTCACTAAGTATGTGAGCAACATGACCATCAAACAGGCAAATAAGACATAGTTAGTTGTTTATAAGAGGCATCCAGGTAACAAAAATTTGCAACAAAGGACAAGATAAGCATAAGGGATGCAAACACACAGGGCATCCTGCTAAACACACAAGAATCATGTCTGCAGTAAAAAAGAACAAGAGAAGCAGCACTGTTAGCAGATGAAGATCACAGTTTTGGTGATTGAAAATAGCATTAAAGAATCAAGTATGAAAAGGGAAATTGGATATGGAAGACAACAAGCCAGCATCACTTCCAGCTTCTCTCATCCTTCTCTGCTTCTCACCTCTTCTTCTGCAGCTAAATCCATCAAGGACTGTAGCTGTCAGTTCTAACTCTAGAGAATCAGCTCTATGGCATTGTATAGTCACAGTTAATTTAGGACATAAATATTAAAGAATAACAGTTTTGTATAAAAAGCCATAACTAATGATAACGATTGAGAATTAACTATTAGCATAAAGTCTGTTGCTACTTAATGAGTTCAGTAAAATTTTGTTTTAAAGTTTAAAACTGATCTGTTTTACCAGTGTTCTAAACATTCCCTTCCTAGCAATCTGTAATTCCCCAACAACATATACACATATGTTTTCAGCTGCAATAATGCAGTCTGCTATTTCTTGCCCTATCATAGAAGAAAAATCCTTCCTTTTTACAGATACCATTTATATATTTGAAGACTTCTGCTATGTCACTCCTCCCTAGACAAGGACATTTGCTATATTGTTCCTTAGAGATCTATGGGGTTTTGACTGTGCTCATTATTGCTGGTTTCCCAGAGATGTTTTCCAAATATCTACATTTTTCTTGAAGTGCCATTCCTCAGACTGGTTGCAGTCCTTCAGATGTAGTCTCATGAGCACTGCATACACAAGAACAATTAATTCATGTATCTTATTGGTGATACTCCTTGGTGATACTTGCAGAGAAGAAGGGCTCATATTAGCAACCTGGTAGCTACTTCCAGCTTTACACTCTGTAACATGGAATATATGGCAAAGCCCTTGTTTGCGGGTTCTCAAGTCTTTTGCACTTAGATTTTAAAAAGTTTTGCAGCTTTCAAAAAATTCAGCTTAGGTCACTGTAGCATTACGCTGGGATGAGTAGTTGCACTGCACCAACTACCTGTTTCCTGCTGATATATTTAATACTACTGAGGAGAGGCCCTGGCTTCAAGGCATACAACACACCCACACACACACAAAAAAACCAGATGAAAGCAGAATACGCTGCAGATCCATTTGCAGTAACTGATCAGAGACCTTACTGGGACACTTGGTCTCCAGCAGAGCAGCTCAACAAAAGCATGATAGAGAAAATAAATATAAGGAGCATGAACTCCTTTAAAAACACCTCTATCCTTGTGAAGCACCTTACTGTCCTATCATTCCCTGGGTCTCAAACTCCACCCACACAAGCTTCTCCAACACTGCAGGTCTCCTGTGACACCAGCAGTTTCCTTGTCTTGCCAAATCCTCCAACTCACCTGCAATTCAAAGAGTGTTTGTACTAATCACATGGATGCAAAAAGCCTGCTTCCTCAAACAAAACACTTCCCTTTACCCAGCATCCTTGTCTTTGAGCAAAATGAGAGGGAATTCATATAGAGGGAAGCACCCAGCAGCAATAAAATCCCACTGGAGCTGCAAATGCAACCACCAGAGCAAGTGCAGTTATCAGGAGTACAAAGGCTTTAAGCACCAGACAGCAGTGAAAACTGGGACATGGAAACAAAGAAAGGGGAAGGAGTAGCGCTCTCCCTCACTGATAGGCTGTATACAACAGATAAGGCCTAAACTGCTACCAGTATGGATGTACTATCTGCTGGACAGGACTGACAGGAAACTCCAGTAACTCATTGTAAAGTGCCAAGGAAAAAGCTAGCGATAGGGAAGCAGAGATTATGTTTAAAGTTGTTAGATGCATACAAACACAGGTGCATCATGCACACATGCACACACACATTTCTGCTTCTCTCTCTCCTCTGTAGACTCTTTATCTCTTCATCAGACCATTGGCCAGGGACAAGTACAGAAGAAATAAAAAAAAAAAAAAAAAAAAAAAAAAAAAAAAAAAAAAAAGGAAAATAGGGAAATGCTTGCATAACCCATAGAGGGAGCTCACTTGAAGAACCACACTTTTTTATTTCTTCCTTTCGAATTTTGAGCTGGTCATGCAAAAGCCATCTGCACCCTGGACCAATTCATCCTTTAAGTCATCTCTTAAGTTATAACTAGCTCTGCATAGTTTTAACCAGATGCCAAGTTTCGCCCTCCTCTCCTTTTTATCAGTCACCAAAAATGATCTGTCAGGATGGCAACACACAGTCTGTCATTGACTTGTCCAGGGTACTGGCCAAATCATGGTAAGGTACTGTGAGGGGGAATAAAATGTGAGTGGTCTTCAGAATGACTAACTGTGAGTAATTTTGTTGCTATCTTCATCTCTGCATCTCCTTCTGATCTCCTCCTGCACAGAAATCTGAAGGTAGCTATTCTGTGACAGCCGAAGCTACCAAAAAAACCCTGAAGAGGCAGAAAGCAGTATGTGATCAACAGAGTAAACAGATACACAGGTGCTCTGTATAACACCTTTTCTTGCTACTTATAACACCTTTTCAGATGCTACTTATCCGCTACCAGCCCCTACACTAGATGTTATCACCTGAAATGTAGCAGCAGGCAGATAAAAAGAGGGCATCTGATATTCCTGGCTCCCTGAAAAAATGTTTGTTCTACAAGAAGCAGAACTACAGAAATAAGTGAGTAGGAAATGAGGCTTTATGTTTCCCCTTTGTTGTGTTATGTGTGCCCTCCCCTATTCACCATAATGTCACCACATGACCCTCAGTCCCCCCCGCATTCTCTCACACTCCCTTCTCTTATGTGCCTAGATTTTTGTCATATTTCCTTATCCTGCTGTAACACCTTTCATTTCTTTTCCTTCTCGTGTCTTGCTTTGGGCAAGGAAACAGCGGTCTGTGTTGTGGCAGGTTTGGAGCTGCAAGCTGCAAGCCTAGCAGCTGGTGGACCAGCCCTCATGCCTCAGCAGGGTTGAAGAACAGATTCTGGAGGAATTCAATATCTCTGGGGCTTCAGTGCTCCTGTTAAATGTGGTGGCAGCAGGCCAGGCAACCAAAGGGGCAATGGCCTGTCAGAGCAAGTGCAGAAGCATCATTTCCCCAGAAAAACAGACTAAAAAACCATTGTATTTCCACACTACTACAGTATTGTCTCAGCCAGTGCAACAGCTGAAGGTGCAGGATGCTGGCTTCTCACTATGGGCTGTATTGCAAGAACCCTTTTGTAAAGGGAGTACCAGAACCAAAGGCTGTGGTATGGGAGTTGGGTAATTCAGCATCTTAGATCTGTATCACATATATATGCTAATGAAGCATGTGTTAGTTAAAGGGTCACAGAAATAGCAGCACCAGAAGGAATCCTTCAAAGGTGAATAATTCTGTGCCACTTTGATCAAGCACTACTCTCCACTAGAAATGGGAGACAATAGGACCTAGACCAGCTGGAACTCAAGGACAGAGGAACCGCTCCTCTTCCCCACCAGCAAACATCCCTTTGGTGTCACAGCCAACCACTGAATAGAAATCACATGAGAGAGAGAAATAAATTATCTAACGCAGTTTGAGGTAGGAGGAAAATATTACACAAAAGTAAATTTCAAAACTGCTATGACAGCGTATTTCCAACTTCTGCTGAGGAAATGAGTGGCCTCTGAGGGAAGCCCTAAAGCCACCTGGTTATTTGTGGGTTCTATGAAACTCTTTGACCCATCTGAGAACACAGCTGCGCTGGGCAGGGCACGTCTCCAGGATGCAGGACTTCTGCCTCCCTAAGATCGTGCTCTATGGGGAACTTGCCACTGGCTGCCGCAAGAGAGGAGTCCCAAAGAGGAGATACAAGGACTGCCTGAAACAATCCCTTAGCCTTGGCCATATTGATCACCACCATTGGTCTACTCTGGCCTCCAATCAGGAGGCCTGGAGACACACCATCTATAACGCTGCTGCTGCTTTTGAGAACGCTTGCAGGATCACTCTCGAGGAGAAAAGACAACGCAGAAAGAATCGCATCTCATCTATATCACCTGGGGAGTCTTTCTGCTGTGCCTTCTGCAACTGGACTTGTCTATCTCGCATTGGCCTTTTTAACCATCAGCGCGCTTGTAGCAAGCGTGGGTAGAGCCCTTCTTAAATCTTCATTTGTAAAGCCTAGACATGATGAAACTCTTTGACCCATCCCCAGAATTACTACTGAGCTTTAAAGAACTTATTAACAAAATTTTCATCTAAAGAAATAAAACTATGAAAAGCTTCTGCTTTCAACAGAGGATGATCTAATAATTTTGGTTTAGGATGGATTTTTTTCCCCAGCAAGATGTGTTGCAACAAATCACTCTCCTTATTGGGTTTTCTTAGGTGGCTAGTTACAGACTGAAAATAATACATATCCTGATCTTCATACAGAGTTTTTCATAGCTTAGGTTACATAAATCATGATGAAATAGTTTATAGGGTTAAAATCAGACTAGACAAAGCACTGAGACAACCAGGCAACAATCCCACACCATCCAAATAGGACAGTGGCATTTAGCAGGTATTTTTACCTCTATCGATCTTCATTTTTCTCCTTATCTCCCATTTTTGTAATTGCCCATCCCATCCTGCACAGTAACACACAGGCTCACCCACTCACTCCCGTCTCTTCTCTTGCCAAGAAGAGCATCCTGTGTGGGATTCAGTCATTTGTTGTCCACAGAACTTCTGGTGTGTGTCTCTCTAAATAGCTGACATCTGGAGGAGCTAGATACTACTTATACACTCCTTAGCACAATCAGATGCTACTAAAGAACATGACAGCATGCCTCCTTTTAAAAATATCTTCTCTCTACCCCATCTTCTTCTTTCCATTTTTTTTTTATTTTTTTTTTCTGAAAGGCATTCACAGTCCGCTACACATAGCAACCAGATTTCAAAGCCATTGTTCTTGGGGACACAAAGAAATCAATATAAAATATACACTGATAATAATCAATTATTTCTGCACTCACTTCTATAACATAATGGTTTTTATGAAAAATGTATCACTCTAGAACATACTTCAGACCTAGGAATACAACTCGGGGCATTTGAGTTCTTTAATTACCAACCCCCTGCCTCCCTCTTCATTATTCAACAGACACCTTAATTTTTATATCAACTAAAATAGGAGTTTCCCAAACTACAGAATTTTCTAGCTATACAAATGTGTTTCACTTTATGATTGTTTCTGTCTTACTAACAGGGAGTCCACAATAACATGATCCTGATGCTATAATTAAAAGACTTGAAAGGATGAAGAAAGGTGAAGATGTTACATGGTTTTCCAGCATGTCTCAATTTTAAATACTTAATTTTGCAACAAAAACCACAAAACACTCAGAGTAGGTTTGTTGTTGGCTTTTTTAACATTCTCTCTCACACACATGCCACTCTATTCATGTTCATGTGTAATCTTTACTTCAATGGAGTATGCCTTCATTCAGAAAAATACATCTAGGACATACATGCCTCAGGTCACCCAGACAAAAGAAATACAAACAGACAGCAAAGTGACAGGTAGCACAGATGCATCTAAACTGATTAAATTGCTGTTGCTAGAACACACACACTGCAATCTCTTTCCCTTTTGGTTTATTCAAGGTACCGTGTCATACTTCTCCAGTCCTTTCCAAAATGCTCTTGTTAGCAGGTTGAGAGAATTAAGTTAAGTTGACTCACTGATATTAATAGGTCTTTCTAAATCAATAGCAGCATGTTCAGAGAATGCCACCTGCCTTCTCTTTAAGCAAAAGTTACTGAAACACGGCCAACCCTTTGCCTAGCTGTTTCAAAAGCTAAAATTAGACACACCTGTTTTAACAGTTGTTTCAGCAGCTGGACACTGGGATATGGATCAATAAGATTTACTCACAGTTTTCTCCCCTCAGAACCAATAGTGTGATTTTAGTCTCTCATCCTGTGTTTAGAGAAATTTGTGTTGCCAGGAATACTGTGAATGAATCAAAAGAGGTCAGAGTGCTTCTCTTCTGCATTGCTGGACCTTGCTACAATCCAAGAAAAATTGCTATTCAGTGGACTATGGCATCAAGATATACTGGTCTTGACCTAGTATTATACAAGAATAAGATCTTGAACCATATATAAACCAATGCAGTTATAAACTGCAGATATCATAAAACTGAAGGCTTGTGAGGTTTGTACCCTTCCATTTCTTTCAATGAGTTTTCAATGCTCATAGCTAAGCCAGCAAATGGATTGTCAAGACAATTCTTGAAATTACATCTGGCCCCGTAGTCTTAGAGTTCCCATATAATCAGAAGCCTTACATTTGTAGACATGTGTGCACTCAAGTATGTAAATGACAACATCTCCCAGAGCATATGCTCATCTCTATACTCCCCTGGAATGGGCATCTGAGTGTTTCAAAGAAAAGACACACACACATTCATGCATATGAACACAGATAGGTAGTATGCACATTTGTGGAGGTCATTTATAATGTACAAAAATGTATGCGGGCATACAATCATGGCCACACCGCTCTACAGCCAAGGGAGTACGTGCCTCAGAGCACACAGCACATTGTAAGGTTCCCATCAAAGCACAGTGCAAATTTGCTCTTCTAAACAGAACGGGGCAGGGAATGGGGGGAGACTGCTTGGCTGTCTAACCAGTAATAAGTGCTTGTCAAGTGAGCTTTTGATAGGATTTAAAGGTGCTTGGAGAAGTGGGGCCACCACGATCAAACTGCATAATTTGAACTCAAGAGCAAGAAAGACAGAAGAGACAGTGACATGAAGACTTTTCCCCTCTTTCTGGGAAATAATGAACAAATCCTTCAGAGTGATTACACTGTTACACCTGCTGGCCTTGCTCTCAAGTCTGTAAGAGACAAAAGATGCTCCTATCTTCCCTCAGATTAAATGTGCCTTGTAAAAGGCAATCAGAGATTGGCACGATAATTATCTTTCCTCATTAGAAAGCAAGCCCTGGATGTGACTGAATATGACTCCACTGTCAAGGCCCTTTGTGGGCTGCAATAGTACTCAGCCAGCATCAACGAGCACAACACTTCATGTGAACAAAACAAAGCAACATATCAAGTAATCTTGTCTTTTTAGTTGCTTTTTCTCTTCTAAGCCTGATGAGTGAGGTGGGAAGGTGCTAAATTCCTTTTTAACTTGTATAAATGCGTCTAAATGTCACAGAAGAGCCTTGTTAAGTGAAAAGCTTTCCAAATGTTTTTCTCTCCCATATCTAAAATAGATTGCTCTTTTTTTATTTTTCTGGTTTGGTGTTGTTTTTTTTTTTTTTGGGGGGTTTTGGTGGCTTTTGTTGTTGTTGTTGTTATTTGCTTTGGGTTTTTTTAATTAAAAAAGGTGCACACTCTCTAAGACCACTGCCTTTCACCATTTCTGGGGTCAGCCAAATGTAAGGACCCACAGCAGAGCTCATAGTGTTCTCCTGGAGCATCACACACCATAGTGCATGGTATGGCTTTGTCTACAGAAGCCAGGAAGAAGGGTAAATACTTGGGTAAATACAAGGATGAAAACTCTTCCAACTAGGGCATTAGCAGACCTAAGGGGCCTTCTGCGACAGAACATAAATGCTCCCTCACTTTTATTTTTTTTTTAAATGCATCTGAAGCATATTAATTGCTTTGGCTCTTTTCTATTAGCATGAACCTAAAGACAGTGACTATTCCTCAAGAGCTCTGACCCCAGCAACTGCAGCACCACCATGGAAAAGGTAGTGCTGAGGCAAAATGCTAGACCTGCCACAGACAGGGCAGCTATGACAACTTCATTTAAAAGAGGTGAGTGGTAACATCTCAAGCTTCCACACTGGTGCTCGTGTAGATATGACTGGTAGAAATGGCATGCTGAGAAAGATGGGTGGTATGGTCAATCAGTATGGACCTGTGTGGTAACAGATGAGGGCAGACAGCACTGGCTAGTCTACAAACAGGAGAATTAGGAAGAACTGCAGATTCCAGCTGTGCTTAGTGGCCTCAATGAATCAGCTACTTACCTTTTGGCACAACCAACCATAGCCATTTCATCATCTCAAAGGTCAGTCCTGTCTCCTCAGTCTGGCTCATTCCTTGGTGTTCTCACTTAAAAAGCTCTGGACTATAGATTGCATTTCTGGTCGTACCAGAAAGATGTCAGGAGAAGCATCCCATTTTATTCTGCAGCCAAGTATAGGGCTCAAAGAAATTATCACATTGTGTAGCCTGTTCAACAAAGCATGGTGCAAGATGATGTTACTATGCAGCAGTAGGAGCAGAACGTGTTAATGCATTACATTGTCCTGCACCACTGTCAAGTGAGATGTGTGGTCCCAAAATGCAATGGCATTTAATAAAAAAAAAACTTACTCTTCAAGTCATCATACAATTTACAAGAACACAGGAATTGCATATAATCTACAGGACTGCTATAACTCAACCCATAAGAGCGGAGTCAGATACCGAATTTAAGAGACCTGACATCACAGAAGGGGAACCTTGGACACACTGCAAAGGAACCTCCTGCAAGCTACCCATGCATGTGATTCCACTGCAACCTGACCCATTCTCAGCCTCCTTCCAAAACCCAACTCAAGAGAGACCTTCTTACTGAAAAAATGAAATCTCACAAAATTAATTCTCCTTTTTCACCATCAGCCACAGTCTTGCCTTTTCCCAAGCAGGAATGTGGGCCATTCCAATCCAGAAGCTCAGACTAGAAAAACTATCATCCTCTGAAGTCTAAATCTCAGAGCTGGCCCCTCACATGCAACAAGAGTGATTTTTTTTTTTTTTAAATATAGTAGATTTTCTTTTATTTGCCTTTTTCTTTTGGATTTGGGTAAGGAGAGAGGAAAAGTGAGGGGTGCAGGGCTGCTTTAATCTGTAGTAGATATAAAATGTCTTTTCAGAAAACTTAAATGAGCAGATACAATGACACTATGTGCCTGCAGGAGATCAGATTTTTAGATACACATCAACCACAAGTGGCCTCAAATTAAATTATGCACTAGCAATAAAAAAGCATTTCACATTTAAAAACCAACCAGGATTCCTGATCAGTGAAGATTTCAAAATCTCTTGTTCTGCAGAGGCAAACCCAGGTGTTTGCTAGGCAGATGTAATAGAATGTTACTTCACTGGAGCAGTGTTTAACTGCTGTGATCATTTAAAAATGCATTTATTTGCCTTTGGGGTGAGAAAATGAAAAGCTACAGTAGAGTAGCTTTTTGGCCCCACTGCTAGTTACTAGCCTTCTCATCTAGGTAAAACTTGGGTAGGCAACAGTGCTCTCCCTTGCATTGCCTTAGCTTTCCTAAAGCTACTCATTTCCCTGGGAATTTTATTTACTTCCTTGGTCTCCCCTCTCCTGCTTCTTTCCCTTTTGTTTTTTTCTTCCTTGTCTCCCTGTTTCATGGGCTGCAATGGGACAAGGAACATGAGTAGTAGATGCATAACCCCATCACTTTACCTTGCTGCTTGCAGCATGTCTCAATTTTAGGAAATAGTTCCTTTCACTCTTGCTGCTGGCATCTTATTTGCATAAGGACAAACTATGAAACTATGTCACCTCTCCTCTTTTGCAATACCAAAGTCTGCTGATGAGCCTGAGTAGTTTTAAACAGGGTTATGCTTTCTCTTGTGCCCTCTTGCAAGCTTGGTGCTCTGCCAGGCAGCTGCAGAATGGATGCACTGAATGCGGAATATTCCCTGTGTGGCAGTCCAACAGGAGCTCCAAGGGGGAGGCACATTCAAGCTCCCACAGCTAAAGCCGGCAAAAAGAATGAGCGTCCCTGCTGCCTTGAAAATGATGGATGTACACAGAGGCTTTGCACAACTTACAGCCCTATGATCCCCCACGCTGTGCCCCGGAGCCCTGCACACAACGTAAATTGCCACACAAAGAAACATGCTCAATAGCAGCGACCTGACCGGTACCGAGACCAAGAGTAACGTAAAAGGCAATGTAACTCCACTGCAAAAGATCAACCTTCGCTTACAGGGTGTGTTTCTATGTAGATATTCATATATTGGCTTAATGGCTGGCACGTTCAAGGGGATGGCTGGAGATAAGCTGGCTTGTTCTTTTTGGATAGGATTAAAAGTCTTTACATTGGTTCAGTGCTACTTGAGAAAAGTAACTGTTTCTCCCACAGATCTCAAAAGACAGGAGGTTCAAGTCTAGCCAAAAATGCTGACAACAGGCCTTCTTTTGGTATTTCTGCTCTAAAAGGAGCTCTGTAAAATTACATGTATTTTCTCAGCCTCTAGGAATTAACCAGATCAAATATGTTTGACTTTTTGATGAGTGGAAATGTTGGGATTTTTTCCTGCCAATCCTTAGACCTAAGAGAAAAGTTGAGGTCATATCCAGCAGGTAAGACTAAATTACAAAAACTCTCTGTAGTCTAACCTCAGCAGTTCCCCTGCAAAACGAGCTATAAGAACTCCTGGCCAGTGTGAACCCAGCAGCCCACATATAATTCACCTCCACTACATCCTCAAGCAAGGAGTATGAATTTACAGTAAGTCACAGACTAAATACAATTTCCAGCCTGCTAACAATGAGAAGGCCTACTTCTAGCAAAGGTTAGGGGTCAGCACAATTTTTTTGTGTCAGTTGTGACAGATATTCAGGTAAAATTATACTTTTCTTGGCGAAGCTGTCTGATTAGGTGGTAGCAGCGATATCTCATTTTCTGTATGCTCACTAATTTGGCCTATTAACAAACTCCATTGCAGACACAAATACTGGCATAAACAAATATTTGGTTATTTTCAGCTCAGTTTTCAAAAGTTTGGTAAATCCCTCATCAGTTACAGAAAAAATTAGGGTTTCCTTGTTAATAATTTATGCCAGATTCATGCAGAATACCCAGCTGTGTAGCAGGAGAAGAGACTTCATTCTTGTGCTCCAAAGCTACTACCTTCTAGACTGCAGAAGACGCATTCTCCCTAAAGCAAGAGGTGTACAAAAACCTCAGCATGCTCTGATCAGCTCTGGGCCTATTCAGTACAGCAGCAGAACACTCAGTTTTATTCTACAGCAAATGCATAACCCTGAAAACATACAAAATCCTATTCCAAAATCTGCAACTACACAAATATTGTGCACTACACAGGAATATTTTTATTTGGACAATGTATAGTATCAAACTATTCCAAAGGAATTTACTGTCAGAAAGTACATAGAAAAGAAGCATTAATTACCTCCAACTTAACAGACCAAGGCAGTGGCAAAATAGACCATCGACAGGGGTGGGGGTCATCTCTGCCCCAGCCACTAGATCAGATTCTCTCCCATCCCACCAACAAAAATAATTTTAATTTTTAATATTGTTGATTTTTTGACATAAATTCCTGCACAAATAGAGCATAAAAGCAGTCCCTGGGTTTCATGTGCATATGTTTCTATAAGTCCTCTAATTACACAATCACATGCTGCTGTTTTTTGATGTGAGCTTTCATTCACTCAGTGCACAGGAAGAATAATATTGTTGAAGGTGCTGTTACTTGATCCTATGTTTTATCTTCATTGCTCCATTTGTGGCTACTTCTCCTGCATACTATAGCAATGCTGCTCTGAAGAGTAATTTATTTCCACAGGGCCTTTTCTGTGGTGCCACTCAGCATAGCACTGGACTGTTCTGCAAAAACTAATTATTTTGGACAACACCTTTCTCAGGTGATAGGCTCATTTTACAAATGTTGAGTTCAGGAATAGGGAAATTAAGTCAAAATGTCCACCAGTACTGAATGTGTAATTTCAGATTGCAAATTCTGATTACACAGAGCGCTTAGCACCTTATGGCACCTTACACTTTTGAAGTGCTGACTTAATTCCTCTTTTCAGGGCTCAATATTGTTTCCATCCAAGCTAGAGGATCTCAAGTTAGGAACTGGAACATAAGGAATGCATAATTCAGAGGCAACCTGAGGGACAAATGATCTTAGTAACGTAATAACCACCATAGTGTGACCCCGGGAAAGAAGGAGGGGTAGGAAGAAAACACTTTGCTAAAGAGGTGTCCCTCCCTTGTAAGAATCCCTCACCTCATTTGCTACACAACCCACTTCAGAAAAATTGAAGTGGGCATCCTAGTGTACAAGGCCATCAATTTGACAGCAGATACCAAACTTATTCCAGAAGCTCTTTCTTTTTCTTTTTCTTTTTTTTTTTTTTTTTTTTTTTTCTGTGCACGGCATGGGGAGAAAGTCATACAGGAGAAATAATGAGTAAAGATGTTACAAAAAATCACATCATAAAGACCAAATAAGCACAAGGTTCACTGACACTAATTTTTAACTGCTTGATTTTGGATTGTGCCCAGCACTTTCAGATTTGGTATACAAGGAAAAGCTCTGCTGTTTATATAAATATTTAGATAGATAGATGTGTAAATACAGCCATACAAACATATAATAAACCCATAAAAACACATAGCCTTCTCTGAAACTTAGACTTTCAGTGAGTTTCTTTTGATTTAAAGAGATGCTACCATATCCACTGGCATTTCTTTTTTACATTTTTTATTGAACAAATCCAGAACTGAAAACTAGATTTCCTTCAAATTCCCCTACCTGCATGATGCAAGGAAATGAAAATGCCTGTCAGCAAAAGTAATGTGTTTAATACCATGCCAGCCCTAAACATCAGTAGAGATTTCTGTGTATTGCAGATAATTCTATCACCAAGCCATATTGCTCTGTGATGTGCTTTTATCTTTGCTGTAGGATAATATCAATATTTCAAGCATGAGCAAAAGAATGTTTTATGAGATTGATGTGGGAAAATACAGTGACAAGTACATAAAAAAGGGCAGAGAAAAATGCCAGGTAGTCATCATAAACGCCTTCCATTCCCACTAGAATTTGTCTAGTTTATTCAATTTTAATCAACAAGTTGAGGTCCATTGGGGCCGCAGTGACTTTGATTACATTTTCACTGCCGAAAAAGAACAGAAAGCAAAAGAAAAAAGAGAGAACAGATAATGGAATGAGGAGACTGTCAGCTACATCCTAGAAGTCTAGACCTTTAGAAGCCAAAATCCTATTCTGTTAAATTTTTAAATTAAATAAAAAGAAGTGATTTTTAAAAGACAGAAATAGAATGGCCAAAAAAACCCCCAAAATTAAAAAATTTAGCCATTTGTTGTACTGCACGCATGCCTGGTAAGGGCCAGATCATTCACGGCAAAAATACTTGGGGAACAAATCCACGATGATGCCCTGAGCAGGCAGCTCTTTGGGCACTGCTGGAACCTGAGCATGGAAGAGCTCACACAAGAAGTTAACCCTGTATGGTTCTGGGTGGGTGAATTATTTACCCCTTGCCTACCTCTGCAAAGGTAGACAAGGTAGGTTTTCTGAGGAAAATCTCTTAGTTACAGATAAAATTATACCAAGAAGAAAGGTGATTTTTTCCCAGTACAGCTAATTGGCTACCTGTGTCCTACACTGGCACAAGATATAAACTTGTTAATGTAAGCTCTGCAAGTAACTCTTCTGGCAAATCTACCAAGATAGAACATTTGTCTTATTGTCTGGGTTTTTTTTTCCCTGGGGCTTGCAGTCTCTCTCAGTTTGACAGTGGAACAGATGACTATTATTTAACCCCTTTCCACATTAGCACTGCAGCTGTTCAGCCAGACTGATTTGTTACCGTAGTTTGGTGTTAGGTACCTCAGCATTTGGGTGTTAAACTGAGAACACTTACAGGAAACTGAGTTTCAGGAAAACAGTGATTATCACCCTCTGCAATCGGTTTTAAAACTGTTTCAAATCATTTAAACTGAAGTAATCAAAACTATTAGTTCTGTAAACCTTGGCTATTTTAACTGGAAGCAAAAAAAATCTTGCAGCCCAATCTTTTCTAAAGCACCCTCCAACTCTACTGTCCCCTTATGTGCAACTCAACATGGTGCCCTGGGGACATTCAGATAGTTTTTAGCCCATCTGAAAAGTGTTCATTTCAAAACCAATTTGATTGAAATGCCTAAAAAACTCTTAGAAAATAACTCTTATAATAAGCACTGTAACTTTTATGATGTTACATTATTACCAGATAGTAAATTCATCTGTTTCCCCAAATCCCTTACCAACTTCTTTTAAATACATAAATAAAGAAGGAGAATTCATTGGATTTTATTTCACAATATGTGGATCTGAGACATTTTAATAAGAAATGCACCTTCAGGCTAAGAGGTATGAATTGTACACCAAAGGGAATGGTTTAATACACTGTTTAATGCTATCATCAAAAACAATGGTAACATCATGGCTTTTACACATTTTAACATTTCTTTAGAGCTGGAAGATGTGATAGTGAGAACTATATTTGTATATTACATAAATATCAGAAGTAACACTGAGCCAGCCAGGTGACACAATTCCAATAGCATTCTTTCTCCCTGACAAAAAAAATATTACCTGGATAGAGAGATCCAGAGATTTCCTCTGAGAATGACCCTTAGAGATAATGCTTGCCTCTTCTGTATACCCCACCAGGTCATGCAGCATGACCCACAAATCCTCACCTCCCATCCTCTTGTTTCTACATACAGTGTGTATTTTCAGAAGCTTTGATTCATAATCAAGTATGACATTGATAACAGCAGCTGAAACAGGAACAAGATGGACAGGATACTCCTTTCCACCAGAGAACAACCCATGACCAGCAGAAGTCCTAAATACCCTCTTCTGGGCTAGGGATATGCAAGAGACCATGGTTTTGGAGAGGCCAGCCACAGCAACAATTACTTGTAAGCTCTCTATGCAAGGACCTAGAAAGACACCCTGAAGCATAGGTAGATAGACACCTGTAAAAACACAGTAGCAGTACTGAGGATGAAAATAACTGTTTTAGAAGAAAAGTGTTCCTTCCTTATCTACAGCCTTTCTAGCAGGACCTTGCCAGGAAAAGAAAACCCCGAATTACTGTAGGGCCTATGATCATACAGAAATTCTTTTAGGGGTGCATCCTTATCATTTTACAAAGATGTACTAGAGAAGAGTAATTTCAAGAGAGCACCCCCTTCAACTGGCAGCAGCCCACTACAAGCTACCCAAGTTTTGATGTTTCTCTCTTTCCCAAAATGTAGAAGGGGAGGAATGCTATTTTCTGAAAGCAAACCTCTACACAAGTCCACAGCTAGAAAAATTTTGACTCTCATGGTCTCAAGCATGGGAAGATTGTCAGGTCTCATATCGGAATTTCCATGAATAAATACAGAACTTAACTCTGAGACATTGACTGTACAAGGGGAAGCTGAGGAAGTGATGTTGCACTGGCTTTCATTAGTCCAAAATGTCTTATTTTTGGGTTTGCAGGACCCCAGCAGGCTTATGATAGTAGGACCCTGTCTACTCACACAGTACATATCCATTTAATGTATTCCTTATGGACTCGGACCAAGTGGTTTTAAGTCTTTGAGATACTGTTGCAAAAGGAATGCTTTTAGACTCCAAAATGCCATGTAAAAGTAAAGCTGGTCTTTCAGTGTTCTGTAGCCAGTCTGCACTAAACTGTGCAAGCTCTAGTAAAAAGTATTAGCTTGTACATAAATGTTTTCTCTTGTTTTTGTTGTTTTGTTTTTTCTTTTTTTTATTCTTTCAGAGAAGAGGAAGTCCCTAGGGTCCTGTTAACTGAGAACAGTAAAGACTGCTCGCACTTGTCAATAGAAACAGGTTTTACACCTACCAATAAAGTATTTTGGCACTTTCTAATGTGTATTTGCTCTTAACTCTATTCCCCTTAAGAGGGATGCTGGCACTTTTGCACATTCGCTGGGGATGGGGAACATCTGAAGCCACTCTGTGCTCACTTTTTGGAGGACAGGGACTTTTCTCATTCATGGTACACCATTACCTTCTTAAGCAGTCAGCACCTCCAAAGAGTCAGGCAACATTTTCCAAGATATTGTTTGGATTTATCAAGCGTATAGGACAACTTCCAGATTTCTCTTATGCTGGTTTCCCTTCTCCTCCCAATCAAGACCTCTGTTTCCCATGGCAACAGAAAAAACCTAGGCTAACATGGAATGGGAGAGCACAGATGTTAGAAATTTCCAGGAGGGAGCATATGTCTGATACAAGTTTTCTTGAAGACCAAATGCATAGCTCATATGTGGCTACTGACATAATGTGTGTGAATTTCCCTTTCCTTTTCCTAGGGAGCATATTTTCAATGTGGGAAAAGTGAAAAAGCAGTTTTTCCAGCCTGGAGTTGAATGTTGGAGCCTTATCCTTTTCATAGCTTCATCTCTTCTCATAAGTTTAAGAGTCCTGACCAAGTGGTTTTATATCCAGATATGTCTGGTGACAAGGTCAGGAAGGTTTAGCCCAAGGTAATGTTAAACCTTAGCATAGGGATGAAGAAAAAAAATGTTCAGGATTTTAGGCAGTGTTTTTTTTAAAAAGTACTAGTTCTAGCTGTGAAGTACATGTGTGTGAAGGGGCAGAAAGAGAATTACACAGGTAATCAGAGTTTCTGAGCTGCCCTATCCTCCCCTTGCTTCCCTTTCAACACACCTCAGCCCTTCCCCCAGTGCTCCTATGAGTTCTTAGATCTGGCTTTGACCAGCATTTCCTTGAATGTGTGTACAAACACATCTATATATATTTACTTCAATATAAGTATTTCCATGGGCTTTATAGAGATAGGGTTGTATTTTCCCAAGTATGCAAACAGCACACTCAGTTATTCTTTACCTAAGTAAGAAATAGCTGGAATATTGATATAAACTGTCTTAACTCAGTGTCCAAAAACAGCACACTATCAGCATTTAAAGCTGCTTCAGGAAATTAAGATCTTAAGCTTATAAATACAATTAGCTTGTCGTAGCTCTGATAGGCTTTCCTCTTCAACTTGCTTATAGCTTTTAAAAACTAAAAACCAAATGACATATTATTATTTCCTAGCTGAGTGCTATGAGCACTGCATCAAAACAGCAGATTTCACATGGTGAGGGCGGGTGGCTTTGGTTGGTTTTGCTTTTTAAAAAAAACAAACAATGAATTGATTTGGGACTTAAATCTATAAATATAATTAAGAACTGCACTTGTGGATTCTCTTTGAGTGCTGACCCAGCTGAGGACTGCTGCTCAGCTCTGCACTGCTGCTCTGCTATTATGTCTCAACTGATCTCGAACTCTTCCATCTCTGAGTTATTCGTTGCCTCTCCTCATGTCCATCTGCTGGCTATTTATACTTTAAACTCTACTATCACAGCATTCAGTGGTTTCTCTGAAAGAGGATCTAAATTTGCAGAAAAAAATGCTGAAGTTGCACAAACACTCCTTACATTGGTTAAAAAACCCCGCATAATTCCCATCTCAGAAACAGCAGAGTTACTGTGGATATTTGAAGTATTTCCACTTGGAGCTATTCTAAATACTGCCATTTGATGCAGCCATTTTGGACTTTTAGCAGGCATAAGGGCACAAAACAGCTTACTGAGAATCATTTGCACATATGCTGATAAAGTCCTGGCTTGCAATATACTGAAAAAGCAATCACCAGTAGGCAGTTTAGCTTCCCACAGCTTCAGAAAGCCTCTGCCTAAGTGACTGGAGGCTGAAAATCCCTAGGTATCTTATAGCCATACTCTGTCAGAAATAAGCCCTTGGGACCAGATCCTCAGGTATATGTGCTCGTATTCCCATTGCCTTTGGGAAGTCTTTCGAATTTATACTAGCTGAGGAATCAGCCTTTATATATGTAGTCTCCATAATTCTTTTCCTACGATACCTCTAATAAAATGAGAATGATAAAAACTGAAAGGGCATAAGAGCGTGAAAAGGAAGCGAGTCTCTGCTGTGTCTCATACCAGTAAGAATCTGAAAAAGGCAGAGCTTGGAACACTGGCTTCAGATCCACTGTGATACACGGAGCAAAACCTGGCCAAGGCAATGTCCAGAATTATGAGCACAGAATTATGTCCATTTTTCTTACCTCTGCTAAGCTTTCTTCCTGACCTTGGGTAAGTTGATTAACCTTTCCTTTCTAAGTTTCTCTAACTGTGGTATGACTCTGTACCTCCCGTAGAGTTTGTGATGCTTAATTGGCCAATATCTCTCAAATTCTTGAAGTGCTTCGGATGAAATATGTTGTGCAAGAGAAATAATTGAAGTCAATGGGGCTGTGACAACTGACACTAGCTGAGGAACTTCCCCCTGGTGTTTAATAGGATCAGAAGGAGGCTTAGTTAAAATGACAGGAAACCAAAGAAGCATTTGGTGGTAATAAAACCATAAATGAGTCAAAGGGGTTACTGTTTGCTGTGGTAATACCAATCTTCCAAGCACTCTATCAGCGTCTATTAATTCTCAGACCTCCCCTTTAACAGAGATCTGTAATATGTCCCCCATTATACAGATAAGAAAAATCGGACAGATGAGTGATGTGACTTAACCACAGAACAAGATGTGAGAAATCAAATTTGAGCCTCTAGCTCATAAGCCTATTCTCAGAGCTCCCTTTCTGCCACTCTTCTGTTGTGTATATATTTCCTTATCTTTCTGTTTCAATTATGAAAGCCCATCTCCTGATCCTTTTTCTGTGAGCATCCCTGCCTAATTCCCTGTTAGATACTGCTAGATGCTCTTCCATAAACTTCTCAAAGCTTTCAGACAGAAAGCGGAGCTGGGGGGAATGTTGCTGGGCTGAGCAGCTCTCCTTGTCTCAACAGCTCCTTTTCGCAGTGCCGAAAAAGATATAACAGTATTTGCCCTTCCAAGTATTTTTCATTGTTCACTACCAATTCCCCACAGCACCTTGCTGCTGCACTTCAACCTCTCCTCTCAGAAGCAGTTCTTATTAGAGTACGCTCGGACAAGGTCTGTCACTTCAGACTGCCTATTGCTCATTGCAGTAGGAAATTCGTGACCTGCTTAAGCCCCTAGGGGAAATTATTGCTGTTACTTCAGCTCTTGAAGATGCCTGCCATTAGAAGATGCAAGGCTAAGGTTATGTAAGTGTGCTGGCCAAATCCAGTTGTTCCAGGAAGTCCAGCTACAGCTGTTCTGCTCCTAACCCTCCTCTGTAATGGGTGCCAGGTCAAGCTTTTGGGTGCTCAGTCTGAATAATAGCCTCAAGACAAGTCCCCACAGACTAGTTTCTATGTAGAAGGAATATATGAACTTGAATCACTACCCTACTTGAAAATACTAAAGTATAATAGTGTGAGGGGATGCTGCTGTGCTGAAGTGTCCCAGCAGATGGAAGTGTAACATGAAAGGGGACAAATTATTCAACTGTTATAATGTCATAAATCTGTAAATTTGCAACAATCCCAGAGAATATAGCTTATAATAAAGACTTCCACTGCTGCTTAGAACAGCTACGCCTCAGCAATATTTGGGGTAAGAATTTTTGTACTCTTGTATGATAGGGCTTTCTTTTTCTCTTTCTCTTCTTTCTTTTCTTTTCTTTTCTTTTCTTTTCTTTTCTTTTCTTTTCTTTTCTTTTCTTTTCTTTTCTTTTCTTTTCTTTTCTTTTCTTTTCTTTTCCTTTCTTTCTTTTCTTGTCATTACCCTACATTTGCACTCACAGTTCAGAAAGCAGAGGTTTGGCTACATTACCTCTGCTTAAACTATAGCCCAAAATGGGACAAAGGAGAAAATATAAAACACTACCCAATAACACCTCAGCACTAACTTGTGATCACATCACAATGAGACACATTGGCACATTCCCTAGAGTAATCTTGGAACAACAGAAACAGCCTTTTTTTCCCCTCTAAACAAACTCAAATCAGAGTATTTTAATTACCATAATAGTGCGAATTTTGGTCCAGATGAAATAGGAAGGAATAAGGAAGTAAACTGGGTACGTGTGACTAGATAATAAGTTCCTCCTTTTCTTTCTTTTTTTTTTTTCTTTTCAGAACAGAAAGGTTAAGAAAATATTTGCCCTTAATGACACTTGAGTGCTTTGACAGTGACATAACACTTCACATGCACCTCTATTTTATATATTGGAGACAGCACATCAGATACACAAACTATAAATCTAAACTGTAAATTCTTCCTATCCAGATGAGATGTCTGTTACACTCACCCCAAAAAAATTCTATGAAAAAAAAGTATTATTTCTGTACTCTTCTGTGCTCTTTGGTTATTAAAATGTAAAATTTAAAACATTTGATTGAGATGTTAGGTTCTTAACACACTGAATATCATTTGCTACAACAAAGTGAACTCCTTAAAAATTTTAACTCAAAGCCAGCATGTAAGGTTCAGCTGACTCTGACACTCACTCCCTGTATAACCTTAAGGAAATCTCTTATTTCTTGTGTTACTCCACTGGGAGCATTAGAGTCAATTCATTAATGTGCACAAGTGTGATTGAAGACCAGCAGACAGAAAATCTTAAAGGAAAACCACTGTCATCATAGATTTACATTTACTTATTGTAATAAAGTGAATACTATACTATCTTTAATTACAAAGTTAAAAAAAAGGTAAGGCAGGTAGAATTACACTATCCAATAACTAACACAGCAGGGAGATCTGTGACAGGAGATGGACAGTTTCACAACAACTAAAACTTCAGAGGCTTTCTGCGAAACTACAGGTGAAAGCAATGACATGTTTCATTTAGAGGTTTCCTAATACTGTTTGTCTGGGGAAAAAAACCAAACAAACACAAAAACAACACCACTAAAAACAGAAGAGAAAGAAGGTAGCAATTACTATTGGGGAAAACATAAAAGATGACTGGTGTGTGTATGCTAGGCATTGGGAAAAATTACTACTTTGTCTTTAGCAGAGATATGAAATTATCCCTGCAGCCAAACAGAAGCTACATTGTAAATGCAAAGTCCAGATATATTCAACAAGAAGAGGTGACAAATCCAACTGGATTAGAAACAGAGCCATTCACAAGCTAATTTGGACAAAGATGTTTTGCTAACAGTCTAGGCTGCATAAAGCAGTTTACCAGTCACTTAGAAGAGGTGGCAGTACCATCCCCATTTTGGAAGCTCTAGTAGGTTAGTGATGGGAACTACATAGGATGATGATGGGAAGCTGAGTGGCCACAAGCACAAGGGAGATAGTCTCAGTTGGCACTGGGCTTTTTGCATGTATTTAAATGGATGATACCCCTGTGCTGCCAAGTGGAGAGACTGTACTTTCCTATTTGGGAATAGATTCAAGGATTGGAATGGTCTACAATGACCCAGTGGGCATATCCCAAATAAAATTATGGCTTACTGGGTATGTGAGCTTTTCACATTTATGCCTGGATTTCTCTATATGATTGCTGGCTTGGAGGGAAAGACCTGAAGACTCAAAAAAAAAAAAAAAAAAAAAAGAAAAGAAAAAGGCACAAAAGCCCAAGGGAAATGGGGCAAAACTGGAATGAGAAAAAGGAATAAATAAATGAGAAGTGGTATGTAAGCAGCACTTAAGTCTGTGTGAGGTTAATACCAACCACTTACTCCAAGCTAAATAAATGCTGCCTGGGGACTATGATTAGAGCAGGCAGCTCATGGGAAGCAGCAGCTTCTCAAAGCTGGAGCCAGGAGGAAACTCTGGGAGCTCAGCAGTCTGGTGCACATTTTTTAGCACGAGCCCCATCTGACCAAAGGTAACATGATGTTCACAATAAGGGTGAAAACTCTCCATGCTCCTACTATGTCTATCTAATGCAGTGCCATCATGCTGCCAGCCTGTGCAGAGATGTCATGTCATTCTGTCATATTACCATCACAGAGTCTCAGAGCAAGTGGAGATGTCATAAGCCCTGTCCAAACTGAACACTTTGTGTAGACAACATCTTGAAATGCCTCCTTCCCAGTTTACAGTCCCAGTTCAGAGACAAATAAGCAGACAAGCAAACACTCAAATGCAGATCAAAATCCTCTTTTAAATACGCTGCCTCTTGTAATACTTGTGCTTTTTCAGAAGCAGGTATTGGATAAAACTGCTCAGGCACAGCCTTCAGTCAGAAGTAGAAGCCAAATTATTAATTTACTTCTTCTAATTCTAATTACATTCTACCTCCAGGCATGTAATCAGGCTTTTATTCACCTAACTGCTTTATTCTCTAACAAGCAATTCATCTGAAGAGTTTTTCCTGCAGGATTTCCACTGTAAGGATCTTTTTTGTTGTTTTAGAGAAGGAATTCACTGCTTCAGTGCAACACTTTTGCTCATTAAAAATATTTTCTCAGTGAATTTAGTTGCAGTAGCTCTTCAGTTATATTAGAGACCCTGTTGCAGCATTAGATCCAGAGAACATGCTAAAGACGAGCAGGGAAAATGAAAGGGAAAGAAGAAAACAAGAGGCTGGAAGGACAGGAGAGATTGCTGCAAATTATAAGCAAGCCCAGACATGCTGATGCCGACTGGGATCGGCACCCAGCCCTTTGAAATGTGTTTGACCATAAAATCAGACTGTACCCTCAGAGGAATTTCTCACCTACTCACAAATACAGTTCTCTATGTATTTTTTTCCGTGCCTCACTCTCTTCCCGGCTCCCTTCCCCCTTACATCATCCCTGGCTTTTTACCTTTACTACTACATCATCTGTGCTCACTGGAGATGCTTTGAAGCTTGCTTTCACAACATAGACTCATTCCAATCTTTAGGGAAATGTGCTACAGAGAGAGCCTGTAGTTTATATCAGCAAATTCGCTAACACAAGCACATCACTCCAGAGAGATGGCATGTTCAGCTGCCAGTGAGCTTACTTCAGTTCCTTTGCTTTTGGAGCAGACAACTCCCTCCTCAGGAAGTTTTGTGTGTTTGTGTATGTGTTTTGTGGGGCAGCTTTGCAGCAGCCTGCTCCGTTACACTATGTAATATAAATTGACAACTTTCAGTGCAGCTCCTGATTTTCAGCTAAGAGAACTGGCACAGTCTGAAGATGACGAAAGATTATTTCAAGACACAAAGCACGTTTATCTCCCTTCTTCTGACTTAAGCACAGGCACCAGTCAATGATTATTTCTAATATACCACGTAAATAATGACTCACATTATTCAGTGAAGCATCAGCTTAGACAAATACAGAAAGTAGCAATGTACTACTTTTCATTCAGTGGGCCAATTTCACCTCCTAAGTCAAAAGCCTTCCTGAAGCTCTTAGCTGAATACAGCTTTGTTTTAATAAAATCAATGTTTTACCCTTAGTGTAAAAGTGCTAATCACTGCAGGCAATTCATGATTTTACAATGATCTCTACTTTTCTTTAAGCAGCAGAACAAGGAGGAGTGTGGTAGCCTCCTGGACACAGAAAAAAATAATGTGACTCTTCAGCCTAAGGGAACATACTAAAAGATCAAATAAGAAACTGCTGTATTTGTTTAGAGATGGAATATTGCTCTAACCTAAATAGTCAATATGCCAGAAACTTCCTTGCCTGAGGTGAAACAGGAGACATAAAGCTACTGGGAGTGTTCTTCAGGGGGTCAAACAGTGATGCAGAAGGAATTAACTAGTTGAGACTTTCTAGACCTTTTCCATCTTTATTCTTATTGAAAAGAGCTGTCATGGTCATTGTAGCCATGTAATCTCCTAGGAAGACAAGGGAATATAAATGTGGGCCTCCAGGCTTCAGTGGGTCATGTCAGTGTTAACTACTGACTTCTTTGTACCTCTGCTGCATCTCAGGAGTTCTTTGATTCACTTCTAGCTTCCTGCTTCTGGCACTGGTGGGTGAGAAATGGCCCTTCCACCTGCTTTTAAGCCCTGGGGAAATTCTGCAATCTGTTTTATCTCTATTATCTGTTCAGCTGGTGTAATTGGGTTGTTTCAGGATGGATGAAGCCAGAATTGAGAGAAAGGTTTCCATGAGTTTCTGAAAGGAGAAAATGTAAACAAAATCTAAGACTTGAAGTTGAAATCTTAGACACTCCCCTCTCTTCCAAAATCTCATCTGTAACACATCAGCAAAACAGATGGTGTAGGAGTACAGAAACATATTGAGAGACTGTCTGTCCTCCTCAGAGTGGTCCAAAGATGATGATGATAATGCCTAGAGAGCATCTTTCATCAAGAAGGGGAAGAAGTAGTTTTTCCATTCAACCAAAGATGGAATTAAAGCAAAGAGAATGTGAAATGAGGAGACCAGTATCAAACAGCAGAGGCTGAACTGAACTTATAAACAGATTTTCTAGATGTCAGGCTAGTACCTCTCCCAGAAGGTGTGCTTTATAAAGCACTTAAAAGAAAAATCAGTAGACTTTTAGAGAGAAAAAACAACCCCACAGAGCTGTGGAAAAAAGCCAGAGAGGATGCACTGGAACTTTGTTTTTCTAAACAATTGATGGGACTACTGCTGGTCCTTGTATATGCAAGAATATATGAATACCTGAAGAGAAACAAGCACAAACTGGCAGCACTGGTATAAGAAAAAGCCTCAAAAGCATCTGTCACTCTTACCTGTCCTTTACTAAGTGCAATATGTGGCTTCTAGTGAGACTTGCCAAAACCAAATAAATCACCAGCCCATGGGGTAACCATTGTACATTAGCCCAAATTCAAACTGTCTGACTTTTTTTTACCTGAGGCAGCATAGTTAGCATCACAATCGTGCTGGCCAGGACTCATCCATCATCTCTTAGGCCCTTACATCTGAGAGAAATAATTAGATTTCCTTCAGAGTCAATGAGGGCATTTCCAAGGCTGAATTCATCTGGTGTCTTTTAGATGTCCATTTTAGGAAAAGGGGAGAGAGATACCAAGTTCACATCCTCCTATGCTGAACCTCCACATTTGAAGTGCATATCAGCAAACAGATAAATACACATCTTTTACTGAACTGACTCTTAGTCAAATAGATGAGAATAGAGGATTGAGAAAGATTCACGTAAAATTCAAGTAGTAAGAGCTAAAGTGAAAGGTTACAGGAAGTCCTCTGTAGTGTCAAAGGGGAAGCTTGTGTGCCACAAAGACCAGCAATGGTAATACACTCCATCAGATACATTCCCCTGCTTTGACACATACTGCCAGGAGGAAAACTGTAAGACTCCATACTGTGCTCCACCAGGATGTTTGCTACAAAATTTAGTGTACACACAAGGTAGGCAATGCAACAGGTCAACTTAGAGACTGGTTATTAAGTTAAATTCCTTGACTGCAAATCAAGACTAACTCCAAAAAGAGATCATTAGAACTCCAGCACTCAGACTTCAATCAGCATAAGTTTTAAGCCAGTATTGACTCTGACAGCAGGGGCTTAGTTTGGTAAAACCAGCTCTTTCTCATGAATTCAAGGAAGACAAGGCTGTTAGCAGTGACTAATCAGAACAGTCTCCTAGGAAAAAGGAGTGCTTAATTACCTTAGTGTTCTGCTCTGTGACTTTCCTAGATGTACCACACACTGAAAGATACATGACAATGTGGGTGCCAGAGTTTTTATCATCATAAGTTTGGGACAGCCATATTAGTCATGAGTTTGATTCCTGTCTCCCTCTTTTCTGAAGTGCATTAGCTACTATGGAAACAGTATCATTAGAATGGGGAGGGATATCTGACACCAAGATGAATCCCATGCTTCTGCTAAACGATATATCTTCTATGCAGAGCTCTAGCTAAATCTAACCTTAGCATATTAACTAATCCAGGTCCATCATACACAATCTGAAGTACATTTCTATGTAAAGGAGTTGATTCACAAAAGCTTTGTAGTTTTTCCTACTCTTTCCCACTCTTGTCAAGTGGTGGACTTCTTGTACCCTATAATGTCATGAATGCAGCAAACTGCTCAACACATAGCTGCAGTGATTGGCAATGAGATATTTAGTTAAGGCTAAGGAATACTTCTGTGTTCCAGAAAGACTAGAATCCCTCTGATGAATTACAACCACAATGGAATAATTTAATTTTTTAAGCTTCCTGAAATTCTCCTTTCAAAAAGATGTTGCAAGAGATGCTACCTCAGTTGGATCAAGAGACATACAGAGAAGCCAGACTTTTGCATCCTCATGTTTAATGCTGCTTACAAAAGGACTAAGACACAATCAAAATGAAAACCTGTCTTTAAAAAAAAAAATAAGGAAAAAAGAAAAGAAAAGGAAAAAAAATACACCACGCTGTTCTCTTTAATTAAGAAGCCTATCAAATCCCATAAGCTGACTGAAAATTTTTACAGGGCAGCATTGAAACAAGAAATTCTCTGCTCAATCAAATCAATGGTTCATCTGTTCCTGTATCTAAATGTGACAACTGCCAAATGTTTCAAACAAGATGTAAACAATTCCCTTTCTGCTACTGCCATTCATTTTGATTCTACTGCACTATAACCTGCACTGCTGTACTCCTCCCAATGCCAGTCTGCGATCTCAGATAGGGCGATCAATTTGGAAAAGCTTCAAATGCTCCAAAATATTTACCAGATTTTAGAACACCTGTAAAGCTATGAAATAATTAATAAAAATTATAGGACGTATTGCTTTTCCAACAGGAGCGTGCATGTGATTTATTTCACTTCCCCAGTCTTCAGTAACTACAGAATAAATTCCGAGATATCATAAGGAAAGCAACTGTCTGGATCTCTCATGCCAGCTCAGAAGCATCTGGAATACCTTTGCTTTAGAAATCAATCCTACACCATTGTGGAGACCCAACAGACTTGGAAAATCTCAGTGAAGCTTCTAAAACAGGAAGCTTGAAAAATT
The DNA here is from genome assembly GCA_038380795.1 of Pyrocephalus nanus. Taxonomy (NCBI): domain Eukaryota; kingdom Metazoa; phylum Chordata; class Aves; order Passeriformes; family Tyrannidae; genus Pyrocephalus; species Pyrocephalus nanus. Next base: position 42,366,706 of record CM076265.1, on the reverse strand, counting down.
TAAATAATCACATTGTTGTACTCAACCCTCAAAATATCATTTGTACTCTTTTTGCAAGAAGCAGCAAATGCTGTCAGTATCTCATTGAATAATGCGTATGCCCTAGTTTATCTATTAATTCTGAACAGCAACCCCCTGTGACTGAAGAAGACTTTATTCCCACCTGAAATAGTATAGTTGAATTAGATATTAGTAATTCACCCACAGTAAATTAGACTTGATTGATTAAAGTCTACCACTCTGCAGAAATAAAATTAACTTGAAAACATCATGTGGCTATTAACTTTTAACAAACAGCACTCAGAAAACTCTGAATGTATAATAACACCTGAACTGCATATTGCAGTTGAGAAACAAGTTGAGAACTTGGGCTCCCCCCTGCAATAAATGGTTGCAATGCTCCATGTCTGAAAAAATAAGGACAACTAACCACAGCAAAACAGGCATGTGCATGCTTTGTTTTTTTCTGCTTAGCCAGAAAATGTCCAGTGCTGCCGCTGACATTGCTAGCAATCTGTCATTCTTTGACAAGGCTGTTCTGTCCACTATTTGTTGTTAAGCAGAACCAAAAAGAAATCTGAGTCTGGTGGGGGTCTTACACATCTATAGCCTTGATGGAAGAGCACCAATAACAAACTAGGACTGTAAAACCCAAAGCCCAGGGGAGCTGCACAGCTCTCCCCTGAACAATAGTCAAGGCCAATGACTGAGTACTAAGAATTAAAGTCCCCAAAGGACTGTAGAAAGGTCAGAGGCACAGCATGCCTGTGCAGCTATGACAGGTGGTTACTACAGCTCCATGTCCACATGAGCAATTTTCAGTCACATCAGCAGATAATTTGTTTACCTGGGACAGGCAGATACCTGTTTACCTGGAGGAAGCAAGGATACATTCTTCAGGAGACTGGTGATTGAATTACAACCTTTCAGTTTGTGCACACACAGACATTTTTGAGCCTTTCTTGTAGATCTCTGTGAGGTGATTTTAAGCCAAATGACAATAGACTTGCTTTACTTAGTTACTTTTTATATAGCTTAGATGTAGTCCACCCACATCTCTAAGTCTAGAACTAAAGGCATTCCAGTAGTTATTTCCACACCCTACTATCAAATGCACCAACTTAAAATAAAAAGTCAGTTCATCAATAAATTTTTACAGTAGTGATCACTGCTTTGAGGATACTTCCATGTTCTGTGAACTTTAATCTCCAACATGAGAAAAACATGCCATCATGCTGTAGTATTTGCATTGCACTCAGTGGGGCTAAGACAATATTCTGATGCCTGGATGCTGCAGGTTGGCCTTTCAAGACAGATAATACTGAGTAACCCTGCAGCAACCATAGGATGAGTGAATCTACTTCTGCCTGCATCTCTCAGTATTCTACTGCTATGTAGTGCTCATAGGGTTGGGAAGAAAGTCTACATAGATAATGACTGCAATTTGCAAGGGCCTCTCTTTGTTTCACTGTCTGAGCTTGTTTGCTGAGGCGGCACTAATTGCAGAACAAGGCTTAAGCTCAAGGGGCCTCACAAGCAGAGACGCTTGCTCCTGAAGCTTAATTCCCTGATTCGTGACCTTGGAACAGCAGGGACAGGGGAGAAGAGGGAACACACATATGACAGTTGTTGCAGTGAAGATGGCAGAGTGGCCTGAGGGTTCAGGGCACAGATCCTGTTCTCAGTTCTATTTTCTACTGGATGTCAGCTGTGGACATCTCACAAAATCTTTCCTTGGACTTAAGTTTGTCTCATAATGGTGATGATCAAGTGCTTTGAGATATTTGGAAGACACAAAATTCAAAAACATTTTGTAGCATCTCATTATTAAATATAGGACTAGACAAACACCTCTGAATTTTGTTATTATTCAGATAGATAAATATAGAGCTGGTTGCATTGAGTCCCTTCTGTGTTTTCCTTCTGTGAATATTATAGCAAGTGACATGTAATGTGGAAAGAGAGAAAAAAAACAAAAAAAAAAAGCTAAAAAGAACAATTTAAAACTTGTATCAGAAACTGTTCAAAGAGTAAGATTTTTTGATTGTGTTAGCTCATTTGCATTTGAGACTTGACTTGTCTTACAGGAAAAACACAATGTGATTTTACAGTAAAAATAATAGCAATAAAAAAACCCTAAAGTCCACTGAACTCTCCTATAGCCAAATCCCTAAGTAGCTTCCTCCTATGTGGCACCTGAGGAACCTTCTTTTCTCTTCAAGGTTCTAGAGTTCTGTGTACAAGTATAAAAGTAATTCAAATCACACCACACTTTCATAGGTAACTAAAGATAGGGATGGTAGCAGGAACCATGCTAGGGTACTAACTGAACAGGGGAATCAAACCCCCAGATCTTAAAGAGAACAACACTAATGAGGGAGATGAGCGGGATTAACTCTTCCCAGTGATGGCAGGAGGTATTGTCTCTCCAAAAGGGCATGTGAAGGACAATTTGTATCACTGATTTAGCCTTCCAGCTGCACAAACCCAGAACCACAGAGCCAACAAAAGGCCTTCCTTCCTGCCACCAGAGTACACAAAAGGCAGCTCCAGCACCAAGAGGTCTCATGCCCTGACTGGGCAGAAAAAGGCATAGAAGACTTGATCTCCAAGCAAAACCAGGTCAGACTTCCACATGCTGTTCTTTTGGTTTGGTCCTCTCCAGCTTCATCTATGCTCCCTGCTTATGACACATGGGTAAATCAGTAATCACATAGCACGTGTCCCTTAATGATTCTAAGTCCAGCACTTCAGTATCAGTGGTTCCTCAGGTTTTACTGCCTTCTAAAGACAGAGAAGGAGCTAAATTACCTCCCTGTGCATCTGACAAAACCAAAACCAACAAACAAAAAAAACACCAAAAAACAAACAAACAAAAGCCAAACAAAAAAAAAAAAAAACAAAAAAAAAAAAAAAAAAAACAAAAAAAAAAAAAAAAAACACAAAAAAAAAAAAAAAAAAAAAGGAAAAGTCACGCAGTACATTTTGTCCTTCAGGCAATTAGTAGGTCAGTCATAAGAAGCAAAACATAAAAAAAGGCTGATTTTTGGACACTAGAGTTGAACCCCAAAATGTCATTATGCACCTTGGAGGGAGGAAATTTTCTTACTTTTCTCACTAACAACTTTATTTTCCCCCACCAGGACCGATGGGAGAATTATACTCACTTCATAGTAAGCAGAAGTCAAATTTCAAAGGAGTTTTACATCAGTAGAGGCAGGTGAGGTGAGGTGAAGATGCTGAGGTATGTTCAAATAACACAGAAATAATGTCCAGTTTTACAATTTTTTTTTTTAAGATTTGCTATGAACCTTACAGAGACTAAAATAATAGCAGTGGAAATCCAAAGAAAAGAGACTAGGAAAAGAGATACACAAATACTAAACATTATGTGGTATACAATAGCCACTGTGACCAAGAGGTCAGAAAGACAGAAGGACTTCTGATTTTATTCCTGGACCTCCCACATCTTTGCCAGTTCATCTTCAGCAAGTCATTTATAAGTCTTCTGTACATCCTATTCATAGTTTATAAAAGGGACAAAAATACTTTGAGTTCTTCATACAAGAAGTGCTATACATGAGCAAAGTGTTATAATTACTATTAATCCATAGGATTTGCATTAAAAAAAAACCCAAAACAAATCCCAAGTTCTTCTTAAAAATAAGGGGTGTAAGACTGAGCTATGATCCTGGAAATGTTCATAATAAGATATTTCTGAGGATATTAATTTATGGATCACTTTTCTCCTACACAGCTGTTGGTGTAGATTTATAATCTCCACAGAAAAGAGAGAGCCTTGGCAGTAAGCTTCAAGAGCACCTGGCAAAAGAGCCCAAATTGCAAGTGCTCCTGAAATGATTTGTTCATTGGGTCACATTGACATCTCCCTATAACATCTCAAAATTTTTAATTTTTTTTTCATTGTATCTTATTTGATAGAAAGAATTCTTGTAAATGCAAACAAAAGCACCTTTAGAGCAGTTAGTACTCCCAGATTAAAGAACTTCCCTCTTATTTACAAAGACATATATTTTTATCTCCATTCTAGTGTTTCCATTCTACAATTGCAACCAAGAAAAATCTGTAACCTACAATGCAGTGCTGGCATCTGTTGCTGAAGGAAGCCAGTTCATCCCCGACATCTTCAGTGACTACCGAATGGCTTTTCCTAAGCATCTTCCAATGTTTACATTATATAAAAAATATATAATAGTATTATACTATGCAATAACATTTGATAATGTACCATATAATAATAATATATAATTATGTTACATTAGAAATAAGAGTAATTCTACTAACTTGTATTGTGGCATGAGAATCAATTGAAGATGTAAGATTATTGCAGGATTTGCACTCACTGAATAGTATTCAGATGATAAATATTTAAGAAAATTTCAGCATCAGAGCTGCTTCCCACAAATAGATAGGATGTCATCTAGACAAGCACACTTCTGTATACTCTCATAAACATATACCAAGAGGTGCACTGGACAATTGTGGGCTTAGCAAACACACTGGACTGCTCTGGCCACACTGACTGCATGCTCAGAGCTGTTAATGTCAAACACATCGATCACCTTCTGTTCAACACAGATACTGCCTTCATCATCAGAGTTTCCAAGCATTTGAAGTGAAAGACTACTTTTCTCTGTTCTTATATTTCTCTTTTTAATGTAAGGATTTTTTTGAGATACTTGCTAAAGTAGCAATTTACCACAGTTTGAGTGTTCATTATTGTGAAGGTTAGTGTGTTGTGGACACAGCAATTTCCCTTGGTTGGAATTGTAATCTTAATCTATGCTATGCTGACCCTGTCTGTTGATCATCTCTGCCAGTCATTTCACAACTTGATTTTAGAATAGCATCTCTTTGGGAAAGCAACCACATCTGGAATATGTTTTAGCCAGTGACTAGCATAAGGCAGCTGCAATATAATTAAAGAAAAAATTGTCAAAAATTAACAGAAGCACAAAGCTCTCCAGTGGCCACAGCAATGAGCTTTAAAACCCTAAGTTACCCATCTTGATGCATGCCACAAAGGAATCCATTTCTCAATTATGAACTTCAGATTTCAGTGTGAAGAGTTTTAGAGCAAACATTGCTGGCATTTGTCCACCTAGAAGGTACCAGTCACTTTATTATATAAGGACCAAAAATAAAATTAGTTTGGGAACAATATGTAGCATCTTCTAGAGCACAATGACTCACATTCACACAGGAGACTGTCAAGCTGGAGCACAGTCATGGAGAGTGTGAAAACAAGGCTGCAGTAAAAAGTACATCTTCAGATTCTTTTGCTTAGAAATGGAGAAAACTAAAGAGCTAGGGACATACTAGTGCTCTCCAACCTACTGATTCCACAGGGTACAGAAATCCATGAACCAGAGCAGATAAATAATATTACCTCCTTCCCTACACACTGCAAATCACCAAACAGAAAGACTTCATGGGGAAAAATTATTACAAAAGAAAGACTAAATATTCCTAAGAGAAGTCTCATGAGAATATATTCAGAAGGTGAAACCTCTTCCTGTCATCTCACACAGAGACTCCATGCTGCCTTATTCATACATTCCGGCTTAGCAGAGACTGGAAAACATGGAATTCTGTACAATTCTACCACTCAGAAAAAGTGTATTGTTCTCATTGTGGTACACACAGAATTAGAGAGGTGAGTAAATAAGTCTGTCTGCAAATATCTGTTTTCCTCCCTCATTTCAACTTCTAATGAAGGAAGAAACATTGCTAATTCTCACTTCAGTGCATTCTCTGTCCAGATAATTGTTGCACAGCCTTACTCATCAACTCACAAAACCAGAGGAAGGACAGACCATTTTTGGCTTCTAGTCTGGTATTATCAAGTACACAACTCATTCATCAGAAAATGGTTCTTGAAACTGTTGTTGGGTCCTAACGGATGTCAATGACTACAGCAACTACTGTCGGAAAGCACTTCACAACCACTGTCAACATCTCTCAGTGAATATGCTCAGAAACAGTAACCCAAATGCTGTGAAGAGCTGTCAAAATACGTGGTCTGATGTCAGCACCCAACTGCTGCCACCTCACAGCAGACCTGGTCAAAGCCCTTTCCTGACCACTGTTGATACCACCCAGCCAGGTCACTGGTGGTAACACGAAAAAAAGTCACAATGCAATTTTGCTTCTATAACAGCTAAACATAATCTCCATAACTGCATCTCACAATCAGCAAGAACATTATTCTGTACCCTGGCCTAAGATAGCAGGGAATCCCTGCAAGACATAGGAGTTAAAGCATTCCAATGAACAAGTATCATCCTGCAGTTTTGTCCAACTCTGAACAAGGAGCTAGTAAAAATACCACCACTGAGACATGGTGGATCTTTTTGCCATGAGGTTTTCCCTCTGCCACATTCAGGTGAAGCTTCCTTTCTTAAGATTTCTCTTTTCCCTTCCTGTACCTTTTGCTATGATACACTGTAAGCATCACTTCTCACTCCTTGATTTCAAATAATTATCTCATCTTTACTTACTCACAAATTAGTCAAGTTGTACATATTTAGTTTGTTCATTTAAACCCACATGCAACTGTTTGTCTCCCTTAGGAGACGTGAAAAGCAAAGAATGCTTTTAGTGAAAGGAGAAAACGACAGATTGTCCCTCAATGTGTGTGTGTATATATATATACACACATACACTGTATGTTCTGGCACATGGTAGGGTGTATTTACTGTATGAGGCCATATGTTTGAAGAATTAGAACAGAGGAAAAAAGCCAGTTTCTGAATGTTGTATGTCTAGTTTACATATTGTCAAATAGATTCTAAATATATGGGAAACAGTTCATGAGATTCATAAAAGACAGACAGTCACATCTAAAGATCAGTGAGTGCTCAGGAGTCAGATTTACAAAGAAAGAAGGTGAAACACTTCTAATCTGTAGGAAGACACATCACTGCTCCCGTCTTTTCAGCTTTTCAAAAAATACAAACCTCTCTTAAAAATCTGTGCATGCCAAACATAACAGAAGCATCTTCATAATCCTTGCATCATATGTGGATTTATTAGAGTAAGTTTCCACTTCCAGTGGTGGAATCACTTAGCACCCTAATATATCACACAATATGAGTACATCTATAGTCAACTTGATGCTTTGTTTGCAAGTGTAAACACATTCAATGGATGAAAACACTGAAAGTTAAAAGCCTTTTTCAATCTGACAGAAAACAACATAGAAGACAAGAAGAATTAGCTGAATGGTGGAAAATGAAGTAAAACAAATTCTTGTGAGAAAATAGGACTCTACCTTCCGAGTTGGAATACGTAGCCTATGCTTGTAATCAGAAGAGATCTAAATATTCAGAAACAGTAACCTACATCAAAGCTTTTATATCCTTTGCTGCTTGTGTTTTCTTGGGTTTGAGGCTTCTTTTATTCCTTTCTCATTTTATTATAGGGCAGAAACAAGACATTTCCTCCATTCCATCAGAGTTTAAGCTAAAAGAGAAAAGACTAGTTCTTCAATAGCAACACTTAAAGGCTTTGGTCACAATTAATGCATGTGTGCACATTTGTCCATGTCAAGTATTGCCTTGTGAACTCATCATTAAACCAAAGACTCAGGACGAAGGGTGTCCTGGGGAAGTACTACACAAGAAATGAATCTCCTCTTTAGGCATTTCAGGTTTATAGAGAATTAGACATCCTATTTTCAACTTATGCAGCATCGTCTTTGGAACCTCCTGAAACACTGAATTATGTAGCACCATTGTGAAATGATCAGCTCTCTGATTTAGCAAAGTTATTCTATTAATTAAACAGCTGTGAATAATTCACATTACTGGAGAACAATTAAATTCATTTTAGTCTAGCAAATTATGTCAATAAAGGACTTGATTGCACATCAAATTGTGATCTTCAAAAATGTCCCCAAACCACAGATGCTTTAATAAGTGAACTTAAAACCAATGATCTCCATAAAGAACAGATTAGCTCTGGTTCTTTCATGGAAGCCCATTCTTACATCATGATAGTACAAGGGATCAATTATACAATTTATTCCATTATACTTCAATTAACTCTTGCCTACAGAATCTCTCTAGTTTTGACAGGTCTCATTTCCCATTCCAGACTAGCCACTAAACCTTTGTGAAATCCAGAATCTCTTCCCATTTCAGTACCTCAGTTTCCCTTCCTTTCAAAGGTGAGGATGATGACATCGGTTCTACCTCAAAGGAATTCTGAGGATTAATTATCAGATGACTTGAAATTATTAGCAGACATTGCTGTTACAGTGACAATTCCTTACATTTTAAAATCTCACATTTTTGTGTGAAAGAAAAAAGAAAGATAAACACCTCTTAGTTTCTACAGTAGACCTTAGATTGTGATTTGATTTTGACCTTCAAGATTCTTTTAGATTTATTGTACAGGAAGATTGAGCAAGGGCTGGAGAAGCATCTGAAATTCACAGAGAACCTCTTTTCAGTCCTTCTTCTTAATAGCCTCTTCAGACCTGCAGCATTGACCCCTATTAACCATCATTATGGCACTTTGCCCCACTGGTTAGGAAAGGTTTTCTCCTAGAGTGCTGAGCAAGTACGGTCTCCAGCCAGCACAGGCAGGACTTGATGCATAATGGGAAACAAACAGTAAAAATGACAGGACAAAGAGGGCTTTGACAGAGAAAGATTGATGGTGGCAAATGGAGGAGTGTCACAAAGCTGACCTCATGCTTGCCAAATTCCAAAGCCACATTTGTCATCTGTGGCACTTTCTCCCTGGTGCAAGCTGCTTGTCAATGGGACTAGTTCAAGTGTTCAGCAGGTGAGGAGGTGTGGATGTGAAGAAGTGAAGACATCATTCTTCATTACTCACTTCAGAAAGGGGGAAAAGAAAATAAGAAAGAGTCAACCACAGTACAGTCTTGATTAATTACCAGGTTTGTCGGTGACAGTGAAAGCCAGAGGAGGGTGAATTTTATTGCTGTATACACACAGAACAAATACAACTTCCCTGAGAACCATCCGTTCAATGAGGCAAGCATTAGCATCTGGATCACAAAGGCCTTGAGGCTGAAAACACAGACCAGCACTGCCATCCCTTTTTGCTCCACACTGGTGCTCTAGGCCTCAGATCTTTCTAATGGGTAAATCTCATGGACTGGCAGTAGCTTTGGCCTTCCAGTAACCAATATGTTGCATAAGTAGTTACAAAAATGCATGTTGCATGTACAGACTGTGAGAACAATTCCGTTGTGTAAAATTTAAATGGTTGCAGAGGATTTAAATACTTCAAAAGTGCAAATCACATGAAATTGTGCTTTTCTTTTCTCTTTCTGATATCTACTCTAAAAGTAGATGAAGACTTTGTTTGAAAATCTTGCCTTTATTGCAAAAGTGGCCAATACCTGATCTCTCCTTATACGCTATTTAAAATAATTTAGAGTGTAATTATGCTAGGAAAGCAGCTCAGTTAAAAAGCCATTATGGGTCTCCTATCATGTACACTTAGTGTTCAAGAAAAAATGCTGCTTTTTCCTTCCCTAATTGCCAACCTTGTAAATTCAGCCTGTGATCTGAAGTTTGCACCCTTCCAACTCATATGTCATCTGAAATAAATAATTCACTTTTGGACTTTGCAATCAATTCTATAAAAACATGTAAGCCATGAAAGAAGATGTATCTCTCTTCTCTAAAAGTTCTGCTGACTTTAACAAAAGTGAAAAATACTTCAAATGCATCTTGATTTCTATGTCCTGCAGTTCTAATTCTACATTCATAAAGGGTTAAAAATTATGCCTATTATTATTTGAGCAAATAGGCTTAAGATCACATTCCAACAGGTTTCAATCACTGTGGCAGCTACTGGAAACCACTTGTCCCATGTTCATTAGTAGTGAAATTGCTTTCAACAGTGGTTGAGTGGGCATTAGACCAATCATTGTTAAATTACAGGTCACTTTCCCAGTACATACTAAGTATGAGTCTCTGCAGTACACAGAATAAATACTCTGATACAGAGGATCTGGACTCTGAACAATGTATTTACACAGTCCCTGAAAGAAGGAAGATTTTCTGAGCTTAAAGACAGGTATTCAAAAGTCTCAATAGGTGTAGGGGTCTAAAAAGCATACCTACCAAAGTGGCCTCTCCTAATCTCCTCCCACCCTGTCATCTCCACCTGAGGAGTTAGGCACAAGGACATCCAAAAAGCAAACTCTTCAAACATTCAGCACAGCTAAGTTGCAGTACTTCTGGGTGCACATAGGAGCAGAACAGGAGAGCTCTTAGTAAAATTTCACTAGAAAATGCAGATACATACCGTGCCCCAGGCAGCTATTCTGTCTAAGCAGAGTTTTTGGTATTATTTAAGCTGCACTTTAAATCCCAAAGTGCCTTCGTGAATACTGACCACAACTTTTTGCCACTGAGACTTCCTACAAGCCTGTTGGCTGAGTATTTCAAAACCTTCAATGTATAAATCCTCTCAAAAAATGAAGGACACAACTACAATATGACCAGAAAAGAAAGAAGCAGATGGAGGAGCATCTTTCGGATAGCCATGAACCAGCTGTATCCAAGCTGTATCAGAGTCAGAAGCAGCACATATGGAAAGTACTGTGTCCCTAATAAGAGGCAGATATCAACAGCTATATGTGGCTAACACAACAGTGCTGTGAGAACAACACGTATCTCTGCACAGACCTGTTCTACATGTTACAGAGACACCACTCATACGGAGCCGGGTCAGTGCACCCTGCGCTGTGCTCAACTGTGCAGCACTGAGAGGCCAGTCACTGCACAAGGTCACTTTACTCATCTACAGAGAGTATGGGAATATGAAAAACCTAAACTCCTAAAAATGGCATGACTTTCATCTCCCTTCCCCCTTTGCCCTGATTATCATGTTAAAAATGGTCCCATCTCTTCAAAACATAAACACTGTCACCCTCAAAGCACAAGTGTTTTCTCAGTAAAAATGAGTCACTTTCTAAGCAAAGGTAAACTCTCTTCAGAAGCTTTGTACATCTTTTCACACAAATCTGCAATACCTGTTTTATCAGGGTTTCTCATGAAGCAGGTGGAGCAAAATCCAGAGAAGAAAACCTGTAAAGATTTGTGCCTTTTAATTTTTTTTTTTTTTAATTTCACCTTGTTCTAAATTGCGGCTCAACATGCAGAAAATATATACTACTACTAGGGCCTGTATTTTCCTTGACACACTTTATTCATTGATCCTACGTAATGAAAGCCAGCTTGAAAGAGTGTTCTACTTTGCATCCGTTTTTCATGTTCACTGGCTCTCAGCATCCCTCACTGCAGCTGGTGCTTCAGTACAGCTCCACAGATCTGTCCCCTCCCCCCATAATTTCCACTCTGAAAACACCCAAATCTTCTCTCAAGTGAAGAAAAAGAAATGTACCTCCAATTGCCTAATGGTCTTTCCCCTTCACCCCTTCTTGCAGGTATCCATAGTTTGTCCTTTCCAGGTAAGCCTCCAAGTTATAGCCACTATCCTTCTTCCTGGCCTGACAATGAAGCCTGACAACAATTTCTCTCAGTCATCTTAAGCTGTCAGTCATTATGAGTGACATGCCAACTCACAGCTTGAACATATTACACCCACAGGAATCCCACCACTGTCTGGGCTACACAGTGACAGTTTCTGACCAAATGCTGTAAACCAGGCCTGGGCAAAGGGTCTGAGGCAGGAGAACACAACAGATGTGCCACCACCAGGTTGGCACTCTCCTATGCCCTATGGCCATCTCATAGCTCCACATCAACACCAGGAATGAGACTTATATCACAAGACTGCTGAGGCAGAAACTGTATATTTTATTATGTGCAAATTTAACACACTGTATGACACATCTTTGTGCTTGAACTAATAGAGAATCTCCATCAACGGAGAGGGGTTATGACACAGCTGAGAGACTCTGATTCAAGCTGCTAAAGGAAGCTATATACAAATGCACAGTTCATGAGACAAGGAAAGACCTTCCTACCTCTTGTCCCAGTGCTCAAACCAACTGTTTTAAATGTTGGAAAACACTTTTAGTTTTTTCCTATCATTCTTCCATATTTGCAGCTGATAATACAGTCAGTATTGAAGTGGGAAGTGATAACTGCCTAAGAAACCAAAAACACTGTGTTGTTTCAATTGGCCAAACATGGACCAGAAATACAAGAAAAGTTACAAGAAAGACTCTCCGCTTTGAAAATCTACTATGAGTACATAGATGATATACATAAACTGACAGAGGAAGGTAAAGAAGTTCTAAAGAAATGATGAGGGGATCTTATTCTTAGTCCTGGAACTTAAACAGGATGATGCCTCCATACCATGCTGCCTTGTGGCTCTTACATGCTGAGCACTCATAAACTCTCAGTGCTCTTTGCACTGGGTGACAAACTCCAGGGAACATAGCCTGAAAGAGAAATGCATCCCCTACGTTCAATATCCACAAAAGCAACATCAAAGTCTTGTCATTTAATGTGTGCTCAGATGTTTATCCTCACCCTGCTTAGGCTGGTAAAAAGTATGGATCAGATGCTTAACGTTTTTAACAGCCACCTAACACTAGAATCAATACTGCCAAACACCATGGGTTGTCTCTCATTAATGCCCTTACATCAGTGGTGTCCCTGATTTAACATACTTTTAATGGCTTTGAACATTTGATCTATACACTTCACTTGCCTAAACAGAAAGAAACAAACATCTCTTGACACACTGTAAGAAATGTGTATGGGCTATGAAACTAGAGAAACAGCACAGTATAAATACTGGGGCAGTGGCTGCACACCACAGTCATGCTCATCACTCATCACTGGCCTTAGCTCTTTAATTAACAGACAAAATTTCACCATTCCAGCAGATAAGTGGTAGCGACAGTTAGGAAATGCATGGAACTCTTGCAGAAAGCAGAAAATGAGAAAGAGAGCAAAGAAGATAGTAACTTTTGTGATTTTTCTCATGTTTAAGGAATAGTTTGGAGTGCTATAAATGTGGGGAGCAAAAAAGTTTTGATTTTTCATCTTTGGGGTTTGTGGTAAAAAGGCCTGGACTTGGCTTCTTTAGGGTTTGTGCAAAATCCACTCCACTCCTGTCCTCCTGTCCTTATGCTTTATCACACAGCATGGAAGTATTTCTGTTGGACATCACATGGTGGTAAACTACATAGGATACTCTGAAGCCTCCTGTGATAAGCTGATGGTGTGATGACATAAGACAAGCATCCATGGGCAGATGGATTGTCCCACTGTAAACATTAAAAGGGATCCACAGAACAAACAACATCCCTTCAGAACTATTTAGTAGCTCTTGTTTATATTCTCTACAGCTATGTGTATGTGTATATATTAATAGATGTATATACACACAAAGGATATATAATCTCTACTCAATAATTTCCAGAAACTAATTACAACCTTGACAGGGTGGGTCTCGCATCCTGATAAATTGCATTGTCACAACCCATATATAATCCACAGAAATGTATCTTTGGATTCCTATGCTTGTGGTCACAGCTCACAGAGAGTGAAAAGCACTCTCTCCTGAAGGATGACAAACAGCATCCTCATATTTTTTAGACTTTTGCTCTTATGACCGCATCCTAGCAGCTTATCATGTTTTTCCACAACTGGGGTCTCCAAGGAAATTCCTTAGCACATGGTTACTGCTGGATTTTAGATTTCACTGCGATAGAGACCAGCTCTGCACTTTCACAGGGGCTCTGCTCTCTGCCTTAATATGCAGCACAAACACTGCTCTATGGAACTCAGGAGGGCAAATGACAATGCATTGCCCTCCCTGCAGCTTGGCCTACCCATCACCTTACCTCAGCTCAACAATTTTGTTCTGGCCTTCCTGTGGCTGCCTTCTATATAAATACATCTTTCACCTTCCACCTTTGCTTCAGGCACTACTCAGACAATATAATATTCCCTTCCCTGTGGAATATGGGGGGAGGGAATGTGGCAGCTCCTTGTCTCTAAGAGAATTGTGCATCACGCTCAGAAATCACATGGGGATTTTTTCTAACTTATTATCATCTGTAACTCAGCTGATACTTCTGTTCAGTCTTTGATTCTGCCAACCTCATTTGTTTCCACTACATGGACACGTGCATATCTACCTCTCCCTCAAGAAAGGAAGAATACAAGAAAGAGGTGGTAGAGAGGAAGAGGAGGAAGGCAGCGCACGTATGTTCTGTAATAGCATGAGGAAGGTGTGCGGGGGATGGAGTAGGGCTAGAGCTATCATCCAGTAATCACAGCTCAGGGAGAAAAGCTTGCACTGCGAGGCGTGAAACATCTTTGGAATGTGATTTTCACTTGATAACCAGATTGTCTTTTATATTCTCTTCCTTTCTACAGTTTTCTCTTGCCAACCTATAGCACATAGGAGTACTTTCCTTCTATTAGTAAAGGGGAGTTTATCTCCCATTCTTGCAATGAAATAAAACACCTAAATAAACACATTAAAAAAAAAATCACAAAGAAGAACACTCTTAAAATCCAGCTAGAATAGCTCAAGAAAACAGCTAACACAAATTGGATCAAATAGGAGACAGAGATGGAGGGCTTCTGGTCTCTTCTTGTAGATTTGCTGTGTGGTCACTTTCTGTAGTAAAAGTCCTTGGGAGAGCTTGCAGACTGCTGATCTCTAGATTTTGGGAGGGAAAATTTTGCATACCTGTATTTCTTACTTGTGTAATGTTCCTCACTCATTTTAATGTTTGAAAGCCTGTAGTATCAGTATCAAATGCACTGTGCAACGAAGTGAGTTGTGGAAAAAATTGTTCTTCAAAGAGTCAGTTCAGAGGGCAAGTGTGGAAAACCTAAGAATACAAGGCAGCAGCATGTTACGATGATATACTAATGGTAGCTCAGCCACTATCTCATCTAAGGGTGGGGAAGGAAGAGAAAACCCTGCTGCTGTTCACATAAATGACAAACATGGTCTAGTAGCATGGGGCCTGGGCTAGCAGTTAGGACATGTGGTCGTACTCCCAGCCATGCCTCTTCTCTCCAATGGAGCACCCATCACACTACACTACTACTCTGAAGGTCAATTTCTCCATCTATATAATGGGCATTTATTGGCTCTCTTCCATGAAACACAAATATCCACAGAAAACTGCCAGATAATTGCTCATTATTTTTAAAAATATGATTCCGTCCTAACTCCTTCAGACACATGAGCAGCATCTTAGAAAATGCACAGCACAATCTCAGTAATGATGATCATCCCAACAGCACCGGTATGTTTAGCCCTGTATAAATCAGGCCTGGCAGCTTGAGGAGTTGCAAGGAAGGCGATATTATGTCTCCAGAGGAACGGACAAGTGCTGACAGCTCACCAAGGCTTCCTTTGCACAGATACTAAGCAGCTTTCTGCAAATGCTCAAGCTCCCGCGAGAGGAAAGAACAGTGGGAAGAGAGTAAACTTTTCTCCTCTTTCCCTCCAACCCCCCCCCACTTCTGTTGCTGTTCCATCTCCCTCCCCAGCTCCTTTTTATTACAAATTAAATAATTACTGGGCTGTAGCCCAAAACACTGAAGATTTCACATCTTGTTTGGTCTAATTATATCAGCCGGCCTGACAAAATGGTTTCATCAATGGAATTGCCTTGCAAGAGCTCCGGCTAATCAATTCTTTGACACTTAATTAAGAACTCTGCTGGTCTGTGAGGATTCAGGGAATGGGGGGAGTGGGATGTCAGGCAGCAGAATGTCTGGATACACTATGTAGAGCACAGGTTGTTAAAACCCCTGGCACAAATGGACCTCTACTTCCTTCACTGTCCCTGCTTTAATATTACCTCACGCTTTATCCATCTCTCTCACCACTTGCTTCAGTTGGGTTTTTTAATTACTTTAATCTCAGCCCTGCCACCAGTAATGGCTTCAAAACACCTCTAGGGCCTTAGATTTACTTTCAGACAGATGTTTCCAAAGCAGGCAGCAGCAGATAGGCTTGAAGCATAACACTTCAAGCTGAAAGTGCATCAGACTTCAAATGCTAACCAGACTAAGGTTCAGGCAGCATTTGGAGAGGGGAGCTCCACAGATAAGTCATGCTGCCACAGTGAGAGGAACACAGAGCAGATGAACTTCCCCTGAGCCAGAACCCACCCTCCTAGTGTGCACAGTGCTTGCAGGTCTCTGCCAGCTGCAAGACGGTGGTTTTCTTTTGAAAGATAAATTGCTAGCAAGCAATCTGGGGATCACCCAGCAGTACAAATAGGGATCTAGGTCGGCGGCAAGCAGATGGCTGCTTTTATTTTGTATGACCAGTGTACACAATCCAGACCTGATATTGGTTTTTATGGTTATACTGGCTTTCATTTGTCTAAGAGAGAACATTTTGGCATAAAGTTAGAAAAGAACAAACAGAGAATATCTGACCTATCTATTGCCATTCATTGCAAGGTTAACCCCAGACATTTTTCTTCATAGGTTTATACCAGCAATGTAAGTTTAACCTGGATCAGTACACTGTATCATTTGGTGGCAGTGTGTTTTGATCTGGCCCCAGAGCAGAAATTAAACCTGTGATCTACCTAAAAACTGTATCATTTCAGAAAGAAAAGTGGTATTTATAAACAAAATCAAATTAGTAAAAAACCAACCAACCAACCAAAAGCAAAAACATCAACCCCCCAAAACCCAACAAATTGGCAAAAATCCTGGAATCTGCCTGGATAAAACTTAGTTTATCAATATTTAAAAGAAACACAAAGTAAATACACTCAACGTCATTTCATGTGCTAAAGCTATGTCACAAAGCTACCTACGGAGCCCTGGCTTGCTGCTTTTCTCATCAAATGCCAGAGGTTAGCAATACCAGAGGTAAGCAAGAGATGGGATACTTTTAGCTTGACCACATATTAGCCAGATTTTCATTAAAATGCTTGGTTATGCTGCAGATTCAGAGTCTCAGATTCAATTCCAATAGTGGCAAAGAATGATTATTAAGAGTTAGAAGGCCAAATCCTTTACTTCAGAAAAAGCAGCCAGCAACCTCCTTCGCAACATTAACACATTCTGAACTGTGACACAGAGAACTCTGTGAGAAGTTAATACCTTTTCATTCTAACATCTCTGAATTTTGGAGTTTAGCTCAGAGGACTTTGGCTGAAAAAAAGAATCTTAAAATGTCTTAACCTTTTGAAATTTAGGATTGAAATTTAAAAATTCTCTTTCAGGTTCATCCAATGATCAGATGCATAATAGGAAAGGAATTACCCAGAGATGTAACTGGAAGTGACAAAGTGCATTTTGCACACACTTTCTTTACATGTGAAAGACATTAGCTAGTAACTGTAAACTCCTCTAATTGTCCCTCCCATTCCTAGTTTAGAAAACCACAAGAGACCAAACAGAACCAAAATAACATTAAAAAAAAAATCCCATTTTATGTGCAACTTGTCTAATTTTTATCAAATCTAGATCGCAAGACTGGCACACGTGGGAAACTCCCTGAATCCAAGGTACCAAATGGGATAGTAATTTGGTAACAGTGGATTCCATATACACACTCAATTTTTGGTCATTTTGAAAGAATGCAGAAAAGCCAGGCACACTCTGCAGAACCAAAAGTGGAGGAAAGCAAATAGGCATCTTTAGTTCTCAGCTTCCAAGAAGGTTAACATCATCTAAGCAGCGTCAAGAAAAGAGCAGCTAATTTTCTTTTTGTGAGCATTTGTCAATGTCCTTCAAACAGTGTTAATAGGGTCATTGCAAAACCTTTTCCCTTTGAACTTATTGCCACCAGGATATACTTTTCTGTATCCCCTTCTCTCACTACTCTTTAGCTTTCAAATTCTTTTTTTCCCCAAGAAAGCAATCACCTCTACACCTCTTCACTAATTTTTCACTTCTATGAAAACAAGAGCTACTGTGTTTTTACTGTCACTGATGGAGGTGTGTCAATTGACAAAGTGGAAAACTGCTTACAATAAACAATAAAAATTATATAAGTAATAATGGGAAAGTTCTTTTATTCATTGCTAAAGCAAATCTGAGTTTTTAGCTTGCAGAAAAAAGTGACGTTTGTACAGAACTAGCTGACTATCTGGATCATCTGGTACCAAAAAAGAAGAACACAGCAGAGCAAATGGAACATGAGGCTAGTGAAAAATGAAATTTGGGAATTAATTAGGAACTGAATGAGAAAGATTGAAAAACTACCTTTATAAAGCTCTGTATTCATTCTGTTCTTTCACCGTTGACTGTCAGGAAGTTAATATTTTGCTGTAAGAAATGTGTAAATCTTTCATATTTGTAATATTTTTTTTTTTTTGTGATGGTGGGTAAAAAATTGGGAAAAAAGGAGAAAAGGTCCATTTGCTTCTTCACAGAGAATATGATTTCAAATTTCAATTAAAATGAAATGAGCAGCACGATTATCGCTATGGAGCAGGCGCCTGGTAGCGCAATAGGCCTCTTTCACTGCCATGGCAACCGGTCCTCATTGTCACGGCTACCTTGGCACTACATGTAATTGTCGATGTGTGAGCCTGACCGATAATACACAATCAATACCCCATAAGCAGCAAACATCATTTTCTGTCTAAGGGAAAGAGAAAAAAAAAAAAAAAAGTGGGGGGGGGATTCTTGCAAAAGAGAAAGAAAGAAGCAAAGAGAAACAGGGAAGTGAGAAAAACAGAGCAGGAGAGAAGAAAGGAGACCTAACTCCAAAACACCTTTAACAATGAAATATGCTGCCTTTTTTTTTTTTCTTTTCTATAAAGCAAATAGCTGGAAAAATCCCACAGCACACATGAGCACCTGCTAAGTCCTTCTAATAGTATATTAACTAATTGTTTATGCCAACATCATTAAAGCATTATCCAAACACCACATCAACCAAGCGAATGCTTTTGTATATAATCAACAGTAATTCTGGTAATGCCAAATTCTCCGGAAAGAGCTGGCACTTACAGTCCAGAGCAGGAAGCTGAATTTTGTATACGGATCATTAGTTTTTCAACTGGCTGAGTATAAACACAAAACAAAACAAAACAAAACTGAAAAAGGCACAGGGAACAAACTGATCATATAGAGAAAAGGGGAGCTTAGTCCTCAAACACATAGCAGAAAGTGAACCACGGTATCAGAGTGGAGACAGATGCAGGAGGATAAATGGAAAAATAAAAAGTCTGCTCAGCATTTACACTAATGCTTTGGTCACCTCATGTTCTTCTTTGAGCACTATGTCCTTTTACCTAATGTTTGCATGCTGTGCAGTGCAATCAGGTCCCATTACTAGTGTAACACAAATTTGAGTGGAAATGGAGAATAAGGAAGGATACACAGAGGAGTATAAATAGAAAAATGAAGGGAAAGAAATTAGAAGAGCAGTGCAGAAAGAAAGGGAAAAAAGAGAAGGAAAAAGCTTGATGTTATTTTTTGTAGGTATGGGGCCCTACAGATCAACCAGGCAGGCAAGCTGACTTCAGTGTGAGCTACCTGCATGTTAGACCTGTGTACACAGGAAAGGCAGACTGCACAAGGAATGAGTACCACTAGAAATGCGGCCATACAGCACCAGTCACTCTTCTCCAGGGAACTGGCCAGTAAGCAATATTAAAGAAATTTCAGGTCAAACTAGATAAAATCCTTATGGGGTGGCATGAACTCTCTGTCTTGAGTCTTAAGGTTAATTTATTCCTTCAAAAGTCTTTAAGAATAAGTATCAGCAAACTGTGGACTCATCTGAAAAAGTGAAGGAATAGTAAGGGAACTGGATTCCTCTAGATACTGACACAGTTATCTCAACTACTCCTTAATGGGATCTAAGAACTCCACCAGGAAAAGTCACAGACTCACTCAACCATGTAGAAGTGAGATGCTGGCATCTTAGACCCGTGCACACCTCTGGATGGTATCAGGTGGCGTTAGTGAGGCTGACAATACCTAACAAAATTGTCCATGTACCTGTACAGAATGGCACAGAAGAAAAGTTCTTTATGTTCTCAGTCTTCTTGCAGATCTTTCTTATTTTCTTTTGTAGATTTACTTATTCCTATGAGAAACTCAACAAACAGTTTGCAGATATACATGGACAACTTTTTGGTTTCTTAGCACAGTGCAAGGACAGCTGATGGTACAACATAACAGTGACAAGCCCAGTATATTAATATTGAAGACACAGAGTGAATGTCGTCCTATCTTATTCCTCATGAGATAATCATCTGTAATAAATTAGCCACATCTGCCAGAGAAGAAATTCTTCACTGGCTTGGACGAGCATGGGCAGATGTGAACACTCTATTTTGTGGTCTACCATTTCTTAAATATCAGAGTTCTGTCTGCTGACTTTGGGCATGAACCTTTTCTTTAGACTGGTGTCTTTTCAATGGTGTGCTTCTCCATGCTTCAGTGGTGTGCTTAATATTACATGTGGTAATATTAATTCAAAAAAGCACATTGTGCATTCAAACATCCAATACAAAAGTAAAAATGTGTTCCTGAATGAGTCAGTTTAGACAAAGTCCCCAGTTCCCGCACCCAGCTGCAGAATGCAGTTGCTGCTGAAAGTTCAGTTCTCCAAAATGAAAAAATCTATTATCATTACACTGCCAGCACAATTCTTAACTACAATATCAATCACCTCTTGCATGAAGGAGAAGTGTATCATACAGATATGCCAGCTCTGGGAAGAATCCTGCATTAGTACTACAGCAATATGCTTTGCATTCCCGTATTACCAATCAAGGCAAGTCCCATGAAGCAGATCAAGGGAGAGTTAGTTACCTGAGGCAGCTTTAGCTCTTCCCATTTTAAGCCAAATCTGCGTAAAAAATAATGAAGCATATGGGTCTGACCATACCTTATCTAAAGACCAGCGTAGTCACATATCATATAGCCCTGAATCTTATATATGCCTTCAAACTCCCTAGTTCTTTGGAAACCATGATAGCATCTTCTTAAAACTCACACTCACTCCAGAATGATTAACTGTAACTTGCTTTTATTTGTCAAATTCACACTGCATAATAGATAGGATAATTGGGCCCCAGTTGTCTAACTTTTATGGAACAAACCTTTGATAACAACAGATTGATTGACAGCTCCAGTTGTAGAACACAAACATAAAGTCTTTTAGATTGTAATATTCTAAATCTTAATGCTAGAGGTTAAAAAGCAAAATTAAACAATAATAAAGGACATACCTGCAACAAATGCAATGTCAGAAATTTCCCTGGGGTTTCAGTGAGGTCTGATAGCATTGTTCTAAAATGAAACTTGAAGACACTGTAAAGTTTCCAGTTTTAGTAACACTCCCCCAGGCTTCCCAGGGATGCCTCATCACTTCCCAGTATCTCAAGAACTAATTTCCAGACACTCGCTTAGAAAGGTTTTTTTTCATTTTTGTTTATGGACCTGTGTTTCTTCTTACCTTCTACCCCTGCCCCTGATTAGTCCCACTCAATTACACACACTGAAAATGAATATAAACACCTATCAGACAAAGCCAGCAATTTCTTTAGTTTTAGCTCTTTGTCAGATTATCCAATCTATTCTGACTTTCAAGTTCTCTTTGAGACAATGTGTCAGCAGAAGCAATCAAAAACCTTTTTTGTTTACTGTATTCTTTTTAGTAAATACAAACTTTTATCATTTTTTCAAAAGACAAATGATTAATAAGTCTAATTTGTGGTATACTTAGAAGCAAGAAAGAAATTAAAGTGCCATTCTTTTCCTCACAAAACTATGTTAAGAATATCCACTGAGTATATTACATAAACTCAGAATATACCAGTAATTATATAATGTGTATCTACTAAGGGTTTGCAGACATAGAGGCCTCCCTGAACTGTAAGATGAAGGCCTGCCATAGTGGAAAACATCCTCTGCTCTGGCAAATACATATGTGTTGCTTTTGATATTTTTACCAAGACATTCTTAAGAATTCAAAACTCCCTGTATGCATATTTTCAAGTATTAGAAAATAAAAAGTGAAAAGAAAATTTGCAAATATGAACACCTTCCATAAATCAAAACTAACCTCGTGTATGAGCCCTGAGAATGGGTTTGATGTGCATATTCAGAACAGCGGGTCACTACATCCTGAGAGCTGTACAACTACAATAGAGAGCAAAGAGAACAGCAGTCTGAATGAAACACTAAAACCCCTTCTGTAAACCACTCCCATTTCCTGAGTTCAAATGAGATCCAGTCCCTAATCACAACATTTACAGCTGCTGATTTATTATTAGTGCTACTTAAGGTAAGCAGTGGAACAGCCAGACAATGAAAAGTTAAGTTCTCTCTAGCACAGGGAGAATATTTTGTTACTAACATACACAGCTAATAGCAATGCTCCAGACAACCTGAGACACCCACAAATCTTAATAAACATTTTCTATTAAACAGCCTGCCTCTTCCAATGACACCTAACTGGCAGTCCATCTAAGCTGGCAGGAAAAAAAAAAAACACTTGAAAAGGAACCTGGGCCAGTGAGTGAGTAAGTCTGGTCTCCCTGGGAATATGATCTCTCATGTGCCCATAACCCCAGTCCTGTCGTTCCAGCTTTGGGTGACTCCAGCATCCAATGGAGACAGTGATTTTAAGTCAATTTTACAGTTCAAACTGCTTTTAGACAAGACTACAAGCAATTGCAGGAGCTGTTTGACAAAACCTGCCTGATGGTTGAAAGGCAATCTTGCAGAAAACAGTGTGCTATCATAAATGTCTATGAGCCTTTGAAGGGCACGTAACGCAAAAGGCGAGTGATAGAAGGGGAAGGAAACAATTCCAGGTTGTGCAATTAGGAAGAAGAAGGCACAAAGGAACACACAGGAGGAATGTCAAGTTGCATTTCTGTTTGGCAAAAAAGTCGATGGAACAGTCTCCACAGAGTGATGGTGGAATTTGTGTTGCTATCGTCATTTATAATTAAACTGGATGTATCACTGGTGAATGTGACATAATGAACAAACTTCCAGCAAATGCCAAGGGAAGGACTAGTGGCACAGGTGTTTGCCATTTCTTATGTCTAAGGCATCTTCTACTTCATTCCTAAGTGCTTTCTAGTCTTTCTGCATAACCCTGTTAATCCCACTACCCTGGCAAAATTCCAATTAAGTAATTAGTTTCTGCCTACCCTTTTTTTTTTTTTTTTTTTTTGGTGGCTTTGATTTGTTGTAGCTTTATCACATCTCCTCTTAAGTGAAATATAATATTGTGCTGCCATGTTCCACTCCAGAAGTAGTTTTTAATACACACAGAAGGGGAATGTGGTGGCTGTTATAAAAGCTCAGCAAACATGAAAATGTATCACAGCAAATGGAGGAGATCACAGCCAATACAAATCTGCTGCAGAAACTAAGCAGAAAATAGCTCTTCAAATTGGAACTAGACCAGAACCCTGGATTTAACATATCTACAATTGTGAAAATTGACAGAAGATCTTTATAAACACCAGCACTCATGAAATAGACCTATGATTTATCCCAAAAGGCCAGTAGAATCAGTAGCACTTCAAGGGGCAAAAGACCATCTACCAAGCTATCCCTATGACTTCTTGGTGGTTTTTATGGAGGTCTTTTCTTTAAGCCCTAACTAACTCATTTGAAATCAGGTAAGATCACTGCAGAAGGCAGTGAGGTTTCATGAAGTCAACTAATTTCCTTTGTAGACAACCCTTGTGTCCCGTTTCTTTAGGATATATCTATCTCAGTCTTGGAAATATATGAAAAAGTAAAAACCCCACAGACCACATTTAAAAAGCAACAACAAACATGAAAATGTTAGGTTCTTTTCCTCTCCGCTTATTTATTCTGTAAAAACTTGGCAATTTAAGTTCCTAGTTGGTTTGATTTTTTTCCTCCTCTTAAAAATGCACCCACTCTAAAAATTACACAACACTGCTTACTTTTAAAATGTAAATGTTCAAAAAGAACCTACATTCCAGAAAAAGGACTTTCTTCCCTCTGTTTTTCCCAATGAAATAAGTTGCATGTGTACCACATGCAAAAGTAATCCCTCAGAAACTGTACACTAGGATCTCAGGAGACATGGAAGAACTAGAGATGACAGTATTTCCTGACATTCATTACAATTATTGCTCATTTTTTGAAGAGGAGCATCAATATTAAAGAAATATGAAAGCTGCTTTTTTTTTTTTTTTTTTTTTTACTGCAAAGCAAAAATAAATAAATAACTGCATTAGTTAAATCCATTCTCACATCTTGAGAGGTTATTTATTTTCTCTGAGGGCTGATAAAATTTCCCAATGACATGCTTTCTAATTTTAAAATTGCTCTCACTTCACAGTTCTGAAAAAGCTGATGTCAGGGAGTGAGTGGGTGGGTCTGTTTTAAGTGTGATTCACACATTAGATTCTCTTATCAGCTCATGCATATTCAGAAGTGCTATCCATGGGCTGCGGGGTTCATGAGGAGTCCAAAGGACCAGAAAGGAAAATGGTCATTTGGAAAAAGCTAATTAAGATAGGGGAAAGAGAAAAAGGAAGATTTTTACACTCTCTTTTACTCATGTGTCAGGAATGAAAAAGATGTCCTATTCATGCCTCAATAGAATATGTCCCACCTGCAGAAGGGTTCTCCCTGTCCTTAGCCCTGCTTCTTCTCACCATCTTGAGACTCTCCATAGTGCAGAAGTAAATCCATGTCTGCCATGACCTCTCCAAAACAGGAGCCATGCTTGGGTCTGGAACACAAGAACTAGCTCCCAGGCCAAGGGTGATCCAAGGGTAGTGTTGGTATAAGGATTGTGTTTTTGAGACATCCTGATTTAACATACTGCCATGCTAACATGCCATCTCTTCTATACACAGTTTTAAATACTATTTGCTCCTGCAGTGGGTCTGATCAGGATAGGTCCTCTTCAAAGTAAATAATTCTGGAGAACAAAAAAAAAGCCATTCCTGAGATGAGATGTAACCAGATGATGATGTCAGCTGCTGAGGTGAAACGCTGGTGTCAGGTCACTAAAATCCTAACTTGGACTGTTTCTCAGATCATCAGGCTACCTAGCAGAACTACATCTTTCTTCAAAGTCCTTTGCTAGAGGGAACTGATTTGTCTCTTCCCCCTCTGACTGTGACACACTTGCTGGTACGGAAGAGAGTGTTATGGAATGATGAAATGGCAAGCCTGTGCCATCATCTTAGTAGAAAACCAAAATTCACCCATGACAGCTATACAAGAAAATTCTCTATGATGGCTGCTGTGCTGGACACAGACATGCCCTGAAGCACAATCTGGCTTTCTCACTGCCTTCATGACTAACATAAGCCATGATGAACAACCTCATCACAAAGTCTCTGCAAATCCTGCTCTAGACTCAGCACATGAAAAAGGTTCTGTTGACTGCAATGCACGTACCTTGGTTCTCTGAAGGTAGCAGGCACAGCTGAGTTGGGGGAGGTAGGAAGAAGGCTGGGTGGTAGGGAGGGAACGTATATGATGCAGACACACACAACACTGTAATTAAGGGTAATTTCAGAAGCATTTACCTGTGTTTCAGTGTCTGACAACTTTTCACTTGTGAATGCTGCAAACGCCTCAGCTCTACAGACTGATCTTGTTTTTATGTTGCTGGAAGGGGAGGAGCAGAAAAATGAGTTGTTCTCTGAATTAATTACCTCCTCCAATTTGAGCAACATCCACTGAAATACAGTTTAACTCTTGCTCAGGATCTAAGTGTCTCCAACTAAAACAGAACTGAAATGGAGGCATGCCTAGTGTCTACATGCACAGAGCAAGTGTAGAGGCTTCTCTACCTGCAGAGCATAATCAAGGACAAATGCTGCCATATAGGAAACTCAGTGTTTTTGAAGGACTACACTGGAAACCTAACTTCACCTAATATGACCTCTAGCTAGCAAAAACATTACCATAAATGATACCTTTGTTCAGCCACCACCCCAAAAGCCTTAATTTCCATTTCTATTTGCTGAAAACCTGAGATTCCCCATCCCTCTTGTTGAAAAGTAGTATAATGGGATTGAAAACCAAGTCACAACTCAGAGGACTCAGGTTATACCCCTAATTCTACGAGTGGGTCAGTTCTGGGTATATTATATCATTTCTTTCCATTCCTGTTTGCTTGCTTCCTAAGGCAGCAGCAGCATCTTCCATCTTTGTCAAGTGTTCTGAAAGCTAGGACTCATAGATATCTGAATACTGAATACTTGGGAGAAGTTCAGAGTTAAAAAGTTGGAAGAAAAATTGTATTTTAAGTTCAACAACCAGTACTTGCCTCACTTTTTCATTTACTTATTTTTTAAATTAGCTTAACAATTGTGCTTCAGGTCCTGACCTATGCTGTCAGTCTCTGTCATGCCAGACTATGTCAGACTGGTCATAGCCATGAAAACAAAATACTCCATCCCGACTCAGTGGTGGTGATGGAATAAGAATAAAGGAAATTTAAGATGCAAATTATTTTCTCTCATTTATTAACATTGCAGTTTATTTTATCCATCATTTTACATTAAATGCAGAAAATATTTACAGAGCTTATAGCAGAGAATGACTGAAAGCATTGAACAGAACTACACAAACTCTGGACAGGTGATAGAGTTTATTTTCTCAAACACTTCTGTCCTGACCTTCAGGTTTCCAGATAGTTGAGGCCTAGGCACTGCAATAGCACTGTCACTCTCTTCAGAAATCATTCCCATCCTTCTGCTACCTGTGGTGATTATTCCACAAGGCAACTCAACCAGCTGCACCAATAGATCTATGCTGAACCTTGTGTTGTTCTAGTCCTCTAAAACATGAAAAAAAATCCCTCTGGCATGGGAATATATAGCAGAGGAATCTGAGATCACTAGATTCTTTTACTCCATTTGACCCTAAATTTGACACAATTTGATCCCATACCTACAGACCCGAAAAACCTGTAACTCACCTAGGTTTGCTGTTTTAATACAGTCTAAATATCTTTTCCCAGCTCATTTTCTTTCTTGCTTTCACTGTGCAAAATGAGGATTTTCTGAGAAGGGCAGTGTGAGGCCACTACAACACAAGAATACCTGCTTCCTGCCAGGGTGATATGCAGATCTTGTTCACATCTTTATGCTATTTCCCTTTATTTCTCTTTTAAATGTGATTTTCCGCTCCTTCCATTTTTTTTTCCAGAGCAGCCGGGAGCAGTATGTAGCTGAACTAAATTTCTTGCAGCTCACAAATTCTGTGTGTGAACAATCCTTGAAGTAATGACCACTGATAATCCATCTGGGTAGATCTAAGAACAATTATTACCTCCATCTCAGTATTCAAAGCAGCAAAATCTTTCTATAGCAGAGCTAATCTGTCACTGATAATAGAAGGCACCACAATCAGCTGAGGAAACACTAAACAGATTCTGGTGAGCAGTGTGGTAGTATCAGTTAACTTTGGGTTGCCATGTATCTACCTCTGCGAAACAGCATGTCTGTGTCCTGTGCTAGTATCAGACTGATTGAAAGATCCTTTAGCATTGTACTTACATCAACAACCCTGATTACATGCTTCCCCCTCACTCACTATTGCTATCCATCCCTTTAGGATACCTGGTTACCCACACTCCCACAGCATTGTGTCAGTCCCACCCCAGCAGCAAACTGGGCATGACAGTGAGCAGAACAGCATATAGAGGAAGATGACACTGCTAAGTGCCTGACAGTGAATTGCAAGGAAGGAGAGTTTATTGTAAATAGGATGCAAAATTCAGGATGGGCTCTTTCCTATTGAGACAAATCAAGAAATTACATAATTTTTTTTACACAACTTGAGCTTATATGTTCAAGAGGAGAAAGAAATAGGAAAGGGAAATATTATTAGTACTTCATATTCACTTCAATGGATTGATCTGACCACTGCTGGTAGACAAAATATCATAGCAGCTGCTTCTTCTTCACTAAAAAATATTAGCAATTGGAAAAAAATCACCCTGTCACTAATCCTTCCTGTTAGAACAAACCTGATCCTGCAGAGCATGTGTAGTTTAATACCGCTCAGTTGCTGCAGAGAAAGGTGCTGAGTTCAGTGTAAACATGGAGAGCACTTTTTTTAGGAGCTTCTGTCAGAGACTGGAAATATAACTGACCATAACAAATCAAAAGCATTGGGTAAAAGAGCCAAATCATCAGGTCTGGGAAACACAAAATCAGTCAGACTTGCCCTAAGCCCAAAAAGAGATCCACTAGGCAGACAAGCTATTCAGCATAACAAAGAGGGGAGGAGCAAGAACTCATACCTACCCAGCAGCCCTTTTTAGAATGTGACTCAGGGTGAATGCCTGACATTGGTGCTCCAAAACCCTGTGACAGATCCCATTTCTCTTCACAGCCTGTAAAGTGATTCCTGCCTTAAAGACTAGTTACTCAAAATTAGATTGCATTAATAACTTTCACAATGGTTATGGATCAATCTCAGGTCCAACTTTTTCTGTGAGGAAGACTGACAATAACAAACAGTAAATTCTGTTCAGTTTTCCCTGATTGACAGTTATTAATCAGTCCCCATGCCAGCACTTTCCCTCCTGCATACTCTTCTCCCATCTTATGGGTATATCTATATAACAGCCCCAAAAACTTACCAAGTGTTTCCTTATTGGAAACAGGCCACTATCACCAGGAGGCTGACTGTTCCACTCATTCCTCCAGCCCTACAGAGTGTTCTAACAAAGCAGCCCTTTGAAAACAGGCATCCTGGGTGAAACTCTGGGGACACTCAAGCAGTGAACGCATAGGCAGCAGCTGCTGAGATGGCTGGATGTCGCTGATACTGCAGTGAGCATCACAGCCTCTTGCTGCTCTCCATTTGGAACTGAAACGACCATTTGTGAATCATTTTTAATTGTCATGTTAAAGAGCACAAAGTGCAGCAATCATAGAGCTGGTGGTGTTGGAGGCCTGACACCACCATCAGGCACGGATCAGCAGACAGGATAATAGGAGAAAAAGCTGCAGGGTTACATAAGCAGGTGCAGGCAGGCAAGTGGGAATGTGAGAGAGGAGGGCAAGTGCATGCCCTCTCCCTGCTCCCTTCTGGAGAGCAACTCATGTAAACTCAATGGCAACACAATCTTTTACACCGTGCAGTAACTTGGCTGATTCCAAAAACACACAACTCATAATCCTTGGGGGATTTTTCACAATGAAACACCCAGGATACTTGAAATTTTTCTCTTTTTAAGAACTGGGAAGTGGCTTCCTCAGTTTCTAATAGCTCATCCCTACCTTGACTAGAAATGATTAAAAGAGAGGTTGCTACTAAGGTTCAGCAGGCTCTGACTAGCCATTCACCTTTTTGGTATTATGCTATTTAACCATCTCTTAAGTGAAACAGCTCCTAGAAAGTCTCACCAACACAGGGATTTTCTTTCCAGAAGGCATGGTTCTCCAGGAAAAGATACACAAAATTCCAGTCACTCTGGAAGTGTCCTTTCAGCAACTCCTATACTAACCGGAGGAAAAACTTTTTATATTGATCTAGATTCATGTGTTCATACTCCCAGTAAATTTTCTGCCTCTGGCTATTTGTGAAACACTGAACAAAGGTTCGGATACTACTTATAAGAAGTTATAATATGTAAGTGTTCAATGATCTTCATACACTTCTCACAACTACTACTTGCTGTTAAAGACTCTATAGCACTTTAAACCGATGTGCCTGCAACTGAGTTCCAGAGGACAAAACCCTTTAAATTCTTTGTTCATCTATCTGATCACTAGACTACTAGGCAGGATGGAAAGCAAGAGCTGAAATCAAGGATCCACCCTGCCTTCACCACAAAATAGCCAGGATACCGTACTAAGAAGTCACGGGTGCATCATCTCAGTAGGTATAATCATTATGCGAAACAGCAGGCAGCAGGAGAGAGGCACAGAAAAGGGTTCTGCTTCACTGAGGATTCTTATTACTGCTTAAATACAGAAGATTGGATTTTCTTTCATTATTGCTCCCCATGAGGCCAGGGGCCTTGCAGATCTAGAATGTTTTGTAATCTGACATAAGGGACACCTGTTCATCTGCAGCATGTGGATTCATTTGGCAAGTGCATTCTGGTTGTATTGAGAGCAGAAAAGCTATGCTTGCAGTTTGAGGGTGGAAGGTAGAAATGGATAACTTCTGTCCTTCAGTCTCCAAAAAGCTGCTTTGGTTGCTGTTACCTTATTTATAGTTTCAAAGAGCTATGATTGCTCTTTCATTTAGAAGTAAGAAGCTGAGAAGAGTCATAGCCATGTCCACCTCTTCTACAGCATCACTTCCATGATGCATTTTTTGCCAGCATTATGAAAATTGAATTTACTGATAAATAAATACAGAAAATACATAGCAACTCTATATTATGAAAGCAGCAGCCAAATGCTCAAGAACTTGGTTCATTATGTTTAAGAACAAGTCCAATGCAATACTGATCAGGAGAGAATCAGGCTTATCTTTTCTGATATTCTTGCCGAAGCTTTCCGAGCCGTAGGGAACAGAGCTGATGCACAGTAACAAACACAGTCAGTTCCCTATGTCCATGCAAGATTTCAGTGCTCTGGTGAAAAGAGTTTCTCTATATGTCAGGGAAACCCTTTCAGAACCTTTGAACACTTGGCTTTACCTCTTCCTCCTCTCTCTAACTCCTGTGTTTGCCCTCATGCTCTCTGACCTAAAAGTGGCAAGAAACTGGAGTGTTGATTTGGTTGAAAAACATTTGGCTGTAATTTTCATCTGAGCCCAAAATTACTTTTTAAGAATTCAAAAATATTGTTCAGAGTTCGGTTCTTTTCAATGCCATGGTACCAAGTACTTCCTAACTCTCTACACTGGGTAAACTGAGAAGGGATGAAATAATATGGTGACACTCAGAAATAATAAAGTCAAACTCAGAATTGTTAAGTAAATCTCTCCCAGAGGTAGAGCTGACAGAACCCACAGAGAGATAGGAAAGAATGAGAAAGCTATAAGAAGTGTGGATTCTCCCCACACGGATCTGCAGAACATTGACAACTAAGTGTACAGGTGACAAGTTATGTTTTAGTTTTGTGAATTACTTCACTTTTGATCACATTATCAGGAATATCTCATTGTTTTTAGCTCAAAGAATAACCTGTGGATAACACCACACACTCTGACAATCTACCAAAATAAGAACAGTAGGAAATCTTACACAAATACATGGAGAACATTTTCTCTTACTTCCAGTCCCTTCTAAAAATCAAGTAAATAGACAGTTCTGACAGACAAGCTTTGGCAAATATAACTTAAACAGTACTGTACCCACCTGTCTATCCCATCACTTCACTAGAGAGGACCACCCTCAAAAGTAAAAAAACAAAATGGAGAATTGTCCATGCCTTGCTTGCTGCAGGTCACAGTCCTAAACAGCATCTTAGCATAAACCCATCTTCTCTGAAATGTTAGATTGTAATTCAGTTGTGAAAATGCAGACACTCCCCTCATTCTGCCACCCCACTGGCAAAAGTGATAACCATATATGCACTGGAATAGAGTCCACTACTGGGAAATTCAATGCTAAATACACCTATGTCTGCCCTAGGATTACCTGTGGAAGCCCTAGGATCATTCAAGCTATCCCATCTTTGACATTTGACTTGATTCAGCAGCAAACCTAGGGTCTGCAAACACATTCATCAGGCCACTGACCAATTCAATCAATTCTTCTGTCTTCACCCCTTTCTCATCCACAATTCTTTAGACATGAACTGCCTGTAAAGCCATTAACAATCTCTTTCCATCCAACTGGTTCCTTCTGGAAGTAGAAGTTTCCTTTTACTGATGCTGCTCTTTCATGGAGAAGCAACATTTCACCCAGAAGCATGGTATGAAAGCTAGGTGAATGGTTTTGCTTTCAAGCACATTCAGTTTTGTGACTGATGCTCTAGGGTGAAGATAAATACAAAGTAAAATGCAAAAAAGAGGAGCAAAAAACAACCTCCTGAAAGGAGTAAAAAAAAAAAAAAAAAAAAAAGGCTCAAGATACTCTTCAAGTCACAGTTTTTTTAAAATTTAGAAAATCTATTTGTCGTCTACCTTGATTTTATGTAGGAACTTGGGGGCTGGAGGCAGAATTTACGCTTCGGGGGAGAACAGAATGTTACCCCTCCCATCCGCAGTTTTCTTCAGTTCATTAAATGAAAGAAATTGATTTGGCGAAGGTAATTTTGTAATTAAAAAGCTTATCATGGCTTTCTCTAATGAGCTAAGCAAAGAGACAGTAATTCAGTGACAATATTTACACAGTGCACACTGGGGGACGTTTGTTTATAAAACTAAATAATAGAAGAAAATGGGAGGAGGAAAGAAGGGAAAGTAAGCAAAGGAGAAGAGGTCAATTCTAGATCCAAGTTCATCCCAGGACACTGGTCCTCTGGTGATTTGTTCCTGTTCCCATCGAATCACAGCATCAAAAAGAAGAAACGACTGTAAGCGACCTACGCTACCCCCCTGTGTAAGTGGGCTTTTCAAAGACTGAATTTACTATGCTCTCATCTCCAGCTGGGACCATAGCCAATTCTCTATTCAGGATTTCAGGGAAGAGCTTTATACTCATGCAAGACAAAGAATTACCTTTCCAGGATACATTTCTTCCCTCTAGGGTGCCAGAGGCTTCATGCACACTAACTGAGGGCACAGTGTGGAAGGGAAGACAAACTCTTGAGAACTGGAGGTAAAACTTGACTTTAAAAACCTCTTCTGTTACATTTGGAATGAAACTCAGAACTCAAACTATTCCTTTTATACCTTCAGAAAGCAAGAAAACACCATAAAGCTTCTGCCTCAAGCAAACCTTTGTGCATCACAGGATGAAAAAAAAAGCGACAGAGGAAATCCAGCAGTTCCCTGGAGATTTTTCCTCTCTTGTTCTGTTCTGTTGCACAGAGGTGCAACAGAACATTCCCATCCCAGGGCAAAACATCCTAGAGCAGGCACAAGGAAGTCTCTTCTCCTCTGCCCCTCCTTCCCTCTTCATTCAAAGTCTGTTCTCTTTTTGTGTCTCTCTGCTCCGTGTAACTGTATGAAACCTCCGGCAGGCAGTTTAAGAGTGTCGGGGAGTGAGCTCTGGAAAAGTCATTCTCAGTTTTCTGAGTTTCGCATGCTTGCAAATCTGTTCCCTCTAGTCTTGCAAAGAGAACTGGCTCAGATACTGCAGTAATAGGCAAGTGCAAGTCGAAAGAAAAAGATGAGTCCTAAAAAGGGTGAGCAGAAGACCAGTTAGATGTGAGGCAGCAGAGAGACAGGAAAATGCTGCTAAGAAAAAGGTTAATGGTAGGAGCAAACTCACAAAGCTTAAAAGACAGGGAGAGAGAGAACAAAATGGGAACTTCAGTGGACAGAGAAAAAGAACTTGTGGATCAAAGAATTGTCACATTTCAACTCAGAAATAGCTGCATTCCGATGCCTAGTGCATGCTTTCAAACTCTTCTTTACTGCTATAATGTAGAGCATGAAACTCATATTAATAAAAAAGAAAATTATTCAGGAGATTTGACTCTAAAATTTCCAGATGAAATCACTGATAAAGGAAGGGGTAAAGTCATCCCTATGCAACATCAGCATATCACTGTATCTCACGGCTATATGAGGGGGGAGATAATGAGGGGGGAGATAATGAGGGGGGAGATAGTGAGACCTTCTTCTTTCCTTAAAATTTAATCCGTAGTAAGACAATCTACCTCTAATTCTGAACTGATTCCAACAGGAACCACTAGTGCAGCAAATGCCCCAGCACCTCTTGAGACTTTGACACCAAAAAGAATTTTTAGATTAAAAAAAAAGCCTAATTTCTGTCTGCTGAATCCAGGTCCACACCTACCCTTTTCTGAATAGCCTCGTAAAGACTAACACCAACCCAATTTACTAAGTGACTGCTGTGGTATAAAAAGGTATCTGCAACTTGCATGGAGTTGCATGGAACTAAGCCAGACTGCTCTTATACTAAACACACATGATGCTTCCTTACAGCAAGAAGGGAAGCTCCCCATTTCTGCTTTCCTCAGAGATATCTTTTACATATCCCACTTCTTTTCCAGTACATGAAAGCAATAATACCACACAAGAGCATTCTGAGACCACAAGGCAGGCTCTGAAATTCTGCACGAACTGAGCTCCCAGCTGCAGGAGCTGGACATAGCCTACTCATACGACTCAGAGTACACTCTTATGATGGTGGCTTGGACCAAAGAATAAAATCTCTAAAATGGCTTGCAGAGAAAAAGGGCTGAGTAAGACAGACAAAACCACAACACAGCTGAGCATTTTAATAATCCTTAATTCCTTCTCCTGGAAAGGAGACTCCTGTTACTTCTCTGATATCACACCCTGCTGCTAGCTCTCCCTGAATGTTCTCTGACAGGAGACCACGACTGCTCAATCATTAATACCAGATATCCACACAGCATAAAAGTACTAATTTGATCAGGCATAAGCCCACAGCTTCACCTCTGTTAAATTAAACAGAGAATATTACAGAGCATTTAAGGCCTTTGTCATATCAGTTGGGGTTGAATGCACCTGACCTAGCATATAATCAGAGGTGTAAAAACAGGCAGTCCAAGATCCAGCACAAAGTCTACGAGTACACACCAAAATCCTTTGGACAAATCTGAGAAAGCAGAATAAATTTATTGGTGCCACGTGGCCCAGCTTTTCTGTTTTTATCTGAGATGTCCTAAAGCTGTGTCATTGAAACATGGTCATTATGCACAGCAGGGAGAATCTCTTTCAGTGCACAGGCACAGAGACAGAACTTAAGATAAGCCCAGAGCTGCCCTGCTTGCTATGACTCAAAGTCAAATGTGTCTAGGAATTGCTGATAATTAAGACTTATGAATTTCAGTACCAGGGAGTCAATCCTGCAAGCTAATGAGCACCCCATGAGTTAAAGGAATTTGAGGTATTAGTACCACTTACTAATTGATTACCAATGAACTGAATAATTGGTTCCCACATTTCTCTGAAGGTTCCCTTTCCAATTATATTTTCCAGCATAAAAAAATATTTTCCTCTTCTTCATCCTTTGTCTTCTCTCATTCTAATAACTCTTTCCTTAAGTGTTTTTGAGTCCATGAGCAACCCCCCCATGAGCAACAGCAATGATGACTTGCCAGCAAAAAAACAGACAAGAGCTCAAGAAGATGCCTAGGCCAGACCTTACAGCAGAGCTGTGCCACTTCATTAGCTGTAACAGTAACATGAAAATCCCAGTGGCTCTGCAGTAATAAATATGTAATAAATGCTACCGTTATACATAACAGAAGAATCCTGCAAGTCATACTGCTGGGGAATAATTTTGCTTAGGCAAACTGACTAAACGGAGTGTGGCAGGGCTTTTCCATCTCTTACTTCTGTAATCTAATATTCTCAGCAAAACAGCAACTACATTTCCTTTTTTGTGGATTTTTTTGGTTGGTTTTTTTTTTTTTTTTTTTTTTTTTTTTTTGGTCTATGATTTTTATTTTTTTTTTTTGGTAATGATAAATTTGTAATTGACTTGCCTATGGGAGACTGGGTGTACCCGCCTGTACGGCTCCCAGAGGATAGGACCGGAGCTGCTCTAGCAGGTAGCACTGCTCATATGCTTAGACTATGAAGGCAGAGCAGAGGGTCTTCTTCAACTCAGGTAGAGACAACCTTTGGGTTTTGGAAGAACAGGACCAAGCTTATTTTCAATGCCATTATTCTGTATTGAAGGGACTTTTTTTCTGTTGGGATAGCAACTGTTGGGAACTCACCCTGGATTTCTTTTGACCTGAAAATAATTGTATCTGAGGTGGCACTACATAGAGAAAATTAATAGATAATGACTTAAACATCTGAGGGCCCAGCTGAAGAGAAGGCACACTAAAAGAGCTATTGAGAATAGCAGAACTGAAAAATGATCCACATCTCTCCCACCTTACTGGCAACTCAGAGTGTTCTTTTTTTTTTTTTTTTTTTAAACCGTGGGAAGTGAGGTTGTCGTGATGAGGCAAGAGTGAGGTGGCTGTGAGATTTCTCCAAGGAGTCTTTAACTACCCTCTGGGTTTTTTAGCGCCTGCACACGTGAAGCACTTCAGTATTAGCTTAACTCTCTTTCTCCAGTTAAAAGCATTAAATTGCAGATACCAAGTGTTTTTCTCTCCTGATTCCCTTTCAAATTCCTGAAAGCTAAAGTAATTTTGTCATGACTCACATTATAAAAAGAACAAGTGATGTGACTGCTCCCACTTATCATGCACATGTACATAACAAATAATCTCTGTCCTCTCTACCTTGACTTGCTGGTGCCTGCAGTCCTATCATTGCAGCCATCTGTTTAAGCATTAATGCCAAGCTCTGCTCCATGAAGCAATTTCTTCTTCTTTTTTCCCTCATTTTTTCTCTCTTCCTCCCTCCCCTTCCCCCAGGATTGGAAGTCTCCCCCCACTCCACTGTTCTTCTATCACTCCCATTAAATTAACTAGAATTTGTACAGGACAATGAAAAGAAGAATTAAGCTATAGCATGAGTAAAAATCCTAACTTTTGACAGAAAATACCCATTCTCAGATCACAAAGACTGGACACAAATCACAGTGCCAAAGAGAATTTGGAAACAGGCACAACAGGCACCCCTCAAGATTTTATCCACAACCACTTATCTCCCAAAATATATACGATTAATCTTACTAGAGTTATTCATGATTATCATTCATTTAGGGAAACAATCTGATCACTGATATACTTTTTATTCAATAAATTTGTAAGGGATGAAAGCATGATTAACTCTAAATGAAAAGTGCACTCTGAGAAAACTGGTGAGGCTTTACATTAAGTTCACAAGTCTTCTCAACTAAGAGATTAGTTGGGTTTTCTCCATAGACAATGTAGTGTCAGTTTCTGGAATACAGGCTTTGCTTTTGGAACATGATCCCACCTAAGCCCCCTTCAGCTCTCAGCTCACAGTGTTACCATTGCTGCAGTTACAAAGACATCCGAAGTACCATCTGAACTAAAAACAATTTTGTCAAGTCACATTAAAGGCT
Source organism: Pyrocephalus nanus (assembly GCA_038380795.1). NCBI lineage: Eukaryota > Metazoa > Chordata > Aves > Passeriformes > Tyrannidae > Pyrocephalus > Pyrocephalus nanus. The sequence continues at coordinate 42,329,725 of CM076265.1, read as the reverse complement.
ACAGCTTTAATTTTCACTTGAGATTACCTTTCAAAAATTGCAAAATATAATGGAATTTAACCATGTAGAAGAGGTGTAATATTTAGGACAAATAACATACACTAATTTTCCAAATTCAATAAAACAGATTAAAAAGGTTTACAAGGTAGAGAAAAGTTTACAAGGTAGAGAAAAGTTTTCAGTAAAACCCGAAAAAAGTACAGAATTTTTGCAACTACCTCTGTAACTTCTTCTCCTTTTGGACTATGAACAAAATCCTTTACATTTATATGGAAACAGATATAACTATAAAGCACTGGTGAAGATTTAGATGATAAGGTTTTTGGGTGATACTGGTTCATCTGCAGTAAGGATGAGTCTCCAATCTTCTGAATCCTTGTTTCCAAATTAAGATTCAAGGACCTTTGGATCTGTTCCCATTTTCAATGTATAAGCCAAAAGAAAACATTGCCGAAGGCTTGTGCACATCAGTGCATTTATCATAATCAAATCTCAAACCTCAGCCCTTCCAGTCTTTCTGAGGGATGGTTAAGTGGTTAAAATGCCATTTTATAGCTCGACCCTTTTCTTGGGATAAACACCTACATGGAGCCAGAGGATTCCTCACTACTACAGAGTTGTGATGCACATGTGGAAAGACACTGCTCTGCCTCATCACCCACTCTTTCTCATGGCCAACAAGTTGCACAGTCTCTGCAGAAGGCAGCATGTCTAACTCACTTTTACAAAGCCTTTTGTCATCAGTACTGTGTATAAAATACTAATAATGGTTATAGTTAGATTAAAAATTCACTGAGAATAAAAATCCATGCAATTTTGGCCTTTCTTTATTCCTCATGGACTGAACCACATTTCTGTGAATGGATTTGTTACTCAGAAACATCCGCCAAATATTTCACTTGAGCACATTTCCGCCTCCAGAACACTCGTGAGCTGCTCACTTCAGTTATCTGCTATTCACAGTGTGCGAGTGGTAGCACAATATTGTTTCCAGTTCCTGACTAGAGGAAAAAAACTTTTCAAATGGGGGAGTGATAAGCAGCAAATGCTGAATCACTGTTCATAAATAGCTTTCTGAGATAGATGACTGCATGAATACATGCTCATGTTAAAGTCTATGAAACCTATAAAATAGATAAATGTTTTTACAAGAGAGGAATAATCTGACCCCACATATAACTGTTGTCACAGTCAGTACTTTATTTTTCAAAGTACTTACAAATGGCTTTTTGTATTAAGCAGCAACTGGATATACATGAGTTAAGGTTTTTAAACTTTCAAGCTGTGATACTATGCTGAAGAATTCATTGCTGTTTTTCAAATGGAAAGAACAGACACATCCAAGGAAATTCAGTACTTTTTAAGCAGATTACGCACCTTCACTACTGGCAATCATCACCACTTCCTTTTCCCATTTTGCATGCTGTATACATATGTGAGTAACTTAATCTTCCTCCCAAAGCTGTGATGCTAAAAATCCACCCACATTTTTCCACTACCTGATAACTAATCATTGCAAAGTTCTCTTTGATTACAGTGCAAAGCATAGCAATAGCCATGAAGAGAGATGGCCAAAAATTTTTTGGCGTCAACCTCAATAGTTGAAAGCTGGTTATGCTATTTCTGTGCTAGAAGAAGGAGAGATGCTATACTATATAATTTAGTGAGTGAATAACAGCATTCTGATGCCATGGTTTAGTTATAGTGTGTGATGTTTGCACAGTGACATCTGTGTGGCTGATTGATGGAGAGCTTTTGCAACACTGAGTTTGACAGAGTGTGGCTATGCCATGACTTTGCCATAGGTGACTTAATTTTTTTAAGGTGAGGAGTAGACAAGAAGATGTTTGAGCTGACAGAAGTCAGAAATGAGATAGATATAATAAGTACCACTCTAGACATCTATAGTAACAATATCTGTTCCTTCTGATTCCTATTTTCATTTTTATTTGGAACCGTTAGGAATAAATACAAAAAAAATAATGCTGTAGCTAATGTCAGAGGAAATCAGCCAAAAATCAAGCCAATGAAACATAACAAATTTCCCAAGTCCCTATGAACCTAGCTACCCTAACCCCCTTGCACTTCAAAATCCTCCCTCTTTTTTGCCAATATAGTGCTTGCCCCCTCCTTCCTTTTAAAAATATTTTTTACAGTTAAGGGCTGACTGTAAGCTGCAGGGCTGAAGGGGAATTCAATTCAATGCTCACTTCAAAGGGACTGCACTAGGTGCTTACACACAAATGACATGTCTTCTCTTCCTGCACGCAGTGTGCCCTGATGAATAATCAAGGCAGCTTTTACAGAGATGCAAGAAATGCCGATCACAGTTTGTCTCTGAGTCACTTGACATTTTTATTTTATATATAAAGTAAATTAGGGTGGAAGACACAGACAGAGAGCAAGAGACGAGGCTGTGTGCACACCCCTACAGATCTCATTTAGTCTATGTTACAGAGAACTTAGTCTTTACAATCCTGCCTACTAATAAGGAGCACATATCCCTCCTCTAAGAAATTAATACATCTTGAGACAGCTTAAAGGAAAGAAAAAAAAAATGTACTGCCTTTAATGTGGACATTTTTGCCTTTGTATGTGTGATGGGATTAGGGAGAGGGAGATGAAGGACTTGCAATACTGCTGAGGGGAGGGACATGGTGGAGAGCATGTCAGATTTTTCCATAGGTTAAGAGTCATTCCAATGTCAATTAAAAGTAATCTGGTAATTGCATTGGATACAAAAGAGAGTGAAGAACTAGTTTCTGCCACAGTGTTTTCAAAGCTCTGTTATCCTTGTGATGGTCCCTACTACGCTCCCACTGCACTTGGGATGTGACCTGCAGCATTCACATATACTCCAATCCCATACAAAAGCCAGCAACTTTCTCTTTCATTAATTCATAGTTATGCCAATAGTCAAATACTCAGCTCAAAACAACTAGGCACAAAAAATCTAATGGAAGAATTTCCATGAAAATCACAGTTCACAAATTTAGTAATGAAGTGGACAATTATTTCAGTCAAATGTAGTACAATCTTTCACAGTAATAACAGCAAAGAAGCATTAGATATTGCTGGGCTCACCCACCATGCCATATTTTGTCCTCAAATGCCTACCTATTTAGGCATAAGAGATCAGATTGGTGGAAGGTGGCTTGCATGTTCCCAAAAGAGGAACCGAGCCATTCTCTTTCATATAACCTGTAGACACCATGTATGCTCTCCATCATTTCCATGTCCTATGACTCTTTTCAGCCTAATAGATACAGAGACTCAGAGTAAAACCAAACAAGACTTGATGGGACAGAAGTCTTTGATTAGAACAAAAAAAATAAAAAAAGCCCCAAAAATAAAAAGAAAAAAAGAGAAGCTCCCTGTATTATAGAGCTGTTCATTGAAGAGGCCTGCTGAGAGATACTTCTTGTAATTTTAAAGGAAAATCTTGCTAATAGAAATCATATTGGTTGAGATTAAAGCTATGTTTTAAGTGTTGGACTAGCACATGTAGAAGGTTCTTGCTTTCAACCTGCATTTAAGCTAGCAAAGGTAAACCTAGTGTTTTTAGAATCGTGACATTCCAAGTTCTAAAGTTCCAAGTGTAGTACTTATGGCAGGTCTTTCTACTGATCCGCACAGTAATACTTGAGCAGAAAAGATCTAGATCAGACAAAACCTTGAATGGGCAGTAGCTGAGCTATGTATGAGAAAGCCCACCCTCAGTATGTGAACTCCAAACTGATGATACTCCCAAACCTCAGGGAGACGCCACCTCACTGGGAAGTGAGTGGAAAGAAGTGTAGGCCACCTACTTGCCAACTTGGTGGAGATACAAACTAAACTCCTTTTCAGATTTAATCTTTTTGGACAAGAGTTTCAGAAGTCCTTGAAAAGCCTCATAAAAAAAGAAATGCAGAAATTTCAAAGCTAGGAGAACTGAAGCGCAACATATCCACAGCAGAGCCTGGAAAAGAACTTGGAAAAACCAGACTTAACCTTTTGTACATTCCTTGACATAATTGCAGTATTTTCACTTATCTCTAGCTCCATTTGCTATCTATATCAGAGTCACTTTCCACACAGCCTTATGGTGAAGCTAAAGCCTAGTTTTCTACCACAGTGCTTCAATAAACACCTAGGTAGATCCTGATAAAGAGAGAGACCACTATGCACAGCCAGGGTTAGTGAGGATCCTGGGAGATACTTCAGAACTTGAGTTTCACATTTTTGACTGATCCTGGTTGAGGGAAGCTCTGTTAGAATAAATATATTTATTATTTTTTGGAAAAAAAGGACTGTTTCTCACTAATCAACCTGTGCCAGACCCAAGTTTCATCAATACAATAGCTACCTGCAGGCTAACTTGCAATTTAGTACATGATTACCCATTGCCAGTAAATCCTCAATCTTCACAGTCCAGGCAGGCAGTGCTGAAAAATGTTAAAAATATCACTTACTGTATTTAGTGGAAGCAGAAGGGAATTGGGAGAAGGAAGGGGAAGAAGAAAAGAGCAATATATTGAAGAGGAATGAAATCGAATGCAAAAAAGTGGAAGAAATAAAGAAGCAGGAAAGGGAGACAAGAAGTAAAAGCAAGAAGCAGCTGGAACAGGAGTGAAGAAATGGAAACAGGGCAGCTGCAAAAGGATAGAAGTTTTAAAAAGCTGGAAAATAAACTTCAGGTTTTTTCTCCCGAAGTGAACTTCTTGTGCAACATTGCTGCAGCAAAATTCACTCACAACTCTTCCCTCCTCTACTAAAACTAGCCCAAGATTTCTCAGCCAAACTGCCAAACCTGAAATCTTAAAGCCAAACGAAAGTAGATTGGAAATGCTGTCAGCATAAGAGCTTGAGCACACCACCCTTGTCCCTTCCTATTCTATGTGGGCACTGGAGTGACAATTTTCCTGGTGGACACATAGGTCTCTACAGAAAAGGCCACCACCCCAAAGCCAGCCTGATGCTTTGGAGCTGCAGTCAAAGCCAGGCTGCTGGTCAGCCACAAAACATTTGCTGCTAGAAACCTGCAGTCCAGCACCAATTCCTCTCCTTTCTAGTATAGGGAAAGGTGTCAGAGGGGTTACTCTGTGTTACCACTCTCAGTGGGGTATCATTAACAAGTACCTGCCTTTTGAACTTTCTTGGCTGTTCTTACCACACTCTGAAGAAATGATGATATGATGCATAACACTGGAACTGTGAACTGATCTTTGGTCTCTGTCTTCTCTTTGCCTCTTTTCACCTCACAGCTTCACTTCCCAAATGACCAGGTTCTTTCCATTTTTTTTTCCCCCACTTTTCCTTTCTGCTTTGCTTTATTTGTGTCCTTCATCTGCAATTAAAACTCTCTATTACTGGATCATCTAAAAATATTGCTATTTATTATAATTTTTTAATGTGCTTTCTTCTGCATTCTCGATATTCTGGAAGGAAAATTCTTTTCACTCATAAAGAATATGAATTCCTTGTTCAGGAAGAAGAGCCCACGTTTGCCTTTCTCCCTAGAAATCCACTCTCATTATGGGATCCCTTTACTGCCCTACAGTTAAGTTACCCTTAGGCTCTCAGTTTTTTTATATGGAGCACTAACTTTGGTTTTGAACTGTATGACAATATACATTAGAGGCACTGAGAGCTTACTCAACCTTTGTAGAAGGGTCACTATGGGACATGGAGACTGGGATCGAAACCATGCCTGCTGTGACACTAAAGGGATCAAATTAGCCCTCTCTGTATATATAAGGGATACAGTGTTGCAATGTTTAGCTTACCATCAGGATATAAGATCACAGTTAAATCAGAATTGCAGCCTGTCACTATCAAAAGCATGGTTGTTAGTAATTAATAAACCACAATTCTGGCATCGCTTCATTGAATCAGCTAAAAGGCAAACATATTTGTTATGTGGGTTCACCCCTTTGGAATCATAATGGCCATGTGAAAATTCCAATGTTTAGGACAAACGCGTCTTAACAGTCACTATTAATAGTTGTGAAATAAGATACATCATTTTTCCTCCTTCTTTGAGAAATCAAGAGATGACCCCTAGTGACATAAATGCTTTGAAACTGGTCATGCAAATCTGCAGCAATAACGATAAAACAGGAAAGCCAAACCACATCATGACTATCTTAATCTGCAGATAGGGTTAGTACTGGCTCCTGAAGATTTATTCATCCTCAGACTTGTGTGTAATTACTGATGAGAGGTATATAAAATTTGATTAATTGCAAAAGTCATGGCCATTTGTTGGTGTATGTTACATTTGGGTTTTTTGGTTTGCATTTGCTTGTTTTTTTAGGGGGGAAGTTGTTTTGTTTTGTTGTTTTTTTTTTTTCTTTATTTTTTCCCAACTGTAATGGATAGATGGACTTTTGTAAAGTCATGATCCCATCCAGGTCTCCAAAAAGTGCATGTGTGTCATGGGAACTGAAGCAGAATTTTCATTAACTGTTGGGAGTAACTCAGACCGTGTGACACAGCCAAGCACAACAACCTTTGTCAAGTTAGGACCGAGGTAACATTTGTGCCAGCAAGACATTTCAAAACTCTCACCAAACTTGACCAGAGATCTTTGTTATGTGAAACTGGATCCCAAAGTAACGAAGTACACAGAGAAAATTTAAGGTACCTTCTAGTTCCCTGAAAGATGCAGTAAGAATCCTCTTTTTATTTTTGAGATCTCAGCATTTCTAATCTCAGGACTGTGTGCATCAGAAGAAGAAGACCCAAAAACTGCAGCACAAACCACTGAAAATAAAATTGCATGTAATTAAGGAATATCAGCTTTGGAGATTTTTTTTTTTTTTTTTTTTTTTTTTTTTTTTTTTTTTTTGGTGGTGGTGTTCTTTTGTGTGTGTGTGTGTGTTTGGTCAAAGTGTATTTAAGTTCTAATTTTCTCCTATCCAGATCACGTATCTTCAAGACAATATTTGCTTTGTTGAGTTGCATATTTGCACTTTTATGGACTGACATGAATGAACATGAGTTAAAGAGGTGAACTGATAGTTCACATGATTATTTTTCTCTTACCTACATTATCAATTTAAAAATGCCTTTTCATGAATGATTTAAGTGGTTAAATAATCTATAGGCTATTTGCTTTACACTGAATCAGAATACAGACATTTCATTCTTTTGTATTTTCTTTTGTTAAGCTAATGAGTTAAATATATCCCAGAAGTATAATGCCACATTTGTGTCACTGACTGCAAAGCTGAAGCTTGGCTGTATTTTGGCAGCTTGTTAAGTAAGAGTACTGGGCAGAGACACTGTCTTTGTGTGTCTCTCCTATCAGTTGTTTGGTTTACAGGTTGGGGTAAAGGAATTTTTCTGGATGGGAAGATGTTGAGAGTTTTTCTAATTTTTTCAGCAGTAAGTGTTTCTTTTCAGTTTAATTTGGTGGTTATAAAATGCTCTTATTTCATTTGTATGCCAGTTTGGAGGTCTGTAAAAGATTTAGATTCATTATCTTGTTTTATCAAGCATGTAATAAATAAGCCAAACTAATTTGAAACTTTCCATTTATTCACATTGTTTATTTCTGTATCTGTACTTATCACAGTTTTTCTCACCCTCCTTTTTTCCTGTTTGCTGTACTCTTATTGCTGTTTTCTTATATTTGATAGGAAGTTACTCAGTGTATAAGTCGTGCTGTCATATACATTCATACAACATGATGCTGAGAGAGGAGTTTGGGAGTGATCAAAAATAGACCTGATAAGCAAGTACTAAATTGATTTTTTTTTTTTCATTTCCTGTCCTATTTTCTCTGTATTGGCATACATCTGAGCACAATTCACTTAGATGTGGTTCAAACAGCAACTGGAATGTTGCATACAGATACCTGAGGGTTCTACTGGGATCCAAGAGTCTCCATAAAGGTAAGTTTTTCTGTCATCTGCTCATTATGGCATTGAGAGAAGAACAATACAAGATAATTTTCAGGGCAATTTACTATAGCTATCTATCTGTGGTAATGCCTGAATATATAGTAGCTGCCTTCCAGGATAGCACAAGTGCACGAAAGCCATCTACATGGGATAAAGAAGAAAAAAGAAAAATTCAGATTCAACCTATAAACTTCCTATACATTTAAAATAATTTTCTGTTTCTTTACTTGACCTCTAGCTTAGCCAGACCTCAAGCTATTGTAGAGAATTTTATAACTTCAACCATTTTTTTTTTATTATTTTTTTTGCAATTGCTCCAAAGATAGCTCAATTAGGTACATCCAAGAGTCAAAGAAAGAGAAAACCAAATCAAATTCACAAGGAACAAATAAGAATAATCCAAACCTTCTTTCAAAAATAAATAGGAGTCATGGATGTGGATGTTACTGTCAGATGATGTGCAAAACTCAGAGAGATTATGCAGAAGAGTACATACATGTATATATCTTTCCTAGTGCAATTTCATGCCTGAATCAAGGCAGTCTGTCTGTCTGCTCAGTGACGATTTGGGGCTCAAGATCATGGGTGAAATTGCTTTCCTTTCACTGAAACTTCTGTTTACAATGAGCCCTCCCGGCATTTCTCCCTGAATTAATTTCAAGAAGCAAAAAGTTCAAACTCCATCAATTTCTTTCTGTATTTTTTTTCCCCTCCAGCTGAAACTCATCACTTCTAAAGCACCAAGGCAGGCTGAGAACCATCTTGCAAGGCTGGCAGAGTGGAGACCTCATTGAGAAACAGCAGCATCAAGTCAAGCAGGACATTCCAGGTAGGGCTCCCCTCAGCCACATTACTGTAAATGGATTTTCCCATGACCTTCAAGATGCCACTTCAGTTGCCTCCAAAGAGACTTAAGCAGCCTCTCTGCTATTAAGATGTTCCTTCATTTGTCAACAGAAAGCTGCTTAATTGCTACCCTGAGCAAATTTACATAGAAATTACCAATGATACTCTGCAAACAGTTAGAAGGATGACAGCAGAGACACCCAGCAGAAACACTCCAGTATACACAGCCTACAGAGTCAGTGCTCAGACAAAGATATGGAGGCAAATGTTACAGGGGAAATGCAGTGGGCTAGCAGAACTGTTAACGTGTGCATTCAGCACAGTGAGATGTGTTAGGGCTCTGAGTATATACTAGTTCCTCCAAAACTTTCCCACAGAAGGAAGACATTACAAGCACTTTCTTCCTACCTGTCAAGCACTTCCAAGATGCCTTTGCAGCTTCCCAAGTTGCCATGTACCTGAATATTATTCTGAAGCCTGCAGGTGAGAGGGCAAATTGCTACCCCATCCTGATAAAGGATGCCTGGCTTTTTAGCCTAGCACTGGGAACTTTATCCTCCTGTCCCTGATAGAGAAGTCTTGCTGCCACCCTCAAAGCTCCTCTTTCCTAGTCATACTCCTCAGGCTCTCTGTCTACTCTCAGTCTTTGCAGAGCCCTTTCCCTTCCCCACCCCTAGAGACAGGACCAAGGAAAAGCAGGCACCTGATTTACTCAAAACTGCCATTTTTTCATTTTTTAATCTCCTTTCTAAGGTTATTGATCTGATCCCAATGGGTTTTTATTTGCAGAATTGTAGACCTGTGAAGTTTGTACTTATTCCTTTTGTCAAGAAGTAGTTGTGGTAGCATCTGGCCTCCAAAGCCCTGTATGAGGGCTCAGACAACCCCAAATAAAATACAAATTTGCCATGGTTTCTCCTTGACCAGGAGCCTGGCTGAGAACCTAGAGCATTTCTTTCAATGGAAGCATTTTTCCAGAGCTGCCCTTTGCAGCAATTCTACAGCAATCCACAGCCTCAGCACAAGGTCTTAGCCCTACAAACATTTTTTAAAACAGCAAACCACAGACTTAAAAGCAATCATGTCTGATCAACACAAAAAATACTGGGCTCTGTCTACTCAAAGAGGGACACTCCAGGAGGCAAATAAAGTAATGGGCGCTAAAAGATACCAAGAGGCAAGTCTACATTTCTTCAGACACCACATTGCAGCAGACTGTTAGATCAGTTAAGGGCAAATAAAGAGGAATCCAGCACCAGAAATCTCTCTAGAAAATGTTTTCTCCTATGTCAGTATGTACGTAGATGGAGGTACATTTGTGTGAGAGCAAGAGAAAAGAAAGAGGGGAATTCAGCAGGGCATAGGGTACGGATGCTTACTTTGTGGTCTTGACATGAAATGACTGCACAGAGTAGAAGAAAAATCCCATTTCAAATAATGATCAAAGTCATCATAGAGGAATGAGTAGCTTCCACTTCTTAAAGCAAACAGGCAGATAGTATTTATTCCACAGTATAGACAAAGCTCTGCCTTCAGTCAAAGGGAAAGGAATAAATTGTTTTCCCATAATGGCGCTTTCTTTTCAATCAATTTCCCTTCAAGCTTGATTTAAGAGGAGGCCATGTCAGAACCTCAGGCAAATGGAAGAAACCTAAGATACTCCCATCAAAGGGGAAAACAATGATGCAGTCAAACTTACAGAGTTCCATCTTAACACCAGTGCTGCACAGAGGTACAGTCATGCACTCCTCTCCTGCCTCCTCTTCACAAAAAAGGTTTGCAGCAAAAATGCAACAAAGGGCCAGCAGCAATGAGTAAGAAAGAGTTCAGAGCACAAGGAACAACAGGAATGGAGTTCATCTTGCTTAAGTTAGGGATAGAAGTACTAAGGAAACTGTTGTTACAGATCACTTTGTTATTAATATGCATGCATATAAGAAAGAAGAACAATTACATTTGGTGAAGACCCTGAATTCTAGGAAATGCTATAAGGGGACAGAATGAAGACTTGGACTGCTCCCATGGCATTCTAGGCACTTAGGTACTTGCAGAGCTAGGCCATCAGGGAACACTTTTATATTCAAATATACACCCTTCTTAAAATCTGTATATATTTTTTGGGATTACAAACAGCTCCTTGAGTTGGAAAAATCATAGTAGTTTCCATTTCAGAATCAAATTGGTGGAAATTTCATAATAATAAATTATGATAAAAAATTGGAAGCTTTCCCATCTATTGCTTTTAAATGCAAATTGTAGAAAGACTGCTTCCAGAAGGACAGGAATTCAAAAAGAAAACACTTAGTATTTTCTAATCTCGGAAAAATTTTGGTAATTTGACCCACATATAGTATGAACACTCAGAACAGTTCCAATAATATTGGAAACAAAATGCATAGTCTCAAAAGTTCAACTAAAGTTTTAACAGACACAGATCTGAAAGACAGAGGACCCCTTTGTTTTCTTCTCATAAAGTTCCTCACAGGAAGCAACTCCCAGTTAAATAAATCATCTCTTCAAAAGTCATGAGATTTTTACTGTAAGATTTTAGGGAGGGGATGTTGATTTAAACAAAACAACTCCACCCCATTTTCTTTCTCACAGACATTTAATTCAAACCAATGCTGCCTCAAGACAGAAGCATGCTGCATGTTTGAGTACAATGATTTCCTCATGGCAACACAGTAAATAAACAGTTAGCAAATGATTTGGGTGTTCAATGGACTTTGCAAGCAAAATCTTAACAACAGCATTGTTAGTTATGCAAAAGCTAATGAGCACTTTCTAGAACTGACATTCCCATTTCCTGGCCCTAATTCTCTCATTATTTATCCATAGGCATAACAGGCATGTACTGGCTTTAGTATTACTGACAACAAAAGCCAGAAACACAAAGGATGCCACATTCACTGATGAGAGCCCCAGAATCATAGCTGCTGATTAAGTTGGGGAAGGGAGTTGCTGGGGAGGATGGAGTTAACACCCAGCACAGCCCAGCTAGGACTAGCAATGAGAACTTACTCCCTGGTGTCAAGTACTTATCCAGGCACATGTGTATCTGTGCATGCACCTGCACAAGGACAGTCTTAGAGGAATCTTTTAATGATTAAGATTTTCTCCACAAATGTAGGCCAACATTTTCAAAAATAGATGTCCAAAGTTAGGCATTCCAAAATCCATATTTAAGCATCTAGAGAAGTGGCCTCATTCTCAGAAGTGCTGAAATTGCCAAGACCTGTAAAAGGCTCAAATCTTGAAAACCAGGACACATCTTTAGGTGCTTGAAAACAGATTCAAGAGACTAAGTTTAGGCATATGTATTCTGGACTGTAAACTTATATTACCATGCAAGACCTGCTATAATCCATCTTACATACATGACATTGTCAAAAATGTCCTGTACTGATTGTCCCAGATTTTTGATTGCAGCTGACAATTGCACCACCCAGCTCAGAGCAGGATCACAGATGTAGCCATTGTCTTTCTTCACCCATTTCTTGGTAGTGTTATGGTAGCAAATTACAGTGACTACCAAAAGGACCCAGTGAACAATGGTGGCAGCAGACCTGGCCCCTATTCCCTTTATCTACCCTCTGTCTTCAGCAGAAGAAAGGATGGAATTGATGTAAGGTTGCACTAATCAAATTTAAAAAGAGTGCTCGTTTTGGCTGGGATAAAGTTAATACAGGGATGCTTTAGCTGTCACTGGGCAGTGCTTACACACAGCCAAGGCCTTTTCTGCTCCTCACACCACCCCACCAGTGAATAGGCTGGGGGTGCACAGGAAGTCAGGAGGGGACACATCCAGAGCAGCTGATTCAAACAGACCAAAGGGATATTCCATACCAGATATCATCATGCTCAGCCTATAAAGCTGGGAGAAGAAGAAGGCAAAGCGATGTTCAGAGTTACAGTGTTTGTCTTCCCAAGTCACCTTTGTGTGTAATGGAGCTCTGCTTTCCTGGGGTTGGCTGAACACCTGCCCACCCACGGGAAGTAGCAAAGGAATTATTTGTTTTGCTTTGTTTCTGTGTGGCTAAATCTGTGTTTAAATCTGTGCAATGCAAGAGAAATAGGCCCCATAGTGTATCAATGTCAATCACACTTATTAAACATGAGAATAGGGTATATATGTTTACTGAAATGTTACCAAGTAGAATTCAGTTATGTCTTTTGAAACTGATGTCAGATTCTTCAGCTTAGGGCAATTAAAAGGAAATACACACAACTGTGTGGTATGCTGGTGCCTCAGTGGGGAAATAGCTTCTCCCTCTGCTACATGTGGTAGAAACAAAATAAAAGATTAGATAATATTGAAAGGAAAAATCACACTAAGGAAAGGTTCATCAGTGAAATAGGCAATATAGAGATGATTTTATTTTAACACATTGATACCATTTCTCTGCCTCCTCTGAACACAAAATCCTGATATTATCTCTGTGAAATAACTTGTAACAAAATTCTCAGTTTGAATCAGGGTCTTCAAGGTACTTCCCTTCTTCATTTTTCAGCACCATTCTAAAATAATTGCTGCATCCTGTAGCTTCAGTGCTTAGACAGCAGCAAAGACAACATATTCTACAAACTGCCTGCACCTGTACACAACTATACTGTCCCACACAGCCGGAAAGCACTCTGATGAATGGGCATACTAGAACCACACAAAATTATCTTGAATGTGAGGCAATTCATCATATGTGGCAATATATTACTAAAACTGCAGTGAAAGCAACCATACTTCCATTGCTTATTTCATCCAAATGGTTCCCTATTTGTACCATATTTACCTTTTTAATGTACGCCTAAAGCAGTCAAGTTCTCAGATGTTCTAAAATGTGGTATTCCACTAACAATAAAGCTGTTATTATTTTGAACAAGTAAGAATCTGATCACAAATTCCTTCACTTAATAGCAAACTATGATCACTTCTGGGACAGCTACAACTGCCATTCAATGACACACAAACAATATCATCTATAGAGTTTGTAGCTGGAAATAAAGTAAAAGACCTCTTTCCAAAGACACATTAAGGGAAAATTAACATAGGAAATTAATCCAAACTGTCCAAGGCATTTAAATATATTGTTTCAACATTATGTCACAGAGAACAATACATCTACTAGGTCACCCACAACCGTGAGCACAGCTTAGCTTTGCCTCCTACAGAGCAACCAGGCGTGATTCCTACCAGGAGCCATAGTCACTCCCTCTGCCCCACCAATCCCCTCTGGTGAGTCCACATTCCTCTCTGAGCTACCCACATAAGCCACTCATATTTCAATGGGACGGTCTCTGCTGTGGCAGAGTGTGTAGTCTACACACTTCTTGAATCCAATGCACAGAGGGACTGGGTTACTCAGTTCTAACTTCTTCCTAGAGGCTCAAAAGCTGCTAATAGTCTAAGCTTATTTGTTCAAGCACAGAACTAGTTATATGCCTTCCAGACTACTCTGCTTACTAACCAACCTGGCCAAACACAAGGCAATTCCAAATGTAGGTTTGTCAGCAAAAGACCCTGTAAACTTACCCTTAGCTTATGTGAGCCAAAAATGCTCCATTGTGAAGATGGTATCACTGAGCTCTTTGTAGCAAAAATTCCTTTTCATTTGCTTCATAGCCCAATGATGCATGAACTAGAAATAAACTCCCCATGTATAATAAATTAGAAGTGGTTTTTTAAACTACTTTTTGTCCAGAAACTTCCCTTTTCACTAGTGTTGCTACAATTCTCTTTTTCCCAATGGCTTACTCAGAGAAAAAGCGCATATGGGAAAGATTGCAAGTAAATACTTGCTGAAAATGGTGTTTGAAACACACAAAAGAAGACAGGGCAAGGCATGGCATTCATGCCAAATTGCTATTAAAGAGCTAACAACAGAAAAGTGAAAAAAATATGATGATACTGGCGTCTGGTAAGAGTCTAAAGAGGAGTCACACTGAAATGGAAGGAGGGAAAAAAGTATTCTGTGGTGCCTTGGATGACAAGTGATATGATTTGAGCATGAAATGTAAAACAGCTAGCATTGTAAAATGTAATAAAAATGTAAAGCAAACAAGATGAGCACAGATGCAGGTTACTACCTCAGCAGCCACTTGAATGAACTGCACTCAAGGAAATCCATAGGAAGAAAGTCACTACAGTCAGTGCAAGAGATTAACAGAATTATGAAAAAAGCTTCTAGCTGGAAGACTGGGTTTAGTCAGTAAAGTGAGATCTGTTGTTGGTTGGGTTAGATAAAGAACTGGGTGAGTGACAGTTGCCCAGTCACCTCCTTCCTCTGAGCTGGAGCTCAGACCGAGCTGTGGGCCAAAGGAAGGAAAGCATCATAGCTACAAATTTTAGTGTATGGCTCCTCTCAGTCATCTAAAGGAGCTGCTCTCTATACCTCAAAATGTAGAAGGCAAAAGCTGCCTCTGAATCTTAATACCTCTGCATGGCACAACTTCCCAGAATGCTACAATTCACATAGCAACACCAGCTCCAGGTGTTTCACAGGAAGTATATGCATTAGAAACACTAAGCTCAGTTTTGCAGTCACACAGGAGAACACCAGTGAAAGTCGCATACGAACATTCCTGTAAGACAAGACTCAATGGCAGAAGTAGGAGGTGTAATGGGGACCACAGGAAAACATCAGGGAAAAAAGGCTCAGATTTCTCTGCCATGCACATTTCATCCTTGTATTTTAAAAACGTTAAATAAACTTAAAAAACTTACAATGTTAAGCAAGGTATCTGCTGGTCCCTAAGGACTAAACCATCAACTTTAAAAATTAGGTTCATGAAGCTCATTTTCTCCTTTCATTAGCTCTTATTGTCCTATCTGTGCTGCTGAAGGTATCTCTGCTGTTCTTAGAGAGATGGCAGCTTGCAGCCATCTCTGTCCCTGTGGAGTTGTGTTCTTCATGATGACCCTGTTATCCTGACACTCTACCTTTGCTATTGCACCAAAAAGTGCCACCTCCTTCTTCACAGAAGCAGACAGCTACAGTAAGAAGAGATTTGTGCCATGTGCTCTATTATTCAGTAATTGCATCATTATTTAAAAAAAAAAAGAGAGGAAGAAGAGACCTTTTGTCTCATATCAATGCCAGCAAATGCACACGCTACTGTTAGCAGATGAAAGACAGTGAATACTGAAAAGAGGTGGCTTGAAATTTTGGTAAGCTTTGCATGAAATATGGTTTGTTAATATCCAGCATTCAATTCTGCTTCATAGCCTGTGCCACCGTGAATATTTGGTTCCAGAGAAATGATGAAGAGAAGCATGGACACTTAGCAGCATTACCAAGAATGTGCTTTAGAGGTACTGGTAACAGATGCTTTTCTACAAGAATGGTTTTGGTACGTAACTACTAAACATGTGGCCTAAATATTTACTACTTTCTTACTTGATTGTTTGTTTACATTCGATAAGTATTGCATTTTGCATTTCTTATAAGGTTTTCCAACCAACTTTATCACTGAGAGACTGCTCATTATTTACATGTATTGTTCCATATAACACTTCTAACACACCAAAGATTTCCAACATACTTAAGATTCCACAAAACCATACAGCAGTGAGTTCCAGAGGCTTGTTATGCACAGAAAAAGAGAGTATTTCCCTAAATTTCAAATATACAGCTTCTTTGGGAATCCCTTGCAAATATGCACTATTGTGTTGCATTCCAATCTTGCATTAGATAACGTACTGCCTCATTGTGTTTATTAAAGATATGTAATCAATTAAAACCAGCACATCTTTAGGACACTACTTACAAGAACAAAAGAGTAAATCCACCAGCTCTCAAGAAAAGCCTAGAGCACACTGCAGAATAAAGCCAGTGCTGTGATTTCACTATTTAATGATAGAGAACTGTGTTCAATAACAGAGTGTGTTTCACTTCAGATTAACATCACTTAGGTTATTGAAAGCACACTGTGCTCCATAGCTTACTTTTTTTTGAGGGAGAAGGGAGGACAGTATTAAAAACTTAATTTCGTTCCTTAACTTAATCCCAACTTGAAGGACTAAAGATTAAAATTGGAGATGGGTCTTCATTGTTGAGTTTCTCAGCTTTCTAATTATATACCATACTCTATAAAACATGCACGGCAGCAAAGAACCAGAGGAACTGGCAGATTGAGGAAGAGTGAAAATGTCTTAATTCCTCTGACCTTTACCACAATTTTCTTTCTCCAACAGAATACACAACTGACCTTTTCTACCTACTGACAGCACATCTTATGGCAGATTTCCATTATCTGAAGCTCCCTGCAAATTCACTGCACTTATTATTGGTGACCTAGCTCAGTTCTGCAAAGATATTACAATGTGCAGCTCACTGAAACCTTAACTGTTGTTTGAAACCTGTCCCAGAAAGTCAGAATAGCCATGCTTGCATACCTGCCAGCTTTCCAGATGTGCACAGAGGCAAAATATCTGCAAGACAGCCAAACATTACAGATGTACCCAGCAGAAACAGGGTTGAAGCGTTGACAGATGCACCAGACATGTTCATCTGGGTCACAAACTTCACCAGGTTAAGGGATGTCTCAGTCATTAGGCTGCCTGCCCAGCACACAGGAGATCTGTCTCTGACTAGTATGTGACATTGAGAAAGTCACTAAACCCCTATGACTCCACTCTTTACCTGTAAAAAAGGGGTGGACTGCATTCCCTTAGTTCAGTGTTATGAAACTCTTGTAGACAGTGAATCATTTACACCTACTCTGGTAACAGGGTCCAGATGGAGAAATTTGCAGAATATTTTAGTTGAAGTTTATAATTTAATTATGGAAAGACAATAAAATATTGTGGGGTATGATATACAGGTTTTATTGGTACAAGTTGGATATGTGTATTATTCATACCTAGAAAAGCCAAGTGATTCATGAGGGTTATATCAACTGACTAGCAGCAAAGTCTTTATACCAAACTGCACCATCCTGGTCTCTGTAAATATCATACTTTTATTTTAAAAACTGAGTGTTTGTGATACTTTTTATACTTTTTCACATCTTTTTAATTGAAACTATTTTTATATTGCTCCAGCTGTAAAGCCAGACTCTCTGAGTAACCATGTGTCCAACTACAACTCACTGTGGGAGAGAAAACAAAAAATAAAATGATAATTTTATTCCCAAAATAACCTGTATTCTTATGCTTTTTTTTTCTTCCTTTAAATTAGATTCAATACAGACACTTAAAGTCTTTTTTGAGTGGTTATCATATATCTTGATAGGGAGCACCAGAAAGTGAGGAGTTTGACACTTCAGATCCACGGAAATATATATGCCTCTGTGGTCATCAAAGACAAAGATGCTGCGGTTCGCAAAGGAGTCAAAGGCAGTAAGACTCTATAACAAAAGAGAAGTTTTAATCCATAAATCCAGGCAGCAGCTGCAGTGAGGGTGTGGGAGTGATATTTGCCTTTCGCACTCAGACTTGGTTTGGGATTTAAAATCCCAGGGGTTTTCATCTTGCATCCTACTGTGGTTTTACAGGGAAGTGAGCACTGAGAGAGAAATCTGAATGCTCAGACACGGAGACAAAGAAAAGGATAGCAGAAGAGGACGTGCAAAACCACCACACTGCAAGCAAGATCCAAGCCTCCTTACATGCATGACCACTGAAGACAGTGTTTTGAAAACAGAAGTGGAATTAAATGGCACCTGAAGAGGCCTGTGATGTACCCTACCAGCATACAACTTCTTGAGGAACAAACTCTAGAGACAGCTAGAGCAGTCCTGAATGCAGCACTCAAAAATTATCACAAACAGCACAAAATATTAAGTCCAATTTGTAATACACATAGACATAATTTATGTCAGTAAAAGAATAAAGCAAACAGATTGTAAAACTTAATTGCACCCCCACAAAGAAATAAGGCAGACCATTTGTAAGATCATCAAGGTCATAAGCCATAAACCATCTCTGCTTTCCTAAAATGAATTATGGTAGAATTCTGTTAAGTCAATCATCTTGTTGTCTAAGAATGTATGAATTATAGAAAAACTATCACTGCTGTAGAGATAACAACCTAGCTCTAATTGTGAAAATAAACATATGTTAAATGTATATGTATATGATGTAATGAATATACAGGATATAGCTAGAATAAATGTTAGTCAAATGCTGTATTGGGCGCGCAGAATTTTTCTGTAGCCTAGCATGTTTGCTTTTTCCATATAATTCTTATTTGAAAACCTATCATAACTCGAGACTTCGTTTCTCACACAGTATATGTAATATTAGTGCAAGAATTTCAGTGGACTGACTATATTTACTCTTTGGGTAAATATATTCTTAGCTACACGAAATTCCCCTGCAGACAGTATTCTTTGTTTTCCACATTTTGCCACTAACCAGTCATAATATTTTGTGCCATTATGACAGAGAAAATACTGTTCATAAAGCTTTGCAAGGACCTTCCACAAAGAAAAAATACACTCTCAGAAATAGTATTCTGAGAAAGTGTTATTTCAGATTTTAAGGGAACTAGAACTAGTGCATTCTTAATGTACATTTAATTTAGAATTCTACTGACACTGCCTAATATTTCATTCTACATTGAAAGGAATTTACAATGTAGGGATCATTAAAAATTATTCAATGCATCAGACAGAATGTCTGAGATTGTGAATGAACAGTGATTTCGGATCAAGATCTAAAACCAGGAAAAAAATACTACATAAAATATAATACATATGTATTTTAAATAAATATATAGTTATATGTTGCACACAGAAAGAGAAGGATATTAAAAGAAAATTCATGTAGGGAGAATTCAGAAAGGAGCATATGTTTTAAATCTTACACAAAAGCCTGATTTCCCTGTCGAATTCTAACCTGGTTTGTTTTGTTTTGTAACACACAAAAGCTTGGGAAAGTATGTAAAGGACTGATTATTCATTATTACTTAGCTAGTGGGTTTGGCTCTGAACTTTCCTTCATTTTCCTTCAGACTGCCTACCAAATATTGCAAAGCTCCATTTAGCAATGTTAAGCAGGAATAGACATGAAGAAAATCTGTGATTGTTGTAGACTGATTTAGAAAGACAGTTTCAAATCTGAATATGAAATTCTGGGCAAATGCTGATTAAGAAGAGAAGCAGAAATCTACAAGCATGAGATGCATAGGAAAGACGGAAGAACCTATGCAGAAAGATAAAAATCAAATTTAGAGCACAAAAATTGAGACTGAAGAACATTGAAATCTTCCAGAAAGTGAAAAGATGCTATGGAATTATTATTTACTCTTTATGATGTTTGTCATAGAACCTCAAAACTGGATCACAAATACAAAGTAACAGTCATTTCTCAGAGGATAGGAATCTCATCACTAAGGACACATAATTAAAACATAGGGAATGGAAAAAGCATTTGAAAGCGAACCTGTTGGGGCCTCACTGATGCTGAGAGTAGCATAAAATAAGTCTTCTATTTCTGAACAGTGTGATTGTAGCAAAAGTAAAAGACTTATGTTTTGTGTTTTTAAAGAAGGCATGATTATAGAGGGACAATCTTCCAGCAGTAAAACACACACACAAGAGAGAAGGGCATATCTTACATGCACTTTGAAACATTGCCACTGAATGCAGAGACAAGGTGACTTTGCTGAGCAAAGGCCACAGTTTCAGATACATATCTTTTGTTTTTCTTTCACAGTCATCTGAATATACTACCAAATTCTGATGCACCACTAAATCTTCAAAACTGCTGCTCTGGGATCCTTTGTTCATTTTCCTGCTTTTCACATCTGAACTCCTCCCTCTTCAGCAACACAATGCTGAGATGCTCCCTCAGCCTGCTCCTGTCTGAGTACTTAGGACTCATTTTGCATCATGGAGAAAAGGTCCTTTTCAATGTCTACTGCTGATAGCAATTCTCCTTTCCCATTCATCCTTCCTCAGCAGATAAACAAATAACTTGTGCTAACACCCCCACTGGAGGAGAGAGAGGTGGCCAGTTTGAGCATCCTATTATTTTTTCTAATCTGTAACTGATAATTCTCAGTGTGCCTCAACTGTCTGTTCCTGAGAGAAGGCTTAAATTAAAGCAATACTGCAACTGTGAGAAGCTGGATAAATAATGGTTTGGGTTATTTGTTCTTGGTTTTTTTTTGGGGGGGGGGGTTTGTTTGTTTGTTTGTTTGTGTGTTTGTTTGTTTTTTTTCCGTAATACTTAGTTACAACTGACAGAAGTTTGCAATCATCTACTTCCTCAATGGTTTGGAACTGCATTGCAGTCATGCTCTTAAACTAAAAGAAAGAAAAAATAATGAACTTTCCTTGTTTTTTCAGCACACACAAACTTCAGATTTCACAAACTTTTAATTTCACAAATTATCATTATGTAATGATTACATAATTCCCCGTGTAGATGCTCAGAATATGGGTACTTCAGGAAACATCAAGCTGATATTTTTCCACACTGAAATGGAGGGGAAGAGAGTAAGCATTGGCTGAAAGCCATAACTACGGCTCTATCACTTGACCATCCTGCCTTCCAGGGAGAGGTTGGAGAAGCAGCATGCTAGTTTTTACCTTTCTCCTCCCTCTTTAAAAGGATTTGTTTGTACATGTATGAGGGGAAAGACAGATGAGAGGAATGTCTCCTTTCAGGAATGGATCAGAAAATGGGAATTTTCAGCAGCACAGTATGTTGCCAAATACTTTGTTGCTTTCTCTACCATTATGACAAGAAATACTTCATTTGTCCTTGCCCTCCATATTTGCTTTGTAAGGTTTGTCACATACAGGCCTCAATTTGTCACCTTGTAGCATAGGAAATCTGAGGTTGTCTCTCTGCAGGGCTAATTACAGTGATTCCTATTCCACTCCAGTATCTCTATCAAATGCCTGAAAATACAGACACCAAAGCTCCTAACTAGACTCATCCTTGCTCTGTATTTCCATCCCAACAGAGACAAATGCCCTGGAAAAATTGCTACTAGAGCAAGCTAACGTTAAAAACAGAGTTTGCATTTCTTCTTTCAAATGAGTTAGTTAGAAACCAGTCAGCTGTTTGTTCGACATTTTGAGTCAAAGCCAAGCACCAATCTCTCCCTTGACTTACATTAGCTTTGAGAGCACAAACTATAAGCAAGCTGGGGCTTAATGAGGCTGCATGTGGGGTCAGTCTGGCAGAACGAAAAAGCACGGTCATTTTTTGAGCTATGCCAGTTTGAAACAGAAACTACAGGGAGGATAACAAGAGCAACAAAGAACTAAGGACCTGCAGAGATATCTCACTGAAAGGATTTCACTGATAGCAACTCCCTCATGGCTTCTTCACTCCAGTTGATTGTAAGATACTATTGCCTGGCACTGGCACTGAGTAGCTAATCCAGATCAGCTTCCATCAGCCTTTGGCATAGCACAGTGGCACATCTGGATAGGAAAGGAAAGACTGAGTCTCTTGTCCAGGAATGTATAAACATATTTGGTTTTAGAGAGATTTGCTTCAAATAAAATATGTTCTATACAACATGCAAAAGAAACATGATTCAAAAAGAACCCCACCCCAACGTCTCCAAATCCTTTCTGTAACTATTTCTGAATAACTCAAAATCAAACCTTCTGCTAAAACCCAATTGTGTTAAAAGCACAGACTTTCACCATCAGAGCCAAAATGAACATCATTTACTTGTCTCTAAAACATGGAAGATAAACCATTGTAGACATAAAAACACTCCACTAACTAGGGAGTCAATGGACAATACATGCTAGAGGAAATACAGAGTCATGGTACCATCTTCAACCAGTCTCTCCTTCCCTTTCCTCTCCTTCCTAACTCATGCTACAGACAACATTCTAGAGGACATTTCATACTCGCTTTGTTTCTCAGTTTAACAGCTTCCTTTCATTTCCTTGGCCTTCACACTCTTTGCTCCTGAAGAGCAGGAGGTGCTCAGATATAAAGGTGATAGGCTGATGGAAAATTCTAAAGGCAGACTGGATTAATGTCATAGACATATCTCTGGGCTATCCAGAGAAATAATCTTCAATTATCCCAAGGCAAGTTAATTAGCTTTTCAAAGTTTTATACTGGCAACACATTTCCCAAGCTGGAAAAACAATCAACAGAAAAACTGAACATCAGACAACCGAATGGTTAAAATCCTGCTTGTGATCTGCTGCAGATGCTTTCACTGGGAATGTTTAAGCATAATAGTTCTGCGTAGGAAGAAAGGAACTGTTGTTATTTTAGTCATCTGCATATATTCTAGTTTTGGTTGGGGTTTTGTTTTTTGTTGGCTTGGTTTTGTTTTGTTTTTTTTTTTTTTTTTTTTAAAGGTAAATTTAATGATTATTCAGAAGAGGACTATTATAACCATTAAAAATAGTATTCATACAGATTGTAATCAGCTCCAGTGTCTCTCAACATGTGTGTGGGTTGGAGATGAGCACCATGGCCAGTAGGCAGGGCCTTTTTTGGTACTGATGGGGGTGTATATTAAAACTTTAAAAGTTACTGTGATTAATTCCCATCAAGTGAGAGTAATTTTCTTCACTGCTTAAGTATTCCAGCTGCTAAGATTCCTAAAAGGGAGACAACTGTGCTCTTGAGCTTTATGATTAGAGTCATGCCTCTTTTCAACTAGATTGAGACCCCCCCAACTAACAAGTTGGCTAGGAATTTTTCACACACTGGTTGTCAGAGCAATATCCAGAAAGCTAATTTCATAATAAGATTCCAAGTCTGCCTTTCTCAGCAGCTCTTTCTTTTTAGACTAGGTATTGGTAGAATTCAAATTATGGAATTTCAGTTCCCTTAGGTACCTTTGAAATACCCTGGCTTTTGATTTAAGTACCGAGAAAATGCTTTCATACAAGGTTTTTCCATTGGCAAATGCCGAGGGAGTGGGAGAGGTGGAAAGATTTTGGTTCCCAATTAGTTTTATTTGGGATGTTCATGGAAAATCTTCCTTTCCTATAATATCATTCATCCCAGTAATGTCTAGCTAGGAAAGCAGCACTAAGTTTTAAAGCGCAGTTGTGGTTTCTCCCCAACAAAGATACTTTTCTGACTGTAGCTTTTACTCCACTGATTTGATTTTAATACTTCTTGGAGAGGATTCTTCACAGAGAAGATTATTCTGGGAGTACTGAAAAAAACCTGAAAGACAACAGTGTCATTGGTCACAGCCAGCACGGCTTCATGAGATGAATGTTCTGCTTATCAAACCCGATTGCCTTTTATGACAAAGTAATCCATTCAGCTGATCAAGGGAAGCCAGTTAATGTAATCTTTTTCGATTTCAGTAAAGCTTTCAATACTGTCCCTCACAGGATCCTTCTGTACAAACCCTCCAGCACACGGCTGGATAAACACACCATGCAGTGGGTGAGCAATTGGCCCACAGGTTGAGCACAGAGGGTAATAGTGAATGGGGTGACCTCAGACTGGTGAGCTGTCACTAGTGGGGTTCCACAGGGCTCCATCTTGGGCACTGTGCTCTTCAACATCTTCAACAATGACTTGGACAAAGGACTGGAAGGGATACTAAGCAAGTTTGCAGATGACACAAAACTGGGAGGAGCTGCTGACTTCCTGAAAGACAGGGAGGACCTGCAGAGAGGCCGCAGCAAATTGGAGGGCTGGGCAATCACCAACCTTGTGAAGTTCAACAAGGGGAAGTGTTGGATTCTGCACCTGGAATGGGTAAAACCTGGATGTTCATACAGACTAGGGAATGAGATGTTGGAAAGCAGTGCCACGGAAACGGACCTGGGGGTCCTGGTCAGTGGCAAGTTGAATATGAATCAGCAGTGCCCTGGCAGCCAGAAGGGCCAACTGTGTCCTGGGGGCATCAGGCAAAGCATCACCAGCCAGTAGAGGGAGGGGATTGTCCCTCTCTGCTCTGCACTGGTGTGGCCTCACCTTGAATACTGTGTGCACTTTTAGGCACTACAATACAGGAAAGATATTAAGCTATAAGAAGGCATCCAAAGGAGGGCAATGAAGATAGTGAAGGGTCTCGAGGGGAAGCCATATGATGAGCGGTTGAAGGCACTTGGTCTGTTCAGCCTGAAGAAGAGGAGACAGAGGGGAGACCTCATTGCACTCCACAACTTCCTTGTGAGGGGAAGAGTGGGAGCAGGCACTGATCTTTTCTCTGTGGTGACCAATGACAGGATGCAAGGGAGTGGCTTGAAGTTGTGTCAGGGGAGATTTAGGTTGGATATTAGAAAGAGATTCTTCACCCAGAGGGTGGTTGGGCACTGGAACAGGCTCCCAAGAGAAGTGATCCCAGCACCAAGCTTGACAGGGTTCAAGAAGCATTTGGACATTGCTTTTGGACACATGATGTGACTCTTGGCGATGGTCCTGTACAGGGCTAAGAGCTGGACTTGATGATCCTTGTGGGTCCCTTCCAATGTATCATATTCTCTGATTCTTAAGATTGTGTCCATTTTAAATGACCTGATTAGATGCCTTTCATCAGAAGACTGAGAGGAGTCACATCAATCACAGAAAGAGTTTTCTGAACATACGGAGAATGAAAATCGGTTGGATACCTTTACATTTTCCATCCTTCTACAGAGAGAGTCCATTCTTATAATAATCCTTATAACAGGTATACAACACTTAATTGTATGTTTCAGTCACCCCCAAAAATGCATATGCACTCTAACTGAAACTACTCCAAATGAAAATCATATTCAAACTGCTCCAGCCAAAACACCAATGTCAAGTACAATCTAAGAAGTGCTACATAGTGTTTCTAAAGAAAGTCTTTGTATTTTCAGATACAAGTGAAATTTTCCCTAATTTTTAAAAGTCAGTAAAAATAGTAACTAAGCACTTGTTCTATCACATGCAGAAATACACTGAAGGGTATTTTAATTATATAGAGGAGAGAAAAAAGGTGCTTGACTATTTCCAACAGTATTTTCTGTTTCAATTAGCAAATTTTAAAAACAGCCTTTGCAGTTCAGTCCTCCATACAAAAATTAAAAAAGCTACCTTTGACTTTGCTCTCCGATTTTCTACTAATCTATGGAATTATTACAGCTACACCTATTCTGCTCATCTGTACTACCTTCATCACCTGAAAAATCAGCCTAAAAATGCAGTTTGCTTCCTAATCTCTTGAACAGGCTGTCCACTCTTACTTACATCATTCAACTGATAGGGAAGCACAGAGGCAGCACAAATTACTGGTGGTCACGCAGAAGGTTTAAAAAAAATCTCTCCTGGTTTCAGTCATGCTTTCTAAAATATATCCTTCCCCTTTATTATGTTAATGGATCACATATAAGTGTTCATACTACTGAGATTGCCAAGGTTTACACAGAACCCATTCCATGAGTAAAGTTCTGATCTGTCAAACTCCGTTGCTATCAATCTTTGGTACCTTGGCCACATGTAGACCAGGGTCCTCACATGATCAGTGTATGTACCATAGTAGTGGCAATTTTCTACTACTACAGAAAATTTGCTTTATTTTTTTTCTCAAGAAAAATTAACATGGTGAACTATCACTGTGGTTTTAGTAAGTACATGAATAGGGACTGGCCAGAAAAACACCAATGCATTATTTTCTCATATAAATAAAGGTTTACATGAACCTTGCTCTGCAGAGGTGAAAGGCTTCCAGACACTGAAATAATCCAGCCTGGTAGCTTTTGTCAGTTTAATTATTTTTGACTGGGATTGGTACTCACCAAACTGTCTCCGATTGACAGCCCTGGAGATGATGTCCTGTGTTATCTATGGAACAGATACAGTCCAAGGAGCAGCAATGCTTTAGGTCTGATTTATTTTCATTTCAGACTTAAATGTGTCCTTCAACTTTTAATTGATGATAGTGACATATCTTTCCCACTAGCACCATTTTTTATTTTTCTCTAAAAGACAACAAAGGTGTTTCCTTAAGCCATATAGATTTTACTTCTAAACATGATTAATTCTCCCTAAATACAGACTGTATCTTCATACATGCTTTTATTACAGTGATTGCCAAAAAATCTACAGCTTACTTAATGGGTGACTGAACTGTTAAATATGGAAACTAGTCTTTATTTACACTAAATAAACATCTGGTTAGTTATATTTTAGTATAGTTTTGTTTTGCGAAGAAGAGATTGCTCACTGAAACTGAAACAACAGAAATTTAATAAGGAATGGAAATCAAGAAAAGGAAAATAGGGAACCAATAATTTTAAGATATTGGTTGTCATATGCTGTTTCACCTGTATACATACCACTAGCTACATGGAGAAATGAAGCCACTTCAAGGCAGGAGAATAGGACAAGGTCATATCAGTGAAGGAAAATTTACAACCAAAATCTGCAGGAGGCAAAAGAGATGGAAGAAGGAAAGGATAATCTAGTGAGTAGGCAACTAATAATCTGCTGAAACCTGGGCCTCAGGAAGGACACAAAAATAGAGGTTGGTGCACTGCAGTAGCCTGGCTCATGAAGCAAGAGTTGCCAAGACCCAACCATTGTGATGAACATGCAGGGAGATTCTGCCATTGGCAGCAAAGGAGGCAATCAAATTCTAACATAAAAGTAACATCCTAATCTCTAAGCTTGATCTAAAGCATGAGGTTTAGTACCGATGCCAATTTCCACATTCCTGTTAAATAGGAATATCCGAAGTTACAGCAATTATCAACATAAATGTAATCTCTGCACCTCACTAGGCTCTTGGCCTTAACAAAATCCTTTGGCAAATCATGCATTGTAAAACTTAGGTTTAGTTGTTACCCCATCACAGATTTCTTATGTGTTACATACAAAAATCTTTAAAGACAAGGTTTTTAAAGGAATTTAGGCACATAACACATCTTTACAAATCTTCTGGATTCAGTTCTTATAAGGAGGATAACTGCACCTTGCTGCACCTTACTTATCTTTACAACATCTCCAAATTACAGACTGTAAAAGGATTTACTACTTAAATTACGACTAGGCAGGTGTGTAAGGGACCATGTATTTAGCAAAGAAATTAGGTAAACTGTCAGATAATGGGTAGTCACTGGCTCCTTCAGCTTGAAAGAATTATTTTTCTAAAGACCATTCTTCTGTTCTTCATTAAGTTTTAAATAAGTAAAACATCAGACTCTCTCAGAAATTATATTCACTATCATTTTCTTGCTTACAAGGTCCCTCCACTTTTCATAGAATCATGGAATCATTAAGGTGAGAAAAGACTTCTAATATCAAATCCAATCATTACCCTAACACTGCCAAGTCTACTATTAAACCATGTCTTTAAGCACCCCATATATATGCTTTTTGAACACTTTCAGGGACAGTGTTTTCACCACTTCCCTGGCCATTATGCTCCAATACTTGACCACCCTTTCTGTGAAGACATTTTTCCTGCAATCCAATCTAAACCTCCCCTGTGGCAATTTCAGGCCATTTCCTCTTGTACTATCACTTGTCACCTGGGAAAAGAGACTGACCCACACCTGGCTAAAACCTCCTTTCAGGTAGTTGTAGAGAGCAATAAAGTGTCCCCTGAGCCTCCTTTTCTCCAGCCTAAACAACCCTAGCTCCCTCAGCTGCTCCTCAGCAGACCTGTGCTCTTGACCTTTCAGAAGCTTTGTTGCCCTTTCACATGAAGACAATCACTTTCCTGGTTCTGCTGGCCACACTCTGGCTGATTCAGGCCAGGATGTCATTGGCCTTCTTGGCCGCCTGCACACTGCTTGGACACAGTGTTGCTGCATGTTCAGTTGGCTGTCGACTAGCACCCCCAGATCCCCCAGATCTACCATTCCCAGATCCTTTTGTCCAAGCAGCTTTCCAATCACTCTGCCCTAAGCCTGTGGCACTGCATGGAGTTGTTATGACCTGACTGCAGGACCTAGCACTTGCCTTTGTTGAATCTCATACTGTTGGTATATATAGAGCCTTCCTGTTCTCAAGCAGATCAACACTCCCACCCAGCTTGGTGTTATCTGCGAACTGAGGATGCACTTGATCCCCTCATCCACATAACTGATGGAGATATTACACACAACAGACCCCAATACTGAGCCCTGCAGAACACTGCTTGTGACTGGACACCACTGGAATTCACCACCACTCTCTGGGCTCGTCCATCCAGTCAGTTTTTTACCCAGTGAAGAGTATGTTCGTCAAAGCCCTGAGCAGCCAGTTTCTCCAGAAGAATTCTGTGGGGGACAGTGTCAAAAGTTTTACTAAGGTCCAGGTAGACAACAAAGCTTTTTCCTCATTCACTAGACAGATCATGCTGTTATAGAAAGACATCAGGTGAGTCAAGTAGGACCTGCCTTTCATAAACCCATGTTAGATAGTCTTGGTCCCCTGATTGTCTTGTATTTCCAACATGATGGTACTCAGGATGATCTGTTCCATAACTCTCCCTGGCATTGAGGTCAGGCTGACAGGCCTGTATTCCTCAGATCTTATTTCCAGCCCTTCTTGTAGATGGGTGTCACACTGGCTAACCTACTGTCTTCTCAGACCTTCCTGCTTAAGCAGGACTGCTGATAAATGATGAAGTGTGGCTTCTGTGAGCTCCCTCAGTATCCTTGGGTGGGTTCCATATGGCCCTTAGACTTTTGCTGCATTAAAATTAAGCAACAGGTCAGTAATTGTTCCTGCTTGAATTAGGGGGACTTCATTCTGCTCCTTGCAAAGCAAATCTTCCAGCTTACAGGGAAGAGTACCCTGAAGATAACTGGTCTGACTATACTGAGGATAACTTGTCTGACTATAAAATACTGAGGCAAAGAAGGCATTAAGTACCTCATTCTTTTCCTCATCTTTTGTGGTAATGTTTCCCACCAAATCCAAAACAGGATGGAGATTCTTTATTCTTTGATTAAAAGCAGCAAATCTTTTGCCCTGCTGACTTGTCAAGAGAAGAAAGACACCATCACTACGGGAAAGACATTATCACTACAACAGAGGATCCTTGAACTGCCTACTGAGCTTTGCCTTGGATAAAACCTACAACAGAGCTGTCAAGGAGGGAAAGAATATGTACACAACCCCTCCAAAGAGAGCTCCTTTCCTTACACTTTAGCCCACTCCTCACCCTTAGTTAGTTCTCCCTTTGTTTCTCCAAAGCTCTTACCAGGTCAAAATTTAAAGACTTATTCACTACTGTAGCTGCTTTGACACACACTTTTCCATAAAATATTTAAGTAATTTTTGCACCTTAGAAAACCTATATTATAAATGTTAGAAAAAAGGCATGAATTTTGTATTAGGTGTCAGCAAGACACCTATTACTAAAACACTAACAAGGTCTGCTGAGACCCTACTGAGCACAAGCAGATCATGGACTGGAGGTAAGGAAGGAAAGAGATGATGAGTCAGGGTGTCAAACTGCTCTCTTTTAGAATTTCTTTTCTTGGTATCTTTGACAAAGAAGTCCTAAACGCCAGTGACAGACAGAAAGATTCAAGGCTAAAATCCATTCACAATTCTGCATCTTAAAACAGGGACAGAGAATGCTCTCATTTAAGATCCAAATTTAGCCCCCTCCTACTCGGACCTTTGTGTCATCTTGTGCACTTCTTATGAAAAATATTTACATGGGAATTGCCAACTCACAAGCAAAGGGAGAAGAAAATTTTATCTCAAATGAAAAAAGCCTGCTTCATGTTGGCATTTTATTTTTTTTTCTTTTTTAACAAATCATTCTATAGCATGAGTCAGATAATATAGAGTGGGAAGATCACACTCCAGCAGGCTGTGGTAGAGCAAGTGGAGCTGTGGAGACAGCTTGGACATATGCAGCATGCATGTTCTCTCTTGAAGGACTTAGACACAAGTGCTACAAAACTGCTTTTGCAAGAATATCTTGCTGCTAAACTTGCATTTTAAAAACACTATGATTCCCAAGCTGTTTTCCCACACCTGCACCAATTAATGTATTTCTTCTGGTTTGTTTGTTTGGGGTTTTGTTTGTTTGTTTGTTTGTGGGTTTTGTTTTATTGTTGTTGTTTTGGGGTTTTTTGTGTGTATGTGTTTGGTTTTTTTAGATGAGAATAAAAGCCACAGATTTCTCTCACAGACTAGTTGGGAAATTCATTCTGACAGCAGGTTACAGCCTTTGCAATGGAAAACACAAAATACTTATACTATTTCCTGGACACAGAGCAGACTCAACAGCATAGAGGACATTCCACAAGGAGGATTTCATATAGTCAAGTGGGCTTATTTTCCTTGGCCCCTAATTACTGATTTTATTCTAGTTCTTCTGCTATTGTATTACAAGTTAAAGTAGTATCTTGTGACACATATAGGCAAATTGACACATAAACTCTAGACAAAGGTTTTCACCATACCCTATATTTCTCCGCACATCAAGAATCTTTTAATAGCGCTGAAAGTCTCTGGATTTATAACCAGATTTATTCCATTTCCAGGATTATAGGTAGCCTGGGTCTGTTTGTTTGCCCTCTGAATTAAATTGGCATGAATAAACAATAATGACACTGATGCCAGAGAAGTCACATCTGTGTGAAAGAAAACATCAGGTCCATGCTGAGGAGACCAGCGCTGGCATTAACGTAGCCCCTCAATGGCTTAGCAAATAATTTAAAATAAATAAATAATGTGAACAAGACATAGTAAACCCAAATTTGAATAATGAGATTTTTGGGTTTGCTGCTCTTTGGAATATTATTTATATGAACAAAGAGTAGCTTCAGGTGTTCTGAAAAAAAAGAACAAAAAGGTGTTCTTTAGGGAGTCCAGCAAGCTCTCTAAAGGTTTCTTAGCTGACTGCTTGCCTGGGGGCCACAGGATCTATTACAGTCTTGTTGTAGCTTCCTGCTGAAGAAACCCTTCCTGAATGTCTCAAAACTGGCAACAGGCCAGTCAGCGAGCATGCCAGGAAAATGCTGTGGAGACCCCAGTGAGACGTGTACTTAATGTGCCTAGTATGGGATGCCAGACTTTTGACATCTCAGATCACATCACATTTGTAATGTGCATTAGGAGCTTTTAATCAAGGTGGAGGAAAGCATCCTCTCTCCTTCCATGGCAGACAGCGCAGTCTGGGTGCACAGTGCTGCACAAGTGCGGTACCAAGGGATGAAGGAAGATCCTTGAGGGGAAAAGCAATGATGAAATTGACATGATTGCTAGTGGCTTCTTGTAGGAGACTGAGCTAGCAATTTGGAAAAATAAGCTTGTTAGAGGAAAACAGGAATGGCACCAATCTGCTGTAACGAGCAGGCAGTAGAACAGTGCCTCGATGCCATGTTCCATTCTGGGTTTGAGCTACACACTGCAAAGGTTTTGGCCTTTCTGGGTGTAAATGAACACAGCCTAATGATTTTTCCTCTCTTTTTAGTCTCCCAAGCAGACTAAATGAGTATTAATTTACAGTGGGAACAACAAAAGATAAAACTAATGCAGCAAAATTGCGCGCAGACTAGAAGCAGGTTTCCATTAACTATACCATACTGACTTTAATTGTGTGAAGACTTTAATTCTGGGTGAAGGAGATGAAAGACTGGATACTTTACCAATTGTTTCAATCTTGAGGTTAGGCACTAACTCTCATGAGGGAGGGAGCTTCTAGTTTCCTCCAGACTATGGGCATTTTTAAAAATAATCACAACACTCCAGATTACCACCTAGCTATGAAAACATTGTTCAGGGAGTAAATTCTTGAGATGACGAAACATTCCGTTTACAGATGGGAACAAAGTGGCACAGAAGGACTGAATTATTTGCTCAATATTATAAAGTAAATCAGTGATAAAATACAGAAAAGAATCAGGTGTCCTGATGCCCACTTTTCTACATAAATCACTACATCATAATTTCTTCTGCAAGATCATCATTTTCTCCTTTCATATGCCATCTTGCTGCCAGAGAAAGATTATTCTATATGCTGCATGGAGTAACATTTTTCCAAGTCTAATTCAAAACCTGTCAAGCCATGGAGCTGCTCTCCTACTCCCTTGGAAAATGATTCCAAAGCTTGACAGGCCAAGGACATATCTCCATGACAGGAAGTTTTCCATAACACTTGCCCTTAAATTTTTCTATTCTCTATTTGTAGTCATCTAAATATCTTGTCTCTTTCCATGGTATTTATGATCCTCAAACACTAGCAGAGTTATATTTCCCCTTCTCTCTCCTAGATACCACTTAATCAAGGAAGATAACACTAGCTATTTCAGTATTACCTCTAAAAGCTATTCCTTAAATTCTCAAAACAGTTTTCATTTTGCTCCCTAAACTTTCTCCACTTTTCCAATATTAAACATTTATTTCAGTCTTTTCACAGTGTGTTCTTTGACCTTGACCAGTACTTCTGTCCTCCCTGCTGATGGGACAGACTGCAGCAGTACACAGAATGATGGGAGAGCTGGAGTCTGGAGTGGGAAATCAATCAAGGTCACAAGACCTCTAGGGTTGAGAGATTACTGGCAAGCTCCTGGAGGAATGTTTCTATCCATCCATTGGAACTGGAAGGAGTGCCAGATCCTGCATTAACACTGGGCTAATTTACCCGAAGGTGAGAGGCAGAACTTACTCCTTCCTTCCTGTTCTTTCTTACCATTTTAGCCCACAGAAGTCAGAAGAAACAGACACTAAACTGCAACATTAAATAATAACAATTAAATTATTTGTTTCAATGCCTGGCTAAATCAGCAAAAGACAAACACCAGTAGCTGAAACCCTTGCGGTTTCTACTGCGGTCAGAATGAAGCCTCACAAAAACGGCCATCTCAGCAGAAATATACAACCATGGGCTGCCACATTAACATAAATTGCAGCAGCCAGAAATTATTGCTGCCTCTAATCTCCAAACACTCAGGAGCTGAACTGCGTTCAGCGGAATGACCTGTCCTCCATGATGCATTAGTGTTTGCACTCACTCTCGCTCTCATGCACACACAAAGCCTGTCCTTTTGAAGCACAGAGATTTATGCTTCCTGAAATAAAAAACTCCAATACTTTAACTGCTCCTGCCTCGTACCCTTTCTCCTCTCTAATAAAATTATCAACGCTTAGCTTTTTGAGGACAGTGGGACTTCTATTTTGGGTGATGATGAAGAAATAAAGCTCCAATTAGCATCATGTTCTTAACACCCCAGAGGATGCAATAACTTCCTTTCCCCCAATATTTCTAAACCAAAAGTGGTGGGAAATAGTTAACAGCTCGAACAAGAAGATATAAAGAACCCATCTATAACTGTGCTTATACAAAGTCACAGAAAAAAACTATCTGCTGATCTTCTCTTTGAGTTTATGCCACCCATCACCTCTATCCCATGTTTTGTGTAACTTATCTATACTTAAAAGCATTACAGCTAGGCCCGTGAACAAGTCTGTCTAAAATTTCACTAGGAGAAAATAATACGTACAAGTTCTTATTCCTACTAATTTTAACTTAACAACTGGCTTCCTGTTTGTATTTAAAGCGCTTTTAGTTGCTTTCAACTAAATTGCTGAAAACTAGGTTTAAACCAAAGTGAGTGCACTGGCTTAACAAGGCTTATAGGAAACATTAACCTAAATTAAACTGATGATAGAGGAAAGACTGAAGGTTTACTGTTGAAGACAGAATGGCAAAGGTGTGCCTAAAATAATAATAATCAGAAGTTAAATATAAGTGGAACTGGTAGATTTTACTACCACCCAGGTACTTGAAAGGTACACATAGCAGAGAGTTCAAAACAAGTTTCCACTTCAGACAAAAGGATAATATAACACTCTTTCAGGTTTTGAGCAATTTGAATTTGAAAAAATCCAAACAGCAAAAGAAACAAGAGACAACACACCATAGCTGGGCAACTCCTTCAAAAATATGCAAGAGCAAAAGATTCTCTCCAGGTAGAGAGAGTGACAGTTCAGGTCCAGCGACCTGACGTGCGGTGTGGCTGTGTGACATGTGGCATTTCAAGGAAGGATATATACAGGTGCTCTGAGTATAGAGAAGAACATCTATGTTCATATCCTATTTTGTTTGAGAATGGAGGGCTTTACACATTCCTTTAAAATAACAAAAATCCATCACAGTTATCTGACTCCATCCAATTAATTTCCTCTTCCTAACCACAATAAACTACTATATCCCAAATTCAGACCAACTGTTGTAGTGAAAAGGAGCACAGCTTTTAATAAGAAGGTAGCATCAATAAATAATCTAGCATGTACTTCTACAATAAAAGCACACTGCTGGCAGTGACCGAGGGTTACTACTCTGAAATCATCCTACATAAAATGACAGATTAAATCAGATCTAGGTCTATGCATAATACAATCTCTTCCACAGATTCAAACATTATGTTCTAAAAACCAGACAACAGCAACCAGAACTCTCCACAATGTGACCATGTGATCTAAAGACTCCACACTACCCTGTACTCTTTAGGACTGAACAGCTGTCATAAATTTAGAAAGCATCTTAACATTAAGGATCATTGCCATTAAAAATCTACCACATAAAATATCTGGAATACTGTCATTTTTAATAATCATTCTCAGGACATATATATAGGACACAACATTAGCAAAGTGCTACAAAAGCTTGTTAATGACTATTTGATGCAGCCAATCTATGCTGCAGAGTGAGGAGAAGCCCAAAAAAAGCTTGCTTTCAGGGAAATCTTTCCATCTACTCTAGAAGGCCTTTTTAAAGACCAACAACAACATTAAATCTGCAATGGTAATGGACTATTTTCAACTAAATCCATGTTAAAGTCTCACACCCTTCCATTTCAAACTCACCACGTTTCCACTAAAATAATCAGCTGTGAAAGAATGAATTATGCCTACATTTAAAGTTCATTCTGTTAGGCTTTGGAGCTATATCCTCTTAAACAAACAGATACAGTCTTAACATCCCTCAGAGGTACTGTACTGCTTATAGGTTGTCTGCAGCCACATACATATACTTGGAAAATATTTAAAGGATACTTATCTATAAAACAGACTCCTTTAAAACATTGCCAGCAAATATTTCAAGCAGCACTCTGTTCTATCCTCATTTACACCTCTCCTTTCATCCCAAGAGACAGCATTCTCAACATTCAGGCCTATCAGGTTATGCCAAAAACATAACCACTGTCCTTGTGTCATCTATGTCAAAGATACCTCTTTTTTCTCCCTCTTCATCCTCAGATCTAAGTCCCCGAGTCTAGAAAGGTTGTCCACTTTTTTTATGCCTCAACTGAGAAATCAAAAAATGACCTCAGCCTTTCCAGCTTTATGTTTTTATTTGACAACAGTATACAACAACAACGATCTATGTGGCACGGTTACAGCAGAATATTCTTAGGTGTACTATCACATTGCTGCAATTGAACAGGATACCATAAAAGAGATTTAAGCTAAGTGTTACCCTGCCTTTGCAATGAAGAGTGTGCGAACAGTTAATTAAAGCAACTCACCTAACACAATATAGTGTGATACAGCATCCAAATTTTTCACCAGTTGAATTTTAAGGTGACACGCTCACTCTGTAGAAAAAGATCATCCAACTCAGAGTGTTGTCCTGGAATAGCTATTTCATTATCATCACTCAAGTGCATGTTCCCTGTTTCAACAAGCACACACTAATCCCTTTTTTCCTTCCTCCCTCCTTTATGGGTTCACTGGACAGTGCACAGACTTATAGTGCCCTGCTACAAAAAGAGAGAAGGAGGATGGAGATACAGTATCCCTGTTAAGTTTTGGGATGCTTCACTCAAGATTAGACCATAGGGCTGAGCTAAGGGTCATGATGTGGCTCTTAAAACTTACACGTCAACCATAAAATACTCCTATATAGTAAGCACCAATAACACTTTCTGAACTCAAAGATGAAGTGCCCCCACCTTGTTACAAGTATTGAAGTCAACAAGATTATTTTCTTTAAAAAAGTTCTTCAGTTTGCTAATTTCTCTCAATTTAAAGAAAAAAATCCAAAACAAACTAAAAACAAATGCCAGAAGCCCCAATAAGTAAACAAACATGAGAGATCATACAAACTCATCACAAAAGGAAACACTCGATTTTTTGGTGAGAAACATTCAAGAAGTACAGCTAAGCTAATTAAGCTATGTCAATTGGCAGCCTAGGATGCCCAAAGGGCCTCCCTGCCCTGATGATTATACATTTGGGCTGCACTGCCATAACTCTGGCTTGTCGCAATCTCTTTTCTTACAAAAAAAAAAAAAAAAAAAAAAGGAAAAAGAAAAATCAAAGTCAGCTATGGCTCGACAGGTTTGCAGTAAAGCCCAGCCATGTAGAAAATAGAGCAGCAGCTGCACTACAGGATCAAAAAGAACAGAGTGAGCAAACTCCATCATCAGGCACAATTATCTCACTGGATGAGAAAGAAGAAAAGAAGATAAAATAAATATACCCAGCCCCATCCCCCAAATGTCTAACATAAACACAAGGAATTTGGGTTTCTGATGCAGGATATCTGCATAGTATCCATTATCTTCCTTACAGAGTTATGTTTTTCAAATATTTGGCTCCCATCAGACTTTAGTTTAGTACTTCAGAAGGAAGGAGCAAAGAGCATGCACAAGGCAAGTAAGTCTAACCTAGGCGACTGCCTTTCAGTCATATTCCATGCACAAAGCTCCTGGAGGAGTTATCCTGCTAAGCGTGGGAGAGGGTCACTCCCACATCCTGTCAAGGCATAACAATTACATGGAAAGCTCAGGTAAGGTATCATAGCATCAGCATACAGCACTCAAATCACCTCACAGAGACAGGCCCAAATCATATCTCCATGGACAACTATATTTTCAGAGAGTTTGGAAAACTTATTACACACACAGAAGCTTGGTCATCTCTTTTCAGTGAGTCAAAATAAAGCCTCCAATCAAAGACATTGCTAATACACATTTCTACACGTGAATCAATAGGAAAATTTTAAATATTAAATTCTCACCTCAAGTGTTTCTCTGAATATATAAAATAGCTCTCTCCCTAACAAAGAGTTCGTACAGCCTTTATCCAATAAAATAGTGGACATGAGGTAGAGACCTCAGAAATCCATCTGGCTAATGATTTTTGAGGCACTAGTATATACATGCAGCTCAGAGATGCCAGTACCTTCTCTTCCCAAAACCTACTGGAGCTAAATCCCTGCTTAGGTAATGGTAATCAATTCTCTAGAACAACTCGACTAAATCCTTAGGAGAAGCAGGATTTTCCTATGATGCCTGTACGATTTCTGACAGTGTTGTCAGTTAATGGCAAGAAATTCCAATTCCTCAAATACAACCAGACACCAATTTCCATCAGATGCCACATCATCATAATTTCCCCTGTCCATTTCTCACATCATGCTCTGCTCACTTTTTTCTGCCTATTTTAATGCACAAAATTGCTGGCTGCATAGACTAAAGCATTTCAAAAGGTCAAAACAGTGTTTATGGGACATGTCCACAAACTTCATGGCTGCAATGAATGCTGCGTAGCACTCAAGTATCTTTTTATTTACCCATATTTATATTTATGGCTTCTTAAAAAAATTCTCAATGCCTTAAGGAACTATTTATAGGACAGAATTTACAGGAAATCATGTTAACTAAAGTGTTTCAGTATGTGAGTAGAGTAAATATACATTCCCTAAGTGGTTATTAGACTACAGTGGACAGTGAACACCAGTGAAGACCTCTGGAATTCTGGCACTCCACCAATGCCCTGGTCTTCAGCAAAAGGTTTTTAACTTGTCTCCAGCTTCTAAACATCTCTTTGGCCTTTTGGGAATGTTAGTCCTTTGTGTGTATAGGAGGAGGGGAAAACTGCAGAACCAGCTATGTAGAGCAGAGGAAAAAGGTGGGTGTCTTGACAACAGAAAAGTACGGAGGTACTCTTTGCTATAGCCCTGCACTGCGGAGAAATCAACTTACCCATAGCAGCAGCAGCCAAGTGCGGAAAGCACACACTTCTAGTGAATCTGCCATCATTCAAGAGATGATCACAGTATAAAACAGTACAGCTAAATCCTGTAGCTGCTGTAAAAGTAGGAACCCAAGCTTAAAACAAAACAAAACAAACCTTGTAAGAGAAATGGAGCAATCTATGGATTTGTCATTTAATCCCCTCGAGTCTTTTACATTTAAGGCAATTCCATCACCTTTGACAATTCTTATTGCAATATGCTGAAAGTATACTGGAATTATGAATAAAAATACATATAAAAGCATATAGAAACTCTTGAAGAAATATGCTTATACATCACCAAACCACTAGAACACCACATTGGAGTCAAAAGACACTTTCAGCTTTATAAGCACCTCCAGATTTTTCAGACAAGGTGAAAGAACAGCTGGACATCATCCTGTTGTAGTGACATCAAGAGAGGAAGGAATATCCTTTGGCATTGCACAGCCTTCCCTCCACAGAACCCCACTGAAGAGGGTGGGTGGATGCTGTGCCAACACATGCACATACCAACAAATCCTCTGGAAGCACTGACAGCCAGTCTCCACAGGGCCTGCAGGAAGCCTGAATTGCCCTCCTGTGGCCTCTCTTTTTCACACTCCAGTACACTTCAACTGAAGCAAAAGCCCGTGTTAGCTGCAGATCAGCAAGCTGCAGACTCACCAGAGCAACAGGTAGAGGAATAAATAATGGAAGCCAACATGTTTGAGAGCAACTGGGAAGTGAAAAAGATTCACACAAGACAAACAGTAACATGATAAAAAAAGTAGCTGAGATGAATGTCAGTGTCACTCATCTGCAAGAAGCCACTGCACACAAATAACTGACAACTGGGCGCACTCAGGAGATTAACTGGACTTCTAGGGATATGGTGACACAACAAATTATGATCTGCCTCTGGGACAGCACTTTTCATAATTCCTCCTAAATTGTGTGAAATAGGCATGGGTACATAATATGGGGGCATTTTATAGATGTGCCCTTATGAAAAGACTAGGTCTTTTTGCATTTAGAACAACTGCATCAGAGAACCGAGGGTTTTCTGTATTGCTTCAACATAAACTGCAACGCACATCTCCAAATTACCTTAAAAATGGTACTACTAACAACTCTTCTCAATAGGAAGATCTTACTACTGTTCCTTCCAGTTTCACGTGGACACTTTATTCCACATCTCTGGCAAAACTCCATCCTTAAAGTCACCTTGTGAGACCACAGGGTTTACTCATGAACAGAGAAATATAGCTTGGGGATGTATTATGGAAGTTGTTGAAAGAACGAATGGTATGTTCACAGGCCCAGGTCTGAAGAGAAACAGAAATAGAGGAGGACATCATGCAGTGGCTTATTTTCTCAGATTCTGAAACTTTCCTTCACTTCAGAGGCCATCTGTGGGATATGCCAGACCTCCACCTACACAGTAGATTTCATGTAGAAATCTGTCACTAATATACTCATACCGACCACCAC
Source organism: Pyrocephalus nanus (assembly GCA_038380795.1). NCBI lineage: Eukaryota > Metazoa > Chordata > Aves > Passeriformes > Tyrannidae > Pyrocephalus > Pyrocephalus nanus. The sequence goes on along the minus strand of CM076265.1, from coordinate 42,289,681 downwards.
TGGCATAAAAGAAACTACACACATGTCAGTACTGTATGAACACATCTCTGAAAGCTCAGAATAATCCTTCAGCCTGTGTTGAAGCTCTTACTGCACCTCTCACCAGGAACTATATGGGTGTTTGCATAATAGATTTTCCAGAAGAAAATCCAACATAGGCATAAGAAAAGTTGTTTAATTCACATTAAAATATAATAGTATAGACAGAAATGTTAACCTGCTTTACCTTTTCTCCACCAACAGAATGAAAAGAAATTCCAAAATCATCACTTATCATCATTATAGCTGCACAAAAACAGTACTAGCAAGAGCTTTAGACAAGAATTATGTTTTTAGGATTGTATTCTCCAATTCCTGTAATTTTCATAGGCATACCATGTGATTTGGTTATTTTTGCAGCCTTTTTGCATTTGCAGATGTTCTAGCAAATGGTATTTATCAGAGGACTATTCCAATGTTGAAAAGATGCACATTTCAAATGGCATATTGTATAGGTAATTCAAATTTGGATGGGCTCAATGAAATGGAGAAAAGGTGAAAAAGAGGACAGATTCACCTAGAAATATTTGCAAAACAAGTTCCTGAAGAGCATGATTTAACCAAAAAATGTCAATTTGTGTAGGCCAAAAAAGAAGAGGGATTATGCAAATGTATTGTTTATTCTGAATGATTTTTAAACTTCAATATTACTTTTAAGACCTTGATATCTAGCTTGAACCTAATCATATAGAATATCTGTATACAGTCCTCTCACATCTGTATTTTTTACCATCTTGTTAAATACGGTCAGAACTTGCTTAGATGATCCTAAAATGTCCACAACACAGAGACAAAGGATGCCCACAGTCATAAACATGAACCACAATACTGCCTGTTCACGTGCCATTTCCAATTCATGGATCTAAAAAATTTTGACAATAAACCTTGTAAACACCCTATGAAGCATTACAAGCATTAGTCTTTACCTTCCCTCCTGCAGCAGCCTGACCCGAGATCAGAACTAGGTATCCAGTCTGGGAATTCTGACTATTTTAACTATTATCTCATGTTATCTCTCAGCCTTCATGACAGTAGCCACACCCCCAAACCTGTAGTTCCCACTTCCAAATATTCTCCCAAGTTCTTCTCACAGCAGCATAAGAAAAGTCAATCTAACACTGAGGGAAATATAACAAAACCATCTATGCTGGAGATAGCCACAAGCAATTTCCAATTATTCCCAGAGAGCTTAGCATCTCTTCATAGTGTCATTTAATGTTATCAGATAATAGCTAGTTATTTCTCAGACAAACAGGTGGAATCTAATCCTGTTCTCCTACCTGGGTTTGTAAGATTTTTCTTGTGAGTTATCTTCTGAGAATTATCTCTGGAGATTTTCCTCTCCAGTGGAACTGGCTAAAAGATATTAGGTAAGTTCAGAATTCACCAGGGCATCTGACATTTCCTTCACATAATGTTCTCTTGCATAATAGGTGGGATATTATGCAGAATAACATGCTTATGCTGTGAACATCAGCTTGAAAGGGACACATTTCCTTGGAGTGGGCCATGTGGAACTAGTTAGAAACACTGGTAAAACAGAACAACTGATGGACATTAACCAAAGCTGCACACAATCAAGGAAAGAAATCGCCACGTTAATCAATGTGAATTTTTAGCTCCAAAATTTACACATGGGAAAAGAAAACAGAATACCTCAGAAGATCTTGATTTAAGTTCTTACACTGCTCTGACACCAGATATGATCTTATTCAACAACCAAAACAAGCTGGCAAGCTGCAGCTTCTGATAGGACACATGTTCACATCTCTCTCCCCAAACGCAGCATAAACAGCTCCCCATCACTGTCACTTTAGTAGACTTGTTTATGGTCTGTAAAAAATGAAAGAAATGACCTTCCCTCCATTTGAAGGGCACAAGGCCAGAGCAGGGACAAGGGGGCAACTGATATTACTATTGGTTCACAAAAGATTTGTTTCAGGGATTATTCTAGGGTGTTCGTTACCAAGTGTCTTAGTCCAATTCCTGTCCCAACATCCTCCATTAAAAAAAAAAAAAAAGATAAATATAAAACAATTGGAGAAGCATCTGAAGATTCATCATATTCTGTAAACATCTCATTTGCAGCATGGAGTTTGTATTTATCTTCTTTTCATCCACTCTGATGTAAGCTGCTTTTGTAGTTCTCTACAGACTTAATGCTAACATCTCAGGGAAAACAAAACCACTTTAGAAGTTATTTCAGAATGTACAGATATAATGCAGAGACATTGTTCTCAACCTTTACTTTAGTTTCAGAGGCAAAACAGAAAGTACATTAAGACTAGTCTGCATAAAACTTCTCATGAAGCCAGATTTTGTTGTGAACTAGGAAGAAGACTTTCTTTGAACTCTGTAATGCTTGTATTTGCATTTTGAAGCTGAATTTCCCCTTGAAACTCCCAATATGTTTCTTTTACCTTCAGGGAACAATAAGGGAGCCCTCCTGTGGATAATGCATCAAATTTAAATTCCCATGACCGACAAGGAAAGACTATGTAACCTAGGGGATAAAATGGCTCTATTTTAGAGCAAAGAGAGTAAGGTGGTAATCCACTGGAGGCTGTAGTTTAATTTAAATGGCTATTAACTTTGTTCCATGGGGGCAGTTATAGCCTAATTCGTACTACTTTTCTGAAGCAAAAGAAATCGCACCAAATAAAACATCCAGGCTACAAAAGATATCTTAACAAGACAAAAAAAAATGTAATGGCATTATATATATATTATGAATGTTAAAATATAATTATTTATGCTTCCAACTCTTGGATACCTGATACATACTCTAGGGACAATATTCATATGAGGGCATCAATATTGTTTATATTATAAAGTTAGGTACTTGCTCAGTCAGGATTCTCTGTGTTCCTTAGTGCATCACTGTTTCTTTCACATAAGGCATGACAAAGAGCTTAACACCCTCTCCCTCCCTCCTGAAACAGAAAAATACTCAGAAAGGGAGAACACCAAGACCCGAGACCAAGTTAACTCTATTGCCTGCCTTCAGTTTTTATACTGGATTCATTCAGTTTTAAAAAACAGCATCTCTGCTCTCATAAATGGCAAAACGGCCGCATTCACCATTGCAACACGCTGTTGTTCATTGTCTGCCACTGTCTTCAAATATTTATTTTTAGGAAACCAAATAAAAGTAAATCAAGTATTTGGCCCTGCTAGGATTTCAGCACTGAAAAAAAAAATGTAAATGTGCTTTAAAAGTTTTGCATAATCTTGCATTTATAGGCTGTAGGTGTTGACTTCCATCATAGCTAATAGAACTTAAAATTCCTCAGCATCCTACAGGATGGAACTGAGCTCTGATGTTCATAGCTGTGGAGCATGTCCCAAGTCTCCAGACTCAATGCTTTGCTATCCTTTGAGCTCAGTTCCCTTACATCATGTGTTGGCACCATTCTACCAACGTCAGTTTATTTCCAATAGCTTATGCCAGCACATTTTCCAAAGAAATGTGAGCTAGTGAAAAGCATAAATCAGGTCCATTAACCTCTCTGTAACAGAATGAATCTATGCAGCAGTCTCAGTCTAGTTTCAAATATTTCTACTATTCCCTTTAAGTGTCTGTTCTTTGGAATCTGTTATGTCCATTCAAGTGCTCACGTGACAGCACTCAAAGATAACTCCTGGTATACTTAGATACTCAACCTTTCATATTCCCTCAAGAGATATTTAGAAAATCAATTATATGCAGAAATGTGCCTACAACATAACTTCACACCTGCTACAGAGCCTCACATCCCCACTGATATGCCTTGTGACAAAGGCTTTTACAATCTCTAAACACGTTATAATAGCACTATCAGAGGAGTAAAATAATTTCCTAAACACCATAGATTCAGCAATGCAGATGGCACTGGAGGAACTGGCAGTAAAACAATTTACTTCCAGAAGTATCAAAGGGTTGATAGGACAACTTATCTAGATGGTCAGCTTCATTAGGGATTAATAAAGCCACAGTTCAGTACATAAATTCTGCCAGATTTCTGTTCCTCTTCCCAGCAGCTACTCAGGGGAAGCGCTAACCTCCATGCTTTTACTGGTATTTTAGCACCTCTGTGACCTTGTGCTATCACTGCTAGGTACCAGCCCATCACATTCCCTCTAGCCTGGGTAGCCAAAGTCCTGTTTGAGTAACACCTTCTTCAAGGAGCACAGAGTGCCTAAATTAATCATAGTGAACACTTCTGGACTGGAGAATGAAAGACAGACAACGTGCTTATCTTTCTTTTTTCTGCTCTTTAAACATCCTCTTGGTCTCTCAGATTAACTCCTTAGTATATTTCACTTTTGAAATGGTTAGATTAAAATGCCAATCAGAGAGAATGAACAACATACAGCTAAAGAGACTCCTCCTCTGGGGACACTACTGGAGGAACTGTACAGGAAGGTCACTTTACCAGCAGGCAAGACAAAAAGCAGCACTGGAAGTTAACAGAGCAAAAGGAACTGAAGAATATTCTATGGAACTGAAATTGCAGAGAGAGTTTAATAAACACTTGCAGTCCAGTTTGTTCAGAACACTGAAACTATAATGCTCTGGTCTGTCTAAACATGCTACACAGCTCCTGTGGACTGCAAGTAATCACAGCTTGACTTCTGCCCTCTGCTGAAGGAATTTTGTCACAGATTTTTATAAAAGTAGAGATAAAATTCACCAGTCTTTGTGATCATGAGTCTTCTCTATAAACAAAGGACATTCAATCTACCGATATTTTTTGTTTTGATCTGCTCTCAGAAACACTGCACATGGTGGAGATTTCTGCACATCAGACGACAAAGCAATGAAGAACAAGACAGGAAAACATGCCTTATTTCTCAGTTAGTCTGACATCATATAAGGTCTGGTTTCCAAATCCACAGATGTGAGCAGAATGATTTCCATTTCATTCAACTAAATTAGAATCAAATCTATAATACAAGTCAGGGACAAAATATCTGCAAACCCAAACACAAGCAGTGGTCTTAGAATTTCGTATGCACAGAGCAAGGAAGTAATGATATCACAGACTCAATACCTACATCGACGTTTAAGCATAGCAGTTGTGAAAAATGGTGCATTTTCATTCATAATAATTTTCTGGAATGAAAAAAAAAAGGATTCACAAATGCTAAGTGTACAATAAGGGATCAGACAACACTCACTGCCTAGATTAGTACATCTGCATGGAACAATACTCTGATCAATAGCAGAAATAACTTCCATCAAAAGAACAGCAGTATCATGAATATGGCAAGAAACAGGGCAACAGACTCAACACTTCATTTTAGTAATAACTCCCATGCAGGTGAAGAAATATCTTCTGTGCAAAGATCAGAAAAAAACACTAGGATGCAAGCAAAGAAAGGAAATACCTTCATTTAGGGAGAGGAGCTCTATTAAATATTAGGAAAGTAAATCACTGAGAAGCAAGATAACCACACATTCTGAATACCTGGATCCAGAAAATAAATGTGGGTATCTCACAATGACGGATTTCTCACAATTTTCAAACATTTACCCTATTTTGTCATAAGCCAAAAATTACAAAAAACTCTACCTCTCTTACCAATTTTATTGAAGAAGCTTCCATAAAATAGGATTACCAAAACTTTAGACATTCTTTCAATATTAAAAAGAAAATTTTCAAGTTTTATGATAACATTTGATTCCAGACACATTGGAGCAATTGTGACTCATCAAATCCTGATCTAACACAGCATAAAACAGGAGGAAAGACTGAGGTAAAAAAGCATGACACCAAACCAGTTTCAGAGATCTTTGTAACTGGAAGCAGATTTCAGTAACTCATTTTCATAATACCTTCAGCTCCCACCTTTTACTGGAGTATGAGCCAGGGTCACTGCAGTCTTGGAGATGAGATAGTAATACACAAGATAAAAAGGAGAGGAAAAACAAAATAACAAGAAGATTCATGACTGAATTTGGAGTCTTTGCAGGGTTTAATACATCTCCTTAGAGATCTTAATTGCACATCAGTCTTCTTCAGCTGAAGAACGAGAGGTGAACGTGCAATTCTTCAGCTTGGCACAGAGGGCAAACTGGAGTTGGAAGAAAAGGAGAAAAGAAGGGCATGCTCAATTGAAACTGGATTTTCTCTCCTCTTACCATGAGAAGACAAGAAGCTTTTCCTTAGTGCTTGCCAACACAGGGAAATTACTTTGGAACAACTAAGAATGTGACTTAACAGCATTCTGTCTGTAATTCCTTTATTCTATACCTTGAGTTCTTTTGGCAGTTAAGCTTAATCCACTTCTAACCCACACAAAGGCATGTTCAGGACATGGTGCCCACGCAAGGAATTAGAAGAGAATAAGTATGCTAAGCTAAGAAGACCTTAGCACAAAGTTCTTCATCAACCTTCGTTGCCAATGACACTCTTGTGACACTCCTATCACCATAACAAGAAAAAAAATTAGGTGAGGATCCTTGCTCTCCACTCCTATAAATAAAAGACAGACAAGAATTACCCTCTGCTGGTATTAGAGCCAGCCACATCCAAGCTATCTAGCCATATTCAGACTGGCACATCCAAGATAAATCAAGAAAAGTGTAACATCCAGTTTATGCTATGTTTAGATGAACTGGACACCATCCTCTTTAATGGCTTTAAGCTATGTCTGGTTCATGTAGCTCTAGAAAGAATATCTACACCTCTTACTGTATATCCTGGTTTCAGCTGGGATAGAATTGTCTTCCTAGGATCTGTTATAGTGCAGGTTTTGGATTTAGTATGAGAATCATGTTGGTAACTCACTGATGGCTTTAGTTCTTGGTAAATAATATTTATACTAAGTCAAGGATTTTTCAGCTTCTCGTGCCCTGCCAGGGAGAAGGCTGGAGAGGCAGAAGTTAGGATGGGATGCAGCCAGGATAGCCGACTCCAGCTGACCAAAAGGATATGCCATACCATGTGGCATCAAGGTTATCATATAAACTGGGGAGAAAGCTGGCCAGGGGACACTGCTCAGGAACTGGCTGGGAATTGGTTGGCAAGTGGTGAGCAATTGCATTGTGCATCACTTGTTTTGTGTATTCTAATGCTTTAATTATGATAATAATAATTATCTTCCTCTTGTGTCCCATTAAACTGCCTTTGTCTCAACCCATAAGTTCTCCCTTTTACTCTTCCGGTTTTCTCCCGCATCCCACTCACAGGCTGAGTGGTGCTCAGCTGCCATCTGTGATTAACCTGTGACACTGTATGAACAACTTATCTCTGTGATGATAACAAGAAAAAAATTTTGTTACAGTCTAGACTTATCAGATCTAGATTGGAGATTTATGTAATCAATAGACATTGTATCAGTAACTATGATCTTGTCTGTATTTTATCTCATAAATTCAAAATTAGTCAAATCACTAGAGTTGAGATAGATGTCTCAAACACCATTTCTCAGTCCCTCCTGTTCTCAGAGTTCATGTTTCTGAAGAAACAGCAACACAGAAATACCCTGTAACATGATTCCCATTCACACGAACAATATTTTTTTCTAAGGGCAGCTTAGAGTCAAGCAGAAAAATAAAAATTAAAAAAAAATAAAAATAAAAAAAAAAACCCAAACCAAACAAACCACAACCTATTGATGAGCATTCCTTGTTTCTATTGCAGCAGTCATACATTAAACTACATTCCTTATAGCACTATAGACTTATTTCTCCCTAAATGTTTGCGAATATCCGAAATTTCTTCACATACTTGAATAAAGACTGTCAGGATTAAAATTATGGACTGTCCCCTGATGGGCATACAGTGACACACCTTCAGACCTTATTAAACCTTATTAAACAGTCTTCCCCTAAGTTACTCATGAGACTATCAGAATACTTCAGAAAAATGTAGCTTAGATTTCCCAATTGATTTCAAGGTAAGATATGCACAAAGCAAGAGACGAGTGGTATCAACCCATTGCACTTTCTCTTTATGAACTATTCTTTCTTCCTTACTATTTCTCCTACATTTAAATTTCGAGTAGTAAAGAATGGAGAAGTCTCTCCTTCTTCTAAAAAATAATTATATTTAAATTCTCTTTTTCGATACAGAAGTGTTACAGAATCTATGCACTCTTGGGGGGAAGAAGAGACCATGGGTTTTTTTAAAAACCAAATCCGCACTTTGAATCCAAAAAGCACATTCCACGTTTCAGAGTCTGGCATCTCACCCATAACGTCAAACCTGCACCAGCAAGAAGATGAAAAAGAAAAAGCACACTTGTCTGCCCTGGCACTCTGCTGCCCTTAGGCATGAGCCAGAAATAATCCCAGAGGCAGGATGCAAATGAAATGTGTCATCAGTGCACAGGCCTTAATGCATTTTACCTTAAACATTTACATTAACAGATGGTCCCCAGCAGTCCCATAAAGTTGCTCTGAAATTCATTTCCATCTCACTCTAGGCCCCATTTGTCATTGGTCAAACAGAAGAATGTCGCAAGGGGGTTGAATCAGAACAGAGGAATGGGACAAACTGTATGAAATGATTGGTGTCACCTACACACATGCATTTGACCTCAGTTATAAAGGGAGAACAAACTGAAGGTAAGAGGAAAAGGAAGGAAAAAGGTGGTGATCAGATGACCTAGTACTACTAGGAGTAAAAAGAAAAAACAAAACAGCAACAACCCAACAAAAAAAAACATACAAGAAAACCACACTGCTTCTTCTAGGGAGGAGACAAATGCCATTTTTTTTTAAGTGGAGATAAAGCTGGATGCTATGGAAGTGGCCACCCTTACAGTAAGGTGACTGACTGGCTCTTTCAGATCAGATTGCAGCCACACCGCTCAGCCTGCACTCGTGGGAGATGTAAAACTCTCAGATCAGTCAGTGCTCATGTACATGACTCTGCTTTTGCTGAGCCTCTAAATTGTCAGGTCTGTCCCAGAAAGTGATATTGGTTTAACCAATGAAAGAAAAGAAATAAGCCCGGCCATGGTAGGTTGAAAGATAACAGCTCTTAAGCCACAGCTCATCTGTGGCTTGAGTTCACTATAAGAAGGAAATAAATTTTAATTAATTTATGTCATTTTTTCCTTGGCCAAGTGACAGAAAGAAATTGTCAGAACAGAGATACCTGCCAAAACAAAAATCTCAAGTGCAAGAGGAAAAAAACACAAATCAGTCTAGCTGAACTCAGAGAGGGATAAGAACAGAAATGGATAAAAACTGGCACAAGGTGATACTTCTTTATTCAGGGGCTGAAGAATGCAAGCAACAGAGTTTGATCTATATTCTCTCACCAGAATCTTCCAGAGATGCCACAGGTGCTCAGACTGTCCCAGATGTATAACACACTGAGTCATCTCAGAACATTTCTCTGAAGCACAGAAATATCAACTCTATTTTACAAACATGAAATTGAAGCACATCAGAGATAAAGAAGACTATCACCCCACGAAGGATGTCCATAGTCAAAAAGAAAAATTAACTGAATCACTTGAATCTCAGGGTAATGTCTTGACCATTCCGTTCTGCCCAGACCATGCAACTGCTCTTTCTCCCTGTAAAAGCAGGAGACAGGCCCTGGGATGAACTAGCAGTATGGCTTACCCTGCTTTGTTGTGACGGTAAGAAAAAGCACAGACAATCCACTTCTTTCATCTGCGAGATAAGTTTATAAAAAGAAAAGCTTCCTTTACTTCTCTAAATTGCTTCAGGGGATAGAATATACAGAACTTCACATTGTTTCCATGGATTTTATAGTGTAAAATTGAATACAAGACTTACATTTCAAAACGAATGACAGTGCTCTACAGTAAAGCTCAATCTTCATAAAAAAATCCCATTGTGTCAGATTACTGAACTATACTGTTCTGCTTAAATCAGAGGAAGTTTGCCTACTTCTACAATCTATATTGAGTCTTTCAGTCTGAGTCAAAATGTTAGGCAATTGTGAGAAATATTGTCTTCCATTCACTAGTAATGTTACCATTTCACATAGGTTCTTTGGTGGCAGTTCACTACAGCCCAAAGACTTCACCCCAGATATTGCACCAGAGCATCCAGGTGCTTCAAAATAGGGTTTTCCTAAGCAAAATTTAAGAACATATTCATAAAAATTATTTTTTTTCCTTACATCTCACACTTCAGAAGACATTAACGAATTGTGCCATGCTACCTATATTTCAAAGTTTAGTTAGAAAGCCAGGCTTCATAAAATACAGAAACAGAAAAACTTATTTCTCCAAAGGTCCCACATTTGCATTCATGACAGTCACACATTCTTTTCTTTCTCTACAGTTCAACAGCATCTGCCCTAGAGAAAACCTCTGACCCTAAAATGAGTCACCAGTATTCATGATAACCCCCAATTTATAGTTTTCCTATTATCTGCCTAGCTGAAGCTCCTGTTGGTACCTGGCAAGGCAAGTCACATTAGAATGGAGAACACCTCCCTCTCCCTCCTTGCAAACTTATGACACTTCCAAGTGTCCTAAGGACTGCGTCAAGAGGGGAAGAACAGCCTTGTAGAGATGGTCAGCTAGATAAGAGCCAGCTATATCTTTAACCTTGTAAACTTGTCAAAAATTACCAGTTTCACTGAACAAAAACTGGCCATGACATTATTTTAAACATTTTCAAGTTCAAGTAATCAGTTAACCATGAAGAGTCTTTGTCAGAAGTCTCTCTCATTTAGGCTTTGGCTGAGAAATATGTTTTATTTCACACTTTTAGCCTATATCTAATGAGTAAACAGGGAATCTAGCAGTGAGACTGGTTCTTCAAAGATAATATAACAAAAGAGATCTCAATAATGACAATAAGAGTGATCACCCTACCATTTTAGGAGTCCGTGGTCAAAACATTACACTGCAACAATATACTCTTCCAGCAGTTAAAACACAAGCTTGACTCTTGCTGCATTCCTTCTCCACTAAACTCAGTCATCACTTGGCACGATTGCAGTGGGAGGGGATTTTAGACTCCACCTTATCCTGGAGCCAGCCCTCAAAACTTCTCTGATCTCAAGGCCAGCATGGTCACTGCAAAATTCAGCTAGCCTGCCTGCAGAAACCACCTCTGGTTTCACATCAGGTTTCCCCTTTCCTCCTTGCTGCTCCTTACCCTTTCAAACAAGCTGAGGAAAGAATGTGCTCTCATAGCTGCAGTACTGGCTACTTTATATAATTCCATTTCTGTTTTCTGCTTTTCAAAATCACAGTATACCCTACAAGTTGTTGCAAACTGCATTTCTTAAATACACCTGCAAGTCATCTTCAAGCAGCCAGACTTTTCCACTAATTACCAGCTATGTGCTGCAGTGTCCAGGTAGTGGCACCAGGCAGATGTATAGGGGTTTTGTACACTTCTAGAAAATGCACACGCAACACTGCTTTAAGCTGCTTTTGTACATAGATCCTGAGGGAGCATGGGTGACTTCAACAGGAACAGCGATCTTCATAGCTCTTTTTGCAGCAAAGAGCATCATAAAAAGGAACAGGTAAATTATCTCCATTGGCAGGTGCTGGACTTTGTCCCCCATGCGGTCCTCCCCTGAGCCATCCCCGTGTGCTACTGCCATAGGGAGTTCAGGTCCTGGAACAAAAACAAATGTTTGAGTACAAGCCTGATCTTTGCAGAACGTTTGTGCATGCCTTGGTATCATTTTCATGGCATTTTGACTCAACTGTAAATGAAAGAAATCTACACTCTATGTTACTAGATGGGATCATGATAGTGAGTATTTAATTTTCACCAATGCAAATTTTTACTCAGGAATCTTTTCTGTTCTTTCAGTAAGTGGCAATTTAAGCAAACTTGCATTTATAGCACTGATTCTGTAGAGGGAGGGAGAGAGTGCCCAGTGAGATAGGACTCTAAGTGATGGGTCCCAAAGGAGCTAAAACACAGATGTCATAAAAACCCTTTTCAGAAACCATATACAAAGGCACAGCTGTGCAATGAGAAGCAAAACAGGTGGCACCGGCATCAGAGGTTGGCAGAGCATGGAAATAAACACACTGCCTCACATTACAGTACAATATTGCCACAAGATACCTTCAAAAAGGAACCTTTTTAAAAAGTCCTCTAAGAAAAAACCTCTTTCTCCACTGCCTCTGGAGAAGTTGCTAAGGTTAAGCATTCCTCTTCAAACAAAGCATCCCCAGAGCACAGAGTGCATTTGTCCATGATCTGTGAATTTACACAAGCTACCAAAGACTTGTGAAGTCAGCTGGAGTTAAGAGCCCCTCAGCAATATACTAAATCAGTCCCATGCTCACCCTGGAGTGATCTACTTAGAAGCAGCTGCTTTTCTACTGCTTTTGTTCAGTTTTTCACCCTCAGGTTGAAGAGGCCAGTTGTCCCCCTCAGTCTGTGTCAGGTCAAGAGACAGCAACTGAAACAGCACAGGACCCAAGTCATCTCACTGTGACTTTCTGGTCTGTTCACAAGAGCAGGCTGCTTCCTTTCCTTCTAATCTTTTACATCGTAGACAAATTCTCTCCATACAACAGATTTTGAAGAGCTGACCAGCTCTCTCCTCAGTGGTTACATCAGACTTAAGAGCAATGTGATCCTATTAGGATGCAAGGTCATGCAATTTACTGCTATAAATCAACTGCCTTGGTCAGAGCAACTCCATCTGAGGCAGTGGGGAGCTCACCAGTTCACTGACATCTGACACCTTGCAATATTTTAAAAGTATGTTCTGAAAAGCAACACCAATAAAAATAAGAGTGTAGAGGTACCGTTTTTATTCTGTGGTGCCAAATCAAATTGTCTGAACAGGCACTCAAAAGCCTAATGTACCCATCCCCACCTTACTGTCTCTTATGTCACCATCCACAAGACACATCCTGCTTTGAGAAAACTGACATTACTGGTACAATTATGATAAACACTCAGAGTGGGAGGCCCATTCTGTCCCTTACACTTTTCAATGGTACTAAATCTAAACTTTTGGAGGAGGATACAAGTATCACCCAAATAGGTAGCTTGGGACCAGGTTGGTGGCATCTGTGCTTATTTTCACATGTTTTGGGGTTTTTTTTACTCCAAAATGAAAAAAAAAAAAACCAAACTAGAGAGTAAAAGCATATGTTCATGTCTGACTCTTCATCTTTAGAAAGATATTTGCATGCCCAGCCACTTCTCAAAATCGGTGAGGAAGATGTCAAGATGATCATAATTGAGACACTGGTAAAGTGCAAAGTTCACTTAAGAACATTAAGGCAGCATGCTAAAAATAGGAAGTGTATGGAATTACTTTTGATATCACACATTTTGAGCATTTCAAATGATACTTATCTGTATTTGGACAAGTATCATTTGAAGCATACAGTAGGAATATACAAGGATTTATTATGATTAGAAAATTGTTCAATGCTATTACACTTCTAAATATTTCTATCTTTTGATGAACGGGATTCTTACACATTCTTTATAATGATTTTGAGTTTTCCCAGTGGTACAAGGTACAGCTCACAGAGCTTAGAGGCACAAAAGTTCAAGGCACAGCACTTACAGAGAAAACAATAACACAGGTGATTGAAACAAATCAGATTTTTAAACAAATCAGAGTTCAGGACAACCATAGGGATCACAGCAGAAGCAGCTTTTTTTAAAAAAAAGCTTCTCCTGTCCCATGGGTCAGCTCCAGTGACAGAGTGTTTCCATCTGGAACTTGGCTTGCCTGACTGCTGGAACTCTTGCCAGCCCAGCTTCACTATGATCCCTCATTTGACCCCCATACAGACACTGCAAGGTTTTGCTTGTTCTCAGACATCAGGCATGTGAAACAAAGAATTAACAAAAAATTACTGATAATGGACTCTACTAAAATTTTCCTTTAGCAGGGGGGGAAATACAAAACACAGCTTGATGCACTGAGACCATCAAAACAAGCTGCTTTTGTACATAGATCCTGAGGGAGCAGCCCTGCACTCAGACCATCAAAAGACCACAGAGGCTGGGAAAGGTGACTTTGCAAAGAAAGCACAGGTTCGGGGCAGTACCCCAGTATTGGGCCCAGCTCTATAACAGATTCTTTGAAATGCCAGAAAAAGACATTCAAACACTTTTGGGACGAGTTTAATTCTTCAGTTTTATTTATCTAGAAAGATAACTATGGGAGTGTTAAAAGTCAGTGAGCACAAAATGTATTTAGCATCAATGGGAAGGCAAATTCCTCATAGTGACTGCAGAGGTAACAAGATAGGTGAATCAAGATTCTTACTTTAGTGCATAAATTCAAATTTCTCCCATGTGAAAACCCTGCCCTTCATTTTCAGGAGAAGTACGGATAAATAAATGATACTGGATAATAGCTAATTCTGTCCAGTTGACTGTGGCTTTGGCTCACCCCAACTACAAATAGTTTTTACCCATTTAGCCAACTGTGCTCACAACTCTATCTGCACCCAATGATGCCTGGTTCTACTAACTTTTACATCTCAAAGCACTGCATCTTACTGCACCTATCAGACTAAGCCCTGGTTGCTGATTACTCCTTAGCAGAAACTGCTACAGTCCTGTTTGGCCATAAGCCAAAGAGATCAGATACCCCAATTCTTGTCTCTCTTTTTTTTTTTTTTTTTTTTTTTTTTTTTTTTTTTTTTTCCTTTTTTTATTTTTTCCTTTTTTAAATCATAAATTAGTTAAGTGTCTGGCAGGCCCAAAACCCTCCTTACTCCTACTCTTCCCACAACCTCCCCCTTTGATTAACATGCCAGAGCACCAAAATGGCTCTTTGTAAATCTAATTGAAACAAATGCTATTGACCCAGACACATTTGCAAGTAAATCTGGTTGGACCTCAATCAGAGAGCATGTGTTTGACACCAAATTATGTTTAAGCGCTGCAGCAAGAAAAATGGAAACCGTGCTCTGGCAGATAGAGAGACAAAGGGAGGACTTAATTAAAGGACTGAAGCATATGCCAGCAAGCCCAGTAAATGAGATTCAGAGCTGAAAAGGAGAAGTGCTGGGCTGTCTCTTATAGGAATCTAGCACTAAGGAGATTTCTTGCCCTCCAAGAATGCTTGGGCACAGAGAATCATCCTACACTGCTGTGAAAAGGGCAACAACCAGAGACAGAGGCTAAGGGGGAAGTTAACTACATTGCAGTAGACCTGAAAATGTCATCTTGTCTTGTGATTAAGGGGGGTTTAGTCCAAAGATGAAGATGAAGAAAGCACAGTTTGCAATTGCTGCTTCAAGAAATTTTCTTCAGAAAAGCCACAGCAATGCTGTGAGTGTAATGCAGCTACTAGCTGTATCCTCACCTAGATAATAATCAGCCATATGTTACAGAAAAAAAAAAACAAAACATGAATTCCAGCAAAAACAACTGCAGTAGACAGCCAAATCTCCTGTACTATAACCTCATATAGCACAAGAGACAAGGAGGTCCTGAGGGGGAAGGTAAAATACCTCCTCATCCGAGGAGAACCAAAACATGTAACAATCATTGTTTGCTGCAATCTAACAGAAATAAAAATATTTTGTCCTGCATCAGTCTGGAGGCCAGAAGTATATAGGACTATCCTTAGGAAAAAAAAGAACAACAAACAACAAACAAACAAAAAACAACCCCAAAAACAGAAAACCAAAACAAACCAACTCAAACATAAACAAATAAAAAAAACCCCAAAGTACAACCCCCCCCCACATTTTCATTCCGACTACAAATGGTCTAACACAGCTCATCACTTTTATTTATCTATGCTCATTTGGGTGTGATATTTATCAAAATAACTATGCCAGTATAAACTCTAGTTTAAACATTATTCTGTATGATGGCATGGTAACAATGGCAAACACCATGAGCTCTGACCCTCTTCTAAAACTTGTATGCTCTGCATTTGAAGTCTTCTTCACACCTTTTACTCTTTATCCACTTTCTACCACGGTGATACTTCACTGTTTGTAAGAAGTAGATTAACTGAAATTGGAAAATTGTTTCCAACACCTTTCAGAACACTCTTGAGAACAGCAAACTAACCTCTTTTTTAAGGGTTAAATAAACTTGATGAATGCACAACCAAACCTCCTGGGTTGGCATGTCCCAAAGAACTTTTCAGACATAAATCCTCTGATCAAGCCCTCCCAGAAATCTGTACAGTCTCTGCCTTTGTCAGCTGGGTTCCCACTGAAGTAAGGCAGGCAGTCTCACAGCTCAGTGGACAAGTTGTGCCTCTGATGTGTTTGACTGTCACGTTCATGAACACAACAAGCTATGCCAGCAGCGATAGCAAGGCGGCGGAGGAGGGGGGGATTTGATACAGTTCACAAACTGCAGCACACAACATTCATCAGCACAAACAAACCCAGTCCACAGCTCTCCAACCCTGGCTTTCACAGCAGGGACAGACTGCTGCCAGTGCTGCTCTGTGTCCTTCCTCCGTTTTCTCCTCAAACCCTGTATCTCCAGAGCAGGTACTATTCTTCTGTCACTGTGACCTACTGGAACATGTGGATACAGCCTGTAACAAACCTTTACCATTCAGGACACCTTTAGAAGCAGCACAGAGAGATACCCTGTCTCTTTCTTGAGGGGAATTGAGTGCCAAGTATTTCTCTGAAAAGAGACAATTGCACCAGCTACATCAAATGCCTTAGACAATTATATATCAGGTAAGAGTAAGCAAGAATCCCTACCAATTAAAAATCCTGATACCTGAACACAGCAAAGAATGTAGATAGGAATGATTTTCAGGTAAAAGTTTTTCCACTGTGGCACTAATGTACCAAGCAGAAATGTGAGATTTACTGCTTTGCTCACTATTGTTAAAAATATGCACACATCATTGAGCTACTCATATATAAGCAAGTCCATCAAGCAATGATCTCCATCCACATACTATCTCCTGCTAGCATATGAGTGCATATACAGAAAAGTGCTTTTTAAAACAAAGTAGTAAAAAATTTTACTGTGATTCTTCAATACGAAACAATTTTTTAAAATACATATTTGGTTGAAACCTCTCCTCTCACTGAAATGCTATTCCTGAGATGAAATTGGAATATTTAATAGTTCACTGAATTGTGTAAAAGACATGAAGAACAGCATTGTATATTGAAATTTTAACACAGAAACACAGGAAAGTAAAATGTTATTATTTAACGTATAATTTGGAATGGTAGAAGATAGCTCTAGCCAAGAAATCATAAAGAACTTCAACTGCCTCTGGAGGCAGAATTCTTTGTTTCATGCTTGATAAAGAATTACACCATCAGTCCCTGGCATCCTTGGGTTGGTGCTGTGTCCCAGGTCAGAGCTGATGGGAAACAGACTGCCACCTACTGCATTGCTCCAGCTCTTGGTGTGTCCAGACACCGGCAAAGATGAGAAACCAGTGGATGGCAACTGGGGACTCTGAGTTATGAAGGGAAAAAAAATTAAAAAATAAAAAGAAAAACGAACTGAACAGAGAGAAGAAAACTATGTTTGGTACCTTGACAGATACTAACAAGAATAGAAACAATAAAAAAGTCCCTGCTGTGAAAAACTCGTCAAGTAGGGGATGATGCATACCATGCAGACCTCATGCAGTGTCCTCCCTCAAAGATGTCACAATCCTTGTCATCTTTGCTACTGTAATATTCCTCCAGGAGAAGAGAGCTTAGTTGACACCCTGCCAGTCATCCCAATGACTGCTGACAGCCTCAGGGAGCATATGAATGGGAAACTGATGCCTGCATTCAAAGGCTGCTGTCAAACCCAGATAATAAACCGTGCTGCAAGGCAGCACTGCCTCAGCACGTGTGTACCTACAGGATCCATACATATACACACGCATTTATATATCCTCGGCTGTACCCACAGTGATGAGAGGGAGACAGAGTTGAGTCTGCACGATTCAAGCAAGCCTGGGGTGGTGTTGTGAGGCACAATGTGAGCTTATCCACATGACAGCTGCACTAATCCCTTTGATCTACAGTGACTGGGCTGCTTCGTTGCTAGATTATATAATAATATAAATTAAGATCAGCTACAGTAAACAATAATACAGCATGAAATACAGTCAGCATTTGTTCAGTGGACATTACCAAGACAGACCCAGAAATAGCACAGCACCTGGAGAGAGAAAATACTGCCCTGAGGTTTTGTCATGAAATTACTGAGCAGGACCTACTGGATTCTACTCATCCCTTATCCTCAGTCTGATCTTCCACAATTTTGGATAAGTTGCATAGCAGCAAAAGCTGAGCCTATGCCATTCTCACTTCACCTCAAACCAGGAATATGCCAGTAACCCTTGGAGATTTGACCGCAGTCAAAGCTGCAGTATCAGTTTCCCACTTGAATAAACCCAAATGGGCACTTGACTATCTGCCTGCACTTGCAACTTCCCTGCAGGCAAATGCTAAGGACACAGCAAAAACATTACTCTGTGTTCCCAGTGGCTATTTGACTAATAGCAGTAAAAAACTCAAAGGAAAGAAAATGGAGTATGACATTAAAGCAGTTCAGCTTCTATACATATAACTTTTTAAAAGTTTGCAGAAGAGGATATCTCTTGTTTAAATTCTTGGCAATATGACATTACTGAAGATGCTTCTTTACCACATGTCAGTGGCAGGGATGAGGGCTGCTGACTTTGAGGGATGCAGTTAGTTGTCACTGCAATATTAAAAGTACTCCTATATTTTGAATTTCATTCAGTCTTTCCTTTTTTCTTTTTTTTTTTTTTTTTTTTTACTGAAGAAAAAGAAAAAGGATAAAAGACCTAAACCCTTTACAATCCAATACAAAGAGTAAAGTTTTATAAAGGAATCCACAGTTGTTCATGTGTTTTGTTACTGTCCAGGGCACTATGGAAGCTGAAAACCAAATTACCAATTAATGGGCTACCTAGCCTAAACCCATTCAGCAGTGTATTTCATGCAGTACAAATCTAATTAAATATTCATCATTTGGGCTGTAATTTGGCCCGATTGTGGTTGACCAAATATGAAAATCAGTCTACCTCCCCACAGCAAAACATAAAACAATACTCAACTTTAAAAAAGGTGACAACAGTCAACATCATTTGATGGAGGGCTTTCCTCCTACTCTCTCTGTTGAACCATCTGGGTTACTCCGGACTTGATTACCTACAATAACAATTCACTTTATCCTGTTCCCAAAGTAAACCATAAAAAACCCACACCATGAGCTATGGACGCACTATGATTCACAGGCAAGTAGTTATGATTCAGTCCAGAATTAGGGAAAGGAGCTAACATTAAAAGTTAAGTGTTTTCAGCATGCCACTGCATCAACACCAATAGCTCTAAAGAATGAGAAAGTGTTTTACAAAGAATATGTGGAGCAATCACCTTCCCCAGCACTGAGTGTGAGCCATTTCCCACATCATGACAAAGAATTCTCTAAAACAGAAGAAATCAGACCCCTCCTATCACATTGCCTAAGTAAAACAATGTGTGTTTATCAAAAATCAGCCACATACCAAAGAAAGTCTTACTAAAGAGAGTGAAATCAGAAATTTCACATTAAAGATGCTCTAGGCTGAATGATGGGTATGACGTACTTGCTCTGGCTCAGTAAGGCCTTGGCAGTCAACACCATCATACAGGCCCATACTTTCAGTTCCTGGTTCAGTAGAAGACAAATCTCGAGAAACATGCTGAGACAGCTAATGTCACAGCTAAACACCACTGGCTTTTACATGAGCACCTTTTTAGAGGAGACCTGCTGGCTGTGTTTCTTTTGATGGTGCCCAAGATACAGCTTTCTGGGCTGCAAGTATGCATTGCTAGGTCACGTGAAGTTTCTCATCCACCAACACATCAATGTCCTTCTCCTCAGGGCTGCTCTCAATCTATTCTCTGCCCAGCCTGTATTTGTGTTTGGGACACCAAACCAGGTGCAGAACCTTGTTAAACTTTGTGAGGTTCACATAGGACCACCTCTCAAGCCTGTCAAGGTCCCTCTGGATGGCATCCCTTCCCTCCAGTGTGCCAACCATACCACACAGCTCACTGTCATCCACAAACTGGCTGAGGGTGCACTGTCCATGGCACCAACAAAGATGTTGAACAGGCCTTGTCCCACTACCAATCCCTGAGGAATGACATTTGTCACTGGTCACCACTTGGACACAGAGCCATTGGCTACAACTCTTTGAGTGCTACCATTCAGCCAATTCCTTATCCATCAAGTGGGCCACCCATCAAATCCATGTCTCTCCAGTTTAGAAATAAGGGTGTCATGTGCTTTGCACAAGTCCGTATTGATGACATCAGTGGCTCTTCCCTCATCTACTAACACCATAACCCTAGCCATCAAATTTGTCAAGCACAATTGGTATAAACATTAACCAGAAGAAGAGCATATGGGATCCCTTTCCCTTGGCTTCCAGGGCTCACTAGTTAATGTCTGGTATACCTCCATAAGAGCTGTCAGAACTGTAGACAAGCAGAAATCACATTTCACACACATGCAGGCTAAGTGGCTTTCCAACAGTTTGTTTTTGATGGCACTAATATTTCCAACAAGGTTGCTTTCTTTAGAGAACGCTCTGGATGGCAAAGCAGTTCCTGAATCAAACTGGAGGAAAAACAGAGTTACTGAAAACCCTGGGTAAATGACAACGCTACAATTTATCTTGTTCAGGGATCAAGGAAAGGATCAAGAAACTAAAAAACAGTCTCCTCACTACTCTTCTTAGAGGAATTGCTCGGCATCCCAGAAAGGGCTGTGACAATGCAGGCTAAATGACTGGAAGTGAAAGACTGCAAAGCAACTGTAAAGGGAATGTAAACAAACATAAGAAGACTTTGCTGCTTAGCCATGTTATTGATGGTAATGCTGCTGAGCTAACAAACCAGCAAGAACAATATACAGCACCTCTTCAAGGAAAAGAAAACCAGAGCTTCACAGGTGGGGGTTAGCTTCTTTTCCCAGGCAACTAGCTACAGGGCAAGAAGAAATGGCCTTAAGCTTCCCCAGGGGAGGTTTAGGCTGGGCATCATGAGGAATTTTTTCATAGAAAGAGTGATCAGTCATTGGAATGGGCTCCCCAAGGAGGTTGTGGAATCATCATCCCTGGAAGCACTCAAGAAACAACTGGACATGGCCCTTAGAGCTATGGTTTAGTTAACATGGTGGTGTACGTTCAAAGTCTGGACTTGATCTTGGAGGTCTTTTCCAACATTAATGATTCTATGATTACCTACAGATACACAGTATTCAATGGAGCCTAGCCCCATGCTGCTTTTCAGAGCAGGTGCTCTTCCTTTCAACTCCGAGGAAACTCACCTTCACTTCACTCTTCACCTCAAAAATATAAGTGGGATCACAGCCACTTAAAAAAGCTGATCCCTCTCCACAAAGAGAGCATTCTACAGAGCTCTGTCACCAAAGAGCTGACCCTGACCAACACTGCACAGAGAGGATCTCTGGCTGCATGATATAGCTATGCCACTAGAAAGAGGTATTACTGTCATATCCATTTACCTTTTCTAGCTCCTGGCAGCACTGGTAGGCTGTCAGGAGGAAGAAATGAGATAATGTTCACCAGCAGACCCTTGCCCGCTGCTGCTCTCTGGACATGACAAGCCCTGTCATTTCTCATATGTGAAAAATCAGAGTAATAATGCCTCTCCCGTACAGGATGATATAACAGTGTCTGCACAGATAGAAAAGAGCGGCAGCATCTTTGCTGTTCAGTACAGCATGCAATGCACAGATATCTAGAAAAACAACACATATCAGGAAAAAACACTTTTTTTTTATTTTTTTTTTTAATTTTTAATGCCATCTTTTATCGGAGGATTTCATACATGGAAACTGGCTCACACTGCTACTGAAGAAAAATCCATAGAAGCTGGTTTCTCACTGTTGGTCCTTTCACTTACATAACTCTGCCTGTACGAGTCAGAACTCCCACACTGGGCACCTCCTTGTTTTCTCCAACTATGAAACTGGTACAGGGAGCTGGTGCTCACACTGCCTGTAACACAGACTTTTCTCTACTGCTAGAGTCAAATGGGCTACAGGCAAAGAGTGCTACTGTCACTGGTGCTGATCAGTTCTACCAGCTGTAGAAAGGAGAAAGCAACGTGGAAGGCTGAGACACCCAAATCCTCCTGTCAAGAGGTCAACTCTTCCTCCTCCTTGTCAACGGGGCCTTTCCATGTGCAAAGCCATTACCAAAGGAATGTCTTCTCATGATTGAAATTTTCTCAAAGACTTTTTACCACATTAACATCTGCCAAGGAGTCAGACATTGGGCAGGAAGGCTATCCTTTTACCCAGAGAACAAAGCTACAGAGGACCATCTCTTACAACATGCATGCTCCCCATCCATCAACTCCTGCCTTGACCAGCTAATAGTCCTATGGGTATTGATGGATACCATCTCTTTGCAAGTTTGTCAAAAGTATCACACAAATAATAATAATAGTGTTGAAGTAACCACAAAGAAAAGCCCATCAGCGCTTGCCTTAAGAAGATGCAGAGGGTGTTTAGCCAAAATTATCTTAGGTGTTTATGTACTACTTCTTGCCACTGTTGAATATGGAGAATCTTGTTCCCTCATGATTCACTTGCTACACTCCAGTGCCCAGGTCAGTTCAAACAGTCCCCAAAAGAGGTACTGTGATGTCCTGAATAAATTGTGCAAAATCTATGAATGGCTCTGACACTTGGAAGAAAACAATTGCAATAAGAGAGCTTCAGCTTCCCCTAAAATGCCTTTGTACACAGATACATTTATGTATATGTACATATATTTGCAGGAAAAAATATATAGGCACACCAATTTAACAAAAAAGGTGATCTAGTAAGTCTGTTTAATAACCCAACGCAAACAATAGTAGTTTACCAAAGGAGAATTCAATTCCTGTCTCGATCTGGAATTCACAACAGAGGAAAAAAACCCCCTCAACAAAAACCCCCAAACCCTAACAAAATCTTTGGCTGACTGAACACAAAGGAAATATTTTCTCATGTACCACAGCTTGCAACGACAAGGCACAAAAACATTCACCTGTGGTATCACCTCTTCCTCTGCTATACTTCTGTTCAAATCCATTGTATAAAAATTATCATCCTCAAGGGTGATATTTAATTTTACTCATTTCAGAATTAGCACCATCACTAGTTATATTCAAGAATTCGTAAAACCTGCAGTCCAGAAGTTTGTCTTCAACTAGGTTCTTAAACTGACGACTGCACATGCACACACAAAGAGACAGACAGCTTAAACTAACAGGAAAATAATTAGAAGGACAGAAGGACTGGTCCACAGAGAGTGGTCACAAGGCAGACATCATCCAAGAGAAGAGAGAGGAAGAGGAATAGAAAAAAAAAGAAGGGAGAGAGGGGAAAGAAAGAAGAAAAGTGCATTTTTATGACAACATTACAAACCCTCTGATTGCTCTAATTACACCTAAAGGAAAAAAAAAAAACAAAACCACCTTGCCTGCTGGTATCAACTGCATGAATAATTTACTGGAAAGGAAGGAAGGCACAAAAACTGCAAGCAACCCAAACAATCTTAAGTTATGGGTAGGTTCTCTGGAAAGCAGAAAAGCACGTAATTTCTTGTGTGTTGTGGTATTTTTTTCCATTTTCCTCCCTTCTCGTATCTCAAGTGAGCTGACTTTTCTTCTACTCCTCCCCCACCATTCTTGGCCTGTGGGAAGCTATCTCACCTTGTGATGCTCATACTTCTTACTGTGACTTAGCACTTTGAATGCAAGCTTTCTCATTCTACAGACTGTTTGGATGAGAGCAAGAGGACTGACAGAAAATGTGTACAGTAATATCTAAGACTTCAGTAGCCACTGAAAGCACACTTGGACTCTTTAAATGTAGTGGCGCCCCTTCTGCCAGTTCTTAACAGAAAGGGCTTGGGCCACAATGTCTTAACCCACCCCCAACCCTCATAATGATGTATAAAAACAGGTACTGTGATGCATTAAAGAAAAATAAGGCATTCTTTTTGTTTTCTCCCTAAATTGTCCTTTAATTTTGAAAAAGTAATCCTCAGGAGTTTTTTCATAGAATATAAAGTGGAACCAAAGTGTTAGGCTTTGGAATTTATTGTAAAAATACAAACCAACCTAAGTAACCAATCACATAGGAAAGGGTACAAAATGGTTTGATCTTGTACAATAGCATACACAGTAGACAAGTGAGTCAGTGTGGAATTAAAGGAAACAAATTAGCCAAAGATGATCAAATAAACTTCTTAGATAAAGCTTTTGTGTTCAGTCAAAACAAAAGTTAAACAAACATTTCTGGAAATACTAGTAGAATGTTATAAAGGAACTAGAGGGAATAAAGGGTGGGTAAACTCATTAAATTATTAATGACTACAGAGAGAACCTCAGATGATGAAGTATTAATCACCATTTCATCTATTTTGCTGAAACATCAACAAAGAAAAAGAAAAAGTCAATTCCAATAGAAAGGAAGTGGTAGAACCTAGCAAAGGTTATACCTTTCCATCCTGAAGCAGTGTCTTTGCTGGTCCAAAGGAATGAAAACATATTTGCAATTAGTCAAGAAATCAAAAAGAAATCTTGATTTTATTTTCTGGCATGCCAGAACAATGCTGCTATCAGTCACTTTGTGTCTGCACTGGGCTAAGGGCTAAATAAAGCTATTTTCAAACTATGGATATTTACAATAGCAAACATATTTATTACACAGTAGGCAAGGGGAAGGAAAAGAACAAGGAGAAGAAAAAGAAAGACTGAGAAAGAGAGGTCCTTATATCTATTTATTTATTTATTTAATCTCTGGAAGTAAAAGCTTTTTGAACTGCATAAATCCAATTGCTACATGCATCATGATGGATTAGCTCTGGTAAAATGAAATAAATAGCCATTCATCTTAGCACTCACATTGGCACTGGCTGTACCATGTACAGAAATAAAATGAAAAGCCTACAGACAATCCTAACCTGGGGCCACATACACAGTAGGAACATTTGCAAAACAGCTTTGGTACTAGAGCTAACTCTGAAAGCCCTTCTGGAGCCTCAAACCAGTTCTGTTTGAATCAGCCACTCTGTAATTCTCCTCTCTCTGTATAGGTAGTCATACAAAGAAAAGCATGTATGCAGTCATCTCTCCTGGAACGACTGAGGGCTTTCTCTCCCCTCAAAGGTTCTCAAGAGGTATGCCCTTCAAAGACTCTTTGTCTACTGCTTTAATACAACTTCCACACTACCACCACCAAATGCTGTGGTACCATTTTATTCTCTCTTTTAAAGACTCTTCTAAAAATGAAGATAGAAATAACTCTCTTGAAACAGCAAGTATCTAAGTCTCCTCTCACACTCCTAAATTTTCTACTGCCTCAGTTTTACTGATCAGGGATATATTCCCCTAAGGACAAACAGGACTTCTGCATTTATGGCAAGAGAATTAAGAGAAAAAAAAAAAATTAGTCTTGCTGGAATCTAAACTTATGAGTCCAGGATACTTTCCATTTTGATGCTGAGAACTCTGAGCAATGATCCTCAGTCAAGCATTTCATTTTCATCTTCACTTGGAGAAGAGAAGGCTTGAGAAAGCCCAGATCTTTCACATCTTATGCCACGGCCTTTAAAACAATTTTAAGGACACCATCATCACTAGCAATGAAGCAGGTGCACAAAAGTAGGGATTCAGCTGAACAGAAGGTTAAGAGTACACATATTGAGCAACTCGGCTGTGGCAACACATTTTCTCTTTGGACCAGCCAGAAGTGACTCGTTATTCACCAAGCCAGACACTCGCTCTCACTTACTGACTCCTGAGACACACCCCCCTCCTACATTCTTCCCCAACAGATATAATTAAACACCTTCAGGACAAAACTGTTTTGTTATTTGGTTTCTTCTTTGTTTGTGTTTTTTTTCTTTTTTTTTTTTTTTCAAAAGCACCTTGTCCTCTATCTCACACTAGTTTTTATTGCTTAGGTGAAAGAAATTTAATGACTTTTCAGCAGTACAGTAATTACAATCCTAGTGGAGTCTGTACAGGCAAGAGGTCACTAACACCTGAGCAAATCTGATTCCAAACAGCATATCTCCATTCACCTCAAACAGATGAGAACTGCAGTCGCCTCAGGGCACTCATTCTGCAGAGCCTTGCATGAATGGAAGCATATGTTCCTCTTCCTCACGAGTGAATGTTTGTCAGAAATTTCCTTCTCCTAGATCCCCTGTTCTACAGCACCAGTGGTAGAGCTGCACTTGTCCCATCCTCCTCTCCTCTGCTCTGTAAGAGGAGGAACAAAAGAAGCTCAGATGATAAGGTCAGGGGCTGTGGAAAGACAGGGACTTCAGAGAGAAAACCATCCTCCCCCTAAGGCTATAGAAGTGTTACAGAGCCACATTAGGAAACAGAAAAAGAGACCGTTTGACATACAGAGCAATCAGAGAAAGGAGAAAGCTCTGCCTACAGAAAAAACTGGAAATTTGAAGTAGCAATGGAGAAGCTCCCACTAACTTGTGCACTTGAAAAGAAAGAAGTCTGTTTTCTATGTCTTTCCACTCCAGACTCTGAAAAAGGTGGTGGGGTCCTAGAGCCACAGGTGCTTCAGCAGCCCTCTACAGAAAGAGGAGCCCCAGAGCCCCAGTCCACAGACAACCCATGACTCCAATCTCCTAACAATGAAAAAATCCAACCATCCACAGTGATGAAATACAGAATATTTCCTAAGGTACGGTATCCTAATTCTTTTATTCTTCCTCCTCTGAACAGAGACTTTCTAATCAGAGTGGCATGAATGGTAAGCTGTAAGATGTAGATGATTACTCATACATAGAAACTCTGCTTAGAACAGACAGTTCCTGATAAGCTTAATTAATATTATTTTAACTTACAGATATACAGTTAGTTGCTCTGAAGGTTTCAGTGTATATCAGCTTCAGTTCACATATTCACCTAGCACTAATTCTATTGGTGCAGTTCATCACTGAAACACAGCTCCCATTAAAAAACTTTGTAAACTGTACTATAGATACTTAAAACTGAACAAGCTTCCCCACACTCACAGTCCTAAAGATCTATATACAAAAACCTTCAGCGGAAAAATTTCTAAAACTTGTCAGCCTCAGAACTGAGCATGTGCCCAGCTGCTGCATCCTTCTTAAATGCTCTGATTACACAAGCTTTTGCCCAAAGGTGGCTTTGGGCTCTTCCCAGGAGCTAGGATCTGCTGAACAAACATTAGTGAAACTCTCAGGAAGTAATTGAAAATACCAAAGCACCATAATCCTAAATTTTATAAGTATTTTCTTGGCTCTTCTCTTTCGCTCAGATGTCTTCTTCGAAGGGAGACATCTAATGAGCATCCAGTGAGCATACAGGGGCTGTCCACTCCCTCATATGACAATAAATCTGTCATTCAGCCAGTAGCTTTCACTGATTCTTCAACATTTTCTGAAAGCTCTACAGTTTTGTTGTACGCTATCATTTACTTGTCTCAGTTCAACCCAGAGGTTGATACACTGCTTTACTTCAAGTCATCAATTGCTTCAGGCCCTCCTCCAATAAAGGTGCTAGACAAATGAGAGTTGTTAATTGAACAGACAGCACCAATGATCAGCAGTGAAGGCTAGCACTTCTGACTATCAGGGACCTCCCTCTACCACACTGTAACACCACATCTGTTGTAAAACAGGAGTAACATATCAAGCCATTGTGCTGCCACAGAAAAATTCAGTGTGATGACCAAAGAGGTCACAGATTTTCCTAAGACCTAAAGCATAACTATGAGCAATACTAAAGACACACAGGGTTGCCTCATTAAAAAGCAGGATGATCTCAGAAATACCAGTGTGCCAGAGAGCTGCTAGCAAGCACTAACTGAAGAGTGGCTAGATTCTGCCAGCTGGCTCTAAAGCAGCTTCTTATGGTAGGACACAACTTTCAGATGATGGCAGTTGGGAGTAGGAAGTGTGGCCTAGCAGCCTGACAAGATAAGGCTTTCTGTGGAAATGCCTCTTAGTGTACAGTTCAGTCTACTGAACTGAGAGTAAGAGAATAATTTTACTGTGAGTAGCAGTTGACAAGACTTCAATCCTTGCTTTTGCAAACAAAATGACAGCTCAGTGATACAGGGCAAGCCAGAGTGGCTGCATTTGAAGTCCATGGTTCGTTCATATTCTGTGACAGATGAGGAAAATATAGTTAGAATTTGTGATAATCTCTGAAAGAATTTATTTATCATTTGTAAAGGAACAAGCACACTATAACTGTAACCAACGGAGACAATTTAACACATCTATTCCACTCAATACTGATAACTTTAACAATGTATTTTTGGCCAGCTCCCTAACAAAGAAGTGAAAACAACAAACTAAAGGTGTCAGTCTCTGAAGCAGGATGATTCTTCAACTCTGATTACTCCCTAGTATACATCATCTCAAAAGCAGACCCACTGACTTCCAGGTGCCTTCAGACTCCTGAAAATGTTCAGAAGATGGCATTTCAACTCTGAAACACATCCAAACAAGACAGGGAAACAAAGCAAGCAGAGAGGGAGGTAAATTTGGGCAAAATCAGACCTCCAAGTTTCCATCTTAATTTGCATAAACATTAGTTGTGCACTAGCCTCTGTGTGCCAGGACATGATGAAGTTAATTGCTAAATAAAGGGACAGAAACAGACAACTGACATTGGTGTACCTAATGAAAATGCTTCTTTATTAAAGACAGAAAAGTGTGGAGAAGACTGTTCTCTGAAAACTGTTTGTGAGATATTTTCTCTGAATACGGAGAGCTTTAAAGTTCTATAACGTTCGTGTGGGTGCACCTTGCCTTCAGATTTGAGGCAGCCTCATTCAGAAGACATATTGCATGACCTCCTCCAAATATAACCTCACTTTTATTCAACCTCACTGTCATTACCATTTAATCTTAAATGTAGGTTGAAGCGAGCAGCTGCCTTCTCCTGCCTGAAAAATTAAAAACTGGCTTTTGGCAAACCAGAGCACTTCCATATAACCCTTAGAGATCATTAAACTTATTCCACTTTCTGTGCTGCTGCTGGTGGGGAAAAAACCCTCATGTGATTTGCTTGGTTTGATGTTTCAAATTTTATTCTTTGAAGCCTCATAAAGACATCTGTATAGAAGCAAAAAGAGGGGTGCTGTAGCTAGGAGTTGGTGTTGCTTATGCCATAAATCTGGTAGCCTCACATTTTTTATTTGATGCTAGGCAGGCAAGGGAAACAAGGATAACCAGTGGAGAACACAATTAAACCTGTACTATTGCAGAGTTACTCTGGAACTGCAGAGAATGAAATGGATATTTTAGGCTCTGTGTTGTTTCCTCATTCTCACTTGGTAAAAAGATTCCAAATTCATCCCTAACCACTCAGTCTTTAGGGTGGCTAATGTTTTTAGCAACTCATTTCTTCAGGTCATGAGTCTCTTTGAATTGCAGCCCTGATATTTGGCATATCAATTGCTTCCACTACCTAGTATTACCTGCAAACTTAACAAGAGGGGTTATTCTATCCTATCACTTCACTTATTCGTCAATGCATTAAGCAATACCAGCTCCAACACTGATCCCTTGAAAACACCACTCTCTATGGCAAAACACAGGCATTTTCATCTACTTTACTGAAGAAACAGCCTTACATGTGGAAAATATGGGGATTGGAACTAGACGATCCTAGAAAGTCCTTTCCAACCCAAGCCATTCAAAAACTCACCAATTCTGTGATGAAGAGGTAACAAAGTGATTGGCTGATGAGCTGAACCTCATCACACCTTTGCAGGAGAAGAAATAGCACAGATCAGATCCACTTTATAAGTTTATTAATTATCAGACACCAATGTCCATTGTTTCTGGTCACATACTCCTAAAAACCAAATGAAGATTTTCCAAAGAAGTAATGAGGAAATCTGGACTCTGACATGAGCCATTAATTATAGAGTTAATAAAAAGTCCCTACATTATTTATTCCAAGCTCTCCAGCAGAAGTGCCACTTTCACATCCAATGTGAACAGTTTTTGCTTAAAATGAACACTTGCCACCATAATATCCTTATTATTATGAATAGATACTTTGCATTATTTCTGCATTTTTCAAAGGATATTAAAATGTAGTTGGAAACATCAGCAGTCAAGTAGAGTTGTAATGTTAGTTGCAATCGATAAAGTGCAGCCACTTCTAGGGTTGAAAACAATACTTTAATTCACACACAACCCTCTCTGATATTACATTATACTGTACATCCAATCCAAAACTGTATTAAAACTCTGAAATTTGTATTTAATTAAAGCAGTTTATAGTCAGACAATGAATGTTCACACTAACTGCTTTTGAACAAATGATGAAAGCCAGTAGCTGCAGGATGATCTGGTCAGTTACTGCTCTGCCTGTGGATTCTTTATACTGGAAAAAAAATGGGAAAATTTCATCAATTGGAAGTCTTCAAATTATAGCTCAGAGGTCTGATATGAATATGCAGTATCTTTAAAAGAAAATAGAGTACATCTAATCTGAGACTCCTGTACTTGGGACAGTGATAGAGCTGGACTGTAGAATGAAGTCTCAGAGCCAAGTCTGAGTTCAGAATACTCTACTATGTGTTAATAAAGAAAATTGCTGGATCAGCGATTGTGGTAATTTTTGATGCAAACCTTGTATATATACTGTTCACATTTAGCAAGTGCTGTGGTTTTATTTTGTTATGTTTCTTCTCTGAGAAAGTTTGAAGCAATAAAACATAACTGATTGACATTGTGTCTCCATGCCACAACACTGTGCCACAGCATCATGCCACCTGTCACCACTGCTGGCTACAGAAGACTAAGTCTTCCTTTAATATTTCCCCCAATTATTCATGGCTCACTGGTCAAAGCCCTCTGCATTCTCAGTTCCACTAGGGATAATCTCCTGTATAATTTTACTGATGGGAAATGACAGATTAGAAGGAAGACCACACAATTTTCAGTCTGAGCTCTAGCAAGGTCTTGTTCTCAAATCTGCATGCTCCAGGCTTTGCTGGCAGCATCATACAAGTCATCTCAACACTCACACTGCAGGACATGCCTGCAATTTAAGGCTGCTGAGGAATCAGTTGAACCAGAAAAGAACAGTGATCCCAATCTTGTCACTCATTTACAGGGAGAAGTAGATGGGAAAGCTGTGTGAAGAAAAAGGTTGATATAACAGATTTGTCTCAATTGTAAATTATTTGCCAGCTATCAGTGCTTTCTAAAACCATGTCATTACGAAAACACTAGATGCAGAAACAAAGAACTATGACCAGGAAGAACATATGTCATATGTACCTTAGTGAAAAGAGAGATGGATTGATCTTGAGTTTCTAGCCTGCCTCTCAGTTACATGGCAAATGGACTCAGCAAAGTGTCACTCCCTGTTCCACACCTCAGCTTCCCTGGCCACAATGACAAGAGTTATAACAGCTAGCAATTTTCCAGCAGCATTAGAAATTTATATACTCATAAAAGAAAGCTCCTCAAATTACACTTGCAGAAGAACAATGAACAGTTTTAAACCTGGTGCCTTGCAGAGCACTGACTTGACATACACATCAAGCCCAGGGATGGCTCTAGCCCACAACTCTCTGCTATAAATGGCTGTACAGAGATGTTCTTGTAAGATATGAAGTAGTGACATGAGCTGGCATGGAACAGCTTACTTTCTTTAAAGCCCTGAAGTGATCAAAAGATCTGATGGGCACCACAGAGCATCTAAAATGGGTGAGAGCCTTTGGGAGCAGCTGGGTGCCAGCCACTCTGCAGGCACAGCTTGCAGAGACAGCAGGTTGTCCTTCTGTGCAGCCCACATTCTCAGCCCCTCTCTGTCAGCTGCCTCACAGCTGGGTGGGAAATGCTGGCTCAGACTCACTGGAGACACAATGGCAACATTAAAAAGAAAACAGGGTATTCTGCTCCAGAAAAATGTAATTAAACAATCCTCATGCCAGCTACTTTTTCTCTAGCTTGGCATTCATTGCATAAAAAAACCCAACGACAACAACAAAAGAAAACAAAAAACCCACCAATACATTCTTAACACCATATTAAGTTTTATGTCCATTACATTTTACCTGCAGAAAATAAAACAATTTGTCTATTTTCTGTCTTTTCATAATGCATTTTTATGCCTCTAGGTGTCTGCCTGTTTAGACTCTAGGGGCTGTAAAAAGTATTCTGTACACCATTACCTGAATAAACATCCTATAAATTACAACTGATATTTATCAGCCTCGTGGCAATTTCAACACATTAGAAAGAGTATAAGACTGTATTTAGATAGATAAGATATGGGTAAAAGATCAGCATACAGAGATGTCTAAAAAATCCATATCTGCTATTCAAGACAAAATACATTCACACATTACTTTAATTAACTTTTCTTACATTTGGAATCCCACCAGGATACAAAGCTAGCAGGTTCATTAAATGCAATCATATTTTCACCCAGCCTGATATTTCACTAGAACCATTCAAATCAATTTACCCAACAGAGACATTTGTCCTTGGCCTGTCACTATGGCCTGTACTGAGCCTCCTGCACTTCTTTATCTTCTGGCAGGGCCATCATAAGGAAGAGACACAGATGGTGATGTATGGGAACTCAAATAACTTATAAATCCTCCATCCCTTCATCAGCCATCAGCCTGAGTGAATTTACTCCAGTCAGCATTGGCAAAGACTCCCTTGCTGCTTTCAGGAGCAAGTCAGCTCTAAGATGACATGTTCTTCAAGGTAAAGCTCCTTGTTGCTTTTGGGAAAAGAAGGCACTGCAATGGGAAGGAATGACCAAAGACCACATCCCTGAAAGGCAGTGATGTGCCTAAGTATCAGTAAGTTTCTTACATGTATTCAGATGCTTCTCAAGTGTCTAGAAATCCAAACTAGGGACTTTTCTCATAAAAAAATAAGAGCACAATTATTCGATTGACCAAACTTTAAGCCACTACCATTTTAAAACCCAAAGAATAAAAAGGAAAAAAATTAAATAAAAGACCTAAACCCAAAAAAACCAACCCCAAAAAGCCACCACCTGTTTCTAGAGCGAACAGTTGCCTGCAGTTCAGGATAACAAGGAAAAAGACTGAGTTATTACAAAAACTCTAAGGAGCAATGAAAGATGTGCAATGCATCTCTCTCATTTTTCATAGTGGCTGCTGGGGTTTTCTTGCAAGGTCTTTTTGAACACCATTGAGGAATGTCACAGGTATCCATTTCACATAGCCAAAACAATAGTAATTGAAGAGTTGAGCAGCCATTTAGATGGCTAATGCAAAGATCTTTGACTTGGCACAGAGCATAGCTGACCAGCTGGTTAAGACTAGTACACACATTTTTGCATAAAGCATTTGACATGCTAACATTCGACATTTTAGATATATATTAACTCTCATCCTCCCTACTATGGCTGAAAGCATCACCACTGCACTGGTTTATTTGATTAGCAGGTATCACAACTGCAAAGCTCCACTGTTTCTCTTCCTTTTCAGTGAGCAGTGGTGTGGACACCAGAACTACAGCACCATTCTCCATTCCAGGGGCCAGATCTAAGAGGAAGCTTTGTCATGGCAGATCAGTCTCTGGCTGTAAATGGCTACATGCCTACAACTACTGTATGTTCTGCATTTCTCTCTGTAGACAAAGTGAAGCCACAGCCCTAGCCCACTCCCAGATATGGCACAGCATATATGCTGTTCAGTTGATAACTAATTTGATTGTAGGTGAACATAAATTCCATATTCCAAGCATTCTTTTATCCATTTTATTTGCATTTGCTAAATCACAAATTATCCAAAAGCTCCTTGATAGCTAGTATAAAAGAAATGTTCAAATGCTTTACCACAAAAATACAGGATTTTGTTCAACAGTCCATTACAAGCATTTGTTTATGGCAATATGGTGCAATGATGTGTAGTGTCAAGTTCAGTGCAAGAGGTGCATTGTCCCTGAATCTTCTACCACTGTAAGCAAGACATCAGGCAAACTTGGTGCATTGCAGAGCCAGGATCAATGATTAGATAAACTACGGATGTATTCTGAAATATCTGGTACAAGTTTTCTCACGCTGGGATGATGAAGAGAGCAGAGATATGGGTGCTTTCCAGCCACTGGCATTGTCTTTATTTCAGGCACACAAGACTTTGGAGCAGTGATGATAGGGGGAGTGGTTCAGTTCTGAGACACAGCCAATCTGCTCCAGCCCAGACACCCAGGCTATAAACTTTACGCAGGATTTTCCAGTCATCAGCCTCATAAAAACATCTTTCCAGACATTTTCCACATGCAATTGTAGTTCAAAGCATAAAACATCAACACAACATAGTTCTCTTTGTTCAGCTAAAGGCAAAGCCTTAGCCATTTAAAGCCTAATTTCAGTTTGGAAAAAAGTTTAGGTCAATATTTATGACCTAAGCCTTTTTCCTCTAAAAAGTTCAAGTATAGGTCTTTCAAACAGACATTGTTCAGCCCACCCTGCTCTGCCATCCGCTTCCCTCTTCTGCAGCTGTTCTCAGATGTGCATGTGCAGGTACACGTATACACTCAGTCATTTCATACCATCATAAAAGCAGCAGTCTCTTCTTTCCCATGCACACATCTCATTATCCATCCTTAGTACACATCTTGCAGTAATGCAATTTAGTTCAATGTCACCAAGAGAAAGACATTCCTCTGGGACTGTCATTATCATAAACCACAATCTGCTGCCAATTTATATGTCCTTATCCACCCCTTGTTTTAACTTCTTTATAAAGCATAACCAAGTGTTTTGCACCCTTGGCATTGTCACTTATTTTTACATCTCCAGAAATCTTTCCCTCTTCCTCCCAAAATCATACTTTATATTTTGCCTCCCTGTACATCCCTGTATCTTTCAATCCCAGCATCACAGCACAGTTCTGTTGCCCTGACAGTGCCCATCTGTTCATCCTGGGTTGACTGCCACTGTACAAATTTACTTCCCTGGTCTGCTACAAGTAAATCAACCTCTCCAGTCCACATGAAGTTCTGGCCAGTAACCTCAGAGGGCCTTCTGCTACTGTCAGGTGAAGCAGGATAACCAGAACAAGCCACCAGCATGATCATAGCTATCCCTTATGAATAAGCCATCTCAAAGCATGATCCTACAGAAACAGTTGAAAAGAGTTAAAGTTCTTCAGGAGATTTTATCATCTCTGCAGCAGAGACTGCTTTCATTACTTGTCTGTATAGTCCTTTGGCACGAGTATAAGTTAAGGTGTCATAATAGATTATGGAAAGAAGATAGAGTCTTCAAGGGAAGATCTCTGGAAATTACCAATATTTTTATTTTGCTAAAAAAAAAAAATAGGTATAAAAAAAACCAAAAAGAAAAACTATTAGAAGGAACTACAGAGATTTTTAGCAGTAGGTTTAATAAACAAACAGGTTCAAATCAAATGTACCCAATTCAGGACATGGTCTCTAAGCTGGCATTTAAGTATCTGGACAATGGCTATTACTAAGATAAGACTGTATCATATGTCTATTAGGGTTAAAAATCTTATTTTTCATGAGAAGTTCAGAAAAAAATATTTGGAAAAGAGCATCAGTCGCTTGTCAAAGGAGAAAGTTCTGGATTTAAAAGCAGAAATAAATGGAACTTCAACATTTTAAAGACAGGACTTTTATCTACATAGTAATTGAAGCTTGTCAGAAAGGCTAGGAGAATACTTTAATGGAATCCAAGGTGGCTTTTGCCTCATGCATATGAAGAAAAAAACCTTTTTAGCTTATGAGAAACAGCTACATAGCTACATTTCTGTAAACTAATATATTTATTTGCTTTAATTATGTTAGTTCTTGAGTTTTAATAAGGTCTCTACTTCACTAAGATTCCAATCCCAAACTAATTTCATGAAGATATTGCCAAAAATCAGACAACCTCTGAAAAGAGGTGCTCCAAACAAACTGCATTCTTTCCAGAATGCTGCAAATGAACCCAAGTTGTCCAGGTAGTGCTGCTCACAGTACTGAATCATTTACTGGGGACCCAGCACTCCATTGCTGTGTCAGTCTTTTGAGTGCTCTTACATTTGTGTACATTTCTGTCGTACATTAGGATACGTCTTATAATACAACAGCATGTCTCCTAAACCCTTGTAGAACTGCTGGCAACAAAAGGGAGGGCATATCCCATTCCAGCATGACCAAATACATTTTGCCTCCCTGAATTCTTCTGCTTTTAACATTGTGTGGAATTTTCCTTCATCTGTTTCTTTAAATGGTCTGAGTGGCAGTGCTATATGGTGTTGATAACCTGTCATAGTCTATCCCAAAGGTGTGGAGAATTTTTTCTAGTGTGTAGCTGGTCCGAAAAGGACTTTGGAATGAAAGTTGCTACAGGAACAGAAGTACAAGCAATTATGTGTTACTGAAAGATTCATGGGGCCTTTCCAACACTTTACTCCCTTTTATTTTATCTCTGAAAATTACTACATTGACTCCATTTTTGCTAAGTTTTAGTGTTCATGTTTTGCAAATGCAAATAATAATAGGAGCTCTAAAAGGAGGAAGAGTCAAGCCCTAGAGTGCATGCAATGACTCTTTACTTTAGTTAGGCAATGGGAATTGGGAATCTCATCCCCTTAGCATGGAAATCTGCACAGTGAGAAAGACACCACACAGAACAACAGCCTAGTGTGCCAGAGCAGAACCCAGCTGCTGATTACTAGATCCTCTTGCACAGAAAGGCCAAGAATGTCACATGGTTCCAAAACTAAGATTTAAATACTCCAAGAACAAGAAAATAACACAAAAGAGACTGCTAAGGGGGAAAAGCCAATGCTATAACTGTAGTTGAAACGAGTCATTCCTTGTACCAAGAGATACTATGACAAAGGCTTTAAAAAATAGATCACTGTGACTTGTTTTCCTCACCAGTGACATTCATCTGTGTTTAGCTCTTAATTCAAATTGGGCTGAAAAACAAGACTTGTCAGTTTTGAATCCCGGATCTCATGTAACAGTAAGGGGAAAGTCACAGAGTTATTAACGGCCAAGCAGTAGAGAAAGAGGAACTCCATAAATGTGGTACATTGCAGGCAATAAGAGATCATTTTGCTGTTTGGGGATTTCAGCAATGCTGTGGGAAAGCTTATATATTAAAACAAACAAAAAAACCAAAACAAACATGATTATTGACTTTTGCTAAGACTTATTGTTAGGTCTTTTCCTTTTTCTTGTATACTTGTACTTATTTATCACAGTCTATAAAAACCAATCATGAAGTGCAAAAATGTTAGAACTATTTTATAAAGGGTTATACATCTATACAGTCTATTTCTGCAAACAGCTTCTCAATATCTCAAAAGCATTATATTTAAGAAATGGCATCCTGTTCTTTAGGTTGAGGTCACACTGCCTTTTTTGGCATTGGATAACAGCATAAAGACCTTCAGATTCTATAGCATTCACATTCTTTTTCCTTTCTGTGAGCTTGGTTATTCAGCAGACTTTCCCTACTAGACAGGAACATTTCTACACTCAAAAAATGATATAATTTGATGTGAACCCCATTTGGGCAGACCAGAGAGAAATCAAGAAGTATGCCCACTCAATTAGGCCTCCTTTTCCTTCAGCCATTCAATGCTGCCCAACACTTCTTGCTTGCTGTACTTGTTCAGGACTTTACAGTCTTGGGAACCATTTACACTCATGCCATATGTTGCCTATTTTTATATGTCACCCCGAAACGCTACTCATTTATACCAGTAAGCAGTAGATTAGCTAGTAGACAATTCCTAATCAGTCTTCCTTTTCGTTAGCATCCACATTATCTGCTCAACACATAAGGATCCCTTAAGAGACTTCCCTTCTTTTAAATGAAATAGCTGACAAGTGACTTCATTCCATTTCTTTGAAACAGTATAGGGCCAAAATAAGGGTACATCAGCTGATCTCCTGGATTGTTATCCTTTGCCTCTCCCCAGTCCGTTAAAAAAAAAAAAAAAAAAAAGAAAAGAAAAGAAAAAATATCATCTTGTCTTCAGTTCAGAAGAACTGGTTAATGTTGCAGACCTGTATCCATGGAATAAATTCAGCATTAGAGCAAACTTCTGAGGTACCTTCCATATGTCAGATATCTTCTTTGCATGCCCTTTCAGAGAAGAGACAGGAGCCTCTAACATGCTGAATCTGTTCTGTCCTGGCTTACTACAAAAATTTCCAAGAGAAGTGATAATCACTTGATCCATTGTAGAGAAGTGCAGAAAAAAAGGTTCTGAAGAAAAAAGAAGTATCTCGGTTTTCTATGGAAAAAATAAAAAAAAAAAAACAACCCTAGATATCACCAGGATGCCAAAAGAGCACACACTTTGGGACCACATCT
Organism: Pyrocephalus nanus; assembly: GCA_038380795.1. Classification (NCBI taxonomy): domain Eukaryota; kingdom Metazoa; phylum Chordata; class Aves; order Passeriformes; family Tyrannidae; genus Pyrocephalus; species Pyrocephalus nanus. Next base: position 42,251,374 of record CM076265.1, on the reverse strand, counting down.
ACCCTAGGGTCCCTGCAACCCCTTGAGCTGCTGCATGTTTTTACTCTTCCTTTTACTTTTCTTTTCCTTTTTCCCTCAAGACATGCCCTCAGCTTCCAAAAGAGAGAGACTGAATAATCTTTTAGTAGCTGACAAAAACAAGATCTTCCCACAGGCAATCATTCAATCCGATTATCATTTACTCTCAATCTTTTTTACACAATTTCAAAACCCTGAATGGCCTGGCAGCCCTTTATACTCTTCCTTACCACACACCTGAGAGACATGTAACTGCTATTAGCTCCATTGTGCTAATATAGGCTACAAAAAACAGTGCAAAGGTGGGTTTAATCAGCTAACTGAATGTATCATCCTATTTACAAAGGTGTTCAAAAGTCTAGTTCATAAGCAATAGACAGTAACAAGCTTAAAAGATATTTACTTTAGAATGAGATGACTCAGGTCTTGGAAGATTATGTTGTTCTTCACTTACCATAATGGGAGTTTGACTAGTTCAAATATCCCTATGTGTCAGGTATCTATGTAATCCCCATAAGAGCAAGCCTACAGTGCAACCGAATCTTCCAAATTTCACCAAGGTTTGCTTACCAAGAAGCAGCTCTGCCAGATCAACCAGTCACCACAAAGCACCTCTATAGAGGATAGCAGCAGCAGTCTGCAGCTGCTCATGGAAATGCTGGGAGAAAAGGATGTATTCCAAGGCTTACAAACAAGCCTTAATTTAGTCTTGTGCCAGCACTGTACAGCCCTTACCATAATTATTTACCCCTATTTCCCAAGCATTGAAGAGGGCAAAACTTGCCAGAAAAAACAGTAGCATAATTTGGATACGAGTATGCTTCCACAAAACAATCAGTAAAAAAAAATACAAAAACTTTTTCAAAAAGTCAGGATTGTGCTTTCTGAACATGGATAAATGCCAATGCATGTACAATACTGGTCAAGAAAAAAATGACTAAAACAGATGCACAGAAAGTCTACCAGGGGACAGACAAGCCTATCTGATAAAAAGAATATTAAAAGAGCTTGACTTGTTCAGACCACCTAAATAAATGTTGAGAGGAGATACATTTATTGTGCACAAATACCCAGGGGTAGAAATAGCTGAGGAATGGAAACGACTATTTAACTAAAGGACAATACTGGTACAAGAACAGATGGTTATAAACTGCCAAAGAATAAATTTAGATTGGAAATTAGACAAAGGTTTCTAATCAGGAGAGCAATGAAGCTTTTAAAAAGCCTTTACAGGGAACAGGGGCAAAAAAAAACTGCTCTAACTGAGGGATAAAGATTCATGTATTTCTGCAAGGTATCATGAAATATTGTTCCCTACCAAAGCACAGCACTAGAGGCAAAGACTCCTGAGGTCCCATGCAACCTTCTGCTTCTCTGCATTTCATAGTAAAATCTGTTCATTGCGGCTCCAACACATCAAAGCACAGTTATGAAATACCTTGACCTCCCAGAACAACTACATGGAGGATCATTCTGGCTGGACTCTGCTGAAGGGTGAAACAAGACAGCTACTAAGGGAGGGACTCTGGAGCAGCCAAACCTGGGAAGAAGGCCTCAGCTGAATTTTTACATTATCTTTCTATGAAAGCCAAAGGCAGGGGGCAAGTGCAGACAGAACATATCATCTCCTTTAGAACTCATAAAACAAACTCTTGAAAACTCCCAAGGGCTTCTGTTCAGAAAAATTTCTCAACACGTTCTTGAATTCCAGACAATCCTCCTGATGACCACCAGTCATTGAAAGAAGCACTTTAGTCTTCTAACAATATAATATCTTTATCAAAAGACCAATTATTTTTCTCCTTCCATTATTTTTTCCACAAAATAGAGGGATAGAGCTCAAGATTAACAGCATGGCTAGGAGTATTATTATTGCACATTGTTTTTTATGAGTAGGACACAGGCCCATAGATGATTGTAAATGTTTGATCTTCCCAATGTGTGTATGTGACCACAGTATTACAGCACAGCAGGAAAGTAATTCTCATGGACTCTGAGAAGTAGTGCAGAATTACATGGCTTGACCTGTTTGCTTTGCTCCTTAGTTATGGTTGTATCATGTTTACTGTCCGGGGTAAATGACATTTAATCATTATTTTAACATGAAAAAGCCCAAATTAAACAATCCCCACCCCAAAAAAAAAAAAACAAAAACAAAAAAAAAAACCAAAACCCCACACATAACACAGAATAAACCCAAAACACACACACAGAAAAAAGCAGTAATTTGCCATGAAGATTGTATCTCATCTAGTAAACTAGTAACTCCCTCTTGACAGCCATTCCTATAGTACATATTATCAGGGCAGTTTAAGATACTCCAAACACATCTTGCAAAAGTGTTTGGAAAGCCCTAGACCCTCAGTAGATGTTCTTGGGGATACTCAGTCAAAAATAGGCCACAGAGAAGTTATCTGAACAAGAGCATTCCTGAGAAAATGAGGAAATACATGAGGTACTTTTGTAGAACATAAACTTCACTGCTTATTCAGAAAATCTTCAGCTAACTGATGTGAGATGGAATACGAGGTTTCCAGTAGCAAGCTCTGTCCCACTGGGTAAATTACAAGACCTCCTAAATTTATACAAATAACTCTAACCTGACTTACTGTTTCATGCACAGTACATGCAGAGGCCATATCAATTACTCCTACACACCTCCTTCCATAGACTACGACCACATTCACTGTGACCAAATCCTCTGGTGATGGGGGGTTCTCAACTGCACACTTGATTAAATGCTGCCTCCCAGAATTCTTGGATAACAGGAATTAAATTTTAATGCCCTTAATCTAGTTGACACTTTTTCATAAGCTCTTCCTCCCCTCCTTCTCCTGTGTTATAAATGACCAATTACCTAATCTGAGCTAATGCAGGCTTTGGTCCAGGCTAATGACAATGCAGTGGGTGAGATCCTGCTTGCAGCGGAGTCCCGTTAGGAAAGGTTAATCACCTCCAAGCTTACAATCCCAAGTTTTAGCTCCAAACAGTAAGGAGGCAGAGAAAGAGGCATCCATCACATTAACCAAATAATACAGCAAATGCCTGGCACTTGATCAACAGTAGGGTGCTCTCCTGACAGGAGGAGGAAGACTGCGAAATTAAGACCAACAGTGACTCTCCAAGGTTGCTCAGGGACAGAGATCCGCACATAAGAAATAGGGAAGGGAAGCAGTCCCAGATAACATTTTGGATTTGTGCATCAGAAGAGATGCCTCAATCAGCCCTGAGAAGGAAGTGCATTGCATTGTGTGTAATGTTACTCTTTCAAGGAAGCAAAAATCTTGTCTCAGTGTAGTGTACCTAATCAGCTGAAGAAAATCAGAGAGGAATAGTTTCAACCTATGCAGAATGAAACAAACTTCCAGCTACCTAATGTTATTGCATACTTCCAAAACTTCAGGAGCAATTTGGGCAACGGCATAGTGCTATCTTCTCTCTGCACTCAGACGCTACCCAATCACTGTCCAATGTTCATCAATAAAAACCATTTCTCTCCAGTGAAGTTAGAATGCATGTGCAACATAGAGCCAAAAGGATTCTTTGCTGAATCAGCAAGGCCTAACCCTGAGTGGCTAAACCTTCTTCTAGAGATATCTAGAACTAACCTTCATGACAGGAGGCTATTTTATTTCCAAACCCTTACTCAAAGAAAAAAATAATTTCTTTTATGAACTGATGAAAGGGATTGATGGTGAGAGAAGCAGAGACAATCCTAGAACTTTTGCCTTCTGATTGACTATACACTGATACTAGAAAAACAGATAAAAATTTTTGGTATGAGTTTTTGGTGGGGTTGGTTTGGTTTATTTTTTTCTTTTGGGGTGGGTGTTTGGTTTGGGGATTTTTTTAAATGCAGAGTTCTTTGAGGGGTTTGTTTTAGAATTGCCTTATTCATTACTATTGTCCATGACCATTAAATTTCCTTCATTTAAACAATGAAAATCCTTCCTTCTCATCCAGAGATGCTCCCAGAAAAGTGAGAAATACTTCAGCTGTGAGACAGGGGCATTGCCCCTTTACTTCTTTTTTTCCTAACATATATATATTCATGTCTCCAAGTCACATTCCTTGTTGGATCTTCTCAGCTTTTAAGGTCCTTCAGCATCCTTGCCCAGATGATAAAAACAATTTTCCTGTTTATCACAAAATATCTTACAAAGTCTACGCAATCATGAATAGATCCTCTGGTGCCAAAAAAAAAAAGTTGAAATAGGTTCCCCTGAAATTGGTAACACGAATGGTAGGAGATAGAAAACAGGTTTTTTTCAGCTGTGTTTAGTCATGATCAAATTTAGCTTTTTCATAGTTCTGAAGTAAGCTGACACCAGTAGGAGGATGTTTCCATGTAGTCTGAACTTAATCTTACTTAAACAATATAGTGCTTTCTTCACCAGGCTTCTCTCTAGTGCTGATCACTAAACATGAAAGTTTTAGGTTAAATTCTTCTGAAGCAGAAAGGCAGACAAAAGTAGCAAAAGAATCCTCTACTTGGAATCTGAAAAGTAAAGCAAACATTTCAGATGGTAAACCTCCACAGCTGCCTTATGAAGAAAATGCCTGCTTGAAATGCCAGCAACTCTAATACCTGTGACGTATTGTGAAAAAATATGAAAGAAATCCATACAGACAGCTAAAGCGGCGAGCAGAGATTTAAAATTTGATCTGAGTGATCTCTTTGCAAATCTGCAGAGTGAGTGTAAGAGCAACATTAGGCACAGGAAAAAAAGAAATCCAATCAGGAATATGAAATTGCTTTTTGAAAGAGTTTTGGAAATAGCTTAGAAACCGGTCCTTCAGAATCTCCTATCCAAAAACTGTTTTGAAAATTTTTTCTAAATATTTAACCCTTTATTTTACTAGAATAAACTTTATGTTTTCTTCTTCTCTTTAAAGTCTGTCTTAAAGCTTATTAATGAGTGTGTCTTTAGATCAACTGGCCAACACTGAGAATGCCTGTTTTAAGAACCAGTGATAAACTTGCACTTCATGTCCATCTAACTTCACATACATACTTTCAGGTTCTCAAGCTGTGTCTACAAAAAATACTTATCAGGCTACGTGCAGGAGACTCAGAAGGACCTAAGATTACACCTACTTATGATACAAACTAGTGTAGGTCAGTTGAGCTCATGAACAGATGAATGGATACAGCAAAGATACTAACACATGGATTGCAGCAGTCCAGGGCAAGGCCTCCTCAACACCCCATGGATACTAACAATGGAAAATTTTGGTCAGAATTTGCTCCCTACAAATTGCAGGGGACAGTGCTCTATATCTTCCATGAAGAAAGGAAACAGCTCAGTGAAGACCAGCACTAACATTACACTAAGAGACAAAACTTGGATTTCATGAGAGAGTCCAGCAGAACTCTGCAATGGGAGATTGCCTGGATCAAAAGGAAGCAGACAGACTTCCCGCCCAGGCCAGAAGGTTCAAGGTATAGGAGGACTGTGGGCCTTGCTATGCCCTGTTTCTTTAGGCAGACAGTCATTTGCCTTAAGAAGTTTTGTTCTTTTTCTTTGGTGTGTGAAACAGAAGGTAATTCTCAGGTGGATTCAGAGTTATTCAGAAGTCTCCTTGGATATTACTGCAGCTGGTCACTGTGCTTGCAAGTTAATATTGTCCTGGTGAGAGACTGAAATATTAGGATTTCTGGTATCAAGGATTTTCCTACTGAAGGTAGGAAGAGATACTTCCACTATCAGGTTTATAAGTTCTACAGGTGTCTGAGAGAATCTGAGCTCAACCTTTGTTTTCTGAGAGGACTAGCACTACCAGAACATCAAGTCAAAACCTGCAATGGGCAAATGCTAGAGATCATGAACAATGGCTCAGTCAAAATCTCCTGGTGGATTTCCAATAAAAAGAAACTCCATTTTTCAGCATTTATTGGATAGCATTTACTTACCTGAACAACACAAGAAACCTCTTTCAGCTTTTGACCCTTCTTCTGTGACCAAAAGCCCTATTTAGAGCCAAAACCCGAAGAATTGTTCATTGTGAAAATGGAATGGCTGTTGTTTTCTCAGAGCCTGAGCCAGATTTGAACCAGAGGAAGTTATGTAACTAATCCCAAACTAGCTCATCCTTCCCACCAACTTCCTATTGCCTTTTGAAGAAGAAGCTCCTCTTGACGGAATTAGTGTCACTACCTGCTGTAGTTAGCAGTTCCCAGATTAAAAAGACAGCAGCAACAAATGTCAAAAGAAACTTAGTCATTAAAAAATAAATAAACAAACAAATAAACAAAAAATAAACAAGCAAACAAGGAGCAAGGGAAACTTTGCTCCATGCTTAACAGTTTAAAAACTGTCCCCAGAGAATTCAAGCCCTTCTGCTCTCATGTGTCCTCCTGCTGTTTTAGTGCAAGCTCTGTCGACTCACAGCTGCTACTCTGTGCAGGCCCTGGGCTGCCTACAGAAACAAACACATGGAAAAGATGGAGAACCCTTTCCCCCACTCAAATAACAAACCCCAAGTCAGAGAAGGAAGTCAGAAGTCTGCATTGAACCAGTGATGACAAGGTGAGCCAGGTCAAAAGCTGTACTTAACAATCTAACAATAGTAGAATCAGCTATTTTCCATACAGAACAGACCCTGCTTTGTCTCACCCATGTCCCTGATTTCACACCTAAAATGCCTTCAAGTTCCTGGTGCATTGTGACCCCGTCTGGTCTCCAATGCTCAGTATAATCTGTATGTAGTAAACATGAATCACTCAACTGGAACAGCAAGAAGAGCTTACTTACTTGCTAACATGCATGCTTTTGTGGAGGGCAAAGGAAATGTCACACTGTATGCAGAAAACACCCTCACAGTGTAATTAATAATGTCTTGATCATCCTTTTCAGCCCCCTATGCCTCGAAGCCAGAACTACTATACCAAGATAATACATCCCTAGATAAGGAGGACTTATAGACAAAAACCTGTCAGCACAGCCTAGCTCTTATTGTTTGGTATATTTTCATGGCAGCAGGGGGAGGACACTGACTGAGAGGTGATGAGAACCACCACCTCTGAGGTTAAAAATTCCTCTGGTGTATATCTGATCATACTCAAGCATTTCTGAAGTTGTATCTGGGTATTAAAATTTGAGTAAGAAATCAGAGATGCACTTCAAACACTGGAACAATTACTAGCAACTTCAAAAACCTTGCTAGAGGTATCCACATAGGAAGTCTCTCTTGCCCTGGAGAAGATGCATGACATGGCATTCAGATGCTACAGCTCAGAGGGATTAATGGCTGTTGATAAAAACTGCTGCTCATATCCAGAATGTGTCCTGAGCTAAGTTAGTAAGAAATAATCATTATGTGAGCAATGTAGTTAGGTCCTAAAGTTGCAAAGTTGATTGAAATGTAACAGCTATGAAAATTTTAAGAAGTCCATTAGGAGTTCTGCTGAAATGTATTTGGATATTTGAAATGGAAAACTGTTACTGACTTGTCCTGGATTTGAAGTTGCTCCTCATTAATCTGGTCCAGTTATAAGGAGTTAAAAAGTGGTGAGGGTCTCAGCCTCATTTAGGCATGTAAGGATTTTGTACCTCTTCTCTACTAATCACCTGCACACCACTTATGGGGATTTGAGACTAGAAATTATAAATCAAGAATCCACTCTCAGTCAGCAGAAAACCAGGAAAGTGCAAGTTTGAGCTTTTGAAAAATGCTAAGAACAAAAGTGAGAGGACAAGTGAGGTCAGACTGTTCTTTATGGAAGCATGAGGAAATGAGAGGCAGAGCTGTGAAGACGCTGAGCACACACCTATAACACACAAAGATATGAGCGACAATCAAGAAGCTAAAATGGAAGACTCCAAGGACATGCAATGGATTAAGACAACTGTTTCTGTAAAGAGAGAATCTGTTCTGCAGAACAAATGGAAGTTCTCTATCCATGACTTCAAAAATAACTAGTGAGTCACTTCTATTACTTTCCACACTGACAGGAAACTCACTTTAGTGACCCAGGCTAATACCCCAGCCAGTTTGTGAAGTGTCTTTCGTTCTTTTTTTCCCCTGCAAGTCCCTTTGCACCTTGTGGCAGAAGCTCGGTGGATTTCAGCCTTTTCAAAGACCAGATTCCCATCTTTCCTCCTTGCAAGGACAGTATGCCCAGTATTTCTCCACTCCAAATCTAATTGAAAGCAGAAGAAATAAAACACACAATATGTCCAAAACCACAGCTTCCACAAATAGGAATGGATATAGTAGGAGAACGAGAAGACCAGAACTGCTAGTTCTTTTAAATTACAAGATCAGATGATTTAAGTTTTCAGGGCTGAAGCCCCAAAACATTTTGCACAAGACCCAAATGAATAAATAAATGTGGAAATAGGCAGACCCCTGCAACATGCAGAAATCTTCCTAACTCAGCAGGCTATCAACAAGAAACAACCACAGACAAGACAACACAGTCTCAGCTCTTCTGTCTGCTATTTAGTATGGCTGCTCTGAAACTCTGGCATCTTGGAGTAGCCTCCAGAACCCTCTTAAATCATGGCAAAGCCCTAGGACTAAGTAAATATCAAGGAAGATGTAAACTGCAGAGGCCTCAACAAAACCTTAGGTGATTTTTGAGATTAATTTGGAGAGGAGAAAAAGGCAACTGGAAGACAGAGATTATTTCTAACTTCATTTCAGGTTTTCATAGTCCAAATACCCACCAAGGGCCTGGGAAAAGTCAAGCAAAATATGCCTGGGGTCTGTGGGAACACAGCACCATCTTGTGGAGTGAATGGAAGAAGTATAAGAAACAAGGAATAAGGATTTCAGCACTTCAGGCATCTGCAGCTTGGCTTTTTGACAGCCTGCTCTTCTAGAAGGTTAACAAATCTATCAAATTTGTGCTTTATAAAAAAAGTTCACTGCAGATCTATAAAGAACAAATGAACAACAAACAACTCCCTATTTTTATCTCTCAAACTCATCACCGTTAACATAAACACTGGGGGCCTCTTCATAAATAGAGTGTGGGCAGACAACCATCTGTACTGAATGTTATTTGCCAGCAGGCCTGGCACAGCTGTGAGCACCCTATTCTCGCAAGTCTGAATTTTCTGTGCTTAAGGTGGGCAAAGAAAACAAGTTTCTAAATACTAAATTTGCCAGGACTAACAGCTATAGTTCCATCTATTTAGTACTGGAAAAGGAAAAAAACCCTTTTCCATTTAGAAAAAGAAGGAAACTGAGAAAAGCTGCTATTCTACCCTTTTTTGCTGCCAAATGTGGAGGTATGTTTGCAGAGCATCTGGGAAGGAGAAGCTCAAGTTACCCAGCTGGTTCACTTCTTACTGGTCACAAATAAGGATGTCCAGGCACCACTGAAAGCATGAAGACTTGATTAGTTCCTATTTCATTAACAGGAAGAAATTCATTTCTGCAACAGAAAGCATTGAATTGTCCTGGCTTCTAAAGGAGGTAGGCAAATACAGGGGTCTCTGTGCAGGAGGACACAGTTGCTCTTACAGCTCCATCTAAAGTATTGTGCCATACCTAGCTCCACTTTAGCAAATGCTTCAAAGATTTTTCTTAGTTTATCCTGCTCTCCAGGATGAAAGTTTTTTAAAACACAAAGCACTATGATATATTGTTTATGTATTTTGAAATCTCCCATAATGAGTTAAGCACAGGTCTCCAAGTGTGATATTTGGGCTAAGTATGCTTTCTGGTGTGCCTAAATTAAGTTTAAATGACTTGAACTATCAATATTCCATGCACATGACCTACCAGTAGCAATTCCACAGCCAAGCGGGGATCTCTCTGAGGATACTTCACTTAAGACAAAGCACAAATTCATGTTTCAAGTGTCCATCAGAAGTATCTCTATTTCACTAAGATGACATAAGGGATTAAAGCCTCTAACCTCTTCCAGCTGGGACAAGTGCAGAGTAAATTCACTACTGATAACAAGTACAAAAAAATGGAGAAAAAAAGAAAGAGAAACCAGACTGGTGGTTTGGTTGGGGGGGGTGTGTTTGTTTGTTTATGGTTGTTTGTTTTTTTCTGACAGTACAAATACCTAATTTCTATGATTTGTGTTTAATAACAGGAAGTATAGAAAATTCTATCTAACCAGTATTCAAATAAATGTAACATGATGAATACAAGGATGTTTTCCATGCTACAGCACTATATGCTTCAGCATCATGTAGCATGTAGGATTAATATGGTGCCCTAACTAGTTTCACATACCATGCATTTTGTGGTCTTCAATTATAAAACTATCTGTGACAGATGAACTCTTTAAGACACAGATGTTTCTAAAGGACCTACAAACTGTATGATGGATGGCTTGTGATATTGCTATCTATCTTCATCATTTGCCCAAGATCAGAGGGCAGAATTGTAACAGAAGGTCATTTAGTGAATCTGAAAAAGAAAAAAAAAAAAAGAAAGGAAACAAATATGATAGATAGTTATGGGAAGCCAGCAAACCTGACACCAGTTTTGCTGTGGTCAAGCAATGCAATTAGGTTTCAGATCAGAGACAAGAGGAAGAAAAGAGCTCCAACCACACTTCCTTCAAAATAAACATGCTAGAGTCTCTCCGGAAGAAAAATAGGCTTATATTTGGCAGTTGTATTACTAAAGCAGAGTCTAGTCAAGACACTCTGATCTAGAGGTCACTTATGTTATCTGAGATAGTTACTCAATAGACGGGAGCCCAACTACTCTCGGGATGAGGCATAGAGACACCTGAACAAAAGTACTCTACAAAGATCAAACTCTATTTTCTTAGAGTTTTCTATTCTCTTTCTCCATCCTGCCCAAGATCACCCTCTCGAATACCCTGCTGGCAACAGAAGCATCCTAAAAGGCATCTCTCAGGCCAGGGAAGCCTCCACAAGCCCATGCTGCTTATCTCCAGCATATAAGCCTCATGAAATCACAGCACAGCAGCTGATTCAATAATAAACCTAGGCAGAGGAGGATGAGCTAACTTAGCAGAGAACACTTAAAAACATGAGAAAGAAGAACATTAATCTTAGTTTAAAAGTGTTGACCTAATATTCAAAATAAATTCATCCTTTTGATGTAGCCAATTAATCCTGAACTTTTTTCTGAAAATAATGAAATCGGACACATCCTGCTTCCTTACTCCTTCATTTTTTTTTTCTGTTCAAAGTTATTCCAAGTTTTTCACTGAAATAGGCAAAGTTTTGCTTGCCCTAAATGTGCAGTTTTTGCTTATTAAACTACCACCCATTAAAAACTTTCACCAGCACTGTATGCAACCAAGAGATTGAAATGACATTCACAGATTTGAAAGCTTTTTCTTCTGTGGATAGCTGTTAGCTAGCTGGGGTTTCAGTTAACACTTACACCCCAATGGAATTTATGTTATGTGATTATACTTGGGATGTTTAATGAAAAGCCTATTTCCTTCCACCATCAGAGAAATTCTTTTGTGGCCCAAAATCTCTAAGGACAGCAAAAGGCAACTGAAGTTCCAGACTCCACTCCTGGTGTTTTCACAGGCCTTGGATGTCAATACACAACTAAACACCTCCACAAACATAATGAAATCCAAAATATGCTCCTCTGCACAAAGCTTTTTTCACAGGTACCCAAGCAGCCACTTGCAATCTGCTCCTCAGGGATCATTATTAAGATAACTTTAATCAAGGTTTTTCATCTAATCCCCAGTGTTCTTCAGCTGAGATTATTATACCAGCTCCTGGGTAACAAGATTGCAGCATAATAAAGGTATATTCCTATATAAAGCTTAACTCCAGTGGAGATCAATAGGTAGCCTTCTGTCAATGACAGGAAATAATTAGTACATTAGGTAACCTGGACAGTGAACAAAGAATCTCTTTCAGGACCTCTGACTCCTCCCGCTTTTGTTTTTCTGTTAACAATTTCCATTGCAAAAAACAGAATAAGCATAAAAGATCTGTCTCTCTCCCTACTGATCCCAGCCTTGTCCCTTAAGTAGCCCCAGACTTAAAGGTTCAAAAGCCAGCAAGAAGAAAAAGTTTAAAAGCTGTAGCACTGAGTCTCTCTGCACATTAGCATTCTCTCAGCTACTCACACCCTATAAATATTTTATTACATAGATTTGTCTACATAATGACTGTAATCTTAAAGGTAGCTTTCAGTCTAAGGTATAAAAACATATATATGCATCTTAAATACAAAACAATTAGGCATACTTGATATGTGGAATCTGTGAATCCCACTCCAGGTTTTGATCTGCCACTATTGGCATAAATCTCAAGTTACCTTACTGAAATTAAAATAACTACTTTGTATTTAAAAATGCTACTGCAAAGATTAGTCCATAAAATACAAAAGATCGACTTCAATCTTTGCCTATTTTTTCTCACCTATTAATTTAGGTTCCTCTTTGCAAACCGTTTTCTATGTAGACAGCATAATCACCTTGAGGACCCAACAGGAATCAGAAAGCAATATGGTGTGTGCTACAGCAAACAGCTCCATGTTGTCTGGGAAAGCACTAAGGGAACCCTGACCCCGTCTCATCAACACCATTGCACTCCACTTATCACACATCAGACTTAAAAGCACAGATATCTAACTCAGTTGGGTACAGCGAAGACGGGAGAGCACACAAAAAGGATTAAAAGAGAGCAAAAAAAGGATTAAAAATTATTGCAAGTCAGAGCTTCCACGCAGCACAGTAGACCCAACACGGGAATCACATTTTCATAGTCCATACTGCCAGTTACAACAAACTCATAGAGGATTGGAGGCAATGATCAAAGTCAGCTGTGCTTTCACCTGGAATGGTGACTGGGGAATCCTGTTGCAGTTCAACAGCAACAGCTGAAAGACCAGCTGGATTTTGCAAGGTTTTTTTTCTCTTCTCTGCAAAAGTAGAGGTATTATCTGCATACCATGTGGCACTCAAAATACCTCATGCTGATGAAACCATAGTTAGTGTGAGACTATTGGAAGTATTTGGACAATACAATTGAGGATAGAAGTGTCATAGCATTATGTGGAAAAAAAAAAGAACCCAAAACCACTTAAAAAATAAAGGTCCTCAAGCTCACGATGACTTTTGACCATAAAATCCAACTCTACATACATTCATTATCATCTTCCAAATTTATTACTGTATCATCTTCTGTGGAGAAGCTACTCTAAGAAGAAAAGAATCTTTAAGGAGTAAAATTGACGGTTGAAGATTGTTTCAGTGTTTTTCTGAGTTTTTATGTTTTACGTTTGCTGATTCTTAAATATAAGCATGTGCAGGATATGATAAGGAAAAATCCAAATTTAAAATTAATCAAATCCTTGTTACACTTGAAAATTTAGAACACCTAATTTATTATCTTACATTTAGTTGAAAGATGTGCTTAGAGATCATCACTGACAAATGGAGCTTGGTGTAACAGAACAGAGACTCCTATTCTGCTGTACAATATTTCTACTACTGCCATCAACTTATATCAATGTCTTATCAGTGCTTACACCCTGGGTGTGCCATTACAGAAGAAACAGTTTCAGAGGCCAGCTCTTTCATGGGACAAAATACCTAAGATACAAAATACTAAGATTCCTAAGTACTACTCACTCAGCTAGTTTTAATATGAACAGTGATAATTATTGCTACGACTACCAAAAAGTTTCACATTAAGAAAAAAAACTGTAAGAGAAAACACAGATCAAATTATGGCAAGAGCCTTCCGTGACATGCTTATGAAAATGGCATAGCTGCTGAGCAGTGTCAGGAAGAGAATTAACTGCTTGAACTGTTCAGAGGTTGATAACAGAAGCTGTAATCGCTCCCACCTGTAAAAAGTCCCTCTCCTTCCATGCTATTGAAGTCTGTAGCATGGCTGGACCATTGCTTATGTGCTGACAGCAGACAGGTGTGCACAGATATCAGTGACTGATTGCAGCTCTCATTCTAAATGCTCCTTCTGCCAAGCTGTTGAAGGAATCAAAATTAAATTACTCACTAGAGACCTAGCTGCACTTTGGGGATCACAAAAGGATAAAGTTGGCTAGCTTTCACAATTAAACACTTAAATGACATTGGCTACCTTGACATTAAACATTTTTATGTCAGGGCACCTTGAGAAGCTGAAAGGGGCAGATGAGGCAATTCCAGGAAGCACCTGTCACTCAAATTCCCTCCTTCTCAAGCAAAACAGGGACACACAAATTTCTCCCTCTAATGTTCACAGCACTGCCTATTCCAGATGACTCCCAAAGGGAAAAAGGGGCAAAGAAGCTCTTAATCTGCAGTCTGATCTGATGTTTCACAGCTGTTACTTAGGGGCAGGGAAATGTCTTTCAGTACACTGAAAAGCAGTGAGCATTCTTAAACCACTGAAGTGCTAAGGCAATTATGTAGTGGGCTATTACTAAGCATCAGAAAAGCACACGGTGCTTTAATAAGAAGTAGCACTAAATCCTTGCCCCAAAGATGTTACAGTTCTTGGAGCTGCACCACAAATGAGTGGTAAGAAGGGTGAAAGCAGGGTTTATAACCCAAATCACAATGGTACAATATATATCATGTACTAAAGCATACAGTTGCATTTCTCTTCCTTTTTATCACAGTTCTCAGAGGATAAGGTCTTTCACAGTCAGAAGACATCAGAAGCTTAGGTTAGGAACTGGAAATGAGCCATCAGCCAGAAAATCCTAGTTATAACATGTAAAAGAGCACTGAGTAAGCAAGAGCAAAGCATGAGGAGGGAAGTAAGAAGTAGGCAGAGTGCCTGACCTGCTGTAATGAAGTATGATTCACTCAAGATAAATCAGAGGTGACTCTTGCTTCATGTAGGGCGGATGTCTCTGTAGTATAAAAGGCAAATCCCTAAGCGTGCTGATATTTAAACAGCTGACTGGTTTAGCCATGCATGACTAATGAAGTCTACGCAGATTTATTTTCTACATACTAGGAACCTCTTGCTCTCTGACTCAGTAAGTGAGTAAGCTGGGCACATTAGAAATGAACGGGTGATAATTAAACATGAACAATGAAGAGGGTTCTCTAAGTAAATCAGGCTGAGTGTGCTGGCATTGACAATAAAGGAGGTCATGAAGTCTGGACAAAAAATGGCCCAGATGATGAAAACCACAAAATACTAAGGGAGGGGGAATAGGGTTGATCTCGTAACTAGTGGTCTGAATCCTGCCACAGACAGCATGAGCTGTAACTGCTTGGTGGCACAGAGTAAGTTTGGAGTGCAAACATCTCAGGAAGACAGCATAATAAAGCATAAAGGGTTACTCATTTAGCCATTTCCCCTTCTAGCAATCTCTTCTAATGACTATTCTGCCATGCTATTTAAGCAGGCATGAGGGAAACTAGTTCTGCAACTGACTTTTTGCAACCTAGTTTACAGACTATGCCCCAGAAACATCAATACACTTAGGTACTCATTCAGTTACCTAGTAGGGTGCAAAAAGGAAGGGCATTAATGGAAGCAGGATAGGTCTGTTCAGACATCCTTGGTATCTCACCTAGAACACCCATGTGGCAAAGAGGCCAGCCTCCGTCTTCCTGAATCAGTTAAAAATACTTTGTGCTTTACTCTAAAGTATTTGATTTAGATTGTTTTTGCTAATTTTGTTCTCCTTCCCTTTAAGTCAGGGGAAAAAAATATTTTGGCTAGAAAGCATTACTCACAATGATTACAGAACTGAAGTTATCAAAAGTTCTTCTTGCGATAGTGTTAAATAATGAACAAAGGAGCAAAATCACCATGACTCCCTTTCTCTTTAATCCTTCCCTATTCCAAATGTGATTCACTGATAGACAGTAAAAGCATATAGGTTTTGCATTATATATAAAGAGATCAGGGGGAAAAAAAATATAACTTATTGCATAAAAGAAAGCCAATAGCCATGTATATTACCTCCTTCCCAGATAAAAACCAAGCACCACTCAGTCAAGCTATCTCACTGGAAGGTTAGAGGATTTCCTTGCTTATCATCAGGCTCTTTGAAAAGCATGGAGAGTGGAAACACATGAAGATAAATGCACAAAGAGGACAGACAAACTTGGGCTGCCTTTTTTCTTTACAATCAAATGGAAAACTTGTTTTTAAACTAGATGGCTATTACAACCCAGAGTTTATAAATAAATGAATAAATAACCCCTCCAAAAAGCCAATCAATAGTCAGCAGATTGTTTCAACAAAACAGCAACAACAGAAAAGCTGTTTGAAAAGGTGTTTTATACTCTGCTTGCACTAGTCATTGCTGCAGGTCATTGATCTTTTACAGACAAACAGCCTCCATTAAAACTTACTTGTTTTAGCCTGGCAATTTCTCCTGGAAGGCTTGACCCTCAGGGTTACTCATCTGCATGAGGCACTGAGTAAGAAGCAGTGTTTTCTATGATCTAGTTTGACATACATATACCACTACCATTAGCTAGATTGCCAATGCCTCTTTTTATGCATTCTCTCTGTGCAGAAAAGAAAATGTAACTGTTTGACTAGATAGAGAAGAACATGAATAAGTTAAAGAATCTGTAAAGCTTAGGACAACAGCTTAAACACGGGTCACATCTCAGATAGGTTGGAGTGCCTAACTGCTGTGTTTTCATCTTATGTCCATGTTTAGAACAGTAACAGGATGGAGTTCACCCCAGATGTAAGACACTTCAGTAATATTGTGGGTTAACTTCTAATTCTGCTCAAAGTTATGCATTTGAACAGTCATTCCTAAATTAACTGCAGTGTAATAATCCTGACTAGAGTAATACGTAAATTCTGAAAACAGGCTGAAAGCCCACATTTTCAAACCCAGCATTTCCAAAGACTGAAGAATGAGGAACAAAAAACAAAGAAGAGATCTTAAATGGTAAGGAGAATGGAACCAGCATATCCCCAATAATACTATCAGTTCTATTTCTCCCTTTCTTTACAGGTGTTAGTACCAGCCAGTGCACAGGGCAAACCCTTAAATTCGCTGTTGTACAACAGACCTTCTAAAATAAATTTGAGGACTAGTGGTGTCTGGGGTTTTTTCCTATGTTTGGGTTCTCTTTAAGTATTAGTACAATTTTTCAATAAGGAATGAAGCACATTAAAAGTTAATTTATGCCCCCATAGCTTCCATTAGTTTCTTATTCTGAGGAATCTTGATTTCTCCAGCATAACGAAAAATTAAAACAGAGCTACACAACAGCTATAATTAAAGGCTTTATCATAATTTCCACTAGGACTTTAAGTCCTCATTTTGTTAAACAATACTGATGAATGTATAAATATGTCTATAGGTGTATAACATGCATCTCTGCCACCTGTGCTTCCCCTTCATCTCTTCGAAACAGCAGTTCCTAGCCTCTGAGTTATGAAAATTAACAGTCTAGTCCTGGGAAAAAAATTAAAAAGCAAAGACATATTGGTTATCTAAGATTTCTTGAGTATCGGTAAGACTAAACATCTTTGCAAAGTTTACCCTAGCAAATAATTTAAAAAACTCAAACACAAATCACACTTACTAACAATTAATTTGGGATAATCTAAGGAGATCATCAAGAATAATTGAAGAGAACACAATAGATCTCATCTATCTCAGAGGCACTGAAATATTCTGCATCAAATACATGAAAATGCAAATTTTCCAATGTGGACACTCAAGTTTATTAATAGAAATGGAAAGGGGAAATAGAATAGGCATTTTTTTACTACTGTTTCCATTGTGCAATAGACCTGTTCTATTTACTTCAGTACTCCATATTTACATCAGTGGGAGACCACAAGTTGCTAAGAAGGTAGAAATAGCCATCTACTAAATTAATAGAATTGGACCGCTGTGGACAAAAAAAAAAAAAATTCTACCAAAGAGCCTAATGCATTTCTAAATTAAAGGCTTCAGGTTACACAGAAGGTATCTCCCTCTGACATTGTTTGCACTAAAATCCAGTCTAAAGAGTATTTACTTCAATTAACATACTGGTCCCTCTACTTCCATTAGACTTGTGTACAATAGCAACCATATCTAAGAGCTAGGAACAGAAACTAAGCCTTCTCCCTCTCCACAACCCTCAACACTTCGTAACTGTATCAGGGAATCAGGAGTAGACCTCTGTTTTCAATAGCCTGATATATGACAAAGACAAAAATAAGTAAAACAAAACCAAAACAAGACACAACAAATGTTATACGCACTTTTTGAAGATCCTGGTTGAAGTCCTGTTGTCTTCCAGGAGGAATCCACGTGACTTACCTTTCCAGATAATTTTGAAACCCACATCTTCCTGTGAGCATTTCTAAATCACCAGCCAGGCATGACACTGAGACACTGGCTACTATGCTGCCCACATCACTTGCACTCATATCAAACTCCCCTCTCTGCTCTGCATGGTTTTCAGCTGACAACTCCAAAAAACAGCAAGAAATGCCCAGTTACAGACACAGGAACCTGGTTTCCTGACACTTCAGAGCCTTCTCTAAGTCATTAGCAACAGCTTAACAAGGGCACTGTGACATTCTGGAGCTGTGAAGCCAAACACATTAGAAACAAACCTATATCAATAATATCAAAGATTTCCTGGACATGTATTTAAATGCAGCCTAAGAGGTTTAAAGTAGTGCTTCTTTCACACAACAGGCTTGTGTGCTATGCTTAGCATGTCTAAATTGAATGACTGATCAAGTAGTTTGAGAATGGGAAAGTGGGTGTCCCATTGACAAAAGCAAAGCAAACCAAAACTGCAGAAAATTGGAACTAGATCTTGTGACTCCAATATGAAACATTTTTTTCTGGACCCAAAGAAGTCATTCTGAGTTCCAAAGCATCCCAAAACACCAGTCATGGCATTACAGTCTATAAATCTGTGCCAGTAGTAATTTTTTCATATAGCCACTGTCAAAATATGAATGTTGATAGGCCTTTCCAAATATCTCTTTAGGAGAACTGTGCTAGGAGAAATGGGAGACCAATGCAGGCAGCACTACATATGATTAACTCAGAAAAGCAGGCTTTTTGATCTTCAGAAGAAACAGACTGTCACCATGTGCTAAACAGCTTGTCATATGTGCCATCAATTCAGCTACATTTCAAAAGTGCCATCAATTCAGCCAAATCTCAGACTTCTAGAGGAAGGGCTGCAAACATGACAGTGCTGTGACACCAATATTGAGTGAACTTTGTTGGTACCACCAATAAATTTTACCACCAATACCCTTAATGAAAAGCAGCAGCTCCTGAGTTGCAGGTGGTCAGAGTGGACTGTAAGAGCCTTTTCTGGTTTTAAAATTTACACACACAATGAACCAAATTATTGAAGCCTACTGTTGTGCTTACTACAGCATTCATAATGTGCTCCTTTGTTCCCTGCCTTGGAGCAGTGAGGGAGAAGGGGACTGTCACCCTAAATAACAGTAGGCAGACAGTAGAGCTGAACTGATCTGCTCCCTCCAGGCAGGAGTAAAGGCCAAATCATGATGAGCAGAGGGAATGTCAAAAAACTTATTATCTGCCCCCTAAAGGAAGACTTAAGGGTTTTATTCAATTATTTTATCAGAGATCTTAATAACAATTGGCCAAGAAGAACATCCAATATTTTGAGATAACGCAAATCAATATGCCGAGAAGCACAACAGCACTGCTGTATGTTTAACTGATCACTGGTTTTAACTGAACATTCTAGCAAACAGTACCCAATACTTCATCTCAGCATACAGCCGGTATTTCAGTAGAAGGCTACCTAGAACACTACTCATTTTACAGGCATTCCATGTCTTTTTCACTGAAGTTTGAATAAAAATATCAAAGCATAACTAAGTACAGAAAACCTAGCCATTTTTTTTACCTATGTAAATATTACATACAATATCTGCAAGTCACTCCTGGTTCTTTTAAACCAGGAATTTCATTAACATCAATTACCACCACTGGCCTGGTAGAGTTAGCTTTCAAAGAGAAAAAAAAAAAAGAAACATAAACAAAACCAACACATACCAAATCGCACATTTTCATTTTAATGAGGAAAGAAAATAACCTGCTGTATGCTTTATACAAACTTCCCAGGAGAAAAAGGTTGGCTTTGATGCTGGTAAAGTTGTATTGCAATTGAAAGAATGACTAGTCATGTTCTGTGTACTCCCAAATGTTGGAACTCACAGGTCACCAATACAATGGAAAAGTCTACTTACGGTCATTACACTGGCTCCCAGAATATGAAGTCATGGAGCAATCACATGTGAAGCCTTCCCATTGCTGATTACAGATGCCCTGATTTGCACAGGAATCTTCCTGGCAGGTAGTGCTTGGTCCTGGAGAAAGGATGACAAGAAAAGGGTGAAATAAAGGTGAGAGAATCACTTTGGTCAGGCCCACAAAAGCTTCAATTAATCACTACCATTACCATCAGGATCCTCATGCAGAAGAGAAAAAGCACTAACCAAACACTATTCATTCCTGGACCTGCAAGAAAATGAGGAAAAAAGAGCACAAAGACAACTGCACACTTCACAACAAAACAGCAATCTGTACCACAGCGCAAGAAGGAAGAGGGAAGAGGAATATATTCCCTCTTGCACAGGCTTAAGTCATATGTTCCAAGTTTGCTCAAAGAAGTTTGCAGTAAAATATGGTGTGATGCAAGGATAAAAAACATGGCTAGGTTGTCCTGCTTCCCTAGAAGTTTGATCCCCTGGTGGAAATGAAGGCTAAGAAATGGGCTCACAAACAATGCTTCATCCCACCCAAAGAACCCCAATATATGGAGTCAAACTGAAGTTTTGAAGCCTCAGTTGGCTACAACTTTGCTTTATAGCTCTGAACAGTCCTATTACATAGGTTTCTCTGGAAACATATCAAAAAAGTCCTCAGAAGGGCATGACATTAGTCCACAACACTTCTCTATTCTGGAGTGGTTTGATGCCTTTGGGGGAAGCAGAGAAGGAAGCAGCCACTACTAATAGAACAGCCTTTCACTGTTCTGTGATTTGCATCTAACAGTTGCTATCCTAGTCAGATAAACCTTGCAAAGGCAAAATCCAAGCAATAGGCAAAAAAGTGATCTTCAGAACAGAGGGAATCTAAATGACAGCTAGTATGTCTTCCACAAGAAGGTAGCTGGATTCCGAATCACCTGAGCACAGGTGTGAAGCTGCAAGTCATAGATTATAACATGAGTTTAGAAGTTACTTCCTGGGAAAGTGTTTTATCGTCAGCATTCTAGATAAAGGTATGGCACTCTTGTTGTGCAGTACTTCAAATAAAATGTACAAATACATTTGACATACTTACTATTCTGTATCCTGCACATGTTGGAAAAGAAGAAGAAATGAAATAAACCATACAGAAGAGGATCGACTGGCTGGGCTGCCTGAGATCAGTTTATTAGCCACTTCCAGTCTAGGACAAAGAAACCACTGTTCAACCCATCCCAGCATCTTTTATCTCAGTCTTTGCTAGCAACAGCAACTCCATGAGGCTTATCCTACTCTTTACCCTTATGTCTTCATCACATCAGCACCACCATCAGTATTATATAGATGAGACAGGACAGACCAAAATGGAGACAGCATTTTCAAATAACTTTAGCTAACATGAAACCCTTCAACCTCCATGTGACAACATCCATAATGATTTCACTGAATTATTCAGTATTTCTTTGGTATTAAGATTATGCACCTGGGCACTTCCATATTTACAAGCCTTTGTAGAACCCAAATCTAACTGGAAGCCTCATGTCAGAATATGATCCTCCTACAATCTAAAGACCAAGCCAGGAAGGGACTTGTAACTTTGGTGCAAGGTTCCTGCTCTTCCCACCAGATCCCCTTTCCCCACTACAGGAACAGAAGAGGTGAACTTCAGTAGCTTTTTAGCTATCTGTGTTTCTTTGCAGGATATCTCTCCTGCAATGAGAAGAAATGTGTGAATCAGTAGGCAGAGTTTCACTTAATGTTAACAAAGACCTGAGCTTCTCCCCAAATTTATTACACTATTAAAAGAACCCCTACAAAATCCCAAACCTCTAGGTAGAAGCATAAGTGTGGATAACAGAAGAAAACAATAAAATCTCTGAAAGAAAATTCACCTAATGAAAAGAGGCAGTGGCAGCAGCCACAGCAAGAAAACCCCTTGTTGCCATACTGAAGGAAAGTTGAGCAGCATTTTTCAACACTTTTCTCCTCCCCTCCTCCTCTTCTTTCCACCCACCTGACTCTCATTTGCAGCCATGTAAATCCCAGTGGTCTCAGAGGCACAGTGTGAAGTTAACAGATCACTTCTAGGATTACAACACAGCTGGCAGACTTTCCAGCGTGGGCTGGAAGGCACATGTATGCACACACTTCCCTCCTGCCTTTACTTTTGTAAAAAATGGATATAAATATATAGATGAATCAGGTTGTGATCTGACACTTGCTTCAGACTTACTCTGTCCCAGCAAAAGAAGGGATGACATTTAACAATCTGAAATAGAATAGTAATTGTCATTTTGACTAAAATGTCCAAGGGTAAGGAATTCTCAGAATTCCTTATGTAAGGAATGACAAACTGATATCTCTTCCTGTACATCTCTATCTCACCATCTAACCTCTAACCACAAATGCGAATAGCAATAGTCCTAAAGGTATAAACAAGCACGTTATATACATATATTTAAAAATAAATCCAGAAAGTACCTGTGAATCCATGCAAACTTGATGCAGTATCAACTGTAAATATCATTATACAGAAGCAGAGCAGAACAGCATTTTCAATGACAATGATTCTCCACTCTTCCTACACTCCTCTGAGAACACTTTAATCAGTAACTGGACTTGACAAGGGGCACATCCTTTGTCTAGGTGCCCCAAGAGAAAGGACTCTACTCAAGGAATAAGGCTGCCTGAGGCCTCATACCCGTGGCTTGACGTGTTAATAGTGAGCAAGTCCAGAGAGCCAAAGTACTTGAATTCATGGCCAGTATTACGGTTTCTGAATTGTATTTTACAGTAACCAACTGTGAATACAGGAACAGCCTTTTCACAGCAGCCAGAGGGGAAAAGGGAAAAAAAAAAAAAGAGAAGAAAAACAAAAAACCCCAATAATGAGGAATTTTGAAAGCCTGACAATACCACAAGGCAGCTTGAACCCTGATCTGCCAGCTTTAGAGTCAGTTGTGATGGACCAGCATAGATATTGGACATTGCACCTTGCCTCACTCCTTACTGCTGTGGGCCATTTGCATCATAGAAGGACCTTCATCTCAGAGAGTTCATTTATTCCTGATGCTTACAGTGTTTGCCTGATGTCATAATCCTCCATCTGTGGCAACAGAATTTTGATCAGAGCAACTAATAGGGATGTCACAGGGGATTAGGATTTTGGATTAGGGAGCAAAGCAATAGAAGCACAGGAAGGCTTATAAAACATGAAGATTGTGTTACCACGCACATGCCCTTTAGTGCTAACAAACAAGGAAAGAACATGACAAACAATTTATATATAAAGCAGTAAAATTGTTTCTAAATTACTGATGCCATCAGGGCTCAGGTCTATTTTTAATCTCATTCCTTTGACAACACTTAAAGAAGTCAAAGTATTTAAAAGCAAAGTTTCAGAAGCAGTCTTCACATGGTAATCTGAAATACCTCTAATTTTGTTGTCTGTTTGTAGCTGGGCTTGGCGCATTGCCTTCTTCATGCCACATGCACAGTGGAAAGGGAAATGAGTGGGCAGTAGGTATAGAATAAAAGTGGAAAAGTCCCCAGAGTAGAAAAGCATCCCTGATAGAAGGGTGACTTGCTGTGTCTCATCCTGTCCAGACTAGGCCTACCAACAGAGATAGCAAGTCAGAATTCTTCAACTATGTCCTTTTGATCTTATGTCTACATCTCTAATTTTTAATGGAACAGCTCAGTAACTGAGGACTTGCAGGATCTGAGATTTGTTGCACCTTCTCCCTGGGAAGGAGTCCAGTATCACACTTTTCTTCAAAGTTACCTATCCAGATGTATTGTTTGTTTATTTTACTACTAATTATTTTAAGAAAATCACCTTAGAGGACTAAAACAGCCAGATATCCATATTCTGCTTGGACAAATTACTTCATATACCCTAAGTCTTTCCTACAATTTCAGCTGTATGGTAGGTTTCTCTTTGCCCTGAAACTGAAAAAAAAAAAAAAAAACAAACTCTGCTCCATGGTGCTAAATGGTGGGTGTAGCATCCCACAGATAGGTGTGTTTCACTGGCAAGAAAAGCCATTCCTTCTGTACTGTTTAAAAGCCCTTTGCAGAAAAAGCAAATTCAGGAATAAAAGATAAATATTGTGTTTATTGTTCTTGACAGTTTCATGAGAAATCAGTTTCTTTATGCAGCAGCTACAGGATTATAACACAGCTGTCTCATGCTTTGATCACAAATAGCAATAAGAATGAAGATAAGCAAAGTGTTATTGGTCTCATACATAACACCTTCCTTCATACAGCAAAAATTCACTGTTATTGAAAGAAATCAACCATTTCTGTTAACGTTATTTTCTCAGTAAGATGAAGATCTGCAACAGGCAAGGTTCAATGACAACATGGGCCCATTTTCCTTCTCCATCTCCCTAAACTATTTCATCTTTTTCCCTAGTATCTTCAAAGAGGTTAGAAAGCAATAGGAAACTAATACACAGAAGACATCTTTTCAGTCTTTGCAGAATAAGGTGCTTCTTTTCTCCCATAGTTACTAAATTACAAACACCATCAAGCACTAAAACATCTCTACCAGTCAGATGTTACCACCAATTTATACCTATGATAAATCTACAATCTATTTCTGCCAGCACTCCTCTTTCATAAGCAGAGGCAGTCAGCTTTTCTTAATTTAACATGTAGTACCAGTTCAGCTCAGAGAGGCCGAACTTCCAAGACATCAAGTCTTGGAAACTATATGGACAAGGCAGAAAATAAACCTGTTCCAGAAATCACTCAATCAGTGCAGGTTAAGTAAGAAAAGCATTTAATCCCATTAAGTTTTCTGATTTTAGAATAATTTGGAAAAAAATACTTTTTTTCTGGGTAAAAAGTGAGAAAAATTGAGAATCTCAAGGAAGTATCACTTCATGGGATGGACTATCACTGTAAAATACATATTGGTGGTATGTCAACATTTACTTTGCACGGTAAACTAAAGTATAGTGCATGACTCAGAAAGTTAGATCCTGTATTTTGAGTCACAGGTAGTAGAAAGCAGGACTATAACAGAAGAACATAGCAAAGCAGAACCCAAAAACCAAAGAGATTCTCAAGGACTGCAAGGCCAGCTCTTCAAGCTCTCAGTTTCATATTTTTTAAGAACTCATCATTCCTTTCATCACCTATATAAGGTTAGACATCTGTCAGGTTCCAAATTTAAAGTTACTGATTATCAGAAATACCTCAAAAGCTAGCATTCTTCAGTCCTCTGAAAATGCAGCCGCTTATTTCAATGCCTGAACAGAACCTGAACACTACATTCACCTGATGTCAGTTATGATGCAGAATTCTTCTGTTCCAAATAAGTGGCTAGTCTGAAAACTTCAGGAACTGGGAATAGTTAAAATAACAAATATGCACAAATGTGCTTTCTCCCACAGAAAGCACATTTATCTCAAGGTGACAGGAGAAGGGAATCAGCAGTAAAGGCAATCTACAGAGAATGGATCCCCCTGAAAGGCAGTGGGATTTTTTTCCCTCCATGAAACCTGGCATATACCTATCTTCCTCCCTCTTGTCACCTTTCCACTCTCCATCTCTAAGCAACCTATACGGCCTTAAGCAACATGCTCGTGTACATGGTGGTGAGGGAAGAACTAAAAAAAAAAACAAAACACCACACCAATAGAAACCCCAGCCATACAACAAAAAATCAACCGCATAAAAGGGAGTATGCCTGCACCCAAGATGTGATAAGGGACAGGGAGATGCAAATGAAGCAGAGGAAGTAAACAGCACTTAGACACAGAAACTAAAAGCAGAAAGGAGAAACTGAAAGGGCTGTATGTGAACAAGAAAAATACAGCCAATTTAAAAAACACCCTTTCCTACACAAATCACAGCAGTACAAAAGTACCAAGCCTCATGGCCTATTCTGAAATAGCCAAACCTATTTAGCAAAGGTTGGTTTCCTGAAAAACCAGTAATCCATATTATGCACACAAATGCTTCCTCTTAGGCTTCACTCTGATCAGGTGTCTCCAAATGAAGGGAAAATATTTCTATAGGGTTCAGATCTGTAACAATTTGAGCTTGAGCTGGAATAATCTTCACAGCTCTGACAAGCCTTACGTTCTCAGAAGTCTGGAAAAATCAAAACAACAAACAAACCTGTTTGTTCCAGAACCTGCTGTATTCACTTCAATGGACATCACAAATCGAGCAGGAACTCATGTGCATGCATTCTGAATTCTGATGAGGACATAGGTGACTAGAAAGAACAACAGTGACTGCAGCCAGAGAGTTTTGATACTTGCTGATGTCTAACCCAAACCCCAAATTCACTGCCACAGTTTGAATGGACAGCACAGAACACCTTAATCCTAAAATTATTTACATCCCAGTGTAGTTCCAGGATGCTTTGTTAATCACATCATTATTTTTATCCTTTTCTATTGAGCCATAGAATGCCAAACCCTACCTAAACACACATGAGATATCCTGAAGCAAAGGTAACTGCTATCTGCCTATACCTGGAATAGAGAACAGGAATATTTTAATCAGAAAACTGCATCTAATACATTAGATTGGGTCAGCAATATCACCAGGTTGTCAGGGTAAACAAAGTGAATTGAAATAGTTTATGAAGCACATGGTTACAGTTTCAAAAACTTAATTCCAGTGATATGAAAAATATTGGAAAGTCTGTCTCATAGAGTGAAACAGGAACATTTTACATGTTTTCTCTCACAGTAAAACTTTAGACTAAACCTTTGGCTTAGACATAAAATTTTAAGGCCACTAGGTTGACACCATAACAGAAGCCACCTGTGGCTTCAGGACTGTTAAACAGAGACACTGTCCAATGCCTCTGACTTTCCCCTATACCTGAGACCACTGTCTCATTAAATATTAGGAACATTTTTATTAACTTGCGTAACACTTAGGAATAAATTAATTTGTCCTCCACATTACAGTCTCTCTAAATGAGTTGAGAAGTATACTTTCACTATCATATTTCAAAAGATACACTTTCAATGACATGGAAAACATCTACTGATTATATTAGTATCAAAGACCTGTGAATTTCTAATAGGCACATTTCCTCACTTAAATCCCAGGGATATAATTTGAAGGGTCTCTGAGAATATCCTATTTATTTCTTTCTTATTCTCATGAAAGCTCAACAACCTACTGACTTCCTCGCATAACTCCTTGACCTGGTGACACAGTTCCTCAGCAAGGACACACCTTCTGCAGAGGAGACGACTCAGCCCCAGCTTCCTGGACAGGCACCAGGCACTCTACAACCCGAGGCCTGCAGAGCTGCATCTACTGTCAGAAGGTCTGTTTGGGTGGAAGCCTCTGACATCACTGGTGCAGCAACAGTCACTGGGGAACGAGCTCTGTGGCACATAATAACTAATTTTTGCAGCTCAGACTACTAGACTGGGGAGAAGGGGCGTCCTAATTCCCCTTGGTGTTAACTGCTGCTCCTACGCACTGCTCTCTGTTCTGCTACTGTGTTGGCCCTCCTATGGAGAGGAGCCCTTCCTGCCCTGATTATGGCTTTTAAAATGCCATTCTAAATATTAAGGGAGCTTGTAGTTTAGAGATTATTTTTTTAAATTGAAATTTCAGAACTTTGTTTCCGGTTGGTTTTTGGTTTTTTTGTTTGTTTTTCCCAAAGTCTAAGTTAAAACAAACAAACAAAAATACAAAACCACAAACAAAACAAAACCCACAAAACAACAAACAAACAAAGAAAAAAACCCCAGCTTTTATCCCCTGATCTCATGCCTTAAGATGATCTCACTCTTTTTTTTTGTTTGTTTTGCAAAACTCTATGGGCCTTATATGTCTCTATACATAGTACCCATTTGCCTGAATAATCGTGAGGCTTTTCAGGAAATCAACCAGTACTCTTACAGCTATTCAGATTCTGATACAGCCAAACCCCCCAAGTCAACTGAAGCACCTCCATTGTTTGCTATGTCCTTCTTCAACCCAGATATCACCCTCCACAGAGCTAGGGTTTGTCATTCTGTTCCTGTCTTAGAGGTGTGACTGCATGCAGTAAAAGGCACCAAATGTTACATAAAAGCATCTTTCAGTTCAAACCAGTAATGGGAAAGAACAACCTCCTCTACCTTGCAGGTCAGCTTTGGTCAACCCAACTTTGTTAGCAAAAAAAAAGAAAAAGGCAACCCCCCCCAAACAACAGGTTAGTATAAAGGCAGATAAACCAGGGTGACATTACTTTGAATAAATAAAAGCAACTGATATAACCATCACAGCCAACATGCATAATCAATACATGCAGGAATTACAATGTAACCAACAAGGCACGGAGGGAC
The DNA here is from genome assembly GCA_038380795.1 of Pyrocephalus nanus. Lineage (NCBI taxonomy): Eukaryota > Metazoa > Chordata > Aves > Passeriformes > Tyrannidae > Pyrocephalus > Pyrocephalus nanus. Next base: position 42,222,927 of record CM076265.1, on the reverse strand, counting down.
AATGACTACCTTAATGCAACCAACCAACCAACAGATAACAAAACCAAATAAAAAGAGGAAATACGTTTCATTCACACACACACAATAAAACCCACAGAATTTTCAGACAGCACACAGAGAATAAAAAATATCACTGTCTTAAATCTATTTCTCAGCATTTAACAATAACTCGAGAGAGACTTTGCCTCATTTGAGAAATACTTAGAATCCACTTAAGTAAAAAAAAAAAAAAATCTATTGGACTTTCAGTCCATCAGTCAAGCATAATTTTCTTTTGTTTCTATATCCACACTCTGGTTCTGAATTTAAATTCTCTGTCTCCCATAAAAGCACAGATTGCTCCAGCTTTTTGTCCAAAGTAGAAAGCCATAGGAGACTGATTACTCTGTAAGACAACAATCTCTGTTTATCCCAAGAACTGAACTTGACATTGGATATAAAGTGACAGTAAAACCTTGCCCCCTCACAAGCTGTCACCTACTCATGGACTTCAATACATCCCTAATAAAATTTGGATCAGCAGGAAAACAGACAGCTCAGGCTTTAGACTCATATAGTCTTCTTCAATGTCATTAGAGAAATCAAAAAAATTACAAGTACTAGCTCATTCTTTCACCTAGGTGGGAATGATCTTGTTATCTGTGGTCAAATCATAGTCCACATGGCAAAAGAGAATCATAAATCTACTAAGTCTGACTGTCTAAAGATCCAAATACACTTACTGAAAATCGAAGAACATTAAATAGCAAAACAATACTACTGATGCTCTTCCATGTAGGCACAGGTTTTTTTCAATGGAATCCAGTTTACAAGGAAGCCACATAGATTTTTGATGTGTTATACCTTGATTCTAAGTTTTCCCTTTCAGCATGGAAAAAGCAGAGGACAAAGATGGGAGCATAGGCAGCAGTTCCTGAATCCCTTGCCACTGAAGGTTACATATTTCTATTATACAGAACAATAGGAACAAGAAAACACCAAATCAATGACCTCATTTCTCAAAAGATGGGTATGTAAGAAGTACACACTTACCTTAACCTTCTGTTCTTAAAAAATTCTAATGTCACAGCTGATACTGAAGAGAGATTGGTAATTGTCCCTTTCACACTTATGACTCAATAAATTAGAACTGATGTACAGATACCATTTCCTGTGGTTCCTAAGAAGTTTAACATTTTGAATTTTTGCTATTGTTTCACAGTGCACGAATGACTCAAGATGGCAACTACCTTTCTTTTTGAGACAGTCAGATTTTTCTTCCTTTTGGAATTGCTTTACTACATAGAGCTATAAAATCCCTTTTTCCTTGAAAAAAAATCAAAAGAAAGCAGGGTGGAGAAGAAAGAGGAGAAGGATGAATTTCTTCATGCATCATCTTCAACACTCATTCTAACAATTTCTCTATAACAAGTACTTTTCCTACTGCCCCACTCCTTATCTTCTTTGTAGCGGAGCTGAAGCAAAGCCCATATTTGTTCCTTAATTCCAGTAGCACTATGAGAATGGAATACAAAAGCAGAAAGAACAGGAGAGATGTCAAACCATCATGGAGCAAATTAATGCTTCACTCCTCGATGGACAACCTTTGATTCCAGAGAGAAAGTGGAATATGACCAGATTTGAAGTTTCTACACTAAGCAGATGAAGGGTGAAATCCTTTCTGACATTATCCTGCTGTGAGATTTTAAGCATGAGATTAGATTTTCTGTTTTCCACATACTGCTTAGTATGCAAAATGTGTTTCTGATTATCCAGCCTGTATGTGTCATTCATGCTTTTCATGCAACAGTGAATTCCGAAGGTTAACTATACTAGTTCATGGAAAGTTGCAAAAGATTATGATTTTACTGCAGGATCTGGAAAGAAGATTAAATTAGGACAAAAAAAGTCGCAAAACATCTGGAACTGTGTCAGCCTGTTTAATAATAATCACTCTCCTTGTGAGAAGCTGTTATCAGTGGAATAGGTGAGGAAGAAGCAGCATCTCTAATGCACATAAAAAAACACCTTATAGAAGAAATAAAATGTTTTTAAGCACTTCTGTTAGGTTTGTTTGGTTGGGGGCATGATGGAGTGAACACATTTAAAATGTGAAGTTACATTACAGATAGCTCTAATGCCCATGGTAAGCAACATAAGGATGTCCAAATAAAGGGAAGAAAAACATGGGAGAACATATGGCAAATTGATAAAGAGGTGAAAAAACACCTCAAATGCAGGAAGTACTCATTAATATTGGGGGCATCCTCTTTAAATCCCACAAAAGGTTGGCCATCTGCTTAACTTCTTTCTGGACCAGCGAGGAAAATGCAGTGAGTCACTCAGTCTAGACTTTTGTGGATGGAATAAACTGATCCATTCATCTAGTACTAAGACCAGAAATGAAGAGTTCAGCAAAAAAGAACTGATTTTAAAAGACCAGTAAAGAGATTATCTGAAGTTTAAATTATTTATTTTCAAGGAGGGAAAGGATGTCACCTGGAACAACTTCTTCCATATGCCAACTCTTGCATGCACACCATAATGCAGACATCTTTCCTCTCAAACTGTGTATGTCCGATGTAGAATAGCCTTTATCATGCAAATTCAGGAGTATAAAAATTTCCAATCACCCCCTATTGGCTGTTGAGATGGAGACTGGAGAAAACCAAGTTCTGATAGAAGACTTCTTTTCCTCAGTTTCTAATGCTTTGCTAATCTCTAGGAGCCTCCACCCATTGTTTCAAAGTGGTCTGAAAAGACATAGCTGAATTTCATACTTTCAGCACAAATGTAGATGAATTTTATGGGTGGGGACAGCAAGGCATAAAGTAGGTGGCAGACTTACTTGCAAGCTAGAAGAGGCCCCCCCCAAACCTCAAGTCCTTTCTGAGAAGTGATTTTGTCTCTTCAGAGTTTTCAGTACTCTGATCCAACACTGACACAAGGGTCATTTAAGTCTCAACCACTTCTCTACCTTTGGCAGCTTTTCTTTCAGGCCCTCTTGCCAACCCCTTTTTTGGGGTAGTGGTAGGGGGAAGGGCCCTCTTGTCACATAAAAGATGGTGATCAAAGCTGCAGTTAGTGCAAGAGCTCAAGATACTCTGTAAAAATGAACAAATATATCGGCATCATGTCATTATTCCCAAATTTTGTTGTCCTTGCAGTTGTGTATAGTGCAACAGAACACACCAGGAAGCAAGGTGGTTTCTGGCTTAGCAAAATACCTTCCACAGAAACACAAGCTGCCAACTACAGATCTGACCAGACCTTCAATATCTGTGAAGAGCTGACTGTTGCTCCTCAAAAATCAGAAATGTTTTTTTGCAGTTGCAAAAGAGCGATGAAAACAAACCATGCTGCAAAAGGAAGCTGATATGTCACCTAACAAACAGGATAAAGAGGTTAGTTAGTTGTGCTAGCCTAAACAAATCCCACCATGGATAATTTAAAGAAATTATAAGAATAGAACCAATAGGCCATCAGAGATAAAGAAATTTTTGCCTTAGGTCTTAAACTGCCTTTTTTTTTTTTTTTTAACATTACTATACACCATTAAATGTCTGCATTTCAAGAATGACTCGTATATATATGACTAAGAATGCTTTGGGGTTCTTCAGATCCCAAAGAAAAAGCTCTCCTATAAATGTATCATTGAAATATAAATGTCATTTACTGAAAACGCTTCCCACTCAAGTAGAAGCACTGCCATCACTGGAACGCAGACAATTGTATAACATGATAGGCTTGTGCTTTGGTGCACAGCAAGGCTGAATTATGCTTAAGCACATGAGACAAACAACATGGCCAAGGAAATTCAATGGCTTGCTCAGACTGAATAAAATGAGGTAGCAGTAGCACCAAGACAATAAGGAATATAATTTTCCTATTAAAAATTGTGAATTTGGTGGCATGGAGTAGGGTACCGAAATACATAACCAGAGATAACAAACACGAACAGGATGCTGGTGTGTTTCAGGCATACACAGTGCTGTCTCCTGACCTACATCTCACATTCCGCTATTCTCAAGGCTTCGTTCTTCTACACATTCTTTGATTCTGTCCTGAGATAAAACTGACAGTTTCTGAGAAAACAGCTGCCACCTTGTAATCTCCTCTGCTTCTGAAAGCAAAGCCACAACAAGAGAAGCATTAGCAGAAATCTCTCTCACACCGCATGCCTATGTGGGGAAAGAATGACATTTCCTGAAGCATGCATGTTCTCATCATGGATGTAATCCCACTGTCCTTCATGACGAAGTAAGGACATGTCTGGAAAATCAACACACAGCACAACTATTCACACAAAAAGCCTGCAATTGTTTATTAAAAACATATTTAAACATCACGAGGCAGCAAGGACTGCTTGGGACTTTAGCCCTTGAAAAGATTGTTAAGATTGGACCCACAATCACGTGGGATGAAAGCAAACTAGGGAGATACAAAGAAGCACTAAATATGCTTTGTTTTTCTTTCCTTAGAGAAATGGGAGATAGGTGTGACTTTCACTGGCAACTTTAAGAATAGGCACTAGCAGGCAGCAGCCAAGAACTGAGACAAAGCCTTATGGGGTGCTATGATTAAAAGAACCAATCAAATAAAACACCCAGCAAATGAAACAGCTTTCTGGTGACCAAATTCTAAGGTTTTTTACTAATCCTAAACATGTTGGCAAAAACAACACATTCCTCTTCAGCAGTTCCTTTGGTACTGAGCAGGGACCATTTGGGAAGACAGCATGGGCACTGCTTTGGAAGATCAAGTTCTTCCAAAGGCCGAACGAAGGCAGTCACTGACCCTACCAACCATTTCTTTAGGTCTCTTTCAAATTTTGAATCCTGTTTGAAGGGCTTTAGAAGAGGAGAAATCATATTTCAGGTATTTCTAAGAGTGAACCAACCTCCATGTTCAGGCAGCAGCTGTGCTGGTACCACATTGGCACACAGACAAAGTAAGTGCCACATTGTGCATTTTGAGAGTGGCAGTGACATTATGCACCTCAGTAATAGGACACTAAATCAAAGAACTACACTAGGTGCATGAGAAGGAAACACCATAGCTCTAATAATGGTGCAGAGTCTTCTGGGAAAGCATCATGACTGCTCCTGAGCCACATACAGAACAAGTTAATCTAATGAGAGGTCCTCTGAAGACAGAGAGTTAGTAGAAATCACATGACAGCTGAACAGCCAATGGATTGAGATAATTTTAAACAGAAGAATTATCAAAAAATCACTATTATTAAAGAAGTGCTTTCAGCACACCAAGGATAAATAGAATTGACATTTTCAAAAACCTACAATGTATTTTTTTTCCTTTTAGATAATACAGAAAAGGTGCACTTCTTTTGACAAGTTAGGTCTGCCACAAATGGACAAAGACACAAGGTCTGCTACAGTGTGCTCATTTCCTCAAGGAACAATGTGATTAAAAGACACTAATAAGAAAAAAAAAAAAAGAGGGAAAGATGGAAAAAACCCCCAGCCTTCAGCTGTGTGGCATGTGCCAGTGCTGAGAAGTGGAACTTGACACTGAGCGATCTCCTGTGAAAGGACATAAAATTGTCACAGGAAGGCTGGGGCACAAGAGCTCCCAGCCAGCCAGAGCACAGACACAAGCAAGGGAACAGATCTGTTCAAACTGCCAATTTGGTGTTTCACGAATACTCAAAGATATCACTGAGATGATACTTCTAATCCTAAGAAGGGACACTCTTGTCAAATGGTATGTCTTCATCATGATATAACCTGTAATCTTGACACAGTAGGTGATAGACAACCAAGGAGTAATTTAACTTTATGAAATTTTGGAAGGATCAATTCAGGACATACATCTTTTCTTAGCAAACATGCATACCAGTGTTACAGAAAAAATTATCTTACTCTAGTGACTGGTAGCCAACACAGTAGACTGCTATTGAGTGGAACCAGACACAACGGTGATTGTCATTTAACTCATATAGCAAAACTTTGGGGAGTTTGATGCTAAGTACCCCAAGTGCTTTGGGAATTGAAGCCATATGAGTTTTACTGAGTCAGTGCTGCTGATGTCAATAGTCTTTAATTAATGGGAGCTTAGCAAGGACAGTAAATTCTTAAAGAGGCTTCGGATTATTCACTACTATTTACATGCTTCAAAAAGTAACTCATCACATTTAGTTCTATTCTGGCTGGAAAAAAAGAAAATACAGAAATGTTTTTTAGGCAGAAGAGGCAATGGGCCCAGTGCTTTCACTGGAGGCCCACTTCCTCAAAAATAAACTCCTCTTTTGGCCCATTCTTTGTCCTTCAGCTCCTTCTACCTTCCATTTCCCTTGTCTCTCTTTATTCTACAAAATACTTACTTCTGTGAATCCCAAAAAAGGGTGCTCTGAAGCAAAAATGAATTGAATGCTCAGAACATCTTCCAAAGTATTTTAAGAGTACTGTAATGTTTATAAACCACCCTGAGAAAACTTGTAGCATAGCTGCATGTGGAAGACATAAGTGTAATGAAGGATATTGCAATGAAAGCAATTTAATGAAATGAATAGTAAGGTGGAAGAGACACACAGAGGGCAGCAATGAAGTAACAATTGAATGCTTCTGAGTGAAACTTCTCTGAAATCAGTTATACCTTCGCATCCACGCTCAATCTGCCCACTGCGGTGCAGAGCATCATTGATAAGATCAGGCAAACGCCCATTCAAGTCCACAGATGCCAGACAGCCCTGAAATCCATCACGTGAGGCCACAAGCTTCGGGAGGTTGCTATACATGCCTTGAGCTAGGCCAGCAATGTAGAGATCACCTGGAGAAAAGAGGGATAAATGTAAAGGAAGGAGCAAGTTACACACCTTTTAGAGTGACTTTCCTTGTCACCAAATGTGAATAAAACAAAGTTTTATACTGAACAGATGTTCAGAGAAAAGTTAAAAGTAGAGAGAGACATTGTGCAAGAAGTCATTTCTGCCTTCTTTACTACAAAAAAACCCCAAACCAAACCCCAAAACAAAGCCACCAAACAAAAAAAACCCCAAAACAATCAATCAATCAAAAAAGCCCTGCAAAACCCCACCAATAATCCTAGCTGTAATTGCTACCTAATTAGGAAAAAAATGTAAGATGACAATTAATTTTTGAAAAAGTAAAATATGACGAACTGTTCTGCTACAGGAAGTTGCCAAACTAGAAAGAGAAAAACGAATTTGACAGACAAAATTAGCAAAGTCCAGATTTACTGTTCTGTAATGCATGGTTATTGTAAGTTTTCTCTCATTTATTAGTGCAAGAATAAAGGGGGGAACTCTCAGTCTTGTAGAGTTTACCTTTAAGATCCAGATTTTTGGCACCGTTGATAACCTGAGTGACCACCTTAGTGTCCACCTTTAGGCTGTGTGTGTTACTGTTATCTCTGGTAATGACGACATTGTGCCACTGGTTGTCATTAAGAGGACGATCACTGTTGCCTTTGATAACATTAGGTCCATTTCCAAGGTCAAACACATAGTGTATATACCTGTAAACACAGCAAGAACTAGTTAAAATTGTGTAAGAATTCCAGCGCTACTGACTCTTATTCTAGCCAGACCTGACACTTACAAAACTCACAAAGGGAAGTATCTCTGGTTTGGAAAGCTCTAGTAAGCCAAACTATTAGCCATTGCTTTGAAAAGATGTAGTTGTTTCCTTTCCACCAAAGTGTAAGGATTAGTATTTTGAGATTACAACATTTGAAGTAATCAGATCCTAACCATAAAGCATTCCTCGTTTTCCACAAAGTTCTTGCAGATCCATAAAAATGCTGTCTGAGAATATAATTATTTTTTTAAATTGGTAATATCGAGAAATGTACTGGGGAGCAATGTTAGATATGCTTATTTGGGGCATATATTCCTCAGGTTCATTCTGAGTTTTGAATAACTCTCTTAAGAAGTTATTCAGGAAACTCACTTGAAATGTTTTAGTGAAATTTACATTAGGCTTATTCAAACAGCTAGAAAATGATTAGCAATGCTTTTGGCAAAAAAATAAAGACCCTAACAAAGACTGAAGTCACAGGAGTGTTAGCCTGAATTATTTATATAGTTCAAACACAGAAATCCACCTGAGGATAGAAGAGAAGTATTCTTTTTAGAAAGAAAAAAAAAGACAACAAAACTCAACTCTCAACAGAGCACCAGAAGCTCGTGACTGGTGCATTTTCTATTACTCAATGTCCCACTTAAGAAGTATGTGCAAAGTTAAAAATGAAACAGATTGAATTGAAATAAACAGGACTAGTAAACTCTATTTGTGGAAAACATGTCTACCGTGACTAAATCGTAAGAGATCAAAATTTGTTCGTCTAACAAAGGGTTTTTTTTTTAATAAGCTGTTGGTCTTTTGAAAAGAATATACCAGCTCAAAAGCAAGCTGAGTTTGCTTTTCCTCAAATATCACCAGCAGAAATACAGATTCAGCAGCCCATATCCTTTTTTTTCCCCTCCAGTGAAGTTGGCAGAAAAATGAGTATTACAGGAAAAAAAAAAAAGGGGAAGTGGGCAGAGAAGAGAGATACAGAGCCCTCAGCACATTTCTTCGTCCTCTATCCTAAGCTGAGAGGTTAACAGGACAAAACATTAGTCTAGCTTCATCCAAACAATTTAAAATATTAATGCTGCACACTGTAAAAGTGTTTTTGGCTCAGCCACAGGAGGAAGTCAGTGATAAAATCCGGAGCTTAAGCTTCATGTTTATGTTTAAGTGCTTTGTCTTACACCTCAGCAAACAGACAACTTGAGTATGAGATGAATTTCTCTTTATACAAGCATTTTAAGCTTATCTATAAGTAATTTTACCTATAAATAAGCTGGTAGAATATAAAAAAGACACTTACCCCTTGACTAGTTCAACTGCGATAAAGTCATTGCCATCACCACTGTTAAAGAGGATGAAACCATCAGCTGAGGTGGTCTTGAACTGAAAGAAGAGGTGCATGGATGTATAAGCCTGCAAGGTGGCCAAGCTCAGGTAGCTGCTCTTAGTCTTGAATGTCACAGGGTCAGCTATAATGTTGCGGAGACCGAAGCGGGCCTTCAGCTCGCAATAGTCAATGTCACCATTCTTGCACAGGTCAATGTAGAGCATCCCGTTGAACATGAGGCTCTGGAGATGGCCGATGAAACTGGAGGGGATAACAGAGATGTACCGTTTCTCTGTCATGATCCCTGTTTCGATGTTGTGGAACTCCAGGCGGGTATGATCCCCGACCATTGTGCCTGAAGGACAGAAACAAGGAGGAACATCAGGGATTACTAACAGGTTACACGAAGCCCTTCACACTCCAGTTTCCAGACTAATAGCAGCACTACCTTAATCCTATCTGATCACTGTTGATAGCTTGCATAAGAAAGAATGTATAGAATCTTGGTGGAGACACTTGAGTCTAGCAGCTGTCAAAATCTGGCAGAAAAGACAGGTCTAAAGGGCCATAGGCAGCAAGCTTTCTACTTTCCCCAATGTTTCACATACTTCATTGTTTGTGAAGAAGAGCAGCTCTCTCCCTTAAGCCTACAGTGATGTATTTGATCCAACAGTTCACCTTCCAAACTCAGACACTTCTGAAACAACTCTTACAAGTGCGTTTCATGAAAATATTTGATAAACATAGATGTATATAAATAGAGCAGTGAAAGAAGTGAGAACGATCAAAAAACTGCTAGTATTTTTTCTGTTGTTCTCTCCTGGTGCTTGGCTTGATGTTATTTCTCTTGTTTTAAGAGCACAGCAGGAGGGAAACAAACAAGAAAGCGACAGGCAAAAAGCCCTCTGAATATTTAAATTGCTAGCCTACCACTTGGACTATTTGCCACATCATTACAGATTTTAACCTCTCAATTAAAATATACAAGCTATTCAGTATACCAAATATGTCAGACTACTCTTACAGCTTATTTAAATATTTCAATAAGTGTCTAGGCACCAGTGCAGACACAGAACCCCCACAGACATATGAAATACAACAGTGTGCTATAAAGACAAGTTGAGCAACATCAGAATGAAAACCCTTTCAGCCAACCTTATTTTAGTCCTCCACAGTTCTTCATCAAGGCAGTTTTAACTATTTAGTCACACATCAGATATGAGGAGGAAGGAGAATCAGAGAGGAGCTGTTACACATTGACCACAGCTACCGTTCCCCACCCTGTGCTCCACTGGCTGGGAGCAGGTAGGAGAGTCAGGAATGAAGGAGTCAACCCAATAAGAGAGAGGTTGGGGGACAGTGTTTTACTTCTTGTCTTCGTTTCTCACCATTTAACTCTATTTTTAATTGGTAGTAAATTAAATTAATTTTCCCAAGCCAAGTCTATTTAGTCCATGACCATAAACACTGCACAGGCAAAGTCCTTCCTTTTAAAAGGTTTTCCAAAGCTCTTAGCCACACTACTTGTTGGTCCCTCTGCCTCCCTTTTATAATATTTCAACATGCTGATCAAATTCACCAGGTTTAAAAAACAGAAGGGATGAAAATATTTAAATTCACACTAGTTTTGTGAAATTTGACAACTAGATAAAGACCTGCATAAATGTTTCCAGCGTGCTGCAGACAGATAAAAATTAGCAACAGTATCCTACTTGATTGCATCTTCTGGTCAGTAAGCATATATACACAATTCTTGACTCATCACTGCAAGAGATATTTCTGAGTCATTGGGATTATACCTGGGAATCTCATCAGTCACATCACAAGCAAATCCAGGACAAACTCCACTTAAGTCCCCAAAGCTTCCTCATATTCTGTGCTCTCCCCTAAAATCTCCTAGCATTTCTTACCTAGAGACCTCCTAGGCATTAAAAACAAACAAACAAACAAACAAACAAACGAAAACAAAAGAAAGCCAAAACAAACAAAAAATTGCCCTTTCAAGATTTTTTTTACTAATGGCAACATAACCTTTTTTTTTTTTTTTCTCTTGGGATAGAAGGAAAGCTGGACACATTTGAAAAGACACTTGGATGATACATTCTGGCTTGTGGTGTATAAATAGTCAGATTAATAAACTGATGGTCACTTTCTTGCTTAGAGCCTCTGGAAACACTGAAATATTCCTAAATCACCCCTCACGATCATAAAATTTTTCAGTTTATACTTTGTCCAAATGTGATCAAGTTTTATGCAAAGACAGCAAACAAGCACAGTTATTAGAAAAAAAGTTTTCAAGTACCTACTTCAAATATGAAGAAAAAATGTTAACAAACCGATTTATTTTTTCACTTATTCCCAATTTCAGCAGTGGATCTAAATTTAAAGGCAATTATACAAATACCACAGAAAGCTTCAATCCAAGCAGTTAATGCTGATCAAACTTAAAAGCAGCTGAAGACAGTCACATAATTCTGGCTTTTTAGAAATTCAAGTGTCAGGAGCAATGCAAATGTTTTAAATCCTGGAATAGTTCTTTACTAGAAATAATATTATTTTAGTTTGAAAAAGGCCAGTTCCCAGAAACTGAAACAGTATATGAGGAAGTTTGTTTAGACAAACTTTCTCGCTTCCACTACTGTGATTTTTAGAGGCTGTTTCAGCTTCAGTGTTATCAAATGAAAATTTATGATTTTTATCAAACCAGATGCGTACTTTCTTAAAAATAAAATTAGGAAAGTCTCTTTAAAAAAATCCTGCTTCTTTACTTCAAAAAATTAGAAATATAAAACTAAGTGATGCCAAGGACCAAATGCAAGAAAACTCTTCTTTGTTTTTCTGCACTGAGATCAACACAAAGAAGTAGTAGTGGCCCAAGGGAGGGAAAATCCAGGACTGGAAAATCTGGAGTATGCTGGGACAGGGAAGCCAAATACAGGGGGCATTAAAAATGGAGTGCGGGAGGTTGGAAGACGTGAGACCAGAATCTTAGAAGAGGTGAAAATTGAGAAAACTTGGGATAGCTTAAGGAAAAAGAGATCATGTTAGAAGCAGTAGTATAGCAAGTTAAGGGTATTTTAGTGAAAGGCTGAAAAGAACATAGCAATACAAGAGCAAAATCAGGACAGACATGTAATATCCTAGGAAATCATGAAGTGAAATCTAGTATTTTCTGATCTCATTAGCTATCAGCCCCACCTGCAGAGTTCACCTCCAATTCCTCCACTGTGCTCTATAGAGAGTATTGCAACTACTGCAGCAATCAGAAGCTCTTTAGTTCAAGTGGTATCAGACAGAAAAAATGCCAGCCTCCACTGTGGTATTTGAGTGTTAGCACGATGTTATAGGGTGGAATATATCTGCTATATTTGCATTTCATTTATCACTTGTGTTCTAAGGTGTAGTGGAATGTGGGATGAAAGCTTTGTGATTAAACAGCAAAATGCTGTCCAGAAGAATTGGACTCTTTCTGCTTTAGATGTCCTACAGGAAGCCAAGTCAGACACTTCATTACAAATTTTTCACTGGTAGTTATTAATTGTCTAGACCTAATTCTCCAGGTGGCAGGGTTGAACTAACTTACAGGATCTAATTTACAGATATGCTGAATCTTTCTGATGAAAATGACTGAAAAATCATGTCAAATTTGTACCAAATACATCCAACTTTAAGCTGGTGCTTTGTTCCCAGATCTGTAAAATGGAAAAAAGATGCCCACTTGCTTCACATAAGAGACAAGGGAATAAATCCAGTTGCAGCTTCTTAATTCTGTATAAATATATTGATGAGTAGCACAAAATACACACACATAAAATAAATAAAATTTAAAAAACCCAGCTCTATATTTAGAGCAAAACTTAGCTCTGGTGTGCATTGTTCCAAACAAGCAATAAGAAGATGGAAATCAAACAGGCTGTTTATTTTTACTAGAGCCCAATTTAGACTTCTGATCTATGCCTAAGACAGCGAGATTCCTGTGGAAAAATCTATGTGACCACATCACTCAAGACTGTTATCATCTGCCCAAGGAAGTGGGATGCAGATTGCACAGAAAATCTTAACTCTGGCTGTTCTGACTTTTGACTTTGACATGATGGCATTCTTTTAACAGATATTTTTAGCTGTAATGCATCTTTAATTATGTAATTCATATACATGTGCATATGCGTATCTTATTTTGGTGTAGGATTGTATCATTATTATTTATAAACTCAGTTCCATGAAAAAAAGATTTCAAAAACAGATGGCTTTTGGGGATCAATTCTGTAATGCAAAGAGTGCCACCTCGTGGGGCTTCCTAAAATAGCACATCCTAGAAGAATTGTTCTCAAATGCAGAAATATTATGGATGAAATGTTTGCCAGCACGTCACTAACTCAGAAAGTTCCCTCTTAAATAAAATTTATTTGTCCTATAAGTTAATTTTGACCGAGCCACTCCTGAAGTTGTCTTCCAGCAACCAGAGGGAAAGATTTTTCTTGCATATGTTTCTTGTACTCTCTTGCAAATTCACAGCCCATACAGCACAGCATTTATTTACTTCAGAAGGCAAAAATACCTCAAACCATTTTACTGCAAACTCATTTCTATGAGTTTATTTCAAATTTCTGGCTCACAGCTTTCCAAATAATCTAAATTACTACAATATTTAAAATTAATCACATTCATACAGAAAACAAAAAACTTTTTTCAGAGATAGATTATAGGAAAAGTTTTTTGCAAAAAAAACTTTTTTGCATACAGCAGCCATTACTTTTAGCTGTCTTCTGAGTAGAAGCTACTCAGGAGAGAGGACTTCAGCTTTTGGCAAAACATCATGGGTCACAACTAAACAAATATACCCACATCAGTGTTGAATTCAGGACTCTGTTCTTTCTGATTCTATTATCAGCCTTCAGGCTGCTGATGTTTTCATCAAAAACCAAGGTCATACAGTTATTTACAACTATGAGAACTTTGGACTTTCAAAAAAAGACAGATAAATTTCCATGGAAAATTGGACGAGAAAAGTGTAACATCTAAAATTTTGTAGTGAAGAAAAGATTAATCTAAAGCACCTTGATCATTTCAATGCAAATCTCAGCCTGGGAGACATCAGTTTTCCTGAGCGATTGACCTTTTCTTTCCTCCCTTCAACTACATTTCTCTGCAAAAAGAAGCAGGAGCTCAAAAAGCTATCTGAAAAAAGGACTGACATACTCAATGTGATATGATATACTCTGGTGAGTCAGAATCCTCCCTAATCTCTAAAATAAAGTTGAGAACAAACTACTTTGTTTGCTTGTTCTTCCAGGAGGCTCTGAACCATAAGCACAAGAAGTTTTTTTTGTTTAGAAAAAAAAAAAACCAAAAACCCCTCCAACTTCAAAAAAAAACACCCTAAACAACTATGCCCATATAATGAACAGTGGAGACATAAATCCATGGTCTCTAACACATGTAGTGAATACAGGTTTATCAAAGGACAAGTGCTGAGGAAAGTTTGGAGAGCCTTGGCTTTGATTCCACAGCATTCGAAACCACATTTGCAGCTCAGGAATGGGGTATATTCACATCTAACCCAAATAGAGCCTGAACCAAGAGAGAGTGCTGCTTAACACCTCTGCAGTCTCAGGTATGTGTAAGCTTATCCGTCCCCTAAGCTTGCATTTCATATTGTTATAGTTGTCACAGAAGTTTCTGGTGCTGGCTAAGAAAGTCTCTCAGACCTGAGCATTTGTTTTCAATACAGTAACGCTAAATAACACACAAGTAGCAACAAAAAGAGGGTGGGAAAAGATACACATAAGAATAGGGAGAAAGGTCGTAATGGCAGAGGAAAGACTGGGAATAGAGACACAAAGATAATGATCAAAAAATACTCATACATCACACTTACCCTCCGCAACGTCATCATCCACGATCAGCTTGAGGCTCTTTCCTCGCCGAACAACCCGGACAGTGTGCCACTCATTGTCATTGAGTTTCTGCCCAGCATAAAGAGTTTCAGGTCCCTTGCCTGGGGATGGTGATAGGTACAGCAGTTAAAGCTAAACACCCAACAGCTTAGTACTTGCTTAGTGGGGAAAATCACCAAAATCAACCTGGTGTGATACAGACCAGTAGACTGTATTAGGTGTATTACAACCTATAATCAACACTCACACCTACACTTTCCCAGCTCACTGGAGTCAGGGTCACAAACACTTCCACTCAGGTGCCTTCCTCCACAGAGCTCAGAGGTCACATGCATATAAAACGTGTAGAAATCTCTCTTGTGCTGTGGTACTCATTTCCAAATATCACATTGTACAACGCACTGCAGTAGTAGGAAAACAAGCTGATGACTGAAATGTCTCTAGAGTGGAGCCATTACAGTGTAATTCTGCTCTTCTAAGAATCTGGGTTTGCAACATCCCCAAGGTACTTAGGATTCTTTTCAAAGTTAAACACGCTGGTCTCTCCACACTTCAGTATCAAACACCAGGTTGATTTCAGTCTCAAAAAAAAAAAAAAAAAAAAAAAAAGGAAGAAAAAAGCTAACCCCAAAAAACCCAAAACAACAAAAAAAGCCCCATATAACTTCAAATCCAACCCCTTCAAAAATTAAAATTTTTTTGAAAAAATTAATCACAGAGAGAAAACCACTCACCAACCTGGCTGATTGCTTTAAGGTTCTTTGGCAAAGAAGCCTAGCTTTGAGGTGCTTACTTCACCCCCTGAATTATAGGTCAAACGGGAAAGAGGAGCCACTTCTTCTTCAAAAGGTTATACCACAGTTGACCTTGCAAACAATGCTCCTGGGAAAACAGCATTAGTGCTACCCATATTTGTTGAGTTTTGCTGCTCACCCATCACAGTTGACAGGCAATTACTTAAAAAATTAATTGTTCAGATTACAGGACTGCAACATCTCACTCATGTCAAATGGTAAGTGAAATTGAATAATGGTGTGTGCTAAATTAAAAGCATCTAGCCTCATTTTAGTACAGTATTAAAGTGGTGGGTTTTGATCCAGGCATATCAGAGAAATGCAGAATGAGGACAGCAGAACGTTTTGCACATGGGGTCTGGACCCACTGCCCAAACTGGCCAAAGGGGAACCCAAGAAAGTGAAAACAAGACACACTGAACTTAGTAAAAGAGATGAGACAGGGACAATGAGGCACTGCTACAGCTCAACATACTACACCGGTAAAACTACATTAGATAGCCTACAGTCCACAGTATGCACACTGCCTAATTCGTAATATTACTGTAACTGCTTCTCACCAGTGGAGGAACACAGGCAAAGAAGGTGTTGTCTCTCTCAGCTAGGATATGTGTACTAGAGGAATTCCACAGAAGGAGACCAAAACAAAATTAATATCTTGTTATTCTCCTTAAAGTATCATGCAGTTAATGCTAATAGAAAAAGGAGTTTAATATCTTCTCAAATAAATCCCACTGCTAGCCAATTTTACCATAAAGCAAGGGGAAAAAATATTTTTCTAGGGACCTGAAAAAAATGAATCATTCTTGGATTAAAAGGATGGGGTGCCATATATTGCAGTTACAGAGAATATCTTCTTAACAGGAGAAACCCATCAACTCTGCAGTTCTTCATCCATGTGCTGAAGTCACATTGTACCCCATATATAAATCCAGCTGTACAAGGCAGCTAGACCATGGCCAGAAAGCTTAAACTCTTTGGAACCAGACAAACAAAACTCTAACAGATTCCTAGAAAGTTATGGTTGATTTACATCACTGAGTACATTCTATCCTAGAGCAGAATTCACAAAATGATATCTCTGTATGGCCAGCAAAATTATTGTCTACATAAAAATATACTGCATCAGTTAGTGTAGTTCCACAAAGCCACTTTCCAGGTAGGAAAATCAAGTTAATCTGGACCTGAAAGCAGGGGAAGGATGGGGAAGGGTAGCAAATGCTTTTTAAAAACCAATCTTTTCCACATATTTATTAGAAGTCTGGAGGGCTCAGCCAAGAAAAAGAGTCAGGTGTGCTGGAGACCACTCAGCTGTCAATGCAGTGCTTTCTATGCAGCAGCTCTGTGTTCAGCATGGCTGAGTAACTCACAGTTGCTGACCTTGTAGCTCCCATTTTTCAACTCTACCCTGACAAAACTGGGGTCAACAAAAACAATTTGGCTTGTCTTGATGCCCACTGTAAGACTTTCAAAACAAAACTGTGACACTAACAGAAGTTATATGACTAGACTTTCACAAAATGTAGCTTAACCAATTCACAAATAAATGAGTGGAAAGTTTCAACATTCCCCTTCTTTTTCCAAATGAATAAGGTTGTCTGCAAATGAGATTGTTATTTACAAGTAATGGTTTAATAGCTTGGGCTAATAAATTTGAAAATTAGGCACTGCAGATGCAAATTATTTTGTTATTTAAGTCCGTGTCTTGATCAGCCAATTTTATATTTGATCAGTTGAAACAACAACAACAACAAAAAGGTTTTAATACTTTTGTTCATTCACAACCCTCATTTTGCATGCAACAATGGGCACCAGATTCTTTTAGCAGGGTTACCCAAATAACACCACATAAAAAAATTCAGTTTATGAGCATGCTTAAGACCATGCGGGTAAGTTTTTCAAACCAGACATACCTGAGCTTAAAACACAGCATTAAAAAAACATATTTTACTCTATTCAAACTGTTTTATTTTCAAATGCTTTAAAGACATTTATACATCAGGTAGGTTGACCTGAAAAGCAGCAAAATTGTGCTCCCAGTTTTTCAACTGAGAGTGGGCAAATGAATTGCTGCTCTCTTTGTTAAGCTCCCATTGAATTCTGAGTAGTTTCAAGAATTGTTTATAGAGGGACTCTTACATCAGGATGCCAAATTTCATTTCACTGAGCATGATTACTACATGTACTGTTACTATACAGACATTTATCACAATCACAGAATATTCTGAGATGGAAGTCACCAAGTCCAGCTCTTAGGTGAATGGTCCATACAGACATCAAACCCATGACCTTGGTGTTGTTAGCATCATGCTCTAACCAGCTGAGCTGATCTCAGGTATATGTGCGATCAATTTTTAAAAGATGACTTGAAGATTTCTAATCCAACAGTTGCCAATGCTGGGGAAAATAGAAAGGAAACGGGCCATGTGTATCAGCACCATAATGCTCTCCCTAAGTACCATCTTCTAACGGATAAGGCATTTCTGTGGTCTTACAGCTGAACAGACAGAACTAAGTGTATAGACCAAGGTTGGGGGGATTTTTGTTGTTTTTTGTTCCCTTTGTGCAACATTCTTTTATGATGAAAGACAAGGAACTCTTGTAGCAATGTTATGAGTGGCACACCTGGAAACACTTTCTATTTATAATACTTTGGGCAGTTGGGCATTTTGTAATTTCTGCAATTTATTTAATTTTTATGCATGAGAAGAGTAAAGGACAACATAACAGTAAAAAGAATAAGGAAGTTTTTACTGTAGCATTACTCCAATGAAAGTCTCTGGCCTCCTTGGTCATTCCATACCCCTTCCTAATGTCCTCTGAGAAACTGTGTGTCATACAGAATTGATCACTATCTTTAATTTTGCAACTCAAATTAGGCAGACTAGTGCATATTCCTTTTGCGCTTTGCAGTGGCAAATGCTACTTAATCAGAAGCAAAACTATCTGTCTCTAAGGCATCCCCCAATTCCGGACATTAGTTCAGCTGCAGTTCAGGCTTCTTGAGCAAATATTACTTGATTCAGCTGCAGTGACTCCTCCTCATGCTCTCCTGAATCTCTGACATCTACTCAAACCTGTGTGCATGTTGTTTGTAAAAAGCAATTAGTATATGCTTTTAAACATGGCAGAACTTTGTGCAATCTGCCCAGAGTGTCCCAGTCCTAATATTAAAGGTGCACTGCTGCTAATAAATAGCTTGGCTCAAAAAGTGCCATGAATAAACATGCCAAAGTATAAAGAATCAAAAATCAGATCATGTCTTCTGAAAATGCCAAGTTGCTTTCCACATGGGCCCCAAAAACTCGCTTGTTTAGAACAAACAACTGATAAGAGGAATGCAGTTCTGACAATAACTCTGAAGACACCGGTTGTTAGCCACCCTTAGTAGCTAACAGCACACAGAATTGCCTTCCCATGAAAGGCAAAGGAGAAAGAGGGTTAATTCCCTCTGAATTTCCTCATAGGTGGATCAAAAGGTATGCTTTTACCCTTGGTGCAGGCTGTCATCATCTTATCCATTTACAAGATTAAAATGACCTTCATGAAACCAGGCTATCTTCATTACTGCATATCTTATCCAACATTAACAGATGAGGTTAAACATTTAAGTCTACAGAACACCAGAAGAGACAGCCAGAAAGGACATTGCCATATTGAGGAAAATGGAATAGGTGATTACCTCACTACAGTTACAATGATACAAAATTCTACAGTGATACTAATGCTTTCTAGGGAAGACCCTCAGTAACACTAAAAAGGTTTTATCTGCTTTTTACTTTTTAATTAAAATGCTCAGCTACCATCTCAGGTTTTTTCAGTGGCAAGATGCATTTTTGTGTCTCTTTTATACAGGTCAACATTCCTTCAAAATGCCATCAGCATCCTAAGGCAGGGAGGGTCTGGGAAACGGAAGGTTCTTTACCCCCCTTTTTTTTTTTTCTATTCTTTTTTAATTTGTGTTGGAGGAGGGACATTGATTGTTTTTACTTATACTTTCACAAAATGACCAGAGAAGTTATGGTTTGCTGTGCAAAATGTGTGCACACAGATTTGTGAAACACGAGAATTAATCAAGAGACCCAAAAAAGGGAAGAAATTGGTAAAAGGACAAAGATGCTGGCAATTTTTCACACACCTTTATGGCTTCCTGATATGTAGCAAGATCTTGCAAAGAACAGATCAAATATCAAAACACAAAAATGGCTCAAAAGCAGAGCTCGCAGTTACTCAGAAAATCTTCAATAATTTCAGTCTTGATTGAACACAAGTCAGTAGTGTAAATTTTGTTGCTTTTTTTAGGCAGCACTAGTATGGACAAAGCATTTTGGGAAGGCCTTTTTCTTGGCCAGGACCTGCTGTTCAACTCCAGGAGCATTGTTAATCACTAGGAAACAATTGGCAACCCCAGACTCTCCATACAATGCAGACATTTATGTAGATATCCCAGTCGATTCAACACATATTCTTATACATACACACTTGTTTTGCTCATATACAGGCTTTAGAATACCTCTTCTCAAGAAAACTTTGGCCGCCAACAAGGAATAAGTAGTTGCACTTCCCTACAGATAGCCAATGCCTTCACTTGGGACCTTACCTGCACCAGTCTTTCCAGTTCCTCAAGGAACGGGCTCATCTCCAGGTACTACCACATACATTAAACAAAACATAGCATAGACTTAAGAATCAACTTTTCTGTAAGCCATGCTAAAAGCATTTATGTTTACAGCTTTACACAGTGGCTTTATTGTGAAAAATCAATAAAGTTGAGATGATTTATACCAACCTACCCAGAAGCAAATTTTAATTATTTGCATTCGTACAGTCATAAAAAGTGCATACACAAAATCCTTTAACCACCCACAGAGGCAATTATCCTCACAAGTGCAAATAAGAATTCCCCCAACAGCCAAACTTATAAAGTCATGGAATTAGCTCAGCAAATAACTGATAAGTAGCAAGACCACCCTACTAGTTCTCTCAAAAATTCCCCAGTCTCCATACAAATTTGACAAAAAATAAGTTAAGATGGGTTTAATTATTTTGAATACAATCTATTTTAAAATGCCTTAAAAAATAAGGCCCTTATTTAATAAAACAAAATCCACAACATTGTTCCTTGTTTTTGCTATAAACACACATAGCACCATATTGAATGACTGTTACTTTCATTTGCAGATACCCTGGCCAATAGCTGTAATAAGATTCAACATAAATTCAGGCTGCATTCAACATGACTGCAGCTTTTTCATATGGCTTGGAAACAAAACTTAATGCAGAAATTGAGTTTTATGTCTTTTGGTTGACATGAATTAATTTGTGATTAAGAACACGAAAAGAGATGATTTGATGGCATATATGGTACAGGTCACACATGGCACAAACTGTGCTTATGTCAAGGTTTTTCCATCATAGGCAGTGGGTCATAATCCTTGTTTACCTCAGTTTCACTGCTGCTCAATTTTAACATTTTTAGAGACTCCTACTAAATAACTACTACTAACTAACACTGTTAGAGACTACTAACTACTGTGTATGTACAGCAGAATAATTTTTAACAAGGGAAAATTTCTATTAATAGGAACTTGATCCCCTCAAAAAGGGTTTAAATAGGAAATTTCAATTTCAGTGAAAGGATGTTTCAATTCTTCCAAAAATAATTTTATTCTTACTTAGAAAATGTTCAAAATGTTTCAACTTCAAGATAAATGAAAACATTTGCAGTGTTTAAAACTAAAATGAAGTATTTCTAATTATCTATTCAAGATATTATTAATTTTTAATGATAATAGATGGTTTTCCATTTTTATTGAGAGTCCTCTTTTAAGGAAAGGGATTTTATTTCATATTCACAACCAGTAGGGAGGTCAAAAAGGACACAGAAGTATACTTTAAAAAAAAATCAAGCATTCAGGCTTTTAAAATTAAGATTCACAAGAGTCTCATTAAATTAACTTCAAAGTGATTTCAGTCATACTGGCTGAAATCAGACTGCTTTGTTTTCAAATAAGTCTGTCATATGAACCACTTCACGTTTGCCAAACACCTTATATTGCTGTTCAGGGCAACAAAACCTTCAGCATAGGTATAAAGGACTCAGAAGCTGCTGTGTTGTGACTCATCTACAATTTGCCCAAGGAAATATTTGTACACACTCGGTATTCAGAGAGCAAAGCTTAGTGCAAGCAAACTAAGCAGGCAGGCAATCACAGAGCAGCGTCTTCCCGCAGGGAGCACCACTAGAGGGAAACCGCATTCACTGCAGCTGCTGCTTAGACAGTCCTATGCAAGTACAAAGAATTACAGTACGCCGAGTTACTTTCCAGAGTCACTTTCACCCGCAATTTTGCTTTGAAGATGACGACACCTCAGTAAGTAATGAAATTACTCTAAAACTTCAACCTAGTTTTGCCCCTATAATAGTAAATACGTGTTGATAACAGATGCTTCATTTAATGGATACAATTTGCCACGGAAAAAAATGAGTCTATGGCTTAAGAAATATGCAGAACCATACAAGGTTTTACTGTAGGGCAGAATTTTTAAGCAAATATTACAGGAATATTTATGCACACACTGCAGTAGACCACAACAGTAATAAAGAGGAAAAGAGCTTTTTATTTTAAGCGAGCTTTATATTTTATTAGCTTTCCAGTAATGCAGTGCCAAACAAAGCAAGATGTGGTGGTGACAAAGCTAGAGATTTAATTCTTCTGTTTATTCCTGCATAGATATAATAATACAGATACCAAACCCAAATATCTTCTCAGTAATCCCACTGATGTATCTTACTTGAAGCGTAGATAGACTGTGCTACCAACAGGAAGACAACACTTTTTCTTCCTGTTTAGTTTAAAATCTTCCCATAAATGCTACAAATCACGATGATAGTGAGAAATAGAGGCTGGAAATGAGGCTGAGACAACTGGAGTGAGTTGTATGATGTATCCAACAGACACACATACAACAGCAATGAAATAATTTGACTGTTAACTGCCTGGATGAGATTCAAACTACCTAGAGGGCAAAAAGCATGAATCAAATGTATGGGTCTTTAAACCAAGAACAGCCATCCCCTTTTCCCATCCCCACTCCCCCCCCAAAAAATTCTTTTTGCTTTTGTGATGTTAGTAAGGAACTGCATCACAGCAGATTGGAAAAGCTTGTATCATCCCATTTAGCAAGTGTTCTCCTGCTCTAATTGCCTCTATTACTTCATTAGAAAGGATTATTTGAATTTTGGAATGATCTGATTATTGTTGTAGAGGGGGTTTTTGTACCTTTTTTTTTTTTTTTAATATTATAGTAACAACGTCTCATCTAAATCTGAAAAGCAAGGAGATCAGAAGGCAGGATAAATCAGCAATGTATGTGGCAATACAGTGCCTTACATTAATTGCATGTATGTGTCCTTCAGGAATTTAGAGAACACCTTCTAACAATAGGACAGCACCACTGACTCCCTGTTTCAGAACACTGAAAATAGTGCTAAACAAAGAGACTCCTCTTCCCAAAAGCACATTTGGCAGTTTAACAGATAACTGAGCTGGAGGAAAAACAAAAACAAAAACACACACACAAAACAAACAAACAAACAAAAACCCCACAACCAAACAAACAAAAACCCAACAAAAACAAACAAATAAACAAAAACAAAACAAAAAAACACCCCACAAGTCCTTGAAGCTCCAGTGCCAAATATTGCATTAAAGTGTTTTTTTTTTGAAATGCTGTTTAGGACAAACTGCACCATCCTCACTAACAGCACAGTATAAGGACAGAAGACAGTCCTGTTACCAACACTTCTTTACACCAATACAAAGGGCAAAGAACAACAGCATCACATTTCAGAGGACCTAAATTGCTCTCTCAATTAAGGTACCTTTCCCTGTGACACCTGAGTGCCTGAGGTATTACAAATGCACACAGTTATCTTCATGGTTGCTAGGGCTATGATATGAATTAGCTTCAACCTGCCTCTAAAAGCGTAATAGTATCACAGAAATTACGTCTAACTGATTACAAACCCAGCAGGATTCCACAGAGGGTGCAAAACACTGCAAACACTCTTGAGGTTGAGCTCTCTTTTGGCAATGCTACCTTCATTCTGAAAGTGCCCACTCTTTTTTATGACTTATGGAGTTTTTAAATCCTCCATTGCATAATAGTCAGTATTTATAAGTCTACTGAGAACCACGGGTATACTGTGAGGGAGAACATATAAATGCATACAAACCATACTATTAAGAAGCACAAAGAGCAACTGAAATTTGCAAGTGGAGATCTTGTGTTTTCAGATGATACTAGTGAACTGTGCATGCATAACTGGTAATGCACATTGGTCCCCTCTGCCTGAAGTGAGAAACAATTGAGAGAATGATGGTAAGCGGTACTTGGACCTCACATGGAAGAGTCTTTTTATTTCACTTAAGGAGCCATTGAGGAAGGATCAAATGCTTCTGGAAAGCTGAGGGATCAGTAATGCAGACTGAAGTGTTTAATGTTAAAGGTGTTTAAAAGCTTACCAGTCTCAAAGAGATAGCCTTCACAGGGAACAGAATAGAGACCTCAGCTGCTCTTACGTTTTTAAGAGTCATTGACTATCCTCCCATAAGTAGGAATGGTTACCATGAGATAGTGACCATCTAGTAACACTGACAAAACTTTTGTGACTGAATTTCTTCCTGATATTTAATAGACAGAGCATTGGTATGTATTTTACCTATTTAAGGTAAGCCACATTTCAGTAAAGATTACACATTTCCAGGTTACTACCAGAAAACAAGTACAACCCAGCAAAAACACTTCATGGGGAAGTTCTACTGAATTGACCTATACAAGGAGTAGAGACATAGAAAAGTATCTCCAAATGCTCCTTTGTCCTTTCTCGAGCTACAAGTTAAATACTACTTTTTAGTTGCCATCCTCTGAGTCTTTCATTTTCATCTTAGTATTTGCAGAATTTCTCCTCTTTCCAGGAGATTACAATGCTAATGTAACCTTAAAATAAAGTTGGTGGATACTGCTGACCACATTTTATGAGGCAGAAAGCAAGACAAAGTTGTGTTGCCCAAAGCATCACAGTAAAAGTTTGGGCACTCTTGAATACATGTTTTCCTTTCCCTTTAGCAAATGTTGCAAAAATGAATAAAACCTTATTGGAATTTGGAAGCCATATCTACACACACTACTGATTTTAAAGATTAAGATACATCTAGCAGTCAAGAAGTTGGTTATAAGTCTAGCTACAAATAATTTGTTTAATGGCACTTCAACTCTTTTATGTCCAAAAACCTCTCAGCAATAGTTACAATGCATACTCCTAAAACACCTGGGACTCTGCTGAAGAAATCAATCTGAGTCATAGAAACAAGCTCGGCATTCACTGATGAAAATCCTCTTCCGGTGCTTTACAGACAACCACCAATTTCCAGTCTACTGGTTTCTTTCTACCTGAACTGAGAAACCCAGATGAGAAAGACAAGTGGTATGTAGGCCTACAGGCAAGAGACTCCTTATTTAGGTTAAGGAGATATCAAGGAAGGATCACAGGCTTCTGGAAAGCCGAGAGATCAAAACTGCAGACTAAAGGATAGTTGAGGATTTACAGATAAAGATGACATCTGAGGCAAATATTGAGAACTCCTTTGAAATTCAGATCTTAAAAGTCATAGCTTTCATGTCAGCTAAGGAGCATGTAAAGGAAAAAATGCCCTGGGAGAAGAGGAGAGAATGATAACGTTAAGCACATAGCTTTAAACATACCCATATCTCTCTGTCCTCAGAACTCCCAATAACAAATAGCGTCTAAGATTCAAACTGATGCCATCCCTCTTCTCAAACATACCTCTGAAGTCACTTAATTTCATGTGTATACCTTCATACAAACCCTCTGCGTTTCATACAATATCCAGATGTAGTTCTAATATAGCTAAAATTAGATAGGAATACACCAGACAATTAATTGGAAGGAGTCATCCTAAAACAGCAACAGATCAGGAGAAACAGAAAAGACAAAGCAAGCAGATCTCTTCCCACAGGAAGTAGACTTACTCCTGGAAAGGTACCACTGGTATTAGTGGGTCTCCTTTTCTTGCCCAATACACAAAAAATTAATTCTCACTTTCAGAACAGCAGAGCTCTGACAGCAACATCAGCATACAAATCGTGAACTGAACACAAGGAAGGAAAGTAATTACTTTATAGCTCCTGAGATCAATTGATGCCTGTGCATGTTCATCACCCATCCTGATTACAATTCTTGTGCACCACAGTTAAAATAGTACTAAGTAGCCAGCATTGTAAAGTTTTTAAAGAAATAATAAAATCTAGTGGCATCAGGGTTACATATTAGTTCAAGCTGTTTCAAAGACATTTAAGCAATAAGGTTGTTTTGACTATCAAGCAATAGTATATACGTTGGCCTCTAGCTAAGCTGTGAAAACAGTAGAATTTGATTAATGGCATAAGCTTGTCAGAAACATTTCTCTATAACATCTATTTCTTTCCATTTCCCATGGAAAGCTTAGTGACAAGTACACTTTGTTTTTCACTGCAAGTTTGGAAATAGATCCTTTTGCTGTGAGAAAAGGTTATTTCTTTGTTGGCTGTTTGAAGACATGCAAGAAAACCTCACCCCCAAACCACAAACCTCCCACATGCTCTTTATTTCCTTCACCAGTCGTCTGTTTGAAAAGAAGGTAGTAATTGTTACAGGGATGGGTAGATTATACACACCTCTCTCCCTGTGTATTGTTCTCCATGATGTCTTTATTTCTAGCTGGTGAGCAGCTGGTGTGCTGCAATATTGAGTAAAACAATATTTCTTTAATTTCTATCGTTCATGAGAGCATTGTGAAAATTAATCCATGCATGTTTATAAGGCATTCAGATCCTATCCTGAACAAATGCTGTAACACTACTAACATTTATACAGTCCATACCATCAGCAAATATATAATTTGAAAGCTATCACAGCAGCAGAACATTTAAGTCCTCTTTAAAATGTGGATTTACATATTCTACAATCAGTGCAAGATAAGCACCACAGAAACTAGAACAGACCATCAAGTCCCAAGTGCCAATCAGCTGAGGAAAGTCAACACCCAGGACTGCACCCAGAGTGCCAACACAAGCCATGATACAGATGATTGGCACAACTATACAGGGCAAGAGTTTTAAGCTCTCTGTAGTTCCCTTGATTTCAAGGGGAATAAGCATTCCTCTCAAGAAGGGTTTTGGGAAGCTGTTGGGTTTTTTGGCTTTGTTTTAAAATGAAAAAGGATAAGGTATTTTAGGATGATTCACTAAGATTTGTAATCCCACTGCAGAATCACTCAGGGGAAACAAATGCCATCACTTAGCTCATCACATCCCCAAGAAAATTAATTATATGACGAAATAAGGATTTGATGGGTTATTCAAGGCAATAGCCAAGCCTGAAGAATGAGGATTAGATCTCAGAAGCCTCCTGTTCCTAAATCTCAAAAGTACTAGTTTTCCAGGACTCAGGTTTTTATAGAAATAAAACTTTCATCTGCAAGGGCCATATTAGCCTGATCTCACAAGAGTCTTCTAAAATACTGCATTATTTAACACTCTGCAGGACCACAGGTCAAGTTTGGGGGTTCGTTGTTTTAAGTTTTTTATGCTTTTTTATTGTTAAACCTGTATTTCTAATGGATGCTTTAGATCACTGGTTGTAAACTACTCCCTCTCACTGTTTTGTGAGCTTTTATCAAGTGGAGCATTTCCAACCAGCAGTCAGGGAAGGAGCTGGATGGCATAAGTGAAACTTGAATTGCTTGAGTGACAAGCAATTTTCCCCAGTCACCAGCCTGAGGTTTATCACTGAATGGTTAAAGAAACTTTTAATATGGAAGAACACTTAGAAAAACACTAATTTGGATGCTCCAGGTCTACGAGTTTTTCTCACAACTTAAGCCTTAACATCCAGTTCTCTCCCATTCCCTCAGTGGTGAAAGGCTATGAAATTGCTGTGGTGACTAGAGCACAAGCGGTGACTTTGATGTGTGTCCTGCCACTCACATAGCCTATACCAAAAGGTGAAAGCAGAAGATAACAAAGAGGAGGAAACAAGCCTGAAACTGGATCTGCCTAGCGGTTCTTGAAACACCAAACACCACCACCACCAAACACAAGTGCAAGCCTCAGACTGAGCCTTCGTAGCGCTTCACACCTTGGGATGCAAACTCAGTCACTCTCCCCAGTCCTGCCCAGGTCTGCCCCGTGCCAGGGCTGTGCCACATGTCAGTGGTGCCCCCACAGAGCAGCTGCTACAGGCCCTTCACACAACTAACAGCTACGTCCCTATGACCCTCGCAGCCAGGCTGAACCCCCTCTTTGCTAGGAAGAGACTCCAGGGTTTCTCTCTCATTTATTTATTTATTTATTTGTTTGTTTATTTTTAAAGGAAATTAATTTTGACCTTCCTACACTGCAAAGATTAATTAACAGTATTTTGAACTGACAGCAGTTCAGTTTTAACTAATGCATGTGCACAAAGTCAATGACAGCTTGATTTTCAGAGGTGCTGAATGGGAACTATATAGCACATCTGAAAATCAGATGGAAAGGTGCATAAATTCAAAGTCTCAATAAATAACAGAGCACTGCTATATCTCATCACTAATTCTGTGAGGAGGGGCGCATTTATAGATGTCTCTCGTTCCCTCTCAAGTCCAGTCCTAAAAGTTGCTAAATATCTGTATAATACAAAGCTAAACATTTGTATAATGCTTAATAGCATTAGGTAGCTGAAGTTTTACCTGTAAACCAAGCTATTTGTACAAGCCTGCAAGCAACTAGGTCGCATTTAATATCCTTTAACATCCCTGTTGTAATTTCAAGCAGGTATAGAGGAAAAAAAATGCCAGACATGAGTCAGAACTAAGCGACTTCTAATTTCTCAATCAACATCACTAGCATCACAAAGCAAAAGAGCTTCTAGTTTTATATAGATGCCGACTTTTAATGAGGTATAAAATGCAGACACATGGCTTCATGCAAAGAACAATAAAAAGACTATTTCTATCAGAACAGCAATCTAGGACAACCATCTGGATCAGGAAATTTAGTCTTTTATATTTATAGTCAAATAAGCAATAGCCACATAGTCAAAAATCATGCACAAAACAGCTGCTCTCTCATCAACACAAAGAAACATTCCTTCAGCATGACAAAAAAAAAAAAAAAAAGCAATGTGAAAATGAACCTATCCTGTGAATTTTCTCTTTCATAAGGCACATCTCATTATCTACTGAAGAATGCTAGCTGCTAGAATATAAATACCATGAACATCAGACTATGGCATTAAGGAGAATATTTACACTATATGCAAACACGTTTGCAGAACAAGAATTGGACCACAGTGGTGCTGCCACAGCACAGATCATATTTGGCACCTAAGGAATACAAAGAAGGGGAGGCATTTTTGGTTCAGTGAACAAACTGGCACCATCGGCAGAAAGAAAATTACTTCAGGTCAATCTGAAAACATCCTTGTTTTTTGGACCAAAAATTGCCCCACAAAAGCAACCCAGAAACAGTTTTGTATGAAGTTTTCTAAATTCAAAGCTGAATAGGGCTGAAGTACTCAAACTATGCCTTCTTTGCTGTGGTATTCAGTGGCAAGGTCTGCCTTCAGGTCTCCAAAGTTTCTGACATAAATAAATTCATGGGACCAGAAGGGTCCTGTGCATCCAAATGTAATTAGGAAGCCAGCCACTGTTGATGCAAGACCTTCAATCACCTTTGAAAGACTGCAGTCACGGAAGGAAATCCCAAAGTGACAAAAATACTTTAAAAGCTGGCCTTGTTTTGAGCAGTGAGTTGGACTATAGACCTCCAGAGAATACTTTCCAACCTATGATGTTCTATGAAAACATTTTATTTCATTGGCAATCAGAAGTTTTTGTTTTCACTGAATGGGAAAGGAAGTAATTTCAAAATAAGTTAAAAACATTGAGACATTGTTAAAAATGAAAAGTCAAAATATTTTTATATTAAATGTCATAATATTTTTTTGCCATTTCCTTTTTCATAAATACTTGCCAAGTTCAGACTAAATTGACAAATAGATGCAGTCAACATAAATCTGCATGTTTCAGCTAATAAACTGTTCAAATGAAAACACTTAATCTAGTTGTACTTGGCAGCTGCCTCCAGCAATACTACTGCTGAAGAAAACCCTAAATATTTGTGAGAGAAACTTCTCTTCAGAGAAACTGCATATAAAATTAACTACCTCAGGCAAAGCCTATGGACTAATGTCCCTTTTCACCAGTATTTGTTAAGCTAAAGTACTGACCAACATACATAAAACCATTCTTAGCATCAGATATGGAAACCACCAACCGTAAGTCTGTATCATCCCTCAGGAAGACTGTCCTGATTAATTCAGGTCTATGAACTTGAGCTGACCAGCAGCTTTTCTGTACAATGAGCAGGACATTCTGCAACACACTAAAGGCAACCACCTTTTCCACATAAGTTATCCTTGCGGATTGCAGTCTTAAAATGGTAAGGATGCTCATAGAGTATTCTCTTACAGAGTGATCCCTAAAGAAACAGGTATATTTTGCATATAAATGTCAGTAGAGAAAGAGAGCTTGCCCTTATTAAACTGATTTTGATTTTTATTATCTTCATATCTAGAGATTTGTCAAAAATGCTCCCTACACTCATCATCTGTGTTCATGGGAGAAATGGCTGCTACAGCCCAGTCATGGGCACCATACCACAGTGTAACACAGAGGAAATCACGTCTGCCCTGAACAGATACCCATCCCAAGCCAACCACATTCTCTCTGGGTGCCTCTCATCACAGCAGTGATTCAGTTCAAGCCCTCCTCAGTCACAGGCACTAGATATAAACAGTGCAATCCCTGGGGCCTCTCAGCAAGAGGAAGCCTGGACACCTCCATTTTTCCATATGCCCCCATGCAAAGAAATGGGCTGTATCTCCAGTGTACCTCATCTGACAACTTTCCTCTGGAAAAAAACCACAAAACATGAAGACACATTTCTCCTGCAGTCCTCTCACCCCCAAATACCAGGAATAACTTATAAAGTCAAATTGCAAGACTGTGTAGGGAAACACCTAAACTACCTTACCAAGGCTTGGTTTGCAGCAGTTTTCAGTTTCCTTCCTGATAGTGTGAACCCCTTTATTAACACAATGTGATTTATGCAAATACCCACAGGTAGTACAAGAGGCATTTATTTTGTTATGCACAGAATTTACATTCATTCAAGGAAAAATATTTTTTCTGGCTGCAAGATTGCCATTAATGTTACACAAACACTTGTTTGGTTTTAGGCCAGAGCCCCTATTATGCATGTATTTTATATTCAGCTAACATCCGGTCCCGTGAGGGCAAGAACTATAGCTAAAACTAATTCTCTGAAGAGGTCTAGCCCCACCGTTTGTTGCTGGCATTTGGGGTTAAATTGTAGCATAAGGCTAGCTTCAGTCTGGCTTTCATTAATGCAAAGGTTTCTGCTAGCCACCACTGCAAAGCAATGGAAGCATGTGCATGCGTGTGGGAAGGCATGGTGGGGAGATGCAAAGCAAAAGAAGTCATTTTCCCAATGTGCTGATCTTGAAAATTTGTCTTCCACCCCTTCTTTTCCTCCAGTTTTAGCATACCTTATGTCCATATGGGCAACAATGGATGTGCAACAGAACCACAACTAGTCAGAAAAGTCCTGCCTTGTAGTCTCTCTCATTCACAAAAGATAGAGACCAGATTGAAGCAGTAAAGCATCTCAGCAAATGACTACAGATTTGCAAGGCTCAGAAAGGCTTTAATTACATTATGAATCTCTAAAATACTAGAAATATTTGGGAGTAATATTTGTATTGATAACAACTTAGATATCCATGAAACTTAATCATAGGGAGTCTTAAGATGCAAAAACAGGTCAAAAATGTCTTGTAAAGAAATGCACACAACCAGGACAAAGGAATACCTTGAAAATATATGGATAAGAATCTTTTTTTTCACTGATACTTTCATGTGGAGTGGCACTGAGCCAACCCTACACAGCATATCGATCAGCTGGACATTAGCCACTTGGAGAGCTTAAGCTGCATTCTATCACCTAGGTACACCAATGCAAAGACATTAATCACCAACAATTATGTTCCAAGTAAAAAATTATTAGAAACTGTTAATCACCTTTTAATTTCAAATTATTTTAGAATTATCTTTTCACTTTCTCCTCTCACCTATCTTGTCAAAATAATTAAATTAATCAAATAATGAAGAGGGGAAAATGTATTTCTAAAGGCTCAACATTACAGATAGACTGCATAAACCCCTGGGAACATTCAAAATGTATTCAAACTTGCAAAACTCTAACACATGAAGTTACTTCCAACTGACACCTTACACTATCCTGTCACTGCAGATATATAACAGATATGAGAAGAAATTACCTCAAAGAGCTGTATACTTAAATAGAAATAAACTAAATCAGAGGCATTCCTCTGTTTCTTACAGAGGCATAACAGAACAGAAAGATAGAGGAGTCTGAAGTCCCCACACTCATATTTCTCTGGATGTAACAGATTAACAGTTTTTTCTGACATTACAGCATTATTTAGAGACATCTTGAAAAATATTATGCCTCTCTGTAATGGGTGTTTATCAAAAATAAATGGCTCTTTATCACTCTAAGCACAAGTGGTTTATTTCTCTAGTGCCATTATCATTATTTTACCCCACAGATAATGGTTGGTAACATCAAGGTACAGTTAGGCATCATTAAAACTATCATGGCAAAGAAATATAAACCTCCCATAAATATGTTGGGAGGTTTCAGTACATTCTTCAGAGTTGACTGATGTGAATTAATTCTTCCTCAGCTTCTCCTCTAATTCCTGACAGTCACTGGGAAAAATTGGGAATAATCTGGTTCCAAAATTATTTCTCTCATTGTCTCTGTGCTGCTTTCATTACTATGAGTTGTATCTCTGACTGTTTCCCTACAAATTTATGAGGAATCACAAACTTTACCATGCTGAAAAAGTCTGATCAGTAAAGCACCCTAAGCTTAGTGCTTACATGCAACTCTGGGGAGGCCATGTAAATTTGGAAAAGCTAGTTTGTCTTCAGTTTGTGTATTGCTGGAACTAAATGAATCCTATTTACAGTATCTTTGTGATCCAGGAGTGCCAATCTTGTCAAGAAGGACTGAATTATCTAGGGACCCCAAAATCTCACTGAAGTTTAAATGAAAGTCATCACAAGAACAGCCTACTCTGAAAGCAACATAAGTGAGCTGGTGGTAAATAGGGCTCAATACATCTGATGCTCCCTAGTTTCCTTTATTCTCATTAAGCCTTCTTCAGACATTTATTAGAGCTGTAGTCACTCAGCCAACCTCACATCAGCCTCTACAGACAATTAAAGATCTCCCTGATAAAAATCAGAATAGTGTCTGCTCAGCAGACAACACAGCCCAAACATCTTGTATTCATGAGCAGTTTAAAAACTCACAAGGGGAAAAAAGTTACAATATAAATGTATATTTGAACATCCCAATCAGCTAGGAAAATAAAAGCCTTCTGCTACCTGACCCCACGCCTTTCCTCTTCACCAGGAGGAAGCTTCCATGTAGAGTAAGTTATGCAGATAGATCTGATAGTCAGAAGAACTCAGAAATTGATGACAAGGAGAAAGGACACAAAATGAAACCCCAGTTGCCAAAAAGATCCTGTGTCCACAGATCTCTTGCATTCAAACCCATAAGTAAAATCTCAGTAACCTTCTTTGTGATCAGCTGCCACAATGTCCTAAAGAAAGAGATACAATCTTAAAGAGCCAGGATCTAACACTTGCAGAAGTTTTAGGATTACATTTTCAAATACATTTTGAGAGTAAATGGGCGATAGGTATCACTATGAAGTTTGAGAGGCAGTTTTGCAACCTGGAGGAGCCACTGGTGTGAAGTTGAAGAGACTCAGAGCAAATAGAAAGGCTTCAACATTTTGACTAAACACAGGTGATTTATTTGTTACTGTATGGATAGCCAGGAGGAACTGATAAGCTACAAGCTGAAGAAACAGTTCAGAACAGTCAACTCTATCCATTAAGAATGTGCCATTTCTTCAGCCAGCCTGCCCAACTTGCTAAGAATCAAGCAAATCTCCTTTACTTAGCATCTGATTTTGTCAGGACACAAGAAAGAAAGCTGCTTCTGCCTATCATACCAACACATAATCAAGGTTTAGATAAAACACTCGTATACTAAATTGATGAAACCGTGATGCTTTGCACAACATGAGTTTTATCTTTAGAAATTCATTCAAGCATAGCAAATAAGTCTGGTAAGACTGAGCCATGTGGTCAGGCATTATTGTGCGTAGTTCACATTGACTAAATACACTTATCAATCTATTATTTAGAGATTTAATAAAATCACTGATAAAGAAAAATGCTTGCGATTTGGACAAACTGTCAAGTCATTCCATGAGTGACTACACAGAAGAAGAGTTGTAAAGAAGAAATGACTGAAACTGTCTACTCTGGAAAAAATCCAGAACAATTTGCTTTCAACATTCATAATAAAAAGGGCACAAATGGTAGAAAATGTAATATTTTTAACCCATTTTTGAATGACCATTTCAACAAGCTTATGATTTGCAGATGTAAAAAGGGCTGAAACAGACTTTTTTCTTCAGATGTATTCAATTCTGTGTAAATCTTTCCACACTTTTGGCATGTGTGTCCTAACAATATTGCATAATTTTAGAAAACCAAAGCTTGCCTATGCAATGTTTGATCCCAAAAAACATAAGATCTGTAATGTGTGCTATCAACATAGACTTCCTCACAGAACAGTCAAAGTCCAAAATTTCCAGTTGATTCTAGAGCTGTGAATCTCAAACTCATTTCAAGATATCCTCCTTGACAGCTCCCAGCATCCTTCTATTATTTTTATGTTATGTTTACATGCATTCCTCTAAATTTAATCTCTTACTTAGCTATTATGTTCGGCTTTGATTAGATTTTTCTCTAATAGTAATAGCAAGATACTTACATAACAGTAGTATAAATGTGACTAGTTCCTTATGAGAAAGCAAAACTGTGTTAATTTTACTGGAGCTGCAAGGCATGTTCTCTCAGCTGCTTATTTCCAATTCCACCTAAATGATGTGGAAGATTCAGCTTGCAAGGCTCTGCCACTTCTCACAAAGCTCTGTGAGTGTAGCACTTGATCTCACACCATAGCATCTAACAGTAAGGCTGTCAAGAGAGAGAACTTTGTAAGGCCATTTGTCCTTGTCCTATGAGTACATGCCCTTGTAAAAAGTCCCTCTCCATCCTTCTTATAGGCCTCTTCAAGTGTTGGAAGCTGCAATCAGATCACCCCGGAGCCTTCTCTTCTCCAGGATGAACAGACCCAACACCCTCAGCCTTTCCTCATAAGGGTGGTATTCCAGCCCTCTAACCATCTTCATGGCCCTCCTCTGGACTTGCTCCCTACATCCTTCCTCTGCTAGATGCAGCACTCTACTATGGGATCTTTTGAGAGTGGAGTAGAGGGGCAGAATCACCTCCCTCGACCTGCTGCCCACACTGCTTTTGATGCAGCCCAGGATACAGCTGACTTTCTGGGCTGCAAGTGCACATTGCCATCTCATGTCCAGCCTTTCACCCACCAGCATGCCCAAGTCCTCTGCAAGGCTGTCCTCAATTTTTTCATCCTCCAGACTATATTGTTACTGAGGATTGCCCCAACCCCAGGTGCAGCACCTTGCACTTGGAAGAACTAGCATTACTTGGCCTGGCTAGCATACCTCACAGTACCAAAGACCCACACACTGAAATTATTTTTTATAAAAGTACAGATAGTCTGGAAGACAGATGAGAAGCTGGAAATCAAGAGAGGCACAATAAGTTAGCAGATGGGCAGATAAAAAAGAAGACGATGTACTAAAATAGAAAGTGGTGTACAGTGACATATTAAACTAGAACAGAGGAGAGCATGCCCACAGCAAGAACAATCACTGTAAAAAACAATAAAGATAGGCTTTGAGGTACAAAAGAGATACAAAATAGGTGACAGAAAAGAAAGACTACATGATTTGAAAAGACCCCAAGGAATAAGGCAGCTGGAAGAATAACTAAAAATAATGCTTTGATAGATACATGGTCCAAATATGATATTTGAAGAGGGGAAAAAAAGAGACCAGCACAAAGAGGTAGGAAATTGCTTTTTTAAAGCACAAAGCTGAGGAAGAATAACAAACTGCAGGCCTTCATACTGAAAACAGCATTTGCAAATAACCTCCAGCTCTTCTTCAGAAGAAAATAATGTTTCAGGGTGCCAAACAACAAAGAAAAGTACGGCAAGCAGCATCCTGGGCATTTCTAGGTGGCTCCGCGTAGCACAGGTGAATGTTCAATGAGCTTTCAGATTCAAACACTGCCCTTCCATTCACATAGCACATATAAGCATAGCCATGTCACTGTAACCTCCTCCCATGTACAAGAGCAGACAAAGAACAACTAAATAATCAGAAATGTGCACTACCACAGACATGTATATTTTATTGGAGTGAGGAATGAAAGAGAGGGCTGTACTGACAACACTAACTTGTAGTTATAATTCTATATTAACTGCTGCATTTAACAATTCATGCAGGGATTTATATACTTGGATATTTGTGTGAAAATTTTATGTGGGCTTACTTGTTTTCCTAGGTACACACCTCAGGAAATCAACAAAAGTAAAGCAATTTCAGTTTTTGCTGGAATGGTAACTTCTTTTTACCCCTTTCTTTCATTCATAAAAGTGTCAGATGAAAAATATATTTAAATTACCAAGAACTCAGGTTCTTTCCCCACAAACTACCCAGTCAAGAATCCATCTTTTGTACTCCACATGCAGAACATAAGTCATCTTACTGAACCGTTCTGAAACACAGTAGGCCTCTTCACAGCAGGCTAAGTGAAAATACTACACTGAAGTTGGAATCAAGCTTCAAGTAATTTCAGCAAAGTTGCATTCAGGATTAATTTGGCTCATTATCTCTCTTGTAAAGGTGAACTGACACAGCAACTACAGACACTATAGTACAATGCCCCACAGAAGCATGCAGGAAATACCTTGCCCAGAATTCCTCATCTGAGCTGTAACTGATGTTTATTGCACATTTTACTGGTTTCTCTAACAGAAATGTAGATGTGCTGACTTCTTGGGCCACAAAGATCCATACAATAAAAATAATTGTGACAAAATAGCAGTTAATTTTTCATAACCCATTATTGCTATCTTTTATATTTTTCTCAGGAAAACCATATTGAATGAAACTTCAGACGGTGAGTAGACCCACCACAATGCCGATAATTTATGAAGAACAGACAGAAAACTTGCTTAATTTACTTCACTGAGAAACCATTGAGAGGCTTCCTTTAGAGTTTTGAGTTATTACACATAGAGCTAAAATAATAATAATGTAAATTAGATTGCACTTTAGGAGGCAAAAATAAATAAGAAGTCATGCTCTGGGATCACTACAAAATTAACAAAAAATTAACAATATTCATACTGAAATTAAGTGTTGGACTGCTACCATATTGTTGAAGAGGAGTCACAATAAAAGGGTGTTTGAAATTTAACAAATAAGCTGATTTTAATTCAGAAGACTGTTCAGCATTCAAAATTTTCAAGTAAGGCAAATGCCTTGAGAGTGCCATGAAGCTGACTGATAGTGAGTAGTCCCTTTGTTCTTGCATTTTTAGATGTTAAGTAGGGACTATTTAAGATTTCCTGCAAAGCTTGTCTGGTCTTCTCTTTTATATCAATCTTTCCAGACATCTGTTCAACATCAGCTTTTCTAGGTCTTGCAGCTTATCATCTACCTGGTAGAGAACTGCACCCAGAATGGACTACAGTATTGTACTACAGATTCCACAGCACACAAGAAAAGTGGAAAAAAGAATTATCGCTTCTCCAAACTGCAATAGAACACTTTCACATGGACCTCCAAATCCAAAAGAACAGCCACAGTATAATGGAAAAAAACTGGATGTTCTTGACACTCATATGGCAGCATCCCTTTCAAGACTTGAAGGCAGCTGCCTCACTTTCCAAAGAAAATTACTAGCACAAAGACGTATCTCTGAAAGAGAGGCACTAGTGATTAAAAAAAAAAAAAAAGGGAGAGAGAAAACTGTTAAGTGAAGGAACCTGCTTCATACTCACATCTTTGAATACAAGAGTTCTTCACAGCAGGTGTTTTATTACATGCACTCCCTCACAAGTCAATAGAATTGAAGAGCATGAGCAACACAAATCTCTGGGCTTTACACAACTCTCCATGCAACTTACACATTCGCTCTCTGAGAGCTCTTCAGCGCTTCAGCCTGCACAGCTCATTTACCTGTCAGCCTCCCTATCCCTGGAATTCTCATGAGACTTCTCTAATAAAAAGCAACACATTGAACTGCACACTGAGCAAGTATCCAGTCCTCAGGGGCATTGAATGCATCCCAAGCTTCATAAGCAGATATAAGACCTCTCTCTCCATGGTAACTAGTAACACTACACTTTTGGTACCAATTGTATCTTTTTTGGAGGAAAGAAAAGGATGGTTTAAGTGAAATCACTGGTAGGATTAAAAAAAAAAAAAGAGAAATAAAAAACCCCCACCCCAATGCCTCCACAGCCCCCCCCCCCAAAAAAAAAAAAAAAAAAAGCCCCCTTGTACTGGTAGTAGTCTATTTTCATAGCACTTATTCCACACAATAGATGGGAACCATTTTTGGGCCTTCTAAATACTCTAGGAAGAAAGGGAAAGGCTTTGAAAAACAACCATACCCTTTGAAACAGAGAAACAAGCAATAACAGTCTCCACCGTCAGAAAGAGACAGGCTACACAACTGCAGTTCATAACATAACATAGTTTGGGGGTGGGTTTCTCAATCCAAAGAATTGCCTGCAAGCTGAAAAACTGATGAAAAGATAATTAAGTGAAGCATTATGGGAACACTGAAGAAGGGCTATTTCTAAGTGCCTTTAAAACACAATCAGTGAATGCTATGTAACTATTACTCTTAAGTATAAGAAATTTAACGGCCTCAAGTTAAAACTGTAAGTAATAACAGTTCTGAGAAAGTAAGTAAACAGAAAAGTATCTCTCAGCTTCATCAGAAAATGAGAATGACTGCAAGAATCCAAAGCAATTACAAACAAAAGCAAACCAGGATAATGCACCATCCCTTTCCCACACAAGAAGAAATGAGAGTCCTAGGAGTAAAGCCCCGGAAAAGGGGGATAACCAGGGCCACTTCCAGTTTCTTTTTTCAAACAGAAGTAGATACTGCATAAATACTATACAACATAGAAGATGGAGGAAGTTTAACATCCCTATTGTTGTGCTATGTTTTTCCTTCAGGTTTTTTGGTGGGCTTTCTTTTTTTTTCTTTTAAATTTCTTATAGCAGCAAAGAAAGAAATACCTAATGTAGTTTACCCTAATAAAGCATCAGTAGATCTTTACATGATCTATCAGTACTCTTAGCATGCCATGTCAGGTAAGTTACAAGTAAGTTTCAAAACCCTTACCAAACTTTCTTTTTTCCCAAAGTTCTTTATTCCTATCAATTTTAATGTTTGTTTGGTAAAGCCAGATTGTCAATTCAATCATTGGAGATAGATCTGAGAATTCATGTCTTCATTTACAGATTATACCACCATCCTTGGATGATCATTCTTTGAACAATCTATTCCAACGTTCATTCAGTGTATGTAAACTCTTCAAGGAAAAAGTAGACAGCAAGGACATGTCAAGACTATTTTAGTTTGGGAAATGGAGACTGGCAGAATACAAATAAATCCTTTAAGAAACACAGGTTGATTGTACATGGTGCTTCCCTGTGTGAATAACCAATAAAATCTCCTTTGCTTGCCTGTAAATTAGCTTGCTCTAAGTGACCAGGGAAAGAGATGCCACATTATATTACAAGGACCTCATTTTAATACAGCAGAATATATAATGGCTACATTAACTCCCCAATCCAGAACAATAAAGAGGACACTAATATAAGCCTCTTGTTGGCATGCTGATCCCAGTACTGCTTTCCTTAAAGCCACATCAGGGAATCCTCTCGGCTAGATTCTTGGATTGATTTCTAGCACCTCTCAATGGAATCTGCCAGACATAGCTTGTAAATGAGAAGTGAGCAGTGCCACTGAAGGGGTGGAAGTCCTCTGGCCCTGTGTGATCTGATTTGTCTCTAATTACAGTCTTAAACCGCTTTACCTGGAGAGCTGCTGTAAGAACTATCCAGTTACCTTTACTCCATTTCCTATATATGTGAAAACAGTGAGTTTTTAACAGAAACCTACTGAGCAGCTTCCCAACCCTAAGTGGCCTTGAAGGAAAGCCACAATTTCCAGTTAAGAGTTCCACAATAATGAAAAACAGCAAATTTCACACACAAATTTCACACTTAACAGTACTGCTTTTGCCCTGTGTTTTACTGTATGGTGCAAGAAGGTACACAGAGGCTCACAGTTTAAATAGATTTCTTTATATCAAACGCACTGTGGTAGAATTAGAGCAAAGATGAGAATTATTACTACAGTTTTAATACTAATAGCTACAGCAAAGACCCTCTAGAAGGCTTAACCAAAATTATTGTGCTTTTAATTGGCAGTAGTGTCCAAGCTGTAAGCTCTTCAGAGTGGTTGGAAAGGTAGAATCAAGATAAGAACCAGTAGCAATTAGAAAGTCTTAATTGTTCAAGAGTCAAGAGTATCACACAGGAAGCTTAGAAACCTATTGAAATAGCAAGTAAGAGGCATGGGGTGGATAAAAGTAGACTTTGACCTAAAAAAAATTAACCTTTACATATTGAGCCACACTTCCCTTTAAATGAATTCCAGCAGAACTCAAAACACTTAGCAGATTACACAGCTCTCCGAAGTATTCCCCAACTGTATGTCAATGTTTCATTCATTCTCTTCAACAGAGAAGCAGAAACTAAGTAAAATCTTTAAAATGTTGGAGTTCATAGAGGCAGGAAAATTCTAATGCCTACACCTGCTCTAATTTAGAGAAAGTACAATTTCATTAGTGACTTCTACAGCCTCTAAAAAAAAAAAAATCCATCTTTTACAGGAAAAACAGGAAAAAACCCCAATGATATTAGCCACTCCTGTAGCATCCATAGAAGACCAATTTTCTTTCAGTCACTCCTCAGGTTACTTTCAAGTGTCTCAAATGCCAGAGCAACTTCTCAGTTCACCACTAATGCTGTGACACTGGAGATACTATGCAGAAAGAATCTAACAGTCTTGAATATTGGAATAGACTAAGTTAATCAGCATTATTGTCTCTTTGACTGACTTTCTCCTGTTCACAGAGTTGAAACAATACTACTACAAATAGTAATAATAGAATGTAGTATTATCAAAATTACTATTGTGTTGCTTAGGGACCCCAAAGAATTTAACATTTACTTATATACTACCAATGAAAGGAGGTAAGATTGCTAATAGATTTTATTTTCATTGCAAAACATAAGAAGAAGCAATTTTTTTTTACAAAATTACATACTGACTTCTCATTTAACAGTTGTTGTCTTTGGTCTCTTCTGTATATAACGATTTATACTTACAAATTTCAGGTACTTGCAATGTGATTTAAACAAAACATTACAATTTAATCAGTATTTTGTTCAAATAAGAAAGATTATTATTGAAGTTTTAGTACAGTTATAATAATTATCATTCATAATTCTAGACTTGTTTCAGTAACATCATGAAATAGTAATAATAAAAATAAAATCTGTATTTGTGGTAACTTTCCTATCAGTAGTATACAAATAGCAAGTTACCCTTCATAACATTCTCAACATATACAAGATAGTCAACAGTTCAAGTCAAAGTCACGGGAGACCTGGGATCAACTACTGTTCTCTTTTAAGGCTGTTTATTCAGCTCTACTTCTTACGTATCAAATTTTGGTGTTATGGTGGCAAATCTGGAAGAAAACAACCCATCCTGGACTGAGGAACTCAGAAATTAGTTCTGAAGGATATTATCTTCTCTGAAATAAGAAATGAAATGGACAAATTCGGGTAAAAAGCTGCTCTTTCTGGTAAAGCTTTGCCCTTCCTTACTATCTGTCTGTGAGCATCTTCAAAAGCTGATTAGGAAGCATTGTAGGCAACTGAAAGCATA
Source organism: Pyrocephalus nanus (assembly GCA_038380795.1). Lineage (NCBI taxonomy): Eukaryota > Metazoa > Chordata > Aves > Passeriformes > Tyrannidae > Pyrocephalus > Pyrocephalus nanus. The sequence goes on along the minus strand of CM076265.1, from coordinate 42,181,149 downwards.
TTGAGGCAAATTGTGCCAATAAAATAAAAGCAATCTGTGCATCTCTCTATAAGTGGTCTCGTTATTTCTGGAATAACTTTCAGACTATATCACTGCTGCCTGGAGACTAAATCCACCTACATTTCTGAAAACAAGCATCACTGCTCCTCTTCTCTAGGAAGAGGGTATGACCTGTGCAGCTCTCTTCCAGGGTACTTGCAGCTGCAAAATCAGGTTACAAATCATTCTTAACCAGCACCTAAGATGCTTAGTCCAGTTGAGGCATACAGGATATGTAGTCTTCAAGGAACATACTAGAAACTCTAGAAAATAAATATATGTAGGAAAAAAATGCAACCTCTCAGAATCTTTATTTCATTGCACTTTTTAGTTTTACTTCTTAAGAGAAAAGTTCTTCAATGTCAAAAAAATGTAAACTATTAACAGCCTACTTGGCTCTGTATATTTACATCAGGGAATTAATGAATCAACTGTGGCAATGGATAGCATCTGCTAATTCAAGGTGCACTTTCCCTTCCCTGCAGTTTATTCCTCTTATTAAAACAAGAAGCTAGTTGCATACACATAACAAGTAAATTCCATAAATACCAACCACTATAATATCTTGTCTCAAGTATCCTTGAAGCTCAACTTTGAGGACTGTGGTTACATATTTTTCCCAAAATGGATTGAATTTCTCTTTCCATATTCCTCAAACAAAAGCAGAGCCCACAGCCCATAAAATTCTTCCACAGCTAGATAAGGTGGACCAGAGTATAATGTTAACTTATTTCACCATCTCTCTAAGCCAAATTAGATTAAGTCCTATCACCACAAACCCACATTTACTATCACAACTTCAAATCATTGTCAGTGCATTTGGAAATCTAAACCAACATAAGATGTAAGCTTCCTTTTTTGAATAGGTTCTTCAGTAAGACATCAGTGGGCACCTCGAAGGTTGAGAAGCAAACCTGTATTGGAGCATGCTCAGCAACACAATGGTGTTGGGTATCTACCTCAGTGTCTCTGCCTTAAGATCAACTACTGAGTATCACTTAATGTCCCATATAATCTAGGATTATCTGGGGCATTAACTGTGACATATCTGATACTGTGAAACAATAACATCATGTGATTTTTCTTCTTGAAGTGCTACTTCTGCTTTGACAGCTCACATTGATGTTTGATATGCTGGCTGGAAATACTTGAAATACAGTTTTTCTCAAGGGAAAGTTTTCAAATGTCAGTTCACAAAAGTGATACGCCTGAGGTTGAATGATTTGTTTAGAATGTTCAAATGTTGATTTCATCAGAGTTATAACAAAAAATAGCAACATGTAATTCCTATCAATAAATTAGCCCAAATGACATTCAAACAAAACAAGTCAGAATTTGCTGCCACTACCTCCACCTTTTGTTTAAAAAGGTATGCAATTAGAGGGAGAGGAATTGTAGGCAATTTTCACAAATATTCACCACTCCATGACTCTGCTTTACAAAGATCAACATAGAATCATTTCTACACTTAACTCCTGTCTGCCAGTGTAATATATAATGACAGGAAAAAAAGGAAAAGTAACTTTTTCCACCAAGAGCTAACGATTTTCCTTATTCGCAGTGTAAAGAAGATGAAGTGTCATAATATCTTGAAAGAATAACTCAACTTTTAAGGAAATGTTGAGTTGGTCTCTACCCCTTCATAACCGAAAGGTTTTGGAACCTCTTTCTTAACGAAAATTGGCTTCCACATAAGTTTCTGATTTAAATCTGTAATTTAACAAAGAGAATCTTATTTCCTGATAGGGAACAAGCTAACACACTTTTGAATCCTCATATCATTCTCCTTTAAGAATGAAAACTTTTGTTATCACTAAATATTAGAGGTTTTGAGTTGCCTTTGGAAAAGTAGTAGGTCCCCCTACCACCTTTTTCTTCCTGTTTTACAAATACAGTTTTCAGCTACATTTGACCATTTCCCTACTGAGTTAACATCACTCTACAAATTGGAACTCAACACTATCCTATGTCCCACTTCACTGCTCTATGCTTTTTTTTTCCCACCTTGCCTATGTTAGTTCTGAGGTGGGACTGCAGGTCTCAGCACTGACTGGTGTCCTGCAGCAAATCTGTGACCAGGAGAAGCCAGGCATCACATACAAAAGCAACACAGTTTCTAAGCATTGCTTGAAAACTGAATAACTAGAAAGACAAAAAAAAAAAAAAAAAAAGCCCCAACCAACAAATGGGGGATAGTATCAGTGGTTACTACCAAAAACAGTCCAGTATGAGGATATTTAAAAGAATTTTTAATGAGCTTATGAGTGACTGAACACAGAATTCTCCTAGAGACTAGTTTTTGTGCATTGCAGGGAAATATTTTCTCTTATTACTTCTCTAGTATTACACATAACATTCTGTTCCTCAATACATATTAAAAGGACTGATGAATTATGTCTAGCTTACAAAATACAGACATTAACGTCCATTTTGTGACCAAAGCTGACTTCTGTATATTTATCTGTATGCAAGTACACAGTAATCTTCAAAACAGCAATATAACCTATTCCGCATAATATTAACACCACTATCTCTAAACTTCACATAACTGCATATCAGGTGAAAGAATGTCACATTTTCTTGGGAATAATGACCTACATATGACAAAACAACAAAAATATATCCCTTTTAAGATGTCCTCATCACACACTCGAAGTTAATTAGAAGAGGATAACAGAGAAAAATCTTTTGGTAAATAAATCCACCACCCAGATGGGTCACATCACAGGTGAAGAGTCAGTCACACTGCAGACTACATCTTTGCTCTCATTTACAGCCAATTTCATCACTGAAATTCTCCATAGACCTAAGATAGTGCTCTGGATGTTCAAATCACAAAAAAAAAAAAAAAAACCAACCAAAAAAAAAAAAAAAAAAAAAAAAGGAAAAAAAAAAAAACCCACACTTTGCCCGAACACCTGCCTCTCTGCCTAACTCAGCATCTCAGCTCTGTTGGAAGCTTCCTACCCCTTCCCTCTGGTAAATTATACATAGAAGTGCAGTAAGCATGGTGTGCATGTGCACAGATACACACGCACACATCTAAATCTCCTTTTTGTATTTCTATTGCAGTTTCAACAGACAACTCAGTATTGCCAAAACCATATAGTAGCAGCATTGACATCAGCTTCTGAAAATATCTGATGATCTGAAACTGTTTCTCATTCTTTGAGTAGGATGCATTTACAGGAGGTTCACAAACACTTTGAAGACAAGAGACTACTTCTTCATTTGTTCTGGGAGTGGAAACTTATATCTATGTGGAGACTTTTTATGGGCTAATATCTGCTGTAAAAACTGACAAAATGAAAATTCAGGAGATTAATTATCAAAAGCTCTTGCAGTAAGTTTTGAAGGTGTTTACACATTCACAGTAGTCTCCAAAATATATTATCTCATCACACACTGATCAGATTGTTTGCACTAGCATTTCTGCAACTCAAACAGAATACTTCCCTGTCAAGAGATCCATATACATTTATTTTAAAGATCACTTTGTAGGTGAAATCACTTTTTAGGAACTTCTGAGAGCTCTACATCATTTTATGTTATCTCCTTAAGCTTCCAGAAGGATTTCTAACATTTTCTAGAAGCTGCTGCAACCTCAGGAATGTGAGAAAAGTACCTAGAAGACATCAACATATGGTGTATTAACTGTTTTATTGTTTCAGTTGCCAACAGAGAACTTCTAGAAAAATAAACATGATGCAAACCCACTGAGCAAGGTGTCATATATAGGGTTCGTGTGCAATGAATTATTACAGGTCTCAGTTATGAAAAGTACTGCAGAAAGCTAGCAGAGATTTCATCTTGCCTTTTCCCCACCAACTTCAGCAGTGAACTTACACTGAGTGGTTATACAATCTGCTTCTCAACAACCAGCCATATACAGTGCACTTTAGAAGAATACAGAAAAAATCTAAATATCACCAAACAACCTAATATAATGACATGGCAGACACACACAAAAAAACAAGTACTTTTGAGACTCAAGCTTTATTACTGTCAATATCAACTCATTTCAGTAGTTACAGGTGGAAATTGTTTCCTAATTGACCATCTGTGCAACTATTCCGCTTCACACTAACGCTACAAAGATGCATTTCGTTCTGTCAGACAGTAGCTCCTAACCAGTATTTTGTTACCTTCTGCTCTCACTATTCAATTATTTTCTTCAGGAGTATTTTTGAAAAGTTCTAGTCTAAGCATTCATGACAGCTTTCTTTCAAAATCCCCAACCTACTCAAACACAGTTATTCCTTTTAATTGCCTAAGCAGTCTACAGAGGTAAACTCAATCAAATATTGGAGTATCACCAACAATGGGAGCAACACCACTGCTTATGGATAAGAAAAAGAATACTTATCAAAATTTTAGTATCCCACTGGATGAGGTCCCTAACAGCAGTGACAGGTTTCATTACTTTGAACAAGCCACAGCCTTTATACTATAGGTCAAATCAAGTAAAACACCACAACAAAGGAAAAAAAGCCATCAAACCAAAACTACACAAACTAATGAATAAATGTAGAATTTTGATAGGTGAGGAGAGGGGAGTAAACAAATGCTTCACCTGATACAAACTATCCAGTGCAAGTAAAAAAACTCATCAGAGCACAAACACAAAGCCAATTTTCTCTTTTGCTCTACAAACCTGCAAGCTGTTCACATTTTCATATAGACAACAAAATGTCTTTCCTGTATACCAATATCACTTAAAGTATCTAATGCAAAAAAATATATCATTACCTAGGTCAGCATTTGAAAAGTCTGCATAGGCCTCCTTCTCAGGGTTTGAGTTCCTTTGTCCAAAAATTACACTCACTTTCCTGTGTTTAGTCCAACCTAAACATATTAATTTGCCCATACAGAGAGCACAAAAAAGGCATATATTCCTGAAAAGTGGTGAACATTAAAGAAACAAAAATAACCCCAACCCTTTATTAGCCCATAACTCCTACAAGTGCCTCAATTACTGCATTCTACAGTCAATTCGAATTTGTTCCCATTATGTTTCATATCTGAAGTTCTCTTTGAATAGTCATGAAACTTACATATATAGGCAATTACTTTTTTCCTGTTCAGCCTTCCAAAGCAAATATTTATTGCTATAAGCTGTCTATTCATCCATATATAAAAATGAGACTTGAAGGAGGCTAGAATAGTACTTGATGTCCAGCCCTTTTGTCTGCTTTTCCACAACCTGCATACACAGTCTTCTTCAGACTATTTGGATTCCGGAACATTTATGATTTCTATCAACAATTTCAGTTTACCATTATGGCAGCACACAACAGGACTAGTTGCCTCTGCTTTTACTCTTAAAGCACTTATCCAGTCATACATCTACAAAGCAAAATTAAGTTAGCAAGACACTGGAACATTAAAAAAAAACAAAACAAAATAGACATCATTGCCCAGGCCACATCAATATTAAATTCAGATCAGTCTGCATGAGCAAAATGCCTGTCAGACTGTTCTTTCAGGTATGAGGAAAACTAAACATTGTGTTAAGAAAGGTCAAGAACCACAAAACAAAAATGCATAGATAATGAAACCCTTAGCTCTATGTTTCATACCTAAACTCCCCTTTCCTTTCTCTCCCACTGCTCAACCATTTTTACCATACACACAAAAAGCAGCAGAAACAAAATGTACAGTCAATTTAGTGTATTTTTTTAAAGAATTTAGATTAATTAGTGGCTTATTGCTCTCAGCATTTGTTTCCATCACCATAGTATATCTGCACCCAAGTTATGATCTTAAGAAGCTGCAATTCTGAAGTATCTCCCCATCAGCAAAAGTGTTTCTGGCTCTTTCCCAAGGATCAGTCTCATTTCATGTGTCAGAAGGTACACTGTGGGAGGAAGAAGATGGCCCTGGAAGGCTTGCACACCTTTAATTTCTAAAGGACATATTCCAAAGCTTTTCTTTCCAAATTCCAAAAATGGCTTAGCAATGAACTCTATAATAAACAAACCTTAATCAGAGACTGATTAAGTATATTAACATAACAAAAAAGTTAATAGCCTTAAAAATACACAAAAGTAAATTTAGATAAGATCAAAAGAAACAGCTTCTTAAAACTAAATGTAATTTTGAAGAGGAAGTACTAATTTAAAAAGTTATGAAAGGACAAAAAAAGCAATACCAAAAGCCAGATTAAATAATACTTCCAGGGAAGCAGCACAGTAAAACGAGTCTGCAGCAGTTTCAGCACAAGTTTGTTCCCTACCAATTATCATCCCTCAGATTTACAGATGGGGAAGTGAAGAAGCACTGGGGAGGAGCCCTAGCTTGTCCACTAGTATCCATTTTTATGGAATGTCTTTTCACAAAAACATTTAGGTTAGAAAGGATCTCTTGATCTTATCTAGTTCAATAGCTGTGCTTGAAGAAGGGTGACCTACAGGAGGTTGATCAGGAGGATGTCCAGACAAACAAAAAACCCCAAACAAACAAAAAACCAAACAACAACAACAACAACAAAAACCACCAAAAAAACCATGCCTGGTGTTCAGATGTATTGTATTTTTAAAATCTCTGGGCACTACTGAGAAAAGCCTGGCATCTTTATTCCCTCCTAATTCCTGAATCCATCTCTTGTGCTCTTCTTTATTCCCTTCACTACTTCCCCAAATCCTGCCTGAGATCACTTAAGAGATCTTTACTAATCTGTGAAACCCTCCTGTTTGGTTTTGCTCAGTTGCTTACTTGCTGGGATAGATCATTCTTGAGCTTCAAGAAGGTGATCTTAGAATATCCATCAGCTCTCATACACCCCTCTTCTCTCCATGGCTGTATCCCATGGGATTCTTCCAGGCAAATCACTGAAATGGGGGAAGTCTACTCTCCTCAAGTTCAGGGTTGTGGTCCTGCTTTTTGTTGTGCTCCCTCCATTTAGGATACTGAACTGCATCATTTCATACTCAGTGTGCAGCCAAGTCTGCCTCCAGCTTTCACATTCAAAACCTTGTTTGCACGTATCAGGTCCAGCAGAGAGCCCTTCCTTGTTGTCTCCCTGATCAACTGTATCAGGAAATTGTCATGAACACAAGAAATCTCCTTGGGCCATACTGAGTTGTCCTACCAAAAGATACAGTGGTTTATATTCCCCAGAACCAGGACCTGTGAGTGCAGGGTTTCTTCCTGTTGTTTTAGAGCAGTCTAACCTCTATCTTTCTGATCTTGAAATTGATAACAGATACCCACTCCAGCATCACCCTTGTCAGTCTGCCCACTAGTCTTCACCCAAAAACTCTTGAATGAGTCCCAACTGGTTCCAAGACAGCACACCATGCACACAGCTGCTCTCCCATCAAGGGCAACTCCCTCTACTTGCTTTCCCAACCTGTCCTTCCTAAAAATGCTGTATCTCTTCATTATAGCCCTCCACCAGGTAAGCCATCCCATCATGCCTCCACAATCCCAGTGAGGTCATAGCCCTGCTACTACAAAAGGACTTTTAACTCCTCATTTTGGTCTCAAGCAAATTGCTGCAGAACTGAAACTTGCCACACCTCCCCAGGAAGCAGCAAAACACTACCCCATATGCTGTCAATGAGCATGGTAATACCCAGTGACTTCAGCAAAATTACACAAGAAATATCCTCTTTTGCAAGCTGCTAGCTCAGTCAGAATCACACCAATAAATAGAAGTAGCACAGTGTATTACTGATGGTTGTAAGTATCTATAAATAGAGGAACCTGGCAATTTCAGAATGGGAAAACAAGAGAGGTAATAAGACAAAATGATGAATGAAGAAAGTTGAGACCTAAAGCTCATCAAAAATGTGATAACATCAAATATACCCTACAGTCAAATAGTCAAATATGTGTGAGGGAAAACAGATAAAATATTTGGTTTATGTAAGGGACGTGACAAGATATGAAGAAAGATAGAAAGAGGAAGAATACTTCCCTGACCTAACAGACAAAAAAAAAAAAAAATACAGATTTGAATGGGTATTTGCACATGCTCCCTGCTAAAATGAGTCAGTAAAATACGGCATGTGAGAGGACTTTCTGCTGCTCCACAAGAGCAGACCTCTGGTTTTTCTTCCAAGGAATGCTGAAGACACTGGATTAAAGGACAACATAACAACTGTCAATTTAAACAAGACAGCTGGATTCTTCTCTTATAGCAGATGGTATGTGGGATATAAACTCTTTCCTATACACAATTTTAATTAAAATTGGAAAAAAAAAAAAAAAAGAGAGAGGAAAAGTTATGTTTGATTGATACATTCTACAGAACTATTTACTGTACCCTCCTACTCTCCAATCTCTGATGTCAGCTCCACATAGACTTCATAGAAAATGGCTGTTGCACTGCATGAAGGACTGTACATCAGAAAACTTTTCTAAAACCAGAAAGCTTAGTTTTCCTTATCAAAAGTTTTCCCATTTCTCTTCTGAGGCAATGTTTAGACTGCAGTTTGTGCTCTCATGATCACATCAGGGCCATGACTATTGCCTTAAGTACTGGTAACAATCTGGCATCGGCAGAAGGCTTTTCACTATAGACCATCTACTCACAGGTACCTGCCTTTCCCCCTCAGCAGCTACTGAGCTTTGAAACTGCTAAAAAGGGAGCACCTCGGCAGTACAGCCCCATGGCTTCTGCTAGTAATCTGCAAGGCATTTTCTATGCAGTCTCTATGCTTGTCCATATGGTCTTCAAGGCCATGAGATACAGAAAGGCATCATGCTGCAGCAGAGGCTCCACAGTTTTCCTCTGTCTGCCACATGAGGGTCCAAAGGCTCACCACTGTGGCGCCCCAGTTTCTTCCCTGGAAATGGAGCAGCACTCTCTTACTAGCTTAGTTTCTAATGTGATCAACATGCAGAAATGTTTTTGTAAAGCAATCTGAAGTTCTGTATTCCTATGACGAGGGAGACTGAAGTCAGCCCACATTACTCTCAGATAATAACCTTCCCCTCTGTATGAGAATCAGACAGCATCAACCTCACATTTTTGCTGTGCAAGTATAAGTTTCAGTTAATGAGCTAAAAGATATGCTCTATTAATTATGAATAATGTGCATTCAAGGGCTCACAGTAGAGCTGTCGGAGAGCAGCATGCACATGAAAGTGCTAGAAATCTCTGCTATTTACATGCTATGGTGCTTTTAGCCCTGCAACAGTAAAACCCCTGAACTGCTACCATGAAAGACCAATCTCAGTTTCTATTGAACATCACTGCAGAAGTAATATAATGGGACAACAGAATAGAGGGAAAGGCTCCAATTGTTTCTGAAATTTCAAGAGATCAATAGTATTATTTTTTATAGATCTTATACACATACATATGAAGTTCAATTATAACTCAATATAGATTACCTCTTAAGAAAAAACTTGTGTGTTTTGTCATGTGGTTTTGGTTTTTTTTTGAGGGCACACAATCTGTAGGAAAAATAAATGTAATTACGTGATCAATGCCTTCAGAGAGCCACTTCAGTTTTGTCTATAATATTACCCAGTGAGGTGCCATGGTACTGCCCGTTATACGTGTTTTAAAACCACAGCTGATGTCCAGCCAGGCAGACACACCTGCTTGTGTTACCTCGCTGCTCTCAGCAAGAGCGCACATGGACCCTGTGTCACTAGATGGAGCTCATCACCTACCAAAGCTAAAACACGGCACTGGGTCATAAGAAGGCAGAAGTTGGAGAAATAATGTAAATCACAGAAATTTATATTCACGCAAGCTATTTAGGTGGTTTGCTTCCTTGTTTCATCTTTTAAAATGTTTACGTATGTCCTTAACCACAAATCTCTGCAGATCAACAGGACATAGAGAGAGGAAATGGAGGAACAAGGTAAGCCTCCTTTCTCTGCTCATTCTAGTTTATGCATATAAACCCTACAGTTATCTGATCCCCGTGCATAGGAATTATATCTTAACAGTTTCTTTCTGGGGGTAATATTTTTCACTGAGGCAAATCCAAATTATGAATCCTACTGTATTAGATGAGAAAATTGAAATTTAGAAAGCTTAGGCCCAAATCAAAATTTGAATTGACTTTGAGATCAATTCTACAGTTGCAGTATATATTTCAAACATTCCAAGCTTGAGCTGAAATTACAAAATTTTCAGGTCCTACAAAAAATTGAATTTCACTAGGCCAAATATTCAAATGAATTTACAAACTCTCATATATTTCACTAGCAACCAACTGTGAATAATCTTTAAAGAATTCACACTTAAATGATCTCCTTGAATTTTATAGGTTTGCTAGTCTTGCAAAAAGATCGAGGTATCCAGTCTTTTGCCTAAATCATAAAAAGATCTTTTCTTAATATTAACAAAGATAAATGGCTCCAGAAAGAATACCTATCTACTCTTGAAAGACCAGGATGCAGGGATGCAGTGTAGTAAGACTTGTGAAAACCAGAGACTCATCTTCCCTCAATATGTTCTTTATCTGTGGGTAGTTGGAGAAAAACACACAGGTGAAAAAAGGCTTTGGTGCTATTCTGGACTGCAAAGAAACAGAAACGCCAAGAGTAGAGAGGTTTCTAAAATAAGATGACTTTGCTTAACAAGTTGATGCTGTCAAAAAGATTTGTGAACAGCATTCCTTGGTTAACAGACAGCTTTGCAAATGCTCATGAGGCCTCACTTGCAGTTTGCACATACGAAGTGTCTTCCAGTGACTTAAAGAACAGTGGAAAGGACACACCGTGCAAGAAGGAAGTAATGTCTTTATTCCTCATGCACTGCTGTCGTAGCAAAACATTCCCCAGACTGCAAAACATGTAATCAATGGTGCTTGACTTAAGGGTCACCCAAACATAGGTGACCCTTCTCAAAATCTGACAATCAGACTAGGGATGATATTTCAGACAGAACTGGCTTTCACTGGTTAGAGAAGAAAGGTGAACAAAACTCAGGAAAGCATTCAACAGTGGACCTCTCACTTGATCCAGTGAGTCTGCTCACAGTATCCAGTGCCTAAAACCAGCCAAAACAGTCACAATGCAGGTACAAATGAAAGTATCTGTAAGCAATCACAGAGTAGTCAGATCAACAAGAGAGGAACCTCTGTATGTGAGAAGCATTTTCCAAGCCCCCAGGATGGAAAGACTGGAATAAAAATTAAATGAGTGCAAGTCTCATGTGTCCCCTATGTATATTCCATTAAAAGAAAATTATAACCTAATCCTAGATGCACTTTTATCCATGTGAATTTTCTATTAAAGAGCTGCAGTTAAGCTCTTTGCCTTGATGCTGTCTTGTGATAATGGGTTTCAGTGCTTAGTTACAAAACATGACAAAAGTATTTTATTTTATCAGTTATTGTTGGATCTCTTGCCTTTTATTCTCAGTTCCATTTTTGGGGTTCTTCTATTACTTCAAGAGAAAAAGAGCACCCCATGCATCTCATCACCATTCATGATGAGTAACTCAGTCATTGTCTGCCACTCACACCCTATCTAATGGATATATTCTTGATACCTCCTAGGAATATGACTTTGTTGCCAACTGTTTTATTATCGCTTGTTTCTGAAAGAAAAACAAGAAAAGATTATACTGTCAGAAGGAATTTTCCTATTAAACAGGTAGGTAAATACATTTAGAAGCACAGAATACTGAAGATGAATAAGGGGAAGCCTGGTTGCATCAAATAGAAGGAAATGCCTCACTGGGGTGCATACAAACAGTGAAAAACAAACTACAATCAAACGTTAAGTACAGTGAGAGTCTACATCTTGCAGTGAACTTGCAGCTATTAAACAAACAAGCTCTAATCCACTTAATCCACCATGCTATTTTCAACTATGGCCGTTGCCAGAGGCAATGGCATAGCTATATGGAAGATCAAGAGTAGTGCACTGTTTTATACATAAGGTTTCTTTCCCAATTTTTTCTTATTAGAGATTGACTAAGAAATATGAGCCATAATATTCCCCTCAAACCTCTATGATAAAGAGTGAAATAGAATCAAATCATCGATACAGAAAACTGAGAATTCTTTGGGGTTTGAAAGCATCAAACTGGACGATTACAATAGTTTAACCAATTCTTTGAAAAGTATTTTCTTGTATTAATTTGGCATTTTCTATCCTTCCATTTTTACCAGGATTTTTTTAGGGTTAAATTTGCTTCATAAAACTGTATTTCCTGTATCATTCATTATTTTAAATATTTTGGTCCTTCCTTACTTTCTGTTGAAAAATAGTTAGCTTTAAATTTCAAAAATGTTTTTCATATCTTATCTTTACACAGTCCACAATATGAAATATCTTTTTTTTTTAATCTAGAAACACAAGTTTAGATTTTTCAGAAATTGAGAACTAAGTATTTGTAGAAGCAAGTAAGCTGACATAGCTCTAAAATTAGAGAATCCTTTGCTCACAAAGTAATGATTCAAAGCAGTTGGAAATTTGTTCTTCTGCAACTAACTAGAGGAAAGAAACTAATCCTAAAAAAATTAAAAAGGAATAATGCCTTTTAAATGCCTTGCATCTCTCAAACTCTGCAAGTTTTAAAATCAAATCCTAATTGTTCTGTATATTTATACCTAATAACTAGCTGCAGTTTTGAAGTGGATTTTGTCCCTATCTTTTCTCCTCCTCCTGTTTAAACTGAAACCTGTAAAGCTCTTCCAAAGAACAATTTTGATTACTCCAGCTCCCATGGATTTTTTTTCCCTCCTCAAGGGAAATAAAGGGCAGAGAATAAAGCAACCTTTCTTGGCTTTTGTTTCAAGTCAAAAAAATATTAATAAAAGACCACAGAGTGCTGTGAAAAGGAGAGAAAAATAAATAAAGTTGAAGAGAGGCAGTAAAAAACCCCTGCAGTACTGTTGGCAACTATCCAGCATTAACACATGCAGGAAATAGGAAATTTAAATATTAGGTAATATTTCAATATTACTGCTTTTCAGTCTATTGTTCAGTTTCCTTTCTCCAGTAACCCGTCTCACTTTATGTCAGAGGCACGAGAGGAGAAAGATCCATTCTGTAAATCACAAGATAATTTCTAGCCAAAGTTCTCAGTCCTCAGCCTGCTTTCAGGGTTGCATGTGACAGCTTGCCACTGCTAGACATCAGAATCTCCAGCAGCAGAGTGTGGGGAGGTCTTCCTGACCAGCTCATCCTGCAGCATGTTACTTCACCTCCAGAAAAGGGTCCTTTTCGATGAGAAGGTCTCTATAAACTCAATTCCTTGAAACCTAAACCACAAGTCTAGGTAAAAGCTTTATTTCCATCAAAAGAAACAGCTATATCTACCCTGAACAGATACCACTAGTCAGCTAAACGAATTCCAAAATACTTATACTCCACTGGATAAATACACAAATTGCTTCACATATTACTGAACTGTTTTTAAGTCCTAAGTGAAGCATAAAGCAATACTAGAACATAACATGGCAAATAAAGATTGCCACCGCTCAGAGTAAATGAAGAAGGAAAAGCTGAAAATTCAGAGGTGAGTGTTACCACCTATTGTTCCTTTCCTTGACGAATGACAGTGAACAGAGCTAGGTTTGCTTTCTCAAGCCACACAGGTAGCTACTGAATCAGAAGACAGTCACATGGTATATGAGCATCATTGTTCCAAGCACTCACCATATCAAATCATATTAAAAACATCTTTAAAAATATAAGGTGCTATTACTATCTAGATTTCTGCAGTATCCTCAGTAATGACATGCTCTTCTCAGGAGCACCTAGCTCTACTATATATTTACCTGCTGTCTGCCCTAGCCTTGCCAGGCTCATTAAATTTAGTTAGCACAACATACTGCTGCCTAAGATCGTGCGTCTTGCACCACTTAAAACATGCTAGTGTTATCCAAGACACCTACACAGGACTAGCAAATATTACAAAAAAGGACATGCTTTTCTAAAGTGCCAACTACAGGCCAGGCAAGCTACCAAATTTAAAATTAATTTAAAATTACTCTGTACACCTACAGTCAATTGAATCCCATCTCTATTCAGCTATCCCAGCTCACAGTTCGAAGAGGCTGGAGGCAACCCACACTCCTCCTCTGCTTCTCCAGCCCGTGGCACTTCTCCCACTGAAGCACCAGTGAGAAAAGTTGCTGCTGAACAAATGAGATGACTAGGCTTTGGGAAAGCATCTCGTGGTGGAAGACAGTCCAAGGAGACTGCTGATGTTGACTGTTGCTTTTGAGAGGGGAAAACCTGGAAGAGATGAACAGGGTCCTCTCAGCCATACTTTATTCTGGGAAAAAAGTAGTCCAGACAGAGGTTTCCAACATAGGAAATCCACTGGTGCTCAGGAGGTCTGGCCAATGACTGAAAAACTACACTCCTCATCTAGGCCAGTGCTCCAGATTCTGGTGACATAATTTAACCTAATGATAGCACAATATGTTTTATGCACTGGTAGTATGAAACTCTAAAAACACATGGCTCCACAGTCAAATGGAAAGCAGCTGGCCACAGTATCACCAACAGCTTTCACCAGCAGCCCTTCAACTTACAAAAAATACAACTTTTGAATCATTTCAGCCATGCTCATAGACTACCTCATCTGACAAGATTACAACTCCAGCAGGAGGAGCTGTAAACAATTTAATGGATAAAAATATGCAGTTTCCCACTCTGAATAACAGGCTTGGAAGGAATCACAGTGAATTTCAACATCACTATACCTTCGCACTAGGAATAAAGTGAGAAAGGCTTATAAAACCACAGGTCAAATTAGTCATTCCAGTCCCATCCACATGTTTGCTATCCTAGTGGAACACACAGTATTTTTTTTTAATGGAAATTTAAATATTTCTTTATGAAGATTAGAATTTTTTGTTTGTTTTAATGTAAATTCCTTTTGCTAGAAGAAATGCAAAATAAAGTCTAGTTTTTGTCAGCACCGGTCTGGAAACAAGCATAAACCTGTTGTATTTCAGTCCTTCCATTTTTGTCTTAATTTCTACATCTCTTCTTTGAAGTCTAATCTGAAGAGGAGAGTTCTCTACTCCATAGGAGGGTTCATTACTCCATAACAAGTACTAAGATGCAAGAAATCCTCCTGCCTGCAATACAGATTCTTCCTCCAGTTCTCCAAGTGCAGTATTTTGTTGACAACTACCCACTAAAGAGTTCAGTTTGAGTTCGCAGATCACTACATGCATGGGTAACATCAAAAGCTACTTAGGTGATAACGGGACTGGTAAACTTGGTAGACTGGAATCTGCCCAACTGGGTATATATCAACCATCCAGAGGGGCCAAGAATGGACTGTACACTATCATTCTTCTCATAGAAAAGAGCATGCTGTGAGAAACAAAATCTTCCAGTCTTTTGCACATCTCAGGAGGAGTAATTTTAAGTCCCTGGGATCCCTGAACCAGAACAAAGACACAGCTCTAACAACATCCAGATTAAGAAAGGCAGGACATAAACTGAACTTTATTACCTCATCTTAGAGAACATGACCACATAGGCTAAAATCCAGGTAACTGTGTGACAACATCTACTGTGAAAGCAGATATTTACAAGAAGTTATCTATAATGGGTTGTTTATTGATGTACTAGAGACTAAAATCTCCATGTAGTACACTACCCTGCTAAGTCTACCTGGCTTGAACAAACATTAATTTAGTTTTATTGTTTTCCTGTTATTCTCATTTTAAATTACTAAATAGCTCTAGGGATCTTTGGTTTTGTTACCAATTAAAAAGATAAAACACAATTAAATATACATGACTAAGGAAGAACAATGAATTTCTCCTTTTTTCTCCCAAATGCAATTTAAACCAAACAAGAGGCAACAAAAGAGTGCCCACTGAAATCTCTCATATCTCACAGAAAATCAGACATTCTCTAAACACCCAAACAGTTTCTAAATTTAAGTAAACAGCATGCCCAGTAAAATCATGGACAATAGCAATGCAGGCACACATGAAAAGATGGCTGTTCCAGACAGATGCATATGTCCCAAAGCTGTGCAGTGTACAGAGCATCAATGGATCACCAACAAAGTAGGTACAAAATCACAGCAAAAAACCACAACCAACATCTGTATACCACTCATAACTGAGCTACATTGATAGGGCACATGACTTGGTTCTGTATCAACTTCTGTTTGTCTCCATCACACTCCATGGTGAAGATATCCCTTCAACCTAAGTCTCCCCTACATTTCTGCAGGTTTTTCACATAGACCTTGGCTGAGAGGTAAAACTTATTCCACATAAAATAAGCACTAGTGAAGAGAAGTATAATATGAAACTTTAGGATTGGGGTGGGGAAGGTGGGGTGCCTACCTTCTAAGCAAACATTCTCACAATATTTGTAATTGGAAGTAGTCAGCAAGGAATTGTTAAGAGTACATCATGCCTGACTAACCTGAGAGCCTTCTACAGGAAGGTGAGTAGTTCAGGAGGCCAAGGGAGAGCAGTGAACGTTATTTACCTTGATATAGTAAGGCCTCTGACCTCCTCTCTCACAACATTCTCATTGGCAAGCAGACAAAATACAGATTAGATAAGTGCATAGGGAGCTGGGCTTAAAACTGGATGAATGAGCAGGTCTAGTCAGTTGTGATCAGCAACAGGAAGTCAGTTCGAAGGCAAGTTGCTAAGATGTACCCAGGGACTGTTCAACATCTGCATTCATGACCTAGATGATGGTAAAAAGAACACCCTCAGCAAGGTCACAGACAACACAGAAGGAGGATTGGCTGCAGACAGATGTGCTGCAGTTTGGAGGGACTTTAACAGGCTGGAGAACTGGGCTGACAGGAATGTTGTGAAGTTCAGCAGTTGGAAATATGGTCTGCACCTAAGGAGGAATAGTCCTGGGTATCAGTGGCTCCTTTTCAGCAGGTTGGTCCCAGCAGCTTTTCTGAAAGGGACCTTGGGTCATGCTGGGCACCAAGCAGCACATTAGCCAACAACATGCTTTTGTTACATAGAAAGCCTCCTGTGCTGCCTGAGAGAGAATGTTACCAGCTGGTGGAGAGAGGTGATCCCTCCCCTCTGTCCAGCACTGAGGAAGCCACATTTTGAGTGCTGTGTGCAGTGCAGGGTTTGACAGCACAGGGAAGATATAGACTTATAGGAGCAAGCCCAGCACAAGGCCATGAAGATTTAGAGACTGGAGCACCTTTCATGTGATGACAGGTTGAAGGACCTGGGACTGTTCAAGCTGGAGAAGAGAGGATTCAAGGAGGGGGTGGGGGCAATCTTATTAATGTGTATAAATATCTGATGGGAGGGAGTAAAGAAGACTGAGCAGTGGCCAGTGAAGAGAGAAGATGCAGTGGGCACAAACAAATTTGATCTGAAAAAAAAATCCAAATAAAAAATCCCAACCAGCCAACCAACAACAACAACAAAAAGGTGACCATGCCATTATATTTTCACACACTTCAGTGGAAATGAGGTATAACAGATGTCTCTCCAACAAAGCACATGCTCCTACTAGTACATTTCTTTCTCCGAGACAAAGTTAAAGATAATATCTTAAAATTGGTGTCTCTAAAAAACCAAGCCAAAACACTGCTTACAAAAATTATTTAAAGGTACCCTGTCTCTGGGACAATAGCTTGCTTTGTATGGTCAGTGTTTTAACAGCTACTTGTTGCCCAGTAGATCTATAACTTTCATCTTCCTTCCCTGATTATGTTAGTGTCATTATTAAGGCCACTTTTAATGAAAATCCCATTTTTCTAATGATTTAGCTGCAGCCACCAAACACCACACTCTTGGCAATGAACCATCCTATTAATACAAACCAATGACTTTCTCTTTTTGTCCTATATTTACATTTTCACAGGTTTTGGGGTGTTGAGTTCTGTTTGTTTGGATTTTGGTTTTGGTTGGTTTAGTGTTTTTTAATAGAAATTAAGTGTTCAGGATCATATATGAAATGGCAGTGACAAATTGGGTTAAAAACATTCTGCTTTTCTAGTCTCTGATTAACTAGCAAGGAATGAAGCAGAGATCGGTGATTTTTTAACGAAATACATACAGAAAATGGCTTACAAGCTTTACAGGACCCCACAAGATCTTTTAAGGCTTACATTCACCTGTAAGTACTGTCAAGTCCACAGGCAAATTTGACAGGAGACACCCTCCTTGCTTTCAGATGTTAAGGATAAGAATGGGGGCAGGCGAGGAATTCACCTTACCTTTTCCGGGTGGCAGGGAGAAATTCACCTTACCTTGTTCAGAGGCATCCTTTGATGGTGCTTTTTAAAAGCATTTTACATGGAGTTAAGTTTTCACCCTGGAATATTACTGAACACATACTTACTTTTGGTGCATATGTCCATTCCTCCATCCCCTATCACACATTTGCTTCAGGAATAAGAGGCATCAGGCATAGACTATTAATCAAAGTAAGAAAGTACCAGAAAGGTCTTTCAACAGGAATGGACAGAAATCAGCATAAAATGAGATTTTATTGGTAGGCCGTACCCACAGACATCCACAGCAAACATCTTTCTCTTGACGGACACATTCTGTTTCATCATAACCTTCCCATTTCATCAAGCATGGCTTACCAAAACAACCTCAGATGCTGGGAGTCTTCTTGCTTTTTTTATTATTTTTTCTTTTCTTTCAAGTGAAAACAAAAGAAATCCAATCTAGACATGCAAGACAAACTAATTCACAGCAGCACAAGCTGTATCACTTAGTCAAAGAAATGTTCTAAACACCTGTTTATGAGCAAAACCAGTCATAAAAACAGCTGTTAGCAGCAAACAGAAGCTAACAACAACAATTTCCCATCCTTTTCCAGACACATAATGACATTTAAATCACATAGCATCACAGAAGAATTGTATAGAGCTGATGGTAATTGACATAATTACTTGTATGCATTTCTCCACTACACAGTGTTGTGCTGTAAACCCAAGCATGTTAAAAGTAAACAGAGCTTTTGAAATCCTATAACAAGAGTACAGCAATCCCTGATGGATTCTTTTAACCTGTAGGTGGAAAGAAAATAACTATTTCAAAGTTTTAAAACTCTAAAATACATAATTTAAACCTCAGGCAGACACTGCAACAATTAAAACTTAGCAAATTCTTTTTTGTTAAATGGGTTCAGATCAGAGAGGAGATGATATGCAAACAGGTAATGAATGTTTATGTGATTAAAGATGAAGACAAAAAAAAAAAACACTGGGGAAAATATGCAAAGTCATATTTTTCTCTTTCTTGAAAAAAAGTAAAATCTTTTGCCTGCAGACCTTTGATGGACCAGAGCAGGAAAAAACCCACATCAATAGAATATCCTATATTAATCATGAAAGAATGAAAAGAGGGCATCCTCCATACACAAAGAATGAAAGTTCCAGAGCTATCACTTCTTCCATAGACCTAAACTTTCCAACAACACTCAAGAGATTCCTTTTTGACTCTCCACTTGAAAACTTTTGGATCCAAAATAAAATAAGTGGCAGTGAGAAAAAGCCTATCACCCACAGTGTAATAAAAAACCACTAAAAACCCCAACCCTCCCCCACTACGATACATTCCAATTTGGCACAGCCTTTACCAAGACTTCAGATAAGTTGGAAAGATGCCATGGCTCTTTCCAGAGCCATAACTGTTGACAGATGGGAGATGTCTCATAAGCACTTTTTAAAGATTAAGACAACTGGGCATTTTATTGCTCTACGTAGCTCAACCCGAGCTGCTTCATGTAACTTACAACCTTTTATTAATTAATCCCTCATCCTGGTTCTGTATGTTAGCAATTTATTGAGATGGCACACAGGCCAAGATAAATTTGTATATCAGATATTTTGTCAACAGATATTAAATAATATGTTCTCTCTTAATTTGCAAAACAGCCTTTCTATTAAGCAAAAATAGGAAGCCCAAGTGACGTTCAAGCTCCACTAATGGGGCACTCATTTCTTCTCCCCAGGCACAACACCTGGTCTTCAGAAAGAAGGGAACCAGGTCACATGCTTCTAATAACCTAGACAAAGTACATTTAACTCTATAGTATAAAGATAGCTCATGTTTCCTACTTACTATTCAACCTTAGATATACTTCAGACCTCTCCCAATGCAATGTAACAGTGAAAATGAAGTTTATCCAGCACTGGAGCAGTGGGATGGGAGGAGACTAAGAAAAAGGTAAAACCCATGGGTGTAAGTAAGAACAGTTTAATAATTAAAATAAAGTAAAATACTCTAATAAAAGGAAAAAGAGAGAGAGGAACAAAATGCCAAAACCTCTAAGTGGTTCACAATACCATCATTCATCACCCACTGATCGATGCCCAGCCAGCCCCCAGCAGTGACTGGCCCCTCCCAGGCAAGTCCCCCCAGTTTATATACTTATATTTATATATAATTTATTTAGTATATATTTATTTTATGGTATGGAATATCCCTTTGAGCAGTTTGGGTCATCTGTCCTGGACACGCTCCTTTATAGCTTCTTGTGCACTTCCTCATTGCCAGAGCATGGGAAACTGAAAAGTCCTTGACTTAGGGTAAGTACTACTGAGCAAGAACTAAAAACACCAGGGTGTTATTAACACTGTTCTCATACTGAATCAAAACAACAGCTCTTTGCCAGTTACTAGGAAGAAAATTGACTCTATCCCAGCTAAAACCAGGACAATTCCAAAAGTCAAAACCAATGTTTTCATCTACCTCTATCTTAACTTCTCATGACAGCTACTACATTAGTGAAATAAGCTAATTACCATGCATTACAGTCTGGGTTATCAAGTGCACTTTTACAGTGTAGAAGCTCTGTTTGTTTTAATGCGGAGTCAGTTTGTGTATGCATTGCACCTTCTGTTCAAGAATATTAGGCAGAGACACATCAACTCCTTGAAAAATTGTTCTAAAGCCAGGAAAAGTAAGAAATAGATGAATTATCTTTCTAATGCCTTGTCAAGTTTTTCATTACTTGGTTTTAAGGGCTTTGACTGAGATCTTCCTGATGTTTAGCAGTGCTAAGCATCCCATTACTTCACTGAAGTCCACATCCTTAGCAACTCTTACTGCTTTGCCTGCAAAGAATTGTGACATTCAAACTCAGAGATCAATTTTTTAAATTAAATTGTTTGTTCTCAGCAGTTGACAGGCAGAGTAAAATAAAACTGGGAGGCTATGGCTCACATTTGCCTGCTCTGTTAGCAGCAATTCTATGAACTAGAACTATATAAAAATGTAAGAACTATATAAAAATGTAGAACTAACTCCTACATTTTCCTCGGGTATCTATTATTAAAAAAAAAAAAAAAAAAAAAAAAAGCAAGCTTTTTGGTGAACTTTTGAAGCTTTCAAAAAACACTTCAGGTAGTGAGCAGACAGATGCTGCCAGCAAACTTCAACCACCAGAAGATTTCCCGTACATCCAAACATCCAACACTACAATCTTACACTGTGGCACTGACATAAGAGAAACGGGCAAAGACCCAAGAAGCAGCACTATATAGGGTCCTAGAATTATAGTATACTACTGTGGAAAAGCAAGTTGCCAAAGCTGACTGCTGTGTAATATAAAAGTAGTATAATTTGGAAAAGCCCAGTATAGGAAGTGAATCTACCCTGAATAAGCCTGCTGTTGTCTTCTGTATTAAATAGAGACTCAGTGGGCCTCAGACTAAATAAAAAACACTACTAACAGGATCTACAAACTCTCTCATGTAAAAACAAATTCAGGAAATCCTAATTCAAAATTTCTAGGCTACACCTACTTAGATGTTCATAATTTTAAAATTTTCCTAGAATGTCATGATACAGATGAAACAGAAAGGCAATCGGAAAAATTAGTAAGACTACAAGTAAAAGTACAGCAGACACAGATAACCTGTTCTTCTACCACTAGTTATAACTGAATACACACAAAGGTGTGCAATGTGCTCCCTTTAGACTGCAAATGAGCTGATTGAAGCAGGAACCTTTAATTTCATGCTTTTTCCTCCAAAGAAATCCAAAATATCATAAAGATAATAATCTCAAATCCCCAGGCTTTTTCTACTTTGGTGTTACAAACTTTTCTTAGGTAACTAACTCAAAGTTCCTAGTTTACAACCAGCTTCAGACCAGCAAAGTAGTATGTCTTGCTTTCTGCATGACAAACACAACCTGACTGAAACCCTAAACCTTCAGAAGCACTTGAATTCTTTCTCGGCAAGATGATGCATGATACTATTGTATGCTGTTAAGAACCCATGTTGCTGTTTATACATCTTCACAAAACCAACCAAAAATCTAGTGTCCAGCAGGGAAGGGTCCCTAGTGTCTCTATAGGAACAGGATGATCCTTTGCATCATCTGTCATTTCAGTAAGAAGTTACATTGCTGTAAAGGTAATCAATCCACAGAGATGTACAGCAGTATTCATCACAGAGTACATCAATCGTGGTACTGAACCACTTCAGGGAGGACTGTGTAAAAGAAAAATCACAGTACTTTGAAGAGAACTCTCTCCTCCCCCCCACCATGAAATCTCACATCAGAAGCATTCATCTCAGCTTCCAAATTATAAATATGCTTAGAAGAAAAGATTAGGTTCAGTTATTTTCCACTCTCACTTATTTACCAACACTCAAAACATATTAAGAATATTTTGTAATTCTATAAATTCCTCTTTTAGAAAAATTCAAATAAACACTAGCAAAAAATGTAACCATCTTCAATTTACAGAACAGGAAACTGGAAAGTCTTATGGTGCATGTAAATTATACTGCCTGAGCTAAGCTGAACTCAGCTGCTTTGTTTTCTGACCTTTTTCCCCAACCATCAATGTGTGTATTCCTCTCTTAAGAGAGTGTAATTCTGAGAGTTCTCCCATACAATTCTGCTCTTCAGAAAGATCAAGAGCTATCTGAAACTTAATTTTTCAAAAGAAAACAAAAGGATTGTGTTTATGCATCTAGGAAACAGGTTCAAGAAACAGCAAATGCTATTTGTGGATTGTTTACTAATAATGAGAATTGGTGAGTTACATGAATGCTTAGAAGAATACAAAACACAATATGAAAGCTGTGCTTAGTCTCTGGAAGCCCTCCAGAAGACCACGCACATCAGCCTGCTGAGCAAAATCAACAGCTTTTCATAAGAACATATCTTGAACAAAAGGGCCAAAGCATCAACAAAGGAAAAATACCAATTATCAAGTATAATAAACTATCTATTGCTGAAGACTGAAACCACAGCCAAAGATACTTTCAGCTATAGGAAGATACACTCACTTTGGTTAGAATGAAGAATGAGACAAAAGGACAGAAATGTATTAATCTCCAAAAATTTTCAGCTGAGATTAATTTTATTAATTAAAAAAAGGGGGCGGGGGGTAGATAAGAGTACCTGCATGCTACATTACAGTAAAAAGTGTCACGAGTTCTGTAGCACACAGGCAGTGGGTGGTGGCAAGAGAAGAACAGTATCTGTTTAATTGTGTCAACATGGTGCATCAGTTGAGTTCTTTGCACACTCAGAAGTGCCAAATAGTGGTTGGTAAGTATTAGAAAAAGAAGAATCAAAAGTTGAATGAAAACACTGCAAAATGGTCATAAGAATTACCGAGCATGAATCACTACTATGAAGAAGCTTCAAGTGCAAGATGAAATTCTACCACAGCATATCATAACCTACCTTAGAGACTGGTGGGAAGAACAGACAAAAACTGAAAAGGCCATTGAAAGGACAAAATTACCTGGCATCACTTAAGTTTCAAATTCAGATGGTCCCCTTCAAGACTGTTCCCCAACCACACTAGCTGAAGTCAATATTTTAGAAAATGTTCATTCTTCCTGGTACTAGCTGTGTTCAAAAAGAAACAGAGACTTCAGGCATACACAGTACCATCTAGATCACTGAGAAAAAGTATTACAGAATGGCAGTGAAATAGCATGCAGTAGATTTCCTCTTGAATCCCTACTGAAAGAGCAAACATGACAGCAAACTAGAAATGCGAGTGTTTTGAATGCCTCCTTATAAAAGGAACACTGAGAGTTTTTACTCTCTAATAGTTTTTATTCCCCAGAAATGCAAATTCAACATCTGTAAGACACTCAGTAAACTATTGTGGCTAAACTATATATTTGGTGGGAAGGGGTAGCAGAATATCAAGATTCAAATTTCCAAATAAAACAAAACAGGTTTTAAGTACCAAATTCATTGTAAACAATGCAATAAGGTTGGGAAAAAATATTCATATGAGACTTCATATGAGCCCATCCTACCCTTCAGTTTTTCATCTCATTGGCTTTGGGAATGTTTTGGTTTTTAATTACTTTGCTCCAGTTGAAAATTATTGCTCTTTCCCTATCAGACCTGGAAAGGCTGTTTACTCCTGTAGCTTAGCACATTTCATAGCTTCATTTTCATGTCATATGGTCATTCAGACATTCTCCTGCCGGAGAAGCACATTTTTACATAAAAGCACTCAGCTAGTGTCTGTTCAATTTTGCACTGTCCATCAAATCAGCAGCTTGTATTTGCATCCCCAATCTATACTAGAGATGGATGATACCTGAGGGATTGCATCCAGGTTTTTTTGAGAAGTTTCTGATACCAATAGGAAAAGAAAAATGGCTGATCAGGCAGAGGCTTGAAGAGGTAATGCTGTATAGAACACCGAGATCTGAGGACCACTTGTACTTATAAATAGCTGATTTAGATTGTCTCTCAGACGAGGGGTACCTCAAATGAATGAGAGAATTGTGCAAGCTGCAAACAACAAGATGTTGTCACCAATTAGTTCAGTTACTAATTATCAGGGTGCTGACAGCAGAAACCCCCCAGCTCATTTAGATAAACCTCAGTGAAGAGAAGCTCTGTCCAAATGATCAGACAGAAAAAAACCTGTAAATGTCAAAACATTTAAGCATAAAATAAAGCTAGTAAAGTCTTGATAACATTTTAGAGAAAAGATAAGCTAAACCTAACAAATAGGTCAAAGCAATGAAACGACTGAACGTCAGAAACACGCATCATTCCAACCTTTATTTTCAGCAAGTTCTGCTCTAAAAATGAAATCCAATATGTATCAGCTTTAGCCAAATGTCCAAAGGAAAAACTATTTTAACTTTTGCTTCTTTCCACTAAGTCTGGTAGTAGGTGCATGGCTATGATGGATTCTTTTTCCATCGCCTGAGAAGAGGAGCAAGACATACAAGTACCATGAGAGTCTTGGCTTCTGCAAACATTCCTGCAGTTCAAGAAAGAAAGTAGCACAGCAGTATGGAGGGTTCCTGTCACCCCCTGCACACATCAAAATTACTGTAAGAATAAACACAATACAAAGATCCAAGGCAGTCAATCAGCAAACACTCTCATTTTCAGGAATCTAGATTAAAGAATATTTAAATTAATTTAGCTCTGTAATTTGCCCTTTTGGCCTCATTTAGGCCTGAGAGCACCTCACAGTAGCCCACAGCAAGATGCAAGTGGCAGCAGTACTGGTCAGTAAGTTTTGGACACTGGTGCCCTCCATACTGAAACAAGAAGTGCCAGTTCTGCAAAGGGTTGTGAACTGGAGAGGATGGACCACAGAAGCACTTAGGTATTGACTGCAAAATGAAAGTCAGGACTTGGAGGCACAAGAGCAGCAAATAGACATGGGCTTCTTTCTTCAGCATACAAATCTGCCTTTCCACCACAGCTAACCCAGCTTTTATCTCAGGAGGGACTACGTTTTCCTTCGTGGATGTAAACTGGACTGTTTCGCAGCTGAGCAAAAGGGTTGTTTGTGCTATGTGTAATGTACAGAGAAGCATAATGACTGCATGTATTATAAACCTGCTAAAAAGCAAATGACTATGTTTCCTTTCCAGCATTATTTATTGGAACTAGAGAATACAGAAAGGTACTACCTAAAACCAGCTGTTATTTTGTACACTTGGTATACTGTGGGTGAAATTTTAGAGAGAAAACTAGCAGCAGTTATTGAAGCTGAATGGAGCTGATGATTTCTGTCCCAGTCTTTAAACACTCTCTGCCTTGTTAGAGTGATCTTGAACATTACAGCGTGACACAGCCTGACTTCAAGCACTTCCTGACAAGTAGATTTGCTTTTTGCAAGACTTGAGCAGTGTTTAAACACCAGAAGGGCACACCACTTATAACTCAGTATTTGCTTATTCATTCACTGAATTCATTCACTGCTCAAAGATCACAAATTATAGTTTAATACCATCAACAGAAAGAATTACAACCTTTCTTTTTGTCAGTAAACCCTAAACCCTGACAGAACATATCCAATTTCCGGGTGCTTACCATTACAGCTACATGACTAAAGTGATAGGAAAGTTACAAGTGACTGAACACAGGGACTCAGGCTGACCTCTTTTTCATATCTGACTGTAAGCTTTTTGTTAATAAACCCAGAACAGTATTCACATGTATCATTAATGCTGATAAACTGTAATTAGACCTGGCAAGTATCTAGTTCAAAGAGAGCAGCAAATACTAGGTGTCTTACCAAATGATGCAGTGTTCCCATCTCCCGTTCAAACAGTCTTTGCTACAGAGGCTCCAAGCATTGTTGGGCAGACAACGAGAAAAGTTCCCACACAATTTTCTGTAGCTTCAGGGAAGCTATACAAACAACCATACCAGCAAAGAGACCGTGATTCCTAATTCCATATATTTCCTGACATTTCTGCAGCCTTCAAAGCCTTTATTATTAAGCAAGGTCTTATCTCTTTGGGGAGGTAAATATCACTCATTCATTTACACATAAAATCACCAAGTTTGAACAAGGTCAGTTTCAGAGGAGCCAGAACCAGATTAATACATTTTTCTGGGCAGAATGAGTATTACGATCATATGCACTGACCTCCACAACACAGGCCACAGCACTTCAGCCAGTAATTTCAACATGGGGATCGTAACTCCAGTTTGAACTAGAGCTTATCTTTTAGACAGACATTCAGTCTTGATTTAGAGACTTCAGCAGATGTAAAACCTACCAACTGACTGGAAGAATTGTTTCAGAGATTCATTACCCACACTGTTAAAGATGGGTTCCTTATTTTAAGGCTCAATTTGCCTAGTTTTCACTTCCAGTCATCAATCCTCATAACACATTTTCTGCTCAAAAAAGATTAAGAAGCAGTCTACAATCAGAGATCTCTTCCCTCAACAAGTCTGTAGGCTGTCTTCAATTCCCCTCTTAACCTTCACTTCTATAAACTGTGTAGAGTGAGTTTATTTAGTCTGACTATGCAAGTTATGACACTCCTAAGGAAGAAAGATATCACATTGTTGTTATAGCCTCCTTCTGAACCCTTTCCAGTTTACTAGGAAATGTTCCTTTTGATGCAAAGCACAAAACCTTCAATCCTTACTTTGTTAATAGTCTCCATTGTCTCATCCAAGGTAACGCCAATGCATGAATATTCTACTGCCTGTACAGCCCAGTTTTCTCAGCTACTGAATTAGAGGGAGCATATGTTCAACCATCTAAACAAGTCTCAGCTCCTTTTTCAGAAGCAGTGCTTCCAAAGTAAGCAATGGTCTCTGTCCTTAGAAACAGGAATTTTCCACAGACAATTAAGACACTAAATGCCCAAAAGAGACTACTTCACCTGTTATTCAAAAAAACGTAGGTTGATTGATTTTCCCACATAACTATTTGTCTCTTCATTGCCTGTTTGATATTTTTAACAGATGTGTCCTTTATCTGCCCATTACCTCTTCAGTGCTCTTGATCAATTAACAAAGTAGTGCATGTATGGCACACATCATCCACCCTGCCATCTTTCCCCTTCCTCAAGGGTATCACTGCAACAGCTATTAACCAACACCCCTGTTTATTTTCCATTGTGCAGACTTTACAAGAAATAAGAACTAGTATTTTACAATTAACTGATTTACTTTTAAAACATATTTTTGTAATAAATATTTAGGCCTCAGAGGCTAAAAAACCATATACACATCATATATTATACATGCGGGATATTCTGTTATCACTGACACTGAACTATTCTGAGGTCATAACTGGCACTTTTCCAAATACAGAGTAGTATATTTGCTGATTACCATTGTTTTGTCTGCACAACAAGTGATCCCTTTATATCTTCATCTCTCACGCTCCACAGTGAAATCTTCCTTAAATTAAATAAATCTTTCAAAATTTAAACTTATTCACCGTAATGAAGTTTTTGGTGAGGTATTTTTTTTATTGTGTTTGTTTAGTTTTGTTGTGCTGTTTTGTTTTGTTTTTTAAACAAACCCACATGTAATTCCTATAGCTTCCTTTTTCAACTCCTTGCACTGAAGCAACCAATTTGAACCAATTCCTATTGCCTTCTTCCCCACTCCAAAAAAGACCATACTCTGTAATGCTATCATAGCACATTTAAGTATCACACAGAAAGACACAAGGACTTCAATTTTCACTATGCATAAATAATCTCAATGAACACTGTACTTCATCACCCTTGTATGTCTCACCCATGTAAAATGAAGGAAAATACAAATCATTCCTAAAAACACACTCCTTCAATATAATAAGAAAAGTTCATGGTTTTATAGCCACATACCCCAGATTTGTTCTGTTCACTCAATCACTGACAAACGCAACATTAACCTGTTACCTAGTTTTCTCCAGAAAGAAATTCTTCAAGACTCCAAGTCAGAAAGAGATCTTAGGAACATTGGTGGCCCAAATGCTGCACACCTAGCTACCAATGCATATATAAAATCTTCTTCTGTGGGACAATTTCTTCAAATGCTACCAAGTTTCAACTACTCTATGCCCATTGATTAAAAACTTAAGTAACATTATAAAAAAACGTACAAAACATAAATAGCAGAGATACAGATCCAGTTAACAACAGATCCAGTCTCTATGCAAGAACCCAGATACTACAAGTTTTTCCCACTAAATACTCAAGAGAGCTACATAAAGTGCCTTGGTTTTGGCTTCCACATCCAAACCCATTACCATGTTTCCCATTAGGCTGTTCTAGTCACAGTACATGCAGAAAATAAAGAACCCTTGCTCCCTGATGGCAGAGGCTCAGTAAAGCTCTCAAGGAAAAGCTCCCAGACAGAAGCCAACAGCCTATTTTTGCAGTAAATAACAAGAACTAAAGAAGAACAACAGCTTACCATCAGGAAGAGGTGAGGGTAAGTACAGTTATTCTTCATAGCAAACAGACTCACATTGGAGTTCACATTTAAGACATTTAAACTCAAGGAGACTTTCTGAAACCAAGTTATCTTATTTTTCCCTAAGATAAGCTTTAAAGCAAACAGAAAGAATTTCTACAGTGTGATGACCTGTACTATACTAGAGTTTAGGCTACAGTGTCATAATGATTCCTGCTGGCTTTACACTTTATGAATGTAGGATCACAGCCACAAATGCTGTTTATACATTGAAGAGAAGGGGCACTTTCCAACAAAGATGGACAAATTCCCCCCTTCAATTCTAATGTTTCATTTTCTCTCACTTTCAGAAATCTAAACTGATCCAGTAATATTGACCTTTTATAGTCAGCAATATTTTACATTTTTCACAGCTTACAAATTCCTTATTTTGCAGGTCACATGAATCAACATACAAAGAGGGCACCTTTCTTCCAAAGTGCTAACCGGTGAGATATTTTCCCTAAAATCATAATAGAGGTTTCACATCCCAATAGCAAATATTCTTACTAGTCCTATAAGTATCTAAATCTCTTTTCAATGTTTCTTTGCCTCAGTATTTGTGACAGAAAGGCACACTAGCTAATTATGCATTCATTTGAAATATTTTTCTTTATGTAGGTGCCAGAGAGGAAAAGACCAAGATTCATGTATATCTTTTTCCTTACAAGCTTCTTTTCCCTTGGATTTCAGTATCCATTTTATGTTAGTTTTCCTCCTTCCCTATGTTAAAAACTGCTTTACCTGCTTCTTGGTCACCTTCTCATTCATTCTCCCTTGCCTTCTTGCACTCATCCTCTTTGGGTTCAACCACCTCTCTCAATATCAAGAATAATTTCCTTAGACTCTTTTCATCCCCATATATACATGTTACTTAGCAGAAGATGGGAAAAACACATCTCTTCAGAAACACTCTGAGTTCGGGGTGGGGAGGGAGTGTGTGAAAAAAAATCACTTCTACTGATAATACCACAGAGCCTCTCATGCTACTGTCTGCCTGAATGAAATCAGCGACACATGAAAAGGAAAGAAAAGGTAGTGTAGACTTCATGCTCTCAGGTAGGGCTGCCTTTTCTAAAACAGCCCTCTGAAATATGCCATTTCAGCTGTAATACAAAGAAAAATGTACAAAGCATTGCTTCAGCTGTGTGCTTCAAGTAAATCAGAAAGTTTCATGTGTGCTGTGACACAGCACCTTCAGTGCTGCCAGTCTGCATCATAAGGTGTGAGGAACACAGAGCCCCGAGCACACTTCTTATATTGCACATGTAATTGGTTAATGCCCCTTGTGATTTCAAGGGACTTTTAAATCCTTAGTGTAAATACAAATT
Source organism: Pyrocephalus nanus (assembly GCA_038380795.1). Taxonomy (NCBI): domain Eukaryota; kingdom Metazoa; phylum Chordata; class Aves; order Passeriformes; family Tyrannidae; genus Pyrocephalus; species Pyrocephalus nanus. Next base: position 42,150,710 of record CM076265.1, on the reverse strand, counting down.
TTAAGACAAACGTGCTGAAGTTGGTGATGCATTCAGATACGGTGTGTTTCTAAACAGATGTTTCACAGCTCAAAGGGCAGTTAAAAGCAGAAATTACTAAGTCCTGTCTTATATAGGAGGTCAGGATAGATCATAATGGTGTCTTCCTGCCTCAAAATATACTATGTAAAGCAGATGATAATGCTTAAAGACATACCAGTAAAGATGAACTCCAGAAAACAGATGATCACAGACAATTCAATGTCTATGTTTTTTGCTGGAGACAGGTGACTCAGTAGAAATTAAATTTGTTTTTCAAAACCCGTCTGTGCTGGTGGGAATTGTATGACTTCTTTAGGTCATTATCCCAGCCCTTCATAGGGAACCTCAGTTGCTCCAATACCTTGTACCCCACTGACCACTCTTGCTATGATTTTAAAAACACACTGAAAAAAAGGCTTCAACTTACCATGTAAGACTAGAGCTGAAGCATAACAGCTGAATTTCATATTTGCTCTTAGTCACATATTCCCATCAGGGCAATACTGTTAACAGTTCAATCACTAAACCTGCAAAGCCTCTTTCTAGCAATACTTTTCACAGAACCCTATTAGCAGTGATTCACATTCTTCACAGTCCTTCTTAGTTTGTGACTAACACTGAAGTACTGAAGTACAGGCTTATGAGCAAAATTGTCTACTCAATTTGAATGCCCTTCTAAAGCAGGAACACAGTCAAATCTGAAGTGTGAGACAGCAGACTGTCCTCAGTGCTTTTTCAGGCAGGCTTAGATTATCAAAACTGGTATTTAGCTCTTGACATACATAGCCTTAGGAGTATTGAACACAGTACATCTCCTGTCAAAGACGGGAGCTGGAAAACCAACCCTACATTTTGGAAAATGTTGATTTCTTGTCAGGTCCCCTCTTTAGGTGGAATATTGTGGTATTTTATTTTTAATTTATTCGTCATCCTCTAAATGCTGTAAATGAAAGATTACAAGGTTTCAATTAAAATATTCAGTGTCAGTACATAATAAAGAGCCATATTCCTGCTGAGAATAAATATTTTTTTGAAGCAGTAGTTCAGCCTCTGGATTATTTTTTCAATGTTCACAGTTCAGTGTTTAGCAAGCAACAGAGTGCCAAGAATTGTCATTAGGTGAACTATTAAACCCAGTGTTTATTTAAAAATAAAAGGTTAAAAAATATTCACTCCTGATGAAAATCTCTCTGCGTTACCACCTACCTACATTTTTTGGCACTGGTTTTGGTGGAAGTAGAAACACAGTCTTAGAACTACCTTGAACTACCTTTTCTAGCTATTTACGGAGCAATTAAAATGGCTTCTTTCTTCTGTACCCTTGGCGCAAACAAATCAATAAAAACATAAAAAGATTAGAAGACTGAAAGACCAAATGACTGACTGACTTGCAGGATACATAGATTTTGAAAAGACTCAAAAACATGCAGAACCATTACGGCCAAGTGATAGATGCACTCAGTGAACACGCATAAACTGTACAAAGGAGCATTCAGCAATTGCAGCAGAGAAATTCTAAAGACAGAATCTCTCCCAGAAGTCAGGAGGTAAAGAAAAATGGTTCTAATCTATAACAAAAATTGCAGGCACACATACACATGTTGTGGTTTTGAGTATGATTTCGTCTTGGCTGCTGCCTTACCAACGTGGCTTTGTATGTTCAGATAAAAGTAGCAGCTGTCAGACCTCTCCTATTATTTGGGATTATTTACAGAAGGGCAGAGAACAACTATTCTCAAAGTACACAAGGGTTCCAAAACAAACAGATTAAAACCAAGCTGAGCAAATTTGGAAGCCAGTTCGCCAAATGTTACACATTATACAAGCAGAGCAGAAGTGCAAGGCCTCATTCTCTCTGCTCTGCTTTGAGAATAGTTGTTCACCTAAAAAAAAAAAAAAAACAAAACCAAACTAATATTCTATTCTCGTGACCAGATAACCTTCCCTTCTCAAATACTTCTGATGATTCCTTACAGTGAAAAAATGATTGCTCTCTACTTTTAGACATTTAAAATGCACCTTGTCAAAACTAAAACTTCTTTCTTTATTTTTAGATCTTTTACCTTCTCTTGTTATTTAAAACTGACCTTTTATCTATCTCTTTCTATTTCCTCACACATAATTTAGTCTCTTCTGATAAAAGCTATCTTCCTCTGCATTTCCTTCATGCCTCTTTTATTCAGCTAAGATACCACGTCTTTTCAGACCTCATCCAAGAACATATTTCATTCTTTTTTACAGGACGCACATTACAATTCTTTTTCTGATAATACTTGTCTTTGTGCTTCTGACTCAAGTTCCAAAGGAATATTGCCTTTTTATTCCAGTAAGAAACAAGATCATATTCCAATTACATGAGTGGCACTAGGCCCTATACATACCAACATCTGTCTCTCTGTAACTGTATATGGAATGAAATGCCAGGAGATAGTTAAAACCAGAAAAATTTTGATCATATGTATAGAATTGATAATCACATTAGCACTCATGTATAACATGAGATGTCTATGGCATAACTACATAATTAGAAAAAAAAATCAGTTAGAATCCATTTTAGTTTCATCTCATATTCAAAGGCAAGAACTTCACCAAAGCTGTGTTTATTGTCAGTGGTGTTTCACTGACCTCCTGTCACTTGCCAAGGTAACCACAGGAGCTACAACTCTGACATTTCCAAGAGTGCAAAGAAGAAAGCCACCTGAATAGCTGTTCAGTCATAGCTGTAATGATAATTACCAGTGCACAGGCCAAAAGGAAGCCACACTGACGTAAAACTCATTAAACCATTTCACAGGTTAAACAGATCATGCTGACATGGCATAGGGTCAGCATCACCAATCACCTTTTATTTAAAGAACTAATTATTTTTAGGACACAAGCAAATTTTAGCTTTAGTATTTTCTTCCTACAGCAACTAAGAGATTGCCATGTCTGTAAGATAGCTCTCTAGTTCTGACATGCAGTAATGAAAGAAGAAAAACATCATATGAGAGAGCATCATAAACCAGGTAACCTGTTACCCAGTCTGCAGATATTGCATCCTTCCAGAACAGTGAGGTATGTAATGATGTGCGAGAACAATATAATTTCTTAATGACAGCCTCATTATTCTGTCCTAATTATTCTGTCACTTTTATGGAAATTATGACTGAGTTTGAAGTACAGTGCATAAATCCCAAGCCTGTAAACCCATACATACTTAACCATGTTTACAGCAGTCCAGTTATTGTTGATGCAGGAGACTGAGCATTTGTTTTATTGCTCTTTAAGGTCCAGGTCCATCATTTTGCACTGTTTCTGAAGATGAAGGCACTGGTATAAGACACACAATTATCTCTTTCAATGTGCTTTTCTTAACAAATGCAGGTAATTCAAAGCAGAGAACAAAGACAACTGCTAATAATACTTTCAAATGTCATTGTAAGATTTTATCATCTATAGATATAACATTGCACATTTATTTTTGTAAATATGTCCATATCTTCCTGCTTATTTAAGTTCATTTTCTTCATTCCAGTTTAATCTGGTCTTTTTTTGTCCTATTTGTAAGTGTGATATTTTTTACTGAATTGATGGTATCTGTATCTAAATCAGTACATCAAAAATTACCCATATCCCATGGATGTTGATTTCTTTCAAGAAATTAATTGCCACACATGAAAGGGGAAAATTTCTTTGCTGTGATTCCGCCAAATCACACTGACCAGAAAATCTGGCTTTTAGTATTTTGAAAAATGTTCATATTACATCCTTTATTACTGTAATGTTGTGGGTAATAAACAGGAATTCATTATTCTTTCATATGAACTAAATATATTTGCACAATACCTTTGTAGTGATGATATTAAAGGCATTACAGACATTCATGATTTCAGTTCCCAAAGTCTTCTGGCAAACAGGTGATTATTATTAGCTGCACACGACTGGAAAGATGAAATGTAGGTAAATAAATGACTTGCCCAAAGTCTTGCTGCTGCAGAGTTGTAGAGATTATTAGCTGGGGACTGTTGTGGTGATGTTGATTTGAGAAGTCTATCCAAAGTCTCAAGGAAAAATGTCACAGCAATGCTCCTGACAATTAGCCAAGTGGGCTCTGAATTGCCCACTGGAGGAGGCTGACTTTGCTTGCAGCTCCCTCTTCCCTACAAGATCTTAGTCCTTGTCACTGACTAAAGAAAGACTAGTCTCAACAAACTAAATGTTTAATTATTAGGCTAAATGTGAACGCCCATATACTCCTTCTATGTCTTTTAACCTTGAACTCATTTAGACAGTAAAATCTTCAGAGCAGATTCTGTCTCTAAGATTTCCTGTAAATATATATGGCTGATCATATATGGATACTGTTCTTATCAGCAAGAATTGAAAAAAGGATTTTATGAGTAAAGAACAGAGGCATTTAATACAAAAACAGAAGTAGTACTATCCTTTGCTCGAGGGCATCAGGAAGATGTTTTTATCAAAGCAAGGACAGACTATCTACCTACTATGTCAACATACTGGTATTTCTCCAGTGTTGGAATAGATAGTAATTACTAGGTAGTAGTCAGGTTCTGGACATCAATTGGTTGACCTACCAAAACTGCCTCATCCTTTTAAAATAAAAAATATTCTCGTCTCTCTTGTCTCTGGATATACAATAGAAGGCTGTGGAAGTGAGTTAGGACTGGGGAGCACTATCTGGGATGAGAGACTCCATCTCTAGCCACTGCAGAGATCCTAGAAGCTATAGACAGAAATCTCAGTGCATAAAGAAAGTAAGCTTGGCATGTGGGTCAACCAAACAGGAAGAGAAGTGGGGCAGTGGACTCGTGACTACAGTGATTTAGAACAACTGTCTCTATAGAGCAACACATAGCACAACATTTGCAGTTCCACAGCACAATTACTCTTTATGACCCGCTCACTAATAGTATTCTTATAAACTAACAAAAAGCAGAATAATGTGCAACACTAATCACCACCTGATTTTCCATTACGAGAAACAAGAGTGAATAAGAATGCATAATCTTTCTTTTTGCTCGTACTTTCCTCTCTCCTGAAAATTGCATAGTAGCAGCAGAGCTGAATAGCTGCAAGAAAGCTTTCCATCGCTGTCAGAAGTGCTTGGATAATGGTGCTGTATTAGGGCAGAGCTGAAAGCCCATGATGTCACTGCTACTGCTTCTGCACCTTCTGTCCTTCAGTAATTCCATGGGGATAATAACACCACAGCTATTGCAGTCTTGTAAGTATTAAATCATCAGTATAATACTCAAAAGATAAAAAGATGCTTAAGAACTCCTCAGAAAGGATTTTTAATTTTAGGTTCAAATCTCAATCCACAATGAAATAGAATCAAATATCCTTTCAGTGCTGTGACCAAAATAGAGATGCCAAAAGAAAGCAATGCCTTTGCCCATCTGCAGACTAAGCTACTATTTCTCCACAAAAAAAAAAAAACAAAACGTAAGTGATTAAAATATTTTACTATACATCCTTCCTTTAGTTTATCATAACTGGAGTTCTATAAGTTTCTCTAAATTCTCCTCTACTCCCAAAGCTCTCAGGAAAATGATGTTTCTGTTATATTTCTGGTCCAATCAGAATAAGTGAAAGCAGAAATCTTACATGAAAACATGTTCATGTTTGCCCATGGAGGCTCAACGTGACACAGATCCCCAGAGGTAAATCTGTAACACATTTAAACATACATTTTTGCATTCAAAGTTAAGTGACTGAGAGTCTCAGACTTCTCAGACACATTCAGGTCAAGGTGTTTGAATCCAGTAGGAAAACCTGATCCATGAGGTACATTGCATGACTGAGAAATTATCAACAAGACTTGCAATAAGCCTGCCAACATGAAGACATACCTGTACCAAGAACTTGCATTTATTTCATTTACCTCACAAGAGGAAAAAATGATACAGAACTTCTTGCCATACTTTCAGTTCTGAAAATTCCCCCCTAGTATTTTGGAGTGGATCTTTTAAGGACATGGGTCTTAAGATTTGATTCGACTCAAATGCTGAGCATCTAAAATCCTGTGAAATTTGACAGGGGATGACTAGGCTCAGTACCTCTGCAAATTAGAGTTGAAGTAGAAAAACATCTTAATAACCTCCTAATAGACTGCTGAAAATCATAGTTTCAGCAATCAGGATGACAGAAAACTGTCTCTTTTCCCCTAACAGCAGAGAAAGAATTGACAACACTTGAAAATTACAAAAAGAGGTGCAAGAAAAAGAAATAGATTTGTATTTTAAGCCCATTTGAGGGAATTGGACAAAAGGGCTTTGCTTGGAAGGGCAAAGCAGAAAAACACCTCTCTAAAAATTAAGAAATATATTTCCTTATGATGCATCAAAGTTTACCTGAAAGAGAAAAGCATGTTTGACTTTTCTGTTTCCCATAGTAAGGGAGGTGGCTGGCACTCATGCAGAGGAACACTATCCCACAATCCACCCCACACACTCACACTTTGCAATTTGGTAGAAAACATCCTCCAGCCCTTTGGCTCTATAAACAAATTTCAGAGCCCAAGTTCCACTGTCCTGTTTTCAGACAGTTCCCTTGTCAGAGTCACTGTGCAGTGGTGAAACACACTGATTTCCTAAAATTTACCTAGACTCAGCTCAAAAAATATCAGACTGGATTCATGGTAAAGCAAAGCAAAAGATCTTGTAGAGATTTAAAGTCCTTTTATTTTTTTCTGTCATTATAAAATGAACATAAGATGCAATTCCAATAATATTAGCTCAAAATGGATTTCGTATCTATTTGCTTAATTACTTCTACTTAGAATTCTCAGACAGGTTCCAGCTGCTTCAGCTGAGGGTTTGGCTTTAAAGCAATATCATGTCTTCCATGTGCTGTCCTTGGTTTCTACAACCTATGTATTGAGATATGGCTGCCATAGTCCACTGTAATCAAATCTAGACTAATAGTCTTTTAATTATTTTACCTGAAATCAAGGCATTTGAGTATTTAATCCCAGAAACTGCTTTCTGAATTCATGCCTAGTTACGAGTGTTAGAATATCAGCTATGCCAATATCACTGAAGCTTTTTCCAATAGCTGGGTTTAATAAACATTTTTTGTACCTTCTTAGCCTACCTGCCTGTCAGGTGCCCCATATCTGCTCTAGGCTGTTTGAGGGATTATCCACATTTCCATATGAATTATTAGAAAATATATCCGTTCCATATGTATCTGTGAAATTTCCAATTTTGGGAGGTGCTAAACATTTCTGTAGGTATTCCAAATAATATATTTTATTAAGGGTATTTTGAACATATTTTTACAAGCATACTTTTCTTGTTACATCAAGCCTGATCTTAGTTATCATTGGGTTTCCTGAAACATACTTTTGCAACCAGATGCAGGTGGCAGAAACAAATGTTTTAAACACAGCACATTATGTGGATTTCAGCCCTAGAAAGGAATACTGAAGTTAGGATGATCTGATTTGCTGCAGCTGTCAGAGACACAGAACAATAGTATCTGCTATGGCCTGGCAGAGGCTGAGTCCCCTCAGTCTCCATTCTTGGGTTTGTAGCATTTAAGGCACAAAGGTTCAGCTGCACAGCATCAGCTGTTTTCATCTGAGACAAAAAACTTCAAGGAAGCAGAGCATGTGATTGTTTGCTGTGCTGACTAGTGGTGGCCTAAGGTACAGTCCACACTCTACAAAAATTACTTACTTCCTATAGAGCATAATATATTTGGATAGCCCAGCACTGCTGTCAAGAACCTGTTTGCATTCAAGTCCTTTTTCACACAGCTCTGCCAAAGAACATAATCTTCACCTTTTTTACTGTCCACAAAGCACCCTGAACAAACCCCCAAACCCTTCACAGGTAGAAAACAATAACACAACAAATACAAAACAATCACATTGCTTTGGAGATGCATTTAGGCTGCTTAGCACATGATCTGAGAACAGACTACAAAATCTCCAACTGCACCACGAGATGGTGCTCAGTTTCCTCTGTAAGAGAAACATGGAGTACCACCATGAGTCAGGAAAGTTTGCTTGAGCTGGCTACTGACATTGCCAGAATAAGCACACAGTTTAGTTTATAAATGATTCTCTCTATGAAGCCCTGATTGATACAATATTCTCTAAAAAATACTGCTGTGCTGCCGGAAGAATCACCCAGCCAGTGATGAACTGCAGAAAATCCCACTGAGTGAGTCTGCAGAGCTGAAATCTTGAAATCTACTGCACGTACAGCAAAAAAAAAAAAAAAATTAATATGCTTGAAATGAATCAAAGTGTGACCAGAGAGATAAATATTATAAACTTTTATTACAGTGAGAACTGATCGATTTTATTGGTGCTGCTTTCAATGGCAATGATGATTTAGAAAGCAAGTTTCCCTTAATATAAAATTATCCTAAGCAGAAAAATATAATATAATAAATTGGAAGTAACAAACTTTCATTCTTTCCAGTATAACAAAACACGGAACTAAATGAGGCTAGTTTTCTGTCCATCAGGAAAAAACCCCAGTGATATTACCCAAACTTATGCCATCATTATTTTGGCAATTTTAGGACTATGATCAATATTTTCATAGGACAACACAATGCTGTGGCAGAGTAGGCAATGGTAACAATGTAATTGTGGTGTATGCAATTAAAGTTACAGTATAATGGTAACTACCAGTGTATGATTTGGCCAACTGGATACTGACATCTAAAAATCTCAGTGGTCATCTACAAATCTGCTTATTCTGTCATGTATTAAAGCTCAGTCAGAGTTGCTACATGATGCTTGATGCCATCTTCCACAGTAGAACTGGTTACATTTTAGCAGCAATAGATATTTAATCTGTAATACCCCTTATAAACGAAACTCCTGGCTTCATTCACTATCCTACTGAACAAACTCACCTTAGTAGCCTACAAGTTAAAAAAAACCCAACAAGCCTCTTATATTTCTATAGCTCTTTCAAGGGGTCTCTTTGCAATTAAAACATTTTTTAAATTATTTCTGCCTTTAAAAAGAATTATGGAATTCCAGCAACATTTGAACCATGTAGTGTTGCTCTTGCACAAAACGTGCAAACCCACTTTGTTTGAACCGTTATAAACTCTACAAGATGCACACATCTTTGCACATGCCAACTCGAATGTAGAGAATCAATTCAAATCTAGAACCTATCATATGCATGCAGATAGACTTGGGTTTTGGGACAATGAAATATCAAACATATGACATTTTCCCCAAATTCAGATAAGAAAGGTTTGTGTTTTTGCATTTGGCAAATACTGTTCTTCATCTCAAAGAAACTAAACTCCAAGAATTCACAAGGAACACCAAACTAGATGAAAGATCACAACTTTATTTAAATTCTTGAATGCTGTAAGAGTATTTTTCACTAGCAGTTCCAAAGAAGCTAACAGCTTGGGGAAGGTAGCAACAGCTTGCACTTGAAAGATGTCATGTGAGTCAAAAGCAACACCCAGCTACATCTCTTCTTTTCCCTAACAGTTCAAAGCAGTGGGCTGAATAATTTCAAATAAGATTCCCGTACAAAGACAAAGGGAACAGAAAACACACTAATCCAAAATATGTCAGCATGCTAAGAGTTTGTTAATACGCAATTAAGCTCTTACCTGAACTTACTCTTACATTAACAGTTAATTAGCATAATAACTTCTCTGTTTTGTTTCAAGCTTGCTGGTGATTCTGTATTCCTATTTCATGAGCAAACAAAAATAATAAGATATCCTTGGATGACTGAAACTCCACCTGCTGATTTGACTACCACTTCATGGTCAGGCCTGTATACTGCAAAATTCACCAAGAGGAAGAAGTTATTTTTTCATAATGAAGCATGCACACATGACTGTTTAATATAGCAACTACTGAAGTGATACAAATCAAAAAGATATTTAACTGGGAAAATTACTTGAGAACTTCTCTCAGGCTTTCTAACTTTTCACATTCAGAATGAAAATGTTCATCATATTCTACTAGCTAGGAATTAGTTTAGGATGATATAATGAAACCTTCACCATTGATCAGACATATCTTTGGCACCTTGGCCAGGTTCCTTGTGGCATCAAGAATCACCTTTTCTTCAAGGGAGTAGAAGATAAGATATCAGAAAAGAAGACATTACTTCTGAAAGATTTGCTAAGAGCAAGTTTGCAGAGAAGCCACAGCAATACAAGCTTGCCATCATACACCAGTGTGCACCTGCTTGACCAAGTGAGACCGTCTCTGGGAGAAAAAGGGTTCTTTTTCCCTTTGACTCATTCTGTCCTTGCACTAACAGTAAATACCTCTAAGGTGATTTTTTTCAGAGGCAGATCACAAACCTGCAGCTCTCCTTTCCCCAGCTCCCTTCAGAGCAGCCAATATTCAAACACAGAAGCACCAAATGATATTTTTAAGTGAACTTCTTACTCATGTGCGTAATTGCAGTTCTTTGCTCCCTGAGAGAAATTTTCTAGGAACAGCGCCTTTTGTCAGATGAACCAGCCTTGCAGTGCAAAATATAGGCATTGTGATGGGTCACAGTGGCAGGACAGTAGCAGTCACTCATGAAATAGGTGGGTGGTGTAAGGACTGTTAAGCATGGAAAACAGCTCCCTGCTGCGGAGAGGCAATTTTTCTCTGTCATTATCAACCCTCTCACTATTCATTCATAGAAACAGTGTCCAATATTCAAGTGCTAATGTAGGTACTATTTGATTTTAAGATAGTCAGTAGCCTGACTTGTCTTAATCCTGGAAACAACACATTTCATACTGCTACACAACTCCCTGATACCACCACTCATATATCAAGTTTCTTCAATCTCAGTGTCTGGTGTAAAAAAAGAAAACTGATAAAATGGAAAAAGAAATTACCAAATACTTGATGCCGGGACACCATAGATGATGCTGTTTCAGTCTATCTTTAGCCCTCTATTTCTCTGTAAGACAGCAAAAATCTTGGCTTTTTAAGCCCATTTGAGCCCTTGGAGAAGCTCCAAGGACATCCCATGCTGTGAAGAAAATGAAGACGAGGAAGAAGGGGTACCAAAGACCCCAAACCCAGTTCCCGAAGGAGCATGTTGAGGGGGCAGAGCTGGGAGTGGATAGATCTGAGATTGGATGGACCTTATTAAAAAATCATAGAACCACTGTCTGGGGTGCACGCATCATGTGTATTCCCTGGGCCTAAAGGCTGATCAAAGGACCTACTCTTTTTATCTTATCTTATATACAAAATTGGCCTGGAGTCTTTTTCTCCATGGTCTCTTTAGGCAATATGCCACAATGTCCACCAGCTTTAAAGGATATAGGTCCTTCCTGAGTGTGCTGGATCTGGCGGGCAGGGAGTTAATTTTCTTCATAGCAACCTGTGTGGTGCCATGTTTTGGATTTGTGAGCAAAACAGTGTTGATAACACACAGGCTGGGAGAGAGTGAGAGAGCAGCTGTGTGGTGCTTAACAACCTACAGGGGTTAAATCAAAACACTAAGGAAAGTGCAAGTGATGACAGCTGATCTGAAAAGAACACAAATCAATTTATACATGAAAAGTGACCAAAATAACAAACTGAGAAGCTTACATGTTTTTCTATCAAAGCCTCTTTTTTCCCAGGCATCCTGGCTGAGATCCTGCAAACATTGCAACAGAAAAGGAAGTGAGACATCCTGTTTTCCCCAGATATGAGAAAGGAAGCTTATAATATAATAATTGGTGGATAAGAGAGAAACACTGCTGACAAGCAACTAGTTAATTCAATGTATCATTAAATAATACCCAACACCACAATACTTCTTCCTAGATTACTCCAAGTTTCACCCACAGTATCTTTCTCCTCTGGAAAACAAAACCAAAAAACTCATACCCCAAACTTTTCATATTCCATAATATTTGTTACTGCACCCAGGATCCCAATATTTAATTAGCATTTCTAACATTAAGTAATGGGCATCTAGCTTAATGACTGACAGGATGATTGGTAAGGTTTGTTTTGACTCTGCTCTCTTCAAAACAGTTCTCATTTTTAATTATAATCCCATGGAAGGCATGAGAAGCTACAGCAATTGAAAGTTATATATATAAAAATGTACAGCACATACAAATACAACCTTTTAAGAAGTGACAAGAAGTCAAGAAAAGTTGCTGGAGTAGGAATGATAGCAAGTAAACCAACAGAGCTCTTTTCCAAAAACAGGTCATTGATTCCTGACGGATGAGTGCTGAGTTTCCAAGGTTAGTTTTCTTTTGTGTTAGGTCCCACCACACCAGTTTAGGTAAAAATAGCACAGAATGCATTCTGCCAAGTTCTGTTCTCAACATTGTCATATCTCCATATTGATGACCTTAAAAGACCTGCTGAAGTCTCTCCCTGAGCACTGAAACTGAAGACTCAGTCTAGAGACTTCAGAAGGATAGGACAATGTTAGCTGGAAGATGATGGCTAACAGCTGTTAACTAAGAGCTGGGCATAGCTGAAGCCTAGATGATTATCTAACATGGATTTGCATTTGTAGCCCAGGTTTATGGCCCTTGATGAAATACTCTGGGATGCAAGGGCCTTGCAAGGTATTAGCAAATGCTCTGTTAGGGTGGTAGACCAATGGAAAAAGACCAACTGGCATCACAGAGGTAAACCCATCTCAGCTGCTGCATTGTGGCAAGACATGGTTGCCTGGGTAGAGAAGCTGGCTGTAAAAGTACTTCACTGTAGATGCACATGCAGCCAAGAGTTGGGTTACTGAAAAATATTGCAACAACAGACAGGTGGATTCTACTGCCAGGATTAAAGTGCCTCAGGTTGATCTGGACTGACAACACAAGGGTAAGTTATTTCCGTCTCTGTGGGCCCATGACACCTCAGGTCTTCAGGGAAGAGATGCAACATTCAGATGGGCTCGTGACCATGGGGTGGACTTAACCACGGACACTATCCCTCAGGGTATCCATAACTGCAAAACATGTGCTGCAATCAAGCGGACCAAGCAGGTAAAGCCTCTGTGGTATGGGAGACAATGGCTGAAATATAAATATGGGGAGTTCTGGCAGACTGATTACATCACACTCCTGCAAACCCGCCAAGGCAAGAGCTACGTACTCACGATCAGTGGAAACAGCCACTGGATGGCTGGAGACACACCCTGTGCCTCATTCCACAGCCCAGAACACCATCTTAGGCCTTGAAAAGCAAATCCTGTGGTGACATGACATCCCAGAAAGAAGTGAGTCAGACAATGGGACTCGTTTCAAAAGTAGCCCTATAGACATGTGCGTCAGGGAGCACAGTATTGAGTGGGTATATCATATCCCTATCCCACACTAGATCTGGGAAAATTGAATGGTGCAATGGACTGTTAAAAGCCACATTGAAAACAGTGGGTGGTGGGACCTTCAAGCAATGGGATCTACATTTAGCAAAGGCCACCTGGTTAGTTGACACTAAATGCTCTACCAGTTGAGCTGGCCCTGGCCAATCAGAACCTCTGTGTACCATAGCAGGGGATAAAGGCCCTGTGGTGCATGTAAGAAGTGTGTTAGGGAAGACAGTTGGGATTAGTTCTGCCTCAAGCAAAGGCACACCTACATGTGGGACTCTTTTTGCTCAAGGACCTGGGTGCACTTGATGGGTAATTAGAAGGATAGGAAAACACGATGTTTATCCGAAGGGGATTTGATTTTTGGGTGAGAACAGTCTTTAATGTTGAATTGTATGTTTGCTGACTGACACTGCCACTGTATGCCATTACTATCACAGACAATGAGCATGGACTGCTCCAGATATACCAGCTGGGAGCTCCTGATGCAGTTTGGAACCAGCCAACAGCACACCACCTCTCCTGCCTTGGAAGACATCTAGGATGGATAGAGATGACAGTAAGGGACTGAATGAACTCAACAGACATCCTGGAGGGAGAGACTACAACTATGGAAATGATACCTGTGTTGTGTGTATTTATATGTATATAGTTGGAAGGTGTAGGATCTGGGCATGATGTAGATGGTGGAAAGTAAGGGGTGGATAATGTCTGGTTTTGACAAAATACAGAGTTAATTTCTCATAGTAACCATGATGGGGTGCAGGTGGGAGCTGTGTGGGTGTGGCCAAGACCCTAATGTTATTCAATATTATCTTACATCATTGCCAGAGGTGGGGGAAAGGGACTTTCCCTTCCAGGAAGAAAGAGCATTTGTTTCCAGTCATGGGGAAAGAGTGGTGAGTGGAGGGTCTGTCCACCATTGTTTTTCATTGTCCCAGCCTTGGTGAATATTTTGTGCATAAATCACCCTCTCTTTGTACATTTTTGTTATTAAAATCATTCCTGTTACTGTTCAATTCCTTATCTCATTGCTGTTTCCAGTAAATTGTTCTTATCTCAACCCATGAACTCTTTTTTCTCCCACCAAAGGTGGGGTGGGGACCAGTTCCCCCTTTTTAGGGAGAGTACTAAACTGGGAAATACAAATCCAAAACCACAACATTAAGTCAAGAGGGTTTTTTTTCCCACTGGGGACTTAGAACGAATTTGAATCAAACAATTCTCAGAGAAAAGACCTCACTTTGTAGTAGCTGCCACAGGGAAGAGGAATTGGCTGTGTTATGTAATAAAGCTCATCTGCACAGCCATAAAGGAGCTCAGAGAGAAAACAATGGGAGGGGGAGCCCGAATAACCTGAATATAACCTTCCTGGGTTATACCCAGGCCCATCAGAGGCATATATTCACATGTCCAGAGGAGGACAGGGGCACACTCACAGGTGGGAACACAAATTCTGAGCAATGAACACCTTGCTCAGGTCTGTCCCAGTGCTGTCCCAGAAAGCCATTAGTTCCAGTGTCCAAGCATGATACTCACCACCATAAGACATCTAGAGCAGCTCTTGAGATAACCTTTTGGATTAAGGGGGTTGCTCTTTAGGGTGTAACATATGATATATAGGGGAAAAGCAGTTTGGGATCAGACAGACTTACTATGGGATGTTAAGGAAAGAAACCAAAGGCACAAAGGGAGTAGTTTAGGTGATTTTGCAAAGAGCAGAAAAATAGAAGGGTAAGGGGATAAAAGGGGCTGGTCAAGTGTAAATAATTGCTGATGAGTATGCTTTCCTGGCTGTGCCCTGTGCCTGATCAGTGCAGCCTGTCCTGTCTTACTCAGTTCCTTTCTCTATCTTTCCTGGGTAAAGGCCCTCTATTATTGGTGCATGAGAGTGTATGGGGCTGAGAGTGCTGCAATTGGAGTCAGACCATGGGTCAGTAGGCCCAGATGTTCCTGCTGCCAGAGACTGAAAAGAGTGTGGGTACATGAGTGAGTATGTGATCAGTAGCAACAGGCTTGCCAGCAATACATCTTCAGCCTTGCTACTGACTGAATCTGGGAACAAGAAGAGGCAGTAGCCTCATCTCTAAGGCTGTTGGATCCAGCATGGTGGATTTTCCTCTAACAGAATTCTCAGTTTACCATCTGACAAAAATACCTGTGAAGACTGCTGTTGTACCTAAGGAAAAGTCTTTCAAAAACAGGCTAGCTCCCTTCCTTTCTCCTGCATTCAGGAGCAGCAGCAGCATGAGGCCAGGCCAGCACACTGAATCTGAGACTATTCAAAGGTGAGATCATTCTTACAGTGAGCTGTACAGATGCTACAGACACCAGCTTTGCTTTCACCACTACAATATGACATACTAATGACTTGTCACTTCTCAGGTTGCATAAGTATTCATTTCTTCCTGATTATGTTTAAATGGAGTTAGGAGTTACTACAGTCACAAATATGATGTGTATGCTTAATGATACCACTTCACTTTCAAAATAATGTTTTCACGTTAGAGTACTATTAAGCTTTTATTAAAATGACAGCAATATCACTAGGAATCAGATAAGTGCACTTAGTTTTATAACATTTTGATTAGATTAGAGTTAGCACGGCTTCCTATTTACTTGTGATGATACAGAAAAAGAAAAAAAATTTAAACCTTTCACAGAAAGTTACATTTCATAGATTCATATTTTATGCTGTTACAGGGGTACTTACTAAAATGAAACATTAACATTGCACTGAATAAGGCACTAAATACATCAAGCATGGCAGTTGAGATGGAAGAATCAATCTCATATTGTAGCTGTCTTCTATTGTAAAAGACCAGTCAAAACTTAGTGGATTTGAAACAACATGTTAACTGTGGGACCTCACAGAGACACAGGATTATCTGTGTAGTAATGACTGGACTGTGATTTTTCATTCTCTTGCATTTGTGCCTTTAGCAACAGGTAGGAGAAGAGGATCCAGATTTTCTGAGGCATCACAAGTGACAGGAAAATAGGTTATGACTCGTCTGGCATGCTTTAGTGAGAAGATAAGGCCTCGTTATGAAATAACAAGTGATAAGACAGAAGTATTCACTGTCCCAAGCAACTACTTTTGAAAGATCAAACCTCACAAAGACCTATTGTCAAAGTGTGTGACTGTAACTATTGATATGCCACATAAAAGGCTTGTGAGAAGGACAGAGAACTAGGTCAAGAAAAATAATACAAGTAGTATCCTAGAAAGAATAGAGTGAAAACACCTCCAAAAGCCAACAAATCTGTAGCACACACAGCTCTGTCCTCCACACTTAATATTGGGTAGAATGCTGGAAAATATCCCCATCTGACCTTTTATAAAGTGGGATCACTGGAAAAGGAATAAGAAAATTAAGGACTAGATAACTTTGGAAAAACTGAAGAAAAGTCAGAGCACTAGATATGACACAAACTATAAAACTATCACAACTTTAACTTTCTTTAAACTGAACCACGTATTTTAAGAAAGATTTTACAGGGGATGGAGAGCCTTCTTTAGGAAATCCTATTTTAAAACCCAAAATATATGTAGACAAATATTTAAGGGTATTTAGACTATACCCATTTTCCCCTTAATTCCAACCAACAAAATTGTGCTATCCATTATGTTTGCATAGTGCCAAAGAATCATTCAATGAACCTTCACACAGTTTCTTTGGAGATCCTGGTCCTGCTTTTAGTTGTGCTGATTTCACACTCAGGAAAAGATATTACTATATAATTACGTATGTGTGAGCAACAGCACTGTTGTATCCTTCTAAATTCAAACTCTGTCGGTGTGGAGAAACAGATAAGATCAGTTTAGGTATCTTCAAAAATGAAAGGAAAGGATGAGATGAGTATTCAAATAAATACAAAGACAGTAAAAAAAGTTTCAATACTAGTAAAGTATGTCAGTCTGCCATTTCAGAACTGTGAAATACAATAGTGGCAAGACAGAGAGAGAGGGTACGATGAAATAATGGAAAACAGTATTTTGCATTAGATATATGACGACCCAAGATAGGTAAGACAATAACACTCAATGCTTTCAATGAAAATTAAGAGCAAGTACACTGAAAATTAAATGCTTACCTGGGACAGTATTTTAAGACTCCTCTCAAATAGCATGGGCTTCAGTGCTTGAAGTCGTAAGCTCTTAACCTCCATGTTCCACAAAACCCCAAAAGTACAGCTCTGTTTACCTTTAAAACCATGCACCAGGTCCCTTCTGCTCAGTTAGCAGTGGTGACTGCTTGACTTGAAGCTCTTTAAATGATTGGGAATCCCATTTGTCTAGTTACTTTAAAACACTTCTGCTCTTTTCAACAGACCCTGGCAGACTCATCTGTTTGTGGATAACTTCCTCTGCACAAGTAAATAAATGTCAGTGTGCCTGCAGCAGTGGTTACAGGGATATTAGGTCTGCTTCTGCCCAACCATATTTTATTCATGTAAGGGTAAAGTTTTTCACCAATCCCCAGTAGGTTCCCTTCTAAAAAGCAGTACAGTTGATGTGAATAATTGCAATAGGCAGCAAAAAGACAAGATGTTGGAGGGACTAGAAGCAGAGTTGCTTATTTTCAGCAAAGTATCATAAAAATAAACTAGGAAGATCCAAAGTGCTTTAACTAAATGAATAAATAAATGAAAACCTTCAGGGGAAGACCACTGAAAAATGCAACATGCTCAACTATTAAAAATGCATAGTAGCAAAATGATTCAAGATGTTTTCATGCTTATGAAGAAAACAACAAAGGCACTGAATTCAGATTATCTTCCCACTGCTCTGATTATAGGATTCTCTTTTCCCTCTTTTTTCTCTTGAATGTTTCTTCCAATTAGTGCTGAATTTTTATTTCATGAAAATCTGACCATTGCTACTTGCTACTCAAGCTGATTTCCCACCTGAAGACAGTCTTCCATAGCTAAGCCTTTAACAGCCAGCTGTCATGAAAAGTTGAAGATGTTAACAAAAACATCAGATTGTTGTCCAGTACCAGAGGAATTGATATGAATCCTCAGGTGACACACATCAAGAAGAAGTGTGGTGCAAGTGTTTTGATAGAGTTACAGGTGGCTGAGCAGCAAAAGCAGATGAACTCTCAGGAAGCAAAAGATCCCATTTTTATGTAAATGTCCTCTGCATCACTGGGTAAAATCTGGCAATCTCAGCTACTAGATTCCAGATACTTTTTCCTATTGCACATTCTATCTTGAAATACAGTGTGAAAAATTCAAAGAGCAAAAGGAATGCAACAAGACCTGTCAAGATTTGAGTCATACACTGACTGATCCCACTTGTAGCAGTTTAACCCCATACAACAACTAAGTACCATACAGCTGCTTGCTTATGCCTCTCCTCCCCTCCGTGGGATGAGGAGGAAAATCAGAAAAAGGTAAAAGCCATGGATTGAGATAAAAGTTTAATAATTTAAATAAAATAAATTATCATGAACCAGCTCCTGTGGCATACCAGGGCTTGTCCCTGGCAATAGGCTCCTAGAGACCACTCTCCAAGACCAAAACACTAATTCCTTGCACTTACTGAAAAGCTGGGTCTGAATCAGCTGACATTGACCAGGAGGGGACTCAGAATCTATTGTCTGATAACGAATTTTTTTTTCGTATTTGCAACCACAGATAAGCTTTTAAATTCTACAAATACTATACACATAGGGAAAAAAAAAAAAAAAGAAATGCTGTCTGCTGTCTTAACACTAAAATGTATTCTTAGACCTAAACTATGGCAAAACTGTTAGGAAACTGCTTTTGAATTAGATTCTCAGTGCTGCTACAATTGGTTTTACTACTTGAAAATTCTATGTTTTCTTTTGGCGGTGCAACACACTTCTGCTAGCTTGGATGCAGTTCATTGATGAGGGAAAGGGCCACAGCCTCTAGGAAACACATGGACCATCCTTGGGTTTTAATCCCTCATAGCATTTCCACAGTGATGTTTAGTCTTCCATAAATACTTTCACATAAAATCTAATGCTGAGGATCTGCCAGTTCAGGAATCTGGTTACAAGTGAGATAAGCCTCAAAGCACACTTGAGAGCTAAGCAGCTCCATTCTCTGGGAAGTGCTTTTTATTTTGAGGCCTGCATCAACTTAGATCAGCTCTTTGAAGTAGAGCAGAAAAGATTTGGCTTGGTCAGTCAGTCTAGAATGGGATATGATCTTTCACTATTATTTTTCACAAAGATTTTATAATCCTTCCCCCCTACTTCTACAGACTGAATGGAATTTTCAGGGACCCAAAAATTCAGATGGATTTCTTACAGAAACCTATGAGTAGCCAATTTTATATATATCTACATACATACATACATATATATATAAAATACTCAAAATGAAAGATCTCATTTTTCCTTATTCTATAGCCAATTAAAATTACTTTGAATAAATATCAGGTTAAGTTGTTGCCATTCTGTAATAAAGTGAGAGTTTGAAGATTGCTTTGTTTTGTTTTTAAATATGCATGCCTTTTTGTAGTGGAGAAGTGCATACAGCACCTGTTGTTATTCTTATGTTGTTCTTTAAAAGTTTTCATAAAGACAACAGGTTACCAGTGAAATATAATATCAGCTCATCAGGTTCCGCAGGTGCTCTTCTGCAAAGCTATGAAATAACAGTTCATCTCCTCCTTGGAAAAACCTAATACAAAATTTTCACATACAATCACCTTAAGGTCTTCCCTCCTCCCCCTCCAGCTTCATATCCCACCCAACCCTTCAATTTCTGAAGATTTTTTTTTTAAAGAAACGAAAAAGAAAACCAAAATAAAAGCAGCTTATAAAACAGCAAAGAAAATAAAGTTATTTTAATATATATAGAAAGAGAACAAAATGAAACTTGAGGGAAAACTTACTGGCGTTACAGTTTATCCTGATACAGTCTAGATGGGGAAAAATAAATGAAAGATGAAATTGCATCCTTCAAGGTAACAGCTGCAGACATCCAAAAACAATCAGTCCACCCTTCCGGGGACAGACACACGCAAAGAAATGTGGCCATTTTATACTTATATACAGTCTGTACAAGTTCAGGAGTGGGTGTATATGTACAGTATATTCTATGTAAATATCTGTTACATAAATATATATATAGACATATATATACATATGTATAGAGAAATATACCAATATACATATATATCCACATGTTGATACAGAAAGGTCTTTCCTTTTTTGTAGAAACCTACACATCTAAGAGTATCTTCCACTCCAGACCATGTACTGATGTGAATTACAATAAAAAAATTTATAATTAAGGCATAAAAATCTCCCTCAAAACACAAGTCATACTCCAGTGTCATTTTGCTTTTTAGAAACCTTTAGCAATTTTTCTAAGAAGCTTGAAGGTCAAAGTCAACCTTTACACTTGGTTTCTTTTGAATTAATTCATATTGTTATTGCATAAATATACCATCTGTCAACACAGAATACCTGTAAAATCAGTCTATGAGATTTGTCGGTGCAATATTTAACCCTTTCCAGCTCTCCCAAAGACAGACCCTCTTCTCATTCCCCCAATGCCAGCCCAGAACACTTTTTATGTGCACAGACACATTTGACACTGTCCGCTCAGGTGAGGAAAGGGTTAATATACTGCCCAGTTGTGTCCTATCATAAAATGGCCACTTGCAAACAGCTAACCGCACGAACGCCCAGCCCAGATTTCAGCTAGTTCTGGAGGTTGGGAATACTTTTTTTGGGGGCTTGGCAGGGAGAACGGGGATTTCTTTCAAAGGTCCCCAGCCCTGCCAGTTCCTCAGAGCCCAATCTCATCTTGCTGTCTGAACGCTAAGACTGAATGGGGTGTTTGTAACGTTCAGGGAGAAGATGAAATGTGCAGTGAAGTGGCAGATCTGGGAACCTTTGCTGGCCCTGCTTCATTCAGAGGTTACAGGTAAGGGAGGGACAAAGAGAGGTACATGGAAAGAAAAATAGAGTTATGCTTGTAGAATCTAAGAAATGGTAATTGAAGAGAAAGCAAGCTGAGGTAGAGGAGCCTGAGCTAGAGGGCTTCTGAGCATTGCTTCTCTCATTTAACACACTAATGCTCAGCATATCTCAGGTTATGATCCATAAAAGGATCTTTCATCTATAAATGCCTACTTACTTGTGAATGTCCATTGCCGTGGTGTCTAACGTGGGTGAGAGCTATTGTATCAGTGCTATTACATATCTTGGTATGCTGACCTTCTCTCAGGAAACCAAGGCCATGAATAATAGCACCATGCTAGTGGGCACTCTATCTGGACAAGTAATGCTTTAACCAGCAGAAATGGTCATATTTATTAAAGAGATATGGCCCAGAAAGGGAGATTATACAGAATGGCAAAGAAATTTAATGCCATTTGCTACTTAACTGGACCAATTTTATGTTTACTCATACAAATGTAGAAAAATTATTTCAGCAGCTGACACTGAATGCAGTTCTTAAAAAATAAAGGAGGGGAAAGAATAAGAGTCTATAAATAATGAATAAAGAGCTGTAATGAGCAGGACACACCAATCAGGAGTAATATAGCCAGAGAGAGTCTGTTTTCAAGCAGAACTTCTCCCAAGAAAATCTGGGTTTGGTTTTGTGCGATTAGGTTTGTCATGTGTCGTCAACCGCAACAGAAAAGTGGGAGCAAACAGCCCTGGAGCAATTGCTACGATCACCACACAGTGGTGGCTATATCCCTTAGAGGAGTTGGGTGGGGTAAGGGGAGCTCTGAAGTACATGCAGGGGAGTTTCCTTCTATGACTTGATGGAAATTGACAGCAATGAGAGACTCCCAAGTCTCATTCCAAGTGAGGTCAAGAGAGTTGCTACAGCTGGAACAACGTGGGAATTTCTTATGGGCTGAAGAGTGTGCTGGAAAGGGAAACATGGCTGGTCCACAGCAACATTCATCCAAGCTAGAGACTAAAACTATTGTTGTGTTATTGATATCTGCAGAGAAGTTTCACCTTTTTCTTTTCTTTTTTTTTTTTTTTATGTCCTCGGTCTTACCCACAGGCTCAGTCACTACTTCAGGTGAAAGGATAGATGTTTCAAACTGAAAACCAGTGTAGCCCTTATCCTGGCTGCAAGATTTGTATTTCAAAGGATTAAAGACCAGGCCACTGAGGAAGCTGCCCTGACAACTACATGGTGCTATTATATCTCCAGAATGTGAGCACAAAAGCTCTGCAATCCCATGCAATTGGGTGCAGGCAGAAAGCTCAGGTCTACTCCAAAGGAACCAGCTCCCGAATGAGATTTAATCCAGCTGGGTCACTGGGGATCCTGTATGGCAAGTAAGAGAGTGAATCTGCTTGCCCTGCTACACCAGCATCACCATACCCTCCACACTGCACGCATAGGTTTTTTTTTCATTTCCTTAATTGTGAGTCTTGCCCAAAGCAACCCAAAAATTTCCAACCATTAATACATGAAGCTGTTCTCTCCCCCTTGAATCAGTTTTTAAAAGGGAAGAAAAAAAACTATTCTCCTCTAAACTAGTATAGTGGTACTAATCCAAAGCAGAGGAGATTTTTCCTGGCAGTAAGGGCACAGGTTTAGTTTGGTCTTTGTGCCCAAAACAGCAGCAGTGGTTAATTCTGGAATAATTAAAAAAACTGCTTGGGATTCCTCCTGCACAGTACCAGGACTTCTGGTAATCATCATCTAGGTCACTTAGGCCTCTTATCAGTTTCTACTGATGAGGTAAGTTTTGAAGATGAGTATGTCTAAACAGCTGTAAATCCCGTCATCTCTCAGTTCAGCAATTGGATGAGGAGAGCAGTGAACTGAAAACACATTCTGTAACTGCATGGGGAGTGGGATGAGCTGAGAAGACCTTCTGCAGTTACTTTCTTTCATTATTTTTCTGAGGTAAAACAGAAACTCCTTCCTTAGTGCTCAGATGGAGTATTTTCCAGAGCATATCACCAGGAAACTGGGCCAAAGACCCTCTCCTTGGAAAAGGTTAAATAGCTCCACTGCAATTAGCTAACACTAATTCATTGTTTGAATAGAAGTATCTTTAGTAACAAACAGAAGTAACAGCAAATTAGGCCTTTGTTTCTTACCATTTATATTTGTGTCTGAAAACAGTAATATTTATTTGACATTGCTAAGGCTCTAGGCCATTTTATCCTTGAATCAGGAAAGAAAGTCACCTTTGCTGTGTGAGGAAAAAATGTTTTTTCCTTTGGATAAGCAGCCACTTGGGGCTATGGAAGAGAACTTTAAGGCAAGAACAGAATGAAAAAGATAATCGGGGCCCAACTGTTTCTAAACTCACTCTAGGTTATCTCCTGTGGGGAAACCAGATAAAGTCCCATTCACACTCTTACCTCACGCTATATTGAGGTTTCTTGCCTCTCTCCTACTTGCACTACTTGTATGTAGAAATGACAAAAATACTTTTCATTTTGGAGGGGCAAAGGTGTCTCTGACACCCTTGAGAACATATCTTAGGAAAAGATAGGTGAGAAGGATAATTACACTTCCTTACTTCAGAGGAAGCAGGAAATATTTATCCTAGTCACCAGTGACCTGAAGATATGCCGGGGCAGGAAGAAAAAAACCCGAAATATTCTTAAATAAAGGTCAGTATAACACTAACCCTCCAACTTATCAGTGCAAGGAAATTGTGAAGGTGGATGTCCCTATCAGACCAGCCATTTCTTTCCCTTTCTGTACATCATCTCAGCATCAGAAACTATTCCCGAGCATGTTCCAAGCCATGATTTACTTAATTTCTCTCTCTCCTTCCACTCCATACCCATTTCTTCAAAGTCCTTCTCAGCAGAAGTGAGATATATATCACATTTAGATTTCTATTCTTCACACAACAAACACTCAGACTACTGAGAGACGTGCTGTCAACATGCAGATTTGCAGTGCCTTGGGCACTCACACTGGAAAGACATGAAACAACTTCCTTGCCCTCTTCCTCAGAAAATTATTCATTACTGCTCTTCTTTCCACCCCCCCCACCTTCTGCAGCAAGCACCCAGCTGCCCATGCCCACCCATGCCTGCTGGACTATCTGTCTCTCCCC
The DNA here is from genome assembly GCA_038380795.1 of Pyrocephalus nanus. Taxonomy (NCBI): domain Eukaryota; kingdom Metazoa; phylum Chordata; class Aves; order Passeriformes; family Tyrannidae; genus Pyrocephalus; species Pyrocephalus nanus. The sequence continues at coordinate 42,126,356 of CM076265.1, read as the reverse complement.
TGTTTGGTTTGGACACTGGGTGTTGAGGGGGTGAGTGGGATATGCCAGCCCCTGCAGGCTGCTCCGTATGCTCTGTTCTCAGGGCTGTTTGCTGTGCGGGCCGCAGGCTTCAGGCCTTTGAAGGGTCGAATACCATCTTTTGATTTACCATGGCTGATGGGGTATGGGAAAGCTTTACAACTGAAATACACAGAATAGTTAAAATCAATTAAAAAAAAAAAGAAAGGAGAAAAAAAGAAATAATAAAAAAAAGTAGGAAAACCTTAATAAACACATAAATGATAATAAGTCATCAAATGGAATAGATCAAAGAAGAGAAGAGACAGCTCTTAGTAACAGTATTAAATGACTTATAAGAAAACTACAATTAAATAACTCACCACTCAAAACAGTCCAGGTTTACACACATCTGTCTTGGGTTAGATGCTCAGGGAATAATGACACTGAGCATACTCAGGTCTTCAAAGGTGGTGCTGATGACTGTTTCGCATTGGTAACGGGATTTTGGCTAGGTCAGATAAAGATTTGGTTCTTGTTTGTGACATTTGGGCAATGAATAGTCTCCTTACAGAGTTAGATGTGACTTAAACAACTGGAAATGAATGGCTCTTGTAAGGCCTTTCCTCCTCAAATTCTGTTTCTTCAGCAGCAAGGTAACTGTGCTGTTTTGATAGAAGGAAAGTCTTGTTTCAAGGAAATTATCTAACAGCTTTATAAATCTGAAGAGAGGAGAGTGAAGCTGAATCGGGGTTCCAACAGTTTAAACTACCCTTCTTTTGAGTGCTCACTTCTAGGAGAGGGCTCACAGGTTTCCCCTGATGCAGCCTATAGTCACACTGGGGGAAGATTCAACCTCACAAAAGTTTCCAGCTGAAAAGCTAGGAAATCTGACATACACATTGCTTCAGTCTCTGCAACTACACAAAAAATAGCCTTTAGTTAACACAGGAGTTTGTTTACAGATTTTGTCCTGCATTAAACTGTCAAAAACACATCTCTTTCCAAATATGTGTAGACCATCTGTCAAATCTTTAGCTACATCTTTTAACTGCCAGACAGTACAAATTGAACAGTCCGCCTCTAGGCTAGGTGACTAGAGTCTGGCATAACAGACCCCAGTGAGTGGTAAAAGTGACCAGTGCCAACCAGGCAAACAATGTTGACAGGCCCTTAAGGAAAATACTGTCTGCCGGCATGATATAATGAAAACAAGAAAGGAAAGAATAAACTGTAAAAAAATTATATTAAGGATAGTCTAAATCTACCCTCCTCATATTCACATAGGGTCTATGTCTAGGAGGCCCTAAATGTCCAAAATTTCCCTCAGACTTATTCATTCTTAAGATGAAGATATAATAGAATCAAACAAGTAGTACCTTTTTCAGGAGAAAAAGTGATAATTTTGTGATGAAGTCTGAAAGTTTTCAAGCTGTAGTACTTATCATGTGGGAGTATCAAAGGTGATAAAAGCAGCTCTTATTAAAATGCTAGCACAAATCTTTCAGGTTGCAAAGAATTATCTTTTCAGCAAAGAGAGAAACTAAGGCATAAAAGTAAAAGAACTGGCTCTGGGTTACAAGAGGATAGAGTAGAGTTAAGTAGATACTGAGCTCCCTATCACTTCCCCAACAGAAGCAGGCCACTACCAATCTTTCAGCAAATAATTTTATTTTCTGAGAAAAAAATAGCTAGCAATAATTTTGAAGAAAGAAAACAGTGGTGAAAAATAATCTCATATTTCTTTATCATTAGCAGCAACTGATTAGATCAGAAGAAAATGCAGACACACATATAGATACAAAAACGCTCTGGAGCTTTGTGAAAGATTCTCTTTGCACATGTAAGAATGCTCAACAGCAACTCTTACAAGCTGTTCTTTAGAGACACCATGTGAATCTATGAAATTTTCCTCCATTTAAAGTTAATATAGGCTGAGATGGCTATCATCAGAGTGCTGTTTCTCTTTATTTGAGAAGTTACTGTCATAGCTGAAGTTCATCTATTCCATTTGTCCTCTAGGCCAGTCTGGATAGCGCAGCAAGTGCTTTTATGCTAGCTAAACACTCAATATGGCTTTACACTTCTTCAGTCAAGTTAAGCAGAGCAAATATGTAATTTTTTTTTTTTTTTTTTACTAAAAGCCAAGAGTTTCCACAGACCTTTAGATAGACCTTTCTATAGACCTTCGCTTTTAAGGGATATGAACTTGTTTGATGCATTTTCTTCTCTTACTTTCTTATTCCAAAAGCAAAAATTAATGGTCTAGCTTGCCAAAAAAAAAGACACTAAGTGAAATTTTAAAAAACAAGTTTGTTCCAGAGGATAACATACTCTGTAAAGCCACTACATGGTTTTCTCCTGATAACACCACAGGAGGGGTTTAAAGATGCTGATACTGTTAGGTCAAAAAATGTAAAAGTTTGTTCCAGTGGGGCTTAGAATTTTGAAAACTAACTCAAGCTTTCATGAACCATACACACATCTTCAAATAGAATACCCTACACATTAGAAGAGCTCTAACATTGCAGACTATCATGTGAGTTTTGTCTCTGAGTCAGATCCTCTTGTTAGTTATATTCCTGAATACAAATGAAGCAACAAGTTGCATCACTGAAAAGTGAAAGAAAGCTTCAACTCATTTACATTATTTAAAGAGGCTATTTTTCATTCAGTAGAACACTTCAAGACTGTCAAGAAAATGAATTGAGGGTAATCTAATAGCACCTTCACACCCAATTTTTTTTCATTGTTGTTGTTATTGGACTTGTTTCCAGTTGTCTTTTTTAATTATTTTCCGAGGAATTGTAACTCTGAGGAGACAGAACAGAACCCTTTGGGATGGGGGAATGCACTTTTATTATTGTTACCTTCTTTTTAATAAAGACACAATTAAAAAAACAAAAAAGGCTTTAAACTAATATGTAAAATATGCCAAGCTGTGTCAAATACTGCCAAACTATGTAAAGGGCAGGGGATTCACAGGACTTCTGTTTGCCACCATATCCATTTTACTTCCTTTCTGTGTCCGCCTTTGACTGTTTTGAGTGATGCTGAATGAATGAGGGATGTAACTGATCAAAAGATGGACCAAGCAGCATGTCTCACACAGAGCTCACCAGTCCCAGATCAAGAAAGGAAACTTAAAAACTTTAAGACTTTAAAACCAACACTGTCCATAACGAAGAACTGACAGCAAATCTTCATGCAGCAATGCAGAAGAGAATTTCTTTCCGCAAGAGAATATAGTTAAGAAGGTCTCAGCAGTTATTTTAGAAATCAATCCAATCAAACCAACAGAAATGAAATTAAATTATTTTTTAAAACCACTAATCACAAGCCCAAACTAATAGTGAAGAGGGCAGTGGAAGGTTTTTATACGATACCTAAATTGACCATAAGTTTTACACGGCCTCCGTCCAACTCCAGGCGCAGAGTGTCAGCAGAGTCTCGTGAGGTGGTTGCCATCAACAGCCCATAAGCACGTTGGGACATGAAACGAAAGGACACATCTTCTGCTTCTGTGTGCATAACCATAGGCATGATGATCTTCATGTACATGCTGCCATCGTAGCTCAAGATAGAGGCCTCTGCAAGGAATTAGCAAACAATTGCAAAAAATTAAAAGAAGTTACACCTCTGTGTGACCTTCACACCTGAAGAACCCTGACATTTATTAGAGAGCACCATGTCTACAGAAATCGTACCACTTGCCACAAAAAGTTATGTTACTACGGAAAATGCAACAACTGTTTAACTGCATCCAGAAACCCTACATGGCAAGTATGAGCAGCAACAAAGATATGGTATTCACCACAACTGGAGTCAGCAGTACCGATGGACATATAATCCCCAAGGACAAGTGTGTTAGGACAGGGCCCTTTTGTGATTATGAACTAGCAAAGTCTCTGTTTTTCACATCTTCCAGGAAATGCAATCTCCTTCAGTGTTCTGAAGCCCAGCCTACCACAGGACTAGCTGTAATGACTAGAGTTCCGATTTCTGGTACTCTTCCTGTTGCTTGTTGAGAGAGGAATTTAATTTCATTGCTACCACTTTAAAGAAAAACAACTGTATAAAGTGAATTTCCTAACAGGTCTTTTCTACATCAGATTTATTCTGTTTTGTGATTTTATATTTTTTCACTCTTTACTAACGAGCAACATTAGTAGAGCTCTGCTGACACAACTGACACAAATGAAGAAAGGAACAAACCAAACTCCATTGCAAGTTTAAGTGTCATTCAAACACTTGAACTTAGGAGATGGGGGTCCAATGAAAGCCAGGAGGAGGGACAAAAAAAACCCAAAAACCAATAACAAAAAAACTGACAAACAGACAAAACCCACAAAAACAAAAAAACCAAACAACTCCCCCCAAAAGACCAAAACAAAAGGGGGGGGGGGAACAAACAACAACAACAACAAAAACACCAAAATAACAAAACAGTCAAGAAAAAAAAATAAATTTTTCTATTTTCTGAGCCTCTGAGGATGTCAAAGAAAATGGGAAGTTCAGCTGAGGAAAGGAGTTATAATACTTAGCATTCTCTATTTGTTCAGGGTCTTGCTTGCAGAAAGTGATACTCTCCTCTAAGGGAGGTAGAATTAAAGTCTTGTGACAGAACTGCAGCAAGCACTACAGCATGGCAATTGTTGTTTCAATCCGGGAGTAGGCTGAGAAGCATTTTTATCCCCAAAATTGAAAAATCTACATAAATACATTAATGTATGAATCAGAGCATTCGTTTTCACCACAGTCAATCCCTACCAAAGGCAGGGTTGTAGAGATTGCTTCACGTAGATTTTCTACCTCAAACCTACATGTAAAAATCCCTGAGCTTTAAAAAAAAAAAAATAGACCAGTTAGCTCCTAGGCGCATGGAAGGATTGCTCCATAAAGCACTTTTACCAATGTCTCATCCAGCTCAGTTCACCTAAAGTTTTTTCAAATGATTGTTTGGGATTCTCATCAGGCATCCCACACACACCCCAGAAAGCTAACAGCCCATCTAATTTAACAAACTGCAACAACATGTATTTGGAACCTAGATGTTCTCCTTATGTTTCACTCCTTTGTCCCATATTTCCCAGATGATAGGAGCAGAACTTCTAGCAGGAAACAGCAAGCTTGACAGAGCCAAACGTTACACCTTCTCAGTGTCCTAATGTTAGAGGGTAGAGTAGGGTAGATGCATGAAACTGAGGAACAGCCAAATGTCCATTCTGTAAAAGACCCATAACTGGCTCCACAATGGCCAGTAACAGAATTGCAAAGCAATAAATATGTAAATGAGGTGATAAATAAAGCTATAAATATCAAACTGATAAAGCGACAGAGGAGACATTTATATGGTTCCAAAACATTTGGAGGGGATCACTACAGTTGTGCTGGTGCAGCGACTCACCACACTAACAGTTAGTATGCAGAGCCTTTCCAGTCACAGGACATACAAACACATTAAGAAGAAAACTTTTCTGGGAGCATCATTAAGAAGTCTGTGAACAGCATCCCTATTCACTAGTTTTCCTAGCTGCACTCCCCACACACTGTCATGGTCTGTACACAGAAAGCTCTCTACGCACATCACCCACTCAGCCATTACAAACACCTTCTGGGTACCAGCTGTCAGTGTTGCCCTGAGGACTCACATCTTCATTTGGCCAAGAAACCTTTTTCAAGGTGGGAGAACAGTTTCTTCTTTTCAAAGTGCAATTCTCTTCCCCCTCATGTCTGCACCTCTTACTTGCCACCCACAGCTGCAAGCTGGAACTAAATGTACTGTATATTATACATACATTCAAAGGCAATGCCTATGTACACACAAACCTTCCTTGCTCTCTTTCCTAACTCTCTGCAGATCATATTAGAAAATGCAGTCAAGCATGAAATGGCTCTTTTGACGCCTTCAGCTCAGATGTGCCTTGCATGAAACAGTTGCTTGCCCTAGCACACGAATAGTTGGGAGGAAGGGGTTGGAGAATATCAGGACTATGAGTGGGAGTAGCTGACACAACTGTCCCAGCTCTGCTGCTTTTTTCTCCACAGTGCCATGCATTAGGTGCTTTCAAAACATGAATTTTTCTGTGGACTTTAGAACAAACCAAAAGCATGGTAATAATGACACTCTTCCCTTCAATAAGAATTCGTGTCCTTCCGCTTCACTGATCCTATTGTCAGATAATTACTGTCCTTAGACAAGAGATCCCAACCCTCACTATTATACTTATGTAAGAAGGACCTGAAGAACACTCAGAATTGCTGATGTTGACACAAAAGTCTGGACAGTGTTTCCGCTGACAACCCACAGTACCCTAAATCATGTATTACTATTCTTCTCTGGTCAGTCTGCTACAAATAGGGGGCAATGAAGCCTTGTAAAAATAAGCAGATAAAATTTAATGTTCTATTCTTGTTTGTGCTCCATGCTGACCTAAGCCTGGCCCAGCTCAGCCCAGCTATGCACTTGACATACTTAAAAAATAACAAGATTTCATTCTCACTTTGCAAGTCTTCACTACCTGGAGTATCTGGGAGCCTTTCCAGCACATCTCCTTGCAAGTAGACCATTCCCTCCAGCTACAAAAACACCCTTTAGGCGGAGGGTATTCCCTAGTAGCAGCTATACGAATAAAACCTATGTTCTTGTCCTGACAGTCAGTCCCCAAAGGTTGAGGGAGGCATGTTACAGCTGAGCAACACATACAGGAACTCTGTTTAAGGTTGAATGTAACCTGGCAGCAAGCATATGACCTCAACCTCCCAAGCACCTGTGCTAGAGACTTCTGCCTGAATACAGGCACCCATTCCATTATCCTCAGCCATTTGCAGCAACAGAACTGTAATGCTTTGCTCAGCACCATAAATCTGGCAACAACACAGTTATCTAAGTGTAAAATACATACAGATTCCTTCCACCCTTCTACTTTTAGGGTTGCTCTTATACTGGATGTATCACACAGACATGCATAGGAGCAATATGTGAAACCATATTTGAGACCCCCACTGATCTGTACAGAAAAAAAGATCGAGTGACATTTATTTGTGATCTCAATGCCAGAAGCTTCATTGCCATTAGTTTGGAGATGGGAAGAGGAAGAAACCAGGTGCTGGTTCAAAACTGCCCTGACATAATGCCAGAAATCTCTGAAAATCAATATGTTATTAGAAGCGATTAGCTTCCCAGTCTTGTGCTCTCAGACCCTGCCAGTTTTAATTTTACACTTAGCATCCAAAGGAGCAATTCACTGCTGCTTCCCCACAAGGCTCTGCATAAACCTCCTGGGGAGACAGAACAGGTGTATTCTTAGCATACAGACAGAAAAATATTCAAGACCTCTTCATGCTTTTTCACCTGCTTTCTAACCTCTCTCTTGTATTAATCTCTATTCTTTGCTTCTTTCCTTTCTTCTCTGTTTTATTTTTTCTGTAGTCTCCTCTTCCCTGTAGTCTTTTCCCTCTGCCTTCCAGACTACAATACTATATCCATTCCAAGTGGATTCCACACCTATGAGTTTCAACTGCAGAAGCCTACCAAATAATTTGGGGAGCCCAAATGCAATCACTCCACCAGAATCTGACTAGAACCCAGGAGATAACACTCCTTTTTTGGTGAAAAAGATATGATGTGAACTTTAAGTGTTCACAAGCAGTAAGGACCTTGCACGTCATCCAGCAGGATGGGTGCCGGGAGCTGTGAGGTTCCCTGTGCTGGGCCCTTGCTGCCCAGGGCTGTCCAACCCACCCACAGAGGTGAGAGCAGGACACATCTGCAGGTGGGGGCCAGGTACAATCAAGAATCCAGGAAACCTCATGGTGATGGTGCAGGTCTGCGGTCAGGCCAGGAAGTCAGTCTGCTGGCCAGGGCTAAGAGCACGTGCTGCGATTGCCAGGCAGGGTCATGGTGATAGGGATGGGACATGGGCCTGCTTTGGCAGCACCCGTGGCTGGGCAGGCTGTGGGGACCTGGAGGCTGGCCCTGCCACAGCATCATTGTTGCAGGGGCTGATGGCCATGGGGGCTGCCATGGGGTCCTGGCCCATGAGCAGGGTGGGGGAGCCCCAGGGGCCAGACAGGGCTTGTTGGTGCCCTAAGGGTGCTGGTGGTATCATGCTCTGGCACTGCTTCTTGTTGACCCATTAGAAAATCCATGTTTACTAAATGTGGTTTAACACCTTTTGCAGCAAATTGAATTTTCCCTGGACATCTCCCATCTAGATGTCACTGGATCTCACCTTACTCAGCCTGCCAAACAGAAGAGAGCAATCTGAAGGGATGTAAATGCACTTCACTGGCACTGAGAGATGCAATAACAGAGAGCACAAAGCCATCTTTAAATACCTACCTAAAGAGAAACATTACCCTAGAAGTAAGAATGGGTTTTATTAGTATAGCAAAATACTCTGCAAATAAGTATCACAAATAAGCCACTCACAGGTTTACTGTGCTAGTAAGAACAAAGCTATTCTGCTTTAAAGATTTCAGCCTGACAAGATGTCAATAGTATTATTATCAGTTGTTATGCAATGGAAACTCATGAAGATAAAACAGTATGGACACATACAACTACAGAACTGTAAAGAAACTGGACTGGTTTTCCTGGTAGTTAATCTCTCTCACAGACCAAAGTATTTTCTCAACATCAATCCAAGTTTTTCTTTGCTTCAAATTAAGAAATCTTCTTTCCCTACACCCCCAAAAAAGGACTTTCATATCCTGAAGATCAGCATATCATTATCCCAGCTCCCTCACTCTGTTTTAGACTTAGTAAAGGCCTTTTATCCAACTTCCAGTTTTTATTTTCTAAAACTTGCCTTTCCTGCTTCTCATTTCTGGCTTCTTTCTGATTTGCATACTACTTTCTTAAATTTAAATTTTCCAATTTGAATAGCATATGGCAGTTAAGACCAAATAAGCACTAAAAGTAGAGTAATTACATAAGACACTCTTATCAGTGCAATGTGCACAAAATATTTCCAAATGAGCAGCAAATGGGAGAGATAATAGAGCTAGCTCCAAGGCATCCATCACATTTTCAGGGATGCAAGAATACTGGTGGAGCAGTAATAATAATTGTCACTTATAAGGCCCCTGCTATAAACAAAAATTGCTAGCAGATGTTTACATAGGCCAGATGACATCCAGACAAATATTTTTTATCAAACACATTTTTTTCAAAACTTTGCAAAATGTATGTCATAATATTGTATAAAACATTTAATTTCTGGGCCTGAAAACGGCCCAGAAGTGCAAGTTGCTTTGTATAAAATAAAGAATTCTTGAAGAAACCTGAAGTGCAAATCACACCTATTTATTTATCTAGAAAGTCAGAAGATAATAAATACTCTATTCCTTTCCATTTCCATACTACTCCATTTCCATACCACTGTCTCCACCCTATTCCAGTATCTTTCCTGTCCCTTTGAGGTTTTTCCAAACAGAAATATTAAAATACTTTAGAAAATATTACTAAGTATCCACAAAATGGAAGACAAAATAAAACAGGTACAAAGGCAAACAAAGAGTTCCAAGCAACACATCAGTATAAAAGTGCAGGATTCAGTACATATACTATAATGTCCTACCTCAGACCAAAAAAAAAGAAAAAAATTACCTTGATTCATAAGTTTAGACACTGGCATAACTTTGATTATGAACAAAAGCAATTTGATTTTTTTTTAGAACTGCATAATTTTTTGTTTTCTGAATCCAAAATTAACACCTTCCTTTTTTACTTCATTATAAAGAGGGTATATTATACCAAAATCCTGTAAAGCTGCCCTAAGAATTTTCAGCTCAAACTGGAATAAATCTAAAGAAACTAATAAAAATTGTGAGGCTTCCACTGCTGTGGTAAAATCCCAAAAGATTTTTGACTCTCTACAGCAAAAGCTTCAACGGAGACCTTCCAAATTTTAAGATGACCTAGAGAAGACATATTATGGACATGGATCCCAAATTTCCCTCTATTAATAAATTTCACTAGCCTTTGCACTCTGGATTCTAGCTTTGCTTATCTTCTGTATTGAACCAACTCTCCAAGCTAACCTGTGGCTACCCTACAAAGGAGTACGTACCAGTTTCTATAACCATCAGGCTTGTTATATCCTTTGTCCATTCCTGTCACCACCACACTCAAAAGAGGATAAGTCAATTAAGGGGTGTTGTCAGGTGGAGAGTTACCAAAAAAAAAAAAAAAAAGGCAAAAAAAAGGCTGTCTGCACTCCACAATGAAAAGCAAATAAACTTTTTTCAGGCTCCAATCATAAAGAACTGGGCAAGGGAGGAAATGGAAGAGCACTGAGTACCACAGTGGAAGTATTTGCAGAAGAAACTGTAGCTTGTAAATGTTATTGCTAGCCCTGGGAGGTGATGAGCAAGGCTATATTACTATACTGAAGCTTGGCAGAGCTGCAGGGGAACCAAGAAGGATTACATAGGGTTTTAAAATTTACTCCAAATGTCACTCTAACATTTGCAGAGCTGTGTACAACCGTCTGGGAAGAAATCTCTGGCAAGAAGGCTAAGAGTAGAAGAAGAATTGCTCCACAAAGTCAACAAGCCTAATGGGAAGGCATGGGGAAATCTGCTACTAAAATGATAGTCTGACAATTTGCATTGCATGGGTGGTACAGTTTAGAAAGTGATGCAACTTCTGTTTAGTTCAAACATCTCTGAGTCCTCTTCATGGCACTGTCAAGTTGCATGAAGCATTTGATCCCTATCTCCTGAATAGTGTTCACTGAGAAAGGGGGATTACAGCAATAATGAAGTTTGGCTTATCTAGGAGGTACACAGTGAAAAAAAGGCAGCAGATACAATCTGCACCAAGGGAAAATACAGTAAATACAGAAAATTATAAGTGGTTGGAGAACTGCTCAGCAGAAAGGGACTTGGAGTTGCTGGTTGAGGGCCAGCTAAATATGAGCCAACAGTGTGCTCAGGTGGCCAAGAATGACAATGGTATTTTGGCCTGTATCAAAAATAGTGTGGCCAGCAGGACTAGGGCAGAGGGTGTCCCTGTCTACTCAACACTGGTGAGGCTGGACTTCAAGGTCTGTGTCCGGTTCTGGGTCCCTCATCACTTCAAGAAGGACATTGAGATGCTGGAGTGTGTCCAGAGAAGGGCAATGAAGCTGGTGAAAGGTCTGGAGCACAATCTTGTGAGGAACTTTTAAGGGCACTGGGGTTGCTTAGTCTGGAGAAGAGGAGGCTCAGGGGAGACCTCATTGATCTCTACAACTACCTGAGAGGTGGTTGTAATGAGGTGAGGGTTGGTCTCTTCTGCCACATCTCAAGTGAAAGGATGAGAAGAGACAGCCTTAAGTTGTGACAGAAAAGGTTCAGACTAGATACTGGATTTTTTTTTTTTTTTTTTTTTTTTTTTTTTTTTTTTTTTTTTTTTTTTTTTCACTGCTAGAGTGCTTAGGCATTGGAGTAAGTTGCTAGGGTGGAGTCATCATCTCTGGAGGTGTTCAAGAGGCATCTGGATGTGACACCTGGGGATATGGTTTAGGATTGATTATGGTGGTGATGGGTTGACAGTTGGACTAGATGATCTTGAAGCTCTCTTCCAGACTAACTTCTTTGAAAAGCAAAGCTGTAATGTGAACTACATTCATAACCTTGTTTAAATCCATAGACAAACTCTCCTCAGTTCTGTTTTTCCAACACTGGAAAGAAAAACTAATATTGCCTCTGACTGTAAGAACAGCATGTATGCTGTGAAAAAAATACAGGATAACACGTACTTTGGGGGTTCAGACTACCACTTCCAAACATAAAATACAAGATAAACTAAGCTGAGTTTATAGTACTAGGATCTGAAGGAAGGTCCCTTCAGAACCTTTTCTTCTCTCACAAATCTCCTGTCTTCCCTAAAAACATTTGCAAAATCCTAAATCCCAAGCTGGTGACTGTCTGAGAGCAATGCTCAGTCACTGCAGCACAGGCAGCGCAGAAATGACGACAGTGATTTCCAGGCACCCCATAGGCTCTGTCCATTCCTAATGAAGTCATCAGCAGAGATGCAACAGCCAGAGCTGCTCACTCTGCTAATTGCAACCACTGCCCAATTATTGGAACCACGATAAAGAGGGAAAGAAAAGCAGAAACTAGTAGCTGGCATGAAATTGCAGTTGATATTGCCAAGATCATGAAGGCCGAAGCAAGAGGTACATGTTCAAGCCTGTAAATTTCACTCGTAGAAAAAAGAAATTTAGTCCTACTTTCAAGTAACAGGCACTGACTCTTGAAAACACGATTGTACTACAGATCAAATTCCACTGTACAACTCTAGTATCTGTGTTATACATTTTATAAATATTTTTATAATAAAAGGAATTTCAGATAAAAAAGGAATTACAGGAATGTCCATGAGCTGTCCTTCTCTGACTCCGAACATGACCAAGTGCAGTTTCTGTCTTACAAAATCAGTATCTCTTGGTAAAGACACAGTTAGAATTCACAGTCCACAATACTGGTTACAATTATGCGAAGTCACACAGCTATTACACTCCTACAAGCCTATCTCAAATGCCAAAGGCAGGATCTACAGTGCAGGACTATACACTGGTCTAAGGGCCAAGAGCCTAGACTGGAATTCAGTGAATCAGTTTTACATAACAGTAGCCAGTCCAAATCCTCAATCCATAACTCAAAGATTTGTATCCATGAAGAAGAGAGTTCTAATAATTTTCTTCTTCTTTGCTGAGGTCCAAGAGTCTCCCATGATCTTGACGAGAGTTGTAAAATATAATAAATCCACTTCTTGTGCAAGCTGTGAAGGTTTAGTCGGCATTGGCAGCTTCTATGAGATTCTCCAGTCTAAAGAACTGTAGATGTATAAATTATGACAGCAGCTGCGACCCTAAAATTTTCACAGTCATCACTGTGTATCCCATTTTATTCACTTTGAAGTTCAGGGCAGCAATCAGAATGCAACGAAAAGTGTCATACTCCAAAAGCACCAGCCTGATGTCACAGTTAAGCAAAGCTGAATTTTCTTCAGCTGCTTCCATCATAGACTTGCTGAGATAGTTCCTAAGGCCTGAGACTATTTCTATTGAAAACAAGACCAAATCTTGAAATAACCAGGTATCCTAGACTGAAAATATTGTTTATGTGCAGATTTTCAAATCACCTTATATGGTGGTTTTGACTTTACTGAAATGCTTGGATCTCTCCTGCTCCTAACTGAAATTGGAAAACAGTCACACTGTCACCACATCAAGACACTTACATCCACTTACAGATAAAATGTAAGAACGTACCCAAATCCTGTATTTTCTCTTTATACTAGACATAATGACAAACTCCAAGTTAAGAGAGCTTTGATGGTGAATAACCTGCTATTTATCCTATCTAAAGCACTTTTGTCCACTATAATACAGTCCAGAGGGACACTTACTCTCCAGATTGCCATCAGCAATGTGATGTATTTTGTTACAACATTTCTGATCCATTACATCGAATTATGCCAGATTAAATTAAGCCCATGAGGGAAGAGGGTATCCTTAGACCTGTAAACTGACTCAAACAAAAAATTCAGTGTCTCATCAGTGACTGCCACTCCTCCATGACATCATTTTTCACACACCTTCATCACTCAATGCTAGACAGCACACCTGCAGAATTACCTGCCAGGAAAAAACTCCACAGTGATTGGGTAGGTAATAAAAAGCTTAGTGTCACCATTGCCTTCTCAGATTTTCTGGGTTTATAAACAATCTCTATGTGTTAACCTTGAAATACTCACAGAGCAATAGAAAGGAAGAATTGGTTCCCCTATCCCATCAGTGTTAGCCCTCACACTGTTAGGAAGAGCATTAAGGATGGTACCATTGATATCCCTGTCACAAGGCTGGGGTGATGAATTCCAACATCAGCCACTCATTCCTAAAGACCAGAGTTCAGAAATAGTCAGAAAAAAATGGGAATTTTGTAGTCTCGACCTAAGGCAAGCTTTTCCACCTTCTAAAATCACTGTTTAGAATGATCTACAGGGCTGCCTGTGCTCTGAGGAAGTCTAGGACAGGGGCAGGAATAAAGCTACTGATTACAAATATGACGTTTGCTAATCTGGGTGGTAGACAGGAAGTGCAATCTCTAAGAATAGATTTTGAATCCTAGTCAAAAGTTAGGTGTTTGATAAAAACATCAAAACCACAGCCTTAGTGCTCTGTACAGTGGAAAGAACAGTTTGCTCTCACTTAAAATGTGTTCCAGACTCTTAAGTGCAGGAGAGATGGAACTAGGAGACTAAATTGCAAAAACCATTCCATTTAGCTACGTGGGATCACAGGTAAGGTCAGGGCAGTTAATCACTCTATTCACTGAAAATTACCCATAAAGGAAATTAGACGCACAATTCTTTTACAGCAATTAGCTCCTGTTGATATGAATATGAAATAGGTACCTAATAAGAGTTACTTCTGTAACAAAAGGAAAGGAATGAATCAGAACAAAGAGAATATTAAAAAATGGAAGCCAAGGCAAGTTGGCCAGATGTTTGGATGTATGTTTGGAGGACTGGAGAATGCTTTTGCATGTATTATTTGGCCAAACCTCTGAAGTGTATCAGAGAAAGTGAGATTATTAGAACAGAGCCCAACACAATTTAACAAAGCATGGTAAAAGCAGATAGGAGCATGGATATCAGATTAACTTTGTATAAAGGCTGTGGCAAATCCATCATGAGGTTTTCCAGGCTCTGAGAAAGCCTGACTAGAACTGGCCCCACCAGCAAATTGTGTTTATTTCAAGGATGAAAATTTTTCTCTTCCCTTATTATACAAGCCTGAAAAAGTGGTGATGGAGAGAGTCTGACATTTCCTACTCTTTCAAAGGGTATTTCTCTATAGTGATAAAAGTCATAAATCATTACCAATTAAAACTGGGGGAAAACAAAACAAAACAAAACAAAACACATTAATTACACCATTTGAAGGTATTCTTTTAGTTTTTTGTCTACTTGCTGCTAGCCCCTTCTCTTGAGCTGTCTGCAGCTGTTATCCCTATTGTTTCTGCACCCATAGGACAGGGATGAGAAAGCCAGGCTGCAACTCTGAAACGACAGCCTTCAACTGCAGGGAGAACAGCCTGGTTGTTGGAACAGCCCCACAGATGTGTCCTTCACATCTGCCCACATTTCAAAGGAGTCACATAGACAAGCATAGGAGATTACAAGCACTGAAAGCTCTGCAATGACAGAGTGATGGGGGAAGACAGCAGCTGTTATTTGTGGCTTGTATGATACTGCAACCTCATGTGAAACTGGTATCAAGCCTTCGTGTCCCAGATGGCCTCCAGTCTGGAAAATATTTGTGATCCCATCCAGAAGCATTCCCACAAGAGATGCAAAGCTAAATCAAAGCCAATATAAGAAAACAGAAGAACTCATAGTCATGAAGTTTCTACATCCTAGAGGATCCTGTAAAATTGCAGAAATTATTGAGACAAAAATTATTTCATAATAACAGGAACCATTTGACCCTGAGTGTAACAGCTGCCTGTTGGGACACCTTCAGTTTGAAATAAAGTACATTGCAAGAAATAATCTAGAACCAACTACCTGTATGTACTTCAACTGTCAGGTTTGCCCCTTCTACTGTTTGTGGCATCAGAATATGGTATTTCTTTTTTTCATATCTTTCATATTTTTCTTTCTCCTGTTACTGTGCAAAAAGCCTACACAAAGAACAGCAAAGCCAGCTACCTGCATTAGGCAATAAACAAAGCACATCAGAAAATTCCTTCCCTTCAAATTTCATTATATTTTTCAAGCCTTTTCTCCTTCTAATTTCCAACAAACTTTGGAAAACAATAAATCAGAATATGCAGAGTCCTGCCAAATACACAATATTATAACCTTCAATGACAGTTTAGGAGCTGATTTATCCTTAATAGCAATTTTATCAAGTCAGAACAACATTCTGCATAATATTAAAGCAACAGGGGTTGTATCTAGTCACACTGTACCCTTTGTTCTTGGAAACACAAGTTACAACTACAGCCACTTGATCTTACAGAGCATATTGCTTCTTTACACTGCATAAACACTCTTCCTGTGTTGGCTATACTGAATATCACAAAGGGAGGAATACAATAGAAAAAAAAAACCAAACAAAGCAGAACAGGCCAAGCTCTCACTCTTTCAAACAGAAAGTCAAGCTCTGAGCAACCAGAGTTCAAGATGATTTGGACAACGCTCTCAGACACATGGTGTGATTTTTGTGGCCATCTATAGCAGGGCTAGGAGTTAGACTCATGAGCCTTGTGGGTACCTTCCAACTCAGGATATTCTATGTCTCTATGATCTATGGGGTTAAAACTGCCATCCAATGGTGAAACTAACTTTGAAGCAGGAAGAGCAGAAAGCACAGAAAGAAACAAATGCTACTTTGACCTGCAAGTCTTGGACTCAGATTGACAATCTTCTTCAGCAACATTTACTTATATGCTGCTTCCTACAACTCTGGCTGCTGGTAAAGCAAAAGTGTGTGTTTTAAGTGAAAAAACGTATCTTTATCAGAGATGTGATTACTGTCTCCAACTGCCAGATTTGATTCCAAGTTTTATGCCACAGATAACAGGCTGCATGACAAAAAATATAATAATGCCAAAGTTCAAGCTTGGATTTTTGGAAGACTGATAACATCATCTCAGCTTCTGATGAAAACTACCAGCATTGAATCAGCATAGAAACACTGAGTTAAACCATCTAAATGACTCCACTGATACAGATAGACTGGACATTTCACCCATTCCACAGCCACTTCACTTTCAGTCATCTATGATTTGCCTCATGATCTGGTGGTACAGGTTCCAAATCACTTTCCTTGTGACTAAAGTATGGGCAGAACTTGAACCCTTGCTATGCACCTGTCATGGTTTGGTTAGTTCTGGGAAACTTTTCCAGGAATTTTTCCCCTTCCCCCCTGCCCCTGCTTCAGGACTATCAGGTAAGCACTTAACATCACAAAAGACCTAGCTCCTTCCCTAATGGCTGAGAGATTAGCCTCCTAGGAAACGGGGCAGACAAAAAGGCTAATGTTTATCTTTTTCTCCCATCTCCTGGGCAACGGGGGAGGAGGAGTTTTTTTGGTGGCTGGGCTGGGAGACTACAGCACACGTGGGAGAGGAAGCTTGCTGCTGTCTGTCTATGCTCTGAGCCCTTGCTAGCTGCAGCTTTTGCCTGAAGCGAATTCTGACCACCTGAAGATCTTGAGTTTTCTTGCACTGGGAGAACTTTCTGTTTTGTTGCTGTTTTCCCTTACCCCCCATCTCCCTCTCCCCTTTCCTGGTGGGTGGGCAGGGAAGGGGAGCCAAGTTTTTTTTTTGTGTTTGGTTTTTTTGTCTGACACACCCCAAAGGGTGTTGTCTTCCTCCCCGCCCCCCCCCCCCCCAAGACGGCAACCAGGGATCTCACAGAGCCCCCTGGTGGCGGGCACAGGACATTACAAGTTCTGCACCTCCAGTGACCCGATGGTGCCCCCTATTGACTGAGGTTGGAATTACACCAAAGGGCACAAAATTGAACTGTTTACTTTTGCCGGTTTATCAGTTTGTTTTTGAAGGGGATTATTTGTGGGTATAGGAGTATTGTTTGGTTGTTTTACTTGGGTTTTTTTGTGTTTCTGTTAATACACACATACCTTTTAATGAAGGGTTGTTATTTTTCCTTTTCCATAATTTTTTTTTTTCCTTCAATCGGAGCCTCTTAATTTTGGATTTATAATTGCTTAGAGAGAGAAGTCTGGGTCTTTTTCTCCTAACTCATCCTCAGCCAAAAAGACCCTTGTCTCATTTAAACTGGGACAGCACCCAAAACCAGAGGAATGTAATTCAAGTAGGTCCAGATTTCTTTTTCCACTTTTCTTAAACTGTATTTACTAGTACCTCCTTATTATATTTCCACTGACCCCCTAACAATCATAGAATCACAGAATGGTTTGGGTTGGAAGGGACCTCAAACGTCATCTAGTTCCAACCCTCTGCCAATGGGCAGGGACATGTTCCACTGGAACAGGTTACTCAAAGCTCCATCCAACCTGGCCTAATAGGGTTGGCCTACTATCTAAAGCAGAAGGACACAAATTAGGATCTATTCAACGAGTAACTTTTTGGTTTTCTTTTATTTGATCTGAAAATAGGAAAGAATGTCATTTGCTCTTTTCAACAACAGATATTAGATCCTCACATAAGAAATAATTGGAAAACTAAACCAAATATATTAAAAGGGGTTGCAAACAGAAAAAATAAAATCTAATGAACCCCCTTGTATTGAGAAGAAATGTCAGTCACTGACACATTTGGAAGCCCCTTCTGGCAGGTCATCGTCATCTAACTCCACATTATCACCAAAGACAGCTCAATTTACTCCTCTTGTTAATATGAGAGTGAGGGCCAGTAAAAGTTGTCAGACTGACCTGATGAAAGACGAGCACCTAGGATACATATAGAAAGAACACTTCCGTCATATGACTCTCTCTCCAAGTTGCTATTACCTTCAACTAACAGAGTCATTCAAGAGTTTAGAAACTCGTAGCTTAATACATGAGCCATCACTCCATACATCACTGGAGGAAATGGATGTTAAGCTCTTCACCTGCTGAAGCAGGCATGCAGCCTCTCTTGCACACAGAGCCACTTCCCTCTATTTTCAATATAAAGTGAATAACAGGCTCTCACACCAGGCTCAATCACGGTCCTGAGAGTTCAGTACACCACCTGTATGGAACAGCATGCTCTGCTTTCTCCTAAGGTTCCTGGAGGGACTGCAAGGGTACAGGAGGAGCCTCAAGAAGGAAGAGCTGTGTGTATTCAGGTGTATTAAGGAAATAATATGCTTCAAGTATATACTTCAAGTCAATTTGAAGATAAAAAGAGCATCAAGCTTTTCCCCAAAGGGAGTGCTAATAGGAATTTAGCAAATCAAGTGAGCCAGCGGCTGCTGAGTGAGCAGAGAAGGCAATGGGGATGCAGAGACTATGGGCCTCAGGGACTGGTGCACTTGCTCAGACACTTTGGAAGCACAGTGGGGAGCAGATAGCAATACTGCCTGAGGCCATTAGATGGCAAAGGAGGCTGCAATTGTCTTTTTCTTGTGCCACTAGTTCTGAGAAGTACTTGTTATGCGGTTTTTTTCAAGGAACAGCAGTGTGACTCCTCCTAGGGTGGAAGAGAAAGCAGAGACACAGCAAATCTCAGTCAGTTTTCTGCACAGTGTCACTGTCGGCAGCTCCCACTGTCACTTGCTGGACAAGGTCCCAAATTTCCTCTCATGTCTGCACACATTCTGGATCAGCAAGGGCTGTTTCAAAAGAAGTTTTCCTAATTTACACCTGGAAAGGATTAGACACAGCTCTACACCACAACACAAAGAACATTCTGTTTTCTAAATAAGCAGCTAACATACTCTAACCAAAGAGGAAAAAGAATAGGTCTCCTAATAGGATGACTTTCTTGTCCTTGATTCCTGTTATTTGAAGTCCTCCACACAATTTGAAACCATTAAGATGCCCTCAGGAATGTGTTTTGAACTGGTGTACTTTCATAGCAGAAACTGAGACAGAAATAGGAGCCAGTTCATTTAGTGTCACACTGCAAAGCCAAGACAGTGCAGGGACATAACCCACTGTCCACCACAACTGGGCCGCTGTCTCCCCCTTTTCGGATGATCCAAGAGCTACCTGCCACCCTGTTGCACTCTTCATCGGACAGACCCTGAAAAATTCTCAGAATATTAAACAAATCAATATAATGAAGCGGTCAGTAAGTCCCTTGGAAACTGCAAGAAAATCCACATGCCTAAAAATAATCTAAATCTGTAACGGAAAGGGGACTGCTCTTGACATCACTTGAAACATAGATGGTAAGACTCTATAGATACAACACCTGTTTCTCTTTCAAATTCTGCATATAGAGAGGGACTCAAAAGGGGAAGAATTGAGCCACAAGACAGTTTTTTAAGATATCAATTAGCCTTTTTTTTTTTTGATTAGAATTTATTTACTGCAGAGTTAAGCATCTCTCATAGTTACAGATTCTCTATTTTTATCTGCTAACTGTGCAAATTTCCTGGTTCCCTGATTCCAGACCAGCTGCTGGGCACAGCTGTGCTCCAGCAAAGGCACCAAAACCAGCAGGATTGCTGTGGGACTGTTATACTTCCCTAATTTCATGCGCATCTGGAAAAGGAAATCACAGTGCTTTTCTCACCCGCTCCTGACACAGCTCAACAGAAGACCATCAAGGTAATTAAAAAAATCCCTCAATGATAGATGGCCAGTCTGAGAAGCTCCCAAGCTTCCAAAGCTTTCAAACATGGCACTAAAGCTTCCTGCACAATGTATAAGGTTGCCAGCACAAAGAATACAGGATTCTAGGTGCACAGTCACTTGCAAAATTCTTGGACAGAGCAGAGAATGTCCTGTGAGCAAATAGACATGTGGAGAAATCAAGGCACAGAATTGCAAGCAATACAGTCTGGCAAGAAAGGAGCTTCTTTTCAATGGAAAGAGGTTGATGTAAAAGCAACACAACTAGGCACAGCACCAAAGTGCACCATCAACACACTGCAGCTGTATGACCACATATGGTGCTATGTGGCATCTAAATCTTTAAGTAAGTTTTATGGATTTCATATTCACGTGGGCATCAGGCTCAAGGCCACAGCATGATCAACCCTGCAGCCAACAGAGAAGACTGGTATATCCTCTTCCTGTCAGGTGCTACTGACAACCTGAACCTTGTCCCTGCTTCCCCCCAGTCACTGGCTCTCCTAAACCCCATCCTTTACTGTATGGCCACTTCATGCCCTGAGCACATTACTTACATATTTGGATTTTACTCTAAGGGCTGATGGGCTCTAAGCACTGCAGAGGGCAACACTGAGGTTTGCCAGTATTTACTGCCTTTATTCATTAGGACCTAATTGATTTGCCAAAGATCAAAAAAAGTCCATGACAGAACAAGACTAAATGCAAGTGAACTAAATGGCAGACTGTGCTTTTGTTGTTGTTTTTGATTTTTATGTCGATGAACAATATTTGGGATGACAGCATGTCAGTCAGAAAAAGCCCTCGTCCTCCATCTGCCAGTACAGTTGTTTCTTCTGGTCATACTCTGGCTAGAGAGAATGAGCCTTACACTCTCCTTTACCAGCAATCTGAAAGCAACACATGCTCTGCTTTCCCACATTTCTCTTTCTCATATAAGTCTGTGAATACCTCTTCTAACTGAGATTTGAGTTTGGGATTTGAAGTTTTTTTGGCAACAGCTTTTCCCTACAGTGGCATTTGACAATACTTTCCTTAATGACATTCTTTTCTCATCTGATACTGTAACACATGCCACATAATAGTGTTTCTAATTTGCCTAAACATGGAGTTTGTTCCAAATTTTTTTAAGATCTAGAAAAGAAGCTGAGGTATCAAAATGTTGTTATTTTTACACCATTAAACATAACTATTCAACCTTTCTTAATTCAGTATGAGTTATTTTAACAAGTAATTACAATAAGAATCAAACAAAACCTACTTTGGGAATCAGTGCCTCGTATGTCTTATAAATTTATTCACATACTAATTAGGAAAACATATCCAGTCATTTAGAGGATTTAAAAAGGAAAATAGGTCTTTTGAAATTGGAAGACATTTCCAGGTTATCATTCTGAGACATACATTTCACAGATTCATATAAGCTAGAAACAGAAAAGCTGGCTAGATCCTGGAGCTCCCTTCCCTTCCTTCCCTCTTACAAAGCATATTTCATTAAAGTGTAAAGTAGCCTGGCCTTACTCTGCTGTTTTAGCCATCCTAATTTCCAGTGTCTAACTGATGGGATTTTCTCCTCTTTTCTAGTATTTCTGCTATATCAAATCAAAGCAAAAAGAAACCAAGCTCATTGGTGGGATGCTACAATATTCATCACTTTTGTTTCTTAATTTAACCCAATATTCCACAATTATTGTCCTATGAACTTTCATAAAAAAGTTCCATTCCTTGGGAAGGTAGTCCTCCCATCAGAGTTGCTTCATAATCCTCCCCCCAGGTTATCATTTTTCCAAGCAATATGTACTGAACTCTTCTAATATTTCTCCATAATTCCAGCCCTCCTGATTATATTTCAACTTTTTGTGACAATTTCCTTCATGTTGGCTTTCAGTCTAAGCTGCTCAACAGCACTCTCCTTACACTTTTTATACTCATATTTCTTGAATACACTTTTCTACTCATGTGACTAGGAATACTTCTCACTAGCATGCATGTAGGTGAGTATTCAATGCCACTTCATTAGTATAAAATTTAACTGGTGAGGAGTTGATATTCAGGCTTATTATCTTGGCAAAGGTCAATGGGCAAACTATTTAAGGATCCTTTCTTGTGTGATCTGTAAATCTCATGTCACTATCAAGTTAAATACATCCAGCCAATCGTTGACACACCACATCAAATTTCATCATTTGTTAATGCTTTAGAAAGGGCAATGAATAATTTTGCCTTTACAACACCAAAGAAATTAGAAAGTTTTTTCCCCTTGAGTGTCCCAAGTAATACAGCATTTTACCTGCAAAAGGTTGCCCTTGTGCCTCAAAAAAATACAGCACTGTGTCTCAAAAACCACACAAGGATTGCATTAGCATTGCCAGCATAGAAAAGTAGTACAAGACAGAAAGTCATTGACATTTTAAAAGAAACCTCTGAGCTTTCAGGCTTTTTAATACACATTGCACATTCAGGCAATGTTCACAGAAGCACAGAATCACAAAATCTGCCGAGTTGGAAGGGACCCACGAGGATCATCAAGTCCAGCTCCTAGCTCTGCACATGACCATTTCCAAGAGTCACACCATGTGCCCAAGAATATCATCCAAACGCACCTTAAACTCTGTCAGGTTTGGTACTGTGACCACTTCCCTGGGAACCTGTTCCAGTGCCCAACCACCCTCTGGGTGAAGAACCCTTTCTAATATCCCTCCCCTGACAGCTTCAGGCCATTCCCTCAGGTTCTGTCACTGGTCACCACAGGGAAGAGATCAGTGCCTGCCCCTCCTCTTCCCCTCACAAGGAAGCTGTAGAGTGCAATGATGTCTCCCCTCAGCCTCCTCTTCTCCAGGCTGAACACACCAAGTGACCTCAGCCACGCCTCATTACAGCTTCCGTTCAAGACCCTTCACTATCTTCATTGCCCTACTTTGGATGGTCTCAAAAAGCTTAATATCTTTCTTTCATGGTGACCAAAACTGCACACAATATTCAAGATGAGGCCACATAAGTGCAGAGCAGAGCAGGACAATCATCTCCCTTGCCCGGCTGGTGGTGCTTTGCATGTTGTTCCTACTTTTAATACACAAAACCAAGAGCTTCCCCATTTCTGTACTGAAAATACTATGAAACAAGTAGCAATAATAGGAAAATGAGTTAGATAACACAAAAATAAGTTTCTTTCAGTAGGTCAGATGTTCTACCTTTTGTCGAGGCAGAATGTCCATTAAGCTTAAGAAAAACTATGAAACAGAAGGTTGAAGATTAGCAAAAATTAGCATTTTGCTGGTCTTCAGCTTTTCTTGTCCTAGAATCTGAAGCTCTGAGTGATGCACTAATTTTTCAAATTGCAACCCTTCTATGATTTTGGAAATTCTTAACTATCTGGGATTTTTTTGCAGCTAGGGAAGGCACAGAAAAATGAACTTGCCTATAGTAATATAAGCCAAAAATAGAATCCCAAGAAATGTCTATATTTGTATAATTTTGTGAACCACTAAATTAGTGATGTCCCATATATTCCAAGGCTTGTTTTGTGAGAAGCCCTGATCAGACTTTCTCACTTATTAGGCCAGCAGTAATGCTGAACTGACATGACACAACTGTCCACACTCACAACTCATCTGCAGGTACTGACACTGTAACAGTCAGCAGACAGGCTTGCAAAGCAAACAGGACTACCCACACTGCAGCACAGGATGCTCTGTGCCCGATACATTGCAACACACCTGATCAGCACCTGTAAGGAAGCTTTAAAGTATTTCTAAATAATGGCACTCGTTGTGCTTTTACCTCTGGTCCAGGGGATATCACTGTGTCTTTTAGCTCTCACTGTCAGATAACATTTTCTTAGTGTTCATTTGTTCCTTAAGTCTTGTACAATTTCAGTTTGTCTTATAAGCATCTCTTTACTATCTTTCTCCATGTATTAGTCAGTTGGAGCCCCCTGGATTCTGATCAGACACATAGGGAATGATAGTTGAGTGAGTGCAACGCTGGGTAAGAGGCTGACCCATGGGGATCTGTATGGTAATCAGCTTTTCATTATTGCGTGCTGAAAGGCTAAAGTGATTCATGAGTGCTCTTTTGAGTGGGAAAACAGAAGAGGAAGAGATGAAGGAACTCTGGTTCTGATATGAATTATCTCTATCCTATCACAATGTATAAATATTTATCTCTAGGAACTTCTAACCAAATATCCCAGGACTACATCACCATGTCTGCAGAGATCTGCAAGTATTATTTTAGAGACATCAGATAGCTTCTTCAAGGTGGAAAAAAAGTAGCTTAGTGACCTAAGAGTCTAACAAATAAATTAGCTGATAGCTTAGATTCAGAGACTTAAATCCCAGTAAAGTAAATTAAACCCCCTCAGAGTCAGGGTCTGTGGCTAATGACTTTTGTTATCTTGAATCTTACAGCAGTAATAGCTCTATATCACAGTTTCCCAAAATGTAAAATTATAGTGATATCAATTTCCTTTTGGACATACTCTGCATATGGGGAAAAAATGGCACTTGTTTGTATAGGATTATCAATTTGCACCCTTATAAAAAAGTAATGTGTATTTATTTACATATTCTGATAGCCCAAAGACAGGTAGAAAGGTCAACAACTACCTAGCTTTCTCCCAGCTATGACCTTGACTGTTTAGTTTAGTCAAATTGAGTTAAGTTTGAAGGCTCCCCCATGAGTTACCTGTACGGAAAGGTAACTAAAATTCACTCACTCCTGTGGCTTCTACAGAGGGGTAATACTGTGAGATTTGATGGGCCCCACAACACTATGGCAGAGAAAAGCCTTAAAGTTCATTGCCAACCCATCACCAGTGTCACATGGGTTACAGTTCATTGCCCGAACATTCATGTCTCACTTCAGTACTGAAAACATTTCAGTCACAAACACAAACAAGCCTAATGCCAGGACACTCACTCCCACCACCACCACTCCCACTTCACCCCCACCACTCTTAGTGGTCTTCCTTCCTGCCTTGAAGCTCCCCTAAGTAGCCTTCACCAGGAAGTTTCTCAAGCATGTAATCCATGAACAATGTTGAAGCAGGAAAAAACATACAGCTTCCTGCAGGCACCCAAACACACACTGAGTTACAGTTCTCGACATGCACAATCTCTTCAGTGCCTAACAGGATACTGCCTTTCAAGGGATCAACATGGGAAAAGAAAGTTAAGGGTACCACTCAGTTTGATAGGATTTTCTTGATCAACACTTTGATGCAGCACATTGATAAGTACCTCTCTGCAATCTGAGTGAAAGGGTGTCTGAGAAAAACCAAATCACAGCAAAAGGGACACGGCAGCTGTTTCAAACCTGCTTCTCCTGGAAGATTTACTGACTGAGCCTTTGGCTGGTGGCACACACATAGACACACAAAGAAACGTTAATGACCTGCATTTTAACTTTCACAGTTTCTCTCAGGAAAAAAAAAAATGAAAAAAAAAAAAAAGATAAAAAACCCCAACAGTGTAGAACAGGATAGATGTGCTCAGCAAATTGTCTTCAGACAGGAGGAAAAGACAAAAGAAAAAAGAAATCACAGCAGCGTAAATCAGCCTGGGGAGAAATGGCTAAATGAGGATGCTGATTGCTAATCTACATCCTGTCACTCTGACTTTATAAGCAGGTGAGCTCAAGAGGCCATGTGTGCAAGAGCAATCCCACAAAAGCACTGTTTTTCCCACTCTCATCTGTATTCACAGCAGACCAGGTTTTCACTTTATGGCTGCAATGTTCTTGTTTCTTCTGCAGGTCCATTAGCACTGTGCACATTGCACAGTCAATACCAATTCCAGCCTACACTTCTGCCTTTTTTTATTTGGACACAAGTCCTTCTGTCTGCTGGATTCATTACGCTTCGACATGGCTATTTGTAGTGTCCCTTTATGATTTGATTATTTTTTAAAGCAGACCAAGTGCCTTTTACTTTAAATACAAAAATTAAAAGATGAAGAAACCAACCAACCATTTCAAAAATAGCACGATAAATCATTTCTGTTTTTCTTTATTTTAATCCATTTTGTTTTGCATAATTACTTTATCCAAAAAGCTTGCAGGATATAAAATGACAAACAAATAAACAAAAAGATACCAAAGATATCAGCCTTTTGTTTGACAAAGTTCTATTTATTTATTTCCCTGGTCCCTTTTCCCACATCTCAGAAAATCTTACAGGACATTCCTTGCTTTTCTGCACCAAATAGGGAAGTGAAATTTGATCAAACTGGAAGGTGGCAGAAGGAATCCAGCAGACTTAGGGGAATGGCATACAAACAAGCATTTGAATGAGATACAAAACCACGATGTTGCCTCAGTAAAACGAAGAGCAACAGACTGAGACAGGAGTGAATCTCCATCCCCTTGAACTCTGTACTACCTCCACCTCCTTTATCAAGGTGGCTAATGGCAGCTCCTTCACACCACAGTAGTGCTCTGAGCATCAGCTGGGACTGGGGAAAAGTGAACTGCCAGCTATTACCTGTGCCTTACTTTATCCACATCCTCAGATGACCAACTCTGTATTTAATAAGAAGAAAAGCTGGAATTATTAAAAACAGAGTTTTGAGGCAAGCACCTTAGCTGAATTGCTATATCATCTTCCAGTAACACTTGACAGGGAGAAAAAGTCTAAAATTCAGCACTAGTCAGTCTTCCAAGAGGATAGAACCATCAAACACAAATGCAGAATAAAGGAAATTTGCACAAATTGGACATCATGAAAGCTGACCAGTAGAAATGGGGTAGCAGTGACTTTTGGGGTTTGCACCAAAAAGTCAGACTGTAATAGAAGAGAAATTCACTGGGGTGATGGTCAAAAAATGGTGAAAACCTGGATATTTCCATGACTAGGCACTGAGCTCTTAGGCTTCCACCTCTAGGAACCAGAATCTGTACACCGAGACTAGCGTAGGGACTCTAGATATTTTGAAATTTCAAGAGTCTTTCCTTTGGCCTAATTTTTCTCTTCAGTCACAATCATTTATGATAGAGAGATTAAAAAACAATAAATAAATAACAGAACTATAATATTCTGGAGATGGTTTCTGTATTCTTGCCTCCTTCCCACTATTTAGCAAGAATGTGCCTTTTGCCAATCATTTGATCAGGGGGAGATCTTGTCCTCATGTTGCAGATGATACCTGCAGCACAAACTCTATTGTGTTCTGCTCAGCTCAAACCTCCTTGCTCTGTCCCTAGGCTGGGTGCACTAAGCTGCCTCATAGCTCTTTCTGTCTCCAGCAGTCTGACACAAAACAAAGAGGAAATCAGAACTATAGAAGAAGAGCTCCTACTTTCACCATTCTACTTTGTAGCTCTACCAACAACCAGGCACGTCAGGAAGACTGACCCATCTTCTAATCTCTAATGCAAATACTCCTCCAAGAGATTAATAAGGTATATAAAAGAGAGGTACTCTCTATATATTTCTCATTCTAAGCACAAGCCTAGGGCTCCCAGAGCCATCAATCTACCATGCTTTTCAACTGAAGGCTGAATTGTCAGTTTCCATTTTACTCATTTAATGAAAGGTAGTGGTTAAAAAAAAAAATCACTGTTTAAAATACTGCATTTTTTCTTTCTCAGCAGTTTGATATGGGACTTGGAGATATTGGGGCAGTCAGACTTAAAAGTCTGATTTCTCATTACTCCATTTGAATCCTAAACTCTGGTGCTTTCATACAACTTCCAATTGTAATCTCCTTCAACCTGCCCTGTCCTTTTGCTCCTTTTAGTGGTATTAGAACATGAAGGATTACAATTCCTCCTTGTTCAGAAATGGAAAAATGCTAAGTTGATAACAAGAACACAAGATTTGGGTGGTAGGTATTCCCTACCCAAAGGGACCAGACTGACCAGCAGGGGACCTTGCCTTCAGAAGTCAACAGTTGCAGGACAAAAAAAATGGAAGCATCATGAATCCAACAGCACTCTTTATGAAGCTGCTTTTCTTGAACATCCTCCTTGCTGCTATGTCCCTCTAGTGGGAGGACTTTTACATTATTGTGATGGATATCTCACAAGATTTATGCTTTATCTACCCACCTACTATAGACCTATAATCATCACAAAGCAGGAAGTCACTCTGAAACTCATATTAAGATTTGATAATCAGGATACAGTTTCCCTCTTCTTCACTTTATCTCCCAATTTTTTTTTCTTTTTGTTCTCAATTACCAAGAAAAAAGAAATGAGGATGCCGGCAAGACAAAAAAAAAAAAAAAAAAGGATGAAAATTGTCTTTCCTTTACACATTCTCAGACCCTTTAGCAGAGAGAGTGAGAGTGGCTTCCCTCTGGAGAGCCATACCTTGGAGTCTGGTACCTAGTGGGCTTTTCTGTGCAATAACTGCACATAAGAGAAGGCAGACAAACCAAGCAGGTCGGGGTGAGCCAATATACACCACAAAATAGGATCTTTCCATGCTTGTGGTGATGGCTGCGCTTTTGCATATCCTTTCCATATCCCGTAATAGCCTCATCTAATCAATCAAAGTGTCCAAGAGGCAACTGCCTATCTCCACATGGATAAAGAGTCAATTAAGGGAGCATCATGAATGCCAAGTCTTTCCTCTCCCCCTGAGATGAATAGAGAAAAAGAAATGAGATAGAAAATGCACTGTGCCAGCGCCTGCCTTTCAGCTTGATGGCTTCGACCAGGCAAAGCAGAGAGATAGAGAAAGCTAATTTCACAGATAACATCTCCAAGGTCTATATAGTAATTTTAAATATTAGAAACAATTTTTCATGAAAAATGAATCTACTTCATCCTGGTCTCTTCCATCAAGATATTCCCTTTAATTGTAAGGACAATTGGCAGTCTCAGCAGAAACACAAACCGGTCTGATTGGGGGGTATGAAAAGGAAGCAAGGTATGCAGTCACAGAGACTGAGATCAACCACTGATCTATGAGAGACTCAAAAATACAAGGTAGTCTGAAGCAATTCTTGCATCCAGTGTCATCAGTTGGACACCTGAAAAATCGGAACAGACATGGTGCATACCCATAGTAAGCTCATTCTGGATCATCCGTGTGACATGCCATTATATGTCTTGCTGGAAGCTTACATGGGAAAGCTATGATGAGAAGGTGAAAATGTATTTCCTTCTCTCTTGATGACTTACCACTTCAGATGATGCAAGTTTTAGTATATTCTACCTTTCCCTTCCACAATTCTACCCCCTGTGGGCTGGTTTTGGCTGGGGTAGAGTTAATTTTCTTCACAGTGGCTAGTATGGGACTGTGTTGGGGAATTGTGCTGAAAAGAGTGTTGACAGCATAGATGTTTTGCAACTGATGAGCAGGGCTTACACAGAGCCAAGACCTTTTCTGTTTCTTATACTGCCCCATCAGTGAGGAGGCTGGGTGTGAACAAGGGGTTGGGAGGGGGAACAGCCATGAGAGCTGACCCCCAACTGATCAAAGGGATATCCCATGACATAGAGCATTGATCTCAATATATACAGTGGGGGAAAGAAGGAGGAAGGAGGGGTTGTTTGCAGTAATGGTGTTTACCTTCCCAAGTAACTGTTACATGTGAAACAGCCATGTTTTCCCAGAGATGGCCCTGCCTATGAGAAATGGTGAATGAATTCCTTGTTTTGCTTTTATGCATATCTTTTGTTTTCCCAATTAAACTGTCTTTATTTCAACTCAGAAGTTATCTCACTTTTACTCTTCTGATTCTCTCCCCGATCCCACTGCTGGGAGAGTGAGTGAGCAGCTGCATGCTATGTAGTTGCTGGCTGGGGTTAAACCATGACACCATGATATTCAGGCAAACTGACATGCTATGACAAGCTGTCCATAAGCTAAGAGTTATCTAAACAACACTGTGCCTTGACTTATAGATAGGGTGCATTTTGTGGCTTACATTAAGGAGAAGCCATTGTTCTGAGTTGTCATTTGTTTACAAGCAGATAAACAAAACCACCACCACAATACTGTTCCCGTAGAAGAAGCCTATATTAATAAAAGTATAAGATTCTTAAAAGCATTAATCAAATGTTCCTACTCATATACCCATCATCTTTTTTCTTGTTCTAATGCTTTTTATGGGAGTTGACAGTACACAAAATCTAATACAGTTTTGAGTAATCATATTTCTTGAACTGGGTGGACCTTGGGAAAGTTACAATCAGCAACAAACAGCCAGAAATACAGAATTTTAGAGAAAAGCAGCAGAAATTATCTTCTGTGCCATCACCTAACATATTCAGATGAGATAAAGAGGACCTGGTGTACTAACAAATTCAAATGCAGCATGGAAGGCAGGAGTGACCTTAATATCAAGAGCTGATGATAATGGAGTCAGGATGAAGAAACAGGAAGATCACACAGATAAAAAAATCATACCTGTAACATTGTACAATATAGGAGAGACAATAGCTGCGTTTTATACGGTCTCAGATTTTCCAGCTGCTCAGCAGATGCTGTTGGAGATTATCACATCGATGAGACTCTTCGAAGTTAAAGTTCAACAGCATAAAGACCATGAAATTGTCTTTTCTCGAACGGATATAATCACCCTGACTTTAGAATTAACTGCACACTCTCCTGTACTGAGGATATCACAAAGGCATTACAAGGCAACAAACGCAGTTGCTTGCAGTTATAAAGCAAATATATTCAAAGTGGCTTTTGACTTAATATATACATCTATGGACAAAAAAGTTATAATGTGTGGTAAGGATCTCAATATAAATCCACAGAAGTGAGAGACTTTGAAATTGTTCTTTAATATTCTTTCTCTTCCCTTACAAGCCCCACTGTGGTTGCATTGCCCTTACTGGAGCTAGCACATCTCATGAGCAGCAGGTCTTAACAGGCCAAAATGCATCAACACATTTGAGTTGTTTTAAGCAAACCTTCAAAGACGTAATTGTCATCAAACATCTTCACTAAAACAAAGAATTAATTGTGCCGACACCTGCACTTGAGATAGCAAAGCATGCAGCACTTATACTATGTAGTAAAGGATTTTGTAGCATTTCTTATTACCAGTAATTTTGCAACATCTCCCTTTATTGCATACATAATGGACAGATGTCTATTGTCATTCTTAGTAAACACTGCTGCAAAGATACGTGGCAGATAATAAAATGTGCAGCCCTATGCTCGACAGCAGTGTTGTTACCAGCAGGAATGTCGCTGCTGATAGACACTGTGTCACATAACACAGAAAAAGCCTAGTTTGCTCAAAGTGTTAGTTGTCCATCCATGAGCAAACAAACAGGAAGGAGCCCTGGTTCCAGCCTTTGGGAGAAGAACTGGAATGGAGTATTTCTGTATTGCTGCAATGAATACTGGGTGCAGCTCAGCAAAGGACACGGCTGGAACAAGACTTCTTTCTTTCTTTCTTTGTAAACGACTCAGGTTACTTCCAGTTCTGAGCAATTAACTTCGGAGGTTTAACATCTAAAGTTCAGTGTCTTTTTTTTTAGTCTTAAATGGTGAGAAGTTTCATACCAACCTGCCTTTTCCAATATTATCAGTATATGCAAAAAACAACCCCTAAGAAAAACGCCCAACAACAAAAAACAAACACCAAAACAAGCCCCCAAACAAAAAAACAACCCACCAAACTCAATTAAGTAGGAGAAAGCATTAAAAAGTAAGTGATGAACAACATTTGATTTTCACTGGCCTAAAATTATCTGATTTTCAGTTGTGAGTTGCTCTGTGTCCTTCCTGGGCTTTTGTCCTCTGCAATCCCTCTCACAGTGGTTCAGTAGAAGGAAAGCATGCAGAGGTTTTAGGATCCACCAAGCAGGCCTCATGCATCTTTTTGAGCCCATGGCATTTTCACTGCAGCTACAGAAAAGAGCTAATTTGAATGCAACACCCAGTTCCCTCCTCTGCTTGTTTAACGCCAGGGCTTTGGAGTCCTTTTAGGAAAAGTCCACAGCTTGTGAGGAGGTACTTCATAATCACAGCAAAGTAGTACATAATCCTACATGAGTCAGATCCCAGGTCCTACTTCTAACATCTGAAGTTAATTAACAGGTGGCTGCAGTGACCTGATGTTGCAACCGATGTCAAATGCTTACAAAATTGGAAGGCAAAGGGTTAAGAAGACATTTAAGTACTTAAAAAACCACAAAAGATACTTCCCAGTAGCTGCACTAACCTACCCTTTCCACCCTCCTGCATGTCTGCAACAACCCTTCAACCGTTTTTGCTGTCAAGACTTGCAACTCACCCTAATTTCTACTGTGTTCAGTCTGGGAAGCCAGCTCACATGCAACAGGAGGAAGCATCCCATTGAATTGGAAGAACCTTTTTGTCAATTATCTCAAAGCTTGCCCAACGTCTGATAATCAGAAAGCATTTGGGTAGCATGCCCAGGGGATTTCATGTATTTTAGGTCCTTCATTTCAAACTAACTAGCAAAACAGCAGACCTGTTGAAACAAGGTACTTCAGAACAGAGACACTGCACTGCAGACATTTCTCTGGTACTCTATTATTTCTAAAACCCCAGGATGCAAGAATTATTAAGTACTACCAACAGTACAGGCACCAAGTTTTTTCCCTAATGACCAGAACATCACAGCTCAAGGCTAGCAAACTCAGTCCAAAGTCTCAGTGCAGTTGCAATTACACCTTCCACTTCATTGTGCCCACCCTTCCTTTAGGAGACATCCAAAAGCTACCATTCATTTTAGGAGTCTTTCTAGCATGATCAAATCTTTCTCTTCACCATATATAACAGGAGTGCAGGAGAGCTCAGGGAACAGGGGAAGGTGAAATTGTGACCACACTGCAAGGCAGTCAGAGCATGAATTACAGGAGGAATTGTGTCCTGTCTTTAGCTTCTTTTTATTTCTTTGCTTTGTGCCCCCCACACCTCTCAAACAAGACATCCCCTTTTTTGTCAGTCCATCAGCCTCAGAATTTGGCACTGTTAATTCCTTAGCAGCACAGGGAATTAACTTCTAGAGTGCAGCAATACTGAATTATCAGACCAGAATCTCCACATAAGCAATAAAAGGAAACAGGCAAATCAGCAAAAGGAGGCAAGCAGATGATGCTATTGCTTTGGATTTCTCCTGAGAAGCAACTAACTCCCTTCTCTGACTGCATAGGGAATGGAGACGTTTAGTACAAGTCCTCACTGACAGGCTTCTACTTTTTTCTCCTAAGAGTACTTATCCAAGGCATCTAAAGAAGCAGGCCATGACAGTTCATTCTATTCGCAAAGCCAACAGTGTTATTTCCTGGCCTGGTGGACAGTCACACCATTGCTTCCTTCAAACAGCTGCTCTGGAATCTCTCATTTCAGAAACTCATTCAATTTTTGTTTATAGCAGCTCCTTAATTTTTACAGTGGTTTAAAAAGACTTCTCACATTTGATTTCCAGTATTGCCACACTAAGACTGGTTAGTAGAGAACCATTATGAAAAAATGGCAGAAGATAGAAAGTAAGGATTTAAGAAAATAAATAACTAGCAGTGTGTTACCTGGTCAGCACAGCCTGTGGTGGAAGGTGTGAAATGGGAATTTGCTGCTGCCTTTGCTTAGCTTCACAGCCTGGCATTGAGCATGTCTGGCCCATGAACCCTGGTGCACTTTCTTATCCTCTCAGCACAATCTGGTCTTTTCCATGTCTCACAACATCTCTTCTATGAAATTTCAATTATCCCAAGGAGAAACTAGATTACTATTAGAAATTATGACACTTCAAGACAGAAAACACTTCTGTCTGCTTACTTCACTGCCAATACCAAATGAATTATTAGATACTGGAACTGTAAGACTGAACGTGAGGCCTTGGCAGCAGTTCTCTGTTCTGTGTCCTATCAAACTCCTGTCACAGCAAGGTTTCTCTGTCTCCATTGCCTGAGCAGATCACTGCAACCAAAGTCCATGTTGCATCCACTGTAATTGGCTGTTACTTCACTGACAAGACAAACTCCCACAAGCTCTAGATAGAGGTGACTTCCTAAATACTGCGTATTTATTTTGTTTCACCAGGAATAAAAGGAACCCAAACCTCTTTTTTAACCACACAATTTAATTTTTGAGTCCGTTTTAAATATATTATGATCCTTCACATGGCAAATTATAAAATATATGAGAAATGCAGCATTATAAATGTAGAAACCCTATACCTGCAAATTGGGAGATAGACTTTACCATCAATAACAACTTAATCATCTGCTTTTTTTCCTAGAGCTGTACGTTCGTCCTTTCTATTCTTAGTACTTTGACTAAATGTTAAGTATATGCTTTTCTTTGTGATAAAGAGTGGTTTTCCAGATAGTCACCAATCACAGAAGATCCTTTATTCAAGCTTCCCTGCCCCTTAACCCTTTATTCTGCATCTTGGGCTGCAGGAGTTACACTCCTCTTTTAACAGGATAGAAGTGTAAGAACCAAATAAAGTGAGAGTGATAGATAACAGATGGCAGACTGGAAAAGTGGGTCAGTAGATGTCCTGTATTACAAGATGTAGCCTGCTCCGTCTTCATCCCTCCCCTTACACACCAGCCTGGCTTCCTCTGTCCTGTGGCAGCTCATTAGTCACTATGCACTAGTGCCACTGTGGCATGGTAGCATCTCTCACTTTGATTCCATTCTCAGTCTGCATCTCAACTTTTCTCCTTCCAACAGTATTTGGATCACAGGCCAGCTGAAGTCAGGACTTCCAATAATCCTTGGGTGTCAGCTCAGGAGAAGTAAAAGTATCATTGGTA
This sequence comes from Pyrocephalus nanus, assembly GCA_038380795.1. Taxonomy (NCBI): domain Eukaryota; kingdom Metazoa; phylum Chordata; class Aves; order Passeriformes; family Tyrannidae; genus Pyrocephalus; species Pyrocephalus nanus. The sequence goes on along the minus strand of CM076265.1, from coordinate 42,091,380 downwards.
GTCTGCAATGCTTCTGATCGCAGAGGCAAAATCTGACATCAGTTGTATAACATCAAGCAGTTGTATCAGAGCAGTTACATAGCAGGCTGCTATGTAACACCACAATAAATGCTCTGGAGTCAAATCCACTTTAACCTGTATAACGTTTTTCGTTTAACCAGTCTTAAATATTTATTCCTGTGAGACGCTTCTTGTGTTGCCAGGGAACATCAGGCATTACAGCCATGTTTTGCCTGACACTGGGACTAAACAAGTAATGGGTCTATAGTTTCTGGTTGCAGATAAAATGAGTTTCTCAGGATTGGGACCTTTGCATACATCTTTAATGTTGCCCTGAACTACAATATCACAGTTTTGTTAATCTTAAATACACTCTGAATCTAAAACATTTTTATCATTCCCACAGTAGACATTCATTCAAAAATGTATCCTTCTAATTCAGACTGATGCTCATCACAGCATAGCCAAGTTATGGATCTCAGGCCAGACTTGAGATTCATTTCTCCCATATTAAAATGCTTACAATGCCTTTAACCTACTGATTTCTTTTCACTGACAATAAAATAAGTAAAAGCTAACACCGTAGATAACTGAAGTTACATGAGATGAATCCTGTTCTTTATGTCACTGTTTAGCTTTGGATTCTCTTCTGAGAGCCAGGTCCAGGAGATGGACATGAGCCAGAGTCCAGAAACTCCTGGTCAGTGCTGATGCTTTACTGGCAACTTACGACGAGCTGGCTGTAAGCAGCTTTATGAACAATCACAGATCTTGTGCTGTAAAACCTAAAAATCCTATAAAGTCTTTGGTCATTAACAAAACTTTCTGCAAAGAAGAAAGTCCTCTGGAGAGTAAATGAATTACAAGTCTCAATTCTGCCTAATATTTTATGTACTGTACCTAACTTACATGCTCTTTCTCGTAAGTGGCATGCTGTTATGATCAACATTAAAAATGCATAAGGCGGACACTGAGTGGGAAAGGAGCTGCTCAAATATTTACAGTAGGAGCCCAAAACTATCTGAATTTCCAATCTAAGACATGTGCTATAGCCATGGTGCCAAGTGAGGTGATAGAAAGAAGGACCTGAAAGCCTTAGGACTCTGCTCATCGTTTATAGTTAATTCTTGGGTGTACTGTGAATGCAGTTCAGTCCAAATGCAGTTCTAATGGCCAAATATTAACAGAATGTTTGGTTTCAATATAGAAAACATCCATTAGGTAGTATTTTCTTTTCTAAGTGATCTAATCTTCATCTTTTTCCTTAAAATCACTCATCTACCTCATTCTGATGGTGGCACCAGCACAGTAAGGATAACAACAATTAATGGAACCACCTGTATATTTTGAGAAATATGCAGTTCAGATATCTTACACTAGTAAATTCTTTTCCATATGGTCTATAACACATACAAAGTTTTGCCTGCCTACCAGCACTTGGGCCTCATATCTCAAATTATATGTCTTTAAATCACCATTCAGGATGAGTACAAATAAGATGCAGAAAATCTTCCACCAATCCCATACAGATTTACGTTATCAGAGGTGAACTCAGAGACACACTTTGTTAAAACTATCTCATTAGCTGGCTTTACCCATAAACAGTCATCAAGGAAATCCTACCACACACAAAAAAAGAGGAAGACTAGATAGAACCAGTATTCATCATCTGTACCACGCAAGAAAAATCTCCATAATTTAAGTTCACACTTGATACTGCTTCCAGAAATTTGTTTGAGACTTCTGAGGTCAGAAAACTGAACTTACCTCGCTCACATGTTCTACCCCAATAGCCAGTGCCAGTGCAGTCACAGATGAAGCGGTTCCAGCCATCCTTGCACACTGCATTATTCTTACACGGGTAGCTGTCGCACTGCTTGGTGCTGAGGCGGGAGCAGGAGGACTTGACTCCCGCAGCATTCTGTGCCTCTGCCAGCTGCCGAATGTTCTTGCTTCTTCCATCAATGAACAAGTCTCGGATACAGCCGACATAGCCGTAGTTCAGCATTGCTGTCCAGAGCTCTGTGGGAAGGATGAGCCCTGCCCGATTCTCAGGCAGCCCACCAAGGTACATGTCGCCTTCCAGATCTAGGATCTCGCTCTCCCCACTAGCGGTGAATGGGGTGCGTCTGCTGTTCACTGATATAGTACCTACATGAGGGAGACAAGAAGACATCAATACTTTCAATACAGTCATAGTTTAGCTCACTTTTTTCCAATAACTGAGTGAGGTTTAAGATTCAGCAGAGGAGAGTGAAGATTCTTCCCTACCCAAATGCAATTCTAACAGATATGTTAGGTGTGTGTCTCTCACACAGCTCTGTCTCCTCTTGAACTACAGGTTGTAGGTACTTCCCTGCACTGACTGCAGATCATGTGTCTGTATCCCAAATTGCATTATAAAGTAAGAAGCATAACAGTGCTATGGCTAAATAATATGTAAAAACTGAGCATTATTCAGTAGTATTCATCCAGTAAAGCAAAGACTTACTGAGAACATACAGGAGTTTGATACAGAACTGGAGAGACAAAAAGATAAGCAAAAGAATATTAATTCACACTACATAGCTCTTTCAGAAAACACTTAATCAGTACCTCCAAACCTGGGCCTGGATGATGGAACTCAATAGACATCATCAGGCTTGTAGGTGACATCAGCTTGAGGAGAATGGTTGATGTATTGGAGGAAGCACTGGGCTACCATTCAGAGAAACCTTTACAAGGTGGATCAAAGGATTGATAGTAATATTGGATGGAAATCAAAAGCAAACAATACAAAGTCCTACATCGGGATCAGAATAGCCTCACACGCAAGTACAGGCTGCAGACCAGCTGGCTAAGGAGCAACTCTGCAGGAAGGACTTGGAGATAAGGCAGGCAACAATCTGAACATGAGTCAGCACTGTGAACTTGCAGAGACAAGAGATACTGATCACAAGTTGCAGTAAGGTGTCTTGGTTCTAGCCAGGACAGGATTAATTTTTGCAGTAGCCAGGAGGGTGAATCTCACATCATGGACAGGAGTGAGGAAAAGGGGCTCTCTTGGCAGGAGAAAGGGTTCCTTCCAGTCAAGCAAATGTGTTCCTTCCAGTCAAGTGGACGGAGCAGCAGGGCAACAATGGTTCCAAGCCAGAGGGAATGGTGGCATGGTGCTAGTCCCCAGCCAGAGGGAGTGGTCAGGCTGGCGTGGTTGCACTCAGGTCGAGCTCCATGGTGAGCATTTTTGCATGAGAATCACTCTTTTGTACACTTTTGTTGCCAATATTGTTGCTGCTACTGTTATTTCATTGTAGTTTCCAATAAATTATTCTTGTCCCAACCATGACCTTCACCTTCTATGCCTCCAATTCTCCTCTCCAGCCTGCCACAGGAGGGAGGGGGAGGAGAAGTGAGCAAGTGGCAGTGTGGTTTTACAAAGAAAGTTTTCTAATTTCCACTTTATAAACAGGAAAACTGAGGTAGAGAGAGACAAAGGTTATCTCTGAAGAAAAGTTACTATTAAAACTTTGGTAGCTTCCATATGCTCCAAGCAATATGTGGGCATACTGCACTGAGACCATTCCTACATTTTTCAAGAAATTGTCCCAGCACATAAAACAATCAGAACATATTATACATAAAGCAATCAGAATATATGAAGCAGATACAGAAGAGCAAAATTATTTGTTTAAAGTCAGACAGTGCATCTAAAGAAAAATGGGAAACATTATGCCCATCTCTCACATCCCAGAACACTGTACTCTTCTGAAGAGCATTCAGCAGCTTTCATGATAGGGACATCTGCCCATCAGACACTCATCTAAAAATCAGCAATTCACTCTCCCTAGCTATAAATCATCACATTGCCTTGTCATTAAGACAGTCTGTCTTCAGAGACACTTATCCAAGCTTTAAGATTAATTCCACATCACTGCATTTTTATCTACACCCCTAAAATAAGGTGTGAGAGTTAATAGAATTAGCCCTACTTTGTGTCTCTGTGAGAAAGTACAGACACGTACACACACTTTTTTTTCAGTTGTAATAGGTGTCTTCTTAAGAGAATGGCACGTATGACACAGACACGAGGTATTTCATGTGTGTGATGTTCAGGAGTAATTGAGGAATAATGTCAGAGGCAGTAGAGTGTCAGAAGCAACACAGGCATTACAAATTAAAGGCTCAAAGAGAACGATAGTTATTTGATGAATCATTTCGCAAAAAACAAGCTGCAGCACCACAGGCATTTTCTCTTTTACAAAGTAAGAAAAGAGAGCATGTGACAATACACATACAGTCACACAGGCAGTGTCTCGCAGAGCCACGGAACTGCAGTCCCCCTCCAGCACTTCCGCTGCTACTTCTCAAAAGCAGCCTGTAGAAATACTGGAATGCTGAGCTCTAGACAGTTGCTACTACAGAGTGAAAAAATATCACCGGCAAAAGCCACAAAGGTAAAGAAACCCCCTAAAATACAAGAAATGTGGGATACCAAGAAGTATAAAACCTGGAGAAAGATGATGAGATGATGAACGGAAATAGGCTAGACAGAAATCTAAAGATTATGTCAGTGTTTTTTACCCTGCAACAATTCCTGTAAGGGGATGGTACTAGTTAGGATGCACAGGATTTTTAAGGCCAACCTGCCAAAATGGAGAAATTCTGAATTGACCCTAGGAAGAAACGCATGAGTTGACATCCTTCCCCACCCACCACCCCCAAATCCCACATTTGCAACTCTGTTTAGAGTCGATCCAAGTCGATCCAAGTCCATCTTAAGATATCAGAAGCATCCAGGCATCTGCTTTCCAGTGCCTTTAGCACTTTGTGCAAGGTTAAAGAATCAACAAACCAAAACACCACAGTTACTGAGGGCAGAGCTGGCATACAAAGCAGTGCACTAATGCAACTGTACATTAAACCTACCAGTAAGATTTTTAGTGTCTGAGTGGGTATGTTGTGCAGCTGATGACCAGCTGAAAACATTGTCTTGTCTAACAAGCTAGTTCCCCAGCTAGAAACTGTGACAGGTTTTGCGAGCACTTTGTGGGAGCTTTCCTCAAGGACAGAAAGGTTACAGGATGCTAGATTCCCATGTCCATGCTACCAGCTTTTGTCAGAGTAGAGAGATGAAAATAGCTTTTCTTGCTCTGGCAGCCAACACAGACCAAAGCATACACAAGGCCTAAGGGGACTAGAGGTGCCAGAGGTTATCTGAGCATGACTGCCAAGCTCTCGCAGTGCTAGTGCTCCTGCCTTAGTGCATCGCACTAGGGAACATTTGGATTTTGGGGCTATTTTATTAAGCTCAGCAGAACCTGAAGTTTTGGATCCAGAACTCCTTTCTCATGTCTACTACAACTGTCACTGAAGAAGAGTGACTGATGCTTGCTAAAGGGCATGATGTAAAGAAAAGAGTGCCAGTATCCTGGTTTTCTTGAGACACAAGACATCAATCACTAGGATCATTAACCAAGTATTCAGTGTCAGCAGAAAATACACTTAAAAAAAAAAAAAAAAAAGAAAAAAAAGAGGACAAGAACATACAAACATGTTCCTTCTTGTTGAGGAAAGTGTTTCTAATTCAGAATTTGTTACCTCTAATCAGTGTCTAGAACATCACAAATCTCCCTGCCAAGTGACAAACAAGTCAGTCCTAAAGTTTCGTTCATCAAGCAGCAATGCTGTCTGTCACACCCTCCTAGTTTAAATGAACGTATGTACCTCTTCCTAGAGTTTAACAAACATTCTTTGACGAGAGCCTAGTGTCATTTCTTTTCTTCTCCCTCTGCAGTTGTCTCTTCAGGGATGAGACAGTCCCCAAGTGAGCAAGCAAAACTGAAGTCAGTACTGAATGCAACTAATTGAGTTTATCCTCAGAAGTTAATTAAATTTTAGCAACTCTAAAGAAATCAAAGCTCCATTTATTTATTTATGGCTTCCTTTGTAAAATGTTCCTATCGATGTCTTTAGGAGATAGCAATATATAACCACACATATTAAGTCCCAGTAGAGCATCATGCAAAATACAAAGAAATTCCTCACACCATCAAAGAAAAAAATAGCTTCAGGCAAAGACCTGTTCAAACAGCTAGGCCATGCATGGTATCTAAAAGTCAGCTCTTTTAAAAACTCAGGGGAAGAAAATTCTAGTACTGCGTTCTTTGTACTGATGGTATTCAGCAACAGGAAAAATCAAGTTAGGGATCTAAAACTATCATCTGGAGATCACCAGACAACCCAAATCCACTTGCAAATGTAAGCAACATTCCCTTTGAAGGGAAGGCTTTGAGATCCCAATGGTCCAGAAAAAAATTCAACTACAATTGTTCACATATTCACAAGATTGCAGTATTTGATCATTTTTGTTCTCCACAATTTCAGAGCACATCACGAGTACGTTAGCTTGATATTCAGCACTAGAAACAAACAAAATACCTCTTGGTAATTGCAAGGTAGGTGTATTTTTAGAAATAAACTAAAACACATAATTGAAAATGAGAAGCTGCAAGGAAAAAAAAAGGAACATCCACTGAATGTTGACTCATTTTAAGACTAGAATTTGGCATCCAAAAGAGTAAAGAAACCTAACCGAAAACTACAAGATACTAAAGGAAATAGAAGAGAACCTGAACTCCAGAACAGAATGAGATGAAAATGTTGATTTGTTGGCATAATTTTGTTTCTGGTTGTGCCCATTACTTTTATTTACCTCATGACAAGACACCAGCTGCAGAAATCCCAAGGAGAGCAGTGAAATTTCTCAAAGTGAGAACAATGGTTCTGAAGACATTAAAACTTACCATGGCCTATAAAGAATTCATCACTATAACTATGCATGCAATTGCAAATATGGGTCCAGAATATCCAAGGATTGTGAATAAAATATTAATAGACCGCCTCTGGATGTGCTATCCAAAGTTCACACTAAACCTAGTTATCCACATCTTTGCTTTGCTGGATAAACATCACTGGAGTAGCACTACGTTTTTTAAGAAGGTGACTCATATCTAACAGGTTTTGAAGGTTCTGAAAATTAATATACAGCCCTAGGTCTGAACCTGAAACATGAATCTGCTTAAGAAAAAGTCATCACTCTACCTGATCTTCCATCTCGTTGAATGTCCACATGATACCACTCTCCATCATTGGCTTTCTTCTGTGTGGCCTTGACTTTGATGGTCCCAGAACCCATGTCCAGCAGCAAGTAGAGATTTCCATCTAGAAGCTCAACTGCAAAGAAGTCTACCTTTGTGTTTTTCTGGCTTCTGGCATCTTTCCTCTCCTGAGGCTTGCCATGGGTGAAAAGGATCAGTCCATTAGGTTCAGTGGTTCGGAAGTCAAATGAGATAGAGCCCATCCTTTTGGTATTCCATTTAGGCAGACTAATATAGGCCTCAGGTGTCTCAAAGCTGATGGGATCCAGTGTAGCCACGTTTTCACATACGAATTTCACTTCCCCATAGATCTTCATCTTAGTATCACCAATCCGTGCCAAGCGAGACAGCTCCAGACGAATGTCATTATTCTTATAAACAACCTGCCAGACACAAGGAAAAGCATCATACATCAATCCTGCATACAATACAAATACCCCAATTACTTTCAGCCATGGGAGATGAACTTCTCCCAAAAGACAGGGGGGAGCAGAAAGGAAACAGTGCAAGAGTCCAACATCAAGACAGAGGGAGAAAGCTGAACCAGAAGTGTGTATAGAAATTACAGCAACAGGTACTTTGCAGTAACTATAGATCAGATAAGGAGTCAGAAGAGAATATTTAACTGAAGGGCACTAAGAACAATTAACTCTACTACAGGCCCACTTGGCTGTAAAAGCTTTTGTACAAAAAATCCAGTGTGTGTCTGGTATCATGCTGTTATATTTGCATAAATCCCATACAAAATACATAACAAAGTGTAACCTCCATGTCCACCTCTACTAGCCACAGCAGGGAACTCCGTACCACCACTGTCATTTTGTTATTATTCCTACAAGCCCACTTAACTACTAGGAGACAGATGCAAAAAAAATTTCAGCAAGTTGCTATGAACTGTTAGTGATTGCCCTGTAGCTCCTAAAGAAAAAAATAAACAAAGACTTAAAATTTCTCTTACCAAGGAATCTTAGATCACTACACACAGAAATTTACCATGGAAACACCTTCATAGCTTACTCTCACTTCAAGAAACCTTCAGTCTCTTTGCTAACACATAAAAACTCATACATATGCAGTGCCTGGACTCTCTTTCTCTGGGTAAAGGAAGAGAACTCTAAGTTGCTACAAGGATTGAAATTAGACAAGAGAAAACTCCCAAACAGGCAAGCACTTCTGACCATGTCTGGCTTACTCAGGAGTCCAGACCTCCTACTCTTCTCTTTATTTCAGGTACAGAATTAATTCCTGGAAAGCAGACTCCTCTCTGCCCCATGCCATTTTCACAGAGGCGGGAACTTAAGAAAGCATAAAACTAAAATATTTGAAAACTTCCTCTCAACCCTCTCCATGCTTCCTAAACCGAGAACTGGCATACACAGCAAGCAAAAGCACTTCTGCAACTAACACAATTTTTATTGAATTCATGTTCTGTGATGCTACTGAAGACTCTTATTTCTTCTAAGGAGTTATTATTTTAAAATACTTTGTGTCTAATACATATAGTATTACATTTGATTTTTCCTTTCAAAATGCTATCAGGATGAGTTGTCATTAATTTGTTATGACAAGAGAAGGGAAAGGAGAGATGCATTGTTAATTCTACAATTACAACAGGGAAGTCAGAGAAATGAGCATGCTGTAAATATTAAAAGGTGAGAGAAGCGAATGAGGGATAAGCTTCTAAATTAGGTGACTTCAGGATGAAAAAAGTAAATGAAATCACAATTCAACACATTCATAGTAAGCAAAGAATTTCCAGCTTTCACTAAGCATTAAAGGAGAATTTCCCCAGTGCAGTCAGCACAGTATCAGATTTTCTTTCACAGAGGCAAAACAGAGCAAAAGGAGAAGCCAGCTATTAAATCCCATTTGGAGACATGGCACAAAGCTGTAGTTCCTCCCAGCAGAGGACAGTATTGACCCACAGTAGCTTGTTTTACTCCAATTCCCAATAAAATGCTCTGCCCTCACACAGGCTTTAAAAACATTAAGTCTATTAATAGCTGAAACAGGAATAAAATACATTTTCAAATTTGGACTGTACTAGTTTCATTGTATGGATATGGGTTAACCTTGTCAAATGCTCTCATTAGACAGACCATACACGTGCTTTCATTGACACAACAAGGGTATGCATCCCCTCTTGCCAGACAATAACGTCCACCTCAGTCAGACTTTAGTTCTGAGCACTGCATGAAGTCCTGTCTCTGCTTCTCAAAGAAAAAGAGGAAAATAAATAGAAAAGCTAAGAGGATGGAGCAGGATACTTTATGAGGATAGCCTGAAAAGGCCAGGGCTCATACTTAGAGAGCACTGAGGAAAATGCGATTGAAGTTTACAGAAGATGGAGAAGGTTAACGTAGAACTGCTCTATGCCAAACCCAGAAGTAATAGAACTAGAGGCACCTGCTGAAACTTGTATGAAGTCAGTTTAAAATGGATTTTTAGAAGTACTTATTTACAGAGAGGGTAGTGAACTTCTGGAGCTTGCTGCCACAGGAGGTCATGGAAGTAGGGTCAAAAAGAACTAGAATGAAAAATGGACACCAAGTACACAAACTGACACTAAAGCAAAAAGGTAGGAATGGATCTTCTAACAACTGCAAACTAATAGCAGTGGATGCTATGGGTGCATAAGGGAATGCACCCTTGATAGCAGCCATGGTCACATGTTCTCCCAAAATAGCACTTGCATTCACCACTACTGGAGACAGCATACTAGGTACATGAATTGACCATTCTTCAGGCCCACTAGGGTTTACAGCTTTGGTGCAATATTGCATTTCTGGTTTCACCCCAGTATGGAGTTGCTTTGATGGGAAAGAGAATGCCTGGCCTGCATGAACTGTGTCTTTAATGATCCTAACATAGGAAAACTGCTCTTATAGGATACTAATAACAGTTGCTCAAACCAACACTCCTCTAAACTATATCTTGACCCAGACTTTCGACAGATGAGGAGCAGACAGGTAGCAAAATAGCCTACATATGATTGATGGCTGGTGCTGGGTTGTATCTAGTCGTGACTCAGAAATAAGTTTTCAGCAACCTCTGCAGGTTGCTGGTAGAAGGAATATCACATTCACGTGAGCAGCTTCCACGTACAGCTGAGGCACGTACAGGTTACATCTCCGTCTTTGACGTATTTGATACTTAAGTAACAGCTCCCATCTCTCCTGAAGAAATGCAGAGGGTCTGCCTCTCGGTTTATTCGAGGTTTAATGCCGACTGCCTCGTATTTCAATAGTCATACCGATAGCACAGCTGGAAAATCCTTGGGACAGAAGACTCTCAGAGGAACTGCAGAAAATTACACATACTTAGTTGTAAACCAAAATGTCACTAACAATGAATAATCTGGGAGCAAGTTTGAAAGGACAGATTGAGAAAGCAAGCACAGAGGATGACCTGAGGAAGAGAGGATAAAGGCTGTTGAATAGATACAAGATTTCCCAATTCAATCTTTTCAAAGAAACAGATCCACCCCAATCAGAATCCCCATTATTCAAGTGTTTGTTGTTCTAAATTATTTTCTTAAGAGAAAAAAAAAAAAAAAAAACCACCAAAAACACAACCTAGTTTGAGAACTCTAAAAAGCACCTGTGATTAAGGAAAAAAGTACAACTATTTCCATAGCTGACTTGTATTACTGACAGATACATCTGGACATTAATATCTTGACATATAATCAGGTACACCAGAACTCTCAGCACAATAAAAGAAAAGGATAAAAATAATCCTTGGGTGTAAAACCAAAGCAAATCCTTGGCAAGAACAGAGAAATGCTAAGGCAGCTTCTGATAACCACAGTTCAATTGTTAAACCAAAGGTTCAAGAATGAAAAAAGGGAATATAATTAAATGACTGGAATGCATGTCCCATAGTGAAGAACATTCAAATTCAGTCTATTTAATAGGTAGAGGTTGAAAGGTGATCCGATTACAATCTGTGAGTACCTGTGCAGAAAATGGAATGTGACAATAGAGGGTTCTTCAGTTCACGTGACAAAGGAACAGGGGAATCTGGGGGCTAAAAATTGAAGAAATTCACATTTTAAAATATTATGACTTATTTCTACGTGAGGGTAATTTGCTTCTGAAATAATTTACTACAGGTTATGGTGTGTTCTCTGCTACTGGCAAATTTTAAATTAAAATAGTATCTTGTTTTCTCTAAAAGATACCCTGAGACAGGAATTAATTATATAGCAAATCAGCCTAGATTATCATAATGGCTCTTTCTGGCCTCATAACCTATGAATCTTTGTGTTTTAATGAAATCAACAGACGCTTCAGTGCAGTTTCCAGGACAGATGAAACACATTCTTCCCAACTGTTAAAACTACGTGGTAAAGGAGTAGATGCTGCTGTCAGTTCTGGTGTCACTTATCACCAGTGCTTTCAGTGAAGTTTTTTTTTATTTTTATGTGTTTGTGATCCTACCTTGCAACATATCATTAAAAATGAAGGCAAGTAAAAAGTCTTGGACAAAAAACTTGACTCTATAGTTTACATATATAAGCTTCAAGAACTAGTTCCTTAGAGTTACCTGCTGCAAGCCAGAGAAGAAAAATTTTCATGTTTCACTGAGGCAGCTTTCTGCCACCAGAAGAATCTACCATTTGCATAGCACTTCCTACCTTGCAGTGTCATGAGCAACCTCTGAACCAATTTGAGGGCTTTTCAGTATGCCAAAATGCTAATTGAAACCAACACCTCTAACTCCAAATGAGGCCATGACTGACTCAGATGCTGTCCCTCACTTGAACGTGATCTAGTATCACTCTGGGACATGGCTTCCATAGCAACTGAGAAGTAAGCAAAGCAATAAGACAGCATCCATTTTTATCAGATGCTTCCTAAACAAACCCGACCTCATCTGTTCAAATAGAGACAAGCTTGAATTCATCCCATGTCCGATATATGTATCCCTCAGAGAAGGTCTGAGGGAGTCAAGGACATGATTTCTGATACAGACATATACATCTACCTTACAGTTATTTTGGGAAGGAAGGTAGCAAAAGCTATGCACAGAGCATTTGAAAAGTAACTGTCATTCCTCCAATCTTTAAATTGCTTTATATTCCAAAAATTAAACAAGAATAATGAAAAAATTGGTTTTTCCTTTTCTATGAGGACTGCTTCTAAATAATCTTTTAAAAATTAATATTATCTGTTCAATGCCTTTGTTTGATGAATTTAATCAGTATAAATGGATGGTCAGGGATGGGATAGTCCAAATTATCATGGACCTGATGATCAGCACGAGAGTTTCATGACATCTATGACATTTTGAGGGGGAAAAAAAGGAAAAAACATTAAATTGTGTTTCCTATAAATCTGCTGAGAAAGAAGAGTTTGTTTCAGGCAGAGATTAAACAAATAGGCAATCTAGTTTTGCATTTTCTTAAAAATGACAACTTTGCAATTCTGAAGCATTCAAGGAATTTCTCCAGCTAAACCTTATAAGTTTCACTCATGGGTTAATGAGAGCTCTAATCAGATGGCTTTTCACAATGATGAAAAGCATCTCTTTGCAATCAAGTGAAGCTGCAGATAGAGAGGGAATGACAAAAAGTGAGGAAAAATTATGTGCTAAACTTGGCCAGCAGCCAGTATGAAAATGTCTCTCCAAGTTGGTACTATTAAGCAGGAAACATGATTTCCAGTGCAGGCTGGGCACAGGCATGCTCCAAAGGGAAATGGCTGCTGATCACCTGGCGAAGTAGATGACCACGATGGAAAAGAGCAACAACCTGAAGGCTGTATATGTTTAGCTAGCTAAGAAGAGCCCCTCCAAAGTTCAGCCAAATTTTTCACCTATTTTATTCTATGTTTCACGATTTGCTTTTTTCTGTCACAGGCTGCCCCCTTCACCAACTGTCCATATCAGTTCTCAGAAGGGATAACTGTGAGACATTCAGACTAGAGCCTTTCTGAGACCTCCTTAAAGGCACCTGCACCTGGTCTAAACATATTTGATGGCTCACTGGGATAAAAAACCTTATTCAGATAATATACAAGCACAACCACCATTCACCACACTGAAAGAGTTAATTTACCTGTCATGAAAAACAATACATCGAATATTGATGAAAAGTAACTGAAACCCCACAAGTAAGACTCAAATATGATTTGTGCTATGCTGACTAAAGTAATGCAATTCCCCACTTCATCTCAATTATGTTTAACAAAGAATACATGTTCACTCAGCATTGAGGACTATATGCAGTGCAGGGAGCTCAGTGCGCTGCTGCAGTGTGAGCTGCAGGTTGAGCCTGAGCTCAGGGTAGCAGGAGCCTGAGGCGAGAGGTCAGGAACTAGTGTTTGCCCTTTGCACAACAAAGGCCACAGGGACCTGTGGCCCAGCCAGGTCCTCAGACACTCAGAGACACAGCAGGAGCCAAAGACCCCACACTCTGGTGCTCTTAAATTGTGAGGGTATAAACGCCGATTTATTCCTTTGTTCAAGGTCCCTCTGTGGAGGCACCCAGCTCAAGCTGTTACTTTTTTATTTAGCTATTGCACCAAGATGAAATTATTTTAAGGATTCAGAGGTTTAAGACTCTGCAACGGGAAACCTAGGGTCAATCTGGTAAGGAAACCTGTGTTTCACAGCTGTGAGAGTGGTGTGTGTCGCTGCGAAGGGGCCTCTACCTAACTTAAATGCTGTAAGTGTAACGGCCAGAGTGGCTCCTGGATGGTCAGATGGGAAAGCTTCCTTAACACCCAACCAAAAATAGGAACAGTGTGAGTAGAACACCTAAACAATAAAGCAGAACTACTTCAAGCTTCCCTAATATCAGAAATTATATATATTTATTTGTGGGGAAAAAAGGGATGACACTGTCTAGAGGAAGGAGAAACCTTTATATAGTTGAAAGAGAAACACAGCTCTTGCTCTGAAGGATTCTGTATTAGTCTCAAAGACTAAAGCAGTTTCCCCAGCTGCCAAAAGGTATGGCATGGGTGGCAGTAAGATTACCTAGAACTGGCTGTAGCATGAACTATGATTTGAGGATGAATCCTCTTTTGCATTGGAAGCATTCTTCGTTGCTAGAGAAACTTTAAGTTCTGCTGTAAGTGAAGAAAGGGATCACAGAAAATAAGATATAATTTCTTACGATATCTTATGATTCTTTTAATAATAATTTATTAAAATATCACTTTTCCACAGATATTTCTAAGCGATGGTGAGAAAGCCACCTAAACTCATTATTTTCTAAAGTATATTCCTCACACCGTGGTGGTCAATTCAAGATCATGGAATTGGTTTTGCAGAAGTGCTCATTAGCCAAAATCCGTAAGAGAATAAATACAGCAAAATGTTGAAGGCATTTAACAGTGGATTCAGCCGCACAAACTGAACTTTCCTCTTGTTTATGTAATATTCAGCCTCCATTTGGCCTGGTAACAGAGAAGAATAAAAGCTGCAGAACAGGGAAGTCAAGATGGCCAGCTGTGATGTTTCTCACGTGTTCATCTCTGTGTCACAGCAAAGTGTTTAAGGCCATAGATAGTCATACCTCATGGTAGCCCTGAAAAGCAACTTGTACCTTGGATATGTTTTTGCACATAAGAAGGACACAGAGAAGATATGTTTGTAGTATACAAATATTCATCCATAAACAATAATGAGGAAATCCTATGTTCTACACTGAGCCTATGCAGTGTAGAGGTAAAGCAAGACAGAAGAAATAAACACTTAACAGCTACACAGAGAAAATCATTCGTTGGTGCATCCAATGATTGAAAGGTGCATCCTGGAATGTATGGAGATAGATAAGGAAATAGTGTTGTACTCTGCTAGAAATCGTGTATAGTGTGGAGAACTGCACTTCAAGAAAGGACTGGAACTATTGGAAAGAATCCTGACAAGAGCAATAACAACAACCAGGGCTCTAGAAAAGAAAAGCAAGTTTGAAAGGAGACATTATAACAGCATTCAAATAGAAAAGGGCTGTTACAAAGCAGAATGGAACAATCTCTTCTTTGTATCTAGGCTGAAAAGGACAAGAAATAATTGGCAAAAATTACAGCAAGAAAGTGTTACAACTGATGTTAGGAAAAGCTTTTTTAATTTAAGAACAGCAGAGCATTGGAAAAGATTGCCTGAGGAGCAGCCATCACTGGAAACCTTTAATTACGCAATAAAAAAATTTTTGTCGAGACTCAGATGTCATCAATTTTGTTTTGGCATGTCTGAAGCATAAGGGATTAGATAACCTCTCATGGTCCATTCCAGTTTCATTTTACACGTTTCTGTGATGGGTGGGCAGAGGAACATGTGAAAGGGCAAACTATTCCATAGCTAAAGACTTTCCTAGTATTTGATGCACAGAAAGGAAGAATAAACCTTATATTAACACAATTCTGACATCTTAAAAATGTGAAGAGCTTAAATTTACAAATGACCTTCTTAGCTAATGAAGGCTTGAAAGCTCAAAGAAAAAAAAAAATCATCATCAAAGCAGCTTATTTACCAGAACACAGTAGTTGACTTCAATTACATTCATTTCAGCATTAAGCTTATACAGACATCCACCAGTTACAGAATACTCTGCTCCTCCCAAGTGCATCCTGAAATCTCAGATTTGTCTAGCAAGCACAAGCTAAATCTGTCTAGCTTGGTTCAGTGATGAGTAAGTGAGGAAATGATTACTGTCAAGAGTCTTAAGGATTTCATCTGAAAGGCAGAGAGGAATTATTTTAGGATGCCCCCAATGATCATTTAAGGCTTGAACCTTATTACACAAGGCAATGAAAATTGTATCAGACAATGACTTAGCAAATAAAATTCCACTTAGTGATTGCATTGTATTTCAAATCCACCTAAGGTTGTGCAAGTACAAAAGACCTATCTCAGGAAATAGATCTGTTTAGTGTGGCTGGGTGAATGTTTCCATCAGGATGGCTTTCTAACACAGAATTCCATTTCCCTAGCAGAGAATTAGCAATGAAATGCTTCACTTCAAGCCGTAACAGCCAAAAATGGCAAGTTTAGTTTCATCAAACTTAACAGAAAACTTCTGCATGAACTTACCATAACATAAACCAGTATTTTCCAGGCATTGCATTTACTTTCAATAGTGATTCCCATTTTTACCTCTGGTCTGCATTCCCTAGGGAAATGCTTTTACATGACATAATGTCAGCATCCCACCTGACCTCAGCAGACACAATGACTGCTTTTGCCACAAAGCAGCTTAACCGTATAGTCTGGTCCCTATGGGAGAATGGACAGAAGGGCACTATAGGACAGCTACCATATAGAACTGAACTGAACAGGAAAATATAGTCCTTGTTAAACTGGTTCCAGAGTATTTGGGGTCAGCTCAATAATCAATATGAAATAATCTGAATCAGAAAATATCAGAATACTACATATTAATTCAGTTTTGAAGATTTGACAGATTTCTGTTTAAAAAAAAAAACTCTGACCAGCAGCAATGAAAACAAATGTTGGCTAGAGGAACTCCTTTGGGATAGAAACTCTTAATTTCACTCAGCTTTACACTTCAGTGATAAAATGTGTTTTAATGACAACACTACTACTGTTTGCAGTCTTCTGTGAGAATACTGAATAGATATTGCTCACTCACAGGTTTGCAGTTTTTCTCCACTGCCTATCTTCCCTAGCCAATATGCCTTGAGCCTGCTTCACCAGAATATCCCTGTCAGGTACAAAAAGGTATTTCAGTCTCCATATGCTGGGCAAGCATTAGTCTCACTGCTGAGGCTTCCAATGTGCTAAGCCAATTGTGACAACCACAGTGGTGTTTTCTATGGTTTTTGTCATTTGTCCAGCAAAAAACAAACTGAAAACATTTACCATTAGATATGGGAGAATACATGCTTGAAAGTGAGTATTGCTCAAATAACAATGTGATTAGAGCAAGAGGGGAAGTATTTTTATTTACTATTGTGTAGACTAAGTCTAAAAACTTTAAGTGGTGCCACTGAAGCAAGATGGTGTCACTGTTGCTGGATTCTAGCAGCTGAGGGTGCTGCATCTCAGCATGGGTCTCCCTCCCGCAGCCATAGCACAAAGGTCTCAGGGGCACTGGTATCTCCTTCCAACTGCAATGTCAGCCAAAGAAAGAGGCATGCCTTCAGCTAGGCTCTCCTCCTGTGAGGGAGCAAAGACACTCTGGGCATGCTGCAGAAGTGCCACGGGCAGGATGGCACTATCCCACGGTTGACACCATCTGTCACAGGGCACTTCACGGGTCAGATGGACTGGTGAGAAGGAGGAGGACCTGCCTCCATATGTCTAGAACAAAATACCATGGGATTCTAAACTTTTTTTAATGCCTCTCTTGTTGTCCTGTGCAAAAACCTGCCAACACTGAAATGTCTTCAGGATCTCTTTGCTCACCTCTCTTCAAATTCCATGGCATTGAACAAAGTTCAAACCCTCCACAGGTAGGATTTCCCAAACATTTATCTCAGCTGCACCTTATGCTGAACAAAAACAGAGAGGTAATGAAGTAAGTATTTTCTTGAATATTTGCTGTAGAGGGCATGGAATATAATTTATTCCCTACCTTCAAGAGACACTGAGAGAAAAATACTGTCTTCTTATAATCCTCACCTTTATGTGACAAAAAGAACCATAAGCTCATTATGTGTCTCTAAAAACTCTTTCGTCTGTGACCTCCAGCTCTACAGTTTGTAGCACTAATGAAAGGAAGAGGGGAAAAAAAATTTAAAAATTAAATATCTATCTTCTGTCAGAAGCCACCCAGCTGCACCAGTCACTTTAGCACACAGTGCAACACTGTCTGAGACTAGTAAAGGGAGGTTGGAAATGGGACAGTTCCCCCTCACCAGCTCATTTGCTTTCACCTGGCCATCAGCGAAAACCTTCTTGACAAAACTGTCTTCCTTGCCCCCACCATATTTACAGGTTTCTAGGGGAAGAGCAGTATTCATACATGCAAAGAGCCCAGTGGCACTACCAGTGCCTACCAGGGCTGTTGACAAAACTTCAGCCCTTATTTGACCTGGAAGCTGCATGCATGGAGTGTAAGTCCAGTGGCTCCTGGGGGAAAAGAAGGGATGGGGAAGCCATTAGTGCAGCCTGAACTGCCGCCACCATCAGAGAGCATTAAGAAAAGCACATGAAAGGAGAAAGAAATAAAAGCAAACAAGGGCGCATGTTCCAGTGGAAGCACTGAATGGAGAAGCAGAAACAGGAGGTAGATGAAGGCCTGAGCAACCAATTCTGCACGAGATTACATTTCCATCTCAAAGTAGGTAGGCTGCTGCAAGCAGGAACAGAGAGAGCTCTTTGGTAAGAGAGGTCAGGACTGGAGTCAGCATTGAGCACCAGACAAAAAGAGGCACCTGATTAGCTGGGTTCACAGCACAGTAGGCCTGATTCTGCAAAACATAGAGAGCTTTCAAAGCTCTCAATACTGGTTTTTCTCTGCAGTCCACCTAACACTATGTTAAGAAAAAAAGAAACCACCAAAAAAAAAACCCCAAAAAAACCCAAAAAAAACCCAAACAAACAAACAAAAAAACAAAACCACAAAAAACACACACAAAACAAACTCCAACTACAAAAACCAACACCCAAAAGTAAAAAAGCAGGTTTTTCCAAAGAGTGATGGAAAAACCACATAATTCCATTGATCATTACATTGTAAAAACAATTTCTATAATTCCTACAGAGCATTTTAAGTTACTCTGTGACTATTAGAGTCTTGACATTAATTTATTTAATATTGCATTATCTCCCACTCCTTTAGATTTACAGAATGAGAAAGTTAAACAGAGGGAACTGTATTCATACAAGTCAATAGAAACAATGTCCCTTCTTCCTAATTATTACCGTGTACCTAAGAAATAGTTGGAGAAAATATTTTGGTGAGACAGATTCATCTCTCTCAGCTTTGAAATTCTGTAATGAAAATACTGAATGGCAATAAACCCATCCCTCAGTTTGTTTATTTTTACTACAATGCCATTTTAATGCACCCAGGCATGGGGTTCCTATCTCCACTGTGTGGAGCTCAGTTTTACATCTAAGCGAGATGAGAGACTGACTGATCCCACATCTAAGAAAGCTTATTTGATGCAAGCCTAATTTATAGCACTTAGATTTTCTGTTTTGCTCATACTATCTTACTGTTTAAGAATGAACTACAGCTGATCTTAAGATTACACTGTTTAAACACTAGTAGGCAAAAACCAAAATGTGCATTAACCAGCGTTTGGCCAAAATTCTCCTAAACCCTTCTGTTTAACTGGATTTTCCATTTATTTTAGTCATTTAAGTCCCAACAACCTTTTCCTACCTTTACTGAGCATTGACACACTACTGTGTCAGTAGCAAACAGTCCTAGAACATGGTGAACTTCCATTTCTAAACGCACCTACTTTGGAGGAGTAGGATGAGAATGGGACTCTGCTCTTGTTATTACCCAGACCACACTAACCAGGATATAGAAATGATTGTTCTACTTATGTGGCACTCAAAGAACCTACTGTGTCTCCTCTATGGCAGTTTTATTTTCCTTGCACAGCGCAAGCACTGTCAAAAATAGTAAAATACATAGAAATCAGTCAGCCATTCTTTTTCTAAAATACCAAGAAATGTTGTCTGCGTGTTATATTGGCCACTGGAGGAAAAAAGAAGGGAATAGGAGGAAATGGCTGACATAATCACGAAGCTTGAAAAAAAATCCTGGAAGCAAGGACACATATATTTCTCAGTGCAGGACTGGTGGCTGATGTTTGGACATGTAATCAATCTACATGCTATATTTGTTTGCCAAGATGTACCTATGTATACTTGGATATACATAAACATATTTATTACTGTGCATACATACGTAAGAAGCCATATGTATTTACATACAAATAGATCTGAACAGCGGTCTCTCTATTGGTAGCTACTAAGGGCATATATATGGGTTTATTTTAAACAGTACCCGTACACACACTACTGTATGTGCTTACGTGTGTATATGTGTACTCATCTCTTCACCTGTGACTTTTAGGCTGTGTTGTTGTGGTTTAATCCCAGACAGCAACAAAGCACCACACAGTCACTTGCTCACACACACCTACCCAATGGAATGGGGAAAAGAATCATCAATAAAATAAAAAGTAAAACCTCTGGGCTGAGATAAGAACAGTTTAATTACGGAAATAAAATAATAATAATAATAAAGTGAAAAAGGAGACAATAAAAGAGAGAGGAATAGAACCCAAGATAGAGAAGTGATGCATCATACAATTGCTCACAATCCACTAACGGATGCCCAACTAATGTTTATCCAGGACAACAAATGTAGGTGTTCTTATGGTTAGCATTAGAATATTGCACATCATCTACCTATGGATCTCCACATGCATTCTGTTCTTAGGCAGGTGTGCAACAAACTGCTTCTCATTCTGGTAACTACTATCCTTCCCTTCTGAAAGTAGCTCACAAAACAAGAGCATATCTTGCTAATGAAACACTGTGCTGGTTTTGGCTGGGATAGTATTAATTTTCTTCCCAGTTTCTAGTAGGGAGCTATGTTTTGGATTTGTGCTGAATACAGGATCAATAGTACAGAGATGTGTTTTGTTATTGCTGAGCAGTGCTTACACAGAATTAAGGCCTTTTCTGCTTTCTGTACTGCCACACTGGTGAAGAGGCTGGGAATACATGGGAGGTTGGGAGGGGACACAGCTGGGACAGGTGACCCAAACTGACCAAAGGGACATTCCAGACCATATAACATCATTCTTAATATATAAGTGGGGGGAAGAAGGAGGAAATGGAAGACATCCAAACAGTGATGGTGTTTGTCTTCCCAAGTAAACCACTCTGTGTGATGGGGCCCTGCTGTCCTCGAGATGGCTGAACACCTCCTCGCCCATTCTCTGTTTTGCTTTGCTTGCATGTGTGGCATTTTCTTTTTCTACCGAACTATCTTTATCTCAACCCAAAAGTTTTCTCAGTTTTACCCTTCAGATTCTCTACCTGACCCAGCTGGCTGTGTGATGCTTGGCTGCTGGCTGGACTTAAAACACGACAAACACTCTACATACATGAGGATGGAGTTACCATTTCCTAGGGAAAA
The DNA here is from genome assembly GCA_038380795.1 of Pyrocephalus nanus. Taxonomy (NCBI): domain Eukaryota; kingdom Metazoa; phylum Chordata; class Aves; order Passeriformes; family Tyrannidae; genus Pyrocephalus; species Pyrocephalus nanus. The sequence continues at coordinate 42,070,161 of CM076265.1, read as the reverse complement.
GACTAATAGAGGTGAGATTACACCAGAATCCTTTTGACTGAAAATTCAGCCTTTTCACACCCTCCAGTATATCTAGAAGTAACATTTCAGTTCAGAAGTTGCAACTAACTTTGCTCTACGTGACATTGGAGGGTGTGCTGAACGAGACTTAGCAGGACCTAAGCATGTTCCTTCATAAGTTTCTTTTTCTGTCACCTTGGCATGATCAAAACTGAAAGGAGCACAGACAAGGGAGGAAACAAAGAAAATGATGACAGGGGGTTTTAAGTGGAGTATTTCTAACATAAGCTATACTGCAAGTTATTGCCTACAGTCCTGCTCCAAGGTCAAATAACTCAATGTCATGTCTGATTGTTTCACTACTTCATATAGGCAAACAAGAAAAAAAAAACAAACCACAACCACCACATACAAAGCACCACGTGCAGAATATTAAGAAGAAAATGCTGAAAAGTACATTGCTGGAGGCCTATGATGCATTCCAGCATCACTGTGTCTTGCCATTCCCTGGCAGTCATTGTTCTGCTTGGCTTGGGTCCTTCACACATAAGGCGCTCAAAAGGAGAGGATTAGTGGTGATGGTTACAGCACACTGAAGGTGCTAGTTTCCTATAGTATACTATGTTCTTTTTTTCCTCTTTCTTCCCATAGGGCACCACATTTTTCCATTACCACACACTTCCTCATTTTGCTTTGGGAGCAATATAAATAGTGACCAAAACAGGTTATTTCCCTAGCTCCTCAGTCACTGTCAATAGGGGCTGTATGGTTTTAAAACACAATTTCTTTGCCTTTCAAAGCACAAGTATCTCATGTTGTTCTAACAGCCTCAAGTCTGACACCTCTTACTGCAAATCCATCATTTGCATGCAGGTCTATCATTAGGTATTAATAAGGGTATGAATTATTTCCCAAGAGCTTCCAAAAGGAAAGATGGGTTGCATACATCTGTCCAAGATCCTGTTAGTCCCTAACAAAGCCCCAGAGAAGACAAAAGTTCTGAACTTCTGTTTCTGCACTGTGCTACAAACCAGCTTTGTCCTACATAGGCTAACATGTCCTACATAGGCTAACATGTCCTACATAGGCTGACATGTCCTACATAGGCTGACATGTCCTACATAGGCTGACATGTCCTACATAGGCTGACATGTCCTACATAGGCTAACATCAGCCTCTTGCCACATTATTCCCTGCTTATGTAGAAGTATTAGACCCCAAAACTTAAACAGTTAAATTAGCTTGAAGCAAGAAAATAAATCCCCTAGTGTTAACTGCATCCTGCAATGCTTGCTTGCATGTTCCTGTAAGAGGTATAAGACACATAGTAACTGTCTTCTAAAGCAAGTTTCATTTTCCCAGACTGAACATAAAATCTGTGCCACTAATGGAACATTACTATTACATTATTACTACTATAAATACAATTACTATTGATTATTATATGTTGAAGAGTCTAGTGTGCACAGGGAAATGAGTAGTTAGCAAGTAGCAGGTAGCAAACCGCAAGAGACAGTTTCCAATGACACAATAAAACGTAAGGATCATCTTGTACCACCACTTACCAAAAACTTAAAAATGGTGGCTCATTTCAATGTCCTAAGATCCCTTCCATGAAAAACAAATTAAGGACAATAAGAGAAAATATGCAAACAGGTATATTTTGCTTTAAGGTTTCTTCTAATTTTGTGGAAGAAGAGTTATTAATAAAGCTTTCCAGGTGCCAGAGAGAGACAGACTGAGGCAGCACACTGGGGAAAGGGACACTGCCAAAAAACTTTCAGTCCTGGCATGACTGAGCTAGAACCACTGAGCACCTTCCAGACTGCAAAGCAGTCATGACACCTAAGGTGGTTTCTAGAAAAGAACAATAACAGAGCTAAAATTCAGTTTAATTATCACTTTGACATGCATATCACATCATATACTGAGACATATTATTTCAGTTCAGCCCAGTGTCAGATTATAGATTTAGGATCAAAGACTGTAAGCAACTCTCATACGATGGGAACCGTATCTAAGCCTTCCAAATAGTGAGTATGAAAAGAGCATGCATGCTTTGGTGCATAACCAATTGAACATGAAATGTCTTTGTAAAGCAATTGTGAAGAAGTCTAATTGTGATTCTTCAGTGTCCAAATAGGAAACTATCAAGAAAGCACAGTGAAAAGACATTGAGCACATGTATAGTCTTAGTGAAACCATCTACTAATACTATGACCTGATATCTTGCCTATGTTTTTTAAAATCAGTTAAAAAACTTCAAAGAGCACAAAAAAATACTGCAGTGGCTTCAAACCTCAATCTTATACTCTACTGAGTGAGCTATCCAACAAATTCCAATAGACGTCCATCATAACACCAAGAGTGCGATTTTTTTTTAAAGGGTTCAGCTTACAAAATTTGTGAAGTATGCAACATTTTTTTTCCGTCAGATATAAATACATGAAGAACCTAAGTGCTTATATCAGAAGAAGATGAAAAAGTATTTTGCACTCCATGAGATTAAAACAGGACGTTGATCAGCTACCAGGAATAAATATGCTTTATTTTTAATTTCACAGACTTGGGTAACTTGCTCCAAAATCTTAAAAGAGCCGAATGAGAAGATTTCTGATCCACTGAGATTTATTTTTAATCTTGAATAACAGAAAGATAACAGAAGAATAAACGAATGATAATGTTGTTTGAATACTTTAAAAAGGCAAACAGGACAAGAACTGTAGAAGGGTTTAGCCTGCAGGAAACTTCAACCCTGGAGGAAATAGCGCAGCTTCTATTTGAAGTGCTTAATAAAAACATTAGAGGAATACAATACTTAATGTCATTAGACCTTCCTGTGTAAAAGGAGTTTCTGTCAAGTAAACCTGGTATAATTTGAATGACAATGGTAAAAGCATAGATGAAACACTTTTTAAGACATTTGACTGAACATCAGAAGACAGTTTTGCTTAAATAAACAGCACACAAGAACAAAAAAGGACATAATATTAGATAAAGAGTCCTCAGCTAACAAGTCTCAATAAGTATTTGTCAGTGGGGTATCATTACTGAAAAGACACATTTCTAATGCCACCAAAAGAATCTATGTTTGATACAATAGTATTAAATATTCTATCAAATACCTAGAAGTAAATATTAAAAAAAAAACATTGAAGCTGGCACTTGAAGGTAGCACCAAGTTTGGCAGAGCATTAAATAACCTTAATGTCAGATCAGTCATACAGAGTGATTCATAGAGCACAGAAGTCCAGGCCCTTTCAATCCAAGCAGCTTTTAAAACATTTGAATACTAAAATATATGAGCTTACGAACATGGAAGACAGGTCATGAACTACAGAACGAGGAAGAGGAAGCTGCAAGGGAGCTGCACCTTTGAAAACAATTCAGGAAACATCACAGGAGAAAATGTGAGCTTCCAGTAAAGTGCTATGGTCAAAAGGGCAGTTCAGCCTCAGGACAAATGACTAATATAAGCCATATGCAGCATTGACACCATTCGTACTTTAACTCAAGGTATATTCTAATGTCTACATATTCTTAAAGAAAGAACTCTAAAATATGCAAAGAATATATCAAGTAGCTTCAGCGAGATTTGAGAACAAGAACAAATACCTTACAGTAAAAGACAAGGAGCTCCATCGGTTTTGTTTTTCAAAAGACAAAAAAAGAAAGGACTTGACTGTAGCAGATTTCTGAAGAATCTTTGTTCCAGCTGAAAATTCTGTCACAATAATCAACGTTTAGGAGCCATCGTCAAACAAATTCCAGATTAAAGGTCCAATTTCTTTTGTAGTAGGGAGCAGTTAAACATCACAGCAACTTACCAAGGAAAGTAATAGATTGCCTTTTAATGCATTCACACCGAGGATGGTTAAAATACAACCTCCAAAAGAGGCCCCAAATTATCAGATTTAACGCGGGGGAAGTAGGAGAAAGTGAGGTTTCTATTATTCTCTGGAGTTTGTCCCAGTAGGGTAGACATCCCCTTTTTACACAGCACCAGTCCACCTTTTTGAGTAAAACAATGCTCCCTGATTTTGAAGTCTTCTGTAAAAGTCAACTCCACGCAGATTCAGTGCTCAGAAAAAGGGTCCAGTTACATAGTAATAAACCTTCTTAACAGTTACTTCCACAGTTACATTCACAGGGAAAATCATATAAATAATCATTGTGTGAATATTAGTCATGGATGGAAAGACCCCCAAAACTAAGTTAAGGCCCAAGAGCCATCTGTTGCTACCACAGCCCATACTGATACAGAGAGCTTTTCCTACTGGAAATCTCCCTCCAAACCTTTACAGAATTCCTAATTCCACACATGGAAATATCATTCTGTACTGAAAGATAAATCCTTTTGCAATGCAGCTCAATATGCACAGCTGTAAAACTGTTTCAAATATCCTCATTTTTGATCAATTGTTTTGGGGGCCTTAGTAATTACAAATGGTGAAAGAAGTCAAACTGTTTAGCACTTCTCTGCAATCATCTGGGATTCATATTTTCACTTAAAGCAACTTCCTCAAATGTAGGCTGCCTCCACACATTAACATTTGTTTTCATTTAAACAAACATCATTACACCTCCTGCCAACACGGGGTATTCCAGCCTTTTCTAACCTTCTGTCTCTCTTCCTCCAGCTCTTCCTAAAATATCTCACTTCCACATCTACACATTGCTGCATAAACCTGTATGTCAAACTTCAAACTAAATTGATTCTCTTCTGCTTTCCCCCTCAGCTGTGTAAAAGTCTTCAGAAGCATGACCTTGCTCTTCAATTCTTGCAAGGAAAGGATTATGTGTATCATGGCCTCTGATGGGTTGTGGCATTTTATAGTTAATAGAAGGCAAAGCAAATGGAATATCTACTTGGAAATACTACAGGGAGCCTAGAAACGGTGTAGCTGCATCAGGAAATATTTAAACGTAAAATCCTCCATATTACATTGGATCAGCATCCTTTATCTGAAAACCCCTTCCTCAAATATCACGCAAGTCTAATAGAGCAGCTGTGCAGCAACACTCCTCTAAAACCATTTCACAGACTCCACTTATAAGGGGCTGTGAGACTTTGCATACAGAAACTGATGTCTCTATATATCATCAATAGTTTTTCTTCTGTAGGTTTTTCCAATCCCAATAACATTCCACGGCAAGGATTTCCATTACTTTAATTGCTGTCATACCTTGAAGCTTGCCCTGCCTTTGTCTTTTGATGCCACTTACTCCTTATACTTGAAAAGAAATTGAATTTCAGTAGACTTTGATTCCTCTCCCATAATACAAATGATTTTATGCCCCACTGTCATACCCTTTTTCCGTCAATTCAAAGAGCTGTTTGTGTAGCCATTTCTTGTATAGAAGTCTCTCTCATGAACTTTGATGACCTTTGTTGCCCTACTCCCTTTTCTGAGATTCAAAGGACAGGATGACAATGTCCAGTGTGGTTTTATTTATTGATATCATTATATTTTGTTTTGTTCTTATTCCCTTCCTAAAAATGTATAACATTAGATGTACTTACTTGCCAAGTATTGACAACTGGAAAATTTTTTTCAAATAACTATTTAATAAATCATCAGAACCAACTCAAAACAGCATCACTGCATATGCACAATTTGGATTATTTTCCCTCCCTCCCAATATAATCCCTCCTCCCAATCTCAATTTGTGTTTACACACATTTAATTTTATCTGCCATTTATTTTTCCAGACATTCACCATTAATAGGTAATTCTCTACAGTTCTGCAGACAGTCTTCAGCTGAATACTTTCATATTCTCAGCAATATGTATGTATTCACCAACCACATCCCTTTCCATTCATAATTCCACTAAGGAAACTTATGACTTCAGCATGGACCCCAGAGGTCCTCCTCACTGGAGCTCTCCCATGGGAAATATTTAGTCCTATATTCTGCTTTTTACCTTCCAACCAGTTCTTCCTCTTTACAAGGACCTTCTTCCTTTGCATTCACTTTAATTCTTGAAAAGTCTTTCCATGGGACACATCACTGAAAGACTTTTGAAAGGTAGACTACACTTATCAAAACTCTCCTGTCCATGCACTTACTCCAGCCTCAATAAAACCAAGGAAGCTCCTGACTGTGACAGTTCAAATACAATGCCAATACTATTCTCAAGCACCACTATCAGGCTTGTCTGCTTCACTCCAAATAAATGGAGTCTGTGGAATGGTTTTAAGGGAGTATTGCCACACAGCTGATTTGTTAGACTTGCCTGGGTATTTGAGGAGCCATTTTTCAGATCTAGGCCTTTGACATGGTTCCCCACAATATCCTTCTCTCTAAATTGGAGAGCTATGGATTTGATGGAGGGACTGTTCAGTGGATGAGGAATTGGCTGGATGCTCACATTGACAGGGCTGTGGTCAATGGCTCAATGTCCAAATAGAGATCAGTGACAAGTGGTATCCCTCAGGGGTCTGTGGTGGGACTGGGACTGATCAGTATCTCTGTCAGTGACATAGACAGTGGCACCGAGTGCACCTTAGTAAGTTTGCAGATGACACTAAGATAGGTGGTGCAGCTGACACTCCTGAAGGACGGGAGGTCATGCAGAGGGACCTGGACAGTCTCAAGAAGTGGGCCCATGGGAACCTCATGGTTTAACAAGGCCAACTGAAAGGTCGTGGAGCAGGTCCAGAGGAGGACCACAATGATGAGAGTGAAGAAGAACATCTCATATGAGGACAGGCTGAGAGACTTGGAATTGTTCAGCCTGTAGAAGAAAAGGCTCAGCAGACATCTCATTGCAGCCATTCAGTACTTAAAGAGGGCTTATAAGATGGGGACAAACTTTTTTGCAGAGCCTGTTGCAATAGGACAAGGGCTAATGATTTTAAACTAAAATAGTACAAATTTAAACTACATATAAGGAAGAAATTTTTGACAATATAAGGGTGGTGAGGCAGGGGCACAGGTTTGCCAGAGAAGTGGTGAATGCTCATCTCTGTAAACATTCAAAGTCAGCAATGTGACCTAGTAGACGATGTCTCTGCTCATTTCAGGGGCGTTTGACTAGATGACCTTTAAAGGTTTCTTCCAACCCAAACCATTCTATGATTCTTACCAAAAGGTATCCCCATAGAAATCAAGTCTTTCCCTTAAACTCCAGTTGCAAAACCAAAGGGGACACAAACACTTAATTTCCCTTTTCTGCTGGATGCACAGGCAAATCTAGCCTCCAGAATAAACGTGGAAACGGCTGGAATCAAGTTTTTAAAAAACATCTGTAGTTTTCACACAGACCCAAAACTACTAAGAAGGGAATAGAAAAAGTGATTTAGAAAATGCACTCAATGTCAAAGCTGTCTTTTGAATTATTAATGCATAACTTTATGTGAAGCTCACAATGAGATGAAAGTTATTAACCTAATAAGTTACATGCATAATTAATTTCTCTTATGATATATGATTTGTGGAGTTCTAACAAAATGTGTCACAAAGGTTGTAAACATGAAAACTAGCCTGAAGCAGGAAGAGCTAAGCATATGCAAATTAGAGAACATGCAAAAAATACATATTAAGAAAAAAAGCAGAGAAGAGAAAGGAAGTGACAATGCTGCATTTCTAGTGGTGTACTAATGTGCAGTTATGAATAACAGGAAGCTGGCTCAGACAAGGAGAGAGAAGCAGGCACACCAAACTCAGTAAAGGAGCATGGAGGCATTCAGTGTTCTCATTATCTCAGATGAATGCAACTTCAGTCCTGAAATATAAACCAGGGAAACAGAGGAAAGTGCTCAGCTGACAGCTTACCTGGTTAGCTGAACACTGAAGCTGCAAACACAGAACCCATTCTTAAACATGAGAACACCAGATATATTTCTTGAGCTTTGCTTTGTAACCAGTTTTAATACTGCAACTGATTATTTAACCGTTATCTGGACAGAATAAATAAGATGCGCATCATCAGTAACAGCTTCTACTTGAGAGAGATGACAAACACAGCAGTCTTGTCCTTTAGAAGTGACAAGTCATCACAAGGATCATGGCTTATCAAACTCTTGAGAAAGCTTTCCTCTTTGTTATAGGTGGATTTCTTCACAGTTCTTTATGTCTTTGTGATGGGTGATACCGCAGTCCCTCCGTTAGGAGGCTACAACCAACATCCCATTTATTCAGTTGCCAAAAGGGGTTATAGGGCAGCTGCAGAAATGCAACTATGATCAAATCATCAGTATCAGAAGGACAGATTTAGTCCTCATTGGTCTTCTCAAGAATAATTGGGATTTTGAAGACAGCCATAAAACAAGTAATAGAATGTGAACAGATCTTCTTAGTTAATTACCTGATTTGTTGGAAAGATATCCTAGCATCGCTAAAGATGAAACAAACACTTGAAACCCATAACAGAGGTGTGAGAGAACTGGCCCCTATGTAAATCTGAATAACCACCTCTCCTACCCACTCAGATAACAGCCACATTGAGCTCATATTTGTTAAAACCTCAAAGTACCAAACCTCCCAGGATCTGCTGCACTTTTAAGTCAGCGGTTAACAATATGAGGGAAACACTTTGCTTCCCCATTTTTCTGTCCATGTAATAATCTTCCCAGAGACTGGGAAGTTTGTCATCAGAGCCTGCTCCAGTTTGTTACAAGGATTTGTCCAGTTGCAAATATGAAAACAACTGTTCTGCCCTCCTAATATTTCACAGAAATGTTTCGGTCACCTCAAATGTTCTGAATTCCACTGCCAGATCTTTTCTCTGACAAAAGTTCAGAAAGAATCGTCGTGCTTATCTTCATATCTGTTCAGGGCTTGAAACCCATTGAAGCAATTCAAAAACAAAACCTAACTGGAAAAGGAGTACTGGAAGGCAGCTGAGAAGCATCAGAACGGTATGGACTTGATCAGCCTTCTGAAAAATGACTAGCTGCATTCCTTGTTGCTGCTGCTGCCGCCTCACGTTGGCAAGTGCATGCAAAAGCAGATTGTCCACCTACCTCCTGCCCCAATCAGGGGAACGTCTTGCCTCTGGCTGGCATCTCACTGCATTCAGCTGCAGTAAAAAAGGGAAATCTCAAGGACAACCAATCCAGCCAGGATGTTCTGCCAAGGTTGCTGTTCCTAGCTGAGGAAATAGTCCTCTCCATTTTTCTCAGCGAGAAAGAGAATGTACACACACCCCCGCCCATTATCCTAAAGCCCACAGGTGCCAGCAATCCAAATAAACGTAGAGCAATTAACAGAATTAACACAGCTTTAAATAGCTTGGCTCACCAGATGCGGACTCCTAGCAGGGTTCTATAAAATGTAAAGTTATTACAGATAAAACCATTAATCATCTGTTCAGAGACTTGTCCTAGATGCAAAGCCCATTTCACTTAAAATGGCTAATAATCAGAAAGAAAATCACAGATTTAACAGGAATGATTATACCATTCTCAAGCCCCATTTACAAATGCCATTTTTCATCTCTGCCACCATTCCCAAATCTCTGTGTTCCCTTTGCTTGCTAATGCTGATACATTAAGAAAGCTTTGCAGGCATCACTCAGAGTTACCTCTTGGGGTGCTAGAACTGAGATAACACCTCTTAGTCCCTTCCACTGTGGACAGAGGATCGCACACAATGCATTACTGCTTTCCTGGATACAGTTGTTACTGTTCAGCTGTGTGACATCAGCCCCACGCAGCTTACAGATAACCCATGAACTCCCTGATGTATTACATATTCAGCTGCTAAAATTTGTGCTTAGGAATTAGGAGCATTTGAGTTTTCCCAGTAGCCACTGTATGCAGTGTAGCAATCCTCCCAATATCCCCCTAACACCTGATAAAATAAACCCCATTTACTACACCTGTGTCTAGATAGCTACAAGAAACAGGTGTTAGGGGGCAGACTCTAACTCGTCTTTGCGCTCTAAAATTACCATTTCTAACACACTTATGGAACTGTAGCTCAAAGAGTATAAAACCTTGTGATAAGCAATTCAGAGCTTAAATTGCATCTTTCCATATATTCATCTTATTCCAATTTAATTGCTTAGGAATCTAGATACATACACTGTTAATCCTAATTAAATGAATTTTGCCTGTGCAATTTGAAGAAAGCCGGGAGATAAAAAAATCCCAACACACAAATATTCAGTGCAATAGACAACATCAACAGAGGTAGACTAAAGCCACAGAGCAGCAATGACAATTAGAATAGAGAGAATATCAGAGGCAATACAAAATCTGGTTTTATTATAGCAAGCCCACTGCCTTTTCCATGCAGTTCAAGTAGAAAAATGCCTGCCTCCTCCCGTGCTCCTCACACTTGACAGATAGCTGGCTCACTGCTACAGAGGAGTGGTGGACTTGGGAGGAGTCATCCAGCCCACCCGCTCAACATTCAAACCTCATCATCCTTTCCTGCCTCCCTTGCTGGCAGCTGCAGCAGCCTGGCTTTTTGTGGTAGGTAACAGCAGCTCAGTCTTTGCCCATTGCTGACAAAACTCATGCACATTTCATAGCAATAATCTAGCTTTCAGGGTCAGTCAAGGAGATTTATACAGTGACTGCTGCTCCCAAAAAGATGACATTTTTCAAGCAGCTGAAAGTGCCTGTTTTATATACATAAATGTAAACAGTCTTGCAACTTCTCTCTCTCATGTAATTTTAATAATATTAGCATATGGCAGGTCCTGACTCTCCAAAACTGCTCTCATCTGTAGTTCTATCTGACAGTATAAGATCAATCCTTAGCAATCTCTTCAGTGCAACATAAGGAGCAACAAATAAAAACATATCTCCTATTTCTTCTCAGTATGCATCCAAACCAAAAATTTACTCAGCTCAGTGAACTAGAAAGCCAAGTAAACCAAAAGAAGCTCATTTAATTTCATTGTAAGATGAGAATATCAGGCTTCAGTACATCCATTAGGATGGTACTAGCTTTGACTAACAGCATATGAAAAAGACAGCCAGAAATCTTTGCCAGAGTAACTACCACGGGTATTACCACTGCTGATGACTTTGGACCCAGCTATTTTTGCCTATCCATATATCCTGTCTTAGTTTGCTCACTCTTGAATGGAAATTGATTAGATCACATATTTTTATAAGGATTGTTTCTTTACTATCTCCATTCTTTAGGACTGGGTTATCCATTATTATATGCAAAAAACACAGGCTATATTGCTCCAATCCCCACACATTTTCTGAATTTGTTGATACGAATATAGTTCTACACCTGTAAACACTCATTTTCTGAACCACAGCACATGGCACATCCCTCACAGAAGCTCAGCAGGAGTCACCATGCAGGAAAGAAAACCCACTCCTGCTGGTCCTACTGCAAAGCAATCACAAATGGCTACAGCACCAGGACTGAGAGTAATGTGAGGACAGCTCAGTCAGGATTCACTGGAGTTCTCCATTACTGCTGTGGCACATCAGCCTCCTGGCTACATGGCTCAGTGGTGACAGCAACCTGTGCTGCCAGCCTCCTCTCTAGGTACCTGTTCCAGTGGCAGCTGGAGAGAGCTAAACTGGGTTAGACCCCACTTCATTGTAGCTCCAAGGATTCTCTTTAGTTTATAAGTATGGTGGCCGTACACAGGTCAAACAGCCCTGCAAAAAATGCCTCTTATATCTGCTGCATAGAAAGGTTAAATATCTGTTTGCTCGCCAATACTCACTTTAAAAGGTATGCTTAATCTACATATACACTCTAATAGTAGAACTTTGGCTATTACTTTTGTAAACTTCCTAAGAGTGCAGTAACTTTAGCAGTTCAATGCCACTGAAGTGTTGATATGTGAATTATCGTTTAGATGAATCCCCAACAAAATGTGTGCACTGAGGATGACCTAGGATGCCTACAAGCTGCTATCTGCCCACTGATAAGAGTTCCAGAAAACAAGATACTACATTGTAATACATGTGATCTTCATTAGCACTTATATTTGTTTAATTTGTGGACAGAGATATGAAAAAAAAAAAAAAAAAGAAACCAAACAGTTTTTACTTCTCAGTTCATTATAGCCATAATATTCTAGAGTATCAGCTATATGAAGTGCATTAAAGAAAGAATTTTAGGAGCCTAGTGTTTTTTTCAGTAGACAGTTGATAAAATAACATCTCCTCCACCTCCTCTACCAAAGTCAGCTAAAAATTCAGCTCGTGTCTTTGGCTCTCCCATGTTTTACTAATTGAAAAGTAACTCTAGTACTTCATTTTTATACTGAAATTCATTCACTAAAGATTAATTTCATGAGGCAATTTAAAATTGTTTTCCAGCTTAACAGGAATACTTTCCACAGATAAATGAGCAGGTAATGAATAAACTTTCCACAGATACATCATATGTACATTACTCTTCCACTTTCCATGTGGCCAGAAACATTTGATGAAAGAGACTGATCAATGACTGAGGTTAGCTTATGTTATCTTGTAACAAACCCTCATCCAAATTCATTATGCCAGCAAAACTCTTGTTATGGATGCATATAAGCCAAGATGATCAAGTTATATTCTTCAAGCAAGAAGTAAGGCAATAATGCTGGCAGAAACCTCACTTCTGTAGGGTAAGCAAGGGCTAGGCTACATAAGGAACAGAGACTTTGAATAATCCACTAGCTAGAGCAAAGCTGCAGCAGTAGCAACACACCAATACTCCTGACATGACCACCAACTGGGCTAGGCCATTATTCCTTACTAAAAATACAAGAACACGAGAAAGTGAAACATTAACCTCTGAAACGTGCAGAGCAACATGTACTTCATTAAAGAGTCTCCCCAGATCCAGTACAAATTTAAGTTTTAACTGGATACATAACTGGAAGATCATTTTCTATTCCCAGTCAGACATGGAAAAAATCTCCTAAGATACACTGCCTTTATGATGTAATTCCTAATATCTTGAACTGAAATTCAACAGAAACAGCACAAAGCAGAGAAATGCCCATCAGACCCTGCTCACTTTCAAAAAGTAACTGCAACTCCAACTGTTTGTTTGAGACTGATCTTCATTTGAACAGACCCCCCCACCTCAACTTAGATCTCTTGGGCATAAGGTCTGTTCCAGATTTCTTAATTCCCTCACCTGAGCTGACTCTTAAAAGAAAGTAGGGGGGCATTTCATACCCATCAGCAACAGTTCAGATGGCAAGTTAAGATACACCATGCAACCTTCAAAAGTTTGCTTTTCAAACTCATCCCCTTGTCAGCTTGACAGGAATGTATAAAGAAATCAAGGATAAAAAAAGAAGAAATAGTTAAACATTACTGGTAAAGAAGAATGTCCCCCAGAGAAACAAAGTTGTAATAAGTCCAGGAACTTACAGTATTCTGAGTAAGAACATCATGCAGTTTTGACTCTTTCACTGTACTGAAGACGTAGGCTACCCTTGCAAGGAGGAATATCAACAAAGAGAGATAGGTAGGATGTCCCTCTTTTATCTATTGCTCTGCCAGTAGCAGGGTGTATGATATTGGCCAAGACACACCACCACTGTGCCTCAGTTGCAGCATTTCAAGGAAGAGGATGAAGACATTTATTCCCTTTGGTACTGTGTTTTAGCTGATAGTTTGAAAGAAGCCAAAATATCTGAGACTGCTTTGATAAAACTACCTATCGAACTCTTTGTCTGAAGGGTCCTATGAGCTAATACCATTATTTCATCATTAAGAATTTTACTTCTAGTACATGTTCCTACTAAGTATAAGGTCACATTGCATCAAACTCTGCACCACTGGATTTTCTGTGTGAGATCTCTTCATTCATGAGAATCATGATTCAGGAAAAAAAAAAAATTAGACACTATGCAAATATACTCCAAAACCAAAGATATTCATTTGTCACATCAAACTAACTGGGACATACTTCTGGGAACTATCAGTCTGGGATATTCTACTTCCTCATCATTAAGGCAGTGGGAAAAGTTAAGGGAATTCACTCAGAAGAGTATTAAATAGGAAAAAGCTCGAGACTACAGGGATGGCTAGTTTGCTCCTCAATGCCTAGACTCCTTCAGATGAATTAATGCTCAAAAGTTGACATTGTACCATGGGATGCTTTCCTCTCTGCATACTTACCTCTGACCTTTCATCTCCTATGACTCAGAGACACTGCATAGAAATCTGCATCCTGTCTCTTTTCTCCCTGGCTCACAGTATGGGCATAGAATTTATATGTTGAAAGGACTTCCAGACATAAATATTCTTCTTTTCTCCTAGCCTTGCTAAATGATTCTCTAAAAAAAAAGCTACTAGAAAAATCAGCTGGATCAAGTGCCTTCTCCAGAGAGGCTGACATTTATCACTGTTAAATGTTAGCATTGAGACCATGAACCACAGAAGATCTACTTGACTTACGCCTGATTTGACATAAGTGGTATTACACATTTTCTCCTACGCTTGTGTATAGGGTGAATTTCACTCTAGTTGTGGAAAATGGCTGGTACATCCTATCTTTCATGCTTATAGGATGGAGTGGACATGTAAACCTATAGACAAGCAAAACAAGGAAGGCACAATGCCACTCCTGGCAGCAGAGCAGAGGTCTGGCAGGGCAACATAAGTTCCATTAGTAAGATAAAAAAGTTTGGTTTTAAAAATCCTCCTCAAAACCTTGCTTCTTTTTCAGTGCTGTCAGGAAGTCCAGAGACAGGTGTTTCAGCTCTCAGATGCTCGGTTCAGAGTACCTCTTGCTCACCTTGGCTTCATGTCATGTCCCATACTGATACCAGAAATGGAAAGTTATTCTTCAATGTGTACCACAAACTCTTACAGGATTCTTGCCCAAGCATCCAATATGTGTTGGCAGCCAGCAGGTAACCTGGGAAATGGTCAACTAACCAACCATAATATGCCTTCTGATTATGAGCTAATATAGAAATAGCAAATGAAAACCAGCGCAGGACCTAAGCTTATAAGCCTTACTTGATGAGAAAACACTATCACCTTTTCTTCTCCATCTATTGGTCTACTGAGAATTCTCTCAGCATCTTGCCTTATATTTCTCTTAGTTTCCAAATGCCTCTATTCCCATCTCCAAATTCAATCTTTAAAAAAATAAGTTTGGGGTCTTTTTAGCTTAAGAATGTCATCAGGAGCTGCACAAAATGTTGGCCAACATCTCCCTTGTTGTGTCTCCCAAACCACTGTTTAATATTTCTACAACAATGGCACTCAAAAAAAACTGATGAAGGTCTTGTGCTGGATGCTCTGCAAATGCACAGAGAAAATCACAGATCTCCACAACTCTCAATACACACAGTCTACAGCTGTAGCAGGAGAGTGATCCACCACAGCAACAGTAATTCAACTGGAAGTTTAAGAGTGGGGCAACCAACAATTCCTAGATATGCAAGTTTAGGAATCAGGGTCATCATCATCACTAGGGCTATTTGGTACGCTCTGAAAGAGAATAATAATGAAAGACCAAGATTAAGAACAAGTAATATTTTTAGAAGTGGAATCCTATTCAACCTTTCACCATGCTTTGCGTGCTTCTACACAGTGCCACTAGCCCCTTCCTTTCTTTTTCAAATATTAAACTCACTAAGTAATACAGACAGGAAAAAGACTGGCCCAAACACAATAGGACAGCTGGAGCAGCAGTATTGGACTAACACGTGAGGGCAACTAGTGCCTTTAATGTGGTAGCTTCCTTCACAGCACATCAGTGAAATTCCCCACACTGTTGATTCTTGACTCTCTTATGCATTCCTGAGGCTCTGTTAAATCACTGTTGTGGAAGGGCACCCAAAAGTTTTTGGACTATCTTATCTCCCTGATAGAGACTAGCTACTGCAACTGCAACTTTCCCCATCTGTCCACTTCACACTCAGGCTGTTTTTCTCTGCCTCCAGTTTTAGGCTGCTTTCTATCTGCACCTTTAGCCTTCTCCCCAGTGTGACACTCTATTCAGAAAAAATCATCCTCAAACAGAAACCATAACATCATTGCACATGCAAATAGTCCTGAAAAAGACCTCACTTGCAGATAGCATCTGAGGTATTCATACAGCAACTGGGCACACTCATGAACCATTTGCAAATCTGGCTCCTAGCAGTTAAATTTCAGACAGAAATTATCTAAGCTTTCACAGCCTTCTTCTATCATGGCCAGATGGTGCCTGACCCCTGCAATAATTTCTGCCGTATTCCATCCATATGCAAGCCTCACTACTTCCATCAAACTGTTAGTACCAATCAACATTTTTCAGAATTTAGATTTTAATAAAGCACTGATAGAAAAATGTGAAGATTTGATAAATTCTCTCATGAACATCCATTCTCTAGAGATCACCTTAGGTTCCTCTAAGGCACCTCCATATGCATCATTTAAGTATTGCTCCAAGTAAATCAAATCTGAATGGCTGTTTCCGTAATCCTAGGAAATATCTGATTTTCTCCCTTCCCTAGCAATTGGATATTGAAATCCCATTTTCCCTCTTTGCCTACACAGCTAAATTTCCCACCCTGCCACTCTCCATCTCCATTGATTAATGGAAACTCCTCCCTGAGGTCCTTCAGTAAGTGCAAAAACAGGTGTTTGTCGTTACCTTTCTTGTCCTCCCTGCTTCTGGCCATTCAGGTGTCAATAAAAACAGTAAAAAACTGTTAATGGATGCTTTTCCCTTTCCACCTTCAGACAGTGTTTCTCCATGTTTAGCCAATCCCTATTTCTTGAAGCACTGTTACACCTTCCCTGACACCCACTAAAAACACTTCTCTTCAACTGTCTCAAGATCTGCTCCTATATCTCTTCCTATCCCATCTCCATATCTGTTTCCCTCCATGTTAGGAAATACACCAGGTTCCCACCAGATTTCCTCTAAAATGATTTATCTTAAGAATGAAGGTCCAAAAAATATTAGATTTTGTGGAACTAAACGCAATGTCCATGTTTCATGTCTGTGTACTACCCTATTGTTTGCATATTTAGTCTTTTAAAGTTTTCATGGAAAAAGTTACTTCTCTTTTCTAGTCTTTTTCCCTCATTACAGTGTAAGGTATACTGCAACACTGCTAGGATGGCTATGGAAAAAGGTAAACCAGACAGTGCTACCAGACATTGGGAAATATTTAGTTCTGATCAAAATGGAGGAAAAACCTCAACCTGAACTACACATTTAATACTTGGATTTATGATTTAGGAGTCTTGGATTTATGATTTAGGATTTAGCAACTTACTGGAATCTCTTCAATCAGAACATGTAGCCAAAAGGAAAAGAAGATACAGGAGGATCTGTTCTTTGGTGAAAGGAGGAACCATTAGGCCAGAAATTGTCTGACCTAAAGAAAACATACTTTAGGTAAGAAGATATTTAGATTAATTTTAGGAAATAAGATATAGTATGTGTATATATATATAAAATATGTATGTATAACTGCAGCAGAGGAGACCTGAGACCCTTAGTTCCTTCCCAGGAACACACTCCTATGCACTCCAATTCCTCCTAGTCAAGGCTTAGACTCTGACCACAAGAAGTGAGCTCTGCCAGAGCTACCCTCCTGCCTATCACCAACCCCAGCTGAGTGGAGAAGTCCTTCCCAACTGCGGAGGGTCATTAGGCACTCTGTCCCCCTGCACCTGCATAAAATCTCAGAGGAAGTGGGAAGGCAATGTTCCACTCAAGGAGGTTTCTTAGCCCCCACGTGAGCAGTTTTGTTGGTGTACTCTGAGGATGAGGTAGTCCAGATGAAATACAAGAGATTACAGGATAAATGCTGAAAGCTACACCCCAAACTCTGCATAAATCCCTTTGCCTTCCTAGGAAATTGACACATCCCTAGAGAGAGTCTTCAACAAATGCAGGAGAGCAGGAACAGACCGTTCTGCTTTAACACATTCAAGAGATCAGCAAAGAGCTTGGCAGGATGTTCTTCACCATTACAAATGACAGTGCAATCCACTCAGAGTGTGCTGTCTCTGGGAAAAGGCAATAACATACCTAGGACTTTGGTAGGAAATAAGAGCATGTTGCTCTACTTAAAAGCATAAACTGAAAGGAACAATATTTGCTATCATTTTATCCTAACCCTTCATCCAGCTTTCTTGGCTTAGAATATTTTTCTTAAAAACTTAAGTTCCTCCCATACTGCCTGAGGAGAGACTAAGTGTCCTTTTTGGCCACAAAGAAAAAGTTCAAAAACACAAGCTATAGGGACTAATTTATGAAATACACTACTATGCTATGCAGAAAGCCAAGTAAAGTTCCCTGCAGCTG
This sequence comes from Pyrocephalus nanus, assembly GCA_038380795.1. Lineage (NCBI taxonomy): Eukaryota > Metazoa > Chordata > Aves > Passeriformes > Tyrannidae > Pyrocephalus > Pyrocephalus nanus. The sequence continues at coordinate 42,051,971 of CM076265.1, read as the reverse complement.
GTTCTGGAATCAAAAACGTTATAAGCACACAAGCATTGCACTAACCCAGTTCTGCCTCTTCAAGGATCAAAGCTGGTTGCCCCAGGGGGTCAGTCTCATCCCCACAGGTATTTTGCCTTTCTTGAGTCACTTTAGGTTTCTTTCATACCATGCTGTGCAGCATTGCATTGCACAGATGCACCCTGGTATTTCAAAAGTAAACATAAAGAAAACACTCAAAAATCCCCATCCCCTAAATCCAAATGGATCTCAGATTGGTCCTTTTACCTCTGCCACCAGTGTTTTCATTTCCAGCAAAGAAAACAAGAGGAAACAAACCCTGGGAGGACTTTCACGAGGCAAACTATTTTCTGCTCAACTAATCCAAAGGTGCACTTAATGAAAGCACTGACACCTTTGATGTCAGAGTAATTCACTAGTTATACAGTGAGAGCCCTTCTCAGCCTATGCAGGCTATTTATTCTGGTCAGACCCTGCTCTGTGCAGACAATGGTGTTACAGCAACACTTCTGGACTTAGTCAGGATTCTAACAGTCATCTAGGGATGCCCTTTCTCCATCCAGTGCAGCTCCCCATTCTCCCCCACTGCAGTAACTCACCCTGTGGCCTAAGGGGTGTGAAGGAATGGCAGAATGGAAGCACAGAGTCTTAATTAAGTAACATTGCTTCCCTTTTGAAATATTTCATTTCTCCATCCCATTTCCACATGCCTCTCCTGAAAACCCTTCACTACAGTTATATTTAGTAAATAGTGTATACTGGATTTGTCATAACAGACTGGGCAAGGTACATTTTGGACACATTTTCACAAGAGCTGAAAGCATTACTGGACCATGACTATAAGTAGGTTGCTTTTAAGCAGACTAGAGCTCTAAACCAGAGAGCACCAGCCTGTCCTTAAGTCAAGACATCTGTTCATACACATCTCCTGTCACTGCCTAGTCAAGTGAAGATTACAAAGCACATTCTGATTATCTGTTTACTTCTTCTCATTCTTAAGTGGTTGCTTGGGTTTTTCTTCTCACAGAGCATTATGAGCCTTGGACGGCTATGAAAGCGCCTCTTAGCACATTGTGCAAGCTAATAGAATACAAATGATTATATAAATAATATAGCTGCTGAAGATTTTCTTGTCACTGCTTTCTCTGCTCCATTGGCTTGACTTAGAGCACACATAAAAATGGCCTCAGCTAAGTGTTTTGTTCATAGCATCCATAAATAAAATTAAGATCCTGATTTAAAGAGACACTAAGAAGCTGTATCTCCTCCTGATTTCAATCAAACTGGGATGCTCAGTGCCTAGGAAAATCAAGCCCAAGGCTTCACAGATGAAACCAGAAGGAACTGTATGGCAGTTTGTATTCAAGCAGGGCAGTTTTATTTCTTATTTAAGATGCTCACATGCTCTTTTTCAGCATATGTGCATCTCTTTAACCAATCCAGAGGTCAGGCAGGAGAGCAGCTTCAGATTCTGACAACCATTACTCACATCAGAGGACTGGCACATAACAGAGAACCCCTGATACCACAAGTCGAGCATTAGTAGGATGGTAATGCCAAGTCAGTTACAGCCACAGAACATCTACCTCAGAACTCCTACTTCCATGACTCCTGTATGAAACCTCCACCTTTCCTCTGATATTAAGTGTTCAGACAAACATGACATTGCAACAACCCGCTGAGCTGCAAATAAAATTAGATCAACCTTGCCATATCCTGTGAAAAACAGTATTAGTACAGAATCCCAGGAGAAAAGTATTGCAAGAAACTCTTATTCCAGGCTAGCTAGGAAGCTGGCTGACAGAAAACCTACAACTGTTTTTCAGTAAGCTTTCTATAACACATTTTGGAAACATCAAAATCTGCATCCCTGTTAATCACAGTGATAATCACAAACTATATTAGAAGAGAGAGAAAAGACAAAATATAATTGCAAGGCAAACACCCAAACGAAACTGTACCAAGTCTGGGATTCGGATTGAGTCTTCATTTTTTTTTAACCTTTTTTTTTTTTTTTTTTTCCCAAAGAACAATATTCTGATTCCTGCTGCTAGCTAGGCAGTCCAATCTCAATTACCCAAGTGTGAAGTTTCTCGAAGTTGTAGAGTAACTATATGACAAATGCACCCAGCCTGAGGAATACAACATAGGTTTCAGAGCTAGCTAGCTCTTCCTGACCAGAGCAGCCACTCAACTGCACAAAATTCCCAACAGTGTAGCAATTATAAGATTACAGTTGGCTGTCCTAGACACTGTTAAGGCCACATAATGACTCTGCCATGAAATAAGGACAAAATGGAGCAACAGGATGGTGCTAACTCCTGGTAGAGGTAAGATCTGGCTAGCCCACCTTATATGTGGCTAGCCCATACAGACAAAAATTCCCACTGAGGCAAACTGTACAAAGAAGCAACTGCTCGTATGCATATCATCAGTCAAAGATCACCCCAAGTTATGGAACAGATGGCATCTGTGACCACCCACCCCCAAATATGCCTCCATGGATACCTAGAACTTGGACTGTAACTAAAGCCACAAGTGAGGGGAACTTAAGGGTGGTACTATCATCCAGGTATTTTCTCAGGCCTAGGAGGAAATGATTAACAAAGCTGGAGGAGAAGAATGTATCACTGATAAAGGACACAAAGAATGCAGAATTTATGGGCCACAAAGAAAGCCAACTCAGCAACTGTGCTGAAATCAGCTCGGACTGCATAAAAGGGAATTCCATCAGGGAGAGATCGCATCACTGACTCGAAAAACCCACCAACTCAAACAGAAAGACTGAGTTGAGCATGGCACTAATTAGTATAAGAAGCTAGAGAATCATTTAACCAATAGAACAAGAGAACTGTGGAGCCAATTTTGAGGAATTGAATTTTTTTTCATTGCTTTAAAACACTGCTACTGTAGTGAGCTGTGCAAGCCTCCTGCCAGGGAACTGAAGACAAAGCTGATAGGCGGAGGCCATAACCCCCAAACTGTTAGGTTTGCGGAGGCCCTAAGGGTGAGTCTCTAGGTGTGTGATGCTTGTCTAAAGAAGGACAGTGGTAGCTCTCAGTGTGTGATACTTATCTCCTATGAGTCAGGCTAGGCCCTCTGTGCACACACCCATCACTAGACAGAGAAGGCCTCTTAGCGGGGGCACATCTGAAGCAACCCCCCTGCCCCACACCTAAATGACTCTACAAAAACCATCACCTTCAGCCTCTGAAAAACAGCATGACTGTGCAAAACCAGCACCCCCCCACACACACACAGGGGAAGCACCTGAAGTGTTTCTAAGTGTACATAAACTCACTGGTTATGTTTCATGGGCTTCTTTCCCTCATCAATCCCCGATGCACCAGTGATAACAGTGATGATGGCAACAACAACAAAGTCTGTCAGAGAACTCCGAGTGGTGACTATGAACTTCTTATTCTTTCTCTCTTTTTCTTTCTCTCTTTTCTGTTACACATTTTCCTGGGCGAGAGCTTGATGCTTTTATCTTGCCATATTATGGTAGACAATACAACCAAAACAGTTACATACCTGTTTTCCTTTGCAACCAAATTGCTCTAAAATAAACCATATCTATCATATCTGTAAACACAGGTAATCTACTGTTGATATACTTTTATTCACTCCAAGAGATTTATTGGCAAAAATCCAAAAGTTACTTCTGCCTTGTGGGGCAGGCTGTAACACCAATGAGCATTAATTCCTTTGTTTTCAAAATGTATAAGTCTGAAAGGTTTTGAATGATCTCAGAACCCCCTACCACCAAGAAGCCCAAGATAAAGAAGAACCAACAGGATGTCACTGGATCCATTGGAGGTGACTATCTTCTGCTTAATCTCTCTCTCTCTCTTCTCTCCTCTGTTTTCTATTTATTTCTATCTCTCTATCTCACATTTTAATGTTAAGTACAATCTGTACTAATGACTTCAGCATATGGTCTTGTTTTCACCCTAATTCCGGCAGAAGCATCTCTCAGTAATTGGATCACAACACATGGACTTCAAGTCCACATGCCTCGTTATTGCCACACGTTCATTACACCCTCATGCTGCACTCTCCTCACAGAATTTACACTTTTTATGCTACTTTCAAGTTTTATCTTTCCATTTTATTCTAATTCTGTATCCTCCTGGAAAATTTAGAACTAACTATGTTCCTAGGTGAAATCAAGGATCATAAAAAAAATTCTAAATAAGCTTCTGAATATGATTTTTTCAGCTAAAAATGTTACTCAGTAAACAAAGGCCATTTATCTTTTTATAATGGCTTTTGCCTCAGTGCCTAGAAGATAGCCATTTAGAAGAAAACATTACTAACATCTTACGGAAGACACCTCTCCCGCTACCAGGGTTATTTTTTCTGTAATCCAAACACTACTACCCTTAAGATTCTGCCCTTAAGATCATGAGTCTTCCAGCCTTCTGTCCAGCCAAATGACAATTTTATCCTGTTGCAGTATCAGTATAAAATTCAACATCAGGGAAAGACATTGAGTGTGTAAGGCAGGAAAGAGTGATGACTTTAAGAAATCCAAAGCACAGAAACAAGAACTAATTTGAAATAGTTACCTCTTTGAGGCAGCCCATGAAGTTGTTGCTTACTGGAGAGCCAGGTAAATCAGCAGTACTGGGGCTCCCTCCCACATAAAAGAAGTCATCTGAGCCCAGCATGGTGTAGTCCTCCTGCGTGTAGCCCGTGGTGGTAAGGATGCCATCCACAGAGATTGTCACCTGTTTGAGGGACACAATGGACAAAGAAAATCCCAGCAATGACCTTACAATCCTAAACAGAACAACTTACCTCCCCTATAATTTTATGTTGGTTTTATTAAGGATTTTGTTGATATTTGGTATGTATTTTTTTTAGTTCAGTGAAGCTCTATTTTCTGGTCTGATTTTCTCACAACAGAAATGTTTCAGCATCTGCTTCTCCCTTTTCTGGTTCATCAGCACTCTGAGGCTTACCCACCAGCCTGCCCATCCAGATGCTTTCCATCTATTCAGGCCAGAAAATGGAACCGTCCTTGAAAGAGATTTCTCATATTAGCTGATTTTATGATTGATTAGAATTTATTTTAATGATTACAGTTAGTTATGGTTGTTAGTAAAAAACAAAACAAAACAAAACAAACCACTAATGAAGACAAGGTTGGTATTTTTTATTTTTTATGCTTCTTTTGCTCATGGCACACTGACAGTCATGCATTCAGGGATGGGGGGAAAGGGATCTCACTTTCAATACGTTATGTATGTGCATGCCATGTACCTAGAGAGACACACACCCACTACAAAAAAAAAAAAAAAAGTAAAATTAAAAACTAACTCATAACCAAAATATAAGCAGAAAATAAAATTAAATAAATCAAAATAAATCAACCACACACCAAGTGTGATAGAAGCAGAGATGAGAAAGAAAAAGAAAGAAGAAAATCGTGCACACACTGCACTTTGACATATCATGCCAATATATCTGAGGCCCAGAAAGATGATGGGAAAAAAGTGAAAAGAGAGGGAGGCAGAAGGAGAGGGAGAGAAAACCATTTCACACTTGCATGCAATCAAAAATAAAAATACCAAACAAACTCCATAATAATCAAAAAAACTCAAAACCAAACAGAAATATCCCCAAAATCTCTAACCACAAACACATGGAGGGTGAAGGGTGACATAAGGAGGGGGAGGGAGAGGAGCAAGTGAATTTGATGTGTTTTGCTTAGATGTTGTTAGTGGTTTCAAGGGAAGATGGAGGAAAAAAGATCGAGGCCAGGAGGAGACGGGTGAGTCACCAGACGTGAACATGCCATGCAGAGTGTGTACTGAAACAAACAATCGGCTGAGCTCCTGTTGGCCACGCAGGTAGAGGTCAGAAAGAGAGAGAGAAAGTGAGAGAGAGAGAGCAAGAGGGAGGAGGAGGAGAGAAAGCAGAAGGGAAGTGGGGGAAAATCAGGAGAAAGAGGACAACTCTGGCCAGTTTGCCTGTAATAGCCATTGCCACAACAAAAGAGGGAGAGAAAAGGAGAGCCTTCACCAGCATGGACTAGAGGCCCTGCAATGGTTCTGATGTAGAAACCTTCAGAGTTAAAAAAAACCACATAAACCAAAAGCAGAGAAAAAAAAAGCAAAATTAAAACAAAAGCAAAAGAGAGAAAGCTAAACTCAAAAGCAAGGGACAAAAATCCCAACAATTTATCACTGGAAAGGAAAAGAAGAACTAAAGACAAAGGTGAAGAAAACAATGAAACAAATGTCCAAACCCCATTTCCAGAAGAGTTGTGTTAGTTGTTTTTGATGCTCATTTTTCTATTCAAAAAGAAGAAAGAAGAGAAGGAAAAAAAAAAGGGGGGGGGGAAGTGTTTGAAATGAAATTAAAATAAAATTAAAGGAAGCAGTAAGTATAAAGGAGGGGGGAGAAAAAGAGGGGGTAGGGGGAGGAAAAGGCAGGTAACACACGGCAAACCCAAAAAAAGAGACAATAAGAATGATATCTACCAGACAATGTAGTTTGTTTACCATAGCGTGTCCAATGCCTGAGTGCTTTGCGGAAAAGGGGGAAGAAAGGAAATTAAAAAATCGTGAACAGAACGATTGTTAATTAAAATAACTAAAAGCAAAGATGAGTCGTTAGGGTGTTAGTACATTAGTTGGTTAGTAAAAATGACACATTGCATGAATGGTCTAGTGTTAGTTTTTCAAAAAAAGGCGTGGGGCACCTGAGACACACAAAGTGAGAAAGAGGACAATATGACCAGGACTCTATGGGGATCCATGCCATTTAGACTGTAAAGAAAGAGGGGGCTGCCTACTCTTCCCACCCTGCTATTAATTATTAACTTCAAACCTCATATACATTTTCCAGATCTGAACCAAAGTTTAAACAGTGCAATACTTACTCTTCAAATGCCCATCAAGGTGCTTCCCTCAAATAAGAACCTTAGTCTCAGAGATGTACACACACAGTACACAATTCAGCACAGTCCCAACCATGACTCCATTCTTTCACCCACAACCACCCACCTACATTCCTGCTCCTCTTCCAAGCTTCACTACCCTCAAGTGTTGCAGAGTATCACAAGCAGGCCAATATTTCCTTTGGCTGGAGTATATAGATGAAGAGTCCAAGACTCTGAGTCTTCCTTCCAGGTTTCCCAATCTGCAGCTTTCTTTACAGCAGGAGAGTTTGTAACTTTCAGGAGAACCACACAACAAAGCCTGTGCTTGACTGTGTGCCTTGCCTATAGCTCACTTCTGTCATCCAAGAGTATAGGAATCGAACCTCTCCTACTGCAGGAAGAAATGTGTCGAGGAATTGTGTAAAAAGAATTGTGTCACTTGTGTCAAGATAGAAGACTGACAAATTTAGCATCTCTCCTATTATACTGCATCTATGTTACGGAGGAGCTAGGAGAATTTACCAGTCAGTTGGTTTTAACAGAACTCTGCAGTTGTGTTGTTAACCCCTCCCAAGGCCTGCAGATGTCAATTGTTTAAACCTACACATTGTTTCTTGTTTGCTTTTTAGCAGCTGAGAAGCTCAAGATTTTTATAGCTGATTTTGCATTGAAACTAGTTTCAATGTCAATAGGAAAGGGAAGTCTCTGCAGGGTCCATGTCCTTGTCTCATTGTGGCTTAAGCTGGCATGAACTATCCTAAATTACACAAACTGCCTCATGTACAAGCTATCTGCCTGCAAACCTCAGAGTTGTCCATTGACTAAGGAAGTGAGTTTGTGAAGACTTTGGGGCATTGAACATAAAGTCCCAAGGTTATTTGCCTTTGGAAATGAAATAATAATAATACTCTGCACTTGGGTATAATGAGCACAAAATCCTCAATTCTTAATCAAGGAAATCTCACTTGCAGCGAAATATTGTGTTAATAAATCCATTTTATAAACAAGGGAGTCAAAGTATGGGATGGGGGGAAGAGCATGCTAAAAATGAGACGGAGTGTCAGCAGCAGACCTGAATACAGACATGGGAAGTCCGACCTTCAGTTTCCTTTGCTTCTCCTCCTCCTCCCACCAGACCACACTGACCCAAACATGCCCTGAAAGCCCTGGTAAAATATAGCCATGATCCTATTTCTAAGTAAAGGTTTCTCACAAGGCAGAAGGAGGGCTTAGTTTTAACTGAAATAATAAGATAAATAAACAAGGAGATTTGCTTTGACATTAACAATCACTACCCAAGGGAATCTGTGGATTCACTTCGTTTGTCTCTAAGGAGATTAACCGCTGCGATAGTCATTTGATCTAAAAAAAACCAGCACTTAGTACTCTCCTAGCTTAGCTACAAAACATTTAACAATTCCAAAAAATACTGGGAAGAAGTCCAACTATTTGAAGTTCTACTCTAACTCTAGAAACAGCCAAAAAATTATGCAAATCCTCCTCCCCCTTTTTTCAGCCCCAAAAACGCAGAGGAAAAGACAAGATGGCTTCCTGAAGCTGCTGATAGTCCATTTAGCTGGAATTGCTTTAGCTTTAGATCATATTCTTGGAATTTTTTTTTTTATTTCATTTTAAAGAGAAATATATTTATCTTCAGTGCAATATTTCCAACCAATTACAAGGAGGCTACTGATTTTCTTATAAAGCCTTAGCATTCAGAGGCAATGTATTTTGTTGGGTTTTTTAGTTTGAAGTGGGTGCTTTTGAGGAAACATGAGCATAGTTGGAAACAAGACTTCCAGGTGAACTCTGTTATGCTGCAACATTACAGGTGAATTTATGTCAGGAAAGACACAGGGTAGTTAATCTTTTACATACAAAATTATTTAGGTTAGACAAAATTATATTCAATGACAAGATTCAGGACTATCAGAATTGCACTGCCTCAAGGCCTCATGAATTCCAGTTTCTGGGTAGTTTTAGATTCTGAGTCAATGTCTTAATTTTGAGATCGATGAGGAGCTGAAATGGAAGTATCCAGTGAAAAGATGACTGAAAAAACAAAAGTCCAGCCTTACTGATATTTTTTGGTTGAACTGTATTTTGTCATGCTTATCTACAGAATTGGAACCCAAATCACCTCTGCTAATTATTTTTAATTTGACTTTAAGACTGCCTTTTCTTTGGAAAGAGCAGAGCCATCTCATTAAAACATCTCACTCTTGCCCAGTCAAGTTGGACACTTTAAGAACTCAGCATCACTTAAAAACATCCATAGTGAACATATCAGAAGGATTAAAAGTTTGAGATGCTGCTGAATTGGCAAGGGACTCACCTGCTTTCTAGTAATTGCCAAAGTATTACCCTGATCTAATCAAAGATGAAAAGGCATAGACATAGTTCCATTGTCTTGGTCCCTTTCCATGGACTAATTAAAAAATCACTAACTAAAAGATTAAGAAAAGAATATTACAACTTCCCATCCAGAGTTTTTTCTGTGGCCCTTCACTTTATGTTTCTTCAAGATCCAAACCAATGCCGGCATGAAGCAAGGATTCATCTTGCTTCTGGCACATTTTCCCATTGAAATTGATTTCCAACAAAAAATAAAAAGTATGATTAACTAAAATTGGCCAGTAAGCTCTGCTGGGATATTCAGAGATCAGCTGTTCCAAAACTAGCTAAAAATAAAAATAAAACCCCCAAATCAAATAAAGCTATACATTCTGAGCCTTCCAGACTGACAAACCTAGACCAGTTGGTGCATCTCCCTCTATTGCACTGATCAGAAATTTTTAACAAAATAGGATCACTGAAACCCACCCACTGCTTAAGAAATTAAATTTGCATCTGCTTATAAAGTATTGAAAACAGATTCATTTTTTCCATAGGAAAGAATCCTGGAGTCTCATGATAGTTTGATGACAGATTTTTTGTCAAAGACCCAGACACCCTAAGCATGTAGAAACACAGGGATTTACATGGGAAAGACAAATAAAAATCTTCAGCCCCAAACCCAAATATTGAAAAGAAAGATATGAAATCCCCATAACAGATAAATTATCCACTGACATCTGCTAGTAGAGACTGTTTCTGATCCCTGGTGATGATTATCCTATATTCAAAGACACATTTATCTTAGCTACTATAAAATGTTACCACAAAAGCTGTTTTCACAGCAAATTACATTATATAAACTTATATAAAGCTATTAAGGGTTGTGCTAATATTCACATTAATGAGAAAATAAATAGGTCATATTCTATTCACAAATCGATTTTAAAATCTTAGTTTACAAGCTATTTTTGCTGCCTCTGCCAATGATCAAGACACCAAATAGGTCCTATTCAGAGTGTAAACCTCATTTATCATGCAGGGGATGGGCCTTAGTGATTGATATATTTACCAGCTTTCAGAGCAAGGTTATTTAATTTTATCTTACCTATTTATGTATGAACTTATATTTCATGAGAAAGGCTTTGGGATATTAAGACTAGCCTACTACCAAATACATCACCTGATACAGTTGTCTGCTTGGAAAAGCAGCATGTAGATGTGCAAAATTACAGTGGTAAAATCAGTAAAACTTTTCCAAAGTGGAATTGTAGGATGCTGGATTGATCTGGGTTTGCTTGGGATTTTTTGATGCTTCCACTTTTCCAGTCCTCACAGCCAACAGAAGAGTCTCATAGGCAGAGACACAAGAAATAAAGTAAAATCTCATTATAGAAAGAAGAGGAAAAAAAATCAAAAAGAAGAAGAGAAGAACAGAGAATCAAGAAGACTCAGAGAGACTCCAGCCAATAAATTCCAAAGCTATAAAGTTAAATTAATTACACACACACCCACCAGCCTGCACACCTGCACACTCACATGCATACACAAAAGAAAAAAGAAAAGAAAAACAAAAGACTTCCAGAATTAGAATTGTGACATCATGGCAATGGTTAAACCAATTAACAAAACTGAAAGAAAAAGGAGAGAGGTATAGAGCACTGGCTGTTGGAAAAAGGCTCTGTTCCCACAGTAATTAAATACAACAAGAATATTACTGATAAGATTGAATCATAATTAAGGAAATAATAAAATAAAAAAGGGAGAACAGAAAAAGAAAAAAGGAAAAGGGAGATGAAAGTAAAGTTATGCTACAAGTTTTTATTATTAAATCAAACTGAAAAAAACACAGAAAATTAAAAAAGTGGAAATGAAGATTTGTGGCAGGGATAAATTCCCACCAAATAATGTTTTTTCACTGTCCTCTAGGTACCAAGATCTAGCATAGGTGGAGAAACTCTAGCAATTCCACTGAGCTTCCCCATTTTTCCAGCACTCTCTCCCATCTGCCTGTCCCAATAAAACAACACAAAATTCTCCCCAGCATTTTCTCCCGTTCACCATTACCTGCCGCAGGTTGCGTGTCACTTTAACGTCGTGCCACGCGTTGTCATTGAACTTGCCATTGACTGGCTCCACAATGGCCTCAAAGGCCCCAGACCCCAGGTTAATGACCAAGGACACAGCACCGTCTTTCAGGGCCAGGTTGACATAATCCGCTGACTTGCCGGTGTGCAGAATGAGCCCGTTGCGTTGCCACGTCTTGAAGGAGAGAGTGATCTCATCGCTGCTGCTCTGGATGGGGTTCTGCGACAGGTCATAACACAGGTATTCGGAACCACGGAAAGTGGCCATATTCTCATCTCGCGCTGCAAAGGAAGGGGGAAAAAAAACCTATTCAGCAGTCAGCAAAGAAAAGATGCAAGGTTGTCATGAAATCTCTAAGCAATCCCACAGCACTGTTTACTGTACAGCTGTATATCATGGCATGCTAATGACTATACAGATCCTTTTCTAATATGACTATCAAGAGAATTAACTTCAGGGTCCTCATTACTGACAAATTTCAGTGCTGTGTTTTCAGTTTCACTGCAGCATTTTCATCATAGGGACCATTCAACAGTATGCAGTGAAGTCTAGAAAAAACATTTAAGGACTGCTATAAGGCCCTTCACATCCTTTTTGGGAAAAGGATGGAAAGCTCTACTATTCTCAGCACGACCACCACATATGTGTCATTTTAAAAATCCTCACCATTTCCCAAAAATCATTTAGATTCAGCACTAATGGCATCTGAACTTATATTAACCCATCTGCCAGGCAATTTAAGAGACACATTCAGAACACAATCCTGATGGAGCTGCCTCTTTCTTTCAACTGAATGAGAGACCAATCAGGCAAGAGAGCCACATGAAGTGTCCTATAGATTCCTTCTCCAACAGTAGGAAGGAAGTCCACATAAAACATTTTGTCCATAGATGTAAGTAATGTTGCTGGTAAACATATCTGAGAACTTTGCCTGTCTGATCACCTTGTCGAGGAAATCTGTACTAGACAAGCACATCTTCTTTATACAGCAAAAATAAACATGGGGGGATTATTCATGGCACATGGCATAAAATATTTCCTCATTAGGAAAAAAAAAATCTCCTATGTACATTAAGGAAAGCCAGTGCACTAATTTCTTAGCAACTGGAGACAGCATTTGAATATCATGAAAATCCTTTGTGTGAACTAGAAGTCTGCTTCCCAGTACCTCCTGTTCCAGTCCTTCAAAGCCAGATCTGCTGCCCTATTGCACTTATGTGACTTGAGCCAGCTGCATACCCTGGTTTTGTCCAATGGAAGCAATGTAAGACGGTGATAGGAAAGCTTGCAGGAGGGCTCTCTGTAGCCCATTCCTACCAGTGCCATCTGGGGGAAAAGGGTCCCCCCACTCAGTAACACAGCACCTTTCTGACTTCTAGCTGTGAAAGCAAGTCTGAGCAGTAAATGGTAGCTGCAGTCAAGCTATCATTGCTTAGAAGTTACTACATAAGGCTGGTCCTATTTCCATTGATATTAATAGTATTTTTTTTCTTCATCTTGTCTCAATCCTAATACAGATCAGACAGAATTTATTAGTACAAGACTGAAGGGAAAATACTTGCTGTCACAGCCATTCTTGGAAAATAAGTACATAGTAAAATCTATGCCCTCATAGCATAAAACAATGGTGACAAAACACTAGAGTGTTGCACCTTGTACATATATCATTGTCAAGCGATAGATCTGCTTTAAGCAGAGACTTTTAGGGCAGTATGTGAGTTTGTACTTAAGTAAGCAGATCATGTGTCTATAAACTCCTACAAGCAAACAGGAGCCAAATTACTCCATGCAGTAGTACATGCTGGGAGCCAAGTGGCTCAACAGCAGCTTTTCAGAAGACCTGAGGGTCTCAGCACACAAGTCAGCAGCACTTGGCCTTTCAGCAGAGGCCAACTGCATTCTTGACTGTATAAACAAGAATCAGCCAGCAGGCGGAGGGAAATGATTCTTCCCCCAATGGACACTTGTGAGATCACATTAGGACTGTTCTGTCCACTATTGAGCTCCCCCATATAAAAATGGCTTCAGCGTACTGGAGTGAGTCCAGCAAAGAGCTATCAACATACTCAAGGTGCTGAGATAGGTGAGGTGTATGGAGAACCTGAGAGAACCAGGTTTGTTCTGCTTCAAGGACAGACCACTCATAGGAAATCTTACTGTCCTCTGCAATGACTTAAAGGGAGATCATAGAGAAGACAGGGCCAAATTCCTCTCAGAGGTCTGCGGAAGAAGGATGAGAAGCAACAGATACAGCTGAATACAAGAAATTGTCATTCTATACAGGAGAATGTTTTATCTTAAGGATTGTCAAACACTAGGTAGGGCCCAGAGAGACTGTGAAATCTCTATCTTTAGAAATATCAAAAACTTGATTAGGCACAGTCCTGAGCTGCCTGCTCTAAACGGACCTTCCCTGAGCTAGTGGCTGGACTACAGTCTCTGGAGGTCCCTTCCAAATGATTTGGTTCTGTGATTCTATTCTGAATACGTTTAACTACAAGCAAGAAGTGTTGAATGTTTGTGTCGGTGTTAAACCAGCCTAAGCACAGAGGGCTGCTATTGATTGCAGTTCTGGAAGTCAGAGGCAAGCACTTAACAACCCTTTCCTACTTTGATAATTCCCCTGCCTAGTCACTCCTGATCCATCAGAACAGAATTGTTACAATCCAGTTAGACACACGCTCCATGTACCCGTGGGAAATAGGCAGTGTTTGAGGGCAGGAGTCAAACACAATCATTATGGCTGAACCTCTTCCCCACAACCACAGATGTACAAAGCACTGAATACACATTTGTCATCTTTTGGAAGGGGGGCATGATGGGTTGATTGTTCACTCAGTACTAGAAATATTACTAGGGCTCATTTACACTTTCTCAGTCACTTAGATGAAATCTTACTGATGTACTCAGTACAAAGGAGGACGCCAAGAGTATATGAGAAAACTAAACAGTAATTTAGAGCGACTACTGCAGACTCATCAAAATAGAGTAGAGCAAATTCAAAGAGATATTACTCTGACTTGTACCATTGGTTTTAGTATAAGGTGCCATCAACCCAGCTCTGCATGCAACTATGTCATCTGCCTGTTCCCTCCAATTATCTGCTGCTGACCCTTATCACAGATGGGATTCTGTACCTTATCCATCTTTGCATCCTTCCTGTTCATGGGACAATGTCATTTATTTTTGTTTCATATGTTGCTATGGGGATTTTTTTTTCCTTCTGTGGCTGCTTTGCATAGGCATTCAATTTTGCAGATCACCACACACCAAAATCTCTCTGGGGTTCACTGGGCAATCCAAATTCATGCCTGTCCCCCACACGTCTCTAAGCATAACTCCCAAGGTCAACACACTCTCTCTAAAACTGTGTTCCCCAAATCACTCATTCCTCAACAGTTTACCAGTGGCCATATGGATGACTGGTTTACCAGTCTCATGAAAGTCTTCAGCAGTCAGAGCTAAGCTCTGCCCTGAAGAGCTTCACAGCATATTTCTCCAAGCTACTACACAGCCGACTGTGTCAGGCCACATGAAAGGCTTTTTACCAAGCATGGCTTCTCCATACTGCACAAACTGTTAGGATGCTCTGACATACATGATAGCTATGACCAAAAAGCACTTGAGAATTACCGGATGCCATGGAGGGGGAGAAGGGATATAGGTTCTCTCCACAATGAATGAGGAGATTAAAACTCTGAGTAGACTGCAGGTCTCACAGTATTTCTGTATGCTTTCAGGCACAGTCTGGTGATGCCTGGAAGACCAGAGAGCAGTGAAACACTTTTTATTTGTTAGCTCATGACCCTTTTGCTGTACATTTTTGAAGGTTCCACAAATTGCACTGTGATATTTAGAGCTGTGATATTCCTTAGGGCTGTGATATTCCTTAAACAGTGGTAGTGTACCAAAGAGCTTCTGCACAGCAACACAGATAACCCAGAAAAGCTAAACTCAAGGCCCAACTCAAAGTCAACAGGAATTCTTGGTTTATGTTACATGAAGCAACAGATCAAACCTTGATTTTTCTGTGATGTGAAACCCTGTATATTGTAGGTGGTGTTTACTGGAATTGATGATCTAGTTGTTCAAGCGTGACAATGTAACTGCATAAAATAACATTTACTTAAAACAGAATTTAGGATATGTTTGAAAACTATTGATTTATACATTATTTGCAAGTTTCATTTTCAACTCAGTTAATTCTAAGCAGATTTGCAAAAATCAGAATTGGAAAGCAGGTTAAAACATGTAAACAATCCAATCTTCCATTTCACTTGTAAATATTAATCTAACCCCATTATTTGCTTCCTAACTCTTTCACATAACTAAATTCTCTGCAGTAGGTGGGATTTTCAAAGATCCAAGACCTGTAAAAAATTCCACATTCAGACTTAAACCCTTGACATATTCAAGACTCATAGAAATCACCAGAATAGAAGCAAAGCCCAGAGTCTTCAAACTGAGTTACACAGACCTTTTCCTTGAAAGAATGTAGATACCCATCACTTGATGTGGTAAAATGTTACCCTTTTCTGACCAATTGCTAGCAGACACACCTAGCATATTAAGCAGTTACCATCACCACCCCAATGCAAAGCCACTTTTGCAAGTCTCAAACCTATACCTGTTCAAATCCCCCAAACAATCATCACTACCTATTGCAGGTTGATAGCAAGAACAGAAGCAAAAGTACAGGAAATAAGTACCTAAGCCAAGTTCCTGGCTCTTCTCATCCCTGTTGAAACCTCAGAGCTTGCTGAGTCTCAGGTTCTCAGGAGAGGTAAAAACAGGGGATCTTTCCATGTACTGTACAGCAATACTGCTTGATCAGGAAAGCCAGATGGTAATTTTAGCTTCAGTTTTTATGTGCAATGCTGTTGCTATGTGTTCCTGTCAGAGCTCCTTCTACAAAGGAGGACTCAAATATTCAGAATTCACAGCATCACCAGGAGGTAGAAAACCTTGACAGTTTGATTTATGTCTGAGGAAACCAACGCACCAACATTTTAATGGATTTATTCATGGCCACCGAAAAAAATCAATAGCAGACAAAGCATTTGAGTTCAGAAACTCCTATCTCCCCATCCTGGGCTCATTCCAGAGGTGCTCATCCATTTATGGAGGGAAACCAACCTCCTATTTTCTCCAGTCCTGCCAGGAAGTCACCCTAGCTAAGATGTAGAGCAAAGTAGCCTTCAAAGTTTTGGATGATACCTGAAAATAAATACTTCATGACTGTGAAATTGAAAACAGCAAACTCTAGAAGCACTTATTCTGCTAAGGGGCATGAACTTTAATACTCAAAAAAAGCATTTTTGGCTTCAAAGGATTTTGGGCCTCAAACACAATTAAGAAATATTTAGAAAAATCTAAAATGGGCAGTGACATTCCTGAAGTCTCCTGAAGAAAACTTCAAGTAGCTATCCTAAAACCAAGAGTCAATTACTCACCTTCTCACCTTGTGTCAAAACCCACTATATTACAGGTGTACTCTGAGGCTCTTCCTATCTTACTGGGGTTTGGTTTACAGGCAACATTAGAGCATGTCTTCTGCTAGTGAAAAAAAGCAAACTCCCTGCACTGCTTCAAAATTAATAACCACTCCATTATTCAGTGAGATTTACTTTACCTGAGTGGTTTGCTGTGCTTTGCATAGAAGAGCTGGTGCTGTCTGATAATCCAGGAATGGTCTAACGCTACCATGCATAAGGCTTCTGCCAAAGCAGTGTGCATTAATGATGTAGGCAGCAGAACAACTGGGTACTCCCTTGATGTTCTGCCAAACAGAGGTCAACAAGGAAAATAGTATTTACAGGAACCTTTTCACCCTATCGTTTAACCGGTCTCTTTGGAAAATCCTACAGTTATGCAACTTGTCTTAAGAAAAAAAATGCTTCCAAAGTTGGCCACTAACCTCAGAATTGTTATCAAAATAGAGGACTACCACTAACCACGGCAGGAGGAAATGAAAACAAAAACAACCCCAAAACCGTCAACCTCACTGCAAATCCAGGATATCTATGAAAAAATACAAATGCACTCAAAAGGTATTTTGGATAATTAAGTTAGTGCATTCAAAGATATAACAGTGTTATAAAATACTGCTATGCATAAGATTTACTTGCACAGAGGCACAAAAAAAAAAAAAAAAAAGCCAGAAGTTCTCACTTTTGGCACTAATACTGCTGGTTGAATGATGGACCCTCCTCACCTGAGGCCAAGCTCATGGAATTAGTAGCATATTACAGCAGAGCTGTGAACCTACTATGGCTCTGAACTTACTGCACTGAGGCATGAGTTGTGTTTTCAGTAGCATGACATTTAACACAAGGAGACTATTTCTGATGGGATGACTAGCTAACATCATGATTGCATCACGCAATTGAACTGGGTGCTTCTGGGAAGAAATTTTGTGGCAATCTTCCTGTACTGTTGAAATTAACAGCTTTTCCAGCTTGGTAACTATATAGCTGGATATGGACTTGACTAAACATCTTTGTGCCAATGCGTATATCTTTCCCTCCTTTCTACACTAATTCTTACACCACATGCAGTAGACCTAAAGTTTTAAAATTTTAACTGACCTGTAGGAAATTTTTTGACCCAATTCACAACAAAGTCTGGAAAGAATAAATTCTACCTATGAACCACTTGAACTAAGGGGGAAATAGACTTAGAAGTTGTTCTAGACAACAAGCCGCATGAGTTCAAAGCATCATCTCCCAAAGGATGGGGCAGCATTCCAGTCTGGGCAAACCCCCATGAACTCTACTAGGAGCTAATTCTGTTCAAGACAGAAGGGTTGTCCTGGGAGTCATCTATAATAGCTATCATCCTCAATAACGTTACAGAGCAATGAACAATTTATGTTTCAAGTCACTTTCACATGTATTTGATATTCCCTCAGAAGTTAGGGGAGGAGAAACTGTACGTCAAACATCACATAAAATAAGTCCACCAACACCTCTGAAGGACAAAAAAGGTGAACAATTTTCATCACCCTCTGAAACAGTTGTCCAGAGACTGGCTGCTAAAACCTTAATGAAAGCCCTCAGATGCAGTCAAAGCAGCTCAACCAGATTCATGTTATTAAAACAAAGCTGGATAGTTTAGTAAAAGTCAGGCTGTTATTTTAAAGGCATGGTGACAGACTCCAGTAATAGCTAAACAGCAGATTACTGCATCCTCCATTAAGCTGTCGAAATCCTCGTGCTGCATTCCTCCTCTCTAGCCTTTGGACAGGAAAAATAATACATACAAATAGTTGATTTTTTCCCTAGTCTATTCATTCTTCACACCACCTGATTGAATCAGTGACACCACTCATCAAACTCACTAATAAGATCCCATGGTTTCTCCCTCATAAACACAATTTTGTGCTCTCAAAAAGTCAAAAGCAAATATGGGTTTGAAAAGTCTTGCAGAGCTTATTTAGTTATTTAAATGCATTAGAAACAGTGCACAAAACATTGATCAGTGCATGAAGCACCTTCCAAGCATTACCAACAGTGATACTGATATGTGGAAGCTTTGACAGCCATATCACATCCTGCATTTATACTCTACAAACTGTAAAGTAAGAACATGTAAGTCATCTTAATGTCATGATGAGATGACTGAACTGATTGCATTGATAAAACCTTAGAAAAATAATATTACTGCAAGCCTCAAGGAAATTATGGAAATAAATTTTCAGAAGAAAAAGAATTTTTGCTGTAGGAAAAAAAATTGTAAAATCACAGAATGAAGTTATAATGGAGAAAATAAAGTACTCAGCTGAGTCCCACAGTAAAAAACGTTGTCTCCCAAACGCTTACTAATTTTAAACCATTCTGGGTAATGTTACATTTTTCAGAAACAGTGTCAATTATTGTTTTTTCAGGCAACTCATTTTCACCTAATATGTAACTTGGAAGCAGAGAAGAATCAGCATAACAATGTCAGAAACAGTGTAGGTAAGAATTAATGGAAGACAACATTTCTCATCACGTTTAAGAGACACAGAGAGTAATATTAGCCCAGGAGCCCACAGCAGAGGTGAGATGAACTCAACAGTCAGTGCTATTTCAGTGCCAAACTCAAATTTGCACATAGTGTAGCTGCTCTGATCTTACAAAAAAAGCTCTTTCACTTCTCCAGTAAGAGCAAAGGAAACGTTAATATTACACCAGAGAACATCAAGTGCCTAGCGTGAATCACGCCCTCTCTGCCGTTATCTGCTGCTTTACACGTTACCCTTTGAGTCTAAAGGAGAATGCTTGCTAAAAGGTCCTCAAATTTAAGCCCAGAAGAGATCAAGGAGACTTGGCAATACAATGAGTGTTCAGGGGCTTTCTGTCAAACTTAACTAATCTATTATTTCCCTGTGCAGCAAAGCTGTTAATGAAAACAGGAAGAACTGCTTTCTCTAAAGATATTGCATGAGAGCTCTGGAGCTGCAGGTTCCACTCTGTTTGCAGCTGCCTGTGTCCTTGAATGATGCTCTTTGGGCTGGCTCCAAGACAGAAAAGGCTCTGACCCATGGGATTGCAAACCTTGTCTGAGAGGTCCAGAACCAGCCCTGCAGAGTGACTTAGCTCACCTGATAAATTTGGACCACTGCACAGCAAAGACTGAGAGCAAAGGGAAGGAAGAAGGATAACAATGCATCAATCTTTAACCAAAAAAGGATAAATTTCCCCTAAGGCTCCAGATCCTCAAAACAGTTGACATGTACTAAACGTATAAAGTAGTTTCCATATACCACTTTCACATATGTGATAGAGCTAGTAGTCTGCTAGAAGCATGAGTGCCCTAAATTTCTAGAGTATGCACCTATTAAATATACAGTTGAAGTTCATATCACCTAAACAAAAAAAAATATTCACAAAAATGAAAGCTGTTTTGCTTCCCAACACTGGAAATGTCCTCTTCACTCAACAGTACATTGCTGTCCTTCTTTAACAAAATCTCTTCTGAGAGGAAAAAAAATAAATCAGATACATCACACAAAATCTTCTACTTTGTCCACATATTTAACACAGAGATTATTTAAACGTAGATTTGTCAATAATGCAATCCACAGATTCCCTACAGACTCTCTAAACCATATTTTCTGTCTTTTTCTGAAGGGAAACAGAAAACAAATGTCTGAAGAATGTGTTCCAATACCACACAAAACAGTTGAAAAATGCAATCATAAAGACTTTTTTGCAAAACTGTTTTGATGACAAAAGTACTAGTACTACAATAATGAAAATTAATAAATAAGATGGCATACGTCCACAAAAGATTATAGCATATGGGCGGCGGCATAATTTTTTTAATTGCTCATAAGAAGTGATCTAAATGACAAACTAGAGGTGTGGAAGTCAGAACACAAGCATTTTATCCTCAACTTTGCCACTGATTTACTGTGCAACCTGAGGCACCTAATTAACCTCAGCTGTCTCCATCTGTACTACAAAGAGAACAAAAATACAGGTTAAGTCCTTGAGACCTACAGGAAAAGAACGTCCTATGAGTTTAATAAAACTTCTCTGCAAATCACGAAATGTTCCATACTTGTGAGGAAAAGCCATGTGCCAATCCAGTGTATATGCAGTGTACAGTGTCCTAAGCATACTCCTCTCCACCTATTTTTCAATGTTTGCTAAATACAAACAACTGTACTGGTAACAAACACTGTACTGGTATAAGTGCATGATATTGCATTTTCTGCAAAAGAAACAATAAAATCCAGGTACTGGTCTGACTGTGGCACTGTGTCCTTAGAGCTGTGCTTGTTATTTACGCCCTGATAAACTGGACAAAAGGACTAAAAAAACAATCCTGTGACAATGTCTTCCCTAATCCAAAATGAAATTTAACAACTTTGGTTTACATTTCCTTAAAAATGTATTTCTTAAAAACCTGGAGCTCAATTTTAAAATAAAAGCATGAAACATGTTTATTTTGAAATGAAAGAAGCTGAATAAATCAATTTTTAAAATAATCTGCCCGAAAGAATTTGATATAGTCATATAAATTCACAATTTGTTTTGGTTGGACAAAGTATACTTCTTTTCATTTCTCTGAATAATTTTTCTACTCTCCCAGCTCCAGAAGGTAGAGAAAAAGCAGGGTGTTGCTACTAATTCTGTCAAAAGATGCTATTATGATGACCTGGGCATAAGACTACCTCTATATTCCTCACAACTAAATATGGGTAAGGACAATTTTTTATGTAATTCTGATTATTTACTTTTTCTTATGCTTCTATTTCACTCTGCATTTCTTACAGTTTTCTTATTTTCTTGGTGCATCATTCTAAAACTTAAGGATGCCAGTCTCTGAACACACCACCCAGTAGAAATTTTTCCTTACAGTCTGAACATTCAGCAAAGTGCAAACTGATTAGAGAGAGAGAACATCACAGCACTATGAACATAAAATTCAAGCTCTAATATATTCACAAGCCTTGCTCTCACACAGACCATCTCAACTGCTGGGTTGCTACCTGGCCCATCTGTCCGTCTTTGTAGAGCACATATGAGAGAATAGGAGGGTATAAGAGTGTGCCAACATACAGCTAAGCTCTCAGTTCACCAGCTTTTTATCTTATTTATCTTATTCTTAACCAAAAGTGCTATTTTTTTATACATACCATGTTTGGGGGTTTTTTTTAATGAAGCAACAAGCAACATTAGATCCACCCGCTGAGAGATTTACTCTTCTTCAGCAGCAATCTATATCCAAGTTGTAATTCCCAGTTCCACACTACCCTTACCCTTCTAGCCTATTAAAAATAGAAGTCAAACCCAAATATTGATCTGGATGCTAAGTATTTAGACCTGTTTATTACTGCATGCAGATTCAAGAGCACTAACATTCAGCTAATGAAACAGGGTGCACTTGTGGCAATTTTGTTCTTTACCATACTGAAGCCAAGTAAAGAGCCATAGAGCCGTACCATTAGGAAGAAGAATATTAGGTAGATATCACAGTCTTCCCTATGTCTGTACTATGATTAGTCCTGCTTGAGGGAAAAAAACAGGGGGACTGTCAGTGGGAGTCCTCCAAGACTGATGCAGGAATGAACAAAAATGATTTACACCAACACTGAGAGAAAGTTGAAAAGTGCATTCAGAACAAAAGCGCATGCAAGGAGCCCAAGAGAAGAAGAAATTCCTGCTTCCACTAAAGAGCAGTATTTTAGAGGACTGCTGTAAGAATGCAAGAATGGGGCAGGAGGGAGAGAGGCAGCACTGCCAGAGGTGAACATGTTCACTGCTGTGTACCCATGGGGCTGTGCTGGCAGTAGCCTTCCAGCAAGTGTCGCGCTTGCTGCTGAGAAGGGAGCCCCTTGGGCATCCTTCCAGAGGAAAGTGGGAGTAGAAAAATAGTTACCGCTAATCACTGTAATAACACAATAATGATCCACAAAATTATCCTTTTCAATACCAGAGAGCAGTATTGAGAGCCATGCCCATGGGAAAGGGGAGACACAAAAGAAGGTGAAAAGCAAAAGTGAGGTAGAAGAGAGACGAGAGCAGAGCAGAGCAGTGCAGATCACAGAGGCTGCAGTAATGTCAGCTTCTCACAGCTTCTGTATTACTGGAGAGTGTATTTGTGCGGAACCCCAGTATTGCCAGGATCATAAAATACACTGCCAAACACTACTGCTGCCCTTCATTTACGCTCGTTGTGAGACATCATTAAAACCATTTATGGAAGTAGCAATATCCAAACCCAATTTGAGACAGAACAATTCTTCTCAAAACAAAGCCATGGGCGAGAGATTGTTACAAGCTGGCAGAGCAGCTTTGACCAGTAATTATTTAGGGGCAAAAATGTGTGCATTTGTATGCAATGAGAAACAGGCTAGGCTTCTGCTGTGTCTGTACAGCAGCCAGGGCAGTGGACATATATATGCAGTATAGGCAGGACAGTTGCACAGCATGTTTCTGTGGAAGGCAGACAAAGTGCATCTGACCAAACACAATATATACACATAAAGAGGAGGTGTGCCCTTTGTTACAGCATGGAAGGAAGCAGGCCATTAGTGTGAAATTATTTACATATCTGAGGGCAGGAATGAAATGCATCGCCCTCACGTAACTTCAGAGCACCCACACATGAGGACTTACATGCACACATATGAACACAAAAAAAATGAATGCATGTGTGTCTTGCCCAGGTGTAAATACTGGAGTGAATGCACGTGATTTTAGAGCATAAGCATAGACGTCTAGGGTTTATGAGGATGTGAGCATGGTGGAAGCATACCAAACTCCAGCACTGTCACGGGGGCGAGAGGGAGGGTGTGCCGGAGCTTCTGGCGCATGCTCCAACTTCATCCTGGGCTTTTTCCCTTCCTGATTTAGTTTTTTTTCTGCGGCAGAGCAGACTCCATGTCTACAGGGAAGGTGCTTAATGAGTCAAATCCAATCTCTCAAACGCCTTATCAGTTGTGGACAGGCCTGTTTCTGACAGCTGACCTTTCCCACTGCACACTGCTGAAAAACCCATATACCACAAACAATTAACACAATGCTGAAAACACAAAGCTGAAGGAAGGGAAGACTGTAGATCGTTACAGACAGCACTACATCAGAAGGAAGAGAGTGATGCACATAAAAAGGACAGAAAGCATCTATTCAAGGGTTTCAGTCCACCTTATTTTGCCATGCACACATGTTTTATTACCGTCTTTACAGCTTGGCCGTAGCAAAGCCATGTGCAAAAATAAGGCCCATGTAAAAGAAGAGAGGAAAGCACAGAGAACAGGGAACCTCCTTGTGAGGTATATCACGACATTAGCCCCTGCACAAATAAATACATGTCTGAATAAATATATGCAAAGCTGATAGAAAGAGCTAAGTTCCTTACTAGAAAACAAAAGCACTTAGAGCAGAAAAGATGACGAAAAGTATCAGCCTGCCCCCTTATACCTCTGCTGTTGTGGAACTAGCTCTTAAGAGAACATAGATTAATACATTTGCTAAGAGAAATAAACTGAATATGCCTCAGCTAGAAAAATCAAAAATAATAAAACTTATCAAGTAGTCCATTCTAAATAAGACAAGGAGGACCATCCCATGAAGAGTGCAACACCAGTTCCAAGTAAGCAGGAGACTGCTTCTCTTGGGAGGCACAAACACCTCAAGTGGACAGTCTAGGCACCTGTCCAATGGATTTGCTGCCCAGGAAAGGCTCAGAGAAAATCTGCATGTTCTCAGCTCTGCTGCCACCTCAGCGTGAGACTTGGGCAAACCATACACATTACATTTAATGAAATGTCTCTTCACTATCATGATTTTCTACTATAGCTACATGCCACCAGCATGCTTGAAGATCAAGACTAACATATCTCAGATTTCAAGAGCAGATCCTAGGCACACCGTATTCACATGCCAGTTTGGAAAAGCAGACCTCCCTCTTTTGGGCAGTAGTCTCCCTGTATGTGCAAAAGAGCATGGCCTACCATTATAAAACATTTTAGGGTTTTTACTATTATGGCATTGCAATAGCAGAGACGCTAAAAGGGACATGCTCTTTGATTTTAATAATTCCTTGCATGTTCAAAGTAGGACCTAGATGACACTGAGGAAAGTTCACAGAATAAAAGTTTGCCAGAAGCTCCACAGAAGTCATCTGGACACATCATCTAATTCATCTAGACACTTGTACACTAAAAGATTAGACACTTGAAAACTAGGCATGCTTTTGAAGATTTTGCATGCAACCCAGATAAGACTGACATAGGAGTGGGTTAAAAAGTACAGAAAGTCATTTAAGGTCAAAGAGTGGCAGAAGCTTAATAGCAGCACAATAAAAGTTTCAGTTTTGCATTTCATTCCGGTAGCAGTGCTGATAAAAAGAAAAGGTATTTAGGCAGAAGTATTCCAGCTAATCACCCGAAGTATACAAAAACAAACCTCAACAAATTAAAAAAAAATATTCACTATGGTAGAAGTTTTTTGTATTTAAGTGAAAAAATTATACTGGGATTGTAATTCTTTCATAGCTATTCTCATGTGGTCTTTCAATATAAACATATTATATGCATTTATTTCAATGTAATAAAAATTGATGCTTAGTATATACGGCAATTATCTTTAAATACTTATCAGCTCATCTGTTTTCACAAATTTCTGAAATTATCTATGCTATTTGGAATAACAGATAAGAGCTATTCTATCAGTTCATTCAAAATTAGTAACTTCATATCATCAACAAAATAACTTTCATATCTTGATGTGACAGCACCAAAAATGAGCCCAGCTGCTTTCATTAGTTCAAGCTACTGGGTAGCACAATCTTATTAAAGCCTTGTACAAGTTATCAAGACTGGATATCAACTAAAAACAATAAAAAACAACAGCCAAGCCAGTGCTTCTCTTCAGTACTATAAGCCAAACTCTGAACTCACAGGCCTTGACAAAAATAAGGAGCAATTTTATGGCAATCAGTGAAGGCATACTGCTGGATGTAAGACAGCGATCATGCTGCTATCTGTGTTCATGTTATTTTTCCTAAGCCTGTTGCTAGAAGGTCAGAACTGATGTAATTCTTACTCTTACAAGCAAAGCCCAACTTCTATAAAAATTACTTTCCAAATCTCTCTGCAGGAAATGTGACACTGCCCTTGTGCTACAACTAGCACTGAAAAACTCGTTTCTCTTTCAGTTCAAAAAGGTGTTGCCATTATTTTCCTGGAGATGAGTTCACCCTGGAGAATCTTGATTTCTGTGGTTTGAGACTTAGTTTCTTTTTTTAGCAGCAAAGGCTCTTATTTTAAGCTAAACACCAGGAGTATTTGTATATTTTATAAATATTTTCCAACTCCTGTTTTACTGAAGTGTTGCCATTTTTTCTCACACATTAACAACTCCATTAACCCACCACCACTGAGGTCTTACCATTTTCAAACTGAAAATTGGTCAGAGGTTTTGGGAAGGAGGGATGGCAGTTTTGGTGAAGACCTATAGGGCAAACCCTTGTGTATTCTTGTACGTGGCCAGCATGAAATATCGTTGAAGCCCCTGCTATGTGAAAAGCATAACTATTTTTAAAATAGTTGACAATTCTGAAAATGGACTCTGCCATTTTGTAACCTCCTGTAGTGGGTTTCTGTGGCTGCCTTTTGGTAGCTTCTGTTGGATGCTGCTAGAAATTTCCCCTGCCTGGTGGAGCCAATGCCAGCTGGCTCCAGGATGGACTTCCTGCCGCTGGCCAAGGCCGAGCCAATCAGGAGGGATGGTAACACCTCTGTGATAACATATGTAAGAACAGAAGGTTGCCCAGAAAGAATTCCAGCCAGGAAAGAGCAGAGTGAGAACATGGGAACAATAAGGTCAGTGCAGAAGGAGGGGCAGGAGGTATTCCAAGTGCCAGAGCTGAGGCCTCTGCAGCCCGTGGTGCAGACCAGGGTGGGGCAGCTGTGCCCCTGCAGCCCATGGAGGAGCCCATGCTGGAGAAGGGGGCTGTTGTTGGAGGATGCAGCAAGGCTGTGGAGCCTTACCAGCAAGGAAAGAATGTAAATAAGAAGTGAACATCCAATCGTATGTGAAGGCTGGTAATAAGTTATAGATAACAGAGCTAAGAATAGTTTTGGTATGTAAGATTCTGCAGACAGTGTGTGAGTGCAGATGTGTGAGAACAAGATGCAATATACTGGACAAAGCAATAAAAAGCTGAATGTAGGCCATCATTAGAAAGGTGTCTAGTTTATTTTCTTGACTGTCCTCAACATACTACCACAGGTTGTGATCCCATGGGAGGCCTAAGGTGGAGTAGGGTCCTGCCAGAGACCTGCAGCCCATGGAGAGGGAAACCCATGCTGGAGCAGGTTTTTCCCAGGTAGGACTTGTGGCCCTACCTGGGGGACCCACATCAGTACAGCTCATCCGTGAAGGACTGCACACTATGGAGGAGTGACCCACAGGACAGCAGTTTGGGAAGAACTGCTGCCCGAGGGGTGGACTCACATTGGAGAGGTCTATCAAGAACTGTCTCCCATGCGAGGGACCCCACAGGAGAAGGGGAAGGACTCCTTTCCCACAACAGCAGCAGAAACAACAACTGACCATAACCCCCATTCCTTGTCCCCCTGCACTGCTGGGGGGGAGAAGGGAGAACATGGAAGGAAGAAGGGGTGCGGGGAAGGTGATTTTAAGATTGATTTGTTTCTCACTCTTTGGCTTTTATCCTGTTAGTAATAAATTTAAGTACTATCCCCACTTTGAGTCTGTTTTGCCATGAAGGTAATCAGTGAGTGACCTCTCCCAGCTCTTGTCTCTACTCATGAATCCTTGGCTGTTTTTTTCTCTCCTCTGTCCAGCTGCAGAGGGAGAGTGAGAGAGTGGCTTTAGTGGGTACCTGACATTCAGCCAAGGTCAACCCACTACACCTCCAGAGCCTCCAGGCTGTCTCTTGAGAGCTATCTGGTCAAATGTGCTCAGTTCCAATAAAAATAAGTGGCTGGGGGTTTTTTGTGGTTTTGTTTGTTTTTTTTTTTTCCCTTTAACTTCTAGGTCTGCCATTACTTCATGAAGTCACAGAGAAACTGGAATCTTTTTTCATACTATCTCTAGCAACAGAAGTTTGGCAGACCAAGTTCTACCCAAACCTACATAATGCCATGATCTATTATGGGGCTGCTGAAGAAGGACTGTTGGCAGAATATGGCCTTCACACCATAATTTTAAGAGCTGCTTTGTTAAAACATATGTCAGAGTAAGGTATAACTTAGTTTCTCAGAACTCGGTTGGCTATGCAGAGCTAGGAAAAATAGAAGGGAGAAAATTATATATAATTATATTAATTTATATAATTGATCTATCTATATGTACATATAAATGCAGTTTTATCCTTACACTGGGATAACTGGACTGAAAAAAGTAAGAAACTCCAGTATTTTTTCCCAATTTTACACAACTTCTTCTTGTTTCCAACTCTACTTCAACCCCACAAAGGGACTGAACAAAAGGAAACTACTTAACTAGCCTGGGAGGATAAAGTTAGAAGAGAACTCATTGCACTTAGTACAAACCAATACTGAAAGCTTTTGTATGGTTACCTGACAACTTAAAACATTAAGCTTCACCATCTGCAGCCCAGAGAGCATCACAGTTGTTTCTGCTGCTGTCTATACAATTTTTTTGGATAGTTACTTTCCTGTTCCTTTGTCCTACAGATGAGTTATTAGATTTTGAACTTCTGCGATCTGCATGGCTTGACCATACCATGATGCATAAACCTTAAGACAGAGTTGGCACAGTCCTCACCAGCAATGTCTCCTTGAATGGCCTCCGCAATGAATGCTAGTTAAAAAAAGTTCTCAAGTTGCAGAGATACCAGTAGAAAAAAAAGGTTAGTGCTGACCTCAGTATTTCATAGCATCTAGTAGAACAAGCTTGTTGGCATCTAAGACTCAGTCTCTCAGTGAAGGTAAACAAAGAGCTCATTTTCAAGCTCCTACAAGAACTCTAGCAACTCCATAAAATACCATTATTTCTGGGTGGTTCTAGTGTGGATTATACATATGTGCTGAAATTGCTTCATCTGGCAGAACTGAGGCTGTTCAGCCCCAAAGACAGAAATGATCCTTGACAGGAACTGTAACTGTCCACCAGGTACAATTTCTGATAATCATGCAAGCACCGCTCAGAAGAGGCTGTGATATATGGGCAGTGAGGCCAGTCCTGCTTATCCTTCAAGGTGTTGCAGCTCTGCAGGTTTATGAACCTCTAGACTCCACCTGTGTCTGCTTTTTCACCTCCATAAAACAGAGAAATTGCTACAACCAGTAGACAGACCTCTTTCTAGAACAGACTGTATCTTGTGTGTACAGCTCCGCATCAACATTCCATAACCACTGAGGACTAAAATGCAGTTGGGACACAATCTTTCTTAGCTGCAGGGGGAGTTTTGAAGGGGAAGAATGACATAACAGGAATGGGAGACTTGGCTTTAGGACATTAAGGAATGACCCTGACTGAGAGCCTGGACACTCGTGTTTCTGTGCACCAGGCAAACATGTAACATACATCACATCAACTACTTCTTGGCAGCTGCCCACATGCATGACCTTGCCCTTCAGTAAACACAAGGCAGCTCACAACTCAAACTAGCATAGTGAATATGCTCAGTTACCTTGCTTTCCATTAGAATTAAAAACTGTACACATGTTTGGTTTTGAATAGGTAAAATCAAAATCTAGCTTGCTTTGGAGTGATTTGCTATTATGGTAAGAGTCTAAGTCAGCTACATTCCTTCCAGCATCACCCACCTGGTATTATTTTAAATTCTTTCAGCATTTGCATTTTTCATTAAACTGTTCTCAGACTCTTCCCAAGCTCCCTGGGTAGCGCTAGAGATGAACGCACCGTTTCCTGGCTTGAATTTCAAATGTCAGTGGCTCCAGCCCCCCTTCACACCCTTGGTTGCATCTTTTGTGAATCACTAACTCATAAACGCAATCCATAACCTGTAACATCTGAGTTTATAAATTATTTCCCCACTGCTGCATCTGCCTGCATGAGCTGTTAGGCTTCCATCGGGATCGACATACACCTCTGATAAAGGAATGTTTGTTTGCTGTTTCATATTGATGTGCTTACACTGAACACTAGCACAAAGGGAGGGGTAATAACAGATTAGGGACCAGTTCAAGCAGGTTATTTTTATAACGCTTATAATATGCGTGTGATTACAAACCAACTTGATCACTTATTTCAATGGGCAGATTACAACAGAAAGAATCTTTTCTTTTTTTTTTTTAACCAACTGGTATTACACCATAGCAATCAGCTTTAAAGGCAGATACATTGGAAATAACCCATACTTGATATTCCTGCCTGCTTCTAAGTAAGTCAAAATGCCCATATAGAGTGAACAATAAAAGCCCAGCTTATGAAATCAATAGATGACAACAACAAAATGGACAATTCAATTGATATTAGAGCATCAACCTCACTGCAGATTTTGCCAACCATTTTGTTAGTTCTTACTAACAGTCTGCTGGAGGTCTCTAACTTCGCCTTCTACTCACCAGCATTCCTGTGACCCACTCAGTGCATTGGGCTACCCACTTTGAAACAGCCACATGGCTGTGGGAGCACATCACTGGATGGACAATTTATAAACGGTCCATACAGGACAAATGTGTATCACAAAAGAATCCATGTAACCCACACACTGATTGTCTTAGCAAAAGCCAGCAACTGAACGAACTATGGATATTCAATTCCTCTCCAGAGCAACTTTTTGAACCAGGCAAAGCTCTGATGTTGGCCCATTAGCCATCTGTATGGCATTTCAATCAAAGATGGCTCTCCTAGTTTCAGACTCATCTCCTGCATCTAAGCGTTTTCTGTTTAGGCTGTTAATGATGGATAGGGAGCATGAAAAACAAAAGGTGAAAAGGATAGGAGATCAGGGTAGTGATGGAAGATATTTTAAAAGCCAAAAATGAGCCTGCCTTATCCTCCTAAAGATAAGAGGAAGGGGTCACTGTAGAAGACAGTCTGTGTTGTTTCATTTGTGAATACACAACTTCACATGTGCAAGCACACAAGCAGCCGGAGCCTTCTCTCTCTGGTGAAGCACACAGTGCCTTCAGGGCAGCTCTCATTAAACTGACATTACTGTTGCACTGCATGTGGTCAGGCAGTATGTTCAGCAGAGCAGGCACCCAGACGTGCAAGCATCCTGCATGCATGTGGGTACAGTCGTTACAAATGCATGCAAAAGTTGGGTTTGCACCTGCATAGGTGACACGTCTGCACATGCAGATACATGTGCAATGACATACATGTACATTGGTTCCAGAAGTGCTTTTGTGTACGCATGTGGCTGTGTCTTTGCATGGGCTGGGCAAGGTTCCCTTCTCTCTCTCTCTCTCTTTTCATCATTGAATGGTAAAAGGCTGTCAGCAATTTCCTTCTGTCAACAGCTGGGAGACAGTTTTCTGCAGTTAGCTGCAATTTGTTTCAATTATGTGTATTAATCATAGGCTGCTCCTGATGGTATTCTTCGTAAAAATAAAAATTTAAAAAAAATCAGAGCTTTTCTTTTCAACAAGCTGTTTCCTCTCTCACGATAGCACTTAATGACTGCAGGTTTGTTGGGGGGAGTGGGGGGAGGAGAAGAGAAAGATAAAAAAAGAAAAGGAAACCTGAGACACTTCCATGTTTGCTTATTTCATTAATAAGCACCATGGCTCAAGAAGCTGGCAGGGCATACAATTGAAATGGGTGTCAGTGCACAGTCATTTCAATTGTGGAGAGAGTTCTGAACAGCATTTATATCTAAAAATCTCCTAGCTTTAGAGGAGTTTTGGACTCCAACTTGCTTCCTTTGAAATCTAAAGCAGAAATCAGTTTCCTACTGTTTTATATCTTACAGCAGGGATCAATTTTAAAGACACTGGGGAAAATAGTGAAAAAATGGGAAACCCATAGCTGCCCAAGTGCTACTCCTGAAGCCTACTGGAACATAACTAAAGTATCAGTGAGGATGAATGGTATTTTACCAATCAATTACACACCAAGCTGTGATGTCTCAAAGTTGCTATTTTGAGTCCTAAGAGGACTTCTGATGAACATGCTCTACATTTGCAGTGAAGCAGTAAACAGGATCAGGTACATAGGATGTATGCTGACATTTTGGTAATATTCTGTAAATAAAGCTCCTAGGTAGAGATATGATGGTGTGCCAGGACATCGAAAAGGATCTTTCCTTGTTTCTCATTATCTGCTTTCCTCTAGCATTTATTATCTTACCTGCTACTGTATTAAAGATTCCTCCCACACTGACTTGTCACTAATCACAGCAAGGGCTGGTGAGCTCAGAGAACTTAGGAGTTATTGTACAGATTTTACTCAGAGATGTAAACATTACTGGGAAACTGCTAAAATTCAAGCAATGGGCACTTATTCCACAGCTCAGGAATACAGATTATTTGCAAGACATGATCAAGGTATTTTATTCAAGATTGGGTTAGAATAACAAGGGTGTGCTAGAATAAAAAGAGAGTCTGTAAGATCCGTACTGCCTTAAAGTGTATTGCATTGAGTCCTTGCAAAATTTGCTTTCTAGGTATCTGCTTAGCTAGATTTGCTCACTCCATCACACTTAGGGAAAAGAAGAATGATTCTATTTTAGGTCCATATGGCACAATGTGTATAATACATCACTTAGAGAATTTAGGCCTATTTTTACCTTAAGATTTAATGGCAAAAAAACCAACTGGGTCCACAAAAAAAAAAAAATCATCCAATATATCCCCTACAATCACCATATCAACAACAACAAAACCATGAGCGCAGATATCATTGCACTGACAGAAAATACAACTTTACTGGTATGGTATTTTTCATAAGGTCTGGGAACACTAAGAAAAGAATTTATAAAGGACATCTGCATTCAAATGAGCTCTGCATGCCTAGGTCAATAAAGCCACAGGCACAAGCACGGTCTCAAACAGGTTCTGCATTAGACAGGTTTTCCAGGACACCAATATCAGACAGGGATGATGTGATGTGATCCTGGATGTAGCTACAATGTTAGTTGCAGTAGGGACTGGGCAGCTGCCAGAACTCTGCCACACTGTGTGATTAGGAAATCAAACTACACAGATGGTGTACATTTTGTGGGAGAAGATGATGCCATAGCTCCCCTACTCTACCCATCAAATGCATGTCTGGATGCTGATGATCAGTGAAGGTCACTCCCATGGGTTCAGCTACACCCACAGGACAATATGTCTGAGGATTTCATGGTTCTTGGCAAGATGATGTGAAGGAAATAGACTGTACTGAAAAGAGCATGTTTTTGACTGCATTACCTGCATCCACAGACAGCCCTTTGCTGATATCAGAGCAGCCTTTGAGTCAAAGAAATTAGTTTCACAGGCCTCAATTCGTTCCAGCTAAAAGTTCTATCACTGAAAGTTTATCACTCAGTTCAAAGCTTTATCTTCAGAAGGACAGGTCTTATAATCCTGAGAGGATCACTTGCTATCATCAGTGCCCCTTGTCCTGCGACATCTCAGATTTGCCCAAGCAGGACATTTAGAGAAACTAACCCCACAACAATTACTAAGTGAAACTAATCCAGAACAATTAAGATGTGAAAGAGTCACAACATTAGGAACCATTTAGAAACCAACATGATCCGCAATCCAGATACAAACTACACAACCTCTGGGCACAGTGTGGTCAGCTGTAAATAAAGCACAAACTCTGGCACGAGAAGAAGCACAAGTACATCCCTTCCAGTAGCACTTTCCTCTAATTTCCATCAAAAACTTCCATTACATTGTGTTCTACTTGTCAAGTTAAAACAACAGCCCAAAGAAATATGTTAGTAGAGGGCTCATCCAGCAAACTTCACCCTTACTAGACTCATACTGACACATGCACGGAAGGGAGAAGAACTAGGAAGAACACAGGAGGTCTGAGAGGTGCAAAAAGCTTGGAGCTTCAGAAAGCTCTCGGGCTTCAGACACTGCACTTTCCAACACCAGGAACATAAAATCCAGATACCATGAAAGTCAGAGAACGTGATAGAGGAAGCGGGAGAGAAAAGACATGGAGAAAAGACAAAAACAAGGAAGAAGGAAAAGAAAGAAATAGTAGAAACCAAAAGGGACAAGTGAAGAAAACTAAAAGAAAAAGGAGGAAAAGAAAAGGGAATGAAAGAAAGTGATAGACAGAAGAGGAGAGAAATCTCTGCTAGTACAGTAACAAATAAATCCCTGCAGCATGACAGGCGTCTGCTGAAGCATTTCATTTCCCCGCAGCATAATGGTGTGTTATTGCCCATTATCTGTTCTGTCAGTGCCAGAGTCGATACTAAATGAGGGGCAGCTGCATTTAGCTGCCATTTTTCAGCTGTCTCCCTGTTACCATGGAGACATGCTTGTTTTTTGATGAACCTGGCTGCGAGCAGAGGGGTGCATGCGCAAGAGGAGGGAGGCAGTAAGCACTGCAGAGCAGTGGGAGCAAACGACCCAGGGAAACAGTGCAGGAACGCAAGCAAGGGGAGGGCAGGTCCTTCACACCCGTGCGAGCACCACAGAGACAGCCATCTCAAACACCCTGTTAATATGCAGAGGGGCCAACAGCCAAGCACGCACACAGTGGTCTGACTGCCACAATTCCAGCAGTTGATCCTTCATCCCTCTGTCCTTCTCCTTTCCCTACACCCTCTGTCCCATAAGCATAGCAATCCTCCTCTCCTCTCTAGTACCTCTGTAGCAACATCTCTAAGACTATTGTAAGTACGGATTAACTAACTGAGCATCTCAAAGACTATGCAGCATTAATACTGCTGAAGTACTAATCAGGAACATGAAGCACAAGGAGATGGGGTTTGTCCCTTTCTCCCATCAAGATTTATGCAGCAAGCTGCTGCCACACGCAGGTGCTGAAACTTAGAAAACTTCACTCACCATTTTTCTGTTTTAAATGTAAGCATGTTCTCTACAAGGGAAGTTAATGAGCGACAGCTACACAGAGAAATGGAATACAATGGAAGACATACCATTTCCTCCTCTTGACTCCTCAATGCAAGGCTTCCTTAGAGGAAAGATGGCATTGGGCTCCCTCTTCACTTTTACTTAGTGGTGGCAACTCCAAACCTTTTATCTAGCATATTCTTGTATTTGATCTCTAATGCTATTGGCTTTAGACCCACCAACAGTATACAGTGGTTGGGAGAGCCCACCTCCTATTCTCCAGTGGCATACCAATTGCACCAGCATGAGAAACTTTGTATGCTTGAAGTGTTGAGCATGCACAACACCAGAACTAATCAGTCCAATTCTAACAGGATGTTTAGTCCACCTACATTTACTATAAGCTTTTTATCTCTCCTTGAAGGCCTTGTTTCCCTGAATGGCTTGTGAATGGTTTTAGAAACACAGGAGTGACTGACCCAGTGAAAGTCAAACTGAGCGACTATACCTACACTAAC
Organism: Pyrocephalus nanus; assembly: GCA_038380795.1. NCBI lineage: Eukaryota > Metazoa > Chordata > Aves > Passeriformes > Tyrannidae > Pyrocephalus > Pyrocephalus nanus. The sequence goes on along the minus strand of CM076265.1, from coordinate 42,016,711 downwards.
AAATGCAATGGAGCCTCGGTGCACTCCCAGACTTTGAAACATGGCAGTTTGCAATTTTAAATTATTACAACAGTTTCTGATAGGATTTTTCTCATTTGACTGGCAGTCTTCCAAATGACTCTGAGGACAGACTAGGAGTTAAGATATTCCCATGACCATTCCCAATGCCCAGTTGCCATACTCTTGTTCTGTGTGTTTATAAGCACAGACAGACCATCCTGCAACGGCCAGCCTCAGTGCCAGGAAACATTTCCAACCTGCTCAGCTGATTAGTAGAGAAAACCAGGCAGTCCAGCTTGCAGACAGACAGGACAGTACTTTGTGCAGTCCCAAACTAGAACAATAGGGTCTTGCTGACGTATCCTATCTCTGTCCATCCTAACTCTCTGTCAAGGGGCTGACCTGCACAACTCTGCTTATCATGCATCTTGGATGTGCACACAGAACCATGAAGCCATAGCTTCTCTGTAAGTCACTGAACACTCAAGCCATAGGTCGGCTGAGATATATCCTCCTAAACAGATAAAGAGGAAAACAAGACCAAGAATTCCACTCAATCTGACAAGGATAATGGGATGGCTAAGAAGAAAATCACAGCCTTAAGGTACATACCAAGAGCACTTCTGGGGTCTCAAAATTCCCTAGCACTAAAAGGGAAGATTCTAATGTTACACGCTGAGCTTGCAGAAAGCCTCACCTCCACATCAACTATCATGATAACAAAAAGAATTGTTTGGTGCGTAATGTTTATGATTAAGGACAAAGATGCCCAGAGGACATTTAACTCTTTGAAGATGCAGAGATGGTATCAGACACTGAGAGCTTTCAGCTTTTCAGAAAGGTGCTTGCTCTTTAAGTGATATCTATATTTGACTTGAACGCTGATTCACAGCTTTCTAGTCCATCTTTGGATCATGTTTCTCAAAATGCAAACTTTATACTTCCCTTAAGGCATCCCACTCTCAGTCATGTCTCTGCCACAAACCCTCAGACTGCCAAGGAACAAAGACAAACATCTTTGCTAGGAAGTCGAGAGCAGAAGATGCAAGGCTGCCCAGACCTAACTCTGGTTTGTGACAGTGTCCCATCTCTTGCTATTTAATTCCAATGCACATGAAACTGAAGTAACATATACTGATACAAAAGTAGGACCTAGAAACACTGTAACACTGAGTATTCTTAACTTTTAAAATAGTAATTTGATGCTTCTTTTTAGCTTAGAGGACCCAGTTTTTTGGTTTTCTCCTCCTTTCTACACTCCCTGCTTTCCCACTGCTTTTCTTCAAATCTTCTCATTTATTTGCTCGTGCTGTCCAGCATCACCTATCAAATAAACTTCACAATATTCAAACACTCAACTAGGAGACTACTATTTAATAACTGTAAAAACTGCAGACCCACTGCATTCTCTTCCAGTGACCTGCTAGTGCAGCCAATTTCAGTGTCTGACTACAAAGCAGCCTTCTTCATTTATTCAGTTTATTTATTTTTTAGAAGCCATTTGAAAGTCACTATTTCTCAAGACCTGCCTAGCCCTCCCTGCTCCATGTTAAGAGACAGTAACAAGGGTCCAAGTGCTTCACTGTATTAATGCTTAAGTCAAGTCCTCATCTCCTAGTAGGAATATATCCATACCTTGTTTTTTTCTCAATAGAACCTCTCACTTTGATGATTTCCACTTTAGGCCTTCTGAAATTTGACAAAACCTTTAAAAGTAGATGCTAAAGAAACTCCTCAAGTGACATTTAATTGGCAGAATGCTGTTGATCTTTCCCATGATTGACATCTGCTAACCTTCCACATCTTTACGGTAGTTATCAAGAACAGCTCTTCCTGTATCTTTTCTTATCTTGCTGAATACTGATTTCTTTAAAATTTCTGACTGTTCCATGTTTGAAAAAATTCTGCCTGAATTGCTTATATGCTAATCCTTCCTTTAGCTTCAGTCCACTCTCATAACCTTTGAATATGGAACTCTCTTAAGCACCACACTGAGCACCAGACTGTCACTGGACTTGCAGGATCTTTTTTCTCTGGAGGAGGCCTAAGTTCAGAGTGTCTGATCAAAATTTTCTCTGCTGTCCAAGGGAATTTTGGAAACCGTAGTGGAAACAAACAGCTGATGTACATGATTGAAAATATGAATGCTAATGAACTGTTTAGCCTGTTGGGTCAATGACTAGTTTTGGGTTCAGCGAGTCTGGAAGCTGAAGCTAAGAAAGAAGTATGCCATAATATTAGAGATTTTGTTTTAATGTAATCTCTGATCAGAAAAGAGTATGGCAAGAGCACTCACAGTGCAGTTTTTAAGACAAATGGGAAAGCAAGAGGGAAATTACCCTGCAGAGCTCTCACAAACAACTTTGGTGTCATTTCAAGAAGTTTCTACAACTGTGCTCCCTGTGATTGGAATTAGTTTATACAGTACAAATAAATTGGTTCCAGAACCTGCTAAACTGCCCCATTCAAGTTAAGGAATACATTCAGAAGAGCAAAGGAATTTGCAGTTAATTCCTTTGGCCACACTCCCTACACCTAGTAACTCCACTGTGTTGAGAAACAAAACAAGATAACAAAGTTGTAGAAGAAATCTAATGGGTAGATGCTATAGACAGATCATATTTATTCAGCAACAGTTTTTAATCAAGAGCATTGATTTCTAATTCTAGAAATGCTTGTGGAAAGCTTTGTGGTAGACAAAACTAGCACTTAAGTTTTGGGGAAAGAAAGATATATCTACCTTTGGATATCTTTGCATCTTTATTTTCCCCACTCTCTCTTTTCAAAGAGCAGTAGCCTTCATTTTCCTTTCTACAGCCCACTGTCTCAAGTCCACTCCATGAAAAATAGGTGTGTCATGTTTGGCTCTATTTATTTGCACGCATGTAGTACAAGGCAACAAAGCAGAGGATCAAATCTTCAGTGGCACTCACAGAGCTGTTCCTTTAGCTCTAGCAGCAAGGGGCTGGTGCTCCTGTTGATGGTATTTCTATATCTGATTTCTACTACTTTTGGAGGAATGGAGTACATCACTCTTCCAACAGTAGGTCTGTTTTTATGTGCATCAAAACAGGATCCATCTTTGAATATTTCAGTACTTCAACAGAACTTGAGACAGCTCAATACATAAGAATAAAGGTCCAAGATACAGAAATGTGAGAAGGTCAAAGTCCAATATCACAGACAGCTTTTGATTAAAATGTGGCCTTGGTTTTGATCAAAATGTGGCCTTGGTTTTGATCAGGAACAGATTTCAAACCTCAGTGTCCCTGGTGCTGAGTACTTTTCATGCCTTGCCTGTTTGCAGGTCAAATCATTCAACTGCAGAGCTGGGAAAGAAGGTTGGGTCCTTCAGATGCAACCTTTGGCATTGAAGCCTGTCCTTTCCTGTCCCTTCCTATTCCATAATGCCCTAGGAAGGGTTATGCTTTGCAGAGTACTAAAACACAGTCATGAGGAAGTATAAGCAATGAAGTGATTTTTCATGTCACAACAGACTTTATTAGCATAATCCGAATGTGACCATTTAGAAGCCACATAAGAGCAAGAATAATTATGTTTAACAGGCAAAGTGATAAAGAGAAAAGATTAGTCAATTCTCCATCCTCCTACCCCCGCCCCTCAACTGCTACAAAATCCTTTTTCTTTCCTCTACCACTGGGAAACAAGTACCACGGAACATATTCTACACAAAAAAAGTGCCTGTTTCTAGTGTGCCTAAGAATCTTCTACTTATGACATCGTAACTTCACTTGCCTTTAGTGGGACCTCATATAAACCTCTGAGTGGCAACATAAAAGAAATACAAAATTTAGAACCCCACTAGAACACAGCGTATAAGAAACGGCAAGATGCAACTAAGCAGAAGTTTCTAGGGAAACCGAGAAGTATTACAATATATTCCAGAACACACTTTGAAAGGAACCCACCATTTAAAGTTTGCAATACATTTCCACCATGTTTAGTAAGAACATAGAAGACAAAACATTTAGTGCCTCATCATAAGCCATCACTTCCTAACCTACCACAGAGATCTGAAGCAGACATCAAGCAAGACAGCCCTTGTGGTGCAAAACTCATCAGAGGATGATCTGAGGGGGTGCTGCAAAGACTGAAGCACAAAGTATTTCTTCTGTTGTAGTGGGACAGGACAGACTTGCAATGGGGACTTACAAACAGCACAGTTCTGTGGAGGCTTATGGACAGAGGGAGCTCCTCTTTGCAGAATCCAATTTAATTATTATAAAAGACAGTGGTCCTCACAACAGCTGCTCTTTTTGGGTACAGTAGCCTATCTTGGATATTCCTGACTCACCACAAAAGAGGAAAACACACAGGAGACTCAGTGAAGGGAGTCTGTCTCGATAAGAAAAGAATTGATAACATGGAAAAGTCAGGGTCCTGAGTACACTAACACACTGGGCTGGGACTGCCCCCTCCCTCCCTGCTCTCTCCCCAGACTGCCCAACTCCCTCCCTCAGGTCAATGGGGCATGCCCTGGCTGACAAGGACCTTGTCCAGCCAGCAAGATGTCAGACTGCATAGTGATCTGACATAGCATAAGATCTTTAGATGCCAACTGGTACCATTCACAGCAAATTGAGAGCTGCTGTCCCAACAAATGTAAAAGGATGCAGCTATTCCAGGTAGTGGTTTCAAAATGCCCTTTTAATATGCACTAGCCACGTTCCTTATAGTCTTACAGCTTCGTTACAGTTCCTTACAGATGAACCATTTTACCTTTCCCCTTCTGTCCTTTAACTCCTTCAAACCTTAAAAGAACATTTGTTTTCAAGATGACTTTTAAATTAACTTCATCCATTCCCGCAACTGCCTGCAGTTGTAGATTCAGATCAGGCCCAGAACTGTCACCACAACACAGGGAAAAGTACTTCTTTCCATTTAAATTCCTTTTTACATAACCAAGAGACTAAAGCAGCCAGAGACTCTGGGGTTTAATTCAAACTTAGACTCTAAGGTGTGATTCTGTTTTGCTGCAGGTATTTTAATCTCCATTAGAGAGAGAAGAGGGATAGAATCTTACATGGTTTCATATGCATTTGTTTTGATTCTTCTAGCTGGCAAAAGAGCTATATTAACATCACAGCAGGGGCTGAACTGAAACCAAAGACCTGGAAAATAAAATATTCTCAGTATTCATTATTTCAGTACTTGCAAATTCCAACAAGATGAGACTTCTATATGTTTATCATGAAAGGGAATAAAAAGGCATGGATTAAAATAGATTTTAAAACCCAACCCTGTTTATTTACAGTACATAAAGCAAATCTATTTGCAAACTGTAAAAAGCATTACTCTTGCAGTCCTCAGGGACTCTAATGTATTGGAACAAAAAATAGACATAACAAAATTAAATGCTCAAAATAAAACTGGGCAAGACATTTGCTATCTGATACATAACTGCTGAAGACAGACCAGCTTGACACTGAGAGCAGAGCTCTAAAGGCCTAAGTCATGAACACAAATCTCAGACATATGAGTTTTTACAAGGTGTTTGTCATGCATCATCTTAAATCTGGCATAAACCTGATGTATGGACATATTTAAATCACTTAATCATCTCTTTCTTAAAACTAAGTCTCTAATATTGAGCCCTTTAAAATTGTTGTGAGATAAATTGCCCATACCATTGCAAAGCAATAATATTGCCTCTTAGTTTTTTGCTCAGTATTAAACAAAAACTCTTCAGGGACCCCACACACACACTTGCTGGGGTTGTAATCCCAAAAAGAACAAGTGCTGAAAAAAAGCCAGAACAGTGTTCTGTATCCCTTGTCCATTCTACCCTTGACTCTGCATCACTTAAGTAAATGAGCCTCATCTAAGGTAATTACAAAAAAAAAAAATAGGAGTCCTTCAAATAACTAATCAAGAAAGCATCAAAAAATATGGAGGAAAAGAGTTCCTTGAAATAAAAGACCAAAATGCCTAATAATAAAGGGCTTCTCACTTTCAGCATGATGAGCCCCTGCTGACCTTATAGACACAACTTTGGGGTAAAGGGTATGTAGGACTTCACAGATGATGTCCTACATCACCTTGCAATGCTAAGCAAGCACTCTTCACAGGTGCAGAGACAATGGCATTGGATATTTTGAGGAGAGGGAAAATCATCACATACTACATTTCATGGCTATTTCAGTTTTCTCTTTGTAGAAGCCTAACTCCTGATTCTATTTTTTATCAGAAATGAGTTGGTCACAGCTGTCCTAAGACAGCACTGTGACATTCTGAGAATGCAAAGGGATATCCCACTCAGCCTAAAGAGGAGAAAATGTGACTAGAGGCAAAGCTTGGGTCCCACTGGATTGAAGAGGCAGTGAGCCACGAACACACTTCCTACAGAAGACTTTTCAGATGCTGGAATGAAATTCAAAGAAGCAGCAGATCTTCTCAGGTCTTCCCATCAATGACCTTGGATACTTATGCTGTTTTAGCCACAGGGGAAGGATCATCTAAGAGCAGAGCTTGGGGAATTGCCCAGTCAGATGCGTGTTGCTCTTCTGCATACATCCTCACAGAGTAGGGCCAAGTCCCCTGCTCAAGGCATTGCCCCATGGCTGACCCTTCACACTGCTCCTGTGGCTGCAGTGAACACTTCCACAGCCTTTGCAGGTCACCTAGTGCAGGAGAATATGGATCTGAATGGCACCTCTGGGGACTGAACTTTCTCTGCAGCTCAAAGAAAGGTGTTGTCAGGACAGTAATAGATCATGACCCCTTCAAACACTCGTCCACATAGAAGCATGCAGCATACCAAGTGGGGGGAGGAATCTACCCCTGCAGGCCAGTCAGTCTGCACTCTACGTGTTAGAAAAAATCAGCACCCAAGCACTGAATAAGGCAAAGGTTTTGGTAAAAGCTTGAGCCTTTCAGGACCAGTCTGTCATTCCCTAACTTCTTTCACACAAGTCCTAATTTTATACAGAAATGATGACCTGTTTACAAACCTTATATAAACCAAGGTTTATTTGTCAAACGAGATTCATCAATAATTTCAAATTAACAAATGTCAACAACATTACAATTAATTTGCCAGCAGGAAAATGGATTGCGGAAATGTAATGAACAAAGCATCCAGTTTCCCCATTCCCACTGCTCCATATAGAGTGGTGTGGGTTGAAGCTAATGGAGAGATCTCCAAGATCAAGAGGGAATGGACCTTTGATAGGGTCTGTGAACCAGGCCCTTCTGCCCTAGTCGCTGCCTTTCAGACAGACTACAGCTTTTGCCATGAACAAATCATTTCAGCTTTTAATTCAGTCCCTCCTTTTGTAAAATAGGCCTAATAGTACTTACTTATCTACTTCACTAGGATGCTTCAAGGATTAAAATTGATGCATCCCTACTGAAGTAATGTGCTATAATTGCCTTGTTAATGTGCCCTCTCTTGGATAGAATGAAAATTGCTTAGTTGTGTGTCACACGTCCCACACCGCCAACCAACTGGGGCCCTGGGCAAGCTCAGGCAATTGGACAATATTCCCTCAAGCCAATTTCTCCTGTGCAGCTGAATTGAAAAGAAAATGGCAGCCTTGCAGCCAAGGGCTGCAGCAGGAACACTGTACTTAAGAAAGCAGCCTCAAAGTCACTAACTATGCAGAAGTGCGCTCCTTTACAGATCAGCAGGAGGTAAAGACTATTTTTTGCCTACATTTGGGTGACACAAAAAACCCAAAGCCTGTTGAAATCCTCCTTTACAGCAAACTAGACCCTTCCCTGATGAAAGCAGTGAAACAATTGTTCCCTCTTTCAAACCCATCTGTGATATTCGTCCCCACCTGTGCTTTGACCACTCTTTCCCTCCTGTATGATTCTTCCCAGCAAAGAGCCCCTTTTTCTTCAGTTGCTTTAACTTCTGAACATGAGAATAATGCTAAGAAATTATGTAACACTAAGGGGGATGGTCTAAAATTTTCTCTATTTCAGAGAAAAGTAGCCAGAAAGATCTTTATTAGAGACATACCCTGGCAACTGCAAGTCTGTCTCTACTATCCAGAGATGTGCATAGCCCCAGCCATTCCTACAGGCAGAAACCAGCAAGGCCCATGCGTCTCTATTTGCACTGCATCGCATTACCTCACTTCCAGCCAATCCAGCCGTTTCATGCCTCAACACTCTCCTCTCACCTAGCGCATACCCACCAGAGTAGCTGATTGCCATGGCAAACACGGCGGAGTTCAGAAAATTATACACGGCCAGCAGTTAGCATTTGTGGAAATGCAAATAAAAACAGCGCAATTTGGGGGAGGGAGCAGAGTTTGACAGGAGTATCTTCTGCCTCCAAAATTTAAAGAAACACAGAGGAAGATGCACACACTGAACAGCAGAAAGTTACGTCCTGATAAATAGGTTTTCCTGATTTCACAGCGTAGTTACAATAATTAGGAATAAGGTGACCCCTCCCATCTCAGGAGAAGAAAAGCAGTTCTGAAAAGCAATACAAACAACACTGTTTCAGACTGATCAAATCCCCCTCCTTTGCCCTTGGAAATCTCAAACATGAGAATCCTCATACATGAGAATCCTTCATGATCAACCCTATTTCAGAGATACCAAAGTATTATCACTGCATGAGTCTTAGAGGGTCTGCATTTATTACAGATGTTATCTTACCTAAAGGAGTTTCTGCTGAAGTTAGAGTGAATATGGCTATTGTATTCCTGTACAAAATAAAGAAGCCATTATAAATCTTCATAAAGTATTCAATACACAGCAATCCCTCAGCAATGATGACTCCACATATTTGCAGTGTGCACGTATTGTTTAAAGCACTGCAGACATGTAGGACTATTTTTCCTGCTGCTTTTTAAGGTGGTCAGAAAATGCAAGCAATACCAATGAGATGAAAGATGCAGGATTATGACTTGCTTTTTTAGATTAACAGCTGTGCAGGGAACAAACGAGGCCCCAAGACTGAACCCTGCAAAGAGCAACTTTCTGCTGAAACCAGCTCTGAAATGGTCAGAGAAAAGCTCCACTGACAGAACTGCTATGACCTCTGTTTATCACCAAAGCTGTGCTTTAACAAATCCATCATATGGCACTGAGCTGCAAACTCAGTGCAGCATCCAAGTGCTCACATGGTCATATCAGCCTCTGCCTCAGTAGAAGTTGTTCTGATGAGCAGCCCAAGCAGTTGCCCAACGACTATGAAGATTTGACTCATAACCCACACTGTCTGTGTTGTGACATATGGCTGCTTTGTTGCCTCTGCTAGTAAATCTGGTACATTACAATATTCCCTATGTGCCAAGTGTTTAGCAAACACACGTTGGCAGCCAGAGTATTCCTGGAAAGGACATGTGTCTTGAAATGAAGCTGTGCCAACTGCTGCTCCGTGTCATGACAGAGAAAGTGCCCTCACATCCAAGTTCAGCATTGCTGGCGCAAAGAATGACTGTCATCCAAAATGCAGACCTGGAAAAGTGCCATGGAAAACACAGTCAAATTAACAAATATGTGTTTTTGAGTACATCTGCTTCAGAAGTATCTTCTGCTCTTTTCACATTTCACATAAGAGATTTCTGTGAACAGATACCTTGGAAACATTTGGCCTGAGATCAAAGGGATAACAGAACAAGCATAACAAGGCAAAGAACAGCAAGTAATTTGTATAAAAATACTGAATTGCTGCCCAAAAGCCATGAATGCAGGTATCAGAGCTTCACATAGTTCTGAGACCATTATGGCATGTGTAACTCTATGATATACAGCTACCTAAATACTAAAACAAGCTTAAGAAATTGATGTCTAAGAGAACTTGAAAAAACAAAAGTGGCAAGAATAGAGAGAACATTTACGAAATCCAGAAAAATTAATAACTGGATATTTGGACTGCAAAGTACAGTCAGATATCAACATGAAGCAAACTACAGAAACAAAATAATCCCAAATAAATCCAAATCCCAGCATTTGTGCATCTGATTTTTCTGGACTCTCTTGTTCCAAGGATCTATTTCTGGGATAATCAGTTCTTATCCTCCCTGGTAAAAGCTGACTCCTGGTATTTTCCAAGTATTCTGAGAAAAGGTATATTAACAAAATTACAGCTGCAAAAGAGTTCACAATTTAGATTTGTGCGTATTTCATCAATATTACACACTGTGAGCACTTGGAAAATTATGGCAACTGTGAGGGCAGAAATAACATCCATAGCCTTGGAAAGGACAATTTTCTGACACTGCTTATGAAAAATTACCATCTCCATAATTATCAGCAGCACAAGAACTGTGGCACATGTGACTATTTGTAGTTCTACTCCATCAGAAACAACAATGAAACACAAGCATCAGCTAAGACTTTAGAGTTTTATAGCACAAACTATTGATACTGTTAAGGAAATGGGAAGAGGAAGAAGCAGCTGTTATGCGGCCGGAGGGGCTGTTTCTGCATGAGACAAAGTGTGGCAGGAGTTACATGCAGACTGTGGATAATTATTTTGTTGAGGGGTAGAAGATGCTTTCTTTCCTTACTAAATTATGTTATTCTTTCCAGATATTTTCAGAAAGTTTAATTAAGTAGCTTATAACAAGTTAAACACTGGGAAAAAAAAAAAAAATATCTATGTGCAATTTCTACCTGCCATTAGCTGAGTGACTGACAGGTACTGTTTCCTGCATTTCAGCCCACATAGCTGCTGCTGAGTTTTAATTGGGGCATTTATTTTGAAAAGCTGAATGATAACATTATCAAGAAGCAAATAGTCCAGAAACAACGAGAGGAGGGGAGTTTCAAGGTTGGTAGACAGTGTTCATCCAAGCCATCTTCATCTCAGGCACAAATTGTTTGCTGAACCTTCTCCCTCCAAAAAAAGGCTATCATGGTGTTTCTCCTTTCCAGTTGCCATAGGCAAAAAACATCAGTCCATGCTGCCCACTCTCAAATCTGTCCTGACTTCTGAGATTCTCTTTTAATTACAACCACTGGAAGTTTTTACCAGAACTCTTAACTCAGCCTACATATTTGTTCAGAACTCAGAAATCTGAACTGCCCAAGTTTGCAGTTTGCTGGAAGCCTGTACCCAATGCATGTGCCCTAATATTACAATTACAATTGCAGGTCAGATTGAAACATTCATGCAAAATCCACTAGAATTATGTTTTCCTAACAAAAAGAAGAAATTGCCTGATGGCCGAATTCACCACTAATACAAAAACCTCCTGCTGGCATCATCTTCACCCAGTGCGTCATAGGATACTGCCTATTTTACCACCTAAATTGCACCCTGCCTCTCCTTCAATAAAGGCCAGTAAATCTTAACAGAAAAATGCAGGTATTCATCATTTGTGTTTTCCCATCCTTTCCACTATCTATGCAAGTTGATTTCTCCTGACATTTTGATTGCAAGAGAAAGATCCATAGTTTCAAATATTCCTCTAAACCTAAAAAGAAACCACTTAGAGCTTGAAAATTCTTCTAAAAAAAGGCCACCTTTAGAGTAGAAAAAGAATAAGCAACCTAATATCATGTGACAGATTACAAGGCATTAGCTGAAAGCAAACCCATTTTTTCTGTGAAGGTGTCTGCCTTTCAAAAGCACCTTCCAACTGGAATATTGCATGTGCTTTAAAATATTCATTAATCTAGTTTCATACAATTTACACCACCCATAGGCTATTGAAGGTCAGTAAAGTTATTCACACATGAAGCAAAAGGAATAAACAGAGACAGTGATTTGTCAAAAATCTTAAGCAGAGACTCTTTCAACATAGCCAGAAAAAGGCAAATCTTTCTCTATTCCAGAATGAGCCCTAACCACAAGACTATCCCTATACGCAGCTTGGTCTTTCACAGGAAGGATTAAATAATATCATTTTTCCTATATTAAATGTCTTTCACTGCAGTGGAACTTCATTGCACATACATCTGTAGGTAAAGGCAAGTTATAAATTATTAATATGATTACATACAATACATATCAAGCTTGCAACAGATTATGTATGCCAGTCTCATACTGCATCTGCTGGGATAGTGTAATGTGATTTAGCAGATAAAATACACATGTTATTTAAAAGGGTTATAAAATTTTGAAGCTACATTAAATTATACATTGACTCATTGTGTTTGGGGGGGGGTGTATGTACTCCTACAGTTTCTGTGTACAAATCAGTCATATTGTCTGTTAATCCCCTACATATGCATAACCCAGAGCCCTAGGCTGCAAGGAGTCAAAGTCCAATACAAAAATAAATGGGTTTTAACACATACTCTGGGTTTGGCTCTAAAGGCAGGACAGACATACTACGGACATTCTGTAAGAAATACAGAATTCAGGAATGCATTGTACTCCAGAACTGCACCACTTGATTGCAAACTGAAATAGCATCTCAGCGTATGTGTGCACACGTGCATGCAGGCAATCTGAGCCCTCAACCATTTCTGCTGCAGATTTACAATATCCCTTCAGGTACATCAGGTGCTTGGTCTTCGCTGAGCTGTTTAGCTGGCTCTTCAGCATGGACGCAGTATGTTCATGACCACTCGGGACAGAACAAGTGCTTCAGATAAAAAAAATTCAAAAGAGCCCCCTCTCCTTGTGTAACCCCTTAGTGGTATTTCTGATCAATTTGACTTAATAATGCCAGGTGAAGGCTTCTTATACACAGCTCTGCTCATGCAGTTATGACCTCCATCCCAGTGCTATTTTCTCTAAGGCAAGGTCTGCAAAGAAAAGTCTGACAGGTTTTCTAGTATATGCCAGCTGGGACACAGCAACTCTTTTTTTTTTTTAATCACAAACAAGAGTTTTTCTGTTTTCTCAGGTCTTCTGATAATAGATCATCTAAATCTCTTGATACTTTATCTTTTATGCATCTGCTTGAATAAATGAATATCCATCTAGTCCATTAAAGTTGTCAATACAAAAGAACATAAAAGCTTTCACTCTGAAGAAGTGTTAACAATCCTTCATGTAGGACAAAGGTTCTATGTACATCCAGTGCAACACACACAGACATCCCTACCATAATCCTACTAAATTATCAAACAGGTTTCTTCAGAGTATGTTAGTATGTGGTCACTCAAAGAAGGTCTCAGCAGAAACAGAAAGGATATGTAGGAGCACAGAGTGGCCAGGGCAGGGAGCAGAGTGCAGGGGGCTGGGGGTTAGGGGGTGGGGGGGCAGGGAAGGAATAAAAGTTATGAGACACAAAGATGAATTTGGTGCAGAAAAATTCTTATTTTATCCAAAAAAAAAGGTAAGGTAGAGGCACAAGAAACAATGAAGCATCATACAGCACGTATCTTTCACACCTTCACATAGCAGTAACAAGGAAACTGGGACGTTTTTACATGATGCATAACAACCTGTGGAACACAGAGTAAAACCAAAGCCCAGAGGCCCAACAGTACACAAAATGAAGCCAAGCACTTAGGCAAATAACAGAAACTGCTGCAGTCACAGCATGTACTTATTAAACCGTGTGTACACATTTCTAGAAAATACACATTAACCAGCTAAAATGTGCAGAAGTACTAAGTAAGACAAGACAACTGTCAATGGAGTTGTCTGTCAATGGTGATTGGAGTAAGAACGACCATCTTCAGCTGCCTTTTTATATGTCAATTGTAGCAGCATTACTAATATACTAATTTTGAGAGCAATCTGAGAAGTGTCACATCTGATGGTCTTCACACCAAAGTGAAAAAGTACATTTTTCCTTCATGAACATTACCTTTGCTACTGACATTTATTCTGTATTCCTCCATATGACAAATGAGAATGTCAGGTCACAGCAGTGCATCTGTTTTGGCTCCCTGTTACTTCCAGGCTTAAACAGAAGGCTCTCCTAGTTAATTACTATGCAAAGTGAGATCACAGATAACCACAAGTAGCACAGAAATTAATATATTTAGCTTTTTTTTTTTGCTACACTGGGAGAGTGTGAACTACCGCTAACCTTTTCTGCACTTTTGTTCAGCTCTGCCATTCCCCAGTTCAGATTTCTTTCTCTGGAAACACCTTGCCTGTATCTATGTTAGCAAGTTACCCAATAATTTCACAACTGACTAGCTCATCCCAAAAAGAACCATAAACTCATAGGAATTATGGGCCAGGATCTCCAGATTCTGTTATCCACCTACAATGATCGGGGAGGGCTGCTCTCACCACTGCAGGCAGGATCTGGCGAGCAGAGAGGATGATACACCATTTCTTTTCCTAATTCTGTGACTAATCACTTTGCCTCCCCTTAAAAACATTTACATATGTGTAGAAATGCTCAAACAGTTCCTGCTAAGCATAAATCCCAGAAGAAATCCTAAAGTACCAATTAGTGTTTTCTGTTCGATGACAGAATTTGTATGAGCTCAATCAGCCAGCAGAGATCATCACAGAGAAACAGAAGCTCCACTCAAAGGCAGTGATTTATCAGTGCCCTATTTAGTCAAAGGTGAGTGAATTTTAGGTTTGGTTTAGGGCTTTTGGGGGCAGAGAACTCAGAAATTTTTTTTAGGGTTTTTGTTTGTTTGTTTGAGGTGTTTGGGGTTGTTGAGTTGTTTTTCGGTGGTATTTTTTGTTTGGTTTGGTTGGGGGGTGGGGGGTGTATCCCCTTCATAATTTGCAGAAACCATCCACTTTTGTCTCTCTGGGTAGATCAAATCTCTATGAGCATGGCCCACCAGTTATCTATGTCCACATAAAGTAATGTCAGATAGCAGTACAGACAACACTAAGCAAGTCCTATATAAACACATCTCTTCAGATTAACATCCCTAAGCATCCCTGAAAAGTAATTTCTACAGTTTCACATTCACTCAGTGGTGAATTAGCTTGCAAAGTGAGTAGGTAGAGCTAAGGCATACGTAAGAGCAGTCGAAGTTATGTGGATTTCTATTTCTATTTATATTATTATATTTATAATATTTTAATGGTGCAGATACAGCCTGTCAGAATGGAATTTTTAAGATTCAGAAAATGACTTTTTGGCAAAAATTATAACACTAACACATTTATATTACCAAGTGTTACCAGAGAATAACTACTGGAAATCAGACCCTTAAAAATTCAGTCTTAACAATGCACTCCCAAAGTAAGTGTTTCATGATACATCACAGTCTGCTCTCCAGGCTAGAGAGGCAATACGGACTGGGAGTCACCGGCCATGGGACATCAGAGAGATGGATGTGTGGCTGCCACTCAGAAAGCACTTAGAAAGCCACTGAATAGCTGCTGCTCTAGAGGCATTATCACGCCATGTCTACACTGCAGTAACTGCATTATTAGTCAAAATATATGTATTTTTGCCAGAATTAATTCAGTTTTTCTATGAACATTTGGTTGTGTAGCTGTTTCAATAACAACAAAAATATTGGTTCAACAATGAATATTTTTATATTTTTCCATTGAAAAATAAGTTCCTCTGAAATCTCAAATGTCACTTGCTTAAGTTCCTGAAAATCTTCCTATTTATGATGCTACTACAGCTTTGCCCCATATTAAACTTTAACAACTGCTAGGTGTGAGCTTCTTACATGCTGAAAGAGGTTGATGGATCATTCTGGTCCAGCACCACATCTAGGTTCTGTCTTACTCTTTGATTCAGTTGTATATTTGCACTTATACAGGGGGAAAAATTAATTTGGTGAAAACAATGAGTAATTTCCTTTAGAAGGTTCTAGAAGCACTATTCCTCAGGGCATTAGGAATTAATTGAAAAAAGACAAGGAAGGGAGGCAAAAAAATATATAATGAGTGATGCTAATAGCTCTCCTTGGCACATGTTTGTATCTCCATGGTACTCATACTCCCCCACTCTTCACAATCATGCTTCTTCCATGCCCCTGACAGTGCTTGCATCTCTCACAAACAATCGTGCAATGCCTCGCTCTGGACACTACCCTTTCCTTTCAAATTACAGGAAAGGGCATGGATCTTGGAACTAATCTGAGGCCAGGCTAGCAGCCTCTTTCAGGAGCAAAACCACATTCATCTCTGAAGGTGGTAATTCCTGCACCTCTTAGAAAGATCATATGCTGCTATTTTGGCCTTCATACAGAACATCAGTCTAAAGCATGATCCAGGGAGGTAGTTAGTGACCTCAGCTCCTTCTGAGTCCACAGTTTTCTACTGAATACAAAATGAGTTTCCTGCTTATTCGCAGTAATATTATTTCCATGTTTGTAGAGGTATGCAACAGGAATTAAGGGACTTGAGCATCTCTGAGGAGGAGCCTGGCTTCAGACCTTTCAAGTTCTGTGGACAAGGACTAAGTGTCTTAATTCATGTACTAGGATGAACAAACTTGGGAAAATCAGAAAAAAAAAAAAAAAGAAAAGAAAAAACAACACCTTGAGATGAGTTACATAATATTATTTCTTTCAGTAAGCTAATTGAATACATTTTGTACAGCCCTCAGAGACTTGTTCAAAACCAAGCTAACCTCTGGTAATGCTTGTTTTAACCCAGAGTGCTTCTCTTACTATTTTCCACTTGGTAACTTAATCACACACTTTCCCCTACATCACCTTAGCTGAACCATTGCCCACCATTGCAGCAATGCAATGCAAGGTCATGTGGGTCAGTTGTTAACACTGAAGGACAGGAGGGGGAAAGAATCCAAATTCTCTTGAAAAAATGGCAATTTAAAGAGCTAGACAAACTGTATTGAAAATTTCAGCTTGTGCAGGGCACTGGACATTCCACTTCTGCTTTTACAAAAAGCTGTGAAGGATTTCTGCTGAAGAAATTTAAGCATAAACATTTTGAACACCTTATCCAATCTTGAACTTTTTTAACACATAATCACAAACTCTGATTAATCATCTCACTTAGAGACCGTAATTTTTTTTTGAAGCCTGGAATAGGAAAGTAGTTTCCCTACAGTAATCCCAGAGGCCAATGACAATGCCTGAACCATTCCCTATGTCTTCCAAAGAGAAGATGGCTTTATTCTTCTTCACAGCAAGTGCTTGGGATTTTGGTTTGCTACTTAATGCTGTGGCATTTGCTCTTGTAATGTTGCAAAAGATGCAGGTTAAAGTTAGAGAGTTCAAAAAAGCACACTGCACAGAACATTGGCATTTCACTGGAAATCTGCAGAAGCATTTACTGCACCAGAAATCTACTCAGTCCAACAGATTGGGCACTACCAGCATCTTGAGGACAATGGGAGGAAGACCACAAAAAGTGCTTTCTGTTAGTACAAAAGGTTTCCATTAGGAAACCCGCAAAGAAACTCATATGTTATCAACAAATTTGAAAACCTATTCTATAAAGTGATCCACTTTCAGTGACATTTAGCAAGTACAGCTCCATGTCAGAAGAAATACCTTTTTTTCCCACTCCAAACTCTAGTTGTGTTTTACAAACTAGGACTGACATGAAAAAAAGCAGGTAGGAACTACACAAATAACAAGCAGCTCTGTTTTATCACCATTGCTTGTTTGAAAACCTAGTCTACAACTAGCTAGAAAATGCAGTGGCTGCTAGACTATAGAGCAGACCTGAATTAATGGAGAGAATAGCTAAGATACCCTGCACAGCCAGTTTACATCTTTTTGCAAAAAGGTTATATGCTTTTTGCAAGAAATATACGTGTCCATGGAAACAAAATTGTCTGCACTATTCTGCATACAAAGACCTCCTGGCATTTTACAAAAGAAAGAAGCACTATTAACTTCTATTTTAAAAAGGAGAAAACCTAAAGCATAAAGATTTGTCTTAGAGCAGCAGTGGCAGTTTAGCTCTGCCGCTCCAGCCCATGCCTGTGCTGTCTTTCTCAAATCTCTCTCTTTTCCAAGTATGAAGAAAAACTATTTCTTCAAGGCTTCTGGAACTCACCAAGAGATAAATGCTACTTAACCTGAAGATAGCAGGACATAAGATCTAGAGAAGCTGAACAGATTAATCCAGAGTGTTGCCAGCACATCGTGGGAGGTGACCCTTCCCCACTACTGAGCCATGGTGAGACTGCATCTGGAGTGCTGTGTCCAGTTCTGGGCTCCTCAGAACAAGAATGCCATGAAGCACCTGAAGCAAGTCCAGCAGAGGGCAACAAAGATGATTAAGGGACTGCAGCATCTCTTTGACTAGCAAAGACTGAGGTAGTTGGACCTATCTGGACTTGAGAGGAGGATACACAAGTATCTGAAAGGAGGGTGTAAAGAGGAAGGATGCGGGCTCTTCTTGGTGGTGCCAAGCAATAGAAAAAGAGGCAATGGGCAGAAACTGATGCACAGGAAGTTCCATCTGGACACAAGGAAGAACTTCTTTACTGTGCAGGTGACCATGCACTGGAACAGAACACTCAGAGAGGTTGTGGAGTCTCCCTCACTAGAGATATTCAAGAACTCCCTGGAAACAATCCTGTGCAATGTGCTTTAGGATGACCCTGCTTGAACAGGGAGGTTGGATGAGATAACCCCACTGCTGTCCATTCCTACCTTACCCATTCTGTGATTCTTTGAAACAACCAAAGGAGTCACCAATGCAGGATTTGCATTGAATTTAAATAGCTGTTTAACTATTTGAAGTTAGGAAAATTACAAACCAGTCTTTGTATAAATAAGAATTATTCAATTGGCAAACCTGTATCACTGAAGTCTAATTTAAAACTTAATATGGCATTGAAGATGTTATCCACATTATTGGACCAGGAAGGTGAAAAGAAAAGTGGCACAAACATTAACCTGTATTAAGAGAGAGTATCACCACAGACCACATAGCTCTGCTCCATTTCCTCCCTCTCTTTGCTTAACTTGGACCTAACTAGAAAGTCTGAGAGTTGCCAAACTCTCAGCTCCCACACTTTGAGCTGTTAATACCATACATCAGTTTCTTCTCACCCCCTGCAGCTTGGCTTTAGCATGCTGCAAATCATGAGCTCACTAATTCCCTCTACAAGCCCAAACAGCAGCTCAGGGAGGCAAAGAAATTATTAGCTACCCAGGACTATGGTTGTCCAATCTCTCACCATGAGAACCTTCTCTCAGCCATTTCTCAGTTTGCCAAACTATGAAAACACAACTTGGCAGGTTCTATGGTTTTCTGTAAGGAAACTCTAGGATTTTCATGCTTTGGAACAAGAACTTGAAATTAGCAGATGCACCCAGGATGCATCTTGTAGGCCAAGTTCTTGTACTAGAAAAAACTTCTTGGCGAGTATTACAAGTATAATGCTATTAGTGCGCAGTAGCTGCGCTCTAGGGTAGAACTCTCACAGACTTGCTCCTGGCAAATTTAGTTATTTATTATCTTCTTAACCAGAGAGAAAAATTAAGAAGTGTTTCATACAGAGTATTGCCAAAAGCTAGTCCTTGTAGGCTTGACCATAAATCCCCACCTCCCTCCTCTGCACAGGATCTAAGGCTGCCATGAACTAAATTGACCTTTGGATCCTGTCAAATGCAACATGAATCTCACAATAAAATTTGAAGTCAAATACTTAGGATGCTCATTCAGTACTGTGAAGACTGAGGCCCAATCCCTTCCCTAAACCATGTAAGATTTCAGTGCTCTGTATGAGATTCGTTACAAAGCAATTTGCTTTTTCGAGGTGCACAGCTTATGTCTGTCTCTCACTACTTCAGGTAAGCATGTCCACTTTTCTCTCACTTCTTCTGAAACATTTTATAAATTCTTTCCTTTGCCATAATGCTAAATGGGAACATTTTTGAAACTTCAATCACATTTAATGGAACAACAATCTTGCTTCCCACTTAGTTGTCTGCAGCACTTACGATAGATAATCTGGGGAAACAACTGACAATGCCAGCCAGACGGTGAAAAGGACAGAGCCTAGGATGAAAATACCTGGGAGAGCATCTTGGTTTTGTGAATATTGTTCTTGGTAGTCAACTGCCAAAATTCACCATCGCCTTCCTACATCTTCACACCCTGGCTCCTAGATGCCCAAAAATTCAGTACCTTCATCTCTGTTTAACCCCATTTCTTCAGACCTTCATTTCAAAGGGAAAGGTCTGTGTTACCAAATTAGAGAGCAGTTTAGTCATATTTGTCCTGTTAACTTTGTCGCCCAAGTAGCCTCTGTACAAGACTGGAAACATATATGGACATTTACCTTCTGTTTTTCATGGTAGTGTAATGGAGTGCTTCAGTGAAGAGATCAGAGAACCACAGACTCATAAAATGACTTGGGTTGAAGGGACTTTTAAGACCAATTAGTTCCAATCCCCTGACATGGGTAGGGACATCTTTCACTAGACCAGGCTGCTCAGAGCTCCATCCAACCTGTCCTTGAACACCTGCATGACTGGGGCATTCACAACTTCCCTGGGCAACCTGTTCCAGTGTCTCACCACCCTCACAGTAAAGAAATTCTTTCTAATAGCCTACTTAAACCTACTCTCTTTCTCTCCAGGTGGGGTCTCACCAGAGCAGAGGGGCAAAATCAACTTCCTCGACCTGCTGGCCACACTTTTTTTGATGCAGCTCAGGATACAATTGGCTTTCTGGGCTGCAAGTGCACATTACTGGGTCATGTCCAGGCTCTCACTCACCAGCACCAAGTCCTGCTTGGCAGGGCCAAGATCTGTTCATCCCCCAGCCTGTATTGATACTGGGGGCTGCCCTGACCCAGATGCAGCACCTTGCACTTGGTCTTGTTAAACCTCATGAGGTTCCCATGGGCCCACATCTTGAGCTTTTTCAGGTCCTCTGGATGGTACCCCATCCTCACCTGCACCACTCAGCTTGGTGTCCACTGCAAATTAACTGAGGGTGCACTCAATCCTTTCATCTGTGTCGTTAATGGAGACATTAAATAACACCAGTCCAAATATAGACCCCTGAGGGACACCACTTGTCACTGATGTCCACTGGGATTCTGAGACCTTACCCTCTGGATGCAGCCATCCAACCAATTCCTTATCCACCGACCAGTCCACCCATCAAATCTATCTCTCTCCAATTTAGAGAGAAGGATGTTATGGGGGACCACATCAAAGACTTTACATAAGTTCAAGATAAATAGCATCTGCAGCTTTTCCCTTGTCCACTGATGAAGTCACTCCATCATAGAAGGCCACTGGGTTGGTCAGGCAGGACTTCCCCTTGGTGAAGCCATACTGGCTGTCCCAAATCAGCTCCCTGTCCTCCATGTGCCTTAGCAGAGCTTCTAGGCTTCTTCCCAGGCACAGAGGTAAGGCTGACAGGTCAGTCATTCCCAAGGTTCTCCTTTCTAACTCTTTTTAAAGTCACCTAGGACTTCATCTGACTGCCATGACTTCAAGTATGATGGAGAGTAGCTTGGCAATTACATCAGCCAATTCCCTCACGATTCTGGGATGCATCTCATCAGTTCCCATAGACTTCTGTACATTCAGGTTCCTCAGGTGGACAGGAACCTGATCTTTACTTACAGTGGGAAGCACTTTGCTTGCGCAGTTCCCACGTTGCAGTCTACCCACTTCAGAGGTGTGAGAAGGGAGGCTGTCATTGACAGCTGAACAAAAAAGTTGTTGAATACCTCAGTCTTCCCTTCATCCACTGTTACCAGTTTGCTAGCATTGTTAAGGGGAGGAGGGGGGGAGTACATCTTCTCTGACCTTCCTTTTCTGTATAAAATACCTGTAGAAGCCCTTCCTGTTACTCTTTGCGTCCCTTGACAGTTTCAGTTCCAGCTTCTCCTTGGCCTTCCTCACCCCATCCTGACAAAACTGAACTTCATCTCTTGCCGGGTTACCTGTCTTTGTCCCCACTGTCTGCATTTGCTTCTTTCCCTTTTGTTTGACTGACAATTCCCTATTGAGCTATGCCAGTCTCTTGCCTTCCTTGCCTGATTTCTTGTTTGCTCCTGGGGATTGATAGCTCTTGCACTCTATGGAAGATCCTTAAAGATCTGCCAGTTCTGTTCCACTGCTTTGTCCCTGAGGGTAGTCCCCCAGGGATGCCACTGACTATCTCCCTGAAGAGCTGGAAGTCTGCTTTCCTGAAGCTCAGGGGCCTAACTGTATTCCTTACCTGACCCATACCCCTCAGGACTGCAAACTCTACCAATGCATGATCACCGCAGCATTAACAGCTTTCAAAGCTGAACTAAGACATGGAAAAGAATATCTCTTCATTAAAATCACTTAGCTGACAGTTCTGGCCCCAGAATTCTTTCCTCTACTATTATTATTAAATTATTATAAAAAATACAATTCTTATTAAGGGAACAACTGCCATTCACTTAGTTTAAAAAAAAAAAAAAAAAAGAAAAAGGCAGGGAGTATTTAAAATGCTGCTGCAACAGTAAATATCACCTCTGGCATATTTGTCCTGGAAGAACAGAGCATGATTTGGAATACCTAATTGAAATGTGCTATAGGAGATAAGGCTGGCTGCAGAGACTGACATTTAAAAGCGGGAGACACCAAACAAGACATGAAATATCACTGTTGCTGCCTCAAAGCAGGAAACCACTTTCACAGAACTGAAGCTTTCTCTTCCTCACCCCCTTCTCCTCCCCAGGTGACAGACAGAGCAAGCAATTAATCCCTTCCCTGATGTCACCAGTAATACCATCCCCACAAAAATATTAGGGTTGCTACAATTTTGTGTAGTTGTTCCCTCCTGCAAATCATGCAACTTTGCATGAAGCAGTATGTCTTCCCTCTTCCCATTCCCTGTGTGCAAAAACTTGTTTCTCCCCAGACACATCAACATGTCAAATTCCAGCACAGGAGATACTGAAAACCAAGCGCTCCTCCTGCCTAACCCTGCATGGCAGCCTGTGCACCCTGTGCCTACTGGTCTCTGAGAAGAAGAGCTGGTCAGCTTCTCCTTATCTGGAAGAGAATCTAGGGATAGTGCCAGAATATCAGAGCTGAGAAAAAAACCATGGCACACAAGTGATATTATGAAATGTTTGGCTGCTCAGGCTGTTGTAGGCTTCTCAGTCAGAAGGAGCACTGGTGCCTTTCAGTCATCTGATATGGTGTTGTGGGCAAGCAGCAAGGGACATAAATGCAGTAGATTCCATAAATGCACAATTTGCATCAACCACACATCAAGCAAGGATTTAACTAGAAAGTTACAGTTCATTAAAAGAGCACCAATTAATTTTTTCAAATACACATTTTTCTTCTGTGCCAGGATAGCAGGGCAAAGATTGGGATGCATATCAGAGCCAGGCACCTTGTGCTGCTCAGTGAAACATCCCAGTGGTGTTGAAGAAACAGCTCTGGTTAAAAATCTGGTTTTGAAATAGTTGTCAGAAAATACGTTGTAAAGTTTCTGAGCCATTAGACTGTTGATGCCAACAGACTGAACAGCAGTATTGAGCAAAATGGGAAATCCTAGCCCAAGAAAAGATATTTTTAGATTTAAGATTTAGACTTTCATTTTAGGTTATCAATCAACACTTTCTTTCATACAGCTCCAGTTGGTATCTCCTTGCTTCCCTGAAACAGTATGGGCCAAAGAAGGAGGTTCCTTTTTGTCAAACAATACTCTTTGTGGAAAGGTCCATGGGTTAGCCAAAGAGACTGTTTTCCTGAAGCTACTCTAGTTAGTCCTGTGCAAGCAGAGTAGCACTGCACTGCACACACTGCCAAATGAGTAGGTTCTGCTTTACCTTATAATTTTGAACTTTAAACAGCCATGCCTTTACATGAAACCAGTTTGGATATGAGCTTGTGGCATATATTCCACCCTTCCTTAATGGCTTTCAGTTGCAGGAGGGAAAAAAAAAAAAACAACACCAAACCCACAGCTTTGTGGAGGTTTGTAGGTCTAATGAACTGGTTTCTCTCCCTCTATATAGTCTCTGAGCCTGGGCTCTTTGGGGTAATCTCTTGGCACCATTCTGTATACAGAGAAAAGCACAAGGGATAGAGCACAAGACTAGAGTCAATAAGAAATAGAAATAAGCAATATAAATAAAGCATAAAAACAACAACAAATTTCAGAAACATGCAATCAAATGGTGAGATTTCAGATCCACTTCATTGAGGGGAAGCATGGGGGCGTGGAAAAGTGCAACTGAAAACATATAGTTAAAGCTAACACAGGTAAAACAGAAGACTACTGCACTCTAGCTAATTGTTCTTCAGTCTTCACTCTGTGATCATTTAAAAAAAAAAAAATCAAGAAACTTCTGAGTGCCTCATTTCACAGTTAGAACTTTGGTTTGCTGAAGTGCATGTTCCTTTGCTTTCCAAAGTCTCAGAAGGGCAACAACTGGTCTGTTCAGAAGAAGAGTTGCAACAACTGCACTGCAGGCTGCGTGCAGTAGCAATACAGCAAAGACAACATCTGTTCAGCTGACTGCTTACATGCACAGTTGGAAGGATGGTGCTGTCTACACTGCCATCTTGGTCAGCTTTGAAACATCTGTCAGACCACAAGTCCACCTACCTTAGCATTCCTGACCCTACAGTGAGCCAGAAACGAATGTCTAAGAGTAAGAACAGGGCAAACAAATTTCTATCCTCCCTCTGTTTTCAAACTCAGATTTTTTGTGCAGGAGATCATTCCTTTGCACTTCATAGCACACACTGTATTTTTCTTCCACTAACCCCTATGACTGATTTTGTCCATAAAACCCTGTGGACCGGAGTAGTGCTTCCAGGTGAAAAACTTCATTCACAACGTAATACATAAAATAAATGCTCAGAAGTCTCATCAACTCCTGTATCACAGCATTTCAAATAAGCACGACAGAAATACTGTTTATATGATAGATGCATCTCTTATGATGCACCCCTGCCTCATAATCAATGGTCTCCCAAATCAAGGGAGGTTTGTTTTGAGAATACCTTAACTGTATCCTAAGAAGACACGCGAGGTAACTACATGTAGACCAGTCTGCAATGTCAGATATTCAAGGTGTGCAATTCCTTTCACAAAGTGATTACCTGGTCACTTAAGGACTTACAATAGCAAACAAGTGCACAGCATTTTGTTTTCTTAGTGACCTGGGTCACAAGTTTCCATTAGAAGCTGCCATTCAAAGCAGGTGGCCAGCGTATCTGTATGAAGCCCAGCCCTGCCAGAATCCTTGCTCTTCTTCTGCCCTCCTTCATACTACAAACTGAAGTGCTCCTGGAACAAAAAAAACTAACCAAAGGGAAAAAAAAAGCAGTAAATCAGTCTGTCCTCTATGGTTCACAGGCAGCATTTGGATGTGTTGCCAGCACACAGCAGGCTACTTGAAAATCTGAAAAGGAGGCTGACAGCAGGGATGCTTCCCATGTCACAGTATAATATTATGATGTTGGAGGTCCCTGTCAGAAGATACCTTGCCAACACTAGCTCTCCTTCAGGACCAATTTCTGTCACTGTAAACTGGCACCACATGGAACACACTGCAAGACTGGAAAATCTCTTTCTAGAGGCATTCAGCTCAAGATTCAAATGCAGAAATCACACTGATTACACAGGAAATCTGACACAGGACAGAAATCAAATGAGTGCAGTGACATCAGCCAAGTCCAGAGAGAAAATACTTCTCAAGTCATTTGCCTTGGCTGGCTCACTTACAAAAGTACTAGACAGTGTGTTAGAAATCTTTCTCTGTGATCCAAGTTGCACAACTGGAAAAGGAAGGAATGAGGCTGAGGTTCAGATACATTAGCAGATTAACAGAATCCTAAACTCCAGAGTAGTCAGCCACTAGGATCAAGGTTCAGAATATACCAAGTTATGCAGGAGCCTAGGAAATGGTGAGAGAGATGGTGAAAAGCATATATAAACTTACAACTGAGCAAGACAGCCTGCCTATGCTTTCATCCAACTGCAGTTAACATTACAAGGTCATCACTTCTCCAAGTGCTGAACTCATCCCATTTGAATTTGAAAAGCCTCTAGTCCAACAGTGAGATATCACTAAAACTGCTGCTGGAGCTGTACTGAGGCACAAATATCACCCCGGGCACAAGTACCATCTTAGCACCCCAGTCCATGCTCTTGGGCATCCTATAAACACAGATTTCAGTAAAATCACACTTTATTCACTTCAATCTCCTCTATTCATCCCTTTTCTTTTTTTTTTTTCCTATTTTAAATTAATAAAAGGGCCCCTTACCACTTCACTAAAATTTTTGTTATTTTGGAAATGGTTTTGAAAGTGTCCACAAGGAGGTCCTTCCACAGAAACATGAAGACAACTGCATGTTTCAGGTACCAGTCTGAAGTAAGCTTTCTTTCTGCAGCTCCTGCCTGATTCTGCACCTCATGAGATCACTTCAAATTAAGGTGATCTGAGCAGCTGTTTCAGGCGCAGACTTTAGTGGGGTTTGGGAGGGAAATACCTCCTAGTTTTAATAATAGAATGGTTTGGGTCAGAAGGGACTTCAAAGACCATCTAGTTCCAAACCCCTCCTGTGGTCAGTTGTTCAAAGTCTCATCCAGCCTGGCCTTGAACACTTTCAGGGATGGGGCATCCACAACTTCTCTGGGCAACCTGTTTCAGTGCCTCGTCAATCTCACAGTAAAGAATTTCTTTCTAATATCCAACTTCAACCTACCCTCTTTCAGTTTGAGGCCACTCCTCCTTGCCCAATCACTGTGTGCCCTTGTAAAAATTCCCTTTCCATATTTTTAGTAGGCTCCCGTTAGATACTTGCAGGCCACAGTTAGGTCTTCCCAGAACCTTCTATTCTCTGGGCTGAACAAACCCAACTCCGTCAGCCTGTCTTCACAGGGGAGGTGCTCCAGTCCTAGATCATCTTTGTGACCCTCCTCTGGACTCACTTCAACAGGTCAGTATCCTTCCTGTGCTGGGGACCTCAGAGCTGGATGCAGCACTCCAGATGGAGTTTCACCAGAGCAGCATAGAGGGGCAGAATCACCTCTGCTGACCTTCTGGCCACACTCCTTTTGATGAAGCCCAGGATGTGGTTGGTTTTCTGGGCTGCAGGCACATGTTGCTGAGTCATTTTGAGATTGTAATCAACCAACACCACAGAGTTTCTTTCCTCGGGGCTGCTCTCAATCCATTCTCCACCCAGCCTGTATTTGTGCTTGGACTACTGACCCATGTGCAGGACATTGCATTTGGTCTTGTTGAACTCCATCTCTCTGCTAATTGTGCAGGGAAATCGGGGAACTGTGTGGGGGCAAACATGCCAACACGTACTGTGCAGTGTAAACTTGTCCACCTTATTTTTTAGTAGCTTCCAGCACTTCTTCCCTTTTTTTGGAAGTGCTAATGGATGTTGTCAGGAACGGAAGGCAAAGGGAGGTAAAAAAGAGAGAATTAATCACAGTTATATATTTACTTTTTTTTAAACCTTAGTAACTGAAATCTTCCCCAGTGACTCCATTTTAGACTGCTGGTGCTCTAGAAATAGCCTGGACAATTAAAATGATCTCTCCTGACTACTTTGAAGAAAGTAGCCTTCTTGCAGCTTCCTCTCGCTTCCAGACTTGCATGTCATTGAAGATGTGACCATCTCTCTATATAAAGGCAACCTAAACCAACAGGAGATTAGTTTCCATTACCCATGAATCCTCCCTGTTTCCCACATCTCTTTAGTGCCTAATCATTCTTACAGAAATTTCTTTCAGTGTGTTTGACTAATATCAGCCCTTTCATTGCCTTCACTTCATGGGATGTTAGAGATTCTCCCAGCTGTGCAGAGCCATTTTAGGTCTACACAAAGCATACCCCAGCAAATTAACTTTTAGTGTATTTAGTGAATCGCTATGGGAGACCACTAATAGAAACAGTTGAGGGAAACTAGGGAATTACCAGGCATGCCACAAAAAGCACAGAAGTCCAGTGATACCAGACAGAAGGGGAAGCCCCAAGGTGACACTAAGAAAGAATTGTCAGGGGTGATGAGTTTTTGTTGGGTTTTTTTTTTTATTTGGTTGGTGGGTTTTGCTGCTTTCTATTTTTTTTTAAATAATATGGTATGAGAATCAAAACAAGCACATTTCTGTATGAACCAGTCTCCCTGCTAAAATGTACATACTGTCCATGTCTCACAGCTAGAAGCTTAAAAGCAACTAGTAAGCAGAGGTTAGCACCACTATGAGGTTGAACCACATTGTTATTTGAGGGATGAATGGGTAGGATTGGCTTTCTAGTCTCTCCTACTGAAAGGCTAAGCATCAAGGCAAAATCAACAGATCTGAGACGGACATGGCATTAAGTCTCTTCTGGCATGAGATGACCTTTCAGAAAAACACATTGGAAACACTGATAGGCACTGAACACAAATGTAATTACATGGTGCTGCCAGTCAGAATAAATAGACTGCATTGCAGCCACTAGGGCAGGTGAAACAGAACAGACTCAGCACAGGATGCAAGGCCTTAACTAGCAGTTTCAGAGCTCCTACTGCTAAACAGGCTTTTCTTCCACTCCAGGTGACTTGGTGCTAATTTTCTGATATTCTACATTCCTATCCTCACCTTTAAGCTGGGCTTTTTTATAATTGCATACATTTTTGCCCTGGGTTATGCCTACAGGTTTGCTTTTGCATACTGAGCTGTGCCTGTTAACATGTTATCACACTAAGGTTTGGGAATGCCTTAGCTTCCTATTGGGGATGGGGAGGATTTGTTTAAGGACAGAAAGGGTGATGAAACACATTGGTTCTTCTACCCTCTTTAACATATAGCCACCATCTTAGTGTCTGTGACATCCAGTTTGGCCTGGGCCTAAATGTAAACCCAGGTACAACCTGCCTTTCACAGTGAGGCAGAGAGCAACAGCAGGTAAAACAACACGAGGATATCAGCTGCCCAAGGTGCTTTCCTACACCTCCACCAAGTGGAGCTGCTAAATAATCACCAGCTCACACAGTCATGTCTGCCAAATTTAGCAGGTTTTTCTTCATCTTCCCTCAGCAGCCTCTTCCCCAGTATCCTCTTGTCTATAGGAAGAAAATTTGCAAGTGAAGTTTTGGCCATTTATTACGTATCATTTCTCCCACACCTCACACTTGTTTGCGAAGTCGGTGGCCAAACAGGGTCCTACTCTTCCTGCCATCAGCCTCTCTCTACCTTTCCCACCTCACAATCACCTTTTTCACCTGCATTTTAATCTCAGCAGTGTCTGTCAGTGAGCTAAAGCTCACCGAAGGTAGTGAACAGTTGAGATGAGTTCAAAAATTTCAGAGATTCTTTAAAGGAAGAGAGTCAAGTAACATGCTCAGTACAGCACACCACTGTCCCAAAGGATGTCTGACAAGTAGTTTATACAACCATGGCCTTCCTCTGAAGTCTGGAACTGGGTGCTAGGAAATGTGACTTCTATTCCTGGCTTGTCTAAAGACACATACGATGACAGACAAGCCATTTAACCTCTCCCTGTTTGCCTTGCCTGCCTAGATAATACTGACAAAATAAAAAAGTGATCAGCTACAACTCTATGACTCGGCTTTATCTAGAGGACAGTTAGAGGTTCCTTGGAGCAATGGGCACAGAAGGCCAGTCCTTGCTGGAGACAATACACTGATTCATGTATCAGCCAGCTCATCATTAGACAGCCCCAAGTCATCAAAGTCTTTACAGCGCCCCAAACAGCAGCAGATGAGGGACAAGTAATAACTCCACTGTGGGCCATTATATGGTTTCCAATCCCATTTCCTGCCAGTATATCTTTCTTAGGTCCGTAAGGGTCTAATGAGCACTGTCAAACTGAACTGTACTAGGTGAGCTACTAGCAGTGCAGCTGGACAAACCGGACCAAACAGCTTCCAGTAATGAGCATCCTGGCCATCAGGGGACAAGGTCTCCACCCAAAGTTAGAAACTTCAGAGAAACCCTGAGGTGAATGTCCAAGCCTGCCCCTGGGTAACATCATACAAGAGTCAGAACTGCTTAGAAATGACAAATTTCTTTGGAGCCTCTTCTTTCAAAAAGCCTGTGCAGTGCTGTGAACATGCATGTCATCACTTCCCTCTGGGAAGGCGGGGCTGCATTTTGTTGTTTTGTTTCAGGATTCGCTGACTTCACTGCCTGAAATAATAAACCAGATGGAAGCTCTGATTTTATAGGACAAGAGCAGTATGTGAAAGTTAACAGTGGAGACAAAGCACTGTGGCAGTGAAGGGAGATGACGGGATGAAGTTCAAAGGAGGACTCCAGGCTGAATAGAAGGAAGAGTTGACAGAATCTGTGGTAAAGGGGAACAGGGAGCAGTAATGAAGACAGGAAGATGTCCGAGCACAACACAAGAAATAGGGAAATGAAACAAAGAAAAATCTCTCTCTGAAAGGATGGTGCCTTTCAAAGTCAGGCACTTATGGTTTGCTTAACAGAAAGAATGATTTCACACCCATTCAAGCAGCTACACTTCTCTCCAGGGCTGAGCACAGGTTCACTCACAAGGTAGCTCCAGCTAGGTGTGGGTGCCCAGGCCAGCACCCACAGCAGGCCTCAGCAGGAAGGTGGGAAAGGATTTTTCAGGTCTCTTCTCTACAATTAGCATTTAATGATCTTCTTAGCAAGAAAAAAAAAAGTCGATGAATCTCCAATATATTTTCACAATACATGGAGTACAAGTGGTCACTGAAAGCCTAGCCCTTTCAATCAGCAGTATACCCACAAAAATTCTTTGCAGTTCTAATCAAGAAGATCAGAGCACCTGCCAGTTAGGCCTATGCAATTACTGTATTTGCACTTAATATAATGGGCATTATATAGTAACATTACAGAAGAACAGGCATAGTACACATTTTTTTTAAAGACTGAGTGCCAAAACTCACAAATCTAAACAATTTTCAAGGGTCATCAATAAGCAAAGCTCCAGACGCTCCTACACTCAGAAAATGCAAGTATCATCATGATTGTCTACTTAGAAAATAGCAACTCCTGCTAACCTCTTCTAACTCTCTCCCACTTCCCTGAAAAACATTAACAACTGGAGTGTCTGCAGGATACTTAACTTCAAAGAGGCTGAGATAGTATATAGGGCTCATTTAGTCTATGTAAGAGGGAGAAAAGAAGTTACTTTTCAATTAAATGATAAGACAAACATTGCAAGGAATCAAGTCTTTTCCTTAAATTATAGTCCTAATTCAGTCATTACACATAATTATTAAATTTGCACAAAATTATTAGATAAGCTTTACTTACAAAAGAGAAATAAATGAAACTGCCATTGTTTGCATAATTATTTAAAATAAAGACCAAAAGTTCTCCTTGGTGTGCAAGTGTGTTTGTGAGTGCTTGTGTACAAATACGCATTGCAAATGGCTACATTTTTCAATACACTGAATAGCTAGTGGAAGGTGCCATCAAGTTTTGATAGGTGCTATTCACATGGAGCATCTTGGGTGATGTAGTATATATATTTGTGCTTAATCTAAAAAAACAAAACACTACAAAAAAGCAGAATTTGGAGCAATAATTGAGTTATTTTCAATAGGGAAGATCAGCGACACTGCAAACAATGTAACATTGCAACATCACAGCAGAATGCTCTAGATAGAACAGACTATAAGCAAATTTTCAGAACTCATCAAAGCTCTTACCTACCAATAAAAATAGACAGTAAAAACAACTCTCATTATGAACTCTGCCAGTAGGTCATATGCAGTAGCATATATATTCCCCTTATTGGAAACTATTTCTTTAACTAGTGGTAACAACTGTCACATTTGACAGGTGTAATCCCTAAGCATGTTGGAAATTTTATTTCTCAATTATCAGGAAAAGTAAATCTACTTCAAAATTCAGTTTTTCTTCCTCTACCTCTACTCCACTTAGTATTATGTACTTATACGTGAAATATGATGTACTTTAACAAGATTTTATAAAAGAAATCAAAAGAACAGCTGAAGAAGAATGCTTGCTGTGCAGAACAGTTAGCTTTCTACATCTTACAAAACCACACTCTTACATATTCAGTAGTGCACTTATTGTAAGCATTTAGATAGAGAGGGGTTCCTAGATACTGTTATGGATCTCAAAATAAACATTAAATGCTGCATAACCCTCATGTAAAGCAATGGTTATTCCTGTTTTCAGAGAAGCACAGCAAGCTGAAGCAACAGAAGCTGTACAATGGGCCGGCAGCTGCATTGAGAACAGACAGCGCAGGAAGACTGACAGCCACTGCGGCTGGAAGCAGGGCTGTCCAGCTATCAAAAGAGCTGACCAGCCTGGTGTTTTGAATCCCCAACACTAAAGTGCACAAAATTAAGCAAGCTGTTCACCGGCTGCAAAACCTCAGAGATTGCTGAAAACTCAGAGTGATAATCCTTGTTTATTCAGCAAGGTCACTTAACTGGAATGGGTAACACACCAAAGGCTCACCACAATTAATTGACACATTAATTAACAAACCATTAACCTCTGGCTTGCTTGATATCAGATGCTGATGGTCCTTGCGGACTCCTTGGTTGCCCATCGACACATCCTGCTGCAGCTCACAGGCTGTCCTGGGGACAAAAGGACTTTGCAGGAGAATTCATCAGAGAATCTGCTTGTGTAACAACTGTTTCAGCCTGTCTGTCACCAAATATCACCTTTAGCCCAGGATTTCAGCAGAAGGAAAGCAGCAGGCTCCGTTTGGAGCTCTAGGAAGGCAAAATGGAGGGTTCTATGGAAGCTAGGGACCAAGGGAGAATATTAAACATTCCATGTCTAATCGAGCATCTTTTCAAATTAGCCTGACTGCCTTATTTGCTCTATTCAGACAGAACAAAGAGCTGAAATGTTATAAAGCATCTGCAGCACTCGAGCCCAAAAGGCACCCTCCCCCTCCCGCCATGCTGGGCCATTGCTCTAACACTCATGCAGAAAGTAAACAGAGGCAGAATGGGGCACAAGCACCTCTCTGTTCTTCTTCCACCACACAGTGCTGGCAACATCCCTTGCCACGTGTCAGTTTCCAGCAGAACCACTTCCACCTAAGGAGTTTTTGGTGGCTGTGATTCCTTATATAGAAGACTTTCGATTCAAAAAATAAGGCTTCCCTTTTTAATCAAAAGAGTATCTCACCAGATAAACCCCCTCTAATTATTGTAAGACAAACAAGCCTCATTTTCAAATCAAAATGGGAACAAATGTGTCAAATTACTGTGGTGATTTGACTCAATTCAAGGCTAAGCTGTAAAAATCTATAGTTTATGATACATAGAGAGGGCCAGAGGCTGGAATGATCTCATATGTCTTTTGCAGTTCTAAATAATTAATTTTATGAAACTTCTTTCCTCTGACACTTCACCTCTCCAACCTATATCTAACACTCCTCACCCCACCTAGGTAACATATGCCTGTGACCAAACCAAACCATGGAAACTACTGATTGAAAAGAATACATGAACAGCACTCCCTGATCCATCCACCACTGTGCCTGTTCCTCCCAAACCCCAGGTGGGTCACCAAAACATAAGCACTGGCCCTTACCGGTATCCAGTATAAACTGAAACTGGAGTTTTCCACAGAGCAGCTGGAAGAACCTTTTCTGCAAACAGGGCAAGAAAGTGTAATGAGTTCAGAGCAAGTTCTGTTTAATTAGGGCAGTATGAGCCATTGTAGCTTCTTTAACATCCTGATCGTTCCAGAAGTCCCCTTCAAAGCAGCCAGGCTCGCAGCAGACATCCTCTCACCTATGGAATGTTTTGCAATAATAAAGGAGAAACTCTTCTGCTTCTCTTCGTCCATTTTTCTACCAAGTGCATGTGGTTGAAAGGCCCAAGTTGAAAGAAAGGAAAGACTCCTTTGCAATAGCAGAGTAGTTTGGGAAGGTAAAATCAGAGCAGCCTTTCCCTCACGTAAATGCAACCTAGAAAGCAGACCATTAGCCTCTGCTATCCACTTGGTACCAAAAGTCATGAACTTCAGCAGCGAGATAATAGCACTGGCATCAGTGATCAATTCATTAAAGGATGTATCCCAAATTTTTGGTTCACTAAAGAGATTTAAAGAAACCCATTTAAGAAATGCCTGCTGATAAGCTCACAAGGAGACTCACAGAGGGTAAACTAAGGTGTGACTCTGATGTGCTTCTCCATTACCTGTGCCACTGCTTGCTCACCACACCAACATGCTCCAAACTTCCCTTTCCTTTCATCCCACCACATTCCCTGTACTTCTTTGGAAACCCTTTTGCTTTAATTTGTTTGAATTAAATAATCCCTACTGCTGCTGTAAAGAGAAAAGCAGCAAGGACTATGAACGTCTAAGCTAATGTTGATTTAGACAACATCAGGTACAAAAGGCAGATCTGTTTGTTTACATCCTGCACACTGCTTGCTAGCCACCTTAACAGCATCCCACATTACTGTCTGTGCTGGAACAGTCTCAAAATCTCTACAGGGTATCAGCCCTTTGTCTTAAGAGTTGCCATATGCTTTCTCTAACTGTGTTAGATTACAAATTGAAGATCCTATGCCAGAGCCTTTTAGAAGAGCAAGCACAAAAGAGAAGAGGTTCTCTTGATATCATATCCCTCAGACCCTACTATGTTGAAGAAGGAGGTCAGTACATGACCCTCTCGTTCCAACACTTGTGTGGAGGCTAGGAGGGTGTTGGACAAAAATTACGACAGAATATACAAAATAGTCTGCCTCTTTTTTCTATTCTCCCACAGACATACACTTTTGGATGCTGTTGGAGAATGGATACTTGCTTTGAGCCATTATGGCCACTCATGTTCATCTCACAGTTGGCAGCTGCCATCAACTTCTCTTCTCTTTGGGGAAAGCCGGATGCAATTTCTCAGCTGATGCAGTAAGCACCAAAAGGAACACTGTAACTCTCCCTGTCCTGAGCTAGGCCAGTGAAATGACTGAAGCATTGATCCTGACTTTGATAGTAAACTGTGACAGGTACACCACACTACCAGGTCTGTAAAAGCCTGAGGCTGAAAACAAATAATGACTTCAGCATTGCAGGAAAATCCAGCAAGTGATTGGGAACTCTGTGAGCATCTTCAGTTCCAATCAGCTCAGTGTGAGGCACTGTACCATTTGTCATGTTGAAGGAAACCCAATGCTCCTGAAAGTGGGCAGGCAGTGCTTCCTCATTCCCTTAGCCTCAAGGCAACAGAAATCTTTGCTATTTAATGGAGGTAGGAAGCAGAGAGCTGGAGAGCATTTTAAGATGGGTGGTCTTGTTTGAGCAATTCTCATTAAGCTGTACAAATACTCAGTCTGGCCAACCACTCCTTTCATGGCTGTACCAGCTGGTCACAAAACCTGACGTACAAAAGCAAATCAAAAGAAGTACTTTCCTGTCTGTGCAGGAACGTAAACTTATGGATAACCCACAAATGCATGAAATAACATCCTTCTAAGTCTCCTATCATAAGCATATGTATCTACATGTGCTGACAAATACATTCTTCCACAAACAGCTGCACATTTACATGGACTTACCATAAAATCACCAATCCACATATTGACAGGTTTACTGCCACATTTGCACAAAACTCCACTTGCACATAGTATCACAAGCTCCAACTCACCCATTTACACAAGCAGTGATGTAGACATGCCCTCAAACACTAATTCTGTCACTTCTCTTTTTTCCTCAATCAAACAGGCAGAGGCACAGTTACAGGCATATACAATTCTCATATGTAGCCCTGAAGACCCTTCTGAGCTACAGCCACTTTGCAAATTTCAGCCACTCTGTGTATGTCCTGAAATGAACTAAAAGGCTTTGCCAAACCCTGAGAAAGCAATGAGCATAGCTGTTAAAAAGATATTCAAATATATGTATTCTCTTATAATCACAGTCATTCCTAGTTAAATCAGAAAAGACAGAAATTTGCAGAAAAACCAATGCTAAAAAGGAACCTTGTTAAAACAGTGATGACAACAGACTGGCTTGCAGGAGAGCTCTTGGGTTGGAAGAAATCTGTAG
The DNA here is from genome assembly GCA_038380795.1 of Pyrocephalus nanus. NCBI lineage: Eukaryota > Metazoa > Chordata > Aves > Passeriformes > Tyrannidae > Pyrocephalus > Pyrocephalus nanus. Next base: position 41,980,974 of record CM076265.1, on the reverse strand, counting down.
GAACATTGCTCAGGAATCAGCTTTAGACCACATCTCACTTAATACTCACATTAATCTGACTAGGCACAGGACAGGAATATGCTAAACAAATTTAGTGACGTTCAGGTAGTAGCTTCTTGTCAGCAAGGGAGGACAACAATATCACAAGGATGGGCTGGATCGTCTTCAGGAATGGAAAAAGAGAAACGGTATGCTTGTTTTTGACAAGGAAATTCCATAGCCACATCCCTCATATATATCAGCAGCAACAACAGCTCTCCTGACAAGCCTGGCAGGCTCAGTCCCCTCCGCAGCCACTGTCCTCTAGTCATTAAATGGTCCCTGGTCATCAGTGAGGATGCTTGCCACTGGAGTATCTCCAGGCTTTCCAACATGCTAAAATTGGCAGTTTCTGTGGCAACCTCAGCCAAAACCTAGTTTTGTCTTGCCTTCATAGCTGAAAACATAACTATGCTGAAAAAGAAATAAAAGTCATGCAAGTTTTCATTTGCACAGAAATGACATCAATGTACTACAGTGAAGCTCTATTACATTAAGAATGAAGAAGCCTGGGATAGTTCCCCAGTTATGCTGGGTTATCAGATCCTGATAACTCCCAAGTCCATCACCATGTTTCCATATTGTCCCTGCAGATCAGGATGCTGGAGTCCATGTTCTTTGACCAGGTGACAAGGTGTCAACCACAGTGCAGGAAAAGTGATGGGGGCCTGATGAGCGAACTAGAGAGCCTGGTAACATACAGGGACGGAAGGACCACGGGAGCCCAACGCTGCAGGCTGTTTGGCAGGTTTTGGGCCGGGGAACCCATGGAGATCCACAGCAACAGTCCTGCAGGAACCACCCAGCCCAACCAGGTATGTCATTGCACTGGGAAGACAATCCAGCATCAAGGAGACAACCCAGCATCAAGAGCACTGTGCAAGAAATAGTTACTTTCTTTGTCTACACACCACTGAATTCAAACCCACCAGGCCCCAGAGCAGACACCATGAGCTACTGTCACCATGTTATACCTGGGAAAACTGAGGCAACGGTTCAATAAGTGATCAGCAAGAAAAAAAGGCACCAGGACAGAAAGAGAACCTTCACTTGCTCTGACCACCCACAGTAGTGCTTTAGTCAGAAATCTCTCTTCAACAGATGATTTGTCAAACAGCAATCCCCAATAATTTCTCTGGTATCTGGCCTGTATTTATTTTTGCCCACACTGGACCTCCTCATTAGCATATCCTTCATTGTTCCTGCACCTCATTCCTCTGGCCTGTGTCTGAAGATCTTCCTATTGTACTTCTGTGTGCCATCTACAGGCAAAGGTACTCCTCCTGCTTCTCTAAGCAGTGCCAAACAGCACTCTGATCATCTTCCATGCAGTCCCACACTATGCTGGTTCTTACCAGCATCAGGATTCAAAAATAGCAGAATGGGGAGAGGTATCACTACAACCACAGAGACAGTCCTCATTTCATATTATAACAGACAGTCAAAGAGACGCTAATATGAAGAAAAGGGTAGGCAAAAGACAAGAATCCATGGATCTTCCATTTGATTTCATTTCAGAGACAAGGATTTTTTTTTCTAATTTATTAATTTTTTCCTCCCCCTCTTTCTCAAATATATAGAAGAGCAAAAAGGATAATCTTGAGCTGGGAGCTCTTTGAAAACCAAAGGAACTGCAAAAGAAATTAGAATGAGTTAAATATTTATATAGTGCAGCTCTAATTAAATTAATAGCCCTGCAAATGTGCTGGGAAGATCAGCAACCTACCTCCATCCCCTCAACCCTCTTATTCTATTATTACTGCAAAATTTTTAGCTAATTACCAACACAACTGAAGCTTCAATTAAAAAGAAAAAGGACTATCAGGGAAAAAAAATCAAAAAAAATGGAAATAGTAATATCTTGCAAGGAAAAGGAAAAAAGAGTCGAACCATCTTTTCCAGCAGGGGTGTCATGAGGTAAATATTTGAGAACAGCATCTATCTTTCCATAAAAAACCGCTCAGATTCCTACTCTCCCTGGGAATTCCTGGAGCAGAATCACTGGGGAATCTCTGATAAACCAAGGCATTTCTGCATTTATATTCAGTATCTGTAACCAAACTTCTCTTCGAACCATCCCTCTAAACAATCAGTGCTATCCTAAGCAGGAGTGACAGATCTGGACAACTTCTCATTCTTCAGCTCTCTGCCATCTACTAGAACCCTGAGTTAGGCACTAACCTTTTCATGGATGCACAGGGAGCTGAGTGAGAAAGAGCAAATCTGCTGCATTTGGACATTATTAGATTTCTCTCTGCGGAGAGAAAACCAGGTTCCCAAGTCCTGCCCAGTGAGAATCCTCCCCATTAAACTGTAGAGCCTCCTTTATGCTTACATGCTTGCTTGCTCTCACTCTGCTCCCAAACATCATGAATATTTAATTACTACAGGCAGAGAGTCTTCAGTTACAGGCAGAAATTGCAAAATTATCTGCTGGCTACAGCAGACTGAGAATGCTACATAACCAGTGGCTCCCACAGGCAGGACATGTGCTACAGCCACCAGAATGCCAGACAAAAAGGGTGGCTCCCATCATTTCCATGTGCAGTCTGGTACTGTACTCCTGAGAACAACTATTAGCCTAAGTGCCAAGATTATGGATCCCAACAGACGCAAGCTAGACACTGGTGCTGAGCAACACTGTCAAGAGAAATAACCCTGCACAGGCACTTCAGGAAACAGAAAGCAGGAGCCTAATGACCTCCAGCATCAGACAGTAGCGGGGGAAAATAAAAACAAAGTGATTGAAGATCTCTTGAGGATCTGAGCACCTGAGAGGCAGTTAGACAGCACCAGATCACATAATTTTCTTTTGAGGATATAGTTCAAAGTCTTATTTTCTGATGTTTATCACAAAGCTCACAAATCATTTTATATGACTTCACAGAAATTCCAGGATGTATCTCCACACTCAAGATTCTAAACATCCCTTAATAAAAAGCAAGAAGATGTACAATTTATGTCAGTGCCCAAGTTCTCCACAGTACAAGTGTGTCTACACAGTACACACACTGCACCTTCCAGTGTCTCAGTTGCTCTCACCCTGGGGTTGAGAGAGGAATAACAAAGTTCTTCCTTGATATAGCATTACAGGGAATTCCCAGAACAGTCCTTTGTGTAAGGCTAACCTGCAACAGAGATTCTCTCCCTTTATCCCCAGCTGAGATTAAATGAAGTGATTTGCTCAAATTCATACAGACAGTTACAGGTGAAACCAGACACACAGCTAATAGCTTTCAACCCCTATTCTGGCCGTCAGAGACATGTCTTCTCACATCTGCCTGCCTGCCTGCCTGTTTCTGACCTAAAATACCTATGTGCATCTTGAGTGCAAAAATTATCTGGATCACTCACTTGCCATGGCTGTTGATGTACCACAAGTAACATAACCTCTAAGGCTTTAATTCAAGAAGGTACAAAACTAACTTGCAGAGAGGAGAAAAAAGAAAGCCGTGTAAATTTTTATTTACAATACCAACTACCTCAGATCTTCCCCTTACATCTCCACCTCCAGAGCTTCCCACTATTTACACGGCTCTAGCAAATAATGCACCACATCAGATGTCAAAAGGCCGCCTGTATCAAACCACAGGCCTCTGTGCTATACAGGAGGGTAGAGAAGAACTTTTCCATTGCCACCATCCTCCAAAAAAAAAAAAAAAAAAGAGTCAAGGTGCATGAAGGATATAAAAGACAAGAGAAGGACTTCAGGGATACATAATAAAAATATTGGGGGAATAGGATTCAGACACAAGAACAAAGTTCAGTATTTCCAGTCCATGTATCAGGAAAAAAAGATAGCTTTTTTATCAGCTCCAGAGTAAGCTAGCTACACTCCAATTTCTCACGAAGTATAACTAGCACTGGTTACCAAAACCTTGCACTGTCCATCAGACCTAAAAGGTCCAGAATACCATGTACTATCTGGAGAAATATCAAACAGCACAGTCAATGACAAAAAGAGAGGTAAAAAAAAAAAAAAAAGGAAGGGATGCAAGAAAAAATTAAATACAGAAAACCACTCAAGCATAATTTGAAGTAGAGGCCCAAGGTAGAAAGAGAGAAACTGAAACATCTGGAAATGAGGTGAATTCCGGTATCTCACACCTTTACAACAGGACAGCTGGGGGAGATTGCTTTCTGTCCTGCTCATAAAGGCTCCCAGTCTATCTTTTTGTTGATCTCTCTCCTTTTTGCTTTAACTGCTTCTTTTCACCAAAGATCTTGTTTTCCTTCTTGTCATCCCGGACTTTTTTTTCCCCTTTCTCCCTCAGAGCAGCTGTCACATTTACTAAGGTCTCATGAACCGCTGTGCTGTGGGTGCGTGTGATTAATTATACTGTTAGCCTTCATTAAGTCAGGGGATTGGCACTCTGGCAGAGAGGCAGCGGGACCAGAAGGAGAAGCTATTGAGAGCCAGCAGGATCTGCGTCCTGCGGTTTGTGTGTATGTTGGGCATGTGAGGCTTTTGTCCTCAAAAATAGCAGTATCTGAGTGGGTTTTGTATTCTTTGACAAACGGCAGAGCTAGAGCCTCACTACATGCAAGGCTCAGTTAAAAAAAAAAAAAAACACACACACACACACAAAAAAAAAAAAAAACCAAACCAAAACAAACAAAACAAAAAAAAAAAACACACCCCAAAACACAAACACAAGATCCTGGAACATTTTACTACACCAAACAGCTTGCTGCTGTAAGCCTGCTTGGTTTTGTGCAGTGGAGACTTGAATAAGATCTCTGTACTGATCATAGCTTTGGTCCTCATGCTGCTTTAGAGTGTTAATCTATTCCCAGAAGGTGCAGACTGCTTTCCTTCAGGATCACCAAAACAGTTCAAATGCTTCTGTTCCATGCTTCCCAGAAATAATGCTTGGTCATTTAACAGCCTGGGGAAGGGGGCATTATGGGAGGCATTAGAGACTCTGTTTTGTTTATTGCATGGAACTAGCCTCTCTCTTACAAAAGGGCATGGGGCATGTTCTGATGCTCAAAGATCAAAGAGAAAACTCTTTTTCTATTAAACTTGCACATATTCATCTCAGCTGTTTTTACCTGGCTTGATCTTAACCCATAACTGAGACACAGATTTAAACACTTTATAGGATATGATAACTGCAGCCTAAAATCTCCAGAATTCTGCTAATAACTCTTTACTGTGCACAACTGAAAAGCATAGTTCCTAAAAGTTATGACATGTCCCCCATTTTCTTTGGAAGGATTTACTATAAATGTTGGAATTTCTCCTGAAAAGCTCTCCTGCTCAAAACACAGAAATTCAGTTTTTGACATGATTATATTGTGTTTTACTTGTCATTGATTACACTCTCTGCTAGAGAACCTAAATTTGGGAAATAGGGTAGTTTGGCCACTCTAGTTATATCATATGGTTTAATAAACAGAAAAGCAAAAATAAACCAATTTTCTCCAAAGCTGTTATTCTTGTTTTAGTCACCACTGAAAAAAATCAAATCCCAAATGATCCATCACACTTACGCAGCTCATTCTTTGCAATTTCAAGTCTCCAAAATTTGGTTTACTCCAAATGTAAATTTTGTTATATTGCAGAAGCAACTAGGAGTGCCACAGTTCCCATGGCCAGTGCTGTACCAAATCCAGGTGACTAAAGGTAATACCCAAATTGTGTCTTAATTCACTTCCGACTAGCCTCAAGGACCCCAGAATAAGCAGAATCCATTGACCCCATGTGGGCAAGAGGATACCAGATAGCTCTCTGGGAAAGGGACAAAAGTGACTCAACATGGGGAGCTTCAACAGATTGTTTGAGAGACAGAGAGATCAGATAAAAGTCCAATAGAGCAGATGCTGTAAGAGGATTAGAGCAAGCGGATTGGAAGCCTTGAGAATACAAAGATCATCAGACTCACGATTCCTGCTTAAACATAATCAGGAACAAGTATCCCAACTTCCCCTCACCACAAACAATACTCCACGTCCTTATTTGCTCTCTCCTTCCTCTTCTCTTTCTCAGTCTCTTTCTCAATATCTCTCACTATCATTTTATGTTCCCAAGAGGTGCTTAATGTCACATGATGGACCAGCACGAAATCAAGGAGAAGTTTGTATAAATGTGGTAGTATCCTATTAGGCTAGAAGCAGCAGGACTATGGAACCAGCCAAGGACATACCAAAAACCTCAGGTCCTGATAAAAGTTGATCTCAGGCAGGTGGTAAGAAGGAATGGCAGATGCAGGTCCCAAATGGCTGAGGCTAAGAACATAAATGATTTTCCAATCATACTACTGTTCAAAAACCTGCTGTTCACATGGCAGCTTCCTCTGTTTGTTATGCTACTTTCACCTTTCTTTTAAGTAATTCAAAGATGGCTGAAGAGCCCTCCAGCACCTACTGAAGAACTTCATCAAGTTACACAGTACTGTTTTTTATTCCCTTAGCTCAAATCTGTCCAGTCTGGGCTGTACTGAAAGCATTTAGCCCTGGGATTTTTCCAAATATCTTCTAAGTGGGTTTACAGCTGTAAATGTTGGTAAAAGATCACTACGCACTGAGCGTCAGCACTGGGAAGCTATGAAATGTATCCACAAAGTATGCATGTTTGACATTTGCTTAACTTGTCAATATAAGCCCACAGGCATCCAAAATCACAGCAAGAAATATCATGCTATTCATAGGACCAGCCACCTTATGGAAAGCACAGAGTTTAAGTGAACAGCTGTGTATACCCTATAGGCTGGAATAAAAAATCTTTTCCAAAGTTGATTATGAATCAACTAATAAAAAAGTTTGTATGTAATTCATGTGCTGTAAAAACATCTGAATTAATCAAATAATTGGAAGCACTACATAAATCTACCCAATTCCACACAGAGTAAATCATGTCATCATCAGTTTTATAGTATCTACAAAACAAAACTAAACCAAACCAAAATTAAAAAAAAAATAAAATAAATTAAAAAAAAAAAAAAAAAAGTCCAGAAGTGCTGGTTGTTGAAATGAATCATGAAGTCAATCTACATTGGCTCCATGAACATAAATATGTGCATGCACATGGATGGCAAATCACCTCTAGCTAATGTCACAGGTAGAAAACTTTCTACATAGTAAGCCATAAGTTCTGGAATGGAAAACTTCCATCTTCACTTGCATTTTGACACACCATTCTTAGCTCTGCATACTGCCTCTAAACTTCTTACAACTCCTCCTTATGCTTTCCAAACTGATCTGCAGTTCAGGTCACATATGGTCCTCCTCATGGTGTATCCTCCAGGCTATTGTCTATCCCCCTTTTCTCCTAAAGTCTGGTTTTTTGTGCTTGTGAGCATAAGCAAATACAAGTAGATCATCACTTCCATATTCAGTAGAAGTCATAAATCACCACAAACTCTTTCTTGTGGATGCTGAACTTCAGTCCCAAATGCAAAAAGTGGCTTTGCCCAGAATCAGCAGAAACAGCCACCTAAGCCCTGGAATTCCTATAGAATGCATCCCCAGATTTACTCTCCCCAAATTGACCCTGAGAACATAATTATTAGTCCCAGTAAACGAAATCCAAGTACTGGGCTGTGAGAAGGAGGAGGGAAGAAAGGAAAGGGAAACTCTGCCTGACATAAATGATTCTATCCAGAACTTCAATTATCTTGAATGATACAAGATTTCCAGCAATGAGGAAAAGTGTCATGTACTTTCCCCAGCCTTGTTTAGCTTCCAAATAGCAAAGTAAATCAGTAATGCAAGGAAAGCTGTAAATCTCAGTTTTGACTGTGCAGAGACATTCTGGGAGGTTAACTCTGGTATTCAATCCCTTAGCTTCACAGTTCCTTCTCCTCTTTTGTTCCTGCTCCAAGGTCAAAACCTCAGTTATTTTACCACACACACATATACTCTTTTCACCTTTACTTTGTAAGAGCAATGCTTGTGGTACGGAGTCACAGGCTGCAACACCCAAGGACTCTAAACAAGTGGCATAAGGAAAAGCATAGGACAGCCACTGTTGCTCTACGACACCTCTGCCTTAAGGAAACAACTGCTTAGGGACTTCCCTATCTGTCCACTTCCAGGTTTCTCCACTTCCAGTTTTCTCCACAGACTGCATCTAGACAGGCCAGAGGAACTATGGTTGATATTAGAGAAATGGGTGATTATACACTCACTTGACTCTGAAGGCAAAACACACATCAGGTGGTCTCTGCAATCAGCCTGTTTGGCCCAGGCCCATCCCTTATAGGAAGGAATTCAACTGTGTACCACAATGATTCAAAACATACATATGTCACCTCAGCTCTGCATATCACCTCTGCTTACTCACCTCTTCACTACAGCTGCTGCTGTTTGGCCTTTGCCCATAGAATAAAGAATAACCAGGTGCCATGGTTTTCCTCCAATCAGCCCCAGTGGCCTGTTGGGTTCTCTTTTCAGTCCCAGCAGTGGGGTTGTGTGGCTGCATGCCTGCAAATCCTGGCTAGCTTTCCCCTCCAATCCCTCATATCAGCCCACAGTGAATTTGCCATGACAGGCTTGACACGTGGCTGGAGGCAGGAGAAATCCTGGCCATTACAAATAAGCCCTCAGCCAGACACAGGCTTCTCTTCCAACAGACTGAGAAAGGAGAAGACCCAGTCCCTGCTACTGGTGTACATTTGCCCCCTAGCTAAGATGACCCAGTTTTCCTTGCTAACCATGATGCTGCCATGCACAGCAGAAACACCCGTACAGCACTCCAAGGGCTGGCCAAAACAGCAACATTATTGCCACAAATTTGAGACTGACAACAGGGAAGATTCCACTGCTCTAACTCTTACAGCAACTGAATGGAGAGGATTGAAGTAGCCACTGCACCCTTGTCCCAGACTGTCATTTTGATGAAAAAAGTACAGAACAAGGAAATAAGGGTAAAGAAAGAGAAGAAAACATCAGCTAGATAGAGCAGCAAAAACTGAATGCAATGGAAGTAAATTCAGCTCCCTTGTTGGGATATACAACAGTCACCCTTAACTAGTGAAGAAGTTATTCCTTCCAGTGCAAAAATATAAATTAAAGACATCTTTCCTTTAAGAATAAAAACTGTATTAAAAGCAGAGGCAAGCAGTGGCATTTTACAAGGCAGGTATGCTTTCAACATAAAACTACAATAATCAGTGTAAGCAGAATTTCTGAAGATATGACTTGGTAGGGCAGTTGATGAGGGACCAATTAGAGGAAAGTAACTGAGATAGCACAGCAAAAGGCCATTTTGTTTTGAATTTAGAACTCTGCAAAGTGCTTTGCCAATGTACCCAAACCTGACCCAATCTTTGAGCCTTTGATAATTAAGCTCTCTCCTACATCACTCAGTCTCGAACTTAACCATCCCTGCTATCATGTAGTTCAGGCACCTGAAACATCCGCCAACTGCTCAACAACACAGCGATGTGTAAAACATCACAAGAGCAAGCTTGCATTTAATGAACTAATATTTGGCCTGTGAAGCCCAGCATCTCAGAAATGAAGTAGTGCATTAGTTTATCTGCATCTCTGCTGATAATTTGCTTTATGTTCTCCAGGAAGCTTTTCTTTTTCTGGATGGGAAGTAAAATAAAAAGATACTTTAAAAAAAATTAAATAAATAAATAAGAAAGAAGAAAACAGAGGAAAAGGAAAATAAAAAGGAAAAATAAAATAAAATAAAAAAGAACAATGCATTTGGCAGAGGGATATCACTCCTGAACTTCACTATCTTGGAAGAGAGAATGAGACAGCAATTGGCAAATAGGAAAACAGTCAGTCCCTTTGATAACAAGAATGTTGTCTCCAATGACCTGCTATGATGAAAGGGAAGTATTCCTGAGACTCATCTGAACTCATCTGCTTTTAACCACGGTGGCAGGAGCTGTGCTGACAGACTCCCATCTGCTGGCAGAACAGATACCACAGAATATACATTAAAAAAACCTGCAGTATTGGGAGAAAGTTATATACGTGGGTATGTATACACAGATCTCATCTAAGGCTGGCAAGCATGCTAGGGATCCCCCAGGAAATTCTCATCCATCCCTAGTACTATTACTTTGCAGTTGTCAGATAGAGGGCTTATTTACAGCTTGAGGGGAGGACTTCAATGAACAGCTCTAAATAACTCAGTGAACCATGAACAATTCTCTTAAGTAAGACCCCCAGAATCTATCCTGAAACCTTGGCAATAATAATACCTGAACTTCCCTACAGAAATTTTTTTTGTTGTTCCATTACTCACAGGGGAGTGAAATGGTTGCAACTTTATCAGCCTGTTGCTGAACTGTCTTTCCGTAAGTAGTTCTTATCTACAGCGTCTCTCCACCATCAGTAGTTAAGTCTCTTAGTACCCTGCAGCCTTCATTCACATCAGTCAGGTTAATAAACCCCTTCAGAGTACAGCCCCAAGTCTTTTTTGATAGCTTCCTCTGAAGCATGATGTACATATAAGCTCTAAAGATTTTCCACAGGAGACCATGATGGGAGATAGGCTTGCAGAGAATGAAGGATTCTTTATTGCCCTGTTGAAGACAGAAATCTTTAGCTGCAATTTACTGAACAGTAAGACATGCAAGAAATAAAATTTGTCCAAACGCAACAAACAGCAAATGACCCAATCTGGGCACCTATCAAGGGAAAAAAAGACTTCAGCTCAACAGCTGTCATGGCAGGACAGGAGTTATCACTGCCAGTAACAGACTACAAATTACATGGCAACTGTGTATGAGAACATGATCTTACAAACTCCAACCTTTGACAAAATCCCTACTAGATTCCACAATCTCTTATCATTCTGCGTGGTAGTTTGTACTGAACTGAACCAGCAGAATTCAGTCTACAGGGCACAGAAGGGTAAAGCAGGAAATCTCTTCCTGCAGATCTGCTGGGAGACCTGGCTAAGCCAGTTCCTCTTCTTGTGCCTGGGTTTCACTGCACACAGAGCAGGCTCACAACACATTTTTATGAAGCATTTTCTATCACAGGGATTTAAGTCATTCCTTAGAGTGTTAAAAAGTATGACACTTGCCTGTTTTCATATCAAATGAGGCCCTATTCAGGCCTTTTATTACCTAGTTTGTGAGCAGCAAAAGCAAAATAAACGTAGCAAATACTTGTCTTGCCCCCTCTATACAGGAGAACAAAATAAAAAGCTCACATGAAAATCTCCTCTTGATCAAAACAACCCTGCATCTTTCCTGGGATTTTGTCACTGTGTGGTTGGATCACGTGGCAACAGCCAGAGAAAGCAGGAGCTGAGCTCTTTCACAAGCCATGGCTCGGCATGATCGTGCTTCGGGGGAAGCACTGGAGGGCCCAGGCAGCTCTGAACAAACCTGGTCTTATCCGAAAGGGGGCACTGGTAACACACATCACCCAAATCTGCAGGCTACCAGGCATCAAAATGACAGAAAACTAATATTAAATTAAAATAACGTGTATTTTCTTGTTGTTCTAGCAATTTGATGATGTAAAATTAAATGCTGCCTTCTCCTAAACTAATACAGGTAAGCCCACTGCACTTTTGTAGAACAACGCATATTCCCTTAGCAAGGGATATGTAAAAGCTACCAGGTACCAGCCTTTGGCCAAAAGTGAGCAGACAGAGCAGTTTGCTAAACATAGATATTACAGATCCTGCCCACAGAGGCGCCTCAAGAAACTCTGTAGAGGTTCCTTACCAGCATGCAGAAATGCAAAGCTTTTCTGTACCACCTTCTGTAGCCAAACCAAACAGCCTGCACAGGACATTACTCTGAGTACTGAGACTTCTAAAACTGAAGTATCAGAAAAAGAAACTTGGACACAGTAAGTGCATTCACTGAGGGACCATGATGAGATTTGACCTTGTGGAGTAACCTATCTCTGTGTGTTTTCACTGAATACACTCAGCCTCTGGCTATTTCTCTGGACTCCTCCCTTGATCCTCATCCCTTACAGCTAAGGGCTATGACAAGCAAAGTAAGGTGTAAGGCCAAGTGAACACTTACAAGGCAGACTTCCAAGAGATAAAATACCAAACATGCATGTTTACAAAAACTGTATGTCCTAGAATTTGGGATTACAGAATTTCACCTGTAAATTTTGGTTAATCTTAGACACCTTTCTAGGTTAAACTCTGTGGAGTTTATTCTCCCATGTATCTCTTTTCTTTCTTTTCTTGAAGCCCAAAGCCACTTGGGCCAGAATCAGTTTTTTGCCCCCCCACTGCAGACTGGAACATTTGGTTTTGGCCTGCATACAGAACAGCTCTCATCCCAGTGCTAGACATGTAGGGGTTTTTTTTCAGATCTTGCACTAGGCTAGTGGTGACTTGGAAGTGCTCATCATCCATGCAGCAACTCAAGTTTAAGCTACAAAAGTCCAGTGTTAGTTCTTCCAAGAGACTGTGACATCTCATTCTAAGTACCTGACAAGGTCCCAAAAGCATGGCTGCTGTAGAAGATAACATTCAGGAGACTCATCAGTTTTCACTGTTCTCAGCAGCTCTCAAACTTGTCCACTGAGGACCTATTTCATCCTGAGCCTATGACTCAGCCCAAGGAGCCCCACTTGCCAAATTCCACAATAACCAGCTCTAAGTTTCTCTCTTTCTTGAGAATAAGTACAGCGCCTCACATAGCCTGAGCTACCAACACTTAAGAAATGCATTGGTTGTGTAGCAACAAACATGCTGCCATTCAGGAGCTCAAATCTGTGTACCCTGGCCAGTCATCACACCTGTCAAAGGTAGGGCTGGCTTCTCCCCGCTCTGTCAACACACGGCTCAAGAGAGGAGGGAAAGGAGATGATGCATTACCTGCCCGAAGCCTCAGGCTTGCAATACAGGTGGGCAGTTTTGGTTTCGTCCAGTAGAGGGCAATACTAACATAGGAAAGAAAAAGTAAATCGCAGCATTTCTTGCAATAAAATAAAGAAGCAAAGGAATTAAAGATCCTGATCTTACAGCTGTGAACACAGAACAAAGCACTTGGATAGTCCATTCCATCATAGTGTTCATTTCATCAAAAGTTCTTCCTCAGTTGGCCCTGTTTAGTGGAACACTGCCCTTCACTAAATTTTAGGATTTTTTTTCAAGTAGGATTTTTACTGTTCTGATTAAAACAGAGAAGAGGTGGTCTCTTCTGGTCATAGCAGAAATACAAACAAGCCTTTTTGGTTTTTCTTTAATAAAGAAACCCTTCTATCCCTCCTGAATTTAGTCTGCATAAGACCCAAAAGATCAATGCTTCATCATTCTCCCCAAACTAGACTGTTTGATACTGACCATTTCCTATAGACAAAGAGATAAAATATACCAGTATTCAAACGCAAATGTAATGGAGTTGCCTCATGTTTGTTAGGACCTGAAATTAACTTTCCATGAGAAAAACTGCCACACACATACTCATCACACATTTCTAAAGCCTGTGACAATACTGTCACAAATTGTGCTCTGATAGCATCCTTCCACACCAAGCTTCAGAAATTAAATCCATGTACTTCTAAAAAATACTTTTCCCCCTATTTTATAAATAAAAATCTCTGCTTCTATAACTGTTCCATCCCATGACTTCAAAATAATTTAGAAACATGAGTGAAGTCTCACAATCAATTTTTGCTTTTCTTATGCTCCAGCAAACACCCTTCTTTAGAGACTGGGAAGTTGAGGTACATGACATGACAGTCTCCCCAAGGTCATACATATATCTGCAATGGAAGAAAGATGAGAACGTTTTCTCTAGCTCCAGTCTTGTATTTTAACCATTTACCCATAGTGGTAATCATGTTTACTGGTGCAAGGTACTTTAGTTTCTTCTCTGAAGTTATCCATTATCCTCATATGATGGAGCTGAGAGAAAAGAGAAACTGTTTTCCTACTCAATGTGTTTTGCTATTATGTTTATTTGCTTATAAACAAGATATTTTCTACTCTATTGTTCATTTTATTTACTTTTTCTTCCTCCTCAGCAAAACCACCCAGAACTCTTTCTAGACTTTTTTAAAAATCAAATAATCTTCTTCATAAGTACTTGTCAAGCCAAGTCCCACCATGACTTAAAAAATAGCTTACTACATATTACAAAAATAGTATATTTATTTAAAAAAAAATATTACACACATCTCAGTGCTAGCCAAGACTAATGTACTGAAATCAGTGCAGAAAGATCTGTTAAAACCAGAGAGAAACACAACTTTTGCACCTCAGAAAACATACAGGTAAATTTGCAGATCTTGGCCCAAATTTCTATACCGATTCTTAAGTGCCTAGCTTCCTTGGACCTATGTGGGAATTCCACCACATTGTAAAAGTCAGATAACACACTTCTTTGTGGATATGAGGCTTACTTCTTCCTCCCTCTCCCTTGCAGATAGGCAGGGCCAATTCTACAGCACCTTCAGAGGTGTGAACTCTCTCAGTCTATCTGCTCTATGTAATGATGACTCTAAAATTACAGCTATGTTTATGGTCACAATTTTCTTCTAAGTCAGAAAGAGAAATTAATTTAGGCACAGGTTAGGTATAGTCATGCACTGGATAGAACACACAGCCATGACAAAGCCTCTTGTACACAGACACAGAGTCACTGCACTTCCCAGTCATATAACAGTGACAGCCTATTTACCATTACTCCCTGCATCAAGACTGAAAAAGAACAATTTCACTACCTGCTGCCATGGATGATTTTAAAGTTACTGTCACAAAGCACAAAACCAAAGGATCCTAAAAGCCTAGGAACAAGGAGGCCTGGATTGTGTCCCATGACTCATGGCTACCCCAAAATGCTTGCCTTGGCTTGTCACCTTGATTTTTGTGTCTCACTTTCAAAATGAGGATAATGACAAAACCACTTCCTTAGTAGTGACAGTCAGACTTTGAAATACTCTAGTTTATTACTGGTGACATCACATTATGGAAATATGATATAACATTAAAGAAAGACTGGACATGGCACTTTGTGCCATGGTCTTAGTTGGCATGGTGATATTCAGTCATTGGTTGGACTCAATGATTTCAGAGGTCTTGTCCAATCTAACTGATTCTGTAATCATGCTATCAGAGAACAGCAAGGACAGGATGCACAGCTGTTAGAGTCAGAACTGACCACTAAGCCAGTTAGGCCACTTTCTTTTAAGCTTTGAGAGAAGATTTTAGGGCATAGGCACTTTAAGTGCTGGGAAATTTTCTGACCACTAACACCCCTGAATCTTGGCACCCTATCCCTGTGGTGAACACTTTGGCTCTAGAAGGGATTTAGTGATGGTATTGCTTGCTTGAGGGTGACAGGTTTGTTTATAACAAAAAAAGCTGCTAATTTCAATGAGGTATTTTCCTCAACCTGTATCATCAGCATTTTCCCTCACAGCAAATTAAAGTTCCCTAAGTAAGGCTATAAGGATGGGGTAACTGTGTTGTCCTGTGTAAGAGGCTGTGAGACAGCACCAGTCTGTGCACTGCAGAGGAAGGGAGGGGAGCTGGACAGGAGAGAGAGGTCTCCCTGACCCTCTGCACGCTGACATGCTTGGTCACTGTCACCACATGAGATGGTGCCCAATTGGGATTATCCTCCTTGTCATCCTGCTGCACCATAATGCTGTTAATAACAAAAAAAAAATAGCTGTAAGTTGGAAAAGAGGCTCAGAGTTCTCCAGATCATCACACAGTGTATATGGGGCAGCTTCTATATCACTCACAAAAGCATGCAATCCTAAAGCTAAGTAAGGTGATTGCAGATATCAAGCAGTCAGGAAGCTTTCTTAATGCAGTTCTGCAAATGCACCTTGATTCAAATATGGAGTCCATCAACCAACCCCAAGCAGGGCATAGGCACCCTTCCTTCTTATAGCATGAATCTTAGAAATAAAGCAGTCACTCACCACCTCAGAGCTGCAACCCCACAGTCCAGACACCCTGATCCTGCTCTACAGTCTTGGACCTTTCGCCTCCCTGCTCACCCACCCTGGCCCAGCTCAGCCAGCCCACTTCAGGACACAGCCATACTCCCTCCAGAAACCCGACCAACGTGCAGCAGCCCACACCCCCTTCCCTACCCTCTTGATCTGGCCCATCACACCTTAGCCAAGGCAGCCCAACCCAGCCTCCCATCCAGCACATCCCACCAGCAAAAGAAACTTCACTCCAGATATCTGCTACAGCAGGGAAATTTGAGGGCTCTATTACAACAGGGAATTTCTATGAACAACTCACACGTACAGTATGATCTTCTTTTCATTTGAGTTTTGCCCCCTTTCTGTATGAGACATTTCCTTACAAACTCATGATCATTTCCTAAACAAATATTACCATGTTTTTTAGCCAAACCAGTTTCTAGTTCTCTTGTCTCCCTAAATATACTGAGGCCTTTATCTACATAATACACACATATTTAATAACTACTTTGAAAACTGCTCCAAACTTCATTGCTTCAAGACAGATCATGCAGTTTGTGCAAAACCTAATGCAAAGATTGCCTTAATCAGACTCACATTCCAGAAGCCCAGATTCACAAGTTGCCTGGGCCTTACCAGGACAACCTAATGCTAACTATAAAAATCAGCTAGAAAACTATGTTCTGAGTTTGAAGTGTAGAATACATCTAAAATCATGGACGTATCTCATTCTGCAAGCTTCTCTAAATTTGCCTTAAAGAAGCAACTACATTTACACACATACACACAGATATAAATAATGTAAGTGCTTGGATATGCTGCCTTAACTTAGGACGCTAAGGCAGAACAATATCTTTAAATACAACATGAAATAGATCAACAGCTGAATGAACCTGGAACAAAGGACAGGTGTCCACAGCTAATAAAATACAGATCTTAAACAAATATTGTGAAAGGCCCTTTGTGTAGCTTTTGTATTTTAGCATTTACTCTAAATTGTCTATAAGGCCAAGAGGGACAAATGGTAGGGTATATTTAAGAAGCATGATTTATCTCCCTTTTAATTTTTAATTTCCTAGTAAAAGTGACAGTGTTATTGCTAGAAATTCACTTGCTCAGGGGCATTTTTATAGTCTCCAGCTTTGCATGAATTCTCCCTAGAGATCTCAAGTTCCCCTGACTCTCATCTAGTAAACATCTGACTAAACTGCCTATTAGACAATAATGCCCTCCAGCAAGAGGGGAAAACGTGGCTCTGCTCCTCTGCTGTCTTCCCCCTCCAACCTCCCAGTCCCCAAACAGTACAGACAAAACTGTAACAGCCGCCTGTTCTGGGGGAAAAGGCAACACAAGTGAAGCCTGCTTAAATGGGAATTTCACAACTGTTTCCTAATGTTTTAGGCTACTTGTCTTTCCTTCCTGTCTGGCTAGTAAGAACAAGCCAGACCACTGCGGGGTTAACCATTTAGCTCCCATAGCCCAACACACATTCCACAAACTGGCAAATTCAAAGCCCTCTAAAGGGGACTGGAGATGACACAGCAAGAGACAAATATCAAACATGCCCCGAAAACACAGAAACCAACCCTGCATTCCCAGTATTAAATGTTCTCTGGCAAACCCAGCCTCACACACAAAAAGGATTCCTGCTGGCCTCTCATCTGCCAGGGCTTATGTATCAGCGCAGGAACCCAGCAGGAGAGAGTCAGTAGGGCTCTCCCCATCCTTTACCCTCCTGCAAAAATAACACTTCTCCAAAGGACTGAGTATTTTCAAGAGGAGGGAAAACCCTTGCAGAAGTGAGGACAACAGCAATAACTTTTCCACAGCTCTGTAGCTGTGCATGGGGATTTTCCTGCCAGCAATTCAAACATTTGCATCCCAAACCGCAGTTACCATCACCATTCCTGAGCAACCTGGTATTGGGTGCATTCCCTCTCTGCAGATATGCACTTTCCTTCCCCTCCCTGAGAGAACTGCTCCCACCGAGAAGCTTCAAACAGAACGCTTTGGAATTCAAAATTTTTTTTTCTCTGCCCTACCTTGCTGGAGACCATCCAGGATTTACAGTTCTGAGGATGAATTCTTCTCTCTAAAGTAACAGCAGTAAGGGTAAAGGAGCAAGACCCACAAAAATAAGCTCAGAATCTAGCCACTAGCTCTCTGTGCCCTGGATCAGCCAGGAACTTGAATGCTGCATGGAGAGTTGCTTTGCTCAAGGGAAAGAAAAGAGTGTGCTTCATGCAGCAGGAAAATCTCTGGCTGGTAGTCTCCAAAACAAACAGCACTGGGGATGAAAGAACTGTGCCCTTTACACTGCTCTTGCAATACACATTTGCCATAATCTTCCCAACACACACTTCTACTAAGCTCCACAAAAAGAAGAGCACTTAAGACATTTCAAATTTAACAAAGCAGTATGCATATGCATTATGGTGCAGCAATGTGGAACAGAACTGGCAGTGATTCAGACTTACTGAATCGGTTATTTTATATCTGATTTCAATTATTCTGCTATGCAAGGAGGTGAAGGTCACAGAACAATTTAGTGGCAGGGCTGCAGATCACTCCCAGGTGACTGACAACAGCCCTCCTCCCCTCCAGCCCTGGCCTATCTTTTAACTACCAAAGAGCACAAGAGTCTCTTATCAGCAAGTGACAGATGCAAGTGGGTCTCTGGGATCGGGAAAAAAAAAAAAAAAGAGAGAGAAAGAGAGGGTCTCCCAGGTTCTGAGGAGGATGAGAGGTTGCTGGGGATATCACTTTTCACTATCTACTATCCTTATTTTTCATTAGATTACACAGACCAAACACACTTGGTTATTAAGCAAAAAGGCACCAAGGGACCCAAAAAAGACAAATTAATTCCTGATTTATAAACAGAAAATGCAATAACCATAACGAGAAATCAGCATATTGCTCGTATACTAAACGATCATTTCATAGACAAAACTGGGAATAAATCCAGGAACAAAGAATAAAAGCAGAAGGGCTGTGGTTGTAATGCTGGAGGTCTAATCCACAAAGGAATAGTATGGAGAGCACTATTAATTCATTTGCCTGGAGGAATAACACTATCACCGGAAAACAGAGTATTTAGACTCAATGTATAGAAGGTCTAACCGAGGCCAAAGGTTTTCACAATCTTAATATCCACAAGAATTTTCCATGTATGTACATATACTTTAGTATGAGTACATGTGTGCGTAACGTTTTTAACCTCTCACAGCATCTTCTGTTTCTCTAGTCCTCCATTCTCTCACACCTCCACTGGTGAACCAGACTCCTGTTTGCAGCCTTCTGTTATTCCATGCTGAATTTCCTGCACAGATCTACTACAGGGACCATGCTCAGACCTGAGTGCTGAGCTATGGTGAACTTATCTCACCTGTGGTCTAACTTAGAACTGAGTGCCAGGTGAGATGCACAGGGATCTGGGAAAAGCAGTTTGCTCTTACAGGACTGAATTCTGGAAGTATGACTGAAATGAGAAAAAGCTCAGGGCTAAGGAAACAGGAACTGAAGTAGTCTGACTTCAGTCAGCCAGGCTGTTGCACAGTAAGGATATTGAACACTACCAGTCCTAATACAGAGCCCCAGAGGATACCACTTGTTACTGAGCTGCATTTCGACATTGAGATCTTGTCTGCAACCCTTTGGATGCAGACATGCAGCCAGTTCCTTATCCATTGAATAGTCCATCCATCAAATCCATATTTACTGCTTCAATCACTAAAAAACTTTTATAGATAAAACAGGAAAAATGGCAATTAGAAATGGTACAAAACCCTGATTAATAACTCATATTTGAAAATAATTTAGAACTGGCATAGCCTAGTAGGCAAGATTCATCTGGGCCACATCTACAATGATCTCATCTCCTCCTCTTTCTTAGAAAGACATTAAAACTACAGTGTTAAAAAGCGTCAAGGGAAATCCACCGGGGTATTGACTCTACCTCTGCTCTCTTCTCTCTAGGTCCTCTCAACAGCCCTTAATCCCCCCATCCAGGATCCACAACCTGTCCTCAGACTACAGCTCCAGCAGTGCTGAATGCAATTACTGTAATTGATGTGCTGCTTTTGTTAAAACCACAGTATCAATAAACGGGAGTAAAACAAGCTGCTATGGAAGATGCAGGAAATTTATTAGAATGAATGCATGCAGTGGCTGGCATAATAACTGTTGATGGCCCATTCATAAATCACAGCTGGATTCTTTGGGAGACTTGTAACTCCCAGGCGGCTTCTCTCATAAAATTACAACAGTATGAGGAAACAAATGACAGACTGCTGTTAAAACCACAGAAAAACCTTTGCTATGCTAGTCGCAGCCTGAAAAGCTAACAAAAATTCATAAGCCTAAGCTACCAGGCTCAGAATCAGCTAAAAAACCATCATGAAATGTCAGACAACAAGCTCTCTCACCTTCTTTTCCACACGAACGGAAAGTCACACCTCAGACTCACTTTGACCTCTCAAGGCCTGAAGTTTTAAGAGAGTCCAGCGACCCAGAAAGCAATCCAGTACCTATCAAATGTCATCCAGCACTTCAGAAGCACCCAGTCCCTGCAAAAATACCATGCACCTGGCCAGCACATTGAGACTGCTGCACCCAGCACAGCAACCCAGGGCCACTAAGGGAGTTATCACAGTACATGGCAGCCCTTCCAGTCCTGGTGTCAATGGGACTGCATGCAGGTTGTGGCAAATGACCCAAAAGCTCAGCCAACCAGGTGAATGCCATCCTGCTTTCAAGGTGGCAGACCCATCCAGAAGCAGATCTCCACCATCTTCTCCTATGCTAACCCTGTGGCATGGTCAGCACAGTCTTTGCAGTAGCTCACGAGCAGAAATGCTGCACTGTTTCACCTGCCCCATGTTCTCTCCAGGGCAGTCACAATGGTCTTGTTACCAAGGTCTGTCCCCAGCACACTCTAAAATGGAAACATTAGGCTGGTGATGCCCTGGCCCATTCCCTCTGGCTTTCACAAACCACTGGGATGTGCAAGGTCCCTGCCTACAAGATGCTGGTAACCAACTATCCCATTTCAATCACACAGATGAACTATCAAACTGGGGCATCAATTTGGGCTCCTGTCTGAAGCCCTGGAGTCCTTACCTCTTCTGCATCCCCTTTCTCCCATACCCATATCTGTGGCATCTAATCCATGTCTGTGGTGATGAGAGGGAAAGAAGAGAGGGCCTCATAGATAACAACTGTTCCATGTAAATTTATAATGGCAATAAACATGGTTTATTTTTACGATTATTTATTATTGTGCTTATAAATGTATAGACTGGCCTGAGGCATCATTCCATTGTATTAGGGGTTGCTGCTGCTGCTGCTTCCAGCTAGGGGTGATAAATAGCACCTCCTACGCAAGAGACTCTGGAGACCTCTTGTTATGCAGTTTTTTTAGGACACTACACTGTTTTAGGATCATGTCCATGCACTGTAGCCTCACAAGCTGTAACTGCTACATCCCACTTCAAAGCCTTCTCCTATCCCTAGGGTACTGCCGGAAATCTCTGTAGGGTCCTGCTGCAGGTTGATGCTATGATGGCCAAATGTCCTTTCAATTTGTATTCACAAGCCAGTCTCTTTCTTGGGGGGTCCATCTCACAAATTATTAGTCTGGCTGGCTGGCTCCATGAGGGCCATGCAAGTATTTCCAACTGTGCAGCACTGTTCACTATACCACAAAATACTGGCTTACCCGGCAAGATGAACTCACTCATGGCTGCTTGTTTCTCCAGCACCTGTTACAATAACACTACTATTTTGGCACTTTAACTGCATCTTTAATTACAGAACTTCGTAATGCTTTTTAACAGCATCATCCTCACTTTCCTTATGGGAGGAAATAATTCACAAAAATCAAAAAAAAAAAATGTAAGTCACAAAATAGGAATGAGAAAAAGTTTCTTCAGTTGCTCCACAGTCAGGATCTACTAGATTATCCCTTAGTATATCTCACATCCAAGAAGATGCATACTCTGAAGATCTCACAGCATAAACTTAATCCCGTTTTATAAACCATTATCCATGAAGCCAACTCACAGGAATGGCAACTCACTTGACTCAGGTCCCACAGCTATTTGGTGTCAGAATCATTTAGTTTGCAAAAATGCCAAGGAAGATAAGTAACACCATTGTTGTCTTTGCTGTTACAAACAAAAAATGCCAGTTAATAGCAAAAAGCTCAGGAATAGGTACTAATAGCTGTAATTCCTGTTTAATACATAAGCGATAAGACCATACATCTGCCACCATATCCCTTACACAAGGGTCTTTTGTTATTTTGGGGATTATTAAAATCATTTCTGTTTGGAGATCTGATGTATGCAGGCCACTTTAGCCAGAGATTTACACTTTCCATTAAGGCAAGAGCAATAGGCAATAGTCACAACAGAAATATCACAAAAAATGGACACAGTAAATCACGATGCATATTTATTGACAGGGAAAAGAAAAAAAGTGTTGATGCCACAGGCTGCCTCCCAGGTGGTTAGTACCTGACAACATTCACACATTGAGCACACAACATACACTCCTAAGTTACAGTGTGCAACTCTGATCTGAAAACTGAGGCTCCAGAGGCAGTGGCTATAGATGCTGTGCATCTCATACATACAGCCCAAGGATGCAGTGAGTACTCAGTCAATAATAAATAACTGTAATAGATTTGATCAGGCTTGAAAGTGCTCACTCTTTAAAACTACCCCCACTTAACTTGAACTCTAATCCCTCTGGTTTGTTTTTCCCTTTCCTTCCATGATGCTTGCTTTGATGTCAAAAGTGAAGGAATAAGGACTTCCAGTACCACTGCCATCAAGGTAATAGATGTGATAGACTCAGGCTTACCACTGGCTATGTTATTGATTAAAATTTGTCAGAAGATGCTTTGGAAAGGCTGCAAGAGGCTTCAAATGGCGGGGGAGGGGGGGAGGGGAAGCAGGGCAGGGGAAGAGAGAGAGAAAGTAAAATGTATTTCACTCCCAGAAGTGTATTTCAAATGACTGAAGGTCAATTATCCCAGCAATTTACAGCCAGTCTCAACAATATGGCTTGATTAGAGAGTATAATACAATAGGGGAGTTCTCTTCACTCAATCTCCCCACATTCTCTTCTTTAGCACCAGGTTTGAGTGTCAGAAACAGCAGAAAATACAGGATGCCTATATTCCAGAATAAAGCAGCAAAGAAGCATTTGTCTGTGGATTTTGGCAAGTGCAGACTTAGCAAAACATATGCTAACTAGCAAGCATTGCAGAAGTGTTTAAAAAAGCTTGAAAGACTGAATTGGTGACAAATCAGCAAACAGGAGATGGATCCTTTAATAATCAAGAGGGTCATTTGATTGGTGGGGATTATCAGGTATGAGAGGAAGATACACAGAGATTTGGCAATTGGAAAGTAGATTTGTACAGAAAAATTGATAATTTTGCACAATCTGTTTTTCTCTCACCTTCTCCCTCTCTCCTTCTGCACCAGTCTGCCAGAGCTACGATGTTTGCCTTCCTCAGGCCACATCACCATTGCCAGAAAGCCGAACTTTGTTGCTTTTCAGGTCCCGTCACACTGAGCCACCCACCCAGCCTGACACCATCTTAGCCATCAGTATCAGGTCTTTTCCAGTTTTTCCTACTGACTAACTACTCTCAAGGCAGGTAGTAACAGTAGGTAACACATTCTGGATGGGTAAAGCAGCACTGCCAAGCTATTCTCAGCAGCAGCCAGATACACTGAAAGATAATGAGATGGTATATTATTTGTATCCAAGGTCACTCTAACTAATTGGTACCTTCCTGCTGCCCAGGCAAAGCCTTCTCACATACCCATGTCAACTTTAAAAAGGCCAAAAACATGCCTATGGTTCAAGTGCTTTGTCTGCTGATTACTGCAAAATGCACACACATAATGTCTTTCAAACTGTTAGGATTATAAACCTGTTAGACTGTACTTCTGCCTGCCCCTATGTTAACAGGGCCAATGAGTATTTTCTGCTCATTCTTTCCTCTCATAGGTTATCAACTGCTCACTTCCTCACTTCTCAGAGCACACTGACCCAGAGCACACCAATGTTTGATTTCAAATTGTTTCAAACTTCCATTCCCCCAAATACACAAAGCTGTCTTCCTCCCACAGGGGAGCAGAAGGGTTTAAAGCCCACCCTCATTCTCCTTGATAGAAGCCATCCAGCCATGACCCTGGCTGAGTGGCAGACACATAGGAAGTGGATTATCAATAACTCTTTTTTTCTACCTTCTTTCACCCTGTCTCTATACAACGTCAATGAGCTGGAAAATGAAAGGAATAATGCAGGTTTAAGAGGCCAATAATTAGGTCACAGCTGATCTCTGCTCAGATCAGCTGACAGCTGGTGCCTATCCTGCCTGATCAAGCAGGGGGTTTGCAGGACTCACAGGTTTAGGCCAGCCTCCCATTCTCCCCCTACTCTACCTCTTTGTTCCCAGACTCCTAAAGAGCAAAAATCAGCAACCATAATGCAAATGTACTAAGTTTCCATCCAGTGGCGTTTACAGGGAGAAATTTCTGTGCTTGCTTTTGTCCTAAATTACTTTAAATCCTCTTTCGTGCTGCCTGACCACCACTGTGTCAGACCAGCATCATAGCCCAAGGTACTGTTCAGTGCTGTCCCCTTCCTCCCCCAACTCCATCCTGCCCACCCCCAAACATAATCTCAATGTTTGCTTGTTTTAGCTTCAGTAATCCAGTTGTCTTGCAAATCTCCTCACCATAATCCTGCTTTTGTCTGTCAATACAATTTGTTTGCTGTAGGGAAGAAGGGAGGTGAAACATTTCTTGGCACGGAGAAAGCTTTTGCTGCAGTATTTCAAGGCTCTACCTATTTTCAAACACACCCTGAGAGCATCTGAGAGGGCGGTCAGAGCCTCCAAGATGAAGAATTTGCTGGGTCAAACCAGTGGCTACTGCAGAGTTCATAGCATGGTAGCAAGGATGTGTTATTGTAGCTACTGCAAGAAAAGCAAAGCAGAGAACAAAAAGCTCCACTTTCCTTTGTCAAAGGGCTTGCACTGTCAATTCTACCTGGGCAAAGCAGGAGTAGAAGCTGCAGAGCGAGGCACTGCTGTAGGCAGTGACACACAAGGGATGAAGAAACAAAGCCCGTATCACTTGCACAATAATGCAGTGGTGATGGGCAGACAGACAAACTGGTAATTGATTGGTAGAAGCTGTGGCAATTTTGTGTGTTTGCATGAATAAAGAATCAGTTTAATCAGACTAATTCCTTCCAGTCAAAACACAACATGCTCTCCAGAACTCACAGCAAAACTCTGCTGCTCCAGCCAAGTTTCACACCAGAACAAAGCAGCTAAGAATTTCACCCAATTTGGATGCTAAACTGAGTCAGGCCAAGTGCCCAGAAAACACTTCTGAATTCAGACAACAATCAGCTGAAAAAGAACAACAAATCGTGAGACTAAGAGATGATCACATGATTTTGGGTTTGTTTGCAAACATTTCAGACAGAGATATAGTACCTGAGCAAGCTCCTCCTCCTTGAGACTGCTCAAGTGGACAGGAAAAGAGGGCAATGCATGTCATTCCAAGAGTGAAAGAAAACCACAAGCAATGCTTTCAAGAGATTAAGAAAAGTATCATTAACACCCCTTTCCTCATGTCAGTTCTCTACCTCAGGTCCCTACCAGAAAAGGATGTATTAAAGCACTGCATCCAGAATATCCCTCCCCCGGGGGAAGTCTGTCTCAAGCTCTTTGCGGAGAAAAGGGATTTTTGGATTTACACTGAGCTAAGCTTGAGACTCAAGCACTTGGGATGCTCAAAGCATATTCAGACACTGTTCATCCTGCACTTCCCATTGCAGGCCTTACTCTACAAAATGTTTTTGTTCTTTTTTTACCCCCAAAGAGCATCATCTGGAAAAGTCCATTCTCTGTATCACAATTCAAGTTAGTTTTCACTACCATCTATGTAACATTTCGTTTTCAGTCTGTAAGGTCTGTTTGGAATATTAAGGATTAAGTGAATTAAGTATGGAGTTCAATTTATTGGAGATCTTAAGGCAGAAGAAATACTCACAACCCATAAGTCAAATAAACCATCAAAGACCAGCAAGCAGTGTTAAAAACTTCTGTATTCTTAATACAACATGGAGGGGATTCCCAGACTAATCGTTGCTGATGCAGAAAGAATCTAGAAAAGGCAGCAAAGACTATGGGAAAGGTATCTTATGAAGACATTAATAAACTTACGTGGGCACAGTACGCAAGTGTATTCATGCTATGGGATGAGCCAAAACCAATGCTGCATAACCACGGCTTTCACAAAGGGGCTGGGACTTTGAGGAAGAAATTACATGCAGACCTTGAGACAGCAGCTGGGACACTAAGCAATTCCATTAGAACAGATAAGTGGTCCCTTCATACACTATCAAGTAGATCAGGAACCTGTTATCAACCAGTTTATTCTAGAATATGTTGTGCTTTAGATCCATCAAAGAGTTCCTCCTTTAGCATCAGCTAAAGATTATTATATTCACTCATGCACCTCTGTTAACCTTCCCCACCAAGGCTTTCAGACATACTATAACTTTATCAGCAACTTTATTCCACTTTCATCGACCTGTCCTCACCTATCCAGGGCTGAATTTGTGGCATTTATCACCTTACAACAGTGTATCACATTCCATTTAATTTCTGAGCAGCCATCATCCAGAGATATGCAGCTTGATGTTGTGTGTCTTGAATAAAATGGAGTATTTCCAGACAAGTCACAATATTTCACACTTACTTGCTTCAAAGTCTGGTATAGATTCTTCCACCCCCTGTGGCAGGTCAAACAGTATTATTATGCCCATGGTAGATATGAAGAAGCTTGTGTCACAGAGCAGGGAAGCAGCTCTTCCTCTAGCTGCAGCAGAGCTGGTAACCAGGTGATAAGTAACTACATGATCCTGGTTAGTGGTTTCTATTGCCACCTATAGTACTCCCTCTATACTTGGGGATATATACAGAAACTCCATGGGAGCTTGCAGTTTTAAACACTGTTGTGCAGAAGGAACTTTTTCCTCAAAGGTAATGTGTTTGAATAACAAAAAATACCATCCCCTTCTGTAGCAGGGGAGATGAATCACCAGTGCCCCACAGGATACCACTCCGCTCATCTGAGCAGCCTTGCCATCTCATTTAAACAATTGGTGTGTAGAGGCAGCAGTGCCATGAAAAACCACTTGCTGAAGCCAGGGCTCCCTGTCATGGATGACACATAAATTATACTGCAAGAGATCAGGACTGACTGGCTTGTTTTTAAAACGGAACAGCTCTTAATCTAACATTTCTTTAATATTTAGGTTCTTAATACTGACTTGCTGAGATGCATCTGTCCTGGTTCTGTTCAGGACAGAGTTAATTTTTACACTAGTCTTGAGGAGGCAGAGCCTGGAGCCATGCAGTGGTGGCTAGGAAGTTATTCTTTACCACCTTACATCAGTTGCCAAGGCAGAGGTAAGGTACTCCCCCTTCTAGGAAGAAGGGTGTGGTTTTTCCTGTTGAACAGAAGTGTGGCAGGATAGGGAACCCATCCACCACTGTTCAGTGTCTGGAGCTCAGTGAGCATATCAGCATGTGAATCACCCCCTTTTTGTATACTTTTGTTATTAATATTGTATCTATTACTGCTAGTTTTCTTATCTCATTGGTGTTTACAGTAAATTTTTCTTATCTCAACATGTGATCTCTGCCTTTTGTGTTTCTCCTTCAGGGGAGCAGTTTGTGGTCTTTCTAATGGGAGTACTAAATTGGGGAATACCACTCCTAAACCACAACAGCATCCTATTCACAGATCTGTAAACCTGCACAACCAGCCTCCTCCCTCCTCACACTTTACAACCCTAATTCCCATCAGGTGGGATTCCAAAACAAGAAATGTGTCTAGTTTTGAAGTTTGCGGAGGCTCAGCTTCTCTCACGCACATTTTCTCCCATGACACCCACATCTTCCCTACATTTTCCCATAACAGAAGCTTGGGTGTTTCAGAGGTTCAGGCATAATTTCCCCCATGTAGTCAGAAGCAAAGTCAAAGTAAAGTCATGAGACAGTGAGTATTTTGAGGAACTTGCCATTTCTTTCCTTCCACCCAATAATCTGTCAGTAAAAGCAGGAACATCAACTTTGAATGCAGGATCATCCTGCGGGTGCTTGATGAAGACTTTTTAGCTCTTAGAGGCCAGGCACACACTACTGAACTGTAGCTGTGAATAGTACGTTCTGCTCAATCTAACACAGACACTGAGCAAAAAGGATAACATGTACTTCTAAAACTCCTTCTACTCTAGTGTATTCTGAGGGATTTTGAAATTGATGTAAACTTCTATATCACTGCATACAACCTTTTCCACCTGCTTTGAGACAGTAGCTCAGAATGCAAGGGTTCAGAGCATGGCAGAGAAGGGTTCAGAGCATGGCAGAGAAGGGTTCAGAGCATGGCAGAGAAGGGTTCAGAGCATGGCAGAGAAGGGTTCAGAGCATGGCAGAGAAGGGTTCTGCATAGAGTTCAGAAAGAGGACACAGAAGCACTGTGATAGATGATAAAGGTGTAATAGAAGGGTTAACTTTGTTCATAAAATCTTATGTGTATGAGGGAGTCAGAAACTTTTTATTGTAATTAAACAAGATAAGTTTCACAGACAGCTTGCTAATCAAGCGTCAATAAACAACTGATAAGAACTGCACCTTTCATCTCTAACAAGTACCAGACGACCACTTAACGAGCCACAAACTCAAACCACAAGCAGATTTACACCCAAAAAGCTGGGACTTGAGAATGTATAAAAAGAGTATTTACTACATTTTCAGTGTGTGCCTTGGCGGGGCACCTGCCCAACAGGCCACCCAGTGCTGTTTTGCTTTATTATCCCTTGCTTAATAAATTTATCAATGTTTATTTGGAATTAAGTTGTCTAAATTCTTATACTAACCCATAACAAAGGTGCAGAAATGGCCAGAACAGATTAGCAAATAATTGCTGTTAAAAATATGGTGATGTTTAAGTCAAAAAGTTCAGTTTTACATCCAGGCTGAAAGCAAGTATCTGAAGACTTTCTGCATCCAATACCTTATTGGATATATACATGGAAGTTGGCTTCACCTTGACTTCTGGTAGATGCATTTTTCAAGCCTCAGTAATAGCAGAGCCCTCAATTCCGAAATGTCAAAATCTATGATCAGAACAGGGTTTGACCTTAGGTTAACCAAAATCCAAGAGCTGCATCAGGATTTGTTTAAACAATCCAAATACCAAAGTTTACTTGTGTGACTGTTTTACAACTGCTGACAGCTTTGACTAAATCAATCCCCACTGTATCAGTGTAGCTCATGGCTTTTCAGTTCAGACGACAGGATGCTGAAACCCTGTAAATGCATCAGCAGAAGCTGCTTCAGGTTCAGTGCTGCATTAGGCTGGATATAACTTGCTCTGTAATCCACTTAAGTGGGACATGCTTCCTCAAAGAAGCATGTTTACCTACCAGATTCCATAAGGAATTGATGTAAGCTAGTGACACTTAATGGCAATAGCTACTGTTTAACAAAAACATTAATTCTGTTCACTGGGGACAAAATGCTTCGGTTAAGGGAATTTTAAGAAGACCTGCCAATGCATAATGTTTACCCAAGACCTTGGCAAGCTTATATAAGTTAAGCATCTTCCTAACTGGGACAAACAGTTGCTCCAGGTATAACATTCAAGTTGTGCTAAGACTATACTACTTACATTAAAGTAGAAATGAACTCTAATATAATCTTTATGGCATTAGTGCCCCTTCTACTTCCCTGAAATCAGCAGCAGCTCAGACATTGGCTCCAGTAGAAGGAAGCTAAGCTTTTATTTTCCTGTATTTAAGTCCTGCTCCCTTTTGAGACAGAAGAGTTTCTGAGAAGGTTTCAACAAGTTTATGTTCCAATAATAATAATGCCATCAACGTTGCTGGGAGATTTTTTTCTGTTGGCACAGCTGTGAAGCTGAGCATGTATCCCAAATTCTCTATCAAGACATTTATGGTTGGGGATCTCTCACCCAGCTGGAAGACTGTCAGTGGAAACAGCAACGATGATCTGGATTGTGATGCCCTATCTTATGAATCCCAAGAGGAGCATAGAGGAAATACAAGTGTAATTAGGATACCTTCAATATACCCAAGAAAGTAGGTTTGGGTGTGGGGGAACATTAACAAGCCAGTACACAGCTAACTCTCATCCAAATACAATGTTCCACTGTTTGCTTTTCCACTGTATTTTCTGCACTAATTCACAACCACTGTAACATCAAGACAAGCTTCCATATGCTTCATTTACTGACAGTAATTAATTTCAGCCTCGCCCCACATTCGCATACACGCTCATATTATCTGACAAGCAAGTAATGAAAAAAGTCCATTCTCACAAAAAGAGTACAGGGCAGCTATCAGAGGTTGCTTTTCTTCTTAGCAAAGGAAATCTAATTCGTGCATCTGCTGAGCCATGATGCCTTTCTCACCCTCCACCCTTCCCTTTGCGCTCCCTGCCCCAGCTCACATCTGTTGCTTCTCCCAGGCCTCGCCCTATACCAGAAAATCGTTTTTAATAAAATGCTTTCTTCCAGATGAAAAATGAGTAACTGGCTATGGGAACGTCTGGGCACCTACCTCCCTGTCAAAATGGTGAATCCATTAATGATCATGAGGAGAGGAATAAATGCTTTAAGAGGCTTAGCAAATCACTCAGAGAAGCACAGACTCTACCCTCCTGCTCCCTCTTGCTCACTGACAGTTTAACCCACAGCAGCAGGAAATTAAAAACAAAAAATAAAACGAAATATCAGGTAATTGATCCCACTTTAAAATACTTTATTTTTTAGAAAGAATATTTTTTCTCTGAAATCCACTTATTGTTCACTTGCTCTCATGTCTTCTGCAAGTTACTGTTCCATAAGTACTCTGTGCCTGTATTATTTATGGTCTGCTCTCTAAGTCAGTAGTCTTTTATTAAATATGGTAACTGTATTTTTAATTTTCCAGTATGTTTCAGTATTGCAGTAGATGAGTAAAGTAACCATAGTTCAGAACACCAGTGATGCTTACAGAAGATCACACAACTAAGTCAGCAGCTGAAATCCAAACAATGCTGCTAACAGAGCTGAAGTCACCATTACCTGATCAAAGCTCATCTTCACAACAAAGCCGAAGTGAAACTTATGTATCATACAAATTTGACAAGGAAAAAAAGAAAAAAAAGTATTTTAAAAACTCTTAACCCAGTTTTCACTATATCATCAAGCACTGTTGCTGCATGTAGAATCAGAAAGGTAGAAAATACAGGCCTCAAAAGTCCCAAGAAGACACAAGATTTCTTGTCAACAGATGAGATACCTAGCTAAAAACTAATAAATACTTTAACTTGTAATTATCACGAAGAACAAAGAATCACCAGCTTATTGACATATAGACTTTGCTGCCATTCCAAATGAGTGAGGAAACAGACATGCATGTGAAAAAGGGTCTTGAGTTCCAAATTCGTTGCACTGACAGAAAAAACAGGAACCAAATGGATTCCTCACCTCCTATCAGGTGTGCATGTATTCCTTTCTTTGGAGGAAGACATGGTATTGCTTAGATTGTTTTTAGACACACTATTTTTCACTTGCTTGACCTTTATATACCAGCAAATCTGTGCCTTTTTCACTCTGATGACCTTTTGAAGTTTGACTGCCATCTTGCAAGAGTAAAGCCTTATCTCCCCTCCACAAGCCACGTCCAGATTTCTTCTCACACTAAATAACGTGCCCAGATGTAACAGCAAACAGCTATGTCTATGCCAAGCTAACTGCTCTTCTTAAAACCTCGGAAAAACAATTAATTCAGCTGAAGAGTCATTTCTATCACCAAACAGATAAGAAAATCAAGCACAGAGTGCCTTCAATCAAATTTTCACATATATTGCTTACTTTAGATGCTTTGTTTTAGAGCTGTTTCAATATAAGGCAGCTGGGACTCAATTTTCACAGCATTCTCAATGCATTAAAAAGAACTAAAGCCATGCAGGAACCAAAGATCAAGCCCAAACTTAATACCCAAAGTCACTGACTACTAGTCTGAGGTCTGACAGAAAGTCTGTGGAGAAACTAGGAATAAAGTTCAAGAGTGCTGAAGCCCTCATTAAGGACCTATCTACCAAAAACATCCATTTTCTTGAGACTCACACAATTTCCTGCACTCTGCTCAACATTTTTAATTAACAATGTCTATTTAATTAATCAACATCTATGGGATTTTACCTGTAGAAATGACATTGTAGGTGTCAATTTATTCTCCAATTCATATTTATGAAGAAACAGAATTCATCAGTCAAGGTAGATATCCATCTTCTCACAAGTGCAGCAGTAGGGAAGGGAGAATCAGAACTTAAGTAGCTGTTCATCCAAAAAAAAGGAGCATAAGGATTAAACATGCCCAGCTGAGCCACACACATAGAAGTACAAAGCCAGTTGTGTAGCACATGATAGTTGAGAAAATTTATGCCTCTTTTCTTGGGGCCATCACACAGAATAGCTGACCCATGTGCACTCATCTGCCCTTTTTCTGCTACTAGATGAACGAGATGAAAATGCTTTTAGCTGACCATTTTTTAGCTCTGCAGTCCAGTATTAAGGAAAATGTACTTCTTGTCTGTAGAGCAAATGGTGGTAATGCAAGGACTAAAGGTAGGAGCTGACTTAAAATAGAATTCCCTGACCCTTCCCAGAAAATGCACATCAAGAAAAAGCTGAACCATGATGACAAAATTGCCACACTTTTCGTACTTAGTCAAATCAGACCATTAGTCATGGACTCTCATAACTGAATCTTCTTGCCATCTTAAAGTTTTCTATAGAACCTACTATACTGCAATAGTAGACCATGTTGGTAAGTCACCTTAAGCAGCTGCTAGTGTGGATTTATCCCAGGCATGCAGGACCAAAAGGTCATCTTTGCAATATAGGAGAGGAAAATGGCTACCGGATAAATGGGACAACAGCACATTTGATAGCTATTGCAAAAGCTCTCAAAATTTTCCTTGTTCCTTGTCTCCCAGAAAGGACACAACGGTCCCTTTCACTTCTATTTCCTTCACCTTTTCTCTGCCCTCCCACCCTATCACAATTTTACCTCCTCTACCCGTTCTTTATTTTCTCTCCCTCACCCTCTCTCATAAAGCAATTGCCCTTGTTTTCGTCCTTTATTTACTTTCCAGCAAGCAGACAGCAGCAGTGGTGCCTGCTTTGCAGGCTGCAACTCCACTCCCTCACTTCATTTTCCTCCCAGCTCAGGCTCGGCAGTTCCGCCTCAGTGCTGCTCTCCCGAGACTCCCACAGCAAGGAGCAGCCTCAGCTCTCGCCTCTCAAGCCTCAGTAGGTTAAGGAAGAGCACGGAAGGGAGGTGAGCGGCCACTGGAAGGCTAGAAATATGTCATACCCACTACAGTCAGCCATTTTGAAGGTCATAGCAGAGAATTCTCCCCTCTGCCTGCTAACTTGGAGCTGTCACTGGTGTTGCAAAGTGAAAGTCTCTGAGTGAGGGAGCGATGTGCCCTGCAAGCCACTACTTCCTTAAAATAGGAGCAAAGGAATGAGTAAGTTCAGCAAGGAGAAAAAAATAAGGTCAGAGGAACACTCAGGCTCTCAGCCAGCACTGTGCTGACAAGGAGACATGGGAAGAGCAGACCAACCACATGCTAAACTCCTCACCTAAGGGCCTTATACCCCTAAACAAACAGCATGATAAGAGAGAAGGCCCTGTCAGCTCAGGTCTTCCCCCTCCCAGAGCCTTTATCCCATTATGGAGAAAAGAACCGAGTGCTCTGGTTACAGAGATGCTCACCCTGTACAGCCAATACATACCTGGCTGTGTTCATGGTGGCAGTGCACACTCAGCCACTTTTCTGATTTTTTGACACTACCAAGACACACAGCTATAAGCCAGGCATTGCACAAACTAAAAACAAAGACACTCCTTGTTCCAAAGAACATGTAACCAAAATAAAAAGCAAGACACTGCAGAAATACAGAGAGGATAGTGCATACCAGATTGATGTATTTTCTGTACAGTGGTTTGTTTTCCCTTCATGATTTCATCCTCCTTATGGACAGTAATCAACTGGAATAACAATAAAACTCACTGGCAATGTGATTACTTCCTCTACACATAGATCTACCCTTAAAATGATCCTCCCTTCCAAATGGCTTACACGGCTTCTCCATGTAGCATACCTACTGCTGTCAGGTATGTCCCTACTCTCTCTCAGGCAATCTCTGATGCTAATTTGTTGTGTTAATTGATGGGGGGAATTTGCAGGAAACAGCGTCAAGTATGTCTTAAGCTGAAGGCCAGAAACACAACATGCCCAAACAGAATCAGTGGTTGCTACTAGAAACAGTGCCCAAAGTGACCCATCCACAGTTCCAAAACAACAGCAGAACCAGTGCTGGGATACATGAGCTCAGTCTCAGCTGCATCTTTACTGTCCATGCTGTCTCTGATGCAATATAACAGGTTCTATGCCCCACTGAAACTTTCACATCTCATCACTTCATCAACTTCAGAAGAATGTTCTGGAGCACACAAGGTGTAAGCTATAATCTAAACCTCAGTGATTTTTCACACATAGCAGAACAAGTCCCAAATTATTAACTCCCAAAACTCTCGCTAAATTCTAGCAAATTTCTGGCATGAAGTAACTCAAACCACTCTCCTGAATCATCATCATCATCTCTTTTTAGAGGTTCTTACCCAGTTGCTGACCAAAAATGCATTGCTACTCAGCACAAATACCTGCAAAGTTCCCAACAGCAAACCCATACCCAGATAAGCTCATACCCAGCACCAATTTCAACTAATTGAGCAGCTCTCCAGGCAAAAACTTTGTTCTCAAATTCAGCACTGGAATCATTTTATCCTAAATAAATTGTCACAGGAAAGAGATGAAAATGTAAGAAAATGGGAGAGAAATAAACTAACAGGAGCAGCCAGAGATTGCACATTACCATGGACAAAGAAAGGATAGTCTTGAACAAGGAGTAATTCAACCATGCCGAACACCTTTTCTCCTAATCAGACAAGAACACCCTCGTCGACTGGGGAGAAGGCACACAGCCAACAGCAACTCAGAGATAGCAGAAGGTTGAGACACAAAACCAGTCAAAACA
Organism: Pyrocephalus nanus; assembly: GCA_038380795.1. NCBI lineage: Eukaryota > Metazoa > Chordata > Aves > Passeriformes > Tyrannidae > Pyrocephalus > Pyrocephalus nanus. Next base: position 41,945,875 of record CM076265.1, on the reverse strand, counting down.
GCTGCAGATATCTGAACATTTTTGGCCAAGTTCATTACGTATTATACAATGATGGCCTTCGCAAAATTACGGATTCTCTCTCCATCACTTTGAAACAGTGCTAATTCCCTTCACACATATCACTAACTTGTCAAAAAAATTGAACTCCAAAATGCAAGTCTCGAGTACTTTACCTATGTTCTTACATACTGGTTGGGTAAAATCCCAAAACTAGTGAATTCAGATAATTTTTTATTATTGAAGTCAGTGGAGCTAAGATTTTACTCCTAGCACCTTTAGAAGTTTCTTACTATCCTGTCTATTATCACCTCCCTAAATTCTGTGAGAGTTACTCCACCTTCTTTTTTATCTATCTGTAACTGACATAAACTGTATTTCCTTCTCCTTTCACTGTTTCATAACACTGACATGCATCAGCAGAGCTCTGTGGGCCCCTCAACTAGACCAGAAATGAAACATTCAGGGTTGTGTTGCAGTGGCACAACCCCATATACAATTGAACTCAAAACATCAAGAAGAGTTATAAATACTGACATACGTTGACAGAGATGCAGATAATTGGATTTGCAGAACCTGTACCTGATCCATGGCAGATGCTAAACAAACTTTCATCAAGAATTCACCAACATTTCCTGGACATTAAAAACAAAAGGATGGGGAAAATGTCTCATTTGTCACACTTTAAGGCCCCTAACCTGTCAGGCTAGGCATGAGTCAAAGTGGAACAAAAAGATGGTCTTTTCTTCAAACAGCTTACTCTCTCAGTAATGTTTTTGGGACACATGGCCTGTTTCTGATGGAAGGCACAAAAAGACTGATCAATCTCCCTGAGACTCATAAAGAGCGCTAACAGGAACCAACTTAAGTCTTCCTACCACTACAGAGAAAACAGAAAGTCAAAGGAGTTGAGCAGTTCCTGACCATGGGGAGAAGGGAAACAATGAAGAGACAAGGATGAGCCCTACAAAAACAGCCCACTTGTCTCATGGCTGCCAGACACACTGCACCAAATGATAGGGAGCATAAGACTGCTGGCAAGGGCCACTGTTGTGGCAGTATCTCACTTAGTCTTCCCACATGCACTGAATTCTGCCCCAGGAGGGGCAGCCTGGCTTTCCCAGGCACTGCCAGGGGGCACAGAGCTGCTGTGCTGCTGCCCAGCACCCCCTGCCCCACAGAGCACTCACACTGGCTAAAGACTTGGTCCTACTCTATGGCCACAAATACAGGAGCCCTTCAGGACACAGACAGCCCTCCATACGTGAGTTTCACGCTCACACAATGCAATCATTAAGTATGTGCCGATTACATAATGTGATGTCAAAAGCGAGAGTTCACCTAGATGAGCAATATGAAGAACAAATAGGCTGAAGGGTCTGATTTATAGAAACATTAATCATGACTTGTTTTTTTGCTTCTTGCTTAAATTTATCTTGAAAAACAAGATTACATAAACCAATGGCAATATCTTTTTTAGAATATAACTGACTTTTATGTCTGAAATTACAGATCCAAACTTTTCAAAATTACCTCTGAAAAATCATTACAGCTCTGTCTGCAAAACAGTTGAATAGCTTAGAAGTGACTTGTGCTGGCAATTATTATGACTATTAGCAGGAACTACTTGCCTAGCCTGTACATGACAAAATCTGAATATTGACCTAAAAATATTCAATCATTTTATTCCAAAATAGCCCTACCCAATTATTAATTTTCAAGGAAAGCCTTCATTAAAGGTGCTGAAAAGAAAAAATATTAGAATATATAATTTTGTGTTGTAAACCCAGCTTCCTTTTAATCCACCTCTCCACACTGTGGTGAGCAAACTGTAATTTTTCCACTTTTTATCAGGGAGTTTCAGATCTGTATCAGGTAAAAATAGAAAACGTAATAATTAAGAGGGGAAAAAAAAGCAAATGTTTGTCAGGACAAATAGTTATCCCTCATTCTCCCAATTTCAACACAAACTAGTCGTGGGGATTTTTTAATTGAAAACTTCCAGTAGAAATTTATTGGGGTGGGAAAAGGACCTTTTTTATGCCTTCCAAATTCATCATTTGTTTGAAGAAACAGCAAAGATAACAGCATTTGTGTCAAGCAATTATTTAAATTTTCCAAGCCAAGTCTTCATCTTTATGTGCTCAATGAAATGAATGACACTGATTTACACAGTGGAGTCTTTGGTCCACGGGTTTGATTATCAATAGCAGTGGATCCTGCATTGCCATAAGCTAAAGTACAGATAAAAGCGGTGGTCTATTGTTCACCCAAGATCCTACAGAGATACAAATCACTGACACTGCTTAAAATCAAGCCATTCAATCGAGTCTGGTGCATTTGCTCTTTCACACTAAACACCTCACGTGACAGTAAATGGATCTATGAAACAAGGGCCTTCTTGATTCAGTCCTTGCACCTCACTAAACGGAGAAGTAAAACCACAGATGTAGCCAGAGTTGTGCTTGTGTGAATGCTCTCTTGAGGAGAACGGGCCCTTCTGTTTCTCCCCTCTTTCACCTTGTAGCATGCTAAATTGATCCAGAAAGCAGTTCATCTGAAAAAAAGAAATCTATCAACAATTTGTTTTAAACAAACACTTGAAGCCAGATCCCCCTTCTCCACTGGCATGCAAGTGTCTCAAACCACAAAAGGCAGGGAAATCAAAATTGAAAATTGATCTTTCTGTGGCCACGTAGATGAGAAGAGTGATTTCCTAGCTGTGATTTTAAATAACTCTTTCTTCCCTCCCCTCTCCCTCCTCCCCATACACATTCACATTTCTTCCCCTGTACTCTCCATCTTTTGTCAAACAGGAACAAAGACTTCCACCATCTCGCTCTCTTCCCCCAGCCTTCTCATCAATATGCTATTATCAAACAAGGCTTTAGCTCCTTTTCTTGCTTTAAATCGATAAGAAGCAAAGCAATAAGAAGGGAAAAAAATAAAATCACCAGCAAATAAAGGGTCTTCAAAAAAGTTAATCACTGCTAAACACTGACAGCTCACTGGAGTGGCACACACAGCTCCTGCTGCATTCTGTTTGGTCCCACATTATCATAACGGTAAGTTACCTGTGCCTGCCTGCCGAAGACAACAAAGGGTGGAGAGAAAACAAAGAGAAATAAAATTTTCAGAATTGGTACTCATATGGATGGTTGTCACCTGGACAACATGATCTGGAAGAGCAAGAGTCTGTAATGCCTGACCTGTGGGTAAAGGCGGCACTGAGGAAGTCCCACGAGTCCCTGTCATTAAGAGCTATCTCCATGTCCAGCCAGAAGAAGGGGCAGCCAAGCAGCCCTTATACCTTTTCTGTGGAAGTGTTCCTGCTTCTCTCCCAGGCCTAATCCTTCTCCCCCAGCACATCTACATATGATGCAGGCAGGTCTCAGCTGTACTGCTATACATATGCATAGATATATATATACACACACGTACGCACCAGAATTATATATATGGGATATTCCATACCTAACACCTTCAGATGTACTGTCACCCACATTACCAAAGAGACCCTGAAATTACTTAGAACAACAGCATGAAATGGAAAATTCAATGGAAAACATAAGGAGAGACACAGGAAGTAATCTGGGTGTATCTGATGTAAGACTGATTACAAGAAACAGCATTTTTGCTAAGTCATATACCTGTAATATTATTGTTAATGCTTCTTCATGATCAAAGGACCTTTCAAGAGACACAGCTAGGCAGAGATATTGCATGGCAGTGGAAGGAAACACCATCACAGTCCCACTAGTCAGCAGTGCGTTTTCTTCAGGAATTGCATTTAGAACCAGAAAGTACATTCAATTCAAAAATAGAGAAAAGGAAATAGGAAACTGCTCCATTTTGACTCATACCAGTTTTACATCTTCGGGCAGCATACATCGTTCCTCTTCTGCCTATTAACAAGCTCAAGTTACAGCTCTTACCTCACACACCTTCCCTGGACAGATGACACCTCCATGCTTTGTCCCAGTGCCCTGCTGTAATGGAGAGCAGTGAGCTGCATGGCTTCTGTTGGAGAGGCAATAAAAGAAACCACCTGACTTCCCACACAGTGAAGTACAAAGCAGGCCACAGGGCTTCCCATATTCTTTTCCAATCTTCACCTATCCCTATGACAGTTACACAGGATAGCTAAGAGTCTCTATTCTTATCAGACCGGGAAACACACACACACACACACACTCTGGCAGTGAGCAACAAGCTGAACAGAGAAATTTCCTGTTCCAGACCACCACAGAGGAGAAATGAAACTACAACAGAATTAGGGGAACCTTGTCATGACAGTCTGTCCATCATCAGGATGATTACCATGAACAAACTTATCAGTTCCATCATTTTTCCCAATCAACAAAAAGAAATTACAAGTATGTTTAAAATTAGGAAACACTATATGTTGTTATTACCTTTTAACAGAGCAAAATTATTCAGAGGACAAAACAGTGAGTCAAAGAGAAGGCCTCTAAAGATAGTGCATGTATCAGCAGGACAAGACTCATGTGACTCAGGGGAGAGCACATCTCCTGAGGAGATACCACCAATCACTACACGGTGCTAGAGAGCATTGTGATGTTACAGGAGACGGATTGCACATTCCTATTTAAGCACGAAGGTCCTAAAGCATTTGCAACGAACAAAAGCTTCTTCTCCCTCTGTACTGCTGTAGTGCACAGTATGTTCTTTCCACTTGGTGGTGACATGGTCTTTCAGGTATGAAAAGATGAATCCTGCATAAATGCCTTGTAAAACACTTTGGATCTATGTGTGCCATAGAGGAAAATCTTCAATTCTTGCTTTAAAACATGCAGTTAATTTGATATGTTTACCTGGGACAAGAAGATAAGAAAGGGGCATAAGACCTTGGGGAAAACATACACTTATCTCACTCAGTGATTCTAAGTTAAATCACCAAAAGAGTAATGAGTTTAAAACATTACTCCACCCCATAATGAAGAAATACCATGACCTTTTCTAATCTCTTGCATTTTCCCCACAACTTCACAGCTATCTGTGGTGCCAAAGTTAGGGTTCTTCCTCTAAAGTTGCCCCTTTCTCTTTTCTTTGCTTTCCTGCATGGCTAACACAAAGCAGGGACTTCCCTTTTCTCTTCTGGCAGCATATGGCAACAGAAATTCCCCATAAACCTTTCAGAAGCAGCTGTAATAACTTCTGTGTTTAGCAGCTATATTAATCACAAGGGCAAATCAGGACTCGGAAACCAAAGACTTTTGTTACATGGTGAATTAACGGGTAAAGAAACTAAAACCAGAACTTATCTGATAAATCTCAGTACAGAAAAAAAAAAGCGCAAGCTGAAGAAAAAGGCAATATTTAGCAGTGGTGAACAACAGAGCAATGTCCTCAGTTAACAGCTTGCATCCCTCTCACTGAGGACTTTGGTGCTGTTTCAGCAACCCCACCAGCAGTCATAATCAAGCACACCCTCGTTCCAGGCCAGGACTGCTGCCTTGACAACTACTGCTGGCCTTCATGAAAGCTGTCTGCATCCACACTGACACCTAGGACACTCTTGGGAAGACATACTGAGGTCTGCTCATAAAACTGCTTTCTTGCAGAGCAAGCAAGTTTTGTCTCAAGAACAGCATTGAGCTCACATTTAGGAGAGTTAGAATGTATTCAGAAATGGTTTTTTCCGAAATACACTGTAAGGAGCAGTCAGGCATGGGCAGAATGTATGAATCTGATTGGGTGAAAGATCCACTAAACCAAATCCTTCTGGGTATGCAATAACAGGAATACAACTCCATGATAACAACCCACAGCATGCAGCTCAGCACACAAACACTTGTAGATTAATAAGATTATCTTCTTTCAGTTTGAAAGCCATTCCCCCTTGTCCTTTCACTAAATGCCCTTTTAGAAGTTTCTCTCCAGCTTCTTTGTAGGTCCTCTTCAGGTACTGGAAGATGTTATAACGTCCCCCTGGATCCTTCCCTTCTCCAGGCTGAACAATCTCAGCTCTCTCAGCCTTTTCTCATAGAAGAGGTGCTCCAGCCCTCTGATCATTTTTGTGTCTCTCCTCTGGATTTGTTCCAACAGGTCCATGTTCTTCCTGTGCTGCAGACCCCAGATCTGGATGCAGTACTCTACATGGGGTCTCACCAGAGCAGAGGGGGAGAATCATCTCCCTCAATCTGCTGGTCATTCTGCTATTGATGCAGCCCAGGATACAGTTGCTAATGTAGGGGAAGAAAGCTGTTGTCTAAAGGAGAAGGACTGAAAGGAGCCATACACCTAAAGGGTTCCTTTGTTTCACACGATTTTAATTTTTTTTTTTTAATTTCTTTTTTGGGAAGCCAAAACAAGGTATGCCCCTGTTCCACTAAAAGAAAAACTGATTCAGATACTCTTGTCCGTGATGGGATGTAAGCTACCAAGGAAGGATGTGTCTACATCTTTCCTGCTGAACAAGGATCTATAAACGAGTCAGATGAAAGAGGGAGTCCAAAGGCCCAGAAACCAAATGCAGAAACATAAAAGGCCCAGAATTTGTCACTCACCTTCCTGAGACTCCAAGCCTCATGGGAAAGCAAGAGGAAAAAAAGTAACCATGGGTAACCACTCTCAGGTTAATCTCAGATGGGGAGGGGAAAACGCTTCTCAAGATTAATAGCTAAAGTATGCAAGGATTAAAGATTAGGAGGAGAATCCTGTTTGCTAGGATTAAAAGGGCTGCGTTCACATGAAAACCTCAACCAGTGAATTGCCTCCAGCAAAACAGTGGGGTTTATTATTATAATTATTATTTTATTCTCCTCCAATAAATGAAAAACATCAGCAGGAGGGCAGCAAAATCCATCAAAGGTTTAGAAAATAAAATCTCTGAGGAAAGGTTAAGGGAATGCAGTCAAGACAGAAATCAGATATTAAAAACAAAAATCAGCCCATGTTATTAGTAGCACAGCAGATTATAAAGAAGAAGAGATTTAAAAAAAATAAAATCAACTTCACTTCCCAGAATCCATGCTGTGTAGTCTATTTCTTTGCCCTTGGCTTAGCTGGAAGCAGGTGAGCTGTGAGAGTGGCAAAACTCACCCAGTTTGCACATGAGGAACTACAGTTTGAACATCCAATGGCTGGTATTTTCTGGAGTGCGAACTCAGAGCTTCATTTTGACATTCACTCTTAGTTGCTTGTGAATGATACATGATTAAGATATCTACCTGAAGTGTACAGGAGGCAACAGAAAAAGAAAGGGACTATGCTCTATCAGATGGTGTTAAGAGAGAAGGAAGAGACATTAATCCAAAGTATGAAAGCAGGCATTCAAAACTTTAGTTAAGCAGCTTGACTGAAATAATTATCAGTGATGAAACAGGGAACAAACCTGGATCCCCCACAATAAAACTGTCTGAAGTAGACTTTACCTTACTTGACTAGATCCTTGTACAAGAAAGAATATGCAGACTGGATTAGGTCAACAGATCTGCAAGCCAGCATATCACCCACCAGCACATGAGGTCAGCAAGGGAAGGCAAGGCCACAACACTGACCTGTAAGCAAGGACCACACTATCAAATGACATGCTACCGCAAAATATACTCCTCCCTTGCAGTCTAGTGCCACAGGTCCTCCACATAACCAGATCCTCTTTGTAGTCCTGTATCAAAAGTGCCTTGTCATGAGACTTGGCATCAGTCTTTTCCAGCACTGAAGGAGAACTGAGAAATCTGGTTACTACAGCACATTTGGCCTTTCAGATTCACAAGTGCTGCAAAATTGCCATATCAATTCACAAAAGAACATCCCAACAAGAAAGCTCAGGAGGTTGCTGGTAACAGTGACATTCCCAGCAAAGCCGTAGAGAGACAAGGGTTGTAACAGGAAGGAAAATTAAGCAGGTATTCTTAAACACATATGTGCTTGGCTATTTGCAAGGGACATTTAGTGGCAATACAGTCCAGGATGGTCCTCAGCTTGCTTTAACAGAGAGCTGCAAAACTATCTGTATATCTGCCCCTCAAACCACATGCACCAGCACAGAGGAAAAACTGGCTCCACCTTCCATCTGGAAAGACCTCCTCTTTCTGTTGCACGTTATTTGGACATTTTTTTAAACTACATGTGTAAAAAAATTAATTTACAAAGCCAACCCTTGCTTAGTCTGATGTCAAATGGTGTTACTGCCAGAATTCTGAGCACCACTGGCATAGGATTCCCAGGGGAGCAAAGCTCAGGAGACTGGGGCACCATCGAGGCTGAGAAATCACACCATTTCCCAACATTTATTCCTCTGAATGAACCCTGGTCCTCTGGGGCTCCCAAGGCCAGTACAGCAGCAGGTGGAGTTCAAGTTGATTCACAGGGAAAGGAAAGTGCAAGCACAGCACAGGCAGACTGAATATGTACACATAGATAGAACGTCATTAACATACTGGAAGCACCGCTGTTTCCTCCCACGTTGCCTGCATCTACATCTCTCCTCCTTTTAACTTGCTATTCTTGGAAACTAGATGACTCACCTTCCCAACGAAATGAAGTCTAGTTGGCTTTGGGCCCTGGCCCTTTTTTGTACAGAAAAGGCCAGGAGCTGGAATTTGCTCAAACCTTTCCCTCTGCACTTGAGTAAGCCAACCATGTCTGCACAGGATGATGGCAATGCCACTTGCCTAGCACCAGGACATTTATGTGTGAGCAAGGAATGCTAATACTGAGTTTTAGAGGGGCTGTGTATCAGATTCACAGTCTACTTGCTTGGGAGGGAGAAAGTGAAGAGAAACCTATAGTGAAATAAAGTAGAAAGGAAAAGCCAACAAGTGATGCACACATAAATGACTAAAGCTTCCCAGTGAACTCCTCAAAAACTCTAATTCTGGATACCTCAACTTAGAGGGTAAGAAAGAAAAAGTACTGGGAAAGATCACGAAATGAAAGGAATAAAAAATTATTAAGTATTAAGAAACAGCCAGCTTAAAACAAGCAAAACAAAAAAAGAAAACAGTGAAGTTGAGGAGATATGATGGATGTGTGTATTTCCAGAACACAGGACCACCCTTCTGATGCAGGCTGAAGATTAATAGCTTCCAAGATAAAGAACATCAACTACCAGTGGTGGGTCTTCAACAGGGAATATGAGGTTTAATATAAAGATGCATTAGGGCTGTGTTCCACAGGCAGAAGGGCCCTATCACAGCTTAGATTAAATTGAAAAACTGGTGCTTGGCAGTGGTGTGAATGGTAGTATGTTTGCAGTTAACAACACAAGCACACACTGCTACAGTATCTTCCCTCACCGGCTTGAAGATGCTTATCTCCACCAAAGCCTATGCGTTACCATTGCCCAGGCACAATAGCGACAGACAAAGCACCAGCACATCAGAGGGCAGCAGCAGAGGTACATTCACTGGCAAAGGTACACCAGTCCTAATACAGCCTTGTGCTATAGAAACACACAAATTTTACTGTGAAGGGGGAGCTGCCCTGCTCACTATAATCACATCACTTGGCAAGAGAAAGACTTCTAAGAAAATGAGAATCAGCTCCTGACAAGAATAAACAATGCATTAAAAAAAAAAAAAAAAAAAAAAAGACAAAAAAGACAACAAACAAAAACCACAAACAAACAAACAAAAAAAAACCACCCCACCCCCACCTTCTTTCAATTGAAATCATCTGAAGAGAAAAACCAGTAGACAGCAGAGCTCAGTGTGTTTGGCTGAGAAGAAAGTTATTTACAGCAAGGTCTGGCCTCTCACTGCCACCACGTAATTCCAGGCAATTGCACTTTCAAATAGATCTTTTTGGAAAAAATCAACAGTGGCTTTGCTTTCAATCTAGTGGAAAATGAAATCCTGCAAATGTGTTACATAAAGCTGCAGCAAAAAGAGCTATGTGCACACAGGCACATGCTCTCAGGTTGAGGTTGGTGGACTTAAGTACTCAACTGTGCCAGGCCCTTTCCATATGTCCCAGCTCTCACATCACACACTGAATTTCCAGTAGCTAACAAGGCCAGTCAGATACTGTGGCAGTGACAAGCCTCCACAGGCTGAGTCCTACTGCCTACATCAGTCCTGTCTCTCAGGTCCAAGGAGAAGTGCCATCTCCAAGGCTCAACAAAGCTGTAAGGCCCAAGCAAGGCCCTCAGCTATGGAATATACAGTCGTGTGAGGCAAAGAATCATCCCAAAACTTACCACTGATTACATCCCACAGAATTATGTCCCACTGTCACCTTCACCGAACATCAACATGTGCCCAAGTGTCTACAACGCTATTTCCCAAGCCTGCAGGGATCAGTACCAGCCTAATCAGTGTATCTGCTGCTCTCCACTTCTACAGAAATCCTGTCCCACTAGTGCCTTGTCATTCAAAAGCAATAGACATCAGAACTTGAATATTTTATGTCATTGACAGCATAGAGAATACTGTAGAAAATCATCCCTAAAACAATTAATACAAATATTCAACCTCAGAAAAATTTTAGAGGGGTGACTATTCAAAACAAAAATATCATTAAATGCCCATGCATGACTTCATGCAGAGAAGGCTGCATCATTATCAGAGGTCAACAGTGTGGAAACACAAAGGTAGCACAGTGAGACTCCACATATCCCTTCACCCCAAGGTGTTACTGCATGTTACTCTCTCACTCAAGCCCTTGTGCCAACATACACTCATATACACCGCCAGCCCCAGCATCCATTTCAGACAGAGGCCAAGGAGAAATATGATTTCAGGCATCTTGCTCAGGGAAAGTCAGAGGGATGGAAAGTAGAAGTTAAAACTAGGATTCAAATTATCTCAGACTAGCTCAGATACCATTGCACTGTGAACACAGGAAAAGGAAAAGGTGAATTCCCATTGCACATTCCAGCACGAAGAATTTTTAACTAACATAATTTTTCAGTGTTTTGAACCAAGGAAAACAAGAGACAAATCTGGAACTAGTAACTCTAAAACAAGTTAAGATTAAGACAGATATGAGCAATCCTTCTGGTTTTAGAAATATTGGCGCATAGATATGGAAACTTTCACCTGGGTAACTGAGTAGGTTACTCTGCAATACATCCAACTGTACATTTCAGTTAAGTATGTAGCTCAAGCTTCCCAGCACACCTATTCTACACATGCCCAAACATCGCAACACCTCACAGTAAACTACTTCCAAAAATCTGAAGCTTGTCACTGTGACATGGAAGATCAGCAGAGGTTCAGGACACCCCCAAACCCTCCACCTCTCTCACACAGATAATATATTACAGAGAAGGCTCCTATAATCTTCTGAATCAAACCATGCCTGTTTCCACAGTGGAAGGTGATCCAAAAAAAACCACAGCCAGACAATCTGACCCGAAGAAATTGAATTTTCTCTCCTCAAATCTGGCCATTACTTTAATCCTGACATTGCGAAGGGGATGGGAAATCAGGCATGTGGCATAATGCAGTAACAATGGGAGTGCTGAGGGGCTTGGTGCAGCCTGCAGGCTATCTCCAGCTGAATCTAATCTGCACTGCTCCAGAGAAAGATGGAAAAATTATCACTCAGAAGGCTATTTGAACAAAGGGGGAAAACATTCCCAGTCCTTTCTAGACAACTGGTCCAGTAAAGCTCCTTTAAAGGATCAAGCTGACTGCAAAGCCCTAGAAACCGTTTTCACTCCTCAGTTCCAACACAGATCTCCACAAATTGCAAAGCACCTGCAGGCAGCAATGTCTGTCCATTGGTTATTCCTGCTGCAGCATAGAAGACAAAATAATTGAACACAGTGGAGTAAATGCAAAAGAAGTTTCTAGAGGCAGCAAATGTTGTAGCTTTTGCTAAGGAAGTAGAGATTAAATAAAAAAAAATACACACAAAAAAACCCCCACCAAACAAACAAACAAACAAAAAAGCAACAGCAATTGCCCCATCATACCCGATGGCTGTTTCAATGCCACCTAACACAGTGAGTTAAGGCTTCACAGAAATAGCAGGGAGGACAATTCTGGATCTTCTCCAAAAGTACATACCTCTACCACCCACACATCAGAGGAAGCACCACTACTTTTTTTTTTTTTTCTTTCTTTCTTTTTTTAGCTCTGTAAGAGACTTCAGACTTGATACATGCAACCTAGCTTTTCTGACTGCCTCCACTAGAGGACTTCTCTTCCCAGGACCCACTAAATGCGTCATTAGTGAGATTACAAAGCAATAGGTGTTTCAAAGGAAACCCTCTCCTTCCACCTGAGCCTCCTGCAGGTGGAAATGGTAGCAAAACAAGTAGCAATGCACCCTACACATGCATTTATCCTGTCCTGAACACAAAAGGCTTAAGTTCATTAATTGACAGGCACCCTGTATTTTGTGTGATTTATCAAAACCACCACCAGCATAACAGAGGGAAGTAGCCACTATATAATGAAGAAGACATGAGCCTCTTCTGGTGCAGTTCTAGAAAAGAGTGCCAGGCCTCTCAGACAACCATAGCTCTCTCTGGCACTCAATTGTCGAGATTTCTGATCAATTCCTGCCCCCTCCCCTTGCCCTCCTTCTGATGCCCACAGAAGCCTATTTCTTTTTAGCCTTGCTGCTAGAAGAGCACTGCCATCCTCCAGCCCCTGGTGCCTTGCTGTCAGGCTCTTAACCCCCAGCACTATGAAACAAGGGAGCCCAAACAATACCAGCCTTGGGGAATAGCTGACAGCTTTATCTCCTGAGCCACACCACCTCCCGAAGCCTGTGCACAAGTGAGATAACATCCTCCTGCATCTGAAGGGTGCCCCTTTTAATTTTATGGCTAAATATCCTCAAAAACCTTATTCAGAGAAGCCATTTTAAGATAAATTAATTTAAAACACAATTTATGGCCATATACTGAACCACTACATCACTGGGCACACAGGGAAGCAATATTCCATCTTGCGCCCCTCCTAAAAACACGGAGACACTCTTCACATGGTAATTTGCTTCTCAGCACACCGAGCACAGCTTTTTCTAGAATTAAATGGCATAGTTCTGTAATTAAGTATCTAATGCATCATCACGGACTGAAGACTAAACTTGTGTCCTAGACAGCAATAAAGCCATGACATTTACGGCATTTAGAAAATCCAAACAATCAATTTGGTACACCAAGCTACACAAGCCTGCAAAAACATAAACCGAAAATGAGCAAGAGTAGCAATGAACAGAGTACTATTTTGAAGAAGTTTCTGTTATATGGGTTCAGAAAGGCATAATATTCATGGATAGGAATCAAATCACAAGCACTCCTCTTGCATCCCCCTCTCTTACTCCCCCTTCTTTCAAGAAAACATTCTGCAATACTGCCCGGATGTTGCATTTGCATTTTATTCAGTGTCCAGATCCAAGCTTCAGATAATCATCATATTTAGTGTTTTTACAAAAAGGTTAAAACCTTAATGGCCTGAATCATCAGAGCATTACTTCGGTCTGATGCTAGTGCAACTCTAATGCTTTTAACAGTTGCACTGGGAGAAAAATCAGTGACGTGATTGCAAAACTAAATGGTCTAAGCATCTTATACAACTATTATCTCTGTTCTAGGGAAAATTATACAGAAACAGAAAGACAGAGAAAAAACGTGTCTCAGGATGCACCGCAAGCTAGTTATAGAGATGTGAACACCTCCCCACGCCTCCATCCCAAGTCTTTGTACTCCAAGTCTCATCTACTGTATCAATTTTAAAGAAATTCCCCCTCCTCAACACTACCCAAAATGAAAACCCAAAATGATTGTTTTCTTTATCTTTCCCAATGATACCGCTACCACCTGACCCAGCTGGACAGCAGCCTCTCACTGCCTCAACACTGGCACACACTTGGATATCAATGATTCATATGGGAGACAAAAATCCCTGGATAAATAGGTTAAAAAAAAAAAAAAAATCTCCCCACCCTGCACTACCTGTGCAGCTAAGACCCAACTAGTGATCTGCATCAAACCCTGCTGCCTCTGTTGCTATAAGACACCTGGGTATGTAGTATGCTCTTTTGCATCCAACTCAACAGCTAAGTAAGCTCCAGACTCCCAGCAAACTATGATCATAGTAGTACATAAGCAGCATTTCTGCTGAAGCTATTTGCTTAATTTGTGGCTGGGCATATCCCTAAGTCCCGGCTGTGACAGAAAATCATGGTGCCAGACACTTGTTTTTCACAATTTAATTTCTTCAGGATGCAGGCTAGAAAGAATTTTGTGTGATGTTTAAGTCTGCCAGTGTAGTGAGGATAAGCAAGGGTCATTTTACTTGACAAGAATAGTTCTGGATCCTGTAAGTCTCCAGATAACATGTGGACAGGAGAAAGGGAGACTCTCAAATAAGTATTTAGATCAAAAGATGCAGAAACAAGCATGGAAAAGCTTACTCAGCTCTTACTCCTTCCCAAGCAGAGAACTCCGTCCTCAGAAATATTTGCTCTACTAATGCCTTGTCAAGGCTCACTTTAGAAAGCAATATTAATGGGATTTCTCTCTCTTCCCTTGGAAAAGATTATTAAAGTGCAAAAAAATGTTGGTAAAGTGAAAATTTTTCTTTCAAGTTTTCCTCTGCATAATTTCACTCAGGAATGGATGAAGAATCCCCCTAAACCCTCTGACGAAATGAAATAATAGCTAGTATAGATAAGTTTCTGGGGTTTATATATTTAAAGCTCTCTAGGGAAAAATTGCTTTTGAGTAATTATTCAACATGACTTTTTATGTATGAGTGAAAACACTTTTGGATATTCTTTCAATGCAAAAATGAGGCAAAACTCAAAAACGGCATCCACGTAGCTACAGATATTTACAAAATACATGCCAGCACTGTGTGCAGCCACGAGAATATGCATAGGTCAGGTTTTCTTGAGCTCCTGTTACCTTTGATAACAGTGAATCCTGCACTGTTTCAAAAGACCCAGCCTGAAACAGTTACATAGCACATCCACCTGCTCTTACAATAAACCACGAGATAAAGGCAGAGCAGTGGAGTTGGGAGACTTAAGTATCCATGTAACCAAAATTTTTATCAGAAGTGAGAATAAGCAACTTAAAAATGCGTGAACCTAGTTTCCTCTAAAACAGAGTGCAAAGGAAAATGGGGCAAAAAGAGTACCAACACTATGTTAATTTTTAATCACACCCAAGCAAATGATTTCAAAATGATTACTCTTTCTGCAAACACATCTTGATCTCAGTGCTTCGATAATTTTTCTTTCACAGCATTGTTGGGGTTGTTTACCATACATCATCCTATTCTCACTTTTTATCTTACATATATTTATTCCTTTTGCAGAGTAAATATAATCCTGGAAATACAGTACAGTGTTTCTTTATGGCTGAAATAACCATTGCAAGGAAGAAAAGAAGATTTTTGTCATCCATGGAAGAGTTTCAACAACAGAGAGACTAACCAGTCTATTTCTTCAAAAGCATAACTGATAACGTTCCCTACTCTTGACAAATGCTTTCAGAATTTAATTTCCTTCAGAAACAAATAAAAGCAATAATCAAAGGACTTCTCCAACTTTCTTTCCAAACTCCTTAGGATTCATTCCCCAGTTTGGAGTTGGGAGTAAGACAGGTTTTCTGGTTCAAGCAACATGTCTTAGAACATGGCCAGCTTAAATGGCCACAGATCAAATAGTCAGGAATACAGAAGACATCCATTCTTTGGTCTTATTCAAACCATGATGTCTCTCAGTGCTTTAAGCTAACACCAAAAAAAAAAAAAAAAAAAAAAAAAGGTTTTTTTTGCTCATACTTAGAATATTTCTCACAACCAACAGATTAGAAGAACTCTATACCCACAGAAGAAGAGCCACTGCCTATTTATAAAATCATAAACTCTAGTATTGCAACCATATTTCGGTTCAAAAAATAATGGCTTAGCTACAACAGATTTTGCTACAACTTGTCCAGTATATATGGGGTTTTTCTCCTTTATGATGTGCACTGAACTATATAAAATTAATCTGAAACTCATACATGCAACTGATTACACTGATTTCTCTATACATATTGGAAGGTTTATTGAGCACTTTGAATAGGTAGATGAGATGAACTGCAAGTCATTGTTTGTTAATACAGCCATGATTTGCACCTTCCTGAACCCCCTATTTCCTTTCAGTCTTCTCTACATACTACATTTCATTAGACCTTGCCACACATTTTTTAAACAGAAGCTGACTAGAGCTGGCAGCTCTTTAAGGCCTCTTTTCTTAGAGTGCAATAGCTCTCCATTCCAAGGTGTAGGAAATTAGGCAAGGCAGGCCGACAACTGGCATGCTTAAACAAGGATCTGCTCTTTAAACTGAGGAGATAAGGAGATGATCAGCAACAGCCAGCATGGCTTTACCAAGTGCAATTCATGTCTGACAAATCTGGTGGCCTTCTATGATGAAAGTGACTGCAATGGTCAACAAGAGAAGAAAGATAGACGTCATCTACCTAGGCTTCTCTAACCTTTGACATTGTTATCTCCAAACTGAGGAGGCCTGAATTTGAAGGGCAGACTATTCAATGGATAAAGGATTGGCTGGATGGACACAGTTGGAGAGTTGGGGTCAATTGCTCCATGTCCAGGCATAGGCCACAGACAAATGGTGTCCCTAAGGGCTCTGCCTTCAGACAAGTGTTCTTTAATATCTTTATCAGTGACTAAGTGAGATCAAGTGCACCCTCAGCATATTTGCAGATGACATCAAGCTGATCAGTGCAGTTGACACGACAGGACAAACTTGAGAAGCAGACCCACAAGAACTTAATGCAATTAAACAAGTCTAAGTGCAAGGTGTTGCACCTGTGTCAGGCCAATCCCAAACATGAGCACAGACCGGGAGGAGAATTCACTGAGAGAAGCCCCACAGAGGAGGACGTGAGGGTTCCTTTGGATGAAAAGCTGGACATGACCCAGCCACGTGCACTTGCAGACCAGAATCACAGAACCAGTTAAGCTGGAGAACACCTCTCAGATCCTCAAGTTCAACCTATGAACAAACACAACCCTGTCAACTAAACCATGGCACTAAGTGCCACATACAGTGTTTCCTTAAACACCTACAGGCATGCTGACACCACTACCTTCCTGGGCAGTCCATTCTAATGCTTAATCACTCTTTCTGTGAAGAAATTCCTCGTAATGTCCAACCTGAACCTCCCCTGGCACAGCTGGAGACAGTGTCCTCTTGTCCTATCACTAGCTGGGAGAAGAGGCTAATCCCCACCTGGCTACAACCTCCTTCCAGGTAGTTGTAGAGAGCAATAAGGTCACTCCTGAGCTTCATCCTCTCCAGACTAAACAACTCCAGTTCCTTCAGCTGCTCCTCATAGGACTCACGCTCCAGGTCCTTCACCAGCTCTGTTGCCCATCTCTGGACACAGTCCAGCACCTCAATGTCCTTCCCAAACTGAGGGGCCCAAAACTAAACACAGTGCTCAAGGCGTGGCCTCCCTAATACAGAGGAAATCACTTCCCTAGTCTTGCTGGCCATGCTATTTCTGATACAAGCCTAGATGCCATTGGCCTTCTTGGCCACCTGGACACACTGCTGACTCAGTTCAGCTAGGTGTCAAACAGCATCCCCAGGTCCTTTTCTGCTGGGCCATTTCCAAGCACTGTGCCTAACCACATCCTGGGCTGCATCAAAAGCAGCATGGTCAAGGGAGGTGATTCTGCCTCTCTACTCTGCTCTGGTGAGACTTCGCCAGGAGTACTCCAGTTCTGGGGTCCCCAAATCAAGAAGGATGTGGACCTCTTAGACAAAGTCCAGAGGAGGGCCACAAAGATGACCCAAGGGCTAGAGGACCTCTCCTATGAAAACAGAGAGCTGCGATTGTTCAGCGTGGAGAAGAGAAGCCTTCAGGGAGACATCAGTGTAGCCTTCCAGTACATAAAAGTGGCTTAGAAAAAAGAGGGAGATAAAGTTTTTTACACTGCTGGATAGTGATAGGACAAGGGGGTATGGTTTTAAACAAAAAGAGGAGGGATTTAGGTATTAAGTTAAAAGTTAGGAAGAACTTCTTTACTCAGAAGGTAGTGAGGCACTGGAACAGGTTGCTCAGAGTAGTTGTGGATGCCCCATCCCTGGAAGTGTTCAAAGGCCAGGTTGGATGGGCAACCTGATGTAATGGGTGATATCCCTGGGAGGGGGCAGGGGGAGAAGGGGCCTCAAACTAGATGATCTTTAAGGTCCCTTCCAACCCAATCCATTCTATGATTTTGCCTGCCCAGTAATAAAACCTAGGAGAAAGCGAGAGAAGCAGAGGACACACATGTTTACAACGTTTGTCTTCCAAAGCAAGCACTATGCATATTGAAGCGTGATTTTCCAAAAAAGTGGGTGGGCATTGCCTGTTAATGTGAAGTAGAGAATAAATCATCTGTTTTCCTTTGCTTTCACATTCATTTTACATGTTGACACTGATTCCCACAATTGTCATACAGTGCTTCAATTGCAACTTGGGGCAAAAGTTCTTCCTACAAACAAAAGCTACTCAGTCCAGGTAAACTCAGTTTGTATTCTTCACATGATGCATGAAGCAACAGGTCTGTGAGAGCTACAAAATCCTGAGATTTTATAGCTAAGTCCCAAGGGCCAGCCAGCGATTTGATTATGTAAGATCATTTAGGTCACTTCATGGCTCAACAGTCGGGTTACTTCAAAATCTTAGATAAAATTAGGATGACAGGATAGAAGAGGAAAATGAAGAAAGCAGGAGATGCACACTGTCAAAGTACTGATTACATGGGCTTCCACATGAGAACAATCCAAAACCGACACCAAGGCAGCTCCCTGATTGCTGGATGGTGTCATGTCTCTGCAGGTAACCAACTGTGAGGCTCTGCCTCCCTTGAAAAAGTCTGACAACTTCATCAACCACAAGTAAGGGAGCCTTGGAGGTTAATCATGAAAGCTCCCTTTTGGAATCTGCATGTATGACACTTGCCTATTTCTTATTCCTTAGGAGAGTTAAATGTGTCTATGCAAACCCATGCCTGTTGTCATTACAGATCCAATTTAAACAAGCCTTGTTCATTTACAGATTAAAGAAACCCTAGAAAACCTCCTAGCAGCTTCTTTGCTGTCTTCCTGTATGCAGGTTAGAGATTATTGCATTTAAACATTTTATTAAAAACAGTTGAATCTTGAGCATGGCACAGTTGCCTCAGAAATGCCAGTTTTTATTAAAAGGCAAATGAAACAGAACCAACTGGAGACCCCATCACAGGCAGATACCGCTTCATAGGGAGTATCAGACAAGCTTCTGGTTGAGTGCTGCTACTGGATCTGACTCTGAATTACCATGCAATTGGCAGAGAGGTTTAGCACATCTCAAAATAAAGCTGCAGGCATCATCGAAGTTTAAAGCAAAGCAGTTCCTCCAAGAGAGACCTGAAAAAGCTGCTGAAGAAGGATTTTTGTTCCATCTTGCTTTTGTCTTTTTAAACACTAAACTACAAGTGTACTATATGCACCAGACTACAAGATCCTAACTGGGGAGGCCACTGTCAGTGTTCCAGAGCAGAAGTCTGATGAGTCAGAGAGGACAGAGTGGCTTCAAATATAGACCCTCCATGGGACCATAGACCAATCATGCTCTCCTCAAACTTCAGCCATAAATTTCAACAGCACTTCAGTGGTTATAAATCATTAACAAATCTATCCTCATAAATAACTTGACAGTGGGGAAACTCCCTCTGAAAACCATCTTTATCAGATCTTTTTACCAACTACCATACTTGCCAGATTTGTGTGAAACAAATGCCATCTCTTTTTGGTATTCTGTGTTTCCTTTTCAACTGCATTTAGACACAGATTATTTTTCCCATTCAAGTTACAAAGACTTAAGTGAAACGTAGGATAGCAGAACAGGAAAATGCTTTGCTTCACCCAATTCCCTCTCAAAACAGTGTTGGAAATACTGGCTACACCTACAGATGTTGATGTTATTCTAGAATGGGTAACCTCCAGAGCTCAAGGTTATGCAGGAAGAACAGAAAATTTCTAGAAGCATTTCCCTCTGAATCTGTAAAGAACTAAAACTTTTGCATGGGAACACCCTGCTGAAGTAAGGAAACAGATTAACTTGGTCAATTCTCTAACCTTAAGCTATTGATTGCAATTACTAGAGGCTGCAGCATCACTGGAAAGGACATACCTGAAACAGACAATAAGTGAGGGCTTTCCCAACATACTTTTTAAAGATCTCATGAGCAGCAAAGTTAGTTAAGATATCTTGGCTGCTTTCCAACATAAGCAATTATCTCCTTTAAAGTTACAATCAGATGGGAAATATTTCTTCATTCCTGTACTTAACTGCATAAGTTGAATTAGTGTGCTGTTAAATGACAAAACATCAGTTGCAAGCTAAATAAATCTTCCTGTCTACAGAATTCTGAAAGCACTTGAGGATCTTTCAAGATGAAAGATCCTTAAGAACAATTGTGGTATATCCATTAGGCATAGCTGCAGTGAGTACTACAATCTTTTCATTTATTCAATAATAAATTGATTTCTTCCCTGAAGCTGATTTTTCCCTTGTGCCAGCCTCCAATTTCCTTCCTTGATGTAGCAGTAAAAGATTAAATTGCTCCTGGTGCTCAGCTCCCAGGTACACAAGTTCTCTAAGGCTCAGACTTCACTATTTCATCATTTGGCTCAGTGGTTGATCTTTGTAATGTCTGTTCAACCAGTGGAGACCTGAGACTGCGCTCCCCTAGTTCAGCTCTGGAAGTAACTTTTTATTTCTTTTAACATCTCAGGGTTCTATGGAGCATTTCTCAGGTCTCTGGCAGTGAGTGGGCTTTAGTCTAACAGCTGTGATACACTGGTAAGTTGCTAATGAACCTACAACAACAAAAAAAGAATAGTATTATCACACTCACCTTATTACAACACAAGCAAGTACTCTGAAGCATAAAGGAATTCAAATACAGGAGTGGAAGGAATTTTCCCCCCTTCTTTAATCTGTAAAATAGCAATCTCCTTCCCAATCCTTTCCCAAAGCGTCATAATATGATAATTTTTTTGCACTTTCTTCCCTCCTAGTCCTTAACCTCAGGTTCCCAGAAATGGCCCTTTCGCAGGGATACTGCTCACTTTGGGTGCAACTGGCAACAGCATGCACCCCACCTTTTACAGGAGACGCACAGGGAGCCAGGAGAGTCCTTCAGGAAGAGAGAGGCAGGTCCTGGGTGCAGCTTGCAGGCATGAAGAGAGTCAGTCAATTTTATATTAAACAAGGTGCTCTGTTCTGCAATACAGCCTGTTGTTCAGGCTGTGAGACACCCAAGAAAACCATGTATGTGAGATGGAGCTGCCACATGGAGCAACGGCCCATCACCTGCTGCAGAATGGACTGCACACTTCACTCAGAGGCATCAGGCCTCAGCAGTGCCACTCAGCTCTGCAATCTTCTGTTTTGAAGGGCACTGAACAGCAAGAAAAGGAAGTTACACTGAGTACAAGAGAATTACACTTGAAGCCCCAAATCAGCAATTAATGATAAGGGTAATCCAATAGTCATCAGTACTACAACACAGGCATTGCTGCATGGAAGAGTAGCTGTTGCTTTGGTCTTGGGTTGGGTTTCTCCCCTCACCATCCACCCACTTTTCTTACTGGTCTCATTCATCCTCTTATAACTCACTGAATATATATATATATATATAACTCACTTCTTTTAAAAACATCCTCTTTGTCCATAAAAACTTTTCCAGAGACAGGAAAACTGCAGGGCAGCTTGTGTATAGAATGCAGCCACAATACTACCCCTCCTTTTAAATGTACAAAACATTTCAATCTCACAGAAAGCAGCAGTGCCACTTTTTGTCCTTGAGAAGCAGACAAGCAGTAGTAATGGCCTAACCACTGTGGCATGAGTGAAGACCTGTTATGTTGATAAGCTCTTTCAGTCCCATTCACTCACAAATGGCAGGAGATCTTCTAGGGTGCTCCAAACAGATTGGTTGTGTTCCCACAGGGCACATAGGCAACAGCACATCTCCTGCTTTCACAATTCCCCAGTAGGCGCCCTCCCTGCTTCCTGACAAGGAGTCTTTCCTGAAAGGTATGACAGATTGGTTGGTATCAGTGCCCTCCAAGTACCTGGCAGAATTTAGGTACCCAACTTCAGTCAATGCTTAGCCAAGCTGCACATGCTTCGACATTTAAACTTCTCATCAGTTACTCCATCTGTCCCCTAGGCAGTGTAACGAAAGGCTCCCATCTTGAGTTTATTTCTCAAGTATTGCACTGGAATGACTCCTCATTCTGGGAAACACAAGGCCAGCACAGGATGGTCACATCTATACAGCAGTCCTAGGCTTAGCAAAGCAACCAAACCCAAGGACATACATTAGGGAGTACAGGGAAATGGTACTTCAGCAATAAAATACAACATTGTCATTTAAAATATGTGTTAGTAATGATTTAAAAGATTTGAGGTGTGACTTACTCTGCTATCTGAATTTGATGCACAGGGTAAATTAATGTTATTGAGGAGGGGGGGAAGAAGAGCGGCTAAGCTCACCTCTGACAGCTCCTGGAGAATGTGTTTTGGCTGGTTGAGCTACTGATGCTGCAGAAGGTGTCTAAATGCCTCATTCCTCAACATATAGCTTAAAATCACATAAATTTCTCTAGCTGGTTACCATGAAAGTAGTATTCTAGTACTGCATGCACTGGAATACAGTGGAGAACTCTAAATTACCACTGAACAGAATGGGACTTCTGCATGGCACAGCACAGTATCTTGTGGAGATACCAAACAGAGACTGGAAATAGATTGTGGCACTGCTGTAGTCTTCAACCTCAGCTAAATCTGCTTTGAACCCAGTTGGGCGGGCTTTTTGTGGGGGCAACGTTACGTGGATGTGGCTTATATTGCCTTCAAATCAACAACTATTTCATTCACCGTTAGTTTCTCTCTCTGACCCTTGCTTCTTGACAGACATACACATTCACTGAGTCAACTGACAGTCTCAGCAGCACCCCTTTGCATCCTATTGTATCTAAGCACTGGAACCAACATTCTAAATAAGAATGCTCTGAGTAATTCAGTGGAGCACTTCACACAACTCCTAGACCCATGCAAGGAATGGGAGAATACTTATTTGAGCACTAATCTGATACTCTTTGTACCAGCCCTTCTGGCCTAATCCCATTGGCTTTGCTGGTTACTTTAGCCCTGTTTCAGATAGATTAAGCACCTGGCTCCTTAGTAACATAAGGGGTCTCATAGCTTGCGAAGGGTTTTTAATATTTAAATGTATATTGCTGTGCTCAGTTTCCTATTATTACTTCTCACTACATCCTTCCAAGTAATCAGCAATTTCACAGAAATACTCTTTCTGTAGTATTTAGACCTTCCTTAAAGGTCTCCCAAAAGGCAGTTCCCTTCTGTGCCCACAGTATCTAGCAGCTCCATATCCTTTGGCGATCTGGCAAAAAGGAAACCAATTCCTGCAGGAGTGCAATGCATACAATCTCTATTCATATCTCTTCCTCCAGAAAGAGATGGCTCACTTGTAAACTTCTGGGCTGAAATCCACTGGAAAACAGTCAAAACAGATTTTTTTCATTCTCTTGCCACTGTAAATAAGAAACTGGCAGTATCACATAAAGGTCGCAGACAACTGAACTAACAGTGCTGTCTTCTTCCCAGAGACCACGTCACCAGGAGAAACGTAAAAAGGAAAAGGCAACACATTTGGTCTCTCAGCCAGGTGATAATCCAATCCATCTAATGAGTGGTCAAAATGAACAAGGTTCAGGTAGCCACAGAGGTGAACACTCCATTCCAAACCTCCACATCAGCTCTCTCTGTAAAATTCAGATTTTGCCTAGCTGTACAGAGCTTTCACATCCTTGCTGCTCAGAGATGGAACAGCAGAGGAAGAATGTTCCTCCTTGTAGCAGGTGCCTCTTCGCATTAGCTGTAGCAGATTTCAGTCCCTACAGGAATACAGCTTCCTCCCTTCCCACTGGGAGGATTAACACTTGTGCTCTCCACAAGCAACTGCTTGTCTTGCAACTCTAAAATAAGCACCTTTGAGGCGCCTACAGGATACACATTGCCTCTGGTTCCCTGCACTCTTGTCAAGCTCTTGGGGCGATGCAAGCTGTCAGCCACACGATCCCACAGCAGAGGAGGGTGTAACGCCAGTTACATGGAGAGAGGAGGCTTGCTGTAATTGCTTCTAAAAGCAAATTCCACTGGGTCCATGGGAGGGCAGAGACTGGCACGTGCCGGTACATACTCACACAGAGGATCCCTTATTCCTTTCAGCTTCTCCTGTGCAAGCTTACTGACCTCCTGCAGTATTAATGAATTTTTCTGTCACCTCCTTGCTCTGACATCTGCTCAGGAGAATGGATGAGTAAGCAGGTAATCCAATTGGGCAGGAGCAAAGCAATGAGCCAATTCTCCCACACAACTGTGTTAACCCTATTGCTCTTTGGCACTGCCTGCCCCTGCAGGCCCTGTACTCCAAGAGAAGCTTTTGGGCTTCCTGCCCTGAGGATGTCTGAAGAGACCTTCTCCACCTCCAGCTTATCTTATTGCTTCTGTAAGTAAGACATAAAAGGCTGACTTTTCTCATTTCCAAGATTTCAACATTAAGAAATTAAAAACGAAACCTTGATTTCTCTTCATCTCCTCCTTACTTTCTGTAAAGCAACTTAACATAAATAATTGCTATTCCCCCCACTCCCAGCAAATCAGACAGGCAGATCAAGAAAGCTTCTAGACAACAGAGACAAATCCAGTCCAAATCAAAGACTTTCAGGAAAGCAAGTTCTGAAGTAGGTTAAGTTCTGAAGTAAGGTTAAAACAGGCAGTAGTACTAGATAGTTGGCAATTAAAAAGAAAATGTCCTTTAGTTTAATCTAGGTCATGTGAGGGCTAGAACAAGATCAGCCCGTACAAGTTGCCAACATGTGCTTTTCTCTAGGCTTGATTGTAAGGGCATCAAATAATTGAACTTCTATCAATTTTATCAATTCCCTTCCAATACACATTTAGATTCAATCAGTATTAATATTAAGACAATTCTCACTGATAGTCAAGATGAACCCTTCTTTGTCCAGGCAATCCTGTTAACAATATTTCATTTTCAGTTGCACAAAAAAAGAAAAAAATCTTCTTCCCTGGTTTATGCACATTTAGGATGCTTGTCTGCC
This sequence comes from Pyrocephalus nanus, assembly GCA_038380795.1. Classification (NCBI taxonomy): domain Eukaryota; kingdom Metazoa; phylum Chordata; class Aves; order Passeriformes; family Tyrannidae; genus Pyrocephalus; species Pyrocephalus nanus. The sequence continues at coordinate 41,920,741 of CM076265.1, read as the reverse complement.
TTTCCCTGTTCTACAGTCTTTCAGGAGAGCACCTTATTGTAGGAAGAGCAGAGATCATTTCTCCCATTCATACCTTATCACTTAAGGATCTGCTAAAATACAAGGAAAAAAAAGCAAGAATTATGGCAGCTTTTTTTTTTTGTTGTTCACTAGGGAACGTGTTCATCTCTGCTTGGCTCAAAATAGTATCTGACAGGAGTGAATCACACAAGTTCTAAAAAACTCACAAGAAATAAGCAAAGAAATCTATAGCTGCCTTCCTCAGTCTCACTCCCTGCCTGCCTTCTTATTGACTTCTGTTGCCTGCATCGACCATTTGTGGCTACTTGTCTGCTTTCTCTTCCATTAAGGTAGCTACCAATGAAACAAGAGAGGAGTGGGGCAAAGGGGAAGCACCGAATTACTGTGGGGACCTCCAGCACTGCCTCTTGTTGGGAGGGATAAAGAGCAGCCAATGAGGAAACACACAACACAAAAATCTCTTCCTTTCATGAGAAGCCACTGAGTTAATTCAATATGAATAAAAATCATAGAATAGATTTTACTTGATTTATATAAATGCCTAAAGTATCCCAAAATACCTTCATCAGTGCAGCCCTGGGGAAAAGAGAGGGAAAGAGGAAGAAGCAGATACAAGGGGAAACAAAAAGACACAAATTCAAGTCCTGAAACTGATGTCCTCCCTTATCCTGAAAGGGAGGAGATAACATCGCATAGCCTGTGCACCCAGGACACAACTAACCTTCAGGGCTGGGGTCTGGAACAAAGACAACATCTATCTGCTAAGCAGATTAATTTCCATTCTTCCATTAACTTACACTTTCAACAACTTGTTTTCCACTACTTTTCTTGCTCCCGTCTCCCCTCTATTCCTCTAATGTAGGAACAATACCTATTTACACTCTCTTGCATGACTAAACATGCCAACCCAGAGATGAAGTGCTAGCTGTGTTTTTAAGAAAAGGGTGTCCAAGGATTGAAATCAAGCAATAAACCAAAATATGTTATATCCATATAATTCCAAGCCACAAAAGGACCAGTTTGAATTTGGCTCCCATTTCTTTCCAAGTCAAAGAGAAAATATTATATATATATATATTTCACCAAGCATTTGACTTCTTTTTCCTCCATCCTTTTCCTTCTCTTGACACTTTCTATTTTCTGTTGCTTTTAATTTCTCTCCTTGTGGACAATTCTTCGTTGTTAAAAAGCTGCATTTGATTTGAGAAGGAAAAAAAAAAAAAAAAGAGAAAAGCACCATCTTTTGTGTGTATATATACATATAGGTTAACAGTTAGACTGAATGATCTCAAAGATCTTTTCCAAACTAAACAAATGTATGAGTCTATAGTTGTGTATTTATATATACATACACATCTTTTTCTACACAATGGCATAGATGAAAACCCATGATGCTTGAGAACTAATCAAGAAAATTAATATGCATTTTTATATGCACATCAGCCCTAGTCCCTTACTGAAGAAGACAACATTTCCAACCTTCTGTATGCCTATGAGTTTTTGCTTGGTGGAAAGCAAAATAGATGAAGGCAGCTCCTCACCCTGGCCTCAGCCTAGCACACAGTCAGCAAGCATCTCATGGTCATATCCATACCTGAAAGCTGGAAAACACCTCCAAGTTTATAGTTTAAATGCCCACAAGAGGTAAGGAGGAAAAACATCAGATCAAATGTTAGAAATTATTAAGAAATCTCTCTACCAAAACAAAGAACATCATTATGCCATTGAATATATTTTTAAAGGAAAAAAGGTGAAATACACTGAGTAATAATACAGAACTGTTTAATCACACAAAAGTTTTAAATTCAACCAGTGTAGAGCTACAAAAGAAAAACAACCAACCATAGTACTATGTTAAATTTATTCAAATTTCTCAAGTCAGAAGGAAGACTACAAGTAAAATTTCTCAGAGAGCAGGCTTGAAACCCATTAAAAATCTTCTAAAACTTCTTAGATTAAAACATCTTGTTTGCATGTCATCACGTCTGACATACACAAAAGAAACCCTACAGAAGGCTTCAAACATCTGCAGTTCATTTTTCATTTGGCAATATAAGAGTCTGCATGTTACTTTCTTATTACTGAGGATTTTTTTTTTTTAAAGCTATATATATTTCAGTTACATACCAAACACAGTGATTTTTTTCAATACCATAATGGCCCTTTTTTAACTTTATTTGGGCTTTTAAGGAAACTCATTTTAGAACAGAAATGTGGAGGTTCCGTTGTGATTGCAAGGCTTGGACCATGCAAAGCTTTACTTATCTGTGCAACAAAACCAACAGGTTGTGTTCCAGCTCTTCCACAGAGCAAAGCTACATAAACTGGGGGGTTCTGTGTCACAACTAGTTTCCCTACAAGCGGTGAGAAAAATAAATAAAAAGTAAAAAAATAACTTTCAAAGTAAGCATACCTTTACTACAGAAAGACCTACTGAAACGGAAAGTCATCCTACCGAATACCATGGAAATTCCATTGCTTGAGGAACTGACACAGAATTAGCAAGCCCACACATAGACTAGGCATAACTGGCTGAATGGCAAGCTCAGGCTTACTATGTGTCTTCTGTTCATATCTACAGCAGTAGAAAGCATCTGTCTTCCCTCAAGCAGCACAGAGGAGGAAGGAATCTTTTTTGCAGAGAGAACCATCTTGTGCACTACACTGTGGTCAGATTAAGTCAATGAGTCACACCGTAACACCAAGAAAAATGAGACGTGGTTATTTTTCCTATGATGACCTTGATTCCATTCATGCAAGAGTAAACGTTCCTAGAAGAAGCTGAAAGCCTAGATATGGGGGAGGACAGGAAAAGAAAAAAAAAAAAAAAAGAAACAACACACGGGATTCACGATTCACTGTTGTGGTACACTGGCACACGCTTGCACCACTTGCACTCATCCAGTCCTCCAGAATTCATCAAAGCCATCTAAGGCCAGAACAAGGCAAAAGTCTTATCTTGGTCATTGAATCCTTTAGTCTTCATTTCCTTTACTGTGCAACTACAGCACATCCAAAGTGCTTCCCTGCAGACTCCACCATCCAGAGGTGCTATTTAGTAAAACTGTTTATACACATCAGCAAGACAATTGCTTAACAGAAATCTTAGTACTATGACCTTTTCCCCCATATGGAAGCTTGAGACAAGAAGACTAAGTTACTTGGAGGGAAAGACAAAGTAATTAGAAGAAAAGATACAGTTCCTCATTTTTTTATGTGAGTGCAACAGCCTCTGATCCCAGAGCTTTCACTGGCTAAGACTATTGCTTTGGAAAAGTCAATACTCATAAGAGGATTCAGCAGCACACAAAGATTCTACATCTTTAAAGTCTCTCTAGACCTGAAGATGCAAATACTGGGCTGCATACAAACAAGGCAGGAAAAGAAATTTAAGAGAGCTGATATCAGAAGATATTTTCATAGCACATAGAAAATTTGTGTAATGCAGAAAAGATCTTCGTTTTATCTGAAACTACTTGTTTGGCTTTTGCTCACACAATGACCAGATTACATGAAAGCTCTGCAGCTGTTCTGCTAGCTAAAGAAACAAAAACATGTAACTCTAAAATGAATTACTGAAGGAGTGGAAAGCCACGAAGCTATTTGCCCAAACATAGGATTGGACCATCTTTCTTCTTGTGCCCAAAAAGGCAAGTCCAAGTCCAGCAATGTGCTGCAGGCTGACCTGATAATGGCTATGGAAAAGCTAGTCCTGGACATCTGCACACTCAAAGGCTTGGCAAATCAGGCCTTGACACTTCACCAGAGGCAGAAACTGCATTAATGTAGATGATGTATCCGAAAAGGAAGGACCAAATTGTATTAGTCATGGACTTTGTGGCAAAGACAGCAACAAGATGTGGACAAAGGGGATAAGGAATTGCATGGCAGTACATTTAATAGCACATTACCAAGACATGGCTGCCTATCCCATACTAGTTTCTTTTCTGATTCTGTTCATTTTACTTTGACAAGCATGCAAAGCAGCAACTTCACTTGTCCATCACCAGTACAAGTGGGATTCACATCCTAACCAATTCCAAAAGAAAAAAGCTGTGCGGTTTCCATCAAAACGGCAAAGACAAGAGAAGTATGAGCACATCTCCAACCAAATACCATACACCCCAGCACTGGATTCACTCTATGGGTGTCAGGTTTATTTCCAATTGCTACTTCCTGCTCCTAATGGATTATTTTCTAATTCTGGTTATGCACAGCCTTGAGCTCTTATCCAGGCATGACACTCTCAGCTGCACTTGCAATACTAAACAATATTTCTACTAAAATGTCTGGATCATTGAAAAAAAAAATGTTTAAAATTCTCCTGTTCTTTGCACCAGTTTATTGTTTAATAAACCCTCAGGAAACAAGGGACACAGCAGAACCAATGCAGTGGGCACTTGCTAGACAAGCCAGAGCAGCAAGGCAGCACAATCTTAGCACTCCTTTACAACAGCATTCTCACCATTAACAGTTTTCTCGTGTCAAGAATACATCTGACTCACTGACATACACAAAATAAGAGCAGGAAATATTATTCCTGTAGGACTGGAACTGAGTTCCTTTCCCCAGCAATCCCATACCTTATCAATTCAACTAGAGAGAGCATTTATTTCTGAAGCTGAGCACGGGAAAAAATAGGAAGGCAAATGATCTGATAAAAGTGCTTTCTGGATTATGAATGAAATGCCCAAATTCAACACGATCATTAATAGTTTCTGTGATTGAAAGTGTTCACCCTATCCTTAATGTTTTAGCTTGTCCAAAAAATCAACAAAAGAAAAAAAAATCCAGGGTTTGTATGATATACTATATGGCTAAGTATTCTTCATTTAAAACATTTCAGTGGGCTGTCTGCATCCCTTAAGATGGTCTTCAGACCAAGACAGACCAAAATGCAAACAGTCTCAATTTGCAAGATATTTATACTAAAATGTTGCATAATAGGAAGTGCCAGATCAGTGAACCAACAAGCATAAGAAATCTATAACACTGAGAATAGCAACACTGACTGTGAAAATTTACTCATTACTTTTTATTGGTAAGGTGGGAAACAACTCTCAGACCACTGCATAGTAGGTCAGAATAGATCTGTGCTTGCTAATCTTGGCTGCTAGATTATTTGGACACAGGAAGAAGTACAGTATCTAAAGTACTATCTTTTTTCTGTGTGTAGTAAGAGCCCAGCCCAAATCCAAGTCAAGGTAATGATGGTAATGGGCACTGAATTCACTTTAGCAATAAACAAAATGGTTTAATCAACTCTTGCTTCGCTTTTCACAATACTTGAGTGCATTATGATTTAAGCTATGCAAATTTAAATATACTTATTTCTGAAAGAAATTAAATAAAAATTCAGAGTAGTCACATTTACTTATAAACTTTAGAACAAAATTTAAAACCTCAAGAAAACTTCAAAATAAGCACACTGCTTCTGAGGACAGAAAATTCTAAATGTCATCACACTAAAAATGTGATTTAACATGTCACAGAAATTTTGAGAAGAAATTAATTTCTTTTGAATATTAAAAAAATATAGATCATACATACAGATGACAAAATAGCTGTTCTGTGCTATTTATTTTGATATAAAATCCCCTCCTTTTTGCTGTCCAAATATTTTCCACATGTCACAGACTTCTGAACTGACACTAAGCAAGTGCATCAAATAAACTGTTAGGAAGCCAACTATGCTTTGGCAGCTGATGATAGCATCTTTTGGCAGTGAGGAGACAGGGAGGCAATTTCAGATCCTGGGATATGCTTCTCTGCAGCAGCTCTTTCTGCTGCAGTGGTCAGCAGTGGGAAGGGCAGCAGTGCTGACCTAAAATGAACGATTGTAAGTTCAACCACTGGTCACATGAGTCAGACAGTCCCATTCTTCTGAAAATGGCCCCTTCAGCCAGGCTGCAGACACAGGCAGACATCATTTTGTTGGTTCTTTCCAGGTAGTGTTTCTAAGGTCAGCATCTCTAAGAGAACATCTAGAAAAACATCAGCCAAATTTTCACCTGGTGAAATCAAGGCAGACTGAGTTAAAACAATCTACATAAGATTAAAAGCAAGACAGTTTTTCTAATCCAAGAGAAGAAATTCTGCATTCAGGATAGGAGACATACAGTGTCTAGACTGCTGTTCTTCTAAGATGTTCTACCTCTCCTCAGCAGTTATGGTACTATCCTTCCAACCCAAGAGCCAGCATATGAAGCTTTCAGTCTGGTCCAGCTGGCAGGATGGATGGAGGTTCTGCTCTCAGGCTCTAAAATTGAATCAGCAGAATTTCACAGTGGGATGGAATCCAAAAGTCACTCAGATTTAGACAGGACGGGGAGATAAGGTTACCACAAATGAGGTGGTTTTCCTCTGTTACAGAGCCACTTCCATCTGAGCACAAAACATATACCCTGTATTTCCTAGGTTTTACATAAGCTGTAGCAACCTAATAACTGTGTATTTTCCGTTTTGTTTGCCATTAATCCTGATGAAATTTTCTGGTCATGGCTCAAAGTTCTTGAAGTTAAATATGGCATAGCCTCAGTGTGTTGTTATGGCAACTGGAATATTCAGAGTTACAGAAACTAATATTTGTTAACTGATAGTGCTATTATTTTTGACTAGAATGTGACTGTATTCTCTCCCACTCAATTAATTTTACTTTTTGATTCCAAAATGACCAAGATGATGGAGGAAGGGGGTTGTCTGCACACTTTATCAAAAAAAAAAAAAAAAAAAAGACAAAACCAAAACAAAACAAAAAAAAACCCCACCTGTACCAAGCTTCCATGTTTGAGGATAATTATGGAAAGATTGTAGACATACAAAGTCCATCAACATCCCCAACATCTCTTAGTCACAAGACCTTCTCTCTTGGAATAATGCACACTAATCAAAATGTGTGTAGCAGCCAAAAAAAAGTAAAAGGAGTTGGGATTTCTGTGCTTTGCTCCTAACCCTGCCATAGTTAGTTAGGACAGTAGACAAGTTGCTAAGTGCAATATTTAAACTTTTACTGTTATAAAAATAGCTTATTTTTTTATTTCTGATTTGAACCACATTAGCCCTGAATCTTAGAGATGCTAATTATCCATGTAATCCAGTAACTGAGAGTGGAAGCGTGATTGCTTTGTCACTGCACACAAAAAAAAAAAAAAAGACCCAAAGAAGCTCCACTAGTCACATCACATTGAAGATGCGGGTTTTCAGATACTTTTGACAGCTACCTTCAATCTTCCTAGGCTTTGGATTCCCATGTCCAGAAAGGCCAGTGACATGCACAGGCCCTGCTGAACTCACTGAATTGCTTTTCCTTAAAGGTGTAGAACAGCCAAGAGACTTCCTCTCCTGTTCCCATAATCCAGGGCCAAGAGTATCTACTAGTTCAGAGTAACTCCTATGTGACAAGCCATATCCCTACTCATCCCAAGACATTCTTCTAATTACACTGAAAGAAACCATAACCATACACAATTGTAACATCATTTAACTTTCTAGTTAGTAAATATACAACTACTCCTGGTTTTGTTTCACTTCTGTCTTTACATTCTGACTTTTCTTTGCTGCAATATAGTACATCTCTCCATGCACTTGTGTCTTTTTTCTTCCTTCACCTTACCACTTCATTTCCCCTTCAGTCCACCCTTTTCTCCTTCTTTCACTTCTAAATCTATCCCTAGCTACTTCACTAAGTCCTTCTTCACGATGCCTTTTCCTACTTGCTTATACCAGAGACTCACTCTACCATCACTGTAACCTCATGCCTAACTCAAAGTCTGAGAAGTGCACCAAGACCTCATGACTAGGAAACTAAATTTTGATTCAGTGTAGTGATGTAAATGAAGGAATCTGGGCAGCCTTCTTTCCTTTTTAATAAGGTCTTACAAGACACTTTCCTCAAAAATCTGCCCATGAAACTCTCAAACATACTTCTCAGGAGATTTCCATGCCTATTTTCCTGACCCAAGAACACCACGTTTAAAAATCAAGTTAAAAGTCCCAAACCCTCTGACCTTCATCCATGACTGAATTGCAAGTGGCTGGAAGAAGACAGATGCTCAGGGATATCCTTTCAGCTCTATACTCCCTGCTGCAAACCTTCTATAGCTGTCACCACTTTAAAAAATTTTCACTGACTAATTCCATTTCATTTAGAAATAACAGAACAACTAAAGAAAGTAAAACCAAACTTTATATGCAGGCATATTTCAAAAATCTATTTAACTTTGTTAAGCTACAAACAATAAGCAACAAACATCATCCTGTCTCTGCAAGCTGTCAATCTTGATTCTATCAAGGCTAGCTTGCTTTCTTTAGTCTTCACATAGACAATTCAATATAGGTACGTAGTTCCTTCCTTTCTCTTATCACTCCTATTCAGCCAGTTCTGCAGGAATTAAGGACTATCTCATTTTCAGATTCCTGCACATTCTTTCTCACATTCTCTTGCACTGCAATTCTTTCAAAACTGGATTGTCAAATGAATAGTATTTATCTTGAGTGATCTTCCAAGAGGAAACTCAATGTATGCTCCTTCTCCATTAACTGTTCTTGTTATCTTATTCTGTGCATTAAAAAGTAACCAAATCATTTTGTCCCTCTCTGAAAAGGGAATTTCACTGCTGAATTTCCTATTCAGGCAATACATGGTCTGCTCACATTGGCCATTCAGAGAGTCAACATTTCTGAAAAACATAAAAAGTAAGTCCTTGTCTGCTTTCCTTTCACACTGATTACCCACAAATCCCACTCAAGAAACAATGAAGTTTTTTTAATTGGAAAAAACACTGCTGCTGCTTGTCCAAGATTGTGAACCGTGTCAATTCTAGAAAGATGACAGAATAGACTGGAAGAAAAGAATTGTTAAAGAAATATAAGTAGAGATGAACAGTAATTCTACAGTAACTGAACTATGGTCTAAGAATTTATATATATAAACTATATCTGTAGTTATGCAATGGGGATTTATATACAACACATTTTTAAGACACTGAACACTCATCCATAATTATGTCTAATAGTAGAGAGTCACACAGGTTGTACACTTACTGTACTTGTAAACAAAGAGATAATAGTACAGAACAAAAAATTAAAATCAAGAATTAGGAGATACACACCGTATTAATTTCATTCATAACACAAGTTATATCTACACTTTTCCTTGTAGATGGGAGATCTGGGGACAAACTTGGGATTAGACCTTTCTGTTCCTTGAGCAAACTCTCTCATCCATCAATGTACAAAAGAAATGGACAAAAAATGGCTACTGCCCCCCATTAAACAAGCAGAGGCCAGTGATACATTTGATGTGCTTTCAGTTTCCATAACACTAAATAGGATCGTCTCCATAGTTTCCCTGGGATATTGCATATGTACAGATAGATGTTCAAGTACTGCTAACAGCATGAGGGCCAAACACCCTGATGGCAGGAAGGAAACAGTTGAAGCTGCTGTGGGCAAGCCAAATTCAACTTGCTTGTCCTCCCACCCTAACTCTGTCCAGCTCAGACAGATCTCTTTTGCTCCAGGTAGGCTCAAACAATAAGATGGATTCTCAAGTAGATAAGAAATTCAGACCTTGGACTATCAACTCAGCAGCAAATTATATTTTACTTATCCTTTTTATCATGTATTTGCCAGTTCAAGTCTGGTTCCCATCAAGTACCATGAAATAAATCAGTTTATTATAATCAGATTCTTAGCAAAAGGTCTCCATAGCAATACACCAGCAATATTACCAGTTCCCTACTAGTACTTTATTCCTTTCTTATATATAGCACAGTAACTCTTAGAGCTGTCCACAATAAATTGCATCTCAGTAGACAAAGGTCCAGTATAAAAACAACAGTGACACATCTACCATCCCTCTAGTTTCCTATCTAGAGAGAAGGAATTCACAAAAGTTTGAGACAAGCAACTTATGGTCAAATAGCAAACTCATAGCCAAATTAAAACTACACTTCAGTTCCTTACTTTCATTCCTTAGTAGATAACTAGAGCTGCAAGGAAAGAGTTCAAGAGTCAAGATATCTCTCCTTAGGTATATATGATAGGAAATGTAAACATAATTGACCTAGGTAGTCTAACAACACTTCCTGGCCTCAAGCTTAAATCCACTCTAGAATTTAAGTCATTTAAAAAAAAAAAAAAAGGCCCTAAAGCCTGGCAGGCAGCCTGGTTTTGGACTTCTATGCTCCTAATCTTTTCCTAAAAATTTGTCCTGGGGTCCCAAATCTAGAAATACTGAAATATTCAATGCAGGCAACCAATTCCACCCTGATACCCTTTAGACCAAAATCTCAAAACAGCCCTTTGGGGAAAGGACCAGACAGGTGCTCCAGAGCACTTTCCTCACTCTAACCTGGGCATTACAACAGTCTATAATGCTACTTGCAGCTCCAAAAACCTGTAGATTACCACCCTCATTTGCCTCAGGACAGCCTGATAGGTCTCAACCCTAAATCCTACCTTTGATGAATCACAACTCCAACCTTATCCCAAGAAATGCTAGAGATAACAATTTTAACAGTAAACCAAGATTCCTGTCAATTCTAACTTGGTGTCAGGGAGCACTGCAGGACAGCCATTCCCTCAGGAATGGGAACTGAGAGAAATAACATGACCAGCAGGACCAGAGCCATACTGGCTAGGACCTGTCCCATAGTACACAAGAAAGACAAACCTGGAGATGACAGCCATATCCAATCAAGACTCCAAATCATAAGGTAGTATCATGATGACAAGGCAGCTCCAGAGAAAAATTGAGAAGTCATTCCATATTTCAGAGCTAGGGTGAGGTCTGGCAATTGCCAGGCATAGCCATGGTGATGAAGCTGGGCCAAAAATCAAGCCACGTAGTCAAAAACCACAACCTTCTCCACCATAGCTCATACAAAGACTGAAACCCCAGCTTAGCTCAGAGAGCTCCTGGCCCCACAGGTTTGACTCATTAGGGTTATTAAGGCTTATTAGTGCACTCAGAGCTCCAACACACCTGCTGTGTCCACCCTGAGGAACTCGACAAAACAGAACCCCAGTACCAATTTCCCCCCCAACACAACCCTACAAGCTCCAAAATTCATCTTAAGTCTGGGAGAACTCCTTGAATCCCTTATCTATGAGACTTACAAACCCCAAAGCTAACCTCCTGAAAGTCCCAGCTATGGTTACCCACCCATACTACAAATCAGACAAAAAGGAAGAGAATCCCTTTTCACAGCTCCAGTAGGCCCTTTCAGTGATGTGTGCCTGTTCCAGACAGTATGGGTCAGTCACTAATTGTCTTAAGACCTGCCTCACAGCAAGAGTCAATTTAGGCAACACATCACTGAGACAGCTATTCCACCATTTTTTTCAGGATGCTGGGACAACCCAACACGGGTTGGGTCACTTGGTATTCTTAACCAGACATACCTCTTGACTCTCAACCCTCACCTAAGGTATTTTCTACAGCTTTAACTACAGGCACAGAAACCTGTGTAATAAACAGTCCTTTGCCATCTCATAAGAACCTCCCCAGACACCTCTGCTAAGTGTACCAGAGCACACCACTTGCACTTCTTTACAGGCTGTCAGTTCCAGCATTTTTAGAAATCACTTGCAACATATATGGTGAGTACATAGAGAAGGTAGGAGACAACTACACAGTGACATTTCATTTTCTCCAATAATAAACACTGCATATGTAATATCTGTAGAATTCAGACATCACTGTGCACTCTTAGCAATAGTGATGGAACTTCTGCTCCTCACAGAAGGAAAAGGATGCAGTTGTTAGGGAAGAGAGGCTACACTTAAAATCAGGTCTACACAGAGAGGTTCCAATCTATCTCCAGCTCTGTTCATCACAGAACACTTACCAGTGCCTAATTTACATAAAAATAATAATAATAATAATCATGGCTAGGATTCGCAAACAAAGATTTGAGAAGGGCTATACCCATGCTTGCTGCGGGCGTGCTGATGGCTAAAAAGGCCAGTGTGAGATAGTATAATAATAATAATTATTATAATAACAACGTAATAAAAAAAAGGTTGAATATCCAGGTCAAAGTAATGATGGACAAGTTACAATGGCAAATGTCCCTTGGCAGTGATATATCTGAGTGCTATGTCCATAGGCTCAACAGCTCTCCTTCTCAGGAAGGAGAAAATCTTCCTGTCTGTGAAAGTAATGTCTTTCTATTCACCCAGCCAGAGTCACACCCTAAAAAGTTAGCATTGGATTTTAAAAATTAAGCATCTCACCTTCCAGAAAACCTTGCACTTTTTCAACAGCCTGGAAGCTATGAGTTAAGTGTTCCTCAGTCATTCACCTCAGAAATAAAGACCCCATCCAGGGAGCTGGAATATGTGGGTTATGCACTGAGAAAATACATTAACATCTTTATTGGCTGCTCCATCCAACCGAGTCTTTTCCCATAAAGAAAACAGTCCCTGTGACACTAATTTCCCCCTTTGAGCTGAGTGTTTTGTAAAAGTATGTCTATCAAAGCAGCCACAGATGTGTGGAGCCAAGCTTGCCCCCCGGCCACACTGTCAGGGCAGGCAGGCCCCTATGCCCATGCTGGGAGCCCTCACATGGCCCTGGCACCTCTGGCAGGACCTGGCTGCAACAGCCCTGCTCCATCAAAGCCCACTTTCTGCCAAAATATTTACCCCAAATAAGGCCATTCATCACTTTCTTCTTTGATAAAATTCAAACGCATTCTTCCACAGCAAGGTCTCACACCACAACAAACATCATGACAGGGGTTTATCAAATGTCCAGAACTGAAACCTAATCTGAGCTAAAACAGATAGGGCTCCCCTAACTTGGGATTTAGGGGATAGGTATGAGAAGCATCAATTGATAACTTTTTCCAATTGGGAGCTTATTTTTACAGACATTTTGTTCTAGTTTTTAGTTAGATAAGAAAAGAAGAGAAGGGAAAATGGAAGAGGCTGACAAGGAGAAGAGAATAATTGTGTCTCAGAAGACAAAGCCACATGGAAGTATATTACACACCTACAAACAACATTATCAGTGTTCACCCACATCTTTCCACTGGGTGCTGTCCTATATTTACATGTTGTCCTGGGCAAGAGAATACTCCTAAGTAGTGCTACTGTGAAAAAAGCTGCATTTTACAGTGCCAGTCCCTTTTATAGTCAGATTTTGACTTGCAGCAATCAAAGTGGTGGCCAATGGGCAATCATTTCCTCCCCACTTCTCACATTTCTTTTACAGTTTTTAAATAAAACCATCATCCAGAGCAAAAACTGTTGTTTTCATCCCTCTTGTCTGGCACATAGGAATATAAAAATGGTGGAGTTCTACTCCAGGTTTTATGATCTGAGGATCTCCCATCAGAAGAGTCACACTTCACCTCGCAGCAATTCCTGTCCAGACGACAGAGCAGGATATGCCTTTGCCTCTATGAAGCCACCAGCTCAAAGTGCCTTGCATGGATTTTCATCTAACTCCAAAGAGCAGCTTAAAAAGTGTTCTCAACCATCTGGGCTCTTAGCTTTCAGGGTTCCAAACCCTGACTAAAAGCTGAAAATATACATATCATATCAGATTTTTTTCAGTGGAAACCACCAAACAAAAGAAAATCTGGCTCTTTCACATTTCCCCTTTCAGGTACACCTACACTTTGATTTTCCCTGTCCTTTCCTCCACCTCCCAAAACAAGAAAAAACTAGCATCACCCTCACACCCAAGAGAAAACAATAGAAGTCCCTGGCTCTATCAGACATACTCTCAATGACAGTCCAGAGCATGAAACACTGTCCAACTTTTTCACCTGCAAAATTTAACATATATCTTAAGTAGTACTCTATTGCCAATTTTGAGTAGTAGATAGCTTTTAGAACTTCACAATAGAGTCAAATTTAGAGCTTTAAACTTCACTGTTTTTAATTAACAGGAGAATCATGACAGCCATTAAAACAATGGGGGAATAATCAAGTATCAGTTTTATCAATTTCTCTGTTCTGAAACAAGACTGACACTTTTAAAGCTACAAGTAAGAGAGAAAAAGAGACAATTTTTTTTTCACTTGTTCAGCTGAAATCCTCCACACTGTGCAAAAATCAGTCTGGGAATTTCCTGAAAACAGACCTGATTAAAATAGAGAGGAAACTCCCTGAACTTGCTGTATCAATTCAGTTAAAAAATACCATACTAAAAGCCTTTTTGGCTAGCATCCATGCATACAGAAACTCAGGGTAATAGAAGAAAAGCCTTTATACTTTCCAACCTTGATACAAGTCTGGACCAAATTTCAAACTGAAGTTCTTATTTGGTTGTTCGTTCCTTTTTCAGAACAACAGAATTTTTAATTCTTCCTGCAATAAGAGGCAGAAGACACAACACAAAAGTTCCAGAGCAAGTATAGATATTAAGTTTTGTTTGGCTCCTTACACAATATTAAGAAATTTGCATTATGTGAATGAAATAATTATTTTGTGAACAAGCTGGATGTAACTGTAAAGTTAAAATTTAAAAATATGAACTGATTTAGCCAAGGAAGTAAATTAAATGGTACAGCAGCAACAAAGACAGTTTCACATACATTTCATCCTTCCAAAAGTCTTTAAAATACTAGGAGTGAAAGTGACTAAATTTCAGAAAAACATGAACAGCTCAGTATTTTCTCAGGCTTATCTTGACCCTTCTGCTGGGTTTGCCCAGCAGCCTGAAAAAGCTTTAATGAGTTTGCAGCCCAAAAACAAGAACTGAAGCCCTGCAAACTGATCACTAACCTAAAGCATGTCACCAAACACCCATTAGCAAGAACCATCCTCTATTTCCTGTTGAGATAGTCTGGACTGAAACAATTGCCTGGAGATGGATGGACATGTTTGCAACGTCCTGCAGCCTCTGGTCTGTTAGATGTGCCAACATCATGCACCTGAGGAATAAGGCTGCTTGTTCAGAAAGGTAAGTTTATCAAACTGATATTCAACCTTTTCGGATCTTAAGCATGTTGTTCTGTTCTCTAGGATTAAGAAAATCTTCCTCATTCTTCAAGCCCTTCAAATTCCCTCTAACCAACTGCCTAACCTCGTTCCATTAATTAAAAAAAAAAAAAAACAAAAAAAAAAAACACTAAAAGTACAACTAAAAATAAGCATTTACACTAACCAAACAGGAAACCGTGATTTCCTTTCCTCTCTTATCAGGTGCCACTACTAGATTTAAACACACACCTTTGAGATTTTTATCCCTCTTTCTCTACAACTGCTTCAGTTACTGTTGAAATGCGTAAAACACGTCAAACATCAGCAATTGGTGCCAGGACCCTAACTCTTTTATTAGGTGTCACAAGTCAGCCCTGAGGGACTTGAGTGTCAGCACACCCTTCTGTCTAACAGCTAGAGACATGAGATATCCCAGTACACCGGGCTTTCCTTCCCTGAGAAGGAAACTGGTGAAGTAAGTGAACTGCTGATCAGGTTTTTTTCAGATAACAAGATTCTCTTCCCCAGTCTGTTTCACCTGATATTATGCAGCCTTGCACTTAGTTTTTCCCTATGAAATACATACTCCACCATAAACATGATGATATTTAGCAGGAACTCAGAAATGGTTATTAAAATCAGATGAGAAAAGCAGTATAGATGAGATTGGACAATATTCCAAACCCTTGACAATGTGCTAATTTATGGAACAGTACCTCACTCATTTTTTGTCTTGACATCTTCTCTGACACAGAGAAAACCATGAAAGACCCATCAAAAATGCATATATCATAGCAGGCATATGAACAACACTTGGCAGCTCTGAAAATATGGACATCAATCATTTTTTGGTGAATGTTTTTATCAAGCTGTGAAAATGAGCCTCTCAAAGAAGGTGTGGGGGAGAATATGTGTCCATTACACTCCAAGACCTCAAAAATCAACAACTCAACAGTCTGCACTGCTTTCTCATAGTATAATAATCTGTGAAATACATAAACCTGTAGAGAAAGAAAGGTCAAATGAAGTCCCTACCCTCTTATCTTTTAGATGCCTCCATACCTACTCATCCCTGACATTTAGGTTTGAATTTTCATGCTAAAGTTTCAGAAGCCCACAAACACTAATAGTCATCTAAATCTACCTTTATCAGAAATCTTTTTAAGATGTAAGAAAGCTGCACTTCTAACTCTTTATGAACTAGAGAGGCCAAGAAGTTAAAGAGCTCACAATACATGAATTCTCTCCCTGCTGTAAATTCAGGCATGAATTTATTTGTGGAAGGAAACTGTCCACATTAACAGACAGCAAATTTGCATGAAGAAAAATAGATAAAGAAGTCTCTTCAGGTTACTCCAACATGTATCTCACATTTACACACTGAAATCTCACATATAAAAAGAAAAGTCCAGTTTCTCCAATAGCCTTTAAGCCATACTTTTAGTTTATATTGATCCTTTGTATCCACGTTGTCAGTAGTAACAACTAAAAAGGACAGGGACACTAACTACCTCTGTTAGTGGCCTTCACCAGAGGTTTTTGGTCATGAAGTTTCTCCAGTACTTTGCAAGAAATGACTGTGCATCAGCAATGACAAAATAATAACTCTGTGTCAGCAACAACAGAGATGTGCAAATTGAAATATCCCATCCCTATATAAATATTTGTATGATAGTTTAGCTTTTCTGCAGTGACTTTCCCTGGTTTTTTTCTTTCTTTTTTTTTTTGAATACCCAACATCCCCATAAGGGATGGGGGGGGGGGGGGGGGATGGGGGGGACACGGCGGCACAAGGGGGAAGAAAAAACCCAACAATAACAACATAAATTTCATAACTATATCAATGCAATGGAAAATTCTGGTGCAATTCCTAGGTCCTCCTGGCAAGGCTGATCTCATCTCTAGGTGAATCAGAATACCTACTCACCCAGCTCTAGCCTCTTCTCCCCAGATTAATTACTCAGCAAAAGAGACTACAAAGTGCCAGCTAGCACATTCCCATCACTCATACTAGGCAAACTCAGCTGTTCAAATCAATATTTGTTAGCAGGCAGAACAAGCCAGTTTTGAGAGTGTTCTAATTAGACAATAGAGATTATTACAAAACACCTGCAATGTTTGTAATCGTTTAAAATAATGAGAATCAATATTAGCTTCCAAAGGCACCATATGGTAAATGCTCATTCCAGGCAGGTGGTCCCTCACAGGCTCCTAGTGTTTCAAAGTGATCATTAACTTTTTTTAATCTGAATGAACTTGTTCTCCATTAATGCCTCGGCTGCTGGTTTGTCCTCTGCATGTCGACCGCACATAAAGCTGCCTTAATTGTGCTCCCTCCTCACCTCATGCTGCAAGGCCTGGGACAGCTTCTTCAGGGGGTGACACCAACCAGAACTAAGTCCACCAGGAGAACAACCTTTCTCCTCTCTGTAGCATCTGTGGTCAAGAATCCCAGAGGCCTTACAAACCATTTTCAAGCATAAAGTGTTACTCGGTGTTTTCTAACAATGTCACAAACCTATGGCCATGCACACAGGGTGTTATTGCAAATGATATCTCACAGCAGTGCTGTCTTTATGAGGTGGCAGCCAGGGCCTCTCAGTGTAGGGCTACAAAGATGAGCTGTGAGAGCCCTACAGTCACTGAGCCAGCAGCTCTAGTTCTGTACAGGGCTGGGGGGCAATGTCGCAGTCCAGCCCTCAGAAATCCACACCAATTTCCTTATAAATGGTCAAAATTAGGCTTTATAAACACACATACTGCTTAATTTCATTGAAAACAAGTAAGGTATCTTTTCTGTAAGTCATATCAGCAGATTTGTCTGTGTGTCGGTTCAATGACAGCTCTTCAAGTCGTCACTGATTGTGTTTTCTAATTGCAAGAAAAGCAGATTAAACACCTGTAGTGTGGTGGAAACAATACATAATAACAAATATAAATACCCCCATAAGGTAGCTATTGCCATATCTCTTTTACAGAGGATAAATTCAGATATAGTCTGTCCATGCCAAGAGAGAAATTATTATTAAACAGAGAAAAATCTTCCTATGTTGGTATGAAAACAGACCTCAATGTCTGCCCAGGTACACTTTGTGCAGTGACTCCTAGAAGCTGATTGGGAAAGGAAAAAGAGAAGATAAAGGAGTTAGTTCCTTAGCTTCTCCCTTTAGAAAGCAAGAAAAAAAAATGGATTCCATATAAATGTTTCTATACTCTTTTACAAATCAAGTAATGTATCATTAAAGGTTCTCAGCAACACTCTTTGCAAGTATAACTATTTAGGATGCTAAAAAGAGTAACCCAAAGTTCAGGGAAACCAGGAAACAGAGAAACAAATCTTGAGATTATCTGAATCTAAACTTAAATAAACTTAATAAGGCTTTTGCTACTGAACAATAATTACACACCACTGTGTTTGCCTATCAATTCTCATGCCAGGAATCTCCAAGTATTTTATTTACAAACTATTAAATCATTGTGCCAATCCCTGACATGCAGCCACTTTTGTTACAAGAGGGTGCCTAAATGAACACAGCAGATTATTTAAGATAGGTGTACAGACTGAATGGTTATCAATTGAAATAGTAGAGGAAATTCAGAACTGCAACTGAATCACTTGAGTTGGAAATTAAGACTCTGGGGTGAAAACTTCAGGACTTTCAGAACAAGTATCACTGGATTAAAAGTAAAAGTAAAAAGGACCTCCTTTGAAATATTTAACTACTAGTCATGGTACACTTAGCACTGGTGGTGAGCATTAATTCTGAGTAAACCTGGGGAAGGAAAAAGCCTAACAAAGAGCAGATGATCTTGCAAGATTCCTTCCAGCCTGAGTTGTTCTATAATCCTATGAAATCACAGATCTGCCCAGTGATCAAAGATCTGCCAAAGAAAAGGGCAGATTTTTCTGACTGCTTTAGAGCAGACCTTTTAACAGAGACAGTGATTTTTTTGCCTTTATTTTATTGTTTGAAATTTTCAGAAATGTCAAAACTCCAGAGAAATATTTTGATCACTGAAATATATCAAGTGGCTTTGCAGGCTACTACTGGGAAAAAAATTAAGCACTTAAATTTAAACTGCTAATAGAATTCTTTTCCAGTTCACTCACCTCACCTTTAGAGAAACTCAATTTCATTACAGAAATTCTTCAAAAATATACTTTGCAGAATATTTTGATAGTCTTTAAAGTAGCCCTGCTATGGACTTCCAGCATAAATAATGCATGTACTGCTCTGCTGCCCTCTCACAAGCTGTAGCAGATGATTCACCAAAAAAGGTGCAGATGAAAATAGAGCACTTAGTTCCTGGGTTGAACCACAGTCAATAGACCACCTAGATCAAAGTTACACGAGGCAGTCCTGCCACCCCTACACCAAGGTGTTTCAAAACCCGGAGGCACAAAGGTGGTGCAAAGCCATCATCACTGTTTTACTTATCTCCTGGTGCCTCCCTTGTTGCTCTGCCTGAATTTGTAACACTGATTTGGACCAGTATTTTGTCAGTAAACTTTTCCAGCTTTTACCCCTGTTCATTCAGCTTAGTTGGAATTAAATGACCATATCAAACACAAGATGGGATAGACAGCAACAGGAATGTTTGTTCCGTGAGACAGCAAAGCCAAAGAACACAATAAGAAAACCTGAGTCAGGATTTATTACAAAGTTTGTCCTTGTCCAGGGTTTTATGCTTCATCTTCCTCATTCCTTCTACTTTGAATATATGCAGATGATTGCTTTGAATTGTTCTAGTAAAGCAGTGCTTGCCAGAGAGACTGTGATCACAAACTCTCTGGGCACTGGCATTTGTCACCATGATTGTAATTCACACGATACATAAACTTTTTTAAACTGCTGTAAACATAAAATACATAAAGTTTTTTAAACTACTGTAAATAAAACCCCCCTACCTCATTCCATTTATAACTTATTCAAATTGCAATTGCTTACAATGTGCATCTTATATCACATAACTACTCCTGCTACATGTACTGCCTAGGGCCATCCATCACCCCCACCTATCAGCAAAGTCCTTGTTCTTTCCCAGTGATGGCAGCCAGTGTACCACTAACACAGATGGGTTTGTGTCAAACCTCAGCTGACATCCTCCAACCCTCTACCCTGCATTTATCATTTGGAATTTCTCTTATTCTCAAACCCAACTTGGTCCATGGCTCACAAATCAACACTTCAGCAAGCACTTCCAACAGACCTATATATGCTTCATGTAGAAAACAGCATTTTTGCCATTTTTTTCTCCCCTGGAAAACTCAAAGGCCAAGTTTCCTCTCATTCAAACAGCAGTTACATCAGCTTTACTCTGTATTTTACAGCTGTAAGTCACTGCTTCCCTGGAAAAGGAGCACAAATAGCAACATACTATTGAAGGACATAGTAATGTCCTTTCCAATCAGGAAAAAGCACTAAGCAAAACTTCACCTTTCCAGAAGCTGTAAGGCACATAAAATTGAAATTTGTCTACCCAGGCAGGCAAAGTTGCGTTATCTTCCTTAACCTACACTCCTAAGCAGTGCACTTCAACACTTACTTGCAGCACATATTTTTATCTTTGTCATTAATTTTATAGCATTCCATGTTATAGTAGGTTTGTTGCTGAGATGCATAGGAATGTAGGCAGTCTGAAGACTTCCCAAAAACATTTCAAATGAGATAGACTACACTAAAAGTAAGAAGAGGCTGTGTCCTGGGGAAAGAAAAATTCAAGCTTGACTCAGACACGTGGCAGAAGTCTGTGTGCAGTGTGAAGACACGATAAATAAAATGGTGAGCCTTTTTAGACATGGCTTCTTTTGGCTCTGCTTTTGAGTTCCACACTTATCTCTGCAGAAGGTCTGTGATCCAACCTACAGCTCCCAGGCTTGGATGTCACAAAAGTATTTTGATACATTTAAGTGCAACACTTCACCCCCTGAATTTCTAGTGTGGGCTCTTCTTTAGGAAAAGGATGACCAAGAATGATAACAAATATTGCCATTTAAAATTAACAAAATGCTTCAAAATGTGTTTTAAAGTTTTGAAGCACCAAGGTGCTTCACCAAGAAAACAATTTACTAACTATTCTTTATGTACAGATCTTCATAGCTGTGCATAGTGGATTCTGGAAGCAAATTAATCCTCAAACCACCCCAGAGTGCATATATTAGTTCCAGATGGATAGCATCTAGCTTAATACATAAGCACTGCTGAAACATACATAATCACAATTTCCTTAGCTGAATATTGTACCAAAATATCTCCCCTCCTCTAGTGACCACACATTGAAGTGGCACAATTGAGTTCTATAGTATTATATTTGTTATAAGAAACACTATACTGGCTTTTCCCACAGATATTCTCAGTCCTCTGCACATGCAGTGAACCAGAAAAGGTCCAAGCTACATGGAAAACGTGGTGGGTCTAAGCCTAAGCACTGTATTAATTTTAGCTCGTGGCTGATTAATTTAATGCATGTGAAAGGAAGAGATAAGCATTTAATTGTTACTAGAAGTGGAGAAGCTGATCAGGGTTGAATTAGTAGAATCTGTGACCTAATTTCATCATTGTTTTAATGCTCTAAAAACTCAGAGCCTGTGCTCTTGCCAAGATGAGGCAGACTGCTCTGCAGACTGCCTTCTGCAACGGATTTTCCCTTCTCCCTCTCCAACTTGACACTGCTTCTAAATGAAGGTGCCCAGCCCATCAGCTTTTAATTACTTTTCTGCTACAATAAGATACTCTGCCCTTTATTTTTTGTGTGCTCAGGCCCTGCTTTTCATGCAACACTAGATTTCAGGTTCTACACTAATTTCCTGACAGTGGTATGACTGACAGTAACTCCTTCAAGTCTTCCAGAACATGCATATGCATAGCACATGCTAGATACTGTATGCTATGTATCTATATGTTACCACAAAGACATACGTGTTATCCTAGGGAAGTCTTCAGAAAAATCAAGTCATAAAACCTTGGAATAACTGAGAAAGGGTTGAGTGTGACACTCAGTTGTCCTAGCAGAAATGACCCTAGCCTCCACTACTCAAAAGAGATTTTGTTCTGCAGCCTAGTCTAACACTCAACCATGCTTACCTTTAGGGTAGAATCAATGCCTTTTCCCAGAGAAAAGCAAATATATTACCACCCCTTTCCCTTCTTCACTTCCTTTGGGAGATCATGCTCTGCATGAGGCCAAAGGGACGAGATTTTCTTAATCTTGAAAAAAAAAATAGAAATAACAAAAAGGGAAAGGAAGTGGATTAGGGGTAAAAAATTTTGACTTTGTTTCCTTTCCTTACCTTCCCCTTCCACAAGAAAAAGTCTGTTTGGAATGCATTATTTTTGCATTGGTTTCATTCAGTAGGAGACCACACACCTCAAACTCAAACTCTTTCTGACACCAGTGGAGTCCTGGGTGCCTAGATGCTATTAAGGATGAGGCCCTAGCTATGAGAGAGTCCAAGTTATTATCTAACAAGAAAAATAGAAACTGAAATTAGATCTCTCATCTCCCTCCGCCCCTATCATTTAAGACAAATCATTTATCTTCCTAGAAAGCATGAAGAGTGCCAAATTCCACTTAATTATAAGTGGGATAAGGCTGCTTATCCAACAGGAGATATAACACTCCCAAACAGGAATTCCTCAAAAAAAGACTGCTTCCCCTTTGCGATTTACATTACCAGAGAGTGTGTTATTAGCCTGATATTTTATCTCTGACAACGTGAAAAATATCGCTGCCATAAACCCTGCTGTCCTTAGTAAAAGTGGAACTACTTGGCAAAAGCTAATAAAATGAGGAACAATGACAGCAATCGCCAATGAATACCTAAGCAACAGATGAGCCAGCTGGCCCCACATATGCACGCACATGCACACACACACACACACACACACAGAGAAGCATTTCTTCTTCACGATTCCTACACCAGCACAAAGTGTATCTTAGGAACACTACTCTTTTAACTTTATGCCATACAAAGCAGAAGTGCACTGGCACAGAAATGGATGAGGTGCTTCCACAGATCCTTAACTCCTGATTCACATTTCTCTTCACAAACTTAGGTTAGCATCTAGCTTACTTTTCAAATGGTTCTGCTTTTTCCTGGATTCTTACCAAGGAGAGCCAGAAGAGGAGAGGCTGTCTAAGATTTTATAAACACAATAAAACTTACTATTCTTTCTTTCCCACCACCTCAGTTTGAAGAAAAGTTTTAAGCAACAAAATACAACAGCTAAAGAGTGATGAAAGGAAATAGGAAACTGAAACACTTCAGGCTGCTTCAAGAACGAACGCTGATGAGGGAAACAAATACCCTTATGTCAACAGTCCCACGTCTGGAGGAAGAGAAGGAAGAGAAGATCTAAGCTGCCTCAGCGGAGGAAACAGAAAGATTTAGGCCTTGGTAGTTCAGCTGGGACATCATGAAGAGTCTGAAAGATGAGAAACATTTTGAACCTTTGGAATTTACTTCAGCAATAACACTACCTTATAAGGCTATTATTCAAGGTTCCTGAGAAAAATTGTTCACTGTCCTCTTTCACAGACCTCTGCTGTGAGTCCCCAGCATCGAAACTTCAAGATATTCTGAAAATAGAGAATGCAATATTCAATTCTACATGTTACTCAGCTGAAATCACTAGAGTTGCACAAAACTAAAAGTCAGCATTTAGATCCAAGGAGTGAACATTCTATAGGGACAGTGTCATGGTCCACTCTTCCGTGTCTTGTAGGGTCTGTCTTGCAGTGCTCAAGAGGGGTACTTTGGGGCATTCTTCTGTTTCAAACATACCTGGATTCAAGTTATTCTCTCAGCTGCTATATTTGAAGCATTTTGGTAGTAAACTCCATTTGCTAATAGGAAAAGTGTTAATTATTACAACTAGAAATTTGTTCCATTTTTGGAAACTGAAGTAGTCAGACAATATCCTCATGTAACTACTTTTAATTCCATTACAACACTCTTGTTATCTGAAGGGTTCACAGAATCACAGAATAAACCAGGTTGGAAAAGACTTCTGAGATCATCAAGTCCAACTGATGACCCAACACCACGCTGTCAACTAGACCATGGTACTAAGTTCTACATCCAGTCTCTTCTTAGTGCTATGGTCTAATAACCACAGTGGTAGTAGATCAAGGGTTGGACTTGATGATCTCAGAGGTCCTTTCCAACCCAGCTGATTCTATGATTCTTAAATAACTCCAGGGATGGTGAATCCACCTCCTCCCTGGGCAGCCCGTTCCAATATCTCATCACTCTCTCTGTAAAGAATTTCCCTCTAATATCTAACCTAAACCTCCCCTGGCACAGCTTAAAACTGTGCCCTCCTGTCCTACTGCTGGTTGCTTGGAAGAGACTGACCCCAACCTCACTCCAACCTCCTTTCAGGCAGTTGTAGAGAGAGATGAGGTCTCCCCTGAGCCTCCTCCAGGATAAAAAACCCCAGCTCCCTCAGCCAGTCCTCAGAGGGCTTGTGCTCAAGTCCCTTCATCAGCCTCATTGCCCTTCTTTGGACCCTCTCCAGCACTTCAGTGTCCTTCCTAAACTGAGGGGCCTGGAACTGGACACAGCACTCAAGGTGCAGCCTAACTAGTGCTGAGTACAGGGGCAGAACTGCTGCCCTGGACCTGTTGGCCACACTGTTCCTGATACAGGCCAGGATGCCAATGGCCTTCTTGGCCACCTGGGCACAATGCTGGCTCATGTTCAGCTTCCTGTTGATTAGAATGCCCAGGTCCCTCTCTGCCTGGTCGCTCTCCAGCCACTCTGTGCCCAGCCTATTGTGCTGAAGGGGGTTGTTGTGGCCAAAGTGCAGGACCCTGAACTTGGTCTTGTTAAACATTATACCACTGGATTCAGCTCATTTATTCAGCCTGTACCAGTCCCTCTGCAGAACCCTCCTACTCTCCAGCAGATTGACACTTCCCCTCAACTTGGTGTCATCTGCAAATTTGCTGATGGTGGGTTGTGTGGCAACATGGAAAGTCCTGTTTCTCCAGACAGTAAATCAAGGATGTCTTTCTTCTCTGGATAGTAATTCAACGGTGTTTTCTCACAGTTCTGAATTCTCCTCCTTTCTCCCTGCAAAATGCCACTGCTGATAAATCTCATTAGGTATATTAATATACTAATACCTCCACCATATTTGGCCTTAACTTCTTTATATTACTCTAAAGCTTCATATGATCCAGTTTTGGTCAGCACCTTGAAGGACAACCCAAGGCCTCTGTACAGATCAGCTTTGGAGTTCTGCAGCAACATCTCTCATCACAGTACCTGTTCACATATTTACACAACTCATCTACAGGTGCTTATTCCTAATGCCTTTGGTTGCTTATTTTTGCAGATTTCAGAGGAAAGAATTGAGGTGGCTTCCTCAAGCTTGAACTTGCCTACATTTAATAGGTCTACTCTTGCCTTCTCAGAGATCTAAAATAATTAAAGGAGAAATGGTCAGTTATGCAGTGCCTGAGCCCCTCTGAAGTAGCTGCAGGAAAGGAGGCCAGGTCTTATAATGAGAGCACCTACGCCTTCCTATTCACAGCAGGACTAAAATACACTACTTCATTTTGCTGTCAGAAGGAAAGAGTAATCAGTCATCAGCAGCCAACGTAACTATATTCAGAGTGACAGCCTCCATGAAAAAATGTAAAGATCCCATTTTCCATTCCCTGGTCTGGCTAGATCCTTCCATATAACTCTTCTGCCGTCAAAAAATCAGGCATTATTACAGTGATGATGGTACATGCCAGAATCATATAATCACAGAATGGCTTGCACTGGAAGGGACCTTCAAGATCATCTAGTTCAATCCCCCCACCACAGGCAGGGGCACCTTCCATGACACTAGGTTGCTCCAAGCCTCATACAACCTGGTCTTGAACACTTCCAGGGATGGAGCATTCACAACTCCTCTAAGCATCTTGTTCCATGCCTCACCATCCTCACAGTAAAGAATATAATCTAAATCTATTCTCTTTCAGTTTAAAGCCATTCCCCCTTTTCCTGTCACTACATGCCCTTGGAAATAATCTTTCTCCATCTTTCTTGTAGGCTGCCTTTAGGTAGTGGAAGGCTGCAATTAGGTCACCCTGAAGTCTTCTCTTCTCTAGGCGGAACAATCACAATTCTCTCAGCTTTTCTTCACTGGGGAAGTGCTTATCTCAGTGGCCTCCTCTGGACTCACTTTAACAAGTCCATGCCCTTCCTATGCCGAAGACCCCAGAGCTGGATGCAGCACTCCAGGTGGGGTCTCACCAGAGTGGAGTAGAGGGGCAGAACTACCTCCCTTGACCTTCTGACTACACTTCTTTTGATTAATAACAGATAATTTCTTCTTTTTAAGAGATAATATCTCTATTGTCTCACAATCATAAACATAAAGTTCACCAGTACTTGTGGGGTTCCAAATTGTGACCTTCCCACCTTCCCCAAACTGCCTGCTTCATACTCCATTCATCTGTCAAGAAAATTCTTCTTTGGTGGTAATTAGCCTTAGTCCCCTGAACTCCAAGACAGTTGTCTTGATGTAGTCAACCACAGAGTGTGGCCTCTGTGATTACGCAGTGAGGTCCTGGTCAGCTCCTGTTCCAAGGCCCAAGATTTACATGTTGCCCAGTCTCCTTTCGGCTTGGCATTATGTGTTCTGCCAGTGGTCTGAGTCATTTCCTTTAAGATGCAGTGGTCCCAAGATGGGACTGACAGGCTGTGATGAAAAGGGACAGAAGAAGGGGATAGATGCTCCCTTTATTTTGTCATTGCATTTACCCAAGTGCTGCAAGGGAAATGTTACCAGGAAGTTGTTAAAGGGCAACTTTTTCTGGAGTCACTGATACATCTCTGTGTGACATTTACACTGTGAGGAATGATTTATCTCTTCAGAAGGAAAGGCCTGAGTCACAGCTCAGCAATAACAAGTAAATCACCTTCTGGAGAAAGATAATCACTCTGCCTAACATAGGGCATTTTTAAATTTATCAGACTAAACTCTGCCTCAGTCCTGATGAATACTTAAATTTTATGTTTAGAGTACGTATGGTATTAATGCCTCAAAATAGTCAACATCTGGGGTTTATTCCATTCTGTGCTACTAATTCCCTACCGGACCCTCTTCCTCCTTTTCCCCTTGGACGAGAAGACACTAACCATTCCATAGCCCACACAGTAATTATGGGAACACAATCAATATTGGCAAAGAAATCTGACTCATAGATTGGAAGTACCAGTGGGAGAGTAAGGAATACTAGCTGCTCACTTTTCTACTACTCCAATAGAAACATAATAGAAGAGCCACAATCAGGAGAATAGACTCATCTGTACTGAGAAACTTCACAGCACATAATTCTTCCCAGAAGCACTACAGAGCCTGACATATGAACACCAACAAAAAAAAAAAAACAAACCCACACATGGGAATGGACAGAACATAAAAACTACAGTATTCATAAATAATATTCACCACCAGAATGTTTTTTAACACCTTGCCCCGTGTCTTATCAGGTTACAGCAACTCATGCTCTGCCCCAAACTGTCTGCTATTCAATATAAGATTATTCTCCAGTGATGTATTCTCATTATTTAGCCTAATCCACTTTGAAGAGATTTGAGCTCCAGTTTCTGCACAGGTTTAACTTTGATCACTTACAAGTGGAATCCTTCAGACATACACAACAACTACGCAAGTACAAGGAAAAGACACAGAAGAAACACAGGGTCACAGTTAAGCATGTACTGGAAAAGCTCTACAATGTGACCTACACAGAATTACTGTAGGAAAGGAGAGAGAGATTTATACCTATTTACATTATCCTTCCTTCAAACCAGGAGCAATTTTCCATTACTTGAAAACACAGAAATTTTCTATGAGAGTTATTCAAATAAAGATGCAAAAGGAGCCTTCAGCTGCAGCCACTTCAGCCTAGAAAATGATGGCACCGTAATAATGTCAGACAGGGTTAAAAGCAGAACAGAAGTCCAGCATTTGTACTTCCACAGGGGAGCTTGGGTTTCCAGAAAGTTTTTGGCATTATTCAGCGCTGCAAAGAGCAAGAGTCATACAAGATCAGCAGAGCCTGTAGGCAAATATTGTCACCTGCAGCAATGGTGCTCAGGTGATTACGTGCCTGCACATGCACCCTGTACTCTCTACCAAAAGTCTGCTTCAAGTTGTTATGGGATCCTGATGTAATCAGAGCTTAAAGGTGCATCAGTCAATGCTTGCACATGTGGTGAGCAGGATCACAAATGCTTTATACTCAGTACTAAACCAAATATATATTTAGGATGGAGAAAATGAAAAGCAAGGACATAGGACAGCCTCGGGGGGCGGGGGGGAAGACAGGTTTAAAATTACCTGTCTTGCTTTTGCTGAGGGCCTTTTCTCTTTCCCACCTACCACTTTCAAGATGCAGTTTCATAATTTTCTGGGTTGCAGCACACTGTGCACAGTCCTAGCAGGGTTCCTGGGACAAAGGTCTGTCCTTCCACCATGTCTTAAGATCTGTCTCTTTGGTTACTCCTGCCAGTATTCTCCCACAGAAATGTTGTGCTGCAAAGCCTCTGCCCATTAAAGTCATAATCTTCTTCAAGCCCCACTACACACTACTGAAGGTACTCTCTCTCAGCCATACGATCCACCCCACCCAGTGACACACATTTTCCTTTGGTCTGAATCATCTTCTCTGAGTTCATCCTTTGAAGGACAAAATAATGTAGCATAGAAAGCAGTTAGAAAAATCCCATACAATCATTAAAAGTTCTGCTTAAGGAAGAGCAGCTGCATTTGGCCATGTATTGCATGTCAATATGGACACTGCTCTCTTCCAGTAACAGCTGCAGACTAACCGCACTGGCCTGTAACAAGTCATTATTTCTCAGAAGTGGTCCAAAGACTGCCAAAAGGTTAAAAACTAGAGGAATGCACACCTTCTTATACTCAGCCAAAATGCACATCCTGCAGCCAGTCAGATCACGTGTTCCTTGACTAGTCTGTGAGATGGGTCTATCTGCAAAGAAAGGGAGCAGTGACTTGAGAAAGGACAAAAAAACCCTGATAGAAGTAATTTCTTCTAGGCAAGTAATACCATGCTGTCACTCTCTGTTTAAACATACATAGGTCACTTAGCTGACGTGAAGCTTGCATTTGGTAAGAAAGAAAAGGACAAATGGGAATCATCCACCAAACTTCTCTCTCTTCACCTTCTATTGCAAGCCCTTGGATGCTCCATGAATCCAGTGTCCAGACTGTTTGCTGCACTGCACAGAAATGCCATCATGCTGAGAGTCATTTGGCAACACCTGCCAGTGATGGCTCTGTTTTATAACAGTCCATTAGCACAAGGTTCTTAATGAAAATGAAAGCTGGTAATGAAGCCAAAAGGCAGCAGCAGCCTCTAGTCTGGGGAGGGTAATTAAGCTAGAAGAGATGGGGAGACTGAAGAACAAAATTAACACATGGAAAAAGGAAAAAGAGACCTGGTAGTGCATTAGCACTAATGCAGCTATGGCAAACCATCCAGTTTCCTTTATGAAAGCATTTTGTTTGCATTTGATGGACTATATTGCTAGTTGATATAACAACAGATTCTTGCTCCATCAGAGATACAGACATCAACTAGAAAAACACACACAAGATTTCAATGTGGAGCAGATAAAGAGCCTCTGGAAAATGAAGGCTATCAACATATCTATATTGTGGTATATTTGTGCCTTGGAAAAGGGAAAAGATTGAAGTGATTCTACTGTAAGCTGCCACCTTGCGTTCACTAGGTGTGGAAGAGAAAGACTGGCTGCCAAGAATGTTTTATTTTCCATATAATTGTCAAAAGTCAGTGGCTCACATCTTTTCACACAGTAAAGTACTCTATAAGCTATGGTTCTCATTGTTAAAATGTTCCCTCTTGATACTGGACCTAGAATAGCTTTGTATGATTAAGCAGTACCCTTTCTAGGTAATTCCTCTGAGACAACCCCGGGATAATTCTTTTTTCTTCTGTTCATTTATGTTCTGTTTGTGTTTGGAGACAGTTTTCACATCTTGCCACTTTCTCAGCATGAAGTCCTAGCATACATACTAGGCCTTTCACTGTTTCCTTATAATCAAGTCATGCATGATCTTAATCATCAAGCCCTTTCAAAATTGTTACAAATTGTTTTACATATCTCCACCTTACAGTATTTAAGGTCCTTAAAAGTTTAGTCTAGATGCAGCTTATCAGATCTCTTTACAGATGAATTATCCACCTACTGCTTTAGGAAGGATGTCACGGCACTTATGCAACATTTATGCTGTTTTCTATCCACACTGAGGATTGCAATTCTTCCCATTCTAGTCAAATCTACACATTTCATTAATATGTCATTTCTTCCCTTCTTTGTTATCACTAAGAAAAGCACTAGACAGAAATGACAGTAACTTCCAATTTTTCTAGCCTTCTCAGCTCATGAAAACGCTGTTGCATTTTGAATTACTAATTTATTTTAGAAAACTCTTCATGTTAAAGCCAAATTTTAATTGTGGGGATTTTTTAAAGTAAGATTATACAGGGCTTTTTGTCAAATAACACATTGAAGTCTAGATATATCACAACCACTGTCTCCTTTTCATCCATTAATCTTGTAACTGAGTCCAAAAGTAATCAAATGTCTTCTATGAGTTTTGTTTGTTAAATATTGCTGATAATTGCTCATGGTTCTGTTATTCTGTATAGTTACAAATTCATTATTCTTAATATTGCTTCCATTATTTTATTAGTGACTGATAAGGCCTTTAAGAAATAGTTTGAAAGTTAATTCATGCAATTGTTTGGTGAAGGACTACAATTAAGCCACGCACAGAATCTGTTGAAAAGCTGCCATAGCTTTTTATTCTCGCGAGCATAATATAAAGGACCAGAAGAAACATGAGCAGAAAAGGACTAGAGTCTATGTTATGATAGTTATACTATTGTAATACAGTTAAGGCACACACACAATGTGCCACAACTATTAGAAAAATCCAGAAAGGTTTAACAGCCTCACAGAACAAAAGACTGACGGTCCCAAGTGCCTGTGAGTTTGGCTAATTTTTACATATTTCGTTATCATCTTATACAGCACAAAGATATCTCGTAGACTTCAGGGTCTCAGACACTGAAAATTATAATAGGAAAGGTGTACTTAAAGGTCTTTCTTTGAAATAATGCCAGCAAAGTAGGGGGGAAGGTTTTAGAAGGAGGAAATACGAATCTCCAGAGCCTTGTGAGAGAACAAGAGGAATTTTTGTTTTCCTTCTTTAAGCAACCACCATGCCAACACTTGAAAGCATGGGGTACCATGAATGGATAAAAGAGCAGTCTCTGACACTCCTTGCCCCATCCCCATGGTGCCAACTGCCTCCAGATCCTTTTGTTTTGCTCCTGTTGAAAATTCACATTAACATTTCTAAACATTTCCAGCAGTAGCAGTTGTAATGACAGCAGTAGAGAGCTCTGTCAGATCGCAGGACAGCCTGCTGCCTGCTTTGGCTCAGACATTGTACCTGGGAAGACTGGAGACCTACAATCAAACATTTTTATAAGTGGATTGAATAACTGGATCTATTTACAGCTGTTCATGTGGCATCCCAGCAGTCACCAAGTAAACACCTGAACCTAGGCAATTGCTAGCCTGTAACTAGAGACTGGCCATGTAATAAATACACAGCTCAGCAAAAAGACAATCTTGTAATAAGACACTTATTAATCAGTCTTGTTCTTCCAGTGTTTCCCTCCTTTCTTCAAAGTACTCTACTAACAAAGTGAAATTTCTATACACAACGAAAGGTAATCTCTCCATTTCTTGGCAAGCCAGTGTCTCAAATGCAGTAGAGACTTTTTAATTAATATTAGATGCCTGTGAAAGACAACAAAAATTCAACAGAAGCAAATGCTACATTGTGTAAGAATAATATCATTGCTTAGGCTCACTTCTAAATGTGACTTTGATGTGACTTGCAGTACCTAGTGTGTTCTGCTGAGAGTGCACTCAGCTCTGTAGCTCTGTGCCAACAGGAATCTGAGTCTCTGGGCTCTGTTCCCAGCCTTAGTAGTTCACCGTATCTCTGTGGAAAATCAGGTAGCCTCTGTCCTTCACTATCTTCTTCTGTTAAGTGGGAAATACTAAGTGCTCTCAATGATTTCACGGTACTTCCTCTTCAGAGCTCTGCCAGTGTATCTTGTTTTTAGCTCTGCTGTCCCAACAAACCCTACTTGTTGAAGTTCCAGAGTGATGTGCACTTTAATGACAGAAGTGCAAAACTGCTCCAGCTTAGAACCAGAGCAAAATTAGTAAGGTCTGACACCACAGAAACAATGGCAACAAACATTAACTGGCTCTTTCTTGGTTCACATAATGTAGAAGGGTAAAGACCATACAGTCATAGCCATTGTTGTGACTGCAGTCCCTAAGAACGGAGCTAAAAGACTTGAGGGAATGAGGACAGCACACACAGTGGTGAAACATGAAGTCAGAGTAGTAGCAAGAGTAGGACAAAAAAACTTTCTGCCCTGGTCACTTCTCCGAAGAAGGTGTCACACCAGGGTGAAATACGTTAGGTGCCTATCGGTCACTGCTGCCACAGCTGCTGCTTGGGGAACAGCCAGCAGTGACTCCCAAAAGATGCAGCTGCAAAGTGGAGAGCAGAGGCAAGATACAGCCCCAAAGTGGGAAATTAGCACCCTAAATATTAACTTGCCTGTCTCTGGCTTCAACAACCCTGTGTAGGAATTGAGAATATCCTTCCAGTCTATTCTTGGAGTAGTACAAGCTGCAACTAATTAGTCTCAGGGACAGACATTTTAGAAGGGCCTATAGTGACAGGCCAGGGCCTAATGGTTTTTAACTAAAGGAGGGTAGATTTAGTCTAAATATAAGGAAGAAATTGTTCACAGTGAGGGTGATGAAACACTTGGAACAGGTTGCCCAGAGAGATGGTTGATGCCTCATTCCCAGAAACATTCAAGGTCAGGTTGGAATGAGGCTCTGAGAAACCTCATCTGGTTGAAGAAGAACCTGCTCTTTGCAGGGGGGTTGGACTAGATAACATTTAAAGGTTCCTTCCAAACCACACTATTTTGTGATTACGTGATTCTATGAAAAATAAACTGCTCTGAGTGTAAAATCTCAATTTCACTTGAAAGCAGAGCTGCTATATCTTTGTGAGAAACACCTAAGCCTCTCCAGCAATACTGAGGTTAGCATGAACCCTGCATGCCACTGTTCCCATCATGCACACATTCAGCAGAGCACCTGCTAGAGTTTTTGCCCCACTCCCATAATCTCTCTCCTGTTTTCTGGCATTATTTGCTTTCTCAGCACCAAAGTACAATTTCTCTGGGATCTTCAGGCAGTGCTGCACTATAAACCCAAGTGGTGCCAGAGTCAGAAGAGGTGAAGAACAGGACTAAAGGTGAACTAAACTCTTTGTCCAGGCCTGCAGCCCGAAGTCCAGGCTCCTGCTAGTGGTGACATCTGCCAGGTCTGTAGGAGCACAAGCCAGTCTCCAGGACCGTTTGCAAATAAGGTGCAGCGTGACCCAGCCTGCGAGCTGTGTTGCCCCTACAGAGTCTGAGCATACCAGTCCCATGGGACAACTTCTCATCCCAAGAGAGGGCTGAGCCCTCATTTCTTCCAGCATTGTGTCTGCCTCGCTCATTACTCAGTGGGAGAGGTAAGAGAGGGACTGAAATAACACAACACATTTGACATCATGTGGTTGAATGTGTGACAGCATGGGGCATGAGAAGAATACTCTTCTTCTTTTGTACTTACTACCCAAAAACCTAGCACACTTACAGAGTAATTAATTTAGTTTCATGCAACAGAAGACAGGAAAGTTATCACCACTTCCATTTCACACATGGACAGGCTGAAGTTCACTGTGGGCAATCAGAACAGTCTGAAGCAAAATTAGAGCAACAAAGAACTGAACTGAGGACTCTAAATCTTGTACCTAAACATTACCTTTCCTTTCTCAGCATGACCTCCTCCCAAGCTGAGATGCTACTTTTCCATATTAAAGGGTATTACTTTCCTCCCTAGAGAGACCTGAAGGCTGAGCTAGCTTCTCTCCTTTCTCTTTGCTTAGAGAAAAAAAAAATCCCTCATCCACAAACACACTCCAAAGGCAGTCTTATTTAATCCCAGTGTAATTCTCACTGCTCTTTCTTAATCCTTTCACCTGTGAGATAATTGCCAGCATTCTGGGAAGAACTCTGTGTTAATCATAGACTTGCATAAAAAGAGACAGAGAACCAGATCAAATAGACCAAAGAAAATCACAGGGCCTGTTTTAACCATGCTCATACACATCTATTCCAGACACCCTGCTGAACTAGCCCCTTTCACAACATATGAGAGGTCTGCTAATGGGCCTGGAGGGGAAGGCCATGAAAAACTATGTCAGTAAATGTAGCCTTTAGTCTCCTCCTATCGCATCATGGAATGAGATGTCACAAAATTCAAAGAACCAAAATTAGCTACCAATACCAGCTGCCTGATATTCAGCAAAAAAATACTGTAATCTTCCCACCTCATTCTGTCCCGAAGACCAATGTTCACAGTAGATTCTTTTCCCACCGCTTACTCTGAGACACTCATCCCAGACAAGAGTATGTATGTTTCTACTGCACTTCCTTCAGCTTCCACACCTTCTCTCTTTCCACTGCTGGTGCTATACATCCATTCTTCTTACTCATAACTGAAAAAAGATTTACACTCCTTGATTATTTTAGTGCCCTCCTTCTTTTATACTTGTCCTTAAAATTCATGCCTTCTAGGAGAAACCCACATTGTCTCTGTGTGCTCATATGTACTTCCCCAACAAAATCCTTACACAGCACACTTAGGGCACTTTTGCATTATGATAGGTTTCTTAATTCTGTAGATTTTTTTCAAAGAGAATATGTGTTGTTCCCTTTTTAAAATATGATTGCTATTTCTGCAATCATGTATGTGTTTATCAATAGATAAATACAGTTTTAATCTTTGTAGAGAATTGCTTTAGCAAGTGGAATCTAATTGAGAGAGCCCTTGGTAGAACCAGCAAGTTATTTGGTGGTTTATAAAACAGATTGCACTGGTGCTTACAGAAACAGGAATGGACAAGAGAACTCTGACATTTATTGCCTGTTCTCCTCCAGCTCTCTCCATCTCTCTGTGCTTCTGCTTATTCAACTGTAAAACAAGGAAAACAAATAATTAACCTTCTTACTGGATGAATGTGAAGCTGAATGATAATGCTTTGTACTCATTGTGCATTATTTTCAGGACTCTATAAGTGTCAATGCAGCAGCCTCCTTGTGCGGCGGTGAAGGGCTTTTGTCCCCACTCCACTGCCACAGAGGCACAAAGGCCCCGACAATTCACAAGGAAAGGCAGCTGCAGAGCCAAGGACACCCCTCTCACTTCTGAGGCCTCCCCACTAAGCATGATGCTTTTCAGGAATGTACTCCAAGTATTTATGATACACTTAACAGTTCAGGAGGCTGGTGGGTTGTCAACATGCTACATGTGCGCTGATGACAAACAATAGCACACAAAACACAGAGAATTTTTTAGGGGATTCACAGACAGATATGGCTGGAAATAGCACAGGGGAGGAAAAGCAATCACTCATAACAGTGGAGGTCATAACTCAGTATCTCTTAAAATGAACTGCTGAGAAATGGCCAAGTGGAAATCCCAGAAAATAGAGCTGTAACAAGCTCAATGCCAGAAAGAAGGAAATCAGTGTCTGTCCACTGAGCACATCAATATGGAAACTTGTAAAGAGGTTTCAAGCTCCAAAATCAGTCAGATGGGAAAAGAGTGAGAGACAAAGTGATTTCTGAAATAAATTTATTTTCAGTTATTTTTGGAAAAGGAGACAAAAAGGAGGGACATTGGTACATTGGAAAGCTGACAAAAATCATTATTCTCTATAAATTGCTTTGACATTGTATAGGCAGTGACCTTCACAGCACCACCAGTTTAATGGCATTTACTTCAGCAGTAGCTGATTTCACTGTTAAACAGGGATGCATAGCACAAGATTACACAACTAAATCACTCTCGTAAATATTTAATATCATTGCCTTTCTTTTTTTTTATTTTTTACAAATCACTATTAAAGGCAGTAGAAAACACATTTATTTATTCTATCCTGGAAAAAGCTTAGTGCTCATGCATTTTATCTATCTAGTTCCCCAAATGACTTTGACACTTGAAAGCCCTTGTGATCAAAACAATCTGAAGGAAGGCAATTTTGCAACCATTTAGGAACTGATTTCATGCACTGATCAACATTTACCAAACTTGCCTGATGGAATAGCACAAAGTTTAACCCAGCAGATTGATAGCAAACACCTGAAGGAGAAAATTAGCAAGAAAACTGCACTGGTTTAAATAAAAGTACCTTAGAAGACAAAACTCAAGAAAATCTGAGATTATATCTCCACTCTTCTCTTCCCCCCCCAATCAAAAAAATAAAAAAAATTATCAGTAGATGGGAAATCAAAGGGAATTAGCACTAATAGAAAAAAGTCATACTTTTGGCTGACAATACAATAAGCACATCCTCCACACAATATATTTCATTGCATTATGGACAGACAGTGCAGCATAGCAGATTTCTTGTAAAATACATCTGTTTTAAAGATGCAGTCAATAGAGAGAAAGAATAAAGTACAAGAATGCAGCAAAGAAGAATTACTAATGATGTCTCTAGTATCATATCTAGTAATATAAAATTGACTGAGGAATTGAACTGCTGAGCCCGGAATTGAGTACCTAAAGCATGGTAAGTTATTTCTAAAGACAGTCTTACGTTTTGATTTTTCCAACTTTAGGCAAAGACTTTTTCCACAATCTGGCATAAATGGTCTGTCACATTGTGTCAAAAACACTATTCTGTTCAAATTGCAGATGATCAATGCCAGAAGGTGTTCTTTATAACAGTACTTCAGGAGATAAGTAACAAAAGTTATGTGTCTTTTCAGCAATTTAGCAACAGGGGAAAGACAAATCAGTGGATATTTAGGAACTGAAAAAATTCTGGGGGGAAAATAATTTGGTAAACTGAAAGATAAAAGATATGTAGAGAGCAGCTTGCCCCATGTGCCTGCAGACTTCACTGGCACTGTCTGCAGAGTAAAATTATCCAAAATAAATATTAAAAGGGTCAGACAAATGTATTATTTGGATGATGGAATTGGCCAGTCCTGCAAGGCACTTGGTGCCTGAAATATGTGTGCCCTTTGTCAGAGCTGGGAAATGCAAATGCATGGCGATCCAGGTGCAACCCTGGGTTTTATAAAAGCTTGCAACATCTTTAACGCAGAGCTAAGAGAGAGCCTGTAATCCCTGCGCTGCGATGCAGCAATGTGCTCTCCCCTCACAGGACAAGCCAGCAGCTATGCAAGATCCTTTTATCAACATTCACAGGGCTGGAAAATAACTGTTCACAGTTTGATTCCCAACATTATCGAGTGAACCAAGAATTGCTTAGAGAACTGGCAGCTGAATACACATGTAAAAGACAAAGGTTCTTCAGTGATATTTATTCTAGCCAAGTTTTAATATTTCAAGGCTTATAGCAACTAACTCTTTACATAATCAAATGTAATTATCTGATCCCAGCTGGTGATCAGAACAGTCATCATCAACCTGGTCATTATTAATATACCAGTAATTAGGGGAATAAGGTGTATGCTTCATAACGCTGGCTTAATACGATTCACTGTACCTAATAAGACCACAGCTCCCTTTCAAATACAATTATTTTATAAAATTATACATTTTTGTTACCACTACTAACAATGAACAATCACAAAACTATATTATTTTAGAACAAATACTGAAATGTTTTTTAATGTCTTCAGTAAAAAGAATTTGGTCACTTAAAAGGAATCATATTTTGCTTTAGAAATATTCTGACCCATAAGCAGATCCCCAGTCAACTTGCTATTTGAGAGAAAAGCTCGATTAAAATGCATGCAATTGACAGAATCAAATCATAAACACTTACCTACAAATACTACATACCATCTTCTTGCTACTGTAGGAGAGGAGGTGATATCTCAGGCACCACTGTGTGGTACTGCTTGGCAAATGCTACTGACTTTTTTAATGGTGACAACTGTGTACACAAATTCTAAAAGTACCAGTTCTGTTTAAAGCCTTTCCCCACACACAAGTACTGGTAAAGAACCATTTCTACTAAATGCTTTGCAGCCTTTAACAAGAGAACTGAGGCCATCATTTAGTGAGAATATTCCAGAATCTTTCAGGTTAGTGTTGGAACAATTTCAGAGTCAGATTCTTGCCTGCACTATTTCTTTTACATGAGTGCATTTCCTCCGCTTCAGTATCAGGCGTACCATAATAAAACCCTTTCAGAGCAGTGAAAAATATGCCTCTAAATACCGTTACATCAAACCTCTCAGTATAAAAAGCGTACCTAGTACAAGATCAGCATCTCACAGAAAATCCTTCTAAAACAGAATTTTTGGATTTTATCCCTGCAGGTACACAACACATTCCCAGGTGCAAAACACTGTTTATTTCTATGGGCTTCTCTGGCAGCTTAGGGAACACAAAAGACTCAGCACAACAAGTTGCAGGATAGGTCATCTGTACTATAAATTTCAAAACAAAAAGGCTTTGAAAACAAATGAGTATGTTACAACCTGTGAGTGCTGTGTTTACACATGATTCCTTGCTCTCTGCTGCGGTATTTTCTATTATCCTCCCTTATTTCATAGCCCATCAGTAATGATTTCTATTTGGATATGTGCACTCAAAACTATCGAGGCTCTTGAAACAAATGTGGCGATGAAAACCAGCATGAGAAGGAGCTCTAACTCCATGAAAGCGACGCTTACAGCCACATAAATGAAAGGTGCTGGGGGTCACAGGAAGATGTGTGTTGCCAAAATCAGAATGAAAACCCAGAATACTGATGTGGGGAAAATCACGCACCATTAGTCATGACTTAATAACTGGCAGAGATGATACTGTGTGCATTATATCCGACGATTTCAAGAAGCACGACCTTCTTCACAGTAATAGTTTTACAACCATTTGCATGGCATGTATTCAGTAATCTCTGGTCAAAATATTTATTAGCTGGTAAAGCGTTGCAAATAAGACTGCTGTTTCTAATCCCTTATTCTTAATGTATAAGATCCAGGTTACATGACACATATTTTCTAAACTCTTCAATACCATAACATTATCACTTTAGTCCAGAGAAGGCCACAATGAGCCTTAAAACAGGAAACTCCCTTCTTTCACAGAGTTTCCTATATTTGCAGGGCTGTCTGATGTGTGTAACAGGGTCTATTTCAGTTCCTGATGGCATTATCACCATTTTGCTGCATTACCATAAAGCACAGGAAATAAGCTATTACCCACCACACTCCTCCCAAACGTTATCACAGAGAATCATGCGCTGGCAAAATAGCATTAACTGTGAGAATTAGAGTCCATTTAAACTGCAGCTGTTCCTTCATTCCTAAATAGGTTCTTAGATCAAAACTCCTCTCTGGTCTCATTACTGAATGTCCCTTTCAGGTGTGAGAAGAAAATGATTGCTTTAAAAAAATTTATGTTTTACAGATAACAACTCCTTCCTTGTATTATAACGAATACAGGTAAGTAGCATTAAAATGAAGAATCTTTCCAAACATACTATGGACATTTTTAAATAGCTTTCAGATTTATGAGTTGAAATTTTATCTTCAAACCATCTCTGGCAAAAGAAATGAACCTGTAATTTTGATTTTCTATTTCTAGTTTAGCTTATTTTCAGAATCTCAAGTTTCAATTATTTAAGGGAAAGACATTTTATTTATTTTTAACTATAATACTAAATCTGCATTTAACTCTGCTAAATGCAAAACCTAAATCCTAGATCTAATACACATGCTAGTGTTCTTTTCAGCTCCAAACTCATGCCCTAGAAAAGCTCAAAACCCCACAACCCTATATTCTGCTATTATCAAAGAAAACATTGCTTATTATGTTGTATTTCCCTCTCTGCTTTTTGCCTCTTTGTTACTGTCCACTGGAAGGACTCCAACCTGCAGGGAAAAAAACCCCTCTCAAATCTAAACTGAAAAGCCTAAATGCCAGGAAAAGGCACAATGTCTCTTTAAGAGTCAACAGTAAATTAACTTGCCCACAACAGTGCAATAATTAGCAGTTAGTAGCTTATTAAAAGGATGGCAAAGGCCAAGCTGCCATCTGGGATCTCCAATTTCTTGTGATTGTTATTATGTCAAGATGTGCAACTTGCATTAGCTTTCATGTCACTGTGCTTGCCCTTACTTTACATGTAAATTTTAATGAAAGATACAGCACTTTAAAAATCAGACGTCCATCAGAAGTGCTATTAGCCTGCCTTTTACAAAGCATGTGTCCTGTTTTGCTATCTCTGCAACTCTGCACAACACTGAATGCCTCAAATGAAGAAAACAGAGGAAGGGAAAAAGAAGGGCTTTCAATGATATCAATTAAATACTCTCTTAGGGTAGAGTGAAACCTAAGCCTCACTGAAAACAGAAGACTACAATGCAGCCTAAGATAACAGTATTTTAGCTCCTGTTTACACACAACGAAACCACAATGCCTTTAACTCTCACAGGAATCATTCTTCCTAATGCAAATGAAAGCCAGCGAAGGATCAGCTGTTTATTCACACTTCAGGAAGACACCGTTTTAAAATAAGCAGAAAGAAAACATATAAGAAAAAAATAGGTACCTATAAACTACAAAATACTTAACACATTATTAAATATCTTATGCATACACATTATTTTTAAACACACATGCTCACATGCACAAACATAAAATAATTTACCAGAAATGTCTTATTTAATGTCTCATATGTTTGCTTTCATAAATATATAACAAAGAGGTATAAAAAGAAGAATAAGACATTTATTCCTTTGCATTAGCTGATATTGAACATTTAAGTGACCTCATTCCCTAATGTTCAGAA
Source organism: Pyrocephalus nanus (assembly GCA_038380795.1). Taxonomy (NCBI): domain Eukaryota; kingdom Metazoa; phylum Chordata; class Aves; order Passeriformes; family Tyrannidae; genus Pyrocephalus; species Pyrocephalus nanus. The sequence goes on along the minus strand of CM076265.1, from coordinate 41,879,786 downwards.
AATGTCATCACCTCTGGAATAGAAAGAAATAGGACGAATGCCTTGCAGAAACGTCCTCCAATTTTCATCAATTATAAATCATCACAAATTAGACTCCTATGAATTACATTTAAATATTTTTATTATATTATATTTTCTAAATAAAATAAGAAGCCAGCATCAAAAATCTACCTAAAAAAAACATTTCAGAAGAATGATATCTTCATTCAAGGGGTCTTGATTTTATCAAAAGGTTTTGCAGATTAAGTATTTGCTAACCATAAAATAAAATGCTTGATTTTTCTAAACAGTCATTAAAAGTAAAGTTAAAACTAAAAGTCTCCATCTTTACAAGAATGCAGGATTTTTTTCCCACCAGAGGAAAACAAATCCACTACCATACATATTTTAGAGTCCTTCCTTAATACTTTTAAGTGTAGAAAACAAAAGCATACAATATTCACATTTAAAACCCAAATACTAAGATACTTTACAGGGCAAAGCAGAGCTTAAAAACCACTGCCAAGGCTGGCAAGATGAACGCAGTGTTGTTTTTCCCCTTGTATAATTAGACATTTATAAAGCACAAATGATTGAATTTGTTAGTGATGCTTGACTTCAACATTTGCATAAACTCTTGGCCATTCAGATGGACTTATTCACATAGAACCATAGAACCATTTAGGTTGTAAAAGGCCTTTAAGGTCATTGAGTCCAGCCATTAACCCACCACTGCCAAATCTACCACTAAACTGTGTTCATGAGCACCGCATCTACATGTCTTTTAAACTTCTCTAGGATTGGTGAGTCAAACACTTTCCTGGGCAGCCTGTCCCAATGTTGACAACCCTTTCCATAAACTTTTCCTCATATCCAGTCTAAACGTCCTTTGGTGCAACCTGAGGCTATTTCCCCTCATTCTACCACTTGTTACCTGGGAGAAGAGTCTGACTACCAATTTGCTACAACCTCCTTTCAGGTAGTTGTAGAGAGTGATAATGTCACCCTTGAGCCTCCTTTTCTCTAGGCTAAGCAACCCCAGCTCTCTCAGACACTCCTCCTAAGATTTGTGCTCCAGACCCCTCACCAGCTTTGTTACCCTTTTCTGGAAACACTCCAGCACCTCAGTGTCTTTCTTGTAGTGGGAGGCCCAGACCTGGACACAGCACTTTTGGTGCAGCTTCACCAGTGCCGAGTACAGAGGGATGATCCTTTCCCTAGTCCAGCTGGCCACACTATTTCTGAAGCAAGTCAATACAAATCTTAATGGTATTACTGGTGAAAAAGAACCTGAAATTATTTTCCAGATCAGTAAGGTCCAGTCATTTCCTTCTATTCAAGCTCACCAATGCTATTTCATTTTTTCTGTGCCATTACCTTCAGATCAATATTATTGAACAATTTCAAAAAATAAGAACCTCACACTGCTCTCTGAGAGCAACGCTAAACCTTCCAAGACTGAAAAAACCTACTTGGGTTAAGAGCAGTTAGGACCAAGGGAGATAATCTGATCTTGTAAGGCTGATTATTACACAGGGACATTGGCAGTAGCCTTTGTTCTACACAACATTCACTTAAAAATGTCCCACCCCTAAAATATGTGAGTAGTCTTTCATTTCTCTCTGAGAATGAAGAAAAGACCTTCTTCATACTGAAAATGAGTGTGCCACTGTACAGTTTCTCACACCAAGCACAGCTACTGATACAAGGAAGGACCCACATGCCTTAGAGAAGAACCAGCAGTCTGCAGACTGCATGGCTGCTGCAGAGTGTCCTGTGCACATCCAGAAACCAGCCATACCTCACTGTCATTCTCTGTGTCAAAGAAAACATTTAGGACTTTTCAGTTCTTTGGGTTCTTGGCTCACTGGATTCAATGTGAACTTTGCTACTGCCTTCAAGAAGACAAAGGATTTCATTCTCCAAAAACAGCAAATTACCATTAGGAATACTGACAATTTTAAACAGGAACATGAATCTCAAAAAAAGTCAGATCCAAACCAAGAGCGATAGTAAAACAAAACTCACTGCATACATAAGACAATGGTGAAAGGTAGCAAAAAGGCAAATAATCATTTCCTTAACAAAGGCTTACAAGAGAACAAATTATATGGAAGAACATGACTACATATTAACTCTAGTACAACTGCAAATTTAAGTTGGATGTTTATGATTTCCTTTAGTATCATTTACTTGTAGGGGAGTGTTAGGGAAATAAACTTTATAATTGTTCCTTAAGTGTCAGTACCTCTCCAGAAGAGAAGCTATATTCAGCAATTCATGCCAAACTAAATAGAAGTCCTCTCTGCTCATCACACATTTACCTCACCTCCACAACCAGTTCTATACATCAAATAAAAACACAAACAATGCATATACGCTCAGTTTCTTAAAATGCAAGTGGTACCCAGGTGCTCTTCCATATCTCAACTACTTCAGTACACCTACACTGCATCTTATTGAACTTTCCAGGAACTTATTAAAAATATTAAAATCTCCTAGACATATTAAAAATTATAGATGAAGAAGAATTCTCTTTACTACAGTGAAAACAACTAACAAAACACTTGTTTCAAATGATGAAGGCGAGGTCACATACTACTATATGTTGTGAAGAGGTTTTATGAAATCAAATACGTCATATCCAAAATTAAATCAAATGCATCACATCCTTTGGCTCCATATGTGGCATGAGACAGAGTTGTTGCCAGTTTTTACTAAAAACTAAAAGAATGTAAGCAAAAATATGAACCTTCCATGCAATCATTAAGAGGTCTAGTACCACCTTCTCTGTGAGCTGAAGGCCATGCATGGGTTCAAAATTACAGTTTGAGCCCTCTGAAAGCAATGCCATTTTTCACACAGAGTGATAGTTCTCTGATGAAGTCACTCAGTATAAATAGTTAAAAACTACACATAGCTGGGAAGTGAAATGATATTTTCACTCAATGACACAATAACTTCAGTTTCAGTACATATGACTTAATTGTGGACTATATATTATAATCCTCATGCCTGCCAGCTCAGTTAGGAGTTTTGCCTTGGAAAAGACGTTTAGCTTAGTCCTACACAGGCTGGCCTGCAGCACAAATGCCACTCAAGAAAAGCAGGGAGTAACATGAGCTAAGGCTACACTATACAAGGACTTGACCTGATCTACAAGGACCCTTAAATCACACTAAGCCATACATCAGCTAACTAACTGTGTTGAGGTACAATATCATTTTGTATAGTGTGCTTAGAACCATTAGATTCTCATATTTTTTATAGTGTATATATGTGATTATTATGTTCTGATGTTCACCTCTTGCTAAGAAGACAGCTCTGAATACCTCCCAATTTCATAGTTGCACAATTGGTCATTTCATTACCCAATATCTTATTAGCGTGGACACAACCAGCATCCTCCAACATGTTAAAACCATGCTGATCAATAGATCAATTATTCAGCAGTGTATTTGTTGAGTAAGCCTCAGCATAACAAAATCTTTTAATCTTTCTATCTCATTGGAGAAAAAGGACCAAAAAAAAAGATTTTTCTCAAGCCATGCTTATAATTTATCAATTAATCTTCAACACTCCTTCCAGCCAAACTGAAGACCCACAGCAGGTTTGAAGCACTTTGCCCTTTTCACAGTTTGACTAGGGATGGATGACTGCCCTCTGCATGCCTAAGATAGGTGTGAAGTGCTGAAGAGCAAGTTCAAGCCCCAGAACAGCCTTGCATGCCCTGTGCTGTACTGAGCTGCAAAGGAAAAGCATCTCTCTGCTTAGCAGTGCTGATCACTTCTGTGTCCTCTGCAGCTTTCTGGACCTCAATTTCTCTTTGAAAAACACCTCTGCACTAACAGAAAGGATGGGAAGCAGAGCTGGGGGGAGAAATGATAGCTCACAAGATCTCCATTGTTAAAGGGTGGTGGACAAGCGAGGTTCCGCTTCCACCAACACCAGTACCAAAATTAGCAGTAGTGGCATCACTCCAGTGCAAGAGTCAGCATTATCAGCTTACTGGCCTCTGGCTCTGTCTTTGACTGAACAGTCAGTCCCTTTGCATCCCAGCATCACCAGGTACAGACACCCTGACACTGACCCACCCATACTTAGTGTGAAGAGGAAGAAAATAATATCTCTTAAGAAGGCCTCAAAGCATTCATCTTAATAAATATTTCCTCCATAATCCAATACAAAAGACTGCTAAGAGACTTTAAAATAAAAGCATTAATTTCCAATATGAAACACATTCATAGAAATACAATTTGTCCATTGAAAAACATTGTACAAGCAATGAAGTCTTAGAAAGAATGCAATCTCTACCTTTACTTCTACCTACAGACAGGAAGATGGCATCCAGTTAAGAGGAGGAACGAGAGGGGTATCCATCATGGAGAAGGCAAAAGAGAAGAGAAGGAGAAAGCATTAAAAAAAAACAGAAAAATATGTCACTGTCCATACTTTTAAAAACAAGGAAATGTGCATATTTATGTAGCAGCCAAACTCAACAAAACAAGAGAAAAACAACAGACTCACCACAGCTAAAGCACAAAGCAAAGCTTAAACCACCAACAATACAACCAGCAATGGCTTGGCTAAGCCCTTTGGCTTTGATTTTCTACTGAGAAATGCAAACTGCTCATGCAATAGCATGAGCCAGTGATATGCCTCAGTCCACGTCAAATTCAAAACAGCAAGGGAAACAACAGAATAGGACAGACAAAAAATAAATCTCATGGTTATATATTTGCTAAACACATCTCACCTACCAGAGCAAATGTATTTGTATATAATGTTGACATTGCATATTTACTCACACATATATATTTACATATTTTATATCTATCATACTTTTACAGAGAGTAAATATTTATCAAAAGGCAGTATCTGTGAGTTTGTTAGCAAGAAAAGAGAAGCCACTGTTCCCTGATGTGTCATGGATAAACAAGGGTGGCTAAAGCTGCCAAAAAACAGTAATTTTCACATTTTTTTGCCAGACAAGGTAGTATAGAAAGTGCTGATGATCATACTGGCCTGGATAGGTCATGCAAGTCTTCATGAGCCAGCTGGGTTGCAACTTTTAATTTAAATGGCCAAGTGCAACTATTCATATAATCCAGTGCTAAATCACAGACTACTATAAGAAATGTTCAGTGTTACTGAAAATGAAAGTGGCCATCAAAGGTCACTGTCTTGATCACTTCCAACATGCCTTCCTCTGTTAACAGCTTGCCATACTCAACTGTATCCTGAGTAACTAGAATATGCGGAAGGGACCTCTCTGCTGGCTGCTCCCTCAGCAAGCGCTACCTCTGAGTCATGTGCCCAGTTGAACAGTTAGTGGTGATAGAGAAGGAGCTCAATGCTTCCCAGAGTTCAGCCAAATGCTCCACATGCCAAACACTGTGGTCTTGACATGCACCCATAAAAAGCCCAATTTTCCTACTTTTCCTACTACACAGGGATGTTAAGCAGTACAGAAACTGACAAGTGAGCCCCAACCTCATTTCTGATTGTTCCTAACCTTTCATGACCTCAGAACAGACTTGACCAACAGAATAAAAACTGATTATGTCCTAAGCCTCTCTACATTTTGCTGAGATATACAGAAACTACTTCTCTTTTATTCAAGCACTTAATTACTCTTGAGCCTTCACATGCACTGTATTCTACCTTATTAACTCATTGAAGTGTCTAACCTCAGATATGTGCTTACTTAACAGAAAAAAAAACTCAAAACTTTTGTGTTCATCTAGTCTAGGAAAGCTTCATCAGGTTTTAGAGTCAAAACTCACATTGTCTCCCCAGAGACAAACAGTTGGTCTGGTCTTTCTAGTGCACCATGTGCACACACCTTGCATTAAGTCCTCCATCATTTCACTTCTGCATTCACAAGACTAGAAGGCATCAGCAGTGCTGCTAACTCTTGTGTACCCATGTCAGCACTGGCACTGTCAGAGGAAAACAGAATCACACCTCTCCTCACTTCACCTGTCCTCACCAGCTTCTTACTCCACACCCTCGTAGTAAAAAATGGGACTAATGATCCCATGACGTCACCACCAATAGATCTGTAACTCAGGGCAAGCCGAGATATTAAAATGTGATCTCTGATCTGGGCCTAGATCCCATTTGTAGCCCAATCTGGGTTAGCCCTGTTGTTCTTCTAAACCGTTTTGTTCTGTGCATATTTGAGTATTTTAAATTGCAGACACAGGACAACCGGCCATTATGTGCAATTTTCCTCAGGATTCATAATGACTTAGGATCATGCCCTGAGGGCTATTAACATACTTTTTGTAATAATTGCACTCCTAAAAATGAAGACCAACATTGAGGTCTACATTTAGTAGGCAGAAGTGGGAGTCATTACAGCTGGCACAAGAAGAAATAAATGGCAAGATAAAATAATTGGTGGGCTGCATGGAAGAGGGAAGCATACCTCTTTTCTTTCCCTGGAATCATTTCATGCTCACTCCTGGGCCCCTGAGCCCCAGGCTGATCAGTAGATCATGGGACACAGAAGCTTGACTGGCACTCAGTAGGCTTAATTGTTTTTTTTATGCAAAGCCCAGCTCAGAAAAGTAGCAGAGACTTTCATGATCAGTGACTGAAACAAAGAGAAAGTCAAAGGACTTACCTTGTTCACCCATCATCAGGTGTGAGAGGCCTTTGAGAGAGAGAGAAAGAGAGAGAGAGGAAGTAAGAGAAAACTGAAAAAGAAGCAGCAATATCCATGCACACTGGTTGCAGTCCAATACCTGTCAGGATTGGAGCTCACATACTTGAATTAGATCAAGTATGGGTGTAGCACACAGGACACAAACATTTACAGGTGCTGCTTTCCACACTGAACAGGAAAGCATCTGTTGCAGGCAGAAAAAACCCACTGGTCATTGCAGAACTGTGTTTGAGGTTCACCATATCCCTTCGAGGGCGACTCCAGAGGCACTGCACACCAGTACAGCTAAATGGGCTACGAAAGCCAAGGTCTGCAATGAGAGTCTGCAGGGAGCATTTGCTCCTCTGAATAGATACAGAAATAACTTCTGCTCAGCTGAAGACTTTAAATTCAAGGCTGTACTGGTCAGTAAAAGGGAGGCCATGATCACACCACATCAGCTTCAGATGAAACATCTTGGCTAAATGCATACACATACACAAAGCTATCCTCATACTTGAATATGTGGCTTCATCATGTATTCTTAGGAGTCTGTCAAGATTGTTCACACTTACTAATTAGACACCAGTACACCAGACATAGTAAGGACTAAAAGAATTACCAATGACCTATTTAAATACACCTCCATTCCCTTTCTGGGAAGATCTGCAGATTCATTTTCCTAGGGCAGTGTGTTACTTTATGGCTCTATAGCTAAAGCTACTCTTTGGTTTCATAATTGAAGGTAAAGGCAGAAAGCAGCACTGCTCCCCTCAGCAATGACACTCACTATCACCTCTGTAGATAAGGCTATAGTGTTTACTTGGGCTGCTCCAGTCTTTTGGTTTGATAATTCTTTCTGACTCAAACCTTGTTTGTTTTGATTAAAATCCATTTCTAGGCCCAATTTTCAAATATGTTTACTGTACAATTTTTTTTATACAAACATTATTTAGGTACTATGTATATATATTCATGCCCAAGCCATTAAGCATTAAGTGACCCACTAGTCAATTTTGTGACACAAAATATCACAGACCTAACAGAACAAAAGTCAAGTCCTTCCCACTCAAGCCAAAAGTGATCCCTTTTGTACTTGGTTCCCTGACCAACTTCCCTGAGCTTCATTACTTCTCCATATCCCCTATCTCTCATAGCACTTAGTATGGCAGGAGTTTTGATATATGCACACACACCATACGCACCCCATATCTTAAATCAGTTTTTTAACCAAACAGGGCTGTGGCTTTTTAATTTCACAGAGGCTGAGAGGTCAAATGAATTTATTAGAATGAGAATTTTCAACAAGCAGCATGTTGAGTTTGAATTTGTTTATTTCTCTTTTATATTTTTCCTTTGCGTTGGCTGAAGAAATCTAAAACCCAGATCATCCTAAGAGTATATTCACCCACAGAGAACTCCAAGCCAGATAAGGGGATTAATAATTGTACAGTCTGAGGAATGCAAATATCTTAATGTTCTTGAAGATTATTGTGGATTTAGAAAAATAATCAGAAACACAACATAGGTTTAGATTTTTTTAACTCTTTTAGCTATAAATAAACATAGCAGATTTGTTACTGTAGGACATTCCTGGTTTAAGTCAGAAGATATAATTTAGTGAATTTGTGTCTCTATTTATGGCAACCGATCCCATCATTCTTGATAGGCAAATCTTAGGTCTGCCCAAATGGACACTTGAAAGTCACTGTAAAAGGCAAGAAGACAAAAGTATAATTGTTAGGACCTACAACACACAGAGACCCTATAGCAATGGCATAAAAAGAGAAAAGGCTAGAAGGTGTCACTATGACATGCAGCTGAAGCTGGCTGAACAGGGAGAGGACATCAGATCTGAAGCAGAGATAGTGGTCCTCAGCCCTTGTACACTGTGGGAAAGGAAAGTCATGCCTAAGAGGCCCAGTACCAACAGATGAAGCTGCTAGAGATGGCAGGAGTTTAGTCCACTTGAACAGGGACAAAGAGAAACCTCCAGAGAAGGTTCAAAGCAAGAGTCTGCATTAAACATCCTGAAACACACCATAGGAAGATCCCTTCTCTCTCCACCAGCCACAGAGGAGCTATAAAAAACCCTCAAAATGTCAGGAATGTCACACCTCTTTTTGTCCTTTATCCCCAGAAGGCCAGTGCTGTGTGCCCTATCTGTCAGGCACATCAGCCAGATGCAGCCCCAAGCCTTTTGCCTGCAGTTAAGGAGTGAGAGCAACCCCCAAATATACCCACGATTGTGGTCCCTGGTTTAGCCTTGGTTCAAATGCCTTCGAAGGAAAGAGTCCTTAAGAAATGTTCTGACACTTTCTATTTCTTCATAAATTGGAAATACAACAGCACCTGTGGTATGTACCTCTTGATATTCCAGTCCCAACTGGACAATGAAAGCAGGGAGATAAATGAAAAATAGTGCACTCCCCCTCAATGCACTTTTTCCTTTTTAAAATGTGAAGAAAAAGGAGGGTAGATTTGGAGATAGAGCAAAAAATCAATATTATATCTTAAATTGTCCATCAACACAGATCCTTATTTTAACAAAGAGAACACCAACAGAATTCCAGATTCATTATTAGATATAATAATAATATAACACTATGAAATAACATATCAGCTTTTCTCATCTGAAAATTTTCCTCCCTTGCAATTTAAAGTAGGAGTGAAAATGAGGGTGTTTATCTCCAACAAAATGCAATTAACCAAAACCTTCAACCACTGAGATATAAAATCTGTGACATTTGCAGCATGTGTAACAAAGGCCTCAAATTAGTCAGAGTAAAATCAACATAGAAAACATGAACTGACACACTTGTCTCACCTTTATATCAGTTCCGAGACATGACAAATGCAAGAGTTGTATGAATTGTTCAGACCTGCATACTAGACCAGACTTTGCCAGAATAGTGGGGCTATTTGGGCATCAGTCATAAAGACCAGCAAAGTTTTCAGCAGGCTCAGGATGCTAAATGAACTCATTAGGCCCCAAAGCACGTTATTTACATATTCTTTTATAACATTACCATTGTTGGTGCCAACAGCCATCCCATTTCAGAGGAATCCTATAAGAAAATCTGAGTTTCCACCTAAATCCAGGTGAAACATCCTTTCCATTTGATCTTAGATTTGTTCAACAAGAAACCCTGATTATAGCCTCAGAACTGCAAACCCAGACAGTGTAGAACCAGGAAAATGTTGACACAAATCTGCATGAACTACAATGGTCAAGGGATTGCATGCTTCTAAATCAATCTAGTCATCCTTATAATAATTTCCTGGCTGGGCACAACTGCTGCTCAACAAAAATGGTGGGTAGTAAGTGCTCTGAAAAAGGTTTAGGAAAGCCTCAGAACAAATTACTTATCTGTCTGTAAAGAAATTTTATGTCAAAGCCAGGAATCTGGTGATTTTCTATTCATGAACTTCAAATATGTGTCACAGTAAGGACAACCCCATGGTTTCAGAAGAAGACTCTCAACAGGTTTTTTAGATGATGATAAGCATCTGCTTGTGCTCATCCTCTGGAGCCCCAGCTTCTTCAGACATTTGGCAGTAATGTGAAGCAAAATTGGCCTGCTTCTTCAGAACATTAGTTTGTTATTAAAATAGTATGTCCATTGCTGATGGCAGACAGACATATAAACTCTGCTCTCTGGCCGTGATTTATGCCTGTCACAACTGATTTTTCCTATTTAGGTCTGGGAGTTTTTTTAATATTTCTTTAACCTACCAAATCAGTATTATTTTCTTAAAGGTTATTACTAATATCCCTTGATCTAAAGTAACATTTCAAAGAATTACTTTTAAAAAAATTTTGTGAACCATCTGCTTTCTATATCAAAATAGTAAAATCAAGCTCTAATTGTACAAAGTATCAAAGGCCAACACTGGATTCTTATGAAGCCAGAAGGGCATTTTTAAAAGTAGCTTCAGAGTTCAATGATATGAAAGAGCAATGTAGTTAAACAGCAGTCTTCATCTTTAAGGATTTGCTAGGGGCAATTTCCAATGTGGAGGAGAAAATGAGGGAAACCTTGGAGGCAGTTTGAATCCTACTAACCCCCCCCCCCATTTTGATACTTAGAACTTAAAATGGAAAATAAAAGGTGGGGATAGCACAAAACACAGCTGAGAGTGACAAGTGATTGCAGTAACAAAGGAAGATGAACTCCTTCATCTAGTTAATTACAGCCTGTCCCATACTACTGGGCCCATGCTCTGGGGGTGTGCACGTGTGTGGGTGCGCGTACACTGCTCAATTGCTCCTTTAAGGCAGGCAGCCTCAGTATTTCCCTTTTAATGATGCTGCCAGATGATTAGCCCAAAAGCTCTTAATGAATGGGAAAAGAGACTGCCAGGCAGCAGCAGCAACCCACATCTCCCCTGGGGCAAGCTTGCCCATAGAGGATCCCTTTTCTTGGTATCAAGCTCCATGACCCATTCAGACAATAACAGGGCCAGCTGCAATGTATGTCTGAGATAGGATACCAGGCCCTCTAGTCCAGCATACACAACAATCCTTTATGGCAAAGCTGAAGAAAGAAATCATGCAAACCAGGGATTCTTCCAGAAATAAAATTACATCTACTACAGAGAAGAGCACTTTGATGAGTAATGGAGTCTGTTGTTTTCACCTCCTTTCTGAACTTCATAAAACTAGCAATTCCTTAAGAAATAGGTCTTTCTTTACTCTGAGCCTCATGCTCCACCTCCATCAACAGTTCCCTTTTCTAGTTCAGGAGAAAAGCTGATAAGCACCTTGTCTTCCATGTGGTCCTTCATAAAATAGCCAACTTGAGGCTAAAACCCTAAATCCAAGGAAAATTCCCTAAGAATGCCCAGGTACCAAAAAAAGGGCATTCCAGCAGGGCAAAGGATAGGACTCAAGGAAAGAGCAAAACCCTTGTCTTGAGAGATGTAAAGAATGGATAAAGAGGAAAAAATCATTCTGCAGCCCCATTAAGACTTCTTACCTGTTAAACAGGTCAGCTTTGCCAAGGGGGTGACCTGATTCCTTGGCTGCTGGCATACATGGTGCCTTTTTTTTCCAAGCTGGACAAAGAAGTAGCACAGGCTGGGGAATGGTCAGTTTTCCTTGATTCAACCACGACATGCACAATAGCCAAGGGGCTGCTCTCAGGCCCCAGCAGTGAGGCCAGTCAGGAGTGCAGCTTTGTTATTGTAGCCGCAGGCCCACTTCCAATCCAATTACACACAGCAGCTGTGCTAGCTCCTCTTTACCATCCCCTTTCCTTCCTGTGCTCTATAATTCCAGGAAAGGTTTTGTCATTATCAGGGGCAGTGAGTTAGGGTGAGTGGCATCTACTCTGAGTGATCAAAGGAATAAGAGCATGAGGTAGAAGCCAAACAGAAAGTTGTTTGCCCCAGTGTCTATGGAAGCAATAGTGTTTGAACAACACTATCCCCTTTCACCCCGGGCAGAAAGAGTATTCTGACATTGCATGTGGCATACTCCTAGAAGTCTTCACACAGGGAGGGCTACAAACATGATGCTGTTTGAAAGCACGAAAGCGAACATGCAAGTGCTCACATAGATGGCGCACGGACAAGAGAATGTGTGCAGGGAGCAAGACCTGAGGGTGAATGCATTTTATACCTGACCACAAGAAGATGCGTATCACTGCAAATCAGAGCAGGAGGTGCACAAGTCGGGGAAAGAACTGTTAGGCATGGAATACAATTCCTCATCTTAGAAAAGACATATCAGACTACATGGGTGATAGTGCAAAAATCCCAGTTGAGACAGAGCTGGTGAACAGGAAATATCTTTTTCCTAGTTTGTGGGGAACACAAGGAGCAGGAGTCACTGAATTAAATTCTCAAGTAACAGGTATAAAAACAGCTGAAATAAAGTATTTTCCACATTTCAATGATTAAACAATGGGACTTGTCATCACAGGATAGAGTGGAGTTAAATATTTTAAATGGATTAAGAAAAATAAAGAGTGAACACATCCAGACAATATATGTTCATTGATGACTGTAGAACACCACAAACTGGATGCAGTATCAGGTCAGAAAGTCCTTAAATTGGTAACTACCAGAAAGCACAAATGTATCAGGACAAGACCTATTCTAACATTGTTTTTTCATCCTCCTCCAAAGCATCTACTTTCATTAAAAGACACTTCTGGGATAGAGGAATTCTTGCTCTGACCCCAGTGATCACTACTACTGCCCCACTGTTGCAAATAAGTGTGCATGGAACTGTAAAACATTCACATTTCAGTGCAAAAATATTCCAATTAGGGAACAGTGCCTGTGCAAAGGGCACGCAAGAATGAAAATAATGGTGGCACCTATGAAGAAGAGCCTAAGCCTGTACATACTGGTTTCAAACACCTGATGAATGGCACTAAAGATACAGCATAGATGGATTCCTATTCTGATCTAGTATCCTCTGCAAATAGGAAACTTCAGATGGGCTGAAACCCACCATTTTCATGCCTAGAAAGCAGAGTTTTTCTTTAAAGAAGCAGAAGCCAGCATACAGGTACTGCTTAAATGACCCTATGATATGGAATTAGGAAGACCAACTAGAACAGCAGCCTTGAGATGAAGAAGGAAAAGAAGCCTTTAGAGGTGGAGTTTGAAAGATTAAAGACCTGTATCAAAAATGTGCTAGTATACTTTGTGCTTTCAAGGATCTCTGTATCTTTATGACAGAGTTGCTCAGGCAAACAAGGACTGATTTTTCTTCAGGGAACTACTAGGTTCTTTCTTCATTCTTTCTCCTGCATATATTCTTCCACTAAAAAAAATACCTAAGTGAGACAGGACCATATAACTTGCTCCTGGATCTACTGGTCTTTTCCCAACTATTTATCTTTCAGAATCTACACCACTGGTAAAAAATGCAAGGAGCAAAGAAAGGAGCAGATATTGTGCAGAGGTGACAGAGCTATCGATTCTAGTCTGTGCTGCACACCACTTCCCAGCCAAGGCACTTAACCTCTGTATTAAGGCTCTTAAACTCCACAGTGTTCAGCCCAAGCACTCTAAGCATGTTGTGAAGGGGAGGTGAGACTGTAGCTATAACCCCAAAGGGAAAACTGAAGTACTGAAAAGAGGAGTTATTTCTCCTCCAGATCACACAGCGAGTCAGTGACTCAGCTGAGTGCAAACAGCAACAATTCCAACTCTAGAGCACTGCTCAGAATGTGGTGTTGTTATTTTATACCTGGGTATATAACATTTGCAGAACAGGTGAGTTAACACTTGACAAACTTTTTTCACTTGTGAAATAAGCCAGATGGGATCAAGTTGGCTCTTGAAACTAGTGTAGCACATGAGCCCCTGTTGCTACAGCATTCTTCTTCACAAGCAGAGACCTCACATCCAGGAAAGGCTCATGCCACACATTTTCATTAACTTTGAACAAACCCAACTTCTTTGCACCTTACAGAAATTGCACTCAGCAGAACCCTGTGGTCCCCACTGCTGCCAGCCCCAGCCTATTCTCAGCTACCTCCTCTTACTGGGGAATTAGCTCTAACCAGTCTATTCAACAATAATGAATACTCAGTTAATCAGCGGGCTCTTTACGGCCCTTCTGCTGCCTATGGTAGTTACCACTAGCTCATAAAATCCCTAATTTGTCTTTCAACAGTGGATGGTTAAAGTAACCATTTTGACAGGGGCCTGGGGTTCTGTCCTCACAACACAGATTAGCTGGAAAGCCAAATAGGTGGAAAGTCTCTGCACAGCTTGGCAGAGGGTTAAGTGTAGACCCAAACTTGCTGGAGGTCTAAGTCCCTGCCCAGTCACACAGCAGTGCTAGTGTACCCCCCAAGGGTGAGCTGAGTAGAAGGATGAGACCTCACAGGTATAAACAGTGACAGAGCCCTATAATGAGGTGTGGTTAGTTGTCAGACTGAAAACATTGGGAAGAGTGAGGGAGGACATGAAAAAGAGCATTCACATGTGACTAGAAATCCACATGAGAAAGCACACAGCAGTCCTGAGAATAGGAACACGTGTATGAGCAATGGGGAGAGTAAAAAATGCACATCCAAGTATATAAATTATGAGAATAACAGGGCAGTGGGGCAGAAGGGCAGTCAGGGAGCAGAAGGATGGGGCCCATATTAACAGCAGTACGGTCCTGTGGCACTAGATATGCCACCTCTGATTGGGCTCTTACAAGTGATGCTATCATCTCCTGCACATCACGAGATGTCTCTGATGTTGTTTGAGGCAACACTTGTTCTTGGCATAATATGAGTCCTACTGGTAAAGCACAGCAAGGCCATGCCTTCTCAATTCAACTATCCTCAACAGGATGTGGAATACAGAGTAAAGTGGTCTAGTTCAAGTAACCCTTGTAGCTGAAGTTGGGGAACTCTGATCCTTTCAACAATGAGACAGCAAACTGAGGAGGGCGGTATGGAGTTCTCTGTGGTAACATACATCATTGTGAAAGAACTAAAAAAATAAAAAAGCACATAAAACACACCTTCTTTTTTCCTTTTAAATGAATCATTTGTGCCCTGGTGGAAATAAAATTTTGATACCTAAATAAGATCACACATTCACATTTAGCCAGAAAGACACTCACTGGTTTTTAAAACTGTCAAATAAAATAACAACAAAAAACTCTTTTTTAGCGGAACTGAAACTCAACAGGTTATCAATGGGAGTAGCAAATGGAGTAGACTGCAGAAGGAGAAAGAAAATGACTGAACTAGATTTACATGCCAGACTACACACAGATGTATCAGAAATATCCTGCACACAATGCAGTATTCAATGCCAGGTAATTAGCAATACAAGTAACCATTTTTAATGTCATTTTCATTCAGAAAACATCCCTTTAACTGACCAGCACAGTGTAGTCTCTCAATAAGGAAGTTTGTGACCTTTGCTACTACAAAGCCCTCCTTTCAGCAAAGACTGTTCAATACAGACCTCGTGACATCCAGTAGGAAGAATTGTTCTGTACACTCTCAGGAAGCGGGATGAGATTTCTGCCCCAATAACTTCCCACCACCACTCCTTAAAGAGCAGCCTTTCCACTCGGCAAAAGCAACACTTACCTGGAATATGATTGACATCTGCCGAGGTGTTTTCATGGCAAGCAGAAAGGAGAAAAAGAAGAGAGAGAAAGAGAAGAGAAGAGAAAAAAAGCCATTAGAGATGCACACAGAAACTCAGCATCCTTGCATGGAAATCAATTTCATGCAAAACCAGAAGTAATTAGGTTTCTTTGAAGGCCACCCATCTGCAGCCAAGCACGCCGCCATGCAAGGGAGGAGACACTGGCTCCCTCTCCGCTGTGCATGTAAAAGTGAATCCACCACCATATCTGTCCGGAGAGAGTTCCTGGAATCAGATAGAACCAAGCCACGTCAGTTTCTGTAAGAATATTGGTTAAAATATTCTACTGTTTTTCACACAAATGCAAAAGAGAGAAATAAAAAACAACCTTCCTGCAGGAGGTTTCTATAGCACATAAATTCAAGCAAGTTTTCAGAAAAATAGAAAAGAACCTGCTCCCCTTTTACAAGGGGCCATGTGAATTTATGACCAGGTGCAAGACACCCAAAGTATAGAAGAGAGACCATTGCTTTTCAATCCTCTTGCCCATCGTTCCCCAAACAACATCCTTCATTGCAGACAGCAGTAGAAGTGGGGGAGAAGGAGCATGCCAGAGGCCTGCACATCCCACATGATGTCTTTTCACAGGCTGGTAAATCAATCACACAAATCTCAAAATAAGTAAGTCCTTTAAAAAAGGCAGAAGCAAGACTATGTAAATCATAGTATTGATCACAGAAAAGCCATATCTTTGAATATAGTGTCTGTTTTGGGCAGTGCCCACCAATCCCAGAGAATGTACTTCTCGTAACTTTTTTAGCATCCCAAATTTAGTCTTGCTCTGAATAGCTACACTTACCATAACACCAGAAGGGAGGAGCCAAAATCTCATGGGATTAGATTAGATTAATATATTCCTTCCAAGGCAGCCCTCAAAAAAACTAAGCAAAATAAAAAACAAACCAAACCAAACAAACAAACAAAACCCATCACCAAACAAGCCAACAAAACAAAAAACCCTCACAACTTGTCAGCATTCTCCCCTGGAGGCTTGTACCTTGTCCAGGAGTTGTGCTGTTAGAGGTGTCACCTTTCCAGGAAAACTTCAAGGCAATACATTAATGATTTGGACTATAGATTCCTTAACACTTCTGCCACAAGTCTAGGAGCATGACATGCTGGGTGCATTGGCTTCACACCAAGGTCTAAGAATGTATTCTCCTATCCCAAATGTACCCACCAATTTCCATCAGTATTCCCCCATCCTGTCCAAACCCACTGTGTTGCTGTGAAACTGGGGCCACATATCTTCCTCAGACAATTGCATTTCAGTGGTGAATGATATCTGTTCATGTTGCTTTTTGTTTATCACCTTCTGTTACTGTTTGCTTATCACTTTGCAAGGACTCCAAAACCATTTGAGGAAAAGTCCCTGTGGTACATCACATATATATCAAGCCATCCTTCCCTAAGGAGGTAACAACCTAAATAAAACAATGCACAAAGAGGGGAGGGACTATTGCATTGGCTCATTTCATTTCCATAGCTTCTACTAAACATATAGGTCAGATCTGATGAGGGTTATTCTTTGATTTTCCTCTTTTAAGGTATAATTGTATCTAAGAACTGATGTCTTGGCATGCAAGCCTGGAAGGACACTTAGCACTGAAAGTTTACCTGAAAGCAATTACTGTTATGTAGGAAAAGAAAACAAGTGTCAGGCAGCAATGCATGCACTGAGGATGGAAAGCAAAAAGAGGTGAAAGCAGGGGCAGAAGGAAGGATCAGTAACAGAGATGATTGCATATCTCAGAAGAGGTAGAAGTGAGCACCACAAGGTATTACAAATGTTTCTGATAATCTAGAAGCTGCCCAAAAACCTATTCTAAGCAATTAAAAAGCTCTAGGCCCATGTTGTCTTATCAGCCTCCCTGTGCACCTGACAATGGAGCAGGCACTGCTACAGCCCGGGCTACCTCGAGGGGCCTGTAACAGCAGGCAGCCTCACCAGAGTATCTGTGCTCCAGAAGGAAATCTGTGGGATGTTTAGGGAATAAAAAGCATCAGCAGATAGAAAGGGTAAAGGAAAGAGCTAACCAAGAGTGAACAAGGGATAAACACATTAAGTAAATAAGAGAAGAGGCAGTGGGCTGTAACTGATACACTGCTTGAAATAATACTTATTTAACTATGTGAGAATTAAACAGGTCATGAAGCTGTTAAAGAAGGGGAACAGTGAAGTGTTAAGAGCTAACATAAGCATCTCTAAAATGTAGTTTCTTTTTACCTGTATTTTTACCTGTATTTTTTGTTCCCACATCCCTAAGAGCAGGTATCTCCCATCCTGACTGATTTTACTCTAAACTTCCTTTTTGCTGTATTTTTTTTTTAAAGTTTCCACCAAACACAATTTCTGTATACATTAGTTGCATCACAAAAGTCACTGTTTGCACCTCTGTGACACTTTTGCAGTATTTACCTACATAGTAGCCCGGGTTATTATTGTTACTTTCCATACTAAATAAAAAAGGAGTTTCTTGTATTGCAGACACCCCCCCATGTGGTATCTACTGGCAAATGCTGATTTTCAAATGGTGAAACTACTTAGTTTTTATTTTAAAACAACACAAAAAAGCACTGCTTTCTTTATGAAGACAAAAAATAACATATAGCAAATCAACCCTATAATAAATACCACTGTGGCAGACAACGGAAACTGCCATGCAAGTCACAGAATCACAGAATATTCTGAGATGGAAGGGACCTATAGGGATCATCACATCCAATCCTTGACCCTACACAGGACAGCTCCAAGAATCAATTCATGAGCCTGAGAGTATTGTCCAAATGCTTCTTGAACTCCGGAATGCTTGGTGCTGTGACCACTTCCCTAGGGAACCTGTTCCAGTACCCAACCACACTCTAGGTGAAGAACATTTTCCTAATATCCAAGTTACATCCTCATTGGAAACACCTAACACCTCTGCAGTGTTGGTATGTCATTCCACTGTGGGGCACAATTAAAACTGTGGTTTCATATATCGGCAAAAGGGACTCACCACTACATTATGGCTGCTGCCTCCACAACTAGGAGAAACTTCATGCCTCAAGAATGGTAGAAAAGAGACATGGCATACAGGCAGAGCAACCAGATTTGGGGAGCTGAGTTGACTCTCCTTCAGATCCTATCAACTGAGATGTTCTCTCAATTCTCTTCAAGATTTTCTGATTTGCTTAGAAAAGGACTTTTAATACAATGTCCTTTTTAATACAATGTCCCCACTCTCTTCCTCTTCCATCAGTAGTATCTTCCTCTCCCCACAAGGGTCTCCTCCCTGACAAAGGGACTGAGGACGTACAGCATTCCAGTTAAACAAGGAGCATGTGGAACCCTTAGCTAGCAAAAAAATCTAGTGACCATGGGACTTACTGCCGCGTAGATGACAGTTTCTCCACTTTTTTCAGCTCAGAGCAGTTCAAACACAGAAAGGTCTTCCTCTTAACAAAAGACATGGCATAGTTTGCTTTATCCTATACACGGGAGTCCATTTATTGCGCCTTTGTAGAGGGCCGAGCCGCAAGCCGGTGCTGTTTGCCTTTGTTCTTTGATGCTAATAGCTGGGCTGAAAGAGGGATCAGCAGGGCTGCTGCCTTTGTCTGGTGCAGCCTCAGCCATCTGGGTGGGGTGGAAGGGAAGCAGGAGGATGAAGGCGAGCAAGCGGAACAAAGCAAACGTTTGTATAGCTCAGATCATTTTCATGCCATGTACAGGAAACATCCAAGGTATCTTTCACTCTAACCTTTTCAACAAGAAGTTTAGGAAAAGGGGGAGGCTTCATGAGAGTGTGCTTCTCTCCAGCTGGAAGACAAGAACAGCACAGACTTTCCATGCATAGCAGCCCAACAGTACAGATCATCTTGGCCTGAAGAGACCTACTTTTGTTTGCATCTCTGTGGTCCATTCAGTCTTGTCCCTTGCTTTGATGTGTTGTCTATACTTGCCTTCTGCCAGCTAAACTGTGAGCCACTGACTGAATTCCCACATCACAAACAAGTTGTCAGGTGGAAGCATCCTAGGCTAAGTGGAAATAAGCACCTAAAAGTGAATGGCACTGTCTTGTGCTATAAATCCCTAAAGTTCTCTAGCATCCCCCCCCAGCATTCTCTGGTGACTCTCTCTCTGAAGAGTGTGTGGAGAGGACTGGGGAGCAGGCAGCAACTGGGGAGAGGAGGAGGGCAAAAGTCATAACATTTAGAGGCATTTTTTGTCATAGGATACCCATTACCAAATAAAAGGAGATTCAGCTTTTAGACAGGAAAATTACTGCATTTTGAAGCTTATTCAGATATTGATACCTAAAAAAGCTTTTCTAAAGCAGATTTGCCTCTCATTCTGCAAATACAGAAAATGGGCAAAGGTAAAGTTTCGCTGACAGCATGACTGATTGGGAACTCTGTCACTTAATTTGACTTACTGACACACACACGCATATATATATATATATATATATACATATACATATATATATATATATATATATATAAACTGTTCGGGGACCATAGATTGATCCATTTTTGGCAAACTGTGAAATTATTAAAAGATATATGATGAGCCAGCCTAGATTCCTGCCTGCAGTGTGGTAGTAAGAGGTATTGATTACTCAGAAGTTGGTGACTTTCCCTAAACTAAACTCTGATGCAACATTTTAACAATATGAAGAGCTATATTTTGGCTCAGCTAGAAACCCCTCGAATTGCCATGAGAAAATTCTTCATTAATTTGATACTTCATCAAACAAAGTGTTAATTCCAGATGCTGATTTGGCAAGTGGTCTCATTCCATCCTTATCTGTCTGTTAAGGTAAAGGTAAACATATGGTCCTACTTCACCTCCTACAGACTCCTCATCTTTCTCTTCAGTACAAAGCGCTTAAAAGCCTTCTGGGAGAGTTACAGCAACTCAAAAAAAAAAAAAAAAAAAAAAAAAGCACAATTTGATTGTATAAACAGCTTCTAAAAAAATTTGCTTGAGTAAAGATGGGGCCTGTAATGAGATCAATTCCAAGCATTAACACATCCCTATAGTGCCCATGCTCACACAGGAGACAGACATTTTGAAGATTGTTGTATTTATGGTTAACTAGGTTAGAATCTTGGGCTCCACTGAATTCATAAAATACTTGAAAGTTATTTTAAGAATGTCATGATTTCATCCTTCATATTTACTTAACATCGTTTGTCTTACAATGGTAGTAGAATCCATCACTTGTATCCTTCCACTGATTCCAAAAGAAATGCCACAAAAAAGTAAATCTGACCAATTCTATTTAATTTGCTTAATGTTTAGGACACTGAAACAAATCCAAGACCATTCCAGTCTATGATGTCTGTCACTGAGCTACACACTGGGATCACGAAGAACTTCACAGTACTAGCAGGTGTAGGCCTTATTGTCTCACTCCAGAAGAATAGGACCCTGTAATTTGTGTTAATGGAGTGTTGAACACTTCTGATTTTATTCAGTAGAGATAAGTGGTGACACATACACAAACAAGTTCATTACAATCAATTACATTTCTCTGTGTCCTTTGTCCTATGGGATCTCTTAGGCTGCCAGTCTCTAGGGAATAGTATTCACTTGATGTGTTGCATAGAATTGCAGACATTTGTGGTACTGTGCCTTTGCACAGCTAATACTTGGGATCCCAAAGCACTTATTAGCTGTGAATATAGGAATCATTCATCCAGTACTGAAAAGCAGCCAGCTCTGAGGTGAAAGAGACAGATGTTTAACAGCTTATGGGAACGCCATACAGCAGTTTAGCATGTCAGAGTTAGAACAGGAAGAACTACTTAAAGAGGCAGAATGAAACTTGGCTGATTGTACTAAAAGTGCCATATGATTTTAAAGCACTTGTGATTTAAATGAAGTGAAGGGATTTCATTTCAAATCTTATCTGAATGATTAACAGTGATTTGAGGCCTCCAATGCTCTCTTCCATAGTGTGCACATTATTGTTGTGGTCAACCTGCCCTCTCCACAGGGTCAAAGGTGAGGTCAACTGACCTGTGCCTGAGTATGTCATCCTCTAAAGCATACAAAATTTGAGTGGATCCTTTACCTGCTAAAGAAAATGGACCCTATACCTTAAGGAGCCAAGCTTTCTCCTCTCAGGGAACCAAGATACTCAGGCAGAGTGAGCACTAGAACTGGCTGGGGAGACTTTTGTAAACCTGTAAATCACTATGGTTTCACAACAGTTGTCTGGACATTTAGAAAAGTGCTTTCATATCAACATGGTATAGATGGATCAGGTATGCCTGCTGCTTTCAGAAACCAATGCCCAGAGTTACTTAGCTCCAGCAAGAGTAAAAAAACCCAAGAAAAATCTTAGAGAAATGAATTCCTAATAATCCCTCTAATTAACTCTGTATCATTACTATTCTTAGATAAAGTTACTTGCTGATTTCACAGCTTTCAGTGAAAGTACCATCCTCTCCCACACGTCCCAACAAATACGCTAATGTACATTCCTCGGGGCCCTGGCTACACTGCTGGGGAAAAAGTCAATAGTTCAGTAGCCCGCTACAAGCAAAAATCCAACTGGAATTTAATTACTCAATGCCCTCCAAACCATTTGTTGATCCTCACTTAAGCTGCCTGGATACAATGCATGAGCACTCCAGGATGAAACCTCTTTATGTTTCATCCTAGGGGCCTGGGCACTGGAAGAAATAGAGGATTTTCTCCCTGATATTTTGCACAACACCCCTATACCTCTCCACGCAGACAGTTATGTTCCCAGTATTGTGGGATGCACAAAGGCAGATAACTGTGTAACTTCTGAAGGGAAGATGCAAGCAGAAAAACCAGAGTGCCCTTCATATCACCATAGATAGAATGAGAAGAAACTTATGATGCTGAAAGTTGAATGTTAGAAAAATTTGGCAGCAACAGGGTAGTTATGCTCTGGATTAGCTTGGCTACTGAGAGTTTACCAAACAGCATTGATGACTATTAAGGAAAGACTAGACAAGTGTTTCTCATTAATATTTCAAATTCACCTGATTTTGTCTTGGAAAGACTAGTTATCCCCTTTGACCTTTTTCAATCCCGTTTTCTATGATATTATTATTCTAATTCAAAACACACTCTACCCAGACAATCCCGTCAGTAACATCTGCCAGGCATCATAAGCTAGCAGCAGGGCAGACACCAAGGCCAAGACTCTGACAGCAGCCATGCAAAGGTACTCAGGGAAGAGTCAAAGGAACTGAGAAAATTCACAGTACCATTATTAACAGCTTATATCAAAATGCTTATCACTCCTTGACAGACTTTTCCTTCCTTGAATCTGTCAGGTCTCTTCTGGATCTAGAATTGCTTTGGCGTGGAACTGGGTGTGTATGTTCATTTAAAACTTGCAGCTGAAAGTACCACATTGGGTATCCCCAACCAATTGCTTTTTAAAATACTATGAATAAACATTCTCTATTCAGCATCACCACAGCATTCTTGCTTATAACTATCTACCTCACCTCCTGCTTTAGCCACTTCTTTTCTAAACTGAAGAGTGCTAGTCCATCAAGACCCTCTGCATATGGCAGCCATTCTGTACCTACAGTGAAAAGATATCTAAGCTATCTACAGCATGACCAGTTTTGAAGTTTATCCTTGGGTTAGTTTTACTAGGACATTTGTATAACTAGTATATTTTAAAACAGGTCTAAATCCATCTGAGGCTTGTCCCTCCCCTAGGGGCATACAGTACTACCAATCTGGCCAAAACTCCAACGAGAACAAACCTATTACTCTCGTCAGAAACACAGGCTGAAATGAATAAGAAATGGAGACTGTGTTTGAACAAATCAGCCTAAGAGCGCTCTACCTCTCTGGAGACCCTTCTTCCTCACCAGACCTTGGTGCAGATCCAGACATCTCTCCTCTTTCAGTATCCTGCCCACAAGTCCTATAAAGAGCACTTATCTGCCCTAGAATTCACTTGCAATGCTTGGGCCAAGAACAAGCTATAGCTCCTGTGTCCGGAGGACAAACAAAGCGTGTCACAGAACAAAATGGAGACTCTTGATAGCATGTGCCCAAGTTACACCCATACAGTGCACAGTTTCCTCCACAAACACTATGATTTGTCATTCCATTTTCCATGCAAACAGCAGAAGTCGTCATATGGTGCATCATATTACATACTGGAAGTCCCACTGATTTTTTCCACTTAAGAGGCCAGTCACAGGGAAGACAAAAAAAAGGACTAAATTAATTTCCTGCCTTTAGCTACAGTATTTGGGACCACTATTTATAAAGAATTCATATATTAGGAGCTGTGGTGGGGTTACATAGAAAGTTGTTTTTCAATTTTATTAGGTCATCTTCAGTGGTAAAGACAGGAGGATGATTTCTCTTTCTCTCCCAGACTGGATGAAACAAGAACCTATGACTTTCTAAAAGAATACGTTGTTTATACTTCTGCCTTCTTTTTCACACTTCTCTAACATTACCTAGGCATCTCTGTATCTGCTCCCATGCACACACTTATGGCTGGTAAGGGAAGAAAGTCTCACACTTTGCAAAGCCTCTCAGAAACTACTTGCAAGAGAGTTACATTCCCATGGCATGTCTTAATTACAATTGAAACTATGTTCCTATTAAGAGCCAAATTTTCTCTCGACTTGAACAAGAACTAAAACAACCAATGTGACACTTCAGTGGCTGCATCATTTCATTGCAAGACTCTCTCTTGTAAGCTGTAGGTAACTCACACAACAGATCTTAGGGATACAGGAGTCAGGATTTCTCCAATGGTCTTCTTATTTTAATTGATTTAGGCATCAGGAAGGAATAGCAACTGCATGTATGTCCTTAAATTAAATACTCTCCCTGCCAGGAATGCCTTTGCTGGATTCACCAACATAGCTGGCTCTTCTCAGTTCTCTCAGATCCGGCCAAAGGCAGCAATGCTAGAAGATTATCAGGACAATCAGAACCTTGATGATGCAGATGCCCAACAGTGGATTTTCCCAAGCTGACCACCATGAAAAGTAACCTATTTTTGAGGAGTCTTGTAACTTACACTAAAAAAGTGAACTAGCCATGTGACTCAAGAAGCTTAAACTAGTTCCATTGCAGGCAGTCTGCAATCTGCTCAGAGTATTGACAACAGGTCTGTGGTGTTTCACCTTTGTCTGCATAACTTGCAAAGCTGACATAGAGACTGGAAACCCACAGAAAAAGTACCTTTCCTCCTGTTGAGGAAGAACCTGCACACATGCTGAGTATTTTCAGCTTTGTCTTGTTGTCAGAACATCACCATGACAGCTATCAAAGGCATTTACTACCACAAAATCCATTGCAAATTGTGCTGCCTCCATTCCTCTCTTATCATCCAAAAAATGATGGATGCAAATGAACTTTGGGCATATTCCCTATGACATATACAGCAGTGAAGATATTCAATAAATAGTAACACAAAGAACAGAAAAGGGAGTTAACACAAGAAGATTTGGGGTAAAAAACATGATAAGTAAGCAGAGAAAGGGTTCGTTAAGCCTATGAAATGACCCAAGCTATAATCTATTTGCTGTACCCAGTGTTGGAATTAATAAAACAAATCCCTCGACATATCTGACAGAGTTATTAGAGGATATTAATATTCCCCTCAGAGCATTCTAAAGAATTGGAAATGGAGTCACAGAATGCTGTGACTAGCCTAGTCAGGCAAGAGTAGAGGGAGAAGAAGGGAGTCCCTTCTCCAAACCCACTTGATT
This sequence comes from Pyrocephalus nanus, assembly GCA_038380795.1. Lineage (NCBI taxonomy): Eukaryota > Metazoa > Chordata > Aves > Passeriformes > Tyrannidae > Pyrocephalus > Pyrocephalus nanus. Next base: position 41,854,309 of record CM076265.1, on the reverse strand, counting down.
CTCATTGTCAGCATTGCTTATTCCTGCCCAGCCTGCTCTGGAAAGTGTCAGAGGCTGCAGAAAAAGGGGCAAAGCTAAAAGAGGAAAACTTCCCATCCTCACTTCTGCTGCCAACTCAATGTTACATGAGGCAGGAAGAAAAATGCTGTGCCACTGACTGAGCTCTCTGATATCTGAGCCCTTCCCTGCTCACAGCAGGAGGGGGTGTCAGGTCACAGCAGAGAGGACATCCTGTACCCCTGTTCTCAGAGGCCACCACCTGAGTTCTGAAGAAGAAGAAGCTCTTGCAGACTTGGAGAGGAAGAAACACTCCTTTATCTAGTTACACCTGGCACTTACTAGTGCCATATGCCAACACTCTTTGTGCTGCATCACAGCATCCCCAGACGCAAATGGCATATTACACCCATCTGCAAGGTACATGGATGTCCCAGAAAAATTGAGAGGTAGCATTTTCTGCATTAAAAGGGACCTCTAGCAAGCTCCACCCAATAGCCCAGTTATTGTATCATCATTATCATAGTATCTCTTTGTTGGTAGGTCTAAGTAGAATTATTAGTATTTCACCACTGAATCCAGCTTACATAATTGTTACACACTTCCCTAAGATTCCTGAGTATATAAATCTCTTAATGAAAAAAAGAGAGGATAAAACTCCAACTTCCTTTACGAACACTAATTATAGCTAATACAGAATCAACTCTAGGTTTATTACAGGATTCAGATTGGATTAATCTGGAACTCAGTTCTGTATCAGGAACTTTGCACAAAACACCATATTTGAATAGTTAGTGATCTTCACCAGACCATGTCTGTTCTGTTGAGCATTGTTCTCGGGGCTTGAGAAGCCCATATAGCAGCAGTAGCAGCCACTACACGGGAACCTGCTGGAGTGCTCTGTGTCAGCCTGTGCTGTGTGCTGGTGGGCATTACGACAGAAATAACACCCTAACCCATCAGGAAAAAATAAATTATTCTCTTTTCTACACAAAATAAAAGGCACTGAAGCATGGGAAGGAGGAGGAAAATCCATCCAAGGTGGATGATATCCAAGGTCCATTTGATGGAGCATGAAAGCAGGGTTCCCAGTCACTGAAGTGACATAAGATTTCCTCACTATCATCTGTATTCTTCTTTTTATTACACCTTATTACAGTGTCTATTTTATTACACCATTTGTTGTTAAGCCTTCTTATTTAGGTCCAGAAAAATCCCTGCCCACTATACCTCTCTCACCCACCCGGTCCCCATCTTTAAGGGGAAGACTCCTCAGAAAAGGCTGGCACACTGCTGGTTAGCCAGCTGGTGTGCTAAGATTTGTGCTTCAGGAGGACTCTTTGGCCAAGAAACCACTTACAGTCTCCTGTTCTAAACACTCATCTCCCTGAATTGTCTACTGATGTGAAAATAAAGACCATCATCTTGAAATTTACTTGGTATCTATAATGCACTTAGCATGCCTCTGGGTTTGCTATAAGAATTAACTAATTATTGATTCGTTCACTCAAATTCCAATTTGAATGGAGTTCCAGTGTGCCTGAAAAGTGAAAACTCTATTACACATAAAAACATATAGTGCATGCTCCTCCAACTTACAGTAATTATCCTAAATACAGCATGAGTGATCAGAAGAAAAGCATCTTCTTTTCCTCTCCTTCCTACACTTATGTATCATTTTTAGAGTATGTGTTAGTGGGTTTTATATTCCATGTTATTGCTGTATTTGCTGCTGCAATCTATATATTTAAATTAAACAGAAGTCATCAGGAGGTTCTATTGGAAGCATTTGCCTTGTTTGTTGTTGAAAGGCGCTGCTTGGAAAAGAGTAACTGCTGACTTCAGTAAAATGTGAAACATAATGACGGGAAACAGCTGCATTCTGCATCTTTCAAAACACTAAATTTTCTTGTGTGATTGTCTAAATGTAGACCTCCAGCAGGATTCATGCAGATGCAGACCCAAGTGCATAATCACAGGACCTCATACCAATGAATTCAGCAGATGTCTCTCTTCATTGAACTGACTAGGATAAGGCCCCTAAAATTACTGGCTCTTGCATGCAGAAAAAAAATTGGTTCATTTTTTCTTTCAATAATCTGTTAACATAATACTCATAAGCTCATACCCAGAAAAACAGAAAACAGATAGCAAGGGTATAGGAGAAAAGTGTACGTCTTTTTGGTATTAAAAACAATGTTTTAAAATCTCTACTTTTTCTTAAGTCTGTGAAAAGGAGTGTGTGCAATAAATAGCTTCCATGCTCATTATCTCAGATCTGTTATATAAAAGACACTGCTAACAATATGAAGCTTTTCACCTCCAAGCCACCAGTTCAAATCCACTGTATGTCAGCAAAGATTCAAAGTTATCCCAGCTAGCAGTCTTTCCATGATCTAAGTGAAAACAGATGAGTAGACTCCTCAATTCATCTCCTGGCTGATTTCTGAATCCAGAAAATCCAGCATCATAATAACTGGCTTCCAAAGTACACAAATGTGTTAAGCACTGTATAAACTGAGAAAGCACAACCGCCCTTCCCACTAAGAAGACTGCCAAATACTCTATCAGACACTAGCACTAACTGATAGCTCATTTGGACATTAAGCACAGAAAGAACACAATTTAGTCTCTTATTTCTAAATGCAGTTCCTTTGCTGAAAATTTCTACCAGATGCTTGTTACATGAGTAAAAGCCAATACCTCTCTTCCAGAAACTATTATTCACCAGCCAGGATCCAGCTCTATGTGTTCATGCATGAAAAGCATAGAATAGGAAGATATTAACATATTCCAGATTCTGGCTCTTCCAGAGTGTTTGTGCCTCCGTGTCTGATCAGGTCAAAGAGAGACACAGCTCCCTCTTACTTGAGGGTCTGTAACTGCAGCATGAACCAGGGAAAGCCATTCAGCTTATTCTGATTACATTTTACAGAGCCTCATTCACTGCCAGGTAAATAATCAGTCCCACACTCAAAGAGCTAATAACAACTTCCTTCACTGGAAAGACACAGCCCTGAAACAAAACAATAACAATGAGGAAGCAGAGATGCAGTTCATCTTTGGATTTCAGTGAAGGACATAAGCGCTATTGCTGAGGGATTTGGAAGAGGGATGGTAACATCTTTTCTACGTCCTCTTATTACAAAAAGGGTAATATCTGTTCTCTCTTCTTCAAGAATATGTCAGTGTGGATCTCTGGAAATGACTGGAAAGCAGTAGCCTTCCAGGAGTGTAGGAGAAAAGTATTTCAGCTACATCAAGGAGAGGCTGAAGAACAATGTTCCTGAACTAGCTGTGTTTTCAAAGACATAATGTTTAACTAGATTTTTTAAAAAAATATTATTCTCCATTGCCACCTCACAGCATGTTGCAGAAACAGGCACTAACATCTGCTTCTGAGTTCATAGAACCACATAATCACAAAGTAATTGAGGTTTGAAGGGTTATTCTGCGACCATCTATTCTGACCTCCCAACTCCCTTGGGGCCAAACTAGAGCAAGTTTCTCAGAACTTTCATTAGCCAGGTTTTTACTGTCTTCAAAGATGAAAGACCATGCAACAGTTAGTGAAGTGTGCCTGGATATGCGAAACAGTTTCTTCATATAAAGAGAGCTGATATAGCTGGATATGCATTCACATAATATGGAAGAAGGATTGGTGGGGGGCAGTCAAACATCTAGAGAAGTATGACAACCCAAATACTGTCATTTGGTGAAAGGTAATCAGGAAAATCAATGTATCACCCAATCCTGGAAATTAGGTAGTATGTATGTGCAAGTAATAGAAAACTACACAATTGAAAAATTAAGCCAGTAGAAACCTAGCACAGGCAGTATATAGAGAAGCAGATGGAGCACATGGTATCTTCCCCTGTAAACAAGTCTGTCACGAAATCTCTGTTTTAACAGAATGTACAGAAGAACATTCGTAAGGACTTTTTTCAGCAGCCATCAGTTGCTGGGTACCAAAACTCTTGTGAAGAAGCTTGCCAGTTTGGAGGCATAGAGCAACAGGGTTAACACTACATCCAAATCCTGATCATTTCCCAGTGAGAGAACAATTGAGTGCATGTTCCTGGCTCCTTATATCATGTAACATTTTATGGACATCTTGCCTATTAGCCGTGGCACAACAGAAGCCTGTAAAAGAAGCAGAACACTATGCAGACCGGCCCTTTGTATTCCAGGACATAACTGCAGCTTCATCTCCTTCCGAGAGCCCAACATTCACCACCTCAGGTAGCTCAAGTGGATATCTGCACCTTACAGTGATATTGCCCTGGAATGCTCATGACCATTGTCACTGCAGGAAGAGCAATAAGGAACATTCTTTTTCTCAAGAATTAGCCATAAAACGTTGAGGTAGGAACATGCCATCCCCTTGCTTTACAGTGCCTAGACAGAATATATGGACCTTGGCCATTCTCCAGAAGGATAGAGGTGAAATCTAACAAATAGCATCAGCTCTGCACAACACCATTTGAGAAGCACTGATTCCTTCTTACAAGCATAATACAGTTTAATCTTTAAAGAAAAAGAAACTATCCAAGAGGAGCACATTGCCTATTGGTCATAATGTCCATGAACTTAATTGCTTGTTATTGGTGAAAGAGAAACTGATGTAGCTTGAATCTACTGAGGGAAGTAGAATGCTCTTCTACTCCAAATGTGGAATGCTTGATGAACCCTACACAATAACATGAAGAGTAAGGTAAAAAACCCTAAAAAACAGGTCTTGTCTTAGGAACACTGAGGTCAACAGGATCACTCTGAGGTATGCCCTACAGACTGGGTAATGGTATGCAAGAACTCCGAACAAGTCTTGAGCTCTGTGATGTCAGAGAATAAAGGCCCACTTTGCTAGTCTAACTCAGACAGAAGACACTAGGTATGCATCAGCTAGGTTCATTCAGACTCAGAACAGAGAAACGACCTTTCTTATTATTTGGCATAACAGAGTATGAACAAAAGCTACTTCTTCACTCCTACGTAGTCTCTCGTATGACTCAAAAAGAAAGCAACACCCACTTCTATTAGGGCAAGCTTTCTTATGAGAGACACCCTGAAAAAGAATGGGAAAAAAAAAAGATAGAAAAGATTAAATTGGTCAAATAGCTATGGCCATAATGATTTCACAAGAGGATGAGTCTGTCTCCTAAGATTTATTCACTAAACTCTGAAAGTGCTCCTAATACCACTACAAATTTACAGGTGTAAATTGTGTGTGGGTTGTATTATCAGGGAAGAAGACAACACTTATCCTCCAGTATCTTAATAAATTTTAGGTTGGTAAGAAGGTTAAATCTATTGATCTGAGAACTGCATTCACTGAAATTCAGTGATAAAATGCAAAGCCCTAGAAAGGAAAAGTTGGGCCTTCTGGTATTTCAGAACACATGGTCCTGTCCTGAATTACAGATACAGTCTCAAGTGAGACACTGTGAGCCTTAGTAGTGCTTTCTCACTAGATCTTACTGTTCACAATCTTTCTCCATACCCATAGGGAAAGACACTGTCTCAAATGCAATGCATGCCACCTCCTTACTGACTCCAGATCACTCAGCAGTGCACAGTCTCATGGCATACAGATTATCATTGGTTTGCTGGATACTGGTCAATTTTAGGCTACTCCTGACAAGGTCTGAGGCAGGACCTTTGCAATCACCTTAGAAAACAGAGGACCTGGCCCCATTACCAGTGATGATCATGACACCCTTGGTGTTGCTGTGTCAGCACCATGAGTGACATCATCTCTGGCTGTTTCCTATCTGCTACAGTTTCCACATCAGTCTTTACTTTCCTGTCTGCTACAGGAGGCATTGAAGGAAACCACCTCATTTGGGAGCAGGAGGCCAGAGCTTGTCTCCAACAGGACCTTCAAAGACTGTTCCAGTAGATGGAGCTTTTACCTCATGTCTTGCAACTTACACATTCTTGTGGAGAATGACTGTTGGGCATCTGCTCCTTTCTGAGATTCCCACACTCAGAAGACATGCCTGTTGTTTCCATCCCATACAATGATTAACCTTGGAAAATATAGAGCACTTAATGCTGGCAGGGCTTTGAATCCCAGAGCGTTCAGGAGGAGTTCATTCAGACAGACAGGAACAATTCATAGCAATGGTCTAGGTGATAAGAGAGATGAGTATTTTCTCAGAAACTAGTTTAGTTTGAGTGTGTTAGCCATGTTCCACTATCTAGTTCTCCACCATAAGGCTTGGAGGGAAAAGAAAGAAGGTCACAACATCTTTATATTATCCCATAAAAGAAAAGGGAGACTCAAAGTTCCTACAACTCTTCTAATTTCATATATGTGTGGGCCCAATAGGACCCACAGAGACATCTGAAGACCCATAAGGCTTCACTCCCCAAAGCCAAGAGCAGAGGAATATGAAAAAAGAAGACTGTTGCAGGGGAAAAAAAAAAAAAAGGAGATTCATGCATCACTGCATTGCTCTTTCACCTGTCAAGGTTCTTGGACTACATCTGATGAGGGCTTAGGAAGGTGTGAGAAGTGTTTCTTTAGTATCAGGTGGCTAATTCCAGCAAGGGAATCAAACATCAAGGGGAGGGAGATTTAGAACCCTCAAAGCAGATGCTGATGGAGGAGACCCTCTAAGATGTGAACATTTCATTTACCTGAAGACAAATACTGAGATGCAAATATGGCAGTACAGCTTTACATTCCAACTGAGTGCCTTGAGGGCTGATCAGTTTTCCATGCTCGGACAGCCTTCCTACCACAAACACCTAGCATGGCTGGGTTCTCCCTTGCTGACTCACTTGCTTTTTCTCCAGTTGCAAAGCCCAACCCCCAGACTCCTACAGTGCCTCAGAAAGACAGCTTTGCCTTCTAATGCCAGTATGCAAAAGCTGGCCTGGCCAGTCACAACCTGGAGGCTCTTCCCCTGCCAGCCATGATCATCTTGACAGTTCTGCTTTCTCCTCACATTATTTCTCATCTCTGTCACTCCACCTTCCCTCCCTGAAATCAGCCTCCTCCATACACCACTTCAGGGTTGGGGGCAAGAGGAATGAGGGTCAATGTTGAAGTCAGAGTACCATCTGCTTCCTTCCTTCTCCCAGTAGAGTGATAAGCCAAAGAGAGCCAGGGTAAAGCCTGGGTGGGACAATTAGGCTGGGGGAAAAGCATTAAAAAGCAGCAGAACCATAAGCAGCTACAAAAATCAACTCATGGTTCTGCGCTGAGAAAGGAACAGCTGGAGTGTTGATGTTTAGATGTGATTTGGCTTCTGAAAGTCTGCCAGAATGATTTAAGGAAAAGATCCACACAGTTACAGGTCTGTGGACCACTCTCCAATCATCTATCATGGAGCTAATAGCTTTACAAATATATCTCAGTCTGGACTGGCCACTCACTTTTCTGTGAGTATCTTGGGATCCACTTTGACAGCGCTACCAACAAATGTCACTCCTGATCTTGAGATTGCCTGTTAGTTTAGATCTGCTTCCTTCTGGCCTAGTTCTGATGATGACTTTTATTACAGACATAAAGGAATTCCAGTGATGTGCTTCTTCACAGCACCAGCAATGAAATTCTGTTGTACCCTGCACTTAAATAATTCTAATAATTTATTTTAAACAGCTTGTGCAATAAATGCCAGGTCAGAACTCTTAGTGGACGAGTTCTATTTGAATCCTGTATGCTATGCAGTATCTGCTGGAGGAAAGCATGTTAAATGCAGTATATTACAATTACACAGAAAATAAGAGAGCACTTTTAGGTTAAAGAGCCTCTATTCATGTCTTCCCACTATGTTGTTATTTCCAGCATAAGCACAAGGTCATTATGCCCCATCTGCCGCCATCTTCATTCCACAATGAACTTGCTGCTCACTTGGGTAACTGTTCTTTGCCAGGCAAATTTGTTTTCAAGTGTAACATTAAAAATGGGACACTCTGGAACCATTTTTAGTGTCTAAAGGAGAGATTTTTCGGGAATGAACACAGAAGAAAGAATTTTCTAAAATGTTGTTTGGGGTTTTTTAAAGTTGTAAAGATAAAAAGGAACAGGCCTTTTCAGGAATCCATTTTCCATGTGATCTTCTCTCTGCTCATGACTTGGACAGGTGTACCCATTGCTGGGTAAAAACCTGTCTGGATGGTCAGGCCTCAAGAGTGGTATTGAATGGATTTGCATCCAGCTGGTAGACAGTTCTCAGTATTGCAGCCAGTTCTATTTAATATCTCTGTTGATGATATGGACAAGGGGATCAAGGGCACCCTCAGTCAGTTTGTGAATGACAACAAGGTGAGTGGAATGTTGACCTGCTGGAGGGCAGGAAGGCTCTACAGTGGGATCTGGACAGGCTGAATTGATGCACTGAGACCAGTGTCATGAGGTTCAACAAGGCCAAGTGCTGAGTCCAGCACTTGAGTCACAATAACCCCATGCAGTGCTACAGGCTTGGGGAAGAGCATCTAGAAAACTGCACAGCAGAAAAGGACCTGGGGATGCTGGTAGACAGCCACTCAACATGAGCCAGCAGTGTGCCCAGGTGGCCCAGAAGGCCAGTGGCATCCTGGTCTGTATCAGCAATAGTTTGACCAGTAGGACTAGGGCAGTGGTTGTCCCCCTGTACCTGGCTCTGGTGAGTCCACACCACAAGTACTGTGTGGACTTTTGGGCCCCTCATGACAGGAAAGACATTGAAGTGTTGAAGCACATCTGGAGAAGGGCAACAGAACTTGTGAAGGGTCTAGGGAGTAAGTTCTGTGAGGAGCAGCTGAGGGAGCTGAGGTTATTTAACCTGGAGAAAAGGTAGCTCACGTGTGACCTGACCGCTCTCGAGAACTACCTGAAAGGAGGTTGTACTGAGGTGGGGGTCAGTCTCTTCTCCCAGGCAACTAGAGACAGGATGAGAGGGCATAGCTTCAAGCTGCCAGGGGACCTTCAGGTCAGGTATTAGGGAAAATTTCTTTATAGAAAGGGTTGCCAAGCATGGGAACAGGATGCCTAGGGAAGGGGTTGAGTCACCATCCCTTGGAGGTATTTAAAAAATATTTAGATGTAGCACTTAGTGGAAGGTTAATGGTTGGACTCAGTGATCATAGGGGTCTTTTCCAACTAAATGATTCTACAAAAATAACCAAACAAACATAGACGAATTGAAAACTCTTCTATTTCCTTCACATATGAAATATCTTCTCTACAGTCAGTTCTATCCCTCAGCTGGAAGTCTAGCACAAAAGAGTCCTGCCTTCAGTGGTTTGTTGGAGCCACTCCACTCTGGAGAAAAGTTTCCAGTAAAACACACTGTCTTATTGACAATGAAAGCTGGACAGGATGAGAAACTTACATGAGAGCATTACCTTTGCAGGTGTGCAGAAATTCAGAAGGAAGGGGAAATGTAAGACCACAGTACACTTTCTCTACTCACCTTCCATCCAGCGGGATGTTCAGCAAAGTATTCAAATATCTGAAATTAGTTTCATTTTGATATTTTAGGAGAAATTATAAACCTTTCTCTACTGGAAACATTTAAAGGAACCAGATTCTGTTTTGAAAAGTTGTATCGAAGTGCACATAAACCACAGATGGGACAAAGCAGCTAAAACTTTTATTGCTACAAGTCTATTTTTCCTCATTACTAACTATAAAACAACACTAAGCAAGGGAATCCATAAAGCATAGCCCAAGTAGGGCAGCATACTGGCAAGAAGTAGGGAACAAGCTATTTCAAGATTTTTTCAGTGACAAATTTATGTGACAACAGCCCTAAAGGGCAGAACTTCTTGGATATGGACAATTCATTCCACCAGAAAGAATAAAAATGTATATTTCTTTGAAATTCAATCAACTGAAATTTTTACAAGAATCCCTAAAATCCAAAGCTTCACATTCAGTGTAAATCATGGCATTTTGTGGCTTTTCCACCACACTTGGATAAAACTAGATAAACTACTGTATTGTTTAATACTTAGGATTTAGCATTCTGGATTCCAATTCCACCTCAGGCAGCTTCTGACTTGATACCCTTCAATAATTCACATTCTGCTTGCCTCTCAGTTTTGCGATCAGTAAAATGGAGATAACATGCATTTCACAATGCAGTAGAGTGATGTGAAGGCTGACTGATTTATCAGTAGTTGTGAGATGCTTATGAATACTCTGATGAAATGTGCCACATGTATGCACAATTTATTATTAACCTGACAGCATTTTAGCTCTTTTGTTTTCCTGCCTTGCACACAATTCAAGTGCGGGATGCCTGAAGCACACTGCCATGTGACATTTTGATTGTAGCAGGTACTACCATTTAATTCTGAAATTCAGAACTTTAACATCACATTTAGGCAGGATTTTGGTCATTCATTTTCTTCTTTCACTCAGTTTTAAAAGAAGAACATTTGAATGGTCTTGAGTTCAGTTCAGTATCAGATCACTAAAATTAAAATTATTAAAGGCAAACACAAGCAAGAATCTCATAGAGGAATGTGCTCCTTTGGCCAAATTTTTAGAGGTGGAGAAGGACTGAAATAAATACAATATGAAGGTAAAATTATCAAAACTACTATTTTGAATTCCAGACCAGTCATGAGGCTCCAAGGTGCCTGAATCACTTTTCAAAATACAACTTTAAAATAATTTTTTTAACTGACAAGATCAACAAATCTAAGTACATTTGGGTTTAGTTCTTAGTTAAGCACAGCTGCCATCAGTATGAATGAAAGCTTCGCCTGGCTACAGAGAACTTCGTGTATGAGGTTAATTTTAAGTTGAATACCATTTATGGGACCAGATGTGCAAGAAAACACTTTATGCAATGATCTGTATATCTGATATATTTACTATAGAACAGCTCATCCCTGGCACATCTGTATATGCAAGTTCAAATAGTTCACATAGCAACACTGCAGCAGAGCCATGCACAAGGAGAAAACAGCTGGACAACTGTAAGGACAGAAAGTAACCCAGATGTAACCTACATTTTGTTTCACTCCCAGACCTGAAAAGGGGCTTAAATTGTTTTAGTCAGCATTCCAACAACAACATTTTGTTAAATAACCAAGAGGAAACTTAAGCAATTTCAGCTCTGGAAGAAAACTAGTGGAGACTGTTAAAAATGCCCTAAAATAGTGGGATATAGATTCATAGATTTTTAAGACCAGAGGGAGCATTAAACAGACCTACAATACAGCAGTGACCTCCACTGTAAGTGGTAGCAGGGCTATAATTAAGCACCACTGACAAATGAGGTCTGAAATCACAGCCAATTGTTCTCCAGAGATAGAGGATCTGTTACTTAGTACTTTGGTTCAGCTATCTTTTGCCTCAGGCAAACTAGGAGTCCCCACACTAGCAATGGCAAGGAAAACATCCCAGAGCTCAAGAATGGCTGTCATGCCATACCAGTGCAGATCCCAAGTGATTTTCACAGGCCGAGCCTTGTTCACCCAGCCCAAATTTCAGCTTGGGCTGGATACATTTCAAAGAGCATTTCTTGTACAGAGAGGTATTTGTTACTCTCTTCCTTGGGAATGCCTGCTGATGGGTCCTTAGGTCCAGCAACATTGTAAACTACTTTAGTTCAATCCAACACACTAAAAAGCTAAAGACCAAACTGCTGACAATACTAGCCCCTCAAATCAGCAGCTGTGGTTCTTCATTAATATACTCAGCCTTGCTGCCTTCACTGTCACTGCTGAGAGACTGCATTGTTCAGTGATACTGGCACACCTGAGAAGGCAAATTGGGAAGAGCTCATTCAAGTCCAGTCCACTCCAATTACTCGTTGGGCCTTTCCTTTAGTGGAGCTCTTGACAAACAGCAGTAGCTATAGATCTGTCACTTCCCATGAACTGATATGATAACCATGCTGCACACCACTCTCCTCTCCTGGGCTGTTTCAAAGGGTACCATCCTGGTCATCACTCTACCTGTGCTCCAGGTTTCACTTGTGTCTTCAAGCCAGAAAACTGTTCTCCTCTCTGGTCAAGTTTAACCTATGCTTAGGTCTCCTGTTGCCTCCACTTCTGAACCTAACAGCTCCCACAGCTGGAGCACGGTGGATTTGAGTCCAGTGCCATTTGGTCTGTGTGGGAATATATACCCCTTCCTTAAAACACTTTAACATTTTTGTGATATACCACAGTTCAAGAGGAGTAGGTCCATTTTAGGAATAATCACGTCAGTAAGTTATAAAATAAGCTATAATTATATGTGCAATAGATATAGATTACATTTTAAACAAAGTCAGAATTCGGAAATTCTACAAAATAAAAATACATCGCTTTTTCTGCAGATTGTCAACCAAATCAGTATTTTTTTTCCAAATATTTTGATCTGAATGAAACCACCATTTCTCATGAGTAAAACATTTCCAATCTGTCTGATTCTGATGTGTCTTAGCTGGTCAAAGTGTAACCACACATCTTTTTTTCAAACATGCCACAAGACAGCCAGGAAAACACCAGACTGCCTTACAGGCACATTTCTGTGTAAGATACAAAGTAGAGATATTGTATATAGGTATATAGGTCTCCTATCTGTTTAAAACCAGCAAGCTTTGGAATTTGTTGTAGATGCAAGTTGAGACACAGCTGAGCGTTTCAGCTTAAGCAATGAAGGAAAACAGAGAATTTAGGAGAAGACAGCCAGCAAGCTTAATTTCAGTTTGGAGCCCCATTTTATTTTTTTTTCAATGAAGAAAAAAAAAAAAAATCAGCTCTCCAGCAACACAATGTCCATTAGAGGAACTCTGGAGAAGGAGGATTTTGCCATTTCCTGTAGCTTCCAGTGTTTGCTCAGAGGGTCCTCTACACAATAATAAACTTATAGTCTTAACAATATCATCATATGACTACCTTCTAAGATGCTGGATCACATAGCTACCAATACCTAATCTGTCAAATTTTCAGCTAGATATGCCTGTATGAGTTGCACCTCATCTTTGACACTCATATAAACGTACTTCTAGCTCTGGTAGATATAACAATGCTACTGCTTCATAACGGCAATATATTCATCCATAATTTTTTATGCTCATCGATCTCCTGTTATCTTCCTTAAAAGTCAAAGCTATGTGAATTACAAGGACCTGCACAGATCTCCAGTTATACCAGAGGTCTGGTTGGCATCATGCAGGCTGGTCCATTTGCACAGCCCCCTGCCTCCTACCAAACCAAGTCCCACAGCAGGTCTCACAGAAGCCACAGAGAAAAAGGCAAAAGACAGAAATAAAAGCACAGAAATTCTAAATACTTTCCCAGCTTTTAAGTGGTCCTAGAAAAGCAATTTAATTTCCTCTCCTCTTCATATAACTCACCTTTTTCTTTTTTCCCTTATTTTTTTAACAGTAATTTATTAAGGAATTATTCCATACACTTTTTCCCCATTTAAAAACAATCTTTGGAGAATATAAGCAATTTCAGCCACATACAGAAAGGAGATTAAGGAATTTAGCTGCAAACACCACTGAATTATGAAATTTGCGAGTCACAGTGCAAGCCACTCTCTTTACTGCTAGCCATCTCTGCCTCAACTCTTGTTTCTGACCAGCCTCAGTGGACCAACGTGCCTTTAGTTCCAAGGATTTCTTCCATATTACCTTGAAGAGAAAGGTACTGAGAGGCACTTCGACCCTGAAAGCCAGGCTTGCAAGATGGAAGCAGCAGGAAAGACCAGAAAATCAAAAGCATGCCTGCAGGGACACACCAGAGGTTTAGAAAACTCAGTGTCATTTTTCTCAAGTACTAAGGCAACAAACCACAAAGAAATGAAAATCCACCCTAGAGATTACAGAGTCCAAGAAAGGCTTCTGAATAAATGCAGCAGCCAAGCAAGCTATGGGGCTTGACAGCAGCATTAGAGATTGAAGCCTGGTTTCAACGTACAGCTCAAATTTCTACATCTACCAAGGAGCTGCTTCTTCCTTTCTGATAAAGGTCTCTTGCCAAATATTCAGAGCCAAACCCAGTCCATTATATCGACTCAGGTTATTTAACTGGTCAAATTGCATGAGTAAGAGGAGGAAGATCACACTCCACAGCAAAATCCCAAAAGTGAAGTATCCCTTTCCTCCATGGCCTACATTGCAAACTGCAGGCCAGTTACAAATACACCTTGCTGTATCTAATAAGCAGTTAGAGTTGCTTTGATGAGAGTATAGGAAAACAAAAGATTTTTACCCACCCTTTCAGCACATTGGGACCACAAAATGCTTGCCAGCTTAGCGCTAACTAAACACTCAGAAACAATCCAATGGGCTTTCTTCTCTGATGTCCTGCTTTTTATGCAATGATTCATACAGGAACAGAGGAAGTGCAATCTCTGCCATTCTGCTCGGGTACCCTTTAAGCTCTCTTTGCTCCTCCTGACAGCACAAGGTCAAGGCGAGTCTCGAGCACGGAGGGTGAAAGCATCAGGCTGAAATGAGCAGCCACAGCAGGGAGAGTGCCAGTGCAGACAGGTAGGCAGAGGTGGGTCACCGTACAAGGAAAAGCATCTGATCAGCATTTGTGGTTCATGGTAGAGGACACTTGGGGGAAGTCAATGGAGTACACGGGTCAGATATCGGGAAAAAAAAAAAAAAAAGTCAAAATCTCTCTTTTTCCCACTGCTCTCATCAGCACCCTGCAGTGCAGCATCTGCCCCGTGTCACTGACAGCTATGCTGCTGCTCGGCCTCTGTCTTTACCAGCACAACTGCAGCCTGGCCTGGGAAGCATCTGAGTACTCATAGCATGACACTGCACACAGCAGCAGGAAACTGGGAGATTTCTGTTGAAAGGAAAGATGAGTGCTCCTCAAAGATGGACACTTAACAAGGAAAGTCACCTCAATTTCTAACTGCAAGCCAAGCTAAAAATCCAGCAATCAAACCATGTCATCCTACTGGGTGTTCATGAATGATAATCATTTGCTTGTCATGCTAAGATATTTATATGTCTCTATCACTGTCATACAGAAGCATATGGGATTCTTAATACCTGGAGGTACAGGAAGCCCCACTGGCTACATATTTCAGATATGGAAACTGAGACACAGAGGGTAACCAGGTACATATCCCCTGCAAAGAAAGGTCAATTGATTCAGTCTTGAGTCCTTTAGTCTGCCAGCAAATCACTCTGGGGACACAGAAAGCCTGTGGCAGAAATGGAAATTAGCCTCTTAGGTGCTAACACTCTTACGACCAGACCATTCAAGTTCTGCTGCCCTGCACCACTTTCTTTACATGGTATATTTTGGTCTCTACAGAATAATGAGGTGAACAAGTGTACATGCAGACAGGGTCTGGAGAGCTGACACAGCATAACTGGCAATGGTGCCAGCAACACAGAATATGAATATAGTGTACTCAGGTCCCAGCCCCATTTCAGAGCAAACACATTGAAATACAAACCAGTTCTGCATCACATAGAATGTGACATCCACAGCCCTCCCTCCCTCCTCACATCTACTTCTCTCAGCCTTTGGGCTGTTTTGCACCCAGTTGCCAGCTCCTGGACCTGTTCACAGATGGAAGAAGGGCAAATGCTTTGGTCTGCAGGCTAGGTATACAATGGCAGTGAGTTGTCTGCAATGAAGGATTGTGGGAGAGATACACACACACCCAGAAGCCACACTGCTGTCTCCAGACAGCAATAACATGGCAGTTGCCTTGCTTTTTACAGAGAGAGAAAGAAGGTTTCCTGTCCATCAAGTTAAAAGTGAGTCAGCAATGAAACAAGAGGTAAAAGGAAATCAGAAGTTGGCCCAGGACAGGTGGCCATTCTACCATTTCATCACATCAATTACCACCTTTTCCTGCACCAGGAAACACTCATTGCTGAGATCGACGTGCAGAGTCTTCTCTTAGTAGTGACAGTGTGCTGGTCAGATGTGCTTCTCCTCCGATTCTTTTCCTGGAGCCCTGTGGCGCCATTTCCAGCATCCTAAAGGTATTTGGGAGGATTACTGCCCTCCATTTTCCACCAAAACATAACAAAAATTACCCTCTGGCAAATGCCCTGCACACCTCCATACTGAAATAAGGATGAAAGCAACAGCTACAGCATGTGCTGTCTTGCTTGGGGCTATATTTACTGCTGATTGACCTCTATGACAAGCTGCCTAGCTCAGCAGAAGCCTGTACAGTAATAATAAATCAACTCTCTCCCCCCCACACTTTTCTTTGGGGCAAAACCAAAAGAAAATAAACCTTTCTTCTGAACCGTAAGTCCAAAAGAAAAATTTCTGACTCTGCTACTTTCATAATTATTATTTTTTACTGTAATTTCAATCTTTCTTTAGCTATGCCCAAAAATTCCAGTTTAATTCCTAACTGTGCACACTATGAGACAAAGTCTGGTCTATGGGACAGCAGGCTGGTCTATGGGCTGACAGAGAAAACTGGTCTCCAGATTCCAGGTAGCTTTAGTCCTCCTTGCTCAGCCCATTCAAATCTACTCTTTGCAATAGTTAAGAACTGTTCTCTTATACTATCAGGCGGGTATAACCAATACAGAACAGCTTATGTAAACAGTCTGTATGAGCTATGGCTTACTATTTATAAAGTAACATTTTGATCCTGTTTCTTTTTTTCCCTAAGTTCTACTCTCTCCTGGTCCACAAATTATTCTTACTCTTTACCGGTTCCACATCACATCAAATAGCAATCTCCTTTGTACCCAACCAACACCTACTTCATTTTATCAGAGATGTCCAAGCCTTGCCTAACTGAGAGCTTCAACTTCCTTCTTGCCTGAGGTCTGCAGCTGATCTGCAGTGAAGCAGAAAAGGATTGTAGCCTCATGGTCATCTATAATACAGGAGAGTGAAACAAGAAGAATATAGCTGTCAGCATGTATTCCAGATAGAGTATTTGAATCAATGGCACTCACCACGCGGGGTCCCGTAATCTCCCTGCTGCTCCCCTGCATTGAAAGCAGGGGAGAATATGAAACAAATCCAGCTAGCTCTGGAGTTGCAGGCAGTCTATGCTTATGTGAGGGGACATAGGTCCTAGGCATCTTCTGTGAAAGGGTATGTGGGAAATAAATTTGAATTTTTGGCTGCTGCTCAGTTTGAATATTTATCATTAAGAATAACAAATGGTGCTTGGAGTTTCAAAGCACTTCAAAACATCAATTAATATCTTAACACATCATCTTTCTCTGATGCTCATCTGGCAATAAATAAAAAAATTTAACAACCAGACTGGAAAAAAGATTATAATTTTAAATATGATCAAAGGAAACCAGAAAGAATGAGCAAGAGAAAGAGATGGGGAAAAACAAATTATTGCAAAATTAAGTCATGAGCAGAGTTCTTACCAGCTTTCTGCCCAATGGCCAGTGCTGTGACTTGAGAAGTGACATAAACCAGCATATTTGCCCCTTGCAATATTTACTCCACAGACCTTGGAGACCATCAATTCTAGAGTTTTGCACTGGTGAGTGAAGATCTGGGCCCCTCCAAAGTGTGTCCTAGAACTGTCTGCTGTCCTCTACAACAGCAGAGCACAAGACCAAACGAAGGGCCTACAACTGTTCATTGCTAGTGAATTCAACAAAAAACAATTTATATTCATCTATCAAGGAATATGCAAGTGGAAGCAAATATTATGGTCATGTTCATTTGTTTCTGATTACAAAATGTATGTAAATGTATATGCAAATTAAGTGCAACCATCAGGCTTATGGCAAAGTGCCAAACTAGCCCCTCATATTGCAAAGATTAGGGTGGCTGGAAGGAAGATACAGTGACTGCAAGGCTAAGCAGTCCCTTCAGATACAGCCAAGACTGGGCTGCTGCAAAGGGACAGGAGGAGGATAAATCCTGCAGTAACTTGTCACTTTAAGCGAAGCTGAGGGACTATAGAAAAATCTGTTCCCGCTGCAGTTAAAAGTGTGATAATTACAGAGCAACCGGCTCCTCTGTCATTCAGCAGGCAGCATCCCCAGGAAATCTTGCTCTGTAATCAAGGGAAGAGGTGCAATCAAGCCCCTATTCAGGCTTCGTTTAGAAACAGCTCCTGCAGGCAAGACAAAGGCTTCAGCATGGTGCTTTGTGAAGTTGGTGATCACATCAACGTCTTGGTTCTGCAACTACAAGCAGTTAGTGTCATTTCTAAGCACATCTTCCGTTCACCTGTCCTCACAAAGTCCAGAAGGAGTCTTGGAAGAGGGGTGAAGTCTTGGGCCAAAATACAGCAATATTGGAGGAAGAGAAAATTTCTTGCAGACTGACAGCATGATCCTGAATGAGCAGATAGGAACATGCTCATCTGGCTTCTACAGCAGCTCAGTTTGCAAAATTTGCATGGGGAAGGTTTTGTTGGGGTTTTTTTCCAGCAACATGAATGTATCTGTGCTGCTTAAATTCTACAAGAACATCATTCTCTTGGCAGCAGCCTGATCCCACAGAGATTGATGAGGTTTATTAGAGGAGAAGATGTCTCTGAGTTCAGCTTTCATGTCTAATGCCACCAATGCCCAGAAACATACAAACTAACTGCTACTCAAATCAGCCATCCTTTGTACCCTACAGAGCTCTCAGATTCAATGAACCAGTTTACTCCAACTGCAATAAAAATAGTCTCACATTTTATTCAAAACAGCCAACCCTTACAACATGTGCACGCCATTTGCACTCCCACTGTATAAACTCAGACACAGAAATCGTACCTGCTCAGCTACCCATCTGGGCATGTGGCTGCCATGACAGACAAAATCCTGCTAACTCCAGATGCACATGAAGTGCCAAAATCTTTTCTGCACACAAGGGGGTACATTACAGACAGGATTTCTAGTCTTGTCTCAGTATGGAGCGGTTGTTCTCTGTTGGCATTGACTATAACTGGAACTGCACTTGGACTTACAGTAGCCCCTAATACTGTAAGTGGAGCTTCATTCCATCACACTAGAGAATCAGCAGGTTCCACTCTCTATCCACTCTCTAAAATCTGTCTCTGGCTACAGAATAAATAAGATTGCTGTGGTTTTACCATCTGCAGGCATGTGTATCAGTCAATAGCCAAGTAATGGCCTGGACACTGTCAAGAGAACTCATTATTAAAAAAGTACATATTACATTTAGCTGTTCAAACAGAACTTGTTATTGATCAGATCCCATCAGTTCCCAGTAAAAGAGCCAGCTCTGGTGACAGAATGAAAATACGCACACAGACTACAGACTAGTAAACACTGTAATGAAGTTCAGGATCCCTCCAAAAAGGGAGTTGTTAATATCCGGTTGAAAGAGCACGTCTTTTTCAAAAATGAGACTGGGAATAAAATAACCATGTTACTTCTGCAAACATCCAAAGGCAGGATAAGGAAACAAAACAAAAGTGAACAGTTCTGACAACAAACATTTCAACCTCTTGGGGTGGGGAGCAAACAAAGAAAATACAAGTTGTTTAATGGCAAATCAAGCCACAGGCAGGAAGAGCCTGTATCCAATTGTGCCATTCCTGCCACATCCTACTGTTTATCAGTGGAGGTTCTGCCACACTCACAGAATTGAAAGACATCATCTTTGGAGTTTGCTATATTCTTCAAAGTCTGATAAAAAGGTACCTAAACTTAATTTGGTTCCTGTCTTGTTTTCTTGCCACTTTTCTTTGTCTGCTTGTTTCCACTCACTAAACAGCTTTTCTTTTGTTTTTCCCCTTCTCACAATCTGCACAGTGTAACATTTCTCAGCGACAGCATTTAATACACAGAAATCACCACTGCTACAGCATAAAGGAGTCATAAAAGAAGGCTGGTTACAAAATTCTAATGTAAACCAAATATACACAATTTAGTAATACACGACAAAACTGTGGAAATCTCTGTGTTTGATCCATTGCAAAAGTTGTCTGCCCAGCATCTTCTCCGAGAGTGAACAGACACCAACTAACAGTAAGTTAAAAATGTTTACTTAAGAAGGCACATCGTGACAAACTTCTTTGCTCACCCTTAATAGAAGGTTCGGCTGGAAACTGATGAATCACTATAGGAAACAAACAGCAATGGTGACTCACGGCTCCAAAAGGTAACAATAGCACTGCTTGATGCATGGTGTCTACAACTGAAATATCCCTGGATTCATTAGAAGATGGATTTCAGATTGTTCCACCCACCCAGGAAATGCAGAAATTTCACCACCTGAGCCTTGGTTAGAGCTCCCACAATTGCCCCACAGGTACATGGAATTTCTGCTCACTTACAGTCTTTTCTCAAGATGTTCACTGAAAACCGTACGCAGTTGATGTCTTGAGCAGCTCCGGTGGAGTCTGGATCCAATAGCCTACCACTCGAAAGAGCCTTACAACTATATGTTTCAGGGTCCACATGCCTGTGTTGCTCTTGCAATCTTCCATCACCATAACTGGCATTTAGACATGAGGTGTGTTTGTTCTCTAAGCATACGAGAATCAGGCCTGGGGGGCCCAGCTCCTGAACTGCCCAGTCACACCCAGGGGTCTCTCCAGCCCCACGTAGCTCATGGCTCAAGCACAGAAAATAGTTCCGGCTCATTATTAGTTTGGACTTGATCAGTTCAGAGCAAATGGCCAGAATTTTGGTGTTCGGGACTTCACAGGCTCACAACTACTGTCTAATGGTCATGTACTGTTACTGTGCTGTTTGGATATAAAACAAATTTTCTGTTATCATTAAAATCACCTTGAAATGAATGCACATATGGATGCTATGTTTATTTTTCAAACCTTCCCTTCCTATAGAAAAATACTTGCTTCTCCATGTATACTGTAAACATAAGCTGTAGGGCTTTTTGTTTAGATATCAAGAGTATAAGGACTATTTTCAGCACTTCTCACATTCTAGATGCTAAACTCCAGTTATTCTAGTTTCATTGCCAAAATAAGTGAACAAATGCTAGTTGTGAAAATATATTACTGCGAGTATTTCCATTTTGACAAAGTTCAAGTTTGGTTTTTTTTCCCTTGAGATTGGACTCTTCTTGTCCAGGTTTAATCTTTGGCTTAAGCTCAAACTCTTGTTTTTAAAGCCAAATGTCACAAAAAATGGTCTGATGAGATTCTCAAACTCCCACTGGGATTTCAAGTTGACTTACTTAAGCCTCCTGCACATACAGAGTTAATTACCATCACACTGCTAAAGACCAAGGGAAAACCCCTGAAATACAATTCAGTATGGGGTTTGCATGACTTAAAACTTTCAGACTCAAATTCTAAAAGAGAATAGAAACAATGTAGAAACATGCAAATCCCTCTTCTCTTTGCAACACTAAGATCAATTTAAAAAGCAATTTAAGTAATTTAATCAAGGATGCTAAAACAATCAAGGTGCCATTCAGCAATTAGTATGCAAGCAATTCAAGGGAAGCATGGGGCTTCCACAGACTAGCAACAGTCAATATCAAATAATGTATGCAATGTCCTGTCAATCAGTTATGTTAGCCATATATACATGGCTCCTGTTTGCTGACACTTCACTCAGTTTTCAGGGACACAGGGTAGTGGAATAGCCATTGTTTTTACCAACACTAACCTAGGGTATGTCTGTATTTACCAGTTTATGTTCTCTACCCTTCGTAAGAAGTTGCTGATGAAGTGAATGATGACGATGGAAATGTGTCCATGCTACAAATGCAGCATCCTTTCAGAAAGGTGCTTCTTGCAATTGTTCATGCTATCTACTCCCATTTCATTACTTCCAGCTGGAATAGGAATGGTGGAACTTTAATTCCTCTGATAACCAACAGTAGGAATAAGAACTCTGTCACAGTTCTGCTAAATAACAAATTAACTCTCTGAATTATATAAAGATCAATGAGAAGCACGGAAGTATTCTCTTACCTTCAGAACACAGCTTGCCAGCATATCCAGTGGCTGAGCAGTCACAGTGTGGCTCGCCATCCAGAAGGAAGCAAGTGCCACCATTTTCACAGGGGTTTTCTGAGCAAAGTCCTTCCATTTCCAGTCGGACCCCTTGACTACCCAGGAGCTGTGGCTCAGAGTTGCCGTATTTCAGATCCAGGATAAATCCTTGAAATGGAGGCTCACTCAGAACACCATCAAGAGTCAAAGCAGCAGGACGGATGTCCAGTGGGACTCCACCAACAAAAAGATCACTGACGATATTCATATACTGGCGTTGCGGACGCACCTCACCCGGCTTGGCCTCACCATCCAGCACTAGCACTGTCCGAAGGCGATTGCGGCTGACCATCAGGAAGTGCCAGTTGCTATCATTTACCTGCTTGTCTGTGATAACTGTTGTCTCTGCACAGTCCACACTGAACTGGAGCTGGATGCGCCCATCAACAAGGGACAGACAGAGGAAGTCACAGACACCACCATCATCAAAATAGAGAAGCAGCCCAGCAGAGACGTTGGTCTTGAACTGGAAGCTGAGTTCGCTCCTAGTGCTGGCATCCCAGCGGAGGTAGCGGGCCCACTGGTTGGGGATGCCCATGAACTCCAGACCCAAACAGAGACCCAGCAAGGAGCCCAGCAGCAAACTCACCTTCAAGGTGAAGTAGACAGAATGCAGTGTGAAGCCCATTGTTTCAACCTGCTCTTCCCTAGGAGAAAAACAGAAGCCACACTACTGGGAGGAGAACCCCAGCAGTCAACACCAAGCGTTAAATCCAAAGGGAAGAGGAGGAGAGTAGGAGTGACAGAGTGGGAGAGCAAGTGGAAAGTGAGATAGCAAGTTCACGTGACCAAGAGGAAATGTCTCCTCTGCAGGGAAAGAGCTCAATTATCTTTAAGGATCCAGACACTTTTATCTCAGAAGTGCAGGGTATATGAAGAGACTTCTCCAGATGGTACACTTTTTTGAAGGGCAAAATAACCCACAGTGATTTGTTTTGGTAGAACACAAAGGTGACACTGGTGTTCCAGGAGTAAGGAAAGGGAGAGCCGAAGTCCAAGCCTAAAATTCTTGTTTTCTAGAAGTGATGACAATATTGGCGGTTGTGGCAGTGAGATAGAAGAGAGAGTGAATTCATAAAGCATGTGAACCTCAAGAGGGCAAAAATAAAGTCAATCTTCATGATGCACTGGTGGATACCCAGCCCATAATTCACTGATTTGCACTCACGGAGCTTGCAGGACCTGTGGGATTAAGAGAAAAAGAAAGGGAAAAGTTAGTCCTACTACTCACCGTATCTTTACCATGAAGCTTATTAACATCTTGTGCAATAACTCATTTACATTTCTTGATACTCTAGATGCTTCTTCACGCTTGCAATTGGCTATGCAGTTCTCCAAAGCAGCAAGGACATCTGTGTTCTCAAAACTAAGAGGACCAAACAGAGAACTCACAAAGTGATGTGTGCACATATAATAATGCTGAGCAATGTAAAAACACACCACATATTTAACTCCGTTGATGCATGCAATCTCATTGACTTAACTGAGAAGTGGTGCTGGAGCTTTCCCAGTAACAATTACCACGAAAATGCTCAGGGCAAAGACCAGAGTTCCTCAGAGTTTAAGATCTGATAAAGGGCAAGAGAAGACATTACCCAAACTTCCCATTCCATTGCTTACATTATGCTTCCTAGCACACCAAGCAAGCATTAGAGAAGACAACCCTGCAGTCAGCAATAGCTGCTTTTCCTTTGTGTCTCACACACTTCAGAGACTCCAACATGGACCTGTGCAACCTGGAAACGTGCTATGCAAATTATATATGGCAACCTGCAGCTTAGATGATAGCAAACTTGCAGCTTGGATGCTAAGAACTGTCTTAACACCTAATCACTTACCCTGGTCTAGTTGTTTGGCAAAAAGGCCAAGTTCACCCCTAACCAACAGCAAATAATTGTAACTGCCTTTTCTGAGTTACATCTGTTAACACTGGAATTTAACTCACTTTGCATATTTGCATGTGGGTGACTGTATGCCTAGTGTAGGAGGATGTTTTAAGTGACAAGTAAAGACAGCACAAAGCTATGCTCATTCTTTGAAAAGTCTACCTAAAAGGAAAATAAGTTTTC
The DNA here is from genome assembly GCA_038380795.1 of Pyrocephalus nanus. Lineage (NCBI taxonomy): Eukaryota > Metazoa > Chordata > Aves > Passeriformes > Tyrannidae > Pyrocephalus > Pyrocephalus nanus. The sequence continues at coordinate 41,830,387 of CM076265.1, read as the reverse complement.
CATTAACAGAGGTGTTTGTTCACAAAGATGGGTTGGGCACAAGAACAGTTCTGGAAATGGCCATTAGCATAGATACAAACCAGGAAAGGAAGTGATGAGAACCAAGGCCTTCAGCCTCAGAAGCCAGCATGAACACAGCTTTCACAAATTGGGACACAAATATTGTGAGGCAGTATTTGCTTGGGAAAAATATTTTGTGCTGTGGACAGTGAGAGTTGCTGGGGCTGCTGTTGCTCACAGCAAATGCCTTTCAACACCACTGCCCACCTTGCTCTGAAGGAGAAGGCCCACAGACACTGAAGAAACAGGCAATGCTGAGAAGTTTCTGTTTGGTAAAGGCAGAGGTTGAGCTGGAGCAGAACCACTAGGAAACTGAGGGGAGAGTTCATGTAGTCACAGCCTCACCTGCCTTAGTGACCTGCAGAAGCCCTAAGTCTCCAAAGCTGTCTGATAAATTTAGCCAGCATGAAAAAAAAGTCACTTCAAAAACAAAAGAAATCAATTAAAAGAAAACCCACAAGTTGGAGAGAAATGTGAGCTTTCAGTGCCCAGTGGAAGCCATGCCTGTTCCCTGCAGCTGCCTGAGTGTGTTATCTAAACTGTTATAAACACAAATAAAATCAAGTCAAAACTAGAGGGAAGATAATTCCTTTTAATTGTTAACAGTTTGGCTGAGAAGAATGGAAGGAGGAAAAAGGAGGTGTTAGGAGAGGTGTAAAATGAAAAAAAAAAATCGCAGATCCAAATGCTCAAATCGTTTCTCTTCCGAATGATGCTGGCTCAACTGATGGGGGTTTTGGGGGGCCCTGAAAAATCAGTTGAAAAAAAAAATTATGTGGCTGTTGTCCATTTACCTTTCTTCTCTGTGCTCTCTAGTGGATCCACTAAAATAGCCTGTAATTTATGGAGAAGGAGAATAGAGTGAGAGGAAGGTAAGAGTGAAAGTGATGACCCAAGCCTGGAATTACTGATGAGATGGGAATAGGAATATCATAATGTGTGTAAATTAGCCAGCGATGTGCTTCTGGCAGCTCACACATTCACAGTTCCCTGAAACATTTACCACCACTGTAGCAAAATTCACTGCTCCATCAGACAGCTCTATGCTCACCCTGAGCTGAGAAGGGAGGCAAGCCCAGCATGGCACCAAGCACTTACAGAGACCCCAATGCAGCAGGGTTCTCACGGAGCTTTCAGTTCTCCTGGGCAGGGTGAATTGCATAATCTGCATTAAAGCCAGCCCTCACTCTTCCTACACTTCTCTTCCTGTTTTAAAAGCCCAATTCTTTGATAACCAGTGAAAGATGCTGTAAATCACAGCAGCAGGTGTGAACTTGTGTGAACATAGATAACCACAGCTGAGATGTGAATGTCCATGTACAGTTCAAATACCTGTCCAAAAAGCCTAACAATCTCTCCTAACCCCAGGCTGCTGAAACCCTGCGTTACAAACAGAAAGAAATCTTGGTCTCCATGGGTCACCTCAATCCTTGGGTTATTTCAAAGCTACAGTAAAGGGAGTGGGCTACCTCTGTGGTACAGATTTCTGTAATGATACAAGCTCATTAGGAGAACACAAAAGGCACAGTTAACAGGGGAAACCAGGCAGAAAAGGTTAAATAGGAATAGCATTGTTGAATGAGGGAAGCCAAGGCAATCCCTCTCTGTTTTGATTGAGAGAAGCCAAGGTAATCCCTTTATAGCTGTTTTGAAAGAAGACAGTGCCTGCTCTGTTTCAGAAGAGGAAGATGACGTAAAAAAACATGAAATATAGGTGTCACTGCTGGGTGCTTCATTGCCTTTTAGACACTGCAGCTCAGATTTTGGGAAGGCTGCCCATACCCAGCCACTAGCAGGATGAGGCCATCTGTGGCTCCTCCAGAATTCTGTCAGCACACGTCATTCCTGACTCACAGCACTTCCCATTATTCCAGTTTTGTGTCTCACACACTTAAGTCTGTGAGAGCAAATCTCATTACATAGTAGCAGGATCTACAAGAAAAACTCAGAAGACCAAGTGCCCTTTATCACAGCAGGCAGGATCTGAATCCTAACCTTGAGAGAGTAAATCCTGACACACCAGTTCTGTGTGCCTCACCCATTCCCACAATGATCCTCCAAGACACACTGAGAATGAATAATTTTCTGCTCTTACCATTTTATTTTTAGCATAAATACTACCCTAGCAGCCTCATACAGCACACTGCTACCATAGCAATACATTACAGTTTGGGACAATAACTATAAAATCCCAGATTATTTTCTTACATATTTTAACTCTGAGAAATCTCAAACTTTGACACAGCATGATCACATCTTGCAAAAGAAGACTTCACGATGGATGCCAGCAAGCAAGTTAACTCCACTGCACTTCTAACAGCTTGTACCACCTCCCTGGCCCAGCTGAGAGCTGCGACAGAGAGGAACCTGCACACTGAACAGACAGCTCAGCACCTCGAACAGGCAAAACCCACCGCAGGAAACACCCCCACCTGCATTATTGAAACGGCCCACTCACAAGACCGACAGAGCTGCACAAGATCCCCCGCTGGGGAAGGGAGGCACCCCCACCACCACACCATGGGCAAGTGCTACCCAATCACCGCACACCTCCCAAACTTGACAGCAGCCTATTAATGCCAGGTCAGAGCCATCTGCTCAGCAGCCCACGGAGGGGGTCTCACCCTTGCTTTGGAGTGGCTCTCAACTGCTTATCAGCTGTATGTGGAGAGTGAGTGACATTATCTAATTGCCAACTAATTTCCATAATTACTGACTGGCACACTCTGTATGCAGGGTTAATATCTTTGAAAACATCTCACAACAGACCTGCTTAGGAAAGAGGGTGAAAAGCTGGGCACAGTGCTGCTCTGAAGCTTATTTACCCAACTGCACAGAAAGGTTGCAGGAGATGGGTTTGTCACTCCCTGCCCTCCCTCCCCCACTGCCTCCCTCTCTGGCTGCTAATTGCTTGGGGATGGACTTACTTATATATGAAAGTGTAATTTTCAGCAATTTCCAGAGCAGAAAGAAGAGAGTTAGATGAAGCCAAAGATAGGCTAGCTTCCCTTGCAAAGCCCTGCCACTGCAGCCCAATACAAACCTGTGTAAGTCCTCTTATTCTACCTCAGGATGCTGGACAAAATCCCATTGACACACTGATGGGAAAGGTTTACAGACCTCCCAGTTTTCTACTCCCTTCTGTAACTTGAACTATTCATTATGCCACAATTTGTGTGGAAGGAAAAATATGCATTGTCACCTAAGATCCATGTATTAATACCCCATGTGAACTCACTTTTTTCCGTGCCTTCACTGTAAAACAAGCAAAATCCAATGGCTTTATTTCCCTGGCCCTAAAGAAGCAGAGGACTTTTAGGAAGGGGTAAACAGGACCCTAATTTGGCTCTGAGTCCATGTGTGTTCCTACAATTGGCCCAAAGCACAGGAAGCAATAAGATCATTACAGCTCTATGACATATGTTGCTCAAATAATCCAGTAAAATTCACAATCAATAACTGATATTAAAAGTCAAGCTTGCTAGCAGCAGAGAAATGGGGAATTAACAGTATTTATCCAGTCTGTCTTCACTTATCCAGTTCTCTAGTGAACAACGGGCTCCTTCTGGCTAACGCTTTGAGTGTGGGTCTCCTCAGAGTCCCCTATCTCTTATGCAGAAATCTTCCTGCCTGGTCTATCCCCAGCTGAATTGTGGCTAAAATCAAAGGGTGAAAAAATAACCAAAAAAATAACCCTTCCAATGAAAAAAGTACATGTGAAAACTGTGAGTTGCTAGTGTCGCTGTGGAAAAAAAAAAAAAGAGCACAAAAATCCTCCCATACACAGCATCCTCAGCAAGGATGCATGGTGAGATGTTTACAGAGAACTGAGAAAGGACATGGAGGGTTTGAAAATCAAGACACTAGAGAAAACCACAGGGATTAATTTAGTTTTTAATTCCTCTAGCAGCATTTGCATCTCAGCAATAGATCTGGACACTGCATCATCCCCTTGCTGGGATGGAGAGGACTCTGGGTGGTGCCAGGGGAGCTGAGCGGAAAGAACTAAGATAAAGATAGAGGCAAACAGCTTCTATCTTCATACAGTTCTATGATTCTCTTACCAAGGGAGATTTTGGTGGCACTACACTGCTCAGAGGGGTCAGGGCTAAGATAAGATGGGCTCTGCTTAGTGAAGAGGTTGGAAGTGCAACTGAAAATGGGGATTTGCCTTGCAAAGAGTTGAATACACCTAGGTCCTGCTGAAGTTGGCAGAACTTCATGGGATCTTACATTACTGGCTGACTGGCTGCAGGGAGAGAAATAGAAGAAGAAACAATGACATTTAGGGCTTTATCTTGGCTGTAGAAAGACATGTACATGAAGGCCAGCATCTTAAAATTAGGGATTGGGGGTGACACAGAGCACTTGTTGATCTCTTTTGGATGGTTTCCAGGGATGTAATATTCATGCCAGTCTCTAACCTCATTGTGAGAACCACATGTACCTTTGCCCCACTCCAAGCCCAAGAAGAAGATGTATTCTCCTGTGTTCACTGGTTCTTCCCACCACTGACTTATATTGCAGACTTTTAGCTTTTCCTTCTTGAAAGTAGATATGGAGTTACCCAATTCTTACCTAAATTCAGCATAGAGCTCCCTAGGAGACAGTGGCAAAAAACCTGTATCAAGCAAAGGAAAAAAAGGGTCTGGGATTGTAATTCAAGGGTGTCTTCTTGAAAGAAAGTGAAAAAAAAAAAAAAAACAAAAACTAGACTATAAAGCGAGAATTAGCTTTCTTTGCTACCCTGTAGTGGATTAGGATACAGACATGCACATTCATACACCATAACTTGTAATATGTAGGTAAGTGGTTGCCTAGTACCTGGGCATGTGATTTGCAATCAGTTTAAGCCCACTGCCCTTCTCCCTGTTCCCACTTCTCACTCAGGGAGGGCAAGAATGACTGCTTATGACAAGTGTAATCTTGGAGCTCACCTCCAGAAACACTGTGTAATACCTAAACTAGGCACCTATCTATGGGGGAGATGAGCTCACCTGCAGTGGCAAGACACACAGCTGAAATGCCACCAGCAGCCTCAGAGGGGATATGAGCAAGCTAATAAAGTGCTTAGTGCATAAAGCAGCACGGAACTATGGCAGCACAGCCTCCCTTCAGATCCATCAGGCTGGAAAGTCATCTGATTGCTGGAAGGGTTAACATTTTATCATAATCACCCTTCAACGTTTTTACTTCCTGGGCCTATTTAAACAAACTTAACATAGAATCAGAGCTTTTCAAATCTACACTGAAAGAAAAAGGGTTAAAAAAACCACAAGGGACCTCCTGACTTCCTACTTAAACACTCTCCCCACCCCACAAGAGGAGGCCATCTAGTCCAGGAGAGTGACCTTTAACTAGCCTCCCTAGCCCAGGCTCAGCATGACTGCAATTTACAGACCATTTCAAGCTCTCCAGCTTTCTTAACACAAAGAAGAAAAATCAAAACCCAAGCACAATGGAAAAGAAAGAAAAAGAGAGAGAAAATAACCCTGCAGAGCAATCATGTCTGGGGCTGCTCTGATGGCTTTCTGTTTCCTTCCAGGACACAGAAATGACTCCTAGTGTGTTAATTACTCCCATTACCACAAACTCTCTGCTAACAAGGACTAGCTAAAAGGAAGCGTTGGCAGCAGCTGAGCAGTTATTGCTCTGTACTGCCACGCAGGAGAAACCAGACTCCCCCATCTCTGAGCTGGTACTAACCAGGAGAGCGATTTCTGCAAAACTCAACAGCCTTTATTGTAATTCCCATGGCAGCTGCACTGGAAACACTGGCCTTCCCTCAATTCCACCATCCTTAAAAGAGAACAAAGAATACCTGCCTTTATAAAGACTTTGAAATTCAACAGTTGAAGAGCTCTGAATCATTATCATTTATTTTACTCCTTCTGTAGCTGGTCTGTCTCCATACCCCGCATCCTCTCCTTTCTGCCACCAAGAAGCCTGGACAGATCTGTAGCATTGTTTATTCTAACAAATCACAGCAGGGAATGTTGGCAGGGAATTTGGTGAATTCACAGTGCTAGAATTACTATCAAGGCAAAACTTCTTACAGGACCCATATTTGACACACACATAGTATTTCCTTTTAATAAAAATCAAGCTTTTTAAAAATGTGCTTATCATTACTGAAGAGTGAAGCTAAGCATGTCACCAATGTCTGAAAATGAGGCTGCTTCCAAGATTTTCCTAACACTATCAGTGTAGAACAGGGTTACTTTTCCTCCAAAATATAATTGATACTGCAGAGGCAGGCTAGTATTAGACACTCCTAAGAGGAGAGACACATTTGGAATGCAGGGAACTCCCAACTTTGAAGCAAGAGCAAAAAAGTCATTGGTGCAGTGCTTTATCAGCTACTTAACTTTAGGAAAAGGTACAAAGCACAAAAAGCAAAACCAAAATAAAACTAATGGCTACCATACCAAGCAATAACACCTTGCTCTTCCTAGCTCTCTGTCTATCCACCTGCTTCTTCCTTTCATACGCATTTTTAAGTTCTTCGCGAGCAAGAACATTTTCTTCTCTGTCTTGCAGAATCTAGCATAACACAATCAGAAACAGAGCTACTAGGCACTGCACACACGCACATTAATAATTGTGATTTTCTGTATTTGACCTAGTACTAAAATGCCTTTATAGTGCAGCTGATATACAGGGGGGAAAAAGGAAGAAAAAAGCTTAAAAGGGCTATCAGAAACACTACAATAAGAACAAAGCTTAAACTCATTTTTTCCTTCACTCATAGATTATAGTCAATTCACACTTTGTTCAGCATATTTTACACTCCTGAGCCTGATTTCTGGTAAGTCAGAGAAGTTTTCATGTTTTTAAATGTTGTGATAGTATATTAAAAAGACAGGAGGCAGATGCAATCAAGTTTGCTATTGTACTAAAAACATAACATTTACAGAGGAAGAGGCTGCACCTGGCCACACTTCTGTCACTAGTATGGCCAGTAATTAATTTAGATCATTCCTTATAGTCTGCTGGCTCACAGGAAGATAAGCACCATCCACTTAAAAAGGAAATAAAGGGCCCGTGGACATCTTGCAATTTACAGTGGATTTTCCCATTTTGTAACACATTAGCACTCTGTTTTCTTTCAAGTTCAGAATCTCATGCAAAAACTTATACTCAGCTTCTGGCAAAGCAAATTAAAACACCTAAACCTAGCAAATCAGTGTGAGAAACTGTCCAGAGCACAGGCAATGCTAAGCTCAGTTCCTAAGCTCCTTAAAAAGTCGAGATTCGGTTTACAGACCAAATGCCTCTCAGGCAGCCCGGTTAAGCATTGGAACTGAAGTGTGAGGGATCCATATTCACACAGCTCTCACAGTGACTGATGCTGACAAATATAGAAAGCAGACACTGGTGCCCTGGTAAGTGCTCTAGTAGGCTACAGCCACTGTGAGATTAGGTCTCTGCCTTTCTGAACCACATACCTCCCTTAACACCAGCTCCAGAAACATGTTGCTTTTTGTGGGTGTATACACAGTGAATACACAGCCTGGGAATTCCCTGCCATGGGAAATCAATACATTCTTCTGGCTGTCTGCTGTTTTCATCATCTGATAGACAAAATTCCTGCCAAAATTCACTCCACCCCATCCCCCTCCCCATTTCTACTTAAGGGTAACTGCAGGGGACATGATGAGAAGTTAAGGATGGATAGGTTTCTCAGCTCTAGCACGCTGGGGAAATGAAGGTGGAAATCTTTGCCAGGACAGACTGCTCATAAAAATCTTTAAGGGTCAGTGTCTTGGCTGGAAAAGAATAATACTTTAAATGGCTAATGATATTGAAAACTTTCCAGATCATCAAGTAAATTACTTGTAGCTTTGCATGACAGGGGTCAGTTCCTAAACTGGCCAGGAATTATGGGACAGGTAAGAAACACACTAAGCATGCTGTACTTGCATGGAGTCACTTCAGCCTGCAGCACTACATGATGATCTGTCAGTGTGCACCAAGCAATCCTCCACCTAACCCACACTGCCTGCTGGCAAGGCTGGAATAACAAACTTGTCACTGCTGCAGCAATGGCCTCACAACTAAGGACTGAAACAGCTCTGGTAAAGGCTACCTAGGCTCCCAAGCCCTAGGGACCCTCAAAGCAGAAATACAGTCCTTTTGGCAGAATGTGTTTTGAAAGGAAGGCTTTTGATCAGACAATTTTAGGCTTAAGAACCCCATGAGCCCAACAGCACAGAGAGTGGGACAAGTTACACACACAACAGGGTTTTCATTATTGTTTTTTAATTCATCTACATCTTGGATTGTATTTTTGTACTTCACACTATTTTGCCCTATAAGTTTTCTCTCTAGTTATGTCTTTTCTTCTGAAACTTGGTGCTCTGAAATGTAGAAACAAACATTATGATGTGCAAAACAAAAGGATTTCTTCAAAATTCAAGTATAAAGGATTCATCTGCTTTTTTCAGTGGGACCACCTAATTATGAAGTAATGACATTTTATGGAGTAAGCAAAACACAGGAAGCCAAAAATGTGGGGAATGTGCACATGTAGCAAAATGTAAAAGGAATATACACAGGGTGATAAGGAGGCAGGCACTAGCTAAAACAAGAAGTCTAGAGGCTGGATAGTCCTGGGCTGTCAGAAGTACTTGGGCATGACCGCAGGAAGGTGGGGGAAGAACACAGTCTCCTGATACAGTTTAAAATTAACCTGGATAAAAATGCTAGGAAAGAGTAAAAGAAAATAACCATTCACCACCTGAGAAACAGACTAGGGACACTGCACAGCACTCTTGATTCTCTCCCTGTATCAAAACCCCAAACCCAGCAGTGTGCCAGGACCACAGATCCAGGAAGCAAAGTCTGTCAGCCAGCTTAATACCTTACATGAGCTCAGGGGGAAAAAAAAAAAAAAAAGCTAGCTAGAAGCACTGAGGAAATGAATGCCCTTAGAAATTATTTCAAATTTTCTAATGGAGTATTTTAACACCACTGGAGAAGACTTGTCTCTTTATTTAAACATTAGTTGCTACATATTGATAAATCAATCACTCTTGGTAGATTTGGAAAGACTTAAAAGATATATATTCTCCTGCAAATGTTCCTTTAAAAGTCAGATGGTATTTTAAAGAGCTTCCAGCCTTGGGACTCACAGTGCAGTGCCCTGGAAGACAATTGACATTCTGAGTGACTGGGCTGTGAATTCAAAATCCCAACTCGACCTGCTCAAGTCAGGATTCAAACTCATATATTTTAAAAATAGGAAAGAAAAAAAAAAAAAAGAAAAAGAAAAAAAAGAGTGCAGGGAAAATACTTGAACTCCTGCAGCTCCCCAGTCCAGAATCTCTCTTCAGGTTACAGATGTGATAGGGAATGTGATAGGCTCAGGGAATATCTCTGTACTGTACTCCATATCTGCACGGGACATATTTTGTGATTTGTCATACTAAATACGAATCTCTGTATGGCTGGCAATAGAGCTGACAAGGGATAATTGTTTGTTATGAAAGCCACTACTGAAAATGGAAAGAAAATTTATTATACTGAAGTGCTTTAATTGAATTTTCTATTTTTAATTAAAAAATAAATATTCTAACTTACCTAGCTTTGGATATAGTAACTTCCAGTCATTAGTTGCACTTGACTTTTATGTCTTCTAGGAAAGGCATATAGAATAAGTGGGAAAACTGAGACTGCTATATAAATAGCTTCATTCCTAGCAACTGCATAACTTTTCATTTCAAATCAATTTTAAATGTATTTCCCTCCCTCTCAACAAAAAATCTGAAAATTCTGAATAATACATCTTTTCTCCTAACATTGTTTTCACATTCTGACAAGCCATTATTTTGACAAAAACATTATGAGCAGTTCTTGCTAACAGCACCCACTTTTTCCCCTTCATACCAAGCCCTGCACTCAGCTCAGCATGTGTCTGGGAAGTTCTGCATAGCTCTAGAGATTCATGATGAGGCAACGATGGGTCTCACTCCTCTTTGGCACCAATTTTCATCTCCTTGTTCCACATACAGCTTTTGCTAGCTGGTGGCAAACTGGAAGCCAATGAGAAATGCTGCAGGATTATCCCCAGTTTCTAAATTAAACAGCACAAATTCCCTCACAAGGAGCAACAATAATCTTTCTGCTGTCCACTAGTAAGGCAAGCAAGGAAAAGAACAGTAACACTCCTCTTCACACCTAAGGAGACACTCTGCCTAGGATATAGCTAAAACATGTGGGTGGAAAAAAAATTCACTAGTGAGAGCACTCATTCCTGGGTAGACTGAGCACTCCAGTCTCCCACCCCACACCTGTCAAGAGTACAAAAATAAGTATGGGAGAAACAGAGGGAAAAGCTTTTCTAATCAACACTTACAAGGAAGATACCTGAAGTGCTCGTAATAACCTGGCAGAACGTCTGTTTCCAAATTGCGTTGAGTAACTGAGATTTAGAAGTAACTAATGAAAATGATTACTTGGTACCACAGGCAACAGATGGTTCCTGCAACCTGCCAGTTGCCAGATTCTAGGCCAAACCTCTCCCTCATGTAACTTCATCACACGTTAATTTAACTCACTTTATCTACAGCACCTAGTTATTGACTGACAACATTTTGCTGCTCGGTAATAAGATTCATGCAATAAGCTTCATGTTCTAGCAGTCAGAGTACATGCATGAGTCAAAATAAGGAGGCTCATGACCCGTTTATGTGGCCTTAGGCAAAGTGTTCTTTCAGGGGATATAGCTAGGACTACAGCAGCCACATAGTAAAGTTTAATTAGTGATCATAAAGTGCTCAAACCACTCAAAAAACAAGCTAACGTAAGAGCAACCTATCTTCCGTTATGGCATTAACAGTCTACTCTCAAATTAAGTAAGGGAAGATGCATCTATAAAACATAGCAGATTTTCTTTCATTACTCTTGATGGCTCAGTTCCAAAGAAGCACAGGTTTACCCAGCAGGGAAAAAGGCACGGCAATGGTGGGGAGTGGGGAAGCTTTCATCTGCCTCAACTCCTGACCCTCTTCCAGCTGCCATCTCACTCCACCTGCACCAGACAGCTTTTTCAGAGCACAACACACAGTCGTGGAGAGCTGACATGATCTGCACCTCCCTGGGAACTGCCATGCCCAGCTATATGATACCTCCCTCCTGTGGTACAACATAGGAAACTGGGGCACTCACCTTCCCCATTTAAATACAAATCAAGTGAATCTGTACATTGGCTGCTCTGCGTTTTAAGTGGGAATCACAGCCCAAGTTCATACATGGCTCAATCAGGAGAAATGCTACCCCTCTTTTCCCCCCAAAACTCCCTAAGGGAGAACTCATCTCTGGAGTTCTAAAAACAGGCAGTCAACCATGTGGGAAAAAATGGGTACATTTAACTCCATTTTTGACCAGTGGTCATCTAAACTATCTGAGGCTCAGAAGAAGGGAAAGTGTAAAGTCAGGCAGACTTCTTGTATACAGCACTGCCCAGCACTAAGGATCAGCTAAGTACAACTATTTAAGTTTGCTTTATAAGCTCCTGTATGTTCCTCCACTTTCCTAGGGCTTTTAAAATCCAAAAATAAAGGCAAAGTAAAAAGTCGTGCATCTAACAGAGAATGTCCCCCTGCGCATTTAATTCAGATCTAAATAAAGAGGGAAAGCTACAAATAGCATGCTTGTATATTTAAGTCAGCATTATCAAAAAATAGGAGGTTTTAGATACACTTAATTATGAACATTGTTTAAAAAAAAAGAAAAGCTGCTTTCAAAGCAGCTGGTTTTCAAACATGTGCAATGTGTACAACTGGAAAAAGTAAAAGTGTCTCCACAGTTTACAGGAAAGGGAAGACATACATCACTGTAAACTCCTTTACAGAATCCTTAATGTAGGATTTCCTACAGAATTAAATGAGAAGGGAAAAGGATATGGAAAACCTATGAGTCCACTGTGGTCTTCCGATTACCTCACAACTACAGGCTAGAAGTAGTCACCTGTTAAAAAATACATGTCTATAAAAGTATACAGTTACTCTGCAGCACTGAGGCAGTCTGTTGCCTTGGACTACAGCTCACTCTTGGCTTTCTGTCAGATGCCTCCCAAGAGCATCCTGTACAGCTTCACTATGGCCAACACTGCTCATCCAGGGTAGCAGAATTAGAGGCATTCAAAGTGTATCTCCTAAAATATCTATTCCCAATAGCTTTTTTCAACTAGTGGGAGAAACTAAGATTGCAACTGTACCAAACTACACCTGCCATTTACTACACAACTAGTTGATTTTAAACCACAGGACTGCAGGCTGTTTCATGATGATGAATATAAAATCTGAGTTAACAGTACCATAGGGGCAGGAGTGCATGATTGAGCAGAGGAGGAAGACAATAGTAGTGTTCAGCAGAATATTTGCTATTTAGGTAGGTAGTAGCAATTATTTAAGCAGCAATGTTGGGGAGAAAAAAAAATAAAAGAAAAAAAACCACATCACACTGATTCAATTGATTTCACAGACTATAAGAACAAACGTCCCTTAATCTTCACACCCATAATAGCCAAGAATCCTAAAACCCACAGGGGCATCTTCCTCTTCAGACATTCATCCCCAACAGACTCTGCCACACTCCCCAACAATTTTCTCTGCCGAGAAAATTCTCCTGTTGAAGGTTTTTCCTAAGACATCAGCTAGACACTGGTGCCTCCAGCCATCCCAGCCAGTGCACATCCTCTTTTAGTACTTTCACACTTAAAACACAAGACCCTGCATACTGAAATCAGCCTGTCCTTATTGCAGTAACTTTGCATTAAGAGGGGCTGGCATGTGCTCCCTCATTTCCTCCTCACTGGATTCTTGCTTCAATGCTGTCTCATCCTGCCCATTGCCAGGGTGGAAGTCAGACTCCTGCTCAGTCATTTTACATCCTACTCCTCAACACCTAAACTCCTCAACACTCCTAAACACACATTCACACACTTTTAGTAAAGCCATCCATCTCCTCTCCACTTCAGTTTTCACTATAACCTAAGAACTGGAGGCCACATTCACCTTCTCCAGACCACTGTGGCTTTTAGAGCACTCCCTGCTCTAGCCCTCTTCTCATAAACTGAGGAGTGCCAGCGCTTCCATGCCTCTTCACAGAGATACCAGCTGGAGTCTGGTGAATGTTTTCCGGACTTCTTCTAGGTGGGATGACCAGAACTGCATGGAGGCAGAAGTTGTATCATATTGAGCTGGGAAATTGATGGGGTTTATAATGCAAAAAGAATTAATTTAGAATTAATTTAGAAACAGGAGATACCAAAAAAAAAAAAAAAAAAAAAACCAAGGTACCCCAGGCATACCACTCAGTTCAATCTGCAGTTCCTACTAACCTGGAATTTCCTCTGGTTCATTTATAGATTACATCTTGGAGATGTTCAAGTGCATAACACTAAGCAATGTGATTAGAATTGATCCACTGAGTCTTCTATCCTGCCCCAAGGGAACAATTACACTATATTTTAAGGACAAAATTAAAGCACTTGATTTTCAACCAGAGATCCACAGGTGAAAAGCCATGCTCCCATCCTCGTACTAACCCTCCCAGTCACAAAATATTTGTCCATATGTACCATATAATAACTGTTTGAATACACATTTTCCACATTTATCAAAGCAAACATTCACAAATCTATTCAAGGTGATCATGTGAGGATTTTGGATTGGGGATTTTCTTTTTTCTGTGTTCAAGTAAGAGATTAAGTTTTTTCTTTGACCACAAGCTTTCTTAAACTTGCCAAAGGGTAATGGAACTACTTTCCACCAGTGAAAGAGGTTTTAAAAAAAAATCCTAAGTGGCATAAAAAATTGAGAGTCCTTGGAGAGTCCTTGGGAGAGTAGATTTGGGTATGCCAAAGCTACAGCCTCTGTCAGAGCAGGGTGGGGAAGAAATGTCGAGAAGAGGATAACACGAGGCCTATAGTCTCCTGTAAAATAAGCATTTTTACTCATCATGCTATTAAACATTTTATTATTTCAGTGACTACAATAACCCCATTTCATACTCCTGGGTTGGTGCTTTTTTTCCATTATCAAAATCTGTCCACAATATCAATGGCCCAGAAAAGAAATTAGTTGATTCTCTTTTTTAAGAGCTGTGTTTGACTTTAATTACATTTATACTTGCTTGGGAAATCAGACTTCACTCTCAAGAGGGTAAAAAAGGGGAAAGGGAAGGGGAAAAAACAGACACATAGAGAAAGAAACAGAAAAAGGAAAGACAATAGTGAGTCAGATGAATCAAATTAAAAGTTTCTAACCCTCTATCCCTGAAGCTTCAGCCAATGCCACTACTTATGAATATAAGGGAGTGTGTTTTTTAATTATTTTTAAGTTTTCTTTTATCGGTCATCTATTCAGAAAATTGCTGACATTATTCTTCAAGCAGACATGATTATCAATCATTAGAAAGGGCTTTTGTCTGGAGCTGCTCATAAAATAACTGACGTCTTTCCAAGAAGAGCTTAATGCACACGGATGGTAGTTCAAGAGAGAGGAAAAAAAGAGGCGAACACAGGAGAAGTTTGCTTACTTTTTCTTCAGGGTGGGTTAGCACTCAAGACTGCAAAAACAAAGCACTGTGGTCACAGTGCACAACCAGGGAAGATTCTGCAGAAGTGGGTAAGAAGCAGTTATAACACAGACTGCTCCATGGAAAATGCTCTGGCTTTTTTTATTGGTTCCTTTCATCTTTTATGACTGAGTTTCTCAGTGACACAACACTGAGTTGCTTGTCCAAGTTGTGTCCACGAGTGACAAAATACTTATTCCTAGGTGTCCATTCTACAGATGCTGATCAACACTCAGCAGCATAGTCAAGCCTTCATCTTCCATTCCTTTCTCACTCTCCTGCACTCCCATCTTCCTCTCCTTCCAGCCTTTCATTCCTCTACCCTTGCTCCTTCTCATTCCATTTTAATCAAGGTTCTGTCCTAATTAAAACAAACAAATATGTGGAAGCAATTAACGTCTTGAAGGACGCAGATGGTAGAATAGTGCCATTTCATTATTGCATAAACCTTAACTTGCTATCTCTTCAAACTTTCTGCACTTTAATTAAGCGACGTTACAGGCAAGTTCAATGGGCTCTACAGTAGAGTTTATCCAATTAGCTCCTGAAAAGCTGATGGTGCATGGTGGCAGGCTGAGCATGCTGTGCAGTATGCAGCTGGGAAGGGCAACCCCAGGGCCAAAAGGGACTAAGAACTTCCCTTGCACATGCAGCAGACGGGAAAAGCAATGAGAGAGGATCAAATGTTGGTGATGTGGCAGAAATGTAAACTAACCCTGCCCTACCATGTTCTGGTTGAAGTTTTTCACTGCCCATGTCAGAGGACTCAAAGACCATGAATTCCATATGCACACATTTTAAGGGGCTGTAGTGACTTTCAATGTATATGCCATCTTCCCAGAGACAGGGAGACAGGGAAGGGGTGAAGATCTCAAGCACTTGTCAAAGAAATTACCAATAGTTTTCAGGCCTATTTATTGCCCTACCAACTCCAGCATTCACACTACTCCAATCCTTGGCTTCCATTATACCCCCAGATACAATGGACCGATGAAGAACTGGCAATTAAGTATCTTGAATCATCTAGAAAAATACACCCAGAAACAGAGGGATTCTCTTTTTCCCGTGTGTTTCTGTTTGTGGTCAGTCTGACACTCCTGAGCACAGGCCTTTGCAGATAAAGTAAGCATCAAAGAGCAATTGTGTCAGCGAGGTTCATCCTCTCACTTTGCTCCACATACACATGCCAGAAACGTGGGCAGTCAAAAGATGCAGTGATCCAATCTGCCTCTGCCCTACCACATTCTGGCACATGATATGTTTCTATTCAACACCAGAGAAAAGTGTCTCAAAATCCTACTTGCGAACATCTAATGAAAAAAAACACATAGCATGACTCAGATGGAAACAGCCCTATAGATCCCCAAGTTTCTCTGTACAGAAGAATCTCAGTTCTCTACACCCATATAAGGAAAAATAGATAGGAATAGATAGGAATAGATAGGAATATCCATTTTATAGATAGGAATGCAAGACACACAATTTTTGTGATTCCAAATATCATATGGGGACCATGTGGAGGAAACACTTTTCTGTTTATGTCAACCACAAAGATCATCTTTTTTGTATAACCAAGGTTGGAATATGACTCATGGAGGATTCACGAGTTACAAAGCCAGAGACCATCCCTGGGGGTCATCTAGTCTAAGAACTTCTCTGAATTAATTTCTGTTTGAAGCAGGGCAAAAAAAAAAATCCAATCCTTCCAATCCTGTCTTGAAGATTTCTATTAATGGAGAGTTCATAACAACTCCTAGAACATTTTTTCAGGGGCTAATTATCACAGTTGTTAAAAATGGGCACCTTATTTCTAGTCCAAATTAATCTATTTCAGCTTCTAACCACTTGATCGTGTTATATACCTTAAAATGCTCAAATTGAAAACATTCTATTATAAAAGGCCCTCTTCCCCTCCTCAGGTGTCGTGGTTTGATTCGGCCACATACCTCTCTGCTGAGGGGTGAGACTCGTAGTGTCCTGGCAACTCTTCATTCATCAAAGTTTCAAACTCAAACAAGGAAACCACTAAACACAATACCAAGAATTGCAACCACAGCATGTTATAAATAATATTTTTTTTCCTTGCTGACCCCTTCGTTTACAATTGTGCCATATACAGTGCAAATTTATTCATTGAGTATTTAGTCATGTAAACACACCACATGGAGAAGAGTATTTATTAGCATTATGGGAACAGAAACTCTGAAATTCCTGACTTTGGGTACTTAAATTCTCTGTTATGTTATCACACTATAAGGTGGTATGAAAACACAATAGGATTATAGAATCAGAGAACCATACAATTGTTTAGGTTGAAAAAGACCTCCAAGATCACAAAACTGAACCATTAACCCAGAATTGCCAAGTCCACCATTAAACCATGTCCTTAAGTGCCACATCTACATGTCTTATAAATACCTCCAGGGCTGGTGACTCTACCACTTCCCTGGGCAGACTGTTCCTGTGCTTGACAACCCTTTCTGTAAAGAATTAGTTTCTAATATCCAACCTAAAATCTCCTCTGGTGCAACCTGAGGTTATTTCCTTTCATCCTCTCACTTGTTATTGGGGAGAAGAAACCAATTCCCACCTACAACCTCCTTTCAGGTAGTTGTGGAGAGCAAAAAGGTCTCCCCTGAGCCTCCTTTTCTCCAGACTAAAACACCCCAGCTCCTCAGCTTATTCAGCTTACTCTCTAGACCCTTCTCCAGTTCTGTTGCCCTTCTCTGAACATGCTCCAACACTTCGTTGTCTTTCCTGTCATGAGAGGCCCAAAAGTGCACACAGTACTTGTGGTGTGGACTCATCAGTGCTGAGTATGGAGGGATGATCCTCTCCGTAGTCCTGCTGGTCACACTATTGCTGATACAGACCAGGATGTCATTGGCCTTCTTGGCCACCTGGGCACACTGCTGGCTCATGTTGAGTGGCTGTCTACCAGCATCCCCAGGTCCTTTTCTGCTGTGCAGTTTTCTAGACACTCTTCCACAAGCCTGTAGCACTGCGTGGGGTTATTGTGACTCAAGTGCTAGACCCAGCACTTGGCCTTGTTGAACCTCATGACATTGGTCTCAGTGCATCAATTCAGCCTGTCCAGATCTCTCCGTAGAGCCATCCTACTCCCCCCCAGCAGGTCAACATTCCAGTCAGCTTGTTGTCATCTGCAAAGTTACTGAGGGTGTACTCAATCTCCTAATCCTGATCATCAATAAGGATATTAAACAGAACTGGCACCAGTACTGAGCCCTGGGGAACACACCTGTGACTGGCCACAAGCTGGATTCACCATCATTCACCACCACTCTCTGGACCTGGCCATCCAGCCAGGTTTTTATTCAGTGAAGAGCACACCCATCCAAGCCTTGAGCAGCCAGTTTCTCCAGGAGGATGCTGTAGGAAACAGTGTCAAAGCCTTTCCTAAACTCTAGGTAGACAGCATCTACAGCCTTTCTCTCATCCACAAAGCAGGTCACCTTGTCACAGAAGGAGATCAGGTTGATGAAGCAGGACCTGCCTTTCATAAACTGGCTGGCTGGGCCTGATCCCCTGGTTTTCCTGCGCATACCACATGATGGCACTCAAATGATCTGCTCCATAACCGTCCTTGGCACTGAGGTCAGGCTGACAGGCCTGTAAGTTCCCTGAATTCTCCTTCTGGCCCTTCTTGTAGGTGGGCGTAATGTTTACCAGCCTCCAGTCAACTGGAACTTCCTCGATTAGCCAAGACTGCCTATAAAGGATGGAAAGCAGCTTGGTAAGCATTTCAGCTGGCTCCCTCAGTACCCCTGGATGGATACCATCCATTCCCATAGATTTGTATGTGTCCAAGTGGTGTAGCAAGTCACTGATCATTTCCCATTGGATTTGGGGAACATCATCCTCATAATATTCATTCTTCATTATCAACACAATATTGAAATAATTTGATATGTATATGCAGTCTCACACTAGAAGTGCATTTATATGTAACCATTTTACTTCTATCTTTATTTAAGGCATGTTCAGGTTCCTAGGTGAATTATTACATACAACTACACCATGTTGAGAGAAGACACTCATGTTTGGATCCACATACTATCAGGAAAAGTGCTGCACTATCTATAGAACCTAGTTATTGTCTGACAATATTTTACCCTCAATTACACTAAAGGAGGACCTACTTTACCCTAAGAGTATTGTCTGTCTGGTTATTTGACCTCATAAATCAATTTGGCCATGCTATCACATCAGGTAGATGCTTAACATAGATGCACTAATAGGAAGCAACAGCATTCTGGCTTCTGAATTAAATCTGACTTGGCTAGTTTACACCTTAACCCCATCTACAGGGCTGAGGAAATTCCACCAATGCCTCTAGAACAGGAGTTGAGTCCATGTTGCCACAAGAACCAACATCCATCATCCGTGCCATGAAAATGAGATACTTCTTTGCGAACACCACATGAGCTAAGAGAGTTTGTGCAGACATTTAAAACGTGACAGTTGTGTGCTAAGTCTTAACATATTGATCTGCACACAGATGTGGTATTGAGTTGTCTTACAGCAGGACTCAGAGGTCCTAACATACCTGAGACTTGCCTCCAGCCATCATATCAGACACTGGTTAGACCTGCGCTGAAACAGCACATGCTATTCTGATCACCTGTACTCAGGAAGGAGGAAGCCAGACTAACCAACTTTTGAGAAAGCCTCTGAGAATGAACCAGACAACCATGAGCCTAATTCACAAGAAAAGACTAGGACAACGTGGCACTTTTAACCTAACAAGATGAAGGCCAAGAGAAATGACTGCTGTCTATAATTGCTTTAGGGACAGGGAAGAAGAGAGATTTATTTTAGCTGAAGAGCAATACTGGCACCAGAACAAGGGTGTACAAACTGGCTATAAGTGTACACTGGGAATTACAATAGCATTTCTAACAATCAGCAGACTGAAGTTCTGAAATGGTCATCCATCCAGAAAAGCAGCAGATATCAAAAAACTACTGGGAATTATTTTCATTAGAGATATGCAGCTGCGTGCCATAGAACTCTGGAAGTCCTCTGCAGTTCCATGTTCCTACCCTGATCAAGGTAAATACTGCTAAAAAAACATGAGAAAACACAGTCTGAGGTCCAAGGAGTCAATAAATATTTGAAAGTATTTAAGACAGAGCAGAAGAATGGTGAGGGAGAGAAACTGTCCCCAATTGTACTGTTCCCAAGAATGTTTCAACTCTCCAAAATAGCTTCACTATATATGAGTGTATGCTGGAGGTCATACAGCTTCCATTACACAGACAATTGGAGTAGATCATCATAATGGCCACTTCTGGCCTTAAAATTCATGGATCACAAGGCAAGGTAAAAATAATAGAACATCAACAGAAAACCTGAAATTTTACTTCCATTCACTCAGCACTTAGAATCTGACAGTGGATTCAGATCTCAAATGTTTTCCTAGCCAGGTGTTGCAGTTTAACCCATCAGGCTCTCATCATACAACTTGCTTTCCAAGGCCCAAGACTGTGTTTTGGGCAGTGGCATGGGGCACAGGATGTATTTCCAGCCAACTTGTGGTTGCTTGCACCATTGTAAGGACATGACGCTTGCCTTGGTGCATCTGAGAGTGTGCAATATAATCAGTCTACCAGACCTCCCCATATTTCTATTTCAGACACCATCCGTCATGCCAAAGAGGCTTTAACCACTTGACCTGCTTAATTGCAGGTATGTTTCACGTTCATGGATGACCTGTGCACAAGTGTCCATGGTCAAGCCCACCTCTCAGTCACAAGCCCACCCATACGGTGCATCTCTTCATTGATGACCTGAGGTGTCATAGGCCCACTAAGCTAGAAATAATTCACCCTTGTGTTGCCAGTCCAGATCAATCTGAACTACTTCAGTCACAGTTCTGATGTTCTTCAGTGGTCTGACTCTTTGGTACATGAGCATCTGCGGGACATTCTTTTACAACTAGGTTCTCTCCCCAGGCACCAACATCTTTCCATAAACCAGCAGCCCGAGTGTGTTTGCCCCTGTGCTGTCAATTGCTCTGCTTCCATTGCTTCCATAGCCTCACCCACAAGCCATTTGCCACCATCAGTGAGTCGGTACAGAGGTAGAGCACTGGCCACTTTTCTCATCAGCAGTGTTTAAAGCTAGCTGAAGGGCCTTCAGTTCTGCAATTGCCCCCAGATCATCTGTATCTCCAACTCCAAAAGCCTACGGGTTGACCTTGAGTCTCCCCTGGTTCTTTCTGCCAGAAGTTCCAGGTAGAGCCATTCTCCACAGCTGCCATGTAATATAACGCATATTATTTTTTTAGATCTTGTTCTCTCTGGACTGGCCTAATGGCTACTGCATGAGCTATCTATTCAAAGGCATTGGTTAGGGCCCCATTTGGAACTGTTCTTCTTGCAGGTCACTTGATAGAGAGGGCTGACAATCAGACCATAGTGTGTGTTACTGTGACCAATGCACCAATATGGGAATGACAAGCACATGTTCTTCAACCTGCAGCAATCCCACAACAGAAAGGTTCTCTGAGAAACTGGGCAAGGTTCTCCCATCTCCAAGGCAGCTATACAGAAAGCTCACTGGTATCCTTTTGGGTCCTTGAAATACCCTCTTCTGAAACAGTCTATGCCAAGGATGGACAGAGCCCCTGGATGAGTCATAATGGGGTGCTTTTGCCACTCATTCCCAGTTAGGCTTACTTCAGCCTCCAGTGCAGTTGGCTGCTGGGATACCCCCTATCACTCCAGAAATACAGGCAGGTTCTGTCCCTCTATACCTTGATGGCATTACTGTAGACTGTGCACTAATGTCCACTAGAGCCTTACACTCCTGTGAGTGTGACATGCCAGGCCATCAAATCCACACAGTGAAGGAAACCCACTTGTCCCCCTCCTCCACCTGGCTAGAACCCTTCTGGCCCTGGTCATAGTATTTGTTAGGCAATTCTTGTAAATACAAATCAGAAGCCTCATTATTAAATTGAAAGTAAGATCAGCCCTTCTGTTCTGAGAAACTGCCCACTGGAAACTGGAGCAGAAATTTTCCTGAAAGAACTCCCTTCTGTGATTGTTTTTCCTTGCAACTCACATATCTGTGCCTCTAGGGTTGAGGTAGATTTTCCACCCCACTTCTTGCTGTCTTCCATGGTCATGCAGGTAAAACAACAGGTGGCCCATGGTGTGTACCCACTACATTCTCCATCTTGAGCAGGGAAATACTCCTAATAGCTGAGATACTGGCCCATAGAAGTGGCAAGTAGAGCATACCCTCTTTGAATTGGTGGAACACTAGGGACAGTTTCTCCACAGCTAAGACACAGGGCAAATAGGAGGAAGAGAGACTTTCCTTGTATTGCTGGAATTGGCCAGCCAATGCATTCACCATTTGCCCCTCTCTGTCTTTCCAGGTCACTACTGCCAATGAGTTGGCAAACAACAATGGTGTGCTCCATACACACCTTCACCACATGGGTTGTGTATGCTTGACTTCATTGAATCCTTGGATAATGCTCATCATCCAGGTCATCATAAATCACCTCCAGCACAGCTAAATTACCTCAGGTACTGGATATCACTCTCTGTGGTGGCCCATTTGCCTGGGTGACACATAATATATTCCTTGGATGGATACATTTCCTTCTCACATCCAGAGGCAGAGGGCTTGTGCCTCTCTTGCAATCACCTTGTCAATGCCCCTTTCCTTAGAAAGGGATCCCAGCTGCTTGACCTCCCCACTTCTCATTCCAGGCTACTGGCCCCATTATCCCAGGCCTGGAGCAGGCAGGTGACAACATGGTTACCTCAACAATGGCTGAAATCTTTTTGCCTATCTCACAGCTCTTTCAGGGATAAGGATCAAGTAAATTCTGCCTCTCCCTTCTCCTAGTCTCATGATGGTGCTTCTTTGGAATAGCCTCCCTCATCCACTTCTTCCTTCTTTCCCTTCTCATTAGCAGTTTCTACCCGTACGACATGAGCTGATTCTTGCATCCAGTATTTCTTCTTGTGTATAGGGGCAGTTGATACCAGCACAGGTTGGTTCTTTCATTTAGCTGCAGGGCCTGTCACCAAGGTTGGAGTAGCTGCAGAGACTGTTGTTTTGTCATCAGATTCAGAAACCTTCT
The DNA here is from genome assembly GCA_038380795.1 of Pyrocephalus nanus. Classification (NCBI taxonomy): domain Eukaryota; kingdom Metazoa; phylum Chordata; class Aves; order Passeriformes; family Tyrannidae; genus Pyrocephalus; species Pyrocephalus nanus. Next base: position 41,807,619 of record CM076265.1, on the reverse strand, counting down.
CTTCCCCTTGAGGGTACTGAACAAGGCTCAGTGGGCAAAGGTCAGGTCTCAGCATGTTGCAGTGATTTGTGTCTCTCTGGAATTGCAAGGGTGGCAGCATAGTTTTTCCAAATGTTTTACTAGTTTTTCAGGATTCTACACTTGTTGAGGGGTGAAGTTTCAAAACACTGGAGGTGCCCACTGTTATAGGAACTTGCCCATACTATCCCATACATCCTTCCACTCATGACTATCCAGCCTCAGGGCAGATCTCTGAGTGCCATTCTTAAATAGTTGTTTAATCCTAAACAAGATCAGAAACACATTCAGGAGACACAGCAACATGAACATGTTAGTCTGAATATCCCAAGGATATTAAAAATTCTCAAGAGCTATTGTAACTAGCCTGGAGGAGAGGGGGAAGGTGAAGAGACAGGGGAAAGTATTTCCCCTTCTCTCTCCCCATAGATTGGCTCTCTGAGGAGAAAAGGTAAAAAGTGTAATTATTAAAATCTCAAAGTACAGAGATGATGGCAATGTGGAGTACAAACACCATATTTGTCTCATGACCAGTAATTTTATCATAAGCCAGTGTTACTCAGTACAGTAAAATTAAACCAGCCCTCAGAGATAGTAACACAACAGGGAATATATACAGCAAGTAAGGTGTTACACAACACAACTCTGAAACTAAGCACAACGCCTATGAGAATAAATCAGCATTGTGACCAGTGACTACTAAACTAACGTAATGAATTCTTATAACAAATTTGTTTTAACATACTCTGGTCAGAACCGTCTTTATCTCAACCCTAAGTACCCCACATGGGGCACCAAAAAGGACTGTTGTGTTTTAAAACGGCAGACAGCCAAAGACCACAGAGCCACTTCCTCAGTTGGCTGCAGTGGGATGGGGGAGAGAATCGGAAAAAAGGTAAAAGTCTTGAGTTGAGATAAAGATAGTTTAATAGAACAGAAAAGGAAGGGGAAATAACAACAATCATAATGGAGAAAGAATATACAAAAAAAGTGATGCATATGCAATTGTTCATTACCCACTGGCCAATGCCCAGACAGTCCCCAAGCGGCAGATTGACACCTCATGAGCCAACTCCACCTGGTTTTATTGTTCAACATGATGCCATATGGTATGGAATATCTCTTTGACCAGCTGGGGTCAGCTGTCCTGGCTGCCTCCCCTCTTGGCTTCTTTTGAACCCCCAGTGTACTCACTGGTGGGGCAGAATGAGAAGCTGAAAAGTCCTTGACTTAGTGTAAGCGCTGCTCAGCAACCACTAAATCAGTGTCTCAATCAATATTTTCATCCTAAATCAAAAATACAGCACTATACAGTTGAAACCAGGACACCTAGAAACGCAACTCTGACCTAAGGCTCATGTAAAGGTAAACTGTAAACTTCGGAATCTATATTAGGTAAGAGCCCAGGGACACCTTCACAGCACTCATTTTTCCATTTCTTGGTCATCATTTAAAATGATCTGGAGAAATGTCAGTCCCTAGATAAGGAACAGACAATTAGAAGTCAAAGGTGCAAGTAAATACAGTAAATATAGTTTAACATTAGGAGAAGGGGCAAAAAGCACTTACTCTAAGAAAGAATGAACAGACTGTGTATTCTATTTGCTGTCTTATGGACAACTTTCAAGAAATAATCATGCATAATCTTAACTATGACTTTTAGAAGCTCATCATAGGAACAAGCTAGACACAATCCCTGCCTCACTAACATTTCACCTCCTACAACTATGGTCCATCTTACCAACTGCTCAGTGCAGTAAAAATTGGGGGTAAGAGAGTGCTCTGCCCAGCACTCTCTTCAACAGGCCAGCCCTGTCCACTCTGAGGATAAAATACATTGAATCCCGTAAAAAACAAGAATACAGTGATAGTTGAGCTTCATTTACAAAATGACCCCAGAGAAGTGCAGTCTCTAATGTGGACAAAGTGAGCAAATCAATCAGAATGGGCAATGGCCAGAGCACACATGTGACATTATTCAGTGCATCTTTCTTTTTGAACTCCCAGATGAAATTCAAACCTTTCTTGCCTAAAGGTAACCAAGGAGGGCACAAGGGAGTGCTGACTCCTACAGCAGAATTTACAAGCACACAAGTCCTCTGTGTGGCTGAACAGATGCCAAGTCAGTCTGAGAAGAAATATGAGGATCTTCAAATGAAAGAGAGTATCTAAAACCTGCACAAACCAAATATTTATGGTCTATAAATATACACAGGCACATTCCTCCTCCTTTCTCCACAGAGGAGAGACTCCCACTACAAAGTGTCTTGCAACATGTCAGACATACTGACAAAGCAAACAGAAGTTGTTTTTTTTTCTCTGCTCTGCATAGCAAGGCCGTGTTCTTTATTCCTGCTCCCCTGGTATTTATCCCTCCCTTTCTCCTCCATCTTATGCCTCGAGCCAGAGGCTTGTCTGCTGTCTCTTCATATTGGAAACATGCAATCTTGTTTGGTTTAAAAGGTCAATCACAGCTTGTTTGTATGAAGTCTCTGATGCAAAAATCTCTTACTGTAAGTTAGGAAAAATACTGGAGAAGAGACAATGCTGGATGGAGGACTGTGAGGTCTGGGTAACATATTAGGGGCACAGACACACAGTTAGGGCACTGTGGCTTACGGAGGCAGCGCCCGTCAACTGCGGAGCTCATGGGTGCTATGTTCTTGGTCAATAGCAAATAATCCAATTCACTTCAGCTCATAATAAGAAAGGCTTAAGCCAAATGAGGTTACCTTATATTCATCATAAGCTGAAAGTGTCCACAAGGATGGTGACTATCAGACCAACTGATGTCTCATACCTTAATTAATCTAAAGCAATTGACTCTGTGTCACAAAGTTTAACTCCTCAGTATCAGGAAAACCAACACAATCTCTGTTTTACAGATGTAGAATGGATAAAGCTATTAAATGGGTGATCATACAGGCCAGGACATTTTAAAGATGTACTGTAATTACTTTGAGAGCTTTTTCTTTAATACATATAAAAAGCTTTACATTAATTTAATGGCAACAACTATCTTTCAAAATAAACTGGGCATAGCATATACTGCCACTACCTAACTCTACCATTCGGCAATACTGAACTGTTTGTCATAACCTCTCTACAGATAACAGAGAAATTCAATGATCAAAAGTTGTCCAAAAACGAAATAGTGAATCCTATTCCCCACCTGCTTTGCCGATTTTATATTATATAGCTACAAACTACCCACCACTTCTTTCAGTTTAAAACAAAAGTTTGCAGTTGGTTCCTCTTTCCCTGGCCTGACAAGGAACTCTCACTGCAGAACTATCTTCTATCATGTTGATAGTTGATGGTACTGCTAAGGCAACTCCACGAGTGTTACCTCTTGGCCTGCATCAGATGCTGTGAGGATGAACATCGTCCTCTGCCATGGGAGGAGACTCTGAACCCCAGAGCTGAGTACCAGCAGTAAAAAAACCCATCAGGAAACACAGTAAGTGTTCCCTCATGTCACATGCCCTATAAACTACTTCATGTCCACATTTCTATGCTCTCTGTGCTGCAGGCCATGGAATTAATTTCCTCCTTCCTCCTCCTCTTGATTTTCAGAATAAAAAGGACCAAGTTCCTTTTCTATTCCCAGGCCTGCCCTTCTGCCATCTTCCAAAGCAGTTGTTTTCCACAGCATAGCCAGCCATCCTGGCCACTCCAGAATCTTAAGTGAAAACCTAAACAAAACACAAACTCCATCAATTCAAAGACTAAAACCAGGGTTTGCTTCTAACTGGGTTCAAGAGGGACCAGCTCTTGGTACATTATCTCCAAGTTATTGATGGTCTTTTGTAAATCACTTAAGGATTCCACTCTGTTCTGTCACTTGAGAGTTACAAGATCATCAATAACCATAGAAAATAATGTACCCTAAGAGAGGCCAGAGCAGAACCTCTTTCTCTGAAATCTTTCTTTACCCATGTAGTCTGTGGTGAACTGCAGCACGAGTAGCTCAGTAGTACAGGCTTCATCTGACACCCACGCACCAGTGAGGAGCAGCACTCCTATTCCATAAGTCAGCATGTTCACTCTATAAGAGAAAAAAAATTCCCCAAGAAAAATACTACCGTTTCATTTTCCTTCTGTGGGAAAAAGTGCAAGTCCCTGTCCTGTATAATCAGAGACAGCCTTGGAGCAAACACCCACGTAGCACCCTGCTGCTATTCATTAATCGCTCCGGCAGCTCGCAATGAAATCCCAAGGGAAATTTTATAGCCTTTCCATAACTCTACACATCTGCTGGAACACACCTCTAACAGACACACACTACCAGATCTTGGAGAACTTGGTTCCTGTGGAATATCAGAGAAGTACCACACACACCTGCTCCCACAAGAGACCTGAAGTAGAAAATCAGTGACCTCCACTTACAGCACATGGTGAAATACAACCATACAAACTATCCTTGCTTGCAGAGGGTATTGATATATTTATTACACAATATATCTCGTGAAATTCCAGTGAGGTATATGACATTCAAGGAGAAATGCTTTGGTAGCTAAATATCAGCCTCTAAGAGCAAAGCAGCCAACAGGGTGCAAAGAAACAAAGTAGAGATGTTCATTACTCCACCAAGACAGCAGGAAAAGCCCAAAGACACAGCTGCAGCAGAATACAGATCCTCCTCAATTATTGTTGTTGTTCTCAGATGTACACAGTTCTAGTGTACAGAGCTGGAGGAGGAAGGTGACTAATATTAGCCAAAGAATTAGGGGAAGTAAGGGAATAGTCAGCACTACTTAAATCAGAAGCAATTTTCACTGGCTTTAGTAAGGCTAGAAAGTATTTTTTTATCTTAAATTTTTTATTAGATACCCAAGACAGAGTACATTTTATATTTAAAGACACCAATAAGCCCCAAAGATAGAATTTTGAGCTGCTCTTTTTTCCTGAAGTTTAACCTGGGTCTTTCTGAAAGACAGGGGAACTTCCTCTATATTTTGTTGCAATTTGGAGCACAGGACAAAGCCTCAATGATGTCTACACCACTGCAGATGCAAAGTACGACAGAAACTCACACTTTTCATCTCCAGTCCAGCATCCTCCTGTTCTGGTTCAGATCAAGCCTCTGTGTCCTGTTTCAGAGACTGAGATTGTAGGTAAAGACATAAAACCTGGTTAACTGTATTAACTTTACAACATCATGTCATGAAATGTCATCTCAGTTTCCAAGCCTGTCAGTTTATGCCACAGCCCTTCTAGCCTGGGTTCCTCTTGCTCTTTCCATCCAGATGTGCACTGCAGGCAGCAGCTGTTTTGAGCTACCCACCTTACCTGCGCACACGCACTCTAGAACAATATGAATATTACATGTAGCAGTCTTTGTAGTAAAGGATATATTAGTCCTATATTTTTAATGTCACTTTTAATACGGCTATAAAAAGACTCTATGCAAAAGACTGGACTATGTATTTCTGTGCTGTATGGGAATAGGGTACCAAGCGAGAGACATGGCAAGTGGGAATGCTCCCCATGGCAGGTGCAGCAGCCTTTGGCAACCACCATCTGGATGGGGTCTGTAGAGAATTCTGTAAAACTCACCTTCCTACAAGCACCACAGATAGTTGAGCCTATAGGATTTTTACATCTCAGAAGGTTTCCACTAGGATATCATACTAGAAGTTCTGGTGAATGCTATCCCTCACAGTGAGCGGATTACATGCTGTTCTTCAATTTCTCTGTAACCACTCAAAAATGTGACATCTTTACATCTCATTGTGCCCTCCTACAGCTCATACTAGAGGGCCAGAAGGAAGATAAATGCCTGCCAGAATTTTTTCACAAAATTTGGATATTTAGAGCCTTTTCTTATATTTTTTCTTACTTCCTTCAAACTAAATTAGGGCACAAGAAACAATAACAGCTTCACAAATTTATTACCTGCCTCTGCATTGTCCCTGTTACTGTACTTCAGTTCTGCTCTGAAAAGACTTATCCAGCAGCAAAAGAACATTTAACCTCCATGATCTTTGCAACTTGTTGTTTCTTTTAGATAGCAGATGTGTGAAACAAGAAGGACTGGGAGTATGTTAAAGCATGGTTAACTGAGATTACTTCAAGTCTTCTTCCCCCTGGCATGACATGCCAAGAGTGTCATTCCAGTAAGAAGCAGGGTTTCCCAGCACCACTTCTGCTAAATAACAGAGAAACTTACCTGGGAATTAGGTCATTAAAACAGAGGGCCTGACTCGCAATGAGAACTGGATCAATAAGTGACCTTTGACAGATTGGAGCCACTGATCAATGATTACTTTTTTATTAAATGATTATTTTCCTGTGCCAACAGGGACTTCTTCTCTCACACACAGCATTAACATTAACCTTTGCTGCACAAGGATTAAAGGAGACGACACCACAGAGAACTGTCAACAAAGGAGTGAGTAGTAGGGGAAAAGACAAAACAGAAGCTCTGCCCAATTTCACCATCACTCCTCCACCCTCCTCCACTCATACCTAAGCACTGGCAGGTCAGTCTGAGAGAGAAGGCAGCACTCAATACAATTAAAAAGGCTGAGAAATGAGGGATAGCTAGTGAAGGCAGATGGGGCAAGATGACACACAGCATGGCCATAACAACATAAATAAATTAGCTACAACACCACAATGAAAATCAAGGAGTACAATTCAAAAGGAAGCTGTGCTGACCCACAGCTCCCAGGACCTTAACTGATGGCAAACACAACCTGAAGCCTTTTTATTTCACTGTTTGGCTCCATCCCAAAACACTTCCACTTCTATCCATGCTAACCTGTTTGTCTTCACAGCATTTGCTCCTCCTGAGTGGATATTATCAATAACACCAATATGTGAGAGCTATTTTGTGATATGGGAAAAAAGCCCTTTAGGGAAAAGCACAGCTCATCAAATGTTCTTTGCCTTGGACTTGGGTTCAATCTTAACTCAGGTCTCCTGGGGTGACCCTGTACACTAATCAGGTGTGCCCTCTGGCACTGGGCCCACAGCCTAAAGACCAGGTGGAAAAAGTTTTTCAAACCTTAAACAGACGAAAAACTGCAAGCATGACACAGGAACACAGATGGCAGGGAAGCAGCTTCTTTCTGCTTTTGACAGTGGTATGCTCCAATGTGGCTTTTACTATCAAGGTTTTGATGATTTCTCCATATACTTCTTAGATGACATATCATGTCACAGGAACTGGAGGGAGGATCCTGCATTTTCTTCTCAGTCTAACTGCATTATTCCTTGTAAGTGTTGCACCATAGGCCCCAGTGAAGCAGTATGTCTTTGTCTTGGTACAGTGTCAAGAAACCAAGTGTCATTTGAGCCTCAGATGAGGACAACATGCTACAGGCAGCATGGCCCTCAGCAAAAGGAAGCATTTGGCTAAAGAGAAAAACACTGAAACCATAGAACAATACAAGAAGTATCTAGTCCAACTTCATGTCATACATCTTGCAAATGTATAATTCACCACCATATATTTCAACAGTTGACACCCAAGAAAAGGTCACACAAATTCAAAGAGTCTGCCCTCTCTCTAAAAGGAGCAGGAGACATGCTCAGCTGAAGTCTACCTCATCTAGCCATTATGAATGCAAAAGCAGCTGCACTGATGGCAAAAATGCATGCCCTGTTCCCTGTCGTCTGGGATAATCAGTTGTTAATTCTTTAAGCCACTAGCTTGATGTATGAACCAGTAATTCTGCATAAAGCCTCCCTGTCAGAATACAGTGGATGCTATCTTCAGAAGAGACACTTACTGCCCTCATCGCTTCACAATGGTTTTAGTTTACACAGAAGGAAAAGCCATATGGAAGAAATAGAACCATGCCCAATAAATCAGAGAAAAATAAGACAGCACAGTGCTAATTATTATCAACAAACAGATCTCAATTGTTAAGGAGGGGTTGGGGAGCCTCACCAACTACTTCGTACAGAAAAATCCCACCAGATATGACAAAGCTCTCCAAGCTGAAGAAGGTAGTATGCTCTCAGGTCTTTCCATAGTCTTCCTTCAAGAACACATTTCTTGGTACTGTAGGCCTCATTTCTTTCAACATACATACTCGCTGGTGTCTTCAAGGTCTCAGTCTGTATGTACAGTGTTCCCTTGCATTCCCAACTTCTTCTCCTCCCTCATCACAGAAGAGAAGGGAGGGATCATAAGTAGACCTCATATTTTAAATTTACAGAATTGTTGTACCAACTAAGCAATTGCATCATACACACTATTTCCAAGTCATTCCTATTTTGTGCTTCCCTTTCATCCTCAGCAGAGTTGCTGGGCCTCACTCCTTTCTCACTCTCGTACCAATTCCCAAGAAGCAAGCCTCAAACACCTCATCACAGCCAGCAGGCAGCACCAGCCAAGAGAGCTCCCCAAGAGAGCTTCCACTGTCGCACCAAAGCAGAGAAAGCTGAGCTCTTCCAAGCGTAAACACAAGCCCCTCCCTCTCCATCCACAGAAGCCAGGGAAGGGATGAGGATACACAGTTTCAGATTCTAGCCTCAGGCTGGTCATTTGCTTGGAGGTGTGATTTTAATTCCTAGTTTTAACAGAAAAAAATGTAATCAGGGACTTTGAAAAGCAGTAGCATCAAGAAGAAAAGTGGCAAGAGTCTGTATAAATCTTCTTGCCGAGTCCATACTTACCCCAGAGAAGGAAATGAACCAAGAACAGATGCAGCTAGTCCCAGAAAAGAGCTGGCTGCAACAGATGTTCCACATAAGAGCTGCAGAGACCCACAGTGGGAAATAAAGGAGTAACACCATAGGAATGGTATCTGTAGTCCATACCTGGGGCTGTGCACACAATATCCTCCCTTCCCAATTCATACTTCCTTGCAGAAATACTTCTTCCAGTTGCAAGCTGCACATTGAGTCCTTCCCAGAAACTTGAGCAGACTAGTATTTAAAGATGAGATGGGATGAAAGCAGAAACATTATCCCCTTATCCCATACAAACTTGCACCCTTCTCATCTTTTCACAATGCTTTTCCATGTTCTTCATTTCCTGCAATCCCCTGTGTAGCTGATCCATGTGTTTCTTCTCAATGTGAATTTTTAGCCTGTCCAATAATTTCCGTAGTCCACAATGATACAATTCCTCAAATCTTTTCACCATGGACACAGAAAATATATATATATATATATATATGTATATAAACAAACAAAAGTGAGTAGGATCAAGGCTGTTGATAATCACAGAATTAAAAAATTGGCATCTTCTTCCCTAGAAGGCTTTAAAATTCAGAAACCTGCACTTGTTTTTAACAGATCTTACACTGATCTTAAGCACATTCAAAATTAACAAAGAAACTACAAAACTTTTTTGGTATTTGTCTTGGATTCCTAAATAAGTTGACACTGGCAAATTATAGTCCATTAAAGGATACTACCAATTGAAAGAAATCATCATTCTATTTGAGTACTTTTTTATTTGTTATTGTTACAAGCAACACCTAAAACTGAAGGATTAGAAGGCAAAAAGACTTTTATCTAAGTGCTTACTCCATGCATGTGACAGCAGTTTGTGTCAAGTCAGTTTTACTGTTTCTCTTGTAAGCAGTCAGATACCCTTTTAGTTCAGCTGGATTAGATCCCTACAAATAGGCAAGGAAAAATACATATGGAAATTTAACTGCAGAAACTCAAATATTAGCAAGTGAACCTAAAGAGAACACTTTTTTTTCAGCTAAGTAAAAATGAAGCTGCTGCACACTCCTTAAACAACACACACACACACACTGAAAATCCTCTGCCTCAAATAAACACACATTTCCCATCAGGCACAAAAACATGTTCAACATTTAACAGACAGTGTCAATACCGGTTACAGTCTTTTTCACACACTCTACCCTAGAACCATGAGACATTTATGATTCATTCTGCAACCCACCTCTACAATCACACACCTAGGAGGAAGGCATATTGAATGTTTTGGGTGTTGTTTTTACATCAAAGAATAAAAATATTAAAATTCTTGCATTTCTTTTGGGATTTTGTTCCTCCTCAAAAGGAGTCTTGTCACTTAATTTTTCTCTTCTGCATTTCCCTACACTTCCCCCACACCCAACCCACTGCCTGACATTCTTTTCCTTCCCAGAGATTGTCTCCTTTCCCACCTTGCACCTTCCAGACATTCCCTCCAGTACTGCTTCCTGGCTCTCCCCTCACCTTTTCTGTGCCAAGTCAGCCAGGCTCCTGTGCAGATGTCAGTGGGGTGAGCACACCCATGAAGCTCGGTTAGATGTACACTTCATTAAAAAAGCTACCTTCTGCTCTCTTTATTCACACTCTTCATTCAAAAGTCCTTTTCCCTCCCAGCCTCTTCTAATTTCCCTATATCCTTTTGCCTCACTGAAAGCTTTGCATTCTTTTTTCTGTTTCTATTTCTTGCTTTTAAAACTTCCTTTTTCTTACCTATCCTCCACCTACTTCCTTTGGAGTCTTTTGCTACCAGGCTGTCATCTGTGCTGTTAGCCCCAACCACATCTCCAGTACCTCTACAGTTAAATAATTTATTAGGCTCCATTTTCACTTATTTTCCCTATTTGCTCCTTTGAGTTCTAGCACTGCCAGTTCCCTAATCACACAGACACCAAACCTATACCCTGTCTCCTCCTTCTCTCAAATAGCACAATCTTTCACTGGAAACTGACTGCTCATATAGGATGCAATTACCAAACCTTTTCGCAGGGGCACATGATGATGTGCCACTGTTAAGACGTTGATTTACTATGAACTGATTGGAAGAGATAAGTGAAGCCTTGATAATCAAGTCTGACTCCTTTTGCAGTTTAGACAAAAGTTTTGGCTGACTGTTCTGGAGCAACTTATCCCCAGAAACATAGGAGAAAAAAGATTCATCTTGAGATATTTTAGTTGTGGACAGGACTCAGTAAAGACATGGAGAAGGTTTAAGGCAAAAGGAGTCAACCTCAGCAGCCAAATATCAGAGCAGCCTTTTAACTCTTCAGAGTTCAAACTCTACAGTCAGCAGGGAACTGATGGAAAAAAGGCAACTTTCCAGTTACTTGAAGAAGCTAAGAGCAAAGAGTCACAGGGTTGGCATTTAAGATGCTAAGAGTTTCACCTGGAAACATAAGAGGAGAGTAGCACCTGCTCAGTAGGCTGCTCCATAAGGCACACCAAGGGAAAAACCACACACACACACACACACACACACACCCAATCTCCAAGTTGCGAGTCAGGATGGAGCCTTTCAAATTCTGATGCATAATACTCAACATAAAAGTTGCTTGCAGTGACCTGTTGCTTCCACACCTCATAGGAAGGTTGCCTATAGCATCACCCCCAAACTTATGGCAGGTTGCACTGCGATATCACATGCTACCCAGCCAGATGCAAAAGGGTGTGTGTGCAGGTTGCAGAGGAGAAGGCAGTCAGAGAAGTGAACATACAGGCAGCAGTGATTGAAAACTCTGAAAGCCTAAGGTCTCTGCAAATGCCTGAGTTAAAAGCAGAGGCAGACTCCCAGATTGATTATGCATGCACGCCACTGAAAACACAGGCTGCTAAAGTGCCAGAGCCCTGCTGGATAATTTATAGGCTGGTGTTAGTATTCACAGAGCGGTGGGCAGAGTTCAAAGGAACGAGGTGGAAAATAAAAGTTTGAGCCTTATGAAAACACTGTCACAGACAGCACAAGCCCCAGCACCACAAAGGGCTTCATTTGTGCTGGGTACAGGCAGAAGCCAGCAGGTATTATTAAAGCAGGAGCCATCAAGTGCTATCCTGGCACAGGGGCAGACAGTTCAGGGAGAGTGCACAACCAGAGTGTGCACGTGTGCAAATTTTTCAAAGTTTGTAAGAGAACATGCCTGCTTGACTTTTGAGAAAGCACAGGAGAGCTGGGCCAAACAGCCTGTGATCCATCTCCCACAACCTTTCCTCACAATCCTCTTGATTCTCCTATGCTTGCCATGCTCCAATTTTGCTATGCTACTTCTGCCACAGAGATATACACCAAGAAGAGAATAACTGCCTTTTTCACTTATGGTCTCACCAGGATTTGAGGCCAGGACTTGAGGGAAGAAATTAATTGTACTAAGCCACCCAAAATGCAAGCTTTATTTAGGTGAGCTTGAGTTTACCAGCTTTATCACTGCCTGAGCCTCTTAGCCACCTAGTTTTCTGGAGACAAAGATGGCAAGACAGTGAGGTCATCAATTTACTAAGCCTTATGTCTGCTCACGTTTGAGATTAGACACAACATCAATGGCATTAGAATAAGTACTGTGCAGTTGACTTCAGCAGAGAGGTAAAGCAAAGGCTGCCTCGCCTGTCTTCACTCCTTTCTCTGCAAGGCCTAGATCTTACAAACAGACATACAGGTGCACAGCATGTACTGCCACTATTCACCATTACCATCTAGCTCTGGAAAAGGAGTACAAGGGAAAGCACAGATACAGACAAGATGAACTAAGGGATTTAATCAGTGTTTTATTATTGCATGCATGCCCAGCTAACACTTTTAAACTCCTTGTCATAGCTTCCACAGCACTCAGCAAAACTCTCTCCAAAATTACTTATTCCAGAAGAGACTTGTCTGAAGGTACAAGCAGTTTTCTGTTCTAGAAACTTTTTTAAACTAAGCTTTCTGGCCATTGCAACACCTACCTGAACCGGGATGGTACACAGGAATTTGGTATAATACAGTATGCTGCCAAGTATACCAACAAATACTCATCTCACTCACTTCTCCCTGCGGGTTAGTCTTCAGGGACTGTTTGGGTGTAGTACTTGAGGCTCAATCAATTACAGAAAGATACCTTTATTAGAGGCCACAGAGGGGTATGTTTTAGAGACACAAATCACTTAGGATGAAAACCTTTTGTTCTGCATTTAGACAGCACTACACTTAACAAAATTCTTGTGTTTGACTGGGAATACAGTAATATAATTCAACAGAGTAATAGTCACTAAAACTAGACTCCTCCTTTCCATATAATTACAATACTAAGTTGGATTTTTCTCCATAGAATCTGAAGGACTACAGTGTTGACAAATGCCCATTCCTTTAATCATGAGAGGGTTGGGAGGGAAGGGGTTGAAACAAGGAACCCGTGTCTTTACTCTTTTGATCAGTGGTGAAGAATCTCCGTAAAGGGCTCCGAACACTGCTACATGGAATATGTAACTGTACCTTTACTAGTTCAGTTTCTAAACATGTGATCATTAGGGTTTTGACAATTAATCTATTGTTAGTCCACAGTATCGTTTCAGGTGGATTTTTAACTGCAATATTATTAGAAGTCTGAGGACAAAGGTACATGGCACACAACACAGGATTTTGTAGGTTGGCAGCATCTGTTGATAATTTTGACAAGCATTAACCAAAAAAACAGTTTGGGATACAATCTCAAACCAATCCTAAGATGAAGAGTGTACTAAATGTGATTAAATAAATCAGTCTATTGTTTATGATCTTCAACAAAAAGAATTTAAACTCCAGTATTGAATTTGAGACCCATTTTAGAGGTACAAAAGAAAGAGCAATTTGCTTTTGTCATGAAATAACTCAATGGAAGAATGAAAAAGAAAGTTTGTGCCTCCTGCCCCTTCTGTTTGATTATTTAACTCTGACAGTATGAAAAAGGGTGATGGGGGGGGAGGGGGGGAGAATCACAGAACAACAACAACAACAAAAAACCCCACCATAAAATAAAACACATGAAAATATTTGGACAGCGTCCAGCAAAAAGACACTATAAAGCAGCGTATTGTGTTTGCATGGCAAGGTTCTGGTAGCAAGGGTCTCTAAGAGGTAGCTCTGAGAACCTGCTAGAAGCTTCTCCCATGTCCATCAGAGCCAAAGCCAGTCGGCTTCAAGGTGGACCCACCTCCAGCCAAGGCTGAGCCCATCAGCAATGGTAGTAACATCTCTGTGACAACATATTTAAGAAGAAAAACCAAGCTTTTGCACAGAATTGATTGTGGCTAGAGAAGAGGTGGGTGAGAACATGGGAGAGGAACAACTCCGCAGTGAAGGTCAGTGAATAAGGAGGGGAAGGAGGTGCTCCAGGCACCAGAGCAGAGATTCCCCTGCAGCCCATGATGAAGACCACAGTGAGGCAGGCTGTCCCCCTGCAACCCATGGAGATCCATGGGGTGAAGAGATCCACCTGCTGCCTTTGGATGAGCCACAAACTGGAGCAGGTGAATACCCAAAGAAAGCTGTGATTCTGTGGGAAACCAGTGCTGGAACAGGCTCCTTCCATGACTTGTGATCTTGTAGAGGACCCAAGCTAGAGGAGTCTGTTCTTGAAGGATTGTACCATGTGGAAAGGGATCCACATTGGAGCAGTTTGTGAAGAACTGCAGCCTGTGGGAAGGACAAATGTTGGAGAAGTTCATAGAGGGCTGCCTCCTGTGGGAGGGACTCCACAACATAGCAAAGACTCCTCTCCTTGAGGAGGAAGCAGTGGCAGAAACGACATGTAACCCTGAACTGACTGTAGCCCCTATTCCCCATCTCCCTTCACTGCTGGTGGCAGAAGGAGATAGAGAATCAGGAAAAAAGTTTAAGGCCATGAAGGAAGGAGAGGTGTGGGGAAGCTGGTTTTTAGGATTTAACTTCTCATTATCCTGCTGACTTTGATTAGTAATACATTCAACAACTTTCCCCAAGTCAAGTCTCTTTTGCCTGGTGACTGATCTCTCCCTGCCCTTATCTCAACTCACAAACCTTTTGTTATATTTTGCCTCCCTGTCCAGCCACAGAGGGAAATGACAAAGTGGGTTTGGTGGGTACCTGGCATCTGGCCAGAGTCAAACCACCAGAAGCAGACAGAAAAGACTTACGTGGAAACAGGGAGAAGAGGTACAATGTGTTTAACATAGAGAGAGACAAAAATTACAGAGAAGAACAATCAAATCTGAAATGACATATAAATCAGTTTACAAACAGAACCATTTTCCCAGCACAATTATGGTTACAGAAGAATCACTGGAGAGCTTTAAGAAATCATTCACTGAGCACTTACATGGGATAATCTAGCAAAGGGACCCAGGAGACCTGGTTGATCTTAAAGAACAAACTCCTAAAAGCACAAGAACAGTCCAATTCAATTTGTGGAAAGCCAAGTGGGTGTGGAAGCAAGCAAGCAGTTGAATGGGAAACTCCTGACAGCACTCAAGCACAAAAGGATGCAAATGGAAGGTGAAAGTGGGGGTGTGCTTCTCAGAAAGAGTACTGAAGTTCTGCCTTGGCATGTCAGGATGACAATTAGAAAAGCTTGAAATTGCATGAAAATCCACAAAATGTGAAAGGCAGCAAGAAGGACTTCTAAATGCACACTAGCAGCAAAAGCATGACTAAGGACACTGTAGGCCCAAAGCTGAATAGAACAATAAACCAGTGGTAAATGGAAAGCACTTAGGTCCTCAATGCCTTCTTAGCCTTCACAGGCAAGGACTGTTCTCAGCCATCTTATTTCACATGCCCAGTAGAAGAATCCAGGGGACTGAAAAACTACCTATAGCAGAGGAAGACTGAGTTAAGAACCATTTAAGCAAACTGGGCATACTCAAGTCCCTGGGACTAGACAAGATGCCCCAACACCACTGAGGCATGCAACAATGGCTGATGTCACTGTGAGGTTACTCTTGGTCACATAGGAAAGGCTGAGGTAATTTGAGGAGGCTTCCATGACAGGAAATAGGTAAATGGAACACCTGTCTTTAAAAAGGACAAGAAGAAGATTCGGGGAATTATGGGCTGGTTAGCCTAACGTAAGTCCCATTTCCAGACACACAAATGACCATAAAGTGACTGGGAACAACCCACATGGAAAAAAAACTTACCAAGGAAGAAAATCAGCCAGATTTGTTTCTGTGATGAGACAGGCACAACGAAGAAAATGAGAGGACAACTTTTGAAAGAATCTTCAATAGTATAATGGTAAACAAGGGTCTTTAGCTGTGTCAGGGGAAGTTCAGACTGGACATTAGGAAAAGGTTCTTCACTGAGAGGGTGGTCAATCACTGGAACAGACTGCCCAGGGAAGCTGTCAGGGCACCAAGTCCATCAGAGTTCAAGAAGAATCTGGATGACACTCAGTCATATGGTTTAGTTTTTCCTGTGCTGTGAGGAGCTGAAAGTTGGACTTGATGATCCTCGTGTGTCCCTTCCAACTCAAGATATTATGTGATTCCATGATTTATAGACAGCTAGTACCAGGTTGGTGTACTGCAAAGCACATGGAAAACTGACAGGACCACTGCACTCAAAGGCTTGAGGGCAGTGGTAAAACAACCCAGTGGCTGCCAGCTAATAAAAGTTTTCCTCAGCGGTTCTTTTCTGGACTTGCTGCATTTTGTCAATGTCTTTCTTGTACTGGCAAATCCAATACAGGGAACAATAAGCAGACATGATCCCACAAGTGCTTTAGTATAGGGAAATAATCCCATTCCCTGGCCTGCTGACTGTGCTTAGGCCAACATACTTCAGTATTTGATTAGCTTTCACCGCTGCACAAACCATTCTAATGGTTAGGGCCTAGACCATGATATGCAAAGAAGCTGGGAAACCTGGGTATGTTCAGCTCAAGAACAGCTGAATATTTAGTCTTCATTCTTTGTTTTTCAGCACCAATCCTAAACACTCAATAAGCAGCTATGAAACCTCACCATCCATTAAGTGAGCATAAAGAACAAATGGAAGCATGGAGACATTCTGAGCCAAAATACAGATACTTTTAATTAATTTGCAACACAAGGGTTAATAAATATTAATACAGAATCATAAAATAGTTTGGGTTGGAAGGGACCTTCAAAATTCATCTAGCCCAACGCCCTTGCAATGAGCAGGGACATCCTCAGCTAGATCAGGTTGCTCAGAGTCCCATCATATATATATTTATACAAATACACATACATCAGGCATTATAACATGTCTGATGTTGGCATACTATGTGTTAACAACAAACCACACAATAAAAGACAGAGGACATCACAGCACCACAAAAAGTTACTTGATATAATTCTAATTGAGAAACAAGGACTAATGTCTATCCTCCATTTTGTGGCCCTCTCAAGGTAATACCCAAAACAAGACTTACATGTGAATGCAGACACTGTCACAGGCAGAGTCTGAAGGCCAAGCATGCCCAAGTTCCCCAGAAGTGTGGTACAGCCACACATCTGGAACAACTGTTCACTGTTCAGCTGAATCAGAGCTCTCCACACTTTCAGGCGCTCTTGCACTCACCAATAAAGCACCAAGGACATAACCCATATTTACAAAATTGTTGCCTATGAATGGTATTAGATAGTTTTTGCAACACCTTGGTAAGACACTACTTCAGCCAACAAACTTCTTGCATTATGCCACTTACTTTGGATATTCATCCTGCTGAGATCTGACAGGCTTTTCCCAGTCTCCTTTAAAACACACAGTAAAATCCCATGCTTAGTCTCATTTTCTTTCAATAACAAAATTCTCTTTCCCTTAAAAAATGGACAACTCATTGTTGGACCAGTGTGTCTCCCTTCCTGTATCAGATGAATGATGGGAAGTTTTGGGACAGAAAACCCCTCACTGAGAAAAGAATTAAGCTGTTTAAATAAAACAGATGGAAGATGCACACACAACAACACCGAAGCAAAGGACGGTTTGAATTATTGTTATAATTCCTTGCCACATGCCTACAGAAAGCTTGACAACAACTAAGCTGTCAACATGCTATCATACCACCCATCCTGCTGACCAATCTTTGGTCTTCTGTACTCCCCCAGTTATCTGTGTCCATCTGTTGTCTCCTGTCTCATCCTTAGCTTGCTAGCTCTTTGGGGCAGGGAACATTTTTTGCCCTGTGTTTGAATAAGGACTGTGTAGGTGCTACCACAATAGGCAGAGATAAAAATAACAACAATAATTAGGTTATATCTTAGTATCTCCTTGGGTTGGAATGTTTCCCTTCTGACTTCACAGCAGTGTTCCTAAGCAATTATAACTTTGTGCAATATGGGGCTTCATAAACAAGTAATTACATCCCAACCCACCTTCTACCATTTCACCCAGTCATCCCTTGAGACCTGGATCTGTTGAGCTCTTCATACGCTCCAAATGGTGAGTGTGCATGAACTCACTTTCAGAAGAAGATACCAGCCTTGCAGTGCAGCAGGACTAACACCCTGAATATAACCCATAGATTTTCTTTGGACAGAACAAGCTTCCTACACACAAACTGTTGCCTCCTACTTGTGTGTGTCAACCCTGACTCACTTCTAGTGCCAAGAAGCAGAGGATAGTATTTTCATCCTCCACTCACTCTGAAGAATGGCAAGAGCCTGCAGTCACAAGTTTATGTAAGAAGGTGGAAAACAGTTACATTATAAACTGTGCACACGCATTGTGGCCAAGCATATCACTGTCCAGCTTCAACAAGCATCTAATTGTGGATGTTCTATTAAACCAAAAGGAAAATTTTTCTTCTTTGAGGTTTGCTAGGAGAACTAGCTCTCTGCATTGGAGATACTCAGAAATTCACTCATAGGGCCAACAGGCTCCAGGCAGGCTGTTACTGCAAATCTAAGGTTCATGAAAAGAGAGCAGTAACACACCACATAGTATGTCTTGGATTACTTCCTAGTAGCTGAAAGGTTTTGCTGAATTCTCAGGGAAGAAAAGCCCTCCCAAGTAACATCCTTCTCTCTGGAAGTGCCATGAGTCCCTTTCACAAGTACAGAAGTATATGTCTTTACTGAATCAGGCATTAGGCTCCCTCTTCTCAAATCCACTGGCTGCAAATACACCTCCTGCAATGCCTAATCCACGCTACTCTGCTTTAGGACACTGGAAGAAAAGATGTTTGCAGAGAGAAAAATCCTTTGTCCTTGTCCACTTCATTTGATGGAAAAGCACAGAAAAAATGATCCTGTAATTGTGACACACCATGCAAATCTGCAGCGGTTTTTAATAGGTGAAAGCAGAAGTGTAAGCTTTCTTTTCCATCTCCAAACTTCTCCAAATCTTCCTGTGTAAATTAATCAGTAACCAGGATAAGAGTCTCCAATAACTTCCAATTCCTAGTTACAAGGATGCAGAAAGCTGGGCCAGCCCTCTGCTTGTTTGTTATCTACAGAAATAGAAAGGCTTACAGTGCTGGATGCTAATGTAAAGCTGCTGAACACACAAGCTCCCTCAGGCCTTTTTGGGACGTGCACTGTAAAACTGGATCATACCAGGGGCATGGAAGTTGCTGCTGGGGAATTTGCAGAGGGAGTGATTCGCCCTGGCTCTGTCTCCCCAAGCTCTCACCACAACTGCCAGTGAGCAGAGAAGCCTGCCTGTCAGGCAGTGCAAGAGCTGTTGGGACCAGACATCAGGAGTTCAGGCAGCCTGTTCCCCTTCTGAACTTGTCAAAACTAAAACAAAACAACCTAGATAAAATTTGGTGTCTCCTGTTTCATCTGCTCTTAAAACTTCCTGTGATGAGGGCACTACCACCTCCTTCAGGAAGCTGTTTTCCTGCCTAACTATCCAAATAGTCATAAAGCTTTTCCTAGCACCTGCCTCCACATCTTCCTTGCTACAAATTAAGCTGACTACTTCTTGTCCTGTCCCCAGCGAACACAGAGAAAAATTAATCACTGTATTCTTAAAACAAGCTTTTAAATATTGGATGGCTTTTCATGTGCCTCATCAGTGTTCTCTCTAGTCTAAACCGACCCAACCAGGCCCCTCCTTGCAGATGGCATTTGCCACTCTGGCTTCTCTCTCCTCATCTCCTTCCACTATTTTTGCTTTTCCTCCTCTCACTGGATTTAATGCTCTGCTATGGCTTCAGCAGTGGCTGCTAGAGTAGAAAACTACTGCCTGTGTGCTACACGTGACATTCCTGTTAAATATACCCTAAAATGAGATTTGCTTTTTTGCAACATCACCACACTGTTGACTCACATTCAGTCTCTGACTCACTGTAGTGCCTCCCAGATCCTTTCCTGCAGTTCTGTTGCCTGGCTTGTTATCCCCCATTTTACATACAGACATTTGAGTACACCATCCCAAGGGCAGGACTTTTCATTTGTGGTTAATAAATTTCTTCTTATTGTATTTAGACCCTTTTCTAGTTTAATAGGTAAATGACCTACACTGTGCCAAGAAAGCAGATCAACTTCCAGCCTCATGTTACACGTTGGCAACAAAGAGAGCATGAAAAGAAGAACTGCTGTGTTCAGGCAAACTTCTTAAAAAGAATTACTATCTTATCGAAAGCCTATCAATTCACTACTCCCTTTTCACTCTGCATTTGTACCTGATTGTGTCAGGTTGGCCCTGGCTAGATGCCAGGTACTCACTAAAGCTACTCTACCACTCCCCACCGCAACTGGACAGGGGAGAGAAAATATAAGGAAAGGCTCATGAGTTGAGATAAGGACTGGGAGAGATCACTCACCAATTACTGTCATGGGAAAAGCAGACTCGACTTGAGGAAGTCAACTGAACTTATTACCAATCAAAATCAAAGCAGCATAATGAGAGGTAAAACAAGTCCTAAAAACACCTTCCCCACACCCTTCCCTCCTTCACAGGCTTAACTTTATTCCCGATTCTCTACCTCCTCCCACCAGTGGCACAGGGAGATCAGGAATGGAGTTACAGTCAGTTCATCACATGTTGTTTGTGCTGTTGCTTCCTCCTCAGGGAGAGGAATCCATACCCTGCTCCAGTGTGGGGGGCCTCCCACAGGAGACAGTCCTCCATGAACTTCTCCAGTGTGAGTCCTCCCCATAGATTACAGTTCTTCACAAACCGCTCCAACATGGATCCCTTTCCACAGGGTGCAGTCTTTCAAGCACAGGCTGCTCCAGCGTGGGGTTCCACAGGGTCACAAGTACTGCCAATAAACCTGGTCCAGCATGGGCTCTTCTCTCCACGCATCCACGAGTCCCTCCCAGGAGCCTGCTCTAGCGCACACTTCCCATGGGGTCACAACCTTCTTTTGGGCATCCACCTACTCTGGCGGTGGGTTCCCTTCACAGGCTGCAGGTGGGTGTCTTCACCCCTGCTGACCTCCACGGCCTGCAGAGGGACAGTCTGCCTTCACCATGATCTTCACCAAGGGCTGCAGGGCCACATAGAGTACCTCCTCCCTCTCCTTCTTACTGACCTTGGTGTCTGCAGAGCTGTTTCTCTCACCTATCCTCACTTTGCTCTGGCCACAATTACTTCTGTGAGAAAACTTCTTTTCCTTTTTAAATATGTTGTCACAGAGGTGTTACTATCATTCCTGATCGGCTCAACCTTGTCCAGCAGCAGGTGGCTTGGAGCTAGCTGTCATTGGCTCTGTCAGACATGGGGGAAGGTTCCAGCAGCTTCTCACAGAAACCACCCCTGTAGTCCCCCATCACCAAAACCTGGCCACACAAACCCAATACACTGATACACCGTGGTCTTAGTAAACAAGCAGTAGCTCACTCTAGCCTCATAAAATACATTTATTCCATGAAATTACAATCTGCTGCCAAAAAAGTATAGCAACATCCCAGGCACCATATCACTCTATCACCCAACTAGTACCAAACAGAGCTGTTAGCAACTCATTAACTAGGTCATATCAGCCAACAACGAAGACAAGGGACACATTAAAAAAACAAATTATACTGAGCTAAATCCTTCAGACCTGGCTTCACGAAATTATGACTTTTGATCCACTGGTATTACATATACCCTCAATATGCATTTGATTAATGACCTCTATAAAATTACATCAAGGATCAATAAGTTTCTTGGTATTTTCCCAATAAACTCCTAATGTTTGATTTCCAGATATGCAGCAGGTATTTTTAATGCATATATCTGAAATTATATTGTATCATACCCTCTTTGGAAGTGCTGCATGAGCTGACCAGACAAACCAGCACATTTTAATTCCAGGACTTCAATACAATAGCAGGCATTCAGAGTCCCTTGAGGAGGTTGGCCATAGTCCCACTACAGGACTTCTACATTCTCTCTCTTTGTCTCCCTTCAAAAAGTCAAAACAATCAATAATTTAAAGTTTCTTTTCTTTGTGGTCTACAAAAAAGATCACAGAGCGTAACCAGACATAGTAAAAAGACAAACTGGAATCTCTCTCTCCCAAAAATTAAGAAGCATGTTAAGATAATTGAATATGTCCAGAGAAAGACAACAAATCTGCTGAAATGCTGGAACTGATGTCCTCTGAGAGGTGGCTGAGGACTCTGGGTTTGGTCAGTTTGGAGAAAAGAGGGTTGAGGGGCAACCTCACTGCTCTCTGTAGCTTCATGAGGAGGGGAACTAGAAGGAGGTGCTGAGCTCTTCTCCCTGGTATTCAGTGACAGGAAATGTAGGAATGATTCAAAGATGCATCAGGTGAGGTTCAGACCAGATATTAGGCAACACTTCTTTACAGAGAAGGCGACCAAACACTGGACCAGGCTTCCTAGAGCGGTGGTCAATGCCCTATGACTCCGAGACAGTTGCACAATGCCCTTAATAATATCCTTTAACATTTGGTCTGCCCTGAAGTGGTCAGGCAGTTGCATTAGATGATCACTGTAGGTCCCTTCGAACTGAAACTATTCTATTTTATTCTCAGATACACGAAGCCTTCCTTTCAAAGAAGTCATAATGATTTACAAATGGTAATTTTGAATTTTCAATGAATGGCAAAAGTGATGACTATTATTAAAAACTGATTAAACACATTCTGGGAAAGAACCCCAGACTTCTGCTTCTTAAGGACCACTCTGCCCTCTCTGCTGACACTCCATACCCCTGTAATGAAGATCACGGGTCATGGATCAGTATACATCCTGAAGGACACCTGGCTGAAAAGCAGCTTTGCAGAAAAGGACCAGAGATCCTGGTGGATACCACACTGAACATCAGCCAGCAACATGCCTTTGCACAAAAGGCAGCTAATGGTGTCTTGGGCTGCATAAGGAGTGTTGTCAGCAGGTTAAGGAAGGGGATCCTTCCCCTCTACTCAGCATGGTGAGGGCAAATGTGGAGTACTCTGTGCAGTTCCGGGCCCCTCAGTACAAGAGAGAGGCATACATCATGGGGGGAATACTACAAAGGACCATGAAGAAGAGTATGAGCATCTGTCATATAGGGAAAGGCTGGGAGAGCTGGGATTGTTTAGCCTGGAGAAGAAAAGACTCTAGGGGGGAGTCTAGGGTGGGGGTGGAGGGGATGTCTTATCAATGCACATAATTACCTGAGGGCAGGGTGTAAAGATGACAGAGCCGGCTCCTTTCAGTGGTGCCCAGTGATAGAACCAGAAGCAACGAACACAAACAGAAACATCAGGAAATACTTTTACTGTGCGAGTAACTAAGCCCTGGTGAAGGCTGCCCAGGGAAGTTGTGGAGTCTCCCTCCTTGAAGATATTCAAAAGCCATCTGGACATAGTCACCTTTTCTAGGTGGCCCTGCTTGAGCAGGGGAGCCATTCAGATGACCTCCAGAGATCCCATCCAATCTCAACCATTCTGTGATTCTGTGAGTTTGACCAGACATCAGCAGGTCAAAAATCTTCCTAGAAAATAGTTACTCTGTGGCTTAATGTATTCTTTTTCAAATCTGTCCTGATGCAACAACAAATCCTTCTATAGATTGACACTGTAGATGGTGTAGAAAGGAATTCAACAGCTGGGATGGGTTCCTTCTCAAGACCATGCTGCTATTTCACTTATTGCATGAACTGATGAAGATCTCTGGGAGGTCACTTTAATTCAGACTTATGCAATGCTCAGAAAGGTCAGACAGGTTATTTTCTCTTTTCCATTATTTCACAGAACTAGTGAAGAGAGAAAGCACAGTGGTCAAAAGAATTAAAATCAAACTGTTTAATACCGTTACGAATATATTGCTCACATCAGCAGAGTGGTTTATTCCAGGTAAGATCTCAAAATAAAGCAAGGTTTCTTATTTTCTCCCTGCACCTCTACACCCCTAACTAAAGGAGGGCAGCATAGCCTCCCATTGGCTCTTTCAACCTAATGAATGGAAGACTTAACCAAGCAAGGGAGGGAGATATCATAATCTTGTCTCATCTTCCAATGCTCTGAGGACCAGAAGAGAAAATGCTAAAAGTGCACATCATAACCTTGTATCTGTGTTCAGAGACTGACTTATCCACATGCAGTAAATGAAGATCAGTTGTGCTACTGTATTTGCAAGTAACAAGAGCATTATGACTGGTGTCTTAAGTTGCATCACGACTCAATTCACTTACAGGTACAACAACTACAGGAGTAGAAAATTAGAAGAGTGACAAACTGAACAGAAAGCCTCTTGAATGCCTTGAAAAGAATCTCTCTCCATTTTGCTTTTTAATAAAAATGAAGTATTTTGTGAGAAAAACAGTTGTCTACCTGGTAATTCCTTAGTATGTATCAGTTGAAAACTGTGCAGTTACAGAAGGAACAAGAGTCACATTTAAGATAAGTGAAGGACTCTAAACTTAAGGTGAACAGGTTTTCTCCAGCCCTTTCCTTGCTTCCCTCCATGACTGGTCATGAAGGCAGCTAACAGAAGGTCCTTTCACACATCCCTCACCAGATCCTCTTCCTCCACACTCCATTTAGTTTCTGCAGATCAAGCAGATTCCTTTTCCCCCTGAAATCAATGTTTAATTAACACATTATTGGGAAAAAAATGGGATGCAAGAGCAGACTGAAACAAAGGCAGCACTTTCCTGCTCTGCAAATGCAGCCAGTCCCATTAGACAGCTACCCTACTGAAAAGTTCTTCCTTTCCTTATCCTCCTTCAGTTGCCAGCAAACATCATGATCTTGCTTAGTTACCTTCATTTCCATCCCCATGGAATTCTTCCCCTTCTTAGAAGTGATTCACAACAGCAGGAAAGACAGAAAGGAGAGGGAGAAGGGGAGTAAGTCCTCTCTGTGTAGCCTCACAGAATGACTGAGGCCTCACATTTAATCCTGCCATCCCCATGGGAGCAGTACTGTTTCCCCTGACAACACCCCCATCAACACAGCAAGCAGAGTGGAAACAGGGCAGTGTGCTTTGCCATGAGCAAGGGATTCTCACAGGGTCAAACTCACAGAAAAATTCTGGAACTATGCATAGCTATACATACCCAAAGGCAGCAGAGATGCTACCGGCAGCTTCAAAAGGTTTACATCATACCTCCCCTCATCCTCATCAATTATTATTCTGTCCCATTCCTTGGCTCTCATCCGGCTGCTGGGAGGTACTTGGATGCAGGGGATGCTGCAGTACTGTCAAGGGCATTATTGAGGCAGGCCTAGGTCTTAAGCACCCTCTCTGCTAAACACACAGGCACCCTCACTACAGGGTTGGTGCAGCTGGCAAGGGACAATGGAGTCCGTGAACTCCTGGACTGGGCGGCCCTAGTTATGAAGAGAGACGTCAGGATTTTTGAAAGTCTACTATCCTAGCACTGTCATTCCCAGGATCCAAAGCTCCTAGTGTTAATTAGTTCCCATGATGTGATGGATGACAAGCGGCAGGGCTAGGAATGACACAAGCAGATTGTGTTTGAAATAAGCCGTCCCTCACCATCAAGGGCAGAGAAAAGGAATTTGGAAAGGACAGGAGCTGAGCACACCACTGAGAGACGACAGGTATGCTGACAGTCCCCCTGAATCCCTGATATACCCTTACCAACATCCCAGTTCACTCCTTTTACCAGCAGACAAAAAACATGCAGGGGACCATGCCTGAGAGAGAACTCAGGCACATGCCTGCAAGAAACAAGGAGAAAGCTCTGAGAAGGCTCTGAGACACGGGAAAGCAAAGCAGATGAAGAACTAATCCACCCTGTAGCAAGGGTCCCTATTTTAGAAAGAGCTGAACTTCTGATAGCTCTAAGTCACCACTCTCTGAAAACCCACTGAAAAGCTAGTGATGCCAGCAGCAGCCCAGAGTCTTGAGAGGCTCAAGGCTTTAGCCCAGACAGAGGACTCTGCCAAGCTGGCTGTGTGGTGTACAGTTCCCAATAGGTGTCCACCATGCTCAGAGAGCACCATTTTCTGTGAATGGCAACAAGACTAATCGCACTCCCACCTTCCCTTAAGGAAGAAGAGAGGATCTTCCAACATCACTGGCATATTTCCACTAGGAGTCTTATTGCTCAACTTTTCAAGCATGTCACTACAGAGACTGCACTTCATCCTTACTAGCCTTCAGTAAAACCATAGTCAGGGTAGCCCAACCCAAAGTCATGGAAATGAAAAGAAAGAGGGGAAAAGGGAAAAAAGGGGGGAAAAGGGGGGAAAAGGGGGGAAAAGGGGGGAAAGGGGGGGAAAGGGGGGAAAAGGGGGGAAAAGGGGGGAAAAGGGGGGAAAAGGGGGGAAAAGGGGGGAAAAGGGGGGAAAAGGGGGGAAAGGGGGGAAAGGGGGGAAAAGGGGGGAAAAGGGGGGAAAAGGGGGGAAAAGGGGGGAAAAGGGGGGAAAAGGGGGGAAAAGGGGGGAAAAGGGGGGAAAAGGGGGGAAAAGGGGGGAAAAGGGGGGAAAAGGGGGGAAAAGGGGGGAAAAGGGGGGAAAAGGGGGGAAAAGGTCATTCACTGCCCACAACAAATAGAAAGGAAGAACAAACTTTTCACTTCTTTGTGCTGCCTTTCTACAAACATGTCTTGGTCTGGCTGTTTGGACAGTGGTGAGAAGTCAAAACACCCTCTCTGATTCTCAGAGTCCTTTACACACATGAATTACCATTGTCTAAGCACAAGTGAGGAGAATCCAAAGAAAAGAAAAAGCAAACAACTTGGACCAAGATTATGTAGTGTACTGGTTTCAAGATTCTACCAATCTCTCTGGTATCTTGGTTTCCAAAATGCAAAATATCTTCTGCACCACTTGCTGAATGAATTAAGAACTCTGTAGACTGACAGACTGCTATTAACTAGAGAATGGGGATGAGGGGGAGAAGAGAGCTGATAACAATTTCCGAAGCTTAACCGAAATTCATGTAATTTCTGGCCCCAGCTGCATTGGCAGTAGTCCCAAAATAAAGCCTGTCTTCTCTTCATGCTAGTAGGGGGCAGGGGCAGATAAAGCTGGATGCATTTTGGTTTTAAATTAAACATCATGTCTCTTGCATCATCATAGGAGGTCATCTCTTATCCCGGTGTTTGGTCATCATAAAGCTTCCAACTCCTTCAGTTTGTTCTTGGACAGATCACTGTGTGTCCTTATCCTTGATATAGCATGTCACAGCTCAGACAGTATCCTGACACCCACCTGCACATGCCATGAGCAAAGAGCTAAGGAGGGGGGGCAAAAGAAAACAGATCAATGGGGAAAATAAACTCTGCTTCTCAAAAAACATAAACTAAAGAGCCCCAGAGGAGGTTGCAGAAAACAAAGAAATTCAGTAGACCAACTGAAATACCACTGCTGCTAAAACAAACAGGGAACTAAATTCTCCCTTCCCAGGAATAAACCAGACAAGAGCTCAACCATCATGTGCAGTTTGGAGGTGTTATCTAGGTTGAGGGTTTAAATACAATTCTAACACAAAAACAGTAAGAGTTGCCTGCACATGATAGATTGGTAACTTGCTTAGAAAGAGAAGAAAGTAAAGGAGGGAAGTGGCATAATTACTTCCTTTTCGCACAGGGACTTAGGTCTTAAAATCCACCATCATTGCTGCCAAAAAATTACCCCTGGCACCACCTCTCACACTCTCAATGCTCTGGAGGAACTGAGTTCCCCTCTCACTTCAAGGGTACAAAACATTCAGAGTCAAGAATAAGTTCCAGCACCATGTTCACTTTCCTCCATTGGCTGTTTCACAGGAAAGCTCAAGGAAGCACAATAGACAGGGTGAGCTACAAAACTCTCATGGCAATCATTGAAATGTACCTACAATAATGCTTTTTCCAACTTTTCCTATTCCTGCTAACAAATAATTCATAAGAGCAGGCTCACTGTGCCACAAGAACACACCAGCAATCACTAGGGAAGAGGACGAACCATAAAACTAGGGCCCACCTTTGCCCTGCAGGGTACCAGGGAGGCAGCCTCCACAGGCAGGGAGCAGACATGCAGGCCCTGCAACACACTCTGCCTGTTGCTCAGCTGGCCACCATCTTTGAGAGCAGCCATATAAGAATCCAATATAAGAAAGATATAAAGCTATAAGAGAGCATCCAAAGGAGGGCTACAATGATGGTAAAGGGTCTAGAGGGTAAGCCTTATGAGGAGTGGTTGAGGTCACTTGGTCTGTTTAGCCTGGAGAAGAGGAGGCTGAGGGGAGACCTCCTTGCAGTCTACGACTTCCACAAGAGGGGAAGAGGAGGGGCAGGCACTGGTCTCTTCTCTGTGGTGACAAGTGATAGGACCAGAGGGAATGGCATGAAGTTGTGTCAGGGGAGGCTTAGGCTGGATATTAGGAAATGGTGGTTGGGCACTGGAACAGGCTTCTCAGAGAAGCAGACACAGCACCAAGGCTGCCAGAGTTCAAGTGCTTAGACAATACCCTCAAGCATGTGGTACGATTCTTGGGGCTGTCCTGTGCAGGACAGGAGTCAGACTTCCAACTCAGGTTATTCTATGATGCTGTAATTCCTACAAGCACTGCAGCTGCAGCATAACAACCATTTCCAAAGGGACCGGGGTAAAAGGGAGGGCAGGGAGAGATCAAAATGTAACTACTGGTAGAGTTGGGCAGCTGAGGCAAGATTGGCTTTGGTGAGCGTAAATCAGGGGAGCAGGGGACTCTCTCCAGACATCACCTACACCAACAATATGGGGCACTGGACACACCCCTGCCCCCATCTACCTGGCTGTGGTTTACCATTGCACCTCAAGGTCAGAGAGAAAGGAGAAAAGCAAAAGGCAAACAACAATAGGTCTGAACAGATCTATTTATTCAACTTTTGCTATTGCTCATGACAAGGAAAGATCCAGAAACATGGGGACCTCAGAGCAGGCACAGCCACATACAGGAGATGAGAAGCAGCAGCTGGCAGAACCACAGGAGCACCTTCCTCCCACAGCTCCCCTCTGCCTGGGTGAGAGCAGCCCATGACCAAGCAAGAAGGTCCTTCACAGCCAGAGGAGGAGGGTGCTGAGCAGGTCTCTGAGCCTTAGAGAAGGTCCTGGACTTCCTGAAATGCAAACAAAAGCCTCCCCCTCTCACTGCCTCAGCTCCCCCATCCCTGCGCATGAGCCACCTGCAGCCACCCGCTAAGGCTTGTCAGGCCCTTCCCCATGTTCAAGCTGGCGGAAAGAAGGAAGGAAGAATTGATAGAATAAGAGACTCCTACCTCCCTTTGCTCCCTCACCCCAGCCTTTTCCCTGCTCTACTCAGACACGAAAAGTCATGGCTCTCCTGCACATCCTACAACAGAAACACAAGGAGCTTTTCCCCGCCTCTCAATCCACCACCCTCCAGGCTCCGGCAGGGATTGCATGGAAATGGCGATACTCCTGTATCGTCTGGATCAACAGCACAGTTAAGCTCAAAGAGGGCAAGAGAGGATGGCACAGGAGGATGAAGCGGGAAGGCTTTGTTTCGTCCTGGCTCCAGTGCAGCCCACCCTCTCTTTCAATCGCAATGCCCTCTAGCTCGGACATGCAAGGAGGCGTTGGAAAGGGAAGGGATCTGGGATGCTTATGAATTTTGTTTCCCCCATCAGAGGGACAGCTCACTCCCTCGAGCATGCCTGGCTCTGACGGAGCTCCCTGGAGTAACCTTTATTCCAGTGTGTCGCAAGCATGTATTTCACGGATGGTTACACTGAATCATTATCACCAGACGTTCATTTGACCAAAATAATGTTATTAGCATCGTCAGGTCCATTTCCCCCCACACAATTCCTCCCTTCCCTGTACACATACACTCCCTCCAACCCCCAGGCCCCTGCCATCCACATAGGGCACACCCCTCCTCAGCACAAAATCTCATGATGTGTGACACAATGACCAGGAAAAGAGAATGGAGAGATGGGCTGGCGAAATGGATGGACGTGCCTTTGGCATTTACTGCGTTCCTTACCCTCTGCCAATTTTTATCAGCCACACGCACACACAAAGCCGTACACGCGAAAATCAGAATTAAATCACAAGCTATCCAAGGTACATGACCATGGGTGTATGAGTGTGCCCAAGCTGCGGTCACAGTCCTATCGGGAACCCAAATCTGTGTGGCATGAAGCAAAGGTCATCATGCCACTGTTGTGATGCATTAAAAAAAAAAGCCGCAGAGCCATCAGGATGTAACACAGAATTTTCTCGTCAAGGGATGAGAAACCTTCAGGGGGGGTGGGGGCTGGGAGGAGGAAAGCGGGTGTGCGGATGGGGGGGATGGGGGGAAATAGCAGAAAATGGGGAGGAAAATGAAGAATACAAAGCTCTACTTCGCTAATCCAAGATAGACAATCCATCCCTTCCCCCCTCTCTACACCCTCCCTCCCCCCGAAATGTTGGTGCAGATGGATTTCTGTATCTTGGTTTTGCAGCAGTGGGTCTAATGACTCCCATACCAAACCCCTTCGCTATGATAACCCCTCCCACAATTTTTTTTTTCAGACCGGGCTGAAGAATAATGTGTTTTTAGAGATAATGGGTTTTATAAAAAGAAAAGAAAAAGGGACGCAGCGCAGACATTATGCGAATAAGCTGTTCCCCGCATCACCCCCATCTTCTCTCAACCACACATTCCGATTTCATCCCCTCCCGTCGTTCTCCAGCTTTCCCCATCAGCTCCCCCAAGGAAAGGAAAAAAACGCACAACGCGATCTGGGTAGCCGATCTCAAAATCCCAAGCACTAATCTGCTTGAATTTGTTCTCCCCCTTATATAAGCAGCAGCACGTCAACATGTTCAGTGGAAACGCAGCGTAAAATGAGGCCAGGCTACAGCCATGGAACAGGGGTGATATCGGCAGATATCGCTTCTATCGAGAAGCCATCACCACCAGGTTGGTGAAATCAAGTATTGGGCTTCCAGCTGTTCCCTTACTTTATTTATTTATTTTTCAACGCTTAGTCTAATTTTACTTTGTTTCATTTTGGTTTCGCTCTACTTCATTTTTTAAAGGACAAAAGTGAAATAAATAATTAAAAGCCTAGAGACATACCCCACCAGAAGGTGCCCGAATGCTCCAGAAAGAGAATCCTCACCTCCTAACTCTGGGTTTGTTGTTTGGGTTTTTTTAATAAATAAATACAGTCCTGTTGCTCACATTATCCCCAAACTCCCAGTGTCTCTAGCTGCACCTCCCTACTCCCAAAAATGAGATACTTAGTTAGAGAGTCACGAACATTTAAAAAAGTGTCAAATACCAAAAAGAAACCAATAGAGAAATGGAAAATTATGTCTATACAATAATCTAGTTCATTCAGCTGATAAAGTGCGTTCAGTCGCAAAACCGTGAGCAATAATCTCTGCAACCTCCTCCCCCCCAAAATACTACCAACCCTTAGATAAACTTGCCCAACTTAACACTGATGACCATTTTAACTGAAATCAGTGACAGACGTAACACCCTTCTGGTTAACGTTACAATTAATAACTGACTGTATAATCACGGCAAACAGAATCTTTTGTGATCAAATTTTCTCCCACCTACTCGACATCTCTCTTAGACTTTTCACCAATTTAGTTAAGAGTTCGTCCCCTCAAAAAATGCCCCTCAAAATATGCAATAAGCAGGTATTGGTGAGCGGTCATTTCAATATTCACCTTTTTATGAGGGCTGTGTGCTTATCTCAGAACAATTGCGGACAGTAAAAAATACAGGAGGGACAAATAATATTTAGTAAAAACAAAAATATTTTGTTAAAACTATTTGCAACAAAGCGTTGAGCAGTTTGACCACAAAAAGGTGGAAAAAGAGCTTGAAAAAACAGAAAGCTGCAAGTATCCTTTTACAAACGATTCAATGTTTCTATCCCCAGTTCTGCCTCCCCAGTTCTTTGGTTTTTCTGCCGCTGATCTCACGCCTAATCATTTTTATTGTTTTCTTTTGGGGTGGGGAAGAGAAATCAGGAAAAAAAATTGAAATAGAAAGTGCTCAATTTCAGCAAAATGCATTCTTAAAGAGCACTGTTAAATATATTACTTCCTAGCTACATAAGATTGCCATTAAAATAAATTTAAGAGTAAGCAAAAGACAAGTCACCTGCAAAGCACCAGAGTCGCTGCCCTTAGGTAGGAGAATTACATCACTCCCTGACTGAATGATGTTTTCTTTTAAATTATAAAGCCGGTGGATTTTTTTTTTTTTTTTACGAAAAAAAAAATTAGAAAAAAAAGCCCAACACAGCGGTTATTTCACATACATTTTGCACGAAGAAAGCATTGAACCAACCTTTAAGGTCACTGACTGCCTGAAAACCCACAGCAGTCACTCACGGTGGAAGTTTTCAGGCAAGACGGCTACTAAATCATTAATACAAACAAATGGAAGGCGGGGAGGAAAGGCACTACCGTAATAGATCCGAAGACTTGGAAAAGGAAAAAAATATTAAAGAAAAAAACTTTCATCTTCAGCCTGTCTTCTTTCCTCGTTAGAATTTTTTTTAACAAATCCTTAAGATTTAGTCAAACAGCAGGCTCACTCTAAGGGTCTCCCTGCTGTAGCTCAGCGTAGTGTCTTCTTTTTCGAGAAAACCCCCCGCCCACTGTTCCACTCCAAAAAGCCCCGTCGTGGGAACTGCAATTTCCCAAAAAGTCGGGCCAAAGGAGCTGGAGCGTCCCGGGGGCTCGGCGCGTGCCCACTCCGCCGGGCGGGCAGCGCCCAGCGCCGCCGGGGCAGCGGGAGCGGGGAGCGAGGGAAAACGATCCCAAATAGTTGCCGTGAGAAGGGTCAGAGAAACCCACCCGCGGAGCTCCGGAGCGGCGGCGCCCAGCGCTCGCCGGGCGGGCAGCTCCCTCCGAGCCGTGCCAAGCCGAGCCGTGCCAAGCCGAGCCGTGCCAAGCCGAGCCGAGCTGAGCAGCCCCCCGCCCGCCGCCCCCTCTCACCTCCGCAGCCGGGCGGGCGCCGGCCGCCGCGCCAACTCGCGGCTCGCCTGCGCTGCGGGGCAGGGGGCTCCAGTGTGGCCCCAGCCGCGGAGGCTGCGGGGGTCCCGGTGAGGCTGGGCTGGGCTGGGCTGGCCGTGCCGAGCCGAGCCGTGAGAGCCGCGGGCGGAGCTGCGCAGGGCTGAGCGCGCCGCGGTGCCGGAGCAGCCCGAGCCCCGCACACGCCGCCGCCACCGCCCCCTGCGCCGCGCCCGCCCGCCCGGCCACGGCTTTTAAAGAGACCGCGGGTCCGCGCCCCGGCATCCGGCACGGTCCGCACGGCCCCGGCAGCGGGCACGGCCCCGGGCTCGAGCAGCAGCGCTCCGCCGGGCTTCACCTCCCATGCTCACGCCGCCTCCGCCCAGCAAAGAAGTCGGCGGATTTTCTGCTGCCTTCGGCCGCCCGGCGTCCCGTTCCCTGAGCGCTCCCTCACCGGGGCGGCACGGCAAGGGGGGGATTTGTGCTCCTCTGGTCCCAGCAAGGCGAAGGAGGGAAGATGCAGCTTTTTTTTAACTTCTTCAGTTTGCCACCAGGGACCTGCCATCAGAGCAGGAGGAGGTAACGTCTTCCTCAGACGATGTGTCCCCCAAAAAACCCTTTAAGTTCACAAAGATTTTTCCCTTCTAGCTCTACATGCTGGGTATTTCAAGTCAGTTTATACACTGCCCATTTCATTTAAGCTAGCCACTAAGTTTCTTGTTACCTTGCACAAATCTCTCAAACTTTTTATCTATTCATATGCTCACTTGTAAAAGTAGAGCCAACAGCACTGATAGCCACCATCAGCTGTGACTGGGTCAGTATTTCATTCAGACTGGACATCCTAGAAATTGTTATTTATGGTTGTATCACCGCTAGCACTTAGAACAGTAAACATACTGTGGGGAACACACATGTGAAGTTTTTTAATAGGTTATCATGCTGAAAGTCCACCTCAGAGAAGACTAGTGGGCACAAACATTAAGCACATGAAGTTCACACAGAACTAAAAGTGAGAAATCAAACCTTCTGGCCCCTCTCTCTAGATCCTCTGATCTTGTAAAATTTGTGTACGCTGTTCATACTACAACGCCAGAAACTTAGAAATGCATTTGCCTTGGGGACAGATTGGAAAGTTATTTGTCTTTCCTTATACTTCTGATCATGTAACCAAAGGTTTTTGTCTTTTTCTACATTTTGCATAGCAGCCAGCCTATCCACAGTACTCGATAAATAATAAATAATTATTATTTTATACAGTATGTATTGATCACCTTGCTGACTATCGAAATGCAGCTGTGTCTGAGGTGGATAATAGCTACACAGAAACACTAAATAATAGTTACAAGTAGTGTTAGGAGTCCCCTGGGAAGTTTCTATGGAAAACACAGTCCTTCACACACCCTAACTAATTCAGATACATGCACACGGAGGATAATGGAGACCTATTTCAACAGGGTGACAATTGGACAGAAAAGAGGCATCTTCCTGACTAAAAATCAGCATCCCAAGAGCAAGATTTTATCCCTTCAGATGTTTGTGCAAAGGCAGGTTATTGTTAAGCTTCCTGTTTTATATGGACAACATAGCAGCAGTAAGAACTACCTTTCCCTCCTCAGGGCATGGGATTAGATCCTGGTCTCAATTACTGTGAAGAAAATCAGGTATTACTTCATTTACTGCAATAGTTAAATCCAGATTTAAAAAGTGCAGCTGGCAATAAAATCTGTCTTCTAGTACCTTTTTTCCCTTACTGATAGTTCTGGCAATCTAGCATTTTGTAGCTTGCAGTTTATCAAAGTAATGATTTGATGAGGCAGTCATCTGAAACTGCACCCTCTCTGGCCCTGCCCTCTCCAAGGTCTTCTAAGACCACACAGGCACATACTTGCATCATATTTTTATCTGTCTGCCTATCAACAGAGTATCTTCTGTGTAAAATCAATGACAAGAGCACAGTCTCCACTTCCAGTTTCAAACTAAACCTCTTCAGTTTAATAGACAGAAAACTGCATGTCCCCTGAAAGAAAACACAAACTAGCAGCTTTTAGCCAGCTTAATCACCAAGGGTAAAGTGAGCCCAACAAGATTTGGGGAAAATGAGCTGGTTTTCATCCACACACTATCTTTTCAACTGGAAAAAGAAAACCTAGGACCCCCATATATGAAATGCCTACAAATGAGAAAGAGAAGACTTCATCTAACTGAGAAGCTTCTATTCAGAGTGCTATATATGAACATATATATATGAAGATAACAACTACTTTAAAAAAATCTTACTGTGCCTAACTCAGACACATAGATTGCTGCTTCTGAAAAACTGTTACCTTTAGGCACCAAAATAGCAGACATCATTGTATAAATAGACAGAGAGTAGTGAGAAAATATTAGAAGAAGAGCAGTGAAGTTTCCTTAAGGTTGCAAGGCACATCTTTGCTGGGGTGCAGAGCAAAACAGAGACAAAAGGAAAGCAGTGTGGTACAAGAAGCTCTCTGCTGAGCAAGCAATGCTCTAATTGCTCAATAGGGGAGTAGATTTTTCTGACTAATTCCTCTAATTCTTCACATCTCTAGCTTTGGCCATGCACTTTGCAAATAAGATGTATGGAGAGGAAGGAAAAATATGATTACCAGAGTGAGGTTTGTATCAGCCCCCTCTAATACTGCCCCTCTCACCAGTATTTGCCACTAGAATCCTGACTTTTCAAAATGTATGCTCTAGATAAAGTGTTTTCTCCCCATCTATAAGATGATAAGTAGATACATCAGACTTCTTTGGTGTCTTCATTAGGAAAATACCTGCTCTCTTTCTAAGGGGTCTTAAAAATTAGCAGCGGCAGATTTATACTCCTGGGCACCTGGCCATTCCCTCCCAACAACACCAGACAGAAGAGGCAAAGGAAAAAATACAAGAGTTATGGAAACGTTATTCATCTTCTTTTGCTTGTTCCCTTTAGAATAAATTTCCAGAACTTTTTACCAAGCCAATGTGCTTGTTATAACGAAAGAGACGAAGTGCTGTCAATAAACTGGGGCAATTCAGTCCGTGCACTTTTCAATAAATTGCTACATGGGCCTGCTCATACTCAAGGTACTTAATCGGCTCTGAGATCTGGGCTTGTTAATTCAGGGCAGCAGCTGTAGTAGCTACAAGACATAGCTTTTGCTTACATTTTGCTAGAAAAATGAGCTGGCTCACAGAAATTACCTATTTCCCTGATGCAGTAGAAACTGCATGTACCATTATCATAAGTTCTTGGTGTGTTCCCCTATCCCTTTCCAGTTAAGCAGGGGTGATGAGAGAGGGGGATCAGAGCCTAGAAAAGATTCTGGAGACAGAATAGGCAGGTATTATTATATATATATATATAAAATATATATATATATTATATATAGAGGTATTATCCATCCTGCAAGGATGTCCAAATGCTGCAAGACAAGATCTAGAAGATTCAATGAAAACGAATGCCTTGAGTATGGCGGCAGGAGATAGGAAGAGAGGCTGCACTGCAATACTGTCTCATAGAGTATAATATCCTGGGTTTTTTCCTTAGGTTCTCTGAAGGGCATTCACTAAACCTTTGAAATTAGGCATTTGTATGGTACTGTTTAATGGAAATGAGACTCAAGGGGAATTTGCCATTGAAACAGTGGCAGGGAAGTCTTTGCAACATCACAAGAATGCAACTTATCTCTCTGGCTATTTTATATTTTTATATATATATATGTGTATATATATATATATGCCATGTTAGCATTTTCAGTGTCTTTTTGCCCAGAAGTTAATACCCAAGGTGAATTTAGAAGCTGCAGTCCAAACTATGATCAGATCTTGGTTGTGCCAAATGAAGCTGATCTTATCTCACTGGTGACCTTATCCTACTTGAGAGAGCAAAACTCATCACAATAATAAGAAATAACAGAGACAGGGGAAAAGCAATCATGACAGAACCCAGTCAGAACTTCCTTTACCATCATTTCAGAGAATTAGTTCTAAGCTCTTCTCCTGCAAACATCATTTTTCACTCCAGCCAGAGGTTCAACCTCCAAAGTTATTCTGACCACTTGCAGGACATACCCATTTATTCTTGATTCACAGGCTTTTTCTTCCTCCTAGCATGTTCTGTTGCATTTATTTAATAGAAACTCTACACAGCATATACAGGAAGACATTTTCTGAGCACCACTTTGTTTAACCAAGTGTACAGGGAACAGAAACTAAACAGACACACCTTTGAGTGTGTGGATGTGTATGAATGAACACACCACCAAAAAAACTTGATGTATGTACACAGGAGTGTCTATGAAAGGATTCCTTGTAGAAAGAGTGTGTAAGAGAGTTTAAGTACGAGTGATGTGCATGCAAATGCTGCAGGAGCACATTGAGAGCAAGGCATGTAGGGAAAAGAAGCATGTTTCATTGCATCAACTAACATATTTGGGGGAAAAAATTATGCAATCTCTTCTCCCAAGTCTCATACACTCTTTTCCACCATCTTTAGGAGCATCATTGTGAGAGGATGCATAGTACGTGTGTATTTATACTTAGGAATATGTAACCATAACAACAGATTAGACAGATGTGTGTGCACACTTGATTGTGCAAGGGAAGAAAAAATAGAAGCTGTACATTCTTTCAGCCAGCAATATAAAATTTAATGGTTGTCATACTGGCTTTATGACCTCCACCACCAGATATTAGACACCACCTCATTCTAAGACAGAAAGACATCCATTGCTATCTCCTGTTGTCAGCAAGTTCACTGTGACCCTGACTGAGTGCTAGCCCAAAAGGAAGAGAACCAATTCCTCAAGCAGAAGGTAGCATCCAGTGAAATGGCCATAACCAAAGCCACAGTTCAGAGTTAAAGCACAACCTTCCAACAAGTATTTCCACCAGTTCTGAACTCCATCCTTTCTTGTTTCTTGAGTCTTATAACTCCATGGGATTACTCCAGTTTCCAAGATGTCATCAGCCTACCACCACCACCCCCCAGAGTAACACTTACTAACTCCTCCACTTGAACTCTGCCTCCTCTCCTTGTTTCTGAATCCTCAGATGGAGCCACCAATGACATCATAGTGTGCTTCCCTGGCAACAAATATGTCATACCTGCTTGTCCATCAACAGTGTTGGGTAAGAATAGGAATTGATGAGTACTAAAAGAGGAAGAGCATGGAAAGACCTGCAATCAGAAAAGATGGATTTAACATGAGTGAAAGATAAACCTCTCTTTAATAAAATGCTAATCCAATCCATCCACAGAAGCTACTCCTTGAAGAGTTTCACAACTCCTTAAGTAAGATAAAATATTTTTTCCATTTTGGTCTTGACCTCTTCAGTGACCCTGAAACACAGAAGCCTTGATTGCTCAAGACCAGTGGTACAGATAGGGATGTTTCCTGCTGTATCCACTAGATAACACTCCTAATATAGGAACCACAGACAGTTTGGGGGTTTTTATCTGGTATTGTATTCAATCTTCAGGATCAACCCCTAGCATTCTCACAGCAAACACTTACCTGCAGCTGGCCACTTATTCACACAAGACAGAAACCCTCCCCAGCCAACAAGAGCAGGTGGAATAAAGACATCAGTGCGGAATAAGAGCATCAGAGCATCAGTGCAAGACAAGACAGGCTGTCCCCTCTTTCTCTCAAAAAGCAGACCCCTCACACTGACTACAGCACCCATCTCATGACTGAGTTTGGATCTGCTCCACACTCAGGTTCCCCAGCAGAATTTCTTTTATCCCGTGAGCTCTCCTGAAAGATGCTTGCGGGCATCTTGTTATAACTAACTAGTCCGTTGGGAAGCTCTCAGGATAAGGAACTGCTGCAGTCAGTTGCACTAAAACCTTATGCACCATTTTGGATAAACACAATTTTCTCTGTTCATGTGCCAGACAAACACAGTGCTTTCAAACATTGTTCTATCTATGGGAGGACGTACTTCTTATTTATAATCAGATGACAGTAAACTTCTTTGTTCTGCATGAGTCTATAATGTGAAGATTTAAAGTGAGATGAGAAACCCCAAATAGGGCTCCAATAAAACTGGGGTGAGGGGGGAAAACTCTCTTCCTGCTGCTATAAAGTAGTGGGGGCTGGGAATTTTGTAGCTTCAGCAAAATTCTCCAGGGAGCCAAAAAGAGCAAAACATACCTTCTTTTCACTTAGCAAACACTATTTTTGACAAAAGCCTTTTAACTTCTGTTTAATGATAGGCACAGCATATCTCCAGGGCAAGCCTAAAGCACTGCTTTTGACCTTTCCAGCATTTTATGCCTCTTTTTCAAAGTTAGTCAGCATTAGGTATCCACTCTAATTAAGTACTTTCTGAAAATCATACTGGGTACCTATCTAGGAAAATCCAACCCTAACCAAGTTTTGAAAACCCAACCCTTAGTGTCTTGGGCTCATCACGTCTTTTCTCAAAGGAGGTTAAGCCAATACTGACTCCCAACCACACAAGCAAGTCCATGATGAACTAACAGCCAGGACTATGCCCTACACTGTTTGCAGGACTGTGCCCTCCTACATGTCTCCCCTCCATACCTAGTGGAAGGTTCTGACTGATGCTATGAGACTGGCAGCAGGCCTGCTTTGTCCAGTTCCAGATTCTGCACCCATTACTGTGTATCAAGGCATATTCTTGCATTTCCTGGGCTCAGTCTAGGCTTTAAGACAGGCAAGCTGGAAAGCTAGACAAATGTACATATTCGAAAAAGGGACAGTAAAAAAATGGAGAGCACTTCCCCTTCTATAGCCTGGCCCCTGTGTCCCAGAGCAAATACAAACCTTGCTTTAGGGCACTACATAAATTGGTATTATAAATTCAGATGGTGCATCAGGGAGTGCCTCATTCTGTATGATTGGAGTCATTCTCAGGAGCAGTTCAGGCACTCAGCCTGCCACATGCGACTGCTGCCCCAAGGGCTGCCATTACAGACGCATTATTACAAAGCGCTGCAATAAAGCATGAACTAAAACAACTTCATTGAAATGAAGATTAATACGGAACATGTGTTCACCTCCGTACACTCAGAAGGAACAGTCCAGCAAACACAAGCACCACAGTGCTGGGGCTGATGGTCTAGGGTAGCAATGCGGCTGGCCAACCACCGCTATTGCTGAAGGCAAGCAATACATTTCCACAGCATCTTTTAAGTGTCCACAGATGGATTTAATGCAGCAGCTGTGAAGCAGAGAGTGAGGCAAGCAAAACATGTAGAGTACTGAAACATGCAGAAGAGTGAGCTATGTTTGAGGCAGGGAACAGAGAGGGATGCTTCAAATCTACAGAAACAATGCCACTAGCTGCAGAATGATCCGTGCCTTTAGTTATCACAGACTTCAATGGATTTTGGTGTATATTCTCAGCACTTGGAAGTGTATCCTCATGAGAGTCACAGGGCAGAAAGATCAGTTAAGGAGATAGTTCTTCCACTGTCCTCAAAATCAGGACAGGATTATTCCCCATGATCTATTTGTTGGTGCCACCGTCACCTCACTTAAACTCTCCCATGCAACTCACTACCTCCCCCTTCTGATGCCCTTTCAGAGCCAGATAAATTTCACCATTGACATAAGCT
This sequence comes from Pyrocephalus nanus, assembly GCA_038380795.1. Classification (NCBI taxonomy): domain Eukaryota; kingdom Metazoa; phylum Chordata; class Aves; order Passeriformes; family Tyrannidae; genus Pyrocephalus; species Pyrocephalus nanus. The sequence continues at coordinate 41,767,059 of CM076265.1, read as the reverse complement.
GAGGGCCATTACATCTATACATTTCCCTGCTCAAATTAAACTCATGACACCCTGTTATAGTTTGATGGTCCAACTTTCATGCTTCCTTTTCCTGCTGTATGTTTTTCATTCTTCCTTTCCTTGAAATCAGTCTAAGGCTCCTATCAAAACTGGCTTTGACTACTGACTACAGGTCCCAGTGTATTCATTCCTTCATTTTATTAACCAAGTCAGCCCTGAGGGGTTGACTAGGAGTAAGCATAAAGGCATCTAGGATAGACACAATCCATCACATCTAGAATAAGGGACTCAATCAGTTCTGGAAGTAAGTAGTCCTAGATCCTTTTGAAGTCTCTGAGACACAACCCTGTGTGAAGGCATTGGAAGGTGGCACAATCAAGTCTTCTTATTAAGGGGGAAGGGGGAAAGCACATGGGAGGGATATGGTATTTCATGAGAAAAAAAAAAAGTGTTGGCTGCTATATTGCACCTCCAAAGTGACAGATTCATGATTAATCTGCATGTTGATGTTTGGCACTTTAAGGAAAAAGCAACAATCTTCCCTGGCGGCACACCTCACTGAGCAGAGACTTTGACCCTTGGGAATCAGCAGCACTTATTTATCATTTAGCAGTGTTTAAAACCTCATAGATGATCTGCCTTTGGCATAACACCCAGACAGGTCATCCATGTAATGGATGACACAGGTAGTTAAAAAAAACCAACAAAACAAACCCCAGAGTCATGCATCTCTGCATATGGGCTGGAAATGAGTGGGGGGGAAAGGACTAATTAAAGTAGAGAACAGATGCCTCCATGATGCTGGCTTCTCTACTGCTTTGTTTCTGGAATGAAAAAACTAATTTTTCATAAAAATAAATTCACTGACATCAAATATTTAATTTTTAGGAGAAAAAAAAAAGGATTGAAGGGGAGATATAAATACACAGTAAACAAGCAAAATCTCTACTTAACAGGTTTGTCTTTCCTCCCCAGGCTGACTGGCTCTGCACCAATGCAACTCAGAGAGAATGAGATCTGCTGCATTCAAACAATTCCTAACAGAGCTGAAACTCTGCACTGAACATGGTGAGCAAAGGTTGGGCTGCTGCCTTTGGACAAGGCTGCCATGTCACTGCCCATTCAAAGGGCAATACTGTAAAGAAACAGGTATGAATTATATTATTTCACAGCAAGGTGCCATCCATTCCTCCTTGCACTGCAATTTTATATCCCAAAAATAGAGTAGCCTTCACAGCCATCCCACAGCGCACCTCTCACATCACCACAAATACAGCTCAATAACAGTCCATTGTCATCAATATTCCCCTGACTGAAGATGACTTAATAAAACATTCTTAGAAGCCAGTCAACAAGGCTTATAATTAAATGGAAGCCACTGTTAAGCTCCACTGAATTATTGTTTTCTCTCAGTTCTCCACACTTCTACTAAACCAGACATAAGGCTACATCCCAGGATGGATCTATGGTATGTCTAGCTCTCAATAGAGAACTCTGTAGATCTTTGAAGGGACAGGATTTCTTCTATGATTTTAAAACACAGCTTCACAGATGTATAGATCTCTTAGATTTAGACCACATATACATACAAACAATGATACATATGTTGATTTTTAAATGCCTGCATAGAGCTGATTCCTAACACTCAGAAAGGTATGTCAATCCTAAAGCAGGCTTCCTACAAAATGAGCATTACATTTCTCTAACAAAAAGATTCCTATTAGGCAAAATGTTGTTTGGATGCCTATAGTCAGCATTGGAGGCACTAAAGCTTTCTAATCTGCAGATCTAGGATCAGGATTTGAATTGAAATAAAACAATGGGTGTATCTGGTTAAATGGTGAGGCAGTGCCTTTCTGCACTGGTCTCTTGTACACTGAAGTCAGAATCCTCCTATAGGAACTAATCACTCAACTGAAGGAAGAAATTGTCAGAACACCCATTGATTCTACAGTTCCTACATTTCATATTACCATCCTAATAAAAGATAAGGTTTGCAACAGGTTCTAATTAACAAAGTTTTACTTAACCTATCACTGCCTCAGCAAGAGGCACTGGAGGTTATATCAGTGGGACTATTGTAACCCAGACACAACCAAGTGTCACAGATGAACTGCAGTGTCTTGAACACACTGTGCTTCACTACATGCAAGGAGTCATAGTGATCATACAACAGCATGCTTATGATTAACCCATGCACAGGCAAGTTCATAACAACAGAAGACTCCACCCCACCCCACCCAGCTACAAACCAAAGCTGACTGTCAAGATACTGGCCTGCAGACAGAAGACATTGATTATCTTGTCCTTTTTTGCCAGCCATAATCTGAGAACTAAATCTCAGTCTGCTTGTGGCATTGCTGATCATCACTGCAGAAGTGGTCATATCATCTCTGAGTTCATCACAATGTCTGCAAGAACAATGCAGAAAGTGCTGCATCAGAAGTAAATTATTCTATGTTTTGTCTGAGACAGAGTTTTACAGGGCATATCAGTGTAACTTCAGAAATCTTGTTAAACAAGAGTTACAATTCCCCGTGTAAATGCTTGCTGCAGAATAGGAGGTGCCTTTTTTTGGCTTTCCTTTGTTTAAGTTCCTTCCAAAGTGATGCAAGCTGACCTGTGAAAAGTTATCTTACAAAGAAACAACGAAGTTATACTAGCCTATCAATTTAAGTTCGCAGTTACACACACCAGTATCGCTTCTCCAGGCAGAAAACATATTAGATAAGGGATAGCATTATCAACTGCAAAATGGAAAGAAGCTACATCAGATACCAGCACTGACAGAGAATTGGGGTCATCTCCTGGGTGTTGTCTCCTGCCTCTGGAAGAAACCATGGTTTGGTGTCAAGCTGAAAGGATTGAGAGCTGTAACTTGACAGTCCAGACACCTGCAATCATGTCTGTAAGTGAGTCTCTTTCTCCATACCTCATTCTTCCCAATTGTAAAATAAAATGCGTCTCTCCAACCCCTTCCCATGTATTTTACAAAGGTTAGCTATTTAATACTAAAAATAATTTCTATAAACAAAAATAATAGAATGCTATACCTGAAAAATCCTTTGTATATAAATATGAGTTACTTTCCTGACTGTCAATTTTTTTAGCTTTCTTTTTCGAAGTTTTAGAGCCAGAAGCCTGGCTACATCCCATCTCTAAAGACCTTCCATATTAACAAAAGTTTCCTTACTGTAAAACATTCAAAATTACTCCTTCCCTCTCCCTCTGTGTCAGGGGAAAAAAAAAAAAAAGAAAAAGAAAAAGAAAAAAAAAAGGCTCTTGCAAGGGGTTATGATGCATCTTTAATGATGAAGCTGAGAGAAGCGCCTGCCATACAAAGAAGCTAATCAGTCAATCAAGAGCCCGCTCACTAGACAGAAGCCGTCAGTGCCTAACTGCTCTGTCTCCACCTGTCCAGGGAAACAACAAAACAGCATGGGACATGCCTGACAATTGAGTGCAAAATAGCACATATATTTCTCTATTTCTAAGCATCAGAGGGGCAAGTTTTTGCTTCAAATTAACATTTTCAGGAATAACAAACACAGCATCACACATGTACTGATATGCATTTGAAATAAGGCTAATGACTCTCTTTCTTTTTAAAAACAACAGCAATCCTCAAGAAACAGAAGGGCAGAAGGTGAGAATTGCTATAATTAGACTAGCTGGAAAATCCTTTGCCATAAGCTTGCCAGTCCAGATCAGTTAAGTGAAGAATTGTAGTTTAGAGAAGGAAATACATCTGTTAAAGCCAAAAACAGGAAAAGCTACAGAAGTTGTATGGTTTTGTGTTAGTGAGAGCATAAAGGTCATGGTCTTTATTTCCTGTGTTCAGTACTGGCTGAGACAAACTACATTTTCCTTGTCTGCCTCAGTTTCCTCAACTAGACAAGGATAATGAAACCTACCTACATTATAAAGGCATGATTGATTTTGCAGCTGGCTTCAATAATATTCACAAAGTGCGTGGAGATCCTTGCATGAAAAGTGCTGCCCAAGTACTGACTGTTAAACCCAACATTTTGCTGACTGGTCTCGTGAGAAAAACTTCGATTTTTTTTTTTTTTTTTTTCCAATTCTCTCCGAACAATTCTCTTCAAGCGCTTGGCATACGAAGACTTCATAAAAGCATGGAGTGGAGGTAACCCACGCGTCGTGCCGCGGTGGAGGGAGGCCGGTCGCGGAGCGGTGCCGCTCTCCGCGGTGCTGAAACCCGCGAGCTCTCCCCTGTGCCCTGCCCACGGACAGAACTTGCTCCACGTCACACGCGGGCTGGGCTGCATGGCTGCACTGCCAATCACTGCAGCGTGTCCTTGCATTATTGCAACACACAAACCTGAGCTATGTGTCTAGATCCTGTTGCTGTCACTCAATGGCCTGATCACTCCCTGATGAGAGGTGGCTCAGGTCAGCACTGATCTGTGATCTCGCCAGACTTCACCATATGGACATCTTTTCTTATGCTTAAGTCACAGAGAGATCTGTGCCTGCATGGGTCTAAATCTTTCTGTGTACAAACATCTGCTGTGGAGCACTCTGAACTCAGCGTTCTGCACCCTGAAGCATGGCCTTACTTAAAGCAGTCCATCACTCATCTATTCCTATGGCAGGGAAAGGCAAGAGGAATAGCTGCACGCTATGGATTGCAAAACAAACAAACAAATAAACAAATAAATAAATAAATAAATATTACTTAGAGGGGAGAACAGAGAGGGATCTCACTGTCCCCAGCTTACCTGCCTTTATATTTTTATTCTTAGTCACCACCTATCTAGACATTTCTGTGCTAACAGGGCCCTGCACCAGCAGCAGACCTCAGAGTACTGTGCAGCTGTTCTGCAGGAAATTGCCTGAGAAACATGGAGAAAACACACGTGCTGTGATTTCACCCCAGCCAGCAGCCAAGTCCTGTGCAACTGCTTCCTCACTTTCCCACCCATGGGATCAGGCAGAGAACTAGAAGGGTAAAAGGTGGATTGAGATAAAAGACAGTTAAATAGGAAAAGCAAAAGCCACACACACAAGCAAAAGCAAAGCAAAACAAAGAATTAATTAATTCACTGCTTCCCATAGACAGGCAGGTGTTCAGCCATCTCCAGAAGAGCAGGGTCCCATCATACGCAATGATTACTTGGGAAGACAAACACCGTCACTACAAACGTCTTGCCCCTTCCTCCTCCCTCCGACTTTATATGCTGAGCATGATGTCACATAGTATGGATCATCCCTTTGGTCAGTTTGAGTCACCTGTCCCAGCTGTGTCCCCCTCCCAACCTCCCATGCAACCCCAACTTCCATGTCAGAATGGCAGTACGGAAAGCAGAAAAGGCCTTGGTTTTGTGTAAGTCCTGCTCAGCAATAACAAAAACATCTCAATATTATCAACCCTGGGTCCAGCAAAAATCTGAAACATAGACCCTAGCCAAAACGTAGACAGAAGAAAATTATCTCTACCCCAGCCAACACCAGCACAACATCTTATCTCTTTTATCAAAAGGAACACTTGAGTGAAAGGAAGCACAGGCTTTCCATGTGCACTCCAGCGGTAGAGCTCACACAGCAGGAAACCCTACCTGATCAGAGAATCCTACTGTCAGGCAGAAGGAAGAGGGAACAGGCCAGCTGTCTAACATACAATACACTATACAAGAACAAACTTGATATTTTGTTCATGAAATATACAGTGACTGGCCCCTCATTCTGCACGCATCATGAGCAAGGACAGCAGTGATGGGAAATGCCCTGTTTTCTACCAAGTCTCTTGAGGTTCATTAAATTACCAGTTGTTTCCTAACCTGGATATTTACGCCCTTTCCTTGTGAAAAAGGACAGCAACTCTAACTGTAATCCCCACTGCAAGGGAAAAAACCAAACCATCCCAATCTTGTAGTTCTCCCAGGGACCACTCCTAGGCATGAAAAAGAAGCTGGGAAAATACTTCCTAGCCTCACAGAGGTGATATTAGACTAAATTCGTTCATGTTTGTAAGGCAAGAATGCAAGTCATAGAAAAAGCTTATCAAGAAAATTAAATGCGGGGTCCTCAGTGCCTACCTCTAATCTTAGGAACTCTCAGGATGGGGAAGAGAGATAAAAAAAATCATACTGCTCTGAGGGCTAACTCAGTATCATGGCTAAAATCCAAACTGAGTAATTACATTCCGTCTCCTGAGTGTGCCCTTGAACGTTCTGCTAAGCATGTGACTTCACTTCCTGTTGCCAAGTTTTGTTACGTGTGCCTAAGTATCAGCTGTACCAGCCCATATGACCTGATACACTGCAGGAAGAGGAAGGTTTTGTTTATCATCTCCCACTCTGCAATCTTTTGCTGAAAGGTCTTGTGGAATTTTCATACCTCATGTGAGTTCCAAAGGCATTTTGCTAGGGCTGTTTCACTATTAGCAGCAATCCCATATTTGCTCCATGGCACATTTTATAAATAACCTTTTTCCAGTGACAGCAATACCAAGAGTGTGCCAAACCTCTAATATCCACAGCACACCTCTTTATACTCCTTATTTAACAGATGCTGAAAAGGCTGAGAACATGCTGGCTGTTTGTTTTCAGCATGGTGTTTAAAGTTTTGCATTACAGTCATTCCCTGTACTACAGCAAGGGCCTTTAGCAACCCAGAAAAAAAATCCCCTTGTGATACTAACAGAGCCATGAATTGTCTCTCACAGACACTTTTATACATCTCTTTATTGTATATTTACTTAGGCTTCATTCTTTACAGCACATTTCCTGCTAACAGGAAACATGTTTTATACCCCTACAACATTACTCCAGAGAAGCCAGGGTAAAGATGCAGCAAAGGCAACATCTACTTCTCACAGGCTGCTTGATTTTCCTGGAATGCTTCCTAACATTAGAAATGCTGGGAATGAGATTTTTAAAATGTCATTGGGACAGAAGGGAAAACAATCCCAAAACACAAATTTACTTCCCCCAACTAGATCTCACATCCTAAGGATACACAGACACCTTATTAAAACTGGAATAGATTACAGTTAGCCACTTGAATATTCAAAAATCTAGGCCCCCAAGTCTCTATTCCCTTTTTCACTTGGCATCTTGGACCTTGCTAGCCAAGACACATCTTATAAAATCCTGAGGTTCACAAGCGGAAAGCTTCCGAAAGATCCCAAAATGCACACCTGCAATCAGACTACCTGTATTTCCTGGAAGCTTCAAAACAATAGAACTTCATTCTGAAGTTAAATAAATTACCCAAACCTTTTTTTTTTTAATCTAATATTAAGTAGCAAGTGGGAAAGATAATTTTTCAGTACCCAAAAAAATAATAAAAATAATGAAGTCTAGTTATTATAAATGTTTTCCATCCACACAGTCAGTAACCTCCATTAACAGAAGAGAGGTCTACCTTGTAACATGACATTCCAAAGTGCATCCCAAATGACTTCAAGGTTGAGTTCATGCTCTAGCTACACAGAAGGATGCTCATCTGCTCTTGAAGGAGCAAGATGAGAAAGGCTCTCGAAATCCACCCTTCTGAACACTGACAGAGCAATAGCTGCAAAAAACCAAGCAACAAGTTTGAATTACTTGCAGGAACAGCTACAAAGGAAGAAGTGGCAGTTAGGTCAAGATGTGTGTTCATGTGATCCAGACCCACCACTGTCACCTGTACAAATGAAAGACATCTCCTTAGGGAATGCTGGAAATGTCCCATACAATTGAAGACCTTTAGCAGTGAGAGTAGAAATGCTCAACTGCTCTAGGAAAATAAATCACAATGACAACACAGACTGACATAGAACATTCTCTCTCCAAGAGAGGGTTTTTATGCTTTGCACCTTTTCCTCCTATTTGCAATACAACACACATTCTGTAATCTCAGTAAAGGCCATTTTCCATGCTTGACTCAGACCAGCTACAGAAATAAAAAGGCAGGAGTTCCATAAAATAAGTGACATAAGTGAATGAGCCATCTGATAACTGCGTACTAAAAGAGAGCAAGGAACCTCGTGTTCCTCCCCACCCTCCAGTTTGTCACTATACTGAAGGCTAGGATACTGAGGTCATAGCACTGCACACCCAGTGGATTGATGTAAAATCCTGCAAGACATCATATACTCTGTTCATACAGGATAGCTCTCTAACTAGCTAAAATGGGCTTCATCCTTGCTTTGTTTCCCTGTGCTGCCTCATCTCCTCGTTGGACTTTGCTTTGCCTCAGTGAACTCCCATTGTTCACAGCAGAACATGAAGGTTGATGAATTTATCCTCACATTACTCTCTGGAAGGCAGAGAAGTGTCAACTTCTCATCTGCAAAAGGGTGATAATTAAATGCTGAGAGAATAAATGACTTGCACAAGGTCACTTGGGAAGTATGTGGCAGAGCCGAAAATTAAATGCAGATCTCCAGAGCTGCAGGTCAAGGCCCAGAACACAAGATCTTTCTGCCCTGCTGGCACAGTGAAGATCAGATTCCCAGCATATCATAAGGCCCTCCATAGGAATTCGTGTCTGTGTTACATTGTGTGTAGTTTACCAGTAGGAAGAACTGGATACACTTCAAAGAATCAGGTAAATATCAAAGGTCAAGCAAAGAGGAAAGCAACAGAGAATTTATCTGAAAAGCTAGGAAAGTCCTTTTCAACATATTGTATAAGGCAAATATGCCCCTGTAGCCTTCTTCTACTGGACATACTACTAGTCCAGGGGAAAATCTGACATCGACACCATGTCTAATGTGCAGAAATCACAAAATGCAGCCATAGAGTTATGTATGCAATTTAACATAAGGATTGTTAACAGATTAAATATTTTAGTAGTGCTACAGATAGTGTCAGGGTTACAGTTTAACAGCTATGTATCTGCACCCTCACCTCTTCCTTGCTCTGCAAACTTATGCTAATCACACTCCTAACTTTCCTTCTCTTCCTTAATTTGCAGATGGTTCCTGCTGATATATATGACTACATTTATCCCCATATGTATAATATGTTTCCTTCATATCTCTCCCTAAAAAGCTTTCAACCCTCCAGCTTTCAAAAGGAAATGAGGCACTGGAACAGGTTGCCCAGAGGTGTTGTGGATGCCCCATCCCTGGAAGTGTTCAAGGCCAGGTTGAACAGGTCTTTGAGAAACTTGGTCTATTGGAAGGCATCCTTGCCCATGGTGGGAGGTTGGAACTAGATGATCTTTGACATCCCTTCTAACCCAAACCATTCTATGACCTTAACTAGTATGTGGGTCCTCCCTCTTGTGCATTTGGAAGCCAGGAGTGACACGACATTGTCTCCACAGGGGAAACGTAGGGGCACTGTAAACCATAAAGCCTCCTTAGGAAACCAAGAAGGTGTAAGGAAGATGGCTGGAATGCAGCACAGAGCTGAGCTGCTACAAAAGTGACACTGGGTGGGTGGTGGGGCATTTAATTTTGAAGGTGCCAAGAGGGGAGCAGGTAAAAAACATGGTGGAGAACTGGGAGAAGAAGAAACTCATCCAGGTGGAGACCAGAACTAACTGAGTCTCAGGCCCACCTTTGATTTCAGAACAACCACATTAAGAACAACATAATGGTATTCTGTAATTTTTCAACTGCTGGTGCTCCTTTTTAAGAGGTATCAATACCATGATGGATTTCAGTGACTTTGTCTATCACTAATCCCAGGTGTCTGCCTCATCTCAGCAGTGATTCTTCCTCATGTCTGATGCATGTAGCTACACTGCTTTGCTATGCCTGAACTCTGCAGTGAAGTCCCAGAGTGGCCCTTGTTCTTAATGTGTGTACAGAAGAAAGCAGATGGGTAAAGCTTAACTCTGACAATAATAATGATAGTTGAGGTAATAATAATAAATTAGATGTCGTCATCACAGTTCTGTCAAATTGCTCCTGATTTCACAAAATCTGTGTTTGTATTCAAAAAATTCAATTACAAAGTTGTGACTTTAATTCCCTGCTACACTTGGACAGCTCATCTCTTCATATTTCATTCCAGTTCCCTCATAACTCCATGGTGTTTCATCAAATAAAATATGGAAAAAGTCTAACTATTATATTTTTGTTCCAGACACTTCACTATCAAAATAAGTTCATATTTGTTTAGCATTTTTTTAAGCAATATAAGCATTCATGGTCAGAAGTAGTATTTGGAGTAAAGAAAAAGATCAAATGGCTATGAATTGTAGCCCAAAGGGGTTTAACAAATGTACTTCAATTTTTCTAGTAAATTAAAGTACTGAGGAAAAATTTCACCATGAAACAATGCTCTGAGATAACGGAAAAGGAAACAAATTTTATTTTCCTTGACTTTTTTTAAACTACTGCTTAATACTCTTAACCTGGTCACTAGAGGGTGTCATCAAATTACAACTTTGGAATTACAACTAAGTTAAGATCATCCAGAGGCTTAATTCATTGTAAAGAGCATCCCCAGATGAGACATCCAACTGTTTTGTAGAAACCCAACTTCACTCTCTGTTATTGTGAGAATACTGCAGACTATCCATAGTCAAAACTCCTTACTGTTAGTAAAGAGTAAATGCTGCTGCCCTGTCTTGCTCTTGCATCCACACAGAGATTTTGGTTTAAAAAAAAAAAAACTAAACAAAACCAAAACATAAAGTCAATATCCCTAAAGCTTTTCTTGCCTTGTTCTTCTTGCCTTGTTCTTCTTGCCCTGGAGGATGCATATGCTGGTGTATAAAGGATAATCTCAGACATTTTTCATTAATATCTCTGCAATACAACACTGTAACTCTTTCTGTTCTATTCAAACTCTGCACACTGACTCCAACTGGTTACATCTGTTTACACTGCCTGTACACAGATAACTTCATGGATCTTACACACCAGAACTGCCAATGGCCCAAAGGTGGTCAATGGATTTCGTTGCTAGAACCAAAGCTGCATTACCCCTTCACAGCAACATCTCTACTAAAGAAAAAGGGAAGGAAGACTCACCAGGCTGGTATCATTAGGAAACTCACCCCCTCCATAACAAATATATTTTTTGGCCTTCTTCCTCTCCTCCAAATCCACTACTCTTAGCCCTAAGAGGCAAATTTCAGTAGAGCTTCACATAACTGCTATCCAAAACAAATAGAAAAAGCTAAACCCAGTAAAACTTGATCAGCAGCTAGGTCAAGAGTAATAACTTCCATGGAAGAAGAAAACTAATATTACTTTCAGTATTAATAAGGCAACTATGGGAGTAGGGACCATTGGCAAGGGCTCCAGTGAGCAGATCTCCATACGAGCCACAGATGGCAGCTCTGGTTGCCCCACTGCCAACGCTACCCCAGAGGATCTTACAGCCACAGAAGACAATAATAATAAAACAGGGCACCCCTCCCTTCAGCCTGCCACCTTTACTGTTCTCTGAGCAACAGGATACACAGCGTAATGGGACAGCATAACCATTATCAGGAGGGCTGAATGCTGAAGCTGCCCAAGAGACCACAAGGTACAATGCAAGGCAGTGTCCTACTCAGTTCAGAAAGAAGTATTTCCAACTGTGTGAAACAGAATGTCCTCCCACAGCAGATGCAGTCTGCAGGGTTGCACTGATTTTGCACCCATGAACATACTTAAAATGCAATAAAAGGAGAGAGATGATACAGATGGGGAAATGAAGTCACCACATTTTCATGGAACATTATTTAGTCTAAGGGGTCCCACAGGGTAGCATGCATCATTTTCAACCCCAAACATGCAAGCCATTGGGTGACAAAGACACAAAGTGAGGCACATAAGAATAATTGACTTTCAAATCCTGGGGGGTTCTTTTTGGTGTAAATGTCTCTTCCCATTGCTGCAGCTTCATCATCTTTGCTTTTGAGGGAAGCAGATTTTGATGACTCCAGCGGAAGAACACCAAACTTTGGATGGGAGTCAGAGCTTTGAAATCAAAGTCAGCAATGCCCCTGCAGAATGAGGTGCAACTTAGAAGCATAGGCACAGTCCCAGATCCCTTTTCTTTTGTAATTTTGACATCAAAATCCTCACCCTTCCCAGAGAGGAGGGAAGAGAACAATGTCAACTTCACCACCTCTTTGCTGGGATTCACACTATATGAAAACCATGTTTCTCTCTCCCTGATCACTCTGTAGTTAAAAACATCATCCCTGCTGTCCCCTTCACACTCTTTCCCTTTCAGATACACTTCACCATCTCAGCCTTTTCACCACCTTTTGCCAACTTCTGTCCTCCATGAAAGCCCATTCCCAGTCCTTCTCAGCTGCTCCCACCTACACATCCCTTTCTCTCTCCCTCCTCAGCTTTAGCCCCTCTTTAACCTTTTAGCCATTTGCTCTGCTCACATCTATAGCTGTAATCCCATTCTCTTCCCTACTCCTCCCATCAGCTTGTACTTCATTCCCAAACCTTCTTGCTCCCTCAGTCCCTGTTCCCTGCCCCACATCTCATTTTCCTTCCTCAGTTCCCACAAGGTTATTTCTCAGGCTCTCTACCACTTCACTTTGGGATCATCCCTTCCTCTAGGCCCAGCTTGCCACCTTTTGTTTACACACACAGACAGGTCTTCCCTCCCCAGCTTTGCTTCTAGATCTGCCATGTATGGAGAGTCACCCTGACCTACTTAGGTTCCCTGACCTAGTTATAGCAGAGATACCAATTCTAAACACTTGAGAATAAAGGGCAGTAGGAGGAGGGAAATAATATCATTATTGTTTGAAATAAAAACAAATCTACCAGCACAGGGCTGCTGAGTTATTCCAGCTCTGACCATTCCCCCAGGGAAGAAAGAACAGCAGTTCACTTGATATTTCAATGCCAGTATGGCCATAGACAATTCAAACCTGGAAACCACTTGGAAAGAAGGTCTGTAGTCTCTTGCTAGCATCCTTTTTGTTTTTTCTTAATCCAGTCTCATTCTTTATGGCCTTACTCACCCAGAGCTTGTCTTCAGCTCCACACAGGTGTTTCATAGCAACTCTGATTTTGCCCACTTCCTCTCACGAGCCCTCCTTGACTGTGGGTCTAGGCTACCGAATCATCCCCTTGTTCAAGAACAGCATTTCTGCAGCTGAGATTAATTTAGAAATCAGGCAATGCTCTTTATATGTTTGTTTGACCTTCTCAGCCCTTTCATTCTACTTCAGCTACTGTCACAGCTGTCTTCTCCCTTTGACTCCAAACTGTGCTATTCACTCATATTCCTTCTCTACCTGTCTTGGTGTTGCAGTGCTGCCACCTCTTTTCTTTACCAGCTCTGGAAATGGTGTCAGCAGTGCCAACACTGACACATAAACCTGACCTGAAACAGCAGATGTTCTTCAGAACCAGTCAGGAGTCTGTGGGTTAGCAATGCCCATTCACTTGTGTGCTGTGTACTATGCTCATGGCTTAGCAGCCAGGATTCACTGCTCAGTGGCAGCTGGGTCTGTGATTCACTTCCAGCTAGGCTTTTATTTGAGTCACTGTTAATAGATTTCCCTGTAGTGTTTGTATTTTAGGAATCATATTGGCCCTTTAGTTGCCTGGATGAGTTCATTAAATCAAATTATGTCTCCTTACAGCTGACACTTGTGATGCTTACCCTCCCTGTATAGGGCCAGTGCCCTAATTGACACTGAAAGCAGCCTGCTCTGCACCCTGAGCTCACAAGGTACTCCCACCACCACTACTTCAAATCCTGCCAAATATTCCCTTTCCATTGCCAAAGTCCCATCAGAAAAATGTAGCTGAGTGCACTGTAGCCCTCCCACAATTCCACCAGATGTATTTATACAGACACGAGAGGGTAGTCATTCTGTATCTATTTACTGTGATTTTGTACCTGTTTACCAGTTTCAGCATAAAACACACTTTTTGCCTATTGATTTCCTGGGTCACAGACTAATCTGCTGAGCAAATGACTTTGGAAATTTACTGTGGAGCCCCTAAATCCCCACATTGTCATCAGCCACTGCCTGCTAAATTTGCATTTGTGGATACATTAAACTGCAGTTTTGGCTCCTGCATTTCCTTTGTAACTGATTTCTCAGTTCTGTCCCACTACATGTTGGTTTTCGTCACCGTAGTGTATCTACATTTGGGTATGGTCCTACAAAGGCACTGCAAATCCACAGTCACTTCAGCCACCCTTGGTTTTGACTAACAGCATTACTTGCCTCTGCTGTGTCTCCCCTGCTCTGCTCTCCCAGCCCAAATCGGCACCAGCCAGGCCAGCTACAGACCTCCACACTACTCTGATAATGCCTCTGTCCTCTGACCTGCACATTTAGTCAGAGCAAGATTGAATCCTTCCAGCACGCAGGACTGACAAGTAAGGTCTGCAGTTTCAACAAGTCCTGAATCCACTGAGAAAATGTCTCATACTTACAGCCATTGGCAGAAACATCTTGTGTCAGCATCACCCCCTACCTCCATTTATGGACTAACAAAAAGGGGTAAAAGGACTGGAAATGGACAAAGTTGTGCCTGCACAAGCTATGTGCAGAGGATCCCTGCCAGCTCCTCAAGACAATATAAACCCAATGAATTAAGACAATTCCAGACATGCTGATTACATTTGCCTTTGCAATTTGTGATGGGATTTTCAGATGTCTCTAAGCATTCTCTACCTAGCATGTGTCAGTCACACTTCACTGCTGCTTTTATTCTATTAATATTGACAGCCACTCAGTTTAAATGCAGGTTAGGATTGAAATCCTGTCTGTTTGCTTATCTCTGACTTTTGATCTTGTTTGTTTCCATTCATTATGGGGAAATCTTCCTTTTCATAAAGCCCCTTGGAATACCTCAGCAAACATGCAAACACAATGCTAAATGGATTAACTGGGAGATACTGGGGTCCAAAGCCTGCCTGAATAGATGTTCCTGGATAAATCAGCTCTGCATACCAACATTAATGGTCTGAGTTCCCCTAATGGTCTGAGATCCTCCAGATCTCTCATGGGGTTCAGCACAGGTCCAGTAGATATAATTCTTTACTCTCAGGAACGGCAGAGGGAAAGAAGAATATCTGGTCTGCAAGAGGGAGCTAGTTCCTCAGTAATATTATGAAGCACTGCAGGATTTTAACACATGGCAATGGCAAGGGAGTGGGTGTGTCACGACTGCAGATTATTATGCCAGATTTTATCATCTCACTTTTACCTTGTCCTCTTTCCCATTTTCTGGTTAATAGCCACATGCTGGGAACTGTCATATTGTTCTTTTGAAAGGTGTTTGGGGCCAGGACTATTTATACGCTTACAGAGAGCTTAGCACAGTGGCATTCAGTTCCCAGAATCATAGAATCAGAATGAGACCTCTGAGATTTTACTGCACCGTCAATTAATAGTAATAATGCTCTTCCATCTTTAGGTCCTTACAGCATGTTTTCCAGACATGAATTTAGCTTCCAAACATCCCCTGTTGGCTTTTGTTATTGTCATATCATCCATCTATATTACACCATATACTTTAATATCTAGTTCATTGTAGAGCTGAGATACTAAGGAGTCCCTAGACCAGCACCTTGCACAGACAGAAAATTCTATGTCTGCACTGGCCCTGAGCACAGGGTCATATTCCCGGCTGGCTGGACGGGCTCGTGAGCTGGGCTCCAGTGCCCTGTTGCTGAACTAGAGCCACGCTCCCCGGAGCCCTTCTTTGCCCCAGGCCAAGTAGGACAGGCCAGCAGTGCTTCTGGTGGCTCTGTGCTCTACACCCCAGAAAACAGAGATCTGCCCTTAAAGACTCCCACACAGACTGGCAGCAAATAGCAGGGGCTGGGGAGGCATTTGGGATTCCAGGCCCAAAGATGGGCAGTAAGATGATTTCTGCTACTTGAAACCTTCTCTAAAGACCAACAGCAGTATGGTAGAGGCCATCTAAATGTTCTTCATGGAGAAGAAACCCCTCCAGAATGAGCAGCAAGGTCTATTCAGCCCTTGATCTTTGCTAATAAAGACAAGTAGATTACCACAGTGCATTACACTTTGTGAGGGCTTTGACACACTGGGAACAGGCAGAGACACCACTCGACCAGATGACTCCTGAAGCAGTCATTCATTCTGACAATAACAGCTGGGCCAAGGCTTGCCCAAGGTGGGTGACAGAACAGAAACTGGGCTTTTGGGGGAAAGGAAAGAGAATGGTGTCACTGGTTTCTTCAGCACCATGATGGTAAGTCAGAAACCCAAATACCTACCAAGGCTGGTGGTATATTCCATACTCCAAGCACCCACATATGATACTATCAGCTCTAGCAGAAAACAATTTTCCCTCAAACTACACAAAAGGTGGTTAAAGACAGAGAATAAAACAGCCCACACTACATGCTGTGGAAGTATACTTGCACTTATACTACTTAACAGCTATACAAAGGGTCAAAGATTAAGTACAAGGACAGCACAGATATTTCTATCTAAATAAACTTTCTCTCTAAACAAAAGACTTTATCCTAAACAGAGCTATAACAATGTTGATACTCAGATATTTTATTATATTATTTATTAGGCTGAACACTAATTACGCACCTACCTGTCCAGTATGAGAGTCTCTTTTACTTTTTAAAGCTACCAAACAAGATTCTGTAAGCCATAATGTGGCATAGGCCACCCCAAACTGTTGGGAGAGACAGTCCCTACATATTGTTTTCTAAAGCTCGGGTGAAGCAGGCAAAGTATAAATTTAGTGCTTACAGGAACATAGCTCATGAATGCTATCTGCAGGCTCACCCAGAAACACTGAACTTGCTTGCTTTCTTCCAGCAGCTGAATATGCACATCTGTCTCTGAAAGACTGGTATATATAAAAAATTAGAAACTGCGTTGAATGAAAACTGTTGATGCATCACTTGATGCTACAGATTAACTTCCGAGAACCATCTGTACACACCTGCCTGGACTAGGACACTGGATGTAAGGAACACAGTTCCAGGTAATACAGAAGTCATATAATAAACCAGAAACATGTGGCATTCTGAATATAGTCACATCAAAGCCAACTGAAATGCCCCAAAAGCTTTCTTGCTACAACAGCTATTTGAAAGCCCAACAAAGGCCATACAGTTGGAAACAAGCCATTCACAATTCATTATGTTTAATGGGGGCCTGATAATGAGCACAGACTGCCTAAGAGCATGGAAACAGGGTAACTAAACTGGAGGGTTTGAATCTTTGTAGAAGAGTAGGCTTAACAAGCCTGTTACAAGAAGAGGGGACTACTCTAATAGAAAAGACCTGTGAGCATAGGAAAACACAGGTGATGGTCTGTGAGCTCTAGTAGGAGCTGTAGAACAAAGAAAATCCAGCCATGGTTACTCATCAGATCATAGTATTTCCTAGCTTTGACATATTGTATGAATGTGGAAGAAAAACACAAAGAGCAGTTGCTTGTACTTTGCACAAATAATAATTGATGAGGTGTGGTCAGAATATGTGATGTGACCTTGCATTTCAAAAGCAACCAGGATAGACACAAACCACCTTGGATTTAACCTCGAGTAGTCCCTCCGATGGCTTCATAAGCCATTTTGATAATTCTTTGAGTTCCCCTTCTCCTATGTGTTAATGTCTTCATGATGAAAAGTGACAAGCGGCCTGATGAACGAAAGCAGAAGAGGAGAGCAGAAGGACGATGCCTGTTAACCGCCATGTTGACTTTCCTATGTTTGGTGGTAAAAACCCATCCCCAGAGTGGTTAATTTCTATCCACTCATAGAGGTACTTTGGTGTCATGGGCAAAAATGATTTGGGGGATATTACTGATTTGGGGGGATTTTCAGCCAATTTAATTTACTATCAATGAACAAAGTTCTAATTACCAGTTCTGGTACTGAAACAAATAAATGGGCACAGAGGGGAAAACAGTCCTTGCCTCTGCCAAGCCTCTCTTCCCTACTTTCTGCTTCCCAATCCTCTCCTCGCGCATTACAAGCTGTCCCCCCCATCCCCCAACAGGGGCTGCCCCCGAGCCCAAGAGCAACGACAGAAAACCGGGTCAGTGCCTTTGCCTCCTGTGCCACCCAGAGGCCACCCACCCACCCAAAGGCCCTGCACTGCCTGCCCGCTCCAGAGTGGCCTTTGGCTCTTCTTCGGTCTCCCGTCCTGCTCTGCCCCAGCTTTCAGGGGGGAAAACTTTTATTTTTGCTTTTAGCACACTTAGGAGCCTAAATAAAAACAAATATATCTATATTGACTGTAGTTATTATGCTTGGTTTCATACAGAGTAAGTGGTTCAAATAAAAATAGATTGGATGGAGTGAATGTGCATCAGTTCCAATAATAACATAGGCAGTTTCAAGAAATGTATAAATTTCATTTAATGTGCACCAGGCTTACAGAGAAGAGTGAAGAAACATTGGTTTAGAGCAGCTTTTAGCCTACATTTTCTGTCTAAAGGCTTCTGTATTTACCAGATTTCTGAAACAGAATGAAAACCTGTAAACAAGTGGAGAAAGGGGTTTGCTAG
Organism: Pyrocephalus nanus; assembly: GCA_038380795.1. NCBI lineage: Eukaryota > Metazoa > Chordata > Aves > Passeriformes > Tyrannidae > Pyrocephalus > Pyrocephalus nanus. The sequence goes on along the minus strand of CM076265.1, from coordinate 41,748,659 downwards.
AAGACCCAGAAGGGTGTTACAGGGGGAGGAAGAGATAGACAATAAAACATGACTGAGGTAGAAATCCCCACCTATATTACCTCTCTACAGTTAGTCTCCTATGTGTGGAATTATCTCCCCATGGAAAGACTGGGCTTCAAACTGAAGCAAAAACTTGGTATAATAATTGGTTGCAAGTTTTGAGAAAACTGGACTAGCTGAGGAGTAGTTTTCAAAGGTACAATTAAGAACAAATAGGAACAGGGAGCTTAACAACCTCCTTGGGTTTAGGCCATATGCCTCCAGAAAGGCTACAGGAAACTACAAGAGGGGTGCCTTGGGCAGGATGCAGTGAGGCTTTCTGCCCCTGGGGCTGTGAATCCAGCAGCTACTACAATCATAATAGCTCCAGGTTAGATAAACAGAAAAGACATCTCTTTGATATATCAGATGTTCTATGAAAAGCATCAGGGAAATGATCTCAGAGGCAGTGGCTCATTTCCAGGAATGGCTGCTGATGGTGAAGAGATCAGTCAAATCCTGCATCTCTGTTTCCCTAGATGATAAGATAGAGTAAAGCTGGGACTGTACTTAAGAGTGAATATTGAAAAGACACTTGTTCCGATCCACGTTAACTCAGAAGAGACTGTTAAAATCATGGATTTACACCCTAGTCTCCAGTCATGATGGAGATCTGTGATGGTCTTACCCTGGGTGGTGCAGGAGACATATCTGGGGGCAAGAAGCCATTTAGGATGCACCAAAGGAAAAGGCCATTAACAGAAGTCTTTGTGTTTTACCTATTTCCCTCTTCATTCCTCACATTTCTTCTACGTCCTGCAGAAAGGAGAACAATGCCTGGACGTTGGAACCCCCTGCTTCAAGTACCCACTCACACCTGATGGAAGGAAAATTTCTCATGAGATTAGAAACAGATCAGGGGAGAATGCTCTCAGTGTGCCTTTAGGATGGATGGGCCTTTGAGGTAAAGGATGGGATCCCGTCTCCCAGCAAAAGCTCCTGGAAGTTCCCAGCTCTGGGCCCATCTGTTTCCCACGGGACCATATGTTCCCAGTGAGCAACACCCCAGGAGAGAGTGTTTATCAAGACTAGCAGGTTGAAGCTTGGCAGGATCTGCAAGAAAGCAACTGGAGGCCTTCAAACGCAGACTTTCTATTTGCAGTATGTGAAGCATGCATGTGTGTGTTTCCTTCAACCACCCATATACCACAGGGGAAAGCATTCAAAAACAGGATCCAAAAATAGAAGAAATTGTGTGACTCACAGCCCTGCCACCCTGAGTTGTATGCTCAGCACAAATCCCAGGCAAAGCACCATTAGGTGCTACATACCCTCCTCACTCAGAGCTGCAAGTCACCCCAAAGGAAAACCTACACTGTATACATATAACAATACATTACGTGCCAAAGGCATCTCCCTCAACAGTGCCCTTATCTCCAAATGGGCACTGTTCCAACACCACACATTTCTATTTCTCTGGGATTTTCAGCTAAGAAAGCTGAAAATGCTTTAATGTATTGCTTCTGTGCTGTAATGTACTGTGTTCAATTTTGTTATGGTCCTTCCACAAGATGTTCATATTTCAGAGGTCACCTGAATTGGGTTTTGTCTATAGAAACAAAAGGTACATGAGAGTTAACAGTTTTTGCCTGGGTAATACCCACTTTCTCATCAGATAAACAGCAAGCAGCTGAACATTTCCTAAAATTGTGTTTCTAATAATATTTTTTTTTCAAGTTTCTTAATTTTTTGTTTTGCAAGACTGTCCAATATTTTAGCAGATTTTGGCCTCTACTGAAAGAACTAAAAAGGATAAAAATGGTTTTTTTTAAAGCAAGAATGAAAACAAAAAAAAGAAAAAAGAAAGAGGATTCTCTTGGCCAAACCCTATCTTGAAGACAAATGTCAGTCAGAATAGATAAGTAAAAATTTCAGCACAGAGAAAAAGCTCATTTCATGATCAGCTCCAGCCATTCCCTTTTGCACCATTTTGGCCAGGTGAACTGATACAAGTAGCAAACAGGTTTTCTGTGTGTACTCATGTCTCTCTCTAGTGGAAAGCCCTCATCACTACACAAATACAGATAAGAGGCATGGGATCTTCAGTTCAACCACAGGAGACCTGCACCCCACTGAATTCCCATATCTTGGGGGTTGATGCTGCTCCATAGTTGGGGCAGAGCTTTTTTGCCTTGCACAGGAACCCATTCTTTTGCCCCCAGGCAGGGCTATGCTGTGGTTTAACCTAACCTCAGTATTTTGGAGAGGGGGAAACATTAGTGTCACACCCAGAGCTAAATCAGTACCAAAAAAGTGTTGGCATTTAGGGATCCATTTGCACTGCAAAGAAGGACAACAATAAAGAAATCTTAAAATGTTTTGTTACATGCATTTCCAGGTAGGCGCTACCCCACAGAAAGAGGGAGGCATCATCCAAATTCTTGTAGCAAACCCTTGGAAAAGCAGCCAAACACCTATCAGCTACCAGCCCACTCTGTCCAACTCCCTCTAACTCTCTAACCTAAAGGAACAGGCAGGAGATGTGCCCTGCCAGAGCCCACTGGCTTCAACTTTCCAGTCCCTGCTCACATCCCTACGCAGCCTCGGAATCTTCCCTTTAGGCTCAGATGCAGCAGTTCTGAGCTTGCTGGCAGGAGGCACATGCACCCCTGACCCTTCTTGCACTGCAGCCAGTGCTTCTGCGAGGCTCCCAGGGTGAGCGCCGTGGGGTCCAGCAAACAGTGCTGTGCTGCATGCTGGCAGCGGCAGCCCCCACTGAGCAGATGTTGTGCTTGCACATGGCTGAGTTTTCCTTTCCGTGGTGACAAATAAGCACCATTCAACTGGAGCTGAAAAGCTCGGAGAGGGTGGATCATGTTTCGCCCTCTCCCTTTGCAGAGCTGGGGGAAGCCAGATTGTCTCTGCTTGCCAGGGAGTTACTCTCTACCTTGACAGACCCAGCTCAAACATTGCTGCCCCCATTTATTCACAAAGGGGAAAAACAGCCCTGTGTTGCATTTTCATAAGATGACTGAGGGGAATTATTAATCTGGAAGCTGCAGAGCCAGCACAAGCCATCCGGGGGCCTTATGGGCAGCCTACATTTAGACTGGCCACAGACTGCTTTTCAACACACAGGGACCTTATCAATGGCAGCACTGGCATCCATCCCTGTGTTCTGCTGGCCTGAGAGCATTGCACTGGAGAAATTATGGGATGTCTGGAGGCTGCAGAAAACCACAAGGACTGACTTAGCCACAAAGCTGGGGTGAGCAGCCTGTGATGGCACAGAAGGTTTTCTTAGGAGTACCAAGTTGCCCAAGGCTTCCCTGCTGCCATGGAGTGTGTAGAGGCTATTCTGGCCTGTGGGCTTCCCACTAAGCTGTTTATCTCCTGCAGCATTGCCTCCATTTGACAAAGATGGAAACTGAGACACACTGAAAGCAGAAAGCCTCCATTATAACTGCAAGATGCCTAACTGCTGGCTCGCTTGATGAGCAGATGTGCAGAGCCTTGCTAGGTCCTGCTGATGGAAGGGCATCTGCAGGTGCTCCACACTCGGGTTAGCACTAATGAGGCACTCCAAATAACTGGGCACTTCTGAAAAAATCTGGCATAAATGATGTGCCTGGGGTGGCAAAGTGTGTGTGGGAGGAGCAGCAGTCTTCAGGCAGTTTCCCAGGCCTAAACACTAAGCTTTCTTTTCCTGTGAACCCACCTTTGACTGAATACCTTGTTATCACTGGCTTCCATGCTTACACTAACCTCTGTTTTAATTCAGTATAAATATATTAACGTAGATTCCATGGTAGAGATCAGTATTGCATTTCTAAGTAATTGTATGTATTTCTAAGTATTTAATCTCTCTCAGAAGGGCAGTGCTTGCAAATGTGTGTGGGCACCAAGGCCCTTGAGCACCCACAGTGTCCTCTGCTTATGCTCAGCAAAGCTGAAGACTGTAATATACTTTACTGGGGAGAGATGACTATGACATGTCAAACATGAGCTTTGAATCAGGGATTAATGGGCATAAAGCTATTTACTCATTTCATTAGCAATACAATATCAAGAGATTACTCAAAACAAAATAAAAGTATTTCAGAGAAGTCTTGAAACTCCCCTTGTTTCGCCTGTTAAAAATTGGCTGAAAATGATACCTTTGATTGCCTAATTTGTAAAATGTATCTAAGCTAGGATGACAGCAGTGATTCTCAAAGCAAGTGCCTCCTTTTTTGGAATGCAATATTTATCTTTTACTAATAGGCTGATTGACTGAGCTTGGCTGTTGGAAGTCCTGAGTTTTGTCCACAATGAAACCAATATATGTTTAATACCCATCAGCTAGAGGTCAAAAATGAAAGGTATTTTATGGTCTTCCCAGTCAGAACAATTTTGAAGTGATGGGTTTAAGGGCCCACATCAATTTTGTTTCCTAAACAATCGTTTCCCCGCTTTCTTTCAGTTACACTTTATCTCCAGCAGGATCTAAGCAGCAGCTATTGAGCCTGACTTTAAATCTTGTGGAGCCCTAGCTTTCCCTGTGGCCACAGAGGGAAATATTTAGTGCCAGCCTCTCGGCCGCTTCACCTCCTGACACAAAATTATTTCATCGTAACCTGTCCAGTGAGCAAATTGCCTCTTTGGCCCCCTTGCTGTCTCTGCACAAGGGCTGGGCTATTGATTGTGACAGTGTGCCAGTGCACACGGGGTGATTCCTGGAGAGGAGGGATCGATGGGAGCATAATTGCTACCTCGTTTGCAGCAAATGGGGAAGAGGAGCTGGAGCAACTCAGCTCAGCGGCAGAAAAAAGCTGACACTGCTTCCTTCTGGCTGTGGGGTGCCTCACCATGGGGAAGGGGATGCAGCCATTCTACTGCCAGGGGAACAGGCAGTGTTTATTCCCAGGGAAGTGGTTTTGCAGCCACTTATGAAGAAGTAGAGATGGATGAAGACTTTGCATCTAGAAGGGAGCTCCGAAGTGAAGGGTTGGTGGAGTGAGTGCCATGGCACTGCAGGTTAGTTATACCTCCAAGGTACCATGTACATTGCAATCACAGAAAACAGGTCAATAAGGAAGACTTCAAAGGGTATATAATCCAACCCCCTGCCCCAAGGCATGACTGACTATACCTACACCATTGCAAGGCTGCAACCCTGGCTCAGAGCAGCACACAATGCTACAGAATGGACCAGAAAGCAGCACTGTCACCTTGAACACAAGACAGTAATCTTCAAAAACTGTAGCGTACAGAGCGACCAAAATCACGACAACATATTACATGTTGGAGTGGTCCATTATGTAGGCAGCACCCCTGCATTAAAGTACCTTGGTGGAATAATTTTCAAACTGTCTCAGAGAAAGGTGTAAGCCCAGGGGAGCTTCCACTGGAACAATGGGCTAGATTGCACCCACTTTCATCTCTGTTTTAATTCCATTACAACATCACAAATTAATTTCTGCCACACTGATGATGCAAAATTATAGCATTAGCAGCTTTCAGATCTGTGTGGAACAACACTTCTTCAAACTTCAACAGTGATCTCATGCCAGGAAGCAGACATTTTGCCGTCCCAGGGTCTGAGGTGACAGCCCTTTTTGCTTCCAATGCACATTACTGTTTTTCTCACGAGTACCATCCCAGCTTATCACAGCTTCATGTATTGCAAAAGATAATGTTTGCTCTAAGTATTGCCTTTGTGTTCCTGGCAGGGACTGGATGGGAAAGAGCCAACACACTGCTGGTATCTCCATCTCCACCTGGAAATGGCAGCACCAGAAGTCATGCCATGGAGCATCAGGCTTGGCAGAGGGCAGGGAAGGAATATTGGGCTCTAACCCACTATGGTGGGAGACACACAATAAGCTAAGCAAGGAAGGCCAGTATTGAAACAGCAGCAATGGGATGAAGGAAAGCACCAGAACTCAAGTCTCAGCAGCCCAGCTTTTTTCTCACCTAATATGCAGCAATCACAAAAGAAAATAGGACTGAGCCAAAACCTGAGCTCTTGCATTCCTCTGCTGGAAAGCCTGTCTGCAGTACAACTCACTTCACAAAGAAAGAAATCGCATGAGGTTCAGATGTCTTTTGTCTCTTCACTCGTTATGTCACACCATCCTAGGGCTTGGCACAGTATATCCCCACATGTGGAGATAGAGTAGAGATGCAAAGTCACTTACTAAAAAAGATTTGTTAACTCCCCAACTTCCCCAAGCTTCATCCAAATCTGGCACAGACAGCAGCAGGGAGGGGAAGGAAGCAGGCATGTTTTGATCAAAGATTCAAGTTTGTTATTGATTCATCCAAGCCAATTTACCTCCCTCTCACCCACCCCTGAATTCTTCCTGGCATCACTGGTTCTGTCTCTGGTACTTAAATGAAGTCAAAGAATTTCCTCCTCAAGACTGCTCTGTGGGAAAGCAAAGGCAATGTATCACTCTGAGAAACTCCATCTTTTCCATCACACACTGGCCTCCTGCCTTCAGGCTCAGTTTACAGCAGAGAACAACTTTGTCATCACTTATAAACGAAGTGCTTTAATGTGGATATCACCAAGGGAGAATAAACACAAACCACAGTGCTGTTTCATAGAGTTACTTCTCTGATGTTCCCAACAGTATGTAGTGCTTACCTGGTGCTTTGTCTCCTAAGATCTCAAGGCAGCAGACTTGCTGTCAACTTGATCGGGAAAAGGGCTTCTCCCCACACCTCAGTCCCAGAATGAGATCAACAGATTCGAACAGACTTCAGAAAACAGCAATCAATGCTCGTGGGACTAAAGGAGCTGATGTATAAGTAAAAATAAAATTAGCTTGAAATAGCTGTAAAGCTCAGTAGGTGTACCTATGTTTCTGATAGCAATTAACATATTACCATTAAGTAACCACTCTGCTCTGCCCTGGTGCAGCCTCACCTTAAGTACTATGTGCAGTTTGGGGCACCACAATATAAGAAGGATATAAAGCTATTAGAGAGCATCTAAAATAGGGCTACAAAGATGGTGAAGGGTCTAGAGAGGAAGGCATACAAGGAGAAGCTGAGGTCACTTGGTTTGTTCAGCCTGGGGAACAGAAGACTGAGGAAGACTTCATTGCGGTCTACAATTTCCTTGTGAGGGGAAGTGGAGGGACAGACACTGATCTGTTCTCTATGGTGACCAGTGATGACCCAAGGGAATGGCCTGAAGTTGTGTCAGGGAAGGTTTAGTTTGAATATTAGGAAAAGTTCTTCATCCAGAGGGTGACTAAGCACTGGAACAGGCTCCCCAGGAAAGTGGTGATGGCACCAAGGCTGGTAGAGTTCAAGAAGCGTTTGGACAATGCTCTCAGGCACACGATGTGACTCTTGGGGCTGTCCTATGCTGAGCCAGGAGTTGGACTTTCAGAGAACCACAAAATCACAGAATATGCTGAGTTGGAAAGGACCCACAAGGATCATCAAGTCCAATTCCTGGCCCTGCACAGGACCATCCCCAAGAGTCACACCATCTTCCTGAGAGTATCATCCAAACGCTTCTTGAACTCTGAAGGCTTGGTGCTGTGACCACTTCCCTGGGGAGCCTGTTCCAGTGCCCAGTCCCTGTGAGTCCCTTCCAACTCAGGATATTCTATGATTCTATGATTACATATATATAGTCATGTGATAGCAGAATAAAAAGGCAGTTGTTTCCAAGTATTGTCAGACTCTCTGAAGAAGAGTTACGGTGTTATAGGAGGGTAAATCTAATGGAAAAGAACAAAAAGAAGGAAATAAAATAAACCTAAGATGAGTATTAGTACACATTTATAGGAAATTCATCTAGTACAGGACCCAGAACTGGAGCACTTATTTCCTTTACTTGCTATGAGTTGTTCCAGTTTCTGAGACTAAATGCAGAGGAAGATGTCCATGAAGAAACAACTGCCCAGGCTGGAGGGGACTGTATGCTTCACCTATTAATAGGGTGACCAATCCGCATTAGTCTTCCAGCCAAATCAAGTATAATTCTTCATGGAGATTTGGCAGTGGTCTCATACTCAATATCACATCGTGTTTAGAGGAAAAATCCAAATCGATTGCTATTCATACATCAGATGGGCAAACAGACACCAGCTGCAGTGTCGCCCACTTACTCTGAATTAGCAACGACTGTATTGCAATTCAGGCTTCGAGCTTTTTTAAAATACAAGCAGGGAGAGACCATCATAATGTCTGTGATAATGACTGGGTGTGTGGATCATGGAGCTGAAAATTATTTCTCCTAAACTCCTCTCTTAGAAGAGGACATGTGTTCAGATTTGGCTGGTTTTTTTGAAACCATGCCTGTGTTCATTCAGCTCTGCTACACATCCAGTTTGTGCACTGGGACATATCACCACACTGATTTCAGTTCAACAATATCATTTTAGAGAGATAAAAAGCACACAACAACCTTAAACTAACCTTCCACTGCTACATTACTTAATAATTTAATAACAATTATAATCTTGAAATTGCAATTATACCATAACAATTGGCTTGGATTGCCAATTTGGCTGCACACTCAAAATATCTTCACTTTTCAGGAACACAAGCTTCTCTTATAGATTCACATCATAGGCCGAATCCTCACCTAGCATTAACCAGCAACACCGCTGTGCTGTACCAATTTATATCTATGGCAGAAGATGTAGCCCAGTGAATTTAAAGTAATCAGATCAGCAACCCCAATCACAGCAATAAGCAGAGCCATACACAGGTATATATTACACACACCCACTCACTGTGGGTTATGTTTTTATAGAGCAAGCTAACTGAAAGGAGTTAAAACTGTGCACTATGATGCATTCAGTCCTTTGATGTGAGCAACAGAGGTGATGGCATTGTTGTATTGGAATCGGATATGAAGGCATGAGCATGCAGACATGGCTAAGTATGACAGCTGTGCTAATACTTGGAGACTCACATAGTGCAGGATGTAGGAGAATTTGTGATTTTCTTGCACTGAAAAAAGACTTTCATCAGCCTCAGCTAAAGACTGTTGAGGGCAAGGGAGGACATATGCATCCTTCCTTTCAAACTGCACCTGGATGTAGTAGGAAGAAGACTGCTACAATGTCCCCATTACTTTACGGTCTAAAGCAGCAGTTTTAACACATGCCGAGTCAGACGAAAAGGATTGCCTTGGCCTTTCACATTCAGGACTGAGCATTAGGTCAGCATCCTTGTCTCGCAGGAAAGCTACAGACAGAGCAGGAGGTTGCCTTTCCCTTGATGCTGCTAGACAAGCTGAACAAGAGAAGTCCAAGTTTGCATCAGCAGAGCACACCTTGGCTCCAGCTCTTAGGCAGCCTCCCACTCTCCCTTCCCATCCCACACAAGCAGTCTGGCACCTAAAAATACCTGCATGGGCAAAAGCACAGCTTGCAGCATTTATGCAGGCTACCTGACCCAGGTCCTCCACGAGTATGAGCAGGTACAATCACGAGTGCTGAGCACTGAGAGTATAGCTTTGCCTTTACATCTCATTAGCAATGCAAAGTTGCACCCGCAGCAGAGCCTGCGTAATGTATAAAATAAATGTGGCCTATTTTTTAATGCCCTTATTAGTGCTAAATACTTTCCCTCTCTACCCAGACACATGGCTGAGAGAGCAAGAGACAAGGGTTCTATCCTTTGTGCATAATCAGGCGGGCCAAGCTATCTGACCCACACTTGCCTCCACCTCCCCCCTTCCAGTTAGTGCTTTCGTCATGTTGAGCTCCTGCGCTGTGGTTTTCAGGCGAATTTCCACTCGGTGCTCAGAGAGCTGAAACCTTTAGATTAATCCCAGATCTGTCAGCCTCCATCATTTTCAAGCAGGGCTGTGAGCTCCAGGGCACTCTGTTACTTTCTCTAGCACTGAGGAGCCTTAAGCCTCTTGCTCTCACTCTCCTGGAGAGTGGGCAGCCCCATTTCTCTCCCTCCCCAACCTGAGATGACCTGAGTCTGTGGCCAGTGTGGTTGCAGCAGAATCCTCTGTGAATCAGATAATTAAATTGTTTCCTCTTTCTCGGTGAAATTTTTCTTGATCTACAAAGTTCCAAGTCAAGTAGAAGCCAAACACTGCCAGCAATCCCCTTGCTCCCTTACAGTACACGGTTGCCCCAGCCCCTAAACTGCAGCTACTCTGGCTGGCAACATAATCCCACTTGTTTACTGCCATTGTGGAAATGAGCCTAAATACCCCACACAGAAACTCTTAAGCCATTTCTTTGAAAGCTCGATGCTCCTTCTAGGCTAAACTTGAGATTTTGCTCAGGTCTGTTTTAGTTAGACTGAACCTGCCTGATTCATCTCTTGGTGATCAACTGCCAGGGAAATTTCTTTGTATCCTTTCCTCCTGCTTACCTCTGTGTAGTGGGTTGACCCTGCCTGGACAGCAGGTACCCACCAAAGCCAATCTCTTACTCCCCTCTGCAAATGGACAGGGGAGAGAAAATATAATGTAGGGTTCATGAATTGAGATAAGGATAAGGATAAGGAGAGATCACTCACTGATTACAGTCATGGGCAAAACAGACCCAAAGTGGCGATATTAATTAAATTTATTACTAGCAGAATCAGAGCAGGATACTGAGAAGTTAAATAAATCTTAAAAACACCTTCCTCCCACCCCTCTCTCCTTCCAAGTTCTACCTCCCATCCCCCAGCAGTGCAGGAAGATGGGGAGTGAGGGTCAGTTGTTGTTTCTGCCACTGCTCAGAGAGAAGAGTCCTTCCCCTTCTCCCCGTGGGGTCCCTCCCAGGAAGGCAGTCCTTCTTGAACTTCTCCAGCATGAGTCCATCCCACAGGCAACAGTTCTTCGCAATCTGCTGCAGCATGGGCCACTTTTCCATGGGGTGCACTCCTTCAATGTCTGTGACAGGCCTGTGCTTTGCCCCTACCAATGACAGGGAAATGATGGGCAAAGAGAAAAGCACAATTGAGGGGGCATGAAATGAAGCAGAAATAAAACAGCAAGGAGTTGAAAGGTCTATTCCTGAGAAAAAACATTGCATACATTCAGAAAGCCAAACAATGTGAGCAGGGCAGTGCTGGTAGCCACTGCCCAGAACTCCAGGACTTTTTCTGGGGCCTTTCACTTTACACAGGTTCTCCAAGATGAGCTAAAGAAACCTGAAAGAGGCCCCATGTGCTGAGCACCGTGGCCTGATTTCAACAGGGACTATTTGAAGCTTCAGGTACAACCCAGGAAGCAAAGCCCCATACACACTAACTGGGATGCTGAGAAAACCACGATTTACTCCGACCCCAGAGGAGCAGCTGATTACGTAGCACTGGAAAGAGGTTTTCCAGCCCGTAGCCCCTACAAGCCAGCCGTGGGCAGCTGCGATCCTGCCCTCCAAAGCCCTGCTGAGCAGGGACAGGAGAGCTCCTTGAAGTGCCAGGCTCACTGCTCCAACAATTATCCTTTCTGTGGATACCTCCTCCTTGTGTGCAGAAAGGGGAGATACTCTGGTACTTGGTGCTGTGGGAAGAGTTTAACCCTTCAGCACATAACAAATAAATCCCATTGTTCCAGCTCCCTGGCTAGTGCTCCCTCCAGCCTGTGCCTCCTGAATCCCTCTAGAGAGCAGCTGAATCAATGTTTGACTTGTACAAACAGCTGCCTGACTGCAATTTGGAAGGGATTCAGATGGGGATTACGGCAAGGCAGTGGATAAAAATCTATTACATGGCAGTATTTATTTTAGATCCCTATGGTACTCAGTGTGAACTCTGGCAACATCTTCTGTTCCTCATTCAGTGGCACATGTGCTGGGGATTGAGAAGAATCACTTTTGGGAGAGTGTGCTGCAGAGCAGTAGGAGCAGCAGGAGGAAAGGACAGGGATCTAAATGGAATACATTGGAAATGTATACGTTTCCAAGCTGACTTGGCTCTACAGTGGATCCTCCCAGAGGGTGGGAACATCTTTAGTTTTCAGGAGAATTTGATATTGGTAAAATTGTATTGCTTTGATAGCCCTAGGGCCTGCGCCAGCTCTGGTTTACCAAAGACCGATGTTTCTGGCTCAGTGCAGCTGCATCTGAGATCTAAATCTGATCGTGTCTTCTCTCTTTGGGCACAGAAACGATCCAAGCCCCGAGTTAGCAGTAGGACCTGCCTGGGAGGAGGAAGCCTGCCTGATCTCAGACCACAGGAGCAACATGGCAGCAAGCCCGACTTTGCTGCTCTCTACTGATAGCCTAGGAACAAAGGGAGCAGTTCAGGCAAGGGATGAGTGGGGCTGTAGGTGGCAATCTCTGAGATAAAGTGTACCAGGAACAGGACTGCAAACAACTCACTCATTGCCCACAGGGGTCACCACCAAACCCCCGCTGTTGGCCCAGCCTGGCTGAGCTAGTCAGGAATAGTCTCCTGGGACAGGCATGAGTACCCTCAGTCCTTTTCCAGTGTACACGCACACAGTCTGCTGGCAGGAGGGAGCATGGGGAGCGCCAGGGCAGTGCTGAGAGACGCTGCTGACTTAACAGGCTGTGACAGGGCTGTCCAGCAGCAAAGAGAGGCAGAGAAGCCGCCACTCTCAAAAAAGAAATAGAGATAGGGGAAAGGTCTAAAGGAACTGAATTACCCATCCCCAGCTTTGTCTTTTCTTGTATTGAAAGTACAAAATTTTCATCTGCTGGAGGTACATCACATGTTGAGGGAGACAGACATCTCTGCACCAGTGCTGCAATATTTTCTCTGCAGGGTGATAATGCTAAGAGCAAAATGAGCACTGGCCAAGGCTGCCACTGACAAGGCATGTAGGCGCCCAGATCCCTGGCAGCAGCATTTCTGGGCTGAGCGATGCAGAGATGACAGGAACAAATGGACTGGAGAAGGGCTAGAGGAGCTAGAGCTAGTTTGGGCAGTCCTGGTGATGAGGGACCTGCCCTGAGCACAGCCACGTACTTCAAAGCCTAAAGTGGCTCTGTCCTAAACACTTAACAACTCCCTCTGGGGACTGCTCACGTGGCTGGATCTGTGCTGGAGTCAACCTCACACCAGTGAATGAGGCTCTCCAATGAGGTGCCTGCACAAACACAAGGTAGCAGAGCCTCTTCTTCCGCAGGTCTTCCCTCTACAAAAGTCACTGCCCCTCCCGTGTAGCCGTACAGGTGACTGCCTTGATGGATAGGCTTTAAATTAACCAGCATTGCTGGGGTCTGGGATGCTGGATCATTTTCTCAGTTCAGCAATTTGAACTCTTAGTTTAAATTTTGCTCTCTGTAATCGAGAGGTAAGCCTGACCTACAAAGATGCTGGGAAACTTAATGAATGCACTATGCTTTAAGATCACCAGGGAGAAGATACAAGAGACCAGCAAAATATTGCAATAGATGTAACATTTTGTCAGATTATAGCAAATTTTAAAGTACTTCATGCACCAATCTTTATATATAAAAATGTGCTCTATCAGACATGATTTCTTACAGGACCCATGCCGCATTAAGAAGAACTAAACTTCTGGAAGGATACTACAAAGATGTCATAACTCAGATTTCTGTCTCATAGACTCATTTCCCTGCACTTCCTCTTTCACTACAATCCACATTTCTGCTATCCCCTGTTTCACCCTGTCTTCCTCTCTCTGCTGTTGTGAAGTTATTGCTCACTGGGTTTTGTTTTCATGCAGAAGCCAAAAAGCGTAAGAAATAACATGGAGCCCCAGAGGCAACCACACCAGGATGGAAGCATTCACTTCTTTTCCTCCGGATGCTCTGATTGCCTTAAGGAGTTGAGACAGGATTAGGAATCTGAGACTCTCCCCGCTTTATGTGTTGCTTCTGTGGCTGCACAGACTTTCTCCAGGGACCAGGCTGAAGTCCCTGTGAAGGAGAGCTTCACTTTTGTGTCATGGAAGAGCCTCCATCCTTGTGAGTGTAATTTGGTCCACCCCAGTCACCAGAGACCCTGCCTTACCTGAGCAAGCCCAGCTCCTCTGCCCAAAGGGAGACAGTCAGGCATTACGTTATATTACTGCTAATGAAGTTGCTTTGTTTGTTCTGTTGCTTAGGGGAATAAGCTAATGTCTCAGAATGCCCTTTAACAGTACTTGTCTTTGTTTATTAAATATTTATTTTGCAAGATAAATGTGGATAAGAAACTCCTATCAGGATTCCTTCTGGGAGGAGAGAGTGCTAAGAGTCTCAGAGGAAAAAGTGGTTACAGAGATTGAGGTTGAGTTCTTATCCAGAACAGAATACAGCACCCATCCTTTCTAACAGTGTAAAATATAAACAGTTTCATTTTCCTAATCTCAGAGTTTATTCCCCAGCAGCCAAAAGAAAGTAGATTTGACATGCTTAGAGGTCTACTGCTCCTCTTTGCCTGGGACCTGGCACTCCTTTCCTCCTGTTGGTGTAAAATGACTGCTTACCAGCACAATGAAAGGGAATCCTACAGGCTGACTGCTCCAAGAAGTATTTGACAGGGCAGGAGGGGAAAGCAGGATGGCAATGGTATAGGAAGCCTTCAGCAGCAGTATGGAAGGAAGGGAAGAGGGGAAAATCACAGGGACGTATCACAGCTAGGATTAGCCTGTTCACTGGCGGCCTTGCAGGCTTCATACACACGTGCTTAGCCTTTCTTTGGGTAAGCAAATGGCAAAAGAGAAATACAAATAAATCATAGAATGTTAAGAAGTTGGAATGGACATTAAAGATGATCTGGTCCCAACCCCCTTGCCATGGGCCAGGATACCTCCCACTAGACGAGGTTGCTCAAGGCCTTATCCAACCTGGCTTAATGCAACACTAAGCAGTTAGGATTAGACATGAACACTGTTGGCTATTCTGAAGCTATGCAAGAAAGATGAAACAGTCTCCAAGTTGCTCCTCAGTACTGCTTGCAGTTTGGTGGGTTCCTGCAGCCAGTCTAAGACTCACAGGATCTAACTGACAGGGGTTTTAGAAGGTTCGTGCCCGATGCATCCCAATTCCCCTCCTCTGACCCTGACACCCAGACAAGAATAGGCAGGTTGGGAAGTCGTGCTGCTCTCTTACACAGCCGTGTTGTGTGAGTCAGAGTGAAGATGCCATCTCCTCTCTACCCATGCACGTGGCTGGCATGTGATTCTGGCCTTTCTTGTTGGAGCCCACTGCGGCTGTTTGCAGAAGGAGCTTCACCCCCACGGCATCCTTCTGCTGGGAGGGGTGACTCCCCTGGCCTCTCTCCCATGGAAGCAGCTGTAAGGGAGGAATAGCCATCTTCCTGATGTGCATGGGAATAGAGCTGAGAGGGAGTGGTGTGGATTCAGCCTCCAGCCACCTGCTGTACAGAACGAATGGGCAGATCATTACCCAGAGAGCTCTGTAATTTCACTTCGCAAATGCTTGCCCGCTGGCACAGAGCCTGAGGAGGGGAAGGGGGAGAGGGTGGTTGCTCATAGCTCTGCATGCCAAAAAGGCATTTTACCATGCATGAGGCCACCAACACTTCTACAGCTGTGAGACCTTGCAGGCTTAACCCTCTCTGCTGCTCCCCAAGACAGCTTTTTTTGGGGGTAACGTGGGGGGGGGAGTGGAAGGAGGGGGCAGAGAGGGAATGAAGAACAAGGTGCTGTTGGAAGAAAAGAAGAAAGCAATACAGGGAAGAGAAGAGGACTCTGGTTAGGGAAAGGGGTGCATGGAGGCCATGGAGGTATGTCAAGACAGGAGTCCTCGCAAGAGTTGCATGCAAGAGAGAAGACTCTATCCCCAAGGTCTCCCAAGCAGACAAGCTGTATGCACGCTCTAGGTACTAACAGCAAGAGGGAGGAAGAGCCTGCTTGGGACTTTCTGCTAAATGCACTAGGCCTTTGCAAGGCCTGCTTGTGGGGAAGTCTGGCTCACATATATGTGCTGTGTGCAACTGTAGCAGCCTGCCATTCCTCCTGCCTCCTCCACCTCCCCAGAGATTTTTAATTTGTGGACTAATTTCAGCTAAATCTTTGACACAGCCACATCTCTATCTGTTATTATATTTTCATAAGTTTCATGAAAACAGGAAAACCAGTAGTAGGATAGAAACCAAGTTTCTATGAAGGGGCATGTAAAGTGTGAATTTAGCTGTATTATCACAAGCAGAGAACCCATACAGAAGAGCACTTTGATGAATGTGTCACAACAAATTTCAAGCTCCAGCTCTATAAAAAATAGTTTTTCAGCCAGCAAATGTGCAAAACCACAATAATTTGAGTAAGCTGGACTCCCAGGTTCTGCTCCATGCTAATACCTGCTCTCCTTGTAATTTTGTTTGACCCCATGCCCTAGAGATGTCCCCTCCTCTGAGGTGCACATCAGAAATGGCAGCAAGCTGAACCCACTGAGAACAACTTTAAACCCAAGTGCTCACTAATCATCGTCTTTGAAGAAACTCTCCCTGCACTGCAACCTCTGAGCCCACACAAACACACTGCCAGAGGATGGCTGCATCCAAGGGAGGATTTCCACAGAGACCTGTGCAGAGCTTCCCAGGCAACAGGGCCTTTACTAAACTGACTTGGATTGCACCAAGAAACTGCTGCAGGTCTGGCAGAGGTGTGGCCTAAAAAGTCACATGTGGCCAGGGTACTGTATACCAGAGAGGGAAGAAAAGGCTCTACTGCTTTCCACTTTTCTCAGTAATCTTCTAATTTCTGCTGGGAGGCCTATACCCATATGGAAAGAGGTTTTCAGGACAAAAGGGAAACAAGGCTTGATCCAGATCCCACTTCTGTAGCAAGCTGGGAAAGCCTGTTCTGTTTAAGCACTTCTAGACATTCCTTCTAAGTTCAGGTAGCTCCAAAAAGAGCAACCTTAATGCTTTTCAAATACCATTCCCCAGCCTTGCCTTAAGGGCTCTGGCTAAAGTAAGCAACATGCCAACATCAGAAACATCTGAGAAAAAAAAATGTAAGTCATGTGGAAGAAGGTCTTTGGTATCCATGACCAGATGCTGTCCTTTTTATAGCAGAACACCTGTTTTCTACTTCACAAGTATTCTCAATTTCTAATAGTATAAGACACAAGAAAACTGATCTATTGTACCAGCAAACATGCATCCCAATTCTGCTGGCACTCTTAGATGCTTCAGTAGCATCCACAACACATAGGATTTTTACCGGTCTTGAAGCCACTTTAAGAAGTAAATTTTAATGTAATTTGATGACATTTTGATGAGTCACACCATTTTGTTACAAATTTGCATCAGCCCTTTTTTTTTTTAATTTTTTCTAAAACTGTGCTAAGAGTTTTTCAAACATCTAATTAGGGGATAATTACCCTGAAAAGCTCCAGTCTGTGCCCCTTGATCCTACACATATACATGGAGGCTTGACTTCAGCATTAGGGCTTTAAACGTGAAAGTAGACAAGGGACAGGCAGAAAGGAGACAAACCCCAGGATGACTAAGAGAGCATTCTACATGTTGGTTGTGATTTTTATTTTTTTCTTCCCTTTCTCCTGAATTTTTCATCCAGCTCTCACCCATTCACAGCATGGTGCGGTGACAGGTGAATCTTTTCTTGGCAGAGCTGAGAAACTAGAAACCTTAACTTCACAATTTTAGAAAGAGTCCCTTCAGTCACGCTAACACTGCTCAGTGTGATGTTGGAATACAGCTGGGAACTAATGGGTCAGAACAAAAAATTTTCCCCACGCTGGAAAAAAGTATGTATTGCTGTTGATTGCTTTATTTCTTTCCAAAGTACATGAGGGAGAGTTCTTGTCAATAAGATTTCAAGAAAAGGAAAAACAAAGAAAGAGGAAAAGGAAAAAAAGGACTGAGACTTTCTATATTTAGTAGCTTCTGCATTTTGGCACATTTGCTGCTTAAAATACCTAAATGCATTTATGGGTGGGGTGGGGGAATCAATATTCTGTTTTTACCATCCAATTATCCAAGCAACAAGATAGGCAGACAAGTGCAGTTTGATATTCCCTGACAGTTGTTTGCTGAACACACAGCATGTAAACACCCATTTGCAGAACACGGCACGGCCGGCTGCCTTTGGGTCAGCACGTAGCCAAGGTGCTTGGCAGCACACCCAGCCGTGCCAATGCTCAGCCCAGAGAGCCAGCAGTCTGGAGATCAGTATCACTCCTCACCTGAGGCAAAGAGATGGTGCCTCATTCCCCTTGGGCAAGGCAGACTGAAGGGGGCCATAGGCCACCAAAGACAGCAGGACATGCACAAGGAGAGGGGATGTGCCTGCCCAAACTCTCATCCCAGGACATCTCTGAGCAACTGGTATGCACAACCTATCCTCATTCCTGGATTAAGATGCAAGTTATTTCTTAAGGGAATGTTGGACTATGCTTACTCTGTTTCTTTTAAGCACTGCCCCTGCTCGGTGTCTGTTGGGCAGCCTGGTGCCCAGCGCAGCTGAAGGCCCGAGCTGGGAGCCTCTGCAACCTGAGGGGGTTTGGTTGTCACAACCAGCCATGTTTGGTGCCTGCATCTCTGAGGAAAGCTGCTGATGCACTGCAGAATTGTGCTGCCCACATGCATTAAGGCATGCAACCTGGCTTATTCAAGTTATGTTTTGGACCAGGATCTAAGAACAAGTTTCCTTGTGTTGGTTCTGAGTTTCAACCTTCTTTGTGTGTGACTGATCATCAGGGTTTCCTGAGACTGACTCAATCTTCCCTTCAGTATAAATAATACTAGTAGCAAGTAACTACCTCCAAGCATGAGGCAGATTTTATGACTACACATGAAGCTGCTGAGAGCTATTGGTTTAAAGTGCTGAGTAGTATCCTTTTAACAGGAGAGCCCTGAACCTAAGGTAGAAATTATTCTTAAAGAGCACCATAACAACAAATATGGATTTGCAAGGGCAGCTCTAGTCACAGTGATCTAGTCTCCCTTTCTCCCTTTCCAACAGAGTAATAGGGCTTGGTAAGCAGTGGGTGCAGTGTCTTGACTCCAATGAAGCTTTTGACATTTTGACATGTGACTCATGATATTCAAGAAAAGATTGTCTAGATGAACCCACTGTGGGATAATAACATTTGGTGTGAAAAACATTTCTTTAAAATAGTTATAATTATTTCATTGCCAGTTGAAAGGTGTATTGAGTGCGTCCTACAGGTGTTCATTGGAGGGCCCAGCACTAGTCAGTGTTTCCATTAGTGACTTGGATAATGGAATAAGAGTATACTTATTAAATCTGCAGATGACATCAAGCTGGGAGGGACTGAATACACTGGAGGACAGAAATAGACTACAAGACAATCACAGCAAATTGGACAAATGATCTGAGAACACAGGATGAAATTCAACCAGAACATATTCATGTAATTAGACTTAAGCAGGAATAATCAACTTCATAAGTACAGAAAAAGGAACAGCTGTCTAGGTGGCCATTCTACAAAAAGGAGCCTAGAAGTTACTGCATGTCACAATCTGAAAAGCAGTAAAAAACATGTCTCACCACCACAAGAAAAATGAGTATCGTGTTGGGTACTCTAATGTCAGTCTGACAGACCTGTGATGTAGGTTTTTCCCTGAAGGTTCATGTCCAATGTTGGGTGTCCCACTTTGAGACAGAGGCCAATTGTAGAGAGCCCAGGGGATAAGAAGGGGAATGGGCAAAGATTTAGGATCCACAGCCAACAAGAGCAGACAGAACAGACAGAGGATGTCTAGATAAAGAAAAGATCACTGAGGGAGCACACCATAACAGTTTTCAAATATCTGATCAGCTGCTACAAGGAAAAAAGTAATAACTTTTCCATGCCTGTGGTGAATAAGAGGCAGTAAATTCAACTTCAGCATGGAATATTTGGGTTACTCTGTTAAGAACAGGGAAGCACTGGAGTAGATTGCCCAGAGTTCAGTCAAAATATTGTCATGGGCAAAGGAGGTGCAGCTTGACATGCCTGGGGCAAGGAGATGGACTAGATGATCTCTCAAAGCCCCTTCCAATCCTATTTCCTATAACTTTTTTGATCAGTAGTAGCAAGTTTAAACAGAAGCTGTTCACAGAACTCTGCATTCCCCCTCTCTCATATTAGATATTTTCCACAATGAAAAGGGAGAGTTTGGAAGTTCTTACAGTACAGCAAAACAAATGCACCATTCCCACAGGTTCAGCAAATCTATTTTCCAAATATGTCAGACACACATTTAGGTGCTATCAATCCTACGTGGAACAGAGCCTGGGACATTAATTTTTCAGCAACAAAACCACAGTCCTCTTCTAACAAGCCTGTGTAAATTTTCCTAGGGGTGACTACAGAGTCTCAGAGCCCTGTAGTTCCCTGCACATGCCCTCCTCGCTCCATAGTCCTGGCAAGGAAAACTGTTTACGTCCCAGGCTCACTGGTCTTCACAGTTCCAAAAATAGAGAGGTTTTGGGGGTTCTTTTGTTTATGTTTTCCTGTGGAAACTTCCCATATACTAAATCTAATGCACTCAAAAAAATTAAGGTCATACCCAGAAAGATTATAAAACCCTAAAAACCAGTGCCACTCTCAGACTCCAAGCATAGGACCAGTGGTAACTATTGTTTGCAACACCTGTATTTGAAGTCAGCCCCCCATCTCTTTATGAGAAGATAAGTCCTTCTGCCAAAAACTAGAGCTGTTGCGGGACCTATTGTGCAGGCAGATGTCACACTGTTCTTCTGGAGGGCAGAGTGCTCATGGAAATGGGAAGGGAGCATGTGCTGGGAACACCATGGGTTATGGAAGTGTACACTACCAAGAGGAGAGGAGTGGCCACAGGACTGTACCTAGCAGAATTAGGGCACGCAAAGACATATCGCTTCCGTCTTAAGCGATCATAAAACTTTCTTGGTGTTATGATCAGGAGTGCATGAAACACGCCCTCCCATGCCATAGATGTGTCTCATACGGACCCATGGCGATTCTCACCAAATTGAAGGTCAGGCTCCCTATTCAGTCTGCCAGCGATGAGGATCATTAAGGCCATTCCGAGATCCACCATACATTCACAGACCAGCACCTAGCAAAGTCAACAAATAACATATTTTGATGCTAAAGAGTCTCTGAGAGAAGCTTTCAGCTGGCCCCAATTGTCTCAGCTCCTCCTCTGAGGGCTCACCTAACCCTTCACCTGGCTGAAGGGTTTTGCCTCCCTGCTCTCTGGCTCTGTCTGTCTGGCAAGGGGCTAGTGTTTCTGCCCACTGAGCACCCTCACCTCCCACGGAGTTACAGGAAAGGAGAGCTCAAGGCACCTCTTTAGGGGCTGGTCAAGCAGGGAATAGAGTACCTCCTGCTGCACCTCATCTGGGGAGATGCGGGTCCCTGCAGCCTGTCCAAGTGTCTGGGACAGGGCACAACTATGCTTTTCTTATCAACAAACTCAGGCAGGAAATGGGGACCTGTGGGGCAGAGGACTATCTCCACGGCTAGTCATCCTTCCTCTCCCATCTCTTGCCCACAGCAACCCCCAGCAATGCTCCCAACACCGGCTGTGCCCCTGCTTCTTGAGTTAATTACAGTAATTATACCTGCACTCCTCAGCTCCAACTCGCTTCTGTTGTCACTTACGTGCCCATTCATTTGCAAATCAAATCCCTCCCTGGATTTTTTAAAAAGGAAAGGAGTAGGGAGGGCAAAGATACAAATGAAGAAAGAAACTGCGATTCCTGCAACAACACAACAGGAATTGAGGAGCCATTGAGCAGCACCGGGTGTTTTATTTAGTGCCCCTGTGAGGGCTGAGGGCTGATCCCAGCTCTGACAGACAGGTCTTTGCTGGGTTACAGCACTAAGCCAGAGTGGGGAATAAAGAATGAATTACATCAGCCTCCCCCAGTGCCTGCCAAATTGTCTCGATCAAGGTTCACCAGAGAGCTCAAGATACTGCCTGGCGCTTGAGAGCTCACTTGCTGAAGGGCAGGAGAGCTTCCTGGGCACCTACTGTTCCTAGCACAGCAGGATGCCCACATGGGCATCATAACCCTCCAGCAACTGCTCTTCTCAGTGTGGGTCCTACTCATTTCTTGGGCAGGTTTTATACAGACAAGGTGCTGCAGGATCAGCTGTGGAAACACATCTCTTTTCATGCCTGAGAGGCTTTCCAGCAGTGACTCTTGAAGAGCCATGGCCAGACATAAGCATGCAGTAAGCATGCAGTTCAGGTCGCCTCTCTGCTAAGGATAAATTTGAGGTCAATCCTCTGAACAAAGAGTAGGGGAAAGGGTAACCAGAAAAAAATGGGCAGAAATGGCTTCCTAATTGTTTTCAGGTGCCCTGAAGAAGTCAAAGCAAGAAGAGGAAGCTGTGATGTGCCCTGCCATCTGATACTGGGACCCAGGTTGTATTGCTGCCACGCAGCAACAAAGAGCGGATGTGTTTTGTCACCCAGCACTGTGTATACAGTTTTGAGGAGGAAAAAAAAAATGTTATATTTGCCTTTTACTGCCAATGGTTATAGACAGTGAAAGCAAGCAAAAAGCAAAGAGACAGCCTGGTTCCTTTGCACTAAATGCAGCGGTTTAATTATGCTGCACTGAAGCATTTTCACACCAGCCGTTACAGCAGTTGTTCAGTGTAGCCACACACTTCTGAGCCTGTTCACGGTATCCCAGACAGCAGAATTTCCCACTGTGTGATGTTTTGACACTTCAACATCAGGGCTGATTTCTCTCATTGCACATGCTGGAAAGGCAGCCCAGAGGCTGCAGAAGTCCAGGAGGTTGAGAAGGTGAGGATAAACGAACTCCCTGATAAAGTATTAGAAGTATTTAAGAAGACTGAAAGTAGGTGATGTTTCCCATTACCGGAGTAACATCATAACAGAAGATGATTCTTATCATTGTACGCTTTGTACACAAAACATTGCATATCTGCATAGGCAAGAGAGCACTTCTAGAGAATGGACAGGAGCAGAAGGTAGAGAGGCCCTCTGAATACCATGGGCAGGCAGAGACGTAGTCAGAGAAACATGTCAGAGCTGCAAAACATTTCTATTTGCAGTTAATATCTAACTGGAATTTTTTTAGTGACATGAAAGCAACAAATTCATTTTAATATAACAAATGGAAAAATGCAAATATCCCAAAGTAATGTCTTGTTTCTTGACAAGAAATATGAAATGAATACTGCACAGATGTGAGCAACATGTAACTGCAGAATGACAAATGAGAGAGACTCCAAGTCCTTTAGATGACGTGCTTGAAAGGGTTTTCCATCTCCCAGGAGGCTGATTGCTGGGGGAGGAGAGAGAGGGCCTGCAATTAGGTTGATTAAAATAGTGGTCCCAGCATGGTCTGTTCTTCACTGTTGCCAGGAGACTAGAAGGCTGGGATGAATAGTTCAAACTTTTTGTAGCAAAAATAGGTGTTTACTTCCACACTATATGATCTTGGCCCTCTCCAAGGCTGAGCATTCTCCATTAGTCTACAAGAAAAAAAAATCCCAACCCAACTTCACTTTCTTAGACCTGTGTTAAGATGGATTTACCACGTTCAAAACTGTACCAATTCTTCCCTGCCTCCATCTTGCTAAATGCTGTAATATACATGAGGCCTCCATAGTCACCACACCAAGATTGCTGCCTCCTTGCATTTGGGTGGAGAAATGGCACCATTCACAGGGACCTGTAGCCTGAGAATGATGACAAGCAGCAGGAATGCTACCAGAAAGTCTGGTTTGGTCCTTAGTCTTCAGCTACTTAACTAGACTCAGACTGGACACCAGCCCTGTTAGTGACCCTTTCCTGCCTTTGCTCCAAGAGCAGTATGGTGAACAAGGATCTCTGGCAGGCACATCCAGAGACTCTGGAGGGGCTCAGATGGGAGCATGAAAGCACAGCCACATTAGTGGAGGATACAAACCCACTATTATTAGCACTAAGAAAAGAGCCTCAGATTTCTCACCAGCATTTTAACTGAACTGTTTCTGCTTCAAACCAGAAGCAAAAATTTTAAGAATACACCCAAGAACCTTAAACCCTGCAAGCTCACAGTGGAATTTACTAAATTAATTGCTTCCTGCAACCTCAGATGCTAATTTACTTATGTGTTTTAACTTTTTTACTTAACATTCTTCTGTCCAGAATAAAGTAAATCTAATTTAATGCCCCACCACAGACTCCAAGCATCTTTTGCCTTGAAAGCTTTTGCTGCTAGCCAGTACCTAGACACCATATCAAGAATCTACCCACCCTTCAACAAAGACTACTGAGAGGGTAAGAGACTCCAGAGAGATGCACCACCATGTTAACATCATCCAACAGATGCTTCTCAGGTTCACTTCCTTACTTTGCAGGAAGGGAGAGCCAGCCATACAGCTCAAGGGTGCTTTTTTAGCTTATCTTCAACAATTCCTATCTATTTACAAACTCTACTTGAATAGCAGCCTCCTAGTCTTGCCTATACTCCTTCAATCTTCCATGTGCAATTTAAGAAATATATTAATCGACTAGAAAGCATCCAAAGGAGGGCAACAAAGACGGTGAAGGGCCTTTGAGAAGCCATATGAGGAGTGGCTGAGGGCACTTGGTCTGTTCAGCCTGGAGGAGACTGAGGGGAGACTTCATTGCAGTCTACAACTTCCTTGTGAGGGAAAGAGGAGGTACAGACATTGATCTCTTCTCTGTGGTGAGCAGTGACAGGACCCAAGGGAATGGCCTGAAGCTGTGTCAGGGGAGATTTAGACTGGATATTAGAAAGGGGTTCTTCACCCAGAGGGTGGTTGGGCACTGGAACAGACTCCTCAGGGAAGTGGTCACAGCACCAAGCCTGACAGTGTTCAAGAAACATTTGAACAATGCTTTCAGGCACTTAGTGTGACTCTTGGGGATGGTCCTGTGCAGGGCTAAGGGTTGGACTTGATGATCCTTGTGGGTCCCTTCCAACTCAGTATATTTTGTGATTCTGTGATCTTGGGTATTGCTCCTCTGACATCGTTTGTTCCTCAAGTTTCTGAAGGGTCCTTGTGGCTAAGATAAATGTCTTCCCCATTTGTTGCAGCATTAGGCATGGAGGAGCCCAGGGAGGGAGGGAGGGAGGAAGGCAGGCAGGCAAGCAGGGAAGCAGGCAGGCAGGCAGGAAGGCAAGCAGGCAGGCAGGCAGGAAAGAGTCAGTATGGGCTTACTGCAGAACCTGAAAAAGTCAAGACTGCTTTGTAGGGTCTGTATAAACAAAAGTTGTTATTTAGCATCTTGCCAGAAAAGCAGGTGGTGAATTTACAGAACTATGCCTCCAAAAACAGTTTTGCCACAAATTCCTATCACTTCACGAAAGCTCTTTCCTTCTACCTTGATGACCTTTGCCACTGACAGTAGGAGAGGAGGATATTTGTCTCAGCAGATAAATGGCTTCGCAGATCCAGAGAAATTTGTGAAGTTATTGAGTAGCTGACACAAGGGGGATTAACAAGAGCATGGGTTATCTTCATAATAAATACAGCCTGCCATGGCCCTCCATATTTAAGAGCAGCCTCTCAGGGTCAACAGGCTTGGTAGCTTTGGTCAGTCAATAAGACCTAGTACTAGTCTCAGCAAAAGTGTCAGATGCTGCTTAATAAAACATGGTTTATGTTTTGAGTCTCCCAGAGGCACTTCTGCTGCAAGCTTCTCCTCACATGGCCAAATCCTTTAGAAGCTCAGGGAGGAAAACAGAGGTGACGGTGAGCCAAGAGGCAGAAATGTTTTAAGCCTGTGTGAGCAATTGTGCTGATCTCAGCTGGGGTAAATTTCCTTCATAGTGGCTAGTACGGAGCTGTGTTTTGGATTTGTGCTGGACACAGAGTTGATAATATAGAGATGGTTTTGTTATTGCTGAGCAGTCCTTTCACAGAGCCAAGGCTTTTTCTGCTTTTCATACTGCCTCACTGTCAAGAAAGTTAGTGCATGGGAGGCTGGGAGGAGACACAGCCGGGACAGGTGATCCAAACTGTCCAAAGGGATATTCCATACCATATGACATCATGCTCAGTATATAAAACTGGGGGGAAAGAAGGAATGGAAAGGTTTGGAGTGATAGCATGATTGTCCTCTCAAGTAACTGTTATGTATGATAGGCCCTGCTCTCCTGGAGGTGATTGAACACCTGACTGACCATGGGAAGCAGTGAATTAATTGTTTTGCTTTGCTTGTGTGCATGGCTTTTGCTTTCCCTATTAAACTGTCTTTATCTCAACCCATGAGTTTTCCAGCTTTTACCCTTCCAGTTCTCTCCCCAGTCTCACTGCTGGGGGAGTGAGCAATGCATTGATGCACAGTATCACAATTCCTCTCAGTGGCACGGGGTGAGGAGGAATACAGGCAGGCAGAAACCTCCGCAGAACGCAGCTCCCTCCAAAAGCCTGTGCATTGCTTTGCTTTTCTCACACCTTGTCACACTCATCCTCAGCTGCCATCACACACCATCCCACACCCACAAACAATATACAAGACAGGATGATGGTACACTCATGTATTCATTGTCAGGCTTACAAAGAAGTCCAAGGAGAGATCCACTGTCATGCATGCAAAAGCCACCACCATCTCCAGGAGCAGGAATTCCCCTAGCCACTCTTCCCTTGGCTTTTTCCCAGAAAGAGAAACAGGGAAATACTTGCCTTTCTCCAGGTCACCAGACTAAACAACCCTCCTCCTTGGGACACTCTCCCTGCTCTGGGTTCTGCCCCCTGGCCCCTCTCCCCTTCCTTCTCCACATAGCCCATGTGTCACACCAAATCAGCTACCAAAGCCTTCATCAGATGCACTTGTTAACTTCAGAAAGAGAAAAGGCAGCCAGAATCCAGAGCTGCAATCTCCTTATAATTTGTAATGAGTTGATGGAAAATATTTCTGCCTGATTAGAATCTTTAACAAGCTCCAGATTATTATCAGTGGAATCTGGCTGGCCTTCCATTTTGTCCCATCCATAATGGCAGGGCAGCTTCTAGTATTCCCCATGTAGCTCTTACACTCAGCCTAGCAGGAAGAGGTATAGTCACTCTTCACCCATCTGTACCACACTCTGACAACAGCAAAAGAGAAATACTGCTGGTATTAATATATCAGTCCTTGCTGTAATTCAGAGTTAAACTTTCTGCTGCTTGGGAAAAAACTTTAGTCACCGGCGATGTCACCAAAGACGTCAGCCAAAGACACTGAGTCATGTTGCACCACTGTGCTTGGGGGTTTTGAGACCCTTTAATCAGTGCTTGGAACAAAGCTGCTCTTTCTCCATTGTATTTTACATATTAAAAAAATTTTCCCCTGAAGCAATGAGTACTGTTGGATAATCCCACTATTAGAGGAAAACTGCAAAATATGTATTTACAAAAAAGCATGCAGTCAATACTGCATGGTAAGCACAGGGCTGAGGATTCCCAAGGCTGAAACGCACCTCAGGTGCTGTCACACTTTCCCCAGGTATTCTTCCTGCTGGCAGCTTCAGGAAGAGACAGAGAGGCCAGGACAGGGAATGTCCCATCATCCCTGCTTTCTGTATCATGTAGATAATTTTCTTGCCTTCTTTCAGCTTGGGACTGCAGATGTCCCCACAAGACCCTGCCCCTCAGCAGCCTCCATGTTCCCCCAGCACTGCAGGCCCACCAGACAGTGGTGATCAGTCAGAGAAGCCAGCCCCTCTCCACCTCATATATAAAGTCTGGGACTTTATACAATGAAGAGTCCTCCACCTTCATCTCTTGTCCATTTGTCTCCATATCAAGGCCCTCCACTCTGCCTCCTCCAAGTTTTTCAGCCAAAACCCTTGCAGACCTCATTCTTGACTCCCTCTCCAAAAGTCATGCCAGCCAGCAGTTTCCCTCATCAAGTTATTCTTTCCTCTACAGTGACCAGCAACATCTTTTCTCTGGCTTCCCAACAGTCCTTTCTATAGCCCAAACACCAGGTCAGTGAGGGGGAGGGGACAGGAAAGGTTCTTCAAATCCAAATTACTTTATAACACAATCGATGCACTTGGCATGGAAATTGTTTTAAGTTAGTCCCTTATAAACACACAGCAGTGAATTTTGAATGAGTGGTAGTGTGAAAGAGAGAGAGGGTGAGAGGAAGAGATTAAAGAGAGTAAAGAAGGAAGGCAGGAAGGAAGGAAGACCACCAGTCCTGACCCAAGTGTAAATCCAGCTGATGGAGTGTCCACAGTCCTAGGGGCACACACCCTGGCTTTGTGGGGGTACCTTTGTATAGATAAGTTTTCCCCACCCTGGAGCTAAGTTTCTCTTTCTATGCAAAGTATTTATAATGCACAGTTCATTCTTCTATACCTCTCTGGAAATGTGTCAGAGGATTCAGGGGTCTTTGGTGGTCTTCATCCCCCCCACACTGGATTGACCTCTGGTCAACAGTCCATGCTCATTTTTTGACCTCATTCCTGCAGTTGTGCTGTACTGTGTTGTGCTTATCTCCAAAAGTCAGAACAAGGACATTTGTCCCAGAAAAGTGCTGCCCTACCTCCATATGGACCCCTTCTCCAGCCACATCCTGTTCTTTCTTGCCCATTTGCACAGCATGTTCTTACCAGCAGTCTTTGGTTGTCTCCATGGCTATTTTGCTATTTGTGCTTGAGATGTACATATTAACCCTTTTATCTTCTGGGCTTCTACAATACCTTTACCATATTTTTAAATATCCTCTTTGGAACTTACCTGCAGTTGACTGGAGCAACTGAATTGACCTTGGAAACTGAGTCTTGGTGACTCAAGACAAAGCCTTATGTCTTGGTGATTCAACTCCAGCCCACATAACTCAATTGCCCAAGATGATCTAGTGATGTCATGGAGCCAAGTGATTCCCATGACTAGGAGGGCTTGGACAGGACACCTTGGTGACCACTTGGTGACTCAGTTTTTACGACCACTGTATAACAAAGAATAACTGGCCCTGAAGGACACAGTCCGTTGGTCAGTCACTGTGCCCTGCATTGGTTATAAGGGTTTCAACGTACTCAGTAATTAGTGAAAACAGGCACAGCTGCATTATATGTAAATATATATATATATTTATAAATGTTAAGAAATATTAACTTGATCATTAAAAATTTAGAGCTGCTATAAACAGAAGTATAGAGTGGGAAGAAACTTCTTCACTTGGCAAGTCTTAAGTGGTGTCTATTTGTGTGGTTTTTCCACCACCCTCTGGGCCAGTCAGGGAGAACTGCTTTTAGAGGATTCAGGCTGGACTAGACAGAGCATTGGTTTCATCTGGCCATGAAAATTCCAGTTTCATGTTAGAAATGGTGGCTTTTAATTGTAATTAGTGTTAATATTTTAATTACTTTTTTAATTATTAAGACATAAAGATTCAGACATCGCCATTGCCCTTCATTCTGTGTAATGCCAGATGTTGGGGCACGTGGTTTGTACTTCCAGCAAAAGAGAACTAGAAGATCTGTGCCTGGGAACAGTCTACACATTTGCTTTATACACACAGCCCTGGGGCAAAGGGGATGAAGAGGATGCAAGTGCTCTGTCAGGAACCTCAATCTAGGACTGGTGTGGATTTTCCCTTGAACTAACATTAATAAAAGCCCAAAGCAGAAGAGTAGTTCTTACAAGGCTCTCTAGGTCTCCTGGCTCTGTCCCAAACCCTGCAAAACCCCTGTGCCATATCACCTCCTTCCATGATGAAACATAAGAAAAATAACTTGAAAGACTATGTGTAGTGGGATCATCCACTGGCACATGCCATAACAACATAAACATATCCTGTCTGGTTATACAGTTTTTAACTAAGGCATTAATACTCAAGACTTGAAGTGCTTTTAACCCCTGTACATCAAAACCCTTCTGTGGAATGCGAGGTCCTGTGTAGGCTGCTAGGAGCCTAGAGATAACTCACTAAGATTTGGAAATAGTGGCTAATATATTCACTGACCCAGCTGTAAATGTACAGAAAAGTGACAAAACCCTCTGCTCAACATGCAGCTGGTTTGGTGTGAAGCCCAGAATGGCTTCCCTGGAGTAAGAGAGTGTGGAGTTCAAAAATATCTTTATGTCAATAGTGTAGTAACACAGAGCTGCTTTTGTAAGCCAAATTCTCACACTTCTTGGTATAGTCTCAAGCAGAATCTGTTGTTTGAATCTGTAAGGCATAAAATACCTGCCTGAGCACTTCTCACTGCCATCCCAATATAGGACACAAGGACAGAGATTAAATAGCTCTCTGTTCTCCCCTCCTCTCCCATTTGTAACTGTGCAGTGTTCGTGTGTTTATGGGCAGAGGCTGCAGTGTCCTTTTTTGGAAGGATCAGTGGGCAGCTGTTTTCCATTGAACATGTGAGAAATCAATGACCAAATGAGGGTGCTGGTGGAGGTTGTCCGATCCTGATATAACAATCTTCTGTCTCTCCTGTCAAGCAAGAGCCCTTGACTTTTTGCTTTACACTTTTAATTTCTCTTTTGCTTCTTCTTCCCCTCCATCCCACACTGTTCTCTCTTAGAATTGCCCGTTCCCTGCTTCTCCAGCTGCTGTCCCTGCTCAAAGTGATTAACTCTGCCCCTTTCTCTGGGTCTGTTCCTCTGAAGATTACTGTCTCCTGTTTGGAGTGGATAATCCATCAACCAAATGGCCAGCTGCCACCCAGGGGGCTGTCACAGTCCTTTGGCACTAGTGCTAGAAGGTCTTTGACTGCACAACCAGCGGAGTGTGCAGAAGGCAGTGCACCGGGAGCAAAACTAGCGTGAGCTGGAGCTCAGTGTTCCAGCCAGCATGTGCCCACATAAACATGAGCATACATACATACAATCATACAAACAGCTCCACGGCCTCAGATCCCAGGAGGTGGCTGGGAGAAGAGCCCAGGAATGAATTAGCAGTCAGGGGTCAACTTGCTTGCTCTCGCACTGCACAGACCTCCTTTTAAATCACGAGGGGGAACTTTCCTTGCCAAGAGCCAGGTATAGTTTTCAGATGACTTATGGAACCTTCACAGTGTTATTATCTGAAGCAAATATGAAAGTGAGTTGGAGCTGAACATCATGTCCATGCTGAGCCACATGCAGTGAGCACACAGATTGCCCTAATACTCTAAGACCTCCCTGCCAGAGCTGGTGCTCTTGCAGGCTGGATGACAGGCTCCTGGCCCGGAGATGCCACTGCAGACCCGGCTTTCCTCATAGCCCCAACAAAATGCCTCCAGCCTGACTGCTGTGCCTGTCCCAGCCAACCACCCAGGCTGAGCAGAGGTCTGAGTTACACCACTGTTGAAGACTAAACCACTGATCTTTGTAGTAATCTAAACCACACCCAACATCCCTCCACAACATGACCACTGACAAGCAACATGATCATCTTTACAATATGGCCCAAACCACAGCCAGATCTCCTTCAGCCTGGAGAGGCAAACCAAGCATGAGAGAAACATTACTGCAGAGTGGGCTAAGAAGGGTGCAGCAAGACAAGCAAGAAGGAAATGACTTGGCACATGGACTGCTTTGGGCAGGTGGGCACAGCCCTACCAGCTTCATGTGTCCAAAATATGGTAACATCTGCCTCATGGCTAAAGCAGACTGAAGGAAAGCTGTGCCCCATGCCAGTTGTCAGTCCCTCCCTGTGCCTCATTTGCCATGCCTGTGGAACCAGCCAGCTCTGCCATGAGGTGATGGCACATGGGCTGTCAGTGTAGCAGAAACTGAGGCGCAATCAGGCTGAGAAAACCAGTTTCAAGGGGAATCTGGTATGTGAGAAGAGAGGCCAGAGAGCAAGATGCAAGCTTCTTTCTGGGTGCAGGGCTAACCTGGCCAGGCTGCTGGCAGAGTGAATGGAAATCTGGCTGATATAAGAAGGCATTTAAGAAATCCATTTTCCTCTACTTTTCACCACCCTTTCTTTATCTTCTTTTCTTTATGTTTCCCTTATTAGTCATTTTTTTAAGGGCAGACAGCTTATCCCATCAAGCTGCCCTGAAAGGAGGCACTGGGCTGTCCGAATCTCTACCAGTTTCCCACTGACCAGCATCTATTCAAATCCTTCTCCAGTATCAACCAAGGGAGGCATAGAGATCCCAGAGATAATGAAAGTCTTTTAGATCTAATGAAAATAGGTAGGTAGATAGAGGAGAGAGAACTCTCTGAGCATCCCCACTGCGGGAGATTGCAGTGTGAGCTAAAATACCAAGCACCAGAAAAACTTCACGGGAGAAATCCCATAAATACGCAGACCACAGGAAACACATTTAATCCGCCTCCGCACTCAGAAGGGCACTTGCAGCTGGACATGGAGCACAGAGTCAGCAGGCAATGGAGGCAGGCACAGCCCATCACGGCTGGATCAGCGGCAGGTCTGTTTCTGTGGCCTGTCTGCAGACAGTGGGCACAGCTGTCTAGGAGCAGATGCATCCATTGCACCCGGTCTGCTATCATGTGGGTTCCCTTCCTGGCATCACTGCTCAGCACTGAACTGTGCATTCACGTCTGGGACTGCCAAAAGTGTTTAAAAGGTCTCTCCATCTCTCACAAAGGAAAGGGCATTCTCATCCCTCTTTACATCTGTCCCAAGGAGACTGTATCCTCTATGCCAACAAAGCTGGGCCAGGCCCATAATGAAGCCACACTGTGTCACTAATGCTCCTGTATCCTCTAGGCAGAGCGAGGCCAATGAGCCTGCTCTCTGTGCAAGTCTTCCCATACCCTCTCCGCAAATAAGCTCATGCCAGGTCACAGCCTGACTCCGCTGCTGACTTTGCTGGCACATGAGTGCCCACCAGTTCCTTCAGAAGATGCTGAACAATACGAACCAGGCTTAATGATGGATGCGACTCTTGCCTGCTCCCTGAGAATTTTCTGTACTTTGCTTGGGAGATCCCATTTCCCCTCTGAAGGAAGTAGGTGGCAAATGGAAGGGCATTATCCCTCCTATTTGCACTGAAACATTGGCAGTGCCAACACATAAAAAATGGAAGGAGCCACATACCTTCTCTTTTAAAAACAAAAAGACTAGGATGCTTTCCAAGCCTAGAAACAAACGTAAGGCCAAGGCTGACATTTCAGGGATCATTGCCAGTTAACTTAATGAATAAAATTCTCTTCTTCAGCCATGCTTTGTGCATGCTGGAGAGGAGCTGGATTGTTTTCCTGCCCCAGTTCTGGATAATTTTTGCTGCATTCACTCAGAGACATCTGTCTGTTTCATGCCTGCAGTGTAAGCTAGTGTTGAAGTTGCATCTGCTAAGGAGTCTCTCTGCTCCCTATCCTGGGGGCTATTTCAGGGCAAAAGTATCCATTAACTGCTTACTCTGAAGCACAGACTTAACAAAAGCATGAGCAAACAACATAAGCCTCAAGTTCTGCATATAATTCATCAGCTGAGGCTGTGCCTGGAGAGATGGAGAATAGTGATTGAGGGCAGGGTGGCCAGGATGCATGGGCTCCACAGCACCATGGCCTTGGCAGCACAACTTGTTCCAGGGGCATCCCAATGCAAAAAAGATCACCAGCATGTGCAGTGCCTCCCTGCAGTCCCTGTTCCCAAGGGCAGCCAGGCTCTCATGGTAGCTCTGCCCACCTCGTGTCCCTGGGGGGGACACACTGCTGAAAATCTTTGCAATCCTGCTCCTACCCTGCACCTGAATCCACATTACATTCACCCTCCTCTCCCAGCCGCTGAGGCCTGAACGGTGCTCCCCAGCCTCGAAAGGGGATGTCTCACCAACCACAACTTAGAGATGCTGAGTAAAATAGCAGTGAGTTCCAAAACCCACTATAAAAAGAGAAAGGGAGAAAGAAAGGACTGGGTGTGGTGTGTTTCAGGGTGCAATGAATGACTGGAAACAAACCCCAGATCCCTGAAAGGTCAGAGAAAACAAGAACAAAAGGTAGGAGAAAACCACATAAGCAAGGAGGAGGTGGTGAGGAGAGGGGCTCTTGGTATTGATGTTTGAAACGGGCTCTTTAAAATGGAAGATAATGACACCGAAAATTATTCTGAGCTTTTCAAAGGCATAAGTGACCAAACTGCCTCCTGACTCCTGAATTACATTATCCAGAAAGAACTTAATAGCATGTTATTATCGCTTCTCCTCGCTGACAGGATTTCAGCACTGAAAAGACAAACAAGAAGTGCATTCATAATCACAACCGCATTCACCTCTGCGACGCACTGGCCACAGCTAATTTCAGGTAAGTGTCTCAGCAGCCAGCTGGGGAGCTGAGCAGTGAGGTAATTGCCTTTGTCACTGCCTGAGAGGGACCAGCTGGGTGTCCCCGGTGGCAGCCAGTGCTGAATCCCTGATGAATGGGGGAGAAGGGCATGGCCTGAACTGCCTGATGGCAGCTGACGGGGACCTACCCCTGTGAGGCTGGCTCCAAAGGGCCACGGTGCTCCCCGTCCTGGCAGGTATCTGTGAGGGGCCTGAGGCTGTGCAGATGGCAGTGGGGTCCCTTTGTCTGCTGCAGCTGCAGCTTCAGCTCCACTGGCCTGGTAGGACCTTGTAAGAAGGGGAGCAAGACAAGAAAGGCAGATATAAGGATGTTTGAGGCTTGAAAATAGGAGTAAACAGCCTGGCCTGAGCTGTCCAGGGATAGCCCCTACCTTTGGCATTTGTTGTGTATGGTCACTTTTTATGACTGGTAGCCCTGGAGA
The DNA here is from genome assembly GCA_038380795.1 of Pyrocephalus nanus. NCBI lineage: Eukaryota > Metazoa > Chordata > Aves > Passeriformes > Tyrannidae > Pyrocephalus > Pyrocephalus nanus. The sequence goes on along the minus strand of CM076265.1, from coordinate 41,714,201 downwards.
TAAAAGTGTTGCTGATTTCCAGAGCTGAGCAGCTTGGCCAGCCCCTCTCCCTCTCCTCCTGCCCCTGCCATCCCATCCCCATACCCCTGTTCAGAGGTCAAAAGGCAACTTGGTCATGTTGTACTCCCTGCTGATGCTCATGCCCTGGAAATGGAACCTGTCCTGTCCAATGCACCTGTCCTCGAACAGACATTGTCCTGGTATAAGTCAGGGATGACCCTGGCATCACACCCCACCATTGTACCATTGTCTGAGGGGCACCACAAGACAGCAGTTTGCTTTGGGCTGTTCCCAAGGCTTTTTTTCCTTGTGATTTACCAACATGTGCTATTGCAGTACAAAGCACCTCTCTCCCAGTAGGTGCCCCATCTTCTCCTGAAACCTCCCCCAACAGCTGGAGGTGGGGCTGGCTGCAGCTATGGCAAGGCAGCATGGGAGCCCAGGCCAGAGGGAAAGCAACAGAGAAGGGAAAGAGGCAGAGACCAATTTCCTGGGCTCTGGTGAGGAACGCTCCTGCTGCCACAGGACACGGACACAGATTGTGACCCAAGCCAGCAGGGTCCCTGGGCAGAAGACCATCCCTGCTACAGTACTGGTGCAACAAGGCCGAGCTAAACTCCAGGGGCAGCCTACACACAGCACTCTGTGTCCTGCCCTGATTTATGTCCCAGGTTTAACAACATTTTATTTCAGCAGCCATGCTCCTACACCTGCAGGCCCCTAAGCAAGCGAAGGAGGTGACTGCCAGTGACAGCGGCCAGTGCTGTGCTCTGCTGTCTGCCCTATACACACATAGTCATTACTTTTTTCCCCTATAGCACAATATGGCAATTAAATAATCCTTCCCCACTCCCACGGAAGACAGGCTGCAGAGAGAGCTTACGCGGTGCACCCAGAGCCACCCATGTCATCAGGGTGGGACTCCTCAGCCCAGCCTTGGCAGAAGGCTCCAGGGGAGGGACCATAGCAGCATGTGCTCCCATGGCAAAATTTGGGTGTGGCCAGGGACAGCGCACACTGCACAGAAGCACCCAAGCAGCTTTGCAGCCCTGTACCCTCCCACAGAGACTCCTACAGGGTCTGTCTCTTGTCCAGTCACTGCTTGGCAGAAAGCACAAATGTGACGACCAAAGAAAACCACGGGGGAAAGGCCTTGGACACAGGTCCCATGAGTAAGACCATGGAGCAGTCTCTAAAATGAAGGAGTTCCATTAACCAAATAACCCAGGCAGGATAAGGACTAAAGATCAAACTGCAGGGAGTGCCCTTTGCCAGCAAGGGCTTTAAGGGTGACCTTGCACAGCCTCCTCAGCTCTCTGTCACACTCCCTGGCTTCAGTAACTCTCCAGGGCAAGCGTCTCCCATAAACTGACTGTTCAGTCTACCGTGCAAAGTTATCAGTGGTACCACACTTAGCTGACTTCCCATGCCACATGGGGGAGGGCAAACAAAGTGATGCTCTCTGGGTCACACAAGCCAACCCAAAAAGGTCGTTACCATTTGACAAGATCCCCACGAGCTGCACAGAGTTGGCAGGAGGTGTGCAGGTAAGTGTGTGGTCACGTCCTGCCCAGGGCTCCCTCAAGTACTGCTGTGTGTGGACACAGAAGATCTCTCAGATGGGTGTGGCTCCAGCTACCTTCTGTGCCAAATGTCCTCAGTCAGGGAAATGCTTTGGCCCTTCTACATGAGGCCTGATTACCATCACACAGAGGTCACTGAGCATCCCTCCAGCATGCTCAGGAAGCCTTCAGCTAGATGTGAGTACAATTTACTCCTCGTTTAAAACCTCTTTAAAGCCTGCACTAGCGACAGCAGGATCCTGGGAAGGCACCCACTGCCTCTTCTCAGGAAGGCACAGCAATACAAGGGGTTTGCCCAAGAAGGACCCAAGGCAGCTGGTTGGTAAAAGTTCAAGGCGAACTGCCCAGGCTGGAGTTTACCAGGACAGGCAGGCTCAGGGCCCCAGCACCACAACCAAACCAAATAAAAACAGCTGGTAAGCCCTGGTCTGGGCTTCAAAACAAAGACGAGCCCTGGGCATGGATGTTATCTCATGTCTGAGCACCAGACACTGACACAGAAGGGAGAGCTGGGAAGGGTGAAACCCAGGTCCAACCTCATCCCACAGTGTTGATTCGGTGGCAATGTGAGCCCTCCCCCTACCTGTTCTGTGCCACGGCTGTATGGCTTCACAAACAGGCTGGCTGGGAGGGGCCACTGGGTGTCTGTCCCACTCCTTTCTTGCTCTGAGAGGGAGTCCTGCCAACAGAAGACCAGCTGAGCTGCTCTGGCTGGTCAGCAAGGATGGAGACCCTCTCTGGGTGACATGTCCTAGCTTTGCACCATCCTCCTGGTGAAGAAATTCATTCCAAACTATCCAAATTGTGAATTGTGGTCACTGGCCCTTGCTTAATCATCTGGCACTGCAGGAGGGATATTGGCTCTAATCCCCTTTCAAAGAGGATTTGCCCCAGCAATTATCAGCTCATCCCTTTGCTTCTTCCTTGCAGGACTAGACAAGCCCATCTCCCTTGAAGGCTATGGGAATAGTCCTGGACATGTTGTGTGCCCTCCAGCAGACCCAATCCAGTTGTTTACCATTGCTCTTCAACTAAGAGACCCAAAGGAGGACATGGTTTCAGATACTGACTCAGCAGCATGAAGCAGAAGAGAACAAGTTGCCCTGCCAGACACACTCCTCTTGATGTAGCCCCAGACATGATTTCCCCTGTGAGCTCACGTTTAACCTGGCGTTCCCTGTAATCCCTCCCTGCAGAGCTGCTAGTCCACTAGTAGGTGATACCTCATGGAGTAAGATGTCACCTGTATGATTCTTGGAAAGGATAATTTTTCCCAGACAGATAATCAATTAATTACAAATGTCAGTTTCTCACTGTCCAGCTCTTTTATAGTCCTGGCCAGGACTTAAGAAGCTGCTGGAGGAAGAGGGATGACCTGCACTCTGCAGGCACCTCAGTGAGGCTGACAGAGGGCCAGCCCTACGCCAGCAGGAGCCTGGTGGCCCTGGTGCCTTGGTGGACTGGGGACCCAGGCTGCCTCCCAGCTAGGGGCTTTCCATCCTCTAGACCATCATCCCTGGCAGAGTGACAGCTGCCACCTGATCTGCTGAAACAAGAACTGAGAAAAGTCCATCAGTCCCACCTGGGGGAGGGAGGGAAACAGCCACAGGACAGCTCTACAGAGACATAATAAAAAAAAGGCTCTGAATGGCCTTGCAGAGACCACTGTGCCTCAGCAATATTACACCACACTGCACTGGTGCAAGGGGCAGGAGGTGGAAGGGGGATCTCTTTATTGTGGGAGGCAGCAACTTGCCTACCACAGTGTCTGGGTGACCTGTGAAAAAAAAATCAGACAGTGCAGTCTAGAACCATTTAGATATCACGAGTCCATTTAGAACCATGCTAAGTTCTAGGTTTCCTTTCCTTCCCTTGCCTTTCCTTTTCCTTTCCTCTTGCCTTTCCCCTCTTCACCTCTCCTGCCCTCCCATCTCCAAATTCCCAGGACTCACTAGCAAAATTAATTGCTGCAAACACTCAGCATCACGTGCATCTGCAGAGAGCAGTTTGTTGCCTGCCTGGAGCACCAACGCCACATTAACCATTGGCCATCACCATACTGTGGCAAAGCAGCTCAGGCCGAGTCCTCTCACATCAACAGGGGTACAACAGCAATCATCTCCCAGCCAGCAGCACTGGGGACTGTCAACGGGAAGGAGCAGAAAGCCTCTGGGTCTTCAGACTCTCTACACAGCATGGCAGGAGGCAGTGACCATGGAGTGGTGGCAGCAGGGTGCTCCTCTAGAAAACTTTGGAGGTCTTGGTCCCCAGCATTGCTGTCCAAGGTGCAAAGCTGCAGATATGTGGCTCAAGAGCTCAAAGCAGGGGCAGTGTTGGAAAGCAGGATTCCCTGGGAACTGCTGCACTCCTACAGCAGTCAAGACCTTCTGCTCAGCCTGCAGGCAGGGGATGGTTCTTTGGTGCAGAGCAGAGAGTAGCCCTTCTGCTGCTTTGCAGAGGAGACTAAGAAGGAAATCATGAGCAAACTCAAAGGCTCCAATTGCTCCTTCCCTACACACCCTGCTACACCTTAGGACACTTCTATTCAAGTTATCAGAGAACCAACAGCCCCAAGGAGACCTGGATTTATCCCAAGACCTGTGTGCACCTGAAGCATCCCTCCTACCTCCACCTCAGCAGCACCAGCAAACTCTCCCTCTGAGTACAAGGCAAGGCCCCAGCCCACACCCCTCTTATCTCAGTGCTGTTTACTCTGTTCTGTTTGAAAGCCACAATACAAACTTCTTGCCATCAGCCAGACAAGCACATCCCCTGAGTGAGACGGGGATGGCAAGAGCTCAGGCTGCAGAGAGGAGCCCGAAGGAGGAAGAAATACCCATCCCCTTTCTAGCCATTCAATTGTCCAGAGGTGAAAGGGATAAGGCACTGACTGCCCTGAGGGCTGTGCCCTTCCAGGCATCCCTCCCTCTGCTTCCCCCTGAATGCAGGGCATCCTGGCACAGCCTGCCATGTGTGACAGCTCCTTGCATGCTCCAGCACCCAGCAGCCTGCCCACACCCTTTGAATTCAGGGTATGGTGGGGGACAGTGCAAAGGGGATGCAGAGATACAAGGTGGATGTGGGGGAAGAGCTCAACCAAGTGATGCACTGGAAGGTGGCCCCAGTGACCCAGGGGGAGTCATCATGAGGGGGATGACTTTGGTGCTGGCCAGGCTGCGTTCAAGTCACAGATCATATACTATGTGCTGTGGGAAGCAGGGAGTGATTCACTCAGAAAGCTTCTATGCTGCAACTGCATGAGGTTCATATGCCCCTGCAAGATGGCAGAGGCCACCATGCAGCCTTGATCTGCAAATCTGTGTGCCACCCACTCATCATCATTAAAGTTCACTGGAAGGGCTAGGTAAAGGCTATGCTTTTCAGCCTGGACTAATTCTCTCTCTGGCTTTTCTTCAGCTGGATGTGCAAAAGCATGTTTACTTCATACCCTAGATTCTTGCAGTTTTGCATGGCAACTTCATTTACCCCAACTGCTCCATTTTCCACCTCCAGTTGATGTAATAATGGTACATTTAAATGCTAGATGAAATGTCTGCTGGCTCCTCAGCATGTCCAAGAGCACTGAGAGCCTTAGGATGGGTGATGATACAAGGCTACAACACAGTACTTCATATTACAGAAGCAGAAAGATGCCCATAAGTTTTGAAACTCTGGACCCAGCTCTTACCTCCCATGTTAGTCCTGAGAAAGAGTTGGTGGGCTCAGGAGTCTGTTGCAAGGCCAACGTTTAGTGTCTGCACCAAAATTCAGTTTGCTCGCAGCTGCAAGCAGAGCAGCAGAGGCTGTGTTTTCTGGTGGTAAAAACACCAATCAATTCAGGTTGGAAGGAGAGACCAAGTGCACAGAGATAATCCAGGTTACCCATGTTTGACAACCACAAATTGGGATGAGAAAGTGTCTTTTCAAAACCCTTTTAACACATTCACCTTTGAGAGCTTTCAGTAAAAAGACAAGGCAGTAATGTTAAAGGGTCAAACTCCATTTGTTTGCTTGTTCTTTTGTTGATTGACTGGGAAGGGTGAGAGCTGAGCACAACTGATGGAGGAACCCCTCTGTTAACACTGCAGCACACAGCCTCCCAGCAGAGACTAATGACAATAGACAAAGCTCTGCCAAATACACCCTGCTCTTTGCCTGCTGCACACTGCCAGAAACCAGTCTGAGGGGCTGCTGGTTCCCTACCACTTTTAGAATCAGAACCTTACTCGGGTAGCAGAACTAGCAATTGTGTGGTGTTGGGATTTTGATGGAGTAAAAGAACAGGCATGGCCAAGAGGGGGCTGCAGGCTTGACAGCCAGTGCAAATGACAGCTGCAGGGAGCCTCTCCACAACAGGGAATCTTCTGGAAATGAGGGTCTCACTGTGGGATGAGCTTTTACTCATAGATGTTAGTGAGATCCAGACAGCCCTCTGGTCAGCATATCCAGCCATTAGCAGGGAAAGGCATTTGCAAAGGCAGCTACAAGATGAGGATGTGCAGTTCGTGACCATTGCTGGAGGGTCTCTGGGATTTTAACAGGCCAGTATTCTGAGCTCTACTTGTGATGAGAACAAGATAGGCTCACCCATGCTGGCCAGCCTACAAGCTTTAAGTGCCTGAGCAAGGCACTGATTCAGCCAGATTACTCACATGAGCAAAGATTAGTCATATACAGACTGCAGGACAAATATTCCAGGGCCCCTGTGACTGACTCCTTGTCAATTCAGGAGTCTCGTCACTGCAATTACCACCACTCCATTCCCTGACGCCAACCTAGAAGTCAAGGGAATATCTGACCTGTCATTGCACAGGTTGGGGACAAGCTTTGCAAGGACATTCAGTCTTGACAGGGTTTCTTTTTTTGCTCTTAGCAAAGATGGGAGAGCACATCACTCCTGCTGTTGCCCCTGCAGTAGGAAGAGCTAACAAAGCTATCGCCAGTAGGAAGGGCTCAGAGAGCTAACGCCAGGGTCAGGCAATTGACTGCAGAAGGAGACCAAAAACCCACAGTCAGTAATTCCCTATCCACAACTCTGCCAATCATGCATCACTTTTTGGTAGTGCTGAGACAGTGCTCTGCCTACACTCTTGCACATGTACATAGTCACTGTCATAAGCCACATGTCTGCAGTCACCAACTCATCATGCCCAAGCCCACCTGAAGTCAGGTACCTTTTCTGGATTACATCCCTTCCCTCTCCCACAAAGCCAGCAAAAGAATTGGTTCCTCAGGGACTCACACACTCACTCACCTGCACTCTGTCCCCTGCTTCCCTTCCCAAGCAAAAGGACTCACTTCAAGCTGGGGTCTTACACCTGCGCAAATTGGGAAACTGTATGGAAACTGGGAGACTGGCCTTCTTGCGGCTTGCACCAGGCATAGCCTGGTGCCTGCGTAACAACCCTCAGCTTAGCAAAATTTCTGGCAATAAAGGGTCCTTCAGGTCCCCTTTCACCAAGACAGTTTCTGAGAAGGTCGAAATGATGTATGCAGTCACCTTCATCCACCCTTCCTGGCTACAGGAATTCTCACAAGAAGCAGAGACATCTCCCAGGATCCTAAATATATCTCACATAAAGCAGGCCTCTGGGTGAGACCTTCTGGTAGCTGTCCCATAACTGCAGAATCAGAGTCATCAGACCTGTCACTTGCACCACTGAGCAAGTGGCAGGTTTTTGTCTGAGGCAGAAGCAGTTGAAACATCACAGGCAGTGACGAGGTGAAATGCTCCGTGTGTGGCATGGGGTGGTGATGTCTCATGTGCTGCAGCCCATTCCCAAAGGCAGGGAGGAGTCAGGCTCAGCATGGATATGGGTGGCAAGGTGCGGTGCATCCTTCCCAGTAGAATAATGTCTACTCTTCCATCCCATCCCAATGCGTATCTGACACAGCACCAGAGGATGTGAGGATAGAGGAAAGACCAAGTGGTCCTTTCATTTGGCTAGCAAGGAGTTGCCAGCACTGCCTGGCATCACTCATTCAGTGGGGAAATAGAAACAGGACTGAGGTTAGAGGCCCAAACATAACTCTGAGTGCACAGCCAGGCATCCCTCCCCCCAAAGGTCACGTTTATTTTGTTGTGTGGCAGTATTGTACAGTACACATACGTTACCAGCAGTTTCAGAGTCCTGAGTTGTCATTCTGAATGCCTTCCCTGCATTTCAGAAAAGAGGCAAGATCACTGTCCCCTTCCTCCATTTCACATGCATGGAAACAGGTCAGGAAAAGTCCAAAAACACAAATGCACTTGCTGACAGGACTGGAGAGGGACCTCAGAAAATTGAACTCCCAGTCCACCACTCTCACCATTTGTGCCCCCTTTCCCTGGTGCTGGGAGAGGAAGCCCTAGTGACAGCTTTACACAAGGTCTCACTCCTCTGAGAAACTCTGCACACCTGAACAGAAATCAGACTAAGGAGATTGCTCAAACTAATATACACCCTCTTGCATTTTAAAGGGACTTACCACCTCTCTCTAAGGGTCTGAGAAATGTTTTGGGGCATTCTAGGTAGGGTTGGGATTCTCTTAAGTTCTGTAAGATTTGTTTAAGAAAGAGCCAAGGAGAGGCATTTGCTTCCAGTGCAGTCCAATGGAATCTGAGTGGAACTTACCCTGCTCAGATGGGGAAATAAAGTATCCTGTCCTTCCTGACACAAGGTATCACACAGCTCCTTTTCCTAAACCATGAAACAGTTGAGCTCTGGTACCAACTCAACCTCTCAGCGCCACAGAGGAAGCTAGTGCTGTAAAAGGCAAGGACAGCACAGTGGGTAATGTGGAATAAGACCCAAAAATAGACATATAGTCAGAAAGGCAAATGTGCCATGGAGAGCAGAAGGGAGGGAGGGAGAACCCAGGCCTCTCCCACCAGTTCATGTCAGTATGTGGAATGGTGCATCCGTCTCAGGAGAGCAATGACCCAGTTCCCCAGCTGGGACCCCTTCAGCCACAGGAAGAGTTCATACAAGTTGATCTGCCACAGGCTCAGGGCTTCTGTGAGTGAGATCTGGGCCCTCCTGTAAAGCGAGCGACTCTTGTTCCTCTGGTACCTAGAAAGTGAAAAACATCTGCATTAGATCCAGCAGGATACAGCCCAGGGGGAAGAAGGCCTGTCCTACATCTTCAGTAAATCTCACCTTCCCCAGGGGACGGTAACATCTCACATCTGGAGAATCCCCAGGAAGCAAGGCTTTTCTCCAAGTACTGCTTCTGAGGAGCTGGGGACTGCCTTTTAGAATGAATCTGGCAGAACAGACAGCCTTCTCCCTTGTGAAGCTGGTTCTCTTACCACTGTGTGTAGCAACCCTGGGTCATGGCATCCTCTGCTTCTATGCCCAGCTTCACTTCAGCTAAGAGGGATAGTTGCACACTCCAATAGCTTTTCCCTGTAGCGAACTTGTAAGAGTCCAGAAATCTTAACATAATGATTCCAGGAAAAGTATTTCTTCACCTTTCTTTAGAAGCAGAGGCTAATTTGGCTTCATAGGTCCCTCAACAGCCAGAGAAATAACTGTAATTTTATCTGTAAGGAGGAGGAATCTGAGGCAGAAGTGCATTGACTCGTAAGACTCACAGATGGAAATCACTTGCACTACTCCTGTTCCTGACTTTTAAAAATCAGCCTGATCTTCACAGTCAGCCCCCCTCAATCAGGCTGTAATGGGCAGGAAGCCCCTTCACCTCCTCTAGGGGGCCAAATCCTAAACCCTTACCCTAAGGCCTCCAATTCTATCCCTGTCCCCAGCCCCGGGATAACAGATTTGTCCTCTGGAGAGGCTGGTGGACGTGAGAACACCACAGACAGAGGCTGAGATGTGTAACTTAGCAAGGGTAAGATCACAGCAGATGGGATAATGAGGGGGAGAGATCCACAGCTAAGAGGTCAAAAGGTCAAGTCAGAGCCTTATCAGGCCCCCTGAGTGGGGGGCTCTAATAAGCTTTAATGGTCCTGCCCAACCCTCTGCTCATAGGCCCAGGAGCCACAGTTAATCTCAGGCCTGCACCTTCAGTTCCTGCCTGAGCTACATTGGAAGAGTAATGGTCCCTAGCTCATGCCCTGATGTGAAGCCCCATGACCTAAACCTCAGCTCACATACTGACCCCTTGGCTTAACCTCAGCCTTCAGTCTTGTCACCATGGACCTGCTTGACAACCACTGGACCAGATCTACAACTTTTGGTTTGTTCTTAGACCTGCCCCGTCACCATGATGCTGCCTTATGATATAGACTTTTAATTGGACCTGACCACCATCTCAGGTTGCTCACCTTGGTCAACTGCAAGGGACTGGGCCCTGACTGGCCTGCTGGACGTGGGACCCCCCCTCGGCTCCTGGACCACAGGGACAGTCACCTCCTGCTGCTCCCTGTCTGGCCTCTGGTGCCTGGAGAAGATACTCACGTGGAAACGGCTCTGATGCAGCAGCGAGACATGTTGAGGAAGGAGCTGGCACTGGCCCGTGTGTGCAGGGCTGACTCAATCCCCCTTAACAAGTCATTGGTCTTCAGCAGCAGCAGCATCTGGCGAGGGACGTTGTTAAGGAGCTGGGTGATCTGGGGTAAGTAAGTAGCAGCGTTGGATCGGATCTCCATGTCCTGTGGCCAGCCAGGTCATGTCAGGGAGAAAAGACAGAGAAGTTGAGAGTGCATGGGAAATTCAGGTCCAGATGCAGCTGAGATTTGGCAGGAAGAAACTGCTTTTACAGACCATGACTAGGCCTGAAGCTAAGGAGCTCTGTCCTCTTCTGCAGACACTGGGCTGTCCCAAGCACTCGCAGCAGTCACAGATCACTCTTACCATGTTCCACCTGCCCTTTGGTGAGATAAGGTCCTGTGCCCTCACTGGTAGGATTAATAGGCACTCACTGCTATCTCAGTTCTTGGCCCCAGGCAGCCTACAGCAACCATACCTCATTACTGCCCTTGGAGACTTCTAACTGAATCTCACCTCACCAGCCCCAAAACTGTCAGAGCTGCAGGCAGCACAGGACTGCTCAGGAAGGTGGAGGCATGCTGCAAAGACAACCAGGCCACTCCTTGTTTTGCTGTCCCATGCAACTGATGGCCTCTATGCTATACAGACGAAGGTGTTTCCAAGGCCTCGTTTAGTTCTCTGCCCTCAACACAACTCAGCAGAGCTGAGTTGCACTGAGAAAGCATTATGCAGTTAAGCATCATGATAACCCAAAAGATCAAAAACTCTCAGATCTAGATCTATATCCTATCTGACAGCAGCCAGTAGCAGATGTTTAAGCAAAGAATGTAAGTCCAAAGCAGGCAAAGGGTGATCCTTCATGTTCCCTGCTTCTCCAGATTCCAACAAACATATTGCCTACTGTAAGAACCCGGTGATAACTTACAGGCTACAGCCTAAGCCACTTAAGATGAGCTCTCCTCCAAACATAAGCCACCATGGCATGCAACACAGCCAGCCCCATCTCTTCTGCCAGTTTTTAAATCTCAGAGTTCCCTCACCATCCCAGTAAATGTAGCACAGTGTGGTGGGGAGCTGATCCCATATGCATACTGTGTCCCTACCTCTTCCTACAGAGGCCATGACATTAATCAGCAAATCCAAATAGAAGTCCCCGGAATATCTGAAATCTCCAAAATCCAGCAGGACACATGTGGAGAGCAGTAAATAACTTCTTGCACGAGGGAGACTCCTTTGTGAGAAACAACAGCGCTAAAAACTTCTCTCCTCTGGAACAAGGGATGGCCTATATTTCATTATGTGAGGTCTCACACTCTTTGTGTACTTCAAACTTATTAGAAAGGAACAGACTTGCACAAACTGAGTGTGCAGGTAGTGATGCTCAGAGATGTACACATCTCACACACTACCATGGTTGCTTTGCTGCTGACAAATCTTTGTGTCCTTCTGCTTTTGTCACTAACCAAATATACAAAGCTTCAGCAAGAAGATGCTTAGCTCTCCTAAATGTTAAATGTTTTGCTCCATTATCTGTTGGCAGAAAATTCCTCCCTGATTATCTCTTATCCCATATCCCAGCCAGCATTACTGCAGAGCCTACTTTATTTTCGACACATACGTTTTCTTTTCTGTTTCTTTTCTTTTTATTTTTAGCTCCAGCTGCTTGTCCACATCACAAAACAACCACATGATCTGTCATCAGAGCTGTCGTTTTCTGTCAAGGGCAAACCCTCTGTGCAGAAGAAGAAATGAGCTATGCCACAGGACCTGAGAAAAGCCCCATGGCTGTAGTTGCTGAAGCTGCTGCAGGATAGAGCAAAACACATCATAAAATCAGATGAGATGAGGCTAGCAGCCACCCTGAGCGATCAGCTGCCTGGGCCTGGCTTACTGCAGGAACAACTACACCTATGGCAATTCTCATACATTTGCCCAGCCTGCACCTAAAACTCTCCAGCAGCGTGGCTCAAAGCCTTCCCAGAACATCTGCACTAGCGTTTCACTGGCTTTGTCATTAGATCTGGCTTTTCTCATGTTTAGCTTTAACTCTTTAAGAGATCCTCATACCACTTCTATAATTCTCCTCGATCTGCCTTTTCTTTTTTCTGCCCTAACTTGCTCAGACTTACCTCCTGGGTTGCATCTGCTTGACCACTAGTCCTCGTAGGTTCCTACTGGACTTGCCCCAGTTTCATCAAACCTTTCTCGAGATACAGTGCCCCAGACTGAGTACATACTACAGATAAGATTTTGTTTCAGGAGGGTTACTTCCTTGTCTCACAGGCTACTGTCATGTGGATACATCTTCAGGCACACTCTCTGAACTTCTATGCTGATGGTACCTGCCTACACAGCACTCAGCTCTTGCTGCTGATAAAATCTTTCAAATTCACCTCTAAAGTAAGGGCAAGCAGCAGCTCATTTCCTAATGCTACAGCAAATCTGCTCAGCTCCCCATTATCTGCTGCAGGATTATCTAGTTTCAGCATTAATTGTGTCATGTAAGCAAAGACAACAGAGCTGGTTCCATACACGCAATTCAACTCAATGACAAAGTTCATTAGCACACACAAGGCACTATGCGGCTGCTGCTACACCTCTGGCATAACCTTCACAAGCCAGTTGAGAATAAACATTGCTCACTAGCTCAGATTCAATGCTGGCTTTGTAGTATTGGAGCCAGCTCTGTGCCAATTCACTTTGGTGCCTCTGAATTTTTTTCTGGAGCTACCAGCTCCAGACTCACCAGATCAAGTACAGATCTGCTAAACAGTCACTGTATTCTTTCTGATGTGCAGGAAATTAATTCAGGTAGGAAGCAATCAAATTACTGGACAGGGGGATCCATTACCCAAGATATCTGACCTCCTCATTGCTACGGATAATGGTAAGCCAATGCAGCAAATTCTGCCACATCCATCAAAATGAGGGAACTTTCATAAGAGAATTTCATAGGCCAATATTATAACGTTACTTAAGTGAAATTTGTCCTCTCTACTACAAATTGTGCACAGATAAAAGCAAACCATAGGATACAACATGCCTCTACTCACAGACACTAGTTCATTGGCTGAAATCCTATATGTCCCTCTCTAAAAACAGCACAACTGACAGGAGCTGCTACCATTCTTAAGGTGATGTGTGTTTGTCAGGTGTGTGAGGAGGCATGAGAAGGATCCCAGCATGTGTGGATATGAAAGGGTGGAGGACGTAAGTGGCAATTTTCTAGATTTGTAGTGATTGAGTTGACAGGATCTGCAGTTAAGCAACCTTGACTCCAAGTTAATAGGGTTTCTGATTGGGAGGTAATTTCCAGGAGTTTTTAGGAGTTTGTATCAGTGCTGATAGTCATTTACATGAATAGTGATAATGCATTATCCTTCTCATGTCTTCCCACTAAGCCCTTATGTCTCCTCTACCTTATCCTAGCCTCCTTGATGGTTCCCTGCACAGCTGCACCCACCATTTTTTTAAGAAAAGGAGGATCTACAAATGTTTCTCCTGCTAGAAATGGTGAACACTTAGGCATTAAAATATGATACAAAATTTAAGCAGCCCATGACAAGTGAATCTGGGAAATAAGGTTCAGGGAATGTAAAACACACTGCAGAAGGAGTCCTGGCTTTTTCTAGCTCAGCTATCACTGCAGAAATTTTTACAGCGTTGCCAGGGGTTGCCCAGCATTGCTGCAGTATCAGTGGTGCAAGTACCAGAGGAGAAGGAAGGGCACACGTTAGAGAAGGACACACAGGACCTACCTCCCTGGCTGAGACTGGTGACTGGTCGATACCCTTGTTGACAGACTCCCAAGATCTGGCAGTCAGCATGCAGGCGAAGAGAGGGTACAAATCCCCTGCCCCGAGCCGACGGCTGTACTTCTGCACCCTCTTCATATCGGCCTTGATGAGGGCCTGCCAAAGGCGGCAGTAGTCCATGCGGAATGACTCGCTCAGCACCTGGGGAGGGAGACATGGCCCCTCAGAAACCCACAGAGGACTGGAAACTGGGAGGAAAGTCTTGTGCCCCTTAGCTGTGCTCTATCCTCCATTTCAGAGTCAGAAAATATCCTTGGAGAGTTATGAGAGTAACAGGAAAAATGTATTCATATGTGCTCAGAGGGGCAAGGCTGCAGCTGGGTGTGCTCTTTCACCCTGATGCCCAAAGGCAGCCTCGCAAGGTTCTGGAAGCCCCCCATACCTGGTAGAGCCCATGGTCCAGGAGGATAATGTGGGCCTTGCCAGAGGTTGGGCATTTCTTCACTAACACGTTGCCTGGGTGTGGGTCACAGTGCACAAAGCCGTTCACAAAGATCATTTCGCTGTAGAGCTTCCCCAAGTTGCGAGAGATCTGTGAGGAGACAGAGATGGTCACACACTGCCACCCACAGCAGGGTGCCTGCCAGGGAGGCAGTCTCCATATGGCAATCCTACAGGGAGAAGGGTCTATATATGCTGGTGTCCCCATGCAGAGCTCCTGCAGCTCCTCACACTGACAGATGCACAGCGTGGCTGCTGGCATCTACCAGTAGCAGGGTGACCCAAGGCATTGAGGGAAGGATCCATGTAGGGAGAACCACGAAGGTGTTTGTGGGATCAGGGATTATTTAAGAACACTTGTCTGGCATAAAAAGGAGAAAATACCTGTGGGTAGGAATGGGGTTTCCAATAATGAGGAGGAAAGTAGGACAGCAGAAAGGGGCAGACATGCATTCACGGAGAAGGCATAGAAATTACTGCTGGGTGGGTGAGACTGCTTGGAGGAAGAGTCAGGTGTTTCCATCCATGAATGGCAGCAGGACCCAGTGGAGAAGGGGTGAGAGGAGACTCAGCCTGTTAATCTCATCACCAGAATGAACATGGGTTCCCTCTCCCACCCCTCCATCATACTGACCCCCACTTTCCCTCTTCTTTTCCACAGAACCATGCTAATCTGATTTGCAATGTCTGTGAAGATGAAGCAGCACAGAAAGGCTGTTTAAATCATCCTGTCATTGCTGTGTCCCTCCATGCTACTACTCCTTATCACCAAGAGATGTTATTAAAGTTAAAAACCTCCTAGGAGCAAGCAAACATCCCGAGGGCACAGAATCAATCCCTTGCCATGCACTACCACAGCATCCTTGCCCTGACATCCCACTACCAGCCCTCCCTGCCGTCCCAGAGCAGCACAGTGCTACACAGCAGAGTGCTGAACAAGCAATTAAAAGACAATTGTTATAAATTATTCCAAGTATGTCTCCAGACACACTGTGTAAGCAGCAAACTGGCAGCTGTCACCATAAGCAGAAGTGGTAGAAGAGGTAACAGGGGTACTAATGACAACTCATCCTGCAGAAAACCAGCCAGTCAGGGAAGGGCTTGCTTTACCCACCTCTGAGATGCGGCCACCTCTGGGAAAATATGAATAGTGCCCAAGTAACTGCCAATGACGAGAAAGGACAGGAAACCTTCCTGCTGCCAATAGGGACAGCTGTAGGATCATGTGAAACAATACTCTGTCCCTCAAGTGGAACCTGGAACCACTGCTGAGTCATGGTGAATGCTGGCCCCATGCTGAATCACCCACACAGGTGGCAGAGCACAGCCCTGTGATCTCCCAAAGTGCAGCATCCCTAACGTCACACTGGTGTTATTTTGAGTACTGAGAGAAGGGATGTTCCCCTTCTGAATTACCAGCAGAGATCACTGGAGTCATGAAGTGACCCTTATAGGTCTCCTAGATCGACAAGCTCTAAAATTAGATAGGACCAAAGTATACCTGGTGCTGTGATCTCCTAGAAGAGCTGAGTAGCTCTTGCTGACAGTCCAAGGATGTGCAGACAGTCTGTTTTAAGCCAGCCACTTCACACAACCTCCCAGGGATCTGCATACCAGAAGGAATGGGTTGATCATACCATCAAACCCAACATGCTGCAGACACGGGGTGAACCACATTCTGCCCTCCCTACCTCAGCTGTTTGCTCTCCAGGGACATGGAAGAGCACAGAATTACTGAAGATGAGGGCCTGGGGACAATCTGGGGCACAACGTGATGCCTCATGCCCATTAAAAGTCTGGACAAGGGCTGGCAGTTCTGCAAACCTGTTGGCTGGTTCCTGGCTAAAGGGATTGTGCAATCTCCATCCTTGGAGGTTTTAAAGACCTGACTAACATCCTGAGTAAGCTGGTCTGACCTTATAACTGACCCTGCCCTAGAAGAAGGTTTGATAAGAGACTTTCTGAGATCACTTCCAGTCGCAAATATCATAGGATCCTACAAAAATGCCTCTCACCAGGTTATCCATGCTACCCTCATAACAGCATCTTATGATACAGCTGCAGGCTTCAGGTGCAGAGAAGGCCCCCACTCCTGAGTCACCCTCAGCAGACAGGTTACTACACAGATCTATCATCACAGCCTTTTGCAGCCCACAGTGCAACACCAAAGCAGCTCACGATTCATGTTGCCATGAAAACAGAGGGGTCACAGGCCTGCTCAGACACTCAGGCTGGGTCAGGGGTACAAGACAATCTTCACTGCAATGTCCACATCCTCTCTCCCTTCCTTGCTGTACCTATATTTACCTCTTCCCCAGTATGCAACTTTGAGTTTCTCCAGTATCTTCACTGAAACTAAACCTTATGGCTTCTTTAAGACAGAAGAATGCATTCTGTATTATTTAATTAGCATACAGAAGATATTTTACAGGTATTTATGATATAAGCATATAAACAGTCTTTACTTTAGAAAAAAGTTACCTAGTGTAAGAGATGGAGCTGTGCTGCACACTAAAGTATTTTCACGTATTTTTATCTGTTGACATACCTCTAAAATAGGATACAAATTAAATTAAGATAGAAAGCACCAATACCCTCAAACTGTAAAAAAAACCAGGAAGTTTTACACTCTAGAGCTTAGAGTGTAATATGTGGATAGTGAGCTATCATTATAATTCAGACAAAAGGAGTTCATGTTTCTTGAGAAAAGGCTTAGGAAAAAAACCATGAAACCTTTATATACATTAATTCTCCAGTACTGTGCCTTGTCCCTATGGGCACTTATTCCACTCTTACTAAGAAGGCCACTGGATAAATAACACTACAGAATTCACTTTGGAAGAATGTAGCTAGGTGAAATGAGAAAAGAGACATATGAAAACCTCTGCTCAGGAATTCAGCAAGCATTTAGGCTGTGTAAGACCTCGGGGTGAAGGTGCATCACAAATTAGACAAAAGGTTGCAATAATTTACAGAAGCAAAGACCAAAGTTAACACACAGGCTTTTTATTATGACACAGAGAGGTCATCAGTCCTTTTCCTGTTTATCATCCAACACAATAGGGTCTTTATCATTACCAGCATCCCTCAGCATTGTTCTGCTGCACATTGTGAAAAAAATAATAATCACCCTTGGAATTCTGCATTCACTTCCAGACATCTCATTAACAGAAAGATGCAGACTACACAGAGGGAGTTCAGAGAAAGCAAATAAATGAGCAAAATGCAGGAGGCATCTACTTGGG
This sequence comes from Pyrocephalus nanus, assembly GCA_038380795.1. Classification (NCBI taxonomy): domain Eukaryota; kingdom Metazoa; phylum Chordata; class Aves; order Passeriformes; family Tyrannidae; genus Pyrocephalus; species Pyrocephalus nanus. Next base: position 41,696,682 of record CM076265.1, on the reverse strand, counting down.
ACAGAGATTAAAAGAGCTGAAGACTCCAAAGTTGGCTAAGGAATGGCAGAGGAGGGGAATCTATCAATATTAGGAGGTTTGAAAAGCAAGGAAGCAGAAGCATTTGTAGTTCTGAATGTGCTACACGAAACACAACTAGGCAAAAGGAGGTGTTACCAAGAATAGCATAATTTAGGCATAACACATAAGAACAAAGACTATGCTAGTCAGCAAGCAGAGCTGAGCTTGATATGTCAGGATGACATCAGGCTCTGGCTCTGGCCAGAGGCATGTGCCATTGCCAGAAGGTGTGTTATTGCCTAAAAGAAGTTCCATTTGCCTGTCTGTGCTGCAGCAGAACATCATGACTACAGTCACCAAGTGAGCCTGTGGCCTTACCAGTCAATGCAAATAGCAATCTACCATTGCCAAGTTATGTGACATGACCATGACACTGTGTCAGACAAACCATACATTTTAAGCCAGTGTTTTCATTTTGAAAAAAACAGAGCTGAAGAATAAACAGATTGCAGACAACAATCAAACAGTGTAATACATGTAAAACAGCCAGACTTGGAGTAACTCTTCACCAACCTAAGCATATGAACTTCATAATATATACTCAATATGGCAAGGATGCTACATGTAACAAACTATCCTATGTGAGTTACAAGCCAATACACCAGAAAACAACAATGCAGTGCAAATGTTAAGGGTTGTTACTGTACAGTCTCTCTATAAACTGGTCAATTTCACTGGAAATTTGTAAGACAGAAAGCACAATGTTGGACGCTGTTTCAAAAATTCACCCTTTAGATGGTCAAAACCTTACCCCTAAGTCCCAGCCTGATTTTTATGATGCCCAATTTAAATTATTTCCTTAGCTATCATAATCCTAGAGTTTAACTAGTTCCATCTCTCTCCAGCATTTACCACTCCAATGTGTCCACCAGTCAGATAATAATCAGCATAAATACAGAAGAAATACTACCCTATTTCTACAGGATGCGCCTTTACCAGGTGCATCCCTAGGTGTCAACCTGCCTTTTACACAGTTGCACTGAACAGGAAACACACACTCCGTGACTGACTCATATCCTAAAGTTAATTTTAAAATGTCGCTTCCCTCTGATAAACTCCCAATCTATTTAAGAAACTCCTCTTCTTAGTTTTTAAGTGCATGACTTTTCACTTGGTATTGCTCATTTTTATGTCTTTCTATCGCTTCAGTCCTCAAGGCTAACAAGTGCAATTGCTTCTCTGGTTCTCTACAGTGTCAGACCTCTCAACTTGGTGTCATCAACAACTGTGTCCTTGACACAGTTCTGGTTGTGTTGAAGTAATCACCAATTTATTAAATAAAATCTGTTTGAAGAGAAAAACAATTCCACTATGGTAATTTCTCTCCACCATTGCTTCTATCGGTTTCTTACCTACTTTGCAATTTCCCTACTAATCCCCACCTTTTCTACTTAATGGACTCATATCCAGGGTACCAAGTATTTTAACAAGTACACATACTGCATTTCTGTCATCTAACTCAGAAGATCCCAAGCTGAAGTATAGGTAGCAGCAGTGATATATTTCTTCTTGTGTCTGTACACAGCCACAATATGTTGCTGCCATCAGCTTTGAAAGCCTAGACAACCTGTCACCCTTGCCCCTGTATGGAACTCTCCTTTTAACAAATCAGCACACCCAGCTGACAGAGCAATGTGACAGTAACAACAGACTAGAAAGTCCATCGCAAATGAGTATCTTTAAAAACACCAATATGCAATAGTTAGCAATAAACCTCTTGGACAAGAAAGAATGCACGCAAAATTGAGGCTGTGAGTACTCCTACAGTAAAAAGATAGCACATATATCATGTTCAAAGGTAGCTGCAATGTAACAAATCAGCCTGGATTATTTGAGGAAAGTCATTGATACTTCCCTGGACTTGTGAGCAAGCTAGAGTGGTCCTGACTCCAAGCCTCCAACTGACATGAAGAAGAAAGGCAAAGAAAAAAATCCTGTGTCATGGTCCTGCAGAGATGATCTCACTGCCTGCCCCTGATAAGTCCCAGATGAAGCAGCCTGATAGGGCATCATCTCTTTCTGTCCCATCTCCATCCGTGACTGTCTCTTTAGATCAGGAGCAGATACTAGTCTCTGGCCTTAATTTGGCCGTAATATTTGCCAATTATTTTAAGAGATGGCGACACTAACTTCTATTGATCTCATTAAAAATAAAGGTCGTTGTGCAGCTCATTTCTCAGGGCTCAATATTACCTCCTCCAGCCAAAATAATAGCATTGATTTTGGAACCTTAATCGAAGGTTAATTGGATTGAAGACCGTATTGGGTTTTTGCTTTCTTTCATTGTTGTTATTACAGCCATCATCTAAGGGTTTGCTTAATCCTGCTAGGGCAATTCTGCCCAATTAAACTGGTGTCAAGTTAGCAAAGGGTGTGAATAGAAAATAGCCACAATTTGGAGCCTACTCTGTGCCTCTGCTCTGAAATGGCTCTTGTCCATAGCAGATCAGGATGGTCACACACAAGAGATCTGATTTCACACTCTGTCCTCTAATCCAGTTGTGAGGATCGACAGTGCTCTGTTATGCAGTACTATCACTATGCACTGATCTAGCATCTAGGCAAGGTGATGTCTGGACACACATGATATCATTAAGATACAGGAATAGTTTTTAGGACTCCTGGAGAGCACTCCTAGCATGCCCTGTACTCTCTGTTGGGGACTGAGAAAATTATTTTCCTGCTCAATGCCCCATCTTCCATGCCATTTAAGTGGGGAGAAATATTCTGACTCATTCACCCTGGGAACTGAGGGACTAACTTGATAAGTTTGTCCAGATTCTCAAAAGGATGCAGGTAGAGAAGACCAGTTACTGTTTTTTTTACTTGTTTCTTGCATCTCTGTCAGACCCAAAATGACCATGGGGATCATCTTCTCTTGGCTTTAAATGCAGTCATATTTCCTTGGATTTAATGTAAAGCATCTTGGCGGGACTTAAGCAATTGATTTACATTGACACTTGGGACTGACTTTCAGTAAGAAATGGGTTTGTGTGTAATTTAACTCATTTACCTGGTGTCTTTGCACAGTTCAAAAGCTGAAATCACTGGAGGTCACTATCCTTGTTTGCCAGTGCCTTATGAGTTTTACTAAGCTTCAGACAAGATGAAATGCAGGAGAATCTGCAAAGAAACTTCTCCCCAGACTACATCAGCAAGTGCAAAGAGCAAGAATAGCCATCTTCCCCAGAAACAGTGTCCTCCTCTGCTCTGCTTCATCTAACACTTCAGTGTTATGAGCACAAATACTCGAGACATGAGAGGTTTCCACACTTGTGCTGACAAAAGGATCCCACCCTGGGAAAATCCCACGTAAATTTTAGCAGCTACACGGCTGCAGCTCCTGATTCTTGGCAGAAGGGTAAATCCCACATTGAAAGCATATTTCAAATTGCAAAGCTGTCAGTCACAAGAAGGTAGCTGGGCTCTTTATCAAGCTAAGAGACACCATTCCAATGCAGAACCCATTTAGTAATGGAAAGAAGCAAAAAGCCACAGTAGGATGTGGTGACAGATGGCAATAATTGCGCACAGTAGCTCCTCTTAAGTACCTTAGTTGTTTTCTTTCAACTCTCAGCTGGACAAAACCCTTTTTTGACTTCTGAATCATCTACGGCTTATGAACAGGCTCTTGGTGACCTGAAGTATATGGCATTGTTTCCTTTCCCTGACTCAAATCCAAACCAGGGTGATCATGGGGACTCTCCACTTGGCTACCTGAAATTGGCTGGTTAGTTGGAGGCAATACAGCACATGCCATGAGTGCATCTGTAAGCTCCACAGCTCCCACAGCTTGCTGATCCAGCAGGCTCTGCGGAGATGGGCAGAGAATCCACAAGGAAGGACATGGAGAACCCATGCAGCAGAGCAGAGATAATGTTAAGATTTGTATACAGACAAGGTCTGTCTGAATTAATCAAGTACAGTCAGAATGGGTGCAAAAGGAGTATTTGTGCCATTTGGGATCTTCTTTAAAAATCCATGCTCTAAGTAGCATTGCTATCCTTCCTTTCCTCCTGCATACAGTATGCTACAACCCTCCTGAGAGCCTCTCAGTCTATTTTTCCTCTCTTCCGTGCTCTACTAGCCTCTTCAAATTTAACTTCCCAACTAAGACTTCAAATCCTCTTGTGTTTTGAAACAGGAAGAGCCCAGTTTCCAGGTGCCCCTTCTTAACCCTGCCATGCCCTGTCTTCCCTAACAATTCCTGCCAGCTCATTTCTTGAGAACTCCCCCCTCCAGATTTCCCTTTCACTGTCAATATCCTAGCTGCATTCTCCTCCTCAGCTACACTTGCACATGAATAAGTAACTGTTCCAGAGGCAGATATTTCAGTGTTTGCACTTGTCTTTAGAAATCAAAGCCTTCTCTGATTAAATGCCATTACAATCCAGCACTTGGACGGATCCAGTGAGATTAATGTGCTTTTGGGCAGCTTTAATGATAATCCTGCTACAGACGGTATTAAGTAAATGTCAGTAACCTGGTTTGAAGGGAGCTTTCACCTCAGGGATTCTTTCCATTTAAAGGAGAGAGGCTCAACTTGCTTTTCAAGGCTGCATTGTCACACAAGAAATCCTGCTTAGTAAAGACTCCTCTTCCTCCACCCAGTAAAACAAAATGGAGTAATATGATAGAAGGATAGATAGATAGATAGATAGATAGATAGATAGATAGATAGATAGATAGACTGATTGATTGATTGATTGATTGATTCAGGTGATTTATAGGGAGCTAACGTATTTCTTGAAAGCCAAAACTGCTGCATATTATAAGCCAGGTCTTGAAAAGTGGGTTGCTACCCCCTCCTCATGCTCCTTTCAGTGTCTGCTGCCTTTTGCTCACCTCACCACCATGCCACCCAGTTCTTTACCCAGGGAAACAACAGCAGCAGCTGATAATGGATCTTGGTTATATTCGTCCCCATCTGCTGCACCTTGCCTAAGGAGAAGTCTGGGGTGTGCACAGCTCCTACCTTGTACTACTGTGGCCATAACAGACCTCGTTCCCCAAGATTTAGACAGGCTCAGTATTCCCTCCTTTCTACTGCTGCTTTATTGACCATCAGTAAAAGTTAATCATTAATTTCAGAGGGTGGGGAGAGAAAAGGAAGAACAGCTCAGTGTAGGCACTGAGCTGAGTGACATCCTATACCTGACAGATAGCCAGAACTGTCTGAGGCTTGTACTTTGCAGCAATAGAAGTACACTGACAACTTTTTTGAAATTACTTCTTAGCCATCATTTAGACACCAGCTCAGGATCAGGAAAATATGTGATTTCATTGCTGCATGGGACTTATTGTGCCAAGATGTCCCAAAACAATCTTCCCAAAGGCATGGATGAACAAAAAACTTAGCAGAAATTTTCACCCTAAGTCATTCTTATTGCTAGCAAAAGCCTCTGGAACTTAGAAAAACTGAAATTAGTTGCTTCTCTACAACTTTGATATCTCCAGCAGTTTGAGAAAATTCAAGGAAGCAACCAAAGTCCCAAGGAGGTACACTTGATCTCAGAATGGATCTGCTATCCAAGAACTGTGAGGAAGCCCACCTCAAAATCTGAATGTACATATCGCTCAAGAGCCCTACTGCAAATGCATCAAAACAAGCCTTTCTAAGTATTTCAAGACTTGAAAAATATTCACTCTTCTATCTGATTGTGTGGGCTAGATTTGACCTCTGCCTAGAGCAGAAGAAAAGTATAGGATAAACTCACTCAAAGAAATTACTCTCACTTTTGACCAGTTGACTTGCCCAGATGACTGGAGCTGACTGTGTTTTGCCATGGACAAAATTTTTCAAATCTCTCTTATTAGCAAAGTCCGTGAGACAAAAATAATCAGAAGCTGAAGTTTAGGGTAACAGGAACTGCCATCTTGGAACAAACCATGGGTGTTTGTACTATAAGAGCATGGTCATCTTTCACTATGTCTCCTTGAAGGTCTCTCTAGCTGTGCAGCCTACAGGAGAGTGTTCCCCAAAAGGAGTTCTGTATTTTTCCACGAACCACAAGAACGGAGATCTCTCAGACTGATTGCTCTGTTCACATCTGTACGTGCTGCTCTTTCTGCCCTTTCCTGTCCTGCCAGCCTCCATTTTGCATCAAGGTCAGCTGACATCAACATCACTTTTGCATTGCCCACCACGCCCAATTCAGAGATGGCCGAGAAATTACCTCATTGACGTTGATGCCATTCCTCTCCATGTAGGCCCTGTCATTCACCTGCCCCCCTTCCATAAACTCCATGAGAAGGACGCGCCTCGTTGAGAGCTCCCAGTAGATCCTGGGGACCTGAAACAGGAACAGACGGATAAAGTCAGGCAATAGATTGGGAAAGGAAAGAGAATGTATCACACACAGGCCAGAGAAGGAGTAAAAATGGAAGCAAATGAAGTGAGGACTTGGATTTTTTTGATGAGCATGTGAGAGGTAAATCCATCTACTGGCCAATTCCCCAGGACAGCAGCAATGTGTACAAGGATAATACAACATTTCAACAACAGCAGGATCTGTCCTCATGCAACATTTCTGGCCACGTTCTACAACATCTTGACCACCTCCCACTCCCAGTGTAGTCTGAGAGCTTTCTTACCTGCTCTGCAGCTCCTCTAGCTGGGCTGTTTAACTAGTACCTATTGTAAGTTTCTGAATCATCCACTCAGCTCCTTTAGACAGGAACTGCATCTTGTTTGCTATGCACAGGGTCCACTTACGCAGCCTTAAAAATTATAAGCCATCGTCATAAATTGCATCTCCGCAGTGCCCCTTGGAACACGAACGCCTTTGAGCTGACAAACCCTGCATACTTAGGCCATCTGCAACTGAACTGGGAGAAAAATCAAGCGTCACAAATAAGGGACTTTTCACAGAAACCCTGGGAGACCCTTAGCTATCTTATTGCCAACGTGACACAGTGTAAAACGTCAAAGCGCTTTTCATTCCATCTGAAGTAAATCAAGCTGAGTGAGGTACCAGTAAGAGGCATGGTGCCATCCAGGGAGGTAGTGACACAAGCATTGCTCAGGCTGGCTCCCCATTTTCCAGCCTCTTTCTCCAGACAAATTTGTTCCATATTGAAGTCCCTTATCGTCAGGAGCCATTCTGCTGAATTCCTTTTGGATATTCCTCACGTCACTGTGCTGACCAAACCCCCAGTATGTCCAGATTTGCTTTTGCACATGGGTGAAGCCACATAGTTACATTTTACCAAAGATACAAGAGAGTTCAACCCATTCCCATTATTGTGCCCCCGTACAGAGATACAAATTTTGGATCATGCAAATAGTGAACTAGCTGTGCAGTTCTCTTTCCTTACCCTCCTGGCCCAGGCACGGACTTAGGAACAGCATCTTGGGGCAGGACAGGAAGAGGTAAGAGATGTTGCCCATCTAGTGTGACCAATGCCATGGGATGACCAGCCCACTGTGGCTCACCATAGCTCCTGAACAAGCAGCATTTCTTGCTTTTAACTACTGACAATGTCTCCAGTCCCTCATAAACAATCGTCTTCCCTCATTGTTCCTGTCCTAGAGAGACTAGTTCTACTTTACCATGTATGTGCCACTTTAGATCAAAAGCTCCTTTGCTGAGCAATTTCAGTGTCCATCAGTCCCACCATTCAACACTCCTGGCATACTTTGCATGTGAACCTTGCCTAGATTTTGATGCCAGAGATTCACTATGAGCAAGGGGGATTCAGTTACTCACAGCCTTCCCAGCTTATCTGGATGTTCGTTCTTTGCAGTTAGATTGCTGAGAAAGCCAGCCAGCTCCAAAATTAACAGGTCCCCAACCCATCCAGCTCACTGATCCCTGCTGCCTTAGATCATTTCAGATGACACTTATTCTTGTCTCAGGATTTACACAGGCAAGTCAGTGGGCTTGTAAAGCACTATCTGTGCTCTTGGAGATGCCTCTCTCAATCACAGTCGAATTCTTCAGTGATTTTTTTAATTACTCACAGATGTTTGGCTGTAATGCTAGTACGTGGAAATAATTTATTTCTGGCTTTAAAAGCTCAAACAGGTTCATGGCACAAAATCTACTTCTCAGCTTTCTAGCGTGTTTAGGAAAATTAATGATACAGGGGCCCAATTCTTCTGTTGCTTTTGGGTGATGAACACGTCTCTGAATTGGCAGGTCAGACAGGAGGATCCATTATTTAGCCATCTGAAGCCATTTGTTATTGTTACACATATTGATATCATGATAGCTTCTTAACCAAGCGAGGAGATGATTGGCTGTCTCCACAGGGATTTACTTCACAGTATCCTAGTTACAGCTACAATGGATACAGCTCTCCGAGGTACATCACTTCTGATAACTGCCCACTCAGCAAAACCATTGGCCTTTGGCCTTCCATAGCCCTGGTGGCTTTTAGCTATCTGTGTCTATGGGAAGGCCACTGCTGCCACTGGGCTCCAAAAGGACTGTGTCAAACCTGGAGTCAGGGAACAAGGAAAGCGCTTGCATGGAGGAAGCAAGGACAAATGGATACATCAGCCCAACAAAAACTTACCTTCTTTTAGACCTCTGTCCCTTCTGTCTTGGTACTTCTGCATAAACAGGACGAGAAAACCTCATTTTGATTGTGTGTATCCAGGAGGGTCCAAAGGAGGGTATATTTTTTGCTGCCTTTGTGTATGTGCAAATGCAGTTACAGCAGTGACTGCGCCCACAGCACTACATGTGTTTCCAGAAAGTATGCACTGGAGGCTTGTGCCTCTTGTATGTCAGTAGAAGATTTTTGAATGTGCGAGTTTGAAGATGTGAGTTTATGTCTTTCCAAGAATGAGATGTGTACATGTCTGGTTGTACTTGAGACATTTGTCAGTGACCTCAGACAGTGTGTCGCAGAGGAGGTGGGGAAAAGCATGAGTGGGGAAGAGCTCACATGGATGCAGTTGATTTTGTGTATGAAGGTAACATGAATGCATTAGCCATGGATGTGTATGAAGGTTGTATGCCCAGTTCTAGAGGGATAATGTGCCTTTCTGCAGTAGGAAGGACTCATGCAAACATGCTTCCTCCTGAGATATGGGGTGTTCCCAGTACTACTCGACATATCAGCTTCAGTCTAGCTTTTCTGTTCTGTGTCCATTTCTTGCCCTCAGCTGAGATGAAGTCCAAGAAAAGGTACCATCAGATACTTCAGCTAAGAACGGCAAATTCACATGCACTGGACAAGTTCAGAAAGAGCATTTGAGAAAATGAGCAGCAAGCTCCAGAGACTGCTGGCCCCAAGCCACCACTTCTGGCCCAATATGGAGTGTGTACAGTAGGACACAAACATGAAGAAAGCCTGCCTCAGAGCATTTGCTGGTCTGTATTAGCAGAGCAGTCTAGGATGAACAACACAGAGGGACTGAACTCCATTTTCCCTCCATATGGTTCCTCCAGTTGGTGAATGAGGTGCGTAAGACACAGTAAGGGAGACCATTAATTCACATATATAGACAGAAATTCATGTTCCCTTACCTTCAGGAAGTCAAAGTTCTTGAGCATATAAGCAACCTTCTCAGCATTTCTGCCTTCATTGAGGAAATCCAACTCCAAGGGCAGATTCTTCTTAGCTTCTTCCACTAGCCACATGAACTCAAAATCTGGAAAGATCTGCTTCACAACCAAGAGGAGAACCTGAGAACAAGGAAACAGACAAACAGCTGCATCCTGGCTACAAAGCCACATAGCTACACACAGTGCTGTTTTGAAAGGATCATTCCATATAACTTACAGATTTAAAAAACCCCAACCAACACCCCAAGTGCTTTTCGGGTTCCTACAGTATCACAATGCAACACACTGTCATGCCTTGGTCATGTAACACAAATTTTGGCTTACCCTTCCACATAGGCACATCTAGGAGTTAAATGATGGCACACACACCAAAAGGAGCCCAGCTGCCTGCTGTCTAGAAATAAGCAGCCCTGGAGAAGAGACCACATGGCCAGATCGCGCCAAGGGCATGGCCCTGGAGCAACTCTCTTCTGGGTCCTATAATTTGACAAGTCAGTGTTTGGCTTCATTAAAACAGCTCTCAGATAAAGCAGACGAGAAAGATCTAAAGCAAGACTTGTCACCTTTATGTTACTTCTTCCACTGCTGAATGAGAATTTTGTTAGCACAGATAATCCACTGGGCAGTTCAACGAAGATAGTGGAGTTTGGATACAGTTAGTAGGCTACAGATCTTTAAAGAACACTTCTGGTGGGGGTCAGAGGGAAGCTGCTCTTCAGCATCAGTCCCAGCCATCCTCAGAAATGCTGAGGAGGTGTTTTCCAAGTATCATATACCCATTACCTAGAATCCTTTTCTTAAAGGGATTAGGTACTCAGCTACATAGCACCTTGAAAAGCCCATCCAAAAAGTTCCTGGAAATGTTTGCTTAAAGCAACATTTAAGGGGTGAGTGAATCAAGATTACACAACTGCATGGCATAATCAAGCTTTGTGGCAGCCAAGCATGTTTTCTGTTCAAAGAAGGACCAGTTTATCCACCAGAATTACAAATTTACACAAGCTGACAATTTAGACTACACCTTAAGGAAAACAATTTGTTTGGCAGTTTTTAACTACTCGAGTCATAAAACAAGTGAAAAAATAAAAATGCAATCCATTTTGCTGTCTTTATCTCACCTGTTCTGCACATTCATCAGAAAATTTAAACAGACTCGTGTGTTTTACTGCACCATTTCCCTTTGTAGATCTTCACCACTGAGATGGAAATTCCTGTACTGCAGGAGGAACATTTAAAGTACACACAGGAAGCTGCTATCATTTAAATGTATGACAAAAAATAAATTTATGAACCATCACTGCTCCTGTTTAGTTGTGTGACATTTGTACTCCACCCCTGTCTCAACTTCTCTTATCTGTCAGTTCCATACTCAATGTTCCTTTAAAAATGTAATCATCAGGTTTCAGACACTCTTGAATTAGTTTTTTACTGTTATATCTAGAGGCATAAATCCTTTCAAATTTATGTCACCCAAATGAAATGTAACCAGTAATCTTCATGAACATGAACATAAACATCATAGGGTCTTCAAGATTATTTCATTGGTGCCTGGTGTGAGAAAATTCATGCATTTTTTCCTTTCTTTAAATACTCTTTTGAATCAATTTGCCAACTTGACCAATGGTAGGGACATACTTAACAAGTATTTCACTTATCCCTTTTTTGACATCTGTCTAACATGTTGTCTTGAAATAATTATTGATATAAGAAGAGCAGCAAGGTATGTCTCTCTGGGTTTATCAGATGCTGTACTGATTTTTAAAGAGTCAGCATTGATTCTGTGAAACTGAAGTGAATTTAGGAATTTTCCATCTAGCTTTTCCAATTCAAATTCCTTCCCAACAGTCTTAAATAAGACCATCTCCATCAATATTTAAATTAACCTCCTACCTAGCTGCAATGTCTATCTGATTCTTAAAGGACCAGAACATCAGTGCACATAACCTGGCTTTCCATGCAGCCTACACAAAAAGAGTCTCACACAACTATATGATGATGCATGTAAAGCAACATTCCACAAGAGACCTTTTAAAAACAAAACTGTGTGTGTCATGTTCTGAGCTACTTTCCCATACCTGTGTATACACAACAGATCTCAAGGATGCTAAACTAGGCTGTCTGTAAAAGAACAATACTAAATTGCCAAAAGGAAATACACTGTTTTAGTTTCAAGTGTCCCAGGGAGAACATTTTAAAACCAGAAAAGACAGGAAACATTCTAAAATAAATTGTTTAAATGTTTCTTACCAGTATAACCAGCAATCACAGCAACATTGTGTATTTTTTCTGTGATATCCACTGTTAAAATGGCAAATATGCCAAGGTAGACACAGGTTTTGGCTCATTCATACAGAATCCTCTTATTGCCCTGGTCTCACAGTCTTTCATTACCTGCTCATCCTCAATCCTTGAGTGCTCCTTTTCTGCTACCCCTGTTCTGGGAAGGAGTGAAGGATGTCACAAGCCCCGTGAGAAGTGCTGTGCACATGATGACTCACATAAGCAAAGTCATTGGGCAGACCAGTGCAGTCAGGCCTGGAGAGGACCCGAATCAAATTTAAATCTACAGCTGGACCCAAAGCCAGTTCAATCAGTGCTCTGTTCTCAAACCAGCATTGAAACAGATATATCTTATCTTACTGGGACATCTTTTTTTAACACAAAAATTTCTTTCAATATGAGTTCAAAATAAATATTCAGCTGCAAATTAATGTGCCCCAGCTACAACCAGCTGTGCCTCTATGCAGACTAGCCAGGATTGCTCAAAGCAAAGTGTTTTAGCTGTCTAAAGAAGCTTTAGCTACGTGCTCCTCTGAGAGGGTGCTGGCAAGATCCTTAATTCCTGATCTTCTGTGATGAAGAACTGTGTTATTGCATCAGCAGTACCCTCTAAACACTTATCAGAACCCCTCAACTTAAGCTTCCCCACTTTAGTCCCTACCTGTCTGCCAATGAATGTGCATATTACTGTAGATACATAAATATATATATATATATGCTTATTAGCTTTATTTATTACGCTTAAGGCTTTAATGTTACCACTTACAGACCTAATCCTTCCCGTCTCCTGCATCTCAGCCCTGTGTCCATTTCCTGTTCCATACCAAATCACTGGCATCTTTGACTACTGCAATGCAGTTCAGTGCCACAGTTTTTCTCCAGTTCCTCCCTTCCATGGCTAGACTTAGAAGTTCAGGAGAAGCTACATCACTGCACTGGGAACATAAGTGGTACTCACCATTCAGAAGAAGAACAGGAGCTAGGCATTGAATCTTCTCCCTAGCTGAATCCCTCATTTATGTGTCTGCCCCTGTAAAGTGACCCCCTCCTTATTTCAGTAGTTTTGTTTCCACCACGCTTAATGTTCAGCATTAAGGAGCTGATGAAGAAACAAAACTGAATCATAGTGTTGAATTCACACTAGAATTTAATCTAAAAAAACATGCTAATCTCAGGCAATGATTTTTCTTTGGCCCCACAGCCCTGACTGCAAGAGAACTGAGACCAGTTTAATAAACCAGTTAACGGGCATACAGGCTGAAGGAAGACTTCAGGACTCACCCTCTAGATCTTAAGTCTTATATGGACTTATGATGATGTCATTCCTGTTTACCTATCTTCCTTCTTCCCTCATTGCCTCTTACCCTATTGTTCAGTCTTTCCATCCACACAATCATCAACACTGCTATACTTATCAACTTTGCGTATTAATCCTGTAAGTCAGCATTGATCTCTGTGGAGGTTTCAAAGCTTCGGGTTGGTTTTGTTATATCTGCTCACATCATGGGTGAATGTAGCCCCCTCACATTTCCATGGCAATTGCTCTGTAAGTTGAAGTAAACCGTTAGTTTTACCTCCATGAGTAAAATATCCTTGGAGCTCTGAGCTTGGACTTTTGGGTGCTGGATTTTCACTGCCACCGTTCTCCCATCCTGAAGTACTGCTTTATGCACCTGGGCTAATGATGCTGCTCCCAAGGGAGTGTCCTCAAAACTCATGAATAGCTCTTTTATCTGTTGGAAAAAGGGAAAGAGGCATCAGCTTGGGGTGCCAGATGCTATCCCAAGAAAAGCCATACCCAGAGAGCAGAGAGTGCACGTGCCAAAGCTGGGCAGAGTCAGGCCTTTCATCTTTTTTCTGTGCCCTCTCTTAGCCTTGTCACTTTGTCCTGCCAAGCATGCAAATGCCCTGGAGATGCGCTGCTTATGGAAACCTGTGGCAGAACCCCAGCAGTGCATTTCATCTTGGACTTTTAGTGGCCAGGTAGTATGTGAGGCACCACTCCAGGCTGTCCTGAAAATGGGCTGGAGCAATTATGGTCAGCATCCTTGCTTATCACTGGGTGCAGAAGCCAACAGCTGTTCCTTCGCATGTATTTCTTCAGCAGACTTTTAATACCACCCACCATCACTTCCTGAAACCTGACAGAATGTATTCCCATGCATTACAGCAGCAGCAGCAGCTAGCTTACTTGGTGAAAGCCAGCACATGACTGGGAGCAGTGGTAAGGGGAGGATTCAAGGCAGGAGGACAAAAATTGCTGTTTGCACCTTAACACCTTGGCCTAAAAACATGGTTAACATGATGGACTTTCTCACACTTGTAAAAGTAACCAATGCTCTCAGCTCAGAAAATGCACCAGGTGGGGACAGCAAAGCACTTTTGGGCAGGAGAGGAAATTATTAGCAGCTCTGGCTAAGAAACTCAGGACTAGACTATAAGGAAAGTTGTGGATGAAGTAGATTTACCAGGGGCAGGTCCAGGAAGCAAAATCCGAGAGAGACATAGGTTAGGCAATGGAAGGAGGGCACAGGCCCATCTGCCCTGCTAGAGACCCTCAGTGCAGCACCAGGCAGCGCAGGCTCTGGAAACACCACAACCATGGTAGTGTAATATCAGCCTGGTTGACCAGCCAGACCCCTGCACACACTCAGCTCAGAGGGAAGACAACACAGTTACGTGGCTTCAGGCACAGAGATAGTTCACATAATGCTAGTTCAGGGTTTCTGTTCTGCTCTATAGGCTGAGGGGCACATAAGCTCTGAGGTCTCCAGAAGTCAGCAAAGAGAACCTGTTCATGCAGGCTCAACTGATTTTTGGGTGAGCAGTTGAGAAGCCTGTAATTTATGCAGTAACAAAAAAGAAAGAATGTCAGTGCATTTTTATAACCTGCTTTTTAAAAGGTAATTAAAGATGGGAGCTGCAGCAACCTAGTAATTAAATATGAATAAAGACCTTATAAGCAAAGTTTTCATGCAAAGCCTTAAACGAATATTCTTTTTGCTGACAAGGAGAAAAATACTACAAGGAGCAGCCTGTTCCCTCCTGCAGCTGCCACGGAATTAGCCCACTCCCACACTACCCTACCCCTTCTCTCCCCTTCCACAGAAAACTACTGCTGGCGACAAACTGGAGCATTCACAGTAATTAGATTCCAACACAGACTCAGCTGCCTCCAGTAATTCACTAGGAAGGTGCATTTTATTTATTTAATTAATTCCCTTTGGTCCTGGCGGCAAAATCAATTAAGTGAAACAACTGCATTTAAAAACAACTAGTTATGTGGTTTTTAATTACAGCAGGTCCATAATTCAAACCTATTGACATTTGTGTCTCAAGAGAAAAAAGGTTTTTCTCTTTCCTCTCCACCCTTTCTTTTCGCTCTCACTTCTGGATTGGAGATTCTCGTTTCAGATTAGTATGAAGAAAGAAGCGCCTACAGGATGACAGATGGCTCAGGGCACATGTGTTCAAGACACAGGGGCTTTTACCATTATACGAAGTTTGTCTATTGGCTGAAGAAAGGACCTGTTAAGGATAAAGACTTGAGGGGCCAGGAGCATGCTGGGATATGAGATTCCTTAAGGAAGAAAAAAATGCAGAGAATTTGCCACATGAGGTCGAGCTGGGACTTTGTTCAACTCTCTCACTACCCTACATCCTTATATTAGGGCGATGTACCCTTTACAGAGTGGTAGCCAATATTACTTGTCTAACTGTCATGAGGGTGGTAACATTCTCCAAAGGTTAAAACATTGGGAGTTCACTGGCCTGAATCCAGTAAGGTACATTTATAATAAAATTGTACATAAATTGGATAAATTCCATCTGCTTTGGATTTAAAAACCTTTTAAATGCCTATACTGTCAATCCAACAATTTTCATCAGTACTGAATGCATGCAGCAGGAAAAAAAAAAAAAAAAACTGCATGTATTCCCTCTGGCAGGAATAATACAACATTCTCACATGACTAAGTTTTCTAAGGAAATATAATTGAAGAAAGCTGTGTCTACGAGTTCTTTTGGGCAGAAGAATTTCTTTTAAAAACTTCTTACTTAAGACATGAAAGGCAGGTTAGCAGTCATGTCCATTAGAGACAGCCCAGTGGCCTTACTGCAATTCCAGGGGGAATTTGTGCACATTCAAAAGCTGCAGGTGAGGGCAGCAAAGCGAGGGACTGCAATAGGGCCAGAGAATTGATGGATCCTCCAGGAGTAGAAGGCCTCATGAGCGAGGCAACAGATCACAGCCAAGCCATTACACAAGCAGGTGTGAGGCTGAGATAAAGAGCGGCACAATTACGGCTGGGTTCCAGGACCCCCCACTTAGCAAATCACCCTCATTCATTACGAAATTGTCCTTCCTCAGCTCACTAGAGGCAGCTCGTGTATGCTGTGTGTCCCAGACACACAAAAGAGAGTGAGAGCCTGTATGACATGGAAGAAAAGATGAGCCAGGCGCCCACACTGCCTGCTGGAGAGTGGGGTCCTTCCCAAGAAAGGTGGTTGCACCATTTCATGCAGGCAGGGAATTCCTGGAGCAGACTGCAGGCTCTGACTGCTCACAAGCACCCTCAACAAAAACTTTCATTTCCAGGATGGATTATCAGTAAGGAAAGGTCTGGGACAGTCTTGAAGCCCACCTGACATGGTACTTAAGGAACTCTCACGTTCTTCCCAGGCCACAGCTGGTCTCAAATGGCCTCTTTAAACTGGCTGTTACCATCTGTAAGCCTGGCAGGACATGAAACAAGCACAGTTTCCCCACAGGTTTAATAAAGGTTTAAAAGGAACTTTAAGGCTGCTATTTCAAAGGAGCAAGCCAGCCAGCTGCAGGTTTACAGCTGTACAGGTGAGCTGTGTCACTGCACAGGTGCTTCCTCTCACTAGCCTTCTACACAACCAGCTCCATTGGGCACATGCTCAAACAGCAGATGGATGCGTCACTGTACTTCACTGGCTGGAAACACAGCCCTGACTGTTTAATTCAAAAGAATGAAGCTCATTTAATTTTAAATATGCAAAATCTTCTTGTGATTGTTAGCATTAGTATTCACACCTCAGGGAACTGATTTTTTTGATATAAAAGCTCTTACAGGATCTATCTACTTAAAAACTTATTAGTATGTATTTGTGCTGAAGTTTCACCTATAGACCACATTAAGCCCAGAGTGCCATTGTATGAGGTGCACAACCACTACAGGCCTTGCACAAACTCATGCTTTCCAGGAGTTTCCAGCTACAGGCCTCCTCACATGCTGAAGTGCCTTCCCAAAGTGCAACTGCTCTACCCAAGGTCTGCAGCACACACCACTCATGCCACAATGATGAGCATCAGAATGCCTCCATATTTTTTGTGAATCCTGTCCTTAAACACTTAGGAAGATACTGAGAGTCAATTGGATTTAAGCTTCCAAATCCTGAGTCCTTTCTGAAAGTATTGCCTTACATGATCTGCCCAGCATGTTCTAAGAAGTCTGACAGAGCTGGGATTTAACCCAGATATCCCAAGTTCCAGGTGTCTTAATCTCCAAACCATAAAAGTTACATGTGCATGTCTTGCTAGCTAATTTCTTTTGAAATATACTGACTCTTAATCCCAACTTTTTAATATCCATGTGGTGCAGCAAATGATCAAATATTACTGCCTGGTTTCAACCTGCCCACTATGTTCCCTTCCTTCTCCAGAAAGATTGTTAACACAGTACCATGGAATAAGAGCCAAAGCCAAGAAGCCCCTTCCCAGCCCAGAACTACATAACAAATCAGTGAGATGTGGTGCCTCTGCTCTGCCATTGTGATGAACGGTGGTGTACTGAGTTGACCTCAGCTGGATGCCAGGTGCCCACCAAGCTGCTCCATCCCTCTCCTTCCCAGCCGGACAGGAGAGAGGGAATAAGATGGAATACAACTTGTGGGTCGAGACAAGGCAGTTTACTAAAGCAAATGCAAAGGTTTGTGCACACACAAGCAAAGAGGAAAAGAACAAGGTTTATTCTCCACCCATTAGCAAACAATGTTCTGCTACTTCCTTGGAAGCAGGGCTTCAGCACACAGAGCAGTTTCTCAGCAGGCAGACATTGTAAACAATGAATGTCCCCCTTTCCTCCTCCTTTCCTTAGCTTTTATACCTGAACTGATGTCATATAGTATGGAATATCCCTTTGGTTAGGTTGGGTCAGCTGGCCTGGTTGTGTGCCCTCCCAGGACCTTGCCCTCGACTGGGGAGAGGGATGTTACAGCGTTGATGCTGTGCCAGCACTGCCCAGCAGTAGCCTAAACACTGTAGCACAGCACTGTGTGGGGCTGCTACAGAGAAATGAACTCCATCTCAGCCAGATCCAGTACAGGTGGCCACGTGTCAGCAGTCTGCTCAGGATAAATTCAGGGTGCAGTGAGATGCAGGATCACTAGCAGAAGGTCTCAACAGCCCAGCCCTGTTTAGATGGCTGAACCCCTTTCTCTCTTAGCCAACACTGGCTACATCTGAAGACAGAGTGGTGAGCTCCAGCTTTTCATTTGATTTGTACAGTCATCCTTATATTCTTCAGAAGCTCTCCCAACAGATGACAGCAGGATGGACAATGGAGGAACTGTTTCACCTGCTGCTATCTGGGACTCTGTCAATGTTTGACAGCCTACCAAGTTCCTGATAGACCCTGTAAGTTTCTGAGAGCACAAAGGATACAGGGGAATCACAGCTGGAAGTGGCCTAGTGTCCAGAGTAAACTCTGAGCTTTTGTAACAGTGCATCTTCATGAAACATCTGTCATGTTACTTTCAGACAATACAGTTTCTCCTGTTACCAAAAGTATGGTAATAGAGTGTAAATATGCCTGTGCCAGAGAATTTTGCCAAAGTCTGACACAGATGGGGAACATGCAGCAAGAGCTGAGACTACCTCAGGCAAAGACCATCTCCAGACACTTCACTGTGCTTGACAGCTTCACCAAACACAGCTGCTCAAAGTAATTCACAAAAAGGGACCCAAAAGGGATAATGATACTCCTTTATTACCAAAACCAGTGCAAACTGAAACATTCAAAACCTCAACCATGATTTCTTAGCAGATCTCTTCATCACAGCATATGATGTAATTGCTACTGAGTCTTGCTTTTGTATTTGAAGACTGTAATCTACAAGATGTCCTGCTATTTTAGAAGGGGATCACTAGGCAACAGAGGATTAACCTGGAACTTTTTTTGCCTCCAGGATACTCATCACAGGCCACGATGCAACAGAGCTCCATAAAGAGGAGTATTGTGTTGTGATGGTCAGGAGCAGGTTGCAGTATCCTATCATTTTGAACCCATGTAGCAGCACAGGAAAATGCACGTGGGGAAGCTGGTATAAATCCATTACAGACAAAGGGAATGATATAGCTGTGAGACAAGTCCACAGAGGAAGTGGATAGCAAGAAAGTGATTAAGTAAGTAAATTTTGCACATCTCTTGTGCTGTGATGCTCCAAGCTGGAATTTCCTTGATTCGTCTGTTTTTTCCATTCTTGATAGTGACAGCACTAAACAGTTCCTCTTAATCATGGCTCCATAGATGGTAATTTGCTAAGGTGAGCTCAGTCTGCAGAAGCCTTCTGAGAGTTACACAAGGATAAAGCTGTTTGCAGCCTCCCAGCCAAAATAGTGTAAGGCACCGTGATAATGCGATTCATGAGCTTGCTGGAAAACAGACCAACACAATATCACTCTGGGAAGAAATGTTTTGGGGGCTGCAGCTGCCACCTTAACACTACCTCTATTTCATACAGCAGAATACCTGAAGAGATACTCAATTCTATGTCTCTTATAGCATTACTAAAGCTTGTGTCTCCCAGAACTTTTGGAATTCACTTTATCAACACTAGGATGCTATTGCTCTCAGAAGTCTGAATGCGTTTTCCAGTTTAAGGGATGCGAACCTCATCCTAGGCTGGTCATCCTTTCAACAACATACACAAAATTGTTCATTGTGCCAAGGACTCATTGATACCTGCAAGTCTGCAAAACCAAGTTCTAGGTGTGAGAAAAATGTTACCTTGGTGTAGAGCAATATACTTCCCAGACAGCGAGTGAGGTTTTTTCCATTGTCCCAGCCTTTCTATCCCCTCTACAAAAACAAAATGTCACAGTATTGCTCCAAGAATTATTAAGACAGCAAAAACTGAAAGATTAGATTTATTGCAGCAGACAGTGGATTATGAAGAATAATTCATCAAACGTCAGAACAAACAGCCCACAATTTATAGGTGGCTTTGTTGAGTCAGTGAAATCTGATTGGACTTCTCCCCACCTAATGAATGCCAAGCCTAATTGATGGTTCCTAAATGCATCTGTCAAGAGCATGTATTTATTACTTGTGTATTATTAATAATATTGTAGATATACACAGAAAAGTAGTTTTCCTTTCGATGGATTTTCTGGTGTTCATTACATATACATGTACATGTGCATGTATATGGAGGTATATGCTGCATCCAAGTGATTGTAGGTAAAGGTAAGTGTGTATTCTCATGCACTGGAACAATTACATATGGCTTATTACACAAAATCCCTGCATCTTTCAGTGCACAGGATTGACGGTAACGTGGTTCTTTTCAGATGTGCAGTAAGGTGCCTCCCTAGAATTTGGAAGAGCTGAGCTCTAACATTGTTTCTCCTTGATATCCCATGTGAAGCTGAGCCAGACAATGCCACAGCACTTATGCTTGGATGAGCACAATCAGGGCTGTCAAGACAGCTAGAAGTGTGTCCTTGTCTAATTTATCAGGACCAAATTTGTAACTTTCTTTTTAAATACCTATCTGTACAATACATATACAACAGTTATTACACAGAGCCACAGACATGTCCCTTCATGTGCCAGTGGTACACATTTGCTCCTGGCACGCCAATCACTGCAAACTTGGTTAATCACTGCTGTTTCACCACAGTAGCACAAAACCAGGGCTATCCACCAACCAT
The DNA here is from genome assembly GCA_038380795.1 of Pyrocephalus nanus. NCBI lineage: Eukaryota > Metazoa > Chordata > Aves > Passeriformes > Tyrannidae > Pyrocephalus > Pyrocephalus nanus. Next base: position 41,675,865 of record CM076265.1, on the reverse strand, counting down.
CTGCCTTTCTTCTAGGAAAGGGCTGTGAGTCAGGTGGGGTGTGAAGTTCATATTTTCCTATTATTTTTATCTGGTACCACTTTGGTCCTCTGCAGCTCACTACCTGCTACACCACTGAGAATCTTCTCTGGGATCCTACCAACAGCATTTCTCAGTCACAAAGCCATGAGTGTTACAGAAAATGAACTCTGCTAAGAAGAGTCCTTGATCCCATCATCCAGAGAACAAAGTTTGTTCACTCATTCACTGTCTTACACTAGGATTCTGCCTATTTCCTGTTCTGCTCACCTACAGCGCTCTTTCTGTAGTCTCTTCTTGCTAGAAAAGCAGTGGAAAAACCTGCATGAATCCACTCTTGTATTCATCACATCCATCCACTGAGCTGTACAGCAACTGTATCAGTCTCTTTTACTTGCTGTAATACTTTTAATTATTACAGAGACATACTTTGAGGAAAAGCACCTTTTATTCCATCCCTGATGATTCCTGCATAATAATCTGTGCTCAGACACACACATGGTAGCCTCATTTATTTTTTTAAGTCAGATCCTTAAGACAAGGCAGAACCACCTGAGAATATCACTCATCCTGGATCGAAACCTGGATCTCAGCTGGTGACAGCTACAATAGGCAGCAACAGCAGTGAGCAGACAGAGCTGATTTATGTCTCCTGAGACCCTGTGTGTGAGGTGGACCTCATCTCCCATCTCTCTGAAAGGTGAGACACTTATCCATGGCTCCCACAAACAAACGACATTCAGTCCAACAAAAGCAAGGATTGTCATGGCCAGACTGGAACATAACTGGCTCAGGAACATCCTCCTGACTGGTACAAGGAGATGAATGTTTTTCATCGATTAAGCTATTAGGTTTCCTACTACCTTCCAGAGACACGGGATGCTAAGATTAACAGACTAGCTCAGCACTCAGAGATGCTTTTGACAGTTGGAGTTCTACAGGTGTTCCACTACCATCACCACAGCCTCTTCCAAGCTTCACTTTATTCAGCTGTTCTTTGTCCAGGTGCTGGTTTCACAAAGCACTCTGATAGCACATTAGACTTCTGATGTAAGGCAGATATCAAGCTGAATTGTAAGAAAGCAGACATTATCTGCAGGGCTAGCACTAGGAATTAAATTCCAAGAAGCTCTATTTCTCCAAAACATCCAAGAGAAAGATTTTGCTGTTGAAAGATGCATCATAATTTTAAGCTGCAAGTCCAGTTCACTTCCCTATAGAGAAGATAGAAGGTGGAAGAACCTTGCACCACTGAAACCAACTATTTCCTTAGGATGCCCCTGAGGGATAGCAAAGTACGGGTCCCTCTAACCCTGATGTGGCCATTGTTAAAATGCTCATTTCCTGTTTCCAGATGCAGTTAATCAGCACAACGACCTGCCTTGTTCAGCATCCCACACCACCCCAGAATATAGCATCTTGTGCAGCTAGTCACCTTCCTGCTATCCTGAAGTATTTTCACATCCCAACCTGTCTGTGACTGGCCTCCAACAGCAGCCAGTGTTTCCCAATCCTAAAAGTCAAGCAAGAGTCCACCAACAACCATGCTTGTGAGGAAAGGGAAGACAGAAAACAACAATCTAAGTGCACAGTAAATAATGTCACTGTGCACTCCATTTTGTATGACTTAAGCATCTTATAGTCTATGAAAAATGCACAGACTAAAGCAACATAAAGCCAGGGCATGTATATATGTATATAATCCTGTTCACTTCCTTCCATTCCATCATGCTGAAATAGAAAGTAGTGACTTGCGAACTACATACTCCCTCTGACAGTGCGGACTATGGGGCCGATATTCCAGCTTGTCCCATGTTCCCTGCCTTTCCCTTGCACATGCAAATGCTTCCCTTAACTTCTGCTTTCATCTGTCTCCCACTTGAACAATGCTCATTAAATCCACTCCTTTCTCTCTGACTTTTGGGGGAAATATTACTTCATCTACACCTCTCCTGCCTATGAGGATGCAGCCACACTTCTCAGTTGTTCAGACAAACTGGAATCACAGTCCTTCAAGAGCACAAACTGCTCCACTCCCAGACATTTTTGTATTTTAATTTAAAGCATTCTCTCTCTTTTCTCCCCTGATAACAAAGGAGGCTCTCACTTGTTATACCAGTGCACAGTGAAAGCACAGCAGAAGACAACTCTTTGCTGCATCCCATCTGCCCAAAGGGATCTTATTCCATGGTTCATGTGGAGCAGTTGTGGCTCCTTTCCCCTGAGCTCTTCAAGGCTTGCTGTCTTCTCTGCAGCTCTTCAGCTCCTAAACAATACAGCTCAAAGTGCTAACACAGCAGGAACATCTCTGTAGCTCCTAGGGAAGGGAACAGTTTCCTCAGCCTTCTGCTCTTTTAATGACTCTGTTAGCATGTCTCAGCAGCTTGCTTATCCCTTTCCCAGCTTTCTGGAGTTGTTGCACAAAGCTCTGCTCACAGCCTCTAGCCCCACTACTGCATCTGGATTAACAGCTCACATAAAATTCCCACCTCCTTTCTGCTGACTTGTAGTTCTATCTCTGTAATCTAGATCAGCCTGTTTCTCAGTCATATTCTTTCATTTAGTCATATCTCTGTTCACATTCAACAAAGCTAAAGCATGGCTCCTAATCTTCTCAAACCTGACTCTTTTCTCATCACAATGGACAATGTCACCAACTTTCTGTCAAGCATGCCTGCAGCCTTGGCCTTGTCATCAACACTGACTTCACTCCAGATCTCATTTTCACATCTGGAATCTAGAACTAGACATCAAGTACTAATGCTTACAAGTGACAGGTGACAAGCCAACTGTTCTCCTGCTGCTCCCCCCCAAAGTTCCCATTTCTCTTGAGCCACACATGTAGTAAGACATGTTGAGATCTCCAACATAGACAGATTCTCTTGATTGAATTACTGAAGACATATTCCCAGATGGTATATTACCCCTACAGATGCCAGCAGCCTGGTGCAGACAGCACATTTGCAAAGAACCATCAGATCATAGAACAGCTCTGGTTGGAAGGGACCTCAAAAGATCATCTGGTTGAACCAGATCATCTGGGAAAGGGAGCCTAGATGAAATTATCACATCTTGAAAAGCTTCACTAATGGGGACTCTACCACACCCCTGGGGAAGTTGTTCCTGTGATTGATAGTTCTCAATGTAAAAAATTTCTTTCCTATATCAAGATAAAGCCTCTCTCAAAATGCCACAGAGAAGGGTACAGTTGGCACATAAGCAAGAAGGTAAGATTTAAGAAAATACCCAGAAGCAAATGAATTTCCAAGACCATTTTGACTCCAAACACATCCCTGCCATAGACTGACTGAAACCCACGTGGGAAAGGGTCAAGGAGTCACAACAAACAGGCTCCATGTTAGTCATAGCCAGGCAGAGGGAGGCTCAGCCAAGGTCTGCAGATATGCCAGAGGGCCCTGCAGCAGTCCTGTGAGAAATAACCAGCTGCCAGAGCCTGAGGATATTTGGGAACTTTTGGGAACACACATCACTTGTGCCTCATTTTAAATGCCTCTGATTCAGCTTTGAAAGCCTGGGGGCTTCAAGAGTGTATGAGACAAGGGCGAGGTGGTTATGGAATCATAGAATCAGATGGGTTGGAAAGGACCTCTGAGATCACCAAGTCCAACCCTTGATCCACTACCACCACAGTTACTAGAGCACAGCACTACGTGCCACATCCAGTCTCTTCTTAAATGCCTCCAGGGACAGAGAATCCATCACCTTCCTGGGCAGCCCATTCCAATGCCTGATTACCCTCTCTGTAAAGAATTTCTTCCTAATATCTAACCTAAACGTCCCCTGGCAGAGCTTGAGACCATGTCATGTTGTCTTACTGATAGCTGCCTGGGAAAAGAGAGCAACCCCCACCTGGCTACAACCTCCTCTCAGGTAGTTGCAGAGTGATGAGGTCTCCCCTGAGCCTTCTCTTCTTCAGGCTAAACAACCCCATCTCCCTCAGCCTCTCCTCAGAGGACTTATGTTCAAGTCCCTTCAGCAGCCTGGCTGCTCTTCTCTGGACCTGCTCCAGCACCTCAATATCCTTCCTGAACTGAGGGGCCCAGAACTGGACACAGCACTTCAGGTGTGGCCTCACCAACGCTGAGTACAGGGGAAGGATCACTTCCCTCATCCTGCTGGCCACACTGTTCCTGATACAGGTTAGGATGCCATTGGCCTTCTTGGCCACCTGGGCACACTGCTGGCTCATGTTCAGCTTCCTGTCAATCCAAACTCCAAGATCCCTTTCCGCCTGGCTGCTCTCCAGCCACTCTGTGCCCAGCCTGTAGCACTGCAGGGGGTTGTTGTGGCCAAAGTGCAGGACCTGGCACTTGGCCCTGTTGAACCTCATCCCGCTGGAATCAGCTCAACTCTCCAGTTTGTCCAGGTCCCTCTGCAGAGCCCTCCTGCCTTCCAGCTGACCGACAGTCCCCCCCAGCTTGGTTTCATCTGCAAATTTACTAATGGTGGACTCAATCCCCTCATCTAAATTGTCAATAAAGACATTAAATAGGACTGGACCCAGCACTGATTCCTGGGGGACACCACTGGTGACCGGCTGCCAGCTGGATACAGCCCCGTTCACCAGCACTCTTTGGGCCCGGCCCTCCAGCCAGTTCTTAACCCAGCAGAGAGTGCCCCTGTCCAAGCCATGGGTTGCCAGCTTTTCCAGGAGTATATTATGGGAGGCTGTGTCAAAGGCTTTGCTGAAGTCCACATAGATCACATCCACAGCCTTCCTCTCATCCACCAGGCAAGTCACCTGATCATAAAAGGAGATCAGGTTGGTCAGACAGGACCTGCCCCTCCTAAACTCGTGCTGGCTGGCTCTGATCCCTTGTCCATCCTGTAGGTGCTGTGTGATTGCACTCAGGATGATCTGCTCCATAACCTTGCCAGGCACTGAGGTCAGGCTGACAGGCCTGTAGTTTTCCGGGTCCTCCTTCCGGCCTTTTTTGTAGATCAGTGTGACATTTGCCAACTTCCAATAGTATGGGCAGCTTTATGTGACTATACACCAAACAGACTATGTGTCTATAGAGAGCATGATGAAGGGATGTCTGGGAATATATGTCTGGAAGAGATGGGGTACAAGCACTTGGTCAGGAAGTAAAGCTGTGCCAGGGCTTGAGCAGTGTTAAGAAGGAGGCATAGGACAGGGCATTTGTGAACACAGCTTGTATGGGGAATGGTAGGCAAAATCCTCCATCCATGAGAGGCAATTGAAGAGTAGGGTCAGGACAGGTGTTTGGTGTGTGTGCAGAGGCAGGCTGTGCAGGGGAGCGAAGGGCATGTGTGCAGGACAGCACTGCCTTTCATTTCATGGAGTCATAGAATGGTTTGGGTTGGAAGGGACCTTAAAGATTATATAGTTCCAACTCCCCTGCCATGAGTAGGGACACCTTTCACAAAACCAGGTTGCTTAAAGCAACCATCCAACCTGGCCTTGAACACTTCCAGGGACAGTGCAACCACAACTTCCCTGGGCAGTCTGTCCAATGCCTCACCATCTTCACAGATAAGAATTTCTTCCTAATATTTAACCTAAGCATACCATCTTTCAGTTTGAAGCCGTTCCCCTTGTCTTATCTACCTGCCCTTGTACAAAGTCCCTCTCCAGCCTTCTCGTAGGCCCCCTTTAGGTACTGAAAGTGCAATAAGGTCTTCCCAAAGTGTCCTCTTCTTCAGGTTGAACAATCCCAACTCCCTCAGCCTGTCCTCATAGGAGAAGCTTTGCAGCCCTCTGATGATCTTCGTCATCCTCTTCAAGACTCACTTCAACAGATCCACATCCTTCTTATGTTGGGGACCCACCAGCTGGACAGACGGGATCTCCCAAGAGCAGAGTGTGAGTCTATGCTACACTGACAGACCCTTCCAATCCAGCTCCTATAATGGAGAGACATACTCCCATGAATATTATGTGGAATATTTTTATGTGTCTCCTCAGAAAGGGATGAGAAAAATATTTCTGAGCCTGGAACAAAGAGCTGGAATGACAGAAGCAGCATTGCACAATCCAGCAGCCTGTCACCAGGGTGGACAGAGGCACAGTACAACGAAAACATGCAGAGTACAAAGCCCACTCCCGAATTCTGCCCAGCTACATCCCTTCCTCAGGCTTTGGTTACAGTTACATAGGTACAAGCATGATAAAGTCTTATTGAAGTACAACACTGCCCCAGATTAATAGGACAGGGTAGTAGGAGTAAGGATCTAAGGTGGACCTGGAAGTACATGCAGTCTGGCAGATATGGGCAGCTCTGCATGAACTGAACTGGAATCAGGAAAGGGATATAATGAGGTCACTACATTAGAAGAAAGATGCTTAAAAGCTAGTAAAGCCCTGCTGAAGATGTAAAGCTTATAAGCCAGTTACTGGTGCTAACTGTGTCTTGGTGGGATACTGAAACACTGGCACACCTGGCAGACGGGTCAATGCAAAGGGCACAGACATACAGAAGTTCACATCACAGAAACCAAGGTGCAGGGACTGAAGAGAAACTGAGGTAGAACAACTTACAAAGAGATCTGGATGGGACCCTTTGCAGACTACTCTCAGAAAAAAATGTCCAAAGATCCATAAAAGTCCTTCAAGGAGACAACTGCATGGCAAATTAAATCCAGAGCCAACTTTGCCAGCACCATGCTGGGAAAGGTGTTCCATGCATCCCCTAATGATCAGTCATACAAACCATGGAGCCCAGAGCTCTCTGCACTGATGCAGAGACAGAAGTCCTCTGTTAAGCAAGCCCATCATTTCCTGCTTCCTTGTCAATTTCTCCTCTGAATACCAACCTCCCCTTTCTTTTCCTATACTTTTCAGGTGTCTGCTCTGATCTATCTGCTCCTTATACAGTTCATTTGTTATCTGCCTCTTCCTCCTCTTCCCCCCCTGTTTTTTCCCTTGCCCCCAGATCTTCTTGTTGGGCTGCCAAGTCCCTGGTTCAGTCATGTAACTCAGCTGATTTACTTTCCTTAAAGCAGTGTCTGCTCTCATGTAAATCACCCTCCAAACCTAGCCTGTGAAACGGGCTTGCTCACTAAACTCTATGAATAGGAAAGTAGGCACAGCTGGCCTATTCATAATCAACATAAAAAATAGATTAGCACTTTACAGATTAAACATTATCGTTTCAACAGTTAACATAAATCAACTACACTTACAGGCCTAGCATTGCTGCTGCCACTGTAGGGTGACAAGCACTGCAGAAAGAAGGGCTACCAATCCAGGGTGCAGTTTGTCTTCCACCTTGAATGCAAGTTCTACTCTGGCACCCCCAGGGTGTATTGCTAGAGGTTGTTATAAGGAGGATAGTGGGCTAAGGAAACAAAGGTAGGGAGGTAATTTTGATTAATTCACATGCATTTCCAAGCAGTCCAGCAATCCACTATTTTAGAGCTGATGCAACTCAAAAACAGAGCAACAGAGTCAGCCTCTGGAATAGAAGCAGGACAAGGAGTCTCTATATACTAACCGATACCTAGCTCTGTTTCCTATAGTTCAAAACATTTGGGCTTCTGTGGATGAAGTAAAGCAGTTTGGTGGATTCTATCTATTGTAACCATCTCAAAAAACAGCTCATCACAACCCGAGGATTCACCTCACCAAAGAAGGGCCAAGTACTGAGATTCACTCAAGACATGTGCTGTGGAGAGCAAAGCCAGGGGAGAGTAGCCCAAAGCCTGCTACTGCTCAGGCTGCACTTCCTCCTTCATCAGGTTCAGGAAACTAAGTCACTGGAAATGCTCAGCCCAACACACTGTCATCAGTGTGTTATGGCTGTGTAGTCAATAGACTGACAAGGCCCACAGAACCAATACAGTCCACACCTTTCCATTTCTTCCTGCTCATTCACTGAGAACCACCCAGTGATCTCAAATGTTTAGCTTGGAGCACCCAACCTGTAATTCCTGAGCTGATCCTAATGATTGCAAGGGACTGGCAAAGGCCTTGGCCAGGATATTCCATTAAGAACCAGCCTCACAGATCTTTCAAACAAAAAGAAAAAAAGGAGAAAAAAAAAAAGAGAAAAAAAAAAAAAAAAAAAGGAAGAGATTAGGTTATGGTCCAAAAGATAAAAGACAGACTGGTAGAAGAGGCATGGGATTAGAGGGTTTTTTGGCAGCCAGGGTAAACACATTAGCAGTGTGCAAAGGGCAAGGCAGCAAAAGTTACATGGAGAGACTTTTTTAGTATAACCCCTCTTAACAAGCCCTGGTAATTTTAATTGCTCTAGCCTCCTCCTAGCCTTTCTTGATAAATGGGAATAGCAGTTAATAGACCTGAACCAATCAGCTATATCCAATACGGTACTTGGCAAAATTAGCTTTGTTCTCCATGAACAACTGATACCACCTTAGTTCCATTCATTATCCAAAATGAGCCAACTAATGTATATTTTCTACTAATAATTTGAAATTCGGAAGGGTTGGTGCTGAATAGCTTCTTCCAAGAACTTGCTAATTTGAGATGGAGTGGTTATGTGAGCTTTTTAAAGGAGAAATTTGTGAGTTTGCTTCAGCTGAGCTCTCCTGGCACAAACAATTGGTCATGTGAGCTTACTTCTTCAGCTGTCACAGACAGCTTCACAGGTTTGGCTCTGAACCATGCAACCTGTAAAACCAAATACTACAAAGCTTACAGAAAACAAGTGCAAAATGTGTTTAATGTTCACAAACATAACTTGATTTCCAAAGGCAACATGAGAAAACTTCCTCTTTCTCTGGCTGGTCTGCCTACTAGGAACAGACACACTTAGGTCACTAATGATGTAAAGAACTTTGAGATCACTTAGATCCCAATTTTTGCTTCAATTCTCAAAACATAAAAGCATGTTGAGTGTGAGGCTTCCCATAAGGGGAATTTCCAGTGCTTCTAGCCATTTTTTCACAGGGAAGAAAACTTTTAGGCAGAATTGAAGTTCTTTCTATGGCTCAGCATCGTTCTATAGAATCAAGAGCTGCCTCTCAGACAGGTCCCAAAATTGCCAAAAAACAGAGTTTATTAGATCACTGTACATTTTAAAAATTCATAAAAATGCTATGTGTCTGTTCTGTGTATTAAAAAAATGCAGATATGTCAAGATTGGGCCCTATATCTCCTTATTTCATCTTATGTTATTTGCTTCATCTACAAACAACCTATTGGCAAAAGTTCCCTGACTCGCTGCGTAGTTTTCATGTTCTCAAGAGCCAAGAAACTGTGCAGACATGAAGTTCTGAAAGAAGTCGGACAATACCCAGGCAGAATCAAGGATACGATATTAAAAGATCAGTGGGTAGGCAGATGACAGGATTCCTTGCTCCCTCAGAGAAAAATCAGGCATAGTAAACCCAGCCTGTGTTTAGATCAGAGCATCAAGAATATTTCAGAGTGTATCAGCAGCAGGCTATGAAACAGGAACCAGTACCTCCACATGGCAGCTCAGTGTTTCTGCCCCTGCCCAGATCCTGGGGATGGCTGAGCAAATGAGATACACATTTGAAAAAAGAAAGTCTCCATATGCAAGAAAAAGGAGAACTATTAACCCCAGTGACAGATTGCAAGTTCCAGTAATTGTTTGGAACTGGAAGGGTTACCCTGTTCTGAGAGGTGATCCCTGAAAATGGCTAAAGCACTGTTGTGCAGCACATCCACCACCTCCGCAGGACATGGACACTGAACACAGCCCAACACAGCTGTCATGTGCATTGCCAGCCAAGATGTATTTGCATCAGAGCAACACTTCAGGTGTCATCAAAACTCTGAGAAAACTGTACTGAAGAGAGCTTACCATCTGCACACAAGACACTGAGCCAATAAATTCCATGCAGGTATGTCATCCACTAGCCCTCAGGCACCTAAAGAATTTGTAAACTAAAGAAAAAAATGTCACTAAACATGCAGATCAGAACTACTCTGTATGAGAACCAGGCCATTCCCCATTGTATTTTCTGACCTCAAATTTTTCACTTCCTTGCAGAAAGCCCTCCAAACAATCCTTCAGAAAATCCACTGTCCAGCCTCCTGTATTGTAAATCTTACTAACCTGAAAACTGCCCAAGAAGATTATCCTCTAATCTATACGCAAAACTTCCCTTTCTTTGGCAACAGGGCTTAGAGCACCCAGGAGAAGCTGCCATGAGCAGGACTCAGACATCCTCTTCCAGGAGCTCTGAGCAGAGAGAAAAGACATGGGAGGAGGGAGTACACTCTTCCAAAGCTCCTCTGGCAATAAGGACATCAAGTTGTCCTTGGAATGACAGCAAGGGTCAGTAAAACAGGAGCTTGCATACAGAACGAGCAGGGAAAAGCACACGAGAGCATACAAGAACAAAGCAAGGTTCACCACCTGAACCACATAAAGCTCCCTGCTTGTTTTGCCCATGTGCCCTTGGAGCGGAGGTCCTGCTGCCCACACAGGGGCTCAGTATAGAGGCAGTCACAGCGAGATCCGCCAGTGACTGAGGCCTCTTACCACAGGCAGGGTAGGGAGAGCACAGCAGAGGCTGCAGCAGCAGCGGGAGCTGCACAGGCAGCCACTCCTGCCTTTCAGTTGAGTAATGCGGGACCATTTGTTCTGGGTGACATTAATGCTATTTGCCATCCATCTCAGACTCTTTAAATTACCTTTTTATGGCCAAAATCCTTTTCATAATTGATAAAAATCTCTTTTTTATATCCCGAGTTATTGAAAGAAATGTGAAGTTTTTTTATTCCTTATTATAGTTTTAATACAAATGTGTTTTTTATTGACGGCTGCTTGGAAGCCCTGACAGGCCTACTGAGAGAGGCTCACAGTGGTGGGAGAGGGGCCATATCCTTCCATTCCACTTCCCAGCCCCTCACACTGTCAGAGTAATGGCCACCACAGCCCAGCTTCCACTCTGGCAGGTAATGGAGGGTGGGTAACATCATTGCAGAATGAGGAGATTTCCTGTGACCGACAACACCCATAGCAAGTAAAAGCGGCTCTTGCTGACCTTAATCCAGTTTCCCCAAGTCCATTAGTGGTGTACACAGGGGCCAACTTCACAGATCACTCCAGCATGGTGTTGCAGGAGCTAGGTGCTTTAGGACAGAACTGGGCTCATAAGCTACAGGAGACACCTGGGTGTTTAGCAGAGCCATTCAGCATCAGTCCCACAGGCCCACACAACCATGAGAGCAATCAGGCACTGCACCACACATCTGCCTTTGGGCAGAGCATTTGAGCACAAGGCTGTGCAACACTGGAGGAAGCAGGCATGTGTCCTGGCATCCTGGATGGGTTAGACAACAGCACCAGCCCGGGAAGAGGCTTTCCGAGGCCATGACAGAATGTGCAGCATCATGACCTGAAGACCTTGTGACCTAGCACAGTAAATGAATCTTCTCTAGGGCACCATATGGAGCCAGCTACAGAAAGTGGCTCATATTCCCTTGGGAATAACTTGGATGCTGTAGGACATGAAGTATAATACCCAACAGCTGTTGAGGCCTAGCTGCTCTCCCACAGGGCTGAGCACTGCTTCAATAGTACTGCAAATGAGAAATATGCATAGTTCTCTCACCAGAGCTTAAAATAGTAATCAACAATTCCAGAATGTAGGTACAGTCCATCATTCTCCCTGTCACTGGCACATCAAAGGCTGCCATAATATACCAAGAATGCATACAGAAATAGGAGTTAAAGGAGTCTCTTCTATTCCCTCCATCTTTTCTCATACTTCAACAAGGGAAGTCTCTTGCTTTGGGAAATTAGCACCTTGATGTGGTCTCATTCTAAATCTTTCCCATGGCAGGCTCACATGAACATGTGATTTTTGTCCCTCCCTGTCAAATGGCCATGTGGCATTGCTGCAGATCATTGGAGTAACCATGCTCCCAGGTGTATATGGGTACATCTCAACAGCATATGAATAATACTCATGCAGTCAACTAAGAAAACATTTTGAGAACTTTGGGAGCCATTTAAAGTAGAGGGACAAAGAGCAGTCTTCTTCTTAGCCATGGTTTTGCTGCACAGACAATGATTTCTTAAAGAGTATCTGTTTCTTACCTGCACAGCACTGGTGCTGTGCCAGGTACAACAGTAGGAATCCAAGGCTGGATCCTCCAAACATCACCGTGAAAAGGCATCCTGCTTCACAAATCACAACACAGGAGGTTTTTCTACCACATGTGCTTTGTTTATAAATTACAGTCAAACCACTGACATATCCTGCCCTGCTCAGTCAGTGAGTAGGAGGCTTCTTGCAAATTGCAAAATAGTCCTTGAACAACAGGTAAAAGCTGCAATTAACTGCGAATGAAAAGGATGGGTCTCCTTGGCGGTGCTGGGTAATCAAGCAATTAGAAACTACTTCCCATTACCTGCATTCCCACAAAGCACAGCTAGACTGATATCCTTTCAAATGACTGCCTTTCCATCTATTTATGATGAAATCTTTATATGATTCGGCTTCAGCAAAGACAAGCCTTGACCTTTGGGCTCTCCCTAGCCCTTTCCTCCAGCTTTGAACAAAGCAAGCATTGTAAGCAACACTTTGAATCACTGGTGTGTTCTCCCTGTGGAGCTTTCTTTGTCTCAGCCTTCCTGGAGCACAGCAAACTCCCCAGCAATAGTATAAGTATGTAGGCAGGATTTCTTGGGATCCTTCATTTGACAGCATCTGAGACTGCTCAGCTTCAGCAATTTCCACTCTTCTCTGCAACAGCTTCAATAACTGTTAGCAAGAGGCCAGAGATCTGAGGAGAAGTCAAGAAAGGAGAGGAACTGAGATATTTCTGAAAGGACAGTTTGAGAGATGGGGAAGGAGGGAGCATCTCCCACCAAGGAAAATTACCTCCAACATGAGATAAAGCCTGGGTAGAGTATGGAGTAGACAAACATACTGAGTGGAAGAATAAGTAGTGTCATGGTTTTGCTGGTTCTTAGAAAGCAAGTAGGAATTTTTCCCTTCCCCCTGCCCACTGCATGCAGAGCTGTTACATGGACACTTAAGGGCACAAAAGAAGCTGGTTTCTGGTTAATTGCTCAGAATCTCATCTCGTGGGAAACAGAGTGGGGGGGGGGGGGTGAGGAGCTCTTCTTTACTTTTTTTCCTCTCATCTCCTGGGAAATGGGGGGGAGGAGTTTTTGGGGCTTGCTGCTGAGGCTGGAACAAGGTCAGAGGGGAGGCTCGATGTGGTTCTGTTGTTCTTGCCTGCTTGCCAGCTGCGGATCCTGCTTGGATTTTTCATCAGAGAGGAGTTGTTTTCTGGAAGTTTTTCCCCTTCCCCGCTCCTGTTTGTTTCTTTCCTGGTGGTGGTCCTTGTGCACATCAGGGGGAGAGAGAGAACTGTGCCACATGATTCAACCAGCCGAACAGAGTGAGTTTTTTTTTTTTTTCATTGGGGAGGACTTTTTTGTTTGTTTTGTTTTTCTCCCCCCTCTCTCTCTCCCCTTTCCCAGTGTGTGGGGAAGGGGAGGGAAGCCCATTTTTTTTGGTTTCTTCAACACACCCCGGAGGGTGTTACCCCACATGGCAATGACCAGTGATTCCACAGCGCCCCCTGCCGGCCAGCATAAAGAACTGCAGGCTCTCCATCTCTGGTGATCCAACAGCCCCACCTGGTGACTGGCACAGGACACTACAAGCTCTGCATCTCTGGTGATCCAACAGTGCCCCCTGTTAACTGTGGTTAGAATTGCACCAAAGGGCACAAACTGAACTGTTTACTTTTTTTCTTTGCTTGTTTATTGGTTTATTTTGAAGGGGATTATCTGTGGGTTTAGGAGTATTGTTTGGTTGGTTTACTTGTTTTCTTTCGTTGTTTCTGCCAATACACACATACCTTTTAATAAAGGGCTGTTATTTTTCCTTTTCTATATTTTTTTTCCTTCAATCAGATCCTCTTAATTTCAGATTTATAATTGCTTACAGGAAGGAGTTTGGGTCTTTTCTCATAACTCATCCTCAGCAAAAGGCCTGTGTCTCATTTAAACTGGGACAGCAGTCTTAGGGGAAAGGTCAGTAAGTTGATTAAAAATGTGTAAGGATGGGCTGGAAGCTGATGAGCAATGGGCTGTGAAAAGTGACATCTTGCTATATACAGGAGAGGTAATACAGTGCTGCTGACTGGGTAGAGTATGCTGTGGTCCATTGGGATGTGCAATATGACAGCAAACCAGGAGGTATTTTGGGACTAGAAAGAGGTAAAAGAGTGTGTTGGCATAGACAGGAGTACACAATGAAGCAAGAAGATGTCACAGTATCTAAACTCATTATCATTGCACAGCTGCAGAGAACCGAGACCCATATTAAGGACTGCACTGGACAGCAGTGGAGCCAGACAACAGAAAGGCACTAAGGATATTTGGAAGATAGGGTTGTAAAAGCTGTCAAGTCCTTCTGCAACGACTCCATCCTATGAGGAGGAAAGGTCTGGAACAGCCTTGAGCAGAGCAGAGCGAAGCAGATGTACTTTCGAAAGGGGAGTTTCACAGTAGTCCGATCAGTCTTAGTAATGAGCAATTAGTTCCTCTGAGCACTTTGTCCATGGAAATCACATGCAGAAAGATCTACAGGAAGCCTTTTTTACAGATACAGAAGGGCTGTCAGGTAGCCTGGTCAAAGTCAGAGATGCCCTGCCTTCTATATCTCTGCTCTGGGACCAAATTGGCACCACTTCCCCAGTATCCCTGTATGGTAACCATGGGTGCTGAAAAAATGAGGCTGCACACACAGAATTTGGTTTTCGGGATTCTCCACAGAGCTCTCTCTGCATTCCCCTTTTATTAACCTCTTCAGGTAAATAGCAGCTGATGTTGCCATTCAGTTAATCAGAATTCCCAAAACTTTGGTGACACAATGTTTTGATTTCACACATTCACACACTACCATTCTATGATTGTTTTCAATTATGGCATGAATCATGCATGCTATCATGCAGACCTTTAAGCAGTTTTCCGCTTTGGGACCACAGCACTCTCTTTATCAAAACAAGGTCAAAGCCAAAATACTCCTTTTTGATTCTAATTAACTGAATGCAGATGCATCTGACTCAACTTATTCCCACATCCCTATATCCCACAGCCACAAGACAGTCCCTTCCAAGAAACCTGCCAGAGAGAGAAAATGCCCCTGATCCTAGTGCTGGCAAAATATTCCTTCCATCTTTTCTAGTTTCTAAGCACAACGACTTTGTGCTTTAAAGGTACAACCACTCTGAGAGATTTATCTTCCAGAGCCCCTCATCACTCTTTCTCCCTATATGTCTGGTGTACACACTTCACCAGAAGTTGCCTGGCTCTGCTCTGCATACACTTTGTTGAGTTAGAGTGCTTAGCTGAACCAGCTCTCTCTCCCTATGTCATTTATAGTTCTGCAGAGAAAGAACGTATTCATTTTGCTTTCATTTTCCACGCTTGACACCTTTTCACTTTCAGAACCTTGTTCAAGCAAGGAAGATAAAAATAGAGGTAGGAGAGACTCTTTCATTCATATCTTATCACCCATTCTTACGCACACAGCTTTTCCCAATTGCTCCAAGGAATATATCCAGAACGAGCCCAACCTGTGGTATCCTGACTGTCTCCTCAGAAGATTCTTACTCTGTGATCTTACTGGTGATTGTTTCCAGGAGTCACTGCAAAGATTTCTTTGTGCAGCCTCTCCCACTGCTACTACTGTGTTACTTTGCGAATCGCACCCCCCACACCTCTCACAAACAATACTCAAGAGAATGATCACCTCCCACCATCACTTAGCCCAACCACTGTGGCTGAGATTAGAAAGACAGCATCTGCTCACTACTGATTATTTTTATCCCAATGATCCCTGATAGGTACACAAATTGCTCCTAGACTTAAAACAGGGTTTGACAGAACAACTCACTAGTCAGCATATATAACACTTCTCCTTCTGTGTCAGATCAGCACACATGCCATTTGTCTTTAAATCAGTTAGCTCATGCACCAGAACTACACGCTGCAGCTCCCAGTCCAGGTCCATGATGCTAGCCTAGAATGGGAGATCCCTCATCAGCAGGGTATCACACAAGTCTGCGTGGGGACGACAGAACCATGTTGAAGTGCTGTAAATCCCCCTCACAAATGCTCTGTCTTTGCCCAAACATCAGTCCTATTGGTACAGTCATTTATGCCAGTTTTCCCACAATCATCTGTCAAACATCTAAGCCTGTGTTAAGACTCTCGGGAGTAGGTCACATCAGAAGGCAGACTATTTCTAACTGATGAAGCTACAATGCTTCTATATAAGAAATTGACTTTTTTTCATCTTCATGCCCTTTTGCAAATTCTTGCCTACTTTGTCAGCTTGTCACATTCCTCCCTAGGTATCTCTGTATTTCCACTTGCTCTTTCTTCAACTTTTTCTACACTGATCCAAACTGTATGTAATTACTTCTTGCCTACATTTAAGATTCATCTGAGTAGCCCTGCTCTTGGGCCTGATGGGGGAACTCTGAGTCTTACCACAGAATTCAAGAGCAGGAGGTCTAGGCCTAGGCATCCTGGGAAGATTCCCTCACTGTCATTTTCTCTTCTATTTAAATTCATCTGCAATTTTCGCATGTTTGATGCTGTCTCCAAGGAGGAAAATTTCAGGATCCCTCTTTGCACTCTCCTCTGCCCTGACACTCCACCTTGCCCCTCTACCACCTATATTTCAGTTAAGTATATCATATTTAGAATGTACTGAGCATCTAACTACACTGGAATTAAATTTGTTCCTGAAGTAACTATACTAAATCCTCTGGGCTCCAGCAAAGACAACTTTGGTGCATTAGTTTCCCCAAATCCTTTCAGTTTTTAAATTACCTTGCTTTGGTACTTTGTAACTATTAACACTGGCACTTACATCAGCTTTTAATAGCACCCAGTTTTAGGAGCTCCTTTATTTTTATACATGTTATTCCATTCATTTATCTCTTCTATCATTGCTCTTTCTCTCGTTACAATATCCCCTCTATCACTTTCTTCCCATTTTTACCTTTTTTTTTCTTCCTGTTTCTTTAAAATTAAATATTGCCCAGCACTGCTCATGTGGGCGAAGCGAATGCTATGAGGTAAAGCTGCTGTGAAGACTGTATTCGAGCTGCTTCACTGGGAATCAATGAGGCACAGAGCATTCATCTAGCTCCCAAAAAGCACAAAGAAATCAGAGAGTATCAGTGGCAGCTGAACACACCACTTGAGAAAAAAGTGCACCTCTGAGCACCTACTTTAGCCTTTAAGAGATGCCACACAGACTGTGCCAGAGGTGGCTCCTGTGGTAATTTAATGTGGGCTAACCTTGGGATGGCTTTCCACAGCTCCTGCAGAGGGGAGATTGCCAAATGGAGGCTCATGGAGGCAGGGGCCTGCAGGGGTCTGCAGGGAGCAGCCGGCCAGCCCTGCTCCATCTATCCACTGAGCTATGAAACACAGCTGGTACTAGCCATGCTACAAGGATGCAGTGCTGATAGAGGGAGCATCTTGCAGGTTGGGGGCTGACATTAACCCTGCCATTACACTGAAGAGAGATATTCATTGTCATTCCCAGCTAGACAATATCTGGACCCTTAAACCACACATAGGTAAATCCACCCCATCCAAATCTGCCCATAATATACCCTCTAGGTGCAAATATTTCACTTACCTCTTTGTGTTTCCCCCATACCTCCTTACCACACAGTCAGACAGGCCAGAACAACCAAAAACACCCCCAAAAATCCTCTATATGAGCAGTAACAGATGTATACACTGCTTCCCTTCTTCAACCTTCCATCTTCCTCCCCCTCACACACACCTTCTCTACCATTCCTTTTGCACATTACTGCCTCCTTCTCCTTCTTACCATGTCAATTGCAACCCTCAAAATGCCTCTCCTCAACCTGGGCTGGAGTGTGAGGGAACCTCTTCTTGTGAGGGGCAAGATGCAAAATAGCAGAACATCCTCTCTAATTTATTGTGGTTACTTCTCTTATATCTAATGAACACAGGCACCTATCTACTGATCTCAGTGCTGTGGGCTGCTGAGGGTTAATGGTGGCACTGACTCCTGGGCTACTGCGCTACCTGACTGCAGCACCAAAAGTGATTTATGCTATTATTTTCTTTGGGGGTTAATTAGGGGCTTGAGAAACTAAAGGGCTGTCAGTGCTAGCTGAAATTGGTCTAGTGCAGCCAGGGGAGAGCAGTCATCCCTCACAGAGCTCTGCCAATATATCTTTGTCCTGAACATCAATACCTTCAGCTTCCACCCCCCTCAGTGTGGCAGACAGCCCTCCACTCTGATCTCAAGCTACCCTGTTGTCTTGGGATACAGACTGTGCTGCTCTGCTGAGTCCTGCCACTTCCATCTGGCGGCTTTCACACCCTTACTCTGTTATCTTCTCCTTACCTAAGCTTGCCAATAATGCCCATTGATAGACAGGGAAAATTCGCATGGCATTCTCCCATAGCCAAAGAAGATGCATCTCCCCTTGGTATCTCTTACAACTCAGAACTACCAGTTTTCCTTCCTCTAGTTGCCTAGGGCTTGCTAAGACCAGAGAAGCCAACACAGGCTATGGCTGACCCTACCTCTTTGCCCAGATCTTCACGGATAACTTGCTCAATCTCCTGCCTGGTGCTCTGAGGGGCCTGGCTGTGCAGCACTTTGAGGGTGCGGGTGTACTCCTCAGGTAGCAGATAATCAAGTGCTCCCAGGTGCTGTCCCACCTTGATGAAGGTGCCTCGGTTGGAGCAGCACAACTCCCGGAGGCGCTCAGCAGAGCGCAGGTGCACCTGCAAAGAGACCAGAACATCAGCTAAGCCCTTTTGCTGTCTGTTACATGCACACACCCACACATGTATCTTTTATTTGTCCAGTATTTAAGCAGACCAAGGATTTCCTTTCTTCATTTTGGGCATCATCATCTAAAGTGTTGATTAAGTATTTGGGCATCATCATCATCTAATGTGTTGGCTGGGCTGAACCAGACCAGGACAAGATGCTCCCAAGTACAAAGGGCTTCGACACTTGTTTGTACAGGCACCATGATCAGTGACAGCACATGAGTTTCTGGCTCATCCTTGCAGAGAATAAGATGACTAGCCATAGGGCAGCATTGGTTTGTCACTGTGATACGTCCCTACGATGCACAGTTTGGGAATCCCTTGCAAAAGACAAAAGTCAGTACCACAACTATTATGCTAGACTCCTAGTGTGAGTGCAGAGAATTAAACTGAGAGGAAAATCACAGATACCATCCCAGAAAATTACAGGAACTTGGAAGAAGAGTTTGTTAAAAATCAAAATTACAGATGTCTATTTGGCAGTGAGGAGAGACAGTATGTGGGCAGTCCTTCATCTTCCTCACCTCACTCGGACACACACAAGGGGAGATTACATCACTCCAGTCCAGCCAGGTCTTGGTCTTACAGCTTACATTGCAGAGAAAGTCTTTAGTGACAGTGGTTTGAGCAACTAAGAATTAGAAGACTTGCCAGCTGTGCTCACCATGGCCAAAATGCAACTACCAAATGACAGAATCCATCACCAACCACTTGCCTGGCCTGAATTTTAGCTCTTGGGGTTCATTTTGCTCCTCAAGAATAGACTAGCCACCACATCCTTCAGTGACAATGATTTATTCTGCCTTTATTACTCTCACTAGAAAAGCCTCCTGCCAAGGACACAGCTATATTGAATATTTAATGAACTTCAGATAAGTTTACTCTGATACATTAATAAAACCTAAGCAAATCAATAACAAAAAATAACTGTGCACCCATCTTCTGTTAACGCCTGACACCTATCTGCATGAAGGCTCCCAATTCCTCCAGCTTCTGTGTCAGAAGTCATTGAAAGTCAAATCCTGTGGTGAGGGGCTGCACTGAAAGCCTCAGAGTATGTGGCAGAAAGGAACAACACAACAAACATTCAAGAATACCACACACACCCCTCTCAGCGTGAGACTTGACAGTCTGATGCATACACACACTTTTCTAGGTGGGGGCACACAGGCAAGTGTAACTCGTGAGCTTAGCCCAGCATACTGCTGGCTCAAAAACACTTGCAAATACATAGGCAGCATATAACATCCACGAGCATGCCTGAAGTCTCCCACATTATTGTCCTGCATTTTACAACAGCCTCTGTGTAACAAGGCTCTGCACTGGCTCTTTCTCCACTCTCCTCTGTGTGTAGCGGAGGCAAAAGCAGGCCAAAAGGGAACAAGGAAAGGAAGCTGTGAAAGAAGATGAGAAAGCAAGTAAACCAGGGAGGAAGTAATGGGATGAAAGAGAAAGGCAGTGGGAGAGAGGGAGCCAGAGCAGCTGGGTAGTTTGTCACAGCACCATGAGTGCAGCTCATTACAGGGAAACAGTTTTTATGCAGCTCCAATAATCACCCTCTGGCCACTGCCTCCAGCTGTGGAGGAAACCCCCTGCCAGCAGTGAGGGGCAAGGGGAGCGGTGGGCAGCCTCTCCTCAAGGTGTTGGGCAGGCATAGCCAAAGGCACCAGAAGGAAACAGGGACAAGGCTCCTTGCCGGTGTGTTCCAAAAAGCCAGCACCGAGCTCGCAGTACTGAGCTCAGCACAGAGCCCTATGACCTCCCAAAGGCACAGCAGGAGCCCACCAAATGACTCCAGGCTGCAGCACGGCTCAGAGCAGAACAGCAGCAACCCTGGGGCTGCAGCACAGTGATGGGTGTAGGCCGGGCAGCCAGCTCAGGGCAGAGGTGCTGGCTCCAATGCACTACCCACCCCACATGGATCACCAAGGGAGATGGAAAACTCATGCAGCTAATAATGCAACTGGTTGTAGGCATGCTTAGATAGAGAGTGTATCTTTTCGTCGGTTGCTGATGAGAAGGAGGCAGAAATAGTCCCTCTTTCCTCTAGCACAAGCTGAGAGGAAGTTTTGGCCTTCCCAAACTTATCCACAGTGTTTGAGAGCATGGATGGTCTTATGGACACAGCAGTCCTGGCCAGGAGAGACAAGAGGATCCTTACATAGGGCTCTAGGAACAAAACAGAACAAAACCCCTATGCACAGCTTCTTCCACCATGCTCTCTCAACTGGCTTGGCTATGACTCCTAAGAGACAGCTGCCCTGGCTAGCTGGCTGAACCAGGGAATGCCAGCTCCTGCACCTGCCAGAGAGACAGAAGATGGCCAGGCAACTTGTCTCAGAAGAAGGAAATCTATCTATGTAGCCCTCCATTTTACAAAACTCCAATCATCATTAAAGGCAGAAGTACAGTGAGCATGAAGCCGCACTGTGAATGCAGCTTCCAAGGTCGCTTTTCTTATCAACCAGGTCAGGGTTTTTAGCATGAAAGTATTCTTAATGCTATCTATTAATTTCTTGGATCTCACGAAGCTAGGTCACAGTCCAGATGCAGCACTTGTTTCTCTGATAGACGACATTTCTCTCGTCATAGACAAAGTAAGAGTGCCACATTCTTACTACAGTGCCCAATACTGTTGCCCCACATTTCTGTTCTACCTTGGAGAAACTACAAGTTAAATGGAATCCCAGAATGAATCAGAACTTTTCTTCAAAAAAATCTCACAGGATACTGCTCTTTGTTGCACAAGCAATACTTCAAAGAGCATTTTTATCAGCAAAAAGCGCTGGGACCAACAGATAGTTTTATACGGACCAGCTTGTATGCATCATGCCTAGGAGCACACTGCAGAGTAAGTACGCATTTCATATACTGAGGAATATCAAGAATAAGATTCCCTCAGGAAGCCCTTCACATCACAAATGTTGTCTGTGCATATGGCTCTTTCCTCAGTCCACATGGGCATCTCTTTCTGTCTTAAACCTCTTCCCCAAATTTCAGCAGGACAAATTCTACATTGGCCTGCAGCATGGATATCAGACTCATGTAGTTTACCTAAGCCCCCAGTAGATTGGGACCGACTAATAAAACTGTGAAAGTAACAACTGTCAGCTATGGAGAGGAGGCACCTCTAGAATAAAGCACATGCTCAGCAAGCAGAGCTGCAAAGTGGTATTTTTTAATTTACACAGGAATGTATAAGCAGACCTGGCTTCTCAAGTCATTCGGATGCTTTTCAAGGAGCCTATATTCACAGAGATAATGGCAAAGAACTGCTCTTCAGAACATCAGATGTGCAGGTATCATAAACTGGCAGATGCTAATCAGGTCTTAAAGTAAAGGAATTTATTTAGAAGAAAATAAATACCAGTTAAAATGTATCAGTGAAAATTTCAGTATCTGGTGACAGACTTAGTGGCAAAAGGGCTCAGAAAAGCCACCAAAGACAGTTAAGTAAGTGATGGAAGCCACTCCTCACATCAAATCCTTCAGAAAAGTCATCCCAACTCTGAAGGGCATACTCTTAGCTGGCAAAACGTGAAATAAGGATTAGGAATGCAGAGAGAAAATTTGAAATGCAATTAGTCAAAGTCATAACAAACAAGTTACCAGAAAATCCTGGTGATGAGTGCTGTCTCCAGGAACACTGTAAACACAGACATCTCACAAAGGAGGTCATGCTGGATTTTGCCCAGAGGACAGAGTTTGAAAAGCTGCTGCTCCTCCTCTCACCTCTGTAATTGGAGAGCACTCTCATACACGTGAGCAGGAACAGCTCCGCACCACGTGGTACCCGCTCACATCCCACCTACTCCCAGCTTGAGCAAGGGAAAGCAGGAATTTCTCCTGCTGCAGGCAGTTTCCTGCATTGAGCAGGATGCCGAGGAGGAGCCCGCCCATCACTGCTTACAATTGTGCAAGACTATTTCAAGAAGGTGTCTCCAGAAAATACCTTGAAAACTTCAATCATATAAAAATTAGAGATTAATGCAAAAATTAGCTGAAATATTAATAATTGGAATAAAAAGGAGATCTCATATTAAAACCATTAACTTCCAGAGGACTGAAAGAGAATAAGTGTTGCCCTGTTTTTAAGAAAAATCCGGACTAAATTGGGAAATGATAGTCCTGCAAGCTTTATTTCTGTATCAACTAATTAGTTGAGACAATAATTACAGAGAGTACTAAAAATCATCTAGCTAAATGTGATATGACTGAAAAAAAAGCCAGCAGGGATTTTGAGGCAAAAGAAATCATTCTTCACCAGTCCATTAAAATACTGTGAGGATGTTAATACAATGGTCAATAGCAAAGAGATATTTATTGGGACTTTCAAGTGGCTTTCAATAAACTTCCTCACAAAGTGAAAAGAAAACTCAGTAATTATTGGAGATGCAAAAACATTGCTTATTTTATTCCATTCCCAGCTCAAAAGCCCAGCACTATGGACAGCAGCAGGGGGAGACCTTCCAGTTAGGACAAGGCTGCAACATTTAGTGTTGGTTTCACCACAGCTTCATTTCAACCTGCTGAGCTTTTTCAAACCAGATGATACTGCAGAAGCCCTGTCTATCTTAGCATCTGCATCGCTGTTATTTCCAGTAAGGATGAACTAGCATTGGCAACAGAGAAACATAATGAAAAGGTAAACAGGTCCAGGTGGTGCCCAGAAGGCAAAAAGAGCTCTCTACTATAAATGGGTTGACCTGCATTACTGTCAAAAACAAACAGCAGAGTGTCATTTCACCTGTGCTTACACCAAGGTTTAATTTCCCTGCTACTGATCTGGCAAAGGAGAGAACAGTGCAGTGACAAAAACTCCATGAGATTCAACAGATCTTATTCATCACCATGGAAAAATAGGCCCTGACAAGTCCCTACCAAAGACAAGTGAACAATCAATATACCTGGAGATCACTCTCAGCGTAGATGGCTGCAAGGTTACACATTTTTACACCCCATTTTGCACAGCACAGCATGAACCAGTGGCACTCACTGTCACAGGATTGAGAAGCCAAAAGCTTAACGGAATTGAGAAAGTCTTTGGATATCTATGATAAAACAACCAAACCTGATTTTATATGGAGCTTTTTATCTCTAAAAGTGCTTTTACAAAGCTCTTTACAAAACTCGGGATCCCTATTCCCCATTTTACAGACTCATAAGAACATTACAGATAATAAAAAGTCTAAAGGGCTTTAAACACTCTTGCTCAAGGCATCAAAACAGAAATTACCCTACTCTCTGGCCACAATGAGAGACAGAATGCAAACGGTGCATTATTAAAATCTTTAAAGAACCTATTTGGTGTATCCAGCTCCCAAATTTATGGTTAAATCTTCTGCTGGGGTTAACCTGTTTCCAAGGATCTTCCGTATTTACTAAATTACCTGCCATTGCAAGGACTTGTGATATTGGTGACTGACTCTTGTTTTCTTCCCACAGAACAGCAGAACTGCTGCTTATGGTCTTTCATATTAAGCCCTTGGGATTCAGGGAAGAACCTTGTGGCACACAGTGGGTGGGAGCATCCCAAGCATATATGCTGTCAGACATCCTGGACGCTCTTCCAGGAATGCCTGCAGTAGCAGGAGACTGGCCTGGAATAGCCAGGCTGTCCCTTGCACTCCCTACAGAGGGAAGAGAGGATGTTATCACACCTTTGTGGTGGGTATCCCCAAAACATAGTAAGCTGGGGAAGGAGAAAAGACATGTCAGAGAAGATAGGAAAGAAATCTGGTCGTAGTCCTTTTCTATTCCCGACCCCCGCCCCCCCCCCGCCCCGATAATGACAGGGTCATGTGCACACAACTAGTAAAACTACAGAAGAGCTTTAGATGACTCAAGACAACACAAACCAGAGAGGAATGAAAGGATGTTCACCTCAATTTAACACAGTGAGAAACTGAAATCAATGGCCAAAAGATCAGTACAGGTTTAGAGAAGATACAGTTACTGGTGATGTGAATAGGGTAGTTGGGTGCTCCAAAAACAGCAATACAAAACCTAAAGCCCATTTCAATAACAGTGTAGTTGTGTCTAAGGGGTTGTTATCTCCTCTTCTAACAAATCTGAATAAGCATACAGTTAATATAAACTACTATAGCCTTCACTAACACTATCAGCCTGGTAATCAAACTGATCGACAGCAGGGATGCTGCAGGGAGACACACAACTCTAAATGGAATTGTTATTGCTTCCTTTTTGTATTATCTTTCCTACTTAACTTTTACAAAAGCTCATTCCTAAGCACACTAGGTATTTCCCATTCAAATGCTTCCTTATACCAATACTAGCTGATCAAGTGGCTGCTGATAGACATATCCATGTCTTTGGAATTGGAACAACTCCTGGTGCAATGTACCTCACTACCTAAAAATTCATTTTTTGTGTAAGTTATGTACAACCTGGTCAAGATCGTTCAGAAATTCTGTCACAACAGTTCACTGCCAGTGGACAGGAAGGAAGTGGAAAAGAAAGCTTTACAGCTTGGAAAGGATAAAGGATGGAGATGATCCCCCAGAATAAAGTGGCAATTTTCTAGCTTCTCAGTTTCACAAGCACAGGAACAAGGAGTCGCGCAATTAGCAGGATGGCCAGTAAACTCTGTACTAATGGAAGGATATACACAGTAAGCCCGTGTCAGACAGCTGAAATCTGGTGTTGGTGCTGTGGCCTTATATCAGCAGTGCTACAAGCAGCTGAATTTAAAGCAAACACATTTCATGAATTGTGCACAAAACTTCCCTGGAGATCACAAGGGATTTTTCCAAACATAAGCCAACACATTTTATGCTGAGCAGATATACAAGCTCCTACCTTCCAAGCCATCAGGATTTGTGTGAATTTCCACACACAAGCACACACAGACACTGATCTCCCACCTATGACCACAGTCTTCCCGCTAATACCCTGATTCACAAATTGGTTCTTATAGGTGACTAAAGGGTGGCCTAGCAACAAACCCCTATTCTGAGATGCCACTTGATTCAGGACACATTTATGCTAGGCTGAAGTCCACCTCTTCGGCCACTTGCTCCCCAAGCTGCTCTGGAGAGGAGGAAGCAGTGTCGCTCCACTGCAGCACAGAGCACCAGCAGTCACCTTGCTGAACCCTGCCCTTGCTGGCTGGTGCACACACAACCAGCACCAATTGCCTGCTTGTGTTCCATCTTCATTTTACTCCAAGCTCGGTCATTTGTGCTCTGATTATCTCTCATTACTGACGACCTTGCTGTAATGAGTTTTAATCTGCCTCGTATTAATTAGAAACATTTTCATTAGCTAGCTCAATTTTAGGTAAATAGCTAATAGAAGCAACTGAGCTGCAATTAGTTATCTGTGGGGCAGTTCAGGATAAAAATCAGAAGAGAGCAGCTGTTTCCCCTCTAGTCACCTCTGTGATATAATGCACTATTCTGTTTAAGTCTCCTGAGCTGGGAGAACAAGTTGCACAGGGAAGAGCTGGTCAGATACAAAGGGAAATAACATTCCAAAATAACTGGGCTGTAGCACTTCTATGCCTACAGTATTACCTGTATATTAGGAGAAGAGAGCACAGGCTTAAGCTCTGTCAGGGGAGGTTTAGGTTGGATATTAGAAAGAAGTTCTTTACAGAGAGAGTGATCAGGCATTGGAATGGCCTGCCCAGAGAGGTAGTGGATTCACCGTCCCTGGAGGTTTTTAAGATGAGGCTGGATGTGGCACTGAGTGCTATGGTCTAGCAACCACGGCAGTGTTGGATGAAGGGTTGGACTTGATGATCTTGGAGGTCTCTTCCAACCCAGCTAATTCTATGATTCTATGATTCTCTCCCACTAATAGGTCCAGATCAAACTGCTGAATAAGGGACTCTGTGAGTCAAGCTGAGTCCCCTATACCCACAGACATCACCTCCACTGAACAAAGTTCTGCTCTTGAAGCTGTTTCACCCTGTGACCATTCAACAGGTCCTACCTACAGGCTCTCCTGTGGGGCATGTACATTAACGTGAATAATACTTACACACGAGGGTAAGATCAGATCAGATTTGCACAAGACAGAAGGACCAGACACAGGTATACAGAGATGTATAATACTTGCAAAGGCAGCAGGTTCACAAAACTGCACTCAGTGCCTTGTTGTCCTGATAGTGCTGGTATACAAACAGATCGGTCCTGTGCTCCACTGCAGACAACCCAAAGAGGATAGAAAGTAATTCAACAGCACATCTGCAGAAGGCACTGAGACATTTACAGAAGCTGCAATGAAATTAGGCACATGTCTTGATCCATTGATCACAGTGCCTGCAGCTCCTGTTACGGAGGCAGGTGAAATGATAATAAATTTGACACACCATCTCTCAAAACTTGGCTAATAAAATTAATTCAGCTCAGCTTGCATTAGACCATGTGGGATGCCAGTGAAAACAGGTCCAGTGCTGTAAAGACACCATCTTATACGGAGTTGTGCTTAGCTGTGGGGTGGGGGCTCTAAGCCATCAGTCCTGCTAAGCCTTGTTCCATTTGCTATTTTCCCTTGCCGTAAGAAACAATATCAACTAAAAGGTGTGTTACATTCAGGAGTGTTCCCTAAACAGGAGCTGCTGACACACTCTACATAAATCACAGATTACTGACTAAACAGAAAGAGATGATGTCGTGCAGTAAAAGTGACCTGAAGGTAGAACACTCCCCAGACAGTTATGTCCATGTAAGGAGACACTGGAAAGGCAGTAGCATGGGAAATGAGGGCTGGTCTTCCTCCATGGGGAGGGTGGGGGGAAGAGCTCCAACAACGCCACAGTAGGAGTTAGCTGTCACTGAAGCTCATACAGTTATGGCTATAACTTCAAAGCTAAGTGAAGGATCCTAGCAGCAGGAATGAAGATAGAGATCTGACAGCCTCTTCCCTTAGTCCCCACAATCCACCCTACAATAAAATGGACCTGGAAAAGCCATGTACTCCACAGAAGCCCAAACAGACTAAAGATACACTGAAAGACACTGAAAGATAAGTTTTATCAGGATGGATGGCACAAGCACCAAAGACAAGATTGAGAAAGCTCAGCTAAGTCTCATCTAGCTCAGCAGCTGAGGGTCAAGACAAAGTAGCTCCACACAGTCTGCTCTCCTACTGTGGGTGTGCAGAAAAGAAGGAAGCGCAGAGGCAGCCGTTGCAGCTGGAGGGAAGAAATAGTCACATCCACTTTGTCAGCGCTGAAGAATGTGGGCTGACATTTTTCTCTTCCCAACAGTTGAATCCCACCCTACCAGCTGTACGTCACAGCTGACCTCCAGTCAGGACCTATCTGAGTCAATGTCAGGCGATTAAATGGTGCAGCAGCAGCTTCTCCCCCTTGTACATATGCAACTCCTCTCCTGGCAGGTCACTCCAATGGCCACAGGAGCAGAGCAAGCGGGCTCCCTCTCTTACAGCCATGCAGACACACATCAGCATTCAGCTGGGTGACAGAACCCAGAAAGAAGAGTTTCCACTGCAGTCTTTCTAAAAAGAGTACAGCCCCTTACCAAACTGACAGAGGCAGATTCCTTTCCCTTTCTTTAATCTGAGAAGCTCTGACCTTTAAAGTACAGACCTCTTCCCAAAGGAACAGGATGCCTGAAGAGGAAAGAGACAGTAACACATGAAATACCTATAAGTGATTAAATTGGATTGACAAGGAAGTCAAGAAAGATAACGACGATGGGATTACACTGTCAATTCCAAAAAACTGCACTGACTGTCACAGCACCACATCCAACAGAGAGAATGGCTGCAGTGCCAGTAAGTCATCACCAATGGCAAAGTGCAGTTCTACTTTCAAAAGTGCCTATGTTGAAAAAAAAAAAAAACAAAACAAACACAGAATGTCCCCTTGTTACTCAGCAGGTCTGTTCCCTTTGGGGTATCAGTCAGAGCTGCTGACTTCAGTGAAAAAAAATATATATAAATAATTTCAGCTTTTTCATCTAGTTGACACCACACAGCTCCACATCAAGAAAGGCAGCTGGTATATTAGCATCCCAGCAATGTTACCAGTATGCGAGGCTGAGCTGGTGTCTCTTCTGCTTCATACACAATCAATAGACTTGTTAAACTGCAATTAGAAGGTCAGATCCTTCCTTGCAGCCACTCCTGTGCTTTCTCACTGAAAACAATAGGTTTCTGCAGGTGTTAAGGGAAGCAGAATTTGGAAAAATTGGCTTTGTGGGGTCAGCAAAGGTTGCATTTGGTCTACTGAATCCTTATGGATGCTGAGAACACAAGGAAGAGAGAGAACTTACATTGGCTTTGAGAGAACCACTTTAAAATAGCATGAGATAGCAGTTTAATGATGTAAAAGATAAATATCTGAAATGGCGCCAAACTGAGATGAACAAAAGGAGAGCCCAGGTGAGGCTGCATGTTGATTATTCATTATCCAGAATAGATGGCTTTTGCTCCCACAATAAGCAGAAGGAATTACCCCCAGCAGTACCAGAGGCAATTGCCTTTACTATAGCTGGTATCACAATGAACAACATTGTACATGCCTCCCCTGCACTTGGCTGTGGCTCACCAAGGTTGTGAGGGGAATAAAACTGAGATCATCTTTATATACAATTATGTATTCAACATTTTTCCCTTTCCATTGCCAGTTGTTGAGTTTTCCCTCTCATCTTAGAGATGAATGAGCATCCATGAGGCAGGGATGCTGCATTTGTAAATGCCAAACATAAGAACTCAAAGTAAAATAGCCAGTAAAGCTGTTGGATGTCTTGTTACACTCTAATTTTAAGGAGATAGAGTGTCCTTCCACCTGCAGACTCACTGTCAGTCATTATTTTATTTACAAGGAATTGGGTGCAACAGAAAACTTTACCAGTATATGGGGAGCTGTACATACAGACAAGAAGAAAAGGAGCAGAAAGCCTCCACTTGCAGGTTACCGATCTCATCCAGAATCAGAGTTTCTGGTCAATATTTAAGAGTGGTTCAGCCTACATTATAGAATAGATTTCTGCACAATTGCTTGTGAAGGAACATCCCTACCTTTATCCTCCATCCTTCCAGAGAAGCAACAACAATCAGGAAAGGGGCTTTATCAAGTAAAAATCTAGGGTGCCTTTTTTCTTAATTTAAAAGATGCTTATTACCACAGCCCTCCTGTGCAAGTACCCCAAAGGGCAGGGTAAGGGAAGCCTGGTCCATCACTACTCTTTACACTTTAGTGGGGAGAAAACTGCATACTGGGCAGCATTTGCCACAATTTTAAAAAGAAAGCACCATCTAGGAATCCAAATGTTTCAGTCTGAATCTGGCATTGCTTCACAGAACAGGGAGAATATAGTACAAGAGGCTAATATTGGACAAGAAAAAACAAAGATGATGCTGCACTGGAGATAACAGGCAACAGGCAATCTCCTTTGACAGGCTAGTCCAAGATGGCTAACGTCTAACCTTGGCTAGAAGGCAAACAGTTAAGACAGAAGGCAATTAGTGCAAAACCTGACAGAACAATAATACTGACAAAGATCCTCCAAAGAATCAGACCTTGCTGGCAAAGTACAGTCAGTACTGTGTATATTCCCAAAGGCAAAATTTGCATGCCAAAAAGGACCATAGAGAATTAGCACAACACAAGATAGATATAAAGCAAAGAAATGAAATCAGATGCTAGTAATCCAAAACTAATGCTATGACTTCTAGCCTCAGATATTTAATATTAAAGCATTTACATATTTCACACAGAGATACAGAGATCCCATGAAGAAGAAGGAAGTCACAACGAAACTGGGAGTTGATGTCAGCAGGCAGGAGAAGATGGAAAATGGGATAAACGTGATCTTGATTTGTTCTCTGGAAAAGACTGGAGCTTCACTGTTCTCTCCTTAAGGAGATCATGGCACGGAAGGGAGCTGTACATTGATTACCATTGAAGATTGGCTCCTTTTCTGGACAGGGACAGAGCGCTGCAGGGACAAGCACTTGGCTGGAAATGGTAAGATGGAACTCAGTCCTAACTACAGAGATCCTTTGATGAGTGAGTACTGCCTGACTTGAGTGAGCAAGACTTGAGTGAGACATCAAGGCAAAGCTGGCAACAGGAACAGGCCTCATCCAGGAGCTTCTTTAAATCTACATTATGCCTATTCTGAAGCTTAAAATTGGCTCCTTCTTAACTGTTTGCTCATCACCACCTGGCATTCACTAGCATCCCATAGTAGCCAGTCAGCTTGGATACATACCTGTATATATATGTGCCTCTTTGAAAGCACAGTTAGCAAGTCTACATGGTTGCTGCCCTGATAACACATACCTTGGGTGAGCTTCTAAACACAGCAATGAGAAACACAAAGTCTTTCCCCTCTCAGCATTGACAGAGTGCTTCAGTCACAGGGAGGCAAGGTGCCTCCATCCCCTCTACTATAGGAAGGCAGCCATCTTTGGGCCACAGCACAACAGGTCCCAGAAAGCACCCCACAAGAATAACTTAAAGCAGGTAGTCTGCAATTTCCAGGGGGACATGACCAAATGGAACATCACTGGCCACTTGGAACTCAACTAGCACATCAGATTTGACCTCCCTGACAGAGAGAACCCCTAGTGGCAATAAAGCAGTACAGATTACTTTGTGTCTTGTTCTAAAATCCATAAAATCCACAAGTCCAGCATTCCTCACTTCCAATCCTTCATGATGCTGCTCAACCACGATGCAGAGAGAAGACACCGGTCCAATACCAACCATGAAGACCTCCCCTCCATATGGCAATGCCCAGACTCAAGCTCATTTTGGGACATAATATTGGGAAACCAAAAACTCAATAAAAGCACGTTTGAAAATCCATTCTATACTCTAGTTCCACTTTTGCAAATCCCCCATCTCCAACAAAAAATGTGTTGGCTTACAAAGAAGCATGTGTTTCTAGCAGTTGTATGGGAGCTGCTAGATTTTACTATTCATTTGCCTAAAAGAAGAAAAAGAAATCTCCTCTGTTGGCCTATTAATCTGTCATAATGAGATTCTTCATAATTAGTTTGTCCCCAACAGTTGCTTTGTAACAGTAGCGAGAGAATATTTCAGGAATGGCAATTACCTCCAGTGTCAAAATGATGGGGAAAACAAATGTTCAACCATCAACAAAATGCAGTGCCTTTTCCACTCCCACCTGATGGTGGGTGACAGCACTGCACATCAGAATTACAGTGCGGTTAATTACTCGGCATGTTGCAATTGAGAATTCATTTCCCCTCTTGAGATGAAATTTGTTGAGCAATGCAGATGGAAGGAGGGGCATCTGCCACTAGGATGGGGGTCATGTGAGGAAATGGTCTTATTGATACATTGCTGTTTCTTTAGTTCACTACACGAGTCCAACAATTTTAAGCAGTGAGTACTATTTAAAGGAACTTTCTTTTATTACCTATACATATATCCCACCATTTCAAACATTTTGCAAAAGGACAGAGCTTGGCTTCTTTCCTGTTGCTTTACTTAAAGTTAGTATCCTTCAAAAAAAATTCATGTCTGTACTAGTCTTTCCATACTATCCATACTAACACGAAATACTACGGGTTTCTTGGCCATTTGTAAATAGAAGAGTTCCTTGGGCTGGGAGCTCATTGGATTTCAGCACATTATGGAACCTGACATCTGTTTCTGGTGTGAGATTTCCAGGAATGAAGCTAAGGCATACACAGCGTGGAGCTGGTCTCCTCAGATGAGGACCAAGCTCTGCCAGAGCTAGGAATCCTATTCCAGAAAGGGACTAGGAAGGGGAAACATGCTGTCTTGGCTGTTGACACAAGTGTGCAAAACTGCAGCCTAAGAGAGACATCCTGCCTGGGAGAGCTGTCCTGCCTGGGTTTGGTACCTGGGTCTTAGTTCTGTCAGAAAATTAAGATCCTGGCAAATCTTTCCCACATAAATTACTAAGGAATGCAAGGCCAGGTGGGGTAAACCTGTATCCAATCTGCCAGCAGCATGGCAGGGGGGTCAGGGAGGGGATAGCCAGGGCTGAGGCACCAGTGGGGAGAGGTAAGGGCAGAGCTGGAGGAAGCAGGAAGCTGATTCAGGCCTGGTAGAGGATGGCAGCACAAGTGAACAGAGGTCACCTGTGCAGGGCGAGTGTGGGAAACTGTATGAGTTCAGATGGGGATACACCAGGAGAGATGCACACATGAAGCTGCTTCTGCATCCATTTTGCTCAGTCCTTGACCACATTACCAAGCACTTGCTACCCTAAAATCAAAAGAGAGGTTTAAAAGAATTAAACATCACCCTCACTCCTGATATAGATTCAGTCCCTAGCCTGTGGCCTTTGGGGAAAGTGGACGTCAAGGAAAGATGCAGTGGATCTAACCTGGCCAGTCAGGGAGACAAGTGATAACAGCTTCTGGGAGCCCCTTACATGCATGAAGTTACAGTCATCTCATCTTCAAGCACACAACCCCAAACAAGCACCTGCTCAGGGTAAAGAAAGTGTGGTTCCAGGTAACCGCCTTGCTGTTTTCTCACTCTCCATCACTCAGGAGCCATCACTTCAATTTAATAACATTCCCCTGCCAAGGATCCCCACTCTGGATATTGGCAGGGAATAACTCCCTGTGGCAATTCAGATTGCCACAGCAAAACTTCAGCTTGCTGCAAGAAATAGAAGCAGGGAAGTAGTCCTAGAGAGAAAGAGGAGAGACAGAACAGGTGATACCAGAGCACTGCAGAGATTAAACAGCTCCTGCTGGGCTCTGGAAATGCCCAGCTGTGTTGCCTGACTGTGAATGCAAAGGAAAGGGCCCAAGGGAGGAAAGCGTATCTTCCCTACTTCTCATCACACAACAGTCCTATGATAAACAAAGCCTGCTGCCCTTCAGCAATTCTGTAAAAAACAACTTGTATTCAGAGAAACCCTACAATAACAAACAAGCTCCACAGTAACAGAGTTCACAGGCAACTCAAAATGAATACATTTTCAAACAGAGACTGCAGGGGCCGTAAAGACATTTTAGGAGATGGCGTTTTTTTGAAAAGCAATTCTGCTAGTAACCTTTTCAGTGAATTTACCTCTAAATTCAACAAAACTAGCAAGATAGTAAACGGATCCAGGCTTGGCAGGAGGCATTTCATAAAATACCGGGCAGGTATACGTGCAGGCTGACACGCAAATTTGTTGTTAAAGTGGGGCTAGGAACAGAGTGGAGGCTGTATAAAGACCACCCTTGTCACTATGTTTATCTGCTCACTGTGAGCCCCTTCCATGTCACATCGACTCAGTATACTGACAAAAACAAGTTGTTACTGGTGTCAGGCCTGCCAAGATGATGCTGCTGCAGAGGAAGGAGCAGCAAGCTGCTCTGAATGGTGCACCATCAGCACAATTTGCATTCACTGAAACAGAACTCTCAAGCCAAAAAAGACACAGTAAGCAAAAAACCAAGAAAAGTAAAGACATCTCAAGCCAGTTCTATGGGATCAAAAGCAGCCTTAACTAGTCTGGCAGTGAATGTGATTACCATCTTGGATTGACTCTTCTAAAGCCATCTTTGAATCTTTGCCTCAGAGGTGGCTACTTTACCTGAAGTACTCCCACCTGAACACACTGGCACATGTCTACCAGCAAACAGATGTTTCTGTCCAGATGCACAGAAATGCAGATTTCTAGGCAGGACACCTGAACACCCTAGTAAATAAAGCAAGGGATAGTACTAGTACCTAGTACTGAACATTAGTTTTTGGGTTGTTCCTAGACTAAATCAGCAACTGCCCCAGCTCAAGAGGAGCCTAGTCCCCAGGGCTTCCTCAGCCTGACAGAGTCCTGCCTGGTTCTGAGGCACCAGATGGAAGAATACAACAGAGTTTCTTTCAGAGACACCTTTCCCTCAAGTATGCCAACAAGGTAGTGCCCACAAACATAAAAGAGTTTGCCTGGAACACACTAAGACACCTCCCACATTGCCAAAAAGTCCAGAGGAGTGTTTGCAAGACACCACCCACTACAGCAACTCCCTCACCACTGACTTAACTGACTAAATGAAGACACTGGCTTGACTGGTAGGATAATTGTGAGCTACCCTCCAGCACGTCCTTTTATCAGATACACTTTGTGGAGAATGTGATAAGGTCACTAGTTTAGCAGAGTAAATCTACAGCATTCAGTCCTGCTCTGAAGTTCCAACCTGGCCTGATACGTGAAATACCTTCTGCACAGCACACTGCTTTCTTCACTCCTGGTTTTACATCTCTGTAATCCTAATTTTGGGTCCTTCAAGATGGTGTTTGATTGCAAGCTGACTACAACCACCTTAGGAAAGGGAACAGAATCCACAATATGGATCTTGTTAAAGTCTCAAAGGGCAAATAAAACAACACTTGAGAAGCCCAGTTGGACATTGCAAGTACTGATATGTCTCTATTCCCCAAAGAAATTTGTAGGTATCTATTTTTCCTAGTCTCAGATAAGATAATTTCTACTCTCAAGCCACGTGTTTTCCTGTCCTTAAAAAAGGTTAAGTACCGGCTACCTGTCAGCTCTACTGATTTTACAGGTGGCCCTCAACAACCATATACACTGGCCAGTAGTTCAAGGCTACACAGTCCTTCATTAAGAAGACATCTCGAATTAGGGCCTCATCCAAAGTCAGTGGGATCAGCCTTAAGTCACTTACAGTGGCATCCTAAGCACATACAGTTTCTGCTTTTTGTTTCCTTCCCTCTTTACACAGACCTTCAAGCCTGTGAGAAATCCTGTTTGCATCCATTGGCACCGCTCACATCTAGGGTGGAAATCTAGGCAAATCAACCATGAGCTCTTCAGAGAAGATACCATCTCTTGCCATACCTCTTCACTTTGCACTGCTGAGTGTTCATTTTAGTTCATTTCACACTGGGGCTCAAGGCATAGTCCAAACATTAAATAAAACATGATTATTTCTCCACTTCCCATTTGTCCTTTTATAGTGTTTCTTATGATGCAAATTCCTCGCAGCACTGCGTTCTTCAAAGGCTTCCTAATGGTTTCCTCACTGTACCAGGTGGGATACTTTTCAGATACTCCTCTGGCTACTATGTACCTTTTCAGTAGCTGTAAGAAAGCAAAGTGATGAGGTCCTCGGGGATTCAAATTAAAAGGGACAGCCCCACCTGGAGGAGAGATGGCTAAAAGCTCCCAAGGCACACAGTGTCACTCTTGCTGGGGAGCTGAGAGACAGCTCAGCCAAGCAGTGTGCCTGTCAACTCACACTCACGCTCCTGGAGCAAAGAACTTCAGGGATGAGAGTGCACAGCCTCTCATATGGTGCAAAAAATGAGGCACTGCCTCTTTTTTCCTCACTTCTATCCTTCTTCCTCCTCCAAAAATGCCACAGTAGATGGCCCATTTCTCTGAATAAATCACTGCAGATGACTGAAGAACATCTCGTTTCATAGGCACACATCCCAAAAAAAATGGACCTTCCTAATGCTACAAAATCAAAACCTAGTGATGCAGTGGCCAGAGCATTCAGCTGACACCACTCTAGAAAGCACAAGGAGGAAAAGGAAGTGTCGTATAATTATAAGACTTATTTTACAGCTTGTTATGTGTCTTCAGTGCAAAGCTTTTGTGCTTTATGTGTTGGCAGGAAGTTTGCTAGACAGCAGTGCTCAAAATGTAGAGTCATCAAGCCACCAGCTGGCCCTGCGAGTAGCTTTTTTAGACAGCATTAGTGTCGACCATGCCTTTTAGATGAAGAGACGTCCTGGGGAGCACGTAATAGGGCAACCAAACATGATCAGCTCAGGGACTGTGGATGGGCTCTGAAGCTCTTCACCTCTCTATTACTGGTTCCATTTAGTTTGGTTACAGAAAGTCACTGCCACCTAATGGTTATTCCATGCCTCATAGGGAAGTTCATTTGCTTCTCACCTCAGTTCACCACAGGCTGAAACACAAGCAA
This sequence comes from Pyrocephalus nanus, assembly GCA_038380795.1. NCBI lineage: Eukaryota > Metazoa > Chordata > Aves > Passeriformes > Tyrannidae > Pyrocephalus > Pyrocephalus nanus. The sequence goes on along the minus strand of CM076265.1, from coordinate 41,639,167 downwards.
CAAGACCCACCACTGCACACACTGGCTGTGGTGTAGAATAGCCCATAGTCCCCATTCAAAGCTGCCTTTTTGAAGGAATGCCATGGAGAGTTTCTGGGGACTTCTCTCTGCAGATGCAGTCTACCCCCATCAGGAAGAAACTATTTTAGGACATCACTTACTATTTAAGGCACACACTGTTACTGAATCATGAGGGAAGCCTAAAGACACAGGCTATTTCATTGGTTTGAACTGTCCAGGTTATTTTTGAAAAACACACATGTACACCCACTCCTGTTCTTTCCAGGATCCATCAGTTGGGCAATTTCACCATGAGACAAAACTCATTCTGAAAACATCCATCCTACTGTGAGAAGCAAACATACCAAATACTAGGAATAGCCTCCAAGGAACAAGAAACTGTATTCTGTATAATGATGGAACAAGGTTACGCTTTCCAAATATTTGCCCAGGTACTGACAGCCCAATAACCATAAGTTTGAATGAGAACATCCTCATTCTGCTCTCGAAAGGAGGATATTTCATTAACTTCTCCAAATGGCTTTTCCCTGACAGAGCAATTCTGTAGCCAAGAAAGTTAATTCAAGAGTGGATTCCCACTGTCTCATGAGACACCTTGATCACAGATTCTTTTTCTCCTTACCATCTCCCCTACACATGTATCCACAGTCACAGCAGTAGCTTTTTGTCTTACAGAAGAAAATTATTCAAAAATGCCCTGCTCAAGATTTTCAACTGTGGCCACTTGTGTCAAAATCTGCAAGACAATTGACCCACGGCAATCCTCTTACTATACTGACAACAACTCAGAATCCCACTGATGCCAGCCTTAAACAAACTGCACGTTGTGACACACCTCCTGACTGACAGCAGAATCAACAGAAATTGATGCCAGCAATGTAGGAAGCGTCAGCCAAGACATCCAGATGCTACGATGAGAGGCATGCTGGAAATGTCACAAGGTAGCCTGACTTGAGACTGGGGAGACAAACACTCAAAAAAGCCAACACTCAAGGATGTGGAAGAATATCTGAGAAATGCAGCCTTCTAAAAAAGAAAATCATTTGTTGAGAAATCAGTAGTTAAGGAAATGGCACGCAGCAGGCTGTCCTCCCTCCTCTGACCCAGTGCAAGCAGGGGCAGAAACAAAAAGAAATGCCCAAGCTTACATGTGGCAACGATGTCCAGAATCATTTAATGAAACAAACATGAACTGAAGAAAGTTCATATCTCTCCTAATGCTCCTGACACTAGACCTACGATGTCTTGGGGTCAACCACAGCTACCACTTGCCTTGACATCAATACACTGGCATTATCATCATATGCAGGAAAAGGGCACATACCCTAGGGAAGGATCTTTAACTTAGGAGAAAGATCAAGTTTCCTATGTGGTCCAGCCACCAGTGGTGAGATGAAGCAACCACTGGGAAGGACATAAAGCCTGAACATTTAAGCAGATTCATTCATGTGACAAGACAGGAGTGGAAAAGAGAAGACATTTTTTTTTCTTGGCTGTTGCTGAGGAAAGGCTGTGAGTGCCATCAGCTAAGTGGATTCTTTTATCTCCTCATTGACAGGAGAACCAACCTCAGGATACATGATGAATTCCCATCTACTGCTCCCTGCCTTATGGTAAACAGTAAAACACCCCCAACCTGCTGGCCATAAAAAAGTGCTGAGAACTGAGGGGCTGAGACTATTAGCATCGAATGTGGTCCATGAGGGACAGAAAGATATAGTAAGATTGAAGATAATTCCTTGGAGCTAATCAGGAACCTGGCTAAAAGTCCACGGGGAACCCATTTCCTTCTTAATCTGTTTTGCATTTAATTGCATCCTAATGACTGTGTCCCTGTTTGGCCCCAATAGGTTCAGAGACTGGTGCTGCCACTGAAGCTTCCCGTCTCTCATCCGAGGCCATGGGTAATTTCAAGACTCCTTTTTAATGGCTTGCTGGGAATCCATTGAGAGCGAGTTAAGCATTATTTGCACTGGAGTAGCACCCAGCACTACCTTGCTGAGTACAAGGAAGAGATCCACAGAAAAAAAGTGTTTTGCCACTCCCACCTGCAAGCCCATCTCAGACATATATGTAGCTGCACCACCTCACCAGAGACACAGGCACAGCAGCCACATCCAGACCTTTTGGCACCATCTGCAGTCCCATGGCCACCATATCACACACACATACACCCTGCCTCACAGAATCTCTCTTCTAGGAACAGCACCAAAACTGAGTCTGGAAATCAGTAGCCAATTCATACATGTGCTTAAAAGAAAATTCTAAACTCTCAGTTTATGAAGAGGAGGTTAAACTGGCCTCACTGGAAGGACAGAATGCAAAGAGAGTATGATGAATCGCTGACAGCACCACAGATCTCTCCAGGGAGGAAGCTAGTAGAAGCAACATGTGGATAAGTATCCTTAATACACAACACTTACCTGGGAGGCAAATTCACATCTTCTTGGCCCCCTCCAGTGACTAATCTTTAGTAACAACTCCAATGGGGCAACTTCTTAAAAGTGATTTTGAGCTAGTACAAGACTAAGAAAATCAGCTCCCACAGAGAGTTAAAAGAGCTGCAAAATGGTAAAGACTTGGTTGCCATTTACTTAGAACTGCACTGAGATAAAGGATTTGGTGTGCAATTGTCCAGGCCCAAAAAAAATCTCCCATGCCAAACTGATGCTTTGCTAGTACAAGCTCTACAGGGATGTTGCTGAGGAACCCACAAGTGCTGTCACTGCCAGGCTCAGTAGTGGTACTCCATAACAAGAGGACAGGCCTCCACTGGCCAACATGTTTTACTAACTCATGCTATGTCTGTGCTTTCTTTCTCTTATCTCCCAGCTCATGCCCCTTCATGCAGCCAAAGGCTAGTGCTGGCCATGCCACAGAGTCCTCCTGTGCCATGCTGGCATGCTGTGCTTGCCGCTGGCTCTGCCACACGCAGGGGCTGACTCAGCTAGTCTTGGCTGCCAATGGGGAGGGTGCAGCTGTGTGCAGCGCCAGGAAACAGGGCCCTTTCTGGATGCTTGAGGCATGGATTGATGAACCATCAAAATCTGCATGACAGATGTTAATGAAGCTATGGAAGACACAGCAAAAGTGTTCTCAACGGCTGTTGCAAACTCTGCCAAATGATAAGCTGTCCACAGCAATGATAACTCAGTAACTTGGGCATCACTTAAAAAACTACAAGCAGCCCTTCCTTCAAAGGAACAGGACAGAGACATGGGCAGAGGGGCAGTGAAGCTCCAGACTCCCACACATCTATTTCCATTTTATTCCAGGGCATCAGTGCCACTCACCTGGGATGTGGAGCTACAGCAGAACACCTTAGCAGTAGAGGATAAGAACAAGCTCAAGGAAGCCATTTTGCAAACTATCCCATATACACTAAGACCATATGGATGATGTGGATTTTCTGCCAGAGGAATACTAAACCATACTGGAGACCAATGACACTGATTTCTACTTTACCCAACACTGTTTCCAGCTTTACAGTCCCTCCAGTCTGACAATCCCTGGAGAGCACCACTCCATGCAGTACGACCACATCAGTGGCCTAAGTCCTACACACATTAAGAAGAAAAATGAGGTTAAATACCTTACTTCAAACATACTATGCAGACTGGCCTAATTTGGCACAAGCCATATTTCCCACTCCAAGCAGGCCTGAAGCTGGAATAGCAGAGAAACCCTGGCTATATACACCACATGCACTCAGCTAAAACTAGATGTCATTCACAGCTCAAGGTACTAGAGGGCTGTAAGCTGGAATAGAAGGTGAAGCATAAGACTTGAAAAGAGAAACAAGGGTGCTTATCTTCCTTCTCACTAGAAATATTTTTTCTATTAATGTTAATTACTGATATCAAAACACGATGTGTTTTTCACTGAGATGTATACTTCTTCACGCAATTCTCATTTCCTTAGAGATCTGCAAGTCTGATTCATCCCTATTATTTCCCTTTCAACACACTCATCCTACTTAAATCCCTGAGCCTTCATGTTATGGCCACTACAAACCAAAAAGCAGGATAAAAAAGCACTGACAGGCCACTCTCAGCACTGACCTCCACACAACCGATCTGGCAGTGAACTCTTGGCAGAGTCCAAACACATCTTACTCCACACACCAAGTACTTGAATTGGACATAAGCAAGCACCGGTTGCATGTGGCTACTTTTGTCAAGGGATCTTCTCATTGGGCAATGCAGGTCCTGCAAGAAGCTTATCTAATATAGAGCTGTTGTCTAATGTAGCTGCTGACAATTTGGTAGACAGCATATTGAATTATTAAGCTGATACCTTTACAGCAGTGGCTTTGGCAACATGCCTGTGCCTTGCACTTTCCAAGGAACACAGTTCAGTACTATTACCTACCTGTGATTTGAGGAATTCATACTCCTCTGTTCCATATGGGACACTCCGAAGAGAGGTGAGGTAGTCATAGGTGATAACTGCCGTCTGCAAATGAAACCAGAAATGTTGAACAAGCTCTGCAGTTATCAAAACAATAAGACATCTGTTAAGGAGAATGTATGCAGCTTAGGCTTCAAAGTTTACGATCCACAGTGAAGCCTGTGGTAACAGACCCATTAGTAAATCAAATGAAAATATTTCAATTTCAATGAATGCTTATAAAAAACAGTGCAGGGGCCACACTGATATGTAGCTATTAAAAATAAGCAACACTTGGCACTCCTATATTATCTTCTATTTGAGGAGCTCAAAGCATTTTCCTAATCTCTGCACAGCACCTTTCAGAGTGGGCTCCATTCTCAGTCCTCCATCTGGGGCTTCCACCATAAGGTCTGCTGCTAGTAACAGAGGCCATACAGACTCTGTTTGTGCCCCATCAGTTATCCCACACTGCATCTTCACACCTCCAAGCTGCCTAACCAGCTCACTCTGGGTAGATGGCTCAGCAGGGAACAGAATGACTGAAGACAAGCTCACAGTTCAGCACAAGCAGCAGTACTTTTGGGGATATTCAACTGCACAGAGGACCACAGGGCTAAAGGGTCAGATACCAATCACAAAATCACTATATGGGGATCCAGCTAAAGCTTGTTAGCTAGACACAACCACAGACAATGATATTAGATTCCTAAGTGCCTCAATGATTTCTGAAAACAGGTCTAGGGTATTCCACAATTCCTATGACTAAGGTTCCTCTCCTTCCATAGTCAGAACGCCAGTGAATGGAAGTGAAGCATACAGGTCGTGTTCGGACAGAGAGAAGGGAATGTACATCTGGAGGAGCCTGTCCACTAACCTGTCATTTGAACTTCAAGATCCTCGCCATGAAGAACCATTTGCATAACTTCCATCAAAAGCCAGTTTTCCTAAAATCTCCCTGAAGAGGTAGCATCCCATTCTGGCACAGGATACTAGCCCCATCTTTCATCAGAAACATGCCCAGGAAGGGTATAAAGTACAGCTGATGTATCATGAAAACCAGGGAGGCAAGGGAATCAAACCTGGTTTGAGACAAAGCCAGTGGAACTGATGATAGGGAAACACTCAAAAGCTCAGAAAAGCATCCAAGAGGGGACTGAGCTGGGAATCAGTTACAAACAGACACACTCCTTTCTTGTGGAGGTTAGGTTTCTCATGTTTCCTGTTTTCCAAATTGTAAACTGAGAATAGCAATTTTTTTTCCTGGCTTTTCAGGCTCTCTTGCCCCTGGTGAACTCAGGAGCCACATAGAGACCATTCAGAAGAAAAATTTTTCAAAGCATCTTCACAACCTCAAAGAAAACTTTGAAGTGGAGGGAGGTTCAAATCAGCCTTGCATGAAGGCTTGAGTTGTTTCTTATGTTATCTCTGGTCCACGAGGGTAATTATCACCTCCAACTTGAAAAGAAGCAGCTAACAGATTGGCCTGTATTACAGAGGAAGAGGGAATTAATTAAGCGGTTGCTAATTACATCGTAATCTTAAACACTAAATTAATATTATGATGATCCTGATAGGCAACTCTGACATTGCCAAATCCCTGCCATTGCCTAAGATGTATTCCAGTTACTGCACAGAATGTTCCTTCCACATAACCAAAACAACTGGGATACTCTCAAAGGAATATGGCAAACGCACAAGGGCTCTGCCAGGTTTCTAATTTTACCAGAACACAGAAACTCTCTGCAGCGTGATGCTGCCCACACCACGAACTTCGCTCTCATCCACGAGTGCTGTCATTCACATTACAGTGTGAGAATGAGGCTTGGAGATACAAAACAACCTACAAAGTCAAGCAGTCCCTCCCTTTACAAATGCCAGATTACTTTCATTATCTTGTATCCTATCCAGTGTCAAACATCCCAAAGACTTGGGCTTCACTTTGTATCAATGACGTCTCAACACCATACACTTCCACTGCTCCTAAACCTATCCTCAGATCTTAACAAGTCATGGTTCCCTCTGAATAGTTGTCTATCCATACATAACCAAGAGCCAGTTCTGTAAACTGAGGCTTAAAAAGAAATTTTCTGCTAGTGAGCTTCATCAAGTTTCTTATAGAGTCTGCAAAGAACTACTGAACCAGCATGCTTAAAATACAAGCCAACTGAAATCTTTCTAATCAAACTCAGATAAAATCTGTCTGGAGTCTCATAGTTACAGGTCAGGTTTCTTAATCCTCATGTGTTCTCATGGCTTCTCTTTCGTTTTGTTTTGCTTGCCATTCCATAACTGGTTTTAAATTTTTATGTCTGCTGCTACTGAACTTATTAGCTCTTAAGAATCACAGTCTCTTCATCACAGTCTGCTTTTGCCTGGCTATGGTCCAATGACTGAATAAAGTATCCAAGTAAGAGGCCTGGGCAGGTCTAGACTGAAGGACAGATACTTTAGGTCCATGTAGATGCCCCCAGTATCCAATACCGAAAATCACTTGTTTGATACAGAGTCTTATCTTTCATTTACAAAACCAGCAAGCCCTAAGCTGAGCTTCTTAAGTAGTAAACACATCTGCTCTACTGGCTTCTCCTGGTCCATAGCTAAGGAAGGACAGCAGTTCAGGCTGCCTGTGCTCTGATGACAGCTGACCTCTGACTGTCCAACAGGGAACAGGACCCAAACTGGGAAGGCAGAGGTCACTGGCACAGCAGGACTAAAGAATCTCTCAGAAGCAACCCAACCATATGCAGTCATATATAATGGAGGAAACACAGAATTCAAAGAGAGACAGAACATTCTTGTTTGAAAAGTACACAGACACACAGATTTAAACTCATGCTGCCTTGCAGAAGCCTGAGCACTGGTAACTTGTTTTTTGGGGTCACTGCTCGCAGCTATGGGTGCAGAACCCTCTAATGCACTCAAGAGCAGGGCCAGTGAAGCGCTTTACAGCCAATGACTTGTGACTTCCCTGAAGGCAGAGAACATGAAAATCAAGCATGTCTGTAGATTTGCCAGCATTTAAAGCAAAGAAAATCTCCTTTCCCCTACTTTCTATTCACCAGGAAAGTAATCTCTCACCATCGCTCAAAACACAGACCAACTGCACAGCTTCATACCTCTCACTTATTATTTTCTTAAACAGAAGATTGCCACAAAGCAGTGGCTTCAGAAAGACTGAGAAACAATGGTCAAGCAGGTAGAACTCAAGGACAGAATGGAGACCTCAAACAGCCTGAACAGAAGATTCTCCTCTAGCCACAATAAGCTGTATTCCCTCTCCATGCCTCAATTTTCTGTGCCTTAAAAGAGAAAGGGATGCTCCCTGTCACCTAGCAGCACTGCCTTATGGCTAGGGACAAAGCACGAAGCTTAGCACATATTAGGCAAGAAGATTACAGTTTGTATTTCTGCCCTCACTCTTTCAAAATAAACATTCATTTTTCACAATAGTTCATGATGCTGCATGCACATGGCACCTGAGCCAACCCACGGATCTTGTTTCTTATTGCATCTGCCCTCAGGAGCTGACTCCCTGTAAAACTCATTAATGAAGTGCTTAGAAGTCATAGAAAATGCAGACAGACAGCTGCTTACCACTGGGGGTCTGTAAATGATGGAGATTGTGGCCTGAAGTGACAGATGTATAATGCAACTGAGGTACAGGGAGACTGATATCCCCTCCAGAGTCTCTGCTCTCCATGTTCCTGGCTGCTCATGGATTCATCAGTGAATATCCGCAAGGAGAAGGCAGAAGCCTATTTGGCTGGCAGTCTCCATTCCCAGGTTTTCTGAGAAATATCAGTGATGCTAGGCAGATTTATTTTAATAGCTTTTATTTTACACATCTGGAAACCACTCCAACCTCAGAAGTATGTCATCTTCCACCCTCACTTTACTCAAAACACCAGTCCTTCTCTCCCCAGATCTCTCATACTAAGGGTCATAGGGCAATGGCTACCACTGTTTATCAATACAACAACCAGGATCCCTAAAAAAAAAAATGTTGCAGTTTAAAACATGGCATATGCAGAGAAGATGGTTTGAACTAAGCCACTGTGAAAGGCCACAGGAGATGGCTGACTTGGTGACTGACCTTGAAAGGTTGCTGATGAAGACGTGGGCCCAAAGTGAGCCCTTGCTCTAAAGGTCCCACCCTATCCAGGGAAGCAGAGACAGCTCTCTGCAGCCTAGTAGCTCCATTTGTTTCTTTCCAAAATGTGGAAACAACAGCTCTATTCCTTACATGCTTTCATGTCTCTTCTCCCCACTTGTCAAGAACTTGGAGAGCTAGCTCCCTATGGACCTTCTGACTTCCAGAGCCAGCTGCCAACTAGAAACACAGAGGGAATGCAAGAAATTGCAAGTTCTTGTGAACTTCAATTCCCTTAACCATCTATGAATCTTCCTGCACATTACTATGGTAAAACTTACTGTGGCAATGGCTCGGCCCACACGAACAATTCCAAAATCATTAGGATCCAGGAACTTGTTTCCATACATATAGATGCCAGAAGCAGCTGCTGTCAATGAGGCAAGTTTCAAAGCCCTTCCTGCCATGACTGCTGAACCCTGCAAGACACAAAACAGCAACTGTAACATCTAATAAGGACTTAGTGATCTGATGCCTACAGCCCCAAAGGACCTGACAATCCAAGTTTTAATTGCTCCTTTCCTAATGACACATTGCTAGCACTGCCCCCAGCCGAGAGCTCAAACAATCACCCAGCAACTGAACGTAAGCCCTTCATTGCTATTCCTAACTCAACAGTGTCTATGGGACACAAATCCAGAAGTAACTGCTAGACCTTGTGCATCCACAACACAACATTTGTTCAGGGTCCCAAAAGCTTTTCAAGGAGAAACAGGGGGACAGAGAGAAGGCAGCATGAGATCATCAAAAGTCAATTCTGATCCTAGCAATAGGCCCCTTCTTCAACGCAAATTCTTGAAAATACCACAGCATAGGCAGACTGCAAGGGGATCACAGAAGATATAAAAAAGCAGGGTTTAAAAAGAGCTCTTGCAACATGAAGAGCACACAAAACTTGTTAGAAACTCTGCCAGGCTAGTTCTAAAAGCTCCTCACTGCTGAAAAGGGGTATAGGAAGAGGCCATGCATCCCAGGTGGTTGTGTGTGACTCCAGCAGTCAGAGAGTAACACGTAATGCAGGGGATAGGGGACCTGATCAGAGGGACCCAGCAAGATTTGTTTTCTCATAATCATTGTCCCGTTCAAGTGCCAGTTCCTGCAGAACAGACATCTGCAGGAATTAACAGCCTATTCCTGGCTCTGTCATAGGCCCAGTACAGGCCTGAAGTGAGACACTTCCAGATCACTTTCTCTCTGGGAGACAAGGGTGGGGATTGAACATTTCCTACATTACACATTTTGAATCACTACTTTCATTGTTTGCAGTACATAAAGTAGTGTAAACGTAACTCGTTACATGTAATATATATATATTACATTTTTTATGTCACCTTAAAGGATTCAGACATGAAAAAAAATTACAAATTAGGTACATTTTTCTTTCCTTTTCCTATGGGTGGTATTGGACATAAAATATGGCTGACCATTCTTTCTGCTTGTACCACAAATCAAAAGGCACGGTCATCTACACTGCAAGCTCTCAAGAGCACCCTTGACAGAGTGTGGGCTCTTACCCCATCAAGATGAAGTCCTCTAATTCTCCCACTCCTAGATTGATTGAGAAACTTTCCTACTTCTCATTGCAAAGCTTTAACAGGGTCACTCTGGCTTCTGCTTTTTCTCTTGGAAGCCTTGTAACCAAAAAACATGTGGTGACACAGGTCAAGTCTTTCAAAAAGAGTTCACAAGAACACAATCAGTGAAATAAGATAATCTAACACAAGAGACCTCTGTGTACAAACCTTAGCCAAACTTTATTGTTTCCTTTTATTTTCTTACAAGCCCTAGGTAACTGTGAGGCAGAAAAGCTGACACATATTCTGTCAATGCCTGTCAGAGCTGCCTGCAGCACCCCAGCTTTTTCTCCTGTCAGAATAGGTAGATGACTGACCAGGACTCCTTTGAATCTACGATCAGACTCAAGAGAAAATAATCCTGGACCCTTCACAGCAGCAAAATGAACACGCACATCCCAAAAAAAAGCTGCCTTTCTCCCCATGCCTCAGTGGAATTCTAGAAATTTTGGGGCTTTATCCTGGAGGGCCAATCTCTTATGTTACAGACATCTCTTGTATCCTCCATCACCTTAAAAAATAACTTTATGCAATGTGTTTTAATTAAACCATTTCTGATCATTGTATGTTTCTGTAAAATTTAATTTATTGAAAAGTGAAAGGTGCAGTGACATTTTTTTAACCCACAAAATGTGCCTCTCTTTTTCATTATTTTTCGTTCGCTTTCTCAATTACTAAAAGAACATTTTATTGAGAGCAAAATGCAAGTCCATCTGTTCTTACATCTTATTTCTACCTGAAGGTATAATTTGCAGTTTGTGACATCACATCTATTGCCATATCCACCAGCTGTACGTCACGAACAGAAGATGGGAACTTTAGGTAGCAAATAAACAGGCAGAGCAGCTAAATTCTTCAGCAAGAAAGTTCCTGCTTTCATGCTTAACGCGTTGTACCAATAAAAAGGGAATAATTAAACCCCCTCCAATATAAGCTACATAAATGGAATTGTCAGAAATAAATTGTATTTCACAGTTTTGCATAAGGTGTCGAGAAGCCTTTTCCATGTAAATGAGCCATTACGACACCCCTAGGGGTATCTTAAGGACCCTGTCAGCTGTGAAACACGCCTCGGGATGTCACTACCTCCCGTTATTAAGCCCTGCGTTGATGGATCACCTCTAGCTTTCCTTTCACCTCCGTGAAGTGGCACGTTTGACTTTCACACAACTTCGCACACGTGAGGCTCCCTTGCCTTCCAGCCGGGCTTCTATTCCCGCCAGGGGCAGCCGGCACGGTGCCGGCTCCCTGCGGGAAGGTGACCCCACCGCCACTTGCTCCGGCCCGTACCCTGTGCCGAGGCCGGGGGAGCGGCGGGGAGCACCGACGGCCCCGAGGGCAGCGGGGTCCCGCACCCACCGCCCCCAGAGCCCCGCACAGGCCGCGTCCGCCCCCGCGCCCGGGGTGTGCCCGTGAAGGACACGAGGAGCTGGCGCCGGCTGCTCTCGGTTCTCCTTCAGGAGCCCTGGGCCGGGCTGGGCCTCCTCCAGCAGCGCCCGCGCCCCGCGCCGCTCCCGCTCGCATGAACAGCCCCGACCCCGCCGAGCCCCGCGACAGCCGGGGCCCTGCCCGCGGGGCCGCGCCTACGGGGGCAATCGCTGCTGGGCCTGGAGCCCCCTGCCCCGCGGAGGGGCCGAACCGGGCCGAGGCGGCCGCGCGGGTAGCTCGGGCTATGCGGGGGAGCCGCGCCCTGACGCGCCCGCTCCGGCCGCTCCGCCGGCGCTCGGAGCGCCACTTACCGCCTCGCCGGCACTTCAACTCGAGCGCCCCGCGCCGCTCCCCCTCCACCCCGCACACGGTACCGCCCGGCCCGCGCGGCACGCCGGGAAATGTAGTGTCCGACCGCGGCTGCTCGGAGAGACGCGAGCGCGGCGGGACTGCGAGGGGCGGGCCCTGGGTCAGCCCACGGCGGAGCGGCGGGGGGAGCGCCGGACCTCGGGCAGCGCTCACTCCTCCGCCCCCGCCGCGGGGGAGCGCGCTGCTCACAGCCCGGCTTGTAGTTTTACGACCTGCTCCAGTTCGGGAACAGCAGGGTAACGCAATCCCCGTCCGTCAGGGGGGCTCCCAGCCTGGCACGGCTGCCCAGAAAACGCGTCTTCTGCACTCTTAAAAAATCTCAGACTTTAGGATATTTCAATTGGTTTTCCATGGTTTCTCACTGAAAGCTCTGCAGCAAGGAGAAGGTTTGTGAATATATATATATATATATATATATACATGCATATATCAGAAATCATGAGAGAAGGTAGAAACGCCAAACTCAGAACACTTCTTTTGCACATCTGTGAGAGGTGCTGGGGAGGCACTGATGTTTTTATCGACGAGAAACCAGAACTGCTCCTTGATGAAAGGTGTGGGTTTGACCTTGGCACTATGAATATTTTATTTTGTGAGTCTGAATATTGCACCACATCAAGGCTGGGTGTGAGTATGTGAGTATAGTCATCTATGCAGCCATAATAGCACGTGGGCTGACAACACCATGTCTGCTCCTGGTGCTGAGGGGAGTGCTCTCATGCGCTTGCCAGTGGGGTTCTGGTGACAAGATTTACAATACTCGTCATGCTCCTGCTGAACACAAACCAAATGTTGTCCATCATGTGGTCAGATCCCCAAGCAGTATTAAGGTGACAGCATAACCTATGCAGTTATACTGATCTTTGGTCATTCAGTGAAGTGCATACATGGCTTACTAATACCAGCTTATGCTTAAGGATATTCCAAAGGCCAAAGAGATGTGTATCAAAAATATCTCAGAAACTGCTGTTCTCCATCCAAGAGAATGATCCAGTAAAACAACTGTGTTCATCAAGGATAGAATAGCCGTTGGCAACTAGGAAAATAATTGCAGAATGAAAGAAAAAACATTCTCTGCAGCTAATCTTCAGCTCCTTACTATAAGAAATGAAAATGGTAATAAATTTTATCATATTCAAGTTTCAGTGCAAAACCAATCTCTCCATCAAAGTCTTCCTGCAATAAAGATTACAATAAAAGAAAGAAAGAACAACCATAGAATGAAAAATATTGCTGAATCATCATAAATAATGTAAAAGGTTCTTATTCTCTGGAGCAAATACGTACCTTGATAGTCACCCACTTGAAACTTGGCATTTATGATTGAACTTTTCTCCCACTGTGAAAAGAAGGAAACGCAATGTTGTTTCCAGTCAGTATCCTTCTGATAATTCAATAATGCAATTCAATAATGCCTGGGAACCCATGACGGAAGTATTTGGGACAGAGTTAAGGACACAGCTACCAAAATAAATTCTTAATACTTTAAAAGGATGCCAGAGACCAAAACCAGAATGAGATCAAAAGGTTCTTAATAATTCTTTGAGAATTATTGTTTCCATCAGGATTCTGGAAACACTGAAAAAAATCAAGGAAAGCATCACCACATTGCATTTCTATTCATGCTTGCATGCAGTTGCATCCAAAAGGATAGAAACAGGAGAAAAAAAGGATCTAGGAATGCTTGAAGCAAAAGGTCTCAGCTTCTAAAAGGAATAAAACACGACATTGGATTCAGGGAAAGGTTCTGATGACAAGACTCTCTTCCAAGATGAATAGCTTTTTCATCCAAACTTCTGTGGAAAGTGCTATAAAGGTAACTTTGTCTACCTTCTCTCTGGCTGTGGGACAATGGTATATTAAATATTTTCCTAAAAGATTGACATAATAATGGGAATATTTGCTGGGGTACCTATATTTGATTTGTGTGGCAAGGTTTTGGTACTGGGGGAGGGGGCTACGGGATTGGCTTCTGTGAGAAGCTGCCAGAAGCCTTCCCCATGTCCAACAGAGCCAATGCCAGCCAGCTCCAAGGTGGATCCATTGCTGGCCAAGGCTGAGCCCATCACTGATGGTAGTAGTGCCTCTGTAATAACATTTATGAAGGAGAAGAAGTTATTGTGCAGAGGTAATTGTGCTCAGAGAAGAGTGAGAATATGTGAAGGGAACAGCTCTGCAGACACCAAGATCATTGAAGAAGGAGGGGGAGGAGGTGCTTCAGGCACTGGAGCTGAGGTTTCCCTGCAGTCCGTGGTGCAGACCATGGTGAGGCAGCTGTGCCCCTGCAGCCCATGGAAGTCCATGGTGGAGCAGAGATCCACTTATAGCCTGTGGAGGATGCAAGTGATGCCCAAAGGAGGCTGTGACCCCCTGGGTAGCCCACACTGAAGCAGGCTCCTTGGAGGACCTGTGGATCCGTAGAGAGAGGAGTCTATGCTAAAGCAGGTTTGCTGACAGGACCTGTGACCCTGTAGGGCCCATGCTGCAACAGTTCATGAAGGTTTGTAGCCTATGGGAATGGCTCATGTTGGAGCAGAGGAAGAATGTGAGGAGTTCTAGTCCTATGGAGAAAGGAACAGCAGAGACAATGTGGTGAACTGACCATAATCCTCATTTCCTACCACCCTGCACTTGTGCAGGAGGGGAAATAGACAAAATTGGGAGTGAAGTTCAGCCCAGAAAGAAGAGAGGGTTGGGGAAGCTGTTTTTTTAAATTTGGGGTTATTTCTCATTATCCTACTCTGTTCTGATTGGTAATAAATTCAATTATTTTCCCAAATTGAATCTGTTTTGCCTGTGACAATAGTTAGTGAGTGATCTCTCCCTGTCCTTGTCTCAACCTATGAGGCTTTCATTATTTTCTCTCCCTGTCGAGCTGAGGAAGGGAGTGACAGGGCAGCTTTGGTGGGCACCTGGCATCCAGGCAGGGCCAACCTGCCACAGTACCCCTCTTGTTTCCATCTGGCTTCACTTCACTTTTGTTTTCCCTACTTGAACTCTGTGGCAGACCTTAACATAAATACGTGCACAGTATTGGCTTCCTGCTAAATGCCATCTCTAAGAACCAAAGCAGCTACAAATTACGAAGGGTGGATTACCCTACCAGCATGCTGAGGATACAGGGCCCACATGGCCAGTTGCTGCATCAGCCATATGATGACTAAACTGGCTACGATCCTTAAAGTTTCTTTCCCTTCTAGGACAGATGGCAGCTTTTGAACTGATGCAGGGCAGTGAAGCATCGCAGCTTAGTCTTGGACCATTACCAGTTTGTGTAGAAAAGACTGTTTGTTGGAAGGAAGCTTCACAGTTTAGAGGGAAAAGAGGAAGAAAATACAGTTAGGGAGATGTGCACCCAATGTACTGTTGAGAAAATGAGAAACAAATGCTGACTAAAAATGTATTAACCAACCTGAATCAAATAATTAAAAAATCTTAGAAGTACGGTGGAAAGGTCCTGTGTCTACTCAAGCTTGTGGAAGTTTTGCTATGGATTTTTGTGTTTGCAAATTCCACAGCTCAGGATGATACTGGGCGTAACAGTGGGATAGCCATTTAAAGCTACTGTGCTACTGCACATAAAAGGCAAAAATACAGACAGTAACCGCAGAACAACCACTGATTCCTGACCACAGCCCAGTGCTTTTACTCGGGATGCTTAAAAGACTGCTGCCCAGGCTATCAATCCCCTGCTCTAACCTCTAGATCCCACGTATTGGCAGCATTCCCAGCAAAGGGGGCAGGTCAGCATCTGATTTTTGCTGGCCTCCCCTGGAAAAGCTATGGGAGGTTGCTTCAGATTAATTTTGTTCCTTGCAGCTCTCAGTTAAACAGGCTGACACCAGGTCTGCTGCAAAGAGGGAACTAAAAAAGAGGCTTTTGTAGCATAACAATGCCATGTGCTGATGTGCAGTGAGCAATTACGTAACCAATGCTAAATCTTTCTATAATTAGAACAAGCACCTAGTTAGAGTGATCAGAGCTCTTTTGTGTGAGCCTACACAGCAAGAAAAACCTTGGCTTGAAAGAAAGATGCTGGCTTGATTTCCCTTTCCTTTCCAAGTGGTGAATAAATTAAATCTCAGATTACCCCAAATTGCTGTGAAAGACAGACAGTGAAAAGCGTTTCCTTTTCATTCTTGTTGAAGACATTTGCATCCCAGGTGTGAATCTCATGAAATGCAGATACAAACTGAAAGATTCTGCCTCTCTGCCCCAAGCACAGGAGCTGGAAGAGCAGCCATACAGCCTGAAGAAAGGACAGAAGGTCAGCATCAGCCCTCCCTATGGAGAATCAATCTCTTTTTTACATTCGCTTAGATGAAAAACATGGCAAGATATCTGGAAAGGCTCACTTATACCAGACATTCCTCACGTACACAGAGGAGGCCAGGGAAAAGAGATCAAAACAGTCCCAGATCCTATGATTTTATGGACCCAGAGAATTAGCTGACGAGGTATGAAACAGTATGTTGAGAAAATGTTACCAGCACAGTGGGAAGAACAGTTTGACCCAGCTGTTCTTTTCTCACTCTTCTGATCTGTCCCTCCATTCTATGGATGGTCAGCAATACAAATATTGAGGGAGATCTATCTTCTACAGCTGTAAACAAATTCAGCTGTAAAAGTTACCATAGCAATGCCAGTTCATACAAATTGAAGATCTGGCAGGTAGGATTGCTACTGCTAGAGATCTGTACTCCTCAAATATTTTCTGATTCATATCTTATCAGGTCACCAGAAGAAATATTACATATCTTTACAGGTCACCAGAAGAAATATTACAAATTCCTCTGTATAAGGGTTGACAGATGTGCAAATCAACATGGGAGACAGGAAATACAGTAACCTACCTGGAATTAATTCCAGAAGATAGACTGACATACTCTCATAGGTTTTCTGCTAAGCCAAACCTGCCCCCATTTTCAGTCCAACGTAAATGAAAATTGACAGGTTTTGCCTTTGTATCAGCAACAGAAAGCCCAGAGCTGACACTGGAAGCCATAAAATTTTAGAATAGCATCTTCTTACCAATCATACAGTACAGAGCCAATATTTGGATAAGACTTCTCTCAACAGGAACATGTCCATTGCCCAAGTTCATTCAGTCCTTGTGAGTCAGTAATGATCAAAGTCGAAGTGTGACAACAGAAAGTGTTGTGCTGTTTGGAGAAATGGGCTTTAGGTGAGAAGCAAAATCTACTTCTACTTGTGTTTTGTTCCCTCAAGGCCATTGCTGACCACTGTTGAGCAGTATCGGTTTAGACAATTTCATGCCACCTCCATGCCTTCTGTCATCCTTTCTGTGGGCAAAAAAATTCCCCTTACTTTTTTTGCTTACTTAAAGTTTTGGTGACTAAAGGATACTCCATTATTTCATTGGGAAGTATCAGTGTGTGAAAAGATGTTTATCAGCTGGGAACGGAATGCTTCCAAAATGTTTGCAAAGCACCATGGAGCCTGTGGAGTTTTACAGAAGTGCATGAGAACATTTTTGCCTCTCTGAGAAAGTTGAGCTTTCTACAAAGTACAACAAATAACAGAAATTAAACCAGCCTCCATTTCAGTCATTTCAGAAAACACAGATGTGACTTGAGGAATTTAAAGGTTTTTTTACGAAAGCACTAATAGACCTTCTGATCTTTTTCCCCCAGCTATAATTATTCCTTCTGAGTGCTGCCTGTAATCTCTAAGGGAATGAGAAGTGCAGGGGTCACTGATGTGGCTGAACCTTTCCATCTAGGTAAATCTCCTCATTTTCACTGTTTAGCATCCTAGCTGTGGCACAATTCATGCCTTGGGTTAAGAAGTGCCATTTATTTTGATAATTTTTATCCCACAATGTGCAGGAACTGTTCGGCATACAGATATGTGGTATTAACAATAGCTTATTCCATTACTTTGTATTGTCGTCTTCATTTGTTACAAGATATTTCATGAACCATTTAATTCTGCCTTTGCAAATGTGAAAAAATGCTGAAGTAGATAAAAAAAGGTGCAGAGGATATAATACCCTAAATCTACCCCAAAAGACTCCTTGGAATTCATCAGAAATATGTTGTTAAAACCAGCTGTTTATGTTCCTAAAACCACCTAAAAATGTTCCTGCTTACAGCCATGCCAAGGATTACGAAAGACCTCTGCAGAGTCTGAACTCCTTACTCACCGTAACAAGGATCACTTTGACGTGATCATTTTGTGAGAAGAGATGCGTGTGGAAACCTGGTATCATTGTTGTCCAGAAGTTGCTGATGAAAATGGTGAGCAGGAGAAGTCCTAGCGTCCCTTCCTCTGTAACTTCCTCAGAAATATCCTTACACAGCATTGATCCAGTGCCAATGGTTCCTTTGCTTTTTAAAATGCCAGCCAGTTCTCTACCCAGGTGGCACAGGACTTTGAGTGTTGCATAGTGCTAATTCTTTAATTAAAACATCATCAGAAGCAATGAGAGGTGTACCAGGTCAAGGAACATTATATGAGTAATTTATTTGTTCTGGTAGCTCACCTAACATAAAAAAATAAATTGCTGCCTCATTTCAAGAAGAAAATGGGGGAAAAAAAACACCAAAAAACCAACAACGAACCAAAACACCATTCTATGTAACAGCAACAACAGAAAAGTATTAGATCAGAAATTAAACACATTCTGGTTTTAAGAATTTCCCCAGTTTCAAAAAAGGAAGCAAATTCAGACTATAATTGGCCAAGAAACGTTGCTTTACACCAAAGTTTGAATAGTTTATTTTGCAAGTGTTAAAAAAGATTCAAACTCTCCAAACTTCTTACAGTTTTTGAGTATAAAACTTCTCAGATATTTTTTTCCAGTAAACATTTTTGACCAATTAAACCATATATGTAGGCATTTAGGTTTAATATGTGATAGGTAAGGCAGAGCAGGGACAAGAAGTTATTCACAGCTGGATTTGTAGCACTTGCATAAAATAAAGACTGTGATATTTTTACAGAGCCATATGGTATTGAATAAGCTTATACAGCCCCTTTTCACCATATGGTCCACTCTATCCTGGGCTAAGAGCCTTTCACAAGCTCAACATAAGCCAAGTCAGACATCAAAATCAAACCACAAAAAAACAAAGTTTCAAGGGGAAAAAAAGAATGTATTCAAAAGAAGCAGTGTTGCTTGTAGCCAGACAGCTGTAAATGTCTGCAAGCATCTAGAACTCACTGTCCACAGTGAGAAAGGATGTGCACAGTTTTCAGAATAAGCTGTGAAACTGAGGAAACAAAAAGAGCACCTTAATGCAGGAGCTGAAGCAGATTGCTCACTTACAATTTTACCTGCAAACAGCAAATTTGTATCGTGGCTGTCATATAAACTGCGTTGTGAAATAGCTCACAAAGTTGTATATTTGCCATATAGGATTAAATACCTCACATCAAAGGAAGAAGGAGAAATATTAAAGTAGGAGGGAAAAAATGTAATTTTTCCACAGAGACAGAAGCCCTGGCAACTTTTGATGGGGAGCAGAGGCTCCTGAATCAGGAGGCAATATTGCCAGATGTGACAACAGCAATTCTGTTACTAAATGATTGACAGAAATGGATAAAAGAGATGACAGATGAGTTTTGCTCAGGAAAATTATTGATAAATGGTATGTGTCAAACTCTTGTATCTTTAGCTTTGTCTAAAGTGCTCATAAGAGGCCAGCTGTCTCAGAGAGAAGGGGAAGTATCTGTCATTCACAGAGGTGATGACAGAGCTGCTGTCACCACAATGCTAAGCCAAAGTCTGATTCCCATTGGAGATGATGAGTTTTGGTATGGCAAGACTGCAAGAGGACTGCCCTTACCTTCCTCCAAATCTCCCCTCAACTAGAAATTGTAGCAGATTAATTTAGCCTGCAGGACTAGTCTGCCCTGCAGGTTAGATGATGAGACAGACAAATCAACTAAAGACTGCAAGACAGACATTTACTCTGCCTTGTCATCTTCCTGTCTCTTACTATATGATTTTTTTAATTTCCAATAGACCGTGTTTGTGTCTTTAATCATTCTACTCTTTTGTTCTCTGTCTGGCTTAGTGTTTCTCAGCTACATGAACTGTGCCTGGACCAGTGGTACTCTTCTCCTTTTGATTCACTAGATGGGATGCAGTGATGGCAGTTACTAATTAATAACTAAATGTCTTTGGTTACGTATGGTGACATACACTGTCCCTTCAACACAAATAGCAACTTGTCCATGTAAAGCTCCACCTAGTTCCCATCTATTACAACACCCTGAGAAGTTTTTCCATATTCCAAGTTTTAATTATCCTCTAGAGAGTTCATTTCTTGATTTAAAGAAAAACTCCTGCGGAACATAAAAATGCCCATTTGAGATAGGCAACTCCTGGTATTTAATGCAGAAGCTTTTATTTTAAATCAATATGTTTTATTCTGCTTTCAATGTCTCTTCTTCCCTTCTTTCCCATGTCCTAATTCAATGATTTCCAAGTAGCAGATATCAGAATAAGAAATTTTATTCCAATCCATTTGCTCTGTGTGTCCTGCTTTTCACTTGGCCACCTTCATCTGGATGAACTGTGAAGTCACTGACCTTGCTGGAGGCTGAGCAGGACAGGAACGCTGACCATGAACGCTGACCGGGATCGCCAAAAGGAATACACGGGGGTCTTGTCAAACTACACTTCCCAGGATTCCTTGCGGCCAGTCCGCTCTTGCACGCCGCTATGTGAGTGACGTCACAAGCCTACGGCTCCCAGGGCCGCGCTGCGGGTCCGGCGCATGCGGAGCTGCCCCTTGGCTGTCGCGGCTGCGGAGCGCTCGGCGGAGGCCAAGATGGCGCTCACCAGGTGGGTCCGCAGGCCCGGCCGGGCCCTGATGGTGCCGCGCCCCCCGCCCGGCCCGGGGCTCCTCCGCCTGGCCCGAGGCTCCCCCGCCGCGCTGCGGGGCTCCGCCGGCGGGAGGGGCCGTGCGGCCGCGGCCTCTCCTGGGCAGTGAGCCCGCCGGCCGGGCCGGGGCCGCGGGGAGGGCCTGGGAGGGCCGCCTCGCCCTGCCCCGGCGGGAGAGGGTGTTCGATGGTGCCGTTGGTTGGGGGCTCAGCCTCCTTCGCGTGGTCCCGGCGTGAGGAAGGAGCCCCTCAGCCTCTGTCGGGTCCGTGAGGTTTTGTTGGGGTTCTCTCACGGATTCGGAGGGCGAGCGGTCTTTGTTGCGAGTTGCCGTGTCCCTCGCAGGGCTCTGGAGTGCAGCTCCAGTGGCTACCCCGGAATGCCGAGTTTCTCTGTGCGCTTCTTTAGTAAATGCGCAGAAGGACTCCGTAGACCGGACGAACTGAAAAACGGGAAGTCAAGGAATTGGGGTTCGAGTTGTTGTGTTTGGCTGGGAGGTGTCAGGCGCTGAGGGGATGGTTGTTGGCAGATTTCTCTGAGAGTGTTTGCTTTGAGAAAAGGGAGAGTCCTTGCGTCTAGGGCGGTTTTATTTTCTTCTCCGAAACGTGGAAAGAGCAGACGGTGGTATGTCATTCCTATGGGAGAACAGGCATAGTCACACTCCTGTTGAAACACAATGTGAATGTGGATTAATTAAGCATTAGTTTTTATAGCAGTCTTCCAGAATGCTGGGAAAGCACACGTCGCTTTTCCCCCTGTAATTTCAGAAGTTACTGCTCTCAGGTTTAGGAGTGTAATGCTCAAGTTCCATAAATAATTTTTTAATCTCCTGAGAGTGATTGTAGAGAAAGTAAGGACTTTAAAAGAAGTTGGTTCAAGCATAATTGAGTGTCACTGAATGAAGTTATCAGAATTAACTTTGTATCTGTTTCTCTTTTGGCATCCATCTGTGGACGTGCAGTTTTTTGCCAGCTCCAACCCAGCTGTCCCAGGACCAGCTAGAACTAGAAGAAAGAGCTAGAGCTCAAAGATCCAGGCAGACTGCTCTGGTCTCATCCCGAAGGGAACCTCCACCCTACGGGTACCGGAAAGGATGGATACCACGAGTGCTAGAGGTAAATATTTAAATTCATACTGCAGATGTGTGTCCGTGATGGGGGAAAAAGTATATTTTCTGGAGTAGAAATAAACTCTGAGCACAGAATTGTGCAAAGTCTTATCATGTGCAGCGTTTTCAAGACTTCTTGATATATTCTTGTGTTGGAGGAGGTTCTAATTCATCAGGTTACTTAAAACATGTGGTGGTAAACAGGATGTTCTAAGGATTCTTTCCTTCAGAAATGGTTGCATTGTAATAAGGAAATAGGTCTGTGGTCCTTTCGATTTTTAATCTCTGAATGCACAGGTCCTCTGAGAAGGACATCTATGTTGTTCCTCTGTCACTGTTTATTAAATACATCTTCCAGATTATAGCTTGAATAAGTGAACACATGTATCACACTCTTATCTCTTCTGTTCAAAAAGAGAGCTGCTGTTGGGGGCCAAAATTGGTACAGTTTGAAGGAAACTTGAAAATTAGTCAGATGTGTGTTGTTTAAGAGGGTTTTGGACAATATTGTGTGTCATTAGCTGTAATCTGTGCCAGTGTAATGGAAATTCAACTGGAACTGTTAAAAAGTAGAAGGGAAAATACAGATGTATAGCTCTGATTACAAAACTGGTTTAATATAAGCTCTCACTGTGAGCCAGAAAAACCTTGCAGTCTTTGAAATGATTCTTGAGAGTAATATCTGAGACCTGCGCTGATGAGTCACAGGCCAATGCTCTTGGGACCAGGCACACTGTTGAGGTTTAATTAAAGTATTTCATGTATGATCCTACATTGTTCCCAAATACCATCATTTCATGAGCTTGTAACAGCATTACCCTCATTTATGTTTGAGTCCCATTTTTTTTAAAGATGGATCCAACACTGTTCCATGGTGATCCATGTATTTCAAAGAGTAGTTCCAGTGGTTCTCTGAAAGAAAACATTCTTATGTGGGTTCAGCATTTAGTTAACTATTAAGATGTTAAAAACTATACCCAGTAGGGTAAGGTTCCCTTCCTACACTGTTGATTACCAAAGTTAAGATTTTAATGCTTATTCTTTCTAAATGTTAGTAAAAGAATTTTTTAAGAAGTCAGGTGATGAAGCTCTGTGAAGAGTTTCTGTCATCACTGGGCCACAAATTCATACATGTCCCAGAAAGACTGTTAAGGGCTCCTTTTGTACTTCATAAACAAATGAAAATTCAAGAGCAGTAAATAGATTCAAAGCATAACTTTTGTCCAGTGATCTTGGAATGCCAGTGTTGGAAAAAAAAAAAACAACTGTTCTTGATATGTCAAGAATTATGAAAAAAAAAAAAAAAAGGAGGCATGACTGACACTTCTTGTGGCCAGTACTTTAACAACTAATTGTTGAATGTGGGACATCAGTGAAAAACTTTAAATAACTGAAACTGTGTTTCAAGGATGGCAGAAGCATACTGTCCCTGTTTGGAAGTGTTCTGTTCAGTCATTTCCATCCTCAGTCCGCTCTTTGTCCCAGTGGTTGTGGTGAACATGGAGGGAGATCCATCTGCCTGAGACACACATGCTTCTTCTTTGATCTGTTTTGTTACCAGACTCCACAGAAACAGTGCTGTTGCAACAGAGGAAGGGGGAGATGCTTGTGCTGCTTTAAGCAAGTGCTTCCTCCAAAGAATTATTGAAACTGTAGCCTGAAGTTGTTTTATGAATAGTACCGATATTGTGTGCATCCTCGGTATTACTGAGCCAGGATGGTCTGTCTTAAGGGGTCTTTTGGTTTTCTGTTTATTAAATGCTTTTAAACCAATGTTTTGTAGGAGAGGGGAAGTAAAGTGTAAGAATGTTGGGTTGTTGGGTGCTGGCCCAGTTTTCACTACATTTACATGTCAAAATAAGGAAATGTTTGGCATTTGTACCATTGTAAAGCTTTGAAAGGAATGCAATGCCTTTTTATCTTGTTCACTTCATTATGGTGTGACAAGCAAAAAATAACCAGCAGAAATCTTCATAAAAAATGTTGCTCTTGTAATTTTAGTATCCGCAGTTGCTTTATTGCAGAAGGTAAATTTTTGAAGTTCTAATTAATAACTCACATGTGAGTTAAATACTCAATTTCATATTGTCTGTAGCACAGTGTTGCCTGCACATTTCCCATCCATGCAAATATGATACCTTTTTTTTTTTTTGTCTTTTGGACGTTCACTACTTTTTTCTTTTCTGTAGGATTTTGGAGATGGGGGTGCTTTCCCAGAAATTCACGTGGCTCAATACCCATTGGATATGGGCCGAAAGAAGAAAATGTCCAATGCTTTGGCTGTTCAGGTGGATGCAGAAGGAAAAATAAAATACGATGCAATTGCTCGACAAGGACAATCGAAGGACAAGGTAATATTTCTTCACATATCTGACTGGCAGGGATACTTGGAAAAGTTGTATGTACACATTGCTGTACTTAAACTCATTGGTCTGGCATTAGCCAGACAGACTGCATTCTCTTCTCTTAAAGAACTGAAATAATTTCAGATAGAAATTATGATCTTTTCTGTAATGGAATTACAGATAAGGCAAAAATGGTGAGAGTCTCTACACAGAACTTGATGGCTTAGCAGTTTTCATTAGCGAGCTTTCCAATGAAGGCAAGAAACTGAAAACAGATTTGCAGCCTCATTTCAGCATAGAGAGAGAGAGGGCAAAAAAACAGAAAACACAGTTCAGCTTTCAGAACACTGCATCTTGTATCTCACTGATTTCACATGTGATGCTTTTGGCTGTTTGAAGTGTTGTTTGGTGCTCTTTTTTTGTTATTGTTGTTTAATTGCAGCAGAAAGTATTGCCAGTGGTGATACTCCAAAAGTTTTGTGCTGAGATCAGTAATGGTAAGATTCTTATTCAGTCTAATGGGAACCAACTTCAATTTCCTGTATACAGTAGCATTTCTAAAAACTAAGAGCTGACACTTGAGGTCTCCTAAGTCTACTTTGAGGAGTATTTACATCTGCCTTTTCAAATGTAACCAAGTGGACTACATTAGACTTCAATTCTCTTAAGCAGGTGTTGGAGGCTGGAAAACTGCTGAGGCATGACCAAGTGTATGACCAGCTGCTTGTTCCAGCAAGCATCTCCTGTAAAAAATAGGATAACCCAAAGAAAGTCTTAACAGAGTGTTAACTGCTGCGAGTATTTTAGTTAATAGATATGAATAGTTGTTTTCAAAATAATTGGACTTCTCACACTTTTAATTTAGGATGCCTTGCAAAGCTTATGGATATGTAATATGCCCTGTGTCTTACGGCAGCTCAGGAAGGGAGAAAATCAAAATATAAAGTTTACCTCGCAAACCAAAAATAGAGGCAACATTCTAAGTATATCAGGCAAAATATTTATTTTTAACAGATAATTTTTTGTTGTTTTATATTGACTCTATAGCCAATAAGATTTTATTTATTTATATATTTAACTGACACTGTTGAGTGTCAAAAAATTGTCTCATCTTGTTTATCCTCATCCTGTGCCTCATATGTTACTGCAATACTTATGAAAAAAATGAGTGCAAATTGGACTCCATGCTGTCATGTGGAAGAAAGTAGTTAGACTAAACAAACAACAGCAGTGGCAATATTTTTATTGAGAGAACTTTTATCGGAGTTCCATCACACTTTATCTAATGTCTGGAATTATCTGTCAAGAGGAAGGTTCAGATTATATTTGAAGAGTTTTGTGACTAGATATTTGATACTTCATACTAAATAGAAATGTTACTTTTTCCAAAGCATAAAAATAATTTGAAACAGATAAGTAGACAAGAAATAATAATCACACCACTTTTGGTTAAGCTGCAGGTCAAATAATAAAAAAAAATAGTGTAGTTAACTTCTAATTTTTTACAACTTGTCAAATGCATCTTTATTTACTTGTAGGATTGTTTTGAATTTGCATGTAATAGAACTGTTCAGATTGGAATCTATGTTTGAAAAATAACTAGATATGATAGTAGGCTTGAGGCAAAAGTGACTACAATCTTTTGCTGTGCCTTATTTGGTTCAGAGTTGGGAAAATACTTAAAACAGAGTTCAATTTAAGCTGTTAACATTTTTATATTTGATTCATGAAGATCTGCACCAGCATTCATTAACTTTCCATATGGCGTCTGTAACAAAGATATCTATATTCTCATTTTGTACCAATACTTAACAAAACGGAAGGGATGTGGGGCTTTTCCAAAACCAGGCTTTGCAGAACTGTAGAATTAGGGTTTTCTGACCTAAGCTTTCTGGGTCAGCTTGATCCTGATTGTATCCGGCTGGATGTAAATGCTGAGAGTGAAGATTAAATATTGTGATTCAAGGGGGAGTAAAACTGAGGGAAAAAGAGATCATAGATTGGTTTGGGCTGGGATATCTTCTGCTAGACCAGGTTGCTCAGAACCTCAACCCTTCTGGCCTTTAACACTTCCAGAGTTGGGGTATCCACAACTTCTCTGGGAAACCTCATCAATGCCTCACCACCCTTACCATAAATAATTTCTTCCTAGTATCTAATCTAAATTACTCTCCTTCAGCTTAAAGCCATTCCCCCATGTCCTGTCACTACATGCACATGGAAAAAGTCTCTCTCCAGCCATGTAGGCTCACCAGAGCGGACTAGAGGGGCAGAATCACCTCCCTCAACCTGCTACCCACACTGCTTTTGATGCAGCCCAGGATACTGTTGACTTTCTGGGATGCAACAGATATGTGAAACAATTTCACTGGAAGCAGCAGAACTACTATTGCTTGATTTATTTTGCAGGAGAAAGTATTGGCAGAGATGTCATAGGGAGCAGTTCTTCAGTGATCT
This sequence comes from Pyrocephalus nanus, assembly GCA_038380795.1. NCBI lineage: Eukaryota > Metazoa > Chordata > Aves > Passeriformes > Tyrannidae > Pyrocephalus > Pyrocephalus nanus. The sequence goes on along the minus strand of CM076265.1, from coordinate 41,612,472 downwards.
GTGTTGAGTTGAATAATGTGGAATATTTTCTCTAAGAACTTCTGATAGTACAGATATCCAATCAGTAGGATTAGGTACAGAAGTTTCATTTTATGGAGGGCTGCAACCATAATTCAAATATTTCTTCAATCTTAATACTTAGAGCTAAAAGAAATAGATACTTAGCAGTCTGCCAGAAATGAGATGGAGTTTCTGAACCTATTGTATGAGCTACTTGTTTGGTCTGAGTTAAGAAGCAAATTTTGCTTTTGCTACAGCTTATGGATTTTTTTGAAGCTGAATTTAGTATTCTGCCTTCTTGTAGAGGCAGCCATTCCATCATCCAGCCCCTAGCTCTAGATGACTTGTCAGCAGTTTCTACTATTGCAGTGGTTTCATCTCTCTTGCATCTGTTCCCTTACATATTTAAAAAAACAGTTGCTTCAGAGAATGTTCATTGAAAAATGCTGACGTAAATGGGATAGTCTGACAAGTCTCCTGTTTGGGGCTGCATAAAGTCTGCTAGATGTGGAATGCTGGATAATGTTGGCAGACCTGGATGCATGACCTTATGGATCTGAGGATGAAGTTCTGTTTGGTTATTGAGATGAAGGATTTCCAGCTCTAGCTGTGTGGTTGGCACTTGTGCTGCTGTAAATTCTTCCTGTTCTTTCTCTACTCACATTACTAAAAGCCAAGGTAAAATAATGCATCAATATTGATATATTTTGGTGAGACTGATTCTGTCGTCTTATTAGGAAAATGAGGACATGTAATTGCATCTTGTGGTTTTATGAAGACAGAAGAGAGAGTGAAATCAAAGAATGGAATTGTTAGGTCCCTTACTTTTTTCTGGCAAGGATAATTTTTCATGCAGGAGTTGGATTTCTTCTTCGTGGCCCAGCTTTTTTCTCAAGATTGTCATTTCAACTGAAACATTTACATGGGAGAGAGTAGTTCTGTTGTTGAAGGAACTCCTGTCACAGCGATGGGACAGATCAAGAGAACATGAATATAACTAAAATAATCAAAAGTGTTCTTTACTTGTGATGTATTTGCTTTTGTGGTAGAGTTTTGAGAGTTTATCACCAATTTTTTCTCAGATGTGTGCACTAGGCTTACAAACAGGTAATTTTAATGATCTCTAAAATGTTTTATCCTTCATATGGAGAAGCCATTCTTTGATGAGGAAGGAATTCATTCTGCATTGCTTGATAGTTGATTCTTGATTTACACATAGAATTGATGAGCCCTGTACAGGTCTGGTTGGAATATACAGAACAAAATATGTCGAGGAGAGGAATTTATGTGTAGCAAATTAAGAAATTTCCATCAAGACACTGCATCTATCAAGTGTCTTGTGAAACTCTGAGCGTGATTGATGTCTAAGTCCTGCCATGAGGTTCAGTATCCTAGACAACGAGTTAGGTAAGATTGTTCCTTTCTGATTGCAGTGGTATGTAGATTTCTAATTGCTGCCTGTTAAGGCTGCCCCAGCCAGGAAATCATGTAGCTGTACCAAAACTTGAGCTTTTTCTTTCTGCCTAGAAGGAGATTCTGCTTTTCAGTAGCAATCAGAGTGAAATCTGAAACACAGCTGATGCTTCCTTTTGAATTTTGGAGATTGAAAAATGGTAGTGGAGGGGCAGAGTACAATATCAAACAATCTGAGTCTCCTTTTTATCTTAGATTAATAAAATGCTTCAACATTACTAGTAAAATAAGATAAATGTCTAGAAGAAACAACAAAAAGAAGTGTAACAACTTCATCTGCCTCTCTGTAACACCTCAAAAAAGGGCTACAATTGAAACATGCAAGTGTATCAGGTTTTTGATGGCAACAGAAATATTTGTGTCTTCAGGCTAGTTTAATCCATATTACAGATTTCTTCCATAATAATGCAGCTTGCCATTTACATGCAATACTTGAGAGTTTCAATAGTTCATGTAGCTCATTTGTACCTTGTTGTACAGTAGTTTTTAGAGCACATCTTGGACTTTTTTTTTTTATTTTATTTTTTTGTCTTCTGGAATGCTCTAAAGCCTTTTCAGCATACTTTGTTCTTCATGCAGCAAAACACTTGGACTTACAGTTAATTACCTTAGAGGAACACTGCTCTTCAGATGTCCTTCATTCAGCATCTGAAAAGCCAGAATATTATTGATACTAATTCAGAGGATTAAAATTTTAGGAGTGAAGGCTGAGAAGCAGAAAATGGGTCTTGTGTGACTAATTAATGCTGAGGCTAAAGGTCAGTTTTAAGTTGGACATGCACTGTATAATGAACTTTAAATAATAGTTCTAAAGACTTTTAACCCTTTGAACTAAAACTTCCTGTTTGGCTGGAAACTTGTGAAGCATTAATGTAATTCAATAAATTTTTCCCTGTAGCCATCTAATAGTGTTCTTTCCCTATACTTAAAATTGGGACTTAGAGCTACTAATGGCTAACTGCATGTTATGTGAAGACTCAATTACATATATAAGGGAAAGTGTCAAGAGCAGATTTCTCAAGTATTTATTTTTTCAAGAAAAAAGTAAATATAATGAAATGAAAAAATCCAGATGATGAAAAATACTTATATCAGATTCTTGATTCATGGGGGTTTTGTCTGTCTTGAGGACCCTAAAAAAGGAAAATAGTAGGAATGGGAAGCAGGAAAATGGTCTCTAATGACAGTTCTGAGAGTAATCTATATAATTATATTTAATCAAATTGCTTCTTTTCTTCAATTACTCTGTCTGTAAAATGTGATCCAGAGTATATTCATGTTCTATGGGAGTAATTGAATAATGTGATTGTAATGCATTTATAGTTGTATATGAATTTTAATTAATACCTAAAATAAAGTCTAAGCCTGAAACATTTCCTTTGATATATGTATGTGTATTCCTGTTCACCAGCACTACTAAAATCTAATGTCTTCCAGGTTATTTACAGCAAATATACAGATCTTGTGCCAAAAGAGGTCATGAATGTGGATGATCCTGAACTGCAAAGACCAGATGAGGAGGCAATTAGAGAGGTATTGTATGCACTGATGTGCGTAGTTATCAGTGGTGTGCTTTGTGTTGCATATACAATGAGATGCACAGTGTGGTATTTTTTCTTCAGATAACAGAGAAGACAAGAGCAGCCCTGGAGAAATCAGTCTCCCAAAAAGTTGCAGCAGCCATGCCTGTACGAGCTGCTGACAAACTGGCTCCTGCACAGTACATTCGGTATGTAGTGCTGGTGTCTGTAAGAAAATGTGATACATTAAATTTATTAAAATTGGCATATTCCTTGAATTTCTGAGAACAGAAATTCTTCCTGAATTCTGTTCTTCTGTAAGGAATTTGGAAGTGGTTAATTAATCCACTAATGATCACCTAATTTGAAGCATGTAGAAAATAAGTCTTTTAATATGTCATGAGCTGTGGCACTTTGTGGAGAGGTTATTGTTTTAACAAAAAAATACAGATTTATCAGGGATCACTTTTATGATGCTGCCTTGAAAACAGAGTGTTAACTGTGGGTTTCAAGTCAAGACAAGTCATGGAACAAAGTTCTTCCTTCATAGAAAATGAGCAATTGGAAAGAATTGGAAATATGAGGAGGCTGATACTCATTTATAATGAGTTTCTCTTTGAAACACAGAAAAATTTCATGGCAGGGTTACATTTGGCCTGAGGTGAATCCTGAAAAGAAGTATGTGAAGAGGTTGTTAATAACCAGTAAGAAGTCACCAGGGCTTCACATACATAGGTAGAGAGTATTGTGACAGGCTGTGTGTACTGTACTAGTTTTTCTTCTACTTCAGAATCTAGATTGAAACAGAAGAATATAGCCCTGGGAAGTTACCTTCTGTCTGGTGTAACTGAGTCTCTGCACTCAGTCCAGTATCATCTGTGCAGTTACCTGCTGCTGATTTTCACAGTGGAGAAACCTTAAACTGGTATGGATAAAATGAAAAGGCAGCTAGAGTAGTGAACTGAATAACAACAGAGGTGGGAAAGGAATATCTAGCTGTGTGCAGAAAACTGAGCACTTTGTTTTATTCAGATACACACCATCTCAGCAAGGCGTTGCATTCAACTCTGGAGCAAAACAGAGAGTTATTCGGATGGTGGAAATGCAGAAGGACCCTATGGAGCCTCCAAGATTCAAGTAACTATCCAAAACTTGTTCTTAACAAATAGAAGATTCTGAAGTGTGTTTCCATGCAAAATGCTGACTGTAATTGTAATTGTTTTCTTAATTGCTCAGAATTAACAAGAAGATTCCGCGAGGACCACCTTCTCCTCCAGCACCTGTAATGCACTCTCCTAGTAGAAAGGTATGAAATGTCATAGCTGATCTCTGTTTTGAATCCTTAGATGGATCACAAGTACTGCTTTGATCTGGTTCATTTCTGTGCACCTCCTCCTTACTGTTTTGATGCAATGTTAAGTGATAAACTTGGTGCCTGGTGCAGTCTGTTTGTTAGTTTTTAATTTTTTCATTTGGGCAGTTCTCTACGTAGCTGTCTTACATATCTTGTCAAAGCTTAAGTAGGTGTCTCATAAATTTTATGCGGGGCTGCTTTGTTGAATTTGTTCATGGCATGGCTGAGGACTCAGCCTTTAGCCTTGTTACACTTACATGGCTTTTAGACAACACATGTAATCCGTGATAACACTAACCTGTGTCAGTGAGGATTAGCTCCTGCAACATGGGTGGTTCATCATTTTGCTACAACTTGGAACAGCCACTAAATGTGCAAATGGTAACAAGGTGGCTGTGAGTTACAGCCTCTTTGGTGAAAGCTTAAGAGGATAGCAGAAGAGCTGTTGTGACTTTATTCAGTGTTGGCAAAGGTACAGTGCAGAAATAAACCCCATGGCAGGGGATTTAGAACTAGATGATCTTCAGAGTCCCTTCCAACCAAACCATTTCTTGAATCTGTCATTGCTGCTAAGAAGAGTTGGGTTTTTGTGGAATCCTGAACTTTCTACTCTAATTTATTTTAATAGTTTTCAAGTTGCCTTTAAGAAAGAAAACAGTATTTCCTTTTGCTATAAATCTGAAGATAATGTTGCTTCTTCTCTTAAATCAGATGACTGTGAAAGAGCAGCAAGAGTGGAAAATTCCTCCATGCATTTCAAACTGGAAAAATGCAAAGGTAATTATGTTGTTGTAATTTTATCTTTCTAATGTTGCACCCTCCTGGGAAGCTTCACTGAATGATTTAAGCTTGAATAGTACTGGTTTTAAACCTCTAGAATTAGGTAAACTTGCTGCTTCCAGCATAGAGAACACATGATTGTACAGGTCATTTTTTTTCTGTTTGGTATATAAGGGTTGTCAAATTGAGAGGAGTATAGAACCGAGGGAAAATGTGTTAGTTCCTGGCAGAGATTATAAATTTTCAGTGTTAAAAATGGCTTTAGTTAAAATCCCCATAATAGTGCAGTCTGAACCCAAAATCTCCGGAGTTCACAAGTAAAGCCATCTAAACTGAAAAAGAGAAAGGGTATCAGAGACCCAAGCTTGTTTCTTTTTAATACTGCAGTCCGCATTTCTGGAAAGTTTCCTTGTTGAATTCTTTCATTAATTAACTTTCATCACTGGTCAGCTCAGCTGATTTTCTTCCTTGTTTGAGTAGGTAAGTTTGGTTTATGCCCAGAGAGAGGGGAGAATTTACTTATTAATTTGCTGCAGTAACTGGTCTAATCACTGTGAAATTTACCAAGCTGTTGTCCTGAGGCAGCCTCTTCAAGTGGAGGAAGGAAAAGCTGCATGTTTAGATGTTTTGGTTTTTTTTCCTTACCCCAACACAGCTGTCTAACTGGGACTGGTGCTAATTATAAGATCAAATTTTAGGTTACAGATGGTAAAACCAAAGCAAAAATTTTGTAGAGCTCACTAAAGAATCTTAAAATAACATTTATAAGTAATTTTAAGTTTCAGCTTTTGAAAGTAAAATTGGCATTTAGTGTGTCTTAATTTTGCTGTAGTCTTGCCCCTTACTTTCTCTTTTTGACTCATCTAACCTCTTAAGAGGTATGAAAACTTTTTAGGTGAAATGATTTTTAAGCAAAAAATGGTAAAACAGCCAAGAGACTGGAAAAGCTATTATTTGTAGGTCTTAACATAGAGCGAAGAGTGGACTTTATCAATCAAAACCTTTTATCCAGAGATGAAACTTGAAGGGAAACTGATTCAGAGTTGAGGAATGTGGAATTGGAGTGAAGCTTAGTATTATCTGGTAAGAACTTGAAGTACATATAAAAAGGAGATCCGTTGAGACATATTAATGATGGTCTGTGAGTTTTGTATGTGTTTTTCTTTTCTTACACTATAAATGTAATAACACTTGTTGTTACAAATAATGTTTCTGTGATTAATTTCCTCTCTGTTTTCACTGTAGGGTTACACCATTCCACTAGATAAGCGTCTGGCTGCAGATGGCAGAGGATTGCAGACTGTTCATATTAATGAAAATTTTGCCAAACTTGCTGAGGCGCTATATATTGCTGACAGAAAGGTCAGGTGATTGTTTAAACTGTTTTGTTCCATATTGTTTTACCTTCCCTGTATGTTTATTTCCTTGGGAAACTTAACTCTGAATAAGCTATAGCTTTTGGGTTTGTCCTGCTTCCTGGCTAATGCAAGACTAAGATCTTATCCCCACTGTCTCTGAATCAGTGGCTCGATGTGGGTTAAGTTATTGGAAGTCATGTGTCTTGTCTCTCAGCTCTAACTGCTATGGCTGTCTGGATTTAAGCTTTCTCTTTTGGCTTCTGTCCTGTTTACTGGATAACTCCATGGCAGAACATCTGCTTGTCTTCCAAGTGGTAGGCTTTCTGTCTTTTTAACTGTGTGTTATTTGTGCAGGCTCGTGAGGCAGTAGAGATGCGTGCCCAGGTGGAGAGGAAGATGGCTCAGAAGGAAAAGGAGAAACATGAGGAAAAGCTCCGAGAAATGGCTCAGAAAGCCAGGGAGAGAAGAGCAGGGATCAAAACTCATGTTGAAAAAGGTACATTTCTGTGTTACTAAGATCCTACGGCTTTTTTTAACACACTGCAGTGTGAGTTTGGAACAATAACCTGAGAACGTAAAGTATCTAAATTCCAGCTGAAATTTCTAAGCATGACAGCTGTTCATGTCTTCTCTCGATTGGTTAATTGACAGGCTGGTTTGATGGAATCCAGGTTTGAACCTCACAGCAGTATGTAGGTGTATACAGGTTTAGGACAGCTGAGAATTTCAGAGTTATTAATGCAGCAGTTCAAGTGACAGCTTTCTTAGATGGTTCTAAACTAATTATTTTTTTAGAAGAAGCTTGTTGCAAGTGAAGGGCAACTTTGTTTAGAAGAACTAAACCATATTTTAAGTTTTCAAAGATGGTGAATGCAATATTCTGTCTCTTGCACTGCAGAACTGTAGTTCTGTTGGCCATTAAGCCCAAAAAACCCCTGCTAACTTAACTAAATTTTAACTGTTGTGATGAATCTTATGCTTTGATTGAAATTGCACTTCAAAGATCAAGATGATGAACTTACAGAGCAGTTATGGTCTCTCTAGAAGGTGAAGGGATATGGTCGTATAATGCCAAACCCTGTAGCTAGGATGTATTAACCTCTTCCCAACAGACTGGGGACTGGCAAGGTGGAGGGCCACTCTGTTGGAAAGGACCCAGGAGTCCTAGTGGCAATATGCTGAACAGAAGGCAGGGGAGTGCCCTGGCAACAGTAACGGCACCTGAAGCTGCCTGTGCAGGAGTGTAGCCAGTAGGTCAAGGGAGGTAATAATTTCCTTGTATGGGTGGCCTGTTAGACTGCATCTGGCATACTTCGTGCAGTTATGGGCCTCCAGGTGCAAGACAGACATTGATAAACGGGAGTCAATTCAGTGGAAGGCCATCCAAATAGTCAGAGGGCTTGAGTGTCTGCCTATTCAGGAGATGCTGAGAAAATGAAGCTTGTTCTGCCAGGAGATGTGGCTTTGGGGACAGCTAATAGGAACTTTCCCACAAGATCATACCATAGTGATCCCTACAAGATTATCAGAGCTCTTCACTAAGCTGCACAGTGGAAGAATGAGACAGTGATCAAGAGCTGAAGCAAGAGGTTCCAAGTACATGAGAGAACAATTTTCACCATGAGGACAAGCAGCAGTGGAACAGGCTGCCTAGGAAGTCTGGCAGTCTCAATCCTTACAGGTTTTCCTCACCTGAGTGTGAACAGCCCTGAGGGACTTGGTTTGAATTCAGCATTGATCCTGCTTACAGCAGGAGATTGTGAATTAGACTCCCTTCCAACCTGAGTGATTTTCTGATACTGCATCACAGAATGTTCTTCAAAGCACTTAAATCCCTGTGTGTTTGAACAGTATTTTTACACTTAAAATGATGATATGATCTGTAAGTGTTTTAGGATATTAATTCTTAGATGGACAAGTATTCTAAGCTCTTAAAGGTTGGAAAAACCCAGTTGCTGGGATATGTCTACTTTGATTCTTGTCAAGGACAGTCAATTGCTTGTGGCATAAGAAACCTATGGTGTTCCATGTGTTCAAAGTGTAACATTTTAAATAGTGCTAAGGGTCACTACTCTTCTGTAAAAGAATACTGAATAGAATTACTGTGCCAGTGTCTGTGGCATAATTAATTCAAACTTCAAATATATGTCTATAATGAGCAATGTTGTATTTGTTCAGAGGATGGAGAAGCAAGAGAAAGAGACGAAATCAGACATGACCGGCGCAAAGAGAGACAGCATGACAGAAATCTTTCCCGGGCAGCCCCTGACAAAAGGTGAGTCACAAGAAAAAGCTGCTTTATTCCTGTACTGGCATTGGCTTCCCCACTAGGGAAACTATTACATTGGGCTTTCTTCTGCTCGATATAAGTGCCTGAATTGTACCTTGTGGAGATATTCACTGGTATGAAGCACAGTCCGTTCACTGTGTGGAAAGGCATTACTCTGTTAAAATACTGGAGTACTCTCTTCAGTGTAGACTTTTCAACATGAATGAGAAAGGGTGTGTTAGTTTTGGGTGTTGGTTCTTTGGATTTTAGCAGAACTTCAGTATATTCAGATTTAATTAAGTGTTGACAGCAAAGGTTTAAACCTGGACCCTATAACTTCAGTGAGACCAGAGTATCAGTAGTGGCTTTGTTTCTTGAAACTATTAATTTAAAGTAAGCTTAGATTTATGAATGTAGGGTGAAGTATCTTGTATGCTGAACCCAGTGAGATTTCTGAGCACAAATGGTTTCTGGAGGCTTAAAATCTTTAATATCTTAAAATTGGATTGCTTGGCCTTCCCAGAATGTAACTACACTGGTTCATGCAAAAAACAAATATGACATTTTAGACGAAGTCAGCTTGATGTAAATTGCAGATAGTGGAAAGCAAATTTAAATGTCATGCCCAGCTGAACATAACTTTTCCAAATGTTTCCTTTGCCAGGAGACAAATTTTAAATGTTACCTTGTAAAGAAGGGCAACAGTCGAAATCTGGCTCCTGAGGCAAATGGTTAGCAACTAATACAGGATCAGGTTGCAATTGAGCATGTCACAAGTATGGTTTACTGACCCAATAAAACTTTAAATTTTTAATTCAGGTCAAAGCTGCAGAGAAATGAGAACAGAGATATCAGTGAAGTTATTGCCCTAGGGGTACCCAACCCCCGGCCATCCAATGAAATCCAGTATGACCAGAGGCTGTTCAACCAGAGCAAGGTAAAATACCTTTTCACAGCTCTGTAGCTTTCTGTGAGAACACGCTCATCCTTCCTTAGTGGGTATGACTAGAATACTAAAGGGAGCCTTCTTTTATGGTTAGTGCGGATACACTCGGAAAGCAATCTCTACATAACTGGTTAGGAAATTATTCATTTCTTTATCCATAACCTTGGCAAAAAAAATGTAATATTCTGAATGTATTAACTGGATTAAAGTGTTGTGATTTTTCTCACTGGGAAGTGGAGAAAATGAAATTATTTTTGCCTTCAAGCTGCGGTGACCTCATTTTCTTCTCTTGTACAAATGTACTGACTGAATAGGGAAATCTGCTTTCAGAGAGAAGCAAGTAAATACTTTCTATTCCCATTATTGCTTATGTTAATAATGCTTCTCAAGATATAAATAGTTAACAGCAATATTTATTTTCCCTGAACTTTATACTATTCAGAGATAAAAAAGTAGATTAGGCTTCAGAAAGTCCCTGAATAGACCTGCAGTTTGTCAATCACTCTTTTTCATGTCTCTAGTGAAAGATTTGCAGGCAGAAGGGAAAGCTGATGAACTAAAAAAGAACAAGCAGGCACTTCTACGCCTCTGTGTGATTTGGATCAGTCAGCTTAAATCATGTTTTCCAGAAATTCTGAATACACATTTCTGTATGGTTGTACTTAGCCATTAGACAGCTGTACTTGTAGGGTAGACTGAAATGATCCATTTCTGAAATATGGATGGCTATAATCCTTCCTTTTGCTCTCCGGAAGAGTAGGACTGAGGCTTGTAATGTTACGTACTCTGGACTTCATCTCAGACCCAAACCCACTCATATCCCGATTAAGTGCTTGGAATAATTTGAAATCAATAGCAGATCACACAATACCATTTTTGTGTATCTGAATAACACCATCAGTGTATTTTGATGTTAAAATAAGTTAGCTGAAGTTTTGCAGTCTCATTTGTGGTGTTCTGCTGTTCTTCACAGGGTATGGACAGTGGCTTTGCTGGAGGAGAGGATGAAATTTATAATGTTTACGACCAGCCTTGGAGAAGTGGCAAGGATATGGCCCAAAACATCTACAGGCCAAGTAAAAATGTGGATAAGGACATGTATGGTGATGATCTAGAAGCTCGAATCAAGACCAACAGGTAAGAAAACAGAGTTAAGAAATATTCTTAATTAGTACTCTGAAGTCGATCAGCTGAGTATCACCTTCTCCTGCAGGTTTGTTCCTGACAAAGAATTTTCTAACTCGGATCGTAACACCAGAGGGAGGGGCAGAGATGGACCAGTTCAATTTGAGGAGGATCCATTTGGTTTGGACAAGTTTCTGGAAGAAGCTAAGCAACATGGTGGTTCTAAACGGCCCTCAGATAGCAGCCGCCCCAAAGAACATGAGCATGAGAGCAAAAAGAGGAGAAAGGACTGAATGCCTCTGCTCCTGAAGAGGTTGGGAAATGGACTGCAAGCTTGGACTTCACGCAAAAGGATTTTTAATATCAGAGGTGTATAGGAGGATGGCATTGTAACAAAGCAGTTCACAAGTCTTGTGTGGATATGTACACACACCTGTTCTTCTACATAGGACAGCTGCCCCTGGAGAGAGGAGGAATAGAGACCACTTTGAAACATTTCATAAGGGAATTAGTTGTTTCTTAGCAAGTTCTCTGACTTTGCTGATTCTCCCTTGCCCAGCATCTCAGGGTAAGAATGCAGACTCCTTCCTACGGCTTTAGTTTTTGGAGGTAGTTCAAGCTTTGACCTAATCTGTTAAAAGCTTTCCTGCTGTATATAATTACTGTCTTATGCTGTAACAGATGCTGGGGTGTTAATGATTCAGTGTTTCTTTAGTGTGGCTATACAGTTTATTTGAACAACAGAGGGGAAACAGCTGGATTCTGTTTTAAAACAAGTACTTGTTCATAGTTTCTCAGTAATCTTTATTTTAGTTTCTTTACATTTAGTGAAATAAAGCCTCCTTCCACCACTCACTCCCTTGGATTCCTTCTTTGACTGCGTCTTCTACGGATCTGCTGTTTGAGAGCGAGCTGAAAACAATGGAAATTATTCAGATTAGCTAGGCAAGAAGGTTCAGTATTTTTCATTTCTGATCATCCAGAACATTGATATAGAAAGCAGAAAATATGTTTATAACCGGTTCAGTTCCATGAGCCCCAAGACAAGGCTTTCCTGACAGGAAAATTGAATATATATTACACAGCAATTGCTGACTGTATCAGCAAAATGCATCTTTAAAGCTTGTGCTTTCAAGTGGAACTAATAGAAAGTAACTGTCTAAACCTAGCGCAGAATGAAGTGGCAGAAGTGCTCGTGTATTCCAGAGATGCTGCATTTTTTAAGAAATTAAGCTAAGTGGTGTCTGCCTTCTGCTTTTATTCACTAAAAAGAAGCCTTTTAGCTCTTGCTTCTCTTGCGAGTACAGGCCTTGAAGCCTAGGCAGTTAAATGAATGTGGCTATTTTACAGCTTCAAGAATAAAAAGCAGCAAAATAATTTACAGGAAATTGACACTAAATACTCACCTATACTTACACTTATTTTGATAATTGCATACAGATAATACCCTAGTTCAGCACAATTTATATGGGATCAGCCTAGTGCCTGTCTTGTCACAGTTTATGGAGTCTTAATTTCGGCTTCCATTTTTGTACCACAGTTGTAACTCACAGGTCAGTTCTTCTGGGGAATAGGTAACCACAACTAGTGAAGACCTGTGCAATAGTATGAACCATGTCAAGCAAAACACTTTCTCACAACTGACATACTGCATCTCTGAAGTCACTTGCCAATTCATTTTACTCTTACCATCTCCTAGCATTCGAAGTCTCAAGACAGAGCAATTAGTTGTGAAAAGGATGTTGAAGAATTCCTCTTAATTACTGAAAGGCATAAACTGATCATGTCTGGTCTGCTTGTTGCTCATGGCTTCATTCTGTACTACTAGGTCTGAGTAGCAAGATCAGCTGAAGCACATGTAGGTCTGTGAGAAAATCCCCAATTTAGGGAACACACTGGATGCAAGATTTTAATGATTTTGATGTGAGACCTGATAATAAATCATTGGCTGTGGGCAGCCATTGTTCTTTTTTCCTTATCTGTCATCACCACTGCATACTAAATTTTTGCAAAGCAGTGGGATGGCCATTTCTTTCCTCTTCGCTGCAGTGAAGCTAGAGGATACAGCTGTCTGGCTCTAACTGACCAGTCAATGACACACACTTGCACTAGACTGTGCACACTGTCTCAATACCATGCACTGACATTGCAAAGTGTCGCATTTTTCCCTTCACTACCATGTAAAATGTTAAAGGTGGAGAGAACTGTAAATTAGTTTTAGTGGAGTTTTTTTTTATCTTGAACACATGAAAGCAGGTAGCTGATTTCTCCTGTATGAAATGATAGCTGAAGAAAAATAAATTTCACTGAAGTTCAAAGATTAGCATTACTCTGTCATGTTTCCCCTGCCAACCAACATCCAAACTGGATACTGGATTGGAATCCATCTGCAGAAACCTGTATTGCAAATGACAAACTAATTGCATAGCAAATCCCAACGGTTTTACTGCATTCACATTCCTTTAGCATAGCAGTTTTTGGTCTCTCTGGTATCTCTACAATCTTTGACCCTAACAACTTGAGGTGAGAGAAGGGAATAAACAGAAGTGTTAATTATTTAGAAAACATTAAAAGCATGACGAGTGGCAAAATGCTTAATCACACTTAGAATATTTACATGTTACTGTGTCAAATCACAGACAGAGTGTCAACTCATTACTTCATTAAGGGAATTAGCACATTACCTTGGAACCTTCAAGTATGTGGGAATCCTTCTTTAACACGTTCTGAACATCTTCTGGAGTTGAGAATTTAATCCAGCAATAACGTCTGTGAAAGCCTGTATCTCTGTCCTAATCACCAGTTAAAAAAATAAAATGCAATTACTATACGAAATACTCACATAGGCTGTTAAAACTTTCTACGGATATTGAATTTAAGGATTCAGAAATTTGCACACTTGCTGTTTCAGGAGCTTTTTTCACACTTTAAGACTTTGGCTATCATTGACAGCATGTGCAGGCCTAGCAAAGGCTGTTCTGCCTCCCTTTCAATTTGAATCTAGCAATAATAAATTCAAGATTTTAAGTTATAGTTGAAGCCTGGAATAATGCACAGACAGTGTTTTCAAACTGCAGTATTTACCTACTAATAAGCCAGTCACAACAGAACTGATATTTAAGTGGCTGCAGTACTTGAAAAGCATTCAGCAAGATAAAGCAGCTGCTTAAGAGACGAAGAAAGTAGGCCTCAGTTCAGGGTTCAGGCAGGTTCAGGTTCAATCTGCCACTCTGACCATCAGGCATGACTGGCAGCACTTCCAAACCACCAGTGAAGTTTTCACCGACAAGGTACTGTCTGTTTTCAGTATCACAGCAATGGCTAAATTAGGGTGTCTTACACTGCTGATAGATTTTTGTATCTCTGGCAGTTTTAAACATTAATAAAACTCCCAAAGTAATCACTGAATCAAAACATACACGTGGGCATCACTTCAGTCAGTGATGGAGCTGGGTTTGCAACAAAGCAATGCAGTCTGTCCTGGGCCTGAGGAACAGTGGGGCAGGCAGGCACCTAAGCTTCAAGTGTTTGGAAAGAGCCAGCCAGTTTCAAACTATATTTTTCCATTTCCAAAGTAGTCCTCAACTGATAGTGAACCCATCACCTCACTAACTGAAGTTCACTACACACTGAGCTTAATCTAACAGACCATTACTTCACATGGAGAAACACAAGTGGGCAGGAGAACCTCTACCTCAGTGATGGCCTGCAACTTATTCATAAAGGAACACTTTTTTTGACTGCTCATCTCCTAAGAAACTGCACTACATAGTACAATCCCTGACCTACACACTCGGAAGGTAAACAGATAAAGAGGCATGAACAGCTTGGCAGCACCCTGCGGAGGTTATGGTTAGCCTCACACTCTGGATGAGGTCTGAACCCACAGCAGGAAACGACTGTAGGTTTATACCTACACCTTTAGTATTTTGGCCAGTGAGACCAGGCACATAAAAACTTTATTCTCTGTCAGAGGAATGATGACACAGAGAAGCTCAAACCACTTTTGGGTTCATTATTCAGAACCGGCAGCATCAACAGAATCTAGGGATGTGCTTTGTATAACTCTGAAAGCTAGTGGAGACCACTAAACTTCAATAAGGCCTACAGCTCGCAGACAAGTGGTGGCACCCGCTGGGAGAAGGAGCCAAGGGTGGAAAGCACTGACAGCCAGACTAGAGTACAAGATGAGGCCCCCAGAGAGCAGCTCCAAGGAAGCGGGGAAGCAGCTCCGGGGCAGGGCCTCAACCTGCAGCCCTTCCCCGCTTCACGGAGAAGGCACGAACAGCGTCCCGGACGACGCGAGGGTACTCACGAAAGGCAGCTGGCATCTCTGCACCGACCCGAACTGGGAGAAGTACTCCTTCAGCTCCTCTGTGGGGAAACGCGCCTGGTCACCTCGGCCCGGCACCTCGGCCCGGCGCCTACGCGCAGCCGCGCCGTCCTGGCCCGGCCCCCGGCCTGTGCCGGCGGCACACGCGGAGGGGCCGCCCGACCCCGCCAGCTCGGGCGAGGAATGGGCCAGGGAGGGAGGGAGGGGAGAGATGGGGGGCAGACTCACTGCTCGACACCGTCCAGGGAATCTCAGCCACGAAGATGTCGAAGAGCTGCCGGGAACGGCGCCCAACAGCCCGCGCTGCACCAGCCACCGCCATGTCGGGACTGCAGCGGGAGGGAGGGAGGGACGGCCCCGCCAGGTCCCGCCCCGCAGCACCGCCCGCCCCGGCCAGCCCGAAATGGCGGCGGCGGCGCTGACCCGGGAAGGGGGGGAGGACGCGTTCCGCCGGCTCTTTCGCTTCTACCGGCAGCGCGACGTGTCCGACCTGCGGGGCGTGGTGGACTTCTCCGCGCCGGGGGGCCAGGTAACGCCGGGCTGCTCCTGCCCGCGCCCCGCGGCGAGGGGCTGCGAGCGCGTCCCGCCCTATGCGCGGTGTCTCAGCGCGGGGCTGTGGCGGTACCGCTGCAGCTCTTCTCTCCACCTGCTGCTTTCCCTTCGTGCTCGACGCCGAGTCCCTAATGCCGCCCCTTTCTGGCTAGAGAACACTGCCCTCCAGCGCTGAGCCTCTTACGGGTCCCTGTGTTGTTTAAAAACCTGCGTGACTCGAGAGGGGCTGCTGGGAAGGGCCCAGGGCCCCTCTGCCCGCGGGCCCCAGAGCCGGGCTCGCCCAGGGCTCCCTTGGCCCGTGGGACCCCGCCCGGGGCCACAGAAGGCCGCCCAGCCGCCCCTGCCCAGCGCGATGCCTAGGCACAGATTGGCTACTTTTGCTTATGTTTAGTTCCATAATGTTTAAGTAGCTCCCTGCATTGCAGTAGGCAGTCTCCAAAGCCTGTGATAGAACCACGTGTAACACGTTAAGAGAAGCAAAGGAACGCGTGGACAGGAAAAAGCAAGTTTCGTTCTCGGAGCTGACACTGTTTCCTGGGCCTGCTGGCCCTTGTCCTAGCCCTGAAATAACTGGGTGAGCTGGGATCAGCTTCCCCCTGCTGTGCTGTCTTCCCACTGCTTAAGTCTCTTCTCCTTTCTCACTCCCCTGTAATAAACGCTTGGCTTAGTCATCAGGGCAAGTTCAGCTGATGCGGTGGGTTGGGGGCATGTGGTCAGGAGCACAGCTGAAAGTAGCAGCCGTCGAGGTTAGTTTACCATGTCTTGAGTAATGGAGAAGTGATCCTCAAAACTAGTTTTCTGTTTTGGCACCTCTTGAAAGGATGACAGATACCTGCTGAAGTATTGTTAACCAGAGATTTTTTGCTTATGAGCTTTTATCAAAAAAGAGTAGGAAATACAGTGAAAATGAAACTTTGACTAATTTTTCATAGTTCCAATGCTTAGTATTTTGTTTTTACTCTTCTATTAAAATATTTATTTTTCTTTATTTTTTATTTTTAGGCTATAATTTTGCTGTTATAAATGGAACACAAAGCCTGACCCGTATGATATTGTTAGAGGCGTTAGCATTAACCAAGGAAGTTGTTAACATTTCAGCTTTTCTTGAGCTTGCAGCAATTCTGTATTTGATAAAGGATTACAACATTATAGCTCTTCTGGGAAATTCAGAGTACCTGAAAGCATCCCAAGCTCCCCTCTCAATATCGTTCTTTTTGTGCCTGTTACCTTCTAAGATCAGGTGACAGCTTAATAGGGAAAACATCTTTTATTACTCTTTCCCCCATCTTAAAAACATCTGGCTTTTCTCTTAAAGAGCTATAGGCCAGGCAGATTGGCCTAGATAATATTGCTTCTTTTCTCTCAGAAAACTGCTTCAAGCAATTGAGCTTTTCAGTGAAGTGTGACATACCCCATCTGCCCTGTTACCAGGCTTATTTAACTGATTCAGCATGTGGAATTCTTCAGTATAGAAACCTCCTGCTCTTCAAAAGCCCAGGCAGCAGCTGGTGTGGAAGCAGTTTGAGCAGGCAGAAAGGTGCCAGTCTTAGAGATAGAGCCTTCCTGGGGATGTTCTGTGGAGAGGACTGTAAACAGCTCCTCAAGGCTGGCAGTCACAAAGCTGCTTTTGGCAGAGAGCTGAAAAAAATGGCAAAACTGAGCACATTGCCCAGCACTAGTTTAGATTTTTTTCTCAGAAATTCTTTGTATGTAATTTAGTCCTGTTGCTCAGAAGATGTTAACCAGAATTGTCAGCCTGCAAAGAGACTGGTTTACACACGCACCACTGCAGAGTCTGTGTGCAAAGGCCTTAATTTCATATACACTTCAAATTGTCAGAGACAAAGTCTTGCTTCTCCCTGCCTGCCAATCCCTACTGTGCCTGGCCATCTCTTTCCTTATATGAGCCTGTACATTTCCACAGCTGCATGGAGAGCTGAACTGGGGAACTAAGATGGAACTCTACCCTGCCTTTCTTAGGACAGTTCCCTGTTGCAAGAGAAAAAAAGGAGTGGGAACACAGTAGATGAGTTTGGGGTTTTTTTCCCCCAAATGTTGGCTTATTGCAGCTTAAATACATTTGTTATTGCAACCTAAAAAAATGTGTCAAGAAAATGTATTTTGCTAAGCCTTGGGCTGTTGATCCTGCTGTTGAGAACAGAAGTGGCAGTGCGGTATTCAGAATTGACAGGGTTTCTGCAGTCCTTCACATCAGACAGCTTTGGGTACTTACTTGCTGTACTGCTTCTCTTTCTGTAACTTACAGAAGAGAATAGGCATCTGCCCTGTAGGGTCAGGAGCAACTTTTATTTGTTCTTTGAAGGTATCAAGTGTTATGGATATGTTGCTCTCTAATGGAGATTGATAATTACCAGAGTGTTTTATAATGATGAGGCTGTACTGTGGAAATGGATAAATAATGATGATTTTTTTTCTCATTGTTACATACTGTTTGGGTTTTTTTTTATGAATGGAGGACACCTGTCCCCATCTCTAGTATTGTAAAAGTATTGTAAAAGCTTGTAGGTATCTTTTGATTCTTATGTTGAGCTCTGTTAGCAGGATGCCCTGTCCTGGTCACAGCTGTTTAGGCACAGTTCTGTGGTACAGTTGGAATTTTCATGAGACTTTGGAATGTGGTAGCAATCTTTCTTATAGGTGCTATTTTTGGACAAGTTTTGTATTTCTTACTTTTTTTTTTTTTTTAACCAGATTTGTTTTCTTTTGCCAGGTGTTCAGATCACAGCTCAGCATTTCTTCAGTCAGTGATCAAGATGCCTACAGAGCAGGATTACAGCCAGTTAGCCAGTGGAAAGCCTATGGCCTCAATGGGTATCCAGGTAAGTGCTTCTGATTTCAAGAAAAATTAAACACAACCTTGTTGTTTTGGATTCATGCATCTTCTATCTTATCTAGCTAAAGGATGGGATGCAGTGATATATATAAAGGGCTAGTTGTTTCACAGTGAGATTAACCAGACCACAGCTCAAGAGAATGGATTCCTGTTGCCTTTGGGAGAGACTTTATTTCTGTAGAATCTGTTTTTCCTCAGTATATGTCATGCAAATTGGATAAGTGGCTGAAATACAGCAATTCCAAAGTTGAGGTGTGGCATTTACTTGTCAGTGTAGGACATGGAGTACAGTAAGTGATAAGAACCTCTTGGCCTATTCAATGTACAGAGTAATTTCATTAGGCAGAAATTGAAATGTGTCTTAAGTTTGCAGTTCAGCTGGTAGAATCACAGAAAGAGGTTAGGTTGGAAGAGACCTCCAGAGGTATGGACCAACACCCAGATTAAAGCAGGATGAAGTTGCAAGTTAGATCAGGACTCTCAGAGCTTTGTATGGATGAATTTTGGAAATCTCCAGGTACAGAGATTACACACCCTCTCTGGGCACCTGTACCATGTTTGGTCACTCCTGTGGTGGTTTTTTTTGTTTGGTTGGGTTTTTTTTTTTTTGTATTTGTTGTTGTTTTGGTTTGGTTTTTTCCGTTTTTTTTTGTTTGTTTGTTTGTTTTTTTGTTTGGGGTTTTTTTGTTTGTTTTTTAATGTTATATCTAATAAAAATTTCTCTTGCTGTAATTTGTGACTGTTGCCTCCCATAATGTTGCACCTCTGAGAAGAATCTGGCTCCCCTCCTCCCTCACCAAGGTAGCGCTCACCAATTCTGGGCAATGTGTCACCAGTCCTCACTGTATCAGATGTGCTACTGACTCACATGCAGTTTGTCCTCAAGGCCCCCTGGCCTTGGTTTGGAGCTGCTCTTGGATTCTCAGGCCATATTGTGGCATGGGATTATTCTGCCCCAGGTGCAGGATTACCGGTTGGAACTTCTTGAGGTTCTCATTAGCCCATTCCTTTGGTTTGTCAAAGTCCCTTTCAGTGGCAGCTGTAGCCTCTAACATATCGACCACTGCCCCAGTTTAGTGTTATCTGTAACTGAAATGAGGATGAACATCTCATCATCCAGGTAGTTAATGTAGATGTAGTTATCAGTCTTGGCCCCAGGATTAAGGAACACAGCTCATAACAGTCATTGGCTAGACTTTGAATCATCAAATCAAATCATCAATCATCACTATTCTTTAAGCCTGGTGGTCCAGCCAACTTTTGCTCACCCTTTTAATCTGCTCATAAAATCCATAGGCCCCCAATTTGGCTCCAGTGACGCTGCAGGAGGCTGAGTGGAAAGCTTTTCTAAAGCCAAGGTAAACAGCATCCCCTACTTCCCCCTTGTGTGGATATCTCAGTGTAACAGGTAGTAAGACTGGTTAGATGAAATTTGCCTTCCATACTCTCAGTTCCCAACTACCAGGTGTCTGGAAATGGCTGCCTTGAAAGTTTGCTCCATAATCTTACCAGGGGTTTCGTTAAGGCTGATGAGCTTGTAGTTCCCCAGATCCTCCTTATTTCAGAGATTTGTATTTGATTGATTTTGTTTTTTCTTGTGTTTCTTTTGGTATGCTGGGACCTCGGTCTGTTTCAGTGTGGGTTGCTGTGAAGCCAGCCTACCATTTCTGAAACTGAGGCAGCCGTGCTACCCATCTGGCATTTTTAATACACCAGGAACTGAATAACTTCAAGAGAAAGGCTTAAGCCTCTTTCCTCTACACACTTTTTGTTCCACTTACCTGTCGTATTATAGCTGCTCTCCCTTGATCTGCTTGTCATTTACCGTCTGTCTAAACACCTTTCCTAGTAATTACATAGGGGGTGTAGGGAATCACAAGTGTTTCACTTAGCTGCATTTTTCTTCTGCTTTGGGAAAGGAAACTTTTCACTAAAATGAAATGTAAATACACTGACAAATTCTCTGTCCTGTTTAGAATCAAGTCATGTGTGGATTTGAAAAGAATAATATTTTATCCTTTTCCAGCTACCTTTTACCTGGACATCTTAAAGCACTACAAGATGTTTAACCAACTGCCCCAATAGCCCTCTAAATGAAGTTAGAATTTCTTGTTTGTCTGTGGGCAAATGGAAGGGAAGTCATTTGGTTTTGTCCCCACAGTGAGCAATGAAATATTAGACTAAAGAAGCTGGATGAATTTCTGTTGTGGTGACCTGAGTTCTGTGAGATGGGGCTGATGCTCTCTTTGGGTCTTTGTAAACGTTGGTTTTATGAGAGGTTTTCTTGTTAGACATCTGCATGTCTTATCTTTCTTTTGACTGAGGCTGGAGGCCACTTTCACTAGGTACAAATAAATTCCTACTGTGTAGCAAGATTTTGCTGCAGTAAGCGAATTGCATCTGCTTCCTCAAGGCTGTTTCCTTTAGTGTACAGATCCCCAAAGAATTCTTCTTTTGCCCTTCCCACTCACACCAACTCTTTCAAGGCCAAGAGGTTCAATTGTGTTGTCACAGGTTTGTCTTGTGGTGTTCTTTAGTCACTTCAGAGAGATTGCTACAGAATATATTTCTTATTTCTTACTCTTCTCTCTCCTATGTGTGGCAAGTCACTGATTTCTAGCACTATTAATCTTGAGTGTTTGCACAGAATTTTGTAGTAAAACTGTAACTGCTAGGAATTCAGTTTCTACCTTTCTTGACACAAGAAGCATAGCAGTAACCCACTTTTTAGTTGTTAGTGCTTTTGTAAATCTAGACTAATCTGGTTTCTCAGGAGAAGCCTAGGTCAGTGAAAGGTTTGGAGAGACATGAGCACGTTCTAAGCTTCTGATATAAAAGCCATAAAATCTGGATTTTTATTCTCACCTCTGCTTGTAACTAACCCTTCAGGCTTCAATTCCTTCATTAATACCTGGAGATAATACATGCATAGTAGAGTGTAATTTCATTAATGTAGTAAAGTGCTTTGAGAACCCCACATCAAAAGCTGTAGATGGGAAGGGCAGTATTGTTTTTCTGTTCTATGCAGAGGCCAACAGAAAGTAAATTTAATGCTTCTGGCAAAGAAACTTCTTGTAACCAAACCTGTCAGAAGGCTGCCATAGCCTGAAAGTGCAGGCAATGGAGTGAAATGAACGACTGTATGTTATTAATACACTGAAGGCTTTTTTTCGAACCAGTTTCTTTAATCTTGAGTCTGTGAGGTATGCTGGCAGGAAGCTCTTTTTGTGTTTTTATTACCACTTTCATAAGGCCACAAGGCAAGTTTGTATCCTACTGAGACTTCTAGCTTTGCTTCTTCCTTTTTCATCTATTTTTGTCTCTGTTTAACTTGATATGACTAAGAAGTTCAAAAAGACATAGAAGGCCAAAACTTTAAAACCTTCTTTTTCTTTGTTCCTCCTATACCCCTATATTTCTTTATAAGTGGATTTTGTGTTGATGAGTCTTAATAAATTCACAGTCTTTGAGAGAGTGCCTTGATTCTCAGAGTAGGTACAATACAGATTAATAGCATCTTCCTGTCAGACACTCATTCATCATTATGTTGACCCTGGACTGGAAGGAAACACCTCCAAGGTGTTGGGGGAGAAATTCCAGTGAAGAATCCTGTTAGCGCTCCTGGTGATGGCAGACCTTATGTCAAGCACTCTTGTCTGTTAAGATATAGACCAAAACAATCTGTTACACCGCTGCTAACCCACTTTCTTGGGCTGCTCCTTGAACCCTGCCTGAGGTGCCTGGCTAAATGAATGTACAAGACTAGCTGCATGTTTACTCTGTTTTATTAATTAACAATGCCTGAAAAGTATTTGCAACAGGCAGTTCGGGATATAATTTGACTTTTATCCCTCTTTCTGAATGTTACCATACTGAAATATGTATGGATACAACCAGACTTACCTGGAAATAAGCATGAAGCAAAGGAGAGGACCCTTTACATTAGTAGAGACTTGCTCAGCCTGGGTACTGTTTTCTACAGTTCTTGGCACTGAAGCAGCAATAAGAAGACAGTATGAGTTCAGATACAGAGATAAAGCTAGTTTGAAGCCTAGAAAAACTAGGGCAGAATTACTTTAACTCTGCAAGGTTTAAGAGAAAAATCATGCTGAATCATTTAAAAAATAAAATTTACTCCAAAGCAGATGACTTTCCAATTTCTTACTCCTTTATTTCCTGCAATCAATATGCCTTATGCAGATATGTTCTTTATTGTCATTTTTTACTTGGACCAGTGTTGGCTGCCCTCTTTGCCTTCTACCTTGTGGCCACCATTTGTTTCTACTGAAAAATTGCAATAGGTTTTAATTTAGCTAGAATAGATTTCATCAGCTTACATGTGCACTCAGTGGTTGTATGTGTAAGGTGTTTTTTCACTACTTCCAACACATGTCCTTTGCTCTAGATTTGGAAAAAAAAATACAGGAAAATGCCTAATCATGCTTCTCTCCATCCCCTCCTTTTTTCTTTGTGGTCAGGGTTTATTTTCATACCAAACCCTTTCCTTCCTGGCTGCCAGCGTCACTGGGTGAAACAGTGTCTCAAGCTATACCCACAGAAACCCAACGTCTGCAACCTGGACCTGCACATGGCTCCTGAGAAGACCACTGACCTGTGGGGACAGAGCAAGGAGCAGCTGAAGTAAGTCCACAATCACCTTTGGTAGCCAAAACTCATGGAGCCAGGTCTCAGCTCCAAGAAGATCTAAGAAAAACGATCAGGGAAGGGAAGCTGAAAAAGACTGTGTACATGCTGGCAGTATAGATAGTGTCAGGCATGCCAGGTTAAAGATGGATATTTCATGGCTTCATTTGCATCCTTGTTAATTCTCTACTTTCATACTCAGTGGGATTTTCTAGTAGCATGTTGGTTTAAAGCCATCAGTGAAACATAAAATAGTGACCGTGGCTGATACCAGGCTGCTTGGAAGCTTGCTGAGCTCAGCTACAAGTGGAACCATGAAGTCCCTCTAGGCCTGTTTTCCTGAGGCAAAAGGGATCCTTTCCAAAACTCCCCACTCAATACTAGCACTTCTTCCCAGTCAGTTCTTGGACCCAGTACACTGTATTTGAAAGGCTGTTATCTGCACTTCTTTGAACTTCTCAAGTCAACCAGTTTCTGTGTTTTTATTTTCCAAAGTATTTCTTTTGGTTTGATTTTGTTTGTGTTTTTTCTTAATTCACTATGAGATTGAATTAAATGTATCAAATATACCATTTTAATGGCAATCCTGTTCACTCTGAAAGATTCCTACAGATTCAGAATTCTGTGGCTGATGCAGCTGTCTTTCCTCTACCTGATTTGGAATTTAATGGAGAATTTGTCTCAGTTTTGAAGTCAAGCAGCAAGTTTTTAAAAAAAAGACAAAGTCTTTAAAGCCTGAACTTGAATAAAGTCACCTGTAAAGATACATACGAGATTGTGTAAACAACTTCTATCTTTTAGCTACTTGGGTATTTATCATTACTTTATCGATTTCACTGCTCATTTTCCCTAACAGTTGTTTCATGTGATGGTGCAACCAAAATTCCTTACAACGCTCATCTTCCACATCAGTTTTTTTAGTGAGATTGACATGCTGAGATTTTTCTTCAAAAATACTCTTAACATCCACAAGATATGGAATGGCAAAAGCAAGATTTGGACATCCAACTATTTGCACCTAGGAGAGAAGTTATGCCCTCGCTTGTGTTTTCCAGGCTCAGTCAGAATCAGTTACAGAAATTCAGACGTCTTCTTGTGTTCCATCAAGGATGAAAAATTGTTCTTTGAAACGATTGTGCATTGTGCCCAATAGCTGAAAAAAGTGGGGTATTGTTCCAGCTTGACAGGCCTCTCCCAGCAGCACCTCCTGTGTGCAGAGAATGATCAGAACGGAGGTTAATTTGCAGCTGAATCCAGTTCAGTTGAAAACAGTTTTTGGAAGAGTGATGGCTGGCAGAAACACTGGCAGTTTTATTAAGCACTTGCCTGAGTCTTCAAGTGAGCAAACTGCTGTATTTGTTCCTTTACCCAGGGGCAGCAGATCAAAGTAGCCAACTTCTCTAGGATCTGAAGTGAGAGCCTTTCAGGGAGGGGAGAAACAGTGCTTAACTAAAAAGATGTCAATTTCCAAGATGGGTCACAACTCTTGAATGCTTTTTAAAGCAGTAATTGCATGCAAAATATCAAGTTCTGGGAATAAGAACCTCCAGAGCATTTTGGGGTTCCCACCTTCAAGTAAGAACGGTAAATTGGTGTGGCATCAGACCACTTAGTCCTTCTGCTTTAGAGTTGTCACTTAAGAAGAACAGTTCTTTGTCCCGCGTAGCAGATGGGGGACACCTGCAGTCCAGATTTCTTGATGTTACAAGTGTATGGTCATAGCTAGAACAGTCTTGCTTGTTACTGAACATTGAGTCAGACCATCCTAAGGACTTCTTGTCAGAGTTCCAAGTAGTAGAACTAATTGTCCTTTGCAGTATTAGGCAGCATGCTATGCTTCACTGTGAGGCAAATCGTTTTCCTTTCTTGTAATTTTCCATTAAGTGCCTAGAATATTTTTTCACTGCATTTGCAGCTTTCAGATCTTCAGATTCTGGTCTTTCAGTTTCAGGTGATCAAATAGTACATGTTTAATTCTGACTTTTAAATCTGCACCAGTTTATTGTGTTGTCCCCATCTGATAACCTATTAGCTACCATGTTGAAAACACAAGCTTTCAAACTGACAGCAGCTGGGCAGTAGGTACCATAGCTTGCACAGATTGCATGAACTAAATTTTCAAGGTCTTCAGAGGAAAAAAGTATGGGCACTGAAAATAAAAGTTTAGCATTGACTGGTTTTAATAGGCTGTCATATGGATGAGTGAATCTCATGACTGTATGCTGCACCACCAAAAGAGCCCTCAGAAATTAACACATGTTCTCTTTCTTTCCATTTTGTCTTTGTAGAAGGAAAGGTTCCAGTAAACGGGAGCCCAGAAGCTTACTGGAGAAGCTGCGCTGGGTGACCCTTGGTTACCATTATAACTGGGATACTAAGGTATTGAGATTAAATTCTTCTCCATTTTTGTTACCTGTAAGCACTCAAAATGGAAAACAGAGGAGGATATCATCAAATAAAATGCGTATGATTCTACAAGACAGTCTCAAGGAAAGGCTGTAACAAACTATGCTTTTTAAGAACGCTTTAATCTGTATTAGTTCACTGTGAAGGATTTAACAGCACAAATCCATTGCTGCATTCTTTCCTTTGAGAGTTAACATGATAGCATACACTCAGCTCTAGATCTTATTTAAGGGTGAGAATTTTTACCCTACCAAAAGGGATGATGACAAAAGCATTGTTAACTTCTTAAGGTCAGAATGACTTCTGAGAAACTACTCTTCTTTGAAGGGATGAACAGGAGCAAGAAGAGCCTGCTGTTCTTGTGATTTTGAACTTGAATGAGTCTGAACCACTCTTACCAACTAACAGCTGTTTTGAGGCTCGTGATGAAAATAAAATTTTCATAAAACTGAGTTAGATGGAGGCTGAGAAAGACTGGCAGAGTGGATATGTATCTTATCAGTATATTGAAGGTAACCAAATCTGTTTGCAGCCTTTTATTTACCAGGTCAACCTGTTATTGGATGGCTTTAATAAAAGTATAGGTATTCTCTGCCAATCCTCTCAGAATCATTCATGGGAGAGAGAAAAAGTAGTTTTGCAATTGACTCCTTTTTCTTATTCTTCAAAAAGGAACAAAGATGCTTGTTTCATAGCTCTCTTGATGAGCTACAGAACTGTCTTTCCATTGGAACCTTTCGATTGTGACTGAGAAGATCCTCAAGATCCTCAAGTCAGTCATCTGACTGACTTCCAAGTTTAGCATCTAGATATAATGATTAGCTGCATGATTAATTGAATCTCTGGCAGTCTCAGCATAGGCCAAGAATTTAATGATAAGAAGTAAACTTGGTGTGATTCTGCCTGTGTTGTAGTCATTTTCTAGGCAAGCGTTATGTCCTTCTCCATGAGTATCAGCCAGGCTTTTGAGCTCTTTTTCAGTGTTTGTTTCCAATTGTATTTGCTGCTCTGATGTGTTGGGTGTGGCTTTGTTTTTTTTTTCCTTGCTCTCCTTCTTCCAGAAGTACTCAGCAAATCACCACACTCCTTTCCCCTCAGACCTTGCGTTCCTGTCAGAACAAGTGGCTGCAGCCTGTGGTTTCAGGGGTTTCCAAGCCCAAGCAGGGATCTTGAACTACTATCATTTTGACTCTTCACTGGGAATTCATGTGGATGAGTCTGAACTAGACCATTCTTGGCCCCTTTTATCGTTCAGGTAAGTCAAGGGAAGCACTTGAGTGTTGTGGAAAGATTAGTGGCTATTTTCAAGGGTTGCATATGGTTACAGAAAGCCATTATGATGTAGTTTGCTAATTGAGTATATAATCTTCACTCTCTGAAAATTTGAACAGCAGAAGACTGTAGTTCAAGGACTTAGGTTTTTCTTTGAGGACTGCTTGAGTAGCGTGAATGTAGTGCCTGGAGTGGAAGAACTCTTTGTACCGAGCACTGTTCTGCTCTAAAGCAGCAGAGTGTCAATTGGGTACTAACAGGCAATGATAACTCAACAGATCTTCAGACCTGGCAGGGCAACTGCTTGTCTAGTGCCTATCTTGAACCAGGCCTCTTAGTCTGTTTTCCATGTTCTAATTGTAAAGTTGTTACTAGGAGTCCATGTGCTTTTCATGATTGCTTGGGGTATTTATAAAGGGATTTAGCTACTGATATTTTGTTATCATACAGATAATTGTTCTCTACCTGAATTTGTTTTCTCTCTCCATCCTTATACCATCTCTAGTTTTGGGCAGTCCTCAATATTTTTGCTTGGGGGCCGTAAGCGGGAGGAGGCCCCGACAGCGATGTTCATGCACAGTGGAGATATCATGGTGATGTCTGGCTTGAGCCGCCTGCTGTACCACGCTGTGCCCCGCGTGCTCCCCAACCCTGAGGGGACAGCCCTGCCTTCCTGCCTCGACCAAGCACTTCCTTCAGACCTTCCTGTTGGCTCAGTCATTGAACACAGCTCTGATGAGGACTGGCAGGTGTGTGCCAAGTACCTGCAGTCTTCCCGCATTAATATGACTATTCGGCACGTGTTGGCTGAGGGTCAGAAATTTCCAGAGGAATCTGGGACAAATGGAAAGGGCCAAGCACCTTCTGAAGACAGTCACCATGAGAACAGCAGAGGCAAGAGACATAAACCAAATGCAGTCAGCTGAGACCAGGAGATCGTGTCAGCACGGACTGGACAGGCAAGCTCCATATGGAATTAGGAACTAATGTAATACTCCAAGTCACTTGTCTGTATTGGGATAATAAACTTGTGCAGAATAAATGTAGTCCTGCTTGCTGTAAGAAACAGGTGGGGGCAGAAAAAGAATTTAAAATGAAAAGAAGTGTTAAGTTCAGGACTGAGACTCAGGAGATGAACTCGATTGCCATTTTGTTGCAGATGTTTACTCTGTTCCTTTAAAAGATCTGTATGTCAAAGAATGTTAAGCTTGGCTAAGCTCAAATGGTATAAGCTTTTGGTTAAGCTCAGTTTAAGCTTTGTGAGTGATGCTCTTTTAAGTATTTTGAAATCATTGGGCAGAAAGTGTCAGCAAAAGATACATAAATGGTATGTATTAAAGAATCTTGTTTGGCTTTTAAAGCTCAGCTGAAGTGCAGTAGCAAATATAAATGAGGATAGGCTGCTATGAGTGTGACTTACCTGCAGCATTTTGAAAAGAACTACCTCTACAGCAAAAATTGGTTCAGTGGTCAGAAACCAGCAGCTCCCTCAAATGACACATGCTATAAGCTTACTGTAGTCCTGTGCTCTCCTTTTTCCTGCTTGTACCCTCAGCTGCAGCAGAATCTGCTTTTATGAGTGGTACTGGACATTTTTTCATATCTCAGATTTTAGAGAGGAACAACTAAGGGCAGTATCTACTTAGAATATCTAGGAACTCCCAACTGGGTCTCCTCCCAACAGTAAGTATGTGACTGAGCCCAACATCTCTACTCTTTCAAAACTGCCCCCCCTTAAGTGCCTGTGGATTATGGTTCCCAGTCCCAAGCTAGCATCTTTAGGAACAGAATGACTTGCAAATAGAAGCAATGAAGTTGTAAATTAAGTACCTAAAAAATTAATCAGTGACTATCTCTGTCACCCAAAGATAAATATACTGAAACAAAGAAAAGCACCAGCTTTTGTGCCAGCTCTTTTTGAGACTCAGACTTTCCTATCTGCTTTTTAATGCAATTTTAATTGTTGGAGTGGAATGCACTATCCCTGGGGTATTTTGTTGCACTTTCCCAATGAATAAACTTAGTTGGTTTTTAAATTAAAGATCTCTTATCAGTTTTGGGCTGGCTATTTTCTTCCTTTTTCTCCCTGTTAGTTATTTCAGTGTATTGTTAATGCTGCTGCATCCCTTGTGTCATTCCCTCCAGGCTTCTTTCAGATCTACTGCCTCTGCCATCTGCCAGCTCTGGTGGAGGAGCCCTGTGTATGTCTGCAGGGCTTCTCTGCTTATGGGCAGCTCAGGGTTGGTTGGGCAGTTGCAGAGGGGTGTTGCCTGCAGTATCAAAGTCCAATTTAGTACATATGTGGCAGTTTTTTCCTCATGGGTAAAGTGTCTGGTCTTTTTATTTCACAGCAGGTGAATGTGTTTTTTGTGTGCTGTTAATTCCTTCTAAAATACTGCAAAGAGCTCCAGTAACTTGGAGCCTAAAATAATCAGAAGTGAGTTTCAGTATCTTATTCTATGTTAGACGTGTGTCCTTTCTGTATCCTAGGCCTGGTGTATTTACAGCTCAGCCCTAGGACAGTGAATGTATTATGCAGAGAGGTTACAATACGACCAGAAAGGAAAGTTGACTGAGTCAGGCTCCTGAAGGTGGGGAAGAGGAATATCTGTTTTCCTGACAGTGAGAAGAGAGACTGTGTTCTTCACTCTTGAGAGGGGAGCAAAAGTCATCCAACTCACTCATCTCTGAAAATGAGAGAAGACAGAGTCATGGAACCAGAAGGTGGTGAATTGGAGCTGGTTTCTTCACCTCGCAGGCTGAGGTCTAAGTCCATGGTTCTCGTTTCTTATGTCTTCTGTTCCCTACAAATATGCAACATATGACAAGCACTCGTTTATTCCAGAATACAGTTGTTCCTGTGACTCAAGGGCACGAAACTATACTGTTTATCCTCTGTAGTTTAAAAGTGTAGTAAATGCTGGAAACTACTGATGGCATTTGTTTGTGAAAAGTATCCAGTCCACTGAAGCCTTATGTTTAGATGTGACTGAGTCGAGAATTTGCTGAGTTACTGACTTGCAGTCAAGCTTGTTACCTAATGCCATTGTGAGAGAGACAGCTCTGATCTCATTCTGTATCAGACACCTAGAAAAAGTCCACTACCCAGAAATGGGCATATGGTAAATGACCCAGAAAAAAAAAAAGGCATCCATGTACAAAGAGAAACAATAATAAGAAGAAAGAATTTCCTGAACCGGCAGCCCAGCAGGATCATTGATTCTGTGACTACAGCAGAGTGGAGTACAAATGAGCAAACCACAGGACTTCTGTAGGCTCTGTAAACTGTGCTTCCAGAATTTCAAAGAGGCAATAACAGTCCTGGAAAGAAGGCAGGTAATGGGGCTGAATCCAGTGATATCCTTGGGAACCACTGACTTACTCCACACAGCTTTCAGACTCTGGTGTTGCACCACATTTGTTTAGGTTTGTGATGACATAACAGGATTTTTTTATAACACTGATCAAATTTTTATATCTATAGGTGCTACAAATAATTGCTTGTGTTCCTATGGTGCATGCTGAGATAATCTCTGTAGTTTTTCATTCCTTTGAGGGAGGGGAGGGAAGGAAGAGGACATCTGGAGCAATTCTGCAAGAAAATTTATGTAATGAGTGGATTACAGGAAAATAATCATGTGTTTATTTCAAAGCCACCTGGGAATGAAGCACACTATCACATGTACACATCACATTAATTGTATGATCCATAGATAAGGCTAGCTGTCCAACAGAGTTTAAACAATTACTGCTTTTTTTATTATAATGAAGAATAAGGGAAAATAAAATCTCCAGTCAAATCAGAATCAGGGGACACTGGAAGCAGACAAGGAAACTGCTGGTACAAACTTACACTTTTCAGACCTCTTCAGAGTACTGTGCTATCCAAGTTCAGTGTTACAAACTGGACTGCTGGCTAGTACTCGATACTACACGGGCTCTGCATGCCTGCCAGGCAGTAACTTATAGGCAAGGCAATCCCTAAAGCTGTGCCTGCTGCTGGAATGATTCTGATCTTACCTATTTTTCCCTTCTCTGAGAGCTCGTTGACCTTTTTTCCTCATTGTTTCACAGCAGATATTTCTACAGATTGTAGTAAAGTGCACCTAAGCCCCTCTATTTATGCTGTGTGCTCTGCTGAGCTAGTAGGTAGAGAGCAGTGAGAGGCGAGGGGAAGAAGCTGGTAGGTAAGGGACTACCCAGACAGTGGCACAAAATTGCACTGCCATGGCTACAGATCCAGGCTGAAGCTGGCGAGTATCTTACAGAGTGGAGACAAGAGCTCAGATCTGTTTTCATCTGTTTATATAAATTATTCTCTGCATCACACCTGAAACAGCACAGATTTAACACAGAAAAGAGACTTGTCAGTGACAAGATTGTCTTCCACTTAATTAGAATGCAAAATTAATTGAGCTATAATTCAGTGTGCTCTAAGCATACTTTAGTTCTGATGAAATCGTAAAACTTGCCTGAGTCTGAATACATTACCTCAAAAAGTTAACAGAAGCACATGGCCTGCAGACATTAATGATTCAGAAAAATAAGTTGCTGGATGTTTCAAAAGACCCATATATAAAGGGCCTTTTTTTTTTTTTTTTAATAATCTCCATGCAAGAAGAGACT
Source organism: Pyrocephalus nanus (assembly GCA_038380795.1). Lineage (NCBI taxonomy): Eukaryota > Metazoa > Chordata > Aves > Passeriformes > Tyrannidae > Pyrocephalus > Pyrocephalus nanus. The sequence continues at coordinate 41,580,960 of CM076265.1, read as the reverse complement.
TAGAGAAAACCAGTGACTGTCATCCACAGCCTGCTGTTGTCTCTCTAAATCCTAATAACCAAAGCTGATTGAAAATAATGTGTATTATAATACTATAGATCTGGTACAAGAGGCACAAGATGTGATTGACAAAAGTTTAGCACAGTACAAAATACGTTCCACTATTTATATTCAGCAAATAATAATAACACAAATACCTTAATAAACACATTTTTTCTATAGAAGGAATTAACAATGACTATGTTCATGTGTCCCCTGGTAAAGTTTAGGTGACATAAAAGTTGCAACTGTGTGACAACTTCGCTCCTACAAGCTGTTTCCTTACATCATTATCTGGTATGTGTTGTCAGAGGACCACACAAATGGCTGAGGGGACCTCTGGAGGTGTCCAGTCCAACCTACCACTAGGAATAGTGCTGTTGCCCACAGGAGACTCAAAAACCTTCCATGATGGAGACTCTACCATTTCTTTCAGTAATTTGTGCCCAGTACTGCCATACTCACCTTATTAAGAAATTTTGCCTTATGTTATGCCCGAGTTACCCAAAATACAACTTGTATCCATTCCCTCTGCATTTTTCTGACCATCTGTTGCTACCAAGAGTTTGCTTCCACTGTCTTTGTAACTCTCCTAGAAATAATTGAAGTCTACAGTTAAAGCCATCCCCCTTTAGTCTCTTCTGAGCCTCATGGAAGGACCCCAGGACTCACGATATTTCCCCATAGATAACCCTGTGCCTCTGACTTTCCTCACTCAGCCCTCTTCAGAACCTTTTCTGATTTCAGGTGCTGCACCACTCTCTCTGCTAGTGCTGGTTTCTGTTACAACCAGGATGCCAACAACAAATTGACCATCCTACTGAGTATCCTAGTTCCTAAATCTGCTAATTCACTAGATCTACTGGATCCTATGCTGTGGGATTTTTTTATGGTGTTTCCTAAATTAAATATTTTTTTCCTCCCATCTACATACAATAAAATAAAAGCAGTAGTTTTGTGAGGTGCAGAATGAATATACCACGGTTCCCTGTGGATTTATGTTCCTGAAAAATTCAGGTCCCACTGAAGCTTTTCCTCCTGCTGAGTATTTAAAAGTGATTTTTTTTCCATGTGATCTCCCCAGAGTTTAATACATGCACAGTGCACCCTTTTCCTGAATCAGGATACTTATAGGGTCCCTTTCCTCTAACTGGCTGTCTACTACCTGCTCCTTAATTAGCTGTGAAATCTATCAAATCTAATTGAAATAGACCAACAGGTTTCAAAGTTACTGGGCAGGGATGTGAGGACACACTGAGTTTAACACATGCATGAACCATGAGAACATATGCCTTATTCCTTTAGGAAGTCAGTCTCAAAAGGCTACTTTCTTGCTCTTAATGCAAGCTTGTCTGGACTATTATAGCAGGTGCTGCTCTGAAGGGTTCCGCTCTTGAGGTCCCAGTGAAGAGAGGAACAATCTGGAAAATCAGAACAGTTTTGGTCCAGCAGGCATGATCCCCATCTGGTTCCTGCTATTTTATGACCCCTCTTAGTCTAGGCACAGAGACTGAACTTAATCAGCTAAATGCTTATCTCTCCAAGGCGGTAAATAAGTCTCTGGAGTACAGCAAGGAGCCAGACCTGTTTTTTATTGGAAGCTAGGGCTTGTATTCAGATAAACATCATGGGAGGTAACACTTCTAATAGATCTGGGGTGACGGAGGGAGGGGATAAAGTCTGGAAAAGCTTGTAGTAGCTTTCCCTTTCTGCAGAATAGAGATGTTTATTCCCCTGGACAGCAAAAGCTTTAGGCTTGTGGAGACACTTCCCATCTTGTTTTTTCCCAATTCAGTAGGGACTATTCTGTCTCTGACACTTTCCTATGGGGCTGTTGAATGTCTTCTTCCACAAAATCCTCATGTGTAGTCGACTTCCCCCTGAGCTTCTCTGTGTAGGCCTTGCCTTTCTGTGCCTGTAAACACACATCTTAGCACTGCAGTTGTGCCCTCCTTCACCATCACTCAGTGCTAATTTCCTTAACTCAAGTGCTCAGTGCTGCTGCCACCTGCCCACAATACAGCTTTTCTAATCTGTTTCATGATCTCAAAGCTCTTCCAAAAGGTAGGTCAGCACCAATACCCCCCTGGAAGGTGAGAAGCAAGACCAATTTATACCAAAATGTGAGGAAACTGAAACAGAGGTACGGTGAGGTGGCACTCACACTTACATGTAGAAGTGGTACTTAAGGTCATGTCCACCACAGCCAAGGTTTAGGTTTAGATATAGGTGTTAGGTTTATGCTTGGACTCGATATTCTTAGGGGTATTTTCCAACCTAAATGATTCTATGCATCTATGAGGCACTGTGAACCACTCTCCAAATATTCTTACTGAAGTATGTATAGAGAATAAAAAGTGAGTCAACCTAGAAGACATACAGCCTCTTCTCTGATGTTGGAAAATCAGTACTTTACATTAACTTTTAGCTTCCTTCTGGGCGAATTTAAAACTCATTCTGTATTTACTGAGGAAGGCCAGAAGAATCAATAAAGGCTTTGGCTTTCTAGAGGTGATCATCTCACCAATCATTCCTTCTCTGTTCTGTGCTAAGAGCTTAGATAAGAAGGTTTTGTTTTTGTTTTCTTTCTCCTGAACAGATAGGTTTCTTAATTAGGATGGGGGGAAAATGACTGCAATTTCGCTGTGGCAAATTAAAACCAAAATGAAGTAGCAAAGAGCAGGGTCTGGCAGGGAGGGGGGTCACCAGAGACAGATATTGATTTTGAAATGATGAAGGAGCCAAAGGAGAGCATACAGCCTATAAAGGAGACTCATCTTTCAAAACACTGTTCTTGCTTAAAACAATCAGTCCAGACAGAGGTGTTGGTTGTTGCTGAAGCTTCAGGGTTAGCTTTGTTTCCAGACAGAATTTAGATTTTGGAAAGGCTCACTGATTCATAATGGGATGGATTCTTAGACAATTTTTGAGATTGTGGAATTAAGAATCATGGAATGGAGCTGAAAATAGTAAACCTGAGTAGAGCATCGACATTTTTAGCAGCAGTGGTAATAAAAAAATGTTTGAAAGTAGTTTCTTCCAAAGACAAAGTGTCACTGCTCACAGCCTAGGCACGCAGAGAAATGGGCACTGCATATGGGACAAGCACCAAAATCTAACATACTCTCACTACCATGTGTGAAGTAGCATATCCCATCATTTCTAGAACAGACAGAACAGACTTAGCACTGTCTTACCTTGTTCCAGTGGCTGAGATAGCTTAGGTACAGCTTTCTGCCATTCCATTCGGGACACTTTCATTTTCACTGGCCTTTTCCCCCTTGGCTTTTCAGACAGCATTCCTCTAAGATTAGAGTCAGATGTTAGCCTGACCTTTTGTCAAATATAACCAGCGCCTGGAAAGACTGTCAGAGAACTGCACCAATCTTGTGATGAGTGGTTTGAGTTTGTCAGCTTGTTCTCACTGCTATGATGAAACCTGACTTTGCAGAAGTGCTGATTGTCAAGGTGTCTATGACAGGTCAGGAAGATTTCAGTCACACTCCTGTAAATAATCTGCAGCCATTCTGAACCATGATGAATGCTGCACACAAATAAGCCTCAGGTCCTTTTAAAGCAAGGCTTTTGTTCCACCTTGTAGATTTGTCATCTTCACAGTGACACTGCTCCATCAAATCCTCATGACAATGCTGGTGACAAACTGGCAGGAGCTCTTTTGCTCCTGGCTTAGCGTGTGCTTTAGCATATCTTCTAGGAGGATCGGCTCCATGATCTTCCCAGGCACAAACGTGAGGCTCACTGGTCTGTAGTCCCCAGACCTGACCTGTCAATTATGAGTGTAGGGATATGATCATCCCCAAACCCTTCCTGACCCAACACTGTAATTATGCTCCAGGAGAGATTTGAGTTTGGCACACTGTTTTGATGGTTCAGCATTTACCTGATCTGAAAGTGGAACCAGTCTGCAGACATCTCCTGGCCTGCACAGGAGGCTTAAGCACAAAAGCAAGTCTTACATAGTCTTATTACTACCACTGTCAAATTCACTAGTGCTTCATTCCTTCCCCTAGGTCAAAAGGAAAAGGAAACAACTAGAGGAGAGAAGGATCCCAGATGAGCAAGCATAAAGAAGTAAAGATTTTGCATGTTCTTTCTGATCCTTGTGGTCTGCTCAACCTTCCTTGTAGCTGCAAGCATCACTGCACACTGTTCTGGAACAGCAGAGAGACTCAATGCTGAAGGCTGCAATCCCTGGCTTCACAGACCTTTAATACTTCCTTTCCCCGAAGTTCACACAAGAAATGCTGGTTTTTTACGTGATACAGAACCTACTGAGAAGCCATGGGTCCCATCTGGAGAGTGACTGTGCAGATACTCTGTGTTTGATTTTGTGAATATTATTTTCTGCAGCAAAAAAGTGGAAGAGAGAGAAACATTAGTCACATACATGCTTAATTAAGATCTAATAGCCAAGGTCAGTGCTCAGCCCAGAATAGACAGAAGAAGCCTCCTGTGATATATTTTTGTGATGAGAGGTTCACAGCACATAGACTGATCTATTATTGGGTTTCACTATGAAAAATTTAACTATCTCCTGGAATATGCTCAAATCTATTTTGCATCATTTCCTTGCTTTTTCATTTAAAAATATCTTTCCAAAGAGACCTCATGACCATGTAAATTAGCAAGTCCCTGCTGCGTGGAATGATTGCTTCACCTCCACTGAAGTGCAGCTATTTGTTCTTTTGCCAGCCCTCTGCAAGATGACAATACCTGTTTGTCAATGTCTAGAATGCTTTTCTGTGATTTAAACAAAAAAATCCTTCAAGACAAAAGATGAGTACGCAAGGGAAGATGTTGCAATGGGCACTCTGGTGAGGAGAAGCACTAGACCTTTGCCTGGAACTGTGTTCTGCATGTCTGCAATGTTCCAGTGCAGATGGTCATCACATGATGACCTACCTGCTAGTCTACAGCACCTCTCTGGACCTTCACCCTACAGGACCAGCATGACCATCTATTTGGTTTGTGCTTTCTGGCTCTTGCAAATGAGTCTGTGCAGGATGCACCAGTGTTCCTCCTCAAACCAAGCATTTCCAAACATTTTTAGGCCTTAAAGCCTTTCCTCCAAGTTTTCCCCACAGATCACAAAGTAACCATCTCCCTAAACCTGTAACTGAGAACACAGGAGAGATACAATGTATATGGCTTCACAGACCACTGAGCACTACAGAGTTGATGAAAGATCAGAGTAAGGTATCTGAAGATGAAAACCAGAGGTCTCTGAGGAACACACCTTAGCTCCTGTGGAACCTGACAGATGCAGCTGTACTTTCTTTGCGGAAAGCTGCAGCACAGGACATGACCTGATATAACTGATTAAGAACAGAGAACACATTCCATGTGGGCCCTAACAGCAAGTGTGAATACACTCGGTGCAAGGAGGCTTTATGTTCCTGTGCACATTTGCCTTCTATCTGTCCTTGGAATCTTGCAGTACCTACTGCTGGTGAGCCCCAAGCTCCTGATGCTCTAGGGTTGGGATTGTTCACAGCGATGCTTCCTAGAACACCTTTCTTGCAGCACAGGTGCAAGGTCCTCCAACAGACAGCCCTCTGCACGCATGCAGTTCGTGCCTAAGGACTGGCAACTGGCTCAGACTTTGCTGGTCCTGAGCACACTAAGTGGACATATAGTGCAAGAACCATACTGTGTCATAATAATTCAAACCACAGCCCTTCTGTCTTTGCACTGCAGCAGCAACCAGTGTAGGAGGTACCCAGATGGTGGCCCCCTTCTACTGAAAGATGGAGTGTGCAGAAACCTCCATATTCCACTGGATACCACTCTCCCAGCCTGGAGATGGGGCAGCATGGTCCTCACCCATTCTCAAAAGAAGGAGAAAGAGTTTGGGCCTATTAGAGCAACACACAGACATTGTTGCCTTGAAGCCTGGCATTTGTCAGAGAGAGCAGTGTGGTCGCCATGGCAATTCTTCGCCTCATTTAACTGCAAAGTAACCTCGTGTGGATATATCAGCCATTCCTGCAGAGCAACCCCCTGCCCACAGCCCACACACACAGAACACATTCCCTGCTGGGCAACACCATTGCCGGCAGATGATGCACAACATGTATGTGCCGAGCAATACACGTTCCTTCAGCTCTCTCCGACTCATATCACCTATGCCTCTAGGTAAGTCCCTGCTCCCACAACTATAGGTCCCTCTGCTGCACAAGCATACGATGCTTTGGGAGCACAAGATCAACACATGCTCAGCCAGCCACCACAGTTTATTCTTAGATGCATTTTGTTTTCATGCTGTGGCATGAACAAGGAATAAATTCAGCTCTGTCTCATTCATTTTCCTCTGTTTCTACCTCTGTGGAAAAAAATGTCCGTGAGAAGACTGGGCGCCTCGCAGAGCCGGCTCATGGTCGGGTCGTTTGCTGCTCCTGACTGGACCCTGCTGCTCACATATCTTGGCAAGAAACTATAGGAAATCAATCTCAATTCAGTTTCTCCTCAAAGCACCCTATGGGTCTCTGCAGGAGGGCTCAGTCCCTCGGTGATAGCAGGGAAAGAGAGTCCAGAAAAGTAGTGGTTGATTTTGCAGCATAGCAGGAGCATAGTTTACAGAAGGCATGAGCAGAGTCCCTCACTCCTCTGCTACACAACAGCTTGGTATCATCCCATATCCAAAGATGAAACACAGCTCCCACTTACACCACCAGACACAGCCTGAGGACCTCTCCCAGTCTACCACTGTCACAACAGGTTCCCTCAGCATTTCCAGAAGGTGCTGGTATGATTAGAGCTTGGGCGGTATGCACAGATCTGTCTGTCCTCAGCCAGGTGGCAAGCAGAAACTCCTCAGCCATTCATACATGACAGCTCCAGCTAACAGGGCCCATGGAAGCCAGCAGGCACAGGCTTGGTGAAGCCTCAAGTTCCCAGCAAGTGCCCTTTTCTACCTTGTGCTGTGGTGAGTTTTAACAAGCACATAGCAAAGGCACACAGTCAGGGATGGCCCATCACTGAGGGTAACAGTCACCTGAGTCTCACTGGGCTGCTAACAACCAAGGCCAACATGTTACTGCTATATAGCTTGCATGCTCTATGCATGTGGCCTACAAAATGCTATTAGAAGGCAAAATGTCTGCTTTAGAGAGCTAACAGGGATGCCTGTCCATATCCTCTTAGATCCATGTTCCTCTTTGTAAACCTTTCAAGCCCACCTTGCTGACTTCAGCTCTCTTTCTCTTGAGGTCCCCCACCCTTCCTAAAAGTACATCGGGGTTGCACAACTCATCCTTCCCTATCTCCAGAAAGTGACAATTCACTTTCCCACCCTTGCTACCCTCTCACCCCATCCCCATCATCTCTACCTGCACACCTGGCTGTGGCTGAGCTCAGGTGCCCCCAGAGGCACTACTCCTGCTTTTAGTCCTGAGAGGAGGTGGGACCCACACAGAATCCACACCGCTTGCAGAGCCCACAGCCAACACAGCTGGGGTTGCTCCAGCCCAGAGAAAGCACCTAATGCCTGAGCACACACTTCCCTCTTATGGCCATGCCCGATACAGCAACCATTCAGGCCTGCAGCATCTTCTCTTGGAGATGTGATTTTCCTGTGAATACTGACATTTCCCATAGTTGCCTCTTACACTTGTTGGACACAGACATCTCTCCCCTGCACTCGGGCCTCAAGCATAGAGCCAGCTTTGCTGCCCTGTTTGGCTGATGCTGATCGACACGCACATTGTGAGCCATGTGAGTGGAAAAGACAATGTAAGCACTCAGTCCTGCCTGCAGCAACACACTGTCTCTCTGATGGAAGCCCAAGTATCCAACCCTGGTCCTGGGGTAGATTTTCCCTCTGCTAGGGTACAGCCTGTAACACCTTTCCTCTCCTCAAGTTAAGCATGGCTTTTACTTACTTTGATTTTGAAAGGAAAGTTTTTAACCACCTAGTTATGGGTAGTTAAGGGCTCTGTTCAATGTCTCCCCTGCCCTACTGCACTGTATGGCAAAGCCTCTCTCTTTTCTATCCAGATAATAATATCCTCACCAAAAGGAGAGGCAGCAGTCTGCTGTTTTCCTGTACTGACCTTTTTCTCTGGACTGAGCTTTAGGTAGCTGGTTCTTTCTGTGCTCCCATCACCTGTAATACCAGAAGTTTGCTGCACAGATGGGATAGTTTCCTTTTATGTCCAATCTACGGCCACCCTCCTCCAGTCACCAAGTCAGTTCAGTTCACCACCCTGAAGGGAAAATAGTTATTTTTCCATGGGATTATTTCCTGTTGGATGAGTTGAACTGACTCACTCTGCAGGTAGAAAGTTGAGCATTAAAAAAAAAACTTTAGCCATGTCTTTTGTTAATTCGTCTATCTTTTTCCTTCACCCATTTTTTTCTAAAGAAGAGATGTAGGAGAATGAGAACCTGCAAAACTATGCTTTTTCAGGAAAGGTGACAAACTGCTCCTTCCTTCCTTCTCCAAGCTAAGGTTTGGTCACTGCTCAGGTGCTAGGGTACTGTCCTCACCATTTTTTTTTCCTTCCTTACAGTGCGCTGTCTTCTCATGTGCCACTTTTGAAATAGCATCAGTAAGGGATGAAAGAAAATATCAACAGAGACACATTTTCAAAGCAACACTGCTTGTAGTTCTGTTCTTCTCACTAGAACAGATGAGTAAGGAAGACCCTCTCCAGTCTCTTGCAGTACCAACAGCATGGTCAGAAGTAGCAGCAGCAGTTGTGTCGCCCTTGAAGTCCACCAGAGCAGCCTGATAACACTCTGCTGGGCTCTGGGCCCTTTTACAAGAGTTTCTCAGAGCGCTCTGCAGCCTGATAAAGTGAGACCATGTCTGCTCTGAACCTGTTTGCAAGGGTTCCACTGGTAAGAGGGCAACTTCCATAGTGCCAATAGGTAGGTCCAGATCCTCAAAAGTATCTAAGCACCTAAAAAGAAGTCAGGAATTAAAATATCATGAGGCTCTAGGTCCTAATAAGGATGCAGCTATATTGGTATTCAATGTTTTTGCTGATATAGCTGATGGTGCTTGGTAAAATTCTGCTCAAAAAAGAGCCTCATTCTGCTGACATAAGCTGCCTGCACACAAGGAGGGCTTCACTGCTACAACTCTGCTGCTACAGCGATATCACAGGCATTTACATGTAAATTAGGGCTTTGTTTATACCGAACAGATGCAGCCTTTCACTTCATCCTGGATGGGGGGAAGGGGAGGCAGGGAGGGTAATGGTCTCACTACTCTCATTTTATAGACTAAGAAAGCAAGGCACAAACAAAATTAACTCAGTGGTTCAATACCACCCAACGTGGGTGTCAGAAAAGGCAGAGATCATGAACATAGTTTATGGCCACAGGACTTTTTTTACTGCTAGATACAGGGAGACAAGGGAGTCATTAAATAGGAGCCTTAGCCTGTCAGCTATGTGAGGGCAAATCACCGATGTGTTTAGACGGAAGGGCCAGGAATGAATGCACTAGGGAGCCCTGAGCCTAGGGGACAGAGGCCTGTTTAGATGCACAAAGCACTGTAAGAAAGTAAATGAACATAAGGCATAAAATATCTACTATGCTGCTTCTCTGCTCACCAACCTGAGTGGCAATAGGCATGGGAGACAATGAATGTCCATGGAGGATGGACATGAAAGCTGAAGCAGCACAGGTGATTAACAACACATCAAGACACAAAAACACACAGCTCCACTGTGATAGCATAAACCGGAAAAAGCAGGTGGTGTCATGGATTGGGTGAAACATAATGGAAATGGGTGGATGTTACTGCTGGCCTTAAGTTGGCTCTAAGAGACAGTCTAGTTCCATTTCAGAGAAACCACAATCCCCATTCCAAAACACTGCACAACTCACTGCCCAAAAGAGAGGCTAACATCCAGAAATTTGAACTGAGAAGGGCCGGATGGGAACAGACATGACTTTCTGAATAGTGTTTTGTACAGGAGTCTTGAGGGCAGGGGACATGAGAAACAGCAGATAAAGCATGGAAAATAAGGCTCCAAAGCAAGCTAGGACAATCCTGGTAGTCAGCCCTGACTAAAGCCTAGAGAAATAGAGCTCTTCGGTACTGGCTGAAAGAAGGTGTGGTGGTATGCCTCCTTCCTCCCTGCTTCTGGCCATGCTGGTTAGGCCTCAGCCTTGATGAACAGCACCTGGACTGAGCCTCTCTTCAGCTTATCAGGAACACTGTCTGCTCCCAGGAACTTATGCTAACAAGCTCCTGTTTTTTTAATGAACAGCCTTGGAAACCTATTTTTCTTGCCTGAAAAACAACCCAACATTTTTGTTATCAAACTTTCAAAGAAAAGTTTGATGACAAAAACAATCCAAATTGAGGCCAGATGGAAAAATTACTATGCCTAAAGCCAACTTTCTTGCTGTCCTGAGTGAGAGCCTTTGAGCTCTCTGGGTCAGCAACAGACTTGACCAGCAATCTCCCTCTGACTGGGACGTCCCTCAGAGATCACAAACTCTCAAGTCGGCTATACTTGGAGAACTACGGCCAAACGCCAATGACGGAGCCTCAGCAGATACCTCCATTCCTTGAAGCTCAACCCTTTTCTCATTGAGAAGATGCAAAGGCATCCAACATGAGCACTTCACTGGATTTCAGGGACAAGTGTATACCTCGTACATACTCCATTAGATCTGTTCAAATGTGACTATCCTATAGCAAATGTACTGTGAATGTTGTTCTAGGTTCTTACTTTAGATTCATAAGTAAGTTAGGCCTGTGAGTTATTGTTGTGCTATAGTAAATTCTATAGAATCTCTTGTTAAATTCTTTAAATTAAGCTATCAATTCAGTGCTGTTAAGTTTAAGTGCTCTCAAACCCTTTAGGCCTAAACCATTGGTCAAATCTGGAGCTAAGTTTGGCAAGAGGGCCCACTCTGAACCTTGCGAGTCAACAGGAGGATCTCTCTTATTTGTTTTTATCTTTATCGTTTCCTATTCTTACCCTTTTTCCATCCCCAGCCTCCCCATGGATAATTTTTTGTTGATTTTAGGTTTAGATTGATTTTTAAGTCTTAGTCTGATTTTTCTCTGTGTGCTTTAACCATCTAGTTATTAATAGAGTGAACTTTGCCAATGAACTTTGTCGTGCTTTCACTTTAATATTAAACCTGCTTTTGCCAATGATTCTTTGAGTGACCTAAAACTCAAAGAAAGCTGGAGCCATGAGCAAGGAAATAGTGTTCTGCTACTTGATTCCCTTAGACCATTAGAAATATAACCTTATACTTATTTTGTAAATAATTTTAAAAAAGGTAAGTACAGTTAACTGCTTTTCTCCTATTTGAAGGATTAATTTTTTGGCTACTAATATGTATATATCAATAGGAATAACAACTCTGTGTGTGGGGGGGAGGGAAATTCGTCTACTATTAATCACCTCAGTCACACTGGATTCCCTCACATGCCCTGTTCTGCTGGCCAACACTGATCCTAATAGATACCATCCCATTCCCCCCACCCCCTACATCTCTGTTTTCTTGGGGCTCATCAGACCCATATTCATACACATCTTTCAGTCCCTGGTATATCCTCTCTGGCCTCTTTCATCTCTGATTACAAACCTCCGGTTCTGACTCCTTTCCCATTTCACCACAAAAACATGCAAGTCTGGTTGGCAAGCCTGGTTTCTCCAGGCAAACAGACTGAACAGCAAACAGGTCACTCTGTTTACAAATTCTGGTGCAAGTCAGTGCCAAAAGACAGGCTCAGTCAAGGCTTCACTGCAAAAAAGAGGGGGAAATAGTCTGAACAGAGTCTTTTTAGTATTATATAGCTTTAGAAATTAAAATGTTTCCAGAATAGTATTATTTTCTGAGCCAGTGATACAGAAGCTGTGGTGAGCCTAGAGCAGCATTCACAGCAGAAAGTGCTAAGGACAGGGAGGGTCTCTCCTGGAGCACATAGTTCTCAGCTTAGCTAAATCTGAAACAACCAACTTCACTGTTTAGAAAGATGTATGTGCCTTCCCTTGCTTTCATCAGAAGGAAGCAATCTGCTGTGGGCATTGATGGTTTACCTACTTATAAAGATATGCTGAGGACAAATCATAGGTCATTCCTACACCAAGCTAGCCAACCTTCCAAGCAGTGCCTCTCCATCTTTCCATGAAGCTGAACTGGGAATTTGACAAATTTTCCTGAGCACCCTCACAACTACCAGCTTTCTTCAAGGCTATGAGGTCCCTAAAGACCTTCCCTAGTTCTTCTCCTATGTTTCAGGCTGCTGTGAGAGGGAACAGTCTATGTTCTTCAGGTGCATTCTGCCATTCAACCCAAGCTAAAACCCAAGGTTCACTGCTCCCCTGGAGGCATTTCCTGCACAGTCTCTGCAGTTTTAGTGCTAGGCTGCTGTAACCACAACAGAAAACCAGGAAGCAGTAACAACACTCACTTCACAGCACTACATTGGCCTGCCCAAACTGCAGCCTTTTCAGCTACATGTTCAGCAGGCATTTTGTGCTTACTTCAGCCAGGACACAAAAGATGAAGAAGAGGAAATGCACCTGAAGAACATAAGACTGTTCTTTCTTAGAGCAGCCTGCCTGCTATTCACTGCCTTGAATGCAGTGGCTGAGCCACTGCTTATTCTGTCTCTGAATTGCAAATATTAAAGTCAAAGGCTTAGGTTTATTTCTGATTACAGCTGCCTTGCGACTTTCCATCAAGACTGTGTAAAGAGATCATGTGTGTGATGATCATTCACACACCCAGTTTTATGTCAGTGTTCAGTTCTCTCCTTTCTCAGAGGAAATTCTTCCTCTCAGTCATGCCTCTGATTCATTCTGATGATCTCTGATCAGCACAAAAGGCCCTTGTTCTCTCTGTTTGGGATCTTGGAGCAGAAAATTTTTCTCCTACACTTTTCTGACCCAGTGGCTACCCAATTACTCCTTCCTGAACTCGCCTGTCTACTGTCTCCAAACTTCACAACTCTCCTCTGTGATCCCTAAACCTACAGATGGTTAGAACAATTCTCATTGACTCACACCAGTGATATAAGCTCTCTGTTGACATGAGCCTGCTGTGCTGCAATCCCTGCCTGTCTTGACTTGTTACTTATGGTCCACTCTTTCTTTTGACTCATCATTTTTTTTATTCAGTCCTTTGCTTCATGCAATTGGCAAAGTAAGGCAGTTTGCTCTGCCAGCTCATAGGAATAGTATCCTTGAGACCTGAAAGGAAACTTAGAACTGGAATTTGCTGTCCTGATTTTGTTTGGCTTCTCTATTTTGCAACTGCATAGTCCAGAGACACAAACTGCAGCCACCTGGGTACACAGGTGTCCTAGGCATCACAGGGAGCCATTTCAGAATTGCCTGCAGGTGTGACTCCAGGAGTTCTGTGGGATGCGCTTGGTGTTGCCTGTGGCAGTAGGTGTGTCCTGGGATGGCATCCCCATGCTGGGACTTGTCTCCATGAATATCCTGTACTCATCTGTCACTGCAACCCCAGGGTGAGTGTGGCCTTCCCTGTCCCCTGCACTGTGCCAGAAGGGACTACGGGCCCCTCAAACACCAGGTTATGCTGGCCCCATGCTCAGAACAGGGTGGGGCCTGGCAGTGCGATTCGGTCCTGTGTGCAGGGGAGCACTGCAGCTGCTGTGTCAGACTGCACAGTCCTGACGAGGTAATCAGTGTTATTAATGTTATTAATAAAAGTGTCCTTAATGTTATTTATGAAAACATCACATTGTAAGGGTTAATGCCAGCTGGGTTCAAGGACAGATGAAGTGACCAGTCTGTAGGTACCTACACGTGAAAAGGTTTGTGCTTTAATTGAACAGATAACAGGGCAGATAACAGACCTAGTGCCTGACAGGTGAAGCAGCTTATCCTCTCTAGAAGCAAGGCATTAGCAGGCAAAACTCCTCCCTGCACAGGTGGGCAGGGAGTGGAGGGTGATGCCCCATGCGAGCCCTGTGAGTGTAGACTGGTGGACCATCTGCAGCCCATGGCACAAACTAGTCAGTATAATCCAATCTGTTCTGTTCAAAGGGAGAGGAGACAGGAGGAAAATACCTAAAGCCAACTACAGCAGTGGGGGAAAAGACCCTTCAAAAAGTTCTACAGTATGTGGTTCCCTAGTACTCTTCTCTCTTGCTTGCTTACTCCCCTGCTAATCCAGAAAAAAAGCAGAAGCAAGAGGGGTCCCCGTGCCTCTCCCTCACCAGTCCTCCTAACTGCACCTACACTGAAGCCAGTCCACTTGGGCAAGCACCCCAGTGCTGAACAGGAGCGTTTGCTGCTTTGATCCCTAGATTTCTCCTAGCAACACCAATCTCCCCCAAGGTCCCATCCTGCACCATGAGAGATGCGACACAGCCAATCCCATCTTAGCTGATGGCTCTGTCACTGCACACAAAAACCAGGTGAAGAAAGCATGCTGTTCAGGAAGGTCCATACCTGCTTCAGTAGCAGTCAAGATATGGGAGTGGCCACAGACAGCAAGAAAAGGAACAAGGTCTCACACCCAGCTTGCACTTCTTACCTCAGACGCTGTGTTTGTATCCCTCATGTCCAAAGGTGACAAAGAGATATGAAGCATATTGGACACACACTGCAGCCTACAAATAGGCTGAAACCAGACTGTGAAGCTTTCCTATCTTCCCAAGGGAAGCAAAATGACTGTCTCACACAGAAGCTAATTTACTTGTTAAGAGATTCAGTGTTCATACCGAATTTGCAATGAGATCCATGACAGAGGTTCCAGGATGTGATTGTAATACAGAAAGATAACTATCAATAGTAGCAAATCAGCAAGAAAAGGATGAGCGCATTCTCTCAAATTCATCTGCCTAAACCTGTTAACTCTCCACTGTTTTTTCCTGATTGCAAGTGCTAAGAAACACCAGAGCTCTTCCCTTTCAATTACATTGGAGAAATCAAAGGTCACAGTCTTCTGCCTTTTCAGTGTGTGATTAAACATGTCAGGATGTTTCCTTTCTGCCAATTAACACTCCTGGAGCTCAGGAACCCCTCGGCAGGACGCACACAAATGTTTAATAGCATACAAACATATATACCCTGTGATTTGCAGACCACCTTCCTTCTGGCCCTGTGTAGTGTTTGGTCACCCAAACTGTACTGAGGTTGCTAACACCCACCCCCAAACTAAACACTGCATTTAATTTACCTGGCTTCTGAATGAAGTATGCATCTCCAAATCCTCTCAGAAAACACATTTGTACACAAATCTAGGATGGTTTTTAAACAGAGCCATAGGCAAAGCAAACAGATGGGCAGCTCCAGCTGTCGGGGGCGATACAGCTCAGTAGGGTGGCTAGGCTCACGCCAGACTTCAGCCCAACTATAAATCCTATAGGATTAAGCTCTGCCCGGGGCTTGTCTGCAGGGGTCCTTGCCCGGGCCTTCACTATCCGGGCGGATTCCTGAGTTGCTCGGAAGGGCATTACAGTAACTACGTCTGACCCCCTATAGGCTATGTGGAGCTCTCACCCGGGGCTCTCCGTCGGGTGACTTTACCAGGGCACAGCATAAGACGTCCCGGGGCAGCCGCCCAGGTCTTGGGGGAACCGCTTCGCTCATCAGCTCCCTCAGCGCAGAACAGCGAGGGGCTCCCCGGCCGCCTCACCCCACTACGGCCCTCTCCGCGCTCCAGCCGAGGGCTGCCTGGCGGGGACAGGCACGGCAGCAGCACCGGCCCGCGCCGCGCCGCCCCGTCCACGAGCGGGAAAGAGCCTACGGGCGCTCCGGGTTCCTCTGGGGAGCAGGGCGGCGCAGCCGTAAGTGCCCAGAACCCCCCATCCCCAGCTCTGCCCGCCCAGCCCGGCCCGGTTGCTCCCAGAACCACGACCCCCGGCAGCCTCTTCCCCGCTCCGCGCCCGCCCACAACCGCCTCAGGCCCGACCCACCCCCCCCCTCCGCCATTGGACGGACCCGGCTGTTCGCGCGAGCCCCTCCCTCTACCTCGCGCTGTGATTGGCTAGCTCATCCCCCTCTCTTCGTTCCCGGTCCTATCTCTGCCAAGCGATTGGACAGCGTTCACCCCTGGCTCCGCCTCCCCCGGAGCGTCCCGCTCTGCGATTGGACGAGGCCCTGCCTTCGCCCCGCCCCCTCCCACCCGGCCGCCGTACGGGGCTCCCATTGGCCGGCCGCCGCCTGTCCCGCGCCCGCGCCGGCGCGCCCCGGCGGGGTCCGTCCCCGCGCGTGACGTCCGCGCGGGCCATTGGGAGGGAGCGGCGGCGGCGCTTCCGGCGCGCGGGGCGGGCGGGGCCGGCGGAGCGGGCGCGGCGGGGCCGGCGCGATGGAGCGGCCCGAGCGGCCCGAGCGGCCCCGCGCCAACGGCTGCGGCGGCGGCGGCGCCCACGGCGCGCTCCGCAACGGCTTCGTGCGCGGCCCGCACGGAGCGCAGGTGTGCCCGGGGGGGAGGGGCACCGGGCGGGCGGGCGGGGGGAGCGCTGGCGGCGGGACCGGGGAAGCCACCGAGGTGTGGCTGTGGGTGCGAGGGACGTCGGTAGAACTGGGCTGTGTGTGGCCCCGACCTTCGCTTGGGGAGGCGGGAAGGCAGTGCCCGGGGTGCTCGCTCGCCGGACTGGTGATGGGTGTGAAACGAGTGGCTCTCGAGTCACGGCTGTAACTTTGCTGCAAGGCTTTGGTTGGCGGCAGAGCTTTGAACGTAAACCTCGCTACAACACGTTAGGTCTGTGCTTTAGAAGAGAAGGGTTTAGCAGTTCTTCACCGCCGTTCTGTGGTTCCTGGTTCGATGCACAGGGCTGTCGGTACAAGTAGCCTTGAGGAGGGACTTCCCTGTACAGCAGAGTTGGAGGTTGATGCAGCACTTCCCGTCCGGCTGTGTGGACACTGGGATGCGCGTGTGTATTTGTGCGTTCAGGCTGCCAGTTCTTTCTCTGCAAAGCACTCAAGTTTTGTGTTCTAGTGTAAGGAACTTAATAGTTCTTATAGAGTCAGTACCAGAAGTATGTAATAGACTGTTTCCTTGGATGCTTCTTGAGAAGAGCCTTCCTCCATTGTCATCCCTCCTGTTGCTTCTGTTTTTCAGTCCTTCTGCTTTTCCAGTGTAGCCTTGTGCATTCACTGCATGAACCAGATTGAGAACTGTTGCCGGGTAAAACTAAACTTTTTTTCCCCTGAGTTATCTTTAACTCAGGATAGTTACTTCTATGTGCTTCTGTCACTGTATGGATGCTCATAGTCTTGCCCTGGTCTTTGGGAGGTGATAGCACAGTATTGGGAGTGAACAAATGGAGGAGGAGGGTAGGACACCTTGGCGTGGCAGCAGTGTCAGATTGTGGGGAGCTATGGCACTGGTAGTCTTTCCTTGCACACACCAAGCACTGCTGGCTGTGAAACCTTAGATGTAAATCTTTGAGCTAAGACCAAGCATGGTGATGATGAGTGTTCTTTTCTGGGTGCTTCCCCAAACTATGCTTTCTAAAAAAGAAGGTCCAAATACAGTTATGTTCTTCTACTTCAGAAGAACAGAAAAGTGGAGTAAGGAAGCCTTTTCCTCAAGGATTTTGTTCAGCTGTGTGTCTGGAGAACATGGGAGATCCAGCATTTCAATGGAAAAACTATAGATGTCAAACTGAGGAAAAACCTTGCTGTTTTACGAGATGTTCTATTCATTTTGTAGCTTGTGTGTGATACTATGCTCAGACATGTTTTTTGGAGGCCTGAGGTATTTGGAATAACTGTTTATAAAGGGGGAGAGTGTTCATTGGAGAAGTGATCACAAGAAATCTTACCAAAAAGCCAGAATATAGTGGCATTGTCAGAGGATGTAAGAAGAGTACAGGTAAATTTGATATCTTTATGGCAGCTGCTTGCTAGTCAAGCAGAGATTTATAATTAAGAGTCTTACATTCTTTTCTCTGTAACTTTATGTGGGCCAGATTGCTGACTTTCAAAATGAGGGTCTAAATGTTAGAATAGGACTGGAAGAAGTGACTGTTTAGGGAAACTAACCATGTACAGCTTTCTCAAATAGCATCAATAGTGGTAAGCTGCCAAAAGATTTGGTTGATGGTGCATCACAGATTTGGGTACCTAATTGGTCTTTTGCCTTTTGAATTTTGGCTGTTGGGTCTTTACACAGGAGAAGGAAACATGTTAATGCTTACTTGTGTTGAATATATTTGTCTGTGTATGTATATACTATGTACATACCACATGCAGCACTTGAGAATCTGCAACTGAAGAGGTCTGTGGAATGGATAGTAATCAAGTACCAAAAAGGAGGCAGCTTACATGCAAGAGTGCAATTCCTACTTAGTAGGAAAAAAAAACAAAAAAACACCAACAAAAAAAGTGGAAAAGAATGGTGCTTTTGCAAGAAAGCCTATGATGGGGTTCATTGCTGCCTAATACTGTGCAGTAACTGACTTAGGCTACCTTGGAGATTAATGAAATATCATCAATGACTAGGGAAGTGACTATTTGAAGTTAGGATTTCAGCATGTTAAAAAACATTCTGTTGAAATACTAAGATAAGTAACAGCTCTTTCCTTTCTTGGGAAGCCTTATGTTCAACTTACTTTGGTCCTGCTTCAAGTTAATTTGTTTAGAGATTCAAATTCAGTGAATGCAACAATCTCATTATGAACACCTTAATTAAAAGAGCTTCAAGAATGATATAGTAGTTAAAAACTGTGGAAGATGCAGAAAAGTGACTGATTTCTAACTGTACAGTTAAAGGAGCTCATGGTTAGAAAGAATAGTAATCTATGGATGGTCTTAAAACTGATTTAAAGCTTTGGTGTAATGCTGCACTATGTAAGATGAAAACCTGACATCTCAAAGGGTATTGTCATGATGTGAGGAAATGAACACAGGCAAGAGAAAGTATGCAAATCTAAGTAAAAGAACAGTGAAGTTACCTCTTCAAGTTGTGCATGATCTGCTTTTTATATCTGTCTGTTCTGTTGGAGAGAGTATTAAGCAAGTTCAATAGAAAAATGGTGTTTAGGATCTATCAAGACACTTGAGGGAATAATAAAAAGTGCAGGGAAATTGCTTCTTTCTGCAATGCAATTTTAAACTGGAATGTATTTCTCCATTGGAGTGTTTTGCAAGTGACTAATGGTTTTCTAAAGCTGCATCTGAAAAGAATTTTCTTGCTTAAAACAGGGAGATTGGGACTTACTTAGTGGGAGAAGATGCCCTTATTTTCCATGATAACTTATTAGAATCTACCTATTATTGTGAACATATTTTTAGTAATGTTGTATTTTCCACTCCTTAATTGAGTTTCTCACCTTAGAATGGTTGTGTTATGCTTCTAGAAGTTGAAGAAATAATCTCAAACAAAAAAACCCCAAACTTTGAATATAGGTTTGAGATATCAAGTTCCTAATTTCTGTTGTGCCTGGTATCTCCAAGTCTGATAGGAGCTGGCATTATATAAACAAATTTTAATTTCCCTGATGTTTCTAGAAGGTCATCAAATGCCTATAGCAACCTCCAGATAAGCTTATTGCATAGATTCCTCTGTAAACAAGGTACTACTTCCTCAGGAAGACAAGAAATAGTTTGGTTGAGTAGAGTGGGAGGACTGTGGGGTTTCCATTCTTTTAAAACTGTCAAAAGTCCCGAATTCTAACAGCTATTAAAATGGGCAGCACAGATATTTTTATTTTCTGAAAGCCTTGGTGTGTACATGCAGAAAATAGTTTGTGTAGTCCTGTGATTTGTGCTTGCTCTTCCTAGAGAGAGCAATCATATTGATTTTAGGTTCATCTCCTAGGGTGCTTCAGGATGCAGGGGAGCTTGATCTTAAATGGACCTTCATTCAGGATGCTGAATGGCTTCATCTTGATTTTTTTACATGTTTTTGCTGGAATTCAGGTTAGTGTAACTTCTTTGGGAGAGCACACTTAAAAAGATGACTGCAGGATATACTGGAAGTTTTTCTTGCTACAGTAAGTTGGTGGTAGCAGTGATGTGAATATGCCCTTGTTTCAGATGAAAATTAAGATAAGATAAAGATGTTAAATGACTGCTCTGTCCACTGGTATAAAAAATAATTTTTGTGCAGAATTGTGGGTTTTTTTCATATCTGCATGCAAATTTAAATGCAAATATTTCTGATGAAAAATAATGATCCTGAAGAACTAAATCTCATGAAGAAGTGATTGTTCCCCCTTACTCAGCATTTGTGAGACTGCATCTTGCGAACTGTGTCCAGTTTTGAGCTTCCCAGGAAAATGCTGACATAGCCACATCAATCTGTGAATCCAGTGAAGGGTCCCCAAGAAACAGAGAGGCTGAGAGAGCTGGGTTTGCTCAACCTTAGGAGGAGAGAAAGCTCAACTAGGTGGCTGCAGGATATAGAGAAGATGGGGCCAGACTCCTGAAGTGTGTGGCAATAGAATGAGAGGCAATGGATGTCATTTGGAAGAATAGGAAATTTTGATTACATATAAGGAAAATAATTTTCCACATGAGGGTAGTAAAATACTGCAAGAAGTTGCCCAGAGAGGTTGGAACTCCATGAAGGAGTTAAAGACTATGTTGGACATGACCCGTGGCAGCCTGTTGTAATTAGACCTGCTTTGAGCTGCGGCTTGGACATGTTGGCCACTGGAAGTCCCTTCCAACCTTGCTTATAGAGATAAAAGCGTGGATTGCAGGGGAGTGTCAAGGTTTAGACGTTTGCATTTAATCCTTGAACCCCTGTAAAAATGTGTGCCTTTAGGCTCGTAGCACATACTGAGGCTTGCATCAGACCGGAGGAAAGAAATTACTACTTTCTGCCTCTTGCATGGTTTTATGATTGACTGCATGTATTGTGTCAGTAACCTAAAACTGAAGGGAGAAGAAAATTGGCTGACCTAGAAAAGACTGCAACCTCGTTCAGATGTTTTAATTGACAGAACTCTTATTTCTGAAAGAGTGTACCTGTGCACAAGGATCTTTTTCTAATACCAAATTCAGTTGTAAAAGACTGTAAGCCTTTGTGGAAGGAATAGCCACTCAGCATTTTCCCTGGCTAAATGAGTATTTGAGGTGATCATATTAAATTAGTAGATGTAGTACCAGTGTTGTACTTGTTGAGAATTTGTGTATCTGTGCTGGTAGGAAAACAAACGCCCATGGTAGCGGCTGATGTGACAGGCTTCTCTTAGATTTGAATATGTGCTCCTGAGAAGCTCATTTGGGTGAAATGTTAAAATGTATTTATTATATTGGGATTGTCATTCCAAATTTAGCTGGTGATAAGCCTTAAATGCTGTAAGAAATTGTTATAAATGTATGCAGGTTCATTTTTTCTTAAACTGTATCTACTTGAATGATATGTCATTTTGCTCTCTTAATTATACAGCAGAAACATTGTTTTTCTAAATGTCATGTTTTCAATTTGTTTCGAGGGAAAAAAGCTTTATCTGAATTATCTATTGCCTTCAGTTTCTTGAGGTGGAACATAAAACAATGACCTGTCTTCAACAAGGTTTCCAGTTTTTTGGTTTGCCATCATTAAAAAATGAATCCTAGAAAAATAACTATTTAGTGTAAAAGTATAGTTTTGAAGAATACTTATCATTGAGAAAGCAGGAAAGTTTAGGATGTAGTGGGGTTTAATATCCATAAAAATGAGAGCAGATTCTAAAGCATGTTAGGAATGCTTTCAGAGGTATTTGAGAGCCTAGAGATTGGCTTGTTAGGGAACCACTGCAGACCTGTGCTGTCTTTGGAAATCTTTATTATAAAGCATATTTAGTAATTAAGCAATGCAGTTTGGGAATTCTGTGTCAAAATCCTGTACACCTACTGAATGTTGTAGATAAAGTTACATACAAGGTTTAAGGTAATTTAAGGTAAACTGTTGGGAAAAAAGTATACTCTCAGTAGGGTTCAAAATGTCATGTGTACCCATGTGTAGCAAGCAAACCACCCAAATTTAATGGCATCCTTTACTTGCTAAAGGGAAGGAAAAAAAAACCCAACCCAAACCCTAAGGAACACTTAAACATTATGGAGATTTACACTGTGTTTGTGTGGATGAGGTAAGTGCATTTTAACAAAGGACTGTCAAATTTGTTTGGAGTAACTAGTTGCAAATAAAAATATTTGATAATATCTGTCAACAAGAACAAATGTTTAATTATGAAAATATGAGTGTTAAGTCTGTTTTGTAAAACAAGTTTTTCTCCTGTGATTTTTTTTTTTTTTGTGAAAGATTAAAATGTGATTCAAATCAGTTAATTCTAATTTTGGTAGTAAATACTTGGTCCTTTTACCTATGCAGCAGTCTGAGATTTGAAGTCTAAGACCAAAGCATTGGAAGGAAGAGGCCTGGAGGCAACAGTAACATTACCACAGAATATCCTAGCAGCTTAGAGCAGCTGCCTTTGTGGAGTTCTCACTGCTGTGGTTTCTGTAGTGTCAGTTGCCTCAATGCTTTTTAATATATGTGACCACTTTGGCATATGGAGGCATGCTCATGGAAGCAGTCTTCCACATTGTGTTTCTAAAAAACAGAAGCTGCAAAGCTGCTAGTAAAATTCCTGCAGTACGTGTGGTATGTGGCAATGAGAAGCTACTAAATTTTAATAACAATTTAGTGAAGTTGTGCCCCAGCATAATCTTTTTAAGGTGTTTACATAAAGTCTGTCAGGTTCATCTGAATTTGTTCTTCCTGGCAGCATGAAAGAAATGGACTCATTAACAGAGTGCTGTGTTTTTCCTGGGGATAGCAGCATAACCAGTTATAGTGTACTTCTCTATTCCTGTGTGCCATGTTTATTGCATTTGTAGCTTCTTCTCTCCCTAAACTGCATGCCTGCCGTGCAAGCTGTGTACCCAGAGTCCTGTGATAAATCTTGTGTGCTGTCTACAGTAGCATCTGCAAATGTTCCTGTGTTTACACATGGCTTTTGTCTTCTCACAAAGGATGTAAAACTATTAGAAAGTGTCCACAGGATGGCTACCAAGACGGTGAAGGGCCTTGAGGGGAAGCCATATGAAGAGCGGCTGAGGTCACTTGGTCTGTTCAGCCTGGAGGAGACTGAGGGGAGACCTCATTGCACTCTACAACTTCCTCATGAGAGGAAAAGGAGGGGCAGACACTGATCTCTTCCCTGTGGTGACCAGTGACAGGACCCAAGGGTATGGCCTGAAGGTGTGTCAGGGGAAGCTCAGGCTGGATATGAGAAAAAGGTTCTTCACCCAGAGGTTTGGACAACTCACTCAAATATTAGGAGCGCTTCTTGGAGTTGTGCTGTTGGGCCAGGAGTTGGAGTAGAAGATCCTTGTGGGTCCCTTCTAACCCAGTAAATTCTATGGTTATAATTGGACTTTGATGTGTTTTGCTTAGACCAATGAAGTCCTTTCTAGCAGTACCTGTATGCTCCTCCTCAGTAACTGTTACAATACTGTTTTATGCCACTTCCCTGGGAGCTTGGCCTAACACAGGTGTTACCTGTGGTTGATTCTTTGCTGCCTGGTGCTCTCTGGTGTTTCTCCTGCAGTTGAGTTTCTTAGTGATGGTGCTCTTCTTTTTACATATAGTCTGGGCAGTATAGGAAAGAGATGTGGATGAGCATACATGAGCTTTTTTTAACCACGTGTGTAAATGAACTCTGACTTTTCTCTGTGGTCTCCACTTGGCTTTGCTTTGTATTCCACTTCAAAGGTCATGGCTCACTTTATTATCATAAGGCTTGTTGAAACCATAAAAGTTTTAATATTGCATGCCTTTTTTTTCCCCTCCCCAGAATAGGAAATTAATCACTAAACTGTAGCTACCTTCTTTCTTAGTCTCTGGAAATAAGCTTGCTTCTCTTTTGCATATAAGCCTTCATTTGAAGGCTAATGTGTGGATTTATAAGGCATTCTTAGAAAAATGAATAGGCTTGTATCTAAAATGTGTCTACAAATGTCTCTTCTGCAGTCAATTCTAGAGTGTATTCACAGTCACTATATGCATCATGAAGAGTTTGTGGGATTGCATTCAGAGTATTTCTTTAATTTTTGATTCAGCTAGGATGACATAGAAGCTTCTCAGTTTATATGGTAGCAGATGTGAGTATAAGAATTTATAAGCACATTGGTAGAACACTGAGAGGTGAAACTGATTGGAGTATCTGTTGAATCAATACAGGTATTCCTAAAAGGGCCTTTCTTAGTGAAATGTTGGGTTTGACCATATGGAATAATTTGTTTAGTTTTAGCATTTGTTACAAGCACAGGCACCTCCAAAGACCTGGAAAAAATTGGTATTTTTTATTCCGATTAAATGTGCATATAGATTTGGGTCTGTTTGTTTGTGGTTTTTTTCAGTAGCTAATTTTTGGTATTAGGTAACTTCAGATCCATAATCTTAGGATGTAGTCATTCATCTCTTCCAGACGAACTTCCAGTTATCTAGAAAATACATTAAAAGCTTTGATGTGATCTCTATTTATTTGATACTAGGTAATTTGTGAAGTAGTCACTACCAGTTTTTTATCTGGTTTTCCAGAAATCTCTTGGATAGTAGACTGTCTACTGTTAGTAGACAGCCACAGGTAGCAGGTATGTAATGTGCCTGCCCATGAATAGCTGCTATTCACAGCCTGATCTGTCAGTGTGAAGATGCAAAATTCTACTTGTAATTCATCAAGCTGTGAAGTTTTAGTGGTTGGAGCTTTGGTGCATGATTTTTCTCAGATCTGGATGCAATAAAATTCTATGGTTTCATGGGCTGAGCCATGGTGCTACAGTTAAGCAATCCTGAGAGTAATAGAGAAGAGGCGACTTTCGTGGTTTTTCTTCTCCAGCCTTGGCACACCAATTCTGTGATTGTCATGATGGTACTGCTGTCCCTCCCTTCTCTTCAACAGCCACTGGCTCTTGTTTGCTGAGCTCTAAGAATGACTTTATGGAGCAGTGCTGTAAAGACTATTATGGTCTAACAAATAATCTTCAGCGAACAATTGTATTTTCAACCTGGATCAATTCAGTGTTGCAGGGACGCTATGATGATAATCAGATTAGCTTTAGTTGTGCAAGCTGGAGGCTGGTGCAGATGGCTGAAACTGGGAGTGAGTGGGGCAGGGGCAGTTTCTACGGCACTGTTCATGAAGAAAAGGGTGTGTGAACCTTTGGCCTCTGTTAAAGCTTTAAATTGCCAGCATGTGAGCTGCAATGTGATAAGTGTTCCTACAGTTGTTCCAAAGCATGGTAATTTTCTAACTTAAGCTACCACTACTTGAGCATTAAACCTGGCCTCAAAGCACTGCGTTAGTTACCTGCATCTGGCATAAGTGCTGCTGATAAAAGAGAAGTTTCTCCTGTGTCTTTCCTGTTTTGTTTCCACACTTCGTGTTTACACACCAGTTGTAAAGTCCCCACAACTATGGAGACCAAATCAAGGGTTTCCTAGGGTTAAATTTTTTTCTGAATGTCTGTGTTAGCAAAAGGGAAGAGGTAGAAAAGACTATCAGGAGGGAGGTGCTGTTGCAGTTTATACTGAGTGACTTCATAGCTATAGCATAATTATATCCTCAGAGCAGACCCTTGCTTCTGAAAACTTACTTTCACGATATTAGTGACAGACTTGAAATATAGACTTGCTTCAGCACCTGAAATGAGCACATTTCCTAATCATGCCCTGTCTGGTGAGGCCAGCAAGTATGTGTATCTTTGATTCATTGTCCACTGCAGAGGTTAGTACAATTCTGCTTTACTTTCCCATATGATAATGTGAGTGACATAAGTGAATAACTGGTTTTATTCTGTCTACTGGCCTGCACCCCTCAGCAATTGTTTGCCGTTGTCCGTTGCGGATGAATTTAGTTTCAATCTCTTTCCTAGGTGTTGAGGTTTCTTTGATTAGTACGTCTTAAAAAATACATTTCTTCTTATATATATTATGCTGCAAATAGGGGATTTATGTCTTGGAGAGTGTTCTTTCATATGTGGCTATTCTATTATAGTGCAGCCATTCTTTAACTTTTAGCAATGCCAACAGCAATTTGCATCTATTGACTAGGTTTCTGTGTTTTGGTACATGGATTTATGAGATATGATCTTTAACTTAACTCTTTGAACAAGTAAAGTTAAAACCATGGTGTTTTTCCCCCAGTGTTAGTGTTGGGTGATCACTTGCCTGTAGCCATGAAGTTTTTCTGTAACAGTCATAAACAGGGAGTTGGACTAGATGATCCTTGTGGGGCCCTTCCCACTTGGCATATTCTGTAATTCTGTGAAATATAATGTGTTAGAGTAATTGTACTTGAGATGGACCTGCTGCATGTATTACACAGCTAGTAAAGCTCTTACCTTCAGGAGATAATGTGTAAGTAGCAAGATGACTTTTAGTGTGGATTTTATGCAGAAAGCCTTGCTTTGTTCTGTATGCTGACATATATGCAGTATTGAGACTCTATATACAATGACTTTTTTGTCTGTGGTGTCATGTCTGCCTCATGGATGAGTACAATGTTTATGTCAGCATCTTTAGGCTAACAGAGACACATAGATTATGCTTGTTTTGTTACACTAATATAGGCTTCCAAGCCTGAGAATACATTGTTTAGATCAATAAAGCTATTGCTTTCTATTTTGTTTTTTCTCTGTAGTGAGCCTGTGAGGAAGCATTATTCTGTTATTTATGCCTACCTAGTTCTTTGTGAAGGGGATGGCAGTTTTTTCATTTTGGTTGGCCTGGATGTAAGCAATGCTCTCTATGTAGCTTTGTAAGCTAAATAACTTTAATGAGATGTTAGATTAAACTGCACTAGATTGGTAGCTTTGACATTGGTTATATTAACAACTTGGCAGCCCCATGTATGGAGACTGACATATTCATCAGTGAAGGCTGAACCTAGTTGGAAGCACTTTTTGCTGAGTGGGGTGGGATGCAGAGCCTATAACTGATCAGAGGCTGGGGGACTACTCTGGAATGCCTGTCTGTCTTTCTTGAATTAATACCTCAATTGCCTCTCTTTAAATTTTTACTGTAGATAAATCACATTGTGCACAATGGAGGATTATACAAAAGGCCTTTCAATGAAGCTTTTGAAGAAACACCAATGCTGGTTGCTGTGCTGACCTATGTAGGCTATGGTGTTCTTACTCTCTTTGGATATCTGCGAGATTTCATGCGGCAGTGGAAGATTGAGAAATGTCAAAATGCAACAGAAAGAGAAGAACAGAAGGTAACCACTGGGAAATGGTGTTGCTGAGGCTTGAGTGTTATTTTGGGGAGCAGTGGTGTTCAAAGTTTTCTGCTGCTTTCCTTGTCTTCCGAGTGCCCCAAATAATATACAAATACAGTTGTGTCATTAAACAAAATACGGTTTCTTTTAGCTGGGCTATTTTTTGGTGGAGCAGTTCCCTCATCCGTTTCACTGCAAAGCTGCTTCAACAGTTATATCAACATCCTGAGAGATGCCCCAGCTGCAGGAACAAGGGCTTGGGGGAGACTGCGTATGGCAGCATCAGCAGCTAATGAAAGCCTTATCAAAGGATCTGGTCTGAGTTTGACACCAGTGGGAGTCTTTCTGATGCTGCTCTGGTGGCTGAAATTTGATTTAGAAACATGTTATTAATTCTCTTTAGCTGAAGCAGTTGCAAAGAGAAGCTTGTGGGTCAGGTCGAGAGTACAAGTTGTATGAATTTAAATTTGGAGTCCAGAACACTAGCAGGCTAGCTGGTGAGTAGTCTGAGGTACTGACTCTTGGCTCAGTGATAGTGATTGAAAGGAATTCATTCATGTTATGACCTATTCACAAAAGTTTCTGTTACCAGGTAGAAAGTGTTGCCTGCTTCAGCAGTTAGTATAGAATAGATAATTTTGGTTTTGAGTAGTTATAAATTATGTTTAGAGGTCTTTGTTCTCCACAGGAGTTGGTTATTGTTATGAATGCTACTGTTGAAACTTGAAGTTCACAACCTATTTAATTGCTAACTCTTAATGTGACCCCTCTTAGCACAGTGTGACTACCAGTGAGCTATCTCCAAAGGTCTTACTCTTGATAATTTGGATTCTGATGATTTGGCTCGTGTTTTTCTCAACTTCTTTGAGGAGCCACTCTGGCTTATAAAATGTAAAGGGAGTTCCTTTTCCAGTTGCTGGTTTCTGGTTCTCTGTGCAGCCACACAAGCAGTGGGCTA
This sequence comes from Pyrocephalus nanus, assembly GCA_038380795.1. NCBI lineage: Eukaryota > Metazoa > Chordata > Aves > Passeriformes > Tyrannidae > Pyrocephalus > Pyrocephalus nanus. The sequence goes on along the minus strand of CM076265.1, from coordinate 41,552,824 downwards.
GCAGAAAATAGGGGGGACAGGAAGGACATCTCAATAAGGCAAACAAATAAAACAAGGGTGGCAGGGAGGAACTAAAAGAGGGAAGGCTCCTTTGAAGCCTTTTTTTGGAGACATCACTGGAGTAAAGTGCATGTCTTTTTACAGTAGATTAGCTAAGATGCAGTAAACTAAGCAGTGCCTAAAATTACTTCACAGTCCTACAGAGGACTTTGAAGCATAGAGTCTGTTAGCAACAGATTATCCTAGTCCTAAAAGAAATTTAGCCCTGAATTTTTTTATAAGTTAACTCAGCGTCACATCTTACCCTGAAAGAGATTTGCTTAACAAGTATACCTTCTAGACGGATGGATTGAAACTCTATCAGTTTCTGTGTCAGTCACAGCTTCCATGAAGAGATGGATGTATTCTGGTTTTGTTTTGTACATAGGATGTCTGTGAATGGAGCTAGTAAGAACTGCCAGTGAATATTGCGTAAGAATGAAAAACAGGAAATTCTGTTTAAAAAAGTTTTGGTGTTGAAGAAATCTCAGCCTAGTGTACTTCCCCAAATCACATTCCTAGTGCTTAGATTGTAATAGCTGTTTCTGATATCAGACAAATAGAAAAGTGATCCTGTGAGGTCTAGAATATACAATACTTATCTTCACACTTTGCTGCTTTAAGCTTTGTTTGCCTGCAAATGAGTTGATGAGAGCATATTGCAGCATATCTAGTGTAGGGAGCCAGGGGTTTTTGGTGCGAGGGGGGAGGCATGTGCTCAATGACTTGTTTTAAAGTGATTTTCTCATGATTTTTAAATATTTGAATCTCTCAAGCTGCTGGATGACAGCCCAATCACCTTTTGGTAAGAGAATGCATATACAAGTGTGCAGCAAAGGCTCAAGACTCACCTTTTGTATTATTATTATTAACACATTCAAATCAGAGGAGGCCTGCGATTACCCTGGGGTACTTTTTGGCAGATTTGTGACCTCTATGTGGAAAGTAACATTTTTAATATTTAAATGCTAAAGAGCCAGCTAGATTATTATTATTATTTTCTTAAGTATTAAGCAAAAGGGTTAGCCTTATATTTTTGAAATAGTTCATAATTGCTTAGGTGAAAATCTCAAAGCAAAGGCAGTGGGAGTAGCTGTGTAGCTGAACAGTGTGTGACAGCCTCCTTTGTGAGCTCAACAAAATTACCTGGTGTGAGGAAGTATTTTGTAAAGGGCTGAATGAACCTGCTCTGAATTTTCGGTGGTGTGTTTATGAAGGTGATCACAGTTAGAAGCATAACATAAAATCAGGTTCAAAATGTAGTATTAAAAACAAGAGAAAAAGCCACCTTCAGTTTTTCTGAGTTTTGGAGGGCAGTTTAGTCCTTCCTTAAATTGTCACTTAACGTTATAATCCTATTCTGTGCATTGTAACTAGAAACTGCAAGTGATCGAACTAATTTGAAGAGCAGAGTAGGATTTTGAACCAGTCTGAATTAGGACTGTGTTTGACAGAGAGTAAATTCCTTGGAATTTATTAGAGCCGTGCATTGATATGAATGATTCCAAGAAAACTTGGTATTCCCTCATTGTTGGAACACAAGAGGGTGAAAAGTGACAGACTTTGCTAGTACTGATTTCCAGGAAATAGCTTGATGGGTTTTGGCTTTGTTTAAAATATATCCAGCTGGGCTTTTCCTGGAAACCAGTGTTGTGTAGCATATCCTCTCTGAAGCATTACTAGTCTGTTTTAGGGTTAGGGTAAGTGACAAGACTAACAATCCTTCATTACCTTAGAATCAATTTCTGCGTACTCAATTTAGTGTACTGTCTGGTCATACAATGTAGTTAAATCTGCAAAATGCTTATAGGATTTTATAGGCGAGATGAAAATCACTTCTACCTTCTTTCCAGTCTGATTTGCCTGTTGATTATCATGCTTGTTTTTTATTTGGGAGCAACTGTGCACATGGGGCTGGTAACTCTAACATACCTCTCCGTACTCAGTAGCTTGCCCAGTTAAAACATGTTTCTAGTGTCTGGGGCTTTCAACACTTGTTCACAGGAGTCTAGCTCTTGGAGTGTCTCAGGGCCAGTAAACTAGAGTTCAGTGTTCTCTTAGTTTCTCTATAGCTCATCAGAGGCCACCTGACAGTATAAAGGCTACCTACAGTTCCTGCTCCGCTTTTTCTTGACTCACACAGCAGTGAGATGGAACTGGTCTTTCTCCTTCCTTTTAGAGGCCTGAAATTTGTTGCAATTGTCTACTTGATTTCCATTCAGAGTCAGTTATGTATTATCAGGGAGTGCATTATCTGAATTGCAGATAAGCCCTGCTGGTGCTCATGGCACCATTTGTTAGCTTAGGTGCAGTGTTGTGAAAACTTGGCTCTAAATAAAAGCAGCATAATCACTGCATTTGCATGTCACTGTGCCCCAAGCTAATGCCTACAAAGCTCTCATTATGACCTTCACTTGTTGTAGTATTAATTTACAGTACAGTGAAGTAATGGATCCCAAATCACCTGTGCTAAGGTGTTGCACCCCAAGGAAGAATTTTATTCTTTCCTTAATTGGCTCTTTCTTAAAATTGCTATGATTTTAAGGTTTCTGGGAGACCACTAGAGTTTAGGTTTCATCAGGCGTCACCTCTCTAATAGAGGATGTGTTCTAGGCTTACATTGACAGGAATAGAGATATTTGGGATTTTTTAGCACCATGAATGGAAGAACATGCTGCCATTGCTCCTTCCTTTGTTAGCAGTATACCTTTTGCAGTTGTTTGACGGTGCTTACTCTGAAAATTGCTCAAAGAATCAACTTACTCCGGGAATATTTTTCCTCCAAATGAAATCTCAGACTGTTTAATCTCAGACTGGTGTTCTTAGAGTCTGTTAGAGAAAGAGAACTGGATGAGGCTGGAAAAATAACAAGCTCTGAAGGCCATTTAAAAGTAATAGTGGTTGCTTCCAGCAGTAGGACACTATTGCAGCAGAGCACTGTGGCTGCATATGCCAAAAATTTGAAATAGTATGGATTGGTAGAATTTATCCGCCTTCTTCCACAGATGGTTTTTTTCTTGGCTCAAAGAGTGAAAGCATTAAATTTGCATGTGGAATTCAAGTGGTCTTTTTGCTCTCCTGTCTTTTGGAATACCACACTGTAGAAGGATAGAGGAGGGAAACAAACAAACAAACAAAACAACCCCTAAAACAACAGCACATGATCTGATCCTGTATGCCGGCTCCAAAAGAGGGCTCTTAAACTCCAAAAGTCAGTGTCAGTTTATAAAGGCATGATAACCCTACCATTTCTCTTTTTGCATTCTCAGATGGGTGGGTTGTGAGAACCCCTCGGTGAGGTTAGGATTACTGAGGAAATAGACAATCCAGTTTTGCATTATGACAAAATAACACTTCCTGCCTCTCCTACTCCAAGGAACTCCAAGGAACTTTCTCAAGAGAGTTATCTAAGGGTTGTTTATTGGAGGGAGGGGTGCATGTATAGGCAGCAAAGGAGCTGGCATTATGCTAATGCTTCACTTAGAGCCCTTTGCTGTAATCCTACAGCTTGGAACCCCAAAAAACTAAAGCTAGTGTCCCATCTTAGACTTTAATTCCCTTACCCTTAATTTGTTCCTTGAATTCTTGTAGGCTTTTAAGGCATATTTTTTCCTTATCACAATCCGTTAGGTTCTATTTCACAGTTAAGTTACTTTAAAAACTTAGTTCTTCTGTTGGCTTGTAAGATCATATTTGTGTTGCATGTACTGGTGGTGTCAACCTGTCGTAGGTGATTGTCTTTATCTCACCAGTTGAGCTTGTTACTCTTCTGGCTTTGTCAGCTTGGGTAGCAGAAGAAAATATGCTCTATCTGATGAGTAATCTAAAGTGAGATTGGACTGAATCAACCCAGGCATACCTGCTTGAGTTGGTATAATGACTCATTTCCAGCCTCCCTCTCCTAGCCAGTAACCTTGGCTAAAATATCAATTGTTTCTTGGGTCACATAGTTGATGTGCTTGGATAACTATTGCAAAGCTGAATTCTCATGAAGAGGTAGTTAACAGTAGTTGAAAATGCATAGAAAAATCTCAGTAGATTATAATTAGACATAACAAATCTCTTGAGTATTGATCTTCTAGTGTGCCAGTGTTTCTTTTTGATCTCACTTCTCCCATCCCTCTACAAGTAACATAGCAGAGGGTTTCTAACAATTGTAGATAATGATTTCAATTTTGAGTCATGAATTGAGGCAGGAACATAGAAGAAATAATTGCCTTTCTGTGCATCTTAGCTCATAGAAATTTTATTCCCTCTCTCTCTTTGCTGAGAAAGGACATACTTGTGATTCCTTGGAAGAGCGATCACTAGCTAAATTAGGTTTGTTTCTCCATAAATGTGCTTTTTGGTGTGTCATTGTGCACAGGCAAATCAGAAGGGGGCTTAGGTGCAACTATGTCTGCTTAGAAGGTGGCACTTTTCAGCAAGGTCTTCCTTGTGCAGCTGCTGGTAGGAGAATGCAAAGGGCTGGTTCCTTTACTCGAAACGGCAAGGACCAAGTTGTTAAATCATTAAAATAGGAAGGTAAAGAAAAAAGCACTCCTCCTGCAGACAAGCATTGTAAGTAAGAGGTTGTCAGTGCCCATTTGTTTGTGTTTTTATTAAAAATCTGCCATGAATGCTCCCAGTTTTGCTCCAGTGGCACAAATGTCTGACACTGTAGTATTTGGTCAGACAGATATTCTGTCTTCATCATACTGTCACCAAAAATAAAATGCTTGTCAACATGTTGGCATTTTTCTTGTGAAAAACAGGAAGAAATGCTCTGCTGGCTATTACCTTTGTCATAAATTCTACTTTTTCCTTTTGTAGATTATTAAAAAGGCTTTTTTTTTCCACCAGAAGCAAATGAATTGTGCATTCTTATCACTACTCCATGTCAAACTTTCTTCAATTGAATTGTAAAGAGGAAATCTTGTGACTTTGGAGCCAGAAATAATGTTCTTGAGCGTTCAGATGTCCTTGTTGCCACAGTTAGTTTGACATTCTTGTGTTATCCATTCAAGGCAGTCACTTATTTTTCCTGAAAATGTTGGAAGGGAAGCTAAAATTCAGGAAATGCTCATTCATAAAAATCATGTGGGACTTCAGTTCTGATAAGCTGTGCAGAAGAGAGATGCCATAATGTAGCTTACTAGCTTCTATTCAGAACAAAAAATTGTGGAAATTTCTAAGGGTAGCATGTATAATAATGCTAGTGCTGCTATATTAAATACATTTCTTATGCACAGAATGCAATATGGTAGAGTACCTCAGTTTTCAAAGTATTCAGTAGAGCAATGCATACTGTTTGGTGCCAAAAAGCAATTGCATGTTCCCTTGCTCTGCTTAACTCTGAAGGTTGAATACACCTCTCTTGTAAAGATTATGTGCCCAAACATTTCAAGAAGGGGGCTATTGTACGTTTCGGGTTTTCTTTATATTTTTTCATTACAGCAGAATGACAGAAAAGACTTACTCCTCTTATTCTTAGTTTGCTGTGATACATATTTTCCTTTTACTTTGAGTGCTTTTGATGTGTTTCAGGATTTTGTCCCATTATACCAGGACTTTGAAAATTTCTACAACAGAAACCTCTACATGCGCATTCGGGACAGCTGGAACCGTCCAATCTGCAGTGTGCCAGGGGCCAAAGTGGACATGATGGAGAGAGTTTCCCATGACTATAACTGGACATTCACGTGAGTCCAAATTCAAGAAAACACTTGCAACACCTGTCTTGAAATAGAGGGTCTGTAAGAGCAAGTTGCAGGCTGTGACGTTAAAAGAGCAATGTATTATGTATGGTTTGAGCTTTCCATCATTTTGAATCAATGAATTTTGCTCTTCTGGAACACATTTGGCCTCCAAGGTGATAATTTGTATATAATCTTTTGTCTACTTACTAAGGTTCCTGATTGTTAAGATTTCATGGGCATGGATCTGTAATAAAATTGATACCTTTGTGCATGGTGAACAGAACCTGCAGTAGGTGCTCTGGATTGCACTGCTGCTTGTGACTTGGTGTTTATTTAGAATGAATTCTCACACTTGAAGTAAATATTGCTGCCTGAACTGAATTTAACATGATTGTTTTGAGTCAGAACTGAAATAGTCTGTAGAAACAAAATCAGAAATACAAGGAAAATATTTTTACAGATTGGAAATGACATATCACAAGTTTGTGAAGAGGTTTGCCGCACAGTACTTGGTGAAACTAGTTATGTCTCTCCTTGGCTTTCAAGGGTAAAAGAATTAAAACTTATTTTTCTGTTAAACTTCTTCCTTAATCTCCTTGTCACGTAGTGTTAGCACAGCAATGCCAGATGTGTTTCCTTTCTGTGGTTAGAGGATATCCCGCTTGAGGGGCTGCCAAGTTAATTGATCTAGAGGTGATATTTTGTAACTGAAAGAAAAGTTCTATATTTCTAGAATGGAGGGGGAAATATGTCAGAGAAACAACAAATGGTTTGAGAAGCCTCAAGCAATTTTGTATATGATAGGAAATTCACCTTTAAATGCAAACTCTTCTAGGAATTAATTTGAGACTGCAAGATAGGGAAAGAATCTTTTTCACTGATTGTTGCAGTTTGATGATGAGGGGCAGTACTGAAATAATTTAATGGTTGATTCTATTGATTTTTAACATTTCAGTGTATAGTCTAGGAAAGTGAAATAATAATCTTCTGGTGTAGTTAATTTTTTTAATTGTGGATGCCCTAACTTGTGATGTTTTTAAAACGCAGGTACACAGGGAGAGTGATAAAAGACATTATTAATATGGGTTCCTACAACTACCTTGGATTTGCACAGAATGTTGGGGCTTGCCAAGAAGCAGCAGCTAAAGTTCTATCCCAGTATGGAGCTGGGGTGTGCAGCACTAGGCAGGAGATGGGTAAGTTGGAGGAAGATACTATGTTCCCCGAATGTATGTTCCAAAGTCTGTAATCTCAGTACCTGTAATTGCAGGTCTTTGAAACATTAGTTGTTCCAGCACTGAACTTTAGTCTGACCAGTAAAGAAGCTTTTACTTCAGTGAAGATAAATTGACTTCCTGGGTTTAGTTTATATTGCACAACAGTTGTCTTACTTATGTTTTTATACATGTTTTTTTCTTTCAGTGTTCCCTTATGGGCCTTTAAGTAAGAGTAGCTTGGTTGGAAATCCTTCTTCTAGAATTAGCAATAGCAAAAGCTTTTCCTTACTCTGAATTTCTCTTTTTTTTTATGTGCAGGAAACTTGGACAAGCATGAGGAGCTGGAAAAGCTAGTTGCCAGGTTCCTAGGTGTGGAATCTGCAATGGCATATGGAATGGGGTTTGCAACCAACTCTATGAACATTCCTGCTTTAGTTGGCAAGGTATGGCTTAAGTCATGGACAAAAGCTCGTCTAACAAAGATTCTACTGGTTAATTTTTCTAAAAGCTGCTTGTTTGCTTTTGTTTTTGTTCAGTGGCAACCCTTGCAGATATTCTCTATAGAAACTATAGGTCTTACCTTTGCCACAAATCTCTTTGGGAAACAGCATCCATGGGACCAGTAGCAGCCCAGAACTTGCTGTCTGTCTGGGAGAGAGCTTAACATTGCTTCCTCAGGCTACTCATTGGTTTATGAAATGGTGGCTGATTAACAGGCTGATTGGCTGAAGGTATTTTGATGCTTTTGAGATGCTAAGAAGTGGCTGTGTCAGATAAGCTGAATTGCATGTTGGCACATAGGGAATTTATTATCTTTGAGTGACAGATGAAAAATCCTCCCTTTGAAGGAGCAAAATCCTTGTAAAAAAGTTATTTGAGAGATACAAGGTCAACTGTAAGGACTCATGTCTACTGTGTGCCCAATAAAACAGTAGATAGTGTAATCTGAGTGTCCAGTATCTCCAACGATGCTTTTTTAATTATTGGAAAATGAAATGGAATAGAAGGTTTTGTTTGCTTCTTCTGATGCAAAATATATTTTCTCTTAGCTCCTCTGTAGAGTAAAATACTGCAAGTACTAGAACAGTTTCCTCTTTTGAAAATAATTCACTGTCAGCCTAATACTACTAATCTATAGGAATTCTTTGTCTCTGCTTATTTGCCTCCTATTTCATTTATTTATTTTTCCATTTCTTGAGATCACTTTGTAAATTATTCCACTTGTGATATCTACAGATTATAAGTTTTCGGCCTTGTTCTTCCTTGCAACTCTTCTTCCTGGTGATTCCCTTTTGGATTAGCTATAGTGTCTTCCTGTATGTGGTACTTCTGACATATCTTTTGCTTGCATTTTTTGGCTGTTTGTGTTTCTGCATCTCTCCAGTTTTCTGTTCAGCAGAAAAATCATTAATGATTTTGGTGAGACCTTTAAGATTCAGAACACACTGTCAAATCCATTTAAGTAGATAGCTGACTGTTGTGAGTACAAATTACCCATTACTGCAAAGTTCTCCATCTTTTTCTCTGTGTATATGGAGCCCACAGTATATCAATACCATATGAAAAAAACCTTTCTCAAGTTCTGAGTTTTCATATTTGAACTTTAACAGGTTTTACAGTCACTGAGAAAATCAGAACAGTAAATTTCATGGCATGTAACATACCTGTTTTCATGCACCTCACTTATACCTTTACTAAACCAGCTCTTTTCATAGATGGATACAGCAGTCTGTACTGTGTTAGTCATGAGGATACTTAGTTTTTGTGCACTTGAAATAATTAAGAAGCTTCTGTGTCATAACACTGCAAGTGCTCTTATACTCAGGTATATATGTCCTTATACTCCAAACAGAAGATGCACTCTTCTGAAGAAAAGAGTTCTTGTCAAATGAGCCATTTTGAAGTTCATAATGTTGACAGAATGATTTTTTTTGGCTTCCTGAAGTTGCTTCTCACTGCACATTTGATTTCTTCATTGTGTGCAAATAAGGACTCACGTAAATCCTGAATTCTGGCACCACCCAGTACACGATTAAGTGTGTGCACAACCTGTTTGGCAATGCTTTGATAGAGTTCTCAGTAAAGCTCAGAGATTCCCATGCTTGATTAGACTCTTAGATGCTTTTATTATTTTTTCAAACTCCTGTTTGTGTCTCTCTGCATGTCCTACATACATTTCCAATTGCAAAGCTGCTTGCAATATGAATTTTTGGAGGTTTGGCAAATATAATCAGTAATGGCATCTGCATTTGGCCAAAAGGAGTTTCTTTGACAGTTGCAGATGTTTGAAGTTAATAATTATTTGTATTGTATTTGGACACCTATATTGCAACTTAATTAGCTTAGAACAAGCTACTGCAATACGGTTGCTCACATAGATGTAATATTGGACAACCTGTTCCATTTCTGTTTTGTGGAATCCTGAAGCACTTGGTTTATATTGCTACTGAATCCTCTTTTAATAATAACAAATACAACTTGACTATCCTAGATCCATCTCTACCCCATAATATGATCAGCATTCGTCAGCAAAAGGAACTCAAAAGCTTCATCAGCATGACTTAATTGAACCTTATTTACTATGCTTTGTTAACAGCAGCTTCTACTAAGCAGATGCTGAAAATGGTTTAGACTGAAAGTTGTGTTTTAGCACTGTTAAAGCATCACTAAAAACAGGTCTTTCTACACCTGGCAGTTTTTAGCAGCAGAGACCTTCTATTCACTGCCAAATTGTCGGCTGCCTAGTATAGTCACTGCCAAGGATGCTGAGCCTAGACTCCAGATAATATGAAATTTGAGGATTACTTACTCAGTAGCCACTCTGAAACTTGCCTGTTTTAGAGTAAATGTCACTAATATAGTTATTTTAATTAGCTAATCACACCATTCTCTACTGCCTGTAGCACAGAGCTTTTTGTCGTAGCTCTGGACTGATAGAGGCTAGACAATTAAATTGGAGCAATGATGCTTGAAGGATCTTTTCGTTGTTGTAAGAAAGCAAATTAATTTCCATGTATTGGTAGGTTGTGAAATTAAGTGCTCAGGACTGAATTACACAATTCATATATGTAGCACTCTGTGGTAAAATGTGGCATTCACTTTAGTTTCCTTGTCTGCCTTATAGGATACAGTGGTATGTCTGATCTTCACTGACATATGTTCTTCTAGATCCCAGTAGTGTTATCTCCAGTTACTGTTAGCCTTCTCCTAGATGCTCTCTCAAATGTAAATTTGCTGATAAATGCAACTGAAGTCTTATCATTGGAGTAGCAGCACTCAGTTTTACATATGATCATCAGTGATTGCTGTACTGTACCAGTGGCTTGTGTGATCCTTTGCCCTTTCTCTAGAGGCAGACATTACTAGACTCTTTATTATTTGTTCAGTTTCACATTAACTTCTTTTGAATTGAATGTTGTCTCCTGTTAACAGCGGATGAAAAGAGGCTGCTTGTCAATTTGTTCAATCTGCTTTCTGCACCGAAAGCTCGTCCTTGTTTTTATGGAGAAGCTCCTTCTAGACTGTTAATCTCTTCTTCCCTTTTAATGGGAATCACTTCTTTTAACGTATCACTTTTCCTACTTTCTACCATTTAAGAAATATGCTTGTATTGGATTATTATATTTGGGTTTTCTCATACAGTAATGTTTGACAGCAGTGCTATCTGATATAATATACATACTCTTTGTCTGGAATAGGAGTTTGAAGAGCAAACGCTAGTTGAAGATTTTCATACTTCTTATGCCAAAGTCTCTGAAATATGCCATGTTTGTCGCAGCAGTGTGAACACTTGAATTTGCTGCAGTTTCCAGGGAAAACCAGTCTTGAGCTTTTTCAGGATGTAGAATGTTTCTTGGTTCATTGTTATTCTGGTGCAAAATTTCCTTTATTATGGAGAAAATAATCCTATTGTCTGTGACACCTCCTTGTGTAACTATAGGCAATGCTTTTCACAGTCCTTTCTAGTAACTCCCATTGCAGAGAAAAAAACCTTGATTCTTCCCTCCACCAATGGTTATTAGACAAGCATAGAATGAGCAGGTGTTAGTGGTAAATCTTCAGCATCTTGACATGCTTTCTGGATTTTTAACTGAACAAAGTCACTTCTAGAGTTGCAGAACACTTGCATAGTAATTTGAATGAATGGGCCAAGGTTATTTAGAAGTATTGTTGCTCCCTTGCATATTAATCCCCCAGTATATACATTCCTGTAGCCCACAGTGATAACACTGTGACTAAATGTTCAGCATATCAATTACTGACCTGGAATCATCACTGCTCTCAAAACAGGCCTATCCTGTTTTAATATTTGTTCAAGGATTTATCTTCCCTTTTTGAAAAAGCAAACAAATCCAATGTCATATTTAATGACTTCAGAAAACTTCTCAATTTCATTATGCAATTTTGTGTTCCACCTCCTGTCTCTTTTATATTACCTCCATCTACACATGGGTTTAGTAAGTGGTTGCCTCCTAATGTAAGAAATAGTGGAACTTTGATAAAGCCTTTAATCTAGGACTTTGGTGGATTGTTTCTTAGCACCACCCTAGACTTGCTGAGTGAACTGGGGCAAGCTTCTCTGCTCTCTGTTTTACCTGACTGCGTAGGAGGAGGAGTACTCATCATTAGCATGAGATATTCAGGCAGATTCAGCTGCCAGACTTCTGGGAAAAGTGAGATTGAAGTGGTTCCTTCAGTTAAGAGCAGTTTTTATTTGTATTTATTGTATATTTTTATTTGCCATACTAAGGCTGCAAATTGTGTATTAGCAAGTCTTACCTGGACTAGCTGCATTTATGTTGGATTTTTTTTTCCCTAAATGATCTGTAAGCAGTTCAGAGCTGAAAGGTGTTATATGCTGGCTGTGAAACATAACCTTTTCAATATCTTCCTCTTTCCCCTTCTAATTCAGGGCTGTCTGATTTTGAGTGATGAACTGAATCATGCATCACTAGTGCTTGGAGCAAGACTGTCAGGAGCAACTATTCGAATCTTTAAGCACAACAGTAAGTATCAGATGGTGGACTCTGCCTTTTGCAGATGCTATAGATAGGATACACACTCTTGTATCTTCTAATATCTGGAAATCCAATTTCATGCAAGGAAATCAATTGCTAGCTACTGGAAAGGTCAGAAGACTGCTGCTACTGAGAATTTAATCATCCTATATTGGATATTTTTTGATATATTCAATCCCAACTAATAACACTTTTATCCTGAAGCTGTTCTAGCTTACATCTTCTGCATATGAAGAGAAAGATGCTACCCTTTGGCAGGTGTAGAGACACTGGTGTTTTAACATAGCTTCTTGCTACTTGGATAGCTCAGCACAGTTAGACTGTTCAAAGAGTCTGTGTCACATAATAATGCAATCTTGTAGGGGTCTAGGTTACAGTTTGGGGGATAAGGAAGTTTAATTTTAGAACCAGATGCCAGCGTTATCCTACAGTAACAAAAGCTTACGATTGCAGATGTCCTAGCCGAACTACACAGTCATGAATTGGTACAATGTAGTAGTAAAGGAATTTTTGGGATGTGAAGCATAGATTAATTTCACTGAGTTACTTGCTTTATGTATTGCTTCCAATATACACAGATTTTTTACTTTCCTAATTTCATCTTCCTCCAAATAAGGTATTTATAATAACTTTCACATTAAAGATACCTAGGATTTCCTTCTCTTACTCTCAGTGAAGGAGGCACCTGTTGTCCTTGATTAATAAAGCCACTACCTTCATTCTTCAGCGACTTCTAATATTCTTTATAGTGTCAGTCTCTGAGATCATGATGACTCTTGCTCTCTTTTAAGTGTGTAGTGGTGACAGCAAAGCTTGGGTGGCTGCAATTATTTTTCTTTCTTTGTCCTACTTGGTAGTGGATTCTCTGCTGCGCTTACTGTTTCTTTTGTTTTCTCTCTCTTGTTCTCTATCGTTTGAATAATTGTCTTTACAGAAATGTAGAGCTTATTGTAACGTTCATAATTGTTTTTTTTAATTCTTCATAAATCCTGTTTGCTGAGTAAGATCACAAAAGCTTTGCATTCTGCTTCTGCACATACTTCTGAACATTGCATCCGTTTCCAGAATTACAAAGATCACTGGTTAGAATGCAGTTTTTGCTATAAGGAGAAGGACTTAGAAGCTCTGCTGTGATGAAGAATAGATGATCTGTGGGAATGGAGTACAAACTAGCAGTGGTGTGAGATTGGGGAAAATTCTTGAAAAATTAGAGATGGTGGGGTTCTGTGAAAGAGAATGGAATGGCAGATTAGAATTAGAAGACAAAATGCAAACAGTGGTCTTGGTCTGTCAAGATGATGTTCAGTTTATATTTCTCTATGTGTTCTCAGTCCTACTCTTGCTGTACTTTATGCTGCCTTAGTTAACTTGATTTCCCTGAGAGGTTAATGGCTTTATTCATATTCTGCTTTTTAGAAATTACAAGAAGGGAAAATGAAAAACCCCCTTAAAATCCTTGTTCAGTGTTTTTTTTTCCTGCCTCATTCTGTAGTTTGTCCTTTTTATTAAGGTCAGATCTAGTTCCTAATCTTTCCCTCTTTATTGAGAGGTCAGAGCAGACAAGTATTTTCCACCGTTCTCCCTAACTTTGTTTTTATTTCATTGAGAGATTTGTTGGAGACAGATACTACACTGCCTTCGTTGTTGACTTTTTCTGAACACTAGCTGTCCTTTGACGGTCTATTAACTGACCTACTTTGCTGTGTAATTTCTAGCCTAGTTCTAGTTCACAAGCTGCTCTTGCTGCTACAACTGCCCTATTCTACCAGTTCTCTTTTCATGATCGTCTTCTTTTTCATGCCCTAGTGTTTATATCTGTCTCTGCTCAGCACTTTGAGTTGTATGCTTTGATTAATCCCATCTCCACTGCTTTCCTCAAAGGTTTTTTTTTCAGGACTGATTTCATGTCTATTTATGCGTTCACATTAGTTAGGTCTTTTAGGATTGTGTCAAGGGTTCATAGCTGAAGCTAGTAAGGTTTCAGAATACATTGCTACTAACAGCTTCATCTGTCTGGTTTCTGATATTCTGAACACTGTCCTCTTTCCTGCACTGGTCTCTCTTTTCTGTTTTTGGTTTAGAAGCTTCATGTTCCACACCTCCAGTCCCTTCAATTTTAAATGAAGGAATAAAAAAGTATACTTGCCCCACTTCTCTTTATGTGCTTTGTTCTATCTTTTACTTATCTTTAGTTGATTATCCTTGAATTTACTTGTTATTTTTTTAATTATTTCTATCCACAAGGATATTCTTACTATCTAAATGGCTTTCTCTTGTCATCAAAATGAGATACTCTTTTTTTTTTCCACCCTTTCTTGGTTAGTGCCTAATGCTCTAACTTATGCTTTTAGCATAGGATTATGAAATTGGTCCTTGGAGTTCATACAGTCACCCACTCTCTTCAGTCTCATCTGTGGGCCCGCAGCTAGGTGAAGCCTGTGCTTGTTGACTTGTGTATGGTCTGTCCTCCATGCTGGAGCAATTTGTGCATTTCTGGAATATTGCTGTCTTTAGTCATGTCAAAGCTCAAGCTAGCTGTTTTGGTACCATTTAACAGTAATTTCTGGTGCAGATATGCAAAGCCTGGAGAAGCTGCTCAAAGATGCTATTGTGCATGGGCAACCTCGTACACGGAGGCCCTGGAAAAAAATTCTTATCTTGGTGGAAGGAATATACAGGTACAAACTATTCTTTATATTCCTAAGACCCTCCACATGAGATCTAGATGCTTAGTGTTTGGGTTTCTTTGCCAAATCAAATTATGAATATTGTCACTTCATAGTAATTTCATTAATCTCATCTGTGAATTAAATTATGCTGTGTTGGTCTCACATCCCGGGTTTTCTGTTGCTAGAACTGTAGCTGCACCTGGTGCTATCACAATGCTTCCCACATCTTGGTTAGATTATAGAAATTAAATAATCAAACCCGATTATTTATATCAGAACAGTGGTCTTAAATTGCTTGTCCATTCCATTCTTTCTGTGCTCACTAGATGATGCTAGTGTGAATGGAATTGCACAAATATAATGTTTTTGCTGAGAGTGAGTAGGAGCACGTAGTAGGCATAGCTGTGTTAGGCATTTAAATCAGAGTGACTTTCAGCACAAAATGGGATGCTTTGGAGTGCTACTCATGAGAGCCTAGTCCTTAAAAACAACAGGTAAGTAGATGTATGATCAGTATACTGACATAAGGGTGGAAGATAATTAATTTATAAAATTGTCACTGAACACATTCCTGTGCTTACTGTTGCTGCTGCTTATTTAGTCTGCATGTCAGCATCCCAGAGATGTTGAACAGGTAGAAACTAGAGCTCTGGGCCCCAGGTGCAAGGAGGAGAGGTGCATCTCTGCAGAACATAGTATATCTAGCAAATTTTAAGTGTTCTTAATTGCTGAAAGAGTGAAGAAATAAAAGCGTAGTGACTTCAGGCTCTATAAGGTGGTTGTCCCAACCATTAAATCAACTTACACTGAATTTTTGTCTCTTAACAGTATGGAGGGATCCATAGTCCGTTTGCCTGAAGTGATTGCCCTTAAGAAGAAGTACAAATCCTATCTGTACCTTGATGAAGCTCACAGTATAGGTGCCCTGGGTCCCAGTGGCCGGGGTGTAGTGGAGTATTTTGGACTCAATCCTGAAGATGTGGATGTTATGATGGGAACATTCACCAAAAGCTTTGGAGCTGCAGGAGGATACATTGGGGGCAAAAAGGTAAAGAACTGGGAATCACATGGCTATTTTGGGCAGGTGGTGGAGTCCTTCATTAAGCATTTCAAAGTTATTCTATTTTTCAAGTACCCTAATTGTCCATTTGTTTCATAAATTTACATACTGTCTAATATGAAAATCTGTGCAGGGCAGAAGAGTCTAGTCTAGTAAAATACCTCATAATTGTTTAGTTCTCACATGGTCAGCGACAATCTCAGGTTGCAGAATGTATAGTAATGATGTAGTATCTTTCTAGGAACTGCTAGGAGCCAGCAAACAGGGATTTATTGAAGTTATTTTTAATGAGACTTGCAGGAAAAATGCCAAAAGCTGAAGTTTCTCAGCGTGTTCAGAGGAAAATCCCCTTCTTAGATTACTCTGGTAGAATTGATTCAAACAGTTTGCTTTCTAAAAAGACACTTCTTCTCTTTTGTTTTTTTGGTTGGTTGGGTTGGGGTTTTTTGTTTTGGCATTTTGTTTGCTTGGGGGGGTTACGGTTTTTTTGACTACTGTCTCTTTTTTTATTGGGAAGTATGGCTAGAACGTGTTGCTCTTGCCAAACTGCTAATTCTCAGAGGGAGGGTGTAGATAATTCCCTGTGTTGCCTTTCTCATATCCTAAAATATATCTCACAGATCAGGCTTCTAAGCTTTATTTGAGGGTAAACTTCTACCATTTTCCTACCAGGACAAGAATTTTTTATATATTAATTGTGATAATTAATTCCACCCATCCAAATGGAGATGGGACTTAGAGATGTTCCTCTTAGGGAGTTTACTACAGTTAAAATAAAATTACTCTTATATCTTTCCCAGAAAAAAAAGCACCATATAAATCTTTTTCCAAAGGTAGTGAGCTGTTGGGATTAACTCCATGACATAAGATAAAGCAGCTAAGAATCTTTTTTTAACTGCGTTTTAGCTACCGATTGAGGGATTGCTTCAGAGCTAAGAGGCCTTGAATCTTTTTACCTAGTTTGTTTCAAAGTCCCTTTACAACTTTCTTTCATTTAACTCTGACCCTAGACAGACAGCAACAGAACACTTCCACATGTTTTTATAGTGCATTCCAAGCTTGTGGTAGCTAGAGGGTCATCATTATTTATTTTGTGGTAGCAGAAGACAGAATCTGTCCTGGCATTCATACTGGTGTTATTTTGCTAGGGTGGTCTGGGTATTTTAGCATGGTTTTGTTACAGTTAACAAGCAGCCTAGATCTAAGGTTTGTTGGTTCTTTGTTCCTTATCTAACCTACTTCTGCCCTCTAACAAAAATAGCATGTGTGTTTAACTGGGAAATGCATGAGGGTTAGGACTAAGGTTCTTGCACTCCTAAATTACACCTACTGCTTTATTTATATTTTGCTGATAAATGAGAGAAAAAATTTTGTGACCTGTTCCTCGTTTGGTGACTTTTGTGGGGAAACAAGTGTATTGAGCACCATACAGAAGCACCTGTGGATCCTGCTTCCCACTATTTCATTGTTTTATACTGCCCGTGTTATAATAAACACTTCTGAAACACATCCTGGGCACAACTTGAGTAATGCAAAAACCTTAATACAATCCACTGCTGGTGGTGTCATCTAAACAGGTCTGTTGTAGGCATTTGTCTCTGATCAACACACATTCTTGCCCTGTGACATTATTATGGGATGTCATGTCCCTCCTGTTCAGTTTTCAACTGTTTATTTCTTGTACTGTAAAATGTACTTGGGATACTTGTTCTCTTCTGGGGCATTCTGAAAGAGGTTTCATGTGGTGCCTCATTTTATTGTGATTAAAGACATGACAATGAAGCATTTCTTTGAGTGCTGGGAAGGCAATGTCTGATGCCTCTTGTGTTTTGCTAGGAACTGATTGATTACCTCAGGACATACTCTCACAGTGCAGTGTATGCAACATCAATGTCACCTCCTGTTGTGGAGCAAATCATCACCTCTGTGAAGTGCATAATGGGTGAAGATGGTACAACTATTGGTGAGTCTTTTGAATAGTAGGCATGTAGAAAGGGAAAGCCAAACAGAGCCTCTATCCCATTGACAGATAACTCATTCAGTGGACGCGTTCCAGATTATTTGTAAGTACATATTGAGTTGGAATTTCTGGAGCAATAAACCACTTTACTATCCTTGGCAGATCAGCTTACTAACTAGTATAAAGAGTTTCCACCTAGAGGTAAGTCATCGTAGTCTCATCTAAGACACAGTCTTGTCTTGTATTGATTTTTAGTTCTGCCTAGCTATTCTGGCTTCCTTCTTTTTCTTCCCATTGTCTGTCCCTTGTTATTTGCCCCACTGTAAACATCGCTTTCAGAGTATTTTGCTGTGTATCTTTTACAGTTATGTGCTAGTTACTGCAGGGCAGTGCTTTCAATTTTCATCTCTAATATAAATTGATGTTTGTGTCTCAGTTAAAGTAAATATGGGAATGTTTCTGAAATCCCTTTTTACCTTGGGAGCTAGAAGCAGTTTTCAAAATCATTAAATTTAATGGACCAGGAGAAGAAATTCAGCATATTTGTCTTTATAGCCTTAGCTTTCCTATTTCATTATGAAAGTAAAACAGGGGAAATTTGTACTCATCTCTGTGCATTCAAAGTCACAATCACGAATCCTCATGTCTCATTTGCCTAGTGGGTAGCAGCTTCCTTCAGTTATAGCATGAAGTAAACAGCTTGTACTTGTGATGTTTAAGCTGCTTGAAACTGAAATGGTACAGCAGTTTGCATGCAGGATACTTTTACCTCCTCACAGGTAATTAAAAGGTTGTGAGCATCACACACAGGATAGCAGGGTAGTTTGCTGAGGATCTGTCAGTGGCATTCAGTTTGCAGGCTCTTAAAGTTGCAGCTGCAGTATATATTGAGTTCTGGGAGCTTGAGGCATCTGGCCACGAGGTGGTGGTGGTGTATGCTCTAGAACTAAATTTGCTTTTTGCTTTTGAAAGTGAACCTGTTGGATAACTATTACAGTGGAAATCCTCACTGGAGAAATGACTTGGGAATTTTTCTGTTATGACAGGTTTCATTTTGTTTGTTTAAATTATCTGAGAAGAGAGTTAGGTGCCAGCAATTGGTGTTGGTGGTTGCGCAGGAGAGATGTCATTAGTGAGGCCAAATACAGCCAGGCAGTGCAGTGAGTGCTTCCAAGTGGTCCATGAGAGATACCCGTACCAGCCAAGAGTTATCTCCCTGCTCTCGAGTACAGATATTAACCAAGCCTCAAATGACATGAAAAGTTGTCTTGCTCTCATCTTGAAAGGGGCTGTTTGAGCTCTTAATAGCTGATGATTTGCCAACAATCTGTGGTCTGCTTAGGCGGCTTGTTTTGGTTTTTTTCCAGTATCTGTTTTGCTTAATGAAGGAGAAAGCAAGGAATGTGTAACTGATTTCTGTTTGCAGTATTTAAACTCAGGCATTTTTCCCCTTACTGAGGCTACAGTATGGTATTTGTTCAAACCAGGAGAATGGAAGTAACTCCAGACTGTTCTCCTGCCATTACACGGGCAGGATCCAGCTGAGCTGAAAGGCAAAACAGATCAGGAACCAGTTTGGCGAAAAAAATAAACTCAGAAGACATTTTTTGTTCTCATGTTGCTTAAAACGCATGTCAGGCTACATCCTGCTAATTTAGTGCCAAGGAGTACCAGAATTCTTAGTGACTCTTTCTAATGAGAAAGTAAGTGTATCATTTCAAAGAGGTCTTGGTAAGTCCAATTTCTGTACGAGCCATAGCAGTTTTTTTAAGTGATGGATATA
The DNA here is from genome assembly GCA_038380795.1 of Pyrocephalus nanus. NCBI lineage: Eukaryota > Metazoa > Chordata > Aves > Passeriformes > Tyrannidae > Pyrocephalus > Pyrocephalus nanus. The sequence continues at coordinate 41,533,400 of CM076265.1, read as the reverse complement.
ACATCTGGATAGCCAGAACCCTGTCAAATCTCAAAGGATTTCTCAGCTACAGATCTTGTGAAAGTGTTACTGGCTTTTTAAGCATCGAAGTCAACCTTCAGCTTCGATAAACACCTCATAGGATGATTGCTGCATGAAAGTGCTTCTGTGTTCATTTTCTTCAGAGTACTGTTACCCAGTAATGCATTTTTTTAATTGCCTTAAGGCATTAGAGATAATATTACTTTGTAGACACTTTCTGTGGATGAAGTTGGCAAAAGTTTAATTGGGTGAATTGAGCAGCTGCTTAGTGGTAGCATGACAAGTTTTTTCTTTGTTTAAGGGCTTTGGCTGAAAAACTTCTATTTGGATTCTGTGGAATTACAAGTGGGACTCTGGAGGACCACTGCTTGCAGTTGGTTTGAGTATGAGAAAATGAGGACTAGATGGGTGTTGATAATAGTTAACTGTGGAAGACAAGTACAGAACAGTGTTAAACTGGGTCACTGGTAAGCACCTCTGAATTGACTGCATATTACAAAAATTTCATTGCTTTTCAATTAGTCAAGCTGAACAAATGGATGAAGGAAACAGGGCAGTGGTTTTACAAGAGCACAGGAGTTGGAGCTGGAATCAGAACAGTAGATGGCTAGCTCCCAGCCTTGTGTTTTAATCTTTTAATGGCTTCAAGAATGCTTTCCTGAAAAGAGCCTTTGCGGCTTCTTTGTCTGCCTGCTTCTGTTTACCACACGCTCTATGTGTAATAGCTGCTGTTCTTCATGGCATCAAACTTTCATGGACATTTTGATGTCAGATTAGGATAGTCTGTAGCTGAGGAATAAGTAGTAGGAACCAATTAATGTTTTTAGATTAAAAGTTTTTTTGTATATCATTTTGCAAGACTGTGTAAATTCTCTTAGGTTATTTCTAAATTTAATGAAGCACTTGAAGGCTCCAAATTTATAATATAAAGTGTTGTAGTTACTAAAACTTTACATAACTAAAAAAGTGAATGTCTCCTTTCAGATTTTTCCAGCAAGCTGCCAGTGATTAAATAGGGCTTTAGTAGGAGGCAGCACAGACAAAATACAGATGCCATGAAAAGCTGAATAGCCGCTTACAGAGAATATAAGATGGGTGACACGCAAACGTGCTTCCTGAATTGGGACCATAGTTTCTTGACTCTTGATTTCTGTTCAAACTAATCTGTTCATTCTTTGTAATGTTTGTGCATGCAAGTTACTAGCAAACCTCAATCACTCTGAAGTCATCTCCAGGAATATAATTATTTAGGAATACAAGTATATTACTTGTTCCTTCATCCAGACTGCAAAAACCACTCCTAACAACTAAAGCAATGGCAGAGCCACGTTACTGATTTTTGGTAATGGTGCTTCCAGTATTGCATCTGAAACCCCTCTAAATTATCAGATCAATGTCTGAAAATTTATGTTAGTCCTATTTTACTTGCGTTACGTGTAAATTGGCTAGAAGACCATCATGTGGTCTTAACAAAACATACTTAATCTGTGATCCCTTTCTTCAAAGGAGCAGTTGTCCTCCAGAGCGTTTAACATCTTGAGCACATAGACTGTTCAAGAGAACTCAGTATCTCATATATCATCACATTTGTCTTTGATATATGGTAGAGCATGGTGAGCAACAAAAAGGGAGAAGGCTTCTTTCTGCAAAACTTTTGGAGCTGCTTTCTAGTTCGAAGTCACTAAGCTTGGAAACTTTAACGAGCAGGAGCAAGTGTTGCAGATGCGTGTCAACAGTTCATTGAATGCTGCTCTTGGTCTCTGTTCAGCCACAAAGATGAATGAACTTCAGATTGTTTTGTAGATAAAGGGATTTTTTAAACAATGATAATAAAAAGACACAATAAGCAGACTTTTCAGGGTCACAGTATACACAAAGATGACAAATTGGTTCTTGGAATGGAATTCTGGAAAGTTCTAGCGTAGAGCCACTTGATTCTTGCTGTTCATGGGGTGTTTGGATTATGTAAATTGACTGTAGGGAAAATGAGACAGCTTGGCGCTTGTCATGGTAAATGAGATGTTGGGATTTGTAATGGTAAGTAGTTGACCTGTCTTGGTGAATTTTTCAGCATCAGTGGTTTGATTTGAGTTGAAAGCTGGATTTTTTGCCATTACAATCTCTCTAGGTCTGGGAGTCCAGCTGGTTCCTTTGTTTATTTACATAAGAGCTAGTGATACATCCTGTACAACTGGAGTTCTGTTAGCATGGTGCTGTTCAGGACCCAGCCTGTTTGTTGCCCTGATAACATTGCTTGGGGCAAGTGGAAGAGAATTGTAAAGTAACCTGACTGATAGGCAGGCAAATCAAATCATGCAAAGTGAAACCAGTCTAGAGACTGGTTAATCACCTTCAGAGATGAAACCGAATTTGCTTTCCTGTGTATTAAAAACTGAAGATGAATCTTAAATCCAGGTGTATTTTAAGTTTGAACTAAAGCTGGCAATGCTAATAGCTTGTAAAAGAGGTAAACCACTTCCTTCCATGCACATAAACTCAGTAATAGTAATTATACATGTTGACATTTATAACGAGTTTACTGCCTTCCATCTCATTTTAGGAGACTAATATCCCACACCTAATCATAGTGCCATACATAGCATGTACAGAATAAGATGTGGATAGACCTTGCACAAGATGGCACCTAAATTTTGAGCACTGCATAGTTACAAATTATTATTATCCTACATAGCTCATTGGAGGTAGCAGTTGCATAGGCAATCCCAGCTGCTAAACTCTTGGAAACAATAAGTGACCTTTGAAGGCCATTCAGTCAGGTAGCAGCATACAGTCTGATTGGTATTTGCCTCAGCAACCTCGGTTGTGAAGAGCTAGTAAGTGATTCCATCTCATCAGAGAAATCATTTAAAAAAATAAAAATGTATATTTCTGGTCTTGCCATTGCTATGTGCAACAACATTGAGCAAGTTAAATCAGAGAAGTTAGTTAAACCAATTATAACCAGAAGGATTAAGAACATAACAGTGTCATGGCAGAGAATTGAGCATAACTGAGCTATTGAGAAGACAGGACAATTGTTATATTGTTAATATGCACAGGGAGAAGCATGCTGGAAAAAAAACCCAAGCCTGGTCTGCTTAAATTCTGGGGGAGGAAAGACTGCAATTAGTATCTTAAGCTCAATGTGGTTAATCAGGCCCGTACAACATCATTAATTTAATCAGCTGCTTAATCAGTAGGTTTCTTTAAGTTGGACATTTTGTAACGTTATCTTTTTCTTCAAAGAGAAGCCAGAACTATATGCACGTATAAAGCATAAGCTCTAATGAAGGAATAGCCAATGTTTCATCACCTGGAATTGAATTTTAAGTAGCTTATAGTATAATTATAGAGGAAGTCTGTACCTTGACATTGTTAGCAGTAGATCCACAAATGGAAGCAGTGACTGTTGTTGTACTTAAAGGGGGAAATAAATACTCCTTGTACAAGCTGAAGTTGAAAACTTTCAATTATCATTAAAATCGGTTCATTTGAATTTTCTTCAATAATGCACTTGTTAATGAGGTGTTAAATTATCACCTTGGGAACCTGGGACCAGTCAAAACTAATTTGAGCAAAGTGAAAACTTTTTTTTGTTGCTGCCCTTGAGAATCTCAAGCTGAGCTGGGAAACTGCTGGAAAAACAAATACTCTGGGGGTCATAAAGAGAGTTTCCTGCTTCTCTCTAGGGGTCTAACAGTTTTAAACATCATTCTCTGTATTTGTGCTTCCAGCTGAGGATCTTTTAAATCCAGCTTGTTGCTGCACCCCTACCTCCCTCCCACAGAGCACGGCAAGCCTCCAGAAAAACTGCTTTAACCTGGGCTGGGCAGGAGAAATCTTTCAACCTTTGATGCTTTGAAGAGTGTTTACACACATTAGCAGAGCTGTTCCCTTTATGTTGTACATTGGAATGTGAGAATTCTTCAGCACCTCTTCTTTTGAACTTCATTCGATATTGTGGTGTTTGTGCAAGAGCTTATAAACCTTTATAACTGTACACCTGCTTTGCTTACTTAACATTCTGGTTCTTGCTATTTCTGTTCATGTGTGAGCTGTCAGCCTGTGTCTTCATAGCCTAAACACTGATCTGTCACAGCTGAAATACAATTAGGAATGTGGCTTTGTTGAAATAATTTAATTTTTCTTCATTTCTTACACTATATTTCATTTAAAACGTGTGACTCAATTTTATTCTCAGTAGCACGAGGGGCCATGTTTCTACAGAATGCTGGTGTGCTGCTCCTACAGATAAAATGAGAAAATACTGGTAGCAGGTCACTACTATATATTGTTAGCAATAGTACAACTAAAATTCTTGTAAATCAGTATCATTGAAATAAAGCACTTCAACAGGAGTAATCAAAAATCAAGTGATGTGCACTCTGTCTTTCTTTGGGTTAGTGTGAAATAGATTTCATGGTTCCTGGTGTGGTACATGACTGACTAGAGCAGTATCTTGAAAATACCTGAATGACACAAACAAGCACCACTTCCATCATCAGTCCTGGCAACTGCAGCAATTTTCTACATAGAAAAAGTATTACTAGTATTACAATAGTGTCTGCAGTATTCTGACTTCTATGAAAACTATGTAATATAAGTGTTTCTATCTTCTTTGGAAAAAAGCAATAGTTGGTAACTGAAACCCTTTCTGTGAGCTATGTGTGTGTGTTAGGCTGCATGGGACTTGCAGACTAGTTGATCTACTGTCCATGCCTACTTTAGTGGCTTCTGTAGTACAATGTGTTGGCACCAGGTCAACTCATGCCATTTCACATCAGTGCAGTTGACCTACCACAAATTTCCAAATGTAGACAATCTTGATGATCTACAATGTGTACTTTTGTCCTACTAGTATGCAGATGTTTGCTAATGTTCCAGAATTAATAAACTTCCTTAGATAGTACAGATTTCATCTTTAAAGGAAGAAGCTGTCTGAAAAACCCGCATACCAATTAACGTTTTAAGAGCATATGGCCAGAGGAGAGATTTGAGACTACTTTAAATAAGGTGGAGCAGGTTCTGTTGCAGTCTAACTTCAAGACAAATTGGCTTGTCAGGTACAGGACGAATCAAGCTGTAGAGCTTCTTTCTGCCACAAATAAGCTTCTGTTAATGCTCAGGTTATTCCCTAATTATTGTACAGTGGAAAAATTGTGGTTACAATACTGCCTGCATGGGGGAAAATGTATTACAGAGTATGCATGCTTCTCAAGTTCATGTTGGCGAGCAGCTCCTAAGATTTCTTAACTGTTTCTCCATGGATGCTGGGATTGAAAAAAAACCCAAACCAACCAACCAAAAAAAATTCCCCACTAGCAAAACTGGCAGTGGAGACCTCATTTGTTCTGCAACTAGTGTTTCTGGAACTAAGTACTCTGTGCAAACAGATGTGTTACTCTTACGGAATAACTGTCTGTACCGAGAGCTGGAAGCAGAATGTTTAGTACCTCCAATCTTTACTGAAAATAGCTTGTCTTTTCTAGGCTTATAGCTATATTCCTGACAAATGACTTTTTGTTCAGGACCTGGCATTGTAGAGGCAATTGTGGGGTTTATATGCACAGCTTTGATCTTTCCAGGATCCTTGGAAAACAGAGCTGTTGAGGAAGAACAAGTCTGTAAATGTCACAGGAGAGACAAGGCCTCCAGGGTTTGGGCCTTTTCAGATACAAACCCTACTCTTCCACCTCACTGCAGTTCCAGGTGGCAGGATATCAGGAGCTTCTTGCCAAATACAACTTAGTAACATGGGAAAGCTCAGCACTCTTCCTGTTGAAATTATTGCAGAGTTTTAGGGTAAATCTGAGAGCACACTGGAGAAGGACAAGTATGGCTGCTATAACAAATGTGCAGTCAGATGTGGCCAGCTCTGACTTAGTGGCAAATTTGCAGGCTATAACTTTTATCATGAGATGAACTTCTTGACTATAAGCATCACTGACGTCAAAGGAGAAATTTGAAATGTTATACAGGACCACTTACTGGAATGGATTGAGGTCTTCAGAAAAAGATGTACGAAGACTGTGTTCTTTGAAAAATTCAGGTGCTGCCTTCTCAGTGTCTTCACATGAGCTTCCCATTGAAAAAAAAGCAAACAAAGCCAAGTCAACTCATTCAGAGTGGAAGTTTTTCACTTTAGGTTAGGACACATTAGTAAAGAGCACATACACACTTGCAGTATCCTTTCTCTCCCATTGTGTCTTGTGTTGGGTGAAATCTGTAGCAATATTAATATTATCAACGGTAGCTGAAACTAGGACAGAAGTTCAAGTCGTGTTGAGGGATAAAAAGACCTGGAACCTACTGTACTCCATTCCATAAGTTCCCATTTAGTACCATTTAGTAGGTATTGAGAACTATTCTGTTCACTTTTCTTATCCTTTAAGGGAGTCTTCTATCAAGAGACGTAGTAGAAGATAGTCTATCTGGCAGACTTTTTTCTGGATTTTCAAACCAATACAAAGATTAAATACTTCTCAAAATACCTTAGAGTATTAGTTACTGGTCAAAGCTTACTTCTGTGTAGGACCTCATTATTGTCTCAAGCTCACAGAGCCTGTTTCATAGTGCCCTGGCATCGTTTCTTTATAGAGCTGGTTTCTGTTCAGTTTGGCCACAAGATGGTACTCCCGTGTTTATGGCTGCTGTCTCCCAAAGGAGTTTGCCAAAGAGTACAGTAGTCAAACCCTCAGGTGATAGCCCCTCATGGATACCTCACTATCCAGGTATTTCTAGGTGAAGCTGATTATTAGCTCTTTCTAACCAAAAGTGGACATTTTATAGCTGGCTGCTATTACTTTTGCACTGAACGACAGGCCTTGTTGTGTTAGAACTTGAGTATTAGTCTAACTGCTTCAGGAACAATGCTGTTACAAGCTTTTAAGATGTTGACATGGAGCGTGACCAGTCAACTGACTTTTGCTGAATACTGTTTCTTGAACTTAGAGCATTCGCATCTGATCTTATAGTTGAGAGCAGCACTTCACTGGCTAATGCAGCTGTAGGGGATGAGGGAGAAGATTGTTGCTGGTCATCTGCAGTTAATTTGCACTGTTTCTTATGTCTACCTTATTGTCTGTGATTTATGTGACATACAAATCCCTCTATTTGGCTGAACTGGCTTAGAGTTTCAGAAGAATAGATTAAGCCCTATAGTGGTTGTAAAACTTTGTGCTTCTATACTGGCTTGATGTGACATTCAAAAAATCAAGCACAGGTCCTATGAGGAGATGCTGAGGGAGCTGGGGTTGTTAAGCCTAGAGAAGAGGAAGCTCAGAGGTGACCTCATCACTCTCTACAACTACCTGAGAGGAGGTTGTAGCCAGGTGGGGGTTGCTCTCTTTTCCCAGGCAGCTATCAGTAAGACAACAGGACATGGTCTCAAGCTCTGCCAGGGGAGGTTTAGATTGGATGTTAGGAAGAAATTCTTTGCAGAGAGGGTAATCAGGCATTGGAATGGGCTGCTCAGGGAGGTGGTGGATTCTCCATCCCTGGAGGCATTTAAGAAGAGACTGGATGTGGCACGTAGTGCTGTGGTCTAGTAACTGTGGTGGTAGTGGATCAAGGGTTGGACTTGATGATCTCAGAGGTCCTTTCCAACCCATCTGATTCTGTCATTTTATTAGATATGGTTGTCAGATTCTTCATCCTTCCTAACCCTGAGCTCTTGCTGTAACCTGTGTTGTATACATTTTTATTGGATTTTAATTATTTTCATTTTTGTAATGCTTGTTCCTGTCTTTCTTCACCATAAGCCCAGTTTGGAGTAGAGGAAGGCTACCCGGCTGCCTTTTTTTGGGGGGGAAGGGGGTGGGATTAGGAAGAAGGAGTTAGTAGTTCATAGCCTGTTGATTCTGGATATTGTGCTTTAATATCTTGTTTGAGTCCATAGATTTTGGCACCTAGTTAATTTAGAAATCTTAATATCAAGGGAAACGTTTGGAAAGTGCTGTGTAGACAGCAAAATATTCCTATGCAAGTGTTTGTTCTTTGGATGAGTTCCTCGGACAATTCACCATGAAGTGAAGGATTTGAATAACAGTGTCTTTATGGAAGCTCTGTAGATACCTGGTAAACAAGGGGAATTACACTGTGTTCCGGGACGTGGGTGTGTGAGATCTGGCAGTTTTGATAGCTCTGTTGTGAAGACATTTATTAGAAGGTGTGAGAAACTGCTGCTGTTCAGGCACAATCTTGGATCTGTGAGGTGGTGTTCATAAGATAGGTGAAGTTTTGATTTTGATGTATTCAGTGGGATTGAAGGGTTGTTTGAAGGCTCATATGAGGGACCTTGGGAATATTTTTCATAACAAGAATTTTCTTAACACAGGTTGTAAATATTCAATGATTTCATTTCCCTTCAGATTTGAGGGCAGCGTAACATGTGGCCACAAGGGCTGTACAATCCATACACATTTGTTTTTCTATAGTAGTAATGTATGGTGCAGTGTTTCAAGTGCCTTTTCTGTAAAGTGTTGTCTGTATAGATCAAACCTATTAAACTTAAGCATCGTGCACTACAGCTTTTTGTGTGTAATGGGGAAAAGCAATACTGTTTTCTACACTGTATCTTGTGGTCTATACATATAGAGAACATCTGTGCCTTATAACATAGGGTGAACTCAAGCCTAACAGGAGCAGTATGGCAGAACTTGGGCTAACGATACAGAACAGTGCAATAGATGGGTTTTTTATTTGTTCTGTCTCTTTTGAGGTGAACAGTTTTAGAAGAGATCTTATACTATCACTGTCAATAAACTCTAAAGGTGGAAGGAGTACTTAAAATGTTAGCATTTTTGTTCTCCTCATGCTTGAGCTAAAGCTGAATTTGTGTTTTATACTGACTGTATCCTTCTGGTTTTGACTATAGTTGTCTTAAAATGTGGAAGTGGACTGCTTTGCTGTTCTGATTGCACATAAGCTGGAGGTGATAATCTCTCTGGGTTTGTAAGGTTTTTTTATATCAGTATCATATTTTACAATTCATAAAGACAGTAATACTAGCTGAAACTGGGTGACTGATACGTTATGTGCAACACTTCCTGATTGAAACATGTGAAGAGGTCTTCATCATATATTTTTGGGTATAGTTTTAATGGCTATTCATATCCTTCATCATCTTCTCTTGTACTACAAAGGCAAAGAGCATTTCTTTACCCCCTTGTGTTGTTGTTTAAAATCCCAAGGAACAATTAGCTTTTATGCTGCCTTCCATTCTAAAAAAAGAGTCTGCACAAAACAGATGGAAAATATAGTTCACACTCTTTGTTGCTATGTTGTAAAGCTACTGAACTGTCTTCATGGAAGTAGATTATAAACATCCTTAATATAATATGCTTTGTCAAAGCTTGCACATTCCTTAGCTTCTAAAGAAATGTGATGTTTGTATGTGTTCCTGATGTTTTTGCTCTCTGTGGCTTTAATCTGCCGTAAAGGCCTGCCAACCTATTTGTGCTGTACAAAGGTTTGAATGTTTCCTTCTGTCTCTTCTTCACTGATGCTTTCTCTTATTCTTGGGATTTCTAAGAGAAAAGATGTGCTTTTTAAATTTCAATGTCCATGGTATCATAATAAGAAGAATATAGAAGGTTTTAAATGTTTGTTTTTCTTGACAATTTTATTAACTTTTCAAATTAAATTTTATTGAAACTGTATAGAGTTTAGGATTTTTTTCGTGGTTTTGACCTTATGGTGAAGGTGCCATGACTAGTTCAGAACAGTAGTTTGACCAGCACACATTTCTATTCATTCTCTGCAGGACACAAGAAGAGCTATCAAACAGGTTATGTCTTTGCAATGATTATAAATGCTATTATCATGACTGTGCATTTGTGATAATACAAAATCTATATGAGCTAATGTGTAAGTAGTATTAATACAAATCTTCCCAGTGACTAATATGTAGAGTTAGATAATACATATACACAGGCAACACCAACTTAATTTCTTTGTTCTGCAGGGATAGCACTAATCACATTCTTTAAAATTACTGACTGATCAGAACCAATGCTTTATACATTCAACTTCAACATAAAGAAGACTGTAAGTCATAATTGTTAGGAAGCAGTGAATTTCAGCCATGTGACAGTACTGTTACCAGATGCAGTGAGCAAGTTGTAAACAAACATGAACATCTATTGTGAATTCCATTTCAGAAATTGCTTTCTGGATTGCCTAGGGTGGGGCTGGGGTTGAGGATGGGAATTCTTGCAGGCAGTGCTGCTGTTTTTTAGCAGGTCCTTCAGCTAGTGTCAGAGTGAAGTTGAGCTGGTAGTGAGCTTTTGTTCTTAGTTTCTGTCACAGTGGAGTTACTTGGTCTATCTGTATAGCTATTCTATTTAGCTGTGATACTCTAGAGATAACTTAAGCTGCTTTCAGTAGAAATTCAGCCTCTGGAAAAGTTCTGTGTTGAAAAACACCGTGGTGGCTTGTGGGGTTGGAGTTAGGGAACCCTTCTGGATGTCTTCATGAGCCAAGTCTCTCACTGCAGCATTGTTATATAGGGATTGGAACATAGCAGAGGAGATAAGTGTAATGTGACCATGAAATGGAATTGTTGTTCCGTGTAATTCTTTGCATATGAAATAATTTTGTGTTCAGTCAGTCTTCCTGATTTTTAGACACAGTCACATGCTCTTTCTTTGTTTTTCTCTTTTATTTAATGGTAAAGTAGAGTTTGTGGACAATTTTTTTATCAGCTTAGCAGACCAGGCATTATCTTGAATTCTACTTCAAGTGGAAAAGGTTTGTGTGTTTCTGACAGCATTTCACAGGAGGCAGTGTTTTGGTTTGATTTGGTTTGTTGTTGTTGCCTTGGACAAGATCCATTCTTCATCAAAGACAGCAAATCCTCCTACTTCTATCTAGGTGGATTTCCTATGACTAAACACAAATGGAGAGTATGGGATCATTTGTTCTGTGTTGTGTGAACATTCAAGTAGAGACAGTTGCTATTTCTTCAGTGTCTGACTTGAATCTGGTATACCACTGAGGTAGTACTGGGGGAAAAAATTTCAAAGCAAATTACCAGATACATGAAAATCTAGTAGTCATTAAGGAATCTGGTTGTACCAGCAACTGGCAGTCCTTCAAAAGACTTTCCGAAGTCTTTAAGAAACAGGTTTCCTTAATGCAAACTGCATTTTGACTATGCAGAGAAATGGCAAGAGACTGTGTTATAATTTCCCGTCTCTTGAAATTGAGGTCTTGAAATAAATTGCAAGTTGACATTACATTTGATGTCATGCTCTCTTTTACATGGATAACTCAAATAGATTCTTTATGCAGTGTGGATTTACTGTTTTGTAATTTCTGTAGCTTTAAAATTAAGGGACTGCAGACAATAAACAATGGGAGCAATTCATTTTAGTTTGTGTGATGTCTTGCATAAGATAAAAGCCTGTGTAAATGTGAATGGGAACTGTGGTTGGATTTGGGGCCTGTGTTTTGGGGGGATTGGGATTTTTAGAGTTGGTTTGTTTGGGTGAGAGAAGAACCAGTCCAGGAGAGCTTTTGCAGAGGTCAGCCTAGGGGGATGTATATCTTGCTGAATAGTCCCTCCCTCTTCTTTAGGTATTGTTTGTGCAGACTTCAAAGTCTGCTTGAGGTCAGCAGATCATTTCCTCTAATTATCACACAAGGGGTCTGAGATGGTAATGGTTTATATTCCCTGTTTCGTGTCACTTTCTTATCCATACATGGGGAAAGGGCAGTTTTTAAAATCAGAGGGGGTAAAATCACTGCAGCTCAAGTGTTAAACCTTGTGATGTTTACTGCTACAAACCCAGTGGTTCTTAAGATCTCCTTTAAAGGCTGACAAATGTAAACACGTTGTTGGATTACAGGCAGATTAGGCTGTTGGCATCCCTTTAGCTGTGAACTCCTGAGGACTGTATGTACCTTATAGAACAAACAAACGGTCCGGTGGAAAAGCTGTAGGTTCAGAGGACTGATCTCTTCAGCAACCTGAGAGCGACTGTGTGTGGGGTGCTGGTATGGCCAGTGCATCAACTGATGAGCCACACGAACCAGCTCAAAAATTCACACACTTCAGTGACAAATATGTGGCATGTCTCAACTGCCAGGCTGGAATAGGAATTTTGCTGGTATTAAGACAGCTGAAATATTTCCATATTAAATTTCAAATAATCCTGTCTTCTGGATGTACAAAGACTCGTGTGTTGTTCCTGTTGTGGAGCAAAGTTCATCCTTTGAAATAGTCAGTGTATTCCATTGGTTATATTTTTATCAGAATGCTGAAAATATCTGGTATTTTTAAAAATGCTAGTTAGTGTACCCATGATGTTCATACCAGTGGAGCCTTTAAAAAGCTGTCTTCCTCAGAACTGTACTGAAGTTCACTTCATTATCACTCACACAAAGCTCAGCAAAATTGATTGTTGGTGCCTTTTGTGGTTTTTGTTGGTTGTGGGTTTTTTTGGGGGTGTTCCCTTGTTTCATTTAATTACCTCTTAATGCAGATACCAATCTATCTGTGTATCAAGATGGACTAAAGTGTTTCAGTTAATAAAATAAGTTAATTCAGTTGCTAACTCTAGAAAATTCAGATTAATTAGAACATCTAAGTCACAAACTAGAAAGAAGAGTCATAATAAAACCTACATGAAAACTGTTCAGATATGTTTGTCCTTGGAGTTGTATTACATGATTTGATATGGTGTTAATTAGAAGCTGATACTACCCCTTTAGTCACTTACTCGAACAGGAGGTTGATCTAGAGAAAAGTTCTGAATCTGCTACAGTGTGGTTCAGCACTGGTGTAAGTGTTGACATAATTAACAGCCTATCATCTGTTCTGTGGTGTAGTGTATGTTCTTTGGCTTTATTTTTCCAAGTACTGTGCATCTGTTGATATTGGTGGCTCTGAATGTATTTTTTTTGTGTAAGGACAAATGGCTTCAGTTGTCTTTAGCTTGATTGGTTGGATTGACTGGTTTCTGTCTTCACTGCTTTTTCATTAAAGTGGCTTTAATAGCAGTGGCAACACTAATGCTTTATAGCTGTCTAGGAATCTCAAAAAAGATGATTTTGCAGTATATGCTGTGTATAATAACACAGAGAGAACAATATTGTACAAAAGAAGAACAGTAAAATGTTTCCTTATCAAGGTAGGACTAATTGGCATGTGTTGGAAAATAAACAAAAGCCTCTGCGTTTTGAAGGACATTGAGCTTTCTCTTTCTCCCTGAGTGTGAATTGCTGCACACCTGTGTCTGTGGGCTTTGGTAAAGCCTGCAAAATCTCTTGAAAGCTACTGCATAGTTGCAAGAAATGCACAAACTGAGAAAAGTTTTAAGTGTTAGTAAAAAGAGATCTATATCTGTGTGTCTGTGAAAGTTTATCAGTTCCTGTCTCCATTGTGTTATGTCCCCACTGCATATGCTCATTAAGATTAAACAACAAAGAGATTTTCCAGTGATATTTGAAGTTCTGGTGGGGCTGGACCCGGGTATCCTATGGTAAGAGCCACCCTTGCTTGTTCAGACAGAGAAGACAACTTATTCTTTTCCTGTGAAGCTTTTTATTCGTGCACATAACTATGTTTCTTAGAAGAACTTAGAGATTTTGTGCTTTATCTTCTGCACTTTTTTTCATGAGTTGTGGTCATGTGGTCATGAGGTACTTACTTCAGCTCCTGGAGGTGCTGAGTAGAAATGTACGCCAGTTACGATTTGTGCAAAGTCTTAAATGCTGTTCAGTTGTGGTGTATTTTTTTTTTCCTTTCTATCATGCTTTGCCTGAATATATTTTTCTAAGGCTGTAAATCACAGTAAAATATAATAGAATCTAAGTAGCATCCTTTAGGCAACTGCTAGATGACAAAAAGAATGTACTGATTGGATCTTAGAGAGAGGATCAATCGAGTAAACTGAGCTAAGCCATCTTTTAATGTACTTGTTACCACTGTGGAACTGAAATTACATGAATGTTTCTGTTCCACCCTGTTAGATGTAATTCCTGGAAATAGTCACACTTGGGATTCTAGCTCACCTTTAATTTCCCAGGCTAGATAGTTATTCTAGCTTTTCAAGATGAACAAAATGTTCTGGTGTTGTGAAAAGAGGATGTGTTTCTTAACCACTTCATTAAATATGTACTGTTGAAAGAAGGGGAACCCAAAGTCAATTCTTGACTCGGAAGCAGGCTCAGAAAATGCTCTGAGTGTTCAAATAATTACTGCTTTTTATTTGGCGGAGTTTGAAACTCAAGGGGAAATTTAGTATGTAGTGAAATTCATGCAGTTTCTTGCATTGCTCAAAGTGAAGGTACCATTTGTTTGTATTGTGACTTGTTTAATTACTTGGCAGGGTCCAGTCCTCTGCATTACTGCAGTATAGTGGGCATGGGTTTCCAGGTGTCAGAGGAGTGTCAACCTAGTAGTTTTTTGGGCTGTAAGAGGTGGCCTTCGGTTCTTCTTTAGCTTTGCTTCCAAACTAACTTTTAGTTCTCTGTGCTTCACAACCCTTACCTATTAGTCTTCCTCCCAGAATAAATATTGCTTCTCCTGCTTTTGAAATGCAAAAATGCAAGCCAGAAGAGGTACCTACCAGAGCAGTGAAGATCCACCAGAGTTTGCTTTAAAGGCCTGGGACATAAGTAGCATTTTAATGCAGTACAGCTACTTTCCCAGTAACACTTGTGATGAAAAGAGTATATGCAAAAACCTTTTAAAGAAAATTCAAAATGTCTTTATTGTTTTGTTTTGGTTTTTTTTAATTGTGTATCATCAATGTCCTCTGAGGGACTTTGCTATGTTTTTAACAAATGGTCCCTTCCACTTCTGTCAGTCTAATGAATCCTGGAACTGCACAGCAGGAGTCTTGACAGACTGGAAGTTGCATTAAACAGCTTTGCGTTTTTATTGAAAACATTGTCCTTGGTTCAAAGGAAAGGTAATTATTCTGCCCTGGAATGATAGCAGCCCCTCCTTTATTGACAGCACACCATCTGGTTGTGATAAATTACATGGCCCTGGCAAGGCTACAGCTTTTTGGTAGCAATGGGTGACATTAAAGCTTCATGGCCAGATTGATAGAAAATAAGAAATAAAGATTGTTTATAGAAATTATATACTTCCCTGTGTTTGGTGTCATGGTTTAACCCCCAGCCAGTCACAAAGTTTTGCTTTTTTTACTGTCTGCTAGACGTATCGCTCGAGGAAAATTTCAGAAAGCAAGATAGTGCATAGGATTTTTCAGGAACTAATTCTTGCTGCAAGTTCGGTTCCACTTATCTGTTGAGGGATAGCTTGAAAAAATTACTACAGAAATCCTGAGTACTTCAGGTGTAATTGGCACCATTTATTTGACTTTACCACCCAAGGACTGTTAGAGTGGTTCTCACCTAGCAGTAAGAACAGTGCAGATTACTAAAGAGTTTTTCTCAAGGACTAGTTGTACTTAAATTTGTTTGTTGCTGTAGCTCCAGGGACATAAGTTCCTTTTCTGAAAGCTTGCCAAGTAATCAGTTTACATCTATTAGTAAAAGTTGAGAGTGGTGTTAGGTAGTTTGCTAGCTAATTTGTCCTCCTGGCAACTACTTGTTTTTCTTGCTATCCTAGCTGAAGTATTATTTCTTCTTCTAACTTGTTTAATTATATGATACTGTTTGATTATATGATTCATTCAGGTTCAGTTCTTGTGCTCTGGCAATAATAAACATCTGAGCCAGTGATAATTGTTAAACAGAAATGTCCATAAGAGTCTTGGAGGCAAGAGGCAGTTTTGGTTCTCATAATATCTAAATTATAACTCTAAGACAGGTTTAAATGCTTGCAAGTAGAACATATTGCATGTGACTTCCTATAGTGTCTGATTTGTTGAGAATATTTTCTGGTCTCTGCTTCAGGATTTTATTTCAGAACACAATTCAGGATTTTATTTCAGAACACAATTCTAGAATCTCTTGCCACACGTTACTGCTTTTGCTTTAGAAATTCCTTCAATTTTTTTTTTTTCATTTGCTTTAAAAAATAATCACAGAAACACTATGATGAGGCTTATTCTTGCCAAGTTCTTTTGATATCTTTTGTGAGGCTTATTGCTGCAAGGAAAGTGTAATCAACTAACTCTACAAAGCATTTTAGTCTTTTTTTATTTGGGCTGAGGTAGCACTAATATGTCTCATTACTAATTCTTACTTTTCCTACCACTTCTGGTTTTAGGGTTGGAGTCCTTGCAGTTATATTTGCACAGTGTGGCATGAATAACATTTATCTTAGATTTAGATGTAAAGAGAAAACACTTTGAATCTGGCATTGCTGTGCTTACTATTTCTGTGGCTAGGCAGTTTGGACATGCATGTGGGGATTGGCCACATGTTAAAATAACTCTGAAGCCAGGTTAAGTTGTTAGTAAAATTAAGTCAAGAATTTTATGTATTATGAACAAAGTGCCCTCACAAAGGTTGACTCACTACTTGGCTGCCAGGGTACATGAGAAGCGGATGTGTATTATTCTGGGGTTTGGCAGCTTGGACCTTCACCTTTTGTGGGCAAAATAACCTCAGCAGCTTCAAGCCATTTAGGCTAGATGCCTCTTATCTAATATATGCAGTTTGTTGATGAGCAAAAGTCACAAAGTGCTCATTATTATTAGTCTCTCAAACCAATAGCTTTGAAATTTTATTCTCTGTTGTAGGAGTCAGCTAGAACTGAATTAATGTGTGTAATTTTACTGTGTATTAATTAATGTGTGCAGTGTTTTCTGCATCTAGTAATATATAAGTTTTTGATGATTCTAGGATTTACCAAAGAGGGAAGGAGTTTCTGAAAACTGAAACTATGAGGCTGTTCAAACATTTGAACATGCTACTCGTGGAGCTTATAGAGTTTCCATCTGTGGAGAGTGTCAGAACCCCAACTGGACACAGTTCTGAGCAGGCTACTCTAGGTGATCCTCCTTGTGCAGGTAGATTGGACTGGCTGATTGCAGGACACCCATTCCAACCTTAAGGATTTGTGAAGTGAAAGTCATACCTCCCACATCAGTAACAGCTATTTTCGGCACACTGGAACATTTTGTCTTTTCACACAAAGAATAATAAATCTCTAGAGCTTCTTTTACATTCCACAAATGCCTTTCTCAGTGCTGTTGTGCAATAGGGAAAGGTGCAGTGGATGTTTCCAGAGTCATTTTCTGTGCAAGATACATCCTAAAATGATCTCATTGTATTGGCATTTCTTAATGGTATCAATTCCTGATGCTTCATAGGTGATTTATGTTTGTTTGCTTATGGGCGTTTCCAACCTGTGGTCAGGGAAGCTCCTGGGATTCCTTCTGATGGTCTTTGACAAGCCAGTACAATGTGTCAGTAGCTATCCTATTAGACCTAGGCTGGTGAGGATAATTCTAGCATCTCATTGCTTGGACAGACCATAGATATGTTAGGTACTCTCAGATCTGATTGTGCAGAATCAGATCAGGAGATCAAAACATTGAACCTTTGTCTGGAGTTAAATGATGCTCATGTGTAGAACATTCTGTTAAAATTACAAAGGTTGTGCTAACTGGTAAGCAGACAAGATTCAAGGGAGCATTCTTACCTTGCCAAGCAGGCTGTTTTGTGCCATGTACAAGCTGTTACATGTCCCTTGCTCAGTAGTTCAGGAGTAGCTGTTTGATTACTGTCTTTCAAATTTACCCATTGGTTTCTTGCATCTGCCTTGGCTACTTACATATTTGAGATGTTATTCTCTACATTCAGTCACCCTGTAATCCTGAAGTACCAAAGCAGTCCAATAAAGGTGTTTCCTCTAGTAAAAAAACTTCTCTAAGGCAAGTTCCAGTTTTTATTCCTACTAATGTGCTTCATCGGGGCAACAGTCAGTTTCTCTTTCCTTCTTTGAGGGTTACTTTTTTTGTTATCTTCCTACAGAGGAATGACTGATAGCTGTTACTAGTAGTTTCTTTCTACCTGTTGATGTTTGACTTTCATCCAAGTCAGGATATTATCTTCCTGCATTTCATGTTCACTGCTGAAACTTTACTTCTGATTATGGAGAGCAATCAAGTCTTGTCCAAGACTTCAATTTATCAGTAGCTGCAATTTCTGCCACAAACTATTGGGATTGGTTACAGAAGTCTCCTCTAGTTGTGGAAATATACTCTGCTAAAATATTGTAACAGCCAGAAATAACTTAAAAATGTCTTTCAGACACCTGCAGGCCAATCATCTCACATTTCAGTCACAACTTCATCAGAATCTCTGCCACTGGTACAGTATATGGTAGTGATGCTACATTTGATAAAGTAGCTCTTTATTCACATCTGTTTTAAAGACTCAGACCCTTTGTTGGCTATTTGTAATGACAGGGAGTTCTTGGAGTCTTCTATGGATTTTTAGATCTACGTTTCTTAAGAAATGTAAATACTTGATGTGTTATTTTCATGCATAGTAACCTTCCTCTGAGTCCTTAGTAGGTTACTGAATTCTGTAGCTGAGAGACTCTAAAGAATGTAAGGCTGAACATTAACCTTGTCTCAGTTACATGAAGGAAGATGCATGTTGCCATACAACTGTGCCAAAAAGTATAGAAGTTGATTGTTAATGACGTATGTGCATCCAGATTAAACCCACAAACATACAAAATAATTAAAGAATTTATTATTAAGAAGTAGATTTCCTTACACTTTAATGACTATGTGTTAATATTTCTAAGTTTCAGGAACTATAAACATCTAGAATAGAATTTACTCATTTTATGTATTTGCACTATTACTAAATGTTTGGTTAATGCTGATTTTAGGAGCCAGCATTGGCCAGATGTGAGGCAGGATGGTCTGCAAACCCCTCTTTTTTTCCCCTGTAGCATTAGCAGCATTCTACTGCTTTAATATCTCTCTCTCTTTAATGCTTGAGTTTTCAGGATCTTATAAAAAAAACTTTTGCTGTAGAAAAGCTGACTCCTGTAGTTCGATAAACATTGACTCAGTTTAAATCAGCTGGTTTTAGTACTGGTTTCACTAACTCCTTAAAATGTTTATTCATGCTGTTCTCCTCAGCATATGTATCTTACTTCAAAGTCTCTCTGCTCACATGATGAAGCTTGCTGTTTGAGGCAAAAAATGACTAATCAAATAATTATAATGCTGTCATGGCTGTGCACAGAAGAGCAGCCATTTTAGCTGATTTTATTACAATGTCATTTTGTAACATATTTGTGTCCCCATATTGCAGAAACCCTTTGACATGAGCTAAGATTGTTGTGGTCACTTCTGTACAGATATTGTCACTGCTCTAGAGAAGTTTATATGATACACAGAGCCGGGCAGTATGAAGAAATTGGACTTACTCTGTTAATAGAAATACTATTTTACTGGCTACAGCAAGGTTGGGCAATACTACTACTGGGATATTTGAAGTGCGTATGCAGCCTGATCAGTCAAATTCTTTTGTGGCCACCAACATAGAGTTTCTATTAGTAGAATAATAAACTGTGAAACATGTGCTATTTTGAACAATTAGTAAGATCTGGCAAAATGCCTCCATTGTAGAGTCTTTCTATACTTAAAGAGAGCTTGTAAGAAAGATGGGGACAAACTTTTTGATAGGACCTGTTGTGATAGGACAAGGGGCAATGGTTTTAAACTAAAAGAAGGTAAATTCAGACTAGATATAAGGAAAAATTTTTTTACAACAGGATTGGTGGAACACAGGCCCAAAGTGCCCAGAGAAGTGGTGGATGCCCCATCCCTGGAAACATTCAAGGCCAGGTTGGATGAGGCTCTGAGCAACCTGGTCTAGTGAAAGGTGTCATTGCTCACAGCAGAGGTGACAGAACAGATGATCTTTAAGGTCCTTTCCAGCCCAAATCATTCTATGATTCTAACAGATTGTATCTTTCCAGTCATATCAAGAGACATGATCTCTTCTAGGTGAGAGCTGCATATCTTTATTACGAAGTTCTTGAGGAGAGCAGGCTGCCTTGGAGTTCTCTAAGTGCAGCTGATAGTTGCAAACAAAAGTAGAAAGTGTAAATATAAAAATACTTCTCTGGGCTCTGGAATATGCCAAAGGCTTCAATCTCACCAGTATATATAAACTCAATGAGTACACAAAACATGCACCCAGCTGTTTTTTGGCATGCCTTTAGACTCCACTGGAACTATTTAGTTTGATAGCAAATGCAATGACAGATACTTAATATTACCATAAATTTTGTTTCTCTGAGACCTTTTAATGCCAAGAATATCAGCCATCATTTTTCTTTTCTCCTTTTTCCGTTTCTCTATCTCTTTGGCTTTACCACTGCCAATTTTTAAAATCAGATTGTACTGTTTTCCTCTCTCCTTTAAAGCACTGAGCATTTTTACCATCACCCTCTGCAGTGGCTCCATACTGAGTACCCATGTAATCCAGGCAAATCCCCTGCATACAGTATTGTTGAAAGCCACAGTCGTGGAGTTAACTCAGAATGGTCATTAGCCAAGCCCTTCACTGCTTCTCCTAAAATAAATCGTTGCTAATGCTGCTGCCATATGGCCATGAAAATGAGCTCTCAGCAGTCTTGATTTCCTCATCCATGCTTTCAAGTGCTGGCTCTTAAACTGGGCTTCTCCTCCCGTGTTATTTGTAGTTTCTCTCCTGAGCAGTGAATTGGGGAAGCACGCAAGTATGTCAGAAGAATAAATAACTTGACTCAGCTGTCCCGTTAGCAGTTCCTTAGCGTCTCCTGCATGAGTTAAGCACGGCGGTGCAGGCCTTTTAGTGTGAGCACATGCTGGAAGCAGTCACAGCCGCCCTCGGTACCGCACCCTGGACTGCTACTCGGGTGTGCAGCACTGGCCCCTAGTGGAAGGTGCCCGGTCCTTCTGGTGACCCCGGGCTCCAGACACGCAGCCCAAAGGCTTCAATTTCCAAGCTTGCTTTAAACCTGGATTCGCCATCAGCCCTGTAGAAAAACCCAGTGAGTCGATTCTGTCTTCTGACTGATTTGATAAATACTAGAGTTTGAACAATTAAACAGTAATAGAATAGCGCTGAGTTAAGGAATTATTCTAATTACTTTCTCTAAGTTTCTCATTGTTTTGGCAGGTTCTCTTGGCATTTGCTGATGTGAGCTGGTGAGGAAGAGAAGGGGCAGGCACTGATCTCTTCTCTCTGGTGACCAGTGACAGACCCGAGGGAACAGCCTGAAGCTGTGTCAGGGGAGGTTTAAGTTGGGTATTAGAAAAAGATTCTTCACCCAGAGGGTGGTTGGGTGCTGGAACAGGCTCCCCAGGGAAGTGGTCACAGCACCAGGCCTGACAGAGTTCCATAAGCCTTTGGATGATACTCTCAGGCACGTGTGACTCTTGGGGAGGGTCTTGTGCAGGGCCAAGAGTTGGACTCTGTGATCCTTGAGGGTCCAACTTGGTCTGTGATTCTCTGATTTGTAATGTAAAACTGGGGGAATATAGTATTCTGGCCCATATATTTTAATGTGTCTCAGGTTACACTGTATAATTTTATATAATACTTTTCTGAAGATCTATAATGAAAATCTGTAGAGAGCATCTGAAGGGGAGGATATAAAATTCTGATTGCAAATATTGGCAGCGATGCAGTGTTCATACAAGCAAACTTAGAGGAAGCAGATTTAAACATGTGGAGCCACCTTGTCCCTGGAACTTAAATAACGAGATAGGAAAAGTATTCCAAAAGATAAGAAATCTGTATGTAATATAAAGTATGTATAGAATTTTCTTTATTAGCTTTTATAGTGTGATCTCTTGAAGAACCACTGAAACTTTGCTTTATACCTCCATCTTGTTTATGAGTTGTTGTAAATCCTTTTTTTTTTTTTTTTTTTTTTTTTTTGAGACTGATA
The DNA here is from genome assembly GCA_038380795.1 of Pyrocephalus nanus. Classification (NCBI taxonomy): domain Eukaryota; kingdom Metazoa; phylum Chordata; class Aves; order Passeriformes; family Tyrannidae; genus Pyrocephalus; species Pyrocephalus nanus. The sequence goes on along the minus strand of CM076265.1, from coordinate 41,511,544 downwards.
GGATAAATTAGTGTAGAAGGTCACCTTTCCATTATTTGTGTAAGTGAGTGCTGCCTTTGCCAGGTTGTACATGTGAATAGGTCTCAATCCCTCTTTCTGCCTTGGGGTGTTGAGTTCATGTCAGGAGCCTTCTTTGTGATAGATGATGTTACAAGTGTCTTAAAATCGTCTCTGGATGAAATCAGCACGTCCTAGGTCCTTAAACATCCATTACAGCATTTTTAACAGCATTGTGTTCTCCTTGTTTCTTGAAGTGCAACTTTTCCTTAAAAGGTAAAAGTGCTGCCATTTAATCAACGTTGAACTGGAATTTTGTTTAGTGTTCCAATGTTTTAAACTAAAAAGTTTATTATCTCACTCTATTTTCTCTGGTTTTAAGTTATTCATTGTAGTCCCTAATAGGTACTACTTTGTTTCTAATCTGACCCTTATATATTCTTAAGCTGTGCTTGCCCTTTCTGCTATTTGACAAATCTAAAAACATTTCAGGGGGTTTTTTTCAGCATGCTAATATTATTAGAAGTTATGCTTGACTTGGGCTTTTCAGGAGAAGCCTTCAAGAGGAGAGTTATCTGTATTTTGTATGAAAAACAATGTTCATGGCAGTAAAAGTGTAGTAGTGCTTTTATGTCTTCTCAAAAAAAGAAATTGGCTGTTGTGTTAGTTTTTTTAATTATGAGGTATTTACAAGTTAGTGTCCGCAAAACAACTGGACTTACTATGTTAACATTGCAAAAGATTTTCATAAACCCTTGGGAGGCAACTTTGCTTCTGAAAGCTTAGTGGAGAATCTGTTAAATCAGCAGAAGAATATTGAATTCCTGGTTGAGATTTGAAAAATGCTTGTTTCCAAAACAGAATATGCTGAATTATGTCTTCCACTGAAACAGCCAACCAAAAGACAGAAATGTAGGAATAATAAACAGAATGAATGTATAAGCCTTTGCAAAAACAAGGGGGTTTTAATGTGGAAAAATTTACAAGCTTGATTATATTATAGCATCACTCTGACTAGAAGAAACAAACTTCTAGAGAATGATTCATGTAACCAAGTTTTCCTCAGCAGTTTACTTTGATTTAAGCACTTCCCAATGTCTGAAAATACAGGCTTTTTGAAGTAGAAATTATGTTTTATTTTCTTCCATTTGGCCCATTGATATCAAGGCATATGGAGAAAAAGCTCTATCCCTATGCTAATGAAATAGTGCTTTATCTTCTGTGTTGTTTATACTGGTGCTCTCAGAAAAGCAATGACAAAATGTTGCAGCCTGGTCCATATCCTTTCCTTATAGGGTGTATTTAGCCACCTTTTGTTTGGGGAGCAGGACACAATGGCATCACTTTGTTCTCTGTTCCTTCATAATGGATTGTGATTTCTTTGGTTTTTTGTTTGTTTGGTTGGTATTTGGGGTTTTTTGCTTGTTTTTGTTCTGTGGGTTTTTTGGTGTTTTGTTGTTTGTTTTTTTGTTGTTTGTTTATTTTGTTTTCATTGATGGTTGGCTTTTGATACCAAACATATCTGGTAAAAATTTTAGTAAACTTGTATGGTCAAGGATTTCCATAAAATTCGGTTATAGGTTGGTCGTATCATATGGAAAGAGTGGTGGATGCTATAGAACTTGACCTTTCCAAAAGCTCTTTTTATTCCACACAACAGTCAGTAATCTTTAGTGCTCAGGTCATAAAACGCCTTTCAGCATTATTTCCTGAAAAAGTAGGTTGAGATCTGCTGCTCTGATGTTTTTTCACATCATGTGCATGCTGCTTTCTAGCATAGCTGACCTGCTGGAAAGCAGCTCTGCAGAGAATGACCTGCGGGTCCTGGTGGACAACAAGCTGTCCATGAGCCAGCAGTGTGCCTTTGTGGCCAAGAAGGCCAATGGTATCCTGGGGTGCACTAGGAATAGCATTGCCAGCAGAGCAAAGGAGATGATCCTGCCGCTCCACTCAGTCCTGGTGAGGACCCATCTGGAGTGCTGTGTCCTGTTCTGGGCTCCTCAGTGCAAGAGGGTCATGGAGCTCCTGCAGCAAGCCCAGGGAAGGGCTATGATTAAGGGATTGGAGCATCTCTCTTACAAGGAAAGGCTGAGGGAGCTGGGCCTGTTTAGCCTCGAGAAGAGACAAGTGAGAGGGAACCTCATCAAAGTCTATAAGTATCTGAAGGGAGGGTGCCAAGTGGAAGGATGCAGGCTCTTCTCAGTGGTGCTAATCAATAGGACAAGGGGCAGCAATGGGCAGAAACTGATGCACAGGAAGTTCCACCTGAATATGAAGAAGAACTTCTTTATTGTGCAGGTTGACTGCAGCAGACTGCCCAGAGAGGTTGTGGAGTCTCCCTCACTGGAGATATTCAAGAACCATCTGGATGCAATCCAGTGAAATGTGCTTAGGATGACTCTGCTTGAGCAGGGAGGATGGACCAAATGACCCACTGTGGTCCAGCTTTATCCAGTCTGTGATTCTGCATATACACACACGGAACCATAATCTGCATGAGCGCTTAGCTGGCCAAGTATCTTCCTTTAGTTAGCTTGATATTTTTTTTTAATTTTTTTTTTTTTAACTTTTTTTGATTTGGTATGGTTTGGTTTGGTTTTTTTTTTTTTCTTTTTACTTCTAAGAAAGACTCGAAAAATTAATTTGTTTAGTCCTGGGGAAAGGCCTGAGTAATTTAGTCAATAAATACATTATAACCAAATATGTTAGTCTTCAACTGGTATGTAAGGTAAAGGCATGAAATTGCTTAGTTTAGCCTTACTGTCCATACTGACAATAAAAGAAATAAGTTAAATTAACACTGCAGTAATAAAACTTTAATGTGTTGAACAGCCAAAAGATTGGTTAATGGAAGAATATGGAACTTCATAGCTATCTAATGTGAACTGGTATTTGTTGACCAACAAGAGCTTGTACATACAGTTTACAGTTTCACTGGTAAGGAACCATTTTTCAAGATGTGTCCTACTATTTTGCTTTGAAGTCTTTATAAGAATTTAATAAAAATAGAAAGATACAACTTCCTTTTTATTGCCCCAAGAATCTTTGTTTTAGATCCAGGAGACAGTGATCCCTAGTGTGACAAGCAGATAAAATCCTGCTTGTGTGTTTTTGCCTATGTGAGGTTGGTTTGCCTCTCGGAGTTCAGTGTCAGTTGTAGTCTATCTGTGTACAATGCAACTTGCCTTTTATTTCTTCAGAAGCTATGCTGATGAAGTGTTGCACTGTTTAGAAAAACAGATTTGTGATTGCTCTCCAGTTATTGCCTAGAGATCACAGGAGTTGGGGGAAAACAAATAGATCCTGGTTGAACTGAATTTTTTTGTGTTCATAACATCTATGATAGCTTATTCTTCAGCCTTAAGAGATGACAGAAACATTACAAATATTAGATCTTTGTGGCTGCGTAACTTCCACAAATTCTGGAGCTTCTTTGTTCTTTGTAGAGATTATTTTTAACATGGAATAGAAAAGTTACACAGACATCAGCTCTAAGAACTGTCTCTTTTTTTTCTTTTCTTTTTTCCAAAGGCTAAGTTCATCCTAGTATTGCAAAAATTTTTAACTGCTGAGCAATTGTTGTTTATTTATTAAAATGCCTTTTGCAAATAGGGGTTGTCTGAGAATCCTTGAAGTATTTCGATTGCTACTTTAGGCATGAACTTCTATGAGGAGCAGCTTGTTGTCCACCAGGACCTCCAGGTCTTTCTCTGCAGAGTTGTTTTCTAGCAGGTCAGCCCCCAGCCTGTGCTGGTGCCTGGGGTTATTCTTCCCCAGGTGAGGACCCTGCATTTGCCTTTGAATTTCAGACAGTTCTTCTCTGCCCATCTCTCCAACCTGTCAGGGTCCTTCTGAAGGGCTGCACATCCCTCTGGGCTATTGGCCAGTCTTCCCAGCTTGGTGTTGTCAGCGAACTTGCTGAGGAGGTGTCTGCCCCTCCATCCAAGTCAGTGATGAATAGGTTAAACAGTACTGTGCCCAGTATTGAACCTTTGGGGACACCACTAGTGACAGGCCTCCAACTGGACCCTGTACCACTGACTACAACCCTTCAGGCTTTGCTGTTCAGCCAGATCTCAGTCTACCTCACTGTTCCCTCATCCAGTCCCAGAGCACTCAGCCATGCATCCAGTATCCGACCAAGCTCAAACTCAGAGGAACCACCATAGTGCTGCTTTTTGGAGCACTTTTGAAGCTGTTTCGCAATAGCTTGGGAACCACTACCATTCCAGTGAGAGAATTCCCTTCTCCAGAGTCACCACCATCTCATCCACAGCTGTTTCACTCTCTCATCCGCGCAAAGTGCCACCGGCCCCAGCACCACGCTGGGTCACCCCTGCCACCTACACACCCACATTGTTGCTATGCCAGAACCCACACCAGCACCTCAGCAGCATAAGATTTTTTTGGATGTAATATCCTTCCAGGTTTTGTCTTAACCTGGGGGAAGGGGTAGCTAGGTAATATTTTCTGCTATTTTTGTTTTGTTTATTTCATTCCCTATTTAGTGAAATTGTTATTTTCCCATCTTCATTCGCACTTCCCATAATTTTTTACCTTATTTATATTGAAGGGAGGGAAATAATAAAAAAGGAGGGTTCATCTCACCTTCCAAATATATTGTTACTAAACCAAGACAAGGTTAAAGGTTTCTGAGGGCTGGTGCTGTCAGTGAAGACCAATGCAAAGAAGGCATTCAATAACTGCCTTCTCTGCATCCTGTTTTCACTATAACTTTTGTTTTTCTGAGCAATATGACCTCTAAAGCAGAGACCTTCACAAGTGAAGTATCATTCTTTTAACCTGTGGGAACCTATCCTGACAGAAACACTAATTTGCTTTTCAGGGGTTGCAAGGAATATGCTTCTTCTGCTTTTAGATTCATAATGAAGTGCTTTCTTTAGGGTGTTGGATTTTTTTTTCCAGGGAGATGCTATTTGCAATTTTTAACGAATATTGCTTGCCTTGTATATTTGTGACAGGAGAGTGTTTCTTCCCTATAGATGGCATGTGACCTTTCCTTTGGATACAGTAGCACCATTTTCTTTAGGGGATATGTGCACTTTAGGGGATAAATGTGCACTTCAGGGGATAAATGATGCCTGGGCTGCTGCAAGCAGGAAGTGTGTTACTGAATTGCAAGAGCAATCTTGATATGACTGCAATAAACTTGCGAAAGGGTAGAGAAGTAAAGGAAAAGTTATTAGTTAATCCTCTAATTCCAGTGTTGGTCTGTCAGTAGCTAGTTTAAGCCATTTACAGGACCCATGAGGGACTTTAGATCAGTTGATCTGATAAGCAGTTCTAGTTTTTTAGCCTTTTGAAGAACTCAGTTCCAGTAATCATCCCTTTCTTCCCCATTTCCTTCTCTCCCTGAAGGTCATCACATTCTAGTTTCCTAGATGAAAGGATGTTACCAGAATCATTGCACAACTCCTGTGCAAGAACAATTGGCCGGGTGATGTCTAATCTGGCTTTTTTTTTTTTTCCCATGGTCTTAAAACTGAAGCTGTATACTGCCAAAAAAGCTGGCTTCTGGAGAATTGCTCCAGTCCTGGAAATTTTTCTAGGCCTACAGTTGAGCAGATGTGGGCTGAGCTCTGAGCTTCAGAAGATGCTTGGGCTGAGAAAGGATTTTGAGGCCCTATCTGAATGCTCAGGCACTGTTTGGGTACAAGTGAGATTAGCAACTGCTGTCTCCAGGCACTGCTTGGTTTGTCTTTGTGGTCCCAGAAAACATGGTAGAACTGTAGTAGCAGTTAACAGCCTGCTACACTAGTGTGTACCAGTGGGGCTGAACCAGCAAATGTTAGCAGAGCTGAACACTGGGTATATGCTTGTTGCATAATATTGCAAACCCTATTCAATTAACATGTGGCATCACTCTTTGAGTGCAGGATTTTATTGTGGAATGGGAGACTAAATATGTTGAAGTACAGAGAAGAGTAGTTGCACGGAATGCATGGATGCAGGGAGAAAGGCAATCAGGACAAGGAACCTGTGCTCAATTCTTGTTTGATTCCTGGTGGTTTGCTTCACTAGAGCTACAGTTCTCTTCAGATGGTTAATGACATGTGGTAGGTAGTGAGAAGACATCACTGAATACATTTTCAAGTTCTTGGTAATATTATTGTAGCCACGGTGAAAAGTTTTTAGAGAAGTAACAATTTCATTAAATTGCCTGATGGTTCTAAAGTGAAGTAAAATCTGGCAGACTTTTGAGACCCATAAAGCTGAAGAAGGCAAGCGTTTTCCAAATCTGTCAGTTGCTGTAATACGTGATTACATCTCTGTACAGAACTGAAAGACTTGGGCATGAAACTTGTTTACATCTCAAAGCACTCTTCAATCTATAAGGACAACTCTAGCATCATAGCCTCTTTTTATTGGAAGGAGTTTAGGGAAGACTGTGAAGCGGTTGCCAACTACAAATTAAGATTGCTCTTTAATCTTTAGTCTGGAAGGCTCCCAACAACAGAGGAAAGGGTGTGAATGTGTAGAGGGGAAAACCATAAAGGTGATGAAGTTCCTTCTGCTTAAAGCACTGTAAACCATGCTTTATGGGAACTTGGAGAAAATGTATGTATGGCAAAAGCTGCATTCCTTGTCATGGGAGAAGGGCTGGTTATACATCAGTTACCTGAAATGACAAAAATTGGTGCATTTCTCTGTAGGAGATGTGTGAATGCAGCTTTCTCAGAAGGTACCAAAGTAGCTTTTTTCTGCATGTAGTTTGCTGTGGACACTTGTCTATTTATTGATTGCCTCAGTATTAGAAATGCAAGTAGTGGCTTTTGTCCCACTATTTTTAGTATCTTGCAGTAGGCCTGTTTCTTCTGATTTGGTTGGGTTGTTTGGAGTTTTTTTCAACTTCATTTTGTAGTCTGAGGTATTTAAAATAACCAAATAATTGGTCTGAAAACATAAGAGAAAGATGAGTCTCCAGTAGAAGATCTGATCTTATGTGAACCAATTAAAAATTTAGTTTCATAAGCTCAAGATGCCTTTGTGTTTTACTGAAATCTTACTGCTTTTTGGGGAAGAGGAATTAAGCTTCTTGCAGAAATTCTGGGGGGAGTCTAGATTAAGAAATAATGCTCTTAATGGGGAAGAAGAGATATCTTAAATGGCAGTCAATGCTGTTAAAAATACCATCTCCTACCCACTAATGATAGGCCAAGTTTTGCAAACTTAACAGGTTTCATCCTTTTTTTCTTATGCTATGCCTTTGATGGGATTTTGCCTTTGATTGCCTGGTTGTGGGTGGAATGCCTGATACTCTTGGCAACAAATACTATATAAGTTCTTAAAATTACATTTGTTCTGGCCTGGAGCAGAGCTATGTGGGTGTTGGATGTTTTTTTGAGACCCGACGTTCCTTTTAGTTAATCACCTTATGTTATCTACAACTTTAAAAGAAGATGATTAATATCTAGCAGCTGATTTCACTATGTGGATTAGATCCCCACTGCTGTACATTTAATGGTTTGGTATATGAATCACCCATCTGGACAGGGCACTGTTTGGATAATTGGTTATACAGAAATATATTCTGTAGACCAGAGACAAGTAATTATAAGTGTTACTTATTATAGCCTCATCAATGCTACAGTGCTTAATCTCTTAAGCACATTAGGGTAATAATTGATCAGAAATGCATTATGATCAGCTTAGGTGAGATGATACAAACCTTTCTCTGGGTAAAACAGGAATGTAGTACACTGTTTTAGGTTAGAATTTAATTAAATTATGAACAGGTTGTTCTACGCATATCTGAACAGCTGGAATATTTCAATTACACTGTCTAATGTCCTGTGTACTAATTTTGACAGATGTCAAAAAAATCCATACAGAATTTGTTGAATACATGATAAATTGACTGCTGCCAGTTATGTGAAATGAGCTGGATTATCAGAAGTAATTGGTTTAATTTAAACCCAGCTCATTTTAAATGAAAAAGGTTAGGGAGCAGCCACGTGATCAGTTCAGCAAGGAGATCTAAAGAGGAAAGTAGTAATTTACATTAATACAGGCAAGCAGGATAAAATGTGGTGAACAGCCCCACCTGATTCAATAGGTTTCCATTAATTATTCAAAGTGTAAGCAAACTCTTCTTCAAGATGCAGTTACTAGTGAATTTTGAGAAAATTTTGAATCTTGTTTAGAAGCAGGAAACTGCCTTGTTTTGCCAGGTACCTCTTGATTTAAAACCTGATATGGAAAACTAGGGAATGCTTGGGCTTGATGGTTGTGCCTGTCCTAGTCCATTCAGCTTTAGACTTATCAGAAAATGCATGATCAATCTTGATTACATGAGGAAGAAGAAACTTCAAATTCCAATTTGCATTTATATTTAATGTTTCCATAAACACAGGTGGCATATTCATATTTTGTACTTTAGCTGGAGTTCTTGTGTTGCAGTTACGCGTGTGACTTGACAATTGAGTTCGGTCTTACCTTAATTTCTTTTTAGGGAGAGCACGTGTGCAGCAACTAGCAGAGAACACAAGATATTTCAGGAGACGACTGAAAGAGATGGGCTTTATCATCTATGGAAATGAAGATTCCCCTGTTGTGCCTCTGATGCTGTACATGCCAGCAAAAATTGGGTAGGTTTCTACCGAACATCTCCGGTGCTTTACTAACTCAGTTAGGCTTCAGTCTGGCTAAGCACTGTGGTTCTGTGACAGAACAAGCATCATCTAGCACTCTGCATGAAGGCAGATAAAGACTTTCTCCATCCTTCTCACTATAACAAAGTTTGAAAGTCCTGTTACCTTTACAGGCCTTGCCGGTCTGCAGTGTGCACCATCCAGCACACAGAGGCATCCTGTTTCCACTGCCTGGCTGCTCTACCAGTCACTACAGTCTTCTCCCTGGAAATGTTCATGGAAATGTTGATTAGCTGAGCAGTTGGACCAGTAACTTACTTGAAATGAGCAAGGACAAAGAGCCCTGACAAGAGCTGGCCCTTAGGATCTGCATCGAGTTTACTTGATCCTTTCTTTGTCCCTTGCAGTTTGTTTTTACAGTAGTTTGAAAGTACTAAATGGCTACAAAATTAAGTGTATCAGGATGCACCTATTTGTAAGGAAAATACTTGTGGCAGAAAATTTAAAAACCTAGTAAAAGAATGTTATTTTTATACATTCTTATAAGCCTCTTAAGTTCATTGCTACTTCTCACAAGGTCAGTTCAAAACGGATTAACCATTTCCTGTGGCTTGTAGAAACACCCACAATTGCACTGCCATTGCAGAAAGGATCAAGATCTTTGTGCCTCTCATAGCATAACACACAGCCACTTCTTTCTTTAATCCTTTTAAGAACTTATTTTATTGAAGATAGTGTGTGACAGTTTTATGAGATTTTTGCACCTTTCTTTGAAATATTTGGTATCATATTAGATGATTCCACAGTTTACTGTGGTGATCCAATGGTTCCCATGATAGGCTCTTAACAAGTAGTACATTCTATGACACAATAATGTATTTTAATGAAGTTCAATCAGTGATAACAAAACATCTTGAAACTGCAGAAACATCCGCTTTGGGGCATTGCAGCCTGAGGGATTCCTTATATAGTCAAACTTCTGAGCTAAAATCCCTATTTCCTATCAGAAAGATTTCCAAGCTTTAAGTTACAAATCCATTTAGAAGCAGCCTGCTATAAGACCAGTCTCTGCCACATATAATCTTTCAGCTTTGTTGGAACTTAATACAGTGAAACCTTTTGAGAAGGACCACCTCTTAGGATTGAATTAAAAAAAGGCTTTTGTGAGCAGGCATTCTGCCTCTAAAAGAAAGCACCGGAAGGTCCAAATTGTGTTGTTACAGGCTTGCTTCAGCAAAGGCCTGTGTGCATTAACACACTGAGACTTTCATGCTCCAGCTTTGCTGCCAGTGGAATAATTGCAACAACCTTGTTCTCTCTGACAGTGCGTTTGGACGTGAGATGCTGAAGCGGAACATCGGTGTTGTGGTTGTGGGCTTCCCAGCCACTCCCATCATCGAGTCCAGAGCCAGATTCTGCTTGTCTGCAGCTCATACCAAAGAGATGCTTGATACAGTAAGTGTCTCGTCTTCCTTTTGCCCATGCCTGCTATAAACAGATACAACAGCTGTCTGTTTTTTGTGCACTGGTTCAATGTTTGGTACGCAAACTAGTTGAACCTAATCTTCGAAATCTTTTGTAGTAGAACTGGCAATGACTCCATCTGTCTTTCCTCGCTTCAACGGTACAGAATGGCTGCCTACAGTAAATCTCAAGACTTTTCCTTTTTTAAATTATGTGAAGGTGACAGTCTCATTCCTGTGAGACAATGCTTCTTCCCCTCTTAAGAGGCTCTACCTTGCACTAAACCTTTCAGAAGGAAAAAGTTCTGCTTTTTCTGACTCTAGATGCTAATGGTAAGAAGAAAAAAATAAAAAAAAGCATGAGAACCTCCAAAACATTTATATTCTCCTCAAAAGGAACACGATTACTAGTGAAAATTTTTATTCCAAAAATTACTCCAGTTCTTCTTTACAGCTTCTGAGCACTTTATCTTAAATAATCCTGTTCTAATGAGTCTGTGCCACATGCAATGCCTTACTGACTCCTGCCTGAGTAAGCACGTTCCAGAGGGAATGAAGGTTCTCTCTGAGGAGGCATGAATCACAGTTAGGAGATGCTGCCTTAAAAAGTAAGGATAGCAGTTATTCTCTGACTAATAGAATTGAAAAAGGATTATACAAATAAGCTTTACTATTCTTAGTGTGTTTTGGAGTGGTAGCTACATTCACTTTTAAGTCTTCTGAATAATCTTCTTTGATGAACATGGCATGTCTCAGCCACTGTCAAAATTCTGCATGGCATTTGTTCCCCACTTTGAGGGGAAACCTCAGAACCTCAACTAGGTTGAGCCATGAACTTGGACTCCATGAGAGTAGACCCTGTCCTGTTTAGAGACCTACTTGAAAGAACCCCATAGGATACAGCCTCAAAGAGAGGAGGTGTCCAGGACAGCTAATTGATTTTTCCTCCTCCCTTCTCCCCTGAAGAATGATCCATCCTGACTTACAGGAGAGTGAATGTGGCGGGAAGCCTGCATGGATCAACAAACCAACAAAAACATATAATGGATGCATATAAGAAAGAGGTGCAAGCAGGAACAGGTGACCAAGGAGGAATAGAGACACAGTTCTGAGTATGCAGGGATTGGGGTCAGGAAAGCCAAAGCCCACCTGGAACATCCACATCAAAGGACATGAAATGCAGGAGCAGGGCTTTTATGAGGATATTAGTAGCAAAAGGAAGAGTAGAGAAAATGTGGGAGACTGCTGCTTAATGGCACAGGGAATCAGGTGACAAATGACATGCAAGAGATGAGGGTACTTAGTGCCTTTGTTGTCACAATCTACTTGTGAGGCTTGACTCAGGAATCCTGGGACCATAAGATCAGTGGAAAAGTATGGAGCAATGAAGACTTACCTTTAGTGTGAAGGAGGCTCCAATAAGGGAATATTTAAACAAACTGAACACGCACAAGTCCATGGGAACTGATGGGGTGCACCCACAAGTGTTGAGGGAGTTGACTGTCACTGCAAGGCAACTCTTGATTATCGTCTTTGGAGGGAGGTCATGGTGACTGGAGGAGGTTCTCGAGGATCGGAAGACAGCAAATGTCACCACTCTCTTCAAGAAGGGCAAAAAGTATGATCTGCGGAACTGCAGGTTAAGTAGCCTCACCTTGATCTTGAGAAGATTGTGGAGAAAAAGATCCTTGAAAGTATTTTCGAACATTTTGTGGACCAGAAGGTGATTGGGAATAGTCATCATGGAGTTAGAGAGGGGAAATCATGCCCAAATATGATCAGGTAGGTAACACTTCAATATATGAACAGCAAATGGGACATATAAACAAATATTTACTAATGTCTTGTCACAAAAATATGGATTCAACCTTTTCACACTTCATTGCTGCAGAACTTCCAAATCAACAGCTTAAAATGGCATGCTTTTTGTGTTTCATTTTTGTTATGAAAATTAGTAAGGCAGTGAGTGGTGTGTGCAGTTTGGTAATATATGTTTAGTGTCACTGAATAGTATTGAACAACCTGCCATGTATCTCTAGTGCTGTACTTGCTGCTTCTCAGTTGTTTCTGCCTTGTAAGACCTGAGAGATTCTCTAACATGACACTCCAACAACAGACTGCTTAAGGAGTTCCTTCCCAGCTACTTGTCCTGCTGCTCTTCCCTTAATTATCCAAATCAGTTGTTTCTGTTCCAAATGAAAATTTTGAACCAGTATGTTTGGAGAAGGCTCTCTCCTTCTCTTCCTTTCCCTCTGTATAAAATGAGTAGTATCAGAGATTTGGCTCAGAGCATGGTAATAGAACTGAGTGTATTGACACAAATGAGGGAGCCGTAACTTCTGGACAGGTGGACATGCAGTAGGGATGAATGGGTAAGATGTGAGAAGAAGGAAAAGAAAAAAAACTGAAGTCTCTGAAATCATATTTCTGCAAACTGAGCTAAAATTGAAACTCTACAGACTTGATACGCTGGCACTACCCGGGCAATCGTGCAATCTTGCTGTTGGTTAGGTTCTTGGTCTTCTCTTGTAGTGACTAGCTGGAGCCTTTACTGTAACAAGCTGCTTTTGTAGGATCTGTATAAGTACCATACTTGCTCTGTTCCAAAACCTATCTGTAACTTTTATGACTCTGCTTAAAAAAACTCCTGTTAATTCACTTACAAATCTGTCTGCATTTTCCAGAAAATATTTTAAGTTTTGTGCTTTTAAAGTAAGATTCATTCCTAGAGTACCCCTGTAAGTGTTAAATCTTCTAAATTGAGGAAATGCTTGTTCAATATATTGGAGTTTGTCTACTCAAGAAAATTAATCCAGAGCAAAATGAGGTGTGAATTTTGAAGTGAATGAAGAAATCCTGATTTAGCTCAGTATGTGCAGGCTTTGTTCCAAGTTAGTGTAACCCACTTTAAGGTTTGAAATAGCTGCATGCTTTGAACCCAGAACATTGGTGAGAGGAGTTAATAAGGAGGAAGTCTTCGTGTCAGTGAATTTGTGTTGTGTTTTCTTATGATGCAGTGAAAAGGGATTGATTTCAGGCAGCTAATCATTTAGGCAGCTCTCAGATCTAATTCCTCTGCCGAACTGTGGCAACAATATCGAGGAGGAGGAAGAACTAAAGTGAATGGACTTGGGGAGAGCTGACAGCTTCTTCAGCTCAGCAGAGAGGACAACTCGGTAGCCCATCTGTGTATGTGTGGGTGCTAATTAGAGCTCTTACGTCATTTTTTCTAAACAAAATTTATCTGAGTTTGAAGCATAGGGAAAAGAAGCTTGTCTTGCAAATGCTGATATTTGTTATACTTCCTTGTTCTTATTAATTAAACCCACATGATGGGAAACAGTTCGTAGTTACAATTTTAACTGTTTTATGTAAATAAAACTTCCTTGCCTGAAAATATTTGGCCTAGGATCAGAGTGGAGTCCCTCATAACCTGCATCCCTGTGGGCTGGTGCTTTCTTTTCAATGATGAAAAATATATTACACTCTCCTAAAGTCAGAGTACACCAATGCCATTTCCTTTGTAGTCTTTGCTGGTCACATGGCCCTTTTTGTTTTAAATTAATAAAATCCTAAATCTGCATTCAAGAATAACAGTTAACATAGTCTTTCAACAGAAATTCAGCTTTAAATTGCTTCCATATGGGATCTTTACTTAAAACTCTGGCAGACTGTGCCCACACTTTTGTTTTGTTTTGTTTTTACCGAGGTCCAACTTCTGGGTTTGTCGTTCCCCCAGATTTTAGAGTGGAGAGGTTTTTGCTGCCAGATATAACAAGCATGAAGGACCATTGTTTAAAGAAACAAAAACTTGAACTATCCATCCAAAAAATAAAAAGCATGTAGGGATATTAACCCGTCTGTCAACTGTCCTCAAGCGACAAGCATTTGACCCAGAACATGTTGAAACTGGAGCAGTAATGTTGAATTAGTGACATTCTGAAGGAATGCTGGGTGTACCTATCTTAATAAATTTACAATTCAAGGGAGTGAAGGATGCCAACCTTTGAATTCAAAAATCACATTGGGCTTGAAAGTAATTCTTCTGATCTCATTTCTTTGTCACTTGCCCATGTAAAATAATTAGCATGACCGACTTGCAGATTTGTCTGCAGCAATTTGTTTATTTTGTACCTTGCTCCAGGAGTGTTCTGTAGAGAAATGAAGTTTAGGGTTTGGCGTTTAACAGACCCTATTGTGAACCAGTGTCTTATCAAAGAGATTGCAACATAATGGAAGCATGATTAGCTGAGCCGGGACTTTCCTCATTTCTGACACTGGCAGATGTTTGATCTCTGGTAAACTTCATAACATTTGAATTCAGGTCAAAATGGCAAAAGGTTGTGCTAATTCATTAGCAGTGTTCTGGGCCATCAGTAGCCTGAGTGTGGCCTTTGTGGCAACCTCTGTCAGTGAGACTTGCTTTCTAGGGAGAAAATGCTTGGGGTCCTACCCAGAATAACTGTGTTTTTTTCATTCCTTGGATTGTCTGGCCAAATCTCCCATGCCATGTTGTTTATGGTACAGAGCTTGCATCACTAGTTGTATAGGGACAATGCAAATTAACTAAATGTAAATTTAAAAAATGCATCTATAGAACTTGTTAGCTTGCTATTGCAGTTTGCCTTTTGCTTATCTTGCAATTTAAAAATACAGTAGATCAGAGGTGGTATGCTAACACATATGTTGTTTTCATACTGAATGATGAATGAGTCAAAGCTCCGTGTACATTTTTTTCTGCTTCAGCTTCATTACCTCCAGGAAGGGAGGAATATTATTCTCGTTTTTGCTGTTTATGAATAGTCATGGGGTTTGCTGGATGTTATGATCCTTCTTTGGAAGGGGAGTAGTCAGGTGGATGCATAGGCACTCTCAGTTAAGTGACCAGTGCTGTTGACTTTGTCTCAAAACTTCTGAATGCCAAAATCAAAAAGAAATCCTATGCACTTCTGAGGGTACTGGCTTCTAGCACAGTAAAATCTGAAGTGAAATGGCTGTCAGAGTAGTCTGCAGACATGCAAACAGGAGGATGTGTTGATGGCTTACTTGTATCTGTCTCCTCTGCTGATCTACTGTGGTCTCTTTGTCAGGCTTTAAAAGAAATCAATGAAGTTGGGGACCTTTTGCAACTGAAATATTCCCGTCGCCGTTTGGTACCTCTCTTGGACCGGCCATTTGACGAGACAACGTATGAAGAAACAGAAGACTGAAGTCCTTCCACGTGCCTCGATGGGAGGGACACAGCCCATGGGACACTCCGTGGCACACAGGCCACAGCATCCGTGAACAACACACTTCTGACTGCTTAGCATAAAAGACATTTCCTCACAATACTGAAGTGGCCACATCAGCTCTAAATGGCATTTTGTAAATAGGGAGAGGATTTAAAAAAAAAGCTTTGATTCCTGTGTCTTCAGGGTCTGGCCCTAGAGGTGCTTGGCTTTATTTTTTCTTGTTGCTTTTTTTTATTTATTTGTCTCAATGAATTCACAGCGACTCAAGTTGGCTGTGGCTGATCAGTTCAGACTTTGTATGCACCATTAGCCTCCCAAATGCTGGCTGAGATGTTGTAAGCATGTGTGATGCTGGCATGGCAGCATTTCCAGTGTCACTGCTAGGTGTCTGATCTTCCCAGGAAGGAATGAGCTGACCTGTCTGTTCTTGGAGACTTCCTAGAGGAACTGTTGATTGCTAACTTGGACATATTTAACAAGATGAAAATCAACCAAAGCTGGTGTGTTTTTTTTTTTTTTTTTTTCATTTGCAGTTACTTCTGTTTAAAACTTGAATTTAGCCTTTTTAAAATAAATGTGTTGTTGACATGTCACTGACAGGACCATTGTTCCCAAACATTATTTAGTTTTGTAAGCCACAGGCAGAAGGACTTCTGGAAGTCTAGGCTCTTTTTCTTCCCAGTATGGATACCAGATTGCCTCCTGGTTTTGACACTAATTGTCCCCTTGATATGGGGTAAGTGATGGAGAGGGGTTTTGTTTGGGTTGTTTTAGGTTTTTTTAATAGGTTGTGTTTTGTCTTCTGACATACTTCTGTTTAAAAAAAGGAAAAATGTGGATTTAGTGTGTGTTGCTTTCTCATCTTCAGGTTAATTTCTCTTTCTTTATAATTATTTTAAAATCGTGAACAAGTCACTGCTAAGTTCTAGAATGGTGCTCTGGGTTTAGGTACACCAGAGCAATCCTCAAGCTTCTTCTTAAGACTAAAACTCCTCAATAAGCAGGTCTATACAATGAGTGACTATTAGGAGAACCACTTATTTCATGCAGCTCTGTGAAACTGTGATCTGTTTCTTGTCATATATGAGGTATTCTTCACTGGCCTTGTTGGTCATATGGACAGCTTGGATCTTGTAATTACACTTCAGCCAGCCAGCAAAGTCTCTGCTGGTAGCTGCATGTCTGTGTAGGCCTTCCCTGAAGAGAGAATGTCCTTGTAATTGCATTTAGTTGGATATCTTTATTCTTTTGTGTTTCTGTTACTGATCAACACTGATTAAGTCAGTGTTCACTGAGCCAGTTGCTGTTTGGAATTTTTATTTGCATGTTTCATACTGTCCCTATGTTTAAAATAGACACCTTTGCTCTAACACACCTTAGAGGAGGTCTGCTACTTAGTTTTTGCATCTTGAATTCTTTCAATGAACAGAATGGATCAACAAAGAGGTACCAAAAATTTTAAACAGGAATCAGTTGCAATATAGCTTGTTTCTGTATTTTATACACAGACATGTAGGATTCCTGCAAAGATAGTAAAACATTAACGTTGTGTCAGTGGGATTGGGCCAGCTCTTCAGTCTGGGTTAGCAAAATGATTTTTGCAGGTGACCGGGGTTTTCTGAAACAGATTCTTCATCGTAAAGCTCTTTGCATGGTGCTGCAAAAAAAAAAAAAAAAAAAAATTAGTTTTTTTAAAGTTCTTTTATGTTCCCTCTGCAACTAACAGGAAAGGAGTGCTTTGACCACAAGAACCAAACAGTTCTGCAAATACATCTGGTGATTTAAAGAAGAATTGGCTTCTATTTATAGAATATCTATCTTCATGGATCTATAGATCCTGTTCCATTTTAATGTAGTGGAACTTCAAAACACTGATTCATTTTTTTACCACTGAATTTCAGAAATTTAATTATATGAGAAGAACTGAAATTGACAGTTTGAAAATAGGTCCAGATAACTATTTCTGCCTTCGTCCATTAATGTTGATTTGCTCTTCTTCTGGAGCCAAGTGTGTGCACAGTCCAAGAAATCTGTATGTGCAACTTTGATAGCTATGAAGTAGTCTCATTTGTTCAGCCACAGAGTGAATAAACTGCAGTTAGCTGAGCTTACTTTCTCACCTGCGCTCTGCCCAGGACTAGCGCTAACATTCCAGCAGATCACCTGCTTTCTGACTTCAAGAAGCTTTACCTCAAAGAATTATTGCCTTTTCTTTTTTTTTTTCTCCTTTGGACTGTAGTAGGGAACAAGAGGAGGTTATCACAGGAAGCCCTGACTTCAGCCCTGATCCTATTAACTGGATCATGGAATGGTTTAAGAGCAGACAAAACTGACCACCTTGAAGCTTGGGTCAGTAGGTAGCTGTTTTGAGCATTCACAAATGTACAGTGTGTTTGCTGTGTAGTCAGGTCAATTTGAAAACTGTGATATATCAAGTTAGAAGTGGGTTATCATAGATTCTACATGTCTCGAGTTCTAATCTTGTCTCTGGGATTCAGTTTTAGAACAGCTTACCTTTAGAAGGGACAAAAGCATCTGGACAAATCTTATTAATGTAGGCCACTGTGTAATACTTCTGAAATTGTCAGTGTTTAAAAATTACTGGTGTCCATTTGGATTCCAGTTGTAATTTTTGAGGAAATTGTGTTCAAGCTTCTGCCTTTTAGTATCTTTCTGCTGTGTCATGCTGTCTGCATATGACTTTGAATTTTGCATTGCAAAGACATTTCAGAAATTATTCGGGCAGTTAGCATTTGCAAACTGCTTGGTTGGTTACATTTCATCCTTGCTGTGTCCTTTTTGGGAAGAAACTCCCCCCTGGAGGCCTTTTATTCAAGGGAACCTGTTTTGCCAAAATTTGGTACCTATTGAAACTGCTTCTGAAAAAGTAAGAAATTACAAGTCCAAGATTTTGCACGTTTAAGTCAGTAATTCACTGAGCATGAAAGCCAGGAAAATCTTTCTGCATCTACTAAACAAACTCCTCTCCCACAATGGAAGAAGCAGATTAGTACTGGTTTTGCTAGGCAAACCTACAGTGTGTATGCTGTCACTATATGTATGAGATGGATTGGTACTTTGATACTTGTACTGTACTGACCAGAAATCTGTCTCCTTTTTCTCCTGGCAGTAGAAGTGAATGAAAGAACCAATCTTGAGAGATCACAAAGGATGAAAAGCTGCTTAAGAAATAAGACTTCAGTCCCTGCCAACTTTTCAGAGACATTCTAATTGAAAATGACTCGTGGTATTTCTTAAGAGATGCAAAATTCAAAAGAAAATGAAGGCTGCTTTTGAACAAAGAATTTTGCCCTGTACCGTATATTGGCTAAACTTACTCATAAATATACAATAGTTACCTTCCCAGTACCTCTCTGAAGAACTTAGCAAGCAAGTTTTTGCCTCTGGTGAACAGAGTGAAGAGTTTAGAACCATAACTGTTTTCAAGGGTAATGGCCCTATTTTTTCACTCGTGAGAAAATTGAGAAGCTCCTATTACTGAGCATCAGCAAAGAGTGAGAGATGTGCTTCTTGTTAGAAACTGGCCTTCCCAAGTAGACCTTTGTCTTAAGGAACCTGATTCATAGTTTTTCTGTAGTTGTTCAGCAAAGAAGAAATGCAAGTTTTTTTGTGTCAAAATAACCAGGGCTTTCTTTTTTGTTTTTTACATGACACAAACTTTTGTATAGTGTGTGTATCTATGTGGTATATTTAACTCTTTAGTTTCTATATATTTTCCCTTCTAAGTAGCATCCTTAATGAGCTGTTCTGGTTCTTGAGTTACTGGTGTGGCACGCTTATGCTTTAGGCAGACTCGGGAGTGAGTTGACCAAACATCTTACTGTGTCAAAGTCATTCAGCGAAGGGATTGCATCCCCCATCCTACTCTTGCTGTTTCCTCCAAGAGTGCAGAAGTGGTACCCACTGTCAGAGCTGCACATGTACACAGAGCAGGCAAGGGAAGTGTGCCCATAAAATCAGTGACTGACTGCTGTGTGGATGAAGGACCAATACAGCAGAGGTGGAGAAAAGGGGTAGTCAATCATCACTTACTCTCAGCTATACATGGATCTTTCATGTGTACTTGAACAAGTATGCCTAAAACAGGAATGCAGCTTTCAGTGCCTAAAGGGACACTCCTCTAAAATTTCTCCACACCAAGTAAATCCTTCCTCTCCTTCTGTACAAATTTTAATTTCTTTACATCTGAAAAGCATTTGGCCTACAGCTGTTTGCTTGTTCAGAAGCTGTGTTATCCGTTCAGGGTGATCATAGAGGCTGGAGGAAAGCATGAGCATGACTCTTCATCTAAGAGAACACTTTGCAGCATTGGATCTGGAGCACAATGCATGAGCCCCCTTGCTGCATTACAGAGAAAGAACCTTGTGGAAATGTATCCCACTATACAATGCTCAGTCAGAATTTATACAGTTTATATATATTATTTTTACAGTTTATATGCAGCCTATGAAAGTGTCAGGCATGGTCTGTGTGGGTGGCACCTTCCGCATGGAGATCTGAGATACCTGCAGTCTGTTCTGTTTTAGCACTAGTGAAATACTGAGTTGTTTGGGAATGCTTATTGATCTCTCAGCGGGGGCATAGCTGGCTTTGGTACTGAATCTGGCACCCAAGTGGCATTGGACCACTGCTTGGGAAAAGCACCAGTCATTTGACCCATGTAACTTGAACATGGTTTTAAAAGAAACAAAAAGAAAAAAAACAACTCATATGCCACTGTGATGGCTTTGTATTCTTGTAAACATCCCCAGCCTTGCAGTTGTCCACTTGTTCAAGGGTTTGGACTTAAAGCTAGAGCACAAACGTGAAGTGTTTGTGTGAAGTATTCTGCTTTATCTTTCACTAAAAAGAGAAGCATTTGGTGCAGACATTGGAGCTGTTGTGTTTATATCCCCAAAAGGGGCCGGGTGAAGGAGATGTCAACTGTGGTGTGTGTTGAAGGCCTTAAGCTGTGACTCTTGGTATGAAGAATTGAAATTAAAACTGACCTTGAAGAATGCAGTGAATTTTAACCCATGGGAGAATACTCTGTGCTCTTAGTTAAAGCAGTATGTACTGCTGTTTTCTTGGGAGGGAGAGGTTCAGAACTCAATTTGTTGTGTGACCCTGGCTAGGAGCTGTTTAAGGAGTTGTCTGTATGTGGGACCCAATAGTAGTGCAGTTCTCTGCACCAATGTTCCTATGTTGCTTATATAGTTCCTGTGTAGTTCCATTGGTAACTTGTTCCTGGGCTGCTGGAAGCAGGAGACTTACTGAGAGGGTCAGGGACTTCAGAAGCAGTGGCAGCTAGCAAATTCATTTCCTCAACAGGAGGTAAACAGGTCTCACATGAATATGCCAAGGGTTGGTGCTGTTCCAAAAATACCCATGGCAAGGTGAAACATGCACCAAACCATCTGACCTCTGGAAAGCATTTCATTTTTTTTGCCAAAACTCATCCTGTTCAGACAGTATTTCTGATACTCCTTAATGGTATATTAAGCCTAATGCATCTCCAGCCTCCCAATATTGTTAATTTCAGATCCATTTGAGAGAGGACAGAGGAATGCTGGAGCCTGAGGCTTTAGGTTAGCAGCCCTAAAGCCAATGGTGGCCCACATTTCCACAAGCCCTGGGCAGAATTACCAAGTCGCAGCACTTCGTCTTAAATTGCACTGTATTCTTATGCCTCTGTGTTGCTATAATGTACATATATATTGGATTTTTTTGTAGATAAGACATTTTAGATAAAATTTTTAAATGGGCTCCCCCCAAATATTTTATGCCAGATGTCTAATTTTTTTTACACTTGTGATTAACATAAATTTGGATGCTCTGTGGGCAGAGAAAAAGATAAATGGATGGTGCATTGGCTTTAGAAAGGTAACAATGCATGTTTAAAAAAAACACTGGAGAAAAAAACTGCTTGGGAAAAAATTCATTCAAATATATTCTATGTTCTGCATAATAAAGACTTTAAAAAAATGCTATATTGTGGTTTTTGCCTTTTTCTCTTAATGCTAATGAGGCTTTTTTCCCTATTAGGGAGACCAAACCCTTTTCCTCTTCCTTTCCAATCCCTCTCCCACCTGCTCCCCCAAAAAAACCTAGCACACAAGTTTCATACTGAAATGACTGCGTAAAACCATAGCCTGTTTGTTTGCTCAGATTAGTGTTCCCCTCTAGCCATGTACTCCAGAGCTAGGAAACCTTGCATGCGAGATGGATGCTTAGCTGTTTTCTGGCAGCCTCAGGTCTCTTGTACAGCAATAGCCTTGATGTGCAATCTAGAAAAGCTGCTTCTGTTGCGGAGAGACGTCTGCAGTGGCAGCTGCTGTTCCTGACGTGCAACACTCCCGCGAGTGAGTGCCCGCCAGAGCTCAGTGCTTGCCACGGAAAGCTGGTTGTACTCGAAAGCCAGGCTGCTACCCTTGGGTGCTGTTACAGTGTCAGGCTGCTCTCAGCTGTCATGCTGCTAATGAGATATTTGAAAGGGCTTCTTGATCCATCTCGCATGGGATTCTTGACCTCACATCTGTCTTGCAGTCTGTGACTTGTTTTAAACATTTCCTTCCATTCGTCTCGGCCCTAAGTCTGCATAAACCAGATGTCGGTATTTGAAAAGGAGGTGCAGGTCCTGATTTTAACTGTGGCTACACAAATGGGCCCAGGTGATTTGCAACTTTGTGCTAAGGCTGCTGTAAAAGTGTTGTTTTTTCTGTTCGAGGTGTCCCTTTCTGGGACACTGCCAGCACTAGCACTTTTCCTCAGCAGGCTGCAAAACCTCCTTTCAGCGTCTTTCTCTACTAAGTTTTTCCTAATCCTTTCCCTAGTAATTTCCTTCACAGGCTCATGAACGCCTGTGGAGATCCTGGAATAGATACTCTAGACCCAAAGTAAACAGCCACTCCATGTTTCCAACAGGTTTTGAGGGTTAGATAAGATGCTGCCAGCGTAGAAGAGAGCAGATCAAGGAATAAAAACTTAATTTGAATGGTGGAAACTTCCTCCCGCAGCTCGGGAACAGCCGGAGCTTTCACTGGGGAGCACAGAGCCCCGTTTCTGCCGGTCGCGGGCCGGGCCAGGAGCGGGGGGGCTCGTCCCCGCTCTCCCGCGGAGCGGCCCCGGCGCTCAGAGAAGAGGAGGCGGCGGCCTTTGGAAGCTCTTCTCCGCGGGGGCGCGGCGGGAGCCCCTGATGCGCTGAGCCCCCCGCCCGGCCGCGGCCCCGCTCCTGCCCCTCCGTGCCGGGCGCCTCCATCCTCCCGCCTGGCGCGGCCGGGCCGGAGCCGGCGGGCCCCGCGGCCGCCCCGCCCCGCCGGGAGAGCGCTGCGGCGGGGCGGCCCCGGCGGGAAGCGCCCGGTGGTGCCGCGGGGCTTGAGCGAGGCCGGCGCCGCCGAGGCGCGGAACAAAGAGCCCCGGGCCGGGCCGGCCCCGCCGCAGGGGCAGCGCCCCGCGGGCACCGCCGGGCGGAGGGGGCGGCGGCCGCCCGGGCCATGCAGCTGCCGGGAGGGGAGGAGCGGAGCGGGCGGCGGCGCCCCGGAGGGGGCAGCGCCCGGAGGGAGAAGGGGGAGGTCTGGCAGTGCCGGCAGCCTCCGAGCAGGGCAGGGGCGCGGCGGGGCCGTGCCCGGGGCCGGCAGCGGCAGCTATCGCCCAGGCGGGGCTGGACCGCGCTTCGTGCAAGCAGGAGCCTCTCCCCGGCGAGCGGCCTCCCGCCC
This sequence comes from Pyrocephalus nanus, assembly GCA_038380795.1. Classification (NCBI taxonomy): domain Eukaryota; kingdom Metazoa; phylum Chordata; class Aves; order Passeriformes; family Tyrannidae; genus Pyrocephalus; species Pyrocephalus nanus. Next base: position 41,488,523 of record CM076265.1, on the reverse strand, counting down.
GCCCTCCGGTGCCCAGCGTTGCCTGCAGAGCTGCGGCAGCACCGGCGACTGACTCGGCGGGGGGAGGAGAAGAGGAGGAAAAGAAATCGGATTGCCGAAAGGATTAGGAAGCGGGGTGGGGAGGCGAAGCTCTCTCCTCCCGTCCCTCCCCGCACACACTTGTGAAGCTATTCAGAGTTATCCTTCAGCATCAGTGGTGAGCGAGCCCGGGGGAGCCGCGACCGCGAAAGGTGCTCGGCAAACTGCAAGAGCGATCAGAGGGAGCGGAGCAGCCCGGGACGCCCGACCCTGCCCCGGCCCCTGTCTTTGCCCGCGGGGCACCGCACTTCCCGGCTCCGGTGTTTTATATATTACTCCTTTTTTTTTAAGATTTCCCTGCTCCTCTCGCATTCTTGGAGAAGGACAGGATTTGGAGCATTGCGGGTGGGCGTGCTGCCGGACCGCCTGCCCTGAACGTGCGGGGAGAGAGGGAGGGAGAGATGCCTCTGATTAGAGGGAAAGTCGTGCTCATCCTCAGCTTCGTTTTCCTGACAACTTTCGCGGCTGTGGTGAGAGGACTACCCGTGAGGAAACAGCGCAGCAACAGCCCGAAGGAGAGGAGCTCCAAGCTGGCGGAGGTAAGGCAGCCTTTGGGGAAGTATGGAGAGCCGGGAGGGTGCTGAGGCGACTCCTTCCGCAGCCTCTGCACCCCCTCACGTGCCGGGAAGGCTGCGGGGGCAGCGGGCCACCTGAGTGCTCACCGGGGCTCCCTCGGAGGCGCTTGTGCGTCTCGGACGGGAGCAGCATCCAACACGTGTCCCGCGGCCCGGCCGCCCGCAGCTCCCGGGAGAGAAGCAGCGGCGGGGTGGAGGGTTTGGGCCCCCCCTCTTACGGGCCGTTTCTTCACCCGTTGAGGGGCAGAACGGTTTCCCGGCCTGCGGGATTTTGGGGCAGCCTCAGGTCTTCGCAGTGCACAGAGGCTGAAGGAAAGGGGCTGCTTTAGGCTTTCTGAGATCGGGGCCCAGTGTCGTAACCCGGTGCCCGGGAAGATCCGTTGCCTCCAGCACCCAACATCCCAGGTGGGAGAGAGGAGTTAAATTAACGAGGTTGGTGCCTTGCCAGGAACTCCGAATCGCCTCTACCATAAACATAAGACATGACGGATTTTAGCCACCATCTCTCCTCCGCGCCAAGACGCCCCTGGGGCAGGTTCCGGAGCGGCCATGCTCCTTTCTAATCCCGGCAGCCTGCGCCCCCGCAGTGTCCCCCGGGGCAGGCGGCCTGGGGAGCCTCCCGGCCGGGAGGGAGGATGTCCCGGGGCTGCGCCTTGCGCTCCTCGCAGTGCCGGATCTGGCCAGCGCTGGCTGCCGAGCGCGGACTGTGCAAGGGAAAACTTTAACAGGCGGTGAGAGACCGGTAAGACTGGGACAACTGATGGAATCTGATGGGATTTACAGGAGGGAAATGGGAAAGAAACAAAAGAAGAGCAGAGAGAAGGGTTTGAATAAGAAAGATAATTGGATGGTTGAAACAAGCTGTTTCCGTCTTGAAACTGTTCTCAGGAGAAAAAATAGTTGGGCAGCACAGCTGTGTTTAAAAAGTACTCTTTCAAAGAATGCTACTGCTGAAAGTAGGTGAAGGGAATAATTGAGAAAAGTGACGATAGGAGGAGGTTGAGTAGGACAGGGTAAGAGCAACTCAGCCCTCACTGGCGATAGGCAGCAGTATGGGAAGCAGCAGATTTGATCTGCAATGTCAATCAGACTGGCAGAGGAGGTGTGAAGTGGTGGGAATATACCTTATTCCTAGTTAGTGCTGAAACAGGACGCTGATCTGTGGAGGAGTCGCGCTGGCAGCTCCTGTGAGATGCACTAAACTCCATTCCAGCATGAAATCCAAGGAACAAGTGCGAGGAGCTAATCTGCCGCACGGAAAGCCTGGCCAGCAGACAAGAGATGGCACGGCCTGTGTCGTCAGGTACCGCTAGTCAAGTCTGGCAATGGTTTTGAGTGGAGCATGGACTGAGCAGATGCAAAGAGGACTGCTGGGGATGTTATGTGCTGTGCTTTGCTAGTGAAACTTTTAGCACAGACGTAAATGGTGCTTCAGTTGCCGGAGAAATGCCAGGCAGAGCGACCTCGGGCTCTGGCTGCAGAAGGAGTATCGATTTACACTTGAAATCCAGGAAAGTACTGCAGCCCTGTGGCAGGGGGCAAGGATAGGGACAATCTGTATGTTAGGAAGTTATGCATGTGCCTACCACGGGACCCTGCAGTGCAGCCTTCAGGCTCCTTTTTATCTGACATGTAAAATACATGGGAGAGGGGAGCGGGCTGCTGTCAGTCCCGGTTTGTGAATGGTTGTGAATGGGGAGCGTTGTGCGGCCAGCCAAAGATCACACACGGCACTTACACAGCGCAGCCTCTGTCCCCAGGACCTTTGCTTCTTGCAGAAGTACAAACATACAAGAAGTTTATAGGCAAAGGTTTGAGGGTGGAGGTTAGAAGCAAGGAGGAAGTTGAAAAATTAATTCCTCTGGGAGCCTGTTGGTGCCCCCGTGCACGCCCTGCATCCCTCAGAGTACTGTCTGTACAGTTCTCACGGCAGGGAGAAAGCAGCCGAAGACACATGTCTCTTCTAGCTGTGTTTTGGGATTAAATCCTCTGTTTCCAGTGCATGTCGGGGAAAATTTAGAGTAGTCATGCTCAGCTGTTTGAACTAAAGCAGAGAGCACAAGCACAGCAGTATGGTGGTTAAAAAAAAATCCAGAGTGATTTTGGGTCATACACACAGATGGTTCCTGTTGCAGCACTGATACGTCCTGTCTCTATGGCAGCAGGGTAGCCACAGCTGGAGTATTGGTTACACTATGGGTAATGCCCTACAGATGTGGGTAGAATGAAGGGGGCTGTGAGGAGAAAAATAGAAATGACAGAGAAGAGCAGATAGACAATCAAAACCATTAAACAGTTATATAACTTGGACTTATTTTAACAACTTCGTTTAAAGCAAACATTTTTCCTTGGTTTAGAATTGAATGGAAATTGTTATAATCTGTCCTGAGCCTCAGAGTTGCACTTCTATACTAATATAATTTAGAAAAATTAAACCAAGTTTTTCAGTAAATTTTTGAGTTTGAAAGTCTTCTAATTGCAGGAAGGATGGAGGGAACACATTCTTTATTTTTGGGTGATAACCTTATTAGTATATCCCAAAGTCCCGTGCCTCAGTCAGGATCCATTACCAAAGGAGCAGGAAAATTTACATGTTCTCAGCTGTGACACTGGGCAAAAAAGCTTTGCCTGAGTTACACTGTTCTCAGCATAAACAGCAGATATAGTGAGAATATTTGCCGTTGCTCCAGTCTGTTTGACTGGAAGTTGAAAAGGCAGAATGAAGAAGTTAAAAGGCAGTTTTCTTTCCAAACTGTGACTTAAATCTAATAAGAGAGGGTACGTGCTCATTTGGAGGCTTTTTGGTGATATTTGGGAAGGCAAGTGGGCTCCGAAGCAGCAAGCAGGTGTACAGCAGGGTTTTTAGAAGTGCTTTTGCAGATTGGACCCATCATACTTTGATGTGGGCAGAAATGTGGCAGGACAGAGCACTGACCAGCAAGTGGCTCTTCAGATTTGGGTAACTGAATAGTTCGAAAAACTTGTGTCCCTTTTGGAGACAAGGTACAGCTCATCATGTCACTTGATCGTTTATTTATTTATGAAGTCAGGAGGTTTAAATGCAAAATATGTTTTGATAAACTCACTGGATTTCAAAATATTGTCTTTGAACATTGTTAATAGACGTTTGAATTATTTCCAACTGATAACGGTTGATTCTGGTGCTGTTCTGGTAAATAGAAAACAGCTAGAGTCCTAATATGCTAGAAATGTAAATGTTAGAAGTGATTAGATCTATGTGAACCGACACCACAGCTGTGCATAGAAATAAAAGTGCCGGTGGGAACGGTAATGGGGGTGTTGGGAGTGAGGGCTGTGACAGGGCAAGCCAGAAATGTTTCATGGAGGATCCAAGCTCTCAGTTGAGCTCTGGTGGGCTTGATGTGCTCCCTTTGGTAGGAGGGAACTACTCTGAGGGAGGGGTCCAAGAGCAACATCAGCAAGCTCTCCAAGGCATCTGGGGTGTTACTGCTGGGCTGGGACAGTGGCAGGAGGCAAATCCAAGCTGGAGCTTGCTGTTGGAGTTCCCCTGGTCTGAGGCTGTGAGCAAAGCAAATACGGCATCTGCGATAAGACATAACGGAAGGCAGCAAAAGAAGTACCAAGCACAACATAAAGGCTTAATTGGCTGCAAATCAGTGGGTTTGTGCAGCACCTGATATGATGACATCAGGCCCCTGAGAAATAAGGAAAGAAGTGACAACATTACGTATTATTTGCTGGTTAAATCAAGCAGTAAGGGTAGTGATGGGAAACTACATATAAAAATGAAGGTCTACACCTGATTAAAAATAATTGGTAGCAGTCTTGATTTAAATTGACCTGGCTTGTGCATAAGGGCATGTGAGTGCTGAGGAGTGCTTAAGAATTAAATGTACAGAAGTCACACAATACCTGGCTGGAGATACCAGCAAACGGAGAGTGAAGGATCTTCAAGGTGACATGGAATGGCTGTACTAGATAAAACAGTGTTAAAGGGAAAGAAATATCATCTAGGCTTGAGTGGAGTTTGCCAGGAGAATGTAAGCAGAAGTAGCCCTGTCACTGGGATCCGTAACACAGCCTAGACACGTTGGTCTGGGGACACCACTGCAGTGATGGGCTGCTCAGGCACAGAGGTCTGGGAGAGCCTGCCCTGTGCCTCCCCCCAGCTCTTGCTCCTTCTTGACTCTTCTAGGGCTGTCTGGCCAAGAAGAGGATCTCACTTTCCCAGAGCCATCTCACCCTGCTGAGGATCTCCAGCTTGTGTTATCACCCAGGTCTGCCCTGTGTGGAGCATCTTGTCGTGCTGCTGCCTCATCAGGAGGGCCCAGCTGGGGTAGGAGTGGGCGGCCGGGTCCGTGCTGGCTGCCTGCACAGCCAGATCCCCGCCGCCACCGCGGGCTGTGTCAGTAGCAGAGTCATTTTGCCTGCGGATGTGCTTTTTACCTTTTCATTTCTTCAGCAATTAAGCGTTCTTGTCCCTGGCTTTGTCCTTGGCGGAGGTCGGATTTGTGGGTACAAAACGTTCATTGAAGCATCCTTCCGCTCTGAAAGGGGCTCTTTGTGTGCAGGGAGGTACTTCTCCCTTTGTAGCAAATTTCCTTTTGAGAAGTGCCAAATTATCTTAGTCAACACAGTTGAAAACCTCCCGCCCTGGGGCTGAGACAGCAGCAGAAACAAAGGGGAGCTGGGTGTAGGGAAGCTGCCCAACAAGGGGGCTTCTTCCCTTTTCACTGCACAAATAGGTCTGCTGCATTCCCATTGTTACAATCAAAGGGGTTCCTGTAAAAGGCACATGTAAGGGGAAGAGATGAGGCATAAATCGCTCCACAGGGCACTGCCCGGCACTCTCTCTGGGTTCACAAAAGTGTCCTCCAGCACATGCAGACCTTCTCTTCATCCTGCTTCCAACCATGATCCCTCCAAGCCCGGTGGGATGATGGAGGGAGCGTGCTAGAGTTAATTCCCGCTTTCATCTTATCAGTGTCCTATGGGTAGGGAGTGCAAACCAGGGATCATGTTTTCCGTAGCAGCAATAAATATTCTTCCACTCAGAATAATCCCCAAAACAAGAAGCCCTGACGGTTCCCATAGGGAAGCTTGAGGACAGTCTGAGCTATGGACAGGCCAGCAAGATGTCCCATGCTGTCCAACTCCTTCAAAGCAAATGTTGTCAGACATAGGCTCAGGATTTGTACAAAATACTGGAACAAGGAAGAGACTGTGGCGTGTTCCGATGTTAAATCGTTTTTGTTTCAAACAGAAGCTTGCAAAATAACGGTGCAAGGAGTTTGGGGTTTGTTTTTTTTTTTTTTTTTGTAGAATGTTTTGCAAGTAACCTTCATTGAGCAGTCAGATGCTTTTACATGGCCAGCTGTAAAAGTCACCTTGAAGAGCGTTGCTTCCAAGCAGTCCCATTTCTGCATGTTCCCTCTGTGTAAAGATCCTGAGGCTTGTCTGAGAAGCTGTTTGAGATGTACTTTCATCTCTGTACTCATGAGATGAAGACACCAAAAAGATGGTGCCCTACCTGCCTCTGAGTCGTAGGTGGCCCTTGGTGTGAAGGGCACTGATGCCTCCTGGTTTCATCTCCAGGGCAAGGATACAGCTTCAAAGGGAGCAAAATGCAGTAGATCGCTGCCTTCTGCTGTCTGCTGGCACCACTGGATGGGCACAAGGTAGAGACCTGGCTGCAGATGACCAGGAAATGCTCATGCATGCAGGGAAGAGGTGGTGAGGTTTGGGTTTATCTTGGATTAGGAGCAGATGGTTGGCCTGGCCTGTCAGGGTCTTACCTAGCGCTCAGGACTTGGGGTGCAAGGCAGGTCTGGGAACATGTCCCAAACCAAGAGAGCCACTATCATGTAGGGTGCAGTTGGAGGCTGGCACATGGCAAGGGTACAGTACCCTTCAGACAAGCTGTCTTCCAACCCAGCCTTGGCAGCCTGAGTCTAGGGGCTAGCAAGCCAGTCCCAACTCTTTCCCAGCAGCTGAGCCCCCAGGCTCCTGAGGGGGCAGTATTTGCTGGGTGGCCTAGAGGTGCTGCAAGAGGAGCTCCACCAGTGGAGAACTGACACCTCTTTGCCTCCCTAGGGTGTACTCTCTTCCCCACCACTTTGGCACACTTTCCTGCTGCCCTCCCTGCCCTCTCCTTCACCTGCAGCCATTCCTGCAGCAGCCAAAATCCCAGGGGATGCCAGCTGTGCCGTGCCGTGCCATGCAGTGCAGCACCGCGGACAAGATAAGGTGTTGTACAAATGTCTTCACACAGGCTGTTTCCCCCAACAGTTTCCACTCTTGAGACATTGATTTTTAAGGAGCAGGCAATCTTACCATGTAATAAAACTGCAAAGATGTCCCTTTGGGGAGCATCTCGTTGTCTTCTAGGAAGCATCTGTAGGGTGGCCCTCCTCATGCCACCAGTGGAGGAGATGTGTGGGTGTCTCAGGGTCCGCTTGGCTTCTGCACCCAGGATTACAGATTGAGTATTGTGTGTCTGTGACCACCATGGGGACTGGTCCTGGGGTTATCTCTAGGAAGTGGCTGGCCAAAGGGAAGAGAAAGGATAAGCTAGGGGCTAAGATGCTAGAGAAGTGGGGCTTCCTCTCTGGATATGCCCTAGTGACTTTGGATTTGCCTCTGCAGCCTTGCAAACCTCAGGCTTCTGTCTGATGGGAGGGGAAAAAAAAGAGAAAAAATTATTTTTTTTTGTGAAGCACTTAAGAAGTAACAGGGGCTGGAAAATCTTAGGAACAAGTGAGTTATGAACACCACAGATTGGAGCTAGAGAAAGCTACCCCAAGACCCTTTCTCCACCCCACAGTGATGTGCAGGAGTCATTAAATCCTGCCATTGCGCTGGGGAGGGGATCTGAGCTCATCTGCAAGCTGGGGAGTTGCAGCCAAGCACCTGGAGCAGGGGCTGCTGTGAGTCAGCCTAGCTTTGTCCCTTAAGGAAGAGAAGGTGCAGCATCCCTGCCTGGATCCCTTCCTCTGGGATGGAGAGATATGGAGATGCTCCAAATCCAGCTCAGGGGTCCATTTTGTCTGTTGTTGAAGGGATCCCTGATGGATTTCTATTAGGCTGGTTGGCTGCATTCCCTGCCACATTGTCTGCTTGGAGGGGCAGCCTCTGCAGCTTGTGTGGGACAAGGGGAGTTCCCTCTTGCCCAGTGTCCCCCCACACTACCATCTCTTTCAGCACGCAGGGGGAGGCTGGCATTGGTCCCATCAGTTTCTGCACTCACTTTGCTATATTTCGGGGGTTTTTGCTTTTGTAGTTTTGCTTGGGCTGCAGCAGGGAAGGGAGCAGCAGCTGGAGCAGTCGGAGTTACGGTGTGCAGGCTAACAAATGCAGATTATTAGCTGGAACAAGTTAATACTTACTGAAGCACATGGAGTTTAGAGCTGGAACAAGTTAACAGCAACTCAGTCTGATGCATTAGCAGCTTATGTGTATTACAGCTCAGCTATGTTAACAGAAAACATCTGCCCTAGAAGGAGCATTTGCCAGAGAGCACCAGAGGATGTGGATGTGTGTCTGTGTACCTCCCTGGGGGACCTCTCCATGCAGTCTCTGTGGGGGCCTGGCTCCCATACCCATGGCTGTGCTGCATCTGAGCAGCTCCCAGCTGGCCTGGCTGCAGCAGAAGTTTCAGGATAAGGTCTCGGGTTAAGGGTCTTCAGGTAAGGGTACCTTGCCAGTAGCTGGTGTCCTTGCAGCAGGCACTGCCTCTCAAGGATCAGCCCTTGGAATGTGTGCTTGGGCAGAGTCTCCTGGTGCAAGGAGAACTCCATCTGCTGTGCTGTGATATGTCAGTGGTGCCAATCATATGGTCCAGCTTCTCCTCAAGGCCTGTGTGATTCATCCATATGGAAGGCAGGGCAGTCCCTCCTCGGGGGCAGGTAAGGAGGAGAAACTCAGCTGTGGTGAAGCTTTCCAAGAGCCTTCTCCAAGTAGGACATGGGAGACTTGCATCTATTCCTGGCCTTGCCGCAGGCTACCTGAGAGACCTTGGGCAGGTCATTTTCTTTTTCTGCAAAATGAGAGTTTTACAGCATTTGTCTCAGTGCTAAAGAGAGAGAAGATATTTATGGTAGAGAAGCATCTGTATGTGACACACAGAAGGGCAACAGCTAGGCAAGGCAAAGTGAAAAGCCACCAGGCTCCTGCTTTTACTACTTGTGTCTCAAGTGATCTGGGGAGTGAGGATGCCATGGGCAAGTTACTTGTCAGCACATCCACAGGAGAGCTGACTGCAGTGAGAGAAGCTGGGCTGTGCCAACGGGATGCATAGTGAGGAGCACTATCAGTAGCCTGGACAACCTCCCCATTTTTGGTCTTGCACAGAGTCAGCTATGCTGTGTCCTTGCTCCTCATGGTGCTGCATGCTGCTGCTTCTCCATGCTGTGGTGTCTTCTGCTCCAGGGCTGGCTCTGCCTCAGGGCAACTGAGTCACCGACCTTGGAATGAGTTTTGAGATTACAGTTGTTGCGGTTGTGAGACATGAAAATAAATACGAGACATGAGTAAGCCTTTGATGCTGCCTCCTGCAGCTTCCTACTCAGGACAGTTGGGATGAAGCTAGTTAGAAAAGAAAGTGATACCATATGATCTAAAGTATTTTGATAACTGCGTGAAAATTATAATCATGCGGTTATAATAATTATCTGCACGGCCTGCAGTTTGCTGCCAGCTCCTGCTGGCCTGTCATAAACACAATCTGCCCACGCAGGCATGATAGCCAAGTGCTTTGTCTGTTCCATGAGCACATGTAGAACTCCTGCAAAACCTAAATGGAGTCTTTACTTACAAAAAAAAAAGGAAAAGAAAAAGGCAACAAACCAACAAATAAAACAAACAAAAAAATGGAACCATAAAAAATACCCCCCAAAACCAGCATCCAAGTGTGAGTTGATTCTGAGGTGGATCAGAAAGTACAGCAGTTGGGAAATCATGGTTCTGCTCTTTACTTGGGCCTCAGCCCCTTTGCAGGCAGGAGCGTAACCCAGGGCACAGGAAGAGGGAGGCAACTGGAGGTGTTCACTTCTTTAAATTACCTCTGGTAGATCTTTCAGAGCTCACCTGTCAAAACCCTGAGTGATAGTTCCTGCTAAGCCAGCTGCCTGTAAGTCTAAATATGTTGTGTCTGATGACTGGGATTGTGGCTCAGGTCTTACAGACAGTAACAAGAACTGAGTGGCGTCTTCACCTTCCCTGTTATCTTGTAGGTACCCATCCAGCTCTTGGCATCTCTAGAAGCTTTGGCAAGGCTCTGGGAAATCTGTTAAGTGGGTGATGAGCTGATGGGTAGCAGAGGTCACTTGCCTGATGTGCATCCCATGGATTTTCCATCTGGCTGAAAGACTGGTGATGGACAGGTTATGTGCTGGTGGATGGGTTATGAGCCAGGAGGATCAAACTACGGACCTCAGGAGGCTGTGGTGGTTTCAGCTGGCTGGACTAAAAAAGCCCTTTCTTTGAGCAGTGTCTCATCAAGGAGAGAGCACTATGGGAGGGAGGCATCATGGCACACTGCATTTGTTCCTGGTGATTACCCTGCTGTTCAACCTTCCTTTATTTTAAAGAGACAACAGTGTTACTTGTTAGCACTAGAAAAACCTCCCCTTCCTCCCAAACCTATCAGCAGAAATCGTCATGAGCTTTTCTGCAAACTACAGCCCAAGCTAACCCCAGACATGCTGGACTTCCTTCTAAAGCAACCAACCATCTGCCCTCTACTGCCATAGCTTTATAGTATAACTTTACATTAAAATCCTCCTCTGGAGTTGTTTCTACCCAGTTTCAGTCCAAAGATATTTTGTTGTTTCTCCAGATCTTTGCAGCTCATTTAGGTGAATATAGAAATAAAAGTTTTATGGTAAAAAAAAATCATAAAAAGTTTGTATTTTACTAATTCATAAGTGGGCAAGTTTGCAACAGACTGCAGCATAGATTTTAAAATGTTGGAGAGAGCTTGTGGAAAGAGTAGGAAGGTCTATTCAGGAAAAGATCAATAGTTCTTCTGGTGGTTTCTTGTTTCAGTATACCATGGTAAAACTGTTCAAAGGAAACCTAACACAAGCAGTAATGATTAAGCAACAAAAGCCCCCATTCCTTATAATTATAGCCCAGTGTGATACCGGCCTTTAGCAAATACGTCATTTTCTTCACTGCAGTGTTAACAAGGCCAAACCACAGCCTGAATGTTGCCTCTGATCTGACTGCCATGTGCACAGGTTTCTTTGGTTCAAGTTGAGTGAGTTTATGTACTCCATAATTGCCTTGGGATAGGTGTGGGTAGAAGCTGCATCCTCTGAGCTTGTCCTGTGTTGGTGACTCGCTTGCTCCACTGGTTGCTGTTGCACAAGCTCCAGCAGTGCTTCACTCTCAGGAGAGTTCTGTCAAATGTGCTTGGAGGGGCAGCTTTGCTCAGCAGTGTGTGTAGTCACAAAGAGCACTGCCGGTGGGTGCACTGGCAACTTGCAGCACCTACAGAGATGCTGAGGAACTTGCTAGAGGGACATGTACTAGTGGTTGTGGTGGCACACATCACAGGTAGTGTGGCCCCTGGCTGCCAAAGTGCAGTACAGCACAGGGACTAGTCTGTTGATGTTTTCAGGTTGTAGGATCTGAGATGTCACATCTCTAGTAATTTTTATGTAGCAGCTGCTTTTTTAACCCATGTTTAGTTCAAAGCCTTAGAGAAGTCTATAGCAAAATCGCAGATTTTAAGAGCAGTTGAAATTATTAGAGCCTTTAATTTTTTCCCTAGTACACATGTGGTACTCATGTTGAGCCTAGCGATGTGAGTCTGACAGTCTCCACAAGAGAAATTGTCACTTTTCTTAGCTTGTTCCTGTGGTTAATCACCTATGGCACTAAAAGCATGATCCTTATTCCTCAGTTAAATTTGTTTGGCTTTGACTTGGCCACATTGCTTCCTATTATATGTTTCTGTTCTGGATTATAGAGTCTCTGGTGCCTGATGGATTATTCTCATAAAGAACTGGAAAACCAAGTCATTGTTTCCTTTTTTTTTAATATGACAAACAAATTAAATTGTACAGATCTTTCACTGGAAAACTCTTTCCATCCCTTGAAATGGTTTTGTGGCTGCTCTCTTCACCATCTCCAGATTTTCAAGCAATTTTAATTGAGATGTATGGACTAGAAATGGAAAAATGTCAGCCTTTAGTCTCTAGAGTAATGATGTGTGGCCTTTTTCCACACACCTTGTTGCCTGTGTTATGTACGAAGTAGGCATGACACTGGGGTGAATTTCTAATGAGTTCCTTCCTCTTCCAAAGATCTTTTTTAATAAGCACCCAAGGTGCTTATTTTCTAAACACACCAAAGTGTTTAGGTGGTCAGTCCTACATGTGGGAGAGCCTAGACTATATGGGAAGAGCTCCTGGGCTGGTAGGTAGGAGGGTGTGATCCTGCTTATAGCCTGCAGTCAAAACATGGTCTTCAGAAATGGAAAGCCCATGTTCTTTCCTGAGTGCTGCCCCAGAGTTTCTCTCAGGTCCTGCCCTGGGGAGCCTTATTCCCAGCAAAGCAGGATATGCCACGTGTATGCAGGAGTATCTGTGGCAATTCCTTCTTTGACTGTTTCTTTTGCTTGGTGCTGGCTAGTTGCAGGAGAAGGCTGGAGCTCAGCTGAGACAGTGATGGCTTTCCATCACTGCGCTCTGTTTCTGTGGGGTGGTGGTAAGTGTTCTTCCCTGGTGGTGGGAGGAGAAGGGAATTGGTGATGACCAGCTGGGCAATGGTTTGCAGACTTTCTCCTGTGCTTCGTGGAGAGCGGGGAAGTAGAGTGTTCACTCTGGACAAGCTAAGTCTTCTCTTCCCTTAGCTGATGCCCTGCAGTGGCCTAGCTCCAGGCTTGATTGCTTTATCCAGCTGCTCCTTGGACAGAGTAGAGGAGAGAATGGGTGTCACGCAGCAGGAGTGCAAACCTCGAGGGCAGCTGCTCGTTTGGCCGTCAGGAGCCCCTTGATGACATGGAGAGGACACATCTGATGCTCTGACCTGGAGAGAGCACTGGGCTTCTAAGCGCTTGTTAAATCCACAGCTTGATTGGCTGGGGCAGGGCACTGAGCAGAACCTTGCTCAGGAGGGACATCTGATGCAGGGACAAATTTTAACCCAGCAAAGTTTCAGAACAATGCAGATGTCAACAGGAGGGAAGTGTTGGATGGTACAGTGCAATGACCATTGATGAAGGACTCTGGGCCATCCAGGGCAGGCACTGTCAGTGTCCTCATGCCTCTGGAGTGTTTGGGCATTGAGGGAGCTCTGTTCACCCTGCAACACACTCACAGCCGGTTTCCCTGGAGCAGTTTTACATTTTCCCTGTGGGAACAGTACTCTGAATTTCTTGAGCTTGTTTGGGCGTAAAATCTGAATTAGGCACTGAGTGTAAATTTGGAGACTTGGAGTCTGTTCCTGGCTCGCTTGGTCTGATGTCCTTGGGTGAGCTCAGATCTTGTTGCTAGAGGAGACCTCACTTTCCTGGTTGTCTGTGAAATGAGCTTACCCAGCCCAATAAGCTCATTGCAAATTAGGCAGGAACGCCAGGCTCGCAGGGCTGTTGTCAGTCTCTTGTGCAGGGGTTGTGTTGGGCAGCTGGCAGCAAACCCAGCACTGTCAGGCTGTGTTGTGCAGCCAGCACTAGGACACGGCCAGGATTGCCTGCTCAGCCCCCCTTGCTGTTTATGTTCCACCTGGGCTCTGCCTTGCCCCCTGCCAAGGAGACCCTGTGTATGACAGGAGACCTAGCAAGGGGCTAAGGCCCTGGGCTGACACAGAACCAGACATCCTTCCCATGCACCCTTCCCAAAGCCGTTGTGGTTTTGGACGGGGACAGAGGGAGCTGGGAGGGGAAGGTGTAGGCAGAGGCATCTGTTTGTGCTCATGTTTGCTGCCAGCAGTGCCACAGGAGCCTTCCTGGCCAGGGAGAGGGAGCAAGCCCCAAATGCTCTCACCAGCCAGCACAGGCAGACTCTTCTGTGCAGCGCTCCCTCCTCAGGGCCCATCTGGCAAAGTCTGTCACTGGCCCTTCTCTGCCTTTAGCCTGCTCTGGGCAGCAGCCAAGGGACCAGCAGCATCCCTGCTGCTCTTTTCCCTCCCCCGGGAATGGAGGGATCATGGGCTTTGATGTACGGGCACAGGGCTGGGGACAGGCTGTGTGCACTCATGAGAGTCTGGCCAGGCTCCAGCTGCCTTTGAAGTGCTCCAGTGATCAGGATGAAAGGAAGGGGAGTCCTTCCCCAAACCATCTGGCTCTAATTGCAGGTAGAAATGCCTCTCTGCGTCCCCCCCTTCCACCCCATGGGGAGGGGGCACTCCGCACTCTTCTTCGTTAATCCCACGGCTCTCGACTGGGCTGGCACGAAGGGTGAGAGCTTGGAAACAAAAGGGAGTTTCAGCTGGGCAGCCAGCAATAGGCATCCTCTGGCAGAGATGCTGGAGGTTCAGGCACCTCGGCTCCCAGCCTTGAGCTACGGGGCCCAGCAGATCTTCCCGAGGACGCCTGTGCCACCAGAGGGGTTTGACAGTTGTTCCCATCTCCGGTTTCTCAGGCACACTGGAGCCTGCTGGCCCTTTGACTCACACTCTTTCATGCCAGTGTGCACCTAGCAGGGACGAGGAACGTGGGAACTCGGTGTGAGCCCAGTTATTTGGCAGCACACGCTGGCCGCCTCCCTGCCTCCCTCCCCCCCGCCTCACCCTTCTGACTGGTGCTGCCTGCCCGACAAGACTCCCTGCCCACTCTCCCTGCTCCTCCTGGGACAAGGCTGGCTGTGAAATGCCACATGCCACTGCAGTGGCAGCAGCAGTTAGAGCCATTGGCAGCACTGGCAAGTGAGTTTTGTTGACTTGTTCAGCTGGGCATCTTCCCTTTCTCAAAGACCTAGAGGTAGCTGGGTTATATCTACCAGCAGTTTCTTTCCCTCCTTGTGGTAGCCTGTGGGCAGCATGTGAAATCTCAGTTAAACCTGTGTTGCTTGAAGTTGTCTGCCCTAATACTAACACCACAGAACAATTTATTTTGATGAGGTTTCCCCCTTTGTCAGAAAGCCCTTGTTATAAACTTTTTATATAAATATATGAAATTATTAAACATGAGCTCTGGTAACTCTGTGACCAGAAGCAGCCTATGCTGCTTACCCATCTCCAGGGACCAAGCGATGGCCAAAAAGGGAGAGCAAGAAGTGGAAAGCCAGACAAAATGGGTAATGGGACAGCAGAGGGGTGCAGAGAGGGTGGTTGTGGGTATGGAAAGCACTAGTCTGAATAGACCTGTAGGTTCAGGTGCAGTAGGGCTGAATCCTAGCACAGCAGAGGACAATGGATATTAACTTGATTGATTAACATGTTAACTGCCACCCTGATGCTGCAGATAGGATGGAAGAACCGCTTGGTGCAGCAGACTAGACCCCCATTTGCTGGGCAGCAGTTTGTTCCCTGCCCTGCACTGCCACCCTGCAGAGATATTCTCACTGCCTCTTCCCTCTCCAGGTCTCTGCCTCATCCAGTCCTCGTTCGGCAGGGGATGAGGAGCTGCCACCATCGGGCAAGGCGCGAGGGCTGAGGCGGAGCGGGCAGGCTGGCCCGCGGCGGCACAGGCGTCGGGGGGTGGCTCAGCAGGCTGCCAGGAGCCCAGCAGTGCCCCAGCCCAGCAGTGCTGGCCAGGTGGAGAGCCTGCCCTTCACGCTGGACCTGCAGAGCTTGCCAGGGCTGGCCAATGTGGACCTGAGTGCCCAGAACCCCAACATTCAGGTGGGGAGTGGGTCTAGGAGGGCCATGGGGGGGATGTGGGTGAGCGCTGCATGTGCTCTCCAGCCTCATTTGGTTCCCTAAGAGGAAAGATCTCGTGAATGGGGTCTGTGTGGCTGCTGCCATCTGTCTGCTTGGTAGCTGCCAGCTGCAGATAGCTGGCATGGAGAAGCTCCTTGCCAGAAGAATTTGCTCACACCCTTTTCCCTGGCCCCCCCAGCTCCTCTCCGCAGAGCAGGAGCAAACACTCCTACGTGGGTGACCTCTCAATTTCTGAGGGTGGCGTTGGCCCCTGTGGGTGACAACCAGCCCCCCAAGCCTCCCACGCTGTCCCTGGTCAGTCTCTCTGGATGAGGTGAGACCACTTGTGCTCGTCATCGTCCTGCAGCCCAAAGCGTCTCTGGGCTCTCGGGTTGGGAACCAGTGTGTGGTCTGGTAGGTCTGTCCCAGGGCTGTGCCCTGGCTCACTGCCTTGCCTCGTGTCTGCCTTAAAGGTGACCATTGAAGTGGTGGATGATCCTCAGGCCGAGATGGAGATGGACTTGTTGAAGGAGACAAGAAATGACTGGTCTCTGACATCCTCTGAGTGGCTGTCCCACAAGGACCTGTTCTGGCCCCTCTTCTGGGAATACACTGACCTTGCCGAGGGGGAAGAGGAGGAGGAGGAGGAAGAAGAAGAGGAGGAGGAAGAGGAGGAAGAAGATGACAACCTGGATGTAGGGGACAGGGAGGAAGAAGAAGAGGATGATGAGGAAGAGGAAGATTACACAGCAGAGTATGAGGAGGAGGAGTCCATGCTCAGTGGAGTGGGAGGTAACTGGGACCAGCGATGGCCTGGGCAGAAAAACTGGATCTTTAAGGAAAAATATAATTACGGTGAGTTCTCTTGGTATGCACAGCTGCCCTGTAGACCAGCACTGCCCTCCCCTGCCCTGCCTGGCCCACAGCCCTGCACCAGGGATCACAGCATGCTGGTGCTCAGCTCCTACTTAAAAAATAAGCAAGAATGCCAAGGAGCAAGGCCAGTACTCAGTTGTGGCTGCCAGCAGTCAGACATGCTAGAATCCCAGTGGAAACTGCCCTTGCATGTAATCAGATGGAGCATGGACTCTAGCAAAGGCATGCTCAGATGAGAAATACATTGTAAATGTTTAATGACAAGTGCTGCTGCCATCTACTCAGATCCCTGCAGAGACACCAGTGCCAGAAGCCTTTGCCTCAGACGTTGACATTCCCCCCAGGAGAGGAGCTGCAGAGGGCTCCGTGGCAAGTGCTGCTGGGCAAACAGGCCATGGCACCACAGCAGCTCCCTCTTGCAGCTTCTTGGCCATGACCCTGAAAACAGTCAGCCTTTGCTAATACCTTATGCTTCAGCATCATGGCCAGTGCATTGGCCAAGTTCAGTGAGGATGGGGATGTCAGTGATGCCTGTTTGGGTTGGTATGACTGGGAGCAAAGCTGCGAGAATGAGAGCTTTTGCTCAGGGGTTGCTTCCCTGGGGTTGGCAACAAGGACAGGGTTGGCCCTTGGCATCGCATGGCTGGGTACTTCTGTGTGCCCCAGGCAGCACCATCCCTGTATGGGGATGGTGCAGAGCTGAGGGAGGTCCCAGGTGGCTGTTGGCTCCCCTCCTGCTAGGACTTTGCTGAGGTTCACCACTTTGCCTCTTCCCTGCCTTGCACAGACTATGAAGATGAGGAGGAGTGGAGCCTGTGGTCCCCTTGCAGCACTACCTGTGGCAGTGGGAACCAGAAGAGGACTCGGTCCTGTGGTTATGCCTGCACAGCAACGGAGTCGAGGACCTGCGACCTGCCACACTGCCCTGGTGAGCCCTTGGCCATACCAGTGCTTGGGTACTGTCTGAGCCTGATGTGGGTTGGTCCCCCACTGCTGCAGGCAGTGCTCATGCTTCAAGAACTAGTTACATTTAATGTTTTCAGGGCTAATGACCATGGGCCTTTGTTTCCACAAAGAGGCTGTGATTGGGCTTCATGGCTCCCCAAGCAGTTGTGTGGTACCTAAGGGTGGTAGAGCTGGAATCCGGCTTGATATGTAACTTCTTGCACCTCTCTCACACTTGAAATTCTCTCCTGAGGCATACTGAGAGCCGGCTCTATCCACTGGGATTTATGTAACTCACAGCCTCGGACAGGTCTATCCATCCAGTCTTGCTGCTGGCCCTTCCTTCCAAAGGCAGAGCCATGACACCAAAGAAGTGGCAGGAGAGGGGCCGGAAAATGGATTGTGTCTGGTGCACATACAGAGGGACAAATCACACCACTTGTCTTGGTGTTCAGCCTGGCTCTTTGTTTTGGTTTTTTTTTTCCTTCTTTCTCAAGGTGCAGAAGGGGAAATGGCCTTCCCCACAGAAGAAACACCTTTCAAAAGTGACAACACCACAGAGCTGTTCAACTCAGGTCAGCCTCTGCTTCTGCCTTGCACTGGCTTCAGCTATGACTGAGGGGTCATAGCTGGCTGGTGGGGAAGGCCCCGCCAAGGGCTCCCACATCTGCTGTCCAGACGTAACCACTACCATGTGCAGGCTTCAGTGGTCATGTTGGTAAACCCAGTTGCTCCCACAGCCCTGGTACAACACAGTCCTGCTTTACGGTTCAGTGGCCGAGGCCAGCCTACCGTGTGCCCTCTCCCATGGGGCAGTGCTGCCAGCCGGGCCCCCGCACAAAACCCCTTCTCTCTGTCACTGCCTTGGGGATGGAGCCTGGCTCCAGCTCATCCCAAGAGCCTGACTGCTCCTTCCTGGTGGTTGCAGGCTCCACTGGTGGTGTTGGCAAGGTGGCAGGCAAATGGCAACTGGGTAAAGTGGGGTGCAGACTGTGCATGCCCTCACCTTTCTGTACCTTTCCCCAGAGGTGGACAGCTGTGAGAAGTGGCTGAACTGCAAGAGCGACTTCCTCACCAAGTACCTGAGCAAGGTGCTGACGGACCTGCCCAGCTGCCCCTGCTCCTACCCACTAGAAGCCGTCTACAGTGCCGTCAACCTGCGAGACGAGCAGCAGGGCAAGAGCTTCCGATGGCGGGATGCCAGTGGCCCCAAGGAGCGCCTGGACATTTACAAGCCGACAGCACGCTTCTGCCTGCGCTCCATGCTCTCCCTGGACAGCACCACCCTGGCTGCCCAGCACTGCTGCTATGACGAGCACACCCGCCTCATCACGCGCGGCAAGGGGGCCGGCGTCCCCAACCTCATCAGCACCGAGTTCTCCCCGGAGCTGCACTACAAAGTGGACATGCTGCCCTGGATCCTTTGCAAGGGCGACTGGAGCCGGTATCACGCTGTCCGGCCCCCCAACAACGGGCAACAGTGTGCGGACAACCCCACCGAGGAGGAGTACCTCTCCCAGCTGCAGGAGGCCAAGGAGTACTAGCCACAGCCACTCTCAAAGGAGCCACAACCACCACTGGCTTGCACCCCTGCGCAGCCTGGCGAGCCCTGGCCCTGCTCATGGGCTCCTCAGTGGTGCCAAGCAGAGCAGGGAGGATGCGCCATCTGTCTCAGCCCCTCAGAGGGGTGCCTCAGCCCCCCTCGGATTTCTGAGGGTGCCGGAGGTTATTGTGGTGCAATCCCTGCCATGCCACCCAGGGCAGTCCTGTAATGCAGGGCTCCTGGGCTGGCACATGGGGAGCAGCAGCAAGGGCTCAGAGGTGTAAAGGGAAGAAGGGGCTGCTCCTGTCTGCTTTTATTCTCTACAACCTTTCAATGCAACCTGAAAGCTGAGGGCGGGGTGAAGCAGGCACAGCTCCTACTGGCTTCATGCCTTGTCTGAGGAGCTGCTGAGGCACGGCTGCCTGCTCTTGCCTGTGTACCTGCCCTGGCACACACTGGTTTACATCTGAAACTGGGGGTAGGTCCTTTAGAGAGCACATGGCTGTGCCAGCCATGTGTACAGAGCAGGGTTTGCATGCTCCTCTGGTTTGGGCATGCACAGTTGAGAAGGAGCAGGGAAAGGCTTAGCTGGGTCCTTGGGCCCAGGGTGGGTGTGGGGCAGGAGGAGACTGGCTGCCTGGGCTCTCTTGGCAAGATTGCCTTGCCGCCGGGGTTTTGGTTGCCAAAGGTAGACATGGGTGGGCTTCAGAGGAGGTTACCACAGGGGACACACCACCTGTGTGCATTTCAGCCCCTCTGCCTTGGTGCTTGGGGGAGCAGGGTGGTAGCACCTGTGCAAGTCCCAGCACTAGCCCAGTGCCAGGCCTTGGTGCCCTGGCAGCCCCTAGAGGGTCTCAGTGCTCAGGAGCACCCGTAACACAGCCCAGAAGGAAGTCCTGTGTTTCTCACTCACAGGCCTGCCAGAGGCAGGAGGCACCTTGGCCACTGCACATGCCATTGCTGGTGAGGAGCAAAAAGCACCAAGCTAAGCTCTCCATTGGGATAGAAACAGGTCAGCTGCCACTAGGAGCATCCAGCATTGCCCTCTCTGGTCTGCTGCTGGACATGGGCCCTGATCCATGCTGTCTTTTCCCAGGTGCCCAGCAGGATACAGCCCAGGGAAAGCAAGGCGTGGGCACACCCTGCGCCTCTCAGGCTCACTGCCGGGCCAGGCGAGCAAGTGTGGCTCCAAAGAAGGAACATGCTCATGCTAATAATGTCAATGCCTAGTGTCCAAGGATCATGATGCTCTCTGGTGCACTTTGGTCTTGCCTGGGTTTTATTCAGCTTTTCACAGGTCTGGGGCAGTGTGTCCCAGCATATTTTGTGAGCTTTTCTGCAAAGAAACTGGGCTGAGCACCTTTGTCCCTGGACATTCAGTTGTTGAACCTGGCAGAAACTTTGCAGCTTTCATTTGGAAAATTTTATGCATCAGAGGAAATAAAAGAGCGAGTCAAGCACACATAAAGAAGAATGGAGTAATTTCTAGACTAGAAGTTTCATCTGAGGCTGTTTGCTACTCCATGTATTTCTGCGGGACACTGTTGGACCAAAAAAATATGTCTGGTTGCAGAGGTCCTTGGCTGACCATCCTGTGCTGTGTCTGTCCTTCTTGCAGTTTTCTCCAGCATCAGTGAATATCCATGGTCTGAAAGCAATCTGGGGAGTCTTTCTGGGAGCATCTTAATATATTTTGAATGTATGTTGATCCTTTTGTCTTGGTTACTGATAGAATATTGTGTCTTTGGTCATCAGTATCTAAGACTTCCTAGCTGGTTCCTAGGGAAAAAGGGGTTCCTAGCTGGTAAAACAAAACTATTAATGAAGTTGTCACTGAATTATTCTTATTTAACTGTTATTCCACACTTGTGTCCCTAGATTCTGGCTGTGGGTTCTGTCAAAACATAGGCAGGCATCGTCCTTTTCCCCATAGGTATGCAGTTTGAGATGACCATTGTTACATAAGTGGTAATAAGGAAGACAACCAAATAAGCATGGATGGAGACATAGACCCTGGAAAATTTTCATGATCATTTCATGTTCCTAGTCAAAATGGTCATTCGCTCGCTAGTTTCTGCTAAAGAGGTAGGTCATAAAGAGGTGGTCAAGAGGGGGTGGCAGTGTCTCATCAAGAGACATGGAGGCTTTTGTATGGGAAGCAAACAAATTGAGCAGACGAGGCCATGGAAGGGTGAGCTTGTTATCTTCTGTCATTCAGCACAGCATCTTCATATTTCCTTTCCCATACCATATATCATCATTAACATCATCAGACTCTCGGAGCTTATTTACCATCAGTTCTGACTTCTTTAAAACACCTCCTGTTGAATGTGCCTAGTGTTTGGTATTGGACCCATGCATGGAAGCAGGACTTCTGCAAACAGCCTTTCTTGAACGAGACTTGCAAAAGCTCAGCCAGTTTATTTGTTAGACTGGCAACTCTCTAAGGCAGTGCTCTTACAATAAAGCCTGTTACTCAGGCTTTGCACCCTCTTCCCCTTTATACTGGCTATGTCAACCAGTCTAACCCCCAGAAAAGAAACTATGATTTCTGTAATAACTGGAGTTCCTGTCTAAGGGCAAGTAGAAAAATTCCTTGCATTGACACCCCCCCACTCCCCGCCTCCCCCACAAAAGGTAGTTGAGAGCCAAGTAGCTGTTCTGCTTCGCTGCCTCTATGGTTTGGACAATATAGGCGTGAACTGGAGCATAAGAAACAAGAAGCAGTGTTGTTCCTCATACAAGCACCTTACACACCGGGAAGCTTTGCAGAGCACTGTGAGAAAAGCAGACATTAAGCAAGCGTTTATTTTTATATCCCATCAAAGATTCTGTCCAGCTCACTGCTGTTTAAGTGATGAATTTCTAAGGTTTTACTCCTTGGGTTTATTGTGGGTATTTTATATATAGTATATATAAAATGTCTTTTATTCCTACAAAATTTCATAGAGAAGAATTCTTTATTCTGATAAAGCACTTTATATATACACACACATTCATATATATATATGTCATGCTGATGTCATTCAGTTGGAACTGGAGCATATTATGCTATTTATTTTGGTTGAGAGGGATGACACTATGTTGAACACTACATCTGGGGTTCCCAGTCCCAGTTGGGGCCCTGATGGCTTTGATTCCTTCCCTTAGGATTTACATTTAGTGATGTCTGGCTGCAAAAATCACAGGTAACAAAGACTATCTGGAGCCCACCACCACAGCCATGGGATATGTGAAGTTCTACTTACAGGGAAGGAAGCCTCCTACAAGACCATCAGGGTCAGTGCCGAAAAGCAAATGTGCCCCAGGTTTTATTCCATGGTGAGCTTGGCCAGAGTTGGGTACTGGCTGATGTTACACCAACACACTGTTTTAGGCAGGTATTGAGCATGGAAGCAGGGGGAAAATAAAACCCAGCATCATCCCAGCTGGAATACTGGTTTGGCAAACCACCTCCAGAGCCAACAGCTAATTATAGCAGGGGGATTTGCAAAGTTTTCCAGGGATCACAACTTCTTGTTGCTGTTAATTTGCTGCATAAATCATGACTGCTTCCAAGATCTTGTTGTTTCCAGCTGTTTTCCCTCCTTCTCTGTTGCTCCTTTTGCTTTGTGATGTCTGCACATCTGTCAAGGGTTATCTGCTGCTCCAGCATGGGACTCTGCTCCACAGCTGCCTGGCACCATTGCTGGCCTCTGCCTGGGCACAGCAGACAAGTCCTCTCAGCGAAGGATGCTCTGAGCTTCCCACGGATCTTTTGCAACATCCAAAACATCGCTGCATGGAGCCCAAGCTTCTCAGACAAAATCACTCTTTCCTTGGAGGGACAGTCAGCAGTTACATGCCTAACATTTAGTGATGTCTTTTAGTGATTTTAACGTGCCTTTATCCTATGCAACAAGGTCCTGTGCCTTTATCCTATGCAACAAGGTGCTGGATGCTGAGCCTTGCTGCAAAACTCCTGGGCTATAGAAATCCCACAGCCAGAGAATGGAAGCAGGAAGAATTTCTGCACTAAGCAGGTGCTGAAGACCTGGAGATGTCACCTGAAATCACAGAGTGAGTCTGTGGCAGAGTTTCAGGCTGCACTTTTGCCCACTGCATTGAACATGAAACCAGCATCATTGCTGGCCATCAGCATTGTCTTAGTCTGCCAGCCTGGACTGGAGCCTGGTGTGGCTCAGCTGCACCAGTTCCCTGGCATCTGACTTGAAGATGAGTTTCTCTGCACACACAATGGGCCACGCCCAGATTTTGCTGGGGCACAGGTGGGGTGAGTGCTGCCGATCTCAGGGATGACTGTGAGATTTCATTACAGCAACAAATACTCTGTTACCTGTCTGCTGTTTCTCAGGGCTCCTGAACCAGTAATCTGCTTCTTGGAAAGCACACAAAAATCCCCAACTGGGCCCAGAAGGAGCTGCTTTGGAATGAGAGAGCAGAGGATGATAATGCAAGGAGAGTTTGGCCAAAGCCTGTGGAGCAGATCTGAACTCCAAGGCCTGGCCTTAACCTAGGCAAGAGCAAAGTGTGATTGTGATGGTCTCTGGACCTTGAATTAAAAGTGAAGTTCTGGAAACAAAACAAACATTTCAGACACCCCTGTTCTGGTCTTCAAAGGGACACACCCCACTGTGTGGCTACAGTAGCCTTCTGGGCTGGGTGTGCTGGTGGCACACAGCTGCCAACTTCTCTTGAGCAGAAGATTAAAAGGAAAAAAAACATACACTTGCTGCAATTTTTCAGCTGTAGCCTTGCTGGCTGCACTTTTCCACTTGGTCAAGATAATTCTCGACCCTAAACTGGTCCTCCAGTGATGATATAATTTTTTTTTTTACTTTTAAGTTACCAATTATCTATACTGAAATGTACTGCATTCATTACATCTTTATTAGGCCTTCCCTTATTTACTAATAAAAATATTATATAAAGTATTACCTAAAATCTTAATAAAAACCCAGATACTCTGCCAAAGAAAATCATTAATTTGACTTGATATGAGTTGTGCTTGATGTAGCCATGATACAGGCGTGTTGGTTGTTACTTTTTCACTGATTAGTCAGGTATTTTATAGGTTACTGACTGCATTTGTATTTTTTTCATTAATAGATGTTACAGATTGATCTAGTTCTCTTGGCCCTCACCTCTTTCACTTTTTTCCTCCCTTCCTCTTCCCAGTCCCACTCCTCATTGAATTCTGAAATGTTGTTCAACTTTCCCAAGTGAGTTTCTTAGGATACTTTGTCAGGCCCTGTAATACTGGAACCATCCAACTATTTTGACTTTTGCTTTAAAAAAACATTTAAGTTTTTCCCATTTTGCCATTGAAGTAGGGTTGGGATGATGTTTCAAAGCAGTTTTAATTGTTGCTTAGGCTGGAGGCCTTCAGTCTCTGATTTGTGGCCCAATTTTCCCATAGAAGTGTCACACATATAAGTGATCAAAATACATGAGGAAGGGCCAAGTCATAGCACAGCTCCATCTCAACCCACATCCAGTTTCTGACAGCAGTCAACAGTGAGTGACTAGGAAGGAAAAGAGAAGGACAAACACGCTATTTCCCTGAAGTACTTTCCTTGTTTGTCAACAGCCGGTGGCCAAGAGGGTTTCTGAGCTAAATGAGAAGGGGGTTCTTTTTAATAGCCCTTGGTTGTTTTATTCTTGCAAGATTCTCTTCCACTCTTGTTCTGAATCCATGAAAACTTTTAGTGGTACCAAATCACCATTTGCAAGAAATTCCAGAATTCACTAAATGTGTCCAGAGACCGTTTGTTGTTTGATGGTTACTTCTTACTCATCTCCTCTGTGTGCCTCATAAAGGCATAGCCAGTGAGCATCCACCTCTGACCTCATCACTGTGAAAAAGTCATACTTTACCTCTGTTTTCTGTTTGTTTAAGCTTTGTTCTCTTTAATTCATAAGAGCTTCCCTCTTATCCTATGTTAGTTCAGTCTTAAAGAGGCTGTGGGCCAGAGTATACTGGACCTTGCTTTTCTCCCTCATCTTATACACATCCCTCCCTTCTCCATATAGCTGAAAGGCTGGCTTTCCTGACACTTCCAAGTAAAGCAAAGGTCTGGGGTTTCTCATTAGCATCGTAGAGCTGCACCAGATGTCAGCTGTAGCTGAAGGAGTGTGTCTCTTTGCTGGCAGCAGGCAGATGTCATGCAGGGACCTTCACTGGCATGACTTGAGGCTCAGATCTCCTCTGCCAAGGAAACGGCTGAAGCGGTGTAAGGCCCTAATTACCACTGCTGTGCCTGACAGGGCTGGCACGTCATGGCACACTCGGTGCACGAGAGCACAGCCCGCCCTTTTAGCACAGGCTTTCCTTTGCCAGCCGGTGTGTCCAAGAGGTGCACATGTGAACAGCAGCCAAGGCATGGCCACATTACACAGCCTGTTCTGCTGCTGTGGGAATGGTGATTTCCAGCCCGCAGAGCAGGGAGCCAGCTGGGGCAGCACCAGCATAGCTCAGGGCAGTCAGCTTTGCTGGAAGAACTCTCAAGCAGCCTCCAAGCAGCCCTGAGTCCATGAGTCCCATGAATATGAGTTGCTGGCTGAGGCCAAAGCGTGTCCTATTAGAGTAGCAGCAGGATGCCCAAAGTAAACCCTGCTTGTGATGAAAGGAAGGCAATTAAAATTCCACTTCAGTTGCCTTCCTGTCCCACTTCCTAACCTTCCAGCAGCAGGTGATTAGCGGGGCTTGCCTTCTGCTGCCCTGGCCCAGCTGTGCCAGCAGAGCCTGCAGCAGGCGAGCGCTGCTCCCACAGCTCGGCTGCCGAAGCACAGACAGAACATCGCGACTCAGCTGTCGGGTTTGCCTCAAGTTAACTTAGAACGAGCTTTTTTTTCCAGTTTTCAAATAATTTTGCTATTCTCCTACCAAAGTTTTTGGCTCCATCGCTAGCCCTGCTGTTTAAGATTTCCCATGTTCCTGCCCAGGATTTCCCAAGCAGGAAACCAAAAATGCATGCTGTGCAGTATGCCTGTATCATGCTACAGTCTCACAGCCTACCAGATGTGTACACCAGTTCATCTGTGCACAAAATTCCTGGCAAAACACCTGCGTCCCTTTTCCCAGCCAGGCGGTGCTGTAGGGAAGATAGCCCTGCAAGACACAGGGAAGCTCTACCATATCTACGGGTGCCTGCACTTTGTTAAACTTCCTCTGCTGTCACAGATCAGCTCATGGGGATGAGTTACACCATCCAAAATTTAGTTCCATACTGCACTCTTGATATCTGCCTGTACACACTTTATAATTAATTTTTCACACTTGAGCACTTTGGAGCAATGAACACAACAAGCAAAATGCTCTTTTTAGTTTAAAAGGCAACTCAAACTACTACATTCAGGTTTTTTGAAACAAGCTTTGAAGTTTTCCATCTCCTCGCAGTCACCATATGCCGTTCAGATTTTAAAAAATGAAGGAAAAATTTAAGAAATCCCCCAAACAGTACCTCTTACCCAGTAACATTGCTTCCTTCTAGCTTAGTAGAGGAGCTCTGCAGAAAACACTAGTGGAAAACAAACTATGCAAGAGAAGCTTATGTCTCAAAAACAAAACCAAGCACTTCTGTCACCCTTGAGGTTAAGCAGATTGACACTTCTGATCAGAGTTAGATTTTCCCTCCCTCTCCTATAAACAAGTTTATTGCTTTAGGAGACATCTCCAGGAACAAACGATATTAGCAGGACAGAATATGCAAGTGGGTTTTTCTTCCTCACCAGTTAAAGCAACCGCTTAAGTGGGATGAGCCAAAAGTACTGCACTCTCTACTCTAAATAGGGGGTGGGATTTATTCCTGTAAAATAGTTTGCTTTGGCCTGAAGCACTTGGAGGTAGCTGACCCTGGGCCCCACAACCTGGTAGAACCATTCTGTAGGCAGAAGTTTCCCTACCAGTGATTTACTGATTGTCTTGGACATCCGATGGCTAAAGGATAGTCATTCTTGTAGAGCAGACTACTGGAACTGTAAGAAAGGACTGTGCTGAAAAAGGGGATGTGCAAAGGAGGAGAGGAACAGCTTGAACAGGATTACAAATCCCTTCAGAAATGGGAAGGGTTTGAAACATTTACTAGCGGCAGATCAAAAGCAGAGAGAAAATGAGCAGCTGCTCAAAACTAAAAACTGCATCAAGCTCATGCTCTCTACTCCCCCAGAAGCGAGGAGTAAATCACATTGGCATCAGCACTCCTCATTGATCGGTGTTTTTCCAGACAGATCCCACCCTCAGCCTATCGACCGACCCTTTGAACTCAAGCCGATCTGAGGATACAAATTCCGCAGTGTTTTTTTAAGTTAGGTTTATTTAGCAATAGAAGTATGTACATGTAAGAGAATCCCCTGCAGCACGAGACATGCACAAAGCAGTGAGGGACTGAAAGTGGTGCTGCTCAATAGCCTTCCTCATCACCTGTCATCCCACTTTACTCAGCAGCAGGGCCAAGATTAGAAACGAACAGGCGAGAAATTCATCAGTCCATGTGGCAGAGTCTTCAGGCAGAGCCTCCCAGCAACCAGTATTAAAACAAGCGGGCGCCATAGCCAAATGTCTGTTTTATGCCCTCGAAGTAGTAGCGCTGCCAGCCTTGCTTTGTTCTTTCCTCCTCACTGGCAGGAATGCCCTTGCCTTCCAAGCACACCTCTGTCTCACCACCTTTGTCGTGGAAGTTCAAGGTAATGGTTGCAAAGTGCCCTAGAGGAACCAAAGCAAATCTGTCAGCAGTGTGCAGTACAGTGTAGACAGCCCCAAGGAGCTGCATTTAAAAGACTCTTCAGGATCCTTCCCAGAAGATCTACTTATGACAGCTGCAGGCCTTCCCTAGAAACACAGGGAGGAGAGGGCTCCCTCTTCATGGGGTTCAAAGCAGTTGCAGCCACAGCTGAGCAAGCTGCCACTTCATCCTTCCTAAGCCCTGGTCACTGCTCCAAACAGTGGCTGATGATTCAGACATGACAGTCTGGGATAGGAAGGTGAGATAACACTGGTGCAGCTCCCAGAACACTGTGTGCTCCCTGATCATGAGGCAGAATACAGTGCGGCAAACAGGGCTGGAATTCTTCAAACACAAGCAAGGGCAGTTAACACCATAGTCCATTTTTCGACTACTTACCAGCTGGCCAAGATTTAAATCTCCATTTCATAACAAGTTGCTTCTCAGGAACCTTGACAAGAGAGAGAAAGACAGTAGTAATTTTTTGCAAGTCCTGCAGTCTAATAGAAAACAACTAGAACTGTGTTGATATGAAGTCCTAGAGATCACTTGAGAAACACATTAAGACAGAGGGGAAAAAGACTTTAAATGTGTCCTTTTCAATTGCCTTCTAGAAGGGTAGGCCACAGTACAGCCACAAACACCGAGACAGGGCCCCTGTGCAGAAGACTTTAGTGGCAGTTGGGCCAAAGAGGAAAATGGTCTATCTTAAACTTCCTTTAACACTCCTCCAACCCCTAATAAATAAGTAAAATCACACCAAGGTAGGGCAGATCTATGACTAGTAGCCAGATTTTCTCCCAGACTGAAATCCCATCTATTAATCCATGCTATTAGGAAAGATTCAAAGGCCACAGAAGTTACAGACAACTACTGGGCACCAGGTAGAACTCCACAGTTAGCTGACAGAAGCATTGCTACAGAACTGATACCTCAAAATTACAAAGGCTGCCTCTGAACAAGATGCATCTGCACTAGTTAGTACTTACTAGGTCAACAAACTCTCCTGTGACACTGCCATCCAGCAACTGAAACTTGCCTCCTTTATCAGCCTCCAAGGTGGCTTGTGCGTGGGTGAAAGCTTGGACCATCTGAAAAGAATTCAGGAGACCTGTATTACTTGACATTATCTGCCTACAAACTTTTTGCCTAATGCCTCTCATCCAGGTAAAAAATTTCTGGAAGAAGAGGTAAGTCACAAAACTACAGAGTATGTAGAGCAGAATATGTAGAGTTGCAAGAACCCACAAGGATCATCAAGTCCACTCCTTAGGCCTGCACAGGACCATCCCCAAGAGTCACACCATGTCCCTGAGAGTATCATCCAGACACTTCTTGAACTCTGTCAGGTTTGGTGCTGTGACCACTTCCCTGGGGTGCTCCAGTGCCCAGCCACCCTCTGGGTGAAAAAGCTTTTTCTAACATACAACCTAAACCTCCCCTGACACAGCTTCAGGCCATTCCCTGGAGTCCTGTCACTGGTCACCAGAGAGAATAGATCAGTGTTTGCCCCTCCTCTTCTCCTCACAAGGAAGTTGTACAGTGCAATGAGGTCTCCCCTCAGTCTCTTCTCCTCCAGCTGAACAGAACAAGTGACCTCAGCCACTCCTTGTATGGTTCTCCCTTAAGGCCCTTCACCATCTTTGTTGCCCTCCTTTGGATGCTCTCTAACGGCTTAATGTCTTTCTTACATTGTGGCACCCAAACCTGCACACAGTACTCAAGGTGAGGCCACACCAGTGCAGAGCAGAGCGGGACAATCCCCTCCCTCTATTGGCTGGTGATGCTTTGCCTGATGCCCCCCAGGACATAGTTGGCCCTCCTGGCTGCCAGGGCACTGCTGATTCATATTCAACTTGCCACTGACCAGGACCCCCAGGTCCGTTTCCATGGCACTGCTTTCCAACATCTCATTCCCCAGTCTGTATGAACATCCAGGGTTGACCCATTTCAGGTGCAGAATCCAACACTTCCCCTTGTTGAACTTCACAAGGTTGGTGATTGCCCAGCCTTCCAATTTGCTGCGGCCTCTCTGCAGGGCCTCCCTGTCTTTCAGGAAGTCAGCAGCTCCTCCCAGTTTTGTGTCATCTGCAAACTTGCTTAGTATCCCTTCTAGTCCTTTGTCCAAGTCATTGTTGAAGATGTTGAAGAGCACAGTGCCCAAGATGGAGCCCTGTGGAACCCCACTAGTGACAGCTCACCAGTCTGAGGTCACCCCATTCACTATTACCCTCTGTGCTCAACCTGTGGGCCAATTGCTCACCCACTGCACGGTGTGTTTATCCAGCCGTGTGCTGGAGGGTTTGTACAGAAGGATACTATGAGAGTCAATAATGTAAGGTCTTCAACAAAAGACAGAAACCCTGTCCTGGCCAGAAAAGCAAGGTTATAGGCACTACAGCAGAATTCTGCCTGCCCAGGGGAAAGAACCTCTAGCTTTCCAATTCTATGTAGTGTTCTGAGTCACACATGGATTTACTTTGTTGATTTCTTAATGAAACCTAGATCTAAAAAAAAGATAATATTTTTTCTTTTGTTTTTCTTATCAAAATAGAAGGAACAAAAGGCTAAGACAATTTTTAAATTGCACAATGGTAGTCTCTCTTCCTAAACTATGTAATAGTGTGCAGGAGAGGGGAAGCTATCCCCAAAGTACACTTTAATACCACCTAACCTTAAAAGGGAAAAACAAAACCAAAGCACAAGCACAGAACCATAAATTCCAAGTGAACTGGCCACATGCAATAAGTGATACACCTACGGATAGGTGCTGACAGCAGCCTGGAACTGGCTTCTGGCTGACATTAATCCCCTTGTCAGCTGTGTGAAAAGATGCATACACAAGCTTTAACCACTTGCTCTGAAGACCAACTTTCTTATTATTCCGTCCTCATGGACTGTGAGTGTCCTAGAGAATGCCTTAGAAAGCTTCTTAGGAAGAACTTCCTGTATGTAAAGAACAACTCTCAGAACAAGCCAAACATTACCTCCTGAGTGATGAATACCCGGTACAGTTCCTCAGGAGATGTTAAAAAGGTGTCCTTCAAGCTGATCTTACAGGTAGGGATCTTGACTCCTATGGATTTGGACTGCGATGCGGCAGGACTGCTCTTAGCAGCCATCTAACAAAACATCAAGCAAAACAAACACACACACACTTTTTTTCATGAAAAAAGCAAAAATCAGTAAGTGCTTCACATATCCAAGAGAAAAAACAAAGGCTTTTGCATTTTTTGTAAGGATGCAATTAGATACAACCATATTCGAGTGCAAAAGGGAGATTGATCATTCTGCTCGGAAGAAACATTATGTCCTGCAAATGGAAACAGTCATGTCTATACCACAGATTGCCAATTCCTGAATGTATCCAGCCTATACACAACACAGGTTGCTCCTGTAAGCCCCAGTATCTAATACCATGTACCTTTCCTCCCAGATCCCAAAGCATGTTTGCACAATTTTGTTTACCTTGCGGTCTTCTGCTTTAGGAGCCACCTGAGGTGTTGTTTCCATATGTTCACCATTCACTGTGGGCAAAATCATGCCCTGGGTGAATTCTGGAAAGAAAGAAATGTGCCAATGAAACCAACAAAAGATCAAGTAAACGTTTTAAATGTTCTTCGAAATACACAATCAAAAAGGGCTTCCTGGTTTCCCCCCTGCTCCTGGCTAGCATCCAGGACTTGAAACAGTTTCCAGAAAAGGAAAAAGACCTCTTTTTACAAGCAATTAATTATTCTTGCCCTCACTATGCTCCACCAAAGGCCCTGTCAGAATCTATCTACCCCAACAATTAGGAACTTACCTCCTCTTGGTAGCTTAGAGACATCATCTTCCACATGCTGCTCTAGCATTAACGTTAGTTAGCCTTAGACTTCTGTAGCTTTTTTTCTCTCTCACTCTCTAATATAATTGCAATCACATCTCAATACTTTTGCCTTGCTGCTCTAGAAAAAGTATTTGTCTGACCAAACCAAGCTTTTCCATTTATCTTTAGACTGGCTCTTCATTTCTCATAATGTTGTAGTAGAGATTAGTTACTTCTGGCTCCCTCTTCAATTTATCTTTTTTGACAACAGATGACAGGACTACACAGGGAAATGCAGGGACTGTCTCACCAATGCCCTGTCCAGCAGCACTAGCACTTTTGTAACTCCACCAGAATCTTCAGACTCTTTCAGAATTACGTTCGCTTTCTTTCCAGCTCCGCCACTTCTGCCTTTACCAATTATATAACATTTTGCTCTTTCTCCTTTCTCTTCATCTGTTCAAACTGGCGAAGTTCCATTATACAGCAGGATTTTATCATGTGTATAACCTTGTATCCCACAATACTTGGTTCCCACCTACTCTTATTTTTTACAGCCCACAAGATCATACAGTTTTTCCTGATTGACATTCTCATCTTCCACTGGGTGACTGCATCTCCCACCCTGAACACTACAACACGTGAAAAAAACCAGCATACAGAAATTTGATCCTAGAAAGTCAGCCATCAGTGATGGTTGTACCCAGCATATCTAGCACATGCAGTGTAATATAGGTGAATCAATATAAAAAGCAACTTTGAGTTCTCAGCCTGTATTTGAGAGGAAAGCCAAACTTAACCAAGATACAGTGACTTAACTCCAACTGCTGCACTCAGATTTAACTTAAAAAAACCAAATTTGATCCAGTTGCTGAGAAAGCTCATTAAATGACACCAACAAAAGCTGCTGAGCAATTTCCAGACATCAGATATTCTAAAATCTAAGTAGCACTAGATGCCTTTATGAGTGTGGCAAAAAAGAAAATAACACAAACTGGAGAAGACATTGCCTTCCAAGGGAGTAAACAAACTGAAGGCCCAATTGTGCCACAGGCAGTAACCATGTAATTGGGGTAGCAAACACATTTTACTGGCTTTATTTTCTATATAGTTCAGCTTCAGCACATGAAGGACATCCTCAGTTTTAAAACATAAATCCAAAAATACTGTTTATTACTGGGTTACCACCAAACCTGTGCCACAGTGTCTAGACACAGAAGAGTTTCTTGCCAAATCCTAACAATTCCCAAAGAGACAGAAAAGTTGCTATTACTGCTCTGACACCTTCCTGTTGAGATGAGGTGAGGAACTCCTCTTGTTACCCCCATCCTTTCTTTAGCTTTAGCCCATATGGGTTCCCGTAACACTTCTCCCTCTCAATTACATACCCGTTTTGAGAGTGCTGATGTAAGTTTTCATCGCATCTCTAATTTTTTTTGCACCCTCTTGCCTCATCAGGGTCTTCAAGTTAGTGTCAGGCTCATCTTTAGCAAGGCTGACAAGGATCTAAACAACAAGGACAAGTATTAACAAAGCCATACTTGCACAGTCCTTTTGTTACTCAGTTCAACATCACAGCTGATGTGTTTCAATTTAGTTTCAGCTAAATCAGCAATTCACAATCAGCAACGCAGTTTTATTCACCTTCCACTTCATCTGTCTCAGCCTACAATAACAGGCTGTGTACCTAAATACCTTCATGTGCTACAGAGCCCTTACATCTAGAAGACGGGAATAATTTGATAAAGATATAACATGATGTGGAGCGACTCTCTGTCAGAGTGCAGCAACACAACGAAGCATGATGGTTTTAAGCAGAAAGAGATTAGATTTAGATTAATTATTGGAAGGAAATTGTCTGCTGTGAGGGTGGCAAGGCACTGGAACAAGTTGTTCAGAGAAACTGTGGATGCCCCATCCCTGTCCTAGACCAGGTTGGACAGGGCTCTGAGTAACCTGGGCTAGTGGAAGGTGTCCCTGTTCAAGGCTGAGAGGTTGGACCTAGGTGATCTTTGGGGATCTCACCCAACCCAACCCACTCTTTGATTCTGGTAAATTCAGCAGTGTCTACTAACATGGAAGGAAATATTAATGCTGTAAATATTCCTGTTAGAACAGCCATACAGCCAGCAGCATTAGTCTTCAGCTGTGCTTACCTCAACTTCATCTATGTCATTTTCGTCCGAGAGATTAGGAATCTCCACATAACCTTTGTACTTCACTCCAGTCTTTGAAGTGCCTGCAATGACAATTACGTTGTGCAGATCAACCTTTCTTACTCTGGTAATTTTAACAGCAAACTTTTATTATTATTTCCAAAATGAGATAAGTATCCTTATCCTTAACATTATACACGAATCTGACCTTGAAACAGGAGGGGAGCACATCACTCACCAGTCCAGGCCAGCTTGATAGCCCACTCATAGAAGAAGATAAGTTTCCCTTTTCGGTTGTTGATGGAGGCCTCTCCATCCAGTTTGCTCACTTCTGTTACCTCACAAGCCCCTTCCTCACCCTCCACCCTGACAGGCAGGAGAAGAGTTTTCAGCCGCTCCGTGGACCAGTTGGAAGCATCCCGCTCTGTCCTGCGGGAAAAGCCGACAGGGTGAGAATCTGGAACAGGCGAGCACACACCGGGACCATCCAGTGTTGCCTGGTCCTTGTCTCCCTGCCCCGCTCCAACACACACATACAGAGTCCTTCCCCATGGCACCCCCACACACGCATGGAGCCGGGGGCCGTCCCGGGGGATCAGCCCGGACACCCCCGCCTCAGCACCAGCGCACAGGAACGGGAGGGAAGGCGGCGGCCCTGCCCAGGGCCCTGCCGGGAGCACTCCTCGGCCCTGGGCCTCCCGGGCAGGCCGTGGCGCGGCCGCCCCGCTCACCAGTGCCAGTTGTTGACGTTGGTGGCATCCGCCCGCTGCTCCACGATCCAGCGCGGGTCTCCCTCCCCCCACTTGGCCATCGGGACCGGCACCGCCGCCTCAGCTCCGACTGCCCGTGGAAGCTGCTAGAACGGCCGCGCCGCGTCCCGCCTTCCGCCCGCCCAGGGCCCTTCCGGCACGCCCCCCCGGAGCGACACTTGTCTTATTAGTTCCGCCTGGTGTGTTGGTTCCGCCGCGCCGCAGACAGCTGAGGCTGCAGCCGTGGCTCCCGTCCCGTCGCGGCTCGTCCCCGCCGGAGCACAGCTCTCGGCACAGGCCCACCGCTCCCCGAGTGCCGATCCCAGCTGCCGGCCCGGGCCCCGCACCGCCGCGCGCGGCACGCTGGGAGTGGTAGTCCGGCACCGTGGCCCGCGGGGCACGACGGGACCAATAGTGGTGGAGCGGGGAGCGGCAGCGCCGCGGCTGGCGGGGGAACTACATGTCCCAGGGTGCCCCGCGCCCCTGCCGGCCCGCCCCGCCCCGCCGTGCGGGCGGAGGCGCAGCTGGAGCGGGAGGGGCGGCGAGGTGAGAGCGGGGCCGGGGCGGTGGGATCGGGAGTAGGGGCGGGGACCTGGACCTGGATCGGAACCAGGAGCAGGACGAGGACGAGGGGTGGGGGCGATGATGGTGATGCCCCCGAGGCAGCCGCTCGCTCCCTCACTCCGCGCGGTGCCGTTGCAGATGAGCAGGGCGCGGGCGGACGAGGAGGAGTACTGGCACAGCTCCAAGTTCCGGGCTTTCACCTTCGACGATGAGGATGACGAGCTCTCGCAGGTAGGCAACGTCCGCCCCCCTGAGACACCCGCGCCGGGCAGGGCCCCGTCGCCCTCCCGGCCCAGGCCTGGCCCCGCGCATCGCTGGGGCTCCGTGCTCCATGGGTGCATGGGACCCTCGCCTTCTGCCCTGTGCCGAGGGTACCAGGGGCTCCCGTCTCGCTCCCCACAGTAGCCAGTCCGAAATCTCATCAGGACTGTGGTTCCCTGCACGAAGCTGCATTTCTTCCTGGTTGAGCTGTTTGTGTCTGTGTAGGGGAACCTTCGGGTTCCCAAGGTGAGGAGGGACTACTGTGTCTGCTAAACACCTACAGGACGAAAACACCTCCTCCAGAAGAAGCAATGGAAGCTGAAGAAGCTGTATTCAAAGCTCCAAGGGATGGTAACGGGAAACAAAGTGCACTCTTCAACTCTGGTGGTCCTTATTCCAGCTCTTTTGTCCATAGCTAAAGGAATCCAAACGGGCAGTGAATAGCCTTCGGGATATCGTGGATGATGATGATGATGACCTCGAGAAGGTCAGCTGGAGTGGAGAACCTGTGGGAAGTAAGTGCAGAAGTACTGCAAGTTATCCTTGAGACAGAGAGAGTTTAAAATTACTGCTTGAGTCGTGTCACTTAGGTCAGGAGTATTATTTGCTATCTAATCCTGCATATCTAATCTGATCCTAATCTCCCAGGTCAGGTTGTGAGCCTGAGTGAGCACTGGATTTACTTGAGTGGATCCACTTAAAAGAGAGTGAGCAGAAGCCCAAATTAAGTAAGGAAGAGGAATGTAGACAAGTGGAGGGAATGCACCATATTTTTTCTAATATATAGCTTACAGCAGGTATTTTGGAGGTTATGGTTTGATATTCATCATGCTCAGGTAGCCTGCAAGATTCTAGGTGATCATTTCCTTCACACCACTGCCTGAAATGGCACCATTTAGAGTTTTCTGTGTTTTGACCCCACAGCACTTTAAGGAGATATTCCAAGGTTTAATGTGTATTTATAGAATTACTCTTATGCTTGAAATTTGAAAGGGAACTGTAAACATTAAG
This sequence comes from Pyrocephalus nanus, assembly GCA_038380795.1. Lineage (NCBI taxonomy): Eukaryota > Metazoa > Chordata > Aves > Passeriformes > Tyrannidae > Pyrocephalus > Pyrocephalus nanus. The sequence continues at coordinate 41,452,447 of CM076265.1, read as the reverse complement.
TAAGTGTTTTTCTGGTGTTGAGGGGAGTGAGCTCATGGTCCACACACCATACTGTGGGCTGCTTTTTGGAGTTCATGACCCACAGAATATTTGGCACTTACTAGCCAGTGCCAAACAATGAAAATTTACACATGGATCACCCAGAGGACCTTCAGAGACTCTGATCTTCTTGTCCTTTGCTGTAGCTCCTCCCACAGGCCGTTTCTTTTCCTGCCCAAGGTATCTCTACCTCTTGGGTTTTTTTCTCTATCACCCTGGTTCTAAAATGTGTGTTGTGCAGTTGCATGAAAAGAAGGGGAACTGTGTCTTGAATAATCAGGAGGAAGACACATTCCTTGTTGCTAGCAGTGTTTGCACACTGATAGCTGTTTTGTCTCTGTGGGAAGGAACACTATCTTAGTCTTCTGGTGTTAGGAAAAGTCTGTTCCTAAGCTTCTGCAATTTGAGGTAGGCCAAGGACTCTCTGTCTTGCTTTGTACTTCTAGAACAAGGACTATGCTTTGCCCCATGCAATATCATATAAATGTTGGGTGGTCTGTGCATTTTTTTACCTAAGCCATAACCAGCTGTACAACATTGCTGAAAACAGCCATTTCTGGAGGACAACTTGCAACCGCTTGACAAGCAGTATTACATGAGACTGGGCTTCTGCATGGATAGATGCCCTGCATCTACTTAATGCTGAGAGTCAGAGTTACCAAGATGTGCTAGTGCAGAACTGACCAGCACATACTTGCTGCCATGCCATAAGATCATTCTTTACAGACTCTTTTTCTCTGTTATAAATGACCTTTGTCTGCACACAGGTATCTCCTGGTCAATCAAAGAGACAGCCTCTGGCAGCACTAGCTCACTGGAGGGCCGAGACTCCAGCCTACAGAAGGGCTCTTCCTCCTATGCTGCGTTACCCAAACAAGCTTCTTCATACTCCCTAAGCAGCCTGTTCAAAGGTGAGGATCATCATATTCCATATGGACAAATGGGTTTTCGCTCAGAGTATCAAGGGGCAATTGTGCTATCTTATGTAATTTGTTTTATTGCAAAACAGGGACGCTCCAATCTTGCCTCAGGTTAAGAGTGTATTGGTCACTAGTCAGAAACTGGAGACTGCCTTGTGCACAAGATTGCATGCTTTTGTGGTGTGGGAGCAGGCTTTGGAAATTATAGCTTCTTAAAATCCAGGTTCCACAGAACAGCAAAGTAGAGCACAGCACTATACAGCAATCCATTTAATTAGTGGAAAAGAGCAAGCTATGAAGGGACTGGCTTGATCCATGTAGCCCTCATTTGATCTTCAGTTCTGTAGAGAAGACAGGTTGATTATCCTTTATTTGGAGCTCAGCTGGCTGCTGTTGATGTTGGTTCAGCAAACGTGTGGTAACAGCAGAGGCAGCATAGCTGGTTACAGGGAGAACTGTGCAGCAGGCCTTGGGCAAACCTACACAGCTTGAAAGAGTTCAGCTCTGTTGTCTCACAGCCAGACAACAAAACAGCTTTTACTTTGTCTCTCTTTCTCTGAGGTGGTTTTTTACGCTCAACTTTGATAATAAAGTAGTAAAGGCATTCAAGTTGCAGCCCTGGTGGATGAAGCTGTCCATGGCCCATGCAGTGCTGTGTGCTTGAGCCTCTGCTCTGCAGGTAGATGAGTGCATTCAGGCATTCTAACTTCTTGGCCTCAGCACCAAGAAGGCAGATAGGGACGAAGTGTGATATGGTTTGTGATGCCACAGGAAATATCAAAGCCTTACACTGTAAGCAGGTGAGCCCCAGCTGTGCCAGTGTAGTGTGAATCACTATACAGAGTGGCTTGTTCTATAGTGGCATAGCTGCAGCAAACTGGCTTGTGGTCTAGGCTTATGTTCCCTGTGGAACAGATGTTGCTGGTGAGGAGACAGTCTCACATCAGTGTTTGTTTTTCTTTCAGGACGAAACAAACTTCCAAGTTTCCAGTCTCTTTCAGATGGTAAGCTTTGGATCCCTGCCTCATTTTGGGAGGGGTGCAGATTTACATAAAACAAAGCATTTGCAAGAAAAGAGAAGTGTCATCTGCCTTATGGGGCAGAAAGAGAAACTGAAACATGGCCTGTCTGAAAGTTCAATCATGGATTGTTCTTTCATCAAAGAAATTAAAGAATTGGCATGATGATTTGGGGTAATTTCTTATGTACAACTGACAGCTGTTTGCTTCAGAGCGATGTAGTGTTGCCATTTGGTGCTTAAGTTTGGTCTTCTACCATGAAAACCAAGAAAAGGATGGTTTTGGAAATGGATGTGAATCTGGATTTTTGATGTGCTACTCAGCTGTGCCTTTCCCTCTCAGCCCTCACTGACACTGGAGTTAAAAACTATGCCCCAGAGCTGCGCAGACCGAAAGCTGAGTACAAGGTGAGCAGCCTGTGCTTGTTGTATGCTGAGATCAGAGAACTTCCTGCTCCTCTGGTTTCATGGGAAGTGATTAATTCGTATTTCAGACAGCAGAGGGCAATGCGGGGAATAGGACAGGAAGCTGCAAGATGCAGCCTTACAGTAGTTTAGGTATTCTCTTCTTTTTCTCAGAAGTAAGGAGCTTTGCTGGGGGTCTTGGTTACTCCTTCTCATAATGCATAGCCCAGCAGTTTTTGTGAAAAGGATTTCTAAACAGTGCTTTGTTTCTAAACTGCTTTCATGCTGGGTTAGATAAACAGGCATCACGTGTGCTTTTTACATTTTTAAGTCTGAAAGCTTTGAAATTTCCTTTTCATCAATCTCTGGGACAACACAGAGGGAGAGTTCCAGCTGGGGAGAATGCGGAATGTTTATCTCCCGTATCGGCAGTGTTAGGTGTTGGAGAATCTAGTGGATTTTGGGACTGGGTAGATTCCTTCTGCTAGGTGTGAGGTTGTAGTTCCACGTCCCTAGGTCCACCTAGTAACAGGACTGAGCACATGTTCCCTACAGATACAGACATGCACAATAGGAACACAGCCGCCTGGATGGATTAACGCAGACAGAAACCAATGCTTTTGCGAACAGACACATAGAGAAAACACTCCAGCTTGATCCTGAACCTCCTTTCTGTCTAAGCAGGATTGAATTCCATTAGTGGAACATAGACACACTCTATGGGTCCCTCCAGCAGCTGGTCTTAGACATCTGGTTTGTTCTGTAGCTAAATCCCAGATCCCAGTCTCCTCCGGTTGCTGGCACTTGGACCCTTGAGCCCCTAGGGTTCAAGGTCCCATGCAATTCCTGGTTCTCAGACTGCTTATTCTGCTCACTGGCTGATGGATCTTGAAGTCCATTAACATTCATTCATATGAGCACATGGACTTGAACAAGTAAGGATTAGCTCAGTTGGTTAGAGCATGGTACTTTTCTGTGGGCCTTTTGGCTCACAGTTGTAATTCAGAAGGCTGAATTACAACTGCTGGCTTGAGTGCCTCACAGAGACCTAGATGCATTTATGGAGTCTGAGTTCAGGAGTGAATCAGACCACCTCCACTTTTTATCCCCTGCTTTTAGGTCAGTGCCTGCAGGCTGCAGGGGAACAATTTTGGTTATTGCAACAGTGGTATCATATTGCCTTAAAATGGTTTTGCTACAGGCTTCAATGCCGTTGTCACATTGCACTTGTCTTACTCAACTCTGCACTGTTGTCCCTGTACTCCCTGTGCTTCTGTGGAAGGCTCACCAGCAGAAGTCTGAATCCTAACGAGAAACTGACTCCTTCCCCCTCAGTTTTGAGTTTGTCTGTTTTGAATGTATTTTGTTTGTCCTTCTGAAAGCAACATGGGAGTTTTAATTTGCAAGGGGGACAACCTGATGAAATGCACTTCAGGATATGACAAAGGACCTTTCTGAGGCAACAGAAAGGCTGTGTTAACATATGAGCCTTTAGCATCCCTCCCCACCAGCATATGCAGAGTCTGAGGGCTCAGAATCTGCACCTCAGCACTGTAGGGGCATCCTACTAACACTTTCCCTGGAGCAGCTGAATAATAAGTGTGAGAGGCTACATATCGGCCAGCACTGATGCAGCACAGGTGGAAAGCAGCTTGGAGACTGCTGATGTGATCTGGCCTCTCGAGGCTTAAAAGCACTTTGTTTCTCTTGTGGCAGGATTACAGCAGTGACTGGAGCCCCAGAGATACAGTTAGGCGAATGCAGAGGGGCAAGGTAAGGACTTTCCATTCCCACCTGCTTGTAAGAGATGGAGAATGGGTTTAGACTTCTCTATGCTCCTGGCTGTTCCAGGAGCAGGGAGGGGATCTGTGTTTCTTGCAACACTTAGCAGGGATGGTGCTCTGCCTGTCTGTTGCTTTGCCAGGTGGCAGTGCTGGGATCACATTAGCTCAGGAGCAGCAGGAGACCTTCAGGGCTTTGTTGCTTTGTTTACTTGAGTTGTCCCCTCAGCGAGGCTCTGACAGGAGGTATCTGTATTGCTGTGTCCCTCTCTACCCTTTCTGCTCTCTGGGGCTAGGTTTATTTTAAAAATCTGAGGGTGTGGGACTTTATCTCCATTCTCGGTGGCAAGTGGAGGAAGGAAGACAGAATTGGTCTTGGTTACACTGGAACTGGAATCTTAGTCTCAGCTGCCTGAGTGTGCAGAGAGCACATAGGGAGGGAGGTTGTGGTTTTACTCTGCATGTGTCTCCTCAGGCTGAGAGGCCACAGATGTGGGGTAAGACAAAGGGAGAAAGTTACAACTCTACTTTCTGTTTCCTCTGTGGAAAGGGCCCTGCAGAGTTCTCTTCTCCTGTCAGATCTAGTGGTTTGTGGTGTACAGGAAAGTTTTGCTGTGTTACAAGGGTGTTTGTGCTGAATATACATTGTCTGCTTGTCCTAGATGGGCATTAATGAAGGCTGACTCTGCAGCTCCTTGGGACAGATTTCCAGGGATTATGCAGCATGTGGTTTCAGCTAAATGAGACTTTCTCCTCTGGTTGGGAGGGCAGTTATTCATGTTACTGAAGGGCTCACGGGAGGAGGATAGATAATACCTTGTGGGTTGGTTCAGCCTGAAGACTGTCTGATTCCCCATCTGCCTGCTTATACCTCGTCTATCTCCAGGTCTGTTCTCTAGAGAGATTTCGCTCCCTGCAGGACAAGCTGGTGCTCTTGGATGAAGCTGTGGCAGGGCATGATGGGAATGTCATTACAGCTGTGAGTCCTGTTGGGGCCATAGAGGGCTGGGACTTCTGGATAATCCCACAGAGGGTGCTTGTGAGAATGCGTTCAGTTGGCCTCCCAGTCTCGCAAGTTAAAACCAGTCTTTAGTTAAAACCAGTTACTGACAAATGTCAAAGCTTAAGACTGAGAAGTTCCATATTATTGCTGGCTTTTCTGCTGCTTTGCAGAATTCATGTTAATTCAGGTTAATAATAAAGAACCTGTACCATCAGTCTTACAGATCTTTGGAGCAGTTTCTTGAAGGTCAAAATTTAGTCTGCTAATTGCAGCACAGAAGATTTGAGGGGCCTCACCAGTTTTTCTGGCTTCTAAAGCATCAGACAATAAATGGGATTGTGTCAGAGCTTCCCTCATCCAGGATATTTAATCCCTTGGATCTTGCATGGAAAAGTTTTTCTTTGTAAATCTTGGTTCCACTTACCTAAGCTCCAAAGTAGGAGCTTAGGCAGGCATCTAGGCAGCTGTAGCCCTGGCTCACTGTTTGTCCTGAATCTAGTGGGTACCAGAATTCAGTTCAGTCCTGTATAAGAGCTTCCCCAAGCCTTGACCAGTCTGCTGTATGTTTGTTTGTCTGCCTGTCTTAATTCTGAGCTGCCTGTCTGTGCTCACAGGTCCTGATATTCCTGAAACGGACACTACGGAGAGGTGCGTGTGACTGAGGCTGGGGTTTCTATAGTGTGTTTCAGTTAAGGGCAGAGGAGCTAATTCTTTCACTGGGTGCAAGTCACAAATAGAGCAGCTGGGGTATTGCTGTGTTTTACTGAGCAAGAAATACTTGCAATGAGTGTAATGTGGGAGGGGGGACAGTGATGCCCACAAAGACCCCAGAGAGGAGCTTTAAGCATTGGTAAGTGGTGGTGATGGGGTGACTGAAAATCTGTAGAGGTAGCACATGGGTGTGAATTCAGCTGGCAGCCCAATGAATGGGCTCCTATGCTCTAGCCTCCAAGACTGTGACTTAAGATGGGATAGGGTTGTTGAATCCTGCCAATGACTTGCACCTCCAGGCACCGTGCTTAGTCCCCTCTGGCTTGATAGTGCTAACTTACTTTACTCACCTGTACATAATCTCTCTCCCCTGCAGAGATCCTGTTTCGGGAGCTGGAGGTGCGGCAGGTGGCCTTGTGTCACCTGATCCATTTCCTCAGAGAGACGGGTGAGCAGAAGTTGCTCCTGGATCTGCTCAGGTGAGGCTCTTGACCCATCCTGTGGCAGGGCTGAGCACACTGCTTGGAACCTGCCTCCAAGTTAATGCTTGATCATTCCCTTTTGCAGGTTCCTAGACAGGACTGAGGAAGTTGCTGTGAGTATTCCCAGTAGCATAAGCTCCTTTAGTTAAGAGGGAGTGTAGTGGGCAGGGAGAGGCTGGCTGCAGGGTTTCTGGTAGTCAAGTGAGAGCTTTCCATCCCCATTTTGCCCTCTGGAATCCTGTATTTCCCAAATCCATGAGAACAGACTGCTTCTTTACCCTCTCTCTCTCCAGTTGTCACAGTACCGGGAGCACTTGAACATCCAGGATGTAGAAAAAAGGAGGGAATTTCTGAAAAGCTGCATTGGGTAAGAAGAAATGCAAGAGGGTGGGAGGGAAGTGGGTGCTTCACAGAAGGTGATAGTAAAGAAAATTAGACTGTCCCAGGGCCACAGCTTATGTGGTTTGAGAGCTGAGGTTGGTTTTGCCTCAGTGGGAGTGCTGTGTTGCAGGCACAATGTAGACCAAAGAGGAGGTGATCTCTAGTCCAGCACCTTTTGCTGCTTACTTGGGGGCAGAGATACTTCAAAGGACTTTCTGATCATTGACCCCTGAGGTTGTGCAAGCTGGAAGTTTGGGTGCCTGAGCACTTGAGGAAGTGTGTAGCATCCACTTCAGGTTGTTTTGTGAGAGGTGCCACATGTTTCTTTCTCTGGAGCCTGTCTAGGAGGGAGCCAGTTGGAGGGGGCACTGTGACTGGAACTTGAGTGCCTACTAGCCACTCAGGCTGGGGAGAATGGGAGCTGTTCCCCCCATCTCTGTCTGTGGGGAGCTTGTTTGGTAGAGAAGAGCATTCTTCTAAGTGTACTTAGAAGTGAAGGATGCTGTACTTGTTAAGAGCTGGTGATAGTGTCTCCCTCCTTCGTGTTCTGGCCAGGCTGCCATTCTCAGCTGAGGATACCTCCCACGTCCAAGACCATTACACCCTGTTGGAGCGACAGATCATCATTGAGGTATGAAATCTTCCCTGCTGGTCAGGGGATGGCTGGGATTACCTGTGAGATCTCTTTCTGTCCCCAACTTACATCACTTTGGATCTAACCAGCCTGCTCTGGCTAGTGTAGTTTTAACTGCTCTCCAAGCTACATGTGAAATACCAGATCTGAGACTTAATAGCATGTTGAGGCTGTGCTTGCACATTACCATCACAACACTCTCCCCAGGCCACTATCCCACAGCTAAACAGGCAATTCCCCTGGCTCATATTCCCCATCTGTCTTCCTGATTCTGCAGGCTAATGATCGGCACTTGGAGATGTCTGGGCAGTCAGAGATATTTCGGAAATATCCTCGTAAGGCTTCAATTCTCAACATGCCACTAGTGACCACGCTCTTCTATTCCTGTTTCTACCACTACACAGAGGCTGAGGTGAGGATGATGTGGAAGAAGACAAGGGTTACATCTCATCCTTGTAGCCCTCAAGATGTGGGGTGGTCAAGCTGGAGCATGTTAAGGAAACAAAGGGAGACATCTCTCAGAGAGACCTTGTCTGGGAACAGTTTTGAGTTATGTTTTGTGCTCTGAGACATTCAGCCTGGAATAACTTGTCAGGGAGTTGCCTACTAGAAACCACTGTCTTTTTACATCCTGCTCCTAGGAGCCAGAGTTGGCCCTAAATCCCATTAGGCTTAGGTGTGCAGTACTGGTCTTGGAAGTGCTGGAGTTACACCAGTTGAGGATGTAGGGAAACCAAACAAGCGGGAGAGAGCTAGTTGCTCTCTTCTGCCAGCTGGTTCCCCTGTGGCACTGATATGAGCAAAAAGCAGTGAAATCTTGGGGAGATTCACCCTGTGCAAGGCCTTACAACAGGTGTCTGAACCTCTCCCATGGCCTGTCCTGCTGAGTTTGCACTAACTTGTCTGCTTTCTCTAGGGAACGTTCAGCAGCCCCACCAACCTGAAGAAAACATTTAAGGTGCGTGAGTCTCCCTCTGTTGTGGCAGCAGTAGCTGAAAACATGCACAGGCAAATTGTATGCAGTAAGGGGGCTCAGTAGGAGGAATTTGAAGGGCTCAACACTGAGATATGGAGGGGGGGCATGGCATCCTTGTTGAGCAGGGCCCTTCTGGAGCCTAGAAAGGTAAGTGGGAGCCATGTGGAGACTTTCAATGGAAGCACCCTGTCTGCAGCATCACTTGCAAATCCCCACTTCATACTCCCTACAGTGCTGGCTGTGGCCTCGGTCAGTATCTTGCTGTTTTGCTTGGCTGTTGATGTGGGTCCTGACAGGGCTGGGGCAAATGCCATTCATGTCCAACCTACACAGGCTTTCTGAGCTGTGCTAGTGCTCTGACTGCAGCTTTCTGCCTTGCAGATTCCTGATAAGCAGTATGTGCTGACTGCCCTGGCTGCCCGTGCCAAACTGCGAGCCTGGAATGATGTGGATGCCCTCCTCACCACCAAGGTGAGCTGCAGAAAGCTGTGCTGGTGACCTAGTTCCAAGTACTGGTATCTACTACTGATAGCTGGCTTTTTCTGGAGTTACTGGACAGAGTGGTTTTATTTTAGCAGGGCCTAGCACCTCTTCTGCAGAGTGTTGCAATACCTTTCTCCTCTCCCTCTGTAAGACCTCTGCTGGGCCTAGCTTGGCTGTAGCAACAAGCCTGGAGAAGGGCCCTTGATCTCCATTACCAAAGGGTTTGCAGGCAGCCTGTGCCCAGCCCCTGCATGAAGGGCTCTGCCAAGCATACATGTCTCAGTTTAAATGAGACACAGGTGTTTTGCTGAGGATGAGTTACGAGGAAGACCCAAACTCCTCCTTCTAAGCAATCGTAAATCTGAAATTAGGAGGCTCCAATTGAGGGGGAAAAAAGAAAGTGTGGATAAGGAAAAATAACAGCTCTTTATTAAAAGATATATGTAGATTGGCAGAAGCAATGAAAGAAAACAAGTAAAACAACCAAACAGTACTCCTATACCCACAAATAATCCCCTTCAAAATAAACCAATAAACAAAGAAAAAGGTAAACAGTTCAGTTTGCACCCGTTTGTGCAATTCTAACCACAGTCAACAGGGAGCGCTGTTGGATCACCGGAGATGCAGAGCTTGTAGTGTCCTGTGGGAACAACAGGGGCGCTGTTGGATCACTGGTCATTGCCACGTTGGAGACACCCTCCTGGGTGTATTGGAGAAACTGAAAATGCATTTCTCTTCTCCCCCCCCACACTGGGAAAAAAAGAACAAAAAAAAAAAAGTCCTTCCCAACGGGAACTCACTCTGTTCTGCTGGCTGAATTGTACGGTATAGTTTTTCTCTTTCCCTTTGTGCACAAGAACTGCTGCCAAGAAAGAAACAAACGCAAATGGAGAAGGGAAAACCTCCCATAACAGTTCCTCTCTGATGAAAATCCAAGCAGAATCCACAGCTGACAGCCAAGTTGAGAACAAAAAGCACTCTGAGCTCGTTCCAGCTCCAGCAGCCAACCTGAAGTCCTCCCCCCTGTTTCCCAGGAGATGAGAGGAAAAAAAGTAAAAAGAAACTCCTCACCCCTCCCCAAAGACAAGGTTCTGAGGGCCATCAGCTAGGAATGTGGCCTTACCAGCAACTTCTTTTGTGTTACTTAACTGCCCATTCAACATTCCCTCCACACAGGGGGCAGGGGGGGAAGGAAAAAATTCCTGCTTAGTTTCTAAGAACCAGTGAAACCATGTCAGTGCATTTGATGGCTGGTACAGTATGTTGCTGGCACTAGGAAAAAAGCATTTTCTTGTGGCTGGAGGAATTGCCCTTCTGGTTTAACATAGGTATGGTTCTTGTTTCAGAACTGGCTGGGCTACACCAAGAAGAAGGCACCTATTGGCTTCCACCGGGTTGTGGAGATGTTGCAGAGGAACAATGCTCCTGTGCAGGTAAACAAGGAAGCACTGCTTATGTCCTCTTGCCCTTTGTTAGGATTTGGTGTTTTAATAACTCCCTAAGTGATCTGCTTCCTAGTTTGGAGTGGGAGAACACTTTGCTGAGCTGCTGGCTCTGCCGGGTGGGCACAGCATTCGGCTGAGTGACCCATGCATCAACAGGAAGTGTGGGTGATAGTGAGGGCTGGGTCCTAGGTCTGACTGCAAGTGTGAACTCTCTCCCTTTGTGAGAGAGTTTTCACCTTTCTTTGCTACATGAAATTTTCTCTTGCTTAATCTGGCTGGCAGTGGTTAACCTGATCCATAGGAATGAGGTAGCCTAGGACTCTGAGCTTTGTCAGCAAAGCTTTACTGCCTCTGGGGTCCCGAACAGTCTTTTCCAGGTCACTTGTTCCCTTAGGAAGGACAGGGTCAAGTCTGTGTGACTGGCAACCTTGAAAGGTTTTGGGACTAAGGTGAGAGAACAAGGCAAGAGGTACCTGCAGAAGGGAGCTGAGACATTCTTCCATCTGGGGCAGGTGCTGCAGGAGTACGTGCGCCTGGTGGAGGATGTGGAGACCCGGTTGAACCTTGCTACCAAATACAAGTGCCATGATGTTGTCATTGAGGTAAGTGCCTGCTGTCTGTGTGAAGAGATGGGACATGAGCCTGCTTTTTCTCTCTTAGCTTTTCTGTGCTCTACCACATGCCATTGCTGTCATGTGCCTGGTGAGGTTTCTTGATCCTTGTGGCCTGGGAAAAGTGAAAAAGTTCCCAGTGGAAGTCCAGTGAGCCAGGAGAGTGACTCCTAGTATTTGTGTTATGAAGTAGTTCTGTGCTGGGAACTTGATGGGGGATTGTAGAGTTGCCCTGCTCATCTGCAGGGCACCAACTGTGGAAGTGTCCACTCAGCTGGGTGTATGTTTTGCTGTTTATCTAGACCTACAGGGATCTAAAGGATCGTATCCAGCTGATAGCATATAAGTGCAAGGTGGAGCGGGGCTCTGCAGAAGAAGAGAAGATAAACAGTATTCTTAACAACATGGTAAGAAGTGCTTACTTTTTCTTCCAAACACTCTCATCAGAAATAGACATAGATAAGGTGTAAGGACATGGTTGTCCTACATACTTTCTGTCCCTGCTGGGAAGCTAATCTTATGTTTGGGGTTGCATTCAGCATAGGAATAAATGGTTATACTATTGGAACGTGCACCCTCTGGTCATAGCTGTCCTTGTCAGGGTTTGGGAGTCACTAACTTGGCCTCTAAGGGATCTATGTTCAGCATTGCTGTTAGTCATGTCTTGTTCTCTCTTTTAGCAAATCCGGTGGAAGAACTGAGCACCTGTGAAGGAGCCTGTTTGGCCATTGCCTTGCCAGTGAAAGCAGAAACTGCAAAACTCAGTCCAGTGCCAGCAGAGCAGCTCTGTTTCTAATCATTGCATGATCAGCGTTTGTCAGTGACAGTGGGTGCCTGTGGCTTGAGGAAGAGTGGCATTCAGGCTGGTTGAAGGCAGCTACTCAAATGTAGCCATCAAAATCATGGTACTGATCCATCAGGGTTGATTCTTTTTGGAATCTAATTGTCTTTGTCTTGGCTGTAAGCCAGGCATCACTTTTGTTTATGGAGGGAAGTTGCTAGGCACAGCAAGGTTAATGTTTGCTCTGGGTGGTGCCTGGGCTTATTCTTGCAAGAGGAATGGTCAGTCACACTTGTGAGTCTTTCCAGTAGACAGTGCTGCCCAGTCCCTGTAACACTCAAGCTGGCTTGGGCATCACCAATCATGGCTGTGGCTGGAGTAAAGCCTACTGGACCTAGTTCTCCTTATGTCCAAGTGTTGGAGGAAAAGACCAGCTACACCTTAAAACTTTTTTTTTTTTTTTTTTTTTTTGACTTGTTCTGACTCACCCTAGGAAAAGAGGTGTGTTAACTCCTGCAGAGAGCCAGGACAGCAGCCTCTGCCAGTATCCTACCACTGGCACGTGGAAGATCCCTTTACTAGGGAAAGACAGGCACCTAGTGTGGAGCTGGTTAGAGTCCTGTTGGATTGGATGGAGAGCAATCAAGGACTCCTCTCAGTTGACATAAACCTGCTGCCACCAGCAGCTCTTTTCTCTGAGAGTGTTATGCCAGGAAGGATTGAACTGCACTTTCTCAGAAACACAACTCCTCAGGCAACTGCTGGCTTCATCCTTTAAGACCTCACTTTAACTCCTTAAATAAAGCTGTTTCTTTCTCCTTGGGCTGTTTGTTTCCTTCCCCGACTAAGCACATTGTTACCCTTATGTGCTAATCCTGAGCAATTTATCACACCTCCCACAAAGTGAATATGCAGGGTGTTTTCTCATGTTCTGAAAAGCACAGTGCATGTCACCATGGAGTGGCTTTGCTTTCAGCACTACCTTATTTCACACTTTTAATGCCATCAGCACAGATGAAATAATTTTAATGTTGTAGGAGAGTTTGCTGCTGCAGGGGGGTAAAACAAACACGAGGGTAGGTTTGGATTTCAGCTTCCCCGCTACACTGTGCACTCTCATTTTTTTCTGTTGGTGTATGTTTTTTTCCTTACAGAATCGTTTGGGTTGGAAGGGACCTCTTGATCATCTAGTCCAGTCCTGCTTTAGCAAGGTCACCTGGAACAGGCAGACCAGGACTGCGTCTCTTTGGGTTTTCTGTATCACAGCTGGAGACAACTCAGCTTCTTTGAGAAACCTGTTCTGAATTTGGCCACATTCACAGTAAAAAGGTGGTTTTGTGTCTTCAGATGGACTGAAGTCACATTTCGGTTTGTGTGCCTGGTTGTCACGGGTTACCACTGAAAAGCATCTGAGTGCCTTTCTTCCCTCTCATCAGATACTTAGACACATTGATAAGATTCCCCCTGAGGCTTCTCCAGGTTCAGCAGCCCTTGATCTTGGCCTCTCCTCATATGAGAGACCCTCCAATTCTGCAGTCATTTTAGTGGACCTTTGCTGGACTCTGTCCAGTATCTCCATGTCTCTTCTGTACAGAGAAGCCCATAACTGGACATGGCACTCTGGATTTAGAAAGCAACGATTACCTTCCTTAACCTGCTGGTAACATTCACCCTAAGACAACCTAGGATGTTGAAGACTAGGCTGAGGATTGCTGCCATGCTCTCACAATGCTCCAGTCTAGAACATTGCCTGGTTGTAGGAGTTGGAATGGCGTCACTGGTTGGGATTTATATCAGGGAGCAACAGGAGAAGTTGAACATAGCCTTGTAGGCATCTGATGAAGCTATGAATTTTCATACCTGTATTCTCCAAGCATGAAGTGCTCCTGATGCTGAGCTGAGCTCTGTGCCCCAGTGTCCATGTTTCCACCAGGTGTCCTGAGAGCCTGGGTAAAGTGCTCCCCAGCCTGGGCCTGGAAGTGGGATTGCACTTATATGCACTTTTAAGTGCACTTTTCTCACAGCACTTCCAGCAGAACCCACTGTCTACCAAACATCAATTTAGTTGTTTGCTTTTTTTTACCAGTCCCAGCTGAGGGTGGTGGACACATTAACCCTGTCCTTTGAATGCTGGCTAATTTAGTCCACTCCACTCTTGTGGCTTTTCAAAATTCTCCTTGTCATTAACTAAGAACTTGGTCAGTGACTGAGTCTCCAGGTTGTTAAATATTCACCTAGCAGAAACCGTCTCCCCCACGGAGGAAACAGCGAAAAAAATCGCTGAAACAGCGATATCGGCTCTCCTTGTTTCGTAGCTGCAGGGTCAGTTGTAACAGACAAGCTTCTCACTGGGCTATGGAGGCCCAGCCAGGAGAGGAGATCGGCCTGCAGCACTGCAGCTGCTTCCACACACGCTGCCAACTGCCCCACAAACTCTTAGATAAAAAAAGACAAGTGAGAAGAATGGGCCTCCAGGGAGATGCTTGGAATAAAATCTTTCTAATCGTTTCAGGGCAGATAGGAAACAGGGATTATTAAATAGCTTTTTATAGATCTTGAAAACTAGCTAGATCCCAAGGCTTGGCTGTTTCAGCTTTAATTCAGCCCCCATGAACCAGGCCAGGAAGCTCAGCTCTGTGCATGCTTATGCCTGGCAGAGAGGCTGCCTGTTTTGTGTCATTCTGCTGCTATCCTTTACCATGTAGGAACAGTGATAAGCAGCCACCAAAATCTCTCTGTGCCACTTTGGGCAGGCAGACAGCAGTCTCAATCTGGGAGCAGTGGTTTGAGTTTCACCTGCATGTGGCAGAGCACAGGTAATCGTGCTTCTAGTGCCCAGAAGTGCTGGTTGGTCACCTCTGCTCTCTCTGTGGGCTCTTAAGTCCCTTTCTCCTTGCTTATCTCAGCAGACCTGTAGAAGCAGAGGCTCACATGCTTTTACAACAATGCTCAGCTGGTGTCCTGGGTGGACACTGCATTCCTCTGCTGCCTCCCATCCGTCTGCTCTGTCATTTGTCCTGTCATCCAGGAACTCCACGTTGTGTACAGCTTTGACATCTCCATCCCTCTCCTCAGGAACTTCACTGGTAATTGACATTCTATTTTATTCATTTTTCAAGGAAAATAAAATCAATGCCAAATAGCTGGTGGCCATTTTCTACACAGCCCTGAACAGCAGCACATGGCACAAACTGCCTCACCAGAAGGCACTGAAACTACTCAGTGACCTCAGTTTTCCTCAATGCTGCTCCATCTGGGCAGAGCAGAAAACTTCTTGTCCAAGTTTGCGTACAAGAGTTTTGTCAGCAAAGGTTTTGCCTCTTCAGTAACTCAAGAGGAAAAAGCAAACGGTTGAATGCTGAGGTACTGCTTGTCCAGGTTTCCTCTTAGCTCTGAAACTTGCCTCATCCCACAGTTAAAAGATGGGCTGTCTTGTTGGGTTAGAAGATGTTGAACTCTGTGTTGCCCTTAGGACCACATACCTGCCAGGGAAGATTGCCCTAGATGATGTAAAGATGATATAAGACCTAGACTGAGTTATTTTGTCCCTGGTTCCTGTTTGGTTACTTACCAGGGTTGTCTGAAGCCAGTGAGCAAGACTGGGGCACTGGATGAAGAAAAAAAAAATCCTATGGGAATATCTAGAGAGGACAGTTCTTAAAGGTAATTAATTTATGGCAGTTCATGAATTAGGATGTTTAGACGGGAACACTGCTTGAGGGAAAGGACTCCTGCAGGACTGTTCTAGAGCCATTAGGCTCAGTTTTGCTCCACTTGGCAGAGTAATGCCTGGAACACTTTATATTCAAGTCTTTGAGTCTGATTGTTTCTCAAAGGCCCAAGGAAGAGTCTAGTAGTCAGACACTGAAGAAAACCATTATTTGTCACCTTATTAGCGAGCCGCTTTGGACTGTGGTTGCCTGCAAATGTTTTTGCTTTATTTTCCCAGAACTTTCCCCTGGTTTGACTTGACAGCTGTACCAAAGAGTAAGTTGCTCTTTAGCCAGCTGCTAGAATAGAGAGAGCTTGTCCAGTGCTATCCCATGCCTGTTGCTTTACTATACCAGGCATCCTCTGGAGACTGGTCTACAAAGCAGTGTGGGTAATCAGCACTAATCAGCTGTAGTGGAGCCTGGTGTGATACAAGATGATAAGTCTTCATGCTCCACAGCTGCTTCCAACGTTTTCTCAGAAATTCCAGAGGAAACTGCTGAGTATGATTCTAATAAACCATAACGACGCCCATGCAGAATTCTTTGCTGAGATCTCATCACAGGGATATCTCATCTCATGGGACTAAGGGGTGCGAGAACCAGCATTGTTCATTCTCAGACTTTTTAAGCTATTCCGGCTAACAACCCTATGTACACATTTTCTTCTATATGTTTCACTCTGTAGGCTCTTCAACAAACCCACCTACCCCTGGCTGCCTGAGCTCTTCTCTTTTTTTGTCTCAATTTGCTTATTACATAGTCTTCTTGGCCTATGAACTGCTTCAGTTTCACTGTGTTTCTGTTGCAGCTTCAATAGAAAACTGAATTACAGAAAAAAATTACATATATTTTGTAGTGACTACTGCTTTGATGTAACAAACTAAACAGGATCAGGCCCAGTCTTTTTTTGTCCTTTTATTTTTTTAATTCCCATGAGGAATCTCAATAAAGCCATTGAATCCTGGCAACATGCTAATTTAGTCAGAAGCACTCTTTCTGTTGAGCCAGGCTTTAATCAGCACTTACTTCTACTTCCTTGCTGGTAATAATGCACTCCACCCTCACCACCACAGACTATGTGATATATCCTTCAAGGAAAAAGGAGCTAGCTGGTTATTCTATCCAAATCCACCCAGGAAAAAGCAAGCCTAATTCCCTAAATTCTCTGGTTGAGCTTACAGTATTCTCTCATGCTTCCTGCCACCATCTATCGTGTTTCAGTACCATTTACCATGATAAGACACTGCCTGCCCGGTTTTGCCTCACAGGAAATAACTTCTGTGGTGAGGCCAGGGATTAGTTGTGCACATTGCAACAACTCAATTATAATGGTTGACAGCAGCTGTAGCCACACCTGTTACGCCTGTTATTGTATGTGCCATTTATCTTACACCTGGGCTTCAAAGTCTGCAGGCTCTAAAGACTGGGAGAAATCTATTCACTTGAGCATCTGGCAAGTTGTCATCAATCACCTGTGGTTAAAATATGCAAATGATTGGTTTTTTGTCTTTTTAATCAACTGTGAAGCAGAAGTGAAAGATAGACAGTAGTATGGTCTGACCTCCAGCTTTTGCTTCACTTGGTTCCTGTAAGCAAACAAAGGATTGCAGGAAAGAGACAATGTGGGGATATGTTTGGTCTAATCCAATGTCTAAGAGCTGCAGTGGCCTTTTCTATAATTGGGAAAAGGTGGAACAGCACTTCCTTAGACAATCTGCAAGGTAAAAAGGGTCTAGTCTGCTGTTGCTGCTGGGCTTCTTACAAGGCAGAAGTGTAGCCTGAGTCTCTAATTCTGCCTCCGGGTGTCCTGTGAGACATGGAGAGCATCCACTTCCACCCCAATCTGGGATCCTTCCAAAGAAGGAACTGTATCTGCTTCCATTGTAGTCTGGGATTGTGGCAAAGGAGGAACTGTAGTATAGGGCTCCAGTCCTGCTTTTTCAATAAACTCTGTGAAAGTGAGGGCATCTGCTTTCTTTCCTGTTTGGGACTTTCTCTCTAGGAAGAGACCCATGTTGTCTCTGTATGGGAGGGCAATGGATCTGCTGAAGAGAGGCTCCTCAATCCCCAGCAACTCCCGCACGTGTCGTGAAATTTCCTGAAATACAAGATAAAATACCACAAATTCTCATTTCACAGGGCAACAGCTAAAACTATCCGTTCTGTGTCAGAGCAGCAGGAAAAAGAACTGAATTTCTTAATTTTGGAACAGTTTCACACAAATTTTCAACACAAGAGGGATCTGAACCCATAAGCCCCACATGACATTGTAAAAGCAGAGCAGATCCCTTACTCTCCAGATTTACTGTGGGGGATGACATCACATCTGATCTCTTAGTGGCATAAGTAGCTCCACTTTCCACTTTCTTCTTTGCACTCGAAGAACAAACAAGTTACAGGTGAAAGAGCTGCAATCTCTCCTGCTTATTTCAAAATCATTGCTGTTTGTTAAGTTATAATGTCAACAACAGTCTAAACACAAGAGTAAAAACTAATTAGCAGTAACTCATGTTGCTCATTAAGAAAAGGATGAGTGACTGGCTGCCTGAGCCAGCTAGAGCTGGAGCTGTCAGTGAACAGAGCCTTGCTGTTATTTTTGAAGTCGCTTCTGAGAATGTAACCATCTGATTTGACTGAAGCTTCAAAATACAATTCTCAAGGTTTTACTGTTTTTCACAGTATTTGCTCAAAATATTCTCCCAACTTGGGCTTGACTCTGAGGAGTAGTGCCCTAGTTTCTGTGATAACAAAAGAACATCAGACTGGTATCTTTAGTGGTTTTGATATATAAAATACCAATACAGTGGGATTAAAACTAGAAGTAAAGTCACTTGTTCATGCTGCATAGCTTACACCTAATTAGCTGTGTAGTTCTCTACCAAATTGCCATTTCCCCTAAACTGCGGACAGTTTCTGTCTCACCGAGCTGATGCTATCACTTATTTCTATAGTAACTGTATCAGTTTCAACTGCTCACACCCTTTAGTTTATATTTCTTATTGGGAAGTGGTGGCCTTAACATTTCACCAGCTCTAATGCACACTTCCTGAAAGACTCTCAGGGCCATGTCCTGCAGAGCTCTGCATGCTTGGATTCCATCACAGAAAAGTTCTTTAAAACACAAATAACTGGCAGGATAAGGCATGACCTTCAAGAACACCTAGGTTCCACTGAAGTCTCTGAAGTCCCAGTTTACTTGCAAGCTTTGGAAAACATCACAGTCTCATTTCCAAGTTTGCTGCACTGTGATGGCTATCACTTATTCTGAGGAATTTCAGTTCCTACAGGAGGAAGGTCACAGTTGGTATCTTTAATCCATGGCTAAGTATTTCTCAACAGTTTCATTACCACCATACACAATCCCGATATCCCAACACGAGGGTGAGGCTTACAGAGGCTATAAAGTTTTTGCCACCTTTGGTAAGTACAAATGACTATGAAGGCTCTATCTGCTCGTACCTGAAATATTATTGAAGGGCTGCTCTCTGAAAAGCTAAGTGTTGTAAATTGATACCTTCCTCTCAAAGCAGCAGGCAAACTCATGGCACTAGTCAGTGGTTTCGGTGGCATATATTGTTTCAAACAGTTAAGATTGTGCAGCCACACAGAACAGTGGTGAAATAGCATTGTGGTGCTCAAGAATAAATCAAACTGTGCTAATACCCTAGTCATTGGAGCATAAAGATTTTTCTCTCTTCCAGGTTATTTAAACTTCTACCTGTGTCTTCTGGGGAAAGTAACATCAAATTATGATAAAAAACCCAGACAATTTGGCTCTGTAAATGCAGCCCCGAGTCCCTCTGAGGCTTCCACTGGGGAAGGGAAGAAGGGTTACAAAATTTAAGTCAACTTGTTGATTTTCTAAACTTTAAGGAAGCTCTGGATGGCTATACCACAACCCCCAAAGTCAGTTCTTAACCATCAGTGTTTGTTAGACAAAATATGCAGGTTTGAAAGGAAAATGGCCAAAACAAGGCCAAAGCAAAATGAGCGGCCCTTCTGCTGCTTGAGATCAGTGGCTCAACTGCTGCAGGTTAAATCTGACTAGATTTTCAAGAATTCTACAAATGACTAAGTGGAAAATTACTAAACAGAAATTCTGAGTGGTATCTAAAAAAGGTGTGTGCATCTTGCTAAGCAATTTTATGAGGCCAGGGAAGCAATATACACTTAAAGAAAAGCCAAGCACTCCTGGTGCACTTCTGGTGCCCTGGGTGCGGCCAGCTAAAGATCTGTACTTGAAAAGACTAAAATTGTGACTGTTTGGCTGAACAAGTTTGGTTGTCCAGTTCCAGGCTCACTCTTTGAACCAGTGATCTGCCTGGGCAGGCAGGCCATGGCCCAGCCTGCTTCCCAGCAGTAAGGGTCAGCGAGGGGGCTAAGGGAGCCCCGGGACCCACCGGGCGCACCTGCATGTGGCCGAAGTCCGTGACGCCCATGGCGGGCAGATTGGAGCAGTTGGCGAGGACGAGGCGGCGGCCGCTGATGCCGTTGGCCCTGAAGCATTCCTGGGCACGGGAGCGGAGGGAGAGGCGTGTCGCCTTCTGCCACTGCCGCCCCTTCTGCCGCTCACACACTCACACTCACACACACACACACCCCCAGAGCTCAGGGCCACCGGTGAAGGCGGCGCTCGGGGCGGGGGCAACCGCGCACCTCGTACTGGGGGAAGCCGAGGTGCGCCACCCACTCCGCCACCTCCTCGGCACTCCAGGTCAGAAAGGGACAGGTGGACCGCTCTGGCCCCTCGGACCCCGGGCGTGGCTCCATCAGCTTCTTCCCCAGGCCCCCAGGCGTCCTTTCGGGACCCGTTACCATGGTAACCGCCACTTCCCGGAGGCGCGCCCCGTTCTCCCTTCCGCCTCCCCCGCCCCCCAGCTCTGTCAGCCCGCAACGCCGCCCGCCCCCGCGGCTCTGCAGAACTACGGGCTGATTGGCTGCCTTGCCGAGGGGGGAGGCTGAGGGATGAGCACCAAGGCGCCACCACCTCCCTACTGCCGAGTTCACGCTCCCCCGCTCGGGTATTTCCGCCGCCCCGTCGGGTGTTTCCGCCGGGCCGGCCGCCGCGGTTCGGCGCCGCTCGGGTGTTTCCGCCGCCCCGTCGAGCCGTGCCCATGTCAGCCGCGCTCCCCGCCGCCGGCTCCCGCTCCGAGCCCCCGGGCGGCCGCGCCGCGCCCCGGGGCCCCGCAGGTACGGGCTGGGCGGGGGAAGGGGTGGCCCACGGGCTCGTGTTTTAGTGTTGGCCTTACGGGGAGGGTGCCGTGAGTTTGCTCTCCGTGGTGGGTTTCCTCTTTTCTCGCGGAGAAGCCGAATTTCCGTGCTGGCAGATCTCTGGGGTGGTTCTGTGCTCTCCGGTCGTACCCGTAGTACCGAGCTCCCCTGCGCCCCGGTGCCGGCACAGCTGCAGGGGAGCTCGGGGGGGAGCTGCAGGAGGAGTGCCCGGCGTTTTTCCCCCGCAGCGGGAATAGCGAGGATTGATGGAGGTTTGTGCTTTCCCCGGCAGAACAGACCCCGTCCCGCCTGAGCCCGGCTGCCTCCGCCGTGCCGTCTGTGCCGCGGGCGCGGGGCCCCGAGCGAGAGGTGCCTCCCCGCTCCAGCCGGCTCTTGCGAGCGTCCAGCGGCTCCGAGGGGCATCCTCGGGGACCTGCGACAGAAGGAACTTGTCTGTGCCCGCTTCGCTGCCTTAATGCAATCGGGCAGCAGGGCTGTGCAGCGTGTACCGCAGTCGTGTGGGGACAGAGCTTTCCCAGAGTTCAGGAGACTCGGGGGAAATAAGGAGCCATCTTTATAGACAGTCCTTTTAGCAGGGGCCTGGGAATTTCCATCTCGTCTGTGCCCTGTGGGAACCACTGCATGATTGCTTTTTCGAGGGCTTTGTCAGTTCAGTTTTACGTGATGAAATCTGGCCTTGTTGTGTCCTTCTGAAGTGGGGATTGGTGGTTCCTGAGTGAATCCTTCTTCTGAGAATGGGTCTGCACCAAAAACACGCATAGGTTTTTTGTTCTCCCTTTCCCAGGGTTGAGGCAATTAAAAATCTTTGTTCTGCAAGGTGCTAGATACAGCTCATAACACGAAAAACTGGTTGGCACAGCTTTTCGTTCCACAGCTGTGACCTTGTCAACATTTGAGTGCTGGCTGCAGTTTTTCCTCCTGTCAGTGTATTTTAAACATGAAACATTTATTTCACCTTCTCTTCTTATATTCTCTTTGTTGGTAGAAAATGAAGACTCAGCCCAAAAGACAGAGCCTCCAGATCAGCTAGTTGATTCTTTGGAGTCCAGTACTTCGCAGAGCGGGTAGGAAAATTCTTGTGTGTTGTGGCCCACGTGCATGACAATCTGTTTCACCCCTGTGACCTCTTCTGTACGGCAGTTTGTTCTGTGCAGGTAAAAGGAAGGGACTAGAGATTGAATTATCTACTTTGGGACAGTAAATACTGGAATGAGTATCAGAGGGCCTGTTCTTACAGGCTTTAAGGTTGTTTTAAAGCTTATGAGGTGTAGTTCATGGCTCAGCTATTCAAATCAGAGTCATTCAGCGTGAAAGGAACCCTGCAAGGTTTTGTAGTCTGTTGTAAGAGCTAGTAAACCTTCAGTTTTCTGTATTCCGTCTGAAGGATACTTTAATAATTGAGCATTCCCACTGTCTATAATTCTGATGGAGGCTGTGCAAGAAAACACCTTTTACTGTTTTCTTCATCCTTTGTTTTCTATGTCATGCCTTTAATGCTGCCTATCAACCCTGCTGTCAGATGTTTGGCTTATTGGTATCTGTTGGGCATGTGGCGTTTGTGACCAAGTAATTTCATTGGTTACAAGCACTTATACTATGCAGTGGAGTTTAATTTACCATTATATATTCGTTGTACAGGATTCAGAAATGTGTGAATTAATTACAGTAGGTAAACCACAGCTTCACTGAGAAAGATGGAAAAAAATCCAGGAAAGACAAACTACAACAAACTACCCTACTTACTAAGGGAGCAGTTTGATGTCATCTTGGCTTAGTGCTGATGACCTGTGTATCGGCCTTCTTGACTCTAAATGAGTTCTTCCATCTCCCTGTAATATCCTCTGTTTTTCTTTGAAAAGATCAATACAGACCATGAGCAAAGTGGCCATAGTAGATGATGGATACTTGTGGAAGTTACCTAATAAATTTATCTTAAATTAGATCTCCTTTGAAAGGGGTGGAAATGGTCCAGAAGGGTTGTGTGAGGAGGAATCAACTGAACTCTGTCTTTGTAGATCTGCCTGTAAAGCTTGTGTAGCTCTTTCTAATCTTTCAGTGAGACTCTTAGGTATCAGCTGTTAGCTCCTACGTTGAGGGAGATGTGTGCATCATCTATGACAGCAAGTGACCAAATAGCCCTTTTAGGTGAGTCCATGCAACTGCTAAACTAAGGAGCAAATAGGCTGGAAAATGACGGTATAGAAGTCTGAGAATTATTCTTTTAAAAATTATTCCCTCCAAGTGTCCCTTTTTTTCTTACCTTGTTCATCTGCTGCCATTTTCTGATCCTGAAATTCAGCTCGTTTGAGTTGTACTTACAGACCTTCTGATCTGTTATGCCAGTTCTAGGAAAGGAAATCACACTGTTGAGAGAATTTAAATAAAAAATGGCTATGTTTCTGTGCTGCCATGGGAATAATTTGGAAACAAAAGCCACATTTGCCCTGTTCATGTCTTCTCTGTGGATTCAGGAGGGAATGTCTGAATTGAGCTTGTGGTTTTGTTTTGGTTTTTTTTAACTCTTCCAAACTATACTGATAGTTTGCTTTCTTGCTAATGAGAATATTTCTCATTTCTGAAAGGAGACATTTGAGGAAAAGCATATATTTTCCATTACTGCTGTGTTCTCAGCTTTCTGATCCTTAAGACTAAAGCAGTTGACATTGGTTTTATAGTACTGTGAGAAGGTTTTGCTTTTCAAACGGGTAACTGTTTCTATTCTTATTTAATACTAGGTTGCTTCTCATATAAGTTTCACATATGTAATGAGAGCATTACAGAGGACGCTGCTGGCAACCATCTGAGTTCATTTGGGATGATAAGTCTTTCCTATTGAAAACGTGCAGCATTTTTTCAATATAATTTAGAGCAAAATTCTCAGCCAAGAATAAATGGAAAAGATGTTTCCTTTCTTGCCCATTCTTTTCCTGATGCATACCTTTCTTTTTGTTTTAACGTGTCCTATTGTTACATGCAGTACTTGGACCTCTTTGCTATTACTGTGCTGCCGTTGTATGTCTTACAGCTTGCTTATCTGTGGGGACTGTATTTGAATATGGCAGAGACACCTGGTTGCTCCCTGTATCTGTTGGACTTGCTATTGGAAAAGCATAATGAGCTACTTAAATAGATGGCATTCTCAGGATGGCTGTCAAAACTGTTTTGAGTTCTTTCATTGATCAGTTGAGCTCTGATGGAGTATGCAGATGTCATGCAGTAGCTGGCATCAAGGAAGTTGTCCTTTTTTGGGCAGAAAAGTTGCCGCTGATGTCTGCCCTTAGTACAGTGTTGGTAAGCTAGCATGCTGTGGGGTGAGTGCAGTGAATTTCTGCTGTTTAAAGGACAGTAAATAAGGAGTACTCCACGGAAGTTGCTCTCTCTGGCTCACATGGAAGATAGTCACGCAGAGATGGCAGGACTGGTGTGTTAAGGGTTCTTTGTGCAGTTGGCAGGTGCTGACCACAGAGGCTTGTTCCCTTCAGTTCATCTGAATTGGAGTTCCAGAGTGGAGTGATTCCTCTGCTGACAGTGCCCTGGGTGCAAGTGGTGAATTGTAGTGCTCTCTTTCTCCAAAAGGTCACAGATTAAATCACACCTGAGTGCCTGCACGACAGAGAATTCAAAGGAAGAAATTGACACTTCAGAGGACCAGGAAGTAGCTGAACTAGAAGACAAGCTGCCTGACAAAATCCATTCCCTCAAAAAGGTAGGTGGATGTTTCTTATGTCTGAAAGCAAGGACAAGAGGTGCAGTGGCAGTTCTCCCACCTTACTTTGGTGCTTAAGGCTATGGGACTGAGGCTTTAAGGATTATGTTAAGATAAAAGTAGTATTGACATAGATTAATTTTTTTTCTATACATTAGTGGGAAGTAAATGGTATTAGTCTGATTTGCAAAATCCATCTCGTGTGTTTGGCTACTTCTCGCTCCCTTACAGCCTTATAGCCTCTCTAAGGCTTCTAGGTAGTTCTCACTTTCTGCCTCTTATCTGGTGCTTCTGGGAATTCCCTTCTTGCAGATTTATGGAAGAGGAAACTGAAAGTCTTTTGTTTTTTTCTTGCAAGCAGCCAGTTTGTTTACATTACAAATAGAGTCAGGAAAACTTGTGCAAATGATACCCAGCTCAGGACCTGTGAGTTTGCATATATGAGGAGAGAGGCCCAGTAAACCAGACTTTTAACTAGGATGCAGCAATGACAGTTTGATTGTGGCTGTAGTCTAGAGCACACAGATCTGAAAGGTTCTCCCTGGAGAGATTATGTCTTAAGAATTCTTTCCAAGAGTAATCAGCAAAATCTATAAGGCTGTTGCTTTGTTGAGGGGTGACAACTCTGAAGCAGATGCAAAGATGTGCCTGCCCAAGGACTCCAAGGGAGGCCAAGGGGTGTTTAATTTGTGAGACTAATGCAGTATTTGACTTCAAAATTCATGATTTCGGTGCTGTGGGGGAAACAATGCCAAGAGGTGTCTTGGAGCCAGCCAGTTCTTTTACACTAACAGAAGCTTCTGCATATCTCACTTGGTTTCATAAAGATGCCTGAATTACTAATGAGTTGTTTAAAATCCAGCCAGAGACTTTTTAGCTAGAATGGTCTTTGTGACAATGTTTCTTACGTGCTTTGTGCAGGAAGCTGTTGTTTGGAAAACCAACTACCATGTACCTCAGGGAGTAGGGGATATAGTCATGATTCAGTCAGATCACACTGGTGCTGTGGATATCCTTTCAGCTGAGCTGGAGACTGCAGACCTTCTTGGGGAGCAGAGGAAAGGTGAGTCCTAAAAGCAAAACATTTGTTTTGGTTATTTTTTAAGTGCCTATCCTGGCTAGAGAAGAGCAGAGACTGTCTTGGAAACACTTCTAATTCCTGCTAGAAATTTGGGCTCCTGGCTAGCAAGTGGAAAAACTTCACATCCAGGGCTTCTGGGAGCAGAGGCCTTATCAGAAATAGCTTCACTGTTTTCAGATAATGGTTTGTCAGTAGTGAAAAGACAGGTGAGCCTATGATCTTTTCTCTTTTTTCAGCTCAGCCTCCCCCTCTTGCTGCACCCACCATGTGGACCACTGAGAAGATGAAGGAATTCAAAGCCAAGATGGGAAAGGAGAAGAATGGCCGAATGGTGGTGAAGCGAGGCGAAGTGGTGACAGTCCGTGTGCCAACCCACCCTGATGGGAAATGCATTTGCTGGGAGTTTGCTACAGATGACTATGACATTGGGTTTGGAGTTTATTTTGACTGGACCACGGTTACTAACACAGCCATTACTGTTCAGGTCAGTGAATCCAGCGATGAGGAGGATGAAGAGGAAGACGAGGAAATTGAAGGTTAGTTCAGATCTAATACAGGTTAATTTGTGATGCTTATTGCTATGCTGCTGAGAGTTCTGTCAGTTGCTATAATTTCCATCTACTTTGTTTACTCAACCCATTTGCTATCACTGCAGCCTTTTTGGTTCTTAGACTGTGATAAGAAAGCATTTAGCCCTTCCTACTTCAGCATATATCAGTAACTGTTTTCTCTAAAAGCATTCTTAAAATCGAGCACATTGAAAAATAAAATCAGAATTCACTCAGTCAATGTTTTGCTGATAAAAAGATTAAAGTCTCAAATTTTAACCTGACTGTTTTTCTTAGACTCTCAGACTGATAAATTTTTGGTAGAGTGGAGGCAAAAAGATTTTGTTTCTGGGTTGGGTTTTTTTGTTGGTCGGTTGGTTGGTGGTTTTTTGTTCTTTTTTTTTCCCTTGATACATCAGTAGCTCCTTCTGACTGCATTTGAAAGCATTGCTGCCCATGTCTTTGTACTTGTGAAACACCCAGCAATGTTGCCTCTTTTGTGACTTTAGTGTATGTGTGACCAGTGTAGCTGTGGGGTTGGTGTCTGAATTTTGCAGGCATCCAAAGAGGGGTAGGTTCCTGTATGAGGAATCCTTTTGGAGAAGTGAATTAAGGATATAGACCCAATGAGATTATAGATAAGAGCTTACCCTGCCTTTCTTCTGCTTCAAGGCTGTATCACTGGATTGCTGTTATGTGTATAAAAGCAGTGAGGTGTCTAAAATGTAAGTTCAGGGAGAGGAGACCAAGCTGGCAGGCAAGTGAATACTCTCCCATCAGTATTCCTAAAAGAACTGCTTCTTGGTATGTCCTTTGTTATGATAAGGAAGACTGGACTTTGTGGGAATTATTTGCAGAAAGGTCAGAGGAGACACTGTAGGTAATGCTGTCATAGTTAGCCTTCCATGTGGCTGCATGTCTGTGCTGCATTCCAGCCTTGTTGGTCTTTTTCTGGACAACCTAGTGGCTTAACAGGTTCTGGCCTACTTACTTGTCTCCTCTCTCCACTCAGGACTCTCCCCTGCTGGTGATGTGGAAAGGGGCTCCAAAAGCTATCTGCGGAACCGCTATGGAGAGATCATGCCTGTGTATCGGAGGAACAGCCATCGGGAGGTGCAGGCAGGCAGCCATGAGTACCCAGGCGAGGGCATCTATCTGCTGAAATTTGATAACTCATACTCTCTCCTCCGCAATAAGACTCTGTTCTTTCATGTCTATTACACGAGCTGAAGAAAGGGGAAGGGGCAGGGATGGCAGGCAGGTAATGGTGAGTGTAGCAGGCTGCCACCCAGCCCTGGTACTGCCTGATGGACTCTGCTGTGTGACAGAACCAAGGCACAGTTCTTACAGCTCCTCTTCAGACATGAACTGGTTTCTTCCCACACCCTTCTTCCCCACTATCCCAGGGGAGAAAGGTAGTTGTGGCTGCTTGGTTGTTCCCAGGCAGCTGCTCTTTCTCTAAGTCTTTGAGAGGTCTGCTCTGTGTAGGCATTGGGCTTGGCCTTCACATCACAGCCGGTAATTGTCCAGGAGCCAGGTTCAGGTGGCCACGGTTCTGATCTTTTGTGCTGGTACAAAATGAAGTGAAACTAATCTGTTACTGTTTTGTGAATAACTTTTCCAACTCTCCTGCTGCATCTGCATCACTAGAGGGCAGCTGTCAGCTGCAATGAGCCAAAAGCACAGCTGGCTGGTCACCTAGCCAGGGTAACCCACCACCACTACAGTCACCAGCAGTCAGAGCTTCCTTCACTCACACGAGTGGGGGTGCAGCTGGCCAGCAGCTCCAGTGGCTTGGCAGTGCTATAAAAGGTGAGCCTTACATGGCAAATGGTGTTCAAATGATGTTTGAACAGGGTGCATACCTAGTAGTCCATAAGAAGGTTTTCCTACAGGTTAAGAATCGGATGGTATATTTGTTAACTTTGTAGGGATATGTAGATGATTAAAACTTTGGTGACTACCAAAAGTTTTTTCTCTAATCCACATGTGAAGCAGAATAAATACAAAATGGTTGGAATACAACCAATAAATATACAGGAAATGTTTCATAGTAGCAGCATGCTGGTTCACTGGTATTACAACCATATGTAGCAAGGTTCCCCAGAGAAATGTAGCTTGTCAGCTGCTATTGCAATTGCAAAAGTATTGTTAGGAAGTTCCTTGTCATGTTTTGGTGACTCATGATGGTACTAGTGATCACTTTCTGCTCAAGTACTGGCAGAGTTGAACAAGGAAGAAGTTAAATCCATCAGTGATGAATTTTAAAATATATTTATCAGTAACTGTTGTTTATTTTAATACTTTTAACATGAAATCATTCTCTTTTCTAAGAATACCGCTGTATTTACATTTTAATACCTCTTTGAAGAGACACAAAATGGCTGTTTGCGTGGTGATACTAGTAGAGTTCTGAGTTTTATTTTCAAATCGTCCAGGTAAAGCACCTGTACTTGGTCCATTCCTTCTGTTGAGAGGGAATGATGGACAAAATTATTTTGGGGTAATTAAAGCCAAAGATTTTGCTCTCATAGGAAGGCCTGCATATTTCCTATGAAGGGTATATTGTAATTCTGTGCAATTTGCTCCACATTCAAGCTCGCTCTTTAAACTATCTGCTGACTTATTCACTGCCCCAGAGCACTTATTAGGTCAAAATGATAAGAGAAACAGACTATAGTAGAGTAGCCCAAACTGGAAGGAGAAGGAGTAGTAATGCAAAGAGCCACTGTGCTCCAAGAAGTGCTTTCTCAGTGAGCAGGCAAGGATCAGAGTTGGTCAGGGTAAGGAGAAGAGTTGTTGCTGCTTTGAGCCCTGAGATGAGCAGAAAACAGCCCTCTCTTTCAAAAGAGAGAGCATGTGCTCCTGGGTTGGGGGGAACTGCAAAGCTGCCTTACTTAAGCATGGGAAGCACAGGACAGTCTTGCAGGGAGACAGAACAGGAGGGCTTGGTGTCAGTCAGAGCAAGATGCTCTTTGATTCAGGAACTTGGAGAGGGCTCTTCCTTCCTTTAGCCTTTCTTGGATGAAATGAAGGACCATCCTGTGGCCTTTGTACAGCACTTGAATCATGCCTGAGCAACTTAGGGAAGGTGTTCTTTTTTTTTTCCCCATCTTTTGTCTATCAAGTTCCTAGATGTTACAGATGGAGTGATGCTCTTCACTTGTACAGAGAAGTAGCAGTATGTTTGTTGATATAAACCAGTGATTTAACACTGTTTGATCGTTTGTGTTTTGTGTGTATAGACTGGGGAATGAGAGGCTGGAGAGCAGCACTGCAGAAAGGGACCTGGGGGTCCTGGTCGATGGCAAGTTGAATATGAGTCAGCAGTGCCCTGGCAGCCAGAAGGGCCAACTGTGTCCTGGGGGGCATCACACAAAGCATTGCCAGCCGGTCAAGAGAGGGGATTGTCCAGCTCTGCTCTGCACTGAGGCAGCCTCACCTTGAGTATTGTGGCAGTTTTGGGTGCCGCAATATAAAAAAGACACTAAGCTCTTAGAGAGCATCCAAAGGAGGGCAGTGGAGATGCTGAAGGGCCTTGAGGGGAAGCTGTATGAGGAGCAGCTGTTCAGCCTGGAGGAGACCTCATTGTGGTCTTCAGTATCCTCATGAGGGGAAGCAGGGGGGCAGGTACCGATCTCTTCACTCTCATGACCAGTGACAGGAATCTTGCAGTAGAGCAGCAGATTAATAATTTTCTTTAAATAGATGATATAGGAAGTAAAAGATATCAACAACATGAGAATAGCAAGTTTATTTAGTAAGGCCTTTAAAAACAGAAGCCAGTGAAAATAAGGCCACAGTGCTGGAATTAACTGTGCCGAGTTAGCAGGAGATGGGACTATACTTTTCCAGCTTCAGTGAGTCTTAGGAGAAACAGGGAAAAGGACTTGGACCCTCAAAGCTTACAAATTATGGTCTCTCTGCATCAGATACATGCTGTAACATTAGCTGATGAAACAGAAAAAGCTGAGGAAGTACCATAATTCACATTCAGACAGAAATTACAAAAATTCTCAAAAACCCCAGGTTCTTTAGGCCTTTAGATGGCCTAAATTTAAATAACTTGTTTTAAGAAGTGAGATTTTTTTCATGGGCTGTTTTATAAAAGGAATAAACACTTTATTAAAAGTTTATTGAAATGGTAATTGCTAATAAAATCTGAGTTACCAAAACCTCTAGAAGCACTATAAATATAGGAGCACTTTCATTGTATTTTGCACAACTATTCCTACCACTGTAGTAAAATAATTCCTTGAAAAGCTTATAACCAATCTGACTCCAGCAGTAGCACTTAAGTAGTTAGAAGGCATTTCTGCTGCTCAGGCACCTGAGTTACCCATCATGTTCTGCAAGCGACAGTATCTTTGCACAGCAGCTTCTGGTCTAAGAGGGACTTTATTTAAAAAAGCACATCACAAGCAAAAATGTTTGGGGATTTTTCTTCCTCCTCCTCTCCTCCCACTTTTTAAAGTATAGGTTTGTGAATAATGAACGTTACTGATTAAAAATGTGACCAAGAGATTCATGAAGCATCATTCAGACAGCAAGACATCTGTCATGTCAGCCACGTCACACGGCTCACATAGGTAGGGTCCAAAATAATTCGACAGACAAAGGCAGGACTCTGACAGGAACATTAGAATTGACCGGAACATGACTGCAGTGTGCAACTCCTTGGTTACTTCCTGAGTACAGTACATCATTGCCACACCAAGCACTACGTGCAGCAGTAACTGGAGTGTGCCAGGTTCTCCCCAGTCGATGATATTCTCATGGCTTACCAAACCCACCCCCTCTCCCTCCTCATTGTGTTCAGGTCAGTGCTGTGAACCAGGTGTAACCATCTCCTGCACACACAGCCCCACAGAGATAGCACAGCAGGGACAGACACTGCTGGTATGGGCATATTCTGCTTTGCTTCAGGAACAACATTTATATTGGGAATGAGGTGCTGTAGTTTATGTACAGCACTGGCACAGTTAGCTAAGAAATGCAAAGGTGTCAGCCAAATGATGTGGACATGGGGTCCATCCACATGGGATCCACCTGCACTGGGATCCATCCACACGGAAAGATGGGGCAAGACTATTTACCAGAGCGTGTAGTGACAGGACAAGGGAGAATGGGTTCAAAATGAAAGAGAGTAGGTTTAGATTAAATATTGGGAAAAAATTTTTTACTGTGAGCAGGTTGCCCAGGGAAGCTGCAGATGCCCCATCCCTAGAGGTGTTCAAGGCCAGATTGGATAGGGTTCTGAGCAATCTGGTCTAGTTGAAAATGTCTCTGCCCACAGAAGGGCGGTTGGAACTAAATGATCTTCAAGGTTCCCTCCCAACCCAAGCCATTATATGATTCTATGAGTAAATGTGACAATACTTTAACAAGATTTGATGGCAAGGTATACTTAATTGTATACTGCATAGAGGATAGGATCAGACAAAACTCTCAAGAGACCCTCTGCTGAGTCATGAGGTTGAGAAAGGACCCCCTGGCTTTTTAAACTCCTTTCTTGAGGGCAGTTTAGGTGTGGCTGGATCCAGACTTCGTCCCTGATTTGGCCAGTGGGTATCTAAAGGATTTTATTTGCACAGTCAATTCTGTATCTCAGCTAAGGTTTCGAAGTTTAGCATGCTATTAAGCACTTAGTGAGAATCTATTACAACAAGGAATATCTCATCATCAAGTAGTTAACCCTAAGAGGCATCCCTACTCAAGTGGAGATCCTGGTGTACAGCCTACTGCCATGTAGGAGAGTGTAACAGGCTTTGGGCTGTTCACTATTTATAGAGTAAGATGTTTGACTTACAGTCATATTTGAATACAAGCTATGTTTTGGGTTGGCTTGTGCTCAACTAGCCCTTAGCTGTTGAGCAAGACTCACGGCCCTGACCAGTTGTTCATACCTGTCTTCTCAGAGTCCAACCAACTTAAGCCAGATACAGCCATCACGACCACCGCTGGTGGCTATTGGTCAAGCAGACAAAGTGTGAGGGGAGAGCACACTGCCACACCAGGCATTAAACAGAAGAAGATGAAAAAGACCCATCAGTCTGACCACTGCCCTATTCAGTGGTTGCCTTTGGTCCTTTGCTGTGAGATCTGCAGAACTCTCTGTGCACTTGCTAGTTAGTGTATGATGCACTATCTGGGCAGCTACTCCACTTTCTAATTAGGATTTATTTATGATGAAGGGAACTCTGACCTGTATGTACATTAGATATTCCACAATTATTGATCCGCAGCTGCACAGCTCGTTGCAGGCTATTGGGTTATCTCCACTAAAAACTCTTTATGTTGTGACCTCCCTGTTGCCAATTCACAGCTACTTCCCCCTCCTGTCTGTCTGTTGCTCAAATTAAGGTTTGAAATATATTTTGTCGTGTTGTAAGAAATTAATAAGGCCTCCTTACAACCAATTTTGTTCACTCACTGACACGTGCCAGTTTTCAAGCCATTAGTTAATGGTTTTTGTTAAGATAAGTTGCACTGTAGATGGCAAACCTATTGCTCAGTTGTTGCTTTTTGAAGTGTGGGCCTACCTTTAATAAGGCTCAGGTCACTTTTTTTTTTAACTGTGCCCATCTACCTGGTCTCACTGACTTAAGCCCAAAAGCAGCATTGAATTGGAATGTTGTCTCAATCAGTATGTGCCCGGTCTGCAATGCAATGTGTCCACAGTCAGGCCTGCTGCAGTAGAACTGAAAGCGTTCAGTGTGTGTTGTTTGACTGCTTAAGTTTACCAGAAGTACCTGATATCTGTTATGAACACAAGATAATTTTAGGAACATTTCCTCTGCATG
This sequence comes from Pyrocephalus nanus, assembly GCA_038380795.1. Lineage (NCBI taxonomy): Eukaryota > Metazoa > Chordata > Aves > Passeriformes > Tyrannidae > Pyrocephalus > Pyrocephalus nanus. The sequence goes on along the minus strand of CM076265.1, from coordinate 41,419,694 downwards.
GAAGATGGAAAGGAAATGGAAGCTGCACAGTTGTCCAGGATAATTCCTCTTTTTTGTTTATTTTCTTTAATCTCCACATTACAGAATTTTCTCAGGTATTCAGGTAGCATTCATTATCCAAGTGACAACTCCTCTTTGGAATGGACACAGTCTTTATTAATTCTTTGATAAATCCAATAGCTTGGCTGTGTAGATAGTGATTAACAGCAGCCATTCCCATTCAAAATTAAACCCATAGTTGTTTCAAAGTAATCTTATTTTTTATGCATCGTTTTTTCAGTTTGGTGTATTTCCCAGATTTGTATTCAACCCTGCTAGCTGGCTTAGGCAGTTATGGAAACCCTTCTTATTTTAAATAGAGAACTTTCTTTCTAGACCTTGAGTCTAGAAAGAAAAATAAATTAAAAATGCAGTTGCACTTCAGAGAGGGAAATTGATCCTCAGGAAACAAAAATTTCTTCTTTGATGTTGTGGAAGGAAAATTTCAGATACATTTTTTAAAATATGTTTCTTCTTTCTGTAATTGTGTGTAGAAATTCAGAAAGCTAAATCGAGGAAGGAGCTTCTTTTGCATTTTGGGTTTGCTTTTGTGAAAACACAAAAATATTTTCCATTTTGTTTTGAATATAATTTAGATCTAAATAAAATTTACATGTCCAGCCAAAGATATAAGACAGTTCTGTAGTAAAGGACTTGTATAAAAAGTAGCTTGCATAATTGCTTAGTTGTAATAATGGTAACAGTCTCTTGGGGTTTTTTATGTCAGAAAAGATAATAAGCTCTGTTGTTTTCTCTGTTTTTTCGCTTTAGGTGAAATGTAGCATCAGGAGTTTAAAATATATGTGTTTTACTGAGGATATAGACTTAAATTGCTTAAATCAGGGACCATTAGTACTGATTACATTTACTCAGACTCTTTGGAAGCCTGTGATACATGTTCTCCTGACATAGGCTTGTAGCAAATTAATGCTTGGGACCCATTTAAATACCCGAACAGGTAAGATGAAAACGCGTAAGAGAAAGAGCTTAGTTGCCTGACTTCAGGTGCTCAGAAAGCAGAGTTAGTATGCACCGAGTCTAGAAGGCAGCCACATGCCTTTCTTTGTGGCTCTACCCCGTGTGCTTGTCTCCTTGTAACCTTTTGTGCATGTGACCTCCATCTATGGCCTGCAGTGGATCAGTTACCACCGTGCTGGTCCTGGTGAGTAGGGTTTGAGATGCACCTTGTTACATGTCTACTTGCTGAAAGACTGACTTGTTCTTGTGGGGAATTAGGTAGAAAATTAATCCCTAAATGAGTTCACTTTTATCCCCACTGCTTACACCCTCCTTCTTGTCTCACTACCCCTACTAAAGCCACTCTACAGAGGATTTATCACAAGGTGCCTTAGGAACAAGGAGCATGTCTGAAATCAGTCATAGGTGTCATTAATCCAAGGGATCTTCTCATTTCTCTGCCCATTTGGGTAGCGGGGAGGCACTTCCTAAGGTCAGGCAAGGAGAGCCCCTGTGGACTGATGCTGGAGATCTAAGCTGTTCGTTGACTGCCTTGTTGCTGTAAGATAAGTAGTTCAATGGTATTTGAGTTTCCTGGCACCATATGTTCTTTGCCTTTTAACATCATATGCTGCTGTCTAGGAACACCAGAGGACTACTCCTTTTGATGCTAAATCCAAGGACCAGAGGAACACTAGATAGACATAGAAAAATGTTCCTTGTGGCTATTCATCATTTTCTCTAAAAGAAAATTATGTCAGAATCCAGTGTTGTGAGTGGTGTGTGCTCATGCATATTGAGGCTGGATAAGAGACCAAAGCAACAAAGTTGGGGGTTTTTTGGTGTTTTGTTGTTGTTTTTTTTTCCCCTTCTAGAAGTGTGAAAGAAAAGATTGTTTCTCCTTTTCTCATATCTGGGGAAATATTTGATGTGACAGTGTCATGTAAGTGATGTAGACAAATGAGAACTTCCTAACTGTCAGAATGAAAAACTGGGAGCTGATTGTGTTAAATGCATTGGCTAATTAGACTATGAAAGAAGCTAAGAGTTTAGCAGGAGTCAAAGTGCTACATCATTTACTTAAATAAATTGATTGGCAGTAAATACCAACTAAATAAAGTTTTAGAAGAATTCAAATGTATATTGCAAGGAGGAGAATTTTCTGTGGGGATATTCCACATTTGCCTGGAAAGAGTCTCTGGCTGCTACTTCTAAACCAATGATGCTGTTGCAGCTGAAGATACAGCATCAGTCCAGGTGAATGGTGGATCTGACTCCCTTTGGCTTTTCTACAATCCATTCTGGATTTTGCATGTTGCCTTCTGAGAAGCATAATACAAGAAATGTACCCTTTATTGGGCAGGGAGAGAGGAAGAATTCTGTAATCCGTCAGTGAGGGATATCTGTTTTAAGCCCATCTGGACTGGTGAGTCAAGTCCCTTGGGCAAGAAGCAGAATGCCAGCCACAAAGGACCAGAGCTAAGGAGGGCTTGCCAAGTACTGACCTTGAAGTTTAGGAGCTACATTTGGAAATTATAAATAGCTGGAGATGGTCTCCCTGCAACCTCCAGGATGCCTTGGTGACTGCCCTCCTCAGAGGGAAGCAGGCTGCCCTCCAGTCACAGCTCCAAGCCTCTATCATAGTCCTTCAATGGCGAGTATCTTGTAGCTGGTCATACCTTTTTCAGACCTGCGTTCTTGTGAACTGTGATGGCTGTCTGTCAGTCCTTATCTATGCGATGCGGATATTTTTGATGTCCTGTGTTTTCAAAATTGAGTGCTAACCAATTGCTTTTCATAGGCTCCCAAGGTGTGAGTTTTAAATAGAGAAGAGAATATTTTAACAAAATATAGCACTGGACCTCTTGCCACAGAGCATATATGAAGACTATATTTATAATATGCTTTCCTTCCACACTTGGTTTGTATTGTTTATATTTGATGTGTTGTGGTTGATTTGTAATAATATATTGAAACTTATTCCCTTGAAATAAACTTTTCACTATGCAACCAAGAACTTTGTCTTCTGTTTAAAGCAAGTGAATATCTTGATTTGAAAAACTGAGCTACAGACTTTCCAATAAAACAAGAATACAATTAAACTTAGTTTTATGAGCAAAGAAGAGGCAAATACTCAAAATGTACTTTGCAGTATACGGGGCATTCTGGTTGCAAATGGATAGGAAAATGCTCTGTTGTCAGCTGGTGATGATGACTCCAGCCAGGAAATATTTTGTCCTGTTAAAATGACTTGCTGGGATATTTGTCTTGTAAATCTTCAAATTCTTTGCAATGCTTGCGATTGTACTGAATGCTTGAAGAATTGGAGAGGAAAAGCAAGTAGCCAAGCTCATGAGCACAGATAGAGTTTGAATATTTTACTCTCCAGTGCTTCATACTGGTACTTGTCAAATCCATTTGCAGAGATCCCCTATAAGTAGCTCTTCTATTACTTCAACTTTCAATCTGAAGAGCTAAAAACATCTCTTCAGTTACCAGATACACATTGAGTTGTCAAGACAAAAGTGTTTGCCCTTCATAGCTCCTCACAGCTGCTTTGGTCATCAACTTTATCATACTACAAAGATTATATTTACATGTACTGAAGGAAGCATTTGCTGGTCAAAATGAGGAATGATGCCTGCAGCCAGACTAATCCTTTCTCACCTATCTCATTATGAAGTTTAGCAGGACAAGTGCTGCGGGGATTCAGTTGTCCCAGTTCTAGTCCAGTGTTTCTGTGGAGCACTTTTATAAAATAATTGATGGGCAAGAGCAATCATAAAATGAGTTGATCAAAGGGATAGATGGTTCTGTGAAGTTAAAGATGTTTCATTGTGTTTTAAGATCACTAAAGAGAAACACTGCTACAGCTCCTTGATCCCCCTGCACTTATTATGCATCCCTATCCTTGTGTTTGGGTCAGGCATATCAGCAAGAGGAAAAGTAAGGAAAACAGTGGGGATGCAGGGAAGTGATACATTAGTTCTTTTTGCTCCACACTCCGTAATTTTTGTAGTTGGGCTGCAGCAGAAATGCTCTGATAATGAGCTGCTCAGCAAAGGCCTTGCAGCAGGCTTTGTTGGCCTTGCCAGGGAGGCAACTCTTCCCTGATTCAGCTGCATAGGAAGAATATTGTTCTTTTGCTGTTGAAGTCTTGCATTGCCTTTAGTGGTGTTTGATTGTCAACAGCAGTTTTCAGCTCAGCAGAGCTACCCATTGCTAGACAGGTGGTATCAGATACACAATGGAGTCTCTATAGTAATACATACACACACATGTAATTATTGTTTAAGGAGTATCTGCCACTATCCTGCCTTGCATTGATAGGAACCCTAATTGCCAAGTGAAAGAAGCAAGGTTCACATCTGCTCCTTTTTTGTGAAGGTTTCAAGAAATGTGTACAGATATTATCATTTAGGAATCAGCAAGCAAATTATCCCTCTCTGGAAACGGACACATGGCTTGGGCTCTAGAAATGTTGAATGTCTGGAGCACAAGCCCTATGAGGAACGGCTAAGGGAGCTGTGGTTGGTCGGCATGCAGAAGAGGAGGTTTAAGGGAGACTTTATCGCTGTCTACAACTACCTGAAAGCAGATAAATTGTAGCCAGGTGGGAGTCAGCCTCTTCTCCCAAGCAACCAATGACAGGAAGAGGGGACATAATGTTAAACTGCACCAGGGGAGGTTCAGATTGGACATTAAGAGGAGTTTCTTCACAGGCAAGGTGACTAGATATTGGAGTGGGCTGCCCAGGGTGGTGGTCAAGTCCCTGGAGGTGTTTTAAGGGAAGACTGGACCTGGTGCTTAGGGCCATGGTCTAGTTGACAGGGTGGTGTTCGGTCATAGGTTGGACTCGATAATCTCAGAGATCTTTTCCAACCTAACTGATTCAATAATGGGTATATCTGATACAAAGGCAGGGGTGGGCCCGGCTTCGGAGCGCCAGAAGCCAGTCCTGCTCCCCCGACCGCCTCCTTGCTTGCCAAGGCTGCCTCCGGCACCGCCGTGAGCGGGGACGGCCTTGGCCTTGCTCTCGGCCCGGGGCTGGGGCGCTCCCAACACCCGCCGAGACGGCGCGGGCAGGGCGGGCCCGCCGGGCCCCTCTGCAGCTGTGGGGATGGGGCGGGGAAGGCCGGGGCCACCCCCGCTGCCCCGCTCCGCCTTAAGGCGGTCCTGGCAGCCCCTGCCCTGCCCGCCGCGATGCTGCCCGCCCGCCGCCGGGGCCGGCTGGGGCACGCGGACCGCGCTCTGCGGGGCGGCCTCGCCTTTTACGTGGTGTGGGCGCTGCGGGAGCCGCCGCGGCGCCTTGGCAGGTGCGGCCCGGTCCGGCCCGGGGGCTGCAAGCAGCAGTGGGGCCGACGCGGCCCGGTCTCTGCCAGGGTGGGCTCCCCCGAGGCCGGGGGCACCTGCACGCCTGGCCTTGGCCCTGGTGCCTGGAGCTGCCCCTGCCCGCACGGCTGCGCTGCCCCAGCTCCTGGCGGCGCTCGCTTCCCAGTCTACCAGTTGTTTCTGTCATGGTTTCATCTTCAAATGACACAAGCCCTCTCTTTTTGCTGTTTCTGGGCATAAGTGTGTTTTTAGGCCTATTAATGCCTTTTTTTTTTTTTTTTTAAACTTCCATTTTACTCCTTGATGATTATATCTGTTGTTTTTCTTCCCTCGCAGCCAGTCCAGCAAGATGGGTTTCCAGGCTTGGCTGCCCCTGCCGTTGCCAAAGCAGCTGGTGGTGTTCAGCCTGGGAGACTGGAGCTGTTACTCTCCAGACACGAGCATTGCAGTGGACTTGCTGGTGTCCCCAGGCGTCACACCACAGCACATTGGCATGCTGGAGCCCACACGCAGGTTATGGCAGGAGCTGCTGGGATGTCAAGAAGGGCATGCTGGAAAAGCTTCTGATCTCTGGTGCTGCCTGCTTCTGCTGGTGTAGTCCCAAAGCTGCCTGCTGGTCCTCCACCATAGTGTTTCTCTCTAGTGATGCTTTCAGGGTTGGATCTTTTTGGGCTTTGGGCTCTTACTATCTAGTGTAGGAGGAGGAATTTTGCCCTGGTCAGTGTCAGTTTTGGGCTGAAAACCTGTGGTGGTCCCTTGTGCAGGTCTCTGGTGTGGGAAGATGATTGGAGAATGGATATTTTCATGGCCTCATTGAAAGAGATGGACAAAGGCAATCCTGTGAGGCTTATCCTGACTGTCAATGGACAGGTAAAACAATTGACATTCTCCTCTCCTCCTGCCTGGGATCCCAATTGTTACCACTTTTGAGCCACAGAATTTCCTGTCCTGTGCTCTCCTTTTCCTTCTCTTTGCTACTCCGAGTTAGAGCTGACAAATGTGGATCTGAGTGCAAGCCCTCTATGATGCTGCAGGCCTACCCTCTCTAAACACAGCTTTTCCAGAACACCTACGCTGGCAGGAGACTGGCAGCAGAGAGCAGTTCACTTCCAGTTCCACTCTTTTCTGAGTCTATGGTACTTACACAGTTGTTTTACCTTGTACTGAAGCCCTTGGACTTAGCATATTGTAGTCCCTGGCTTTCCTTTTCCTTGTTTATTCTATTGGCCTGGGAGATGAAATGTGGGCTATACCACTGCAGGGGATCAGTGCCTTGCAAGACATCTTTTTGCCCACCCTTTGTGGTTGGAGGCTGGCACAGTTGCTATGTCTTTTTATTTTCTCACTTTTTCTGCCACAGCTGCTCCGAGGTGTCTCCAGCAGTACACCTGTCCACCCCTTCCTTGTCCCAGAGACTACCCAGTCACCAGTGCTTCCAGCAGATGACAGACCTGTTGGCCAGGACCTACAGGATCCAATTGTGGTATGTGTATCCTGGCACCTTCCTCTTATTATTTCTTATTATTCTTCTTATTATTATTATTTCACCTTCTCCTTAGTAACTTCCCCCTCGCCAGTGGCCATTCACTTGATGTCTAGCAGAAACATTTGTTGCCACTCTTTTGAATAGACGTGGCTAAGCAAGTTTTGGAGCCAAAGATTCACTTGTGCTAGAGGTATTCTTCATTGAAATTACTTTGGAAAGGTTGAATTTAATTGTGCTTGGTGGGATCATTGATCAGCCTGTTTACTATTGGCACAGAGGGCCTTTTTGCCTTTCCAGTTGCCTTGTTCACCTGTGCCCAGCAGCCTAAAAGTGGACCACAGCACACAGCAGCAGGTAGCTGCATTGCTCAGCATCTGTTTGGCAGCTAATACTGGCATGCTGGCCCTTAGAACTCAATGGGAAGATGAGCCTGAAAACAAGCACCACGTGAAACTCATCTATGGCCCAGTAACAGACAATTCACAGTAGCCTCAGGTCTTCAGAGCTGATTTCACTGGGACTCTTGTCACAGGTTAAGAGCCAGAGCTCAGAGGTAGCTGCTAGAGGATCCAGGCCTGGGAGGAAGGATGTCCATGTGCCACTGAGGGCCTTGGTAGTACCCTATGCCCTGAAGCCATCATCTGGCAAGGTGGAATCCAGTGAGACTTGGAGGAAGAGTCCTGTCCAAGGACCACCAAGAGTCCACTCCAAGAGGCCCAGGAAAGTTTTATTTGAACCCACAGCATCTGAGAGAGATCTTGATGAAGAAGGTAACTCTGGTAGCTTCCAGCTTTATTTTACAGATCTTGTCTGAATGATCTGTCAATGCTGCTGGGCTGCAACTTCCCCCTCCACTTCTCTTTATACCTCCAAGGCATGAGGGCTTGGCTGTGTTGGCTTGCAAATGCTGAGAATTTATTCCTGGATCAACTGCTTGATGAATTTTTACCTATCGGGAAAAGGCCAGAAATAAAACATGGGATATTTGTAGTGTCAACACTTTGTACTGTGACACAATATGCCTATCTCTTCATACAAGTAAAAAAGTTTTATAAATGAAGGCGAGTATCATTAGCCTTGTGTCACAAAAGAGTAAATTGAGGCACAAGAAAGTTACCTAATGTGATGTCCTGTAACATCTCCATTAGTCTGTTTGTTTCCCTTCTAACAGCATGCCACTTGGTCCATAGAAGACATTGCTTATTATTACAGTATGGAGATTATGAAAAGGAATATATATATAATTAATATAATTGTACTGACTTTTCAGTAGTGAGCAGGTAACTGCCAAGGGGTTTGGAAACAAAACCTTAGGCTTCTGGAGTGTGAATTCCATGTCAGCTCCAGGGTGTGACCAAGTTTACATGTTTGACAATAACTCAGTGGTACCCATGTGAAATGACTTATTGGGACTTGGCTTGCTTCTGACAAAGGCAAAAATAGCTCCATCCTTCCACTGCAGGCAGTGTGAGAAAGGGGAAATGAACTTCCATCAGAGGGGTAAAATGCAATGGTGACAGCATGATGGCAGTTGAAAGAAGTGTGTCCTACTCTTACCTGTTTTGGGGATTTCTTTTGATGAGACTTTCTTCATGATTCTTGATTTTGCACCTTGTTTGTTGCAGTGAGGTAGTTTTGTGCTGGGGGTTGGAGAAAGGAAAGTCAAAGGGCTCTGAAACTGAAGATGAGCACTTTTCATAGTATGTCTGCTGGCTGCTTTCTTTATGATGCTATCTCTGTGTTCCCTCTGCAGATCTGGCTGTGAAGGAGTTGCAAGGTGAGGATTTGGTTCCTATTGAAGTTTGTCTCTTCAGTCACTCGGTGATGCTAGTCCTTCCCTTTAACATCAACAACCTCTCATGCTTTGTCCTGTATCTCCCCAGTGATCAAGGGCAACAAGTATGTTATGTGTATACTGTTCCTCTCTATGCAGCTGCCATCAGTATAGGTGCTTCTAGTACTATCAGGCTCTCCAATATGCTTCTGTAGCCCCTCTGAATCTCAGGAACACCTCTGGGTGCATAGCCTTTTGAGGAAAAGGGTAAGATGTGGAATAGACTTTGATTAAAAGGTGCTATTTTAGCTTGCTCAGCCAACTGCAAGAGCCTGGGAGAGCAAAGGAGGAGGAACAGAGCAGCATGAGGAATATCTCTGGAAGCATCTCCAAGATTCTGCTTGTTCTATCTTGGGCACTAATAAGCTGTCTGTGAATAGCCCTCCATTACAAGGAGTAACACAAGGGATAGCACAACTGGGATATCACTTCTGGGGATGAGTAATCAATGGACATCCAAGCCTGTCTGAAGTGGAAGCCTTGTATGCATCCTACATCCAGCCACTCTTTGTTCACAATGTCGCTCCTAGTACAGCAATTATTCTCCTGAGCCAACTGAAAAGGTTCCTCAGGGAGCTATGTCTTTTGCCACTGCAGAGGGAAGGGACTGGGGCCCTTGCCTTCCCACTTCCTTCTAAGCATTTAGCTGTCTTGTTCTCCCCAGCAGGGAAGGCAGCTGATGGTGTCTTATGTCACTCTGCTCACAGCCCTGTGCTCTCCTCTCCTCAGGCAGTCCCAGCCCTCGGTGGTGCCATGCCATGTGCCTCAGTGACCTGGGGACAGCTGTTCTGATTGGTGGAGAAGGTGTCAATCAGCAGTCCTGCAAGGATGTGCTCTGGAAGCTGGAAATTGGTGGGGACTTAAGGGCTATCAAAGGCAATGGGGGCAGTGGGGCTCAAAGACGACTCATGAAAATGGGAGGGGGCACTTGGCGGTCTGTGCATATGGAGGGGACATCAAAAGTGTCACATCTTCTAGTGTGATCACCAGGCTGAGCTGACAGCATAGAGTGTTATGTGAGGCTCTGGGATTGTATGAGAGGCCTCTAGGAGCTAAGGTATGAGTTCTAGAAAGAGTTGGGGGAATTGTAAGGGGTAAAAGCAGTTTCCAGTCTGTGTGTGGTGACTTGTGAAGTGTGAGATCCAAATCCAGAGCGTTGTTTTTCTGCACCGAACTGATCCTCTCTTTCACCTTGCTATTCCCTTTCATTCCTTATACAAAACCAATTCTGTATGAGTTCCCTCTAGCCCTGAATCAAAGGAGAGGAGGAGACAGAGGGAGCAAGGTTTTGAGTACAGATTTTATGGCATATTCTTTAAATCTAGATAAATCAAGAGCATTGCTGAACTCCCACACCATCTCTCTGATGTTGCTCCCACAGAGAGTGATTTGTGGGAGCAACTTCCAGTGGGTTTCCAGCTACAAAACACCATGCCATCATGCTTGCATGGTCACACAGCTACCTATGACCCTGACACCAAGCGCATCTACATCTTTGGAGGCATAAGGGAGGACAAAGACTACAGCAGCATCTACATTCTGGACACAGTCACCTGGAAATGGCTCCTTGTGGCTGTGAGTATTGCATCTCTTCCCAGACAAAAGCTCAGGAGGGGTGGCAGGTTCTGCCTGAATGTGGCAATTGATGTGACTATGTCCTTATTCCAGTAGCCTTGGTTCACTGTTGTTGTAGGTTATCTGAGATACTTAGTTGGGTTTGGCAGATAAAAGAAGGCTGTGTTGAAAAGCTGCAAACTTGACAGAAATCAGGAGCTGTGCCTACAATGAATGAAGCAAGGTGAAAAAATGGTTGCTGCAGGGAGCTGTGTCTTGCCAGGCTCACGGGTGGGAGGTACTGTACAAGCAGTAGAGGGAAATGGCCTCTCATTTTATATGGTGCCATTGAGAGCAGCAGCAGATGCCGAGCTGAAGAGCTAGTCTTCTCAAATGAGGGACTGCTCTGAGCACGGCAGAACTCTGAGAAGAGGGCCCTGTCAGCAAGGGACCATCTGTCCTTTTCTGGGCTAAGGTACAAGATGGCTTTTACAGAGTAAGCCTGGATGAGATCTTTCTGTTCCATGTCATCTTCTGAGGAAGCTGCTGTGGGAGATTGACTTCCTTCTCTTATCAAGTATTCTGGTGGTGCAGAGTATGCACCTGTCTGCCTGTGCAGCAAAGATCTTGCTGGGGAGCCAACGAAGTGGAATTTGAGACTTGAAAAACTCACTGCATGATGTGGGCCCCTTTCCTATAGGTCATGCAGCAAATAATGTGCTTCTTGTAATAAGCATATGTTGAACTTTTTCCAGGCCAAAGGGAGGATACCAGTGCTCACTTACCACAGTGCAACTATCTACCAAAAGGAGCTCTTTGTTTTTGGAGGAACTTTCCCCAAAAAGGCATCACTGGCAGTCGGACCCTGCAGCAACATGCTCTATGTCTTCAATCCAGAACATGAAATTTGGTATCAGCCCATCTCAGAAGGGGAGAAGCCTCTGCCTAGGCTTGGGTGAGAGTGCTCTAATTCTAGCCCTCCAAAATAGAGCAGGAAACCTCTGCTCACCTTCCCTCCACCATCATTGTTATCCCCTAAATACTAGGTGATTGTTCTCCACCATTTACTCCTTAAAATAGGGCTATGCTTTGAGCAATGTGACTCTCAGTACCTTCTGTCATGAATCCTGATGGGATTCTGTCCTTGGGCTGCAGTGGCTGCGAGTAGAGGCAGGTGTAGACTGAAACTATGGCATCCCAGTAGAAGAAGCCAAGGCTAAAATTGAAGGTTTTAGGGAACTTGCTGAAGATGTTTTATTCACTTACTTGCTCTCTGCCCAGGCATTCAGCTACTCTACTGAAAAACAAGCTGCTGATTTTTGGGGGTCGGAGGACTTCTCTCTACCTCAGTGACATGCACATTCTGGATCTGGGTAAGAAAGTCTTGGCTGCCTTGGGAAGGTCCATTCTAAGACAGGGACTCGGGGGAGCGAGGCAGGCTCAATGAGAAGGTAGCAATAACAGTATAAAAACGCCTGACTAGACAATGGAGTTGGAAGAACTATGGCATTAAAAAAAAGAAGGGGAAAAAATACAAACAACCAAAAAAATCCCCCACCAAAACAAACCACCACCACCTTTGTGGGGTAATAGAGGAGGGAATGGAGAAAAACAAGACTGTTTTTGGTTGGTTGGTGTTTTTTTTTGTTTGTTTTTTTTTTTTTTTTTTTTTTAAGAAGCTGGGAAATAGAGAAAGCAGGTTGCTGATGTGGCAAAGCATTGAACTTTTTGTCTAGTTACAAGGCTGAGCTTTTTTTTTCACCTGCCTTTTCCCTGGCTGTCAGGTTTCATGGAGTACACACCAGTCCCCCTCCTCGCAGGACAGCCTTCTGCACGTTGGTAAGATCCTATTGCAGACCAGGAACTATCTTCTTCTTCTGTCCTTTCTCCCTGAAGCTAAGTTTAAACAGTGCTGGTGCAGACCCAGTTGCATATCTCTGTCCCACTAGCCAAAATACAGTGGCTCCTCTGCTGTGGTACCAGGAATTCCTGTCCTTGTTGGTGCCCCTATGGTGTTGGGGTGTACAGACCGTTAGTCTCCCTGGAAATCAGCCTTTCAGGCTAGGGTAACCTTTCTGCTGTGTACCAGTACACTGTATTGTTTGGTCTCCTCAGTACTTGGAGAGGTACTGTGGCACAGAGATAGGAAGAACCTCCTGTACCAACTATGCTGTTCCTAATGGGACATAATTGCCCACTAAATCAGGACAATCACCTAAATCAGGACAAAGGCCAGCTAGCTTGCTATCTCCCCCCTAGAGCAGAACATAGGACTTTTGATAGGTCCTTCTGAGAGAATGAGGTGCTCTTCAGGCCTGATCGTGTTCTGATCTGCAGGGGCAAACATACAGCTCTTCTAGGATTATTCAGCAAGTCAGGGTAGAAGAGAAGCAGAATTTAACTTCCTTTCTGCAGCTTAAGCCCCCAACCTTCTGCTGGTCTGCCCATCTCTGCCCATTGCTCTGACTGAGGCTACCCCTGCAGGTTCTGCTGTAGTCACCTTTGCTTTGCTTTGGTTGCAGTTTTCATGCAGCTCTGGCTGTTTCAGACCAGAAGGTTCTGATCAGTGGAGGCTGCAATGTCATGGGAGCCCTGCATGATGCCTTTGTCTTCCGCCTAGGTGAGTGACTCTCCTGCCTTGATTCCATAGCTGAAGGTGACTCTGGGGCTGCAGTTGTGTTTCTGAACACCTAGTCTAGTCCATTTGTTTCATCTCTTGCACTAGGAGTGGGTTTGTCAGTACTGATAGCCACTTTCTACTTCAGATACTCTTTCATGGAGCACAGTGATCCACCGTGACCTCTGCTCTGTGCCCCGAGCTGGCCACACATTGCTTAACCTGACTCCCGCCCACCTGATGGATGTGGACAAGGAGAACAAAGAGGAGCACAACCTGCATACGGTGTTGGTCTTTGGGGGCTCCAACTGTGCAGGAACCTTTTACAACAGCACAGTCAAGATCAAGCTGGACCTAGGATAATGCACAATACTCAGAATGAGCCTGAACAGCAAGGGCTCTTCACCAGCCTAAATACAGACATGGATGGCAATAAATGAATCCAAGCAATGTTGTGGTCCAATTATCTGTGTGTAGGTGAATGCCACCTTGGCACAAGAGATTAGGGGTTTGTAACATCTTTCTGAAGGCTGTGGGTATCTTAGGGTAGCTGATATACAGTATCAGACTGGCAGAAACTCCATCCCCTATGGATGGCTTGGTACCTGAGCTCGGGTGCCAAAATATTCAGTGAGATCTGATCTAAGCCTGCACAGGAACCCAGACACAAGGATCTGGGTTTCCCTTCTTGCCCTACAGGTTTTTGAGCTGGAGTTTATGGGGTGCTTTCAACTCCGAAGGTGACTCGGGTGTTAGGCTTCATTTGGAATGAGTGGAATGGGATTTACTCCTGCCACTTAGAAAGTCCTCCTAGTGAAAGTACAGGCATGATTCTGATTTTGGGGGAACCTGAGTGGGATTCACTTAGGCAACAATCTGCAGCTGAAAACTAGGAAAACACCTAGAACAGTGTTTGAGGGAAAAGGAACATAATTTTCAGTGTATGGGAGAGAGCTGGTTGTGCCTTGCTTACTATGGCACAATCACCTAGCTTTGCTCTAGACAGACCTTTATGATAAATTTTGTGCAACGACTGCTGCATAAGGAATAAGTACAAGTCCTGTCCCAGGTAGTAATTCTCTTATTTGCAAGGAGTGGCAGCATTGCTGACTTGGCTCTTTCAAGATCCATGGGACCCAACAAAGGTTAGGATTAAGCTGTCTTCCATCAGAGACTAACACTGTTTATATCCATGGCACTGATGACTATGCCGTAGCTCTGAGGCAGCTCCAAAGACAAGCATAGTGTATACACTGATTCCTTGATGCTCTTTCTGTAGATGGTAGTAAGAAGCAACACCTGTGGGGAGTCCAGAATTGGCTCAATGCCTCACATTGTGGCCATGTTCCCCAACCCAAAGCCATACAAAGGGAATTTATGATAATTATGGATGCTTCTACTTTAATCTGCTTCATGGAGATAGGTTAGATAGAAAAAACTAGTAGCTGTAAGCATTCCAGCACAGGCATAGTCCTCTTAGTTATCTAGGCTCCTTGGAGGTCCTCTGTCCTTCTTCCTATGCAGATGAAAGGGAGACAATAGTACTAGGGCTTCCTGCTGGCACTCAAACTGTAGGTGTTGTCTTCTTTGTCACTCCACACTCGATTTAATGAGCGGAAGGGCTTCAAGCTCGCAGTTCTGCAGGAGTATCTGGCTGCCGGGATGGGTGGCTTACTTTAAAGGCCTCTAACTCCAAGAGAGCTTTATTTATTCTGGTTATTGTGGGATATGGACCCATGTCCACTTTGAATCTGCAAAAGGAAAAGAACTGATGAAGTACTAAGAGTTGGACAGCCAGTACAGTAGTGAGCAGAAAGGCAGAGCAGTATGCCATGCCTGCCCAGTATGGGAGAATCTCACAGGCCTTTACAATAAAAAATAAAATGCTAGAAAGGTTAATTAGTTCCTGGAGGGGCTGTGAAGTCTCCTTCTCTAGAGATACTCAAAACCCACCCAGATGCAATCCTGTGCCACTTGCTCTAAGTGAACCTGCTTTAGCAGGGAAGTTGTTGGACTAGATGACCTCCAGAATTCACTTCCAACCCCAACGATTCTGTGACTCTGTGATCTTTACCAGGCTTTTATATAATGTGCAGCACAGGATAAGAAGGCACTATGCTTTTCCTGGGAATCATGCAGCCACTACTTGTATGGGTTTGATGCTTTAAACAAACATAATCAGATTAATCTTTCCCCCCTGTGTGCAGTCTAAATATAAGGCAAACAGGGAGAGAGAATGTGGAGTGTGGGCAACCTCAGCTTTTCTAAGGTCATAGATCAGGTTTCCCCCCAGGGCCCTCTGAGAAGAGAGCACTGCTCCTTATTTCTAAGAGCTTCAAAAAGAGACAGTATTTATTACATAGAATACTTCATGGAGAGAAGAACCAAAACTGGATAGGGCAGGCAGAAGGGATAACTTCTAACACACAAGGAGCAGCAGAAGACAAGCTTTGACAGCCCAGCACAAGGAGTAGGTGCCCTTGAAGAAAGCCTCAAGTTTAGCCCTAATTACCTGTCAGCATTGGCAACTTGAGGCACCAAGCACAAATCAGCCATGGAAACCTGCAAATGTAGCAGAGAAAAGGGGTTACAGTAACTCAGATTCTGTTCCATCACACTTCACAGTGGTGGCAGGCTTCAAGAGCAGGATAGACATTATTGTATCAGCCAGTACAGAGGAGTTGTCATGGCAATCTAATTCTTTAATCCAGCATTAAATAATGCAACAACAGTACAAGGACAATAAGTTCATAGTAGTTACTAGTAGAAGAAGCCATCAGCCATGATAGCCTGAAGGACACTGCTTCTATGGCAACTGCCTCTGAGCAAACAGGTCTGCTGGCAAGCTGCAGAAGGATGTGAGGGAGGGAAAGGGATGCTTGCATGGCTGGGAAAAGATGAGTAAATATTGCTTCTTTGCACTGCAGGAGTATCAAGCAGCTCCTGCCACTGTCAAGATTTGATATGTGACAGGGGTCTGCACACAGGCTCAGAGACTTGCAGCCCAAAAAGAAGACTCAAGGACAAGACTGCCAGCTGCCTACCTGCACAGAGGCAGCTGCCCGTGCCCCACTGCTTAGGTCACAAAGTCCTGGGTCCTTCTCAGAGAACACATTATTCTCCAAGATTACATCTCCTAAGTAGCCTTTGCCCTCCAAGGGCTCCATAAGGCTGCTACTAGACAATTCTCTGCATCACAGGATATTGCAGGAGCCTTCCTTTTTTTCTCTGCTTTTATAGGAAAGATCCAATTGCCTGCCAAGCAGAACTACTAAATGGAAGAAGCCTGAGCTGCCCTTAGCTCAGCAAGGGTCAGAACGCTTGTACGTGAGCTCTGTGAAATCTGTCCATGTTAAAACTGGAGAATCAGAACAGAAAAATACAAGTTAGTTAAAGATTTCACAGAGCAGAGGTAAGAACTGAACCCATGTTTCTTAAGCCAAGCTTTGCCCCTGTGACTCCCCTTTGAACTGCAGATCTCTTAAAGATAAAATATATATCTGCTTCCACATTGTCTAGTAACAGCCAGATCCTAGATACAGCTGCAGAATCTGGCCATCAGCAGGTTATGGGCAGGGACAAGTAAATATCTCCATAACTCTTTGCACTCAGTAATGGGCTAAGTAGGATCCATGCAGCTGCTTTTTCTTACTGTGAAGGCACTGCATGTAACTTCAGGCACAGGATGGGGTTGTGCTCTGTCTCAACTAATTTTCTTTCCTATTTTAGGGAAGATACTGGCATTTTCAGTTCTGTAATGGTACACAACACTCTCTCAGATACTTACTTCATCCCCCACACAGTAGCGTCCAGCAGTGTGCTGCAGAATCTGCTCCAGTGCTGTCAAGAGAGGTGGTACACTGGAGTGAGGCACTGGAAACTCACTCAATAGGAACACCAAAGACTGGGACTTATGAAGGACATTTTAGACTGGGAATTATGAAGGAGGGCATTTTGACCATGAGCAGAGTATGAAAAAGGACCAATCTGGGACAGAAACTAGAAGGAACAGGAATCTTACAACAGCTTAGTTATGGGAGTCTTTAGGGTCCTTCAGGTTTTTTGGACCCAGGGTGATTTCAGTTGATTCAGACAATGCAGCTGAAACACTAAGAGGATAATGTAGAAATATGTGAATGGAGAGGGGAGAAATGCAAAGCTTCAGTCAATTTGTGTCTGTCCCAAAGTGAAGATGGGCCATCGTTGCAGCACATGGGGGAAAGGGTTTTGAAGAAACCAAAAGGACCTTACTTCTCCTAAAAAGGTAAAGAAATACTCTGCTACTTGCTAAACTGGTGGGGTTTGCCATCAGAAATCTGTTGTCTGATTACAAAAGCAAATACATATATATATATGTCTATATAGATTGATAGAACTTTAAAGCAAAAGGCACTAGGTTGGGAGCAGATGGATGGAAAAGAAGTGCTGTGAGCCTTCATGCTTCAGAGTGAATCAACTGTTACAGTATGCAGGATGGCCCCAGGCTTCCATGTGCAGCAGTGGAAGCCCCCTATTAGCATCATCTTTCCTCTGAGACTCTGGAAAACTACGATTCCTGGAGAAGGGACTCTGGGCAAGAAGAGCACTGTCTCTTCCGGCAGGGCAGGACTCCAACACACCAGCCTAGAAGCTTTTGTTGTTCTGCTTGAAAAGTCAAGTAGGATGCCAGCAGTGCAACACTTTGTAAGGTCAGTCAAAATGCTGATAATTTAGGATGCGAGATGTACCTTGAAAGCCAGATGCAATACAGTTCTGAGCCCATTCTGTTTTTCTCTCCCCTATTTGTTTCAGGACACTGAGGTTCTGCAAAGAGAAAGCAACCTCTAGGTTAGATGACTGCTGCTGGCTGGATCTTGCCTACTCTGTCATCTGGGGGAGGAGAGGAAAGATAAGGAGTTGCCAAGCCTGAACCCCTAGCCTGCGTTCAGTGGATTGGGTCAGCCCTTACCTCACCCTCACTGAATCATGCACCTTGTTGTATCTTTTTCTTGGCACTGTCCTTCCATAACAGATCCCAGGGAATCCCTTTGCCTCTGCCTTTGGATTGCTCAATTCTCTTCTTCTTCTAACATCCTAGACCCAGCAGTAAAACCATATAGGTTTAGCTGTTTATAGAAAGAGCCCTGGGTTGATTTTCTGTGATGCAAATACTGTATTGTTGTTGCCACTGGCAGATCAGGCACAGGCTAAGCACAGGTATCATCTGCTAACTCACAAGTCTGAAGTTTTGCCACCCTGTTGGCTGGCAACAATTTTAAAGAGACTGAGAATTTCAGAGATGGAAATCCTTTCTGATTTTTTCATTTGCATAGGTCTGACAAGGCAGTACCTGGAGTGGTTGAATGCCTGAGGCAATGTGATCAGCAATCATTCTGACTTGGGCTCTCTTCTTCGGATCTTGGGGCAGGAGTCTGGGGTTAGGCCGTGTCTCTTCAAGGTAATGAATTATAGCTAGCTGTAGTGAACAAAGAGATAATGGGAGGTTATTGGAGAGCCAAGGAAAAGTTCACATCTTGAAACCTGGAAAGGGGAGCTGATCCAAGAGGATACAATGGCTTTTGAATGAAATTTGTAACCAGTCCAGGGAACAGATGTCTACTTGTGACCTGTTGTCATTTAGTCCAGCTGTAATTTCAGGCAAATCCTGGCACAGCCATCCTAGTCAGACTACAAACTGCTCAGTGAAAGGTGGAGTTATGAACCAAAGCAGAAATGAACTCAAATCCTTGACAGCAGCTTCCCAGCAAAGACTATGTGCTATTTCTGTTCCCAAGTAGGATTGTTTATTATAAATGCCATCTCTTTTCCAGTGCACAGATGAGAGCTTTGGGGGAAAAGTTAAAGCAAAGTCATCTCCTCCACATGGGGCAGCAGGCAGGAGTGAATGGTTAAGAGGGATGGGGCTGGTAACTCACCGACTGAGAAAGGGTGATGCCATCAATTTTCAAGGCTGGGACTTGCTGCATTGGATTCAGTGCCTTGAATTCAGCAGAAAACTGTGGAAACAAACCTGAGCTTACTTTACAGCAATAAGAAATCCTTTTTTCTTCCCCTGGAACTCAGTTACTAAACTTTTTTTTAACCTGTTCTTTCTCTCTACTGCAATATTAATATTGTCAGTAAGTTATGCTCTACTATTAGCCTATAGCAAGCTCTCACTGGGGCTCAGGGATCACTGCCTCCAGGGCCAGACAGCCTTATCACTTGACAAGCCATCACTGCAATGCCCAGGATGGGTGGTCCTGCATCAGTGTCGGCATTACTGTTCTAGTTCTCCAACTCGACCTCAGCCCATACTGGCACACTGAGCTGCTGGTATTACTAGGGCACAACTCCCTCCTGTGGACCCCCAGGTAAGTTCTCAGTGAAGAGCTCTTCTGGCAACCCCGCCCTTCCTTTGGCAGGCCCTTTGCAGCCCCCTGCAATATGATTTAACATCTTTTGGACACATGCACCTTGACACACACATGTACCCTGGAGCTAATTGAATGAGTCTGTTTAAAGTGCAGTGCAGATTCTCTGAAGTCTGTGCACCAGATATGTTCAGTCATATCATGGTAAGCAAGAGCAAAAGATCTTCAGCCTTCTGAATTCAGTCATGGATGTTTAAGAGAGGAAAAAGAGAGGAAAAAGCCTCAAGTTTCCTACAGTCTTCTCCCTCTGACTTGCATGCCAGGGAATACTGGCTGAAAGCAACTATTAATTACAGGGAAGCGGTGAGGAATTCAGTAACTTTGCCTGTGAGCTTTCTAATGCTAATCCCAAGCCTCCTCAGGATCCCCAAGTTCAGTACCCTTGGAGACAGCAATGGTATCTCTATCCTTACCTGCTGTCCTCCATCCTTCACGAGGTTCACTGGCACCAGGTCATAGGAAATCCCTTTCAGAGCCAGTGCTAGGGAAAGCAGAGTACACAGCTTCAGACAGGTAGTGAGACTAGTTTCACTGGTAACGGATTCAGGGAAAGTTACAATCTTCATTTAAAAAAAGACCATTTCCCTCAAGGAGGGTGGTGTGAGTCCACTGAGAAGACAGTGCTCTTGCAGGTGAAGGATCAAAGCACTAAAGATCAATCCTGGCAAAACCACTGCATTTTTCAAAGCAAGTTTTGCCACTCTTTGTAGCACAGCCCTTCCTGACCTGGCTTACACAGGGTAAGGGACCATGTGCTCACCTGCAAAACCTTGCTGTCTCAGAACAAGTAGGGGCTGTTCCCAGCCCTGCTTAGCTCTCAAGACCTGGGCATACCAGAGTCTAAGGCAGTATCATGAAGCCCTCTTATCTGTTCCCTTCTATCCTACTTGCTCCAGGTAAGCTGTGGTGTTCCCTTCCCTCCCCCTGGGAAAATGCCTCACTGTTCCAGGTTCATGTTTGCTGACCTCTCTTAATAAGTGATTGATTAATCGAGTTAGTGAAGGGGAGGATACTGCAATAACACTGCGAGGAAAAAAAAAAAAGAGATCTCAACACTGGATCTTACCAATTCGCACTCTCCAAGAGCAGGAACTTCTGAAATAGCTATAAAGTATCGGCTGAGAAGAGAAAGAAAGATAAATGGTTATATGCTAGGAACATCAGAGTATTGTAAGGAGATGAATGCATGAGCAGAAGGCATTTCAGGAACTATAAGACAGGGAAGAGTAATGTTTGAGGAAGAGAGGACTCCTTTCTGAAAGTGGCTGTTCCTGATTTGGGCATATAGGTGGTATCTCTGTCTTTCATGATAGTCCTCTAACAATTTAGTTGCACCTGATGTTTCCAGCAATGCACAGGTGACCTTAAAATTATTCCCTATGAAATTTCTCTCTTTGATGTCCCTATCTGATGTAGGTAACTTCTATACCATCTTAGATTTCTGAAACCAATTCTGCACTGATTGTGCCAACCACCTGCATGGCATGAAACAGCTTTTTCAGCCTCATGGGGAATGGCATGGCCTCTTTCCAAACAAGAAGAGCTTCTGCTGTTTGAGGTGAAGGCCATGAGGACAGACAATTCATCTCTACCTGAACTATAGCACCAAGGCACCTTTCCCAGACGCTTCCACCCTGTTCAAGCACTCACCTTTTCAGATGCCATGGTCAGTGTGTGCAGTCTACTCCAGGAAATAAGAAAAAACCCCTTTGTTTTCCCTTTTGCCTCAACTGGGATGGGGGAAGGCTTTTCTCCAAAAATCAATGAGGAAAGGACTATGCCCCCAAGTCTGTGCCCAGGGCACAAAAAACAGCCAGTCAGATTTCATCCTGAGTCACTCTGCACTCACCTCCTCCCAGCCCTGATACCAGAACTATTAACCAGATTTAAGCTTGGAAGCACATTTAGGAACTATGTTTATTTCCCTAGCATTTCATCCAGACATAAATAAAATATCTAGAGAGCCTCTCAGGCTGTCAGCAGCTGCCAATGCAGAAATAGAGCCCTGTGGAACAAAAAAAGAAAAGAAAAGCCACACGCAGAATTTCCATTTCATTAGGGAATGACTGCAAGCTCTGGGAACAGGGGCTGCCTTTGCAGGGAGGTCCCTTAGGATGCTCCTGTAGCCTTCCTCCTGTCAGTGTCGGCTAGTGCAGAGTGTTTTCTACATTGCAGGCCTAGGAGAAGCTGCTCTTCTGCTCCCAGACCAACTTGTGCGAAATACAAAGATTGCTTTTTTTGTGTAACAGTCTTTTCCTTCCACACAGGAAACTGGTACTCATTTACATCTCTAAATAAACCTGTAATCATGTCTCTCCTTCCTTTTACATAGATCCCATGGCATGCCAGGGATCTCTCTGCATCTCTACCCTCCCAGAATGCATAGAAATTATTCCAGAGACTGGCAGTAAGGTAGAAGAAAGCAGAGATTTGCCCAATGACAGTCTGTCAACAAAAAAAACAGAGACACTGAAGATCTCTGTGCTCCAGTCCTCTTCGTTACCCTGAAGCTTCTCTTCCAGTTTAGATTGGTTCAAATAACTTTAAATGAGGTACGCCTTTGATTAAATTACTCTAGCCAAATTTACTGGAAAATGGTTTATAAGTGAGGAGGGAAGCAATAGCAGTATTTGCAACATTTTAGTGGACAGAGGATTTCCTGATTTTCTTAAATTCTCTGCTTCTGTGATAAGGGTATTAGAAATCTCAGCTATGCTTTTTTTTTTTTTTCCCCTAAATGTCTAGCCTGCTGGGCTGCAGGGAAAGAAACAGAAACTATGGCTTCAGAAGAGAAACATACAGTATTCATGACATACTATTTTTAGTTGTTTTTCCTGAGGACCTTGCAAGTGATTTTTTGGCTCAGAAATTTATGTCCTTCACCACATCCGTTTTGGGCTCTGGCCTCTCAGCTGATGGAGACATTTCTCCTGATCCTCTCTACAGTTCTTTTTTATTTTTGCCGCCTGTGCTATCATTTGGAATAGACTGTACTAACTTAATTGCCTTGCTCTAAAATTTCAAGGCCTCTGGGGGATTTCACCAAAGAGAACATGGAAAACAGTCTGTCCCTCAGCTAATAACTGTGTGTCCAGAGGCTGGGGCCTGGACTGGTCTCTTGAGTTCATGCTGCTTTGCTCCCAGCAGCAGGGCAGATCACAGGCAAAAATGATCATCGAAGTAAAGATTAGAGACAGCAGGAGTGTTTTGTCCTCAGTGGACAGGTCCCACAGTGACACTGTATCTTCCTCAGAGGAAGAGCAGAACACGGCCCAGAAAAGTATCACAAAAGAAGTGCCTGCATTGACAACCCTATGGGGTACAATCCCCATAAGCTGCACATTAGACTGGTTGGAACTGGGATGATAGAAGGAGAACAGCATTTGCTTGATGTCTATTGAGATTTCTGTTTTGGTTCTGTTTTCATTTCCAGCATCAGTGAGGAAAGTTCGGGCTTAAATACCAGTTGAGAGTAAAAGTTTGGGAAATGCATTTCACTGTTGTGGAAGTTGGAAGAAACATCCCAAACTGTATGTCGAGCTCTCAGGTTTCCACGCCTGTCTACTTCAGTATGGTCTGCTCTGGATACCACCTCTTTCTAGGCTATATTTGGGAGGCACTTGGGAAGGCAAAGTCTTTCACCTCTTTCCTAAGACACATGACACCAAGCAGGCTGCACACATACACTGCTCCTTGGGGGCTGATGTTAGGGAAACCTCGGTGTCTGAAAGGCACTGCTTATATTCTGCTGGGTTCAAATGTAAAGGTACGAGCAGAAGCAACAGCTTTGTTCCTAAACTCTCAGTATCTCTGCGGCAGGCCTTGGTGTTAACAGCGCACGAGGATAAACTACGATAAGTAAACACCGATGCTGCTTTGTGAAGCATTAGTTTTATTTAGCGTGGGGGCAAATTCCTCGCTCTCCACTGAGATAGAGACATCGGGGCAGCAGTCCTGCCGGGAATCGCCATTCCGGCCTTTCTGGGGAGCCAGGGCACCAGAAGCCGATTGCGGCCGCGATCCCTGTCAGCGAACCGAGCCCCAAGACCCGCTCCCTCCGACTCTGGAGCCGCCATCGCCCCCGCTCCCCTCCCGCCCGGCGGGGACGCTCCGCTCCGCAGGGAAAGCGCGGAGCCAGCGCCGCGTACCTTGGCGGCGGCGGCGCTCATTCCCGTCCCGGCGTCAACTCAGGGCTCGGCGGCAGCCCGGGACTGCATTCCCGGGACTACATCCCCCAGCGAGCCCCGCGGATGCTCCGCCCCGCCCTCCGTGCCCAGGATGTCGCGCTCCCGGCGCGGAGCCGCGCGTGGCGGATCCCTGTGGATGCCGCCGCGCCAGCGGGAGCCCCGCCGGGGGCCGGGGGGGCCGGGCGGGCCGGGCCGCCCCACTGCTCCCCCCGCCGCCGCCCGCCCGGCCGCGCTGGCCCTCGTCACCCTCCTCAGCTTCGCCTCCCGCTTCCACCGCCTGACGGAGCCGCCGCACGTCTGGTACGGGCCGGGAGGGGCGTGCCCCCCTCCGTTCGGGCAGTGCCCGAGCCCCGGGATGCGGGGGGTGCGTGTCCGTGTCCGTGTCCGTGTCCGTGTCCGTGTCCGTGTCCTCCGGGAGAAGCCGGCGGGTTGAGCCCAGCCTGCGCCCCCTGCTCCGCCCCGGCCTTGCCCGGCGTGGGAGGGCCCGTGTTCTTCCCAGACAGATGGAGGGACGGGACCCTGGCAGGGAGGGCCCCAGGGAAGCGCTGAGCTCTCTGGCCAGCCCGCTCCTCGGCGCTGCTCTCGGGACGTGCTGCAGAGGGTCCTGGGGAGGCGGTGTTGTGGGCCTGCGGGCGGCAGGCTGACTTCTTAGCATCTCTGAGGGCAGTCTGGAATCATAAGGGCAGACTACAGTTTGGAGTGCTGATATCAAACTGTTTAAAAAAGGGCCCATCCTAGAATGACTGAAGTGCTCTCCATTATTTCCCAGTAAATGTAATGCATCGTCTCATATTGAATGCGTGGCAGTAACCCTCTACATGATGAAAAGCATGAATAAAAAGACTTTCCTGGATTTTTTTTTTTTTTACTGTCTTCATCATTATAGAGTATTGGCTGTTGTTAAATTTTGGGGTTTCTGTGTTTTGTTGTTTTGTTTTGTTTTTTTTTTTCCAGTTGGGATGAAACTCATTTTGGGAAGATGGGAAGTTACTACATTAATCGAACTTTCTTCTTTGATGTCCACCCCCCTTTGGGGAAGGTAAACTGCTTTTCTGTCACATATTTTAGAAGTCACAGGAGTGGGCCAGTAAAAGTCTACTCCTGCCTGTGGACAAAGGTTGTGATAAACTCCATTATCTTTCCTGTTGTTGAACATCATGGTAGTTTGCATTCTATATCCACAACCTCAACTTGCAACTTTTTGTCTTTACAAAAATACTTCAAATATGGGAAAACTACAGTATTGCATGTTGGGTATTTGAAAGGCTTGAAATTTAGAAAATCAGGGTGGTACTTATGGATTGGAGGGGTTATGTCATAGCAGCCTGCATCTGAAAGGAAACAAACAACTTGTGATAACCTGTATGCAAGTGAGATGCCTACTACAAAGGACCCTGAGAGCACTGTTTTTCTATGTTGACTTGTGTAGTGCTGATGAAAGTGACCTCCTACTGCCTTGACAAGGTTATCTTTCCTTTCAGACTGAGTCTTCTGAACCTAAAGAATAGGGAGCTATGGGAGATTCTACAGAGACAGAATTCTCCCTGCTCAATCCCACACCTGGTATTTCTCTTCAGCTTGCAGTCGTATTCCATAGCCAAAATTGTCCTGATTTTGCTTTTAGAGAAAGAGCAATGTTTTTGCACACAGTATCTATACATAAACTCTTGTTTGGATGATATGTCTGAATTAAGTAGTTGTCCTCTGGATCAGTCTTGGCTTCTATAAAAATATTACCTCCAGTGAAATTTCTCTGACAATTTTGTTTCACCTTTTCTCTTCAGATGCTGATTGGACTTGCTGGCTACCTTAGTGGATATGATGGTACATTTCCTTTCCAAAAGCCGGGGGACCGATATGAGCAGCACAACTACATGGGAATGAGAGGGGTAAGGCTCTGCAGGCTAGTGTTGAGCTGGTTAGCTTTCCTGTGCTTTTCAATACAAAGGGTTATGTGATAAGAAGAGCTCTCCTGGATCAGATCAGAGGTCTGTTTAGCCTTGTGCCTTGTCTTTAAGCTCCTTAGAAAAGTGTCAGTGGTTCTTTTGTGAATGTCTTAATGCCTGTGAGAGGCCAGGTAAGAAATTAAGGTGATTATTGAGGCCAACTCTTGCTGCTAGTTAGTGAGACTACACTCCTGTGTGGGACAGATATCTTGCCTGTTCTGCCAAGGAAACATTGCTGAACTTGGAGTTCTCTCACTCCATTGTGCTTGGCTGCTCTGGTGGTTAGCCAAGGATGTCCAAAAGCCAGGATCATCCACTGTCACCCGCAGTTTGCCACCATCGAGCTGAGTAAGCTGATGGAGCCTGTGGCAGGGGGGCAGAATTTAGACTTGTATCCCTCTGAAACCCTGGCCTGTACTGCTATCTAGGAAGAGCAGGAACCATATTACTGACAGCAGATAAGACAAACCAAAAGAAGAATCAGTGGCCAATTTTTAGTACCTAGAAAGAAGAGTAAATCTTGGTTTAGTTTCCAGCAATTCATGCTTCTAGATTTCCCTGAGCCAAAGATGGGAGAAGTGCTAGAACCAGACACTAAAGAGAATAAATTTTACTGTGATATTGCTTGCTTTTCTTTTGATTTCTGTTCATTCTCCTTCAACTGTCTTTGGTCTCATTTTTGTAGGGGAGGTGAATCTGGTCTGCTGAAGACATAAGGTGCAGGGGTATTTTGTTCTTAGATTTCATATTCTAGTATCTCGTTAAAATAAGTGGAGTACAGTGGATGTGTAATACATCTACTTGACCAGTCTTTTTACGGATATCTAATGCAGTCTAGCAGGAGGGTGACTTACTTGTTACTGACGTCTCTACAAACAGAGTGTCTGTCCTCTGAACAGTGTCTTTGTTCAGTTGGCTTTTGTCCAGTGTTATTAGTGACTCAGTTCAGCGACTGCGACATCCCCTGTTGTTGGTAGGTGTGGAAGATGAAGGAAAGGAAAGGGTGTGAGCACTTGTTCACCTTACAGAGGGTTATAGCTTCTCCCATTATCTTCTTTTCCTGCAGTTTTGTGCATTCCTTGGCTCCTGCCTCATTCCCTTTGCCTACCTCACAGTGTTGGAACTGTCAAAGTCACTGCCAGCAGCCTTACTCACAGCTTTCATCCTTATTTTTGGTAGGTGTTTCTGCTATAGCAAAATTGAGTAACCTGACTGTTTAGATAATTTAATTTCTTGATTATCATGTGTTACCTAACCAGCAGATGTTTGGGTTAATGAGGACATTCTCAGAAGCAAAGTAATTTCACTTTATATATATGTATATGAGGCTTTTTAATTGGGGGTCCTCTTGAGGATATTACAGTGTTGTTTAGTTCATAGGTACTTCTGTTATTTGTATAACCACAGCATTGGACTACATGTCACCTCAATTTTAAGAATTTTTTTAAGATGTATGGTCAGGAATGATTTTGAGCATGAATGATGTCTCCCATATGAATTATAGAGATATTTAACAGTCTCTGCATTTCTATGGAAGAGTTCACAGTAAAAACTGAATAAAGTTCCTTGTTGAATTGAGCCAAGTGGAGAAATTAATATTGCAGACAGAGTTATACAAATTGGGGTTTTGTGGGGGCACACAGATATTGAGGCATGGAGACTTAAAAGACCCAAGTCATACTCATTTCTTATAGGTATCATTTGAAAGATGACTTCTCCTGTAGCATGCTCTGGCACAGTGCTGGTGCCCTTGGTAGATCGTTGCTGTCTGTAATGCTCTCCATTTGAATATGTTATTAGCTCTTTCCAAATGGTGTTTCACAGATACTGTTGTACTGCCTGTTTTTTTGTTTTATTGGGTTTTTTTCTATTTTTTTTCCCAAGTAACAGTTGCAATTTTCTGATCTCCTTCTGTTTCTAGAATTTCTCTCCTTTCCCTTGTCTTGACTATGCTCAGGGAACTGACTTCCCACAATATTAGATTTGCTTTGGAACTGCAAGCCCTTTTGACATTGTTGTGTGTCTCTCTGCAGATACAGGCTGTATTACTTTGTCCCAATATATTCTGCTGGATCCCATTCTGATGTTCTTCCTCATGGCAGCTGTTCTGAGTATGGTGAAGTGTAACAGCTGCGCAGATAGGTAAGATAAAGATGATGGTTTTGTTAAACTAAAAGGTATTCAACTTTCACACAGATAAAGGACTAGAACATGTCTACCATTGGTAGTCTGGTTGAATGGCTGAAATGAAATTATTTCAGAAAATTTGGAGGTGAAAATGGCTGTTGGTAGAGGAGAGAAATTCTTAGTGTTTTTTTGTAACTAGGAAGAAAGTATTGTGACTGGAGTACACCAAGAGGGAGACTTAACCAGATTATTTTAGCATGAAGGGAAATTTCAGCAGAAATAGTGTATGCAGTTTATGGAACTGCAAATCTTGAACATGAAGGTTAAAGTGTTTTAAAACTTGACGGGAGAGAAAGCTAATAAAAGATGTTTTAGGTCAGAGAAGGATGGTTGTAGCTTATTCAAGGTTTTGGTACTTAATGGCTAAAATATTATCTTGAACCAGTTACTTTGTTTCCAGGCAAGAGAAACACAGTTTATCTGTGACTGTAATCCTATCAAAACTTATGAAAATCCTGCTGTCTGAGGTAAATAGTATAATTTGTTTGGTTCAGAGAAATTGTTACAAAAGCTTTGAGGGGAATAGAGCCAGGATGTTTCTGAACAAAGTAGTCAAGTTGCTGTGGATATTTGCCATGGACCCATCCAGAGGGGAATGGTGATTTCTAGGTATTGGTATATACCAAAAGGCTTCTTTGTGGCTGGGCTGCACAGAGTAGTTTCCCCACAATGCATCCAGAATTCAAAGAAACAAAACCTCAGAATGCTCTCATATGTGAGCAATTTTTATTTCATGAAGCATTACAAGAACTGATCATTTCAATCTTAGTATGACTAGAGTACACATGGCTAAAATGCAGCCTGTAGTGTCATGTAGGGTCACCCAAGGCCATCCTTATCAACAACACGTACCCCAGGGAGTGCAAGCACTAAATTATAGGGCAGCGCTTGATCAGCTCTGTGGGCCTTGACATGAACTTATTTTTCATATGTTAGAGCTAATCCTGTTGTCAAAGTAGTTAATATCATGCAAATTAAAAGCCAGCTCTAGCTATTGTGTTGCTTAGCAGGTCATGGGGATTTTGTCTGATCAAAATGCAAGCATCAAGGCATTAGGAGTTGGTAGGAAAAAGGTTTTAAATTCTGCTGTCGTCCTTTATCATCTCTTCTCAATGGTTCAGTTTCATTTCAGTTTATAATACTTATGCTTTTTGCTACAGCTTTTGTTTGTGCTTTGGATAGATGTTTTCCACCATGGGTTTCCTGCTTTAATAATGGTGGCTGCTCTTTTTCTCCTGTTCTTCCCCGTGTCCCTAGCTTTTTGTCAGAAGTAAGTTTGTGTTTTATGGACCAAAAGTCTTGTCTCTTTTCTCATAACTTCCATGTGGTCACACTTTCTTCACACTAGCATTTTAGCTTATACCTGTTGTCTATGTTTCCATCCTCAAAAGGGAGATTTAGGAATGTCCTGGATGAAGTGTTAGACCCTTCTGAAGCCTGTATAAAGGTTTCACAAGCCTGTATCTGAAGACAGTATCCTTGCATGATTCTAAAAATAATAAAAAACTGTTTTTTCTATTCCTCTTGAGAAGATGGAGTGTAATTTTGCAGGGTAACTTATTTTCTGTTTATTTTCATGATCGCAGATGCCCGTTTCTGTAGCCATCATTTTGTTTACTGACTTTCTGCACTGGTCCTGCAGGCCATTTTCTGCCTCCTGGTGGTTCTGGCTGAGTCTGACTGGTGCGAACCTTGCTGGAGCAATGGGGGTAAAGTTTGTTGGCCTTTTTGTAGTCCTCTTGGTAGGCCTGAACACAATCTATGACCTATGGGACTTGCTGGGGAACCTTAGTCTGTCACTGGTGAGTTTCAAAGACTTTTCTTTACTTCAAGTGTTTCTTTGTTTTGTTCGCTTTGTAGTTCTCCTGGTCTTTGACAACCATATAACTACTCAGACAGTGATACTCTGTGTGCAGCAGAAGGGGGCTTCTGGTGTGGATGATGATAAATAAAGATTAGGGTTATGAAAAAACTATTGACAGACTTTTGAAAAAAAACAAACAAACTTATATTAGCAGGATGTAGTGTCATAAGACCACAGCAAAAAGAATGTTGCTTTTTCCTTAGAGAAACTGTTACCTTTCCAGTTGGATGATTTTTCAGTCTAAGCTAGAAATGCTCATTGGGAATGGCTTTACAATGGCCTAAAGCAAGATGTTGTCCAACACTGTTACATGACTTTCTGAGGAGTACGTGCTACCTGGCAGACAGGCATGTCTTGCAGCACTTGGTTTGCATAAGCAGCGTGAGCTCAGGCTCTGCGTTGTGAGAGTTAGGGGGGCATAGGTCACAGAGCAGGAGCATGCTATCCCATCAGGAGTCATAGAAATGCTGTGCAACTTGCAGTATCCATAGCCACTCCAGAGGATGAAGGCAGCCATACCCTCTTTGATTTCACATACATTTAGTTCCTAAAAGCTTAAAAAATTTTGCTAGTGAGCTTGAGCGCCCTGTCCTAATATATTGTGTTTTGCGTTTGTAGACTGCAAAATCTGCTTTTTTGGAGAAATACTTTGATGTATTGCTTGCTGTCTTGCAGCTAGCAGGAAAACAAATTCTTCAGTCATGTCTTTTAAAAGGTGTTCAGTTCTCCTCTTGTCTCAGCCTCTTCTGAAGCTTGAAAATTCTACTTTTTTCACTTACTGTTTTTGTCTTGTTTTTCTCATAAACAGTGAGGGTTTTGAGGGACTTCTTCTATTCCTGCTGTGTGATTTGTTTTTCTTTGATTAATGTGAATCAGTATGGGCTGCAAAGATGCAATGTTCCAACTCTGGAGAAGCAGTTCTTGAGAAAAGTCACTTAATTACATTTGAAATGGAACAAATCCATCATGTCTATTATTCCTGCCAGCAGACGGCTGCACAGTGATTTCATTTGTGTTGCTGACAGCAAAGGCAGCAAACCCCTGAGTATTAGGATATATAAAGAAATTTACTCCAAAAGGTAGATGCTTTCTGAATAACTATTTGTCAGCCTTAGTGCTTGATGAGAGAGGAAAAAAAAAAGTGAGGATTAAACTCCTGAAAGGCTTGAATAACTTATATCTGCATTTGTTAGGAAGCTATTCATGATTATTTACATGCAATGGTTTTGGGACTAATTTGATTTCTAGAATTCTCATCTTACCTTGGTCTGCTCTTATGGTTTGCTCAGTGCTGTCTTTCACATGTGTTTTTTTTTTTTTTTGACTTTGCATTGAAGTCTATAGTTAAAGAAAACTACAGACTTAAGTACAAAGTCAAAAAAGAAAAATGCAATGTCAAAAAAGA
The DNA here is from genome assembly GCA_038380795.1 of Pyrocephalus nanus. Lineage (NCBI taxonomy): Eukaryota > Metazoa > Chordata > Aves > Passeriformes > Tyrannidae > Pyrocephalus > Pyrocephalus nanus. Next base: position 41,388,873 of record CM076265.1, on the reverse strand, counting down.
AAATTTTCATGAAGATTGAAGAATATTGAGGCTATTTTAAGCAGGGAATTGGAGATTAGTTCATGTGCCTCTCCAGTGCATAGATGTGGTTATGTACCATCAGTCAGCATTTTTGGAAGTGTCCAGTGGTTATTAAGTGTTCTGATGGAGTACATGAGCTTGACAACTCTTTCCTTTGTTGACTTTAGTGAGTTCTTGGTTTTGTAATGTGTTTAGTTCTTTTTCCATTACTTCTGAATTTGTTGTATCTGGTATGAAGGGATGGAGAATGAATAGCTTAATGATTGTGTGATAGCTATCATGTAAAAAAATATGGAGAATAGCAAGTAATCTGCTTTCATCCACTTTGAAGTTAGTGTGAACATTTAGCAAACAATTTTTGCTATTTTACTTGTTTTTTCTACCACAGCTATTTATTATCCACCTTATATTTTACGTTATTTACTCTACTACCAGCAGTGTTAGTGGGATGTGAATAATGATGCTTGGGCACTTGTGTAAAAACCATCTTTTTAAGTGATTAAAATAAAATACTCTGCTTTTGTATTTAGGCAGCTGAAACAGGTTTTGCTGATGACTTTTCTGTAGCTTCTGGCTAAGCAGCAACAGAAGTTGCAGTGTGAGAACATCCTTGCTAAGCAAGGTGATTTCTATGAGTGAAGCATATCTAAGTCCCCAGGAAGTCCTGGTTACATTCACATTTGCATAGAGAGACTTTCTCGGAGAACAAGTTTTCATTTTCCCTTTTGCTTAGCTTTGGCAGTTACTCTTTTGGAAACCATCTCTTTCTTGTGATTTTGTGTCAAAATGCGTACCATTGATAAACAAGTTAAGGTCCTTGTTTTCCAAGTATTTTCAACGGGACCTGCCCAACCCCCTCTGCCAAAATTAGGGATGCTCAGCGCTTTGGAACGTTAAACCCTTCTCTTGCCTGTTTTTGTCTTTTTTTCCAAGACCCTGAAATTTCAAGGTACCCTAAGTCCAGCTGTGGGAGATACACAGCAATGTCTGCCTCAGCTTTTACTTCTGTCTAGGCCTTTTTGGGGTAACTCTGCACCCTGCTGAGCTTGCTTGCATGGCAAGCTCCAGCTTTTGGACCTCTACTCAGAGTCCTGTGAAGTAATGAGAGGAATTATTCCTGCAGCTGCACTGTTTGATTCAAACTGTGTTTGTTACAGGTGATGTTTGGGAAGCATTTACTGGCTCGTGTACTTTGCCTCATCGTGCTCCCACTTGCCCTCTACATGGCTATGTTTGCTGTTCATTTTACAGTATTAAATAAAAGGTATTTCACAATGTTTTCTGCAGAAGAAGAGTCACTTGGCTTTGCTTTTAATTAAAGGCTATTGATTATGTATTTCTCCACTTTTAGTGTCAGAAGCGCAGCCACAAGCTGTGTCTTTGTTTAATTCCCTTCCCAGACTCCTGCATTGTTCTTACAGAAAGGCTCTGGCTAAGCTGGCAGTGAAACTGAATTTTAATTTGACACTTTCTGAAATGCCAAACAAGTAACCTAACCAAACTCTGGCTCTTTTTTTTTTTCCCTTCTCTTTCCCGGACCTGAAAATGTCTCAACTCCATTCTTTGTCACTTTATAATTAAAAAAAAAAAAAATCATTGCATTCCTGAAAAATGGTTTGTCTGTGATTAAAAAAGTAAGGCTGATTCTGCCCAAAGGGAAGGCTCTTCTCTGAGTGCCTGCAACCAAGGGATGCTTTTTATATGCAGAGAGTACAACAGCTAGTAAAATGGCCAAGTAATGTTTTCCATATGCCACCATTAAGAAATGAGGTGAATATGCATTTCACTATTAAAAAAAAAATTAAAATTAAATCTGTTATTTTTCAGTTAAGTCAACTGGTCTTACCATTAACCTCTTAGCAGAAATAAGACTAAAGGAGCTGCAGAGAGAGGCTTTGTTATATGTATCCTGACAGTTGGTCAATTTGTTGCAGGAACACTGAAAGATCAGTATGGTGCTTTTATGCAGTGCCAGCAGATACACTTTTGTGACCTCAAGTCCTTGCAGCTCTGGACAATGTCCTGCGAGACTGTCTCTCTGCTATGATTCACAACATTACAGTTGTGTACATCTAAGGGAACTGCATTCATTCCTCTTCTGATGTCCTGTCTGCTTTTGTTGGTTTTCCTCTGTAAAAACAATTTGGTAATGCATGACAGAGATCTGTGTACTTGTTTATCCGGATTTTGAATTGTCACATTCTTTGCTATCTTTTGTAGTGGCCCTGGGGATGGTTTCTTCAGTTCAGCATTTCAGTCCCAGCTGATTGGGAACAATCTTCATAATGTCTCCATTCCAGAGCGTGAGTGTCCAAACGAATGAACCACTCTGAGTGTTGTCAGTATACATGGGGGTTTAAATAAAACAGCATCTCCTGTGACTCAGTGCAAGACAGTACAGATTATGCCTTCATGGTTGTGCTTAGATCCATGCTGATCCATGCAGTTTTACGTACTGACAGAAAAGAAAAAGTCTATGTCCCATGCATGGTCACTAGCTGTTTCATCATATTCCTTCAAGTGGGAAAGATGCCATTTTGAGGGATGACAATTTTGTGTGCATGCATCTTGTTATTTTTTGGCCTTATGTTGCTTGAGAAAACAAAAATATATTTGTGTTATTTACCATAGGTTTGTAGGGTATTCAGCTGTGGGATTTGTTTTCAAAACATGTGTTAATGGAAACTATCAACTTCTTTGTGACCCATTGTGCCCCTGGTTTAGCTGTGTTCTTTTCAGCGTGCGTGTGAACTTACAGGAAAGATGGCTCTGTGGTTGTTCCCTAATCCTCAGGTTGGCTAGGGACTACTGAGCCTTTAATCTGGTTTAACTGTCTGACACTTCCATCTTTTCTCTGGCTGTTCCCTGCTCCAGAGCTGCTACTGGGAGAGCGTCAGATCCAGTCTCCAAGACAGAGTTCTCTCACTTGTGTTGGGAGGCTATGAAGGAAGGTGTCTTAAGCCAGGGTATCAGCTCTGCTATCTGGTAGCTCATCTTGCCTTCCTTCCCTCTTATATTGCCGTAGGGGTTGGCAATGGAGTGCTTCAAAGTAGTCACGTGCTTTTCAAACTTGATCATATTTTAATTTCATCATATATTTTTAGGGAAAGCCATCTCAAACCTCCCATTATTGAAATTACGTACAAAAGAACTAACGCTTCTGTTTATGTTAAAACTCAGTGGGAGAGTTTTAAGTGTTTAAGCCAAATGTATGTAACAGTTTCACTGAATCGTGGTTGGGGATGGAAGGTAAGCTTGCAATGAGCCCTGTAGAGTAACGTGTCAAACAGGAAATGAGCTTTATCAAAACGAACAGGACAGTGTATGTCTAATTGGAGCACTGTAGACTAGCTGGGGGAGATACTTAGAGGAGAGCTGCCTTATGCCTTTTTTCCTCCTTCCTTCTCGTGCAGACTTGGCATATGGGTCTGTGGTCACAATGAAGAACCTCCGGATGGCAGGGGGATACCTTCACTCCCACTGGCACCTGTACCCAGAGGGCATTGGGGCCCGCCAGCAGCAGGTCAGTGTGCTGTGGTGGTGTTGCCTGTGACTGCAACAGTTGGCTCATTCCCTTTGCATGTAGCATTAGGGGCTACTGTGACAGGAGCTGAGTGTTTATTCAGGGTCTGTTACCCCCTCAGTGCCACAGCTGTGTGCTTGGCCTGGAAGTCTGACTAAAAAGGAGGCTTGAAGAGAGCCTACCACATTGCACAGAGGGGTGACTTACAGTAACAAGGCCTTGCTGTAATGCAAGACCACCCTCCATAAATGGAGGCCAAGAGGACTTCAGAATAGTCTTCCATATGAAATTTACCTCAAGGAAGGCTGTAAAGCTTATGTTTAAAACAAATACATTATGTCATAGATTTTATTGCTTTATATTAAAAGCAAGGGACTAGAACTGTTGTGTATTGTTTTTACTCCAGCCTCTTGTCTCTGTGACCTTACATGACCTCTCTTTTGTGCCTTGCTTTCCTTATGTGTCACCAAGGAATTTGTAAGGGTTTGCTCATTAAATTAGATATCTGTACATGTATAAGCTAATGTAGAATGTAAGCATAATGAAAGTATCTGAATAAGGGCTTCTCATTAAATGATTAAGCAATAAGTGAAAGCAGATATCAGAAATCATTAGATATCTCTAATTAAATAGTACAAAAATTAAATGAATTTCTTATTTTTGTCCATCATCATCAAGCTTCACAAATCTTTGGAGCTTCTGCACCTTTCCCAAGATATATTTTGCATTTTATCATCTAAAAATTGTTCTGAGCTCCTTGAAAGAAAGTTGCCAGAGAAACACAAGTGTTTGGTTTTTAACTCCCTTCTGTCTCTGTGGTGAGGAGGAAGTTTTCAGAAGTGACAGCTTTATCTCAGTCTTCTTCTTTTTCTGTTTGTCACAATGAAAATTTCTAACACTCTCATGTGACATTGATGTTTGTTACAGTAGATGGAGATGTCATATCAAAACTGGCTCAAGTGTAGGCAAAATTCAAGTGCATAGCATACTTTACAACACTACAAGCGGAGAAGGGGAATTTGGAGAGGACACTAATGGGAGTTCCTTGATGAAAGTGGGAAAGGGTGGAGATTTCCCCCCTGTGCTTCGTGCCCTGGTGGTAGAAGGCTAGGATTCTGGGAGAGTTTGGGGGCTCTGGAGAAGAGAAGTGAATTTAGAACTTGGAGGAGATTTAGGGAGGAAAAAGTGATCTCTTTGCCTCCACCTTACCCTCCTCTCCTGATGGCTTAACCTCAAGGTATGAGGTTCTACCTTCAGCTCTCCCTTTTTACCCCACCCTCAGACACTCCTCTGTGTTTTAGCTCTCACCCACCCACTGGGACATCTGCTCCCATCTGAGTGGGAGGCACAGGTCTGGGTCTGGGCTGGGGTCCCACAGAGCAGGGCTTGCTGCTGCTGGAAGAGGAGAGTGAGCCAAGGGGGCTCAGTTCCTCATGCTCTGGGGGGCAGCATCCTAGAATAAGATGGTCTCTCGTGTCCATGGTAGCAGTAGGCACAGTTACTCTGAGGCTGAGCAGGCTGGCAAGGATTAGCTGTGTAGCATGTGCCGCTCTAACAGTTGATCCCTGAATCTTAACCTTGGATCTTTTGGCAGAAGTATTATGGTTGTCACAGCCTATTCTCATGCATCTCTGCTGTCTATAAAGCCAGTGCTGCTTCCATCTTCTGGTTCTGGTCAGTGATTATTCAAGAGTTCAGGTTTGGATATCCTGTTGTTGTAGAAGGAGCCACTGGAGTGAGAGGGGGTCAAACTGTATGGTTGGAGGCTGTTACTCATGATGTCAGTGAACTGCAAGTGTAGTGCTTCTGAGCATACAGGCTGTACACTGGCTAAGAGGGGTGATTTGGGTTAAGGAGTGGCCCATAACTGGCCTTCTAGGGGGCACAATCATAAAAGTAATCCCAGGAGTTCTGTGTTATTGGTGCATTCATTTGGGACTTCGATTTGCTGGTGAATGTGTGTCCTCTATCACCAGCTTTTTTCATGTTTCATAAAATAATTAATGCTGTCCTTTCAGGTCACTGCCTACTTACATAAAGATTTGAATAACCTGTGGATTATAAAGAAACATGATTCAGATGCAGGTAACAAATACCAGTAAAATGTCCTTTATAACTACTGCTTCAGTTTTTCACATAAATATTCTGAGTTCCCTCCAGGACAGAGTATCCTTCATAGATGTGAGAGGGAGAGGAGGAAGAACAGGGGGAATTATCTTGATTTATGTTTCGTGTGTCTACTGTGTTTTTTGTTCTTCTCTAGATTGTACAGTTGAAATAAATAGGCTTTTCTCAGCTGAAGGTTGTATTGACAATTTTTCAGCTGGATAGGGCCACAAATAACAGCAAAGAGGAAATTAGTCTGAACTCAGTATTTTTTGCAATCTTATTGTGGCTGAGAGTCCTGAGGAGATTGTGTCCTGGTACATTCTGGTACACTGCATTTAACAGATTTTTGTGAATGATTGCTTGGGACAAGATAAGAGTACTGAAGGTGATAATCTACGGTTTGCAGATACATCTGTTTTAGAATATTACCTAGTGTAGCTAAGGCATGCTTTGTCAGCTTCCTTTTTTCTGCCTGCCACCTGTGTATCAACACAAAGTTGTTTGCTTGTATTGTCTGCTTCAGGCATGAGCATTAACAAGAAACTTTCTGAGACCCTGTTATGTTTGTCAGTACCTTGATATAACTGATTTGCCTTCCTTCAGCAGATCTGTCAGACCCCTTGAGCCCTGTGGAGTTTGTGAGGCATGGAGATATTATACGTCTGGAACATAAAGAGTAAGGACGATTTCTGGGATTCAGAGAGATTACATGATTGAATGGAATTGGTGGGAGATTTGTCCTTCTGGAGACAATGTGGTTAGGCCAGCACAAGCAGGCTGTGTGACAGAGGTATCTGTATATCTGCATTTCCATTGTGAGATTTGTAGAGGTTTTTTTCTGTGGTTTATGTTTGAAAGGTGTCTGTTAAATAGGAAACTTTAAACAGAACAACACAACTTTATTAGAAATATCTATCTAAGCAGCAGAGAGATTTGTTCTGCTGTGTGAGGTGCAATACTCAGGGGTAACTCTTTTGCAGAGAAGCAATTTTGAAACCCTCATTGGATGAGGGCTTGTCCCCACTCCTTTGAGTTTTCTAGGTAAATAAAGAGTGAGGGGTTTTTTTCGGTGTACTGTAAGTGTCCTGTTCCTACATGTATAGGCAGCATCCACCTGCTGAAGTTCTGAACAGCACTGAGATCACAGCAGTGAAACACTGAATGAAAATGTCAGCTGGTGCCTTCCCTCTCTGCAGGGAATACCTAAGAAGAACCAAGTCACCCTAGTGACTTGATATTTGGTTTTTGTCTAGTCTAATGCCACTGTGCCAAAATGCCTCATGCTTTCGCAGCTTTGATTTCTTAACAGAACCTCAAAACCTGTGAGCCTGGAAGTCATGTCATGTTGTATTCAGTACAGCATCTGCACAAATAATTGCTTAGGTTTCCAAAATTATTATAAGACTGGGTTTTTTTTAATCCTTTGAATTTGGGGGTTTACCTTAAAATATATGATAACGAGCATGATAAAAATTGATGATACAAAAGTGGTTGAGTCGCGGTGAGGTGTCTCCAGGGCAGGTGAAGCAGCGGTGCTGCGGAGGAGATGCAGCAGGTGGCGCTGGTGTTACGGACTGCCCGGGTATGGCCAGGTTCCTCTGGCTGCCTCAGTCACCAGTCCCTGCCAGGGCGGGAGGCTGGCTCCCTGCACCGTGCTGGGTGCTAATGGTGGCCACTGATTCCCCCTAAAAGGTACAACCTTTCTCCTCAAAAGCAAAACTGATGATCACAGAAGGTCAGGATCTTGCTCTTCTTCTTACAAGAGCAAGTCTGTCCCACCTTTACTGTTAAAAGAAAAAAAAAAAAAAGCCCACAGCAAAACGAAAGCCCAACAATGTCTTCTCCACTTGGAGGTGATAGATTGTAACTTGAGGGTTGTATTTATTCATGCTGTTGTCCTTTTCCATCACTGCCTAGCGTGGCATAAGCTCAGAGTCACATGGTGGGAAGCGACAGATTCGATCAGTATCCCCCATTCTGTTTAGGCTGAATCCTGCCTGCCCTCAGCTGGAATTCAGTGGTTAGAACACTGGCAGATCTCTGAATGACTCAAAGCAATGTTCTTATTACATATTGACAAGGTTCAAAGTTTGACTTCTAATTTCATTTCAGAACTTCTAGAAATCTGCACAGTCACCAGCATGAAGCTCCCCTGACAAGGAAGCATTTTCAGGTCACTGGCTATGGAATAGTAAGTGAAGGCAAGACAGAAGAAAAACGCCTTCTTTTGGGGAGAGTTCATATCATGCCAAGGGGATTTATTGTTGCTTTTTTTAGTTTGTTAGCCAAGGTGGGCATCTGCCATCCTGGAGGAAAAACTGATTTAGTGTGAAATGGCTTATCTCATATTTAAGGTCTATTTAATCTGAACACAGATAAAAAAAAGTAATTTAAACTTTTACTGCCAGTCTAGCTTTGGCAGTATTCAACTCCAGAAGTGACAAACTGAGCAACCTTGAAGTTGCTCTGACAAGTATTATTTTATGTATTTGGCCTTGTCACATAGACAAGTAGCTTTTTGAAAGAATGATGACAGAATTTTGAATCATGAAAATAGAATCTGCTTTGCGGGCTGAATTTCCAAACACAAGGATCTGTTGCCTAAACCCCTTTTATGAAGCAGCCTAGTTACCCCTGTTTGTGCTGTCATTCTGAGCCACAGTCAAGTATGAATTGGAAGAAAAAGAATTCAAGTTGGCAAGGTAAAGATGTATTTGTGAATGCTTGCTCATGTCTAAAATGAACTCCTGATGGGGAATCTCTTCTGTGAAGTGTCAGTGATAGTAGTCTGGGCTAGTTTGTTTAGCTTTGCCACCATTACAGTTTCTGAATTTCGTATTTGCAGTGCTTCAATTCTGTAGGTTTTCTAGTTTGGGGGGGGGTGTGAGGTTTTTGTTTGTTTTTGTTTGGAGGTTTTGTTTGTTTTTCTTTTTTTCTGTTTTTGTGATTTTTTTTTTTCTGCAATGCTATGTTTGCATGTTAGAATGGAACAGGAGACTCCAATGATTTCTGGCGGATTGAAGTGGTGGGCAGAAAGACTGGGAAGCTCATCAAAGTCCTGCGGAGTCAGATCCGCTTAATCCATGTGGCCACAGGGTGTATATTGGGCTCTTCTGGAAAGACTCTGCCAAAATGGTAAATAGTTTGTAATCCCCCTCCACCCCTGCAAGGCCTTGGAGTGACATGTTCCTTTACTCAGTGGTGCTTTGAAACTAAGCAATAACCACATTTCCTCCCTTTTTTAAAAAGAATAAAAATGGAACTAGCAGGTACTAAAAATATAACCAGAAGGGAAGATCTGGGTTAGGGTTATGCAGTCTGTTACAGTGAAGATATACAGCTATGAAAAATAATATGCCTTACTAAGAGATCCAGGAATGGCATGGACATAGCCAGGAGGGGATGACAGACATGTTCTTTAAATCCCATTTTATCCTTAGGGTTCACAGAAATCACTAGAAACTGGGGCAGTTTATGCTGTTCCATACCATAATCATCAAAATTTTATTGGTATTAATTTGTCTTGTGGTTGGAAGACCTTATGCCATTTTTGCATGCAACATCTGAAGCAAGGGCAGTGGTTACAAGCTGCTATTAGCAGGGGTCGGGTTTTTTTATGTCCTAGAATTATATATCTTCATTATTAAAATGATACGTTTGCAGAGACACCGAGACTAATGGCAAGCAAGCTGCCATATCTGCAGAGCTGTACTGGGGGGGATGCTAACATGGATCTGAAAGCAGCAGTCTGTGTAGTGATGTTGCTACTGTTTCCAGAGCTACCTCTGTTTCTGCTATCTTAGATTTCCCTTCACTGTGTTATGGTAAACCTGGATTATAAGGAATCCTGTGGATGCTGAATCACAGGGAGTGCAGGCAGGTACCTATGGTGACTGCCTGGTCAGGAATGCAAGTGCCATTTAGACTTCACCATAAAAATGAGCTCATATGTAAATAATATCTTTGGTTAAAAGGAAAAAAAAAGTCAGTCTCTGTCAAGAGCATTCAAAAAAGGTTGTGATTTGGGTTTTTTTTCCACTAACAAAAACTTACTCTGTGAGTGGAAGTTACTGCCACAAAATATTGACAAGACTAAGAGCTAAGGGGAAAAAATACCTAACTGCAAATAGAGGTGGCTAGAGTATACTGGATTTTTATATTTCTTTTTAATTTAAAGGGTAGTAATCACTGTTCTTCCAAGTAAGATAATTAATTAATGGATTAATTAATTAGTGGTGATGATAGAAAATTCCTTGGTAATCTGTCACATTACTGTAGGGTTTGATGCACTTGCTCCCAAAGTTTTTGATGGGACCTGCTAGAAATAGAGTGACAGACAAAGAACAGTCACTGGTATCCCCTAAGGTAATTCTTTTGTTTCTGTAATACAATTGTTGTAGGCATGGATTCATTTAAATTAATGATGGTGATTTTCTTCTGGAAGGGACTATAAAGGTTGAACTGAAGTAGTTGCTAGTTATGAATGTGCATCATTTTTAAAAATCCCACCTATGGACCTAGGGTTTTTTAGATGTTCAGAGTTCGAAATGTGGTTCAGTAGAATTCAGTAGAATTTTGATGTTGGCTGCCTTGCAAATCTGCTGTGATTTCTACATGGTTCTTAGAGCATGCAAGAATGCAACTGCTGAGGTTACATGATATATGGTAGGTGCTGTGGAGAAGTATAAAGCTAAATGGGGAAAAATCAGACATGAACTGGAAATATTGAGTGTTCTTGTGGGGTGGTGGTGAACTGTTGTGCTGTTCCTCAGGGGTTGGGAACAAGTGGAAGTCACCTGCACACCGTACCTGAAGGACACTCCCAATTCCCTCTGGAACTTTGAAGATCATATTAACCCTAAGTGTAAGTAATTTATTTCCTTTTAGTTTGAGAGTGCATCTTGTCTTGCTGTTAAAAAAAGGGATGAGCTATCAGATGGCAATAAGTGGCATTCAGCATTTGGAATCTGTGTGTTATTTCCCAGCTTAAGTGCAGACTTGCTGAACTTGGGCCATTGCAGAATTGCAGAGCCTTTTTCTGTTTCACTGTTTGTACTGCAAGCTGGTGATAATGCTTGAAATGTAGTGGAAGTATATAGACTTTTTTAAGGATTTTGAGATCTTCATGGGCAGCACTGCAGTTTTTAACATTGTTTAATTGGGAATTGTTATTGATGTATGTCATATGTATTTTGATGATTTTTTAAAAAAGTCTAGGATCCACCCTGTTCTGGTGTATTTTTTTCTCTCACATACTGAGGGCATGCTAAATAATCACTTTGCAGTACCATCAAGAAATGAATAGTGTGTGACAGAGATATGAGTTTGCCAATGATGACAGATGGGCCTTGCAGCCTCATCCAGGAGTTTCATGTTTCACAGCCCCATGTGGCCCAAGTTATTCAACACAGTTTTCATCCCATGAATTGCAGGTGACTTGGGCTGAGTTCTGAGTTATTAAAAAACTTACTGTTCTTCATCCTTTGAGAGCAACTGTATGCAAACCAAAGGAGAGAAATCCTGGGCTCTTAACTTGGTAGAATTTCTTGTTCTGTTGTAATGCATTCCCACATATATGGCTCATTTACAGATAAACAGCAGCCTATGAAGAGTATGTCTCTAATTTCAGCCAGAAATACAAATCTGTTTATTTCATGGAGTTCTATCTCTTGTTCTTGCTCCTGGAAGTAAAGGAGGAAATCTAGGAGTACATCAGTTGTAAAATTCACTGGGGGATACTTTTGACTGCAAGCCTCTGTGTGTTTAGAATATGAATGAATTTCACAGAGAATTAAAAGAGATTCTAGAAGCAGATTTGTTGCAGGAGAGAATTTAGTTTATTATGAAAGATGCAAATAAATGTAAACCACACAGACGTCTAATCTATTTTTCTCTCTTTTTTCTGCAGTGCCCAACATCAGCCTGGATGTTTTGAAGCCTTCTTTTGCAGAAATTCTGCTAGAATCCCACATGGTTATGATCCGGGTAGGATATCATTAATTCTAGGTTATCGTTTTCTTTCTCCTCTCTCTGGCATCAAAAAGAAATAGCACTTTCTGAGAGATCTGGGTGATGGCTGCAAGCTAGGGCAGAATTTACACGCCTGAGCAACCTACTTGAATTTATAGTTAGAAAAAGGAATGGAGCTAATTCTTCCAAGTCCAAGTTTGGAAGCCTTGGACTTAATGCCTGGCTCTGCTGTTGGTGTGATCTGGCTACAGCTTAGTTATGTCATACTTTACTTACCTTCCTGGAAGGTTTTAAATTTAAAATAGTATTTTTTAGGCAGGAGGATGTTACTGTGGTCAAAGTCAGAAAAATAAGCTAAACAGACATTTAGGAGAACAGTAAGTGTTTGGATTGAATTTTTTTTTTTAAGTTCATCAAGGTGCTGTGATTTCTGGTTTCTTCTTTATCTCTGAATATTAAAAAAAAAGAAAAGAGCAGATTCAGTATTTTCAAGGTGAACTGTTCTTGCAGTCTTTTCTCTATGATTGTTCTCTGTGCTCTTGGCCACAGCCCTTCTGCTTCCAGCTCCTTAATCCTTCATCAAAAGAATGAGAAGTTACTATTTTGAGAAAGGAGTCCAATGTTTTCTTTGCTGTTGTTTGTAAAGGTCTTCTCAGATTTTTAAGAGAAAGAAAGTAGTCAAGGAAATTATCGTTAATGCTTGTAAAGTGTTACTGTAAAGTGTTTCCATGGCAATCAGTGATAATGTGTCTCAGGTAAGGAAGCACCTGCATGAGTTTCCATGGAAATAATCTTTCTGAAGCTTGTTTTTTTCATAGTGGAGGGAAACCTGTCACAGTAGTCTCTTAATGAACAAAGGTCTTGCTGATTGCAACATGCATCCCCAGTGACAGAAAAGCTGGAGAAATGAGAGAATACTGCCTCTTATGGTACATAAAGAACATTTTTACTTGCACAATAATAGTAAAACATTAATTTTCCTCATTACATTCTGTCTGTGGAAGATGATGTGTTTATGTAAGTTAGAAAAGAGCTTTCACTCAGGAAGAGTATTGATGTATGTTTGTGTACACAGACATTTTTGGACAGGTATTGCAGCATAACTGCCTGCTCATGTAAATTTTATGTTGACTTATCTGTAGGGAAACAGCGGCCTCAAACCAAAGGACAATGAAGTTACATCCAAACCTTGGCACTGGCCCATCAATTACCAGGTATATTGATTAGTCCACCTTCTTTTCTATTTTCAAGTGCTTTTGCAGTGCCTCTAGAAGCATAGCACCTCTTAATTGCATTGAAGATGCAATTGGACTGATGAATATTTATTTTACTCCCTTCTGCTCTCTTTCCTCAGGGCCTGCGTTTTTCTGGTGTCAATGAGACCGATTATCGTGTCTATTTGCTGGGAAACCCAGTAAGTTGGAGTGGGAGGGTCCAAGTCAATGCCTATAGCAAATTTTAGCTTAGTCTTGCTACTTCCAGTGACAGTGTTTCTCTTCCTTCTCCTCCTCTTGGACTGTCTCTCTTACTGTACTCTTAATGTTTGCACGTAACTTTTCATTTCCTCTCACACGCATGTGTCCACCACAAAGTCGTAAATCTTTCTTTTCTTTCCTGTGTAGGTGATTTGGTGGCTAAATCTGGTCACTATGGGGTTATATTTTCTGATATCAATTTGCACTGCAGTGGCACTGAAGAGAGGTGTCCAACTGACATCTGAACTCAAAGGTGAGGTCAGTCTTCCTTTTCATAAATGCCTTTTGCAGGCACATGAAAAGTGTATGGATGGCAGGACTTTGTGCGTCAAGGGTGGGAAACCACTGAGCATGAATTATTGAGCAGGGTCCACAAGGAAAAGAGTGGGCTCTTCCTATGTTAAATAGCTTAATAGTGAACAGTGCAGGTCTTCAACAGAAATGCTGCAAGGGATACAGGCCAGTTGAATCAATGTCCAGCTGTGAAGGTCTGCATGTTCTCTGGACTACTGTAGTATGCACAGCTTTTTAAAATGAGAAATGTTCCCGATCTTTTTGCAAAGCAAATGACAAATGAAAGAGATACAATGGTCCTTTTTTGGATCATTGTAGAGGTAGAGCTATTCACAAACCCTAATAAGTCGTATTTTGACCATTCCAGCTTACTTCAATGGTTGCTTCATTTTGTAGATTTCCTTGTGGGAAGTGAATTCTAAAACATGATGGGAAACTACTCAATTATAGAATAAGTTATTGGCTAAGCTGTATACATACACTAGAGCTCTCACTCTCTTCCCCAGACTCTGAAAGCTAGGCAACATTTCTTTCCCGGCAAAATGATCATCTGGATGGCTCATAGTCTCATTGCAGACAGAATAAAAAACATCAGTAACTGGAGTGACCTGATTAGTCTGATGTGTGCCCTGAGAAACTGCATGTTTGGTCTTAACATGCAGGATAATCAACCTCCTGCCAGTCCCTTGAGACTTATGTCTCTATATCTTTTCTGATAACTGTTCTCCTGAGAAGTGTTTGTATGTGTAGGGATAGGTGCAATTGCACAAGAGTTTATAATAGAAAGCTAGAACTTGTTTCACTTAGAAAACCTGCAAAATGCCTTTTCAAACAGGTTAGATGTTTTTCTTTCCTTCCTTCTGCATTTCGGATAAAGTTACAGGGAAAAGCTGTGAGCAGGATCTCTCTCTCTGTGGTATGCAGAGAGATAATGTGTCTGCAGACATGCACAAAGCCTCCTTGGGAAGGCAGTGCAGAAACAGAGAGGATAAAGGGAGCCCCAAGGGGGCGGGAACTTGCCTTTTGCCCTGGAAGATCCAATGCATGCTGCATTGTAAAAAAGTGGTCCTTGCATCTGAAATAAATGGGGTTTTTTAATCCTTTCATTGCCTTGATATTCTTGGGAAGAATACCTGCATATGTTTACCTTACAGTATGTTTATAAAGAATACAGGCAGGATGTTGCAGAGGCTTGAAGCAATTTCAGACCAATACATGACTGCCTGCAAAGATCTTCAGTTGAGTTTATTTAGTGTATTCAAGTTTGCAGATAGGAACTGTAGCTGAGTTTTTCTCTGGTTTGTATACTTGTGTTCCAGAACTGTCCAGAGTTGTGCTACGTGGTGGAGGGCAGATCACACTGGGTTGGCTTCTTCATTACCTCCCTTTTTTTATGATGGGACGAGTTCTCTACTTTCACCACTACTTTCCTGCCATGCTTTTTTCCAGCATGTTGACAGGTAAATACTAGAGTCTAGGAGAAGACAAGGTGGGAAAACAGGTGAAATTCCATTAAATATAATGTTTTCAGATTAAAAAGTTTATTATTTTAATAGACTTTCTGCTTGCTTGTGCAAAGTGCTTGAAAACACTGACTAATTCAAAATGTTTTTCACAAAGCACCTTGCAGTGCCAAATTGTTTGTTGTTTTTTTTTTCTTACTACCCTGAAAAGGCAGTCATGTCTAGTGTTTAGGGCATTTAAATTTAGAGATGGGATTCCTATTCTCTGCTGTTTCATTGTTTATATATGCTTTTATACAAATTGCTTCCCTTTGTTTGCTTTCCCGACTTTTCTGTCATGTATATTTATAATTTGGTCTTGGTAGTTTTTCCTGTAATTTTATACCAACTTAGGATCTTAGGCCCAGATCTCATTTGCATTTATTCAAATGGAAACATAGGGAAAAAAAGAACCTTCTGCTGATACAAAAAAATCTCAGTAGTTTTGAGTGTTACCAAGATAAATTATTTTAAAAATTGAATGATCTTCTGGTGTTAACAGAGCTTCATCAGCCCAGTCTGTGAACACAGCAGCTCTGTTCTTCCCCTGACTCCTACTTCTTCCTTCTAGGAATCACCTGGGACTCACTACTGAAGTTTTGTGCTGGGTTCTTGTCACCCAGCACTACAGCTAGAAAAGTATATGGAGGGGGTTTCCTGGCACTGGTTCTGCTTATCCTCTACAGGTGAGTGCTAAAAGCTTAACTTTTCATGAATGTGTATCTGTCTCAATCTTTATTGCCTGTTAATTTTCCTTAGCCTTGGGTATCTGTCTTCTCTCCTGAATTTGTCAGACATCCTCAAGCTCAATCCGAAACCCTCAATTTTGATGAGATTCAGCATCTGTGTCCCTGTAATGCTTTATAGAACATTTTTTCCATTGGTTGGAATCTTTCTTTTGTCCCAGCACGCAGTGTGAACACTCTTATTTTCCTCCAGTCCCCAAATTCAGTGGTTTCTGGTTTTAGTCCCGATGATGGTGCCATATTCCTCAAATACAGGCAAATTTTCATTGCTGTAGGTTTTATCAGCTGGCTTTTCTCCAAAACTGTTGGTTTCTAAGAGAAAATACCATGGTTATAAAACTGTTTGCTATGTATATATTGTGTTCAGCAGAGATTAGAAGGTCCCTAGTGGAGCTTAGTGCAACCCAAAGACAAAGATTCCATAGGACATCTCTATGGACTAATCTGCTGCAAAGTTCTTGAAACTGAAAACTGCAATCCTTGATGGGCTTTTGATTTCTTTCCACAGCTTCTACCTCTTCCATCCTCTGTCCTATGGGATGATAGGACCTATGGCCTCCGACCCTAGCAGCCCCATGGCAGGGCTCCGGTGGATGGACTCCTGGGAGTTCTAGAGCCAACAAGGGAAGCCTGGGAACAGTGGATGAGAAGCATGAGATCTGCTGCATGTCAGGCTGATTCTGGTGCTTTGAAGACATGTGACTGTAAAATGCCCTCTCTGGAGAACTCTGGATATAGGTAGCCCTGTTGTTTTGGCATTTGTTTGCACTGCCTGCATTGGAAGATGCAGAGGGTGAGAAGGTCTCCTTAAATTAAAAGAATCATGTCCTGAATCCTTAGGTTATATTCATGGACAAGTGGCTGCTTAGATGTCGATTCTTTTGAGCAATATATACCAGTCAAACAGCGGTGGCATTCCAGCAGTCAGAGGAGTAGAAGCTGGAGGCTGTCTGTGGTTGCATGTACACCTGTGTGTGTCTTCCTTCTTGTAATCTAAGCACCATTATAGTTGGAAAGCCAGGCAATGTCTGAGACCTTAGGACTTCTATCATGATTAGCAACCTTTCTTTTGGTGAGGTTTTTGAAAGCATCCTGTAATTATAGGGGGACCTCCATTCTACCCTGCCCTGGCTGTCTGCAGTTCTTTTGTTCTGACTCTGATTTTTTAGAGTTTAACTGAAAGGAGTCTGCTTGAAATCTCCTGAGCCACCGTGCCTTGCCTGTCTCCCAGGCCTTCTGCACACAGAGATGGAAGTTGTTTAGCCCTATATACTGCCTTGCTTTCTGGTCACCTTTAATCATTTATAACAGTTACCTAGCAGGCGTGTTTCCAGAGCCAGACTGTTCCAACTCAGAACTTTGTAGCTTCTTTTCAGTTCTGTCTGAAACTGCCAAGGAAATGACAGTGGAAATGACAGGTGATTTATTTTCAGCCCCAGTATGCTGTGGAGACCAGCATGAGGGTGTACTAGAGACTGAAATGATAGCTTGGAAATTTTACAGACAGCTGTCATTCAGCTTTTGATCCCAGCTATTTCAGTGCCAGTACCTGTGCTTTTAGGGGAAGGCTTCGTCTTAATGAATGTGGCATCTGCAAAACTGACTGCTGGTGCCAAGGTATCTGCTCACTATATTCCCATATGGAAAAACTTCTCTCTCATAGATTCCTGGACATTAGATTACTGTATTGAAGGAAATGTGAGGCCAAGCAAAAATTCTTTGTCTGTTAAGTGTCAAGAGCCACTGAATGTTGAATCCACCCCTTCAAAGGAAGCAGAATTCTTTTTATCAGGTGCCTTTGTTCTGTGTTACGTCTATTTTTGTAGATGTTCCTTTTATTCCATCTCCTACTCTTCACCCAGTTTCAATTTCTTGTCACAGTTCAAGTTGCTACCTTGTAGCATCCAGCATGAATGACACTTAGACCCACCTGTGTTCCTGTCTCAAGAAACTCATTTGAAACTCTTTTGTGTATGTTTCAATGAAGTCAAGCCTTTAATTTCAGAGTTCTTGTTCTGCTTCACAGCCTTTCATCAAAATTACAGGTGAGTGTGTCTGCCTTTAAATATGAATTGTGCATTTATTTCTCTTAGCAAATCTTGAATTCTGATGTATTTTCTACCACACAGAAGGGCTGCATTAGCATAGTTGATCTGTGGGGGGTACTAGATTCCAGTCAGACTTGCTTTCATTCCCCTTCAATAGACATCCATAGCATTGTTCAGTAAGGCAGCTGCTTGCTGTTGTAAGGCTCTGGCTTGGTCTGTCACATCTCTCCAGAAGTTGACTCCTATAGATACCAACTCAAATGGGATGGACCTGTGCTTTTGATTCCAAAGGTTTTGAGTTAATCACCTGCTGGTCATGTACAGTGGGAAGTCATTAGCTACTGGATTTGATGATTCTTTTCCGCTTGTTATTGCAGGAAGTGCTCCTACCTGCATGAGCCGGGGGCTTACTGTGGTATTATATAGGCAAGAAGGATGAGGGAGAAGGCTGCAAACTTCTTCAGATCCTGCTTTATCTGACAGCAGCTGCAAATTGTTAACTGTTGGCAATGTGGAAAGCAGACAGTGCAGTGCTGCCTTTGTAGCAATGGGGTTCAGCATCTTCTGCTCTTGGTGAGATTATTAGTACTTTGCTGTCCTGAATCTGAGCTTTCCCTAGGGTAGTTCCATTTTCATGGGGAGGATTTGCCAAAAGAGCTGATAAAAGCTATGATTAAAAGTGCAAAGTTTTTTTCCAGCACATATAATCACACACTTGCCCTTAGCATTAACAACAAAAAACCTCTAAGAAACGTAAGCATTTTGGAATGACAGTTTCTAAAACTCTTAATTCATCAGCTTAAACCTGTGGGAATGCAAAAATTGAGTTAGTAACCTTGATTTCTCCACTTATTTTGAAGGGGTCAGCTTTGTAGGAGTTGCCTGAAGAAGATGAACCAGTCTGTTCCTTGGCCAGGGTCCCTCCACCCTTTATCACTAATCATCTTTTGGACGTGGATTGGTAGCTGAGTGCTAAAGGTGGCAAATATCATGCTCCCATCCCACCTTCCTATGCACAAGCCCAGCTTCTGTTTCAGTACACACAAAGGTTTATTTTTCTTTAGGATTGGCATTTCAGAAATTCTCTGAAAGCATTAGAGTGACATTGAGACCAATCTGTTTCTTAGGTCTTGTGTGCTGGTAAGGGGATGGAGGCATACAGTGAAAAAAAATCTCCCTATTCCACAAGAGGGAGCAACTTCCAGCAGAACTTTTTTTCTTTTTTAATCTGGTGGTAAAAAGGTTGAAAGATCTATATTGAAGTGTAGAGAGCAGATGTTTCCTCTGTGCAGTGAGGACTCCAAGGGTTGGGTTTTCAAGTAAGTGTAGATTGATGTATGTACGTCTGTCTTCTTCCAAGAGAAAAATATGTTGGTTTTTTTTTTTTTTATTTGACCTTCAATATTTGCTTCTTAAAACCTGTCAGGCCATAGGTGGAACATAATAGTAACTGATATTTTGTGAGGTCAATAAAATACAGTAATTGGGATTCCCTTACTGACTCTGTCTTAAAATGTCTGAGTGGTACAAACATGAGGCAATGGGTATAGGGCACTCTTTGCTTTCTGGATGGAATTTGGGCTGCTTCAGTTCAGCTTTTCCAGCTGTGCTTGTAGAATGAGTTCAGGTTTTGTTTTGAGGACTGCTTATTAGTCTTCTTCCCCAGTCATGTGGAAAATGGCTCACGGTGTTTTCTGAGGCCAGAAGATGCAGTTCTCTGGAGCAGCTGCTCTCTTTGAACTTTGCCAGACAGGGCTCCTTTTATCACTGATAAAGTATTTCATCAAATTGTATCCATGGATTCAAATCACAAAAAGCTGCAGGCTGCCACATTCCCTGCTTCAAATTCTTTTTTTGTGTAAAATATTTTCAACTCCTCAGGCTTTGAAGGATAGGTAGAGGGCCCCTAGGCTCATCTAGCTTTATCCTAGACAATCCATCCATCTTAAAAGGTTTCTGTTAACAGTCACTTCAGGACATCAATACGCACATATCTATTGCAGCAGGAGGGACTGGCTTATTTCCAGGAACTGGACTACTCATTCTATGATACAGGGGAGACTGTGAGGAGGATTTGAACTGAGATTTCTGTGTCAATGTTGCTCTTGGTCCAGGTGGAGGACTTTGTGTCATCACTGCCCACCACCATTGTTTGCAGCCCTATGGGTATTAGAGCCAACACCACTCTCTTGTCTGTATAGGGTTTTCTTTTTGCATCTTGATTGGAAAGGCTGACTGAGGCACAAAGGGCATTGACATGATCTCCCTTTTTATATCTTCCTCCTTCCTTCTGCTTTTTCAAGTATGCCTGAAGTACGTCTTTGCTTTCCCCAGTTTTTAGGCTGTGCATCCATTTCATATGGGTGCCTGAACAAGAGGTAGGACAGGAACATCTTGTAGTATCCTGAGTGAAGGAATACCTGTAATCTGAGAAGAAAACCAGAACCTTGTTATGGAAAGATAAACAAATGTGTTACTTGACAGTTCCCTCCTGTTCCTCCTGAATCCCTCTGAGAATCATTTTCAAGGGAGCAACTCTTAACACAGAAACACAGGCATTTACCTGAAGTTCTCCATTGCCACACCTAGCACCTTCCCTTCCACACTTTGCCTGAGTGACTTACCCTCTCAAGTGGCACTCTGTGCACAAGCCCTGTTTCCTCCTCTCAGGATCCTGCTGGCAATGTGAA
This sequence comes from Pyrocephalus nanus, assembly GCA_038380795.1. Classification (NCBI taxonomy): domain Eukaryota; kingdom Metazoa; phylum Chordata; class Aves; order Passeriformes; family Tyrannidae; genus Pyrocephalus; species Pyrocephalus nanus. Next base: position 41,368,495 of record CM076265.1, on the reverse strand, counting down.
AATCTCCTTAGCAGTGCCCTATGTCTCTGCCAGCTGGGGAATGTAGGTAAGATTTTTTTTTTTTTACTCCTTCACAGCAAGTGACCCCACACATGAGCAAGTGTGTCATGAAAGCAAAAGTGTGTGGACTGTTAGAACATAAGGCTCTTTCCTGCTGGGAAAGGAAGGCTGAGGATAAGAACACCACTTCCATAGCATACTTGCTGTTTTCAGCGGGGGACTGTGCTGCAAGCAGTCAGGACTGAAAATTATCTCTGTCTTCTTTAAAGTACTAAGACCTTGGTTGCGTGGTGGGTTGTGAGTTGCTTCACTTTTTAAACTTTTTTATGCTCTTTACTTGAATGTCAAGGGCTATGATTGTCACAAATAATATCTGAGGTGGTGATATATTAGCACAGATACCACTGCTGCTGAATTTGTAATTGTTCCTAAAACTTTGCCAAGTGAAGATATTGTTTTACAAGAGTCACTGTTTGGAGCCATCCTTGGAGAACTTGCCCCTGGCTGAACAAGAGTTTGCAGCAGCAGTGAGAGGGGTTCCTTTGTAATTCTGTGCTGTATCCTGAACCTTTTTTACTAATGCTGTGTGTGTGTGCGTGTGTGCATCTGTCCACGAACTGAATGTCTTCTAACTGCAGTGCAATTATTGTATCATACAGTGTGGATGGGAGAATGTTTCCTTGAGCTATAAATGTGTTTTGTACAGGTGATAATTGAAAATGAGGTAGAATTTGGAATTTAATTTTGTAATAAATACCTCTACTTTGAAGCATTCTCTTTGTGTCTGCATCTTGGTGTGCATTTGTCCCCCCTTTCCTGTCTTCCTCACATGCTTGAAGTAGCAACATGAACTTTAAATGGACTCACTGCTGAGTTTGATCTAGGATAGTGGTGATCTACATCAGCTTTTAGCACACAGGTGTTGCTGAACTACAATTCAAGGAGGTCAGATTTTACTGCAATCCAAGCAATTGCTGGTAAGCACAGCAGGAAGTGAAACTGGTGTATTTGGATGAGAGTAAAGTATGTTGAAGCAGGTTTACTTCTCCCTGGTAAGGATGTGTTAAATGGTAAGTATGTGTAGCGTGTCAGGTTTAATGGGTATTTTCATCAAGCTTCTGGTAGGTTACCTGTGAACACTTCATTTGACAGGTCAAGCACTTTATTCAGGAACCCAACATTCTTCTGTAAGTTATTCTTGTGTTCAGAGTGCTTTTGAGTACAGTGTAATAAGGGGTTGCTTGGGGTGGAACTAGATGGGGAAAACCGAAATACAGCTGCCTTATCTGGGGCTACCATTGATGCCCAGATCAGTGCTGGAGCACAGCCAACCAGTCTGTTTAGACGTGTTCCGAGGGCTGCTAAAGTAAAGCCAGGACAGCTAGGAACTGTACTATGTCCTGTACAGAGTGATACAATAGGCTATTAAATGGCTTCTGAAAAGCCTATTGACATCTTGTATTGCTTCACACAGTGCGAGTTGGTCTTTGGATATTGTCTGATTAGGGCTGTTGTTCTGGAAGGAAGGACTGCTGATACAGAAGCTGTGCTAGAATGTAGGGAGACGACTGAAAGGAAAAAGAATGAAGTATTGTTCAGGAAATGCTGATAATATCTGAAGTAAAACTTTACTTCTCACTGCTCTAAAGGAAGAATGGCTTCTTTCTGTAGGTAAGTGATCTCACGTGGGTGTACACTGGTGAGCGATTCCAATTTATATTTGATTTGAACCTTCCAGATTTCTAGGCTACTAGATTCTAGCCATGTTACATGTTCCTCAACAAGAATGAGGCTTTACAACCTGATGTTTTAATATAGATTTTGTGCTCTCTCTTCAAGCTGTTTTCCTAATCTTCTGTATTCTAGCCAAAAAGAAACTTTCAATGCAAGTTACTTCCTCTGGCCCTCAATTTCCCATGCCCCTTCTCACTTTCTTTGGTTTACCCATATGATTTCCCAAACTATACACTGTCTTACAGCATCAATCTCTCCAGTTCGATATGCTGAAATAAATCCACTACACCTACCACTGCTGCCTGGTTTACATCCCAGAATGTGGTTGTACACTTTGGAGTTGTTTTCTAATGCACCATCACTAACTCTGTAACTCTGACCCGTGTAATGCATGCTCTGGAAAAAGAAAGTTTGTGCTTTATCAGAATGGGTACAATCTAACAAGTGTCACGATTGCTTCTTGCAGTCATTACTCTATCTCTAGACTTCATGCAAAGCCAGTCATCCTGCTGTCATGCTGCTGACAAAAGGTAGTCTTCAGGCTTCATTCACCTGACCTATTTTTTTTTAATATGTGTTTTAGGATTAGGTAGTTATGAAGTACCTGGGCTTCTCCACTGACCAGAAAGGGAGTTTAGATTACTTGCCCATATGAAAGCATCTATGTTGGATCAGCTGAGACCCACGCTGGCAGTGTGCTAATCCTTTGCAATGCTTTAGGAGCAATAACTATTTGGTTACAAGGTGGAGAAGGAAACTAGCTGAGAAGTGGGGAGACTTGGTTAAGATGAGAATGTGAACATGTATAAGATGGTACACCTTGATTTGTATTAGAAACAGTGTGGCTAGCAGGACCAGGGCAGTGATTGTCCCCCTGTACTCAGCATTGGTGAGGTCATACCTGGAATCACATACTCAGTTTTGGGGTCCCTCACTACAAGAAAGACATTGAGGTGCTGGAGTGTGTCCAGAGAAGGGCAACAGAGCTGGTGAAGGGTCTGGAGCACAATCTTATGAGGAGCAGCTGAGGGAGCTGGTGTTGTTTAGCCTGGAGAAAAGGAGGCTCGAGGGAGACATTATCACTCTCTACAACAACATGAAAGTCTCTTCTCTTAAGTGACAACTGACAGGACAAGAGGAAATGGCCTGGTACCAGGGCAGGTTTAGACTGGATATTAGGAAAAATTACGTCACTGAGAGAGTGGTCAGGCATTGGAACAGGTTGCCCAGGGAAGTGGTGGAATTACCATCCCTTGAAGTGTTCAAAAAGCATGTAGATGTGGCACTTGGGGACATGTTTTAGTGGTGAACCTGGCAGTGAAAAATAAATAATAATAATATATTTTATATTTTATATTTATAATTGCTGAAAAGCAATATTTAAATAAAAGTCAACAAGAACACAAGCACTAACTATCCCAGTGTACGGCAAGGCCAGGAATAGCCAAAGAAGCCAAAGATAAGAAGCTGACTAAGAAGCTATTAATTAACTTCAAATACAAGAGAGAAGCATCCAGAAAGTGATAATGCAGGTTACTGAGGGCTGCTATGAGAGAGTCATGTGGAGGGAGAAAGCAAATAAGTTGCTTCTCAAAGTGAAGGTATAAAGAGCAATATCAAAGTTAATGGAAAACTGTCAGGACATAGGTAGTAAGAGATGCATCAAGAGTTAGACTGCTACTTGACATAGATGGAGAGGCATGAACTGGTGGGTCACTGAAAATTTGTACACCCATCTTCAAACACTTTTATAATAAACGCCTTACTGGGTTATTTTTCTTCTATGCCAGTTTTGATCAGGCTAGTTAGTTTTTTCCTTAATCATTCTGTTTGGTCTTTCTGAGTATTACCACATTTTATACTTCAAGTCTTCTGAAATACCTCTGTTTTGAGCATTATTAAAAAAATAAAATTAACAGCAAGCAGGTTGGAGATACCCTCAGGCACCTCTTGTAGGACTCAATCTGTGCCAGATGATTTTAAGTCTCTAATGCTAACAGTTGCTGTTTAACATCCCATTTAGTTACTAATGGACTGGGAGGTGCTTTGTCATATAACATAGGTACAATCATTCTCCTCAAGACGGAACCTCAATATTCATTAAACGCTTAGGCCTCTTTGACTCTGGAGTTTGCAGGTGCAAAATTCCTCACTGAACTGGAGAAATATTTTTGACAAAAACTCAAAACTGGAATGGCTTAGATAGGTGAGGAGGAGAAGACCTCAAGCAGGAAAGGATCTCACACATAGAAGGAATAACACGAGGTTTGCTTTGAGACCAGATGGCTGAGTGCAAAGCTGAAAGGTGGGAATGCTGGCACAACCCTGCCATGAAGGAATGGGTGCAATGAAATGTAAAATCTTTGTTTTCATAGATCATGTAAAAAATGCTGTTCCTGGAGACAACCACTGTAGGTCAAATGTTTGTAAGAGATGGCCTAATCAATAGTGTCAATTTAAATTGCACAAAGGAGGGAGAGAACAGACAGAGTGGAGATCAGAGAGAAGATGATTGATGATGATTCAGAGATCAGCACCAGCAGCACTTCTGAAACAAGACAAACTCAAGGGGGAAACTACAGAGGAGGGTCCACAGGGAGTAAAGCATCCTTTCACCAAGGTTTTGCTATGATGTTTCAGCAGCTGAAAGATGATCCAGTCCAGAAGCATAAGCGTAATAAGAGGAAGACCCAAGACCATGTGCACCATTCCTAGGTAGAAGAGAAGCCAGGTAACTGTGCTAACACAATGTTGTCAGGCATGTTGGCTAGAGCACCGTGCTAAGCTAATGAGGCTGGAGAGCTTTAGGGCCATGGGTGCTTGCATCCCACTAGCTTGGAGTGCAGGCACACCTGTAATTGTGTCTTATGACCAAATTCATCTCGTATGTCAAGACTGATGTGGTTGATACACTCTTTGAACTCACTTCGGTAGAGGGATTTACAAAAGGCAGAGGTTGCTTCTTGGAAGATCAGCCTGGTGGTGATGGATTATCACTGTGCTAGAGAGCACAAGGTGAGTAACAACTGGGGTAAGGTCTGAGCATCTCTTAAGTCCCAGACCTGGTCCAACAACTTGGTGTGGTCCCCTTTGGCTTCTCTCACCACTTCATGCCCTGTCATCCTTGTAGTGTTTTCACCTGCCTGTATAAATATTCCCTAGATGGCCACAGGAGATTCAAGATAAACCTGGCAATGTCTAGTAGCAAATTGAAGTCAAAAGTTCTAATTTTATTCTGCTACTGAATCCTCTCCCACACATTGCTCCTTCTCCCTCTGCTTCTCCCTCTTCCCTTAGCCCAGATCCCCAAGGTTGTTAGTGCTGCCCTCTTCTCTCCACAGTCATGGCGGCAGCCAGCAAGCTCTGCAGCTTGCCTTAATCATTTTATGGACAACCTTATTCCCTCCTGCATCGCCTTTGATTCTTGTTATGCAACTATATTTCGTGACTTGCTTTGCTACTGCGCTGTGCCACACCATGGCCTGAGGGGATAGCTTGAGAAGACTGCTGGGAACATTGCATATCTTCTGATCCCACCTGAGCATGGGGATGGGAGTCTGGGAAAAACAGGAGCTGTCATGGTCTGAGGTTTTCAGACTGGGGACAAGGGGAAAGAAGGGGATTAGCCAAACCCAGGAGTCTGTATAAAAAGTGAGCAGGGAGCCTGAGGCAGCTAGATCAGAGTGTCATTATTCATGAAGACTCACAGATGCAGAATTGGAAATGAGCAGAAGTTCAAAGGGGGATATGGGTTGGTTAGTGCAGCAGCTGGGATGAAAACTGACAGTGCCACAGCAGCACGTGAAAAGCAGTTGTTCCTGGGGCAGGCACATAGGACCTGCCTGGGCAGGAAGGGTTGTTCTCCAGAAGCTGTGAACCCTGACCTCAGGGTTGGGGACTGGCATTTGTGAGCTTATTCCTAGTTCTGTCACACTGTTTTATGACATTGGTCAAGTTTCTTTCCATGGGGGTAAACTGAGACAGAGAACAAGTAAAGCCAACACTTGGTAAGGGAAGTTAAGAGTATTGGTACTGTAGCTTGAAGGGGCTGTAGATTACAATAATGAGACTCACTGCAAACTAAAAACATAAATTTGTGCTCTCCTAAAGCACAAAACAGTGTTATCATCCTCTTTGAATTGCAGTGAGTTTCTCCAGAAGCCTGCCTCCCCTTTCTCCAAGTAATCCACAGATGATTTTGGAGCAGTCTGTGCTGCTGACCTCGTTGTTTTTCACTCATTAGAGTTCCAGGGATGGTCTTGTAGAAATCCAAGAAGAGCTCAGAAAAGAGCTGAGCTGCCAGGTTAGGTACATGGAGCCAAGGGAGCTGGAAAGCATCACAGGAAACCCTCAGACCATGGAAACATTTGCAGTGGTCAACCTCTTCCTGTGATTCTCATGCTTGAAGGCTCACAAAACATTTGGAACAAGAAGGGAGGTTTCCTTGTTTGTTTTTCCTTGTACTTTAAATCCTCTCTGGACTCCACTTGTGCTCTCAACACCTCAGTGCTGTGACAGCAAGAGGAACTCCATTGACAGCCACACAACTGCAAGGGAGAAGCTGCTTTGCACATGGGGAAGAGCATCGTGTCTCCTAGACTCTTGCTCTTTCAAGTCATGTGAATGGTGGTTCATATGTTTCTTACCCCTGAGTTCTCCCTGTCACCCACATCAAGTCCCTCCTTGCAGCTCCTTCTTCCTGTGCTGGAAGACCTATGCTGTACAGGTTAAAAAATCCTGGTTTTATTAAGGGAGGGAACATGTGTCAGTGCCAAAAGGCACCAAAGGGATGAATTCACCATTCAAAGAGTCAGGGAAGGTGGGGAAACTGCTCCTGAATGTATCTTGCCCAGAAGGAGATGTTGCTGGGGGAGTCAGGGAAGAAATTAAGAGTTCTTAGACTCTGAGTGTCATACCAGCATGGGGGCTGGGTACCAGCAGGTGGGTCCAGCACACTGCCCCTTTCATCAGCTGGGATACCTGTATTTCTCATGGAAGGAAGGTATGTCACGCTGAGCACTCTCATTGCTGCTGTAATGTCTGGTGTGTTCTGACACTTGTGCCTTGTCTGCGCGTGCAGTGTGCAGCCACCATCTGCAGCACAGAGGGAAGGTGCAGGGGGGGGAGGCTTTGGACAAGATTCACCATTTTCTCTTTACCACCATGGCTTCACTTCTATTGTCTGAGACACCCTTGTCATCAGGAGCAATGGCTGAACCTGTACTTTGTTGTTGCCCTGGGACAGGGTAGCTGATATGGTGCCTATGTGGATGCGAGGAAAAGTGTCCTACATCTCAGCTAATCTTCAGGAGCTGATCACTCTTAACTACAACAACTTGGTTTTGTGGTGCTTCTCTTCCTCCACTGTCAGCCAGGTCTAAATGTATTCAAACGTTGCTAGGCAAATATTCAACCTTGTTTGCTGCTCTGGCTTCACATATATGCTTCAACTCTGCTCCTCAGCATCCTGTGGCCTGGGATGACTCTCCATGCTCCTTTCCAGCAGCACACCACTACCTATCTGTTCTTTTACCCTTCCTTGTTAGCAGGGCCAGACTGTACTGTCCAGCCAGGCTCTGGTGAAGCTCCACAGCTGTGTGGTTGACAACTGGCTGAAATGTCAGAGTACCTTGTGCAGATGACACAAGATGACACTTCATGCTCTTTGCTGGTGTGCTTGATCAGCTGCAAGATAGATAAAGGTTAATGTTTGCGTTGGCACTACTGGGCCAGTGTTTGCCCTGCTCGGATTAACCCGGTATTTCCTGCTGCTCTCCCAGCTGCCCTTTCAGGCTCCTTGCAGCTTCAGCGGTTGCCATCACAGTGATTAATCATCAGCACCCAGTGGGAACATTCCCTTTGCAATCACACAACTAAGACACTGATTTTAGTGGGAACTTGTCCTGGAGCAGAAGATGGTGGCCAGCAGCAGGAAGCACTGCAGGCTGGCGGGTTGTGTGTTCTGACTCCCCAGCCATGAGATGGTCCTGCATCTCATGATTTTTCTTTAATATTGAATGCTTTCAATCTATCCCCTGTTCTCTAAGAATAGAGCTGTGTAGAGATGGTATGCTTTGGGGGGTTTTCTTATTTAGTATGAAAGGTAAAATCCTGTATTTCTAATGGGAGTCATGATTTAACAGAAGCCATTTGCATTTTCTGAGGACTTGGAACCTTTGACATTAATTAAGTCTTTTCTAGCAATTACATTGAACACACAGTATACCTGTGACATCATTTGTTTTCTGGCTCAGTGGTATTAGTGTGACTCCTTAGTCCTATCTGACAATTCAATGTTTTTGTGGGTTTGTTGGATTCTTCCTTCAATAGCCCAGCTTTCGGACAGGGTTCTTCAGTTTCCTCTAATGCTTTTGGAGCTATTCCTATGCAGCATCTTGTACAGTCTGCACTGAGAATGTGAGGTCTCAAAATCCTGAGAAAACAGGTAATTTATTCTGGCACTTGCAGAGCTGTCTCAGGTGGCTTCCTGCTGTCACTGCAATCAGTGCTGTCACTCCAGCTCTATAGGAGAAAGGCCCCTGGGAGAAAAGCTGGGGTTGAGAATGTAGCATTGTGCCTTTAAACTTGTCTCCTCCCAGGGATTATGTTCATTACTCCTTTCTGCCTACACTGAGTCGATGTTCTCTTGGGTTGTGTTGGAGGCTGTTGTCTTCTCTCCTGATTACAAGAAATAAGTCTGATTACAGAACCAGAACTTGTAACAAGATCAGCACAATTGTTATTTTGGAGCAGACTGCAATGGTTTCAGTAATATTTGTGCTTTTGTATTGCTCACATCCTTATGAAAACCTTAACTTTCCTGCCTTCTGTTGTGCAGCTTGAGACTTCATTTACCCCTTCTTGCTTTGTTTCCTCTGTGCTGCCTACATCCTGGGGCCAAATTAAGCAGTGTCTGAACAATAAAGGGAATCGGCGCATCCTGAACACAATTGACAACGATATGTCTTCTGATATGTTATTAACAACTTTGTCTGGTTCAGCTGGCTTAATTAGTCTTAAATTAAATACGTACTTTGCAGTGTCTAGACTGCATCTGCCTGAGGAAACAGCAGGGTGGTGTGTGGCATCCAGAGTCTCAGTGGAAGTGGCCAAAAGCAAGAGGATGGTGGAGCATCGCTGAGGCCCTCCCAAACAAAGTTACGCTCAGAAGGAGCTGTGCTGAATGGTGAGGGAAAGTGTCCGGGTCTCGGTGGTCCCGTCGCTGGCACGGTTCTGCTATGCTGCTTCGCTCGCAAAATCAGGTCGACGGGAAATGTCAACCGTGAATGAGCTGAACTTTCTGCTCTGCCCCGCGGACCCGGGATAAGGAGGTTTGGGGATTTCGAATCTCGTTTTTCTTCCTTCCCCCGAATGGGAATTATTCGATGAGCTCTTCCTTCCCCGGCCGGGGCAGCCGCGGGTGCAGCAGAAGGGCTGCGGGGCAGGGGCGGGCGGGGCGCGGCCGCGGGCGGGGCGGGGGGCGCTGGGGGTGCGGGGGCAGGGCCCCCCCGGCCGAGCGAGGGGCGGGAGGTGCCGCTCGCCGGCCTCTCCGCCCGCGGAGCCCGCGGAGCCCGCAGTGCCAGCGCCTCGCCTCGCCTCGCCTCGGGCAGCCAGAGGCAGAGCCCCGCCATGGAGAGCGGGATGCCGCTGACGGGCGGGCAGCGAGCGCTGATCCGGGAGAGCTGGCGGAGGGTGAGCGGCAGCCCCGAGCAGCACGGCCTCGTCCTCTTCGCCAGGTGAGCGCGGAGGCGCGATGCGGACAGCGGCGCCCCGGATCGACCCCGGCGGGAGGGATGGACGGGCTTCGCTTCTTGGAGAGAAACGCTTCCCTGTGCTTGGCGATGGCTCCCAGACAGCTCCCTTCCCCTGGCCTCTCTTCCCTCCCGAGAGCAGCCGGGGCCGAAGCCCCTCCGCCGCCCAGCCGCGGGTGCCGTGGGTGCCGTGGGGCAGCGGCGTGGGGCACTGCTGGGCTCCGCTCCGCACTGCTCCCCCGCCTATCCCACGCTATGCCAGTGAGAACTTTGTTAGGCGAAGACGGAGGGTGAGAGAGAAGCGGCGGGCAGGTTTTGTGCGTTTCTGCCCACTGATCCCCTGCCTTGTAACCGCGACTTCTGCAGTTTGAAGGGTTGCTTGTACCCTCCGCTTCGGGGAGCGTATGGAAGGGGCAGCCCGATCGTTCCCTAATCAGGGAACTGCTGTGCAGCCCCAGACACAGCCCTGGCCGCCGGGGAGGGATTCAGTGTCAGGGCAGAGGAAGAGGTGTGCCGGGGGGAATGGCTGATATCCAGCTTCTTGCCTCTGCTAAGCAGATTAATATATCAATTATGTGAAGAGAAAAAGGCAAAAATCAATGAAAACTCATTTAAAAAGAACAGTTGGTGAGTTGATGAGCAGCTTCCGGAACAAGTGGGATCCTCCCAGAGCAGGACTAGAGCAGTGACAGCAGTGTGGGGGGAGAGGGATGCAGTAGTTTAATGTTCAAAATGATGAGAAGAGAGACTGTTTTGCCTGAATTCCCTGTGGCCTGTTCGATCTACCTGGGGGCTGCTATTGAGGCCTGTATGTACCTTACATGCACTGGCAGGGAGGATGGGGCAGGGGCAGGGGGGAAGGAATGGGAGCTGGTGATGGTGTCAGAGAGTGTCTGAGTTAGTGCATGCTCCCCTTGCTCCAGAAAGCTGCTGGAGCTTGGAGACCTTCCCTGATTTGTGAGCTTTTGGGTTCAAGGGGATCAAGAAGTGGGGATGGGAAGAGTTGAGACAACAACCAAGACCCTGGGGAGAAAGGCTAGGCTGGGAGGAACTCCAGTGAGCTGGGACTAGTCCTCAGGTGCCATAGACATGGATCTGAGAGCTGGAGTTGTGGGCCAGGGAAGTAGAGAGGTTTTTGTTTATAGCTAATCTGGATTGTCCCAGACTAAAACTTTTCAGACTTTTTGAATTCTTTACAGGTGGGAGGGATCAGTAGGTGGGAAGGGAGGTAGAAGGAGGCTGTGGTTGTGCTGCTGATGGGGTTGTTCCTGGAGTGAGTAGGACTTTAAATAAAGCTGAGAAAGTGAGAAGACGGGGTTTCTCTCTTGCTTTTGCAGGTTATTTGACTTGGATCCTGACCTGTTGCCCCTTTTCCAGTACAACTGCAAGCAGTTTGCCAGCCCTCAGGAGTGCCTCTCTGCCCCCGAGTTCCTGGATCACATCAGGAAGGTGAGAGAGGGGCTATGGCATGGTTGCAGCACAGCCTCCATGGAGGAAGAAGCCCTTAGGCAATGACTTGAGACTGTGGTGTCTGACCAGGGAATGTACGGGAAGTTTCCTCCTGAGATGGTAACTGCAGGTGATATTCATGCTAGCAGAAGGCACTATTGCCAGAACAAACTGTCCTACAACAGTGGGGAGGGGCTGAGGATGTGGGTTGTGGTGGCTAAGAAGCACCATGCTGATTTTCATGCCCTTGTCTGAGAGTGAATCTCCTCCTGTGAAAGCTGGAAGCCTTTTCCTACCTGAGTGAGCTGCCTCAGGGAGGAGTTTGGTGCCTTGCTTGCCTGTCTTTATTCTTCCTAAGAGGCAGTTTCAGGACTGTGCTCCTCTCTCTGATAGCTGCAAGCTTTTTATTGTTTTCCAGCCTCTGTTTGTTGGCAAAGTTAAGTCCATTTTTACTTCTATTCTTGCTTTGAGCTGGCATAGCTATTTGCTCTTGCTGTAGATAAATTCCCTTTTGAAATTATAGGGCACAACTCTATTACCTCTTGGCTTTGCCAAGGTAACCATGCCCTGGCTTTTATCTCTTCTAATTTTGTATGTCTGATCCCTTCACCCTTCATTAAATTTCTCTGTCTTGTTTCCATTTGGCTCCTGATGCTCCTGGGAGACCATGTGGTATGTGGTTTACCAGCCCAGGTCAAGAAACCTGGCTGTATTATCCACCCTATCTCTTCAAATACCTTGGCTGATCTTAGAATCAGAGTGGTCTTACTCACAATTGCACCATCTTGGCAACTCCTAGTTGGAAACTGCAGTCCTAGCGACTTCCAGTGTTCCCATGCAGTTGTCCTGGGGTCCTAGCAGTTGTAATGACTGCATCAGCATTAGGTCTTAGCCTGCAGCTGCTCTGCTGTAGGGCTGTTAACCCTCTCTAGGACAGGGTGGTTAGCAGTGCTGCTTGCTGTGCACCTCTGGCAGTGTCCCATGGAAGGATGTGGTGTGTGCTGCTGCCAGCATGCCTCACTGATTTGACACACACAACACAGTAGAGCAAAGGAAAGCTCAGAGGGCATCTGCTGGGCTTGGAGCGGGTGAGGCTGACAAGGGTGAAGTAGAAGAGTCAGACTCTCTGTTCCTCTTGCTGTTAATGCCATTCTGCCTTTCTGCTCCTGCACCAGGTGATGCTGGTGATCGATGCTGCTGTGAGTCACCTGGAGAACTTGTCCTGCCTGGAAGAGTATCTCTGCAACCTTGGCAAGAAGCACCAGGCAGTCGGTGTGAAGATCGAGTCTTTCTCGGTGAGGTGTCCTCTCTTGTTCTGTTGCAGCTGTGTTTGTGCACCCCTGCCTGCAGCCCTTGGCTGTCCCCATCCTTCTCCTGGGTTCATCTGGTTTGAGAGAATGCTGGTGGCTCAGGGCATCTCGCCCAAGGTGCTGATACCTACAGTGACATTGGCCCGATGAGGGAAACCCTTGAGGTCCCCTCATTTTCTGTCCTTCCCCAGTAAGCCTGGGGAGAAAGGACAGATGGGTGCAAGGCATTTCCACTGTTTCATGGTTTGGGACACTGCACTCTCTCCTTTGACAGAGGGCTTCAAGCTCAGCCTTTTCCCTGGATCTCTGCATCAAATGCTCTGGGCAAACCTCACCACATCTGGAAAAGGGAGCATCCACCTCTCTGTGTCTGCGCTGGGTTGGGGTTGTTGAACCCCAGTCCCTTCTTCCTCCATGGCAGTAAGGCCTGAGCATCTTCCCTTGCTTACTCCGCTTCTGCCATCAAACATGGGCATAAATGCTTGATAATTCAGCAGGGAATGGCAGGTTGAAGAAAAGGTTTCTAACCAACACATGGCTCACTCCTGATACTGCTAGCTTTTGTCCTCTTCAGAGGGAGCAGGGTCCCTTTTGTCCCCATCAGACCCGCCCTCAGTGTGTGGGTGCCCCTGCATGGGGTTGCTCACAGCAATATGAGGAGCAGTGCCTTGTGGAGAAGCCTAAGAGGCATCAAGGCAGGCCCTAAGCATCCAGCCTGGGATCTGACCCACTCTCCTGGCATCAGGATGTTTCTCAGCTCTGCTGCTTCACTGCTATGCCAAGGGATGGGGCCGTCTACTTGTATCTGGGAGCCACGGAGGATGGATGTGTCCCTCTCCCCTGGTGTTGCATTTATGGTGTCAGCCCTTGCTCCCTGCCTTGCCCTCCCCAGTCACCCAGTGTGTGGGATGAGGGCTAGCATAGGGCAGGGGAAGGGGATGACATGGACTGGCTCTGGGTCCCCTCTGAGGAGCCAGGGATGGGGGGCTGCTTCTAGTGGAGGAGGAGCAGGTGCTCTGCAATGGGAGAAGTCAAAAAAGGTGGTGAAATGAGACAAGAGACTGCATGTCATCCCCTGGTGCTGAGCTTGACACCTCCCTATTTGGTTTGCAGACTGTCGGCGAGTCCTTGCTGTACATGCTGGAGAAATGCCTTGGGACTGCCTTCAGCCCAGAGGTGCAGGAGGCTTGGAGCAAACTCTACAGTGCTGTGGTGAAAGCCATGCAGCATGGCTGGGACACCCACTCAGAAGGGAACTAGATCTTGCCAGCCATCCCCATCCCTGACCACGCAGTGGTCCTGAGCACGGGGAGCATTCTCTGCCACTCCCCACCTGTCTCTGTGCACCAGCCCATCGCTGTCTCCACTAGTCATGTGTGCTTTGGGGCTCTCACAGTGATTCGACCTTGCTTCAACACATCTCTGCCTTTGCTAAAGGCTGGCAGGGTACGTCCCTGAAGAGAAGCCTGGGCGTGCCGCAGCACAGGTGTGCCACCCTGTGCCACCCTGTCCCAAGTTCCTTTGGGCTAGTTGGAGCACCAACACCCATGTACCTACTCTGTTTTTAGCTGGCTCATCTTCCTTGCTCTGAGTACCCACCCTAGTTAGGTGACAGCTGGCATAGGCCTCTTGGGCTTATTTGCCCAAGGTCCTATTTGCCGTGCCCGTACTTGCCAGGTCTGGCACTGCTCACTCCTCCTGTGCTGCTGTGTCTGGTTCAGCTGTGACAGTGATGGATTTGGCTTCCTCCAGGGGCAGGGGCAGGGGCAGCAAAGGTGAGGGCTGATCACATCACGAGGCTGTCCTCAAAACTTGCAGGGAGCTTTTTCGCCCTTCCCTTCACCAACACATCACTAACAGATGGTTAATCCTGGTGCTCTCTTCAGCCTTGCCTCTGCCCTAGATGGGATTCATAGTTTTCCCTGTGTCAGGTTGGCCACAACTCAATAGGTTTCCTAGGTATGATTGCAGTGGTGTCACATTAAGATGAGGCTGCTTTTGGCAGGTCTGGGCTGCCAGCTGAAAGGCTTTATGTTGATTTGGCCAGTTGGTTTAACCTTAGAGCCATCTGAAATGCTGCAGCAGTGTCTGTTTACTGCTTTGTGTTGAGGAGAATAAAGTAAATACAAGGCAAAGATGTCTTAAAATAAAAATGAAGGTTGCAATCATGTCATGGCAACAGCTTCCAGAAATTCTGGCTCTTGGCCAGAGGAAGCATAGCTGGAATCTTTCTGCTGATGCTGTCAGAACCTGGAGTGCTTCCCAGCTGCACACAGTGCCCATGTGCAGAGTTCCTCACCTTCATAGGAATGAAAAGACAGCATCTGCCAGAAGAAATCCCAGAAAATGGCTGAGAAGGAGTACCTGAGGGCTCTGGGGGTAGCTGAGCTTGAGCACTTTAAGGAAGCGTTCATCTTTATGTGGAAGTCACTGTGAAACAGGCAGAACCAGGTTTCTAGCCATTACTAGCCCCAGAGCAAGGACATGGAGCAATTTTTCAGTTACAGGGGGATGGACAGGAGGAGTCTGGTGTTAAGGGCTGAGATGGTCCTGTTCTGGAGATGTTCCTCCAATACTCAGATGTCCTCTTCTCCGGGGCAGGAGAAGGCTCCATGTAGCTGAGATCTCCCACGCCCATGCCATGGAGGGGATGATGCGTCTCTGATTCCCTGGCACTAGGCCTGATGGTAGCCATGGGCTTCCAGCAAGCAAAGAGCCTTCCAGCTGTGTTTGGTAGGCAAACTGAGAGGTGTTGTGGATCAGGTAGTGAACATCCCCATGTTCATTGTTCTCCCTATGGTAACATGTAATTCTGCCCCTGCAGTGCTACAGTGTGGTGCTGTGCATTCTGCCCTGTGGCTCTCTCCATCTGCTGGGTGAGGTGAAGTCCTCCCCATTCTTGCACCCAGCAGTGAGGGATGGAGGACCCAGGCCTGGAGGGAGGCACTAGCTGTGATGGCATAATATGGGGCAGGAGTGTTTGGGAATGGGAATATCCTCTTTGCAACCCTGTTTTGGGGCATCGGCCTTCAGCATCATGGGAATGTGACACCTTCTGGCTCTGCGTGACAAGTAGGCAGCTATGTGATGGGTGGGGTGTGGGTGTTACTGCCCCAAACCATCCCTGCTCCCTCTGGCTTTCCCAGCTCCTTGACTTCTCTTTTTTTGTGCCACATTTTGTGTAACTCCCAAGAGAACTGGACTAGTCTGTGTGCCTCTTATGCCCAGCTGTACTGTTTAATAAAGAACAAGAGTGTGTCTTAGCCCTCTTTGATGCCTTATGTTTATTTTAATGTAAAAGGCCCAAGCAAGCCAGAGAAGGAGGATGACAGAAAGGGGTTTAGTGGTTTCTTATTGGCTCTAGCTTTGGAGATACTGGTCACTGGGAACACTTGTGTAGTACAGCTAAACTGACGTGAGAAGGCATCCAGCAGCAAATGCCTGCTGAAAGTTTTTGTGCAAGGTAATTGAATGGGTGGGCAGTAAAGGGCTAGCAGAGACATCCTACTAATGATTGGTCATTGCCTTTCAAATATAAGAGTCTCTAATGGAATTAGAATCTTAAGCAATCAGCCTAAAAAATCCCTTTTCTGTTGTTCAGCTGCTGCTTTTGTTTTTTGACATAGCATTGGCTCACGTGCTGGTGGTGGGACCCCAACCCTGGTGCTGCAGGGAAGGGCCAGCATGGCAGCCTCCAGCAGCACCCTCATCTTTGGCTGCCTGCAGCAGCATGGAGGTTTGCCATAGCTCCCACAAAGTGCCCCAGGCTGCTGCCTGGTGGGGATGCTCCTGTCACTGCCCACCACCGGCCGGCACAGTGGGAGACTCCATGCAATTGATTGGCTCTGGCTGTGAGGGACTTCCGAGTGTGCAGGCTGCAGTCAGGGAGTGGGTTTCTGAGGACTGGCATGGCGGAGGTGCAGTGTGATGGGGCTCACACAGCCTCCTTAGGCCGTGATGAGCTTCCCCAGCGTGAGGGCCGGGAGAGCCATGAGCCAGAGGCAATTGCAGCCTTCGCTCCTGCCCCAGTGTTTAGCCCTGTTTACCACTCATTACAAACCAGGGGAGGCCTTTGTAGGGGTGTGTGATACGGAACTGAGATTTGAAATTTCCCAGTTTTTCACTTGAAGGAAAGCCCTATCCTGCCAGAGTGGCCAGGCAGGGCTCACTCCAGAGGAGCTGTGGAGGAGCCAGCAGGAGAGACCTGCTGAAACCAGAGGTAAACCATTCAAGTAGGAATTTGGGTATAAAGAGTGAGTTTTGGGAGGGATGAGGGGAGTAAAAGAGCACTGTCTGCTCAAAATCTAGAAAAAGGCTCCTAAAATGGTGTTCACCTCCTTCCCTGGGACTTGCTGGTGGGCTTTTCAGCTTTGGGACCATCTGCTCCATCTCCAAATGGGAAGGGTCCCAGAGGGGCTCCAGGCGCCCTCCTGCTACCTCCAGGTGCCAAGGGCTGTGCCAGTCCATCTGATAGGATACAGCGAGGTGCTTTCCTGCTCCTGTGACTTTGCTGTTTCTGTCCACTTGCTGGAGTTTGTTTCTGTGAGGGCTGTGGTGAGTGGCAAGGTGTCTCGAGGTGGGGTGTCCAAGCAGATTCCTTGTCACCGAAGCATCTGCAGAACATCCCCAGGCAGAGTCAAAATGAGTTCACAGGTGGGAAAAGGGGATGGAGTACTTTTGCGGGCTCCACTGACAAGGCCTCCCCCTATAATGGTGCCAGGTAAGACGGGTTGGGGTGACGACGCCAGGCAGCAGCTGGGTGAAGTCGTTTTATTCAAGGCACGGTCATAGCAATAAATCACAAGAAGGTACAGACCTCTGGCACATTCCTACAGTGGGGCAGCCAAGGGCAATCAGACCAGCAGCCTGAGCTCCTGAGGACACAGTGCCACTCCCAGGCACTTGCTTCCACCCTCAGAGAGGCCACCAGCATCCCCCTGCCCTGTTTGGGGCTGCCCCTGGAGCGGGCAGTGGCTGAGCTGTGGGCAGCCATGGGGGTGCGCGGGCAGGAAGCCACCAAACCCACGGGATGCTTTTTTGGGTTGGGAGGCAGCAGCTGAGCTCAGGACTCACCCGAGGCAACTGCTTGGGTAGATAGTGTGCTGCAGCCACTGCCCTAGCATGCAGGAGCGTGGGTGAGATTGGGGCCACTGGGGCCAGCTGGCTGGGCTGAGACCCACCAGCCTCACAGGAATGTCCCAAAGCCACTTGAGTCCAACTGAGGCCCACAACTCACTGCTCAGCTACCTTTTAACCTTCCCCCCCGCCCAGAACTGGCACACTGTGCCCCCCCTCCCAGTGGCACCACTAATGCTGAGCAGTGCCATGGCTGAGCATCTGCCTTCACACAGCAGCACTCACCATTCTGGCAGCCCTGGTGCCAGCAGAGCTGCACTACCCTCCCTTCCCCGCTCCAGAATGGTGGCAACTCGAGTTGCTCTGAAGCTAGCAGAAGAATTAAGGACAGGAAAATCAGCCCTGAGGCCTAAGCAGGGCTGAGCGAGGAGCCAGCAGGCCTAGGTGGGCTATGGTGGGAGAAGGTATCAGCAGGCTGAGGATAAGCCCTCATTCCCAGGGGCTACCACAGCTACTCTGGATGAGCTGGAAAACTCCAGGGATGCTATCTGGGCAGGAATTGGTGCACTTACACTAACCACAGCAGGACTCACACTAGAGAGGCAGTGTGGCTGCTGGGGGAGCATCCCACAGCTGTGGCTTGTGAATGAGGGCAGGCAGGATGTGGTGGACCAGGAGGACCTGGAAGTCTGGATCCTGCCAGCCTTCACCCTGCCTTTCTGTTGCAACAGGACAGAGAGCCATGCTGGGTGTCATAGACAGCCCCAGGGAGAGCATGAGCACAAGGGGAGTACTGCCAGGGGACAGGAGTGACAAGGAGCTGCTCTTGTAGCCATTAAACAGACTTGTCCCTTGACCTCCCACTTCTCCCCAAGAGCCCAAGGGCACAGGCATAGTGCAGGAAGATGGAAGGATGGTGTGGGAAGTTGAGGAAGAGCTGGGCTTGCATTTGATGCCTGTCTTGGGGCAGGGCCACTGGTGCTCAGGCAGATGTAGGATCTGACCCGGGCACTCACCTCTCCACCAATGCACACGCATGTCAGAAGTCCCTGCTTTAATGGGCAAAGCAGGGGCAGGCAGGAGCCTGGATGGCAAGCAGCATGGGAGGTAGTGGGATGGCTGCCCGAGCAGTGGGTGGGTGGGGTGGGATGCAAGGATTAGGGGTGGCCAACCCCTGCCACTGAGGACCCACAGGACAGTGTGGTGGCAGGCACATTCGTCTGTGCTGTCTGGGCTGCTTCCTCCTCACAGAGGGGCAAGGGCCTCCCTCCTGCCCTCAAAAGCATGGCCTCTCAGAGAGACCCTCTCTCTATACTGCTGCACCCGCTCTTCCCCACTGCAGGCTAGAAGAGGCAGGTGGGGACAGCGGAACACGAGGGGGCTCAGCCAGTCCAGGCAGCGGGAAGGACCAGCAGAGCCTCCTGCCACCTCCCATGCAATAGGTCTCTCCCTTACATCAGTCCTGTCACCCCCTGTTCCATCAGAGAGGTGGCCCCCACCAGTGCCAGGAAGGCTCCTTCCTGCCCCATGGCACATCCTCCACTCTCAGCACGGCTGGTCCTTGGCCGGCAGCACGGATGTTCACTGGTAGCGAGCCTGGCTCTCCATCACAGGGCCACTCCTGTACTCGCCTTCCACTGTCTCCAGCTCTGTCTCAAAGCTCTGCAGCCCCCCATCTTCCCCATCCTCTGCTGGCTCCAGGTGGTTGCCCATGGTGCCATAGGACTGGTGTGCTGGAGAGGCCGCTGGTGTCAGGCTCAGCTCAGGCTCCTGCAGGACAGTGGCCACAAAGAGCTGCCCCAGGGGGCAGTGGGCCATCAGGACCCAGGGGAGCAAAGGCAGGAATCAGAGCAGGGCTGGGGAGGGGTACTCACGTTGGAATTAGGGGTGGAGGAAACACTGCTCCGCTCCACATCATTGAAGCTGCCCTCAGATTGGTCGGACATCTGAGGAGGGAGGCCAGGAGGAAATGATGGTTTGGGAGTCCCAGCTTTGGCTGGGGACAGTCAAATGCTGCCTCAGACTCCCACGGCAAATGCACCTCAGAGATGCAAGGAGTGAATGCAGTGGAGTGAAGGAACAAAGTGGGCAGCTGCCTGTGCTCACCTGGTAGCTGGAGGGTTTCCGTGGCTGCAGCTTCTTCAGGCAGAGGCCAAAGAAGGAGAAGATGATGCAGGAGAGGAGGACCACAAAGGTAAAGAGGGTGACAGGCCGGGTGGGACCTAGAGCACAGAGATACTGGGGCAGCACATGAGCCTCCAAGCACTTGATACATGTCCAGTGAGCCCCAGACTGGTACCTGCTTTGTGTCTTACAATATCTCTACCCCCTTCCCAAAACACTAGCTGACACCTCCCTCAGATGTCAGGTCTCCACACCACCTTCCCCCTTCCCACCCTTCATGCCATGCCAAACTTGGGGGTGACACCAGTGGCTTGCCATCCCCAAGCATGACCCTCAGCAGTGGCAGGGCACAGCCCCAAGCTCTCCCTACCGAGGCGCAGGACAGAGAAGAAGAGCAGCCAGAACATGCAGAGGATGGGAGCCACCACGACCTGGCTGATGGCGGCCACGTGGAGGCGCTGGTTCAGCTTGGTAGGGATGTACACGTAGTAAATGTTGTATCGGTCAACCATGTGCTTGAGCAGCATGTAGAGCAACCCTAGTGGGACAAGAGGGGCCATTTGGGAGGAGGGCAATGGGGACAGCCAGGGGATGATGCCCAAGAGTGCCCTCCTGTACCATGCAGGAAGCTTGCACTCCCACACCCCTGCTGGTGGTTGGGACGGGCTGTTCTTGGCACGGCCAAGAACATGGGCATGGGACCATACTCACCAAAGGGGACGATGATGGGGCAGGTGATGCTGTAGGTCATGACAACAGAGAAGATACAGCAGGTCCAGGCGTACTCTAGTCCAAACTGGAACTGGTAGGCTTGGCTCTGGGGCACAAACAACAGTGTCATCACTGCCTCTGCAAAGTCTCCACTTGCCTTTGCACCCTGGCCCACAGGATTGCCTCATTCCCATTAGCCCCTAAGGCAAATCCTGAAGAAGTCCCCACAAGCATCTTCTCGGGACCATGACAGTCTTGAGTTTCCAGCAAGCACGTCCCTGCTGTGCTGGGGGTTGTGCAGGGTCAGAGGTGACCAGAACCACATACCCGCTTGACATGAAGCCGTTCAGGCTCTGACTTGGCAAAGCAGAGGCGGGCCGTGTAGACGAGGAGGCCTGGGATGCGCAGCAGCTCCATGGCCGTCCCAATTAGGCTGGAGGTGACCACGTAGTTTACAAAGAAAGCGCCGTTGTCTGGGAGGAAAACACACCTGCCCCAGGGACAGAGAGTGTGAGAGAATGCTCGGGCAGGCAGCCAGGAGAGCTGCTGGGGGCTGACAACAGGTGCTCCCGCTTGCCTGGGAAGTTTGGGAACTTCCTGCTACTCACTGGAACTTGATTTCAGCTTCGTCCAGAAAGTGGGTGTCAAAGAGCCAGCGGAAAAACAGGTCCAAGCTGGAGTGGAGAGAAGAGGAGCAGCTCAGAAAGAGGGGGAGCTGCAGAGCAATGAGGGGGACATGTGCTTTCCCCTTCCCTGATGGGGCAAGACCCTCTGGACCCTACACTGCCAGAGCAGCCCCTTCTGCCACACAAAACCACTGTGGAGTGGGTGCTTGCCGCCTCCTGGACAGCCAGGATTGCTGTAGCTGGGGCTATACAAATACCTGACCAGGTCCTTTCAGGGTCTGCTGAAAGGCTGGCCCCAAGCAGCAGCTGACCACCACCACCACCCTTGGGTCAGCCGTGGCAGACTGGCTAGCTACTCCACGCCAGTCCTTCACAGGGAAGCTCTGTCTGTGACCAGCTGTGATCAGCACGGCACTGCTAAAAAATGTTTTTTTCCCCAGAGACTGCTGTGTTCCAGTGGCAGTGGGACCTTAGCCCATTGGGGCTGGCTTGCAGGGCTGAGGGGCCTGGGTGTGATCCTGGCAGCTAGGGAGCAGGGAGAGCAGCATGGCAGGGTGGCCCGTACCTGCTCAGACCCAGCGAGGGCAGGATGATAACCATGAATACCAGGAAGAAGAAGCACTTGTGCATGGTGATCTGATTTTCACTTGACCTGCAGAGATGGGAGACAAGAAAAGAACATTGCACTTTTCCGGCAGCTGGTGGTGCAAGGGGCTGGGCTGGGTCTTGTTCTTCACCAAGGAGCTACTCCCAGCCCCAGAAAGGCATGTGCATTTGTTCTCTGCATCTACTGGGGCCTTGAAAAGCATCTCCCAGACCGGGGGTGTCACCATGAGGAATCTGCTGTAACAAAAGCTCTTGTATTCCCAGCCTCTCACCTCCATCCTTGCCCTCTCCTACCATGCCTGCTAGAGTAGACACCCATCAAGAGGCAGATGGGTGTATAGAATGGATCCACGAGCCCCCATTTCCCCCAGAAAAGGGAAGGGAGGTGGTGACAAAGCTCCTTCAAGGACTTATCAGACCAGGCACAAAGGTTGGGGCCAATGGAGGGTCAAAACAGAAGAGAGCACATTGTAGGAGCTGGGCAGTTTCCTCTCCTAGGAGAGTTTTAGCATCCTGAAGCCATATCTCTGCCTTGGAAGGCTGGGAGCATGCCTGGGTTGTGCTACACAAGTCAGGGTCATGGCCCTGCTGCTGCCAGTCCACCATCACACCACACCTTTCACAAACTTCTTCAGACCCATCTTAAAATCATCTGCCTTTGACAGCAGCCTGGTAGAGTTCAGGACTACGGGAAGGAAATGGCTTCTTTGGGCATGGACTTTGGTCTTTTTCCATGGAGAGAAACACCTACGGGGCTCTGATGGGGTCTGCTGTTTCACTGCCTGCCTCCCTGCAGGTTGGGTTCCCCTTCCACTGAGGTTCCTCCCATCTATGGCAGCCCTGGAGACCGTGGGGGCCAGCCCCGTTACCTCGTCCAGTGAGACTCGAAGAATGCCGAGTAGTAGACAAGGAAGGGCAGGAAGACAGAGAAAGCCCAGAGCAGCAGCGTGGGGAAGAACTGGGTGATGATGGGGTTCTGTAGGAGAGATGCCAGACATCCCTCAGGAGTCCACCAGAGCACAGCCGTGCAGGAGATAGCTCCGTGGGCCTCCTGGCACAGGATGGTGTGTGCAGCAGGCAGGTTGGGGGATCCTCTCCCTGAGCAGGGGCATTTGTTTCAGGAGAGAAGAGCTTGAGGCCAGCCAAAGGCACCACAGCCATCTCTGAGCCCCAGTGCCCACCCAGAAGTTCATAGGTCAATGAGCAAGAAGGAGATGTGCTGCTGGCAGCTCCTAACATCTCCTAGAGCTCTTCCCAGACCTTTCCTCATGCATGGACAGCAACCTGCCCACCCTCATGGACACCGGTACCAAAACCCAGGTTTGCACAGGTGCCCCAGGGCTCTGCCACTGGAAACACAACAAGGAGGCATGACCACTCCTTGTCTCATCAACGCCCATCCCAGTGATGGCTTGTCTTCTTGGGCCAGTGTAGAGCTGGTACCCTACCCCTCTCACAGACAAGCCTGGAAATGGAGACCCTTTAGGAAAATTGGCATGGGGCACCAGGGACTACCTTGAGGCTCTCCACAGGGTGAGTGACATTGAACATGTCCATAGTGTTGACAATGATGGCTGGCGTGGTGAGGAAGAAGAGAAGGACGAACAGGCAGATATTAAGGAGGATGAATCGCACCCACCAGGATGTGCCACGGACTGACAAATTCTCCCTGTGAGAGGAAAACGTGATCTGGACATGATGGAGAGTAAAGGCCATGTGTCCTGGGCCTCCCAACACAGCTTCACAAAGCTGTCCCTCCTGATATCTGCACCAGCCATTCTGGCAGACCCTGTTCTAAGCTCACCCTCTTCCCCTCCCAATGCTGCTGTGCTGTCACCTGCAGAGCTCCCTGGACCAGAGAATAGCCACAGAGGTCTGTACCACCAGGGGGCTTTGAAGTCTGGCTGGAGAAATTGAAGCGTGGCAACCTCCCCAAATCTCAGCTGGCTGAGCCCTGCCACCCTTGGGGTGATGAACCCCATCACCCCTGCTGACTTCTGCTATGGCAATAGGAGGGATTGTCAGCTCCTGTCACTCTGGGAAAGTTTCCTACAGATATGGACACATACTCCTTTACAGGTCTCCCTATAGCTATGGGCATGGGTTCCCACCACATCTGCTCGCTCCCCATTCCTCCCTCCCTCCTGCCATGGGGGTTCACCAGATGATATCGCTGGGTGCAGGTGCATAGCGAACGCCCCAGTGGTGTGACTTGACCACGGTGGTGACAGAGGACTGCTGGGGGTGCTTGCGGCAGCGGATGTGGCTGTAGTCCTTCAAAATCCTGCAGGAGCAGGGAGTCAGAGGTCAGGTCTCACTTCCCGTGAGATCCTTCCCACAGTCCCAACAGGGCAGCCGTCTCTGCAGATAGCAGAGACACAGAGACTCATTGCCTGGCTTTGGCTGGAAAAGCTGGCAAGGTGCCCCAGTTTCCCAGCAGTGGTGGCCACCCAACAGGCTGCAAGATATCCCCGTGCCTGTTGCATGAGGGACACTCACACAGCTGTCATCCGCTCATCCTGGAAGGTGACAAAGGCCATGTCCAGCCGCTTGAGTGTGATGCGGTTGCGCTCAGCATTGAACTCATCTGTGAGCTTCTCCTCCAGCTCCCCATAGTACTGCTCAGCATCCACCTGCAGGAGCAGCCGGAGATCTGCTGCGCTTGCCGAGCTGGGGCACGGGCAAGCTGCCGTGCTCTGCCTTGCCTGTGGTGCATGCATGCTGCCTGCAGCCCTGCCCCTACCCTCCTACCTGCTCGAAGCCACAGAAGCCACAGCAGAAGATGCGGGCGCAGGGATGAGTTTTGATCATGATCTTCCCCTCTTTTTGCGCCTTGGTGGTGAAGTAAAGTCGCCCCTTCATTGCCTTGCGCCTGCCAGGAAGCCAATAGGGGTGAAGGTCATGTGGGGAGTGGCAGACATACAAACAGAAACACAGCCCGGGGCCTCTGACATGGTGGGTAGGAGTGGTTCACCCCCCCACAGAGGCAGTGTGGACGTGCATGCGCTCACCTCTCTGCATCCAGCTTCATCAGTTTGCGCACGTCAAAGCAGAACTGGACATTGGTGATGGTGCAGCTGGGATAAGCCTCGCTGCAAGCACAGGGACATGTTGGCACCAGGAATCAGGGCATGGGAACAGCCCCTGCCACCTGCCTGCCACTCACTCAGTGAGGCTGTGGCACACTGCTACTCACTGGAAATGCTTGATGATAAGGGAAGGGTCTGTGATCTCCTTAGGGATGTGGGTAACCATCAGTGTCCGGGCGACCTGGGCAAAAAGAAGGTGCAGAGAGGGTGGGTGGGCAGGGGATCTGCAGGACATATCACTGCTACTCTTCTCATCCAGCAGTGAGCTGAGGCACCGACTGCCACCCCTTGGCCAGTCAGCACAGGCCTCCTCAATGCCCAGTCCCAAACTCTGGGGGCATAGCCAGACAATGCCATACCCCAGATAGACGAACACAGCAGAGCTTCAGTTGCAAGACGCAAGACAGCAAGAGAGAGGTATCTGTCCCCAGGCTGTCAGACTTTCTCCAGAAGCTGGCAAAAAACAGCCCATCTTTCCCTGCCTGCCCAGTCCCAGGCTGTTTCTAAAGCTCTCCCTATCTACTGGGACCAGCATTTGTACAAAGCAAAAAGTTGTCCATTAGCGCAGAAAAAGGCATGGCTGGAAGAGGAGTGGTTGCTCACCTTCTCGTTCTCTCTGTATTCCAGGTGGACAGAGTGGTGAGCCATGCAAAGAATGGTGAGGATGAAATAGATGAGGGCAAAAATGCTGTGCAGCCACAGGAGACGGTCTCTGGAAGAGGGAAAGAGGGGATCAGAGAGCGCTGTGGTGAGCATATGGCATGGGACCAGCCTGGCACTCAGCACCTCACCCATGGCCACCCCTTCCACCCAGCGGGACCTCCATGCGCCAGCTGTCAGACCCCCACCCCAGGGACTAGAGGGGCAGCACCCAGGGTGTAGGCTGAGATACTACAGAAATGAGGTCATGCAGCCCCAAGAGCACTTCTGCCACCAGCGGAATGCAACAAGCAATACCAGTGTGTTGGCTGCAGTGGCTGTGCTTGTGCATGGTGCAGAGACACACAGGCACTACTGTGAGCAGCATGGTGCTCACATGGGCCTCTCCCTGTCCCCAGCATGGGGCCGTGGTGAGCACTGTGCCTGTGTGCTCCCAGCAATGCCCAGCACATAGAGTTCCCTCCATGTGGGAGCACCTACTGTGTTGGGATGTTGGCGATGGTTGTCCGGCCGAAATGGGTGGGATTGTGTCCTGCAGAGGAAGAGGAGAAGCAGAAGGTTAAGGGAAACCAGTACAACATGCAGTTAGTGGCTCTGGTCTTTGCTCCCTCCTTTTCCATCTTCCAGGTCCCTGCCAAGTCCTCACAATCCTGACTTCCCTGTCTCTTGTGTTCCTCTGTCCCCCAACTGATGGTGGGTTCCTGCTCCCTTGGGGGCTCCCGTCAGAGGGGTTCTTCTGCCTTTTGTCCCAGAGGCACAGCGCTTGCCCCAAGGCTGGGAAGCTTGCACAACACTCCTGAGTCATCCCGTAACTAGGGAAGCACCTACCCAGGAGATCCCCTGAGAAGTTGACGGGCAGGATGACAGCCACGGAGAGCACACAGACCAGCATCAGCAGGACCAGGAGGTGCCGCTGGAAGGAGAGGTAGGTGGTGGCATCGATCCCACACTTGCTTTGAATCTCCTCGTCCCTGGGGAGAGGCAGGTGGGGGTGAGTGCTGGTGGTTCCTCCCCATCACCTCCCACCACAGGGACACTGGCTGCTCCAGCCTCCCACAGCCCACACCAACTCATGGCATCCTGCTTAGGGCACAAAGGATTTGGGCACAGAAGGGATGAGGGATAGAAGCAGCCCTTTAGCTGCCATCCCATTACAGGACTGGTTCCTACCACAAAAGGTTGAAGACCTTTTCTTTGGGATAGGATCTAGGGGCCAGGGGAAATGCAAAGGTGAGTCCTCTGCTCTCTCTTCAGGGTGGATGTTTTAAGAGGGCTCTCCTCTGCAGCTGGTCCCAGCAGCTCTGGGTGATGGGCCACCACCTGTGACACCAGCTTCCCAGGGGTGGGCAGCAGCGTGGCGTGGCCATAATGCCAAGGACACACACTTACTTCATTTGGTAGATAGAAATGAGCCAGGAGCAGAATCCCTAGAAGGGAAAAGAGTCAGGATGAGATGAAGGCAACCAACCCCACCTCCCCAGCAAGGAGCTGGGGCTCAACATATGCTGCAGACATACAGAGCTGGTGCAGTGCCTATGGCCAGGGGGATAAGCAAATGGAGGCAGTGCCCAAGGCATCTCAACGATGCTCAGCTGAGTGGCGAAGGCAGCTGCCTTGGGAGGAGCAGGAAAAACACAGCCCTAAGAGCTGATGGGAAGCTGAGCACAACCTCTCTTCCAGGTGATTAGAGCCCTGAGAGACCACACAACCTTCCTGAAAGTAGTGATAAAAGAATTCCTGTGAGTGGGAGCTGGGGGTCTGCTGGGGTAGGAGTGTACATGGACAAAGAAGTCTCCCTGCAAACATCAACCAACAGGTCATGGCTGTCAGGTGCATATTTTTGGCTGCAGAAGGATTTGTAGAGAAAGCTGAAGTCAAGCATTAACCCATCGTATCAGGGGTGACTTCCTGGACCTCAGCTTCCTCTGAATCTTAAGGAGCATCTCTGTAACAGGCTCCTGGCTCCCAGCAGCTCCCTCCTCTGCCCCTTTCCTGACAGTCCCTAACATGCAATGCACTTTTTTGACCACTACCAAGTGCTGAGCTGGCACTGCTGTAAAGTGATACAGAACAACCTAAGTTCTTGAGTAATAGCTTATTCCCTGTCACCGTGCATGCAATATTAGGGAGTTTTCTCCCCTACACATTACTTTATATTGTACAAACACCAGAGTTCATGCAAGTTCAAGGTGCCTCTGCAGTCCTCCTGGTCATGGCTGTACCAAATAGCACTCAGCCACCTGGCCTCTTCACCACTTTCCAGAGGATTTATAGAATCATAGAATTGTGAGGTTGGAAAAGACCCCTAAAATCACTGAACCATTAACCAAGCACTGCCAAGTTCACCACTAAACCATGTCCCTAAGTGCCACATCTACATAACCTTTAAATACCTCTAGGGATGGTGATTTCACCACTTCCCTGGGCAGCCTGCTCCAGTATCAACCCTTTCAGTGAAAAATTTTTTACTAATATCCAATCTTAGCATACCCTGGTACAACTTGAAGACATTTAGTTCTGTCTCCTGTTACTTGGGAAACAAGATCGAGCCCTACCTGTGTGGGTGAGCTTGCACTGGAACAGATCACCCAGAGAGGTTGTGGAGTCTCCTTCACTGGAGTTATTCAAGAACCGTCTGGATATAATCCCATGCCGTGTGCTCTAGGATGACCCTACTTGAGCAGAAAGGTTGGACCAGATGGCCCACTTTGGTCCCTTCCAACCTTACTCATTCTGTGATTTTGCAATTCTGTACTTGCTTTTATGGTCTCTACAAACTTCTCCACAAAACTGCTCTTCTCCTCTCTTAGTGTACTTTACATCTAACCTTGCAGAGTTGAGATTTGCCTCATTTGTGAACAGTTCAACTTTTTTAAGGATGTCTCCTTACTTCTAATAATCTCAGTCTGCTCTTTAGTGTGATGGCTTTCCCTGTGGTCTTTCTCACTTATTTTTTGATGAGCAATATACATTTGCCTAGAACATCTGTTACAGAGGCTTTAAACAGGCCTCCTGCCACCTGCAAGGGTCTTGCTTGTTTTGCTCCTTTCCTGCCTAGTTTTTTTTTAATAAGTCATGTCATTTTTTTCATAGTCACACCAGTGACTGACTTGTGAGCTTTTGCTGTCAAAAAAGAAATAGAAAGAGGCAGCAAAATGAGTCCATCTGTTTTTGTTTCCAGCAAAAACTGGTGTTTGCTTGGTGTGATAGAAGGAAACAAAAGATTACTTTAAAGCCCTAGCATTCAACTGTGCTTGGCAGAGGAGAAAATGTGGTGCAGGGGAATGTCCTGATGGGTGAGAAAGATCCCTGCAGGCATGTAGCAAGGCTTTGGCCATGCATCCAATTAGGTCTTCACAGCTGCAAGGACAGTCATGCAGCTGGGAGATGCTTGCCCTGATGGGCACATCCCCTCAGAACTGCCATTCAAGATAAATGCCTCAAAAGAATCCAGGACAAGGAAACCCTCCAGGTTCCAGGAATTCCCCACTGCTAAAGGGTGTTGAGCAGGAAATCCTGCACTAGAAGGTTTAATTTCTCCCATATAACTTCTGACCTGGGTTTCTGATAAAGAACAAGACAGACTGGGTCAGGATGAGCCCAGTCCAAGCTCCCACTGCCACAGCCACTGGCACTCACCACATCCTTGTTGTCGGCATCCAGGGGGCTGCTTTCTGACGGGGACTTCTCCTTCTCGCTCTGCTCTCCATAGAAAAGCGAGGTCAGACTTCACAGTGAGGGGAGAAGAGGAGGGATGAGGCAGAAAAGAAACAACAGACAGGAGAGAATAAGCACCCTTGGAGAAGTTCTCTCCTAGGAGAGCAGAGCAGGAAATGCCTCCCCCTTTCTTGCATCCTGCCCTGGGGCTGGACCAGTGACTACAGCTGGGCTTGGGACAGAGCTGTTGCATCTTGCTGCCTCTGCGCTGACAAGTCTCCATAGCTTCTGACCCGTGATGGGGTGGCTCACACAGAATTAGCCTTAGCTCCAGCATAAGGGCCTGCTAAAACAGATACCTTCTATTCCACTGTTTTCTGACATCTCAAATGGTTTTACAAAAGAATGGTTTTACAAAAGAAATGGTTTTACAAAAGAAATGCAATCAGAGCTTGCTTGCAAGTCTTGATTGCCCTTTGATCTCCCCGGTGAAGGGAAGATGCCATGTCCATTGCCAGACTCAGCTCCAGAGTCTGAGGCCAAGAGGAGCTGGAGAAGTGAGAAGGCAGGAGAGGGCCAGTGTTTGCTCTTGTGGGCTGCCCAGCCTTACAGAGACCCCACCTGTGTGCACCTGCCTGTGCAAAAAAAGATGCTTTGCTGCCCAGGGTGAGCCATGCTCTGGCAGGCAGGCAGTTGTGGGAAGCACAGCCCACCTGGAAATCTGCTCTGGGCTCTACTTTTATTAGAACACTGGTAATTTTTGTGGGATTCTGCACCTGGCCCAAACGACAGGCCAGGCAAGTTGCTTAGGTTCATGAGGAACAGACACATGCTGTGTGTCTCCCTCTGCCCCCTCCACCAGCCAGTCTTGCTCATCCCAAGAAAGTGGTAGGAGAAGAGGCAGAAGCTGAGTCCCCACTCAAGAGTAGCTGTTGGGCTTCTGTCCTTTCCAGGACAGTGCCCTCAATGGCACGCAGAGAACTGTACCAAATGCTACCGGCAAGAGAGAATGAAAACTTGTCCAGGCTTTCCCTTTCCCCGCAGCAGATGGTGCCTGTGTCTCCATGGGCAAGGGCAGGCAGGCCACTCCCAGTGGGGAGGAGGGACAGGAACACCTGCTGAACTTCTCTGTGTGCCACCCTGCAGTGCTGGCCTCTCTTCCAGTCCTCTTTAAGAGAACAGAGCCATCACCCATACTGGCTTTGCATTCTCCTCACCTATCGTTGTCCATCAGCAGTGCCAGGCGCCCGTAATCCCAAGCCGCTTTCCGAAGACAGGAGAAGACCAGAAGGAGAAGCTGAAAGAATAAGAAAGAGGAGAAATGAAGGCTTTTGCTGCAGGATCTCACCCCATAAGATCTTCTCACATTCCTCCTTTCTGCTTTCTCACTATGGGCCCAAGCTCGTTGAAACTCTTGCCTCAAGCAGAACTGTTCCTGCTCTGTGATCTCAGCACTGCTGCCCAAGTGCCTCCTGCAGTCCACCAATGATGTGGGCAAAGCCCTTAGTCCCCTGCACTCACTCCCATCCCCTCAGTCAGCTGGGCGCACCGGTGCACGGGCTGCACTTGTGTGTGGTTGTCAGAGCACCCAGGGGCTGCAGTGCTGCTAGAAATGGCACCCTCCTGACCCACTCACCAGCCAGAGGATGAAGTTGATGGCGAGCACGGTGGGCACTCCCCCGAAGGGCAGCCCTTCCAGGACGGTGCTGCGGGAGCGGGCGCTGAAGCATTGCTCCTCTGTGCTGTTCACTGGGGCGTCCAAGAAGATGAGCACATCCAGCGAGGTGGGGCCGGAACCATCAGGTGCCGGCTCCACCGAGTACACGCTATCCATTGGCGCCGTTGCGGGGTCTCACCCTGCAACACAGAGGCAGGGGTGTGGATGGAGAAGCCTTTGCTTGAAAAGGGGCAATGGCTCTTCCAGGTCTCCTCCATCAAAGTCGGAGGAGTTCACTAAGGGCAGGGCAGGGAGAGGACTGGCTGGTGACCTTGGAGCTTCCCCAGTCCCAGTCTCTTCCAGGGAGAGGCTGTGGGACATAGGGCAGGGGGTGTTGCTGAAGAAATCTCACAGCTACTTCCTACCCTTTCCTCACCCCATGAAACGCCATGCTATTTGGTTGTCTTTGTCATACCTGAGATAGGTCTCTCACTACCACCTCTGCCCCTCAGTCCTGGAAGCTGGGTTGAGTCATGACCACCCTGGTGCAGTCAGCAGGCACGAATGAGGAGCTGATGCATTTGCTTGAATTTCTGAGAAAAAGGATAATGATGATGTTAACAACTCAGCTGCTCGGCTGTACTTGCTTCTCTCCCCACAGCCAGATATCTACTGCCTATGGAATATCCCTAAGCCCTCTGTCCTTGTCTAGCATCACAACCTCCCTTTCACCTTTCCACCTGGGCAGAATTGCTCCTTCCAAGGTATCTTGATTTCTTTAAAAGAATTAGCTTCTCAAAACCCTAAATGCCGAGCTTTCCCCCCACCTTCCCCAGTAGCTGATACCACAGGCTACAGTCCCCAAGGACAGAAGACACTTAAAGGCCATTAATGGCCAAGACTGTGGCTCCTTTCCAAAACCTCTCCTACTACCATGCTTTGGGTAGGCGAGGATCCTCTCCAAACCTGCAGTGCCTAGGAATCCTGGGAACAAGCACCCTACAGCAACCAACATGGCTGTTACTCGTGGGGATGCCACAGACCTGCATGCCAGGACACTGCTGAACAGCTGCTGCACTCACCAGAAGCATGAGAGAAGAGGGAAACAGCACAGCAAACACTAATAAACATGGGGGGAGGACAAGGGGGCCAGAGTCTCTTTTCCTCATATGCCTGTTGTGCCTCTGTGCCTTAGAGCCCCCCAGGCACCTTTAGCCAGCTGCTTTGGGTGCCTGGATAGCTGTGTGGCCTTCAGAGGAGAACAACTATGTTTATGGTGAGACCAACCAGAGTCTTTGGAGGCCTTGAGCTGCCAAATAAAATTTGGAAGTTGTCCTGGTCCTGACCAAGGGCTTTTATCAGACGACCTCCAAGGGGGTCCTTCCAACCACAATTATTGTACATGCCTACTCTCAGGAACTTGTACTCCTGACAAGAACATCTTCTGGCCTGCCTGAAATTTATAAGGAGCTATATAAGTGCCTTTCTTTGCAGACATGCTGGGCACAGTATATTATGGCCAATATATTGTGACCAGTGCAAAAGCCAAATGAAAACTCGGAATGGTTTATTAACATGTACTTCTGTGAGCTTTGCATTCAAGCCACTGGGCATTCATTCCTCTCCTTCCTTTTTTTCTGTATTCCAGTCACAACTGTGACCCTGCAGCGGCCCCTGCAGTCACACAAACATAGGTGATCCCTGCTGGAAGATGCTCAAAGCCCACAAGGACAGGATTAAACAATGGAGGAGGATGCAAACAAAGACAGCTGACACCTCTGGGGATCTAAGACAGAAAGCATTTATGCCACATTTTTCCACCAAGACCAAACAGGATCAACTCTTCTTCAACACCAAACAAAACCTGATTGAGAGGTCCTTCGGGAGCACACACACAAACCATCTTGGCTTAGAAAAGGAATCTTCCTGAGCTCCACACAGATTTGCTTTTGTTGGGAAACATTTACTTCTGCTATGTCAATGTGACAGATGGGAGACTACAGTAGCACTGCTGTAACCTCAGCCTCTCTCTCTTAGATCATGCAGTTTGCTGCTTGAGGAGATTAGTCCTGTCCTAAAGCTCCCAAGAAGCCCGGACACCCATACCCTACAGCTGAGCAGAGCAGAAAGGCCGAGAGTGCAGAGGCAGGAGCTGACACAGGTTATATGCCTGAGAGACTGATTCTTTTTGACCTCCACATCCAGGGAAAGAAAAGGCTAAGGAAGAAGGAGGTGTTCAAACACGAGAGTTGACAAAAAAAAAAAAAAAAAGGTTCTGACAGCCTGGACATTGTGGATTCCCTAAGGATTCTCAACCCCAGCTCTCAAGAGGGTTGAAGAATTTAAGAACTACTCTTGGTGCCTGAAATTTCCAAATTAAACACAAAAAAAGATGATGACTTGCTATTTTCTTAATTTCTGAAGCATAAATTTCATTCCAAAGAAAAATCTCCACTGGGAGCCTAAGAGGGCTGGCATGATTGGACCAAGGCTATGAGGCTCACCCCACTCCAGGGTTAGGTTGGCATCTGACTATCTGCAGTCCCTCCTACTGTGCACACAAGTGCAGTGCCACCTGAGTCCTGGGCTTCAGTGTCTGCTACAGATCTGCCCATCCTGCCTACAGCATCTTCAGTTCTCCTCAGAGGTCCCTGGCCATATACACATTGATCTGGCCAGTCCATGGTGTCTGGAGACATCAGAGCCCAAGCTCAGAAAGCTGAACATTAGTGTGACTCTCAAAAAAACTGTCAGGTCACCTGAGATATGTTGATACTTCTCCAAATGGCATCCTAGTAGACTTGGGGCTGAAGTACTATCACTGCACCCAAGTGTGAAGTGATGGATGGGCTGGCAAAGCCTCTCTGTGGTGTCCTCAGTCATGGCCTGCCTCCCAGCCAAGGCTGGGAGTCCTGTACTTCAAGGGCCAGCATGGCCCCATCAGGATAACAAACCCTGACAAGGGACCTCCATTAAGAGGAAATCTTTGGGAAATGAGTGGGCTACTCTGGCAAGTGGCAGCTGTCTTGCCTGCCTCCTGCTTGCCATCAGGCAACCACCTGGGCCACCAGGACTTCTGGCCAGGGTCTGCTCTTTGCTATGGAAATGCTCTCAATCTGTTCCCCGCAATGTGCATATCTCCCTCCCTCTCTCCCCTCCTCCTGTAAGCAGCAGAGCCATTGCCATCTGGCGTTTTCAGCTGCTAAATAATTCACTGCCTTTTTGTTAACAAAGAGAGTGTATCTTTGACCGACAGAGCTGTTAGACCTTCAGCAAATAAACAAGGAGACTTCTATCAACTTCCAAGTCCCTTCTCTGCCACCACCACTCCCCTACCCAGCGGTAAGATCCTGCAGCTCGTTTCTAGGCACCATCTTCACGCTCGTAGGAGGAACATCCTGTTGGAGGATGGCAGGGTGAGGGGGATTTTCACAGAGATCTGTACAAGTCGTCTTTCCCTACCAAGTCATTGTTGCTATCCCCTTCCCTCAGTAGCAGATATTTTGCTCCTGGTGGCCAAAAGCAATAGGTTTCTCCTAGAGACAGTACTAGTATCTCCTGTTCCAAGCTCTCCTGCCTCTAAAATTTCCCAAATGCAAGCCTTCACCCTCCCAGGCCAAGAAGTTCATGTCTCTCCACCTAGCACTGCTGTTTCAATACCAGACTGCAGAGAGAAATTTCAGGAGCAGAAGGTACCTGAAGACCCAGTCCAGCTTTTTCCCCTCTCTCTTAGGCACCTCCAACTCCAAAGGAGCCCAAAGGAGCCATCATGTCATGCTCAGGCCTGTAACATAGTGTATCTCAGCTCCTCTGAGGCTGATGTTGAGGTCATCAGCCTTTTCCCTGATGCCTTTTCCCTGGTCCCTTCAACTCCAGATAACCACAGAAACTTACCCCAAAATACCCAAAACAGTACTTTTCCAGACCATTTGTTCCAGCTAAACTCACCTTTTATGGTGCTGCTCTTAGAAAAGTTTATACAAATTATACAGCTGCAGCATTACCATTACTATTGGGAGCAACCAGCTAAATCATGTAGCTGCTCTAGGAACAGCACATGCAGCAGAAACAGTGAGAGCAGATTTCTGCTCACGTGCACCAAGAACAGCTTGAACTCAGACCTGTAGGACATGTTCAGTTTCTCTCTGGTGGACAGGTACCTTTTTTGGTAAACAGAGTTAGAGATCACAGGAGCACTGCAGGTCACACTTAAAGTCACTGGTGAACCCCCTAAGCTACATTTTCACACCACACATTTTGCAGTGTGCAGGCGACAACACTCTGTGATAGTATCTGAAAGGTTCAACCAAACCCACAGCATTACCAAAACTGTTCCCGTTCCCAGCTATGCCACTGCCACTGTGCTTTTCCTGACCTTTAAGAGCCAAAGGAGAAAATAGTGTTGAGAATAACAGAGCTAGGTGGGTACCTTCACCTCCAGAAGGCCCTGGGACAGCTTCCCATTAGCTGTGCATGAGGCAGTGCCTCTTGAAGCCAACCACAGAACAGATCCTCATATGCTCTGTTCTGGAGAAGCAACAGCAATGGACTAGTCAGGAAACACAGGAGTGGACGGGGGAAAATGAAGCAATAACATAAAACCAAAAATTGCAATATATGGTCTATCCATTATAGGTCTTACTTAGATGAAAGATGCTAAAATAGGGTCAGCAAACATATAGAGCAATAGAGAAAGGCGCTCCTTCTTTCTTCTCTTCTTGATGGCTGTGAATGGACAGTAAGTATATGAGATTTGTCATCAAAACTGATTTGCTGGATAATTTCTATGACGCATTTTCAGTGTGTAAGGTTTGCCTTGAATATTCAGTGCCCTCTTTGTTTTGTTGATATACCAGCATATGTTTATTCTCTCTGGTTGGGTGGGCAGTAATCCAGAGAATCAGATTTCCAATTAAAAATAAGGCATGTCTTAATTGCAAATACAGTTTTTCAAAATTTGTCTTTCCCTTGAAGCATCCTGCCAGCAAACTCATTTGCTAAGGGATTCACGGACAGCTGGAGCATCAAAACATCAAAACAAAATCTTCGGAGCACTGAGATGACTAAGCTGAGCTTTCCAGCATGCCTACACACCCCCAAGTCTCAGCATCCCACTCTGGCAGGGACGGGGTTACTGATTTTGGCTAGTGGGTAGGCAGCCAGAGCATGGGGCTGCTGATGGAGCAATCAGTGGCCACACAAAACCTGCAGAAAAGCCAGGTTGAGGATCCAGACCATGCCTCCTAGAAAACAAGCATCTGTGCTACCCAACTGCCTCTGCATCCTTCTTCCATCACAAGTCGATTTTGGCCAGGCCACAGGAGGGGAAACAAGGACCACTGTAAGAGGGAGGTCAGGTTCACGCCTTGGTCTGCACAGAACCAGGTAGGGAGGCAAACCTCCAGTGTCCCACCCTGCAGGACTGCAGTGACTGACCATGCAGGACTGCAGCAAGAGGGCAGGAAACCTGAGCCACTGCCACTGACTCAGCACGGCTAACCAAGTACCTCAGTATGGGAAAAGGCTCATCAACACCCTGTGCTGAGCTCAGCACACTACCTGCAGGAAACCCTGTGCAGGGTCATGCTGCCCCAGGAACTCACCTGAAACCAATACAGCATTTGAGAGACAAACCCTCCCCTGCCATGTCCCCCTGTAGCGGCTACCACGTCACCCCCAGCTCTCTGTCTTCCCCTTCTTGCCCGGCACCACCATGCAGAGTGGAGTTTTGGCACTTGGACAGACTAAGCTCCACGAAGTTTTTGAAGGAGAAGGCATCCCAGTTCCCAGGCTCCCTTGGGACTCTCTGCAGGACAAAATTCTGGCCTTCCTCTGTGGTACCAAAGAGCCATCTGCGTAATCCCCTTCTGGAGGGATGCTGAGGGCCAGGCTGACTTGCTGCAGCGCTCCTTGGCACAAGAATAAAACCAAATCCCAGGCAACCGAGAGCAAACAGTGCTTACAGTGAGATCTATAGCCAGAGAGATTTGTTTAGACCAGTGCGTGGGAGACGCTGTGCACAGAGCAGCTCTTCTCCAGCGCCTCCTCCACACATGTGCTAGCCAGTGGCTGCTGGAGCCAGCACACTGAGAATGGGAAGGAAGAATCGGAGCGGAATTTATTCGTTCTACCCCCAGCCATTTTTGTCACAATTGACTAAGCTTCCACTGCAGGCTGGCTCTAACCCATGTTTGGTTTGCATTTCCCTCTCCCGCTGTGCACACAGTGTGCTGAGCCCCTCACACCACACTCTGTGTGTGCAATGCACCAAGCAAACATGAGTTAATGGGGCTGCAAGCTCCCAGGGCAGGCACTTGTCACTCATTCTGCATCGTGCACCCTTGTCCTCTGATAACACTTAAATCAACACTCTTCAGCACAAAGGATTACCTGGGCCAAGCCCAGCCCAAGCAGAGGGCAGGGAGCTGCTGGGCTGCTCATAAGCAATGGCTGGGAGCAGAGAGACAGAAAAAGGGGCCTTATAATAAAGACGGGGACAGACCTTTAAATGGGGCCTATAATGACATGGTTTTAAACTAAAAGAGGGTAGATTCAGACTAGATATGAGAAAGAAACTTTCTATGATGAGGATGGTGAAACACAGGCAAAAGCTGCAACACAAAGGTGGTAGATATCCCATCCCTGGAAACATTCAAGGTCAGGTTGGACAGGGCTGTGAGCAACCTGATCTATCTGAAGATGTCCCTGCTCATTGCAGGGGGGTTGGACGGCATGACATTTAAGGGTCCCTTCCACCCCAAACTTTTGTATGATAATGTGAAAAAGCCAGGGCTGACATTGGTAGATGGAGACCCAGGTAGGTCACAAGTGGGAAAGGGGCAGGGTATCATTCTAGGGTTCCTGGTTAACAGATACACATGCACACACACTTCTATTCAGAAAAACAGTATTTCAGGAAAATGCTAATCCTGGTACCACCAGATTCCTGCTCCCAGCTGGGATGCTGCGTGCTGTTCACAGTCCTTAGAGCAATCCCTGTGCTTGCAATTAATTAATGATGATACATGCAGATGAGGACAACTTTCAGCCCCTGCTGCCTTTGTGACTGAGGGCCACGGCAGCAGCTGACCCTGGGGAAGGGTTTGAGCTTCCTTGCAAAGGGTATCTCTGGGCTGCTTATTGCTTGCCAGCTCCAAGACCACAGTATGTGCCTACAAACAGCCACTCTTGCAGAGGCAGCTCACATTTGGCATTGAAGACTAAGGAAGGCACCTCTCAGCACGGCTGCAACGGTGGTGGGATTGTTTCTTCTGCCACCCAGGTGACTGTTCTCACACAGAGGAGAATTTTAAGGCCTATGTGAAGCAAAGTGCCACCTCCACTGGGAAAAACAATCCCTTGTGGAAACCTATATACAAACCAGGAGCAGCTGTGCCTTGGTCAGGGCCTGAAGCTGTTACTGTGAGTCACAGGCATCTTTCACAGTGCCACAAGATGCTAGGAGCACTGTGGTCCCTGGAGATGGGGGAAAAGACAGGATGAGATAGGGAAAAAGTAGCTCCTTCCTGCCCAAGTTCCTTCCGCTGTTTGGGGAGCAGGGAACTGTGGAAGGTAGAAAGGAGAGTGGGAGGTTCATATCCTGCCTTTTATAAAGCCACCCACTGCAGAGACTGCCAGCTGCAGGAGCAGCCAGCACAGCTACAGCCGTCACTGGTGAGAGGCAGGAACTTCACCGGAGGGCAGAGGGAAGGAGAATGGCAAAGAGGGGACTTGAATTGTGCATGAAAGGGATGCAGACCAAGAAGCCCAATATCACACTGCTTAGGCCAAGCAACTCTGATGGCTTTGCACCCCACTGTTCTGCCTGGCCAGGATGGCATGGCACACTTGGGGTTGGCAGTGACCTCACTGCTGAGCTGGTGGACAAAGCAGGTGCATTTCAAGCCCTTGCACAGCCACTCTCAGCTGCTGAGCTCCAGCCAGCCCTCCTCACAGCTCATGGCCACAAGCCTGCTGTGCCATGTGAGGTGAGCATGGGCACATGGTAGGCTACCAAGGGTCTGGCACTCATGCTGCTGGGCCCAGCTCTGCTCCACTCCAGCCTGCTGCTCCCTGACAATACCAGGACTTGGGAGTACTCTCCCACTGCGTACCCTCATCCCACAGCTTCCTAGGAGCCATTGGGCAGTGTTATGTTGCCCTGTTGATCCCCTTCTCCTGAGGCCAGCCACGCAGCTTTCTCCACACTGCTCTGGGGTATGCCTTGGTGCCCAGCTCCCACCAGCCTCTCCACCCTTCACTCCTCCCCACCTTCAAGCAGCCACAACATCCCCCACAGCTGATTTGGCTGCAGGAGCAAAAAAACACTCCTGCCCTGCCCAGCTCCCTTCTCTGCAAGCACAAAAGCTTCTTCCTGAGAGTAGTGCATTACAGTGCTATATATATACACATACATACACACAAAATATGATTTTAGAGCATCTGCAGAGGTAGAACATTTCTATCGCCTGTGCTTGGTGCCAGGAGAAGAGTGAGGTTTGGGCTGCAACAGGAGAACCATGAGCACACCACAGGCCAATCCTGGCCTTGACAAGGCTTTCCTCCCACCTCTGCCCAGCTTCCGAGCAGATTTGGGTAACACCATATGACTGGGATGAATCACACTGCCCTAGGAGCACGGGAGCTGGCAGCTCAGCGATGGCTCTGGCACCGGCGAGTTGCACAAGCGAGGATGGCCCCAGCAGATGCTGTGTAAGTCGCATCCAGCCGTGCCGGAGGGATTAGCTCTCAGCACACTGTTTTGAGTCAATAGTGCATCAAAGGGAAGGGAAAGTCTTTGATGGTGTGCACAGGTGCCTGCAACAGGACAAGGGGAGAAGGTGCTAACCAAGGCCTGCCTTGGCCACCTTCTTCCCCTGGGGATTCATCCACAGGGGAACCATCAAATCACCACCTATCTCCCAGAGTGTAAGCAAATTTGGTCCTTTCAAAGGAGGAGAGAAGAAATTGAATCCGTCTCATAGTCTCAACACCAGATTGCTGAGCCTTTGCCTGACCCACAGGCCAGCTGCCTGCCCTCCCACCAGATCCTGCCCCCACGCAGGGCAATCCCAGTGCTGCTTTTCACCAGGGCAGTGGAGGGAGCAGGCAGTCACTCTCCTCTGGCCACTGGGACACACATCCAGCTGCTTTTGCATCCCACACAGCCTTCAAGGGAGACGAAAGTTGTTGCTGCTGCAGTCAAAGGAAGGTGGTTCTCCCAGGCACATGTGGAGCTGCAGACACGAGGCTCTGCAAAGCACTGACCGTTTCAGCCTCCTCCCGGTGCAACGGGTGCTCACACACGGTGACAAGACAACTTGTCCCATCACCTCCATCATCTCTGGGGAATTTCCCCTGCCCACAACGCCCGAACACAGCTCCAGTCACATACCTGCCATGGGGCACAGAAGAGCCAAACAGAACAGCCCATCACACCCACCAGCTTGCTCTCATCTCCTCCATGGAGAGGACCTGGGGAGTCAAATGGCCCTGGAGCATCAGAAATAAGAGGGAAATCACAGGACTTCTGGGGAAAAGACTGGGGTTCAGGATCCCCCCCATACACATGTATCACAGGCAGGTGGCCCAGAACACGGGATGAGCGGGACACAGATGGTCAGGAAGCAGACTGTTGTGCCAGTGCTGCAGGCTGGCCCTGCTCGCACCCACCACGCTGCCTTCCTGCCCTGCTCCGGCTATGCCCACTGGGCAGCAGCTGCCCACAGACAGCGCAAGGGGCGTCGGGAGTGACAGATGTGATGGAGAAAAACACAAGAAATGGTTTCTTTCCCTTCAGGCAAAGAAGGAAGTGTCACATCTAGACATGTACAGCAGCCAGGCTGGGAAAGGGACAAGGCACTGGGAGGAGAGAAGCTGTGGGCTGGGAGGCACAGCATCGCCCAGAGGATGTGAGACAGATGGCAGATTTGGCAGCGGGGTGGTCACTGAGAGACCTGCAAGCTCTTTCTGCTGCAAGAGCAAGCAACACAGCACTGCATGAGGGCTGTCAGCCCAGCCTGGCAGGTTTGCTGGGGACTCGCATCCTTTCCAACAAGCCACATCTAACGGGCAGCATCAGAGACACTTCACGGGCAAGTCAACCTTGGAAAAAAGCTACCTAGGATCAGGGGGGAAATGGGAGGGAAGGCAGAGAGATTGTCCCTGATTTCTCTTCACAAGTCTGCCTTCCCTGCACACAGGGCACACAGCCAGGCTGGTGCTCAGGAAAGGGCTGGAAGCCCCTGAGCTGCTTTGCCCACTTGGCCAGCAGTGCAGGGTCCCCAGGCAGCCAGCCCCTGCCCTCCACATCATCCCTGCTCACGTGGATCAGAAAAGAAAGGGAAATTAAACATGAGGCACTGCAGCAGATGGCTGCAAAAGGAGCTTCTCGAAGTTCATGCTCCCTTCTCCTTTCAGGGCATTTCCGGCACAGCAGAGCCAGCACCAGGAATACAGCCAGCCAAAGAGATATGGGGACCCAGCAGGGATCAATGTCCCAGCAACAGCCACTGCAAGCCTCTCCACAGCCCAGCAGCTACTGAGGCCCCGCCACAATTAGCAGGAATCAGACAAGCTCTATGTCCATTTCAGCAGAGATGCCTGGGGATGCAGCATTGATATGGAGGTGTTTGCACAGTGGCTGGGTGTCCTGGCCCCATTCCACACAAGGCTCCTTTATGCCTGGCTGTTCTCCCTGCCTGCACCCCCACCCAGCACATCCCAATTTGCCACTGTGAGTGCTGCTCATGCCTAGCCAGGCTGGCCCGGCACTGAGCATCCCAACATTCCATATTTGGCCTCTGCAGCATCAGCAAGGCATTTACTAAATCAGCAAAGGTCTCCAGCTTCTCATAAGGGGCAGTTTGGTGCCTCCTGTGCTGCACAGGTGCAGTCCCTGCTCTGGGAAGCAACTCCTCACCTGGAAACATCTCCAGCCAGTTTGAGAAAAACCAAGATGAGAATGCATGACACCACAGCACAGCTACCGCCTCCCAGACTGGCTCCCTGGGGTGACCAGCGCTTCCAGTAAGACATGGGCATGTCCTGCCATGAAATACCCCTCTGCTTCACCGGTGCCAGCAACACACCTGCACTTACTAGAGACAAAAATCTGGGCAACTGCAGATGCTGTGGAGGCTCCGGCTCATCCCAACGCCCTTGTGCCAACCACAGCCCTAGTAGGTTGAGCAGAGCTCTGATCAGGCAGCCAAATGCTCCTCAAGAGCAGTGGGCATCAACATTTAAGTGATGCTGTTGCCTCTTCCCTGGGGATAGGACTACCTGGAGGACATACTGGTCTTGAAACCCTGCCCAGCTTCTTTTCATGCTTCTCCTGGCAGCACAGCTCTGGTTGCAGGGCACATGGATGTCACACTGGAAGGAAGGGACCAAGAAAAGACAAAAGCCACGTGTGAGGAAACACAGGAGGGCACTAGGAAGGCTCCTCCTAATGCTCACCATGTCATGGAGAGACCCCATGCTAAATGAGCTGCAGGACCAGCCCAGAGCAGGTTCCAGCAATGCTGCTGCTGCTGTGCAGAGCATCAGGCTGGCCACGCACATGGGCATGGTCACAAACCCCAGCTACCTGGATTAGCTCTGCTCAATGAGGGAGACACATCATCCTGCTGACACAAACACTCTCCCCCTTTCCATGTCTCAAACAAGGTGGGCCCTAAGGAGCAGAGTTTTCCCCAGCATGTTCAGGGAATATGAAGCCAGCCTGCAGCACTGAGAGCAGGACTGGACCTGATGGTCGGCAGATCCCATCACATGCCTATGCAGCACTGGGACAGAGGGCTCCCATGAGCAGCTGGGCAGGTGGAGGGATACCCCCAAGCATTGCTCCCAGCTTGGACTTTAAAGGCTACTCATGTACAGAAACTTATGCTGCCTTCAGGATATTTTCCACCAAAAAGAAGCCCAAAGAAATGTGGAGTGAAATCCCTTCTCTGCTGAAACAAACTGCATCATGCCTTTCACGAGGGCTGAAAATTCACCTTCTTGTTATGGAGGGAAAGAAACCCCTGAAGTTTGACTTCGAGCAGGGGCTATCCAAATAAACAGCCAGCCTCTCAGATGTACCTGCCAGGATGAAGTAATCCTGGAACCTAATAACTACCCTGGAACACATGTAAAGTCATCATAGTGTATGTATGTATGTACCCAAGACAAGACTTTGTGCATGGTCATAGTTTCTGTAAGTCCAATTACTAAAGTTTTGCATAGCGAGCTTTACCCAGTCCAATCAGAGAACGGTATTTGTAAAAACATCCTTCACCTGACTTTCCTGCAACAACTGAATGAAACCTGGAAGTCTTTAAAATGCACCATTCTCAGGAGGTGACACAGCCACTGCAGCTGTAATAATCAGTATTTTCTTTGTTGGGGCTTTTTTATTTTGTTTTTAAAGAAGGAAGAATTTGATGAAATTTCATGGAAGAAAACATAAGAAATTAAAAACTCAGATAAAATAATATTAAACTTGATGAAAACCTCCCAACAGAAAAATCCAATGAAGCTGCTTGATGAGAAGATTAGCAGCAGTAATATAAAAGGAAAAAGTAATAAAGAGGACTTGGAACCAGAACAAATAAAAGAATTATGACTCTTGGAAACATACATCTGACTTAAAAGTAATCAGATTTTGTCTGAACTAAAAACTTTTTAAATTAAAAGACAGCCAATTTAAAACTGGAAGTTCTTACAACCTACATGGTAAGACCTTAGATCCCTCTCACCAGTGAAAAATAAATCAGTAAAATTCATGCAGTATGTCCTTGGTGCCAGATATGCTCAGTGGGAGCTAAAGCCTGACGAACTGCAAAAGCAGCTCTGACAGCATCAATCTTCTTTGAAAGCAGAGGGAAAAAAAATGTTTCAATTAACTTAGTACATTAAGTGATTAGTTTAGTCAAAGTTCTGAAAAATTACTGCAGATTAATGCAGGAGAGCCTGGTTTCCTTTCAAAGCCTAATGAAGATGGAAGGTGAGGGGATAACCTCTACTAGTTCTGAATTCCTAAATGCCAGAAATAATCAGGATGTATTACTGGCTGTATTTTATATCTCCTCTGATAAAATTGTGTTCCTATGATATAGTAATACAATATAGTATAGCAGAACAGTATTTTTAAATTCATTATATATATAAATAATGTTTTCATAAACTTATTTGATTTTGTTTTGTAGATCCATGCATTTTAAGCAGTTGTATTTAACCAACTAGAAACCACCTTTTAAGTGCTTGCTTTCTGTAATTTGAATTGGACTTCATTTTCCACTGAAATACAGCTGGACCAAATTTATGATAATGATGTGATATCTAATAAGAAATACAGCACTCTGTAATGTAAGTAGTATAGACATTAAATATCTAAATAACCATATTTCATACTGTAAACCCACTCACATAAGCATGGTGCAGCCTCCTGCTCAGCCCTAAGTACCACATCATACTCATCAGTGAGAATCAACTTGTCCTTAGGAAAAGAGCAGAAGTGTACAAGCACAGTGAGATTAAAAATAGGTACTTAGGTTTTGGCTTTCTGATCATTAACTTAAACTGTGGCTTTAATCCATCCATCCTGGTCAGCAGCAGATCAAGAGCCAAACGAGGCACAGATCAAACTTATTCTGAAGTCTACAAAGTTTGGGGGTTTTTTCTGCCCTCTCTGCCATTATACTCCCACATAGTTCTGCTCTCTCTGAGAAATGTAGCCCAGAAACACAATGAACAGGGCATGTCTCTAGTCTGGAGCCTGCAAACCCTGGGAGTCTCCTACTGGTGTAGCTTGCGTACTCAGGGGAGCAAGGCAAACCTCAACTTCTGGTCATTTCTCCAATGCTGCCTTGGTGACTGAATTTGTCAGAAGACAGGACAAATAAGCACAAAAGTGTTGAGGCTGAAGGGAGATCGTCTAGTCCAGCCTTCCTTCTCAAAGCAGGGTCGGCTAGAGGAAGTTCCACAGGGCCTTGTCCAGGTAGGTTTTGAATATCTCCAAGTATGGACACTCTGCTCCAAACCACAGCAATGCCAAGAAGACCATCACAACCTGCTGTTG
This sequence comes from Pyrocephalus nanus, assembly GCA_038380795.1. Lineage (NCBI taxonomy): Eukaryota > Metazoa > Chordata > Aves > Passeriformes > Tyrannidae > Pyrocephalus > Pyrocephalus nanus. The sequence continues at coordinate 41,323,980 of CM076265.1, read as the reverse complement.
GAACCAGATCCACCAGCCACATGTATCCTAAGCCCTATGTTACTAGGGGCTGTCCTAGTGCCAGCTGAGATCCCAGCTGCCCAGGTGCCCTGTGGCCACAGCCAGACACTTCCATGCCTCACGAGTCACCCCTTTAGCTTCCCAGCCCTCACACCATCTCAGCACCTCAGCCTGTGCCACTTTCCTGATGTGTCATCCTAGTGTGGGTCACCTTGCTGCATGGGTAGCAGAGCAAGAGGATTCCTCCAGGGTCACCTTGACTTGGCCAGTGCAAGGTCCCCAGTCCTTGTCTCAGGATTCAAAATTACATGATGACATATTTTTCCACCTTTCACATCCTGTTTTTCAGCACTTGTGGATACAGTGGAGCTTGGCTTGTTCAGATCCTGCCTTCCTCTCAACTCACCCACAAATCTGCAGATGACAAGACTTTGGTGCTGGGGATAGGGGAATCGGGTCACCCAAAGCTTCTGCATACTCCCACTGAACAGGAGCACTAAGCCTCTCTGCTCTGGGATTCCATTTTAAACACATCTTTATTTGAGATCAAACTACCACTATGAGAAGCCCCTCCTTGGTCAAAATGGTACCCACATCTTCTCACAGGGATGCTGCTGGGAACTGCACAACTGATTACTCTGTTGAAACCTTTATACCATGGTGTTCATGCTCTCCAGAGGCAGGGCAACATTACAGAAACTAGGAATTCAATTTCTCAGGCAAAGAGGTCTTCTCTGCAGCCCTTAGCATGGCTGCAGCTCTTAATCTAACACAGCTATCATCCAAGAGAGGGCTATACCAGGATAGACAAGGCAGGACAGCACTGGGGCTTAGGTAACCAACAAAATGAGTCATAAAAAGCAAACCTGTTGAGAAGGTGCGAGATCAAGCCATGGTGAACTGCCAGAGAGTTGAGGGTGACACACAGACCAGGGCAATGGTCTGGGAGAGAGAAGTCCATGCCCCGTCAGGCTACTCTACCCCAACTTCCTCTGCTTCTGCAGGGAGGCCCTTGGGGACCCGCTGTGCCCTTTCTCTCCCATTAACCAGCAACAATAGTAGACTGGATGATGGGAAAGGCTGTGCACCGCTCCCTGGACTGCTGTTCCATTGTTGCTGTAACAGTGTGAGCAAATTGCTGCCATTGTCCCCACCTAATAACAAGGTGTGATCACAGCCTAATTACAGTCTCAGGCATATTTCAAGCTGTAACTTCAAGCCAGCTTTGAAGAGGTGTTTGGGTACCTTAAAGTGCAGGTAGATGCCAAATGGGATCTTCTGAATCTCTAAGACCTCTTGCGTTTAAGTTGAGAGCTGGTTAGGAACTGAATGTGATCAAGCAATAGCTGAAGGAAATTGGGACTGGAGCTGCTTCTCCTGAAATAATCTCAGAGCAAACCTGCTCTTACTCTGAGACAGTGCATCAGCAATGCAATATTTTCTTCAGACTTGGAGCTAGGTACACAAAATATATTTACAGCAACTAAAGTAGGTAAGAAATGCATAACTGACAACAGTAGAAGGCTTTGGTGTTTGTAGAACTCATGGAGGAGTCAGCATTTGCACAGCACACTGATGTTTGCCTAAGAGTTTAGGTGATTGATTAGTTTAATATCAATTGAATTCACTTGTGGGTGTTAGAAACATTTCTCCCTCTCCTTGCTGCTTTAGGAAAGCTCTCACAGTCTGTTCAGATGGGAGTATTTCCTGTGAGAAATATTTTAAATTTAAAATATTAAAAAGACACTCCTTTTACAACTCTGCAGATGCAGGCTCTGAAGCTGTGCTGAAATCTGCCTTACATTCCCTTGGGCCAGAAGTTTCTGCATGGAAGTAGGGCAAGTATTTACCTGTGAGGGCCTATGCACACCCCTGATCAGCATCCCCAGAAAGCACTGCTATTTTGGTTATGGTTTGCAGGACCACCCTGTGCTTTCCATTGTCAGCAGCCAGCAAAACAGAGATGAAATAGTTAACTTCAGGGAAAGCTTTGAAGAGGAGAGCAGTTATAGAGCGATTCAAGTGTTACCATACAAAAAAATAAAAGAGCTCAAAGGCATTCTAATGGAGTTTCAGGAGCCAGGAGGCCAGGATGAAGCCATGGGAAGAAGGCAGAGGTTTAAGCTCACAGGGAAGCCAGAAAAGCCCTTATGTGCTATGGAGTCAGAGGCTGCAGGGGTGCCGGCTGCCTCCTTGCTTTTATTTATTACTTATTTGTTTGCCAGTGGCTGTTTGCCAGGATACTTAAGACAAATCCTTCTTGGAGGAGCTGCTTCTGCTTCCCTCTCCATCTGTTGCCCAGCCTTGACCACCACTTTGCAGGGCAGCAGGGAAGGCAGCAAGGCCAAAGCTCTGATCTGGTATCAGGGTCATTCTTTCTGCTTTCTATTTTTTCCATTTTATCCCCTCTGAACAAATACTGCAAACCACTACAACAACATCTTTTATCCCGAATGGCATATTTTGCTGTCTCTCTACTGCTCAGATAGGCAGCCTGACAGTCATATAAGCATCATAAATCCCCAACATGGGGCAAAGTGCTTTCTCATATCTTGTTTGCCCACCCTGTTTTCCCTCCACAACCTGCTCCCCCCTGAGCCCTCTGAAAGGGGAGAAGGCAAGTATGTACAACAGTCCTGGGGATGGTGACTAAACAGTTAAAAGGAAAAAGATGTTCATGCAGAAATAATATCTGCCGGCCAGACAAAGGTCTCTCTCTTTCTCCTGGATAACACTCCTTCTATTCAGGAGGTTTCTGAATAGCAAACCTACTGTGCTAGAGAGTATGGGGGAGCAAGTGAGGGAGAAGGCAGGGCCTTGATCCATGGACAGATTTGGATGAAGTTGTAAACTGGGGGAGAGCAGCTTGGCCAGAGCATTAGATCATCCCGACCCAACAGCTCTCTCAGAGTCATCAGTATAACAAAGCTGAAGGGAGAAATGGGGAGAGGTTCCCCCTCCTCTCTCCTGTCAGCACAAAGCAGATGTAACACCATCAGGTGTGGCTCCCAGAAGGAGGATTCTGTGGCCAGGATGACGTGGGGACCAAGCATAAGCCATGACATGACACAGCGGTGGAGTGACATTTTATCTCACATCACAGGACAGGGGTGCAAGTCAGCGTGTGTGCACTGGGAAAAGACACTGTTGGGGCTCACTCCCTGCTTCTGCCACCAACTTGCTCCAGCAGCCCAGGGAAGCCCCTACGCCTTGTTGGGCCTCAGCCACCCATCAAGCAGGCAGACACAAGCATTAATTAAAAACACTTCGGTACGTGATCCAGGATGAAGGCAGGCAAACAGTGTCTAAACAGAGCCAAGTACCCAGATACCTTTCATAAAACCAACTCGTTCCTGCCTCCCGGACCCGCAGAGCGGCCCTCGGGAGCTGTCCCGGGGCTGCCCGAGGCGATGCTGGCTTACCCGCACGGTGAGCATCCCCCGCCGCAGTCCCACGCGGCAGGCGCAGCTCGGCGCGGGCGGGCCAGGCTCAGCCTCACGCACGCTTTTCCCAAACCAACTCAACCACCCCACCGCCAGGTCGCGCCCCTCGGCCCGTCCTGCATCCCTGGGAAGCCGCAGTCCCCACTCGCCGGAGCCCCGATGCCCGCCGGGACCCCGCCCGCTGCCGCGGCGCCGCCGGCCGAGCCCCGCAGTCCGTCCGCGGCTCCCGCCCTGCCTCCGCCTCCCTCCCCGGACTCACCTGCTGGAGGGTCCCGGCCCCGCTCGCTCCGGGCTCCGCGCCCGCTGTCCCCCTTGTCCCCCTCCCCGCCGTCCCCTGGGCTGCCCAGCACCGGCCCCGGCCCAGCACCGGCAGGGAAAGGGGAAGGGGCCGGGGCCGCCGCCGCCCCGCCCCCCCGCCCGCCCCGCTGCGGCGGAGAGGCCGCGGCGCCCGGGCTGCTCTGGCCGCCTCGCCGGTGCTGCGGGCCGGGGCCTGCGCCGCCGGAGCTCCAGGCCCCGCGGGGGAGCCGCCTCCCGGCCCGAGCCCCCGCCGCGCTCCCTCACCGTGTGTGCCGCGGCATCCGAGCGGGAGGAGGGGGGGCGAGGCGGCGGCCCCGGCGCTCGTCGCGGGGAGCTGCGGGCGGAACGCCTGGGTGCGGGGTCTGCGCGTCTCAGGCTATTTCTGGGTCTGAGGCTGTGCCCGCCGCATCCGCCGCTCCGAGCGGCTTCCAGGGCGCTCCTCGGGATGGCTGCCCGGCGTGTGCCACGGGGGAGAGCGGAACGGGCCTCCGGGACCGACAGCCAGGGTGGTGGGGGCACACGGGGGGTCAGCCCCCAACACAGCGGCAGGGGCAGGTGGGTGGGTGCATATGAGACCTCAGCAGCGTTTACAAAACCTCTCCGTTTGATGCAGCATTGCTCAGCTGCTTGGCAGGGGTGGTAGCAAAGAAACTTGCTAGGGATTTTGTTCCTGCTGAGGGTCCGTGCCTTCCTGTCATCAGGAGTGACCTGTAGGAGGGACAGGGACCTGACCCCACCGAGGTGCAAAGGGGCTTTGAGACCGTCATTTTCCTTAGGCATCCCACCCTGCTCCCCATTTCTCCAATCCATGAGGATGCAGGCAGTACACTTTGTGCTGGAGAAATGGACAGCAGCATATCCAGGCCTGCAGTACTGGATGTCTCACACAGCTACCACTGTTCCCAAGCGATGGTCAGAGACGCAACCTGCAACTGAGCTACCATGCTACAGTTGCCAGAATGTGACTGCAGGGAAGTTTCACTGATACCCCAATTGCTTCATTGCTCCCACCTCGTATGGGTGGATTGGGGTCCCACATCTGTAGCTTCTCCAGATGCCAAGTAAACAGTGTTGTTCTGCAGCATTCTCTGAAGGCTTTTTTTGGGCTAATTTCATCTCTTTATGGTTGAAGAAGCACAGTTCAGTCATTGAGCTCCAGCCATTTAAAGGACCTTCCAGTCTCACAAGCACAGCTATGAAAACCATGAGGAGAAGCATCAAGGAAGATAATGAGCTGCCAGCCAGGAACCTTCCTTCATACTGCAAGTGGAAATAGGCTGGCACAGCTCATGGACCATGAGGAACCAAGGGGTGAAAGCCAGGTGCCCCCCATAGTGTCTTTCCTCTATCAGACTACCCAAAGCTGAGGTAGCACTCAGCTGATTTCTGGTCTGCTGATGTGTGGTACAGAGAACAGGTGGGCTACAGTGCAATGCCTTTTGATAAAACTTCACTATAAATGAGACCTTTATCTCTACCCAGTCACTTCTAGGAGCTCCCATAGTCAAAGCAAAATATGACTGAAAGTTTAGGGAACAGCTGAATAAGAAAAAGATTTCCAAATCACTTTTACTGCCATGTTCTTCAGCCATATGTATGATGTGAATAATCCACACAGCTTGCCTCTCACTCCAGACAAGTCAGTGTCAGTCCTACAGCATCACCAAGGCTTGGAGACCTTGACTGCTGCCTTGCATCAAGGGACACTCAGGAGAGAGCAGACACAACTGTGCCAGCTTAGTGCAACATGTGCTCTGCAAACACTGAGCAACGGAGGCTTGTGGGAGAAACAAATCTGGGAGGATTTTCTAAAATGCTTCATGACTGTGATCTGCCACTGGGTCCCCAATATTTGATACCCTACTCCTCAGCAAGTGAAGATAGTGTTTTTCATAAGCCATAGCTTCTCTGACCTATTGAAATGGAAACCAACATCCTCCATCACTTAAATTGGAAAATGCTGCTGGGAAATCTTGATTGCCGAGCAGAGCTGGTTACCTTCCTGCTGGTAAGCTGCCCCAGTCCCAAAGAAGTGAACACCTGCCCCCCCTCCTTTGGCCTACCAAGACATCAGGGATCAGACAAAGCTGGACAAACCTAGCCTGTGCGGAAGCCATTCCCTGGGGATATTTGTTTATTCGACACCAAGCTGGGGGGGAGTGTCAATCTGCTGGAAAGCAGGAGGGCTCTGCAGAGGGACCTGGACAAACTGGAGAGTTGGGCTGATTCCAATGGGATGAAGTTCAACAAGGCCAAGTGCTGGTCCTGCATTTTGGCCACAACATGCCCTGCAGCGCTACAGGCTGGGCACAGAGTGGCTGGAGAGCAGCCAGGTGGAAAGGGATCTGGGGGTGCTGATTGACAGGAAGCTGAACATGAGCCAGCAGTGTGCCCAGGTGGCCAAGAAGGCCAATGGCATCCTGGCCTGCATCAAGAACAGTGTGGCCAGCAGGATCAGGGAAGTGATCCTTCCCCTGTACTCAGTGCTAGTGGGGCCACACCTTGAGTATTGTGTTCAGTTCTGGGCCCCTCAGTTCGGGAAGGACATTGAGGTCCTGGAGCAGGTCCAGAGAAGAGCAACCAGGCTGGTGAAGGGACTTGAGCATAAGTGCTGTGAGGAGAGGCTGAGGGAGCTGGGGTTGTTCAGTCTGGAGAAGAGGAGGCTCAGGGGTGACCTCATCACTCTCTACAACTCCCTGAGAGGAGGTTGTAGCCAGGTGAGGGTTGGTCTCTTCTCCCAAGCAATCAGCAGTAGGACAAGAGGGCACAGTCTTAGGCTCTGCCAGGGGAGGTTTAGGTTGGATATTAGGAAGAAATTCTTTACAGAGAGAATAATCAGACATTGGAATGGGCTGCCCAGGAAGGTGGTGGATTCACCATCCCTGGAGGTTTTTAAGATGAGATTGGATGTGGCACTTAGTGCTATGGTCTAGCAGCCACGGCAATGTTGGATGAAGGGTTGGACTTGATGATCTTGGAGGTCTCTTCCAACCCAGTTAATTCTATGATTCTATGATTCCTGCTTCTGGCCCAGACTGTGCCTAGTTGGAATGGAATAGAATGGAATGGGATGGAACAGAATAGAATAGATACAGAATAAAATAGAATGAGAGAAGAGAAGAGAAGAGAAGAGAAGAGAAGAGAAGAGAGAAGAGAAGAGAAGAGAAGAGAAGAGAAGAGAAGAGAAGAGAAGAGAAGAGAAGAGAAGAGAAGAGAGAATAATAACCCCAAAAGGAAACGTAGAAGAGCTCAAACAAGAAGAAAAACTCCTTCATTTTCTGTCTCAGTGGCCATGATTTTGGCCCAAGAAGAGCCTTATAGATACAGTCTCACAAGGGCTCAGCATTCCATGGTTTTTAAGTGTCTCCATATGCCTGGGAAGCACAAGCAGTGTGTGGCTCAGCCTCCAGCTGTGCGTGTGGAGGAGCCGATTACCCCCTTCCCACATTTTTTCTAACCCTGCAGCAGTGCGGGAGAGACATGGAGCTGCAGCCAGGGGCAGCAGTGGATGAGGCACAAGGAACTGCTTCGCAGCTGGGACTGTAGCACTGTATCCTGCTTGTCTGTGTGATGCTCCCAATCACAATTCCTCTTTTCCATGGTCTGTGGCTTTAATATTAAGCTGAATTTCTCCAGGCAGGCTCAGGGACTCCAGCTGAGTTTGTCTAGACACGTTTCAGATAGTGCAGCTGTTCCTGAGAATAACACCCAGAGAAAAAGACTAATGTGTCTATGTTTTTTAAAAAAATTGTTGGTTTCCCCTTGGGCAGCACCAGTGTCTCTGAGGTTTGGAACCAAATAGTGGCAAAGGTGTGGCCTTTAGCTGGGGATGTGTCTTCGAATACCCCTGTGAAGGTGGTGCACGTGGAACTGGAAAACTGCAGTTTGCAGGGGCAGACTTGAATGGTCCAGGAATGAAAATACCCTTTAGTCTCTGATCCCTGCACCCAGCCAGACTGTGTGTCTGTGCCCCTGGCTGACAGCCCAGACTGGTATGGTATGGCACTGCTGAGATATCCCCATGCCAGCTGCTCCCCACGAGGATGGGTGGGTCAGCTGAAGTGCAGCAAGCATGGCCTGTGAGCCCTTGGCCAGTGTTTGCCTCTAGGCAACCACCGAAGAGAGCCCTGACCTCCCTAGTGGAGGGGTGGGAGCCAGCACGGGACTTCACGGGGCTCTGTGGTGTGGGCAGACCTGGACACAGCACCTGGGAAGCAGGGCTTGGAAGGGGCAAAAGCACAAAATGGCTGGTGCTGGCATAGCACAGCCCTGGGTTTGGTCCCAGACTTTCTTACCTGCAAACTGCTTCCAGGACAGAATTGTTTGTTTTCTTGGAAGGCTCATGGAATCATTACGTTTTGTTTATGTTTCAAAAGCAGGAATGAATTTGTTCTCATCCCTGGAACAAGTAGGGTATTACTCTCCGTGTAGAGATGGAAGCTCACACCTGAGGAGGTCGGAGCTGCGCGCACTCTGCGGTTCTGGGCGGCTTCCCCCTGGCACAGTGCTTCCTCTCCCCAGACCTGCCGGCCTTTCCCAGCGCTGCCTGCCTCTTTCCCGAAATACCTCTTGCCTGCCGTAACTAAGGAAACGGGGCTCCTGTCGGCAGCAGCTCCTCATCGCTAGGTCTCGGAGCGCGGGGGAGCTGCGGGTACACCCCGGGCTGAGGCAGTGCCAGCCCCAGCGCGGCCGGACCTCTGGGCTGCCCCACAGCCCGCTCCCAGAGCCCAAGTGCGGGGCAGCACCTCCCGCGTACACAGAACCGCAACCCCCTGCGCAGGGGAGGGCTCTGTGAAGGGCAGGGACCCCCAACCTCAGGGAAGATGCTTCTCCCTTCCCACAGGAGACCATGGGATTCATGCTTTGCAAAAGGAGAGGCTGGCAGAGCTGCAGCAGAGGCTGAGCCACCATCACACCAGCCACCTCAGTTCCGTTAATTAAAAAAATTAATTTCTTAATTTTCAAGTGCTCACCCCAGGCCTTCTCAGGGCTCTTTGAAGGCAGCTTGCCATTGGGAATAGCTGAGAAACTGGGACCACAGCTGCTACGCTGGGAAATCATCTCTCCCCCATGCCGGCTCCCTTGTGGTTTGGTGTCTGCATGCTTATAATTTCAAATCTGCTTCAAAAATCACTCACCACCTAGGCTGCGTGACCACACACTGATCAGTTACATTAAATATGCTAATTGGCTCTTCCCAATTGCCAGTCAGGTGGGACAGTGTGGTTCAGCGCTCGCAGGCACAAGATTTCTCTGTGGCTCCAGATCTCATTTTTTTGGCTGACCTGGGTAAGCAGGTATTCCCATGGTGCTGTCCAAACACAAAGACACCTGCCCTGCTCACGAAGACACCCTGGCTGCACCCTCGGCACAGGCAGCTCAAGTTGTCCAGATCCGTGATGCCGTTTAAACCCAACATGACCATCTAAGCAACTACCATCCCCACCCCTCCCGGCTGTCAGCCACTACTGCCTGCAGCAGTGCCTCTGTGGATAGTCCCACCTGCTCCTGTAAAGCCACAAGCCACTGGTGCAGCTTCTTGCTTGGGGCTTTCCTCTTTTCACCCCAACATCCTGCCACTAACCAAATGTTCATCCACTTTTCCCTCCCCAGATACTGTTTTTAGCAACATGGAGCACTTTGGTCACCATTTTAAAGAAGGGCCCGTTGGAGAACTTCTCCTAGACATTCAGGCTTGCACTTGATAGCACCAATCCAGCTTTTGTTCATCAAACATCCTTTGTATCACTCTGCAAATAGCTAGTCTGCACTTCCCCAGAGGTCAGACCCACTGCTCACCTACCCTGTCAATGCCATTCTGACCTAGCCCCGTGTCTGCTTTGAAAGCCTAGGGCATGCCATGTTGCTTCCTTGTGGTCTGGAAATGGATGTGGAAAGGAATATGGGTCCATTTACTCTGTGGAAAATACAGCTCCCCCTCTTAGACATATGTCTGTTAGAGAGAAACAAATAAATACGTCATTATATGGAGCTTGAAGTGGAGTTCATGGATCAGAGCAAAATATTTTCTGGAAATCTCGGAGAAATTACCCCTCTGCTTCAAGAGGTGCAACTGGCAATTCCTGACAGAGTCAAAAAAGATCCAGGCTGAGCACCTGACCTTCTGAAGGTCAGAAAATGGCATTTCCTGAAGCAGGAAATGGCATTTGTGATGATGTCTAGAGCAATGAAATGTTGATTGCAGATACACCAGGGAAAAATGATGGTAGTTTTAATGAGAATATCAGTGGATTATAGATAGGAGAAAGATGCAAGCTAACAGGCTGAACTGGGAGAGGCAGTGAGGAAGATGCACATCATGTAATGAACCATACTATTCTGGCCAAATGCAGGGCTCTGCATGCAGTCTGTGTCTCTGCCTACATGCTAGCCTTCCTGGGAGCAAACACTCAGTGCACTGATGTTCTCCCTGGGTAAAACAGTTGCCAGCAGCACAGCTAGCTAATGCATGGGGGCACAGTCCTTTGTGAAAGTCATTAACTCTAAATAGGCTGTCTCATGTACTTAATATTCAATAAAACCATCTTTGTGAAGTAGCTCGTTGGCCTTTCCTCTATGTACAGAATAGCACCAGAATGCAAAAAAGCCCAACAAACAAACAAAAAAAACCCCCAAAAAACACCCCCCAAAAAAATAAACAAAAAGGAAAGAAAAAGAAAGGGCTGTCCTAGGTCAGAAAAGGGGTTTATGTAGGCTAGTATTTTGTCTCTGAAAGTGGCTGGCAGCAAACACCTTGAGAAGAGCATAAGAACAGAGCAGAAGGATGATGCTCCTGTAGTGTCCTCTCCCACTCACCAGCAAACACATAATTCTTGAGAGAGAGATTCAGAAGCATGTAAAAGGTGGGCATCCACAGCACCTGGCAGCAAGGTGTTCCCTGGTTAAGCCACATGTTTGGATGAAGGGCACCGTGGCTCCTTGTGGCTCTTCTGACCTGAAGAGCTTCTTTCACCCACTTCTTAGCCTGGATCATGCTGTCAACGTCTGAGCCTAATTGACAACATATAATTATTTATTAATTTCCCTGCTCATGCTGCTGGCTTTACCTATGGTTTTACTGTATGTATAATTTATCATCTTCAACTTATTTCATCTTCTATGAAGACAGGCTGAGAGAGTTGGGGTTGTTCAGACTGGAGAAGAGAAGGCTCCAGGGAGACTTTACAACAGCCTTCCAGTACCTAAAGTGACCTATAACAAAGCTGAAGAGGGACTTCTTACAAAAGTAGGTAGTGACAGGATGAGGAGGAATGGCTTCAAACTCAGAGTAAGTTTAGATTAGATGTTTGGAAGAAATTCTTTATTGTGAGGGTGGTGAGGCACTGGAACAAGTTGCCCAGAGAAATTGTGGCTGTCGCATCCCTGGAAGAGTTCAGGCTAAGGCTGAACGGGGCTTTGAGCAACCTGGTCTAGGGAAAGGTGTCTGTGCTCATGGCAGGGGATTGGAACTAGATGAGCTAGAAGGTTCCTTCCAACCCAAACCATGCCATGATTCTATGGTTCTATCCTTTGCAACTCTTTTCTGCCTCTCCTCTCCATATGCACTGAAATGAAGGCATCACTCAGGTGGAGATAATATGGAGTTTATCAGGGGAGAGCTCAGAATGCTGAACTGAATAGAAACCAGAAGGGAAATGTGAATGAATGAAATGCAATTAATGGCGAACACTGCCATCCCATGACAAGTGGATGGGTCACTGGTGGTCACTGGTGATCGCAGCCTTGCTTCTGGTCCCTCATCCACCTTCCCACTGCAGCTTCCAAGCAAAAGCTTGGAGGACTCCTGGGGCATATTTAGGCATGTTGCAACAGAGCATGAATCACTGCAATGGGTGAGATTCTTTCATCCTTCTGCACTGCGGACTGCAGTTCTCACCAGTGGCGATTTGGGGAGCTGTGGGTGGGGGATTCTGCCCTGCAGGTGGATCGTGCTCTGAGAAAAAGCGCTGCCCTCCCAAGGCAGATCACAGCTGCGGGGCTGGGGGCTCCCCGGCAGAGCTGGTGAGGGCAGAGATTCTCGTGTGCTGTGATGATTGGCAAATCATCATCATCAAATGACCTCGATCTGCGAGACCGTGAGCAGGCCAGCACTCCCGTCCCGTCCCGTTCCTTCTCCCGGCCTCTTCCCTCCCGCCCTCCTCCCGGAGCTCCCGGCGGGCTCCCAGCGCCATCTGCCGGCTCGGCCTGGCACCCCCGCCACGCCCGCCGCCGGTGCGGTGAGTTGCGGTGCGGAGGGCTATCCTCTCCCGTGTGCCAGCACATCCCCAGCATCCCGCGGGCCGTTCCTCAGGAGCTGACGGACTCACAGTCACACATGGACCTGCAGCTCTTCCTTGGCTGCAAACATGTCGGAGAGAGGCCAGAGGCAGCCCTGGAAAACCGGGCAGGAGGCGGTAGCTGGGTGCCCTGGGAGGTCCGACGGAGAAGGGTCGGGGCTGAGAGAGCGCTTGGAAAGCCAGTGCTTCTGCTCTGAGCCACTCTCATCCCAGCGATCACCCACTCTCTCTGCTGGCTCTTTCTGGTCCCGACAACCCTTGTTCTTTCCAGCTTTCACATCACACCGAAGTTCTCTCCATCCCAGCATATTCACCTCTTTCCCTCCTGTTTCTCAGCTTCTTCCCGTTCTGCTCTCCACACCCTGCCAAGATTCCTCCTGCCTGAGCTCTCCACAGGGCTTCCCTTGTCCCTGATCCCCTCGAACCCCCAAAGAGACCGTGCCCCTGCTGTGCAGCCCTTGCTCCATCTGCTCCCTGGGTGCAACATGCCTGCTGTCCCCTTCAGCTCTGTGGGGCAGCCCCCTCTACCAAGCTGTGAGTGAAGCAGATCCAGGCTTCTCCTTCTGGCAGGCATTTTGGAAATCTAGGTACTGGCTGTGCTTATCCCACATCCACCAGAGAGGAATCTGAGAGAAGCAAGTGAAGACAAGTCTGGAGAAACTCCAAGTCTCACTTTTCCCTTATATTTTTTTTCCTCATTTTTCTGTTTCCTCCCCCAACTCCTCAGTGGGTCTTCAGAGGGGAATAATTCATCCTTCTTCTTGCTGTTTACACTGCGTTCTTCAGTAGTTATCCCCTGCAGTCATCCCTTGAGGAGAACTACTGCTTCTTCAGTGCAGTCCTCTGTTTGGTTTTCTCACTCAGTCACTGTCCCTTCAGGGAGGGCGAGCATGGCCAGAGGTGTCATCTCCACAGCAGACACCACAGTGACTCTGTAGGCCCTGGACTGCCATTGTTCTTTGGAGATGTCCAGAAGCTTAGGGATAAGGGAAATTACAGTCTGACAGATGCCCTTCATTTAGGCAGACTGATGTGGAGTTGCCATTGACACAGTGCCATCAGCATAACCTTGGTCCTACTCAAAGCAGTGCTATGGTCTTCTTTTGTTTGATACCAAATATGTCAGTGGTTCTTGGAAACCGGCAAACAGCTACCCATGATCAAATCATGGCTTTCTTTTCCTACAGCTGAGAAAAGAAAGCAGCATCTCAATTATTTTTCCTTGGCTCATTTAGGGAGATAATATTATTGGAACAAGGTTTACCCTTCAGCCCTGCCCAGCCCAGAGGTGGAATTGGCTTCAGTGGCCTGGGGTTTACTCCCAACATTTATAGGGATAACTTGCCCACTAAGAGCCCCATCCCCCTGGCACAAAGAAAGACTTCCTCTGGAAGTCCACATGACCTGGGGGCTGGGAAAATGTGAATATGGGGCTGCCTTCAGCTTCCTGAGAAGAGGACCTGGTTCTGCCTCTCATCCTCTTCCTGAACAAGGCTTTGAATTTCTTCTGTTAAAGCTGCAGGAAAAGATGCTCTTTCTCACCACTAGGGACAGAGAGCTGCCCAGAGGGTGCCCTGACTGGTGATGGAGCTGAAGAGGTGTCTAGTTCAGAGTTGCACAGAATGCACCTCCACCCACTCAAGGGTCAGTGCTGAAAACCCTTCCATGTGGGCACCTGACTGGCAGAGATAATGGCCCTTCTTCTGCACCAAATCCAGGGCTTAAACCTGTGCTTGGAAAGTGAAGTACCTGGACTCAATCTCCTCCTGAATCTCCCACAGTTTGAGCCCTGTGTCTTTCATACCAAGCTGCTTTATGGGATGGGATGGGATGGGATGGGATGGGATGGGATGGGATGGGACCATCTCCTTCAGTGCAGCTTGACAAGCTTGTGTACGGCATATGGGAACAAAGAAAGGCAAGTTGTTTGACTTGGCACTGGGTGGCTGAAGGCATGGTCTCTCTTCCCAGTGCTGTGAGTGTATCTAACGTAATAGATCATAAATGGAAACTGCACCCACCGGGGTGGGTGGAAATGAAGCAGGCAAGAGTCTGGCCCTCTGTGTAGTAATCAAGTAGTCAGCTAAAATCACTGACACCTGCGGTGTGGCTGGGGTGGTGGTTGTGTGCAGTGCATCTTGTGCACTAGCTGATAGCTAACATTTTCACAGAGCAAAACTAATTTAGGAACTGCTCTTACAGACCCACTGGAGGAGCATCTTGATAGCAGGGGCAGCAGCCATGTGACAGTGGGGAGAGAGATTGCTTCTCCCAGAGCACTGCTGCAGCAGGCAGGAGGATTAATCCAAGTCTATTTTCTGGAACTGGTTTAATACTGTGTTCATTTATCTGCAACTTCTGCAGATATGAAACATTTCATATTTCAGGTCTGATTTCACTGTTTCCAAGGCTGAAAGGCTTTCTTCTCTAGGGAGCAGCAGTTCTACAAGAGAACAACAAATAGGAGCCCTAGGGAAGCAGCAGAAGGAAGGAATATTTTATCTTTAGCAACTGGTCATTTCCATTTTGGAGGCAGTGAAAGAAGAACCATCTGGTGTGTGCTGAATATTCACAATGTAAACAATGACTTGGTTATGAATATGTGCATGTGTTATTGTTATTTACTATTTATAGGATTCCCTAGGTGTGCATGACACTTCACAAGCAGAAAGGAAGACCAGGCTCCTGCACCCTGATGTGGCCAGTATAAATTTGACACAATGTTCAACAGCACCAAAAGACTGCAGACGAGGGTTGGGCAGCTGGCTGGGAGTGAGAAGGATATGCCAGCCGTGTGAAAAAGGGCAGTGCACAATTTCTGGAGCAGTAGCTGCTTCTCCTGGCACAAGATTGCTTCAGATGACCATCCTCACGTATTCATGCCTGTTAGTTTGCAATAAACACCATTTACATTTATTATTTTAATTTTCTACTCCGTAAGAGCTCTTTCCTGAAGTCTCCTGCCTGGAAATGATGCAGAATATCAGGAACCTTAGTCCAATACCTTTCTTGTTGTGGTAGTCACCTGGAGTGATGGGACTGCTCAGTTGTCTTGAGCTTTATGGCTTGGGATCTTTAAATCAGTCAGCTGAAACAAATGTTTTTAGAGATGTTTTATTGCGTACTTTTCCTAATAGTCAAAGTGTCTTGAAAGCAAGGAGAAGAGTCCAATCAAGTCCCAGAAGGATAACTCGTTGTCAGGGTGTAATATCTGATACTGAAGCCTGCTGGGGATCATGGGAATTTGAGAGCACCCAGACACCTGCAGAAGATGCTCAGAGCTTTGTAGGAAGAAATGCCTATAGTACTTCCCTCTTCTCATTTTTCCTTTTCTTCTCACTTCCTGAACTTTTTTATAGGGGTTTTTGCCCCAGCATTCAGCCATTCCTCTGATGCTGAGCTAGTATTGTGGGCAGGGTTTGATGAAGGGGGCGGTAGTAGGCACTGGAAGGGAAGAATGTTGAGTATCTTAGGGGAAGACTTCCCACACTATTTTTGGGGACAGAGCTCAGGGGCACTTGCAGGGCCAGGGGGATGCAGGAGTGAGTGGACCACAGCTAGGGACAAGAACCTCAGCTTGAGCTCAGGGCCATAAGTGCCTTACCTCCCATTACAGTCCCTTCCCACCTATCATCAAAATTTTCTCTTCCTGCTGTTACGCTCTGACACACTGAACTTTACTTGACTGCAAAAGTTTGTTTCCTGGCACCACCAGCAAGCAGAAAATGAGTCAAATGTTGATTTTTGCAATAGATTTCCTGACACAGCAGGATGCACCATAAATTGTGACTTAGTGCACTTATTTCAAACAGACCTGGTGCTCCATTGCATGGGCCAGCTAGAGTGGACCAAAGCATCATGAGCAACACAATATTCCAACTTTTTGGAAACATGTTGGCCATTTGGTCTTTCTCCTCTGCTCCCCCAAAAATATTTAGGTGTTTATATGATCCAAGAATGAGTGAGATAAGTTAGGAAGGACAATGAAACATGTAAGGACTTTCATATAAGACAAGGCAATGTTAGTGACTGCTCTGATTTTTTGTGGCCAGAGCTCTGTATTCCTGTTGATCACCTGTAAACAGCTGGCATCTCATAGTCATGGGACTCCTCCTGTTAGTCACCACCACCATCAGAGTAATGTAGCTATTGTGACAGCTCCATAGTTTGAGAAGGAGAAGCAGTCTATGTAGCCAGCACCAGCTGAGGTGAACACAGCAAAGCAAAGTCGGCTAATGTTTTCAAGGGTGGTCTTGCTTGTACCCTGGTCATCAAGTCCTGTTCAAAAATAAATACTGTAAGTTAGAAGATCACTAAGATCATCTTAGAAACAATTAGGTTTTTCCTTGTCTAAATATACCCTTGGTGTTCTAAGGGTACTCTACTGGGGACACCTGAATCTTGAACATTTTGGCACAAATGACAACAGCCTGATCTGTGGGGAGGCGTTGCTATTCAGATGTTCAAAAGGTAGGGTTAGTTTGATAGACATAAAACATCTTTTACAGACTACTCAACAACTTATGCTTCATTTGCAGGCAATTGACCCTTTGCCAATAAACATGTCACTTTGTCTTCTGAAGTGCTAGAAATCCATTCACTAAAGAGCATTTTCATGGGGAAAGGTGGAGAACAAGCCCTTTTGAAGAGCAAAGTTCTAGATGTATTCCCTCTCCTGTTCCATTTGTCTTCTTCATTCACATAGCTTCTTGACTTGAAAATGTCTCTCAAATACAAAGATACAGTAAACCACAGATATGTCATTAGGTGGCAGATTATTTACTCATTTACTTTTGAAATTTCTGGATTAGTTCTCAATGAATGCCACTATCTTGAATCGTTACGTGTCCCTGCAAAAAAGACCTTGTACACCAAGCATTACCTCCTAGCTTAGTTTTACACTTAATGATAGGCTGTAAACAGAAAACAGCAGCTGCCTCAGCCTGGGGAAGGCTCAACACACTGAGGCAGGAGGTTTGGCTGTATAAATCCACTCTCTTTCTCAACCCTGTCCTTAAAGGAAGGAGAAGGGGAGGGCAGTCTGGAGATTGGCCAGATGGGAGCTGAAAAAGAGGTTCAGTAGCTGAAGTCATAAATTGAGATACAGCACATATTGACAGTGTGCTGAAGTCATGACCTCGGGTCAACCATTTTGTTAGCATCTCTTCCCTTGTTAATAAACATCTTCCTCATAGAACCCCCCAGCACAACTGCCAATCTATATCAAAATAATTAAAACCCAGCTACCTAAAACCATGCTGTCAGTCTGCCTGACCTCAGTGCTGAGTGCCTCTCAACTCTCAAGTATCTTTATAACAGGAAAAATACTCCTTCTCTCTTTCTTTCAGAGGTTTTCAAAACACAAACCAAGAAGAAGTATTGAGGTAATTGGATGGCTTCATCTAGAGAAGACATGGTAGCCACTTTCAAGTTTGTAATGGACTGCAGTGAGGAAAGGATTAATCTTTTTCTGAATCCACTGGGGTAAGGATTAAGACCTTAGACTGCTGCAAAGGAGTGTCAAGTTATGTATTAAATACTCTGAATGCATAAAATTAATTGAATGGATTGATTGGGGGTGGTGGAGAATCTGCATCACCTGAGATCTTCAGGACCTGATGCAGACCTTGTCTGCAAGGGACAGGTAAACTTGGAGCAAGGATATGGAGAAACTGGGAAAGATGGTTAAGTTGATCTCTGAAGGTCATTTCTCACTATGAGTAGAACCTTAGCATTTGATTTTTGTTTCAAGAAGATCAGGTCCTTCCTGAGAACCCAAGTAGAATAATCCAGAACTGAGTGAGGAAAGGGCTGAGCTCCCTTTTGCTTCATGCCTCCACCTAGGCAGATGTGAGGCTCGTCAGCATAAAGGTATGCAGCTCTGCTGCCAGCCACGCTGTATTTGTTCTGTTGCTACACTGGAGACATCAGGCCTACCCTGTTACTTTTTGTGACCATTCAGCTTTACCTAACCCAGCAGGAAACCTCTTCAGACACTGTGGGTGTTCAAATTTTGAAAGCTAACTACTTAGAAAAGAAAAACAAAACAACAAACAACCAAAAAACAACAAACCAAAAACCACTTCATAAGGTTTGTAGTAAGTGATAATTTAGGGCAAGCAGCACCTGGTTTACCTCAGGGAGCATTCATTTCTTCCAAAATATCCCAACAAACAGCAGAGATTTACTGACTAATTTTGGAAAAAAAATCATCATCAGACTGTATCCTGAACACTAAACTAATAGGGCTGTCTGAGGCAATGCACATTTTGGGTTGGAAGAAATTATAAATAATTTGGGATACAACTTAAAGAGAGATCTTGAAAGCTATTGAGCAAGCTGTATCAGAGCATAGCATCAACTGGAACAATATTTATTCTGTTTAAAATCTCTGAGCACAAGGAACTAGGGGATCTGGAGACAAAGCTATTAAAACTGTCATCTGCCAGTCATTATCAAGAGTAGCCCAGGTGATTGAACTAGAGGATGAAATCACCAGCTGACAACTGTATAGGTTATGTCAGTGGCCTCCCACCCCACTTGCTAAAGGGACATATGGGAAAGAGTCCATACCAGGGAAAGTCCCTCCACACAATTAGGCAGCAGGGGAGAGTGGAGTAGTGACAGTCAGCATCATCATGTGTTCTTTATGTCCAGCTGTGAAGTTCTTCCAGAGAAAGCCATATAGCATAATCCCTGCTCTACTTGAAAGACAAGAAAATCTTGAACATGGGTGAAGTGATTTACCTATGGCTGAAAAGTACAATGGGGAAATACTGCAGCTCCTGGGTCACAAAAAGACTCAGACAAGTAAAAGGGAGATAGTATCTCTGAGCATCACACATCCAAGTTGTCTCATGATATTGGTTTTATAGCAGGAGAAAATCCAATTCATGCAGAAGATGTTTTTACTTTTTAACGCTTGCTACAAATTAACTACTGTTCCCATTTTTCACGTACTCCTTGTGGTAATCTCCTTATTTACACACATCTCTCTTATATACACATTCATATGCATAGACAGATTCATCCCCAGTCAACTGATCCCCCATCCTGCAAATAGCTCATAACATTAACCCTTCCCTTCCCTTCCCTTCCCTTCCCTTCCCTTCCCTTCCCTTCCCTTCCCTTCCCTTCCCTTCCCTTCCCTTCCCTTCCCTTCCCTTCCCTTCCCTTCCCTTCCCTTCCCTTCCCTTCCCTTCCCTTCCCTTCCCTTCCCTTCCCCCCCCCCGCCCCGGCTTTGGCTACAGCTTTTGATGTTCCTTAGGCAGGCAGACTTAATGTCTTTCATGAGATGCAGTCCCTTCAGTCAGGACTCTTTCATGACATGAAAAGATTTCTCTGTAATTTTTTTTATTATTATTTTGATATAAGCTGTTAAAATATGGAGAAAACACTGTCTGATTATTTAAAGATAAAATCCAGACTGGGTCACATATCTCTATTACAAGACTCAGTCTACTTTAAATTGATGAGCTGAGGGAATATTGGAGGATTTTTATTCTCAGTAGTCGTGACAGGAGAACGAGGGAGGTGGGAGTGAAAGCTAGATCGGTTCTGAGCAGCTTTCCCTCCTGCCGGAGGTGTCTCTTAGCTCTTCCTCACTGCAGATCCAGTGCCTACAGTCTTGGTTTACACTTGCTCATATTATTGACACTGCTTTTCTCAGAAATGTTCAATCATGAAACTTATCCGGGAGAAAAAAAAAAAAAAGAAGTTATTTCTAATGAAGAACCCTTGAACACTTGGTTGCTGTAATCACCTTATATGCTAGTGCACGTGCAGGAGACAAGCACATGCACTCTCTCCTGAAGGCTTCTCTCCCTAGAAACTGAGACATGAAAAACACTCTAGTTTTGCTCTGCACCTTCAGGTGGAGAAGCAGAGTCTGTGCTGAGGGGCTGGCCAGTAAGCGTAGGACCTAAGTTAGGCAAAATGCATCTTTCTTTGACTTTTGACCAGTGCAGAGTTTGACTGTCTGCAGGGGCACAGCTGCAGCACAGCAGCCCTCTTTTCTCCCCTTCTCCTGTCATGGGTGGCTCATCTGTGGAGGGAGAGAGGGATGCTATTCATCAGAGCTGGGAGGGTGCAGCACGTAGGTGTGTAGGAGAAGGAGAGGCTGTGCACAGCGCCTGTGTAGACAGTACAAGGACAGCGTGGGTGGGCAAAGGGGGGTGAAGGTGTGCAGCTGTCAGAGACCAAACACGTGTCTCAAAACTTTTACCAGCACGTCATACTGCCCTGGCACCACCTGCCCTGCTCAGAGCCTTTCCTGGTGTTGTGTTAAGGTGCCTGCAAAGCTAGGGAGGCTTTAAACCTGCAGAGACTCCCCCTCACGCTTCCTCTTGCCCCTAGTGCTGTTTCACACAGGGCAGCTTTGGGGGGGCACGGGAACACAGAAACCTCGCCTTGCCTCCCTCACCCACACCGTGGGAAGGAAGAGTACTCCACAGGCTGGAGGGGCAAAACCCCCCTTCCCACTCCTCTGCTCTCCCCGTGGGACTTCTCAGAACCTCAGAGCCCCAAGGGAACACTTCTCTTCCTCAGGGCCCGTGTCGTCCTTGGAGAGAATGAGAGGGACTTGAAGCAGATGCGGATGGTGCTGAAGGGACAGCTCTGGCCGGGGGTGGGCTGGACCGGACCGGGGTCCGGGACACGGGGAGGATAGGGAAGGGATAGGCCGGACAAGAACAGGACTGGGGAGGGAGATAAAAAGAGGGATGGAGAAGGAGAAGAGCAGACCGGAGCTGAAAAGCACAAGAACAAATACGGACACAGGGAGAGACACAGGGCATTAGACACAGAGAGACAGACATGGGGCAGGGACAGAGAGAAGAGGGACAGGACAAGGCCGAACCGAGCAGGACAGAAAAAAAAAACATGAGGGGAAAGAGAGAGAGAGAGAAGGAGAGCAGGGCAGACGCCGGGCTATGCTCCAGCTCGGCTGCCATGGGGATCTCGGCACAGCCAGTTGTAGCAGCGGCTCCGCCGGCGCCAGACACGCCGGTACCGGGCGGCACCCGCCGCGCCTGGGGACAAGGGGACTGCAAGGTGGCAGCGCAGCGGGGCCGAGGCGGGGACCCCTCAGGGCCGCAGGGGCTTTGCAGGCACCGCGGCGCTGGGAGCCCTTGGGGCTGCCGGCATAGGGGTGCTCGGAGTGCCGGGGCACCTGCACGGCCACCCAGCTCGCTGCTCGCCGCGAGTGGTCCCCCGGGCTTTCCTGAACCCTGACGATGCCGGCTGAGTCCCGGGGCCGGGAGTGGCGGGCCAGGGGTGCCCGCCCGCCCGGCAGGGATGCGCCGTGCCCAGTCGGAGCCGCAGCTGCAGCAGCGGGGCCGCCCCGGCCCGGTAGCCGAGCGCTGCAGGTTGCCTCCGGACAGCACTGTTTTGTACATTTTCTAATTTAGTGCAGAACAGGGCAGCGGTCATAGAGGTAATCTGTAGATCCGTGGCTTTAAGGGATAAATTAGAGCACTGGATTTGATCCGTATTGCAGTGGATTAGAGCAACCTATCCCCCCTCCCCTTCTCCTCCTCCCACCCCTCCTTTCCAATTCACTCCCCCCTCCTTCAGCACCACCTTTTTTCCTCTCATGCAATACCAAAACTGACCCTGCCTGGCAGAGGGACTCTGCTAGGCGAACAGAGCGGTGCCCACGTCGCCTGCACACCGCGGGAGCCGCCTCTCCCCTTCCAGCCGCCGCAGCCCCTCCGGGGCATCGCTGCTGCAAGTTCCCCGGAGGCAGGTGCCGGGGCATCTCCTCCGGGCGCCGGGGAGTGGTCGCTGCCCACGGGCTGTCCCTTTGCCCCGGCCCGGCCGGTGTCGTGAGGCGACGACGAGGGACAGCGGTCCCCGGAGGGCATTTCCCGGAGGCAGCGGGGCCGGGACCTGGCAGGAAATGGAAGGATGAAGTGTGCAGCCGGAGCGGTGATGTTCCTTCTCTCCTTGCTTTCCCCCGCAGGAACGTAATCCGCAATGCTAGTTCTCAGGTTGCTCAATGTTGTGGCTCCAGCCTACTTCTTGTGCATCTCCCTAGTGACCTTCGTCCTCCAGATCTTTCTCTTCATTCCCAGCATGTTCAGAGACCCTTCCACCACCCCACTTTTCTCTCCTGCTCTGCTGCATGGGGCACTCTTCCTCTTCCTCTCAGCTAATGCCCTGGGCAACTACGTCCTTGTGATTCAGAGCTCCCCCGAGGACTTGGGCAAGGACTTAAACTTGGGCAAAGGAGGTGAAGTGGCGGACTGGCTGGATGGAAGCAGGTCCCCTGGCTCAGCCTTGCCCAGCACTCACTTCTGTAGACTGTGTGCCAGAGTCACCCAGAGGCATGACCACCACTGTTTCTTCACAGGGAACTGCATCGGGCGCAGGAACATGCGAAACTTCATCATGTTCTGCCTCTACACCTCCCTGGCTTGCCTTGACTCCCTAGTGGCAGGCATGGCTTACATTTCTGCTACACTCTCCATGTCCTTTGTGGACCCACTGGCCTTCCTCACTCTTCTGCCTCACTCCATCAGCCAGTTCTTCTCAGGTAAGAACTCCTTGCTCAGAGATAAAGAGTGGGTGCCTCCTCTAGGGCTCCTGAGATGGGGGGGACCTGATCTTCCTTGGATAGCTGTGTTGTGGAGGGGTGGTAGGGAAATGGGGAAGAGGGACAGTTGGCCTGCACCTTTGGAGGCTAGAGACAGCCTTTGCAAAAGACTTTGCTTCACATGAAATAGAAGCTGGGACCTACTCCACATTACCACCACAGCCCTGTTCCTAATGCATTAGGCTCTGGAAAATGCTCCATAACCAACCTGTTGGTGACAGAATAGGGCTATCTGTTGTGCAGGGCATGTGTTGCAATTAGACAGAGGACATGGATTTCACTCATTGTACTGCAGGTGTGGGGAATCTTTTGCCTGTCTTACAGGCAGAGGTGAGGGGTCTGTAGGTTTTTGTAGCCTACAAATCTGCAGGTTCCCTGTATTCCAGCAGATACACCCTCATTCTCTTCATCCAGGTACACCCAGCCCCTCCACTATCACCCACCTCCTGCCTCCTGGCAGTGTAAACTTACTGAGATCTTTTCATCCTTCCAGCACCAAGGAATTGGGATTAAGGCAAGAGAAACAGAGAGAAGAGTTAATGTAACATGATTAGCCACCTCTCTTGTGACCCCAGTCTGAGACACAAGTCCACAAAGAATGAGGGGAAATTCTCTGTGCCCACTCTTTGCAAGAGCTCCACACCAAAAGCAAATACCTTCTCCTTGCTGCCATTCCTTACCTTTCTTTCTGCTTCTTCTCCTTTCCCCTCTCTCCTGGCCTTTCCATAAATCTCCACAACCCTTCTCTTTCCCCCTCCTGATGTTGCTCCCATAACTCATCCTCTGCTCTTCCAAACTTGCCTCTTCACCTTTCAACACACCCTCAAACTCTCCAGCCTCAACCCTTTCTCTATCCAAACCCAAGAGCTAGAGAAGGGACTATACAGACAGCTTAGACTGTTACTTTGCCCTGAAAGCAACCATAGAAAACTGACATTTCCCCTCTATGCAGTTCATGCCTTGTACACTTAGATCAGCTTTTACTAAGTTGAAATACGTAACCCATATATTTTAGCTTTGCAGATTCAGCTGAGCTCAGTAAGAAGGGAGTCTGTTTTGGCTTGTGCACTGTCACCATAAGTGTTGATAATGATTTGAGTGTGGAGTCTCCACTGCTGAGAATACAGGGGCCAGAGAGGCCCCAGCTTGCTTTTCAGATTCCAGGCTGGGTTTGCAGATTTGCCATCTGAAAACAAACAAATATCTCTCTACTTGGGAAATTAGCAGATTTGTCATGGTAATCACTGAGAGACAATAAACATGAAATCCTGCCATGACATTTTTATGGAGTCATTTTTCCAACTAGAAGAATTTTTGTAAATAATGTAGCATGAGCTTCACTAGCATTAAAAATATTGGGAGTGATTTTTCCCTGTGCCTAAGCTCTGGTCGGCACAGCAGCCTGGGAGGGGGAGCAGGGATGTACGAGGAGATTATCAAGGAATTAGTTCTCTCTGACTCTGAGGGCTCATTTGCACCGAGCTGCATCCTGGCCCATGTTTGCAGAACCATTGAAGTGACCCAGCTGTGGTGTCAGCAACTGCAGTGCCAAACACAGCAAGTGGGCAGTGTTTGAGTGGGACACGATGGAGCTGGGTGCAGGGCTGGGAGCCAGAGCACCCCTGAGAACCTCTAGTTCTGCTGGGTTGAGAACTGCTGCCTCATACAGCAATATATAGGCATGTGGTGTCTTGATTGCTTGGGAGAAAGGGCCTACTGGGCTTCTACCAGCACATTTAATCTCCAATTCAGGTAAGAAATACACAGTCTTGAACAGTTACCTGAAAGAGCTGCCCACACAGTATTTTTCATCTAATGTAACTATTACTTAAGGGTTGCTATATGATCCAGAGAATTGCAATAGCAGAGAAAAAGCTTTACCTTTTTTCTCCATCATGCCCACTGTACTGCAGAAGGAGTAAAGGAGGATAAAGGGTGAATCTGCTGGTCTTATGTCAACCAAGTGTTCTTTGTTATCATGCTGGGAAATTTTTCAGCTGGCTCATTCTGCCCAGACTGTGCTCAGGCATGGATTTCAGAATCTGACCCAAAGTCTATAATTGCAGCCTATGATTCAGCTTTTCTGTCATGGATAATGTATGGCAATAAGCTTGAAATCATACCAGGTCACTTAGAGCAAAAGTGAATCGGAGACTAAAAGGGACTGTGGTGATGAGGGACAAATGGAGAGCACTTTTGTAAACATAGGTCAGATTGGATCCACTAGAGAAATTATAGAAAATGCTTTATGTAGGTAGCCTGAAAAAAAGGTTTAAAAAAATCATGTATCTGTAAGGGGTAGCTCAGAGATGCTTAATATTTTCAAGAGGAAACAAGGGTATTTACTTTCTGGACATTGAATTTCAGCAGCTCATAAAAAACAAAGCTTACAGCTGCCTTGCAAAAGCTCTAAAGAAAATAGCTGTATTTCTCCATGTCCCATCTAAGCATCAGCTATAGGAAAGAACAAATGTCTGTCACATTCTAGTCCAGTAAAAAACGGACAGAGAATCTCCTATCAGGCTTCCTACCTGGTAAATTAAGTTATTCTGACAGAATTGGTATGAGGATTTGTCATTATCCTAAGGGGCTTGTTCTTCTATTGCTGTGTTGCATGCAGAGCCCATTGAGCTGAATGGGATCTAATAAGAAGGAAAGATGACATTGCATTTTGGGAAAAACCTGAATGACTCCTGAGTGTTTTTCAAGTGAGGACAATCTCTGAAAGCTTTAGGCTGTAGTCAGTGTCCTTACAAATCATCCTCAGAGGAGCCTGCCCCAATCTCTCACTTATAGCACTGCCAGGTGGAGAAACTGGGATTCACAGATTGCAAAACCAGATGATATCACCTAATCCAGCCTTCTGCAGAAGAGAAGCAAGAGATGCATATCAGTGACCCTTTTATTGAACTTAAAAACTGAAGCAGCCATGTACCTGTTTTAGGCAGCACACCTCTACTGTCCATGCAATCCCTGCTTCACCACAGTTGCTCTTGTAGGGGCCATAGTCTTCCAGAGGGACAGGAGCATGTGGGAGATCTTTTATTTCTAAACCTTGCAGGAACCAGTGAGAGGATATCAGCTATTGATACTGGTATTGAGACACATTTAACTCCCTTTGTGTAAATATGGGTGTTTAATAATACACCAGTATACACAAAATAACAAGCGTAAACATCATATGGGCACACAGAGAATATTATATTAATGGGTTTAGATTGGTTTATACACTGAAAGGTCACTCAGTGATACCTGCTGTTATACTAACATTTTACAGAAGGAGTTTTAAAATCACTGTAGAGGAAAGGGCCCACAGAATGTTTTTATTTAAATACATTAATCATAAATATATACTAAAAAAACCCCGTTGAATTAGGAGCTTCAGATATACAAAGTATTTTGAGCATTCTAGCAGTAACTTATAAAAAGATATTGGACTGTGTTTTGGAAAGGTTTCTGTTTCTTTCCTGCATTCAGTGAAAACTGCCTTTGCCCAAAGGTAGGAACGTCGTTATTGATTTTTTTTCTTCACACACACACACACACATACACACGTATAGTAGAGAGAGAGAGAGTAAACTGGAGAGAGAAATCTCAGATCTTTTTGCCTGGTATTAATAAACAGAGTAAAGCTTCTGGAAGCATCTACATGCTGTAGGATCCACTTCTCATTTCAAAAACCTAGAAATCTAGATTCATTGTGATGAGCAGATAAATCCTTAAATAAATTAATCATTCTTCAAAATAGTGCTGAAGTCTTACACACATGCTTCATTTCTGACTGAATTTGTCCCTATAATCTAGATCCTCACATTAACAGCAAAATGAGAGGTGTACAGAGACAATTATCATTTTAGTATTTCCCCAGCAGGGTCCATTGCATCAGATACTATGAAGAAAATAAGTTAATATATTTAGAACAAGCAGCCTGTTTTGCTCCTATGTCGCCACTTGTGGCCAGAGAAAACAGGTGGCTTGTCAGTTCTTGGGGCTGTTACACTGCATGTGAGGTGTGTCTAAGCTCTTTCTTTTATTTTCCTCCCTTCCCCTGACTCTTGGTCTGCAGGAGCTCTCCTTAGCTCTGAGATGTTTGTCATCCTCATGCTCTACCTCTGGCTTGGGATTGGACTGGCCTGCGCTGGCTTCTGCTGCCACCAGATGCTGCTGATCCTGCGTGGGCAGACTCGGTACCAGGTGCGGAAAGGGATAGTGGTAAGAGCCCGGCCCTGGAGGGAGAACCTGCAAGAGGTCTTTGGCAAGAGGTGGCTGCTAGGACTTCTCATCCCTGTGCTGAATGTGGAAAGTGACTACCGTAGGCAGAAAGAGAAATAAAATCCTCATGTGTGCGTGTGCATCCCGTGCACACAACACCTCCCCTGTTCTCTCCCACATCTCCTGGATCACTAAAGAGCTGGGCTACTCCATTTCTTGGGATTGCAGCCACTGTGGGAGGAAAGGATGGGCTATCAAACAGAATAAATTTAGCATATTAACATGGAGATCACAAACCATGTAGATGAGATGCTGCAGCTAAGTAGTCACATCACTGCACCTGCATATGTGGCAACAGTCTTTGAACTAGTAGAAAAATTAGTCAGACCTTCTCGTGGCTCCCTACCTGACTCCTCCAGTCCCCAGCCCCATTAGTCACCCTACATAGTCCTAACAAACCACAGCAGGAGCTTTCAGAGAGGCTGGACTGCTGTGATAGACTGCAAAAATGGTGTCTATTCCTTGGCAGGGTTTTGCAGGGTGCTGACGAGGCAGGGTTACATACTTGAGGTAACTTCATGTGACAGCATTCTTCAATGAGCATTGTTCAAGAAGTGTTTGGACAATGATCTCAGGCACATGATAGGATTCTTGGAGTTGTCCTGTGCAGAGCCGAGAGTTGGACTCCAGTGATCCTTGTGGGTCCCTTCCAACTCAGGATATGATTCTATGATTCACAACACTGAGATGCCCTTAATGACAGAACTACAGTGCAATCAAGCTGCCCCAGGAGCATGCTATGCACAAGGCAAATGCGGCAGGTAAACCTTCTCTCCACAGCCTAGAAGATCAGGAGGAAGACAAAGAGAAATTGAGAGTTTCTCATTTCTGTTCTTGATCTGCTCTCTATGCAATGATATGTCAGGACTGTGGCTCTGCTGCTTATTTTTAGTAGTCTTTTGTCCAATGACAGAGTCCAGGCAAAGCTGCCCTTCTGACAGGGAGCAGCAAGCAGATAAATCCTGATCAGATGGAGGCATAAGGAGAGGAAACTGCAAGGTGAATGAAAATGTTGTGTTTGAGAAGCTGTGTGAGGAGGCAGGTGATGCATGCCTGTGAGAGAGAAAGAGGGAAGTGTGGACACACAATGAGCAGTTGGGAGGGTGCCAAGAGCCTTGCTGCTGCGTAAGAGCCCTGATGCATCACCCTCTCACAGGGGACACCTGCACCATTAGTACTGTGAAGAGTTCAAAATCCCAGAAGACAGGAAGGGTTTCCAGCCCATCAGGACACTTCATTTTGCACTAAAACAAACAGAAAAATGGTTATCTCAGACATCCCTGCCAAACTGTAGTTACAGGCTGTCCAGGGCAATTTCCTCTTGCTTTGCTGCAGGGGGGTAAATTCATCCATGTCATAACTCCATTAAGGAGGTTAACAGAATTACTACAGGGATTAATCCACTTAATGTGTCAGTTGTTTTTTAGCTGCAGCAACAGTTCATGAGATCAGTGCTGAGACTCTATGCTAACAGGTGCCTTAAGAAAGGATACCATGATGTCTCTACTAGGATCATAGCACTGGATTCCCCAGCAGCTGCCACAAGCAGCCTCTGTTTTGGCAAACTGCATCACCGTATGTGGGCTGGATAGGAATCCATTGCTTCTCTTTAATAGGGTGGGGAGTATGCTGACAAGCTGTGAAAAATGTTATTTCTTCCTCAGAAATGCTCGCAGTGCATCCCAGGTAGGGGAATGCATCTTGCTTTCATCCTTGCGTTTCTCACAGGCCGGAACAGTGGCACTCATTCCCACAAGCTTTGTAAGTGTCTTTTACCACTTCACACTCGAATACACACATCTGAATCAATAAGAAACAAAGTCTATTGTGATGAGCAAAGTAACCTTGAAAATACAGTGGAAAAACCCTTAGCTGGATAATCAAAACATGTAGGATCTACGTCCTTCCATGCTGTGTGTGTTCGCATGAACGCACCACTGTTTCCATGTGTAACATGCTGTATATTCACTAACAGTGAACAATAAACAGTGTTCTGATTTTTTACATGAGCTGTATTGTGCTTTTTGACAGTTAGTGGTCATCAGATGTCTTTGTACACTTGTTACAGCATACATACAGATATGTTGAAGGAAGAATTTGTTTATTGGCTTTGCCAATAATTCATCATGTGATTTTTGACAAGTTCTTTCATCTTCCCTACTTTAATGTAATGAGCAATCTAAAAATGCATCTAATAACCAATTTGCAGACCCATTCTAATTTCTGTCTATAAATTACACTATCAACCTCAACTGAAAGCTATGGGAAAATTAAGCTATTATTATCGCCCACAAACAGCATCTCAACATAAATTATTCCTTACTGGCAAATGGCATCAAGGTGAGCAGACAGTCACCTTGATGCTGGGACTAGAGCCAGAGTCTTGTGCCACACACGTAACCTTGGAAGGATTCCCAAGATTTTTCCTATTCCACAGACTCAGTGATCCAGCTTCTTCTCCTTTAGATATTTAAAGAAAACAGGCTCTCAACATTTCAGGCAGCAGCTACCTCCTACCAGCAGAAATTATGGTGTGACATCTTTGCCCTCTGGTTTTGGTATTTGATGGCCTCTGCAGTCTTGGGCAGCTCGTGCCACTCAGTGCCTGCTACCGCAGTGCCTCAGGCTGTAAAGCTTTTTGAGGCCACACACTGAGAAGTGCAAACCAAATGAGTTTCAGTGGGCCACTCTGCATGGACAGAATCCACCTAGTACAACAGGAGTAGTTGCTTGAGAAGCCCGTTGCCTGTTCCTATTGGGGCTGGATCATGCTTGGCCCCTGTGTCAGGGTCACAGCTGTCTGCCCTCACCACAAAATTTCAGTCCTTGCAGAAGCACAGATCTCAGTTTGACTCAGCACAGCACAATCACATATAACTATTCTTCTTGTCAGACACCTGTGTTCCTGGTTGTAAATTGCTGCATCACCATTTTATGCAGCTAAATGCTTCCTTTGCAGCAAACTGCTGGATTCCAGCAGTAATGGTGGGACTTTCAGATGGATATAGCCTTTACAGTTATGATCCCGTGGAATGGAAAGATCTATAAAAATATAACATTAGACTGACCCTATATTGGCTTATTTCCCTGCTCATTCCCAAGTGTGTGGACTGCCCTGTTTTGGGTAGAGTAGTGGTTCTGCAGGAACACTTAAGAGCAGCTCTTTCATTAGCCAGCTGCCCTGACATGCCTTCCTTGCCATACCTTTCTATACTTGTAAAAATCCTTGGCAAGAAAATGTACCAAGGCTCAAAAACTATGAACAGAACCTTTGCTCTTTGCTATGATTTAGTAAATGAAGGCTAACTCAATGGCAGTGTCACAAATTCTAAATCTGTTCAACGGCTTTCAAGTTTTCTAAGGATAAAAAAAAAAAAAAGCTTCACATCCTCTGTGCTTAGAGAGTCATATACTTAGTATTTGCATTTCATTACATGGCAGCTGCAATAGCAAATGTATTTTGGACCATGATTTCTTGTAACAATGCCAAAATATTTACAAAGGTTGTAAAAATAAAGCACTTAAGGCTTCTCTGGCTTTGGAAAATCAGATGACCACCATTTCTTCTCTGATAATGCTAGTGGCTGAAGTAAAAGCTCCCTGTTGCTAAAGATCTTGCACAAAACCCACAGATTTTTACTTAGTGGCTTGTCTATTTCAAATGTGACTACCTGAAAATATGGTGTCACCTCTGAGGTCTCAGAAGCCTTTGCAATGACAGTGTAGAGCAAATTAGGGGATGCAACTCTGAAGTAAACCAGAAGTCTGTTCTCACATATAGCAAGAATCTCATATAAAGTAAGTAGATGATTTTCCTCTTCATACTACATTATTGGGCAGCCCTGAAGGCCTGCATGCAAAAGGTCTTCATCAGATATTCTCAGAGGATATAGAGTTAAAACATAAGAGTCTCACGTAATAAGGCAGAGGGAACATAGGAGAAGAGATGACATGAAATAGCATTTATCTTAAGAAATAGCCAACTCAAGGGAGATGATCACAGTCTAAAAATACTTGCAAGGAGACAGACTAAATGAACGAGGAGACTCATTAACTGTAAGGAGATAGCTGGAAGAGGACAAGCAGTCCTGGACTGAGGGAAAGAAAAGCTGAGGTCGAGAGCAACCAGAGAAAGTGGCCTCAGTGAGAGCAGAAGCGATTTGACGTGTATAGGGATGATGAGGGCCATCAGGCAATATGAGGCATGACAACAGAATTCAAGTTATCTTCACTGATTGTTGACTGAATGAACATAGTTAAGAAAACTCATTACTAATCACTTTCTGCTCAAAAAACCTCAAAAACCCAAGAGGGCCAAAAAAGTTTTTCTCTCTTGAACAGCAAATTATGTTACAAGCAGGAGACACATGGATAGAAGTCATGAGTAGCAACAGCAGAGTCTATATAATTCTCTTTGAGTTATTTAAAGACTAACCAGAACTATCATGGTTGGAGTGAAGCAATGACCTACTTGTTCAATATAAATGAATAAAGGGAGAAGAAAATTTAAAATCATATGTGGAGTCTCTGTGCCCTGCTAGATATTCAAATCTACGGAAACATGATGTCAGATGACAGTAAGATTGTCTCTAATAACAATGTGCCCACATGTGGGGTCTCTGCTTTTCCAGCTCTTTTCCAGAAAGCCAGGGGAGTGAAGAATCCTTGAAGATTACACCAAAAGTCAGCAAATATGGACCAAAGTTCTTCAGTCCTTTTATGGAGCCATCCTAGCAGCAGCCTTGTCCTCATTACACCAAAGAGCACTGGTTGTCCTACTGAATCTAACTGGCAAGTGATGTCAGAGGTCCGGCAGGCCAGTCCCACGTCTCTTAAGGTTTTTGGAGCCAGATTCCTCTAGTCTCCCCAGATGTTTACAAATAAAAAATGCCAGTTCCCAAGTACCAGTGTCATACACTATTTGCACAGTGCCTCATTTAATGTGTTGTCAATCACCTTAATAGTAGTTCCAGAATTGCTATCAATTAAAAATAAATGGAGCACGTTGATCAGTTTACTTCGAAAGAGGCAAGGCAGTGGATGGCAATAGCAAGCTCTACATGAAAGTTTCATTTGGCTGGTACTGATTTTACTGTATATCCACGAGCTTAGGGGAATGCACAGCCTCTGGCCTGTATTTCAGCTGTTTTGTTCAGTCTGTCTTTATCACCATTCATTCCCAGATTCATGTTATTATCATGTCTGACTGGAAAATTTTCATTAGCTGTCAGGTTACTCTTTTTGCCGCTTGTGTTGGACAAGAAGAGATAAGATCTGAACTTATGTATCATCAGACTGCTGAAAAAAACAATAGATTGGTTCGTCATCGCAATACCCTTAATAATCTTATATGTTCACTGGGCAAGGGAGTTAACACAGTGGACCCTAGGAGCTAACAAGCAGCTTCTGTACAGAGGTGATTATCAAGGAATTATGTTATCATCCAGAACTGCTTAAGACCAGAGATAAGCTTTATGGTCAGTGACAAAAAACCCAAGAAACAGATCAGCAAAGACTCCTAGTGGTTTATGGTTGCTGGGAGGAAATTGTTGACCAGTACAACAAGCAACCTTTGTTGGTCTAAACATGAACTGCCAGATGCTATGAAAGCTGCTTTGAGAAAGTGATTTGCTAATTAAGAACTCCCAAGAACTAAATGCTAACATCAAAGTTCTGAGTCCTTCAAGACTTGGAGAACATGTCCCCCTACTGACAACTTTCAGGAATCAGTTCTTTATTAATGTCCACTGAGTTTGATATGCAAGGCTGTCACTAGATGTTCTCCCAAAACAACCAGTGCTATATTAAGTAAGAGTGGTTTATACAGCACTGAAGACCACCATAGGTCCTTCCAGTAGCATGTATTGATACTAATATTTTCTTCTTCAGGGAACACCTGTAACACTCAGTGGGATGGATTTCGCTGAGAAAACCTTGATTAATTAAGCAGTTTATTACACTAAAGAAAACTAAGATGATGGAAGTACTATTGTCAAGAGAAATAATTCTTTCTTTTCTCTGCAAGCCATGGCACAGGGTATAAAAAAATCTTTTGGACTGATCTATCAATGTCTTTGAAGTAGTATGCATTAGACTGCAATTCACTGACAGCTCTAGCTGTCTTCCTTAATGCTTCCATTGTCATCAATCATCCAAGGAAGTAAGTCAGTTTGTGAATACGAAGCTATTGAAATAAGGTAAGAAAGAAAACTGTGGCAACAAAGTTCTACCTTGCTGTCAAAGATGTAGTTCATGGAGACCTAAAATCTCTTTTAAAGCTCTGGAAACAAACCTCAAAAAACTCATAATAATGTCATGCCAAGAGGAAAGGTGAAACTTCGGATCAAACTCTAAGATCCAGTTTCTGGCTCTCAGAACTGGAGTGCTTTTCAGGTGTATGGATTCAGTCCACCACCATCTTAGATCATTCCACTGCTTCAGGATAGACAGGCATGACAGAAGTTTGACTATATAATCAATGGAGCTGGCAGGAACACTCAGCCTGGGCAGAGCCAATATCCTGTTGCAAGAAATGCCATCAGCTCAGAAGGAAATGCTACTATCCAGGCTGTCAACAGGGCACTAAAAGCCCTTTAGCTTTTACTAAGCTAAGGTAAGGATTTTTCCTGTTACACAGAAGCTTCCTCTCAGATCCAGGTACAGAGTAGAAAAAATTCTGTAGTCAGGCTGGAGGCCAACACCACATTTCTCCACTTTGCAATCTTTTTGGCTTTGTGTATGGACTACTCATGAACCAATATGGCCAAAACTTGTTCAGCGTCATCCGATCACCTATTGTTATCTACTGGGAAGGGATGAATTTCAGCAGGGGCTCATGAGGATACATATTATGTTGATGGGAAAAGAGAAGAAATGTATGAAATATGTGAAAGAGCATGTGAACCCAGCCTGGAAATTATAGCACGATGGACAAACTCAGTATCAACCTGCAGAACAAGATGTCAGGATTTCAGGCTGCATATGAAGAGGAACTAGAAGGAAAAAAAAAAAAACAAAAAAACACAATAAACCTTTTCTATCATTCTCTAATGCAGTTAAGACATGAACATTATATTCAGCATTGCCTTCATTAGTCAACCAGATGGAATTCACAGAGCCATAAATGATTAAGAAGCCATAAATGATTAAGAAGCTGTAAGATTTAAAAAATTGTTACATTTATTTACCTTGAGAAATTACAGCTAAAGTGCATGTAAGGAAAATGAGGCAAACATGCATGTATTTTGGAGGGTGGGAGAAATAATTCTTGTTGGACAAACAAGCATCAACTAGGAACAGAGTTCAATTTAAGAATAGGAAATGATATGTTAACATTTCAGGAAATACTTCCAAATAGCACTTCTTCCACTCTCAGCCTTTAGAATAAACTTAGGTTGGAGAAGCTGAAATCTTCACATCTAGGGAGCTACAGAATGAACGGGGTAAAGCGCACTGAATAGGGAACTGCCTGCTGTTGCTGGAAAAGTAATTAATAATAGTGGGCAAAAATAATTCAGAGAAGCTTCCACTTTTCACCTAGACAGTTGCTCAAACTCAATCCAAGAAGAGCTACCCTTTTCTATTCTGCTTTGCACTTGCTGCCATCTCAGCTGGGTTTGAAATATTTGTTAGTACCAGTGCTAATTTATTCAACAGAAGTAACATGAAATACAAATAGTTGTGCAAATAAAGTTATATACAGCTGATATGTGTTGAAAGAAACAAAAACCAGTGTTTTGGTCTTCTCTTCATAAGCATGATTCTCACACGGCTTCTGTTTGTAAATGCTACAGCAGTGACTGATGGCAGAGAATGTCACAATTTTACATCCCTAAAGTAGTTTTCGTTCAATGAGTTATGATTATATTTCTCAACATTTCAACAGGACTAAGAGATACCCAAGCTGCTTATGTTTTTACCTTTTTTTATACTTTCACATACTGCCAGAATGACCACTCTGTGCCTGTGCAAACTGAAGAAAACATACTTATATTTCTATTTGATTTTTTTTAACCTTGAAATGAGCAGTTAGGTATGTTAACTTCCCATTAGACAACTTTCAGGTGGTTTGGAAAAACATTGCCAGTTAAGAATTTCTGGAAATGTCGGGACCCTCTAATAGAGCAGCTACATAAACACATGCAAACTGGTATGTCATAATAGATTTAAGATCACTTTTGAATTCTGACATTATTTTAAGATATTATTTCTTTTTCTTCTTTATTCTTATTCCTTCTCCCTCTCCTTCCAAATAATACACAGAAACGTTTTTGATAAAACACAGCAGGCCATATAGAAAAGATTTACATGGAAAAACTAGGAGATCTACACAGTATCTGGGAAATACGAAAGAGGAGAAAGCAGACATTTCAATAGCTCAGCTATTATTTATGAATCAGCTAGAATGACCTTTTATACTTGTTTGATAAAATTTACTTACCGAAACCCCAGTGGAAATGTAACCAATACATAATTTAAATTTCCAGCAAAAACTTAAAATTAAGGTTCTTATTTAAGTTGAAGTGTTAAGAGGCTGAATTGACTTCACTCCCTGTAGGAAGGCCCTGAGGCATAAGAAGCATTACTGCCGTAGTCAGAAGCCTCCAGCAATACATCAGAGAAAATAATCCTTTGGCACTTAACTAGCCAAATGTCAAATCTTTCAAGAAATATGAATTCTGAGAGGGAGGTTTAATCATTTGGGTTATATAGGTGCACAAATAGCAAGACTGTGCCCCTAAAGATTCTTCAAAGCATATAAAAAATCCACTCAGAATTACTACACTACTACAGATTACAAGCCATCTGAGATTATTTTAAAAATTTACACTACTCAGAAGTCAGTTTTTACAAATCCTGTGTCCTGATTTTTTTCACCTTGGACAAATCCCAGTGTTTCTAAAAAAAAAATTGTGCAAACTATGTAAACACTTGCAAGCAAGGAGGACAGAAGCTTCATGGATGAAGAGGCAGTAATGAAAATGCTCAGTCCTACTAGTTGCAGAGCACTGTAGCTCAGCCTAGCAAAAATTATTTGAGCATCTTCTTAGCTTCAAGCATAGTCCCATAACTGCAGGTGCACTACTCACACCCTTCATTTTACTCATGTATTTCACAGTTCTGTTGGTTAAACTGCAGTATTTAATGTCTTCCAGGACTGCATTGAGGGCATTTTTCTGATTTCAAGTATTGTCACTTTTTAGATAGAAAAAATGTCACATCTGATAAGCCTCCAGGCTTTTGACCCCAGTTTCACATGTTGCACTACTACAGTTCCATGAATGGGCTTACAAGCTGGGGAGGAAAATGACACGTGTGGGCATAAATTAATACATGAGTGGGGCAAGACAGATGTCTGCTTATACCACAGAAGGTTTTTTTAGTGCCTGCAACACAGCCAGCTAAGACTCTCTCCATTCCTCTAGCCTTATCAACCTTGAGATATTTATAAAAGTTACCCTGGATAGGCATAGAAGCAGAGATTTTAGTCACCTATATTTCTTCCTTTCAGTTTTCCAAACCATAAGAAATCAGCCTCTATACTTACTTGTGGAATTCCATTAGGGGAAATTAACCCAGTGAGTATCTAGATTAATTTATTAACATGAACCCAAATGTAGGTTAGTGTAACAGATGCTCAGCCTTTAGAAAATCCAGCACCAGAACCATGACAGCCCACAGCTATGACTTCTTGATGCAGTTCCTATATAAAGGAAGTACTCAAAGTACTTTATAATAGAAAACAAGTTTTGCTTTTCTCATTTTACAGCTGAGAAGATCAAAGTGCCTTTTACAAGGGGAGACAAGAAACCGAGCCCGGGGCCATCTCAATTCCAACCATATGTTACTGTTTGAATTACTTCTTGCAGCAGTAGCAATGCCAGTGCTGAGTGCTTTTGAGGTGGGTGTGATTTGCAGGATTGAAGTCACAAACTTAAGCCTTCAGCATACTTTTTGGCTGGAGGAGGGAGCAGGGGAGAAGAGCAAGCACTCAATGAAAGCAGCAAATGACTTCATCTCTGCCATCAAGATACATTTCAGATTATACATCTTAATCAAATGGAAAAAAAGAAATCTTTGTTTAAAAATAGAATGTTCAGATTTTTAAAAAGAAGCCTGGAAAACTGGTTTAGGACACTGTGTGGATGGTTACCTTAAAATCTATTTTTATGCATCTGTGACAAAAATCTTTGGTAATACTGGTGTTCAGTCTCCTTTCCTTTGCCTTTCTTCTTTCTCCTTTACTAACAGCTGTCACGTACTTCTGGCATTAATTTTGTGGAATTTACTTCCTTTTTTCCACTTTCTTCCCATCAAATTGCTGAGATTTTAGGTGTCAGCCATATGGCAACAGTCCCTCACTCAAAGTTCTCTTATTTTATCTTCAACCTGATGTGACAATTTAGATTGTAGAAAAGCAATGGAAAAGTACTGTGCATTGAGAAAAGTGTATGATTTAAAATTAATACTTTCTCATGCTAAGGAAATACTAAACATTAATAGCAATCACTAGAAGAAGATTGAGAGTTCATGCTACACATCATAAATATCATATTTTCATTAAGATCTTTTTAAAATTCATAAGAAAGAGACCAGGACAAATCTCAAAAAAAGAAGAAGTCCAAAAGCATATGTTAGACATATCAGTGCTAATGGCACTAGTTGGACATTGAGTGTGAACACAATTGCCAATATCAATTTCATGCTTTAAGTGAGCTTAGGTTGAAGAAGTTCTCACCTGGAGCTTCGATGCCATGGAAATGTATGAGAGGAGTCCAAGAAGAATTGACTGCTGCTATATTTGTTCTCATCCCAAACAGAAACAATTTCAGGCAAATAGAGACTTATTTTTAGTCACATTTCTATTTTGAAGGGACCTAAAATGGATGCAGTAGCCCATTTACTGAAAAATGATGTGCTAAGGACTGATCTTGCATCAGAACAGGGTATGATAAAGGAATTACAAATGCATGCCCAAAGATAAATTATGATCTGGAGAACAATGGAGTGTTTTCCTCCTTTCCTCATGCTAATGTGAGATGCAGGTAGTGGCCTGTTATTGTGACTGTCATATTTTAAGAATAGGGAATCTCTGCATGGCTTCTGGGTGCTTGGTTGTTACTGAGTCAACTGCCAGAACAGTGAGATGAAGCAAGAATGGGCATTGCTCTAAGGTGTTCACCTGTGGAAAAACAGGTGTTATAATGGCATGGAACAGAAAAGGGGGATCAGAAAGTAATGTTGCCCCTAGGAATTCAGGATTTTTATTTTATTTGCATTCATCTCCTTTCACTCACCCAGCAAAGCTCACTGATAAAAACCAACCCTTTCACATCAGGTGGCTGCAGTGCCTCAGGCTGGTAGGTGTTTAGGTGCTGCAGAAGTAGTGGAATTTAAAAAAAAAAGCAAGCTTTAGCAACTGCAGTAGTCCTTCCCATAATTTTGCTGGCTCCAGGATTGGGCAAAGTAGTGCATTCTGCTTCACCTAACATCACTGCTTTAAGTTTGGCTGCAGAAAAAAATGAAGGGGGTAACAGTTTTAATGTGCAGGCAAGTTTGACCTTTCCATCCCAGCTTTTCAAAGAAATAGATCTTTTGTCTTTGGGCATAAGGCACAAGTCCAGACTGCCCAGCTTGATTTTGAACTGCCACGAGCTAGTCAGGGCCCTTGGTCTAGTTGTGCATCAACATCTCACTCTGAATGACACTGTCTCTCTTAACTACAGCCTCTTAACAGTCTTTACCCTAACACTGCTACTGCAGGTGGTGAGCACTACAGCAACAGACTCTGTGCAGTTACCTGCTCTGCTCTGCCTCAGTTTAGGCTGGATGCATCTCCCATTATACATCTGGAGGTGTTTCACTATTTAGATGATAATCTTCAAGCTCAGACTTTCATCCTTGCACAATCAGTTTGCAATCAAATGTTCTGGAATACTTTCTGGCCATTTATCACACAATTGATCTCAACAATCTACTTTCAGAATGTTCTCAGAAAGCATTACCATGTAAGTGTGCTTCAAGCATGGTCAGTGATAAACTCTTGAACAGTAAGAAGCAATTTCATTTTGATATGGACTATCCTATTCTGACTTCCGAGCATGTTTGGATGTGTATAGCATTATCATTTGCATAGGAGACAATACTTAGCAAGACACAAAACAATAGGCACTGGTAACATTCACCCTGGGTAAAACAGTTTTCCTGCTGTGTATTCATATTTCACACTTTCCACACTAAACACCACTCATTTCACGAAACAGTCACTGCACTGAACTCTGCCCTTGGCACATGTAGAACAAGGCCTATCTGGCACAGCTGTGCCTTGTGCCATTGCAGACAACTGAGCAGTTTTGGCTGTTCATGTGGGCTTCTGCTTCTTCAGCATGAGGTGGTGGAACCACTCATTGAAGTTGGGTCCCTGTTTCATGTATAGGCAACCCAAAGCAATCCAGGTGAAGAGGATGAGGTTACACAGAAATAACATCTTATCCCTTTCCCACAATCCAGACGATTTCCATACTGCTTGAGATTTGCCGCAAAAGGAATGCTATGACTAACACCCCAAAACAATAAAACTGTCAGCCAAAATATATTTTATATTCCAATAAACCCCCCTGAGTTTTCTATCAAAAACATCAATTTTTCAAGCAATCCTACCTATTAAAAACTAGTAAGGACTGGTTTTCTGTCTGTTATTGGATTTTTCAGTCCTGGTAAATATATGTGGCCTAAAAATACATCCTTACTGCTCTATGGAAAAAAAATAAGACAGCATAACCGGGCACAGTAATAAGCATTCCAGTTCCATTAAACTAAATTAACTTAATTACAATAAGAACATGACAAAAACATGTAAGAAGTTGATGAAACTCCCCTTTTGGCCCTGGAAAGTCCAGTTCCTCCATTTCTTATTAGGTATATGAGATGCAGAAGAAATCTGAGCTGGCAGTGCTCCAGTTCAAAATAGACATTATATTGCTGCTGCACAGCGGCAAAAGCATTTCATAAAAATTTCTGTTGAGCAATTAGAAAAAAGTCAGATGTATTATTCCTCTCAGACCATGACAGAAGCTTGATTTCCACTTCAAAAAGTAATTCAGAATGTTTTAAACAATGGTTATTAAACATTTTAAATTCAGCAAGTCTGAATAAGTTGTGACTGAAAATTTAACGGAGCTAATCAAGAAGTTCTCTGGAACATCAATACTATTTCAATGAATTTCACACCACTAGGAAAGATTTCACAGGACTGAGGTGTGGGAAGAACTAATACAGCATCAGCTTTCCACTGAGTAGGTAGACTGATCTAAATTAACATAGCTGGACAACCAAAAGAAAATAATGGAAAAACACATAATTTTTGACTATTCCAGGGCATCGAAAGCAAAACTAATCAAAATTATTTAAGCTTATAAGAAATAGAGATGGTCAAATAAAACTAATTTCTTATACTGATCAACTAGAAATTGGTTGAAGACAAAGCCAACACATGTAGTAATTATACAACTAATGGGCATTTAACAGTGTGCCACATGGCAAACTGAAGGCATAATTATACAAAATTAACTGGCCCATGTGAAATATATTGCAACTACAGTTTTTGAATTGTATACAGAGATCTATTAAGCACTATCTTCTACTTTCATTTTAGAAATGTTGTAAAATTGGCTCTTGACTATAACATTATTTAATATTGTTTTCAATCATTGAAATACATGAGAAA
This sequence comes from Pyrocephalus nanus, assembly GCA_038380795.1. NCBI lineage: Eukaryota > Metazoa > Chordata > Aves > Passeriformes > Tyrannidae > Pyrocephalus > Pyrocephalus nanus. The sequence continues at coordinate 41,283,351 of CM076265.1, read as the reverse complement.
CAAAAATCTAAAAATGACAAAGTTTCAAAGGAGAGAAGCAGAGAAAATTAATGATTATGACTGGACACACTAAACCCAGTTTGTTTCGTTTTCTGGCTGCAAACTGCATTCAAAGGAATGTGGAAACATACTTACAGGACAGGCATTCACCAACCGCAGAAGCAACAGGCCCAGGGATTTTTTAGACTTCCGATCTGATGTCATGGCCAAGACTGCTACAAAAATGAGGCAGTGTAGCAGAAAGGAGGGTTGAAACCGTACAATTCATTAACCAATCCTGTTTTGCTAAAAGTGTTCCAATTAAAAATGTATTTAAATTATTTTAAAGGATCCAAGGAAGAGTGTCACAGATGCATAAAGGATCCAAAAGATTTGAGAGTTTATTTACTTACTTTAAAAAAGAAAGCAGAAGAATGACTTGTTCAGTTTGTAAATGCCTACAGTGAAAACAGCAATGTCACAGCGTGCACTTCAGTTTTGCAGACAAAAGGCAAAGGATCTGACAGCTGGATACTGAAAGATGATAAATTCAGGCTCAGTATAAGAGGCATGTTTTTAACAGTAAGTAATTACATTTTGAACAATTTGGGTGGATTCTTAATCTTAGGAGCTTTCAGATCAGTGCAGGATGCTTCTCCTAAAAACAGCTGTAGTTCAAACAAGAATTTGAGGAAGTCTTGGAAACTGCTCCCTGCAAAAGAGCAGACTGAACACATGGCATTTCCTTCTGCCTTCTGAATCAGATTACACTGAAACTGTTAAATTTGTCTCATGGACATACCTCAAAGGATGTCGATTTAAGAAGGGAAGTGGGCATGAGCATTTTGGACGTGTTGGACCATGCAATACAGCTGGGGCTATTTGGCTGCACTACACTGCAGCCTGAAAAGCACCACCTAAGTAGCACCTAAGTGTAAAATTGTGTCGATAGAGGCCCCACATTTCTGTACCAGAAATTATGAAAATAAAAGCAGGAACAGCATGCTATGTTCAATCTAGCAAATGCCAGAAATTTTGCATGCCAGCAGATTGCTCAGCCCAAGCCTGCAAGGGTACTGCTCCTTTCAGACTGTTTGTGTCATGAGAGAGAAAAACAAGAGGGGTGCAATGCACCTGAATGAAGGAGTTCACCTTTTTTTCCTCAGTGAAATAAAGGTGAACAGGCCTGACATGCTGCAGACAAGACTTCACTACGTAAACAAAAAGGTAGTTGGAAGAGACGGATGTCTGCAAATTTCCTGCTTGAATTGTATCCATACCTTTTATAAATACAAAATTTGCAAACACTGAGTTTACAGTCTCAGGAAACTGAACAGCTTCAACTGATGGCACTCCTTTTTGGATGTAAAGGAATTGGATTCAAGTTAATGTCTTGTCTAGTGCCAAGTAAGAGCTTTAACTAGAATCTCTCGTACCATAGGACAAGACCTCATGCCACAAGGCTGCTGGATGTTTTGGGTGTGACTACCAAGTTCTCACCTTGAGAGTCATCTTTAAACAAAGAAAAGACCATATAAACACAGCCTCTTTTGAAGAAATGTGTCTTAGTGAAAAGCTGGTATACAGATTTAGCTGGAGAATGTTCTCCAAGAGAGAGTGTAAGATTTTTCACTCAAGTAATTCTTTCAGTAGCCAAGATTCATACTTCACAATTTAGAACTTCTGCATACCCAGCTGACAGAATTAAGATGCAGCGTAGGAGTTCACCCTGCGCAGACGGTGAGCATAATGTACAGTCATCACAGAGACAACAGTTCAGAGATGGAAAAATCCTTCCAGGTTGTTCATGACAGATCTATGGCAATGGTCACCCACGACAATATATTTTTAGAGTTCTGTACAGCCCACTTCTATGCATGCTCCTCCCAGAGACCCTTTAATTCATACATACTGTTAAAGCTCACGTGACTCTCTTCAGCAAGATACATCATAGTATCACTTTTGGATCCGCACTTTCCCACATGGGCAGCATGCTCTTATGGAGCTGTATTTAAAGCTATGGAACCAGGGACTTTGCAGTTTAACAGCATCAAAATAGCCCACAAACTTTTCAAGTCCATATTTTATTTCATTCATATTTCACAGTCTGTTTCTGGAAAGTTTTAGCAAAAAGGTCGTGTTCTATAACAGAGTTCTTAGGCTACTGTATTCAGAGCTAGCAATGGACTTCGAAAGTACAGAAAATATTTACATTCCAACTAGGACAGTAGAATTTCAAAAAGACATAGCAAAAGTAATCAAAAATACCAAGAATTATTAAACCGTAATAGAAAAACAGCAGTCTGCCTGACCCATCAAGCTACCTCACCTGCTAGTTGTCAGCAACAACTGAAGACACAGCAGGCCACTCAACTGACTGTATAGACTGAGATAGCTGTCTTCAGCTAACCTGTTAATATGAAGATCAAAAAAATTTGTAAGTTTGTTGCTTACAGGTTTCCAATCACAGGCTAATATCTCTGATCAGATCTACCGTACCACTTCCCTATTCTGGTCCTGATGTAATCAACTAATTTTCTCAATGCATTTCCAAGCTAACCTATTTTATTACAGTGCAGCTGAGAAAGGAAAGTCCTTATTGTTTAAAGCTTTAGGAGAGCTTCCATGAACAAAGGCAGCTAGGAGAATCTGAATAGAATGGTACCCAATGACATATTTATCACTAGGGGCCTTCAACATCCTTTTTTTTTTTTAATAGATGTTGCATCAAAATTTGCAGTTATCTAGGGATATGGTTCCTAAGGGGCTCCAGATTTACATATAAGAGTTCCAGAGTGGATTTTTCTAGTTCAATAAATACTATTTAAGTCTGGACTGATGCCCAGTAGGAGATTTCTAACCAGCTGCTGGACTTTATTCACAGATTTATTGAATATATATTTATACAAATTCCACCAGCTGAAAGGCCCATTAGCTGTAAGCACACCCACCTCAGCCCACCCTCAGTGCTGTCAGGGGAAAAAATACATGTGGTACTATGAAGATTATGAAAGATTTCTATCAACTGAAGTCTCCCTAAGTCAGATGGCATTACCCTGCAAGGGAAGTTTTAAATTCCTTTTTACTTCATCAGAGCAGTGGAAATAGGATGGAGAAGAGGTCATCAGTAGACTCGTTTTTCCTTATCTCTCAAATAGCTAAGATTGGACTTTATTTTTTCTGACTTGCTTTTATCTGTAGGTAGCCTGAGCTCATCACCTTATTTTCTAGGACAGTCATTTCCTAAAAATACGTATTCTGAACTTCAAATTCTCCTCTCCATTTAAAAGGTAGAATAAGAACTTTAAGAAAAGTAGGAAAAATATCCTATGTTCTTTTTCGTATCTCATGCGTCTAGGTCTGTTACACGTATCTGATCAATGGAACTGCCTCCTCTCCTTCTTGTAAGAAGCTCAGAAGAAACAAGCTCATCTTCTTTCATAAATGGCCTAAAGGTACCATCACATCTATCCTGCCAAATGTCATTTGGTGCAGATATCACAACTGATAGACTCTGTCTAGATTGGACATGTCCTACATCGTTACACTGCACTATGCTGTTTTCTGGGTTTGCTGGCTGAGTTTCAGTATTGCTGGGCTGCGAGTTATGAGACATCCTAGTATCACAACTGTAGCAGGTATATTTAAAAAAAATACATCACAGAACAGTCTATGAACACTTTTAATCAATTCCCACATACTGTACCAGTCTTCAGCAGATGGACAAAATCCCACAAAAGGCGTGGCTACTAGTTTGCTACAGCTCCACTAGGGCAAACCCTACCACAGTATTTCTCTCTAGGCCCATGGCTAGTACAAATAAGACTCATGTGCCTCCTCTTTGTAAGACGTACAGCATTTCTTTCCATCAGTGTAAAAAGGGTGAAATCCCCTATGAAAGAGAAGTCCCTTACAATTTCTCTAATGCACCTATTTGTGGAAGACTACAAAAGTCTTCTCTGCAGTCTTCTGCAATATCGACTCCCAAAGGCATCAGAAAATGAACACATCTAGTCACAAATTACCAAGACATCCACTGTACTTTCAAGTTTCTTTTTTAAGAATCTGAAACAGATCACAGAGGTAATCAAAGCATAAAAATAGCCAGTCATCTAGATGGCACACTGAAATCATTGTCACACAGAAAGGAATATATCATAGATGATACAAATTTTTTAACATTCTTAGACAAAGCCATTCTCAGTTTTCCACAGAGACTACTCTGGAAAAAAACCCTTCAGACTGGAGGGAGTGACATAGTAAAGTGTATACATAAACTGAAAAGAAATAAATCTCTGTAAAACAGCTTTTGTAACATGACTACTGTGGATCTCCACTAGCAAGATATCTTAGGCCAACATTAAGGCCAGTATCTTACACATACAGTAGTATTAGCTATATCTCAAGGTAAGCAGGCTAGGAATTATATAAATTTATATGGAGGAAAAAATGTTTTGGAATTTGTTTAGTTTTTTGAAGTTCAGGCTTAGGTAGATAAAATTTTTAGGGAGTTTATCCAAGCTGACACATCCCCACCCCTAGTACATGCACCTGATTTCTCTAAATAAAAAAAAGAGATGGAAAAGGATGGGAGGACATCACCATAGGCCACTATGCTCCTCTCATTTCACCTTTTTTTTTTTTTATATATACTTGGAAACCTGATTTTGCAGAAAAAAATGGGAGTTTATAAAGATATACATATCAAATAATATGCAACTAGTCTTGTCAAATTAGTCCTGGTAAATCAATACTTTCCTTGTCCTTTTTTTTTGGTCGTATCACCGTAGTCATTAATATCAATGTTTAATCTGTCAGCTACTGAGAAAACACAAAGCCACCATCCTTGTACATTTCTTACCATTAACGCATATGGCTTTGGAACAAACACTTCCAGTGCAAGCCTTGTGATTTTTATTCACTCAACTGTACAGATCAAAATCTGAAGTATACTCAGCAAAACATGCCATTTCACTTGGGTCCTAAGGCTGCAATGAATACAGAATGCCTCTTCACCACAAGCAGATTTCCACTAATTCAAATGAATTGAAACCCCAAAGCAAGACTCTCTGCTACCAGAAAAGACAGCAACAACCTAAAGATACCACCCCACCAACACTGTTTCCTCTCCTCACACCACCTCCCTTCGCCTAACTGGAATTGATGATGGCCCAACACTGGGGCATGTTCTGCTGCTGCACTCTCAGAACTGACTATCTGAAGATGGGAATAGGAGGATGCTTGCAGAATACTGCAAACTAGTCTTTTCACTGCAAGAATGGGAACATGCCAGCAGAGCACATCCACGCCTCTCGAGTCCAAGGAATTATACAGAGTTCGCATGGAGTTCAAGTCACACTGCAGTACTAAGTACCCATTCTGTCAAGAACCCACCATACTATTCCAGTCCCACAAACTGTTAATGGCAATGCGACTTTGCAAGTCTTGGACTCAAAAAATGCTCAAGTAAAAGTCTGAGACAGGAAAAAGGAGGCACAGAAATAAGCTGGCCAACAGCTATGCACCTTTTTACGACATGTTGGGATATGTGGGGTCTTCAAGGTTGCTATCAGCTTTGTCAGACCCTGTTAGAGAGGCTTCTAGCTCTGCCCATGACTGTGGAGCATTGTTCTTTATTGCCTCTATGAAAAGTTGTGTTTGGTGCTTCAGCCGGTCCAGCTCGGCCTGAGTCACCTGGTTCTGATGAATGAGCTCCTTGGTCTTTAAAGTGATCTCCAGCAATCCTGACCTGCGTAGCACAACAAGTGTATTCTGAAAGCGTCTGCACTTGCTTTGTTGTTGCAAGAGCAGCTCGGGGGTAGTGCAAAGCTCTTCTGGTATCAGTGGGGGGCTCCACACTGCAGACTGTGTTGTAGTCTGTGAGGCACCCTCACCCTCATGAAGGGTGCACTTTGCTGCCTGCAGAGCTCCAAAAGGCAAAAGGGGAGTCAAACCTGGCACTTTTGGAGTGTCACTGGAAACATGATGAAAACCAGAAAGAGCTGACAGTCTTCCACTTGTCACCAGAGCTGAAGAACTTTGCTGGTTAGAATCCTGAGGGGTCTTAAAGCTAACTGGTAGAGGGGCAAAAGGACTAGTAGGCAAGCCTGTGCTCATCAGTACAGGAGAAGTCTCCAACTTGGGTGCTTCCGTGCAGAGTCGTTTATGGCAAGTGGTTTCCTGACATTCTTCTAGATCGAAGGAGTGATCTCTTTTGCAGGGCTGTGGTGCTATTTTGGGATAAGAATTCAGGATGGGCAAGTAATTAGTGGAGTCATTTCTCTTTTTCCCAACAGGGTGAGGATTAATGGGAGGTGGGATTGATGGACGAAGAAACACTAGCTGTGGTTGAGCTGGAATCACTTCAAAGGATGGCTGCACAGTCCAAGACTGGAGCTGTGATGAACTCCCCTGAGAAGTGAAGCAAGGAAAAAACAGAAATCTTACAAATTCTGTGGAACAGAATCAAAAAAGTCTTAAATGAAACAGGTGGACTGTGACATTTCTCCATATTTGATATATACTATCCAAATAATGTGTTCTGAATAGTTTTCCATCAAACTCACCCTTCTCCTTCTGTGACAACAGGCATAATGCTGGAATCAAACTTGTAATCCATAATCCTTTCACCATGCAACAGCAGATAAATTTAAAAACAATTCAATCTGAATTTATACATTTTTTCCTAAAGAAGGATTACAGTGCATGTTTAAATTGTACAGTGTTCATGTGAAAGTTTAATGCAGACTTGGAGTCAAACAACAGGTGCACAGAAAAGTTGAAAAATAATTAAGCTAGGTGGTTATGAAATATATTAAGAGTGAAGGAAAGAGTGCACAGACATTTTAGGAACAATTCAGACTTCCTCTGTTGAAAGGTAGCAACTCAAATCTTGTTGATTCTATTCTTATAGCGAGCTTTTGAAATCATTACTTAAAATAGACAACAGCTGTTCAGTAAGTCTTGCAATTTAAGCACAATACATGGTTTAAATAAATTTAAAAATGTGAAGTAAAAAAAAAAAAAAAAAGCTGAATATCAACCAATGCAAGCAAAAATGCCTGCTGTAAGCACAGAAGAGTTTAGCTTCATTCCTCTGGTGAAACAGTGCACTCCAATAAACCTTAAAAGCACTATATTTCAAGAAAAACGCCCAAGTTTTTACTCCCTCCCACAAGTCATATTCTGGAATAGAGGGGTATACATCTATTTTTACAAGATATTACCTCTTTTTCCCCCAACACATTACTACAGATCTTCATGAGATCTTCTGGCCAAAACCATGCCTGCTTTTCTCCAAAGATATCAAATGGTCTTCTTAATATATTTAAGTCATCACCACTACAATTATACTAATATCATATATTGTCAGCTGCGTTTTCAGTTCTTTACAACCTGGAACACAACTGGCATGCTTGCTGAAGGAACAGTTTTTAGCTACCACAAATACATTTTATTATTTTTAGTACTATCTGAAACCCATATCCTTTCCACCAGTCTCGTGAGTTTTAAAAGCTAACATGCTTTGACAAAGTCCATTTTCCCAGTAAAGGACTTGAACTCACCAAAAGCAGGTATTACCCACTGATTAGGACACTGACACTTGCAGATAACATTCAATTACCTACTCTGACACAATGTTTCTTCAGTTCTGTGGGCTAGATCCTTATGGAACAGGGCTATAGAATTCTGCACTAGCTGTAAAATTAAATTCTACTACCATAACAGAGAAAACAGGACATACAAAAGAGAAGCATGTGGAGATGTTAGGAGTGAGGAAGCATATAAATACTGTGGCTATACATACACAGGAAGAACACGTAGCCTACAGGAGCAATGGTTTGGAGTCAGAAGTCGCCATGTCCTGCACAACTGTACAGCACCCAGCACAGCAGAGCCCCAGGATCATTGAGGCCAAAAGAGCTGTGGTAACTCTTTATCTTGTTCTTAGGTTTCTTCCTATCTCTTATCTACTTTCTTCTCCTTTTCCTTCTCATATTCCACTCTGCTATTGTTCTACTCCAAATCTCATTTTCAGTAGAGGAAGACACCTTTATTTTAAGATTTTGCAAATTGTTGTGGGTTTTGTTGGGGTTTTTTAATGAAAGCTATGAAAGACAACATCCTTCTAAAAGGTCTTCCTATTCATTAGGGACTTTTACAAGACTGACAGAAACCTTGACAGCAGTAGCACTGTGTTTTCCAGAACTGATCCCCTCTTGATTTTTTTTTTTTTTAGTAACATTGTTGTTAGCTGTTTACATTTTGAAATTGGGCCAGCAGGTAGCAGCAGGTAACCATCACTGTGCAGGATCACAGTGGTTCCAAGACAGAAGGATGATGTTGATTGAAATTGAAACTGGAACAAATAAACAGCAGTAACTGGATACTTTTTTTTTTTTGGTCCAGCGAGCCCAACTGAGGGCAGTGCTGAAAAGATCATTTTAAAAGATGGCCAACATGACTATTTGAGATTACCAGGCATAATGAAAAAAGGGCAAAAGACACTTCATTATTATTATGACCTAGACTTGTTGCTTTTGTTTATTGTAGTAAACATTTTTCAATTTAACATTATTGTCCTTAACCATACATAATTAGACTTATATGTTATGACACACTGCTCAAGAGAACCAAGTGGTAATTTTATCTACCTCCAACACTTCCTTGCCAAATTCTCTTTGCTACACTACCAAGTTTTTTTAATATATATGTGGTTGTGGTTTTATATATATACATATATATATATTTATATATATATAAAGCTACTTATTATTAGCTGCTTCTGCCAACTGTTTGCAACGCAACACGGAGCTTAACATTAAACTACCACAGCAATCAGTGTTTAATTTTTGAGCTCTGGGCCAAAGCCTATCAACCTTCAGTGAAGCTTGACCTATTCCCTCCTATAACTAACTTAAGAATTTGTTAACATAGTATTTTGTCAAGATAAGGCACAGTGCTTAGAGAACAGAATCATCTCCCCTACAAATGCATAATCTGCTAAATACTAACAGAAACCTGTATCTGTATGTATTGTGTATCACAATGATACACAGTATTTAAAAGGTCTCGCTTGTTGTCATAACAGATTCATTAGATTTACAGATTCATTAGAAAAAGAATCAGGATCTATATTCCTCTTTGCCCTTCTCACTGTATTCTCAGAAGTATTCTAATAAAAAAAAAACATTGAAGAACTTTTGCTCTACTCCAAAACTGAGTGTGACAGAGCAAGAGATCTAATAATAGGACAATACTTGGAGCTCTTGTATCTTCTGTTCAAATGTAAAAGTTATGGGGCTCACAGGTGTGCTGGAGGAACTACACATGACAAAACACTTGAGAGTATAAATAGGGAATGTAATTGTTGCAATGTGAGCCATCACAGGCAGTTAAGGGAAACAACTACTAAGCCAAAAGTATCACAACTAACTTCAGATAAGGATTCATTACTTGCGTTTCTAGATTAGTGTTTCCCATTGCATATGAAGCCCTTATAGGACCTAAGAACAAGGAAACAAACTTACCATTCTACTTCACCATCTTTATTGAATAAAAAAGACAACAGCAGTTTTCAAAAGGAAATCACCCATTTCTTTGGTGCTATTTACATAGCATTGTTAAAGATGTATTTTGGGGGAATTCCTTTAAGACAAAGAGGTTTAGTAGATGTAGCAGAGCTTCTCCATCTCACTTTTTTTTTCCCCCCATCTTAGTGATTCTAGCCTGCTCCTCAAAAGAACAGACTGCCACATTAGAACTTAAGTTACCAGTTACTTTCCAGACTGCAAAAATGCAAAATCTTTTTGAAAGGAAAAGTATTTTTTTTTAAATAAGAACATGGAATATTTTTCAATATATTACTTCTTACCTACCTGCTTAACTAACACATTCTTCATTACGACCATCGGAGAAAGTGCAGGAAAGGAGCTGCTTGTGGTCCTCGGGCACTGCAAAGGTCCATCCTCTGCATTCCAACACAACGTATTCAGCACATCCTCAGAGTCCGTCTGCTCCATAGCACTTGGGCACTCTGAACTTCCATCTGCCAGATGTAGAATTCAGCTGTTAGTTGTTTCCCATGCAACATGCTTAGTACTTCCTTTCAGTTCTGCTTCCCTTCAACCAAGTAATAAAGAACAAGAAAGTTTAGATCTGTAATATCAACAAAATTAGAGCTGCTGTGACAGCTGTCAAATAGTCTTTAATAAAAGGCTTTATATTTCAGGTCAGTTCTCATAGACAATTTCTCCCCCCAAAAATCTATGACTTTTTGTTCTTTTGTATTTAGTCTCCAAGCGACTGCACACTATCATGAAGATTGCTCTAAAAAACTGGTACAGGAAAGAACTACAGGCCCCAGGACTGCCACATCCATAGTTTGTGCTGCAGGCATTTTGTGTCTTGAAATTTTCCATCTAAAAACTCATTACAGCAGATATCTCTCACAAAAGTGCTTTTTTTCTCTCCTTTAAAGGCCATCTTTGCACAGTTTTGTTGACTATTAAAATGGCACACTGTGTCTACATTTTAGTGATATTATAAGAATTACTCTCTGGTTTATCTGGTCAAACCATAAGAGACATGAGACAGAATAATCCAACAGTTCCTTCATCACTGCAAAGAACAAAAAGTAATTTTCCCATCTCCACTTCTAGACTCTCTAGTCTGAGATTCTTCCATAAATTTTCTTATTAGTCACATTTTAAATTCCCATGCCATTCAAATTCACAGGATGAACTTTATAACTAGATAAAGTTCCACTCCAAAAGACTTTGGTGGTAGGATGATTGCAGATGAAACGTATCTTGCATAGAAAGGCCCTCCATGGTAATGAGACACAAACTGTAAGGGATTAGTCACATTTGTCAAACATCACCAATAAAAGCAAAGCCTGAGCAAGATAAAATACAAAAAAATTAACACAGTGGTTTTCTAAACCTGAATATCCAGAGTCTTTGTCAGATTCAGCTGCCGCCATGCTGAGGCGATGATTGAAGCTCTTCATTTTCATCACTTTGCCCAGTAGTTCTTCAAGGGTCTCAGGAGATGATTGTTTTGTCTGAGTGCTTCCATAGTGTCAAGGGCAGTTTTTAATGCCTTTTCCATCGAGGAACTACAAAAACAATTAAGAACAAAGAAAGACTTTCTCTGAATCTAAAAAAAGCTCCATTAGTATAAGACAACAACGGTGGTCATGTTTGTCATAAGGAAATCAGGTCATGAAAGGTTTGCTCTATCTGTAAAGCCATCTGTAGAATTCTATTAAACTCCCTGCCTCACATTTGCCATGTTTATCACATATTTAGAGTAGAAAATAAAATTGCCAATAAAACAAGTTTATTCCCTGCAAAACTCTCAAAACTACGCATGTTTAATAACACATTACAGAGTAGAAAAGAGAGGCAATAATTCTTTGCAGCAACTGAAACTTTGTAGACTCTTCTGAACTTAAGTTTTACACCTGCCTTCAGATGATTTTTCAAGTTTCAGGAGAGTTTCCATGAGCCAATCTTTCAGTCCCCCGCACCAACTACAGAAGAACAATATCATAGTAGGCATGGCTTTGAATCCTTTAGGATAGGCTAAAGATGCCAAAATAACAAAGGCATAGGAAGGAAGAACCTAACTGAGAAAAAATATGGTACATGTATTTTAATTTTTAAAAAAATATTTACTGAATGCCATCAAAGATATTTTAGAAGTACTGAAGACATGGATGCAGCTGAAGGGGCAGAATGCACCCATCTTATTCAGCTCCTTTCTTCAGGGGCTAAGGAAGCATAGTACAGAGCACAGGGCAGCCAGTCTTACTCAATTACCTGAAGCAGGACCATTTCATACTGAAAATTTCTGAGTAAAGTCCAGAGTAGATTTACCTGGAGAGCACAATGCATCAGTAATTTCTAACTCCATTATGAATTCTGTTGGACAAGGTAAAAATTCCTTACTGCACACACAAAACTTGGGTAATAGGAACTTCATTTCTATATCTGCTAAAAAGGTTATGCCTAAATCCATGAAGTTCAGCAACATGGGTGACCAAGACAAAACAGCAGATACAAAGTGTATGGTTGTTATCTGTAACTAAAACAATGTCCCTCTGACTCAATTAGGAGAGTTGGACATCTCCTTTTATTCTGCCAGTGAGCTAAACAGAGACTTCAAGAAATACCTCAAAATACTGAAAGAATGAAACACAGATTGAAAACTGATGTATTAGACATGTCTCTTCACCCCTCAAAAGCAAAACAAACTAAACACTAAAGGCTATTCATAAACAAGATTTATTTCAAGAATTAAAATTACTCAGGCCATATTTATCTCACAAAAACTTTGATGTCCCAAGGACTGAATCTCAAAACAAGACAGATGTGCTGAGCGAAGCCCATACAACAAATACAGCTCAATCTGCCAAGCTGTGGTTTTGTTAAGTCTGATTCACTCACAAGAGTAAAGTAAGTCATCAGAGAAAAGAAACTTAAGTAAGTGATGAGTGAATATGCTGGGGGGTAAAGAAATCCATACCGCTAAAAGTGTGACACATAACATACCTGCAGTGCACTCCTAGGGGAGACATGGCCTTAGAAATGCCCTCTTCTTCCCGCACCCAGAATGAAAACACTGAAAGGCTGAAACTAAAAGCTATGAAAATCAGAATAATGTAGTAACATTATGGCCTCCCATGCTACATACTTGTCACAGCCTTCAACAGTTTCCTGAGATTAGGCAGCTTCTACTTAGACAAAGTTTCAGCTTCTCTGAAAGAAGGTAAATGTGAGTTTGGCTAACAGGAAATGGACATAATGAAGTGCAGAAATTACTTCTAATGTTATCTGTCAAAATTACTTTCCTATAAAGTAACCATTTGAAGTTATGTCTCACGTTAAAACTTTATATTTAAACTATAAAAACAGGAACTCAGGAGCCTGCATCATAGTCAAGCTAGCAGTCCATCAGTAGCAGTATCCAGTGCAAGCTGCTTCAAGTAACATTGCAGCAGACATTCTGGAGCAATTTACCCTGAACTGCAAGTTTCTTCTTAAGGTCCTGCCAACTGGTTAGAACTGTGCTCCAAAACCTCGAGCCTTGGCAGCTACAGTAATGAATTCTGAAATGTTAAGATGACTGTCTATATAACTACAAGAATGATGGAATAATGGCCAGGAGAAGAGACTTTCCTCAAGTAGCTACTAGCATAGTTTTTACTTTCAGTTTTCAGCCACACCTGCCCGCCTACTAACAGGTGTGGAGCAAACACGATTACGTAAGAGCAACCTAGTTGCCATCCCTAGAATGGAAGACGCGCTTGAAGTCCCCGATCCAAGCTCTCACTTAGTCCTTTCTAGAACACCCCAAACCAAAACTAGAAACAGAAGGATAGAAATAAGTAAAGTAAGAACCCCTCATCTGCCAGCCTTGCGTGAAGGGAAGCTTTGGGAAGGGCTGGCACATCTTTTCCTCTTATGGAACAAACCAAAACAACAAAACCACAACCCAAAATAAACCAGAAGCGCCGCTCTCCCGAGACGCGGGCGTGCGATCCCTCCTGCCCGTGCCCGGGCCGTCCCCTGGCCCCGCGACGGGAGCTCCGCCGCGCACCGCCTGAAGTACCGGGCGCCGTCCACCCGACCGCCCCTCCGCCCACACGCCAGGCCCGGGCCGCGGGGAGCCCCGGAGCCCTACGGCGTGAGGAGAGCCCGCGCAGGCGAGCCGAGCCACCAGGCTGCCGGAGGCGGACGGCCGCTCGCCACACGGCGAGGCCCATCAGCACATCCCGACACAGCCCCCGGCCCCGCGGCCGCCCCTCACCTGGGCGCGGGGCCGCCACCGCTCCGCCGCGCCGCGCATGCGCCGCACCCGCCCCGGGCGCGCCCCGCCCGGACGAGCCGCCGCGGAAGGGGCGCGCATGCGCACGGCAGGGCTGTGTGCGCGGGCTCGGTGGCGGCCCTTGGCTCCGCTGGAGCTCTGAGGGGGCGGCAGTCCCGTCAGAGCCGGGAGTTTAGGACGGCGCGGAACCTCCCGAATGCTGCGCAAATGAGTGCGCTTACAGCCACTTAAAATATGAGGAAAGCAGCATTAAAGAGGTCCAAAAGCTTTACACTCGTCTCAAAGAGGGGTAACATGGCAAAAAGAGTTATCATAGAATCAGTAAGGTTCTGAGATCGTTGAGTCCAGCCTATGACCAAACACCACCCTGTCAACTAGACCATGGCAGTAAGTGCCCTGTACAGTCTTCAGCATCTCCCGCGATGGTGACTCCTCAACCTCCCTGGGCAGCCCATTCCAATATCTAGTCACCCTTCCTGTGAAAAAATTCCTTCCAATGTCCAACCTAAACCTCCCCTGGCATGCCGTAAGACTATGTCCTCTCATCCTGTCACTGGTTACCTGTGAGAAGAGGCTGATGCCCAGCTGGCTACAACCTCCTTTCAGGTAGTTGGGGAGAGTGATAAGATCTCCCCTGAGCCTCCTCAGGTTAAAGAACTCCCTCTCCTTCAGCTGCTTCTCATAGGACTTGTGCTCCAGACCCTTCACCAGATTCATTGCCTGTCTCTGGACACGCTCCAGCATCTCAATGTCTTTCTGGAACTGAGACGCCCAGAATTAGGCACGGAGCTCGAGGTGTGGCCTCACCAGTGCTGTGTACAGGGCAAGAATCGCTTCTTCCTGCCATGAGTGAAGGATTTATGTGGCTGGTAAACGTGAGGTCGTGAAATATGTGGATTTCATTTCCATGCATATAAAAAAAGGGCAAATAAATAGGAGGAAGTAAATCCTCTGGTTCAATGAATATAAACTAGAGCAGCTATTCTTATTCTGAGGATTCCATGAATGCTACCAGCACCTAGAAATCTGTCAGAATACTTTGCATTCGGACATGAAAGCCATTTATTAGAGAAAACTGAAAAGGCTGCGTGGAAGGACTAAGCAAAACCACAATGAATTCCCCAAACAGAAATGGATGAAAGAAAACTTTTATTGTTATGATCTTGTTAAAGAGCCTGAAACATGCTGATTAAAAATATCAACAAGACCTAATAAATTCCTGAGTGAAAAACAGAAGGACCTTTAATCTCCACGTTGTCTCATAAACAACCTGTCAAATGCAAAACCAAAAATGTCTGCGACCACATGAAATGACACTGTCATTTTGAAAATATGATACCGATGGATTCCAGTCCTACCAACCTGAAATGCTGTGAGAGAATGCTAGTGACACATATTCCTAGGATGTATTTTTGAGTATTTAAATGCCAGAGTTGGGTCTGGCCTATTCTAAACTGTGGCATGATATCTGGACTCTGGATTTGGATCCCATACTGTTCAGGAGGTTTGGGTTCTGAGGAATAGCATGTTAAGAATTCTGTTGCATCATCATTGCATCATCATTACTCAGACATGGCCCTGTTTGCCTTGGAATGAGTGATACCAGGCTTTCATTCAAGAGGCAGGAGGTAGGAGAACTGAAATACTGTCTGTTTAATGGAGGAGTTTTCTTGGATAGTCAAGGTAAATCTGTCTTCTGAATAAATTAAATCTTATCACCTGAATTCTCCTTGAATTCAGTTGAATTAAACTTAGGTTTATGAGCATTATCATTGATATTCTTCCTGCTCCAAAATATACCTTTTTTTGTGGTTTTAATAATATTTCTGTCATTGCCTCTTCCTTTTCCTTTCATTTGATTCTTCACTGATCCAAGATCTTATTCACTATGTGAGTTCAGTGGCTGCTGTCAGTGGCAACAGGATGTTTTCCTTTTTCCTTATGTTGTACAGTGGTTGATTTGTTTATCCTAAAGGTGAGTGTTTTGACAGATACGTATTAACTTTTTGTTCACTTCCCTGTTTATTCTGGCCATCCAACAGGAAAAGTGTGAAAAGAATATGAGTGAAGTATGACTGAATGTTTATTCAGTTCAGATGTTTCAACACTTCTATTAAAAAAAGGTGTTGAATCTCTTCTTTCAGGAGAAGATGCAGAAATCATCTTTTATGGCTTAAGAGGGACAAAGGCAAGTATTTATCCAATGAGGTGCTTAAATAATAGGTCTTGTGTGCTTGCTGAACAATTAATAAAGGTGTTGATGCATGGACTTCATAAATGCTTATGGGACAAAGAATCTTTTGTCCTAACACAGGAGTAGAAAGAAATGTTTGGCAAACTTTGCAAGTAAAGCATAGCCAGGTCAGAAGAATGTGGTTTCATATTACATTGTCAGAACTGGAAATGCTGGGTCTGAAAACACTATGTACTCAATACTTTTTCTTCATATACTTACTGATTTGTTTTGGTATTACAGGCAAAATACAATTTAACAGATACTAAATTGTGTTAAGTTAGTCTACAAATAAATATTCATCTCACTTCATTGAACCAAAGTCTAATTCTTATGATATTTTAATACAAGTATGCTGTATTTTGGTCCTTCTGTCATTCACTTCCATAATTTTAATACATACATAGAAAAATATTGTTCAAATGATGCCTCAAAGTTTTCATTGGTCTTAACAAAATAATGAATTTATGCAAATAAAGTGTTTGCTTCACCTTTCAGTAGAGGGCCCTCAAAGGTGTTTCCTTTTATAATTGTGTTAGGTGTGTTGTTAGACATTAAAACAATATTAAAGCTTCAGACCTGTTTGAAAAGACATTCTACATGTGGGTTTTGTTAATAATTAATATCTTATTTAATAAATATCAAAGCAGGAAATGTTGTGTGGTCATGTGCTTTGACCTGAAGTCTATCACAGGTCATAGAATTTCACCCAGCAGTTGACGTAACAAGGTTTTTCTCTAATGAAGTAATTGCTCTTTTTTTCTTCTACATTTGAAGATTTTTTTCTTCTACATTTGAACTTTATCTGGGTATGTATCCTTTTAAAAGTACACGTCTTTCATATTCTTGTATCCATCTGCAACTTCATCTTTACCATAAATATACCCAATTGTAGAGAAGGCTGAATGATGTTAATTTAAAAATAACAATGATTAGCAAAGGTGGCATATGAATAATAATGCACTTTTGATGCTCTTTACACTCTTCTGTACTGTTTTATGTTCGAGTAGAAAAAAGACAGTTGTAATACCTCCTTTGCAAACTCCTAGACTTTTGGGTCAACTGAGGATTTGGGGAAGCTGTGCAAACGAGCAGCCCCTGTGACTGTTTTTAACCCTTGCAGCATCAGAGCATTGCAGCAGTCCAGAGTACTCTGGAGGGCAGCAAGCCCTGTTGTATTCCCTCACTTCCCCAGCACAGTCACCTTCTCTGTCTTTAGTATAGTCTCCAGTGTGTGGGAAGCTACAGGGTATAGAAGGATAACTTTACTTTATCAGTGCAATACTGTCTGGGAAATCTCATGAGAGTATTATTTTCTGATGGAGAAATCTATAGGATTTACACTGTTGTCATGCAAGAGCTACTGTTTGCTTTGAAGTAGGCTAGATGTCATGTTTTCCTGGAGTTCAAAAAATTATTTTTGTTTGTATGGTGATGGTGGCTTTGGGAGATTTTTTTGTGTCATGAGTGTTGAATCTGTTAAGACTATCTCTACTGACTGTTTACTATGGATTGTAACTTGTTCAGCATCTTCATTTTTCTAGCTTCATCTTAATTTTATGAACCTGAGAATTGTGATAAGCATCTTCTCACTCTAAGTGGCCTCTGTATACTTGCGTTATTTCTAATAACCACTGGGTGTCGTGTGTCTCTTTGGATTACAGGACATAGAGAAGGACAAACTTGGTCCAATCAAGGACTGCCTGTGGACTTTTCTTTCAGGATGAAAAGGCCTTTATCTAATTTACATAACATTACAATAACTTTAAAACAATATTATTTGTTTAGGCACATGGTGTGATTCTTGGGGTTGTCTTGTACAGCACTAGGAGTACGACTTTGATGATTCTTGTGGGTCCCTTCCAATTCAGAATATTCTGTGATTCTGTTATTTATGTACCAAGGGCAGCAAATATGAGATAGGAGTCTACAAACAACAGTCTAATTCTCTATATGATTTATTCCTAATACCATTTAGCCAGTCTGAATGACACATTTGGTGGAAAAACCCTAAGATGTCAGTAGATAGTTAAAGATATCCTGAAGCATAAATGCATAATGTAGCAGGATTAAAAATGCATTAGTGGTCTCAAATCTGTGTTTTCCTAGATTTTAGGAACTATCTTTGACATGACTGTATTTGAGAATATTATTTTGATAAGGATTTTGACCTGTTATTTTCATAATTTTTACAAGCAAATGAAAATGTAACATAATATGCAAGGATAATAAATGTACTTCATACAGAAGAGAACTTGAATCTTGAACCTTCAGTACAGACCTGTGCTATGGAGGATTAAAGACCAACCATATTAGTTGCACATAGAAGGATTACATTTCCTACAGACTAGTCATTAGAGAGATCATATGATGTGGTAACATTGATACAGGCATGTGCTGTGCCTCATAGTATGGATACATGAGCCAAGGATGTAGACTGGACGTAGGCTTTCCGAGAATCTTGGATGCCACTGTGACTCAGATGCTTTCCCTGTAGGCTTGTTACGTTAGATAGCTGAATTAATCTGGTGTGGGGGGCTTCTCTTAGTAGAGTCTTAGCTTAACAATGTTTGTGAAATGTTCAGAATTACTAGAACATTTAAAAGAGAAATACAGAACTGGCTCTTGATTTGCAGGGCAAAGTACGTTCCCCTATTGTAAGATATAGTAGCAGGATTTATTTTACCTATAACTTAGAAATCTACACTATCACAGCGAAAAATGGAACAGTTTGTGTCCAATGCTATTGTGAGGGCTTATAGGAGAAATCAAGAAAAGCTGCTAAGTGGTGATTTTTACAGTGGGCTGGGTATAGTATAGTCAAATCTGAACAGGTTTTTATGGCACTAGAAAAAGGCAGTGATACTTCACAAATCTTCAGAGCAACTGCTGAAACTTGTTGAGTACAGCAGCTCTTCTGAAGAAGTCTTGTTGTATAAAAGGATATCAGTATTAGAATGTGCTTTTGTTCTGGAGTAATTTATGGGCCTTGCTGAGGTCCATAATTACTGTTTGCAACCTCTGGTCATGGAGAAACTAAAAACCAGTTTTTATTTCAAGTGATATAGCAGAATGGACAGAAGATACCAATTGGATTCCTAATCTCCATGCAAGTCTGCTTTCTGTTGTGCTGAATTCATGAGGAGCTACTGGGGGCTCACCACTCTTGAAAATGGGGCCTCTTGTTTGCATGTCTTTGGGAAAATAATGGAGTTTCTATGAAATGTTCTGACAGTAATTGTCTTCCAGATTGTATTGATTTAACGAAAGGGAAACCTTTAAGGAAAATCTGTCAATACTGCTGAAAGGCTCACTGAAAAAAATTGTAGCTTATTAATAAATACAACATTAATCAGTGCAATACAAAACTAAAAACGAAGTAGAAATAAAATAGAAATAAAATATGGTGGTAATCCATGTTGCTTTCTTTTTTTTTTTTTAATTGAAATATGGTAATTTGTTTTGGTCAAAACTTTTGAAATCTTGGAATATCATCCTCTGAATTTCTAACCTTCTGGAACACTTTTAATGTTTTTGTCAAATTTCTCAAGTGTGACTATTATGGTGGTCAGATAAAATGGAGGATTGCATAGGGGGAATAGGAATGCCTGAAAATTTGTATTTCTGATCCCAAGATATTTTTTGTAATTGGATTTCTGATACCCTGCTGTAATATTGTTTTCCTTTGTAGCATTGCTGCATGGAAAGAAATAGCATTGATATTAAATGCTAGTACGTTCCTGAAGACCCAAGAAAGAAACCTGTAATGGAATATCAGAAATGACAGGCATACCCAGGCTGTCACACTCATGTCCAGCTCTGCTATGCCAACACATAAACTGCTTTAGTAGGGCAAAAGCAAAGTGTGCTAAGGATGGTAGAATATTTAGCAGATGTTATGGCATTTGTGGCTCCCGGACTATCCCTGTGTAGATGTAAGACTGAATTAGATTCTTTCAGTTTTGCCCGGGGCAGGAAAAATCATATCTAGTCAGGGAAGACAGTTTTTAACTTTTTTTTTAAAGGACATTCTCCACATGATGGCAGTAAAAAACCTCTGGAATTCAGAAGTGGCTTATGTTTCACCTTCAAAAGCCAAAGGGAAAAAACAAGTCAAGATGAAGAACTGAGTATGTGACTGAGCTTTTAGATTTCCCATTTTTCTCCTGGTAGTCCTTAAATTCCCCAGGTAGTTTTCCAGACAGCAAGGCTACATACAGCCTGGCACAAGGAGAATAGGTCACCTGTCACATTATACTAGAGCACAGTGTCACTCAAAGGCATGCCTTCAAAAGATATTTTTGGTTTCTTATGCTGTGTATTAATGTGCAGAGAGAGAGGATAAGGAAAAAAAGAGGTTGTTTTTAATCCCTATCTGAAAACTTGTCCCTGCCCAAAGAACTTGGAGACTGTAGCTCATCATTTCAAGCCACATAACAGAGAGCCCTTGGACAAGAACCCAGTTTGCCCCAACTGGGCATTTAACCCACTTGGTTTGATTGCTGTAACAATGCCAGACAGAGATTAGTTGTGGAATGAGTTTGCAGTTGAGACTTAGCCTGTCGAGAGCGCTTATATATCTTGGTGTATGGAAGCACTTAGAGAGCAGTGTATTTAAAGAACCCAGAAGCAGCTGTGTGGCTAAAATTAAAATGCGTTTTTCTTGTATTGTTTTTGCTTGGTTTCCTGTTGCACTCTGGACCTGTCTTATGAGAGCAAATGGGCAAAGGAAAGGGATGAGTCAAAGGGATGAAAATCGATCCTAGAAATTCCTGCTTTTCTTTTTACAGCTTGGATGCAACAGATATTTGACATGAAAAGGCCTGTGGCTAAAACAGTCTTTGAAAGTCTGCTCTTTATATTCATATGCCTTTCATTCCATTCTTCAGTCATTTAGCTCATAGATTTCCTTTTTGTGTGTGTGCAGGGATTGCTCCTCTGTACCTTTCTCCCCAGCTTTCCTTCCCAGAACTCAGGCAGTCTAATTCTACAGTGCCTAGCACCAAAACTGCTAAAGCTGATCAAGATGTTTGTAAAAATATCTAAGTGGCAGAAAAATACTGATAGGTAAATGAAAGCATAAGGTACAACATAAATATGTATCAGAACAAGATCTCTGATAAAGCCAAGTTAAAAAAATAAACAAGGTTAGTTTATATTCAGTAGAGCAATTGCTCCTTTAGCAGAAAGATCATTTTCTTTGAAAGACTATATTACTTAGAAGTCTTAGCATAAAAGACATTTAGCAATAAATTTATACTCAGCTGCTTCTGACATTGGGAATTATTACCCCAGAATAGCACACAGGGAATTGGGAAATAGATTTAAGAACTTGGTCAAGGTCATATAGGAAGTCTGTGGCAGAGTCAACAAAACATGAGAATGGTAAGGGCAGTTCCTGTTCACGACTTCCCTCTCTGATCATGTGCCTTGCAGAGGTTGTAGAGCCTTGCTGTCAGACCAAGAACTCACTTAGTCTGATGCCCTAAAAGCTGCTTTGGAACTAAACACAAAACTCTTAAGTTATGGCCAGCTTGGCATATGATTCCATATGATCTTCCAGCAAAGGAAAAAGTCATGTTTAGCTGTCAGGGAATGTAAAGGAACTATTCAAAGAAGCACCAGCACTCTTGAAACAGAGGAGAGTTGCACACTATAGCATGAACCCCGACGTCAGCAGCACTGAATGAGTCACATTATCAGTTTGAACTGTCAGGGTCTACTCTAGAAAAAATGAAGCCTAAAAACCAGGGGGTGGTTAACAGAGTCTGAATACAACAACAAAACTGAAACTGTTGTCTGAATCAGCCTTCTGCATCAGCAATCGTTTTGGCCAGTATTTTGGGTATTGGGATTAAAGATTCAGGAACAGTAGCCCTATTAAATGTTGCTAGAGACTGTGGCCTTCAGAGGTACCAACTTCTTTTTCTTTATTAATTTTTTTTCTTATCATACAGATAATACAGGACTGGCATTCTTGTAGATTTGCTGCAAGAAGAAAAGATGGTGATTACATTTTCTGGCTTGTTTTTCCTCTCCAGAAATAGCTCAGTTGTGAATGACACTGTCTGATGAGTAAGAGAAGTTCAGTATGCAGTTTTGGTGCTACCAAAGGGCCCATTGGTAATTTCAATGCATGTTTCCCAAGTCTTCGGAAAGGTCATTGAGGGTCTCCATTACATGCAGTCTAGAGTCTGCTACAGTTTTCTCATACAATTTAATCTGCTGCCTGTATGGCCTCCAGTGTACAAGCAACTGACAATCTACAGTCTTTGGAATTGATTTCCTGGAATCGTGGAAGGCCTGCTTGGCCTCCAGATGACAGATGTGTGCTGGAGCTCTTAGTGCTGCTGCTCTACAGAGATGAGAGAAAATTTGCCTAATTTCAGCATTTTCTGTAAGCTTTTAAATCTTCTTGTAGTGATTTTAAGGATAAAGTTATCACTAAGATACAAGCATCATTCTGAGTGGGCACCATTAATAATAATCCTTTGCTTTCTGTAGCATTTATTATCTAGGGACCTTTATGGGTTTATAAATATTCTCTAAGACAAACACCTCACAAATTTGATAACTCTTGTCATAGTCATTTTGTGGCTGGAGAACCAAAAATTAAAGAACAGATAAATGAGTTGCCCAAGTTCACACACCAGGGCATTGTCACCACCGGAAAAACAGTTTTTCATCTTAGAGTTTATTTCAAGCAGTTAATGTGTGGTTTCATGCTATAACTCTCTCGTTTTCAATAGGATTATACACATACTTTATTTAAAGCACATGAAAAGTACATGTTTTTCTTAGTAAACACAATATTTGCATAAATAGAAGAGTCAGAAAATAACTTGCGATTTCTAACCGGTTTTCCAGTTTTAAGGCCAAATATTCCTCCTATTTATCCTCTCTATATAGCAAATGCTCCTACATCTGGACTACAGGTGCCGTTTTCTTCCTCTTCTAGTATATAGAAGTAAAATCCAAATCTCAGACTGAGGGTCAGCAGAAAAGAAAAACAAGTGGTGAATGCATATTGGGAGATGTGGGTTTTCATTGAAAAATATTAATGTAAACATTAGTTTGATGAGAATGGTTGTTAATTTTTTGCTTAGGTGATAGGCTAAGCAGGCAATCTGAAGCCTGAATGATCTGCTCTCCTTTCAAATCTAGAAATGCCTCTTCAAACATAGAAATCAGGAATAGAAAATGGTAAAGAAACCTGGAATTCTTACTACGAAAATCCAACTCAACTGACATAATAATGGCTAGTTAGAATGGCTCATTTGACTATGGTATAAGGGCACACATGGTGACTTGTCCAGAAAAAGGATACATGCACCTATTATGAGAACAGGGAGATTTCTGTTGAAATCCCAGTCTGTAAGTATCTGTTGTATAAGGTTTGAGTTTAGTTTTAGTTTTTCTGGGGTGGCACTTTTTTGGGGTGTTTTTGCTTTCTTTGAGAAACTAGCCAAATCCTCTAAGGCATGGAACTTCATAAAAACAGGGAAAAATGTTTATGTAGACTTCAGTTAGAAAGAAATATAACAGGTTACTGTGAGAGAGTATAATACATATATAAATATGTTGTGACAGCCTTGATACATAAAGTAGAGGAAGCAACTAGAAAGGGTAGAATAGCAGCCTTGTGCTAAATAGGATATGAATGAGAACATGAGGGTGGAAGAGAACTTGTGTGAACATAAAATGAAAGTATCCACGATCCTTTTGAAAGAGAGAAGGAAGAACAGCAAAACAGAAAAAAAGAAAGGATTTCAAGAACGCAGACATCAACAAACTCAGGATACTGGAAGATCACATAATGGAAGAGAAGGTTAAAGGAATAAAGGAGTTAAGCACTTATTGATGAAAAACATGCTGTTCAGCATTTAATGATCCAAATGCAAGGAAAGAATAGCAAGTATATAGTAAGAAATCATCTGGTTAAATCATAAACATTGACCTCGAACACCTGAAAGAGTATTTCATACAGGAAATGAAAATTATGTGAGATTACTAAGATTAGTATAAAGGAATGCATAAGTATGTGGGGACAGAAATCAAAAAGAACAAGGCACAGAAGAAGTTATAATTAAGAGAAACAAGAAACCTTTTATAAGTGACCAGCTTAAAAAATTTGTTTCTATAAAGGACATTACAGTTTATGATTATTGAGTTTCTACTTGAATTCTATAAGGAATAAGAGAAAGACCAAGAAACTATTCAATGCTCAGTTGAGAGAGAAAACTAATAATGTCTTAGATCAATTTAATGCCTTTCTTGTTTCAGTATTCACTAAAGAAGTCTAGTGTAATCACTTGGCTAATACAATTATTATGAAAAACAAAGGGCCACGATCTTGCAGACTAATAAGATGGACTCTAGCTTATTTAGAGTACTGGCCAAATCTATTTAAGATGTCAGCAGTCATCTCTGATAACATGGAGGTGCTTGCTAAGGTTTTAAGATATTGAAAAAGGAAAAGTGGAGTGATTACAGGGTAAAAGAAGAAGCCAGGGTATTTTTCATCAGTCACTTTAACTTCAATTCCTAAAAAAATGCTAGAACAAATAAAATGGACAAATAATCAAAGCAGTTATGTGTAAACATCTGGAAGATGGCAAAGAAATAACTAACAGACACAATAAATCTGTTGAAAGCAGCCCACATCAAACCAATCTGTTTTCCTTCTGCTTCGGACTGATAGAGTTGTGAACAGAAGAGCAATAATAGATGTCGTGTATCTTAACTTCATCAGGGTTTCTGACCATCTTTACATGTCGTATACACATGCCACAATTTTCTGAGCAAGGCAGAAAAACTTGATGGTAATATCATCATGGGAAAATTAGTGCAGAAAAGCATACTCAGACAATCATTAGCAGTACCAGTGGTAGCAAAATAGCAGAAGGAATCAGTACTGTCAAATTAGAGGGATGTATCGGCTTGAATGGAGGGATGTATCAGATTGAACAAGCACCTCTCCTGTGTCTCATACTATTTAGTATTTTCAGTAATGGTTGGGGATGGAGTACAAAGTATGTTTATTCCATTTACAGATGGCAGTAGGCTGACCACGGCAAGTTGAAGGACAGAATTAAAATTTAAAATGGTCTTGGCCAGTTGGAGAAGCAATCTGGAAAATTGGATGCAGTTCAATATGAAGAAATTAGAAGTTTCATATTTAGGTGGGATTAAACAGCTTTAACAGCTTGGAATAGAGAATAACTGGTTAGTCCTTTAGAAAAAGATCTGGGTGATAGAGTACATCTCCCTTGGATGCAAACCAGAGATGTAGCCTGTAAGATACAGGAAATTACAGTACTCAGCATCAGTAAGGTCTCACCTAGGTTATTGTAGTTAGCATTTATGATTACACTTCACAGAGGAGGTGGTTTAACTAAAATGAGTCCAAAGGAGAACAATAAGAGTGCACATGATTTATGAGGAAATTTTGAAGAACTGGTGCTGTTTAGTCTATAGGAAAAGTCTGAGCAAAATATGTCTTCGGATGTGTCTTCAGATATGTGATCTGGATGAAGGAACTGAGTATACCATTAGCGAATTTGCAGATGACGCCAAGCTGAGAGGGAGTGTGTTGATCTGCTGGAAGGCAGGAGGGCTCTGCAGAGGGACCTGGACAAACTGGAGAGTTGGGCTGATTCCAGTGGGATGAAGTTCAACAAGGCCAAGTGCCGCGTCCTGCACTTTGGCCACAACAACCCCCTGCAGCGCTACAGGCTGGGCACAGAGTGGCTGGAGAGAAGCCAAGCGGAAAGGGACCTTGGAGTTTGGATTAACACGAAACTGAACATGAGCCAGCAGTTTGTCCAGGGGACCAAGAAGGCCAATGACATCCTGGCCTCTACCAAGAACAGTGTGGCCAGCAGGATCAGGGAAGAGATTCTTCCCCTGCACTCAGTGCTGATGAGGCCACATCTGGAGTGCTGTGTCCAGTTCTGGGCCCCTCAGTTCAGGAAAGACATTGAGGCGCTGGAGAGGGTCCAGAGAAGAGCAACGAGGATGGTGAAGGGACTTGAGCATAAGTGCTGTGAGGAGAGGCTGAGGGAACTGAGGTTGATTAGTCTGGAGAAGAGGAGGCTCAGGGGTGACCTCATCACTCTCTACAACTATCTGAGAGGAGGTTGTAGCCAGGTGAGGGTTGGTCTCGTCTCCCAAGCAATCAGCAGTAGGACAAGAGGGCACAGTCTTAGGCTCTGCCAGGGGAGATTTAGGTTGGATATTAGGAAGAAATTCTTTACAGAGAGAATAATCAGACACTGGAATGGGCTGCCCAGGAAGGTGGTGGATTCACCATCTCTGGAGGTTTTTAAGATGAGATTGGATGTGGCACTGAGTGCCGTGGTTTAGCAACCACGGCAGTGTTGGATGAAGGGTTGGACTTGATGATCTTGGAGGTTTTTTTCCAACCCACTTGATTCTGTGATTCTATTCTATGATTCTATGATCTTATATCAGAAGTTTGCTCTTCTCCAACCTTGGCTGCCCCAATCTTGTGTATATGTCAAACAGTTTAGGCAATGGTGGTAGCAACCAAAGACTTTTCACCAATATTCATTTCAATCACATTTTGTTAAAAAGGAAACAGATGTTTTGATTTTTGTAATACAAATGTTGGAAAGAGTTTCTCTGTTTTCACGTAAAGTTGGGGGTAAAGCTATTAGACTTATATGTAAACTAAAAATAACTTCCATGTTTTCACTGCAAAATCACCATCAGCTGTAAGACATCTTCATTTTTCGTTTTCAGTTGTTTTTCCTCCACAAGCTTTTTAAAATACTATATTGGGAGCTTCAGATTGATTTCTAATTTAGTCAGAAATTTTTGGCTCCACCTAACAAAATTCTGAAAGTCATATCTATGGTTCAGGTAGTTTGCAATGTTTATGCAAAGCATCTTCTCTTCAAAAGCACCTTCTCAAAAGGCCTTAGCACCTCCATGCTTGCAAAATGAGAACTTGGAGTATTATTCTTATAACCCAGTAACATGATGGTAAGTCACAAAACAGTGTATGTGAATTGTTTAATACAAAACTAGTTTCAGATCCCCAGTGACTTGAAAAATCAGGATTCCTTTGTAGAAAAGAAACTACCAAATAATACACTTTTTCAGAAGTTAGGTCTTGTTTCACTTTTATTTCTGTCTCCATTTTTGTACATGACGTGTTTGTCAAATATGTATTATAAAACTATAAAATACTTTTACTTTGTACAGAACTGGAAGCCTTATGGCTGGAATTCATGAAATTCTTAGTCACAGGAGAACAGGGATGGAACTAAATGTTAGATATCGTGAAGGATAAAGTAGGTAAGAGTATCATGTAATCAAGGATGGATTTGATCTGCTAGGAATTAATGGAAGATAAATCATTGAAGAACATGATTAGCACATATTATTTCCATTCTTTAAAGCTTTAAATTCAAGAAGTGGTTATTTTTATGTTATTTTTAGTAATGGGAAAGTTTTTTATTAATACAACAAATAGGTAACTTACAAGTAGTTATTACTAAAATTCCATGTATATTAAGCTGGCTTGAGAAAGGGAATACTAAAAGACTTAGTGGGAAAAAATAACTGGAAAGACTAAAGTTATGAAAACAGCTCATTTTTCTGAAGCGAAATGTAAGCATTGTCAAGAGCTGTTAAATCACAAGATAAAAGGAATTCACACTTATTTCAAAAAGAAAATTAGTTTCTTCAGAGTCTCCACATCAAATGAATGAAGCTTTGTCTGTTGAAGTGGAAGAGAAAACAGGGATTTGATGATCTTCCAAGTGAGACATCTTCAGTGTCATTGAAAGTTATCCACAATGAAAATGTAATTCCCTACTCTAGGTCTTCCAGCAGCTCTTCAGCTGCAAACTGCTTTCAGAGCATTCTCAGTTCATCTTTGAAAACCACAGTATGACAGATCAATTGGTGACTGCACCTTAAAAAAAAAAAAAAAAAAAAAAAAAGAAGAAATTAAGGCAAAGACTTGATAGAAAGTTGCAACCTTCTTTTCTTCTAAAAACATCAGCTTCAGTGTAGCACGAAATGAGCAATTTGAAAGTGATTGAAGCACTTTGCCCTGAATGCTCTCATTTAGACAGATTTAAATTCGTAGTTTCATATTAGATACTACAAGTGAAGAGATAGAGGAAAAAAATTAAAGGAACAACTAAAAGAATCAACTTTGACATTAAAGCAGATGGTTCATTGCACATGAGAAATGATTCAATAACGGATACAAGTATCCATAGAGAAAAACAAGTTCCTACTTAATGCTATCGATTTTGTGTCTGAAAAGAAAAGCAAAGAATATTGTGTCCAGGTTGGTATAGATGTTGCCTACCAGTTCAAAAGAAAAGCAGAGAAGGGATCTTTTCATTTCTTCTAATGATGCAAATAAAGAAAATAAAGCTATTTACATTAAAAACAACTTTAAACATTTCTATGGTAGGTGTTGTGTGGAAATGTAAACATTTCAGTATACATTGAAAATATAATTGTGAAATAATGTAGCATCTGACACATCATATGGCATATTTTGGGAGTTCAAATACTTTCCTGCAACCATCTATCTCATCTTTGCATGATTAAAAGAAGAGTATTGATGCTGCACCTTCCCAACATTCAGAGGAACTCTGTGGAAATTCTAGGCCTGATTTTCATTTAAAGTAAATAAGACTTGCATTTCATAAAGTGACCTAAACACATGTAAGTCCATTTTGTAGCATCCAACCAGTATTATGTCATGTTTTTGTCAAAAGAAATCAGATCTAAACCATCTGAATATTTTGATAAGAAATAACACAGCCTTTCAAATTTGTATTGAGCCCAAAGTGACCTGTGGTCAAAACACAACAGACTTTGCTGGTTTTATTTTACAGAGATGTTACATTTATGAAAGCTATTACATTGTGGTTTTGGGGATAGAAAGTTTATGGACGTGCAAGTCTTCAGCCAAAGTCACACTGGAAAAAATGGCACATCTATTTAACATCTAGAACTGCACAGGGAGAAAAAAATGTTATTTGATTATTATTAGGGGTTTTGTAATTGAAATGTTATTTAGCCAGCATCATTGATTATTCATACAAATGCTGGATTATGGTCTAAATTAGGAAAAAGTAGCAGAAATGTGGTAGGTAGGTTCTAAGCCCACTTCTCTTCCTTCATTTCACACTAACAGGCTTTGTACATGAAATATATGGGAAGAAGTTATGCCACAATTTATATCAAAGTAGTAAAATTTGGGAGTTTAATCACAGTGTATAGATACTCAAATTCTGACAGATGTCAGTTGTGCAAAATATATACAGTTTTGTTCAGCAAGTTCAGTATGTGTCTCTGGTGATTCAGATTTATTTGGTTGAAAAATTAATCTCTGAAAACCAGTTTTTAAGTATTCTGGAATGGCTTGTCAGAATCCAGCTGCCAAATACTCTGAGCATTCTCTGTCTCTACTGATCTTTCTTCCCCCTGATGGATCTCCTTTCTAAAGGGAGCAAAAACGATCCATTTCCAAAAAATCCCTGAACAGACTAGCATGGATCATGGCTTTTCCAGACGTTGTTATTCTGGAGTGTCATGGTACCAGAGAGGAAACTGGCAAGACCTTCTTCCTTATATCCTAAAGTTGCTTGTTCTTGCTATGAGGAGGAATGGAGGAGAGAAAAAGCGAGTTACCTGACTTACAAAGAAATGAGGAGGAAAGGAGGTCATGGGTCAGGTAGGGGTACAATGTTTGTCAGGACATGAAAAGCACAGCACCAGGTAGGATCGGTAAACAGAAAAGGAGGTAAAGAAATTCTTTAATTAGCAGAACATGTAATTAAACCTGAGTCCTGGTGTTCTTTTGCTATCATAAAATACGTCTGATATCGACTAGCAAAATGCATCTTATTCACTTC
Source organism: Pyrocephalus nanus (assembly GCA_038380795.1). Taxonomy (NCBI): domain Eukaryota; kingdom Metazoa; phylum Chordata; class Aves; order Passeriformes; family Tyrannidae; genus Pyrocephalus; species Pyrocephalus nanus. Next base: position 41,253,396 of record CM076265.1, on the reverse strand, counting down.
TGTGCTCTGACCTATATTACATTTATACTGGTGATTTTATTAGTGCAGTCTGACTCTGACAGTGTCATGTACTCTGAATTGAAAGATTAGAACCCTATTATTATAGGAATCCACATAGGTCCATATGATGGACCTAATTAATTATGTATTCCATGAAACAGAAGAGCAATAAGGTTATGCTTACATTTTAGAAGGTAAGCAGGCTGTCCCAAGTAATTATAGATTAATCCAAGCCAATACAATGGGAAGTTATTAAGAATTTATTTAAAAAAAAAAAGAAAAAGAAAAATAGAAAAATGAAATAATAGAAATATAATGAACACTAGTCGAAGTAGATTTATGGAAAATCAGTCTAGTCAGTCTGGTTGACATTTATATGTTTCTAATTTATAGAGACAATATATACAGATTCTTACCACTAGTTGAATTGGGCCTAACAAAAGAGAACCTAATTCAAAAATGAACCTTACACAGTGTTAACAAGGCACATGCTGCTCTGGTTGAAGAACTTGGAACACAAAAAAATAGTTGTTAACAGGTAGTCATCATGAATGGCGTTTACTTTACACGGGGATTGACACTAATGCTGTCAGTAGGCTAGTGAAAGGCTAATGATATTCACTATTTCCCCCATTGTTTTAATAAAGAAATGGTACTAAATGTATTTGTTACATTTGTGGGTAATATAAGAATAGGAGAAATAGTAAATACTTGATGAAGCCATGGCAGTCTTAGAGGACCACTTGGACTGGTTGACTGAGCTATGCCCATTCAAATAATGTTATATTTTAACACTGCCTAAAGCAGCATATTTAGGGGCAGAAAATATATTGTCTGTTCATCTACAGGAAGAGGAATTATATCCTGGAAGCTGATTCTGAAAAGATTCCAAGGTCATAGTGGACAAATGACTCAACATGGGTTCCTACTGTAATGATTTGGCAAAAATAGGTAATTGGAATAGGAAATGGACCAAATTTTGGATATGGAATTGGCACTGGAATCCTGAATAACTATGCAGCTTGCATTTTAAAAAGAAGGGTAAGCATTTTGAGTGGATTGAGAGCCACAGAAATAATTGTGGAGAATTACTTTGTAGTTTGACAACTGAAGAGCCCAGTCTGCTTAGTTCATTTTTTTTTAAGAGAGAGGGAGAGTGAAATTATTCAGAATTGATTTGATTGCAATGTATAAATGCTTTCCTGTACAGAAAATCCAACATTCTAAAGGGCTATTCATTTTAGGGAAGATAGACATAGTACAATAGCATCCTTTTGTGCTGGAACCTGTATTCAAATACATCCACATTAGAAACAAAACTAAAAATTTTTTAACAGTGATGAAATAAACTACAGAGGAAGATGGAGATTCTTTATCCCCTAAGTTGAAGATCTGAGAGTTTCTCTGCGGAAATACAAATAACTTTCAATTTAAAACAGGACTGTGGTTTTTTACATGCATTAGTGAAAAATAAATTAGTAGCCTTAGTATGAAATGAAATGTAATAAACTGTGATATGACAGAGATCCCACTAAAGGTTTTTAAAGTCTTTTCTGACCTATGAAGTTAGAGGAAAAAAACACATTTTACTAATAAAAATATATCAAGAGAATTTTAAAGTCCCAAGTCATCCATTCAGAAAAAGGAAAACCAGAATGCAGGCTTCCTGGGTAATTTTTCTCCAACTGTTTTATCTGTGCACTATGAAATAGTCCAATTACATGTTAGATGTTGGAAGTCATGTGGAAAATGGATAATGTGTAAAAGGCAGTGCCTGGGTAGAGCAGTGGAATAGTACCATGGAAATATTATGTGATCATGCAATTATAAACTTATTCTAATGAATATACATGAACAAAACTACTACAAGCTTGTGAATACTTGTATCTGCAACATCTGTGACCCTTTAATGGGAACAGTGAGATTGAAGGGGATTAAGAGGCCAAGACAGTTAAATAGAAAAAGAGTATCCTAAAGGCAGATCTCTCTGAGATGGCTATAGAGTGCTTTAATAATATTGTGGAAGAAAAATAGCTCTTTTAGGGACTGGTTTTGCTTTCAAAAGAATTATTTAAACCCAATTCTTCATTTCCTCTGTCCTGCTGTAGGTTAATTTGGAAGAAATCTTAGAGGCTATTACGTTTAACTAATTGTCAGATATTGATCAGTTGCATTGTTTGTCCAAGCATAGTAGGTTGGCTGAGCAGAGCTTGATGGGAGTCTGGAGATGCTGGAATGAAAGGAAAGAGATGCAATTTCTACAAATTTTGTACATGGTTCTCCAGCCTTGGGGATGATTGAAAACTATGATTGAACAGCTGTGAGAACTCTAATTTTATTTCACAATTCTGTGGGCTGAAAAGGCAGATAGAGGAAATGTCATAACTCTCTGAATAAAAAGAGAATAAGAACTTAATTTTAGTGATTTCTCCTTGTTCTCAGATGCACATAACGGCAGAGGGATGGGTTTTTTCCTGATATATGCTGCCCCAGGAAGAACTTAAATGGGCTTCTCTCATGGAATAATAATAGTAAAAACAAAACAATATGGAATAAGAAGCAAATATAGGAAGGCAGTGAATCCATGTGTTCTTCTGTTTACAGACTATGAACTTGCATTTTACAAAGTATACACTTTTTTTGTTTGATAAAATTTCATTGCATAAAACTTAGATGTTCATTTCCCCCTGCAACATCTTTCTTCTCATCCTCCTTTCATGAAATAAGGAATTAAATCAATGTACTAGCTTTTTCTTCACACTAAATGGAAAAATTGCAACAATCTTGGTAATAGAAATTACTATCACCAGTGTGGAAGAATATAGAAGATTTAGAATTCTTACCTGAGAAAACAGAAAACCTGCATTATGTGCCAGAAGGAAATGGCACTTGAAATTGCAACTCCACTACCAAGAATTTTTAATTAATCTTTCAATTCTGGGATGGTACAATATGATTGGCATGTATCAAAAATTGTCTGCTTTTAAAAAGAGAGGGAAAAGCTACATGATTGTTGTTTTGACCATGATGTTGTGCAAGGTCTTAGAAAAGGAAGGAGCAATCAAGATCATGCAAATAGAAGTAAATAGAAAATGGGATAAAATGTGAGATGGTTTAATCAAAAGTAGATACGGTCAGACGAACCTCATCTTTCTTTGAAAGGATAAAGGATTTCTTTAAAAAGTGCAGTGCAGTGGACCCAATACATATGGATTTAAACAAAACGTTTGAAATTGTGTTCACAGAAATCATTATTTAAGCAGAGGAGAACAGGATTTGGAATTAACAACTGTCTAAATACTTACAGTGAAGTATTTTGAAAGAGAGGTTGTAAAAACATATGGAATTTATTTATGGTATTTTTCAAAGATTCCTCTTGGGACTAATTCTCTTTAATATTTACATTAGTGACCCTAATATAAAACCCAGTTTGTGTTCATGAAATTTGCAGATAACAGAGAGTTAGGAGGTTTTACTAATATAGAGGAGAATCTGCCTATGAGATAGGAAGAATGACATGACTGTCAACAGGAATCATCACATTGAGAAAAAGATTTAATACTGCAAAGTCATGCATTTAGGGACCTTCTGGTGTGAGCTTGAGACTCACTGGTCAGCACGGATACAGGAAGTTAGACCTCTGTGTTTATTAAGATAAATGCACTAATGGTATTTTTCAGCCATGAAGAAGGCTTTGCAAATGTCAAACCCACATTTTTCTCTGGTTATTGGAAAATATTGATACAATTAGGACAAAATTCAGTTAGATCTCATCTGGATTACTGGTATCAGTTTGATGCTCTGTAGTGGAAAAACAGTGAATTTAAACTGGAACAAACACAGAAAAGGTCTCCAGGGATCATTAATGGAATGGTAAAAAAGTCTTTTGAGAGGAGATTAAAAGACCATGGCTTGGTTTGTCTGACCAAGATGAAGTTTCAAAGAAGATATGATTACTTTCTAGAAATACATTTGAGGGTAAATAGCAAGTAGGCAGAAGAACAATTAAAGTTAAAAGATAAGATCAGATGGATATGAATTAATCAATAATGCATTTAGACAGGAAGGTAAAAGAAGTTCTCTAGCTATTAGAAAAATGAACTTCTAGAACTGTCTTTTGGACACAGTAATAGGTGCAAGGAATCTGAATGGCTTACAAGGTGAAGCCTGATGAATTACAGGCTGGCTGGGGATGGTCATGAAGTTGGAAACTAAAGCTTGTGAAATGAGGCTTTGTGCATTTGGTATTCTGTCATTCTTATGAGAGCACTAAAAGAAGATTCACTTTCTGTGTATGGCTGTGTCACGAAGTGTTTGGTGGCCCATGTTTTGGTTGCTGTAAAATTAAGTGAGAGAGAGTGAGGCCACAAAAGTCAGTAGTGAAAAACAATGGCACAGGCAAAAGCTAAGTACTAGTGTGATTTCTGTTCTGTGGATACCAGGCATGTCCAGAAAAGCAAAATTACTGTCTGCTCAAGGATATATTTCAGTATGGGATCCAACGGTTTCTATGGCTGTTATGTGCAAAGACAGAGGATGGGGCCCATCCAGACCCACTCATTAGATAAGTTTCTTCATCTCTTGCTGGATCACAAGCTTTTAGTAGTAATTGTTGTATTTGATTGTTGCATTTAATTAATGTATCACATGCTTCTGAGTTTCCATTTACTGCCTGAAGAAGAGAAGAAAAAAATGTCTTGTTTTCTTCTCTCCTTTTTGGTAGTGTAATTTAACTTTTGAAATCTTTTTAATTCTCCCATCTTTCTCTGACGAGATTGGTTATGAGATGAGCTTTGATGAGATTTCAGATTTGATGCACTGCTTTCAAGTCAGAAAGGAAATTTTTTACTTGGTCAAGTTGGAAAGAATCTTCTTGGGGCTGCAGGATGGGGTGGAGAGTGCTTTTCCCTGTAGTTTGTAAAGTGTTTCACTTTAGTGTCATACGAGTTCATCTCACCTAAAAAAACCACGGTCATTATAGGGGCCTTGGAAGTGACTTCTGGAAGATGGAAAGTGTGGATGCTCTTGTGCCCATAGTGTCCTTCCTCGTTCTGTGTTCCAGGATTGAACTGACATATGAAAGTTCTGTTTTGTAGATGAAATATAAACCCAAATTCTTGTTGTTTGATTTTATTAAAGGTTGGTAGCATCTTTCTCAAGAACTGAAGTTCTAATTACAGATGTGCGATGAGTTACCAGCTGACTGACTGCGTTCCCTCTAAAGTTTGAACTAGTCATGATATAATTCATCACTTCCTGAACTGCTGTGTAATTCTGTTATGTGCTTTTTTGCATTTGAATGTTTGTATACATTTAAATTATGGGACAGATAAATTTATAATCCTCCTCATGCTGTCTTGAAGAGAGCAGTTTCTAAGACACATTGTGCTGAGACATTAACATTTATCATCTTTGATTATTACTACATTGTTACGACTTTATTATTAAATATGATATAAAGTATAAAAGCATATCCTACCTTAAAAGGAGTTGTAATGATAAAACTCCAAACCAGACAAATAGTAAAGAAAAACATTAAGCAAAACAGTTCACATAGTAATTCAAGACAAATGAGTATTTTTACCTTCAGAAATGAAAAATGCAGCCCAAATGCCAGGTGTAAGGAAGAATTTAAAAGACTTCTGAGAGATTCTAATGGGGAAAAAATATTACCTTCCATCCATTTTTTAGTTTTTACGGAGTTCTGAAAGTAATTGAGCTACTTCAGTAGTAGTAAAATATTCAGTCTACTTTAAAAAATCTGAAATAAGTTACCACAATATTTCAAATATTTGCACAGAGATATATGTTGCATCTATTTATAAATGCTGCTGGGAAGGATACTGAATTTACAATCTAAATGCAATTAAACCAATGTATTTCATTTAATATATAGATGGTTTTTTTCCTGAGAGCAGAGATTTTAGTTTCAAGTTGCTCCACTAGAGATCAGTATTCAGACCAAACCTTTCTTATGGAAGAAATTTGTAAAATTATACGTTATTTTAAAAAAAATCCTAAGGGTATGTTCCTAACATTTATTTTAAAGAGATTATTTATTTGATGGGTTTGTGGCATTTTTAGGCTCCTTGGACCTTTCCCAATACAGATCTATTCCCAGCGTTTGTCATTCCAGGACACACAAATTGCCTCTATGCCATTAAGAAACATGCTGTTATGGGGTATGGTGTTGAAAACCTTTCCCTGAGGGGTCCAGAAGGGATACAGTTCTCAGTTTAAGAACTTTGTCTTTCAAACCTCTCCACTAAAATCTAAAAAATTAGGCCATCTCCTAAAAGATCACATAGATGTGGCCAATACAGCTCTTTTCATTAAATCTTTCAAATAACAAATTCTCTTATAGAGCGAGATTAAAAAAAGCTGTGGGGAAACCATGGCAACCTCCTTATAGGTGTTTTTTTAGTTTCTTCCTCCCTCCTCTGGGAGGAACTTACTCCTTCTCCCTTCTACCCCTGATTTACTATTTTATAGTCTCCCCTACTAGGAAGAAAATTTTTATCTCTTTCTAGTAGTCTAACAAGTCACAGCTGTTAGTTCAAGCAGCACGAAGGAACAACTTTCCTGTTTTCACACAGTGGGAGAATTTAAATGCAGAGCGAAACAGGAAGGGTTTTATGTATGTTATCCCTGACACAGAACTGTTAAGTGGGTTCCAGTGGGCAGAATTTTAGAATTTGTCTGATGAAGTGAAGGAGAGCAACTCCTGTCACATGAGCAAAGAAAGGAAGAGAAGATGCTCCAACAGTAAATGGAACTGTTTAGTCAACAACCTTGGATCCTGTCTCAAGGACAAAAGCTTCTTGCATCTACTGACTGGATCATTCACCTATAGCAATGTGCCACTTAACCATGCCTGGAAAAGATACCATCAGTTGATGTCTTTGGAAGTATTTATGAAGGAAATGTCAAATAATCAAAGTTACTGGTGCCTTATCATCTTTAGGAAGCATTTTCTCTGGACTAAATGAGAATGCAGGAAAACAAGTCCCTTGTGTAAGGGAAGTCAAAGTTCAAAGACAACTTTATGTCACTGAATTTCTGAAATCCATAGATCCCATCTTGCTGTCATAAACCCTTCAGAGTCAAGGGCCTAGCTTTTGAAACTCCACTTAATTGAAATCATATTTAAGCAAGAGAACACCTTTGAAGCCATTGCTTATAGTTTAGATAGCTCTACAGTTCACCTTCTGACTTGCAGGCATTCTGTAGCATTAGCTGTTGGTGCTAAGGTTCTACTCATCTATCACCTATCCCTCCGGCAAGAAACTTTGTTTCTGTACCTATCAGTGCACAGAAATTCAGACATCACCCTCTTTCAGGAGAATACTCCTGCAGATGATTTTTAGACTGGCTTGTGACATGCTTTGCAAGTGCACTTATAGCCAGGTTTACTAACCTGCAAGTGATCCCTTATAACCTTTTTTTCCCCTTAGATACAGAATGAGAGGGTAAAGAGTTCTGACACGGGAAAAAAAAGAAGCAAAGCAAGGTCTTTGTTTTGTCCACCAGGTGTGTATACTTAAGTTTAGTTTTTCTATATAAAGCCTTAAAAGGTGGTATTAAGTGTCCCTTCTATAAAATAAAGTGGAGGAGTAGAGTGAATTAGTTAGGTGGCATTGAATTGCTGGTGCCAAGTGCTGGTCTTGGGTTGGTTTATTCATTGGTTTACTTTCTCAGTTAAAAAAACTGAGATCTGTGGGAAAGAAAAAAATAGCATAGTGAGTGTAGCTTTCATTTGTGTCACAGCACACAGAGTAACTTTTGGAAAGTGGCAGGTCCAGCATTCTTCTTAGATAAAGACTTTTCCTAGTTTTGATTTGTTTAAGGCACTACTTTCTGGTCACTGGTTCATGGAGCATTGGGAAAATTGAGGATTGTTGTGGCTGCCTGCATCAAAACAGAGTGTAAATATAAGGAATATAGAAAAGACCAAAAAAGAATTTGTGGGAGAACTAGGCACACCACTACTTTGGGGAAGAAAATGTTAATAGGAATCTTAGTTCATATTCTAAACATTAAAGATTCATTAAAGATTTCATTCATCAAAGATTCATCTAAATGTGGTGGCACAGATATCATCCAGTACTGTCTCCTCATCCAACCCTTCATGTAGCTTTTTCAGAGACAATTAAAAAAAAGCCCTAAAGGAGAGATAATAGATATTAAACTGGGTGGGAGAAGAGGGGAAGGAATGCATAGCAATTCCAGTGATGAAATTTGTTCCTTTCCCTGTCTCTTGAGTGGTTCAGTCTAACAACCTTCCGGTCCACAAAACTAACAATGTTGCCAAATAGCTGCAGAAAAAATTTCCAGAAAAGGGTGGCATCTGATTTATTTCCTGCATCCTACCCTGTCTTGTTGTGGTTTTGGCTGCAAGACTGCAAGTCTAAAGCTGAGAGAAGTGTCATCGGCCCTTAGAGACAGTGTCCAAACAATTGAACATGTTTGGAGGAAAGGTTTATTCTCTGGCTCTCTCAATACTTGTAGCTGCCAAGTATTGAGAAGTTATGGTCAGACACAGACTCACTGTGGTTCATGGCTGACTCTCAGTTTCAGAAGTATTTGGAATTGTTCAAGGAAAGCTAAGGAGGTGTCCAAACATTTCCTGAAGGTTTCTTTGATATTTTGTGCTGCTGATGGTCTTTAGGCATGGTGGTTTGTCTCAGAAGACATTACCGAGTCATACCTCAGTAATGAGACTGCGCTAGTATAGGAACTTAAACAGAGAGATAAGAATTCCTTTTCTGTTCATCTGAGAAGCTGGATTCACTGAGATCTCTTCAGCTCAAGGCAAGCAAGTTTTGGGAAGAGCTGAAAGCCACAGAGTTCACAGCCTGTTTTCAAGGCTTGAATCAAACTTGGCTTTTGCTGGAAATCTTTTCAGTTCTGGGAGTGACAGTAGTTAGCAGTCCTCTTTTAGGGACTACTTGCAAAGACCACAAGAATCTGCCAGTCCTAATCAAGGGAGAATGCAAAAAACAACACCCCTCTTGCCACTCTCTCTTCTGCGCCCTTCAAAAATAAATCAGAATTGCCCCTGATATCCAAAGTTAAGACCAAGTTGAACATAGGTATATTTATATTTATGAATATGAGTGAGAGATATAGATCTAGAGAGGAGATGGTTTTATTTCTCTCCTTATGATGATCCTTTGTCTTGCGTTTTCTTTGGGCCATTTGGTTTGAAAGGCTCAAAAGAGTGATGGTTCTGACTAGAAGCAGAAATAGTCTTGTCCCCTTCTGCTCTGGTATCTTATTCATGAAAAAACCCTTGAAGAGTAAAACTTGGCCATTGTGAAAATATGAATCATAGAAGACATTGCCAGGAGGAAGAGTTTCAATTTCTGTATTCTTTTTCCAAACACATGCACACTCAATATATATACTGGATTTGAATCTCTGCAATTAGGACAAATACCTCAGTAGAAGGAAATTCTGCATGCTTTAGAGGACAGTAATCCATCCTTTCAACATGCAGGATAGATTTGGGTCTCTAGGCCTTTGAATAATTTCCATCTATATCTCAGTAAAACAAGAAAGTACATCGTGTTCTTGGTGGGCTATGACCATTGCCTTTCAAATTGCAATCCTTCAGATCTTCATTAGTCCTAAGGCTATGCTTGGCAATGGTTTTATCTTATCTTAGTTGGTAATGTCTGCAGGTGCATTAGATATCTAGAGAACTTACTTATTAGAGATAATTTTTACAGTAAGGTAGTTCATGCCTTCTGGGAAACCTATTACTTGAAGAATCACCATCAAGTTAAGACTTTCTTTTGCCCTGTGTCAGATTCTTCCCTTGACAGAGGCCACCTGGGATCTCAAAAGGGCTCTAGTTTACATGTGCTTGGACAGCTTCTAAAATTTAGTGTAGACAGAAGATCAAGCTCTGTGCACAACAGAATACACGGGTTCCATTATTTTGTTAATTTTATATGGAAGAATGATATGCATTTGGATATGATCTATACCAGAACAAGAGAGTTTACAGTACAAAATAAACATTTGAAGTTTGGATTTTGTGGATTTTTCATCAACACATGAAAGACTTGATGCAATACTGACCAAATATACATTGATGGAGGTGTTCTTCTTTTAGCCTGCTCCAAAAATCATGATTGGTTTGCAATACAAAAAAACAGAGCACTTCTTAAATCATAGAATCATAGAATACCACATTGGAAGGGAACCTTGAGGATTATCTTGTCCAGCCTTTCTTGGCAAAAGGATGGTCTAGACAAGTTGGTCTTGCACTCTGTTTAGCTGAATCTTAAACTGTTCAACGCTGGGAAATCCACCACTTCCCTGGGGAGATTATTCCAATGGTTGATTGTTCTCACTGGGAAAAATTTTCCTCTTGTGTCTTATAGGAATCTCTCCAGGAGTAATTTGTACTCATTAACCCTCATCTTCTCCATGGAACCTTGTGAAAATGGAGTTTTCATCTTCTTTGTAGCCACCCTTTAAATACTGGAATATGGTGATAAGGTCTCCCCTAAGCCTTCTTTTCTCAAGGCTGAACAAACCCAGTTCTCTTAGCCTTTTCTCATATGGTAAACTTCCCCATCCCTTGATCATGTTTGTGGCCCTTCTCTAGCCTGTCCACATATTTCTTTGTCCAGCAGGGACCAAAACTAAACACAGTATTCCAAGTGTGTCCAGACAAGCACTGAGTAGAGTGGGATAATGACTTCTTTACCTCTGCTGGTGATGCCCTTGTTGATGCAAACCAGCATCCTGTTGGCTTCCTTTGCTGCAGCAGCACACTGCTCACTCAGATTGAGCTGCTTGTCCACCAGGACCCCCAAGTCCCCTTTCGCAGTGCTGGTCCACAGCCCAGTAGATCCCAGCCTGTGTGGCAAACTTTGTCAGAGTGCACTTGATCCCGTATTTCAGATCAATTATGGAGATATTAAACAGTGTTGGGCCCAATACTGATCCCTGGAGAACCCCACTTGTGACAGGTTGCCCATTTAAAAGGAACTATTTACCACCACCCTCTGGATGCTGCCTGTCAGCCACTTCCCCATCCACCACACAGGTCACATCAGTTTCTCTAGGAGAGGGCTCTGGGAAAGCATATCAAAAGCCTTTGAGAAATACAGGTAGACAATGTCCACTGCTCACCCCACATCAACTGGGCAGGTTACTTTGTTGTTGAAGGTGATCAAGTTTGTCAAGTATGACTTGCCCCTGGTAAATCCATACTTGCTTTTCCCAATCACATTTCATCTGACTTATGATAGCCCACAGGAGAATTTGTTTCATAACTTTTCCAGGGACTGAAGTAAGACTAATGGGCCTGTAATTTCCTGGATCCTCCTTTAAGCCTTCTTGTAGGTGCAGCCTTCTTCCAGTCTTCTGGGATGTTCCCCAGACTCCATGACTTCTCAAAGATTACGGAGAATGGCCTCACAACGATGTCAGCCAGCCCTCTTACCTTTGTGTAGGTACTGTCAGGGTCCATCAGTTCGTAGGGGTTGAAGCTCCCCTTGGTTGACAAACCAACTCTTCCTTCACTGATTGTAGGTTTGTGTTTGCATCAACTTGGATTTTTGTTCCCAAGGCCTGGGCCCCAACAGTGCTAGTAAAGACAGTGGTGAAGAAAGTGTTGACAATCTCTTCCTTTTTATTGTTGTTGGTGACTAATTAATCTCTCCTGTTTAACAGTGGGCCAATATTTTCTTTCTCTTTTTACTTGTTGTTTACATACCTGAAGAGCCCTTTCTTGTGGTTTTTGACATTTCTGGGAAATTTCAATTTGATCTGAGATTTTGCTTTTCTAACTGCATCTCTGCACACCCTGGAAATGCCCTTGTACTTTTCAGTTGGTATTTGTCTGCCTTTCCATTGCTTCTCTTTTGGTTTTGAGCAGACTCAGAAGCTGTCAGTTAAGCCAAGGGGGCTATTGCTCTGCCTCCTTCCCTTACCTTTAAAGGGTAATGAACTGGTTTTGAACTTCCATGTTTCTCAGGAGAAAAATGCTAACACAGAGAAAAGTTTGCAATTGGTACACTGTGGCCTACCATTTACTTTTACCAGTTCCCTTTTCTGGCAGCCAGATCTTCCTATAGCATCAGTTCCATGGTGAAATGTGCTAATTCTCACAGAGATTTTCCCTTTAAAGAAAAAAAATTTAGGACATCCAATCCTGGGCTTTAGGAATCAAGCATCATCAGAATAGGCTTATCCAGATGGCATCTCTGGTTCCAGGGCAGTCCACTTGCCAGATTCATGTTCAGAAGAGTCTCAAGAAATTGTGATATCCACAGCATCTTCTAAGCAGAGGTGGGAGGAGGTTTCTATCCTAGCTTTGGTTTGTCAACGGCTCATCAAAAGAGATGTATGTCTTCTGGATCTGCGGTAAACATGCACATTAACAGAGCTCTTCCGTGTTTCCTGCTGAAAGGAAAAAAATGTCTTCTTTTTCTTCAAGAGAATACTTGATTCCCAAGCTGCTTCTGCTTAAAAATCAGAGAAGCTACAGCTTATTTTCCAGGAGCAAGAGACAGATACGACTGAAACAAAATGTAAATAACCAAAATCTCTCACTCCTTCTTAGGTTCTGAATGACAAAGTGAACTCAGTTTTCAATAACCAAGTAATACAGTGTGTGAGGGCAGTGCCTCACCTCTCCCTGGCTGCATCCTCCACTCATACCTACTGTCAGCCTTAACTTCACCTAGTCCGAGCTTCTTTGCACAGAAATCTCACAGGAAACTCTTCGCTGCCCAACATTTTCAGTCTTCCCATTGGATCTCTGTTAGTTCAGAGTGGGAAGGGATACTATAGAGCATAGGAGTTATAACTTCACTTATCAATAATCTCATAGGCAAAGATTCAGAGTAAGCCATTCACATTATTAAAATCACAGAAATAAGGTAATACTTTTATGAATTAGATGCAGATTAAAAGGCAGAACTGTTAGATTTTCCCCATGACAAAAGGTTAGTAGTAGGGTGCCAGAAGGTACAGTACTAAGTACTCCTATTGCGTGTCATATATTGAGCAGTTACTTATAAAAGGGGGAGTGAACAATGAGATGGCAGATATTGCAGGTGACATGAAAGCATATCAGTAGCTGGAATTCAGATCCATACCTAGCTCTCCTAAGAAATTCCCCTGATCCACTGCATTTTTTATCACAGCAGATTCCTTTAGTCCTTTTCAGTGTATTCATGAATGTAACTTGCACAATACAATATCCCAGCAACCTTATGCTTTCCATTCTGCTGAGTGAGGTTTATAGCTTTTCATCTTCCTTTTCAGTCTTGGGCTGACTTGAAAGACTGAATCCATGTCCCAGCCTGCAGACTGGAAGCACCTAATTAGTATGCAGGGCAGGTACTGAGGGAGGCTGTCTCTATGCGACAGCTCTCAATCCACTGCTCTGATTATTATGGCTCATAGAAAAGAGAGTCCAAGGGAAATGGAAAAAAAAGTGAAAGAAAAAAAAATACCACCCTTTCAAACTGAAGGAAAAAAAAATATATTAAAAAATGGTATAAAGTATCTGGAAATATCAACTAAGAGAGTGTATCTGCCTCTTACCTCTCTGTTAGTAGCCAGTCATTCCCCCAGTTAATTTAAAAGCAAGTATCTGTTAAAGATTGTCACAAGGGAAGAAGTCAAACCTCAAATACAAATTACCTGTTGAATTTATTATAGAGTCTTTTAAGGGAGAGCTTATGACTTTAATAAGAAAAGCATCATAGCACCAAGTAAAAATCCACATTGCTGCCATTTTTTTGTCTTCTGCTTGGGCAGATAGGAAATCTAAGCCTATTGTAAATGTCTGCTTTTGCTCACAGGGGAAAGAACAAGAAAGTTATGTATTATTATGATTTATCTGTTTTGTTTTAGCAATGTATGAAATGAGGGGTAAAAAATACTACCTTTGCCTGTTGTCATTCATCCTGATGATAGAAAAATATTTCATAGATAATCAGATCCTCTCCTTTTTTTCAAGTTACATATATCCCAGGTGGTTGCGTGTTCATGGCTAAAATACTGCCACTTCTGGGTAGGAATATTGTGACTGTTTAACAATGGATTGTTATACTCCACAATTGTTTTAGGACTGAAAATTACAAGTTATTACAACTAATTTCTTCTTAAAATGAGACTTTAGGGGTCACCTTTTATATGGTGATTACCTTACCTTGTGCTAGAGCTCGTCTTACCCTCTGAGCCAATGCTGAGAGCATTTAACAATGAAACCTTTGGTGTCTTGAGTTTGGTTTGCTTAAGAAGGTTGAATTGCACCATCCTCTTCCTCTCTGGGAGCCTGCCCTAACAGTTAACAAACTGGTTGAAGTAGGGCAGTGTTTTTCTTCCTGTTGGCTCTATGCCTTTGTGGTGAAAGGAGCACAGGATTTATGGTTCCAGAAGAATGGCAGACAAGAAGGGGCAGGACTTGCTAACCTGGTACTCCGAGTTCTCACCTTGAAGACTGGAGTCCTGAGTTCAACAGCATTTCACAGTTTTCTCCCATTATGCATCTTTGTGCAGCTCACCACTAATCCTTTTGGAGATTCCGATTGGGGCATTTAGTTTTCTTCTGGCACAGTACAGGAAGCTAAGGTACCTAATCCTTGAGGGTCAGGCAACTAAAATGAGCTGTTTCAATTTGTATATTTTTTATATGAATGCAGGGGGTTATTTTTAAAAATGCCCATTTTATCAGAAGAGGAACCCAGAATTTTAATCTTGGAAAACTTACCGTGATAATCAATGAACAGCTAGTCTGTTCAATAGTGAGTAAGATGAAAACACCGTGGAAGAAATTGTGAAGTCAAACTTCAGATGACCAATTCAAGATCAATTGTAATGTCAGTAACATTTCCAAGCTTCAAGAAGTGCTGGGTTATAACATTCATCAATCATGTATAAGCCATAATTATCAGTTTAATTATTTGCATGCAGACTTATGCAAAATCAATAATCACCACTGTAAGTGAAAGCTGTAATTCCATCATGAAGAAGTGACACCAAAAATGGTGGAAATGAAGCCCAAGTCACTACATGTCAGAGCTGAACTTTCCTGGGTTTAAGCTGCTGTGTACATGGTATAAATATAACCTAGCTTCTGCATTTTTTTCCTATTGTGAATTTAGAGTTTATTTAACAGTCCAGCTTCTGTTTGTGATGAAGCTGATTGTTTACATAGCACAATAATTACAATTTCTTGCTAATTTTGATGGGACTAAAACGCTGTCACCTGACGCTAAGGGGACAGACATTCTTTTAGGGACCCTTGGCAGAATGAGGACAGCACTAAGTAGTAGTTACAATTAAAACTTTTCTTAAGGGGATATTATGACTAATAGAACACAGAATTTATTAGAATTGCACAGGATTTCTACAAGATGAATCAATGTAGTACAATTTATAAATAGCTTAACACAGAATTTATAATAAAACTTATGATTTTTAATCACCGAGACCCGTTGCAGATCAGATCAGATCTTAATACACATTTTGCTGTACCAATATAACTATCATAGTCTAGACTCAAAAATCACATAAGGGATCCAAATCACTTACTCAGTCCTCTGAGGAAGCAAACAATGGTGGAGGCATTCCTGGCCATGGGGAGATCACAGTTCTCACTGTCCATCAGCAGTTCTGATTCAAGTTCCCCGCTTAGGACTTGTGACTGCTTGATTTTGTAGACAGTGCTCTGTGTGCTGTTAGGCTTCCCCATCCTGTGATGGGGTCATCAACTGGGCCTGGTTGGCTGGGTGCCTGGGACCTTCCAGGTTGGTAAGGAAGGAAGTAATCATCCTGATGCCCAGGAATCTTGACACTGGCAGGGAGGGGAAGAAGAAATCTGTTTGCTTTGTGTTAGACCTTCAGGGCCTGATAATGAGGGGAAAGGGAACTCATACATGAGTCATGCTGTCACAGAGAATGACTTTGCCTTATAAAATGGTGCTAGTTATGCTAACCATATTATCGGGAGTCTTAAGCAGAGTGTACCAGTCACACACTCCTAGAAACACGAAGTCATTTTCTATCTCTGAGATAAACACAGACAAGGAAAAGGCCTAAATTCACCCATCGTGAAGCACCTTTGATGATGAGAAGACTTGCATCACTCATGAAACTAGATTTTATTTTTGAAAATATTTACACAGTACATGAATGGGTGATAAAACATCAGCATCATTGTCCTTATTTTTAGGCTGCAGTTCTTCAGTGCAACAATTAAGTATGCATCCTCTGCTAAGCACATGGTAAATAATGCAGCTGATTTCCTGGGACCTGATTGTACCCACAGTTTTAACCATGTTGCTCATCTTGTGCTTTTGTGAACAACAGGAAAAGAATTAATTAAGATTTCATGGCAGTGTGAATTTTAGCATTTTAAATTTTGAAGTGTTTGACTTTGGAACCATAATATTCTTTTAATATAATAGCTTTATGTGTAATTTCCTGTGTTAATTCCATCATGTGGAACCACATTAAGTCTCATATGGACCATTAGTAGATCTGGAACTTATATATGCGTGTGCGGACCTCTGCCATTTGAGCTAACTGACCTTAAAAACAGGCAGCTATCCTTTATGAGAATCAGCCTCTAAAGGAAAATGAGACAAGCGCTTTGCAATGGGATTTCATGGCTATTTGCTGACAGCTGAGGAACAATGGGACAAAGGAAGCCATGTCCTAGTAGTGTATGTGCCTAATGGCTACAGACCCTCTGCTTTAACCCTCTTAAGTCTTTCTCCTGTATCTGGAAAAGGATCTCCCTGTCAGCTCAGCTCAGCCCAGCCTTTAGTAAAATGTGCTCAGTATGGATGAAACTGTGGACAAATTTACATACTAACCTCTAATATGTACTGAGTGTACTCAGCTAGCCAGTAGCCTTTATTATGTCAGGTTGTTTTCCACCTTACCAGCACAAATTACATAGGGAACATTGAAAAATTTCTCTCTATCAGCACTAGTCTGGCATTTGGTCTGTTCTTCTGAAGCATCAAGGTACCAAACCTTTTGAAAACAAGTGTAAGAATTTTTTAGCATTGACAAAACAATATAATTTTCTGTAAGTTATTAATCAGAAAAGACAGACACATCTATGCTGACACTGTAAAATGTATCTCCCTGTAGCAGATGGCACAGAAAATTTAAATTCAAATTATTAAAGTTTGACAGTTACAAGCAACTAAACCAAGGCCTTATAATGTCAAGCGTTAGGTAACTAACACTCTGTTATACCAGCTCTTGACAAATGCAAAACTTTCCCAGTAAGATCTGAGAACTTAGTAGGGAGGATGCACGTAGATGGATACACAGAACTTAGAAAGTGCAACTGATTAGAAACAACCCTGACATAAATCAGCTTTGTTTCACTGCCAATGTTTAGGGAAATCAATAAAAACCTAAACAGACTAATTGTTGAAAAATAATGTTTTAAAGGGCTTTTGGATTTGGTATAATAGATTTTGTTAGCAAGGGTGTTCAAAACATAAAAATTTATCTTGATCATCTCCTTTCAGCATTTTTAGTCACTACAAACTGTGACAGTTGTGAAGTCCTTTGTATGAAACATAGGCCCATAACAAAGCAATTTACTTATTTTGGTAGTTGGCTGGAAAAAAATCTTCATATGCCAAATATAAAATTGAATCATTTTATCTTGCAGTTTCCATCAGTTTCTGTCTTCTGTAGTGAACTACCATTTATGTAGTGCTGTTGATCATTAAGTCTTTTATTGTCAGTTTATTCAAAGACACTAAAACAAGTGAATTTTAAAAATAGATAAAATGGCAGCTCCTTTATACTGTAAAAAGCTGTTTGGAATCTCTGTTGCAGTGCACAGTATTATTACCCATATTAGGTGGGATTTTCAAAAGTTCTAAATTTTGATCAAAATACTAATTTGTGTTCTGTCTTTGATCAGAAGTTCTAATTTAATACAGTTAGCATATATTCCCTCTAATTAGAAATAGAATTGATTTTCTAATTGTATCAACACTGGACTATTTCAATCAGAAATTGATGATCTTTGAGTTAATGTGACAGTTTTTTGAAGATAAAAATCTGGACATTTATTAATATTTTTGAGAAGTTTTGGGTTTAACCAGAGATATTCAGGTTTACCTGACCAAGGCAACAGCATAGTTTACCTGACTATGCTAAAACTAGAGATGCCCTGTTCTATTTTGTGTGTATCTGTATACTATGCACCCCTGTTTCATGCTGATGTCCTCCTCCCTCATCCATCTTTACAAAATACAAGCTTAATTTACGCTGAGCTTTTCTACTAAAGGGGGAACTAAATAGATCTTGGGGCAGGAAAAACTTGCTTTGGTTTATAGGCAAACAGTACAGATTCAACCTGTGCTAGACATTATCACGTTTCAGGTCTCCAGAGATATCCTGACAAGTGTTCTGGCCTTGCTAGTCCAGACACTTCCCTGCAAACTTGGTGTCTTGCTGGTGGACAGTGAGAAGCAGGAACTGATAGAAGAGATAGCAAAATGTAAAGGTATTTCTGTCCATTTTTATCATGTTAATATCTCTCTACATGACCCTCAAACTTTCTGCTATATTGTCATTAGTGCCCAAATCCTCAATGACTTTGTTTGCCAAGAATAAGTAGTTTTTTGCTTTGCTTGGGCTTTTTTTTTTTTTTTTTTTTTTTTTTTTTTTTTTTTTTTGCGAAGTAATGAGCTACAATAATGTGTTCTCTTACGATTTTCAGAATTTTTAGGTGCTGGCACTTTATATATGTTGTGTTCCCCTCACCTTCCTGGGCCTTCGTGTTTGTGCTGAAATAGGCATCCTGTGTAGAGGGGGAAACTCCCTACAGTGCCCAGAGAGGCACTGTACTGACAGGAGAGAAGCTTTTCTAGCAGAGTAAGAGGGAGCTCCTACCAAATGCACATAACCCAGTGACTGAAAAATCACACTAACAAACCTTTGCCTTCCTTTTTTGGGGCCTAAAGCCCATGGACATTCCTGGGGAATAAGAATCAGTCATGAGGGGCTGAAGGACTGGGTCATGAGGGAAAACGAGGGGTGAAAGTAGGGGCTAAGAGAAATAGGGAAGAGAAATGACCACTGGTAGTGGCCATGTACTCGCATATTTGCACTTTTGGAACATACTGTGAATTTCTAAAATAAACTCTGATGGTTTCTCAGACTTGTCTCCCCATCAAGAAGCTAGACTCACTCCCTACACTGATGTTAGCTTTTGAGATGTTGCTATGTAGGACTCTATCTGCAGCATCCATTCTGAATGGAAAAGCTCTCATGGGTCCCCAAACAGAAGTTTTGGAGGATGTGGAAGCCTTGATGAGTTGATTGAAAGCTCATTTATCCTCTACCCATCAGGAATTTCGTGCTTGATGAAATACTTACGTTTGCCACCCTGTCTGGTAGGACAGCATGACCAGGAGAGCATAAATAACACTGATAGATAGCACTGATCAAAATGTAATCAATATCCTAATGCAGAAAACACAGGAGTGTCATGTTCAGTGGGTACACTGTGTCATGATGTCCTTGTACTCGGCAAGGTTCTGTAGGTCAGGAAGTGAAATCCCTTCTGCATAACTTTGTCAAAGGCCGTCTGTGCCAGGCACAATTACCTAATCCCTTGGCCCCTTTCCCTCTGAGCATACTTTCTGGGAAACTGCCTTATGATCTCAGGGCAACAGTGTTGCACACCATTTGGCTATGGTGGACCTAAGGCACATCTGAGCTGGCCAGCTGATGATTAACTTTTTTATCACTGCAAAGCTGGTTCCTGGAGTCAGGAATGTTCAGGCTTTGTGAAGCATGTTACAGTGGTTATCAACATGAAGATAAAGCCCATCGTGCTGCTGGGCAGGCTCCAATTGTTTGCACAGAGTGACTCCTTATCTAAAGTGATGGAGTCTCTGCTTATCCTCCTTCTGTAGAATATGAAGCAGTCCTCCTATTGCATGCTCATCTTCCTCTCTCTTCCAATATTTGCTGGAGAAGAAATCTGTATATGACTGGCTCTGCTATAGGAGTGAGCTGGTGATGAATAGCAGAGGTGGCCTGTTCTAAACAGAATGCTTTCCCTTTGTCTAGGGTGAGGGAGAGGCCTGTAGCCCCATATTCTGGTCATTGAGAACCATTGTGTCCCATCCCATTATATACAAGTTAGTTCTTCAAAGTCTGATCCCATCCAAACCAATAACTGCAGCAGCAGAAGTTGCAGCGAGAGGCATCATGTGCAGGTGTCAAAGTTGCAAAGCAGAAGCTGATGGACAGTGATGGCTGAAGTCCTGTTTATATACTCAGGCTATGTGTGAGGCCAATGAATCAAAGTGGAACACATGCTGCAGCGATTGGTGCTCCCAGGAGGCAGAACCAGAGCGTGGCTCTTCTGCTGGTGTTCTTACCTGCTCATTCAGTGCATGCTCAGGGAGTGTGAGCACAACTTGTCTTCTCAAAAGGCCCTCAGGCTGGAATAGTGTGTGCAGCCCATGTCACATGACTCAGGTATAGAAAATGACATGCCTAACAAAGATGTAAATAGATTATCTCTTTTCCCAGTGTAGCCAATGGCAATGGAAGCAGAGAAAAATAAATTATGAGTTAAAAAAGCCTCCACATGCCGAATATTCTACTACTTTTTTAAAGGTGAAGATGTTATGGTACTCATAATTACAAGTGGTGACAATATATTACTACATATGTGTGTCTCTGTTTTTGCTTGTGAGAGACAAACTGAGTACTATTCAACATCTAATTACTCAAAATCTTTAATGCCATACTAAGATAGAGCAGTAGGAATTTGTGTGAATTGGGCAAAAAGAAGGACACATGCTAAGGTTTTAGGATGTAATCTTTGCTGACGCAGAATAGGTGACATTCGTTTTTCTCCCCTATCCTGTGCCAGAGGCGTTTTGCTGGCAAAGGGAAGTCTTTTAAAAGAGGTCCTGCTTTATCATAGCCAAAACTGGTCACCCTTAATGCCTAAAATTTAAAACCACATACATTTGTATGGCAAAACAAAGCAAAGCAAAAATTACAGCAAACTCTAAAGTAAAAGTACATGTTTTACAAGTCTTAAATACTCTACATTTAAATAGGCAAAGGAAGGAATTGATGTAGAGTGTTGATAAAGCTATTGGAAAAACATCATTAGTTCTTAATTTTTTAGGATGTGCACAAGGGTTCTGAATCCATAATTTTGTGAACCTTTTAATCTTTTAAATACATCTTCCTTAGGCCCAGATTCAGCAAAACATTTAAATACAGACATGTAATTATGTATATACTAACTGCCCAAGATTTGATTAGGTCATAGAGGAGCCAAATGCTCACCAAAGACACTATTTATGGAAAGGACTTGGGAAACCATAACTTCCTGCATTGCATAAACTTCCTGAGTCAAAAGACTAGAAACTGAGATAGGTTTGTCTCATGTTCATGCAGTATACAAGGTCTGCTAATGCACAGCATCTGGCTCAGAAAGGCTGACTTAAATGGAGGCACAGCACAGGGCCATTATAAGTGCATCTCATGTAAGTGCAGGAGCTGGAGGGATGATGGAGTAGCCCTGGAAATAGGATCTGTACTGCTAGGACTCCTGGCTGGCTGCAGCACAGAGACAACCTGTGACTGACTGGCTGTCGTTATCTGAGCAGCAAGTTTGGCTGAAAAAGGAGCCATCCATGTTCTGGAAAGTTCCCTTCCTACTTTTCTATGAGCTCTGTGGAGCTTTGCCAGCAGGAGCTGTGCTGGGCAGGCTGAGAAATTCTTCCTTGTTTTCTTTTGTTTAAATATAGTAAGAATTAAAGTGGAATCAAAGTGGACCGACCTGCAAAGCTGTCAAATCCACATGAAACTGACAATCTGGCAGGCACCTGGCCATAGCTGTAGTTATGGTAGATCTCATGGTATGCTGCATTCTTACTGTCTTGGCCAAAATTCAACATGCTTTTCTGCTTCCTTCAAGCTCTTCCCTCCACTTTCAATAACAAGTTGAAGTTTTCTTCATCTCCTAGCCTGAGCTTGGGCACTGCTGCTTGCAGGATGCCCCAGGAGATGATAAAATGATAGGAAACTATGTGACTCATATGTACATACCTGTGGGTGTGACTTACCCCTCTGAGGACCTGCACAGTGCTTAAATACAACTTTTGTACTTTTGCTCTAGGAAAGCTGAAGGAGATTAAAGCTGAAATGGTGTTAGTGAGTCTCCATAGAGTGGACAGAAATGGACACCGTGTAAGCAGAATTTTCTTCTGACTCAGTCTACAGAGTTGATCTAGCTCACAAAAAAACATGCATTGCAACATTTTAAGAAGTACAGCAAAACCCATCTCTGCATTCTTGGGTGCTTCTGTGAGGTCCAAAGGGCAAACTTGCTTCAGCATAACCCAGTTGTTTGCTTTGGAATCTCAAAGATTAAAGGTGTCTTTAAGTGTCGGTAATTCTCAGGGTTATTGTTAAATATTTCCTTTTATTATCTGCATAATAGCAGCTAGAGATTGAAAAAAAAAAAAAAAAAAAGGTAAGTTCTCAAATGCACCCTCACTGTTTCCTGTCTGTGAGCACAGGAATGTTCTGTGCGTGAGGAGACTCCGACTCACATGTCCCAGGAGAGCAGCCTGCAGACTGCAAGCTGTTTTGAAGGCAGGCACTCTCCACCCTTCCTATTGAAACTGTGCCATGCTGCAGAAAGTAATTTAAGTTCACTGGGCCAGAGAGAGAGAAGGAGAGTCACAGAGAGCAGAGAAAGCATAAGAGAAAGCATGACTGTACTGGTTAAGGCACCCATCTGGCAGAGAGAGGCTTAGATTCCCTTCCCAGCTTTCAAATCTGTTTCTTAAATATTTCATATAAATAGTCACTGTATAAAATGCAGAAACAGATGTTTTGGATACCATACTCAGAGGTGCCTAATTTTTCCCATGCCCTATATAGGAAATCTGAACACGATTCAGAACAAGAGGTTCTGAACTCCCCTTTAGGAATCAGTACCTTTCACTTTGGCACTGCAGGGCTGAAGTGCTGGTAACTAATTCCCATATTGGGCCTGATCTTCAGGCTGTCACCTCAAAAGTCTGTTTCAGAGATACACCTTCTACATCATATTTCCTTTTCCAGTGTATTCGGCACTGATTATTTTTTTTCTATTCCTTATTTCAATGCTCCATTATTCTTTTGGGTCTTCCAAATAGCTTTAAAATTAAAAGCTTCAAAAATCAAGCCAGACTTTATCTTTAACTTGGGTACATTTTTTGTTTTGACCTGCTACAGAATGCAGCCATTTTCCCATTACAGAAGCTTGACTACGCCTATTTTCAGATAACAAGCTAGATTGGAGTTGTTTTTCTAATCAGAAACATTTGTGATACAGTTTTATGCATTTCCCCAAAAGTCTGCCTGGATTGGAATAAACACACACCTTCCAGATGAAGTTTTGGATTATATTTGGAGAAAAACTGACTTTGGAAAATGTTTGAGGAAAATCACAGGAATCTTCCCCCCCCC
Organism: Pyrocephalus nanus; assembly: GCA_038380795.1. NCBI lineage: Eukaryota > Metazoa > Chordata > Aves > Passeriformes > Tyrannidae > Pyrocephalus > Pyrocephalus nanus. The sequence continues at coordinate 41,229,888 of CM076265.1, read as the reverse complement.
CCCCCTTTTTTTTTTTTTTTTTTTCAGTGATTTCCTTAAACCTGACTTGTTAGGAAGGAATATATGTGCAGTTCTTCATGAGCAGAGGTGTCTCACTGATGTGAAGGACATTGGTAAGTGGGCTGTGGTGGTGACACAAGTTGCAGGACAGCAGTGAGGGCCAGAAGGGGCGGACTGATTTTCAAATACAGTGTCTTATTTAAGAAATGAGGTTTTATTTCTGACAAATCAAGGAATGAGATAAATTTGTAAAAAACTATTTATAATTTGGAATGTGAGTCAATAGTGTTGGATTGTAGGCTTAGAGGTCAGCCTCTTTCAGATCTCTAAATACCTTGACAATCCTGTTTTTAACAGAGGAAAAACAGTGTGGGCTAGTGCTGTGAGTTACCAAGTTTGTCGGTTTCACCTGCTTTCTGGTGGATAGCTGTGTGTGTCTGACAGGTTTGTAGACAAGACGGCTTCTAGGTGGGATTAGTAAATGGGAACAGACAACAGACCAAATGTTTCAATTTACAGGGATGTCTAGTGGGGAATTTCAAGACAATTCCCAAACGCTGGGACCTAATTTTCCCAGGGAGCTTTGGGAAAGAGCATTCAGTGCCCTTCAGAATCACCATGCCCTGATACAGCGACCTGAATGTGTGCTGCCAGCCTAGAGCAGGGTTACGCTTTGCTGGCCCAGTGCTGTGAGGTGTCTCATCACACTCTCCTTTGCTCGAATTGTTTCAGTGGTGGTGACAGAAGTTTCATCAAATTGTAGAAACTGACCTTGGACTGGTGTTTCAGGGAGCATTTTTGAGGTGGTAAGAAGAGCACAGGAAGAACTGGCTATAGAAGAGTTCTCTGTAGTGCCAGAGCAGTCTCTCTTTTGGCCAGGCTGCAGCATCTCATCTGATCTCTGGCCTTGCCAAGACAGAGAGGAAAGAATTTGACTTCAGTAGTTCAGAAATTACACAGGTGCCAGTATGTCCTTTCCAGCCTCTGTTCTGGAAGCAACTCCTCCATCTCCAGTTACATATGAGCACTGTAACATGCTTTATTACTTTTTCAAGCTGCAGCTTATTTCCCAGGTTCATTTGTATAATTTTCCTGGATTGAACTGGATTCCAAACATAACAGTATGTTGGCTTTAGCCCCATTCAGCATTCAGCTTGAGAAGAAATTATAGGCATGGGCAGTGAAAGAGGACAGGATGGGAACTTGTTTTGGTTACAAGATCTAGGCAAACAACTAGGTAGTTTTTTGAACATTTGTACTATAAAAAGTATGATAGGGAAAGGTAACTCACAATCGATGTGGTTCTAGAGGTCTGAAATCCTGTCAGAGGAAAGGATGGAAATAAGGAGAATATGTTTCCAGGTGCATTTCAAAGCCTCCATTATCACACATGGATGGTGACATTTTAATTGGATATTTGAAGATGCCTGGAGTCAGAAAGAAATGGCACTGAGAATGTTTTTATTTTCTACTATATACAGGGATGCAAGACAAGCATTATTTGAAGCTGTACCAGGTAGACCGAGTTTTATGTTATTTCATCTCAAAACAAAAGCCAAATCATGATCTGAAGAAAGCTACTCTGGAGGAGGAGACAGTAGCTCTTTCACTGCACAATAGATCAACACCATAAAACAGGACAGAGACCAAAGACCTCTCCTTATCCTGCATAAACACAAACAGTTTAAGAACAGAATATAGATAACTAGCTTTGCATTTTACAGATACACTAAATTTGATACTTACTTCCAGATGTGGTAAATGTCCTAGGAACATTAAAAAAAAATCAGATATCCAATTGGTTAATTTTATTTCTCAGTTTAAGGGCTCCACATCCAACAGCACAGGCACAACTTCAAGATTTTCACTGAAAGTGAGGAATTTTAACAAGCCTTTCTGGATTCCAAGTTTGCCTTAGTTTTTTATCAAAGGGCTGACCAGAGTTTATGCTACTTATCCTGTAAACCATAATAATAACAAATGGGGAAGATAGTGGGGATTTATATAGCTTTATATTTAATGTAGGGAGTTTCTAGAAGGAGTTTGTAAATAGGGACTATTGCCCAGGCTCCAAGCTTTGGCCAAGCAGGTCTTGGCAGGCTTCAGAGAGGGTGGTGAAAATGCAGCTTTAAGCCATCCTTGCATCATCCTGGGGCTGGTCTCCCTGCCAGTGTGTTCCCTTGTGTAAACCGTAACACCAGCAGAGCTACTGAATTTTGCACTGGCTACCACTGGACACAAGAAACTAGTCAGGTAAATAGAGATCCATGAGAACTAGGCTCGGCTCAGCCATTTTTAAAACTGTATGTCTTTCACAAGGACTCAGGAAAGGAAGAGCCATTGCAGTCCTTGCAGTGGCTGCTCACCAGCTGAGGCTTTGTCGTATCTGCACTGGCTGATGCGCAAGTAGCTGGCTGAGCTGCCTTGCAGACTCCATTGCACTGATAATGTGGCAAAAAACCAGCTTTCAGTGTCTGGAGGATCTGGCCCGTATGTCTGTGTGTGCATATGCAGATGTGTGTGATGTCAGTAAATGTCCCCCACTCCCTGCAAAGGTCACTCTGACTGAAATTTTTCATTTGCTTCAGAATAAAGCAACCTCAAGAATGTAATGAAGGAAATGAGGTCTGAAATTTGTTTCCTAACATCCATGAATTGCAGCACTGAGCTAAGGGGAAAGCATTCAAATCCCTCTCTGCCCTCTTGGATAGGAATCTGTTTGTAGCTTCATAATAATCAGCAGACATCAGTGTCTGCTGCAACTGAGTATTTTTGGTATCTAATTGGCACTTAGATACCAATGTGATAGGAGCTTTAGAAATAGCTAAAGCAGATAAGTATTGCTTCTTTTCCTGTGTGTATGTCTGTATCGTCTGTGTGAAGCTGTGTATTAATGTGAAAAATTCCCTGTTGATTTTAATGGGATGCATCTCTCTGCAGAGAATTTGATTCATTCAAAGCTGCAGTAATGTATAGAAGTGATAATTTTTTTTCCTTGTGCTGCGAACATCTAGAACAAATTCCTGAAGTATTATTTGTGCAGAAACTGTGAATGCTCCCAGCTTGCAAATGAAGTCAAACCCTTGTTAATGTTTACAGTAAAACAGCTGTTCTCAGCATCTTTCCCTGAGCCTCAGCTACTTTAGCTCTACCATACTCAGCCTTACATCATAGCAGCTGCAATAATAAGAGGCTGAAAGAGGTCAGAAGCAGCCAGTCCTGCTAAACCACACCTTTGTTTAAAAGAGATTCTGGATTGTAAAATATCTCAATTGCTAAATATTTCAGCCTGACTGGACTCCAAGCACGGGTAAGGTCTTCAAAGACCTGGCTCACCAAAAGCACATAGGCACTGTGAGCACAGAGTAAAGCAGAACACAGGCTCTTTATACATTTTCCTGGGAAAGTTTCTATAGATTCAGACTGGGAAATGTTCCAAGGCTTCACAGAACTAAAGATAACAGTAATAAAAAAATGGACTTGAGCGCACTGACTTTTAAAAAGAAATAGCTGAGCCTATTACAGTTGCATGGCAAAGCCTTGATAATTTGTGCAGCAAGACTTTGCTAATTTTCACAAATAAAAGAAAGATCACTACAGATTACTAAATTTTAAGAATTAGCAGGTATGTAAACAAACAGCATTCTAAGAAAAGAAAAAAGCATCCACATGTAGGTTGTTTTAAAGACTATAATTTCTTTGTAAATATTTATGATTGCTCAAACAATAAATGCTACTGGATATGTTTTGTAAATATAATTAGGTGCTAGCAGAATATAAAATAGACCATTGCCTTTCTCAGTCTTATTTTCAGAAGAGAGAGGCAATAATTTTTCTGCTAAGTATAATATGGTCTATTGAGTTTCTGCAGTGTCTACATTGTAGAAATACACAAATAAATAGGAGTTTCAAGTAAATTTAAGAATATTTTAACATTAGATGTCCTACACATGATTTACTGAAATATTTTCTTCTGCTGAGTAGCAGTGGGAGATATGTGGGTTTTAGCACATAAGAGAAAATGTGTTCGTTGCTGCTTTATTACCCTACATAGGTTGGAAAAAAATATGTCATTTTTATTTTACTGAAAATGGAAATTTGAAAATCAAAGTCAGAAGAAAATAAGATTTGTACAGTTGAAAAAAAAATCCAAATAAATTTATAGGTAGAAGGGGTTATTTTAGTAGCATTTTCACAGTTAAAATCAAGTGTGAACATTGCAGTCACATGTCAAATACTACCTGTGACACCAACAGCAACCTTTGCTAATCTTGCCATTCACAGGGCAATGTCACAGACTGTCAGATGATATCACCGATGTCCTAGATTATGGACTGTCACAGCTGGAATGCTTACTGAGTTTAGCAGATTCCACAGCATGTTGCCATCAAAAGGACTTAGTGAGAAATCTCAAATATGCTTTCCAGTATGAGAAAGGGAAAGAAGAAGTAAGCAAAACAGGCCACACAGAAGAATTTGTAGATTTCATTGATACAGGTACTATTAGTTGATACAGATACTTTTAATCCAGGGGGATTAGAGATTTCATTGATACACTGGAAAGACAGTGTACAGAGGGAAACTACTGGGTATAAATTGTAATAAATTGGACTGTAGTTTCAGTTACAACTTATAATGGTGGTGAATTACTTGCCTTGAAACAAATGTTTGAGACCCTCATGATTTCAGAGTGTAGTTGTATGAGGCATTGACCAGCACAGTAAAATACATACCTTTTCTTGAAGAGCACAGATGCTAAATGTACAAGGACTAGGCAGAAGTAATGAGATGTAATACTCAAGCAAATTATTTAAATAAACCATAGGTACATATGGTAGCTCCACGCTTTTATCACAGAATCATGTAGTGCCTGGGGAAGAACCACTGCCCTCAAAAAAGCAAGTTTATGTACCTTCATACATATATATTATGTATACATCTATAATATGTATGTATATATTTTTGTATACATAATCTAACACTGAATGCTTTTAAAATATGCACATATCAATGACATAAACCTTTTGCAACTATGCACTGGAGCTAAATACTTCTTAGCTGTGTGCATTTTTATTTGAGTTTCAGTGGTTCATTCAAAGCATGATCAGTTTGTTTCTTCTGGTATAAGTTGTCACCTGAACCCCTGAATAAAAATATTGTTTCTATTCTGTCACATAGAGAGAATATATTCTAACTCTCTCGCTCTAGGTACAAATGTGTCTGTCACATTTGAAAAGGCAACAGTTAAATACATGTTTCTGCTGTCAGAAATGCAGCAGTTAAACCCTAAAAAATATCTATAGGATTAAGATCCAAGTACTTTACAAGAAATCTATATGCAGTTATCTTTCCACACTTCCTCTCTATCCCCTGTCATAGACTATAGAAGATAATATAAGAAGAGCTCTAGTATGTATGTTATCTCATTCTCTCCATTTTCAAGTAAGTGGAGCAAACAGTTTCACCTTTGTAGATTTGTGGCAAAATAACACACATTCCTCTATGCTAAAGGAATGAAAAAGCAGGACTAAGAATGAGGGCAGAAAGGGAGAGACAGGAGGGTTTTTTAAAAGAGTTTTCTGAATAATCAGGAAATCCAGTGAGACAAACAGAATGTGTAGAGAGCAAGCCAGAATTATCAAATTACCATGACAACCATAGGGAAGAACCCAGAGAGAATCAGGTAAAGAAATTACAGTAGAATTACAGTTAACTACACTCTTTTCTTAATTTAAAAAAATAGTAACAATCCCAAGCAGTCAGGAAAAAAATATTTCCTTGGCCTAGCTCATTATGGTGCAAAGGGTTGTGAAATGTAGCCTTGTTTGTAATTTTGAAATTACTTTGCAAATATATAGAGAGCTTTTATCTCGATTTGCATATGCAGATTGTTTTAACCAGCAGGAGTTGATGTCAGATACAAAACTCAGTATCACAGATGCTTTAAGTTGTTTGAAAACATAAACTAAAAGAGAATTCAGAAAAGGTAAAAGGTGTATGTGTATGCACACATATAGGGTGCATTTCTGTGTTACTACTTAAACATTCTCCCTTGTATGTTTTTCAAATGACTACTTTCTTCATTCAAACCTTTGATTAACCCATTCACAACCAAAAAGCTTTAAAACAATACAGTAAAATACAGTAAAAAATACATGAAATCAAAGTGAAGTGAAACTAAAATAAGTAAGAGTGGTGGTGTTTATTTTAAAAAGCTACAGGCTAGCCATCAAGTGGTTAATCGGATTAATTGTTGAATTCAGTTTGAAATTCTGTTTATTCACTTTTAATGTTTCATTTCATATAATACCATTCACATATATTGGCAAGATGCAAGTATACAATTCTGAAAGGCAGAGACCCATGTTTAGAGAAGGAAGGGGGAATTTGTTCATATGGGGGGTGGTTGATTTTTTTCCTGGTTTTGAACAAAGCTCTCAGACTGCTAACACTCAAGTACATAAATAAAATTCCTCCAATACTTTATCTTTCCTGTTTTATGACACTGTCTGAATGCTCATTGTATTTTATATGTGCCTGCAAACATAGATACATGTCCATATCGATCTTTTTAAATGGTCTTCTGAAGTTTGCTGCATGGTCAGGGAGAGCAGTGATGCACTCCATTGTTCCCCACTATGATGTCATGCTCTGACTTTGCCTTGGTTAAACAGAATTCTGTTTACTGGACTGCAGCAAAATGTCTTTAGGGAATGCAAATTTATCGCTGTAGCGGAGTTGGAAAGAAATAACATGTTAAAAAAAAAGATGACATAGGGAAAATGGTATAAATTCTGGCTAAAATATTGGCCGCCTATATTTTTTTCTACACCTCTGCAGAAGTGGATGTGCACACTCATTTATACACACACTCAAACTGTGCATAGCTTATGTGTTTATTTTAATCTTGGGAACTAGGACAAGCTGAGATTCACTCTCAGGACTTGCATCGTCACTAAGGTCGTTCTTAAACATACAGTCTTACATCACACTGTTCTTTCTTTTTACTCACATTAACCACACACAGAGTCCACAAAACGGGTCTAATCCTGCTAGCCATCCAGTGATGTTAATGATAGCTAAAGGCATTAGGCATGTTACAAGATCCAGTGGTAAATTAATTCATTTCCACCAGCATCAGAAAACTGTATGTGGGCACAGCGAAGGGAAGAAAGGGGCTGGCCTTTTAATTATGTTGGGAGATCCTGAGCTGGAAGAGAAATCTGAAGGGACTGAGTGGGGAGAAGGAGGTCTTTCCTTCTCCCTCCCTCCCTCCCTCCCTCCTGGCCTTCAAAAAACCCCAACCCTGGGGCCAGTCCTTCCCAAATAGGCACAGTTGGCAGGTATGTGTTAATCTTGTTCCCAGCACTTTGGAAGAGCCACCGACAGATGCTCACCCTGTCCTTTCAAACCAGTGCTTCCTGTCCTTCAAGAGTTAACCTTCTCTAGAACATTTATTTCACCATCTCAGGGAAGGGGAAAAAAAAAAAAAAAGAAAAAAAACCCAAAACCCTGCAGAGCTGAGAGGCTGCAGATCACAAGGCCATTCTGATAGCCTCCTGTCCCCATGGCAACAGCAACGGCATTTATCAGTTCCTTATGAGAGCAGGCACAGCAAATCTGCATTGCACATGGCAGCCTTCCAGCCTTTCAAATGAAAGAGCACTTTGAACTGCTGCCAAGTGTGGAAGGAGCAGAGCTGTCAGGACTGCTTAATGCTGGCAGTTTGTACTTGGGAGCCTTTCAGTTCCCAGAATCCTTCAGCCGTGGCAGCCTGCCAAGTACTTAGCGGAAGCTAAAAACTAACCCCCAGACCATTCACTGCAGTGCACTCAAAATTTTCCACATGCACCATGTCACAAGTGCAGACTGTACAATGAAAGCAAACGCCTTCTGCTTGAGATTCTAATTTTATTAATAATCTAGGGAAAAGCAATCAGAGATTAGCTGGCTGACAGCACTACAGTATAGCCACTGTTTATAACTCAGGGTGTGTACGTCAAATGTGTTTCATCCCTTAGACATAGAATCAGCTTGGACAACAAGGGCTGCACAGCCCTAAATCTACATGCAGTACCTGAGTGTGGGGAGATTAGTGTTAGCAGAAGGGAGAGTGTGGCTATTTACAGTGGAGTATTTTTTAGCAATCGTTACCAAATGCACAGCAGTGAGACGTGAAATAGAAAACTAAGAATATTTTTTGTCCTTACCCTCTGCATTTTGCTGACACTGTGAGAATCTCGGAAACTGGCTGATGAATGTAGCAGAGATACATGGCTCTTGGAGGGTTTTCTTTCAATGGAGAGTTTTCATGTGAACTTTTTATTGTTTTGCATTACCCAAAGCACAAGGGCTTCTATTGGCAGAGAAAACAAATTGGCACAGTTCTGCTTGCTTTTTTTTTTTTTTTTTTTTTTTTTTTTTTTTTAATCTGCACTGAGATCAAGGGCAAGGGCTTCATTTTCCAGCACTAGTCATAAGCCTTTAGCACAAATAGAATGAAAATTGTCTGTCGCTCAGGCAGTTGGACAGAGTTCAGGAAAACTATGTCTGGCACTAATTCCAAAGGGAAGGTTTGGTTCAATCCAGCATCATTAATTTCAGTAAACTGTTTTCACTATTCTATATTCCACTGTTCAAGAGCTGTTTATTATCTTCTACTAAATAATGTCTTTTGGAAAAAAGAGTAATGAAAAATACCTGATACTACTTGCATACACATGTATAGTCTCACATGTATGTATACATTGATATGGTATACATGGATCTACTCCCATTTTTTTACTTCTCTGTTTTTCTGAACAATTGCTTCTCACCTCGCCTTCCCGTTACAAAAAACATTTATAATGCCAAATATAAAATAGCAAAAATAGCCCGGAAGGTGCAAAAGAGAGAGAGAGAGATGAAAAAAACCCCGGAGCAAAGACAATCTCCACAAAATCGCGAGTTTCTCCACAAAACAAGGAAATTCTAGTGCCTCTTTTTCAGCTTGCAGCTATCTTTGGCTGCTGCTTGAAAATTTGACTTAATTCACCCAGGCAGTAGCGTCTAAAAGTAATACACCAAGACAGACAATTTTGGCACTTAGTCTCCCTTAAGAATTTTATTAACAGTCTTTTTAAAGCAAGTAAATGATCTTTTTTTTCCTTTTGGTTTCTCCCCATAGCTCATATTGATATGTGCTAATAAAAGAAACTGCTCCTCCTCTCACCATTATCCTCTGTCCATATCATCCTTCTTTCAATAACAATGTTAATCAGCATTTATAACATGGCTTTGGAGAAAAAGTGCTTTTGGTCTTTTCATATGGCCTAGTTACAGAGGTAAAGGAGGTTATGCCATGTGAAATAACTGAAGATAGTGTCAGGGTTTTTTCCTCTTTCTTTCTTCCTCTCTTTCTTCTTTTCTCTTTTTTCTTTTTTCTTTTCTTTTCTTTTTTCTTTTCTTTTCTTTTCTTTTCTTTTCTTTTCTTTTCTTTTCTTTTCTTTTCTTTTCTTTTCTTTTTTCTTTTCTTTTTTCTTTTCCTTTTCTCTTTTCTTTCTTTTTCTTTTTCTTTCTTTTTCTTTTTCTTTTTTCTTTTTTTTTTCTTCTCCTTTTCTTCTTTTTCCTACCCTCCCTCATATTTTGGAAAACACAGCAAAGTTTTGTTCAGTTCTCAAGTGTTATTAATCACTGGTGGAGGCCAAAAGCAGGGATATTTTTCTTGGCAGCACGTTTTGATAAACAATCTGTGTATGGGGTGAAGGGAGGGAGGAGCCTGTCTTGCTGGTAACTAAGCTAATGTTTGGCAGATTCTTAACTGTCACAAAAGTGCAAGTGGCTCTCAGTGGGAATAGCCTTAAAAAATGTACCAATTCAGTTGATTCATTGTTGTTGATTGTTTACTACGTCCAAAGGATGTAAGATGAAAACAGGCCAGGCATAAAGTAAAAATAACAACAGTGGAAGACCAAGCCTCTAAATATCCCAGCCTAAAACATGCTGCCCAGCCTCTAGTCCTCTGCGGAGTGATCAGAATTAATTATAGGTGTCTTATTTTGCACTGTAAGATTTGGCAAAGGTTAATGTACAGAAATCTAGGCTCCCAGGCAGGTTTTCAAACCTCAAAGACAGCTGTAGGAAAATCATTGTGGTGTGGGTCTCAAAGAGGGACCACTCACCGCTTTCTAGGGCAGAAGCAAGAGGCTGGTGTTGCAAGGGGACAGCAGACGTGCCCTCGGCTCCACGTTCCAGCACCAGTGTGGAAGTGGGACCATTAAAAGCGGAGGAAATGATAGGCAACATCCATTAAGAAATGTGTCTGCAAAGGATGGAAGGAAGGAAGGAAGGAAGGAAGAAAGAAAGGAAGGAAGGAAGGAAGGAAGGAAGGAAGGAAGAAAGAAAGGAAGGAAGGAAGGAAGGAAGGAAGGAAGGAAGGAAGGAAGGAAGGAAGGAAGGAAAAGAGTCCTAGGTGGGAAAGCAATAAGCTATGTATGCCAGCAAGGCTCACTACCTGAAGAATGGTAGGAAAAAAAGAGAATTATAATGAGATGAGAACAGAAACGATAAACAGAAACACGTAATTACACTCCTATTCTTTGTAACTGAGTGTTTTGACACTTCCTGGCAGCTCCTAGTAGAAGACAATGGTGTTTAACTTTTAATTTGACAAAATTATGCAACTTCTTCCTGAAGTGTTTGTGTTTTGATTTGCTGAACACACTCGCTTTACCACGGAGTGCTCTGTTCACTGCTAATCTCTGCATTGTTTTGAAGCCAGTGATTTGATTGTGATGGATTTTATTTTATTTGCTATTCTGAGGTAGATCCATGTAAATCACACTCTCGAGAGTGTGCTTCCCTTCTTGTCCAATTTTTTTCCAGCTGTAGCCACTGTTTTGACCACTAATGAAAGAGCAATTTCTGTAGGTGAGTGCCTACAGAAGAACCAACTACTGCGACTGCTGCAGTGATCACTGCCAAAACTTTGTAAAGCGACCAGGAAAGAGTTAAATGTAGTCCCAGGCTGTGAGCATTTAGAGTCAGACCAGACCATTCATTCCCAAGCTGCTGAGATCATAGGCTCCTAATTATTACTGCTGGCAAATTTTGGGGCTGTCCTATATTCTGCATAATTAACACTGGACTGCTGATCAATAATCCACAGTACTCCTCTCTCATCCAGATCAATGGTAACCCCCATGTTTTGGGACCTCATGGCTGGGAATGGCACGGAGTAGAGCCTGGGGTGCAGCCAAGCACCTGGGTTTTGTCCCTTTGTCCTTCATGGTGTGTTGCACCCTCTGCTTCCCGTACCTGCTGGTGGCACTGGGAAAGGTGCTGGCTGGCTCCTGCATGCTGTGTTATGTATGTTCATTTTGATTCCTTCATTTAAATCAAAGCTTCACCTGCTGTTTAATATTACACAAACTTGTATGTGCATGTGTGTACTTCCAAATAAAGACAGTAGTAGGAATAAAGAGAAAGGGATTATTGGATGGCAATATTTATCCTAGGACTGCAAGGAAGAAGTTAGTAGATTTAATTTCTGATGGTGAAAATTATATTCCTTGTCCCTTGGGACTGCTGGCAGGTTGTAAACTTTGGGTAATCTCCCCAGAATCCCTAATGCTGCATCCACAGTGCTGACTTGCATTCCTGCACAAAAAGCAGTGGCTGGGTAGCAATTGTTCACGGCTACAGCTCCATGCCTCCTTGCGCTCCCCTCCACCTCATTAAACAAGCTACTGTTTGGGGGGTTCTTGCACTATTTTTTGTTTGCTCGCTTCTTTTTCAGTTAGCCAGATTAGACACCTGAATGACTTCATTGTTTGGGCTTCCTCTTTGCCTCCTCCAAATGTAATATTAATTCCTGGATTATTTCAGAGCTAAATAAACACCAGACGTGTTTAGTATAAATCCATCAAGAGCGATCTGGATCACTCCTGCCCCACCACTCGCAAGGCAAAGAGGAAAGGCAGAAGGTGAGCAGGAAAGCATGCTGCTACCCTTGCAGGGACAATGCTGCCATAAATGGGAGCTTTGTTACATTGCCACTGTTCAATCTATTTTTCCTTACCAGATTAGATTGATACTGACAACTCGTTCCCTGTGAAGGTGCCACGACGTGGCATTTATTTGCATTTACATTGCAGTTCTCTTCATCAATCAGCTTTGCAGAGATCACTGCTGCTGCTGGCCATATTGTTGCTATGCTGACACTTCATCCTTAAGTGCCGCTTGCATAATGGTACAGTACGTGCCCATGACCAAAGTTTAAATCAAAGTTTAATCATTACGGAAAGACAAACATATTTCCGCGACTGTGTATCCTGCAAGTAAGAGTAAAAGCAGTTTGGTCGGGTCACAGATGTTAATCTCTCCTCTTTTTCTATTCAGAAACTATAAAGGGAGTTGACAGCACCTGTAAATGGTTTTCTGAGGCTAGATTATATCTAAGGTGATTATTATTTACACCCACTATAAAGACTGCTCTTATGAGCCAAGAAGTCTGTTCCTGTGAGGTGAGTGTTACCAAAAAAGGGCTTTCTTGCAGGAGGATTCAGTGGAGCGAGAAGACAGGGTGAGGGGCGTTTCAAGTGCACACGGATTGCCTTGTCATGTCTTGGGTTTGTATAACCCGGGGACTGAAACAGTTGGAATATGCCGCAGTTCTACATTCCCAGACACATGGGATGAAGGGAAAGCTTCAGCTCTGTCAATCTGAGTTTTTTAAGCAGGGGCTGACCTTTTCTGCAGCTCAGTTCTGCTCCTCAAATGAAGATCAATACGGGACAGTAAAAGGATAGGAAAGGAGTTGACCTGCCAGTATGAATCAGAGGGACCACATGCTTGTTTAGTCAAGTAAGGACATATTAACATAGAAATCCTGCAGCCATTACTAAATCATTGTGGCTGGAAGCAAAGACTTTGACTTTGACCAGCTTTCATGTGCCACACTTCTGTGAAGCCTCTATAATGTCCATAGTTTAGGTGTGACATTTCTAAGTGTGAAATCCACTCTCCTTTAGCGCACTTCTTCAGCCAATCTGCATATAGGAGACTCACATAATTCAAAGACTTTTCTATCTCTGTTCACTGCTTCTGCAAGTTTCCCCTGAAAACGAGTAATTTTGTCAGAACTGATTCTCTAACTGTATTATCTGGTCCAACCATTTCTGTAACTTCAGCGTGTGCATTTCATTAAGCCTTCCCTGTAAACTAATTCCACTCATATACATATCAAATTCGTTTGCCAGCTTTATAGATTATAACCAGACTATAAAATGTTTTAGATAACTAAAAATGGAAATGAGATGTATTGGCGATACGAACCGAAATATTTAAAGCAACCTTTTTTTACTGTGTGAGTTCTGAAACGTTATTAACCGAATAGAAAGTATCTTTCCTGCTCGGTGCTGCATGGCTGCTGGGCGTGCGTATGTAAGGGAGCCGTGGCACCACGCCATAGAAACCCCGAGTCCCCTTAAAGCACACAGGGAAACCTGTAATGGACGGGGTTTTCGCCGTTTCTAGCAACAAAGGAATCAGGAAGAGGTACTGAAAGAAAGAAACCCATGCAACACAGCCCAGCTGGGAGAGGCTCGGCGCTCCCCCGCCCCTCCGCGGGCACCGTGCGCCGGCTGCGCGCCGGGGACGCGGTGCCGGTGACCGCCCGCCGCGCAACGCGCCGGGTCCCGGCCGAACCGCGTCCCCGCAGTGAGAGTTTATTATTCTTTGGACACGAGCAGCGATGCGGATGTTTGCAAAAACAGCCGCCGACTGCAGCGAGAGCAAAAGCGGGCTGTGCAGAGCCCCTCCTGGTCACCGCGGGCACCGGCGTGGCCGCGGGGCCGGGCGGGGACCGAGCAACTTCGCGGGCGGGAGAAGGCAGGCTTCGGGGTTTTTTATTTTGTTTTCCTCCTAGTGAAATGAAATCTCGGCTTATTTGCATGAGTCGAAGTTGTTTTGAGTGATTTGCCTGTTAACAGCGTTATGCAAATGTTAACTAGATATTTAAAGGGGGAAATAGAAGAAGAAGAAAAAAGCCGTGTATTCTCACAGCGCCGGGGAAATCCTATGTCCCTTTGCATTAGCGAGATGAGATCACAGCAATTACTCACCTGCCTGGCCTCTCCTACACCCTTGAGCAACGCACAGCACTAGCTTTCCCAGCCCAACCTTAAACACTTGGCAAATATGGCTGATTTAAACAAATCAAAAGTGGAAGAGCTTCTGATGCAGTCACGGGCTTACAAAAACTGTGTCATTCTGTCACTGGGATCACTGAAAGAGAAACACGAAATCGGATATTAAGGCGGGATCCCCCCATTTGCCTCAGCAGCCGGAGCGCACGGGAATCCCACCGACAGCCGCGGTGGCAGGACGCCGCGCAGCCGCCACGGAAGCAAAGCGGGGCGATTCGCGGGTTTACAAAATCCCGAAAGCGAGGCATCTGAACTTAGAAAGCGCAGTCTAGGCGGGGGGGAGTGGTGGGGGGAGGAAAAAAAAAACCCCAACAAAAAACCCACCCCCCATTCCCCCCCCCACACCACCACTGTGCATGCGCGCCCTGGCCGCGGTGCCGCGGCGGGGGGCCGGCGGCGCGGCCGGGAGGAGGGTGAGGGCGCGATCTGGCGTTCAAGTTTCCAAACATAGCCGGCAGCGCGGGCTGCCCGCGCCCCGCCGCGCTCCAGCTGCGGCCACGCCGGGGAGGGGAGCGGGCAGCGCGCCCCGCATGCGCGCCCCGCGCAACAAGTGGGCTCGGCGCCGGCGCGGGGGGAGGGGAGGGGGGCGCGGGCGCTCGGCGGTGACGCGGGGCCCCGCCCGGGTGCAGCCGAGCCAGGAGCGCGGCGCGGAGAGGGGAGGGGAGGGGCGGCGCGGCGCGGCGCGGAGAGGGGAGGGGCGGCGCGGCGCGGGGGGAGCGCGGCGCGGCGCGGCGGAGGGGGCGCGGAGCCACACGCGGCGGCGCGCAGCACCCCGCGCTGGGACTGCGAGCAGCGGCGAGGATGTGAGTGAGGAGCAGGCGGCGCCGCTCACCACGCTGCTGCCGCCGCCGCTGCTGCCCTCGGGCTGCTATAGCTCCGGCGGCGCTCGGAGAACCCGCCGCTGCCGGAACCGGACAGCTCCGTGCGGGTGCCCCTTTTTCGCTCGCGGCGGCGGATCGGCACGTACCGAACTGCGAGCTCACGAGGCAGCCGTGGCGGGTGGAAGGTGACCCCCCCATCTTCCTCCGTGCACCTCCGCCTCCTCCCGGAGGAGGAGCAGCAGCAAGCGGAGAGCTAGAGAGCGCAGGGAAACAGAAACGGCTAGAAGGCGACCCCCACCCAGCCCCCCGGAGGAGCAGTGGAATCGGTTCCCACCCCACCGGGGCAGCAGCGGCAGGACCAGGTAGAAGAAGCCGTCTCTGGCAGCAGGAGCGAGTTAAAAGCAGGCGATCCCCCTGCTGAAAGGGGCAACAGGATCAGGTACGGAGAGCCACCCCTTCTGCAGCCCGGGGGGGAAGACTGAACCAGCCCCTACCCCGGCGGCAGCGACAGCAGCTCCCCGGCCAGCAGCACCATGTCCGCCGCGCAGGTGTCCTCGTCGCGGAGGCAGTCATGCTACCTGTGCGACCTGCCCCGCATGCCCTGGGCCATGATCTGGGACTTCACGGAACCCGTCTGCCGGGGCTGCGTTAATTACGAGGGCGCCGACCGCATCGAGTTCGTGATCGAGACGGCCCGGCAGCTGAAGCGGGCGCACGGCTGCTTTCAGGACGGCCGCTCTCCGGGCCCCCCGCCGCCGGTCGGCGTCAAGGCAGTGACGCTCTCCGCCAAAGAAGCAGCGGCGGCGGCGGCGGCCCAGCAGCAGCTCAACCATGTGGATGCCACCTCGAAGGCAGCCTCGGCGGGGCTGACCCAGTCCAGCATGGACCGCTACGGGCTCAGCGCCGCCGCGGCGGAGCAGCGCAGCCGCTTTGAGTACCCGCCGCCGCCGGGCAGCCTGGGCAGCAGCCACGGCGCCCGCCTGCCCAACGGGCTGGGGGGGCCCAATGGCTTCCCCAAGCCGCCTGAGGACGGGCCGCCGGAGCTGAACCGGCAGAGCCCCAACTCCTCCTCCTCCTCTTCCTCCTCCCGTCGCGGGGCGCACGGGGGGCTGGTGTCCGGCCTGCCCCCGGGGGCCACCGGGGCCCAGATGAACGTGCCCCCCAACCTGCTGCCACAAACCCTGCTGAACGGACCCGCCGCCTCCGGCGTGGCGCTGCCCCCGCCGCACGGGGGCCTGAGCGGCCGTGGCGGCGGGGGTCCCCCGGCTCCCTCCGCCTCCTCACAAGGGGGCACCTGCGGTGGCGGCGCCGGGGGAGGCGGCGGCTCGTCCTCCGAGGCCTGCGGCAAGCGGCCGGGCTCGGTGTCCAGCAGCGACCAAGAGCGGGAGCTGAAGGAGAAGCAGCGCAACGCGGAGGCGCTGGCCGAGCTCAGCGAGAGCTTGCGGAACCGGGCCGAGGAGTGGGCCAGCAAGCCCAAGATCGTGCGGGACACGCTGCTCACTCTGGCCGGTTGCACCCCTTACGAGGTGCGCTTCAAGAAAGATCACGCCCTGCTGGGTCGCGTCTTTGCCTTCGACGCTGTCTCCAAGCCGGGCATGGACTATGAGCTGAAGCTCTTCATCGAGTACCCTAGCGGCTCCGGCACCGTGTTCTCCAGCGCCTCCGGGGTGGCCAAGCAGATGTACCAGGACTGCATGAAGGACTTCGGCCGCGGCCTCTCTTCGGGCTTCAAGTACTTGGAGTACGAGAAGAAGCACGGCTCCGGCGACTGGCGTCTGCTGGGAGACCTGCTGCCCGAGTCGGTGCGCTTCTTCAAGGAGCTGGTGGGCGCCGACATGCTGCCGCAGCCCTACCTGGACGCCAGCTGCCCAATGCTGCCTACGGCGCTGGTGAGTCTTCCGCGGCCGGGAGCCGGGGCCGGCGGGGCGCAGGGCACGGCCGCCGCCTCTAGGGGACCTGGCGGCGGCGGCGGCGGCGGCGGAGGGGCGATGCGCAAGAGGAAAGCCTCTCCCGAGCCCTCGGACTCGGCCGAGGGGGCTCTGAAGCTCAGCGACGAGCAGCAGCGGCAGCAGTGGATGGCCAGCCAGAGCGAAGCGCTCAAGCTCACCATGTCGGCCGGGGGCTTCGGGGCGGTGCACGGCGGGGGCCCCCCGCCGCCGCCGCCGCCGCCCCTCGGGCCTCACTCCAACCGGACCACGCCGCCCGAGTCCGCCCCCCAGAACGGACAGTCCCCCATGGCCGCGCTCATGTCGGTGGCCGACACGCTGGGCAATGCCCACTCGCCCAAGGACGGCAGCTCAGTGCACTCCACCACGTCCACCCGCAGGAACAGCAGCAGCCCCGTGTCGCCGGCCTCGGTGCCGGGCCAGCGCCGCCTGGCCTCCCGCAACGGGGACATGAACCTGCAAGTGGCCCCTCCTCCCCCCAGTGCCCACCCCGCCATGGACCAAGTGCACCCCCAAAACATTCCGGACTCCCCCATGGCCAACAGCGGGCCCCTGTGCTGCACCATTTGCCACGAACGCTTGGAGGACACCCACTTTGTTCAGTGCCCCTCCGTGCCCAGCCACAAGTTCTGCTTCCCTTGTTCCAGAGAGAGCATCAAGGCCCAAGGGGCAACTGGCGAAGTCTACTGCCCCAGTGGAGAGAAATGCCCCCTAGTCGGTTCAAATGTGCCTTGGGCATTTATGCAGGGCGAGATCGCAACCATTTTAGCTGGGGACGTTAAAGTGAAAAAGGAGAGAGACCCTTGAGTAGGAAATCCAATCCCTTCAGACTCCTGAAGATGTAGAATTGTGAATATAACAAACTGCAAAAGTTAGTCTTATGTATAGACATTATTTTCGTCGTATGTTTCTATATTTTGAAACAAAGGTATGTACTCTTCTTCATTTGAAGGATAGAGCTGGTTTTTGTTAAACAGAATATAATATTGTTTGGTTACTACATAATACCTGTTCTCATTTCTTTGGCAGTGTGTTGGCTAGGTACAAAGTTAATAGCCCTTAGCGATTACCTGCTGCTGGTGTGTATTTTTGTAAATGTATGCACTTCTCTGAAAGAAGAAGAAAAATACAAAAAAAAAGACAAAAAAAAATTTTTTTGCCAAGGCCAGTGTTGATGCCTAAAAAATTGCTACAAAAATGGTGACAGCTTATGTTTTACAAGCCCTGAGTGTTAGTCTTTCACTTTATTTTTTTCGGTTTTGTTTTTTTTTTTTTTTTTGTTTGTTTGTTTGCAAAACGGTGGGGTGGCTCTGGGGGGAGGGTGTTGTTTTTTTGTTGCAAGTTTGTAAGGAAAATGTTTCAGTTTGTTTCTATTGATCTGAACGTTTTTAATCTTCATGTGTTTTTTGTTTTTGCTTTTATTGATGCACGGATGCTTTTGAACAGTAGAGCAAAATGCTGTACATGAAAAACATGCTCTGTTTGTCCTTTATACATTTCTGTAGTTAACAGAACACTGTAATGTGCCTTGGAGCTTAGTAAATTGTAATAAATTCAATTGATATTAATACTTCCCGAGTAGTAAGTTTTATTTTTCTCAGAGCTTAGGCAGCATGCGCAAGCCATGTTGCCTTTTTAAAGGTCTCCATTATACCAAGAGCCTGCAGTTCATGGTGATAATTGTGGCACTTGTACGCATATTTTCACTTATATGTAGTAAGATGATGGTGGTGTTATCAAACTTATCTAAATCTTGGCACTGTGCCTATTTACATTTCACCTTTAGTGTTGCAGTAACGGTTGCTGACTAAGCATTTTCTATTTACTGTTTCTGCATCTCATTTCCTCCTCCCTTCTCCTCCCCCCCACCAGCTCTCCAGCTGCAAGCTGTTTGCAATACAGGATGCATCCATTCCCTGCGCAATTTAATAAGGCTTGAGATTTGAAACGAAGCCCTCTTTCACAAAAACGAAGCCCACCCTAGCATCATGTGGTTAATAATTTTAGCTGATTTTAAGAGCTGTTGTCAAAGTTCGACATCAGCCTTGGTAAGGCAGGACTGAAGCTGAGCACTGCACAAAAAAGTAGCATGAAATAGCTTCTGCAGTTGGTGTTGCAGCTGGGGGGTTGCTAGCACGTTTAGGCACTGGCTTTTCATAACTTCAGTTGGTGAACAGTTCAGCGGCTGCATTGTTTTTTCAGGGGAGGAAGCTTCCTTAAAGCACCGAAGGGAAATGCTTTCTTTTGGGCAACGATTATATATGATCCTTGGTATAATTAACTATTTTGTATGACATTGGCATTTTCTGGAGATAGGGAGCACTGTAATGCCTGTTAAGTGATCAATAGGCAAAGTAAATACACAGGCCTCATGGTAGCTAGAAAATGCAAACAAACCTAATGTGAACTTTGTTCTTTCCAATGAGGCAAATGGAGGAAAGAGGAAAAACCCGAAACAAAAACAGCAGCACTGCAGAAATCCTTTGCAGTTTGACCAGCAGAACATAGAGCTGTTCCAAATGGAACAGTGTCATAGGTTATGAGCTCTTAGTTTTATTGAATAATAAGGATTCCCAAAACCCCATAATTGTGTAAAGGGGAAAAAATCTGAATGGCATTTGGTATCTGCTTGGTCTGAATACATTTTTTCATCTGTACTCCTGGTGGGAAAAATGGTAAAAGCCATGAGACCATATGCTTAGTGTGCCAGCAGGTCTTTGCTCTCTTGTATAGATACACACTTTGGCTTTTTTTTGTGTGTGGGGAGGGAGTGGAGGTTTCTTATATTTTGAGATTCACTATTTGGCATCACTATATCTGTGATTTCAGACAATGACTTTGTGTGTGTGTACATATATTTTATTTTTTTCTTGCCAAGTGATACATTGGTGCTTAAAAATCTATGAACTTATTGTTCTTATGCAATGGATCAGAGGAAATAATGCAGAAAAAGAATGTTTTGAGTTAATTGTTGGATAAAACTTACATGTTTTTTAAGGTATAGATTTGTACTGATCCTGTTTTCAGTTATTTCTAAGCGTGCAGTTCCCACACAGCAGTTTATTTCTAAATCTCGAGATAGGGGGACTAACATTGTGAGCTCATGACTGGCAGAGAAAAAAAATTGTACACATGGTTGAAATTGGAGTTTAAACCTAAGGAGAAGTAATATTCCTGTGTGAATTGCAACTTGCATTAAAGGAGAAGAACTACTGGCTATTTAACAATTATGTCACAGAAGCATGAATACCCTGATTTATATAAACAGAACCTCTCCTGTAATCTTGAAATCATTCATCAGTAGTTGTATTTAGAAACAAATCATTTTAGTGGATTTTTGTAATTGCAGAGCATTCTTGAAAAGCTCTTACAATTTTTTGAAACATAAGCCCACTTACGAGACTCATCAATTTGATTTTTAGCAGGCAAAGGAAAGGTAAGGGGCAGTAGACATAGGTGGAAAATAAGCTTGAAGTGAATTGTAATACTGCATTTAATTAAAGTTAACCTTAGCTACAGGGCATTTGTTGTATGGAGTTTTTTTGTAACCATGTGACCTTTTCTTTTACTCTGGCTCATTAAGCAGCCAGTCTGGGCATATTAGCCAGCATTTCTTTGAACCCATTCCATAGGTTTTTCTCTTTCTGGAGATGTCCACAGCTGACAAACAAGTTGTTACCTTTTTTTCGAGGAGGAGGAAAAGGGGGCTGCCAAGTGAGTCTCATGTACAGAGATTCAACTGATTTTTGTATTTTACAGTAATGCTCCCATCCCCCATACTTGCCAGTTATTTAAGGTACAGTCCAATGTTTGCCTGAATAAATTGTGTAAGTTAATTTATTTTTCCAGGTGGTCATTTGTTGTGCTCTCATTCCTTCTTGTAATGGGGAAGTATTTAAATGGTTTATTTTCCCAAGGAGGGTTGTTGTGTTTTGGTTTTTTTCCAGTTAGATTATTCTTGACATTTCTTTTAATAGCCTTGTAGCCTATTTTCTTAGAAATGGGTTAGAACATGTGTGTCACTGGATGTTTGTTTTTTAAGCATTGGCAGCTGTGTGTGAGTTGGAGATAGAAATGTTTGTGCAGTGAAGAGATGCTATGTCCATCTGGGGGAAATACTACACAGTTCCAACAGGAGCTTGAGTTTACCAATGGTAACCGGTGTCATTTAGTACAAACGTTATCTTTTCTATTTGCTTAAGAATGTTGTGCATATGAGCATACTCTCCTCCCCAAACTAGTCAGGACTAACATTGTTTTGAAACTGCAATCTTTTCAAATAGGCTGGCTGCCAGCACAGCTTTGCAGAGCTGCAGCAGTCATTGGAAAGAGGGTTGTCTGCTTCTTTATGTGTCTTTCGAGCTAAGATTTTCTTCCCCTCAAGGGAAAGGGCTTTGTCTCCTCAGAGCTCTCAGGTTCCCAGCTTACTATG
Source organism: Pyrocephalus nanus (assembly GCA_038380795.1). NCBI lineage: Eukaryota > Metazoa > Chordata > Aves > Passeriformes > Tyrannidae > Pyrocephalus > Pyrocephalus nanus. Next base: position 41,208,503 of record CM076265.1, on the reverse strand, counting down.
CAGTAGTTGTCTTGCAGCTTCCCTTTTCCCTAGGTCTTGCCATTTTCTTTTTTTTTTTTTTTTTTTTTTTTTTTTTGGTATGCAGTCATTCTCCATTCATTGTAGGGTGGATTGTGTTGTGCATTACCAGCCTTTTTCTCTGCCAAAGTGACACATCCTGTAGATTTGCAGCAGAGCTCTAAACTGTCACTGTAGTGCTGAGTCTTGTAAGGCTATTCTTGAAGCAGAGCAGCTTCCCTCTTGGCATTTAGCCATCAGAATCCATTACAGCATGCATTTTGTGCCCAAAACATAGCTCTATACCTACTGAGTTCTCCTTAAAACCATCCCTTGGAAGACACAGAGGGGGATAGTTATGCTCTCCTGTATAGAAATAGGCACTGTTGGGTTCATCTTCAAAGTGTCTGAAAAGCACGTACCAAGCTTTTGTCGTTTCAGCCTCTGCCTTAAAACCTGTAATGCAGACTGGGAAGGAGAATGCCTCTTCTCATGGGGTGATACGAAAAGAACTGCACACAAGGTCTTTCCCCAGCTGTACATAAAAGAATTAGGTGTGTATGCACTGAGTGAGGCTACTACAGGGCTCCTCTGATGAGGCAGACAAATATCTCTCTCTCCATGTGTTCGCCACAGGGCAGCCCAGCCCCATGCTGCCACCCCTGACTGGGTGGCTCTGTAGGAATCCAGTTCTTCCTAGGAATGGGCTTGCCTACCTCTATGAAAGAAACATGGGAGATTACATGTCATTTCAAGTTTTTGACAGCAAACCCACTCTCTTTTAGCCATTCAGGGAACCGTAGAGTGAACAGCAGAAGGGAGAAGTTAAGACTTGAATGGGAAGGGGAGGATGCTCATCACGAGTCTGTCTGGCCAGTATGGTCTCTGACTGGTTGGACTGGCTGAGCTCCTTGGGGCTAGATAGGTTCGAGATTGCAAGGTCTGACTGCTGTGCTTGGCTCAACGCAATGAGCCTTGCTGGGATCAGTGTGCGTTGCTGACAGTGGCTGCAGCTACCCTGAAGTGTCCTCTCTCCCCCTTCACTGACACAGCCACACAGCCCTGCCTGCCGCCGGGCTGAGACTGCATTCCCCTCGCTGCTGTGTGCTTTGCCTTCCCGATGCGCCCTTGTAAGGTTATTTGGAGGCGGTGGGAGCAGGGGTGGAGGTGAGGAAGGTCAAGCTTCTTAGGTTTCAGCTGATTTGGCATCCGCTCACAGCCCTCCCCTGCTTGGCCATATGCACTCGCTGCTGCTTTTATGACCCTTTGCAAAGGAACCTCTAAGATGTGAACTGCTGCAAATAGCAGTTTATTTTCAGGAAAACACCCCCTTCCCACAAAATCAGCATTAACAGCAAGAAGACTCTGTTTTTCCGTTGTCCCCAAAGAGTTCTACAATGGAGAGCTCTGCCTTTCTCTTTGGCTGGCACTGCTCTCCTGGCAATACCGAGTGTGTCAGGAGACACGTTCCCCCAAGTCTGCTTCAGTGGGGTATCTTCCTCTAATTTTTGGCCAGCGCAAAGGCTCTTTGCTTTGTTTTAGTCCTCTGTGAGTGGAGGCTGAGCCTGGCAATCCCACCGCAGCACGGAGCAGCTTGGCACGGCTGCGGTTTAGCAGCTTAGGCGGGGACTGAACCGAACTGAACCAAACCGGGCTGTGCCGGGGAGGGGGCAGCGGGTCGCACAGCATACAATTGCCGCTGGCTTGGGCCCGACCTAGACAGCCATGTGATTGCCTGCCTGTCCGCCTGCCCTCCTGCCTGCCCGCCTCTGCGCAAGGGATGGGAACGGGGACATGAAACATGTCTGTACAGCTTCAAGGAGCCGAACAGAATTCCCCGCTGTCATCATCCTCCTCCCCTCCCTCCCTGCAGGCTGCCAGAGGGGAGGGCTGACTACAGCTCCGCTATTGTTCAAGTAACCTACAAATGGATTTGCATGGAGGCAGGTTGGGAGGGGCAGAGGGGTGGGATTTATTAGTAGCAGCTAAATTCGTCGGGATTACTATTAGGCTGAGAGCTTCTCAATGGGAATGATCCCTGGGTGAGCGGTGGGGTGGAGGGGAGGGACTGGAAAGCTCCTTTTCTGCAAATAGGTGAAGGGGTGACTGGCTCCAGCAGAGCGGGAGAGGCAAGTAGGGGGGACGGCGCTTCACCTCGGTTTAAACTGTAACCCTCTATTCCAAGCACGCAGCTCCTGGCCGCGCCGCTCATACCAAAGCCTTGACTCAGGGTTATCTGCATGCTGGGTAATAAGCAGCGTCACCAGAGGAATGTGCAGAGAAAGCAGCCATGCTGCTGCAAGCCTCCGCTCGCTCCTCAGGCAAACCATCGATTTAGCAGCCTGCTTCTGGGCTGCCAAACTGGCGAGGCGTAGGGGGCTTCTCCGGGTGGGAGGGGGGAGCCCCAAGTCTTTTTGGAAGCCAAAACAACGTTTTGTCCCTCCTTAAGTAAGCGCTTTATATGGCTGGGACTTTGCTAACCATAACTGAAAACTACTGCACCCGGGAAAGCGTGAAGTTACTCCTCAAGTTACTACATTAGTTTATCTGTTTTCCAGATGGGTAATCTCAAGTGTTTTAGCCAAGGTCACACAGCAAATGCCTATCAGAAAGAGGGGGGCCGTCGCCTTTGATTACTGCCCCAAGTGCTGGTCTCCCTTCCTCTGGGATAAAAGCATGTTGTTACAACGACTGTGCAGCTGAACGCGGAAACACTTGTGAGACATAGGTGTTTGGGAACAACAACGTTCAGTGCGAGGCTATTTGCCTGTAGCCTGCGTCCTTCACTCTCTGATAGCTCCAAGGCTGGAGGCTGTTGCCGTTCTTGCTGATGCAACATACCGAGGGCTGGGGTGAAGGAGAGTGCATACCTGTGTGTCAGAGGTAGGAGCTCCCCTTTGGCTATGATGGAAAGCAAAGCACATCCAAATCAAAGACAGGAGGGGGTTGCTTTGAATTGTTGTATTCCAGATCTATCTGAGGCAATCTTACTCTTCACTGCACAAATCATGGTAACGAGAGACAAGATCATAGTAAAGCTCAGGTTTTCATTTGAACATGTCCAGACTGGCACACAGTTTGGGTAAGGACAACACACTTTTGTAGGTTTGATGTGTGTAGGAGCTAGGGGCAGAATTAGGGAGGGAGTGAGAAGCCTGAATATCTGGTCTGTTACTGGAAAATGTAGGCCACTGATTCGTAGATGTTTCAGGTTTATTTCACCTAGCTTGATATGCTAGACATATTCTCTCAGAACTCTCTTCCTCAGTGTCTATAACTGATTTCTGTAAAATAAAAAGACAAGGTGCAAAACATATGGGATTAAAACAACTCAAAGAGCAGCAGTCTTCCTGCAGCAGTAAATTTTGGAGTATTTTTTACTTGCTCAGTGTTGTTATGTGCTTGACTCCCTTTTACATGTAAAGATAATTCCTCCTTGAAGAACTCAGACTGCATGGATAAGAAAGGGCAGTTGGCACATTTATTGTATCCCACCTCCTTCTGTGAAAGCTTATACCATGTATCTTATCAAAAGGATGCAGCCTTTCAAGAGCTGTACCTTGCTAAGTATACATACTCATTTTTGGCAAATATTTGCTGTGGTTTTGAGTGGTTCTCTCACTCCACCCCCTGCACGGCCCGCCCCTCCCCCCGCCCTTCCCCCAGTCAACTCTTCTGTTCATCCAACTGTACTCATTCAGCTGTGATCATTGCATCATTTCTGCTGGAGGGGAGGCAGCTTGAGGTGCAGCCATCAGGGATGGTATGAGTTGCGTGATCTGTGGCATCTAGTCATGTTGTGCTAACAAGGACCTGCGGCCTAAGATAGATTCATTAGTCAGCATCCTTGATAGAGTGTCTAGTGGCTTGTGTGACAGTTAAATACCAGGAAACAATGCAGAAATTCTCACGCTCTTTTGTACCTGTCTTTCCTCATGCTAGAACAGACGACAGCATTTCTCAAGAACCACACTGCACATGTTTAATACAAAGAGCAGCTCCTTTCAGCATTCTGCATGATTAGTTGCACGTCTCTGCATAGATCTTCCTTGTTCTGATGGCTGGATTTTTACAGAACTGTGTTGTACATATTTTGCAAGTTACAGCTTGAAACTTCCTCCTTCCAGAAGGTTCTGTCATCTGAAGGAACCCCACCCTGCTCTCCCTTGAAGATGTGCAGTTCCAGGCTGTGTTTGAGCATGCCTGGGAAGGCAGGTGCAGCCTGGCTGGATCCTCAACATTACCTGCAAATAAACACTGTTTAAACAAATTGGACTAATAAGAACTTTCAAGGTTCAGGTAATAATCAGGACAGGTTATGCTCTGTAGTCTTCATTCTGTGCTTTTCCCACCCTGTCTCCCTCTGAGTTATAATGCAGAATATATGACATAATCACATTGCTATGGAAATCATTTACAACTTAACTCTATAGAACTGTATAACAACAAAAGTTTTTAATAGCCCCTTTGTTGAAAACAGCATCAGGTTAAAGTCACTTTAAAAAAAAAAAAAGAGCAGATTTCCTTCCTGCTGTTGTAAATGAGGACTTACATAAAATTAAAGATTTATTTTCTAATATATGAAGGAAAATAACCCTGCCAGCACAGAACCCGTAAATATAATTGTATTCTTCCTCCTTTGATCAGCTGTCAGATATGTCCTCCAGCCTAGAAAAGATGGCAGATGCTTAAAGCCAGTACAAATTCTTCAAACGTTAGAACCAAGAGAGTAGATTAGAGCAAGGTCATTTCTGTGCTGAAAGCAAGCCCTTCATGCTCATATCTCAGTCTGAGTCTGTGGGAACTGTAGGCTGTCACCTGCTCCACACCATTTCCTCCTCGGATGAGCTCTCTGTGGAGTTGCCTGATTCCTTCCCAGCACTGTGAGAGTCACCATATTACTTGCTTAAATGCAAGCATTTAAGGCATCAGTCCTCAGCAGCACACACACGATTACCCTCAGGGTCTTGTCCAAACTAGTTCTACAGTTTGATGGGGACCTATCTCATTACCACACAGACTTCTCAATGATGTTCAGTTTCAGGGTTGTTAAGTCTTCATAGTGATACATCAAGCTTTCCTTGATGCATAGAGATGTCTGGGTCTGGGTAGCTCTTTTTTCGAAGCTTCTTAAGCTTTTTTGGCTGTTGTTCCCTACGGAATCCTGGCAATGTAGTTACCAGGTTTTTCATTTGGTTAACAGTGGAGTTCTCACACAATTTCAGACCATTTGGTCTCAAGTCAACATTATACCCCTTACTCACTACTCAAGACTTTATCTGTCTGCCTTCTGCAGGAAGCTGCTTTGTTGAACAGAGACCTGTGGCTCAAATGGCACATGACACATATCTGTAGATGCTGGGCACATATCTGTACATGCTCCAGCGAACAATCCCTTCTCATGTGCAAGTTTGCATGCCAGTTGCACATCACTGGAGTTTCCCTGCTCTCAGGAGGACCTTCTGTAAGCTGATGTAGGACTAATAATACTTTTAAAGCTTTTTTGCAAGCTACAAGTCTGCCTTGCCTCTTGTAGCAGAATGCTGTAGTCTGTCACATGAATTCATTCCCTCCACTTCTATTTCCTCCATCACGTTACTTACAGAGGAGTTCCTAGAGTGGCAATCTATTTAAGCTCTAGCAGCAGACCCTGTGGAGGTCATTCCAAGGCTGCCATTTTCATCTCGGAACACACAGGTTTCATCTCTGAACACAGAGGTTCCCTGGCTGTTTGATCACTATAAATGAGCACATTCTCAATGCGTGTAATGTAGCCCAAATGTCATGACAGTATGCTTCTGGAGCCAGTCTCAGCCTGGCCAAAAGAAGAGCCAGATAGCTCTATGCTGTCTATGCTGTGTGACCCTCCCTCCTTGTGAGGAGGTTTTCTGTAGCTACTCAATTTTAACCCTTTACACCAGCAGCACTAGGCATTCAAAGATGCAGGTGGGCATTTGAGGGTAATATTTTAGCTCCATCAGCACTAAGCTAAGCTATCCCAAACAACCCTCTGCCAGTCTAGCAGCACTCCTCAAGCTGCATGTCAGCATACATTGCAGCAGTCTCTCCTGCTGAGGTGCAAGCTGCAGTTCCTGTTGCTTTTGTTGACTCTGCAGGAGGAGTGCCTGGTCTGCTGCTGGTTTTTCATCAGCAGATAAACTGCTCTCTTTCCCGTCACAGGACAAGAGTCCATTGATATATATCTTACCTATTGGTTTTGCCAATATCTTTTATGTAATTGCTCTGGTTTCCTCTTAGTGATACAGTCCATTTACTGTCAATGCGCATCATGGTGCACAAACTTCTGGTTTATTTTCCTCAAGGATTTCTCTGTCTCAGGGTCCCAAATCCATTCAGTTGGCAGTTTGTTCCCCTTTGAGCACATTTCTAGAGGGCCCTGTTTCCCACCACAAGGCAAATCACACAAATTCACCCGTTCAATTTGCTCCCACTACTTTTTTTTTAATTCCTCTGGCTCCTCTGCTGGGTCTGGTAACCTTCTTACACAGCTGGTTTGCTCCTGGTCCAAGGGTCCATAGAGAGGCAGGTTACATTTAGTAATTTTTTTGTAGCAATGAAGCTTTGAATGTGGTGTAGATGTAGCAACTCCTACAAAATACTTTTTTCCTCTTTGGGAATTTGTGAGGTTAAATTAGATATGTGTGACAAACATGAATGATGAAAGGCTGTGAGTCATTGTTCATTTGAAAGTGTGATAGATGTTAGGATTAGAACAAACTACGCCTTACTTAGGACAGAAGAACTACTGTTGTTTTTTACCTCCATGGCTTGAAATATGTATCAAAGATTTCACAGAATATCCTGAGTTGGAAGGGACTCACAAGGGTCATTAAGTCCAACTCTTAAGTGAGTGGCCCATAGAGGGATTGAACGGGAATCAAACCTGCAACCATGGTGTTATTAACACCATGCTCTAACCAACTGAGCTATGACTTACATTCTTGGCCTGCATGGCTTTCCAGTGCCTCTTAGAAATCCTTGAGCTTACAGAGATGGTGCTGAATTGCGTCTGTATATATGTTCTTATAGAAATGAAATTGCTGAGTGTGGAAAGGGATGGTTTCTGTCAGGAAAGATCAAAAAATGCAAATGTACCTCTTTTGGGACGTGTGTCAAGGAGATCCGGAGACCCATAGCCTGAAATAGAGGCTGAAGTAAGAACAAGTGCCAGCGGCAAAGGCAAGAAAGGAAAATTGTACAGGCTCCATCCTTCAGCAGGTGGGGATGAAAAGGAGAGAGAGACATTCACAGTTTTCTGGTTTTAAATATTTGGGAGATGCTCTGAAGCTGTTGTGATTGACAGGCATATAAAAGTCAAATGATTGCATAGTTATGAGCAGCAGAACTTTGCAGAGCAGCAGAAGCTCTGGAAATAAAATAAATGATAGTTGACCAATAGTCCCTCATTACCCATTTGTCAGTGAATAAGAAACAAAGAAGTTCCTGAAATGAGAGGCAACAGATAATGAGCAGCAAAGTTGTCACAAGATGATGGCTCTTAAATGTGTATCTTGTAAAATACCTTGGTGGTTTTTGTTATCTTCTGTATCAACCAAAGATGTGCAACATAACTTTTAGAAGACAAAGACATGGTAGTCTTAGAATTGCTTACAATTTAAATACTAAAGAAAAAAAAGAAAAAAAACCCAAAAACAAACAAAAAACCAACCAACCAACCAAACAAAAAACAACCAAGAGGGGATGTTGAAAAGTTTGAAAATGCTGTTTGAGCATAAAAAATATCAAACCAGTAGGACTTGGCACACTGGTGATAGGTGAGTGATCCAGACAGTAGCAGGTTAAATTTATGGCATATGCAGTTGTACACACTGTGAGGAAACCATTTTCCTAAGCATATTGCCTAGTTTTACTAAAAGTACCCGAATAGTTGGATGGAAGACCTGATTGCCACTAGATAACTTACTGGAAGCTCATGTCCATAAAATGAGCATCTGATCAGAAAGTGAACGGCAGGATGCATGAGGAATGAAATGGTGAATGCTGTGTAGAGCTTTGTACTGACATTACAAGAACTGAAGATCTGCCCTTATCTGGAAGAGTATTGGTGACCCCATCTTAAAAATTATAATGAACTGCTTAAAGGGGTTTGGAGATAAGCCCATGAGAACAATTAAAGACATGCAAAAATGTCTCCACACCACAGCAGAAGTGCAGTTATTGTTTATTTATTCTACAGCTAAAGCCCCTTAGTATGCATAAGACTTTGCAGACAAATAGAACAGGTCTGTGCCTGAGGAGTTTGACTTCTGAGTAAGACAGAGCACAGCAAAGGGAAGCAAACCAGAAGAAGTGTGTTGGTACATGTGCAGAGCAGTGAGGAAGTGGGAGGCAGAGAGAGCCACAGGAGAGGAGAGGTCAGGCTCAAAGGTGTCACCAGAGCCCTCTCAGGGTATGCACTTACCTTCCAGTAAGGCAGGCCTCTCTGGTGTTGCTGTGCCGAAGGAAAGCTTCTTGTTTCATTAGCTATGAGGCGTGACCTGTCTGCTTACAACTTCAGTCCTATAGGAAATTTCCTCCAGACTCCACAGGCTCTGTTTGCACTGGCTTCTTTTTCTACATATGCAGATGCTTTTACAGCAGCTCCATCCATATTTGTGTGCACGGAAAAGCTGCTGCAATGCACAAACAGCAAAAAAATTTAAATTTTCATTCAAAAGCAAATTTTGGGGATATCTGTGTTGCTATGCTTTAATATGCATGCACTCAAGATTTATTTGTACAAATTAATTTTAAGTTGAATTCTAAACATGAAAAAGGTAGAATTGTGAATTTTGTTATAAACTTCAGGCTAGGTTACCAAACATGATACAAAATTGGTATCATTCGATATGTACAATTAGCCAATACATCAGTAGACCTAGAAACATTGATCAAATAGACTAATCATTTTGAGTGATGAAAATCTTGAGTATTTCCTAAGCCAGTTGCAGCTAATTCCAGAACAGAAGAAAATAATATTAATAGAATATGGTTTTTGTTGCATATTACTTGCTCAGTTCTAGTATTATGTATGCAAATCAGGTAATTTTGTACCTAATTGCCTGATTTGCATGCATAAATGTAGGTTGCACATGTGCAAATGATTTCATTCAAATTTAGTATATACCTAATATGTAGAGTGGCTGAAAACTTGAATCTATGTATCTGAACCACTCAGAATTTTCACTTAAGAAAAAAGCAAAATTTGCCACGAATTTTGGAGGTCAGATGACATAGATGGGCTTCTTTGGATGATTTTGAAGGTGCAGTAACCCTGGAGTTGTGAATTTTTCTTGAGAAATGAGCAGTAATGTGAATGACCAAAGAGATAGGTAAATAAAAGGGATCCTGTTGTTTTAAATACCCTAAGAAAATCACAGAAAAAATGTGACACGAAGCAGAAAAAGATGGAATCACTAAGAAGAAAATGTGGCTTTTGAAGTCTTAGATAGTTTAACAGACACTGAAACCTAAGATGAAAAATGTAAAATTACAATACCAAAATCTTACATGCATTAAAAATTCTTTCAGGTGATATCATGGCTATGAAAGGAATTGGACTGAGTTCTTATGAATGAAGTTATGTGACTTTAGGAGAAGGAGACCAAGGGCAAGAGATAGAAGAGCTTCATTTGTTCTGCCATGCCATGCATTTCCCCTCTGGTCTGGAAGAGAAAGAAGATCCAGACCTGGAAGACTAGCAGGGAAAAAAAAAAAAAAATCAGGCTTAAGAGCACGTTCTGAGTCTCTGTGAAGAGCTCCCAGTACTGGGATCAGATGCATTGTCACCAGCAGTTTTCATAATGATGTGGAAGGGCAGGAAGTGTCCCTTAGGAAGGGAACTAAAATTACCAACAGCATTTTTTTACTGTGGCATCAGCTGTAGTCTAATAAACAGTGGTAGGCTGTTTTCTTCCTATTACTCAGAACTCCTCTGCAAGCTTTATTTGCATACACATGGGTGACAAATACTGCTAAAATAAGCATGTAGAAAAATTGGAAGCAATTTGGAGGCACATATGGGCTCACAGTTCCAAATTCTTTTTCACGCTAGTACAAAGTGCAAGCAGGGTCAAAACAGGTATATTATATGCTGCTTCATGCTGGCAAGAACTGTAAAGTATGATGAGTGTAAATTAGAATTTGGCACAAAATTCTTTTCTGTCCATCTAAGGGCTGATCTGTCACAGCCCTGCTGACATGAGTGTGGTACAGATGATTTTTGACCAGTGTAGCTTTGCTAGAATTTCTAATGTCAATGTGTTTATAATGGCAAAGACATGCTTTTCTTGGAATAGGTTATTTTACTTGAGAAGGGAGACAAGATGGAGTAAATGTTACTTTCTATAGGAAGACACAGCAGCAGACAGGGAGTGGAAGGTAAGGAGGGTTGCAAAGCATTTTTGCATGGTGTGACTGGAAGCTTGTGCTCTGGGTGGGAAGCCATGAGAGAGCCGGGGCCACAGCTCCTTTAGTCTCTTCACCTAGTGAGCCTGTTCCTGATACCACAAAAGCATGGCTCACCTGTATAAGCATATTGGTAGTGCTTTCACAGGTTACCTACCCCAGAGAAGTGCTGCCTAATGCAGACTTGACTTTGAGCTCCTTTTTTTTGCTCCCAGGCATACAAAATGGTTTTGATTTAAATGAGAATCAAACTCACTTTTTCCTCCTGTTCTATCAGTGAGAGAGCAAGCACTGCTTGACTAAAAGTGTCTTGCCTCTTTGTTTGTGCGCTAACCTCATCAGAGCAGCACATGCAGAGGTCTGTACAAAAAAAATAAACCCAAATCCTGGGCTGTATTCCCAGCTCACTCTGACAGTTTAGCTAAAGCACAACTTCTGTTAGGTTGGAGAGATGCTCTGTTGTTTGACTAAATACTGTTATTTCTACTTATTTTGATTTCATCATAGAGTAAAAAGACACTTTCCATTTTCCAGTTTTTCAGTAGGAGTGAAAAGCACTGCCTGATATTTTTGGAGATTGAAGGTTTCTTGTTTTTCACAGAATGTATATAGCTTGGGTAATATTAACTTCCTCCTCTCAACAGCTTCTTGTTCCTCCCCATTTTAGTGTTCAGGACTGACTCTATTCTTGATTTCTATTCTGAGTCTTTTACTTTGTGTGTTTTCTGCAACTGAGGCAATTCCTGCCTGTTGCAATGTAGGATTTTGTGGTGAGCTGCAGTCCTGTGAAGCTAAACTGAAACTGCAAGTCCATCTCAGCAATGCAGAGCATACAGAACAGGCACCAAATTTCAGTGGCCACCAGCCCAGGGAGAACTAGGGGAGGGAAGGGGCCAGCACATCACATTCTTGGTTACCTGAACCATCTTTTTCCACAAAACCAGGCCTCTATGAAGGGGATGAGCCTGTAACTGTACTAGGACAGGAAAAATTCATACCAGAATCCCAGACGAGGAATAGCATTTGCACTTGCACTGTTCATCTTTTTGTTGTTGCCTGGGAGATTACTGTAGTTTCTTAACTCAGATCTTATGTTGCTTCATAATAAATTTTTGCAGAGAGATACAGCTTTTTCCTGGTTGCCTTCTCCCCCTTCCGCCCCCCTTCAGCCCCCCCGCCTTTTTCTAATCCCCGCTTGGCAGCTAAAATGGTCTAACATTTTATGTAACTGGTAAGAGAAATGATTGCCAAAGAGTGAATTGTTTCTTGAGTACATCCCTCCCCTTGGGTTAAATATAGGTTGCAGCATCCCAGTATAATGAAAAGATTGGAAAGCATTTACACACTGGTGTATTTTCTGCTTTGTAGTAACAGAACAAGACATTCACCATTGTGAAAATCATACCTGCAAAGACAAGTTTAGTCAGCCTCCACCTTTACTGTATTGATTCCATACACTAAAATGTTTCCCATTTAAACCGAATTCTCTGGCCCTTGTGTTTTATTACCTTGTGATGTGCTGTTGGCTACAGCATACTGGTTTATCATCTCACCATGTGCACTGTGGCACTCGCATTTGTACTGCAGGATTGCTCAGGGTGCTGGACCAGGAATGTCCAACCTTTTGATTATAAAATATGACCCTCTGTAGAGGCTTTACCACTATGTGAAATTAGATCTGTATTGTGTCTTATTGCCAAGATATTTGATTTTGAACACATTTGCAGTTGCCATAAACTCTTGCTTTGTAACCTGAAATCATCCGTACTGCTAGGATGAAAATCTTTATATTCAGAAAGGGGTTAAAATTCAAACTGTAAAATAAAGCCTGAGAAACACAGCCTTGCTAATTCAAACACCATCTCCATATCTTTTCCACATATGCACATGTATGCACATGCATTCCCAATCTTGCATATACATTCACAAGCTCACACATTCACAGCCACTTGCACACAGAGAATGTGTTCTGCAGTATAGCTGGTACACAGGGTATTTTTCAAGACAGAACAAGATGACTGTAAATTGACACTTCCACCCACTAATGAAAAAAAGCCAAGAAAACCTCAGTAGAGAATGAGTTTTATAATTAATGCTGAACAATTTTCATTGACAAAGCAAAAAGAAGCAAGTGGATGGCTGATTTAAATGTTGAATGATTAATGCACAGAGAGGCGGCTGAGGAAAAAGACAAATTCAGGAGCAACTATGGAAATTTATGTATGAGAGAGTCAGCACCATATTCTGATCTCAGTTACACAGTTGTAAATCTGTTACCTTAATGGAAGTATTCAGCTTTTATATTTGCATAGCATAAGTGAAAATAGAATTTAACCCAGAATGCGTTTGTGATTTTGTATTTGCATGACTGAAAGGGGAGAGATGTGTATGTTTGCATGTGATAAACTGCAAATGCATGAGACTTTTTGTATCTCTCGGTGAGAAATGTAGAGAATGAATGTGTGTGTGATTGTATACGTGCGTGCCAGTTGTGGGGCTGTCTGACAGTGAGTGGGAGGGTGAGAACGTGTTTGTTCCTAGACTCCCTGGTTGAGTGAAAATGGCTCCTGGAAATGCCGTTTCAGATTAGAGAGCAATGGCTGGAGAGGTGGAGATTTCATTACCTTCTTCTTTGTGTGATGTTTTGGAGCTGGTAATGTGAAAGCAGAGCTATATATAATCCAGTCACACATGTGGTGTCCGCGAGATTTATAGAGCCTGTTAATGCCAGAATCTTTGGGGTGTTTCACTGCACAAAGCAAAATGAGAAATAATCACCCCTCAAACACCAAGGCAATGCAGACCCCACTTGACTTTTCTTATGTGCCAAGCAAGAAGAAATTCTTTCTAAAAGACTCACAGTTTTATTCCTAATTTCATGTGTAATGCCCATCACTACATATAGTGAGTGCTCTCTCTTGTCCTTCCCTTGAGGACTAGCACACACACCTGCCCTGGGTGTGTGTGCTGGAAGAGGAGGGTATGGAGGTCACAGGCAGCAGTTTGCTGTGTGCAAGCTTCTGAGATGCAGGGGCTGTATTTTTAGCTGCTCCATATTCTCTCCTGGCTGGGATATGATGCTGAGAAGTTTATTGCCGAAAGGATGTGCCTAGAATACCAGGCAGCCTCAGAAATTTACTGTGCCGCAGAGCCCTGACTCAGTGCTGCTCTGTGACTTTCCTGTGTTGCTTCCGTGCTGGAAAGAGAAAAAATGGTTCCTTGTGTTCCTGGCTGCTGCTGGCACTGGAGGGACAGCTGCTGTGATTTAGCTCCCCTGTTGTGGGGAATGACAGCAGCTCTAGATCTGGCTAAATCGTAGTTTGCTCAACAAAGCTGCCCTCAGATTTCTTCTCAAATATTACTCTACATTTTTATCTTTACAGTAGGAATAATCACATTCTGTCTCTCATTTGTGTATTTTCCAAGCACGTGTATGATGCCTCTGCTAGTACTTTTTTTGCGGCTGTATACGCTAAGTGCTTCCAAAACGTTAGGGGCATTTCACAGGTAGTTTCTCTGTGGGGCATTTCAGGGGAAAACATAGAGACATGGCCATGGGCAGATTTCTGTACACCTGGCTAAGAGGAAAGTGGACAACCAGCCAGAGGGATGAGAATTTGCTAGGGATACTCCCTGTGGTGAATCTTCTAGAAAATGAAATTAGATTCCTGGTCCTTCTGTCCTACTGGTGCAGGTGCACCTACAGGTTTAAAAGGATGCTTTCAACTGCAAAACTCACTTTAATTGTAAGGCCCAGTATATTTGCAAAGAAAAATTATATATATGAAAGATCAGCAACTGACTTTTTGAAAATCTAAATCCTGATGGCCCCAGCTTGTCCCTCATGAGTTCTGTGAAACAGAATAAACGCTTGATGAAGAAAAATTATTTGTATCATCAGATTTTTTAGAAACAAGAAATAAGTATAAGATAACCCGAGAGCCTGAGCAGGATGCTCCCAAGTCCCTCTGCTTGAGAAACACGGTAAGACCCCGTGTATTCTCTTGGGGTTTGGGCATCATACTCCTCAAGAAGTGGGCTCTCCTCCATTTTCCAGCCTAAAGGATTCTATGAATTTATGATCGCTGCCCGAAGGAGGCTGGAAATAAGGAGCCCGTCTGCTCTTGCTGGATCCCGAGCGCTGCTCGAGGCTCCCTGCTGCCCTCTTGTTGCTGGAAATGACATTGGAAATACGCAACTGTTTTCACGTTGTGATGGGAGCTTGACTAACATCCTCACATTTGGGGGAAAATCGTAGACCTCACATAGGAATGTCTGTCTCATTGCTGTGGCATCCGGAATAATAAATACAGCAATCGCAGCTGTATGCCTAGCGCTTGTCTGAACTGCTGCATTCTCGGAAGCACAAACATGACTGAGGGGCAAGCTAGAGAGAGGAGATGTTTTTAGGCAGAGGCAATATATTTTTTCAATTTTTTAGTCTTGCAAAATACAGACAAGCTTGCAGCAATACAAGCTTTCCCATCACACGCTTACTTTTCTAATGTGCTTAGGTCACTGCAACTACAAAATTTACTGCTTTAGTAAATGCTAGAGAATGAAGCTGAAGTGAAAAGAGTGTTTCTGAAGCAGCCCTGCTGAACGCCACACACACAAGGCTTGAAGCAGCTCTGTGCGGGTATGGGAGATCCTGCACTTTTAATTTTGTATTAATTCTTTACCTTCCTTGGATCACTAGTGTTCTGACATTATTGCCATCCACACTGTATACATGAAATCTATTTGAAATTATTTTAGGGGTTTGCAGCTCAGTTCCTGCTTGGTTTGCTGGTTGGTTTCTCCTCTGAAAAAAGATAGTCAAATTGGATTCTAAATTGCTCCTTATTTGCAAAGAGCAGTGGCTATGAATGAGATACAGAGAACGATCTCTACTCTGTCCAGTCATGAATGGTAGCCAGGTCAGGGCTGAGCCGCATTGGCAGGAGGCAGTGATGTGGGAAGGTTGCCCTGCCATTATCTGTTGTGTAGACAAGCAGAGGATTTAATTCTCAGAGGATCTCAAGCCTATAATAAATTCTCAATGGGAATAAAAAACCCTGACCCAGAAGGCAGTGGCATGTTCTACTTGTCCTCCATAGTCATGACTGTAAGTGTGGCTGTGCATCAAGGGAACTGTGTGACAATTTTGTGGAGCCTGTGTAGCAGAAGAAAACCATCCCCCAGTGTTCTGCTGGAGTCACTGTGAGGTATATCTTTAAACTGCTAGTGAAAAACAGAAGGAAAAATCAGAGTGTCTCTAACACATGTAATCTGCAGAAAAAATACACATTTGCATGTCTGTTTTAAGCAAGGAATCTTTGCTGCTAAGGGAATAGCAGTGTGCATGCTTTTTCTCTCTTGTGTGCTGTTTTCCATGTTCCATGAACATACATTGAAAACCTGGTATTTTTCTTGAGTTGGCACTGCTGGGTGACCTCATATACCTACTTGTCATCTCAGCTGTTTCAGCTTCAGTATTCCTCCCTAGATTCATTAAGAAAATATTTAGCATCCAAAGAAGGGAAGTGCCCTGTGGCCTGCTGTGCTCCCTACAGCCAGGCCAACAAAAACAGAGCCCCAGAGTGCTTTCTGAGGGTACAAGAGTGACTCTAGGGCACTTCTGTCCCCTCAGAAACAGGAGAAATGGGTCACATCTACAAAAAGTGACCCAACCCTAGTTATGGTGACCTTCTGCATTTGAGGATGTTTAAAAGGAACTTTGTATGGTGATGCATTTAAAAAAATCTCGTTTTTCAATAATCATAGCATTTAGACTGAGTGACTAAGGTAAAAGTCTGCTTTCCCTTTAGTTTTGGGGCTCATGGGGTTTTCCCATACAAGTCTCTTTTAAATCACATGTGCACAAGCTTGTTATGAGAAAAGCTGCTAGGGACTCCTGAACCTTTTAGTACTAATGTAGTATGTGCCTGGTTTTTCATAAAGGAAAATGAAATGGAAGCTATTATCTGAAGGCAGCTTTCATCATAGCAGCGAGGCGGGAAGCTGCTCAAGTATAATAAGACAAAATGTGAGACAAATGTTGCCTCCTCCAAGCCAGCGTCTGACCTAGGCAGCGAGAGCTTTCTGCTAAGCTGACTGTTTACAGCCCTGCTACGGCATCCATCTTGGGGGTTGTGGGATGCTGTTTTCATTCCCATCCCTCCACCCGATCGTGCGTGAGCAGCATATATTCTTCTGCCTTCAACCCCATCCCCGAGGTATGCTGGCATCTTGATTTTTACCCCCCACCTCTCCCAGCCCAGTGAGGAAGCTGGGAGAACAATTTACAGAGCATGAGTGGGCCCGGAGCCAGGGAGTCACGGTGCTGCCGTGGGGGGAAAGCTACATTCAGGAAGTGTGATTTCTCCTGTATTGCCAAGGCCTGGGTGGGCAGCACCAGCTCCCCTTGACTCTGCAAAGCAAAATAACTCAGTAGTGTGGGCTCCCCTTCCCTCCCTGGGAAAAAGCCACCAAGTGCGGCAGCAGGAGCTGATTTAGGCAACTGGTGTTCTGTCCCTTCAGAAAATGGAGCTGGGAGGGGTGATGGAGGAGGGGTTGCAGAACGTGCTGCTGACCTGCTGAATTATGACTTTAATGCAGTCACTTTAATAACTTGCTGTAGCTCCAAACCACCAGATGCAATTTATGGCAAAGCAGGCGCCCAGGCATTTTTCTTTCTATGAAGACTAAGCAGATATCTGATTACCACCCCCTCCCCCCAAACCATTACCTTCCCCCGCTTGCTCTGCTAATGGAAAAATGTTATGTGTCTGTGTGCTTTTTCCCCAAGCTCTGTTTTCAGGAAATGGTGGAGAATGAGAAACTAACACAAGCGCGCACACATGCTTTTGCGGGAAAGTATTCATTCTTCAACCATGCAAAATTCCTCCTGCTAGTGGAATTGCTGATTCTTTTTCTAAAACCTTACAACCTCGGCCACAACCAAGGCAAATTCCAGGATTGATTTGTAGGGAAAAAGAAAGACACCTCCCCCTTCATCTGATCAAAATCATCTGTGTGATTTCACTGCATAATACAAAGCCCGCTGCCTCTCAGATTTCCCTGCTCTAAGGAGGGCTTGAATACAACCCTCAAACAAACAAACAAAAAAGCTGAACATGGGAGTGATGAATAGGCAAACCAATCTCAAATTTAATTTTGTATTTAATGATTGTATACAGTAGATCTGTACATTAAGAAAGCAATGCACAGATAGATAGATTCCCTGCCAGTTCTCCTATTTTAAAGACCCATTCATTTTCCATCTCAGGGATGAATTCTGCTACCCATTCTCCTCTACTCTCTCTTCTTCTGTGATTTGCATGATCATTTGCTACATATATTACGAATTACTGTTTATCTTAGTCCACGTCTGCAAAGCAATTTCCCAAATAAATTTCACTGGATCAATAAACTTGGATTCTGTTTTCTTTTCTAAATTGGGGGAAAGAAAAATAGCAAGAAGAAGTAAATGTTTTCTTTTTAGCCAAATGGAACAAAAATCTGAGTTAAACACATGTGCCCATTTCTGAATTCTGAGGGCTCACACAGAAGCCCTGTGATTCAACTGTTTTGCATCTTATTTTTGATTCTCCTTTCCCTTTCTGGGGGAAAAAAAAAAAAAAAAGTGTATTTGGAACTGCAGCCCTGAAAAATGGCATGTACTGCTTTGAAACCATTGAAAGGGTGTCCATACAAGGACTAGCAGATCAGTCCTTCGTGATTGTTAAATATTTATCAGCAAGGCGAATTCCTCCTAGGTTACAGCAAGTACAGTTTGGAATGATCTGCCTCTGTGCTTTCAAAAATGAGTAGCAGACTCCTGCAAAACATCCAGCTCCTCGTTCAGCTAGGATAGTTTTCCTCTCAAGCTTTGAGATACCTAGATTAATATGTAGCGTACACTGCAAATTTCTAAGTAAAAAAGTAGTAACATATGGGAAGCATTCAAGTTCCAGAGAGAAGAGTATAAATTGGATGTTTCCATGTGGATACATTGTAACATGTCTGTTTAGCTATGTTTACAGTGACCTGCCCTCAGCCTGTACCAGGATCGCATTACTTCTCCAGTACTGCAAGATGCACCTGCATGCACGCACACAACCAGACAGGTATTTCTTTTAGGTGTGATGAGTTGTCTTTAGCAACTGAATTTATGTCTGCTGACTACAGACGCAACTGAAACCAGAGTCCTGACTTTCTGAGGGTTAGAGTTAGGTGAAATGAATCTTTGCTCAAGCATTCAACCACAGCTCCTTGGCTTGTGCCGTTAGCTTCCTGAATTCCCAGATGATCTCCCACCACAGCTTAGCCAGGCCTGGAACTGCTTATTTTCTCAGAAGGGATGAGGTGAAATGCAGTTAATTCAGTGAAGCCATTGGCATTTCAAAATTATATGTAAAACTATGTATTTGTACTCTTGTTTTTCAAATGACGTCATAGTTATGCTTAATTCTTAACAGGCTCAAATTACTCTCTCCGGTTGTGAGATTTTTTTAAAAATTCCATTCAAATGTTTATAAAGCCATAAAGAAAGCCACCCATACAGCGGTCAGTAAGTCAGTAGTATGTGCACAGACGGAAAGCAGATGCTTTCGCCCGCCCTTGCTGCCCCCGGGGACAGTGCCCAGCCCAGGTACAACTGTGGCGGGAGCACGGGCACCCTCAGGGCCGGAGAGCCCGCTTTGGCTGCGGCCGAGAAGGCCGTGCCCTGGCCGTGCTGCCTCTGGAGCCGCTTCGTGCTGCCGGTTTGCTCAGGGTGGCTGTGCAAGAGCTGAGGTGAGCCAAAAAATTCGGAGAGTAGACACGAAATTGTGAGGAGATTATTAATGGCGGCGGCGTGTGACTGCAGGTACTTGGTGACACTGGAGCTCTTTCTGGAGGCTCTGCTGATTCTGCTATGTTTTTCTTTTTTGAACCTGGCCTTTGATTAAAAATGCCTCGCTTCCAGCTCACATTGCCTTTTAAATGGCTCTGTAAAGCCCTCTCGCGGTTCCCAGCTCACATCAGAAGCAGGGCTGGAAGTGTTTCACTGCAGAATAAACATATGGGCTGTAAATCCTGTGATTCAGAAGATTCGCCTGCAGTATTCCTCTCCGCTGTTGCCATAGGTAACCGGGCTCTGCAAAACACCATTTACCCTGGAATGCAAGGAGACACGGAGCTCAGCAAGGGCACTCCGGTTAACCCTTTCCTAGCAAAAAAAAAAAAAAAAAAAAAAAAAAAAATCCCTCTGGTAAACTACCGAAATGCTCGCAGAGCCGCAGCCGCGTGCACATCCACTCTGCGGGAATGGTAGGTTTCTTCTCGTACCCAGAGCCAGGCAGACACCGTCGGGGTGCCATGTTTTTGGCACTGCTGACTCACCGGGGCTGTGTGGTCACAGCCCTCTGCCATGAGCTCCCGGGACGGGATAAACTGGCACCACATACAGGAACTGAAGGGCACCTGAATCAGACTGCCCTGGTCTGCAGTCCGAGTCTAGGGTTTGTGGGGTGGTACTTGTCAAATTACTTAAGTCAGGAATTTAGAAAGGAAGACTTTCAGGCTCACAGCCACCATAGATTTTTTTTTTTTTTTTTTTTTTTTTTTTTGGTAGGTGACAGGGGATCGCTAAGGTTTACAAGGTTTTGCCAATGCCATCTAATGGAGACCTATGAGGTCAGACACCGAGTGCAAGTTTAACACCGATTTTTTTCTGCCTCACACTATTTTGCAGCCAAGATACTCTTAGCACCTCCTCATGATCTTTTACTCCATCGCTTGATGCACTGAATATGGACAACCAATAATTATCTGCAGTTTAGGAGAACAGGGGCAGAAAGTAACCCCCACTTTTTCCCCCACTTTTTTTTTTTTTTTTTTTTTTTTTTTTAACGTTTTTACTCCTCTAATTCTGAGCTAACTGTGGGCTAACGTGGATCCCAGCAGAACAGGAGCCGACGTGAGGTGTTTGTTGCCACAGTCTCAGCAGCAGTGCTGCCCAGAGAGCATATGTTCTGCCTTTGTCCTTTTATCCGATTTTGAGCTGAGGATGTTGTGTGTGTGTGAAAAGTAAATTCATAGCCGTGTGTTCAGGCAGGGGTTAATTTATACTGCAGAGGAGTTGCAGGTGAGACTGAAGATCTCTCTCAGTTCTCAGTTTCACAAATCCTGTTACAGAAACTCGAAATATGTTGTATGTCAAACCTGTTGTCTTCCGCATACTTCCCTCTGCAGTTCAGTGCATGCACACATACACGCTACCAAATTATTCTTTCTTTTATGACACAGTATTGCTCTAGGGTCATCTGCAGACAGGTAAAAATGCAAAATTCTTTCTCTGAAACGTTAACTATGTTGGTTACTTTTATATCAAAAGTCTGATGGGAATACAGAGAAGTCAGGAAATGTGGATAAGGCTGAAATTGCATTCATAAAAGATCATGCAGTGGTTGGGAATCACAGCCCATGCATGGACAAGCCTGTATTGAGAGTACTGTAATCCCTGGGCAGAGCAGGGGGGAGTGACGGAGAGGTCAGTGTGCTTTGTGGGATTCTCTGGCATTACTGGGGCAAGAGGAGTTAGCCCTTCTCTGTTATTTGAACAGTGAGCAAGTATTTTTTTAAGGATTTTTTTATGTTGCTAGAATAGAAAGGAACAAGCAAGAGAAAATGACCCCAAATCATTAGAGGGTTGCTGCCTGTGGAAAAGTGCAAACACAGAATGAAATTGTTTTGCTACAAAATCCTTTTTTTTTCCTGGCTTGTTTCCATGCCATCACAGAGAAGAATGGTGAAGAAAAGGGTTGATGTACAAGGACAGGGACTTTTAAAGATTCCCAAGAGCTACTGAATGGGTGTTGCTGGTTCACATTCTCCAAATTGCTTTTACAACAGTTTGGATGGTGGAGATAAACTGTCAGAGAGCCTAAAAGCCATGGAGCAGTGCATGGAGGCACAGTGATATTTATGTAGGTTCTGACTTTTAGGATTTATAGGATTTATTTTGCATACTGCCTTGGCATTGCCAGAGCCTGTCTCCAGATCTAACACTTGATCCCCTGTTGTGCTGAGTTCCCTGGGAACTGTTGACATTGTGGGGCACCTGCTGAGGTGTTGGGAACAGGTTGTGTGGATGGGGAAGGGGGAGTGTGAGATGAGAAACAAGGTGTCTGCAGGGCAGAGCGAAGTGATAACTGGGCTGGTTGAGCATCAGCCAATACCTAAAGGCCAGAAACCACTGGAAATGCTGAAGATGCAGAGGCTGGAGCCTGTTCCTTTTCCTGGTTTTGCCTTGAATCAAGGGTATTTAAATGTCAAGTTTTTATGTAGTTTCTAAATTTACTTAGGTTTGAGTGTTTATAGCAGAAGGTTTGTGTCCTTGTGCACTCCTATCTGTATTTGAATGATGATAAATGCCAAGGCTTTCTTTTGGGGCTTGTTTTTTTTCCACAGCCAAGGTGACACACTCCCATTAAGTTTAACCTTCTCCCTCAAGGGTTGATAGAATTTATTTCTTTTGGAAGGGAAATATCAGAGCCTTAGCAGGCCCAGAGCAATTTTCTTTGAAGGCTGCATTGGCTGGGACTGCAGATACAGTGACAAAGAGGAGATTGTGGCAGAGCAGTGCTAGTTGGAAGCGCAGGCAGGAAAGGGTTACTGTCTGCACAGCTCTCAGTGTCTGGAGCTCCAGGCAAAACCCAGAGAGAGACAATGATGTCAGCACTACCTCCAGGCCCAGGGCCCCTTGCCTGACAATGTGGGCAATCCAACACATTCCCATCTGCCACAACAAGAGCATTCATGCTCCTATTTCCTGACCTCTTTGGATTAAAGCATGTGGAGTTAAATATACATCCAGCCCCATGCTCGTGCACTTGCATTGCACCAGAAATAGACTTATGGGAAACTGGCTGCAGCTTTTGCCACCTGACACTCGGGATCTGTCTCATCGTTGTCATCAAGAAAAGCACATGCTGGTCTGGTCGGGAGATTGTACAGTCATGTACACATAGCTAAAATACAGTTTGCTTTTGTGCCTTGCCATACTGCATGTAATCAGTGCGCAGTCAGAAAGGGGGAAGGGAGGGGGAAGGGGAGCTTAAATAGAACATGAAGATTAGTCAGAGGCAGTGATTTCAGCGTTTTAACAATCTGAAACTTGCTGAGTTTTTTAGTACTGCATACAAAGTTCTGACAACAGAGACAGACCTTGGCTGAGTTGGGTGTCTGCACTCCAGGCTGGTGGAAGAGGGAGAGCGAGCGTGCGGCAGCCATTGCATGCTGCCATGCCGGGCTGACAGGCACAGGGAGTGCAGCTCTGACAAAGAGAAGCTTTTTTGTTTGCTTTACAGTGAAGCTGGTCTGGTAGTGGAAATTTCTAGTAATTAGAAGCATTTTATTGCTGCTTTTATTCGCGATATGTGTGTGTGGATCTGTTGCATGCACATGGGTATCGTGTTGTTTCTTTCTCATGTCTGTGGGCGCTGTGTATCTGTGGCTCTATGCCCATATGTATCTGTGTGTCTCCATATTTATCTGTCATTCTGTGTCTGCATTGCTCAGTCTTTTTCCTTTTAAGTATAGGAGTTGCGGGTTTTTTTCTTTGCACAGATGATTTTTTTCTTTACTATACTATACACTAAGGGGAAGAGAAATGTAGGGACAGCTTGCTTTTTTTCTTTTTCGTTCTCAAGAAAGTGCTTCACCATTCAGAAATATGAATGAAGAAGAAAATGAGACTTTCTTTTCCTTTCTCTCTTTTTTGTCTACAATCTTGTGTCTTATCTTGCAGATATTTATTTTCTTTTCTCTCCCTTTTCCCCATCAGACTGCCAACTCTTGTTCCCATAACAAATGGTTTAAATGTAATCTATCCTGCCTACACAGTCAGTCCCCTTCTCATAGCATGTCTATTGTACAGTTTTCCTTTTCTTCCTTTTTTTTTCCTTTTTTTTTTTAAAACTCATAGTGGGAGTCAACACAGCAAATTCCTGTGAGCAGTTTGGTTTAGTGTCTCTCCCCTTCGTTTGGCCTCTGCCTATAGCACTCAGAATCTCAGAAAGCACAACACAGGGAAGCAGAACAAAAACAAACTCCACAAAAGCTGTAGTTCCCCAGGGGCTCAAAGGGATCTTGGAAGAAGGTTTAGCTGATAAAATCCTTATTGGGTGCTTGGAGGGGTGAGGCCAAATGGTTAATGTAGGATAAAAACTGCAAACCTCTTAATTCTCTTAGTGTTTGGCTTAACCTTGCCTTGACTCTGAAGAGATGGCAGTAAGTAAGGATGAGCTTGTATTAGAAATAGGATTCTCTCTTTCTGCCCAGCCTCGGCTGTGCCAGTTCCAGTACTGGAGTGCCTCAGTGCTACAAAATTCTCTATCAGTTTCTGCTGGTGTAGGTTTGGAACTGCCTCATTTCTCAATTCGTGTAATCAAGGCCATGACCCTGGCATCTTTCCCAAGAGTTTCCTTCCCCCTGTGAAACAGAGAATACTGAAAACCAGTCAGAAAAAGTGGAGCCAGACTGCAGCAAGCATTGGATTTCGCTAGAGGTACAATAAGGAAGCTGCCTCTAGCGTCAGCCATTCTGAAGGAGGCATACAGTCAAGTTAAAGTGGTAATATGCATAATGTCTGTCATCCAGATATTTCAGAGCATATAATAAGTTGTGATTAAATCATTAAACTAAAAAAAACCTCAGAAGAGTCTGGCTATGCAGACTGAGGATCTAAATGCAAAAAATCGTCAGTCCTCTTTCCACCTAAGTACGTGATTCGCCATGCTATAAGCTAGTCATCTCCCACAAATCTTTGATTTTCCCATCCGTACCACCAGGAGTTAATATTTAAACAGAGCAGTGCCTCTTACAGAGTTGTTCTGAAGGAAATGGAGATTTATTGAAGGAGTCTTTGTGTGAACTTGCATGCCGGTTTGAAGTTCTTCAGGAGCAAAGTGGAGGAGGAAGCATGTTCAGCATGAGAACAGAATGGAAGGCATGAGGGGAAAGACAGTGTTAAAAACGGGAGCTGCATAGTTTTTGGAGACCCTAAATTAAACTGTGGAATCTAGGAAGAGTGAAGTTTGCAATTTTGGACTAAGACACATGCAAAGCCTATGAACCATTCTTGGTGCCTGATGGATCTCTGTTTTGTTAGCTGTCACAATTTCACAAAGTCAGGTAAATAGATGAAAACGGAATCTCTATGTCCTGACACCCCATCTCTTGCCATGAGTACAAGATCAGGCACTAAATATGTAAAGAATATGTCCCCAGGTTCTCCTGTTTTGATTAGGACCATTATTTTGATGCTCAGCATTAATTTTTCCATAGAAATCAAACAGTTTCTGTTTATGGCTACACATACATCTAATATATCTCTCTTAAGCCAGATAAGAGCAGCCTTGGTAGAAATGCTCAGCAGTTGGCTTGGAGCAGGGCAGAGGAAGAGAGGAAGCCTGCAAGTCACATCCTCCTAATCACTTTCCTCTTCATTGATGTGCTCAGTCACACTGCCTAAAAGAGAAGATTTGAGAATGTATGGAGCAAGTGCTCCATTTAAGTTACAATCGAGATAAACAAGGGTGTCAGCTGAAGCAGAGCTGCTGAGGTGTTCTGTGTAATTCAGTGCCAGGCAGTAGTGGCTACTGCTTAGGAGATGGATTTATTAAGATTATTAGTAAGTGTTATTTGGAGGTGACTGAAATCGCTGGGTGGAATCCAGAGGATTAGCTTTCCAAAGATAGCCACTGCAAAAAAAAAAAAAAAAAAGCAACCCCAAACAAACAACCACTAGAGCCACCAGTACCAGTTGTGTTTATTTAATAAAGTCTCTGCACAGGATTAGCTCACAAGCATTTGCTTGTTTTTGTGGCTGGAGATATGGGGGATGGGAAGGAGGAACCATCTTAGCATATAATTCCCCAAGTAAAAACAAGCTGCAGCACAGCATCTGGCCCAGTTCACAGAGTATGTGACAACTCACTGTGAGCAGGGGAGGCAGAGAAGGAATCACTTCTTCCTGGATTGCACCGGATTTAGGCAGCCTATTGTGCAGCAACTCTGATACAGAAATATCCTGTGAGGAAGGCTCTGCTCAGTCACGTCCCTGGGTAAAGGGCAGGAGAGGTTTAGAGCAGGGCACCATGCTGATCCGAGCCTGAGGAGTGGCCTAGGGGAGACACAGCAGCAATCAAAATAGTCATCTCCTATTCTCTAGTGAGGCTGTAAGGACCTCAAAATGCCTGTAGACATGAATTTCCCAAATATCACCCCCACAAACCAATCGCTGTGGGATGGAGGCTGGTGTTGCTAACCCCAGATGGCAAACCGGAGACAGAGAGAGCTGTCCAAATTTCCACAGAGAGCAGGCCAGATGGGAACACAGGGAGAGTAGCAACAGGGGAAGACAAAATTAGGAGAAAAAAGCCATACCTTGGAGGAAACTGAGAGGGGAAATCATTAAGGACCACTATAGCCCATACTTTAATGTTCTTAGAAAAGTCCCTCCAAAATGCTGGTGGTTGGTTGGTGTAGAACAAGTGAGTCAGTTCTGCAGTGTAGTTTGGCTGTCCCACTTCAGTGCTGTCACCCAGAAGTAGAGCCACATGGAGCTCCCCATTGTCCCTTCAGCCTTCCCCAGCATTGCACTAGCAGAAACATGATCACCCAAAGAATTATCCTATGTTGCTTTTTTGTGATTCATTGGGGCCCCACGGGGAAGTGTCAGGAGAGACTGAGGGTTTCTCTGTTCAAGCCAAGGTACTGAAAAGGAGACCAGTGCTCTTGCAGTTTCCAATGAAATTGATTGTTTTCTCTCATGAGAAGCTGCTTACTTGTTTTCTAAATTCACAGGAGTTGCACTGGCTCCTCTTCCCTATTTCAGAGAAGTCCTTATGCAAAGCTGGGCCTGGTTTGCTATTGCCTATGCTTCTCAAGACCTTCCTAGACACCATGACAATAGTAGCAGAACTCCTGGATTTTGCAAACCTTTAATTTTATACAGTCACAGAATAGAATGGGATTTATGAATAAAATTTAGCAACCTCATTCCTCAAGGGTGGGGGTGGGAGGACAGGGATGGGGCCGGGGAGAGGGCAATGCACTACTTAATGTTCTCGGAATAAGCTATCACAAGTGGAAAAAAGAGGGAAAGGCTGCAGCTCACTCAAGTGGAAGAAGAAGGGTGGAAACCCAGTTATGCAGTTTTATACTGAGGGGACAGAATCGTCTGGTAACCTGTGTACTTAATCCCATGCCAAGATTGAAGGATATGTCAGTAGTAACTAAAATGGAAGCACGGTGGGAGATATAGAGCCCTAGGTCCAAACTACCCAGCTTTTACAGGAGATGTCTTTGGGGCTAGAATTTGTGTTACTGAAATCCTTAATTTCTACTACAGAGAAGGTAGAGAATGTTGGACTAGGAGGCAGAATAAAAGGGAAGAAAAAAGAAAGGGAGAAGGGGAAAGAGACTGTGGCATTTTAGGATCTTGTTTTCATCTCTTTGTACTACGTTCCAAATCTTTTTATAAAAATCAAAATTTTCACATGAGAACCTGATGGTTGGAGAAACTATTTTCTTTCATAGATAAAATGAAAATACTTCCATTAAAATAAAAAAAGGCAGGATTTTCCCCTAGTCCTAGCCTAGTCCCTAGACTGACTGCTGGAAGATCTCACTCCTCCAGACAGAGATGCTGTGGCATGTCTTACTGCCAGGCTATGTGAACCCATGCAAGGTAACGGGTCTTGTCTTTGTGCCTATGTGTGACTGATTTGCAACATCTCTAGAAAAAAATCAAACCTCTTTAGTAAGACTCATTTGCCTGTTCTAATTTACATCAGGGAGCCCAACACATCATGACTGGTGACATTAAAGGTGGTTTAGGACCACCTCTGTCCTTGAACCTAATACAGACATAGTATGCCATAGAATAGCCAAGACTATGGGTCTCTCTCTCTCTGTGATAAATATCCACTTTTATGGGACTGTGGCCATGAGTCCAATTTAACATTATGAAGTAATTTTCTGTGACAATTCAGTTTCCAAATTCATCACTCTCATCTTTCTCTCTATCTGATATATTTTAGTGTTTGGTATTATGCCTAATATGGAAAGATTCCAGTGAACTGGATGAGGCATTTAATAAAGGAAATGTCTGGACAGTGAGAAGTTTTTTATCTCTGAAAAGTCTTCC
Source organism: Pyrocephalus nanus (assembly GCA_038380795.1). NCBI lineage: Eukaryota > Metazoa > Chordata > Aves > Passeriformes > Tyrannidae > Pyrocephalus > Pyrocephalus nanus. Next base: position 41,180,899 of record CM076265.1, on the reverse strand, counting down.
AGTGATTGTTGGAGTATCCTATTTTAAAATGGCTTAGAAGGGCCACATTTGTGTGATTTGCCTCAATAGAAATTAGAACCTCTCAGTATTTTTACGCGGTGGAATGATTATTTTTTGGAGTTATTCATTATAGACTTCTAAACCTCTCAGGAGTCCACGAGCTCTTTACAAGCCATATAAAAGGATGCAGACTCACTAGCAGAGCAGAGAAATTCCCAGGAGGAGAGAGATTTGTAACTAAACTGAGATGGACGAAAAGAGATGGAGAAAATAAACTTCAGAAAGCATGAAATAAAAGCAAATTCTTTAACAACCTTTAACAATGATCTAGACTCCTGCAAGTCAAGAACAGAGCAGGCTATACTGAGGATGTTTTGGGAAAAAAAGCATAGGACTAGACTGCAAAGTTTCATTTCGTATCTGGTTTGGCAGCAGGAGAAAGACAGGAAGTTTGTTTTCTAGGGCTTTCACAAAACAGTGACCCTGAAAGAAACGTGAGTGTTATCTTCTGAGGAGCTACACATATTACTGACACGCGGAATAATCTCCAAAAGAGTAATTTCTTCAAAATAATATGTTTACAATAAACAGGGCATTTAGGTCGAAGTGAAAAATGCAAAATCACTGTTTCTGAGATGCTACAAAAAAGAATTTAAAGAAAATGCACAGACATAAGTTGTACATACTGTAAATGCCTAGGCCTCTTAATAAACACTTTTGGGATTCCCAGACTGGTTAGGAAAACATTGCATAGCAAAGCCCTTTCTCACAAAGAAACAATTAGATAAATGCCCCCTACTGATTGCAAAGCTGGCTAAAACTTACTGTGATCCACACATCTGAGAGGATCTGGCTTGTTTTCCCACCTGGAAACAAAATCAGGTAGAGCTGCATATTAAATGGAATGCGACAGAGCCAAAGCTGGCTAAATAATGGAACTGTGTTTGTGAATATTTATTCAGTGAAAATATTACCAAAATTCACATTATTGATACTGAATTATTTAATCGTCTCCAGACGAAACTCCAACAGAATCCCTGTCTGTACTGCTCTGCCAACAAGTATTATGCATGCACAGCACTCCCCCCGCAGTGACTGTAGAAATGCTCTCTGCTTGCCAGTCTCCAAGAAAGGATTTGACTCTGCTGCTGTTGGCTGAGTCAAAGTTTCACAGTACTGATAAAACTACTCTGTCAGGGATGGACTGAGTCAGGCCTGTGGGCAGACCTGGGCTAGTGGGTATGCTCTGGACAGGGATACACCACACCAGTATGCCCATGGAGAAGTCCCATGTACAAATAAGCGGGTGCATATGAGATACCTGTTAGCACATGTAGATATGTGCTCTATAGAAGTGTGCATGGTCTCATGCAGCTGTGGGACAAATACACGTTTTTGGCAGCTGTGCAGTGGGGTAGATGTGCCTGTGCTATATGGGCTGTCTCCATGAGCAGTCTGGGGTAAGGGGAATTCCACAGAGCTCTGTGTTCTCTCCTCCTCTACTTTTTCTGTCTCTCATTTTCAGGTAACCTTTTCTGCAAACCAAGTCCTTATGTAGCCAGGGTGTGGGATGGTCCTTGTTCTCCATGCTGCTGCATGGAGTGGCTGTAGGTGTCTGTCCTGCCTGCAGCATTGGCCCAAGGATGCCTGTGCCCCTTCCCATGTCATGTGCAGTTCACCAGTAGCAGTTTCTCCCTTTGGTCAGGACTTTTGCCTGGGCTCGTGCCCAGATCTGGTGTTCAAGCAAAGGGCAGGTTTAGGGATGTTTGTTCCAGACAGCCTAGTAACTTGATCTCACTTGTTTTTATCCCGTGCAATACACATATTTCAGGTCAGCTCTCTCCTCTCTTTCTTCTCTATCTGCCCTGCTGGTGTACTTGTCACACATCCCCTCCTCTTTCTCCTGCCGGTATTGAGCTTGTTCTTTCCATTAGGATTTAATGAGAGGCCCACTAGCCCTGGCAATCCCAGCCTTCCAGTCACTGCTGCAGCCAAGGTCAAGCCCAGGGCAGGAATTGTCCACAAATACAGACACCAGGGTGAAGGGAAGGAAAGAACAATAAGAGACATTTACTTCCCCAAGCACTTAGGCGCTTGAGAGAAACTGTCCCCCCAGACTGCTGAGTCAGCAGCGGCTGACAAATTAGTCAACAGGATGACTGGGCCTCAGCTCCTGGCAATTAGCATGGACAAAGCTTTGTGTGTGTGCCTTTGCGTTTTCCTATTAGCTGCGGCTTGCACGCCTGTGAAGGGAGGAGGGACTGGGAAAGGAAACAGCTTGCTTAGCCTTCACAAACACATGGAATTTGCATTCCCAAGGTTGTGCAGCAGTCATTTGGCTTCCTGTTTCAGCATCTTTGCAGGCTGTAGCCATTAAAAATAAAGTATGCTGAGAGCCTCTTAAGAGGGAGGTGCATCAACACAGCTGGAGGAAGGGCGAGCCCTGAATTGCAGTAGCAGAGGCACTGCAGACTGGGAGGGGTGAATTTTAGCCGATCAGTGTGGCTGACAAAACCGGGTGCTGGCACGATCAAGGAGTGTTGGCAATGGTCAGGCAGAGGAGTTTACTGGTGAGAATGGTATTGCTAATATATTCAGTACTGGAGTAAGAAAGGTGTCACAGATCCAGAGTGAGAGCTTTGGCAGAGCTCAGGGTGATGAAATGATAAATAGAGACAGAGGGGGATAAGGACTGGTCTAAAAGAGGATTCTGTAGGTCAGGAGTTCAGTGTCTTGTCAAAGCGATTTGGGAAGCCAGGGGCTAAAAGGTGGAGCTGCAGGTCAGGATTAAGCTGAACCTAGGAGCTGAGTTCTGTCACCATTTGGCAGAGGTCACTGCCTCCAAAGCAGGCTGCAGCGGTCATGGCCCATGCTGTGAACAATGACATTTCCTGGATTCAGCTCTAATGGAACTACAAACACATTTTGTTGTTAAAATCCTGTGCATCTCCTCTTGTCTTCCCATCTCTGAGGCCAGCACACCAGTGTTCTCAGATAGGGTGTGAATTGAAAGTCCTCAGAGGACCCAGGAAGAAAAGTCAGGTACATCTGCTTTTTTAGCCTTACCTTCATCCACTGCATATCCATGTTCTTGGTAGGTCAGACACTACTGCTACTACCATATTATCATCCTCATTCATGATAAACTGGTCATTTACCCAAAGTTCAGTGGTGCCCTCAGCTCTGAAAGGCCTTGCTGTGACCCGTGAAGTTTTAGTGGGCTTTGTTCTGGGTGCTCGGAGACCCATCTCTCTGCTTTACCGGCTTTTACCTCACAAAAGTTGAGCTCAGCTGAGAGCAGTAGAAGCATTCAAGCTTTCAGTCCTCCTGTTTGCAAGGGTGGGGGTGAGACACACAGTCTTTGTTTCCAAGGCACCACTACATGCTCCTTTGCTAAGTGTAACTGGAATCTCTGGACTTCAAATCCTGTTGCTGAGAGCCTAGCAACAAGTGAATGTATCTACTTAAGCTTTTAAGGAAGGACTAGGTTAGTGGAGGTGAAAGTAGGTCAGAATGTTTTATTTTCTGAGTTTGCTGGGTTTCTTTCTAGGAACTGTAATGCTCTGCTTGTAAGTAGTCTCTGTATGCAGAGACTAGCAGTGCCATATCCATTTACACTCCTTTATGCCGCACTAAACTTGAGACAGTTCATTCCCTTCTGCTGATGGACAAGCTGCCTCACACTATTTCACATTTACCAAAGGAGAGGAATGTGCACCAAGGTGCTTCCTGTGGAGCAGCTGACACTCAGCAGCTTGCTGTTCCTGTGATGACCTTCCCTCATCTTTGACCCCTGTAATTTTCTGCTTGGTTGTAGGATGATTTAGGGCAGATTTTTACTGATCTCTTAGTTGCCGAACAGTGTTTTTTCAGAAAATACCAGCAGGCATCTATCTGCATCATTGTGTGCCTAAATAGCTTTTGAATCTGGGTCTCCATTCCTCCATGCTTCAATTCTTCATTCAGTAAAAAGGTCTAACTGTACTTTGGGCTTGGGTCCGGGTTGCACACATGAATGTGGCTGTGGAGGAACTGTGGCCATTCCAGGTGCTCCTGTTCTCCTGTCAAGGAATGTGGCTGGGGCCTTCCTTCTGCCCATTCTGACACAGCAGTGGTTAGACAGCACTTTAGTTTATGCCTGACTATTGCTGCTGTGCCTGAGCATCAAAACTTTAATGTGTGAATTTTGTCATTCTGTCAGCCTATAAGAAGTAAATCCGTTTCATCCAGGACTCAACCCTCTACATATGTAATGCACATAATTTATCAGATATGAATCCCATAAGGAATCATGGACAAAGATCAGCTGAATTGTCTCTCTGTTAACCTTGCTAGTGAATGTTAGAAGCGATCATTACGAGTGATAAAGTTCAGGGTAGCTTCATGGCAAATTCAGGCCCTCAGTTTTAGTTCCATGATTTTGCAGCACTTGCCTTTCTATAATTCTATATGTCAAACACACTTGTTTAAAAAATTCAGACTTGTCCACATGAGGTACATGTGCAACTGCAGTAAGATCCATGCTGACTGCAGTGTTTACAAGAACACCTAAAGGGACACCTCATCAGGGAATCATAAGGAAAAATATGGTAAGGACAAGGTAGTGCCCAAGCGTTATGGGGAGGACAAAAGGGTGTATAAGATACTGTAACTTTGAGAGTCAGCCACTTATTCCATTCAGTTTCATTCCAAATGAGCTACTCTTCTTGCAGCAAACAAACTAGGGATGGATACAATGCTGGAGTGCAGGAGTATTTTAGTAACATGGAGTTACAACAGATTGTTATTAGCAGTAATTCCCATTTCATTCCTGAAGCACACTTCTAAAGCAGCTACTTTCAGGAAACTGCCTGAAAATAACACTCCCTGTCTGGCTGATAGCCACTGTCTCTCCTCTGCTCTTTAGAGTAGGTATTTTTCTGATGGAAGGCACTCAGTTAATTTTGGAGTTGAAAAGGTACATGCAGGACAGGGCAAGTTTCTTTAACATGGCCTTGACATTATTGCTCCTGCCCTCCTGGAAGTAATGTGCCTGAGGAATGCAATGGCCTCTTTTCTGAGCTGGCAAGCAGTGCCATTTGTAGTGTTGATATTTGTCCCTTTGGGACTTGGGCTGAGATTTTTCCATCCCTCCCTTGCCCAGTTCATTTTATTCAGGCTGCCAAAGAGCTGTCAAATGGTATTTTTGCAGTTATCAATCTAGACTGGGCTGGACCTGGTGACATGGAGGTGAAAGGATCTGGAGTTTGTTTTCCTGTCCTGCTAAACTAGCCAGTATCTCCTTGTGCTTATTCAGCGGGTTAGCTCTGATAATGTCAGTATGAATATTTTGCTGCCATTTAGCTAATAGCTAAATTTCCTGTATAAAAATCATGTAAAGGGAAATAGGGGAAAAAGAACTGCTGTGGAAGAGACAAAGGCACAATTCAGGGGTTGGTTTAAGGTGTGCTTGTGCCGTAGGTCGATTGCTTTTTAACAGCACGTCTGACATAATGTTGTCAAACTGCATTGAGCATATATCTCTGAGAAAATATTTTTACAAACCAAATCCTTGGGATTATCATTTCACCATTTCTCCTAGCTGTTCTTCAGTCTCAGGTACCATGTGCAGATCAGATGCAATTCAAAAAGAATGAAAGGCCTCTCAATAATATAATAGCAATGGCCCCCCCATAACATCAATGATAAAAATAATTAAGTCTTTCTGCTTCTCTAGTGTGTTCCATCTGAGGGTCTCAAAGCATTTTACAAGCATTAATTAATTAAAGTTTCATCTTCTCCCTAAGGCTTTTTATTGTGCTGGAGGTGGTTCAGTCCAGTTGGGTAGATGTGGCTGTTGAAATCACAGCTGATTCTTAAACCAGTGGTTAAAAACTGCCTCCAGAAATCTTCAGTTCTTACAGCTGCTGCCCTTATATCCTGCAACTGTGCTTTCCTATTGTAGTTTGGTGGATGGTTTCTCTTCCTCTGGCCCATGCAGGCTTAGATCTGTAAGTCCCATCTCCTGGCTCTGCCCTGAGTAGGTGATGCCACTGGCACAACTCCCAGGAGCTAAACTGACCCACAACTAGCCCCAGAATTACTGAAGTGTTTAAGTAGCTTAAAGACTGAGTTGGGTAATTCTCCTTCTTACTTAGACCAGGGGATGTGGACTAGAATGAAGTTAAAAGAGAAGGGGCAAGGATCACTGAGTGCAAATATTTGAGATGTAACTCTTTAGGTAAGCATTTTAATTTTAAATATGCCGCGTGTTTACAAATAAAATACAAAAATCTTTTATCCCATTGTTGAAATCCAGTCTTTCTTAGGGCTGAATGTGACAATTATTTAACTGTACAGAGTAGCACTTTTATCATCTCTTATGGAAGGCATCAGATTATATCAGCTGAAACTGGAGACAAGTGGGAGAAGGGAGAAATGAACTACCCACACTGAGAGGGATTCAGTTCCCATCTTAAAGGGAATATATTAGAGAATCTGTAATAATAATTATAATAATAATTAATATGTTGTATTACTTGACTTTTTAAAAACAATGATAATAAAAATAGTAAAATTAATAAACAACTATGCAAAGTATGCAGAAAGCCTTGGGGGTTTTGTTGGTGAGAGAAACTGTTGAAATACTTTTGCATTGATATTTATGTAACATCTTTTGTCTTGGGGATCCCAAACTGTATCACCAACTGCAGCAATGAAAAGCTTGTGAATATGGCAAGCCATATGTTGTTTTGTTAACAATATAATTTTGGAAATCATCTTTAGCATTTCTAATTAGAAGTATGTAGTGTAAAAATTTGATTTCATTAATTTGTGCTCAATACTGTGCATTCCTCACCTAGAAACCAAAGCAACTGGCACATTATAAATATGCTGGCATATAGAATAGTGAGATGAATTAATAATTTAATAATGTGTACTGCTAACTGTGTATTACATGATTTTGAGCAATCAAGGGGCTTTACAAAGGTTGGTGGCAATAAAGAAAGATATTTTCAGTTAATTAGAAATGTGTACTTTGTTCCTGAGATACACAATCATCCATTCATTAAATTCTACAGTTTCTTTGTGTTTAGTGTGTTTTAATGCCTGTGTTTTATAGGTAAAGTAATAGAAGGGATACATTAAACTTAACACATTCAGTGGCAAGACAGGGACAAATTAAAGTCTCTTGATCCTCTCTCTCAACATTGAAAGCATTGTTTCTCTCAGTTTTGCTGGGCAAGCAACACAGACTGGAAGAAAGGCTTTTCTAGGATGACCTTCTGGGTCATCCTCTCCTGTCTCCTGCCATCAGGGGCAACATGTCCTATTGTGGCTTTTGTGACTGTGAACAAGAAAGAATGAGTCACACTTCTCTGCTGGACACCAGACCACTCATTGATACAGTTCAGATTGCCTTTCTCAAAAAAGGCAATGATGATATCTTAAGGGAGTTTGCAGTGGGAAAGGGCTAGTCTGTTTTTTTTCTGGGATTAGAGGAGAATGGCAGCCTTCCAGTTTCAGGTGCTGGGAACTGATAATAAAGGTGCTGCTGAGTAGGGTTTTTCTCATAGCTCAGCTTCAGCTCTGCACTTCCCCAGGCATGTCAAGCAGTACTTTCTTAAAGCTAGAAGACTCCCTTTAAGACACAAGAGAAAATAAATCCAGGAAGCATCTTGTAGGAGCATCCTGGAGACTACCTTTTAAACCAATGCCTGATTTAGCTAGATTGGTCACAGGATTAGAAGGTAGGATTAGATCATTCCATTCATCCCCTTATTCCCCACAGGATAGTATACCTGGCAAATGTTAGTTGAACTGTTCCTGAGGCTTTGTGTTGAGAGACTCCACATCCTTCTCTTAGGTCCTCTCTAGGCCTGTTCACTGTAAAGTTTATCTTCTCCCTCACTGTGATTATTGGGCCGTTTTCTCCCCTCTCCGTGCTCTGGGCAAGCTAGTCCTGCCTGAGGAGGTAACTAGCTGAGCTATCTGTTTGCAAGTCCCTGTATATATTTGGCTCAGTTTCCCTCACCTTTATGTCATGTGCACAGGTGTTAGCAGAGCCATTAGGGAAGAGTTTCGGGAACACAATGGGAATGTCCTCACTGAGAGCTGGGAAGTCTCAGCTTGGCTGAACTTCTGTTTTCTCTGTGACTGTACAGTGCTCAGAAGGCTGACGACACATGGGAAGTAGCCAATTCTGTAGCCAATATTACTCTTTCTCATTTTATTATTAAGAAGAGGGGAATTTATGAAATTGTGAGGATCTCACTTCCCCTCCCCACTGCACAGTTGCTGGTTTATTTTTGTTTTATATGGTAAATAGTTACAGAAACAAAGCTCCTCAGACCTTGAAGTGAATCCCAGCGTGCAGCACCATACATGGCAAACCTATGTGATCATGCTTCTCATCACTATTGCCTCCATACTCCGTACCTGTTTAGTATCCTTTGGCTCCTGCCTTAAACTCTCTCTCTAAAGTTTCAAAGCATGAAAGGAGGAGAAGCTGGATGGCAGGGATAGACAGGAAGATGGTGTAGAAGATAGCAGGAGGGATGGGGATATAGATGAGTAACAGCAGAAAGGTCATAGGAACACTGATGAAGCTGAGAAAAGCATATGGAATCATAGGAGGACTCTCCTATGGAATTGGATCACAATTCATTATATGTTCATACTGATATTTCTCATCTGCCAGCTTACAGCTGTGAAATCTGCTGGCAAGGTGTGCATCATTGTCTTTAGTATCTAATGATACTAATTCCCTTGTCCATAAACTCAGGTGTAAGAGACTGGAGGGGAAAACAAGACATTAAAATCTGAGTTTGGTTCAATTTACTGGACTGGAAGGAAGGTTGATGATGTCCTCATTTGCTGAACACTTCAGGAGGTCTGGTATACTGAACAGGCAGAGATCTGAGGAAAGGGAAATGAGAGTCAAAGACTGGATTGCTGCACATGCATTTCTCACCTCTGCTGGCCTCTGCAATCTTTACACTTAAACGTAGATTTTTCAAATACTATCTGTAATGTGTTTAAATCAGTAGTACTACTTTCCCCAGACACAGAAACACCTGCCTCTGCTTTGTGTTTCTTACTCCTTAATTTTCATGCAAGCTGGTGAAACTGTTCCTCACAAGTTATGGATTAGGACAATCAAAACTTTCTTACAAAACACTAGATATTATGTCATGGTGCTTTGTAATTTTCTTTGCTTCATCCCTGTATGCTGTTCTGAATCAGACCTGGATGGATACGTAAAGGAGTGACACAGCTCACTGCCACTGTGTTCAAGGTGGAGGCTGTTGAGAACTGCATCTCTATTGGGTCTATTTGGTCTAAGGAGAATTTCCTATCTGGTATACTTCACTGAAATAGTCTGGAGGAGATAATCTGGCACTGATCTCTCCTCCCACCCCCCAGTTGGAGAGTCCATGGGAACTAATAGGTCTTTTCCTGCCTATCAGGTGTGGTTCACAAAACTTTCTGTGGCTGACGTGGTGCCAGGGGGCAGAGGGGTTATTTTGGGGCAGATTCCTTTTCATTTGTTTTGTTTTCCTCTTTCTATAGCAGTGTTGCAATCCCGTCCTGGCTGGCAGCAGAGATGCCCTGAGGGAAGGGAGAGGAGCCGCCTCTGAAGACAGTCAGAATTCTTCATGGCTGCTTGTCCTCTCTTTGACTGCGGCATCAGCTGGGGGAGGAGAAGTGCCTGAGGCTCATCAGAGTTGACCCATGGTTATTTTTAGCTCCTTAATGCTCTTTCCAAGCCCCCTGTCCCTCTTCCCTTTTCCTCCCCACAGTTCATTTCTCTCCTCTTGGCAAATGGCACTTCATGAGCTACTCAGTCACAGGTTAGAATGCACTGAAAAAAGTCAAAGGGCAGGCAACGGAGGTACTCCTCCTAGAGAGGCACTTGAAAGGTCAGGAAATGCCTGAGCTGTGGGGAGGAGCCCCTCCTAGCCTAGCTCTGCTTATTAACCAGTCTTGCCAGCCCATGCAGACAGGGTGATGGGGCTCAGATCTTAAAAACCATGTGCAAGAGGCAGAGGAGAAAAGAGGAGACAATAAAGGAAGAGTAGGTAAAGAGATGGGGAGATAAAATAAAGAGAGTTGTAGTAAACAGAGGGGACTAAGTGAGGCGAAGGATGATATGCACTGTTTGAGCATGACTGAGAAAAAGAGGAAACAGAAATGAAGAGCAGTTTTACTTCCCTCAGATTGAAAGCCTGGAAGATATCTCAACAAAGGGCCATGGGCTTCCTCTTCTCGTGCAAGTCTGTAAACATCAAAGCCAGACCCATGCTCTGCAGACTTCAGGAGAAGTGGAAAGCTCCACTGAAAGGACACACCTCTTACCTTGCCATCGGATGGGAGTTGCCAGTGAAGGGTGAATAACTGGCAAACAGGAGGGTGCTGAGTCCTGGAGAAAGTCACATCTTTGTCTTTAGGGAGAGAACCAAGACAGAAACCATGGAGAGGCCTCTCCTGCGCTTTGCAGAGCTGTCAGCAGCCTGCCCTTGCTTTGGGCTGGTAAAGCATCAGATGAGGTCTGAAGCTGGCCGTAAATCCTAGGACTTTGGTCAAAGCAGGTGTGCAGGATCTAAAACTCACCTGCACGTGATGTGGTAGAAAGCAAGGCAATAAAGAAAGTACTAACTCCTGAGGTGCTTGTCTGTGGAGGACCTGAGCATGGGCCACTCTGATGGGTCATGGCATCTCTGCCTGCATGTGTTGTTATGTCTGTCCATCCATTCTGGTACAGAATTTGAGCTTTGCGAACACCACAGGGCTTTTTTTCACTGTGCTTTGGGAGGCAGGGTTGTTGTGAGCTACCCTCCTCTGCCCTCAGCAGCTGGGAAATGGCTCCTGCTAGAGGCAGGGCAAGCCTTTCCCCATGCCCATCCTATGGCAGGATGAGCAAGCTGCTCCCTTTCCCTTCTCTTGGTGGGGACCTAGAAAGGAGAAGCTGGGTGGCTCTTTTGGCTACTGTAGCTGGGTCCAGTGTCATGCGGATGCCAGGGCAGAAATAACTTGCTCAAAATAACATGGCTCCCATTTCCTGCACCATTTCCCGCCCCACCCCCACATAGCCCACTCTTCAGAGTAGCAGCTTCTTAGTTTTCCAAAGTCCCAGCTGTGTGTCCTTGTCTCAGACAGGGGAAGCAGGTTGCCAGGATACAGTCCCTTTGATGAGCAGTGCAGTCCCCTGGAAATCAGGCTGCAGTCCCTCCCCTCCCCTTCCCTAGCATTGCTGGTCAGTGTGGAAGATGGATTTGGGTCCCTGGAGAGCTTCTGGATGCAAAAAAAATGACGGGGAGGGGGAAGAAGACAAAGCTTCACAAACGTCAGTATTCCCTCCACACCCCAAAGAAACAGCCAGGAAACTATTCCACCTGTTGCTGGAGGCCAGCATGAAGCTGGTCCTAACCCAGTAAAAGAAGATCCCACACCTGAACTGAGCTAAGAAGCCACTCAGAAACTGCAACACGAGCAACAGAGACCAGGACTAATTCATATTGTCCAGCAAGAGCAAGCCCAAATGAGCCTACCCAGCTGTCAGGGTAATCGTTGCTCTGAAAATGAAGTTGCACAGAATGGGGCAAGGTTGGGAGGAGGTAAAACAATTTCCCTTCCTCTTGGCTTATGAAGGGATAAAACAATTCCCATTCCTCTTGGTGTGTCTTTCTTCACAGTTTTGTGACTGCACAGCTTCCTTGGCACCAGACAGCTTCCTTTGGCTGATGCTGCTTGAAAAATGAGCTAACGTGGAAAAGCCCTATTATGTGCTTACAGGTGTCTAAACTGGAAAGACCACAAGAAAATGCCCACATTGTTTCAAAAGGCTTTAATCAGGAAGAATATGAGAAAGATGAAACAGCATTTACTATCAATATCAGAAAAAAAAACACCCAAACACATTCAAATCAGTCCTTTTTGCTTGCTTTATTCCCTAATTTTCTCAATGCAAAATGCCACACCTGTTTTATATCTAAATAAGTATACCTACTGAAAATCTATACAAAGGATAATTTCTCAGCAACATTACGAAGTCTCCACAAAGCAAAATTCTGTAACTGAAAACTACTGCCTATATTACTGAAGTAATTCTCCTACTGAAACCATTTGTTTTCAATGGTTTGTCTTCATCTTCCCCATAAGCCTCTGACATCGGCCAGTTTCAGAGAAAAGGCAACAGAATAACTGGACTGGTTGGTTCCAGCAGGAAAGTGCCGGCTCCAGAAGTCCAGTTTACTAGGTGGCTTTTGTAGCAAACACTAAAATACAACAGACAAAATGTAAATATACTTTTATGCTTTTAATATACAAATATATTTCAGGACCAGAAGGAGGAAAAAAACCCCTAAACGAAGACTCTTTTATGGGGTTGCCCTGCCAGAAGCACTCAGCCCCCGTGTCTGTGGAGGCAGGGCATCAGCAGAAGTGCTCTGCTGACTGTGGCACTACTCGGTGGGAGGTAGGTAGCTCTCAGTTACACTGGTTTCACTCAAGGCTCTAACGAACCAAAGGAACCTTTCACATTTCCCAAGAAAAGCAGTGGCCACCCACTGCAGTTTGGCAAGCACTGGTAATTCCCAGTGAGAAAGTCTATTCAGCTGGCAGTCATCTGCATTCAGCAGCAGTTTCAGTTTCTTAGTGCACTTAAGAGTACATCCCCTGATGCAGTGCTTTAGAGCATGTTCAGCATGATGTAAATCATAGATGACAGTAGGAATCTCTGCTCTGAGAGGAACGATTGCAACCTTTTAGCCATATTAAGATACAAAAATGCAGTCTTGCACACTGGCACGAATGGTAATCTAAAATCACTCTGGCTTTGATACCTTCCCTGTGGGGTGAGCTGTGAAAGCAGGCCCCAGCAATCCTTGATTGCTTCTTCAACCCATCATGAGCACCACAGTCATCTCTTGATGTAATGTTGGAGAGTTACAGTCAGGCAGCTGTGGGGTTAAGGCATTCAGCTGCATCATACGCAAGTCGAAAAAGACAAACCACAAAGCTGGGATTCATCCCGGTATATAGAATGCCACAACGCGTGCCTTCTTGCTGGCCCTTCTATTAATCCCATATGAATATCAAGTAATGAAAGTAGCAAGACAGAAGTGCACAGCGCCCAGCAAGTGCCCTGGAGCAACTAATATGTTCCTAAGATAAGTGTGGAAGCTTCTCAGGGCAAACATCCTAAGGGCAGGGCAGGGAAAGGAGAAAGACAAAATAGTACAGATCTCTGGCAGTGGCAAAGACTATATACAGCATCTCAGAAATTAGGATTAATCAGTGCATTACAGAACAATACCGAGGGGACTTTTTAACAATAATGGCTCCTCTGCTCCATTTTCTTCTGCATAAGACACACGAAAATCAAGGGACCAGATATAGATGTCACTGAGAATTGAGATCTGACTGAGGAGGGAAGAAGGAAAAAGGGAGAAGTCTAATCACAGGGTGTTTTTTCACCTTTTTTTTTCTCATTCCCATTTCAAAGACAGAAAAAAAGAGAAAGACACACATAGATAAAGAAAGCGTGAATCATTTAACATGAATTTTGCTTGAGTGAGGACTGACATAAGTGTGTGAAACAGGAAGGAAATGTATGAATAATGCAGAGCAAGACTCCATGCAGAAAGAAGACTGTTATTGTGTCCCCGTTTACAGCTACTGAAAGCACAATCAAATGGATAAGGAAAGAGTGCAAAAAGCCTGGTCATCTCATGTTGAAAAGGTGTTAAAATGCATTGTGGATCACAAAAAATACCACCTCTCAATCACTGCACTGAATTTGCTCATCTGCTCACACCAAGACAAAGAAGAGGAGTTCGTGTTGTTTTCAGTCGGGAGTGAGTGGAATGATTTCTCTGCAGGTTAGGCTCACTCTAATCTGTGCCCAAGCTGCAGTGGCTGCTGTGGTAGACTAGGGCAGAAACATGGGGGAGAGCCTACGTTGAGCAGCTCTGCTGTGCAGCCTTTACCATGCGCTCCTGGGAGGACGGTTTGCAGAACTACAGAAAACAGGTATTTTCTTTATGAAGGTGACCCCTGAAAGAATTCATACCTGTCCTTCTGTTTATTTAAAGCACTTATTCCTTTCATGGGAGAAAGTACGGCTAGGAACTAGCACACTCTCCCAGGACGTCTGGGACAGCTGGTTTCCATTTGTGGTCCTGCCACTGTCTGGTTTTGGCTAAATATCATCATTTTTGTGCCACTGGTGAAGCACTTTGAATTTTTGTAACAAAAAAGCAGCATGTAAGAGCTGGATATTAATTCAGATTCTTCTAAGAAGCCCATCATCATACCATGTGGTCTCTTGCATTCTGTAATTAAGGCACACTTCTGCCCTAAGGAGGGTATTCTTATTCCTTCCCTTGCTTTATACCACTTCTGGATGGGATTTGCAATAATTTCTGAGGTAGCCTATTGGATTCCCTCCACTTCTGGTCCTTTTCCAAATCACAGTCCAGGAGTTCATCTGAGTAGTGATGAGAGACTCTGGCTGTATTGCCAGAAGAAAAAGGGTGACATACTGAATGACTTTAATTTAGTGTTGTATTAGATTAGGAAGAGATATAACACTGCACAGGTTTATAGAGGTGACTGGAGGACGTTCATATTTTTTGACAATGTAGAGAAGCTTAGCTGGAGGTCTAAGGAAGGGCATTTTAAAGAAGGATCCCAGGGAGAAACAGAAGGAAGGTAAGGAAATCCAGGACACAAGGGCGTAAAGTAAGGGAGATTCACAAACACTGATGTTGAATTTCATATTGAAAAGGAACAGAAAAAGGGAAGAGGCAGTGTCTTTGACGACAAGCGTGTACGAGGCATGAGAATCCTGGAAGAGGACACACTTTGTGGAATTATCCTATTCATAATAGAAATAGTCTGTGTGCAAGGAGGCATTCTCACATTCTGTCTGTCTACCTAGCTATCCCAGTACCATATCAAAGGGCAGACTATGAAAAGCCCTACTGCACAGAGACACACACAGTTTTAAGTACAGCACTACAGAAACCAGGATAGAGAAGCAGTGATGCTGATGCAATGCAGGGATGAAAATAAATCTGCCTGCTACTTCAGGGACGGAAAAGGCACATTCCATCTTCTGCTTCCTAGAAATCTGCTGCAGCCTTTCACCAGCCAAAAGAAGCAGCTAGCTTGAGTCAAAACCAGTCTACTTTTGCCTCCTCACCTCATGCTTGCCCATTTCCCCTTTGTGCCAGGGAAAAAGGAGAGGTCAGCAGGAACTGTCATGTTTTCAATACACCATACTTCTATGATGATATTAAAATGCCCTCTATTTGCTTTTTATCTCTTCACCTTGAAATGGGAGCTGCAGGTGCTTGTGTGCTGTGCAGCTATTGCACATAATGAAAAGTGACAGGGCAGTTCAGTCTCTGGGGTTCTTTCAGTCCATAGGCTTCCCACTGAGAAACCGTACAAGGTGGGCACTTTGGTTGATATTTTTTCCTAAGTTGTTCTGACACATCTCCTCTGGGAATGGCACTGATGCCCCCTAACTTGTATCATGCAACCCCCCTGGCTGCATCAACTAGCATTTACTTCTGGTCACTGATAATCTGAGCTCTTATCAAATCAGTAGCCTAAATACGAAAGGCTCCCTGTATGGTGTCCATGGCACTGCAAAGAGTCCTAGGGAAGTAGATCTTTAATAGGTGACTAAAGGACAAGTCACACTCTTTTTATCTGGGCTTTGAGCTGTTTTGAAGGCAGATGATATGAAAGGTGGTGATTAATGTCTTAGAGACAAAGTCAACAAGCCTGAAGTAGCCTGATGTAATTTAAGTAGCAGCTCTAAAATGCAGCGAGATCGGCTATTTCTGCAGACTGTGTGATGCTGCAAAGAAAAATCATGCCAGCAGCAGACCTGGTGTAGAAGTAGATTGGGGTTTTGTGCATCTTCCCTTTTCTTCATAGCAATATACCCACCACCTCCTGCTTCATTGTGCTCCAAGGAGCACTTCCTTCTCAGACATTCAGATAGGCTGCCACAATGTTATGTTCCTGGAATATATCATACTCTCTTCTCAGCTCCTACAATTAATGTACAGTTCCTATTAGCTCCCTATAAAGAATGATAAGGAACATCGAATCAAGCTTTTGTAAATGAGGGAGCCCACCAAATCTACCCTTGCATAAATGAAGAACTGCCTTGAGACTGTCTCCTGTAAAGGAAGATGTCTTACACTGAATCCAGGGGCTTCCACACACTTAAAGTCAAAGTGCATCTTTGCCTTTCATAAATGGAAAAGCCTAGACAGATTTCTAAGTCAGGAAGGTCTACCATACAGAGTCCACAATGTCTCTGTATTGAACCTGCCCTTGTATTTCCAGTCCTACTGTTGAGCTGAACTGTGTGCATCCCTGTGCTAGCTGGTGAACCAGATGGTGTCCAAGCCTTATATATATATGAAGGCCATGCTGAATCATCTCCACATTCATGGAGAGACATTCTGTCAACTTGCTCTAAAAGCAAATGACCCTTATTTAGTCCAACATACTACCCACCTTAATGAAGGTTGAGATATTGATCTCCCTGGTAAATCAAGGTGAGATCTATAGATCCCTCCCAATAAATGATGGTGGATGTATTGATTCTCTTCTTCCCAGCCCCCATAAGTGAAAGCAAGACATATTAGTTCCTCACCGTTAAATGAAAGCAAGCTGTATTAAGGCGACCCCCATAAATAAAGGGTGGGCCATGCTGACTTAGACCTTAACCACATAAAACGAGGTGAAATGTATTGATTCTATCTCCTGTAATTGAAGCAGCATTGTATTATGGTGCTCCTTCCACCATAAATGATGGAACAGCATATTGATTCCATCATTCTTGAGTGAAAAGTGAGTTTTTTTAAATATCCCCCAAAGTGAGGAAGGAATGCCGTGCAGAATTCAGCACCTTATTCAGAAATTTATTTTGATCTGTTATTTACACATTAAGGCTTTTACTGTATTTGGGTGGCAGGGGTGTGTTAGTGCTTAAAAGCTCTGGGCACAAAATGAAGTGATAAAGAACCACAGTTTCAGTGAAGGGATGTGATGCCCAAGTAGAAAGCTTCCTGAGTTCCAGTCCTTGTACTCTTGTAGACCACTTGCATTTAGGCAAGTTTCCTGGCTTTTTTGTGTCTTATCTATCTAGTAAGGATAGTAGTCTTCTAATTTTAGATGGTGGAATATATTTGTTCATGACTGTCTACAATGTTCTGTTGGTTAACAGGCCCAAGTAAGTTCTGGAGACAACAATGGCAGTGGATGAAATATTATGGGGCAACATTTTTTTAAAATAAGGTGTACTGTACTTGCCCTGTGCCTTAAGAGGAGCTGGGTCTGTACACTGCAGATAAATAATTAGCAGCAGCTGCCTGGAGCCTGTGGTAAGTTTTGCTGTTTAATTATTCCTGCTCCTTCCTACTCCTTTCTACTAACAGAACTGTTTTTAAATGGCTTCGGCTGATGGGAAAGATACCAAAGTTACGTCAACTTAAAGCCATGCACAAATTCAGGAATTCAGTCTTTTGGACTGTGACTGTTGCAAGTGAGGCAGCTGGGACAGTGCCCATCTGGAAAGCAAAACATTCAGATTCAACTGCACCCCTCCAGGAGATCATGTTTAGCCCAGCAGCATGACAGTGCCCAGGACAGCACACAGACAGCTGCTTATGGTGTAAAAGAGAGGTGCCAACTCTTTGCTTCCCCAAGGAAATACACTCATTTTCCCCACAGTACTCCACTGCACAGCTGCTATCTTTTGTTACCTGTTATGAACATCATAATCCTTAGGGAAGCTACAGAAGACAAGTGAAGAGGACAGACCTAGCAGAGCCTTGCAGAAAAGCCTGTCTATGTCCTTCTTCCCAATTTGTTCTAACACTAGCAATGAGATAGAAAAAAACAGAAACAAAGAAAAAAACAAAGTGAATGCCGGTACACAGAGATAATACGAGGAAGTTAAAGACAAAGCCCTTAAACACGCCACAAAATAAATCATACCATTGTCAACTTTTTGCCCAGTGTCACAGAAGAGAAACACCCCTCTGGTACTACGTGGTGTGATGAGCAGGCAGAGCTATGGCACCTTATGGTTTGTTGCCATGCATCTGCATGGAAACACCCCTATGATATATGGGGGCCACACATGCAGAGAGGGGGATATGAGTTGGACGTGTTATTATTCTGTGAATCTGTAGCAGTACATATCTAAGAGGGACCCAGGCATTTTAATATTGGGCATATCCAAAATGTAACCATGAGTAATGCAAGCTTTGATCTGTTCTTTACGATTAAATACAAAATGCTATATTTTAACACGTGTTTCTTAACACATAATTTATCTTAAGATCTTACAGAAAGCAAGATGTGATAGTTTTTACATGAATTAGCTGTTTCTGGAATATCTTGTGTTCTTCCCATGTGGGTATTTCAAGCATAGTGCTTTGCCCAGAAGAGACTTTGAAAATGCCAGTCAAATACCAGCCTCCCCCTAAGCCCATGAATGGGAAAGCCCAATTTCTTTGCAATTCTCTCATATCGCCAGCTGTCTAAAACCCTCCATGAGAGGATTTAAATTGGATTTTGTGCTGAATTTATACAGTTGTCTTATGTCTTCCCCATGTGTGGTGAAAGAGATTTGTTCCATATAGCATTGGGGATGCAAATATCATTCCTGTTTCAATGCATCGTTTGAAAGGAGGACCAGGCAGTTGCCATGGCAACTGCACATCTGAGCCAGCTGTAGTTGCTATGGAAACAGAAATGATGGGAGCAAGAAAAAATAGTCCCAGAGGACAAACCATTTTAAAACACACACAAAAATTCCCTTAAACTAAATTAAAATCTTGCTGTGAAATTCTAGGACTTCAGAAAGAAGTGGCAAACCAGAGGATAATGCAAACATCCTCTCATGATCTTGATGCTCTTTTTTAATTATTTTTTTGAGAGATGAGGGAGAAGTCACTGTAAGTGATCCAGTGATCGCTAGAAAGGAGGTGAAAGTAAATTCCACCATACCTTTGGCCTGATCTGCTGACCCTGTGGGAATGTGAATGCTTTGCACTGGTAACTCTGCGCCACAGATGCACAAATCAGTACTCCAGTCAGGTTTCCCTCTTGTTCACAGCAGGCTTTCCTTCTATAAAACTAACCATGTTCCGTATAAGTGTTTTCAAATAATGAGATCATATCTTTGGAGAATCTCTAGTCCCTGCAAGAGGCATAGTTTTCATCATTAAACAGGAGGCAAGATGCACTATTTGAGATGTCCAAGGCTCAAGTCTGGGATCCTCAAGCAATGGCTGGATTCCTGGCAGAACTGCAACTTGCACTCTGACCTTCAAGGATGAGCCAGTTTGTTTGATAAGTCCTAAAGAGAGGAATCCACAACATCCTATGTCTCAACAGAGTATTTAGTTAATGCTTATCTGTAATTCTTTTTTAGCTGTAATGTTACATTTAATCAAAGACAATGATTAAAATGAGAAATTAATGATGTTGCAGAAGAGAGTAAGGCAAACATTTTCAGAATCCACACAGAGATGTGTGGATTTGGGGTCTCCTGAGAACATAATAGGGCAGACACGAGGGCTGACACTAGGACTGGGGGAAGAGAAGAGAGCAGATGGAGAGAGAAAATGTTGGGAATAGGTGGAATAATAGGGAAAGGTGAGGCAGAAGAACCTCAAATTGGGAAGTGATAGGGGTGAAGGAGAATGCTGGAGCCACATGTGTGTGGTAAAACAAAATGTAGTGAGAGGTGAGTAGGATAGCAAGTGAAGTCTAGGGCAGAGGACAAGGACGGAAGCAGGCAGAGATGAGAAGACAAGAGTGGAGCAGGATGGCAGACCACAGGATATGAGGATGAGCAAGCTGAGGGCTATGCAGTTGGCACAGCAGTTCAGGACAGGACAGGGAGGGAGATAAAGCCTGGCTCGGTAAGTACAGGGGCAAGTAAAGGTGAAGAGAAGCAGGAGATGTGGAGGTCAGATAGGGCACAGAATTGTTTGCAGGATAGCACACTTTCTGTTGTTTTTTTGTAATATTGCTGTACTTCAGCAGATTTTTCTGGCTTTTCTACAGTCACTGCATGTGTAAATACTTTTGTTAGCTGGTTCACTCAACACACTGTGGTGAAGACTGCTTAATCCTTAAATTTTTCAAGTATTTCTTTCCTTGCTCTGTATCAACAGCTAATGTTATAAAATCTTTCAAGGTGCAAACTTTGATTATTTTCATACCAAAAGCAGATTTAGAAAAGCATTTTATTATCTCAGGTGCCTTTGAATTGTCACTGCAATTTCTGCCTTTTCATTTTGTGATTACAGTTTCTCTCCTTTCGTTTCAGTCTCACTGTTCTCTTTCTGTCTATAATAAAAAGGTAGTTGGATACCACAGTCTGCACACACCTGTAATTTGTTGAAGCCAAGGAAATCTGCATGCATGTAACTAACAGGATGAGAGGACTTGGCTATGGGTTTCTGTTTAAAGGAATAATAAACTGCTCAGGTTTACTGAGAAGAAGAAAGAAAAAAGTCTTTATTCAAAATGTAAATATCTTCCTGCTGAGGAGCAAACCCAAAAGTCAGCCTTCAGGATATAAATATTTATGCCTTTTGCATAAACAGCAGATGTAACATTTCCAATTAACTGTCGATCTTTCCATTTCTCTGGCTGCTGTTGCTTTCTCTCACAGTATCAGAATGAGCAGTTTGCTTGATTTGCTTGAGCTCAAATCTGTCACAAATTTCCACAGTCAGTAAGATGAAATTATCTCTGAAAATGTTTATTTATCAGAGCCTAACAATTTCCCTGTATTTTTTTTATCCCTTGTATTCAATTTAGGATGGAGTCTATCCTGCTGAAAAATGTGAAATTCACAGCCCAGATAGGAGGACAACAGAGAAGGAGCAGAACAGACATAGGTAAGAGCATGCATTCAGTTATTGCAGCATATTTCAGCCCAGCCCTAGAAGAAGCCCTCATGATATGAGAGATCTCTGACCCATTTGGCCCCTGGCCTTTCTACCAAGGCTGCCAGCCTGGGTCTGGAAAGCATTGAGTGTAAGAGGTTTTATGATGTAGCCACCTGTTCATAGGAACTGCCTCTATCCCTTCTTCAGTGTCAGCTTTCCCAGGTGTCTGACATTCAGTACTACTAATGGCAGCATCCCACTTCCACAACTTCTTTCTCTCTGGGAGAAAGTGTGAACTGTCAAGGAAAAAAATGAACCCTATTAGAACTGGTGAACATCAGTTTTCATTGGTGTCATGCCTACAAAGCATAAGATTTTGCTGGAGCACTGGAAGGAGAGTAAGAGCAAAAATAAATAGCAGAGAAGCTGTAGTAGGTAAAAAACAAGCCAGAAGACAGGTGCAAGGGGAAAGAAAAGCCCTTGTCTGGTGGTATGTTAAAAAAGAGGGGTTCTTTCTGTTCTTTTCTGCTGAGGATGCTTTTGTGTGTTCTCTTGTATGCTGACCTGTCCCACAACACCATAAAGTTTAGCTTAGCGTCTCTTAATTTCCTGGGAAACGAAAAATCAGCTGAGCATTGCTTCAAATCGGGATCTGCTGTTCAGCTGATGCAGCTTTCACTGGGAGCTCTTGGCCTTCCTGCTTATCAGGAAAGCACTGGCCTGGGAGCTGCACAGCCAGCCTGAGACTGGGCTTTGTGCTGCTGATGAGGGTTAGTGCGGAGGTAGATCAGCCTTGCTCTTTACCTTCCTCAGGAGCTGCATCCCAACGATGGCAGCTCTGGTAGGTGCTGTTGCTATGGGAACTGGCTCTGCTTTAAAACCATCCATGTGGCAGTGCAGGGATGGAGGCACCTGAAATCCTGACTGCTTAGGGGTTACATCTTCCTCACACGCTTCCACTACTTGCTGCCTGCTTTTTTTCCAGGTTCCCAGCACTTTGAGAGGCATTTTTGCCCTCTCCTCAGGCTCTTCTGTCTGCCACATACTCCCCGGTTCTGGATTCTCACTGGTGTGAACAGCTGGCTTCTTGTATAGCATGAGAAATCATCAAATGATTACCCCTTAAAAGATGGTCCAAATTCATAAGTAACTGAAAGTTTAGTTGCTTAATAAGCACAGTTTTCACTTTGTTCTGTGCTGTGCTCAAAAGGCATATGTAGTACTTGTCTATATTCACATATAGTCTTTACTCATCAGCACTATAAACCCCCAAATAATTACCAATGTTTGCTTCAGGTGAGCTAACTGAAGTACATTTTGATTACAGTTAGAAGCTAACTGTGCTTGGCTCATTTACTGCAAATTCTTGCATGTGTAGGATTCCATCAGCAGTGGAGCAGGTGCACTGACATAGGTGAAGTTATTACCAGTTGCATGCTACCTTCCTCTTCTTCATATCAACCTCTCTGATCAGTTATGTCAAAAAGAACCTGAGGTAGTGTCAGTAAAATGTCCAGGCTTTGCTTTCCCACCAGGAACCAGGAGTCTGAACTCCCACCAGAAGTCAGGGTAGCACCAGTGTTGACTGACTCCTCTGTTCATGCCCCATCCTTGCTGGGACTCACATTCCTCCTGCCTGGGGGCCTTCACGAGCATGAGGTGGCCCTACCAACTTTCTTAAAGTATATCAATATGGATTAACAACTTAGAGTGGAGCAATCTAGAAAGGAGACTGAAAGTCAGTTTCTTAAACCACAAGACGTTTTTTTGGTTCAGCCCCCTTGACTGTGGATGACTGTCTGGTATTTCTCTTGAGTTTTCACTGATGGGTGAAGAGTCTCTCTGGTTTAATGGCATCCATTAATCATACAACAATGCATCTCTGCAGCACCAGAACTTTGGATTCAAGTTACAGTATCGATGAGCGTTGGCCCAGCTTCTCAGGTTGAGGGTGCTCTAAAGTC
Source organism: Pyrocephalus nanus (assembly GCA_038380795.1). Classification (NCBI taxonomy): domain Eukaryota; kingdom Metazoa; phylum Chordata; class Aves; order Passeriformes; family Tyrannidae; genus Pyrocephalus; species Pyrocephalus nanus. Next base: position 41,158,011 of record CM076265.1, on the reverse strand, counting down.
AAGTCAGTCTCTGTTTGCATTTTGGGTGGAATGTAGGATACTCAGGATGGAGACAATTGCTTGTTCAGGCATAGGAACAGACTTTCAGCTGAGCATGCTGAGTGCTTAGGTCATGAGTCACTCTTGGGGCTGAGGTAAATATAATTAAGCCACTGTCACATTTTGTGGGTTTGAAGGAAGTCTGAGAGCTGCAATGACTCCTGCAAGAATTGTCCCAATCTATATCAGCTTTATATATAGCTGATATATAAGCAGGTCCTTACAAAGCCTTGGTTCTCAGTCTGTCATGCCCACTGGCTTCTCTTCTAAAAGCAAATGAACATCTTATGCACTCTGTTCTCTGTGTTTCCCCTAGAACAGCTTGCCACGTTTTCACCAAGGCATCCAGTTTTTCCAGTGATAAAAGGACCCAAGGTCAGCACTGTCTTCTCTCAAATGCCTTGTGGATGCTGTGATGACTGCAGGTACAGTCAGAAGCAACTTCCCAGACTATCCTTTCCCTCCTAGCTGGACACAAAAGCAATTGCAGAGCCTGTAGCTAGAGTTTGTAGGAATTAACTAAAAATGGCTTTGAAGGGATTCTTTAATCACTTTTCCCTAGCTCTTCTGTTGCCAAGATGGTATTCAAAGGAAAACGTCAAGGCCTGATTGCAGCCTACAGACCACCAGTCGGACAACTCCGTGCTGGACACTCCTGGACTTGCTGTATGATCCTTGTTTCAAGGCCTCAGGTAAAGCATTATGGTGTGCACCATAGAACGGCTGCATTGATACCTTTCATCTAGTGCAGATGGCCGTTGTTTTTGTCACTTTTTTAGGATACAGGATCCTTTGTGTTAGCATAATTCTGTGCTTTACCTGTCTTCAGGGCCCCTGATAGAGCTGTCAAAGTACACTAATGCAGAAGCAGGTGTAATGCAGAGCTGCTGCTCCCATGTAGCCTCAGAGAGACCTTTAAGGAATATTCGTTTCGAGAAAGACAAACTCTTTGTGTGTTACATCGTTCCCCTTGCACATATACTCACAGAGCATTTGGACTAACTCATTCTTCCCAGATTTAAACTACATTTCAGTACCCAGGACCTTGAGTTGGCATATGAAATAGGAAGACTCGGTGAGATGATTCTCTGGAGTCCTACTGATGCATAAGAGACCCATCCTGCCTTTCCCATGTCTTCCATGTTTCCCGTTACTTTTTCAGTCTGTGTCAGGCATAATGACTCAGCATATAGATATGCTTCTTGTTGGCAGGTAGAACAGGCATTTGCAATATCGAATATTATATGTCCTTTTATTTATCTTGCCCAAGTGAAAATTTGACTACAGGCTGTTCCATTGTCACTATACTATTTTATCCAACCTTCCAGATTCCTTCAAGAGAGGAAACAGCCTGCAGGTGCTGCAAACACTTTTTGTTCCTTTATGACTAGAAGCAACTACTCTATTCCTCCAAGGCTTTTAGTCTGACTCAATTCTGGCTCACCTACCTGCCTGCTTTCTCTGGAGAACTGGCAGGTGAATATTTTCAGTAATTTACTTGAGAGCTGTCCTGTCATCCTGCTATTTATTTCTGCCATAAATCATGCCCAGAGGTTAGGATGCTCTTATTTTCCCAATCACAAAGGAACCAAAGGAAAATATTCTGCAGAGCACAGAGGCATCTTTGGGTGGTTTGTAAATATTTCCAGAGGAAGACATAGGGGGGAGCGAAAAGAGCTGTAGTCCCTACCCTGTTAGCATCACCTGAATTAACCTGCATCTTCCAGGTTATGCAACAGGGAGCAGTTGTGCTCACACAGCCCCCTCTTCCTACTGTGATTTACATCCAGCGTCTGTGAGATACACCTGCTAGTGCTTCAAAGCATGTAAAAGAAATAATAAAAAAAGGCCTTAGGAGATTATAGCTTACTCCTTATGCAGTAGTTTGACTCATTAAAATCAGTGGAGCAATTTTCAGTGACTTCTCTGGGATTTGGATCAGACCTTAAAAGCACAAGCCCTGAGAGTTGGACTGCAGCCAGCTAACTTAAGAGAAGCAGAATTCCAAGCAAATGAGTTTTCATTTTTAATTCAGAATCTAAATAAAATTCAACATCAGTGCATTTACATGAGCTAGCTCCAAGAAAAATCCAGGGAACTGAAAGAAGTGATATTTCTTGTGTGTTTGCCTCTTCTTAGCCTAAGGGTCTGGTTGCTCCACAAAGCAATATCAATTATCTAGCAATGGACACTACTGCTCTTATTATTACTATATGCCTAAATGCTCATTGTAGACCAGGACTCCAGTAAACTGGACAATAGACAAGTATAGAGCAAACAGATGGTCCTTGCCTTCTAGAGCATCTCAGAGTATAGATTTACCATTTTATGCTCAGTTTGCTGATGGGTGTTGCACCACACAAAGTGGCATTGTCTTTTTCCTCTTGAAGTCAATTAGATTCTTAGTGCCCTAGGGAGGTGATAGGGAGGTTTGCGCTGCTTGCTTTGATAGAAGATACGAAACATTAAGTCCTGGTTTTGCCACTCAAATTCCCCTATGTTTTGTCGGAAAATGTCTTATAGAAGCTTATTCAGCATGAGGGTGAACTTAGTTGTATCATACAGGCTTGTTTACAAAATGCAGCATTGCCTGCCTCAAGGTCAAACAGGTACCACGTGCCAGGGCTCCCTGCCCAGGTCTAGGCAGAAATGAAGGATTAGCCTACGCTATCTCAGTACTTCATGAGTACGTACTTTCCTTGGAAATATCTGTTTTTCTGCATCTTCATCTTCCCCCCCCTTCCTCCTCAGAATGCCCTGATTTCCTGCCCTTTCCTTTGCTACCTCTGTTTTTTGTCTTTCTGATAGCATCACCTAGTCACCCTTTATAGATAATTCCTCTGGAGAACAGCAGATTTACACAAATAATAGTTGTAAATCTCTCCTATAATGCACTTGCTTTGCAAGGTGAAAAAATAGACCTAATTACTTAATTTTTTGAGGGGCTATTGTGCTCCTTGTGTTCAGATAAACTATAATTATGTTCCTCCAGACCCAGTCAGAAAAGGAAGCTCTAGAAATCCCATAAGAAAAGGCTGTCCTTGTTTCCAGCTTTCCCTGTCAAAACCTTTGCCAGTGTGAGATAAAAACCCCAGTATAAGCAAAGAAAGGAGAAAGGAGAGAAGAGGGAAAGCAACTGAGAAATTTGGGGCAGTTCTGGCTCCGCTCCAGCAGTTGGTGCTCATCTTTGACAGGTACAGGGAGAAAACAGACTGAAGAGGGATCTCAAGGAAGCAAACAAACAAATCAACTAAATGAACAAGCTGGGTAATAAAGTAGAGCTGAGAATCAGTAGCTAACAAACGCATCTCTGTCGCCACACCGCTTTCTCCTGGGTAGAAGGAGAGTCAATTACCCACCTTCCAACAAGCTATTGATCAAGCTGGTGCCATGTATCGAATCGGAGACCTGGCCACCCTGTGTGTGGCTCTTTGATTTTCTCTCCCTCTGTAGTAGCACGTGGATGGAAGCCAGATGAGCCAGCACAGGACTATCGATCAATCCGCCTCCCTCCTCCTCCTCCTCCTCTCTTCTTCACCCCAGTAGCCATGGCAACCATGACTGCTGCAGCAGCAGCAGCAGCAGCAGCACTGTTTACCTCGCCTATTTATTTTCCTTTTCAATATCTTTCCCTTCCCCCCACCTCTCTCACCTTGGCATGATATTGGCAAAGCACTCAGCAGTTGTAAAAGGGATGAATTTTTATGACTCTGAGAAGGACAATGCCGTTCTCAGGTCTACTTTATCACCCAGTTTGTTCATTTAGTTGATTTGTTTCTGAGGAATCATTGCCTATAAACAACAGAGATCTCAGTCACCAAGTAGGTCATGCTCCAGACATGGAGGAGGACCCAGCATTCAAAAAACACACATCTCGTTCATATGGTTTAAATGTGCCTGTACTAAACCCCATATTTTCTTCTTATATATTGCCCTACAATGGCAACAGAGAACTTGTTCCAGGTATGCCATCATTTACCAGCTGTTAATCTCACACGACTCCTGGGACAGTATAACATAAACATGAGGTGCACCAGGATTTCTTTCAGGTCTTTAGCAGCCTTTGTAAGTTCTGTTGAGGGCACTATGTCCTACAGGGGACCAGCTGCTGTGGAAGGAGCAGTAACCAGAGTTTTGCAGTATGTTCACCATGGCTTCTAGCTGCATACACTGAGCAGTTCAGTTACTGGCTCTGCTCAGTTCAACAGCACTTTCCATCATCCTTGCAATTTTCCCAAGTGGCAGTGCAGTCTCATCCCATCTCTTTTCTCATACCCTTCCACTGCCTGTAACTGCCTTCCCGTTCCTAGGCAGGATGATAGTTATGCTTCAAAGACTAAACAGTAGATAAATGAACAATGTTTAAGGAGTAGCTCATTTCCCCCCTCCTGTGCTGAATCACCCATTTGCAGATTCTCAGTGTAGGATTCTCTGCTGAAATGTAAGACAAAGGGGCTTTGTGCAGGGGTATGAAATAAAAGATACACCAATAAAAGATATCTCTTAAATATAATACAGGTGTCTCCCTTGTCTCAAGGGTCTTCAGGGCCTTTTAATTGAAATTCTTCACCCAATTCTCACATTCCTGATTCTTTCCACAGTAAGGCCATCAAACCCGTCCAGGAGATTCCCAGTGTTCCTTATAATTCAGTATGATTGATACAGGATGTAAAAAATCACTTGATGTTATCAAGTACAGATTATCCCTCCTTGAAGGAAAGTGTTATAGGATAAACTGTGGAATTTGCTACTGCATGACATTAGGAAAGCAAATACTGTATTTTGAAGAAGAAGGAGAAATCTGTAAGAAATAGAAAGGCACAGGCAATTGGGTACAAGGAAGTTTCAACCCCCAGTGCTGGGAGGCACAGGAGGACTGGGATCAGTGAGGAGTCCTGCTTCATCTTTCTATTTTCCTAGAATAGTGCCATGCTGGGAGTATTACAGAGCCGTCATCCCTTCCTCTGAACAGTTTGGCTAGTCTCACTCTGTCAGATACGTTACCAAGCTCAACTAGCCAGGAGTGTCTTTTTATACAGCAGGAGGTCAGATACAAGGCTGAGGAAAGGATTCATTAAGAACAAGTAAGCCTTGGATAGACTCTGGAAAATGAGACTGGGGTTGGGTGTCCAACCACCACCATATGTGAGGCCCTGGTCTTGCTGGGGGACAGTTGTCTCACAACACCATGAGAAAGAGGTAAGTGTTTGACTGGCTGGAGCAGTGGTCTGATGTGACCTTGCAGGAAGTATGATACTAATGAAAATTGTTAGTCGTTATTAACTAATTAAATTGTTTCTATGCCTGTAAGCACTTAACACTTTGCAGGCACAGCAGAGAGCCCAGACCCTGCCCCGAGGAGCAGAAGATCTAAAAAAAACAAGCACAGACCAATGGTGAAAGGAAAACAATTAACATAGAAGGGGTGTAATGAGAAGCAGCACATGGCTTTGTAGTTACAATTTATGTCTGGTTTTGCAAAGAAAGAAGGTTTATGTGATCACAAGATCTTTGGCAGGAGGAGTGTGTTTGTCCCAATGTAGGGTCTGTCAGGTGCATGTATAATTTTGGATACACTGGTCAACTAAAAGCAAATTCAACAGATGAGAAGCTGTCATTAAAATAAAAAGCCAATAGAATACTCTTTTCTTCAGCTCTGAAGAAGGTTGCTATAGGAGTTCTTATTTTCTCAAGACTTCAGAAAATTCACCCAGGCTGCAGCTCCTAAAAATACACAATTAGAAGAAAGGGTTTCAACTGGTGCTTAGAATCAATAGAATGCAAAACTGTAGGAAATCAGACTGCCTTAGTTGCAGAAAGCTGACCTGAGTAGAGATGCTACTGTAAAGGTGGAGTAGAGAGGTGTTAGAGAGTCGGCATGAAAGTGTGAGGAGACTGGCATGGCTAGCGAAAGCTCACATTATTAGTGGAGAAGACAGGGAGAAGCACGCTGGAAAGGATAGATGGGCAGTCTTCCACGGCTGACTTTCATTGTAACAAGTCCCTTAAACACAGTTAAGTAGGAAGTAATGGATAAATTCAAGCCAGGGATGAGATGGTACACTGCAAAGATGACCTTTGTAACTCCATTTGCCATGTACTGCAGGGAGGAGAGGTGCACATCAGATCTGGGATGTGAATGCTATAGTAATAAAGATGAGAGATGCAGAAAGATTATGTGAATACTGGGTGTGAAGAAAAATTAAAGTCTGTCCACAAATGGGATGGATGGAGCAAGAGAGTGAGGAATTGCAAAACCTAAGCCACACAGGGGCTGGCTGTGGAGTCTACTAGAAGAAGAGCAGTAACAGAGAGTTTAAAGGAAGATCATGATTTCATTTTTACCCAGTATTTTAATTAATGGCAAGATGTACAAGAGGGAGCATGCATTCAGGATACCAAATGATAGTCTGAGCCAGCCAAACCCATGTATTCCACAAAGCCTTAACGTTTCACTAAGTACACATTGCTGCGTTGTTTCATCAGACACGCTGCTCTGCTGTGTATCATATGATATGGCAGCCACTCAGGCAGGCGGGGAGCAGCGCAGCCTGTAATTTCCTGGTCATATGTAACTGGGTGGGGAAGCGCCTGATCCTTGGGGTGAGTAATGCTGGAATCGCACCATGAGGCGCCCTGCTCTTTGCTATTCGAGGCAATTGAGGCGTTGCTATTCAGGCAGACGTTCCCCACGGCATCCCAATGCTCTTACGCTCTGCTACACTTACAACACCCTCCTTGTAACCTGTTTCGCTGAGCGCCCGATCACTTTCCCATATTCCCAGCCCTTCGCCGCCCTGAGGCCCGCGGATCGGGGCGCGGCGCTGAGGGGTAGGACGGCCCCTGCTGCCCTCGCTCCCAGCCCGAGCCCACGCAGGGGCCGTGCTGCGGTGTTTATTTTGGAAATGCTCCGGGCTGCTTAGCGGCTGGGGGGCTGGTGGGGAGCACCCCGTCGCTCCTCCCCGCCCGCCCCCCTACCCGCAGTGGGGGCGGCCGCAGCCTCCCCGCCGCGCTGGCCCGCACCAGCAGGCTCCGGCCCCCCCGCGAACAACGCGGGGCGAGGCTTGGTGGGTTTTTTATGATTTTTATTTTATTTTTTTTTTCCCTTTTCCTGCCCCGAGACATTTTCCTACGTGTGTTTTTCTCCTGCCGAGCTGATTTACGAGCTGGGTTTGGCGAGGGCCAAGGCTGCCGGCCCCAGCGCGGGGAGGGCGGCGGGGGGGAGAGGGGCTCCCGCTGGGCTCCCCAGCCGGGAAAGCGCACGTCTCCCCGCCCGACATGAGCTGTAATTTCCGGCAGACATTTGAGGTCTCCGACATCTGCATCAAGGCGCGGCAGCTCCCAGCAGCCCCCATGGCCGGGAGCGGGGCGGCCCCTCCTGCCTCTTCCCCAGCCATTTGTGTTTTACTCATTTCCTGCTTGCAGTAATGAGGCCAGCGATGCCGGGGTGGCGGCAGTGCTGCTGAGAAGGCAGATTGTTCCACACACACATACACATGGCTGTTTTTGTTTCAGGATGAATTTTTAGTGCTCGTGAAAGGGAGGGACTAAGTGGAGTTTGCTGGAGCCTGGCACAGGACCAGCAAGCTTCCCGGCAGCCCTCTGCCAAAAGAATCCAGACATAGAGCCCCCCACCCCCGGCTCCTGCGGCCCCTCCTTTCCTGCTGTCTCTCCTTTCGGCTCTGCAGGGGCTTCGCTCCCGGAGCAGCTCTGCCCGGGGACCCTGCACACCCTCTGCCCACCCATACCCGAGCCCTTTCGCCGTCCAAGCACGAGGTTTCTCCCGCCGCGCAGACACGGTGCAGTCCTGACCCGTGACTCCTTAATCCCAATCTGTCTTCTGGGTCGTTTGTGGAATTACTGCAGGAGGGTGGAGAGAGTCTGTGATAAAAACATATTCTCGGAGTCGAAAACAACTCGAGGCCAAACAGATTCATTGCACTAGTGACTTAAACTAGGTGAAATGTCGACAGTGTTACTCAACATCACAGTCCCAAACTCTCGGTACACAAAATAAACAGACCTTCTAGTGATGTTTTGTATAGTCTCCACCCCAGCCTCGGTCTACCGATCTGTTTCATTCCCCAAGGGGCCGCAGGGCCGTGGGTCTCCTGGCATGTGACCATGTTCCCTTACACATCTGCTACAGATGAACTCTGTCATTTGTGTCCTATTACAGTGTACTGACAGGATTCTGCAGGTTTTGTTCAGTTTAGTTCTGTTATTTGGTGTTTTTCGGGATTTTTTTAATTTGTTCTTTAATTTGTCGTTAAAGAAAAAAGAGAACAAAAAACTTTTTTGGCTGAAGCTGTCAGTTCATTTTTTTGTTGCTTTCGAATGCCAAGGCCAGCAGGATCCAGGAATTCATCTACTGGTGCCAGCAAGAAAGCACTGACCCAAACAAGGGAGCCAGAACTTGGACTGCAGTCCTTGCCAGGGATCAGCAAGAGGCCAGAGAGCCCATGCTGCTGAGTCATCACCACTCCAGCTGCTACAAGCCTTTTCTGGGGACGCGGCTGTTGCTAAGATTCCTGGGAGCTGACTGATTGCTCCTTCTATAGTCATGTAACACACTCATACACGTCAAAGGAGCAAGGAACAGCAGCTGGGGCCAGCTCAGAGCGAGAACACAGCCTGGTGGCCATGAGCAGCCAGGCTCCGTGGCTGTGGTGTGGAACTTCAGCATGTGGAGCAGGCCTAGAGCTACCTCACTCCCAGAGAGCTCCTCCTGTCTCCCACTCATGGTGCCTTTTCAAAAATCAAACAGTCCAGGCAGTTCTACTGTGCAAAGTTTTCTTTGTATTTGCACGTTTCACCATATTTCCACCCTGAATTTAGAGGTAGGAACATGCTTAAAGTCTATGCAGTGCATTCCTTGCAGGGTCAGTGTTGGGTCGTTCCCTTTATACTGTAAATAAATATGTCCAATTCAGCAGGCAAGTAAACTGAGCACTTTCCAGTTCTGGGGCTCAGAACTGAAATAGATGACATTTCTCATTAAGCCTTTAAACTCAATTTTCAGAGTATTCTGCAGTTCAACACATTGCACAGGGAGGGAATGCTTCTTTGTGTGCATCCTGCATTTTCCTCCTCCCATTTTCATATTTTTAATCTTTTTATTTTCCTGCCTTTCACCTGCCTGAGGTACTTGCCTACCTCATATGCTGCAGTTACCCTTGTTTCCTGCTTCACATTTGACACTCGACAAACTAGATGTACTAAGGTTTTCAAATCTCTCCACTCATGTCTAGGTTGTTAGAGACTAAGGGTATGGGACCTGTCTTCTCTCTCTGACATTAGACACACCACTGATTTCAAAGGAATAGCTAATCACACTAACATTTAATAATAAAACTAATGATTCCAGAGCCCACTCTCCCTGCTTCTCTTTATTGCATTTTTGTTGAGGTGCCAAACTCAGAATTACAGGTTGCCAACTGAAGTTACAGACTGCTTGAGTTTTGTGGTCACTTTTCCAGTAGCACCTCAGAGTCTTATCTGTGGTGCAAGATCCCTGTATACCATAATACTGAAAAAAGGCTCTCTGCCCCAAAGTGTTCACTCTCTAAAAATTAAAAGAAGAGATGAGCAATGAGCAGAGATAGACAGGGGAGGCCCAGCAGGCAATTAATTGTTTTTGGCTGGTGTGGTGGGAGGCGGTTTTCACAAGCAAGCAAACCAACTGAATTTTAGGGCAGATTCAGGTCAGGAAGGAGGAGATCCTCAGTTTTCAACTCAATCGCTCCTCTTTACAGGAGAAAATAGGCACCTGTGGCTATTTCCAAGCAGGAGCTTTAACTATTGCATTAGGTCAGTAGCACATTTAAATTCACTTCTGGCCAAATCAACACAGAAATAGTCTCTAGCAGATGAAATCTGTTTATGTATACAAATGTAGGTGTACACAAATACAGACATGGTTAAACTTAACAGATAAGTGTTTTGAGAAAGCTGGTAAAAAATCGTATACATACCAAGATAGAAACAAGTAAAGTCTAAATTGCTCAAAGTGCATGTGGGCAATCTCCATCACACCAAATGTAGGAAAAACCTGATGGACACAGCAGAAGTGCTAGGAAAAGAATTGCCTGGGGACTGGAAGATGCCATTCTGTACTGACTGTAAAGGGACAATTTAAACTGTAGAAAACAGAGGGGAAAAAAAGCACTACACACACAAAGTTTCTAATTACTTGCATATATAAATACAAATACAACTTGGAAGTTGTATTTGGCTTGTACTAAGGCACTATGATGCTTTGCCTGCATGGGTGGTGAAAGACATGTATGTTGAGGTTCATCCCTCTACTCCATGCAGTTGCAGTCATGCTCTACTTAAAAATCTGCTGTTCCAACATCTGAATGATGTGCCTTCTGTTAACCATGAGTGGTTTTATGCCCCTAGAGTGACTTGCACTTCATAATACAGGGAGCTCTGTTGGGTGTTGCTTGCAGAAACTCACACAATGAATAAAGTATACCCTGAACTAAAGATGCCACACAACATCCCCCATCCCCCAGTTCAGTGCATTTTGGTATCATGAGACCCCTTAGATCTGTTGTAAAGCATCAGTCATGACTTGTGTTTGAGACACGTCTCCTATGGCTGGGATGGATGGTAAAGGATGCCTGAGTGCAGCTTAGACTACAGATGTCTGAAGTCTTAACACTGGCTTTGAAGAAGAAGTAAAGCTCTGCTCCATTCTGAGCCATACTGTTTGTGGTTCAGCCAATCCTGCCAAAACCATCTCTGGAGCAATCAGATCTTCTATGCTACTAATTGGTGTTGAACCTCCCATATTCAGACAAGATAGTAGAGTGACCCTTGAAGAGTTGCTCCTGTGCTCCTATTTGTCAGTGAAACCTTGGATAGTCTTCAGCAGAGGTTCAGGTTTGGTCATGGTATGGGTAGTGCTGGCAGCTCTGTATTCATTCTCCTGGGCCTGCCTGCAGTGCTAGCTATAGCTGGCCTCTGAAAAACTTTCTTACTTCGGGCACTAGTGATATTTAGAGAGCCTTTGAAATGGCTCCTTTCTGCTTGTAAGAATGTTTGTTCTCATGAGATGGACAGGGTTGGCAGCATCCTCTGCCTTCAAAGAAGTCATGTGAAGAGCTCCAGAAGGCCTTGGCCTCGCCCTAATACTTTCTACACCAATTCTAGGTCTTTATATTTGTTTTCAAGGCCGCCTTTGGCACTATCTAAGAATATATTAGAAAAGCCTCTTTCTTTGCATGTTGATAGCACTTTTCTTCTGAAACTTAAAATAATGAAAGACAAGGCATTCTGTAAACAGGGTCATGGCTTTACAGATCACTTTGCTTGAAGATATAAATCTTCTCTGGCTTTACTGAAGACAGACCTGAAAACAGCAGAGAAAAGCAAGAAGGCAAAACAAAAAAAGAGATAAAAGGAAAGCATGAGTGGAAAGAGGTAAAATAGTGAGAGGGACGGAGTGAGGAAAGAAAGAAATTGAAAAGTGCAATTAAATCAGTTATAATGAAAAAAAAGGTTTTACCTTTCCTGAGACGTGGGAAAGAAAACCAGCCCAGTGGGATGCCATGCATTGTTCTGCTCTCAGGTACTCTACAGGGAGAGTTTATGAGCATGTGGAGAAAAGAATTCCATTCAGTACAAATAGAGATGCTTAAATAGGTAATATCCCTGCTTATACAGCTTAGGCCAGTCTTGCTCTGTGCATATTTTCAGTCCAATATATAAATAAAATAAAGTCCTGTGCCAGAGGGTTCAGAGCTGTTTTCTAATGTCACTCACAAGAGCATTTGACTTGATGGTAGCAGGGATCCATGCAGCATTGCACCCCAAATCACAAGCCTTTTATGGCATGTAAGTTTTAGCCTTTCTGATATTTTGATCCTGCAGCTTTAAAATTTTCTCCAGTGCACTGCAGTAATATACTCTTCTCAAGGTCATGCCACAACTCTTGATGTACTAATACTAAATAACTCCTATATCTACAGATACTGGGCAATCTCTTAGCCACTGGGAGATTATATTAATGTCAGTGTAAGGGGTCTGTCATGGGGAGAGAGATCTCCGCTCCCATGTGCACGCTTTTGAAGGCCCACAAACCTTTAGTCCAAAGGACTCAATAGGATTGTAATAGGACTGTAATTCATAGAAGCATCATGGCACTGCTCTACTGTCAGTGTCATACAGGTTTTAAAAAGGGTAGTTAATCATTAATTGGTTCATGATACTAGAACACAGTATCAAATTAAAATTAAAACATAAAATTCTAAATAAAACTCACATATCCACCAGCATTTTACAGCACAAATATTTAATTTAACAGTAGCTCACTGGCTGCTACATTCCCGTGTCCAGCTTCCTTCTGACACATAGCAAGCCTGACAGTGCTGTAGCACATCAGCATTAGACAAAATACTTTTCCACAATTTCTTTGCATAACTATTAGCAGGTTTTATTTCATCAGTGGTAGGACCATCTGTTTCTATTTTTATTCTACTGTATTAAAATCCACCTAAAACTTCTTTTCCTCTACTATCAAGTAGTTCACTTGCAAAACCAGAGTAAATCCCCATTCCTCAGAAAGGATTCAATTGCAAGATGCTTTGGTGAATTTTAATCTTAGCAAGACCTAGTTTTACAGTCCATATTGCACTACAGTTAGAGAGAAATTTGAAACTAAACCTTAACTATTGTTCTGAAAAAAATGAGCAAAAGAGGTTTCTGAAGGCGTTGCAACTCACAGGGTTCAGTAATACACAAAAGGACTCCAAGTCAGGAATGTATTAATCTGAAATGCCTTGTAGTGGAGCATGAGATACTGGTTCATCACAGTGTCAATGCTGAGCAGAGTACTTAATCACTTGCTCAGCATTAATACGGGTATGGAGAGGTTAAAGAGAATTAATAGAGGGCAGGAAAGCACCCAGCCTAAAAAGGGGTAAAAGCAGACTTTGACATTGTTAGCAAGTCAGCTAGCTTCAATATCTGAAAGAACACCTGAATAAATTATCAAATAATCAATTCATGAGCACCTAAAGGATATCAAGGTAATCTAGGACAACTTGGCTTCATTTGTTAAGACCAAATAATGTCAAAGCAATCTAAATCCCTTTTTGACAGTGTAACTGCCTAATGCTGAATGGCAAAATAATAGGTATTTATGTCTGGATTTCTGTGAGGATTTCAATGTCTCATCTAACCTTCTTCTAAGCATATGGCAGAAATGTGAGGTAAATTTAGTCATCGTGAAATAGGAGCACAATTTGTGAAGATACATTTTGAAGGAAGAGTTCTCAGTAAGTTGTTGCTGTCAAAAAGGTGGCTAGCATTTTAAAAGGAACCTCCATACAGGTCTGTGCTGGTCCTAGTCAAAGACTAGAATTTGTAAGTTTCTGATCAATGAAGAAATGGCAAAACCTGATTCAGTAAAGGCAAGTGGTATCTGTTTCTTTGGGTCAGCATAGATAAGACAGGGCTCTTTGAGCACTTGTTAAAATATACTGCCTTAGAATAAGAGTGATCTCTGAGAGCCCTTATGGTCCTACATGTCTTTACTTTCTATTTACTTGACTATTTGACTGAAATAGAAATTTTCTGTTTAATATTTTTATTAAATTTCAGTTCTGCAAGCTGATTTCAATAGCTCTATATTGCTTTTCATAAAACCTCAGAGTACGGGCACATGAATGGGTTAAGCTGAGGTTGTTGATTTCTCTCAAATTGATATAGCCCTTCTGCTGGTTTGACCAGAGGGTAGCTTATGCTTTTGTAGGCATGTGGGCCAACATGGAGCCTGCACAGGTTTTCAAACTCCTGAGCTGCCTGCTTCTCTGCAGCTGCTATGGTGAGTTTTATGCCTCAAGCTTTACCTTTCCAACTCTGTGTCTCTAGCCCAAGAAAATGTTTAATAAATCGTATTTAATAAATTGTGAACTGATTTTGGTATGAAAATATAACTGGAAGAATTGATTTTTAATCTTATCTTTGTGTGTAGAATAAGCATAAGACAAGAGTTTCAGCAGCTGATGGGAAGATAGGTCAAGAAAGTTTTCAGGGGTAAAGGGGTCAAGTACACATGAACCAGCAGCTATCAAGTTTTCTGCTGCAGCCAGTCTTAGGGATGAAAGACTGATTCTTCCCTTGATGTGTGTCCCAGATTCTTGTTGGCAAAACCTGTAGCCACACAGATATTTTGGGTCTCATGTGTCCCACTGAGTGTAGAGACTAAACTGGAATATGTGTACTGTATATGTAAACTGGAATATGTGACAGCATCAGCAGTAGCAACTGAAAAAAACCCAGCCCATATCAAATCTCAGAATCAGAATGATGCAAAGATTAATTCATTTCAGTGGGGTACATGGTGTCTTATTTGGGGTTATTTCAAATCATCAGTCACACCTGTCATAATCAGATTATGAAAAACACAAAAGGAGCAAAGAAAACCCTGCATGTACACACATACACCACTCTTTCATGTTATGCACTCATCAGGTATTCAGAGGAGAGAGTTATACGAGTTCATGCAAATATTCTCATCTGGACACAAGTAAAAAACTGTTGACACTCTTAGCACTGCCATCCTCTCAGAGTTACTTTCAAATGTTTGATGCATTTCCATATAGCAATTTTATTATTTTCCATCCTTGATAACTTCCTGTGACTCCACGGCTGCAGCTCTCCCCATGTCATCCTCCCACTGAATAAGGGCACAAGTCCTGGCTGTGGAAAAGCTGTCAGTCAGAGGCTTTGCAGTTCTGCCACCTACTTCCCCATCCAAATTGTGCCCAAGTTGTGGGTATGCAGGGCCTGCCCTATGATAAGAGTCATTATTCACTTACTCTGAAAAGATTGAGAAGAAATTACTTTGTAAAATTTCTTTCTTCACTGTGTGACCTTACTGATGAACATGATTGCCTATTCTGGTAAGCCAGTATATATAGGGAGTGAACTGGGTATTGCTCTGCTTTTTACCTCCATTACATTCCTGGCAGTTGGATTGTGATGGTGTTTAGGATAGGCTATGTTTAATCAAGCTAGAGAGAAGTTGTGCAGTGAAGTCGAAGGAGAGAGAGGGGATGAGTCTGTTCTTTGACAGGGTTGTGTTCTCCTGAGTTCAGTACCCTTCTATTCTAAATCGTTGTTCAACTTAGTGAACCAGTGGCATGAGGACACCCAGCTCCCACCCCTTTCTCCACGTCCTTTCACAGTAACTTTTCCACAAGTGACCAGCTGAAGAACAAGTAATTTTGTGCTGGGTGTATCGCAAACCATAGATCTTTAGCAGGTGTTTCTGGGTCAGTCATGTAAGGGATGAGCCAGGGCTGAGTAGGAGCATATTTTTAAGGTCTCTCTTGAATTAAAGAACACCAAGAGCAGAATTTCTCCTGCATACTAAATAAGATAATTGACCTTACTGTTAAGCTTTTTTTAGTGTGTTTATTTAAATCTGCATCGTGTCTGATTCAAACCACCAAACACTGATAGGTGTTTTTTCTTAAAAACAATACAGACAAGTAGTCAGAACTCTCCTCTATATCTACTTAGAGATTGTAAATAAACTGCCTTAAATAAACAGATTAAGCATCCCAGTCTGTCATAGAGGGATGTGTTTTATGACTCCCATATTATTTCTGTAACTTGCTTCAGAACCCTTTCCAGCTGATCAATATCCTTTCTTCAGATGTGTGTCTTTGGTTTTCTCTCATCATCTTGAAATATTTTTCCAGGTCCCTGTGGTCCTGGAGACACTCCCATTTTGGAAGTTCTTGTGCTAGTTATATGGCTTTGCACTTGACTGTAGGCAAATGTGTTGTTTGGATAAACCTACCTTACAAAGATCTTCAGGTGAATCTTTATAACTACCATGTCCCATCATTATTTATTTCTCTGCCAATTCTTCTGTCACACAAATGGATTTTCTGTTTTTCTTTTAGTTAATTAATAGAGATATTGAGTAGTTTTGCACTCAAAACAGATTTCTTAGGTGCTTGGTAGAATAATTCACAAATAATGACAATCTCTGTTTACAATTACTTTTTTATGAGTTGAGTGGGAATTGAATTTTTTTAGTAAGGGCAACATTGATTTATGTAGTGATACTTTTTTATCAAATGCCAAGAAAGACAAAGTCTGCTGACTTACAGTAACCTAAATCAGTACCATTTACTTGATCACCCAAATTTATAAATGCATCAAAAACAATGCTGATGGTTTTAGTGGGACAAGATTTTCCATATTGTCCCTTTGTTTGGTATCAGTCGTGTTACTCTCTTTTTATACTTCACCAATTGTTTCCCAGTTTCACAGAACTAATGCTAGGCTAAGCAGTTCAGAACCCAACAATGTTATTTAGTTTTGTAAATATTTGCACACATCAGATTATATTCTCCAGTGCACTAGAATTGTCTCGGTGTTCTGAAGCTAATTGAACAGAAATGAAATGAAAGATTCAGGGTGGCATACACGTTGCCTAACGATAGCTTTCGAAACCTTAGGACCCTGTGTAAATTAGCTACTTAGGTGTCTTCCATAGTCTACTAAGAGGGCAGTTTGCCTCCTTGTAAGGTATATTTCTGAGTAGGTGAGATGAAATGCCAGAGGATGAAATGTCCTTTGGTGTGCTATTTTGTTTCTTTGTGAAGTGCGTGAGGTGAGCAGTTAATTCATCTTTTGGGTAGCTGGTCAGTTCAGATGCTTGCCAGCCTCACAAAGTTCCTCGTTCCTCCTTTTAATAGTCTTGTTCCCAGACATGCATAATAATTTTTATTCACTTGACCAGAATACATGGGCTCTAAATACTTCCTTAGCTAGACATCTGGCTTCTCATTTTTATCCCAAAAACTAGTACAGATTCACCAGTATTTTTTAATTACATACCTCTGTTGAGATATTTTGGTGTTGAGACAAGGCAATTGATTACTTAGGGACAGTACCCGCAGTCTTTGACTGAAGAAGGAGATTATATGGCCCTTCATTTGGGACTGTTCATATAATGAAGGACTGCAGACAGATTTCATGGCATGGGCCAATGTGCAGTTCCTAAATTGTTACCAGTGGTGACAGAAGTTAAAGTTGTTACCAGAAGTTAAAGGAGACACAGTGAATATTACTACGCCAGTATTAACCACTAATTAAAATATAAAGAATGGTTACAAAAGAAATTGGGATTCTATATATTGCTATTAAAAAAAAAAAAAAGAAAAAAGAAAAAAAAGAAAAAAAGACGTCCTTTTATCTTGATTTATATTAGTCTGTGTTAACCAAATTCAGTAACAATGTATTTAATAAATATAAATATTTATAAATAATAAATATATGGTTTTCCAGACCTTTATATCAGTGTAAGAAATGTCCTACTGGGTCATATCAGTGGTTGACCTAGCTTAGTTTTCTGATTCCAGCAGTGCTAGCTGGAGACTGTATTTTTTGGGGAAAGTACATGAGTATTTGATCAAAATAAGTATTATACAAATCGCCATAGCCCTTATTAACCGAATCTGGTTTCTTGTGGGCCATCATGGGAAGGATACTGCTAAGGCAGTTGTCATACTTGCTATTGAGATGTCTCCTTCTGGACATTTTGGAAGCACAGGGACAGTCCCTTATTGTTCTTCAAGCTGTTCCTGGAGTCATGAGACTGTGTGCTTTCAGGATTTTTTACATGGACACATCCTCATGACAGCAGATAACAGATGGAAGAATTGACCCCCTAACACTTTCAGAAATGAGAAAATGAGCAGCAGTGTTAGAATTTGAAATTGTCTCATTGTTTTAGTCCTTGACTTTTGTTGTATGAATGCTTAGCACTGGCTAGTGCTTTTGGTTAGTCTCTCTGCGCCTCTGCTTCCTGACTTTAAAGTGCAGAAAGTAGTATCTGCCTTCTTCATGGGAACTTGTCATTTTGAATATATTAAAGATTATGAGATGTTCAGATACTGAGGAATAGGCTCTATCCAACTATCTGATCTAGAAATATATAAAATACAGAGATTTCCAAGAAGTGGCTGGAATCTCTTTTTAAAGGGGAAAAAAATTCCATCTGAGGACGTTATAAGAGCACTGGGAAAATGAGCAAGATGTGAGCATGACCATTGCAAAATAAGAATGTGGAGACATCAGAAGAAAGATTAAAAGGAAGCTTTAAGCAGGACATTTTCAAAGATGTGGTTATAAGGGAATCACATGGGAGTGGGAGAATTCTGCCTAGAGCTGGAAGACCCAGTGTGGACAGACGTCTTTTCTGCTTTCAGATTCCAATGTCAACATTTTTACTGGCTGTGTGGCTCTGAGTAAGTCATTCAGTGTGTGAGGCACCATCATCTCCACTGGTGGCACAAGGGAGATGTGAGATTACAAATGGGGAGATTACATTAACTGATGTCTAAAACATTGTAAGCTCTTCATGGGGATATACTAGAGGAAGATCAAAAATACCACCATTTGTTAGTCATAACATTGACTAGAAACATTTGGAAGAACATAGACTCTGTTTTTATTTTAAAAATAGAGTGGATATTGTCCTTAACGAAAGATAGAGAAGTGACTCAGGGGCAGTTGTTCTGGTGCAGGGGCATATCACTGCAGTGTTAGTGAGAAGTATCTGGTATCCTCTTTCATATGAATCAGTTGTCAGATCCAGCTGTGCCTCAGACCATTCCTGGACCACCTGAGGATGAACAGTCTTTTCAGTCTTCCTCCTTTGAGAGGAAGAAGTGCCTCGTGCACTGTGGCTTTTGGAAGGTGTGAACCATGGAAACTACGCTGAGAACAGAGAGTGCAATTCCCCTGTTCTGTAGGGAGACATTGCCCATGGTTTCTGCCTTGTGGGCAGTGTTGGAACAGACAGCGTGTGCTGGAAAGCATGGAGAGGACGTTGCAGAGCACCTGCAGTGTGCAGAGTACAATCAGGCAGATCAGGATTCATTCTCCCCTGCTTAATAACTGAAACATGCCTTCAGCTGCCATTTCAAGACACAAACTATGAGTATCTGGCACCTGTATAAACCATCTCACTGAATTAAAAGAACCAGACTGCATCATAAAGACCTTTAAGCAACCTGCTTGTTTCCAGGTATTTGAGGCTGTCTTGGTGTTAGCCAGGAGTTTTTGGTCTGGATTCCAAGCATCTTTCCTCTGTCTGTGACACTACTACTTCTTTCTCCCCTCCAATCTCATTGTAGTCATCTCAGATTTAATATTTGAAGTCGGCATTCCTTGGGCAGGGCCCATTCTTTTCGTCTCTGTTTGCACACTGGCTAACACAGTGGGGTACTGGTCCATGACCAGGACTACTGGGCACTATGCTAATGATTGTAATGGCAGTAATTAATAATGCTTTATTCTTTGATCTCTGGGCTTGCTGAGGCAGTCAGCTGCTGTAATTGTTCTCTGCCCTAGGGCTGAGTGTGTAGTCAGTTTGCTCTTTTTGGCTGTATCTGTTGGTTTGATCTCAGTGCCCCCTCCAGTATGTTCACCCTGTCTTCAGACTGGCAGACTGGAGTCTCCTAAAATGGTTTTGAGGGCAGTTGGCCAGGCCGCTTTTGAATCCACTCTTTCCATTGGGAATAGCTTGTATTTCCTTCTACGCTCTACTGCTAGTGTTAACTTTCTCCATGCTCACACCAGCTCCCTAATAAGGTGTTCACATTTCCTTGTTGTGCTGTTGCCTTGTCATGATACGGCACTGTTTTTTACACTGATAAATATGTGGATTATTCATAAGTCACTTGTTACTTCCAAGTCTTTATATCCATACAAAACTTCTGGGTTGACTGGGGATTTCAGGTGGAGAAATCAGAAGCAATAAGTATCTCTGAATGACTATCCTGAACATCTCAGGTGATCCAAGAAGGAAATAGGAGAGGATAAAATAGTGTGGATTTGTGTTTCATGTCCTAAATTATACATGCTTGTACATTTTTCTTTTTTTTGTGTGGGGGAGTATGCATTACCAGGGAATGTTGTACGTACAGTCCTAGAAATGTCAGTGGAGATCCCTGCAGCCTTGAGGGAGGCTTGTCCCATGGTGGATAGAGGGAGACTTCTTCACCCCTGAGCACATGGCTTCTCCAGAGCAACTTGCCTTACCACTCAGTACTTAAATTCCTCTACTGAAGTGATAAAAATTTGCTTTTCCCCCATCTTTTTTTACCATTTAAAGATTAATTCTAAGGCCATTGCTAGTTCCTTGACAACTTAAGGGGCTCCCATCTAACTATCCTGCTAGGTAGCTGAACTATATCCTGCTGATATCAGCTGTGCTGCTAAGGTATGAGTGGTGTCACTGGGACAAGCCAGCAAAAAATGTTGTGGATATCTGAGGTCCTAAAGAGATGCTAGATAGGTGTGGCCTCTTCTCTCCAGCAAGAACTCTTAATACTTTTTCCAGAAGTGGAGTGGTGATATTTGCTTGGAAGGTTTCTGCAGGTGTGATACCATTTAGATCTCCATGTACTAGTGTGCCATCAGAAGACAGAGTATGAGGAGGTAAGAGTCTGGAAAAATGGGAACTGCAGCCTTCTTGTCTTTCTTCCAGACTCTGTCAAAATAATTTCCAAACCACACAGAACAGCTGCAATACTGCACAGGTCTAACATTAAAGAGGAAACTAAACTAGTGAGTCACTCCAGGAGGGCTGGACTAAGGCAGCAAAGTTTGGAAATTTCATCTCTACATCAAAGCCTCAGGAGTCCACAGGATGGCCTGGACTGGCAGGATTAGAAATACAAGGGTGTTAGAGAATATGGCAGGAGACCTAACCCAGATTTGGAGACCTGCCTGAACAAACACCTATGACGGAGAGCTGAGAAATACAATATTTGTGCTTGTGTGAGAACCAGCCGAGTGGAATAGTAATTATCATCTGCTGAATTGGCCAGAGTGTGGCGGAAAGTCAGGACAGATCTTTTCTAGCTGGAGAATGTGGCCTATCAAAAATGATTGATTGTTTCTCAGGACTCGCTAAGTTTTTCAGGTTATTCAACATCACTCCAGATGCAGTAGTGGAGAGGAAAAATCCATTCTTGCAACAAAATTGTCTCTTCACTTTGGAGATCCAGAGCAGGTCATATCTGACACAAGGCTTCAATTTTCTCTTGAGGTCTTTTGAGGCATTTGCAAGCACCTTGTTAAATCCAGGTCCTATTTTGCTTGGGGAAAATGTTTCCTGCAGTGAAGACAATCAAAGATTTCCTTTCTGAATTCTCATGTTCCTATCCACTCCTCTTGGCAAAGTAATCAATACCTCTAGCAATGGATTCAGCCTTGCATATGAACTGTGGGAAGAGAGCTGAGGCCCAAGCATCTCACTCTGCCAGATCCTTGCTGGCTGGACTCCTTAAGTCTGCAAAAGAAGGAAGATCAACATAAAACATCTGAAAAGCAGAACTTGGAACAGTCAGCTTCTTCTGAATACTAAAATCCCAAGAGTTTCTCTTCCAAACAAGACAGGGCAGTTCAGGGAAGAGCCAGAAACTTTCAGTTCAATTTTATTAGTGTGTTAGCAAGAGTCACCCATTAGCTCATTCTCATCTTGCTGCTTCACTTAATGGATTTCAGATACACTGTCTACCCTGAGACTAACACTGACCCCTTTTGATCCGTAGCCTGTCTTCCAGATCCATTCCTTGTGGCTAGGAAAAGAGAGATGTCTTCTTGCAGTCTTGGAAGAAATAAAGGATCCAAGTGCATTTAAATGCTGCTAGGCAAATGTTATTAAGGGGCAGAATAGACCCTGATGCAGGATTACACCACTGTGTGTAGAGCTGTTCATTCTCATACTGTATTGATGTTTCATTCTCATTTTCTTTTGTTTAATGAAAAGTTCACAGTCCTTCCCTTTTCATAAAGGGACTGTGGAATGTATTATGAACATTCAGACTGCCTGCTCAGGGGACAGTTAATGAGCACATAGTAAACAAGTGAGAGCTTGTGTAAACAAAAAATAAAGATAATTCTTTATTCACCTCGACCATAGAGTCCCAAGTCTCTGAAATCTTGGCAACCCCCAAACTCAGAGTTCCTCCCTCCACCGGGATGAGACATTAGCTAGTGTATCAAGCAATTACATAGGGTATTTTTTTCTGCAGAGCTGTGACATCATGCCTGGCAGCTCCCCAAGGCACCAGATCCAATTACCTGAGTCACCAGCAAAGGGAAATTGCCGAGGGGCTGTCACTGAAATCAGCTCTGGTGAATGTAAGAGCAGAAAAAGCCAAGTGAAATGGCTGACAGCAGACAGCGGGGGGGTAGGGGGGGAAAGGAGCAGCAGTAGTTCCTTATCAGAGACAGGGAAGGAGAAATGGATGAGGAAAGGATGAAAAGAATACAGGCAGAAGGAGCTAAGAAAGAGCCGTAGGGTAAACTCTGTAAGGGGAATTTCCGAGTATTCCCTGTGTCCCACATAAGGGATGATCGGATCCACTAGACTGACACAGGTCGAATGCTCTTGGAAGAGTTTTTTGGTATGTAATTTAAAAATTAATCTTCACTGTCAATGGAACTGATGTCCTTTTCCTTTGTGATCCTACTTGGAACCTCCTTTTTCAATTGTCTGAATTTTTCAGCTTTCTGCTAAAGCTGTTTTCAAGGACTGAGAAACAGACCTCGTCAGTGCTTGCTGTTCCCTGCCCTGGGTTATGTTCCCTTTGCATCTGCAATATCTTCCTTGCCTGGAGGAGTTTGCAAGGAGTACAAGGTTCCTCTGAAGCTGGCACGTGGAGCCTTGTTTTCATAACCAAGCCTCTGGAGGCTTCTGTTAATTACTTCACCAGAATTCTTATATATAGCAGCAAAATGAAATTCCCCCAACACAGTGAAGAAATATAGGCCTCTGTTGCCTAAGGAGCCAGCACTGAAGTGGTGAGTTTAACATGCACAAAAGTATATCAACAGATATCAAAGCCCAGGCATAAATAGGTTCCCTACACAGATCACATTTGCAAATCGGGAGGTGCTCACAGGGAGAATTCCACCTGCATGCGGCATAACCAGCTGCAGTCACGGAAGGAGGTTTTATGTGCTGGACACAGGCAGCGCACACACACAGCATTTCACAGAAACACCAGCACACGTAGATGTACCAGGTAAGATGAAGAGAGTCCATAAACCACAGAAATACACACTGCTCACAAGCACAGATTGAAGTACTGTGCGCACACAAAAGCTATTAAGATGTAGATGCAGCCTCATTAATCTGGGCTGTTTTATAAACCTTATTCCCTAGCTTTCATAGGGGATTTAGGTGATAAATGAGGCCATTTTGAGATCTGGCAAAATGCCGGCTTCCTCAGAGCATACTACAGAACAAAATTCTTATATAACGTGTAAAGCACAAGGGGGGAGGGGGCATGTCCAGGAAGGAACACATGTCTGGGCGTGTGTTTGCATGTAAACTATTAGCTTTATCTCCACTGCAGTGCGTTTGTGCAAGTATTCTGCATGTCTGTGGTGTGTAGGGGGGTATGGATGTACTGCTGAGGTTATGTGAACTGATTTGTGCATTGGATAGGAAGAGAAGGGACCTTTGAATATGAATCTTATACCTGCCCCCATTCCTAGGTTGGAAAACTTGCAATGGCTGACCTTCAGGGTCTACTACAAAGGTTATGGGTTAAGCAGGAATAAGGGCCTTAATTTATCGTGATTTGGTTGGGGAGTTGTCTAGCAATAAAGATATCTTGTCAAGCATCATGACCTTTGTTTTGTGTTTGTGAACTTGTGCTATTGGTACCCTAGGGATTTAGGAGAAATGAAGGATATGAACAGATATACGGGTTTGTTTATGGTATGACTATCTTGTTCATTAATTGTGGAGCCATGTGTGAAAAATATTTACATACATCTTTTCCTTTCACCTCCTGCATTAATATCAGAGTAACAGACACTCAGTAACTTAGCAATTAGTCTTTACTGAGATTGTCTCTGGCAGTGCAGATCCTCAGGCAGCTTTGAACAGGTGCCATTGACAAAATCTTCTGCAAACAAGTGATGATTCATCTCCTGTGGACTCATGCCTTTCTCCCTAAATTGTACAGCAGCCCATGTCATTTCTGCATCTTTACAGCACCCCATGTGAGTAGGAGACTGCACATATGCAAGCTGCCTGTGTACTGACTGGGCACCAGTACAGGCAGACTGACTGGTCAGCTGACTGCTACCAGAGCGCAGAGTGTACCGCTGTTAGATTCTATGCCACTCCCCCTCTGTGGAGACACTAATTTGGGTTGTAGAACTTGAACCAGCCATTCATTTTCATGAAAATTATTGCATGAGGTTTTTCCTGGGATTTAATTGCCTGAGGGTTCTACGAATTGGACTGCAACTAATCACAGTGTTAAAAGGGTAACAGGGAGAAAAGTGTGTAGGCAGCAAACTCACATAAGCTTTCTTTCCTTGGAAGGTAGTAGAAAGAAGAATATTTACTTCTTTCACCAAGTGGAATTTACTTGGCTTAAGACTGAAGTTAGGCAAGAATCAAACCTGTGACACCAGCAGTCTTTGAGTCTGATATCTCCCTGCAGGTATAAAAAAAGGACAGCTTTATCCTGTTGGAAAGCTATTTCCAAGGAATTATGGAGAGGGGGGAAGAGTTGATTTGTTTCTTTAAGATTGCCTCCCCTCACTCCAGTTTCAGATAATCATTTCCATGTCTGAAATAACTGACCTATATAATACTGTCGTCTGTCTTTCAGCAGTTTTCTCTAGGCATAGTCTCCTAACTGGATTTGTGGAGTGTATTTGCAGAACACAGAGGCAAACCTAAGCTTGCTTTCCTTGGGTTGACTCAGGTTAACCCACTGCTGCTGGAGAAACGTGATCAGCATAGGTAGCTGCCTCAACAATTACCCCATTCCCAGGAATTCCCGCAGCATCTGCAGCAACCCATCCCTCTGCGCTTCCTTGTCCTCCTCCTCATATGTACTAGGTTAAAATTAGACCTCTTGCATTTCTGTTGGGCAGAAACGTGTTTGCCTTCAGCTGTATCTCCTGTTCTGCAGCTGCCAGGGCAGAAGGCAGGGTGCCGTGGCAGGGTGAGTGTGTGGGACACACGGGGCGTGTGGAGGTCAGCGGCCCAGCCAGGCACGCCCCATCTTCCATGCGTGGAGCGGCTGCTCAGGGCCTGCATTCTCATCTGTGTGTGCACAGGGTGATGGCCCAGGGCACATACCCTCCATCTGTGCCTGCCTGTAGTGAGTGCACAGGCACGTGCCTTCCACCTGCCTGTGGGTGAAGTGGCTGCTTGCTGGGGAGCACCTGGCATCAAGCGTGTTGTCAGAGCTGTGGTGGGATCAGGAGGCTGGTCCTGGACAAATATCTTTGCTCCTCTCTTTTTCCCAGTGCAAATTTTTTTCATAAAAAGATGAGCATGTTGAGAAGCAGCCCCAAAGACAGTTCAAGCACACAGATCTGTGATGTATGGGCTGTTTACATAATGGACTTACTTGCTGGGTATATCAACAGCCCATTCCCTGAAGGGACTGTGGTACAGTACAGAGACCCTACAGCCCCTCTAACATCCTGGCTTGGGTGCTGGGAGCAGTCTGGCTGCAATGGCACTGAGCTCGATTCATAAGGATTTGCTGCGCTTGCTTAGCCATGTGGGGTTTGCTTTTGTTTTGAATCAGACTGTTCATCACACATCTCTTCATTTGAATTCAGTGTCACCATTGTAATGGCATCTGGATCCTGAATAGGTCCTCGAGGTGCCACTACTGTGACAATAATGCCAATAATGATAATAACTGCAAGGGGAGGATCACAAGAGCGCAAAAAGTTCTTGCTTCTAGCCTTCAGATCGATCAATATTCTGACCTTCAAAGTCAAGGCATATTTATCTACTGAATATATTTTTAATACTTATTTGGAATTTTAATGTGGTTTTATACTGCCGCTCTGCCACTTCGGCAATTCGTATGTGGTACCAAGGTATCTGAGTGACTTAGCAAGTAGAGGCATTCAGAATAGCCTCTGTAAAAGGTTTCAGAAAGCTTCACACTCCTTCTAAAATGGCTGCTCTGTAGCACATGTATCTTAGAAGGATAAATGGTGATAGGTGCTTTGAGATTTGTATGCAGTGACCTGAATGATTCATTGACAACATCAGTCTGTGTGTGAGTGAGTTCAGAGAAAGCTGTGCAGCTCAGCCTGTCTATGAGCCTGTCATCGACCAAGGAGCACTGTGCTGTCTCCTTGTGCACAAACCCCAGCTGCAAAAGCCTTGGAGCATGGCTTTATCCTCCCTGGCCCAGATGTCGTCCAGGCTGGTGGGTGTCACATAAGCAGGACCCCGTCTGGGATGCATCCCGAGCAGCTGGGCTAAGCTTCAGCTGTTGTTATGGTATGTCATGATCTGTGTCCCATGGGTGCCTTATCTACAGAGGATCCTGGTCTGTCTCCTCTGTCTGCTACTGCAGCTCAAGCAGCTTCAGAGGGGGAGATAAAATGGCTGTTATGGGTATTTGCATCTATCCCTATTTATACGTGGCATTTTAGACATAGATAGTGTACAGTGCAGTGCAACCTCTACGTACATAACTGGAGCCTGCTTTCAGCTTCAGCATGCACAGCAGCACGCACTCATCCTTTCCTTACAATAGTGCTGGGCCCCGGCTCTGGTCAGAGTGTGGTGCATTCCAGAGAGGAGTGAGATTTCACAGCTGAACCCCCTGAGGTGGCCTTATTCTCCAGCCTCCTGTTGTTGCACAATAAGGGATGGGTGTCTAACCGAGACTGCAGCTCTCATGTTGCTGGCAGGGAGTGGAAACAGCAGCAGCATGATTTCTAATGAAATGTACCCCATGACCTCTTCTGTCCAAAGCAGGAAGCCATTCCCCAGGGGCCTCCTGCCATCCACATGTCCCTGGGCTAGCAGGGAAGTTTTTTGTGGTAGGCTTGTGACCCCCACAGTGGGTGGGTTTTCCATGTTGCATATAGAGTGTGCTTCCTCCTTTTAGAGGATGCAAAATGTGTGCCAGGAGCTGGGTCTGCAGCATTCCCAGGAATACGGTGTACATGACTGCGTGTGTGGTAGTGAGATGGGGGGCAAGGGGATGGGAATGGAGTAGAGAATTGAGAAGAACACCCTTTCTGCCATGCAAAATCTATCCTTCCTCCTCCCTCCTCCCTCCCTGTCCTCCCCTCTTTCCTTATATTTTTGTATCTCCACATCTGTGCAGAGTTTCAGGCACTTGAGCCTCCCAGGAGACAGCATTATTTTTGTGTTAAGGATGCTTATTGAATTTGACAAATGATGATTTATGACAGGGCAACCCACATGGGGCGCAGTGAGGAGTCTCAGTGACTCGTCACGGGCTGGGATTCTGTTTCATTCCTGTCTCAGCTCCTCTTTTGCCTCTCATTGGAGCTTAGAGCAGATCAGACTCGACAGATACTAGGAACCTATTGCCTAGCCGAGAGAAAGGGTGTGAGAGAGACCGTGACAGGAACAGAAGAGAGTGAGGAGCTGATCTCGCAGTGTGTCTCCCTTTAACCCCTGACCACACCTCCAAGACCTTGTAGGACACTCAATAAATAAATTAACTGCTCTGGTAGCCTGGGTTTGATTTCAGCTTCACTAAATTTTCTGCATGTCATAACAGTCTAAATTCAGTTTGCAGGCCCCATTTGCTGTCCTCTGGGCCTGGATCTTCTGGATACAGTTCAATCAGATCTGGGACAGTCCCTCCTTGCTACTGTCTCCTTTGGCCATTCTAGTTCTACTGTGCATCTTTGACTCTCTGTTCTGATCTGGGAGCCCACACACAGCTCTGCCTCTGCACTTCAATCTTTGCTGCAGATGCAGAGAAGGTTGATCTGGGCCAGGTCTGGCAGGACTCAGAAACTGAGGCTTCATGCTGCACTGTGCTGTTGTGGTCTTGCTGCTTCAAGAACCGGTTCAGATCTTTGAGCAGCTTTGCCACTTCTGCAAAATGTAAAGCTTAACCTGATAAACCTGGCCCAGGCAGCACCCAGTGGGGTTGTTTCTGGACCCTGCTGCTGGGGATATGAAGGCTGGGAGGGATCTATGGTGGAAAGGCATACCAGAGATTTCACACAAATCCTGCTGTATTCAGCAGGGCCTGTTAAACCTGGCATAGTACCAACCTGGACAGACCTGGACTCCCTTAGAGCCAAGCAGGTGTCTTTCCACTGTGCTCTGAGCACGGTAAAACTCGCTTAGTTCAAGGACTATATAGATGCAGAAAGGCAGCTCATGTCTGGCATTGTGCCTAAACTAATAATCCCTCCCAAACCCAGAGTAGTGGGAGGTGCAGTGTATAGACACTTGAGTGGTCCTTTTGGGAAGCAGCCCAGGCCCAGAAGGGTTGATGCTGAGCCAGAGCTAATAATCCCTGCTGGACTCAGGCTGAGCTTGTGCACAATGACTGGGTGTCCCTGCATTGCCTTTCCAGCACATCCTGTGGGCCTCACATTAACAGGGCTTTCCACTGTCTGAGGTATATCCCAGACCCCTTATCTTGAGTCATGGAAACGTGACAGTAAGGTCTTGAGAAGAGATGGTGCATGTACCAATCCTCTTGGTGACAGCAGTCTGTGAGAGGCAGGAGGGTGGGAAGGTCTGGAGGGAGACACTCCTCTGCTGGCAGCGCTGTGAGGGGGAGGCTGGGCAGCACATGGCTGCTCCAGATGGAAGCCATTAACCAGGAATGTCTGTGATGTGGTCTGGAGCAGTGTAAACAAGAGCCATGAATTATCCTGCACCTTGTAAGCAGGGCTGGAAAGGATCCCCTGCCATCCTCTCCTTCCCTCCCTCTTCTCTTATCTCCCTCCTTCCTTTCACCTCGTTTTCCTTGATTCCCCGTATTGCTGTCGACATTTCTTTATTTCCATGTGTGGTTAAGTAAGGCTCTGCTTTCTTCTGCTTTCTTCAGTCATTCTGCTTTTAACCCATGCCACTATTTCTGGGAGAAGGGGAAAGGCTAGGGCTGGAAAGGTGCCAGGATCTCTTGAACCACCTCTGAGCTAAATCAGCCCCCTGGTGAGTGAACACAGCTCACAGGTTTGCTGCACACATTCACCACCCCAGACACTCCACCAGCAAAACCCTCCCAGTCATCCTGCCAATGACTCCGACGGGTCCCTCAGCCTCCATTATTAGTGGGCTCCCAAGAAAGGGCAACACCATCAGCTTGCTGAAGGTCTAAACCAACTCAGTATTTCGTCAGAGAGCTTACAACAGCACTAGTGAAGTATCCTGTCTTCATTAGGTTCCAGAGTAGTGTCTTTCAGGGCATGTGAATACAAAGATCAGCGGAAAGGGTTGAGGAGAGAGTGACTGAGCTGAAATGTCCTTTACCTGACAGATTCTGGTGGAGTGGCTAAACTGACCATACTGGATGCTCCTGTCTATTATCTGCTTCTTCTGCAGACAGCAAAATCAAAACAGATTTATGTTTATACATTTGAGCAATCCCAACTAGAAGCTCTAGAAACTATAAATGCTAGGATCTCTTTACTCACTATTGAAACATAGCTATTTCTGGTGAGGAAGAAGGAAGTTATTTAACAAAGCATAGCAATGCTATGCAACATTTGAAGTAGCAGGATGCTGCATCCAACCATCTATGATATGGAAAATTTAGGGAGTAAAATTAAATTGGTCAAATTGGAATATCAAGTAACACCCTTTATTATTTCAGGGCCAGGAAAGGAATTTCAGTTTTGAAAACCAGATGACTCTTCTGGCTATACCATATGCCCAAATATGTACTGGTTTGTGGGGTCACTCCTCACGACCTGCTGAACTTTCCACACTGCATCCTGTAGCACGTATTTACCTTAGACTTGTCTGAGAAGGTGCCATCCAGTCAGACACCTCTGCATCTAAGCCCCAATGGGAACAATTCTCCTGAGTTAAATGGCTTCAGAGCAAATGTCACGAGTGTCAGCATTTCTAATTCTGCAGTGGCAAATTATTGATTTGTTCCATTTTAGCCAGCTAAATGCAGAGTATCTCTATGGGGTGATGATCTCCAATTCTTGAGAATAGAGGCACTGTAACTCTCCCAGTCTCTGCTGTTGCGGTGGATGTCATCTCTCCAGGACAAAGGATGGGGCATGGTGGGCCCCCTGCAGTGACACACATCCCAGGAAGCTACTCAGCTTGGTGGCAAAATGGCTTTTGACGGAATCTAATATGGATGGCAGTACCTCAGAAAGCAGATGTCAGGAAGAATAAGCCCTGGCCAGCTAGACTGCTGCATGATTTAGACAGCAGCCTAATGTCTATTCCCTACCACCTCCAGGAGGGTGTCTCTGCTAATAGGGCTTCTTCCTATCAGCAGCTGTTCTCAGTTTCTTGAACAGTAATGAAGCAAAACTGGTTTGGGGAGAAAAATGTAGATGAGAGTGGGTAGAACTCCAGACCTTTCCCAGTGTTCTCATGAGCATATCCAGAAGGTCGCATCCACTTGTATGCCATGGGGCAATCCCCAGCTCAATTCTTCTAGCAATCTTTATTAGTGGGGTTACTCTGTGCATTTTGTGGATCCCTGTCCTACTGTCCACTTCAGAGCCAGTCAGAGTAATGTTGTTACAATTCAAGTGATTTCTGTGAGTTCATTTAGGATATACCATTTCACACCAGGCATGAAAGTGACCCATTTATTGGATCTGGGCTGTGAAATGGTCTGGACTACCAGCAGTATCTGCCTGGGAAAGTAGCGGTAATCACATATGGTAAATACAGTATACACTTAAAAGAGGTAGAAGTTTCATATTTTAGAGATCACATCCCTGGTTCAAGGAAATTTCTTTCCCTATTATAATGCAACATACTCATGGCCAGATAGATGTCCTGCTATTCTCACTGTCCTCTGAGGCTTCGTCTAGTGGACACTGTTAAGACTGGCCTTCATAACAGGGATTTTGAGCTGATCTGATAACCCTGGGATCATGTTTTCAGAGATTTTAAGGACAGAAGAGATCATCTTCTCTGGCTTTTTACATAATGCAAGTCCTGATTTTAATTCAGCTGGGGTGCACACTATTCATTTTCACTTTCAAACATAATAAGGATAAAGTATGTCTTTGCACAGTCCTTGTATTTAGAGCTAGAGAAGTCTTAATTGGTCTCATTTCATGTGTCTCCTGGGGACCAACAGAGGATCATTTCCTTTACTAAGAGCGAATATAAGGTCTGTATGATTCAAAAGATAGAGTTTTCACTGCTTTCATGAAAAAAATTTAAATCTTCTTCTGCAAAAAGATCTTGCTTAGTTTCTTCACTGTTGCTAGTATTATCTCTGTAAATACAATAATTCAAATCTCTGAAAATGTTTTCATCTCAAAAGAGGCTACCAGCTTTTTCTGTGCACTGCCTCTTGGGTGTTTGTACAGCTTTTGCCTGACTCCAAATTCACCTTAGCATCACTTTGGCATTTCTTTTCAGGTGCAAAATCCCCAGATCCTTAGGTCCAGCACTTCCTCATTTTTTTGGCTACCTGCCTGTCATCTAAGCCTAAACCTTCTGCTTCACAGCACGCCCAGCAGTGAAGAGATCACTGAAGTACCAGGCCTTGGGCGTCTCTGCAGCCAGGAAGCTGCTGCCGCCCACTGCGTACATTAGTGACAGAGATACTGTCTCCATGGCAACAGAGAGCTTTTTGTTTTTCTGATGAACAGTTTCAAAGAATAGAAAAAGCACATCTGGAGTTGCCATATTAGCTGCTCCCCGCCCCCCTGCCTGCCAGAGTCAACATGACACAATACCTTGGTTTTAGCAGACCTGGGCTGAACATCCCGGGAGACAATATGAGTGAGTGAGGTGTATAAGAGAGAGAAGTCTAGTGGGTATATTATTGATTTAAGGATGGGTTTGATTTGGTTACCTTACTGTTGTCATATAAAGAGCTTTACATGGGAATAGCTCAGCCACACCAGCCTGCTGTGTATTCTCCATCTGCTATGTGGTGCTGAACATTTGAGCAGGACTAATTTTTGTATCCCTCATTTTTAAAGGCGGAGTTTCTATGTGCCCCAAGATCAATTGTTCTTGTCTTAGGGGATAGAAAATATTATCTGATGTTTTTTTGGCCAGTGCTTTAAAAAGGTTCTTTGAAATTGTTCTTATTTTCATTTTCTATGTCTAATGCTAGCAGCAAGTGTTGCTGCTGTTGTCTGCTGCATGAGCAAGCCTCTTTTTACAGCCCCTAATGGCTTCTGGAGTATCAGACAGGAAAGCTGTTACTGTCATGGCACCATACATAGCCCATTCTGGACTCTACCTGGTTTCTTTAACTTCTTTGACTGCTTATGATATCCTTCAGATACTTTTTTTCTCTGTTTTGAGAATGGAGAGCAGATGATCCCATTCCTTCCCTGCCCCACTCCAGCTTCTGTTGCATACAGCAGTTCTAGAAGACAATTTAACAAAGAGGTGATGCTGGCTGGTTGTGTCTGGCACAGGAAGAGGCAGAGGAATCAGGCTCCTTGCCATGAACCTCTAACTTCAGCAGGCGGGATGTGGGAAAAAGCAAAACCCAATCCCAGCCAAATAAAGCTGGCCTGCAAAAGACCTTCATTCTTGAGGAATTTTTGAATTAAATACTGGCTACAGCCAGCCAGATTCCACTGAAAATGACTATGTCAACCGGTTTTAAATAACAGTCTTTCATGTATATGTTTTTTATGTTGCTTCCCATTGTCTGTTGATTTCCCCATAGACACTGAGAAATTAAATCTTTTGCTCAACACTTTTTTTGTTCCTTCTTACTTGGCAAACAAGGACTTTTGAGTCTGACTAGAATCAAGATGGCTGTCTATGCATTGCTCACCATCCACTCCCCGAATGGCCATTGGGAGGAGATGACAGCTGCCTTTGTGCAGCTGACAAAATCAGTGCCTCCTTTGGGTTTTTTTGAACGCCTACGACTCATTCCTGTAGCAGTCCCTGTTACTCTTTCTATTATTTTAGTAGTGCTGTGGGAATCCTGTAGCCCTTATGGATCAAGCCAGTCCTGACTACACTGGGCTTCCTTTGTAAATAGGTAATTCATTTCTAAACCTTCTCCTAAGAGTGCTTGCTCCAATGTGCAACAGTAGTCACAGACTGCAGAATTATTTCTGTAACTTACCTACCTCCAATGTTGAACCAGGAAATGAGAATTAGTCCCTCCTGGGGACACAGTGCCCTTATTACACTGTATGAGAAGAAGTCTGATTTCATTGGGAAAAAAAAATGGAACAACTAAAGCCACTTGAATCCCTCTGTCTGGAAGAAAGTCTGACAGAGACTTGGAAAAGGCAGCTAACAGTATTCCTTGAAATTACCGAAAGCAAATTATAATGAGGAGCAGCTGGAAAGAATGAAATCTTCCACATGGCTATATGTGCCATCTATATTGGCCCAGATTGTATGGCTATGGCCTAAAAATAAAGACAGATACCTTACAAGCACCCTTGTGTTCCATACCATTCCTATACTATTAAGTTATTTTTAATGCCCTTCCGAGTGCCATGAGACAGCACACAAGGCTGCCTCCCCACAGGATGAGTCTGTTGCTGTTACTGATGTAGCACATGATGCTGTTACATGTATTTGTGTAATACTGTAGGTCTTGAACAGGGTTGTCTTTCATCCATGTCTCTGTTTTGAAATATAACATTAGGTAAGTATAATGTCCTCTGGCTTTTGAATGACAAGGATAAAATAATCTTCTACAGCCCAGCACTGTATGGAAAGATCTTCAGGGCAAATCTGAAACCTCCCCTTAAACCTGGCCCGTATAGCTTCTGGCTTGGCCTGGGCCTCCTTTGCCTGGAAAAAGCATCTCAGCAATGATCTGCCATTTGATCTGCTGATTCATTTCAGTATCTTGGATTTTAGGGAGCAGATAAGGAGGAAGAGCAAGGGAGAGGACTGCATGACCTCTAGTGCCATAATCTGGCAGAAATGGGCTTTTTTTATGGTTTCTAATCTCTGAACTTCTGGGGTTTTTTTTTGTTTTGTTTGTTTTTTTGTTTTTGTTTGTTTGTTTGTTTGTTTGTTTCCCCCCCCCCAAACTGTTTGATACCTACACTGTTCCCAGGGGTGTGTAATAAAGTCATAGCTACTATATCACACTATATCATACTTGGAGAGAGACACAAACCTAGGAATGAGTTTGTCTTACTTGCTATGCCAAGTACTTGTAAATACGTAGGAAGTAAACCAAACTGTAGTGGATTCACTATCTTTAAATGATTAGACTTGATACCTAATTCACACAGACACCACACAGCAAAAGCTGAGCCGAGAAACAGTTTGAAGGATGACAGGTTCGTGGTATCCTCTTCATAGCAAGAAAGAAGCATATTGATACTTGCATGGAAGACATAAAGTGGGAAGTGAGAGTTGTTCAGAGGAGGGAATGGACAATATGATAAAACCAAACCTTCCTCATGGTGTGAGGGGCTAGCTGCATTTTCAAATCCAAAAGGAGTTTCTGTTTCTGCCAGGAATTAAATATATGTTTTATATTCAATTCTGCCTTTGAGTACATAGTCTGGGCTCTGAGGAGGAGGAGGGAGATTGTGGTTATGATCATTAGTTTGGTTTTGTTTTGCAGCGTAGTAGCAGTGGCACTAACTGGACATCTTTGGAGTTTGTCCTTTCTTCTTAACATCCCGGCCTGTAGGAAAGAGCCAGGCAGCACCTACTGAGCATAAAGGAGTCAGCACCAGGGGACAGCAAGGGCTCTGGGGATGGGGTGTGGGGAGCTGCAGGGAGAGACACAGGGCAGCAGGACAGGGCCTGCCAGCCTGGACTCACCCCACTACCCCGGCCAAGGGCACTGAGGCAGCCCCAGCCCTGGGCATTGGGCACTTCCTTGGCGATGAGGACAGGCCTAGGCTGGGCTGTCGTGTCTGCTCCTCCATGGGAAGTTGGAAGCCAGCATCCTATGATGTCACTGATGAGGGACTGGTGGCCCTGAGGGGACTGAAATGGGGTCCTGGGCTGTGGGCAGGGTGGGAACGGCCCCAGGTGAGGATATTAGGGCCCTGGCATTTAGGATTAAAACATTCTTAACTGTTTAAAAACGGCATCAGAAACTTCATGCTATTTTCCTGGTGTGGGGTCAGCAAGTGGCTGAGGCTGGATCTGGATTCCCTGAGCATGCTCCTGCTTTTTCTTTAGCTGAATGAGCTTGGTCTGTGTTAGTTAACTATATTTAAATGTTTTATGCACCAGTTTTGTGTGACTTTATTGTCAATCCAAAAGGAATCTGGCCTCTTCTAAGTGATTTCCTCTTGTAAATAAAATGTGCTCCTGGCACCCTTCCAGTAGAGAGAGCCTGTGTAGCACCAAGTAGTATCATACAGAGATGCTCAAAATTAGATAGAAGAGCTGTTTTGGATCAGAAAATAAGTGTAGCTGTGTTCGGTGCATACATGTAAAAGAGAGGCTAAGGAGCCCAGTGAAAGCACTACATTAACATGACTGCATTGCTTGTGGTACTAGGGTTGACTTGGACATCTCTTAACTGCACTGTACGGTGGACATCCCACAGAGGCTTCAGTTTACATTTCTAGCTGCAAACATACCTTAGGTGGTTTAAAGGAAAACGAAAAAATATTCCCTACTGAGTCATCCCTTTCCCTTCCATGGTACTACAGCTCTGGCCCTATGTGGGGATATGAGGGGGCTGACATAGATTCTTTAGCACCAGCACCCCAAAGAATCACTGCTATGGAAGTAGCCAGAAGCTCTGCATATGACATTTGTAGATCTTCCAAAGATGTAGCTCCAGCTATACTCAGCCCAAGTCACGAGTGTATCTGTGAGGTTTCCACTGTCTTCTGCCCAAGGTGCTGTGTGTGGGAAATTGTTCGGACTCCTGTTTTGACTAGAGGAGGCCTAGCCAGTTGCAAACTAAGAATAGCCAAAATATAACTGTCAGCATTAAAATATATATCTACACATAAAAAAATTAACTGCTAGTAAAAGAATGCAAAAAATGGAGCGTGTCAGTAAAATATTTTGGCATTTCTTTGGTATAAATACCCAGACTCCCTAAGCACTTTCAATGCATAATCCAGATTTACTGCCTTTTTGTGATGGCTGAAGTGGTAGATTCTTTAAAGCTTGACATGACTGACCATAAGCATGAATTGTACAAATCCAGACTTACAATTTTATGGCCTGTGTGAACACTTTTCACTGTGCGTTTTAGAGATTTATTGAGGTTCTCAATGTTTGAAGTGTTTTTGTGAAGAAAATTAGAATGTCAGTTAAAAATGTGAAAATGACCAATAAATTCCCTTTGGTTTTTGGAGGTCTAAGGAAAAAAAACTGTTGGTTTGCATCTCAAATGACCCTCCCCCCAAGAAAAAAATTTCCCCCTCATCTTTTCTCCTATCTTTAGAGTTGATTCAACTTGATGAAAATTACCAGGCCAAGAACTTTAAACATGAAGGATTAAAAATGTCTAAGCTTCATACAGCCAAGAAAATGCAAGTAGTGACAGGACAAACTTCCCCTGTGTGCTTGTTCCCCAGCCAACATGTTGGTATTTTCATTCGTGCTGTTTTCAGCTCCCTAGACTACTGTATAAAGTTAGCTAGCAAATGGATGGACACCTTCTACCTCATATTAAGAGAGCGTGTAACAGTTGCCACCTTTCAGTACCAAGACCTGAACTGGTGACTTACACAGAAACCACATCTATATCCTTCTAGTGCAAGGAACCATATTTCAGACTTGACTCAGCTCATCACCTCCCACCCTCGTAGCCTCAGATTCCTGCTGAGATTGACTGCAGAATGATGAAAATAGCAAGACAAGGCATTTCATGTTATATTTCTGATCTGTAAAAAAAAGCAAAGAATGAGAAATGTCAGGAGTAAAGCCAGCCTTAGGAGGTAGCCTCTTCCCAGACAAAAGAGATTTGAAAGCACAACTACCTTTATTTTAATGCCTTTCTGAATAAAACCTCTGAATCTCTTGATGCATAAGCCACCACTAATGTGATCAAATCACACTTAGACTGTCTGTGGGTTTCTAAAGCACCTATCACTGCCAAGGCTAGGTGACAGATTACAAGAATTAGAAGAGACATTGCTGCAGTTCCATTTATACCATATTCTCTGTCCCCCCTAAGGCATTTTAAGATGGATTCTCTGCTCTCTGCTAAATTGGCTTTGCACTGGTTATGGAGCATAGAGAGAACTTGAACAGGCAGGAGATTCCCACAGGAAAATTCCGTCAATACAAGAGATCTGTGCCAGTTGTATAGCTGTCTCTTCTCTGCTGGCTGTCCCTCTACTCTCAGCAGGAACAGGATGAAACAAAATGCTATATTACAACAGAGATCTTTCTCTGGTATAAGGTCCATTATCTTGTTTGCACTGGTGGTGTAAACTGGAGTATGTGATTTATTGTTATAGCTTCCAGTTGGATAAGACAGCTAAGATTTGGACATCTGCCTCTCCAGCATGCCTTAGTCAAGGGTCAAGGTCTCTCATATTCTGTTTTGCAGTAAAGCCACAGGGAAAGACACCCACTGTCTGTTTGGCAAATGACTTCACAGAGAAGGATAACTGCGTGAAGGAGCACCATGTTGAGGTCGGGCTGAGCTGTTACTCCACGGGAGAATATGACAAGATGTTCTCATGATGAAGGTTTTCTGGCTCATGAGATTTTTTTGCCTCTGAGGATGGCAAAACAAAAATTAGGGGCTTCCCAACCTCAACCTGCTTACAGAAAAACCAATCATTATTTCTTTTCTTCTTTTCTTTTGCCTTGGTTTTCACACAAACTAATCACAGACTCTTTTTCCTGCCTGTTGTTGATAATCTGCTCCTGCCCCCACAAACCTCTCTAAAACAAGCCCAGTCCATTGGAGAGGGGCTAATTTCTAGTTCTAGTTTTACCTCGATTGATAATCTGCCTGCCATGCATCATAAAATCATCATGAGTACTGTGTCCTGTTCTGGGCCCCTCAGATCAGGAAGGATATTGAGGTGCTGGAGCAGGTCCAGAGAAGAGCAATGAGGCTGGTGAAGGGACCTGAGCACAAGTGCTGTGAGGAGAGGCTGATGGAGCTGGAGTTGTTTAGTCTGGAGAAGAGGAGGCTCAGGGGAGACCTCATCACTCTGCAACTACCTGAGAGGAGGCTGTAGCCAGGTGGGGATCAGTCCCAGGCAACTAGCAAGAGGGCATGGTCTTAAGCTCTGCCAGGGGAGGTTTAGGTTAGATATTAGGAAGAAATTTTTTACAGAGAGTGTAATCAGACACTAGAATGGGCTGCCCAGGGAAGTGGTGGATTCTCCATCCCTGGAGGTTTTTAAGAAGAGACTGGATGTGGCACTTAGTGCCATAGTCTAGTAACCACAGCGGTGTTGGATCAAGGATTGGACTTGATGATCTCGGAGGTCCTTTCCAACCTGGCTGATTTTATGATTCTATGAAATCGTAGAATGGTTTGGGTTGGAAGGGACCTTAAAGATCATCTAGTTCCAATGCCTCAGCCATGGGAAGTGACACCTTCCACTAGATCAGGTTGCTCCAAGCCCCATCCAACCTGGCCTTGAACACTTCCAGGGATAGGGCATTCCCAGATTCTCTGACCAACCTGTGCCAGCACCTCACTACTCTTACTGTAAAAAGATTTTTTCTTATTGCAAATCAAACCTACCCTCTTTCACTGTAAAACTGCTGCCCCTTGTCCTGTCACTACATGCCTTACATCCCTCTCCATTTTTCTTGGAGGCCCCCCTCAGGTTCTGGAAGGCTGTGATAAACAGTGAAGGTGCAGTTTAAATATCTCAGGTTTTCTTAGTCTTCCATTTTTTTCCCACCTTGCTCCTACTGGGCCCTGTGGCTGGTTAACCAGAACTCATCCTGTACTTATTGCAGCCCACGGAACCTCAGGACCTTCCTTTTGGACTTCCCAAGTCCAGCCTTGCAAAGCGAGCCATTTCATACAATCAGCTGAGTAACTGTGTCCAGCAGCCTCTTAAAGCCAGCTTGACTTTTGGCCTCACTAAACCCATTGATAGGCCTTCACAGAGCATCGATGTGTTCAGCATTAGAAACCTGACAAACCCTAGCCTAAATGTATGCATGGCTAGTTTATACCCATTTGTTCTTGTGTCCTTTATCTTTAAAAAGCATTTTCCTCCTCCCCATGTGTTCACCCCCTGAAGTATTTATTTATAGATTGCAATTATATACCCCTTTGCTAGGCTAAACAAGCCAAGCTCCTTAGTTAATTAGGCTCTGGTGAATGATGTAAGGCCAAGCATCATGGATGCCCAAAATCTGCCTCAGTCAGGGCTACATTAAGATTGTCAGGAGCCAAAAAGGACACACCTACTTTTTACCAGAGCTGGTTCTAGCTGCCCTCCTACTTAATGGGAAGCTTCTTAGTTAAAGCTGTGATCAAGTCTTCACTAGCCAGTCCTCCATTTTATCTTTAAGGTAAGGCAGATGTGGGCTGCTTTGATGCACCCTGTTCCATCCTGCTTGACATATCCAAGCAGCCAGGGAATCCAGACTACATTAATCACATTAGGGTTTATTTTTGAAGTAGAATTAAGAAGTGAAAAATATATGAACCTTGGTTCCTTGCTTGTTCAAAACATGTCCAGACAGACACAGGAAAAGTGTGAGTGGCAACAGTACTGCATCAACTCCGGGAGATGGGCGGGAGGAGTTAACAGGGCTTTTCCATCTCTAGACTGTAAGACTGTTGCACTTCATCATTTCTATGACACCATAAATTAGATGGCACTTTGCAAGCACAGAGGCAGTTGTTGCTTCCCTGAAGTCTATAGCACGACCCTCTGTACAGGGTGCCTGGCTGAGACATGATCTTCCACAGAAAGGCTTCCACTGTGAATACCGTGCCTACAGGACGATGTGACAGTACTGCCCCATTGTCCTATTAGGAGTGGGAGTAAAAAAGCTGGGGAAGGCAGAGGGCTTTTTTTACCAGCCCCTCCGTATCACAGCTGGACTTCTAGTCTCTCCACAGCCTGTATTAGCATTGCTTGGATGGAGAATAGGCTTCTTGGGGTTTTGATTCAGTCTGGCTGTCCTCCAGCAATATCCACAGTACTCCCTCCCCTCCCATATGCTCTCCATTAACATCCTCCTGTCTGCTGAATAAGGAAAGAATAACTCTCCCAGCCCCAGCCAGAGCCCCTGAGCTAGGGGAGTTCATCAGTCAGACTGGTTTCTCCTGAACCCAGAATAGGCCTCGTTAATGGGCCAGGAGGGGATTTTATTTTGCCTTTCAGCTAGTGGCTGCCCTGAGCCAGGAGTAGAGTCAAGTTACTGTGTCCGGGAATCTCAGCTATTCCAAGAGTAGGAGCAAGTGAGCTGCTGACTCAGGAGGTTTCCTAGTGTTTTCAAGCACAGCTCAGTCCTGTAAAAGCAAACTGAACGGTTGGTCTTGCTTACTTCTAGCCCCAGGACAGGCATTAACAAAAGTCATAGCTGACTGGAATAGGCTGTGGATCTGGAGCACGACTATGGATCACACTCTTTTCTGGCATGGACAGGTCCTTGCAAAGACTCATATTAGTTCTTTACCTTTTTTTACTCCACTCCTTGGAGGGCTGTTTAGTGTAGTACAGACATCCACAAGTTATGAGGCAGCTCAGCTTTATTTGCACCATTTTCTAAAAGGGAAGATAAAATCAGAGGGAGAAACAGAGTTATATGGCAAAATGCTTCATTCAAATCAGTTTTAAAGGGGAAACTGATGTTCAGGAATCCCTGCAACCCTGAACCTTTACTGTCACCTGGAGACCACTTTGTTTCTGTGTCGTGCAGGGATGCAGGAGGATCCCTCCTGTGTTGCTAGAATGTCCTTTGGACTTCCCAGAGCCTGGAATGGAGTTCCAGCCTACATCTGGACAAGCGGTTAGAAGTCACGCTGAGTTCAGAATTCTTGTCCTCATTTCAAGTCTGCCTACATGCTCTTATCTCTTCTAAAGGAACTAATTCCTAGGAGTTACCAGAGAAGACAAGTCTACTGAAGCTGTCCCCTGCATTAACCCCTCATGAAGCAGCACGTACTCCTTTGCACAGAGACTGAAGTCACTGGAGAGCATATGTTTCCAAGTTTGCACCCTCCCATCTCCCAGCACGACTATGACTCCAACCTGTTATAACTTGTCTCTTGTCAGCCCCTGCAAAGTTCTGTCAGCAGAGAGAATCTCAGCTCTCTTCTTTGAGGTCATGTTAGTCCTTCCTTCTTTGCTGCCTCTGTGGGCATTTTCTTGCTGTCCTATTCTGTTTTTCAAACCCACTTCAGCAATGAATAAATAACCTAGTATGTAAAAAGCAGTTGGGTGCAAGCTGGTATTTATAAAACAGAAGGTTTCTTCTGCCTGGAGCTATTGGCATGCCTAATCCAGCCACATCCCCTAAGACTAGGATCTCATATAAGGGCAAAGACAGGTAAGAGTTTCTCTTACCTTCAGTCTTGAAGACATGAAGGTCCCCAGTTTGAGAAGCTAAGGAGCTCTTGGCTTGTGGCCCAAATACCATCTGTCTCTGCAGGTGGTCAGATGGGTAGAATACTTCTCTTAGCTGGCATCTGACAGAGATTTCCCTACGTAAGGAGAATTTTCAGCTACCTTTTTGAAGGACTTATTATGCCTTTAGAGGTACCAACATCACAAAAGTGACAAGCTGCAGCCTAAGGCTCTGGTCCACTTACCTTTGACATGATGTTTGTTTTGGGTCAGGAGCTCTGGCAGAGGTCCACAGATGGTGCCCAGGAGCTGTGATGAGTACAGGAAAGCAGCCAGGGAGGAAGAGCATGCTCCAGGATGGTTTATTTTCTGGAAAAAGGACAAATGATTTTTCTCCATCATTTCTAAACACACCATTTGGCTTAGGATGGGAGTCCCATCTGCAGAGTTTGTCCATTAAACAACGACCCCAAGAAATCTAGGTGCCTTCCTCCAAAAATCTTTGAATCACAGGGGACTGGAATAGAGTAAAAATGAACTACAGAGAGCAATGTCTATTAAAACAGATTTCATTTCACTTTGTTATCTGTGAGACAGTGCTCCCTGTAAAAAAGGCAGGACAAACCTGCTCTGATAAATATGATCAGATGAAATAACTTATTACACAGTCTGTCATCTAGTTCAGTGAGTCACATGCGGTATCTCTAGAAAGTTGGTAACACCCTAGAAATCTCTTACTTAATACATATTTAACTGAGGTCTGGTCTCATATTTAATAGCAGCTCCAACTGGGCTTGCATGTCAATCTAGAGAAGGGTGGGGAATGCTGATGTGGGCCTTAATAGAGCACTAATAACCCTTTAGTATCCATGATACCTAAGAAAAAAACAGCAGAGCATTTGTAGCTAAGGCTTATTTGCAAAATAATAGAAATGTGATAAACAAGACACTGTGCTGCAGTTGTATGGGATGGCTTCCATCTGAGGGCAACATTCAGAAGAAGCTGTGAGTTCCAAATAACCAGCTTCAGAGACAAAGGCTGTCTTGAGAGTTTCTGGATAAACACATTTAAGCTTCAGGATGCTCTATCTCCTCAGAGAGAGGGAGCCAAAATGCTGCAGTGTTTTAGACAGCCAGAACAGTATTTGCTGTGTGATCTGAAGTATTTAAGGACACACGGGCTTTGTGGTGTTTCCTGCCAATCTGCAAAGTATCAGTGTGGTGACTTGTAGTGTCAGGAGCTGGGTGAAGGAGAGGAGTTCCCTGGTGGGCATAACCAAACTGCTGTCCTACATGGCCTGAAAGGCTATGGGGAAACACACTGTCCCTTCCAATAAAATAAATAAATGTATCTGCCCCATCTTTGTCTTCCAGACAGTCCTGCACTTCCTCCTTCTCTAGCTATACACCCCAGCTAACAGAAATACTCTGTTCCCCAGCTTGCCTCAGCTGTGCAAAGCAGGTGCTGCGACAAGGGAGGAGTACAGCATGTAAGGACTGTGCCCATGAACTGCCCTTTCCTCTGGATGGCTTCTCCCCCATGTGCAGAGGTGACTCCTGGCAAGGCAGTCATCCAGCTGCTTCAGGTGATGTACATGTGCCCACTTGA
The DNA here is from genome assembly GCA_038380795.1 of Pyrocephalus nanus. Taxonomy (NCBI): domain Eukaryota; kingdom Metazoa; phylum Chordata; class Aves; order Passeriformes; family Tyrannidae; genus Pyrocephalus; species Pyrocephalus nanus. The sequence goes on along the minus strand of CM076265.1, from coordinate 41,114,945 downwards.
CTCTCCTGGAAAACCTCATGCCTTCTTAAGGGTTGTTCTTAAGGGTTGTTCACACCCATCCATATATATATGTAAACAGCATGGTAACACATTAACAGTTGTGACCTATGATAATGGCAATGAAACATGAAAGATTCTCTCCTTCTCCTTCTTTTTCTGGTTTGAAAGAGCAGGGTGTGAGTCCCTGAGTGGATGCGAGAGGGGTAGGTGCTCTTTCTGTCAGCTTAGCAACCCTGCTCCAGCACTGGCAAGGCAGCTGCACTACAACTGTTTGTATGCAACTCAAGAGCTTCAGGTCACTTCTGACCCGAGGAGGCATTTAGTGTTACTTCCTTACACAAAGCAAACAAAAATACCCCTGCACCAGCACAATCACCTGCTGTGGTTTACCCAGGGGGAAAGGAGTGGGCATGACGGCCGGTCTGATGCTGCTTTGTGCCTTTTGGGCGGTTAGGGACATTTGAAATTTTAAGATAAAATTAAAATTACATAAGTCAGTTTTCCTCTCTTGTATGTGTACACTCCACACTAATCATGGGGACTAACTACCTGTGGAAGGAAATAAACTGGAATGCTTTTAGGTGTGTAACTAGCTGTGCATAGGAGAGGGGCATGCAGATGTCCCTGGGTGGAAGGGGCTGGGAATGTGGTGGGGAAATGACCCTTTGAAGATGACTGGGATCCGTAAGGGCACAAACCAGTCCCCCAAGCGTTTTGCAAATGGCTTCCTTTGCTCTAAACACCACGATCTTCGGAAAAGAAAGGAGGCAAGTGCCATTTGCAGCAGAGCCAGGATTTTTTGCCTGTTGCAGGCAGGACCAGCTGCGTTCCAAACCCGTGACTGCAGCAGCCATGACCTCTCCGAAGGGAAATCTGAGCCCGCGAGCACTTGTGCCTGGGGAGGGCCGCGCTCTCACGTTTCTCTGTTTTGTTTTGGAGCCTCTGATAAATAGTGGGCTTGCTTTTTTCCCTTCCTTTTCTTACTTTCTTTCTCTCTTTCATTTTTTTTTCTCTGAACGTATTTCCATTGCCTCAAGGAAGGAATCAAAAAAAAAAAAAAAAGAAAAAAAAAAAAAAAAAGGTCCTGGCATGGGAACAAGTATGTTTCAAATTACAGAAAGGATGTGAAAGGTTCAAGAATTTGAGCCCTGACTCCGCCTGTGTCTGTCTCCACCCCCTACTCCCCCCGAGAGTCGCATTGTGGCTTTTCCACTGCGCCGCACAATGAGGTGGGAGCATCCCGCTCGCCGGGGCGGGCACCGTGCACAGGGTGCCCTTGGCGGGGCGCGGGCGCTGCGCCAGCCCAGCCTGCCCCGCCCGGGCGCCCCGCACCCTGCCCGCCTCGCCGGCTGCTGCTTGCCGGGGTTTCCAAGGATTTCAGCCACCCTCTTCCCAGCTCGCAGTTTGTTTTTAGCTCGGGTTTTTGTCTCCTAGGGTGTGCATGTGTGCCTGGGTGTGCGCAGGACTTTTTCCTTCCAGTGGTTTAGCTTATCCCAGGAATGTGCCGAGGACCCACTTCTGAGGGCGCAGCGCCCTCTGGTCGGTGGGAAGGAGGGAAAAGCAGGCAAAGGTGCAGCTCTAGGGTGAAGAAGCCAGTTTCCTGCTGCTGCTGCTAAGGTGTAGACATTTGCACGCAGGAGCCAGTGCATGGGCACATCTGTGCCCTCGCGGTGACCCCAGGCCTCTACACCGCCCTGCTTGAGTCCTCAGTGAAGGACCTGGTATAGCTGGCTCCCATTCCAACTCCATAAATATGGGGTAGGGAGAAACCACTGGCAAAGAGGAGCTGAAGCGGCCTGATCTTCCCTTATAGGGGAAGATCATGCATGATTAGTTCTGCTCTCAGTCCCTTATGGAAGATCATATCCTGGAGATCTTCTCCATAATAAGACCACTTTATCCTATGACCCCAAATGCAAACACAGACCATAAAGGAATGCACGTACTCAGTTTCCTGAAAGGAGGATCCAATGAATAAGGTTACACAGCAGGACAATATTTTCTTGTCCTCCTGTAATATGATGCTCCCTTCCCACGAGGCTGTGAAAGCTAGCCTATTTGTCTCTTGAGAGATGAACAGCTAGTAGCAAGTCAGTGGAGTAACTAAGGTTTTCATGAAGTGCCTGGAAAAGACAAGGCTACCAGAGCAATCTGTCCAGTCTGTGGCATGTGTCTGACTGCCATCTTAACAGCCTGCAATGAAGAGAGTGGCAAGGAACGATTGCATTTTCTGGTAGGCCAAATTCAGAACACAATCCTTTGTCTGGACTCTCTGGATTAAGAAACTATGAAAGAGCTTCAGTATTGTTCATAGATAAGGACACACCCACTTAAGAAGAAAAGAACAACTAAAACATAAATCTTCAGGAACTGAAGTGTCCATTATGATCTTGACCTTTTCCAGTGGCTTGTAAAAAGCATTATCACCAGTCAATTGACTCGAATCTGCTGCTTCATGATGAAAAAATTAAATTTTGTCCTTGCAAATTTTCACTCCATCATCTCTTCAGATTCTGTAACATTACTATGAGAGATTCAGGTGAGAGACATAAGCATCCCTGTTGCACTGACCAGTACCTTGTATATGGCATGCTCCCAATCTCATGATGCATGATTTCATTCATGGCTGCAGATGCACCTTTGCAAAAGGCGCATGTCCACTGATATACACTGGACACCTTGTGATATGTCATTAAATGGATGGGAGGCCACTGGAACAAGGAACTATTGATCTAAAAGAGGAAGACTAGTATCACTGTACCCACTTCAGCAGCCCATGAGATTTCTCCTTTGAAAATAAAGCCAAAAACCTGTAGGTCAGTTGAGCTATACAGATCAAAGATCTTCAATGTGAACAAGCTGAGATAGTTTGACATCTAACATTAGTCTTTACACTTACTCCAAGATTTCCAGAGATTCTAATTAGTTATGTCTTTATAATGAAATGATATGTTGTCCTAAATGTTGTAGTGGTGCCTAGGAGATTAGTCTGAATTGTGTCTCATTCTGCTGGATGGGATCCATTACAAAAAGATGATTTCCCTTGCAAGAGATCCAAAGGTTCATCTAAACTAGCTAACACATCAAATACTCTAGTGTGTATGCTGTGTTTTCAAAACACATTACTTAGACAGTGTTTTTTTCCTAATATTGAAGAGTTCTGACAATGTCACTTGGCTGTGTCACTCTCATGAGCTAAGGAAGATACAGAGGTAGTGTTTAGCCAGCTTTCTGCACTGTCTAATTTTGTGCTGGCAGGCTGAATTCCTGAGGTATGTTAGATGAGTCTCAGAGCTGCCTAATTTATGCTAGCCAAACCATTTCCTTCTGCGCCATTTCACAGGTGCAGGATCAGCAGAGAAATTCATGTTCCATTTCCCGACCGCCCCTGCTCAGTGTCTACCACAGTTTATCCCTGAATTCTCAGCAAGGGGACAAATGCTGCCACCAAGCTTAAAAAGGCTTTATTGATCTGAGAATGCTCAGAGAGATTCTGCACAATACCAGCTGCAACTACATCCCTCCACCACACTGCTTGCATATGATTAAAATTTTCACTAACGCTCTCTATTTTTTGCTAGTATTTTAACTAACATAGTAAGTTAGAAGGTTGCAAATAATTCCTTCCCATTGTCTTTTGATTTGGTTTTGCAAAATAAGTAATTTTTATTTATCAAGTCTTTCTGGAATAGAAATCTGGGCTTTAACGCTTTAGCTGAAAGAAACCATCGAATCGCCCTGCAAGTTTTTCCTGATGTAAAGGTACCATCTAGCTGCCACATCATTGTAGAGTCTAGAGTTGAAGTGGATACTCAAATGCATAAAAGCCACACCTGCCTCAGGCCAGTTCCCATCTCTATTTGATTATGTTGTTTTCTTACAGAAGATTTTTGATGGCTGTAGCTACTCTAGAAACTTAAGGGCGATAATTGAACAAATCAGTTTAGTTGGGCATCTGATTCTGTGCAAACCAAAGTTGAATAGTAATGCGTGACTAATATACAACAGCACTCTGCATGAGATAAAGATGCATGTGCAACATATGCAGCACAAACCCAAGACACTGGGAAGAAAAGACAAAGATATTGAACAGTATGTACATGTGCAACTCGTCTACTCCAGTGTACCCTTTTCTTCAGAACAAAAGTGCTGTAGGGACGGTGAAGCAGGACCTTCAGTCTCTGCCATCAGATACCCCAAGATCCCATTGTTCTCTCTTGTTGTTCCAGTCTGGAAACTTCTCACCTCTGACCCAGCTTAACTGACCATACACTATCTGCCTGCTGGTAAACCAAGAGCCTAATTTTAAAGGAAAATCTGGAATACTGTAATTCTTGTTCTCTGTTATGTAACAATAGTTGCAGGTCACGTAAAAAAAAAAACCCACTCTTTTTTTTTGGTGCAAAATATAAAATCATTAGGAGTTTCCAACTCTTTGGTCTTAATTCTGAGCCTGCATACGTTGGTATTTCATTTTCTGCCTTCTAAGTTAAAAAGGAGACTCAAAAAAGGATTTCTTGGGGCTGAGGGGGAGAGAGAGGCATAGGTATTTTACAGTGGCACAGCCAGGAAGTGGTGGATGTTGCATCAACAGACTTGAAGCCACTGAAGAACATCCTAGAAGATGATGTGTTTTAAACAACAGGCCCCTCCATAAATGCTGAGTATCTACACTCAGGTCTGTGGATCAGATGTAGAAAGTTCAGTGGGTCCAAGAATCTTAGTACTGTCCTGTAGCAGTGACACCTCTCTGTACACATGGCACATGTGGACCAACAGGCCATGTCAGAGTTATTACATACAATTGTATGTATCAGGTGTCTCCAGTCCCTCAACCACTAGTGAATCCAGCATAAAATGTGCCACTGCTTATGGATACACCCGTCTTTGGAGCAGGATGCTGGAGGAACGTTGTACAACAGTTAAAATGGTGCTTCTACTAGTAGTTCTTCAGAGGAAAGCAGCAATGGAGTAGTTATGGAAAGAGCAGCTCTTGTGAGACCCCACCTGGAGAACTGCATCCAGCTCTGGGGTCTACACCACAGGAAGGACATGTACCCGTCAGCGCAAGTCCTGAGGAAGGCCAGCAAGTTGATTAGAGGGATGGAGCACCTTTCCTACAAGGAAAGGCTGAGAGAATTGCATTTTTTCAGTCTGGAGAAGAGAAGGCTTTGGGGTGACTTACTTGTGGTCTTCCAGTAACCTGAAGAGAGCCTAAAAGAAAGCTGGAGAGGGACTTTTTATAAGTGACATGGACAAGGGGGAATGGTTTCAAACTGCGAGAGAGTAGGTTTAGTTTAGATATTAGTGAAAGATTCTTTACTCCGAGGGTGGTGAGGCCCTGGAACAGAAACTAGATGATGTTAAAGGTCTCTTCCAATCCAGGCCATTCGCTGACTCCACGCTCAGCGGCTCCGGGAGGCCGCCGTGCGGCGGCGTGCGGGGCCCGCGGGCGGGCAGGGCGGGCGCGGCTCCGCCGGGGCTGCGCTGACACCTGGCGGCGACGCCGGCACGGCCGGGCCCCGGGGCTGCGCTCCCGCTGAGCGCCGGGTCAGTGCGTGTTCTGAGCAAGGAGCGAGCTCGAAATGGACAGGGAGGGGCACCGGCCGCTCTCCTGCCATCTCCGAGCCCCATTGATCATCAGTAAGGTCCTCCGGGTTTGGTGTAGGCTTCTATGCTGGCTTGGGCCAGATAGAGGTAATTTGTTTCACAGTGGCTAGTATGGGGCTGTGTTTTGGATTTGTGCTGAAGGCAGGGTTGATAATATTGAGATGTTATTGTTATTGCTCAGCAGGGCTTACTCAGATCCAAGGCTTTTTCTGCTTGTCGTTCTGCCACACTGGCGAGGAGGCTGGGAGGGGACACAGCTAGGACAGGTGACCCAAACTGACTAAAGGAATATTCCATACCATATGACATCGTGTTCAGCATATCAATCGGGGGGGTGGGGTGGGGAGGGAGAAGGAATGGAGCAGTTTGGAGGGATGCTGTTTGTCTTCCCAAGTAAGCATTACGTGTGATGGAGATGGCTGAACACCTCCCTGCCCATATGAAGCACTGAATTAATTCTTTGTTTTTCTTTGCTTGTGTGCGTGGCTTTTGCTTTCTCTATTACACTGTCTTTATCTTAACCCATGAGTTTTCCAGCTTTTATCCTTCCAGTTCTCTCTCCAATCCCACTGGTGCGTGAGTGAACGAGTGGCTGTGTGGGGCTTGGCTGCTGGCTGGGATGAAAACACGACAGCTTCTATGAAAATGTACATGAGTGCTTAGGAATAGTCAAGAAACACTAATTACATTTCAGGCATGATTAGGAAAAGAAGAGAAACCCCACAGTGCATGTGCAAACTGCCCAGCATCTCTAATGCTTCTCTGATTCTTCATCTCAAATCCCCACATATGTGAGGGCACTGACTGCAATCACAAGTAAATTCTGGAAGAGTCACAGGCATCAGAGGACACAGATCTCCTGGGGTAATGAGCTGAAGCCTTCTGAAGGTGACTACTGAGCAGGCATAGCAATACCATCATGCCAACAGTCATCTTGACCTCTAATTAGGCACTGGAGCCACATGAACTCTTGTCATAGATTTTCAAAGTATTTTAAAGATTTTTTTCCACACTGGAATTCCATTGGGAAAAAGACTTACCAGGTTGCAACTAGCTTCTTTTCCTTTTCACTGAAGGCTGATCTTCCCAAAGTGTCCAACATTCTCCAGTTCTCCAAGGTCCTTGGTTTATACTCTATGTTGGCAGTTGCTCACATGGCAAAATGTACTTCCTATACATATTTACATTTTAAAGATTCTATTTTTTTATAAATATTAATATATGCAAGGCTTTAATTCCTTCTTAAGAGCTATTGAAATATATCTTTTAATGTTGATTTAAAAAAAGTTCAGTATCTAAGCCATTTAAAAATCTGTCTTCCATCTTTCTAGCATATTTTTTCTCATGGGGATATTAAACAAAATTTCTGTCACCAATAACTTGTTAAGCAATATGAGGTATAGTTTCTCATGAAGTTTGTTTTTTTTCTTCTCTTACAAAGGTCCCTGTGTCCAGATCTCCTAAGCTGATTGGAGATGACTGCAGGGCTCTTGCTTCAGTCTTTGTCTGTGTGCATTACCTCAAAAAGAGATAATGCATGAGTATCATAGTTTCCTATTTCCCATTTTTTGCCTTCATCTTTGCAAGTAAGTTCATCACTGTCAGCATACAGAGAAAGATTTGGTAACCAGGTCCAAAGGACCAGTCTTTCCTTAACAGAAAAGTACCAGACTATATAGGGACATGCTGTGTAGTGGAACATCAACTTTATTTCTACAATAACCTAGACTATCAGAGTTCCCCAGTGCTAGGCCTACCCAAGGCCAGAAGTACTCTGAGCTTTCTTTCAGTGGTTCTCACACAATCTTGCATTGCCTGACCTCCCTCCTTGCTTCATTTTTATGGCTTTTCCTTATCTTCTTCCTCAATTTCCCCTTCCACGAGTTCTGTGCTGGCTTCTGCTCTTCTGCGTCACTTACGGAAAAGGAGGTGGTAAACCAGTATTAATCTAGTAAAGTGAACCTTCTCTGTCAGGTATCTTAAAGCTTCTGAGAGGATCTTGAGGAAACAGCCTGAGGTGGGAACAGTAAGGACAGCAAAGATCACAAATCTTCTGACTCTTGTCTGCAAGGTGAATTTTACCACTTCACACATGCTATAGTGCTAAAATCCATCAAAAGCTAGATAAGCTTATCTACTTTTTCCCCGTATATCAACTCAGCCACATTAATGGCACCAGATGAAGTCTTTGCCAGCCATTGGGTTTCAACAGTTTAATCTGCTTACTGCTTAACCACAATTGTGTAAGTTGTGCCTGAAGTACTTGGGAACTCCATGTAACCTCTGATTGAAGATTAACCAGGCTAAGGCACATCTAGCACCTGAGCATGGGTGCTTTTAGTATGGCACTGATATATGCAAAGGAATAAAGACCAAACCCAACAGAATAATTTGCTTGTCTCTGAAAACATTAGTAGGCTAAGAGCAAAACCGACCCATTGCTTCTAGCCTTAAACCTTGACTACAGCATATACTTAAACCGATTAGTATGTGCTGAGGATGGGAATATTTGGGCATGATAAACAGGGCTTTCAGCTGATGAGTCATATGTCAGAATTGACTGAAAATCTAGGGGGAATTTTGGGTCCAATGACAAGCAGTTTAGCCTGCAGCGACTGACAGCCTCTGAGGAGTTTGCTGCTGAATGCTCAGGCTCTCAGAACTTGGACACGATTGCTACAGGCACTAAGGAAGAGGCACTTTCAAGAGAATGAAAAGTTCTGTAGTTTGAAGGCAGGTTTCCAGGGAAAACTAGGTCTCCTAAGAAGAGGGATCAGAGAGAAGTAAAAAAAAACCCAAGAGTCCCTGAGGATGGAGGAAAAGTTCTGAAGGCAGAGATATGCTGTTGTTGCAAATCTTATCCTGGCTTCAGGGGGAGGACAATGTTGAGCTGATGCTTCTCACACAGGCTAATGAGAATGAATGAAAATGCCATTCAGCTCTGACATCTCTGCATTCTCACAGCAAGTTTATCAAATAGGAAAATAAGACTACTCGTTTGATTCAACAGAACTTCTAAGCGTACAAGGTGTTTTTTCATCTACCTTTTATTAAGGTAAGTAATGTGTACCTTCACATCCTAAGGTGAAAAAAGTTATATTTATTTGGTGTTGAGCCAAATTAAAGAAAAATTAAAGACAAACCAGGGCAGTAAATGGAGTCACTCACATACCTATAATCCACAGCTGTTGTCTGATTCTGGTCTAGATTTCCACTAGTTTCCCAATTTGGACTTTATACAGTGGGATGATTTGTTGCTAAGAGAAGAAGAGAAGTGCTAGGGAACCTGAGTCATTTTAAGCAGAAAAATCCTCCATATCAGACTGGGGCCTGGCCATTTTAATAGGTGAACAGATGGCCTGGTGCATAGTGGAAAGGATGCAAAAAATCCAGAGTGGCGGTGAGGAGGCAATTTCACTTTTTTTTTTTTTTTTTTTTTTTTTTTTTTTTTTTTTTTTTTTTTTTCTGGGTGAAAGAACATCATGGCTGGCTGACCATTGCTACTGATTCCAAGCACCATGGTGGTTTTGTCAGGAAGAGAACTGTCTTTTCGACAGTACAGGTGAGGGTTTAGATGCTTGGTTTTTTCACTTTCCCATAGCAGTAAGACATAACTATCTATCAATATCCTGTATATCATATACAAACAGTGGATGTCTGTCCATTACCACTGGTGCCATCTGCAGTATTTATTGTGTCTCACAGCACTTCTGTTGGTCTCATTCAAGGCTTAACTTTGTGATGAGTGAATTTAGCCTTTTAGCCTGAACAATGTCACCAGAAAGGCTGGTTAGTGGCTGTGCTGCAGCAGAGGGGTTCTAGAGCAATACCCTGACAGAAGAGGATTCTGGCCATGCTTTCAGAGGCACACCTGCATCATGGCTTTCCAGAAGGCTGCCACAGGAATCTTCATGTTTCCATTCTCATCAATATTCCTAAAAAAGTCTCATAGTTTCAGGTTATGCTCTTTCAAGTAGTTCTAATAGAAGCAGAGATAAAGCATGGGCATAACCATGAAACAGCCACTGATACCTGCTCTCCCCTTATTCTTCCATCTGTTACCCTGCCTTTACTCAGCCCATCACTGAGAGATATGACTTCTTTACTCCTTATACAGTCACCATATTGTCAGAACAAAGTCCTTTTTTTCAGGTTAATCCCATTCTTCTCAGTTATACCTTCTTCTCCTCCTGCCTTGAAATGAAACTCAGTAGTAAACCTGTTTTTTTTCTGATAATTGCATATGGTCATTTGGTCTTCATCCCAGTAGCCACTTGGTTAGGCTGTCTAATTGAGACAGTTCTCTTCCCCAGGTCTCTAATCACTTTAGTTACTCTTCTCTGAATTCCACCTCTGTGTGAATGAGGACATGCTGAATACCATAATGGCTATTAAAAACTGCAAAGTATGGTAGTACAAGTGTCACTAGCTGTGAAGCACAGCAGCACTGTTTGATGTGAACTAACAGCCTAAGCTTTTGCTTAAGTTCATCCCAACCCGTATCTACAGCAAGACCTCATCCAATTAGCTGAAAATCTGCACAGCAGTTAAGAAACACAGTAAAGCTGGTAGTGCAAAGGTGTTAGCTCAGCAATGCTCAAGTGCTTCTGTTGGCTTCCAGCAAGGAGGACAGCACCATCTGCTGCTATCCATGAAAACTGCAGACCTCGAAAATCTGAGTAATGTCTATTTAGGACAGTATTTGCTTGTAATACCATATCCTACGTTTATGAAGTGCATTACTTTTGATGCTAAAGCACAACTCGCAGTGACGTGTTTTATGAAAGTCAGCTGTTGTGGTGGGCTTTTGATGAAGAATAGACATTAATTTGGATCAGGCCTGAAATTAATTACTGTGTTTTACACAGCAAGCAAACATCTATTCCTATTCCTTTTCTCACCCCCCAGTACTCTCAGATCCCAAGGTAATAGCTTCTGCTGAAAAGCAAAGGATTTGCTTAGTCAGTCTGTGTGAACTGAGATATGTGAACGTTGTGACTGTCTTTGTAAATTTACTTTATTGAAGGAACTTGGCTGAATTTCAGCCTCCATCCCTCCAAGTATCTGGAGCATGTGTACTGTGTACAGGCAGCTAAGGATCCAAATTCAGTAGCTCACCTGAATCATTTCCATGGGATCTGGATACTGTTGGGGATCTTGATGATACAGACTTTGACCTTACTGTAGATGACATCTAGTTCAGGATGGATTTGACACATCAAATCCTGCAACTTGATGCAAGTGTCATTTACCAACTCATTCTGGCACATAGGGGCAAGGAAAGTGCACTCAGCATGGACATCCAGACAACAACAAAGATTTTCTTGTATTCACAAATACATTAATCATTCTCTCCTACAGATGCTGTAGGAGATACTTCTGCTATCTCTGCTCTTTGCTTTCAGGAATCCTGTGGAGGTTTGGCCCTAAATAAGTGTTCATCTTTCTCTTTTTCCATGTCTGAAAGAGAAAGATCTACTAATTTATGCAGAAATTAGCTTACTACAAGGTAGGTAGTTATCACTGAAGATCTTTTATTTTTGGTGATTCAAGTAATTCCTGTTCATCCCTGAGACAGTTCTCTCCATTCTGTTAAGAGGCAGATTGCAAGTTGAACAGTTAATGGCCTAATGTGCCATAAAGCTCTGCAAAAATGAAAAACAAAAAAAAAAATCACCCAAGACCTTAAAGGATCTCCAGCAATGTAGCTTTATAGCCCAGGCAAGAAAGATGATCCTATCTGGGAAGGGTCCAGGTGTCTCCAGATGAAAAGAACTTTTGGCAAAGCTCTCTTTCAGTGTGTAACAACAAGAGGAAGCTCCAGTCAGCAGTAGAAGACCTGATATTTGTTTTTTCCTAAGAATTTCAAACAGGGTAGTGACAGCTCAGCATTTCAGAACTCACATTGTAGGTTTTCTGTTTTAGCATTTACTGAATGGGGAGCAGCACAGTGTCCCAATTTAGGGGTTTGGAATATTAGAAAGTAAGCTATCAACGCAAATAGTATTGATGTCACTGTAAATTATTCTTCTAAATTTAAGTTATGACAAATGTGCATTTGCCTTGATTGATTTTAAAGACATGACTGATTTTGTTCATACCCATGATGACAGGGGAATTGTTCATGTATTATGTTAGTGATATACTTATTTGTTGGAAATTTCAAGTCAGATCAGGAAATTCAGCTTCTGTTTCTGTCATTGTGGGAGGTTCCCACAGCATCAAGCACTGTATTATTTTCTGAAAGTTAATTTACGAAGTGTCCCACTGTATTCTTACATTTTCTTTTTAGAAACTTAAAATCCATTGTTCTTAAGATCCAGCTACTTGTGCAGTAAGCTCTTGACTGTCACTACTCAATAACAGTCTTTAACCAGTCTGGGTCCAGCTGGATTTGCTAGCTTTCATTCAGCACCAAGGGTTTTATGGATGCATGAGCGGCTCTCTGAAGAAGCCATTCAGACATCCTTGCACCATGCTCACTAGGAGAGTGACCTAGTCCTGGGAATGCAGCACAGGAAAGCCCAAGCTGGATCTGCTGGCTGCCAGCTCTCTCCAGGGTTGCCAGCTTGGCTTGAGCCCATGACAAAGCCAGTGGACTGCCAGTGCCACCTCAGAAGCAGCGTAGCCAAAGCACCATGTTTGGCCTAGCAAACCATGCTGGGATTGGGCAGCACCTCAAGGGACCATGTTTCTGCATGTTTGACACAGTCAGTCCGGTCCAGAAAAAAACCACACAGACAGCTGAAAAGCAACAGTTAATTTCTTTTGTACTGTGATGCAGACGATGAGTATGTGCTGGCTATTTTTATTCACCATTTTTAAAAAATGTTTGATTGTCAGTATCTGCAAGCTGGAACCCTATAAAGAGTAGATTATGAAAAGAATGTGGGGAACAGTCCTGCTTAGAAATGTTGTCAGAAGGAATAAACTTGTTAAAAATGTGCCTTTCTATTACTTTGCCACTGCTGGTGCTGTCAAACCCATGGAAAGGTTTCTAGATATGATCCTTATTCCATATACCTCTTATAGACACAATAATTACTCATTCTTTAAAAATCAAGATAAGCATTTATCCCTGAGAAAAGAGGCAGAAGAGGCTTTAGTTTATATATTCCCTTAAGTTTCCTGTAAAAGATTAAAACCTTTACTAATTTCTCAAAGGTTTAAGACAATGTAAGGTTGTTGACCCTCTATATTTACAATTATTCTGAATTGAAATTCAAGACTCCCTACATCACATGTGGAATGAAGTCTGGCAGACAGATTAGATGTTTGCCTACAAGCATTTGATTGGGATACTGAAATGTCACTGTAAATTTATGCCATTGACTATTTATCTTGTGAAATGCCAAGTAATTTAGACTTTTTCAAGGGTAAGGTGAAGAGAACAACTCTTTAACCTTACAAAGCAGAAATTCATAGTGAGATTTAGGTTGGATTGCAGATTAACTCCTGGCCTCAAAATTTATTGAGTGCTTCCTCTTAAATGAATGCATTTCAATAATTCCTTTTAATTTATCAGCTTTTAGCTAAAATTTATTAATCTTTCCAATTTTATTAATTGTTTAGGCTACTCATAATAAAACTAGAAGGACCACATCTACTGTAACGCAGTCCTTTACCCCTATACAGCCCGATTTAGTTTTCCTTTGCAGAATGAGGCCTGACTACTTGCAGACTTGGAAAATAATTCTCTTTGATCTTAATATATGCAGGAAAAAATCTCTACCCTAGAGGAAAGCCTGCTCTTCAGATGATCTCTGTTGAAAGCACTCGATACTCTAGGAAAGACTAAAGGTGAATATTACTTATTCTGCTTATTTTAGTTTCTTTCTTTAATATAGTAACCACAGGACAAAGAACATGTGCAGAAGTAATTTAGAGACAACCCATTACATGAGTGTCCAAAACTGCTTGTGAACTTTACTTTTACCCTGTTTCAAGCATGAACATATTATTTATGTCCCAAATCTAATTTTTGTAAAAATGCTCTTTCCTTTAATCATGCTGCTCCCAAAGGTGGGTGGAGGGCCCTGAGGCCCCTGACACCTTCTGTAACTGCTCCCATTAAGAATCAGTGCATGGATGGAAGTGCCAGGACTGGATTGACACGTGACTGGGTCTCTCCACTGTGTTGGTCTGCAATGCAATCCCTGCCCTCACTCAGGAGCATTTTAGAAGCAGCATATGAGGTTACAACAACATGTTTTATCTCCAGCCTTGCTACAGAGTAGCATACTAAGATTTGATCTCTTTTTCCTTCCTCACCAGCCTTTTAATGTTTGATTTGTTTTGGGTTTTTTTTGTTGGTGCTTTTTTTTTTTTTTTTTTTTTTTTAAATAGAACTGCCTTGCTTTCAATGCCTTGAAGCATCCGTCTTCTTCTATTCCTCACACAGACTGACAGAGTATCAAAGCACTTCACAGAATCTTAGGCTACCCTGGAGGAAGACAGCTCAGGGGATGAAGAGAATTCATCCTCCAGTGGGAATTCACTTCTTGTTCTTGTTCTGCTGTTACAAAATGGATGAGAGTGAAATGTGGTGAATCTATAATTACCTTTTCTTCCCATTCTTCAGTAGAGGTGTAGAAAAACTATGGTCCCTTTCAAGGGGTTTGTCTATTACCTCACCATCTCTTGTCTCTGTCCCATGAAAGTTTGCAATTCAGTTTCCAAGGGGAGTTACCTTCTCAGTTTCTCTCTGTCTCCTTGTGTGAAATTCCACATATCATGTCCCTTGCATCTCTCATGCAGGAGGATGCAATGTGGATCATGTTCAGTCATGTGATGGGGAGAGGCTTGAGGCAGCCCATTGCTGTAGCTAGTGTGTTTGCTAGTAGCATCCCTCTGGATGGGTGTGTGCGCCTTGGGACATTTCCTATACTTTTGGTTCCTGTTGGCAGCACAGCAGATCAGAGCTCAGGCTGCTTGTCTGTTTCTGGCCTACAAGGTCTGGCTATCTGACATTACAGGGTCAGCATTGCCAAGTGCATCTCTTACTGTGTGAACATCATCTCTCCCCCGCCTTGGACTTCATGTACAGTCCCCATTCCCACTATTATAAAGAAAACTTCCTTTGTTACTGTTGGCCAGCAGAAGACATGTCCTCCTTTAAGTCCTTTGTGCTATCAGCTCTTAAGACAATCTGAATGGCTGCAGAGAGAGACAAATGCCTTGGCGTGAGCTACTGATGTAGTTGCAGTGATTTACAAGGACAGGGGTGTTCAGAGACAGGCTTACAGCTTTAAAGATTCCCCTCAAGCCATTTGCAGACTCTCAGGATGGTAATATTAGATCTACCTGAGAATGCAGCTCACAAGCAAGCTGACTTTACTGAGCTGAATTCCTAGAGTCTGATCTTGGATTGAGAAGACATGTTAGCTGTCAACCCTAACCTCTGAAGCCATCGTGGCTGGTTGTTTAGTTTTGCCCTTTCCAGGATTATTGATCCCTCAATTCCTAGAAGGCAGTTTTGGCCATTATTTTTCCAGGACTTGATAATACTCCTCTACTTTAGGTAGTGCTGTGGCATTGCCCTGTTGTGGAAATTATAGTTTATCCTGTGCTTGAATAAATTCTTAGCAAATGATTTACATTGCAAAGGAGGAAAATAGAGAGAGGGATAATTTCTTATATTAATAGACACTGCCTGTTTTTCTCACTGTGAAAAATGGCTGGATTCTCCCTGCCACATCTAAAATATCAAGACTCACTCTGCTTATGTTTGATTAGCAGAGGAGAGAAATTCAGTTTCATATGGTAGCTGTGCCCAGCTGTATATGTGCCAATGCCAATGCCAATTCACATGCATTGCACACCTCACAGTAAGTTCTACTTTGAGCAGGGTATGTGTGAATTCATTTGTGCCTACTGTGACATAGGGAGGGAGAGGACTTGCTGCCAACACTTGTTTCTCATTCTCAGAGACAATTTCTCATCCAAATTTTCCATGTATGGGAGGTTGGATGGAGACAGATGGTGAATTTAGCTGACTTAAAAATATTCCTCTAAGAAACAAAACAGAAAAGAAACTGATTCTGCAGTAATCTCTGCTGCTCCTGTTCAAGTGAGTTCTAAGGAGAGAAGAGCTGTAAAACCTTGAATTTTGGAGAGGCATTTTTCTAGACTAGGAAGGTCACAAGTTTTAGTACTGATCTCTGTGTTGCTTGCAGGCTTGTTCAAGCAGGGGCACAGTGCCTTGTCCCCACTTTAATTTTAATTGATCCATATTTCAAAGATATGGACTTTTATTAGAAAGAGATACATACCAATAGAAATACTGAACCAGGAGAAGGAAAGCGTTAATTAAACTAAAAGCATCATGTTACTGCAATGCTCAAGGAACACTGGAAGCTCACAGCACATGTTTGTGGCCATTATGGTAGCAGGTCTGTTGAACGTACTGGGGGAAGAAGAGCCCCAGATATTCATGCAAGTCTTTTACAGTATAGTAATAGCACCTGAAATTATTGAAATACTGTTTTGTTTGCTTTCCCTTTCAAGGGTTATTACCTCACTCTGGATTTCACTTTGTCTGAACAGCTAGGTTAGGTATCTTAATTTTATTACTTCCTAATCTCTTTCTCTTGCTGTTTACTGTGCAATGGCTAAAACCATTAGGGTTTGGGCTACTTATGAAAAACTGAAATAGCTCCTGAACTTTGTAATCAGAAGCTTAAAATGAACAATAGTTCTGATCCTATGAGATTTTAGTAGAGTGCAATTTTCTGCTTTATACACTCTGAGGGACTTCTTTTTCATCTCCCTTCTCTCTGACAGACTGCTCTGCTTTCTCATCCTGCATGTGTTTTCTCATACGTTAGTCACTGTTGCTAGAGTCACCTATGATGATGAAGGTGAGCCTGTGGACCATCCAGGAAGCTCTGAATCTGGCTGTCCTGGCTTTTGTAGTACAAACTAGGTCATGGGGCATTTTTGCTAGAGAAGGAAATATATGTTCCATCAAGTCCCCCAGTGCCTGTACTCCTGTGTCCTGGTTTTTGGCCAGGACAGAGTTAATTTTTTTCACAGGAGTTGTGACGGGGACAGACTCTGGGGCATGTGTTTGTGTCCAGGTTGTTATTCTATACCACCTCACATCACTGCTGGGGCAGAAGGGAATCTTGATTTTGAGGTGGGTGTGGCTTGCAGTCAGGGAAAAGCTTAGGTATGGAGGGTCTGTTGTTCATTGTCCTGGAGTCAGTCAGTGAGCATTTTCTGCATGTAAATCACCTTTTTTTGTATAGTTTGTATATTATAATTAATATTGTTGCTGTTACTTCTTTTCTCATTGTTGTTTCCAGTAAATTGTTTATATCTCAACCCATAATCTCTGCCTTTTGTCTCTCTCACTGGAGCAGGGGAGAGGAGCAACTTGTGGTTTGGAGTGCTGTTCCTAAACTGCAACATCCTGGCTTTGCAGGATTAATAAATTAAATTCCCAAGCATCTATCCCAGGAGCTGTTCTCCTTTCTCAGAGAACTCCTTGTGGCTAAGGTTCAGCTCCTTCACTTGGTAGCAGAGAGACAAGTGTGCAGAGACAATGTGATCTTCCAGCCAACTGCAAACAGATGCCATACCAAGGCCCCCAAATGAAGATGAAATAAAGGGATATCAGACACACTGAAATCTTCAGTATATGGGACATCAGCAGCACAGAGATTGTGGCACTGTGGGTCCCCAAACAGACATATAACATCACAGTGATTATCCTCCTAAAATGGCAAAAGCAATGGAATTTTGTGTTGCGCAAACTTCTCTCATACAGCTCATATGTGACCTGCAACACGTCCTGTAATTTTTTCTGCCCCTGTTCTACTCCCACCCTTGCACCTTGACCAAGAGCCCTTTCTGATATCAGGGCAAGGCCTTGCTTCAGGGCAGCTGCTGAAGGTGCCAAACAATGCAGAGGCTTTGAGATAGTAACTAACCAGAGAAGTCAAGCCTCTTATTTTTATTGAAGAATTGCAAAATTTTTGAAAATTTTTTAGTTCTCTAACTGAGTTCTGAAGGTTTGTTTCTCAGACACATGCAGCTGTCCTGAAAAAATGTTAGTTCAGTTCATCCAGCTCTGTCTCCTACCAACCTCTCTCATTTCTGAACTAAGCAAGAGGCACTTAGCAGAATTATGCCAGGAAATCATGTGGGCATTGCCAAGTGAAATCATGCCAAGTGAGTAGCAGCTTCAAGATGAGAAGGGTCTGTTATACAGCCAGGGCTGCAAATGACCCTGGATTTTGGGTAACTCACCATTAATGCCTAAGCAAAGTATGGTGCAGTCTCCTCTCCAAAGTGGTTTCCTGGGGAAAAAAAGTATGTTAACAATGCACTGATCTATCCCTTGGTGCTGTGCTGGAGTCTGCAGAAAACTGTGCTTTTAGGCAGAATCTCCAGTTCATCACAGTCCATATCTAGCTGTAAGAAGTTGTGATGGGTTGACCTTAGTTGGACATCAGGTGCTCACCAAGACATTCTGTCACTCTCCTCCTAAGCAGGACAGGGGGGAGAAAATAACATAGAAAAAACCTGTCTTGTAGGTCAAGATAAAGGCAGTTTAATAAAGTAAAAGACCGCACACTGAAGCAAAGGAAAAGATTTATTCTCTATTTCCCATCAGCAGGTCATGTCCAGTCACTTCCTGTGAAGTCAGGCTTCAATACACATAGTGATTGCTCTGAAAGACAAATGTTGTAATAACAAATGTGCCACCACTTCCTGTGTGTCCCCCCCCCCTCCCCCTGCATCCCCCCGTGCCTTTCTCTTAGCTTTTATAGCTGAGGAGATGCAGTATGGTATGGAATACCCCTTTGGTCAGGTTGGATCAGCTGTCCTGGCTATGCACCCTCCAAGATCTTTCCCACTCTCAGCTGAATGGTTAGGGGGGATGTTGGAGAGACAGTGCAGAGCCAAAACTGTGATGTTTATCAACACCTTTCTAGCTACCAATACAAATTACAGCACTATGAGGACTGCAATGGGGAAAACTAACTCCATCTCAGCCCAACAGAGAAGTTAGTCATTATTTTACTTTGCTCCATAATGTAGAATTACCCTAAGATGTGGGAGATGCTCTAGTAATTATCTAAGTTTCTCTTGAGGGTCTGGTTTTCAGAGGTGCTGAAAGCTGAGCAGGCTACATATTTAATAGCTGAGAGTTTGATTGTGCTCATAGTCTGAGAAATATTCTCAGGGGGAGAGACTGGAATGAAACACATGCTATTTCACTTCTACTGCCATCACTGTTTGTGTGCATACAGCCCACCCCCCCACCCCCCAAGCTGAACAAACTGGCAATGAATTCAGCTCCTGCTGTGTTTAGGCAGTTATTAGAGATGTTTTGGAAGGAAAGAAGGGAGGATAAGAAGGATAAGTCCAAAGAATGTATCAGCTTTACTGTCTTCTTAATGCCCCAGATATAAAGGAGTAATTACTGTGTGAATTATAGGTGAGTTTAACCCTGTATCCATCCTAACATGAATAAAGCCCTAAAGCCATCAGTTTCACATGGGTTTTTGTCTTCAGTGAATCAAGAGGCATTTGGCCAAGAATCTTTTCTTTCAGTGTAACGCAAATCCCATGGCCTATCAAAATGCATTTTGTATACCACAGTTTCAGATCAAAGGAATATTCCTACCAATTCATATCTGAAAGTCTTGCATTATTCCCTTAATTTATTTAGAAAAGTTTCCCCATGTCATCTTGGAGAATGAAAGTTCCTGACCAAAATATTTTTTTCCATTGGCTAAGCGTAAAGTGGAAAGACTTAGTTATGGTAATTATTGTTACATGTGCTAATGAAGATAGCAGTTCCAGACTCACCAGACTGCCATTACATGCACACTTCTGCTTTTCAGAAGCTTTTACTTTTTAAAAGTAGCACAGCACAAAATATCATGACTTTCAGAATGTGAATGTTTTTGCATGGGAACAGCCGCTATTTGGTTAAAACCTAATGGAATGAATTTGTTTTCTTTGAGATGATTGAACTTGATGAGCAATAATTCTGACTTACAAACTATGTCAGATTGGATACCAGTTCTTGAAGGGAGGAATTCTCTCAAAGTATCTCTGTTATGCCTATGGCTCCTTCTATCAAAATGTGCTTTTCTTCTAACTAAATGGGTGGCGGTTGTGTTGGACTGGGAAGACAAAAAGATAAATAGAGACATGCAAAAACATTACTGCAAAGTTAACAAAGAGGATAGTTCTCTTACTTCAACAGATGCTGGGCATTTCCTCCAAACCTTAGGAAGCATTGCAGGTCTTGAGCAGGACTGTGATCAGGGGATGTGATAGAGCCATGGCTGTGGGAATTGCACATAAAAGAGCTGTTTTCTTGGAGGGGTTTTGAGTGGGTAGGACTTTCTGTTGCTTTGTGCCAGCCTGGAGATGCAGGCTCAGGTCCCAGCTTCAATGCAGGCATCTTGGGCCTGTCCACTGGTGAGTATAGCACATTCCTATGCAGAACCCAGAGTGGGATACCAGTCCTTCCTCCCCTATCTGTGACCCTGTATGCATTAGAAGCACTGAGGACTTGTGACCCATGGAAGAGCAGCAGTTGTTTTTGGGGGTTACTCTATGAAAGGCCATCAGTAGCCTCACAAAACTCTTCCTGTGCAGAGGATTACAAACACTAGGGATGTTCAGAGTTCCAATGGGGAAGATACAGGACCTTTTCTCCCACAGTGTGTACTCAATGATGATTTCCAGGCCTGAGAGAGGCCTAACATTCCTGCTGTTCTTGAGAACAGTGGCTCCACTGTTACTGGCTGCTCACCACCATAACACTAACAGTGACTTTGACACCTTGAGTCCTAGACCATCGTGGTTCAGATTTATAAAAGGTTTGGCCAAGTTTTGAATAAAGTGTAAGACAGGCACCACCTCCATCAGCCTGCATGCATCTGCAAAGGCCTTTCCAGGATCTACAGAGAAAAAGTCTATTGATGCATGGTGCATTAAGTGTTCTCCCTCCCCTTTTAAATAAATTAAGCAACTTAATAAAATTAGGTAACACCATGCAACAACAGTACAGTTTTACTCTTTAGGGGTTATCACCTCCTGGTTCTTCCTATCCCTTTATCCTAGACCTCCAGGTGTTAATATATCCTTCTTGCTTCTCCATTTGGCATTCAGTGACTTGCTGCAGCTTCTCACCAGTCTGCAATGTGAGTGAACTTTTTTTGGTGTAACTGAGAATTTTTGACATCAGGCAAAAACATTTTCATCCTTTTTTTTTTTTTTTTTTAAATCTTAATTGAAGCACGCAGCTGATACTGACAGCAGAGGTAGGGCAGCTCAGAACATTTTGGCTTACAACCAGCAGGAAGGATCCCAGCATTCTCATCTTGGCCATTGGGTGTTGTTGACACAGCTGCAGTGAGACATATCAGTGCAGCTGCAGGCTGTATTTCCACAAAAACCTGTCATTTGGATTTCCTTCATCAAGCCCCATATTTAGAGCTCATATTTCTCCATGCTGTTATATGCATCCAGTGGTCTGACCTCAAGACAAATTCCCTTCTCATCAAAGCCATTTTCCAGTTCAGTTTAAGCCTCTAACAAAACAGTCCTTGTTCTTGCATTCTTATGTTTTTGGATTTCGCTTCCACTTACAAGAAGTTAGAAAATTCTCATCCTAAATTATGGATAAATCCTACTGTTACGAAAATGACTTTCTTAGCCAGAGGACTGACATCATGAGGCAGAAAATAAGAGGAGAGCCATCAGAAAAGTTTAGGATGGTTGTGGCAAACACATGGTGTGCTGACCGTAAGTGCTATGCAGTGTTTCATCAGGAGTGCACAAACAGGGCTGCAGTCCCATCCCTGGTTTCAGATAGTTGCTCCTGATGCCCAGACAGTGGGCTTGGCTGGCAGTGTAGGCTATTAATGACTAGAGGAGAGAAAAAGGAACAAAGAAATAGTATATTTATATACTATTTATACTATTTATATACATATGATATGTAGAGAGCAGTTGAAGGAAGATACTTGACATCAAAGGGAGAGCTCTTAAAGGGAAATTCATTCCTGCCTCTGCCTTTATCAATTGCCAGACTACATGTGGCTGTCAGAATTCTGGCAGGATTGTGTCCTTGGTCTCCATTTTGAATACATACCAGTCAGTAGGTACAGTTCTGACTGTAAGGGCAGTCAGAAATGGGCAAAGTGAGGCAGATGATCAGAAAAAGTTCAGCTTCAACCCCATGGTCAGTGTCAGGGGCTTGTGTGGCCTTCTCTGCTGAGGCATCAGCCAGAGACACAGACTCCTGAGACTCACTGATTTTGACATCTCTTCATTCTAGTCTTCCATGAAAAAGATTCAGTTTGTCAATGCAAGCCCAGCAGAGATGTGACTCCCTGGGTGTGATAGATCTCCCACTCCTCTCACTGAAGCCCCTCTTCGGCACGTTGCTGATGTACTCTTCATGCATCTCTGCTTTGTGCCCACCACTCCCTGCACATTGTATGCATGTGGTGCTGGCCCCAGTGTGGGGATAGGCTCACGCTGGCGCTTGGAAGTGTTGGAACAAGCTCTCCTCAAATTCTTTAGACCATGTGCAAGGAACTCACAGTTCTCCCACATTAGGTCTTTGTTCCCTCACAAGCTGCCTTTCTCCGCTTTCTCAGTTTCTGAGCCCACCAGCCAAAGCAAATTTTTCATCTTCATCCCATTTTTCCACAAGTGTACAAGCCAAACCCATGCCAGCTTTTCCTGCCTCTCTTGATCTGACTCACACTTCCCCAGGCACTGTTGGCTAACTTTGTGATCAGACTGGGAATGCTTTGCAGTGCTCTTCCTGAATGGCAGAAGAGAAAGCATTTGAATGGTACTGTCTATTGGGACTGAGTGTAACTAGACTCACTGGGAGTGATACAGCTTCTCTTGCCCACAATTCATAATTTATTTCATAGTTAGAGAGAAGGAGAATTTGGAAAAATCCTTTTTAAGAGGAATAAATGCATAAAGAATAATGAAGTGTGATTTTGCCAAAATAATTTCTGGCTAATAGCGTAATACATTTTTTTTTCTTCCCTGAATCTTCCTTTTCATTCCTTGTCACTGCTTTTACTGTCTTGTTTCCTTACTGTCTATTTCCATTTAGGGCTACAGGCTGTTGACCTGAAATTTTGTACCCTTCCTGAGTGTTACCTAGTATTGATGTATGATGTGGAGCTTGCAGTTTGGCTGTTCATTCAGACCTGTGTGAGGGGAAGACTGGCCAGCTGGCACCCATATCACCACATTTCAACTAGCCCTGCAGCTGCAGCTCCTTTATTAAGACCTTTTCCTTCTGCCAGACTTTATTTGTCAAATTATGGGTTTACTTGCATTACTTTAGTGTGAGAAAGACAAAAGAAAGGGTAAAAATAGGTCTAAATCCCATGAAAGAATTCACGAGACAAGTCATATGCCCAGTACATTAGCCAGTCCCAGCCCAGCCTGTGGACTGAGTCTTCTGAAGTAGATTCAGAAGTGATCCCTGCACTTCATAAATTGCATTATACTCTATTTAAATATAGAAAAATGAGCTAAAGAGAGAAGTTGTCCTACATATGTTCCTACCGTACAGTAATTGCAGTATTTAACAAGTAATTGTATATATAACAACAAAGGAAAACAAGAAATTAACTTGTAATGACTGACAGGCCAAAGGAGTTTTTTTAATTTTAAGAGGAACTGTTATGCTGATCTAGGAAGTCAGGCCATAGTGCTGTAAGCAGTCCTGGGGCCTGACTCAGCTGTGTACAAGCATAGCCTGAGAGCAGCAGGTTCAGAAAACTCTACTGTCCCTCACGCCCTGCCTGTCCTTCTGGGCAATGGAGAGCTCAAACAGGATCTGGTCTCACAAGATGCTGAGCTCTGATATCTGCTGTGGGCATTAGGGGCAGATGGGTGGAGTGTCTTGGAAGATGGTACTGGCAAGTCCTCCTATGATTAATTTAGCTTTTTCCCAAACTTCCCAGATGGCAGCTCCCATCTCTGGGCACTGGAACCCTGGATCCCTTATCGCTACCCTTCTCCTCATTGCTGCCTGGCCTAGAGAAGTGAAGCCTTCCCACCTGGTGATCAGCCTGCTGCAACAACAGTCTGTCTTGGGTGCTGGTGATTTTTCTTTGGCCATTTCTGACAATTTCTGAAGTGAGTTTGCCAGTAAGTAAACAGTGCACCTGCATCCTTCTTAGACTCATTCTCTGTGTCACCATCAGTGAGCTGCAGGTTCATTTGCTTTTTCTCTTCTGTAAATGAGAAGTTCACAGCCCTTTCCTACACCCTGTAAGTTTCTCACACCTACACACAAAAAGCGCGGCTGCTTGGTGTTGATTAAAACATCTCCAGGAAAAATGGCGCCACTTGTAAGATCTATATTCTTGATTTCTACTGCTTCTAAATAGGAGAATCCCATTTCTGGTTTGCAGGGACTGTCCTGGTGTTATGAGAAAGCCCAGCAAAGCCTGTGGTTGCCCCACCATGCTATCACCACTCTTCTGTGCCACTAGCACCTTCTAACTCCTAAGGGTGACATTTGGTGTTGGAAACCCCATCACTCTGGGATCCAATCAGCTCCCAGTATCTGAGAACAGCTGTGGTTTTGGCTGTGGAAACCCCCACAGATGTATCAGAGTTGTGCCATGCTGCTGATAAGAGTTCTTGTCTCCTTTCAGTTCATATTCCAGTGTGTACAATTTCATGGGAAAGTCAGACTGTGGCAGTTGCAGTCTTACAGGAGATGAGGACAGAAATGTATTCACTTTTTTAGTCTTGAACAGATTCAGACTTCCCTACTGCCAAATTCCCAATAAGTTAAGTAATAAAGTGTGGCTTGTAAACATGTCAGCACTTAATGGGGCCTTGGATCAAGTGCTCGTTTGTCTCACTAACTATGGCTGGTGCCAAAATTGGTTCAGTGCTTATTATTTTACATATTTTATACTGAGGACTTTGTAACTTTTCATAAGGGACTAAAACCAAAACTGTAACAGAAGACACTTTCTGATAAAGTTTGAACAGAACTAATTCATACACTTAGAAATATTTCCATTATAGGCAATGCTCAGTGACAATAATCTCTGGTACAGATTTTGAAACTTATGTAGCCTACACAGTGTAATATGTAAAAAAAAAGAAGAAGAAAAAGTCTGTTTCCCCGCAAATAAGGTAATTTTAGTGGTTTTATTCCCTTAGGTTCTACATAGACCTCTTAAGTAGTCCAGTCATTAGAGACCGTGGTAGAGTTATATTTGGATATAGAACAAAATGCCACAAAACCCAGTAGAAGATTTGACCCAAAAGCAGATGACCATTGTCAGCTTTGATTTTATTGCCAAAGTTTGTAAATATTTTTTCTAGTGTAGGCCAAATAGCTACGGCTGTTTGGCCACAGTTTCTTGCTTGTTTATAGCACCAGCTAACATTCTTTGATTTCAGTCTGATTATTCTGATGTGGGTTTCTTAGATCTTTGCTTTTAAAGAATAGCCTAGTTTTAAATTACTCAATCATCAGCCCCTAATGTTGCAGATACTTCCTCTGGAGAACACCCTCCGTTTTCTGACTAGAAATGAAAACCAATGATGGCTTGGTTACTGCAATAGGTGGGAGACCACAGTCCAGTCTGTGCTTTGACAGAGACATTTGTGGGATTTGAAACAAGTCACTGCATTTATGGTCTGTGATATTTTATAACTGGGGATTTGAAAAGGAGAACTGGTAGGACTATTATGTTTGTACATTATAACATCATCTCAGGTCCTAGCCCCAGACAGTCATTCTGCTAATCACCAAGTGTCTTGTCTAACATTGACGCCCCTGCCTGAGTGTGCTGTGACACAGCAGCTGGTCACCATCAAGGGAATAGTTTGGCAGCTCTCATCGGTGCAAGAGGCAGGGATGACAGGAATCTTGACTTTCTTGCAGGTACTCATCTTGAAGAGTTTGGAAGAAGGCTACTGAGAATGTGCATTAGAAAGGGGTATTTCATGTAAAAAGCTGTAGTGTACTCAGCTTGATCTGTTTGTCTTCAGATATTGAAAACATTTAACTGTGGCATTAAGCAAACATGAAAGTCCTGGACTTCAACCAGGACTTCACTTTTCATATGCAACTATCTGGTTGCAACATGTGATGGATCTCAGCTTGCAGAGGCCAGAGTGCTCACCTCCAGGTGAGGAGTGATTTTGCAGAGCTGTGGTGGTGACCTGTGAGTAGCACTTGAGGGAGGGCATGCTCTCACTCTGCCATCTCACCGAATGCATCAGTGTTTGAAAAGCCTGTGTAATTATTAACTCATCTGGAGCAAACAGTGGCTTTCCAGAGGGGGAAGAAAACTGGAAATTGTCCTGTTTGAAATTGTAGAGAACAGGGGGTGGAAAATTTTGTTTGAAACCACAAACTTCAGGGTGAGGAGGCCAGAAGGCTGTCGTCACTCAGCCCAGGGTCACAGCTCCTGACCCCTCGGGGACAGCACAGCCACCAGGCCCTGAGCCCCGGCCGCGCTCCTGCCTCCAAGCGGGACGGGCGGGGCCCCAGCCCGGCCTGGGCCGCTCCGCGGGGCCGTCCCACCCCGTGCCGCGGCCTCCCGGGAGCAGGCGGTCCGGAGGGGCGCTGGAGGAGCGCCAGGCCCGAGGCGGCCGCCAGCCCCGCGGCCCGACGCGGTGAGTGCCCGTGCGCGCCGGGTCTGCGGAGCCCGCACCCAGAGGTCGTAGCTGAGGCGGGGCCGGCGCGGCGCCGGGGCCGGGCCGAGGGCGGTGGAGGCCGTGCCGTGCCGGGCGGTATGATCGGCACCCTGCTCTGCTATGTGCTGCTGCCGGCGGCGCGCTTCCTCCGGGCCCTGCGAGGTAACCCGGTCCCGGGCGGGCGGTGGCAGGGGCAGGGGAGGGCGGAGGGGCCCGGAGGGGCGGGGTGTCCGTCACCGTCCCCCGGCCCGGCCTGAGGCGGGTGAGGCCTGGCGGACCCGGAGCTCCCCGACCCCCCGGCCCTGAGCAGGCGGGGCCTGGGCCAGCGGTGCCGGGCCGGAGCCGCTGTCCCCGGGGCGGCGTGGGGAGCGGGGTGTTCTCAGGGAACAGCTGCCGGCTGTTGTACTGCAGGGGCAGATCGCGCACTGCGCGGGGGCTCCAGCTCCTGCCCCTGCTGCGCTGGAGGCCTGGGGACATCTTTAGAAATGGACTGCTCAGAAATCTGTGACTCCCCAGGGATCTGCGGGTGAATGGCGCTTTTCGTGTATCGCTATTTCACACAGTTTCCTAGATCCTGCTGCTGCTTCACAGTCTCTGGCTACTGTGCTGATGTAAAGCCATCCTCCCTCCTGAACTTGTCCCTGGGCCTGTAGCAATGACCGGCACGCTGTCTTTGGTCATAGTGAGCGGCTAGCTGACTCCTCTCAAATTCAGCTTCTATGCTGTAGTAACAGGCTCTTGTAACAGCTGTGCTTGGGTAGTGGTGCGTGGAAACATTACCTTGGTGCACTGGTGTTTCTGGTGTTCATGAACTTAAAAAACTTTAGAGACATATGGTTCTTAAAGCTCCGTTTCTGATACATACAGAAAACATTGACACAAATGATATAGTAAAAGTATACACAGATGTTGCTGACAGTATGTTACTGCTCTGGCTGACTGACTGTCACAGGGATACAGAGAAAAAAAGTGATTTGTAGTCAACAGAAATTGCTAGTCAACAGCAGGGACTACTGTCTGTGTAGAATTCATAGCAAAATGCAAATGCCATCTCTTGTATAGATAAAAGTGAAGTGTCCCTGTCTTTTTCTACTTTACTCCATGAATATTAGTATATTCAGTTGTTACATTAAAAACAGTTTAAAATATTTTTAGGTTTTTTTGCCTCATATGTCAATCATTAGGTGATCTGTAATTCTTACCAGGACTTCCTCTGTGCATATATGCTCTCTAATAGGCATATGTTGGTCTCTCTGTGTCTTCATTTTTCATCTCTAAATAACAGAATAGTTTTTCTTCTACAACACATTCTTCTATTCTTCTGATATCATAGAATTACAGAATCAAATAGGTTGGAAAAGACCTCTGAGATCATGAAGTCCAACCCTTGATCCAACACATCCAGTCTCATCTTAAAAGCCTCCAGGGATGGTGAATCCACCACCTTCCTGGGCAGCCCATTCCAATGTGTGATTACTCTCTCTGTAAAAAATTTCTTCCTAATACCCAACCTAAACCTCCCCTGGCAGAGCTTAAGACCATGCCCTCTTGTCCTACTGCTGGTTGCCTGGGAGAAGAGACCGACCCCCACCTGGCTACAACCTCCTCTCAGGTAGTTGGAGGGAGTGATGATGTCGCCCCCTAAGCCTCATCTTCTCCAGGCTAAACAACCCCAGCTCCCTCAGCCTCTCCTTATAGGAGAGGGTATTTCATTCTCTTAGCTGACTGCTATTTCTTACTCAGTCCCTGGAAAGAAACTTGCTCCAAGTTATGATCTACAAGACCTTGGCTTCTTAGCCCATGCACCTGATCAGCTAACTTCCACAGACTGTGCTTCATAGGTGTTGCTGAGAGCTGATAGTTTCCACAGGGCCTTTTAGCTTGGCTGACTGTGGTGCTGCATAAGTTAGAATTGCATTACCTCGATTTGGTAAAGCTATTGCTATCGTGTGCAGTTTCACTGACGGGTGAACATAACTAGATTTGGACTGTGGCTTAGCATTCCAGAGGAGACAGTGGAAGTTTTTTAAATTGTAACTATTTTTCTTCAGAGAAGTCATTTGTTTGAGTTGATACGCTGAATGGTTGTATTGCACAGTTACAGCAAATGCATTGGAAAAAGAAAAGAGTGAGTGAGAAGGGATTTCAGGCTGTCTTATGTTGATTTTGTTTTTAAATGACAGATGGTTTCTTTACCTGTCGAAAGAATGTGCTTCTGGCGAAGAGCCCGTCCACCCAGATAGAAGGCGTCTTTGCTGCATCCAAAGGAAGATCGGTCTCAGAAGAGCAAGAAGCCCTTCTCCAGCAGTGGTTGGAGGAAGGAGCAGGGAATTTACCAGCCAGTGAGGGTGTTCCAGCAGTGCGGAAAGTATCAGTTACACTCACTAGTGACTGGTTAGAAGGTTCAGAGCTATTGATGACTAGCCTCAGAGAACTGAATTCGTCTCCAGAAGCCACACTGTGTGCTGATCAGCAGCTCTCAGAGCTAAACACCTTGGCTTCTTCAGAACTGCAAGGTCATGCAGTGGCTGAACAGGCAAGATTACCAGCACAGGAAACAGTGACTGTAGCAGGCGGTGCCCCTTGGGCAGCTGTGGTGCCACAGCCAGATCAGGAGATAGCTGGCTGTGCTGGTATCAACACAGAAGTGCTGAATGATGACCCAGCTGTGCTGGCCTGGAGTTTAGCATGTGATGCAGAGACAGTGCCAGCAGAGATCCCAGCCCAGCCCATTCAGGATGCAGTACCATTTTGTCCTGTCCCGACAGAGGTGCCCTACCACGGTCAGTAATGGCTCTGAATCTAATGTTCAGTTTGGGATTGGCATTTGTTGTGAATGTGGTCAGGTTATTGTGTCTGGACTTGCTGTCAGCAAGACACTGATTTTCCCTGCAGAATTGACAGGATCATTAGTGACAACTGTAAAGTGAGTGTTTGCTGAGGAGGGTCTGGTCACAGCTAGTGGTCTCTGCACTGTTAGACTGGTACGAATATTGATATATGTTCCCTTCCCAGGAACTGTTCCCAAGTGCTGCTTTATAATCTGAAATGCACTGAAAAGTTGGTTGAGTATTTCAGTATACTTGACTCTGGTCATGTCTTATTCCATCCCCACTGACAACTATTTTCAAAGGCGCCCTGAAAGAGCACCTGAAAAACAGAGTGGGTGAGGGTTTGCTCAGGAGTTAGAACAACCTAGCTTAGGGAATGACAATGGCTATTTTCTGGGTCCCAGGGGAACAAAGGTATCAGAAAGGTGCCCAGCGTGTCAGTAACTTTGCTTTTTGTCTCTTGCATATAGAGATTTTATGGAGAGACTGGGAGGATCTTTCTGTCCAGCCCTGTGTCCTAGAGCAGGTCTCAAAAAACACTCCTCTCTTTGAATTTCGAGTCATGTCTTACAACATCCTTGCCCAGGACCTGGTGGAACAGGGCCTTAATCTCTATGTACACTGTCATCCAGACATCCTGAACTGGAACTATCGCCTTCCAAACCTTTTGCAAGAAATCCAGCACTGGGATCCTGATGTGAGTATGACTGAGCCCTTCCTACATCAGTGTCACCAGAATTTGAATTCCTCGTTTGATCTAGCAATATTAAAAAAAGAAAAAGATGGGGGGAGGTCCTAGGAAGATGCTACCTGCTTGGTAACTGAGCACTGATTTCTCTGAGAGTGTTTGAGGACTTGCGCAGACCTTTTTTTCTAGTGTCTGTCTTGCTTTGATTGTAGAAACTAGTAATACTTTGATGGCAGGGCTTAACTTCTGTAAAGAGCAGTAGAGGAAGAAGGACCAGGTTTCTAAGGCAGCACAGGAGGGGAAGCCTGCATAGAAGAGGACTTCATGAATTTCTCTCTTCTTTGAGTCCTCTTTGTGGGATGAAGGATCTTTTGCCTCATCACTGGAAAACTGAATGATAAGCTAATGTGACCCAGAAAGTTATTGCTCTTCATCTGGAAAGTACAGGACAGAGTTGCGGTGATGACATTTCTGGTTGCAGGGTTGGTATGTGAGTGCACTTTTCCATTTTCTTCCTTCCCCAGAACAAGGTAACTAGCACATACTTGTGGAGTGAGTGAGGTCTCTGCCTTCCTTCCAGGTTCTTTGTCTCCAGGAGGTACAAGAGAACCATTACTGGGAGCAACTGGAACCAACATTCAAGGAGATGGGTATGTCCTACTTTTGTGTGTCTGTACCTCCAGCTTGTGGGACTGGCCAAGAAATTCTTGCTTACTGTCTTCATAGCACTCAGTTTCGAGGGACCTCTTCCTGTTTGCTGGGTGGCTGCTGGCCCTACTTCTGAACTGTCTGCCTGGACCTTCTTTTTAACTGATGTCTCTCAGAGTTGAAAGATCAGAGTAACAAAACTGAGAGGGTCCTAGAAGGACAAAGAGAGAGAAAATACCCCCAATGATTAATAATAAATGGTGACTATTGGAAGAGAATTGGTATAGTGCTGTACCCAAATGTAGTAGGAACCTTTTCTACACAGTCTTGCTGAACTCCTAGCTTATAGGAGGAGCCTGAGGTAGTGACTGGATAAACCTTTTAATAGGTGATGGTTTCTTTTCAGGCTTTGCATGCTTCTACAAACGGAGAACTGGGACAAAGACAGATGGATGTGCAGTGTGCTATAAGCACAGCAGGTTTCAGCTGATCAGCCTCAGCCCCATAGAATACTTCCGTCCTGGCCTGGACATCCTCAATCGGGATAATGTGGGCTTGGTGCTGCTGCTACAGCCTGTGCTCCCAGAGGGCCTAGATCTGAAAGCCATCAGTCCTTTGTGTGTGGCCAACACTCATGTGTTGTTCAATCCACGCCGAGGAGATATCAAACTAGCCCAGGTGGCCTTGCTCCTAGCAGAGATTGACAAAATTGCAAGAACTACTGAAGGCAGCTACTATCCTGTCATCTTGTGTGGAGACCTGAACTCTGTACCTGATTCTCCACTCTACAAATTCATCCGGAATGGTGAACTTTCCTACCATGGGATGCCAGCCTGGAAGGTAGTTGCCAACCAGAAGTGGGATTGGCTACCTCTTTATTGCATATTGCTAGAAAAATGCATGGCTGCATCATTTCTCTTGTGAGGAAGTACTCTGAATTCTGAATTCAGTTATTCATTTGGTTTTCCCTAATATCTCCAGCACTGCAGGGGAGAGAAGTGGACAAGTGTGTGCCTGTTGTTTCCACCACTGCTCTTGAGGCAGACCTGTGATAATAAACCACTTCATTTCAGGTCTTTGTTTTCCTTTGCTATGGAATTTTTGTGCCTGGGTGACTGGAACTGTAGGGGAGTGCAACTCCACCAAGACTTACTGAAATTGTATGTGGATGCTTGTTCTGAAAACAGTTTGAAATGGGCACCTACGCTAGAGTCTCTTCTGGCTCTTACTATGTGGCTGGGATCAAATACATCGTGGTCTTTCAAGCTAAATCATCAGTTCAATGAGATGGCTGCAAAGTATCTTGTCAGATGACTTTTAGCTAATTGTATCCACCCCCCGCAGCTAAAGGTTTATTACCCCTGCACCATATTCTGAATAGCTTAGTTTGTGCTTTTCTATGAGGGCATTCTCCTGTCTTGCCCTTTGCAGGTATATATACATACATTGTATATAGCTTGCAGAAGTTCTGCCCTGCGTTGCTGATGGCTCCTCTCCTTTTCTGGCCTCTTTGCAGGTGTCTGGTCAGGAAGACTTTTCCCAACAGTTGTATTCACGGAAACTGCTGGCCCCACTGTGGCCGAGCTCACTGGGTGTAACAGACAACTGCCAGTATGTCAGCCAGTGCCAGCCAAAGAAACCAGGTAAGCTCCAGTATGCACTGAGAGCTGGAGTTTGCTGACGATGGGCAATTTGTGGGCCTTGTTGTCTCTCTGAATAGCTTGGGCATGTGTTGCATGAGGCACTCAGTGAAGATTCTCTTCTTCTATCCATTTCCTTGGTATATGAATTAAATATAATAATATAATATAATTAAATATAATTTTCCCAGAATCTATTGCTGTAGCCCTATTTCTACCATATTCTTTCTCTAGTCAGGACCTGGATGTTCCCGTACCAGTAACATATCTTTTTCCTGTTCCCAGAC
This sequence comes from Pyrocephalus nanus, assembly GCA_038380795.1. Taxonomy (NCBI): domain Eukaryota; kingdom Metazoa; phylum Chordata; class Aves; order Passeriformes; family Tyrannidae; genus Pyrocephalus; species Pyrocephalus nanus. The sequence goes on along the minus strand of CM076265.1, from coordinate 41,082,562 downwards.
TTACGTTTTTGTGCAGTTGTAAACTGTGTTCAGCAGCCACAGCCATTATCTGCAGTTAAGAAATCATTCTTAAGAGCCTAGTCTTCACGTTCTCTATCATGTCTGTTCTCTACTGTCCTTAGAGAGGATTTAAAAAAAGGAGCCCACACAAAATAGCTTCTGTTAAAATCTTGCATGTGGAACTTATACTCAACCTGATCTCCAGAATAGTTTTTTCTTTTTTGACAGACATTTCCTTGAGTTGCCCACTAACTGATCTGCTCAAAAGTCTCTTGAACTTGTGATGCCTAAATTTGTGCTGACCATGACTGTTGCATTAGCTAAAGGGATAGCAATGTCTGTGCTCTATTCTTCTACATTTACACATCTGTTCTGTTCTGCATTTAACTTATTGAGTGATTTCTATTCTCATGGTATTAAATATTTGGGCACAAAAGCCTCTCTCAAACAAAAGAGGTCTAAGAGGCCCAAAGGTCTGAAATGTATGTAGGTGTTCCTGGTAGATGTGACTTTGCTGCAGATATTTTTTTTCTTTTAACTTGTACTTTTCTCTGCAGGGAGACGTGAATACAGCCGTGACTTCCTGCTCCAGTTTCGTTTCTGTGATGTTGCCTGTGAACGCCCTCCGCACCTGGTGCTCCTAGAAGGTGTTACAGATGTTAAACCAGGTATTAATGAGAGACTTTTCAGCTTGTGACTCCCCTAGATCAATGGAGCACCTCTCCTATGAGGAAAAACTGAGAGAGTAGAGGTCGTTCAGACTGGAGAGGACTCAACTGAGGCCTCATTGTTGCCTTCCAGTACTTAAAGGGAGTTTATTAAAAGTGGGAGAATGTCTATTTACACAGTCATATAGTGATAGGACAAGGGGAAATGGTTTTAAACTTCTTAAAATTCTTTACTTAGAGGGTAGTAAGGCACGATACCAGGTTGCCCAGAGAAGGTGTGAAAAGTGTTCAAGGCCATGTTGGATAGGGCCCTTGTTGACGGGGAGGCTCTCGAGAGACATACATACACGACCTCTGAGATCTAAAATATGTCTGCTTTATTAGGATAGCTCAGGGTTTTTATAGCATCAGTATACAAGGTCTCGTGACAAGAAGAACATAATTGGTTACAAATCACTGACCAGACGTAAACATTCATTACAAATACCTTTATAATTGGTTATTAGCAGGTAACAATGCCATTGTTTACTTTATCAAACTCCACCTTCTTCTTAGCACCGAGTTCCTTTTGTTCTTACAAAGACACCTGCGGCCATCTTGACACCTATAACTTATAGTACTTATAAAACTATATGAAAGTTTATAAAAGTCTATAAAAGTACCACACGCAATATAAATTGCTCACACATTCATCATATTTCTCCCACAGGCCCTCGGCAGCCTGATTTAGTGGTTCGCATCCTTGCCTGTGGGATTGGGGGATGGAACTAGACCGTCTTTAAGGTCTCTTCTAACCCAGGCCATTCTGTAGTTATAAGATTCTGTAATGTCAAGGAAAATGTGAGATGGAGGTAATGCCTGGTGAGGAAAGGGGAAGGCAGAAGGGTGCCTTCTGTGACTGAGTGATTGGATTCCAGGAGAGCTCAGATGAGTATAATCTTACCTCGCACATACACAGTGACCATGTTCTTTGAGATGCACTGAGATTGAGCCTCTTTTCTTATAAAGTGAAACACACATATGTATATATATTTCTCTTTTTCTGCTTCAAGATTTTTGGTGGTGGAGAACAAACATGAGGACTAATGGCCACAACATAGATGTCTATGGATATTGGTACACAGTAAACACTGCCTCACCTATGGGCCTTGTGGCGTGGCTGGTTTGCTTTCTCCATTTCTGTTCAGCCTTTCTAGACTCTCTTTGAGTAAGCTGTAGGCTAAGACAAGCAAACTTTCTTTGAGAGCAAAGGTTGAATGAAGTATCCTGAATTTTGATAATATTAAATGCTTTAAGGACATGTCCTTAGGACAGAATATGACTTCTCTGTTGTTTGCGTTGATCTGGTCTAAGAACCCTTCTGTTAGTCTTAGAGCTGGTGTTTCCTCTGGATGTTTTTCTTTAAGATGGTTCTGACTGGTAGCTATCTGCTCCTCTTGGGCAAAAAGATTCATTTCGTTTAAGGAGAAGCTTCTCAAACTTGGGATAGGCAGCCTTTTCTGGCATCTGTATAGGTCTGGCTGGAATCTCTTTGTTCCTTTGCAGACCGTCCTGCATACTGGCCCAAACCTGCTCCCATGGTGAAAGACCCTGATCCGCAGCCATTCATCCCAAGGTAATTTGGTGCATCTTCAATGGCCCCTCTCTTCAAACTCAGTCTTGTTTTCCTGAGCACTGAAAATCTGGCTGAAGTAAGGATTGAAATAAATGTGAGAGTGGAAGAAAGTAAGGAGGGCTGTCTGGAAGAGCTAGATCCTTCCAGGATTGTCCCAGCAGCTGGGTGCTGTTCTGTCAGCATTGTGTTGGTGAGGTCGAGAATGAAGGGCATAGACAGGACTGGGTATTGATGACAAAGGAAGTTTATAGTCTGCTTTGCTTTGGTGTAAGTGAAGTGAATAGTTCTGAAATACTTTCTTTTATGTGTTCAAAAAGTAGAAATAGTTTGGACAGCTGCATCAGCAAGGAAACATTCAGCTGTGACTGCAGTACCAAAAAGGCATCATCCCCTTTTCCTTCCTTGGTAAATGGTCTGTTTGTGTGCAGGTGTTCAGGTGTTATCCAGCATGGCCTCAACCTGACCTCTGTCTACAGCCACTTCCTGCCACAGAGGGGACGCCCAGAGGTCACAACGATGCCCATGGGGCTTGGAGCCACTGTTGATTACATTTTCTACTCAGCAGAGCCTGTGGAGAACAGGGCAGGTGAGTGTGACAGTGCAGGGCCTATCGCTGTGAGACAGGCTAGTGCATTTCGTTAAACTGGGGTAGATCTACAGAGTGTGCCTTTGACTGAAATGATGCACAAGGTGGAAGCAACATTTGCTCGTGTATCATGAGAAGACAGTGCTTATCTTTGCTGTGAAAAAAACAAAGCTGCTTAGGTTCTTGTAGACTTTGGAGGAAGCTCAAACGGAATGGGTTCTTTTCTTCTGTATAAGTATCTTACTTGTGCTCCTGATAACAGGCAGTGCTGGCTCCTAAGTTCAAGGCTTGGACTTCTGGTCTGTCTGAGACCACATGCTGATGTTGGAAGGTTGTGACTCTGGTTGCCTTACAATGGCACCTCATTTCTGCTACCTGAAACAGGAGTTATGTTGCTGAAAGACTGCATGTAAATGTATCCAAGAACTGTCTCTGAGCTGGTTTGGGTCATGTCAGAATAAAGTTTGGGGAACAGGTTAGAAATGAAGAGATTAAGTCCTCCTTGGGTGTCTGAAGCTCTTGCTAGGACACAGTAAGGAACTTCTGCTGTAAGCAACTACCCAGTGAATTTAGTATATTCTTGCTTCCTATGCCTGCAAGTGTATGAAACCACGAACAGCAATACTGTAGGATGCTCACTGCTTTCACATCTAGGCTTAAAGGCGCATGCAGTGTTTGTGCAGGCTGTCTTCATTCATCAGGGAAAGAATAGGAATGAATTGACAAGCATTCCTCTGGGAGTGTATAGAGTTAATCTACAGCATGAGTCTCTGGCTGATGTTTCGTTCCATTTTCTTTGTCAGGTCGCAGGCTATACAAGGACGGAGCCCTGAAGCTGCTTGGCCGCCTTTCCCTGCTCTCTGAAGATGTCCTGTTGATGGCAAATGGCTTACCAAATCCTTTTTGTTCATCTGATCATCTCTGCCTGCTGGCTAGCTTTGGCTTGGAGATTTCCAGCCTGAGAGAGAGTTAGTGTTGGTTCCCTTTCCCTAAAGAAAGGCTGTTCTGAATAGAGCAGTTGACACACTGGATTGCACAACCTGCTTGCAAGAAAACTCTTCCTCGTCGTGCCCTAAAAGTCTCTTCTTCCCCTCACACCCTCACTAAAAGCAGGGATGGGAGAGCTGGAGTGCTTTTTGCATTGGTATTTTATGGATCTCTGCAACCCTGAGCTGTCTGCCCAGTGGGCTTCCCGTTGTATTCAGGCATTACCATCTCTTAAAGGGATCTTCGTTCCACTGCTTTGTTTAGCAGGTGTTTTCATGCTGCGGGAACCAACATAACTCTTGTGTTTATTTGTCCCTGTGTGAGATCTTCAAGGAGCTGGAAAAGAGAAGGGTGGTGCTATCCACTTCTGATTAGTTAATTGCTAAGGAGCATGGGATGTATACACCAATATTCTTTCACACCAAAACAATAGTTCTTTTAATTCCTCAGTGATAGTTTAAGAAGTATGGTCTTTTCAGGGCTAATTGTTTTGTTGTCTTTTCGAGTGTTGGATCTGCTAACTGCTTAGAAATGTCTTTTATTTAATAATGTGTAAGGGCTGCCTTGCTGACAGAAGGGTTTGTGTGGTATAACAGTTTCTACAAGAAACTGCTTGCTGTGACTAATGGACCAGGGAATGGGATTGCCAGGAATGGAGCCATGGGTTCTGCAGAGCCACACAGCTCTAGAATGGCAGCAAAAGGCTAGAGGCCTTGGAGAAGGCTCCCTTCCTTTCTGTAGCAGTCTCAGAATCGTACCTAGTTTGGCACTTGTAGGAAAAATATTTAGGATGCTCCCAGTGAATATCCATTGAAAAAAAAATCACCCTGTAAGGCATGACAACCCCAGAAGGCTAACTCTGGAGGTCCCAAAAAAGAGATGAAAATGGAAGGCATGTGAAAGGCAGCAGAGACATCAGATGGAAGAGCTAATACTTGTCACCTGCCCTACTCTTTCTCTGTGCACTCCTATTAAGCCAGGCGTCCATAGCCAACCTGCAGCATCCACCTGTATCAGACTGAAGTTAATGCTCCTTCCTTCCTCTGGCCCCAGCCATGTTTTGGTAGGTAGAACTCTTAGGACTGACTCCTGTCTCTTGACAGGCATTGTGAGGAAGGGTAAGGCTGTGTAACTTGGAGCCAGATTGTCAGTTGTTTGGATCTCAGTGTAACTTTGGTGTCCTATCGCTGTGCTTTTGTTAGCAGTGGCTTGGCCAGTACAAAAGCATAGAACTGTATCTGTTCCTAGAGTAAATTCCGCACTTCAGCCTGACATTTGGTGCTCAGTTTTTCCCTGAGAGATGAGACCAGTATTGGCAGAAACGTTATCAGTCATTCACAAACAAGGCAGGAAATCTGGTCCCACCTCAGGTTTTTGTGGGAAGGTACAAGGAGACTTGAAATTTTGTTCTTTCTTCCTGGTCTGTACTGAGGGACTTTCATATTTTAAATGTTACTTCCTTTATTCAAAAATAAAATATTTCTGATCTGAGAAAAAAACCACAAACTAACGACAGCACCTTGTACTTCTGGCAGCTGAACCCTCTGAAGACTTGCTCAACAAAGTTTTGCTGGCTGGGATGTGAAAGAAAAGAGGAAGAATTAGCTACACAAGATAGTAGTACTGCCGATCTTTTACAGATCTCTTCTGTATACTGTACAAAAACAAGGGTAGGGTGTGAGGATTGTGTTCTGTGCCCTTTTGAGTACCTAAGGACTACATATTCCCTTCTTGCCCCTGCCAGATGGTGTGGTATTTGTCTGGTGATGTGTCAATGGCTTTTGCTACCCAATTGGGAGTATCTCTAAGTGGGCAGCAGTCTTGGGGGTGAATAATTTTGCAGCTTTGTTTGCCCTTACTTTGACAGGTAATGGTTCTGGCGTGGCACTGCTATATGGGAAGGGATGCAAAGCTATGCGTTTCTATTGCTATGTTTATCTGACAGTTTCATTAATTTCTGCAAGTACTCTTATTCTGATTTTGTCAGTGGTTGTATTTGTAAAGGGAGGAAAGGAAAGGGTGAACTGAGAGCTTTATTTTCTGCCAGGCTCCAAAAGAAGCTGCCAGAAGGCAGCCTGGTTGCAGATGACTCCCACCTGCTGTTAACATTGTAATAGGAAGCTTGGAAGACACTAAAGGTTTAAAAACAACCAACCAAAAGCAAAACAAAAAACGCTGTGACACATGGTATTGGCACTTACAAAATTAGCTATCTGCTTCCATTTTAATTGCTGGCTATGTCTGATGGTCAATTGATGAGGAGTGTGTGTGTGTGTGTGAAACCTGCCTGCCCCACCTGTTGAGACCCATAAGGTGTGCTCAGCGCACCATGACATGAACTGGTTGCCCCTGCACTGGCTGAAGCAGCCTGCCAATCCTGTGATGTAATTCCAATATCACAAGCGCTTTTCCTGTTTTATTTAAACCAAAGACTTGACTTTTGGGCAACTTGCATGAAGGCATCTCAGGGAGGTTGTAAGCTTCCAGCTATATTTTGTTGGAAAATCTAATGTTGCACAGGTCAGGCTAATGCTTCTTCTTTCCATGCATGAAATAATATGGTATGTACTTGGAATGGTTAAGTTGCTGAACACTGGATATGGAGTCGTGCTGAGAAATTGCAGAACAATGCCTGCAAGCCCCCTTACTCATCTCTCTGAAGGTTATAAAGCTCCCAGAGGGACTTGCAGCTCCCAAAGCCCTGGCTTACATATGCTTCCTTGGGCACTCATAGGTGAAACTGTTGCAGAAATGCAGGACCGTTGCTAGTGACTGCATATGGACACAAAGGCAGAGTTGAAGTCTTGATCACTGTGTTTGACTACTGCCCCTGAAGCCCTAGTATAGACCCCTGTAGAATTGGTCTCTTCAGAAAGGAAGACCTCCCTGTGTTCTAGAGCAATTTGGAGTTCATATCAAATGGATGTGGAGACCTGTGAATGCCTCTGACTGTGGGGGACTTAGAGGAAAAGTTTGGAGGTGGGGTGGGCAGAAGGTTCCTAATTCTAAAATAGCAGCTAGTGTATGTATAGTTGTTGGGAGAAAATAAGGTATTCTATAATGCTTTAAGAATAGCAGCCAGTGATTTAATCAGAGCCTGTGGTAATGAGCATCATGGCATGCATAACTTAGATTCCAGATGTGGTTCTTGACACTGTTTCTGGACCCAAATGCATGACTAGTTGCCATTAACACAGGTTTCTGATGAATTACACAGGGATTTGTAAATTGTTAGGGAAGTGGAACAACAGGAATATCTGCAGTGCTCAGAAAGGTAAGTCTCATAGAGGTAGTTACCAACTACATCATCTTAGTAGCGATGCAGAGCTCAGGGAGACTGGTACTCAGGGGAAGTGATGCCAGAGACCACTGGCAGTGTGTGTACATCCCCTGTTAGCAGTTTTCTAAGCTGCAGGAGCATGCAGCTGTACAGGCAAACACATTTGACAGAGTATCTTTGCTAAAAAACAGCTTAGTTTGCACCACAGCTGCTAGGCTGTATTTAGTTATGCTATTTAGATAAAAATTGGACTTCCTTTATTTTCTCAGAGTTTTAAGTTCATCACTTCAGGAGGTTGCCCTTTATAATCAGTTTTCCCACTTACATGGAGTGGGAGGAGTGATAAACAATATAATTGCTCTAGCTTCTTTCCTTTTCTTAATAAATGAAACTTGGCTGCTGTTTGAGGTCATCTTTCTCCATGCCTTTTCCTTATGAGATATCTCTCCAGCAGCTGTTTTCCCATGACTGCCATATCCAGTTATCTTTCTGACTTACTGATGTTTATTTTTTTCTGCAGCTGTATTTCTTCAGTTGAAAGCTACGGGTGGAATTCTTTAGGGCTAAGTCTTACTATAAACTCAACATTTAAATAGGGTCAAGACATAGGATAGTGGGTTCCCTAACTCCTGAAGAGTTAAGTGGGAAGGGAGGGAGTTCTGAAACGAACACTTAGATGGCAATAACTCTTGTTATATAAAACAAAAAAATGAGTTTCAGATTTAACTGTTAGTGCTCTGCATGCCACCTGCTTTGTGAAGATAGAACTCTGAAGTACACTTGACCTTAGTTCCTCTTCTCTGAGGAGTATCTTAGAGGCCCTAAGAACAAGTTCAGCATCTCTGAAAGAATCTCTTTTAAGAGTGGATCAAGGTATGTGTCCTGCCTCTAATGATGTTGGAGTGGCACTGGCAAACAGTCTGTAAAGTGGGCTGTTTCTACAGTGCAGTATCTCCTCCCATCGCCACCACCTCAGTAATGACTGTATTGGATGTACTGGTCAGAAATTTGCAGATATATCCGTGGTTCATCCAAATGCAGAGGAAGCCTTTTCTTGCTTACCAATAGGGATGGGCACACAAGTGTCAGTGGGATACCATGTCCTTTCAGGAGGCTTCCTCTTGTGCAGATTAATTGAATTGCTGGCTGTGACCTGCTCCTTATCAGACTGTAGCTCCCTGGCCTGTAGCACTTCCCCTAGTGCCATCCTGCTGCAATGCCCAAGCTGCACTGGATGTACTGCACTGTGTTTCAAAGTGTGATACTGAGTTTCTGTAGAGAACACACCTGATATAATGATAACCAAGATGATAGATTCAACAGCTGGCATGCCTCAACTTCCTTTTGTCAGCTGTACAAGTTTGGCTTCTCCTGTCAAGGCAGGTTGTCCTCCAAATTCCACTGAAAATTTTATTCTAGTCTTGAAGCTCTTTTCTTGCTTTTATTTATTTTAAAGTTTATTTATTTTCTTTCAGGTTTAGACTGTATATTCCTGTGCTCTACAAGAATAGGAATGCTGTACAGTAGAGCTGGGAAGGGTAACTTTGCTTAGACAATTACAGTGGCTTTCAAGGTGCTCATCTGGCAAATGGGAAAAGGACTAGGCTAGACACTGGCACATGCTAACAACAAAAGATGTATTTGTTCCATCCAGTCTTTCATTTATACACACAAACTTGGCTTCAAGCTGTAGCAATGTTTAGTTTTTTATTCTTTTGTTTTTGGATGCAAAGCTTTCTACTTCTATTTATTCAGTTTTTGGTCAGTTTCAGGAGCTGCTCTTGAACTGGGGGTAAATGAATGCAGTAGTTATTCTATAGCTACTCCTCTCCTCCCTCCCCTAGAATGAGGTCAGAGAGAGAATGAGACTCACTCATTGCCAAAATAAAAATATAATCTCAGAAAGCCAATTCAGCTGAGTTAACTGAATTCTGTCATGGCCTACTATCCCCAGTATGTCATACACCTTTGCCTACTCTAATCCTGCAGTCTCTGCATGAATGGTGCTCTTAAGGCTCAATCTCACTCTCATAAATTAATTTCTATATGCTTTTATACATGTGAGAGCCTTAAGTTTTGCAGTTCTGGGCCTCAGTGTAAAACTGACTAGGTTTGTTTTTCCTAATTTTTTAAATTTCTTCTTCGACCAACTGTTTATCCTTTCCACAATAAAGATTTTCCACCTAAGGTCCAATGGCATAAACTCTGATTTAAAAACCTAGAAATCCAAGAACCAAGAGTAAGCAAGGGGAAAGCCTGATCTAAAAGGGAACAGAGTCTGTGGCCACATCACTGTTTTGGTGTTCCCACTCCCCTGTCTAACAATCTCACTGACTTTTAGATCTATATGGGTTATAAGAGTTACCTGGTTTGTAGCAAAATCTGTAAGACATGGGGCAGAGGGTGTTTTAAAGCAAGCATTTGAAGTAGAGGTTTAGTACTGTGCAGTTACCTTCCCTCAAGGCAGAAGCTGTTCATATAATTAACCTGGCTAAAAGGAACTATTGCATGTGCCTTTCTCTTTGGAGTAGCAGGTTAGGAAATGTTTTTTCCTTTGCACACTGTAGGCTTGCCTACATCTTGGCTTTGGTCCCAATTATTACTCATTTCCCAAGAGAGAGAGGATATGTTATGCCTGAAAGATGATAGCCTGAATAAGGCTGGACCCCCTTGCACTGAATCTTGCAGCTGACTGCCCTTTATTAACCCAGCATTTGTCTTGAGAAGTCCTGGTGAGGTCATCAGTCTGGAAGGTCACTAAACATAGACCTTGAGCAGAATTGCTTTTCAGGCCAGGAAGGGAAACTGAACTGTGTATTGAAGAGTTGAGCAGTGCAAGCAGAAGTTTGTATTAACCCTTACAGTATTGTAAGACTGAAATTTCTGTTGCTGCCTGTACTGATTTTTTTTTCCACCCAGCTGGACTGATGGCAATTCAGGAGGAAAACATGAGTTCCAGCCCTTGCCAAATAGCCACATATATACTTACTGTCTGGCAGTTGCCTCTGTGTGTACAGACATACTCACCTGTTCAGATGATTAAAGGAAAATGTGGGTTTTTCCATGTCCATACTGTAGCAAGTACAGGGCACCTCTACATAATATGCCAATACCATCACTCAAGGCTGTCCCTTTGACTTCTTAGCTGACTTATAATGGGAAAATTTAAATCAGAAAAAAGGACAGTACAGACAACTTGTTTTCTCTGCACAAATTCAGAGCAGTACAGAGAGAATTTTATTGTCTAAGTGTCAAAGGAAGCAGGAAGAAGTATCAACATGAGGGCCATGAGAAGTGCAGCAAGAACTAAACCTAAATAAAAATTCTGTGTTGGCTACATAAGAACACAGAACCACACTGATTAATTACAAAAAGACACACATGATACTGTTCTTAAAGAAAGAAAATTTCCATTTCTTAGTTCTGAGCTGTACCAGTGATAAGGATGTAAATGATTTTGGAGCACCCTATCAGTGCTAGAGTAGAATACTGATGTGCATGGAAGGAGACCACTCTGGTCCCACTAGCACCATCTCAACCCTGACCTGGAGGGAACTCTGCTCTGCAGAGGTTATGGGGGAATTCAGTAGCCTTCTGGGCCTAGGCTGAGTTGCTCTTGAGCAGACAGGGCCAGGCACCACTGAAGGAGAGTGGTTGTGATACAAGTAAATACCTGCTCAGAAAACAGACAAAAATATTAAATTCCCTAAGGAGTTCAGCTTGGCTGTAGAGGGGCCATCTCCACCTTGCTCTGGGGTAGAGCAAACATCAAGCCAGAATAGCACTTGCTTTGATAGGTAAGATTATAAATCCATAATGCAGGTCTTAATGTTGTCAGGACAACAGTGCAAGGCCACCAGAACGTGGTGTTATTTCAGCCAGTCTCGCACACATAGTACACATGGGACATGGGACACCTCCTGCCTCTATCTAGTGTCTGATCATCAGATCATTTGAAATACTTCACTTAGAAGAAGCAAGTGGCTAAAGGAACCACCTGAAGTGATTAGCTAGAGCCACTAGAGTAAGGTCAAGCCAATCTAATCCAGACTCTTGCCCTTTGGCAACAGGAGCATTCTTCTGTTCATTATGGTTTCTTAAACTCTGAAATTTTAAGGACAGTCATGTTTCAGTCTATACAACACCACATATGAGCCTACCTTAAGGGGCAGGCACCTGATTAAGGCTTTCACCTGAAATACTTAAAAAGAATTCATCATGTTAAGCAGATCTGATAATATCACTACAGCTACTACATGAACAGAAACTGTTTCAACCACAGTTCTGGAGTAATTTATTCTGTGTACTGACCCACAGAGTGGCACACAGGTAAAATAGTGAACTTAAAAAAAACACAAACCACTCCACTCCCAGCTAAAACACTTGCTAACATACCTTAAGTTCCCAAAGACTCCTTTAGCTTATATCAGAATTAAAAAAAAAAGGCTAGTGTGTCACAGACTGATGGACACCCAACCCCGCTCTTTAATATACAAAGTTTATATCAGAGTGACACTGTAGCAGAAAGTGTTGCTCACTAATCCATTCGTCCATTAAAAAAATTGCAGTTGGCCAGGTACCAAGGTACCAGGGACTTGTATCCAAGAAGGCAAAAAGAGGAATTCCTATTTCAAGGTGTGCATTACATTTAAAATAGTTTTGCAAATAGTAGGTCATTAGTAATTAATAAGTAATTCAGCATTTGTTGAAGTCTTTCAAAGCTCACTTAGACTTTACATACAATGTAGGCAGTGTCTATCCATTCCATAGTGTACAGACGCAGTTCCCTTCCACAGAATTCAAAGGACTTGAACTGCAGAACAGACATCAGGTGAGACCTACTGAAAAGTGAAATTTACACCACAGAGCTACATGAACAACCCTATAAATATTTAACATTAAATAATTAATAGGACGCTTCAAGATTCATCTTTCCTGTTCTGCAGGCACTAAGGAGTATGAGTTACAGTCTAGTTCCTTATTTTCATTCCTTCTCTGTAGCTCTAAAGTCTGCAGGAGTGAAAACGACTCTCATTGCCAGCCTTTTTGTTTTTAAGGTTAGAGGCAGACAGACCAGAAGTCAGAGCAAGTGGATGAGGGAGGAAAGAAGTAGAAGAGCTAAAGTTTGTCTTGCATTGTATCCTCAGTTTTCTTACGGCATAAAGCTGGATTGCACTAATCCTCTGTCATGGAAGGATGCTGTCTTGTTTGTTAGGAAAAAAGCAAAGCTTTGTATTGAAGTGATTCATCTTGTTACAAAGATGGGGGGAGCAAGAGACAGAACGGTATGGTCATTTTCCGGTTTCTTGCACCATCTGCTAAACTGGAGATACAGAAACAGTAAAAAGCAGAAATTCTACCTCACAGAGAAACATAGTAGAAGGCTTGAAATCGTAACCCTAGAAGAGGGCACTTGTCTGCTCCAATGTCCATCTTGAGCAGCTACCAACATTAGACACATGCAAAGAATTAAATGCCTCCTAACATAAATAATTGTGCAATTAAATTTTGAAAGAGAATGTTCTTGCCTGGCTGCAGCTGAGGATTAAGAGACCTTGAATGCTACCTGTCATTCATTTCTTAAACATCCACTTCCTTTGGTTTTCTAAGCTATTGGCCTCAGTTACATCCTGCAGGAAAGCGCTTAATTACAAACAAAGCATTTTGTTTTCAGCCATTCTGCCCTGGTGATCTAACACTGCTGAGCATCCCTGTTGTTCTGCTCTCAAGAAAGCACCATTAACTTGCAGCTGACCCCTCACTTGTCCCATTTGTTTTGAATTCTTCTTCCCCCCACATCTGCCCACCTTTCCATCTAAAAAGGCTCAAGTCTGTCCAGCTGTTGAATGTTCTCTGTATGAAGCTGCTAATTATTCTCAAGAGCTTTCCAGTTATTCTGAATTATCTAACCAATCAACTAACCACAGTCATGGTGAGGGTGCATCCTACTCATCTTTTTTTTTTTAATCCCATATTTCATCCACTTTAATAAAACCTGACATTCAGCTTTTCTTGCTGAATGCTGCTTGTATTTATCATATGATTCACAGTGGCATCTGAACTTTCAGCCCTCTGCATAGCAAACATTATGCAAAGGCAGTTTGTGGCTTCCAAGTGGCCCATATTATTTACAGGTAAATGTGTTACCTTTACAGCTAACATCATTGTTAGCATCCATACACTAAATATATTAATTTACAGCCACACAAAAATGAACAGAGGACACATCCAGAGGGGTGCTTGGCTTGCTACTGCTGTTAATTTCAATTGTTGCATGTAGCTGGAGCGCAAGGGAGTGGACAGGTGCTGTACTGCACTGTGGAAACTGGCATCCTATTCTGGATTAATCTTCTCTTGGCTCAGCAGCAAGTTTTGCTACCTTCTTATAGTTTGTCCTCCTGGCTGTACAGCAGAGCAGAAAACAGACTGCAGTGGTATGGATACACCTTGCAAGTTACATCACAGTTAAGGATGTACAATTAGGAACCTGTAAGGCCTGAGTTAAGTCGCTTGTGGGTGGTGCTTCGAGGATTAACACTGCTTTAACTAGACAGAAGAGCTGATTTGTTTGGGGTTAAGAACCCATTCTCTGCCACCAAAATAGCTCTGCTTATTATAAAGATGTGGCACAGCAATACTGCAACAAAAAAAGCTGGTAGAGCTAAGGTCCATTATGTTTCTAACAAGTTCACAGGAAAGAATAAGCCCACTTCTAATAAAACTAAATATGTGACATATCAGAAAGTTTAGCTCCTTGTCAGTGCTGTGATAAAACAAGACTGTTTCTCTCAAGGATACTCCCTCCCGCTACCAAGCTCAGCTCTTGCATCCCCTAGATCCGTTCATCAAATCACTTCAAGACCATGCTGTTCTGGCTTCTGGAAACCCCACTGTTCCCAGGCTCTAGGCCTCAAAGAGAGGTCTGACAACACTCCAGATTTCTGACAAGCAACACACTACTTAATCAGTAGTACAACACTCCCCTAAAAGTGTGGGAAGAGCCAAGGCTTTAAGTGGCAGCAAGGCCCAGGCCAGCCCTTCGGCAAAGGTTAGCTTAAGTGGTGCTGTTACATACTGCAGTTATCAAAAGAGCCAGAACACAAGCACAGCTCTGACACTGCTGTGTGGAAATGCCTTCAGGAGGCTCCAGGCTGAGATGTCAGGAAAGCAGCTACAATTTTCTTGAGCAGGGCTCCTTGCAAACAGGTGTATGTAACTCTAGCCCAAATACTACAGGGAGGAAGGAGCAAGACCCTTGCGGAAAGGAAAAACTGCTTGTAAAACCTGTTCACACCATTACATCCTTCTTTAACTTTTTACTCTTAAAGCTCGTACCTCAGTGACTGAAGTGCCTTCCACAAGCCTTCACAGTAGCAGTTACTAAAAGTAATAGACAGAAGGCTGATGAAGAGATGACTCAATGTTCAGGGTTCCCACCAGCCCCTGCCTACCCTGTCTCCATTGCTGGGACAATTGAGGTCTCTGTGCCTGTTTTCATATGGTAATGGCATAGGCATATCCTGACCCACTCAACCACAAAAGGACTTACAGCAACAGTTCACCAGCATTGCAGTGGGCAAAGAGGTTCATCATCCCATTGTCTACCCCCTCAGAGACAATGAAATGCTTTGAAATATGCAGGACTAAACATACAAGATATGTTTTTTCTGGATAAGAGGACATTGTATGATCAATAAATCAGGCTGAGCAAATTCAGACCTGTCTCTCACTAGAGAAATGATAAAAAAAGTGTTCATAATGACAAAACCAGGAATTTTTGCACAACATTTGGGGGCCGTCTCATTCCAGCATCACTTCTCCCTCAGCCCTGCAGGCCTTGCATGGGTTGAAGACTTCTGTGCAGACAGGGAATAAGTACTGTTGACAAGATGCTTCATCTACTTGCTGTAAAGGCAAAAAAGTTGATAGCAAGTCTGCTGACCCCACTCACTCCATATTCTTCCTGAAGCAAATTCCCACCAACGTACAGAATTTTTTTTTCTTTCTTTTTTTTTTTTTTTAAAAATACTTAGTGAATTAAGATGGATACCTCTCCCAGAAACAGGCAGGTGAATCCTCTGGGACCCATGGGATCCAGCTCTGGGAGTGGCCCACTAGTAAGTACCTGGGAAAATCAGCACTCTTTTGCTCCCGTTCCCCTGTTCCCTTTGTCAGAATCACTGCAGGTGGATCCAGGTCCCAACTGTGACCAGCAAGAAGTCTATGGAGCTAGGCGCACAAGGCACAGCTCTCTTCACACCCGGATCTGGTACCCATTGAGGTCTGGCATGGCTTTGGAATCGGTGGGCTTCTTCTCACCAGATGGCCTGTGAGCAAAGAGGGTAACAACTCTTCAGAAACTGTTTTCAGTCAGGAGGTGCTGCACATAGAGATGGCAACAGAAGAAAAGGTACAAGAGAGCTTTAGACTGATCCTGCACTACTGAGGGCAGGATTTTCTGCAAAGTCCAGTAATTCTCTCAACAACCTCAACAGAAGATAATGCAAGTTAGGAAGTCCACTCTGGAACCCCAGATTAATTTCAGGAAAGCAATCTTATTGACAGCACTGTAATTTTTGGAATCTCTTTGAGGCACAGGTCTGTGAGACACCAGAGGTCAGACCCATGCATAAGGTGAAATGTCAGCTACCAAAAATCACTATTTGAGCTGCTTTCCTCGTCCCTGCCAAAAGAAACAAGCAAACAGAAAACCATGTTGCCTCAACTCCCTAAGCACTGATAAACTCACAAAGGTACAGACTAGGGAAGAATGCTACTGCAGGCCAGAGAAGTATTGCCTGTTCTAAAGAAACCCAGTAGGACATCAGAAGGATCTAAAACCAAATAGCAAGGTGGAGACTGTGAGTAAAACAGAGGTGCTCTAAACAGGTCTCCTGCTCAGCAGCCCCACTCACCGTCGGTCCCCACGGCTGTTGCGTCGATGGGGGCTGGCCTGACCTCTTTGTGGAGAGGAGACATCTTTCTTTCTGTCCTTAGTGGGAGATGGTGGCCCAGTTCCTTTCCCAATCTGACAGAAAAATTAAAGAGCAACATGAGCAGAAACCCAATATGAGTAATAAGAGAAAACACAAAAACTAACAGTGATTTATTACATGGGAATAAAAGACAAAAAGGCAAAGCAAGTGTATCAAAAATGCAAAAACCAGAAAGAAAAAGTAACAGTGACAGCTATGGCTCCAAGGACAGTATACAGTCCGAGCTAATCTCAACTGCAGCACTGCATGAGCATCTATTAGAGGACCAGCCTGTACACAAAGGGAATTGGAGGCTGCAGCCTCCAATTCACCCTTTACTCCACCATCATCTAAGAGAGCTTCCTGTTGCATCATTTCCCCAGAACACCAGCAGCCAAGCAAGACAGACAGGATGCAGCAGCAAAGTACTGCATTCTTGCTACTTACCTTCAGCCTCATATCACGGGCATGTCTCTCAAGCTCTTTGCGAAAGTCTTCCCTGGTTAGCTTGTCTAGATCCAGGACGGAACGCTTCCACTCAATCTGCTCCACACTGTGTGGGTCATGGGACACACAGTGGCCCAGCTTCACCTTCTTGAGCGTGTGCCAGCAGCGGCGATATGCCTCCTCAAAGTCAAAGATGAGTTCGCTCAGTGTGCGGAAGACAGGTGCTTTGTACATAAGCTCCTCGCGTCGGCTGATGCCCAGTGCCCCATAGCGGCCTCCAAAGTTCACCCCCAGCACAATGTGTCGGAAGTAGTTCCCTGAGAAGTGGGTTTTGAAGCTGATGGGGAAACGGTCCAGTGTGGTCATGTTGTTGGTGAGGTAACTGACAGCAGCTACTATTCAGGAAACAACTGCTGATACCAGTTTCTTGACAAGATACTTCCTCCCTACTCCAGACCTTCCCAGCCTGCTCGGCAGACTCACTATTGATTAAGGCATCACACAGGCAGGATTTGTTCTCCAGACCCAGGGTCCAGCTCATTTCAGGCTGCCCGACTTTCATCTGGGTCACAGGGAAAACAGATTTGGCCTCTTCGAGGAGACAGTCAACAGAGGGAAGTTAATTTCGAGGCAGTTTTGTGATGCAGAAGTTGCAACGCTAGCACCTCAAGTTTACTGTATTCCATAGTTCCCAAATTGTTAACACTGCGGCATTATTCCTCAGTTTGTTTTAATCCTTTTCACTAGCTACTGTTTCACACAGCTTTAGGACAAAAACCTCAAACTACCCTTCTGAACCATTCACTCACCACCTCTGCCCCTCCAGGTGGTTTTACCAATATGCACGAAGAACCTATAGCCTGAGTGCTGTAAACTAAACATGGAAGACAGCTGGGAAAGATGCGTACTTAAAGACAACATGTCCAGAACTAATAAAGGTATTGCCTAAGCTAATAAGTACATATGCCATAACTGGAAGTTAGGGAGGATCCCTAACTTAATTGCTTGGATTTGGACTTTATTGGCAGGGTTTTGTGGCAGAACTGGGGAGGAGAAGAGGAGGAATGTGGGGCTTGATGACAATATTATAAACAGCCTCAAAGCATCATAAGAGAGAGAGCAGAGGTGAAAACACAAGGATGGGCAGACATGCACAACTTCAAGAGGAAAGGATACATTCCCAGGATCACAGCTTCCAGGCATTTTATTGGCAGGGCCTCTTTGGTCATTTCTTTGGCCAGGTCCATCAGCCTGCAAAGTGGGACAAGGGAAAGACAAGGACAATTAGAGGGCTTGAACTATGCAAGTATGGCCAGTTCAGCCTTTTTTTCACTATAACCACATAAGATAAGGTACGTTTCCAGGAGAGGGTGGCCCACTGATGACAGGAAACAGAACAAAGTATCTTCTCTGGGAAGATACTAAATCCATACCACATCTCTGCCACACGCTGTTGCTGCTTACATGGAACTCCCTTCACTGAGTTACAGCAAAACTGCTTACAAGGCCAACCTCTGTTCTCAGGAAGAACACAGCAAATGGCTCAGTAAGTTCTGGATGGACACTGATGTGACCACAAGTAAAACCCTCCAAGGACCAAGACCCAGCAGTGCCAGGCTCACAAGGCTCAAGGACAACAAAGCCTGCTTCTCTGGCATCAACCCTCATTTCTGTTCAATGAGTACCACGAAGGAGACGTTGCACTGATAACAAAACAAGGCATTTGGAGTCAAATAAGTCTATGGACTAGACCAATAGTAAAAAGCCAGTCTTGGGAGACCCATAATATGCTGTACAAGAGAGTCGGTGAACATCAGGTGCTTATCTTGAGGAACTTATTGGGCACGGCTCTTCCCAAAATCTGCAGTGGGAAGAATTCCTATTTCTCATTCAAAGTATGGTCACCAAAAGCTCAGTGAGCCTAGATTCTGCAAAGGCACTCACAGGATGAAGTTAGACCTGTAAAGATACTTGGCTTTTACAAAACTTGTTTAGAGCAGGACCTAATTTCAGAGTCCATCAGAAGTTCACATAGTTGCATTCCAATTAGAAGCGGGCAGAATCTGCACATCTTTGCAATACATTTTTGTTATTTTACTGGATTTACTGATTCATGAAAAAAACCCACAATCTCTACACTTGTTCTTGAGAAAGATGAGACACAGCTCTGTCCAGCTGTGCCCCAGGCAACAGACAGTAAAGTCATATAAAGTAGGATGGAGCTGCAGTACCAAAAGCCCTGAGCGCCACTAAACCTTGGGCAGGGGATGGAGAAAAAGCAGTGCTTACAGCAGGGCTCCAACAACAAAGAAAGGATTAAATGCTGTAAAGGCTGCCAGCACTTACCCAGTCAGAGGTCTGCTCTTCTTAATCTCAAAGAATTGTGTCCCAGTGTGATTGTACCTAGAGGCAAGAAGTTAAGGGCTTGGCAGCTTGGAAAGTAGAATTTGAAGAAAACTTATCTGAAGAACTTTCACGTTATTTGCCATTCTCACAGCAAAGTCATGATCCCACAAATACAACAGCAACGCAAGAAAATCCTCACCTCCCTCTCCTGCATTTCTCCCATTTATAGTCCCTCCTTACTTCCACTGTATTTCCTTCTTGTCAATTCTTCTCTTTCTCATACCGACACACAGGTTTCCACTCCATTTCTTAAGGTCCACACTGACAGCACATAATCTGCTCATCTTTTCAGTTACCAGGGCAGAATAGAGTTTAATAAATCTCTTCCTGCTCTGATCTGCACAGAGCAATGAAACATTCATGGCACCTTATTCTAACACTGACTAGGATC
The DNA here is from genome assembly GCA_038380795.1 of Pyrocephalus nanus. Classification (NCBI taxonomy): domain Eukaryota; kingdom Metazoa; phylum Chordata; class Aves; order Passeriformes; family Tyrannidae; genus Pyrocephalus; species Pyrocephalus nanus. The sequence continues at coordinate 41,063,207 of CM076265.1, read as the reverse complement.
CAATCCAGAGCACAACCACCCTGGATGGTGTCAAAAGGTCTGCCTTCTTACACTGAATTAGAGCTGAAGCCAGAACTAGGTCTGTGTCTCATCAGTGAAATTAGACTGTGTTTGCATGGCACATACCTGGTCTCGAGCACAACAGGAAGAAATCTCATTCCCAGAACACAGTGACACAGGCAGCTCTGCATATAAAGGGGTAGAATACCACAGATGCACAAAATCAGGGTGGCTGACTGTCATTTAGACAGCTACAGAGAAGAGTGATTGAGTATAATGACCTGAGAGGGTTTTCTCATCACCACAGCTCACCCATGCCTTAACAGTGAGGTGATGCAGTTTGTAGTCCATCTGACACCTGGCTGTTGGGATCTCAGATGTGTTTTTTAACAAAATACCACTGGAAACAGTGGGTAGTGGGGAAAAGCCCTTGACAACATGTCCATTTGTTACATGGAGTGAACAGAATCAATAGGTAACTTGGGCAAAGAAGAAAAGAAACAGAGCAGCAAAACAAACAAACAAACAAAAAATCGCAAGTCCAGCTTCCTGTTTTTGGGGAGGAAGTTTCAGTTCTCCTCCAACTACAACAGAAGGCACTTTTCTGTTCTTCAGAGGGAAAGAAAGTCCCCTTGGTCCCTCTTCTTGGGTTATTACAGCAGTGATGAAGGTAACAGCAAAGGATACTGAAGCTCCCTGATGTAGCGCTGTACAGCTTCCAGGCGCTCAGGGATGGGGGTGGATGGCTGGAACACAGGCACACTTGGTATGGGAATCTGAAATGAAGAGCAGAACATAAATCACTGCTTCCAAACCTCTCACCACCCTGCTGAACTCATGGCACACAACTATAGGGAGCATGTTCCTCTGAAATAAGACTCTTTTTGCTGCCCAAAGTGACCACACCAGAAACATTCCTCTGTTTCCACATTGGTAACTGGGAAGGGATTCAGAATGAAGCATTACCACACAGCTGCAAGAGAAGCTATGTGAAAAGGTCCTCATTTATGCAACAACGGAAGAATTAGATAGAATTAACTGACAAGGCAAGATGCAAGACAGGAAAGCTATCACCTGAGGGATCTCATTTGAGTATTGAAACTAGAAGGCACAAAACAAATATAAGAGAAGAAGAGAGAAAAGCAGAAATGGAGAATGAGTTTCCCTAAAGCCACCAGAGGGTGGAACAGTCCTGTAAGCAAGGGTATAAAGGTCCCTTACTGCCTCCTGGCATCTCAGGTGAGTTGGCACTTACTTGGACACAGACTTGACAGCATGACCCCTTGCCCTGCACTGTCGGGTGTTTTGAACTACATGGTCAGAGAATGACTTCTGGAAGATCACCATTTAGACTGTTGTCCCATTCTGAGGCCTCGGTCTTATGGGTCCAGTCAGATTTTCCTCACCATTTGCTCCACGGGGGATAACTGCAGTCTTGTCAGCAGCTGAGAAAATCTGTCTAGGGAAAAAGTAAGGTCCTGCCCACAGGACAAATATAGAGGAGAAGACACAAATTTGGGATGACTGACAGACTTGGAGAAACAGCCCAGTATTTTCTCTCTGAAGGATAGCTCATGCCTTGCATGCACTTCTCTGATACCAGACTGCATCTTTTCTCAGCAGCTTGGCTTTTAACATCTCAGTTCCTCCTCAGACTTCCTCCAGAGCTGGGCTATCCACAGCTATGAAAGAGTGAGTCAGAGCCAGTTCTTCTCTTGAGCCTTCCACTCTGCTGTGCACAACTGTCTCTGCTGTGCAGAGTTTTGTAGCCAGTGGCACTGCTTAGTGCACCCTTCATGTCTATTTCTGTGGCCACTCATTTCCATATACCTCATTCTGCCCTGGGTTGGCACAACTGACTGGTGAACCAGGTCAGGCACCTTAAGCAGCTGAAAACTGAGCCAGCAAGCATGGGTAGTTTTCAGTCAGATCAGCTCCTTGGCCTGGCTTGCCACGTGGTTGCACTCTGCTTGTGGCCGGCCGCCCTCCCCTCCAGTACAAGGACCAGAGACCGCTTTGAGATGGGCTGTTACTGCCTCTCCTAATCAAGCAGAGGCACTGGCTGGCTCACTTGCAAGAAGCAGCACAGGAATGGTAGGAACAGATGTGAAACTGAGTTTGTTCAACTGCAGCAGGAGCAGGGAAGGCTCCAGAGAGCAGCACAGGAATGGAGCCATCGCTGGAACCACACGAGCTGAGTCAGTTTGGATGCTGTGAGCTGACACACTGAGTCATAGGAAATAATTTCCAGGCAGAAACAATGAAAGAGGTAACAACCAGGGCAGGCTGACTATTTAACTTTGTTTCATTTCTTCTGCACAGAGACTTTCATGCTTTTGAGTGAAGACAGATTGAGTGCATGTTGACAACACAGACTAATGACTGTGGGTAGTTATTCCTCCCTTACTGGGACAGACCCCCAGATCTCTTTTTCCTCAAAGGACTGTGTAACATTGAGACAGTGCAATGGCAACCAGTTCAGCAGGGGACTAGTTAATGCAGAAGAGCCTCTTGCACCTCAAGTAATTAAACTGATGAAAGTACACTGTGCTCTCTCTCTCTCAGATCTGGGCCTGCAGCCCAGTCTGGGCTACAGTTTCTTTTGCATCAGGTCTATAGCATTTTAACGGGGCAACAGAAACAGAAGGAGAGGAATAAGGTCCCTATCCCTCCATCTCACACTGACAAGATGAGTGACCCTTACACTTTTTTTCTTACCCAGCATTATCCACTGCTCATCTCAGAAGAGCTATTAATTTTAGGCAGTTTTCATAATCCTTCAGAAAGCAGAGAGGAATTTATTTGTAGCAGAAAATATAGGAAATCAGATCTATTTTGATTTCCCTTTGGTTATTCTGAAAGCTGCAGAGAGAGTGCTAGAAAGAGATTCCAGATTTCCCAGAGTATGTAATCTCTGCCAGACTTAGCAGACTGAATGAACACATCCTTGGTTCTTCATCATTTGTGTGGAGGGGTTGTATCACCCCAGTCCCAGATTCATGCACCCCAGTGGGCTGGCTATATGCATGGGACTGGGACCCTGCTGTTAGAAAGGGCATCCTGAGAACAACAGAGATTTTCATACTTAGTGGGCCATGCTGTATATGAGAAAAGGCAGATGGGAGAAAGGCACAAAGCTCCACCCTTATGCATATCACAGAGGTGCTTTTTTGGCCAGCCTAGTTTAGCAACAGTTTCTTTTATGGTACTTATATGTATCCAAGCTCCTCCCTACTCTTCCTTCTGCAAACAACAACATGGGAGCAATACCAATCTTGGTTGATAGCCTGAAAAAAGGAAATATTTTTTTCCAACTCTCTCTGTATAAATACATGAGATGCAACTCTTCCTGGCTTTGCTCTCATAACCACCTCATTTAAAATCCATCATTTCTTAATGAGGCAAGCACACATCACTTTGTATTTCCAGCGTGCTCCCATTTGATGGTACCAGCAGCTCCAAGCAAAGCAATACCCCACCCTGTTGCTAGAAAAAAGACAACCAAGGAGGGTAGCGCTCTCAAGCCTAGCATGCATGGCCAATCAACTTTGTCCTGGCACTGTGGCATTACTCACTTGATGCCCACTCACCCCAAATCTACTGGAAGGAAATGGAGATCTCTGACTCTAGCTCTGGCTCACCCCAGTGAGAGACACAGTCCCTGAAGCTGGTCAGTGAACATATTTATCAAGTCTGATCACAGCCTCCTGCAGTCATTATTTTAGAGTATTTTAGTTTATAAACAATTCTTTTGAGAGTTACTTCTTCCAACACCCAATGCTGGCTACCATTCAAGGCCAGAATTTTGGAGTAGGTGAATTACTGTCCCATTCCCAACACCCAAAAAGAACTATTCACCCTCTAGCACATGGAGAGCACCTGGCTTTTCAAAGGAGCTAGCCTTGCAGAGTACACCCATTGCTCTAATTCTCATCCGTTGTACCAGCCATTGAAAGAAATTTGATGGCATGGAGACAGGTGGTGATGAGCAGCCCTCAAAGATAAAAATACATCCCTAAATGGAGATAGCTAGAGAAACAGAGCTAACCCATCTTTGTGGTTTCCTGAATCCTAGTATCCTCTCACCTGTATGCCTGGGGAGCTTGGGCATGGGATTTCAGATGGTGAAGCACTGAGTTTATAGATTTGTTTCCTAGAGGAGCTAACAGATGCAAAAAAAAAGAAAAAAAACTCAAAAATCAACAACTCACAAAACAAACCAGCCTAATTACACCCACTATTGCAAGAGTTCATTCCACTTGTGCCCTTTAACTGTAACCATTTGGCACCAAGACTACAAAGTGAGAACAGGGGAAGTTCTTCACATAAGACCAAAACCAGAGACAGCATTGAATTTCCGTCCTCTCATGCACCATATTCTTGTTTGTTAACTTCTTTCTTCCATTTTACCTCCACCTCTCCTGGCGAAATCAGCCCTTATGGTTAGGAAATTAAGTAGTGAGTGTGTGTTCTGACTGAAACACATTTTCAGTCTTTACCGAGGCTCAGGACAAAGTCAGAGGAAAGGAAGGAAATCTGAAGAGGAAGGAAAAGTCTAGTGGAGTTAGAATAGAGACTGTAATCAGAACTCAGGATTTGTTCCGGTTGCTGCCACAGATGCCTATAACTCTTCACTGCACAAAGGATGTTGCATCACATGCTTCTCTGGAGTTCCTCATGGAAGGCACTATGGATCGGCTGTGCACTATATAATAGCACATCCTTTCATACTTTAAATTACCTTCCCAAGGAACTAAGTCCTTGCTAAAAAAGCCTGAGCAAAAAAACTTTACCTTTTTGTATCTGAATTTCCCCTATTAGAGTGATGGGAATATTCTCATAACCCACCCGTGGAGTGACACGCTAAATGTTTGCAGTGCTTTTGTTCACAGGATGCCAATGAAAGGGGGAGACTTTTCTCAGGCTAAGGTTCAACATAGATAGCAACAATTACAAGAATTCACATGCAAATGTTTCAGTACGGCACAAGGTTATGTGAAATGGTCAGCGGTTTCTCTTTTTGTACAGTTCTCTGCAGCAAGGCAAAGAACGTGCTTGGAAATCACATCTGACACTACAGCAGCAATAAGCTGTACAAGCATTTGAGAACTCCTCTTAAAACTCCTGGCATCAAGAGTCTCTTTTTTTGACAGACACAGCTCTGTTCGAAAACGTCTTTTGGTGTGGGAGACTGTACTGAAATCGAATTTCTTCAGGTTCAGAGACTCACCTCTGTCTGTCTCATCACCACCACCCCCTTCCCAATATTTGGACTCTTCTAATATTTAATTCTCCTGTTTTTCTCATTTATCCAGTCTTTCTCTTTAGGCATTGCCCATCTCCACCCCCAGACTGCTCGCACATCAGCCACCTCAAGTCTGTTTTCCAACAAGGCCGCAAAAGAAGGGGGTGCTGCTGGCGCACCAGATAGGGCAGAGCCCCGCAGACACCTTCTGGCGCTCCGAGTTAGAGCGTAGCTTTGCTTCCTGCAAGAGCAAGCCCGGGGGCCCTTTTCCCGAAGGATCGCTCCCGAGCTGGGGAGCCCGGGCCCTAAGGAGGGCAGGCGGGCACCCCCTCCCATGCCGCCGTTTTCCCCGTTCCCTTCGCCCGCCCTGCGGGGGACGGTCCGCCCCGGGCGGGACCCCGCGCCACACCAGCCCCGCACTGTGGGGTCTCACCTTGGGCAGGTCGGCGGCGCCCCGGATCCTCTGCGCCACCCGCTCCCCCTCGGGGTGGATCCTGCCCACATGCCGCCACATCCGCTCCCAGGTGGGCTCGTCCACGGGTAGCCCGCCGCGGTTGACGAAGAAGGGGACGCCGCCGTCGCGGAGATCCTCCTCGCCCTCCTCCTCCTGCTGCTCCTCGTCCCGCGGCGCCGCCGCCGCCGCCTCGCCGGACGGGGGCTGCCTGGCGGCGGCCGCGGCCCCACTGCCCCCCGGCATCGGCATCGCCGCCGCCCGCGCTCAGCGACCGCCGCCCGCCGCGGGGCCGCCGGGGGCCGCGCCCCGCATGGCCGGCGCTCCGGGCACAGGGCGTCACCGCCCCCGCCTCGCCCCCGGAGATATCAGAGCGGAGGCTTCGCGGGGAGAAAGGGAGAAAAAGCCGGGCGGGGCGGTGCCGGGTGCCGCATCAGGCCGCGGCGGCGGGGGAGGAGGAGGCGCCGGCGGCCCGAGCGCCCGCGGCAGTGACGGCGGGCACCGCGCAGGGCGGGCCTGCCGCCGGGGCGCCCCCGCCGCGCCGCCTCCTGGGCGCTGCGCGGGGCGAGCAGGCACGGCCGCGTCCCGGGCGGGGGCTGCATGCGGGGTAACAAAGCCCCCGCGCCGGGCGGGGCGGGGCGGGGCGGGGCGGGCAGGGCAGGGCTGGGCTGGGCGTCTCTCCCCTCCTCCCCGCTGCGTCCCGGGCCGGGCGGCGCCGGGTGCCCACAGCTGTACCGCAGCCGGGCGCCGCTGCCGGGGGGCGGGCGGGCGTGCTGCTGCCCACAGGCGATAAGCAGATGAGGGCGATAAGGGAGCCGGCTGTGGCCGGGCGATAAGGGGGCGGGGCGGGAGGGCGGGAGCGGGCCCTGGGGGGAGGCTGGGGCGGGGCCATGAAGCGGAGGCTTAAGGGTCGCCGTGAGGGGCAGGGGTTGCTTTTTGAGTGCTGCTCGCTGGGGGTCTGCGCCCGGGGTGCGTGGGCGTTAGGGACGGCCGGGCGGCCGGAGGGGCCCGGGAGGTGGTTCCGCTGGACAGTAGAGTACCGCCGGGAGCCAGTGGCAAGTTTCCCTGTTAAGGTAGCTTTGAGGAACAGGAGAGCTGGGATGAAATTTTCAGGTGGGAAGCAGTGGTGGGTGAGGAGGATACTGGGATGTTCCTGTGGCATCCTGATGAAGGATGCACTTCTCCCTAGGGGTAACCGTGCCGCTGCTCTCGGGATGTGCCACGAGTAGAGTGTCCCTCTCAAGAGAGGGACCGAGCAGGACTTTTCTGCCTGAGAAGAGAGAAAATGCACTGTCCCTAAGGTCTGGAGATGCACTAGAAGTTAAAGACCGAGTGGTTTACTCTGGCTTCATTGTGTGGTTCTGTTCTCTTGAAGTGCTGAGAAGCATGAACTCTGATGGGAGGTTCTCCACATAATGCCAGAGATTTGTAAACCTATTCTCCAGTGTGTACCTGGTACAATGGTTGTGTCCTCATCTGTAAAAGCCAGGCTATGTCTTGCTGCGGACAGGACTGCTGACTATGTTTTCTCACTACCCTGTGAGTCCATTTTGAAAGCTCTGGCATAAAAGCATTCTGTAACTTAAGCACCAAGTACAAGAAATGTGTACAAATTACCACGTCAGCTGCCGAGGAACCTTCTGAAGGGCATCTTGAAATACTTACTTTTAGAGCTCCAAAGAAAGGGTCGTGGGAAATGAGGGGAAATACATCCTGGTTGCCATGGGATTTGATGTGTCCTGGGAACTGGGTATAACCTTTACAGAGCCTGGTAGAGGATTTCAATGAGAAATGGCACTTCTCCTGTAGTGCTCTGTGTGCCGTTGTTCAGAAGAGATAATTTCTGAAGGCAAAATGCTTGAATGCAGTATTTCTGTCAACATTGCCCAAAATGTTAAAAGGTTGATTTCCTTTAGAAAAAGTAAGCTAAATATATATACCTGCTTCTTCCTTCTCTCTTTGAAACTAATCACCAGCATCACTTCTTGCAGCGTACATTAACTTCTGCGATACTCGAACATATATATGTCTGTGAATAAGGGTTTTCTCTTGAATAGGGACCTTAAGCACTGCTGATTTATCACCTCAGTAAGGTTTTTACAGTTTTTATTGCCTTTGCCTTTTACCTGTGTGCAAGTGGCGTCAGTAGAGGTTGACTTCTTATATCTAAAGAGGCAGCAAAGCCTGGATCAGGAATAAATCTACAGCCTCTGCATTCTGTAAGAACAGTTCATAACCATCCATGTCCTCGGTCCCTTCAGCCCCAGTGGTCCTCAGTTCCTCTACAGACATGGGACTGGAAGGGTACCAGTTGTGCAATGGCACAGGCATATTGGGGGACATCATCTGCATTGTGGTTGAGTGGCAGGTGTGTTTTGAGTAACAGCACTGGGGAAAGGACAGGGAGCAAAGATTTTAAATGCTTCTTTTAGAGCCATATTGTCTCCCCTGGCTAAAACTAGGCACAGCTGCCTGTAGAAGCAAGGATGCTAGTTTTGATTCCAAGCTCCAGCACTGATTCAAGATGGTAGTTCACGTTGCCTTCTGTACTTGTGCTTTTCTGCCTGTAAAAGGGAAGTGCTAATAACCCTGAACTTGCAGCCAGAGATTTTGTAAAGATTATTTGGCATTTTTGGCACATTAGCAATTATTCTTTCTTAAAAATAAAAATATTGTAGTAGAAGTAAAATACAATTCTTGTATGTTTAATGTCTTAAAATATATTCTCAAATCTCAACTGGAGGAAATGTAGCTGATAAACATCAGCAGGCTGCAAAATAAGGCTTATCAGGGGATTTTTGCTTCAGTTTGTATTGGTTAATTATTAGGCAGCATCCCTCCCTTCTGACTATCACTCAAATAATTGGGCAGCAGCAGAATATCAGTATTATAAGGTAATGCTGTGGCACTAAGCTTTCTTTAGCTGAAAAAGGGAGAGCACAGCGATGCCAAGTAAGCCAGTCCCTGCAGTGGGGACTGAACGCAACTGAAGTGACAGCAGAGGACAGAGACTTCACTTCCTTTTCTGCACAGCTTGTGCTTCCTTGCTGCGTGTGAGAACTGTTATGCATGCAGGTAAATCCAGATACCAAACCATTGCTGAGGTATTAAGGAAAAGTTTGTTCCAAAGTTGGAAACCTAAATACACTGCTAAAATCACACAGTGGGTGAAAGAGTGCCCCCAGGCCTGTTTTCTGGTGCTTTTATAACAATACCTGTCTCATGCACATAACTTCAAGGCTGTATTCTCCTCTGTCCTTTTATGTATCCTATTTCTCCCAGCAAGGGCCTCACAGTGTGTTGTCTCTACACAGGAATCCTAATTCTCAAAACAGGCAGATAATAAACATCCATAGGTGTAATAAATGGGATTTTCCTGTACCAATCTTTTCCCAGGCCCAGTTTTCCTAGCAGCGAAAACTCCCTTGAGCAAGAGCTCTTTATCCTCCTCAAATAAATCTTCCACGTATACCTTCCTGTCCCTACACCACAAATGCTGTTACCCACGGTGCAGGCTGCATAGTGGGCATTAAACGCTGCCTTTAATTTCTGGCAGCACATTATTGTGGCTAGGATGATGAGACACCAGAAGATTAGAAAATTTTTGTTCAGTAACAGCATAAATCTTTCATTTGCCTATGCTCCATAGAGGAAGACTCCGCAGAAACTGTGTATATCACACTGGAGAATGGTTTAAATGGGTGAAATTTTGTTAAGACAGAGTTGAGTTTTGCTGTTCGTGAAAAAATAAATAACATTGATAAAAAATTGAAATCAAGGCAGAACTTATATTTGATAAAAGTATGCAAGTGGTATAGACTGTACTAGAAAAATAAATTCTCTCCTCTGTTCTTCTGTGTGAACTGGGAATTTTGTCTCTATTAGAGAGGATCCAAAATTAGTTTCTGTGAACATAGGTGGTGATACTGTTGACTTTTATATTTATATTATTTTATAATGTCCTTTACATTTTGATTAATATTTAAATTTTTTACTTCTGACAATCATTTGTTGTTATACTAATGTTTTGGTTTCTGTATTTTTTTTTTTTTTTTATATCTTCAAATACAGTGTCTTTGTGAACTTACATAGGAGCAATTCAAACACTTTGTGGAGATTTGTTTTTCTTTATGGTGATTTTAGGCCACTGTTTAGTTAACATATATTTTCTTAGTGTGAACTGGAACATCTCAATGATCTTAAAGATTTTTTCCAACCTAAATGAAACTGAATTCCAACTGAATGTTGCTTAGAGCATGAGTAGAGATTGTGCTGTCTTTATTGACCTTGACCTAACTCTTTGTGATCTGAACTTCTCTGTGCCTCTAACTTCTTTTTTTGTAACTGTTGCAGAGTGGGTTCCCTTTTCTGTATTGCTGAAAGAGGTCTGTGAAAAGCCTCATGTGACAAATCAGCATGTTTCTAAATTTGTTTCCCAGAGTTTATTTAGCTTTGAAGCTGTTATCTAAATCCATTGAATTTCTTTCAGTTTTTTTAACATATTAATTCTGTTTAATTCTCTGTGTATTTGGAATGCTTCTTTGAAAAGCACCTGTAGTTTTTCTAAACTGATTTTTCAGAACTTTGCCATTGAGTTATTCAGTGCCTCTGTATCACCTTGGATAGCTTGTAACATACTTTGTTAGGCCTCTTCTTAGCAAGAAGAATTCCTACGTGTCACAGATTCTTTTGCACCTGTTGGAAATGTGTAGGAAAATTCCAGCAGATTCACATATTTTCATCCAGGCTTGACTGTGCTGGGGGCAGGTATGAGAGGAGGTGGGGAGCAGAAGGGCAGGAAGTGAGGATTGCAGCTGCCTGACTGTGTTTGGGCCCTGCAGCATCTACCAGAGTGCCACTGCAGAGAGGAATGGGCTGGGAGGGATGTCATGGTGGAATCCAGGATGGCCTTGATCCGACAAGTTAACAGAGCTGCTGTGCTCAGTGAAAAGATGGGGAAGAAACTTGTACAGCTTTTTAGTCGCAAATTCGCTATGCAAAATAATTACATGAGATATGGTGTTTATTTGTTTTATGAACATATTTACATGAAACCTTGGTTTTTGTGTGGAATAAGTAGGGGAGCTGAATTTGTTAAGTCTAGTGGAAGAGAAGCCTGAGATGGTATAGTCTTTAGATACAAAAATAGTCCTGAAAAAGAGGTCTGTGTTACACTTCTAGGGTATATGGGACAACAAATAATATATCTTTAAAATGTAATGTGAAAGAGTCAGATTATACATTAGAAAAAACTTTACAGAGGACAGTGAAAGACTGGAATAAATGTCCTCAGCAAAATAGAGGGTCCACATCATTGAAAAGTTTCAAGCATTGTTCATCAACCATCAGTCAGGAATTACAATTGGACTCAATAATCTTAAGGTTCTTTTCCAATCTAAATGATTCCATGATTTGGTTAGAGTTGATCAGGGTTTTGAGAGGAGGGGAGAGAACCTGTATGACATGCTAAAATCCCTTATGGTTCTTTTGTGCCTCAAAATCACTGGCCTAATATATCGACTACTGAAGGGGGGAAGTTTTTGCCCATTTGAAGGGTTCTCTTGATTGTGAAGTAAGCAGCTTGACTCTGTGAATGACCTTTACTCATACAAACAATCTCACTGATTCCAGTTGCTGCACTTAAATGAGAGAAATGGTGTATGTCAGGGTGGAACAGCACAGCACAGTGGCTCAGTGTCAGTTTTTTCTTTTAATACATTTTTTACATATTAGGTGAGCTGCCTTTTTTAAGTGTTTGATTTTTTTGTTTGGGTTTTTGTTTGTTTGTTTTTGTGTTTTTTTTTTTTTTTAAATTTCAGTTAGAGGGTTGAAACTCATTGTTTAGGTGGTGTTTATTTGTGTTTTTTTCCTTTCTTTTAGTTTTCTCCAGCTCATAATACTGCCTTTAGCCTACTCATACAAACATCTTTATATGCAGTGAAATTCTCTGCTCTGCAGAAACCCTGATGAGTCAGTGTAGTGCTGAGCAGTATGTTATGCTGCAGTAGATCTTTGCCCCAGGTAGGAATTCTACCTTTGCCCCTAAATTTTCTCTTGCCTTGACTCTAATCAGGACTATCTCTGCAGATAGCAGAGATACAATGAACGTGTAGCCTGTAGTCTTTCGGCTTGAAGCCATTCCCCATTATCTTGTAATTATGTGCCCTTGAAAAAGTCCCTCTCCAGCTCTCTTCTAGCCAGCCTCCTCTAGATACTGAAAGGGAAAAACCATAGACTAATATGGTTTTGCATCAAGCTTCAGTGAAAAGAAGTTGAACAGCTAAGAGGTATAAAGCATTCTGCTTAGCTGGAAGGACAAGGGGCTTTGTTTTCTGAAGTGAGTAGAAAACTAGTTTTAGCAATCACAAAGAAGTTAAGAGCTTTCTGCTATATGAGTGCTTAACAGACATTGTTAAAACCTAAAGTTACACTAGAAAAAAATCATGGAACAAAATTGTAAATAGTTGTACCTGCTTTAAAGTTCTTTAACTTCTCCAGTGAGCTTTTGGATAAAGCTAGAATTTTATTATAAATTATTAATTTAATTTCTGTCTGATATTTTTTTCAAGAAAGGGAGAGGAAACAGGCTTGATCCTGTAAAACCTTTTTCCTGTTCTATGCTGGTACAGAACAGACACTTCTGAAAGATTTAACTGGGACCAGAATAATAAACACACTAACACATGGGGTATTTATTGAAGTTTTTTGAAGAATTCAAATCCCAGGTTTGAATCCCAACAATGCTTTGCGAGAAGTAGAAATTTAAATGTTACATTTCTCACATCTGAACAGTGTGCTGAGCTTGGTCTACAAGGTGTGTCTTTCTTATATGGGTCAGAGTGAGCATTCAATTGTACATTCAAAAGACACTGCTCCCAGACTACTCAGGTCAGGAACTTATGTGGAGTCTTATGTTCAGTTCCCTGTGCCAAGCATTGTCATGCACGCAATTTGAACTTTCATCTGTCTTATCATTGATGCTGCAGATTGTCAGTGTGTTCTGAAATTATTGCCTCTCCCTTTTGGTTTGATCAGAAAATCCTCCTTGAACCTGCGTAACCTTTCTCAGCAAAAATTTATTCTTCTTCAAGAAATTTCAATAAACTGTCACTTCCCAAGAGCAAAGGTATTTCCTTAAGAATTTTTTGGTAATTTTCTAAGTCAAATTGATCATGAACAGTTTTCTCATCTGGTTCCTTAGTGTCTTCAATTCTAATTTTGTCATTTAGTAGTAATTTCCGACTTTGTCATTTAGTAGTAATAGATGTTATCTTTTTTTTAATCCAGAAGCCTAGGATAAAGTTATTGCAGGAAAGTGCTGCATGGATTTTAGGGTTCTGTGCTCTATTCCCTCCTCTCTGATACTCTGTTCTGTCCATGCTTCCCAAGTGTTCTTGTTTGAATGCCTGCAGCATCTTTGTGAAACATGATAGTGCTACTCTTCCCATTCTGCAAATGGAGAAATGAGATAAAGAACTTCAGCAAGTACTTTTACTGTAGGTGAAATGAGCAGAGGTGATTGCTGACCTCATGAGTCAGGTAACCACCTCCATGCAATGAAATGTGAGTGTACCAGCACTGACTCTGGTTCATACAGGTGCAGCAGTGCTGTGCCGTGTGTGTTCCCTGGCTTGAGAATCTGCAGCTCAGAGCACTCTACATTGTTCTCTGCTGTGAGGTGAAACATGTCCTGAATGATTTGTCCAAGATCACACAGGAAGACACTGGCAGAACAGGAACATAATGCGAGATTTCTTTTAAGCAGCAAGCACACCTGCTTTAATTTTGCCTCTAGGCTACAAAAGTTTTAAGTGAATGAAAATTACGTGCATATGGAAAAACTTCTTCTGTATTTTTTGGAAAGTAGGTTAATTCCTATAATAAGATAGGTTTGGAGAAAGCTGATTTTGCAATATGATTAGTTATGCTAAGGAAACTGTTTTTCACAGTTGGAAATGCAAATAAAATTTTGGTAGATCAGACTTCTGTCTTGATTTGCTTTACTGAAGTTAGAGTAGGAATGCATCAATCAGTAGGACTGTATTGATCTGTTCTATTGTGTCATAGACTGGAAGGAATGTAGGAATTTATTAATGTTCTTCTAATACATTGAAGAATGTTTTAGAAGAATATTAATAAAAAGTTTCATGAAAAAAAGGTTTTATTACTATTGAGAAATGGGTGCATTCTTTTTGTCAGTGTTAATCTCCTGGTTCTTGATGTCCCCCTCCCCCCTCTTTGCTGTTACTACTTCATGGTCCTATTGTGCCCAACTTACTGTGTTACATGCTCCCTGGTTTGCTGAAACCTGCTCATCTAGTAATTATGCTTTCACACTCACTAATTAATTTCATTTTTTGTAGGTATCATATGGAACATGCTTGATGACACAGTGACATCTGTTCATACAGAGGAGAGATTTTGTCACTGCGGATTTTGGAGGTAGGTTTGGGGTTACATGGAAGTTAAGCTGTAGTCCAAAGTGCTGATTTTTTTTTAGCTGTCTGTACACTGAAAAGGTGCATTTTCCAAGGGAATATCTTGTAAGATATATGAAGAGAGTTGGCAGGTAAGTTTGCTTTATTGGGGTAGGGGTGTGGGGTGTGCCCAACTTAAATGCCTCTGTGCAATTGCACACAGTGTGGGCAATAAACAAGAGGAATTGGAGATGTGCACGTCTGCAGGGCTATGATCTTATCGTCATCACAGAGATGTGGTGGGATGAATCCTATGACTGGAGTGTTGGAGTAGAAGGATACAGGCTCTTTAGGAAGGACAGGTTCTGAGTGGAAGATGTCCCTGCCATGGTGATGGGTTGGAACTAGATGATCTCTAAGGTTCTTTCCAACCCAAACCATCCTCTGTGATAAGGAATATGCTGCAAGGATCAAGGCTCACACTCTGGGAGTATAATGGACTTTGAAGAGGCTTGAGAGATGTTACTTTCTACCCAAGTTATTCACTTTATACTGTTTGAGTTGGAAATTAATTGGGCTGTTAATAAGTCTGTGCCTCTAACTATGGAGTTGTTCTTTTCACTCTCTCCAGCTGGAGGTAGTGATGAATCTAAGTTTCACGTTGACGTGTGAGTATTTGAAAGCTACTTCAAGCTTATAAAGAGGCTGTGTTTGGGAAAACTTTGTGCCTTATTTGACAATTTGTCTGTTTCGCCGTAGTGATTATTTAGCTTTTTTTCCTCCGGGAAAATTTACCGTGGTGGTGGGAATGAGACCGAAATGGGAGGAGTGACATCTAGTGGTCAGGAATGAATATGTGCAGGATCACATGATTTTCTCACAGGACGATGAAAAGTAAAATAATTCCTAAAACATGGCCTAAGATTAACTTAGAGTGTACAGAACTTGAAATTTAGACATGAGTTCCCATCACTGCAACTTCTGTCAGCCTCAGTAACTTTCCTGCTTGATGTCCACTGCCAAGGAATGAATTGGATTTCTGGTGCCAAGGCCTGGTTACCCTCAACGCATTCTAATGTCTTCTTGTGTCTCTGTCCCATTTCATGGTTTGTTTGTTTTTAGGAATATTTTTACATGGCTCTCCCTTTGCCACAACTAGAATGACTTTAGGATCGTATAATTTTGTGATTATTACTTTTTTTTTTTTTTTGGCCATTGGAGGGAGGCCATCTTGTGAATTGCACACTTGTGAGAAAGTGATCAACTGTTTTGTAATGCTGAGAACCCAACTCTCTTATTTGTTGCCCTCAGTGTTAGAAGACACTGTTCACAGTTCACTTCCTCTGGAAGGATTCTAGTCCAGGACTGCACTTCCAAAATCCAGACGAGTTCTCTGCTGTCTCAGGGCAACCTTGTTGAATGGATTCTGTCTAAGGGTACAGAGTGGGTTACACCTGTGTGATGCTTGGTGGAGGAAATGGGTGGCTTTAATAGGTTCTTTCCTGTTGTAATTTCCGATGACTCTTTTTCTAAGCAACTGAATGAGTGTAACTAATCTTGCCATGAAGTAAATACTTAAGGACAAATTCCAGCTGTCCAGTTGCCATTGAAGCAGGAGCTAGATAAAATCTCTATCACTCTAGGGCAGTGCTTGGCTTCACTACGAATTCTGGTTAAATTTGGAATGCTGAGAAATGAGCTAGTGTGTGGTCATATTTTTTTAGACTTAGGTGATGAAAAATGTTGTGCCTTCCTACTGGCCTGGTAGGCTTCAGAGAAAATGGAAACAGACATTTCCTCAGACCTGAGAAAGGAGGGGGTTCCACTGAAATTAGATCAATCTTTCTTGTCTGGCTTCCTGGGAAGTCAAAGGCATACTCAGAAATCCTCCTGCTGACCCATTATATGAAGTTGGGTAAGTTGTTTGATCAGATTTAGACTACTGACCACTGCAGTTGAGCCAGTATTAAAAGTAATCTGGCAAATTCTGTGCTCCAGAAGGCTCTGGGATGGATAGTATATAAATACATGTGATTATGAAAAATTTTGAGAAAAGAGGTGACTAGGAAGAGCAGTAGATATGTCAGTCTGTCCGGTCTCATGATTCTTTGACAGAGCCTTGCATATATCCAGTTGACTCTGCCCAGCTCTATTTCCCTTCTGTTCTTCAGGGGTGCAGAAATGGAAAGAGGAAGATAAAAGGATATGTGGTACATATGCTCTGTGTTAGTAACATGTCTGTCACAGCTGTGGGATCTGAAAAGAAAAGGAAGGAAGCAGGTGAAATCTGTTGTGCTCAGAGGAGGCCAGCATGTGTTTGAGTGCTCACAAATGACAGATTTTTCCTTTAAAATTCTGTGTTCTAATACTGTGAGAAAGAGACAGGCATGTCATTGTTAAATACCTCCTTTATGAAGCCATATTGAGCTTGTTCTGTTGCAAGTTTTGTGGAGGAGTTCATACTATAACAGGGACAAAGCCTGGTGACAT
This sequence comes from Pyrocephalus nanus, assembly GCA_038380795.1. Taxonomy (NCBI): domain Eukaryota; kingdom Metazoa; phylum Chordata; class Aves; order Passeriformes; family Tyrannidae; genus Pyrocephalus; species Pyrocephalus nanus. Next base: position 41,046,604 of record CM076265.1, on the reverse strand, counting down.
CACAGAGTTCCTCCAGAGTGAGAAGTCTTAGACAGGAGCTGTGTGTAGGGGAGAACAGCAAGGGAAGTTTTCCAAAAGCTTCAGTAGTTACAGCTACCGGAGTATGACAGAAACCATTCTGAATTTAGGTTCAGTGCTCTAAAGGGCTGAAGAAGTTTTTCAATATGAGTGCCTATTGCATTATAACTTCTGCACATGTGGTCTGGCAGCAATTATGGGTGAAAGCCATGCCTGCTGCCTCTCCTGCAATGAGTTCATCCTCTTGGGCCTGTAGTGTCACTCACTTTCTTCAGCTGTGGCTTCATGTTGTACATCCCCCTCATTCTGCCCGAGAATCCAAAGTCACTGGATTAAGATCTCTGGAAGGTACACTCTGGAAGGTCATTCCTGTACCTGTTTTAGAACAGCTGTCCATAAATAAGCTCTCTTTTTAGAGCCTGCACTTTTTGTGTAGCCAGCTGATATTATTGGTCTTCTCAGTCTCACATCATCAGAATTTCACTACAGCTGTGTTTTCAAAATAAAATCATTGCTTTTGTTTGTTTGAAATCTATCTTTCACTTAGTTTGAGTGAGAACCCCTAGTTCTAGCACTGCGAGGTTTGTTGAGTAACAGTCCTGCTCTCATATTCTTGACCGCCTTCTTGATTTCATAATTCTCAGTTGTATCCCTTTCAGCTTGTATGTCTCCAAATTAAAGAAAGAAATCTCTCCTCATAATGCAGCTGCTCCATCCCCTAAATTCCTGTTGTACAGTTTTTGTGCTTGCATGAAACACAAATGCTTAAATGTGGATACAAGTCAGTCTCTCAGTAGCTACATGTCTCAGCTGTCTGTCACAAGGCAGAGTTGGCTGCCCTGTTAAAACAGTTGGAGTGTTCACAGTATAACTCTTTTTTGAGCACCTTCTATCTGACCTTTTTTAAAGCTGTAGCAGGCATATTCCAAGAACGCTTGTGGGATGAACTGCAGCAGCTTTCTGTGTTTGTGGGTGGATATTGGCCAATTCACAGCCATCCCTATGGATATCTAGCTTTTTCTTGGCCTGAAACCAGCTGTTAAAAAAGGGCCAGATTCTCACTAGTTGCTTGTGGAGTTTCGGGTAATTTGGGTTACAGTGCTGGCCAGACACCCATTTGTACTTTTTGTGGTGGTTCCTGCCTTTCTCAGTGCTGAACAAGTAAAGTAATTTTTACTTCTTTTTAGTTAGTACACTTGCTGTATGTGACAGGATACCCATGCTGAGAATGTGGTCAGCTGCAGGAGAGATACAGGTAGCAGCCAGACTCAGAAGCACTTACACTGATTTTGGTTGGGACACTGATGCAATCTATCCTGAGAAGTGGATCTTTAGAGGAAGTTGATGTTGCAGGCAGAATCTATTAGTTCTCTGATCTCTAAAAAGGGTAGAAGTTACATTCCAGTGATGTGGTTATGATAAAACTGGTTCTTATATGTTATCATTCTTGATTTCTGGCAGCTTATTATATATTAAGATGTCTTGGTTTATTAAAAATAAATTGTTTTTAATCAATCAGTTTAAATAAATGGATGAGTTATTTTTTTTATGGATGACTGAGTAGCTCTTTTTTGGACCCGTATTGAACAAATGTCCTTTTCTCAGTTTAAGGTCCTGTAACTGATTTGATTGGATAGTGAAAACAGCTGAAATGTTTAATTTTATTATATCGTTAGGAATTAAAGGGTGTAAAAGCAAAGATATTTAAAACTAATACTTGGCCTAACTAAACATGTACGACCAGCCTTGTAAGCAGTAGACTGCAAATGGAAATTTGCTGTATTTTTTTCTCTTTTAAAGATTTAAAGAATGGCATGAAAGCGATTGTTCCCTTTAGATATTAATAAAAATCACTGATTGTGTCCACCTACTCTCCTCTTATTGTTGATTTTGCCATATTTGTGTGGAAATAGTGTGAGCTACAACATTTTGCATTGCAGTCACCCTAATTGTGTAAGTCATGGAGCACATTTCCCCTATCACATTCTATAAACACAATGCTGTGAAACCTGCAGCACCTAGATACATTCTGTATTGGAGTGTCCTTCTGTCTCTAAATAAGAATAATATTCCCCAGAGTCAATCTCCCACATCTCTAGCTGCTGCATTCTCACTGCCAAGAATGTAACCTTGTTCAGCCTTTGCACCGAATGGTATCTTGGAAGCTTCATAGGTCAAACTAAGAAATTACTACATACCAGAATAAACTCTCAAAGACAACTAGTGAAGAATAAACACATACACAGTTTGTTTACTCCTGATCTCACATCTTTTGTTCTCAAAACACTTTCTGCATCTTAGGAACTAAAACTGTCACCATAAACTGTAGACTCAGCATAGTTACTGTTTTCATAGTGAATAATAACCTTCCTTACCACAAATTCTTGCTGTTTCACAGTATCTCTTTTCCTGAACAGAAACAGATCAGCTGCTTTTTCTCTTGGATTCTTTACCAATGTCTGTCTAAGTCAATGCAAAGTTCCTGTATTCAGTTGTACTCAGAAAAGATTTCTGTACTTGCAGGCTTTTTTTTTTTTTTTTTTAAATTATCATTTTTTATCTAATAAAAACTACTGCACTGGTTTACAAACTCAAAATAATTTGCAGCTACAGCAGTGCTAATGCTGTAAGAAAGAAAGTGACTCAGGGCAATTGCTCCCTCTGCTGTGTAATCCTCCTGCCAGAAGCTCTGGACTTGCAGTAGTCATTAAGCCTTGTATTTTCTGTGACACAGTTATGTTGCTGTGTGTTGATGCTTTGTACATAGTAGAAATGTTGAGAAACCCTCAATCCCTGGCCTTAAGACACCAGAACATTAATTTTTTAGTCACAACAGTGAAAAAAATCACGTTTTTATATTTATAAATATTACCATAAAAATAAAATTTTGGTAGCAGTAAAATAACTTTAAATATTTTTAATTCCACAGGGTATAATATCTATGCATTTTTTAAATACAACATTTCTAGGGTTTTGGTTTTATGAAGCAGCACTACACAAGGAAATTTTTGACTTAAATGAAAATGGAAGCATCCAGTACTTTCAGCAGATTTTAATGTACAGTAAATACACTGCTCCTTGAGAACCCTCCGTGTAGCGCAGATAGTGTTAATAAAATTCCTCATTTGTATCTATGTAGCATAGACAGAGCTAATAGGCTAATAATTCCTTAGTGGTTTTGAGTTTGTGGGTTTTATTAGGTTTTACTAGGTTTATTTTGTTATCTTTCTTCTGTGAAAACTTGTTTTATAAAGGATAGATAAGTGTCTCAGTATTGTTAATGTGATTCTTCTGGTAGACAAGACATTCTAAAAGGGAAGCAACGTTTCCTGGAATGTCATGTGGCAACCACCCGATCTCTTGAAGCCTGTTTTCCAGGCAGATGCCGTAGGAAGAACACTCAACTCCTGCAAGTTTCTTGCCCTGGTATTTGTGAATTGCACTGTCCTAGGGGAGTGCACCTTCAGAATGCTGTGGTTCCACGTATGACCCAGATGCATTCAACCTACAAGGAGCCTCAAAAGTCTGAAACAAAGATTCTCATGGGCGCACTTCTCAAGTTTGTCCAGGTCCCTCTGGATGGCATCCCATCCCTCAGGCTTGTCACCTGCACCACACAGCTTGGTGTCATCTGCAAATTTTCCGAGGGTGGACTTGATCCCACTGTCTATGTCATTGATGAAGATATTAAACAATACTGGTGCCGATACACACCCCTGAGGGACACCACTTGTCACTGCTCTCCCTCTGGACATTAAGCCATTGACCACTGCCCTCCAACCAATTCCTCATTTGCCAAACAGTCCATCCATCAAATCTATATCGCTCCAATTTAGAAAGAAGGATGTTGTGGGGGACCGTGTCAAAGGCCTTACAGATATCCAGGTGACATCAATAGCTCTTTCCTTGTCCACTGATGTAGTCCCTCCATCATAGAAAGCCACTTCTTGTTGACAGATTTCCAGGTTCCACTGCAGGTCGGGAACTCCTCACAGGTGTATGAGCACAGCAGCAAATTTTCATGGTGCTCTACTTGACTTATAATGGGATCTGGAATAGGAGAGGTTATTGCTGCTGTTATTGGTTTCTTTTAAATACATCAATGGAACTTCAATCTTTGAAGTTAATGCCTTTTAAGTCATAGTGTAATACAACCTCACTGGAATATCTTCTTCCACAAGCTGGTTACTTTGAAAGGTAGAGCAGGCTTCTGTCACATGTACAGGGTGTAGGACTGCCTTATTCTTATGCCTTTCTGTAGGTATCTATCATTGGTCTCTGTTTACAGCAGCCCAGACTTCAATATGAGTTCCTTACTTGCCTCTATTCAGGCTAACTGTTCCAGAATTGAGTCAGTTCTGGGACTGCACATTCAGTGACTATTAGGTAGTGTAGGAGACAAGTTTTCAGGCTAGACTGGTCTTTGGTCTGGCCCAGTACAGTTCTTGTATCTTCCTTCTCTTTGTTGGGTGAATTTTGCAGAATACCTTGTAGGTCAGCCAAAGGTATAGCCAAAGAAGAGAAATGTTTCGTTTGAAGACCCATCTCAAAGAACCTTCTCTTGTTGTCCCCAGACATTTGTCATTTTATTTCTGCTAATATGGCTGTAGTCTTTCCATCTGGCTTTTCCAGGCAGGAGAGGTTTACCCAAGTAAAGATCCACTGTCTTGTTTTGTTCACCTCCCTCTTTGCATTGCTGGAGTTTTTACATTCTGTGGACTGAAAAATAAACAAATACTGAATTGAGTCCATTGATAATAAAAAAAGATCTTACAAAGACAGGTGCTGAGGGTATATGCACTTGAATATGTGGTTAGCAAAAAGATCTGTAATATCAGCCCAAGGAGACACTTAGTTTGTAGGTGGTTTGTTTTCTTGGCAATTTTGTTTAGAATAGTGCTGTGTTTGCTGGAAATGTGAAAATGAAGAAAAATTTACTGATCAGTAAGTGAAAATATTAACCCATGTCCCGAGAGAATATTGTTTTCTTTTAGACTTACAATGGAAAAATAATGTCTCAAAGTAGCTGAAGAGCTATTTCTACCCAATTTACAAACTATGGTCTGATATAAAGATTCCTTTATTGTTCTATCTGCTTTTTTCTGTTTCTGAATAACTTTCAAGAATGCAGTGGGTCCAGAACTGACATAAATTTAGCCAGATGTCAACTTTATATGGATATTTTGTGTTCTGGTACTCTGGGAGTACAAGGTTATGATGGCTTAAAAAGTTGAATCTGGGACACTGCTGAGTGCTTAAATGCACATCAAAATCTATCACAGAATAACAGAATATGCTGAGTTGGAAGACACCCACAAGGATCATCAAGTCCAACTCCTGGCCCTGCATAGAACCATCTGCAAGAGTCACAACAAGTGCCTGGCAGTATCATCCAAACACTTCTTGAACTCTGTCAGGCTTGGTGCTATGACCACTTCCCTGGGGAGTCTGTTCCCGTGCCCAACCACCCTCTGGGTGAAGAACCTTTTTTCTAATATCTAAACTAAACCTCCCTTGACACAACTCTCAGCCATTCCCTTGGGTTCTGTCACTGCTCACCACATAGGGAAGTGGCAGACAGAGTACACAAATATGTGGAGCAATACATAGCCATTGATTAAACGCGTGTTGAAATAGTGTATTCCAGTGTTTGCCCACCGTCACACTAAAGTTTTCATATGTTTAAATGGAGCTTCCTGTTTTTCACTGTGTGCCCATTGTCTCCTGTCCTATTTCTGGATACAACTGGGAAGAATATGATTCTATCTTCTTTCCTTTTTCCCAACAGGTATTTATCCACATTAAGAAGATTCCCCTTGCACCTTCTTTTCTCCAGGGTAATAGTTCTACCTCTCATCCTCTCCTTGTATGACAGATGCTTCAAACCCTAAATCATCTTCGAGGCCCTTGTACTGACCTTGTTCACATCTCTTATGCTGGAAGGCTCAGTCCTGGACATAACATTCTGGGTAGGATCTCACCAGTTTTGAGCAGAATGAAAGGATCACTTTCCTCAACCTGCTTGGCAATGCTGTCCCTCATCCAATCCTGGATGCTATTTGCGTTCTTTGCCACAAGGGCACATTGCTGGCTCATGTTCAATGGGTATCCCTAGATCTATTTCTTCAGAGCAGCTTTCCAGCTAGTCAATCCCAGTCTATACTGATGTGTGGTGTTACTCCAACCTCGATGCAGGATTTGGCATTTCACTCTGTTAATTTTCATGAGGTAGCTATTGATCAGGGTCCTTCTGATGGCAGCACAAGCCCCTGGTGTGTCAATCAAACCTCCCAGTTCTCAGCAAAACTGCAGAGGGTGCACTCTGTCCCAGTGTCCAGAGCATTAATGAAGGTATAAAATACTACTCCAGAAAAAATATTAGCAGATGTATCCTGATTCTGCCACTAAGATCAACCAACTTGTCTTTGTGTAACAGTCTCTTCTCTGCAAAATGAGGATAAGGATGTTGGGCAGATTTTGTAAAGTGATTTGAGAGCTGTAACTGTAAATGCAGGCTAACACAGCAGTGTGCTCCTTTGAGGGTGAATGCTCACCGTGATGCAGGACTAACAAGTTGCTGACTAAATGATGGTGGGATATAGAAGCATATGACAGTCACGAACAATGACATTTGTGATTTTGCAAAAATTCATGTGATTTATTCTGTTTCCTTTTATGTTTTTTTCCCCCATGGGATAAAATCAGGCAATTGCTTTTTCCAGTGCTGAGATATAAACTACAAAGCTGATTCTGATGAAAAAATAGCCTATGATCTCTTGATAATTGATCAAAGCAGGTAATTTTGAACTTGTTTTTAATCAATTATTTAAACAATATGCTAAATAAAAAAAACACAATTGAAGTTACATTTTTTTAATAGTTCTGTAGTGATTTTCTTTATAGTTCTTAATGGTTTTCCTAAAAAAATTCATATTCGTTGTAAACAAGTCAGTTTGTAGCCTTTACTCTGATTTGCACAGATCTGTTGACATTACTTCTCTCCTTCAGCCACTGCACATAGCAGTACAGTTCGTATGATACCACTTAATAGCTCTGATTTTTCCCTTGAATGTCAGATCTCCTGAGTTTATGTTGTAAAGGCCTCTTCTGTGTGAGTTTGAAAGGATTCTGTAGGTATTTCTGAATATGGGGGTTTAATGGACACCAGAATATGTGTCCACCATGTGTTACTGTCAAAGAGAAGGTCAAAGAGGGTAGAAAAGTGTGCTAAGACATCAGGGCTTCAGAAAGTGTTTCTGTTCTCTGTGGACAGGAACTACAGGTTGATCACCATCTGAAACAAGGGATCACTGGAAACACTTTCTGAACTCCTGCTAGAAAGCCTTGTATCAGTAGGATCTTCTGCTTCTATTGTAATGTCTGGAGTTGGCCTCCAAGCTGTTGTTCCAATCCAGGAACTCTGCATTAGTGTGTTGGTGTGAGCTGTGTGAAGGGGATGTATTGCATGTAGTTATCTGCTATTGATGTTAACAGCTTGATTTTATCATTAATAACAGCTTTATTTTTTTAAAAAAGTGTTCTTGTAAATATGGGTTATGATTTCTGTCTTCTTCCAGCTTGATATTTTTAACGTATGCACTGAGTAATCCAGGCACGCAGGTAAATCTGCATAAGTTCCTCAATGATTCCTGGCAGGTAATAAGGCCAGAACAAGCCTGGAGGGCCAGTCAGGGTGCTTCAGCTGGCACATACAGGGTCTGTATGTCATAAATGAGGCCCTCCTGTAATTCTGTTCATATTCATTAATAAAATTAATTGTACAGGCTTATCTAGACTGGTCAGGTTATTTCAGTGGGTGCCACATTTCTTAGATACTCAGATGTGAGGTTTGGTATTTGGTGTGTTTTTTTTTTTTTGATTTGGTAAATTGGATGTTGGATAGAAATTATGATTTGCTAAAAATTTGCAGTAAGGCATTAAGATTGTATTAAAGTACCTGAAATGTGTTAGCACATCTACTAACTTAAAAAAAAAAATTAAAATGCAGGCATTTTATCAGTATTTGGATATTTCATTATTGGATATCTAAACTGTGCAGACCAGAAGCAAGAATGACATGACAGAAAGTTTTATATGAAATGAGGAAGGATATCAACAGGTGAAAATAGTGTTAGAATATATATTGAAATAGACTAGAAAAGCAAGGCCTAAGTTTGCCACATTTTGGAAGTGGTAGATATTCTCTGCTCTCTGGCTTTTAGATGTGACTGGAAATGAGAATATTAGTTTTATTCATTCTCAGTTCCCAGGTGAGTTTCAATTGTCACAGAGTTAATGCATCTGAAGAAAATTGTCTCTTTTCTCTTTCTAGCTAGCAATAGAGAAACTAATTAAGGCATAATTTTTTGTACAACAAAAGCTGAAAATACTGGAACAATGAAAATACAAGTTTTTGTTCTGTGGTGAAGACTGGAAATACGCTTGTCATGAATAATGATGTTTTATAGAAAAGAAAGACTAGTATGTAAATTTGTATTTGTCAGAGCTGCAAAATGGAGACTAAGTACCAGCTATGCTGCCAGTGTTATGCAGACCTTTGATTATAAAAGGCTGAGTTCTGTAGAGCACACCAGTGCACAAGAGACGGGCTGGTTGGAGAAAAAACTCAAGACTTTTATTCCCTGCAAAGGCAGTTCATTCAAAGAGGTGTTCAGCCCACTGGGAAAATCTATTTCAACCTAGACATGCTTTTATTGTGTGCTTCACATAGGGCATAGTTTTAGCAGTCCCTTGAAAATTTTAAATCTGCATGAAACATGGCACAGGCTTGCAATGACAGTAGGATGGCTTTCAGGAGATCATAGAGCACCTTTTAATATTCAAGTGCTGTGACTCTGTATCCATCAAAAAAAAAAAAAAAAAAAGTCTTTGGTGAAATCATTAACCCTAAATTTTAATGGAAAAAGAAAAACCTGTTAGTTCTCCAGACCCTTACAGCAAGATTTCAATTGACTTTGAGACAAGGATTTTGCTCAGTAATAAAACTAGTAACTGATTCAGTTGTTACAGTTATTACTTGTTTATGTTTTCCTGAAAGGTGATCTAGCAAAGTGGAACATGTCACTCAATAATTCTCAGCATGATCCTTATAAAGAGCCATTTACGGGTAACCTTAAAATTTCAGGGAAAAAATATTCTATTTTATTAGCTGAATACTTAATTTTCCTTTTACTATTACCAGCATAAATGCAAACATCTTACAATTACTGGAATTATTCATGATGTGCAAAGCTGTACAAGACAGAGGAAAAGCTAATTTTCCTATTAGATGTTTCTCGTTTATTCACTTCACCCTCATGTGAATTAATCTAACACTAGGCACCAAAGCATCAAATGTGATAATAACTAGTGGGGAATATTATTTTCCTCATATTGCTCACCTATTGTAATCTTAAATGAAAAAACCTAATAGAATTGAACTCATGAGACAACCCTTCACTGACAAAAAGTCAATGTTAATTCAGGATCTTCCCCCTGATTGATCAAATCACTGTAGGAAACTGAGCAGGGATAAAACTTTCTGCAGATCTCATAGTGATGGAATGCTTCCCCTACGTGAATAATTCCAGTGTTCACAGCTCAAAGACATGTGTGGCAGATCTGTGAGGAGAAACAAGGTGTCTAAGAACAGCAGGTTAACCTCATAAAGGGAACTCTAGAACAATGATGGGTTGCATTATCTTTTGTGATGGCCACAGCTAGTCCTTCTCCAGGTCATTTTGTTATACACTTCCTCCCTGAATAAAAATTATAAAGTGCATACATATTAAAGAAAAAGTGTTAAATGTTGCCTTTTTAAATCTAATTTAAAATCTTTATAACCTATTTGAGGTATAAAGGTCTAAAATACTGTACTCATTGGAAGTAGAAAAGCCGTGCTTTCCCAGCATCTGTAACTGAATTCAAGCTCCTCATCTTTCAGGCTTGCAGTTGGAGTGTGCTGTTCCAAGAAATACAAGATTAGCACAAGAAGAAGAGAACTGCTGACACCAAAATCACAGATTTGCTCACTCCCCTTTGTTCCAGACCAAGCATCATCCCTAGAGAAGTAATTCCTCCTTCATGTTCCTGTACAAATCAAATACATACATAAAGAATTCTTTCCTGATGCTCTTACCCTATAAGCTTTTCGTTCTTACATTTGTGGTCCTCAAGACAAATATCAGTGTTGTGCATGTCCTTGTGAATCAAAAGACCTTCAGATCTGTGGGGTTTTACCTGTTTTACTTAAGGGAGGCATTGCTGCAATTGTATATCAGGTTTCTTCCCTTTTTTTCCCACATGATTGTGCTTTGACACTGAAGACAACTCCATGATGTGCTATGGAGGGTAGGAATTTGGTGACTAATGACTTTTAATTTCTTCTGCTGTTGTGTGGGTCTGCAAAAAGAGAAAATCTTAGCAGAACCTGCTGGTCAGTAGCAAGGTGAGGTTTGGATAGGGTGATAGGGCCCTTCCAAGTCTTGTCATACCTGTCTGTCTGAGTTAAATGACACCTAACCTTGGTCAGGCCTGGAAGGACACTTTTCGTTCAAAAAAAGAAAAAAATGTACACGGTGATAAGACCATTTCCTTTCTCACAGCGTCTCCTTTAATGTCAGGCCTGAAATATGAAGTCATTAGGGGATATTAAAACAGTGCTGACAAACTAATTAACAAAAGACATTACGCTGGATGGGCTCAATTTATCCTTTTTAATGGTTCTTATAAATGGGTGCCGCCAATTAAAATTAATAAAGATTTACCAGCGATTGCCCAGCATACACTGTTAAAGAGCTCCACTGAAGGTCGCCTTAAAGTCAGCCTTGTCAAAGCTGCAAGTTCAGCTCCCAGTACCAAGCCATGGCGAGTTACTCTTAGTTACATTTTCCCAGGCAGTTTCTCTTTCTTTGTATTTGGCTGAAGTTTATACACTTCTGTCTCTGTCTCTCTAAATCCTCATCCATCTGCCTGTTGACTCTATTAAAAAGTATCCCCCCATGCACTATTAGATTTGTCACAGTTTCACAGAGGAGAATCTCAACAGTCAGTATAATGAGAACTTTGTTCTTTCCAAATCTGTCTGCTATGAAGAAATCCTTGACAAACACCTTTCATTTTAAACCACTCTTTATTGTCTGGCTGTCAAATTAAGGTATAACAGTGTCCCTGCTTAGGGGCAGAGTACGGATGACCAAGAATGCCCTGTGTGGTTGCAACTTTGTTCAGCTAGACTAGACTGAATTCTACCAGGCCATGCTCTTAGGGCTTCCAGCATTTCACCATATGTACATGATTAGGCATTAAAAATGTGAATTAGAAATGCGCCAAGGGAGAAGTCTGCTAGTACCCCAGTGACTGAAAATTGGTGACAAATATTAACTTCTTTGCAATCTGTCCATCGACAGGAAAACAGCTAGGTAGACTAGCCATGTAGCCATAAGCAGAACCTCGGCTCATCTCTGAGGTTCTGGCCTCCATTTCCATTTTGTAAGGCAGTGGGGCAGGTAAACTGGTTGAATACTATTCCTTTTTTACCCATATTTCCCTTGATAGAAGTGCTGTCAGAAAGACTGCTATAAGTGGCTAGATGGAGATGCAGCTGTAGCTTTTGCTGAGTTGTGTTGGCAGGTCTGTGCTGATCTCTGTGTCGTGGGAATATACGGGCTGTAATGGGCAGGAGACAGACTGTCTGCTTTTACTTTATGAGAGTATAGAGCATACTTGCCTGCTCTAGAATGTTCATTATTTCTCTATATCTATGGGAAGTTGATTTGTATGATTTGGCACAATCTTTTTGTGTTGGTGCTCTTAAGGATTCCTTAGAAGGCAGACCTAAGGGACAGCTGCTGTTTTCTTCTCATGCACATTTAGAACTAGATCCCTAATGTGAGATGGCAAGACATGCTAATATTTCTGGAGAGTAGCAAACAATTCCAGATTCTTTACTCTTAAGTGCCTGGTGACTGCTATATTCTGGAAAGAGGAGACCAGAAATGGTATCCTCTGTTCTGTTCTTTGTGAAAATACTGATGAAAAGCAGTAAATTAACAGTTCAAATGAAGGAAAGAGATCTGTGGGAGCAATGGAAAAGACAGTGTTACATGAGCTAGAGAAACAGCTCAAGTGATTTTGTGGGAAACCAACCCAGATTGCCATAGCTTGGGCAAAGTGACCCTGATGAGTCATTTGATGAAAGTTCTGAGAAATGAGAAGGATTAGATCTCTGAGAACTTCAAGAGAGGTGAAGCTACATGTTGTCATATAGCTGTAACTATTTCACTGGAGCTAATTTCTTACTTCCTTTACTTTTGCCACTTCATTCCCCCATTTTGAGTATGCTAAGCACATATAGGAAATCTATGTAGTATATTCCAGCAGTGAACATGTCCTATTCATGAAGCTTAAAGGACATGATAACAGAGAAAAGATTTTTGTATTTTCTGAGAAGGAAGTAGGGAGGGGGTAGGAAGGAAAGGAATGAGAAAGAGAAGAAATAAAATTGAAGATGAATAGAGAGAAAATTAAACTGAAACATTGTTACTGAGTAGCATCTTCCGAATTGCTCTTAACCCTTGTGTGAAATTTTAGTAACTCCTCTAGACAAACGCTGATAATTCTTTTCCTCACTTGCAAGCACTATTCTTTGGCAGAAAGGTACATTATTTTTTCTAGTTAGAAGTATAACACATTAGGAGTAGGGGTCCAACTCTGGATTTTGGAAGGAAATTTTTCACTCTATTGAAACAAATCAACTGCAAGATTATAGGGTTAGAAATGTGAGTCCATTCAAGGTTTTTCAGAAATAACTTGTGGCTTCACCCTGTTTGAATTTCTGTATTTATTTCTCTTACATATGGTGTGTGAAAAGACAACAGATATAGGTCTGGAGCACAGACAAGGTACATTGTTTATGGCAGTTGATGGGAAACCGTGAAGTCATTATCCTGAGTGGAGAAGGGCTAAATCTGTTACCAGGCTTTCTGTAGAGTGAAGCTCCCATCTATGGCTACATCAGAGTTCCTCTTGAGCTGTCTGAATACCTAAAAGCCCCAGTAGCAGCAAAATCTATAGGATCAGTTGCCCAAAGCAAATTCTCTGTTGGCTTGTCTAGTAAGTCCATATTTAAGTTGATGACAAGAAGGTATTTGCGCACCACTTCAGCATAGATTTTAGTAGCATGCAGACTGTAGTCTTCCACTTGTTTAAAGTCTCCTTTTATGCAGTGTTGAAAATATCCTTGAAATAAGTATTTTGTTCAATTCTGTTACTACCCCCTGTCCAATTACACTTAGTGTCACAGGACTATAAATTGTTTACAGTCTCATAGTAAAATTTTGGCACAGATATTTATGACACAGGTCTTAATCTTTGTAAATCCCCCAAAATGTCTTCTCCTGTGCCATGTTAAAATAACCACAATCCTTTAGGGTTCTGATGCCTAATAATGGTACTTAGAACAGAGTTTATCTTCAGATAATTAGTTTTTCCTCTTAATTTTCTCTCCTCTATTTCTGATGCATATGTAAGCAAGAGCTTTGTAGTGTCCCTGTAAGCTGTTCCATGTTTGGTATTCAGTTTCATGGGATTCTGGAGAAGGGAAAATGCAGAAAAAAAATGTGTCTTCTAATTTAAGAAATATTCAGCTAATGGTAAGTTATATGTGTTTTGGGTGTTGAGACTTCTCTTACCTGATCCCCTAACTGCCTTGTAGTGGAGTATCCACCTACTTGTGACTTAGCATTTTTTTTCTAGCTTTGTACTGTTCAATCTTCTTCAATTTCCAGTTGCTTTATAGGTTTGCTTGAGCTATATCCCCACTAAAATAACAAGGTAAATGGGCAGGAAAAAAACGGTTTAGGTAAGAACCAAAAGTGAAAAGCAGCAGAGCATTGGGATTTCAAAAAGTCTAAATAGCAGCAAAGAAAACAGCACGTGAGAGATTTCACTTTGTTATCAAGGTTTGTTCCTAAAAGCAGTGGCTATTCTGGAGTTTTCTTGGCTTCAGCTCCTACAGTGTGCAGAGCTGAGGAGACGTTATCATTACACAGGGGAAGTTCTCTCAGTACTTCTTTGGATCTTGCATACTGATGGGTCATATCACCTAAACTCCTTGGTATCCTGGAATCTTCTCATTCAATTAACTTACAAAAATTCCTACTCTTCAGAAACAGCCATATATAAGCTGCAGTCTTCTCTGGCTTCAAAGTGACACCACTAGAGTTTGTTTGTGTACATTTGAGTATAAGCTCTCATCTTTCCATATGTAGTGACTCCCAGTCAGACTTATTCAGGATATGTTAAAGGGGAATACTGGGGCATATGTGTTGCAACCTGGTTCCAGGTTGCAGTTTTGCAGTTTTCTCAAACAACCCTGCACTGAGGGATCACCAGCTTTTGCCTGCACTCATGATGTACAGTACATTAATCGTGCCCTCCCTAATTCCTGCTTCAAGATAAATCTCTTGCGCTCTCATTATTTGGCTAATTGCTGTAGATTATATGGCAGTCAGTTGCTCTTTGGCAGGGAAAGATTAATGGAGGACATTTCCTTTGTTTTGATTTCATTTGCTAATTGCTGTATGGAGAGGTGGCTATGTTAATTCATCCTCTCTCCCTGTTAGATAGCAGGGTTTTGTTTAGCATGTGCTGGGAGAGGAGTAGGTTGACAGGAATCCTAAATGTTTCTTTGTCTTGCTCTGTGGATTTGGCAGGGGGAGGTTTTCAGGCAGTAGGCCGGTTTAGCAGTTCATAGACCAAGTGCTCATATTCTTACATGCTTTTTGTATGTTTCCAGGCATAGGAAGTGCTAATTATGCGTGCTCATATTGAGGAATAAAATTTTTTCTGCAGTTTTTCTGGGGGCTGAATCATCCATTCGTTAGTCTCTCTGTACTTCTATCAGACTCGTGGCAGAAAGTCAGAACCCCACTGAAAAGCCCATGCTTTTTAATTGAGCATGTACACCACCAGTCTGGCCCCTGGCAAGATGTGAAGTCAGAGCCTGTGAGCAGCTAAGCATCCAGGAACTGAGTGTTGTTACTAGCTCTGTTTTTATTAGGTAATTTGAAAAACAACTGTCACCAAATGTACAGTTCTCTCGGCTTTAGGTAGATACAGAAATCTGAGGGAAGTGGACAGATAATTGAGCCATTCACACTTGTTAGCCAGAAAGGAGTCCAAGCCAGTCACTGGTGACTGAAAATTGCTGCCATCTGTTGCCTGTTCTCTGGCTTTTGCAAAGTGTCTGGATATTCCTCTTTCCTGCTGAGACAGATGTTTCCCACTGCACATCAGCAGTCTGGGATTTGTACTAATTGCCCTTTTCCATTGACAGCCATGAAAAAATCCACCCTCACCATAGCAGAGAGGCCTCAGAACAGAGGAGTAACATCTGAAAGGCATAGTTGAGAGGAATCTGCCCAGTGCCTTCTATAATTTAATTGTTCTGTGAATAAATGAGACACCTCAGTCTCCAGAGTTATCAACTTGACAATTTTTACTAGAACAAAATTCTTTTGATTCAGTGGCTGCAGCAATTAATTTAAGGATCCAGAAATAAAGTCTTTATTATAAAAGACTGCCAATCTTTCTACCAAGAGGGCTATCAGCCTGTCCTCTTAGTTTGAGGAAGATGAAGAATCAGGCTATCTTTATGTCTGGTTGCTTCAAAGATCTTTAAATAGAGCACAGAATTAACCATGGATAGTCATAGAAATAATTGTGCTAAACTGTTTATATTTTTGATTTTTTTTTTTTTTTTGTAGCAAAATGGATGGACAGGGTTTAGTTATCTTGGATTTATGAACTCTAATTATTATTATTTTTTAAATTCCTGCAGAAGCCTATCTGTTTTCACTTTATGAGAGTATAGAGCACACCTACCTGCTCTAGACTGTTCATTATTTTTCTATTGCTATGAGAACATCTTTTCTCTTTGATAAATGCTTCAGAAGGAAATGTTTTGGAACCTCTCACAATTTTGTTGCTCTGCTGTTACTGCTATTGTTTCAACATAGGCTTCCTGCGCTAAGTCACCAGCTGTTTCTCCTGTGCCTGCATTTCTTTTTGCATTGTTTTAAACTTTCTCCCCATGGCCATGAGCTTAGTCTACAGTGGATCTTCTTGGCTGAGCAGTAAAATTCCACCTCCTACCATGTCCATATTTCAAATAACCATGTAATGTCATATGTGATCTTGGATATCCCTGGATTACAAGCTCTCCACACATTTCCTTGATCTTCTTTAAAGATACCGTAATTTAGTGTTGTCAGAGTGCATCCTGTATACAAGAGCTGTCAAAATTGCTTTGTGTACATCTTCAAACGGTATTTTATGTCTCCTAAGAGGATGCTGATTTCAAGAGGCTGCCAGGAGGTTTTAAGATGCTGCCTTGTTTCGAGTCTCTCAGAAGATGGCTGGACAGGTTCAACTCTGCTTTGTTATAAATGATTCCATTTGGAGCACTTGGAACTCCTCTCATGTCAGGTTAGCAAACTTCTACCCCAAGCAGGACCCTTAGTATAAGGTATTCATTGCCTGGAATGTGGAATGTGGTCTTCAGGAATCTCTTCATAGCTACTGAGAGCTTTAGAATGTACTGCTCATGATCTAGCAGTGAAAGGTGCTTAGTTTTGCCATGTGTCACTGTTACAGTGTTTCTGTAATTGTGGGTGAGGGTGGTGGAAACATTACAGGACATTTCATGTTAGAAATTGGTTTGAGATAGGCTGTGACTAAGAGTGTTTTACAGTAGGTGTCTGAGAGAAGGCCCACTATGAACTAAGTCATGTGGAAATGATTCCAAGGCACTTAATGTATTTTGCAATTCGTAGTACTTATCATCCGTGGCTCTCAAAGCTCTTTCAAGAAAGGTTAATGCTGTGAGAAGTCTTTAACACAGAGGCTATTGTTTTGCATGCAATAAGCTCACAAAATCACAGAGTAGGATGTTGTATAGGGCAAGGTGACTGGAAAATCCAGAGAGGAAAGTTGTTTAGGAAACAATCATCAGCTCCTCAGATGATAAAACAGCCCATAAAAACATAGGGTATTCATTGCTCTAAGTAAACTATCAGAACTTGTCTAAGGAGTCCTAGCTCTTAATTCATATCTAAATTCTGGCTATTGCTCCCTGCTGTGAACCATTAAAGAAAGAGTTGCAATGCTGGATAGAGGGGCACTGTTCAATATGAGGGAACAACAGCATCAGCAGATGAGGACCTTTCCAACCCTAAGTGATTAAATAATCAGAGGCCTGTAAGAACTCTCATGGCACTAGGAACGGACAGCAATGCTATCATGATACTGAAGCCATGAAGCCTAGAGTAGCTATGCCTTTGCTGCCTTGAAACAGCAAAGAAAAAAATGTGTTACAGTGACCTAAGATGTCAGCTAGAAGTGGCCTTTTTTGTGCATATGTCAGTGCATTTGAACATTGAACTGAGATTATAAATTTTTTAGTGGACATGAAGGTTGCTACTGGAAACAAGGACTTGCATACACCATTCATTTGGAAAACAGTTCTTGGTGAAAAATCATTAGGAGCAAACTCAGTGGGAGAGTGGAAATTAATTTCGTAGGCCATAGAATTAAAAACAATCGTGCTAAGTACTGGGATCAGTCCCTTGCAGTTTCTGATAAACCTGAGAGCTGTGTAGAGGGAAGGGGGTTAGGACATTTAGTCACATGTCTCTACTACTTTGCCAGCTGTTGTTAGTTCTAGTAATAACTGATTCTTCAGGGTGACTTTCCTGATCTCCTAATCTTTTAATTAGCAGGAACTGATAACAAGGAGGTGACCTCTATAGGCAGGGCAATGGAAACTATATTGAATCCCAAACAGAGAGGAGACTTACACTATTTTACAGTTGAATACTATTATTTAAGACATTTTGCCATACTGCAATATTGTTCAGAATGTAGCATTTCCTCTCTTAAAATAAATTAAACACAGGTGGAGGACACTAAAGTGTGCACCTTTGAAACTCACCTAATGTGTTATTAATGCATTGCTAAAGGAACAGAGAATAATAACCCCTGCATAGCCGCACTGCGCAGCCATTTTATTTATGCCCTAAATTGGAGAAATACCATCAGTAGCAATAGAGGCATGGGGTTGCCATGATCCATCAGGCTCTTGACAGAGTCTGCTAAGTCCATTGAATGTCTGGACTTTGTCTGCCTTCCTTCTTGATTTTGTGCTAAAATTTGCCTATTTCTTTCATGTAGAGGTGACTCCCAGTAGTTGTAGTAGTAGTAGTCACTGGCATCTAAGCATATGCTTTTGATAAAACTGATGCTCATTAACTAAAAATGATAATCCATCTCAACCATAATGCTCTGTACTGTCTCATCTTCCAAGCTTGCTTGGTAATAACTTGTCTGATAGAAATGGAAGGCTCATTCTCCTGTTGCTTGGCCCTTCGGATAGTCAGAAGATATCTACAGAATTTGCATTGTCTTGTTTTAATTGTGATGGATCATGAGTATTTACTTTCTCTCCAACTGTGCAATCACTGTGATAAGCCTATATCAAATGGTCTGCTCTGCTGTTCCCCAGAGGTGTCAGTCTGCTTAAGAGTGGGGGCTTCCTTTATTCAGTGTGTGCCGTGTAAGTCTTTGAGGTTTCTCTAGTGTTATATCCTCAGCCTACTGACAGCACAGAGGCTCTTCCCAAGTCAAAGAGTCCAGAGAAATTGGTACCTGCTGTCTGATGCAGAGGTCAGATTCTTGCAGATCTTTGTAAACTAGCAACCTTATAAAGCAGGGACAAACTGATATTCTCGCAATAAGGAAGGTGGCCTATCCCTTTCACACCAGTGGGGAATATGCTGCTATATACTTATCGAGCCATGCTACTTCATCTCCAAGAGAACATAACAGAAAGGGATGTATTTTTCACACTTTTTATTTTTCCTCTTTGAAAAGAATAAGAAAAATCTGGGCAAGGAAATGTAGAAATTATCATCAGCATATGTTTCTAACTCTCAGGTATGTGATGGGTATTTCAGGCAGTTTTCTCCTCACTGAGGAGAGACCAAAGGGCAGGTATGGGGTCATGTGAAATCATTTTACTTCCCTAGCAGTGGTGCTACAGCTACAGGTTTGATTAACATGGCTACATGCGGCTGTTGTACAGCTGTTTAGTACACACCACGTCTCACCAGCTGCTTCCTGGTTCCTGAGGCTTGGTACTACCTGTGCCTTGTAAGGCCAGATTTGGAGAATGTATGGAAAGCTCCTTTGTGTTATAGTACTGTGCCTTCCAAACTGAGTTGGCCTTGGGTAGGCAGAAGACAGAAAAGGGGCTTGGTGGCAGGATGTGGAGGATGCCAGGTTGTCTTGGAGTTTTGAAATGGATCTATGCTTTGCTGCCATTTCTATCAACCTGTGTTTAAACAACTTTTAAAGTTGTGTTTCCTGCTTATTTTTAGAAGAGGAAGCTAGTTGGGTTATACACGTCCAGTGAGATGGAAATATGTGTGTTACTTATTCTTTTGATTTACTTACCCATGCAGAGGTGAAACCACAGGAATGAGCCATGACCACATGGGTCCAGTCACTACAGATCCACAGAAGATATTGACCCTTACCCTGATGCTGTTATAGTTTATATGCAACTGAATTGATTTCTATGAGAAAAGGATGATTTGTCACATAGTGTTTGAAACACTTAAAGATTCTATCAGCTTTGTAAAAATATATGCAATTATCAGTGGAGAATATGATGCCTGGCTGTGTAACACCCTGGGTGATTACTAGGGCTTGACTGTGAGAAATGATTTAGACCGTGGTAGTGCAGTCTGAAATTCTGAAGGGAGCATAAGCAAAGCAGTTCCATAATTCCCCACAGTTACAGAAGGAATGCCATTAAAAAATTAACTTTGTTGCAATATTAAATTTTAAATGCAGAATGCAATGAGGCAGTGTCCCTAACAGAGGCCAGAAAGGTCATATCCATTGATGCCAGAAAGGTCATATCCATTGATTTTTATTTTTCTTCATGGGATGATGCCATCTGAGAATAATGTCATGTCCTAAGTTGAATTCTGAAATAGGGAGTTTGCAAGTGCATTTAATCAATCTATAATTATTGACTTGGCTTCAGATAGGAAAGTATGGTCAGTGAAATGACAGGCTGGCTATACTTTCTCTTCTCCTCTCAGGACCTAAGGAGAGGCCATGATAACCCAAGATCGTTGCTTGGATCTGTCCCAAGAAGGCTTTTTGCAGTGACTGCTCTAGCTTCAATAATTCCTGCATTGTAATATGGGAGAAAACCCCCTGATTTCTTGTTGTCATACATGTTCTGTTCACTTGCTTGAACCCTTGGAGAGAAAATTCCTCCAATACAGCAACTGGCAGGTGTCCAAAGTGGATTATAGCCAGAACCACTACCCCAAGAGAGTACCTGTTCTTTCTGGGAAACAGCAAATGCACATCAATCAGAAAAGCACACACTAAAGGCATCCCATAAAGTGTTAGTAGACCTGACCATAGATGTAGCTTTCTGGCCTTGCAACAAATTTAACTATATTAAGTAGGAAAATTATATCCCCACCCAGTAGATTCTGATGATGTCTCGTTGGTCCTCTTCTTCTGGTCTTCTTGGTGGTTGCAGACTGCATCTGTCAAATGATGGGGGGAAGGAGTCCACACAACTCCTGTTTCATGGGGTTTATATTGTGTGGAAGCTAAGTGGAAACGCCCCCTGTACCTCCCCTGATGATGTAATAGTGGATCACGGGACATTTCATGAGTCTTTGACACCTTCCCAGATGTTGCAACTGTCTTTTACTTCAGCATAGTTGAATCAATCATGGCTCATTATGGTCCATCATGCGAGATGAATAGCTCAGGCTTGGTGTGAATAAGAAGGACTTTCCCACCTTGCAGGATTTGCCTCTACAGCCTTTTCTCTTATCTGGAAATCCAGTTTGTAGCTTCAGGTATGCATGCCCTTTTGCACCTGGGATAGTTGGACAATAGTACCACCTTATCTTATCTCAGGGTCCTCTCCCAGTCAAGATTCATAGGCATATCTAGGGATGGATGGCCTTCAGTTAACGAGCAGCTGTTTCTTTGCAGTTTGTTACAGTGGACAAAAGTTTTTTGGTGATCTTAACAATGTTTCAGCCCTTAACCATTTCAGTATCTCACAGCACTTTAAGCCAAAAATGAAGAAAGAGTTCCTGAAACATGTAGTGAAAAGATGAGTCTTGCAAACATGCAGAATTGGCGTAAAGAGTGGGAGGAAAATAAACCCACTTATACTGTAGGAAAGTCATAAGGGAAAGGAATAGTAGATTCTTCAGCAGATTAGAAAGATGATATGAACTAAGGATATCGCTATATCTTTTTCAACTCACATGGACAAAACGTCAAAGAGAAAAGACTAAATATATGAGAACAGCTTTCACAAAAGACACGGAAGAGCTCCCAGTAATCAATGCAATTGCTAATAAAGTAGCACAAACAAATGCATTTAGGCTTTTATTAAACATCAGCTTGTGTTTGCACCTAGACAATATGGACAAAAGGATCCCTAGGTGAAGAATCTGGGGTCTGCGGTAAAGTGAAATAGCTCCAGTTAGATATTCTGAGTGTCTCTTTCTACGGAGCAGTCATCTTCAAACTGTTTTGATCCAATATCCTTATCAGAAAAAAAAATTTTGAGCATGCTTGACCAAGCCTGGCCCCCTTGGAGTCAGTTTTTGAATCTGCTATGCTCTGAAGGATTTGACTGATTTTCTGAGCTGATGCATACTCCTTGCTTCGGCTGGATGAAATCTAGGATGGGCCACTCTCTGCTGGAGACACCATAAGACCTAGGGAGGCTCTAGGGAACAAGACAATTTTCAGAGAAAATTCAACTTTCAGTGCTTAGATGCTCACTACTTTAATTGATTATGAAAGCCCCCTGCATTTGTTAAGGGTGGATATTTGATAAGAAGTGTTTTCACTGTTCTTGGAGTCTATGGAGAAATGAAAATTATTTAGTCTAACAGATAACAGTTTAGACACAAAAATAACCATTTTTTGAAAGTAGTATTTCCATCTGGTTGTAAATGAGGTATCAAACCTTTCATTAGAATACTATTTGTGACCTAAAATATTAAATCGTGATCTGAGAAAGATCAGCATTCAGTTGACTGTTAAAGGTTTGACAGTTTAGGATAGAGAATGAAGAAATTTTTGGAAGCTGGAAGTCCTTATCTATGGTTCTAGTCTTAGAAGTGTATAATTTATAATTTTTCAATATGATTTGAAAAATGCACTACTTCGTGGTTTTTTTCTGTTTAATCAAAGTCATGCCTTTTTGAGTTGTGTGGTGGTATTTTTAATATTTATCAATAACATGATTTCATTTTAACTGCCAGCTATGTGAAAAGTGCATCTAAGTGATTTCAAGGAATCCTTTTTAGCTGTAGCAATCTGTGAAATCAGCCTGTCAGGTAGTAGAATTTTACTTTCCAACGTGTTTACATGCATAGACTTAAGGCAGAAAAGTATTTCCTTGTCTTTCCTGTGTGCCAGGGATCAGGAAGGATGTTCATACTTACTAAAAATTCTCAGTTGTCTGGAGTAAAGAAAGGAAATGGGCTCTGTATTTTTTTTTCTTTTTACTATATTTTCTCACTGTTGAGCAACATGTAACTCCAGGAAGATTAATGTAATCCATCACATTCATTCTCATGTTCTTTGGATTAACAAATTTAGCTAAAATCCAATTTCTTAGTCCAATTTTATTTCAACTCCAGGAATTTGCAAGGTTATACGGCTTCATATTACTGAGGAACAGGAAATGTGATCTTTAATCTCTTTTAATCTTGTCATGGAATTTTACATTTTAAATTTTGATGGTAATACTAATTTTATTTTGGTGTTCACCATTGCCTTTTTTTTTTTTTTTTTTTGAAATACATACATACTGGTATGCCAAATATGATAGTATTCCTGACTGGGAGGATATACTATACCTGTACTAGTCTGAGTCAAGCAATAATGTGGTTTAATGTGCACACATTTAGGATCCTAATTTTTGCATTTTATTATACTAGAAAATCATGGGCTCATTTTTATCAGAAGATTAATTTGTGTCAAGATCTAATTGGATTGAAATCGGAATTCAATTATGATGCACAAATAGCTTTAATTTTTTTTATTAGTTATCTATCCAGACTGTTGGTGGTAGTTTTACTTAAAGCTTAAGAAAATATTTTTTACTGAAAACTGAGTATTAAAAATCCACCTATACTTAGGGAATGGAACAGATTGTTTGTTCATGTCTTTCAGTATTTTAAACTTGCTTAATTTACATTCTCACACTTTATTTTTCTTAATGTTTTGTAAAATAACAATGAGCTTTCCTGGTTTTTCAGCTCCCAGTTGATTTCTCAGCTTTCAGTGCACAAGTCTTTGAACTGAACTAGTTTAATAAACCAAAATGTCTCCCTGTACTGAGAAAAAAGACTCCTGTTGTCAAAATAAGGTTCCTGTTTTAACAAGCCATGAATCTAGAAGTTTGGACCATGGGTTATATAGATTTAGTGGTTTGATATAAAGTGCCAACTGAAATCTGTACTACTTGATCTTTTCAAGTAGAATTTTAAACAGATTATTTAAAGAAAAAAAAACAACACCCAAAGAGAATATGCTTCTGCACTCCAGCTGCTCTGGTTTAGAGTCCAACCTAAGTTTAAACTACCTATATTGGTGTCTATTTCTACATGTCCTCTGACAGCAGCACTCGCTATTGACTGATGAAAGAAGCAGGTACTGAGTAGGTTGCATGTATACATATTATTCTGAAAACAGTAAAAATGTAATCTCCATCACACTATTGCTGGAAGTTATGTGTTCATAATTTCATTATATTCTTTCTGTCTGAGAAGCTAATTCTAGTTTGTTTCTTTCCCCTCCCTTGTAGAGCATGAGAATAGACTTAGGAAACCCATTGCACATTAAAAGTCTTGATTTGGTAAAAAATTAGATTAGAATTAGTGTGCAGGGATTAAGGTAATAAATGGTACAAATCCTGCAGACCCCTGACTTGTAAAACCAGCCCAGGACTGACCACTTCAGTGTCTCTTCAGCTATTCATAAAGAAGATTAAACTGGTTCATACCAAGGGAGAGGGCCTGTTCAGGTTTTCTTAAAGTGCAGCCTGCATTCTTCTGTGCTATTCATCACCTGCCAGGTCATCCTCTTGCATGGTCATAAAACTATTAACTGAATCTAGCTTTTTTTCCTGTCTCTTCCTAAATCTGTACTGCCAAACAGTTAATAGCAGGACCCAGCAGTGAATAGTCATGGAGTAATCCCAGCAGATGGATGGCTGTCTCTCTGCTTCACAGTGAAATGTCTGTACTCCTGAACAAGGAGTGCCTGCATTGTACTGTGAGCCCCCTCTTCCTTCCTTCTGTGCTCCACTTTTGTCCAGAGATCCTTGCTGCTTCCAGGCTGGGTACCCCCAGTGAGTATATAACACCAGTGTCCTTTTTTTTTTTTCCTCTTCCTTTTTTCCTCTTTGAATTCTCTGATTTAATGCCTGGAGCTCTTTTCAGTCAGCTATTCAGTCAGCTGCTTTCCCCTTAAGTTTTTCCCGTAGGTGTGTTTAAAGAGTGATTTGAAGGAAATTAGGCTGGTGAGTCTTGTTCTTTTTATGATGAATAAATGCCTACCATTCACGAAGAAGTGTTCTCCCCTCTCTCCCCACTCCCTGGGAAAAAGATTGCATCCTCAGCTATGATTCCTAGCAGAGGGCCTTTCGGAGAGGTCGAAAAGAGAGGGGAGCTTTCACCATCCTTCTTAACAGAGTTGTTGAAGCCCTTTCTCCTAAACAGGAAAAAACTCTTTATCGCCTTTTTTACTCTCGCCTGCGCTTAGAGCAAAGTTAGAGCTCTGTGCCTCTGCTCCCGACGAGAAGCGGGAGGGAGCTCTCCCTTTCCCTGCAGCGCCTCGGGGAGGGTTTCCACGCGGCAGCTCCCGAGGCTGCTCCTGCCGTTCTGCCGCTGGCCGCGGGGCGGCGCCGCAACACCACGGTTGGCGCCGCGGGGTGGCGGCGGGAAGGGGTGGGGGGTTTGCCCTTGGAGGGAGCTCCGCGCACCCTGCCGAGAGCCGGCTGGGAGGCAGGGCTGGCGGAGGGAGCTCCGCCAGCTGCTCATGGCTCAGCCGCTGGGCTTTGACCGCTCCCTGGGACTGCAGTCCCACGGCTGCCCGCGCTTCGCTGCTCTGCTCCCTGCGGTGTCGAGCCCGGGCTAAGGGAATGCTGCGAGCTCCAGCTGCAGCCCTGCGTTTGTACTGGGTTACTTACCCGGCGGCCGAGAGGAGAGAAGCTGAATGGGACAGCGTGTCTTCCCTCGGAAGTTTGTCAATTTGCCCCACACAGTACTCGGGCACTGCCCTCATCACCACCATCCCGCAGGATACCGCTGCCTCCTGCCAACCTCTTCTGTGCGTTTGTGTTGCCGTACCGCATTTCAAAATTCCTCAGAAATCTGGAAGAGCTTTTCAAAGTCACATCTTAAAACAATCTTCCTTTTCATCTGACAATAGCAGCCACTCAATGAAGGTCAATCCAGGCTTCCAAGGGGTTGAAACAACTGAACTATTTCATGTCACTCATGGCACAGACTCATTGACTGGTTGCTGATACACGTCTGGCCTGTATCACTCCTGTAGCTCTACATTTGAGAGAGCCTGATTCTGCACTGTGTCTGAATGTAACAGAATGTGTTTGAATGTTGGCTACTCTGGGGACCATTGCACGCTGAAATGTGCAGTGGAGACCTTTGAAAACTACTGTCTTGTAATTTCCCTCCATTAAAGGCCACCATTTTGCTAAACAGAGTGCCTGCTGCCATCAGCTTAGTGTACAGTAGCCAGCTCAGTGGCGAGGCAGGAGGAGATACTGATGGATGGTCATGTTAGGCAAGGTGTCAAGGGAATCCTTGATTACAGTTTGATCCTTTAGCTGTGTAACTGAGGTAGGGAATTGATCAGGCCTTCACACTTGACGGAGGTTATCTAGAAGATAAGCTAACATAAAATGTATTGATAAAAAGTCTTTCCATTGCACAAAAAATTCGGGGTGCTCAGGCTCCCCAGCTGGTGCTCTGTCTCCAGTGACATTGACCAGAGAGTGCAGCTCAGAACATTGTGTTCCTGCTTGTGCTGATGAATGGGCTGAGCTCAGAGCCAGCTTTAGCCCAGTGTACTCCTTGCCTCCTCAGACCTGAGCTGCTCCGTGAATCATGAGTGAGTATGGAGGCACTTAGGAACAAACACATCCCTGGACACTAGTGGAGAGCATGAAAAATAGATGGCATGTTAGTGAGAAAGCAGCTTGTAATTGTGGGAGTTTCTGTACTGAAAAGCATGTACTCATGGGTACTGACAGAGAAGCTGATACTCAAGCAAGGTTGTGAGTGCCTTCCTGTACCTTGTCAAAGTAGCCCTGTCTGCTCTATGTCTTGCTTTCTGCCTCAGTGGAAGTTTTAGTTCCCAAACTCTTGCTGTACAGCCATATAGTCATAGATGGGCATGGAAATGCTGAGTATTCAGTTGCAAAAGAGTAGCAAAATTCCTTCATCTCTTGAAACTGTCAAAAGCTGCAGAGACTACAGAACTGAGAAGCAGGAAGGGCAGTTTGTGGCTTCAATCGTCCTACAGAAGCTATCTCATGACACCAATTTTCATAGTTTTGAGGACCTCCCCTTAGATGAGTAAATTGAGAAACATTGTGAGAGGTTGGAGTCCAGAGTATAGGTCTCTATTCAAGGGATAAATCTCGCAGGAAACTCTTTTGCTGCCTGGTGCATGAATCCTGATACCCTCCAGTCCTGTAGTATCTTCTCAGAGCCCCCCAAAGTACTTAGCTATATTTTTAAAGTCTCACTGTCCTACAAGTTGGCTCAGAGTCTAAAGCCCTGACTGACTGATGGGGGCCGCAAGGCGTAGAACTGGGTTACATGATTGTTACAAGGTCATACTAGTTTATCAGCTCCCGTTTGCTGGCTTAAAACTTTAAAGGTTTTACAGAGCTTCAGAGCTTAAATCCCTTTTCAATTCTCTCGCTCTGTGATTTTTGCCTTTTTAAAAAATTTATTTATTTATTTATTTATTTAATGTAAACCAATTAAATCTCCTCTGGCAGGCTTCTCTGTAGAAAATCTAACTCATGATGGGAAAAGACTTGCAAAGCTGTACATGCTAGACAAAAATCCTGCTGAGTCGTGTGTAGTTTATTTAACCTCTGCAGAACCTGACACATGCGAAAAATATTTTTGCCCTAAATCTGAAAAGATATACCACGTGAAAAAATGTACCACATGAGGATCCATAGGCCTTTCCAAAAGTCTATTGGTTACCGTTAGTTACCACAAGTGAGTGTTAAACAACATTTAAAGTGAGAAAATCGTTTTAAATCAATAAATTATGGGTCTTAAAAAATCTCTGAATTACTGATACTAGCTTTTGTTCCATTTGGCCATTTCTTCACTCTTTCAAGGACTGTGAGATCACCTGGAGAAGATTCACCCTGGATAGGGAGGACAGCTAGGAGGGCTGTAATTTCTTATTGGTATTGCGTGATGGTGACTACATCACTTCACATCTCCTCTTCTGCACTTTTCCAATTCCCAGCCATGCTGTGACTGTATCCTGCCCTGCCTTTGTACACCAAAAGTCAAAAAAGAACAGGGGAGTAATGGAAAATCTGATATGGAAGTCAGTTGCTAAAGAATAGGGATATAATTAATGCCAGTCAACATAATTTTATGGAAACTAGGTCTTGTCAAACACACTTGATCTCGATAATGTAGTCTCAAAGAATGGATTGTTAAAGGCAATTGTATAGATGTGATGTACTTATACTTTCATAAAGCATTTGACTGAGTACTGCATGATAGTCTAGCTAAAATTTTAGTATTACACGATATCAGTAAAGTGCCTGTTAAATGGATTAGGAACTGGTTAGTGAAGAGAGCTCAAAGGCATCATTTGTGGGAAGTATCACTGAATGAGAGTGTGTCCAGGGGATTTGGCAAGAGCTGATATCAAGTTCACTCTATTCAACAGGTTTGTCCATGATTTGGAAGTAACTATAAACCATAGCTGAGTGTTAAGTTTTGCAATGTCACAAGATAGCATAATAAATAATGGGAAAAAACTATAATATAAAGTGATTAGCATCACAAGGAAAGGTAATTATAACAAAATATGTATTAGCAGTCATGTTCACAGTAATACACTTGGGAACAAGTACTGTGTCTTTCAGTCCTCCATTCTGTAGCTTTATATTGAAAAAAGCTATAGCATTCCTTAGAGTTGACCACATGATTAGGAAGTGGGAGTGATTTTTAAGTTACATATAATGCATTGACAGACTGCTAGCAGAATACAGCATGTAGCTCTAGTACAGAGTTTTCAAAGGAAGATAGAAAAACCGAAGAGAGCAAAGCAGAGGAACTGAGATGACTTGGAATGAAAAACAGAGCTCAATTAATTTAGTTTTAAAAGCACTGAGAATGATAGTGCAGAAGTACCTTAATGGAGAGAAAAATGCCGAGTGCTCTTTTTTTCCCCACCAGGATCAGAGGACCCTTTCATGACAACAGGAACCAAAATCTGGAAGCTAGAACAGTTTATATTAAAACTGATAGAGTAGTTTATATTAAAAATAAGATAGATTTCTTCCAATAGAAGAAAGATCTAATACTGGAAAGACTAGCAAGGATGCTTTTTGTTTTGTACATTCTCAGCATCTACCCAGTGACTTAACAAAAGAATTGTTTTAACTCATTATTGTTGTGCTCAAAATGTAATTTTGTAGTTTGAAATATAAAGGAGGCCATCCACATGGTCTTCCTGCCCTTAGTTATGACTCTGTGAAGTGAACAAAATGCTAAATAGCTTCCTTTTGACTAAGCGTCATCTTTGTCCTTGCATCATATGAGGTCATATGCAGCCCTGCTGAGTCTCACTGTGCCAGTATTCAAAAAGAATAAACCACATGACCAGATGATGTATTGTGTATATGTATACACTCTCTCTTAATATATGTCTATACCTTGCAAGAACCCATCTTTCTTCTTGTGCTCCCAAGACACGAGTGTGTTTATAGCCATGAGAAAAAGCCTTTTGTTAACAGCTTATGCTGCATTTCCAACCTGCACCTTCAGTCAGCTTGCCAAGTCAGGCAGCCTGTTGTATTTCATTCTCATTTTCTGGCCCCTCAACCTACACCTAGAGCTCCTGACTTTGCTCGGTCCATACTGCACTAGATCCCTCTTCCTCAACCTAGAATGTAGGTAGGCTATTTCTGGCCATCTTTACTGGAGGAGTCAATATGGGAAGCTGTGGAAAATGAAAAGGGCACTAAGGAAGTCTCAGTAGGGTGAAGTAAGAAAAAGCTCTGCTATGTCCCTTTTCTTTGCACCTCTGAGTTTGCAGATCCAGGGGAGGAGAAATGTTGGAAAAAGGCCTTGACAAAAACTAATGGGCAAAGATGGGGAACAGCCAAGCAGGCAAAAGAAGATATGAGATAGAGGCAGCAGAAAGAACATTATGAGGAGGATGAGGGGAGATCTTTATAGTAAGGTTTCTTATTAGAAGATTTCAGGTGAATAAGCAAATTTTTTTGAAGCCTAAGGTACTGTTTTGGAAACCCAAAGGCTTATGTGTCCCTCTCATGAAAGAACTGCAGCACCGTCTTGTTTCTTTCTCATAATGGACATGGGTTTATGTCCTCTCCTCCTGTTTTGTGCCTCCAGTGGAGCTGGATTCACTGAGCTAAGGCAACAATCCATCCTGTTGTAAATACTCGTGCTGCATTCCTGGCAGTACCCCTGCATTCCCACAGTGGTTGTGGCCAGGGTCAGTGACCCTTGCAACAGCTGTGTGTCCTTTACCCTTGCCTTCTTTCTCTGTAATGGCACTGCCACTGATTTAATAGCATTAATGTTTAAGCCTTTCTCAGATCATTCTACTTCCATTGGCCCTCCTCTTTTATCTTAATTTGGCTGGAAGAAATGGCAGCTTTTCTTGCTGCTTGCTAATGAACCTGCCTTGGGAAACTTTGCAGTTGGCAAGGAAAGCAATGTGTCTGTGGCAGAAAGCAAAGCCTGCCAGAGTCTCTGTGGACCTAGACTTTTTCTCAGATATGTTTCATTTTCTCAACTGAAATTGCTTATTTTATGAGTTATATTTTTTCTGTTCCACTGGTGATTAAGTCAGCACTCTGTGAAGTTTCATCAGAGGAAAGAAAAATATCTGACTTGTAAGATAGACAATATCCAGGTGGTCAGGATTCTTATGTGGGATACTGCAAACATTTACTGTAGCAAATCTGAGCGGGACTTTTCCACAGGCTAGTGCAATAGCAGCTGTAGGACTGAGCCCTTGCCAAAGAAGCACTTACTAATTCACACAGAGTGAAAAAGTTCTAACAGGGAAGACTGTTCCCAGAAAAAGAAATTACACCATTCAAAGCATTTTGCTATGCTGGGGAAGAACCAAGGTCAAGTTTCAGGTCCAGAAAATTAGACCAGGAACTTGAGCCCAAATCCCTTATATCCCACGTAGGTCTCTTTCTATGCACAGGCTTCAATGCAAATTAGGGAGCCTTCTCAAGGTTTCCTCAAGACAGTGAATTCCTGTAAAACATGTATATTCAACAAATTGAGTAATTCCCAACAAGCTGCTTATGCCAAAGACAGAAATTAAAAAACAAACCATAAGCAGTTCCATAGATTAGGTGCTGACAAGTAGGTAGAACGGGAGATGTTCGGGTGATAATTAGACAGTTGATGAAACATGGGCAGACTTGTGGCAACTGCTTAACTCATGTCTCTCTTTTGACTTCTTACAACTGTCTTCTGTGTTTGGGCTGCAGCATGTGGCAAATGAACAAATTTTCCTTGCAGTCATAGGAAAGATTGGCAGGTTGGCATCATTGCCTTCTGAATGCAGTGTATGCCTGTAAAATGCCACACTCCCTTTCTGTTTTCCTGTTTCCTTTCTGTGTGTAGGAGTAGAATACAGCTGTGATTTGATGTGTGGTCCTTTCATGTGCAGTCATGAACTTTGGGATTTTGGCCTGTATGGAAACAAGTCCTACCATTACATTTGCTCTACTTTTCCTGTAGAGACATTGTTTTCGAGCAGTTCCTAGGGCCGTTTGTTTCAGATCCCTGGCTGCTTCCCCTCTCTGCCCACTTGGACCAGGGTTGCTAATCAGTGTTATCAAAAGATGTCTGAGTAGATCTTTAATTTACCACTTTACACTTCCTAGAATTATTGTTGTGCTTGCTTTTAACTGGAAGGATTTGTTTCTTCCAGACACTTGGTATTGCTTCATGTAATGCAAGGTCACTTCTACAACACTGATTTTCATCCAACTCCTCTACTGCTTGTAAAGCATTCTTGAATAACTGCTTGGGCTTTGGAGCGAGTTAGTCCCAGTCTATTGCCAGTGGACATCTGGATCAAAGTCATGGCTGGCACTGACCAGCCCCCTTGACAGTAGTCTTGGCAAAGAACTCAGGGCTTTGAACAGACCATTACATAATTAGAATCTACTGCAGTCACTTACAATGAAAGACCCTAAAGAAATGGATGCAGGAGGTCCTCTTGCGATCCTAGAAGTAATAACTCCAAAGGAGTAAAATAAGTTCTGAAAATGTTTCCTTTTCTCTGACCCCTGAGTGTGTTGTAAGGTTCTGCTGAGTTTCCTGATCGACTGCTCTGTACTTCTTGGTGGGACATGCAAACCAGGAGGTTTATAGGAGATAGGCTTGGATCTTTCTGGGGCTTGTTCGTCATATAATGGTTAAATGTTTCTCCTGCACAGTCTTCTATTGCTAGTTGAGGAATCAGAGAGAGTATAACTGTAAAGTTTAAGCTGAAATTTAAGATCTCGTTTTTCTGTTCTTCAGGCTGAGCACAAAGAAGTGGAGAGGTTTATGTCTGAAAATCTGACATTGAAGTTGTTTTTCTAGGGAAACAAAGGGGGTAGGAATTGATCATAGCACTTGCATTCAACCTTTTCAATTTTGCCAATATTTTTAGTGAGCAACAGCAACCTTTTCCATTTCCCCTCTTCTCTATTTCTCTCCTGAGCAAGTGAACAAGCTGTGCCTACACACATACAGGATTTTGAAACTAACACTGTAAAGTGAAGCTGGATTTTCTTTAAATATTTCCTCCTAGTGAAGACATTCCTAAACTAGAGGTGTTTGTGTCTATTTGCTGCTCATCTGGTAAACTGTGATGAAGTATAAAGTCACTGGTCATCAACAGCCTGTCAGAATAGCCCTGAATGATGCTTTGGTGTGGAGTACCTTAAAAATCTTATCAAAATCAGAGCGTGTTTGCCTGTGCTGTGTTAGCACCATTTCACAGGCCAGAACTGGTTTGACAACTTGGGGGAACATGACTGTTCCTCAGCTTGGTAATACACATTCTGCCTGAGGGTGCAGAGGGAGGACTGGCTATGGGATTTGAGTTCTTGCTGGCAGAAGTGTCATTAAATCCCTCTTGTATCCAAAGTGTACTTTAGGAACTTGTCGTGGTTTTGCTCTGGGTCAGTTTACTCTCACACCCTCCACACAATTACTGTAAGTTGGGAAAAGGTTTATGCAGACAAAAGAGACTTGATTGGGGAAATAATATTAACATTTATTACTAGCAAGCTAAAACTAAAGAACTACATTTACAATAATTCTAATTAGGTCAAGGTACTATATATTTACAGAAATACCTTCCCCGCTTTAATCAGTCCAGGAGGAGAAGCAGTCTCTTTCTCCATTCTCGGAGCTCCAGGTCTTTTCAATAACTCTGCAGCACTCTAAAGCTCTTCTTCTGTTATCTCAGGATGACAACTCTTTCTTGTCGCAGCTGGAACTCTTTCTCTATCCCTCTTTGTTGGCCTCAAGGCTGGGCCTCACCCCCTCCCGGGCTAAGACCGGAGGCTGGGGGTTACCCAGGCCCTGAAGGTCTTCTCTTCCATGGACTGCAAGGGGACGCTTGCCTACCATGGATCTTCACCATAGAGTCACAGGGGATAATGGCTTTTGAGTCCACCCCTGTTTCCTGTGGGGATCCCTCCCCACAGGAGAACAGTCCTTGATAGACCTCTCCGACATGGGTCTAGCATGGATCCCTCATTTGGATCCCAATATCTTACCCGGGCCATTCTCGCTCCGGTATAAGTCTCTCTCTCAGGGTCACAAATCTTCAGCAGCATGGATCCCACACTCAGATTCCAACATCTTACCCGAGCCATTCTCTCTCCAGTGTAAGTCTCTCTATGGCCTACAAGCCTCCAGCAGGACTCTATTTCATTTCAGGTTTCTCATGAAGTCTCAGTTTTCCTCGTGCATCCACAAGCTCCTTTATGAGCTGCATGGAGGTCTCCTCATCCCAACAATCTTCCACAAGTGGCAGGGATTTATTTTTCAGTCTTTTCCCTGCTGAAGGCAGAGAGAGAGAAAGAGAGCGCAAGACGGGGTGAAGCAGGCCCCCCTCTTCGAACTTCTCTCTCTTCCTGCTGCCAGCTTCGACCTTGGAGGTCCCTTATCTCTCTGCCGGATTCCTTCTGCAGCATGTCTTGTCCAAGCTCTTCTCTAACAGCTTTTTTTCCCCTCTATTCTCTTACAGGAGAGAAGGGGGGCTTTAGTGCCACACCTGCCCCCGGCCCAGGGCCAAGGGAGGAGGGAGGCCTGGCCCCCACCTGGGGCCTACATGGCTCCCAATTTCAACTGCGCCACTACCTTCTCTTCCTTTTTCTTAAATATGTAATTAACAAAGGCGTAATTAAACTTTTGACTGGCCTTTTTCTCTGGAAATCCACCTGGGCAAAACCATCCTCAGCCCCAGGGGCTGGCTAGTGGGCAAAACCACGACAGAACTCGATTCAACCCTTCACCAGAAAGGGAAAATAATATCTTGGTACGTTTTCTGCCCAGAGACAATAAAATTAATTTTATACTTTCGTTTTAAAGAAAACTTTCATTGTTTTCCTCATGCTGTCATCTGTGCCAACAAGTAGGTCTGGCCATGAGATGCCATTTACACTATTTAGATCCTTCTGTCTAGAAGGTTGTTCTTGCTGGAAGACTATATTGTAAGAAGACTATATTGTAACCTGCTTGTGTTTGAAGAAGAGAAATTTACTTTGAAATGTGAGAAATAGTACCATCTGAAGTATGGCTCTAAAACACTGTTGTTCAGAAAAGCAGGATTTGACAATGAAAAACTTTTTTTCCTACTATGAAATAGTGTGCCAGCAATCCCTAGCAATGTGACTATTGAAGCAGGCATTGGCTAGGAAAATGGAATAGCACTTTGTTACTATGGTTGTACTGCTTTTCAAGAGAGTTAAGAAGAAGATGGTAATTAGCATCTGTTCAATTCTGTGGAAGTGGGCATTTCAAACATTGCTTATTTGTTCCCTTCATCGTTTGAAACACACTTTGTGTTTTGCTGACACCAGTTGTACCATACATTCTGGTAGCTCTTGGTCATTCCTCCAAGCATGGAGTATCTGTGATTATTTTTTTATTTCATCGTATTGCCTTTCAGCTCCCAGCCTCCAAATACTTGTGCTTTTCTGCATGGTTTTCTAGAAATGCTCTTTCCAAACTTCTTTATGAGGCTTCTTTGGATGTTTGTGAGCATTCTCAATACTCATGTCTTCTTATGAAGGCATTGATGTAGGATGTTGGAAGTTCTACAAGGAAGTGGCAATAATGACTCAGCTGCAGTTTATTACTACTCCAGATCTTCTATGTGTTCCTTATTCTTCCTCTCCATTGTTTTATATGTGTTCATGACCATATTAATGGGGTACTGCTGGCATGAGGAATTGTGCTTCATCTTGGAGAAAGATTGCACCTTTGCCTGTTTCACTGACAGAGCTAAAAAGGTGGGCAATGTAAATAAAGCATAATGTACAATACGAGATTATTAATTAATAATGAAGCTCCTTCTTAGCTGCTTCAGTACTCCTTTCCTTGGCTTTTCACAGAATCACAGAATATGCTAAGCTGCAAGGGATCCACGAGGATCATCGAGTCCAACTCCTGGCCCTGCACAGGACCATTGCAAGAGTCACACCATGTGCCTGAGAATGTTGTCCAAATGCTTCTTGAACTCTGGCAGACTTGGTGCTGTGACCACTTTCCTGAGGAGTCTGTTCCAGTGCCCAACCATTCTCTGGGTGAAGAACCCCTTTCTAATATTGAGCCTAAATCTCCCCTGACAAAACTTCAGGGCGTTCTCTTGGGTTTTTTACTGGTCACCACAGAGAAGAGATCAATGCCTGCCCCTCCTCTTCCCCTCATGAGGAAGACTGTGATGAGGTCTCCCCTCAGTCTCCTCCAGGTTGAACAGACCAAGTGCCCTCAGCCACTCCTCATATGGCTTCCCCTCAAGGCCCTTCACCATCTTCATTGTCCTCCTTTGTACACTCTATAATAGCCTCATATCTTTCTAATATTGCAGAGACCAAAACTACCACAATACTCAAGGTGAGGCCGCACCAGTGCAGAGCAGAGCAGGACAATCCCCTCCCTCGACTGGCTGGTGATGCTTTGCCTGAGGCCCCACCGGATATGGTTGCCCTTCTGGCTGCCAGGGCACTGCTGACTCATATTCAACTTGCCATCGACCAGGACCCCCAGATCCCTTTCAGCTGCACTGCTTTCCAACATCTCATTCCTCAATCTGTTCATACATCAGGCACCAGTGGTTACGAAATAATGCTGCCAGTCATAGCCTCACCAAACCCTTTCTGAATTCAGCCTAAAGCCAGCTAAGAAAGGATGTTTTAAGGCTATGAATGTTCTTGTGCTTTCTTCTCCTGCCACTCTCATCAACCCTGGCTTGCCACCTTAAGCAGCCATTTCTAAACTTATTTCTCCCCTGCTGAGTTCCTGTTGGATCCCTCTCTTTCTCTTGTTTTTATCTCACTACCCTCATGCTGCCACTTTAGTGTAGTGCCATGTAGAGGTTTCTTTTGCCTTTTGGAGCCCTGCCTGTAGAGGTTTTGAGTCTAGACCTTCCTTGGTGACCAGGTTGTAACCAAGGACCATGTTCCCAGTATTCCATATGATTTTTACATAAGCAAGAGTATAAATAAGAAGAGAGAGGAAGTTCTTGCTCTCTTTCTTCCGACGGACCAAAGGCGAAGGTTCTTTGCTGTCGCTTTGACCGGGTGAGGGAGTGAGGCCTGGTGCGCCTACTTGGCCTTGAGAGGCAGATAGTGCCGGCGGTTGTTTGGTGTGATTCGCTGCTCTCTTGAGGGAAGTATTTGCTTTTTATCCCTTATTATCCTTTTTTCCCTTTCCCTGCCCTTTTCCCTTTTTGGGGGGTTCCCTGTGGGTGTTATATTGTATATAATTCTATTTATATATATAAATGTGTTTCACTTGAAATTCAATTTGGTTTGGGTTCTTTTGATTTTTTTCGTTATCTTTTCAATCTGCTGTGAGAGAGAGACACGGAGGGAGAAGGTTTTGTCCCTGTGGTCCGGGCACTTGGCTAGGAGCCAAGTCCAGCCTGGGACATGGAGCCTTTTAAAGGCAATGGCCTACAAATCATATATTGCAAGGCATCTTCCCCAGTTTTGTTTTGTTAACCCCACAACCTCTGGTGTGCTCTCAGATCTATGCATAGATCACAAATGATACACTAAAGATACAAAAGATTGGGCTGGTCTTGAAATGTTCTATCTACATGCTTCTATCTACATGGTTGTTTTCTCCCCACTTCTTTTTAATTGTAGTGGTTCTTTGTGCCTGAAAAGAACCACCTCTCCCTGTTTGATGTCTAACTGTTTAGGCAGTAGTTTGTAGTGCAATTTTTTTATCTGCATCAGTCCTGTGCTACATTTATTTCCTTTGATGATGGTTTTGACTGATATAGAAACTGCTGATGGATTTCTGCAGGGAAGACTTCCCACTCCACATAATCACCTCCCCAAATGAATATCACTTTTGTTGTTACAATGACCTATGATAGAGGCATTATTTTTACTTTAATTGGTGGCTTATAACAAGGGAGTTAAGCAGGTTTCAGGGCTGTAGTGTAAGCAGGTATCTGAGTGATAGAAATCCAATGACAAACTCCAATTGTCGGTGAGTTCTCGGGGAAAAGTCACTGTTGGCGTAACTTCTCTTCAGCACTCAGAGGACTGCAGTGACAGATCTTGCCAGATTTCAAGATTTTAGTTTAGAGAGAATATGATAGTAAATTTAGGACAGGTGTCTCTAAATCAGCCAAGCAAGACAGAGGAGTTCATGGTGCTTGCCTGGGGTCACAAAGAAAGTCAGTACTGGAGACAGAGTATTGTGACTGCAGGCTTTTGCTTAGGTTGTGTGTCTCCAGTATAGAAAGGTATAATCTGTCCAGCTTTGTCTCCCTGGGACAGTGACTAGCAAATGCTTCAGAGTTGTCAGTAAACTGGTAATGGGAACCTATAATTGGGCAAAATCTATACCATCCTATGTAAACTAACTGCAAGCTGAAAGATACTGTATTGTTATCTCTATTTTATTCCACCACGAAAGGGATTAAAATATTTATTATTCTAACACACCTGATCCCCTGAAATTCTACCGAGCATTTGAATAACATCATTCTTTGTGCATGTGGAATATTTTTCTCACATGGATCTTGCTGATTTCCCCTTATTCTTGATTCTCTCTGCTGTTTGTCACATATCAATTCAAGACCTAGCCCCATCTCTGACTATAGCTATTCGTTATCAGCTCCTTTGCCTTTACCACTTCCATTTGTAATTTAAACACCCTAATTTAATAGGTTTGTCTCATTATTTTGATTAATCATATTAACTCATATTAATTAAGAGATGGATTTAGGTAATGACAGAGGTTAATGGAGTCAGTTTTCACTTTCCCGTGGTTTTTCAGGGAAGGGGGGCAACAGGGGTAGGAGGACAAAATAAAAAGAGAGACTAGAAAGAGTGAAAAAGAGAAACTGTTGGGGGGGAAATCTCAGTTAGCAATCAGAAATTCCCTGCTAATTGAATGTCTGATTTTATTAATGATGAAATTTATAAAGGTCCTTAAGAAAAGAAAAGAATTTAGCCAGTTCAGCAGTTAAGTGTGAATATTAACTAACTCCAAGATAAAAGTTAAAATATCCATTTTCTTTTCTTTTCTCTAGTTCTTTAAATAAAGCTCTCTTTGACACTTCATCCCATTAGAGCTTTAGCTTAGTTTGCCATCCATTGCTAAATGGCTGGAGATTGTAGAGAGAATGTAATGTCCTGTATGGTTTAAGAAATGCTGACCCTGGAGGGCAGGAAGTTAATACATGGATCACTTCGGTGCTTAGTTTCATTGATGATGCTCTCTGATGATGCTTTGGTAAGTGGAAGAAGGATTCCAGCTCTGACCTACATTCTGCCTCTACTCTGTCACTGAGGCTCAAGAAAACACAAACCACAAACAGAGTGTCAGATTCAGACTGAACTTTGTGTTGGTGCCGTGGGCTGCATTTCCATCTCCCCAAAGGCATGGGGAATCCTTTGCTTATCCAAGACCCTCCATGACAGTCTCATGGTTATTACTCCTGGGCATCCTCAGCAGCAGGCTGCTCCTAATTTGTCTCTTTCCTATTGGCACCAATGCTATATAGGCACAGAATCCCATTTGAGGAGAGGAACTCCTTATAGCCCTACTGCCCTTGTGCAAATGACAGCATGAGAGCAAGTTAGTGGAAAGATCTTTCATCCCATGCTCCATGACACTTCAACTGACCTGCTTCAGTGAACATTTGAACAGAAAGTAATTTATGAGCTGAATCTAGTTGGTAGTGAAGCATGGGGTACCTGAGCAAGACGCCAGAGTAACCTGTTCTCCTTACCAGAAAAGAACAGTTCTGTGACAATGGTAACATTCCAACAATAATATTTTTGTTACAGTGATAACAAGGCATACAAAATTTAGAGAGGCAATGATACAGGAAGAAAAACTATTATGTAAACCCTAAATTAACGAACATGAGTAAAGACTTCATATAAATTGTCACAAATCTAAATCAACACCAATTAGAACAAGAAAGTTGTTTTGTGAACAAACTGTTACCAAAAAATATTTAATTTCAGGGAAGCTGACGTCTTTGTATACATTCTTCCAGTAAATGTTGGTGTTGAAATGTAGTACTCACAGGTGACTTGTGAAAGATATCCAGTAAAGTTTGTAAGACCATGATCTAATTTCAAGTGTAGTATACTATCAGCCCAAAGGCTATATGGCAATAAATTACAAAGCAAAGCACCAAGAACATGGTGAACATTTCCTGTGAGGTATTTGGGGAAATATTCTGTAAGTCTGTAGTCGTTGTATTTGTGTTAAATCAGTAGAATATGTTGTAAGTGGAAGGGCACACAGTACCTCTTGAGTATCCAGATTTTACATCTGTGGGACAGTCCCTTCCTCTCAGCTATTTTAAACTACAGTTTGCAACGTAGACAGTCTCATGTGAATTTTTAATTTCGTCCATCTGGACTGCTTATACCTAACTTGACTGCTACTCAGAAAAATTTTAATATATATTCCAGAAGTTGATTATTTTTTTGTGATCTATCGTTAAAATTGCTGAAGTTTAAAGTGGAATTTTTCCATAATCAACATATCAGAGTGGATGAATGAAAAAAATTCAGTTCAAAAGGCACTAGAGCAGATGAAATCTAACAGACTAAAGACTTATTGACCTTTTTTGAGACTTCGATGAAAACATCAAAAATCAATTTTGCTTTATCAGTGATGTTTCAAAACAGGTAAAAATATACCACATTTCAAGATTGTTGGCAACTCGGGAATGTTGACAGTCTGTTTCTATGATGTCAGAAAACACTATAAAATTAACATTCTTTTTGTTGTTATTTTGTTTCATCTCTGCTTAACATAAGTGTAAGTCAATGAGGGAATGATTTCTGTGCAAAATGGCAGGTGACCTGAACAGTGGAGAACCATGACCTTGAAAGGTCCAGTTGGTATTCCAGGTTTAGAATCTTTTGGCTTGCATATAGAAGTATAAGCATGTAAGACTTGGATTTGAAAAGTACAAGATGCAGAAGAGAGAGAATTTTGGGCATGTAACATTAAGGGACTTCAGAAATAGATGACAGGAAGCGTCTAAATGCAGCCTGACATTATGAAATGACCCGGTGATATTTCATTGAATTAGGAATTAGAACAATACAACTGGCAGCATGTTTTTGTTCGAAGAGCTAAGGTCTTGTTCAAGCAGGGAAAGCCTCTCAGGCAGACTTTGTCTCTGTGGAGTCTCTCTTCGTGGTTGCCAACCCATCACAGCTCCCTCTCTACCTGGAAGTATTTCTAAAACTCCAGTCTGAAATTTTGCTTTCCCTTGAAGAATTCTTATTTTATTAAAAACATGCAAAGCTTTTATCTCTTCAGAGAAACTTGAAACAGTAGAATAATAATAGTTCAGAAAACGTAAAACCCTGACAGGAAAATTCAATACATATCTGTGTATATATATATATAAATTTCAACAGTACTTCATGATGTTTTAAGACATTTAAGTGATTATTTTGGAATAGACTCAAAATTCAGTGATATCACAGAATATGCCAAGCTGGAAGGGATCCACAAGGATCATCAAGTCCAGCTCCTGGCCCTGCACAGGCCTTGCACATCCTCAAGAGTGCCTAAGAGTATCATCCAAACACTTCTTGAACTCTGTCAGGCTTGGTGCTGTGACCACTTCCCTGAGGAGTCTGTTCCAGTGCCCAACCACCCTCTGGGTGAAGAATCCCATTCTAATATCCAACCTAAACCTTCCCTGACATAACTTCAGGCCATTCCCTCAGGCCCTGTCACTGGTCACCACAGAGCAGAGATCAGTGTCTGCCCCTCCTCATTGTAGACTGCAGTGAGGTCTCCCCTCAGTCTCCTCTTCTCCATCTGAATAGACCAAGTACCCTCAGCCACTCCTCATTGGCTTCCCCTCAAGGCCCTTCAGCATCTTCATTGTCCTCCTTTGTACACTCTCTAATAGCCTTATGTCTTTCTTATATTACAGAGACCAAAACTGCACACAATATTGAAGGCAAGGCCGCCCTGGTGCAGAGTAGAGCAGTGAAGGTTCAGATGGATAGAGAACACCAGATACAGTATTTTCATTGTGGAACTGGGAGGACTAGACTGCTCCTTTTTTGAGATTTCTAGTGGATACTGTTTGAATTAATATGTGTCTAAAGGGCAAATTTGAATAAAAAACTTGCCTTTAAAGGTTATGATTTCTTTTCAGACTTCATGACTTAAGTTTGAGGTACAGTTGTGTTTTTTTTTAATTAACTGTAGGTATATGGGAGATTTGCATACTTCAAGAAAGTACTAAATAGGCAAAAGCAGATTATAATGCTGGACTCTGTCTAAAAACAAAGGCAAAAAAACCCAGCACTGAAAAATTGTGTAGATAGGATATTTTTCATAAAAAAGCCATGGCAGTTTAATTCTGATTTTACTTGTGCTGAATTTACACCAGATGAAAGTCAATGGAATTGCTGCACAGTGTACAGTAGCACGAGGTTAGAACCGAGTCCTGTATCATAAAATATTACATGTAAGTGTATACATGCTTCTTTGTGGGTGCACTGTATCTCTTTGTCTATGCATATTCAAGTCTATATATTTCACAGCTGTTGTCTGCATAATTCACTTCCAAACCCAGCATGCGTTGATTTTCATAACTTTTTGTTCTATTACAATATTAATGGGACTATCAATGGGAAAGGACAAGAGAAGCATTTTTAATGTTTATCTGACAGTTGCAAATTTCACTTGAGGTTGTTTACTGGGATCTGATTGTTGGCAAAGAGGAGTAGGAAAGGCAGCAAGATGAATGGGATCACAGGAAGAAGAGATGTATTTATGGGTCCTTTTAGCACCATCTAAGAGTAATAAAAAGTCCTGTCTTATTCCTCCTTTACTAAGTCTTAAGTTTTAAACAACAAAAAATGAGGGATTATTTTAATTAACTTCTATATAATCCAGGTGGCCTGGATTTCACAAAGTGAAACACATTGTATTTAGATATGTGAAAAAATGGGTGATGGTCTCAGTTTGTATGTTTATTCT
This sequence comes from Pyrocephalus nanus, assembly GCA_038380795.1. Lineage (NCBI taxonomy): Eukaryota > Metazoa > Chordata > Aves > Passeriformes > Tyrannidae > Pyrocephalus > Pyrocephalus nanus. The sequence goes on along the minus strand of CM076265.1, from coordinate 41,004,446 downwards.
CATCCAATATATTTTCCCTAGTGGGGAAAATGCCTGCAAATAAGAGAGAATTTTTGGACTTGTGGATGAACCTGCAATGTGATGTCAAACTGTATACCAAATTACTGTCAGAGCTTGTCTTTATTGACCTTCAGTTCTTGGGCTATCCCACAAGATGCTTATTTCTTATGGTGAGAGCTGAATCTTTTCTCATTTTTGCCCCGCACATTTACAGACCCTATGTTTTGCAGATCTGGGCACTGCACCTCCAAATTTTCTGCATTGCAAATATCATCTCAGACAAAAAAAAAAGTCCCCAAGACAACAAAACCAACAATCTTGGAATTCTTTTTGTATTTTATTTTATGCTTTAAAATGTTTAAGTATCAGTTTTTCAACTAAAAATGCAGAGAGCCTAACTTTTCACCAACCAATGTTTAAGAACAGAGTAAAAAAATTAAAGACTATAGATAACACAAAAATGGTAGAATGGTAGCCTAGGAGTGTTGTGCTCAGCTCTGGTCACCCCTGTCACAGACTACTGCAGAAATAGAAGAATTTCAGAGCTATGTAGCAGACTGAGTTGTTTGGAAAAACAGGCTATTTCATTTGAAGGTAAATCTTTGGAGAAGACCGTGAAAGTATGGTATGGTGGAAAAGTTTATTTGTCATGCCAAATGAAATCCAGTTTAACTGGTTGTGTAGATTTGAACCTTTAAATTCTTCTTCCTAGAAATTACAGCTCATGTGTGGTTTGTTGTTTTGTTTTTTTTTTTTTTCCTGTTCTTCTATTCTTCTGGTCTATTTTGGTGGATTATGTCTCCTTTGATGCACTGCTCCACTGAGAAGCTTTGGGGGGACTTAGACCACCACGACAGAGAACTGTGGCAAATCTTTTTTTTTTTTTTTCAAACAAAAAATATGATGTTTCCTCAGGAAGCAGAAACATTCCCCAAAATTGTAAATATGTCAAAGGTAATTAATTTAGAGGAAGGCTTGCAAGAACTTTCAGTTGTCAGTATGTAAAATATTGTCATAGTACATGAATTCTTATTGTGCTTTGAAATATCAGAGAGCAAAAAATAAATGTGGAAAAGGACATATAAAAAATCCTTGGAAACAAAACCAAACAGCTATACAAAATGGGGTTCTCAGCTGTAATGGATGGCTTCTACCATTTGCTGTCTTTTGGCAAAGCAGTTCTCAACCGTAGCTAGCCTACTTCATCCTGCACTGAAAATACTGTGATAGAAACACATGTATCACAGATAGGGCACAGAAAACTCAGCTTGGATGGGGAATGAGGGAATTTGACACTGAACCAATCACCCAAAAGTGACCTACCCGAGATGATGATGTGAGCCTGCCTGATCTGTGAGCATTTGGGCTGGGTTGTTTTGGTAGGGACTTTTTTTTCTCGCATAAGGTCCTGCCTTTCTTGGATCCCTCTCTTCCCCATTCTGTGAGCTGGGGAGAGCTGTGCAGATGGACAGCATATAGCCATGCATGTAGTCCAGTGGCTTTGAAAACTGTCTTGTGGGATCAAGGGAGGAGGGAAGAAAATGCTTCACTGCTGCTTGTGACAGAGATCCCAGAGACACAGAGTCATCGGTGGAGTCCACATACTGTTTATCAACTACCGGGACTAATTTCTGTTCAGTGATAGGTTTGGGTTAATTACAGTTAGGTTCCTTTCACTAGATAGGTTAATTACAGCTGTGTTGTCATTTCCCCCAAAAGAATGGTCTCTTTCCTACCCGCAAAATTGAAATTCGAACTGGGACTGAGGCAGTCTGGGCAAATACTTTGTTGAAAAGGCAATGGAGCATCAACCAATGGAGCATGTCTTCATTGCCAAAGGCTTCCCCAGAACTATTAAATCAATCTAGTTTAACTGTGTCCCTATTCAGAGATCCTTCCATGCACAGTACACAGCAGGCAGTACTGGCTTAGCTGTTTGCTTACCTCTGGGCTACATGTGCAACTCTCTCTACAGTGCCCCTGGTGCTTGCCTGCCTTGAGAGCTGGAGCCTCCTTATTTGGAGCCGCTGAAGGAGGATTTAGGAGAGATGGTACATGGCTCTGCTTAGCTTGCTTTGTTTTGGAGTGTTATGTGTGACAGAAAACTGGTGTGGCAGAACTAAATGTGAGGTGACATGAGGACAGAAATACCAGAAGAGCTGGTAATTCCAGCGGTCTGCACAGGTTTTAGGGGAAAGCAAATATCTCTACTGGCGATGAGGTGGGCATAGCACCAAATGAGTTGTTTCCCCAGGGTGATACTGATTGACGGTATTATTTATGTCCTGAAATTAAGTGCTGATTAACATAGGTTGGCTGGTGGATGAAACTGGAAGGACACCAATATTATAACCCCATGAAAATGTATCTTCAGTAGCACACTGAGGTGCACACCATGTGTGCACCAAGGCTAGAGCTTATTCTGTGGCTCAGGAGACGAGGGACAGACTCTGTAGTTTCTGCTTCTCCTGCTTCTTAAAACATCCCTTTAGCAATGAGTATTGATGTGCAATAGGCTCTGCTGAGCATGCTGGCAGCAGTGATTCTCAGCTGAGTGACATGATCACAGATGGCACCTGTTCTTGCTCCATGCTTATCCTAGAAACTTGTTTTACAGGATCATCTCAAAATGCTGAGAACAACTATGCTGTTAATGCAGAAATACTATTATAGTGCCATCATAGGTGTCTGTGATGCTGAAAGTAACATGCCATCTGCTTGTGTGAAACTCTGCTCTAAGACAACCTGCTTCCATCTCTAGGTCTTATGCTGAAGTAAAAAAGGTGTTTGCTGTATTCTCTCTTTCCAAGTGAATGTCTTACAGCTGTATCCAGCTCTTCTCAGAATGACCTTTCATAAGATGCAGTGTGGAAATTTGAGAGTTATGTTTAATATATTTATAATTACCTTTCATAAATGTTCATAAAATGCTTTGCAGGCATTTACAGTGTATTTTCAGATCTTGGTCCTAAAATTAGAAAGAATTATGTCTAACTTGAAGGAAGAAAAGGAAAGGTAAAAGGCGGCAAGGCTTTTTCTCAGGTCTGCAGATAGAGCTACTGGGCATTGACATCTCAAGTCTGATGCCTGTTTTTGTGCCCTAAAATATGACTGTATATGCTAATAGATGGGGGAATCACTGACTAATAACTTTGCTATGCTGGGCAGTAATAAAGGAACTCTCATCTGTACCTACTGGGAGGACAGCACTGGAGAGATATGTGCATGACGGGAAATGGGTGGTCAACTGTGAGACCTTCAAAGTTGTACAACCTCGTGAATAAGTCTCTAGGTTTTACTTGGTGCTGTATGAAGATCAGAAGAAGGAAACCCTCTCAAGTACCAAGCTGAATTTAGCAGTGGAATTTATTCTTACTGGATGTTGTGGCCGACCAAGAATATGACCAAGAAAATTATATTAGGTATTCAAGTTCATTGATGACTAATAAATGGAGTGGTTTTCATAGAATCACAGAATATGCTGAGTTTGAAGGGATCCATAAGGATCATCAAGTCTGATTCCTGGCCCTGGACAGGACAATCCGAGAATCACACAAAGTGCCTGAGAGCATTGTCCAGATGCTTCTTGGACTCAGACGGTGTTGTGACCACTTCCCTGGGCAGGCTGTTCCATGCTCAGCCACCCTCTGGATGAAAAACTTTTTCCTGGTATGAAACCTAAACCTCCCCTGACTCAGCTTCATGATGTTTCCTTAAATCCTGTTAATGGTCACTAGAATGAAGAGATTAGTACCTGCCCCTCCACTTCCCCTCATGAGGATGCTGAAGACCACAGTGAGGTCTCCCCTCAGTCTCCTCTTCTCTAGGATGAACAATCCAAGTGACCTCAGCTACTCCTCATAAGGCTTCCCCTCCATACCCTTCCCCATCTTCTTTGCCCTCCTTTGGATGCTTTCCAGTAGCTTAATGTCTTTTCTATATTGTGGTGCCCAAAACTGCACACGATATTCCAGGTGAGGCCACCCCAGTGCAGAGCAGACAGGGACAATCCCTCCTCTTGACTGGCCGGCGATGCTCTGCCTAATGCACCAGGGCAGACTTATCAACTCCTCAAAGGTCTAGGTGGTAGAAGAGTAGGTGGACTCCTTCCCAAGCACATGGCACTACCTGTTGGTGAGACAGGATATTTGGTATGATGGACCTTTAGTCTGCTCGTATGTACTTGATAATGTGCTTGTTATAGCACATTGTGTTGTAACAATCCATGTAAACTCTAATCTTGAGAATGATGGATAGTCAGGAATCTTAAAGCTATGACAAGGTCCTACAGCAGCTCTTCTGCTTCAATATTCCTTGGTCTGTCCTTGCAGCACTCTGTGCAAAAGCCCAGTTTTCTACATTCTAACAGGTTGACGAATATCAGGGCCTACATAAAGATCACAGATGCTGCTCTCAGAATTGGCTGTAGAGACTTGATCAACCTGTGAATATGCAAGGACGAATATCCTGCAATGATCTCCAGTTCTGCTGTGCTTGTAAGATTGCAGTGTTTCATAGGCATTTTAAGGCTGAGGTCCTTTTTTTTGTTGATACAAGAGCTAATGTTGTTGTTCTAGAATATGACAAATGTGTTAATATATTCCATGTTCCTTAAGTGCTGTTACTGCAATACTGTTCACTTTCTGTCCTGACTGTTGCTGCCTGAGTTGTGAAGTAACTTGGCATATATTTGTTTTAGAGGTGACAGTGTTTTAAAGCAAGGTGAAATGATTCCGATATATGAATTCCAAGGTCTTTTTGAAATGGAAGATTCCATGAGCCTAGAAGTAGTAGATAATAAGCCTTCTTTCAAACTCCATTTGAGAAACAAAGCTTCTGCATCTCAGTGTTTTATATACATTTGTGAAGTAAAATGGTAAATATTTAGAAAAAGCATGTATCCTTTATCAAAACTGTAGGACATAAATGAAGCAACTGGGGGCAAAGCTTCCCTAGACCCCTTCACTATTTTCAAAAATCTTAAATAAGTTTAAATTTGAAATCTGGTGTTCACTGATGGGCTAGTCTTGTTACACTCAGGCTTGTTCCTGTGACTTGCATAGCTGGGAAAGGAAGAAATTTTGGAGCCTAGTTAAGTTTTTTCAGAAATCACATACCTCTTTTGCCTGTCTGCTTGGGACGAATGTAAATGTGCCTGTGTTTCCTGGTGATTGTCCAGAAGATAGCCTCTTCGGCATTCCACCGAACGGCCACCTGTCCGCCTGTAATAAATGATGGCTATAAAGGGAAGTGATTGCAGCCATGATACAGGCAGAGGCATTTGTTTATATTCTTATAATATGTATCAGATTGAATAGAAATTATCACTTACAATTGACAAATGGGGAGCAGAGGTAGTTAGTGGGTATGAGAAAACTCAGCCAGAGCTGGGCCAGAGGTAAACTTTCTCCAGTGAAGGCTGTCTGCAGAAAGTAGGTGTCGAGCCAGCCAGTGATGAATGGTGAAGCTGGAGGCTTGCTTTTGTTAATGATCCACACATCTTTGTACAGCAGCTCACAGTCAGTAAACCCTCTTGTTACTTCTCAGAAAGGTTCCTGAAGGGTAGAGGCTGCCATTTTGGGGTGTAGTCTTTAATTAAGCAAATTGGGACCAAAGCAGAGAAGTATGCTTAAGCATTTCTCCAGCAGAAGAGCACTAATATGTAGTGTTTCCTCTCATAGTTTAAGTGTCGTCAAGACCAGCTTGCTGAACCCAAGCAAAGCACACCTGGCTGGGTACAGAGGTACTATTATGTGTTACTGTAATGATAAGATTGTTGTGTGAACAGGGGAAAGGGATATTCCTTGGAACTTTTTCAGATCAGTATCTGCCTTATACAACTGCTCTACTGAATGGCTGCTATTATTCCTCCCTGTTGTCTCTGTGTGGATATAGTACTTCCTTCTCCAGATCAAGAAACTGAGTGTGTCCAAGTAGGATGCCTAAGAACTGACCAGTGGGCTAGAGAGAGAGACAAATGGGTTCAGTCTGCAAACAGGTGGAATGTTTTCAGTTCCCACTAGCATTTGGCCCTTTTTGTCAAGTCTTGGGAGAGATGCTGGAAATAAAGAAAAATATTGGACCAGAGATGGAAAAGTGTCATGGCTTAACCCCAGCTGGCAACAAAGCTCATCACTCCCCACAACAGGATGAGGGAGAGAATTAGAAAAGTGAAAAAACTTGTGGGTTGTGATAAAGACAGTTTAACAGGTAAAGGAAGAGCTAGGCATGCAAGGCAAGCAAAACAAGGAATTAATTCACCACCTCCCATGGGCAGTCAGGTGTCAGCCATCTCCAGGAAAGCAGGGCTCCATCACACTTGGGAAGACAAATACCACAACTCCAAACATCCTCTCTTCCTTCTTCTAACCCCCTCTTTATATGCTGAGCATGATGCTATATGGTATGGGATATTCCTCTCATCAGTTGGGGTCAGCTGTCCTGGCTATGTCCACTCACAATTCCTTGTGTACCCACCCCTGTGGGAAACAGCCTAACCGCGGGCAGCTTGGGCTGGGAAACTGAGTTGTGAAGTTGTAAAAGTATGTAAACTGTCAGAGTGACTAAGCAAAAAGGACCAAAACTGCAGTAAATACCAGGTATTGTTTTGAGATGTGCTAAGCATGTGGACTATTAATGACCACCTATGAGAAGATGAGCTGGGGCGTGTCAAGTGAGGCCCACAGCCAATGAAGGATAACTTCTGTACGCATGGACAGAGGAAAAGACTATAAAAGATGTATGGTTGTTGATAATAAAGGATCAGTTTGTGCGTGCTAACCTTTCTGTGTGTGCATCTTTGGCCACTGCATACCCCCAGGCTCCTTGCTGGTGGGGTGGAGTGAGGAGCAACCCTATCTGAGCCAAAACCAGCATAAAAACAAATTTCTCAGGACAAGTGATACCATCTGTGCTGTTTGGCATGAATTTAAAACTAGAGTGGACAAATCTCTGGAAAATATGCATCTGGTAGAAGCAGTGAACTATGTGTTTTTTATGAACTATTTGCATGAGAGCTTTTTGGATTCTACATGCCAAGATCTATTCCTGCAGATACCTGTAGTGATCTGCCATATTTTTATTTCCTGTCCAAAGCTATTTGGAGGTGGGGTTATTGAAAGAAATGAAGTAGGAGTGCTGAGGAATCAAAGTACAGGTGAGAGTGCTGCAGAGCAGGTCAGTTCCATACTTTGTGCTTGCCTCCCAATTTGGTAAGAAGGAATAAAGATAGCATCACCATTTAGATGTATTTTCTGGAGAAAAAAAAATGAACATGCAGTAAGATGTAGCGTAGTTTAATGTTCTCTCACCTACTTGTTTGCCTCTGAAAATGTTCCATATATGGGTTCAACCACCAAGGGTGTCCATCTGTGAGTCTATGGGATACAGAACTGACTGGAGTGAAAGCGCTACATGAGAGAGGCTCGTTATATAGCTACTGTCAGGAGTGGGAATAGACTGGTTATAAGCTGCCTTGTGCTCTTCTTTCTGTTTACTGAAGTACTGCCTTGTGCCTGGTAAGGGAAGCTACTCTAATTCTTGGAGTCTTGCCCTAAATCTGTTTTTTCAGTTTGGTAGAAAACATATGTCCCAAATCTCTGAGAACGCATTACTCCTGCTGGAGGATAAGTTCAGGGAGTGCTGCCAGTCAACCCTGTGCAAGGACTTTCAACTCAGAAAGGAATGTTCTCTCTGGTAATTTTCTGCCCAGATACTGAATACTACTAGGGAAAGGGTTATACATGAGCTGGGTAATTGAAAACAACATTACAGAAAAGGGAAGCATTTGAAAGAACCACCAGTTTTTTCCTCGTGTTAGTTCTACTGATAGCTGCTACTTTAGGTTTCCTCTCCAGCATAGGAAGCTATTTGCTACAAATAAACTTTCATTTTTTTTATATATATTGTTTCCAACTAAAAGATGAATGGTGATTTTTCTGTCTTGCAAATGGGATACCAAACTGTTTTGACTGAAGACCCACTGGCTTTGGCTTGCTTCCCTGTCTTAAATTTCTCTTCACACCTCATGTTTGTGCAGTGAGAAGGCTCCTCTCCAGAGATCTGGCTTAGGTAGAGTGCACTGCTCTACACACTGCTGCCCAGTCTTGCTAGGACAAAATGTTCCTTGCATAAGTTCATAAATCACATAATGCATGATGTAATCAATAAATCCCTTCCATATAGAAATTCCAATAATCAGCTTCTCCAAGCAAGTAGGAGTCCATGTAAAGGAGAAACTCAAAAATTCCCTTACTGGTTTCTTAATATCTTATTGTTTGGAAAAAAAGTTAAACCATCCTTCTCATAAAGCTTATAACAGAATAAGTGACACTTGTTTTAAACATGAAAGTCCTTACAGTAGGAAAAAAACCTGTTTGTCGCCTTAGCTTTACTATACTTTTCTTTGTGTGTTACATTGACCAATTCTTGTCCTATTTTAATCCAGAGAAGCCTAGAATGATGTTTCAAGGGTAAATTGAAGGCAGTCTGAGTTTATCCACTCAAGTTTGGTACTGAGAAGAGGAGGTGATGAATAAAGTACTTATAACTTTGCTTAGGTAAGTGCCCCTTTGTCATGCTATCATAAATAAAGTCTGTGCAGTTTTAACAATTAAATTAGCTACTGGCAGCAAGTAGGTGTTGTCTCCTAAGTATATTTGTTGGCAGGTGCTCACACATACCTAGAATTGTGATGGGTGATGGGATAGAAGATGTGTCTTAAAAAAAACAAAACAAAACAAACAAACAAAAAAAACCAACCTGAAAAAACCAAAATTACACAGCAAAAATCAACTCCTGTTCTTTGGTGGTTCACTTTCTGGTGTCTGATGGAACATTATAGATCTGAAGGGCAGTGTTGTTGCATTTATCTGGTGTTTAAGGATTAATTTAATTTGCTGCAGCTTCAGTGTACCTTGAAATTTGACTGAGTATTATCTTGAATGTTCTTACTTTGTGCTCTTCTTGTAACTGAAGATGAAAGTGTCTACTGCCATGTTCATTTGGCAACACTGACTTTCATTCAGAGATACGTTTGAGCTATGGAAACATTTAAAATTAAATAGGAAGAGGTAACAGGCAGTGACAGCATATCTCACCAATAAAGTCCTAAATTAATTTAACACTTAACTCTTATTAGTAAAGTTATGGAAGATACAGGAGATCATACTGTATATTGATTACATATATGTCACCTGGATATTTTCATAGTTGCGAAGGCTTTCCCCCTAACACAAACTACTCTGTGTTGGGTGTGGGTTTTCTTTTTCCAACCAGAACTTCTGTATATAGAATCATGGCCTTTACTCCAGTCTGAAAAGTTCTTTCTGTTTCATCAGTGCAGATGTATGAAAAAACAGGGGAAAATGAGAGGAATTGAGAAGGGTCAAATAGTATGTAGGGGGTACTGTCAGTGGAGCTGAAAGTGAGTGTGAGCTGATAAAAGCTGTTGCAGTGCTAGTGAGAAGCGAGGGGCTGAGCATGAATACTCAGCACACTTCCTAGAAGAGAATGTTTTAACTCTGCTTTTGGTAGGGAAATTTTCTTTGTCCTTTCTATCCCCACTGACAAAACTCCATGGGAACTAAGGCAGTATGAAGAAGCTGTAGAAGTTTCAACAAGAATTCATGTAGCTTGGTATCCTGTTTGATAATGACCCTATTGAACACTTTGAGAAGAACAGTAGTATTTGGTAATCCAACAGTTTAGGGGCTTCCTAAGCCAAATGTTTCATATTAACTACTGTGATGAAAGGTCTTTGTAAGGACCTAAGCTGAACTACATTTAGCAAAGCAAAAGGGGGAGCAGCGTGAACTAGGTCTTCTCTTGATCCCTGAAATGTACTCAAAGGTGAAACTGAAATACTTTCAGTCGGCCCAGAGCAGCTTGTAGGGCAGTAGTGCCCTGGCTGTTTTGATGAACTCAGATTAAAAACACAAAGGTCATCTTTAAGATAGGTTGGAATTAAACCCTGTGACCTGGTCGAAGGTAGGACTGGAAAATACCATCTGTATGGGGCATTGTTTCAGGCCAGAAGAGTTCTTGTTTGTTTAGTATAGGATATAAATCACAAGAGGAACTTGTTCTCACTCCATAACCGAGTCATTACTTTGTCTTGTCGTGGAGGGCAAATGTAGCCTGGTTAATATGGCTGCAAAGAGGCCTGCAGTTAAATAAAATTTTGGATTTAATTGTACCAGGGACTTTTCAACTGTTACAGCTTTCTCAGAGGCCATGGCACTCACAGTTTCTATATGAAACACAACAGATTGTAGCTACTTGCCTTGCTTGCTCAGTACTGGGCCATGAGGCTTAGAGTATGAAGGAACATTTATGTGTGAGTGACTGGGATGAAGATGTATGGTGGAGAAGGTGAGAAGGGATGAGAAGATGCAGTACAGGACCCTTTACTGTTCTTGGTTGTGCATGTTATAAGCCCAAAGAGGAATAGGCTGTGCACAATCCAAACAACTCTCAACAGTCTCAGTCACAGATTCCTGGCAAGCAGATGCTATTTAGGAAGCACACTGGCATCTCTTTTGAAGGAACATGAATTGCAAAGAAATTACTTGTGAGACAGAGTGATAAAAACATAGTATATGGGATTTCCTCTTTCTTACATGTTTAGTGTTTGTTCTCTCTTCCCACCTTTTAAGGAGAAGGAGAATCAGGGATTGGAGAAATTCGTTGGGTTTTGGATGTGGGTTATTGTCGTCTTGCTATTTCCCCACTGGCTGGTTTCTCTTCTCTGTATTTGGGGCTTCCAGGCTAACATATACCTGTAGCATGAATGTGAAGTTATGCATCTCTGGCACAAAGGCCATCCCCTTTCCCCTCTTTACCCCCATGCATGTGCCAAATGTGTTAAGAATCAGTCAAGAGGACTGCTACAAAAAGAAAATAGCACTGACATTATCTCTGCTCCTCCTACCACCCTAGGGTTCCTTGTGAAGTATTGAAGCATTGTTGGTAGCAGGAAGGTGATCCTACCTCCCTCTATGGTGCTTGGAAACATGGTCCCTCTAAGTGATTTAGACTTTTATCTCGCTTTTGAAGTCTCCCCTGCCCTGCTGTTTCAGCTGTGGACTTATTCTCAAATTTCAGTCTAAATGGTGACCTCTGCTTTGCTCTGTTGCTGTGGGTAGGGCACAAAGGGACCTGTTCTCTTTCCTTTCTTTCCCCTGACATCCTGCATGCAGGTGACTATTCTTCCCATACAGGACTAATGGTACATGCCTCTAGAATACATCAGTGCTGCCCCTCCCCTGGACTGCTGGATAGGAACAGGAGATATAACATATCAGAAGGTCCTCCTTCTGTGACAGTTTTGCCCCATGTGAGGGGTGTGTCCCACAGCACTCTATCTCAGCATATCCTTAGTGCACAATTATGGTCTGGAGCTGACTTTTCACAGTGACAATTACCTTCCCTGTAATTTTCCAATTAGGAACTGCCGCCACATGCTTTACATGTGTAAAAGTGTGACATCAATCTCTCAGTGTTTGTTCCAGTAGAATGAAGGAAACTAAGCATTATGACAGGAATTGACAACGACATGTAGCCTCATGCAGACCAGCCAGCTCTTTCCACTTAGCAAAAGTGTACATTCACTCCGAGCTGGATAGCTTTTGGGTCCTGACTTGCAGCCACTAGCTCATGACACTAGGCAATGCCTCGTCTTCTCCTTGTCTCTTTCCTCTTCTCTTTGGCTCTTCTATCTGCCCACCTGACCCAAATCCAAGAGGAGAGAGCTAATAACACAATAAAGTGGGGTGGGAATCTTTCCACTGCACCCTCTCCCCACCCCCACTCCTGTCCATACAAGATTGATAATGAAACCGATACCTTTCACCAGCGTAATTTTCATATTTAATGAGCGTGACTCAGAAACTATTACATTAATTAGTCAAATCCCACAAACCGTTAATGGTGCACGCGGTAATTAATATTGTATTCAATTAAAAGCTGACCTGTTTCAGGTGCCTTCCCCTGGTTTGGGGAGCTCTTTGAGGATAGCGTATGTTCCAGTGCCTTAGGCCAAGCCTTTTATTTTGTTCCAGTAGTGGGCAAGGGAAATTTTTTTTTCCTGTTTTGCTTTTATGGTTTTTGTCTTCATGAACATATGCTGGTTTCTCCCCCAACTCCCCCACCCCTCCATCTCCAAACGTGCTGCTCTCACTATACAGACAACCTGCTTGCTGTGATTTATGGGTTAGCACAGTGCGGGGCTCACAGACTGGAAAATTTCCAGTTTACACAAGAATTCCCTGAAAAATGAGCTTGGTTAATTTATTTCTTTCATTAACGAGTTTGAACTGTGAGATAATCTTTCTGAAACCTGCTACCCTTGCCTTCACAAACCCTGGGAAGCAAATAGGACCCCTGTTCTGCTTCCACAGGGCTGAAATTCACACCTCAACTAGCTGTGGACAAAAATGTGTGGTCAAAACATATTTTTGAAACCTTTTTAAAGAGGTGAGGTTTTTCTTCTCACCTCAAGGTGAGGGATGGAGGTCCTAGATCATAACATTAATGCTGCAGACCTGCACTGAGTTAGCTTACTGCTGTATCCTGCTGAAGCCTGTGAACTTGCTGCTCATTGGTGCTGTGGGAGAAGGGTGCAGGCTTTAAGATAAGCCCTCTTCTATTCAGCTGTGGTAAACTGGTTGCCTAAGATCCAGAAACTATATCCAGTAATTTCCTGTGCTGTTTCTTCCTGCTCAGTATGAGGTGAGGAGTTGTACATAGGTCCAGTCCTGATTCTTCTCTCTACTGCTATGATCTGAGGACCACTGGTTACACTTTGTGTTATTGTTTCAAAGCAGTTTGGGCCATTCCATAAGAAATATTAACAACAGACTCTTTGACTTTTTTATTCCTGGTGTGTGTGTGTCTGTTTTGTTTGCATTTTTTTTTTTTCTTTCTTCATTTTTGCCCTGTTCACAGTTATGGTATGTTTCCAAGTGCTCTGTAATACCCCTGTTCCATGATTAGTGGCTTGGAGTATGCTAGCTAATCCCTCCAGCATATTCAGAGATCTTGCTTGGGCTCTCTCCAGTTTTCCCATGTTCAGACATAAGAAGGATGTGGAAGTATTGGAGCAAGTCCAGAGGAGGGCCACGAAGTTGATAAGAGGACTGGAGTACCTCCCCTACAAGGACAGGCTGAGAAAGTTGGGGCTGTTCAGGCTGGAGAAGAGAAGGTTGCCTGGAGACTTGATAGCAACCTTCCAGTATCTTAAGGGGGCCTATGGGGAAGCCAGAGTTCATCAGGAGTTGTAGTGAAAGGACGAGGAGCAATTGGGTAAAATTGAAAGAGGGGAAATTTAGGTTAGATATTAGGAAGAAATTCTGTACTCTGAGGGTGGTGAGACCATGGAATAGGTTGCCCGAGGAAGTTGTGGATGCCCCAGTGCTGGCAGTATTCAAAGCCAGGTTGGACAAGGCCTTGAACAAGCTAGTCCAGTGGAAGGTGTCCCTGCCCATGGCAGGGAGAGGTTGGGACCGGATGATCTTTAAGGTCCATTGCAACTGCTTAAAATTCTATGATTCCATGATTCTGTGACATGCAAGGGGGCAGTACTGAATACAGCTCTAAACCTTCTCACTAAAGTTGAATAACAAGGAGCCATTTGTCACCCATGTGTCTCATGAAAATTGTGTCTGTGGATAAATATTAAAACATCATTTGTAAAAAAATCATCCTGCTTGCTGCTGAACAATTTGATATCTGCTCTTTAAAGGCTTTTCCACTGAATCACTGCTCTCTAAGCAGATGTCTTGGCTTCTGTTGCTATATTGCATTATTTCTCCCTACAGATAAATGTATTGCTCTTCATGCTAAGTTTCTGCAGAACAGAAAGGAAAAATATGCTTGTCTTGAAAATATGCTATTTCTACAAAGACTTTGAATGAGAAACACATGAAATATCACTGTGGTTTCTTCCTAAATAAGTTTAGTCATCTTTTAAGAAAATAAATAAATAAATAAATAAAAGACACAAAATAATTGTATTATTTAGCTTTGTAAACATCTATTATTATCCTTTAAATCAATAGAATTTACTGAGAAGGAACTTCTCTTATTACCATTAAGGACTTTCATGGCAGATCTAGTGATAGTGCCCACATACCGATACCTGTTCAATAAACCAGCTGAATGTTTCTGTTTGTGTAGTGTTTGCCACACTTGTGTCTTTCATCCTGTCTTTCAGCCTTTTTAAAAAAGGTTTTTGGACCTCTGAAACAGTTTTCCATAAATGTGTGGTCTCCTTTTTACTGACACTGAGCTTCCTGACAATAGGATTTCCTGTACATGTCTTTTGTGGTTCTTTTGTTAGTATTTTTAGGTATCTCAGTATTATGTAGATGGTAACCTGAGAATTGTTAGTGTGGATGATGCAGGCATGCCAATATTTGACTTCAATGCTATGTAGGACATGGAGAATATTGTTTTTTGTTCTTTGACAAGAATTGTTAGGCACTATATTAAATACATCAAAAGTACCAGCTGAATAAAGTATCACAAATCCTTTTAACCTGCATATGCTTCCTTTGAAAGGGGAGGTATCAAGTAGGCATGACTATGAAAATGACTGCAAGTGCTGATAAGAATACTTGTGTTCTCTGAGCCTCCACCACTTGATTTTAACAAGGCCTGCTCAGCATGCTGTGTAGTAGCCAACTGGGCATAATGTCACTGGTGTGGTTGGCACTGTAATAGTGCAACCCAGGGAGTGCCTTGGGGCTGGGGGACTAATGGAACACGACAGCTCCCACGGGACTATGGTAAATATTCTGAGATTTTTAGACTGTAAGAGTGAGGTAAAATTATCAACACTGTTTCCAGCACAAATCCAAAACATAGCCCCATACTAACTGCTGTGAAGAAAATTAACCCTACCCCAGCCAGAACTACCACACCCTTAAATGTGACACATACATTTCTCGGAGCTGGTTGCTAGCTGGCAGGTTTGCCCTTATGTATTCTTTTCTTTCAAGAACAGTTTGCTGTCAAAACAAGCAAGACTTTCCTCCATGTTTATATTGTGTTTTATTGTGACCATCTTGTTCATATAATCTCAAATGCTTTGTGTTAAACAGAGACACAGATCTTTGCCTTGGAAGGTTAGCTCACCTTTTTTTCTTACAATATTATGGTAGACCACATGGTTAGGGGAAGCCAAATGAGTTTTCTTGTATTTTCAAGAGCTAGAGTTTTCCCCTGAGGAACTGTTGATGTTCACTAAGAAAAGTGAGGGCAGAGCAAAGTCGAGCACATATTGAAGCTGAGCTCCTGTCTTTCCTCTAGAGACTAAAGTTAATGGGGTGGCATGTGAAGTGGCATGTGCACCTCTTGGTGCACAACACAGTCGCTGAATATCTGTCAGTGGTTTTCCTCTCATCATTAGTAAGTTTACTGTGCCTTAACAAAGGAAAGTCTGATTTTTTTTGGGGGGGGAAGAACACAAAATGTACCTCATAACAGGAAAAACGTAAGAATTCTGTAAGTCTTGCTCATTGTGCTTTAGTAGTCTCAGTCTAAGGGTGAGCTCTAAGACAGATGGACAAAAAATCCTTTGATCATGTTGTGCTAGTGTGTGGAAGGTAAAGGAGCTAAACTGAGAGGAGGAGCTGTGGCATGAGTATTGCTGGATAAACTTGGGATGAAAGAAGACAAACAGCCCTTTGCATTTGGGCTTCTTAGCCTTCTCATTTAGAAGGAACTGAAAATTTAGGTAGGAACGTGTTTTTTCTTTCTCTGATTCCTAGGACAGTCCCACTCCTCTAATGCAATTTGCAAATCAGAGTAAATTCAAGTAAAGCCAATTGGCAATCTCAGGGGAGAATCAGAGAAAGAAAATGCAATTCAACTCTTCTGCCTGAGAAAAAGACACTTCTAGATCAATTTACACTGGGACAGTAAATAGCTGCATTTTTTTCTTTCTTTGTAGAAACACCTTCATTTAATTTGTACAAATACTGCCATGAAGAGCCGAGAATATTATTTACTAAGTAACTAATTTGAAGGATAGATCAAAACAAATAACTCGTATGTAACTTCATTTTATTTTTTAGAATCTGTATCAGTCAACAAGTGATTTGGGTCAATATATTTATAAAAATAGAAAGGAACAAAGAATCTCGTCCTAGAACATGGTTCCACACTGAAGCAGTTGTCTGCTATATCTGCTATATTGGAAACATGATACTATTTTTTAGCATCTCTGCCACTCAGAGCTTCTACTCTCAGATTTACTTTTCAGAGTTATGCCCACGTAAGGCCCATGTACCTTTCTTAGCCTTCAGCAGTTATCCTTTGGAAAGGCAATAGGGTTTTAAAAATTATTCAGATCTGAATTTTATCCTTCCCCTTAAATCTATTTGCCTTGACATTTCTTTTTGCTTCATATTAATTTTCTCTTGTAAGTGGCTTTTCTTGTTCCTATATTCATTGATGTCTAGGTGGCCTGAGGCTGATAAGTTGTACCCTTTTCATTCAACAGGTTCTTCAGGGACCTTTATTTTCTCTCTGGTTCTGTCTGTAGGGAAAAAGGCATTGTTGTCTGCTACTATAATATGCTGAGCCCACTGTAGTTGAGCTTCTGGAGGAGTTTCATTGGCATAATCAGTTCTGTCATCCTGCCTGTAATTGGTCCATACTGATGGGCAAGGAAATACAGACATGACTACTGAAATACGATAATATACAACTGCAAGGACATTTCGTCTAAGAGCATAACGTTTCTGTTACTAGTTAGCTACTTTCAGTAGAGCAAATTTACAGTTAAAGAACATAAAGAACTCACTAACAGTCCTTTACCTTATCTTTTCTGTTCTAGCTCCAGCCATTTCTTCCCTAGATTCTTATAGAGCATAGTCCATTTTATCATTAGCTTCTTCATAATTTCTGTTGTTCACAGTCCTTTGCCTGATATCTACTAAATCTTGTAGACCTGGGCCCAGGCCCAGATTTCTCATTCCTTTTTTTTTTTTTTTTTTTTTTTTTTTTTTTTTTTTTTTAACCACAGACACTGAATGAGTAAATCGTTGGCTGATGCCCAGTTTGTAGCTACCTGGAAATCTCCCAGTTTGAGAGCACCAGCTTTATTACATATTTATGTATCTTACTTTATATCTAATTTGGAAAGGGTTTTGGCTTTTACCAAGACTCCTGCAGGCCAAGTTCTGGCCTGATGGAAGATGCTTGACTGTGCCCTGCCTGTGAACATTCATGTACACCATCATTATAGGCTTCACTTGTTACGAAGGTTACCCTTTCCTTCTGTTCCAATTGAGGCTCCTCTCTCTTCATCGTCTTTGTTTCTATGTTTCCATCATGCCTTAGAGCAGCTGTTCTGCTTTCATTATGCACTCTTCTGCCTGTCCATTCTGCTTGGAGCTTTTGTCCATGTTCAGGACTGAGCCAGGGTCATCAAGAAGAGTGCAATAGCTGTGATCCAAAGCACATGTGATTCTCTTAGTTCAAAGGAAAAGATATCCAGAAAAGTGATATATTTTGAGGTTTTTTTCTTGTTTACAAAAAAGGTACATAAAGGCTTATTTCTTGAATAAAGTAAAGGGCAAAGAAAAACAGGGTTTTTTTTTGTCCTGGTAGGACTGGGTATATCTCATTCCAGGTCAAAGCTGTCTCTCACCTTCCTCTTGGGGCTTTTTCCCTTTGCTTCCATGATTGTCTTCATCTGATGCTGTAAATATCTCCACCAATACAGGTTGTTGCTAATACCTTTCATTTCTCTCAGAGATCTAAGCAAGAAGTAACTCAGATTCAAAAGATTTTCCTTCGTAGTCCATCATCTTGGATGGAACATGTAAGCATGGCAAATGTAGTTTCATCCAGGATTAGGCTTGGCAACTGATGTTTGCCAGGAGCCTCAAGTACAACATAATATATCATGATCTTAAACTTTCTAAGTACCATTTTGAAACCTTAAAGATGAGAATCTTTCCATTATCCCTACCTAGTCAATGGTAGTTGGATTAAAGGTCATAAGATTTGGCTTACTGGACATGGATGCCTTTCAGAAAGCAGGAGATGTCTGCTGGGAACTTTCCTCTTCCCAGTGCCTCAAGAGATGTCTGCACTTTTCTGTTCACAAGAGCTGCTTGTGAGGATGGTGGTACCCATGCATGAGGAAAACACTTGTGAACTCTACGCATCTGTGTCTGTGTGTATATATGTGTGTGTGTCTCCATTTCCAGCATAGGAGAGAACCCAACAATATTTCACCCAAATGAGAAATGTTATTCTGCAGATTAAAGCCACGCAGTGCCTGGTTTTGTCTTTATTTATGCTTTTCTATTTCCTTCTATGCTGACATGGGTGCACATGCCAGGAAGCACTGAAGGACATAATTGGCGTTGTGAAAAATTATTGGGAAGCCAGGACGTTCCCTTGCAGTGATCCCCCCCTTCTCTTTCCCATCTGTCACCATCTAATGTGACAAAGTTTTTATCGGGCATTGAGGCAGAGGAGATTAAAAGTAAATACTGCAATCAGGAAGCAGCTGGGGGGAAAATGTAACACATTTCACACTAAGCTGAACAGCTCATCAACTTAGCCTTGTATATCTACAGTGGATGAGAGGGAGGGAGGGCTGCAGGGGGATGGTGTGGTTCAACATGCTTCTCCACACTGGGAGTCTGAAGAGGATCATGTGTTTTCCTAAACAAACAGAGCTCATGCTTTCTGGAACTTGCTTGCTTTAGGAAAGGAAAAAGCCCTGGGAGCATAGTAATTTGATGCTTGCTTTTGCAACAAGCTCTTGTAAAACACTGTTTTGCCAGGCCCTGATTCACATATTTTTGGACTCCCTTCCTGGTTACTATCATGTCCTCCTCAGGTAGGAGGTCCTTACCAGATATGTTGCTCTGGCTGCATCCAGATGCCACACCATCTCTGGGGAACTGCAGGGTGGAAAGTTGGTTGGCTAAATGGGAGACACTACAGGCTCATGAGACCGGACACTGAAATCTTTGGTATGCACTGTGCTGGGCACTTTTTAATCTCTCTAACTGATCTGCATGCAAGGTCAAAAAACCTGGAAGTTTTGTACCACATTGCTTTATTCTTATTCGTATGTATAAAAATTAAGGTTGTTGAGCACTACCAGTCATATTCTCTTCTTGCAAAGTTTTTAGAAGTCTTTGGTTTTGTTTCAAAAAACATTGCCTATGTCTTCTTCCTTTTTTGCAGTGCTGATGTGATGTGAGCTTAGTGCTGGTGAACAAACATAGATTCTGATGCATGGGCAGGACTCTCAGGATCTGCTCTTTATCCCTGGGATAGATAAAGCTTTGGAAAGTGATGCAGGCTGCCCTGGCATCCCTGCCCCTGTGAATGTGTCTGTTGCTATGGAGGGTCAGGATTCTCCTAGTTCAGGAGCATTTCAGTTTTTGGCATTTGCTTGGTCCTTGGCTTTGCAGCTGAGCACCAGTAAAAGTCCAATCCATGTCATTTTAGCTGGCATTTCTTCTTCTGTTTTGCCAGGCAATGGATTCTGATACTGTTGTTTTAATCAATTAGATGTGATTTCCTTAATTTACAATAACTTTCTGTTTTCTAAGTCACCTGCTCTTCAATGTTGATGAGGTGCAGTGTCATTGTTAGCAAGTTTTCTAAGGATAAAAACAATACTAAAATCTTTACAACTATTTGCTGAACAGCTGTAACAAAAATGTCTCCTCACACGGAGTGAGCTCCTTTTGCTGTCCTTGGTAATCTACCAGGATTTCTAGAAGTACAGGGTTTGTTTCCCTTCTAGTCTGATAGTCTTGGTTCCAAGAAAAGTTGTAAATTTGGGGTTTGTTTGTTTGTTTGATGGGGTTTATTGTTTTCTTGGCTTTTTTTTTTTTTTTTTTTATTTTGTTGGGGTTTTTTGTTTGTTTGTGTGTGCGTGTTTTATTTTTAGTGATGGCCTTCAGATTCCTAGCACTCCTGGTGCAGCTGTGACAGGGAACCTGGCTTGGCCTCATGTTGCCATTCGGTGCCCTGCTCAGGTAGTGTCACTCTGGGGCCATCCAGCTAGGAAAACCTGTCTGGGCTGTACAATATATGCCAGCAACATGTATTTTTGTAACATTTACATTATTGAATAAGGAACCTTGCTATCTCCATAGCGTGAATGGAATGAGGTAAGGATGCCAAGCTGAGAAGCTTGATGTGACCTGACAAAGTTGTGCTTGCAGCTCGGAAAGCCAAATGTATCCTGGGCTACATCACAAGAAGTGTGGACAGCATGCTTCTACTCTGCGCTCTTGAGAACCCACCTGGAGTACTGCATCCAGGTCTGGGGTCCTCAGCACAAGAAAGATGCAGGCCTTTTAGAGAAGGTCCAGAGGAGGGCCATAAAGCTGTTTAGAGAGATGGTACACTTCTCCTATCAAGACAGGCTGAGAGAGCTGGGGTTGTTCATCCTGGAGAAGAGAAGGCTTTGGGGAGACCTTCTAGCAGCCTTCCAGTACCTAAAGGGGGTCTACAAGAAAACTGGAGAGGGACTTTTTACAAGGGCATGTAGTGATAGAACAAGGGAATATGGCTTCAAACTGAAAGAGGGTAGGTTTAGATTAGATATTAGGAAGGGATTCTCTACTATAAGGGTGGTGTGGCACTGGAACAGATTGCCCAGAGAAGCTGTGGCTGCCCCATCCCAGGAAGTGTTCAAGGCCAGGCTGGATGGAGCTCTGAGCAACCTGTTTTAGAGGAAGGTGTCCCTGCCTATGGCAAGGGGGTTGGAACTAGATGATCTTTAAGGTCCCTTCCAATCCAAACCATTCTATGATTATATGATTTAATATAAGGCAAAGGGCTATTATTATACTCTCTCCAGTATCCTTGCCTTATGAGAAATAGGTAACTTATTGAGATTTTTTTTTTTTCCAGTAAGTCATATGAAATAAATAGCTGCTTGCTAGTGTTTGGCAGCTGAATCCTAATAATGCTGTCTGTAACAAGAAAGTACTACCCCTCATTATGGAACTAGTCATTTGCTCTCCTACTGATGCAGTTATATGTTTTATGCTAGGTCCGTGGGCCTTGATCTGGTCTTCTGTGTCATTGTTTCTCCAAACATCTGAAGACCACTGTCACTGTTACAGACCAGAACCGGGAGCACTGCTCTTATTCTCTCTTCTCTCATATTGGCATCAAAGTCAGAGGGAGGAAAAGAAGTCACACTGCCATGCAGAACATAAGGCACATGAGGTATTAAAAAAGTTGGGTGTGGGGTGGCGGGGGGAGGACACAGGGGGACAGAAGGAGGCTTGGGAAAAGTGCTGGATGGGCAGAGGAGTGTATGCAAGAAAGATCAGACTGGACCTTGAAACCCTCTAAGGACAGAGATTTTACAGTATGTCTTGGTAACATGTTCTTCTGCTTATTCATGGTGAAAATGTTCTTCCTTATTATCAATCTAAATCTCCCACCTTGCAATTAATTCTACAGCCTCTCTCTCTTGTGCAGTGTCTCCTCCATGAAGATTTTGGCTGTATCTTAATAACCTCCAGGACATTTGTATCAAAATGTTCTTAATTTTCTTGCTTTGTGTGTACAAATACAAATCACATGATGTAAAGTTGAGAGGAAACTGAAGAATTTGAGTTGAAATAAAAATGAGCTGAAATTTAACCTCACAAAAGCTGTGAAAGCTAGGCTGATAAATCAGGTCTTCATCACACCATGGTGGTATCCTAAAATGAAATAATATATGATTTCTATAATTCTGTGATGTGGGCTTTAGGCTGCATCCCTGTCATGGTTTAAGCCCAGGCAGAAATTGAGCACCATGCAGCTTAACCCCTCTCTCCCCCTTAACCTGGTGGAATGGGGAGGAGAATCAAAGGAAAACTTGTAGGTTGAGATAAAGGCAGTTTAACAGGGAGAGCAAAAGCCACGCACACAAGCTAAGAAAAACAAGGAATTAATTCAGTGTTTTCCATGGACAGGTGGGTGTTCAGCCATCTCCAGGACAGCAGAGCCCCATCACACGTAACGGTTACTTGGGAAGACAAACATCATCACTCAAAATGTTCCCCCCTTCCCCCTTCTTCTCCCCAGCTTTATATACTGAACATGATGTCATATGGTATGGAATATCCCTTTGGGTCACCTGTCCAGGCTGTGTCTCTTCCCAACTTCCTATGCATCCTCAACTTCCTTACCAGTGTGACAGTACGAGAAGCAGAAAAGGCCTTGGCTCTGTGAAAGCACCGCTCAGCAATAACAAAAACATCTCTCCTGTGTTCAGGACAAATCCAAAACACAGCTCCATACCAGCCACTGTGAAGAAAGTTAACTCTACCCCAGGTGAAACCAGCACAATCTCTGAGTTCAAGTGTAGATATCTTGAAGAGAAATTTCTTAGTGTTTGTGATATATCTAGGTGTAAGAGGGGAGATGTCCAAGAAAAATGGCTATTCCATTTAAACTCCATGCTAACTGTACTGTGCCCTTTATATGACTGACGTCCTCACTTATACAGATGACAATGGGAATACAGAAATGCTATCCTGCTCACTGAAGAGGGAGAGCAGTCTTCAGGGTAAGCAGGCTAGTGGGGTCTCATGTTCTAGGTAAGTCGTAGGGACAGGTGCCCTGCATCTGACTGGCCTCAGCACCTACTGCTGGGCAGTGTCTTTGTCACATTCTCTCTGCATGTACCATAGGAAATTCCTAAGACTTCTTGTGCTTCAGCATCTCATTTGCCATGACATTCACTGTAACCACCTTCCACTGAGATCAAATGGGCAGGGCATTCACAACAGTGGATAGTGGAGGGCTTCTGTACCTACAACCTCCTTAAAACCTCATTGATGTCCATAAGATTTTAGTGGTATTGAGCCAAGTACTTATCTGGTGCTTTTCCTTTCCCACCCCAAGCTAAATAGAGAAGAAGGCAACTGGTTAATTTACTGCAATACATTAGTATAGAGCATCATGCTGTGGCTAAATATTTGCTCAAAATTATTGGCAGGGAGGTTCCTGAGTATTCCTCCTGTTTCATTCTTTTGTTGCCTTTAAGAAACACATGCAACATATTGATGGCAGCTGATGTTCAGTTGCTAGTAGTTTTCTGTTTAATACTAACTTTTTAAAACAGAAGGAACTGATTGTTTTTAACAGCTACTGCCTGAGGGTGCAGTCATGTGAGTAGGCAGACTCATCTTGGTGGTATCCTCTCCAAGGAATTCCTTGCTGTAAGAAGTCCTGTTAGTATTGTAGAAAGTAGTACTTTTCTAGGATTGGATGGATTCTCTGCTGCTAAAGATTTTGCCTTTTGGATACAACATAAAACTGAGGTTCTGAATACTTTCATATTTTTATAAGTGTTCTCTGACTCTCTGCTAGGTGTGTTATAAAGAGTGCTTGTGCTTTGTTTGGGCAATACCAAGTACTGTGATGAAGTGCAAGTAACTCAATGGGATTTATACGAGCTTATGAAGCGGAGAATAAACCCCATAGTTTGCACAGTAAATCAATTTGTAAAGCGCTTTGGGATCTTTCTGGATGAAAGGCGCTATATAAATGTAAGCCATGACCATTCATCATTATTGAATATGAAATAGAGATATACACTCTATCAAGCTAGAAGCAATAGGCTTGGGCTCATGATTGCTCACAGGACCCAATCAGTCATCAGTTCACGACATAATGCAACTAGAATAAAAAAGAAAACCCACAGCAAATCATTCCAAGCAATGCAATTAATGGGCATCCAGTATAAATACTGATCTCAGTCAGGAAGACTGGGCTTTTCCCAAGCAGTAGAGTTGATGCCAGACTGTTAGACGGGGAAGGAAAGATTCCTCACTAGCAGTACACAATATAGACATCCACTACAGCTAGACTAAGAAAACATTGTACATTTTTCAGATTTTGTCTTTTCTTTTTCCACTTGGGAAATGGAACAGAAAATGGTTTTGTATAGAAAGTGTCAGCTTTTGTTCTACAGTGAGTCACAGAGATATTGTTCATTTTTTTGCACCAAGGAGTGGTCCAGGCCCCTAGCTCTGGTTAGAGAGCAGCTCTGCAGAAAAAGACCTGGGAGTCCTGACACACAAGTTGAAGATCAATCAGCAATGTGACTTTGAGGTAGTGAAGGCTGAGCACATACAAGATTGCATTAGTAGGATTTTATCCAGCAAGTCAAGGAGTGATTATTCCCCTCTATTCAGTAACTGCAAGAGTACCTGACTCCCATGTTCATTTTTGGGCTGCTTAGATGTTGACAAAGCGGAGCAAGTCCAGCCACTGATAGCAAAGATGGTAAGACGACTGGAGCTCAGGAGATAAAAGGAGAGACTGGATGACCTGAGTTTATTCAGCTGGGAAGAAAAATCTAAGGAAGATCTAGCTGTAGCCTTCAACTGCCTAATGGATAGTTAAAGAGAAGACAGAAGGAGTCAGAGAAAAAGATGAAAGGCAATGAATACAACCTGCAACAGGGGAGTTATGATAGCTCTAAGGAAAACGTTGTTCATAATGGGAGTGGTTGCATAGAGGCTGTCTTCTTCAGAGACAGTCACAATTTGCCCTGAGAAGCCTGGTCTAAGTTTGAAGCTGGGCCTGCTTTGAGTAGGGGTTTGGACCAGAAGACCTCTAGGGTTGCTTTTCTGTAATTCTAACTGTGATTTGTAAGACAGCTACTCTAAATTACGCAGTGAGTTAACTTAGAACATGGCAAACTAGAATAAAAGTAGTTCCTTGTTTTAGCCAGAGAAGTAAGCGAAGAGCCAAATGAGGTGCATCAGTTTCAGGGCTTTAGTCTTCTCTTGAACTGAATCAGAAGCATATCCTGAAGAAAAGGGTCCCTGAAGTTAACAGAGACTTTTTTTGGTATTATACAATGCGTGTTTCTTGATAGATGGTTGCATGAGTATTAGCTGCCCTCATGCACCTAGCTAATGATGAGGTTAATTAATTGGAACTAGAGGAGACAAGTGTGCCCCTGTGAGTTTATTGGCACTTGATAACTACCTTGGAGAACTGAGCAGCATAAATGAGGAGTCATAATCAGAGATTGAAGTCCCTGCTCTGTAAAATGCCCTACTGAACAGAGAATGTCGTGGAAGCTGGGCTTGCAATCAGACATTGTTTAATGTGTTCTTGATTGTTTTCGTGCAGCTTTATTCTGTCCGAGGGAGTATCAGAGTACCATAATCTTTCTTCAGTTCTGCTGACTGAGAGAGCTTTTGAAAACAGAAATCCTGAAGGAGTTCCTGCAGTTAGTGCTGAGTTTCGGGTAGCATGACGAGTGCATTTGTACACTCGTTTTGTGAGCCTGTTTCCAAATGTTTGTTTATTTTCACTCATTTTATGCATACTATTTTTAAAATAGTCTAGGTAGGACTTGGTCTTCTGCCATCTGTGGCCAGCAGTACATACTGTGTCTAGGGATATTCAAATTAGGCAGAGGGAGGCCTGTGCTGCACTTGAAACACACTACCCATAGATACGTTGGAAGTTCCATCCTTGGAAGCTTTCAAGACTCGGCTAGAAAAAGGCACAGCTGACATGTTCTAGTGGTGGTAGAGGTCCCACTTCATGACTGGACTAGATGTCCCCCAAAGTTCCCCTCCAAATGATTTGATGAGGTCACTGCATCAGGGCAACTCGTCCTTTCTTAAGGCCTCTGTTCTCAGCAGAACAGATCTGTTCACGAGGTAGAGAAGTGTCTTATATCAAACCCAAGCTGCAAGGACCACTTGAGCTGAGACAGGTATAGTATGGTGCGCCCTTGGGCTAGCCCATGTTTGCTGGAGAAGCTGTGGTCTGAAGGGGCTTTAGTTGCTATATCTGCTTTCTGCTGGGAAGCTGCTGTCTTGCCACACCTCCACATTAGTTTTTCTGCAGCTCTCTTGCTCTGTGTGTCAAGAGGTATGGGGCCAGCAGCAGACCTGGGCATTGCTAGAGAAGGCAGTGTGTGTATCTCATAAACTTGCACAGCTCAGCCCTTTCTTACACTTCACACTGAAGATTTTTGCCTCAAGCTTAGAACAACCCTGTAGAGATCAAACTGTGTGGGGAGCAATAAGCTTTTCCCTGCTGGAGAGCAAGAAGAATATGAATGTAAGGTTCATCCAGCCTGACAGAGAACTGATGACACTTGCAGCACTGTCTAGCCCTGCTACACTGAAGATAGAATATCTAACAGGACAACTCTTAAGGCCTGTCTATTGGAGACAACTGAACTAATTAAGCTGATAGATGACCTCTAAACTGGCTTAGGGAAATCAATGTTGATTCCACCACAACATCCTTGTCTGAGTGTGAGAGCAGCTTTCTACATTTTTGCTGGTGAAGGTAGAGAACAGGTTTAAAATGAGATTTTGGTTGAACTGGTAAAGCTTTCTCATGTATGCAAGTGTTGGTGTATTATTTTCAAGACTTTACTACTAGGTTTATACAAATGAAAAAGTTTTACCAGTCGCTGGTTGGCTTATGGGAAATTAATTGTCAGGATGAGCTTCACTGTGGTGGCGTATTGCCAAGGCTGCAAATAGACTTGTGTTCTGCTACTCTTTTTGGGTTTACTAGACAAAATTAGGGAGACTGGCTGACCTCATATTGCTGTACCCAACAGACCAGTGCATATGAGACAAGTTACTGTGTCAAAGACCTATTTCATTGTTTTGCTTTTCAACATTTCCACATTGTTTCATTACAAAGCTGTCCCTGAAGTATTGTGTCAGTGTAGGATATGCCAAACCTTTCCAGGAGGAAACATGACAGCTCTGCAGGGCCACACGCCCCATTAGTGATATACAGGAGCTGTGCACACTCTAGCTGAGGGCTTACCCAGGTTTCACGCTAGGATCTCTGGAGGTACAGCCCAGAGTTCTCTGTGTTGCACTAACTTGAAAATACCTTGTTAGAAACTGGTTTCTTCTGCATCTTGCAAGAACTTCACAGACTTCCATGAGGCTGTGTGTGCAAGTGCTCTTTGCGTGCCTATGTACCAAGTGAGTCCAAGTGTGCTTTCCCTTCAGCCCAACCCTGCCCATGACAGAGCTGTGTGACAGCACATGTGCATGTGCTGTTTTGTTTGCGACTGCATTGCTTATTGCAGGAACTTTCAAAGGGAGGCAATGGAAATGTCACTGAATAATTGAATATTGACAGGATTGTGTTATAGGAAACACAGACATGGAGACTTGGAGGCAGCAAAACAATCAGCCCTCAAAATTACACTGTACATGGAGACTATGAGGGTGTCAAACACTGACATAAAGAGGAGCTTCTTTCACTTATTATGGCCATAGGAATTGGTTCAGGTTGTTTGGGGTGATCCTGTCAAGCTATGTAACTATATGTATGCTGGCATTATGACTTATGAAAGAAATCAGTTTGTGTTGAAATACATGCCATGCTCACTAAATCAATAACTGCATTTTGGAAGCTCCCTCCAAGTAATCAGTTGAAAGTAGTCTGGAATAAATCACTCCTTGTATGTCTACACTCTGCCTGCACCCCTCAGCTGGAAACCATCTTGTATCACATTTTAAGGGAAAAGGCATGACTTAACACTTTGCACAGAAGCCAGAGCTATTCTGTGGCACATTGTAAAGTTGTTATATGAAGTTATTGGTCAGAACTTGGGACCTTTTTCATTTATACCACAGTTTTCTCAATACTTGAAACAGGGATAAGCTTTATACCTGCTTTGTATATTACTTGGACATGCCCTGAATAATCCTTGAAATGCAGTCCCAGGACACACCATACCCTAATGGACTGTGTGCCCTGTTCCAGGATCTCCTCTAACCCTGGGATTTGGAACTTTCTCTACTGACGTCTTCTTGCCTTTTTTCAGAAGCTCACCATGAGTGATGATAGTGTCTGTTCTTGGTGTGGTGTGAGCTTTCAGTGTGATTGCCTGCAGAAGAGACACATGTACCTGATCTGTCGCCTTCTGCTCTGTCCCTCTGAGACATATCTATTCTAATCATAATCTATTGCAGGTATGTCTTACTGAAAACTGTAATTATGGAGACAGGAGAGCCAAACATATTACAGTATGGGTGTACATGAATATCTCGGAATATCCTATATTAACCCACTTTCCAGGGGCACTTCACAGTTGTGAAAGTTTTTTAAATTTTTGTGATTCCTTCATTCATCTGACTTTTAGAATAACCTAATTTTCCTGTGATGTTGTCACAAGAGGGCAGAATCGGGGTTTGTACATGCAGCAACATCTAGCACAACTGAACAAATTGCTGTGTATCAGCTGAGCTGTGGTAACAGCTGTGTGTACAACTAGCCTGCAGCAGACATGGGGTAATTTCACTTAACGCTGTCTTCTCCTAGGTTAAGTCAAATGACCTTGCATTTATCACATGCCAGAAGCATGCACATGCTCAATATCAAGCTGAGATTATATGCCATGACTTCTTAAGGCTCGGTAACTTAATCCCCTATCCAAGCCCTAAAGGCTGTTTGTATACCTTAAATAGGTATCTTTCCTAGGTATTTTTATAAATCCATACTGCACTGGCAGTCAGAGTAGCAAATTGTGCTCTTTGGAATGCTCTGAAGTACCTGCAGGTCATTCCCTTCCAAAAACCTGTTTTTGGAATTCTGGGACTGTGTGAGCAGTCTAATACCAAGCAAGGATACTTTCACCTGCTGAGAGTTCCCCAGCATGAACTACCTCTGTACCCATGGCTGAGTTATCTCTGCCATTGTAATAGTCTCTATTTAAGGGTGATTAAAATAGATCTATTTGGCTGCTATAATAATCACACTGATCACTTTGAATTAATTAATTTGCAAATGCATTCTGGTTTGCTTAAATACTTAAAATGTCACAGAATTTTAATTACTAGGGAAATTTTAAATAATTTCTTTTTCTTTTTAAAAGCTAACAAGACCAACATCAGAACTACATTTTTAAAGGATTAATTCGTTGTCATTCTAAATAATTGTTGTGATTTTTTCCCCCATTGTTAAGGGACTTTGAAACTGTCTTTCATTTATAAAGAAATCTGTCACAGCTTTGGAATTAATAAAGCACTCAGTGAGAAGTGCCTACTGAACTAGTCTACATCTATCTGACCAACTTCTAAGACAAATTAAATGGATACATGTTTGCCTGTACATAGACAAGTCTTCAGATATGATGGGGTTGATTCTAGAGTTAGTTCAAAAAGTAGACGACCCCCCAAGGGAATACAGACTTTTCAGCTTTTAACTGACTCTGCTAACATCAGTAACAGCATAGAATTA
The DNA here is from genome assembly GCA_038380795.1 of Pyrocephalus nanus. Classification (NCBI taxonomy): domain Eukaryota; kingdom Metazoa; phylum Chordata; class Aves; order Passeriformes; family Tyrannidae; genus Pyrocephalus; species Pyrocephalus nanus. The sequence goes on along the minus strand of CM076265.1, from coordinate 40,975,202 downwards.
CATGTCCTCTGCTTTCTGGATGAGAACTATGAGTCTATAGTCCAGTTAGAACCTAAAAATGTGTCCTTTATGATGGCTAAGTCTTTAATAGCAGGTGGCGCAGCAACAGGAGGTGCCGTATGCAGTGTTTTCCTTCTAATCTGATGGAGACCAGGCATGAAAGAAAAAAAAAAATTAAAAAGAGACCAAATTCACAAACAGACTTCATGCCTGAGTTGTCCAGGTTCCCAAATGAACCACACCCAAATACATTCTTCGCAAATTAACACCTTTTCTAGTTTGTTAAGTAGAACCTGTAAGACTGTAATATTAGTGTCTCCTGCAGTGCTACACAACTACAATAACAATCACCCTTATTCAAGAAGCATCTCTAAGGAGACTACAAGTCCCACCATGCAATGAGGTGGGCCATTCAGATAGAGGTGACTTGTTAGTAGGATTTATAGTCTCTGGGAACAGTTCCAACTTACAGAAGAGGAGTATGTGAAGATTTTACTCCTCTAATGTAAATTAGGAGCTTGTCTTGAGAGCAAGTTGCTCTCATTCAGGTGAAATTTAGGTGACTTCAGTCTGAATCACATGGATGTTATTCCTTCTGTTTTTCCTTTCTCCTAGCTCCTACTTAACATTTAAGAAGGCACTGGCTTGTTATCTGCTCCCCTTTGTGGGGACATAGGAACCTGTGCTCTGTGTGTGTGAGCATGCATGTGTGTGTGTGCCTGGCTGCCTGTCATTACAGCACTAATGGAAATACTGCACGGATCACAACTCTCAATTAGCTCCTCGGGAGATTGCTGTGACAGCCAGTTACTGAACAGCAAGGCCTGAAGGAATGAATTAATTTGTAGTACACGGCAGTTAGAGTCACAGTGTTAGCAATAGAATAAGACAGCACTAGACCCTGATTAGGCTCTGGCTTTGTGATGCAAGAGACTGTACCTAGAGGACAGTCTCTCTTCTCTATCACACCTCCTGGGGTTAGGAAGGATCTTGGTCCATGAGTGAATGAGTTTAGAGCTCTTAGTTTGGTTCTTGGAGTCACTGTCTGCCTGAGGCTATTTGGCAGCGGGCAATGGGCTTTCATTCAACACAGACAAGGGCAGGCTGCTCTGCTCCTGGCCTGGAGCCAGACCGCAGCCACTAAGTGAGTGGTATTCAGGGCAGGTAAGGCGATCTTTCTGTCCTCTTCAAACAGCAGCTCTCTTCCTTATTAGTTCAGATAACTGTGTATCACACAGGATGTCCTAAGGCTGCTGCACCAGTAGATGCTAGTGTCTCACTTTTACAGTGCTACATTTATACACATAGAGGAGCAAAACATGCTTGGTAAGGCATGAGCATGCCTTTGTAAAGTCTTTGTAAAGTGTTCCTAGAAAAGTTGGGAATCTTTATAGTTTGAAGTTTCCACAAACAGCCACACATTCCCTGGACCCTGAAGTACCACACTGTCCGAAGATTCTCAGTCTCTTATTCTGAGATTCACAAGGCTGAATACAAAGATACATCTTGTCTTTTAGTAATTATGAAATGACTTTTTCTTAAAACTTGTTTTTTACATATTTTATAGAGATGGCTTATTTGTGTGCAGAGAGGATTTGTCACAGTGGGATGCCAGCCTCCCTTGATCAACCACCCAGTGAGAAGCCGTGCAAAGCCAATGAAGTTTTGCACATGGCACTTGTTTTAGCTGGGTCAGATCTGACCTCCTGAACTGTGTGACAGGCAGAGCTGGGGAGAAGTAAGGTGGAAATAGAGAATTGTTCATAAAACAGTCCCTGTGGAAAGTAAGAAACATTAGAGGAAAGTTTTCTATGGAGTGTTTTCGTATAGTGAATTTGGTGCTTTAGAACAGAACTCTGCTGTGATGCTCTGGTAGGCTAAGGAATATGCTAAGTACCAAATGGGAATAAATGGCCTGTGTCCTAAATTCTTTATGTTCTGGAAAGAAATATGTCTGAGTAAAGAGGGAAACGGAAGTAGTTCACAGACAATGCAGTCCCTAAATGTGATTGTCCTCTGTGTATGTGTAAAAGGGACATGGAAGCAGCACCAGCAGAGGTTTTTTATGCCATTCTCGTCTTTAGGTGCAAGAGAAGTCTTTTGTTTTAATGGAATTCCCAAGAGTCATTCAGTTTGTGGTCCCTGCACTGTCAACCAACAAATGGAGCAGTTAACATTACCTTTGTTAATAGAAGGAAGGAAATCAAGCCCAAGCTCCTCTCAGCACTGGTGTCCTTGTAACTTGCAAGTCAGCAAAGTGGTTGTAAATGGGCCCGCAACTCTGGCAGTGCTCCTCCCGTTGGCAATATTGCATTGGTTGCTTTTATTTTCCTTCATTTTGGAGTGCAAACAGAAGTCCAAATAGTCGATCTTCTCCTTTTTGCAGCCTGTGGCACTTCTTTGATCTTTGTGTCTGCTGCTTGTATTAACTGCGTGTTCTGGCCAGTAAGTGGTGCTCCCCCCTTCCTGCAGCTCCATTCTTTGCACAGAGCTAGGAGCGCTGTCATGCATTGCTGTTGCTTTCAGGTGTGTCTCACCCAGACGGTACGTCATGCTTTGATGGAGTGTATTGATATAATAATGGTATTTCTAATGTGAGTTCTAATGGTGTGGTTTTAATGACACTTCTTGGCATTATCCGGTTATCTGTACATATTGCTACAGAGGTCCTTGAAGAGGTTCTTTCCATGCAGGCCACCAGATGAGATGGGCTTCAGCTGGGTTTATATGCATAATGTTGAAAGGGAAGAGGAGAATATTTGTGTGACTGACATGGCTATAAGGAGGCTAGAAATACTGGGAGAATGAGACCTTGTGATGTGGTAGTTTTTAGATCCACACATCCCAGCGCTGTATTCTTGCCAGTTGAAGAAACATGTTTCTCTGCAGGGATATGTGATTTGGCTGATATATGGGATGTGCCTTCTCCATTGGTCCTTTACAGACAGGATCTTTTCAGTAACATAACTCACAATGAATTTTGATGGACACAGTCCTGATTTTCACACTCTTGATCACTACTGTGGGGGTTTTTTTGCCTGGATATAAAATGCTAATTTGCTGACCTGGTACCTGCGCTGAGTTTGTTCTTCTAGGTGAAAAAGATGACACCAGGACCAAGGCAGAAGTAGTTTCTCCTTAAGTGATGGTACAGGTTTTTAAAGTAGCAAATAGCTACCCAAATAGTTATGTTGCAGAGACAGAGAGTAAAATGTATATGAAGAACAGGGAGGAAGAAATGGACTAAAAGAGACAGGCAAAGAAGATGGGAGTAGAGAAAGAGAAGAAAATTGATAAATAAAAAAAGGAGAAGTGACTAAAGCAAGAGAAGGGAGAGGGAGATTCTTTCCTGATTAGAATTCATGAACTCCATTCTTACATTAAGTCTATATATGACACCTGGCCTTTAATGTGAAGCTGCCTACGAGCATTAAAAATTAAAAGCAGAAGGTAGGATCCATCCATCTCGGGCAGCGCTGCTCCCCTCCTATCTGAGCTCTGCACAAAGCTATTACACATTGATAAATTATTTTGGGTAATAGCTGAGATATTACATTGTTTCTGAGTGAAGGTAAAATCTCTCCATGACATGGGCATTTATCAGGAGCGCATTTCATCCTATTTATTATGGCCGAGACGAGATCGCAGGCTGCGGGCAGAGCTGGCACGTCGTACTGATCACCTCCCCCATTGCCTCCCTTCCCTCTGTCACTTAGATGATGGGATATTGATGGAGCTCATGACAAGTTAATTATTAACTAAAGATATGCAGTTCACCTTTGCCAGGGGAGGGGGCATAGAAGAGAGCAACGATAGTTCTTAAAAAAATAAATATATATCCATTGTATCTTAGGATTCCTTTCTCCACTTTCCTCTCTCTTCTACCTGTGCTATTTTACAACGCCCCAGATAAATCAGATAGGTTATATGAATTCCAGTGTGGTCTACAAGGCCAACAGAAATGGAAGAACTTCTAAGAACTTCACGTTTTGCTCAAAAAAGTTTACAAAAAGTTTTCCTCCATTGACTTGGCATTGGAAGTAAATGGGGAAAAATTTTCATTGTCCACTGAGTAACAAGGGATTCTCTAACTCTTCAGAGGACCAGAAAGCAAAGCCACAGAATTTCAATTCTGTCCCATAAATGAATACATTCTTTCTTTGTAAGGAAGAGATGTCTTAATATCATCTGAATATTTCATCTACTCCTTTCCACTGAGTGCTAGATGTTTCCCTGAAGGCCAACTGATTTTGCAGTACAGGAGCAGTAAGGTGATGGCTGCAAAGATAATGCTTGCTTGTTCATGTGATCTCTTAGGCTAAACACAACGAGTTTGCCAACACACAAAGGACTGTGTCATATTTGCATCCTTGTAGTCTTGATCACTGAGGGAAATAGCTGCTATATGTGAACCTTTGGATTACAGTATTTATCAGGTGTAATAAATAAAAGCTGCTCAGTTGATTGGCTGCGGACTGAGTAGTCCTTCAGTCTGCAGTGTTCACCTTGTAGTAACACAGCCAATCAGTACTATGTCATGGTCCTGTGCTATGAGCCAGTGCACTATTGTCTTACTCATTTTGCAGAGAAAATGGCTGAGAGTTGCAATGGGAAGTTTTCCTGCTAGCACTCTCATCAGGAAGGCTGAGGTTCAAAAAATCCTCTGACTCTGATTCTGCAGTTTGTTGAGTAGGCTGGAGACAAGGCATAAAAGGCAGTCGAATGCCAGAGGTAATTAGTACACCATTTTCTGCTCAGCTTTTTCTGGTTTGTCCATAGGATATCTTAACATTGTGTTGGTTGGATAGTTCTAGAATAAAGGGGCCATGGCTATAAGCCACCATGACAGTGGTCATTTAGAAAATAATCAGGCAAAAATGTCACAGTCTATCAAAAACAGCATTCCCTTCATATGTCTATAGTACAACCTGCCTAGTAAGATTTTAGCATTTAAAAGTCCTTCAGAAAAAATAAGCGTGGGTTTGTTTTTCAAGGAAGCTCTAGATGCCAGTTTAAAACTATAGGTGTGCCAAATTTCATGCAGGTTGGAATTGAACCATAGAACTCATTAGGACCCCAGAGTAAAATTGTACATACTTTCTTCCTGTTTTTCAACTTGAAGTATTCCAAAACTTATGAAAGCTGCTGTGTGCTCTCTATTCTTTCGGTGTAAAACATGCTCTAGTGAAGTACCACTGAGCAGGGTAAGGGAAAACAGAACCATTCTTTGAAATCCACCAGTTCTATTCCCTTGGATTAGTGCCTTATACTGAAGTTTCTGGAGCAGGCATTTTATTTTACTGATTTTGGCTTTTCCTATGAATCTGACAGTTTTGGTTCTGGGTTAATTTTGAAAGGTCCTTTAAAAAAAAAAAAATTAAATAAGCTACATTTCCTATTCCACAGCCAAGGATTCTCTCTTTGAAAATACAGATTTCTACTTATTTGTCTCAAACTGGGAAAGTTTAAATACATTTTAAACAGATGGATTTGAATTTTCAGGTGTAAGTCTTCCCTTGTGGGACTACGCTAGATGCTCAGGCATTGAAATTGCTGTGCATAGAAGCAAAACTTTCAGCGCCTTTGTTTGCTTCATACACTTTGGCTTTTTGAAATCTCAAAAAATTTATTGCTTTTTGAAATCTCTGGAAATTGATTGCTATCAAAGGTATGAGAAAGTGAGATGGGATTGGGCTGCCAAGCACAGATAAAGTGAGTGCTGTCTGAAACATGGTGGGTAGATTAGCTTTCTGGACTCCAGGTAAGAAACTGCCCATCACTGCAGTAAGGCTAATCTCCCTGTCCTTGTCTGGTCATAGTGATCAGTTTGCCCTCTACTTAATATAATAAGATATATAATAAAAATGTATTAGCAACTGTGAACCACCCTCATCCTCTTTCCAAAACCCTCTGGGATCTTCCAAGGTTAGAGGATGTGCAGTATACTCACCTCAAAGTAAATTCACGTTCATTATCTTCATCCTTTTATTGCACACCTTGTCCTTGCCTGTTGCCTCTCCTGCAGCTGCTTTTTACTCCAGGCCTTGGATTGTAGTTCCTGTCTGTGCAATGTAGCTGTGTTGACATTGCTGGCAAAACACTACTGGCGTAATACCTGGTAGCCCCATTTATCTTCCAAAGATACCTTTCTGGTGAGCTTTGTGAGAACCACATCAGACTGTGAACTTGTAAATATGTGTTCAGGGCATCTGGGCTCATATGCTGTCTGAGACTGAAGGCAGAGACTCCATCATTTTTTCCAAGCAATGTGCCCACCTGCTGATTTTGGTAATGGCAAGGCTTCTAGTTTTTTTCCTAATTCTTTTATTTTAGCTAGACTTTCCTTCTAGATGTCTCAAGCTGTAATTACTTATTCAAAAGATGCCTCTCACACTAACATAGGTAATAGCAGGAGTTCAGTGTTCCCAGGCTGTTTGTATAACACACAGTTCTGTAGTGGCATGAATAAGAGGCAATAGAGAAGGGATTGCTTTGCTTGAACTTGGAGATCATTATGTTTATAACATAAGTGTTGAAAGCCCATAAGAAAAAGCCCTGTATTGAGAGACTGTAGTATGAAAGCATTTTTGTTGAGATCCATCTTTTTGTTTGGAAAAGTACCTATCCATAATATTAATATTTTCTGGCATAAAGATGATGATGTGTAGTTATATTACCTGCTGCCTGTAGAAATTTAAGAGAAATCCGTGTTAAGTTTATACCAGCTTTACTAGAATTAGCTCAATTTTGCATGTACCTCAGTGTGATTTAGCTGCCCCGTACCTAGGAGACTGTGTTTAGTCCATCAGTATGTGAGGTGTCACAGGGCAGACAGTAGCAGCAAATCAGGCAGACCAAGACTCATCAGGGGTCCTCATGAAGGGCTCCTTCACAAGAGCTAGGACTGAATGTGTGGTTTAACCAATGTTGTGTCCTTCTGTATGTGATGGAGTTTTCCTGTAGCCAGGCAGGCAACCTACTTGTTCTACAAGGCTTTATGACTGTGCTGCTTTATATGGGAGGTCATGTGCTGCTGTGGTGTGCCAGATCTGGTACCCTTTGCTCACATGATACCTTACTGTTTGTTGTGACTGACATAAAATCAGCTGACAAGGTGCAGTGACTCCAGGCAGGGAGGAAGTTAAGAAACAGCTGGACTATAAGGTCGCATCTGAGGAGACTGTGTATCTAGAAATTGACTTTTTGTGCAGGTGCTTAGCTGTTGATCTCCACACCAACCTATACAGGTATGATATGTCTTTACACCTGCCATATCTTTTTCAGTTGTGCCAACCTTCTGGCATTAATAGCAACTGAGGTGAAGATCACATCAGCTAATTATTTGTGTTTGGAAAAATTACTTTGTCATCTTTTCATTGTAGTGACAATCCTCTCTTCTTTTATATCCTAGTTCTAGACTAATGGAAACAATGACCCAACTCTTATCTTGTCTGTTTATGTTCTTTATTCCTCAGTATTCTCAGCAATTTGCTCTTTGTGTCTTTCTTACTCATAAGGGAAGATAGCAGAAACCTAGCTGGTCTGTCTCCTGTGGTATCCTTTATACTTTGTCTTTTGTATTTTCTGAACTGACTGGCAATATCACTTCATGCTTCAAATCTTTCCTTGTGATCCATTTCAGTATCTTGATGCTTTTAGGAAAATAAATGGTTCTGAGGTCAGTAAGAAACTTGATATTTATTAACATTTATTTGTCTTACAATTTCTTTAATAAAAGCATATTTTTAAATTATTTTTTTCCTAAAGTCTCTTGCTTGTGGTGAATCTGTCACTGTATTTCACCTTCTTTCTGCCACTTATTTCAGTCTTGCCTGTCGTGTCTCACCTGAGTCTTCACATGGATTTAGGTGGTAAACTGAACGGTTAGAACTTGACCCTGAGGGAGGTGTGGTGGCTTTGAGTGGTACCGTAAAATAAATCATTCCTACTAATGATGTGCTCTAGGCCAGACATGGTGCTGCCTCCCAAACATGGCAAGTGCACACACACTGGAAGCCATGACATACCACTGTGCTCGTTCTGTACTTGTGCAAGCGTTGTGCACCCTCTACCCCACCTTCCCCCTACCACAGCATAAATGGAGGATCATGTTCCGTATGCTCCCAGGTCAACCCTCAGAAACAGTTTAAGCGACTTGGAGAAACACACAGCAGCTTAAAGGGTTAACCCTACAGTAATTGAAAGAGGGAGGGGGGAAACAGTATAATGGAGGGGTGAGGAGTTTCCATAAACCCATTGCCTCAGCTCAGAGAAACTGCTAAGGGGCAGTGGTCAGAGAGAAACAGAAGGAGAGAGAGAGATATCAAGTGTAGTAATCAGAATGAAAAATGGAGCTCTGGTTACTTTAAACAAGAGCTAATTTATCACGAGAACGAGTGGATAAGTAGCTGAGTTTCAGGCGTTCAGTAAGTTCCCCGTTCTGCTCCAAAAATTATTCCACCCCTGTCTCCATGCTCCCATAAATCATCCCCTTCTTCACTTCTGCTCCGATTACCAATTACTCCTGCCTACGACACGCTTTCCCCTGCCCGACACAATCTGATGGGGCCCTGCCTTTTAATTTTACAAATGCTTTTTTCTTCTTGCTTCTCAGTTCCCTGTCCCTGCTCCTCCCCTCCCCAGTTTCTTTCTGTATCTTTGTTTCCCCTTTCCCTCCTCATCTACTTTTTTTTTTTTTTTTTTTAATTTGAAGAGAAGGAGTGCAGTAATGTTTTCTGGCACCTCCCCCCATGAGGTTGACTAAGCTGAAGGAGAGGAATAGAAATTAATTATTTTCCCAAACCTGAACTCTCTTTGGGTTTGTGAGCCTTCTCCCTAAGCACATGAGAAATTCGAGATCCCATATAGCTGTATCAAAGGTGAAAGTCTTGTTCTTGAAAGGATGTGCTGCTTTTTGTTGAGTCTTTGAAGGAAAACACATTTTTTTCCTTTTTTTCCTTTTTCTTTATTGTACACAGAGCTTTTTTGCAGAATAGAGATATTTTCTGAGCTTCACAGCTGCAGGCAGGTGAATTTTAATTTATATTATGCTGTGCTATTTTTCTGCATATGCTTCACCACTGCTAATATTTACACTGGAGTACTTCTAGCTAGCTGTCATACAAATAGAGAGGAACTGATCTGTACTGAAACCCTGATAATTTAGGCAAGGCCCACACAAGAAACTTTTGTTGGCTTCGATGATTGCATACATGAAATTGACTTAAACCAAACTTGTACTAATAAGCAAATGTCTACTTTGAGAGAATGTGTTGAATTTATTGATATAGTTACACCTTTCTAATATAAAACCTTTGATGCCACTTATGAGTGGTAGTCTAGTGAATCGTAAGTCTAGTACACTATTTAGATGCTGGGTGGATATGGATTGCATATATAAAAATCCTAGAAATAAGTTTCAAACATCAAAGAATTGTCATGCAATAATGTATTGTTTTGCTTATATATATTGTTTCACAACATGAATTGTTTCTGAATGTTTGCACAAGTTGCACTTGGAGCGTTTGAAATCATTGTATGTCACATCAGTTCAGCATAGAAGCAATAGTGCTGCTTGATTTTAGTGAAATAGTTTTTGGATGCTTAATTAAGACAGCCTGTGGAAAGTAGAAAAGGTTCAGGAGGGCTAACTTGCATGAATCTTAGAGATGCTGGCAACTCCTAAGTTGGAAAACTCATTCTAACTGAAGGGAAATGTTTACGCAGGTCATCAGTCTGGCCTAATGTGCACAGAGTTGTTATTTCCACCTGTAAGACATTCAACCAAATTGCCTTGAGGTTTACTGAATATGAAAAGAGAAAATTCCCTTGCCCTGCTGAGAACAGGGTAGGCAGTGACAGCTCTGCCTGCTATGCTGCAGAGAAAGCGGCTGTCCAGAGCTGATTTTTGTGCAGGATAATGGATGGAGAAGATGGATTACCAGGTGATAAATCACATAAAGAAACTGGCTGGTGCCAGAACACAGGAGCAAGGAAATAGCTGGCATGCTCTGCAGTGGGTATTGCCATCTCCATCTGAGGAGCTGCAGCCTTTATGCATAAACAGTAAGACAAAACAGGAGTTAATTATACTGCAGTTTCTTGACATAAGGCCTTTACAGCAAAACAAGGATGGCAAAGGGAGCACATAATTTCATGTGTATCTGGCAGTTTATCTTTTTTCTCTTCAGAGAAAGAGTTGAGGAAATCCTCTGTGTTCTCATTTGCACTCTCTATTCTTATTTTGTCTTTATTCCCATTCTTTAGAGCCCTAAGTACTGTTTTCTGACCAAGGACTACCACAGATATCTTTCAATAAAGAAATAGAGGAGCTAACTGAGCATGACTCAAGTCATTCCTATCCCACATGATTCATATGTACTCCGTCCATCCTGTCAGGCAAAGAATGGTTGCTGGCACTCACTATGTAGCTCGGTAATCAATAATACTCCACATCACCCTAAAGACCAACAATACTCTGAGCTCATTGTACTCTGGGCTGGGCAATCCATGCATAAAAGAGAGTTACTTGGAAATGGTGGAAAATTGGCTTCATCCTACTGCCTCTTCATGTGATTCAGAAGACAATATTATGTTGGGCATTTTTAAGTACCTCGAATAAGTGTGCAAAGGTGCACTCTACATCGGAAATCTTTTTCCATTAAGAGCAGTACAAAGTAATTCTTAATTCTATTGACTGTGCACATGAAAATAAAGCCTAAAAGAGAGCCATGCTTCTGACATGCAGGAAATGCTGCTGACTCAAGGTCCAGACTTGTCAGGGTGAAGTGTGTTCTGTTTATCTGTATTTATTAATAATACTTAATTATAATTAAAAGCATTATGGAGAAAGGGGTTATTGATACTGTTATTTAAAAATTTGTTTTTGCTGAAAAGAGAAGATTCACAGAATCACAGACTAGGTAAGGTTGGAGGGGACCACTGCGGGCCATCTGGTCCAACCTCCTGGCTCAGGCAGGGCCATCATAGAACACATGGAGAGCACATAGAGCCCATTGCACAGGGTAGCATCCAGACAGTTCTTGAATATCTCCATTGAGGGAGACTCCACACCCTCTCTGGGCAATCTGTTTCAGTGTGAGCTCACTCGCACAGTAAAGAATTTCTTCCTCATTCAAGTTCAGGTGGAACTTCTGTGCCTCAGTTTCTGCCCATTGCCTCTTATCCTCTTGCCTGACACCACTGAGAAAAGCCTGTATCCTTTCTCTTGACACCCTCCCTTCAGATACTTAAAGACAGTCATCTCTTCTCAAGGCTGAACAGCCCCAGCTCCCTCAGCCTCATCAGAGAGATGCTTCTTTCTGTAATTTTTGTAGCTCTCTGCTGGACTTGCTCCAGGAGTTCCATGTCTCTGAGAACATGGAGGAGCCCAGAACTGGACATTCCATATGTGGCTTCATTAGGGCCAAGTATAAGGGCAGGAATACCTCCCTTGACCTGCTGGCAATGCTCTGCCTAGTACATCCTAGGTGTCTAGCACTGGGCTGACATCACAATGGAAACTACTAAACTAAACTGAATTATTCCTGACTTGGGAGTATCCTAGTCCCTATGGCCTGTGTAGGCATGAAGGTAACTGCAGTGATCCTCTTTTAATAGAACTGTGGAGGAAAGTTGCCGGCAAAGAATCAGAAGGGGAAGCTAAACAAATGGCACTTCTGCAAGGTATTTCCAACATGTCGGATTTCCTGAAATGTGCGGCAAAAGTAGAGCTTGTGCAGCTCTCTAAGAGGCTGGGGAGAGACAGAAAGTCCCTAAAGAGTTAATGAGAGCAAATCTTTGAACTTATCTTTTCAGAAGAACAATAGTCCACGGACATGTAAACTTTGCCCCATAAAAGTTTTGGATATAATATCTAAAGTCTTGTGTGACTTGAGACTTCTTTAGTAATTGTAATCTGACACCGTTGTTTTTAGTAATGCAAAACATTTGACCGAATCTTGTCAAAGTCATCCATTACACATGGAATTATCCGTAACTGTTTCATGACTTAAAGGATAACTGAGATTCACTCTAACTATATGGGCACTAGCTTAACATCTGACACACCGGAGGGCTAGTGACACTGGCTCTTTTAGGTGAAGATCCTTGAAGCTTTACCTGTATTTTTTGAACATAACTTTAAAGTGGTAGTTCAGTAGTAGATTATTCTTCCATCTGGCTCCTCTCAAGGACCTAGCATATGCTGAACAGTGACATGATAGATCTACTACCTTGCTCTACTCATTGTTGAAAAACTCTGTGTGACTGATTTAACGTTCAGAGTTTCCCTAGAAATACCCACTGCTTAAAAAAACCTCATTCTAGAGAAAAAGGCACTGACCTTATTTTGCCTTGAATCAAGTATTTTTAAACTTATGTTTATTAGACGCTCTGACAGCTACATTGTTTCATGGAAGTATGAAATCTGACAGGAAAGGAACTTTTAAAAGGATTCTTTTGTGTTGCTGTCAATATTTGGCTGCTAGGAATCACTATTTCCTGCAGGCTGTGTTTTTGTGGGAAAACACTGACATGCAGGCTCTGTGTCCAAGCAGAGAGCTGTGCTGAGTATTCTGAAACCTGACAGAGCTGTCTGAGATTGCAGTCAGAGACTGCTGGGCTTGCCTGGACTGCCTCCCACCCCATTTCACTTTCCTTTGGACCTGTTAGGAGTGTCCCCATGGCCCCCACATACAAGAAGCAAGGGCATTGCATTCTCTTGATCAGCTCCCAATGTGCCCTCTGTGTAACACCAGCTGTCCACTCCCCACTTCAAGCAGCACTAACTTTGCTAGCTGGAAGCAAGAGCGTATCTGAGAGCTTCAGTAGAATACTAATGAATTTGAGGAGGAATAATTTTTTTTTTAAATCCAGGTTTGATGTGGGGTCATGGATGTGCCTGAGGCTTTATCTGCAGAGCAACTATGGCAGGAACAATGGCCATCAGTGATTTTCTCTTCTTCTTGCTCTCAGTACTATCACCCTCCAGCCAGAGCATTTTGCTTAGGAATCTGAAGACAAGGTTTGTCCCTCCCTCCCCAGCTGGGTCCATGTGGTCCATGTTCGTGTACCAGGAAGGGGACTGAGAACTTGTTTGTTCCACAGAAGGATGGTGGGCCTTGCTTGGATGACTGAATGTTTGTGATACCATCACTGTGAGAAAGGACCCTTTCCATACTGAGAGATCTGCAGGCTCATGCTACCTGCCACATCCATTGTGTCTTGAAAACAAATCTCAGTGAGGAAGGCTATCATGGAGCTCCTGATGTGATCCCCTCATATGTCTGTCACAACAAAGAAACCAATTAGTCTGTACTGCCTGCTAGCATATGCCTCACTTAGGAGAGAAAGGAGCTGGCAGGATTAGGGATGCACTGGGATAGAGGGAAATGTCTCTATTTCAAAATCCCTGCCTAGAAAAAGTCATCAGTACCTTTTTACTTCTCTTAGTTTTTCAGTGACAATAATAATATAAAGGGACAGGACTTAACACTTGAACTAAAGCATTCAGTTTGAATGAGTCATCTAAAGCATTCAATCTCCTCCTACACCAACACTTACCTGCTGGTTACTAATTATCTGACATTGATTTTTCCAAATAATACTGTATATTTATTATTTTTTTGCAATGAATTTTTTGCAATGAAGAAGCCCATTTTACTCTCCCAGAGGAAGAAGTGGAATTTATGTGTGTTCTGAGGAGAAAGACACGGTTTCTTCAAGCATACAGTAAGGTGTCTGCTTGCCAAAGCTTTAGCCAGAAGGACAGTGAGGCACAGAGAGACAAGCAGATTTCAGAAGGAATACACCACGAAAATTTTTCACTTAGCATTTTCTGAAAGTTGACTCTGGGATTTCTTACCTTTGGGATATGAGGTACAAATCTTACACTGACCTTTCTAGAGTCTTAGAGCAGCAGAGTTTAACACTGTTCTTTTAACAGTCAAGGTCTTCATTAACACAGAGTACTGGGATGCCAGAGCCACGGATAATGGGGAAAATGAAAAATTCATTTTTGAAACTTGACTTTGAATATATGTTACCTTTTATTGACAGTTATGCAGAATTAACCTTATTGACTTTTGAATCAAAAAGAAGCATTTGTGATCTTTTACATTATAGTTTGAGGCAGCAGAAAAGGATGCAGGGTTCAGTTCCTCCCTTACCAACAGAATGGATCCAATCTGTAACTTTTCAGAAGAGACGTGGAGGGAGGCAGGAGAAGAGTTGCCCTGTGCCTATAGTATTTGTCAGGGCCAGACACATATAAGCAGTAGAGCATTTCTTATTGATAAGGCACAAGAAATCAGAATACAGCATGATTTTGTGAGACCTGATTGAGTTTACTCATGACAAGTAATGATACCTTTATGAAAACAAGCACATCATTTTTGGAGTCATTAGGCTTCAAGTACTCACACCTTCCCATATGGGTTTAACCACCGTTTCATTTATAGAAGTACAGGAGAGACAAATAGCTATGTGTTTACATTGCAGCATGCACTGATGGCCAGCAGCTTTCAGCAGAAACCATTCCTGTGGTGCACCAGAGCCCAGCTATGGCTATATGACCTTAGTGATTCTACAGGGTTCATCTATTTTTTCTGGAGGAAAAGCCTACAGGGATTATGGTAATAAGCTTTCAGCTTCTGATTAGAAAAAACTTTGAGCTCGTGTAGCTTTCAGGGAAGTAGCTGGTGTTTTCAGGTGCTCAGTCTTATTCTGAATTGGAACTTAGCTAAATTTTGGAGTAGCCAGGCTCTTTTTATCGATGTGCTTGCCAATGAGGATGTTCTGGATGGAGTATTTTTTCATTCCTTTCTATGGACGTGCCTGGATTTTTATAATAATATATGTCCTATAAATTAACATGTTTATTGTGGTCACTTCAAATACTCCCCATGGTTCACAGTACAAAAATGTGATGCTTCAGTCTACCAAGTCTGCCTAATTCAGCTTACTTTCTTGAGTCTTTCCTGCTGTGGTAGGGCATTTCTCAGACCACCTACCAAGCTGCATTTTTATTGTTACTAAATGTCTTCATCCCTAAGTGCTAGAAATCTATCTCCTTTAATTCAAGACACTAGTATCTCTGGAGAAATGCTTTTTGGTATTAGTTCAAAACAAGAAGAGGCTGGCTAAAAACAAAAAGAAGTACAGAGTCTGGTTATGTTGCTGAGACCCTGAAGAGTGTGTAAGAAAGTATAATATAGTAGGAAAGAGACTACTGCACATCACTGTTGCTTGCCCCAACAAGGGGACATAATTACCTAATGTTGAGCTGTAAACCACATACCATTACCAGGCAATTGGGTTTTTTCTGCAGCTTGTACAGTAGTTTTGTACTCTTAAAGGAAAAAGACCTGCACAAGAGTGAAAATGAAGATGGGATAAAAAGCAATGAGATAGCTGGTTTTGATAAGATAACTGGCTAGAGCTTGTTTATCATGAGTTCAGAAAATCATTAGATAAGGTGGCACAAGGTGATTAGTGGAGGAATCACAAGGGTGGCTGAATGGGAGGACAGCAACAGGTACTGCTGAAAGTCAGAGTATTATGCTGAAAGGAAGGTTTTCTCAGGAGCGATCTTGTCTTGACCATTGGCCTTGGCCAAATGATCAATATGGTGCTGATGAAAGGTCCAAAGCCAGGAGGCATTTTTAGCATACAGATGCTTCCAGTAGAGAAATGTCATTCTTGTGCAATATTCCAAGAGCCTGTTACAACCACTCCTGAAACAGCACATGCAATTACAGTCACCACCATCCCAGAGGGTTGGGTACAAAGTGCAACAGAGCACAGAAAAGTAGTAGAGTGACCAGTCATATGGGGAATTTGTTTTGCAGGATATTAAGAAGTTTGCTAGTTCAGTCAGGCAAAATGAGGAAAGAGGGGATATAGTTTCTGCCTATAAATACATCAAACCACAAAACCCTCAAGAGAGAGAACAGCTATTTAAGCTTAAGGACAATGTTGGCACAGGAACAAATGGGTATAAACTGGCTGAGAATAAATTAGTCTGGAAATTAAACAAAGGTTCTAACTGTCAGAAAGAGAAGTGAGATTCTGTAACATACTTCCAAGGTAAAAGAAAAAAAAAAAAAAAGATGGAACCGGATCTTTTTTGAAAGGGCTTCTGTGATGACACTGATAAGAGGAAAAGAGTGGACTGTATGACCAAGGAATCTCTTCCAGCCTCTGCTCCCACTCCACCCCCCTTATCTCACCCTACACCATGCCACTTAGTTGGTGTCCTGAGCTCTGCATGCTCCTGTTCTGAAGGCACCATGGATCCCTTATCAGAATTCTGCATTGCAATAGGTTGTTTTTAATCCTCTGCATACCTCCCCTATTTTTTTCCTTGCCAAGCTTGCTGGGCTGTAATGTTTCCCTTTGTGTAATCCATCACAGACACAATGTCGCTTGTGCAAATTAAAATGCACCTCAGAATAATAAAAAAGGGTCTTTTTTTTTTTTTCCTTCCTTCCCAGCAGCAGTTCCTCAACACAAACCATTTGTCTCTAGGAGGAAATTCAGGAATGTTAACCCTATGTATGCTCCTGTGGGGTACACAACACCTCTGGTGGGAACAACACTTAATGGAGACCTTACAGCTGTGGACCTTGCATATAGCTGGAACTTTAACACACTTCTTTTCTTGTAAAAACATTGGTGATAGGGTCCAGTGCAACAAATTTAAAGTCCCCCGTGTCAGGACAAAGAGATACAAGCCAGGAAAACTACATAGCAAATGATATGGTGTTTCACAGAACTCATATGGTCTACGGTGAACATTGTACACTGGGACCTTTAGAAAGAACCACTGTAAACTATTTGAGTGATAAAAGAGTCACCAGGCTATCCCATACTGCTGTACAGTTCCAGAGGCTATAATTGGCCTGTGGGTCAGACATTGGTCACTTGTGATTTAGAAGTAAAGTTACAAGGAACTGTTGCTGAATGAATTCCATCCTTGATGAGATACTGCAATTTAAAGGTTAAGTCAAGGACAGGATTTTATTTCTTCCTTCTTTCATTTGGGGGGAGGGTATGAATTTCTCCTCAGTGGCATATAAATTCCATGAAATTAAATATGCATTTTAAAAATCTATTTTATGTGATAAGAAAGATCTGGAATTGGACTGAGAGGTAAGCAGGTACAAGAGGATCTGACTGCTTGAAAATAGAGATGGTGGGGTATTACACAGCCGTCTAGGCTGGAATGACATGGGAATAGCAATGGGGACACTAGATCAAGACTTACTACATTTCCTGTGGAGGAGACTGGTGCTTTGATAGAAGATGCTTTCATTATTGAGAGATAACATGTCTTTATGGTTTGTGTCATAGGCTTTTGGCTTCAAGTTTTGTACATCCTAGATTTTGATCAGTTCAGCTGGATGATTTTTCTTTCTTTCCCAAACAACCGTTTCACCCCAGACTTTGACTCTCTTCACAGATGTTGTTTTATTTACAATCACAGTTAAGAGTGCCCGTGGTTCACCTCAGAATCCCACAGGATCAATATTCCTTACTATTCAGTTCCTCTCTTTCTCCTTGTTTTCCAGTTTAGGAGCTTTCTAAGCTCTTCAGTGTGTGACCTTATTGGGAACTAATGTTGGTGTTAGTGCAGTAACACGTGGTTTTCCATGTCAGGCACAGGGCTTGAATCACCCACTTTGACTTGGGGAGAAAGCATGTCCCCAAAGCAGGAGCCACGCAGGATGCAGAAAAGACAGCAGGAGTATAAGGGGGAAAAATGGCCAAGCTCAGCATGAAAAAAGCAATTCAAAGCTTCAGGTCTCTGTCAGAGGAGATACCTTCATTGTTCTTCATCCTTACTTGGAATAACAAGGCCAGGAGTGGTTTGACAAATGGGTAGGTATCCAACAGTGCAAAATGCACAGGCATCACCAGCTAGGCTTCCAAAGGAAGCTCCTTTCTTTTTGGAACAGCCTGATTTTGCCCTCACTAATTACACTGATATCAGTCTTTTTACTGTGCTCTAGAGGCTGTGTAGGTGGCTGGAATTCACTCTGTAGAGCAGCAAATTCTATTTCTATAATGTGTTTTGTCTCAATAGCAAGGTTGTTCTATTCTTCATTTACTTCAGAGATTGCAAACAAATGGCATACAATCCTGGGAGATTGTTTCTTTTGAATTTATTTTTTCCCCAGTTCTTCCTGCTGTGAGTCTTGCTGTTTCCAAGCTTCATCCTTATAATCTGAAAATAATAATTCCAACTTCAATATGTGCTCGAAATTTTTGGTGCCAAAGAAATAGTGCTATTTTCTTACAGTGTCGTTTTCTTCCTTAATCTCCTCTAATAATGCAAATCTTCTCATAATTTAAAGACCCACCAATTTTCCAGTAAACTTTCTATTTCCAGTAGATACAGAGAAGATTTTATTCCTTCAAGGCCAGTTTCCAAAAGAAACAAGGCTGAAGTGAGCAGACTGGCTGTTCACGACTATCTCTTGTCTGTCTATTTCACTCATTCCTCACAGTAAGTTTTGAATTGAACCTCTTACCCCCAAATAAATTTACCTGAAAGATATGCAGGGACCTTAAATGTACTATGTCCCAACAATTTCCCTGGACAGAGAATACAGTTTTTCAGTGTCAGTACTGAGTGAAAGTTTCCTAACCTCACCCCTTTCTACACATACAAAAGACAGTCCTGCAAAAGGGGTGCATGGATGGCCTAGCTGCGAGGAAAACTCTGATTGGAATTTACCTGTTTTTAGATGCAGCATAGTAAATTCAGCAGAGACACAAATCTATAGGAAGCTTGGATTCATTCATCCCACTGCTCACAAAGGTACTTGTCATGGGCTCAAGTAGGTGGTTTCAGGATTCCCCAGACATGCCCAGTTCAGTTCTACCTGATGTGTGAATTCGTACATTCATTTCTATTGCTTTCTTCTAGACTGGATTTGCCTTTTCCATGGAGTAATCACACTTTTCCCATTTTGCTTGTGCTCTTTGGCATAGGGTGTCTTCAGCAAGGCAGTGCATTCTGCTGGGAGGAGACACAGCCCTGGCAGCTGACACCAACTGAACAAAAGGGTATTTCATACCATATGACATCATGGTCAGTATATAAAGTGGGGTGAAGAAGGAAGAGGAGGAATGTATGGAATGATAGCGTTTGTCTTCCCAAGTGTGATGGGACTCTGCTCTCCTGGAGATGGCAGAACACTTGCCTGCCCATGGGAAGTACTGAATTACTTCCTTGTTTTGCTTTGCTTGTATGCTTGGCTTTTGCCCTATTAAACTGTCTTTATCTCAACTCATGAGTTTTAGAGCATTTACTTTTCCAATTCTTTCCCCAGTCTCGCTGGTGGGGGAGTGAGTGAGTGGCTGGAGGGGGCTTGGCTGCTGCCTAGGGTGAAACCACGATGGTTGCTAAAGGTTTTAGATCAGCTTGAGAGAGAGCATTTGCAAAACAAGAAGATTGCAAACAATATGCAGAGTAGGGAGTTGTGAAAACCTGTATTTGAATCCTTGCTATATTTGACTTTGGAAGCTTACTTCCCTTGCAGTGTTCTCAGTTTCCCCATATGCAAGCTAAGAAAAATAACACCTATCTGTGCCTCTTGCCATTAATGGAGGAGGACGAGATGTGGTTGTCGGAGGAAGTATCACTGTTCTGTTAATCAGAGTTTAGCAGCAATTACTTTCATTGGAGTTTAGCAGGAATGACTTTCCAGCATCACCTGATATTGAGGAATGGTCTGTCAGAATAGTAGTGCTTGAAAGTTCTTCCTGGTTCATGCACACATGTTCACTGGGTGTCATGCTTTCTGTTTGATTCAGTGTGGCAACAGGGCCAGTTTCTGCATAGAAGGATATGATAGGGAGCTGGTGAGAGCAAACCGGGGTGTGATACCCCATCCCATTCTTAATTCTGTGCTGGCCAATAATCTTTTCCTCACTGCCAAGCCTTGGACTACAACAAGGACAGATGCACTGAGCAGAACTCTAATCCATCGGACCTGCTCCTAACAAAGCCTGACAGAAGTGGCTGCTTTGGCAACCCTGCCTTCACCAGCTACTGACATTGCCCTGATGACCTCCTTCTGTGAGAATCAGGTGAGCCCCAGGTAGCAATTTTTATGCTTATCTGCAGGAAGGCAAAGCTTTCTGTGGAGTCTGAATCTGGGGGAACACTCTGAATGATATTGGACAATGTGGTACTCGTCGGTAGTGCTCTCTCCTATCTGTCTTACAACAGTGTCCCACAGTACCCTTTCATGATTACTAGGGCAGTGTGGGAAGAAGTTCATGATCATCTAGTGTTGTGCAATCCACATCCTCTTACAGATATTCTGCACTAGCATCCAATGCTGGCCTGACCCTGTCTATTGAATTCAATGCAGTGTGAAGCAGCTGAAGCTCTTGGATAACTGGAGAGAAATGATTACCCATTTTTACCCTACCCTTTTCTGTGGAAACCAAGGGAAGATGAATCAGTTCTGTTGACTCAGAGCAGAAGTAACTTTATAGTTGTGTGCTTCTCTGGAAAGCAACCGCATTGCTCTGTCCCCCTATCTTCTTGTGTGATGGTTTCACTGCTCTGACAGCATGAAAGATGTTTGGTTTTGTTCCTAATGGTGTTATCATTTATCATCCTCTTGTAAAGCCAGAACCTACTGCTCACCCGTCCTCCCCCTATGTTAGGTTTTCTGCTCCCACTCCACTCCTGCCCTGGTAGGGAAACCGCTTGTATGCCAGAAACAAACGGTCTGTCCACTGCGTATTAGAAAAGACAGTATCCTTTCTGCCCCCTGAAACTACTGCTGTGAGCAATGGTGATGGTTTGACTTGGTTTCAGCTCCTGGGCTTTGGAAGAGCAGCTCCGGTCACGGAGTGGAGAGCTGATAGTAACCTTATTTTATCCCACAGAGATGGTAGCTGATCCTGGATCTTGGGACTTTTATACAGCTGGTGTCTGTGGAAAGACATAAGCATTCAAATGCTAGAAATTAAGAAAGGTATGCAGTGTGTAAAATTCCTTCAGCTGAGTCTCTCAAAGCTGCTTGGGCTATAACATGCCTGTGTCAGAGCTGTGGAATATGTGGGGCTAGCACAGAACTGAAAGAGCATCCTACCATCTTCTATCTTGTATCCATGTCCCAAAATGATTCATAAATAGCTCTCTCAACTGCAGATCAGTGGTACATCAGTTTCTCTAGACAACCTGAAATAAGTCAGAGGGAATCAGAATAATCTGATGGGTCTTGAAGATGACAAAATGGAGACTTACCATTCACCCCTTTCTTCCTGCTCAAGGCAATGTTTTCAGATAACAACAACCTGAAGGTACAAAAATGTAGTTTGGAGCTGGAGGTATGTAGCACACTGCTACCATTTGTGGTGTAAACATGAACTGTGCTGAAGGATTTGTTTCTCCTTCCTCCCCTGTCTCACCCCTGGTTCAGCAGCAATGGTAAGTCTCATCTCTAGAAGCCTACAAGCATTGTACTGTTTTTCTAGAATTACCGTGTACACCCTGTATGGGACTTCTCACCCACCTTAAAGA
Source organism: Pyrocephalus nanus (assembly GCA_038380795.1). Lineage (NCBI taxonomy): Eukaryota > Metazoa > Chordata > Aves > Passeriformes > Tyrannidae > Pyrocephalus > Pyrocephalus nanus. Next base: position 40,953,655 of record CM076265.1, on the reverse strand, counting down.
GTCAGACTGTGAAGGTGAGGCTGCTTGCAGCAGCACCAGCTTTGTGAGTTTTTTAATGATGTGAGCTCCTTTAGTGGGAGAACTGGGTCTGGTGTCCTCTTAGTGGTTTAGAAAGGCATGCATTACAAATCTGCAGCTGGAATGGTGGCACCTTCTTTGATGTCAAGCTCCTCATGGACCAGGTTGGCCCTAAGCTATTAGATGTTTTCTAGGAAAGCTAAAGTTCACTTCACTGTCTGGCACATCTGGACATTATTTGTCATATGAACTCTTTGAAATTCTGTATTTCTTGCCAGTCAGACATGCAGTGCTTAGAATTGTTGCATTAAATTGGCTCAATAACACAGCGCTATCTTTGCTCTTTCTAGACTGAGAAGGATTTTGATAGGTATTGGACTTCAGGCAGAAGCCTGTTTTGGTATGAAATCTTCCCGTAAGATGAATGATCTCATTCTATGGGTAGGCCATCATCCTTTTTCTATACATCTGCCAGAGTTGCCAGAATTAGACTCTTACTATCCTTATTTATACAGCAATATAAATGGTCTGAACATTTTACACACACCTAAAAGAGAAGATTCTCCCCCCTCATGATGCTGACAGTTTCTCATATATATAGGAGTGATGGGACAATAGCAGGTGTGGGTGATGTGGCCAAGGTGATGATGGGAGAAGCTGAGAGAAGGCGACAAGTTAGAAGGCTTAGGAGTTGATTAGTAAGAGAAGAGGGAACTGAAGGCAGTAAAACTGCTGTCAGTTAATGGATTAAAAGCAATCTAGCTAGCAGCGCTACATTCCTTTTCTGCTCTCAGCACTGGGAAGACTGAGAACATCTGCACCTGCCCCACTCTCCTCCTACTGCTCTGGCTGCCAAGATAGAGAGGGAATGATGTTGATGACCATCATTAGCAGTACTTTCAGTTCATCTGCCAGGACGGAACAAGGGCTGAAGTTCACCTGTAGTTGGTACTACTCCCTCCAACCAGAACCTTGCCTTCATGGCTTGGATAGGGATCACCAGCACCTGAAAACTATTCCCATGCAGTCACGGATAGTCCAGTCCTGGGACTCGTGCTGTCACCTCACCAGGCACTGGCTATGGGCATTGAAGGGCTGCTACCACCTATCTTGCAGAGCTGGCACAAGAGTTGCAATGTTTTTTCCCTAGTGACTGTTGAGACCACGTGCAATGTATTTTGCTCCTCTGTCATGACATGATACAGAAATTCCCTGCAGCTCTAGTTTCCAGTGTCAGTTTATGGGTCTCTAGGCTGGATGCAGACTCCTGTTTTAGGTACATCTAAGCTTAACAGCAGTGGAGTTGCATGGATTTTTATCTCTCATTTATGGATCCATATTCCTCTGTGATTACAAACCCCAAGTCAGCAATGCCACCTGTTCAAGTCAGTGCATGTGGTCTGTGCTGACCTTCCTCCACAAGCGTGCTAATGATTGTGTGAGAGGGCTGCAAAGTTTTGCTTTTTTGTGTATCTGTGGTAATGGGCAACAGCTGCTAGACAGAAAGATATCCTTGTCCTTTCCCCCCGTCCCCCTCTCTGACTTGGTGCCCAGCTTGGGGCTAAGCACTCCTGCTGCCTTTTATTAATCTTCTCCTGGGACAGCACTATCAGAAACCCATCAGAATTCAACATGCCCTCAGTCACTAGTGCTAACTCGATTAGGGCAGTGAGGAGTGACTTACAGGGGAAGCTCTTCTCCACAGGCGGTATTTGCATACAGTGATTGATGCTGATACCTCCTCTAAACACATCCACATTTTGCATTTTAAACAAAGTAATTGCTGTAGAACTGCTCCCTGTCACTCAGTGGGATTCCCAGTAGCAGCGTAGGATGTACATTCCCTTTCTTAAAATGGACTCTCATTCTCAAAGAGGACACTCAAGTGGGGTGAGGAGAAGGTCACTGACTCCACCTTATGTTTGGAGGAATAGAATCACAGAATCATAGAATCAAGTGGTCTGGAAAAGATCAAGCTTGTGTAGGGTACATAGTCTGAAGCCTCCTGTGTTTCCTTCAGTCTTTCCTTGTCAGATTTCAGGCTCAGAGTAGGTTCCTCCCACCTTCACCAGTGTATCTCTGTTTTGGGATTCATGAACTGACTGGCATCCATGGAGCACTGAATATATGTGTGTAATTATCCACATGTATTATGCATATTATGGGTATGTATTATATGTATATATTATGTGTACACATACACACACATAATATGTATATATTCCAAAGAAGCAACAGATGACACACTTTATTACAGTTTGTACTGGGGATTTTATTAGCAGAATGTTTCCAAGTGAAGTTCTGATTTGGAGGTGGTGTCCTGAGCCACATCTTTCTCTGAAGAGGAGAGTGCAAGGGAGGAAATGGGTGAGTTTAACTTCTATTTGAAGAAGGGCAAAAGGAAAAAAATTAAATCTGTGGTGATACTGCTGGTACTGCAGCTTGCTTTGCAAAGTGGGAATTGTTTTATCTTTTTTATATCCTAAGTGTTCCCTTTCTTTCAAAACAAAAGGAAATTTGCTCCAAAAGTAACCCTTTTAAAACAGCAGCAGGGACTTGTAATCTAGGCTGCTGGTTCCTTCAGGCAGACACTCAGTCCTTCCCTTTGTCCCTGGGGTGCAGGTATTGTTGAGGAGGGTAAATAAATTAAAATCTCTTACATAACACTGCTTAAAGGTCTCAGAAAGAGTGGCTCCTAGGGGCCAGTGCTGTTTGCCTTGCAGATGCTCATGCACTGCTGCACTGTGAGGGCTTAACACTTTGAACAAATCTTAGAGGCCTGTTGACACAGTGCTCCAGCAAGACCCAGGTGCTCCAGCAAGACTCAGAAAAGTTTTGCTTAGGCTTAGTAGGAATTACCTGTTTTCACTCATTCCTATCATTACCTCCTCATCTTTATGCTTATCTCAGAGGACTTGCAATGTACTGCTGGTTGCCCATTTAGTGTCTGAAAACTTCATGGTTGTGCAAAAGTAGGCACTTCATTACTGGGCTCACGCTGTCTGGCTCAATAGATGTGGGAGCTCCATGGTGAAGGTGGCCCTTTCATCTCCTGCCACACCATATTAATTTTGCAAATGTGACAAGCTCAGCTTTGCAAAAAAACCATATTGCCCATGTCTTGTTCTATTTAATATTGTATTCAAATGGTCCAAGTGCTCAGCGACGTGGGCTGGGGGAATGACTCTGCAGGCTTCTTTGTCACTTGAGTGGCAGCTGGCTTCCAGAAGTAATTATAGCTGTTCAGTGCTGTGGTACATCAAACCTCTTGGGGATTAGTGAGGCATCAGGTGCATGATGACTCAGAGGCAAGAACAGAGATGCTCCAGTTCCCAAGCCATAAAAGCCATAAGCTTTATAAATCCTAATATCCACTTGGACTTTGGATTACAGTGAAAAGGAAGCATTGCATTGACCTTGTAGAGAGCATTATAATTTTCTAATTTTCCAGAAATCCAGAAGAAATCCAGACAAATTTAAACCTAAGAATTTGAAAGTGAATTGCATTGCCATCATGTGGATGAATGCATGCTAATGTCTCCTCAGAAAAATTCTGGGACCCTCATTTATTAGTTAGAAATAAAAATAAGGTAATGATAGTTATGAAAGTTGTTAGGCCAGAATGCTTAACAAAATGTGGAGTGGAATTATAATAGCAATTTAACTATGGTAGTGTCCAAGTAAACACTGAAATTAATTTGAACCACGTGATAATTAATATGAATTACAGTCTAACGTTCATTAATGTAACCACTCAGTGACATTTGGTGCTTGCAGTATTAGGTGTTAGTAACATTGCATGAATATGCAAAATAGCTAAACTGGTACTGGATCAACATGATACTTTTGTGTCTTTTTCAGTGTGGTGTTTCCAGACACCCGACTAAAGAAGTATTAGTTATGTAATATCCTATCTGCACTGCTTGAACAATAAAACCCCTTAAAACTTAACTTGTTTCATTTCTACCTAAATAAACGTGTTTTTTCTGCAGTAATTACAGTACCAGGAGCAAACCTGCCAAAGTAATGAGTGTTTATTAGGCTCTATGTAATCTTAAACTAATCTAAGTCAATAATTACTACTCAAGATAGGGTAGGTTTGCAAATACTCATGTGGCTAAGATCTAAACAGAAGACATGAAACTGTAATACTGTCTGTCTGTGCATTTTTAGGGCAGGTCAGCTGAGGCTGGGTGCCTCTGTGCCTCCAGCCTAGGTTTTCGCAGGACACATAACAGAGCTTCTAGTTGGGATCCCTCTGCCTTTAGCCTCTGATGTTTCCCCGCATTTAGGAACCTAGACACATTGCCTGGCTGTCCCAGAAGGAGCCTATGTATTCAAGTTCCCTTGCTCCCAGTTTCTTGAGTGGAGCACAATCTGTATTTATCACACATTCTGCTCCTGGCTCATCACATCCTGGCTGTGCCCTCAATAGCCTGGCCATACCTTGGCCAGCATCTTTCATAGGTTGCAGCTTTCTCCCCAATACTTGTTCTTGGTAGTGTAGAAAAAAGCATTGTACTACAATATAAAAGCAAATCCTGAATCAGGCACAGAACCAAGACACCTGCTGGATCATTCTTTTCAGTGTAGCTTGCCAAGGAAACTGAAGAAATCATCAGGCCTTTTCCTTCATCCTAGAGCTCCATCTGTATGAGGCATCATATATGGGCTCCTGTAGAAAACTCTTTGCTAAAATGTTCTTTCATGCTGTTGCATGGTTTTCACATGGTAAAGCATAGTTTGAAGTAGTTTAAGCAATTGGCCTCCTAATATATATATATATATAGTATACAGTTCTCATCTGTTAGGACTGGGACAAGTAAGAGACCAGTGGTGGATCACTGGAACATCAAGTATGATTTCTGCTATTGCCTTTTTTTTCTGTAGTGCCCACAATGGCAATACAGTTATTGCATGAACAAATATTTGCTTACGCAGTTTTTCCCAGGGCAGAATTAGGTGGAATGAGGGAAGATGAAAAGCCATTTTTCTGTAGGATGTAGCCAAATACACAAAAAGTAATGAGGAATGATATGAGCAAGAGACTTCAGAAGAATCAACAAGACTTTTAAAGTAGTGAGGAACAGTGGAAAGAGGGCAAGGACACTGGAGCAAAGCTAAATGAATTCTTTGTGCCAGTCCTTCCCTGTGATTTTAATTTTTCTTGATAATTCAACCAATTTACCTGATTCAAAGTAAAGCTCAGCGGTCTGTGACTTCCCAGATCATCCCAAATGCCTTTTTTAGAACAACTTAGAGCATTTGCTACCCTTCATTACTCCAGTATAACAGCTGACTTTAATGAGAGAATTCATGTCTTCAGCAGCTCAGCTTCCATTTCAAACTCTACAGATCTCTTGGATGTACACGATATACTGTGCTGGTCATTTATTTGTTCTTTAGCAGTTTGTTCCAGCAACTTGTCTCCTGACACTTCAATCTCAGAAGGTGTCTCATCTTCATTACTTGAAAAGGGTAATTTTAGGAGAGGTCTCTCCACTGGATCTCTCTCTGGTGCAGTCTGGCACAGAGAAGCACTATCATCTTTTGATGTTTGCAAAAATACTCGCCTTTAAGGCCTGCTTCTTCAGTTTCTTGTGTGCTGCAAAGATACTTATAGCTCTCTCTTCTCCACAAAAAAGAGTACTAGGAACACATGAATGTGGGAGCTGGAGGGACCCTGTGTCTCATACAGGTTTATACAGGTTGAGCTTCATTTCAGCAGCCACAATTTTTACTGCTGGGAAGCAGTCCCAGAACTTCCTTACTCTGAATCTAATACCCCTTATGCCCTCTGCTTTGAATTATTTTTTCTCCTGGCTATCAAAACACAGATTTGAGGCAATAGGTTAATTTTTTCTTCTCAAAAGATGATTAGATATTAGGAAGATTAGATATTACAGAGAAATTCTTTACTGCAAGGGTAGTGAGGCACTGGAGCAGGTAGCCCAGAGAAGTTCTGGATGCTCCATCCCTGGAAGTGTTCATGGCCAGTTTGGATGGGGCTCTGAGCAACTTGGTCTAGTGGAAGGTGTCACTGTCCCTAGCAGGTGAGTTGGAAGAACGTGATCTTTAAGGTCCCTTCCAACCCTGGCCATTCTATGATTCTATGATGATTCCCAAAGAACAAAGAATGTGGTGAGGATATGGGGAAATCTCCTGCTAAGGGGAAAAATATATTTCAGCTTTTTTGTTGGCTTTGAAGAGTGCAGGGCTCTGCCCGCCTTGTTCAGACAAACTTTTCTCATCCCACTTAAAATTACTGTCTCATCTGGAAGTAATAATATGCAGTAAACCCACATAATATCTGCCTTCCACCCCTTCTGTATGTAGCGGTGTATTTAAGCTTCATTGATGCTGAAGCTCTGAATTGACTGGTTGTCCCTTTTGCTATGTATTTTTTCTTCCCTTCTCTTTCCTTTCCTTCATCTGCAAACCAGGAGAAATCATTCAAGATTAACCCTAGGAAAAGAAGGAACAGAGCAGTCATACTGAGGGCTGAGGTGAGGAACAAGTTGACAGTAGTGTCTTCCTTTGTTAATATTTGCTTCTCTCCTTTTTTTCTGGGAGCACATTGGCCTCCTATTTGAACCCTGCACTCTCACTGATGCATGGGTTGGTGGTGAGGGTAGGGCAAAATTCTTCCTGTCTATGGTTTCCTGCCAGGCTGATAAAAGGGAAACAAGCAGCAAATCTAGCTATGCCAACTAGGTAAAAAACAAACTGTATCATGTTTTTTTACCTTTGCCCCTCTTTTCTCACTCTTTTCTCTTTGAAAGCTCAAAATATATCTGAGTGGGAACCTTCCTAATTATGATAAATGATCCAGCAGGAAAAAAAAAGGCACCCAGGGTGTGGACTGGCAGGGAAGTAATATTGTGTCCACGTTTTCCCACTCCCATTAAGAAATGGGGACTGAGGACTGTGAAAGGAGAGAAGAAACAGAAGAGAGCTTATTTATTTAATCTGCTTACCAGCAGTAATTGGGAAGCATAAAGCTAACTGCAGAGGTTGTTTGATTCCTCAGCAAAGTCTGAAGCACAGAGACATTGCAATGCTGCTTGATGTTTCCTTTGTGTTATCATTATATCATATTTTTTTCTCTCCTGTTTGTTTTGGAGGTACTGTGTATTCCTGATTTGCTGGGCAACTAGTGACATGATGAGTGCACATGGAAGAAATTATTTTGTTTCTCTGTCACGGCTGGGAAGTCACCAGGACACTTTTGTGAAGGACATCTAGTCAGCCCTGCTCACCTTATGAAGCACTGTCCAAGTGCAGGTTAGTCCTTCTCCTTTGGCATATCACAGCTGAATTGCAGCTACTCATACTCATAGCCAGTTTCTATTGCAGTTTCTGTTCTTTGACTCTTGATCTTTGAAAAGGGAAATGCTTATCTGAAGATGAACAGCTTGTGCTGTGGAGGGTACAGAGCCAAACACAGTGAAATGGGCATTTGTTGTGATGACCTGTGTGAGAATAAATGTAACTAGCAGAGTATGGAACATGGCACAAAGAGGTGCATTTGTGCTTTGCATGGTATCTCACTGACAACTTGGGGGGAAGTTATTTATTCTTTGTATTGGAATAAATAACATGTACAGCAGTCAGGCAGCTGTAGGTAGCCAAAGCTATCTTTGTGAGAATGTCCAGAGAATTGACAGGAGCAACTTAGCAATATGCTCTGGGACACAGGGTAATCACGAATTCTGGAACAAGTGATGGATGCCCTCTTTTGCGGATATGTTCCACGTGAAAAGCAAAACCCAAGACACTTCCCAAGTCCTAGTCCAAGCTGATTCATCCAATCCAATTAAGTCTTCCAAAATTCGAGAGGTCTCAGACATCACTTATATTGGGTTTCAGCCACTTTTTAGGATATACTTAATTGCAAGCTCCATGTCCCAGAGAAGAAGAGGCGAGCCAGGGGCTTGTTTTGAGTGCAGTGAGCAGACATGGAATGAAAAGGAGGCTCCTGCCCAAAAGGCTTGCAATAGGCAATGGGTGGCAGAAGGAAGTGCTGAGTTGTTACGGCTCAGTGTGCTGGGCAGTGGCATTATCCAGCTGCAATCTCTCACAGAGTTCAGAATACATTCAGGGTAGGAAGCTTCTACTCCTCTCACACAGTTTTACTCTGCATGCAGCACAGGCTGACGGGCTCGGGGAAGACCTGCAAAAAGGTTTTTGCTTGTATATCAATTAGAATTTTGCATAGTATTTTTATAGTTATGATAATAATTTTATCATTTTGGTAAATTCAAAACATTTTATTTGCCTGTCCACTTGCTCATTTACAGATGACAAAGTACACAGGCGCTAAGTTAGTCCAGGCATTTTCTTTTTCTTTTGAAGAGGCAAGGTGGTCTCTTGATTCAAGCAAGTTGAGAAACAGAGCTAAATGTATGTCCAGGCAAGCTTTGTCCTTTTATGCTGGTTGTTTCTCTCATGTTTACATTTCTAGGCACATTTAGAAGGTGTTTCTGATTTATTTGTAAAATGTTTTTATTTTCTTTGATCACTGAATGTGAATTTGGTGGTGTTTCTATAATTGCTGTTAACTCAGTTTGAGTTAATAACTATTTGCCAGGTGAACACAGCATCATATGAATGCAGCTTTTGTAGTTAAAGCACTGGCAACACCATGTTGCTGTGTGCTGCTCTGCTGTATGGCCTTGCTGGCTTATGCAATCAGGATTTTAAGGTTCTCTCAGGTTGTGTAGTGGAGCCTGAGCGTGATATTTCTCTTGTTTGACGTAGCTTGTCTAGTTAACTGGAGCTGCTGCAGAAACTGCTATGATGTAATCTGACTATGCACTTTGTCTCAGGCCTGTACTTCATTCCTGTTTGCGAACATAAGCTTGAGAATGATGGGGCAGGATAATCTGGCCCAAATGGCATCAACAGTGTCATTTTACAAATGCCGTCCTGTAGCCCTCCCCTTGGTTTGATGAGTGTTGTTTGGGTGGCATTGCATTCCTTGCAGGACTGGAAAGCCAGGACATCTTAGCAAAGCCTCAGCAATGGGGAACAATAAAGTGGAGTTAGCTGGAGTGACCCTCCTTACAAGTGGAAGGCATCCAGAACAGTGAGGGGGCTGCTAGCCACAGGGGCCTTGTTTTTAAAAGACCTGGAACAGTCTATCTTGCCAGGGGTTTGGAGAAGCTTGGTATGATCAGCTGCCACAGGGGACTGGATATTGACTGGTGGCCTCCTCACCCACATGGTCTTTGTGACAGAAACTGGACAGGAAGAGGGAGCCAGGAGAAAGAGAGATCATCCAGTAGTAAAGAAACAAAAATATATCAAAGATTATCAAGGGAAACAGGCTAGATCATAGCAGGAACCTCATAATGAGAAACAAGCAGTGATGGAAAGAAGAAATGTGCAGAAGGAGCATTAGCGATTTCTACCTTCTGTAGCTAGAAAAAGTGAGTCTGAGCTAGAAGTGCTCAAGGCAGTGGAAGAGCTGGGGATAGCACCCCAAAAAGCTGACACCTGTGCTAATGCTGGGAGCATTACTCCCTTAGGACACTGATGAATTTTTATGATGCAATGACAAAAACAATGGGATTAATAAGTGATTACCCTAGGCTTGTTACAAGGATTCATTAGATTGAAAAATATCTGATGAAACTGTACTTCATAAGACTGACCCAAAGGATCACTGATCTGTAGTAGCATTAACCACTGACAAAAAATATAAACATGAGTTTGGTTAATGTGTTTGAGTTTAATAATGTAAATGGTAATAGAAAATTACTTGCAGCATTGAGTGCTTTCAGTGTCGCAATGGAGAAGAATTTACAGTGCTGGAAATGCAATTAATGAATTAATTAATTTTGGCTTCAGTAAAATTGTTTTTATTCCAAATATACCACTCTCCACTCCAATGAGATTATTTATAATTTACGTATTGCACTTGACTTAATTGGCACATGGTGTAAATTAACCCCTCTCAAAAACATGATTTATGTGCTTTGTTCTAACTGATCTATTAAATGCAGCTTTGTTTTGTGTTGATTCTTGCCAATTTTGGCAAAGTGATTTGAGTTTTCACTGTCCTGGCTTCTCCTTATCTGATCACTGCCCTGCCTTTTATTATTCAACAGTTGCAGTCACACTGGGGTTGTGTGATAATGCTTATTTAAAATGAAATACCAGTTTCTTAAAATCAGAGAACAAAATAATTTCATCAAAAAATAATTTCACCAAAATAATGCACTTGATCCTGAGATTTTTTATAGAGTGGTCAGTGTGCTGATTTGAAGCATTTAGAGAAGTAAGTTTGGCATTTCTGAATTAAGCAAGGTGGGATTTCTAAACAGAAATCAGCTTCTTATTGTGCAATAGGAAGGAATACATTAAATTCTCTTATTGTGCAATAGGAAGGAATACATTAAATTCTCTTATTCCATACATCAAGGAATGCATTAAAATCTTCTGGTTTTAAAATATTCTTTTGTGTTATGGTAAAAGGCTTATATCAGAGAAAGGCCAAGATGCCTTTTTAGTTTCCTCTGTTTTTCAGATGGATGAAGAAGAGAAAAAGATCTGTTGGGGAATAAAGACTAGATCCATGTAAAGGAGGATGGATTCCAACCTGTTATTGTTATTATTGTTAGCAAAAAGTTGTTTAAATAGGATAATCTTGTTTCTAATTTATTTTGAAGGTAAATGTGAACTCCAGTAGTGCTGTAAATGAAAACATAACAGAGATGCAATGAATGTGTACATTTGTGTATAGATAGCTCTCATAAAGGTCTATATCTGTTTTTGTATCTCAGATAGGGACTGGGTTTTGGTACTTGTCTTTAAAGCATCAAGATCAGGTGGTGAAAGGCAGCCATTTGCCTTTCTCATTATCACATTTTCCCAACTTAATTGGTGCAGTGTGTACCCAGTGGAGGGGTAAGGCTGGCAGCTGTACTTCCTCCCTGAAAAGAAATCAAGAGATCTGTGGTTGAAATCTGTGGGTGAAATCAAGAGATATAAAAGACTGTGCATGGTAAGGAAAACTGAGTAGAGGACTGTTTGTCTTCTTATATATGAAATAGGATGAGCTGATGGTAGGCTCAGAGAAGGCAAAGGAGATACTTTTTTGAGTGTTGATCCATGGAACTCCCTGCTGCAGGGTTCTGTGAAGGATGAATGCTTGTGTTTGAAAACAGCATTTGGAGAAATTAATGTAAGAAAAGTCATTGAGGGGTGTTGAGAAGACCACATATCCAGCTCAGGTAGTCTTTGATCCTTTAATTGCTGGGAGACTTAATTATACCTCTTTGTCATATTTTTACATTCTTCTCTGATCTCCTTCTTCTGCTAGCCATGTTAGCAGAGGGGGCACTGGTATAAATGGGTCTGTGGTCTGAAACAACACAGATGTTTCTGCATGTGCTGCCAAGAGATGGTTGCAGTAGGCCTGTGACTCATTGCATTTATGAAGGGCTCTGCGAAGCACAGAAGTCTCTAGCAAATCTGTGATGAGTCAATGGCAGCTGTTGTCTTCTCAGTTTTTCTTGCAAAAAACACTTTGAACCTCTGGACAGTTTTGATCTTTCCTGTGACTTCACTCCTACTTAGTATTTGGATGCTGTTACTCTCAGAGCTGACTTTTCTAGCCTCACTCAAGGCCTGTTGAAGGGCTTAAACTTGGGGGAGAAAAATGTGTTTTGAAAACTCTACATTGATTAATAAAGAAACCTTCTTTCCTCCCCAGCTGATCAGAGAAAATATTTTCCTAGTATTTCCTGTGAGGCTCTTCTGTAAGAGGAAATATCAGGTTGGCCTCTTCTTCTCCCAATGCTCTATGTGGTTACCATGAAGACAATTCTCTCATGCTTTTTTTTTTTTTTTAATTCCAGTGTGAGTGAGCACTAGTAAGCAAAATAAGGAAAGCCTCAAAAAACCTAGACAAAGAAGAAAGACTCCTAGGAAATGTCAGGAAGGCAGCTTCCACTTTGGAAATAAGGGACCAAGGAACTTACAATCCTTGACTGGTATGTGAAGAGTGGGGCCCAGGCTCTCTGTAGTCCTCTGGCTACCCTTACTAATCTCTTGACACCATCAGCTCCAGTGCTGCATACACTTTTCAGGACCCCAAAACTACTGCCTTTTGCAAAGCCACAGATCAACTATATAATATATATATATATTATATATATATATATATATATATATATACACACACCCATATATAGCATCCCTGTGCTATATTTAACCTGAAGTACAGTCCATTTTAAAGTCCTACCGTGGTGGCCAAACCCAAACCTTCTGTGAACAGATACAACATTCAGAGGACCTATGCACACTATGCACACAATGTAGGTGGGCTGTGAGCTGCCTGTGTGAACTTGGAAGGGGATTGTATTGGTTCCAAGACTGAGCCTGTTACAGAGTGCTGGTGACTGGGACAGGTGTAGCTCTTGTAAGTGTAAGCTCTTCTTGTGCTTCATGTCCCCCTCCAGCTCTGTGCTCATCTTGTTTTTTTTTTTCATTCGGGCTCATTTCTAGCCCATGGACTTTGCTACTGGCCACCGATAATTCAGCTACCCCCTCTTTCTGAGGGCAGGACAAGAGGCCTTTTTATTGCCTGGTTTAGAGGCATCATCCCAGTGAGTGCCATTGCCCAGAAGGACCTTTGCAGCATTGGCTGAGACATGTGGAGATGGAAGTGCTTGAACAGGGTGTAATGATGTCTATATTCAATAGAATCAGAGGTGGAGTAAAGCCCTGGGTCCTTGTTTCTCACATCTCTGCCCCGATTCCCACAACACATTTCCTTCTGCTTTCTCAAGTGGCTATGAGCTTTCCCTCTTGCACCACTTGACCACTAGATCAATGCAAATGCCACGACTTCAGCACTGTGCAGCTGCTGTTATGCTTGCAACATTCATGATGTCACTGCTGGGTTTAAGCCAGTGGTCTATTTTATAATTAGAGGTTTTATTTTTTACTGGAACAACTTCAAGACTTTCTCCTTGCTAGCTCCTGATTATTCCTTGCACTAGTGAAGTGTAGAATGTGGGAAGAAAATGAGTGAGTGGAAGAGACTGGTCCATGGCAGAGACTGACAGCAGTGCCTATCTTAACAAGTCCTAGGCAAAGCTCATCTCACAAAAACTCAGAAGGTTGCTGAGTTTTTTATATTATATTTTTTATATTATAACACCAAATGAGAATTTCTAAGTGAGAGGACTGGTGCTCTCCTACCCTTCTGCAGCACGCACAGCTCATGCCTTCCCCCACACTGGCCCCTTCTGTGGGTCTATGTGCATCCCAAGGGACGGAACAGAGCAGCTCCTAAAAACAATAAACATTACTCTGTCTAGGTAAGTTTTTACATTTCTGTGTTTTATTTCTTGTTTTGATTGAAATGACCTGTACCACAGGAATACAATTTATTTAACAGGTTTTTCTTTCCTTTTTTTTTTCTTTTTTTTTTTTTTTTTAATTTTATTTATTTTATTTTTTTTTTAGAAGCAGATAATAGTTAAGTAGATACTGTTTATTTCACTGTCTATGACTCCCTGCATCATTCTCACAGCCTCTGTCTCTCTCCGACTTCTCCACATAACCCAGCCACAAGAACAACAGAATGACCTTTGCCCATATGATTGACTATAGCTTGTGGATACAAAGTGGAAGCTCTTTTTTCTTAGCTCCGATTGGTAATACAAGCTCAACAAGTTACATTCTAGGGTCTTTCTCAATGACTTTCCCCTCTAATAGCTGCTTACATGTTTCTAGTGCAGCATGTTTTATTTTATATACTTATAACAGTTTAAAAAAAAAGATGACAGAGCTTATGAAGAGAAAAATAATGCCCCCTTAGCATGAGCAATACTGCAAGGTCCTGACTGTTATGGGGGCATTTCTTGTAGCTTCACAGTTTTGCTGTGAGGTGTAATGCCCAAGTTTCCTCAGAAGCCTAAATTCCATGTGGTAATTTATCTTTTATTTTAATTGATCCCCCTGAAATTATTTTTGCATTACAGGCCAGACACTGGTGTTCCCAGAGAAGAATGTGCCTAAAACAGAAGAGCTGGTCACTTGGGAAGAATTGCCTTTTGTAGTAGCTGACAGGTTTCTGTTATCCACACATGCAAATCAGGGGCTGGAGCTGCTTTTACTGTAGTTGCTGGTGTGGGCTTCATATTATTAACTGTCACAATATACTTACCTCTACTTCTTTGCTTTTCTTTAAGTCGTAGAGCCCATTTATGTCCCAAGGCTCAAGCTCCATCATCTTTTGATCCGTGAAGAAGGAAAGGTGTATGGAGCTGACTCTGTGACTCCTATATTACAAGTGAGCAGCATAAGAACATTGATCCAAACCCCATTTCCTAGTTCATGTCTCACCTTCCACATCTCCAGACCTTTTCATAAGAGACTGTGAGCATTCAAAGACCTAAGCAGTTTCTGAAGATTCATTTCCTCCTTCAAAGTGCACTGAGAGGACTACACTAAGATGTCACCATCCTGGAAATGCTCCTCAGAGGCCATGTGATAATACCAGTGATGCACAGCAGATCAGAGTAACTGGGAAGAGGTGTATGTGATTCCTGCACTTGACTGAAGGGCCCAAGAGACCTGGCCTGGTTCCCAATTTAGGATGGTACAAGCCTTTTAAGGGTTAAATCTAGACAGGTGTTTCTGTCCCAGTTCCTGGGGAGAGTTTGCATTCCTTATTTAGAGAGATTAATATACACTAAATATTGTTTGGTTCAGTTCCCATCCTATTTCAGAAGCAATGCAAACATTTCCCTGCATATTATCTTAAAGCAAAGGAGGATATTCAGATGGGCTCCAAGGTTGTGCAGCTTTAATGAAGAAAGAAGTTCCTGGAAAAAAAATGCATTTGGTATCTTTATATTGCTCTGTCAAGGCAGGAGTTTCCTCCATACCATAGCCCTACTCTAAATAGCCAGCAGTTTCTGTGAGCTAGAAGCTAACTTGGCAGCTTTCCATAACTGTGTTTTGTAAATAGTTCTTGCTCTCTGTTCTGGAAAGCAGCCTGAGTCCAAATACATCAAAGATAGAAGATTGGGGGTTTTTTGGGTGGGCGTTTTAGTGGGGTCTTTTTGGTTGGGTTTTTTTTATGTGTGTAAGTGACCTTTCCAGCAGGGTCCAACAGAGTACAAATTGCTTCTTAGGATTTTTTTCAACCCATTTTGGGACAGCTATCTTTGCACAGCAGGTTGGGACACAATGTGCTGTGACTGAGCTGGGTCATACTTGGGAAGATTGCAGCAGTGGTAAAGCAAGTCAAACTTACAGATAATAGAGCAACACAACACATCTGTGAAAACACTCCTTCAGGAGTGGCCACAGTCAGGAAGACTTACCAGAGTGCAGCGCATGGCAAACCGGCTCTATAGCAGTGATATGCATTTCACTTTGGTCCCTCAGTCACAGATGGGTACAGGGATCATGAGTGCAACCAAAAGCCTCTCATTTTCTCCCCAGCTGCCTCTGGGAGGGAGCTGGGGAGAGAAGCACAAGTATCTGCTCAAAGCACGAGACCACTGTGTAATTGCTACTGCTGTAGGAGTTCCAGTTACCATGTGCCTTCTGCCTCTTAGGTCTCTGTTGGTTTACTAATATGCCTGAAGTAAGACTGAATTCCTCTATCAAGGGACTACAAAATGAGTGAGAGTAGCTACAACTGTGTAGCATAGGAAGAACTCAAAGGAGATGGAACTGAACTAACTCAAGTACAAGGTGAGGGCTGGCTAAAAGAGCTGAGAGGTCACCATCAGTCAGCACCCGTCTCTGAGTCTGCTGGGCAGGGTTCTGCAGCACTGACAGCCCTGCTGTGACACATTCTGCTCCAGTAGAAAACAAGCAGCCAGCGTCTCTCTGATCACACACTGCAACCCTGGTTTGGAAGACTTCCTTCTGGGGGCAAGTTACTCCTCTGCCACACCACCTGTCTCCTGGGGAAGCCAGGAAGGGATGGAAGCTTGAAGAGAACAGAGGTAATAGAGTCAGTGGTGTCTCAAATGTAGATCAAAGGCTTTTTGTCACCTCTACTGCCTTGCTTCTGACCACAAAACAGACAGGACACTCAGGTTGTGTCAGCTCAGGCTGGCTTAAAACTAAGTGACCTAGAAAATAAAGTCTCAAAGAATGCCAGCAGTCAGTTTTGTAAGTCAGCTACATTTCCTTCTGGCTACTGAAAATGCAGCAGGCATGGCTTAGGCAGCAGATCTGATACACCAGGCCTTGGAGACAGCAGAAACCTGGTTACATTAGAGGAGTAAATAAACATTCCTCCAGTTCTTCTTCCACCAACCCAAGGTCAGGTATTTGCTTTCTGAACAGGAAGAGAACCTCTTACCAGCCCCAGGTATAATCTATGCTTGCTCTTTTTCCACTGTTGAGGATAATGGGATGAGGCAGGGGAAGGCAGTAGTTGGAGTATCGGGAGTTTCATGCCACCCTCTAATTTATTTCCCTAGGCTGCCACAAAAAGTAATCTCTCAGGCTCTTGAGCTGCCTTCTCTGAAAAGCAGTGCCCTTGATTCCTAACTAGAATTTGGCATTAAGCCTAAGTCTCTGTAGAGGCAAAGAGCTATCATTTAGTGAAGTCTAGGAAAGATCTGGTTTGGGGTGTATTGATACTTGGGCAGTAACCATGCAGACAAAGCCTTGTGTTCTCTGCCACAAGGAACAAGTGGGGAATGGTACTCAGCTGAGCTGAAGAGGCAGGTTTGATACACTACAGGGTGAAAAGTGTGGAAAAATTGTAGTTAGCACCACATAGGAGAGGATGCAGAGATTACGAAGTCAACCCAGCACTGAAGCATAACATCAGGCTCTTTTCTCTCACCATTTGGGAAAGACTTGCATTTTCTCAGGGACATACATCCTACCTCTTCAGGGGCCTGCAGGGATTGTACATGGGATGGACTAGCCAGGCGTAATGACACACTGTACAAGGTCGCAGAATATCTTACACAGTTAGGAGCATCTTTCCCAGTAACAAGTGGGGCCTGTATGTACAAGTGTTAGAGGAGCCTGGGAGGCAGCCTTTTTGTTCAGGAGAGGTCCAGCAGCACTCTTCTCCAAAGGAGCATCTGCTCTATGGTTAGAGGCAGAAAGGTGACAAAAAGAAGGACCATGGCTGCTTCCCTTTCTAACCCTTCGTAACACCAGCAGATAAAGTTTATATTGACTATTCTTCCTCTCTTTCTGCTTCTGTCCCCACTCCCCCTCCAGCACTGGCGGAGGGAGCTGGGGAACAGGCGGCCTGGACAGCGCTGAGAGCATCGCTGATCAGAGGGGCTGAGCCCCAGTGACCGCCTCAACAAGTGCAAGAGCATATTCTGGTATTTCCCACAGAGAAAACAACAAAAAAAAGAGAAACAGGTGACTGATTAAAAGTTTCCCCCCTCCTGTACACAAGATTCTGCAGTCACGCCGACAGACATTAAATAATTCTTCCATAATAAATGATTGGAGATAAAAGCCGGCGGTGGCTGCTGCTGCTGTTTGGATTACTCCGTTGTCTGCATCTTTGTTTCTAGTTTGTTCCCCGGCCACTGTCGGCTGGCGCTAGGACTGTCAGACCTTTGCCTCTAGCATTTCTAGGAAGAGTTTATGCATGGGAACCTTGCCCTGCAGTTTGATGCTGTAGAAGTGCTGCACAGCTTTGGCAGCCGTCTGCCGCAGGAGGGGCAAGGTCAGGAGCAGCTTGCCTGCTCGCCGGGGCTCCTCATTGCGCTGACTCAGCTCGTAGTCCTGCAGGGCTTCGTGGAGAAGGTCCTGGAGTTTCTGCACTGCATCCATGTCCTCTATGTGCATGGAGTCTGGGGGAAGGGAGAAAAGACAGCAAACAGACAAGTCAGACATGAGGAAGGAAATCCTTTATGGTTCTGAACCTAAGGATGTTTTCTTTCCTTCTTTTCTGTAGTTGTTGGTTTTTTTGGTTTTGTCATTCCCCCCTGCCCCCACCCCACTCGGGATTGGGCGTGGGGGTATTGTTGCTGGTTTGTTTTGTTTCTTAAGGGGAAAAAACCACCTTGCTGGCAGGTGTTGGTGCTGCTGCTATGAAGTTTGGCAGCAGCCCAATGTGTCAGCCCTAGCAGTGCAGAGGCAGTAAGGTTGCCAGGGGTAGGTGACACATGTGCCCTGTGTGCTGCCCATTTTGCCAGCCACCACAAGGCTGTGCAGGGGTCAGCCAGGGGCCTTTGTGATTTACACATTTACTTGCCCTCCATGCTCCTTACGGTAAGAGTCACCCTGCAAGGGGCAGCAGCTGCTGTGCTGCCACTTGGGAGCAATCTCATTAAGAATAATTAACACTGCTCTAGCGCTTCATCTGTCTAAACTGCCTAATTGCCTTGCAGCTGCTCAGGGTGTCAGCAAGACAGAAAAGCCCCAGTAGGTCACAACCAGCATGCCCAGGGGTGTTGCCAGGCCCACCTTTGTGCATATGCCCCTGTTTTCAGAGACTGCCAGCAGCTGCTCAGGGAGCTTCCTGCTTAAATAAAGGAAACCCATACCTCCTGCAAGGCCTCTTGTCTTAGGCTGCCAGTTAGATTCCTAAAAGCTTGTCAGAGGGGCTAGCAGGGTTTGCGAGGCTAGACAGTTCCTTGGTGTGTCTATGAAGCAAAGGTAGTTAGCTGGTAATGACCGAGTCCAGGGTCGAGCTAGGAAACCATGTGGAACAGGCTGCTAAACTTGTGGGTAAGTTATATTGCCAGAGGGTAGCACCAAAGAGGAGAGAGGTTTGATTAGAAAAGCTAATCAGGCACAGCATCACCAAAAGTTTGCTCTTTTTTCTTCTTGCTTCTTTCTTAAAACCCTGACAGCGCTGGAGACACTGCTGCCATGTCTTCATTATTCAGAGACTTTTAATCAATACTGAACTCATTGATAAAGATTCCTGCCACAGGGCAATGAATCCAGAAGCAACAGCAAAGGGACACTTTGGCAAGCACACATGCAACACCTGTAGTTGCACTGCCTGCCACCACAGCCTGGGCTTTGCAGTATGGCAGTGCTCTGGCTCAGCCTACTCACAGACACAAATGTGAGGACATGGGTTCCCCAGTGTGACAGCAGTGAAGGGGAGGAAAGCCATCTGAACTGCCAAAAAAATAATCTCTCTAGAAACATGTGTCATCTCTATGGAGAACACAGTCACAAATAATAGACTGTGAATTTCATAAGATACATTTAAGGTAAAAATATTTATGATGAATGATTTACAAAGTATTACAACAGTTGGGAAAATATTATGTCTAGCAAGAAAGCTGTTTAAGAAGCTATTTAGAAGGAATTCACTAATTAGAGGATATTAAAGGCTTGCATTCCCTGCTGAGGAAGAATTGTTCTTGCTACATTTACACTTTGTACCCAAAAGATCAGGCCAAGTTGCTCAGAGAAGGGCTGGTAGGTCACTGCAGTGACCTGAGCTAGACACTAAGGTTGATTCTGAAAAGTAGGGAGAGAGAAGTGTGTTGCCAAGTCAGTTTGGCAACTTCTCCCAGCCAGGTAGCACATTTGAAAAATTTCCATGAACAATCCAGGAGAAGTGAGTGGGATCTATTTCCCACTCGGTCGCAGAGGACATTTTGGAGATTGGAAGAATCAAAAGCTGAAACTTGGAGGGAAATGTCCTCCAGCCTTTCTCTTTAATGTCCTTCTGGCTAGAGGCAGAAGGGGGGGAAGTAGACACAGCCTGTCAGAATTTGCAGATCCCAGTGGGTGCTAGAAGTACTGGGCAATGAGCCAGGCTGCGGGTCAAAGTGGGTGCTCTGGTTTTGGGTGCTGATACGGACTACCAGCACTAAATAACTAAGTGTATACAGCAAGAGGAACTTGGGAAATAAAGATCAAAGCCTGCCCCACCCCCCCCACTCTTTGCTGAAAGAAGCTCAAAATGGGTAGCTGACTGCAAAAAATAAAACAACATTGTAGGATTAATTTCCTTGCAATCCATCAGTGAACTGGTATCGATGGCATTGATAAACTGTTAATTACGAAATCAATAGCTATGAATTTTTACAGCTGTCAGAGCACTGAGATGGGGGAAGGCTGCCTGACCATGTCCCTGAGGGTCAGCTGGCCTAGAAGCCAGGCTTTATGCCAGGAACCCTTCTCCAGCACTACTGGCACGGAGTACAGGGCAGGTGTGAGAATGGACAAGGCCCACTGCCTCCTCAACTAACTCATGCATTTTCTGGCAGTAGCAAGAACCTCACAGGACCCACTGTTACAGAATTTGCTACATATCCCCTTGCAAGATCCGGGTCTTGTTCATTCCATCTCAGCATTAAAATGCATTGGGAGAAAGAAAACAAAAAAAAAAGGAAAAAAAGGAAAAAAAAAAAAAATAAAGTTCGGCCAGTCTGGCATATCCTAAAATGAACGTGTGCTGTATGTTAAGCTGGAGAGCTCTTCAATACATAGGTTGATCAGTTTTTATTTCTAAGGAAAGAAGACCTAGGAATGCTTAAGGAAAGACTGCTAGTTCTGAAGGGTATCAACTTAAGTCTTAGCACCTCTGTCAAAAAATGGGTGATCATATTGTTGGGACTTGCCTGCTGCTTTGGGCATTAAGAATTTATTGCTCAGATCTCTAAAATGCACTTACTAAAGACAGAGTTCCCTTGAATTATCTTTGCCAGTCCCAGCAGGTGTGTCCTTGGTGTGTCACACTGAATACTCAGAGATCAGCCTATTGTCAGCTTCTTCCCTGGTGAAGAGCAAGTAAGCTCCCACTTCTGTTTTCATTTGTTTGAATTCCTAGAAACAAAGGGTCAATATACACAGGGCCATATGGAAGAGAGGAAATCCCTTGAACCTGGGTTGCATGAACAATTATACCCAGCAGGGATAAGGAAAATTCAAGAATTTATCTAAATGGGAGGGAAGGCAGAAAGCAGGTTTAGACAGCACAGGTGCTAATCTAAGTGCTCATCTTTAAACCCTATTTCTGACTCAAGGGAGCTGAAGCCTGGTCCAGACTGCTTTCCTACCATTTTAGGAATCAGTTGTTTGCATGCAAGCTCATACATGCAAACATTTATCCATGTCAAAAATACACGACGAAAAAGAACTGGTATTAAAAGAATGTGAAGGTTGAATGTGAAGTTACATTAGAAAAACACTTGCCCTGTTCTAGCTTCCTTATGCGTGTGTTGTGAGAAGCTTTAATTACATGAAAAACAAAATCTTGTGCTTTACTTTCATATCTTTCAATACAAATAACAAAGCAGTATTTTTGTGGATTATGCTCCTACAAAGCTGCACTTCAAGTTGCAGTAGGAGAAACCAGTGAAGTCAGACAGGATTTTTCCATCCAGCTGAGAACATGCTTTGGCCTGTATTTCCTGACCCTTACCTTGGTTTCTTTACTCCACAGCACTGGAAACAGAACCCTAAAGCATCTGATGAGTGTTGGTTGTTCTGCTCTTTGTTCAGTGCTTCTCCATTCCTGATAGATACTGTCTCATAAGGCTTACTCTGGGCTTAGTCCTGAAAGCACAGTGAGCAACAACAACAGAGAGTGCTTCCGTTGCACTGTGAAGAACTTGACAGCACCAAGGGTCAGGTCCTGCAGTGTCTCTGCTCATAGCATGGGCCAGATAAATGTGTCTTATTCTGTCCCAACCACTACCTTAGCAATTCAGCCTCTCTGAGGAGCCCTTCTTCCTGTTTAATCCCATGACCTTCCTGGTAGACAGGTTCTTTAACAAGTTGATTACATCACCAAAAGCCAACCGTTCCACAGTTGAGAGACGCCAGCCTTGGCCATCTGCCCATCCTGGTTCAGTGGCAAAGTGAAGGCGGCAATTAGAGCTAAAAAAGCAGTATATGAGAAATTGAAAAAGGGAGCTAGATAGCAATTTATATGAATCAGAAGTTATGAAGTGTAGAAAATCGATAAGGAAAGTGAAGGACATAGGAGGAAAAGCCATGGCTGGAAGGGCTAAGGACAGTAAAGAAGTTTTATAAATATTTAAGAAATAGAAGAAAAATGATCATTTGTAGGGGGTATCGTTTCACCTGCAGGTGATTAAACTATTAATAGCAGTGCAGCAGAGATAGAAGTCCTCAATGAGTATTCCTGTCTTGTTTAGAAGAGGGAAGCATTTACGTACTTGTGTTATATGATGATGATTTCTTAGTCTGTTGTTTATGCAACAGTATATTAGAACCATTAGGACAAACTTCACAGAAATCAGGAGAGCTGGATATCTTGGCTTTAACAGTTCTAAAATTGCTGGCTGAGGGCCATCTAGGGCAGATGAATGATTAAAAGTCTTGGTATTTTTAAGAAATTCAAGATGACTGAAAAATTTCTAATAATGCACAAATTTTCCTGGGTCTTATCTGATAATTTCTATGGTAGCCTGATGTGAACCAGGGCGAAAATAAAGGAAAAAATAAAGGTGACATTCAATTAAGACTGATGACATTTATGAAAGATGTGTAGATGTGGCACTTGGGGACATGGTTTCGTGGTGGGTTAACAGTTGAATTTGGTGATCTTAAAGGTCTTTTCCAACCTAAATGATTCTACCATTCTACTGCCAGTCAACATGATACTCTGGAAGAGAGGTCTTGTCAAACAAACTTGATTTCATTCTCTGATGAGATTACAAGTTTGGTTGATAAAGTTAACTGCACAGATATAATAGACTTGGGGTTTTATAAGGCCCTTGGTGTAGGACCACAGGACGTTCTCATTAAAAAATTAGCACTATACAATATCAATAAAGAACACTTTCAATTATTAGTAACTGGCTAGATGACAGATCTCAAAGTAGCTGTCAGTGGTAAATCATCCCTGCAGGAGGAGTTTCCTAGTGGAAATTCAAGGGATCAGTAAAAAAAACCAGATGCTACTCAACATTTTTATCAATGAGCTGTAAGAAATTTATTTCTTTTCTTTTTTTCTTTTACCTTGCTACTGCGATGAAGCATATGGATGGCAAAGATGAACAGAATGGTGTAAAATGGTGGGATAGGGCAGCCTCACAGAATCCTGGACTGCTTCCTTATTTGAAGCAATATAGCCATAGGAATGCAACTATGGAACAGGAACTTTATCGTGTCAAGCTGTTAGGTATAAAAAGACCTGGAGTCATAGGACATAGCTCAACAAATACCCATCTCTGGAGGCTGAACTCAGGCAAACAGACATTAAAGATATGGTGCCTTTTCTTTAAAAAAACCACACCTGAGACAACAATTAATTATTAGAGTCAGCTACCGTGGAAGATGTAGATTCACTCTCTTTTAGTCTTCCAGCTTCACACAGGGTGTCTTTCTGTAAGGCAGCTTTAGCCAAACACAAATACTGGTTTCAAGGCTGGGCTGAAAGGGTGAATTCTGTGACCTGCATGATGTGGTTCGACAAGGAGATATGGTGTGAGACAGTGAGACTCAGGGGATGGAGAGGGAGCCCTCGTCACACAGTAGCTTTAGCAATTTCCCTTTGAGATGGGACTCCTCAGCAAATATGTATCTGTCCAGCTTTTGTACACTGCAGCCTGATCAACTGAGGGCTGTAATCCAGATCCACACTGTCTCCCAGTTAAGGGGAAATTCAGTGTCTGTGGTCACCAAACATCTCCAGGACAGGACCAGGCAGCTTCAACCCCACAGCTTTTGGTGGCATTTGAAATTGGGACCAGGGTTTCCCTGTTTGCTGTACCTGACCAACACTACAAAGGTGGATGCAGGTGTGGTCCACACCCCCTTTTCTGAACTCATAGCATTGGAGTTGGCTTGCTAGTGAAGAAGGGCTTTTTTTACTTCTAGAAACCAGCAGCTAGTCCATCCCTGTCTGGTTCCGCTCTCTACTACAGGGCCAGAGCACAGCTGGGGCTGCAGCAGCAGTAAGCCTTGTTTCTCCCTGCTTTCCAGTTTGTCCTGCTCTGTAGACAGAGAGGAGCTTTGAGAATGTTGCATGACACAAGCAGAGCAGTCTTAGGCAGTAGGCTCTAGTTTCTTCCTAAATAACAGCATGAGCCTTGACTCCCTGATTGCAAGGCTGGCTGGGCCAGGGCTGTACCTGAGTTGGCAAGGGCCAGAGCTTTGAGTGTGACAAACTCCTCCTTTTCCACCTTGAGCTTCTTGTAGCGGCGAACCAGTTGAAGGATGGCCAGGTAGAGCTCCAGCAGCCCTGTCAGACGAGAGTGCTCTTCATCCATTATGTAGTCCTCAGCATAAACCAGCTTGTCCTCGTATGGCAGGGAGCGGTACACAATGCCCAGGATGAGAATTTCCATCCAGGCACTCTGAAGAAGGCTCATCTGGTCCCCAAGGGAGAGGTTGGAGAACCCTGATAGGGCAAAAGACAAGCAGGGTCAAATGGGTGTGCAGCAAAGTCTCTAGGAGCCTAAGGTCCTTAGTGTCCCGAGATTCAAACCAAGCACTCTTCCCTACTGGCCTGCTGCTGTCAAGAAAAAAAAAAAAGCTCACTAAAGTGACCCTATCTCTGTAGCAATCAGCACACATGGACCTTATCCTTCTGTTTGCTCCCATGCCCACACACATTCTCAAATAGGAATTCTGATGCTCTGATTCCAAGGTTAATGACAACCTCGTTTCAATGATTACTGCTTTTTTCATAGCAGCAACTGTTCTGTACCACGTCTTGCTCACTGTTCCTCTCGTAGGTTTGCATTGCAGCTGGGACCAAAGAGCAGAGAAGAGCTCCAGATGGCAGGAAAGAGGGCTTATGATGTTATAGGAGGGAATGACACAGGTCTGAATTGCAAGTAAACTACAATTTCATATTCTGGCCAACAGGAGAAAAGGTCCAGTCACAACAAAGCACCGAAATGTGTTCAAAAGCTCAATATATTTGTAAACAGAATCCTCCTCTATTCCTCATCACACCAGATCTCCACACTAGTAGCTCTGCCAACAACTCTACCCAGTGACAAAAATACTTTTGTGGTGCCTTACAAGTACCTAAATCACAGCCAAACCTGGTAGCAGTGGAACCAGCACCCAGCAATGAACCAAATATTCTTGTCAAATACAGAAACAGCAATCTTCACCATCTGGAGATAGACCCTGACATCCCCAGAGTCTACTTGAGAAAGCAGAGAGGACAAAACATAGAGGGACTCTCCACCTCAAGGTGGAAAAAAAAAGTGCATGGGAAGGAAAACTGTGTCTATAATGCCCTCCATACCAGATGCCCTTGAAGGCCAAATCATGAAAGATCCTGGGAGATGGGCACTATAACAGCCATTACAAACAACAATGTTATGCACAGTGTGTTGGTCCCCTCTACGCAGCTTTTGCCCATCACAGACGGGCAGAAACTGACTTTTTTGACAGGTCCTTTCTTCTAAAGGTTCCTAGGGGTGTGAGAGAATGGGACACACAGACACCTCTCAGCTGGGAGAGCGATGCTCCACCAACCTCCCCTGCCAGTTTTCTCCCCAGATGCATATTAAGCCTCAGGGATCACCAAGAGACCTGTGAGCTCATGAGCCTCTGGGCAGAAGCCTCCCTACCCACTGGCTGCATTCAAGGGTCAGCTGGACTCCTTCATCCCACAGCCCCCTCTGCTCACAGTTCTTGGCCCCACGTCAGGGCCTACGTAGCCAGCCACCATGATAATCATTTGATTTCTCTTGTTATCAAGTTGGCAATTAACAAAAGAGCTGATGATTGCTATATTGACTGACTGTGGGATCTCTTTTTCTATCTGCACTATCTCAGCTGGGGATGGGAAGGCAGAAGGGTGGGTTAGTGGTATTTATTTATCTCTACGCCATGTTTTGTGTTTGTGTTGCCAGGGGAAGCAAAGGGTGATAATGGCCTGGCAGCCCTTGGACATCCAATTTCCCTTATCAGGCCACTGAATAGAAAAGAGGCCCCAGGCCACATTAATTAACAGATACCAATCAGCTGTCACGTGCTGTGAGTGCAAGGTCTGAGGAGAGCAGTGGGTGGGAGGGAAGAATCAATAAACCATTGGGGAGGAGTGCCAGAGGGAACAGCTAAAGAGGAGTCCAGGCTACTGGGAGAAGAGCTGCAAATCCAGCTCCGTGACTGTGAGACTGATTCCTGTACAGCACAGCCTCTGCTCCATGTAGCCCTAAATCCTGGTGAAGCCTACCTCTTGCTCAGGCTGGGAAGTGGGTGCCTCATCCTTTGCCTCATTCTTATGCCCTGCACACAGAATTGGGCTGCTCTGGAATGCAGCGCTCCTGACTCAGTCCAAGTGTAGGGTGATGCAGCTCAAAGGCTTGGGATCATATCTCCCCAGTTGTGCCTGCTGGACAGGGAACTGATGAGATTAGCCATGAGACAGGGGTAATGATGCTGTCTGTGCACAGCCACTGCTGCAGTCTTTATGAATTCCCTCCTTTGCTCACCCCTCTTCTAGCTCTGACCATGAAGATCAATCCAGCATTTAGGCTGCTGCCTTAAGTCCATTTTCTGGGTCAGTCATGGGGCCTTTCTGCATCTTCATTCCCTATTTGGATTACAAAAGGGGTTACACCATCGCCTCACTGCAATCTGCCAATAAAATTTGTTAAAGTTTAAGAAACTGTTATATAGTAGAGCAAGAGGATCCAGGACAGGCATGGCTCATACTTTTCTGTTACAGAATAAAGTAGGAAAAATTACTTAACCCTAGCAGTAACCTGTACATTCAGCATCTTGGTTAATCACTCTTTTCCAGAGGCTGTTACAATACATGAGAACAGGAGAGAATGTGACCTGTGCCAAGGAGAACAACAGAGCCAGCTGCAATTGCCCCACCCACCTGAGAAAGCCCCTGGCCATAAGCATTCCCATGTAGCCAAGGACTTCAGCTCCAGCCTAGTGAGTGAAGAGGGAGTGCTGTGGTGTCAAGCCTGGACTTGAAATGTTTGACAGAATCAGGACCCTTTGCCTCCAGTATTTACACATGTGGAATGTAAGGGCTAAAGTACTGTGCCTGAATCACTCCAGTAAAGGGAAGATCATATAACTCTCATGTTATCAAAGTTGAGATCAGGAAAAGTAAATGCTAATTTTAACTGGCAAAAATCACAGGCTTGCTATTATAGGATTATAACACAGGGGAATCTCTAGTTTTGAAATTTAACTGCCTGGTTGTCTTAAGCTGCCATGAATTGTGAGAATCCAACCCTTTTGCATTCCTGAGCTGCTGATGGCCCAGTATCCAGCAAATACCCTTAGTGATCTGTTTCTTGCTGCTTTTCTCAAGTCTGTTCCTGAAAGGTGCTTAATGCACCACTGCCATCCCTAGGCTCCCAAAAGAGAAGCCCCTGGCTCTAGCACAGAGCTGCATGCTCCTTTCCAGGTGCAGCTTGAGAAAAGCTGCTTTATTTGCAATAGCTGATGTGACATTCAGGGTTTTTTTTTTGTGTGTGTGTTTTTTTTGTGTGTGTGTGTTTTTTTTTTTTTTTTTTGTTGTTGTTGTTGTTTTGGTTTGGTTTTTTTTGGTTTTTTTTTTGGTGATTTTCTTTTTTATTTCAGTGGTTTGGCAGTGAGAGCTCCCAAATTAAAAAAAAAAAAAAAAGTCACATAATTTGTGGCAAGTGGAGTTCATAATCTGTTAATTTATTATCATTTCTGTCATCCTGGAGGGCCATTAGCAGAGGTAATAAAAGGAGATGTAATTATAGGATCTGAGGCCACTCCAGACACAGCTGCTGTCACTCCACTTGCCATATTTCATTCTGTGCTAGTACTATCGTCTTCCTGGTGAGCATAGCACAACAGCTACCCTGGGAGAGTCTTCATCGTCACCCCTCAAGAGAAGTCTTGTCACCCTGCATCAAAGCAAGAAGAAAAGGTGGATGTTGTTCAAAGACAATTAGGATGGGGGGAGAGTGACTAATGGGGAGGGGGCCTTGTACAGAAGGGCACAACTCCACACAGGCTAAGCGTGACTTTTGAGCTAATGACTAATAAGGCTATTGAGCTAATAACATTTTCTAAATACCATTAAATCGTGCTTTATCATTATTATCATCATAGGAGAGTGTGTTTAAGCTTTACTGATTTTATTTGCTAACACTGTAGGGCAGAAGTTTGTGTTGATACTTGGGATCCTAAAGGGTTGGTATGACTTTAATGTCACACACACCATTCTTTATTAATTTCAGTGTGAATACAAGGCAGGAATATATGACTTTTTCTCCTTTTTCCATCCTTCTCTGACCAGGAAGCAATGTCACGTTTTGTTCAAAATCCTTGGAAGACAGAACTACAGGGCATGGTTAATTTAGACATGTGGCAGTCTCCTGGCCCTGCCCTGCTCTGCCCCCTTGCTGCCTAACTCAGTATGTTTCATACTTGTTCTGGAACTACGAAGTATTTTGTTCCATTTTTATGAACCGTCTTTTATTATGTTTTTTTCTCTCGGTACTGCTCTCTTGTTTAACAATCCCTGAGCTCTCTCACATGCACACAGTCCTGTTGTGCAATACTGCTGCTGGTCTGGCTGTGACTGTTTACTGGATTGCAGGAGAAGAAAATACACAGAGAAATCTGAGACAATAACAGGTATGTCCTGCTTTCAGAAAGGAGATGTGCAAGAGCAATCTCTACTATACTCCTATTCTGGGATAATATCACTAGGCTGGAAAACTTGGTAGGAACTCAGAGCTGAGCATCCCACGCTCATTCCACTGCCACAAGCTGGGGAACTACAACAGGGCACTCTGCGAACAGAAATAGCCAAGGTTAGAGGAATGTACATGGGCACCTCACTGGAGAGCTGTAGCAGCTAATTCCATTGCCTTAAAGCCATTCCTGTTAACACCCCAAGTACTGGGTTAGTAGAGCAATCCAGGCTGAGTTCCCTAATCACCACTGTAACCCCACTTGTGATGAATCAGCCCCAGATGGATTCCAGCACTAGTGATGGGTATAATCCCTGCAGATACTGCAGATCTCTTGTAAGAAGGGCACCACCAAGATTAACCTCTACTCAGAAACACTGTCCTGAAAAAGTTTCTCCAGACTTCCTCCTCCCATCTCATAACAATCCATATTCCATATAGCTCAGAAAACCATTAACTCTTGAATCACTTGAGAAATACTCCCTCTGGAAAAAGAGAAGCAGCTACCAAAAAGCCAAAACAGGAGCTACAGAAAGAAGCAAAATACATGGGAGAACTAAATTCTCTGATCACTCTTGTTAAGATGCCTCACCAAACAACAAAGAACTTTAAGCCAAGAAGCAAGGAAAGAGAACACAGACCCATGCAGTGGAAGACAGAGACAATATGCAATAAATCATGTGATCCTGTATCAGAGCCTTGAATATTCTCCTGACACAAGGAAGTGGGACAGAAGGCAGGAGATAGCTGAAGTAAGCTGTTTATAGCTGTAGAGCGCTGTCTGAAGCAATCTTTGGAAAGTAGCCATGTAAACCCCAAGGATATCCCCTGAGTTCCCTGGCCAGCCTTCTCTACACACAAATCCTACCTATATGTTTTTGGAGGGATTGAAGAGAGACTAGAAAGAGGGGAGGCATTTTCCCTTCCCAGTCCAAATCTTTGTCCTCAGAACTTCCTTGATGGCCATGTCTGCTCCTTCAGCCTGGGTCCACCCTACCTGCAGGTGTGAGGAACTTGTTATGCCATTTGATCACACAGACACACAGTGAATATAGTCAATGAGCCTTTCAAGGCCAGTCACACTGCCAATAAGTTGTCCTCATTATTTGTCAACATAGAAGCCTGGAGATTCACTGACAATAGCATGTTGTCTATCACAATGGGACTTGTTCTGTGATGAATCCATTATGACAAAAGCTTTTTTGAGTCTAGGCAAGAATGACCCTGAGATTAGCTAAATTGGTTAGAGTCTGGTGCTAGCAATGTCAAGGCTGTGGGTTTGATCCCTGTATGGGCTATTCACTTATGAATTGGACTTGATGATCCCTGCGAGTCCCTTCCAACTCAGAATATTCTGTGATTCTGTAACATCCACTACAGACATGGGGTGTACCTGTCTTTTTATTAGCAGTAAAGTCCACTCACAGCCATCACATTTAATCATCTATAAACACAACAGACCTAGGTCACGTTGATGTAGTGCAAAATCACAAAAGTCCACTGTACCATCCCAGAGGCTGTTTCCCAAGTGCTTTCACTGGGCCACTCAATGCCAGATACAACAGAGAACTTCACTGTATCATATCAAAGCCTTCTGCATAATCCCAGGGCACATGCATACAGAGTCATCACTTTATGCACCTACATCATAGGCTGCACTGGAGTTTGTTACCAGTGAGAGCCCACCACAAGCAGTTTTTTGTGACAGTACTTTTCATGCATAGCTACATGAAAAAATCCTGGTTGAAAGACAGAACTGATAAGTGCAGAGATAAATAATAGCTCCTTCTGCTGTTCATGTTACACCCTTGTAATGCCCTGTTTACCTGGGATGTGCTTTGCCCAGCCAATGATCACCACCAGTTCCCTGTCTGCCAGGTCACAGAGGGTTGTCAGGGCTTTGATGTCGCTCTCTGGCATGGTTGGATCAGGCATGGCATAAATCTTCTCTGGCTCAGCCACCAGCAAGTGGGAGACGATCTTAGTCACTGCACATTTCAAAGGAAAAGTTGTTGTTACATCTCTCATGATAAAAGGTGAACCCTCCTGGGATAAGACATGACTACAGAGCCCATAGGACCTCAGTAATGGTTTTGATCACAACAGGAGAAGACTACACTGCAGCTACACAATCTGTAGCGATTTGCCTATGCCAAACCAGCTCTGCACAGGGATGACAAAAGCAGGAAGCTGCTGTAATGTTGCCAGCCATTTTCTCAATAGGGTCCAGCAAGGGGAGAAGGAGACATAAAGGTGTTGGTGGGATGTGGAAAAGTTTAAACAACTATGGGTGGTATTGAAAAGAGAAAGCATGGGACTGGTTTTGTTAACATAGCTTGGGTAAAGGAAAAGATCAGACTATCACTAAATGGATTTACATAATCTCCTAGGAAAGGTCTTGTATTTAACCCTAGGTACGATGAATAATAGCATCTGAGCTGTACCTTAGGCCCACCTAATTTACCTCTACACTACAAGAAAATCCTAGTGCTCTTGACTGACACAGGAATCTGAAGTGACAACTGCTACTCTACATTTTGGGAGACAGTGAAAAGAAATACAGTGGCTGCTCAGGGGGCAGCAATTCAAGGCTAATACATACGTGGTTTTTTGGCTGGGGGAGGGATCTGTAAGCTCAGGTAAGTGCTGCTCTCAGAATCCAGTCTCCTCTTGTATTTCTGTCGGCCTCCACGGACTCGATCCAGACGAACACCTGCAGGTAAAAAAAGATAAAAAAATCCTCATGATTCCTTAGTGCCTTAGGGAACCTTGACATTCAGATGCTTAAATTTGCTAAGTAAGATGTTCCCCATACTCCAGGGAGCTTCTCTCTCTCAAGCGCTTGAGATCTCAGCTGAACCCAGCAATCTTAATACTAAGTAGACTGCCTCCAGCTCTAAGCATGCTGCTGTGTGCTTTACTTTTATTCAAAACATTAATGAAGACGGAAATTAACCCATTCAAACTCTTGAATCACCATCAGTCTAATGGACAAATGAAAAGCTTCAGAACTCATTGCCCTCTAGATGATCTTGCTTTTAAAAAGAAAGACTTTAAATGTCAATCAAACCCGCAGTTATAAAACTAAGCTTTTAGATTGTTCTTAAAAATGAAAAGTTAAATGTTCTGTGACCTCTCACTGTTTATATTTGAAAAAAGTGACCTATAGCAAACAGATAATGAACTATGAATCCAACAAAAATGTTTCAGCCTTGATCAAGTAAGGCAACAGTAATAAAAGTAGAATCCAAATAAATAGAAACAACCTCTACCACAATAAAGCCACGATAAAGATGAATTAGGGAGACACTGAAGAATTTGTTGCAGCTCTTTCAAAATACAATGAATCAAACTGGAAATGCACACTGAAAATAGTTCCCAGTGACTAGGAAGTACCAGTGACTGTCACCTTGCAAAAAACCATAGCAGCATCAATAGACCAGGAACAGCAACTAAATTGTGATATTAGTACAAAATATAGTGTTAAAAAGAAATCAGTTATTTCTGACCAGCCATATGGTCTCAGGTAATCAGTTCTTATGAAATTGGGATAACTTAGTCTTCTGGGAAAAACAGCTTTTTGGGGAAAAAAAATCTTTCAAGACAAATGTAGGAGTATTCAAATAGAATAAAATTTTGAATGTACACTATACAAGTACTTCCTTAGAAACACACAGTAGTTTATCTAGTCTGATCACAGGAACCAATTATGTGATACACTTACTAATCACACTGAGCTATTAATATTTTGCAATCATACCATACATAAACTCAAACAACTAAAAACAAACACTCCACATCAGGTTTGAAGTGATGCTTTTGGAACAACTTGTACACCTGAAAAAACCTGTAGTCTTCTGGCGAATATTCTACCCTAGAAAGAGGCACATGCCTATCACTCTGTGTTTCAATGCCGTGTTTGCTTACTATGCCATGGAAAGGAGAAAGCTTTTACTGTAAAGCTCACACCAGCCACACCTATGCCACCTGAAACTGCTACTTGCAACAACGTCTAGATCCTGATACTCTTTATGGCTAGAGCACCCAAACTGATTTGACTGATAAACAGTACCAACTGCCCCCTAAGCAGCAAGAACACCAGGCCAACAATACTCAGTGATACAGTCTGGCAGCAACATCTCCCCTTGTGCAGGAGAAACAGGAACGAGCAGGTGTGGAGCTCTGCAGAGCAAGGGAACTGCCATTGCAGGTGGCTGCTGTGAGAGGGCCACAGATATTGCAGAGGAACACATGAAGCTGATACAAGTGAGCTCAGGTCACACTGAGTAATTTCCTTCCCCTGTCCCATTTTCTATTTTTGACTCTTTATGGAGAATTCACTGACATCCCTAAGCATAAGTGCACCTTTCTCCTCCATTACATGCTATTGTTTCTGAAAATGATGCCTATTTCTTCTTTTACCTCCATTCCCAGCAGCAGGTAGGCTGTGGGCAAGACTCCTTCCTGGGTGCCCCAACACGCACCAGAGACCAATTTAAGAAAGAACAGCCAGGGAATCCCAAACCTGAGGTTATCTAGGGAGATCCCTGAGGAACAACGCTAATATAGAAAGAAGACCTCTATTCCATGCTCTGCTGAATGTGTGACATCTACCTATAAGCCAGGAAAGATAGGAGATACACAAATTTCAGGAGCTGCCAGTAAACCAAGCAACCAGGAATGAAAATGAAAAGGGTCAGAAATACACTGTTGAAAGATTAGAGAGGAATCCAGAACAGGCTGCAAGACTTCAGAACTGAATCACAGTTTCCCAGGACCCTCCCAGAAAAAGGATGCATTCCTTCGCACCAGTGGTCAGGATGTCATCCATGCAGGGAGGTGCCATTCTCAGCCCAGCAGAAACTAACACACAGCCCTCCAGGATGCTTTCACTGTGCAGTTTGATAAACAGCAGGGAGGGGGAACTGGGAGGAATAGGGACGAAATGGGGGAAGGAGCTTTTTTCTTCCTCCCAAGGAGAAGCGTGCCATCCTCCAGTGCTTGGCAGAGGGATGGCTGCACAGGTTGCAGCAGTACTAGGGACCCTCAATCAGATTATAAGGACACAAAGGACTTAAGTGCATTAAAAAAAGATAAGAAAGATGCAGAGAGATTTACCCTCCATCCCTCCTTCCCTCACTGAGCAGATAGAGGTCTGTTTGCCCAAGGACTTCAGCTTGTTAATTTTAAACAACTGTTTGTCCTCCTCTTGTTCCCCTTTCCTGTGCGACACTCCTCGAGGCAAACATTTTCAATCAGCACTCACAGAGCCACTGTTCTACCCTGTCATCATCACTCCAGCCACAGAGCTGGTGAATAGACTGACCCCCACGGTAGCACATCCCTGCACCAGCTGCTGAGTGCAGTGGCCTGCAGGTGCTACAGTAAACAAAAGCATTTAATCCTTCAAGTCCCTGACTGGGACACTCCAGACATTACCATCATGGTAAAATCCCTTTCTCAAAGATCTGACAGCCTAATGGGTCATATCTAGATGGAAGGAAAGGGTATGGCCCAAAATCAGTATCTGTGGTACTTAGGTACTCAGGTTAATGTCTGCTTCTCTACTTTGATTTCCTCTGTGGTTTATTTTAAGATAGGTAGAGTGATTATGATGCAGCTCTGAGAGGGACACTAAAGGACATTAAAATGGAGTGGCAAGGTGTGGTGGGTGAGATCAGAGAAGCAGCTTGAAGGAAAGCACTGAGCAGAGAGGAGATGGATGGGGATATAAACTGGGATATGAATGGAAGGGGGAGAGTGTAAGGAGAAGGAAGATGAAAGAGAGAGGGCTGGAGCAAGGCTGAGTGGTACATACACTGGAATCACAAAGGCTGGCTTCACAGCTGAACATTATGTGCAGCCACCTGAACATTAAGTAACTGTAAGGTGCAGCAGCCACTTACAAGATGTAGCTGGTCCATACTGAAGACCTTTCAAAATGATTTGGTGCTGCAGCCTCATAAGACAGCAGCAAAAGAAAGCTGTTGCCTTCCAGCTCCAGCACAAACCCTGTTGTCACAAAGATCACAACTGACCCATTCAAAGGAGACAAGTGACTCACCCTACAAAACTGTCACCACCATAGGCACTCCTGGACCCCCCTGTTTGACATTATCAGCAAGAAGGTGAGATGCAATGGTACAGGGCAAAGTTTGGAAAGTACTACCCCTTGATAACTTATCTTGCTGGCAGGTTCTTCCACTCCCATGTATTTCAAGAAAATGCTGCTGTTCATTGAATTTTGTTACTTTTGGAGGGACTCTGAATGAGTCCTGGCACCCCATCTGACCTACATATGGAGCTGACCATGGTGTACGCCATAGGGATTGAGTTCCAGCTCACCGGCAGCTCGCTCTCAGCATCCCTGCCTGCCTGAGCTGCTCTGACCTAGTAGGGAGGAGTGCAGAGCCAGGACTTGCGCAGGACTTCTCGGTTCTTCATCCTGCCTAGGGAAGGGATGTCAGTTTTCTAACTGTCCTGTGGGTGCCACTCGTGTTCCAAGCACTCTTGCAAAGAGGTCTGTGCCAGCACCAAGCCTCTGCAGTGGGAGAGCTGATCTGCTGATCTGTTCCAGCTCCCTGCATTTCTCTGACATGCCCCTTGGAGAGACGTCTGCCTGACAACTTTGGGATCAGATGTCCCCTTACTGACTTGATAACATCAGGCTTTAGGTTTTTTTTCTTAATGGAAGTAAAATAATTCCAGCTTTTTTTAAAAGCTGGACCCAGGCCGAGACTGTCGGAAGTAAAAATAGCCGAGTATGCAGAGGCGACAGCGCACAGAGTCAGGTTTAGTTTCTCTTTTATTTTCTGGGGACTAAAAATACTCTTAAAAGCTCCACGAAGCTAAGCCCTGGCCAGTGGCAAATGCAGTCTAGGCCCAATATCAGCTGTCGCATCAAATTACTAGCCTCACCTTACTTTCCATCCAGTCCTATCACATGCCCATGAATTGATAGGAAGAGAAAGATCTACCTTGCCAAAGAGCTAACAGAGGAGTCAAGCTACAGGGTTTGCATGGCACAACATGAGTCTAGACCAAGAAGGACACAACCAAAGGGAACACAGGGCAAGTGCTGAAACAATGGCAAAAGGGCTGCTTTTGCTGAGCTTCCCTGATAGATTAGCCAGGTCCTGTGCCCACAGCCCACATAATCCTTGAGCTGCAGTTTCCCCACCAATACAGCCTGCTTGCTTTCCCAGGGTCTGAGCTGGGGTGATGCTCTGTAGCTAACAGAGATGCACCTGTCCCCAGGAGCTGCAGCCTAAGTTCATGGATTGACTGTGACCAAGGAAGCTGGAAGGTATAGGCTAAGACCAGAGAAGAAAGAAAGTGAGAAGGGTTGTGCCCAAGGTGTCTCTCACAGAATTTCCCTCTTCCTCTCTGCTCTAAACTTTAGGAGAGACAGCAGGATGTGGCTTTTGGATGAGTGAACCAGGAGGAAGCCTATCAAGGAAATACGAGAGCAGTGATGACCATAAAAGTCAGACTTGCTAAGACAGGGAAGGAACAGACTATAAGGAAAGGCATCTCTTCCTAAGAGGAATGGAGAGGCTGCAACCTGACTAGGCTCTCTTTTGTTACTCAGATTCCAGCTTGGGAAGGGGAAAAGACTCTTTTATACTATTAGGCTTTTACACTGCTGCAAAAAGAGGTCAGCCTCATGACAATCTTCTGGTAGGTGACTGATTCAATTATCCAACTCATTTGCACTTGAGGGTTGCAGATCAGCACAGCCAGAAGAACCCAGCAACTAGCATGGTGCAGGTTAACAAGCCTGGAAATTACACTTGGAAAGAGAGGGTAGAAACTAGTCTGGGGAGGGGGGCAGTGGAGATGAAAATCCACCTCCTATGTTGCAATGCCCTACAGAGATTAGATCAGTTCAAGCAGGATGCTGCAGCCCCTTCCAGCTTTGATGTTTTCAGGATTATGTTAGGTAGGAAAGTTTCTTTCCTGGCTGGCCGGCTGAAGAATCCCTGGACTCACAGAGACAGGTTAGCCCTGAGATGCCTGACGATACCTGGCACCAGAGGCTTCACATGCCTTGGAGCAGTAACACAAGGTGTCAGCTCCTCACATACAGAAACACAAGCAGCATGTCCCAAGTGGTTGGTCCAAAGCATAGAGTGTGGTGTAACTGACACAGCTTGAAAACCAGTCTTCCTCCTCCACCAGTGCCAGCTCCATGAGGGCCAGCTCTGCAGAGCTGTCTCTGCAGCAGTAGCCATTGCTATGTCTCAAGTGTACATGCTGATCCCCTCTCACCTTGCTCCCACAGTCACCTTGGAAACTCAGGAATTAACAAGGTCTTCAAGGGCAAATGGGAATAAAGAATATCTCAGTACCTTGTTCTCTGTAGTAAACCCCATACCCACACATTCACCTTATGTCCATGGTCCATGCAAATGTTCTCCTTTGATTGCTTCCCCTCCCAGCCCTCTAAACAGTTTGAAGCAGGACAGCAGCTCTATTGGTTATGCCATCGTGGCCACAATGCCTGCACAGCAGCAGGCTGAGGGGCAGTCTGTGAAACGAGGGATACAGGAACATGCCTGCCAGGAAAAGACCAAGATTGCCTTTCACAAGAAGACCTAAAGGATGACAAAGCCCCAGCCACACTGGCTTTCCAAGAGGTAGTGCTCAGAGATAAAGCCCCTAAGAGGTGTTTGCTTCCTAGAGGAATCAGCAGTCCTTGGGTGTGATTTAACTCCTTTTACATTAGGGTTTGACAGCTCCCTTCTGTGCATCTGGGCTCCCTTGACATGCAACAGGGAGAAGAAGGCACCTCCACATTCATCTCACTGGCCAGCCACGTACCTGAGGAGGAGTGATGACAGCTACTTCTCTGCACTGACTACCAAGAGAATGCCTGAGGGGTCAAAACAAGTCCAATTTTCTGTCTCAGTCTATTTAGGTGGAGCATATTTTGGAACAGGTAGAAAAATATGGATCAAGAACAATTTTTAGATATGTTACACAATGGAGAGGCTCCCAGCAGTGCATGGAGAGAGGCCTGCTTGTGACAGAGATCCACAGAGGCAAGGGAGTTAGACCCACCAACACAGCATGCTGCTGCTTTGGCCGTTCTCTTAAAGCAACTCTGATTAAGCCTTGGAGCCTTGAAGCTTCACCTGAAGTTCTCACCTCAGCAGTGGCTTTTCTAATGGTAAGAGCTATTGTCCACATATTATTTAATTCTAAATTGGAACAGCTGTGCCAGGCAATTTGAGCAAAGACCCTCTCAGGATACCCTGCAGCCCAAAGGCTGGCACAGTCTTCAAAGGTGAGCAAGGGGAAGGGATTGAGAATCTCGGCAGAGCTGAGTCACTGCTGCACATGGATCAGCAGAGACTGTGACAGTGTTGATGCACATGCCTTAAGTTACTGTAGAGCAGTGGGACATATATTCGGTCCCATCCCATTCTTGCATACCTCAAAGAATCTTACCTGATGTGTTGTCAGAACTGCCTAAAACCTTGTAGCACAATGGTTGGAGTCTAAACATCCTTGTATGGTTGTTGCAGGTTTATCTGCTTCCTCTTTTCTGTACATGTTATAAGTGCACTATGCACTATTTTTGGTGGCAGAATGCACAACGTGTTTATCATAAACCTGTACAGACGTGATGTCTCTCTGAACCCACAGAGATGGATATTGATGGAACCTGGAATTCATATTTGATAGAATGGAGATTTAATGAGGTGTGGTAAGAACCTAGACAGATAAATAATTCAAAATGAATTGGAGAAACCAAACTAAAAAGATTCATAATCCACTGAATGTGGGAGAAGGTGTAGAGATAGTCCTCGATGTGCCATTCTTATGTCCAGAAAACAGATACCAAGTGCTATTAGTCTTATGTGCCCTTTGTGGACAGCCCATCCACTGGAAGCCTCCTCTTTGGAGAATTACCATCACCCTAACAAAGGCAGCACATGCTTTGTGTCACACCATTACCCAGCTCAGCTCAAGCCACACTGCAATCACTCAATCCATGTCTTGGAAAATAGCTGGGTGTGGATGGTATAGACATCAAGATGCCACTCACTGCTCCTGGAGATCCTGTTTCAAAGGACAGGGGGTTGCCTGTCTGTTTTTAAATATAAGGATATTTTAGAGAAAGAAAAACAATTTTTCATTCCCTTTTTTCATTAGGATAAATCCAGTAGGGGTATTTCTGACAGCAGTTGGAGGCAGAATACTCTATAAATACAAAGGCATTAAATTGCACACAGCAGCAACCTGATCAGGGCTACCTTTTAATTTCTTGACATAAGCTGGCCACTAACCCAATTACCCAGGGTCCCCGGAGGAGCCCTCATGCTTCCCAGGAAGCACAAATCAAGAACCCAAACATATTGTGGGGATGTTAGCTGAGCTTTCACTGAAATCAAATATCTTTTTGAGAACACATGGTCTGGAAGCAGGGATGGGGACAGGAGGGAGAGTTTGCTTGAAACACTTTGCTCCATTGAGAGATTTTTTCACTTGAAAACAGAAATGAAACACCCTCCATCTGGTTACATTGCTGAAAAGGAGCTCTGCTGTTGATTCAGTTATCTGGATTTCAGTAGAGGATGAAGATAAAGTTACTAAGTGGAACTAGTTTGAGATGGCCAGTGTTTGAAAACCCTTGTTCAGATGCTAGATGACTGCAAAAAATTTACTACATCATAGGGCCACGTCTGTCAAGGATGACAGATTTGATTCCCTGAGAAAAATTCATATTAGCAGCTGGTAAGAGAAACAGAAGAATTAGGACTAAATACCAGCAAAGTTCCACTGGCTACAGGGTTTTCTAATCAGCCAAGGTCTTTAACAGGAGAAGAATGGATTTGAGAGATAGCTGCTTCTAAAATTTGAAGATTGCAGTCTCACCATGTCAGAAGTGGGGACCACCTCCAACATTCACAGAGATGCAGGCATTTGGGCAGCACAAGGGTTACCAGGTTATTGCAAATTTCTGTGAAGCAGGATATTCCCAAAGAGACCGGGGACAGGAGGGACAGGGGAACAATTAAGAGGAAGATAAGCTGAATGAACTTTGGGCTCTCTTATGCTGACTTATCTTTCCTGTTTCACCTGGCTGAGAAGTGTCAGTATCCACACATTCCAGCAATCTTTACATCAGAAATAATATTAGACAGATAGGACTCCAACAGCTTCGGAGATTTGTAACAGAGAATTTGGGATCCCTGTTAAATTTTAATATGTTCTCCAGCATTTCTAATGGAAATGCTTTAGGAGCAAAGAAACAAAGTCTCGGAAAGGAATAATTGTACCTGGGATTACTACACCACAACAGATACAGCTCTGGGAAGAAAGAGAAGTCATATGTCTTTACTGGATGATTGCCTAACCTCTGTCTTGCTGTTAAAAAGCCTCCTTTTTCTGCATCCAGATCAAGACTATCTTCCTTTACCCTCCTTCCTTGCATTTGTAGACTTCACTCTCACCACACAAGAAATGGCTGCTGAGTGACTCTGGAGAGCCAAGAGGCTAAGCCTTCAAAGACATTCAGACTGGGCCAAAACACCTCATACAGGGCATGTCTCCTGTCCTGGGAATTCCCACTCCTGCTTTTATCATGTCAAATGCATGTAGATCTGGGTGACTTCTATCTTCTGCTTTCTGAAATAAGGTATACCTGTCTATCACAGGACACATCCTCAGGACTCTTTCCCTCTTTACCGTCTTTCTTTGAAACCAACCAGTGATGTCTGCAAGAAACTGGGCAGAAGCCACTCACACATCTCAGAAAGCTACTCTTAGGACTCAGCCATAAGCAGGACTCTGAGAAGACAAATTTCAGCACTGGCAGGGAGCAGAAGACAACAGTTCTTCAGCAACATAATAAACATTATTTTTATTAAGAAAGAAAAGAAGACTCAAAGGTTGGTGGAATAATGGATGACACCTCAATGCCTGGATGAGATTTTTTTTAGACAGTTATTTTCTTTGCTGTATGGTTTGTCACTGTGTGATGTAACACATGATTTCATGTGCGTGAACTTCATGAAAGCAATTACTGACTCAGCTTTGCTTCTTTTTCCAAACTGTTTATGCTCCATTTGGGTCTCTGCAGATGTGCCAGCACAAAACAGGGAGCAACACAGCTTTAGAAACAATACAATCCAAAACAGATGCACCACTGGCCAAAGCTCAGCCCATCAGCAATGCAGGTGGTATCTCTGTGATTACATATTCAAGAAAGGGTAAAACCATGCTGTACAGCAGCTTAGAGGTGTGGGAAAATATGGGAGAAACAGCCCTACAGATACCAAGGTCAGAGAAGAAGGAGGGAGAGGAGGTGCTTCAGGTGCTGGAGCAGAGACTGCAGTCCATTGTGAAGATCATGGTGAAGCAAGTTTTTCTCCTGCAGCCCATGGGTATAGATATCCACCCTGCAGCCCATAGAAGACCCCACACTGGAGCAGGTGGACGTGCCCTGAAGGAAGGTACAGCTTGTGGAAAGTCTGTGGTGGAGCACGCTCCTGGTAGGAGCTGTAGACCATGAGAGGAGTCCATGCAGAAGTAGGTTTTATAGCAGGAACTGTGGCCTATGGGGGACCTACACTGGAGCAGTTTGTTCCTGAAGGACTGTACTCTGTGGAAAGGACCCATGTTGGAGCAGTTTGTGAAGAACTGCAGTCTATGGGAAGAACTCACTTTGGAGAAGTTCATGAAAGACTGTATCCTGTGAGAGGAACCCCAAACTGCAGTGGGAGAACAGTGGGAGAAGGAAAGAACAGCACAGATGAAGTGTGATACACTGACCACAAACTCCCAGTCACTGTTCACCTGTGCTGCTTGGGGCAGAGAAGATAGGTCTCATGAGTGAGTTGAGCCTCAGAAGAATCAGAAGCATGAGGAAAGTGGTTTTGGTTTGGTTTTTATTTCTCAATATCCTACTCTCTTATTAACTGGCAAGAAATTAAATTAATTTTCCCTAAGTCGAGTTTTGCCCATGACAATAACTGCTGAATGATCTCCCTGTCGCTATCTCTCAACTCACAAGCTTTCTCAGCATATTTTCTGCCTCTGTCCTGCTGAGGAAGGAGAGTGAGAGAGCAACTTGGTGGGCACCTGGTGGCCAGCGAAGGTCAATCCACCACACTGACACACAGAGAAGGACTGACATCACTGGCCTTGTCACAATGCCACTCTGCAAGGTGACACACAGGATTGCAGCTTTAGAGAGGCAGCAGAGGTGTGTAAAGCAAAGCCGTGAGGTCATGTTTAACCAGCCAATGTCCAAAATAAAACCTCTGAACCCACATACACAAGCCATGTGTCATCTGAAATTACATCTGCCTCTTGAAGACAAACAAATTGCTGTAGAACAGAAAGGCCATGGGTGGCTAGAGCGTGAATGGCAAGGGCATATTCTCCCTAAAACTGACAAGGTATATTGAATTTTTAAAAGAGACCTGCCAACGTCCTGAAATTTCTCTATCCATCATTCCAGAAGGCCAGAGAGATCTAGTTCTACTCTGTAGAGCCCAGAGTTAAAGAGCTATGTTTGGTCATTGTAGTCACTAGACAGACAGTGATGGGAGCAAAGAGAGGCAATGGAGTGGACAAAACCAAGGATGCCTAGCTCTGAAAAATGCCTCTCCCTTGCAAGCTGCAGGGCATGCTTTCTTTCACTGGCCATCCTCACTGGCCAGACATGAATGTAGGTGTCATCTTCTCCAGCTGGAGTGAGCATTATCACAGGTTGCTTAAGTTTCCCTGATTTTTGCAGGGCAGCGGGGCATGCACTTCTACTGAACAAAACCGTGAAGATACTCATTTCCCACTGCCTGCAGACTGGTGCTTCAGCAAGGCCAAGAGCAGCAGAGCACAGGTTTTCTGGGGACAGTGCCTTCCACAGGGGCACTGGGACTGGAGTCTGCTGGAATCCTGGACTCCAGATTCAGCAGCTTCCTATATGAGCCTGCTACTGGGGGCTAATTAATGC
Organism: Pyrocephalus nanus; assembly: GCA_038380795.1. Taxonomy (NCBI): domain Eukaryota; kingdom Metazoa; phylum Chordata; class Aves; order Passeriformes; family Tyrannidae; genus Pyrocephalus; species Pyrocephalus nanus. The sequence goes on along the minus strand of CM076265.1, from coordinate 40,911,103 downwards.
TCTCTGGGGGCACATTCCAGATGGAAGGGGAAAGAGAGAGACAAGCAGCCAGACAGGCCAACACTTCAGACATCTGAGCCAGTTGTGCTCTGTGGGCAGAGTGTTCTGCTTGCCACTTTCCCCAGTGAGTCTTGCCTGCCCTGCAGCGTCACGACAGGAGAATCTGAGACAGCAAAGCTCTGGTGTCTGTGCAGTTCCCTTGTTGCAATACATTGATCAGAGCTCTCTCAAAGAAAGTGGTCTGGATATCTGAGACACCTATTGATTGCTCCATTGGCTCTCTTCCTGCCCTGATCCTCATTCACTCAGCACTGCCTGAATAATCTGCACTTCTGTGTTAGGGGAAGTCTCCACAGATCTTAAAGGGCTACATTCACAGCTATTTGCCTAGCTGTAGCCCGTGTAGGGAGGAGAAATGTCTGGTGACCTTATATGCAGGCCCCAAGAGGAGGACCTAAGTCCCTCCTGCAGCATCAAGCCAAGCACTTCAAGTATTAGGCAGAACTTGAAGTCATGGCCACTTGTTTTTGCCATCTTTGAGTACTGGTGCCTTCTGCTTGAAGAACAGGCTCATTCCACAAGCCCAGCAGGCAGGAAATGGTATGTACATCATATATGGTGGAATAATCAGGAAAATGAGAAGAAATCATTAAGTCCTTAATCAGGTACTAATGGAATATCACACTTTTCTTCTTGAACAAAAGGAGAGTTTCTTGACCCAGGAACATCCTCACTAAGTTACAAATCCTCTGCCAAGAACATCAAGGAGAAACATGTCAAGAGAAGAACTAGTTTCTAGATCTTGCCTTTAAACAAAAAACTGTTTTCCTCCAAACTTGTGATAATCAAGCAGGAGAAAAACATGGCTTAGCAACCTTCTGCCATGGATGAACCCAGGGATGAAGAGATACAACAAGGCAAAGTTGGAAGGGGAACTACTGAAAGGAAAAAAAAAAACATAGCTCAAATATCAAGACACATCCTAAAGAATGCTTGGAGACTGTAGAATAGGCTCTCTGGAGAAATCAAGACATTGGGGATTTTTAAAAACAGTTATACTATTAGAACTGTACAGCTGAGAACACCTGTGCCTTGGCACAAGAAAAGGGATGGATGAGCTAATAAGATGAGAGATCAGCAATGGAAAAGACCAATGAACCCTTTCTAATCCCAAATTCCTTGTCAATTCTGCATTTTGAGCAAATCAAACAATTGTGGATTTGTTCTTTCTAGAAACTCCTGGCTCTGTGGAGACCAAAGAGTGTAAAACCATTTTTCTTCTTGGATTTGGCTTTTAAAGATGTGTATTGATTGAATTCTGTATATTAATACCTTGTACTTTCACCAGGCTTCACATAAAGTTAACTAATAGGTCCTCATAATCCTTTTGCAAAACAAAGCAATAGGACCCTTATTTCTCAGCTTGGAATACTGAGCAAAAGAAAGAAAAAAAGATGCCTGCCCAACATCACTTGACCACTCTGTGGTAGGGCAGAGGAGTCCTATTTGCAGATTGCTAGTGTATTCTCCTCTTGATATTATCATGAGCTCTTGTATCCCATTGCTATCAATAAATCTTTATGCTGTATATTCCACAGCACTAAACATTATGGGCAGGATCACAGATACACTGTAACGTCAATAGCAAACCACCCTTCCCCAGAGACTTTAATGATGCCAGATCAATCCCGATATGAATAACTAAAAACACTTCAGCACAAAAGCAGCCTTAGAGTCAAATTTCAGTTTGCCATGAGTAGTATCCCATAGAGTTCAGGAGTTCATGCACAGCATGGTGTGAGTGAATCTATGCTGCTTTCCAGCCTAACTCTGGTGTGGAAGGAGTTAACTGTTTTCCCACAGTTTGGAAGCTAAGACACAAAAACTTCACTGGACCCTGCTCTGAAGATTGTTGAACTTCCAGAATTGGAAGGAAAAGATGCTTTGCCTACACAGTCAGCACGCCAGTACCAGCTCCTGTGATTCTGCTCCCACAGCTGCCAGCTCTGAGAGACAACTGCTTGGATGCAGGGCAGCACAGATACAGGCAGCCAGCAAGACTGGACCCATGATGCTGCTCTGAAGAGTGACTGGAGCCACTACAGGCTTTTAAGGTTATTTTATGGGATTCAAATGAATAGGCTACAGTGCATTATAAACCTGCACTCCCACTAAAGCCAGTGTCACTAGTGTGTATTGGCATGTGGAAAAGGGGATATATCCCCTCCCTAATCTATGACATGAACAGAGGCAGGTTTTCAGTGGTCCCTCTCTAACTACAAAGTAGGTGCCTCCTTCCCAGAAGCAGATCAAGATCCTCTGAGTCTACCATGTCTACACCTAGGTCAGGGTGGGCCAAACTACACAAGTCTGCATCTCTGCCCTTGGTAACTGGTGCGCTCTAGAAGGAAGATTTTTACCCACAGAAACTACACATCAATCAAAGAACAAAACTGGTTTAACACCTAATCTACATTCTTTACAACATTGGCTGCCATCAACCTGCCCCTCAGGAAATGAGAGAGCCCTACTGAGAAGCAATACACACTCAAGTGACATTGTACAATTCATCACCAGCTGCTATGATGTTATAACTTGGAAAAGAGTTGTGTGCTGGTGTCTTGGCTCCAGCATACAGGACTTCTGCAGTCCACAGCCAGCTGCTGTTCCTTGTGGTTAAGCTGAGGGGACCATGCTCTGCCAGGTACACCAGTGCAGGAGGTTACATGCAATGCTTCTCCTTCCCTCCCCCTCCTCCCCTCACTGCCTTTCCCAGGGGGACCCAAGAGAAACAAAGCTTTAAAGTCAATCTATAAGAATGTGTTTAATTGCCACTGAATTCCCTATGGTTCACCTTCAATGGACAAGGATTGAGGAGGAGGAAAAACAGCACCAGAGAGAAGCTGAACACTGCTCAGAGACCTCTGAACACATCAATAGGCTGAGCACAACACCAGTTGATCATGCAGGGCAGCAACCCACAGCTCCTGGACAAACTTGTGCTACCAACCATCTTCAGAAAGTCTCTTGAGTGGTAATATGGGCAGACCTTCATTGCACAGGGTGCCACAGCTGTGCATTACCTCTGTCCTTCCCTTATGATGTCCAGCCAACCCAGTCATGATCAGAAAAGAGCCTCTCCTCCTGAACACTGAAAAATGATATGGGGGCAAGAAGAGCAAAACCCTCCAGTGCAGGGTTAGTTTGGGAAAGGAAACAGTCTGCACAGCCAGTTTCCAGTTATTTGTAAAATTTGCAAATAGTAGAAATAATATGCTAGCACAAGGGTCCTGACTAGAACCACTCTCCTCTCTAGACTGTCCTCTTGGTCACGGCCCATCCTAACTTTTTACAAAGCCTATAAAAAGATACCTTCAGAAGGCCAGAGTAGGCAAGCACGTAGCCTAGGAGATCCTTCAAGGCCTGGAGTCCCAGGCACTGTCAGGACAGAGAAAAATTCTTATTCTGACTCTCTTACCTTCTTTTAGCATCCCCACTTTGAGGCATTTCATGAAGCGACAGGCCTGACAGGATTTGCGCCTCCGTTTCGTGATCTCACATTCATTGGTAGCCGGGCAGCTGTATTCAATATTCCCTGCAATCAAACACAGAGATGGTCACCCAGGAATCATGTTTTCCCCACTGAGTAGGGACAGGCTATAGTGCCCAGATATTCCCACCACCATCAGTCTGTGTATGTTGTACATTTGCTCGCTAATTTGCACACGCACATCCTCTGAGACTATAGCCAGCTGACCTATCCAAGGGGCTGACTGCAATGCTAGGTTTTCAGGCACAATGTGTCCTCTAGGTGTGTCATCATACCCTGTCTGCACCCCTTATAATCTGGCCTGTTCCCTGAAGTCCAGGGCTGAGCGTGGGAGCAGTTCAGACATTCCTTTGCTGCCAGTCTTGCTCCACATCTGTGGGATGGATGTCACCTGTCCTTTCTTGCCTTGCTTGGGGAACTGGGGAGATAAGAGGCAGCATTTTCTCCTTTGCTTTCTCCTGCCAGCTGACATACTACAGGTAGCAGGGAAACAGTAGGCCTGGACTGAGAAAGAGATAAGATGTCCTGTAAAATGAACATAGGTTACCTGTGCAAATCTTTACAGTGTTACTTTATTAGTTCTTGTGCACCTCCATCTCATCCTTCTGCACAGAGCATTATCACTTCTCATTCCCTTTTCGTTTATGATCACTTTGCAACACTGTCCCCAAGACAAAACAGGGAAAGAAGCATCCCAAATTTATTTCTAGTCAAATCGTATTGTACTGGGAGACAAGAATGTAACTGATACATGGAGCAAGGGTCTGATATTAGGATGTAAGTGGAATTATGCTGGATCACAGTGTAAGGTAAAAATTATTTAGTACTAGAAGACAACAAACAGAAACTGCTGTCTACATCCTGTCATTCATTTTGAAGTGATATTTCTGAGGAGGGCTATTCAATGTTTGCTGCGGAGCTGGACTAGAAATCTAAGCTTGGCAGTGATGCATTGACAATTGCAATACATTTAAGGCAGTTTAGATACTGGTAAATCAGGCAGCACTGGAAAAGAGTTTCTAAGGTCTACAGTCAATTCAGGAGAATGGAAAAGTTGGTCTGATGATTGGAAGCAGGAACGTGAGATTCAGGAATTCAATCAGAGCTGTAGGGAGGGGTGTAGGTAAGAGCTGAGGCAACACACAGTATGGACTTTGTAAAACATCAGATTAGAGGCAGACTTTACAGTTTAGTAACACTGGGACAGGACTTGATTTCTGCTCCTACTTCTGTAATGGATTTTTATATTCTAGCGCAAGATCCTTCCCTCTCTAAATACAGATCAACAGTCTGATACATATCAATCTTTGGGTGTGGTAATTAGATCTTGGGGCTAACTAAGCTGTTGGAAAGCCCCTTGAAAATCTGAGTGGAAAAGCAGAGCACAGATTCAATAGAAAGAAAGCACTGTTTATTTAAGTATTCTTGGCCCACGCTAGGTGAAACTCCAGGAGCACACAAACCCCAAAGCCTAAAGGTGATTGGCCTGTTAGTTATGAACATTCTACCTCTTGCTTCTTTTTTTGTCACAAGACTTGCAACTTGACCCTAAGCTCCAGCCCAGCCACCCCATTCTTCACCACTGCTCATCTACCCCCCCTGCTCATCTACCACTGCTCATCTACCTCAAAATACAGTTTGTCTGCAGGAGCACAGTGTGCTGCACAAGTCGCTTCCATTCAGGCTGTATTTTGTCATTGTGCAGCAGCTGAATTTCAATAGCCAGCCTTGTATCAACATTTTCAGAGAGCTGGACATTGAGATTCAAGCTTGATCTCAAGGTAATAAACAAACTCCTGCTCTAGACACAGAGTTTCAGCACATTACAGACCCATGAGTACGGTGGCCATGACGTCACGATCAGATACTTGCTGTGCCCCACACAGGAAGGAACACAGCAGGAACAAATCTGGGATAAAACTCCGAGTCTCACTTTGTTTAGGTTTTGCCTTCATTTCAGTGTTGACCTTTCTAGGATGAGAGTTCTAGAGAGACACAAGATTTCATGTATTGCGGTCCAAAGGCCAAAAATTTGTCCCTTAACACAGAGACACTACACCAAGGGCACTGAGCCTTTATAGCAGCTGAAGGCAGTGACAGCCCTCATCTGGCAGCTCAAGGTCCCTCCACAGTGTCAAGTAGATCCCCCAACTTCTTCACGCTTCCAGGCCCTGGTCTAATGTAGACTGGAAAGGGTCTACAAAACATAAATCACAACTGAATGTGGTAGTGTCAGAGTATGTGTAGGTACTAGCTACCATACACATGACGGATGCACAGCTTGAATAAGCAGTTCTCAAAGGCATTTCTGTACTGGGATCAGGACTGTTAAGGAAGCAGGGCCAGAGGAGAGTGCGCACTAGGCAAGTACCCCTTCCTGACAGCAAATAGTAGTGCAGCAGCCCCGTAGTCTGCTGGTATCACATATGAAAAACTACACTCAGCACTGGTGGGACATTCCATTCAGCATGCTTGTTTACCTTCACATTGAACACAGGCTCATGTGCCTCTTCCAAACACTCTGCCCAGTCTTAAGGAAGAAAGCACCAGCAGCTGCATCTTACAGTCCTCTCTACAGTCCTCTAAAAAATGCTAGAGGTGAGGCTCACTGTACCCTCTTCATGTAAGACAATGCTGCTAAAGTAAATGGCTTTTATACCAGGCCCAAAAACATGCTGTGTGCTGCATGGACTGAGAGCCACAGCTGGCGGCAATTCCTGCCATTATTGCAGGAAGCAGCAACATGACCAGGGGAGGCACAATCAGCATTACCCAAGCAGAACTCAATCAAGAAAAACTATCATCTCCAAAAGTTTAACAAAGTTCTCTGACTTTTTTTTTTTTTGTGTGTGTCTCAATTTCTTTTATGGGTCCTGGGGCTGGCTGCCAGCACAGTGAGCTGCTCACAGCTCCCTGTAATTTCTGTAAGTGCCCTGTGATAAAGTGATGAGATTAACTCATCGAAATTCCAACAACCTCCCAGTGGCTGGCGGTCACACCACCAGCCCAGCTGCCAGCACAGGGGGCTGAGAGAGAGATTCCCCTTCACTGCTGTAGCTGGGGGTGCTGCAAAGTCCTGCAGAAGAGTCTCAGCACATAAGGGTGCACTTGCAACTCTCTATGCAACATTTGAGTCAAGTCTCTGTGTGTCATGAACAGTAGATTATGTGACCCAGAAGGAAAGGTCAGAGAAAACACGCAGTCTGATAGACAAGGCCTTGCTTTGAGCTGTTGCTTATTAGGGAGATTTCCTTTACCTAGATAATATTTACATTTGATCTGAAAAAAACTGGTAGAACCTCACCGATACCATGGCACAAGATTTACCTAAAAATGGCTTAAAAAAATCAAGTGATGGATGACAGGATCAGAGTTTGGATTTCTTCATATGTCCCCTTGGAAGGCAAATCACTTCTCTGTGTCCTAGTTTGCTCATCTGCAAACCTACCTTCTGGGAAGATTGCAAGTCTTTATTCGTTAAGGTTTAACTGTACTTTAAAGTCTTTAGATGAGAGATACTAAGAAACAGCGAAGGGCTATTAAAGTGATAGATCACGTTTTTTATGCTGGAGAACTGCAAAATTACCCTATTTTCTGCAAAATTAGACCTTTGACTGTTAAACAATTTGGAACACAATTTCCAGTGCACACATAATAGGAGCACCTGAAAACTGTACACCAGACCTTGATCATTCAACAGATCCTATATCCACCCTACTTCTTTGGAACAGGAGGGAATGGGAAGAGGAGAATGCCTCCCTGAGCTTGGGGAGCACCGTAAAGTCACACCCAGCTCCCGCTTAAATTATGGATAGGGCTTCTCAGAAGAGTTGAGATTGGAATTAGTACAGCACCGAGGGCATAAGCTACTCCCTGCTTACTGATTCTAACTTTTTAGAAAGCCTTTCTACAAGAAAACTCAGGAAAGACTAGATAGAAATAACCCAGAAAGTCCTTAAAACTAAATAATGTTCAGCATCTGATTGCTGAAGAAAACCCATCTCTCTTTTTCTTGTTTCTTCTTCATTGCTATTCACTTAAATTAGCCCTTCTAAATGAGACATCATAGCCCAAGTCTTGCTGTGAGGAGAGGTACTTTGTAAAAGTCAGAGGAAAATCTCTCCAGTGATCTGCATGAGGTAAGAAAGGTTACTTTTAAGCCCCAGTTGCCAAAGAAAGGAATTAAAATATTGAACCTGTAAAGCTGCATTTAGGAACTTGAATAAGCAACCTGATCTTCAGCAGGGTTGTCCTATGCTTCAAGGGACATGTCCCTGATCTAGATGCCTGAGTATATACAAACATCAATACAGGTTGTTATTTTTGGAAAGGAAAAAAATGAACGCAAAAAAAAACCCAGAAAACCCCACAAAACAAAAAAATACCACCCCACTCCCCCCCCCCCCCCAAAAAAAAAAAAAACACAAAAAAACCCACAACCAAAAACCTCCAACAAAAACAAAGCTTCCCACAAGTGTTTATCACTTGCAGGAAAATGAGATTTTGGAAAAGCAGGTGAGATGAGCCCTAGTGCTTGGAATAACCAAAATTTTACTTCATGTGGCTGATACAGGAAAAAAACCAGAAATGTGATTATCAAGGCTTCAGAACTCTTGACACCATGAGAGGAAAAGGGAATACATAGAGGTGTAACAAAAGCATTGTTTGTCTCCTCAGGGTGGAACATCTGGCTCCTGCTCCACAAAAGAGGACTTGGACATTTTGTACAGCCTCACTCAAATCAGCTTCCTGCTTGCACAGGGAAGCTGGATATGGGCCCTGGGGCTCCCTACCAGCAGCAAGTTTGTCTGTAGGGTTTCAGACACAGAAATACTTCACAGAAGTTGCAAAGAAAAGGTCCTTCTGCACAGAGTTCTCTGTACAGGTGCACTGAGGCAAACAGAAAACACAACACTAATAGAGCTGAGGTTGCACTGGAGATGATTTTTTAAATCCAAGCACTAGATCTGTGAATAGTAAGCAGCAGTCAGGTGCTAGATCCTGAAATACTGCACTTTCCCTGGTTAAGCTTCAAAAGTTTTTGGAAAGCTGTGAACTCTCATCTGAAAAGTAGAAGGCACATTTCTGGAAAGGACAGAAGGATAGGAAAGTGCTTGGCTTCCACGGCTGCTACTGTAGGGACACAAAACTTCCTTTATGCATGTGGATGGCGATGCTCTTCTGCTCATGAAAAACTCTCTCAACTGCTGCTCCCTTCCCACGAGCCACTCTAAGCACCGTAACAACCAGGAAGCCCTAGAAGACTATGGATTTCATTACAAGCCTGTTATAAATCCCTAGAAGTCTTCTGAATCGCATTATCCACATTTTAAGCCCCTTATTGATGTAAAGGCATATCAACAAGGCAGTTCTGTTGCTACACTCACTGGGTTTGAAGTTGAAAGACTCAACAGAAAATCCACAGATGAAGGAACTTTGCCTGATACACCACTAGCCTATCCAGAAGATGATGGTAAGTGTTTCTCTTCTCTCTGAATCTCCAGTAACCAGTTCTTCCAATATCCCTCCTCGCAAGACCTGCTGTATCACCTTACGGGTATGAGTTCCATGCACACAATGAGATGATTCACAAAGATCAGAGAGAGAAATCTTAATTCAGATTTATTTTGCTGAGACTTAAGCTTTTATTTTATATTAATGGGTCATTTTAGAAATAGCCTTAATTTTCACCATTTGAAGACAAAAAATAGATGAAGGGTAGTCATAGTCATGAATATGTTGAATAATAAAGGATTCATATGGTTACACAGCACTGCAATCAGTTAATATTCAAAAGAGGAAAAACTACCCACTAGTTCTAATGATTGATGAACAAAATTTTTGATTGATGTGTAATGCTCTATCTACTGAGTAAACTATTCAGAGAAGGAAGAGAGTAGAGTTAGATTAAGAATTGTAAGCTGTAAGAAAGATAGAATTTGCCTTTGTCCTAAATTTGGATGAAAGGAATATTTAGGATTTCCATGGAACAGAAATTCAAAAAGTTTTAACTCAGAAACATCCAAAGCACAATACCTTTTTGTGTAACATACCTGTTGCATTACATTCAGCTACTATGAAATTTTTGTTTTCAGATCAGATCTGTCTTGAGCATCAGTAGTAGCACACTTCAACACACTTGAAATTCAGATTCTCTCCAGCACTAGACTGCACATTCCAAAATATTCACAGTCAGGTGACGTCCATGGCACATGTGAGGACACTTGCACCATGGAGGTAAATGTAGATTGCCACAAGAATATAATCTCACGATGCCATGCAATGATAGAGAAATATGATTAAAATTTTGTCAGGCAGCCTAGCTGACCAAAAATGCTTCAGGTTAGTTCAGAACTTCTGGCTCTGCCTCAAAGCGTGGGAAGTCCAGACCTTAGGTTCAAAATAATATGTTCAGAGAGAACAGCCCTGCAGCCCAGTGGCATTTTCTGTCATCCTGTTTCAGGTTTTCGCTTTTCCATCTCAAGCATTTCCAGTGCTGCAAAGTGGAAATGACACACAGGTTTCCAAGCCTTGATCTTTCTTTTAGGCCGTGTAACACAACACGAAAGAGGTCATAGGTGTGACACTCCCTACAATCTGTGGGACAGGTTAGGATATGTTGTGTGATCCTGTCTTAGTTCTGCAAAACCCAACACTGCAATTCATCTTGAACTGAATCAATGGTTTGGATTTTCCTGTCTTCTTTTTCCTATCATTAAAATTTTTCTTGGTCAAATCTGACTTTGTAAAAATTCCACTTTTCTTTGGAAAAATCCTACTGACAGAAAATTCTTACATAGCGATATTAGTTACCTTAGAGATAACCAGCCACGTCCATGCTGGCTTTTAGCCTATCTTCTCCCCATCATTTGAAAAACAACAGCCCTTGTGTTGTCCATGACAGGCTGGCTTCATCTGGCTAAGTGGGAAAGTGAGTTGCAGAGCTGTCATGCTCAAATAAAGTCTGCAGCTTGAATGTCCGCTCTTCTCACTTCTCTGCTACAGCAGCAGAGGGGGTGAAGAGGCTATTGCAAGATGCTTCTGCCCAAGATAGGCAAGTTTTACAGAAGTTAATGCAGCTAAAAGAATCCCAAAGGCAGACTGGGGTAATTTGTGGCAGGGGTGGGGGCTAGTTGGAAGGGGAAATTCACATGAAGCTTCTCCTTCATGATCAGGGTTATCTAGATAGTGTAATAATTCAGGATGGATTTAGACCGATTTTATGGCAGCATCCATACCTAACATAGGGCCAGCAGAACAAGTACTGTCATAGTATTAATTAGATTTTCATCTGTCAGTACTCAAGCACAGAGAAGTGAAGTGGCTGGTCTGAGACCACAAAAGGATGATGATGAATTTACCTACTGCATCTGGGGAGTTTTGGGGTCATCACTCCATCTCTGTGCTCTTGAGTTAATGCCGTTGAGTTAATGCCACTCCCAGATACCAAATCATGGCAAATCTTTTGATACTAGCAGGGAATCCAATAGTATAACATACACATCTGCAAGCTTTCTGCAATGTTAGGCAGACTGAGTGAAGATGTTTTCACTTTGTCTGTTAGATGTTTAACAGTGAATATGAGTTGCAGGATAAACACCTTTTGTAAATGCTCTTGCCTCTCGCCCTCTCTTTTACATGATCCTTAAATCCTTTTCCCTGCACACCCAGGACTATGCTTGGATATCGCGTGCACTGCAGCAGAGCCCCAAGAACTGTGCACTTCCTTGACTCAATCAACCTCTGCAGCCCTATTTGCTGCCAACTCCTATGGGTTCAGCCTTCAGCTTCATAGATGAAATTGCTCACCCTCAGGCACAGCACATTTGACTCTCACACTCTTTGGAATAAAAGCATTTTGGTACCTCAGTCGCCAGCACAAGCTGATGACAGGGTGAGAGAAATTTCCACTTATTTCTTTCTCCCATCTGTTACACGTTAACAGGCAATCAATTAGGGAACCACAGGGAGAAAGAATATGGCTGTGCTGGGGAGAGGAGGCGGGAAGGAAGCACTCTCCCCTCTTGGGATTAAGTCAGCTGACACATAACTCAGGCTGACACAGGCTCTAGATACTGCTATCCTGCATAATTTTCTTTTGATTCCCTCTAAAAACTCTTCAAAAGTCCCTAGATCTTCTTCTCTTTCTCCAGGTCTCTTCTGCTCTGCCACAGAGGTACTTCAGTACTGCTCCCAGGAGGAGTTAGTTTTCTTGTTTCTTGCTGTATTAGGAGCCCCTAGGACTTTGCTTCAGTGCTACCCTATCTCTCCTTTACCACCTGAATATACCTAAAAGAAACACTAGGAATGGGTCCAGTGCTGGAGGAGGGATGGAGTTAGTGCTGACAGTCAGAAGTGCAAGTAAAAATTCACATTCAGTCACAGAGATTAAGCAATGACAAATCACACAAAGCCCTGCCAAAGAACTGGTCAATGTCCTAGAGGTGGCACTGATTTCCACATGGCATAATAAAGAAGAAAATGTCAGTGGGGAGGAGTGATTATTTTCACAGCTGGATAATAGAAGGAGAGATATCTAAAATCTAAGAAACTAAGCTAGGAATTGTGACTTTTTGGGATGAACTGCACCCTGGACTGCTCTGTCCACTCCAGAGGTGAACATCCCCAGAAACAGAGTGCAGTGAGACTCATTCAATTAACAAAATGAGTGCTCTCTCCACATGTGCATTTGTTTCAATTCACAGGAGACAAGGCAGTATCGGTGTGGTGGATTGACCCCAGCCAACAGCCAAGTACATGCACAGCTGCTTGCTCACGGGACACCTGTCTCCAGTCAGCCCACCTTAGTTGGGTGAACTGAATACACATTCCACTGGAAGATGAATGATCCTGTCCTTTCTCCATTTAGAGAAAGTAGGAAATAAAGGGAGCATCTCTATGTCCAGCCATGTTTGCTCACATGGGGCATGTGTAAGCAAGTGCACCCAAGGATCCATGCGTATTGGAGGTTACCTGGATGCACTACTGCTTTTGGCTATATTGTAGCTGTGCATGTACACATCTGCAAGCACACCTTTGGCAGTCAGGACACAGCCATACCCCTCATATCTGAATTGTACATGCAGGAGCAACGCACTGCAATTCAACTATTCATGCATACACTGAGGTTTTCAAAATCACCTGAGGAATTTCTCATCCTTAGTAAGACTGACACAAACAGGGTATCTTTATCTTCTTCAGTGACTAGTTTTTTTATCTTCAAAGAAGCTGCATCTTAATGAAAGCCAGCCAGGCTAGGAACTTGGCAAAGGTTCCTATCACCACATAGCCTAACTTCATGTCCATGCTCATTTGGGAGGACCAGAGCTGATTAGGAGAAGAGAGGAAGCACACAAAAAGATGGAGACTCAGGTACATTGCATGCACTCTCCCCTTCCCCCTTTTACGTGACATTGCAGTCTCAGCAACATCTGGGATCGTGACCCTCTACTTCTATGGAGTGAATGCTGAAGTTTCCATTCCTTCCCACCGTACCTTGAATAGTCCTCTTGAAGAAGGCTTTGCAAGCCTCACAGGAAGCCACGCCGTAGTGGTACCCAGAAGCAATGTCCCCACATACCAGGCACAGCCGCTTGGGGATTGCATTGAGCATGTACTCGCACTTGGTGGGTGAATCCTCCATGATGGCGCTGGCACAGTCGTCGTAACGCTTACGGCAGGACCCACCGTTAATCCCCGTGCCATTGAACATGGGGGGTGAGTCTAGGCCATTGGGGTGGCCACCCATGGTGATGCCATAGCCACCGCTAGCATCGGAGGAGCCGCTTGGGCTGTGGTGGCTGATGGCGTCGATGCCAGAAGATGGACTGGAGGGCTCGGTCTTGATGAAGGACCCACAGCTGGAGGAGAGGTGCCGCTCCTCCGTGGCCATTCTGCCGAGCAGCCTGCAGGGAGAGAGCAAAGGCACTCAGTGACCTCCTGGCCAAACCCAGCTCCAGGTTAGTCAAAAGAGAGCCCTCTTTTTCCCACCTCAGTTCAACTCCAGTTGAACCCAGCTCGGACAGTTCAACCCCATCCAGGTTCTTCTTCGGAAACATCAGTACAATAGCCCAGCTGCTCCCCACAAACTCACATTAGAATAAAGACAAGAATATTTGTGTAGATCATGTTATCAGGCTGTTCACAGGCTGCAGTGCTGGGAAGGGGCATCAGTGCTGATGAGGCGCAATCTACCCCTGAGACAGCAGAAAGAAATCAGCTTGCCTGTGGCAGGCCAGGTGAAAAAGATGTTTAGTTAGTTGAGAATATGCTGCCCTGGTTTAAGCAAAACGTTCAGGAACAAACCATGCAGAAAGGACCTGCTCAGACTGGATTTTTAATTTTTCATCTGTAATACAGAAGTCTTTAATTAATTTTCAAGTTGAATTTGTCTTCTTCCCCCACTGTACCCCCCACTCTGCAGCACATTAGCATCACTAAAAGAGGAGCTTAGAAAATAAAGGAAAATAATCTGATCAAAAATTTCTTCTGGTTCAATCTTAAATCTTAATCTTTCTTCTATTTACTAGTATTGGGCTTTCACATGGACATGCAAATTCCCGCTTTTTTAAGAGACAATTATACTCTAAAGCTTATGGAATATTTACCAAATTTGCAAGCTATTCTTATTTGGTTTAGTTCACAGATAGTCTTATTCCTTATATAAATGTTCAATCTTTTTTTTAGAACACTGCTAATTTTTATGATATCTACAGCAATGAGTTCCAGGGATTATTTGTGCAGTGTACGAACAAGCAAAAAAAAAAAAATCCACTTTTATTTGCCTATAATATATTTGCAGCCTTTGAGACTCCCTGAACATGTCCTGACTCTCCTCGGGAAATGTAGTTTTGCCATGTTCTCCTCATTCAGCTCTTCATTATCTATATAATTGCTCTTCATGCAGAAGTTTTTGCAGATCCCTTATCTGCTTCATCATCCATCTCTGAACTTCCTCTAGTCTGGCTATTTCTGTTCAGTCCAGAACAGAGTTCAATGAGCCAGCTCCTCAGCAGCATGAAACTGGCACCGCTCCATCACTTCTCCAGCTGAAGGTCTGGACAACAGTCAAGATAAAGGCACGCCATCAATTACGTAGTGATGTTACAATATTTTCAGTGTTATTTTCAGCCTATCTATTATATAACTCCTTACACTGTTTGCTTTTTTTCCCTCTTTAAATTAAAATCTAAATTGTTACCATTTCTTCAGCAGAGAATATCAGAAAGTTACTTACTGCAATGCTCATCTTTTCCTGAGTCGCTGCAGTTAATTTAGAATCCATTAGGATGTATGAAAAATCAAATTATTGCCTTCTGGTGTGCAATGTTTTACAATAGTCAACAGCGTATCTCATCTACCACTGTGCTGTGCAGTCCACACACTCAGCTTTATTAGGGTCCTCTGGAGTTCTTCAGTCTTTCGTGATAATTTGATGTCATCTGCAGTCTCATTGTTCACCCACTTCCCAGATCATTAACACATGGATCAAACACCACAACACTGATCTTTGTGGGTGATTCGTGTTAACCTTTATCATGCTGAAAATTGACTTCTCTTTCTTCTCTGGGTAGGATATGTCTACCCTTTCTTTCTCTCTCTGACACTTTTTAATTGATAATAGTATTAACCTGAGAGGTTAAATTTTCCCTTCAGCAAGATAATTTGTCAAAGGCTTTAAGAAAAACTAAACACATGCATTTTTCTGATGACATGGCCAAAGATTTCTGACTGACTAGGGATGCTTGACTTTTCTTTTTGGAAGCTCTGCTGGTTTAAAGTTACCATACCATGGTCATGTGGGTAATTTCTATTTCTATTTCAGTTTCAGCCTATTTACCTGGTATTTGTGGCAACTCCTCCTGCCAAGAGGTCAAACATGTCAGGGGACAAGGACAAAATATTCTGTGAATCAGCAAGGCTGGAGTGCACACATATATATATCACATTTGTGTTTCTGTTGATAGGAATATAGATGTTTGATATGCAGCAAATTCACAATCCTGCATCCTTATGATCTCACTTGACCCAAGTATCTCCTAATTCTCCCTTCTCTGTTTCATCCTCAATGTTTGACCTCATCTCCTATCTCTGGGATCGATCAGTCAAGTTTGTTATTTGGCAAGACTGTTGACCTTGAGAGTATGGGCAGGCATCTCATGTTCCTCGGCTGCTTTGCCTGGTGTTACCTGAGAGGAATCCAGAGTTTGGTCCGTCTCAGAGACAGTGTGATGAGTTGATAAATGCTCATGCTTTTGCCCAGAGGGCCACACCGAACTAGAGGTCATGGAGCAGATACAGGAATAATTGCTGCAGGTGCATTCATCTGTAATCCCCCAGGGCTCCTAGACAGACTGCAGAACTTCTGAGGTAATGCCAGCTGACTGTATGGACAAAGATGAAGCTTTGCTAACTGAGACCGGATCTTAGCATCTCATAGAAAAGCTGAAAGCTGCTGTGCTGGCCTTGTTCTGGAGCCTCTCCCTACCTGAGAAGTGCATTTGTGCTAAAGTATAAAGATCACAGGACACTGCAATATGAGATTAGGGTCAACATGGAAGGCAAAAGAACCATAAAACACTATTCAGCACTGAGGAACTCCACAGTAAAAGGAGCTGGAATTGTAATTTTAAAGGAAGACAGAGGACAACACTACAAAAAAGGCATGACAAGGAGATGAGCTGTACTAGCAGATTCCATCAGAGGAGTCCAGATTCCAGCTTCTGTTGCTTAAATAGGCTAGGACTTACTGAGATATTTCCCTCCAGTGGAGGGGAAAAAAAAAAAAGGAAGGTATATCAGTCTTCTCAACTCACAACTTCAATTAAGGAGCTTTCCTTCCCAAGGCATACAAACAGTGACTGTTTGATAGTGAATCAGGGATAGTAACAACCCCCCTACATTCTGCCAGCTGAGGACCCTCCTGTTCCCTTCCAGGAGGCAGCAGTACGTAGCAAGTGCTGGTTAGATCTGAATGCATGCTTGAGAGGCAGAAACCCTTAATACCAAGACAGATCAAAAATTATAGCTAAGGTGACTTCAGCCATTTCAGAGTTCGTGTTTTTCTTTTCTGGTCTCTGACTTTCTGCAAGTCTCATGGTGATCCCGTGCTGATTTTTAAACAGAGTCAGAGTGTCCCCTGGCAATGAGATACATCTTGAACTTCAAGAAGAACAGCTAAATGTTTCTTGCAAAGAGTTCAAAGTGATGAACAGTCATTTTGCTCGGCTCTAGTTACCTTAATAGGAATGTAAAAGGAGAGAGACTTGATCCAACTCTCCTCCGTGCTGGCACAGGAAACTCCGTTACTATTTCTGTGCCCATGTAACAGGCTTAAAGGTTCTAAACATTTCGTTCTTTTCACCTTTCCTCATCATAGGTCATTCTTTCTAATCCCTTTAGCATCTTTGTGGTCCTTCTCTGGATTTGTTCCAACTCGCCTGGGTCTCTCTTGCAGCAAGGTGCCCCGAATTGCACAGTGCAATGCCACAGCACTACAGGGGAGAGTCACTCTGGAAAGCACACAGCCGGGCAGACATATGGACCAACTGAGCAGTAGCTTTGCCAGACATCAGGTTGCACATCAGCTCACATCATTTGATAGCTACTGTCTCACCGGGACCTCTCTGAACATAAGCTGCTTTTGCCACTGTGCTCTGCACAACATGAAATTTGGAGATTCTCCTTGTTCCAAAGGAGATCCAGTATCATCTTTAAACTACACAGTGCTAATTGCCACTTGTTTTACCAAAGCCTGTTCATAACACTCAGTTTTTCAGGCTAGCTCTTCTTTTTCCACTCTGATCTTTTTTCTAGTATCTCTCAGTTCTGTTAACTGTAAATTTGAGAGTGATTGCTTTTACATTTTGCTCCACTAATGAATATTTACAGTCAAAACACTGCCCTTTCGAACACCACCTTTGCAGAAGGCTAAAGAATATCTCTAACCCCTCTGTTTACACTGTCATGTAATCCATGATTCATTTCACAGGATTTGTATCAAACCCAATTTGATCTTATTTCCCTAATAAGATTTTGCACAGCTTTGTGTTAAAAGCCCATGCATGATCCAGAGTCAGTCTATTCAATGCATTCCTTTTGCTCACTAATTATCTAATTGTATCAAGAAAGGTTATTGTCTGCTGTGTTCTTGTTTCATAAACTCACTGCTATTTATCCCCAACAATATTGTTAGCCTTTATATGCTTACAACTGCCCTCAGACAAGCATGCTCTGATCTCAGTGATTCTGGATGTAAATACAAAGATTTAGACCAAGTCGAAATTGTGCTTTTGGTTTTTATCATTAGTGTTCTCTCCCTTGGGCAGTGATGTTGGGTTTATGTTACAAGTTTCCCCAGTTCTTCTCCAGCCTTTCATCTTATGCTGTTTCTCTACAATGGCTGGTATTTAGCCATTAATGGCTTATGAGTTTAGCGCTCTCTTGAGAACAACAGTAATAATAAGAGAGGGAAAGATTGCTAGATGGACAGGACCTGAAAGGGACAAAAGACTAGTGTTACAAAATTAAGGCAGTAAATATTGGCCTCAATTTTTTTTGTTTTAAACTTCAAGGATTACAAGTTTGGAATTGGTGCAGATAAGGCTATTTTACTGCACATCTTTAGAAGTTATTTTTGCCAGAAATAATAATTTGTAACTACATCCACCTCTTTAACCCCACTTCGGGATATGGAAATTACAATAATTCAGTAGTCTTTATCTACAAGCCTTCACCTGACCCAAGAAAAAGCAAGGCCCACCACTCACATCTGCTTAGCAAGATAGCCAAAACAATATCCAGCTTTGTAATGGAAGGTAACTTCTCATCAGAAGAATTTTCTGTCAGCTAAAAGTATCCACAATTCAGAAACTTAATATCATTTGAGCATCTGAGTGCTCATGTAAACCTGAGTAGATGACTCTGTACCTTCTCTGTTGCAGCACTCCATATTCCTAACTGGATCAAAAAAAGTTTAGTGGCAATGCTGCTGAGCTTCCTTAGTGGCTGAATCCTCATCTTTAATAGGAAATGCAAGGATAGCTGTTTCGCATTCCAGTTTCCTGGAGGAGGGTATGGAATGGGCATCTGAACATCCATAAGTTCTGCCATGTAGTCCAGTCCCTTCACCAATCTTATCTGAGAAAGTCACAAAGTCATCAAGCCAGCATGTTGTTGCAAGAGTAAGATTGAAATTATCATTGCCACGAAAGCTGAAATATAGCTGTAGAACTAGTATCAACTAATGGAAGGGGAGAGAGAAAACACTTAGGCCCTCCTCAGGCAAAGTCTTCTCTATTCTGGGTGCAAGGAAAAATGTAGAAGGTCAGAAATGAGCTCTTTTTTTGGGTGGTTTTCACACTGGATGTGGATTCCAGACAGAACGAAATCTTGATTTTTCTAAAGACCCATAGAACAGAAAACCCCTGCAGGCAAGATGCCTGTACAGCTTGTAACTTCCATGTGCCATACAGCTGCACTTATGGAACCGCACTTTCGTCCTAAAGTCCTCACATTAGATTGAAGTTTTACTGAGAAGTCTGCCAGTATAAAGCTGCTCACTTCAGGCACCAGCTTGTGACAAAAGCCCACTCTGGATTGCACAGATATTTTTAAACCAGTCATGAAAGACCAACGAAGCTTTAATTTGCAGAAACACCAGTGATAACAGGGATAAAACATCCAACCTCTTCTCTGGTAGAGGCCTATTTTTGCTATCAGTATTTGTTAGCTCAGATGATATAAATCTGCACTGCATGTATAAATGAAATGTGCACATCATGGGCAACATGGACTTTGTGTCTTTTGTGGGTCACATGAGAGAGCTTTGCAACCCACAGTGGGCAGACAAACAATGTAGACTGGCTTCTCAAACACTGTCTCTAACTCCAGTAACAAGCCAAACTTTGACAGGTGGCTTTTTTTAGATACAGGAGACAGAAATAAATAATGTTTTCCAAGTGACAGGCTAGATGTGACAGCTGCAATAACAGCCAATGTAATTTTAGGTCACATGTGCAAAGAGTTAATGTCATGGAGCTGAGATGCTCACACCTGTTGGTCAACTTATTCTTACCATGGACAGCTCACACACATGCTCCCAGCCCTGCCTCTCCGCTGTGAGAACACCCACTAACATGCTAAGGAGACAAGGGGTCAGTACCCACACTGATTTCTCCTGCTCTTCTACTCCATATGGACTTCAGATGAGAGACATACCATCTAGAGACTCTTTATCTATACCGATAGCTCTTCTCCATACATCGGTGGGATCTGCCAATGTGCCGCTTTACTCCTGTACAGTGGCTAACTGTGGGTGACTCAGTCATTATCAGTCACAGTTGAGGAGTCTTTTCTGGGCTTATTCTATCACGCAGAAACATATCAAGTTCCCAGGACAAACTTAATTTCTCTCTGAGGGTGGGCAAGAGCTTGAGTAGTACAAGCATGATGGGCATGATCATAAACATAAATCACCAAGTTACCAGTGCATAGACTTTGAAGGTTTTTTGTTTAAATCACATTATTTAGCATTGCTCTTAAGGACAAAAGAGTCAGAACCTCATACTGATCAAAGTATTTTTCTCTGGAGTGCAGATCTGATTTCTAAGAGTTCTGTCATGTTTCCTAGTGATGGCTCCTTTTGGCTTTCATGGGCTATTCTCCTATTCTGTAGAGTGTGGCAAGCCCCCAACAGCCAGTTTTTAAGGCATTTGTCCATAATATGCCCACTCAAACACTACCTACTTGTCTTTGGAAGAAACATAAACCATAGCTTACAAAAAGGCTGCGGAGCTTGCTCTCTAATTTGAGGTGGAAAGCACTGTGACTTGTACTCCATAGCATGAATAACAATCTGTAGTTCACCACCCTGGTCTGCCAGGCTGTGACAAGGTCCAACTATCAGCATTTTATTCTAAAAGAGCTACACCATCCTAATTCCAATTACAACCATTTTCTGTTGTTTTTTTGCTTTGCTGGGCATCTGGACCTGGCTTATTTTGTAAAAATGAATCACGCTTGGCCTGCCTTTCACCCACAACCTGAAGGGAGATAGAGATTTTTTTCATTTGCTTCATAATTTGATGGTGGGTCAGGGGAAGAAGTTTTGAGTCAGGAGCCTGAAGAAGCTAAAATGAAAAAATGTAAGGAAGTCAGCAAAGTCCCAGAGCAACTCAACTCCAAGAACCTCTCTAGAGAACTGTCTCCAAGGATCAGTTCCCCTGGTATTCCTGAAGAGAACTGGGTTGTATGAGATCTACTGAAGGGTCACTGGATGAAACCAGTTCTGCCACGTAGACTGAGGAAGATATTCCTTAGTCAGCAAGGATGACAGAGGCCCAAGGTGGGTTCTTCTGCAAGTGAAAGAGATGGAGACAGCAAATGCTCATATTCTGGCTTTTACACAAATAGTAATTGCTTGTCTAATGCCCAGTAGATGTTTTATCCCTTTGACCCATTGCACAACCAGAGCCCAGTTACGGATCGGTAGATCTCTAGCCCTAGTTAGCTCACGCTGAAAAAAGCTGCTGCAGCAAACTGTCTGCAGGCTGCTTAATAACTAAAAAAAGGCTCTCATGGGCAGAAGACATTATAGATTTCCTACTAGCCTTCATCCCTCTCCTCATTACTGTAATTTCTCTTCACCCTTACGACAACAGTCTTGTTAGTAAATGGTAAGAAGTACTACACAGATGAAGTGACAATTAATCTGGAGGTGTGACACATATTATCAATTCACTCTGTTATTAACACATCTCCTTTTGAAGGTACCTTGCCCTCTGGTGTACTTAATGGCACTCCCTCCAGAGTGATTTGCTTTAGCACTTGAGCTAATGCTTCTTGCTTATACTTACTGTTGTTATCACCACAAAACAAGGACCAGGGTTGACTTGGTGTTTGCTATTTACCCTTCCCCCTGCCATGCTATCATTCTGTGTTCCACATTTCCACTTCTTCCCCCACTATTTCTATATCTGGGGGATGGCTCACAGCAGTTCAACAATTTTTTCCTGCTCACAGCAAAGCTGCAACTCAATCCCTCTTGAAATGCTCAGCTAGACCTTCATTTCTTCTTGAGTCTTTATACTCAACCTCTCTAGAGCACTTATAATCTCTATCTCTCTAAATACCTTCAGTGTCCTTCAGACACTTGTGAATGAGACCCACACAACAGGAGGCTCAGTAAAGCATACTTCATACTCCTGTACATCAGAATTTTCCTTCCACCTTTTCCAGTGAGCAAGGAAAGGAAAACCTCGAGCACTGCCATTCATATACCATTTACTTTTGCATCCCAGCCTGATCCAACACCTCATCTCTCACAAACCTTTTCTTTCACTCATTACTCTCTTAGATTTCTGAGGGAATATTGCCACCAGTGTGAATTCTTTAGCCTACACTTCCTTGCATTTCCAATTATTCACTGAAGGCATTCCTCTCTTCAACCTTGCCTACAATTCATAATGAACAATGGCATAAAAAAAGAGAGACCCAGAGGAATTGCCTAATTTTTCTAAGTGTTTGAGCAAGGAGTTAGGATGGGAGATACATATCAAGGACATAATTCTAGAAACACATGTGAAAAGAGACTTAATAATTAACCATTCTTTAGGAATACTAGTTTACTAAAGGAGGACTCTAGGTTTACTGAGACAAAATCTGAACCTGAGTGTTCTTCAACCTGGATGCATTTACAAATTCCCTGCTTTTGAGGTGTTAATATTTTTTGGGAAGGTTTCTGTTTCTTATGCTTCAAAACGTACAGTTGCAGTGGGACTCTTCCTCCTTCTCCCACCCTTGCCAAGAAATTCCAGACAGAATAGATGGGCTTTGCCTAGATTCCACCTGTAGCTCTTAGAGAAATCTATAACTTAATGCCTCATCATTAGAAACATTACTCAAAACTTGACAGATTCTGAAAAAACTGACTGAAATTAGTTCCACATAAATTACAGAATGGGAAATAACAATGGACAATTAGTGCTTTCTCCACAAAGCATTTCTAAGATAATACAGTAGCAAAACAAGATAACAGCATCAGAGCTCCACTGGATCTGGCACAGTAAAGATGTTCCATAACCACTGCAAAATGTGGAAGTTGGAGTGAGTTGGGCTGTCAGAGCAGACTGAAGCACAAGAGAACTACATGGGGACAAGGACAGACTAGAAACCTGTGCTACACAGTGAGGCTGAGATACAGCACTTGAAAAAGAAAAGAAAGTGAGTACATGACAGAGTTAACTGTAGACCAGGCTCTTCTCAAGCTAATGAATACCACAGGTGTAAGGAAAATAGATGACACATGGAAACACTGTTTTCCTTCTGCACATCTTAGACTGCTATAATACACAGGATTATCTTTAGCTACCTCTTTAGAATAACCTCAAGGTTCGGTTTTGCTGAGTCTTTAAACTCCCACCCTTGGTAGGTATTTAGCAAATCTCTTACCACACAGTGCATATATTAAGTAGGTAGCTATATCTGACCCAAATTCCAGCTTCTAACCCTAATGACTTATTCTAAATCCATTTCATTCATCCATCTTCCAGACTGTCCCCATATCCTTTGACCGACAAAGCAGCTTCCAGTCCACTCAAGCCCAGACCTACCTGAAGCCCCATAGTATCCTGTATTCTTACTTGTCTGAACCCAGAGATGAGGAGTAGGCCATGGGCAACTAACTGCTCTTTAGACAAAAAACCCTACAACAGAACAAACATATCATTTCCCCCAATATTCTGCAAACTTTGCGTGCTCCTTTCTCTAGACTGAAAAAAAACCCAAACAAAAAAAAAAAAACAAACAAAAACAAACAAAAACAACGGCAAAAAAATCCCCAAACAAAACCCCTAAAACACCCAACTCAACCCAAACAAATTATAAAGCAAAATACTTTTTTGTGACCTCATTTTTTCTCACAAATTGGCAGCACTGTTGGAAAATTTAACTAAATATGATTACAAAAACCCCACAAAAATATTACTTTCTGTCATGGTGAATATATTATTTCCTTGTCCTATTAAGTTTCCACTTTTCCCTGTTACTATTTTGGAACACGAAAGAAAAAAACACAAACGTGCAAGCTCTTCAACCTCAGTTTCAGTTCCTGTTCCTTGTCTTTTGCATCCCTACTAATGGTCAAGCAGAAGCTACCAGGCAGATACAGCAAAGCAGAGAGACAGACAGTCAGGCATCCACAAAGAAGCTACACAGCTACTTTTACACTTTCATATAGCGTCTTTCCAAGATACAAGTGCTACAAGGTTTTATTCTGTTGGGTATCTGTGTATAGCAGGTATGCATACATACAATAAATTTATTGTGCAAATACACTCAAACCCCTTTCTCACACCCACCCTTCCAGATCCCTCCTTTCCTCATCACATGGATGCACCTAGATACCATTCCAGCAGCTTTGGTATAGAAGCCAAACTATGACTTCATATTTCCTGATCATCATCTGAGTGTTCAGACCTTTACAGCAAACATAATGCAGTAAAGCAAAAACAAACAACCAAAAAAACACTGCCTAACTGAGCCACATCATCTGCAGTCTGCACCTTGAGTCACAGTCCTATCTCTACCAGAGCATGAGAGGAAGAAGACCTCACACGATTTTACATCTGTCTGCACTCTGTCTGATCTCATATTTAAGAACAGTTTGTTCTCTGTCCAGAGAGAACAAACCTTCTCTCACACTACTAGAAGAGGGACTGCCGTCTTCAAAGAAGGGACCTAAAAAGAAGCAAGTTTCAGCAACTGACGGCCCGATGTGACCCAACTCAAACCAGCTCACCCTGACGGCATGTCCTCCCCGCTGTGCTTGTTCCCTTTGCCCTTGGAATGCTATCACTTGTTATCACGCTGACTTCTCCAGATGGGGCATTTTGGCTATTGATCTGATAAATAAACAGCCTGCTCGCTCGATCAAAATGTTATTTTGCATTTCAATTACTGTTCGCTAATGCAACCTTCATCCCGCCAAGAGTGCTGCTGGCAATGACACTCGACCTGGCACAGGCGTTCACAAGCAAATTCGGCAGCGCCCGCTGCAAGCACCTAACGGGATTACCAACCTCCATTAGATACACAGAAACAGAAGAAGATGGACAGATAGTACAGGGCTGAAGGGGAACAGACACATGCCAAAGAGAAGGATGAGCAACCTGGATGGACAAAGGGTGCAGATAGACAGAAGCACAAATTCACTTACGACACAGCTTTACCAAATATTTTGACAGCAGGAGGCCTTGAAAGCTAAAGACTTTCCCTCCAGTGGACAACCCCAACAGCTGAGCTCACTGTGTGCGAGCTATGCAAGAGTTCAGAGCAATGGGAAATAGAAATCAATGTCTGATGACAAGCTGGCAGTGAGAACTGCAAACCCGGGGCAAACAGGGTCATTTCTAAAGCAATTTCTGGAGCCCAGCTCCAACAGTGTCCAAGAGCCCCTAGAGATGGATGCAGAATGCTGTGTGTTAACTTGCAGGGAGGAAACTCTTAGTGCTTGCTGCATTCTTCTGGGCAATGTGACTGATTTTGGAGAATCTGGTGGTGATACAGCAAGAAAAGGCCATCCAGAGGTAGTGCTAAGAGAGAGATCTTTGGCAGGTGTTGATCTCTGTTAATTCAGCACTCTGTTTACATCAGGGAATCCTCTGCCAAATCCCCAAACTGGTTTCACTCAAATCCTATCTGTAATAGGAAACACAACAGAAATGGTAAGTCTGTGAGTGGCCACCAGCAGTAAGGTCAGGCATGACTATACGGTTATGAGACAGATTCTAGTCCAAATGGTCATATGACATACTTCACCAGGTGGCTGGTTTTGCACTAGACTCATCCTGCATCATGCAGAATGCCCCTTGGCCCCTTTTTTTTTTCCTATCTAAACTCTGAAATGAAATGTAACGTATCACAAAGTGACATAGCCATTTAACAATGCATGCAAATGGTGGTCAGTGCTTTCACCATCCCATTTATAGTTTGCCTGGTTCCAGCTAGTTACCTGGACTTAGCTCCTAGGTAACAAGGTAATATAAATAATCAAGAAACTTCATTTCTCTCAATTTCCTTTGACAAAGATCTTTTGCCAGGCCTAGACAAATTTCTCCCATTTCGTTATCAGACAGCATTCAGATTGTCATTCAGGAGTTAAAAATAAACAAACCCCTACAACACCCTGAGATTATATAAACAAAATGCTAAGTATAACACACTGAATGAGATCAATGTGATGCATAAAGACAGGATCTATAACTCCACATGCTCACACTTCATCTGTTCTATGTGCCCAGCCTTCTAGTTCGTCTGCCCTTGGCAAACTAAGCCCACACCCATCTCTCTATAATCAGTCTGTGCTGGAGACCTTGCTCTCCCAGATCTAACTCTGTACCCATCCTTTCTCTGAGTTCACTCTTGAGAGCAGAGTTTCTGGTAACCATTCTACACCTAGATCACCACTAGGCAGCCATGCCCCATACACAGCCAAAGGACCCATACACATTATGACTCCAGTCACTTGCCCTGTACTTACAACATGGGGCAGTGAAGTACAGAGTACTGAGGCCTTAAAATGCAGCCAAAATGTTTTAAAGTCTGATTTCCAGCCTCAACGCTAATCTTCTTACAGACTTCAGCAAGTCCCTGCAGCTCTCCAGGACGCTGCTTTCCCAACTGATATAGTCCTGAAGGACTTACCTCTCAAGAATATCTTGACAATCGACCACCAACTATGTCTGAAAGAATGGAGCGTGCGGATGAGTGTGGTAAACAGAGTGATGGACATATAAACCCTATGCTCCAGATTATCAGCAGAATTTGAACCTCTTTCTTCAGCATCACAGCTCTGAGATTTGCCTGTGTAAGTAGTGTGAGTAGCTAGTATTTTCATGTGTTAAAGGTAGCCAGAGGAATAAAACACTGGCTTCACAAATCTGTTTCTATAACATAGTCCAATTCTGACCTCCTCCCATATCTGACTGTACTTTAAACCCAGTGCCCTGTGACAAAATCTATACAATAACCTAATCTCTAATACTCCCTAATCCTATCTCCATCTCCCTACATGCTATTTCACACATCAACTGCCTCCTGCTCACACCTCCATACAACTAATTTTTCCATTGTCCTTTGCAATTATACTTCACTACAAATTTTTAATCAAAAATTCATTTTTGTTTAAAAATGCCATTCTGTTTCATATAGAGTTAAGTCCATTTTGGCAATATTTTGAACTGTAGAATTTCCAAAACAACTCTAAACGAAAATGAGATGTTTAATTTTGCTTTGTTCCTAGCACTTTACTTAGCCTATCATGTGCTGCCACATGTGTTTGACTAACCAATCATGCAGTATTTCAGGAACATAGTGAAACAAAATAATTGAACTTTCTTCAAAATAAATTTTATTGGAATTTCTAGTTCGCTTAAAATTCTAGGTTGCAGTCAGGTTTGAGATAAAATAACATTTTCAAACAACAAATATTCTGCAAACCAAAATTCTAATTTCCATGCAGCTCCCTCCCTGTATCTTCTAGAAAGTCCTCTGCTTGTGCTTCACTCAGCAGGTCTCTTCTCCCTATTTATCTGCATTCAGAAATACACATGTTCTAACGCACACAGAAATGTTTTGACACTTCATGCTATCCCCTTTAGCTAATCATCATAGAGAGATAAGGACTGGCAAACAAACTGCATCTAAATAATCTGAAAAGGTGGAACTGTACATAAAAGTTCTGGAAATTCAAGAGTACCATGGAATCTGCACCATCAACTCATATAAAATTGTCATTCTGTATTACTCAGGGATTAACCGTGTGTCAAGGAGCATCCTGCAGCCAAAAATCAATCCCTCTGATTTGAAAGCTGAATGCTGCTGGAGAAATTCAGCTCTACTTTTCTATCTAGTGCCATTTAAGCTTTACCCTATTCCCTTTGCATCACAGTGAAATCACTGCTGGCATGTGATCAGAAGCTCTGAAACCCTGGCTCCCTATCAGTTGACAAAAATTGACCTGGACATTCTATCCACTTTGATGAGAGCTTGAATGAAACTTCTTTCTCATTCAGTCATGGCAAGGAGTGCTGCTCCTTAGCACATCTGTGAGCCACAAAAGAATGCTTCATTTTACAGCCTGCTGAGGAAAAAATGTTGGAATTGAGTGTAAATACCTTACCTGCCACCTGAACTCTACCCAGCATTTTGTAGCTACAGGGGAAATAAATCAGAAGTAGTTGGAATAGTATCCTGGCTCATCATTTAAGCCTCCATCCAACTCCTATTGAAATTAAATTGTGATTTCTATGGAGCTGAGAAGAAAACAGACCTTAGGATCTGAAAAGTCACCTGAATGTTGAACACTGCAGCTATCCCATGCCCTTCACTGGATTTCTGGAAACTTGTCTTCTAGTGTTTACCTACTCCTCCTTCAAACACTTTTATTTCAAATGTTCCTGGGAAGGAGAGCAAGGTAAACCAGAAATTCCCGCCTACACTAATAAACACTCTTCTCCTGCCAGTCACACTGGACAGATTGATGGCCCTAACCAAACATTACAAATCATAGGATACAGTGCATCCATTCACACATCTGCATCTCTGGGTGATATTCACTGGCCTGAGCATCCCTTGGAAGTCATATGCTGCCAGCTGTTACAGGCTTGTCTACTCCGTGCACTTCTCTCCAAGAGAGGAAGTTCAGCAACAACAGGCTCCCTAATAACATCTCTCCAACAGGGGTTTAATTATTTCCTTGGATTCATCCTAAGCAGATACATCAACACTCTAAATGCCTCTGACAACTTTCCTACTTGCAAAGAGGAGACAAGTCCTGTCCATGTCCAAGGAATCTTCTCATTTCCCACTTTCCTAACCTGGAAATAGCATTGATCTCAAAACAGGATGAATTTTAAGGAACCCAAGATGCAAATCAAAACAGTTATAAGTACCTTAACCATCTCTTATGCTGCCCCGACCACCTTCCCAGAGGGGATTTCAGTCCACAGGGTTAAACAGCGGCTACTCTGTAGGAAAATCACTGCTCTTCTCAGCTACACCTGAGCTGCCTATTCTGATTTCCCGAAGTACTGGCTGCAGTGCTGCTCACCACTTGGCATTCACAGCATATGGTACAAAATAGACTGGATCAGCAAGGAAGCTACAGTGACTGGATTGCAGTGCTACGAAAGGTTGTTCCTGACTGTGTACTAAGCTGGTGCAAACATGAACATCAATGTTCATTTTCCTAATTTTTGCATAATTTAGATGAGGTGTTTTAGTTCTTGAGAAGTCTGCAAGCACTTTAAAGTTCTTCTGTCCCTGCAGAACTGCTGGATAGGGTTTCAGGCCAGGAGGTGTTGAGAGAGTGCCTTGTAATATGCTCCTTCCAAATAAAAAAAGGAAACTGTCAAATTTGGCACAGCACAAACCTCACTGAACTACAAGCTGAGATCCCTCCAAAGAGACTCATGGCCTCTAAACCTGGTGGAGGGATACACAACCAGTCAGAAGAGGGACAAGGTTGTAACTATGGAGCACATTTCCTGCAAACCTACAGCCTATGATCAGTTTGGAAGACTAAAACAAAAACTGAAATTATTTTGTCCAGCTTCAATATTGAACAGTGGAAAAATGTCTGTTTAGCAAAAGTACTGGATTTCAAAACAGAGCCATTATTAAGGGCCTGTTGTCTTCCACCAATCCAGAGAAATAAATTTTGGTGACACCCAGTTAAAAAACAGCAAGAAGGCACATTCTAAAATGCCAGTTTGCATTACAATCCCCTGCTTCACATTGTGCCCAGAAAAACCTGAGCAGCAAAATGGAGGGGGTGTTATGGATTCTGCTGTATTCCATCAGAGCAGTGTTTATTCTAATCAATCAACTGCAAAAATAGCAGCTGAGAGTAATTATTAATAATCAAGTAAAATTGGATTATTTCTCTGCACTGCAGTGTTGTCTGGATGGGAAGGCTGGTATAGAAATAAAGTTCATCAGAGCAAGCTAAGGAAATAAAATTGCTGACCTCAGCAGTTCATCAGAGAAGGTGGAAAAAGGAACCTCAACTAAGCATATGGTATACTTCCTGCAGAGTATGAAGGCTAACTAAAATAATTACTAGAAGGTGGCTCAACGGCTGAGTTTAGGCATTGAATCAATCCAGATGTATATTCAAATAACAGCAGCAAGACCTACCACCAGAGTCTTCAACTTCTAAGGTATCTGGTTTTGTGATTCCTAATTTCTGAAAGCACAGTCAGGTCTCTCTTCCAAAATGCAGTGCTTGAGAGGAAGGGCCTTAGATCTTCTCTGAATATGTTGTGTCCTCTGTGCAGCTGTGGTCATGGCTGATTTTATACTAAAGCAATGTAATGGAAACATGTATAATAAAGGACTATTATACTGAACATTTTGCAATATATTTAAGTCAGGAGATTTGGTGTTATTCTGCCTAAACAAACCATAACATGTCATTGCACAGAGAGAGTCATATTCTCAAACTGAATTGTAACTAAAAAACATGCACTTTTACAGCAAAACCAATGGCTCAGGCAACTTCACTCACAAACACAGAGCAGCAGTTATGTTAGTCATTTGTGTCCATGAGTGCCTTGCCTATGCAATCAAATGGACATCTTGTAAATACTTTGCAAACACAGTTTAAGAGCCACCATTTGAAAATGTAAGTCAGACACGATATTAATGGCTAGACTGAGTATAACCCAGTAAAACTCCCTTGCAATAAATGAAATTGTACCAGTTAAAAAAAAATTAGGCAGCAAGTCCTAGAACACTATTCCTGGCAAGAAGAAATAGTACCCAGCTGCAAGGGGAATACAATACTGCTACTGAAGAAGGTAGAACTTGAAGTTTTCTGACATCTCTGTGTGCTTAGCTAGAAAACTGAATTAACACAGCAAACATTTTATGTTTAACAGCTTACTAATTACATTTTAAAATTAAATATTTACTCCTACTTGAGTATTTTTATAGCACCCAACAGCACCTCAGATGAGTTACTCTTCCATTTACTTTAACAATTTCTTAAATTAAAATAACTCCATATTTAAAAGGGGCTGGGGAGAATCTGGAGAGTTTCTTCCCTCCCCTCCCCCCTCCAACTGATGGATCATACAGAATGTTACACCGCCTCCAGTTCATATCATATAGGAATATGGGATCTGAAGAGTCCAGGTTAGCTATAAAGCCATGGATGAATGTATATATCTACTCCGCTAAGTCTAGCAATCCCTAGAGTTGGCTTTTACATATCACCTGGAGCAAAACATCACTTTCACTGCCCTACTGCGAAGACCAGCTGTGCTTGTCTATTTCTTTCTAACATTTTCTTTTCTATTTCATGAAATAAGGAGGAAAGAAAGAGACACACGTGATTTAATTTTTACTTCAAGTTGGATCAGTCCTGAAAAGTTTTGATAGTGTGGATCATCTACCAGAGCAAAAGCATACTATTACTTCTATGTTAGTGTCTGCTTTAAGCACCAGCCCACAGAGCAGGATGAAGGAATGGGAAGAGAAGAAACAGCTTTGGACAAAGAGCACATCAAATTCTCTCCCTTTGCGTGGGAGCAAGGGGTTAAGCCTGCTTTGAGCTTCACTTTGTTGTTCATAGCTTGTGCAAGGCCAGCAGTCAATCAATCTTCTCTCCTTCCTTCCTTTTTTTCCTGGGACCCACTGCAGGAATATCATGCCCAGGATCTTGTTTAAATCCACAATTCTTCTCTGTCAAGCCAATTCTTCCCATCCTCCCCAAGGCCCCCCTTCAAGATACCCCCTCCTCCTCTCCCAGAAAAGGACCCTTCTGAGCTCGTTTTGCTAATGTATTCTCAAACCAAATTAGGGGCTCTGACTCTCGGTGAAGTTCGTGAGTTAGTTGCCACGATGCACTGAATTAAAGATACAATCTCGGACTCAAATCAGATTAGAGCCCACACACACACATGCAAAAGCCCACTTTCTAATCAATTTTATAAAGGGCCTTCAGCAGAGATACACTAATGGTATTGAGCTAAGATCTTTAAACTAAGTCTGCAAGAAGTCTGCGGAGATAAAACACACACTGTATTAAAGAGAAAGCTCTTCACTGTGCCCTTCCCACCAAGAACCCTTTGCACACTGGAAGAGCCCCTCAAAACACAAAAAAGCTCTCCTGAACCCGAGATGTTCCCTCATGTCCTCCTTTCTTGTCTTTCTACTTTAGACCTTGAAGTCCCTTCGTTTATTCACTTCCTGCCAAGTTGCAGCAGAAAGTCCTTGCACAGAGGGCAGAGGAGACAAGAGATCTACAGAGCCCTGATATGTGTTAGGAATTAGACATAATGAGAACACGTGAAGCCTTTTAGGACCATCAAGTGAATCTGTAAGAAGTGGGCAAAGTGGAAAATCAGCTGATGAGGTTCAAGGGGAGTTCCTATTCCCACACATGTGCCTTGCAGTCACACACAAGATGCTGGGCACATATAACTGGAATGCCACAACAGCCACATCCTGGCAGAGATGTGACTAAGTGTACGCTAAAGGGCTCCCTTTAGAGAGCAACTGCTATGCATGCCCAGCATCTTCACATCCTTCTGCCCTCACCTCTCTGTTTAGCAAGGAAGTTCTCATCTATGGCAATGGGTTTCCTTCTCTGAAACCAATGTTCTGACATTAAAAAAAAAAAAAAAAAAAAAAAAAAAAAAAAAAAATTAGTAAGATTATCCAGGAAGGTGACTACAAAGGCAAGCAGAACAGTTTATAAAAGAAGCTGCAACTGCTTATTTAATAGACCGGCCATTGCTTAGTCCTCACCAACCAGAGAATAAGGCAATCTGTTCTGGTTTTGCAAGGTTTTCAGTGTCAGACTGTGGAATAATCTTCTGCTCTGTTTCTGTATTTCCAGTAAAAGCACCTCAAAACATTTCAAACACAATAGAAAGCCAGATCTTAGAACCCAACATCAGTCTTTATTTGTTTTCTAAGATGTTGTTTCTAACAAAAGGACAAGAGGATACTGGCTAAGGTTACAGAAAATCTGTATTTAAAAAAAAAATCACTGCAAAAAATAGAAATTTCTCTTTAGATATAAGGGAGTATGCTGCTTAGATCCTCATACGTTTTCAGATGATCAGAATATTCTTCATTTCTCGTTGGCAAATTGAATTGTGATATTCTACATACACAGCAGACTCCCCAGTAAATCCTGACAAAAATAAGTCAATCACAAAATAAATTTCTCTGACCCAGAACAAGCTAACATGCATACAAGCCTAACAACACACTGGAAGAGACCACTTGAACTTTCACAGGGCCAACCTTCAACAGAAGGAGCCTTCCCTTTGGATTTTTTTCAGACAGGTGACAGTTCCTAGAGCTTGGAAGGACAGAGGTGGCCTCCTGCAGCAGAGAGGGATCTGTAGCGCCTTTTCAGTGAAAAGCAGCGATGTGCAGAGACCACAACTCCCAGGTCTCTCTTCATGTTGCAAGGCTCAGAGTCAAACCTATAATTTGTATAAGCTGCTCCTCCATATTTACTGCGTGCATGCATACAGGATACAATCCAAAGGTTGTATGAAACAGCAAGTTCTTTCTGACACAGCTATTACACTCACCATTCACCCCCTCACGAGCTTCCTCTAAACAAAGTAAAAGGATTTCAGCAAGAGAGCTGTGGCAGATATGGGGTCTAACTGCTCTACACAATTTTGCTGAGTAAAATTTCTCAGAGCTCAGAGGGGCTCCACTTTCCCTGAGACAGCTTCAGGCCTCGCACCACTGTGGAGTTCTACAACAGTCACGTGCTGAGGATGACGCCAGTTTTCAATGCAATTAACCTTTCCAGCCTAATGAAATGGCTCTATTGGCTGTGGTGGCACAAGGAGCCCCTTGACTCTGGCAGGCTCCTGAGGATGGGTTATCGAGGTTGCAGAGCGTTACTGCTCCACTTCTATTTGCAGGCTGCAGCCAGCTGATGCCAGACCTGAAAGGAGTAGGCAATGCCAGCCCCAGCATCATAGTCCAACATCATATTGATCCCTGGGAGAGGGACTTGGGTCTGCGCCCATTGATCTGCTGTGTCACAGGCAGCGTTATTCCAGGAACATACCCTGGGCAGCAGGAGCACACAGCTGGGAGGAAGAGGAAATTTCCTCAGATGGGAAAGCATATGGACTACCCCAGGGGTGATACAAAGGCAGCATACTTCTCTGTGACTTAGGAAGAACCAGATCTGTGATGGAGCCTCAAGATTTTGGGCTCTTTTATTCTCCAGCTGGAAAGACAGGCATAACAGCCTTTCCAAGGGTGGGTGACAACTACTGTACCCTAAGAGCTGACGCTTTGGAGTCTCTTTCTTTCTTCCTAGCTGTTGAACTTCTGCATGTGATAAGGCAGGAGAAGGGGAGCTGTGCAAATCTGGTATTACATGCTAAGGCCCCAAAAAGGCACGGCATGTGGAGAAAGCAATGGGTACCTTCGACTCCCACATCAAGCCATCCTGACAATACAGCCGAACGGGATTTCAGTCTTGGAGCTCTGCAATACTGTAAATCTGACCCACGTTTGCCTATGACTTTAACAGTCTCTGTTGAGATTTACCTTGCAGTGCTCAGTCCAACACACTTTCTTAATTTCAAACCTGCCACAGAGGTCACCAAACTCAAGCACTCAAAACATTAGAACCTAAATTATACTCTTAAAATTATTAAAATGGCATTAAAACAAGAATCCTGCAAATAAAAAAATTGCTTGTCTTCTGTTTCATGTTCTCAAGCCATGATATCAAATTCCTTTCTGTAATGCTGAGAGAAGAAAATTTTGATTAAGAAACAAAACCATAACTGGTGCATCACTACACTTCAAAAAAAAAAAGGCCTCATCAAATATTGCAAGATTACAGACTCCTCCTTTCTCCATATTTGTAGCTTTTCTTCTTTCAATAAAGTTTGCTTTCAGCTGCAATGTTAAGCATCATTATTTTCACACACCTTCCTCACTGTCTTTACAAACTGTTGCTGTGTTTTTCAAACACCTAGCATACATTTCAGTGTTCCAGTGTGATAAATATATAGCCAGGATACATTCAGAACACGAGTCCACGTCCTACATGAAACTCTAGTTCCTCTTCATATACTCACTCATTGGAAAACAAAGAAAGAAGAGCTGCCAACCAGCTGGCCTTAGGAGCTTTAAGATGTGTTTTCCATGTTCACCTTCCACTAGGAGGCTTTCTTGGTTTTTTTTAGACCTCATGGAACAGGATAAACTTCACACAGAACCTCAGTATTCAAAGGCAGAGGAAATAGGGCAGGAGACAGAACATGCATATGGAAAACACATTTTGAAAAAAAATTAATTATTGTTGACTCTTTCACAATGCGGAGTTATGCACGTTCTACGGGATATCCAGTAATACCTACTTCCCGTGGAGGCCAGTCTGAAGCCCATTATTATACAAGATGACAATCTTTGGATAGAGATCATTGAGGGTTTTTTAACTTTTGGGTATAGGAAAGGGGAGTTGAAGAAACCTAGACCTGTGCACATGAAAGGGCAAGAAGTATTCTCATACCTGGCATGTCCAGTGATGTCTCAGCTCTTAAAGAGCAATTTCCTCTCCCGTCATTACAGAAAGAGACTGTCACTTTTTAGCTCTAGTGGGTTTTTCAGGACAACCGGAACTGAATCCAACACAGGGAAAAGGATCTCCTACAACCCCAAAGAAAACATTTCATACTATCATTGCTGCACTTCAGGGTCAGTGATCTGTGGTTCCCATTTTCCTGGGAAATTGAAGGAAGCCTGCTGAATTGCCCCCTGTCACAATAAAGGTAAGTGCTGCTGGAGGTGGCAGTTTACAGACAGGTGAAGATGTAATGTTAGCACAGCCAACAGGTCGTAAAGGAAGGAACAAGGAAGTAATATTTTTGTTGTGGATACCATTAAGCTTTCCTTGGGTGTCAACAGAGCCATATGGTTGCAGAGCACATCAGACAAAAAGATGGTGAACAGAGACTAGATGAAGTCTCCTAGTACAGAGACTTTCAGCATCAGCCATCCACAGGCCACCTTATCTGGTGTTGGTAACCAAGGAAAGTTTCCTTATTGGAACTTTCATTTTAAAGAGCCTTTGGCCATTTGGGTCCTAAATTTGAGAAGTAAACGATGATACTGCAGAATTGCCCAGGAGATAAATCTGATTAATAACTTTGCCCTATTTACTGACCTGGGAAGTAATTAACCCATCAATATTGCCCTTCTTCAAGTTACAAAGCTCCTAGAAAAACAGAGCCACATAGCATTCACACTGGTAGAATTCAAACACTTTAACTCATCCAGTCTGGGGCAAAGCAACACTGCAGATTAGGCAGAGGTGAAAGGAGAAGCAACCTTCAGTGGCTCAAAAAGGTATGTGAGGCAGTCCTGGGAAGCCCTGGATTTCAACAGTGAGACAGAAGCAATCAAAAGAAGATGGGAACCATGGTGGGGAGGGGGAGGTAGAAGAGAAATAATTCTGAAAACTCTAAAAGGTGGCAGAAAAGAAAAACTGAAAAATAAGTCCCAAGAACCATAAATTAAAGGCAATCTGGATTAGACTGAAGCAGATACATCTCCAAAGGAGAAAGTCAACAGATAAGCAGAAGTAAGAAAAACACTTTGTCATTTATGACTTCAGCACAGAGTATGAACAGATGAAGGACACAGACAGTGTAATACAGATGCTGCCAGGGAAAAAAGTCTCTGAAATCAGTGCTTTGCAGTACATGGAGACCTCCTCACAAAGGAGGATGTTTTCCAGAACTACAAAATGTACTTTTCTCAAATATCTGAGTGTGCAAATCAGGACTGCCATGTTCATTTTAAGTTTACACATACACATGTAGCAAAATGCTTAGAATAAGAGGCAAAGTAGTATTTACTGAAAAATCTGTGACAAAGTAGCATTTGGTGCATTTGGACAGCACATAAGCTTTCATTATGACTACAGAAATTCAAGCTAAAGGGCCTAGCACGGGGCACCCATCTTCAGGAACTTCTTTCCAACCAAGCAAAACTGGAAAACAAAATAATTTGTGTGATGGTATCTGGGACAGGACAGGTTGTATTATTAAAGGCATTATTCTCATTACAAAAGCACTTCACAGACCCAAATTATTATGCAGTGTACTATGTATTAAATATCTGTCTTCATCCATAAGAACTTGCATTCCAGAGACAGACTAAAAGATAGAAAATATTTTTATTCACAATTTACTGACAGGGAGAGAATCAGAGACCTGAATTGTTTGCTCAGTTCACCTAGGAAAGTTACAGAAGAGCTGGGAACTGGGCTTCAGTCCTGATTCCAGCTTTAGAACACCCAGCCTCCTTATGAAACAGAAAGTGAGAAAGCTGCTTAATCACAGGAGTTACTTTGTGTGCTTCCAAGAGCTATATATGTACTTCATTTATTGGTGGGGACATAATACCACAGAAACAAAAAATCTCTTTTTAATGAAAAATACCATCCTCAAAAACTTTCGCATTTCCTCCAAAACTTTCTCTATAAGTACATTTGAACAATTTTCATTAATTTTTTTTTCCTTCATGAAGTATGTTTGCTTTTATTTTGCTTCAGTTATTTTAAGAGAAAGATCATTTTCTCTCAGAAATTACAACAGTGCAAGTTTTTCTTCAGCACAGCTAGGCAAAAAATATTTTCTCAAGCTAAAATTTTACCACTGCCTTGGGAAGTTAAAAATCCCCAAAAGCCCTAGAAATAATCTCCACTCACTGGGAACACAAACCAGACAACAGAAGTCCTGGGCAGGAGAAACATCAACTTGAGTGTCTGCAAGCGAAAAAAGGAAACAGGGAAAAGTTCCCTCTGCCAGGCCAGAAAGCATTAACTCTGCACTCTGTGAGCACCGCAGCTAGGGTTTGGGGAGCCTGTGCTGCCATCTTCAGGGATGCTCTCACCTTTCTGTGACCCAAAATCTCAAATGAAGGAAAACAAAAAAGGGGAAAATTTCCACAAAAAAAGTAAGATAAAAATGAGATATCAGGTCTGCTCTTTTCCCTCCAGGATTGCTGGTTGCCTTGTCTTGACTAGTTCACAGAGAAACATAGAAATTAAAACTGGAAAAGCCAAATAAATCCTGCCTAGACCACATGCATCCCCAAGTTGCACTAAAGCTAACTAATCATTGGTGTTTAGTCCTGTCTGATTTCTCTCTCCTCTTCTGTTGCAGAGTGGAATTATTCACTGAGCCTCTACGGCAGATGCTCAGTCGATGCTAACTAACCCTTTTCTTTACAAAGCAATTTCAAAGAGACAGAGTGAAAGACCCTGACCCTTTCCCACAAGGGCTGAATTAAAATGAGTTAATTGTGTGCCCACAGGCTTCTCAAAGCTCTGTTTTGCAAGAACAAATCACAGGTATTCAAAAAACTCATGAATCTCTTACTCTTCCTCAGACAAAACATCAAGATTTGAGATGCTGTGGGGATACATGCTGCGTAATAATGATGGTAAATTGTAGAGGACAAACCATATTCTCCTTGCTTCTGACCTAGTGGCCACGTGCATATCTCCCATCATTTTGAAGTGCTTTCTGATGTGTGCAACTATCCCTTTTTTTCCACTACAACCCGTTCCACATTGTTGTGAATTCTTTGTCTCTTCTCTTAGTTCTTACCTTTTTACACATTCCTTACATTTTTCAAATTGAATTACAGGCTTCCAGCCAGAGGGCCCTCATGGATCAAATATTACACAACAAAATACAATACACTAATATCTGGTTTTCAAGTTGAAAATCATGTTGTTCCCCAGCTGCTACACTGAGACAGAACTTTCTTTGCTGGTCTTAACACTGACTGAATGGGAACTGTATTCTTCACATCTTTATTGCCCTCTGGACTCACTATCCCCATACCCTCAGTAAATGTGACTGTTTCATCTTCTCAATAATCTAAATAACATTTTTATTCAAATTAATCACCAAGTATTTGCTCCTACTTAGGTCAGTATAAGCACTCAAGGTTACAGATATAAAAAAGGACTATTGTGTTTTATTGACTTCAACAATTCAGTTTTGTTTAAAGCTTTTGGCTTTGTATTTTATCTCGACTAGGTTACAGTTATTACCTCACAAAATGGAAAGTTCCTTTTTTATCCACTCAGGTGACTGTAATAAATATGTTAAAAATTATGATTTACAGTGAATAAGAACCAACAAGGTGTATCTTTCACCCAAAAGGACTTCAAACTGCTACTCAAAATTATATGCACATTAAGACATTAAGGGACGGCTTCACTCATCCCATCTCTGAAGTCTAACCCAGAAGCTCTTTTGCAGCCAGAGCTCAAGAAACAAGAAAAAGACCTGTCTGTCCATTTAAGCTATAATGGAAAATAAGGAAAAATGCAAATGCCAGAGCTGAAATTTAATCAGAACATTGATATCTACCAAATAACCAATACTGCAATGCCACGATGTGGTGCCAGGGGCACAGACACAACGCTGGTACCTGGTTGAGGTGCTAGCTCTCAGAGCAAAGAATTTTTCATTAGCAACACCAGCTCATGCTCTGTACCTTCCACATTTGCTAGGTTGCCTCCTGCTAAGCTTTGCTAGCCTGCAACAACAGTCAAGATCACAATTTAGCATAAGTATGAATGAAAGAAGAAGAAAAAAGTAAATGGTTTGTTCCTAACTCTAGAGACTCAACAAAAAAAAAAAAAAAAAAAGGCAGACAGAGTAGAAAGCTGTCGTTTTGCTGATGCATTATTTCAAAAGCATTCCACAAAATTTAATTGACAGTCTTGTCTCACGTTGTCCTGGTCCTTTCCATGATCCATCACATGCACTCAGCTTGGTTCATATGTTTTGCTTGTCTTTCAAACACGCATCTGCCTTCCCCCATACCATCCCTGACTTCCCTCAATCTGCTGGTTGACACTATCTTGCAGCCACTGCCTGCGATGCATCCCTCTGCAAGACCCACAACTACTGAAAACACTGGCAGAAAGCAATTCGCTAATGATGGGTGAGATGTGCAACGAAAGACTCATGCTCTGTCTCTTTGAAATCTGTACAAAACATAAATGCACTCACAGCCTATAAAATGGGACAGATTGTTTTTCTTTTCCCAAGTGCTGGCCTGCTGCTGGTCTAGGAAAAAAGAATAAAGCTGGAAAATCCTTAATCTTCTCAGCTTTCTGATCTCTGCCTCAGTGCCTTCTCTGCTGCTCCTTTTCCTTTCCCTATCCACACCACAGTTTCCAGGGCAGTACCATGTTTCATCACACCTCTAACAGCTGGGAGAGCACAGCAGTCTGGGCCCTAGGAAAAGGCATTCCCCATGCCATCCTAGGGTGAACCTGCAGATCTGCTGCTCTGTGCCTCTGAGCCTCTGTGACTGTTCCCAAAAGGACATGTGAAGGCAGAGGGGAGATGTGTGTCACACTGGGTGAATGGCTGCTGCTGCAGAGGAGGGCATGAAAGACAAGCTCCAGAGGAAATAGTGGCTACTGCGGGCCACTATGGGGGAGCATGAACAGAGCCAGCAGGAGACAGCTTATCCATGCTGTGCTTTGGTCTGTGCAGTAATTCCAGCCTCTCACTTTCATGAGTGCTAAATTCACACAAAAATGTTTTTTTTAAAACCCACCACAGGCGATTAAGCTGTGATCTAGATTAATTAGCTGCCATATTTCATTTTTAAAATCAGAACTGGCCTGTGCTGACACCAGGGAAACTTATAATATTTTTACTCGTACCTAACTGCCTCTGATTTTTCACGCTGCCTAGAACTGAGCAGCTGCTCCCAGCCTCACTCACCCACGCCAGGCAACTGCCTTCACCCACTGCTGGAAGCAATTCTGCTGCACCCCTGGGGATGGGTGCTGGGAGGAGGATAGAGAACCAGGGATCACCTAATGAAAGTGCTGACCCTGGTGTAACCCACGTGCCCCGAGTAGCATTGCTTCAGTGTTGAAAACAAAAGATTGATGAATTGTATAATGTACTTTTACTGCTGCTAATTTTTCTGAGTGCTGCTATTTTGTGTCTCCTGGAGGCTAACAGGCCCCTTTGGCCACAAAGCAATATTTACTCCATCCTGGCAGCTGGGCTGCTGGAGGCAAAAGATGCGTCCTTGCTACTCAAGTGATAAGGAAATGTCAGAATGCACATCATGAAAAGGACATGTTTAACAGAGGTTCAGCACCACTCATGGAAACAAGGCTCACCTTCTACCTCCTACTCCTGTGAAGTTCTTTCACTTTGCTCCTTTAAATCCTTGCAGAAAGCAGGGGATAGGCAACAACCTTGTTTAAGCAATGTCATGGACTAACTTTTCCAAAACTAATTTCTGAGATGATAGACTCTCTTGTCCAGCACTACATTGCTCCCTGTCCATTAAAACTGTAGCTTCTCAGAACAAATGCTGTTCAGCCAACCTCCACAAAGTACCTTTTAATCCGGATGACACTTCAAATAAGTGTTGGGCTCAAAAGCCCCAGTCCCAAATCTATATCTCCTCCTGGGATTCTCTCACGGATTTAATGTGTTCATGCTCCTGTTATTTCATGTTTTATGTACTACCTTTACAGGAGTCATCCTAACAGCACCTTCCTTAGGCCAAGGAGATGCTGAGACTCAGCTCAGCAAGAAGTATCTCCTGTAACAGAGATGAAGCTTTAGTACAATTGGACACACACAGGAGGTGTGTAAAGGTTGCATGCATGAGGCACATAGGTAAGGTAGCAAATTATTTTACACCAAGAAGTAGAAGGCAGACACTATGAAACTCTCCTTATGTTCATTGGCATATGAAGTATTTATATGAATATCAATGCAAAGTATTTCTCAAAACCAGGTAAAACATAACCTTCCTTTTCTTCCCCATCTCTATGTGCAACTTCTAGACCAAGGACAGCACAACAGTAAAGAGCCACCAGAACAGGAGCAATGCCATCAGCCCATGAATTTCTCAAGCTGAAGAGGTTTGCCATGTGCTGTTTTCTGTTCCCCCGATCCCACTCAGCAGAAAAGACTTCGGAGAAAAGTAAAAGTTGGGAGGAAGTGAAACCATCTCCTGCACCACAGTGCAGGGGCCAACAAGCAGGCAACAGACAAGCAACCTATAATCCTGCAACACAGCATAAAGACTTGACACCGTATGAATAGCCAGCAGTGACCAGCAGAACAGGCCAGAAATTTTTTTTAAAATTGGTAGTAGTCTCCAGTCCCTCTCTTTTCCAGCTCACCAACTGTGAGCTTTTTCTCCAGGAAACATTCTGTAATATCTCTCTATCTCAATTAAAAAGGTCAGATAAGCTTTTTCTTCTTCCATGCCAAGCCAGTGTTGTTCTAACTTGCCCCAGCCGAAGCACAGGACTCCACTTCCATTCCACCTCACAGCAATGCATCATTCCTGCCTTCTCCATTCCCTTGGAGCAGAAGTGCAGCACAGGCCTCCTAGCAGCTGCTAATGTGCATCCTTCTTCTCTAGTTGCAGGCACACTAAACACACTGTAATAAATCTCCCCATCCCAAGAGAACAGTTCCCTTTCTTCAGGCCCCCCATGGCATTACACGCAGCAGCTCTTCCCAATGTCAAAAGCTCCATTTCAAAGCTCCTTTTGCCTCTGAAATATTCCACTGCTCTATGTCTCATCACCTCTCCCAGTGCAATTTGCTCCCAGCACCGCCTGGCTTTCAGGTTCCCTGCAACAGGTTCAGGAGCCAGACTGTGCTTTCAGCCAGTGACAGGGGCCATGATGGGTCTGTCAGGTGGAAGGGACCTGTGCATTTTTGCAGGCAAGCTTTACATATTGCCTCTTCCTCACCTCACAAGGATCCTGCTAACAACTTTCACCTTGCAGCAGAAAGACAAAACAAGACAGTCTGCAAATGTGAAATAAAGTCCACTTCCAGTGCAGTGGTCATACAGTGCATACTGAATTAAAAAGCTGGAAGAAAAAACAAAGCAATAGTTTTGCAAGGTTTGACCCCAATTTTAAAGCCAATTCTCATTCAATTTTAGCAATAGAAACCTGTGGATGTGCTAGCAAAATCTTTCTTCCTCCTCTATGATGTCTCCTAAAGCTGTTGTATTCAAATTCCAGCTTTTTGCAGGAAGAACTGCCTG
This sequence comes from Pyrocephalus nanus, assembly GCA_038380795.1. Classification (NCBI taxonomy): domain Eukaryota; kingdom Metazoa; phylum Chordata; class Aves; order Passeriformes; family Tyrannidae; genus Pyrocephalus; species Pyrocephalus nanus. Next base: position 40,868,415 of record CM076265.1, on the reverse strand, counting down.
TGAATTTTAAGTAAGTTAAATGAGAAAAGGGGTGAGAAATACATATTTCCTAACACACATCAGACAAAAACCTTAGTCACATGTCAAGATGTAGCCACAGTGACTGGACTTCTGCCCTCAGCTTTTCAGCCACCATTGCTCCATCCCAGCCTCCATGACACAGGTTCTACCCTTGCTTGCCCTTCTTCCAGCTCATGATCAAACACAGCTCGAACAGTGTCCAGTGGAACTATACCATTTACAATCCAAAATGCTCAAGATCATTCTGAATCATTAACTCTTCTTTGGATCTCTTGTGTAGAGAAGTAGAGTGTTGTTTGGCATTGCATTCTGCATTTCCTTGTAGCATCATAGCTATCAGGATTCTACAGAATCAGATGGTGCTAAACTTAGATTTCCTCTTAGATTTCTCTGTTACATTTGCCTTCTTCTTTTTCTTGATTTTAATTTTATCTATTGCTATAAAGATACAATTGCTGCTCAGTTTGATGGCATTATATAGATACCTTAAAAGGAGCTTGAAACTGGAGTCAGGTCTCTTCTTCCCAGCTATCCTGTTGCAGTCTTCTTTCTCCTTTGCACAGGACTTCTTTCATGGGTTTCATCCTCATAAATTTGTCAAAGGTCATTCTCTTTTGGAGATCTCTGGAATTCTCCACATGTTGGAATGCTTCTTTGGAGTCCTCCTTTACTCATCTCTGGTGTGTTTTTATCCCGATAATATTCCTTGCAACTTCAGCGAGTTCACACTTCACCTCCTCTCATACCTCATTGGGCATTTTGTCCTCTGTGCATTTTAGCAATGCATCAAACTGCTCCTCAATTAACCACTACATAGCCTTCTCCAACATATTCCTTATTTTTCCCAAAGGGCTGAAAGAATCATTTCATGCATTAGAAGCATGAAACCTGAACTCTGAAAGAAGCAGCCAGTGATCTGAGGAAGTAACAGCACCTGGTAGAGTTTAACGGAAGGAAAATCACTTATTTCTGTCATTCTCATCCAAAGCTTTAGGTGGTTCCTGTCCTCCCCTTCAATGTGGTGTTTATATTGGTTCCAGGTATATCATCTTCTACTGTGATGTTTAACTGAATGGCCTACTATTAATCTTGTGCCAGTTTTACACTGGTGTAGCCCATCTATTTTCACAGTTACTTGTCATTTACACAAGCAAAAATGACAGCAGATTCATATTCAAAGTACCTTAGAAGACAGTTTTAAAAAGAAAGTTCCCAAACACGCTCAAAGCTTGTAGACGGTTTCTTCATCTTGTGGCTTCTACTTGTCTAGTTTCCCATATAAATTCTCAAAACCAGCCTCTTCCTTCAACAGCAGTGACAGCATTTCATGGTTGTTAGCTGCTCTCAGAAGATGAGTAACCCAATATAAATTACCTACTGCTGCGAGTGAAACAGAACCTGTTAGCACAGTAGTCGCTTCTAGAAGGCAGCAAGTACTGACTACATTATTACAGAGGAAAGGTTTTCTATCACAGTCAAAGTCATTTTAATATGGCATTATCCTCAAAGACTTTTCTGTATGGCTATTGCAAGTTTTTTTCACTGGTTCAGTAGTCCACATCATGAACAGTGTCGAATCCTTGTCCTAGCTCTGACATTGGTGATGTACCAAAGCTACAGTGGGACCACTCAGATGTCATTCTCCCAGAAGAAACCAGAGACAATGAGGATTGAGAGCAGGGATCAGAACAATGGCAACCCTCAAATAATTGGACTGTTGCTTTTAAATCTGCATTTAATTGTTGCTCATTGCTATTCATTTATCCTGTTAAGAAAAGACAGAGTAGCTGATAAACCAGTTGATAAACCAGCTACTGACTCAGAAAAAGATACAGAGGATATTTAAAACAAATACCGTATGTATTCATCATACTGTGATGTGGATAAATTATAATCTAAACTAGACGAGAAATCTCTGTATCTCCTAATGACACACAATAGATGCTTTTGATGAACCAACTGTAAATTGACAACATACCTTTCATTCTTAACTCAGGCTGCAAGAGCCCAGCAATTCAGTTCTCAATGACACACATATACTCCCCGGAAACCAGGAAAGGGATACTTCTCTTCCACATATATTTCTGTGTGTCACTTTATTAGGAAGAGACTGACAAACTAGATAGAAATTTTAGACTCCATAAAACAACTGGGTAAACTCAAGTATAAGGTAAAAAGCATCAAAGAACACAACATGAAGGCATGAACTGAAATACAGTAGCGTCTTTCTGAACATAAGCAAACACTTTTTCACTGTGGTGGGTGACCAGGCACTTGCACAGGTTGCCCAGAGAGGTTGTGAAGTCACCCATCGTGGAGATATTCAAAAGCTGTCTGGACCTGATCCTGAGCAATCAGCTCCAGATGGTCATGCTTGAGCAAGGAGTTGGACCAGATGACCTCCAGAGGTCCCTTCCAACCTCAACCATTCTGTGATTCTGTGAGAAAGCGAGATCGCTTTATTTAGAAAACTGCACAGATAATGCAGTAGTAAAGATTAATGCATTCTTCAAAGACTGCATGAAACTCATGTGAAACACTAAGGTTTCTCTTTCCCTATTAAAATTCTTCACCATGAGATCTTCATAGACTGTGGAATAACTCTGCAGGGGATGTGGTGACAGCATTCAAACTTATACTAGTAAGATGCTGAAGGGAGCGTATAGAGTAGGACACAACAGGGATGACAGTGTCTCCCTGGAGGCTTCATGAGGTCCATGAACATAGAAACTCTCTCTTAATGCAGTAATGAGAGCACTGCCAAGATGCCCAGGAGAAACCCACAGCTACTTTTAGAGGACAGAGTAATTTGAACATTTTCAAAGAGGTGGCCTGTGAATAGAAAGGTGCAATGGCTGCTCTCCAGGCAAGCCCTGCAGCCCCCTTTGCAACCCAGTGCACTGTCGGCAGAGCCCTGCAGATGGCTGCAGAGCTCTTTCAGCTCCTACCTGCGCTAGAGCAGTGGGCAGTTGGCAGCAAAGCCACTGGCTGGTCCCTCACTGAAGGAAGCAACACTGTTTTCTCAAAAGATGGACACTTCTCTCTATGCTGCCTTTTTTCCTACCCAAATGTAACAGCCAGTCACTTGCAGGCTGAATACCACTGTCTTTAATCTCTCAAAGATCCTCTATTTACAAATTTTCCCACAACGACAGCTGAAAGACAGAGGCACTGCAGCTCTTAAGCCGAGCAACGGAGGACTCTTCATACACGAGGACAATTTGTCGCTTTTCTTACTAAGGGTCTGCAGTCCTAAGAAGCTCTTATGGAACAGATATTTCAAAAGATGAATCCATTCCTCTCTTGCTCATGATGGCGTACCTTTTCTCCCTTCCCCAGACCTCCACCTAACTGCACTGCACCTATACCTCAGGTCAGGCTCAAGCACTGTTCCTGAAACAAGCCACCTTTGTCCACTGGCTTTCCCTTAAATTCTGCCTTTAGCTCTGAATCCTTTTTTAAAAAAAAAATTTAAAAAAAATTGAGATCTCCTTCACTGTGGATGCCCTCCTTCCCCTGAAGCCATGTCTCCTACTTCCTTCTCCTCTATCCAGTGCTACACAACAGATATGTGTAGGGACAAGGTGTTTTACATCACAAAATTTTGTGTGAAATTCTCCATCTGTCTGGAGGGATACGTGAGTTTTTCTGTGCCCAGCTTCTATCAGTTACATGCTTTGAGTACAGGATAGCCTGATGTCTGTACAGGTCTCTCAATGCATTACGGACAGCTCCCCACCACTGACACTAAGCGGAATTTGATGCCCACAGGAGATAACTCTCCTTGAAAATTCCAGTTGCATTAAGATAGCTTGAACGGTTTCTTCATATGTATTTACCTACTCCCTTTCCAATCTATGCATCTGAATCAAATTATTGTCTCAGAAGAGGCAGTCAAGAACTTTTAATAGACACCAGCCGCCCAACCTCTTTTAATCCATGCAATATTAACCTTGTTAGTCATCAGGAAAACAATCCTATTTACAAATCAGCTACCTTTATCAGATAACCAGTGGGACCTAGTACAATACCTATTAGTCCAACAACATCACCACCAAGATATATAACTGCTTCTGTACAAAAACCTTTCTTCTAATCCTTCTTAAACTCAACAAGACTGATTGGCTTTTATTATTCATGAATTAATTTTTAACTCTTGGTCCAACAGGGGAATTGAATCTATAACATTTTGCAGAGACTGAAGCAAAGTGATAGTATGTTGAAAAAGTAAACCAGCCTAAAGCAGGTATTTTTTTCTTCTTTCAACCAACAATTAAAGTGTGTGTGTGGTGGGGGGACACCTGAATCTGTTTTTCCATAAACACCTGGGGGAAAATTCTAAGGCAAGTTAGTGTATTAAAACATGTATAGATATCACATCACTGTACCGTGAGAGTTTTTGTTATTGTTTCATAATAATGTTATTTTAAAAAGGTTGTGGAATTAAATTTGTTCATATTTTTAAAAATAAGTCTATCTTACAATAGGAAATCGAGAAGTGAAATTTCAACAAAGACAGTCCATATTATTAGAGAAGTAATGATCATGGGCAGAGATTAGGGCTTATAGCTGCTCTATAATGATAGCCCTCTAACTGCAATTGCTAGAAAAATAAAAAAAGAACTGCTCTGTTGGAAAATAAAAAACACTTATAAAAAGAGAATAGTAAGAAACACTGTAGGTGATGAAACAAACAAACAAAAAAACCCAAAATATCTTATAATCAAATAACCTTTTAAGATACAATTCCGTAAGGGGAAGCACATTATATTTTGTCTTACCAAACCAAAATCACAGTAAAAAAAAAGGTTCCAAAATAACCCAAAATTAAATAAATAGATAAAAGTCAATGATTTGGAATTTCTTTTATGGCTCTGGCACATAAGACCATCTTTATCTGGACAATGTTATAGCTGGGTGTATGTTTGCATACTGTTTTTAAAATTACCCTCTGATACTTTGTTTAAAGAAAATCTCTGTTCCTCTTTAAAAATCACCAATTCATTGGTTTATAAATGGAAGATCTAACTGCAGTTATTTAGTAGCACCTAACCCTACATAATCCATAATTACATATATTCCAAGAAAAACCTCCAATTGTTTTTATAAGTACAAATGTTCTATATGGTATATTTGTACAGTGTTTTACATTTACAAAACACCTTCTATGTAAGGCTATGAACAGATTTACAAACCTGAATTAATAAAAACTCAGAAAAACCTTGTGATGAAGAGAGACATACCTATCCTTATTTTTTTATATAGATTTATATATTAATGCACACAGAAATATGCATTCACAAGCAGAAAGGCATGCATAAAAGGAGACATACAGATAAGTGAAATAGTACTACACAATACTGAATGAACACTTGGCTATACATAAAATTACACAGTTCATATACATGTGTGTTCTGTTAATTCATAGTATAGGCACAAGTATGTAAAATTAAGAGTGTACACCCTCCAACAGACATTGATCCATGCACTTACAGATCGCTGTAGGCAAGGAAACTCTTTTCTCTCCTACTTCGATGCATTCTAGTCCTCTACAGCGTGCTTGGTGCCCCTACGCAAACTGTATCAATTATTCCAAAGGAGATGCATCGGGCATCATCTATGTAAAATTCTACATATGGACATGTGATACATTTAAACATTGTTTTCATAAGTTCATAGTTGCTACAATCTATAAAGGCAAAGAGAACCCACAGGAGGTAAAGTCATCATTCTTCGCAATGCCCAAGCACCAATATGCAAGTTCCCGTGTCAGGATGCCCTCAGCTTTGAAGGTGAATTTCAGCTGTATCAGACAGCTACCCCAGTCCCTGGTTAGGCTGCATTGCAGGCTGCACATCATTGCTTGGAAGTCGCTGTTTAACACAGGTGTATGGAGAGCCCTGATCCAGCCAGATACCTTTGCACTACTGATGAATCAGGTAATAACGAAAATTGTCTACTAAAGTGTCAGGCAGTGCACAACAAAGCTTTTAGAATTATAGGAGAATGTTTCAAGTGTCTCCCAGTACCATTACCCCCCTAGTCTACAAATATGACAAAAAACACCAAAAAACCCCGTCAACAGAAATACAAAAACTACAAAGAAACTGAATTAAACTCTTAAAGAGAAAAGCAGAAGCAACATCCTATACGTCTGAAAAGGAATTGAAGAAGATTGAACTTGTGTGTTCTAAAGAATGAAATCGCTCTTCCCCTTAAGCATTTTCTGAACTGTTAAAACCAGATGACAATCCTTTGCCATATATGTTCCCAAAACAAAGAAAAATAAAATTACAGCAACTCTTAAAAATTGCTGTATAAATCAAAGATTGCTTTAAAAATAAAAAACAAAGTGTGTAGAAAATGTACACATTTAAAATGTGTATTGGTTAATCCTGGTTGTGTGCACCAAAAATAAATTTTAAACAAATTCCTGAAATCAGTATCATCCTATGTTCTCCGCTATGTTACCACACCTGTGAAAAACTCATCTAGATAAGTATAATTTCTTAAATCAGGAAACAAATAATATGTCTGAGAATTAGAAACTTGTCAGCTTGACTGAATAAAAATAAAAACAACATAGAGAATTTCTGAAAAATAAAATCTGTTGAAGAATAACTCTTCAGTGTCCTTCAGCTGTTTAATTTTTTAATATAAAAAATGATATAAATCTCAGTGAGAAATTTGGTTTGTAATCATTCATGTCAGTGCATCAAAAAAAAAGTACTTGCGGCTGCTGATAGAAAATTGTATTTCTGTCTTATTTTCAAACAAGTGCTTACACATTCTTAAAATTATCATCTTCATATGCAAAATCATAACAGGAGAATTGAACATTTTTTTAAAGCTGTTCTTCTGACCTTTGTCTTGAGTGAAAGGACATTGAGACAATACACTCACCAGCATTGTTCACAGTGACGGCTCCATCACCGGAGATTGAGGGCCATTATTACGAAAGCGAACTTTAAAGTGCCATGAAAAAAAGGGGAAGGAACTAGAAAATAACACTTCTAAATATGCTGTATGTACAAATAGCCTTTCTGACCAGCAGACACACAGCAAGAAGTAATTTTCAAGTAAAAACAGCTGCAGTAAAATACGGACAATCAATTCAAAACAAAAGGTGCTGTAAGAAATTTTCTCCTGTTATGCAGGATACTCTGCGCTGGAGGTCCCAATTCCATCACCCAAATTGGGGGCTATTTTAATTTAAGAAAAATATATGACCCTTAAAATACATGATAAATCAAACAGAATTTCCGGGAATGGAAAAGGAAAATTTGGACTGAAAGAAGGGGAACTCAGAGGCTCTTACCCCACCAAGAAGAACCGGGAATAGGCTTCCTTTTCCTTCCAAGCCTTCAACAGGATGCAGTATTTGCAAGATGTTCTTACAGTCATGACAAAAAATTTTATAAAAACAGCTACCCCAATCTAACCTATTTCCTTTCACATACACAAAAATGCAAGAATATTCTTGTCCAAAACAAGAACAGTCCAATCGCAAATTTTATTGCAATTTAAGTCCTAACTTGAAATCAATAAAGTAAAAAGAGATAATATTCACATGAAAAAGCAAAGTAGCCCCTTATAGCTTCCAATGCACACGTAGGTTTGTGACCTTACGAACAGATTCTGTGTTGTTCATTAAATCCTAAATTGTTATTCACTAAATCAGGAATATTTTTTGTAGGACAAGAAAAGTCATACTAAGGGTGACTAGACTGAGATTTACCAGGATTCCACAAAGTGAACAGGATTTGTTAGATATTTGTTCCCCCCCCTTCAGAAAGGGGATTGCAAGAAAATTCCAGCTCAGCAGGGACAGAGAGCCATCGCAGGTTGTGTGATAACAGCTTGCCACCTGCTTTTCGCAAGTTGTCTCTGCGAAGTGCAAGGGGCACTGAGTAGTAACGTTGCCTGTGGTGATAGGAATGCACTGAACAGCTCAGTATGCAAAAGCACTTACTGGTACACAGTGCTCTTCACAAAGGACATTGCAGAATGTTTTCCAGGCTGTGTCAGAAAGTGCTAGGAGAGGAAATATTAGTGCATGTGTCACAGGAGGAACATAAGCATTTGCTATTGCAATTAAAGGAAGGTATAAGCAAATACAGGTACAATGCTGCTCATAGCCAGAGAAAAAACGAGGGGTCGGGGTGGGAACGCGGAGGAAGACAGGAAACTTAGCAGCAGTCAGATTAGAAGGAACATTTCTCTGCAAGAACAGCAAGGGTTAATGGTAACATACAACCCTCGGTCCAGTCAAGATAGGGTCAAATGATGTGCAGTGAAAGTTTCAAGGCCTCAATCCCCCAGAGCTTGTTTGCTAATTACATTTGCAATTACAAACATGACAAATATATTATTATACAGTGCGTTCCACCTTGAGCAGACATGTTTCTTCTCACGGACAGTCACTGCCAGCAGCCAGACTCTCAAGCACTGGAAGAATCAAAGTCCAGCTGCAAGCATCATTTTGTGGGCATATCTATTGCTCTGAAGAGACAGGGTAAAGCTTTAGAGAGAGGCAGCACAGCAAGGATGGAAATAAATGCAAAGAATAAGTTACTACAATTTAATTCCTAAGAAGTAAAGCTCACCAGGTCAATAGCTATTACTAATAAATAATATTATATTATGTTCTGTTCCCGATGACAGGCACAAAGCACTTTACACATGCAAGCTACATAGAAATTACTATATTCACAACTCAAATGCAGCTGATACCAGGAAGACAGAAATCATGTTTTGTTTTGGGTTTTTTTGGCAAGGTCACCACAGCTGTGTACTGGTAATATCTTCTTTGTTAAGTCCCTTCACTAAACAAACAACTATCTGGCTCACAGTTTGCCGTAGAAACTCTGATTTTTCCCCTTTTTCCCCCCAGTTTCTGTAGCAGCATTACCTAAGAAGCTCACTGCTAGGTTCTGGACTGATGCTAAATTTACTTGCTCACACTGCACAAACTAAAAATTCTGTTGTGTTCTTTGGCTGTAATGTTACTGCCGGTAGCTCCATGGAATAAAGAACAAATCTGACTGGGAAGAATTTCCCGGTCTCTGCAGTGTACACTGGACTTGTTGACATGCAACACTAGCTGCTGCTACAACCCCAAACTCCTAAACCAACAAGCATAAGTTAGAATAAGCTGGGGAAAGGACTTTGGCTTTTATAGCCATGCTTTGTCACCACTTATTTCTACTTTTACTATTTCTTAATTAAATCCCTCTTAGGCGTTTTACACTCTTTGGAGAAATACTAACGCACTCCCAATGGAACCCCTAAAGTTCATGTACTTTCAGGTTTAAACCTTTTACCTTCTCCCTTTTTGTGTTTCCCAAGAGAATTTGTATCCTTCAAGCCCTAAAAAATTTTGTAAAGAGACCCACCGGCATAATGCACAAAACTTCATCCTGAACTAAAATTACTTGAAGAGTACGGGTATTTTCAAACAACACGAAATTCAGAGCAGTAATGACAGCACAGAAACAGGGCTGGGAAATAACAGCAGAAAGGGCACAGAAAGCAGAGGAATGTTCTCTTGGAAAGGAAGAAAACGGGATGTGAAATCTCTATCACAGCAACTTTCTCTGATGCAATCTCTCCGAAGTCTTTCCCCTTTCAGGCTAAATGCAATATTTATTGATTACTTCAAATCAATAAAATGAAAAAAATCCTATTTTTTAAATATATTGATCTTTCCATATTTCTCAATAATTGATAACGATTAGATCATGTTTACTTTTACAAGTGGAATTAGAAGAGGAGGGAAAAGTTAATACGAATACTTTAAAGGTACTAATTTCCTCATCAGCCTCGTGCTTACTGAACTTACTGTACTGAGACCCCATTTTATGATGGGAACCTTCTCAAAAACCAGTACCTACAACAATTCCCTTACAGAGGTTTTTCAGTTTATTCTGTCAACAAAACAAACAACTCCCCAGTTAACAACTCCTCCCTATCCCAGCCTCTCAGAGATATTCAGAGTAGACAGTTGCATCCAGATTCTGACTCAGGTTTACTCCCATTCACACAATATGGAGATTTCCAATAACCTCTGAAATCAAGTCACATTTCTTCAGTCTGTGTATTAGGGTCAGTGACAGCAACTTTGTTCGTTCTCTGCCCCAGGGCCAGAATTTGCTCCTTCACAGCCTTAAAATTCTAATGTTATATCTTTCCTTCTCTCTATCTAATATGTAATTTATTAGTTTCAACTTCTTCCTTCTCTTCATAAAATAATTTTTATTTTTATTAGATCAATGGCTCACATCTTTCTTGTACATCAGAGGAAACAGTGTGAGAGACATACCATCTGGCAGGATGCCCTCATTTGCCAATGGTTTTTATTTTACCTTCATGATGGCTCCTTGGTCAGTTTCTGTCTGTCATGTAGAATATTAATTAGAAACAGAAATGGCTATTTTGCAGTCCTATCAGCATTTCTGGTGGCAACTATAACTAGGCAAAAACAAATTCTATGGGATGTGGAAGTTAACACAGAAAAGTAAAAATGCCATATTCCACTCTCCTTTGAAACAGCCTTAGGTTTGCATATGAGAGAGACGCAATGCCAATATTCCATATGACCATACATATGCATGTGTATCTACCTGCATATAAATATTTACAGATGCACACCTGTGTTTGTGTGTGAATATAATCACATCTTTTATATGTCAGTGTACATTTGTGGTGTCTGCACACACATTCCCTTCCTGCTGTACCGGAGACAGACATTGTCAGTACGGTGTAACTAATGTATTCTCACCATATGCCCTCACCTGAGAGACAAACTGCAGGTACAAATCTTTGCCTTTGTTAGTTTCCCAATTCAAACTCATACAAAAGCTTCTTCCTTGGAGCTGTATCACCTACCCCAGGAATAATTCTCCCCAAGGTCAGTACCAAAATGTAGTAAGCTGAAGAGTGGATTTCTACGCAAGAAATTAAATAATACATAGCCTTAGAACCCATGCACAAAGGGTCAAAATTAGCAAGATGCATTTTCTTACTCTCCTTGCAAGATCCTGCACTGAAAGAAACCACACAACTTGCTGACCAGGACTTCCGCGGGTTCCTGGTGTAATTGCTCAGATCAACACACACAGGCAATGGACAAGGAACTTTCACTGCCAGAGAAAGATAAATACAAAACCTGAAGAATGGACTAAGGGTAAGGAATCTTTTGCTTAGTTTTTGTTTAGACTCTTCTTGAGTCTGACTCTTAAAAAAAATTAGGATCTCCTCAAACTCCAAGGTGAAAGGAGTCACCTCTCTTCTCCTTTGCCTTGTTCCTTCTCTCTCTGTTTCAATAATTGTGAGGTGAAATACATTTTCCAGGGAACTGTAGGGATCAGGTATTGAGTGACCAAATCCACTTCTCTTCCGACATTCTACTCTTCCTCGTATTTTTTCCTATAGCTTAACAGGTAACTAAATAAGAACCAGTTTGCAATGTTTTTAATTTCTCTGCTAATTTAAGGTTTAATTTGACAAAAATTGCCATCCACAGAATTAAATGCAGTATTTACAAAAAAAAAAAAAAAAAAAAAAAAAAAAGGAAAATAACTATTAAAATAATTTCAAGAGCTAGCAGTCAGAAGAGTAAATCAGTACAGTAGGAATAATATGTTCACTCAGCTAGTTAGGGATACAGGCACAAATGCAACACCTGTATTTACATTGTATGTTCACAATGTAATTATGTTACAGCAGGAGAAAAGATGGATAAACAGATATCTACTGGGCCAACTCTCATCGTCAGCTACAGGAATGTAATGTGAAATCTAACCTTAATAAAACCTGAATGTAGATCCAATCAGTACCTGACACGCTGCACATATACTTTTAAATATATTGTATTTTTAAAGCTTCCTACTGCTTACTTCTCCCAATAACTTTTCCTAGACTTTCCTGCATCGCTCTACCCCTTTAATTAAAAAAAAAAAAAAAAAAAAGAGCTTGAGATATTTTAAATTATATTTCTCTTTCTTCCCCAACCTCAACAATGTTAAAGAGAATGTATATTGCCACATAGAACCAAGTAGTTCTTTAAACAAAGAGCTCTCCAACAGTTTTTCATCTCAAAAAGTGGCACTCTCTGTCTACTGTAAAGCTATAGGGGCTCAGTGGCACTTCCCCCAGGGCCACCTTCATCTGTCTACTCAGCAGCCAAAGAGTTGTGAATACAGGTAAGGTGCACCTGGCATTTCTGAGAGCTGACTGAGAGTCTATGAAAAAGTAAAAAGGGTGAATGGTAATACAACGTGCAGATTACTTCTTCCTATTTTCATGTTGTTTGAGGCCATTTTTTCCTCAATTACAAGAGTATAAAAAATAAAAGGAAAAAGTTAAGAGACAATAGAGTAAGTATCTTATGATTGTGGCATTTTGTTCTTTTTTTTTTTTTTTTTATTAAGGTAAATGCATTTTCTATTTTTGCCTTAATTTTAAAAGACTCCCAGCAGCATACTGAACACATTTCCCTTAAGAAATTGTTTGTTTATTTTTAATTCAAAATGGAGCAGCCACAAGTGAAGCACCAGTGGGGAAAAGAAAATCACAAGGGTTAGATTATTAATTTCTATTAACAATACTAAGTCTCATTTTAATGAAACTGCTGGAAGCTGGGGATTAAAGGAGGGAGAAACGAGTGTAAAGACAGATGGAATATTGGGAAATAAAAGACAGAAAGACAAATAAAAGCTGAAATTAGGAAAGAGTGGTATTTGTGGGGGATTTGCTTGGTCTAAATTATATTACTAAATTATATTACTAAATACAATGTGTTCTTAAGACAAAAGCAATGAAATAGGCAAAATTACTTCATTCTCACCTCTGATGACACTACAAAACCTGCAGAGGTGACACACGGATTAACATGCAAACACACAAAAGGGGACTCTGTTCAGGGTGAGATTTATTGGAGAACTGCATTTCAAATTAATTGTTCCAGTCATCTGTATACAAACGCTGAGAAGATTTTGTCTTGTTTCCTAACTTCCCCAACAGGATCAAACCAAACTTAACATGCTAAAGTGATTTTAAACACAGCATTACCAGGCACAGCCCACTTCGGAATACAAAGAGCAGGTGCTAAGGTATCAGCCACTGGTCCCAGCTCGGGATGTCTGCTTGCCAGCCCTCCGACTCACTCCACTCTTTCCCTGGGCAGGCTATCCAAACAGTAAGCTGCGGGAAACTGAATTTCCATAGGGCATTCCAGGTGAAAAACAGACTTCTTAAAATACAGTGCTTTAATGGATCTGCTTCGTATAATTTTATATGCACATCTCTTTGTAGACACCTAGTAATTCATCTAATAAAAATCCTAGTACAGACGGAAAGTAAAACTGCGCAGAAAGGACTGCCAGCGCTCAGTTAGCTGCCTGTTCCTAGGAGATGAAGCATTAGAGGGAGAAGTTACACGGCAAGAAAGAAACAAACCAAAGCGCCGACATCCCCCCAAGTGCTGTTCCGCGCACTCCGCCGCACCTGCCGGCGCGGAGGTGCGCCCTGCCCTGCCCTGCCCTGCCCTGCCCGCGGCCGCCCGCTCCGCACAGCCGGCACACGCCGTGCCCCGCGGCGGCGGGAGGCGGCGGCTCTGCCGCAGGCAAGGCAGCGGGACTGCGGGGTCGCTGCCCCATCCCACCCGCAGCAGGACGCATAGCCGGTCCCAGCCCTCCCCCGGCCCTCCCGGTCGCGGCGCGGCACACTCACTGGTTGTGGTAGCCGAGCGGGTCGGAGATGCACAGCTCGGAAATGTCCATCAGTCCAGTTTGAGCATTCCCGGTTGAAGGAGAAAAAAAAAAAAAAAGAAAGAAAAAAAAAGAAGAAAGGGAAAAAAAGGGAAAGAAAAAACACAAGAGAACAACTAAACTGCAGCGGGCTGGGAGGGCTGGGAGCGCCGGGAAGAGAAGCCGGCCCGAGCCCGGCGGCGGGGCAGAGGCGGCGGGGCGGGAGGCAGCGCCGCTCCGCTCCGCTCCCGCACCCGCGTGCGGACACACTGACGGCGGCAGGAGGCGGGCGGCGCGCAGGACACGGCCACGGGGGATTTCGCCGCCCCGAGCCCCGCTGTAGCATTAACGCCGGGAGACGGATGGAGACGGCAGGGAGGCTATTGGCTCCCGCGCAGGGGCTGGGCTTGGAGGGCGGCTGGGGGAGGCACGGCCGGGGGGGCCGCCGGACCCGGCACCGGCACCGCAGCGCGACCGGCGGTGCCCGCGCAGCCCCGGCCCGGCAGGAGGGCCAGCCGGGGTCGGAGGAGTTGGGGTACGGTGGGATGCAGTGCGGGCCGCCAACCGGGCTGGCCCCGGCACAGAACCGGGGCGGCGGGGCCGCCGGCAGCGCCCGTGACACGGAATCCCAGCTCCAGCTCGGTCCCGCCGCGGGAATGGGGGCAGCGGCAGCGCACGCGCCCCTTCCCTCTTACCCACTGCTCTGCCTCTCGGGGACACCGGCTCTAGAGTTTAGGGTTGTGAAAAAACTTGAGGGGAAGGGTGCCCCGTGCACTGTTTACACAGCATGCTGGCGGGCGGCTGTTCGCCCACACTGCAGCCCACATCCACGGCCCAGGGCACCAGCGTGGCACTGGAACATGCATGTCCCATGCAAACACACAACCCCACAAAAACACACTTTGTGCACATGCACAGACTCGCGTCTCACAGCGGCACAGTCAGTCGCTGCACTCGGACATCTGCTTTCCCATACACGCACAAACGTGTGCAGAAGTGCCCGAATCCCATCTTAAAACACAGTAATTCAGATGTCACTTCAATCCAGTTGATGAAACTACACTGGATTAAATCCTAGCACATGAGATCAGAATCAGACATTCAGGATAACAGCACATATTCCCAAGCACAAAAACCATAGCTACAGACCCTCTGCAGTCTTCACAAACACCAAAACTGGCACACACAATTAATTTAATGAAAGACATTTTCAAAGCTCTGCATATGTACTGGCTGCTGGTAGAGTCTGTGTGCTTTCACAGTTCCCACATGCGTTTTCACACTCATACAATTCCACTGCATATTTACAGCAACATACCAACACCTATCTGAGGGTCCCTCTCCATATAAGCACGCAAACCTCTCGGGCATATGCCTACCACACGCAGTCTTTCACTAAACCCCTGACTCGCACAGGGCTGCACTAAAGGGTCTGTTTGTCTCTTGCTACCTACTCTCCACTTCCCAAACTGCACTCACAAACCTGACTTGTCTCTCTCCTATGCTTCTACTTCATGTTTACATGTTCGTTGCTCAAATATATAAAAATAACCTTAACGGATAAACAAAAACTAGAGGCCTTTTTAAAATAAAAATACACACAAACATACCTGGATAAAAGCTTTGTTCTCTTATGCCAGGCAAACAAAAATAAAAATGTAGAAACTAAGAGAATATTTCTTAATATAAAACATAGAATCTAATTTGAGGCAAGAGTGTGCAACACCAGGAGAAGCAAAGGGCAGACTAGAGCTTTATGAATGATGGAGGTGATACAACATAGAAGAAAATGCAGCATGGTTCAGCTATAAACTATAAATACAGACTAAATTAGGCTATTACTTTTCACACAACCAGTATTTGTAGAAACTTGAGAATATTCAGAAAAGAGGAACAGCGAAATTCACAGCCAGTGCAAACTGTCATTGCTTTATTGAAGTCTATCAATGCAACTTCCTCACTATCTCCTCTACCAGAGGTCTTAACAAGTGTCATATAAACTAACGGTGTGCCCTAGCATGTCTTCAGACTGTGTGAGGATGTGATTCTGATCAACTGTCCTTGAGATGGGACAGCCTAAGGATGTCAAGACGGAGGTCATTTATGGTGAAAGGTACACATGACGACAGCACAGAAAACAGGTTTAGAAAATCGAGACACAGAGAAGACTCATTCAGTTTTAAGAGTACAGCAGAATCTGGTTACCTGAACGTTGCAGGTGGCACAATCCAGATTATGCATCTTTCCATGAAACAAAATTAATACAAATGGAAGATATATACATATACCTTTGTACAATTAAGTGATATATCATCAAAGCAGAAACTCTAAGATGCTTTAAGTGATGAAAAGACAAGAGACAAGCCTTAGCAAGGCATTAGCATTAGTAGGGCCCAAGACTGTAAGCTAGGAATCTCACTAACCATATTAGAGAACACCTGATCCAAGCACAGGCAAGAAGAATAAAATCAGCACCATTGTGTTTCCAACAGAAATCTGAGACCAGAGAGGAACTCACTGATGACTTGGTTACCCCATAAAGAAGACTCCTGATGCACACTAGGCAAGAGAGGCTGGAGGAGACACACAGGGTCAGGGCCTGGGCATACTACAGCTCAAGAGCAAGTGAGGGTGTTTGCAGTGCACTGATTCTGACAGAAAACAATTTTCTCCAAAAAGATGCACTGTGGCTGGTTCCTGACTGTGCAGAAATTAACTCTGGTGTACGCTCCCAGTGAATGGGAGACGAGGGTGGGAATGGCTTGGCAGGCTAGTCCTGCTCTCCCAAAGCTGATGTTTTAATTTTGCACTTTAACTGTTGTCCAGGCTGAGGTGAGGCAAGCAGGGAGCCATGTGATTGCCTGGCACAAGGTCCACAGGTCTGAATTAACTGATATAAACAGTACAATAGTGGGTTTGTACTCTGGAAATGGGCTGTTGCTGACAGAGGACTGCCTGGGTGATGTAGGCATTTACAGAGTGGTGCAGAAATATAATATTAATCTCTTCTGACCCATTGCAAATGGATGAATGGAGCTTTCCCTGCCTCGAGAGTAAGTCTGTGCGGAGATCTGGCTCTTCCTTTCTGATAAGGATAGAAAGGAATAGTCTCTGCTGGCTGGGCTTGATCTGCCAACCTTAATTCCCTAAAAAAGAGAATAAGAGTCCTGAAAGCTGATTTTGGAACTTCAGGAGGCTTCATCCTTTGCAAACCTTTCCACACACTGCACTTGCTGAGATCTCACAGCTTTAGCTGATTTCTTTTCCTCAAAAAATAAAGGAAACACTGAATGTAAGCATGGCCATCCTTCCAATATGTGTGTTTTTAAAACAGTACTAGGGCAAGGTTAGAAAGGACTGTAAGATTAAGCTAGTAGATCTGGAAGCAAAAAAACTCTGGGTAAATCCAAGGCAGAACTGCACATGCAACAGCAGCATTAGCTTGCCTTGTGAGCACAGCCTTTGTTTGCTGCCCTGACCAAATCCTCCCCTGAAACTGCTGCTCTCTCACTTGCAGGAGGGACAGGAAACAGTTCCAGCCACTCAGCCTGTGGGCTCTGAACAGAGCCTACCCACAGGTGCTACCCGTTGGGATGAGTTTCATAAGGCAGCTTCTGGCTTTGAGGTCACCAGCTCTCCTCACACCTTGTCCCAGCAAAGAGGAATGATGTTCCACCAATGTTAGCCTTGGACAGATCAAAATCAGAGTGCTACAGGTTGATGGAGTGATAGGCAAGTATCAGTTGAAAGAAGGAAAGAGAGAGTGAGAGAGAGAGAGAGAGAGAGAAGAAAGAAATAGAACAAAAAGAAAGAACGAAAAGAAAGAGAGAAAGAGAAAGAAAAAAGAAAGACAGAAAGGAAGAAACAAAAATACAGAAAGAGAAGGAAAGAAAGAAAGAGAAGGAAAGAAAAAGAAACAAAAGAACTGTGAGACATGTCTCTAATTTTGCTGGCTCTTCCAAGAGATAAAGGATAGAGACTTTCTTTGAAGACTTTCCTCGTCCTTTAATGACTAATCTGCTTTTGATAAATTAATTTTTTACTATAAAAAAGTTATCATGGAATAATGATCAACTTTTCATCAAGTTGACTGACTGATTGTCTGAAATTTCATTTGGTCTAATATAGGAGTAACCTGCAAAACATGCCAAACAAACTTGATTCAGTTGTTGATAAGGCTGTTTTTTGTGAATAAGGAAAATGCAGAAGAGGGAGAGATCTAGTTGCTTTTGGGGGTTTGGGGTTTTTTTCTCCCTTTTATGAAGGCCCTGTTATTGTATTCTCAGAAGGAAGTCAGTGAAATGCTATTGGCACAGGGTAAAAAAAAAAAAAAATAATTAGGAGACCTAAACTGGGCAGAACAGACTTGGGTATACACACTTTTATCTTGTCTGCTGGAAAAACAGCAGTTTGATGCCAAGAAACCTTTACCAGTCCCTGCCTCATTTAAGGAAACAGTTACAGAGCAGTCACGGGGGTGAATTTAGAAGACAACCCTTTCACACTTTTGAGACTAATAGAACTGATTGGACTTAAGAGTTGCATGCCCTGATCCCTTTGCTTTGCAAGGCTAGTAGCCCTGGAGAGAAACTTAGGTGCCCTGAGCATAGACCCCTAATGGCTGGTAGAGTTTCACCGCATATATTCTCTGCCTTAATAAACAGCTATCCCAGATGCAGGCTCAATCCATGAGGACAGACCAGCCTTCTTTATTTTGGGCTCTATTCTATTTTCCCTTACTACACCCAAACAAAACAGCTTGTTCTCCCCACCAAAAGTAATGCCTTGTTTTCTACCAAACCCCAGTAGGTTTTTTTTTCCCAAAAAACCAAATTGGCCTTAAGAACAATATGCTTCCATCAAAAAAGTATCACCACCATCAACTGCTGACGCTCAACATCTATTTAAGCAGAAAACAGTTTTCGCATTTTGATTTTTAAACAACAATGAACACCCACCTGAACATCCTTAAACATGCTTCAATCATTACCTTGTCTTTAAAACCATGAGCTTTCCTTAAATTCTGTGCTTGGATACAACTGTGTTAGGAGCCCCGAGATAAAACAAAGATAGTCCCTACACTGCCAATGAAAGATCAAGGCTTTCTTTTAATAACCCTTTTTTTTAGGGCCAATGAAGTTTTCTGAAATTTCCTTTATACCCTTTTTTGTCTTTGCAGTGTTAATAGCAGGACTCTAGTTCCAGAGCAGAATATGTTCCTGCTGACATCTTAAATGAAAGTGCACTGCAGAGACACACATGCACAAAGACAAACCAGGCAAAGCTAAAATAACTTTTGTAAAATTAAAAAAGGGCATCAGAGTAAGAGGCAGGTGCAGAGTATTTTACCAAATGGGAAAGAAAAAGACAATGGGAAGAGATATTTCTTTCCAGATTATGGAAGGGCTTGTAATAAGAAACATATAAAGAGACAGGAGAGGAAATTATATATCTGGGATTATGCCTTCTGCTCCCTGTTGCATCATCAGTTAGCTGGGGTATTTGATATGAACTTCTATCCTCCTTGCCCAGAATGACAGCAGTGTATCCTCTTTTATGTTAGGCAATTTATTTCTTGGTCAGTCTCTGCCTAACTCTTGTTTAACTAAACGGACAGAAACCTTCCTCAAAAAAGATATGTAATTACAGAAGTAGGTGGATCTTGTAGACTTCGAAGACTTAATGGAGAACTGTGATCTAGCTCCAAATTTTGACTTGTTGATCTGTTTTCTGGGATGTATTACACTAACTCTCAGCTGAGCCACTGTGGTCAAGCAGAAAGTGACCAAGACCTTGACTGGAAAATGCTTTTATTCACACTCACACCTACACATCATTTACTAGCGCACTCACTGCTATTTCATATCCTCTTTTCAAACTGGAGCTAAGTAGAAAATACTTGTTTCCCATCCATGACCCTAGGTGTCCACAGGGCAGTAGCTGGGCTATTTGCTTAGCTACCAGGAGGAAGGAGGGAACACAAGGCATCAAGGAGTCTTTACGTCTGCTTAGCTGTTGCCAATGCTCCAGCATAGAGGCATCACATGCATGGCCTTCCTAATAGGGTGGTTCATTGTGTCATAAAGGACATAAAGTCAACCAGCATCTTTTCAACTTTAGCTTTTCTACCTTAGTACACTAGCTTCAAGTCTTGTATTGCAAAAGGCCAAGGAGGATGGTCAGGAGAACTGGGCATGCTTGTTCACTGCTCTGATTTGGGGAGGTGATTAGCTGATTCTCTCTCTTCAAGTCCATGCGCTTTAAGCCCATCAGTTCTAATCACCCTAAAACCATAATATTCACGGTATCAGCTTACTTACTGAACTGATCAAAAGAAATATATGTCTTGTCAGAAGAAATAAGTTACTTACTGTTACGCTGGAAGCAAAAAATGAAAACATTTTTGGCATGTGCATTGATAATGGCAAGTGTCTCAACCAGAAAAGGGGTGGGGCTTAAAGAAGCAAAATGACTCAGAGTTACTAATGTTAAGAAAGTATGCCCACCGAGGGTTAGGCAGTGAGGATGGAGGACAATTTTTCCAAGTCTGTAATGGAAACGGTGGGCAAGATAACCTATTTTCCAGCAACAGAAATGAGGTGGCTCCAGTGAACCAGACTTTAAAGTTTTAATTCTATGACATGACGAAAAACAGTGGGTAAGTAAGTGTGCAATTTCCTCTTAGCTGGGTTCTCTGAGTAGATAACAGAGTCCTTTTGGAAAATGAGGTAGGCACTTGTAGGAAAGCAAAAGACTGAAAGGAATTTTCTATCCAGGATGTAAGAGATGAAGAAAGCAAGTATCAAAGACCTTCCTTTCCCTGCAGGAACCTCCATCTGGCCTCATCTGGGCACTGTTGATAGAGGACTATTGACTTCACCAGGTCAGCCAGGCCAAATACAGAAGAGCTCACCAACAGAAGATCTATACAAAAGTATTTAACAGTGAGATGAACCTGCAGGTCCCAAGTGACATTAGCAAACTTGATGTAGTTCCTGCCTGGAAAAAGTAGAGATATCAGATGGTCAGGAGTGCTCTCCTAGTCACCTTCTCCAGCCTCAGAATACTCCAGTTTTTAACAGTAAGATGCTACAGGTTTTGGCTAGGGCCAGACGACAGAGCCCAGCTTTGTTCTGATACTCTGCATATCAGCAGCACAACCACCTCAAATCTCCTTTGCTCTGAATCTCTAAACAGCTCACTTAAGTACACGACCTTTTTTAAGATTTGTTCTGTACTAACTTTGGTGTTTGAAGAACAATGTGAATTTTTTTCACAGCTCACTCTTGAGTTTATTTATTACTTGAACTACATTTATTTCACTTGTTGGACAAGAGCAAATTGCTGTAACAGATTATTTGATTAGACAACTTTGCCAACAAACCCTATCCCAGTCTTCTTAACTTACTTTTAAGTTCCATCATGAGATGTGTGTCTGTACCTCATTCAGAAACCTGCAGTAAAACATATTAGGAAATCACTGCTTTGTCTACAGGTCATTAACATTCAAACACTATGCCTATAGACCATGAATTATCATGTTTTTGCAGTACACTTTAAAAAAATAAAGAGAAAAATAATGACAAAAATAATCCTTGCTTATGCTGCAAAATATCACTTAAAAGAGGCAGGGCAACTCCGGACCATATAAACCTGTCTACTTTAGCTACACAATACATGCACATACAGTATCAAGACAGTAGCCACTCACAAAGAGACAGATGCTAGTTACCAGGGGAAAAAACGTACTTCTATAAAAAAGGAGAGGAGAAATTTCATCAGCTTAGTCCTAATTCTGTTATGCAGCTCCATGTACTCCAAAAGATGGCAATCTCTAGAGAAAGTACAAGCCCCTGGATGTCTTTGCAAAGGTCTTATTGACATGAGCTCTGAGTCTTAAAATTACTCAGAGTTCTAGGCACAGAGGCAGTTGTGGGCAGCAGTAGAGCCTTCTCCTCATAGATGTGATCATGTGCCACTGGATTTCAGCAAAAATGCCTTAATTCTTCAAAGTCATGTTGCCAGCTTCACTGTTCCTATGGCAGCATTAGAAAAGATTACTTTTCAGTATCATTGTTAAGGCAAACTCAAATCTCAGTCCCATGTGGTCGGAGGGTGACTTTGGTGCTGCAGCCTCCTAGCAACAGGTCCCCATGGTCTCCACAGTGCTTAACAAAAGAAAATCCAGTTTTGGTCTTTTGCTAATCTCTTGAACACCTTTATTTTAGTGATGATCAAAGACTAGCACTTCCTCCCCTATCTGTTCCTCTGCTGAACATACCAACCTTCCATTAAACATGTCCAGCCAGCTAGTAGTACTCAACTCATCTTTTGGACCTTGCCCTTCAACATTTGGCAGTACTTCATAACTCATGCAGTCAGCAACTCAGCAAAGGGTAGGCATTTATGACATAACTTCCAGAAGTTGTTGCTACCAGGTTTGCCCTGAGAACCATTCAGCCTGGGGACTGCACTTCTTGTTAAACCCATTGCTTTTCCAGAATACCAGTAAGTTAGACAGAAGCAGGACAGAAGGAAGATAGTAGGATAGACTGTCACTGCTTCAGATACAGAGGTCTGATTAACAGCCAATGACACTGCACCCAGCCAGTGACATGCCTTGCTTATGAGATGGAAGGTATCAGGCAAGAGTACCTCCTTGAGAGACCACTTTGTTTCTATGGGCTTATTTCATGAGGATAGTCATTAAGCTGACCAGTCAAGCAGCATGGTTAAAACAAACAAAAAACATAGGTCATTAGCTAGCAATTATTAGGGCTGAGTTAGCCCACTTGGCATTATAACCATAGGCATGGCAGCTGCCTTCCACCCACATAGACTAGTGCCTCTTCCAAAGGCAGTGTGGGGGACAGTCATTAGCCTGAAACACAATACAAGGCTGTGCTACTACACATCACACAGGATACCTGAGCAGCACTGTAAGGATACTCAGAATATGCCTTGCATGCCCTGCTGCCCAGCAGGTAGGATCCGCTGGTGGAGGTACTGCTAATATTTCTGCATAGACACTCATCAGATGCACAATAAATATCTCCAAGGGTTGCACTGGGATACAAACCAAACACCTTTAGATTTGGCTATATACTTGCTATTTAAGGACCGCTCTTTCTTTTTTAGCTACTAAAGTTCATATATACAAAGTACAAAAGCACCAATATAAGGTCTAAATATTTGGCAAGCTGTCAATGCCCATTAATGAGATGCTGTAGGTCAACTGAATAGACAAATGAGACTCATAACTTATGTTCCCAGATTTTTACCTACACACTATGGAGCAAAAGATAAGCACTCAGATGTCTTAGTGATTAACTCTCCCAACAGTAAAACACATCCCAAAAGCATAGAGTCTTAGAGTGGTATAGGAGTTATTAATGTTTGTGGGATGTCCAAGAGCATCACATGTGTCCAGTGCGCTCAAGCAAGAGCCAATGCTAGTTCCAATACTCTGGGAGATGTCCTGTAGAATTTGCCAAAATAAGGCCCAGGGCAGCCCTGGTAGAACCAGGAAACTGTAGTTTTGCCTGCACTGCTATACTGTTTCACCTCAGCCAAAACTCTTGACACAATATAAATATCCCCCCAAATCCTCTCTCTAAAAGAAGAAATTGTTCCTCCAAAAGTAGGAGAAGGAGCTGGGTCATCAAATGAGGGTAAAAGTGGTTTAAAAGCCATTAAGAAGAAAGCAACCCAGGCATTCAGGAGCAATCACAGCTGCTTGGGCTGATCAGGAGAGACAGAGGGAATTATTTATTTATGGACTTCCTGCTCTCCTGGAGTGGATGTCTCCACCAGGGAAGCTTTAAGAAGAGTGGGGTGCAGGAGGCAGGTGCTGCTTGGAATCCTCCAGAGGTTTTCCTGGCCTGGGCCTCAGGAGAGTTAAATGCAGTTCATGCTCAAAGCATCTTGGAGCCATCAACTTATCTTTCTCAGAGCAGGAAAGGCCAGAAAGAGCACCACACAGATCTCTGCTGTTTTATTATTGGGATGAAGCACATGGAGAGCCCCAGGCACCTAGACTGCCATGCAAGCTTTGCACAGCTTTCAGCAAGATCCCTTCAGAGCAATAGAGCTTGAGTACACAGCCGTGTCTCTCTTCTCATGGATCAGCTGCTTCCCTTTAAACACAGATCAAGTGTCTCTAGGGACTCAGCAAGCATTTAACAGACCTGCCTGATGGAAGGACCTCCAATGAGAAAACCAAGACCTGAAACTCCCAATAGACATCCTCAATTCAATCCACATCTGAGAAAGCAACTCTGAAGTTACATGCAGCCAAATCCTAACTGCACAGAAAGTACATCAGCCTAGTCTGTATCCAAAGCTCATCTAAATATGTTAAACTTACCAGGAGGGAAGGACTAACAGATGAAACGTGAAGAAATTTGTGAATTGAAAAAGTCAGCACAGAAATACAGAATTATTGATATGGTATTAAGAATTTCATATCAAGATACGTTATTGTCTTTCTCAATGCAGTTTCTCACTGTTTCCCAAAGTTGCAGGACAAGGAAAAGCTATAGAGATCGAAAGACATCAGCCCAGATGGACAGATCTGGCAAATATTCTGTTCTGGCTTTGGTCAGAGCATGACAGAGGAGTACTAGGGCTTGGAAACTAGCAATCACTATCAGAATTTTTCACTGGAAGATGCTGCAAGAGTAGTGTTACAAGAGGGTCACTGATAGGGACTGAACAGATTATGTACGTGGTACAGCCTGCACTGTGTCAATTCATGTCTCCCTGCAATTCATTACTGATGAGATACCAGAGATTAAGATGAAAAGGGCAGGAGCAGATAGCAAAGTACTGCTTTAGACACATCTCATTCAACTATCCCAGTTTATTTCTGTTCCACCTTGCTAGTGTATCTTGCATTACTCCACAGCAATGATATTCTTCCTCAGTTCTGGTCTCAAAGCAGTGCATTGTTTTGTGCCATTAAAGCTACTGCAAAGCCAGTCATGGTAGCAAAATAACTCAGTATGCATAAAGTGCTTCGGGAAACCTTTAAAAAGGAAAGGACTCAAGAAAAGAGAGTACTCTCTTCATGAAGATCGGTGATCCAAGGTAACCTCAACATCAAAAAGGCACAAAATCTAAGCATGAGAGTATTTCAGCAAGTCCTAACTCAGACTGCCTCCTACCCAGTCTGCTCCTCCCCAAACATAAAGTGATTTCTGCTACTTGTAAACATATAAAACCAGGTGTGTTCTCTTAGTTTATGTTCCTCCAAACAAAGAGCAGTAAAAAAGGGATACATTTTCCATTCAATAAAACAGGTCTTATTTTGTTTTCTAAAGGAAAATTCTTTTGCTTCCCATTCCGAGACAGGTTACATTTTTAGGGTTTGTGTAACCTTTGTTTCCCACTCTGGGAAGCACATCAGTGAGCACTGACAGCTACATAGCCCTGACAGGGGACTGCTCCAGAGAGGGTTGCATTCCCCAGGGAGCTAGAACCAGCAACCCAGGGCTCTCCAGGGAGCTGTTCTGCTTTGGCCATTGACTTGTGGCTTTACAGGGCCAAAACAAACACACTCCTCGTTTATAAGTGCTGGGGTTATTCATTTGTGTGCTTTAACACATATTGTTTGGGAAATTCAGTCCCTAATTTTCTAAACACAGCTTTATGTTCTAAAATCCTTCAGAGTTTGCAGTGTCCTTTGCCCCTTCATGCCCATTTGCCTTTTTTTATTTTCCTTCCAACTTGCTGAAAGAAAAAAATCCATTTGATTCTGGCTCTGGCCACTTGACCTTGCGTTCAGAGCATGGCACACTAACTTCCTCTGCCACAATTGTAAGTAGCCCTCGATGGTATTAGTGATGTCTGGTGTTCACCTCCTCTCCTTGCAGGCTTTCTTTGCAGTATAATTCAAGGTACAATTTGAAATAGATTAACTTAAGCTGGTGCAAAAAGCACTCATTACTATTGAAACTAAACCTGTTAGGACATCTAATGAGCAAAAATGAAGCATCCTCAAACTGGCAGGAGAGCATCCACAGTTTGGATTTTCAGTAGTTTAAATGGATTGTTCCAAAATCGATGCAATCTAAAGTGTACAGCTTACTTGTGTAGAAAAGATCTTCTTTGAACTGAGGAAACAGCAGCACTTGTAAAACAAATGGCTCCCTGCTCAAGGGTGCAACACCCATTAATGACTATCACAAAGCAATAGGGAGAAGTGGCTGAGAGGCAGGGTCACTTGCTTACACACAGCTTGCTAGGAAATACTGCATTCAAACTGACTGTCTACAAGCACCCAGAAAAGGGCACCCAGAAGCAACAGCCGTCTAAGAAAAGTTTCAGGGGCATCCCAGTATACTCAGGATCCTACCTGGGCTGAAAAACATGGGGGGTGGGGGGAAAGGCACATCACTTTCAGAATTGCGGAATATCTCCCAACACTTAAAAAGCTCATGCATTACGTAGGGGTGCAGGTGTCTCAGTCAGCAAAGGATGTGGATTAGCTGTTGAAAAGAGAGCATCGCACAGAGCAAGGATGTACATCTTGCAGCAGTCCTGCCCTACATCCCTACCACCAGGGCAGCCCACAGAGCCTTGTTATCAAGAAAAACCGCTCAGAAGATGCAACAGCCTTTGTGGGAGGCTGGGGCCAGAAGCCACTCCTGTCAAACAGCTCTCTGGACCAGGATGTGACTGCAGCTGACGAAACATGTTAGCTAATGAAGATTGAGTAAAGCAGGCAGAGACGATCCCCTCAGCCTGTTAATCCATTTAGGGAAGGAGAAGGGAAACCTGAGCTGAATTCCTGTGTTCCCTGGAAGAGACTGTACTGTGCTGGCTTTAGCGTCTAGGCAGAGCAAATCCAGCCAGAGATGGACCGAAGAGAGCTCTAGGTGCAAGACCAGTGCTTTTAGGAGAATGAGCAAGATCTGAGGCAGGAAACAACATCCCCTAGGGAGAGAGCCAGGGCAGGATTTCGTGTCCACTGGGAACTAATAAAGGAAACTGAGCTTTACTTGCCCTCTCACCAGGAGAAAGCAAGAAGGAGATGCATGTGAGCTTTTCACAACAGCAGGGCAGGGAGAACACACAGACCTTACACCCTTTTCACAGGGCAAAAAGGATTCGCAAGGGTCAGAATTCCTGGGTCAGAAAGTCAGCGTAAGTGTTTGTGCACCAAATACCCTTCCCAACAGCGACAGAAAGCCCGCATTGCCTCCTCTCCACCTTAACTGGTGGCTTGCAGGGATGATGGGTGCCAATCCAAGGAAATGTCAGAACATCCTTAACCACCAGAGGGTGCTCCCCATCTCAAAGACAGATTCAATGTCACAGATGCACCCAGACGGCTAGAGGAGCCCTGATTTCCAGCAATTGTGGAATCCGAGCAAGGGAAAAATTAGAAAATTAATAATAAATAACAATTAAGGATTGTAATCTTGTGCCTCACTTCTGTTTCCTTCATCCCTCCTGTCTGGGCAAGGAAAGGCCCCTTGTCCCATTTGTCCTCTGTGTCCTGCTCAGTCAGGTGATTTTCCTCACACTGAAGATTAAATCACTTTTATTCTTTCCTCCTGGATCATGGATCCAGAGTAGGAAGTAAACATTTTCTGCTTGGCAGGTCTGTAAAAGTGAGACTCCTACTTGCCTGCCAATGAGCAAGATTAGGATCATACCCTCTGGTCAGATGCACTTTTTGCAAATCAAGGCCTGATCTTACCCCCTCACTGCCACAATAGTGTGAGGGCCACTGGCTCTTCTGTTCAGGTTCAATTTACCCAGCTCTGTCCTAAGCTGGTTTTCCAGAGAGCAGAGTGCCTGTTGTACAGGGATGCTTCAGGATGGTGTTTTCGAAACATTAGTTTTGAGGAACTGACACTACCTAACTATCAATAAGACAACTGTAGGGAAAGACTGTTCAGTTTGGTAATGTAGTCACCCACAGCCTCCCTTCTGTCATCAAAGGGAAGCAAAGGTGTGTGACTGAGGTTGTACACTCAGGAGCTGTGCAACACACCACCTTGTGCCTCAGCTTCCTGTTTGCAAAAGTTAGAAATAATACCCAAGGGTTGCATCATATGTGGAGAACAGAGCAGTTAGGATTAAGTCATAATGGTTATATTCCACCCTGAGATTCAGAAAAGGCAGTATAAAGCATGCCAAGTAAGATCAGACACCTATGCAAAACAGACTAGCTCTGCTAACGTGTCTGGCATAACATCTGTTTGCCCTAGCCCCAGTTTACTTTGATAGTCCAGGTCTGTCTATCCCATGGGGAAACCAGCTCTCATTGATGGCTCCCACCCAGCACATGTGCTGCATTTTGCTGTCTGACCCCTACAAGAACAGATTGTTGCATTTTTAAAATTGTTCTTTCCTCTTTCCTTTGGCCAGTAATGCCAGGCTCTGCCTACGGGCATTTTTGTGAAAGTTCCTACTCTTGGGTACCTTGGCATCACTTTTTTTTCTGTCCTCTTTAAACCATACACTTATCTGATGAAACTGTTAAAACCGAGCAGTTAAACCACTGCACAAAGGACACTCATTCAGTCTCTTACACAGGCTAAAATGTGTTTAGTAGGTTTGGTTTACTTCAGTCCAGAATGAACCATTATCTTCAGCACATGTGGGAACCAGTTTCCAAGCTATCAACTAGCCAACAGTGATACTTGTCATCCTTGAGAGAGGCATCACATTCTAGAGCCTAAATAGGCCAATCAATTTTTCTTTCAATATTTGAGATTGTGAATGGGGGGGAAAGGGGGAAAATATAAGAGAAAAAGATTTTATGGCATGTCTCTTTGACATCTGCAACAGACAATTCTACTTCCTAAAAGCAAAATATCAGGGATGTGTGACACAGATCCACTTCCTGTACTATTCATAACACTCTCCCTTCAAATTATAGCAAATATCAGACATGTCATGGAAAGTTAACCAGCATTAGGTTTGGACACTGATCATCCCAGCATCTTTAACCTTCTACTTCTCAGCTTGATAGAGTTCAACTATTACAGGCACTACATATTTCATAGAATCAACAAATGGTTTGTGTTGGAAGGGACCTTAAAGATCATCTAATTCCAACCCCTTGCCATGGGCAGGATACCTTCCACTAGAGCAGGCTGCTCAAAGCCCCATCCAACCTGGCTGTGAACGCTTCCAAGGATGGGGCAGCCACAACTACTGTGGGCAACCTGTTTCAGTGCCTCACCAACCTCACAATAAAGAATTTCTTCCTAATACCTAATGTAAATCTACTCTCAGTTTGAAGCCATTCCCCCTTGTCCTATTGCTACATGCCTTTGCAAAAAGTCCCTCTTATATTTGTTCCTAAACAGGCACATAAGTATTCATCAAAAGTGTGGTTATTTAAATTATGTATTTTGAGCATTGTATTTCTGCATACTTTTAGTAAAAGCTTAAGCTTTGCCATTCTTCCTGCAGTTGTTACAGCAAAGACTTCTACAGTCATTTCATATCCCTAGTGACATTCTCCTCCAGCTTATTGCTGTGTGGAAAAGTTACTGGGGGTTTTATTGTTTTAACTACTGCTAACAGGCTGTAAGTTCTCAAATATCCCAGATTCCTTCACTGTTAAGAGCAACAGCATCTGGATGTCAGTTTTGCTCATGATGGCAACTTACAGGGTCAGATCTGCCTTACACACACAAAACTGCACCTCAGCAGAGATTACAACTTGTGGAATACATAATGTATAAGATGAGCAGGTTTTGACTACCTCATTTAGTTGATCTGCAACTACATGAAATGGCAACACTTAATCCAAAAGGAGAGGCTAGGACAAAATCATCTTACAGCATACAAATCTGCAAAGCTTGACAAGACCCATGAAACAAAGAGAAACAAAGCTCTATGTTAAATAGGGAAGACTATAAATGAAGTCAAGAATTAGGAAACACTACAATTGTATTTACTTGTGAAAAATACTCTTAACCCTCAGGTACATATTATTTTATACTCCATAATTACAAGATCATATTTTTTCCACAGTGCCCCCTCTCAGACTGCACTCAGAACGGATTGTTCCTATGTAATGAGCAGCTGCTTGAGATGCTGGTTTCTGCTCATTGTTCAGTGTGTGGCCCCAGGCCTTATTTACCACACATTATTCAAACCTGGCTCTAGAGATTTATTCATTTCCTTATGTGTTTTTCTATGGGCTTATCATTACACTGTCCAAGAGCTTCACTAGCCCAAGATCATTTATTTTCACATACCTCTATGAGAGGAGGGGGCATTTTTATTCCCATTTTATGGGTGAATGACTGAAGACTGTGTTAAAACATATTTGCTAATTCTGGGTGCCCACTCTGAGACACCAACAGCCCGACTGATCTGTGCTTGTATAGCACCTTGGGTTCAGTGGATTCCCGTTCACCTAATTTGCAGCTGTAAGCTCTCAGTGTTTCTGTAAAATAGGCCCTTTGAGATCAAAAAGGTTCCCTATAAAATAAGGAACACACAATTAAACAATGACTGGCACAGCAGCTGCTTCAAAAACCTGAAAACTATCATACAGAAATGGTCACATACAGAAAAGAAGTCAACTGGTAGGTTGGAATTTCACTGCCTCAGCTATAAAAGCTTCCCTTTCTCTCCTGCAGTCCCTTGTCTCACTCAGTACACACCTGACAAATGAGGCAGGGGTCCTACAGATGGTCTCTTTCACTGTGGGACTCTGATTTATCTCAGAGTAGGTCCATCACATGCAGTGAATGAGGCAGGGGTCCTGTGAAAGAAGCAGCATGCAGTGACATAGCTAAAACATGAGATGTATAAGACATACAGTCAGACAGACAGAAGTGCTTACAGAGGATAACTAGTCTTTCTCCACCTTCCACTTTTGCATTAGTACCATTCAAAGTGCCCTTTTCAGATTCTGTTGTTACTTTTACAGCAAAGAAATTTCCTCATGAAGCGTCTTGTGACAGTTTTGTGGATTATCAGAAGGGACAAATCCATCACGTTGGTCACTATAGCCAAGGTAATAAAAGGGCTGCAGAGGTAGCTCATCCTCCTTTGTGAAAACTTCCATGAGGAGCACGAAACACTGTGTGAATATCAGACAGTGATGACAGCTGAGGAATAATCATTCAGAAGCTCTTCCAACCACTCAATCCAAGTCATGCCTCTCTCTTCTCCAGACCATCCCAGCCCACTTTCTTCTTTTCACTCCCTTTTTCTTCTCACCTCAATCCCTTCCTTGGTTCTCATACCTTCAAACACCATCCCCCCACACTCCACAGCCCTAGCAACTTGTTATACTGCTTATAACTATTTGTTTCCCATCATCTCCTTTTTGCCCAGCTCCCTTTGCCACATCTTTCCATTCCATCATTGTTTCACACAAGCTGACACTGTCTGACACAGCTGATTTAGAGCTTCACAAAGAGGACTCTTCTTGATTTGTTTTTAAATGGAAAGAAGACATCATTCAAGACTTTTTCTTCAAAAAATAAAAATAGCCGGTTCCAATAAAAATTTCCACAAAACTTTCCGCAAAAAAAACAGAGGCATAGAAAGTGTTTGCAGCAATCAATAAAGTTTGGCACTGGTATGAACAACTGAAACTAAACTCTACAGGATGCATTAGTTACAACAAAGATGGTGCTACTAGTCTTTTTGTTCTATGTGGCAGTGAAAATTAGGACAAAAATTAAGAAAGTTGATTGAGCAAGAAAGAGTGCTGCTGCCGCCATCTTTTTTTAAGACTTACTCTGGTTGGTTACATTAGCATTTGGATGGCAGGCCTTTAAAGGAATTTGGAGAACTTGTACTCCTTCATAAGCTATCCTGGCACCTTACAGAGGCCAATGCTTATTTGATACATACACTTGCATGCATCTCAAGCTTGCATCAGCTGGACATACATATCTTAACATTTCACAAGAAATGGCTAGGAGAATTCTTCACAAAGAATAGGGCTAGGAGAAGGTCAGGTGGTCGGTGCATTCCCCCATCCCAATGGATAATGCTATAACAGCATTATTTTTCCAGAAAAGGCTGGAAAAACATCTGTCAAAACTTTTAGCCTGTCTCAGACAGTCTGTCCTAATGCTCCTGTATCACTGCAAATACCAGTTTGTAACATCAAACTGAAGTCTCCCACATTGCAATCAAAGCCCATTTACTTCCAGCTCTATCAGCAGTGAAAATAGCAAACAGCTTAATCACTTTCTCTTGGATAAACTCTTACTATCTGAAGACACATTCCCCAGACCTTGCCTAATATTTAGATTTCCAAGACAGAAATATTAACCTACCTATCAGAAACAAATTAGCACTTCAGTCCCTCTAACTTCATTCTTGGGTCTCCAAGTTTATCACTTGGAAGGCCACAGAGTTTTTATGAACATCCAAAAAAAGGAACAAGGTTGTTCACTATACAACTAGTACAACAGCTGAACTCCTTAGCAGTCCTGGATGAAGCTGAGAGCTGTTTTAATAGTTCTTATTTCCAGTGCTCCGCCTTGAGTACAAACCAGCCAGATTTAATATGAACCAGCTCCCCAGAAACTGGCAGCCTGCATCCTTGGTGCATGTGGGTATGAGGGTATAGAGAATGACCTGAAGTGTAACTAGAAATGTCAGAAAGTTAAAAATGTGGGATTTAGTATTAATTAGATAATACAAATTTGCCTCCAGTGTTACAAACTGTGAGCTCCCAGGGAAGCCAGGAGCCATGCAGATAGGAAATAGAAGGCCCTTCTCCACCATAGGTGTTGTGGTGGGGGAAGGTGAACTGACAGCTCAAAGGCACAAGCAACTGCTCTGTACTGTGTGTTTGCACAACTGCTTGAGAGTGTATCCCTTGGTGATGTTATTCACAGGCCTTGGCTGACAGTAAATAAGACGGTGGAGCTTGATTCATGAGGGATGACAGGAAATCTATAATGTGTGGGCTCTATAATCTGCTCGCTACTGCGTAGCAAAATGAAAGAACAACAGTCCAATTACCAAGTCCTTGCTGATCCCAAGCACATCCTCCAGATCTTGTACTGCTCAGAGCAGTGGGAGTCTGTTGGCAACAATGGAAATCAAGCTCTGGCACATACCATCTTCCATTCTGGGATGGCAGCAATATTTTGAAAGAATCAGATTACCTTACTGTAGATACAAATGCAGCCAAAACTGTGGCATGAACTTCCAATCAAATTTCTGGAGAGTGGCATGCTGCTGAGCTTAGTTCACCAAAGGATTGTTTATGTGGACACCAACTGCTGCACTCCACTGCAGTCATTCCTATGTCCCAAAGGGCTGGATGAGCCAGGGAGCAGGGATCTACCACACCAGTCTGGCCCAGCCTCTTGTTTTGGAGGGGCTGTGATCACCATTCCCCTGTGATAACACAACACCATCAGGATGAAGCTCCACAAAACTAAAAACAGGGCTATGATCCAGTGGGACTTAGCAGCTGGGATACAAATGGTGACCAAAAAACACCTTAAGAGAAAGGAGACAAAAGGTGGGAGGAATATGTGGATTCTGGGGCCAGATAGAAGAAGGTATTATTCACACCAGGCGCAGAGTTGAAGACAGCAGGGATGAAGTCTGCAACAGCAGCAGCCACAGAGCAGACTGCTATCATACCACCAATGCTGAGGACACATGGAAAGATAGAAGAAGGTTTCTTTCAGACAAAACAGCAATGGTGGTAGTGGGAGGGAGGAGGGCTGTCAGTTCCAGACAGAAGGAGAAGAAAATAATTTTGCTTCCTACTGTGCAGTGTCAGAAAACCCAGAGGGCAGCCCAGGGCTAAGAAGACACAGGACAGCTCAGCTGAGGATCCTGGTAGCCTAGAGAAGACAGTTTTCTCATTTTTCTCTAACCAAACCTATACTTTCCATTCCTTGTGTCTCTGTCTCTTACCCCTTAACACCTTTCAGATCTATCTTCTGCGCCCAGGAAAGGTGCAAGGGGAACCTTTCTCGCTCTCGCAACAGGTAAACAGCATGTCAGGATGGGGAGAGTGGAACAATTTCTGCTCGAAAGCAAAGGCCTTCCTTGCTGAGTACACGCTCTGTGGGGACTGCTGACTGCCGTCCTTACTCTGCTTCCCCCTACAACAATCTCTGCTGCCACCTCCCCTCCCCTCCCCTGTTATCTGTCAGTAAACAGTAATTAAAGAAGTGGCCTGCTTGATAAAGCTCCTGCCTGCCCTCACGCGGTGCTGCCCTCTCGGACGTGTCTAATTAAAATCCTGATGAGAAGATGAAGAAATCTCAGCAGCTGGGAGTCTGCTGACTCTCTCTGCGCTCGGCCTCTTCATTACCGACAATGAGGCAGAGACATAGAAAGGACCCCGGGAAACGCTTCAACAGACCAATCGATACAGCCTTTTGTGGAACATGATGGTCCATTCAGGACTGCCTTTTGAACTGTGTGGATAATGAGGATGCTGGAGCGTGGCTCACTGCATGGGATGGATAGGGCTGGAGTCCCCCCTAATCCTGCTACACTGCTGCTTCCAGGGCCCCTGAAGCCTGGCAGCCACTCCCACCATATAGTGAATCCATGAAGTTATAATAGCTGGGGCACTTGCCCGCCCTCCACCAATCCAAGCTCCAGATATCATTGGTTGTAGTGCCAAAACACTGTCAAACCTCTAACCACGCCATCATTTCTATGCAAACACAGAGTGTACATCTGTGTACATTCAATGGCAGAAACCTAGGAACCAGCACAAACCTTCCCTAAATGAAACAAACACCACATACAATGTGCATACTCTTTGTGTTTACATGGACACTTATTCACGAGAATGGTATGTTTTCACTGCTGTACCAGGATTTTGTGCTAAGGTGAAATTGTTGGTAAGCACAAAATGAAACAGCAAAGGTTTTTTCATGAAGTGCACATCAATATCGTCATTGTGAATCACTATAACTATATTTAGACACACTTCACTTCATGCAAATACATCCACTACACGGTTTTATTCTTGTGAGGTTTTCTTTAATGTGAGATCAGCTTTACCTGGAAACAAGCCTATTTTCACTGTCAAATTCAAGTTTATCTGAAACGTCTGAAATTTCCTTGCTCTTAGTTTCAAGATGAAAGAAATAGTAAAAAGATGGAAGTAGAATTATACTTTCTAAAGTTTAAATTAAACTTTCTAAAGTTTAAAAGTGTTTGTCAGGCACCTGACTCCATGTCCCTTTTCAGTAAGCCCACAGAAGGTACAGCTACCCTGGGAATTAAGATTATGTGCAAGAGCGAGAGTGTACAGATAGTTGCAAATACAAGTGCACAGTGTATGTGCAGGAAGGACCTGCACACGATGTGAAATCAATAAAAAAAGTGAGCTTTTATCTATCTGAGTTCACACCTCTTGCTTCACAAACCACTACTACTCATGCAATCAGCAACAATCCAGCAATAAGTTGGTGCTCTTTTCAGAGTCCCATCTAGGTCCTTGGGACCTAGTTTTTTCAATAGACACTGTTGTTTTCTTTCCTACTTCCTCAATTGTAATTACTTTTCCAGACCGCATGGACTAAAGGGGAAAAAAAACAGCTTAGAAAAAAATATATTTTATAAAAGTCTCACAAAGCAAAAAAATACTGATAGTTATTATTTTCCAAATTGCCATAATCTCTCCCCACTGTTCCCTTTGTCAGCCCATGGCCAAATCCTTCCTGGACTGGTGTAATACTGAATTAAACTTGCCAAAAACCCCAAACCATCTTAAATAGTCTATAGCAAAATACAATCAGCAACAGGAGGAAGGGATCAACCAAATACAGAAGCAGTAGACTCAATGCTAAAAGCTCAGGAATGCTACTGGGAAGGGTCTTTGGAGAATCCTCTGGAAAAGACGAGTGAAGAATGGCAGCAGAGGGGAGGTCCTGGTGGCAATGGTGACAGAAGCAGCGTCGCTGCAAAGTTCACAGCTTCTTTTGGCCCCTGGTCTCCCTTGGCAAGAGATGCTGTTGTGCAGAACAAGGCAGCAGCGCTAGATGCACAGAGCTCTCCATGCAATCCCTGTCTGTCCCACTACCTGTACTTGATGGAATGACACATTGCTGCAGCAGCTAATAAATAGAAGTAATTTGATTAGCTTTCCCTAACTAGCGATAAGATCCTGACAAACCCTTTTTAATGCGTTTCTGGAGCAGGATGAAATTGTTTCATTTGGCGAGCAGGGCCCCACGGGAGTTGCCTCCAAGCTCCTTTAGTGAGAGGTAAAAATATGCCAATCATTAATGAGGGGAGAATTACGGAGACTTTAATGCAATCAGAAAAGAGGAGCCCTGAGGCAGCTGGGGAATAAAACCTGCCCTTAAATCAGAGGCAGGCAGCCGGAGCATGGAAATAAAGGCATACACAAGCATGTACATGCACACACGCATACCTACCACATACACAGAGACCTTGTAGAGCTGCGGTAAATGCACTGGGAGTTTTGCCTGGGCAACAAACACCTATCTCAGCAAATGGTATTCATCTTCCCGAAAAAAGCATTTTTAAAATCACAGCAAGCTATATCCATTTCACAGCCCCTTCCCACCATCAGGAGGGGACCAGAGCCTTACAAAATTGCAGTTTTCAACATTTCAAGCCTTTTGTGGAGGAGGCGTATTGTCTGCTTTGGTGTCAAGCAGCAGCAACGAGACAGCTTTGCCAAGTAGAAAGGTGCCTTTCTCAGGGCCCGACTTGCTGCATGACCCCAACACGAATAAACCTCTCATTGTCCTCCAACCATGTCACTTACGCCAGAGGCAATATCTACTGTGGATGGTAAAAGGCAAGTCCTGCTATCCCCTCCCCACTCCCTCCTCAACCACCTCAGGGAATTCCCTTCCTCTTGCACAAATCATGTAACTTTTACTCCTAAGCACAACACAGGTCTTTAAGCTGTTAGAATTTCCCTGTCACTGCAGCAGACTCTAGTAGCCTGACTGGCTCTGATTTTACAGGTGCGTATGTTCTTTCAGAAACTCCTTCTCTGAAAGAAAATGTCCCATCTTTCTGTAGTGATCCTCTAACCCTTGCCTGAACAATACAGATGGCTGCATCAGCACAGACCATCCCAGAGTATGCTAGCTCTCAGTTTAATAGCATAAAAAGCAGGACAGGAGTTTTCCCACATCTCTTCCAGATTCCCCATCTTGTTTACTTGAAAATAATAAACAGAAGCATGGGATATCAACCGCCAGACACCTTTCCTCTGCCAGATACACAAAACATGATGCTACAGAGACCAAGCATGCAGCACTTCAGCCCTTTTCCCTGGTTTGGGTTAGCACTAATATATAGAGAAGCAAATAAATGGCTGCTGAAAACTCTAAGAGGAAAGACAGTCTTTACTTCTGGCCTTAACATATACTTGAGGGGATGTGAGACAACTATTTCTTCTTCCCTTAGCTCCTGCGCTATAGTGAGAGAGTGTGGCACCCCTGCCT
Organism: Pyrocephalus nanus; assembly: GCA_038380795.1. Lineage (NCBI taxonomy): Eukaryota > Metazoa > Chordata > Aves > Passeriformes > Tyrannidae > Pyrocephalus > Pyrocephalus nanus. The sequence goes on along the minus strand of CM076265.1, from coordinate 40,831,232 downwards.
ACTTCTAGATGAAATGACTGTCCTGCTTAGCATGTGCTGGAAGTCCTGTATTGAAAAAGCCAGACCTTCAACAGCAACTCCTACTGGCTACTTGAACCATGTGACAATGGGTTCCCAAAGTAGTACATCAAAGCTCTCTGTGGCTGAAAGTTCACAATGAAAAGCACCTCAGAGGTAAAGAAAACCTCAAGGGTTCTCCTAAATTCTGTGTCTCTAAGACTGAAAGCTGTCTCTCTGTTGGGTACACCACTCAGCCAGACTGCATGCCCTTGAAAGTCAGAGAGATCACTTTTCAGAAACACAAACAAGTAAGAAGACCCTATCACAGAACCATCAAGACTGTAAAAGTGGCTAGCAGGATATTCAGCATGGCTATAGCAAAATGCTTTCTAGCATCTAGAAATTACATTTCTGCCCTTTTTGAGTCAGGGCCAGTTTTGATCAAAAGTTCCAGCTGAATTCAGTGATTTCTTCTGGTCAAGAGCTTTAGGCTATTCAAGGTAGTTACCGCACTCCCTATCTGGATCCATTTCTAGTGGTTATCCAGCTTTTGCTGTCACAGTCCAACCTTGTTTGTGGCAGCGCTCAAGCAGAGCAGACTTGTGCCTTCCCTAGAGCAGGGGGCAGAGGTCTGAGATAGTGTCACACACTGTGTCTCTACACATAGGCCTGCCTTGCTGCAAACAGCTCCTTCTCAGTTTGGTTTGTTATGATTAAAAATGCACATCACCCAGCGAAGCCTTGGAGTGGAACCCAGCTGGAAATTGGATCATTAATATTCCTTCTCATGCCCATTGCCACAATTTCTTACCTCTCCTCAAGCAATTGTTAACAATGCAACAATTTAGGGTCTCAGACTAAAAGCGAAGTCAAGACTAAACTGCCTATTGATACTATTGTTGTCCATATCCTAGCATCCCATCAAACTTATGGCAGTGTTCTGCACATCAGATGTCTTTCAGTCCTTTGAACTGCCTTTCCCAAATTATCTACCAAAATCCTCTAAGATCCATAGCCTCCTAACCATCAGAAATGTGATTCAAGATTATCCTCAGTCCTAAGCAGATGGAAACACAAGGAAAGAAAACAATTCATCCTAAGAGTCTAGCCACTTGTGGCTCTAACTCTTGGTCACCACACTTTCCACACAGTTAAAGTACTCTAAATTTTGGTAGAAGGGATAAATGCAAATCAAGGGTAGGACATACCACACGAGGGAGAATCCCACAAATGTACAAAGGGTTATACTTCATTTTCTAGCAGAGGGTTACCTACACAAGCTCACATCAACCCTATGTGCTGTTACTGCTGCAACTTATTAACTGGGTAAGCTGTGAGAGATGTGCAAATCCCTCATCACTGCTACAGTGATCCTTTGACAAAAAGAATCCAGAAGCATAGAAATTACACAGGACACAAAACAAGTGATTGAAATTCTCCATAAGTGTCATTGTGTGCATTCACTGGCCTGTTTGAACTTTCCTCATTGTATGGTGTTTACATAGACAGCAAGAAGCACAGCACAATCAGGACTACAGCACTGATCATGTAGAACAAAATTGAAGAGGCATATTTTCTCTTGGGACTTAAGCATCACCTTTGTTTACTGCTCATTCACATTGGTACCATGCAGAGGAAGTTTGTTCTTGTTGTCAACTCACTGAGCTGACATTCCTTTCGCTGTAGGCAGCACAGTGTCCAAGAGGTTCAATGTCTAGTTGAGAGGTGGAGATACCTGCTAGACAAGCAACTGTCATAAGGCAGCTGGGAAAACATCACTGATCACAAGAATCCAGACAATGCCAACTATAAATTCTGCTTCAAATGTCTATTAATTCTCTATTGCCTTATTCAACTACCTCAGATATCTGCTCCCAGTAAATATTTTGCATCTTAGGTGGCTAAACTGTTTGGGAATCAAAGGATCAGTTACACATCACTGAAATGCCCATCAGGCTGAGGACTTGCTCTGTCTGCCTCTCCATAACACAAATACAATACAAATAGCTCCAGAATGAAGCATTCACTAATACTAGGGCATAATTTAATGTTAAACTGCTCGTGCCACACACAATTTGCATGTTTGGCATTTGCATTTGATGTCACTATTTCTTTTATGTCAGAAATAATTATTTTCAGTAAAAAAAATCTGAGAGTAAAACACATAGCTACATTTCCAGCCATCTCAGTGCAGAAACATGAATGGTGACCATCTCAAAGTGATGGGCTCAAAGAATGTACACAGCAATAACAGTCCAAAGGAATTTGGAGGAGAAGCTGTCCCATCAGCTGGAATGGACAAAACCCTGCCACACCAATTTGAGATAAACACAGAGAAATAAAAGAAGAACCAGGGCGTCTGGAATTATATGACTGGTCTTACCTACTTAAAATACACGTTTCAAAACCTAATAAACTTGCTGTGCCACACCACAGATATTTCCCTTCAAGTAAGAGGAAGTAGCTACCACAGTTTGTTCCCTTCAGCAGCTCAGGCAGTCGCTGGCATCTTAGCTTAGCAGTCTGTTCACAAGGGCAGAGCCTTGATGGCTACTGAAAGCCAACAGAGCTCCAGCAAACTCAAATCTGCAGCCCACATGAAGACAGGCAAGTGGTTAAAGGTATTTTAAAGAGATAATAGATAGGAACAAGGCTCTGCCACAGGATTTGTCAGCTCCTGGCTCCTTCAAAGCTATATAACATGCAATCTCCACACAAGGACAGGTGACTTCTTGGGCATCAGTGAAAGCTGCAAACTGTGGGTACCTCAGTCATTCAGCCTTCTCTGGATGCTTGAGTCTCAGCTTCTCCTACTGGATTGAGAGGCAAACCCTGAGTTTTCCTAATCCACTAAGCCCCAGCTTCCCCAGCATTCCTGGGGCCAAGTTGCATGCCTTACCGGACTGCCCTCTCTGCAAATATGACAAGGGCAGAGCAGACGGGTGCTCATAGCAGTCATGCTCAGGGAGTGTTGGCTAGCATGCCACAAATTGACATAATCCTCAAATTATTTAGGGGGACAGACAGAAAAAGCTTGAACAGTTTCTCCTTCCCTGCCAATTGTCCCCATCTTCTACCTCAGTTCTGGCTGGATTCCCCCTTCCCCCTGTCCTCAGCTAGCACCGCCAGGCTCAGTCCTCCTCACCCTCACCCCCCCTCCCCAAGGACAAGCAAAGTTATTACAATAATGAATTAGCCAGGCTGCTTACTGCTGCCAGTGGCGAAGGCAATTATCCTACTCCACGTCCCCAGCCACCGCTCAGCTCCCTCATAAAGAGAGGCTTTTGGGGCCGCTTTGTGCTTTGATTGGAAATGAAGAGATTGCTAATTAGGGAACCCCTGCTGGGATCGGGCTGGCAGGAACAATGGTGAAATGGACGGAGCACACGTCCATTTAGAGAGGGGGGGAGAAGAGAGAAATGTGAACCTCTCTGTAATGTAGTGCATCCTCCACTCACACCATAAACAACAGGGCAGACAATTTTATAGAGTTTTTCACCTTTTTGTTTATAGAAAGCAATAATTTGGTGTGTGTTTGCATAGGTCAAAGCCTGTAGTTTGTGTGTACAGTATGGATTGACGCATTTGTGCATACATACACTCTTTAAGAAAATGCCTCTGGAAACAACTGTGGGTATCTACACAGCTGACTATACATTTCTTGTTATTCACATCAATGCTGCATTAACAGGGAAAGATACTTAGAAAAGCCTGTTGATGAGTATTAACGTAGTATTTTAATGCCTGAATTCACAAATCACCAAAGTTGAAAATGACTTACCAAACTAGTCAGTTCACCTGAAGCTTGCCCAGCAACCACTTCCACTGCTTTTCCCAAGAGCTTTAAATGGTAAGTGGACCTCCATGAGGAGAAAATTTTACAATTGACACAATATTTTCTTATACTCATCCTGAAATTTCTTCTTAATTCAATTGCTCCAACTGTCCATGGAGGGTCACAGGAGCTAAATTCACCTTTCTCTGGTGACAAATTGTGCACCAAAAAATTAGAAAGGATCTCCCTCTCAGTGTATGAGTGCATCTGGACAACTTCATAAAACTGCAGTAACAGCCCTTATATACATAGCAGCTTTGGTTTTGGGCCCTAGTCACTTTAACTCTTGTCAAAGAAAAAATACCTCCCCCAACAGTTCAGCAAATTTTACTGTTTATAAAATGTATGTCCATCGACAAAAGCAAATGCCCCACCTTTTTGTGCAAAGCTTATAGAAAGCAGTTGGAACCCATCCTGCATTACTTAGTTAACTAAGTAATTTCATCAGGGAAGCATGTAAGTGCCATGTTAAAACTGAAAATACAGTTTTCAAGCACACATTTCACTTGCCATGCAGAAAATTTGCATGTTGTTGATTAGCACGATGTGCTATACACTAGATGACTTATGTAAGTTAAAGTAAATTTCAAATTTGAAGCTTGAATTTACATTTCAGAATTCCCTTGCAGATACCGAAGCACTTCAATATATAAGTAACGTTTTTCTGAAAATATTTTCAGCAAAGCACCAGTCTTAACAGAAAGTGATCACTAAAGGGCAGAAACACAGATGAACTGAAAATGACTTTCAAATTCTCAGACTATTTCTCCCTGCTGTTTGCTCACCTCTAGTGTTTATATCTTTCAAACAGTTGTAGGTAGTTTTCACGTTCCCTTCTTAGTCATCACTTAGCAAAGCTTCACATATTTAGTTCTTTTGATCTTCCCTCATAAAAACAATCCCTCCAGCTCTGTTATCATTTTTGTTGTTCTTCTCTTACTACCTTCCAAGTTTCCTCTGCATTTTTTACTGCTAGTGCCCAGAGCTGAATATGTCACCAGAATAGTGCCAAGCAAGAACACTACCTCAGTGCTTCCTGGTGTCCTGCCTGCATACAACACAATCAAGTCTCATACATAGGGCAATGTTTGCAACCTGCCCACTTTATCCCCTTGGCCTGTCATGCTACAATGCCAACTCAAATGAGACTTGACATCACTACCATTCCCCCAACACTCTCTCATTCAGTTCTCACCTATGTTCCACTCACCTGATGGGAGTACTTCCCCTTGTCTAGGTACAGTCGGAAAGTAAAACCCTCTGCTAGAACCATGCATAGGATTGTTTTAGGTTCTGACAACCCTGTAGTTACTGCATATATAAAACCTGACCACTTAAAAGCAAGGAAATATGTACCTAGTGACACCAAGGGCCAAGTTGTAATGTGGTGTACACTGGAAGAGCTTGTTTGGTTTCACTGCAGCTGTACCGGTTTACACTAACTGAGAAGCTATTTCCATAAATCTTAGATTGCCCATAGCAGAAACAATCACATTCAGACAAAGTACAAAGAAGGGTGTATTTCACTGTAGCAGCTGTAATCCTGATGCATGAAGCCCCTTCACCTTGATTTCATAATCCAAGTATTTTCTTTGTAGGGATACAGCTATACTGAATGCACAAGCAATTCAATATACCTAACAACTGGTTCTAGAATTCTTTGGTAAAGCATTTACAATTGCTCTCTTGATAAGCAAATTCTAATTTAACAGAAAAGGAATAAAACTCATGGTAAAATTATGGATGTACAGGCCACCTGCATTTGAAACTGATGAATGTGCTTCATTACTACATCTATTAACAGGGTCTGATTTTGACTAGCCTTAATATCCTAGCAAAACGGGATGAAAGGAAGTGGCCTTTTCATGGCATTATAGCAGGAGGAGATGTCAGAAGAAATGCTCAAATGTTCTAATATCCTGAAGGAGAGAAGAAAGCCCTTTTCCCTTCAGATTGACTGTATCGTGCCCTCAGCAACAGGCTACTAGTTCTGTTCTCATGTGCAACTCATTTTCTTTCAGAGCTCAACTTCCTTAAGTAACTGTGTTCTTAACATCCATTCCTGTGCAATGTGGAAAAAGTATGAAAATAAAAGCACACAAACCAGGATTTCTTCAGGATTTTTTCCAAATTCTTCCTGGAGCAACACAACCACGTTTTGCCACATATAGTATGCACAAAGCCCAAAGGCTTTTAGAGTGTATTGAGTATCTTTCTTTGGTGGATTTTAGAGTAAGATTTTGTATTTTAAATTACCAATAAAAGAATCCCATCTCTTCCTGCCCTCTGCACAAGTGTAGATTTTCCTTTAATTTGACACAAATAATATATATGTATTATATTCAAAGAGCATAAAAACTATATTGTTCATGCCCCTTTGCTTCCTTTAGGAGTTTAATTTTTACAAATTGTATTGTTGAAGAAATTAAGTCTCTCTACATAGGCTCTTTAATTCACCTCTCTTGCAGAAAGCAGAGATCCCACTGTCCTCATCTGAGACACATTTGTCCTGCCTCCTCCCTTGTATTAACATGTGTTTGTACAGCTAAGATTGAGGAGCTGACATGGGTTAAAAATGCCAAAAGCCTAGCTTAATGCAAACTGACCACATGCAGGATTACTGTAAGTCCACCTGTACAAAAATACCTGTACATGGCATATGACATGACCCCCACATCAGAGCAGCTGTGAAAGCTGTGAAACCACTAGCAGTGTCAAAGGATTTCCTAAAAACATTCATATCTTAGTATTTTTCTTTGAAAATGTCCCCACTTCTGTAGATAAATGGTGACATGGTTGAGACAGAGTGAGATTGAAAGACAGAAGTTTTTAACTGAAAAACATTGTGCTGTCAAACTAATACCTGCCTGAAACAAAACCTATCCAGTGAGAGATCTAAGAAGCATAATAAATTTAATTCCAAGAATAGGCTAAGAGATGACCTGATCTAATTGTAAGTGGGGGAAAATTTAATAGTGGAAAGTTCTTTAATCTAGCTTTAAAAGGATGTAAGAGAAGACTATTCTTGGTATCCAAAACTAGACAAATTTCACTTAGCAATAAAGACATTTTTAAACAGCAGGAACTGGCCATTGGGACCACTTGTCATGAGGTATGCTGGATATTCTATCACAATGTCTCTAAATCGATGTTGAGAAGCTGCCTACAAAAGCACAAGAGCTACTAGGTGGATTTCAGATTTTAATGCAGTTAGGCCTAGAGCATGAATAGTATGAGTCTGCCTTAAAATCTGTTTAGATTCCTTATGGTTCTTTAAGAGTTGTAGAAAGCAAGACAAGTGTGTACAAAGCATCTGCTTTGGTCTGCTGAAACTGTTCACTAAGACATGTTTGTGCTGTATCTACTATCCAATACTTGTTTGGTCCCAATAAGTTTCAATTAAGAGGAATCATATATGGTTTTTATAAGGCAGTTTCTTATACATTACATTAACCTTGCAACAAAAAACTACTCATTTTCCCCAGAGGACATATGCTTTATCTACCAGGAAGTATAAAGCATATACAAAGAACGTATAAAGGCTAATGGCAACTGTTATGCAGTGTATGAATCATAAAGAGGAAAAGTGGTCATTTAAATCTGTCCATATCTTGAATTCAGTAATCTTTTGGTTGGTTGGATGGGAGGAAAATGAGATTTAATTTTTTAAATATTTCCTTTAGTGTTCTGAAATTTTATTTAACCTTCATAGAGCAAGTTAACATTGAGAACAAATACTATAAATTCATTACATCATGGTTACAAAATGAGTGAAGAGAGCTTTTTGTCAGTCAGTCAATACCAATATGTTTGCCCCACTGTCCAGGTTTGCCTTTTTTACAGTATTCATTTTTAGTATGGGTGCACTGGAAGCCTGAAGTCAAACTGAGAACTGTGATATAACATGCTCATAAAAGAGAGAGGAAAATCCCTGTTCTTCCAGTCCTCACATATTCTGGTTAACCAAACAGCACTCTAGTTTTAACAGATAACACAAATCCATCATTTAATTTCAAGTGAACATAGCCATGTTCCATCAAAAAAGACTCTTTCATAGCATTGGAGAAAATATTTTTCTATTCTTCTTCATTACATGAGAATTCACTACTTTATTGCCTACTGAAGGCTTCCCAAAGACACGCATTGATGTTCTCCAACCCCTCTCTGATCTGCATCAGAGTAGGCTGTTTTTAAAAAGTGATCACCTGTCCTCCTGTGACATCTCTCAAATAATCAGTCTTACCTTCCCACTACAACTTACTTCCCCTTAGCAAGGAAAAGCTATATTGCCTTTCCTCTAAAGGGATCACACCAGCCTTTTCATCCTCCTGGATTCTACCTTTCCATAAGGATGACGCAGGACAAATTATCTTCACCTCATCACTCACCTGGAAGGGCAAAGAACTTAGAAAGAGAAATTGCACATCCACTGAATATTTTTTAGAATTTTCTTTACTCTGAAATTAAACTATTAAATATTCTAGCTGAATTCACCGAGGTGTCTTTTGAAACCTCTTTCTGAAACAACTGATTGTAGGGGCAAAAATCTTGATGACAGTGTTAATTTTTAGGAAGTCCAAGTCATACTTCATTATTTGAAAAGCTACACTAGCACAGCCTTGGGAAAGAGAAGACAGCAACAATCAAAGTAATTTGTGTTATCAGTTTCAAGTACCTTACTGGAGCAGTCTCTGAATCCTGGCAGATGCAGGCTTCCCTAACAGAGCTCCAGCGATGCACACATGAGGGCTGCAGCAAGGCTGGCCCAGATCACAGGTGCAGGACTTGCCAGGTGGCAGCCTCTTGGAAAAGGACTTGCCCAGACTTGAAAGAGAATGTCCCCCTACCCACAAAGAATTGCTGCCTGTGACTGGCCTTGGACCCTGGCCTAGAAGACAGGTTTAAAACAAAGAAGGGAGTCACTAAACTCAAAGAATGAAACATTCTCAATAGAACCACAGTAAAGATTATACAGCAGTTCAAGAAATTGATGCAAGGTTATAGCAGGGGGAAAAGAAAACCCCATAGAGCCTACCAGAGGCAAGGAGTCTTTAGAGACAGGACTTATATAAAAAAAGTACTGAAGAGTGTAAACAGTGAGGAAGGAACTGGGAAACATGAGAAAGAACTAGGGAGAATAAAAAGGAAAATAAATTAAGAAAACATTTAAACTGAATAACTAGAAAAATTTCTCTCACAGCAGAAGGAATTGACCTGTGGAACTGTCATCCCAGAAGTGAACAGGGATAGAAGAAAGCTATGCAAGCAAAGCAAATCAAATAGAAGAAAAAGACTGCAATAACCCAAGAAGCTTTTGCCACCTCTGACTGCTGTGATTCCACAACCTGGAATAGCTAGTAAACTTAGGAGAGGTGTAGCTACTGTCACAAAGTATCCACAGAAAATGGAGGACCAACAGCTCCCCCCAAATCAGTAATACGTTACTGTTAGAAACAGTTTGCCATGCTCACAAGAGATTATAGGTTTCCCCTTTAAGGGACATTTAAGCATGGGACTATTTTTTCTTTCCTAATGACAGGAGAAGGAAGTTAAGGAGGTCAGAGTCCTGTAGACCTCTCTGCACTCCCTATGGTCTAGTTTAGGAGACTTAAAAGGATTCAGATTAACTGGGGTGGCTTTGCCGATTACACACAGAGAGGAAAATGACCCCATGTGGTAAGTGTTTCCAGGACAGCTGTTCTGTTGGTGAAACACTGCTGCATTCCAGAAATAAACTCCGACAGTCAAATTAGCAGCTTGAGTCCTCTCTCACAGAAACGTGCCTTTACTAAAGTTGCAGCAGTTCCCAGATGAATGGGAAACTAGCAGCATAAATTCCTGCTTGGCTCTGCTTTTAAATAGAAAATGGTACAAAAAGATGTTTGTACAATATCAAATCAGTCTTCATAATTGCCCCACATTATTGATGGCCTCAAAACAAAGAAGGATATTAGGAATATTTCTGGCTGGGATGGAGAGCTAAAGCTAGCATGGTTCCCTGACACTCCAGGCCTGTCATGAGTTTTTCAGGTCAGAGGGCTTATCAAAACTTCAGTGTAAAAGATTTTGGGTTGATTCCCATGCATGTCAGTACCTACCAATGCAAAGTACTGAAATATGCAAAAGATTACAATCTACATTTGAAGCAAGATAAGAGGCACTGCTGTCCCTTGACTGGCTTCTTCTAGCTCCCGAAAAGCAATGCAAAGCTGCCCTCTCACCACAGAGGTGAATTCTGGGCCATGAAAGTAAATGTGCTCAGAAGCCCCAAGGCATTCACATTTTACTGAAGACACACATTAAGCAGCAAAACTACATGAGACTACATGAGCTTCCACATTTACACAGGTTTACAATTAAAGGTTTACAGATGGCTGTATTGAGGAAGGCCCATGAAATCCTGGAGGGAAAAAAACCCAAAACACTTAGCTACAGTTTTCAACAGGTAACAGGGCACTTCTTCAGGGCTCTGGGCTCACAGGATACAATAAGCAGGCTCGCACCATATAACCACTGAGTGCAGAAATGTTTGTGGTGGTCCTTCCTGTTTCTCACACTGGACTCTCATCTAAAAAGCAAAATCTCTCATGCTTGTCCAAATGCTTCTCTGTCAGTCAAAACGTGGGAAAATGTTGCCACATGCTGCACTGTGGAAGGAAGGTATTGCAGGCACATCACTCCCTCTCACTCACACATGCGAAAGTTGAAGCCAGAAGCCAACGTTAAAGTTACAAAGGAACAAGTACCAGCATGGCAAAGGCCTTTCTGAGTGTTCTAATGTAGTGACCATTAACTTCACCAAACCTTCATCAGCTAATGCTACAGTAATGCAATGCTCCTCTGTCTCAACATGCCACCAAACTAAAACCCATCTGGTGACCCAATCTTCTTCAGAGCTACACATTGCAGCAGCAAATCGTGTTATACATTGAAACAAACTCCCAGCTGCTGCATAAAGTGGTCTTAAACATAAATACATGAAAGTATCCTCCAACCTATTGCCTCTTTCCCTTTGTGCCTAATTTCTGCCCTGAAAATTCTACCACAAGAACCACTCCGTCAGCGGGAAGGAACACAGTATCGTTCAGAAAGGGTAAATTCAGGGAGCATCATTTCTGCCTAGCTCAGTCTTGCTCCATGGCTGCAGTCTTGTCTTCACTGCTACTTTCAAGGTGGCATAGCTTATCTATCCTAGGGACTTTCACAGCTTTAGAAAAACTACCCATAACAATAGAAAAACATTCAGGATAAGCAAGATTGGGTACCCCAAAATACAGATACTACATGTTTGTAACAGAGTATCACGTAAACAACTAACTGCGAAGAGTGACTGAGAAGTGCAACTGGATCCAGTTGCGAGAAAGTTATGGGAACAGCTATGTTAGGTGAAGTTATCACCTAGTCTCATATTCTATCTCTGATATCAAACACTAACCTGTGCTCAGGGAAAGACTATAAGAAACATGTTTTCCCTGCTCTTCACCTTGCTGCACCTTTGCAGACCTCACAATCAGTATCTTGGAAGCCTGTGGCTTAGACAGCCCTCTAGACTACAACCTGTACTTGCTGCTGAGAAGTCCACATGTCCCATAAATTCCTTTTTGAGGGTATCTTTTTGAATCCATCCATAACTTTGCCACTGAATGATTTAGAATAAATCCCAGATTAATTTTATGTGAAATGATACCTAATTTGTTTTATATAAAGCACTTTTTTAAATGAGAAAAAAATAACTACAGTATTGAAAAAATAAGAAAAACACACATGCAAATCTAAAGATACTGAAAACATGTAGCAGAGCTGTCTTCCTAGCTAAGAAAGTGGCGGTGTTAATTTTGCAAAGCAAAGAATTAGGCAGGTTTTACACAGGAATATAAAGACCTTTTTGGTATCTTCTAGTACAGTGTGCATCAAGTAAAGCCACCTGTACTCCAAAAGAGCCACATTTTCAGCAGTACATTACCACTAATTCCTATCTTGGCTACCCTCATCTTTCTTCTAGCCACAGACTTCATGACTGACTTTACCCCCTGGTAGTCTCTTATCTTGAATCACATTGGAAGCTTTTTCAGACAGAAGCTGTCTCATGGCTAAACACAGCAGCCCAGCAATAGCGGCAAGTACAGTGTCATGATACAAACAACAAGAACAAAATGGAAGCAAAAGACAAAGCTGCCAGTAAAACTCATAACTATAGTCTGAGAACTAGTTAAGAAGAAGTAGAACAGTCACAGCATGAGATTTATTAAGTAGCAAATGATAATTTCACATTACATAATATATAATTTTGCATACTATATTAAATTCAGTATTGTGAGTCTCGAATGTTCAACCACTGATCAAGTCCCAAAATAAACATAATTATATATTCTAGTATGCATTGGTGGTTATTCATATCACTCCCTATTTTTTTTCAGGGGAAAAAAAAGATAGTTGGCATTAGTTTTCAGTTGTTTCCTGAAACCCTATGGTCTAGCCACTTTTTTTCTCTTAAAACAATATTGCAATTTTTCTCATCATTTCCTTTAACATGGTGGAGATGTAAGGTCAAACATCGAGTGTGGCAATGAATTTGTTGGCAACATCAAAGAGGATAAAGTATAGAAATGATATGTAGGGTATTTAAATGGCTCTGTATGTTATTTGCGTATCTCTATATAAGCTGGCCTAAGTTAATAAAAAAGCATTTCACAATAGCCTTTTGGCCCTCCTAGCTTTGTGCGAGATTTTGCAATACCCTCCAAAATGGTCCCAAGCTTTCCTGGCCTACTGACCTGGCTATGGGAAGCTGCAGAGATCTGCCTGAGATTCCACAAAACACAACAACACATCCAGAAAGAGAAATGGTGTGAAGCATGTTCAAATACAAAGCAGAGAAAAAAGAGTTAGGGAGCACCATGAGCAAGCTGCTTATTTATCTCTACAAGTGAGAGTCCAAATCTTGCACTTATCAGCAGTGGTCCAGCTAATGGTGTAAGCCAAGCCCAGTTCATCACCTGCTTGCAGATGGTGCCTCAGGGCCAAGAGTGTGAGAGGGTTTCCCCCAGCCTACTGTGCTACAAGGACAACAGAGAGCCAGAAACAGTCAGGGCCTTCACCTCTTGTAGGCCCATAGTTGCAGAAGCACCCAACAGATCTTCAGGGTTGACATTCTGTGTTGCTGTGCTTTTGAATATGTTTCATGCATTTATAGGGGCAGTGCAGCTGAGCAGACAAAAAGCACTGCTCTCCTCCAGCAGCTCCTGCAGCAGGTGGGTGTTTCTCCTGCTGCCACCCTGAGGCCAGAAATACACACCTGACTTCTCAGGCCAGGTTTGACGCTATAGTGCAAAGAAGGTGGGATATTTTATCATCCACTACTGATCAGCCCATGCAGGTGGCTAGGAGTTAGCATTGGGATCACAAGACCAAAAGCACTCAACAACCCTCTTTCAGCTTATAAGCAAGACCAACTGAGGAGTGACCGTCAATTGGCCCAGAAAGATGAAGGGAGGGAAATTGTGGGAGAGATGGATATCCCGTGACATGGTAGCCTGAGACTTCATAGAATGCTACAGACCAAGACACTGCCAGCAAAGACTCAGTACAGCAACTCACAAACTACCATTTGCAGCCAATCTCCATTATGTACTATAAAGTAACAACACTACCTCTGTTCGTCCACCTTTCCCTGGGAGCAGACAGACAAGTCGTAAACTTAACACGTCTAGCATGGGGTTTTTCTGGAAGGAGTTAGCAACAGAGCAATTCTTCCTTTGCACTATCCTAGATAAACAGAGGATGTTGCTGGTACAAAGTGCCTCAAAGTGGCAGGGACAGCATTATCACTTCAGTGCTGTTTCCTGAAGGATCAATAAGCCAAGACAATCAATTCTTCTGGCTAGTCCTTATTCCCCATGAGAAGCTGTGGCTCTCATCCCCCATCATTTAACCCTTCACAAACACAGCAGCAGCCCCATTAATTCTGTCCTCCTTAAACACACATTCCACAAGCCCATGTGCCAGGAGAGATTACAGAGCTAGAAGTAATGTATCCAGGTGAACACAATATTGCCAAGCAGTGTGACCCAGTACTTCAGCACAGTAATAACATGTCTATATATACTGCTCTTGGAGCACTTGGAGGCATCCTTGCATCTGATTTCTTGGTACAGGACAGAGGGTCCCAAAGAAACCGTAGCTCTCTATCCCCCACTACTTCTCTGTGCAGAGAATACAAGACAGTCCCAGAGCACTGGCTGACACTCACAAAAGGGGAAGCATAGGCAGTAGATGGCATGAACAGTCATTACAGAGAGTCACAAGAGTAGAACCTAGTTTAGAGACCACAAAACTGAAGTTTAATCCTATGTAGCAGAAAGACAGTAAGAGAAGTAGGGACAAAGCTCAGGAAGAATGAATGGATCATGGGATTATTTGCAATGTAAGAAAGGGAACAGAGGTTACCAGAGGCAGACGACTGTACTCAGAGCTTGCAATAGGATGAAGAGTTTTACTGTGGTCATGCAGTTCTCTATAGACCATGGAGAACAGTGCAAGAAGGAACCCCATTTAAAATGGGAAACCACAGCTCACTGGGAAGGGACTCAACTTAGACTGAACAGCGAGTCTGCGTTAGAGCTATAATAAAAGAACAACAGTGAAACAAACAACTCAGTGTAAAGATTGGCCATGAACAAATTTAACCTGTACACAGAAGTTTCCACCTAAAAAAAAGTGGGATTGGGATAGGCTCCTAGAATGACTTTTAAGTGAAACATTAGAGAGGATGCTTATGCAAGTAATCCTTTGCTAGCCAATTTTTCATACAGAAAATCCTTGCTCCCTCTCCCATGCAAAGACAGTATTTGCCAATGGCTATAAACTGAGTGCTGCCACACTCTCAGTGCTACAGACTGTGGGTTCAAAAATATGACTGAGAAAATCCTATTCACGTGAGCTCTTCACCAATCTACATTAGTTCACATCACGAACACAGAAATGTTGAAATCCCTCGTGCTAGGCCATGGGGACATGATGCAACAGGGAAGAACTTCTTGTTTAAAGGGAAGCAGTAGAAAAAGCTGCCAATGAGAGTAACTGCAATTATAAAAAGTCCAGGGGGGCTGTGGGAAAAGAAAGGCCTGAGGATGAATAACACAGAAAAAAAGAAGCAGCAGCAGCTAAAAAAAAAAAAAAAAAAGAAAGCTGCCTGGCAAGTCTGGTGATAGACATACCCTCTCTGCTCACCCAGAAAGTCACCCTCTAGGTCCTGTGAGCTTTAGAGGGATGTCAATTAAATGCCTATATTTTAGTACACAGCCACCAATCATTGGCACAGGCCTACTACAAAGAGGTGATCACAGGAGGCTGGGTTAAACGAGAACTTGTGGAATATATTTCCTGCTGATCCAGCAAACACAATTATGAAGAGAAAGAGAATCCACTCTGAGAGTAGTGTGAAACTCTTGTGAGCAGGATCATTCACACCTCACATGGTTGAGCGAAAGGAAAGGGCAGCAACTCCTTAATGAATAAAAATAGCCATTTATGCTTTCCTGTCATACATGCTGGACATATGTTTTCTAGTATCTAAATGGCAAGATTTAGTTGCAAGATTTATCCCATTAGAAAAGGTAATTTCCCCTAAAGATGCAGCCCTTTTTCTGGAGACTTTCAAGAGTCTTGAGACTTTAAAACTGTCATTACTTCATGTCAACTAAACTGTGGGTTTTAAAACTTTAGAGCTGCAGTATTTCCTTTCCTGAAATTCCTACACTACTATATTTTTGAGTACTTGTGGCATGCAAGAACACAATAGCTTTCTATGTAGCTTGTGGGAAAGTTAAAGATCAGTTTTCATTCCCCAGTTCTTCGTACACTGTATATATGCAAGGCAAAGCTGTACCGAAATTCTGGTATCTTCAGGGTAAACAGCAGCAGGTCATTCATAGGATTCAGCATAGCACTGAAAAGAATGAAAAGAAGTGAAGGAAGTATATTTTGCCTGAAAGGTCAACAGGGGAGATCTAAGTACAAACTGCTAGGTCATGGCCACAGCAGAACAGTGCAGGAGAAGAAAAGGCTGAGGCAAACAAAAACTGGGATGGGAAGGAAAGGAAGGCAGGAAAAAAATATATATAGTTTTCAGCTCAGCCACAGAAAGCTCCTGTCTCAAAGTGATCTGCTGTAGGTACCAGTTATTAGAGGGAAAGAACACAATTATTGTGTATTTCAAATGCATTTAATAAAGTACACTTTAGCTGATGGTACTCTCCTTAGCAGGTCCAGGCACAGAGCACAAAGAGAACGGGGCCTCAGGCATTCACATCAGGTCACAGTTTTAAATAATTTTAAAACTAGGGCAAGGTGCCAATTCTTACCTCAAGGTGCTACATCCAGATAGACATGTCAGCAAAAACAAAAAGTTTGGTATTTACAGAATGACCATTGATACACATAGCTCCAGAATGAAACAGTAAATTACTTTTTTAGCCAGAATTTACAACTTTTGAGTAATAAACCTGGAGCTTCATCTCCAAAGAGTCAACAAGACTAAATTCAGACCTAGTATATGAGACAACACCATTGAATGTTACCTGAGAATTACATTAGACTTCTATCTGCTTGTCATGCCAAAATCAGAAAACCTTATTGGTGGCTTGTACAAAATGTACTAAAACCCCCTAAAACCAAACAAACAACCCCCCAAACAAACAACAGCAACAAATAAAGTGTGTTTCCAGCACAACCCCATCTTGTTTTCAAGCTATGTACCTATGTCAGTGATTTGCAGTTTTTCCCATGGACAAATCAGCCACTTGGGATTTATATAAGGTTGCTTTCTGTAGATCTTGGAGTTATTTTGATGGCAGTTATATATCATTTTACAGACAGGAAAACTGAGGAACACAAATATATGACTTGGCCATGTCTCAGAAGACAGCACTTTTCTATCTCCATTCCTTTCCAGGACCTCTCTTCAGAAGAGAGGCAGGATCATAGCACAGTCTTGATTTTGTGCAGTTCACCTACTGCAGACAGATTTTCTGAGCTCCAGCTTAGGGCAAAAGAGTCTACAGCTGGCTAGTTCACAACACACCAGCCCTTAGCAACACAGAAGTCCTCAGCTTGTTGCAGGCAGGCAGGCCTGCTCTTTTTCAGCAACAGCATGATCTACCTAAGCTCTCCACGCATGTATGATGAACTCATCACAAAAGCAATCAAGCATTAATTTGGTCAATCATTCCTGTCACAGAGAATCCAGTTCTCCAACTATATGATTTTATGCAAGACTCCAGCTAAACTGAAGGACAGAAAAAATACCTCAGAGAATACCAGTTTACAGAACAGAGGTAAAACAATTTAGATATTGACCTTTCCATACTTCTTTCTTTTTTTTCTTTTTTTCTTTTTTTTTTTTTTTAAGAAAAGGTTAACCAAGAGTTAAGTAGAACCAAAAATAAAAAGCATTAAAAAATTAAATCGTGTATCTTCCAGGCATTATTAATAAAAAGAGATCCCACCCTCCAATCCTTCTCATTTAGAAGAGTATTTATTTGGAGTTTCTATTAGGCTGCTGCATGCACTGCGTGCATCCTGCTTCACTGAAGAAGAGCCTTTTTGAAGCATCACTTGACTTTGTTTTAAATATCTTGCTACAGTTTCCATTTTAGCTCTGTGAGATGATTATTTTCTCTCAAACTGAAGTTATACAGCAGTTGAAAATGCTGATGGCTTAACTGGTTTCCTTTTTTTTTTTTTTTTCCCCTCTCCACAGCAGCCCTGAGGGGGTTTAACTCTTTCTGCAGCACTGAAATCCTGCTTTTGGAGTTCAATGTTTAACTCTCGCTGGGAGACTCATAAATATTCGGAGTCACTCTCTCCCTCTCTGTTTGATTAGGAAATGAGCCTTTAACTCAATGTAATCCCCAAGCCATTAACAAAAAAGCCCTCAACAGCTCCACTATTAGAATTTCACTCCTAACCCACAGAGGATTGAATTAGATTAACATAACTACCCGCAATCTGAGTTTATTTTCTGTGCCAGATAGAAATGTGTCTTCAGGAAAGGAAAAGAAGAGAGCTGGAGAGCAAGCATAGCATAATGAAATGTAAAAATAGAGAGATGAGGAATAAATGGACAGATGTACAGGTGAAGTGATAAAAAAAGGTAAGAGAGAGAGATAGCTACATAGTCTTTAATAACTGGCTGCTGGCTTTGGGGGGTTTATTCAGAAGGCCCCTCAAAACACAGAATTGTTTTTTAAGAAGAGTATTTTTATCCTGCTGGTGTTTACTTCATATTCTCAGGGATTTACAGTGAGACACCTGAGCATGCTGTACTCCAGACACCTGTGCAGCAGATTTGGCACAGGTTTTATTTATAATTCCCAAGAGATGTCATACTCAGCAATGAAAGGAGAGGCGTGGAAAAGAGAACCTGCATGTCAATCATTACTTTGCAGTCAAAGAAATAAATAAACTAGGATGAAACAAAAGATGTTTGTTTTTTTAAGGAATGAAAAAAAAAAATCATGCAACAGCATGTGTTCAGTAACACAGTTTGGAGGCTGATAGGGTGTTTAGTCCACAAAATGTGAATCATTAGTGAAGCAGAAACTAAATAACACTTTCTACCACATAATGCATCAGTCTTACTTCTAACCACAGGTAACTCCCTCCCTCCCTCCAAATAAGTGGTCCTATAAGCCATTGATTGGCATGCCACAGGACAGTTGGTGCTTGGTTATTATTTTTTCCAGTGTAGTAATAAAAAGATATGGCAGGGCAAAAGACCCCCATGCAGTTGAAAGGGAAGGATAAAGTCCAGCAATTATGTGGACACAGCTACTGAATCGTCCAAACAAATTCTTAAGACTGAATCCTTTATAGCCTTATACTTGGAGGACTTCTTTGGGAATGATTAGATTTCTGCAAAAATGTATGGTAAGTGGGGAGGTTTTTTGCAGTAGTTCCCAAGCATAGTCATGCTGATATTTCTTTGTGTGTAGAGAAGAAACTGATTCAATTTGTATTTTTTCAGTGATGTCTCTCAGTTTTCAATTTTTAGGGGGATCTCAGACTAGCTATATGATAGATTGTTTGTTAGTTACAAAGTCAGCAATTTTATTCCTTTAATGCCTCTCAGAAAAATCTGCTCTCCCTTTATTACATAATAACATTGCATTATCAGAGAAAAATAAATCTAATATCATAGCAAAACAAACAAAAAAGGGACTTAAATAATTTCAATACATTCATTTTTAAGTCAAATAAAAAGCCTTAATAATCAAAATAAAGTTTCATGTGATAAGAATGATCAGTCTCACAGTTTTGTTTTATTTGGGGGAGGGAAGCTTCATAGCAAGCGATGTGTTGTAATGATCTTTTGGGGCATTATTTGGGTATGTTAATTGGGTGTGTTAATTCACCTTGTTTATCCACATTGCCTTCCTTATACAGGAATTCTAGCTGAACAGTACTGAACAGCTGATACAGTACTCATATCAATGGTTAAAAACTTAGAAAGTATTAATTTGTGGTCAGTACAGAACTTAACCTAAATGCTTTGAGCATTACAAAATGTACATCAAAGGAATGCAAAATAAAGGAATAAAGAACAAGCCTATTTGTCACCTTTCTACAGTCAGTCCAAGCAATTCATCTATTGTGTTTTTCTCAGGACTTGATATTTTAACTGTGAGACAGCTCTGGTTTTCTTATTCTATTTTTATTAGACACCCGTTGCTCCAAATTATTATAAGTTTAGCTTCATTTTATTTGTTGTTACTTTGGTAAATTGGCAGGGGAGAAATTTTTTTGAACATATATTTAATTAGAAATTTATACTAAAAATCTTAACATACCAAAATGAAAAATTTTAATATTTATGGTTTTTGGGGTAGACGTAACACAGGAAATCAAGGTCATTTTTCTGTATTTAAAAATAAACCCCTTACATTTTGTAAAAGATGTAACACAAACATCTGAGGCAAAAATATGAAAGAAGAAAAAAGCTCTTTTATTTTGAAAAAAATATTATACTAAAAGCTATTAAAAACACAATTGCTGACTAATTATTTTCTCTCTCTCTTCATATTTGTGTTAACAAAAATACTCTAAAAATATATCATTGTTCAAACATTTTGCATCTTGGCTGCTTTAAAGCAAACACCTCGCTAACAATGAGAGAGTAAGTTCCTTCTTTGATTGTCACTGTGCCGACTTTGCAAAGACTTGCACCCCTCTTTTGTCATTGAAGAGACTTCAGTTGCTTTGGGACTTTTAAAATTAAAGAAACATCAACTGCTCAATGATAAATGCCTTCAGTAAAAGCAAAATTTCATTTCATCTCCCTGATAAGAGAAGATTTGATATGAAGCTGGGGGGGTGGGTTTTTTTCTAACAGAGGAAAGGGTGTCACTTGATTCTTTTAAGACAGGACTGCTGAAGTTTCCAGGTTTGCCTTTACCAGCCTGGGATAAATAGCACCTGTCCTTGGTAAGCCCTTAAGCAGAGTTATGTTATACATTGACCTTTTTGGAATGCCAGCAAACCTGATCGTTTCTATTCCCAAAACAAAACTGTTCCACTCAAACTTTCATTTGCTTATTTCCAGAGGAAAAAACCACACTCAAATAGTGAAACCGCCTGATTTCTACGAAGTTCTGAACCAACTCCTCTCCTTGTGGGTCACACTGACCTTCCTTTGACAGTGTGAAAATAGAAAAAAAAATATTACCTTTAACTATATCAAGATGCTGCCATAATTTTTAGACCAGATAAAAGGGTTGATGCAGAGCAACATTTGGATCCAAGAAAAACCCCACCACAAACCAAAAAACAAGCCCATAAATGCAATAAAAGGTAGAAGTTCACTACTTACATGCTGCGGGCTGAGAGATGAGGCTCGAGGCTGGAGTAGAATTTCCCTTGCCCTCAGGTGTTTCTAATTGCTGATTAAATATCTTTTGGTTCTGCCTGCACCAGCCGACAGTCCCCTCTGCGTCTCTGCCTCTCTTTGTGACTAGGACACAGTACTCCGAGTCCCAACCTATAAATAGATCCCAGCTCTGTGATTGATATAACAGGCAGCTGACAAAAAAAAAAAAAAAAAAAAAAAAAAAAAAAAAAAAAAAAAAGAGAGAGGGAGAAAGGAAAAAAAAAAAAAAAAGAAAAGAAAAAAAATAACCAGGTCTTAAGCAAGGCAGGAAAAGCTGGGCTTTTAACTCTGCATTGTGCCCAGGGAGGAGTCCCCCACAGTCACCCGTGGGCATCAGAAAGAGAAAGTGCAAGGCAATTACTTTCCCAGCAGCATTACAGCAACTTGAGGCATGTAAAGCGTATGAACAAAATTCAATGCATAAAGGAGAGGGAAAGCACAACTAGCAGACTGCATCCAACTCTTTTGCAATTTAACAAAAATAAATGCCATTGTAAAAACAAGTTGGAAATTCTGACAGAACGAGAGAGGAGTTCAGAGATGAGTTCCAGGGCTTGATCCAGGCATGCTTGTATTTCTGCTGCAGAATAGACTAGGGGGTAGGTTGGTAATTTAACAGCTTGTCAGTCTACTTAGGGTCTCTGCCTACAAGCACAATTTGATGCAAACAAAACTCAGGGCAGTGATAGTACCTCCCCTCTTGACTCAGCAGAAGTAACTTAGCACTCTAGGACCTGAACCCTCATTCCTGCTTCTGTCCTTGGCTGCCAGGAGAAAATGACGAGTTACAGATATCAGCAAAGCTCTTTCACAGACAGAAGCTGAGCTGGGAGCCCACCATCTGGGCAATGACTTGAGAGAACACATCACAAATGCTTCTACCATGGTTCCCATTAAGAGATGTAGGGGTAATGGTCCTGGATTTTCCCATATTTAATCCCTACAGGTTCTCCTGTTAGAGCCACAGTCAAGCAAGCCCAATAACATTTCCAGCCTGCAGCTCATTCTCCAAGCCTGCATCAGCTTCTAGATATTCATGATCTCCAGTAGAACCTCAATGACTAGGCAGTTTCATAGCAAAAGGACTCAAAGGCAAGGCAGCTTCTGATGAATACCAGGGGAAGGGTGGGGAAGAAGAGGGAGAACAGTAGGCAGAGAGAGGCAAAACAGCTTTTACTACACTGCTACCTTTGGCACTATCTCCTACAATCAACCCTAAGACCATGCCCAGCTCTGCTAGCACAATTATTAGTGCAGACAGAGTACCATATCTACCAACCTTCTTTTCAACATACAGCTAGGCTTGCTAGAGCTGAGATGGTAAAGAAACAGTGAACTTATAAAGAGGAGGATAAAATCCTTAGGCATCAAGCCCATGTTGAACTCCATGGTTCTTTGGCTCAGTGGCTAACAGTACCTGAATTATTTAAGCTAGTTTAGGCATGTCTACACCACACTGCAGCTGCTGCTGTTGCTGGAGTAAAGAAAGTTAGTTCAACAAAAGCAGCTATCCCAAAGCAAGGCAAGGACCCATCACATCATAGCCAAGGTCTCAGTTCAAGTGCAGCTATTGATTATGTAGCAAGAAAAAGTAATTTCCTCTTTTTGAGCCAAATCCTGCTGCATGCTTAATTCACCTCTTGGCAACATATTTTGTGTCTAAGCTGTTAGGATTCAGTCAATGAGTTTTTTAAAAAAATGTCCTTTTTGCAGGACAGGGGCCTGAGAAGCACTGGGCAAAGACTCATGATGTTTAGTTATTTTCCTCAGTTGAGCTACTGCCCTATGTGGTCTGGCTTGTCACTTTACTATGTCTGCATATCCCCCAGCTTTAAAAAAACCATGAGATAACAATACTTAACTCTGTGCTTTAAAGCATTTTGATATCTACAGATGAAGACCTACAAACAAAGAGGGAGAAAATAGAAAAGTATCTGACACTTTGAGCTCCAGTGTGGAAACACACCCTCAATTGTCTGCTGGATTCTGGTCTTTCACCTGGTTGAATCAGATTTCAGATCAAAATTACCTGACAAAGAAAATATTTATTTCTGTCCTCTCATTTGGGCTGACTAATACGAGATACTTTGGTCTTTATATTGAGAGTTGTAAAACATTTTACATTTTCCATTGCCATCAGAAGGAATCTTAGATGCTCAGTACACAGAATAATCAGGCTGAGACATAGTAGAACAAGGTCCCAAAACATGGGCACCTAAATCCAAATCTTTTTAAAAACTCAGCTTTAACAAAGGGTAGTCACATAGATCCTGAAAGTGTTACCACTTTCAGGCTGCTCTTTGCTGTCACATCTAAAGTTCTTCAAATAGCACTCTGTCAAGCTTTGTGTTTTATAGAAAAGGATCATCCCTACCCCATTACATTGTTATAGGCCAAAGTGATGCCACTGTGGGAAAGCCCACGATGTTGTCTAAATCACAGGGAGGTAGCTGGAAAGTTCTATTCAGTTCTTAGGTTCATGTCCAGTGCTCATCCCATGTCCATACAGTAGAGCAAGACCTGGGCATACACTAGACCCCCATTCTTCCACCTTCTGCATAGAGAATGAAGGAATGAGGACTTTACAGCATGCCACAGTTAGCTAGTGTGAATGAACCTTGAATGGAGCCAGCATTCCTCCATCATTCCTCTCTGCCTTTAGACAGCAGGATGTATGACTTTAACTGCTCCCCAGTGGGGTACCCAGCGATCCAGAGAAGATCTGCTTTAGATAAAACTTCAAACACAAGATCCCTACCCCCACTGCCAGCACCCTTGTGCACAAACAACATATAATTCCAGACTCCAGACTCAGGGTGAGGCAGGGAAAGAATCCAACAGCAGAGGCCATAAGACTGAATGCCCACTCAAAACAATGCAAAAAGAAAGCCGGAAGGTTTCAAAAGCACCCTCAGATACATTAGAAATAAAAAATGGGGGGAAAAAATCAACGTTAGTGACTTGTAGAGTCTATAAAGGCTCAAATCTTTCTTTGAGGCACAAAAGTACAAGACATTTTAAAGTGCAAGTGCACTTTTACAGTATTTTCTACTTGTTGTTTGGGAAGGTATTTTTTAAATGCTTCTTGGTGGGGCCATTTTCACCATATACCTGTATTTCAGTCTCAGATTCTCAAATCTATGGCGGAGGTAAAATCTCAGAACTTAATTTTCTTCAAACACAGTTTGAGCATTGCACATATAAATGTGGGCAGAATTCACCCAGGTGAATACAAGCTATTATAGAGGAATGTCAAATATACTTTTGTTTTAGTGACAAAGAAACCCAAATATTCACAGATACCTTTCTTATATAGGGACAAATCAAAAAAAGTTGAAGCCTGAAAATACTGATCCAATCAATAGAGTCTTCCAGTTCCCTGAACCCACACATTAAACCACACAGATAATCATTATCCCTTCTCCTGTGAGCCTCAAGGTGCTTTGGTGCACATCTGATTTACGTGCTATAAGTTTAGAGCTCAGAATCACTGATGCTTTTAGATCAGGAAATACAGGTAGGAATATAAGTATTAAAAGATAAACTGAAAGTCAGCTCTGCAGTTTCCAAGGCTAGCCACAAACTATGAAGAATAATTGTAACACATAACAAAATATTTCTTCATCAGAGTCACACTACTTTGAAAGAGCCTCACAAACATAACATTTCTGAATAGCTGCATTAGGCTCTCTTGCTTTAGTGAGGTGTGAATTGCACAGGTTTCAAACAGGGACTACTTAAAGACCAAAAAAGATACTATAAAATGATAAATTTTTTTTACATAAAAGAAATTAACATCAAAAAAATGCTTCCTTGAGCCTGTGAAAATGACAAAATAAGACCTAAAAGATAAAAGAATGAAAAAGTTCAAGTAGCAACTCTCTTCTGGATGCTTGGCACACATAATACACCTATCAGTTCTGAGTTAATAGGTAGTTAAATATACTATGCATTTTGATACAAAGCAGATACTCTGAAAAATAGTATGTTCAAGAGCGAAATGCTGATATTATTGCTAGGAGTTTAGCTGTTCTATTTCCTTACTTAATTTTAATGCAGCAAACTTCATATTGTTTCAACATTCTTTTTCTGTGCTACCAATATCCACAGCTGGACTTTTTTTTGCACACACTGAAGTCAAAGTTCATATGTTTGCATCTAGTTCTTTCATGTACCCTCCAGGATGGTGCATGCCATGTTGCCATGTCAAGTCTCTGCCATCAGCAGGGGAAGTTACACTGCTTGGTTAATACTCTTGTAAACTTTGCTCCTTCTTTAGCTCCTATATATCTTGCTATTTTTCAGGAATGTAAAAATGGCTAAGATTTTAACAGAAGTCCCCTAGCAGATTTAGCTATTCTAGCTAAAGATGTCACCACTGTCCAGCTGCCTGCCAGCTGAAGATTAGGACTGTAACAGCTCTTTGGCAGAGGAAAACCTGCAAACCTTCTAAACAGCTACAAGTAAAACACGTCAGGCTAGGACTAAAGAACTTTCTTAGTTTAGGCAGTACCCAAATATATTATTTCATTTTCAGGGATGCAGACAGAGTAAAGTCTACACCAGGCATAGCTATTTGTTGAATTAGATTGTGGAGAGGCACCATCTGTGGCTGCTCAAGCAGAGGTTATGCCATTGCCTTTAAGAAGAACAAGAGCAAGCACAGAGGAATGCTCCTCTCCCTTGTTTTGCTGAGTCCACCAGTAATAACAATGTACTAATGAAAAATAGCTTGGCTTGAGCAACAAAAAAACATACCAGAGTGCATTCAAAGACTATCCAGAGCAAACACATACAGTTCAACATGTACACACAGAAATAAAATCTGATTTAACTAAAGCCTGCAAGCACTAGGACAATCATATGCTACATTACATTTAAACACACTACCTTTTGTCAGTTTATCACAGACACTATGATAACACACTGCCTTCTACCTTTGCCTCATTTAGATCCCTCCTAAACTTTCACTACTACTGCACAGTCTTTGCCTAAAAGGGCTTGTGTGTTAACATCCAGCAAAAAAATCAAAAAAACGAGAAAAAGATTTCTTGGGCGTACTCCTGCCTAAATTATGTAACCACGATATTCACTCACTGGAAAGCACCATCACCTCCTTCAAACTGCATGCTGCAATGAATTTCTCCGATGCTGGGCTGTCAATTCCATCACTCGGGCAAGCACGTTCTAAACTTTCAGTTTGCTGTGGATGCTTTGCAGAAACTCCTCGTGTTGTTATTGTTCAGAACCTTGTTTAGCACCAGCAAGTCCACACCTGTGCTGGCAGGGCATTAGCTGTGCACTCAGACAAATCTCAAAGCAGCCCGGCAGCCTACTAAGGTCGGCTTCAGGCAAGAGATACTGTTTCATGTTCTCAGTGACCTTGGCCGTGGTGGGGAAGGAAAGGAAGCATGTTAAGCTGTCATAATAGAGCTGGTAGCAATTTTGATAGCAGGAGAAGGAGGAAAGAGTGAGATTTAAGCCAGTTCTGGTGCCAGATCAAATAGAGACCAGGATTGCCAGAAAGAGCTTCCCCTTGGGTTTTTGTTTTTAATTCATATTCCTTCAGACAACTTCTACAGAACCCAAACAACTACGTTATAACCACAGACAGGCCTAACCATGATGTCTGGCTCCAGATCTAAACTCCTTACAGCCACACTGTTAGCTCAGCTCCCCACAAAAATCATCACCATTTTCCAAATATGTGTGTCAGGGGGGCTATTAGTGCTCTTTCTTCTCTCCAGGGAAAGGCTCCATGCTCTTTTTGTGTCTTGCTCGATTAAAAGATACATTTTAAAAAATAAAAATGAAGGAAAATAACTGATTAAGAACCTCAAAGGAAGTGGATGTTCTGTCTGCAGGCACCCGACGAGGAATAAGCTTTTCCAGCAGAAGCCCTCTGCGTGCAAGCTGTGCGACGTGCCACATAAGTTCCGCAGCTTCTAAAGAGAGGAAAGATCCGTTCTGCAGTGGGTCTCTTATGAGCCCCTCCAAAGCAACACCATCGATCTCAGTCCTGCCTCATCTCCTAGCCACGTTAATTGTGTCTGCAACAGCCCTCAGCCCTGCCCTGGGATTTGGATTCTCACTGGTCTGAAGGAGAAGGTATAGCTCTTACCCTTGTCAAAATACCATCACCCAAATATCACTCAGAGTATCCCCATCAGGCGTCTGTGTCCAGGTGCTGGCTGGGGGGTGGCCGGGGCTGCCCCGCGCTGGACACAGACTGTTCCAGAAGCTTCCAATCAACCCACCACAGGGCACCTTGGCCAAGATGGTAGTAGGTGGTGCCTGGGGAGAATGTGTTTAATAAAGGGCAGAAAACACTGCAGGAGGTGACGAATGAGAAATGGCTCCACAAACACCCAGGTCAGAGAAGAAGGAGGGGAGGAAGCACTCCAGGTGCCGGAACAGACAGGCCCCTGCAGCCCTGCCAAGACCATGGTGCAGCAGGTGAATATTTCCTGTAGGAATGGTAGCTTGCAGCTGGCTAAGATAAGCCCACCACAATGTCTCACAACAGACAGAAAAAATCTGCTTTTTTTTGCACCTGAGACCTAGGCAAGCAAGTGCTCCTGGCCAGGTGATCTCTGGCTGATGTTGCCAGGGCTCCTGTGCCAGGCTGGATATGCCACAGGAACAGGTAGAAAGAATACAGGCCACCTAAAATAACCCTGAACAGCACTAGTAACTGGCTTGATGCTATGGGAGAGACTATTCTCCCCCACAGATCACACCAAAACCCTACCTACAACTCCTGACTGATGATGAAATTAAACCATTGTGTTTGGGAGGTACTTAAGGGCACACATGACTTTCACAGACACAGCAATGTGTATGCAGATGCCTGCCTCAATTTCCTCGCTGGCAATGAAGTTCTGCCACCATAATATCACTCCCTCACTGTAAGTCAAATATGAAATGGCAAGCTAAGCATTACCCTCACAGAAGTTTCTGTAGCACATAAAGCTACAACAAGGTTCACTTGCACCCCTAGGGGAACTGGAATCTGCATTTCCAGCTAAAGCCTCTCAGCTCTGTGCCATCTAAAACCACTTCTGAATCCACTCTATCATTACAGGCCCTTGGCAGAGAGCTGTTAGCCCTAGTAATGTGTTAATACTGAGCACAGACCCAGGTAGTATCCCTCTCTCCATTGTCTCTCTTTCTTTAGGCTAACCATAGCAAGTTCTGCTGAACTTTGGCTCAGCTTCATCTTAGCAATAAGTGAGGTGGTTTCCCCCTCTTCAATGCAATTCTGTTACAGTCTCCTTTGCCTCCTCACTTCATCAGCTCAAGTCCTTCTTCATCTCAGCATTGCCAGTCACCTATGAAAGCTCTTCTGACCAGGAAAATTCCTACCCTGCAGCCTGGAGTGCCTTAAAACTCAGAGCATTTCCTCTTCAAGACAGTGGAGAGGGAAAAGACAATGGAGACAGTGGAAAAAGGGCAATAGCCTTTTCTCTCAAAGTAGTTAACCATATATGCAATAAAAAAGAGTTTCACAAAATGGTTTAGTGATCCCTTCCTCTGCTCTCCAGGCAGTCAGAAACTCAGTTCCTCAGCACTAAGCTCATCCCAGATGGAGGAGCAAGGCTACAGCATACGGAGAGTGGACAAGCTGCAGGAGAAGTTTGTGCAGCTGCAGAGCTTTAGTGCTTGATTCAGTCACTCAGAATTTGGTCTGAGGATGCTTTGTGCTGAGAGAACATTGAGGCAGGGCCACACACATGGTCCCAGCAGAGAGGTGGCAGTGTCAGGGAGTGCCAGGATAAGGTCCCAGGTGCTCAGGCAAGCACACCACAACTGTCCCCACAGCCAGACGGAGCCACGTGCTGCCAGCCAGCAGCCTGTGAGTTTGACAAAGAGCCAAAACTCCAACAGTTTCTCTGCCAACAGTCTTGGCATGTGCCACAGAGAGCAGATCCCCTTGCAATTCCTCTGTGGCCTGCTCCCCTCCCCCCCTCTTCTGTTCTGTGCTCCTGGAAGTGCTATGGGTCACTTCTGGGCACAAAGATGTCCTGCAGTCATCACAGGTATTCAAAGCTGGAGAACAGGTATAGCACAGTCTACAGCAAGCTATATTGTCCTCCATACTCCTTTCCTCCTCCCCACCACCCTCCTATCCCCTGTAAAAAGATTTCTCATTCACCAAGGTTTAACAGCGAGGAGGGGGAAAATATCTGTCAAATTGTTAATCTCAAGTGGATTTACCAAAAGCCCTTTGGAAACAGCTGCTTGAGGAAGATTTCTGTCGAGCCCGTGTTCCAGATGCAGACATTTGGTTGCTCAGTCCCTTGTTGCTGCTTTAGTCTGTGCTTTTGCCACACCTGGACCTGTCCTCACCCGGAATAACCAGTCCCTTCCATTGCTTCTGCCTAAGGCCGTGCTGCTGTTGGGAGGTGAGGCCCAGCTCTTCATCTGTTCCCTCCCTTGAGGAATGTGTCACGGCATGGCCTTACACACACTCACTCATACAGGGCCTGGCTGCAACTCCCCCCTGAGCATAGAGAGGAAGATCTAAAGTAATCACAGTAGCTTCTTCCCTGACACATCATGTACCAGAAAACTGTCCTGTGCTTACAAGCTTAGGGAAAAAAACTCCTTTTATCACTTCTGTGCAAGAAGTGTTGGATTCAGCCCACTGTGTGTTTGCGAGGCAGGGTGGCAGTATCAGAGGACTTTGCAGACAGGTAACAGGAACTCCAGAAGAAGTCCCATTTTTATGTCACACAGCAAATAAGGGTACGTTAGCAAAATGAAACTGTAAGTGGCTACTTGAAAGGTCGCCTCATTCATGTGGACTTCGTATCCAGATGAGATCCAGGCTATATTAATTCAAATGCACAGCACCATGAGATTGTATCTGAGTTATCATTGCATGATGCTCTCCTGTGCCCTGTAAATACACCTTTAGTATAGACAAGAACAGAACCCCTCCCTTTTGAATACATCATGTGCCTTGCCATGAGATCCTGGGATACATTTGCCTGGTGAAACCCCACGGAAACTTGCAGGACAGACTACCACCTTCTTTTTGGAAGCCTGTTCTCCAAAGCTGTTGTGCTACATATGCGTCATTCTCCCAGATAATTTTTTTCTTGCCACATTATCAGATGATACAATTCACATTTTTAAATTTGTAGAAATGGGATGTTAGAAAATATATGGTCTGTAGAAATGTTTTCATGTCTCCTTCTTAAGTTTTCATAGAAAACAGATGATGTTTAAAAAAAAAGTTAATTTATTTTTCATTTCTCACTGGTCACTAAACAGAAAATAAGGCTCTAATTTGGAGGCAGGTGGATTGCTGGTTGTAGCCATGGGATATTTCATATTTCTCAACTGTATTAGCAAATTCCTCTAGAAAATACTTCCCTAAATCTCAGTGGTTCTCTCACAAAATGTAACAAAACACTGAGTTTTTGAGGAATTATTTGGAAGTCTTCTATGCTAACTACTATTGTTCTGAATGGTAGAAGCAATTTGGAGAAATTATTAGTGACTCTGGAAAAATTTAACTAAAGTGCAAACAAACAAATAAGACTTGACACCAAAAGCCACAAGGAAGTCCCTTGCCCTGAACTGCTCACTGGGTTCTCCATAAATGCAAACTCTTGTTTCAGCTCCTTCTTCAGAATGTGTGAGTCTGTGCAGGGAAACTGCTTCTGCATTGGTACATTATACTTACAAAATGTTACCTATTACCCCTGCAAACATTGTTGAGTGAGTCACGGACAGCCTCAGTGGTCCACATAATGGCAACACTGTAAATAAAATCCATTCAGCCATTACCTTTATTTAGTGGTACAGAGCAAGCAAAAAGCAAGGAAGTTCATGGGCAAAAACGTCATTAAGGTTGTGCCATGACAGAGATGACTACAGAGGCACTGTTCATCTCTGAGACTTTGTGTTTCCAGATGCCTCATAAATGATAATTTTTAATTCAACTAATTACAGACACGCTGTGGTGACTCCCCAGACAGACTTGTAGTTCTTTTAGGTTCTTGTTGTTGTTATTATTATTATAAGCAGCACTCAGAACCTGGGCTCTTTAACACTAAACACCACGCACATGTAAGTATGCAAATATGGTCTTTACTGCAAATATTTTGTAATTTGAGGCCCAGTCAGCATCATTTTTGTATAAATGTAACTATCCCACTTCACAGGAATGGTTTTACGAGAATATTGCACTGAACAAAGTTATGTAACTATAACAACATTTATGTTAGTCTAGCTTATATCTCCAAAGAAGCTATTCTGAACTAAGTATGCCATACCAAAGTAATATTCAAGCCAGAACTGTATCAGTTTGACTATACTGGGATCCAAAAATCACAGTGAAGCCAGTACTCAAAGAGTCTAATGAAAACTGGGGCACACATAAGTTAGAGGGCAGAAGATACAGTCAGTACAAACATCAGCAATTTTACATCTGCATTTCAGCTTAACTCCTTTAGGAATCTTCTATCTGAAACAAAGATGCCTTGTTTCCAATAGCTTTCTCTGTTGTGTTTGACTGGCTTTTTAACTGCGTTATACTGAGGCTGCACTGTTACTCACCTCTTATTAAATTCCAGGGAATCCACATGAATTAGCAGCATTATAAAAGTCCAGAAAGAAGGAAGCTTATGCCTTACTACTTACTATTTGCTAGAGAATCTGCAAGAGACACTGACCAACCAATGGATAATCTGATGCACACACAATAAGACATGAGCCTCAACTGAACTCTTCTGTAATTGGGGCATTTGGACAGTCCCTGTCCCATGTGGATTTCCTGGACTCTAATAAGCGTGAGCTCATTCTGTAGTCTTTCTCTAAGGTATAATAATAAGGTCTCTACCTGTCACCTATTTCATGTAACTTGTGTGAACTTAATAACTTGCAGACTTCTGATTGGGTACAAAATGCATTTGAAATTAGATAACAGATTCAAAAGTTACACAGACTTGCCC
This sequence comes from Pyrocephalus nanus, assembly GCA_038380795.1. Lineage (NCBI taxonomy): Eukaryota > Metazoa > Chordata > Aves > Passeriformes > Tyrannidae > Pyrocephalus > Pyrocephalus nanus. The sequence continues at coordinate 40,799,509 of CM076265.1, read as the reverse complement.
AGTGCAAGCACATACTCAGTATTCCATTCAAAAAGCAGGCCTAACAATAAATTCAAGTTAAACTGAGAAGGCATTTTTCTAAGGAATACTATGATCTCTATTTAATTTTCTTTAAAAACAAAACAAAAACAATGAAACAAACAACACCCACAATGAAACAAGGCCAAAAAGAGCTGGATATGGAATCAGGAGCCCTCACCTGTGCAGTGCTCATCTTCCTCCTGCTTCACTCTTGTGCTGCCGTAAACCTCCCTGCTGATGAGCATATCGCACCTCAACCCTGCTCTGACTTGCATGTAGCATAGGAAGAGAGTAGGCAAGGGCTTCGTGAGTGCTCCTGGATTCTGCAATCGGTGGCAGATTTAGGGCAAACAGTTTCCTTGGCCTGCAAGATATGCATGGGCTAGCAGCAATCTTTCACATGCTGATAAATTGTCACTATCAGGCACAAACCTCTGGAATTGAAAGCGAAATTATCCTTCTAGATTTAGTGCCTCTCTTTAGAAGTTTCTCTGTTTCAAAACACTTCTGTTCACTCTAGATTTCTAAGGGCTTGAGGATTTGACATGATGATGGTAGGCTGCAACCTGGATAGCTTTTTTCCTTCCGTGCTATATTACTCCAAGGAGGGTTGGTAGACCCTCTGCATGTTCTGAATTCAATTTCCTACTAGACAGGTTTCTTGGAAGAAAATGCAGCAGACAGCTACATTCTCTAGAGTCAGATCACAGGATAAATAGCTCCGGACTATATGCTGGTCCCATATGAGTTATCAGTGCTATGTCTTTGTCTTATCACTCCACTCCTCCTCCTTCGCAAAACCAAAACACTTTCTCTGAATAATCACAACTGCAATGATTTCTTCTCTCTGCAAGGGAGTCTGGAGCCTGTATTGGTATTTTTAGGTAACCCACTTGCTCCATTTTCTTTCCCCTCTGTGAATAGATCCTTTACTTATTCTAACTCATACTGCCACATAAATTCCTTGTCTCTTTCTTGTTCTGGCACTCTTAGAACTGTAAATGCAGCACGTACTGCTTAGATACTGGGCTACACTATCTCTGTATGCTGCGTTTTTTGTGTCTGGACTCACTCTCCCAGGGCTGAACACACTATGGCCAGAAGTACAGAGCTAGAAACCACAAAAAGACATTGATAAAAGTGGCTGAAGTATTACACAGAAAGCCAAGCAAAGATTCCACTTAGTATTTTCATGACTATTCATCAAAGCTGATAAAGATCCCATTCCAAAGGAAGGGGGTAAGAGACACAGCCAGCCAAGGAAGGTAACCTACAACTGAGGAAGTTTCTCATCCAAATTCTTTCCTGTTTCATAGTGACAGCTGGCTTAAAACATCACTGCTCTGACATGAGGAAGCTTTGGTGCCAAATTTGTGAAAGTATGAAAAACAAAACCAGCAACAAGGAAGGATCAGTCAGTCCTTTTGTAGCTGTGTCCAACCCATGCTGCTGCTGTCTCAAAGGAGTTCCCCCTTTGGTTCTAACCATATCCTGGTTTCTCATTCTTCTCATCTTCTGCTTTGGGAACTTTAGGAATGTGTTCTTACACATACCTCTGTCAGCCTGTGTGCTTTGTCCTACCCAAGTCCTTTTTTGTCTCATGCTTTTCATTCTCAATTCCAGTTCTTTCAGTTTCTCTTTCCTTTTTATTTTGGCCCACAAACAACCCCCTTCCCCAGCATGTCAACAGCAGTGGGAAGTAACCTAATTAATAGTTCCTTGATAGGCTACCCCACACATGCACACACCCAGTATCCCACTGGCAATTCAGCAGCCCTCTCTCAAGAAAGGAAAATATTTCCATACTAATTAATAATAACATCGGGTATTTCTGGGCAGAAGGATCTGGGATTCCCATCTGGGCCTAGATCTCTCAAGCTGACAATGCAATTGTACCTCAGAGTACATTTTCTTTTCCAAATCCTCGTGTCATTAACTGTTTACACTGTTCTCTGTATCAAACATATTTTCAGCCTGGCTTGTATGTTAGCTGGTATCTCTGCAGTTGACTTCACGCTGAATTCCTTCAGCACTCAGACTGTGTCTCTCATTTAGCACATCGCACTTATTCACTTATTCAGAAACCAGCATTGCTTCCCTTCTCTGTTCTCCATCAGGATTCACATGAGCCAAGGACCACTCCATGCTGTCGTTCTCAAAGGACACAGATGCTACAAGATCCATTTAAAATGTCTCTGCTACTTGACTTGCCTTGACATCCACTTCCCTGTCTTTGTTTCTGCCACAACCACTTGCAAAAAAAAAATCAAGTGTTGTTTTTGAAGTATTTTACAGAGGACTAGTTCTCAGTGCTGAGTGATCTACAGCACAGATTTTTTTTCCAGATGTAGTAGGATAGACCAGCTCCTGTCTTCACCCAGGAGAAAGGAAATGTAGAAAATTCTTCGTTAAGCACTGTGCTCAGAGATGGGATTCCAGAGAAGAGAGGGAGCATATGTGAATTTTGCTGTCCTGTCTTGGAATTACCAAAAAACGGAGTTATATCTCGTGCCTCTAGAGGCGATCTGAAACAGCATGACTAGTTGCTTCTTCTGCATCACAGAGGACCAAAAGAATGAAAATCTAATAAAGTGTGAGAAACACCAGTGCTTCTGAAAAAATGAAAAAGACAGAAATTTCCTAGTAAGAAAAAAACAAGTCCTATACCACCCATCAGCTCCTTAAAGATATGACAAATAAGCAAGAGTACTTCCTAGAAGCCCTATACAAACAGCTCTGTGTTAGGGGACACCAGTATTGAAGCCAGACAGCCATACTCATTACATACATTGGAGGACAGCAGGCTTTCTCCAGGAACTGTTGAAGAAGCAGAAACACCAGCAGCAGATACAAAAAGGTTCCCAGCATGCAGGAAGATGCCCACAAGCACAGATTCTTCTCCTGCACAGAGTGACCTGGAAAAATACTTTCAGATGAGCTTTTAGACAAAGTAAATGCACAAGGAGCACATTTACAAAGCAGTGGGTCTGTGAAAGGAATCTTCAAAATAGAGTAATAAGGAAGGAACAGTAAAATAGGGAAAAAAAAAAAAGGAAAGGAGATAAGTGAGGTACCTCCAGTTGTTTTGTCATGGCGGTACTGCCTACACAGCCTCCATGAGTCACATACTCCACATGTCCACTTCCCATGCCAGCCTTCTTCCGAAGAGCCTTTCATCCCTCTGCTGCTGTCTAAGCCTCAGTGCATCCTTACTGTCCTCAGTACCTGCTTGGCCACAGTATGGCCCAGTCTCCCCCATCTCCAGAAACAACCATTCTTGTACAGCAAAGCACATGTTTGCATCCACAAGGCTGAAAGAAGGAAGGATGGGAGGAATGAAAGAAGAAAGGATCCCTCTTAAAGGAGGGGGAAGAAGGATGGAGACAGAGGCAAATAGGAGGGAGAGTGAAAGGGGCCATAAATTCCCTTCTAATTCCAAATAATTCCGATTACATGGATGAGTAGTTTTCAATCAGAAAGATAATCTCAAAGATAGATGGCAGGATAATTGCTCGTCGGCGCGACGTAAATATTGTGTCGTTTCTATTAATCTCAGCGAATCGGGTGTCAGGGTTGTCACTCATTCATCAAAACAAATTAAAAAAAAACATATTAAAAAAAGAGAGAGATGCTGGAGGGAGGGGGATGTGTATCCAATAAGCAGCTGAAGGCGTGTAAGGTAATGAATGCTGCTTACACGCTGTTTGCATTTTTTGGTTTATAAAAGCTAAAGGTAACTCAGGCAGTAGGTCTTTATTAACCTCTCCGTGGGGACTGCAAGGGGCACTGCTGCATGCAGAATAGAGCAATAGGGTGGCAGAATGGGACTGTGTTTGCACAGTGGGGGAAGGAAGTGGGCAATACACCCTAGATATGGAGGTGAATAGTCTGGGATTAACAACAGACAGGAGGTACTGCAGAATCACAGTACCTGTGAGAAAGGACACAGATCACAGCATAAAACAAAGCCAGTGCCTCCCTCTGCCATGTATAGGAGTGGACGGGGAATGGAGAGTGATGTGGGAAAGCCAGCAAGCAGGGCACACAGTGTCTTGGTGCAATTTTGCCACACTGGCTGCAGAATGACAGCATGTCACTGCCCCACTGCTGTATCAACCTGTCTCCCTAGCATTGCATTCCTAGGCATTGTGCACCTCCTCTCCCTGCTCTTGCAAACTGCCTGGCCTCAGGCACCCTCCCACAGCCCTTTGGTCCCCTAACCCTAATGCTTAGTTCATTTCTGCTGACCCAGAAGGACCAATTCCCCCATACACATCAGCACTCTCCCCCTCTCCTGGAGCACCCTCACTCTGCCTGGAAGAGTGTCTTGGTCTGGGACCTAAAGATAACAGCTCGTGTCACACAGTGGTCAGTCACCAGTGTTTGTCCACTGACTGAACAGAGAAATTCCTCGGGAAGACCCTTATTCCACTCTGATATCCATTTCCTGAGGGTTGACAACTCTTTCCCCAGGTCATGGCTTCTGCATAAGGGATTTTCTCTAGTGGATGCTGGGCTGAAACTACCACTCACACCACACAGCTAGCACAGTTTTACTGGTAGAGACAGGTGGGAACAAGGAACCTCAAAGGAAAGGCTGCCCATACAACTTTCACTTTATTCAAGAGCATAGTCACATCTTTCCAAGAGTGAAAAGCTTCTGCTTGGATGTAGCCTCCAGCCATGCCATCCTGTGATGCAATTCACAAGACCTGGTGAACCAGTTAAGGTTAGATAAGCATTTGAACAAATTAGTTCCCTAGTAAATTCAGCCATGGGCAGGAGCAGTTCATAACTGCACAGGGAGTTATGAACTCCAAGCCAGGACTGTTTGAGCCTGCCTCTCGCTGCTGTGATGCATCAGGGAGCCTTTTCAGTGCATCATGATCATCTGTAGTCACTCAAGTGGTGCTCTTCAAATAAGTCCCCTCAGTTTGCTCTTGCCTATGTAGCATTTCTGTGGGGCTTGAAGAATACTGTTCACTTTCCCTGCCTGTAGTCTGGAGAAACCGAAACACTACCTGAAGCTTGTGCTCTTGACTGATGTGTCATAAGTACTTTGGGATGAAAGAAATGCAAAGGTATTATGTTTTTAGACCAGACTTAGTTTGTCAACCAAGACAAGTTTTGCCCTCCTGAGCTTCAGGAAGAAGCTGACAGGTTTTGGCTGTAAGTTTAGCTTAGTGTTTTGCAAACAGCCTGCTAACACAAGGACCTGAACCAATGCCCAGGGGCTGTCTTCACTAAACGGATTTGAAAAATGCTAATGTTTCATCCTTGGCCACATCAGTGATTCTGTTCATTTACTGTTGCTGTTTGCTAAGTGAATTTATTTATTTAAAAAGCTGTTCTATTGGTAGCTCCTGTTGAAAGTTGGAAAAAAATTCCCCATGAACATCCTCCTGCAGGGCTACAGCAGAACTGGTCCCAGTATAGGCCAAGATTCTTTAGAATTGAGTGCTGTTCCCATTGCACAGTCCTCTGGGACAGAAGAAGCAGGAGTACTTGTCCCAGCAATACAGTTAACCTGTCAATCCAGCCAGCAGTGCAATATCCGCTGGGGATTTCAGTTGCTTCTGTGATCCTGCCTTATCTCCCTACATCCCTCGGCGTGCCCACTGCTCGGTGAAATGTCACTTCTCTCTCTCTTCTTCCAAGATGGAAGTGAACTTGTGTGCCTGGCAGGGTGGCTGACAGACATGAGCTGAAAGGCTGTCAAGGACCCACTGAAAAGCAGGCAAGCCACACTGTGTCAGATTTCGGGGTCTAACACTGCAGCTTTCTGTCTGCTCTTGGGCTAACTCTAAATGGAGCCTTTGATAGGCAGCCAGGCAGCTGTCATCACAGGGTCAGCCTCAGAAGCAGGAGGGTATGAGCACCTGGGAAGCACACACCAGCGAGCAGAGAATAGCAGTTGTATTGTAAGGCTGGGTACTTCAGGGAACCAGGAACACCAGAATCGAGCACTGGACAATGGGATGGACCAAGGGCATCCATCCAGAAGTCCTGAAGAAACCTCAGTTCCACAGTGACTTCTCAGGGGTGAAGTGTGCCACAAAACTAGCCTCCTACTAACTCCTTGGTGCTCACTTCCCTAAGAAATTAGCCTAAAGTAGACTATTTAAGGGGAAAGACTGCAAAGGCAATTATCTGCAATAAACACCCAACATCATTTTTCACTTGCCATGGGTGAGCATTTTATCAACCTTAGATTTCCCCATGGCTGTATTCAGAGCCTCTAAACATTTCTTGATGCTCAAGAAGAATTTGCCTTCTCCTTGCATGTCACACCTTTCCCAATGAGCGCCTGAATGGCTCCCCACTACAAATGACTGAGCTCAGCCATAATGGATGTGAGGGAAGAATAAAACACCACACTGAAGGGAAGCTCCTCAATTCCCTCACTTAGTGGTCTGCAAGTTGGAGTTACAATTTACAGCTATCAGTTAAGTCTCTGCTCTTACTCTGGAATAAGAATTGGTCCTTCATTTAGTGGAACTCTTTCAAAGTAGCTCTGCAACACCTTTGCAAAGTAACCAGCTGACACTCTAGACTTTCAGGTAACACTTTTTTCAGAGACGTTCTTGGAAAACCAGCATGTCTAGAGTGAAGGTTTTGTCACAAATGAAAACGTTAGTAAAGAAAGAATAGGAATCTTCAGCATGAGACCAGCTCAAAAACTTAGTCACACCAGGGTCTGTTCTAGGACTACTGAGGTATATTATGAGTGACCAGGAAACTGAGAAGAACAGATGGTAGAAAAATGAAGACAATAGCCTGATTTAAATTAATCAAGATAAAAGTGGACTGAGAAGAACCTCAGAATGAGAAAGCTGGATAGAAAGGCAGAAAACGGTGGGTGAAATCCAACATCAGCCAAAGCCAAGCAATGCAGACTGCCCTCAGAGAGCACTTCCATAGGCCTGGAATTTTCAAATGAATACAGGAAACACAGACAGTTAAATGGAAATGACCTTTCACTCTGCAATGGTGGCAAGGGAAAATAAAATAAAAAAAAAATAAAAATAAATAAATAAAAAAGCCACAAACCAAACCAACCAAACAAACAAAACACACAAACAAAGAAGGGAAAAGAAAATAAAACACTCATTCAAATACACCAGGAAGGAAATACTAAGTGATAATAGATAGGAATTTTTGTCCCTATGTTCTGTGCTCTACAGTAGCACTATCTACAGTAGTATGCCAGAGGAATCTCTCAGGAGAAATGTTGCTGCCCTCCATCTTTTTCCTTCCTTATATACCATCATAAAGAGCAAAAGGGAACCATGGCCTCAGAGAGATCTATTACAGTTGGTTAGCACTGAATTATCTTCTGGAATAGAGCAGAAACAGGAGTGCAAAGCTGGGAGAGAAAAGTGCCCGGAGAATATAGAATGTATGAAGCCACATACACTCATGAGACTTACCCCACCAGGTAGCACGGAATTAAGTAGCACAGTTTAAAGCAGGTTTAAAAATAGTATCAGATAGGTATTTGAATTATGGTGTGATCTATACAGGCTCTCCAGTCCTCTCTCACTGACAGCAGCAAAAATTTCCTGCAAGGACGCCATAGTAGTTTAGAACAATCTACCTCCTCGTATAAAATGGTCAACGTGACAGTCAGAGCTTCAGTTAAACTCATAAGCTGGTAAAACTCTGGACATCAGAGGATAACAGTGCACCCATTCCCACATCAGTGACTGGATGCCAGTTCAGGATTCCACAGAATTTATAGATAAATTGGGTGGCAACTCCTTGGCTTAAGTGGAGATTTGTCTTTAGGCTTTTTGTACTGACAATAGCTGTTTCTATATCTAAAGCTCCTACAGAAAGAGATGAGAACTGTACAGAGCTGTTCCCTGAGCTTGCCAATGTACCACCAGATGGACCCACCTTCTTGGAGAAAAGCCAAAGAGTATCCGAAATTGGAGGCTTAAGTCAACCTCAGACCAGGAGACAGAGAAAAAAACCCTTCTTCCCAAACTGGACTGTTCTGAAGCATCAACCATCCTGGGAAACAGGACTCAGGAGCAGAGAGATAACTGGTGCAAAATGGTGAGCTAACTTCTATCCTTCTATGTCACCCCACCTAACTTTATGTCAAGGGCTGGATGGCTCCTTTCAGTGTAACTTCCCTGCACTTTCTTATATCCAGACCTCCCTCCTTTGTCTCTCTAGATGAGGAGATAGGTGTGGACACCAGAAGCTGCAGCAAGATAAGTCTGCCTAGTAACCCAGAGGCAGAACAGCTGTACTGGCCACAAGAACCCAGCTTACAGAAGTCAGGCTGGAGAGCACTGCAGGGTAGAAAAAGCCATCAAAAGGAAAAATGATAAGATTCCTTCCCTTGTTACATTTCCCAGCTCTGATTCAACCTTCCATGACCTTTACAGACTTTACTCACCACTGCTGAAATCCCTCTTTTGCACACAGCATTTCCCTCATGATGTATCAGACCAGGACCAGACAGTTCAAGTATCTGATGGCTGATCTAAACATGGACTGAACTGAGTAGCAATACTTTGTTCAGAGCTTGTTGTAAAAGTGATTCTTGAGTTTGTTGGGATCAGTGCTACTCTTAACACTAAACCAATTTTAATATATATTCCATTTAACCTCCTCACTTCTTCCTGCTCCACTGAGGATGGGATAGGCACAGCAGAACCTCTCAAGACTGGTGAGATGCATGATACAGTTCTCCCTGAGGAAAGCTTATTTGCTTCCCCTCAGCCTCTGTCAGCCTAACCTGACCACTACAAAGACTGTATAGAGACTTCATCACTGCTGTGAGCAGCTCTGGGAGTATCTCTGACCCTGCCCACTGGAAAGCCCCCACACATGGGGGCACTCAAGGCACCCAGCTGTGAGAGACATATAGAATTGTTCCTCAAGGATTCTCAGAGCCTCACATCGCCTACCTCACTGTCCAGAGCTGCCACCTACAGCTGGTGGGGCATGTAGGGCATATTTTCCACGTGTCCCAGCTGAACATGAATGCCAGGGAATAAGGAAGAACACTCTGCAGCAATGGCCCAAAGCAGTTTAGGCTGACAATGAGGCAGATTCCCCAACAACACAATGGATGAAAGTTAACCTCCAAGAGCCCAACTCTTCTCTTCTATCTCTCAAATGCTAAATGGACAAAACACAGAAAATTATACTCTAGAGCCACAACAAAATCCTGAGACTCCCAGGCCTGCTCTGGGACTCCCAAGCTTGCTTAAATACTCTGATACTGATGTCATTACTTCCCTGTTCCTCTCTTTCTCCACCAAAGATTATCCTGGGGATAGTGTTGACCGGGAGGCCGTGCTTGTGCAAGTCTCTGGAGATGCTGGGAGGGGAGCAGTGAAGAAGGCCAGACCAAGATGGTTATAGTGCATTTGGCTACTGATCTCACTGATTTTCTTCCTTGTCATTCTCCTACTCCTGCACTGCAGCAAAATCCTTCTGCTCCCACCCTGTCCCCCATTCAGATCCCTTCTGACATTGTGATTAGCTACTTTGCCCTGTGGACACCCTAAAGGTGAAGCTCTTCAGAGGTCATGGGTCCCTGATCCAAAGAACACCCCGACTCAGCTGGGTGCACATAGTGCTTCTGACCACTTTCCATCCATCAGCACTCAGATATAGTCTATAGGCATAACCAAATCTCACTGAAGCTTCTGGAAGGTTTTCCACTGACTTCCTCACTCAGTGAGGCAGCCTCATTTCTCTCTCCACAGAGCAGAGTACCAACTTACCAACTTCCAGATATCAAATGAATACTCTGACATGGCTGCATCTCCTTCTGGCACCATGGTCTTTTAGGTTTCTCATCTCCACATATATTCAATGTGGTTTTCTTTTACTTGCACATGTTATGGCAGCAGGGACCTTTATTTCTTACCTTTGTTTCTAATTTCACATCGCTTTGCATCTGCACACTGCAGGTACTGGTTACAGTGCTCCCAGTTTAGTATCCTTTGAACATTTAATTAATGATCCATTTACCTCCTCTTCCATACATCTAATGAGAAGGATTAATCACACTAGCTTGAATGGTGATCCCTGTACCACCTCACTGACCATTTCAAGCTATTAAACACCAGGTTTTCAATGGTGAAAAACAGATCTTTCTATATCAAGTTTATACGATTCTTTTACAACCATCATCATACTTTGATCAGTTTTAAGCCCCCATTCCCCCTGCTATCTGGAGAACAAACACATACTAGTAATGGGATTTAATACAGCGGAGTCAAATGCTTCACCAGTGATCAGATGCCTGTAAAATATTAGTCAAAGAAAACATAAGTGAATAAGCAACAGCACTGGAAAGAGCACTTGCTTAAACTGGTTTGTTCTCCATACTGTCTTTACAGATGTCGTTACCTACTCTCAAGTGCTCACATTATTAATTTCTTTTCACCTCAGTTTCCAAGGAGATACCTCCACCACCAGAACACAAATGCTTCCACCATTCCTAGCAGTCAGCCGTATCCCTTCCCTTTACCCTCTCTTGAGCACGTCTCTTGCAGATTCTCTTACTGTGAGTGACAACAAAAAGAGTCTTTCCAAATACATTAATAGTAAAAGGCAGAGCAAAAAAAAAAAAAAAACCTGGACCAGTACAGGATGAGGATGGTCACCTCATGAACATGGACAGAGACAAGGCAGAGGTGTTTAATGGTTTCTTTGCCTCTGTCTTCAACACTGATGATGGACTAAGGACATCCCAGTGCCCTGAGTTGGAGGATCATGGCTCTGAGAATGATAAATGTCCAGCCAGTCCTGAACTTATGAGGAATTTGATGCTCCAGCTGTATCCCTATAAGTCTATAGGGCCTGATGGGATCCATAAAGAAATACTCAAAGAGCTAGATGATGTCACCACAAGGCTTCTCTCGATCTTTGAATGGTCTTGGGAATCTTCCACTTGACTGGAAGCTAGCTGACAATGTACCAATTTTCACGTAGGGCAAGGATAAGGATGCTGGAAACTACAGATCTGTCACTCTCACTTCAGTGACTGGTAAAATTATGGAGCAAATTATTCTGGGAGGTGAAAAAACACCTGCAGTACAACGCACATATTGGTCACAGCCAACATGGCTTCAAAAGGGGAAAGTCCTTCCTAACAAATCTAATTTCCTTTTATGACAAGGTAACCCATCTAGATGATCAAGGGAAGCCAATTGATGTAACCTTTTTGGATTTCATTAAAGCTTTTGATGCTGTCTCAGTATCCTTCTGGACAAAGTGTTCAATGTATAGCTGGATAAACAAGTGATGAGATGGCTGAGCAACTGGTTCATGGATCAGGCACAAAGGGTCATAGTAAATGTGGTAACATTAGGCTGGTGACTTGTCACAAGTGGGGTTCCACAGGGCTCCAACTTAGGCACAGTTTTCTTCAACATCTTCAGGACATTGAAGACGCAAGACTCAAAGGACAAAACTAAGTAAGTTTGATGATGATACTAAATTGGAAGGAGCTGTTGACTCCTTTGTAGGCAGAGAGGCCCTGCAGAGAGACCTTGGCAAATTAGAGGGATGAGCAATCACCAACCAGAGGAAGTTTAGGAAAGACAAATGCCAGATTCTGCACCTGGGACAGAGCAACCCTGGCTGTGTGTATAGACTAGGGAATGAGAGGCTGGAGAGCAGCATCACGGAAAGGTACCTGGAGGTCCTTGTCGAAGGCAAGTTGAATATGAGTCAGCATATGGTCAACTGACCATATCCTGGCAGCCAGAAAGGACAACTCTGTCCTAGAAGGCATCAGGCAAAGCATTTCCAGCCAGTCAAGGGAGGTGACTGTCCCACTCTGCTCTCTACTGGTGGGGCCTCACCTTGAACCTGCCAGAGTTCAAGAAGTGTTTGGACAATGCTCTCAGGCATATGGTGTGATTCTTGGGGCTGTCCTGTGCAGAGTCAGGAATTGGACTTTGATAAACCCTGTGGTTCCCTTCCAAGTCAGGATATTCTATGATTCTATGAAAATCTGGGGTAGGGAAAACAAAGGTACATGCTGAAGAATTCAAGAATTGTATAAAAGTGTCTGCAGTAGCTGAAGATACTTGCATTTCCATGTGTGGGCATGCTAGTGGAAATAATGGTCATGTTCTGTCCTGGAAAACCTCTCACTGCAAATACCTCCATTTAGATGCACATGGAAATCTCCATTCCCCTATGGAAAAGCACTAGTAATAGGACAGATTCTCAGCAGAACTACTCTCACCTGAGGCCACTGCAGGTGAGCTGGCAAAAACAAAGCAACATCTGATACTGGGATGAAACCTGCCCTCTTGCCCTGAGGCCAGCAGCAGATCAAAGAGGTGCTCCAAATAACCACCTCTTCTCCTCTCTCAGCCTTATCTCCCTTTTTCCTGGGCTGCCAACAGCAGAATTATCTCTCTAGACTTCTTGCAAGAAGGAATGGTACACCTTGAGGAGAATGACACCAATGCTCCAGCTATCTCACTCCGAGGCTTGCAAAAAAACATGCATTTATTCTTACCTGAACTTCACTCAAGAAAGAGAGCAGGCAAAATGTGTTCTTCCAATGTGCAAGTCATTTTCTGGAGTTGGAGCAGAGGTCTATTTTCCTCCTCAGGGAAGGGGAGAGATACAGAGGAGACAGCACAAGGGCAGATGCCATAATGTGAAAGCAGATCTCCCTCAGTGAGAGGCAGTGACATTGCATGGAGTTGCAGGGAAAGGGCTTTAAGGCCCCTAAATTGAATGCCTCAGAGATCTTAATTTCTGTGAAATAAATGTACTTGCCCAGAGCCTCTGATTAGGTTTGCTCAAGTAGCAAACCCTCAGCTTCATCATTAGTTGCTTAAAGGCCAATTCATGAGAAGACCCACCATGTGCTCTACAAGCCATGCTCTCCTAGGACCTGCTTGACCGGTGAGGTCTCTGCACTTCAGTATTTCATCTGAATTACTCTGCTCCTTTTTCCACTCCACCTCTCCACTAGCCACCACCATGTTAATTACAGCCCACCACTGAGATCCTGCCTCCACTTCAACCTGCAACTTACTCTTTCCTTCCTGGCTTCTTATGTCTCTTGGTAACAAATCTGAGGCAGCCAGAAAGCCCTCTTATCCACTCCATGCACACTACCAGCTACTTTGTGCTGGCTGTGAGCTGCCAAAGAGAAAGCAGCTGAAAGCAGTTGACTTTACAGACTGTGGGTTTCTCTCTGACCTATAACTTCCTTCTGATCCATTTTCAAAAGAAGTCCAAAATCCAATAAATTAAGGACAATCAGCCTCACCTGTGTCCTTGGGAGAATAATGTAGTTAGTCTCCTTAGAACGTATTTTGAGCACACAAAAGAAAAGAAGGTGATTAGGAACAGTCAGTGTGGATATTCCAAGAATAAATCATGCCTGACCAACCAGATTCTCTTCTGTGATAAAATGATGGCACTTGCAGACAAGAGGAGAGGCATGGAAACCATTTACCTTGACTTCAGCAAGACATTCAACACTTTCTTAGAATGCCTCAAGACTGATATAAAACTATTATGAGTTTACTACCAGAAAGGTTAAAAACAGATTGGATGATCAAGCTCAGAGAGACACGTTTACACGCTACCTGTGGGCCAGTAAGTTATTTTCAGGGGACCTGTCCTGTTTAACATCTGTATCAATGACCTAGAGGATGCAACAAAGCACACTCTTATCAAGTTTACACCTGACACCAAACTGGGGAGACCAGTTGATATGCTTAAGGCAAGGCTGCCATCCAAAATGCCCTGGAGAGGCTGCAGGGCTAACATGAACCTTACAAAATTTAACAAGGACAAATGCAAAGTCCTATACCTTGGAAGAAATAATCCACTGTGACAATACCTACCAGGGTCTGCCTGCCTGGGTAACAGCTCTGCTGAAGAGGATCTGGGGGCCTGATAGGTCTTAAGCTGAGTATGAGCCATCAGTATGCCCTGGCAACAAAAACAGCCAACAGCACCCTAAGTGGTATTCACGGGACCATAGCCACTAAGGTGAAGGGATGTAGTTATTCCACTTTGCTTGGCACTTGTCAAATTCCATCTAGAATATGTTGTCTAGATTTGAGGCGCCAGTAAAAGAGAGAGATTGATAAACTGGTGTAAGTGAATGGAGGGTGAGCAAGGTAGTTAGCAGGTTGGAGCATTTGCACTGTGAGGAGAGACTGAGGGCTCCAGGCTTGTTTAGCCTAGAGTAGATTTGAGAGGGACCTAACAGCTAGCTTTCAGTAAGGACCTTATCAAGAACACAGGGACAGGCTCTTTACAGTGGATTGTGGGTTAGCAGTACACAACAGATACAAATGGAAACAAGAGAGGTTCAAACTGTATAGAAGAAAAAGCTTTTCCAGCATGAGGAAAATCAATCACTGGAACAAGCTGCAGAGACAGGCTGTGCAACCTTCATTTTTGGAGGCTTTCAGGATGTAATTGAATAAAGCCTTGAGCAACCAAGTCTGAATTTGGTGTTGACACTGCTTAAAGCAAGGGACTGTACCGGAGACCTCCTAACATCCCTTCTAACCTGAGTTGTTCTGTAATGCAAACAGACTGCAGAGGACAATAATTTGTTGCAGAGGTATTTATGGAGTAGAAGAAGTAGATAAAGAAACTACATGATCTGCTTCCCACTTCTCAGCAGCTCTGCAGTTACTGCCTCTACTCTCCTCATAGCACCCATAGAATAGATGGCCCAGGGCCAGAGAGAAAAACAGCTACTCACATGCACTCTAAGGAGAAGATGTGACCCTGGTCACTGCCAGACCTAGCAAACCACAGCCATTTTTTCTAGTACCAGTGAGGAAAAGGCCTTCTCAGAGGTATCACTGACCAGTCTGCCAGCAACAGCAGTGTTCTGAATGAAGCATGCTGTAGAAGTACCAACTTTTTCAGTATGTCTCGCCATAAGAATACAAATTCTTCAGGAGAAAACCCCTAAAAGACGATTTGTACCAACAAATACGCAAAGCTATTTCTATGGGAGCAAACCAAAGTGGGCCTTGAGCAGAGCTGCATCACAAAGAACTTGGGTTGGTTTATTTTCTCACGTTAAAAAATGCAGTTTTCCGGTAACACACATAGAGCTGCCTCCTTACAGAACTAAATATTGCAGTACTATCCTTGTTTAGACCTAGATAGGTGGAAAGATGGCAGAACTCTGGAGCTAGCAATTCTCTCTAAAACAGGAAGATATGGGATGGCTCATACCATATATATTATGATGGAGGAGATCCTTAGTTTTTTACTCAAGGGAGATGAGGAAATATCTTCTGAAAGTGAAAACTTCCCATTGGAACAACTCAAAGAACTCTAAAGAACTTGCCAGTGATGTAATTTAACACCTTTTTAAAACAAAAAAACCCAACCCAACATGAAACATGATGGAAGCAATGACAGTGAAATTCCTGTCTTTTGAAAAGGATAAAAGGATGCTGGCAAGGAATTCTAGCTCAGTTAAACTTGATCTCAGCCTGAACAAACAATGAAACAGTTAACCCAGAATTATACTGGGAAAAATAAAATCAGAGGCTAAAAATATAGTGAAAAGTAGGTCTTGTTAGGCTGCTACCCTCTCTCTATAATTCTTTCATTTTTTGTGGGTTTTTTTCCTTTTGGTTTTTTTTTTTTTTTTTTGAACATGAATGCAGGCCTGGTAGGTAAAGGCAGCAGTGCTAGTGCAGCATACCTGGACATCCATAGCAAGGCTACAGCCATAGCCAGTTTAGGTGTCATTTCACATCTATTGTGCAGGTCCTAATACATTCCTGGCCCAGAAACCACCCTGCTGCCCCCATTCAATGCACACAACAAGCTCAGCCCCAAATGTACTCAGTATATAGGAAGGCGGTAGTGGCAGTCAGATGATAGTGGCCTGCTGGCTACAGGGCATGGAGAGCTGGACACACTGCTTTCACTCCGTCTGCCCAGTGCACTTCACTCTTCACATCCTGGAGCCAGGGCAAGCTCAGAGCTCGGCTCCAGGAGAGAGGAATGCAGCCCTCTGTCAAGGGACTGACACACAAGAATGGCAGAGCAGTCTATATCCCTTTCCTTCCATGGGAACAGAGCTGGAGGTTTCTGGTTATGGGCAGAGTGCAGCCCCGATATCTGGAGAAACAAGTGTCATGATGCACTTGGGGCAGTGTGAGCCAGAACAGGCACCTGGGCAGGGTACAGAAACGTGCCTTGGTCTGGGGCAAAGAAGACACCAGGCAGAGTTTTCAGGAACCTCATGAGGTGAGGAACATGAATAGCGACATTTTTTGGCTCAAACTTCCTTCTGTGACATCTCAAGTAAGAAATGTGTGCTGTGAGCAACCCACAGGGTGTGTGATCTACAGATTAAAAACAGGCTCCCCATTTGCAATTCAAGCGCAATTGTCAATAGTAAGATGGAATTACACAGAGATGGTAGCAGAAGCCTGCACTGACTCATTGCAATTCCAACTCATTGGTACAGGTACAACATACAGATGGGTGGGATGAGGAAAAGTGAGAAAACAGGCTGCTCTCAACGGCATGGCTCCCATCATTCTCTATAACCCAGAAATGCACAGCCCAATATTAAGTAAAAAGTAGGGGGGACAGATGCTGCGGGGGACTGTCACAGGGGCCAACTTGGGGGTCCCAAGTACAACATGATCTCTCGTAACACTTGGATCTACCATTTGGGAAAGATTAGGAGCACTATGTAATCATATTGCATGCATCAGTGAGGGAATTGCTAGAGCCCTTGTGCCCCACAGGTCCAAGCTTTTTGTTCCCTTGGTTATTCAAGACTGAGACAGAATGTGCTTGCCATGCTGAGGGAGCAGGGTTCCAGTCTTATAGGAGGATCTGTAAAGAGATTCAGACCAAAAGCATTGAATTTGATGGATTCAGTTCAGGATGAAATACTGCCATACTGCCTCCCCATGGCAAGGGGAATATACCAGCCAAGGGAGAAAAGAACTCACTGTGGCTTATGCCTGTTTACATGACATTAGTTGCAGCATGGAATTGTCTTCAAACACTGCTTACCAATCCTTGCAGATGACTTGGAAGAAATTCTGTTACAGGAATTTATTTTCACCTGAGGAGAATACACTATTGTGGACTGCTGAAGCAAAGCAAATCGTGTGCATCAGAATATATTAAAAGTTAGCTATCTATGGAGGACCTGCAACAGGACCCTGTGGAGATCTGGAACACACAAAGTCACTGGAGACATGACTGGATCACAGCTATCCCAGCTGTATCTGCTGTTTCCAAAAACTCACCTCTCCAAAAGACCCTACATTGCTATCCTTCAGTAATCAGTCAAGGTTCAAAGGACATGCAGAAACTGTCCTAAAAAATGAAACAAAAGCTGCTTTCATAAACCAAATTTCCCTTTTACTAAAAGCCACCACACATTGTCCCCAGTGAAACTCCTCTTGGATAGGCAGGCGAAGAAACCAAGTAGCTTTGACTGCTTGAGTGTCACTCCATAAAAGCACTGACAGACTTAGCCTGCTCTAACTGATCACCAGCTTTCTACTGCTACAGTTCCTATTCTATTTCCCATACAGGAGGTATTGTCTATTCTGCCCTTGTTGGAATGTTTTGTAGAGCACTGTGATTAGCACTGAACCAAAATCGTCCAACCCTTGTGGACCTTTTTTCCCTTCCTACTATCAGAATGAGATTTCGTCTTGATGTTCAGAGCCTGGAGACCCAGAGGTCAGAGGCCACCACACGATCCACTAAGCCACCCAGTCCCTAGATCACAATGTTAACAAATCACCATTTATCTTTGTTACTGCAGCAAGTGTCCAAGGCAAAATGGTGCCAAAGATCATATCTGTTGGGATAACCTATTGATTTGTGTCATATTTTGCCCAATCCCTATTTTATTCTTGCTCAGGCAGAGGTCAAGGCAGGTTAAAAATAACTCCTTCAGTCTGAGGTGCAGGAGTGAGGAATTTAAAGCCAAGCTGTTGTTCCTAAGGGTGGGGGTTCAAAAATCTCCAACATAAGCAACAGAAGCAGTAATGTACAGCAGTTGTGAGCAAGACCTTGTAGCCAGGGAATTCAAGCCATGACAGAAAGTTTTGCAGCTTTAACTAAAAGGGGTTTTTTTCTCTCTTCTTTTTTTTTTTTTTTTTTGGTGAGAGGAAATAAATCAGTCAGTTCATTCAAGCAACTAAGCATTACAAAAGATTACGTGATATACATATACAGTAAATGCTTTGAATGCAGTGCAGACTAATGCAGATGCTATTATAGCATTCACACTGCCTAGTCAAAGTACACTGACCAACATCAGCATAATTCATTGTCCTTATTCCACAGGAAGTTAACATTTTGGACTAGATTACAGGGGTAAAAAAATTCAAGAAGATCAGAGTTGAAGTTGTTACTGCTGTTCCCAGCACTAATGTCCACGTGTCATTTTTGTCAGAGAACTCTCTAGGTAGATGCAAATTTTTGGTTAGATTATTTTATCCCATTTCAAAACCTTGGAGTTAAATTGCCAACACTTTAGAGATATTTTGCCTTCCATTAATATTATGCCCTCCAGGAAATGAAATTTTAAACTAATACACATTTCCCCATCTTTTTTTCATTAAAGAAACATTATGTACATGCAAAGCAGAAAACACTTCTTTATAGAATCTGCATGATTTCCTGAAAATTTTTCCCAATGATGCAAAAGAAGATCTTACCTTTACTCTGGCTTCATATTCCCACTCTTATATAGAGATTAGACAATTAAGAAAGGAATCCAGTTTTTTTACTGCATCTTCTAACAATAGAATTTCTGACACTTGGACTAAAGCTTAGCTGTTTTCAAAGGGTCTAAAAAGTGGACAAATCATCTTTTTCTCTCCACTCAGAGATTTACATCTGAGTGGCATTCAGCTAATAGCCATATTATTGCTGGCCTCTGAAATCTTCTGTAGAAGAAGGGAAATTAAACCAATCTATGATACTGGGGGTATCATGAACTGTGCAACATATGTCAGAAAATTCACTCACTTTTCCAATCAAATGTCAAAAAAATTGCTTCCTTTTCCATTTCCTCCTCAGAATTGAAGGGACAATGTATTTTATAAGTATACATTAGTCATAATACTCTGGATGAGAAACAATAAGGAATTCACTGCCCTTGTGCAAAAGTAGCACGGCAAGAATGGTGTGCAGCATCTCCTTGGGAAGTGAACAAAGCAGAACCCCCACTTCTGACAGCTCCCCAGATGGGATGAGAAAAATCTCTGTACAGAGTGGTTTACTGAAATGCAGCAGGAAAACCACTCTAGTGTTGTAACAAAAAGCAAAGGAAAAAAACAGGTAGGGCTGAAGTTTTCCTGAGCTTATAGATAAGTACAGGGGAGGCAGGCTGGCTCACTGCACATAGCATCCTGCAGTTTTGGCACAGAGGGGAAAGGCATGCGAGAACAAGTAGGGGACTGGGATAAAACGTCTCAGACACTACTGAGAAACATGAACATGGTCATCTCTGCCCTGTCACAAAATTGACCTGCTCCATGGTTAAGTAGGCTCAGAGATGACTAATCTTGCTAACCATCATAGACAGGTTTCTGTGTGTAACAACCAACATACGGAAGAGCCAAAAAGCAGTTTAAATCTCAGCAATGCCATGCTTGCTTGTGTGATATATGCTCCAAAGCCATCTTCCCCCTTACCAGAATCTTTCACCAGCCATTTCTGAAGCAGCAGGGCAGAGCCCCGTGCTGGGCTGCAGCAGCTGGCCCAAGAGTTAACCAACTGTGGCTGCTCGTTTACAGGGTGAAGAGGAGACCATCAGCACAGGTAGGAGGAAGAGCAGCAAGGGGCAGGAGGCAGCAGAGACCTGGCAAAGCCCTCTCCTCTCTGCTCTCTCTCTAGTGGTTCTGCGGGCGATTACTCCAGAGCACCCAGCCATACCAAAATCAATAAACAATTTATACGCAGCCCAAGGAACTTTGACACACTTAATAAAAGTCTCCAGTCACAGTTATGGCTTCATTTCACCTTAACGTCTTCTTTAACTGTCCCTTCTTTTCAAGATCAATTAGAGGCACATGCAAACAGAAAAACAAGCAAACAATGAAACCAAACAAAAAAGCCCCACTAACAAAAAACAAAACAAAACAAAACAAACAAACAAAAACACAAACAGGGGAAAAACCTAAAAAGCAAGGTCAAACTAAGCAGCTCAGCTTCTCCTCATACTCTCCTGAGGCAAACATAGAAATACAGGGACTGACAGGTAGCACATTGGGACACCTTGTTTACACATGCTTCTTGCAACCTCTGGTTCTGGGCACAGATCAGCAAGACAGCAGCCTTATTTAGGAGAGCTGGGATATTTGGTAAGCCTCAGTTGAGGCTGCAGAAGACATCTGTTTTCCTGCAATTTCAGTGGAAATTCAGCACCTCTGAAAAACTCCAAATATGAAGGGTGAAACTCTACCTATCCTCAAAAGGGGTACAGACCAGGCGCCTTTAAGTAGGTCTTCATCTTGTGCTGTGATGATCCAGCCTCACTGTCCCAGTCATGCCTTGGCTTCTGATAAGACACTCAGAACTCTGCCACTGAGTCATCTTCTCTACTCCAGTGATTTACAAGAGGAAAGAGTTAATGAAGGAGAGTTACTTCCATTAATAGCAATAGGCAGCAAATAGCTTTTAATCCCTCCTCTCATTCTTTGAATTGAGGTGCTAATATTGTTTTGATATTGTGTATTCATGTTGAAAGTATTAGAAAAGTTGTCTGTGTTTTCTTGGTAACTTGTTTGAAAACATCTGGGACATCTGCTCTTGAACAAAACATAGGAAAGTAGAGGGCCTGGCCCATTTGCCATACTCTCAGTCCTTATGAGGCTTCCTTAGATAGAACCCAAAGTCTCTGCCCTAGGTGAGCTGAGCCCACCAGCCACCATAGCCACTACAGACAAGAACAGCTGAGCCGGCTCTTTTCATTGTTTTACAAAATTTTAGACCCAGGCAAAGATTCGACAGCTCCATGCCCCTGATACCAGCACTGCCTTTAGGTCCTTAACCAGAACTCCATAGTGGAAACTGACTGAAATCATTACAACTCCTCAATTCTTCTCACTGCTGTAGGAATCAGCAAGGGAAGATCCACTTTGCATTCATGCCATCAGACAGAAGAAGGAACACCTGAGAGTTACCCTGGGTAACCAGCAACCGGGTCGACTGACCTGTCCAGGGAAGACACGCTGAATGCTGCCACTCGGCGGCAATGGCCCAGAAAATACTATTCCCACAGGTAATGGTTTGGTCTTTTACATTGCTCTTACAGAGAGGGACCTTCCCACTAAAAGCAGAGTTTTGGAGCACATTGCATGGCGACTGCGGAAAGCAGGACAACACTTACCACCGTGTCACTGTCACCAGCCAAGCATCTCCCCAGTTTGGGCCTCAAATCAGAAGTGTATCTATAATGAGCCTGGCTCTCTTCTTCTGCCTCCATCACAAGAAAAAAAGAACACAAGAGAGAAAGTCTGGGGACAGGCAGACACCATTCTCTAGATGGCTCCCACTGCTTTGGCAGGCTGTACACAGAACTAAATGCATGCACACAGTCAGCAGGGCAATATGGCTTTTAAAATGAAAGAATCCAAAAAAGGTAGAAAATTGGAAAAGTCATAAAGAACACAAAATTACTCAGCCTTCAATCCATATCATATTTCTCTGATAATATTTCCAAAGTGTGGGTTCTATTTCTCAGCTAGATTTGTATTCAAACACATTTACCTCTTAACTTGCTGCTTCTTCTTTCTACCTAGACATGCCTTCATACATGTATCTTCCCTGATGACTTTCAGTGTGCTTTAGCTAATATGCTGAGATGCCCTAGCTCAGGTCCTGAAAGTTAAGGACAATTAATTCAGCAATCAACAGTTCAGCAGTATCTGGTTTTTTTGCCATTTTATTTCATACTGATGTCATCACACATCATGTATCATCCTGCTCTTCCTCACCTTTACCACTTGTGGCCTATACCCACATCCTTCTCTGTTTGGACAGTATGTTCTCTGGGCAGTAAATGTTCCTATTCAAAGTCTGTAAAGTCTCGGGGTCTGATGGACTTCAGTATTGACCAGAACCTTCTAGGGACTATAAAAGCACAGAAAGTGAGGAGAAACTGAGTTTATAATGATCCCACAGACTACAGCAGTTGTTCAAGGCACCTTGGCCCTCACATTCTTTGCTGAAAGAACAGTTCTTACATCTGTCAGAAATACTACCTTTCCAAAAGGCCACCCAGTCACTATTCTTTATACAACCTTTGTTGGAGGAGTTTAGAACTCTTCATCCACCACTCACTTGACACAGCGCAGATTTTTCAGCACACTCACACCATGGCAACTCTAAAATAACTTAAGTATGGTTCAGAGGGAGTGAAGTATTTCAAAGCAGGTTATGCAAACCTGCACCCGGTTATATCCTCATAATTTGAAGCCTCTCAGGGAACATTGAGATCACCAATATATTAAAGCATACATCAGAAACTAATTGGGTGTTAAATATTTCCGACTGAGAAGAGCCTACATGTCTAGGAGACATGTTCAGTAAAAAACTGTATGCTGCTGAATCACAAGCCTTCAGCAAGAGAAATTAATTTCTTACTTGCAATATTTTACAGACTGTTCAAGGCTAAAGAAAATCTACCTTTGTTATTTAAATGCAAAATAGTGGCACCCTACGATAGAGAATTGGTCAGCATCTTGTGCCATGGTCCTACTATCTGTATGAGTGGGTACACAGCAAGATCTAGAAACTGTGGCCTTCAACAGAATGCAGTTGCAAACACAAGAGGGCTGGAGAGTCAGACTCTCTCTTTTCAGCTGTGAAGGAATGTAACCTCTATATCTGTGTGTACCCAGACACACAGAGCTCAAACAGCACTGGCACTGCTCGCTTGGACCCAGCAGACAGAAAAAGACAAACTTTTGGATTTGAGTGCATCCCCCAGCCAATAAGACATATTTTGGGCTGCTTCCCCCTCCACACACATCCTTTTTTAATAGCAGTTCTTTCTCTTCTGGCTTCACAGAGTCCTTCTGGACTCCAGAATCCTTCACCTTTCCCATCTGACAAATTTTCATCTACCTAACCTACTAGAAGGGAACAAGAAGAACAAAACATCTGTGTTCAACAGGGTAGATGGACTTGTAAAGCCAGATGGTTCAGGGCAAGATGGGAGTTTTTTGTTGATATGACAGCAAACTCAAGAATGGGCTCAAAAGACAAAAAGGTGGACAATGCATTTTCCAGTCTGTTCCTTGTTCCACCAGAGACAAGTTTGTCACTCCTTTGAAATCCTCACTTGGACATTTTGTCCTTTCTTGGTGATTTGAATGCTTAGCAAGCATCCTCATTAGCAAACCCTAAGCCTCCCTTTCACAAGTGTCAGACTGCTGCAGAAGGCCACTTTACCAGGCAACAACACCTGGTGGAGAAAAAATTCCTGTAAGCAGATTCCTTGTGACTGAAGCAGCAACCTTGACCAGTCACTTCAGAGTCCCGTTACATCCATAATGATACTGTCTCCACCTTTCCCTTCCCCCCAGCATGAAAGATGAGTGGTTGTATGGAACGAGTCCCCGAGCTGTGATGGGAATCCGTCTCGCTTGGCTGCAAAAAATATATATATCCTGGTATGGCTGTGATGAATCCTTTCATTATTCATCTGCAATTGCCCTGCTACTGCTGCAGTTCCATTCTCTCTCTCCTTCTTTTATAAATAAAAATGGAAACAGATTGATGACAAATATTGACAGATATTACTTTTAAAGAGCCACACCTGAATGTGGGCTATCGGGGAGAAGCAGTGGCAGAGCAGCATAAGAGGGTTGGAAAGACCAGGAAAGGCTAAATAAGAGATGGGAAAAGATAAAGATGCTCACTCCAGCTGGGCTAGATGAGCAGTGATTGGAGCAGGGTATCTTTCTGCTGATGTGAACCTCAATTTGCTCTGAAAAATGAGCTCTGGATTAACAGAGCTATGCCTCCAAAATATTTGAAGTAACTCACAGTAGTCAGCTGTGCTGTCAAAGAGACCCTAGAGCAAAGTTCACAGAGACTGAGTTTGGACTGACAGGAGGCTGAACATGAGCCCGCAGTGTGCCCAGGTGGCCAAGAAGGCCAATGGCATCCTGGCCTGTATCAGGAACAGTGTGGCCAGCAGGACCGGGGAAGTGATCCTTCCCCTGTACTCAGTGCTGGTGAGGCCACACCTTGAGTATTGTGTTCAGTTCTGGGCCCCTCAGTTCAGGAAGGATATTGAGGTGCTGGAGCAGGTCCAGAGAAGAGCAACCAGGCTGGTGAAGGGACTCCAGCACAAGTCCTGAGGAGAGGCTGAGGGAGCTGGTGTTGTTTAGTCTGGAGAAGAGGAGGCTCAGGGGTGACCTCATCACTCTCTACAACTCCCTGAAAGGAGGTTGTAGCCAGGTGAGGGTTGGTCTCTTCTCCCAGACATCCATCAGTCAGACAAGAGGGCATGGTCTTAAGCTCTGCCAGAAGAGTTTTAGGTTAGATTTTAGGAAGAAATTCTTTACAGAGAGGGTAATCGGGCATTGGAATGGGCTGCCCAGGGAAGTGGTGGATTCTCCATCCCTGGAGGTTTTTAAGATGAGACTGGGTGTGGCACTTAGTGCCATGGTCTATTAACCACAGTGGCGTTGGATCAAGGGTTGGACTTGATGATATCAGAGGTCCTTTCCAACCCGGCTGATTCTATCAAAATATTCACAGGTCAAAATGGCAACACACAGAGGGTCGGTTACATGAATAAACGGTACCTGATAATGCCATTCAACACGCTCTATTCTGGGTGACCAGTGAACAGCAACACTCTAGCTTGTGCCACTGCCAAAGCTACTTGTATTTTAGGAATGTGGCTCAGATGAACAAAAAACAATCTGTGACCAGTCAGGCCACAGGCTGACACAGTGAATGAGTGCATCCAACACAGGCAAATCTGGTCTCATGACACCCTTCCCTGCCTATTCCCTCTGCATGAAGAAAAAAAAGCATTTTACTCCAGTAGCACTCTGAGAAGCTGAACTGTTTATTCCTATTCAACATTTCATCCCCTTACTGAAGAAAGAACAGGAGCGGGAGAGGAGTGGCAGAGGTGGTACCTAGCTCTTAGAGAAAGAAAAATCAACTCACTTTGGGTTTACTTCTCATCTTAAAGTAACCTGTTGTAGTCATTCTGAGTAGATGGGCTGCAGGAGACAGAGCTCAAAGTGCTGCCCTCTCATAACCAAACTATGCCTGTTCCTTGTAGATTCTGGCACATTTTCTCTCATCACACAAACAGGTGGAAGACCTGACTTGCAAAATGGCCAACTGAGACTGCTTATTATGCCACTTACTGCTGCAGCATTGCAGAGAGGGGCAAGGAGCTGTAGCCATTGCACATGCCTTAGTTTTAGCCCAGATATTGCATGTTAGACCTTCTAGGTGCTGTGTAGACCCGAAAGATTAGAATAAGTCTCCTCTCCCCCATGGGAGGACAGATGCCATTCTCCTGTCCTATACTCCTACTGATGGCCTTCAAATCAGCCAGGGGTCCAGAGCTTACTTTTTTTTTTTTTTTTTAATTTTTTGCTCTGCTTTTAATCTCTTCCTCATCCTCCACAGATAGCTTGAGTTATGTTATCACTTCTCTATGTATTTCTACCCCTACAGTGATCTCCAGCAACTGTAGTCTCCTCCTCCAGGTCCCATGCTTCCTAAGTCAAGCACCATCTATCTACCTGAAGATACCACATCTGCTAAAATCACCATCTACCAAACCATTTCCAAGGCTACCTCACCTTCCTGACGTCATTTACACCTCCTATCTAGCTCATTATTCCCATAATGTGTTTGGCATCACATTTGAGAACAGAGATGTGCATGGATTCATTGCTGCTTGCTCCTTGCCAGCCTCCCACTTAACTAAACCCATTTTCATCCTTCCCTCAGAATTGCTCCTGCTCTTTTGGTGCCAAGCCACTCTCCCACCCTCCTGTCCTCCTCAGAGCACACTGCTCCTTGGACTCCTTTCAACAGCAGCTAATTCAAGACATTACAGCACAGAAGCCTGTGCCAACACCCAGTGCATAAACAAAGACCAGATACATGAGAGGAGAGAACACACTGTCAGCATTTAATAACAAACACTAATTGTGAATAGGGGGATGGCCTTCTCCGTGCCTGTTCTCTCAAAAGGCACCCGCGCCAGGGAACGTGGCCATTCACAAACTAGGATCCATTAATTGCTGAATGGCTCAGTATCCGACTGATTGACAACAGCCCGCTCAGTGTCTGACCGATCCACTGAATGGACAGGCAGCTTCTTGGAATTTTATTTGCACCTCATTAGTGTAGGGACACAGAAATATCAGGTATTTAGTGATGCAATTTCAAAAGCCTTTCAGGCCTGCTACAGCTTTACCCTATAATCCTGGCAAAGTTTTAATTTCTTTCTGTGCCTCTAGTTTTCCTGAGAAAATTGCCTTATATTTGATCCCAGAAACGTGCAGAGAAGGCTGTTTGTGGGTCTCAAGATATCAGTACTTTTATTGAAAGCTGTTGCAAAAGACAGATGGGGTTTTCAATAACATACTCATTCACCAGAAAGGCTGGTTCTCATCACATGAAAACGATGTAGAGATACTAAGTAATTTCCATCATTTTGCCCCATCATTCATTGTGCCTCATAAACAAATCAGACCCTTAAAGATAAGAGATCCACTGAAAGACACTTTGGGTTCTTTAGAGCTGGCAAGTCCCTTCCAGCCATAATCCCTTTTTAGGAAGCATATATGGTTATGTCACAGGAAATGTCCCTTCTCACCTCAGCTAAAGATGATGTCAAAACCCCTAAGGAGCACCTGGGAGAAGAGAAGCACACAGTTCTTGGCGAGGCAGCTCGTCAAACTTATAACCTCCTCAAAGCATCTCTTGCAGCCTTGGACTATGTGGAGTTCTTATGAACTGCTGAATCCCTGGAGACCATGGGGTGGTGGGCACAGATCTGTAAGCAACTGAGCCAAGGTTAAAACCAAAGCATTATTCCCAGGATTTTCTCCCAGCCCACTCAACCCCCCAGCCCCAGTCCTGCCATTGTGCCTTGGGCTGCCTCTAGGGCTCCTCACTCACAGCAGGGGAGCCAAATTAATGGATTAAACCAGCAGAAATCAAGTAAGTTTTTGCAGTTAGGGTGGTTGATGTGACTCAGAGGAGTCAAAGGAGTGAAAGGTAAGCAGCAGGAGCTTACAGCCAGGCATGAAGAGACTGAAATAGATATGGAAGGACAAGGTTTCTCCTTTTAGTAGGCATGAACCGTTTACCTCACCACATGGCCTTGCACCCCCTATTTTCAACAAACGCTCTTAAAATTTCAGTCAACTTTTAGAGTGCTTTAGGATATATTCAGATGAAAAAGTAGTGCAGAAATGGAAAGTCAACACCCTTCCAAATTTCTTTGTGCTATAGGGTTTCAGCTCCCAGATCACTCAAGGTGATGCTGGAAACCCTTTGAGTGCATTGCAACTGAATCCTCTATCCTGATCTATCCAGCTGCACATGCAGTCCGTCATACATGCTGCTTTAGTCCTCACTGTAATTCTCCATTGATTTTAAGCTGCACTGCCCTTCTTGATTCAGAGTCTCAGTCTTCCCAGTACCCACGCCTTCTCAGGCTCTGGTGCCAATAGTTGCACAGTTACTTGTATACAACCTCATGAGAGTTTCAGATGTTGTCTTGCCTTGGAAACTTTATTAGCTTTGATGTTGCTCTTCAAACCCACAACTCCATTAACCCACACAACATTTTAACCCTCACAACACCAAGCAGATTTGAATTCTGTTGAAAGACAGAAGATCTGGAGTTTACTGACCTTCAAACCCCATTGCAAAGTCCACTTTTCACTCAAACTTATGTTTAATGAGATGACGTGAAAGGCCTAAGTAAGGGGGTATATCATATGGATATAAACTACCCAAGCAAAGGCCTAGTCCAGCCTGGCTCTTTCAACTCCTTTATCTTGCCCCTTGTGTCTCACAGCTTTGCCCCTTTGCCCTTGTTCTGACTCTTTCCTGATCCTCCCACCAGGTGACAATTTGAATTTTAAAGCCATTTACACTCCAAAAGGTGCATAATCAGATTTTTATCCTGTACTTTTCTGATGTGACTTTTTTATTATGACATCAAGTACTGACCCATAATAAGGATGTAAATGCCCACTTTAATGTCTATTAGCAGTATCTGCAGATGCATATAAAATTATAGTATCATCACATAAGTACATATTAACCTCTTGAGCTCCATGACAAAGTCTCCAGGGAACACTGTATTCCAATTTTCAATTACCAGCAGTAATTCAGTGACAAGCAGTAGAAGTTGTACTCATCCATATCCTAAACACTTGAGGTACCTGCAGAATGACAGAGTAGTCACATTCTGAATACACTAGTTCTGGTGCTTCCAGTTGCTGGCTATCTGTGGCAAGCATCTGGGTTCTTCCTGGGAACAAATACACAGTTACATTTAAGTGCACATACAGGTGGGATGTAGCTTACTTGAAAAAAATTTATGGTTTTCAGCAAAGTTGTTTCTGAGTCACAGGGTAGTGCACAATCATCACTTTATCCACAGCGATTAGCAGAGAGAAGATAAGGTGTACAGCAACATACCATGTGCCATCTTTTATGCTTCTGTTGAGCAAACAATGCACTTTGCTCAGAAAATGCCCATTTAGCACAGGTGTGAGGTGCAATGTGTGAGCAAGGAATGCTGTGGTCCACAGAACTTTATTGCAAGATTAAGAAAACTACAATTACAGCTACCTGTCCAATCGCAAGATGGTATTAATGGAAATCCAAACATTCTGATTTCCATCTTTCAGGATAATGATATCTGTTTACATCAGAAAATGGGTATTTACCTGAAAACAGAGCCTGCCAACCCACATCTGAAGAATGACCACTATAAAAATCTTGGAGAGGGAGGTTGTTTGTGTTTTTTTTAAAAAAGATGCACTAGTTTCTCCAGAAGATCTAGACCTGCCAGTCCATGGAGAACAGAACAAAGCACCGGATATTAAAGACAAAAGTTAGTATTTTTTCCTTTGTACGTTTCTCCTTCTTTCCAATACAGCTCAGTCAGATGATTGATCTTGGTTCCAAAGAGGGTCTCTGTCCTGAGGGCATTATTCCCAAAATACATACTAAGATTTCTGATATTTTAAAACATTGCTGAATTGGGCATTAACAGGCAGCATATCATTTGTTAAATAATAGCAAGGTTTTCTTCACTGGACAATCATTACTTTGGAGTTTAGAGAAAAGAATCAAGATGACAACACTTGAATATCACTGCGAGACATGAATTAATATTCATGTCATCCTATGATGTTCAGGTAAAAGTATATAAAGTGTGACTGCTCAAGAGCAAGTTTTCACCTACCTATTGCTCTTTCTCAAGTTGTAGTAGACAAGTTATTTCAGGGCAGATTCTCCATGATACTATGGATTTGGGCTGCTCTTTCAATTCCTTTGAAGTCCATCCAGGAATCATAGTATTTCCAAAGACAAAGCATTTTTGAGGAAACTAAAATACCTTTATAAGGAAACCCCAATACAAAAGGAATACATACCAGAAAATCCTAGCTCAAAAATAAATAATATATATACACAGGCATACATATATCTTGTTACAGATAAAAATACTCAAAAGAAATGAACTATCATCCTAAGTTGTCCCTCAGTACATACACTTTACAATAATGCCAAATCAAATGATCACACAGTTTATACTTTTGAGCTTCATACAGAGCACAGAACACATCTCCAGAGAGGTGACGGCCAAGAATTGAAGGAGATTAGCAGCAAATGAGTCAGACCCAAAGACAGAAAAGAGAAAGCTAGAAACAGTCGAGTTCTTACAATGAAAGCAACTGACCACCAGCCCTGGAGAGACGCCTGCCTGCTGCCATTTCTCTATAAGCTAAGAAGCCAGAGATAGACTTCAGAAATTAAGACAGTGCTCCACACCTTGTCAATAATTGTGGCTGGATTTGCAGAAGCTCTGAGCTCTCACAGTTGCTATGGAACTTAGTAGAAATGTGATTTGAACCTACAAAAGGCTACAAAGTAAGCCACTCCAAATTACCAGTGCCTGGGTATCTCATCTTAGTCCCCCTCAAATACAGTGATAACTTCTGGTTTTTGATTCAGTCATTCTGACTTAAACTCCTTATTTATACAATAAGGGTGACAATAACATCCAAATGCTCAGCACATAAATCCATTAACATTCTAAGTTGCTATAGCAGGAGGTACCCTGCAGACACTAACAAGGAAATTACTTCTTCACTCTTCAGAGTGGAGTCTGGATGCTGTGCAGTAAATAAAGCTTGAAGTCAGTCTAAATGAGGAGGGAAAAAAACAATCAAAGCCAGTAGCTGTACACTCAGAGATCTGAACTGTCCTACACTACAGAGGAATTTTGGTGTGAAAGGGGGAGATGGAGGACAGATAGGCCATGATGAGAAAGGAAAATCATCACTTTTAAAAACTGGACACTCCTCCCTCCCAATATAATGTTGAAAACTTAAAGCCATTTCCAGAGAATCTTGATCTCTGTGTTTAAAAACATTCAATCCACTTGGGATCTAATTTTTTACAATTTATTCACTGGAACAGTTAATGTAGAGGGATTCCTGTGTTGTTGCTTCCACAGTTGTGCATAGCTACCAATACTGGCTCACAAGCATAGGCAAAAGAAAATTCAAAGTCCACTGCTCATTTGATCTTTGAAGTCACTGTTACCATGATAAAAAGAATGAACCCAATCTATCTTAAAAGGATGTCAGTGGTGGCAAAATGAACAGATATCCATTAAACTATCAATTGAAATTGACCTGCTCATTTAAATGAAATCCCCTGTGGGACTGGGCAGATCTGAAGCAGGGACTTAGAAGTGAAAGGCTACCTAAACTCTGGAATTGTTTCAGATTCTGAACAGGGAGCATCTCACTTGTCTAGAGACAACATCCTGGGAAACAAAATCATTAGAAAACAACTCCAAAGAATGGACATGATAAATTACCTCAAATTCACTCATGTTTGCAATTCAAAGGAAGAAAAGCATAGTAACTCCCTACAGACCTTCAGGTTACAGGTTATACTTAAGGAAACGGTCAAGGAAGCATGCAGATTAATGGACATTCCAATACAGTAAATCTAGTCAGATGTCAGTGAAATCTCTCTTCCCCCACTCTCAACTCAGTTTGCTTTATATCAGATAAAGCAATTCTTTCATATATTGATTTATTTCCAGTTTCTATAATCAGAAGAGAGATTCTGCAAGAACCTCATTCAGACAATACACATAATGTTTTAAGACAGAAGAATCTTTCTTATTTACATGTTACCCCTAAAATAGAGTCCTAAGGACCCAGAGTCCAATCCCCATCAAACAGTTAAATTTTATGACCCCATAAAATATCTGGGACATGCACAAGGCTGCTCTTTACAGATTTTGTGTAGACCTGTTTGTGAATTATCTCTAGGTATGCCCTCTGTGACAGGAGGAGGAAGCTAAAATGCAACTGATGGTAGCTTTGCCTGTTTGGTGTTGCCAAAACTTGAGAGAAAGTTCAATGGCTTCAGCAGTGCACCACATCTCTGGTCAGTTCAGACCAGTCTCAGTTCATGGCCCTCTTAGAAATGCCTTCAGCAATGAAGTCTCACATGCACCAATCTAGGCTTTAGCTTCAAGTTCATTTTTATGCCCATTTACACAAGACAAGAAATGGTTTATTACCTTGTATTTCCATTTCCATAGAAGGCTTTCTACCACAGAGACAATAATAAATGATGCAATAGATTTTGAATTAAAAAAAAAATTCTTACTTTCTAGGATTTTGTGTATTGAAAAGCAGTGGTGACAACCTCAAGTTCAGAGTCAACTGACTGACTATCACTTTCCATGGTAATGTTAGGGCAGTGTTTGGCCATCAAAGGTTATCACGACACTTATATGAATATATGAAGCCCAAATAACAGTATAAGAACACTCTGTAAAAAGTACTATAAGTGACTCTTACAATTATACTCTGAAACTCTAAAGAATACTTTAAGTGTAGACACTGGAACTGAATGCATATGGATGTGCAATTCTGGGGATTTTTGTGCAGGAGAAAAATTAAAGGTTAAATGACAAGTTTTCAGTGTGAAGCTTGTGAAAAATTACTTAGTTAATGGATTACATAGGATTTTCTGGGTAGGTATAGGTAGTTATACATGTCATAAAAGCATAAGAACAAGACTTTTCAACCTTGCTGCAAAAAAAAGGAGAGTAAGAAATAATGTCAGGATGTTCATATCAGGAAAAACTATTCCAAGAGAAGATGCAATTTACTTATAAAGACAGTAATTAATAAGAAAACTGATTACAAAGAAAGATAAGCTAATTCTTACCTGATGTTTTTAAAGTCAGGACATGTTCTTGTAAAAATTTAATAAAATCCAGTTGCAAGATAAATACTATAGCCAAAAGGTTCACAAAAGTTTTTTCCAGCTTTGAAAAAAGTTTGCACATCATTTTGAGACTGGACATTGGGCTAAGAGAACACCAAAAAACCCATCACTATACAACTACTTCAGCCTTACAATACCCCCTAGGTGTCTAAACCCAGTTACTGTGAGAGACAGACTACCAAGGCAGAGAGATCTTTGGTCTGACCCAGTGCAACCTTTTTCATGCTGTTCATCCCATTTCCTTCAGATATTACAAGGACAAGAGGACAGCTTTACAAAATCCTGATCATCCTCATAATACTGGCATCTCTGCTTTAAGACAATGAATAGGTCATAACACGCAGGACTCAGCAATACTTTTCCTGATTGTCTGCAAGTATATATTTTTTGCATCTTTCTCTGACATAACAGGCTGTACCAGCCCATTTTCCCCTTTTACCAATCCTTTAAGTTGGTACAAGAATTCCCTTTCCCTAGTAAGTCAGTTAGCACATCTTTGTTAACTCACTGGACTCACACTAACAGCCATGTTTGCAGTTGGGAAGGCATTCTACCCACACTGAAGTTGAGAAGGATGTTGAAGGTTCCCTCTGTCTCCACAACCTAGGTCTGTATTGTCCATCATGTGGCTGAGGGCCAGCCATGTGCCCGGTTCCAGGCACTGGTGCCAGTTTAGTCTCCCTGCACTTGCCTATGGCACTGTTCACTTTCTTAAGAGTGAGATGCTTTGGTATAATCAAGACATTATGCTCTCCTTGCCGAGTTCCATCCTTGTTCTGGGTAAAAGTTAATGGCCTAAGATAACCTTGTCTTATCTTCTGCATAGCAAGAGTCACCTTATGCTTAATGCCTTCAGAAGCATTGCTGTATTTTCCCCATATTTGATGGCAAAGAGGAAGATATCTGATCATAAAACACAAACTGGAACAGAATACAGAAGACAAAGACATAATAATGAAGTATCACACAGAGAATCAAGTCTTTCCTCCTTTGATAGTCTCCTAACAGACTACTAAGATACATTTTCTGAACAAATGACTGGTAGCATCCTGCACTTTTGCTTCAGTGAAAAGCACTCAACAACAAGCTGTTGAGGAACAAAGTGTTCCTCAAGACAACAAAGCAAAGCCCTTATCCACTTGATATAATTCCTTTTCAATATCCAGGCACACATACTGTTTTTTGTAGCATCTTCCTTCTTCAGTACAGAAGGGGTTACAATAAAAGGTGCACTCAATCACTCTTCTTCTTGTCTGTCCTCCAATTTCCCTTCTCGTCCTCTGCGCACTAAGCAGGTCCCTGCAACATCCACAAAATAACCACAGGAGTTTCTACAGTTTGAAGGACAGCACTGACCGACTCAATGTCATTTTTCAGGAACGATGCTGGCAAGACACACCTCTGCATACCACAATTATGGAGCTAATCTATCACTCAGTAGCACTAGTCCCAGCCTCTAACAGGTTTCTCTCCAGCTACTGTTTTGTCACCTTCTTCACTCTTCACTGTACCTTAAAATCACAAATCCATCAGGCCAGAAACTATGTTCTTTTATTTTAAACTTCTCCAGTACCTACCAAACTGGGTATTAATCTTGACTAGAGCTCACCGGAACTACTGGAAACATGCGAAGAACTACTCAGAAACGTGCTCCTCTCAGCTCTTGATTTCTTTTTCACTGAATGTCCATCTTCTCCCTGTACATAAAAGTACGTCATTTTAAGATGGGTCTCTGTCATCTATGAAAAATTGTGGCAATTGCATGAGGTCCCCAGTGATAAGAAGGGGTACATATACATCACCTTTCTAAAAAGACACAAAGGAATGATAGGCTAGTCAGCCCTACCTCAGTCCCTTGCAGCTTTATGAAGCAAGGTCTGAAAGCCATTTCCAGGCACCCAAAGGACAAAGAGGTGACTAGGAACAGGCTGCCACATTAAAAGAAGGAAAATCAAGCCTGCGAACCTGACTGCCTTCTTTGATGAAATGACAGACCCTGTGGACACACAGAGGGCACTGAATGCTGTTTACAATGACTTGATGCAGTCTCTCACAGCATCCTTACAGCCAAATGGGGGAGCTATGGACTACAGACCAGTGAGAAACTGGCTGAAGTGTCAGGTTAAAAGAAAAATTATCAGCAGTTTGAAATCTGCCCGATGACCAGTTATGAAAAGCATGCCTCAGAAGACAATACTGAGATCAATACTGCTCAGTGATCATTAGTGACCTGGTGGAAAAAAACAGAACATACTCTCAACAAAAAAAAGGCATGTTGGGGAAGGGAGCCACTGATATGCTGGAGGGTGGGACTTTGACAGACTGGATGAATGAAAAGTTCATGTATAATATCACAATATCACAAAGTTCATGTATAAAATAGTTCAGTTGGAAGGGACCTAAAATGAATACCTACTGCAAATGACTGATCCCATCAGGACTGACCAAATGTAAAAGTAAGGGCATTGTCCAAATGCCTCTTAAACAAACAGGCTTGGGGCATCAACCATCTCTCCAGGAAACCTGCTCCAGTGTTTGACCATCCTGACAGTACAGAAGGGTTTCCTAATATCAAGTTGGAATTCCCCCTCACGCAGCTCTGAACCATTCCTATGTGTCCTGTCACTAGATACCAAGGAGAAGAGTTCAGCATCTCCTTCTCCGCTTCCCCTCCTTGAGAAGCTGTAAAGAGTAGTGAGGTTACCCCTTAGTCTCCTTTTCTCCAAACCAGACAAACCCAGAGTCCTTCACCACTTCCCACAGGACATGCCTTCCGGCTCCTTCACCAATTTGCTGTTTATTATTTGCTCTGCTTTAAAATTACATGAGCCAGTCAAAGGAGGTGATTGTCCTGCTCTGCTCTGCACTGGTGCAGCCTCACCTCAAGTCCTGTGTGCAGTTTTAGGCACAATATAAGAAGAATATAAAAGCTATTAGAGAGTATCTAAAGGAGGGCTATGAAGATGGTGAGGGGCCTAGAGGGGAAGCCATAATGAGGAGCAGCTGAGGTCATGTGGCTTGTTCAGCAGGGAGGAGACTGAGGGGAGAACTTCATCACCATCTACAACTACATGAGGGGAAGTAGAGGGGCAGGCACTGATCACTTTTCTCTGCTGACCAGTGACAGGACTGAAGGGAATGGCCTGAAGTTGTGTCAGGGGAGGTTTAGGTTAGTTATTAGGAAAAGGTCCTTAGTCCAGAGGGTGGTTGGGCACTGGAACAGGCTCCCCAGCAAAGTGGTCAGAGCATCAGGCCTGAAAAGTTCAAGTGTTTGGACAATGCTCTCACTCACAAGGTGTGATTCTTGGGGCTGTCCTGTGGAAGGCCAGGAGTTCATAGAATCATAGAATTATCAAAGTTGGACAAGACCTTTAAGATCAACAAGTCCAACTGGCAACCCTGAACTACCACTGTAACCTCTAAACCATATCACCCCATGCCAGATCCAGATGCCTCCTAAACACCCCTAGGGCTGATGACTCCACCATCTTTCTAGGCAACTTATTCCAATGCCTGACCACCCTAGCAGTGAAAACAAATTTTCTAATATCTAATTTGAATCTCCCATCTCAGCTTAAGGCCATTTTCTCCGATCCTCTCACTGTAGGCATGACAGAAGAGACCGGTCTCCACCTCAGTGTAGCTGAAGAGAGTGAAGAGGTCTCCCCTGAATACTGAGGGGTGCACTCAACCCCCACATCCAGATAATCAGTAAAGATTATTAAACAGGACTGGCCCCAAAACCAAGCCCTGTGGAGGGGGCCCCAGTGTTCCTGATGAACACTGATAGCAACTGGATTTAGCTCCATTTGCCACATTTCTCTGAGCCTGGCCATCCAGCCAACCTTTTACCTACTGAAGAATGCACCTATCAGACCTGTGAGCAGATAGTTTTTCTAGGAGGATGCTGTGGGAGATGGTGTCACACACTTTACTGAAGTTTAGATAGACTGCATTGACAGCCTTTCCTTCATCTACTAAGTGGGTCACTTTGTCATAGAAGGCTAATCAAGCAGGACCTTCCCTTTGTAAACCCATGTCAGCTGTGCTTGATCCCCTGGTTGTCCTGCATGTGCTGTATAATGGCACTCAGGATGATCTCTTCCAAAGCCTTGCCCAGAACCGAGGTTAGGTTGACAGGCCTCTAGTTCCCTGGATCATCCTTTTTGCAAATGATGCTAATTTCCAGTCAGCTGAAACTTCTCCAGTTAATCAGGACTCCTGGTAGATGATTGAGAGTGGTTTGGCAAGTTCTTTCACCAGTTCCCTCATTATTCTGGGGTGGATCCCATCAGGGCCCACAACCTTGCAAGTGTCTAATTGGCATAGCAGGTCACTAACCATCTCCTCTTGGATTATGGGGGCTTCACTCAGCTCCCCATCCCTAACTCCAGCTCTGGGGGCAGAGTATCCTGAGGACAACTGGTCTTGATATTAAAGCCTGAGGCAAAGAAGGCATTAAGTACCTCTGTGTTGGGGACGAGCTGGAGAGCAAGACGGAGTTTACCTGCTGGGAAGAGGAATTCCTTGGTGACATGGAGGACATTGCTACAGCTAACAAGCCTGCCTGATGGACTTTTACATTTATCACCATGTGGCTAAACCTAATGCTAGGTTGAGGCCACTATTTTAAGTTACCTTCTTCTTTTTCAGTTATTGGACTTGCCTTTCGAGGCACGGAGACAGCTCCCTCATTGGATAGCCTACCATGGGGTAGCTACAAATCACATCACTTCCCAGTTACTTCATGGTTGTGTTCCACCCCCTTGTTATGTTGTCCTGTTGCCCACCCTATCACTTTTCCCAGTTTTGCATGCTCCTCCCATGCTCCTCTCTAGCTCTAGCACCTTCCCTAGCCAGACCCTTAAAAACTCTCCATTTTGTTCTAATAAATCAGATCAGCTTCGGTTGTGATCCTGTTCACTTTGTCTCTTGTCTCATGTTTTGGGCATGGTGGGTTTTTACCCTTAGGGTGAGACCTAACACGACCCTACAGGGCAGAGCGAGGAGAGCTGTATCTCCACCTCTGGCAGGATTAGCATCAGGCTCTGCCTAGAAGACGACCTGCAGTCCTGTCACGAGACCACTGGTCTCGTTCCTTCCCTTGACCAAACTGTGTCACCTCTGCCTTTTCCTCATCCCCTGTCATTTTACTACCCTCTGTATTCATTATGGAGACACTCCTTGATCCTCCTTTTGTTGCCAGTGTATTTATAGATACTTTTTTTGTTGTCTTTAACTGTAGATGCCAAATCAAGTTTTAGTTGGGCCCTTCTAATCTTCTCCATACATGACCTCGCAACATCCTTATAGTCCTTCCAACTTACCTGACCATCCTTCCAGAGACAACAGATTCTCTTTTTCCCCCTCTAAGTTCCAGTTTAAGTTCTCCATTTAGCCAGGCTGGTCTTTTTCCCCAGTGCCTTGTCTTTCTGTATATGGGGACAGCCTGCTCCCGAATATTTAACAATTCCTTTTTAAAGCACATTCAGCCTTCCTAGACTCCTTCGCCCTTTAGGACTGACTCCCAAGGGACTGTGTCAATCGATCTCCTAAACAGGCCAAAGTCTGCCCACTGGAAGTCCAAGGTGGAAATTCTGCTAGTGCCTCTTATTTCACCCAGTACTGAAAAGTCTAACATTTCATGGTCACTATGCCCAAGACAGACACTGACTACCACATCACCCACCAGTTCTTCGCTGGACTTGATGATCCCTGTGGGTCCCTTGCAACTCAGGATATACTATGATCCTATGATTTAAAGGACTTTAAATGCCTTTCAGTAGCACCCAGTATGATCTTCTCCACAATTCTTCCAGGTATTGAGGATAGACTAACAGATCTGTAGTTTCTTCGGTCTTGCTTCATGCCCTTCTAGTAAACTAGAATAACACTGGCTAGCTTCCAGTCAACAGGGACCTTCCAAGACTCCCAAAACCTTAGGTAGGTGATTGAGAAGGGTTGTGCTCCAACAGCCCCTAGTTTCTGGATAAATTCTATCTGGCTTCAGAGACTTACATTCAACTGGTCCCTTACAATCTCAGTGTACACAAATGGAAAGCCACTATTCCCACGGTAATGGTCCTCCAGATCAGAAGACTGGGCTGCCCAAGGTCTGTCAGTATTATTAGAGATTGAAGCAAAAACCCCACACTGAATGCCTACACTTTTTCTTCACCCTGATTTGTCAGGTGACCATCTTCAACACATATTGGTCCAATGTTTTCCTTAGACCTTCTCTTGTTGTTAATGTACTTCAAAAAGCCTTTCTTGTCTGACAGAACACTGGCCAGTTTAACTCTAATTAAGTTCTGGTCTTTCATATCTTTTCCCTGCATATACGAAGCACAGCTCCGTAAACTTCCTGTGAAGCCTGACCTTTCTTCCAGAGATCATACAATTTCTTTTTCTTTCTGAGTTCCAAGAGGTGTTCCCTGTTATGCTAAACTGGTCGTGTGAACCGCTTGACTTTCGTCAAAGGGATTGCCTTGCTCTTGTGCTCTTAAAAGATGATTCTTAAAAACTGATCAGCACTCAGGGAACAGCACACTACTAACTAGCTCACTGAGTAGCCTAAAATTAGCTTTCTTGAAATCCAGGGTAGCAACTCCACTGACCGTTTTCCTCACTACATCAAAAATTTTAAAATTACCCACTTCATGATCCATGTGGCCAAGGCAGCCACCTACCATCATATCTCTCTCAAGTCCTTCTCTAGTCAAATAACAAGTCTAGGTAGGCATCTTTCCTGGTTGGCTCACTGAGTAATGTGATGCAAAATTACCTTCAACATACTTCAGGAATTTCCCAGACTTGCTTGTCCCAGTTCAGGTCTGGGAAGTTGAAGTCTCCCATAAGGACAAGGAAAGGAGACAGTTGGAGAGAATACAAAACCGGAAAAAGACTGGGGAGTCTTGGTTGACAAGAAGTGAAACACGAGTGAGCTGTGTATCTTTGAAGCAATAATCACATACTGGACCATCTTGGTAGAAGCACAGCTACCAAATCAAGATGTGTTATTCCTTTCTACTCAAGTAATCCACATCGGAAGCAGTATCCTTCAGTACTGTGTGAGCAGAGTGGGAGTTCTAAGAAATTTGCCTTGGAGAATAAAAGAGACAAAGCCATGAACCTATTTTATTCATCTAAAAATGTTGAAGATATTAAAATCTGTATCAACTTACTGAAGTCTGAAGATAAATTTTGATAAATACCCAGGAGTAACCAGATACATGATTCATTTAGCTTGCCTCTGGAGAATCATATTTAGTTGAGAACCAAACTGACCTGTAAATGGATTCTAACATAGAAACAGGAAAGACAGGGCAACTGCAATAATTTGAGTCTCCTGACTCTTCCAGAAATTTACCACAGTGGGAAGTACGGTCTGCCAAGACAAAATCTGCCACAGTTAC
This sequence comes from Pyrocephalus nanus, assembly GCA_038380795.1. Classification (NCBI taxonomy): domain Eukaryota; kingdom Metazoa; phylum Chordata; class Aves; order Passeriformes; family Tyrannidae; genus Pyrocephalus; species Pyrocephalus nanus. The sequence goes on along the minus strand of CM076265.1, from coordinate 40,759,532 downwards.
TCTTCAGTACTGCCACAGGTACATTCAGCCTTTAAGGACAAGAAATAACTCCTAGGAGCTTAATACCTAAAGTAAGGGCTTACCCAGATAACAGTGCTACTGACCTCAATAGGAAAATCTGATAAATTATCTTTGCCCCCAGAGAAGAATCACATGAAGCATGGCAACCTCTCACCCACTGCAATAAGATGAAGGCTCTGGATTCCCTAACATCCTCTTACAAAAGTTTTAAAACCATCATAACACCACAGAAGAGAAAGAAGTACCCTGGACAACACTTAGAATGTAGCAAGATATATCAGAATTGGTTTTACAAAGAGGAATACAAAGGCTAAATATAAAATTTTAGCTGAATGATCAGTAATCTGAGTAAGTCAGTTGAACAGACTCAAACCAAGAGAAGTTATAGAGGGTCCTTCATGAGATCAAACCCACTGAATTTGACAAAAGCTCTTCGAGGGGACCACTCCCTGTCACTGAAACAGGATGCAGTTTAGATTACAAGGCTTCCAATCCTAAAATTTATCTGCAGGTTGTCAGGAGTATGTGACCACCTGTATTCACTGTATTTATGAGTATTAGATAGTGAAGCTACTCATCTTCAGATTTACCTTCCCCTCACATGTTCTAGATTAAAGGCCCTCCAGTGCTGAGACTTCTTGTGCTACTCCTTAGGCACCATTGCTCAAAAAAACTACAAATAAGACTAACCAACCACTATTTCAAAACAGGAGCTCTCCTTCCTCCACGGAAGCCTTACAGCTTGTCCTGTAATCCAAAAAGACCATTGTGATCCTCCAATAGGTAAAAATGCACCACCAAAAAAAAAAAAAAATTGAAATGGATTTACCATGACAGATCTGACAGTTTGCTTGGGCTGCAAAATATAAATCCAATTTGGATATCTCCCCAGGAATAAGTAGGTATTAGGGGATCAGACACGGACAGTATGTCTGTAGTATAACCAACTATATTTGTCAATTGAGATTTAGCAAGTCATTCAATTTCTGTTTTCTGTATGTTATGACCATTTAACATCTTAATACAGAGTTAAATATAAATCACTGCTTCGTATTCTCACAATCAAATCTGTCCCTCAGCTATCTGATTTATAAGGGAGAGCAGAACGCTGCAAAACCACTAAAAATATGCAAATTTTGTTGTCTGCTTAAGAGTGCTAGCTGCACTTCCACAATCAAAATTAATTTTACAAGTTTAAACTGTCTGAAAGCTCCACACAATGAAGAAAGCAAAGAGTTCTATTCATACAAATATATCCTATTGTTACAGAAGCTGTGAGGCCACCTGTTTCTTGATACACGCTATGCAGGTATATATTCTGAAAGCACAGCCTAAGATAAGCTCCAGAGTTATTTAAGGAAAGAGAGGGAAGAAATCACTGTCCTATATATATTCCGCAACACAACAGCAGACCAAGTGGAGGTTCTATGAAGAGAATCTCTTTAGTGTTCACTGCAGTGTAATGAGCAATCATCAGCAGGTGAAGACACCCCAGTAGGTATAGCAGACAATACTTGTGAAGGGAGGGAAAGCATGAGACAGAGGGAATATGATCAATACCCATAATGCTCTGAACTTGTTGGACACTTTAGGTGGCTTTTTTGTTCAATGGCATGTTAACTTCAACAGCAAGCATCCTTTAGAAACACTAACAGACTTTTTTTTAATTTATACACTGAGATATGGAAGTTTTGTATATCCTCTACCATACTCCAACGATATTCACGGATCCAGGTTCCTTTCCAGGACACCAGCTTACACATTTATGCCAAAGTAGTTCTCCCAAATCCTTATCCAGTAGGAGGTTTAGGAATGAACATGAAATACACAAGACTAAAGACATTCAGAACAAGGGAGAAGAAAAAGGTCTAATGGACGATGATGCTGCCAGTGAGCCAATGGCAATTTCTGCATGGGCAAGCACCATATTTGCTTTGCCAAAAGCAACATGATTTGAGTCCATTAGCACATGGCCCAAAAACCTTCTGCTAACACAGAATTCAGGTTCCATAATTCAATTTCTTTGCATTCTCTCCTCATTCCACAGCCAAGAAATCCTTCTGGCCTGGAAGAACGCAGGGGGAGACTTCTGCCTCCTTGAGTGGCAGTGGGACTTTCACCCCCAAAAATGCCAAATACACAAACAGCAAAATGTCCAAGGGGGTGAATAAAGTTCTGAAAACCCAAAAAGAATCTGTACATGGCCCATTACATATGAGCTGGCATCAGGGAAAGAGATGAATGCATAATAAATACAGCAATAGCAAGAATATTTTTAAAAGCTGCTGCGGTCCCAACAGTGATTACCTTTTCCTAAACACGGAGTCACAAACATGACTTAGGTATGTGGGGCACACAGATCAGTCTGGGTAATGGCACGCATCGCACATCAATACTGAGGATACCACTCTGCCAAACAACATGTTTGGTGCAGAGACACACCAAAACCAAACATTTCCAAAATTGAGCAAGCTTTTATAGTTGTAATGCTTCATTTTAGCTGTATCCAAGGCTCTTCTCTGGTGGCATTTTAAAAAAGTTACTGGAGGCAGCAATAGCAGATTTCTCAGTTGCTGGTGTTTTCCCAGTCCACTCAGAGTTCTGGGATCTCAAGGATGGTGTTGCTGGTAGCTCTGATTCTGCTGCATCCATGTGGACAGATAAAGTTGCTGGAATATAAAATTGCAGGAAAGGGGGAACAGAGGAAGAGAATAGGAAAGGACAATAAAAAAAAGTTAGAACAAGTGACTTCATGTCAAATGTCTCATATATATAATTTCTTTTATGAAACTGTTATTTATTGAGTTCCTACTAGTTTTCCATCCATTTGAAATACAGGTTCTTGATAGCATTAATACCTTCACCTTAATGAGTCACACATTCAAAACTCGAAGTTCCCAGTCCACTATTTCCCTTAGTCAGAGTTCCTGTTGAAAACCAAGAGCTTCAGCTGTCCCATACTTAAACTGAATAAATTCACAATCACTGATCTGAAGATAAGTTGAACTCTTCACAAAGAATCAATTAACCCTGTATCTGAGACTGTGAAAGTCTCTGAAGGCATGGTAAATGTCAGGTTGCAAAGCTCCTTTAAAGAGGAAAACATACCCCTCCTTCTCACACAGTAAAGGCAGTACCATGAACCTCCACATATATCCAACACAGTAAATCAGCATATTATGACAAGTAGCTACTTGCCAAGCTTGGTTGAAATCTACTCTCATTTTCTCAATACAACCACTGCTTCAAATGGGACACATTATAATAGCACAAGAGATTTGCAGATCCATGGCTCAAACCAACAGTCACACAAATTTCCCGAAGGATTGCCAGAAACCTAGAGATATCAGAGTTTACTCCCATTCTCAGTATGCTGAAACACTCAATCCTCACAACCAGGACAGGGCAGGGTAAAGAAGAGTAATTGCCATAGGAGTCTTTGGGCCAAACAGATTTTTTTCAACAAATAACTGCTTCAATACAAAGCACATCTCTTCTTCATTGTAGTCTCATAACAGATAATAATTGTTTGTGTGTTTTAATTACAAGTTGCATCTGCTGCTCTGTAGTGGAGGAAGGATAAAGAGGCCTCAAGGATAGCAAGCCTCAACTAGAGGACTGATTGCTTTGAAGTTTAAATAAAACTTGGTTGGTTCAAAGCTTGAGGTTCCACACTCAGTAGATCTGGAACCTCAACAATGTTGCTTCTGCATCCAAAACAGTAAGTCATTCCCATACAGGCACAACAACATAGCTGATAACAGTATATTGCATAACGTCTAGCCCACCAACTTCTTCTATTTGAAGGTCATATGAAACGTGAAAAAAAAACCCTCAAAGCCCTTAAACTAACCAATACTAAACTATGTGACCCTTGCTAGCAGCCTCCCCACTCAGGCTCTCAATCTTTGCTCATAAAAAGAAAAAAGCAAAGGACTGAAACAGGCTTCTTGCTGCTGGGTAAAGACAAAAAACGAATGCTTAGCAAGAAATATGAGAGGGAAAATTCACCAAATTGCTAGTACTCATCAGACTGGTCTCTGATAAGCAGTTTCACAGGCTGTTAACTGGCACCTTCTAGAAATTAGTTTTTCAAAAGCTTAGTGTGAACACATGACAAGGCAGACAAAAATCTATTTATGCAGATTTTTATGCCCAACTCATTATAATAGCTGAACAGGATGCCAGTTACCATGTGCACTGTTACATATCTAGTGGATTGAACCACATAAACACTAAAACATCAGTGTAAAGATCAACAGTTGTTCACCATTTATGGCACAACCGTCTGTGCTTGTGGCCTATTCTGGCAAAGTGAAGACAGACATGACAGTCTTTATCAGATCCCTTTCAAACCAGAGAATAACTACCATGAGAATAACATTTTATGCAGTATTTCTCAGACAAGCCCTGGAGACATTATTCCAAACCTACTGTACTGCAATGGAAAGTAACTATACACAAAGACACTATCCATGCCTTCAAAGTCTTAGATCACTGAAAGCTCAAAGGGACTTTCTCACCACAGACTTTGTTCCTCCCTAGGCACTGGCTTTTGGTCTTTAAGCTGGATGAATCTCTGGTCTAATCCAGTACAGTCAGTCTTAACTTCCTCCAGATTTCCTTATTCTACTGCCAAACTACACCAGCCAGACTTTTGTTTTTACCCAGTAAAAGCCTTATGCTTTAGGGCTCACACTGTTTGGTTGTGTAATGTAGAAGACACTAATTTTCAATCTCTCTGAACATTTGCATGTTTGCCCAACTTAATTTTGATAAGCCACTTCCTGAAGTACAAATTAATTCTGAATTTTCTACCTACTTTTTGTTGTTCTCAACAGATACCTCAGTTATGGTATTTAGGCCCGTTAGCCTCAAAGAGCAGGATTAATACCAGAAGTTTAACGCTATGACAATACAGTAGAGACCTAAGGCACTCCTGCTACAGCAATGCATATTTTTTGATGTTCATACAGGGGTCTCTGGCAAAAGATGCTTTACAAGAACTCATAAATACTCACATTCATGGAAGTATGTGAGAAGGCATGGAATAAACTTAGTTTTCTTGGCTCCCAAATAAACATTTTCTCTAGCTCCCTTCTCTCATTCCTACACCTAGAAAGGAAACAGCATCCACATCTCACCTGCCTTTTATTAGTGTCTTCTGATTTCAGCCAAATTCAACTCAAAACTTTGAGTGGATAGTGGGGGGATGAGGCGACAGGGGAAGATTTGTAGCTGCATGTTTAAGAAAGAAGCTAAATTCATCACAATGACAGGGGATAGTGTTGGCAGAGATTTGAGCTATTTATTCTTTTAGGAAAATCCTATAAAGAATGACACGAGGAAGCCTCTATCTGCAGTCTTGTTCATCACACTGGTGAGGAGTCCGATAACAGATGTATGCAGTAGCGTGATTTAGTGCCGAGAGCTGGCCCCTGATGTGTATTAATACAGCGGCAAAGCGGAACGAGCTCCTCTTCATCACTCATCTCTATAAAAGAGGTGGAATCCGAGATGGCCCGATGTTCGGCAGAGCAAGCCCATTTGTTCTGCTGACTGATGAAGCCAGCTCAGGCTGTGTCCTTCACCTCCACGGGGCACTCAGGTTGCAAAAAAGGAGATCACTGAAGCAGGACCTGGTCAACAAGTGAGACGAGAGCAGCTGGACTCAGCTAAGTAGATATTTAAAGGTGAAGAAATCCACCACTCCATGGGCCTGCGTTCTGATTCACCTGTGCTTCACCTTTTGCAAAAGAAGTAAAACACCACAAACACAAGCCTCTGTCGTGAAAAAAAGAGGCTGCCATGATTCCACAGCTACAGGGGAGCTCCAGTATATGGCATTTATGTAGGGGTGAGTAGATGCATGGCAAGGGAGAAAAATTTTTATCTATCTCATCAATATCTATCAAGCACAAGAGTCTCCAGATAATTCTACATTATTGCACAGTGATACAATGTATTTTTTTAGGCCTCAGTAATTCCATAGTAAGACCCCCCTTTGACAGAAATAATACCAGATTTCAGTACTTTCCAAGTTACATATCCAGGTTGTGCTCCAGCTGTAATTGGGAGTCTGCTGTAGAAAGTCATCTAGGACACAGCTTCAGCTATCCAATCATAAAAGTTTCTTTTCAAAAGTCAGTATTGTAGCAAACCCTGCCCCACAGCTGTTCACTTTGCTGGGGATATTTCTAAACAGGGTCTAAGGAAGAGACCGTTACCATTTCTGACCATTGCAGTGCTTGTCTCTTGATGATCAGTACAAGCAAGTCCAAATTCTAGTAACTACACTCCTTCCTTATTTTGTAATACATAACTGTAATTTTCTTTCTCATCCATAAAAAGAAAACTTTCCAAACCCCTATTGCTATTTCCACTGCCAAGTTCTACTCCAGATGCAGTTTCAACTCTTCAAAAAGTGTTCATTGTAGAATTCGCCTAGGCAGGTTAAGTACAATTTACACAGTATTTTGAAACGTAGGCATAGAAACAGAAGCTGCCCTTATGGAAGGTGACCATCAATGCAGTACAGAATACAGTGTGAACAGTAAATGAATGGACAGATAACAGGGGACAGCAAGATATTAGCATTCATACCAAGAAAACCTAGTATTCCAGTGCTGAAATTCTGTGGCTAGATACATGATTTTACTAACCCTTTCACTACAGAAGTTTGAATATCCCAAAATGGAATATGCAAAAGCCAGGAAAGAATATCCTAAATAAAAAGTTGATAACAGATGACACTTCTGCTGGGCAACAGATTAATAATGTTCTTTTCTCTTCTTTTTTTAATACAGAACCTTTTAGACAGTTTGTAATTCAGATCTGTGACCTGGAGAGAAAGCACAACTTTCTTCCCTACTTCATTATTTTACTGTCTAACCACTAACCCAAGGAAGAAAGACGAACTTCATTCCTTCCATTTATCATCAGTCCCTTAGGCCTTCCCCCTGTTTTCACATCTCCATTTTTCCAATCAGCTTACCCATTGCCTTGTTACTAGATTACAAGAATAATTTTTTAATAAATTAGTTGGAAGAACATGTGTTGCTTGATAGTGACATGATAGGGTAAGGTGAGAGGCCAGAAAGTAGTATCCTAAACTCCTCTGTGTTCTGCAGATTAAAACTTTCAGATTTTGATGAGTAATCAATCACTTTCCAGAAATACGCCACATGAAAATAGACGAGCATTTTAATGACTACATCCCCAAAGCACAAAAAAGAAAAAAGTAACTATTTTCATCCAGAAGAGTAAGACAACCTCCAAGGAATAGGTGGTCTCATCCAGTGATGATAGAAAAACTGGCAGATTTTTGCTCCTGTGAAAGTGTCTACAAATACCCTGACAAAGGGCATCAGAGCCACCAGCTAATGCCAGCCCAACACTGAAGGAACACACTGTGCATACTGACCAACTTCCTATTACCATGGACTGCATAATTTAGGACTGCAGAAATAACATCTTACGAAGAAACAGATTACTATCCACTATACAGTGAGGCACTGTAAATTATATTAACTTAGCATAGCTACATCACCAAAAATTTGTTTAGTAGACAGCTTTTGATGCTATGCAAAAACACACGATCTGCTCTCTCGCACCTTTCATTAGTTTCAAACCAAGGTAACACTGCTTTTGCCTATGCCACTTGGCTCAAGAGCGACACTTTAAAAATGCTGGCAATTACCTGATGTTGGGCTAGACATGGAGGCTGCAGCTGGCTTTCGTTTCCTCTTGATGTCCCTTGAATATGGTGGTCCCAGGTGGACACTTGTTTGCCTATGGAGAAATTAAAACAAATTAAACTCTGTTCCAGTGTTGCATTTCTATTAGACTGACCAGTCACCTCCAAATCTCACCTTCCCCTCAGTTTATCTAGGAAGCAAGAAAGGAAAAAAACTTCTCAAGGAAGTTTTGATCACATTCTTTGTTAATATACCATTATGCTCCCACTTCTTTTAAGAGCTCACACACATAAACTGCTCAGAAGAATAATTTCTTAGCCTTTAAAGGATCTAGTTTTGCATTAACTTTAAAATAACTCCTTGCATGCATAAAGATGTAGATCAAGCAGTGATATGACACGTGTCCTACCATTACTTCTACATAAGCGTAACAAATGTCTGCAAGATTGCTCTTTAAAGAAACTGTGTGATATTTGCTCCCTTAGTCAGAAATTATTTTGCAATCTACTTAGTACTGCAGTCATCTTAGAATGTATCTATAATCCCAATAGTCCATGCATATTGTTTCCACCACAGCAGTATGTTCGTAAAGTTAGGAATGCAAACCTGTCTCATGCATTTTCAAAATCATTATTTCCTGATCAAAGTGCTGTGAAAACAGCTGAATCTGGCTTATGGTAATACAGCCTTGTTGCACCTCTAAACTGGCTGAAAGGCATAATCTGTTCAATTAATATCAACTGTTAAGTTTGAAGGCTACTGATGGCCATCGCAGTTTAATCATTTGACAATTAACAAGAAACCTGCATTGTTGGGACTGACTTGGATTGAGAACTCCTCAAAGTTCTAGATGTACGAAGCAGAGAAGTTCAATTCAGAAACAACAGTCTTTACAGCAGACCAGAGAACTTTATCAAATACCATCCATAATGAATACAAATGTGTTGGGTTCAAATCCCTGCTTTGGCAAGTTCCTTGGTCACTCTCAGCCTCAGATCTCATGTGCAAAATGCAGAACCACAGTGGAAATTGAATGCGTTAAACACTGGGAGGTGCTTACATGGTACAAAGACTGGAACCATATAAATTTTGATGATTAAGTGATGAAAAGCTTGTTATTTTGATTTTTTTTTAAATCCTGAAAGTGTAACAAACACTTTTATCAAGTACTGAAATCTTTTACAGATAACAAAAGCAAAAGTTAATGGGTTTTTATTTCCGTGTCAAAATTGATTAAAAAAAACCAACAAACCCCATAGAGCATATTTAGAATATCTATATTTTAGATGCTGACTTTAAGCAAAACCAAAGTGTGCTGTTATATCTATACAGTGTAGAGAGCACAAAAAAATTCCTATGCCAGTCCAGTCTATAAATTGTTTGAATGCTGCTGCATCTACCTACTTACCTGTAACAAATGCACAACCACAAAATAAAAGAAATATCTACCCTTCTGTCTTCTCAAGTAAAATTCAAAAGTTCTACAAGAAGTCTACAAGATCTGTCCTCTAAATCTGACATTAAGGAACAAAACTTTTTAAACTGTGCTAAGCTTCACTGACAGCCAATTTTTCAAATTTGGGAACACACATTAATACAAACAAAGAAGTCTCCTGAGGGGATGGAGTGTGCCCTCAGTAAACTCCCACATAACACTAAGTTCGGTGGGAGTATTGACCTGCTGGAAGGTAGGAAGGCTCTGCAGAGGGACCTGGATAGACTGGATCAATGGGGCGAGGACAGTGGCCTGAGGTTCAACAAGTGTCAGGCCCTTCACTCTTGCCACAATAATGCCCCGCAGCACTACAGGCTGGGGCAGAGCGGCTGGAAAGCTGCACAGCAGAAAAGGGCCTGGGTGTGCTGGTTGACAGCCACTGAACATGAGCCAACAGTGTGCCCAGGTGGCCAAGAAGGCCAATGACATCCTGGCTTGGATGAAGAACAGTGTGGACAGCAAGACTAGGGAAGGAATCGTCTCCCTGTACTTGGTAAGGCTGCATCTCTAGTCTTATGTTCAGTTTTGGGCCCCTCACTACAAGAAAGACATTGAGTGTGTCCAGAGAAGGGTAACAGAGCTGGTGAAGGGACTGGAGGGTAGGTCATATGAGGAGTAGCTGAAGGAGCTGGGGTTGTTTAGCCTGGAGAAAAAGAGGCTCTGGGGAGACCTAATTGCTCTCTACAACTACCTGAAAGGACACTGTAGACCGGTTGGGGTCAGCCTCTTCTCCCAGAGAAGAGTGACAGGACAAGAGAGTGCAGCTTCAAGCTGTGCATGGGGAAGCTCAGGTTGGATATCAGGAGGAATTTCTTCAAGGAAAGGGTTGTTAAACATTGGAATAGACTGCTTAGGGAGGTGGTGGAGTCACCATCCCTGGAGATGTTCAAGAAACGTCTGGATGTGACACTTAGTGCCACAGTCTAGATGACAAGGTGGCAATCAAAGGTTGGACTCAATGTTCTCAGAAGGTCTCTTCCAACGTAAATGGTTCTGTTATTCTGTGAAATGCTTTCAAAAATACCGGCACACCTATAAATTGCATATTCAAATCCTGTGTTTGTACACCAAAGCAAATAGCCTTTAATTGACTTTGCATATCCTAAAAACTGCTTTTGTACATGACTATAATAGCAGCTATACAGTATTTTAGCATAGCTATACCACGAAACATCTAAGCACACATAGCCTGAGGAAAAGATTCAGTTTTTTATTTTGCATCAGTGGCACAGTATTAGATTACTAACTAGATGAATACATCATTAATTATAATAATCCAACTAATTTTAAATAATAATAATAAAAATGTTCCCTTTTTAATTTTACTAATTTACACGAACATTAGCTATCTGATCCTCGCTGGAGAATCACTATGGACTAGGAGAGAATCGTGCTCTATTATTTCCAAGAGACTTTATGCAATTTTTCCCAGTTCACAAATATTACAGGTAGGTTTTGAGTGAGAGCTCTTGGTTCTCAGCTACATGCTCAAACCACATCTATCCTTACCTGATAATTACACAGGGGGTTAAAAAAAAGGAAAAATGAAAACAGAAGAATCTAAAAATCACTTCTTGTAGTGAAAGTAAAGGGAAATCATGCTCCAGCTGGAGACTACTAGCAAGGATGTTGTATCTAGTAGCCCAGCCTCTAACACACAAAGGCTCAGAGGTCATAAATTGTCTCTGTAACATGTATTTCATTCAGGTTTATCCCTTATTGATCACCCACACTTCAGTTAGTAAATCAGGAACTTATTGATTACTCACTGGCTCTGACTGACCCAGTGGTAAAAGTGTCAGTTTCAAGTGCTTGGTGCACTTTACAGGCACCATAAATCTGCATACAGGGAATCTCCAGGTGGTAAGAACCGTGGGAGAGAAAAGAGCAGAAGACTGCATGCAGTGATGAGAGTCCTCATTAAGATATGGACAGAAAAGACAACTGAGGTATAATTTATGAAATATACACATTTTTGGTAGATAGCACACTTTTCAATTTCTAATTACTAGTTTGCTAGTATAGAGGTGCTGTATCAATAAGATAATAGAATTAGTGAATCCCATTTTAACAGCAGATTCCTACAAACAGCACTGCCAGGCAAGTCAAGTCATGGGTATGCAGAGCACCCAACACAGCAATGGACAGGCTGAACTATAAAATGTGAAAATATCACTGACAAGTTGCAATGATGAATTAGTTCTCTTCCAAAGATAAATTTTAACAACTCTTCTGAACAATTAAAAATTACTCTGAAGTAGAATAGAACAGGAAAGGCAGAAAGAAAATGCATATTTGTGTACTGTCACAACACCCTCTGTGAAGAAGTTTGAGACCAGAGCTTTGTGGGATGAAAGATCTGAGCCTAAATTGACAAACTAGAATAGTACTTACTCCGTCCTTACTAGCTTTCAATCTCTTCTGCAAGGCTTCCATACTTTCTTTTATGTTGCATAAACAGTAACAAGAAAATAATTCCCTGGTTTCTTTTGGACTGTGGCAGGTTAATCACAAGAAAAAAACAAAGTTGCAGTGCTTAATCACAGATGGAATTGTCAGGTGACCAGAGACTAATATGAAAATCTAGTTTACAGTGTAGAGAAGACTGAAATTCTAACCTGAGAAGAGAAAAAGGAGAACACACTTGGAGAGACAAAGCAGGATGCAAAGTGCAGCTGTGTTGATGGCTGTAATATATTCAACTCACACTGCAGTCCCTCACTGCCAGGAGTTAGTAAATGAAAAATTACATATGTATAGGAAAAATAGCTTTATATGAAAAGTCTATAGTGTCTTTTTGACAGTGATAATATTTTTTATAATCACAAGCTAAAGGAATTATTCAGGAAATATGGATTTATCTCTTGTTTTTAACATAGTACTTATAGTATCCAATTCTGCATGCAGGTCACGCTGGAAAAAAAACAGTCTTTGCTATGCAGAAAGCTGAAATTCATGGTAGTCTCTAATGTGTCTGAAGTAATGCTTCCTTTCTTTTCTTTTCCACATATTTGTTCTATGACTTTATTTATATTTTTTTTTTAATTAAAGGTAGCTGCATACACAGGACTCCTATCTCACTTCTACAATTCAAGGTCACCACATGCTGGAACTTGCCACTATTTTACATCTACCATAGGATTTCAACAGAAAATTAGGATTGGCAATACAGTCTGTGGAGACAATACAGAGCACAAGCAGACACGAGACCACAAAAAACTTTACTGAACAGCATCAGGCCCCTGAAACCTTCACTATCTGTTAAGTCTAAATTGTAGCATGATGTCCACTCAAAGTCCAGAGTAAAAACCACCTTGATCTCCCAAAGGAAGGCCTCTGAAAAGGCCCCACCAAACTGAATGTGGCAGTCTGTGGCCTTCTTGGAGGCAAGAGGCACATTGCACACTTGTGGGTGTATGCCTCTTGCTTCAATCTCACATCATTCAGTTTGTCTGCTTATACTCTTTGTTCTAACCCAATCCTTAGATGAAGCAAAGCATGTGGACTTTGTAGTAAAGGTGGGAGGCAGACATTAGTCTACTATTACACAAACAAGGGATGTTATCCTCATGTTAAAGTGAATATTAATAGAAACTGCCTTCTAACAAGAATACTGCTACTAAAACTCCCAACAACTCAGCTGTTGCTGTCGTGATGCTATATTCCCAGCAAACACAAGCCAAATGAAAGGTTCTTTCTCTAAGCCCTCAGGTGTTACCTGAGGCTGTTGATGGAGGCTTCACAAAATTAATAGTAAAAGCAGAATTTTTCCTCCTCTTTGACTACAAAGCCAGCTGGGCACCAAAGTCTGATCTGCACATAACACGTGTAAATCCATACAAGTTACTCACCCATGGGAGCTTTGTATGCAAGTGGTTCTTGCCATCACATCTCACTGTAGATATTCCCTGTGCTCAGCAGTCTCCTATGCCCTGCAGTGCCTCATGGGAAAGCTTCTAGAGCACATATTCATATTCCAAAATCACTAAAAGATCTGCTCACTTCTTAAATCACACAAATCTTACAGGTCTTGAACAGCAGCAGTCTGTTCCCCAAGTAAGCACTGTAATGATGTGGCAATTCCAACCCTAAAAGCTAGTATGTGGCAAATGCAAGTGAACACATTTTCTTCTTGTCTTCCATGTAAGCATTCTAAGCAGAGATTATTTGATCCCATATATTATATTCTCTATTTTCATACTGAATCACACAATATCTGTGCCAGAAAGACTCCTAATATTTGCCAGACCTGCTGAGTACACAGATTTGAAATAGCAAGTAAAAAATTTCCAGAAGCCAAGGGGAATTTATTTTTCACTCCAGAGAATCAGGATTCACCAAAATGGGAGTATTAGGCCTCAGACAACCGCATGTGACACTAGGTTGATAGCTGCTGTTCATTGCATGCCTGTCAGAAGAATTCAGTTATATCCCTAATTGGAATATTAGACAGGCTTTAGCAAAGGAAGACATGAAAGTGCTCCAGCTAAATGGAAAAGGAGTTAAAAAAAAAAATAGAAAGATGCCTAAAGCAGTTGACGTAGACATTTTTACATAAAGCATATTCCTTAATGAAAAGAAAGATAAAGATGTGTGGATAGGTTCCATGGAATGAACTGGATACTTCCTGGTCAAGTGGGAAAGTAGGAATTTGTGAACACTTTTTCACTCCTTCAGCTGTCTCAGAAAGGCCTTGACATTGCAGGCAATCCTTGTATTTCCACATGCTTGGGTAAGAGGCAGAAACAGCAGGATCTCTGCACAGATACAGAAGTGACAGATCAAGAGTTACTTTCACGAGCATATGGAACTAGAATTTGAGATGTTACAGTCTGTTCAATTCAGCAGCAACACCAAATCCAGGGTATAGGGCAACTGGCAGTTTATGAGAAGATCACTCATCCCTCTACATCTTTAAATCCCTTATTCCAGGCAAGATAACAGATTTACTTCTAAATCAAATTGAACTCTAGATTTACAGTTAATATTAACTGAGAGTACATGCAAAACAATTTTCATTGTCTGTAGTGTTCAAATGTCTAATACAGTTCTTCAAATCTCCAACATCTACCTGCCATCCGAGGTTCCTATGACCTTCAGTGGGAACATTTAATTGCATTTTTCACCCATAATCCTATTTTCAAGGCTAGCCAAATATAAATGGCATTAGGAACAATTTATCTTTTAACTTCCTTTCTTATTCTGCCTACCATTCAGATTCAAATTGAAGGGACTATTGGTTCTAGGCTCTTCTGAAACTCTTACCCTGCCTCAAGGCAATAACATTCCATCAACCAACAACCTATAACATCTTCCCACCAACAGAACCACTGAATAACCAAAATCTAATTAGATACTATACAAAACCCTCTTAAGTAGGAGTTTGAGAAGAAAATTCTTTTCAGACCACTCTTTCTCCCAGAAAGGCAAATGGGCAGAGGGGAACGAGGGAAAGGATCATTTGCGCATGTAAGTCTCTACTTGCTCGCTTTTAACAGCCTGCATCATGAAGCCGAAACCTTAACAGACAAGACATGATTAGCAAACGCTTTGTGCTCTTAAAGGAGAGTAATTATAGGCATGTGAAAAAAAGAAGACATCCCTGAGGTACTCTTCCTCGCATGCCTCCCGAGAGGCAGCAGGGCCATTAAAAATTCCATGATGAAGAGGAAAAACAGTCTGGGAACAGCCAGGAGGCAATACAGCAAATTAATACACCAGCCATCCCTTGGGAGGACTGCAAGAAAGCAGGAAACTCTCCTTGCTTCACAAAATAAAATTATACCACTAATGATAACAGTCACCACACACACAAAACGGCTTCTAATGATGGGTGTGAAATTCCCAGTGCTGTGCATACACTTTGAATGAAATCTCTTCTCATCACAGACGTAAATCAAGAAAGGTGATCTTGGTAGTGTACAATTTATACAGTCTTTCAAATAAGACTTCCCAAGGAACCCTCCACATAGAACCTCCTCCTTGACACTGGCAAGCCTTTCTTGAACACTCCCAACTGGGCTCTGTATTCTGGCCTTCAGCTCTACTTAAACAAGCACTGGGGTACCAGTCCTCCAGACAAACTGCACCAAAATCCACCCTTGAAACAAAGAAAACATTTCCACAGCAGAGAAAGACTCCACCTGGGAATGTTCCTTTGGACACACTCGATGATAGCAGAAGCTAACCAGAGAGAGGCAATTTTGCACGGCATAGTGGGCATCAGGTTGAAGATACTGTGACAGGATTGAAGGGGAAATGCTCTCTGCTCCCACCACACCGGGATAGAGCTGGAGTGCCGAGAACCCAGGTGTAGAGCGCAGCAGGAAACACACGGCACGCAGGCAGGCAGGCAGGCAAAGAGGGTTTATTCAGGTTTCCCGCGGCTTATAAGGACCCTGGGAGGAAGGGAGGGGCTTGGCTACTTGGCTAGTGAATGGGAGAGACCGAGAGGGCAATACCCAGTAAGAATCCAGGAACCGAGGAAAGGCAGGGGAGACAATCAATGGGGTTAGGATAGGGGCGTGACCGCGCTCTGGGGGCAGAACAGGAGCTGCATTCCCAGGCAAGCAGCATGGGATGGTGGGGGGGAGAGGTTACATAATATGAGGTAACGCAGA
This sequence comes from Pyrocephalus nanus, assembly GCA_038380795.1. Classification (NCBI taxonomy): domain Eukaryota; kingdom Metazoa; phylum Chordata; class Aves; order Passeriformes; family Tyrannidae; genus Pyrocephalus; species Pyrocephalus nanus. The sequence goes on along the minus strand of CM076265.1, from coordinate 40,743,699 downwards.
ACAGTAATTTCGTAACATGAGGTTTCTCTGAGTTGACTCCAGGAGTTCTCTTGTGCTGCAACTGTTTCTCCTCTACGACTGATGTTTCCATTGCATGTATTCCACGTTGTCTCCCACAATACTGGATATCCACAACAGCAAGACAATTTCTTCTCTAATGCATTTCATATTATTTCAGGGGATTGGCTTCCCACACAAATACATCCCATTCTGACAAATTTCTGAGTATAGTTTCTCCAGGATGAGGTGCAAGCTGTTTGAGTTTCCTAAAGCACAAACTACTGAAATGGATTCTGTGCGTGGCAAAAGAGGGAGATGTTAACTGGGGCAACAGCTAAACAGAGCTTAGAGATCACCTGAACCTCCCATAAGGAAATGGTCTACTAAGTAGTAGGCTTGCCGTATAAAGCACCTAAAGAAAAACTACTGTCAAGGAAACGTTTCTGTGAAGGAACCATTTCCTTTTGTGCCCTTAGCAGCATCTTTACATAAGAAAGCACCTTGTACCAAAGAGCTCAATCCTTGTCATATACATGGGGCCACAAAACACATTCATTCTTTTCCTATTTCTTTCTCCTATAAAGGTTCTTGAGCACATTTCACACTAAAATAGTAGCTAGGTTTAGAAATCCCTTTGGAAACAGACTGGATTTGGAAAGGGCCTTCAGTAATCATCATAAAGGTAGAGATTTTGCCCAGTTTGAATTTGCAAGCAAGATTTGTCCAGCTCTCCTTTCTGGAAGACAAACTCCTACAGAGCCCCAGGTAAAACACTGGAGGCGCAAGAAAGGTAATGCTAGCTGAAAATGAAGAACCAATCAATTTTCTTGCTTCACAGGCAGAAAACATCCCCAGATTGGGGTAAAAGCACAGAAAAGAACTAATTTGCTGATGCACAATCTCCTGAATTCTTTTTATTCTTGTCCAATGGAACATTTAAGAGCTGATTTCTTCCTCTCTCCCCCTTTCTAGCTTTAACATGCTGGCTACAGCAGCATGAGGTCATGGTGCGAGATCGCAATATTCCCTGCAGAAGCCAGTGGGAGGAGAGGCTTTGTTGGGTGGGTGCCAAGCTTCCGTTCAGACACATACAACCTTAGTACATTTTTCATGCTCTATTTGCTAATTAACAAGAAAAGAAAGCCATGAAGCTGAAAGTCCAGACGTTTCTTTCAGTTTTGGTCCCTCGTACAAGCACATATGCGGAACTGTGCCCAAAGCAAGGCTTTGTCTATGTGCATGAGGAAAGAGCTCAAGGGCACCTTACCTTTAGATAGTCACCTGCAGCACAAGAACAAGAGTCACCTCTAAGGCCAACACATGAATTTAATTTACGATTAGTCAGCAGAAGGTGTCTGAATAGTATATTAGCCCCAACTGTGCAGACTCAAATATACTTAACTTTGGCCAGACCAGATCTAAATTTCAGCTATAGCAAGAGAGAGAGATATCAAGCCATTAGAGGTCACCTCAGGTGAGTTCTGAATCTGCTCAGACAGTCTATTTTAGACACTCAGGATACCAAAACGCCTCAGCACGTAACCCGCCTGCTTGTCAGCACTTTCTCTTTCATCTTCTTCCGATTCTAATAGTGGACAATGATACTATGCCCATTTGTACCTATACAGCAGACTTGCAGCAATTCACTACACATTCCAGAGCAGATTACAGTTGTTTTTAAATAACCTGCCTGTCTGTCATACACAGTTTCATATACTATAAGCACTTAGGTTATTGAGACTCTCAAATAAACTGCATCAGTAGGTTTTATGCTAAGTTTGAACACAGGAAAAGCATGTTAACTTACAGTAAGGTCCACGAGTATTGTTCAGACCTGTATTGGGTCTGGCTGAGCTGGAGTTCATTTCCCCACAGTGGCCCTCACAGTGTTGTGCTTTGCACTGGTGGCTAGAAGGGTGTTGATAACACACTGGTGTTTTGACTACTGCTGAGCACAGCATCAGCACTGTAATGTTCCTTTCTCAATCGAGGGCAAGACAGTGGGAGGGGACACAAGTTGGCCAGCTGACCCAAACTGACCAAAGGGATATTCCAGACCATATGATCTCAGATAAAAAAAGCTAAGGCAAGGAGCAGGAAGGCAGGCATTCATTGTCTCCAATGGCTGCCTGCTGAGGAACCATCACTCGTGCTGAAGCTCTGCTGCTTGGGAGTGGCCGACCATCACTGCCCATGGAAGTAGAGAATACACCGTGCCATCTTCCACTTCACTTCACTTTTGCACACACAAGCTTCCGCTTTGCTTTTGCTTTAAATAAACTGCATTATCCCAACCCACGAGTTGTTTTCCAAGCTTAGTCTCTTCCCTGTCTGGCTGGGAAGGGGAGTGATAGAGCAGCTGGGTGGGCACCTGGTGTTCAGCCAAGGTCAACCCACCACAAGGCCACACAGTACTACTGAGAAACACCTACGAGACGGAAGTGAGACAACAGAGCAGAGCAGGGGAGTTACCTGGCAGTGCAGTGTGCTGGTGAGCATCTTCGGTGGGAAGCATCAGCAAGCACATCCAGAGAGTACAGAGGAGATAATGGATTGAACTGGAAAGTCAAGAGATTTTATTTAAGCAAAGTGTTAAAAGAAATAGTCTCCAGATACAGCTGCTCAGATCTATTCCCTATAGTTGTTCATACAAAGGAGACCTTTCCAACACCTCAAGGGGTGAAACTAGATGAGAACAGACTCTCACTTCAGACAAAAGGCTAACATAAAGGGGGCAACAGAAAATCTCACAACAGACAGCCTTAGCACACTCCTCTTTCAACTCACTTTATTAAAAATGCTGGCTGACTAAGAGCATAGTGCTCTACTGCTGCATGCCTTGAGCAAAATGTTTGCTTCTCTTTCAGAGAGCCTCTTGTCTACCTTCACATTGTAGAAAGAAAAGTCACTGTTATGAATGGCGCAAGCATAGAACTTCCCACAGAGCAGTTCCCATATTCCCTACGGTTGTGTGTATCACTGAAACAGACCTCGAAGACTCAGGTCCACCAGGTTCAGTTCACAAATAGCTCCCAATTCATTCCACAGCAAGTGAGCTGCCCCTTCCACTCCCTACAGACCTCACAAGCTGCCTTTGCAAACTGCTTAAAACAAACTCCTGAAATACTGCTAATCAGGCTAATCTAAGATCCTTTGTTAGACACACACTAGACAAATCCTGAAGGCATCAAATCTGCACAAGATAGTTTGTTGTAAAAGATACAATAGTCAGGACAGAACGGAATAATCTGGTCAATCGATGCATGGAGCAAACTTTGCTCGATTTGTAAATAGAAGGTTTAGACTGGTAGTTTCTCTGGGGTATCTGCATTACACTTCTATTCAGCATCTCCTCTTTATAATTCACACCTCAAGCAGGAAATGCATTTCCATCTGGTTCTCAAAGTGCTACACCAATCTCCAGAACACTTTTCTTGTATTACTAGGATAATGATGTATTCTTAAATAAGAACAAACGAACAATCTACAGCTGTAGCAGGACTCATCATACAAGCTACCTGCAACTCCAGAACTCAGTACTAGGCCTTTACCCTAAACCTTTCTGAGAAACAAGATGTATCACAAAGCTGCTGTCATCAGGGAGCTCCTCCTTAAGTGGGACTGTTAGTTTACTGTCAGTGAAGTAACATTGCCACTGCACAGCAGGGGGAGAATCGCCAGGAATGCTCTGTAGCTGATTCAAGTTCATTTCAGAAAAACAAAAGTAATTTATTTTGGTCATTTTAAAGCTCTACATAGTTATCATTCTTATCTTTAGCAATATAAAAGCAGCATGTGAAATGTGCCTGGTAATGGAAAATACACAGCTGCACAAAGGCCTGAAAATTATTTCTTGCCATATATGTATTTGTAGTCACCTGAACAGGAAAACAGATTTCAGTCCTACTGCTCACCAACCATAAAACAACTCGCAGAAGAATAGAAAGGAGTGTGCATGGCCAGGAACACTGTTACAAAACGGCTGCTCAAAGTGAAGATCCTTTTTGCTTTCTGCTATTAAGAACCTGAGCTCTTATATCTTAAGTAAAAAAGCCTCCTAGCGCTGAAGCTAAGACTTACTGGAGAATGTAAAAGTGCATACACAAGAGTTTCAGTTACAAGAATGCCTATTTTTCTTGCTTATCACCTTTTACATTTTCCTGTTACAGCTGCTATTTAACTGCACCATTTAAGCTCACCATTTTTTCCCTTCTCTGTTGATGAGACTATCAAGTAGAAGCCTGAGCCAAAAAAGGCAAAACAAAGCATTTAAAAAAAGAAAAATGTTCCAATTCTTATGGAATTTTGAGAGGCTAAAGCTCCTCCTGTCAGAAAGCATTTTTCCTCCCACTTACTGTCAGAGAGGAAGGCCTACACTGACCTAAAACAGGGAGATAAACAGAAGTTCAGTTTAAATAGACAGTATAATGCCTGAGAAATGGGTTGTGTTCAAAGCCCAGAAGACACATCAGTTAACAAAATGAAAAGGGACAGGGCTGCCTTACCTCATGTGCACAGGCCACAATGTGTGGGAAATCAGAAGCCAGCACAGTTATCTTTCTAGAGAGAAGGAAACCAAGAAAATAAAAAAGGAAGAGCAGAGTCAGCTTACCTGGTTGCGATCTCTCTTCCCCATGGATGGTAACCAAAAACTGGAGGGAGGGCAGAGTCGAAAGGACAGGTGGGAGCAATGCCAGTGAACAAACATGGAGGGAAAAAAAAGGAGGGTTGGGGATAAGAAGAGAAGGGGAAGGGAAGAACAAAGATGGAGGGAGAAGGAAAAAGATTAAACATCATCAGGACTCATACTGAAAACAAGAAATTTCAAATCCAAGGAAGAAACCTAGATATCAACAGCTGGTGAAGGCTGAACCCATTGCACTGCAGTCAGGAGGTACCATCCTTACCTACCCATTCCCCAGCAAGAATAGCATTACAGGGTTATCAAGGGATAGGCACCATGACTATTTCCAGTGCTGACTACAATTTAAATACACTAACTGGGGAAGGAGACAGAACAACAAAGAAAGAGAAAGCAATTTCATGGCTGCCTTGTCAGCACGATTTCTCCAATCTGGGTATGCACCCATAGTGTGACTCCACACCAAAGCTTTAAAAAAAAACCTAACATATAGGGCTTAGTCTCCTCTTACCATGCAAAAGATCTGCAGTTATGGCACATTATAAGGGAGAAGGAAAGAAAAAGCTGGCTGTAAACAAAAGGATATTTGAGCAGTGTCCACACACTGGGGCAGCAATTTCAAGTAAGAAAACAGATAAGTCATCAGTAGAGTACTGTCTCCCATTCCATAGGTTATGCTTAAGTTACTACCCAGCTCTTCATTCCCTTCAGCCCCAGGAGGGAAGGGGACCCTATAGTTCTTCGTTCCCTCCCAAAGGTCCCCTGTACAACAGCTGTTAAGGGCCTTACTCTTTCTGGCGCGGATCACTAACAATATGACCTAGCCTCTCGGTGCCCAGATTGCTCATGGAGGTCTCCTGAAACACAAAGACAGGTAAAGATTGCAAACTCTCTTAGTGAGCAGACATAATAGCTTGCTGCTGCCACTAAGAACAAATCTTACCCCCCTGGGTCACATCCTTTCCTTACCAGCCCACTCTCAGCTAAACACATTCACTTTTTCCTTTTAGAACCTAAGCTGAGCCAATTTAACTAATTAGAATCACAGAAACTCATTTAGTTTTATTTGCGAGGCTTGGTTTTCGTTATTTTAGGGATGATATTTGCTCACACAGGAGCACAGAAAGGACTGGACTAATACAAAATATGCAGCACAACGATGCAGTTAAGAGCAGGAAAAATGGCTCAGAAGTGCTTGTTTCCAGGCAGTCAGGATCAGCTGGGCCAGAAACAGGCTGACAGGACACTACACTCTTCCACTAACAGCAAGGATTCACCAAGCACAGATAAATAAAATAAGGAGCAAAAGCATGAAGCTTTTGCCCTTTCTGAAGGCAGCGATTCAGCAGCAGGACCTCTACCAGCTAAAAAGAGGTAGATCCTAGAAGAAAGGACTTGCTCCAGGAGCATGTTGCTTCCTGTGAGACGCTGCCCTGTGTATCTGCTTGATGCGGGCATATACGTACACACACAGCCTGAAGCACCAGCTGTTCATATCTGCATAGCACCTCCCTTCAAGAAGGAAGCATACTTTGCAGCAAGGGGCTGAAGATGAGGGTAAAAGTCTTTCACAGGTATGGTTCATTTGTGCCAGGTACATAGGCAAAACACACTCAAAGTTTGGTGGCAGTCGTAGCAGCAGGGGTGAAAGATGGGCTATTTGTTACAGCAGGAAAATTATTAACTTAAAGTGCCGTAATGTTTAAATTTACGGTTTATTACTGTGTAAATTACAAGCCGTACTTTTGGTAATTAGCAGCTCGCTGGCGGGGAGCTCTGAATGAAACTCATTATTTATGATTACAATTTCGAGAGATGGGGAAGGGGGAGCAGTGACCTCCGCTGCAAATGACAAAGATCCCTTTAAGGTGATGAAGATGAATTAAACAAGTAAATATTATCCTTCTCATTTGGATCATTAGAGGTGTGCCGCCAGGCCCATCCACTTGCAGGTGGCCTGAGGAACCCTACCCAAAACCAATCTCTTGCCAGCTGAGGATTCGCATTTTAAACGCTGGTTACAACTAAGCAAGGTGAGGGGAAAAAAGAAGGGGCAAACAAGGATCTTCCAAGTATAACTGAACTGAAGGCAACTGTCACGCTCCTCTAGACCCTGGGCCCCTCTAACACACTTTGCTAGCAGATTCTGTGGCCACTCAGCTCAGAACTTATGCCAGTATTTGCAAAAGCACAGAGCATATTGCAATAAGAGACAAGCCAAACACAGCCAACACCTTCCTTCTCAGAAACTTCTTTACAACAAAACACAGCAGTCAATGCTCCATGATGCAGACCCAAACAAGTGTATCCCTCCTTTTAAACAGACAACTGTAGAGCATTGCTTATTCCTTTAGAAAAATATTTTGTATGTTGATTGCCCTACATATAATAACACTAGTCAGTGGCTTTAGGTAGCTTTGTCTGCATGACTGCATATACCTTTTTATTCTTCTGTCACCCCACTAAAAATGCAACCACTAAAACCACCTTCCTTTGCTGCTATTAATATTAGTCAGCTTCCCTATCTAAAATTTGGCCTTCCTTCACCTTTAAGCCACCTCTCTGCCCTTGTAGTCTCAGATGAGCATGCACAAGTCTCATGCTATCACCACTTCCCCCTACCTTCTGTCTAAATGTTCTTGTTATTTACTCTGTCATTCACCTTCAGGCCTCCTTTCATACTCGTTTCAGTGCTGATCAACTGTCTTTGCCACCCCAAACATGCCTTAAAATCCACTTAGTCACTCAATCAATTTCTGACAGTCAAAGCAGTTAAACAAATCAAACAATACACAAAACAAAAAATTTACAGGACCACTTTCTGCAGAAGACAATTTCCATGATACCTTAGAATAGTACTTCAAGACTGATCAGTATTGGAAATACAAAATTATCATCTTTAAAGTGGCATACCTTGCCAACAAGCCTCCTCCGACCTTTCCGGAGACATCGGGCAGCAGCTCCTGGAAGGCGATTCAGGCGAGCATGAAATCCTGAGAAGCAAACCCAGAAAAACTGAGCAATGAATACAGAAGATTCTTCCTGACAAAACCACCAGGAAAAATCATTAGTTCAGTAATCAAATCCTCTGCTTATTGTTTTCCAGTCTCAAAGGTGTAGATTTGCCCATTTATCCACAAATCAAATAAAATCCTTATTTTTTAAAAAAGAAGACTCAAGAATGTGGGCAGCTGGTAGGTGTATTACAGTAAACTCTCCAATAGTGCAGCTTTTTTTTAACTGGATCATAAAAAAAAAAAAAAACCAAAACAGATCACCAATACTAGTTTAAAAGTAACACCTACAAATGGAACCTACTCCTCCCATCACAGAAGAATTTCTCAAACACATGGCATTCCTGATGGATCTCACCTCTCTGAGCTGGTCGTGATGGCAAAAGGAACGTGGAAACTGAGAGCTTGTCCAGGCCTGAGTCAATCCTCTCCACTTCAGATCGGTGATCAGCACCCCACTTAGGAAGAAGGTTGGGGACAGTGAATCCTGGAACACATTCTCCTTCATAAAACCAATCACTTTGCTCATCATCTCCTAAAGAAACAGGATGGAATTAGCCACAAAAAAACGTCAACGTGCCCTATGACAATCCCTCAAAATATTACAAGTAGGAATATTTGGATGTGAAACAGCTGAAGTCTCATTAGGAATTCCTTCCTGAAGTGCCTCATATTTGTATTCTGTTTCAATGATACTCAGTAACTATGGGGCCTCTCTAAATGCTTTAAACTATCCAACTCATCAGTCTGCAGAATTTCCCTATAGAACCAAGTCCTCTTTATAGACCTGCCTAGGGCAGCTTTAGCACTCTGTTGCTACTGCATCTCATCAACCTTAGTTCAGTGTTGTGTGATGTCTTATGCAGAACTCTTTCTCTGAAGTAATTACTGTGACAGCGGTAGAGGCCAATCATTTGGCACATGCTATAAGCAGTCACAGGAGAGATTTCACAAGAGGAAAAGACCAGGCTCACAGAGTAAGCAAAAGGAGCATCCTCACTGATGAGAAAGATCCCTACTCTCCTACGACAGAAGCTAAGAGAAAAACATATAATTATCAGAAATGGTCACTCTGAGTGTAAGCACTAACAATGCTGTGAGTTCTTCTCAATCAAAATTTCTTAGAATCTGTCAGAACTACAAACACTCTGCAAAATGGAAGCAGCAGCAACAGAAGTCACGACAAAAGTCTCCACAAAGCTGTGTCACTAATTAACGCCGCTGCAGTCTAAAAATGAACAGCATCAGACACCATTCATAGTAAATCTGTCAGGCCAGAAACTCCCCGAGAGTGGTAGCCCATGAGCAGTGTATGAAAAAAAGCAGGAGGAAAGGCAAAGAACCTGACACACATAGCTTTTGAGTAGCCCATTAACAGTTCCATGTAATTGAAAGGTCCTTCATCTTGCCTTAAAAAACTAACACAACTGACTTGGGGAAAACTCTTGTTTACCTACCATTAAGTTTCAGCTCAGGCATCCCCACTTACTCTCCTTTCCTCACCAAGTTACATTACTCCTGACCAAAGTCTATTATACCTGCCCACACATCTTGCCAGAAAAAAAAAAAAAAAAAAAAAGAAAAAAGAGAGAGAAAAAAAAAACACACTCCACCCCCCCCCCAAAAAAATCCAAACAAACAAACAAAGCCCAACAGTACAAGAAAGTAAGAAAATCTCATCCTAGTACGAATGCTGCAATCTTGCACATAACAGAAGCAGCAACACACAAAATCAACTCCAATCCGCAACAGGTAGGACAGACAGAGCATTTCAGCCCAAAGCTCTGACATCACTTTTTATTTCTGTGATATATCAGTTGACCTACCACTTATATCTTAAAATATAAACATCCTTCTGCACCTCCTGGTAATTTAAAATTAAGTAATGTTGCATAGTTCTTCTGAGTGGTCATAATTTGTGCAAAACTATCCCTTACAGTTTTGGGTCTATGAGCATAGTGTAGTGTCATATCTCAAATCACTACTTTCATATTTCATGAGACAAACTTTAACAATCAGGATCATATGCAGTAATTTTCACTATGAGAGATCCCAATGCATGTAACAAATACAAAACCAAAAAACCCTACAATCAAATTATAAACTAGGACCATTCTCTGTTCATAGAAGTGTGCTGGTATGTGTAACTGCAAAGATAACTCATTTAATTAGCAATAGCAAAAATATTACATGATGTAACTTCAAAAGAAGGAAGGGAAAAAATACATTAATTTAAGGATGCTGCTAACTTAACTTTCCCATTATTCAGTTTGGAACTGTACTAGAAAACTATTTCTAAGAAGATGATCTGTGACAAAAATAATTTTGTGTTCTCCCCATCTCACTGACCACACAGAGCTGTTGTTTTTTTATTTACTTTATAAATAGAAATACTCCAAATTAAAAAAAAAAAAAAAAAAAAAAAGGGAAAGAGATATTTCTTATTTAGCCTGAAAGTGCAAGAATATTTTTTAACCCTTTTAACCTAACGGGTTAACACATCTTGGCCAGAAAGCTATCACAGTATAAACTGTTTGAATAGATAGAGACCTGAAGACTAAGATGTCAAATCTCTCCTAGTACCTAGACAGGTAAGGCTGTAATTGGATTTTATTAATTTATCTAAGTCACATTTCTACATGTTCTTGTATATTGAGTACTACTTCTAGTAGCATCCAAAAGTTAATGTCTAAAACAGGGTATAAAACCAGGCAAGTATATAAAGCAAGCATATAGACAAGTATATATAGAGAATATCCGGTCAACTGATATACAAGTGCTCACTGATTTCAGCTCCCCCCTGAACAGTCATCAGTAAAAACAGAAGACAAAAAATTTTACTTTTCTGTTGCTTTTGAAGAACCAGAGGCTGGAAACAGTTATTTTTCAGCAAAGGTCAAAGCTGATATTTGAAATCCCTAATTATACCCATGGAGATCAGATTGACCCTATAGCCTAAAATATCATCAGAAAACACGTAAGCATATTTGCTGTCATTGTGTTGCCTCACTCACAGATACCCGGGACAGTAACAAGCTAGTGGAAGCAGCATTTCTACTGAGCTACTGATGCTACTTTCCCTATCACGTGCATATTCCCAGAAGAGATTTCATCCAAATCTTAGCTTGGTAAATGTGACAGAATCTGAGTGCACAGAATTGCAGGTCTCTAGGGTCACAGTCCACATGCTCCAAATATAGTCCTGAGTGCCTATATGCCTAGTACAATGTATTTCATACTTATTTCTGCCATATCTCCATAAACTGGATACTGTGCTGTCACTGATAAAGAAAACCAGATTACACTTCACACTCAAAACTCCTAAGAAATAATTTCTACAACAGGCATTGAAAATACTAGGTTCAACTAGTGCACACAAGGGCAAGGGAAGTACACGTATTTAAAGAAATAAAACTAATCATGTATTATTGTCATCTTTTTAGCACAATTAGGTTACTTATCAGTATAAAGTAATTTTTTTTTCCACATCTCTTCCTACCCAAAGAGAAAACAACTAACAGATTCAGACACTAATGGTGTGTAGACAACAATCAAGATACTTATAGAAACAAATCATAAACTGTGTTCTTTCATTATGGAGAGCTCTCAAATTCCCCTTGTATTTCTGTGCCTTTCCATAATAATAGCTTCTTATATTGCAAATATTGTGGATCTGATATACAAAATATTTCAGCAGGAAGAGTGTACTGTTATCAAAATCACATTTTTGCAGCCCTCATCTCTTTTCTTAACTTCTAGCCCCTCCCTGTCACTGGATTTTCTCCCACACTTCCCTCTTTGTCCCTTTTTAAACACAGACCTTTCTTTGTACTTGTAAAGAAAGGAAGAAAAATTCCCCAGCAGCACAGAAGGAAAACCACAAGACAGTTGTTACCTTGGCGGCCCTCATCATTGGTAAACAGGCCAGTATCACTGCTGCTGCATACACTGCTGGTTTCACTGGAACAAAAAAAAACAAAATAAAAACTCACATGGTTACAACTGCGGCAGGCACAAAACAAAAACCACTTTACTACATTCTACTAGCTTCTCCAAGACCAAAACACTTTACACGTCTCAGAAAATTGCATTTCAGATACATGACTCACTCTACGTTAACTGCTTTCTGTTATAACCTAGCAATGCTGCATCACTTAAAAAAGAGTAGAATCCTGTATCCAGTTTAGTTCTAAGTTATCAAAAAGTAATTAATACAGTGGCATTTGCCTCGGGTACTGGAATTAATAACCTAACTATGACATTGTCTGGAATACTCACCAGGAAATAAAGTGCAGTTAAAAACTCTGTCCTTGGGTCACTTAACAGCTACCGAAAACCCTCTGAAGTTCTCTACTTCAGATTCCTTTTTCTCAAAAATGTTACACTGATAGACAAACCCTTCCTTCAACAGCAACTTTTATTCTGTTTGGAGTGAAGAGCAGCTGGTACATTTACAACTCTTCAGCTTAGTACAGCACGACTTGCTGCTGCTGAATGCAACCTTAGTATAGCACGCTTTGCATTTACTGAAGCAGTAAATGAAGCAGACTCTTAATTCTTGAACAAAAGAATAAAGCTAATAATTAATGTGTAGAAAGCCATTAATTGACTGTAGAGCTGGATGAACGTATGTAGCAGAAGTACACGCTCACATCAATATCAAGCATCTGATGGCTTTAATGCTGATATTAAATCAATCCTTGGACACTTCAGGCCGTACTTCCTCCAATTTAGCCAAGAGATACCAGGACAAGCAGAAACTACTTATTGCCTACTCCTGTAGCACTAAGATCTTAGATGCAAACATGTGGTGTACCTCAGCACTAGAATCAATATCCCTTCTAGGCATGCTGTTTGAAAGTGTCTCTGGATCCCTCTTCTCCAGGGAAACTCAATCATACTAGACAGCAGTATGAACTGGAAACCCCTTGGTTCAAAAGGCTGAATGATGAGGGACCACAAAATATGTCACCCCAAAGAACTGCAGGCACACAATAAAAACCCCATTCTGTGACCTTATTGTTGCTCTTGGAAAAGGCACCCTAAAGCACAGCCAAGTCAACTCATCATGCTGGATATATACAAACTCTGCATCTTCATCATTCTATAGGAGCCATTTATACTTAAAAGATGAACAAATTGTATATCATTCTCACATTTCGGTATTTAAGTTAATATCAAGTTCCAAATTAACCTATTACAAAGCTTGGCCATTCTTTCACCCTCCCATATATACATCATAGCAATTAACGCCAAGGACTGAAAACCATGAATTAATTGTTTCATTCCTAGCTCTCCTACCAACTCACTGTATGACCCTGGGCCAATCTCTTAGCGTGTCTGCTTTCCCTTTTGATAGCTTGGATTAACAGTCCTCATAAGCTGCAGATGTGAGGACCAAGTGACTGCTTCATAAGGGTTTTAGCATCCTCAGAGGAAAGGTGCCTGAGAAAGGAAAAAGCATTGTCAAGATTCCAGATCACATTAACAGTACTTAAAGCACCCTATTGCACAGAGATCTCTTCAGTTCCTTATAGATAAGCATCAGTGCCAGTGCTTTACTGGAACAAACTTTCAGGGATCTCATCCTCTTCACCACCCTTTTTACACTGCAGGGCTGAACACAAACTAGACTCCTACACAAGCCTTTCTGCAGGTCCAGTAAGCACTGATTAATGACCCCCACTTGCAAAGGAGGCTACTTACCTTAACCATGAAATAATGAATGCTATTGATCCGACAAGCTACTGCTATAGAGTGTTATTGATCACTCAATCTTTGGTTAAAATGGTCCTCATTTAGCAATTTCACTGTCAGAAACACCTGGAGCAAAGCATGCTTATAATTAAATAGTTTGGGGGAGTTAAAGTGAGAGGTGATGGACAGAGATCTCAGGTTTCCCCCATTTATTCTTTTGCCTGAGCTATTGTTTGTGTCAGAAGGGATATTGATTTTCTATAAAAATAAGAAAACAAGAGGCACCGAGGGGCTGCAGAAGGTCAGGCTGGGCTGGAGAAGGAGGGGAAGCTGAACACTCTGTCTTTGTCACTTGCCTTCCAGGAGAGAGGAATTTTTTCTTTATGGAGAAACCGGCCTCCAATTCATCAGCTTAGCCAGACTCTTGAATGCCACTGCAGGCTGTCATCCAAACAGCTCCCTTCCAAAGGGTAAAGCAACTTAACTGCACACCCAGGATGAGCGATGGTTACACTCTCAGGCCAGAATATTGTAGTGGTTTGGCTGGCAAAGAGTTAAATATTTCTCCTAGTAGCTCTGTGGTTGTATGTTTTAGATTTGTGACCAAACTAGTGCTGGTAACACTGATGTTTTAATTATTGCTGAGCAGTGCTTACACAGTGCCAGTGCTGTCTCTGTTTCTCACACTGCCCCAGTGAGCAGGCTGGGGGTGCACAAGAAACTGGGAAGGGACACAGATGTGACAGCTGACCCCAGCTGAATACAGGAATATTCCATACCATATGGTGTCATGCTCAGAAATAAAAACTGGGAAAAAGCAGGAGGAATCGGGGGACATTTGGAATTATGGCATTTGTGTTGCCAAATAACTGTTACAAATGGCAGAGTTCTGCATTCCTGGAAATGGCTGAACAGCTGCCTGCTGATAGTAGGGAATTTATCTTGCTTTCCTTGTGCACATAGCTTTTGCTTTACCTACTAAACTGACCTTACCTCAACCCGTGTGTTTTCTCACTTTTACTCCTCCATTTCTCTCCTCCATTCCACTGCATGGGAGTGAGCAGGCAGCTATGTGGGGCTAAGCTGCCTATCCAGTTTAATCCACAACAAAAACATCAGCATTAAACCAGTAAAATCTCACAGCACTGCTGGGCCAGTAGAATGCCCAGTTCGAAAAAGTCACACTAAAAGTTCTGGCAGTTGAAAACAGATGAGAGCAACTGCACATCATTCACTAGTAAGCACACCACTGAAAGTGATTTTTTCAGACAGCTCTAGTACTATGGTTTGTTCTGCCCTCAAACCAAACCCAGACCTAGAAGTACAAACAAGAGAAAGAACTTCAGCACTCACTATATAATTTGCCTTTGCTTTATTATGGCTGCAGGGAATCTCAAAGCATTAAGGGACAGAAGGGCATGCTGCTTCTAACAGTCTTACCAGTTAACTGTCACCTTTGTACAAATATACAAATGACTACTTAAACCACTTGCTTCCTCTGTCGTTTCCACAATTATTTATAGATCAGGCATTGAGTCGTGTCATTACCCAATCAAAACCATCATCATTTCCTCATCATGTTCTTGCACATCCTTCCTTCTCTCAATTTGTGTTCACCTCTTGCCACGTTTGGCAAACAATTTCAAAGATTTCGTTTCATGCACATGTTGAATCATAACACTGCAGCTCATCTTCCTCCAGGAAAAGACTGGGAGCAGTCCCACGAGCAAACTATAAAAAACTACCTCCTTGTTAAGCATTCATATCCAAGACTTTCTCAGTGAATGGGAGTGTATCGACTGAATACAATAGGGTTTTGATCTAACTTAGGATAAAAAGCCTTCTAGAAAGCAGAGAAAAATACTGGATATTTCAGCATTTACAGATTCATTCCTGCATAACAAAGAAAAGCAAGTGTCAGTGGAGAGGAGGAAAAAGAAGGTGAAAAAAACAACCATTCTCAATATATAGCTTAGTTTTGTTTGTGACACTCCCTACTGCTAGAGTTAACAGTGGTGCAACCAGTTCAGTATGAAAGTTTTGTAAATCACCAGATCACCACAGATTGCTTCCAAGTCCTGCAAGCAGCATCAGTCACATTTCCTTGTGATGACAACCACACCATTCACTCCCCTAGGCGTCCAATTTTCTTCTCCCTTCCTCAGGATATGCCCTTGTCATACATCTGTGCGGAGTACTTCTCTTACTGTACCAGAAAAAAACATCTAGAGGACAGTGGGAGTGAGGTAAGCGCAGCCAGTTTCACTCTGCTGCTAGCAGCAAAGTGCTATATTTAGAGCAGCAGAGACCAAAGCATGATCCTTCACTGCCATGAGGGATACTCCTCAGTGAAGAGGATTCTATGTATTTCTCCCTCCCACTTTGACCCTCCCTAGCGAGTCATAGCAGAGATCACACATACGGTGTGGCAGAGGTCAAATATTCCAAGCCCTAGCTTTCTGAAGAAAATCGCAAGGATTTGGCAGCAGATGGTAAATGTCACTTGGTGCATACACTTGCACAATAATTAGTTTGAGAGCAAGGGACAACTGAGAGAGAACAAAG
Organism: Pyrocephalus nanus; assembly: GCA_038380795.1. Taxonomy (NCBI): domain Eukaryota; kingdom Metazoa; phylum Chordata; class Aves; order Passeriformes; family Tyrannidae; genus Pyrocephalus; species Pyrocephalus nanus. The sequence goes on along the minus strand of CM076265.1, from coordinate 40,727,781 downwards.
CTTTGACACGATGCAACAGGCTCTGGCTGTTGGGAAAAAAAAAAAACCCAAACACAAAAAACCACTCCACCAAACAACTCAAGGAACACTGTCCATCACTGCCACATCAAGGAAGGTATCTCTCAGTCCATCACCATTGACATGTAACATTCAGGAGCTACTCAGCACATTCCTTTTCCTTGAATACTAACAAATAGCTCTGAAAAGATAACACTGCTTTTAACAACTAGTAACAAAAAGGCACCCACAAATCTCTTGTAAAGACACACTTTGCACCCAGTTTTTAGCAACAATAGCCACTCTTAAAGGAAAAAAGTGACCACTTCTTTGCTACTTCCAGCCTGTAACAGTTATATACAAACTAAGCTAACCTAGTAAAAATGCAATGGAGGTCTCCCGGACCAGGACAGTGAGGACTTATTACAACCTAAGCTCTTCGCAATGTCCCAGTAAATGCCATTGAGAAGTTTGTGCTTCCAGCTGTTATCCACGAAGCTGTAATAACGAAGTGCCACCTGTCCACTCTAATAAAGTGCAGGAGCTAGACTGTCAGAACACTTAAATGAACCTTAGCATATGAACAATCCTACTGGATCGAGCAGTTATACTTTCCAAATGCACTGCCCTCTGTCTGATAGGGCCTATTACAGTGGATGGTCTAAGAAAAGAACATGAGAACATGACAAATGCAGACTCCTCTGTATACTCCTCCAGCTTCTAGCTGTTAGCAGTTTAAGGACTTCCTGAGCCAGATCTTTCATCTGGGCTGTAATGTTTAACAGACCCTGATAAATCTATGCTCCATATCCCACTTTTGAACATACTTAATCTTTGACCTCCAAAATGTCCTGCAGTAGAGTTCCAAATCTTATGTTTCATGATTTTTTTTGTTTTACGTGTTTCCGCAACGTCTGCTGCTTCTTACACAATGATAATTAGAAAATAAACAATCACATTCATTTTCTGTATGCCATTAAGGAATGTCCTCCATTTGGTTCTCAGCAGTTACTTTTTTTTCTAACCTGAAAAATCTCTTCAGACAGAAGCAGTTTTGTAACACCAAACCTCCTATGAAAAGAATAAAAGTCACACTAGAGGGAAAAACTTCCAAAGTTTTTTGAACTCCCAAGTGTTTTTTTTAAATTCAGACCATGACATTTAAATGTCTCATTTTAATCCCATCTGAAATTCTGACACAAATTCATCAAAGTTCTCCAAAACTGGACATGAAGACACACCAGACACAGGCTTATCCTGTAAGTAATGACAAGTTCTCCTCAACTTCTTCATCATCTCACTACATTCTTCCTATAGCTAGCCTTTCAGGACCAGAGCAGAGCAGAAATGCAGAACTGCAAACAAGATGTTTAGACTGAGGTTCACACAGTACCTGCACAGAGGGCTAGCAGTAATGATGGGAGGTCTGATCTGTTCTCTATTACTGCTTATGGTAAATTTTGAAAACAAGAAACTGTGATCAGTTCATATCAATCATACACGTGCCAACGGTGGATTTACTCTGCAAATCGCAGGCCACTAGCATGTCACTTTGCAGCTGCAAGGCCACATACATTTCAGAGGACTCCTTGTGTAACAGGAGCCAGAAACATATCAGCTTCTCAACTTATCAAGGAAGCATTTCGGGACATTATACATCATTGACAGGAAAGACTTGGAAAGAATCTACAGTTTGGAAGTAGCTGAGATACTTCTCCTCTTCAAAAAGAGAGCAGCACTGAATAATTTTGATAAGAACTTCAAAAAGCAAGGCACAGGATTTACAAGCAGCTGCAAGCAAGGCAGCCATCTGACTAACATAGGGAAGAAACTGAGATCTCACCATTCCGACATGTTTTCATCTGAGCCCTGTTTCTGATCATCAGCTTCACACTCCATCCTCTCCTTCCTTCCCCCTTTGCCGAGGAAGGGCCTGTTCTCTCCTGATTCACAAAGGCCGTGACTGGATGATGTCCAAGGGGCATTTTCTTTCCAGCGTGAAAGGCGCTGTTTCTTGGCTGACTTGAACCTGCAGCCCCTCTCACAGTTCCACTCTGACACCCTGAGCTTTTGCTGAAGACTGGCAGCCACCTCTGATGTCACACGTTTGACTTTCCGTCGGCGCCTGAGAGGTCGGCAGGGTGCATTTTCTGTAAGAGAGTCTGACTCATGCCACAGGTGCTGCTTGCTCCTCAGGGTGGCACTAAGAGTTGGGTGTCGTTTGACCACTGCCATGTCATCAGAGTCACTGAAATTGGCTGTCAGCACCTCACGGCAATCCTTGACAGCTTCGTCCAAGCTGGACTCTGAGGCCTCGCTGTAGCAGCAGGCGTGCTCTGCCTGATGTGTGAAGTCCGAGCGTCGCTTACGACCCCGTCTCTTGCGGAGCTGACGCCGCTGCTGCCGTGGGCTTAGTGCCATCTCTTCCCATAGCTCATCCAGTTTGTTTTGTTCTGAAGTCTGCTCTAAGGCTGAGGCCAAGTCATGCACCAGTTCATCCATTGGCAACGCCTGCGAAAAATGACAACAATTACCACCAGACAAATACTGCTACTAACATATCACTGGACTGTAGTATGCTATAGCCTTTGTAACATTAACTAAGTTAGACACTTACTTTAGAGTTGCCTGGGAGGACCCAATGCAGGACAACTGCCACTTCTTGGGCTAACACTCACGTCTTCTTTTTGCAATGGTTATATCCCTCTTCTAGCCATGGTGGCAGAGATCTCGCTACTGCAGCAGTTGGGTCAAGTGTTCTGTGTCTGAAAAGGCCTTAAGATTGCATCTTTTGTGTTGAAACAGCATGCTCTGTTATACATCCTAAGGGTATGGAAGCCTGCAACTAGTCTGTTACCTCGAGTACTTAAGCCACAGAGAAGGATTAGCCTGCTCGACAAACAGAATGCATCTTCCAAAAAGAAGACAAACAGCAAAGCTGGGAGTAAAAGAGATGGTAAAACAGGTAGTTTGCAGGCTAATATCACTTCAGCAGCAAAACAAGCCGTGCGGGCCCCTGTGCTCCTTAGAACAGGGTGTACGAGACCGAGCCCAAACTCCTACTGCCGAAAAATCCCACCCCTTCTACCTCAGGGCTGCCAGTGTGCCAATCCCAAACTCCTGGGCAAATCCCTCACCTCACAACCTCCCTCTCCCTCTCCGTACCTTGCAGACGTGGGATTTCTCTCCCCCCCGGGCTCAGAAACACCCGCACCCCCATCCCGGTGAACCACCCGCTGCCGCAGGCCGCCTTAGTCGCCAGGGACCCGGCCGCACCGAGCCACTCCTCTGGGGAGAAGCTGCTGCTTTTGCCTGACAGCCTCCCGCCCCGCGGGGAACACCTGTCCTCAGCGCCCCGGCCCCCCCGGCTCCCGCCAGACCCCCCGGCCCCGCTCACCGGCCAGCACCCCGCTCCGCCAGCCCCTCGTCAGCGCCGCTTCCGGCCTGCCCGGGCCACTTCCTCCGCCCGCCCCGCCCCAGGGCGGGTCCGCCGGCAGGGCGGGGGGCGGCAGTGCCGGCACCGAGCCCGCAGAGCCCGCAGAGCCCGCAGAGCCCGCAGAGCCCGCAGAGCCCGCAGAGCCCGCAGAGCCCGCAGAGCCCGCAGAGCCCGCAGAGCCCGCAGAGCCCGCAGAGCCCGCAGAGCCCGCAGAGCCCGCAGAGCCCGCAGAGCCCGCAGAGCCCGCAGAGCCCGCACAGCCCGCACAGCCCGCACAGCCCGCACAGCCCGCACAGCCCGCACAGCCCGCACAGCCCTGGTGGCCGCGCCGGGCCAGCCCAGCCCCAGCCCCGCGCCCGGCCCGCCTCCCAGCCCGGGTGGCCAGTGTCCATTGCGCCTCTGTTTGCGATGTGGTTGGTGCCGCTGGTGGAGGCATTACAGATCCCTTACCCGCTAACGGCGCAGCCCTTCCCGTATACTTACCCACTAGTTGCTTGGTTATTGTATTTTATTTTTATTAGACAACCAATAAACTCTATACCCAAACTCCTCCATTTCGCTGCTGGCTAATTGTGTATATCCTGAATTAAACCTCTCAGTGTTACTCCCCTCTCCTTAAGTCTTGCATCTCTTTTCCTGCCATTCCATTCTATTCCATTCCTGCCATTCCATTTTACGTATCACCAGTAACCATCGGAATAAAGCTCGGTGCGACCCTTCCACCATCCAGTTTTGCTTAGCAGTCCTTTTTATTTCTCAGTTTTCATTATGTTTCTTCGGGTTTGTTTGCGGGTTAGTTTGTTTTGGTTTTTTTGTTTGGGGTTGTTTGTTTTTGTTTTGTTGTTGTTGGGCTTTTGGGGGGGGTCGTTCTTGTTGGTTTTTTGCTTGGTTTCGGTTTGTTTTGGTTTCGGAGACATTTTTCGGAGGGTTTTGCTGGTTGTTTTTTTGTTTGTTTGTTTGTTTGAGGGGGGTGTTTGTTTTTGCAGCTCTGGTATTTGCACTCACATTCAAGCCGATACTGATTCGTTTTTGAAGTAACGTTTTAGGAGGCAACATATCAAAAGTTTTGCAAAAGTCCATACTTTGTAGTATTCCCTTCACTAATTTTGTAAATCCAGTCGAGAAAGCAATCAGATTTGTCTCAATGTGATTTGTTCTCTATAAATGTATCCTGCTTCTTATTGCTCATAAATCTCCTACCCTTTGCATTTTCACTCTTTTTTTTCTCACTTCCGTTTATGCCACCGTGTTGCCAGGATCAGAAGTAATTCTAAAAGGGTGGTAATTGCCAAGATCACTGCTTTCTCCCTTGCTCCCCCGACCCCGCCCCACGAAAGACTGGCAAGGCGCTTGCTTTTCCTCAGTCCTCTGGCACCCTCCCTAGTTTGTCAAGATAGTTCAAAAATAACCGAATCCTTGAGTTTGCCATTGATTCCTACACCCCAATAGGACAAGCTTTGTTTAGCTTTGCTGAGTTTTCTACGTGCTGTTTATCTAACCAGTCCTTTATGCTGGTCTGAGCTGTCATATTAACATTTTCATTACCTTTTATTTATCTGACAAATTTCCTTGGAAAAGAAATATTAAAAGAAGAAAAATAGTCATTAGGTAGATAATTTGTATCCCATTTCCAATAGCTGACTTGATTAAAGTTACTTTCTGTGCACCAATTTGCCTGTAAAATTCTGCTCTTTTGTCTTTTTAACCCTTTCTGTGGCAGCAACTCACCTTACCTGCTGGCAGTATTTTGTTTTCCTTGCCAGTTTCCTATTGCCAATACAGGGGGTTTCTTTTTACTCTCAGATCTGAGAGCAAATCCCTCCTAAAATCTAATCCTGTTTCACCGCTGCAATCCTTTTTCATGCTTCAGCATATAAAACAGCTACAAAATGTATGGGTTAGAGAGAAACTCCCCTGATGGGAAGGTTATTCTGTAAACATCCACTTCAGAGCTTCTTAGCCCTTCATTTCAAGCAATTGGTACTGGCTGCCGTTCCAGGCAGGATAACAAACCAGACAAACAATTGTGTACAAGAAATCCTGTGTTCAGATGTCCTGGGGACATGGCAGCAGATGCCCACTCTAATTTCTCTTATTTTCCCCTCATTTTCCCAACTAGTTCTCTGCTGTTTCTGTAGGTCACCAAACTGTTCTGCAACTGGTATGAATTGTACTTCACCTGTCCATTTTTTTTCCTCATTTTCAACACTCCAACCCAAATTTCAGCAGATGTCAGCATTTGGCCTGAGTAAAAACAACTGGTGCACAACAGATTATTTGATGTTCTGGGAGAGAGATAGGGCAAAAGCAAGAGACAGGATGAAAGTGCTCTTACAATTACAGAAGTTCCAAAAACTAAGAAGGTGCAGCAGAGGAGCACTGATGTATACAGGGAAACATCAGAAAATTGGGAATAGGAGTTGAAGAAACATAATGAGACAGTTGGGGTAATCTGGTTTTGAGAAGTTAATGGTATTTCTGTCCAGTATTACAAGGTCCTCCCCGACATGGGCCAGCAACAGTAAATTTTGAATCCTTGCCTGCATTCAACTTCATCCCATGTTCCTGGCAAATTCTTTACTCCCTGTGCACTTTTAGGTTGCCTGTGCGGACAATGGGAACTGGCCCATCTCCTCAGCACTAGATTGGCTCGTGAAATGCTCTGAACATACAAAATGTTCAGAACTCTTATCCCAGATGGATTGTTAGCCATCACTAGGCTTTTTAAAGACAGGGATTTTTTTTCCTGCCCAGAGGCTGTGGTCCCCTATGCTGAACTGTTGCTGGGCCTGAAGACAGGAGAGGAGGTGTTAGTGGTGAGGGATTTTTCAGAGGCGAGCAGGAGAGAAAGGTTGGCTGGATGCTGGCCGCTCATCAGGCAGTGCGTTGGCCCAGCTCCCTCTCGGGTGAGCAGCAGGAGCCGTATGGCCCAGTAGGACAGGGAAAGCAGCAGGGTCATTGCTCTAGCCCAGCAAATGCTCTGCCTGGTCCCATGGCACTTCTCAGCAAAACCTTCCAGGGGTTAAAAGGAAAAAGAGAGACAGAAAGGGGACAAGAGACAAAGGGAGGAATAAAGTCAAAAAATGTGCCGTGAAGCTTCTTGCAGCAAAATGCGGAGAAAGTCATTTCCAACTTCTTTCATCTCAGAGATGAAGCCACTAAATAAAAGGGCAGCGCAGAACACAAGGGCTTTTAATCTGTCTCATCTCCTTCATAATAACTGCAAATTTTCCCTGGGCTCCTGGGAGTGAGCCTCTTTCCTCTGTCTTTGCCTTATCTCCCCCCTCCATATTTCACAGCCGGCTCGGCTCCCCTCACTCGGCTGCCCCCGGCCTAGTCTCCGAAAGGCCTGTGGGAGCCGCCAGCTCCCAGGGCCTCATTGTTCCCGGCTTGGGAGGAAGCTCAGGGAGGGAATTGAAGGCAAGTCAAAGGGAAACGGCATCATCGCTGCTTCATTAATGGGAACCTTTCAGCAGAAAACATATCAGAGCGAGGTCTTTTCAGAGGCAGTAATTAGCAATTTGGAGCCTTCCCCCCTCAGGAGATGCAGCTGCGATCTAACAAGTGGGAGCAGCGCTCGCCTCCTTTTACGCTTCATATTTATTGTTTTTCATTTTCTCCATCTTCCTCCCATTGTCCAGCCTCCTCCTCATGGCCAGATAAGGGCCCTTTATTAATCACTCCCTTTTAATTCTTCATTAATGATAATAACTTTCTCTGGTGTGCGAAGAGGAGTTAATCTTTCCTGGGTATTGAGAAAGGACAGGGCTGAAAGGGAGGGAGGGAGAAGTGCACGGTGGACAAGGCTGTACTGCCATGCTTCCCTCCTGCCCCACCACCCGGAAGGAGTTTCTGAAGACTTTGGCTGTCAAGCCCATTGGAAATTCTTGGGCTCTCAGTTTAGTCAAGCTCTGTGGGTGTGGTGGGATGTACCCTGTCTCAGATATCCAGCCCTTACCAGAAACAAGTGTGTGTGGGCCAGAGGGAGAGACTTTCTCTGCTTGTCTTTGCCAAAAACTCACCAGTCTGGGTGTGACTAACTGGTTGTCTACTTGTCTTGCAAGAACACTCTCTCAGACACCTTCAAACCCCAGTTTCCCAACACCCAACACTGTCCATGCTTAAACAGCCCCTGAATGTCGAGAGAAATGGCATCTGGGAGGCTCTGCAGATGATAAGGCTCTCCTTGCTGCCTCTCCCTGGCAGCTGGTACAGTCTGCTTTGGATTGCTCCCTGCCTTGGATTGCTCCCATCTGGAGGTGCCAGTCCACACCTGTGGACATCTGTGTGAGGTGATTGACAGCAGGCAGGCTCAGAATGGACAGCCCAGTGATAAAAGCTGGGTGAAACTGGCAGGGAGGGGAGGAGACTCTCATGGAGGCTCTGGCTGTGTGTGTATTCACAATCAGTGAATACCAGCCCCAAGAACACCGGGAGGACAGTGCCACAATCCAAACATGCTTACAGAGCTCAGGCTTCTTTTCCTGGTATTTTGTACCACTGGCTTCATGGGAACCCCTATTAGTAAAGGCCACACAACTGATCTAGTTCTTGCTTTAGTGGTGGATCTCGTGGTAGCCCTTTCTGAGTAATTGGGCATACCACTATCAACTAAGAATATTTTACTATTAACAAATATGAGGAAAAAAGGGAGGAATGCCACTGTCACCAGGAAAAGTGGCTCCACAACCTCACTGAGGATTGTCAGGTTGGCAGCAGTGGGAGATTCTGAGGGAAGGGAACAAATGACATTCGGAGAATCCATGAAATTTAGTACAGGAACTCAATCAATCAATCAATCAATCGCAGAGACAGCTCTGTGTCCTTCCCTTACACAGTGGGTCCCATCCTAGCTTTACATTCAAGTGTCATTCCATGGGTGTTGCCAAAGAAGCCAGTAACATTTCAAATTAGTGACTCCCATGGCTCTGGAAGAATGAGTCACCACATGCTCCTGTGACAGACATTAGCCCAGCATCACCAGTATCAACATCTGCGGATCTGAGGCAGTTGTCTGGCAGTGCTAGGAATGGGTGGAGAAACCAAGCTGCCAAAGGAGTCAGGGCAGAAGTGGAGAGAGACAGAAAAAAAAATTAAATTTGGTCTTTTCACTTCTTTGGTGTCATTTGCAGGGCAGATATCCTCTCTGCACTCTTTTACAGACCATGGCAGTCAGTACTTTTTTCTTTACAGTCAAAGCTCTTTTCTTGGCCCAATATCAGGACTCTTGCCAAAGGCTGTGGGACAGAGCAGGTCTGTTTATTTGTGGTTATTGTTTTACAAGCATCAGGTGGTGTTTGCCTAAATATGCTCTGGTTCTCAGCTGTATTTGAGGGTGGAGTGAAACTCAGGCCTACGGTTCGGTTCCTCTGAGTAATCTGCTGCTATTGTTTGCATCTTTGGTATTCATTTAATATGGACTTTGAGGATTCCTTATAGTCCCAATAATTAGGGACTATTTCAATGTTCTGTGATGGACCTGTGCTTAATTTCCAATGTCCCTAATACACTGCAGGGAGATGTCTGAAAAAACTTTCAGGCTATGAACTTGAAGTAATATCAAAAGTGGGGCTGGCCTATCTGTAAATGTTGTATTTTAATCTCACAGTGGGTCAAGCTACTCCCATTAAATGTGGGCTAGATTTTAGGTTTTATTGTTTTCCCACAGCACTTCTACAAGGGGCCAAAAGGCCTCACTTGTACACAGCAAATGGAAGAGATTTTCAGGCTTAATAGCAACAAATTGATGTTGTATTTTAAAACATAAATATTTTCTTTAGACTCACTGAATCAAAAATTCTCTGGTCTAACACTGCTCCCCTGTACTGTCAGGCCAGCAGGGTCTACCGAATCACCTTCTCCACCCATACTGCCCCACTAGATGCTCTGCACCTTCCGGGACTGGTGCCTGCCTTCACATATCCAGCAGTGGATGGACAAAGTCTGCATGGTAGAGATTCAGTGAGTTGAAGTGAGGGGAGCCAGAAGGTTTGTGAAACCTGGTAGGTATGAACCCTCCTGCCAGTATTGTGTGCTGAGTACTGAGTAGCAATGCAGATCCTACCTCAGTGAGGATCCACAGGAACTCCACCACCACTAGCAGTCAGCTGAGCAATGATCGTGTGTGGAATACATGGCTGGGACTTGCGACAGGGTGCCACTCCTGCTGATATGGCCAAGTCAAACTCTTGATTGCTGTGAAGAATACACTAAATATAGGTGTGAGGCAACATAATACAAACATGATTATTACTGTGACAGGCAAGAGACAAGGTGTCACATATGCAGAGTTCCTCCAGAAAGACATTTTAAAAATTAAATTTGCTTTACTTGGATTCTTCCATGGAAAAGACATTTAAATACACCAAGAAGGATGTTAATGCTGTAACTTGGAAGCAGGAACTAAATAAAAAGATAAACACAGGGCAAGCAAAGCAGGAACTAAAGAACCACTAAATGAATTACAGGATTCCCCTTAGTCTTGCAACTGAAAGCCTGGTCCTGAAGGTACTTTTATCTAGCATGTTTTCTTTTATAATTTTGCCGTATTTGCCAGTTGATCAAGGACTTCTGTGGATTGGAATGGTCTGGGTTCTTACTCCGGTCCCTGTCTACCTGCCATTGCTGGTGTAAAAACAGTGGCTTCTCAGACACCCAGAGAGGCACTCAGCAGTCTACCAGCCAGCCTCATGGACCAAGCTAAATCCCCTGAGGATGTTTCACTGTTCAGAAAAGAAGTACATTCACCATGGCAGCAGAGAGCTGGCAGTGGTACCAGTGATGCTGGTGAGGGCTGGAACATTGTGGATGTTAATGACGTTGGGCAGGAACTGAATGGTAGCTTGCCCTCAGCAAGAACAAGTGGTGTTTCAAAATCTATGGGCCTCAAAGCAAGCCAGCACAGCCAAGTGTAGGGATCACCCACAAGGACAGGTGAAGCCTCAAGGAGGCTGGAATTCTGTCTTTTACAGTTATAATGATTGCAGGTTTTGCTTCCTGAAAGTCCTCTATGGACGCTCTTTTTCCTCTTCCACTGTCCCTACATTTTGTGATTATCTGCCTGTTTGTTGCAGTGAGGTCAACTAGTGCAAAGAAGAAGAGCAGCAGGTCTCATATAGAGCTGCAGGACATGCCACAAGTCTACATAAAGTGGCCAGGGAGGGGCTGCCAGAAGGCCTTTCCTTATTTGAAGGGGAGGTAAAGGTGCTCTGTTCTCTGGGTGTGTGAACTGTGCTGGGTGTTTCAGCCAGGAGCACACTTGTTGACTGGCATCCGTAGGCTGGGGTGACCCAGATGGCTTATTTTTAAACATGGAGCTATTATGGTTAGGGGATCCATAAATGTGTAGCTCTAGAAAGCAACCAAGCAGACAGCATTTTCTGAGTAACCAGATCCCTGCCCCAGGCTGCACTTAAGGTCTCCCTGCCCTCCAGTCTAACCTACAGCTATGGCTCTCCTCCCTTATCTCCATGTACTTGCTTGTTCCTCCTACCACTGCTTTCTTTCAGCACAGTGTATTTGCTGGCTCCTTGCCTCTTGCTGCTCAAGATCCAAGTAGAACTGCTGCAAGCCCCCTGCCCCGAGATCCTGCTTGCTGCATTTCCTGGCTTTTGCCTGTTGGGTGCTGTGGCTTTCCACAGTCATTCCCAGCACTGCAGCCAGGCACCCCCTCCTCCTACCTCATGCTATGGCCAGGGGAGCCTTCAGTGCTGACATTGCCTCCCTTCTGCAGGGTTGAGAGCACTTCATGGTAAGGAAGAAGGCAGCAGCATGGATCTGTGGGGAGGGGGAGGGGAGCAGTTCTGACAATCCCCTTCGAATTATAAACATATCCTCTTTAAATACATTTCTAAGGATAACATTTGTATTACTGCGTCCTGTGGCTGCTGATAGGGCCCTGCTTATCGCCTCGGTCTCTCCTCCTTTCTCTGGGCTCTGCTGGGAAAGGTCCCTATCTGGAGCCGAGCTGGCAATCCTCCGCCAAGCAATTGTTTCAGTCCAGGGGAAAAATTAATTTCTGCCTATCGTTAATTGAGAGAATTGTGTAGAGAGCTGGAAGGGGGGCTGGCGGGGGTAGTGGGGGATGGAGTGGGGAAGAGAGAGATCGTGTTATTAACAGTGTCCCTTTCATAACCAAATACCCTGATTTCCATCAGTGAGATGAGAGGCTCATTACAGCAAGAAGGTGATTAGAGAACTTGGAGGAGCTATCAGGCTAAGCAGGAGAGTGGCAGGGAATTCGGGAGGGACTCCCAGCAGAAGGGCAACCGCACCAGCCAACCATCCCCTCTCACCCTCATTGCCATCTCCTCCACCACTCTTCTCCATGTCAGTCCCTGTGACCCCCTACCCACATCTGAGGAAAAAGCAATTAAGAATGTCCAATGATCAGCAGTTTTAGTGGCTGGAGAGATGCTTTATGTAGTGGCAGAGCCTGCACACTCATAAACAAAAGCCTACTGGAGCTGGCCCTTCCCTGATGGCCAAAGAAGTAGTGTTGGCCTCCCTCACAGCTACACGAGGAGGTCATGCATGGCTATTCGGTGTCTCTCATTAGCTGATCCCTCAACAAGTGGCCTAGGACCCCTGACTGACTCACTTACAGAAATGTTGTACAAGTGCAGGAAAACTACCTCAGACTGTACCATGATCCAGCTTTTGCACCGTTCTTTCCATGTGTGTCTCCTGAGATATTTCGCCTGTTTTAGAGGTATCACTGTTGCGATACAGCCCACTAGCCCCCAAGCCATCTCATGTACCATGTTTATGTCTTCATGAATTTGCTGTCCTTCAGCTCACAATCACTCCCCCTGACAAATAGCTACAGAATCCCCTTGATTCCTGACATTGCTAGAAATAACTTTCTCCCTTTTTGTGAAGGTAAGCAGCCTTGAAAATTCATCCTGCCCACATAAACTCTAGGGGATAGGAGTAGGATGAAATGTTGAACTCCCACCTTGCATGTGAATGATTCTGTGAAAAAAAAACGCATCACTTTAATTTTCATTCTTTTTTAATATAAACATTTGGCATCCCAGACAAATTTAAAGTAGACAGGAAGATAATATTCTACTAAATTAGAGTAATATAACTCCCATAGTTAATATTAGTTAATGCTTTAATTATTATAATTTTCTGTTGTCAGTCTATTGCCAATAACTGTCAAAAATCCTGGTTTGAGATGACAAAGGGGTCTTTGGCAAGGTCCATATTGAAGAGAAAAGCTGCAGCAGAGAAGTCAAAGTGTTGACTGAGCACCAGCAGATTGAAAAAAATTATGGGGTCTGAACTCTCCTTTTCTTTTGACAAAAGCCATTCCTCTAGGCTCAAGATGAGGGGCAGATTTTCCCACTCTACAGGCTCAGGAAACTCAATCCAGCAAGATACTCGCAATAAATTGATGTGAAAAGAGAAATATTTCTCATCTAGATCATGCAGGAGACTGTGAAGGCAGATAGAAGTGCTCACTTTCACAGTGTATGGAGTTCTGCATACAGTAGCACAATCTCTCCCAACTCCCAAACCAGGCAGATCTCCTACCCCTTCTTAGCCTAATCCCATCTACCCGTGACCATGTGTTGAGCTCTAGTAATCTCCAGCTCTTCAGGGAGATCCAGACAGAAGCAGAGAGAAGCAGACCCTCCACACAAGGCAAGGCCTCCCATTTAGCACCAAGTTTCATTGCTGACAAATAGAGGACATGTCCAGGACTATATGGTCTCTTGTAAAGCTAGCTGGAGGGCACAGTGGTCACCAAGATCAATTCAATCCTTAGGAAGTTCTCTTCATTCACTTACTCCCATGAGAAAATTATTGGCAAAGAGCAAGGCCTCAATAGACAGTTAAGAGCAGGTCCAGAACCAGTGTCAGAAATCTTTGAAGCCAGAATGCTTTGTGAAAGTCTGTATATTTAGCCTTTTCTCTAGCAAAGTATCCATTTCTTGCTGTTTTCTTGTGCAAATGACCAGCAAAATGAAAATGGAGAAGAATGTTTGTAAAAAATACCTTGTACGTTGAAATGCAGAGCATGCCATCTTCTTCTAAAGATGCTAAAGGCTTAGTCTTGAATTTCTAGTATCACCAGTCAATTAGTTAATACAGAATCTTCCTCTTGATTAATAGGTAGCTCTGGTTTAATAAAATTGTTAATAACATAGGCTTCATGACAGCCCCTAAGCTAATCTGACCTCTGGCCAGAGAGGTTCTGGAGACAAAACTACAATAGCACAATAGCTAGTCTGACCCAGGGACTAAGCACTCAGTCCTGGGCAGTTGAACACAAATGCCCTCTCACCAAGTCTTAAACAGCTGAGATTCCACTGAGACTGCTGTAAACAGGTAGCCTTCAGCTTTGGATAGCCAGTCTGAGCTATCGTTCTGCACTTACATAGCATTGCCTTCAAGTGGAGAAGTCTAGGCCTTGCATCTCAAACCAAAAATGATCAGGCATTTGCAAACGCCTCTGCTACCAACTATTTTCTTCCTTACACAGTATTCTGCCATCATCTTTGTAAGGTTTCAGCAATTAGGTCTGAGGAAGAACTTGTACAGCTGCTTCTCATCCTCTCTCTCTTGTGCTCTCTCTCTGCAGCCCATCAGAAAATAGAAAAGGGGAGAGATGGCAGGTCAACCTCCAGCTCAGCGCATCCCAACTGAAGGCTTTACAGTGTCAACTTCATGACTAGAGTCAGCTTTAAAGAAGAGAGCGTAACTGAACCCCACCAAAGCTTTAGGAAATATTTCAGCAAGTAAGAAGAAAGCTCCCTCACACACACAGGGCCAGTCCTCTGAAACCCTTCCTGGTGCTCACACAGCTTGGGCACTGCGGGGTGATGTAGAGGCCACAACAGTGGTGAGGTGCAGCCCTTGAAGAGAATGGGATGAGGGTGATAGTGCTGAAAATGGGTTCATAGGGCAACTCTGTGCTCTGATGATCTCTGGTATCCCAGGAAATCCCAGAGCAAGGCAAGATGTGATAAACTCTATTCTGGCATAGTGAACATGCACTTTCCAGCATTTTTCCTCCAGTTTGGCCCAGACAAAGAAATGAGATTAGCCAAACTCATGGAGTGAAAGAGAGTGTGACACCTATACAAAGAGGGACAGGCAAACAAGCAGAGAATATGAGAGAATTTCTGGAGGAAGAGTTTGAAAAACAGAAATGTGACTACAAAGAGAGGAGAGTAAGGGTGAATTAGACAGAGAGAGATGGAGACATGGACTATGTTTGGAGGAAAGAACATAGGGGGAGAAAGGAGGGGGCAAAGTCCGAGGCACTTAGTGAGTTCAGAACAATCTCTATTCTCCACAGCACTTTCTGTTTAAAAAAATAAAAAAGGAATGATGGAGAAGGGGAGAGAGTCAGACAAGTTTAATGATGTGTGTTCAAAGCTCAGATTGGAAAAATGACAGAGAAAAGCAGCCTGTTTCGGCTCTAATAAATTGTTCTTTGCTGTAAGAGACGCCTGTCGCAGCATTAATACAGGGCCCTAATACACGGGTCAGGGTTAAGTAATTTTCTCCGGCAACTTAAGCGAATAATGAAGCTGGCAGCGGCTAGTGGCGCAGTGGGAGAGATGGCCCAGGCCGCCGGCACTTTGTCTTCATTTATTATGCCAGCTCTCATGATTTGGGTACTGGCTGCAGCGACGGGAAGCCTCCGCCGAGGAGATATAGCTTCATTTCGGCAAGGTAATGAAAGCTGGGATGGGGGGAGGATAAACCAATTTGCAGGCTGACATAGGAAGGAGTGATTTGCAGACCTGGGTAAGGGAGGGGGGCTACCAAGCAAGAGGAAGCACAAGGCTAAACCAAGAGGGTGCTCAAGGCCCTTCCTTAGATAATGGCACCATGTGTTTGTGGGGAGGGCAATGGAGCAGGTTCAAGCAGGAGGGAACGGTGTGGCTGTAATGTGGCAAATGTCAGGACTTGACAGTGTGGGGAGTAGGGAAGAGCCACTAGGAAGAACAGTGGGGGCAGCAGAGGCTGATGGAGGAGGAAGGAGCAGGAACAGGTCCAAGGGCTGGTAGAAGTGGTTGGTGAAGTAGAGAAGTACATGTAACGGTGGGATGATGGAGGACAAGCAGAGAGCAGCCTTGTGGTGGGGAGGCAGGAGCGAGAAGCAGGGTGAAAGGGAGAACAAGGGATGTTGTCCTGCCACTGTGGGGAAGAGAGACTGTCACAAGCAACTTGCCTAAGGCATAGATACTCAGGAACTCCAGTACTGGAGCTCACTGAAGTTTCTCCCTGCTGATCCCATCAGTCTTCTACTGAGGAAAAACTCCAAATGAACTGAAAGGCAGCCCTGCAGGCATTTCCAAGAAGAGGGAACTTCTGTCTCCTGTTCTTCAACCCCACCACATGGGCACACATCTCCAAGTGTACTTCCACAAAGCAGATTAGCAGTGATCAATTTTGTGGCTTAATTCCCAAAGCACATCACTCTGACCAGCCTGGGCACACTACTTGCATGCTCACAGCCCCCTTTGATTACCCCTGCACTGCTGTCCTCTCTTTTCAACCTGAGAGGACATATGCCTAGCAGGTAGGATGGCATCTAAGTCTGCTTTAACATATCTGCGACATTCAGAGCACATCCCTATCTCCTTCAACATCCATGCTTCCCACTCTCAAAATATTGAAGGGAAAGGAGGCAACAGAGCCCTGGCAGAGTCAAGTCTGTAACTCTTACATTTTCCTTTCCTTCCCTCCCCCTCTTCTCGATGTGGGTTAAGGATTTCCAATAAGGACCAAGTGTTGGAGGCTTAACACTGCAGTCTCTGGAGAAGCAGGCCAATTTCACACTAATCTTCCCCATGAAGGGAGAGAGCATCGGAAGCAAGAATTACATCAAAGAGAAGTTAATGCTGAGAAGCAGACGACAAAAAGGAGCTGCTTTCAGTTTCAAATGAATACACACAGCTGGATTAAGAGATCAGGCAGCTCAAAGCCTGTATCACAAGCTTTGGTACCCAGGATTTAGCCAGCAGGGAAGAGTTCTGATCTGGGCGCTCTTTTGAAAGGAGAAGAGAGTCTTTATGGAGCACTGCAGGTATTTGAGAAGAGCTGGGTAGAAGACACAGAGGCTGATCTCTTGTTCTGGCCTCCACTGACCTCTTCTAATAAATATCATGACAGACTCAAATAATGAGATAGGTTTGCACAGCCTACATAGCTCCTGAAGCCTTTGATTAGCAAACAGTTACCCCATCATCTCCCTCTGCCCTGCACAGCCCTCCCTCCCACTTTGGTCTGGGGCATTGCGGTTGCATGGGGAATAACCCTCCAGCTGCTGAAATGCAGGCAGTCCTTTCCCCCATAGCAGGAGGCGTGTTCAGCTTCAAATTCAACTCTCAAAGTTAGCTGAGCTGCTGTAATATAAAACACACCCTCCAGAGGACAGGAGAGCAGAGGGTGATTGCAGTAATGTGTCTGTTGTCCTATTTTAAGTGGTGCCAAAGTAAGTCCCAGCACTCTCCCCCCGCTAGGAGTCTGACAGGTGTAAATCCCGCGATGAATGAAGGCACCGAGCCTTACAAAGCTGGTGTCTCTCCACGCATCTCCGCTCTGATTGACTTGTCGGCTCTCTAAGGCTGACTCTATCAGCTCCTTGCTGCCTCCAATTCCAGGCGTGATTTAGTTTGGAGATGAGAGGTGACAGTTAACATTGGTACTCGTCAGTGTAGATCAGACACAGTCACGCTGTCTTCTCCTGGCTCACTCCCTCACCTCCTCCCCTACGCTCCCCACCCCTCTAGTGTCTCCCACTCCTATCTGTTGCTCTCATTCTCCCTGCCTATCCTCATCCAGTCCGTCTGTTTACCACTATATCCTTTTACCTCCCATCACCATTGCCAGAGCTCAACATCAGTAAGTTTTCCATTCCACTTCTTTTCTGTTCCAGAATAAATACTCCTAATGCCTTCTTCAAGGAAACATCTTTTGTGCAAAGACTAGGAACAGCTGTTTTGGCTTGTCCTTTCCAGTCCCCTGTAAAGCTAAGTGAGGAATATTTAGCAAATACTCTATCTGACAAATTTAACCTATTTCTCCACTGATGGGTTGTTTGTTTGAGTTGAATTCTCTCAAGTGTATTTGGTGTTTGAAATTCACCAAATGGTTTTGAGGAATGAATCTGGGCTTGAAGACAAAAGAAAAGAAGGATTTTGTACTTGGTGTGTGAGATTACACCTTACTTGTTTGGTGTGGAAGAGCTCTTTGTAGTCCATATGCTGTAATATCCTAGATCAGCCCTACAACCCAGGTTTCCAACACAAATACTCAGATTTTCCAACTGGAACTCCTCCTCGATTTAAGATTTCCAGTTCATCAGACATTTCCTGCCAATGTCACTACCTATAATCCTTTTAGAAAAGGAACACAAGGGAAAGGAATCCTACTTTTTATTACAGTTAATAGTTGCAAAAAATTTCGGATTTACACAGCTCTTTTTAACCCAAGTAGCTTTCTACTCTGTGTCACTCATGGTCTCTCATTTCCCAATCCCATTCAGTTTCAGTCCCAAGTACTTTCAAGTGACAAGATTTCTTTAAGCCTCACTAAAAAGGTGACTGTTCCAGCATCACCAAATAGGAGGTGACTCAGTGGACAATACACTGGTTAGGTTCATCCTTTTCAGTTCCCAATTCCCACCCTTCTAAGTTTCAATAACTTCTGAGATAATTTCCAGTAAGGTATATTTTCCTCTTTTCCAGGGGATGATCACCCATCAACACAGGCTTTGCTGTAGCAGAAACTTTTCTCATAAATTTACAGGTTACTTAAGCTGGAAGCAATTGAATGGACATTTTAGGATGGCCAGAGGATACAAAATGAGCTTGACAAATTGAAGAAAATGTCTGGAAGAAAGGAAGCAGGGCCACCCCAGCACCACACTTAGCCATCAGGAAGGAATAACACAAACAAAGGCAACTCTACAACTAAACGGAAGGTGAGAGACTTGCAGAGCCACATTGCCTCAGCTCAGAACATACCACAGGCATGGTGCTATTGGAAGTGATAAAGGAGATGGGCCAAAGCTCCCTTAGCATAATCCCTCCAGTACATCTGAGCCTGAGTATTCAGCTTCACAATCACGGGTCTGCAGAAGAACCAGGTAGGTAACAGCACTACAGAAATGGATACATGGCAAAACAGTGGGTCACAAGTTGAAGAGCAATCCACATGCCGAGCTGTTGTGAAAAGGCAAACAAGTGTACTGGGCTCTACAAACAAGAAAACAGCCTCTAAGGCACAAGAACTAATCCTTGTCCTCTCCTTAGTCTATGTTGGACTTTTTGGCTCTTGTTCCTCATTTGACACTGAGGTTCAAGAAGAAAAGCAGACAAGCCAGAAGGCCATGGGAAGTTAAGCAAGAATGATCAGAGATCTAGAAAACCTGGCCTGCACGGAAAAGGCTGTAACCAGGTTTGCTTAGTCTAGAGAAAAAGAAGACTGGAAGAGATATGATGGCAATCTTCAAATTCACAGCAGGCTGCTTTGATGAGGCAGGGTCTTTGGAAAGTAGGAGAAATTGCAGCCTTAAACTGTATCAACGGGTATTTAGAAAGTTCAAAGAACTTTTTAGCTGTATATGTAGTGAAGTCTAGAAATAATTTGTTCAGAAAGACCAACTTAGGTAAGTCTTTGGAAGGAATCATATATTTTGGCTGGATTAGGTGAACTTTCAGCATTCCTTCCTTCTGTATTTTCTCTGAATCTGCAAATACTTTGACAACACTCTGCTTATGTGACAGAGACTAACCATAACCATAGTCCCTTCCAGAAATAAACTCCTAGCTGCAATCCTACAGTGCAGCCACACTACCTTATGAATGATAATAATACAAGGCATTAACTAAGTTCTGTCTATGCCTCCCAGCATGGCTATGATGAAATGAAGCAGAGAGAAGAGCCACTATACGTGTACCATGATACTGCTGAGAATCTGAAGGAATGTATCCTTTTCTCTGCATGAAAGGCAAAGATGCATAATTTGGAGACTGAAGATTACCTGCCGCAGATATTGCTGAGTTTTGTGATTCTTTCTAAG
This sequence comes from Pyrocephalus nanus, assembly GCA_038380795.1. Lineage (NCBI taxonomy): Eukaryota > Metazoa > Chordata > Aves > Passeriformes > Tyrannidae > Pyrocephalus > Pyrocephalus nanus. The sequence continues at coordinate 40,708,297 of CM076265.1, read as the reverse complement.
TTTAGGTAATTTAATCATATATTAAGTTATGAGGTTCAATGAGGTGTGACAGTAGTTCTGTCCAGAGCTGGTGAGAAAGACAACGTTTAGAATTCACTTATCCTTTAATTCAGACTGCATGAATAATATTTACTCTAGATTATTCCGGGATATTTTTTCTCTAAACATAAATTATTTCTGGCCTATAGAACTTCACCAAGAAGTCCCATCTCTGCCTCTGAGAGCCAAATGGAGCAACTCTGATGTACATATTCACCCCCAAGCATGAAGAGCTGTCATACTGTCAAAACCCACTAGTCAAAAGCTCAAAGTGGCACTAGGTACAGCTATCCACATCACTATCCTCCAACTACAAAAGTTTAGGGGAAGACCTTAGTGATGGGACATATCTGTCTGTTTCATGAATCTCCCTGTGACACACTGATGACAGCCACTGTTAGACCACTGCCCTACTCTACAGGGACATTCCTGCATCTCTTGATTCTGAGGGCATGACAGCACATGTATGTTCTTTACCATCTTCCCATGCATAGTTCAAGATCCTAATACTAAACTTCAAGCTTGTCTATAGTGAGAGATGCCCATGCTATTCTGTGGCTCACCAAGCCAGTTTGAGTCACTGAAGACATGGGAACTGACAGTGCTTCCATGTATACTCTCAAAGGTTGGGAGCTCTCAGTCCTAGCCTAGGGAACACTTTACTGAAGTGGTTCCCAGTTACAAGATGACCAAACTAGAAATTCAAGTTTAAGCGATAGAGCCTTAGGAAGACACAAACATAATGCATGGGAAAACTCTAATACCCTGAAATCATCTAAGTCAGACTGGAGACGGAAACTTCTCACTTCTTATCCCAAAGCTCAGCAGCACTCAGCAGCCTGACTCAGGACTATGCTCACTGCTAGGACAATTCTCAACATCATCTTAGCCTCTCCAGCCCCTATCTGCCAGAGAGCATTCTTTAATCTTCCTATTGTCCGTATCTAAATTATTTCTCTCATTTATATGCCTCTATGATAGCTGTTCTCCTGTTCCATCCAAAATCCTTCTCTCCAGTCTGTATTCATCTACTTTTTCCTCATTATTTGCTCTGCTGAAGATCCCATCCCTACCTTGGGGCTCAAAGGGGACATTCCAGGGTATAGCCTGCATTTGGGAGACTTTTTACCCAGGCAGCCTCATCTTGTCCACAAGACTCCAGACAGGGGAGTTGCAGAAGGAAATGGGCACTGGGTTTCTGAGCCTGCCAGTTTCTCCATCAAATCACCCCCAGCAGAGCACACACACATATGATTTTTGAATGCCTGAAGGCACTCTGGCCTGTGCTGTGTTGTCAGTGTTGGGATGCAGCAGCAGAGGGAATTTAAAACATTTTTGAGTGGCCAAAAGCCTCTCCAGACAGGGGGTTGCTTCCTGACCCAGCAACTTTCCAAATGCCCTTTCTGTCTTCCTGCAGGCTCCAAGTCCAGTTTGGGGAACAGCCTGAGCTTTACACTTCCTGCTTTCTCTCAAAAACAGTATGCCCCTGCCTCCCTGCCCACTCTTGCCTTGTGTCCATCCACTCCCCCTCCCTGCTCCAGCACCTCCCTCCCCACCTCCAGCCCGGGTGACGATCCATGAAAGCCCCCAGCAGTATGTCACGGGAGTGATAATTACATCCCCCTGCTCACATCATGCTGCCTGCTGCTGACCTCTCACCCCTCCTCTCTTTTAATCACCCCCTGGCATCAGTCACTCTGACAGGGCAGCGGCACGAGACACGTGACCTGTCAGCCCAGGGACATGACTTATAGGGCCCGGCTGGTGGACAAAGGGAAGGGAGATAGGCAGCATAAATCTCTAGTAGGAATAAAAGAGAGTGATGGGGCACTCTGCTGGGGCCTGCGTTAGCAGATTCTCGGCCTCTTGTTATTCAGCCCAGAGTTATGGTGATGAGGCACTGGCCGAGAGTGACACGCGCTGGTCCCAATCAACCTTGTGAAACCTGCCAAGACCTAGAGGAGCCTTAATGTCACACATGGCTGGAGAGACTCAACGAGGTGGGTTAGGGCCAGGGGAGCAGCCAGAGCTGTCCCCAGCCACCAGAGGCATCTGACCAGCAAAAGCTTCCACAGTCAGCAAGGCACTAAGTCACACAGAACAAGGACCCCTCTCCATCTCTACTGAGCATGGCTGCAGCAGGATTTGAACATCAGAATGCCCACCGCTGGCTCAGGACACAGGCTTCTCCCTAACTGGCACATTGTCTCAAACTTCCCACCATGCCTCTGCTCACCAGCAGACTCCCGTGACATATATCTCCATTTCACCTTACTCCCTCACACTCACCTGTTGCTTGGTAGGATGAAATCACTGGTACATCAGCCACCTGCTGGCACTACAGGACATCTGGAGTTTCCACCAAGGAGCAGTCCTCCATTGCACCTCTGCTATGAAAGAATTGCTCATCGGACTGCAGAAACCTTTTACTTTCATATAGTGCAAAAGAGGGAGTGTCTTGCACTAACACCTGCTATGATGGGTACAATAGTGGACAAAGGGCACCAGAAAGATCCATCTGGATCATCAAGTCCATTCTATGACAGTCACTATGCAGGGTGTCTACAGGTCATCTTGTTCGCCTCATCCATATATTTCTTAGGAGGGAAATTGGCAAGGAAGAGCTAATGTCCCCAGTAGTGCTGTAACTCCCCTAGTACTTCATCTTCAGAGAAGAGAAGTCAGGAACTTTACCCAGAAGGAGTAGAAAGGAGAAGGAAGCCCAGAAACAAGAGCTGTGGGCTTTTGAATATACTGGAGGAGAAAACAGAGAGAGGGCAACACTTGGGAGGAAGACAGGGAAATTTTAAGAACATTTTCTTTCATTTGTTTGAAAACTGAAAGTAGTATCTGAAACTGTAGCTCTTCAGCTGAAAGCCAACAACTTTGATGGCTTTTGCTTGTGCATCAGGGAACAAAGTAATGAAGCCCCTTTCCAGGTTTGAAAGGCTGGGATCTGGAGATGAGAGTGACCAGGGCCAGACACTTCATCTTTCTTGAAGGCTTTTTCTCCACTGGCGACTTCCCTCTAGGCTGAGGGGGAAGCCTGAAGCCCCCAGTCTCCTCATCAGCTGGGTCTTACACTCTGAGAGAGGAGCACACCACTCCCTACCCTCCTCCCCCACATCTGCCTTTTAACGATGATGGAAGCTGCTGTCAGCGTGCAGCGACAGTAATAAACACTCTTCTTAATAACACAGGGTGTCCCTCTTATTAAAATGAATAGACTTCAGTGGTGAAGCCAGTCTGCCTGCCTTGCAGTCTGGTGTGGACAGCAACCCTCAAGCAGAGCAGTTTATCTGCTGTAATTACTACAGCAGCTTCGGCTCCAGGACATTCCTGGTTATGGCATTGTACTGTACCCACAGGCAGAGACACAGGTGCGTGGCCAGACCGAGGTACCAAACAACACATGAGCACACAGAGAAATGAAGGCAGATAATTGCTTGTGTGCCTACAAACATGTACAGAAATCTCTAAGATACAAGGACACAGCAGAGTAGGGTTAAATGTATCCACAGCCAGGCTTTTACACACACTAAATCCCACTGAAACCAGCAGCAGCAGCAGCTGGTGTCACTCTTTCTGCTTCTCTTCTATCATGCATAACAGGTATATTAACACATCTGTGCATAAACCACACTGCACTGAAAGCAGCTTTTTGTAAAGGAAGGCAAATGCTTGGTCTGTGGGTGAGAATCCTCTCCTGCACCAGCTCCCAATATATCTGCTCAATTTTTCCAGTTCCCTGATGGATGAGAGGTTGCAGGATAAATGTATTTCAGGTTTTACATACCAGGGCAACATGTTGAAAAGAACTAAGATGGCACATCCCTCATGTCCACCCCTTCTGGGTTTTGGATCTCAGTTAATGTACTGGTTTCTCCCCCTTGGGGAAGCTGTCCATTTCCCAAGCACCAAATTCAGAGGATCTCTGTATCCCAAACACTGACTCTCTTTCACCATGCATACTGTAGCCAAACACCAAGTTCAGGATTCATGGGACAGTGAAGGATACCATCTGACATGACTGACATGTCAGTGGGTCTTTTATGTTTGAACTGGCTATTACACAGTGGTCTCTGTGCACACTTCCTGGCATGGGAAAACAAAGCACCCCCCTCCTCTGCTGATCTAGTTTATGTTCTTAGCCTTTACTAAGCTGGCTGGTTCTGCAGATGTGCCCAATGCTGACCTAAATGAGGCTATATGTATGTGGAAGAAAAGCTGCCCAGGAAGCCTTTTCCTCCTTTTTTGCTCCCTCAAACTGAGATTATCCAAGGGAAAAATCTATCAGAAGGACAAATGAGAGTAGCACATCCCAACATCTGTTCTGCTGCCAACTCAGAGCAGTTCTCTGGGCTGCAGAGACCCAGTAAGACCAAATCTCATCCACTGCATCTCACCTTTCCAGGAGCGAGTGCAGAGGAGCAGTGCTCAGTTATTGCATCATTTCTCCACCTCTTCAGTGCATTAAGGCAGGTTTTTGCCTCACTGTCATAATCAGGCCACAAAGAGCTCACACATTCATAGAATTCCAGCATTCAGGAACACCTAACTCTATCTCACCTTTCAGTGCTCCCCAGAGAAAAGCCCAGAGCAAGATACAAAGCTAGCAGTAGATAATTTAGCAAAATTGCCAAAAGAGTGGAATAAAAATAATCGATTCATGTGCATCCAGGAGAAGCAGCTGGCAGGATCTCACCATGAAGAACTAGACTGAGGTATGTCTGCCTTTATTATCTGTGAGAGACAGTAATTACTGGCATCTGTAAGCTCTTAGAAAATATTACTGGTATGGGCTATTACAACCTCACTGGTTTTGCTGATGTTTAGTACAGCACAAGAGACTAGAGCAGTGAAGCAGATAGTAAAAAAAAAATGAAACAACAGATGACTAAACTGTTCTTCTTCAGCCAGTGACTTCCTAGCTCAAAAGTCAAATGCACCACAACAAAGCAGCAGGCATGCTGTTTCTTCATGTTTCCCAATTCATTCATAGGCCGTGTCCTGAATGGTCCGTCTTTTGCTCAGTGAAAGGTTAGCAAGGATATATCAGGGGTAGCAGTTATGAATGCAAAACAAGACAAGGTCTAATTTAAAAGGCTCCCAAAAGGCCAGTAGTATACCAGAAGCCGTCTGTAGTTATACAAAAACAGACTGCACCACCTCTGTCTACAATACTTCCACCTTTCCAGGCCATGGCAGCAATTCTCCAAAGTTCACTTACCACCAGAACTAGATTTCCAGATTCCCATGGCTTGCCTTGATGAATCACTGCCACCAAGGTGCTACAGGTCACGTTGGGGGTTGCCAGCAAGGCTGCTTGTCTGGGTTTTCAGAGCTGCAAGCCTGTGTCAGTGAAGAGGGCTGAGCCAGCAGACAACAGGTCAGAGGAGACAGTGGGAGCACTGACAGAGCTCTGAGGGACAGCCTGGCTTTGCAGTCTACCTCATCCTGCCAGTGCCTTATTTAAGCACAAACATTTCATCTATTTCTCACTTTAAAAAAAAAAAAATCAGAAGAGAAGAAAAGAAAGAAGAATCTTCACAAGAAACTGAGCATAAGAGCTGAGCAGAACTATAAAAAGTTGCAGCACACCCTTCACCCCTGCTACTAGTGATTTTACTCAGGGGACATGCAAGCTCAACACACAGCAGGGTTGAGATGGGAGCCACATGAAGTCCATTTGTCCACTCCCAAGGCACTTCTGGCATGTTCCTGGTTACAGGCTGGGTAACTCCTTCCCTGTACAAAACCACCCTTCAGAATGGCTGGAGGGGTCCTACTGTTGATGTATTGGCTGCTGCTCACCGCTACATATGGAAGAGAAAACCCAGTACAGAAGTAAACTTTCCTTCCTGTGTTAAGAAAGCAACTGAAGCTCCATTCACCACAGTGCTGGGCCCAGGCCCTCACATCAAAAGGAAGTGCTGGTGTCTGGAGTTACCAGGCTGTGGCTCGTTGCCTGTCACCAAACAGCACATGGAAAACAAGCCTCAGTGTTCAGAACAAAGTGTTTGTTATAAATGTGGATACCCTAGCCCCTTGAGCAGGTCTTGTGCTCCAGGTAGCCTGCAAAGGAAAATTTTGCTTGGGGATGTGGTTCACTAGTTCTACAACAAAGTGAGATGTGGAAAAGTGGACAACCAATCATCCAGAAATCTTAGCACCAGTCACACATTTCCCTCCTTCCACTGCTCTCTGCTCCAAAGCAGCATCAAAATTTTGCTGGTGGTGCTTTTTGCTGGAGTATTTTGCAGCATCCATCAAGCACACAGGAATTGGAGAGGCATGGGCACAGAGGGGCAAGCTGAGACCCATTGCATGAGACCCTTTCGGACAGCCTGTCCAGAGCATGAGGAGTCAGGAGAGGACCAGCTCTTTACCAGATCCTAGAAAGCTCAGATTATGGTCCTGGAAAATCACTTTTTGAGCCTGCGTAGGCTGACTGAGGGCAAAGGGCTTTCGATGGCACCCAGCTGCACAGCCCTGAAGTGCTGACAAGGGTGCTTGGAGGAGATGGGAGCTTGGAAGAGCTGAGCAGCAGAAGGCTGATCCCAGATAGAGACACTCTCAGTCAGTTGACATCCAGAGAAACTGAGCCAGGGAGAATTCAGCCCTATGACTTCCCTGGGCTTGCATGCTCTACAGGGCTGTGACACGTCAAAAAGCAGATGAAGAAATTATTCTGAGCAAGTGCATTTTTCTCCTATTACCCTGCAGACAAGCACATACAGATAAAGAGAGACCTCTAGTGATGCTGGAGGGACTCTGCCCAGCCTCCCCCTCCAAGCATCCCTCACAGCCAGAAAAAATTGCTCTGACGAGTGTAGTAACGGCCTTTCTTCTGAGTGGGAGAAAAACACATGTCGATCACAGGAATATCTGCTCATCCATGGAGGAGCTGGAGGGATGGTATTCAGAACAGGGGAATGATTATGCCAGACTGGAAGGGTTCAGGAAAACTGACGAATGAAAGTAAAACGGGCTCAGGTCTTGCCCGCAACCTGCCTCTCTAGTTGCAGCTGTCTGAGCTCCAGGGTGGTTCTGGGATCAGGCTTATGATTCAGCATGTGGAATGTGGGTAATTGCCAGCACTAGGAAATGATGTACAGCTTGGCTGCAATTTGGAACATGTGCCTGAAATTTACATCCAGGCAGAGAGTTCAGCAGCTGCCAGCGCAGTGTGGTAAGAGGCAGGCGCAGGGAACAGCAGCTCCCTGGCTGAGCCCAGCCATACCAGGAGATGCCTCTGGTATCCCCTTTGCACAACCCTGATAGTTGCAGCATCTTGCACTCAGCTGCAGGAAGGAGTAGTTTTGGCTCTTGTTGAATTTAGCCTCAAAACCCCCCAGTGTCCAGGTGTGAACAGAAAGGATGACAGACTGGGCATAAGGGTGTGCTCATGACAAGCATCCAACACCCAGCACAGAGAGAAGGCAGGCTGTTCACGTTCCCAACTCTTTGTACCAAGGGCTGGACACAAAGCCAAGAAAACTTTGTCTACTCAGACACAATAGCAGTACATTAAATTTTCCAGGTATGAAAAGGATTTGAAGAGAAACATGAAGAGAAGAGGCAAGCACAGGGACAGACTTGGCTATGGCAGACACACAGCAATTGTGCTGTGTGATGTCAAAAACCAGACACATATACCTGTCCTGTTGTTCTCAAACCCATGGCGAGAAAAGAAATCAAGAACTCCTGTCAGCTGGAAAAGAAGGCCTCCCTTACCTGCTCCTGCCACCTTCTCTGCAGCTCTGAGCTGCAATTACTCAATTAGCAGCTCCTGTAGTACCTTCCTTCCACTCAGCAGTCTCTCCTTTTGCCCAGCCAGCACGTAAATCAAAAAGCGGCAGCTCTTTCCCTGGGCTTTCTTTTTCTTGTGCTAGCCCAAACCTTGGTGACCTCCTGTTAGGAGAGGGGCAGTCATATTTTGCTGGAATGTTTTATTTTCTGGGCTGCATGAAGAATAATTGTGGAGGAGAGGGAGAGCACAAGCACGAGAAAGCATGAAAGCATGTACACTGCCAGCCAGGCCGATGTCCTTGTCCCACAAGGTTATGGATCCATTTTAGCTCAAATAATAATAATAAAGCCTCATAGAAGCAAGGGATTCATAAAACAAAACACGAGCTGGGCATTTGGCAGCAGCTGCCCACCTAGTGGGAAGCACACATTCAAGTTTGGAGGCACACAAACACTCAGGGATTTCAAGGAGGTGTCAGGGTTAGTGAGTGCATGCATATGTGCACACATGTATGCAGAGATACCTGCCACAAGCCCGCTTTCTCTCCCCTGCATAATTCATTGATGGTATTTCAGATACGCAGTGCATCAGAATGCAGAGGTGTGTTCAGGCTGAAGAGCACATGTGACCCAAATGAGAGCAACTGGCAGGTGAGAACAGCCTGCATGGTGACCTCCCCTCTGCCCTGCTGCGTCCCACCATGCTTCCCAGCACAGCACAAATGCAGCATGCTGACAGCTGCATGGGATGTTTGCACTGAACACCTCTCTTCCCTGCTTAGAGGACAAACATGAGCACAGAACAACTTACACCTGAAACAGAAGAGCCTCACCTGCAAGAATTCAGGAAACTTTGGGGATTTGCAAGTGTTCTAATGAAATCTCAATACGCATGTGAATATTTCGAAGTGATAAATAAGGCCCTAAGGACCAAATTCAAAACTTTTCAAGAGAAACAACATGGTACACTTCCTTCTGCTTCACATATAGTTAGCTCTAATAACAATTACTACTTCTTTTTTGTAACAGGCATACATGACACTTTCCTGACTGCAGAGGACATCTCACTAGCTCATTTCTAACATATCAGAACAGAGACATTTAGATCAAATGCAAAGAGAGCTGGGCTGAATTAAGACTACCTGGTGCTTTGGAAGAGTCAATTATTTAATAAACCGTGGATTAGTCAAAAAAAGTACTGAATAGGTTAGAAATTCAGCCAGTGTTTTTGAAAGATATGATCTGTTTCTTCCTGATAGGTGTTCTTGCATTAAAAAGCCCTACAGTCAACTGGGGAAGCTGAAGGCAGGATCTGAGCAGTCAGGGGGGATTTCTGTGTTTACTGGTCAGAGTGCAAAGCATTACATTACTGACCAATGTCCACAACAGCCTAGACTGTGACTTCTGCCCATCAGCATCTCCAAGCTAGAGGTAACAAACTGGAAGAGCAAAAAGGAATGGAAACCCAGGACAAGTCTAAAATCCTTTTCCAAAAGAAAGCCAGTCATTCTTAGCTGACTAGAAACCTCTGAATAAAATTCTGAGTCCATTACCTGGACTTTCAAAAAAAAAATTATCACCTTGTAGATGCTGCTGCTGAAGCTAAGCCATGAAAAGGTAAAAGTGATAATGAAGTTCTGGCACCAGATCACAGCCAAGAATGATTCCAGCTGAGGCAGTGTCTTCACTGGCCAAGGCACATTCCTAAGCAAGCACCTAAGCTTGCTTACCAGAGGTGGGTACTGGTAATAGGGCCTAGACATGGCAAAGTAATGAACCAGGCCCAGGGTACATCCAGGGAATCCCATCAGGAGTGACAAGAGACAGGGCTGAAGACACTGCTGCAGTATAGGTCTGAGATCAGGAGATAAGGCCAGAGACAGGGTTAGAGAGAGACAGACCTACAGCTGAAGAAGACAGCAAGTACCCTAAACTGAGCTTAAATGGAGAGCCCCTGGGCAGAGAGTGTGGGTGGGGTTCCTAGATGAGATACAGGCAATTAAGGCCTATTGGTGCCAGCAGGACCCTGACAGTTTTGATTAATGTACAGATCCCCTCCACATGGGGCTGGATCATTCACACAAGGAGTTTTTGTGCAATTGCCCTGCTGCTCTAGCTGGCCCTGAGTGGCAGCCTTCCTTACATGTTCCTGTAACATCTGTCTGCCTGCACACATGATGGGGAACACGTGTTCAACATCCCTCATGAGAAGATTTAGCACCATCTAGGCAACAGCATTAGGATAAAAAAAACCCCAACAAACTAAAAAAAGTTTTTTTTAAAAAAAGTAAACCCCCTCAATTCCCTCAAACTGAATTAAAAATAATGCAAATACATTTCTATTTCTCTTGAAGAATAAAAACAAAAGGGGTTTGTAATGGGAATATCTCTTACTGTAGTGCATAACTTGCCTGTAGGAGCTGCCGATGGTATGTGGAGGAAGTAAGCCCAGAAGAGGCTCTAACACTCAGGAGGCTTAGGAAAACACCCACAGTTACAGCAGGCAGGATTTTAAAGACAACATGTAATTTGTGAACCTTCCTGGTCAAGGACATAGCAATTGCTAAACACCTTGGAAGGAGGAAAACAGTAATCTCTGGGTGGCTTAGACCCTAACTGTCCATTTTAGTGTTTCTTGGCCATTTTTTCCCCGAAGTCTTCAAGTGTGGCCACCCTGAGCACTTAGGACAAAAGTCCGTTCTCTCTGCCTGGGCAATTCCCATGCTAAGGGAGTGCTTTTTTCCGCAGCACTCCAAAAAGTGCTGCAGGATCAAGAAATAAAGTGTATTTTCTGTCCTGAGAAATGAGCTGTGCAGACAGAAGAGAGCATGAAAGCAGGCAGGCAGCCAGGTACAGTGATCAGCAGAGAGGGCAAAGGCAGCACAGGGGCTTGTAAATATGTTTTGCTGTTACTTTGGAATGGCAAAGACACACCCTTGTAGGAGTAAAATCCTACAGATTGCTTTATGATTTTCAGTCCAATGAAATTAGCTGGGTTGGAGGGAAAAGTGGGGCAAACAGCAGGCAGGAACAGCAGGGATAGAGGGTCCATACCATAAGGGTGCCCAGTGCTTGGGACTGCACAGACCCCTGTCCCAAGCCTGCCAAGCTGGGTGATGCCTTGGGAGCTCAGTGTGGCCAGACAAACTGTGGGTCCGTCCTCCCGTCCACAACAGCCCCACTGGTGCCTGGATGGAGGCCCAGCAGCAGGGCCTCTTTGGCTCAATGCAGGAAGCTGCATGGAGGCTCCAGCTCTTGCCACTGCTTCGCAGCATTGAGACCCCACAGAGCCCCATGTGTCTCCCTGCCTCTTCCCTGGTCCATCCTGCTCCCTTCTGCAGCACTGAGAGCAATGAGAGCCTGCGCTTGGCCCCATCCATATGCCCCATGGGATTGGAAGGAAGCAGCACAGTGACTGCCATGCCCATGGGCACATTGGTCACTTATTCTCATACTGCATTTAGTAATTTATATATCTGATGTAGGAGCCTTTGCGTGCTCCCCCTACCCCTTGCCTCCTTTCACCATCTGTCTGTGCGTTCAGAAATCTGTTCCAGCTAACCTCGAGCTGGCCAGCGCTTCCCTCTTCCCTGTATCCTGCCATGGGCTCCTCCAGACATTCCCAGCTCAGCTCATGGGCTTTTAGCTGACTATGCAAATGTCACCCAGCCAGCTGGTGTCTGCCTCCCAGAAACACATGTTCAAAGGCCCCCTGGACAGCCAGGGGGGAGAGGGGGCAGGTCCCTGTGCCCCGGCCTGGGGCTGTGCAGAGAAAGTTACTTAGGCAGGAATTATTCAACAAACAGATGGGAGAAGGGAAGGAAGGTCGGGGAACACAGAAAGTAAGAGCATGGTGCATCTGTGTCAGTGTGTGTAGGTGTGAGTGTATGGGAGTCCCAGGCAAGTGTGTAGGAAGTGCAAATGAAATCCCCGTGTGAGGATGGGCAGTGGTGGAAGGGGTGTGTAGGAGAGAGGTACAGATCAGGGGAGGATGTTGCTGATAGTTTTATGGCCTCCTCCTCCTAAAGATTTCTACTGTAGCACGCAAAAGGAGCTCTAACAGAACAGCATAAAGGAGACGCAGCTGTCAGAGGGCCAAACAGCAGGTCCATGAAAACAGCCCCCCAAGAGCATTACTAAAGCAAGGCAAGCCCTGGAGGGCTCATTTCTTCTTCAAGATCTCTGACTTTCCTCTTCACCTAATACACAACTATCCACCTAAGCTCTCTAGGTCTCCACTGAGGAAGAGTGTTAAGATGCCAAAACTGGAGCTGAGGATTTGGGGAGGGATTTTGGACTGAACCAAGGAGAGGATAGAGTAGAAGAGTATTGCCACAGCACCCTTCCATGGCGGATAACACTTTAGGACATATATTTACAGCCAGAAGGCCATGCATATGCAGCAGTGCACCTCACCTGGGTGTCTTTGCAGAGCACAGGCTGTAGCACAGTCATTTTCTGTAGTGCTGGCAAGGAACAGGACGAACATGGTGATGCCTGCTAGATTTTTGCCATGCATGAGGTGAGATGACGGCTTGGATAGAAAAGGCCAAAGCATCCACAGTTCCCTTTATGGACCACCTCAGCCAATTATAGCCATCTTCAGCAGCTCTGCTACTGCACCCAAAGGCTAGTACAGCTTTAGTTTTCAGGCAGAAAGGAAAAGTTGGGTGGCTCCATGTAGTTACACTGGGCTTTGACACTCTTTCCACCAAGGTGAGAATCTCCTTTCCTTTACCTCTTTCAGATGCTATCCCTCATCTGGCCTCAGGTGTCTGGGTAGTTACTTCTGGGTATTTACTGATAATGTTTGAGCAAGGCGACACCAAGTCACATTTAACCTTCTGTAGGCTAAATAAAAATCAGGATATTTGCACTTAAATATTCTTCCTTGTAATAGCAATTAAAACTAGAAGAAGCAAGGTACTTCTCCCCAGCCTAAATTTCTCCTGTCACAACTACTGCTCTAGCCCTCTGATAAGAACCCCTTGGGCTCCCTAGGAGAAGGCAGGATGGCAGCTCCAGATGTAGCTGACAGATGATGCTCTTCCTGGCCATAGGCAAGAACTGTAAAATGGTAAGCTGCCAGGAGCAGCTTAAGGAAGAAATGCAGAGTGCATGTGCAAGGGAAACCATGAGGTTACAGCATCAATACAGAGCATAGTGGGGCTGCTGGACACTGGAGACATCTCCTTTGTGTCCTGATCATAGGTGACAATGAAGCCTCTCCCTGAGTCAAGCCTAATGGTAGAGAAAATGTACATGGTATGAAAAAAACCCAGGCAGCAGAATATGCTCCTTTGCACTGAGATTAACACCAATAAAGGAAAACTGAGCTGAGTTTGTTCCCCAAAATGGACTTGAAATCTAGGGTAAAGAAACCAGCTATTCAAGGACGGAATGGACTATTTCTACTTGTATCTGTGTTCATCTCATGTGGATTTAGAGTAGCTCCCAGGTTGTCACTGGATTTTCAAAAGACCAAAGTGGAATATGTAAATGAAAATTGACATTCCTTAGGTGTGTGTTTGACGTGGTTGGGTTCGGAACAAGAAATAAAAGTGGAGCTGGTTTTTTTACCTGGAGAAGAAATCTGGGTTATATTTGCCCTATGGCAAGGCTCAAAGAAGCAAAGCTAGGGGATATCACAGGGCAGATCAGCAGCCTATATGATCACAGAACCAGATCTTCTTGTTTCACGTATGCTAGGTGCTGTGTCATAAATCACATAGGTCACTATAATCCTAGAGATTATAGTGGAGATACCTCACAGGCTTAGTTCCTTCAGGATCAGGGGTTTGGGCTAAAGGGAACAAGGCAGCCTTGTATTGCCTGATGCAGTCTTCAGAGCAGAGACTTGTGAGTGCATGCTTTGGGCACTGTAAGATGAATGTCCCTGGACAATTTGAGGGTGAGAGAGATTTTCATCACCAACCTGCTGTGGCCCCTCTGAGGCCTTCAACCCAACCTCCATGGCAAGCACAGCAGAAGCACACCATGACAAGATGCCAGGAGCACGAGATAAACAGGCGTACCAGCTTGTCTGAAGGGCCATGTAACCCACTAGCCTGCTCTAACAGGGAGACTGGGAGCAGCACTGACTGCAAGGTGAACAATGTTGTATGCTTTAACGTGAATAAAGGAGAGACTGCATCCCACTTCTTCCAGGGCTAAACAAGCAACAGCTAAGTGCAGCATGAAGCCAAACAGAGCAGACGTTACCTGCACTGTGTGCACCCACATTTTCCTCACAGTCTTTGATAGGATCTTTGTGCCTTTGATAGGATCTGCAGTCCTCTCCTGAGCATCTCTGCAACATTGTTGTTGCTACATGGCTTTCCCCCAGTAACTGCAATATCCCGAGTTCAGAAGTCACCCACCAAACAGGTCAAGGAGACCACAAGGCTGCATCTACACCACTGAATTTACTAGGGCACAGGCTCTATCACTGGCACTCTTTGAACATGAGCACACTCCTGGCAGGGTGCTGCTCCCCACCAGCTTGTGCTCTCTCACGCACAGCCTGGCTGCAATTTTTGTGGGGAGAGCACAGGCAACACTCCATTCTGCAGAGGAGAACACAGAAGGCCTTGTGCTGTGGTAGGAGAGGTTTGGGACATTTCAGCATGAGCCATGCCCTACAACTTGCATTTGCTTGAATATACTTTTATAAGCATAACTGCAGAAGCCCACTGAAGGATGCCGAAGGGAACCCATTTCAATGGGAAACTCAGAAATTGCAAACCAGTGGAATGCCCTCTGATGCCCAGGGCTGAGCCAGACCCACTAGGCAAGAGCCAGCACCTGGTGCCGTAAATCCACAGCCTAACCATAAGACCAGAACTTGAGCATCCAGTTTAACACGAACCCAGGGAGCCATTCTTCTGGCTGCCAGCAAGCAATACTGGATTGGCCTCACGAACAGCCCTGAGCCGTGGTATGAGGGAGCCGGCAGCCCAGGTGGACGGAGTACGGGGTTCCCACCAGGCTCCCCCATCTCTGTGGGAAGGCTGCGAGGCAGAGCGGGCGAGGAGGGGGAGTGGGCTGCGTCTCATCTCTCCTCTTCCTTTGTATGTACCTCCTGGTACGATTATTAAACGCAAATTACAAAAGATGTGACCCAAACGATCTTTATTTCTTCTTTCACGGAGCGGTGCCTGCAGGGTCCTGATTCTGAATTCCGTTTCAATTACTGATGCCATTTTAACACAAAGCGGCTTCTGTCTGCAATTACCGGCACTGACGGCGGCGCAGAGGCAGCTCTGGTGGCAGAACACAAAGCGTGGCACCTTTCGCTGTTTAGAAACTTTCATTTGCCGTGATTAAAGGCAGCAGATGCGGGAGTTGTCTGTCTGCAGACGCGCACGGTGCGGCACGCTCCTTCCCGGCACAGTCCCCAAGAAACCAGCCCTCAGCACTCACCTCCACGAATCACTCAGGAGGACTTTAACTGATGTTCCAGCCGATACTATGTAGACAAACTGACAGAGTTAACCCATCACGCTTTAGCTTAGCAAGGAAACGATGCTTGTACTGCTGGTAAAACCGAGCTGCTTGAGCTGCAGAGCAGAGATGCCAGTACAGGCTGGGGCACAGGACAATGCAAAGATGACAAGCTAGTGCTTTAGCTAACAAGCTAGTTAAAAGCACTAGTAAAAACTTTAAAAAATACACTCTCTTCACTCATAGCTGAAATGCAGACTCCTGTAAATATGAGGCTAGGAAGTCCTACGTATATTACTACCACAAATTAACACAGGGATATATGAATCCCAGAGCCAAATGAAACTGGTAAAAGGATACACACACATCTGCCGGAGTTGGTAATGACCTAAGACAAGAGGGGTTGCCATCTGAAATCCATGCGGCTTGGACAACACCTTTGCACCCTGAAATCCATGTGGCTTGGACAACACCTTTGCACCTTGTTGCAAAACTGTTGGCTCCACCCACACAGTATCTTCTGCTTCTCAAGCAAAATTCACAGCAACTGCAGTTTGACAGCTGAAGTCGGGCACAGTGGAATCCAAAGAGCACATTTCTGTGCAGCAGCTGCACAGCTCCCTGCAGCTGTATCTGAAAGCCCCTGCTCTTCCTCAAGCTGGGCAGCGCCTGCATACTGATGCACCGACAACCACACAGATCACCCAGGGCCATGGTCAGGCAAGCAGACACCACCTCTCCTTTCCCCCATCATCTAGGTTAGTTTTTGCTGCTGCTGCTTCAGTATACGCAGCTGTGCCTCTTTGTCCTTCAGCCTCCTCCACAAGCTCATCTTGCTTGTGCATGAGCCTCAAGCTTATTCTCATCTTTTAGACCCTTTCCTTCCTTTCTGTCCAGCCTCCATCAATGACACCTGCTTTGTGTCCCTTTGCTCCTATTCCCCACACCATCCATAACGTACCAAGCATTTTCCATGTGCTCTTTAATGCCACTGCTTTGATGAAGCTTCCACAGACCCAAGAAGAAACTGATGGCAGGTACGGATGGCAAGTGAGACCTGTTGTTCACAGTTATTTTGTTACCCAGTTTGCCTTTACCTATTCCTCGACGAGTGTTTTTTTTCATGTGTACATCGTCTGCACATCAGTGTGCAGCTCCAAGCTCATATGAGCATGGCTGCAACATGTGCAGCATGAGTGGGCAGCAGAGGCAATGCTGCTTCCCAGGGAAGGCCATGCTGTGGTTCAGCACTACAGGGTCTGAGGTGCCTGAGCTGGGTTGGTGCAGACATGGGGGAACACCAGGCAAGGAGGCCCCAGCTCTCAGAGGTGACACAGTGCTCAGCCAGAGCTGCCAGCCCAGGAACAGGGGGACCCTCAGGAAGACACTGTCATCCTTCCCCTTTAAAGTCCTCCCCGAGCTTGCAGGAATGTAACAAGTTTTGAGATTCATGACCACAAAATGCGACTTAAATAGGTGGTGTGTCGATCAGGCAGGTGGTCCGCACCCCTTTGTTGCACAACCCTCATTTTCCAACAAGTCCCTGGGACCCCTTGGGCTGCATGGCCCCATGGGAGTGAAACAAGGGCACTAAATCCCACAACCCTAAATGACAGCACTAGAAACGTCTTTGCCCCAGCAGTGGCTGGTGTCCAACTCCGGTTGGATTTCCCAATCCCACCCGCTGGCAGGGCAGCCTGTTTTGCAAGGGCTTGGGCAAGCCGCTGTCCCCGGAAGGCGGCAGAGAGTGAGGAGAGGGCAATTTACAGCCATGGTTATTGAGTGGTGTGTGAGCCGTTTGTCACGCTGAGCCCTGGCACCTTGTTCTACCTGTGTTGTACGTGTTTTATTGGTGTTGAGCAGAGGGAGGCCGGAGCAGAGGGGAGTCTGGGAGGAAAGGCACTCAAGTGAAAAATGAACTGAGCCAAACAGGATTGAGAGAGAGACAGAGAGACATGTAGGGGAAGGGGGTGAAGGGGCCAGATTATAAAACACAAGACAAATGTCCCCACTGGTAGCAGGGTTAGGGAGAGAGGGAGAGGGAAGAAATGGGGGGGAGCAGGGGAGGAAAAAGAAAGAGAGAATAAAGACACTGTCTTGTGGCCAGTACTGTCCTAGTGGGATCAGGGATGCACATGTAGTCAGAAAAATAATTTTCAGTTTAACAAAGCAAGAAGAGGGGGTGGGAATGGAGGAAAGCTACAGATCCAAATAGAAAGTGCCCCAGGGTCTCCAATCTGCTGGGTTTAAAGAAAAAAATCATTTTGCTTCATCCCCCTCCTTCCTCCACTAGGGAGCTGGCTCCTTCCCTGTCCCCCAGCCACCACCACCAAAAGGAATGGGACCAGGGAGAGAGCAGAAGGTCTGTTTAGAATTTCACATCGCTTCCATCCTGCTCCCTCAGTGCTAAACTTTCAAGACAAAAATCATAAAACGAGGTGCTTTGTTGGTGCGGCAGATTCAGAGATCTTCCTGTTAGGAACAAGAAAGGGAAGAGAGAGACAGAGACTGAGACAGAGAGATAGCTAGATGGAGGGCTGGCTTTGTGCTTGCAACAAGCCACTAAAGGTGCATTTTTAATTAAATTTATACAAAATGTGTCAGTTTTATCTCTATGTTTCAAACCTGACTCTTTTCTATCAAAGTAAAGTATTGATCTTCACTGCCCCGAAGCTACCTGACTGAATTAAACAGAATAAATAGAAGGAGGACTGAAAGGGCTTAGAAACAACTGCAGAGAGGCGAATGTTTAATGGCTCCACAGTCATTTGCTGCAATTAAAAAACAAAACCGTTTAGAGGGGCTGTTAACACCTTGAAGTCTGAAAATCCTCACTTCAAAAAAGCCCCAAAACAGCTTCCAGGCAAAACATTTTAATTGCCATAAATACTTCCAACCTCAGCCATCACTGGTGAGTTTGTACAGATAGACAAACAGATCCCTGGTCCCCACAAGACAGAACCTGCTCAGCTGGTGAGATACAGGTATTCTTTATATGGCAGAGAGACACCTCCTGCCAAGGTAAGGTATGTATCCACTATGACCCATATATATATATATATATATATATATCCACTTTATGTAGGAAAAAAAGCATTTATCTGAGAAGTTAAGGATAAATGTTTTAGAACCACACAGGTATTCCAGGGCCATTTGCCTAATGTGATGTTGCCTATATTGAACAATATTCTCCAAATTGGTCCTACTCAATTGCATGTCACACAAGTAGGCATCTTACAGAGCTCTCTCTCTGCCTGTCTCATGTCACAAGCAGCTGTCACAGACAGTGTGACACAGTGTCATAACCAGTCCCACTTGATCAAGAACTGTGCTGGGGCTGGGGTACCCCGTGGCAAGAGCCTACAGCCTCTGGAACAGGCAGGGCCTGCAATTTAAAGGCTCTGGACCATCATGTGACTTCAACAACCAACCAACCAACCAACCAACCAACCAACCAACCAACCTCCCTGCTCCATATTTGCTTGGGTAATCTTAAAGAAGCATGGTACTGTATGACTTACCAAAGCCTTTCTGAATGGCCCATGCATCTCTCAGCATGGAAATTTTCCATCCCTATTTTGTGGTCATCTTTTGCTGAACTTGGCAGAACTTGATTTTGGGGACTCCATAGAGAGAGACATTATTTGGTTGAAAAGCCCTATAGGCTTCAGACTTTCAGAGTTTGCACTGGAAAACAGTTGGGCACATTCACAACTCATCCTGTTTTCTGGTTATTTCTGGGACAAGGGGAGCAGCCTTATAGTAGGAAGCTGTTTTTGCAGGAGATGATTACAGTTTCCTATCTCAGCAGGGGTACTAGCAGGTGGGCAGTGCCCTGTGCTGTTCCTATGGAAGATGTTTTGTACAGAGACTGTGAAGTTTTACTTTGTATTTATGAAAATCTGGAAGGAGATCTATAGCCTGAAACCAACTTCTGGTTGAAAACCAAAATAAACAAATGTATTGACCTTGGGCATCATTTCAGTTAGTGAAGTAATGTGGCTGCGACACTGAACAGGGGGCTGGATTCAGTTCCTAACTATGCCCCAGTCTCACCGTGGGACCCTGGAGAACTTGCATTATTAGCCTGCAGTTCTGGTCCCTGTGTATGAAATGAAGAGCATCCAATCCCCTTCACACACAGACAGACAGGGTCTTAAGTCTTGGGCACCGTGTGTTTGAAAGCCATGAAAGTGAGTAAGAGTGTCTCCATGGGGCACAGAGCAATACAGAGGGGCAATACTAGAGATGGCTTTAAAAGAGACAGCTTAGATCCCTAAAGAGGATTTACAGTACTCAGTGGGGAAAGTCTAGGCTGCTTCTTGCCCCTCTGGTTAGATGGGGTTTGCTGTCTGGACTAGCTCTGAGTAATCTCAGGTATAGCTACAATAGCCTGAACTATTATCACCCATTTATCAGGCTGATTCACCAAGCCATACAGCCATCTGTACATGCAACCCCGCTGGCCACAGGGAGCCACAAGCTTAGCTCCAGTTTGGCTTTGGAGCTCAAAGAACTGAAATTCTTTGGCAATTTCCCAAGGTGCTTTTCTGGCTTTGTGAGTAGTTCTGCTGATCAGGGTAACGAGCAGAGCAGCCTGTCACATGGACTCCAAGTCCATCTCTTTTGGCTGATTCAAAATGTCCCACAACACCAAAAACGGTGCTCCTCATCATTT
Organism: Pyrocephalus nanus; assembly: GCA_038380795.1. Taxonomy (NCBI): domain Eukaryota; kingdom Metazoa; phylum Chordata; class Aves; order Passeriformes; family Tyrannidae; genus Pyrocephalus; species Pyrocephalus nanus. The sequence goes on along the minus strand of CM076265.1, from coordinate 40,688,385 downwards.
CAGGGCCAAAAAACATCCTGAGAATTTTCCTTACTTGGGTCTAAAGTAGGAATGATTTTTGTTGAAGGAGCAGGGTCAGATAATAAAAGCTCTGATCAGTTATTAGTTTGTCAGTTTAGGCAAGTGAACCCTGCATTTTCTCATCTTTCAAACATTTTGTTCAACATTAAATAATGATGAAGAGATTTTCTTTAAACAACAGGACATTTCACACAGAAGCAACAGCACAAATGTTACCATACACAATTCTTGCCTGTGATTGTTACAGAATCACATTTTTAAAGGATCTGTGAAGCCATACGCATACATTTGTATTGTGGCAGCTCCCTCACCAACATCTGAACTGCAGGTTAATGCTCATCTCAGTTAGCTGCAATACTCACAAGCAACAGAAGCAGAGGGACAGAAGCCAGCATGGCTCTGCTTGACAGGATTTCAGAGCTACACTCTCACTTGAGCATCAGGAAGTTCTGCCCTATACCCTTCCTGGGCCTGCAGCCTCTCAGGGGTGAAACAGCCCTATAAATCTGAGCCAGTTGCCATATTCTGTAGCAGAGGGTACATACGCATTCAGTCAACCTGCAACTTGTGCATCTGAAATGAACCATTTGGGAACCAAAGAAGATGCCATTTTAGCGCTAAGGTTGAATACTCCTGCTGCTTACGGCCAAGCTCCTGCTGCTGCACTTCAGAGCATTTTGCTTTGTTACGGACCCCTGATTAACACTTTCTAAGCATTTCGGCCCACACTCCAGTCACTTTGCAGATTGCAATGAATGCAGATTTGAGTTTATGGGTTCATAAAAGTGTGAATTAGCACAACAATTTTCTCCCAGCCTATTTGCACAGCCCCTCCTTGAGTGACCTGTCCCTTCAGACAACACAAATATTTCAGCTCAAGCAAACTGCCCAGTGAGGCATTTTTAATAGGCTAGAAGGAGATCTGTGTCCCCAGGAAGAAATGCCTGTGGGAGCACACAGCAGGAGCATCACTGTGAAGACCAGCACTTGCATTTTTTGACAGGACTATAAAGCACTGAGAAACAAACTGCTCTAGCCCCTGTAGGAACTGCACTGATCCAGCAGCCCTGGCAGTGCCACTTGTACAAGCTCTGAGCCTGGCATTGCTGTTGCCACCCCTGCTAAGCAGAGAGAGGTGATCAGACCTCTCCTGACTGTCTTGCACTGGTGCAGTGTAGTCACACAACTCTGCATCAATACACTGGGCCAGATATAGAGACCCCAAAATGAGTACCCTCACAGTGCCTCAGGGCTGTGTTTCTCCTCACAACACAAGTGCCTTAATCTCTTCCAGCCTCTACTCTGGCATCCCATATCTTTGGGCTGTGGAAAACACTGTCACCCAGTAATCTGCCTCTTTTCCTGCTCTCTCCATATCACTAGTGTGATCAGTCCTATCTCTGCAAGGAGGAGGGGCTGGCTGACCAAATTTCTTTAATTAAAAGAAAAAGGATCAGGTTTATTTCAGATAAGCAGGCAGGATTAAAATAGACAGAAAGAATAGACAAGGGGCAGCTGTCAGCACTCCAGCTGATCCAGTGTGATTATTAATAATGATAAGCTGGAGAAGAGGGCTAATAAAAGGATAATGAAGTGGTCCTGAAAGTGACAGGAGATTGAGCCTGATAAGAGGGCCCAGGGCCTGTAGCTGTTCAGGCCCCAGTGAGGTCTGCACAGAACAACCTGCTGGGGCAGACTCAGGTAGTAGGGCTCTAGGTGGAAAGGTTTCATCTCCCCAGGGACCGCAGCAGAGAGATTAATGGGCTCAGAAGCTCTGGATGTCCATGTCACACAGCGTTCATGACTCAATCAGTCAATCAGGATGCTTCCCAGGCTGTGACTGCAAGGAGTGCAGGTCATCCCCCTGAATAAACTATTGTCCTGGGAGGACTGGTCTCACCAGGGCAGCCAACTCTGTATCCCCCATGTGCACAGCCTGGGCCTGGGGTGCCACATTTCAAAAGGAATTGCAAGTGGGAGAATCTGCTGAGGTATGGGGGCAGTTGCTGGGAGAACACAGAAGCAGCGTGGGGCATCTCTGCCCTGTCTAGGGATCACCCACCACTCTGGTTTCTCCTGGCTCTATCAGGTCTCCAGGCCAGGAAAGTGTCCCATATCTCAGGCAGTCATCCGAAAAGGTGGAAGGATGTGGCTGCAGAAAGAGCAGCCTGTGGAGGGTTGGCTCTGGGTGCCCTTTCCCAAGGGAAAGCTCACATGTAGATCATGAAGCACAGAAAAAAGACTGCCGCAACCTGGAAACAATACAGTGCACCCACCTGTACTAGCTGGATACAGCTCTTGGCAGGGGTCTGGGTCAGTCAAGGGGAAATAAGGTGTGGAAAATTATTTCCCAGGAGCCATTAAACAGAGAATGACATCCCACCTAACAGCAAATACAACCTCCGTCCTCTCTGTCTAAGGGAATCAAATCATCTGTAGAGATGCAGTGGGAAACCAAGGACTCGGAACTTCACAGCAAGCCACAGAACAAGTCAGATGGCTAGTGAAGGAAGGACTCGGTCAGGGAATGCTGTGGGAGGAATTAAGGATGTTTGGGACAAACTGGATTAGTTTCCAATCAAATTGGTCTCTTTTCTATCCAAAGACCCCCTTCTCCCTCCCAAGTCTAGAGTATGTCTTCTTCTTCAGAGGGAGAAATACCGTGAGCTGGGCTGTGCCATCCCACCCTTGCCAGCAGGCAGGCGGGGGCTGGGCATGTTGTGCAGTAGCAGCCCTGCTGCCCCCGCGTTCAGCCACAGGGAGCAGCGCACAAGGCCCGAGAGAGGAGCTGGGAATACAGGCTCTGGCTCACACTGCCTGGCGCTGCGCTCCCGCCACTCCAGGTCACCGCGGCAGATGCTGGGAGCATATGCCATGAATTAATTCCACTTTCCATGAGATGCTTTGAAGAGAGGAACGGCAGTGCCTTTCCAACTTATTAACATAGGAGCTCCCCCCCTCCTCCCATCACTTTGTCACACTTAATAAAACAGCCAGACAGAGCCCCTTTAAGAGGTTCTTTAATGGAAAGTTGCTGGCTCTGGCTTGCTTTCAGCTTTTATTTCCTACATTTTTTCCAGTGCTGCCTAAGCTGTCTCAGCCCAATATTCCCCAGTCACTGACTAACTGCACTCTAGTAAGGCATCTCCACCAAGAAAGTCTATAAATATCATATGTATTATTACAAGCAAAACCAGAGATTCCTAAAACTGATAGAACCTAGACTTAATTTTTCCTTTATGTCTTTCTTTTATTTTATCTGTGATGAGGCTTGCCACACGCCCAGTATTGCTCTATTGAGCGCTGAGTCTGCCAGAGGCTACCTGCAGGTAGATATTTACACCCATCCAGAATCCCAGCAAGTCCTTGGGCAGACACCCCAGATAGCTCACTGAGCTAAACATGCTGCTGACACACATACACTTGACAGGTTTGCAACTCTTCCTCAGCAATGTATGAATAGAGCAGAACAAAAAATAAGCAGGACGCAAGACTATCTACACTGAATTGTCGTCTTTGAAATGAAGATAGAAAACACCAGGTATATGAAAGCTTTGTTTGAATTGGGAACCTGAGGTTCTTTGTTTCTAACCCTGATTTTGTCAAAGATTCATTGTGTGGCCCTGGGCACACCACTGCACCTTGCTTTACCCCTCTACAGGGTCTGTGGAGACCAACAAGGGATTACTGTCTATGCCTCAGCCAGGCACAGCCCAGAGGGCTGATCCAAGATCCTGGGAACTGGATGCACACTTTTGAAAACTGCTCGTTTCTCACCTCAGCTGAGGCTCAACCAGAGCTACACCTTTGCAGGCTACACCTGCCATTTCCTCCTTTGCATGCTCTTTCCATGGGACTTGTCAGAAATGCAGGTTCCTGAGGCAGCTTTGTTACAGCCAATACACACTGGTGCATCAGTGAGCCAATAGCTGGCCTGGGCATGCAAAAGCAGGTCATTATTTCTTTTTAAAAAGGACAGTAAGAGGCATGTGTTCTCCTCTGACAGTACCAGGACTTGAGAAAGTCTTGGGTCTCCATCATCCTCCCAGCACTGCAACCAGAACACAGCTGTGGAAGGAAGGTGGATGGGAACAGCTTGCTGGAGAAAGGCCAGAAGCCAGACATCCACCTCCCCTTCTCCAGCTGGGGAAGGAATTGAAGAGACATGGAAACAAGTCTCAGTCTATTAAGTTTATTGAAGGAAATTAAAGAGACAACTTGATCACTGTGCACATAAATACTGAAGCAAGGAGAAAATACCCGACAGCATGGCTTGATTGGAAAGGTGAAAGCAAGCATTCTCAGGGAACAGAAGATGAAACTCAAAAACTGACCCTAAAAATAAAGCAGATTTTAAACCGTAAGGGCAATCATCTATTAAAAACTAATCAGGAGTGAGTTTCAAATATACTGTCTGCCTTTCTAAAAGACAGGCAAGGCTCAGCCACTGGACTCTGCCATAGCCTGTATTATAGCGGGTCAGACTAAATGATCAAAGCTACCTCTTCCTGCCTTAAAATAGATGAGGCTGTCATTTTCTTCAAGCCCTTCTCTCAAACTCTACTGGGATATTTGCTGGGCTCCAAAGGTTGCAGACTGGGCACAGACCTGGCCCACACACACACTTGCCTCTCTCCACAGAGTATCCCTGCCCAGGGCCCCCAGCGAGAAGGGGGTAGCCAACGGCACCCATTATTTTCCTCTCAGAGTGGCTTATTGGGTTTCTCTGATTTACTAAAGTATTTTAGTTTGCTGAATTTAATTTTTTTTCCTGGAATGTAGGAAGCATTCTAAATTCTCTTTGGCCAAGAACCATAGGTGTCACAGAAAAATAGATGCTAGCGCAGCTGGGAAGTTTCTGCTCATACCAAAACAGGTTTCTCTGCTCGGGGAAGGACATTTGGATTATCCTCCATACACTGGCCTCCCTTCTCTCTCACCTAGTTTTTTAGTTACAGGAGAGATTTCTTGCTTGTAAAAAGCTTAGTGTGTCCTTAAGACAGATAAAGCTCCACTTAGTTTTGTGGCCTCAGACTGGGACCCAACTGCTTCCTTCTTGTTGGTAGAGCTTTTTGGTTTATCGACTCTGATCTGAAATTCTGCAGGGTACTGAATTCACAGTGAGTTATTTGACTTGTCCTGCTGTCACAAAAATGCAAATGCAGTACTCTATCAGACTGACCAAACAAGCCAAGAAGAACAGCACAGCAAGCTTCCTCCCAAGCACCTGCACTGCCCCCCCGAAGTATACAGCAAGATTCTCCAGTGGGACAAGGCTTTGAAGGACGTTGGCTTAGGAAGTAATGTTACTGTTTCCTGCAAATAATGACCACAGTTCTATAGGGACAAGGTATTAACAGCTAAATGGGTTTTTCTTTAGATGACAATAAGAGCGGGTCACTTAGTTCCAAGGAGGCAAACACCAGGGAGTTACCTTGTTTGAGAGCATCAGGCTCCATTCTTTCACACTCGTGGAATAAACAGTATTTTCTTTGCAAACTACCTATTGCCTGAAGCGATCTCCATTCAGGCTGTAGTTTCATGTGATTGCAAAAGCTAAGTGGGGTTATGCCTGGTCAGAATTTAGCTGGGAAACCTCAGGGTAAAAAGAGGTGCTGAAAGAAGTGGTGTTGGCAGTTTAATAGGTGATGATGCTTCCTGAGTCAATACAGAGGTAATGTTCCAGCAAAGAGGTTAAATTAGCAGGGAAAGACTGGAGGCTGCTGGATGAAATGTAAACCAGATATCCTGACAACTTGAGGTGTCGGTTGTGAAGAAGATGGTAACCTCAATGTCCTAGTGTATTGCGTCTGGCTGAGATAGAGTTCATTTCCCCCATAAGCTTCTCTGATAACCATCACTACAAACCACACTCCATTGGAAGATGGTCCACTCCAGAGAGGTCGTGTTTTCATAAAGGAAAGATCAACCACTGCAGTTATCTGTAAAGCTGCTACTGAGGTGGAGCGACTGTATGTAAGTTAATATTTTATGGTGTTTGGAATTCATCTCTTTGACAACAAAGATTCTTATTACAAAGTACCCAAAACTTCTCCTGAGACATTTTTTCTGTGAAGACAAGATCCTATTTATTTTCATGTCTGAAGTAAGGTCTCAAATAGAAACAAGTAAATAGAAAATCGAAGTGCTAAACTATTTACAGGGGATGCATGTGTGAGATGTCTGTTGTGCCAGTACTCTATGGCAAACTGAGGTGGTCCTCTCTCTCAGACTGTCCCAGGTCCCACTCAGTCACTAGTTCTGAGGACACCTCTGTGAAGAGATGGTCCCAATCCCAGCGGTCATCATCCTACCAAGAGGAAAAAGACAAACATGCTGAAATGTTACTGATGACGCATGAAGTTCTCTGAACAATTCCAGACATTCAGTGAAGAGAGAAAGTAAATGGTAACTGCCCTGACCAGGGTAGTTACAGATTCAGTTGGCTAGAACAGGAATACTAGCCAAAATGAAATGTGAATCCCTGCTACAATTTAAAAATGTTGACAGAATTAGTCATGTTCCAAAACTCCATAAAGGACAGATTTTTTGATACTTGTTAATATGAGATACATCCTGGCAGGTCATAAAGAGAAGCCATAAAAAGCTTCCACCCTTCTGCTGAAGCATGTGCAGTTCAAAGCTGCAGCAATCCTTTGTTGCAAGTCCTGAGCTCCTGCCCACCCAGTTGTACTGAGGTTGTTTTGTCCTGCTTTAAAACCCCTCTGCCCAAACCCCAAATGCTTTCTGCCTTTGTCCCACTGTACTGTTCTGTAGAACCATCTGTAGCTCACAGTGGCTACCAAAGGACAATACACAACAGAGCACTGCTTCTGCAGGGATCTGTGACAGTACTAGGCCCTTCACATTTTCCTTACTAGCTCCTTCATGTTGAAGGTGGCCAATCATAGTGATGCCATAAACTCACACTGAGAAAGCACTATATATCTTTAAAATCATCTGCTGGGGAAATGAACCCTTTTACAGCTTGGACAAGCTCTTTCTTTTCCATCCCACCAACAAAGGCTTACTACTACAGTCTGAGACACACAAGAAGCTTTTACATTGTTGGTGTTTCTGCAAAAGAAAGACTCACCTCTCGTAGTTCATGCTCTGGAGCCAAAACTTTGGTGAGGAGCTTCAGGTCTACCTCCCCATCCTATGAAGACACACAGAGTCAGTCTTACAGACACTGAGAAAGCAGACACCCTCATTTAACCAGATAGGTCTTGCTAGAGATCAGCACATTTGCCTCATAAGAGTCACATACTTGGAACAGAACAGCAGCAGGAGCCTCATCTGAGCAGCAGATACCGTAACACATTATTTACAGACACAAACAAGCACAAAAGTCACACTGCAGAGAGAACAAATTTACAGGCAGACTGCAAGAAGTTTAGATTGTAAAATGCTGTGTATTTGTGCAGCTGGGTATCACAATAGAGGATGCTGGGCTCCTGGAAGGAGAGGGAGTCACACTGGTCAACCCATAGCAACATTCACTTACCAGAGTCTGAAAGGCAGCATACTTCATTAAATCTTTGTCCAGGTCTTGGTAGGTCAGCACTCGGTTCACCTGTACACTGCAACCAGAAAGGGTCAAAGAACAAGCCTCGGTCAGTGTGAAAGCACAAGTGAGGAAAAGGGTGGCATGAATAATAGTCTGGTGACACCCACCTTGAGTGTCCACATCACCCCTGTAGACTCCCAAAATGGATGTACCCAGACAGAAGCACATCTCAGTCAGCAAATGAACAGTCATTGACAAATCTGTGTATCAAGTGGTACACATGCACAAAAATAGAATGTAGAACAACCACGAACTCCGTCAGAGAAACCAGATGCCAAAAAGAAGATCCACAGACTAGCTGTAAAGGCTGGAAAGAGGACTGTAGTGAGCCTTCAAACAGCCACAGCACCACAACAAAGGAGGCTCTGAGAGAAACAGTATATAAGCTACAGAATAGAAGGGACTTAGTGATTTTCATGTCTGAGCTGAGTCAGAGCTATCAAATAAAGTATCTTAAAATGTAGCATTCCAAGAGAAACATGGTGTAGGGAGATGATATAGTGTCGTACCACACTTGGCTTCATAGGTGATAAAACACTGTAGAAAAGACCTATATTAATTGAATTTACTTGTGTTTGTCAGTGAAAATCATCTATATTTTCTACTGCAGGAAAACTATGAATACAAGAGGATCAGACAGCACTATTTAAAAAAAAAAAAAGAGAAAAAGAAATGTGTTCTAGTGAGAAACACAGTCATTTTAAACTTACTACTATAAAGTGTAAATTATTTTTGTTAATAGCTATATAATTACAATGATTACTCCACACTTGTGATAGAGGCATCTGTGGTCAGGAGTAAGATATCCATCCCTTCAAATAAGGGTCAACAGAAATCTCAGTCTGTGATCTTGGCAATAGACCCAACAGAGAAGATTTTCCTCATATGTTTAGGACAAAACCCCAAAAACTTTCATTCTTAAAAGCTAACTCCAAGGCTACTCTGATAGCACCTTCAAACAACAGGATTGTACTTTGCAAATTAACTATGTACTTGAGTAAAAAGGATATCCTGTGGAGGGCAAAGCAGCCTATGACCACACATAATCAAAATGTGTGTAGTAATGCATGCGTAGGAGGCATTTGAGGTTATACATGCAACCTTTAATCAAGCAGTTCCTCACTTCTGAGAGTTTGATTTTGCAATATCAAATATGTTATTCTAATGTAGTTTTTTTTATAAGGAGGGAGAATATGCAGTAATTGCTTTTTTGCGTAATAAGAAACAAGACGTTTGCTCTGTTCAGCTTGGAGCCCTGCTGCCACAAAACATGGCACCAAATTCTGCTGAATGGCACTGCTGCCAACATCCAGAGGCATAAAATGGGTTTAATTTCACTAGCCAGTTCGCACAGCTGATGAGAGCCTCAAGAGCACCTGGCAGTGCTCTTACCTGGGGGGAGCTGCCACTTGCATGGCCAGGTCTTCCTCCTGGACTTCCTCCAAATCAGGGATCACAGGAATGTCTGCAACGAGAGAAAGCAGCACCAGTAAGTGGGGAGTGTTGTGCTCTGCTCTCCTCTCACTGAAGATAAAGGTTCCCTTGCTTCACAGATATGAAGCAGCCTGTTCCTTATCAAAGGAAAATGCAAAGAAGTTATTTAGCAATAATTAAAAATATATTGCTTAATATTAAAACAAGGTAATAAAACTTTGAAGCTTGGGGTCACAAAAAAAAAATCTTCCAAGAGGAGCAGATCAGTCCAGGTAGGACTCTGTAGGCCATGGACCATGCATTTGAACACAACCGTGAAGCCGAATAAAGCCACTTGCACTAAACCTTGCTGCCTACTTGCCATCACCAGCTGGCAGGAATTTGCTTGTTATATCATTTGCTTGTTATCGTTTGCTCAGCCATCAGTCACCTAGACTCTGTTAGAAATGAAATGCGGGGCAGAAACTGAGAGAAGCTATGTAAACCTGCATGTTGAAGGAACTGCTAGTAGGGTCTCAGGCTGTGTAGACCTTCCCAATAGCTGAGGAAGAAAGTGCTAGTGGTCCAGCAGACACAAACATCAGGGAAGATGCATCTAGTTGCATTGACACAAGCCTCTTCGTGATTTCCAGTGTGACCCCGGAATGGGTGAAGGTCACTGGGTATTCCTAGCACAAGAACTGTGGCTACTCCAGCTAAAAAGGATGCTACAAACAAAAGAACTGAGGAGAGGAGGAAGAATTGAGTGAACACTGAGTCCTGATAAAGGAGTAAGGCTCTGAGAGCATTATATGGTTTGTGATTTTACAAAGTATTCTAAAAAGTTAAGACAGTAAAAAAGGAGAGGAAGAGAAGGGAAAGTAACTGGAGGCACAAAACAAGAACAGATTATACCAACACAGAGCATCTTTAAAGACTCAAGGCCACAAAGGCTCTCCAGAGACCTTGAGCCCTCAGACCACACAGAAGCTGGTGGTTTGGCTCACGGAAGAGGTTTCACTTGCCCAGCTTACAGGCAGAGTTGGCTCTTTCAGTGCTGGAGCGAGCAGGCAGCTCCCAGCTCTGCCAGCAGCACAGCCATGCCACTGCTGGATGGCAGCTGGGCCTGGCTTTGCCACGTTTTTCAGCCCAGGCTGAGATGAATATTCAGGAGCTGGAGAGACATTCCCACCTATGGTGCTGAGGGCTCTGGGCAGGGTCTTCCTGAGAAGCCCCTCGTCCAGCTGTCTGTCAGAGCTGCGCAGGCTCTCAGCTGCCTTCCCTTGCTGAACGTCCATCCTGTCCCCCCACTCGCTGGCCAGGAAGCAGCCCTGGCCCAGCTGCAGCAGGGCACGGGTCAGCCCAGGCCTTGCCACGGTGGCCATCCAGAGCTGGCCACACAGTGGGATTTCTCACTAATTGGCTGCCTGGTGAAAGGCCGAGCAGGACAGGGGCTGTCGCAAGAGCCTAGCCACAGCAAAAGGAGTGACAGCTTGGCCAGCCTCAGGAGAGCTGTACCTTCTAGCTCCCCAGCCACCCAAGGAGCAGGTGCCTGCAAAGCAGCTCTCCAACTGCAGCAAACTTCCCAAAGACATTTAAAGGGAAACTGCAGCAACAGCTCCCAGGCTGTCCCTGAGATGAAAGAGGCATGTGCAAGAAAGGCCTCACCTGTGCATCATTGGTCTAAGGCAGGGAATGAAGCTCTGTGCAGATGTGCCCTGTTAAGTCCAGGCAAACGAGCATGGGAATGAGAAACCACCTAACCTCTCCTGAGCTAATTTATCCTTTTAATCAGGAGACTATGAATCGTTCTCAGCAAATACAACTAAATTAAGAACTACCTGGGAACAGAGCTGTCTTTACCCATCAAGCACATTTGCTGTAGCAGGAGAAGGTCAGATCCTTATCCTCTTTCGACAGCAGAAATGAGGAAGGTGTTTGCAGCAAACTGAATTTCTTCACTCATTTCTTATTTTGGCAGCTATTTCTAGAGTCTCTTCTTCCCAGTTCCCTTTTGGTTTTGTTAATCTCTTTTTGCACTAGAAAAAGCTGTAAACTTAGGGTCTGGTCAGTGATGTCCCCTCCATTTTGCAGGTTCCCAAATACTCCTGGGTTCTCCAGTGCTGATTTTATCTCACTGCCACTGAATTCCATGGAGAGATTTCTAAACCCCTTTCAGAGCATGACCTCTACTCTGCATTAGCAAAATCCAAGTGATCATGTAGGAATTCTTTCCAAAAGAAATTCAAGGTTCTGATACTTTATAGACATAGAAGAGCTGCAAACACTCTGGGGGCTCCTGCCAGCCCCTCCAACAAAGGTCACCACACACTTGTTCTTACTGCAAAGTGTGGATGCCTTGCCCATTTCTAGGCAGAAGCAATGCCCTTTAGGACTGTTGAGCTAACACGAAACAGAACAGAAATGTCAAAAATTTTAAGAAAATATCAGCTCCCTGGGATAACTGCTATCAGTGGCAAATCAGCCCTGAAATATTTGGGTCCGTATTTCACTTGTTACTCATAATTTCCTCTTCCCTCTGCCAATTCCCATAGTGCCACTTCTCCACAATCCCTCTTCCTTCTCTCTCTGTACAGTTTGCAAAGAGTCTCCGTTGTCATTTTATCATCAAGGACCCAACGTCTCCCCTCACTCAGTCTCCAGCTGCCTAATTGTTTTTGTTGCTCTTCTTGGGACTCGGATCTTTTTTCCCTGTAAGCTGTGGTAACACAGCCAAGTCAAGGCCTATGTCAGCTGCAAGGAAAAGAAGCACACGGGCTATCGTGCTGCAAGAGAGTAGGCATAGGCTGTACTTTTAATATTCCCATTAGCTGCAGTGAGGCTTTACATATAACATTAGTATATGCAGAAATGTTCATGGGACCATGCCCTCCCAGTCTTGTGCATTTTTCCAAAAGCAAGGTTATATTACAAACCCCCACTCTGTGTGCTTTGCTCTGTGACCTACATTTTAACTCTCATGTTCAGTGTGGGGGATTCAGATAATTTTCCATAAACCTGTGGTTTTGGTGCTGAACCTTGACACATACTTTACTGGCCAGGCTCTTGTGCCCACATAGGCAAACCTTAGAAATAACTGCACAAAAGGACACACCAGGTCACTGCAATGAAGGCCTGTGCAGTGATGAGTGAGCACCATGATGCCACAATGATGAGTGCTAGATGACAAATGCAAACTCCTCTCCACCTGCCAGATGATGCTGAATAAGGGTGAACAAAGAATAAAACCAAAAGGACAGAAGTTATGGTGGGGCAGGAGACACCAGTACCAAATGTTGGCTAACCGTGGAGTTAAGTCACTGCACCAAACTGATTCCCTCAGAACATCTAAGTTCCAGCATGTAAGTAAGAACAATGTTTTTATTGCAATAGTTAAACTGAGTTGGTCTTACACAAAAGAGCTTCATGACTAAATTATGGCAAAGCACCAATTACACAAGGCAGAAGTGCATGAATGGTAAGAGGAAAAGAGGGAGGGGAAAGACTTTGGGTGACCCATGCTTCATGCAGATAGTCAAACAATAGGCAAGGAACAGCAGCTTTTTAAGTCATAAAGAAAGGAGGGCTTTATGTGTTCATATTAAAGTATATGCAGTAATCATAATCTCTTTTACCTCTCAGCAAATAACTGACAGGCAAAGATAACCACCACAGAATGCAACAAGCAGCGGGTGGGAGAACCTGCATCAACCCAATACCCAGCTGCTCCTGCAAGTTAGTGAATTGCACTTCCCCTCCCAAGCAGGGCTGATTTTTGATTTAGTAGCAACAGCTGCAGGCTGGGTCTCGTAAAATCGTGCAAACTCACAGCAAGATCTGGTCCTTGTCCCAAAGAACTAAGTTCTCTGTTAGATACAAGACAGCATAAATGGGGACAGACAGAATCTGTTCCAGGTCAGGCAATAAATCAGCAGCTAAGTTGGATCTAGAAGCCATATCCCAGGTCAGGCCTGCACTTAGTCAGCAGTGTGGTTGCTGCTTCCTTCTTGAACTGCTTTAAGTCTCCTGAGCCAACATCCTGACACAAACAAACAAACACCATCAACAACAAAAACCCAAAAAAAACAAACCAAACCAAACAAACAAAAGACTTCATCTCACATTGTCTGATTCACTTCCCCCAGCTGGGTGAGTTTTTCAAAGACCAATTCAGAGTGGACACTGGTGGTGGAGACTATGCTGCCCTCCCTGTCCACACAACACCATATCCAAAAAACAGAAAGAGGATAGTGGCTTCTGGATCTGGCAGTCCCCTGTAACCAAGCAGGTATAAGAATGAAACTAACTTTAAAGTTGCTTGCTCATAAAATGTAAAACTGAAATAATTACAGTATCTCTGCTGCTGCAAAACTTTGTTTTACTGAATGCTGTTACCTTCAGCATCACGTTTGGGGAATTTTAAACAGGCAAATGGAAGGTCTGATTGAAGATGAAGTTAAGTGAAAGAAATTGGTCTCATTTAGCACATGACAGGATTCATCTGTGTTCCCAAGTCCACTGAGGTAGCATCATGGACGTTTCATATTCATGAGCTGCTGCGACACTGTGTCCCCTCATTTACAAAGCACCGTGTTCAGCAAATTCTGTCCCTGTGGACACTCTGTGCATTTCATGGTCTTGTCAGAGAGACATCAAACACTTCAGTAACCAAACACCAGAAAATGGCTTTAATTAGTGCATCTCAATGCAATAAATATTTTTTCTCTCTAAATGGAAAAATGGAGAATTAAAAAAAAAAAAAAAAAAAGAAAAAAGTGAAAAGCAACAGGCAAAAAATCTTCAAAAAAACATAAAGAACAAGGGACACAGGCAGCTTCTGCTGAACACACAAACAAGCTTGCAGCCTCTTGGAAGGTTTCTCAGGAGAGCAGCAGACAATTGGAGAGGATAAAGAACACTTGTTTGGATGCTTGGACATAAATGTCATAGGGATGCCTTTCCCTGACTGAAATTGCCCTACTAGTGGGCCAACACAGAACAGCGTACCTGCCTGATCAGCCAGCAGGGAGACGAAAACACTAGACTGAAAAGAATCACAGCTACCAGGGCACTGCCTAAAAAGCTGAGACAAGCAGAAGGTAATCTGAGTGTCCCATGTCCCAAAGCATCCTTCTCAGAAGAGAATCGTAACAGCACAGTCTGGCCAAGCTGATGGGAAATCACCTTGTGAGCAGGTGCCAGAGGATTCACAGGATCTAGGGAAGGTCATGCAGCAGATTCAGTACTGACCCTACAGCCTTACCTTAAAAGATTATGTGTTTGCTTTGCATAATATTGCATCTCAGCTAGATGGATGACTGGCTGGGGGGTCGGGTGGGCCATGAGACACTCTACTTGCTTCAACAGTGTAGTGCTTTCATGGGATACCTCGTGTGGCATCGCTTCTTCCACATCTGACAGCTTGCTGGGAACAGGCACCAGGCATATCTGCTAGTTCCCAAGGCTGCTACTGACATAAAGGCTCTGCCCAGTTAAAATCTCTGTGAAGTGTGAGGAGAGATGGGGCATGGAACAGGCAGTCAGATGAGTTGCTGGGCTCAGTGCAGGGCTTCACAAGCAGTAATATGTGGCTTGCATAGTGCAAGAAATAAGAGCAGACACTGATGGCTTTAAAGGTGAGGCATCTTTCAATGCCTAAGTTTGTTCAACAGCAGCAGAAGACAGGAGAAATGGGAGGCCAGGCCCAAGACCTGGAGTCCACCACATTTCTGAGATTATCAGCATTTAGAATGATAACACAGCTCTTAGCCTTACCAACAGCCCCTCCTTCCTTCCCAGTAACATCTGTTTTCCTCTTTTCCTTCTTGTTTCTTTGCAATATTCCCCTGCTGAAACATACTCAGCAGGTAGTGGGGCAGCAGATGAGAAAGCATGAGGTGCCCTGAGAGGGTCTAGTGAACTCAGAAACACAAAACCCTCTTCAGCAATGCTGGAGCTGAGAGATTTTGTATGAGAACATTACTGGGGCAGGGAAAGCAGCTTCTCAGGATGCTCCTGTGGAAGTATGTTCAGGAGCAGGCATGTCTGATTTTATTTCATCCTCTTCATGTTATGCTGCAAAAACAAGACAAACTACATTTCTCTTGTGCTAAATCCTTAGGTTTTTTTATTTTTTTCTTATATATATTTATTAAAAAATGCCTCTTTGATCGGCAGCACCCATGACACTTCCACATCCAGAGACTCCTCAGAAGCCTCCCTCCCTCCACACAAGGCCACCGCTGCTGACAGCCAGCCAGGTTTGATCAGAGCCACTAAGAATCGGATTTTCATAAGACAGATGAGGACTCTTACTGCTGCACTCTCTCATATCAGATGAGAAACTGAGGAGGAGGGAGGACTGGTCCTGAGGGAATGACACTACAATCAAGGGCTATGCGGTTCTCTCTCTGTCCCTCCACTGCTGCAATTTTCAAAGGAGTTTGCCTCAGGCAGTTTTAAATGATGGTGTCTCAATTCTGTAATCATCTTTCAAGAGCTTTTTCTTAAAGGGTATTTTAGGTAAACCTAGTCCGTCAATTACACTTACGGACTCAGCAATCACAGATTCAATATGACTGTGTATCAGCCATACTGCAGAATTTAGCAACGGAAGATGCTGACCCGGACTGTGATCTTCAGCCCCCAACAAGCTGCGTGTGCTCCCTTGTAACTAAGGTGCCCACTGCCCCTTGGCCCATGGTCTGCTGCTTCAAATAGAACTTCAGACAATCTCTTGGGACATATTCTCTGCTCTCCCCTGACCACTGTCAGGAGGAAGCTTTTTTGAATACCAGAGGCTCTACATCACAACATCAGCAGTTACTGGAGGAGTTCAAACTGGCCTGGACCAACAGTTCAGTGGAAACCATCAGGTTGGGCAGAGTCTGCCCTTCAGTGACCTTGCACAGAGACTCGAGGTAGTGCATTGGAAGAGCAGCCAAGGGAAGGACTGTGGTGTGCTGACAGAGCCACACACAAAGGCACAATGCAAAACCCCAGAAACTCAATAATCACTGACCCTCTCTGCCCCAGAACCCTCTATTCAGCCATTCATACCACTTCCAAAACACCATGTTTTTCATTCTTTCTCCATTTCACTGATGCTCAGAACTTTTCATCCATTTCTCTCTCCCCAAATCACTCCATCACTGCCTTCTGAGCCTATGAAGTACCCACTGGCCATATCTTTGACTGTTCCTGCAAATTCCACCTTCTCTTACTCTCATGCTCAGCCAATGCAGCTGTCCTTCCAGCTCATGGCCCCTGGGATTCACCAGCACTCAGTGTGCTCTGTAAATACAGCAGCTTACCAGGTAACTGGCAAAATTGATCAGGAATTGCAGAGCCAACAATAACCCTCACTGTGCTGTAGTTTCAGCTCTGTTTGGAGCAATACCATGATTGGTGCATATTTTCATGCAGCTCAAGAGGTGCTGGATATTATATGGCTGCGAATATCTCCCACCTGATGGACAGACATCATTCCTCAGAAGGATGTGGGGACAATGGCATATGCCCACTTCCCCCTCAGTTGTTCACAGAGCCTGGACTTCTATCCTGTTCAAATGCAAAGCTGCTGGCACATGCTAGAAGGGTAAGAAGTCCTTCTAGAGGTTTAACATTGTAGAGAGAGGTCTAATCATCAGCTCTGCTTTCTTGAGGAGCTTCCCAGCAGGCAGGAAGGGGTTTTGCCTTGAGGGCACAGAACTAGTGACTGTCTCCCGGCAGCCTTCCTCACCTGCAGGTCAGGTTTGAGTTGTCTGTGTAACATAGTCAGGCTTTTATTTAAATCAGCTGTCTCATTCACACACACTATCTGCTTTAAAATATCAAGCCACTGTTCCTACAGATAGAGAATCACACATCTCATACCTGTCTTCCAAGCTCTGTTCTACGAGCTATGCATCCAAAGGTAACAGAGAGAAGGCAGAAAGGGACTTCTGAAGATGGTGTAATAGTCTATGTGGGAAGAATAGCTGGGAGAGAGATTACAACCTCAGCTAACAAGCCCCTGTAGAGTGCTGAGGAGGAAAATCCAAGGGCAATGTAGTGAGGAGAAAGACATCTGGGGGAGTGCAACTCAGCAGTGCAGAACTGGTGGACAAGAAAGAAAAACAAAGAAAGTTCTCAACAGAAGGATAAAGCTGATTGCTGAGTGGGGGAGGAATGCCAGCATTTCTTGCCCCAATAGGAAACAGCCCTTTGTAGCTGCATGCTGGAAAGAAACACACAAGCAGAGTAAAGCCCTCTATACCCTGATGGAGAAAGGAGCAAAGGGAAGCCCTTCAGTGTGAGCTTGGTTGTCCTGTCTTCCCTCCCACTCATGAAAAAGAATAGTCTGCACCTGGCAGAAGCTCTTGGCTACTACAGAAAAGGAAGCAGTTCTCTGCAGATAGCACGTACTGAATTCCACCAGTAGTCTCACATTTCCCATCTCATGAAGCTTCCCTGCCATACAGAACTCAGTCACTGCTGCTCGTTTCCCCAGCTGACATGGACAGAAAATTGAGCAATTACCCTTAAACTCCACTCTCTCAGATTGCCCAGATTGCTACATACAAAGCATTAAGGCCCCAATTGCCCCTGGCCAAAAGTGACTCAACTAGGCCTGTCCTTTAGGAATTAAACACTCTATGTTGCTTGCAGAGGTTTATTATTCCTCGAGCTGTGATGCATTAAATCCTGCTAAAGCAGGTTTCCCACCATGCAGAGGACCTGGCCCCCCATGACAAAGTCTAGTGGGACACACACCCACCTAACAAAGGTGCGCTATCCATTCGCTGTGCCTGTGTAGTAGTACATACCAGCATGTGTTCAGGAGGATGGGCACTAAGTTCACAGGGGTGCTGTAGGAAATCAACCTAGCTAGTAACTAGACACTCCAGAGTTACTTTGGAGAGACACTGCTCTTTTTCAAAACAGTCTTTCCAACTTGGGAGTTTTACAGGAGCAAATGGTGCTTTTAGTCAAACATGAGTCTTTGCTTTCCTACAACCCAATACTGGCACCTCTTTAAAGAGGCTCTCTTGTTTTGGAATAGCCTTTAATGAAAGAGAAATATAAAACAGAGAAAATGAATTCTGAGCATGACCTGAGCCAAGGTACTTCACTGCTAGTATCTCAGTGGTTTGCATTGACTTGCACCTTCTGGGTTTCCCTGTGCAACTGTAATGAATGGCTGAGACTCCAGATTGTTCCATGCATGTCCCTGTCTGTCCTACCCACTTACAATCTCCCATATTATTTCAGTCTTTCCACACAGCATGACAAGTGTTTGTCCTCTCCCAAACTCCCACAGAGGTGAGGAATCAGATGGTATTTCATACACAGGCCAGGAGCAGTGAAAGAATTCTACTTTTATTTCTGAAACTACAAGGCATATCAAGCCCAAAAGGCTCCACTTGGCTGTACAACCTTCCCTCTATTTTTCACATGCCAAACTGTGCTCTCCCTAGGCCCTATGCTTTTTTAACACTTTCTCAAATGGACTCCAAATTCTGAGCCTCTGGGGGTTAGTGATGCATAAGCGATCACCACTGAGCGCATTTCAAATTCACAAGAACACCTTTTTAAGGGCATATAGTTTTGTCCTTCATTCTTCTAATGAAAAGGTTGGATGGGGGACGAACAATGTTAATGGAATGGTACAGCTCAGCTTTCTAATAGGTTAAAGGAAGGCGATCCAAATGTATTGGTTGACAGCAGCAATCATTACACAACTGCGCCTGTTCATATTAAGGTGTACAAGCTAACACATTATGCAGCACAAAATAACCGTGACCCATCCTTGGGGATCCATACACCAATGTCTTGATTTTTGTATGTTTAGAATCTAAGCTTTACTGTTACAGTTAAGGACACAAACTCAAGTGCAATTCTATGCAAAACAGAGGCTGATATGGCTCAATTTACTACACAGACACAACCAGTGCATTGCTACTCTCTGCCTTCTTCCCTAGGTAGTCAGTTTTATCTCTCTGATTATTAAAAAAAAAAAAGTAATTTTATTCAGGTTCTGCAGTTTGTTTATTTGCCACTTCACTACTCTCTTCACTGCAATTGCTGAGCCCACATGGAAAACTCCTCTCCAGGAACAGCTTGCTTAATCTCCCTGTAGAAATAGGACCACAAGCCTACAGTGCACAAATCCATTTAGGGATTTTCCATATGCAAATCAGACCCACAACCCAGCGTATATCACTGTACCAGAAACTAACTGGGTCGGAACCATATCAGATTAGTAGGCTCTTTCTTCTAACGCACAGATTTAATCCAAAGCTGAACTCTAGTTTGCAAGCAATCCAAATTTGACTGTTAACCATAGGTTAGGCACAGATAAATAACTGAAGCATATTAGGATTCAACACGTTTTCAGACCACACTGTGCGTCAATTCTATTCTATCTTTATTACCCAAGGTCTTGGAGTGCTGAAAGTCACATGCTGCAAACAAACATTTGGCAAGCATTTTTATGCCTGGTTAGCAAAGATAGTTTTTATACTATGAGAACATGACCACAGTTCAACAAAAAGGACAGCACATATGCAAACAAAGAGCTGTTCAGAACAGACTATCAGCCTCAGTGACATATGCTGAAATTTAAGAAGCCCAAGAAAATTCCCATGGGGAAAATTTAGTCTGTTCTGAAGATGCCAATGCTATAAAGGTGCCACTTCTGGCAATCATCTGTTGCAATGCTTTATCTGTCTGGAAGACCCAAATAAGTCTTCATTTAATCTCATTAACCATACTGATGTCTGATCCTTTGTGACTCCGGGTAATTCTTCTGATGCTTGATGATATTTTATAGATGCAACTTTTTATACACTGTACAAGATTCCTAGTCCTCGAAAACTGAGGTAGCTCCCAGGGACTTTAATGAATTTCTATCCTTGCAACAGTTATATAGTGCTTGTCTTGAAAATCATGCTGTGGATTTTTCCTGAGATTTTTCTTGACTCATCCAGTCCTAGAAGAGCAGGTGATATACACTATAAAGAAAACTAGTGCTAAGTCAGGAGTCCAATAGATTTCACAGCAGCCTGTACATGGATGGGTTGGGATTACCCAGCAGTTCTTATGTTTAGTTTATGATCTATGATCTTGGGCTAGAGTAAACAGATTTTTTAAATTAAAAATTCCATTATGACAGAAATCCCAAGAGAGTGGTGCAGGCACTTGTCTTTTTGGGAACAAGACAAGGATGTTGCATAAAACAGGAGAGAGGCTTTATACAGAGCATACTATCACTTAACTCAGGACAGCAGTGAATTCTTTGCCTGCTCTTAACCTTTTATTGCGCTTTTAGCTCTCTTTTTGCCCCAGTCCACTATTTTCCTTGTGGAGGTAATCAGAGAGAGAAGTGTCCTCGACACTTTCCTTCTTTCCAAGGGTCTTTTATAATTGAATGGGGAAATGGGGAGACCTAAGCAACTCCCACATTTGTTTACCCTCAGAGTGGTTCATTTCTTCGCAATTTCTTACAAGATGCCTCTGCCACTTTAGTGGAGAGCCCCCAGACATGCATGAAAGCACTTCTAGTAGTCAAGTATGTGATACCTTACCTCCTCCATCATCTGATGCCTCCAGGCTCTGCTGTCTGAGACGATGGCTGCAGCAAAACACATGGAAGACTTTCAATTGCAAACACAGAAAAGCATCTTTTTGTGTCCCCTTCCTTCCCACCAAGCCTCATGACCTGTCAAGGGGAGAGTTCCCAGATATGCTTAAACAGCAGACTGACCTTCCACACCCCTCACTGCTGGGCTCAGCAGAAATCTCAGCTTAAGCAACTTGCCTTGTACCTAAGACAAACCTCTAGGCTGCAGTCAGTAGGGCCTGCAGTGGGTTTGGGACGAAAGCAGTTTCTTTCTAATTTTCTTTCTTTCTGTTATATGGGAGTGGCAGAGACATCACCTACTCCATATCCAAGGAACTAGAGAATGACCAGCCCTGCCCCATCCCAGGACACATGACATGAATTCATGACACACTCTGCACACTTCCAAATTCTGGTCTTCATATTCTGGTGCTTAGTGGCACACGCCCCTTCTCTGTGAGATCAAATATGAAAGTTGTGGAAGAAGCCTCAGCAACAATGGAAACTTACTCTTCTACTTCTTCTGCATGCTTTCTTCCTGACCTGCAAGACAAGAAAGGCCTATGCTTAGAAAAGGCTAGAGAAAATTAAAAAACTGCATCTTTCCCTACGTAATTTCCGTATTGTTGTGCAAAACAGTTTCCTGAACCAGGTCTGATACAACACACTGAGTGACCACTAAACCAGTGTATCAAAAAGACTCTGAGTACAATAGATCGATGAAGAACCATTTGGATCCTAAAAGACAGCCATGACCAAATACAGCAAGAATCACACTCCCTGGTTTTTTCGCTTCTCAGATACTTTTTCACCCCCTCTGCCATCAGTTGCAGGTAAAGCTTGCCTTACCTGAGTAGAGAGATTGATGCTTTAAGGAGTGAAAAAAGTGCTATACTTTGTCTACCTACAAGGTAGGTTCTTCTTCCCCCTGGTTATACGTAAAGATTTTCTGGTTGCCTTTTAGGTTAGGAGTCCCATCTGAGTTGGCCAAGTTCAGGTCAGACATGCAGTCACTGCGAAAAATCAGGGCTGATCTGGCTGAGTTAACAGATGTTCATAATAATAACATGGGGGGGGAGGCACTGGCAATGGCAGCTCCCTTGCTCTCCACCCCAGCAAGCCCAGAAGTAATTCAGTCCCGATTAGGAACACTTGTTCAATATTCAAAATGTAAAACATGGAGGTTGCTGAACCAGCACTTCGAAAAGTTAATTAAATGCCAGATTTCTTTTTAGCAGATACTCCATCACTCACTGATTGCTTTGGCCATTTTGGAGAGTGAAGTTTCATCTCTGTGTGTTGGGAATAAATATTCTCCCCTCTGCTGAAGTCAGGGTGCTAGGATAAAGAAAAATGGGGCTCTCCCTACCACATGCATTGTTCCAGGGCACACCAAGATGTAAGAGAAGTTGCTTCACTGCCTTGCACTCTTCCTTTCAAAGCAATTCTGTGACATGGGACAGGCCTCTCCTCATCTGCTCTCTGCTCTAGCAAGTCACGATCTTCATCAGCTCTCCTATGAATAGTCTATTCTTCTAAGAGCAAGGAGCAGGACACAGAGGATGTCTAGCTATAAGAAAAAGAGGTATAAGGAGAAGAAAGTCCTTTGTCTCCACTGCTCTCCCTGGAGCTTGCAGTCTGTAAGAAGTAAAAAATTACACTGAATCGGTGATCTGAGCCCAGTAATATCCACCACTATAATCAGAACTGCAGGACTGCGGGTGACATCTGCACTTGGGCTTTCAGCTGTATCTGCACCCTCTGTTCAGAGACAGAAATGCAATAGAGCTGGGTAGTTTAGGAAAGAGCTCTTCCAGAGAGGATGAACTGTTCAGCTCCATCCTTCTCCTCAGTGGTAGAACAAAGCACTTTTTTGTGAACCCCCAACACTATGGAGAAAGGAGATGGCTTCAGAGAGTCCACCACCAGCTGTCACTGGAGTTTAGACTCTGAAAGGACAGAGGTGGAAAGAAGATGCAAGATTCTCCTATTTTATCCCTTCCTTATGCCTTTACAGAACTGATTCCCACACACTGCCTTGCCCTCAGTGAGCTGAAACATCCCAATTTATGGCATTGCACAGCCTTGCACAGTGTGATGATTTCCTGGGGGTTAAATCCAACCTTTTCTTAGCATGATTCCATTATTCTTGATAATTGTCCAACCCCAAATAACACTCTTCCTCAGTACTCACACTTCTTACATCTTTACTCATCTCCTCTCTCCAGGCAGGAATGAAACACACCACATGTTTATACTTCCCAGGAGAAGGTCACTCCTGCTATCCCTGTAAGCAATTTCTGTTTCTTTTTCCTAAGCTCCCTGTCATAACAGATATCCAGGTGGCCCACAGGGAAGGCAGTCATATGTTAGTCCTAGAGGCAGAGACTACTTCGCTCATGTTTTGAGACTTAAGCTTTCTCAACTTTTCCTTGTGTTAGGAAAGGACTTACTCAGGACAATAAACAAATACCTAATTATGAAACAGCTGCACTATATTGGAAAAAAATAGTAATTTGGGGAACAAATTAATCAGCTGGGAGGGGGGAACAGTAGTGACTCCTATAATCCCAGAGCCCAGATGTTAGAACACTCTCCTGTCAAACAAGACCATTCCTTTTCTCTCTAGGGCAAGTAAAAGCCCCATGGTCAGCCCGCCCAGGAGAACATCTTCGTCCCTTTGCCACAGGCCTGACGGTGGCAGTGGGTGATGCAAGTCTCTCATGCTGACAGTCCTGTGGTTTACACAGAGCATTTAAATACCAATTACACTAGAGCAGGATTGAGAAATTACTTCTTCTGTTTAGGGGAGACATCTGCTTCCAGTCACCTGTACTAAATATGTTTGTTAATATATGAATTGGAATAGCATTATTTGACAAAACTGGCATTCCAAACCAGCTGATAACTGCACAAGTAGAAAACTATCCCAGAAATATAGTATGAAGCTTCTGGAGCACAGGAAGAAATTGCAGGTTTTATACTCCCTATGGCCTTAATGATTGAGCTATTGAGCAAAAAAGATACCAGGCAGCCTACTATTTCCCTAATTTTTTATAAGGCTTCTTTTCATTTTGCTTGATGCCAAATTACTTTTTAATTCCTTGGTTTGGATTGGGGAAGAAAAAAAATCATAAAACATTTTTCATTTGTTCCTGACTAGTCTTTTGCTTTTTTGGCCAAATTGCAATACCTAAGTTTATCTAACAGAGCAACTCTGAGAGAAAAGACTTTGTCTTATGTCCTAAGGTTAAAAACTTTGAAGGAAATATAAGAAATCCCTACTCCAACTATGTCCGTTCCATAAACTTAGCTGAGGCCTAAGCTATACATGGAGATAGTATTCCTGCAGAACCAGTCACCTGCTTGTCTCTTTGCTCTCTAGGTACTACATGAAGCCTCACAAGATTTCTTCATGAAGTCATCGCATTGCTTTAAGCATTGTGAGCACCTCTTTCTGACAACACTTTCAGCTCACCAATGCCAATTGCAACACATTGAGACCAACATTTCATCCTTCAGGAATATCAGGCCTGGGTACACAGCACCCTCTTCATTCACCTCGTGGTCACAGCTTTCTAGTGATGAGTGAAAGCAGACATGGAATGAACCCAACCGTAAACTCAGCCAGCATATACAGATTTCCTACTCTTTTCTCATATTCTCAGCAACACGAAGTGCACTGCCCTCCTTTGTCTGCTGCAGCAGCAGCAGGCACAGCGCAGAGAGGGCAGCAACAAGCACCTACAAAATGAGCAACTGAATATGAACTACAGATACACTCACTCAAGTAAGGACAAACAAAACAGTACAATCCCGGGAGCAGTGCTCAGAAATGCATTCAGTCAGCATTATATACCAGCCATCCCCAGCTTTTGTGAGGCAGTGATACCACTCATTCCTTCTCATAAGTGCATTTTTCTGAAGTACCAAAGAACATGGACCAACTTTATCACCTGGACAGATCCGTTTAACCTCCCTTTCCCTGTGAGACTCTCAGTGCTCCCAAACATAACCATAATCCAAGAATATTCCCTACAGTTTCGGCCAACTCTATTTCAGGGTGCTGAATAGTTTGGAAACTGGGTGGAAGACCCTGAAAGACCCTCTTGTAACCCCATGGTATGTAACTCCTAGTACAGAATACCTATTTCTCTCTTAACTATATCTGGGGGTAGAAGATACAGATCTGCTCTCACTCTTGAGTGTGGTCTTTGTTCAGTTCTGGCCAGGAGTCATCCTTCCTCCACATTAATTGGGAGGGGTTAAACCTCAAAACCAAGGCTTTACCCCACACACACACCCCTAATGTATAGCTGAGCTGCTTTGGAGCTACCTGCAACTTCAATGCTGAAGGGTGAAAGGCAGTTCTAATGTAGACATAATCTCTGTTAAACTGTTTCTTTCTCATTTAATGGACTTCCACGGAGATCTAAATGGAGATAAAGTAGCAGGGCTCAGAGAACAGCCAGGATGCTATCTTTATGCAGTATGACAATGTGCAGCGGGTAATTAGACACCGTTAACCTATTTTAGCAGAGGACATAATTGGGATGAACGGGGGGAAATGTCCTTGAAATTTTTTAATGTCCACAGCTCACGAGAGCTTCAGACACACTTGAGTCCTACACCGAGCCACCGCCAGGCTTCTAGGAGGATTCTTCTGCGCTGGATCCGAGGCTGTCTGCCGCGGCCCAGGAGGTGCGAGGGCGGGCAGCGCAGCTCAGGAGAAGGGAAACACTTATGACAGCTTGTTAAAACGAACACGGGGGCGGCTGGACAGGGACGCTCGGTACAGCGCGGCGGAGCAGCAGACAGAGCGGGAGCTCAGGCAGCCCCCGGCCGGCCCGGCAATCCCTCCCGGCCCGGCGCACCCCGCCCCGCCCCGCGGCCGAGCAGCCGCCGCCGCCGCCGGGACCGCGCTCCCCGGGCCCGCTGCCGGCCCGCGACCGCCCTCTGCCGGGCACAGCGCGGGGGCCGGGCCCGCCCGCCGCCAGCGCCGAGAGCCGAGCGCCGCGGCCGGGATGTCACCGACTGACAGCCAGCCGTCACAGCCGCCACCTGCGGGCTCTCCCGGGCCGGGCCGGACCCCCGCAGGCGCCGCGAGTCCATACCCAGGGGCATTTCCGTCATTTTACAGGGCAGCGGGGGGAGACATTCATCTGTCCGTTTGTGTGTTAGTGTATTTCCTGGCATGTCTCAACCAACTTCTCTTATGAATCACGTGGAATCAGAAGGTGTCTCCAAGCGGCCCTCTTGCTAAAAGAATGAAATGGGGGAGGGGGGGGAAGAGAACATCGTGATGTTCAGAGATGTATTTTGTTTGGAGAGAGCAGGGCGATCAAAGTGCGGGCAGAGATGGGCTGGGTGCACAGAAAGCGAGTCACCAGCCAGCGTTCTGCCTCATGCTTCCATCCAAAACCATACCCAGTTCAATGCTTGACTCAGCCTGCAGGGACCCACGAAGCCTTTTGCCTCTAGCGCAAAGACTGTAATTCAGGCCTAGGCCTGAGGGAGGACGGGAAAAAAAGATTACAAAGGACATTGTACTCTCTTGCTCAAGTATTTCTTTAGTGCCCATCATTACAGTGAGTGGGTGGTGAGCTAGGAGTTGCAGCTTGTTCAATAGCCTAAGGCACAACTAAGTTGCACTTCCAATATGACGCACAAGTGCTAACTGATCAGTTCTGCGGGCTCTCCAAGTGTGGGTCACTGCTTATTTGCTGAGGCACAGGAAAAGAAACACCAACACTGTATATAAACTAGAACTGCCGCCTGTGCTGGAAAACAGGACCAAAAGACGTGTTCTCAGCTATTCCACTGCACCTTTCTTGCGCTCTGATCAGTTGTTCAAGTTTCCACCCCCTCTCATTATACTCTGGCATCCTGGAAAAGCCAGGTCTTCCTTGATTAAATTAGGGAGTTTAATCTTCACATCTAAAATCAAGGCAAGTTTTGCCATTTATTTCAGCAGAGCAAACACTACTATGAGCCTTTATTTTTATCACAGGATGTCACCTCACAGTCCTCCACTTCCAAGCCCTGGGGTGCATGGCTATCTCTATCTCCACAATGGGGTTTTGACACATTTTTTAAACTGTAATGGTCCTACTTTCTGGCCCCTCGCAGGGTCCCTGGGCTGCCTGGACCACATCTGAGCACGCTGCCCCAGAACATGGCCCTGAGTAGGAAGGATGCAGCAATGAACAGGCATACTCTGTGGCATAGGATCTGACAGACACAGCAGCTAGCAGGCTCCAGCTGAAATGGGCTTGTGAGGCACTTAATCAATCTCTAGCTGAAGTGTTTTTGTTTCTCCTCAGGTCCTAATACATGGGCTTACTTAACAGAAACAACAAAGGATGAAAGCTCTGGCAAACAGGACTTTTAGGAACTGCACAAAGTACAAGCTGACAGTGTGTTCACGGGGGTCACTGAACCTCAGCCTACTCACTGCATCATTCTCATAACAGATGTTCCCAGGGTTCCCCCACTCAGTCACTGTTAGGCTCGCTGACCGGCAGAGCTGTTCAGGGCTCCCACTGAGCAACAGAAAAAAACAACAACACTCAGTACAAATTCCTGCTGTGTGGGAAAACAGCACTGCAGTTTCTAGAGGTATCCACCACACATCTTTGGTCCCTGAGAACAGGGGCTCCTCTCCAAGTGATCACGTCCTCAGTCTCCAGTAAGCACAAGGGCCAACTCTCACACCAAAAGACTCCTGAGGTTACAGTTTCCATTTAAAGGGAAAAGCACACTTTCGATCCTCAAGGCTACAAGAAAGGACAGCTAAAGGAGACAGAACTAGAACACAAGAAAAAGTATCTAAGGTTGTTAGGTTTTCTTTCAAATCTCACAACAGAGAACAAACTCATGATTCTGAAGTTCAAAGACCTTTCACTCATCCCTGGCCTCACTGAAAACATTTACATGAAAAACACTAGAAAGAACTAGGTGTTTATTACTGAATGGCACCTTGTGCTATCATCTGACAGCAACAGCTTCGGAAAGAAGATATTTTAAAAACCTAGAATAAGAACTTGAGAATAGTAGAGGGGTTATATGGGGAGGGGAGCTGAAGGAGGGGGAAACAGAGCCAAGCAAGCAGATCAGATAATCTTAGGTCTCTTTCCCCAGGTAAACTGCATTAAGCTAGACTTCACAGACGATTTAGAGGTGACCTGCAATGGCCAGACAAGGTTTTAGCCTTGGCTTTGACAGATACAAAAGGGTTGCAAGCTGCATGTGTTCTTCAAGAAGATTTTGCTTTTCTTAAACTAGAAATATTTGGGACAGCAATGATAGCATCCTCTGAATTTGCTTTAAAATTTCTTGGAGATGCAGAGAACTAAGGAAGGAAGATGCTTTGTCCTCAATCAGAAAAAAAAATCAAAGAGACTTCACCCTGAGCATATTCTGCCACCTCAGCAGCTTACATGGACTGTTACCAAAAGCGTCACACTCCTGTTTTTGTCATGCTGGCTTCATTTTCTAGGAGAGGCAGAAGCTGCAATCATACTAGTCCTTCCATTGCCAAGTATCTTCCTGGAAAAAGAAGTCAAAGAAAACTTCACTAACTGGGAAAAAAATAAAAACAAATCTAGGTTAAAAATAAGAAGAAAAGGAAAAAGAAAAAAGGTAAAAGAAAAAGCAAAACTCTTCTTCCAGGCTCCTCTGGCACTGCAAAGACAGAAATGGGCACAAGTCTAACATTTTCCCTTTGCAGGAAACCCTTGAAGGTCATGCTAAGCTGGTTTAAAAAGAAAAAAAATCTCCCACCACAGCCAGGACACTGAGGAATTCTCAGGTGACTCTTCTGTCTTTTAGGGACTTTTCTTTTTCTGCTAGTTATCTTTATTGAGTCTAAACAGAAACACCAAGGAGAGCTCACCCCAGCAATGACACGAAGGGACAAGAGGACAGGAGCTTGTTAGCATTCCTGGAACATCCAGCCCATTAAAAAAAAAAAAAAAAAAAAAAAAAAAAAAAAAAGGGAAAAAGAAAAGCGGGGGGGGGCAGGGAGAGGGAGGAAAAAACCCACCCTGGGCCTGCACATTGCAGTTTACCACCATCTTGATGTCCTTGATGCGTGCCGATGGCATGGAGGTGGCTGGCACCGGATCAGCCCAAGAGAAGGAATGAGAGGCCAATGGAGATTTATGTGAGGAGAGTGAGATGGACAAGGTAAAATTGTCAGGAGGAGTTGTTAGAAAGTAAAATATATTGTGACAATTCCACTCCTGCCGTTCATCAATAAACTGACAGATCATTTAGTGTCAATTAGGAGTGATAGATGGACAAGTCCCCATGATCCTGGGCCAAAATTAATGGCTGGGAGGGAGAGGGTGATTGAAAATGACGGCTGACATTGAGAGGAAAGTCCTGAAGGTCCCCAAGGGGCCATTACTTGCCTCATTCCCTTGCAGATCAATGCAGGGACAAACCCAAAAACAGACACTTCAAGACAAAACTTAATCAGACTTCCTTTTCTTTCTTCTCCTTCTAAGTTGTGCCCCCTCACTTGGCAACCTTGATCCTCTGTGCCCATATTCTTCACATCACTGAGAACATCCACAGATGGCTGCAAGATGCAGAGTGAGGCTGATGTCTCCTGTGCAGCCAGACGTCTGGCTCCCCACCTTACATGGCAATGTCACAGGGAAATCCAGCCTGAGATTCACCTCAACACTGCTGGACTGGGAGTAGAGGGCAGAAGCAATGACAAGCTTGTGCCAGCTGGAGAAACTCATGAGCACTTTACTACTCCCAGATGCAACACAGGAATGACTGGAGGTTCTATAACCAGGCACTCTCAGGGGTCATTTCTTATAGACAGAACACAAAACAGTTTAAGCCCATATTTTTGAAACAGGAGTTTTTTAACTTTACTTACCTCTAGAGACCTTGAATCATAAAACCCCTTAATATCTTAAATAACTTTCCTCCAGCCCCAGGGTGCAATCTCACTATTGCCCACCCTCCAGAGCCCTAAATGGTATCTGCAGAGGGGCTCAGTTACCCTGCTCTAAAGGTCACCCCAACTGTATCCTCTTCCTTCCTACAGGCCCTTAATATTCAGCTTTGTAAATGCATTCCTGGACACTGTACCACCACTTCTGTCCCAAAATGCTTCAGCATGGTCATTTTCCTAAACAAGCCTTGATTATTCCAACTCTATCAGTCAGAAAGGGGACATTTCAGCTGTAGCTGAAGCACCTGTTGCTAAACTGCCATGATCCATGTAGAAGAAAGGAGGTACATATGTAGGCACTGGAAGGGACTTCCTACTGAAAGCAGCACTTGTGCTTGCTTGCAGGGCCACCTGAAATGTGCTGTGTTTATTACAGAACAACCCTGCAAAGCTGTAGAAATTTTAGGGGGCTCATTGCAAAACCAAAGGAATCAAGCATCCAGGTAAACAGAAAGAGTCCCAAGAAATAAAGATACTGCTAGAGTATCTTTAAGTACTTAAAGTACTTAAAGTACTGCTAGAGAGGAAACTGAAGAATTCTATCA
Source organism: Pyrocephalus nanus (assembly GCA_038380795.1). Taxonomy (NCBI): domain Eukaryota; kingdom Metazoa; phylum Chordata; class Aves; order Passeriformes; family Tyrannidae; genus Pyrocephalus; species Pyrocephalus nanus. Next base: position 40,658,260 of record CM076265.1, on the reverse strand, counting down.
GTCAAGTCAGAGATATAAGATCAGAAGAAGTTGGAACTAAATGGATCCTGGAAGCACTACTCCTTTATCAAATCCTCACTTGTATGCAAAACCCTTTTCCTTTTCCCACTGGCAGGCACTTTGTGCTTCTTTCCTTTGATGTGTGAGATAACCTGATAATAAACCTCTGCTTTGCTTGTCACAAGTGTCAACACTGATGTCATTAGGGACATCAGCACAGTATTCAGAATGGCACTTGGGCTCCATCCAGTGGTTAGAGAGCTGCTTCCGTAGCAAAACCCAGATGTAATTACTATTATCTCAGCAGGATACAAGGCCCCAAGTGGCTGCCTAAGTTCTTGGTTGGTCCCCTTTCCGCTAATATTGGGGCTAGAATGTTGCTGGGGCAGCAATGGGACTGCCTCTTTTCATAGAGAATTATTCTTCTGAGTACAAATTTAACTAGATAAGGCAGATTCAGGTACAGATGGCCTGTCAGTATGGAAAATGAATTTTCTGTCACTACTTTGCACCATTTATTTGCTGATTGCAAAGGACCAGTCTGGGGGTTTGCTCAGACCCTTACCTGCAGTCTTCATCCAGTTTTACCAAATGGGACTCCTAGCAATGACAGCAGTTCTACAGATGTAGTAAGAGTCCAAAGTAATCTTTCCATGCATGGCTTTTAAAAACTTGAGTAAAAGAGCATTTTGATATTTCTCGGCAATTTAAATATCTGACACTTGTGAATGCTATGGGCACTCAGGATAAAACACTTTATCTCACTTGTACACCATCTGTGATAATTAATTTAAAAAATAATTATAGGTTGGAAAACTCCTCATCTTTCTATCTTGCAAAAGTCTGAGAGAGCAGGAGTCTGATGGAAATAATCATCAAGATGATGAGAAGATTTGCAAGTTTACCTAAGCATGACAAGACCTGAGCAGGTGAGGGATGAAGAGGGAGCAGCAGAGGTAGAAAAACAGAAAAACAACTTGCAAGCTACATTCTCTAACATGTGCCAAATGGAAACAAAAAAAACCCCACATTTTTAAGTGATCACACTGATAAGACTCAGAACTAGAAATACAGCAGAAAAGTATCCCTGCAGGAAAATCAACACATGCAGTGGTAACTGGCTGAATCTGTCAGAAATAGAACTAAAAGCTAAGACTTCAAATGGAGAAAGAGTAACACATGGCTACAAAATCATTGCACGAGTGGCTGCAGTATCGCATCTGACTCATAATGTATTTTACACAACACAGAAAATCTAACTGTAGCCACTCTGCTCATCCTTCCTTTCTAAGTAAACACACAAAAAAATCAGATTTTAACACTGTCAGTTTTGAAAATCTAATTACTTCTAACAGAAAAATTCCCAAGTGTAGGCTCAGTTACACTGGCATAAAAGTGCTTAAACCTACATCAGATGTATCAACAGAAGCATGTTATTCTAACTACATCTACACTAATGAAATTGGAGCAAGTTAACTTGATGGGCTTCCAAACTGAGTCAAATTGGTTGAAAAGCTGTGGGGAGATGGAGCCTGAGAAAACAGAAACAACAAAGCTACAGCAACATTGGTATGACATCAGCCGATGACTCAGACTTTTCACATGAAGGCTTTACCCTGGGATATGTCACAAAGACAGCCCTACAGGCCAGCATCTCAGACTTTTTTAAGGGAGAGAAGAAGAGAGACCAGCTTCAGGAGAATACACAGCTGAAGGAAAGAGGGGAACTAGTTGTACAAAATCCTTGTACCTCATATGACTGAAGAAAAACAGAACAAACTTCCCCTTCGAGAAATTTATCCAATAAAAACTCTTAATACAAATGAAAAGGACACTATCAGATATGACACAGTATCATATGCATGACTGAGCAAGGGGCACATCTTGATCTCATATCCCATTGTGCAGTTTCACACGCAGAAAGGTCTTGCAAACCTGCAGAATCTCCTGTTCTGCTTCTTCAGCTGAATTGCATCCAACATCATAGAAGCATTTACTGCAGACACCTACAATGTCTGTAAGCCATGCATTTGAGATCTGGGGAAGCACCACTGATAGCTACTGCTGCAAATCTACTGGATAAGGCTAATGTCAAACAATGGAAAACATGGTAAAGTAGCACGTGGCACAGTGCTGTCACATTAGGAACCTGTACACTGTCCTTCGGGGCACATTAGACACAGACCTGAATAAGTATTACCTCCAGTCCAGTCTTTTGCCTAGTCAACAGTTACATAACTTATTTTTCCTAAACAATGAAATTCATCCTTGTTCTCTGTTGTCACATTTCCATAAAGCTTCTGCTTGGTCCTACAAAATCGAGGATCACTGGTGGCACTTTTTTAATACCCTGAGGCGGATGCAACTTTGCAATGGCAATGTCTAGCCTATGAAAAATAACCATTATCAGGAATAAACTGGAGAGGAACAGGAGTTCACGCAGAGATCTTTATTCCTTTGCTTTATTTCAGTCTCCAGATTATTTATTTTTCAGAGACAAACAGTGACAATTTTCCTAGAAAACTACTGTTTCCCAGAAAGGCTACCCCAGAATACAGACCACCTTTCTCACCTCCCAAGAAATAGTGACTGTATAAGAGGTTTCTGAATGTCCTCATCCATTCTCAGAGTTCCAAAGAAGAAAATACATAATTTTTCATAGATCAGACTGCCTCCAAAGTATATATTAAGGCATATACACTCTTATTAATGGCCTTTAAGTACACAAGCAATCTCACACCACTCCATGGCTGAGCCCTTCAGCTCTGTGAATATGAAATACAACATCAGTATAATTTCATAGCTTGGAAAACAACAAATAGTTTGAAAGCAAGTCATCTCTTCCCAGTCTGAACTGTCCTTTAGTTTTCATACCTATTCTATTACCATGTGCAGATATTTCCTTTACCTTAGGTGTACTTCATAAGCATCAGGCTTCTCAACATATACTCTACAATTTATATACTTTTTTCCTCCCACCTCTTCTTGATGACCATTTCTATCCATCTCCATTATAACATAACCCCATACACACATAAACATTGACAAATTTCACCTTTACTGTCAAGGCTGATCACTAAATCTTGATGTGTTCACTGCACTCGTCAGTGGGGCTCTGTCATGTGTCACTCTCTTGGAAAGGATGGAATCAGTCAAAACCCCCCACCTCAGCTCCTGCATTTCACATGCTTATTATGTTCTTGACTACTTCCAGGTACTGTACCAGGTAAGGAATACACTGCCTATGGCAAACAGTGATATGTACACAGTTCTGAGTCTCACCAAGTCAGTTAACCAATGGAACCAAGCAAGAGCAATAATTCAAACAGCTTGAAGGAGCTACATTGGTATTGGAGACAGAAGCCACGTAAAAGACCCACAAAAACTGTTCCAATATCTCTGACAGCAAAGTCCAGCTAGTGATGTTCACTTAATCCACGCCTAAGCCCCTCTTAATAAGGAAAGAGATGAGGACTCACTTGATAGGTGCCATTACAGGATCATCTGCCCAGCCTCCTTGCCGGCGTGGCGGTTTAGGTGGTGGACCCTTTAATAAAGTGAAGAGACACATTACAGACAGCTCCAGTCAAGGCAAAGTCAAGCCAACTGAGACACCAGGTCTACACATACTAATGTAACACTACAGATAGTGTTTAAAATGCTGTTTATTAATAAAATGAAAGGAGAACATATATTACAGGACAGGTTTTTAAGCATCTCTGTAAGCAGAAGTTGTATCACTCTAATCAGGATCTAGACAAATTTCAGGTCTGTGTGCCTTTGACTTGTCCAGGACACACAGGACCGTAGCAGACTGATCCACAGAGGATGTGCTCTCATGGCAAAACAGGGTTCACTAGGAACTTGTTCATTACTGTTGCCCACACAGCAGTGGGAGGTATTATGTTACATCTTTCCTAGGGTACAAGACAGCATGCTTTAGACATCTTGTTCTAGATGAGGAATTGTTCCTAAAAGGTATGCTTTTGTCCACTGCCTGGAATAGGAGAATAGATGCCAAGTTCAAATACAGTGAGCCACACCAAACACTTCCAAAGTTAGTTAGGATGAATCCCACCCCTGCCACCACTGAAATCTAAAGGGGAAGTTCATCTGGAGCTTAAAGACACTCCCTGCTATTTTCTTGCATTGTCTTGTGTGGCACTCTGCCATATGGCAAGAGAAAACAGGAATTCAGCTTGGGGCTTAGGATGGGAATTTTCAAATGGGGCCACGAATTCCCACTATGTGGGAGCTGCCCGTTGTCTTTACAGTTTTGGATTCAATACCCTCAGCCTGAGGCACCTTGTGCAGCAGTGACTTGTGTTCTGCATGACACGCAGTGGTGGAAGCAGAGAGGCAAGGTGAGCCCAGTTTATATAGCTCCCAATTGATGGTGCCCAATGATCAAAGATAGAATACAGGGGATGGTGAAGGGACCATCATGAGAAAGGATGATTGGGTAAAAGTTGCTGAAAACAGGGAAAAGATGATAACAGCAAAGGAATGGTAAGGGGACAGGTGGCTCCCACAGCTTTTATTAAGAAAGTGAATGAGTGGGATGACTCCTGAGGATTTTAGACTTCAGAGACAATCCTGCATGTCTGGTGGGGTCAACCCTGAGTCCAAGCAAATCACCTCTCGCCACACATGAGGAGGGGGTTGAGCTAGCTCCTGATGGTAGGGGTCTCCCATGTTTATTTCTTGAAGTAGAAGCATTGTTTGTGAGTGTGGGAAATTAGGAGACCCTGCCAGGGGCAGCCACTGCCTGCTGCAGGGAGGGAGCATGACCCTGCATAGCTCCCTGATAGGAGCAAAAATAGTCATCTTCCAAAAATAAACAGGGAGCAGGAATGAGGCAGGAGCTGCAGTCCCAAAATACCAACTTTCTTCAGCAAAGGGAGCACAGGAGGGCAGAGGGACAGACAGGGAGCGTGAAATGCAGGAAACAGCCTCCTTATATGGGCTCATCCGTAGGGGACAGAGCTCAGTCGACTGGAATGACCATGTCACAGAATGTGAAGCCTTCAGGGGCCCAAGTGAATGGAGTTTTCTGATCTTTAAATGATTCCCCCAGATTCTTAAGATGCCAAACCAGAGAAGAGGCTACAGTGCCAAAAAAGGAGCATTTTGAATTCAGTTGATCTGGACACACCCAGAGCCCAGGAAAAAGGGGGAAAACACACCACATATGGGTGTGCATGCCACATAAACATCCCTATTCCCATTACACACACCCTTACCTTAAAAACACACTCCCTCCCACGCAGACCCTTCCTGTACAAACAACCCCTCTCCCCTCACGCTATCCCTCCGATAGCCAGCAAGCCATGTTTCCAACACACAGCCTCACAACTCCTCACAAAGGTGCACCAAAGAACCTGGGCCATAAAGCTGAGGGAAAATGCAGCATTTCCAGGGCATTTGAATGCACTTACATTAATTTCCTCATCATCAAAACTAGCCTTAAGATCAAAGATATCTCAAGTGGGGCACACCAGATCAGAGGGTGATGAGAATGACTGCTCCAGCCTTTGCACAGGGCATGGCTCCATGGCATCTAGGGGTTTGATTCCAAGTCTTGCCAACGTTTTAACGTGTTCCCATTGATCATACACACCAGGCAACCCTGAATGTCTGTCAGGCCCTGACAAACACCTCACACAGGTCTTTTATTCCTCTTGCAATAAATCAGGCAATTCTTTCTGAATTGCCTACAGGAGCACAAGCAACAGGAAAGGCAATGTTAACTGTCAGCTGAGGATAAATAGCTTTTCTTTGTTAGTTGCCTGGAAAGTGCTGTAATAAGGTCACATGCCACATGCACTTTTGTCAAGTAAATAAACTTACCTTCATATACTTTCACGTTTCCAAAACCTCAGTATAATTTACAATTGAGAATGCAATGTTGTGCATTGCCATAATATGGTGACAAGTAGGGACTCTGCAGCTGCAATCAAGAGCTTGAAGCAGAAAGTGGGACAAATGTCAACCCCTGAGAGACCAGAGCACCTGAACACCTGTTTGGTGAAAAAAAACTGGGGAATTTAAATGATCAGAACTTGTTGGTACCTACTGTAATACCCTAGGCAAGATTTTTATGTATGTTCCCAAATGCAAAGCTGAGCTATACACCCAAACAGTTTGGTGTTCGAAATATTGAGATTCCACTGACTCCTGACAACAGCGTTCTCTCCCAGCTCTTGCTGCTCAGTCTCTATCATGGCATTAATTAATCACTTTCTTTTTGTGGTTTGCCTTTATACTTCAGCTTTTATCAGTTATTTCTCTTCAGGAGATTTCCTGTACTTTAGTTTCAGCAGACTGTCCCCTTTTTCAAGGAAAATTGCCATGGTTTGAGTTTTTTTGTTTTGTTTTTTTCCTCAGAAACTCAGTTCACCATTTTTGTGATGGCACTTTTCCAGTATTTCTCAGGCCACCCTCCTTACCAACACTTTCATGCTACCTCCATAATCAGTGTTTTATCTCTCCCTTTGAAAAATGACTGGCCTGAATTCCATCTCTCCTGCATTAAAGCAGAAACTCTACCTTCTTCTTTATCTGTAGTCAGGACCTTTCTTATCAGACAAATGCAGAATTCTAATTTGGCTTCTTCATTAAGGCAGAAATTTCCAGGTTACTTGTCAGATCACGTCTGAAGTTTTAAAGGTGCCAGTTGGATGCTGCTTCCCTCATGGAAGCAGCTATCCTGTATGTCTCTGGATCCCGAAGGTCCAACAAAGTTTCTTTCAGGACCTACCACAACAGAGACAGATTATGGACATGTTGGGTCCCTCAGATTCTCAGGTGGGTCTGGAAATATGGATTAATTTACTTTCATCAACATGAAACTCCTTTGAAACACTGAGCATTCTGTGCAGGGATGCAGGGACTCAAATGACATTGACAGCGTGTAACAGAGGACACACAATTTTTCTATCATGTAATACATCTCTTAAAATCTATAGGATCTATGTTTTCCCAATATACAAACACTGAGAGATTATATATGGATGTAGGTGTCTTGTTTTTATCCAGTATTGACCATGGAGTGGAAAGAAAGAAGTATGGCCAGTCTCAAGGTTCCTCCTCTCCAGCAAGATGCCTGAGGCTCCTCTGACTCAAGAAAGGCAAACCTCAACAAACAGGTCTGATGAATTAGTTTTGACTGCTGCCAATTAAGAAACTGTAAGTCAAATAGCCCCACTGCTTCCAAGCAGCCACCTAACACAATCTATACTGATCTCAGAGCACATATGATAACAAAAAGGGATCAATTCCCAGACCTATGCAAGCCTGGGTTTTTTGCAAAGAACAGCCCATCTCTGCTAGCTCTCTTTATCGTGTCCACAGATGGTTCAAATAGTGTATCTGATTTTAATTAATACCCTCCAAGGACTTCTGCATGTCTTTCATACCTGGTAGAAAATACTGGATTTCCATTTCATCCACAAACTGACCTTCTTCATGATCACTGGCTTTCCTTTACTAGAGAAAGTGCTCTTGAGCCAGGAAAAGTGCTTGAGGGGAACTTCAAATATTCTCTGTCATCTATCAGAGCAGGTAAAGGAGCAGCTCATATTGTTAAAAAGCTATCAAGAACTTCTCCCCTAAAACAGTGGTCAGCTATCTAATCAGCTCACACGTGCACCTGCTAGGAAATCTGTCACCTCTCTGGCATTTGGCATCTTGACCTGTCTCAGGAGTTACTGCTCTCTCCTGCATGAAAACAGTGAATCAGTACACAACAATTTGATTTTCTGAGCAAGTGGTCACCAGGTAGAATCCTCTCACAACCCACAGTTACAGGGAAGTGACCCTCCAGCCTTTCTAGGCATGAACATCACTCAAACAGTTTGATAATACCTTGTGCTACATACTGTCAGACATATCCCCATCCACCTCCACCCTTCCTACTGTTCTTCTGTTGCCTTCAAGTGGGTCCAGGAGCACTCAAAGCATGAAATATATGTATGGAAAAGGAAAAGCTTTTATTGAATTTTTTTTTTATGAGATTGTCCCTAATCCACATCAAGGTTGCCAAGCAGGGAGGATACTACTAGAAAGGCTGGGAAACATGGCTGACTAGAAAAGCTATTTCAGAAGATGTCATCAAAAAGCTACAAGATAAGCTCAGAAAGCTGAAAATAACTGCCCTGCTGGCCAGCCACTTGGGGTGCACAGGGCACAGGCAGTGCAAGGCCTTGGGGAGCTCCAGGCCATGCACTGCTGGGGCTCACACTGGGGAAGTTGGCCTAATTAGGGAACAAAAGTTCAGCTGCATTTTTGAGATTCCTCCTGGAGAATCTGGCCAATTTCCAGATGAGAGGTCCCCAGGAACAGGCTGGGAGTCCAGCATTTCTACAAGTAACCAGAAGACCTCTGGAAAAAAACCCCATGCAATCCCTGTATAATGTAAACAGGTAAAAAACCCAGTGCTCCCTTGGATGCTGGTTCCCTTTAGTGGAGGGTGTTTATTAGCACAATGCAAGAATCCAAACAGATGACAGAAACTCTGGGACCTGGAGGGACAAATGTAGCTCAGGACTAACAAGCAAATGGGAGGGCATTCACAATGTGCAACAGCTACAGGAAATTTTGCCTCAGAAAACACTCCCAGGTTCTCAGAAATGTCAATTGCTTCAAGAGCTATCTACTGCCAGTCCACCCTACTCCCAGTTGCATGCCTAAGGCAGCAAACTCCTGGCAGTGTTCAGTACACAAAATGCAGCTAGCCCCTGGTGAAGGCTCTTCTACAAGCTGAAGATCACAGGGGAAAACAGGATGCTAGAGAAAAACAATGCAGTGAGACTGTAAGGTCTTTGGGAATGGGAAACTTCTGTTCCAGCCACACACCAACACTCTCTAGATCTTACTGCAATGCAAACTGTAGATACAGAAGTGGCTATAAGTGACTGCATTACAATTGTAACTTCTCAGGTCATGAACTCTCTGAACTAGAATGGCAGGACAGTGCCTAGACCACTGTGATTATTTTTAAACAAATAAGGTCCCCCAATAAGCGCCCATCTGAGTGCAGCCAGCGCTGGGCTCCTCGGTCACACGTTAAGTTTCAGGGAACATGGGCAAGAGCACTTGGGGGGTAGCTGCTGTGCAGATCCAGACTAGACCAGACAGTGGAATGAGTTTGGAGCTGGGTGCCAACCACTGTGCAAGGTTAAGAACTGGGTCAGGAAAATACCGCTCTGATTAAAGGCCCTGATCATATCAAGCCCCAGGCCATGTCTACACCACAGGTGCAGACATACCTACAATCAGGATTCATGTGAGTCAGCTCAAGTCTGGAAATGGTCTTGTTTTGGGTACTTCTGGTAACCAAGTTGGTACCTCCCCAAGTAGAGGGCAGGTTGCTTCTCACCAGGGGATCTCTGCATCACTCTGCACTATATGTTTGGATGCAAATACACTCACTCGATCAATCCCACGGAACTGGGTAACCTAACACCATAAGAACACAAATAGCTTTATATTTCAGATACTTCATTTTTTTTGATAGCTATTCTTCCAAAAACCATTGACTGAAATCAATTGTTCCTGCTATGTTGCCTTAAACTATAAAGCAACAGCCCAATTTTTCTACCTAAATGTTTTAAAAGCACTGGCAACTAGAACTACAGGACTTCATTGCCCCCACTGGAAATGTCGCATCTTCAAATCCTCTTTCCAACTGCTGCCTTAAAGCATGTCATCACTCAAAACACTGAGTGAAACAGAGCCACAGAGGTCAGCATCCACCTATATAAGAGTCAGAAATCAAGTGCTGTCCCTGTTTTAGTCCATGAAGGACCTTGAGACTATCTATGGCATGTCTGTCAAAGCAGAGACAGAGAATGAGGTCCCAGCTGAACTCATTGGGACTGGAACATAGGTCTTCCCACCCAAATGTTGTTGCTTTCAGTTAGAAAGTCCTTCCCTGTGGCACCAAAATCCTTTTGGTTCCATCTGCAAAGCAGAGCAGCTTCAGAAGAAAGGACTGAAAGCCTTCTCTGACCCAGAACAGTTCATAGCTTTGTCATTATATTCTCTATGGAGGTGGGAAATATTACTTGATACAACTTTCTCAGAGGAGGAAGAGGACAATAAAATCAGTGTTTTCCAGTTTAGAAAGGAAATAGCAGGTTTAATCTTTATGTGTAAAGTGTGCTGTTTCAACATCTAAATGAACACTTCAATCCCTGGAAGTCCCTGAAGTCAAGGAAAAGCCCTACTCCACTTCTGAAGGCTACACAAAACACAGGATGGGGATCAGGATCACCCACTGGTAGTGCAGGAACGTGCTCCCAGAACTCTCAGAATGGGGCCAGAACTCGACAGAGGAACAGTTTCAGACACAGTGCAGTTTCCAGCTACTCTTTAACACCCTAACAGATCCACCAGCCCATCCTGAGATTACCTACATATTATGCAGGCACCCAATAAAAGCTATGGATTTTGCTAATGAAGATAAGGCATCTAAACCTGTGGATATGTGTTCAGGGAATCTGCATAAAGCTCTAGCCCTCCTTTCGCACAGGGACTAAAGGAAACTAGGGGAGAGACTTCTACAAGGCCCCAGAGCAAATCCATGGCAAAGCCAGGAAAAGAACCCAGCAAAATCTTGGCTCACAGCCATGTTCATACTCCTCATGCCTATTCTGCCTCTGCAAATTAACTGAAATATTAGGATACACCCTGTATTATACCATTGATCAGCCTTACAGGTTTTGGCTAAGTGTCCCAGGCAGCCTTGGAAGGTGCAGACAAATGAGTGATTCAATTGCAAAAATTCAGATCCAAGATGAAAGGTATGCCAGGGGATGCAAAACAAGTTTCAGAGCAGGCAGAAAGCCGGAGGGCAGAACTTCAGCAGGTACGTTCACATCAACAGCCCAGAAGCGGCTGTTTGTTGGTATCCACGCAGCCACAAAGTTATCTTCAGTACAGCAAAAGGAAAGGGACAAAATCCAGGAAGAGTTCAGATTGTAACACTCAGCATAGCCCAAAGGGAGTTCAGAGAAGGGTTATATGAGCCATCGGGGGGACGAAGGAGCCAACTTCGGACAAATGATTCAAGAAGCCAAGTATTTCAGCTTGGCCGGGCAATGACTAAGGGAGGGATATATTGCAACAAGATTTGGATCATACTTTATAATATAAAGTTCCACTAACAATTGGTTTGGAAGAGACTTACAATACAATTAACAGAAGTTTGTAAGCATATAGTATTGTAAATTAGAAGCAGCTTACTGATCAGTCAGATTTCTCAACACTCATTTAACTATTTTATACCTTTTACAGGCTTTTACAAATGGAAAACTACTTAACGTATGACTGTGATGCTTAAGAGCATAAGCTTGAATAAAGGACACAGGAATTATCCAAACAAGAGGGGTTTCAAAGCAGGGATCTCTCCATACTAAGGAAAATCTCCTTGCCAGGCACCATTGCATAACACCCCTGAAGCAACAACAATTGCTCATGTGGAAGAGTCACATCAGTTTAGTTATTTTAATGAAATTTAGCAGCCAGGAGCAAGAAGGTGCCTGTGGCATGTGACCAGTCAGCATTCAACAGCAGACTTTGGGAATCAATGACTTAGGGCACTGTATGGAGGTGGAATTAGTTCCAGTGAAATGACTGTAAGGACTGGTTCCAGTGAGGGGGGGAGGAGATTGTATCAATTATCAGGAAAAATTTCTATTAGGCAACCAGTCCCCAAAACTATACCCATCAGTGGGAGGTCTCTTTGCCTGATAAATGGAAAAGTGCTCTGGGCATAGTCCTGAACCATCCATTACTGCCAAATAAACCCAGTGGGTATTTCCTATAATATCATCTCTTACACTACCATGAGAAAACTGAGCTAATTTGAATAGTCTTGACTCCTTGTGATGAGTATACCCTTCTGAGGCCAGAATTAATGAGATGGGTGATACGGGTTTCTTTTCTGAGCTTTAAATTTCACAAATGAATCTACTATGCTATCCATACTGAGGTGGTGCTTCAGCAGGAAGAATTAAAGAGTACAGAAGAAGGTGCTTTAATTGTCTAACATATACAGAGAGCAACTCAAGGCAGGAAAAATTAGGCAACACCCATTCCACAGTTATAAAGAGTGCAAGGCCCAAAGACTTTAACAGAAACAGGTAGAAGTTCTCAGGTTATTCTGAACAGCGTCATCCTGGCTTCTAATGCCTAATGAATGCTGAGTGTATTTTAGCTTTGCTGCAGGATGAGAAAGGGTATGTGTATTCCTTCTCCACGTATAACAGGAGCCTGGTAAGAAGCATTATGACATCCTATGAACTACACACATTGGCATTCCAGAGCTGGCACAATACAAAGACTCATAGAAAATACAAAGGCACACATCCTTGTTACTACTGGCTGGCCTTCTCCCCTAGGACACCAGCAAGACTTCATCATCCCTGAAGACAAGTTTTCATGTTATGGGAGCGAGCTAACCATACTGGACAGCAATCTAGGCTCAGTCAGATTTTGTATTCTATTAAATAATTGCTGTCTTGACTTTTAAATGAGAATAGAACATCTTTACAGTAGCCACATATACATCTGTGACCTCAAAAGAAGATGCAGCAGCTGATAAAAGTAGCTGTTACAAAGATAATTAAAAACCTGTCAGCAACAGGAAAAGAGGATGCAGGAAAGGCACTGCATCTGAGGCAAACTTTGTCTCATTCTCCAATACTAGAGTACCTTTTTAAGGTAGACTCCAGACACATATTAGGTTAGTCCTACTAGTCCCTTTCAGAGAAGCCAGCATCTACCTAGAAAGCCTCTGGTCTTACGTGGTCAACCTTTTCCTCAGCGTCATCATCCTACAAGGATCAGGAGGGAAAAAGAAAGAAAGAAGTTAAAAGGAAGCACTATGGAAGCCTGCATAAAATAGCTTGAAGAACGACATTTCTGGCTGTCCTGCAGCACATGCTTTGCCACCTTATTCACTTGAACAAAGCACAAAATTGATCCCATCATTGTACGATTTTATATCCAGTCATTTATGCATAAACCAACTGATGATACTTAAAGCAGGAATGTTTGACTGCAATGGCAGGAAAGTCTGACAATAGCAGACCTTGAAAAGAAACATGAGCAAGAAGAGAACAGACTTAGTTCATTCTCCCTATAGAATGAAAAAGCCCAGATTATTCAAGTGTGTAGGATGCCTGAAAGATTTGTATGGATAGTCACTGCAGCCATGCCAGAGATCAGAAATCATGCTGGACCAGCCATACCAGGGGTTATATAGTGTAGTAGGCTGCAGCCTTTTTTAGGAGTTACTGTTTCTCAAGACAACCTCAGATCCTCGCCTGGGAGCAGGAGCTGTAGCAGTCAGCATAAGACAGGCATAGCTGACAACAGTGTTCGCTTTAGCAGATGCTCTTTAGCTAACACTGTAGTATAGGGGAGTAGCTTGGTTGTGGGGTAGATGAATAACTCAAGGAAAGCAGCCTGTTAATCACTGCGAAAGCTGCAAACTGGTTGAGAACCTTTTAGATGAGCAGACTGTCAGCACCACCAGTGGCAAAAACCGCTGTTGTCAAGACACCAAATGCAAGGAGGCAATTAACAACCAGGTAAGCTCTATGCTATTCTAGAAATCACAGTGTTCAGAATCACCTAGGGAGAGAATCTAGGGTATCCTAGACTGACCTATGACCCTGCACCAGGTGTATGCATAGGACAGCTGGTAAAACTCCACTAACCCACCTGACTCTTCTTCTGGACTGCATCATCTCTCCTGTGGAACACAGAAGCCATGTGATTCATAACTTGCATATATCTCTGATTAAAGTGGTTTGGTATATGAGTTCACTTACTGTCTGTCATCTGCTCTCATGGTCTTACTACGACAAGAGCACAGGGAGGCTACATGCAGGTTAGGACAGCTGGAGTACAAAAGTATCCATATCAATGAGCAGCACAAATGAGGTCAGATTTGCCCAACTGCTAAAAATCTGTTGGAAGTGTGTATTTGTCAGCCAGGGACTCACTTGATCCCACATCCAAAAGCAGAAAGGCTTCTGTGGGGCCCAACATGACCTAAGCTTCTCTGGGTGTACAGAACCCGAGTGGTCTAAGACTTACACTAGCACAGAAAATCCAGCTGGTCAACACATGTTGTTAAAGCATTTAAATAACTACTTCTTTGAGCAATCCTCCACGTGGATTTCACTCTCAGCAATTCATTTTTTTTATTGTTTATTCATTTGGGTTAGATAATGGAATCCTATTTAAAAGATGCCTGGATGTCAGCCTAAAGAATCACTGCCAGGAGTGTTTGTAAACTGAGTGGTGGGAGTCCAGATAGCTGCTTTGTAAAATTCACCTGTGGGAATATCCTTGCAATGTACAGTGGAGATGGCCCAAGCTTTCATCTGTCTACGTGAAAGTACTCTGATTAAGGTATTTTTTACAGCACAGAAATGCTCACTTTTTAACTATCACCCAAGGAACACAGCTACATAGGCAAGCTCACAAATGCCAGGTAGGATAACAAGAGAAAAGCATACTTTCAGAATTGAAAGTACAGAGCCTTTTCCCAGCTGTGGTGAAACATGGAGAAGAGAAACAGCAGGGAACTTGATTTTTGGGAAAATCCTGATTTAAAGTGATCTTGTCCTACATGTGTGTAGATACTATCAACATAGTCTGGAAAATCCTCATTCTGGAGGCTGACATATTGCATATTAAGGTAGCCTCTACTCAAAGGATCTACCAAATGCCATCAGACACACACTGGAAAAATCATATTGAGGTTGTAAGAGTAGAAATCAGGGAACTCTTGAACAAGGTCCCAAGGGAATCCCATCACCACAGGATGAAAACAGACTGTGGAAACAAGATAATATTACAATATTTCTGCATACAGATTTCTTATAGAACACCAAATAGTTCACTCTTGATGAGATAACACAAAAGTCTGCCGATACATTTTTAAAAAAGGCTTTTCCACTCAGCTTTCCAAATCAATCTCATTGAGAGCTCCAAACCTGGCCAAACATTGTCTTCTGGTAGATGCCATCAAGCATTCAGGCTTTTGGGTGCAGTGATGTTAGAGCCAGGAAATAGGTTTGACTTTCATTCTACAGAAGTGTCCAGAAGTCCTGTTAGGATGGGCTACCAAAGATCTTCAACAGATTTCATTATATGATCTGTCCCTCCCATTATAAAAATAACTTGGTCAGCTCGAGTCTCTCCCATTTTGTCAGAAACTTGATAGCATCAGAATGAGTAAATGTAACACATCAAGCCACGGGATGGGTAAGGCCTCTATCCCTCTGAAAACAAATGTTTGAAATGTGGAGTTCTGGCATGTAGCTAGCAGATTTATCTCTAGGAATTCCCACTTAGAGCATATTCCCCTGGGTGCGCAAGAAGTGCCTGCCAATTTGCCAAGGAGCTCTGAAGGCAAGGTACATGCACAGCCTTTGCTGCAGGAGGATGCATCAATTACAGCAAATAATCGTGTTCCTTCTTGCCTCGAAAAATAATACATAGCAGCAGCGTTGTTAGTACTTGTACTTCTGAAAAGGCAGGAATGCTCTGCATGTCAGATGGCAAACTGTGAGCCTTGTGACCTTTTGTGAGCCCCTTGAGGAGACAGAGGTCTATATTTGAAGATAATGCAGGTACTTCCACACAGGAATGGGAATTATCAAATAGAGACCCGGGCAGAGGAATTACAGGTTTGCTGCTGTAGTTAAGAATATTGTGGGAGATATATACACATAACAGGCGCTGAAAAGATACTGAGATATCAGACTGTTTTCACAGAGCTTAAGGGAAGTATATTAGGCTACAAGGCACAAGACATTGCAGTTATGCCCTAGGGAAGGGAGTTTTAACACCACATTTGTGAGCAAAGGCACATAGTTTGGAGTCTCTTTTGGAAGGGGGAGGCCAGGTCAAGGAGAGATCAGCAGTAACCTGATAAGATCTATGCTCCAAGTCAGATGATTTGCCTATTGACTTCAAAACAAAGATCCTTTTAATTACATTAATTGTTCTCCCTCAAAGTGAATTTCCTTGTAATAAGCCCAAATGTTGAAACATGGATAAACAGGCACTTTTTGCATCCTTCAAGCAAGCTGCTCTGCCTGGAAAAGACTTTCTGGATATTTTTCAGTGTCATGAAAAGACCAGAACAATAGCACAAATGGTACGTTCATACCAGAAATTTGAGCTGGGTGGAAACTGAGTGGATTGGCATGGACTTAAAATAGGAAGAGTCAAAGTAAATTAAGCCAGTTTTAAAACTCTGAGGAACCTCTGAAGGTAGAATCACCATCCTGAATGTGAAACTGCATATGAAATTGTGAATATGGCAAAGGTTTAAGACAAACTCCTTTGTCTTCAAAATCAGTAATAAGAATAAAACCTCTTACGCTGAAATTAATTACATGAGGCCTACTCCACTAGTGCCAGTTCCAGAAAAAAAACCGGAAAGGATTGGTTTTTATTTGCATTTCTTTTGGGAAGATTCCTTCAAAAGGTTTCAAGATGGCCAGATGGCTGAGACATCCATTGTAACAGCTGACCCCACCACTTAACAGCAAGCCAAGGCCAAGCTTCCAAAAAAGTAAAAGGTGATTTCCAATCTAGGGTGAAGGAAAAAACAATATTAGTTCTATTAAATGCTCACTTTGATATCAAATATGGTCATGTATGAAAAGCCTCCAATTCCTCAGAAAAGGAAAAGCTGTGGATTATTTATAGTGGATTTTGTCTCTCCTCCAGTAGCTCCGAGGTTTTCAATTAACAGAAACATTTAGCAACAAAGACCTGTCTGAAGAGAAACTATTGACACAAACGATTCTTCCTGGTGGTTCAGATCCAGTAATAACATATTTGAAAGTTGTAAGGCGTGGAAGGCCTCACCCTTCTGCTGCTGAAAAACTCACTGCTTTCAAACAGAGCACTGTAACTATTTCTTAATCCTTTTCAGGGGTGCCCAAGGACTGGAGTACCTATGATCTCTTCCCAGCTAAATGGCTGTGATGCGACACACCAAGCACAACTGCAGTAACTTCCAGTCAACCAGCTGTATCCTTACATAACACCCCAGTCTCTTTCAAACCAGGGAATCAGCCTATAAACTAGGACGGCCAGTTCCAGTAAGAGAACAATCTGACAGTGAGCCACCCTAATCTGGAGGCCAACCAATGATTACACCCCCTTAAACGACCATCTGGTTTCTTTAAGACTGTTTTTACCTATGAGGCCCATGGTTATTTCTATTTCCTAGAAATTACGCCTTCTCCATATTCCCTCACAGAATCCATCCTAAATGACTACAGCACACCTGAGGAGGGGAGAATGCGTAGGTGGGAGGTTCTCTATTATGTCTACTAAAAGAAAAGCACATACTTTCTCCAGAAAAAAAAGCCTGCTCTATGAGGCATTACTGTACACTAAGCCATTACAGTGTATTTTCAACAGCATTCCAGGGTCTCCAAGGAATTATTCCCCCCCAGCAAACCGTTTCAGCACAGATGGCTGGGACACAACTACTCAGTGTAATAGTAAAGTTTTGTCACAGCACAGAGGATCAGGGAGTAGCCAATCCCAAGACAGAAGGCCCCAGGGCTCTGAGCAGAGCAGCTTGAAGCACACTTAGAGCCAAGGTGGCCGGCAGGACAAAATGGGTTTGAAATTTAAAGAAGCCAAGAACATGTTATGCTGGAGACTATGACTGGCACTGCAAAAAGTTAAGGATCACCTCATTTAGACAGTTATCACTGTCATCACTAAGGTGGAACTCTCATGATACTCTAGTCCATCTGAAGATATCAGGGAGCAAAATGTCTATGTCATTTCTTGAGAAGTGCTCTTTCCAGCTGGAGAGGCCTGTGGAGAAGCCATGCTAACATCTGAGAGCAAACTTCCAGTAGAATTTGAGCATTCTGCAGCACTAAGCAAGAAAGTGAATAGAATCAGTTCAGATCTCCTATTTCTGGATACGAGAGGATGTTGCCTCACTCTCCTGAGAAAGAGGGGTTCCAGTCCCCCTTCTACCATTTGAAGATGTACTGATAGAGCAGATTCTGAACAACAGTTTTCCTCCAAAGAGAAGTGGGAACTGAGTTTGCACATTATTACCCACAAGACAAAGCCTCAAATGCTGCAAAGCTGGCTCCTAGAATGACCTTTTCAGCCTGTGCACGGAGGAAACAGAGCATCACTACACAAACTTTCTAGTGATCACATCAGATACTGTACGCTGGCTCTAGCAAAAGCAAAGCACAAAAGCATCTGTTTACCTGTACTGTCTTGCTTCCATAGATTGTGGCAAAATGGTCACAAAATAATGTGCCTGCTCATATTTTAATTCTGGAAATCAAAATATTGGGAAGATATGCATGCACAGGAGGGAAAAACTCCACGTCCTGTATGATACCACTCTCCATACTTCACACGAGAGACTGTAGCCCTAAATATGGTCCTGTGTGAAAACTACACATCCTGCAAAGGGCAACATCAGGAAAGGGACAGGGCAGTCACATGTGTCCCAACTCTAAGGACAAAAAACTTTAAAGGACAGAGCACACCATGCTGGAAAGGATCTCAAAAAAAAGATCTCCTCCGATGGAGACACCAGCAGGATAAATTACAGGTTCTTCTGACAGTACACCCACCTCTCCAAGAGAAGCAGACGGGGAATTCCTCCTGATGAGATTTTCATCTGCCAAGAGGTCCTGGCGGGCTCGACGGCCCATCTTTAGTATCTGGAGCGCAGGGGGAGATACGAAGGAGCGGAGGGCACATGGTTATTGATAAAAGCTGTTTCAGAGCAGGGGGAGAAGGCGAGACACGGCTCTGCCGTCGCGCCATGCCCCGCGGCGAGGCGCGGTGCCCTCACACGCGGTGCGAAGGCACCACAGCCGCAGGTGTTCACCCCGCCGCCGCCTCCTGGCCCAGCGCCGGTCGCTGCTCGGACCCACCGGCCGGCCCACGGCAGCCAGACCGGGCGGGCCGATTCCGGGGGCGGCCCACGCCGCCGCCCCGCCGAGTGCCCTCCCGGCCCCGCGCCCGTCCCGGACCGCCTAAAGGCCCTGCGGCCCCGCTCGGAGAGGCCGGGCCCCCCGGCCCGCTCACCCCGGCGACGCCGCCCCGCCGCGGCGCCTCCGCTCGCTCGGGCTCGGGCTCAGCCGCAGCCTCCATCCGCCGCCGCCGCCGGGGCTTCCGGCGCACAGCCCGCCCCGCCGCCCCGGCAACCGAGGCCCGGCAACCGCACCGCACTGCCCCGCCGGGAGCCCCGGGCAGCCACAGCAACATCCAGCGCCCTGGCAATCCCAGAACCTTGGCCTGGCCACCGGTGACAGCAGTGCTGCAATACGTCATGCAGGTACTCTGTTACCCGGGTTTAATCCCACGTGCAGTGGGGCAGGTCAGAAACAGCCTGCCACTCTGCCTTCTACAGCTTTTTGCCGTAGACACTTTTTAAGTTCCCACTAAGGCAAATAATCCCAGCCTTGTCTGTCTCCTCACAGAGACTTCTGCCAAATCTCCTGATCGCTTCTGATGCTCTTCCCAGTTCTCTCTGGCTCTTTAACACTGCTTTCCAGATGGGGCAGCCGGTCTCCAGAGCGCAAGTGGAGGCAGTCCCAAGGATCAAATATAAGCACAACGATCATTACACACGTGCCTCGTAAGCGTGAGTTGTGCAGAGATTTCCACTGAGCTGCATAAAACGTCCCCAATCTGTTTCTTGACTGGACAGATGTACAGATTAATAGATAAATAAATAAATAAATAAATAAATAAATAATAGAGCTGGTTTTAGCTCCACATGTTAAATAAACATTCAGTTTTCCAGTGCTTTGTTCATTTGCTTATATTTGTTCTGGTATCTCACATTCCTCAGAATCTTCAACCATCCTCATTAACCTAAATAATTGTCATTCATTTATTCTGCTGCTACAAGAAAGAACTGTGCCGCACCACAAACTACATTGTTAACACTTTGCCATGATGAAAACTGACTGTGTAACCCTAAACTTTTAAGCCTTCCAAGAAAACCTATTACTAAAGGCACCAGATCTCATTCCATACCTGCTTAGCTTTAGTAGCAGCTCATGGTTTGGCTGAGGAACTTTCAGAAGTCTAAATAAATTGTATCAAATAATTCTCTTTTTTCCATTTCTTACTGACATGTTCAAGTAGTTGTGCTGTGATGATCTAAGGATTAAGTGAAATAAGATTTGTGGGCAGAGGTAATAATTTTTTATTAGACCAACTGATATAGTGGAAAAAAACATACAAGAAGTGTTTCTGTGCCTGAAAGCTTGTGTGTTTTTTCCAGCTATATCAATTGGCCTAATAAAAGATATTATCTCTCTTTACAAACCTTGACATGTTTAAGGAATTCAGTAAGTGAGACATGATTTTCCTTTTCTGAAGCCAGGCTTGTTGGGCTTTATGAAATTATGATCTTCTAGATACCTTGTGCTTCTGTTTTAATTACAGATTCAAGTATTCATGAAGCATAGAGGGCAGTTTTCACCTAGCCCATGCTTCACCACCAGGGCCACGGGAATACGGCCCTGCATTTGCCAGTTCCCATCCACACCTACAAAGAGCTGCTGCAACAATGCAGCTACACAGATGCCAGGAGATAGAGGGGACTGTGGCCCTGGGGTTGCAGTAACCACTGCAAGATGTGCAAGTACAGGCATACACTTACAGCTGACCTTGATCAGAAAAACAGCATCCCAAGAGGAGCATGATAGCACCCAAAGCAATGTCTGCTAAAGCTGGAGGGTACCCCTGGGGTGGGATCCTTGGGTAGGAGTGCATCGCCAGCATTGTGGCCCCAAACAGATAGCTGGCAGGGTGTTCCTACTGGAGGCAGGGTAGAGACAGTACCAGGTGTCATCCTGGACAGACAGATCATGAAGCAGCAGGACCAGCAGGTTCACCTATTTGGAACTGCCCCCCCTCTCCAAGCTCCACCTCACAATTCCTCCGGGTCCCCATCCCAGACACCACCCCACCTCCACTTCCTAGCTCCCCTCAAGACACTTGCTGCCCACCCCAGGGACAGAAGTCTCAGGCCAATAGAAGAAGGGCAGAGTCCATGTGCAGGAAAGAAAACATTTAAGCACTTGGGGAATTGAGCCTTGCCTCAGAACTTTGACTTCTGACTTAAGAGATTCTCAATGGGAGAGAAGAGCAGATGCATAGAAAGAATGAAACCCAAAATCTGTCCTGCCTTGAGTCCCTCCAGACCCAATTTATTGAAATGCGGTTTGTCATCCACCCTGACATAGTTCTGCCTGCTTGGGGAGGGCAACAGGGAAAAAGGAGTTTTTATTCATTGTTTCATGTTGTGGCTCAAATGGATCTTGCTTGCTTTAAGCATTGGGGTCACCTTTTCTGAATAGTTTAATTCTCCTCTGCCCTATTGGTGCAACCACAGGCAGCATTTGACCTTGGGCCTAGAACAACTCCACTCAACCGAGAAGGAGCCAGGTAACAGGACAAATGTCTGGTGCTGCTGTGATTGCCCAAAGCCATTTTTTGTGCTTGCTTCCTGTCCAGTTCAGGTCTGTGGTGCCAGGGTTTCTCCTTCCCAGTGTACAGTTCCAGGTGTATTCTCAGGTCTCAGTCTGCCTTACTTGTTTGGTTTTGCCCTCACTATAAATCACACTGCTGCCACCCCCTCTCATCTGAACAGCAAGTAAGAACTACGCAAGCATTCCTTTCACAGACAAGTTCTCACATCTAAGCATGGACTCTCTCCATCTGGTTTCAACCCAAACTTGATCACACAGAATAGGACTAAGAGAGTCCCCCACTAGCACTGTTTACTGTTGATTACCCCTTGACTGGACAGATGTATGAATAGAGCTTGTGTCTGGTCCTCCTACCCATAAGAAAACCATGAGAGTCTGGGAAAGCAATCACACTTGAGCACTCCCATATGCTTCTGGTCCTAGACCACCTTTAGAGAGAGGGCACACGTGCAGTTAAAGCTGCAGCTATGGTGGAAAGCTGACATGGTAGCACAATGACCATCTTATTCAGAGTGGCCAAAGGTTTTGTTGAGTAGCTCCCTGGCAGCAGTAAGATTTATGGGATGCAGGGCAATTCCAGTAGCAACAAGTGACACAGTGCTGTGCCTTTCTTCCTCACCCAATCCTCACATCAGGCGGCCAGCCAGATTCCCGATTTTGACATGAGCCAAATCATTAAAAACAGTGAGCTTCCACTGAGAAGCAAAGCGCTCAGCAAAAACTGCTGCTGTAGCCTGCTCCACACTAGCAGCACACTGGCAGCTCCAAGCATCTCAGTTTGATTTCTCTGCAGTTTTTTCTCCATGCACTTTGAAATATTTACCTCATCTCTATGGGGTTTTGCAGGAGGGAAACAAATGCAAATATTCTGTTATTTCTGTGGGTTCCAGAACAAAATCTCCTAACAATGCAAAGCTCCAAACAAGAGGTTTCTCCTTCTGGAAGGTAGAAGGGGCTTTGACAGGCAGCAAAAGCCCAAGCATTTGCCTGTCTCGATCTCCGCGAGAACAGATGCTATTCGGGTTACATCAATCCCAGCTCAGATTGTCAAACCCCAACCAGAGCTGCCAAGTGTGAAATATTTCCTATGACACTCACACATTCAGTAGCCCTGTCAGGCTCTCCCTCAGCCTAGCTGGATTCCAGCATGTCCAAGATGTGCAACCTCTTAGTGACTGCTACTTGCAGCCACCAGTGTTGGTTCCAGTGAATGTCAGATCACAGAGATTCCACACCTCTCTCATCCCACAGAGCAACACCTGGAGCAGAAAGTGACTGGCCCAATACAGGAACCAGCACCACACCTACATCTGCTATTATTTCCAAGCAGTAAGTCCCCACTGTCAAGTTGTAACACAAAAATCTGATTTGAGCCATTAACAACATAAGCTTACATCTTGTACTATTGCATTTCATCCAGTTTCTACTGTGTCAGCCTTCAAATTTGCTTACACCAAGTCCTCCCCTGTATTGACAATGCCTCCCAATTTTAGATAAGCAGCCAATTTCATTAGCACATCTATTTTGGCTTGCCAAGATCATTAATAAAAACTGGGCCCAGGACCAGCCTCTAGGGAACTCTCTTAATTTCTTATAATTTCTGTACTTGTCTCCATCTTAACTAATAATTCACCATGCGGCACCGTAGTAAATGGATTGCTGAAGTCCAAAGCAATCAGTTCTACTGCATTTAGTGCAATCTCCAACCTAATGCAGGGCAGAGGAGGTTCCAGTGTGGAAAAGCATCCAAAATTCATTTCGGAAATGCCTAGGGAGCTCTAGAAACATCCATCCCAATCTACGTTAAAATATTCCATAGATTGTTAACGTCAGCACTCAGAATTTGCACCTTACTCCAAGTTGTGATTTGCCTGACATCATCTTAGATCTTATTACATCTTTGTCTGCTCCATCAAGGAGCTCAAATTCCTCTTCCCCAAGCAAAGCACAAGCAATCAGTGAGCACTCTTGTCTCCTCAGAGCTGCAGGGAATGGGCTCAGCAGGCATCCAGCACCCCCAGCTGCCCCATGGATTTCCTGTCCATCTCTTCCACACTCTGAGTGAGCCAATGGCCTCTGAGCTGGCAGTACTTTCCCTGCCCCAGGCCCCTGAACATGTAGGCAAGGGAAGGCTCCCTGCAGCTGTGCCTGGTGTTTCCAGCTGTGCTGGACACCACCGCTCCAGGCACAGGGGCCACATGCCCCTGGGGCCTACCTCTCCCAGAGCATGAAGATCCAGGACTTGCTTCCGCAGAGAGTTCTGCCCAGCTCCCACATCGTCCACAGCCCCACAGCAGCAGTCCCTGCCCCACTTTCCCAACACATCACCAGACCACTGGCAGTGCTTCGAGCGGCTCCCATGGTTGGGAAGGCACAAAGCTGCCACCTGGCCCCAGGAGCCTCGTTGGCTCAGGGGCTGCCCCTCTGCTGGCCCCAGGAGAAGCACTGGGGAGTGGGGCCGAGAGTCCCTGCTCACCTGGGGCAGGGTCCAAGCGAGGGCATAATGGCTCTCGCTCGCTCCACAGGGGCCGGGAACACCTCCCTGGTGTTGAGCGCAGCGGGCGCGGGCAGGGCACGGAGGAGGGAGGCCGGTGTGGCGGGTGGCCGTGGTGAGAACACGCCCCGGGAGAGGGGCCCGAATAGGCCCGAGTTATGGGTGGTGACCCCGGCTGGGGCCCGGTGCTTTGTCTCCCGCGTGTGGTCCTGGCCCCCTCCGAGGGCGGCGGGTGCCGCAGCAGCCCCTTCCCTTCAGGGAGGGCTGCCGTGAAAGGGACCCCGCAGGGCTCTCTGGCCACCTGCCTTCCAGGCCGCGGGGCATCGCCCTGACCCTGACCCTGCCCGCCACCGTCACTGTGCCCGCGGGGCCACGCACGGCCGCCAGCCCCGCCGCAGCCCCCCATCCGCAGCGCGGCGCCCGGGCCCCGGCGGCCGGCGCCTCCCTCCCTCCCTCCCCCGGAAAGAAACCACATCAGGAAAGTATTCGGGGTATTTTTAGCGGCTTTTAATGCGATTTCGCAGCTGGAAGCGGGAGGGGCCTCCCCGCGCCACCCGGACCACCGCGAAGGACCCGCCCGCGCCCCCCAGTAGGGGGCGCTCGCGCGCCGCCGCCGGGACGGTGCGGCGGCCACGTCGGAGGGCGCGCGGGGCCGCCCTGCGCGGAGGGGCCCGGGGCGCGCGGGGCCAGGCGGCCCCGGCGGCGCGAGGGGCGGCGGCGGGGCCGGGGGGGCGGCGGGGGCCTCGCGGCTGCCGGAGCCATTAGCGAGGGGCCGGCGCGGGCGAAGGCCGGGCTTGGAGCTCGCTTCCCCGCCCCGAGCCCCGTCCCGGGGACGTCATGGGAGGGAGGTATAAAATTTCAGCGGCGGTGCTGGGGGAGCGGCAGTGTGCGCGGTCGGTGCACGGCGGCCGGCGTAACCCGCGGGCGCAGCGGACGGCCCGGCAGCAGCGCTCCCGGCCGGGCGAGGGGGGCCGCGGTGCCGCGCTCCCGGACGGCGGGCGATGTAGGGCGCGAGGCCCGGCGGGGGCATGAATGGTGCAGCGAGAGGGGCGGGCGCGGCGCTCCCCCCGCGGCGGCGGGGCGGTGCGGGCCGCTGACACGTGCGGCGGCGCGGCGCGGCGGGGCGCCCCCGGCTCCGCGGGGCGCGGGGCGGCGCATGGGGAAGGAGCGCGGCTCGGCGAGGCACGGCGCCTGCCGCTTCTCCTTGCGGAGCGCTGCCAGCTCTTCCTGGAAGTCCTGAGTCGCGCACGGCGCAGTGAGTTCATGCACCTCCTCGCCAAGCCTCAGCCTGCGGGATTTGGGGAGGCTGCCGCCAGCACACCGCCCGGTCACCCGCGCTCTCTCGCCGCTGCCCGGGGGTCTCTACCGGGGGCCCCGGCCGCCGCCCCCTCGCACATGAAGATGTACGTGCAAAGGGCTCTGGTGCTGCTCTCCCTACTGAGCTTCGCCACCGTGAGCCTCTCGCTGTCCTCCTGCACCACCTTGGACCTGGATCACATCAAGAAGAAGAGGGTGGAGGCCATCCGGGGGCAAATCCTGAGCAAACTGCGGCTCACCAGCCCTCCGGAGACTGTGGGGCCAGCCCATGTGCCCTACCAGATCCTGGCCCTCTATAACAGCACTCGGGAGCTGCTGGAGGAGATGGAGGAGGAGAAGGAGGAGAGCTGCTCTCAGGACAACACCGAGTCCGAATACTATGCCAAAGAGATTCATAAATTTGACATGATCCAGGGCCTCCCCGAGCACAGTAAGTGCAGGGCTCCCCCCGTGCCGGCCGGGGTGCCGCGCCCGCGGGGCAGGCTGCCCGGGATACCGGGCGCGGAGGAGGGGCGGCCGGCCGGGCCTGAGGGGCGCCGGGCCCCCGTGGAAGGGGCCGCTTTCCCGGCAGGGCGGAGGCGGGCGGGGGGCGCGTCTCTGCCTGCCGGTGCGCTCGGGTGCGGGGGCGAGCGAGGCCGGGGCGGGGGGGAAGCCGCGGTGTGACGGCGGCGCTCGGACCACCGGCGGGACGGCACGGGGCTCGGGCGGCGGCGGTTGACGGGGTCCGGGATCAGCATCTGCCCATACTCCGGCCGGCAGCGGCGAGCGGAACCCGTACCCTGAAATCTGGACAAGGCGGGAGGGGAAGCCGTGAGGTGGGAAAGGCAGCAGGGGAGGAGGCAGCGCGGGTGTCGGGGTGAACGCTGCGCACCGGGCTGGGAGGAGGCGCAGGTCTGGTGTTTGGGTGACGAGCAGGTAGAGGAACTCCTCCTCGTTGAAGCTCCAGCGACTGCCGCAGAGAGATAGGCAACCTGTCCGGTTCGTGCAGCACCCGCGCCGGCAGCAGAGAAGGTGGAGAGGCACTTTGAAGAGACTGTGCTTGGAGGACACTGACGAGGATATTACTCCGCTAGTGTGAGGGTTCAGAGAGCGAGTAGAGAAACCGGGTGCTGAGCAGGTGTAAAGCAGGCTGCGATGTGAAAGGGATCCCCAGGAGAACATAGGCATTGGGGAAACACGGCAGATGTTGAGCAGGTGTGGAGCAGATGATGAGCAGGCCCAGATGTGGACACTAAACAGATTCAGGTGCAGAAGCTGAGCAGATGCAAAGAGAGACTGAGCAGACATGAACCCAAAACAGATTGCAGATGCTGAGCACATGTAGGCACAAGCAGTCATTTTGGTCTGTGCTTGGGATTCTTTGGGATTGGCAGATGCAGCCATACCACCATCCAGGGTGTTCTGTGACTTAGTGCAGTCCTGGGGACACGATTTGAACATCAGCAGTTTTGGGGAGGAGCTGTGACTTGTGTAGGCAGTCTCAGAATGCAGTTACTCTGCCAGGTTTATGTTAATCTTGACATATGATGAGTTGGAATAAGAGCTACAATGTGGTAATGCAACAAATTTTACTTAATCTCTAACAGACTGCACTCCATGTGGTTATATGATTAGCTCGTAGCTCAGGAGACACCAAGACTCAAGGAACAGAAAGTGGACAGGGTATAGCAGCTTACCTGTATTTCAACATTTTTTTACCTACTGAAGTGTCATTTATGAAATTTTAAGCATATAGGGAAACCAAGTGTCTGCAAAATAGTACAGCCATGCTACACACCCATGTGTTTTGGGGAGCGAAACTGAAAGCAAAACAGCAGCAGATGAAGTCAAAGGAGTGAATTTAGATAAGATTGAGCGGAAAGGGAAATGAAAAAGTGATGCAGAAGAAGGAACGGTGAGCAGGGACTGTGGGTTGGAGAAAATTCCTATGTAAATTAATGATTCTGTCCCATGTCCCCATAGGACACTGGAGCAGTGAGTTCAAAAGACTAAGTAGTGCTGAGATTAAATTTTAGGGAGTGGGTAGTGTAGATGCTACCACTCAGAACTTTAGAATTTGGTCACACGAGAAGAGACTAGCTCCAGACATATCCTGGTGTCAAGCGCTCCTTTTGAAACCTGGGGAGTTTCATTGCTTACACCATGGCTGAATTTGGCCCTGTGTCTTCAGAAGTGGCTGGTGTTCAACTTTCCCATGACTCTGTCACTGTGCCAGGCAGTGATCTCAGAGCATGCTCTGAGCCAAAGCCAGTCTCCTCGGGAGAAGGGGGGGGTGAAGGGAGAGGGGAGGGCCGCTCCATTGAAGGAACTGCAAGGATGATACAGACAAGTCTGAAATGCGTGCACACTCACACGAACTGTTCTAGCTCCAGATTATTAGTCAAGCGGCTCATTGGCTCAGAGAACCCATACTTCTCAAAGTCTGAAGGCTCCAAAGTGAGAAGAGCTGAGGAGCAAAACTAGGAAGTATATCCTTCTAGGAAGGACAGATATTCAGGACCAGGTTTCCCATCTGAGCTGTTTGGTGACTCGTGGAATAGTCTTCCTCCTGTGCCTCTCAGGCACATTGCCTGAACTATAAGGGACTTTCTTTCAGAGAATAACTCCATTTTGACTAGTCGTTCACTTTAGGGGTCTCCTAAAACTCATAGGGATCAGACTCCCTTAACCACTGACTTGGTTATATTCAAGCTTGGAGAGCATCTGCAATAGTCCTGCAAATGGCTTTTTGCTTACCTTCCTGAGGAAAAACACATGCCATTTTCCAAGGCAGCTTGAAACACAAGGCAATTAAAGTCATGGGTCACTGGGGCCAAGCATCTCTTCCCTCCAAACCTGCCACCTGCAGAGTTCCAGATGGATCAGTTTTTTTCCTCTAAAGTTATGCAGCTTTGGCATGAAACACCTTGGTGATTCAGTGGTGTAATACTGAGGAAGGCAATACCTGCTCACAGACAGCCTGCCTTCTCATCAAACTTGAACTGCACAGCCATCAGCCTTCCTGGGGCTTGCCAGAAACAGCAGGCATTTCTGCTGGATCGGCAGCACGTGGTGAACCTGCACCTTGTTGACAGCAGTGATAGGAAGATGGAAGCTCGCAAAAGAACCTGCTTCCTGTATCACATTATCCACACTAAGAGGCTACCGGTCTCATCATTTGTGCAGTGAACAGCTCTGGGCTACACAGTAATAGCAGGGTCTCATTGTGAGGATGCATCCTGTCATATCAGACATAGCATGGCATGGCTGCACAGGGTGTCACAGATTCACTGTCTCCAGGCTTGGTTACTGCCACTGAGTGTTATGGACTGGAAGAGCTTGCAGAAATACTGCCTCTAGGCTTTGTTCTGTGCTGGTAGGTGAACATGTCTGGATTCCAGTGTGATTAACACACCTCAGCTGGGAGTTCCCTGAAAAATCCCCTTGCTGCCTTTGCTTGTGACCTCGTGCAAAAAAAACTGCCTCCAAGTTGTCAGTTTCTTGGGAATGAGACCTTTATCCTGAACACCCTGCTATGAGAAGCAGGTTCCAGCCTCACAGTGATTGAGAGTGAAACACAGGTCACAGGTCCATCTCCACATCACTGAGGGCTTGTTCCCAGGGTACAGAGAGAACATGAACCTTCATAGGGAGGGCAAGAGAGCTATTACTGTTTTCACTGGGAAGGTCTCCCAAGACCAGCACTCTAAAAGTGAAGTAGGTAGAAAGTAATGTGGGGACAGTAGGTGAAATACAGTAGATATAGTAATGTCTTGCCACTACGGCTGCCTAATTTAGCAAAAATTCTTAAGGAGATGATACACTGTAAATTGTTTGTCTCTCATCTGCACTGTGCTGTAGGACCAGATTTGCAGTCTCTAAATACACTGTCAGGTAAATCACTACTGTTGGAAACATACTGAGCTTGACTGACCACTGGTCTGACATACAAGGGCATTTCTGATAATTTTTGAGACACCCCTTATGGACAGGCCAGTCTGAAATGGAAGGGCATGTTGCTAACAACACTGTTAATAGGGCTAGGAGTGCAAGACAGCTTCAGGAAGTATTAAAACGCAGTATCTGCCTAGGTCTAGGACACAGAATAGTTATCGGTGTTAGACTTCAGCTAGGAAGATGTCTTTGGCATTTAATGAGATCTTGGGTTTAATGAGAGCTTGGGTTTTCTGCTGGGCTTTTCTGTGGCATCAAACCTAGAACTGGTCATGGGTGGAGTCCCCACAGCGGGTGGCTATGTGTGGCTTGGCGTACTCTGCACTGCAGGGATGTTGGGCTGAGTACACCAGCTCATGGCTGCAATGGGGTTTGGTCTCCTGGGATTAGTGAACAGCCATCTCTTCAATAACAGCCAGAGACTTTCCCATATGGGAAAGCTGTTCTATTCAGTAGCACTAATGACAAAACCTCCTCCAGTTAAAGCCCAGTGTGAGCATGTGGTCATTGGCTTATTGAGTAAAATTTCAGCACCCTAAGAACACATCCTTGAAAACTAGCAGGCGTGCTGAATCTGAGTGTAGCACAAGAGGAAAACCTTCACCTCCATGGATGTGATTCTGGAAGTGCATCCATGTTGCTCAAATCAGAATTTGGCACAGGAGGTGAACCTCTACGCTCTGTTGCTATTTTACACTAGCCCATCTTCAGAAGCTGTTTCTCAGGGCAGATGATGGTGATGTGAAAAGAGGGGCCTGCAGAACTCCAGGAATGTAATTTGAAGGTTATTCCAACTAGGGCTTCTTGTCTGTTTGTTAGAGGCTGGAACCGTGTCTGGGAACAGGTGATAGTTTATCTGTCTGTTTCTTTTTGTTTGTTTAGAAACAAACATCAGCTGATACAGAGAGCCCTGTGTTGCACTGGACATCAGTCAGAGGTCATATGAGAGGCTCTGTAGGGCTGCAAACAAACCTGCATGTGGGCGTAGAGCAGGAGCTGCTCTGTCTTGTCTGCAGGAAGCCTTCATGATGCTAGAGCCTTGAAGGCTAACCAGGTCAATAGGAAAGGAACAACAGCAACAACAAATACTTCCACGAGACCAAAATGGTCCCATTGAAGAGCCTTATTTTCTCTTGAGGACTCTGGACCTCATAGCTTTTACCTACTCTTTTTTGGAGCATATGCAAAATGGGTTTTTGTGTTTAACAGGCATGCATGAAGGCAGAGAATTGCTGTGTTATTTACTGCTCACGTGTCTGATGTCCATGGGCCTAGCACTATTCATTAATTCATTCTCCAGGTCATGACTAAGAGCTGATCTTAAAACCCAGTTCTTCAAGTACACATTGGATAGTTGCTGCCCTAAAGAGTCTTCCATGCCTCATGCTTTGTGGACATTGGCTGGCTTCCATTGTAGGAGACAGTGTCAAGGTTTGTAAGATTAGGATTCAGCAGTAATGGGATCACCTCCTATGTGGCTTCATGTCTCCATCATGAGCAGAATCACATCATTCTCATTGTTGGGAGTAGGCCCCACTAACTGCAAGTGAGGTTGCCCCATTGTCTGGGCTGGGGTTGTCATTTTAGATGCAGCTGACTCATGAGCATTAGCAATATTTGATGAGTAGTTAAGAGACAATAATAAACATACTGTGGTTGATCTCTACTGATTCTGTCTTGTGGCATTAAAATAACAGTGGCAGTAGTGGGTATATTTGCAAAATATTGCAACGTAGAGGAAATGTGCGTGAATTCATCCTGTGTTACGTTCATCTGGATAGCCATGCTTCACAGATGGCAAGATGTTTCAATGAGAGGTCTCTACTGGAAAGCTCTTTCTCAATATTTATTTGAGATCCTGCCCCTCAGAGCTGTGGTTCTCAGTCTCTCTATATTTCTTTCTCCTAGATGAGCTGGGCATTTGTCCAAAAGGTGTCACCTCCAATGTGTTCCGCTTTAATGTGTCTTCGGCAGAGAAGAACAGCACCAACTTATTCCGGGCTGAGTTTCGTGTGCTGCGTGTGCCCAACCCAAGCTCTAAACGCAGTGAGCAACGCATCGAGCTTTTCCAGGTGGGTGTTGTTATTACCTTCCCCAGTGCTTGAGCCCAGTATAGCTTGGCTCCTTAATGGTTGCCTCAGTTGATATGTGCAGAGCCACAGAAGAGAGGGAGAAGAAATTGAATGCTGTAACCCAGGCTTCTTCCAGCATATGTAGTGATAGTCACCTTTCTTCCCTTTTACAATGTGATGCTGTCCTTTTCCCACTCACACTGGCTGTCTGCATTGGGCATCCTGGCATGGTGCCCACTACAGCTCTTTGCTGCACTGAGAAGGGG
The DNA here is from genome assembly GCA_038380795.1 of Pyrocephalus nanus. Lineage (NCBI taxonomy): Eukaryota > Metazoa > Chordata > Aves > Passeriformes > Tyrannidae > Pyrocephalus > Pyrocephalus nanus. The sequence goes on along the minus strand of CM076265.1, from coordinate 40,626,639 downwards.
TTTGGAAGGGGAGCTCCTCATGCCTGGAGCAGCCCTGACCCTTCTGTCACATCTGCATGCATTGGTCCCTTGGCAGTTTTGTTCCTTTGGCTCACACAGTACAGTTGGTACTAATCCAACGGGTGGAGCTCTCTGTCTTGTCTCTGACTTACTAGAAAAGTAGTGCTTGCTTTCAATGTTCCCTTCAGCAGCAGCCCCTCAGGGATACAATTCAGGTTACTGTTAATCCAGGTACTTATCTGGAGCTTGCTTTGAATTTATGGACGACTCTGGCAGATTAAGGTCTGGTTCAGGCTTGGAAGTAGTCTTAGGCCAGAGTGGACCACCCAACTAATGGTACAGTTTAGCATCCAGGCAGCACATTCCCACAGGCTCATGTCCATTCACTTTGCTGTAAGAGTGCCTCTAAAATTGCCCTGTGGGTGGTTGGTCTTGAGGACTTCCTGGAAGCTTCAAAGATCAGGGCAGTTTTCCACCAGTTGACACAACTGACAAGGAGGCAATCTCAGAGCTTCTCTGTAGGTTCAATGCTCTGTGGAGTCAACCTGGTGTCCTACAGAACAGGCTGTGGTTGTCTGGAAATGGGAAGAGATGTCAGAACAGAGGGAGAGGTCTCCAAACCCGATCAACCCTAGTGTGTTTTGATAGAAGTTGAAGAGTGAAGAAAACCTGAAAACACCACAGTGAGGAGTCAGTAAATAGGCTTCCTGGGCAAGGGATCTGTGGCCAGATGCTCTATTGTCCATTGCTGGTTCTACTCTGAATTCCAGATCCACATCCCACAGGTGTATATTGAAACAAACCCACCCCTTAGATCAACTGCTCTGTGCTTCTGCCTCTGGATGTGCCCCAAAACAATGCTGAATTGAGATAGACTGCTTAAGACACAGAAATCAGGGTTGTGTAGTTCTCTGGACTTCAGGTTGATTCGAAGCTTGTCCTTCTTACCTGTGCCTGGGTATTCCTGGTGTCTCATTTGCCAGGACCAACCTTCTGAATTAGTTTTCAGCAAATGGAAGAAAAAAACCTGAAGACTATCCCTTCCTTATGCATGGCACTGGCTGATTTTTTGTACCACTCCTCCTGACACAGATCCTTCGTCCGGATGAGCACATAGCGAAGCAGCGGTACCTCAGTGGCAGGAATGTGCAGACACGGGGCTCCCCTGAGTGGCTGTCCTTTGATGTCACCGAGACTGTGCGTGAGTGGCTTCTGCACAGAGGTAGGGGTCTTAGCTGGACCGGGTGCCAAGACATCCATAGAAATATGGATCTATGTTGACAGGAGTATCTCTCTGCTCCCTTTGTTGCAGGAGCTTGGTTCACACTGAGGAAAGCTTCTTTCAGTCTGAGAACAAGCCTTCCTCCAGAGAGCTTCCTCAATCTGTGATGTTTGCTAAATTCCTAGCTCTGCCCTGGAGGCCCCACTGTGTAGCTCTGTGGGCTGAGTCAGAACTGGAGGAGGAAACTCTTTTCACTGAGAGATGCTGAAACTTCTTTTGGTTCAATTCTAAGCCCAGAGGGGACCTCTCTGCTTGTCTAGACTATAATCTGCAATACTTAGAAAATGAGGAATGCTCTGCTTTAGTTTTCATGTGGATTAGAGCAAATATAGTAGGGGAAAAAGCAGCAAGGATCCTGGCTTATTTAGCTGTTTACAGCTTGTCAGGTATAAAGGTGAGGAAATACCAGAAGCTGATATACATAGACACATGGAAGTTTTACCACTGCAGAGAACATACCTCTGCCACCACTGGGCAGCTCAACAGATAGTTATGGGGCAGCTCCTAGCAAGAACACTGACCCCATTCACAGCCGGAGCATAAGGCATCATGACTCACAGCTGGACTGGCCTCACAGATAGAAGCTAGGTGCCACTGAAGACTGGAATGCAGGTACTGGCAAGCAGCTGCTCCCTGGAAGGGTAAGCTATGGGCTTGCAGGCTCCTCCTCTTTCAAGCAATTTTAAGTTGTGTCCGGATGGCTGGAGTTCAGGGCTGGAACTGCAGTGAGCTCTGGGCAGGCACACTAGCTGACAAGACATCAGAGAGTATATATAGTGCTGAGGAAAAAAGGTGCTAGGCACCTTGTCAATGCCCCGGGGAGCCAGATGTTTTAATTCATGGCACAACATAAAAAAGGAGCTTTCATAAGAATCTTATGTTCCTTTAGTCAGGCCCACACAGCATGACTGGTCCAGGAAGTTATTATGAAAATAGACTTGCCTCTGGAAAGTCTATGTGACTTAGACTGCTAGCAGTTCAACAAAACAGGAGGTTGCAGCTGCTGAGAAAAATGCTTCCAATGAAATTACTTGTCCATATCCAACTTGCTTATTTTCAGATCTCTCCTTCAGACACTAGCCAGAAGCCAGATAATAGAGAGGTACTGAGGATGGCAAAACTGATTTAACAGACAACCACAAGCCAGTTATTCAAAATATTTTTTTTTCCAGTGGAGCTCCTTGAAACTCACAAAGTCAAAATTCATGCTGAGTAGCCTAAAAAAAAATGTAACCAGGAGCACTCTTCTTACCTGCCCAGAAAGTTCCCTTTAGCAAGAACAAGGCTTTTGGCCCAGGTGAAATTGGAGGATTTTGCTTCCTATTCTCCTTTCCAAAGCAGCTTCCATTCCTCAATTCTGATAGCATCCCTGACTTTGAAACCAGCCCACTGTCTAGGAATTAGCACAGTACATGTCCTCATGAAACTTCCTTGTGCCAGGAGCTGTTGCAGCTGAGAAAGACTGTTTCTCACAAAGTCATCTTTTTTGCAGAGTCCAACCTTGGCCTGGAAATTAGCATACACTGTCCTTGCCATACTTTTCAGCCCAACGGGGACATCTTGGAGAGTTTGCATGAGGTCCTGGAAATCAAGTTCAAAGGTGATAAAGAGCTTGGTCAGGGGAGGCTGTTGGGAAAGGGGAAGCCTGGAGCATCTAAAGAAAAAAAGAGGTCTTGCTTTGCGTATTTGAGCCTTTTACATTGTGTAACGTCTTAAAGCATACACATCTGGGTTTGCATGTTCATTATGTGGGCATATCCACCATATACATAGGTTAGAAAAGGAAGAAAGTAAGAGCAGGTTGGGTGGGCTTGCTCGACTGCCTGCAGAAAGGAATAATTTTGTATTTCAGTGTCTCTCTGGGAAGTTCAGCTTGGTGCCTTCTCAGGTTTCCACAGAGGCTCTGCTTTCCAGTTAGGGTGACAAAAACACACGGAAGTTAGGCATCCTGTGTGAGGTGGCTCAGAGAGTCAGTGGCTTGGCTGGCCTAAGAACTAGGAACCTCCTGGCTTGCAGCCCTGGGCAGCAGCCACTGGCCCCCACAGGCTTAATTTCTGAGGCTGTTCTGCCGAGTGCCAATTATCTGACATCTTCTTTAAACCATTCATCTTTCTGCCTGTCCTGGGACCAAAGCCAGGAGTGAGTGGGATGGATTAATGGCCCCACCAGCAGTTTGCAAATGGTAAAACAGGTGGCCTGTAAGCCTCTATTTCAGGCCTGCAGCAGTCAGATTCACCAGAAATAAAGGGGCTCCCTGTGAGGGAAGAAGTCCCAGAGTAAGTGGACGTGGTGCCTGAATCCCTTTCACCTGGTTCAAGAGAGTGTTAAATGCATTGAAAAGTCTGGTTGCATCCTCCACTTCCATGCTGATTTCTTTTTTGTGGATCCTCTTTTTCTCTGAAGGCATTGACAGTGAGGATGACTATGGCCGTGGGGACTTGGGGCGCCTGAAGAAGCAGAAGGACCTGCATAATCCCCACCTCATCTTGATGATGTTACCCCCACATCGACTGGAGAGCCCAGTGTTGGGAGGCCAGAGAAAGAAACGGGCCCTAGATACCAACTACTGTTTCCGGTAAGTGAGAATGATGCCTGGATCCTGTGCCTGAGGTGGGTAGGCGTGGTGAGACTCCATGCCTCCAGGAAAGGCAGAGCTCTTCCAAAGGGATTGTGGGTCACCATGGTGCCAGAAGGGCCACATGAGGAGCACATCTCAGCCAACTATTCCTCGTGGTGTCCAAGAAGGGGATGCTGGCCAGTTCAGCAGAGTTGCAATGTGCTTCTGGCTGAGCCCCTGGCTCGAAGAGACTTGCAAGCACCTTTCTGGAGCCCAGTGTGGGCAGGGATCTGTAGTAGCACCCTACTAGTTGCTAGAGCAGCTGCCTTCCTGGGGTGGTGGGCAAGCTGCCTGCCAGCAGGCACAAGCCGTGCCAGGCTGCTGAGCTGCCCCACTACCACTCACCTGTGCTGCTCCTCCACACTTGGCGCATGCAAACACCACGTCCCACTGGGTATTTGTCCTTCTGCTTGGGAAGCTGCATCTTGCAGTCGCTTATAAGGCTCCCCTTTGCATTCATTGTGTTCCAATACTGTGTTTCAGGAACCTGGAGGAGAACTGCTGCGTGCGTCCTCTGTACATTGACTTCCGACAGGACCTTGGCTGGAAGTGGGTCCACGAGCCTAAGGGCTACTTCGCTAACTTTTGTTCGGGCCCTTGTCCATACCTCCGCAGCGCAGACACCACTCACAGCACGGTACATCCTGTATATTATCCTGTCAAGGCTTGTGGCTGTGTTTCCCCCTTCTTCCCTATGTCTGGTCAATATCTAGTCTCTTCAAAGCAGCAAAAGCAGTTCAGATCAATATTTGTAAAAACCATTCCAAGGAAACTGCAGAAAAAAGCCTAGGTGGTTCAGGAGGGAGAATGTGCTTCCTTTGGAGTCAATACTGAGTCCGAGCTTTCAGGCAAATATTGAGGAGAAGGATGCTGTTTGTTGTCTCTTGGATAAGATGTGAAACAGCGGGACTGATGGTTTTAGGGTACTTATGTGGCAGTGCCCATAGTATTAACTGAACTGTTCACATCAAACATCAATTCTGCCTGATTTTTTCCTGTAGTTTGCACTGGATAGAGGATTTCTCTAGTCTCTGTGCCAGGCTGTAATGCAAAACTGTTGTGCAGTGGCACATGCCTACCATCCGCTATCACAGGGGCAGCTGTAGCCCGAAAGTGAAGGGAAATCCATGTCCCTGTCTAGATGTGAACACAGCCATTCAGTAAGATCTCCTTTCTGCACAGGTATCCTTTCCAGTAGGATTTATACCTGACCTACAGCAGGGAAGAACCTACTAAGCAGTGAGATTTGTGAGAAAAAACTGTCAGAAAGCAATGTCTTTAGGTAACTTTCACACAATCTCTTTTTAACATGAGTAGACTGGTCAGTCTTTGGGAAGAACACAATCTGAGCCAGGCTAGAATGGAAGAAAATAAAAGCAACAGAAAAGCACAAGCATTGGAAAAGTATTAAGAAGACAGACTAAGGATCAGACAGTCCACTGCTGAAGCAGGAAAAGCCAGAGGAAAATCCTGTGCTGCTGCCTGCAGAAGAGAAAAGGCAGCAATCCAGATAATGCAACAGCTCACTAGCAGCTTAGCTTCAGATTTCACTAAAAGAGTTACTGGAAAAAGATCCAGCTGAAGAATGGATGACTAGGTAAAGATGATATTGCAGAAAAGATGCTAACATTTTCTTGACAGCTTGAGAGTCTGCACAGCAGTAAGGTTCACTGAAGCTCAAGGACTAATATCAGTGGGAACAGCTGATCTGTGGGAATGAAGGAGTGAGCAGATGCTGGGCATTAAGCACAAGACAAAGCAAGGGAATGAACAGCTTTGAAAGGGTAATGGGCATGTAGCTTTACCATCTGGTTGTCCTGAGAAGCTCTCTAGTAGATAACTGGCCAGAATCAGTGTGAGAGAAAGTATATTTTAGAATGGTTCCTAATGTTCTGTTCTTGAGCAAGAAAGGAAACAATCAAGCATTAAGGTCAGTGAAGTGATTATAGAAACCTTTAGAACAATATAGTTGCTGACAGCTTGCCAGCACCAGCTAGGAAGAACATGATGAAAAGAAGACTTCTCACCAGTCTGTTTAACCTGCTGTTGAGTAGAGTAACTCCAGAGCATGTGGTATAGCCAGGAGTACTTTGCTTATTATCCCAGAGAGTTTTTTCCACAACAACTGTGATTACATGGATCTGGATGATAGAACATGATGTATCCTTAGCATTTCTCATCCCCAAAGACTGTAAAGTAGTTAAAATACAATGTGCCAGACCCTGTCGTTTATACCAGATAAGCACTAAAAAGACCACAGTAGAGCAGGTGAGATCACGTTTTGGCCCCACAACTCAAGAAGCTGCTTATTGCAGAGAAATGGTCACCTCTGGCAAGAAGCATGGCAACTGTTCTGTAGTGGTTACATGGCTGCAGTGTACAGTCATCTGTGGTCTGGGGCCAGCTGGGAGGAAGAATCCAGTGGGGTCCCACAGGACACTCTCCTGGCTCCAGCATTACAGTGTAATGACTTGGAGGATGGAGTGGAGGGGGAAGGCATCAGCCAGTTCAAAGCTGGGAGGGAATTGTGGATACTTGAGAGGACTGGCATCCATCCAGTGCTATCTGGAGATGCTGGTTGAAATAAGCAGCACTGATACTTTCTTCTGGTTTCTTTATAGAATCCAAGAAAACGTGGCCCCAGGCTGGTTACACCCAGCCTTGTTAAAAGCTAAAATTGTGACATTCTGCTCTACCAAATTAGAGATGAAAGGAGACAACTACTTATACTCCTTCAACCCTTAGGTGTCAGTCACAGAGAGCAAGGCTATTACAGTTAATACAGTTGTAAAAGTCAGGCCAGGGCAGGTGAGACCCTTTAGAAGCAGGCCATGATCAAGAAGTGACGGGAGTATTCCTCAATTCAGGGAAATACCCTCTAATAGTCCAAACCCCTGGAGGCCTATTGACTTGGCAGCCCTGTCCTGTCCTCAACCAACTTAAACATATTCCTGACTTTTGTCACCACATTTACTTTGTTTCTGCAGGTGCTGGGTTTATACAACACGCTGAACCCTGAGGCATCTGCTTCACCCTGCTGTGTGCCCCAGGACCTGGAGCCGCTCACTATCTTGTACTATGTTGGGAGGACCCCCAAAGTGGAGCAGCTCTCCAACATGGTGGTGAAATCCTGCAAGTGCAGCTGAAAAGGCCCCCTGGCCAACCCAAAGCCAAGAGAAAAACTGTCAGCACCCACTCTCCTGCTCCCAGGCTAACACAAAGAGAACTGGGGGACAGAGACTATGCATGCTGAGGGCCAAGTGCCAAACCCTGTGGCTTGTAAAGTCTGGCAGCCCTTGGGGATCTCTTCTGGAACACTTCTTGGTTGTCTTGGCAGTGCAGCATTCCTTCTAGGAGTTACTTTGGTGACACAAAGGCCACGCTCTCCAAAATGGCTGGACAGTTGGTGCGGAAGTGAAGGATAAGTTGGAGGAACTGCTGTGTATTTGAATGCTGGGTAGTTGAGCTGGGAAAACAAGAGAATGAGAAAGCAGGTGCAAGGGGGAATGGAAATGGGGAGATGTTTTCTATTCTAGCTTTAGCTATCTTAAGACCTCAGCCCTCCCTGCTGGCCTGAAGTACTAAAGGTTTTCCCTGTAAGAGGAAACCTTGCAAGTTTCTTTAGAGAAGGAAAATGCACCAAGATGGGAAGTTGCTGAGAGAAGAAATGCTCAGAGATACATTTAAGACTTTTGTTCCTCAGAGCTGTGATCCAAGAATCTTGCAACTGAAACCATGCCTGCCAAACCTCTAAGTTCAGTTGACAGATCCTGCCTATTGGTTTCCAAATGCAAACTGCAAGGCTCCCAGCCAGCCTACTGAGGGTGGGCAAATACAAGGAAAGAGGGTGCTGAGTCCATTTTCAGAGGACTGGTGTCTCCATTCAGCTCTTTCACCTTCCTGGAGTTTCTAAGAGATGGTTTCGGGTCAGGGCAGGAGCAATATCTGTGGGTACCTGAATATTGGGCCCACTCATTCATGATCTGACACACCCTGAGGACCTCTTGTGGTTTGTGAGGTGCTTTGGGGTGTTCTGCACCTGTTCTGCATGATGACCTGAACATGACCCAGGTCTCACCTGCCAAGACTTAAAAAATAGTAATCTCAAAAACTTTGCAAAAAATAAATATTTTGGGGGGAGATGCTAATTTTTTCACAAGCAAGTTGTTTGTTGGAGAGTTAGATGATGTGCCGTTTTTAAAGTGCTACCACTGTGACATACTCAGCCTAAAATTTTTGCCCTTTTCCAAAATGTCTCTTCAAAGGAACAGATAGAATTTAGGTTGGCAAGAGAATCCCAATATGGAAATTCCTTGTTACCCTCAAACTGTGCCTGGTGTATATGTGCCCTGTCTCACCCTAGTCCTTCTTGATATTACCTCTGGCATCTGCTTTTGATAGATTCATATAAAACTCCCTTCAAATGTAAAACACTTCCAACAATACTGTTTAAATACCCAGGGTGGTGCAGCTGACAAATGTCCTATGTCCATTTGAATATATATGGTCTGCCAGTATAGACCTGTACAGACACACCCTTCCTCCTCATGTACCATGAACATTCCAGATGCTCATAAAAAAGATGACACATGTTGCCCAGGCAGGAAATCAGTGTACTCTTTTAAATGGGCTTTTTCAGCCATAGATACTCCCAGGGGTAAAAATCTCTGGTGCTTGCATACCACATGAGACTCAGAGGCTGTCTCTGATTCCCCAAACTACAACTACACAGTCATACTCTAGAGACCACAGAGGTTCCTCCCTGTCCCCTCCCAATTCCTGGTCCCCAGCAACTGAGTGTAAAATGACACCTAGCTGGTTAATCGCTTGTGGCCAGGATTCTCCAGGGTCAGCTCAGAAATTCAGCTCTTCCATCAAGCCCTTCATAATAGTGGCCACTTCCTAATACCACATGTGAGGCTGCCATAACATGTAAACTCAGACAATAAACTGTAAAAACCCCTTCCTGCACTATCACCAGCTGGGCTAGAGGTTAGCCAGGGTGGGTCAGTGGAGGGAGCCTGCCAACCCATGTGATGTTCTGGCTGGGGCACACATGCTCTGACAGAGGTGCTCCCCAACACTTGGCTTCATCCCTTTCATCTCTCTGAGGCTCCCTGACCTGCGTCACTGGTGTGATGATGAAAGGTGCAGCTCTGATCAGTCCTGCAGCAGGTACTGGCTGTGCCCTATACAGCCCTCATGCCCATGCTTCCCTGCCATCTGCTTAGAAGGGATCAAATAAATATATTACAACTACACTGCCATGCTGATAGGCCAGAAATTTAGTGGCTGCAATGGGGGCGGGGAAAATCCAGATGCCTTTTGGCATAGGAATTCTCTCTGATCTCCTTTTAGTAGCAGCCTCTAGGGAGGTTTTGGTTTACAAGCTGCATTTTGGTCATTGTTCCTCCTGAACCCTGGGCTGGCTCTGCTCCCCATCCCCTTGAAGGGCTTCCTTGATAATAAAGTGGGGGGAAAAAACCCCAAACAAATGAGGAGGGGGAGCTGCAAAGGGCTGAGCTAGAACACCTGCACAGCTGAAAGTCCTACATGGCACTTGGAACACACTGGAATCACCCACGGATTAAACCTGTCAGCCCCTTGGGGTGGGTCTGTCTTTCTGGCCTTTGTTCACTGCTGTTCCTCAGTGGCAGGAAGGAGTGGCAGAAGAACCAAGCCTTTTGCCTCTTGGCAAAAGAGGCAAAATGGCAATCAGGGGAGAAGAGTGTTACTGTGTCCAACCACTGTGGACACAAGTACAGTCATGGCTACAGTAACCTTTGAAATCAGACACGTTTCAGTTACTGCTTCTCTGTCCAGCCTTCCATTTCCCTAGCAACATTTGAGAATTAGATTTGTAAGACAGGCTCCAAAATAATTTTCTTAAAATTAAAATAGCATTTCTAGGGGTGTTCTAGCTATAATTCAGCAACAAACTGTACTGGCTACATGGTGTTTAGTAACTGATTGAATACTCTTCTGGGTGCAGGCATACCAAAATGTTTCAGGACAATTGTGTGAGAAGGCAGAGGGCAATTTTCTATATGCTGTTACTAGCTAGCAAATTGAAGAAGACAATGGGAGAGAAAAAGTGGGATCTTCATTGCCAACACTGAATACAGCTCTCAACAGTTCCCTTTTTGTTTGCAGAAACAAACAAAAGCTGATGAAAACAAGCCCAGCACACTTTGTCTCTTTAACAAAGATCAATGGTTAGAAAGAGTGAAAAAACCCTATTCTGTAGTGCCATAAGGCAGATCCTGCACAGATGATCAAATCACCATCTGTGTAGTCCCCGTTTCGATGTGGCAAACTCTATTATAGCATGTAAATGGCTTATACCTTGCTTTTCAGGCTGTAGTGTATTGTAAAGCTCAGAGAGGATCACTGTTTCAGTGAGTACAGGAATGTACACTTACACTTCAGCAAAGAACAGTCTTTGCAGACTAAATGTGTCCCCGGTCTTTGGGTTGGATGATCTCTAGCTATCTCACTACATTTACATAAAGCACAACCCTGTTGCCCTGTGTGAACTGAGATGTGCTGCTTTTTGTTTCACCTTTCCATAACCAACATACATCAATACGCTCAGTCAAAAAGATGGACCGTGCCCAAAAGTAATATAAGATACAGAGGACAAATATACTTGTCCACTACTCTGGCAATAACATAGCTCTGTTCTGCTTAGTCTTGTCTCACATCCCTCTATTGTAGCTACCAAATTTTCATTTTCTCAGTTCATACATCCTTACCTTTCAGTGTTGCTCTGAAGGTTTCCTTACCTGTGACTAGAGCAATATAGAGGTCTCCAGGCTCAAGACTACTGTGCAAATGAAATCACTACAGCCATCCCATGACAGAAGAGGATCCACTGCAGTGTGTCAAGAGGCAGACGTCTTCAGTATGGTCTCAGGTCCAACGCAGGGCAGGTTCAGTATGACACGGTGACCAGGGTGCAGCTCCAGGGCCAGCTCCATCGTGCAGAAAAGGCTTCTTGCCCACTCCAAGTGTTTTTAATGGCATACAGAACGTCATATTTATAGTAGTGGCTTGTCTTCTCTAATAGGTGATTGAAAGGCAATGAAATCAACCAAGAAGATAAAGTTTTCAATACATACAGAGTCAACAGCGCTCTATCTACGCACTTGCAAAACTAGACTAATTTGTGGTTTTATGGGTTGACTGTAAACTTGAATTGTGGTTTAGAGTAACAGCAGCAATTTCGATATAGCACAAGGAGGAAAATATGCCTTCTAATTCTTTAAAGATAACATCTATTAAATTTTTACTTTTACATTCAGAACCACTAGAAAATATTGGTCAAAAGCTATATAAAATTATTATGTTTAGCAAAAGAACACCTGGACTTTCAGATCTCTGCTTTACCAATATTTTCTTTTGTATACAGGAAGTCATTTAAACTCTGGTTCAGTTTTGATGCAGTTCCAGAAGTGAGAGATGGAAACAACTAAGATGGAAACAACTAAGCTCAGTGTCTCTTGTCCTTTTTTGAAGAGGCTTCAAATGCCCTGTACAAATGCAAGATCCATTATCACGCAACAAGTCAATGTAGAAGAGATGAAACAGTTTACTCACTGGAAAATAGATTGTCTTAGAAATGAATTCTGGTACAGCAACAAGAAATACAGCAAATGAAAATTGCTAATTAATGGTTGCCATTACCTAAATGATAGTAATGCATTTGAGAAGCCACTAATGCCCATAATTTCAGAAAGAATGTGGTACAGCACTGATCACAGTGTGTCGCAGATGTCACAGTGTGTTTCCAGGAAACAAACAATTTCCAAGATTACAGACCTCAGTTATTCGTCTGCTTTTAGAACACCCTTATCTAGGGCTAGGTTGCTTTGGGAAGATGCAAAGATGATGGTCTGAAGGCATTCAATCAAGCATTTGTTGGAGAGTATGGGCCCCATACTGGGCCCAGTATGATTTGAAGAAAAATACACTTAGGGATAAGGACCTTTCTATCTAGTACAGAATAACAGTTTATTTACAGCTGTGGTTTGTGGCAAAATAAAAAACCATAACATAATTAGTTTCCCACATCCTGCATACTTAGTGAACAGCTTTCAGGCAGAAAGTCTGTCCCTTATGGTTTATGCTGGTACTGTTGAACTATTACCCAGGAATACCAATCTTTCAAGCAGTACCTTCTGAAGACAAAGACTGATTTCTCCTCCTTTCAGAGGCGTAGTGGTCTTTGTGCAGGGTGATATTCTTTGTCTCTCATTCCACTTAGTTGACTAGGCAAGATCATAGAATCATAGAATGGTTTGGGTTGGAAGGGACCTTAAGGATCATCCAGTTCCAACTCCCCTGCCATGGCAGGAGTCACTAGACCTGGTTCCTCAGAGCTCTATCCAGCCTGGCCTTGAATGCCTCCAGAGATGGGGCATCCACGACTTCTGTGGGTAACCTGTTCCAGTGCCTCACCACCCTCACAGTAAGTAATGTTTTCCTAATATCTAATCTAAACTCACTCTCTTTTAATTAAAATCCATTCCCTTTTATCCTGTCACTTTTGTGACATACTCTTGTAAAAGGTCCCTCTCCATCTTTCTTGTAGGCTTCCTTCAGGTACTGGAAGGCTGCAGTTAGGTCATTCCTAAGCTGTCTTTTTTCCAGGCTGACAAACCCAATTCTCTCAGCCTTTCCTCATAGTTAAGGTGCTCCATCCCTCCAATCACCTTGCTGGCATTCCTCTGGACTCACTCCAACAGCTTGATACCCTTCTTATGCTCAGGACCACAGAGCTAGACACAGCACTGCAGGTGGGCTCTCACCAGAATGGAGTAGAGGGGCAGAATCACCTCCCCAGACCTGCTGTCCACACTTTTTTTGATGCAGCTTGGGATACGTTTGGCTTTCACGGCTGCAAGTGCTGGGTCACGTCCAGCCTCTCACCCACCAGCACCCCCAAGTCCTCCTCAGCAGGGCCACTCTCGATCTGTTCACCCCCCTGCCTGTACTGATACCAGGGGTTGCCCTGACCCAGGTGCAGCACCTTATACTTGTGTCTTGTTAAGACTCATGAGATTCCCATGGGCCCACTTTTCAAGCTTGTCGAGGTCTTCTGGATGGCATCCTGTCCTTCAGCTGTGAGGGAAGAAAAGGAAGATGATACCTCATTGCTGTCCATAGAGACCAATGCAAGAAATAAGCAACAAGTGGGTACTGGGCCTGCTGCAGAAAGCAAAGGTTTTTGGCAGACCTTTGTCTGGTCTGCCAACAGTCAGCCATTTCTCACTACCTGTTTAGATACTCATTCATCAGATACAGAAATCAGCATGAGGCATTGCAATAATATATCATGGCCAGTGCACGTACACCATTTGATGAAAGAAGCCAGCTGGGTGAGTGATACCAAACCAGAGATTTCCTGACATTTTTCAGGAAGGATTTCTTTTTTCTCCTGAAGTTATTATCCTCTTCAGGAAGCAGACAAAACAAAGATTTGCTGTTCAGCCAGGGGCAAATCTTACAGGATTTGTGCAATGCACATGGTGTAATGACTGGGGAATGTCTTGGTTACCACGTTCTGGTCCTTTCTTGAAACAAAAAATTGGTCTTTTGAAGTGCTGAAACCCTCTTGCAGGTAGGCTAGATGCTTCAGAGATATCCATTGTTTTCAAGGATTTGTAAGAAACTCCACTTGTGGAGGAAAGCAGTAGCAGACAGTCTGACTCACAAGAGTCTTTGGAAGACACCCAGCTTGCAACAAGCTGCCTTGCATGACACAATTTGACATCTGGAGACTTGCTACAGAAATTTCTTAAGTATGGTTCAGGATCTGAAGATCTCATTTGGACACCACCATGCTAAGTGCTCTATCATGCTGATCTGAAGAACTAGAAACAAATGAACAGAACAACAAAGAGAAAACAAAGGAGATGGCAATAAAATCTCAGAGAAGTATGGTGTGGCAACAGTTACACTGTGCTAACACATTTTATATTGTCCTAATTTTTATCCATTTCACCTGCCTTCAGCCAAGTCATCATTTAAAAGACCTAAAAAACTTGCTGGGCCACGATTTGGCAGGAAGAGTCAACAATCTTTATTCTTAGATATTTTTCAAAAGGAATTTTTAGTAAACATATGGAGGCCTAAGTTTTGTAGGTCTGTGGACAAGAAAAAAAGATTCCTAGCTGGTATCATGGACAAAATGTATTCCACATTGAATTTCTGGAATTAGAAATGCTGGAGAAGACACACTTTCAGGAGGGCAGACAACGCCAATTTAAACAGAGGGAGTAATCGGAAGCAAAAGTAACGAGTGGCACCAGTGGGATGCCTACAACTTCATTACCTTGCCAGCAGATTCACAGCTGTCCATCTGCACCTTGAAGAATGGCACAGACATCCTAGATGTATTAAATACATTATATTAAATGTATCTGACACAACATGACCCTTTCAGAAGATCATATAAATAAGGCAAAACCACTTGAAATCCATGAGGTGAATCCTGTGCAGTAATTACTGGAAACAATGTGGAAAAATCCCTTGTCATTTTTCCTCCCCAATCTCAAGAAAAAAACCAATTTTATAGGAAAACGAGGGTGTGACAGTTTGGACTTGGCAATACAGGAACTTTTCAAAGATTCCTTCCTGACTTTTGACATGATAGTAGTCAAGACATAGGGATTTATTCAATCACCCCAAAACATATTTTGGGGTGATTTTATGATTTTCAACGTAACTACACTAAATACAGTAACTTGTCTCCTCTTAGTGTGCAGGAAAGAGACTACACTTTACCCCTGCTATAACTATGGTGAAATAAGATTTTATAAAATACTCTTGCAGAGGCACCAGATTGAACTAATGTTCTGGGGTTGTCTTCTGTTGCACATCAGAACAGGAGCAGGCAAAAGCTAAGCAGAGTGCTGAAACTGCTTTTAGAGATAACAGCACCTCTTTCAGCTGCCTCAAAAAAATGATAAAAATCTTGTTAATAAAAGATACATTTTTAACAGGTCCTAAATTCTTAATGATTACATCAAATCCGGGTTTTTTTAAGGCAAATTTGTTTGTCTGATAGCTTAGATAAACAAGCCACTTCTTTTCAAAGAAGATTTCTCAAGCTCATTGTGTATGCTGTAGGCGTGAGCCTGTAGAGAAGAGGCCCTGGTAAGTAAACTCTTCTCCCTAGCGAACCACTGTGATTCACTGAATACCACTGGCAAAGGCTTCACTCCAGGGTCTCCATACTGATCAGTGATTCTTTCCTTCTAATTGGAAACATCAGTGAAAACTCTTTTTCAATGAGGGCCATTAAAATCCTTTTTTGTTAAGGTGATAGAGCAGACTCTTCAGGGCAGACTTGGTGTCTTCTCACCTTTAGTTCAGAGGAGTTTGTCCTCCTATATTACAACTACACAGGGAGACTCAGAATCCAACAATTTTGAGATCAGTCTGTGTTTCCTAACTGCTTATCTCTAAATCATCAGGGATACTTCATTCTGTGGAAAAGACAGCATGTTCTAAAGTGGGAAGAAACCAGTTACCAGGTTGTGTGTTGTGGTTGTGCACATTCACCTTGAAGGTGGCTCTGCACTTAAACTCTTTGGAAGACAAAGATGGCAAGAAATGAAATGTAAATTAATAAGATAACTTAAGAGCTTCAGTTAGTGGAAAGTATTTTCTTTTTCATATTTATGTGATTAACCATTTGCAAACATCATATTATGGATGACTTCCATATAGCAACCTAATTTCCATCAAAATCACAATTTGCCTACAGGTGGACCTTCTTATCCTTTATGCTCTTTTAAAAGCTTCATCATTCTGACAGGCTCTGCAATACATAGTGCCCAGCCAGGTGAAAGTGTAGACAAGCTGCATGTGACAACTTGGCAGATGCCAGCAATGGAGACTTTTCTTAGGGAACTCAAGACCACAGAGTGAATTCTGGTGGAACATGCCACTGCCATGGGAGGTAGCTTTGTCTTGGCTGTTCTAGTAGTCTATACTGCAACTGTCAAAGTAAGGCGTCCACACAAAGTCAGACTAAAGACCATCTAGCTCAGCTTTCAGCAGTGATCAACAGCCTATGCCTGATAGATAAGCTAAAAATCAGAAAAGCTCATTGCGAGACTTCCTCAGAATAGTCACTTGAAATGTCTTAGAAAGTTCCTGCTTGGTTTTTTTCAGTTTTAATATTTAATATGCCCTAATAGAGTACTTTTTCATGGATTTGTCTACTTTTCAAACCACATGTGCCTTTTTGTATTCACATCTTGTAAAAGGAGTACCACAGGTCAAGTACATACTGTGAAAAAGAGTTGCCACTCTCCCCCACCTTTCTCTTTTTCTTTGAAGCTTATATTTATTAGTTTCATTTGATGCTCCCACTTCTAGTGGACATGATTGTAAGGAATTATTCCTTTTTCAGCTCCTTTACATTCCTCCTTGCCCATCTCTTTTCCAATGAACCACTTTCTGCATGAAGAGAACTATGAATGTAAAGGTTTTGGCATAAGCAACCTCAATTCTGTAAAGCTATAAAAGGGCCTCCCAATGTCTGGTGCAAACATGGATGTCTTGGCTCTAGAAACATAAGGTTCTAGAAAGAAGAAAAGGAATTCAAGTCCCATATTTAAGTAAAGCCTCAGAACCTTCTTTTGGAAGAATCTTATGACAGATCCACAGGAATAAATGCATTCAGAAAGGAAATAGTATAAAGAGGATTAATCAGCCATTTACTGCAACCAAAAATCCAACTATTTAAACACCAGCAAATAACCTATCCAGATTTAAACAGTGAGCCCAGGATTATTATGAGCAGCAAATGTAGGACTGACTGAGGAAAAAAGTCCGTGGCAGTTTTATCAAGTAAACCTTTACAAAAATAAGTCAGGAGCCAGACTACTTTTGTTTCCAGCCAATAATTCAAAATTACTGGAACTGTTGTATTAGTACAAGGTATGGGCCTGAAAGAATGAGGGCTGAGAATCCAAGTATGTTAAGTCTTCTGTAAGTCAATGATCTCCTTCACAGACAAAGAAAAATGGTCTATCACTGCCAGCCATTCAACTCCATGCATATTGAGACTCCATATTTTGGTATGAAGAAGAGACACAGCACTGAAATTCCTACTAGTAAACAAAGGTCTTGATACCAAAACCTCCTTTCACAGTGTGGAGCCAGTACTGGAGATACGTATATCAATCTTTCAAGCATCACAATGAGGAGTATTTCCAACAAACCATGATTGTCCAAAAACATTCTATTCTCAAGACTAGATAATTTTAGTATGTCTTGTTGGCATTCAAGACTAAGTGGTCTATCTAATGTCACGTGTTCTCCCACTGGTGGCATTCACATGACTTGTGAGCCTGTTTTAAAGGCCAAGATAAAACATGTAAAAGGGAACTTAATACTTCATGTATTGAGTACAAGTCAGCTCTTCTGGAGAGGAGAATCTAATACCCCTCCCTTAATTTTTATGTTGTAGTATGCTCATCAGCTAAACACAGCACAAGATGCTGCATGAACTCTGCATTGCCTCAGCCTCCAGGACTCTGATGTACACATTACTCCTTTCAAGACTGATTCTCTGTCATCAGAACATTAGAAGTGATGCAAACATCACAGAAGAGGAGAATCCCTCAATTACATTATTCAGTGTCACCACTGAACCAGATTCTGAATGACTGTTGGGGCATTCTACTGGTAATTTTCTTTTCTCACAGTAAAGAAAGGCACTTTTGATGAAACTCATTGATGAATACAGGGAAGTAAGTATCAAAAAAAGAAGAGAAAAAATAATCTGCACTTGAGGAACACATATATAATTCTACTCCCCTGTGCAACTATTATAAATCTAAAATGCTTTGCTATTCTACTTTCCACCCTTGCACTAGAAAACACTTCCTGTAAAATGCCTCCTCTCCCAAGTTGTGTGGGAAACAGTTCTATGCCTTCCCACTGAATCTCTTAACTGAAGCATGCTCTGAGAGGTTTTTGAAAAGGGACAGACATGGAGGTAACAGAGTTGTGAAGAGACAAAATCATATGTTATCTTTCAGTAACAGCACCCACCATGCACAAAGACATATAGGGACTCCAGGCTGAGGAATATGGGGAGATGGGAAAAATAAGAGACTGGGATCACAAGATTTGTTCCCAATTCTCTATTGCACATGGTCTCAGTGTAACAGCGTTTGTGCTCAGAGCTGGGATCAGCAGATGCCCAAAGCAAAGGAATACTGCTATGTCCTTTGATGCTGTGGCTGCCCTACCATCCTGAGAAAGAACAGCAGTTTAAAGTCTAGGTGTTTGGCTTCAGGTAAACAACCAGTCTTTATACCCCTGGGGTTTTTTTGTATTTGTTAGAAACAGAAGAAAAATTTTCCAGGGGCAAAGGATGCAAGGCTTCACTCTCCTGATGCTGACAAAATTTGTCCCTTCAAAATGATGGTCTTAGACTGCACTGTGCATTTTTCTGAATATTTAAAATACCTTAGAGACAGGATGTTTGATATACTGCTACTAAGTCATCACAGTTACAGGTGTGGGGTGGACCACACCTAACATGCAATGCAAAGAAGTTCAGAGAACATTACTATAACCAAGTACAAATCATTATCCTAAAATGAGTGGGTGGGAGATGGGCAGAGCTGCAAAACAATTAACCTGTGTTCATAATAAGTCAGGATTAATTGGTGATTTTCTTGAAAAAGATGTAACAATGCTTCTTCTGCCAATAATTCTCATAAGACAATCACCTTTCCTGGGCTAACTGCATTTAAATCTCTATCCTTCAAACATCTCCATAGTTTTCAGTGGTGACTGTGATAACCTAAAAAAACAAACTAGAGAACAAAAGCAGACATGAGAGTTCCACAAGGATGTATATTTCACTAATCATGAGCCAACAATTTGATGCACCAGTAGAAATATCTATCTTTGAGATCCATGGGTGGAATTCAATGATTACAGACAGAAGGGACATGATCTGAAAGTAACTTCACAAGATTTTACAAATCTCTTGGTCACTGATGATATGTGATGGCAGCACAGGCGGCAGAAAAGTGCTGTAGAGATTCATGAAGAACACAGATGAAAAAAATGCAAAGAAAGTGAACAGGATCATGACTGTCTAATGGAAATAAAAGATAAGCCAGTGAAGGGAGCAGCTATATCAGAGAGCTGTATTTTGGACAAGTGAAGTATTCAATGTGTTTCATATGTGTGAGTGGAACAGAAATAGAAAAATGCACATTCTGTCCTATGAATTCATGCCTTAAGCAAGTGATGGTGAAAGTAGTGGGGTATGAACATAATTATTTAATCTTCTCTCTATCTATCTGGTCTTGAGTGACAGAAAATACGCAGAATCCAAGAGTGGACATGAACACAATCATTTCAAGAGAAAACACTTTCCCCTTCTGACATGGTTTCTTCTGTCAGCCCTTTGAGTTGATCATTATCTACCTGCCAACACATTAGAATGATCTCTTAAAACTGACTATACAGGCTATAAATGACAGGGCAGCTGTGGAATAAGAAAGGAGATCAAACAGGATGTTGAATCCAATCTCAGAGGACTCTGATACAAGCAAAGGGAGATTCTGTACCCTTTGAGAATTGAAATTATACTCCTTGGTGTTGGACAAGGCAGAAGTTGCAAAATACTGAGTTTTCCTTTATCTGGGCACTAACAAAGAGCCAGAGCTGAAGTTGCTTCCTGTTCATTTTAAGGATCTTCTCTCCAATATGTTTTCCAGCTGCTGATGTTGTTTTCTAACACAAGCAAACTAATTTTCATAACATTAGGCAAATTTTAACTGGAGTGCTTCACCAAGCCACTACTGTAACTGATAAGAGCCACCTGGGCCTTAGGGTTCAAGCTCGGGTCTGAAAATATCAGCCAATTAAGAAAGTTTATAAAGCCTAAACAAACAGAAATCAAATCACAAAAATAAGCCACACAGAACAGAAGCATCCAACAGTGAAATGTAAAGACAGACTTAAAATCCTGTCTGGTATAATGACAACAAATATTTTGGGGGTGTGAATTAGTAACTGAAATTACAACCAAAACAAACAAATGAAATTACTTTATTCAAACCGATCATTTCTATGGTTCTGTGCCAAAATTCAAGATAGCAACAAACACAGATGTCTCCAGTCATATGTTCTAATATTTTTCTCTGCTGATGGTTGCCATGTGATGAAAGCACAGAATCTTGGCTGTTACCAGAGTAAGACAGACTGAAATGGCTGAGCAAATGAGATTTTATGTTCAAACCTGGACCTTAGGAAGAACAGCTGGAGGAAAGATCTCGTCTTACAGGAAGATCTCACAGTTAGTGATCACAAAGAGGTGGATGGAAGGGACCCAAAGACTCAGCAGCAGAAGGTCTCAGAGGCAATCATTCACCTCAGTGTGCAAGTGTATCACCACAATCTGCTTCCAGAGATGTTCAGGTACTCTCTTCAGTGGGTTTTCCTCTCACCAAGGCCTCCTCTTCTCTCTTTTCTGGCTGTTAGGAGAGTGTGGTGGTATGAAGTCAGTGCTGCTTTTTCCTTTGTTCCATACTTGAAGCAACACTCTGGAGTCCTCACCTGGTGTTGTGTGTTAATCCTTCTCTGTGAGCAGAGGCTGGAAAAAAACAAAGTTTTTTTACTCAAAGATTTTAAGTAATCATGGAGGGCTGACACGTGTGGAAAAACTGCTGTACTGCTCTGCACATCTCAGCCATCACCAGAAATCTGGGTCTCCCTATCACACAACCCCTCTCTGTCCTAATAGATGAGATCATAAATCAGTATAACAAAACTTCATAAGCTACTGTGTGAAAAAGTAGTCTTTGTATTCCTCTTGAGCACCAGAATACCTTCTTCACTCTTTGCTTCTGACTCATGACTCATCTATTCCCATGCGTCCTCCTCTAAATCCTTCTCCCACATCAGTATGCTTTGTCTTTTTTCTTTGGGTCTTTTACTCATTTCCTTGTATGGGAGTCTACTCCCCAACTCCAGCACATGCTGAGGACCTTGGTGCAGGAGAGATGGGGGTATGAAAAGCTGATCTTTAAAAGAAACCAAATGGGGATAAGGAAAAAAATTTTCTTCCTGTTATTATAAAGATATATTTTTGACTTCTACATACTGCAGCATTCTCCTATTTAGGCAAGTTATGGGGAAAAGTCAATATCATCTTCACTTCTTTTACTTAAACATCCTTAGACAGTCCTTTAAAAAGAAAAATCCAAAACACTTAGAAACGTACAAAGTTTATTTTGGACAGTTTGCATTTTGCAGCTAATCTAGTAGGTAAAGCTTGTCCTGTGTATTGGCACATTGGCTTGCTCCTAAACATGAGTGACATTTGTTGAGAGCTGTTTATTAAAAATATTGCTGTATTTTAAAAAATACACTCTCCTTGAGAGTCCAGCACAGAGCCAAACATCACAGAGCACAAAGGACCTGGAAAGATGTTTAGAAAGCAGGATTGCCAGCTATGTCACTACACAGAAAGTTTGGAAACTGAATTAGAAATCAAACCGTCAACCATGTGTATTGAGATAGGATACCAGTCCAGAAACCTATCCCTTGGCAATATGCTGAAATAAAGGAAACAAAGGCACATGAGAGGCAGCCAACTTCAACCTCATTTCCCTCTTTTGAAGAGACTTTTGAGCTTTCCTATTCCTACAGAAATGCACAGTACAGTTTGTCTTTTCTCACAAACTGAATTAAAATCACTTTGCTTGAGCTTTATGGCTACCTTGAGGACTGAGCACAAAGAGGAGCATTCCTAGGTCTATAAGCAAATATATAGGTTCCTAACATAAGTGCAGCTCACAGCCAATACAATAATTTCATAAATATTAATGTATATAATTCTGTGAAGTTTTATAATTTCAAAGCTACTGGTGAGCATTTCACCTCCTCTTCTGGTTGAGTAAGTGGAACAGAAAGAAAGCTCATTCCTGACAGAAGCCGACATTAAGGGTTGATTCTCTCCAGTGATAAGAGTCATTGCAGTGAATCACCACATACAACAGAATGAATTTCCTTTATTCTCTGCCTGCCAGGAGGTGTTAAAGTATCTGCCCATATGTCTGTCCACGTGTTTACACACCATTATGTCATACATGACTGCACCTCAAAAACTCAGAACAGTCACACAGTGGGAAGAAAAGGATTACCTCAATTTTATGGATGTGATTCTGAGTTACAAGGAAGTTGTGTAAAGTCATTTACATTAACAAGAGTTGAGTAAAGTCATTTAAGAGATAACTGCACACTAAAATTCAGTGCCATATAGACTTCCCCAGCACAGATGTACACAGCCTTGGTCACACACCAGCATCTAATCTACTGTGCTTCCGAGCTGCAGGAATGAGACAGAGCAGAGCACTGACAGTATTGGGTCAGGGACCCATGCTAATATTTTTTAGAGCTGGTTTGGGCTGTTTCATCATATCTGCAGAAAGTTAGCGGGAGAACTGAGAAGCATGTCGAAGTCTCATGTATCCATTGTTAAAAGCTAGAAATTTCTTTCTCCCTGAAAAGCTAGGATTATCTTAGAAGTTCAGATTTTTTTTTTATCCCAGAGCAGAGGGAATTTCTAACCCAAGTGATGCCCAGCATTCTCTTGATAATATACAGTGCAACTAAGAAAGGCAATAAATAAATGGGGTTTATTTATATCCATGACTGACTGACACTAGCAAGCCAGGACAGCTGACAACAGAAAGCCAGCCCTCCCTCCCCCATATTTTGGGCACAATTTCAACCTGCCCTGCTGGACCAGGCAGGCCAGAGAAAGCAGCAAGTCCGAGTCATGAAAATTTTCTTGGGGGCGTGGGAGGGGGGCAGGGGGGAGGTGTGGGTATGTGTAGGGGGAACATGATATATGTGTGTGACACAGACAGTACATGCAACTGTCACAAACAGTATTAAACAACTGTATTCCAGTGAAATCTACCTGTACAAAAAGAGCAGTGAGCAGACTCACTGACAAGAGAAAAATAGCAGTGGAAGTCAGCATGAGCCTTCCTGCTTCCCATTTTAAAGAGACTGTGTCTTTAACACACACCCCCCCACACACACCCCTTGACTGCTAATGCCCTTCTGTACTTGATGGCCTTCATTCTGGTATCTCTCATTCACCTTCTTACTCCCCAGATTGTGGTTCTCTCTTCTCTGGCTCTTCCCCACATTTCATTTCATAACTTCAGACACTCCTTTTACCCTATTCACACACATTTTGGCTTCTATTTTTAGTTCTCAGTAAAATAATACCAGATTAAAACAAAATCCAATTTCGATAGGCAAAATCATCCTCTCTATAGGTAGCTTAATGCCAAAGGGCCAGATGTGAGACAGAAGTAGCCCAGATATTATATAACCTCTCCCCAGTCTTTGCACACCTGGTCTTGAATGACATTTCCAACACAGCAAGAAAATAAAGGCAGTTTGTCACCACCTCACTACTGAGAACAAGCAATGATCAGCCGCCAGTCAGGCAAAAATGCCAACTGCCTGAAGTCATTATTTATCCTGCTTCAGAGTTTTCTTTGAGTCTTTCAGAAGTGAAGGATCCTAAAATTCAAGCTGGGTTCTAGTTCTTAAACAAGGAGGCCAATTTCTAGATACTGTTCTTTCCTTTTTCTCCTGCTTTCCCAGAAGTCCTGACACTTGGAAAGTCCTTTCAGTGGCATGAGATCAGTAGCAACAGGAAAAAGCTCCTTCCTCTCATAAAAGAAAGGCAAAAGGGTGAGTAAAGGTATGAGAGGCAGGCTGCTCTAACAAGGTTAAGGAATAAATGTAATTTCTGATCATTAGAAGAGAACACCAACCCTCAGATCTACCTGAGAGGCCATGGCTGAGTTGGACATTATCTTCTTAACATCATCTGAGAAGGGCCTGGAATGCTGCTTCTGGCAGCACTTTACATTCTGCTGAGATTTAATGAGACATATACAGTTTTTCATAACCAGATAAACTCAAACATAGTCATGTCCTGTTGATGACTTGTATCTATTTTAAAGGTACTGGTTAGAAACATCAGTATTTGCTCATTGCTAGTCATAAGGTAATGTTCCCTGCCCCTTCAAAGAATATTATGAAATGGTGTTAGGAGAAAGTCTTTCTTAACCCTCATCCTTTCCCTTCTGGTCCATCTGGTACTACAGGCTTGTGTGTCATTATCTGACCTGGGACTGATGCAACAACTAAAGCAGAGAGAGGAACTATTTTTTCCCCTTCCTCTTTGCCCCCTTTATAAAACTGAGGAAGTCAGTATGGGTAAGAGAGAGACGATCCAGGGTGTTTTGGTGATGCATGAAAGAACAATGGATTTAGGAAGATAATTATAAGAACAAATGTGAAACTAAATATCCTTTCATTGTGACTGATTCTTTGCCCTCCCAAAAAGGGAGGCACAACAGTAGGATTCAACTCAAGCTCTACTGCTTTCCAAAATATGACAGAATGGACCAATTCTGTTTCTCAATAATCCGTTCTCTGCATGGAGACAGCACTACAGAGAGATGCTGACAGAATGTTAACTGTTAACAAAAGGCTGCAGGGTGAGAGGCTGCACCGGAAAAATATGATGCAAAGTGCTGGATATGACACCAGAGTTCCCTCTTCAGTGACCCACACAGAGCTTCTCAGCCAGACAAGTGCGTCTGGAAGGATTTATGTGAAAGAGCTCATCATTACTCCATTCCTGGACTAGGGAAAGTAATGAGGTGATATCAAAAGTTGCTCTTCTGTGTCATAAGATATCTTGTGCCTGAGATGCCCAACTAGTCTGAAGTAGAGGTTACTTGAGGTGCCCATTTGAAGGTCACCTTTTAAAGTGAAGACCACTTGTTCAGTCAGTCACAGCAACAACAGAGAGAACCAGGAAGGTGGCAAATGAAGACTGGAATTAACAGGATTAGTGAGAGGGAAGAGGCGTACCAGCAATGTGCTGTGCAGAAACCTGAGTGATTTCTTTTCCCAGCTGCTCCAGCAGAAATCATAGCCAAGGTTCTTCTTGGGAATGTGGTAACAATGTAAAAATAAATACATTGGTGTTCAACAATCTACTGCCTTCTGAGGCTGCAGGAAACCAGGCATAAGCTGAGGAAGCCTGGACAAGGCTGGGCAGCTGAGAATTCCACCCTAGTGCAACAAATGGCTGGGAGTCTGAAACAGGCCATGCACAGTGGTAACAGTACATATTCCATCCCATTCCTAACTTTTGTCATTCAAGAGAGTTGAGAGACATGGGGTGATAAAAGAATCTCCAAATTCCAGGCATTTTTTTTCTGTTTAGATCTGGCAAACAAGATGAAGTGATTGTATGTGTCTTGTTCAAATGCCTGCTATATTTACTTGACTTTTTTTTTTTTTTTTTTTTTTGGTGCAGAACAATTTTAAAGCTTGTACTTTTGCATACCTAATCTCTTTTTTTCCTTAGGCTCACATAAAAGAGGCTGCATTTAAGGCATAATATTAATTCAAGCAGTGGGTAGACAACAGCCAGTCAAGGCTTAGCACAACCAATGTTAACTCCAATTTCAGATCTCCAACAACTAGACAGTAACATGACCTTCTTTTGAAGGACCATACAGTAATCTTGGATATAAAAAATTTCAGAAATATGCAGTCTACCTGTAGATTTTCTGTAAAATGAAAAAAATCTGGAGCATGCTAGATGGTGAGAAGCGGAAGTACAAAAGTTCTCCTTACTGTCACTAGTTTGCAAGCAGGCTCCATTCATTGTTCTATACTGGACAACACTGCTTGTACATTCATCATATTTGGATGGCATTCAGACACTGCTCTCCACCTTAGCCTAAAGAAGAAAATCACTGGAGAAAACAAAGAACAGCAGCCTGCTTTCTGCATGGAGCAGATCCAAACCAGCTTATTAATCCCCATATTCTTCAACTAGTCTCTTGGCAGTTCAGGATCCAGTTTTAAGCCCTTACGGATTTACACTTTATTTCAAAGAGTTGCATACTTTCAGGACTCAGCATTCATGCAGATTTGGAGGCCAGGTGAATGTCCAAAATAAACAGACAACTGTGCATCACCCTGCAACTAAGCTGAGACACAGACCTAGGAATCACAGGGAATAAAATCAAGTCTATACCAACTAGCTCAAGAAGTTTCCTCCCTAGTTTCAGACTGAGTTTTGACATTCACTTGTATGATGTATTCTCAAGGGAACTAAAACACAAATAAATTCGTTTTGGACTCATGTTTTAAAACAGACTAGGTAGAGATCCAAGACCTTGCATAAATTAAGGGTCTTCACTGCTGTCAAACTCAAAATGCATATTACCAATTTTTACCTCCCCTAATCGGTAATTCTAATGTTTTTTCTCTCCTCCCAGCACACGCAGTGGAGAAGTTATATGGTCACTAGTAATGTAAGCATTAGCACAATAAAACTGCATCACTGTTAATCAGTCTGAGTATGAAAAGGTGAAAGTCCTATCAAGTTTGGAGCCAGGCATCAGTCTTGCCTAGTTTTAATCATGATTAATATTTGTTTGTTATTATATAGGCTATTAGTGCATTTTGGTTTTACCATATCAAAACAGAACCCCAGAAGCATTGTGTTCTGAAGTTTGAAAATAAAAAATTCACAAACTCTCAAGAAGCTGTCAGGAAATGAAGGGGAAAAGCCTAAAGACAGAACATAGATATGAGAACACTCATCCAGCAACTCAACATTTGCTGTTAACTTTGCAAATGAGAATGAGAATCGCATTCTGAGTTGGAAGGGACCCACAAGGATCATCAAGTGAATGGCCCATACAGGGATCAAACCCTCAAAACAGATAAAATCAACTTGTGCATCTACTCCACAACTACACTGAAGGGTTATCCATACTTTCAGATTGTTCTTGTCTCCAGACTCTTGCAGACAAGAGTACAGCTCAGGAACAGAGAAGCTGCTGTTACATTTTCATAAAGTACTCTTCACGCTCTATGCTCCCTAAAACCTGCTTTGTGTTAGCATTTTCAAAAAGGACAAATAATAAATAAATAATTTCTAACTATGAGGTCCTATATAAGCCACAGAACTTCCTTGATGTTACTTTACAGTTGTTCAAAACCTCAGTTCTTGTGGAAAAATTATATCTGTTTCACCTAGACCTTCACTTTCTTGAGAAAATGAATTCACACCGACTTCTACTCTCCCTTTATGTCAAAGGATCTTTCCTCAAGAGCTTGAGTTCACTGCACAAGTGTCTACAACAGCTATTCTACAGTTGCAGCACTAACCACCAGTGAACTGTTTTTTGGATAATCTGGTTAAGTTTCCGTACTGCCTGTCTCTCTCTTCTGTTGAGCATCATCCTGACTTTTGGTTAGATGACTTGTGACACCTTTATGCTGCTTCTCCACAGAGGCCTACAACTATTCTCAGATAGGCTGTTAGAGAAGAAGGCCTATTCAAGCTTCTCAGACATTTTTGAGTATTTGTGTGTGAGTTTATACAGAGGTTCTGCCTGATTCCTCTTTTATCTCTGCAACTTTTCAGAGCCTTCTATCTTTAAATGCTTGCAGTTTATGATTTGTATGTCCAACCTCTCTAGTTGGTATCTAGGATACTAAATACATGTGAAACAGTAACCCCAAATAAGCTGCTGCTGAGGGGAAATTGGGGCCCTAGAGTAAGCAATCAATGGAGAGAGTGAAGAAGAAAAACAGCTGTTCCTGCAGCAAGGACCAGAGTAGTTTCTGAGACACACAAACTGGGCACAGAAGCCTCTGATGCATACCAGTGGAGTGGTGCAAAGCTGAAGAAAATATCATTCCCCAGTTTCCAAGAACAAACATTCTGCTCTAGTTAGCTTAATCATCAAAATACTTAGCACTGTTTGTGGAGCTATATACCTCTTCTAGCAAGAAGGAAGCTTTGAGTGACCCACTCATCATGGTTCTGCTAGCCTACCCCTAGCCAAACTAGGGCTTTATATAAGCCCTGACACACTTAGCTACATGGCAGGCTAAACCCTCTGAGCTTCAGAGAAGATAAGTTTAGTACAGTGCAGCAAGTCTAGTCCTACAGGAGGAAACATGAGCTGAAGTTCTCAGTTCTCACTGGATTACAAGTATTCACAGAGAAGGTGACTACCCTGAACTTTTGTAGCAGTTATCTAGACTATATTCTTTCTCCAGCTCTGGCTGTTATCTTGTGCATCAATACAATCAACAATCCTCATGCATGCACTGAATAAATATTCACAGAAATGGAGAAGGACATCAAAATGCTACTTACAGTTATCATGGACACACTTAACAACAACAGTACCCAGAGGAGATGTAAAGATTCTCTTGCAAAAGTTAAAACTAAAGGGGGACAACTGTGACAGTGCCCTTCAAAGTGTGAAAAAGAAGGCAGAATTCAGCACACAAACACCTTCCTGTAAGTCAACTAAACAAACAAGTTTCTTCAATATATTGAGAACTCCATTTTTACATTTACTTGCAAATTTGTCTGTAACCTTACTTTATATACTGAACTAAAAACTTGAGCTATATAGTAGACCAGAACTTCAGCTTCACCTATACATATACTAAAGGGTTGACATAATTTCATTTCTTTTGATAATCCTATCATATGCCAGAATACACATTCCAATGTGCCATTGGGTCTTTTTTATTGACTATGGCTGTTCACCCTATAAAATTTCTGGTAGGAGTTTTTGGCAGGTGGTAAAGTGTGGGAGGCAGTTTGGAACTGTACATTAAGTGCATTAGATAAAGGATCAGCAATAAAATCACCAACATTACTAATGAAAATGTAATCTTTAAATTTCAGAGATAAATATCCAAGAGATGAACTGGATAGTTCACCCCTACAAAAACTTTTTTTTCAGCCTATGAAAATACACAGACCACTGCATTAGTGATACGCAAATCATGTTTTCAGGGTTTCACAGCAAAACAAAAGGTCAGAAATACAATTTTTCAAAGCATTCTAGGGCATCATGTGTCCATATATTCCATTATAGCACTATCACAAATTACTATGGGCCATGGACAATATGGGTTCCTGAAGGTTACACTCGACCTGCCAACAGGTCTACATCAATGAAAAATGGATTTAGGTCCTCATTTGCTGAGAACTTAACAGCATATAAACCTGTTTGAACTAATTAGCCACTAGGGAACAATGAAGATTTGATTCTGTAAGTCTCTGATTTTCCTTTGGGAACTTTCACCTCTACTGATTGACTTCACTATGCAGCTGACTCACAAGTCTCAGCTATGTCTTTCTGAACTCAGAGGCTTTTCTGCAAGACTGAAGAAAAATGTAAAGAATGTTCCAACCCTATACTACGGGCCAAGCTTAAACAACAGAGCATCTTGAGCCAAAGCCTAGAGCAAAGAGGAGCCATTTTAGCCAAGGTGCTTTTTTTTCCCCCAGCCACATTTTAAGGAATCTTCCTCTTCCAACTCTATGAAACTCAGCCTTTGCTCCCTTCTGTTTAGCCTTTTTTAAACCCAGGAAGAATAAATTCCCTGCACAGCTGAACCCAGACTGTTACCTAGGAACCATTACATGCAGAGGAGGCAGCTGTGTTTCTTCTTGCTGAGAAGGTCTTTTTTTCCCTGCCAGTTCTTGAAAAAGATTAAAGCATCCCAGCATGCCCGCCCCCATTTGCATGGTCTTTGGCACTGGCACTCACCTGTGGAATTTGTCCCTAGCTCACAGGATGCAGAACTGTGAAGGCTCTTCTGGAATCCGTTCAGTTTCTTTTCAGTGGAGGTCACCCTAAGAGGTAAAAGCATCAAATTAGACAGCGATAAGAAGTGATATACCAAGGAAGAATGAACCTCTCAAACAAAAAACTGAGAATTCTCCCCATTTACATAATCTCACTGGGATTGTAACTATGAAGCTGTGCCTGAACACGGTATGAAAAAGGCAGTGACAGCAACTGAATCAAAAAACTATGAAAGACAGACGAAAACTCAAGCCACCAGCAAGACTTCCGTGTGATAGAAATACTTAATTGTTTCACGTGCCTTGGAAGCTGGTTCTGGAGAATAAAGAACATAGTAAAAGGTATTGCACCACCAAAGTACTACTTGTAATTACAACAAGAAATGCTGTTGTCATCTTATTCCAGTGATTTGAACTAAAGTGATTAAGCAACCTTTAAACTGAAATGCATATGCTGTCAAAAACATGCCAAATTCAAAGTTAAGTCTTTGCATCTTGCCTCAGCAGAGAGAGCTCATCTAGGCAAAGTTTCTCACTTATCTTGGAAACTGGGACCCCTGGGATGCATACAGTTTCCAGTAGTCCAGTGCCATTTCTCAAGCATTCCTCAGTGCAAATCCTGCATTGATCTCAGCATTTGACTTACAGCAAAAGTGTATTTTGTGGATTACAACTGCACTTACTTTAACTTACAGATTCATTACCAAACTGAGACCACGTCTTCCTACTTAAATATTGGGTCTACTCAAAATGGAAGGGCAAGCTATACAGCTGCAAAGATCTATTCCGTTCTTATAATCTATACAATTAGCCATCTATTCTTGGTTTTTCCTCTCCTCCTTTATTCCTCCTTGCCTTTCTTTCTTCCTGCCCAACTCATTTCTGATCACTGCAGACTTCTGCACGTACACTCATCTCTACCAGTCCTTCTCCTTCACTCCTTCAGCTCTGCAGTGTTACAGTTACTGTCAGCTCTTCCCCAAAAAAGCACTGTAATCTCCAATCCCCATGTGATGCCCTGACAACTAACAGACCCAGACACACATGTGCAGTTTCTGTAGTTTTATCTGAAACCTTTTGTTTTCAGATTTCAAGGTCAGCAAGTGATCCAGGTGTTCCTGACAGCTAAAAGGCCAGTGAGGGACTCCTGTAATTTATCTCTGCAGGATTTCAGTGAAATAAATTGGAGTCCATACAGAAAGGGGAAGGATGCAGATACATTTGTGTAACACAATCCCTTACTTCAGTCAGCCTTAATTGCAAATGCTATTGTCAAATGAAGGGCCTGTTTCTATGTTTATTGTCTCTTGGAGAGAATTTTGGATCTGTATTTATGGTGCCTTTTGTGCTGATACTGTGTGTCCTTCTGGAAGCTAAGAATCCAGATGGATCTTTATGCTTCTTACATAGATATTCTCTGCTCATAATTAGCTACTCCATTAACACAGCACAACTGACAGTCAAATTCAGCTCACCCTTCTGTAGGTAGAATGCAAGACTAGTGGTTGAAAATGTCATCAAGAACGCCATCAAGTATAACAACAACATAAAAGCAAAACAGAGAACAGTCACACTTCTACCTTAAAGCGTGACTTCTGTCCTCTCTACAGACTTACTTGTCTTCTCTGCCTACCCACAATGTACCCTGATTCTTGCAGTTTCAGCTGTCACCTCCAGACAGCTCACTCTCAGCATTGCTCCTGGGATCTCACCCCTCACATTCTCTGTTGTGTCCTGATGGAAGCTTCAGCGCCAGAACATATTCACTGCTTAAACTGACTTAATCCCTTTCCACTTTCTTCCTCCTTGAGTTGGCTGAAATCCAACTGCTTTTCTCAGTTTCCTGCTTTTTAAAGTCCATGTCGTTTTTGCTTCCAGTTCTCCAATTGCTATATTCTCCATTTCTCCTTCTTCAATACTAACAAAAACATTGTCCCCACTGTCCTCTCCATTTAAATATCTGTCACTGCCCTTTTCTGTCTCTTATACAGCTAACTCCTCCTTGATAGTCAAAGTTCCTTCATTTAGGCACTAGACCAGCCCTAAGCTGCTCAGCCTTGGACTGCAAATTTGTTCCACAAGTGACAGAGAAATATTTTCTTGACTAAATTTTGAACACCTTTGTTTTAACAACCTATTCCTGGGATGTTCCGAATGCATTTAAAGATCCAGTGGAACCAGACAGAATTGACACTAACATATTCATATCACAAAAAGCCCAGGTTTAACAAAAGGACAGCAACAGAATTACAGTTCCAGCGCCAGAGAGGCTTGTTCCTCTTTGTTGTTCTTGGACAGGGTGTCCCTCCATGTGTATCTTGTGTGTATGATCTGAGGCTAGCCAAGGGCTATGAGCTACAGGTCTAGTAAGCCCAGCTGTGTCAGGGTGTTAAATCAAGGCAAGTCTCTCAGATGCACTGCTTTTGCTGCCAAAAATGTCTAAGGGTCAGGCAGTCTCATTAACCCAGCTACTCAGGAGCTGAAAAAACAAGTGTGCCACAGTACAGCAGTAGCAAAAGGTAAAAAGGTTCCAGTAACAATTACATGCTTGTTCTCCTGCTGCCTGTCCTCTTTTGAGTGGGCCCTCAGTTTACATATGTGATGTACATGGCTCACTTAAGACACTTCATGCATACCTATGAATGAGCACACATGGACAAGACAGGATATAAACCAGAACCATAATGTTTTACAGGGCTTACTCTGTGACCATCATCTACTTTTGGCACATCTGCTAGGTTTGGCCACCCTGTCCTAGAAAAGCTGGCTATTGCTGTGTCCAACTGCAATCAGGACTCTTCCCTGCCCTGGGATGGATTTCCTGATCCCTGGAGAAATGCATCCCCTCTACCCTATTTCTGTACTAGTTACAATAGAGAAGAACTCTGGCTCTTCTACTGCTGGCACCGTACAAAACAATTACACAAGGGAGAACAAGGCAGAAAGATTTTTGTGCTGTGGTGTTGGGACTTGAAGGGAATATTTGTTTCAAAAGGCTTCCTGAATAGAGTTATGAATGACATTTACAGCAATGTTCACTACAAGAAATTATGCCATGCTGACCAAATATCCCCAACAGTTCGTGATGTTTTAGCCAACTACCGATAAACTTGGTGACCTTCTTGGTCTCTCTTACTCTGATAACATCTTGAACTATATGCTCCTTTTCTCTACCTAGCATTTCCTCTCGTTATATACAGTGGTCTAACATTGACAGATTAATTTTTATGAGATCTTGTCTTTGACTGATGGTTCTGTTCACAGGTTCTTCAAAGCCTCGCTCTACTTGATGCTGTCACAGTTAGAGAGCAGGTTTCTGAAAAGTTACTAGTGCAGAAATTTGTATTTACTATGACTTAGTCAATCCTAAAAGCAGAGAGATTTTTCTTCTACCATCTGTACCAGTTCACTCCGGGTTCTGACAGCTGAGCTAATATATTTTTCTATTTTGCATACTGTCATTAGTAATGTGAAGATTCCATACATCAAATGCTGCTCCCAGGGACATCTGCTTCATTCCATGGCTTATGAATACTGTATCTGTGATCTGTCACAAAATGTTGCTCTCAGCTATCAGCAGTCTTTTCATGATTCACAGACCTGCCAATAGTAGTGGCAACTAGAGCACTGGGGAAAGGTCACAGTCTGACTCTTGGAAAGAAAGAAGAGCTTGTTGTGCTAGCTGTCCAAAAACTGTCTTTCTACTTGTGATATGAGGACATTTAATCAAAACTATGGAGCCCCATGAGACCATTTTATGGGACTGCATTTCAGCATAGAGCTGCATATTAAACCATTTCTCCCAATTACTTCTTTTTCTGCACCTTAATATGGACCCCAGTTTTCCACTCTGTTAGTTTAAGCAAGGAGTCTGCTTTGGACACAATCCATTATAAAGTCAACCTACTACCATTTACAAGTTGAGAAACTAAGAAAACAAGAGAGGCCAGGAACTGAGAAGACAAGACTGAATTGTCTGGCTGTTCCATTACTTTTTTCCTTTATGTTTCAATCAGGGAAGTGTCCAAGTTACTAGGTTGTTTTTGAATTAGTCAGTAATGTTCATCTTTAGCATCTCATTCTGTGTGTAGTTGAGTTTTCTACTTCTTATTTCTTCCTCTTCTGGAAGCCATGTGTGCTGGCTGGGAGAGAATTGATAACGCATGCAAGGAGGAGATAGGTCAAAGAGACAAAGTTGATTTTAGTTTTTCTTCACAGTCCAGACTCTGGAGAAATTCTACAAACAACTTTAAAAAGATGATCTTTATTAAGATGTTAAACAAAAGCCAGGCAGTGCGAGAGCAGACACAAATAAGGTCTAACTTACTGAAATGTATGGGGGGAAAAGAAGAGATGCATATCGGGTCTTTTCCTGACAACAATGAATGGATTAAATTAGACTGAGACATAGCAGCTTTTAAACGATCAGCTGGAAATATATGCTGGAAATATAGCTGGGCACTGCTGTTTTCCATGTAAGTGAAAAAATGTTACTGCAAGATCCCATGAATGGCAAGAATGGGTTTGGAGCCTTGTGTTGGAGACTGAAAGGCAACTTGGAAAGTATTTCCGGAGTGGCTCCTTGCAGCCTTCGATACTTGGATTAGTTTTCTGAAATTCTGAAGGAATCTTTTGCTTTTTTTCTCCCTTCTGTGCATTTTTGGTGCTGAACTTTTTCCGGTTTTCCCACACTCCTGCCTGTCACAGAGCAGAAACCACAAAAATGCAGCAAAGTAAAGTCTGTCCAAGGAGCTGCAATTCCATCTCACAAGGATAAACATTTCCTCTGCCAAGAAGTGAGCACAGCACACCGGCATCTTCAAATACACATCCCTGCTGCCCAGCAGAGAAACCCACTGACACAGCCTGTCACCTGTACTAACATGAGCTACCCAACATAAAAGAAATCAGATAGCAAACCTACCGGCATATACCTGCCAGACCTGATGATCACATCATTTGCTGAGCTGACAAAGTCCACTAACACTTTGTTTTCTTTTCAAATAGATTTTGGGGATTAATTCAGCATGCTATCTCTTAAGATGGCAAGAGTACAGGCAGGAAATACATGAACTTCTCCAGAGCAGTTCTGTTCAAGTTCCTTAAATATGCCTTGCTGTTCCAAATTGGATTCACACACACTGACTGTGCCCTAGCATCTTCCTACAGTGTCTTTCATTAGTAATCTTTTACTAAGTAAAACTTTTCTCTTTAAACAGGAGGGGAACTGAGATTCAGGAAACCTCACAGGAACTTGCTCTGAAAGCTTTACAACTCTGCTGGCTCTAGAGTAAGTACAAGGGAGGAAGTTATGAATACAATTTTTTAGAATAAAATAAGTCTGAGGATAGATGAGGAAGAACCTAATGAAGGATTTAGTCTAAAGCAATTCTGTCATTTAAGAGGAGATAAACAAAGAGCTGAGGAAGCTGAAAACCCAGAAGTCTTGCTCACATTTTTTCATAATGCACAAAAGAGAAGACACACATAGAAATGGAAAGGAAGAAAACTTACAATCAATTAGCAACATTTCATGGTGAATATTTTTGTTTGTTTTTAAAGATAACACATGCCAAATCATCCATCTAACTTAGAATCGCAAGCACTATATAATTAAAGCTTACTAAAAGTTAAAAGAAGGATTTCAACAGATAATAAGGAAATCTATCATTACATCAGGCACAGTATAAACACTTTAAATGAAATAAACACTT
The DNA here is from genome assembly GCA_038380795.1 of Pyrocephalus nanus. NCBI lineage: Eukaryota > Metazoa > Chordata > Aves > Passeriformes > Tyrannidae > Pyrocephalus > Pyrocephalus nanus. The sequence goes on along the minus strand of CM076265.1, from coordinate 40,591,294 downwards.
GTTCTTGAAGACCTAAGTCAAACATGGTATGGGAAAACTTGGTTCAAGGGCAGATAAGCTTGTTAAAGATATTGTATTGCTTTGTTGTTTTGTTTTGGAGTTTTTTTTTTGGTACCCTCTTCTGACTCATCAGATTCTAGCCCCCATCAAAGATTAAACATGGAGCAACTCAAGTGCCTAAACACAGATGTCTAGTACCATACTTCATACTCTAAAGTTATTTGAGGCCTCTGCATGGGACTGGCAGATACAACACAAGATCTACAGAAGACCTGTACTCACCTGGAACAGCAGTTGGAGGTCAGGTGGAATGGTCCTGGCCATCTAGAACGTCACTAGCAACCTGTATTTAAGTTACTAAGCCCCACCCTGGAATCAATCTGGCACTTCCTGTGTTCTCATGCTTGTGTTACAGTTTTACCTTCCTTACCACTGTGAAACACAAAACTGCAACATAATGCACAGATTTCAGTACACACACCTCAAGTTATTCTGAGATCTATCTTGGATAGGACAGCGGACATCAGTCAAAGTCAGATGCAGACAGGTTCTCCTCTGATATTTAGTTTTGGGGAAACCAGTGCCAACTCCCTGTTGTGGATGGAAGAGATAAAACTTACTTGGAAATCCTCTGGGCTGCAGCCTTTCTGATCACTGCCTGTCTGTGGTTTGTTGGAGGCTTTGGAACCAGCTGAGGAGGTGTACTCTGGGATGGCATCACTTTTTGCAAACTGGCTGCTTTTTGGATACTACAAGTGGCACTTGATGTCTTGTGGGCATCAGAGCCAGCTGGCATAGATATATGGTTGGTGCTGGGTTGTGCATAGTTGGCAAAGAGAGCCTGGGTAAAAAAAAAACAAAACAAAACAAAACAAAACATAGTAATTACCTCTGTGAACATTGCTGAGAACGCTGATAGAGGTGGGTGACATTTTTGTGAGGGATAACATCTGTCTGGTGAAGGCATGGGACTCTCCCAGGGCTCGAGGGAGAGTTCCCATGCATAAAAAGAAGAGTTAAGTGGTCAAATCCGTAAAGTAGTTTTTAGAGCTGAATTTTATGCTTTTGGAAGCTGAGACTACCTTCTAGGAAGGCAGATAACCTCATTACTGCCACAAAATTATACTATTCTGAATTAAAAAATGAGAGGTTTAATCCTCAATCTAACCTTGCAGTGGGCTTCCACCCACAAAGAAGTAAAGCTTTCATTATATTGACTGACTTTCTGCATTTATTTTGCTAAATTATTTTTTATGTGGGAGGTGGGATTGAGATACAATTCTAGGAAAGAAAAAGGTTGTAGGGTAGATGTTACAATGTCAGTTATTTGGTCTAACCCTGTACTTGGAACAACAGAAAGGATCTAAAGTACTTTTTTCTGAAAAAGGGACTTAAGGTCCACCTCTGACAAAAAAAGAAATTTCCAGTAATGTTAGGGAACAAAAAATATTTCTGTTCTATAGCACTTGGGAGAGTAATGTTGTACATTTGACACAGGGAACAAAAGAACCTGCATTTTAAAACACACTGGAGAACTAAGCTGTGGACTGGCAAAGCAGGGAGTGGAGAATGTTGCCCTATGGGAGTTCTGCACACTGCTAAACTCTCTTCAGAAAGAAGCAACTTGCCAGGAGTTCTGCCTTGTCTTTCCTCGAAGTCAGTCAGATTCCCAGCTCAGAGGCAATACCATAACCTTGCAGTTTGGCAGCTAGAGGTCAGCGATAGGAGATGAGGGGAATAGCTGAGCCCTCGCCAGTTACCTCAGTGTGACCCCGGGAGCAGTGCCCTTCACTGAGTTTGTGCTCAGTTTCTTCTCTGGTGGAAAATACACAGAGCCACAGCGAGTGGGCTCCAGGCTCCAGAGAAAACCACAGTCTGAGAGCTGGCTGAGTCTCAGCATACAGACAGGAAAAGCCCCTCTCCCCCGCAATTCTCTGGCAAATGGCAGGGCTAGTGGTGTGTGGGAAGGCGTTTCTGACAGGCAGAGCTCTAGGGAAAAAAGGAAGTGCAGAAGCCAAAACAGGCCTGTTTCCTAACTAAAGCTTACTGACAAGATGCCCTTGGGCTCTCAAACCTTCTTAACTTCTCCCTTCCCTAAAGCTCTACCTTGATTGCAGCTTTCAGATTTTGAATTAAGTAACTAGTGCAAGTGCAGAAGTCTGGAAAATAGCAGTCACACCCCACTTCCCCCAGCAAAATAAACTAAAATGGAACTTGGTTTAGTCTCTTGCATCTTAGAGCCTGACACAACATGGGGTTGGGATGGAGACCCTCAAGTCACTGCTCCCACTTCTTCCTCAGGGGTGACATCTCACTGTGCTCTTTGGTATTATGCATCTTCCCTGTAAGTTCTTTTTCTTGCTATTAAAGTCACTAAGATCCTGGAGTCAAAAAAGTATACAGTCACAACCCCTTCCCTGTGTTAATATGCAGTGGCAAGGAGATCCATGCCTGAAGAAATAGCAAGCATGGATGCTCTAACAAAGTCTGATCAGCAAAACCTGGGCTCAAATCTGCCTTAAGAAAGGTCATGGATGTTTTTCATGGGGTAACAGACTTCCAAAAAGGCCTCTGAGTCTACACTGTGCTAGGATTCTGGCTGTCTTCCAGGCAAGGATGGGGTGACTGGAAGCTGACATGGACCATGGCTTCTGGATTCAGCTACAAAGTATACTGCCCTGCTGTGAACTCCACGGGGACAGAACAGGAAATCAGGAGAAGCTACTGTGCAAATAAAGAGGGCGGCTGGGGAGAGCAGAGCCTGACCACACAAAGGAAGGGCTGGGAAGAGAATTCAGCACATCCAAAAAATAGGAGACAAAACTCATTACTCAGGATTCTGAAGGCTAAGGGTCTAGGGAGAGCAGAAGCTCAGCCTAGCCCTAACAGACGCAGTCCTGAAGCAGGCAGCACCCTACAACTATTGCTGCTGCAAGTAAAATCTTTCAATCACACTTTGCACGCTCCAGATTTAACCTGATGTCAAGGACACATTTACTACCCTAACAAGTTCTTAGGGCTGCAAATCTGAAAAACAGTAAGAAAGCTATAAGACTTTTTAGCTAAAAATCCTCTAAGGCATTAGTGAGTTAATTCTCTTACACAATTCTTCGTGGAGGTAGGACAGTATTAATCCTGTCTTGCCCATGAAGAATGTTAGCACTGACAGAGAAGGTGCTTTTCCCTAACCCACAGACTGAGCAATACGAAAAGCTAGGTTGAAATGTCTGAAAAGCTGTGAAAAGATCCCAACTTCCAATACCACATTCACTTCATTAGACCACACCTCTCCTTGCTTCCACATCTACACGTGGATACCATACATAAAGTGTTAGCTGTACAAAAAAGAGTAGTTTCTAATTAGAAAATCTCAACATGTAGAGCTTGTAAATAAAGACAATGCACATCTAAGAGTATTAGCCAGCAGTAGCTAAGCTTGGGCTGTTAGTGATTAAAAGCAGAAAGGTACTGTAGTACTTTGAAGAAAAGCAGATATATTAATGATCTTCAAAAACAGAAGGAATGTTCTTGGCACTTACCATTCCTGTATCTAACACCCATCCCTAGCACAGTAATGGAACAAATGTTGCAAGCAAAAACATGTTCATTGTGTGACCAGAGGAGGTAATGAAGCTCATTTCCTGTGAATCTGTCTTACAGTATCTAATACAAAGCATACCCCAAATTATGCCTCCCTTCATGGGTCTTGGGCGTTCTTGTGTTGATTTTATGCTGTCTAATTAGGAATGGTCTCATGCTGCAGCCTTTGCCTTAATGGGAACAGTAGTTTAATCCCCTTCCCAGATATACAGCTCTTTATTTTAATGAAATTTGTACGAAACATAGCTTTGAGATTTCTATCCCATAGTCATTCACTTTCAGTTGGATCAGCAAGTCTGAAAATGATAAGACTCAGCAGTGTATGAGAACTGACAGACAGATGCACACACATGAACTGCATAAAGATCCATCCAGCTAGTTCCAAATCACTAGATTTTGGTGCTAGAAACTGAGAGGTTTATAAGCAATAAACAATAACAAGGATTTAAGTTTAAAAAAGAAAAATAAAGTAAACCCAACAAAGTAAACCCCACCACTTTTAGAAAAGCAACTGTGTTTCAGATAACATTGCAAAAATAGGGAGAATTAATAGGCTTAGAAGACCTTTCCAGTCATATAAACAGTTTAGCAAAAATTCTTTTGAATACATACTAATGCATTCAGTTAAATCAGTTTGAATGGAACAATCAGCGGAGCTGAAAATTCACAGAGTGGCGATAAAGAACAGACTTGAAATGTACTATTAACTACCATTGTGTTAAACTGCAGTAAGAGGAGCATCTTGGGGTCATTAGGAAATTTCAAGAAGAGCAAACTCATAGTATGCACAGACTATCCTGAGGCATGTCCTCCTTAGTAAATTCTTCAGAGCAAGGATAAAATACACTAAAATCAATTGACTTGGTGCCTTCTCCTTTATCTCCCTCTTGGTACTGATAGGTCTCTGGGACACGGATTGGGCTCTATCATTGTACTGGAAAGACAGTTAATACATCTGGGCATTATCACAGTTCTAATAACAGTGATAGGATCAGAAACATGGGGACAAAATTTCAGCTGGTATAAATCAGCACAGACTACTGCTTTCAGGATGGTTGTTCTGTTTTACTTAGACTGAGACTTTGACTCATCAGCATCACAAGACTCAAATAGGAAAAATGGCAGTTAGCACATTTAGTGGGAAAACAATCTGACGGAGAAAGCTGCAAAACAAGAATGAACAAGAAACTGAAGGGAAAGAGATACTGCAAATCTGACAGCAGTTAAAGATATAACAGTTTAGAACACAGTTTAATGATGTTTAAGGCAGCATTCAAAGAGTCCCTGTGTCCTCAAACAGCAATAATGTAGTTCTAGGAATACTAGGAATATTATTCTGAGTACTCAACATTCCTAGTCAGATCTAAATAAAGTCTAAGGATTTCAAAAGAGAGTCACAAACATCGAAAGAAAAAACTATGCTGAACTCCATAAAATGAGGAATATTTCAGAGAGCATACTATTTTTAAATGACTGAGAGCAGGCTGGTTTAAGATTAACTTGGCCCAGTGTTCTACAGCCTAAAATCTACTTAAACTTCTCATTGAAAATGTAATCACATAACTGCCCACACAACTCACTAACATGATTCATGTCTTGTTTAGCATAAGCCTTTCTGATGTAAGCGGGACTGATGAGGATCATTCCACCATATGATTGTACTTTTCTTGTTTTAATTTAACTTTTTTCCCATGTGAAATGTTTGGCATAAAATTCTAAACCCAGTAGATGCTAGGCTAAGCAGACAGAACATAGCCACACAGAGAAAAAGGAACCTCCCTCACAGCTAATGGCATCTTTCCAGTACAGGAAACAATTAGAGAGTAAACAATGAGGGTGTATTAACTGTCTTGCCAACTGCAGCAGTGATACTAATATTTAGGTCATAACATGTCACATGAAGTCTCCGTTAAACATTAAAAATACTGCTATAAGCCTGTTTTTCTTGTCTTTTGGTTTGATTTTGTAATTCTTGTTCCTTGATTTTACTGCTATCCAATTTAAGCTTCTTGTCTCCACTTTCAAACTCTTCCCCTTTCTATTTTCTTCTCTTTTCTCAGAGTGCTGTCTCTGTTCCTGATCCATGTCACTCTACCTATTTGTCAGATTCTCATCCGGTCAGTTTGGTGTTCTTCTTTTTGTCCAGTGAATGAAGTACCTATTCTGTCATCAAAGATCTATTTCTACTGACTGCACTGAATGAACTGAATCCCCATATGAGTGAAAATTGTTGGTTATTATTCCTCTTCCTCCACCTACACAGAATCTGCTACTCTGCAAATTGTTAAATGCCTGGAGAAATCATCATCATTCTTAAGTGTCTGGAAAGTGGTCAACCAAGAGTGGGTGCTGGAACAAGGAAGCACACAACAAGCCTTCATGATAAGATACATCCACTGCATGGTAGACGGGGCTATTCCTATTACACAAATACTTGACTAGAAAAGCCTGTGCTTTCTAATGCATCCATCTCATCTCCAGCATATCAAATTGGTTAATGTACAGGAAGAAGCATTTGCCTGTGTTATTAATCATGGTGCTTCTGTTATTTGTTCACATATATATATACAGTCATACATATGACTAGTTGCTTTGTCACAGACAGAGGGAAAGACTGGCATCTACTCATGTTGCATGGTCATGTCACACTCAGGGTGTGCCTTCAGACACATTAATGAATAGATGTACTTCAGTTACTGGCAAATGGCTATCCTGCCTTCTAACCATAATAAGAACTTCTACAATCAGATGAAACATGCTCAGAGATATCTTGGATGCATTCCCCAAAGCAGAGAGATCACGACACTCTTTCAAGTGATAGGCCTTTCCATCTTGCAGGATATATTTCTTCTGTTGAGAGGAGGCTGATGAACTTGAATACAGCAGGCAAGACAACAAAGGATGGAGTAGATCTCAACACATGGAAGGAACAGAAGGGAAACAGCAGGCAATGGAAGATAGGCAGCATAGGTGACACTGACTAGGAAATGTGTAAAGCAATGCAGGCTAGGATAAGCTACATCACCTGTGGCTAAAAAGAGAGGATAAATGAGGGCCAGCATGAAAGGTGGGGCAGAAGTCAAAGCAGTGTGAGTGGGAAGACATAGGGCAGGAACACATAAGCAGCAGAAAAGAGAAGGTAGTTCTTGGAAAGGCCAAGTCAAAAAGACTGACTTCTGAGAACCTAAGTCAACAAAGTAAGAGGTCAGTGACAGGAAGATAGAGAGGGTGCAGGTGACAGACATATGAAGATGAGGATAGTGCTGTGACTGGCAGGGGCATCAGAGGATCAATGCAACTGTGACTGGAAGAGGAGGGCTGGCTGGCTGGCTCCATACAATGTCAACTGGGAGAGGAAGTGTCCAAGGGGCAATCATTTCATTAAGATGTGATTTTCATGACAGAAAGTCTGAAAGCCCCCAAGTTCAGCAAATACCTTTTTCCATTAATGGCAAATTCAGTGCAGCCTGAGCCCCTGAGCATGGCAATGGCCTCTCCAAACTGCTTGGCTCTGAAGAGAAGGGAGAGAGAGAAAGGAGGGGAACTTTGTGGGTGTAAGAGGAGGTTTAGCAAAGAATTACTTTAACAGAAACTCCTGAGTAATGGCTCTGCCCAAGCCAAGAATAACATCAGCTCAATGTCAGCAATTAGAAGAGGGCTCAGCCAGGCCCCATGGCCAGCTCCAGCCTCTTCACAGGCACAAGCCATTTTACAGCCCTTTTCTGAGCTCATGAGCAGCCACAAGTGCCCACCCACGAATTAAGATGAAAGGAAGACCTCCTGCTTGGAGGAGGAACAAGAAGACTGTAGGTGAGGGAAGCTGAGGAGGGAAACTGCATGGCTAAGTAAGGGCCTTAAAAGAAGGAGTGCAAGGAGCAAAAGCAGAAGGGCCTCTCCTTCAAGATGCTCCCATAAAAGGATGAGGGCAATTTGCCAACAACCTTTCTCAAAGACCCTGACTAATGACTCACCTGCTTCACAGAAGGGAGACTGGGTGTTTGGACCTCCATGTGTTAACTCTGTTCACAGGAGTCCAGTCATACCAGACTGCCCAGCAAACAGCTCCTTACTAAGGGAGACCAAACTCTTTTGAGTCAAGGTTTGTTCACCCAAAGACTTCTTTAACTTTAGCAGGGAAGCCTTTTGGACATCACACAGAATACATCTCTCTATCCATAATAACAAAGTAAGGCAACAAGTGTATCGATGAAGTCACTGTAACCTTGGGAGATTCCACAGGAAGGATGGAAATGCTGCTCCAAACACAGTGGTCCACCTTTGGCATCTAGGTGTCATCCAGAACATCATTAATATAAGCCCTTTTTCATATTCCTCTAGCTCTTAAGATGCCAATGCAATGGAAGAAGCTATTGGGAACTACAGCACCAAAATGCTATTAAAATCACTGCAGGTAATATTAATTTCTTTGAAACACACTTTAAAAGCTACTTTCTTCACAAAAGTTGTGTCACATGTACTGCCTTCTGGGTTTGTTCTGCACATGTAAGACTCAATCAGCATTGCTACATCCCAGGCAGGACTTTTTCTTAGTTACCTGTTGCCGTGTTTGGTTTTGCTCCAACAACTGTCGTGACTGAAGTTTCTGCTGCTGAAGTTGCTGCACAGCAAAATGAAGCTGATAGTTGGGATGTGCCAGTGGACTCTCTGGCACCTTGTTGTAGACACTGTTCTCCACCTCTCTGTCACAGGCAAAATGATGATTCTCCAGAGCCCTGAGAAAAGAAGAGCCATCATGTTTTCACTATTCCCACCTACAAGGCACTGCTGCTTAAAAAAATCCCTTAATACTTAGCCAGCTATGAATTTACAGCAAGTGGCTTTAACAAGCACAACACCTGCCAGAGGTGCCACGTGTCAAATGCAGTCTTGCTAAACACTTTAATGAATTGCAGTCTGGGACTATCTTACTGGACATTTTCTTGAAGAGAACCAAGAAAAAGAGAGTAAGAATTCTAAACTGGAACATTTCTGTGGCTGATCAGCAGTGATGAGAGGCAGAGTTGCAGCAGGAAAAGAGCTAAGGATTCCCATCACTAATGAGATATTTATTTGGATTTGTAGATATTTTAATATACTAACACAAGGCTTACACTAAGCACATACATGCTGCAATGAGAGTGGAATAGAAGAAAGACACGCAGCACAATATCCACAGAGGATAAATGGCTGGCTGGGTGAGGTTGCAACTAGAGTACATGTTGACTCCATACAGTTACAATCCAAGAGACCTGAGATGAGCGAAGATAGGCTCATTTCTTTCATCATCAGAGTAATGCAAGCCTTTCCAGAGGACAAAAGGTCTCCTGCAAAGAGACAGGAGCGCTTACAACCCAGGCTTACACGGTGGGAGTTCAGCTGTGGCCTGCAACATGATAAGTACCAAAAGGAGCTCACTGGCTTGCTTTGAAGTTTGTAAGCCTTGGTGAGAAGGCAGCAGCAACACACAAGGCCGAGGGGCTTTGCAGAGAGCAGGTGGCCGACTGACAGGACCACAAGGTGTCCTGAAGAGGCTACAATGGCCCAGCAACTTGCACATTCTGTGCTCACAAGACAGGATGCCATATGACCTACTGAATCCTGACACTCTTGCTACTAAAACCCTCAATCCTCAATGCCTGAGTTTCCCAAATTTCTCTTATCATTGTCATTTATCTCTCAGCCACTCCTTCCAAGTGTTTCCTTTGGATTCTCAGGGCAGACTTCCCTTGTATATCCTATCCTCATCATAAATAACTAGGATGTAAAAGATAATTATGTCTTTTATGCCACAATTTGGAGTGTAGGTCATGATTTTGGCAAGGGAGTTAACTGCAATCTCTTTGCTTCAGGATCCTATTGAAACTTTCAACCTACATTCTTTGAACATGTCACAGCTCCCCTTGAATGTGTTGCTCCTTCCTCCACAAACTTTTTCATCATTGCAAACCCTTACAATATTCAGAAAAAATTTTCAAACAAGACCAGAGACAACTGCTAGCCCCATTTCCTCTCCCTCAAAAATAACCTTTCAAAGTAAACTGAGGACAAGGACTCCAAACACTAAAGGGTCACTCTACATACTCAGCTCCTCAGCTGAGTGTGATAATCCAGGAGAAAAGGAGTTCAGCAGCATCTTCACCTTCCACCCTCTGGGCCTCCCCCTGCTCGGAGCACCACTACTACTTTTGCTCTTATGGGCCATGGCCTGTAGGTAGCTTTCTCTAGACTTAACCTGTTCAAGGGATCCCACCTATATTTCTTCATTCCTTTGCTTCCATTGTACCCCAGTGCATAAACAACGCTTGCTCCCTGCTACCTTGTGCTAGAAGATTCTCAGTCTTTCAGTTCTTTTTCTTTCACCACTACTTGGAAAACTGACAACTGTAATGTTGCTGACAGTACTGAAGACTTGAAACTCAAGGTCTGAAGGTGGCTTTGGGGTTAACCTTGGAAGAGCTGCTTCCCTCTTCTGAACCAACCTACCCCTCTTCTGCCCCAGTTGTGGAGTCATGATCCTCTCTACTATTGTGGTTTTACCTGCAGGTGCTCAGCTCTGGATCCATCCATGTGTGTGTAGTGCTGGCACCCCAACACTGTTGCCTAGTAGGCACGGGATGCCACAAAATGCACAACTCTAAAGTAGAATAGGACAAGGAACAAAGAATCCTTGAAATTATCCCCAGCTGTCTCTCCCCAATCCCTCCAGCTCACCTGCTGGGTTATCAGCAGGTTGCTGTCACCTGGACTCAGCCCTCATCCCAAGGGTCATATCTGCTCCTTCCACTGCATAGATACAGACTCCACCATCCACCCTGATGTTAAAGCTCATTGGATTTTCCCTTATGAGCAGCAGCTGAACTCTCTGTTATGGTTCCAGTAAAGTCAGGTCATGCTGACAGGTGGAATGCACAAAGGACTGTGCTCAGGCTAGGATGCAGTCTTTGGGAGATGGCTGGGCATAACTGCAGATCAGCCTTTGAAACAAACATTGCACCACATACAAAGCTGAAGAGAATTCAGGAGCTTCATCAAAGTCACATTAGTGCTCAGTAAACAGCCTGATTAATTCCTTATCAGAACTTATGAGAGATTATGATCTTCAATACCTCTCTTTTGAACTAAATAACTGTATTTGTCTATTTGCCTAGAATAACTTCTCCACCCCAGCTTTTCTCAGTTGAGAAAATTAGGTTAAATTCTGTTAAAATACTCCTAAATAAAATAAGCCAACATAGGATAAAGGGGTAAATCTTGTGGATTTTGTAACTAGTTAAAAGACATTAAACCAGAGCTAGAATAAATGGAAAGTTTCCACAACAGAAGGCGATTACCACTGAGGTCCCAACAAGAACCTGCGCAACGATCTCTACTTTTCAAACATTTCTAAGTGATCTGGGGGAAAAAATAGTGAAATAAGAAAAAAAAAAAGTCTGCTGGTAAAAAACTGAAAGTCACTGAGAACTGTGAAAGAAACACCACGCTACTGAATAATCAGAGATTAAATAGGTAGATAGCATTCATTTTAATAACTATGAAGTCATGTACCCAGGGAAACACATACCTAGTTTTACACAGTGACAGACTTTGAACTAGTGTATTGGGTTTCTGTGGCCATGTTTTGGTAGCAGGGGGCTACAGGGGTGATTTCTGTGAGAAGCTGCTGGAAGCTTTCCCCATGTCCTGCAAAGCCAGTGGCAGACAGCTCTAAGATGGAACCACTGCTAGCCAAGGCTGAGCCAGTCAGGAACGACAGCAACACCTCTGTGATAACATATTTAAGAAGCAGAAAAAGGTTATTACGCAGATGAAAATTGCAGCTAGAGAAGAGTGGAGTGAGACCATGGGAACAATAATGCAGACACCAAGCTCAGTGGCGAAGGAGGGGGAGGAAGTAACCCAGGCATCAGAGCTGAGGTTCCCCTGCAGCCCAAGGTGCAGACCATGGTAAAGCAGCTGTACCCCTGCGGCTGACGGAGGATCACGGAGGATCACAGAGGTGCAGAGATTGCCCTGCAGCCCATGGAGAAGACCCACGCTGGAACAGGGGCCTGGCAGGGACCTGCTGACCTGTGAAGAGAGGAGCCCATGCTGTAGCAGGTTTTCCTGGTAGGATTTGTGGCCTTGTGGGGGACCCACATTGGAGCAGCCTGTGCCTGAAGGACTGCATCCCATGGAAAAGTGACCCACGTTGAAGCAATTTGTGAAGAACTGTTGCCCATGGGATGGACTCATGCTGGAGAAGTTCATGAAGGACTGTCTCCCTGGGAGGGACCCCACGGGGAGCAGGGGAAGGACTCTTCTCTCTGAGCAGCGGCAGAAACAACAACTGACCCTCATTCCCCATCTTCCTGCACTGCTGGGGGAGGGGAGGTAGAACTTGGAAGGGAAGAGGGGTGGGGGGAAGGTGTTTTAAGATATATTTTACTTCTCACTATCCTGTTCTGATTCTGCTAGTAATAAATGTAATTAATATCCCCACTTCGAGCCTGTTTTGCTCACGACAGTAATCGGTGAGTGATCTCTCCTGGTCCTTTATACCTGAAAGCTTCGGTATATTTTCTCTCCCCTGTCAAATTGCAGAGGGGAAGTGAAAGAGTGGCTTTGGTGGGTACCTGGCATCCAGCCAGGGTCAACGCACTACAACTAGTTATTTTATTCAGGATGGAGACCTTATAACTATAGCTGTAATAGAATTTTTCTATTGCATCACTAAAATCCTCTCAAAAAGCAAATTCAGTGTTAGGAATTACAAGGAAAGGCACAGAAAACAAAAACACTAACACTACTATGCTACCATATAAACCAAAATTGCATACATCTCTTGCATACTGAGGATGATTATAACCCCTGTCCCTCCTCCCTTCTCAAAAAGCACACAGTAGAACTGGAAAAAGTACACAGAAATGCTGTAGAGATGATCAAAGGTAAGGAACAACTTATATATTGAGGAATGACTTAATAAATAGGGACTCTTCAGCTTGGAAAAATGACAACTGAAAAAAATAGGAAATACATCTATAAAATCACAAGCTTCAAATGACATGCTACAAAACATAGGAAAAACTGAATGAAGTCATCAGGTGGGCAGGTTAAAACAAACAGAAGGAGGTAGTTTTTCTCATAACACATAATTAAATTATGGATGCCTTCTTACTATGGGAACTTAAGGATGCCAAAAATTTAAAGGCTTTCAAAAATGATTAGACAACTCACAGAAGTAAGAGCCACTATTTATATACAAAGATATCATCTCCTGGCCAGAAAATTGTTGATTATAGAGTCCCAGAGAATACTGGGGAAGTATGACCGTTCTGTAGCATCACCCAGGGCTCTTCCCACAGAATCTTCCACGGGCCCTGTCTGAGCAGGACATCGAACCAGATAGTCCATTTGCTCTGCAAAAATGCAGGCAGTATTGTTTATGCATCAGGGGTCTGAAACTAAACCCGTTTTAGGTTTAAGAAAGAAGTCAGAGAATTCAGTCAAGCACTCTCTAAGGTATTCATTCAAATTATATGATTAATTCTAGAAGCTAATGTCTGTTCCAACTGGTCTCATATCTAACTTCAGCTCAGAACCTGCAATACCTAAAATTCATCCTTTGATCCAAAAGAATGCTTGAGAAGCTAAAGACTGAGTGATTATCTCTAAAATGTAAAAGTCAACACAAAATAGAGGAGGCAAAACTGATGTTAATGAAACTCCACTAAAATCGAGCATGCTGATAGTCTAACTGGGTTTGTGCCACATGTACGGCATACAGTGTTTGCAATGTGAGGGCCACTGCCTAAATGGCAAAACTTTATTAACATTTCCCTGATTTGCATTTCTTTTGTTTTGAGATATCTGGCAAAGGATGAACTGTTATGCAATTACAAAAACTTGAAGACTGATTTTTAAAAATGCACCAACGTTCCATTCCTGCCTTTCTCCAACCTTTGTCCTTTATTCAGTGAATCTCAAATGCCTTCATTTGGTTTCTAACCTGTTTTAACCCACTTTTTCTGTTTTAACCATATATGATCTATATAGCCCAAAATAAATTCTTTAAGACATAATATTGCCCAGATAAGTTTAGCTTAAATTACCCAGGAAAGCACCATCGAAACTACATTATTAAATCTTCAAGAAGAACTACATTTAAAATGACCAAATAAAACCACAAAAACTTTGGCTAACATATTCTTGCAGCACAGTCTCGTACACAACTCCCTGCAGTTCCAATACCTTCTCTCCACATGACACAACACAAGAGAACTTACTTTTTTTCTAGATACTATATTGAAAATGCTGTTGCTTGCATAAATAGATTTTGCTCTCATGCCTGGCAGAATCCTTCTGAGGTAAATATACTTCTGTTGGCTTCCAGGGGTTTTGCTTCTTTATAGACAGAAATCAACATAAACACATTATGTTGCATTTATGCATTATGTTGCAAAACATAAGTTCAACCTTCTACAATATAAACATTCAGTAATTGACAATAGAAGGCTGATGTATTTGACGGTCTTAAGATCACTTTTGTAAAGAAATATTTCGTCTGCAGTTTTGGAAAGTCCTCACATAACATGTTATCAAATGCTAATATTACATCTAAGGCAAATATTTGTTCTGGTAGTGAACGGGGCTTAGGATCTAAAACTCAGTACACTGCTGCCAGAGACACACTCCAGCTCTCAGTCTATTTCCCATGTTCACAGGAATGCATCATAGAGCATCTCCTATACTCTATCTCTGCCTGTCAGATGATTTATCAAAGCATGACAACACTACTGCACCCCCAAGGAGAAGCTGGCTCTTCTGCCAACTGGCTCAGCACCATAATGAAGGCTGGAAAAAAGCTGTAGAGGACCTCACATTTTAGCAGATACTAAAGAGCACACATGTTAGGAAGAGTATATAAATACCTCAAACTCAAGTAAAAGCTTTTTCACAATTCACATTATTTTAGGCAAAGCCAAAAATAGCCAAAACCCCACGCCCCCAATGGAAATAAGGATTGTAGAGTCAATAATTCAGGATTATTGCTTGAATGCTAACTGACTAATTATTCAGTTCTTCACATGTACAGACAACTGAGCTAGGCATAGATGCACACACACTCAAATGGGAAATAGAAATTCCTGCCTGTGCCACTAGAAAAGATTTGGTTTCATTCTGTCAGCCAGGCTGGTTGTGAGCAATCTTCTCACAGCTTGCTCAGGATTATTTTTGAGTTGCTTAGTTTAGAGACCTGGCCAGGATTCAGGCCTTCACTGTGTACAGGAAATCTCAGCTTTTGGCATTATGGCCCATCCTTTGTAAGCAAGATTCTGTCCTTCCAGCAGCTCTTCAGGTTACTCAATGTTTTTGGCAAGAAACCCACTGTGTTCCTTTCTTTCAACACAGTTTTCAGAAAGGCTGGGCCAGCATTCCCTCTTCCTCTTCACTTACAGCAAAACCTCCCTGCTGCAGTTTTTTGCATCACAAAAGATACAGGTTTGCTTCTGAAACCATTTTCAGGGAGATGTCAACACATCTCCATGCAATTATGACTGGAACCCAGTCAAAAATATTTGAAGGGAATTCCAAGGACTGAAGTTGTAGACAAGACTAGAGCCCAGAACACCAGTCACTGAGAATCTCATAGTTGCAAAGAACTACATGACATACAGCAAGTCTGTACTACAAGAATGACACTGGTAACTAGCAATGATAACCCACACTTCTAGCACCCACCACTCCCAAGGAACTTATTCAAACATCTGACAAAGCAGGGTTTACTATAACACAGGCAACTGCTGGGATGAGTAATACCAGATATTAAAAGATAACAGTAGAGAACAGCACAAAGAAAAATATTTACTAAAGTGAAACTATGAGAAAATAATCAGGAGAGAGGACAGCAATGCAAGAATAGAAGGGTTTAGAATATAACTTTTACTGCGTAATTTACCTACAAACTGGGTTTAAAGCTTCCAATGGTCCCCCTAAAAATTAAGGATTTTAAAGTCTCATAAATACAACTCATCAGGCTTCCATTTATATTTCGACTAAAACCTTCTTTCAGTGGCACAGCTGGGCCACTTGTTTGATACCAGCTCCTGTGTGGCAGGCAACAATACCAATTCATAAAGTACACCCGTGTTCCCCATATATCACTCACTAAGCAGGCACTTTTGAAGTATTTGAAAAGTGGCTACATCCCATTGAAAGGCAGTGTAAACTAGGCTTAAATTACTTGTGTAAATGAAGCTTCAGCATTACTGAAGAATATTCCTCTATGTTTAACCTGTTTTCTGTGAACTGATAGGATCAAAGCAGGAATCAGTAGAGCTGCAGGTCTAGGAAACTCAGAAAAGAATTATCTTCCTTTTAAAGAAGGAAACAAGCTGACAACGAAAGTCTTTTGCATCTTTTCCTGTCAAGGCTGGGGCTTAGGATGAACAAGGGCCATTGCTGGCAATAAGGGAAAACAGTGCATTTAGAAATCACTGGTCCCATCTTGCCATAGAATGTCAGACAATCTTGGGCAGCAGTTTCTTTCCCACAGGGCATTCAGGTGGCATGACAAGTCTAGAAAGCTTTCAGTACAAATCCTCTGTGAGCACCAGCTGCTAGAAAGTAGTTGGCATAGTAACTAATGATTCTGTCTAGTGTGGCAGCTCCCAGGATCCTGCTGACTTATGCTCAGGCACTCAGAAAAACACAGAACATTTTCTTTGGCACACCACATGCTTCTTCCATCCCTAACAATAGGCCCTAGACTGGGGTTGGCTATGGAGCAATGATAAACAGAGTGGGATAGAGCCCAGGACGCTGGGGGTCTGGCTGGGATGCAGGACTGTTGGGCCTCTCACAGGGCCACTTGCCTCCAGGCCCTTCTTTGTCTTTCTCCCTCTTTCCCTCCCCTCAGCTTCAAAAGCAATAAATTAAAAATTGAAAAACAGTGCAACAAGTCTTTGAGAATAGTTTGCTCTTGGCCTCTACTGTTATCAGGAGTGTCTATGAAAGAGTGACTTTGGTGCAGTTTAGTTAGCAAGAGTCTCTATTTTAGCATGGGCTGTAGCTCTCACTGCTGGAACATGCAAGCCTCTAAAAGATCCCTGCTTTGTAACATAGCAGGAGCTGTGTTACCAATGTAAAGAAAAATGGCTTCCCAAAACACCAGGGTCAAACAAAGCATTTTGAATATTCCTAAAAGAGCTCAGCCTGGGACTTCAAAGATCTGAGGCACGGGGAGCTGTCCAGAACTTGCCATGGTGCAGGTCCATAGAGACAGGGAAGGGGCAGGAGGCAGCTGTCCCATATAAAATGAGGGTGCCAGTACCTGACCCGCAGTCTGCTTTTGTGCTCTGCAAGAGAAGCCAAGAAAAGCTTTTGAAGTTAATGAGCAGCCTTTTAAGGCTGCATTGGCACTATAAACAGCATTATGGGTTCAAATCCAGTTCAAAGTGACAAGTACAGTCTCCCATGGTAGAAGAGTTGCAGAGATGTAGGAGAGTTTCTGTCCCAGACCATCAATTAAACTTTCCCTTCTTAGTGATGAGGCATCTTGAAACAGTTTCAGCCCTAGTTTTTCAGCTCTCCACTTTCCTAGCAGCTCAAGCTACTTCTACCTACACCACGGCTCTTACCATCAGTACCTTTGTGCCATGAGACAACAGAAGATGTACAAGGTCCATGTGAAAAGCCTTGGGAGTGAGTTGGTTTAGGCAAAGAACATGAGAAGTTTTGTGGATTTAACTAAAATTTCCAGATCCATTCACAGGTTAACTGTAATAGCTACCAGAGGCACAATTCAAGCATCCCAGCACATTTTAATATGCATAATATCTAGCAAATGTCAGGAGTCCCCCTCTGCTATTCTTACAATTCCCCCTTTCAGCTGAGAGAATTGATGTTGTTACAAGAATTTTATTCAGAAACAAAGACGTGAGCAAAAGCATCCAACTCATCTCCTTGTGGTGCAGGATTAGCACATATTTCAGTGGCTGTAGGAGTCCATGTGTCACACTCAGCTGCACAACTCCACGGGCAGGTACGCGTTCAGTGTCAAGAATTTTCCTTGAGATTGCAAATTAAACTTTTATTTTCTCTGTTTCATTGTCTGACATTCCTCTTATTTCAGGACTAAACCTTCACTACCAGAGCTATGCCTTCCTTTGAGCTCAGCCAGCCTTGGCACACTTAACTCCCTTCTTTTTCTTCAGCTCAGTCCCTTCTGGCCTTGATTGCATACTGCTTTTCTGTGAACTTTTTCCACTTTATTATTCCAGATGTGCATGCACAATAGCTATACAAGGAAAGGCCACTGCCTTCTTGCTCCTTCACTTTATTCTATGAGTACTATCAAAGTCCATAGGCTTCCTTCTTTTCTGATATATGCTGCTGTATAATTTATTTCCTGCTCCCTGGCTTCTGAAAATAATTTGCTGTTTTCCTGCCATTGAAAAACCTGGGTTTTGGTGCAAAAGTATTTTCTTATAACCAAGGCAATGCAGATCAGAAATTTAGTGCATTTTACATCTTAGGTCTCCATATACAGACAAGGTCATGAATGTTGTGTCTAACCTGCTAGGTTAGAATTGAGATGCATCAAAATAGCCTTGTGACAGTCTAGCAGGGGAAGGGCAGGGTGAGAAACAATGGAGCACAGAAAAACCTCTGCAGGCAAGGCCTAACCTATCTCTACTATTCCTGGATTTTGCTGGCATTATCAACCTCTTACTTTCAGAAGCACTGAATTTGCCAGTCTCAGCAAATTAAATGAAATATTTACACTTCAGTGGAGCCAATTTTTGTCAGACCCACCGTCTTTGGCACCATGCCAGTTACAAAATACTGTCAGTCTCTGTAATCTGAGAAATACTTGGCAGGCAAACAACATCGTATTTTATGTCTTCTCTTTACACATGGCAGCTTTGAAATTCAATTTGAAATCAAGAAGATAAATAACAGCCAGCTAGCTGCAAACTTCAGTGTCTTTGTCCTATTGTGGCTCATCAGGTCAATGGAGAAGCAATGAAGGCAACTGAGCATATCTCTGCCAAGTGATCTAAAAATCACGTATTCTTTCTACCCTCAATTAGTGCAAAGACAGGGTTGAGCTTTACTGAGAGGAAGGTGGTTTTGACTTCATGTTTCTTGCATGTATTTCCACACCTGCAAGTACAGTCAGAGCTTGCAAAAATATTTTAAGACTAAAACAGAGATCTGGTATCATTTGCTCTTATAAGGAAGTTTTGGAGAAGATTACCAGCTTAACTTTGACATGCACGCCACACTCTACCCCCAATTTTAAAGTATTAATTAATTAGTACTTTCTTTAAACAAAGCAGGTGGACTCAATGAATTTACCTCACTGTATTGTCTAGATCCTTTTTGACAGTAAATCATTCAGACATAGAACGTGTTAAGTGCCATCTTAAATCTGATCACTTGTCCTAGCCCAGGCAGACTTTCTGGGGTGAATATACACACATCACAGAATTCAAAGTAACAGAAACTTAGATGCAGTATTGCATCACTTAGAGATGGGAAAGGTATTCCTCACTGAAGAGGTTCCAGTGTAAAATTCTAGCATGAATCAAGTGGATCAACTTGATGAACATGATTTGTAATTATGTTCTCCTACTTTTCCTCTTTCACTGTAGAAAATTATATTGAAAACCAAACCGGAACAGACTTAAGCGCTCTATTTATTTCTAGCCATAATGCCTTTTTTAGTGCTTTATGCAAGCAGACTTTGCTTTTTAAGGGTGGATAGCAGCAGTAGCACGAGGATGAAAACAGTAAAGGGTCACTGCTATCTGTCTAGAATATCCTTATGACTAGGTCTGTAATTAAAATCACTAATCTCTCCTGCAAACCCATATTCCTTACCTCTCCCTAGAGAGGCAGGGGTTAATTCAGGACCACTAAATTAGCCCTGCACCCTGTAATGACTCCTTTGAAAAGCCACTCATGAAGTTTACAGGGAAAGAGTGAGAGCGTAGCTCTGTCCCAGCCAACATTTGGTTCCTATTACAGTGAATAAATCTCCCCCTCCTCCTTTTCTTTTCTTTTTTTTTCACCCTTTTTATATTAAAAGTCCATCAAACACATTTTTTCTCTTTCATATTTTCCATTAAGTTTCCTCCAGCACAGGCCTTCCCACAGTGTGGTGCTCCTTGCTATCTGTGCTCAAGCAGCAGCTGCAAGATCCCAATGAATAAGAAAATGGGGAATGAAGAAAATAGCTCAGGCTCCTTCTCCAAGTCCCAAGAGGCAAGTGAAAAGTTACAGTTGGGCTAAACTGGTGAAATCTAGAGTACTTGAGAAGAATAAACAAACAAATAAAAAGCCGGGCTGTTGAATTTTGCAGGGTTAGGATTCACGAGATGGAAGAAAGTACTTAAAGCACTGTCCCTGCCCAGAGCTAGATACCCCTGCCACCATCAGCCTCCCAAAATACACACCACAGGGTCTTAAGGACATCCTCAGGGTTGTGCTGTCCAGGTCTCACATCACTGGAGGCCCAAATGAATTTTTTAGTTCTATACAACCATGCAGTAGAGACATCTCATGCACCTAACTCTGGGTGTTTGTTGTCTAAATATTAAATATGAGTACAGAGAAAAACCTCTAAAGAACGTGTCAAGCCTCTAGATTACACAAAATTTGCACTGAAATTCATGAAAGCAACCAACTTTGCTTGACATCCAATAGACCTATCACCTTCTTATGCGGTAGATGAAGATCCTCTTATGAGAGTCTCTTAGAGAAGACTTGATAAATCTGGCAGCTTAGATGGTCTGTCTACAAGAACAATGCATGCCAAATTTACAGTTCCCTGACACCGTGTCTGTACATTTCAAGCCCCAGAATCATAGCCAGATAACAGAAGTTCAGAAAAGCTCTACAGCTCTACATTTATAATATATATACCTAAAGGAAAAGCCAGAACCTGTTCAGCACTTCAAGAGAAAGCATCTACAAATTGATCTAATCATAGATTGTGGAGTCACCTGAGAGCTAGCTGGACATAGTCAAATTAAGATAAATGTTCCAGGCAAAGGAGGTAGAGTAGCAGCATGACACTGATAAGATTCATCTGCTGCATTACCATTCAATAACATAATTAAAGCTGTATAATATTTAGCTGATAAAATAAAACAAGACAAAAATACAAACCAAGAACTGAAGGTCACTTCTTTGGGTTCTTGCTGCGATGCTGTATGCTTGTGGTTAACAGTCTCTTGTTTTTGAGTAATTCCCCAAGCAGTGATAAAAGGGCAGAGTAAAGGTCCTCAAGAGACCTCTTCTCTTAAACAACTGACATTTATCAACCTAGCTCCAATGCAATGAAGCTAAACTAGTTTCCCAGTAAAAAGATAGACTTACACAGTCCCTTAGGCCCGATGGCACTTAGATGCTGACTAAGGAGGTGCTTCTAGCTTTCTTATCTTCCCCATTTTATAAATCAATTCTGTATGTATAGATAGTTTCTGCTTTCCTTGTCCCTCAAGTAGATGTATAAGGTAACAATGTATAACATGAAATAGACTGTATATGAGTGTGATCTCCCACCTGTTCAACTGGAATTTTTTCCTTCTCAGGTTCCTTTTACAGTTTTGTTATGCTGGAGTTAAGGAAAAAATTCCTTTACTTCCTCCTCCTGTAAAAAGATCCACTCACCTGCTGTGGCTCCCTGAACATTTAACAACGGGTTAGAAAAAGAAGGGGAAGAAGTAACTGTGTCTATGTCAGCACATACTTTCTCAAGTCTATAACATGAGTTGTTACCTATTGAAGAAGCTGACTCAGTCACCGTATATGCTGCATAGGCAAGACCATCCTATCATACACATGGCAGGAAATTAAACCAAAAAAAAGAAAAAAGAAAAAAAAAAAAAGGCTACTTATACAGAGACCACAGATAGATACTACAGAAAAAGCAATATACAGACTTTCAGCTACCCTAAGAGCAGCATGGCACACTGACACCAAAGCAATACCAGGGTTGTGGTGCTAGCTGATTTTCTTAAAATCCCTGCAAGCCTCATTGATGGTCACAAAGTATTGTATTTGTAGTTTAAAAAGTAAGCGTTGTTTTTCCCCTCACTCCACCCAGCTTCCTTAGAGGTGACAGATGATACCTTATGAAGTGCTCATTATTTTGACCAAGGTAGCACAAACTACTAGCAATGCTTTTCTCAAGCTAAAACTGACACAAGTTTTTCAGGTCTGTAGTGTTCCTTTTAAGAATCTTCCACAGATACTTTACTTGCAGAAAACTACTCTTCAGAAAAGAACAAATATTTTGTTAATAGCGAAAATTTAGCCAAAAAAAATAACTTCAGAACTGAATGGCAGGTTCAATTTTGATTGAGATGTTATAGATTTTTAATATGGAAAGACAAAATATTTTAGAAATTCAGTAGTCAGCACTGGTACAAAAAGGAAAACAAACAGTGCCATCTCCTTCCCAAAACTTCCCATGCACATGTCTCCCTCTATTGCTTCCAGAAATGGGTGTGACATACCAGATTTCAATTACAAAGAACTGCAAGAAAAGAGTGGAAAGACTTCCTATTTATAAAGCCTTACCTGGAAAAGCTAGTACTGCAGAGCAAGAATCTCCCCATTTTTTGACATTTTGTCCTCCAAGGAGCAATACCAGAGAAGCATACTGCCTTGCCAGAAAAGACCATTCCGGCTTACAATGATTTTGGCCTCCTTGCTGGTCTTTTGTTTTAAGCTATACAGATATAGTTCCCATTGCACTCCTACTATTGGGATCTATCTAACTCTACACCTGAAAACAAAGCTCACTTTCCAGCATTTCCAGTAATCCAATGTTTTAATAAGAAAAATCACAGAGGAGTTCATATTATCATAAAGAAATTCAGTATTAGTGAAATAAACTGAGTTACAGCATCTTATTTCTGGCAGAGGAGAGTTAAGTGAATAAAAGGGAAGCTCTCCCAGCTATCTTCCTCCAGGAGATATAGCAGAGTGATGTCTGTTCCTGCTTTAACAGAGACTTTATATGAAACCTTAGTTTAGCCACCACATTTCTCTGTCTCTCTCAATCCCCATTGGAAAGATGATCTAGTCCCTCTAGACTCAGCAAGGAGTTTTGGGACACCACAGATGTAAATCTCTGCCCATTTTATGTGGGCATTACAGGACGAAAGATTAAAATTACTGGTTATTTTGGGAGCAGACAAAGCAGAAGAGGTAAGGAAGCAGCAATTAGAAAGGCAAAAAACCCTGAAGTGAAATAAATTTATTACTCTAATAGGCCCAAGCAAGTGCAAGGTGCTTCACTGACATGTGGCACAAGGCACTCAAAGTAAAAAATATAACAAAACAACATTACTGCTAATGCCTACACTCTTGGCTTAATTAAATTTATTTTATTTCCTTCTCTCCATTCTGGCAGTGTAAAGAATACACTGCATGAAGGCTGCACAGGGCTGAATGCAGCATACCTGGCAGCTGCTAAAACAGAACATCAAAGTCTCTGCTCCCTTTGAACACCCATCAGGCAAGAATTACTCCTCCCCTTCAGCTTCTTTAGGAGCTGGTACACTTAACCACTTCAGCATGTTTGGCAGTTCTGCAGGCACTTCCAAGGCAGTTGGTGCAGTGGAAAATTGTGGGAGAGACCCAAATCACTCAATTGTCTCCTCTTTCCCCAGCAGGCAGCAACACACGTGCTGACCAAGCAGACCCGCTGACAGAACACAATTAAACACAGAGAACAGGAAATTTGTGATTAAACCTCTGAAACTACAGAAAAGGCTCAGGCTTACCTCAGTAAACTGGGTCAAGAAAATCTTTCTCCAGGAAACTGATAAATCTGATGACAGATAAAGTCTGTCGTTAGAGGAAGATGAGTAAAAGGATGTTCCCATAATTATATTTTATAGTACTAAGAGATGAGACAGCACACTCCAAAAGGCAGTTCCCAAACTTGTCTAGTATTCGTTAAAAGATCCCTCTCTGTCAGACCTTTTCTGCAGAAGATGTCCAAGTTGCACAAAACTTACTTGGATCACCCAGTGCCTGAAGTCTCTTACATGACACTTCTATCTGCCTACAACAGCAGGCTAGGAGGTAGAGACTATAAGCCCTAGTTTTATTTGCAGCACCTAGAAAAAAGCTTTTAGATTCTCTCTATTTGAACAGGCACTCCCATCTGTCACGTCTCCTCCTCCAGCATGGACAGAAGAGTTTATGATGCAGTTGTGCCAGCCTGGCTGGTCATCCCAACTACATACTATATCCATCTTTTCTCCTTGAGGTTTGAGAAGAATATGAATCTAGGGATGGTGCAGTTTCCTTAGGGATTCAACTTTGCTGGATTCATTAATGACTGATTTTGGGTAAGTCTTTCAATTGCTAAGTCTTTTGGACTATATATGGGTGTTGAATATTTCCACTGACTCCGGAAACCAAAAGCCAAGAGTAGGTATCTTCAGAGGAAGTGCAATAGCTTTCACAGGAATTTGTGGTTAAACATGAAAAAAAGTTATGCAATCCTATATTCCAGTCCAACCCAATCCCTTTTTCTAGAGCCAAAGTGGAATTGTTTCCTATGAGTACAGAGAAAATTGTATAATTAGTCAGAAACTCCCAGACTCAGGAACACAGATGGGAACCATGGAATCACTATCTCAGGAATTTCATCAAGTGATTGCATGTAATTCTGAACATGAGCACATCAAAGATGCAGATGCTAAACCCTTAAAAGGACAGACTAAAATGTTCCAACTACTTGTGGAATAATGTCCCTTAAAGACTCCCCTCCTAGTACAGATAAGGCACATCAAGAGAGGACAATAACAACAGTGTCCAACAAGAAATTTATATTATAAGCTGCTTCTTTATACTTGATGCCTTTCATGTTTCAGTCAGTGTTCTAAATAGAGTAGACTTTTCTCAAAGGCCACAACTGGTACATTTAACAGAAAAATTGATCTGCAGTAGAGAAAATAGAATCCAGCCATGGCCTCCAGAAGGCTCAAGGTGAACATAGTAACATTTGCTAAGAGGTTAACCTTCATGTTATGTACTGTATTTAAGGCTCTTGGGACTAGCTGGAGTATAAGACACTAAGCAAGCTCTCACATTAAAGCAATAGTGTTAGAAAAAGCCTGAAACTAAATGGCAAGAGTAGTTGTTTCCTAGTTTTGCTACCTAACAATACACACCATAAACACCACAGTGAAATTTGGATAAACAATATCCAAACAACTATGCATTTTGCAGCAATGATCAGGACAGTTCACAATTGAAGTTACATGATATCAAGAGTTTAGATAATTTCAGAAGGAGATATACAAACAGCAAAATATCCAGCACCACATTTCTTTTCCCTTTCACAGAAATGCTTCTCAGGAACACAGTGTTTACACTCATATTCAGGTTCTGCAATGCTTTAGAGATCGTAATATGGTAACATTTTTTTTTTTATTTAGAAAATATCAATAAAGAAAACCATTGCACTACATGAATCACATTCTGTCTCTTGCACCTCAAAACAACCTAGAAATCGGTGCATTAATTTTGTTATATTTACACAGATAGTAGAGGATACTTTCATATTTAAATCATTTGGGTAAGTATCAGCAGCAGGAAAGTAGAATTCAGAAACAAATGAAAACATGACTCTGACCTTTGAAAAAAACAAAATCAGTTATGCAAACAATGTCCTGAAGAAAAAATCCAAAATATTTAAATGACTAAAAATGGATTGGATCCAAGTTTCTTGAAATATACCAGAATAATCCAATTATTAAAACTGAGTTTTCAAAATTATTTTATTAGTACCTATTACTTTATTTAATACTTTAAAATGTATTATATGTGTTTATTTATATAAACTAAAATTTTAAAAATATTTGGGAACTTTGATAATAGACAAAATTATTATTCCTGTGAATTTTTTAATGAAACTAATTGTACATTAAAACATAGCTCCTTCTTGAGGCTTTTCAACTTTGAAGAAAGATAAGCATATTGTCAATATTGAAAACCAAACTCTATGAAAGGCAGCTTTTCCAAAAAATCTTAATAGACAGCCTTTTTTGGAACTGTTCATAAGGGATAACTAAGCTCCCTTGATTTTTTGGTATGGAATTTTGAAAACAGAAGGCTAGTGGGATCACTGTCAGTAGAAACTAAAATCTTATTCTCTTGGAAAATATTCTGGATATATCATATGAAGTTCTTTGTTGGAAAGAGATGTGTTTATCAAGGCACCACATTTTAAGAGCAGCGGAGTCTATGAAGAATCACTTTTGAAGCTGAGAGTTTCAAGAGCCTGTGCTTAAATGTTCCTCATACACTGTTTT
The DNA here is from genome assembly GCA_038380795.1 of Pyrocephalus nanus. NCBI lineage: Eukaryota > Metazoa > Chordata > Aves > Passeriformes > Tyrannidae > Pyrocephalus > Pyrocephalus nanus. The sequence continues at coordinate 40,565,369 of CM076265.1, read as the reverse complement.
CTTTATTGATTTCTTCACAAAAGTTGAGATTGTGTTCTCTTTGCCATGTTGACTGCCTGAATGGGAAAGCCTTTCATTGCTGTTCAAATTATCATCCACCAGGAGATATTTCAGAGAAGTCAAAATCTTTAGCATCATGAGACTGTCAAAGAATCTTACACCCAAGAGTCTGGTGGAGCCAAGATGAGAATTTTATTGAACAGAACACTTTCTAACAAGTTATTTCAAGTTTTTTCTACCACCACAGTTTGAGATCTTCTAGGAAACAACCATGGGAGGTAAAAGTCACTACACTAAGGAGTATGTTGTCTTTAATGAGTAACAAAAAATTCTAATTTCAAATTCAGAATATGAATGTGAAAAGTGAAAAGTTTTTCTGATCTAAGTACCAGTAGCAAGAAACAAAATTCCTAAATTTGCTCATTTTTAAGTCTCTAGCATCTCCAACATTTCAAAACGCTAAGAGGTGTCAGCTTACCTTCATTTTACTCATCAGGATCTTTATTCCGGTACCAAAAAAGAAATAGATGGTCCAAGATGCAAGGTTTCCTTCTCCATTTCACATGGTCTACTAAACATGAAAGTTTTCTGAGCTGAATTTTGAAGAAATCTTATATTTTCAACACCAAAGACAGAAGATTCTAATTTTTTTTTCCCAACAACAAGCAAATAAAGTATTCTTTATGCATACAAAAGGTTTGGACCACTTAAGTCACAGCCCTTTTGCTCCAAAGGATGACTCTTGCCCAGGCTAAGCACCCCTGACAGACAGCTGCCAATAGCACGTGCAGCACTGCCAGATCTTCTTTGACTAATTTTTCAGTTAAATCCCACATGCCAGATGGCAGAAAGATAGAAAGTGTAGTTAAAGACATTTACTAAACCAGATGCAATCTGAAATTCAAGCAAAGAAGTCAAGCAACATAGAATCATATAATGTCCTGAGTTGGAAGAGACCCAGAAAGATCATCGAGTCCAACTCCTGGACCTGCACAGGATGGCCCCAAGAATCTCTCCATGTGCCTGAGAGCGTTGCCCAAATGCTTTTTGAACTCTGGCAGGCTTGGCACTGTGACCACTTCCCTGGGGAGCCTGTTTCAGTGCCCAACCACCCAGCAGCTGCAACATAAAAAATGTCTTTGATAACGTTCTCTTACTTTGAAACTCCTTTTACTAAAGGTTGTTGTCTCAGTGCCAGTTTTAAGTAGATTTGGATTAGACAGGCTGGCTTGGCGTCTCCCCACCTGGTTTGCTGTGAACAGTACTTGGATAAGAAATGTTAATAAAAATGCAGTGTGTGCAATAAGAGCATATCTGGAAACTGGCATTATGAAGCACTATCTATTTTTTTTTTCTCCTTCTCCCCTCCCTTTTTTTTTTTTTTTTAAAGAAGATATCTTTCAACTATTGTTACAGAATGAAATCCTAGAAATAAGTTTCCTGATTTTGATAAAGGATTCTTGGTATTTCCATCCTGACATTGCATAGCCTAGCTTTAAGAGTGCACTTAAAAACCTTCGTAATTGGCACTGGTTCTGGACAATCTAATAACAAGCTTTTCAAAGTGACCAAAATGCTTTCTTGCTCATTACCAACCTAAGTTCTCTTACTCAGAGCATTTTGGTCAAACTAGTCAATGGCTGATAGTATCCAGAGTTAGGTAAAGACTCAGAAAGTACTACTAACACAATATACATACACCTATGAGATAGTCGAAAGGATCACCAAGCAAAGCTGTCACCAAATAGAGAAACTGAAATAATCCTGACTTTTTTACATTTTCCCCTCCTCCCTTTTTTAAAAGAGGTTTTTGTCAAACACTGAATCCCTGCATGCTCACAAACAGCTGCTGCTTGATACCTGCAGCCCGGAGAAACTCTGGAGAATAACAGGCTGACAAGGAGCCAACAGAATGCAATTCAGAAACTCTGGTGTCAGCTACAAAACTTCACCAGCCTGAAAGCTGGGGGAAATCAGGTAAAAGCAGGATCTTCTCAGGAAAGGCCCACTAATACTTTCAGGGATATGAAAGGGGTTTCTTTGTGCTTTTTCAGGGAATTCCCACTTATATCACAATATAAAACACCAAAAAGAATGCCATGCTCATCCTGAGCAAGCCAAGCTAAAGCATGACCTCAGGCTGGATGGAAAAAAATGAATGTGCATTGGTGGTGGAAACTCCACTGTACAATGGAAGGTAGCTCCAAAACAAATCCTAGCAGGAAGGAAAACCCTTTGGCCCTTTTTGCTACCTCCTGCTGTGGCATTTGTACTTGGTCACAGAAACCCTTAACTCAGCTGAGCTTGATTCCAGGCCCTTTGGCATCTGACTTCAGAGGGTTGTCCAGGAACTGCCCCACATGAGGGCTGCCTTCTGGACAGGCTTTCTACATGGATCTCAGATCACACTCTACTTCCAGCATCATAATCCTGATTCATTTCTCTTTCTCAGCTGGTCAACACCAATGTCTTCAACACAGCTGTTCAACACCTTTGCTCTCACCATTAATCAAACTCCCCTTTAACACTACCCTATAGACACCTCCATTTTCTTGAGGTGAAAAGGTACAGGGCAGACTGGCAAACCTCCAAAATATTCACAATAACTTCAACTTCAATACAGTGCTGGAGAGCATGAGGCAAATGAAGGAAGAGTTGCTAACCCCACCTTGTCTTTCATAAGCCTGGCTTACAAAGGGGACTTCCATTTTTATACAGCAGCATTCTGTATATCTGGTAGGGAGGATATGGAACATGCAGCTCCAAGATTTCGAAGTATGACCCACAGGAATAGCACAGTTCAAAGATGGGCCCATTCAATCCCTCTGTTCTTAAGCCAGATGGACCTGCCCTAAGATCAATGCCAGAAAGGACACTCTTCTGGAAAACTTTCCAATGCCCTTCTCAGCTGCACAGTGTGAACTAATTTCAACAGCTATGGCATGGTAGCACAGCTTTTATACCTCACTACCTGCAGGGCCAATCAATGCATAAAACTTGAGATCCTTGTACGGGGAAGAGTCATAGATGGATAAAAACATTATTTAAAAAAGATTTTAAAAAGAGGAAAAACCAGACATTCGTGGGATTCCCTGACAGCTCTGTGCAGAAGGAAGGGCTGGGCTGGAAAAAACAGGGCCCCAGGTTTCTGCCAAGCTGTCTGAGGCCCGTCCTTTCCAAATAGCTCAAAGAAACAGCCAAGGCTCCCTTGTAACCCTTTCAGAACTTCTCCAGAGAAGGAGGCTGCTGAAGCCAGAGCCACTCCCACAGAGCACCAGACTACAGGGTTCCCTCATTCCTAGAAAACCATAAGCAGAAGAGTAGATCTCCCCCATGGGAGCTACAGGCACATTAACCCTATGAATACCACTCTGGAAAACAACTATTTTAATGGGAGATTTAAATAAATGCAGAGGAAAAGCAGATCTGCTGGTCACTTTGCAACATGAAATACCTAGAACCTACACAGCATATTTCAAAGACATCCAAAATCAGGGATAACAGAGGGAGATTACAAGTCAAGTAGCGCAAGACACTAAAAGATTTCAACTTGTTCTATATTGAATTAGGTATTTAATAGAACAGAAAACAGCAAGTAACTTCCATCACAGCCAACAAAATCCACCCATGGCAGCTGGAAGCAGGAAAAGGAGAGTTCACTAGTGAAGAAATGGGAAAAAAAGAAAAAGAAAAAAAATAACTGAAAAAATGAACTGCCTATACCTGTTGCTCAGTTTGACATTTACTGCAATAATCAAAGAAAAACAAGTGCATATTAATAAAAATGTCAGTCTTTAGCATGATCAGAAGCCAACAAGATATTGGTATATATAAGTTGAGTTAGAAAATAAAGGTACACTAGTATTACTCATATGAAACTAATGGTTTACTCCTACTTGATGCACTGTTTTCATTTCTTGTCATCTCTATAAAGATAGCCAGACCATTATTAGAGAGCCAGGAAGATTTCCATTTAGAATTTGAAAAGAATAGGACTGTTTAGTTTAGGAGAGACAAACAAGAAGGGAGATGATAGAAAGATAGAGGATAAATAGTGCAGAAAATAAATCAAGCCTTTCTGTTTGCCTTCATGTAATCTTATTACAGGTACAGAGGCTTTCAGCAAATTTGGAAAAAAATTAAAAATGGAAACTTCTGCATAATATGAAATTCACCTGTGGAACTCACTGCTACAGCTCAACAAGACTATATATTTTACAGAAAGTAGAAATATATGATTAACAACAATATCCACAGTAGACTACATACAACAAAGTATTGTGAGAACTACAAGCCAGCTGCTAGCTGTTGGAGGGCAAAATCAAGTTTTCCCCCAGACAGGGAATTTCTCTGCTGCCCATCAGAACGTTCTCTGTGCTTCTACTGATGATGATGATGGTGATAGCTGCTCCGAAGCACAGTATATGAGAACTAGAGAGACTAGTAGCCCAGTCCAGGATGGCAAATCATATGTTTACATTAGATTAAGGTCAATTTGGGGAGGCAGCTGTAATGAGAAAACCCAAAACTATTATGCAGTATTGGCTTGGCAAAAGGTACAAGACCCCTATCACTCCTATCCACCTGTCAATATGGGCTGTTTGCTTGGAACAGTAGGAAAGATTCTCATCTCTTCTCTGAAAGGAAGTCATGCAGTCAAAATGAAACCTGCCCCCCTCCAATTTTTATTTGCAAAAATCATAATGGTCCAAGGCCAGCGGATACAGGTAATGCAGACGCTGTGGTGCCTGTGCTCAGCCACAGCCCATCCAAGGGAAGCACCAGGCAGCAGCTCTAGCAAAGCCTCCCAGAAGCAGCTGAGCAGAGAGTCCACACTCACGCAACTCCACTGGTGCCCTGTTCTGCCCTGCTGCGAGGCCCCAGTTCTCGCCTCCGGCTCACAGCCCCAGCACTGGCTCCTACAGTCTCCCTCCAGGCAGCACAAACCCCCTTTGCCTCTGGAAAGGGTCCTGTGATTAATCTCACTTATTACCTCGGAAAAGTAACAGTGCAGAGGCTGCCAGCCAAGTCCGACTCAACAGTGTCTGGGGAGCTGAGGCTGCAGGGCCAGGCCTCAGACTGTCTAGGCAAGTCACGAGCTTTCTGCCTTTCCTGGAGGCTCCAGACAGTCAGAGCCAAGGCCTAGCTGTGGGAAGCAGGGATCCTGCAGGACTGTGCCAATCCATGGTGCTGAGGCTCAGGGCAATTTCCAAGCAGGACGGAGAGCAATTGGCCCTGACATCACAAGTTTCCTTAGTGTGACCAAAATATATATAGAAAAAAAAAAAAATATACAAGGTAAGCCATGCATTTCTGAAGTTTAAGTCAGCCAATTCACTTCCACAAGTTAGCCAGTTAGCAAGTTACCACTGGTGACCCTGGAATATCTGTGTGGAAATAAAATTAAAAAAAAAAATAAGAGGTTGTTGGGGTAGGAGAAGGCTGTTACAGGCACAAATATTCACGGTTGCATGAGTAGAGGAAGAACATGCACAAACTACAAACAGAATGAGTTGCAAGAACATACAGCTACCCGGGCAGTAGTTCTATTTTTTGCCTGCCCTCCTCAAACCTTCTCTGAGCAGAAGGTAATAACATAAAACTCTAAATTCAGAGCTCTCAGAAGTGCTGCCTCTCAAGGACCATAGGCAGAATCAACATGACAGAGCTGCCAAGGCAATGCAGACAGAGGTACCAGAAAAATCACTCAATTACTCCTCTGCCACAAATAAAGAAATTGAATTACTTTAGGCATTAAGGTAAGAAAAGAGAGAGGAGAACAAGCACTATGGGGAAAAAGAACAGACATGTGCCTATGCTAGCAGAGGGCTGGACTCAGTGCTCAGGGCTGCTGCTGCTCTGGCACTTCTGTACTGCTTAGCCAGGGAGGTGTTACGGTCAATGCAGTTTGCTCAAACTGAACTGAGGGCTTACTGTGTACCCTCAGTGCTTGCTGCTTTCCCCCTTCATTTCCTCCAGAAGCATCGGGGCAGCAGAGCCTCCAAGTTCCCTTACACCTAGATGCTGTGCAAACAAATAGGCTCCAAACACTTGGCAAATGCAGCACAGGACAGCAGTCAGGCAGCCTTGTCGTTGCAAGAAACTGCAGGGAGCTCAAAACAAATGATTTGGAAGAGAATAAAAGTCACTATCAACGCAGAACTACAAGGCAACACACATGTAACACAATTAGCTTATGATTGATGTCTGGGGTCTTTCTGGTAAAACTCAAAGATTCAGTGAAACTAGAGAAGCCAAATACACCACTGTAGAAAAAACCTCTTAGAAGACATATGGGATTCTTCCTCACAAGTCCAAAGGATATATACTTAGTATGACCAGAACAGAACATCTGAAATCTAGAACATGTAGTACCTGTACCCCTAGCAGTAAATGAAGTAATTCTTGGAGGAGAAATCCCCTGTCTCTTTCAAAAAACAAGCGGCATAACAGCTGCAAATTCCAGTGCCAGAAGCTTCTAGTGACCTCTGTCCACTGTTCCCACTACTAGAGGTAATGCAGCAATTTGCCAACAGGTACTTGAAAGTTAGTTTATGTTCTGAATCAACAAGCTTCACTCTGTTAAACAGCTGATTTTTTACCTTTATTATGCATTCAAGAGAATGCTTTATCAAGAGCAGTTCTAGGACGGTCTTGGCTTCACTGACTGATAGTTTCACTGAATAATGAGGAATCACTTTCATATTTGTCCTTAGACAAATATGTGGCCCTTAGATTACATTATTAAAATTGTGATAAAATAATACATGGCAACCTTAAATACTTCTACTACAAAACACGTAATCACGTTTAGTGCCTTTACAGCACAATGTGAAGGGGTGACAACCCTACCCAAATAATTGAGCAAGAACTCAACTGAGACAGAACTGAAACAGGGCACTGAGACAGGACTAGGATTAGAGAGGGAGAAAACAGATTTGGCATAACTTCAATGATGTACAGAGGGCAACAAAGGCAGGTCTGCAGTAAATGTGGCAGATGCTGACAGCCATGTTACAGAAGTCAAAGGTAAGCCCACATACAACTTGAAATATCTCACCTCTTGTGGAGCTCTGCAGGCTTCTTTGTTTGAGGTGCAGCGAAAGGCTAAGCCAGCACTTGAGTGGGAATAGCGCCAATGCTTATAAAAAGTGGCAAAAAAAAATCTCAAAATGCACAGCAGTGCAGATTTATAAAATAACATTTTAACATACCCAGAACTGTCCTCTGTCTCCATTTTACAAACCCAAGACCTCCTTTGCCTTTTGACAAGTGTACTACTAATTTAGCACCTCACCTCATACAGCCAAAAGAATTCAACAAAAGGAGTCCTTCTGAGAAACATTTAGATAAGTCAGTACTGGGAAAGAGGGAATTAAAGGGGAGAAAGATTTGTCAACAAGAATAGTCCAAATCCTACAGACTGCAAACATCAACCCCAAATTTTCAAACAAACCTCAGCAGCACCAAAATGGCTTAGATTTACCACAGAGCCATACAAAAACTGTAAGGACTGCATTTCAGAGGCAGATATTTGAACTGGAGCCAAGTGCAAGCCAGATAAGAAAGCCGTTTACAAAACATTTTTATCCTTGCCGAATTCTGCAACTGATAGACCAGAACCTTAATGGAACAAAACAGAAAGCTTTTCTTCAGTTATCCAGCTCTGAGCACAGGCTGACACCCATCAGATGACCCTCTCTGAACTGCTTGCTCCAATGTAACTAATCAAGTAGCAAAAAAGGCATTTACAATACAAGATAGCAATCTCCATATATCATGACCTTGATATTCCTTTTGGAATTTTCTCATAAAATAAAAGTTCACAGATCAAGTAATCTAGCACTCCCTCAAGAATCTCTCTTTTTTTTTTTTTTTTCCCAGATTTACATAAAACTTTTAACTCCCAGGATTCTGGCCATTCAATAAAAGCATCCATAAAGATAAAATAATTCAATAAAGAGTCTTAAGACATCTTTCTGTCACTTTCTCTGAGGATAAAAAACAGAGCAACTGAAGTATTGAAAGTATAAATGATTCATAAAAGGTTTGAAGATGGAATCTTTTATCAGTTGTGACTGGAAAATTCTGAAGCATTTTCAGATTGCTGTAGAAAATAAAACAGAAATTTTAACTAAAGGCATTAAACTATGCACACAGTGCTAGATGAGGCACAGCCCTGGAAGTCATTCCAAGCAGAGTTTGGGGCATTAAATGGTAGGGTTTGCAGCTATGTCTGTGAGCCCATGAAAAGGTGCAAGCAGAGTCAAAAAAAAGAAAGGAAGCTCTAGCACAGACTGTATGCTGCTGATCTCCCAAGTCGTGTAAGAAGAAAATGCAGTTTACACCTATTGGATAGGTTCTTTATTTGGATTAGGTAATAGCTTGCCTGGCTGGGCTCCAAGAGCAGAATCACTACCACCTCTCTCAATAACTTTAAACCCCAGAGGCAAACATTGTCCTGGAACAGAAACAGGCCAGGAATTCATTTCTCACATTCTTCTTCTTTAGGCAGGGTAAAAAGCAGTGACTGATGAAACAAGAACAATTTTTCTTGAGCTTTCCAAATCCCATTACAATTCTCCTATTGAAGGAGCCATTTGGGAAAGGATGACCACTTAGGTCACATGCCTTCTGCGCTGTGTTTCTCCCTCTCTCACCTCCCTCCATTTTCCAGTATCATTCAGATGCCAATGACGAGAACAGGTGTTTTCATGTGCACAGTGCTTTCCAGTCCTAAACTCATGTACTGGAGAAGCTCTGCTTCATTATTCTGTTTTAAAAGACAAAAATGAAAGCTTAAGCAAAGGAATAAATGATATTTACTGGAGTGGCAAAGGAAGAACTCAAATCTCCAGCAGTTCTGGGTTTGTATTCAGTCTAATTACCACAGCAAGCTTGACTTGCTCTTAGTCTACAAGATCCAGACTCTTCTGAGTACATCTTGCTGCTGCTCTTTCAATCCCAGGAAGAACGGTTTTACTGCAGAATCACAGTCCTCTGCCCTGATTCCCATGAGCATATCAGCTATAAATTCCAATGTCCAAAATTAATATAGAGCACAAAGAAGCCATCTGGAAGAGAAAATCTAAGAAACACTGCTCTAACTATGCTGTTCCATCTTTGAACAATCTAAACTTGATAAAAAAAGCATGAAAATGAGGACATAGTGGACATTTCTGCAGCATCAGATCTAGGTTTGTGTTCTGCATATATGTCGCAGCACCAGCAAACCTGAACTTACAGATGCAGGGAAATCAAAGACAGACATTTCCCTCTCATTCTTCATGTTCATCCGGGCTCTTATTTCACCATGAACCTGACAGCTCTGGCAACATAACTATTTTCATAGGCTTAGTTTCCAGACCCAAGAAGAACCATTACTAAGCTCTTAGATAGAATCAAGGAATTGTTTATGCTGGAAAATACCTTTAAGATCCTCAAATCCAACCTTAACACTACCAAATCCACCACTAAACCACGTCTCTAAGTGCCACATCTACACATTTATTAAATACTTCCAGGTGACTCCACCATCTCCTGGGCAGCCTGTTCCAATGCTTGACAACCTTTTTGGTGAAGAATTTTTTCCCAATATCTAATTTAAACTTCTCCTGCTGGAACGTGAAGCCATTCCTCTTGTCCTATTGCTTGTCATTTGGGAGACGAGACCAACACACACCTTGCTACAACCTCCTTGCAGGCAGTTGTACAGAGCAACATAGTTTTCCCCCCAAGATTCCTTTTCTCCACGCTAAACAACCCCAGCTCCCTCAGCCACTCCTCAAACTTGTGCTCTAGACCCCTTCACCAGCTCCACTGACTGCTCTTCTCTGGACACACTCCAGCATCTAAGCAAGAAGCCAAACACAAATTACAAATGAGCTCCTGAGTGCACCGCATTACTTTTCAAAAAGCTAGAGCAGCAATTTTAACTTACCTGACTGCTGAAGAGACAGATCTTTTGTCAGCTCTATGAGTGTCTGACTGAACAGCCCACAGTGACCCTCTTTTGTTGAGTGGTGACCGGTAGTTCTGTGGGGCAGCTGCATTCCCCTTGCTTATAGCTCCACTTGCCAAGTTCAGGTTTGTTAACTAAAAAGGCAAAAAAAACAGAACAAAAACAAACCCAAACAAACTATCAGAAACAATTAAAAGCCAAGAAAAGAACAAAAGGTATCACTATGTAAATGGAATAGAGCATGTACTCAGAAAAGTGAAACTGCTAGAAAAGGGAAATCTTCAGATGCAAAAAACCTGTGCTAATTGCATGAAGCAGTGGAAGAGATGACACCAACAGTCACTCTGCTTGAGACGAATTCAAATGCCAGCATGAAAATTACAACCCTTCCATTCACAGAAGAACAAAAATCCCAAAGTAAGAAAGCAACATCATGTTCCTGCCATGTGAAAAATTAAATCCTCGCACAATAATCAAAAGCTAGAAGCTCATATTGCATTGAGCAGAGAACAGAGGATCTCTCCAGTCATCATGAGCTGTGCAACTAAGCCAACCACAGGCACCTGTCCTCCCTGTACCCCTCTCTATACATACATACAGGCACAACACAAAAGCATATGTACCTTGGATATAAAACTCAAAATCAAACTTGACCACACACAAAAGAAACTTCTCACCCAACCACTTGCAAACTGTTCACACAAGGAAACACACTAAAATCATATTAGGTATATGTTTGCTAGATCAAGCTCTAAAGAAGTTATCTGTGAGTTTTTAACCATATAATATGTATTTGTTTCTTTCATTGAGCATTCTTCTTGAGTTACTTATCTTCTTGAAGGACCAAACTGCTCGCAAATGCTATCTGTTGATGTACCGAAGAAAGCCTAAATGCACAACACAATGGATCTACTACAGCAGTGTAATGGTTTACATTTGGGGGGGAAAAAAAAAACACAAGGTCACAAAACACTACAAACGTTGAAAAGCTAACTTTGCAAAGGCCTCCCAGTCAAGCCCTGTCAGAATTAAGTTTATGACTCCTTTAATTACATGATCACGTGTTACTTTCTAGCAGTGAAAACACCCACTTCTGCACCAAGATTAGGGTGAAACAGCAACCAAAACTTACCTGTGTTGGTCCTCCTCACTTTGGTGGCAACTGGAAGGCATATAGCCAATGTAACACTGGACACAGACAGAAGAGTAACTAGCCCTGCATCTGCCCTAGATCTCAAAGGTGATAGTTATTAAGTCACTTAAAGGTGTGACTTAACTTAAGCATAGCTTAATAATGCTTTTACCAGAATTTGTGCACAATTGAACGAGTACAAACCAGCTTCATTACAGTAACTACACTCATACTTAAAATGGACTTGTTCACGACTACAAACCTCATATCTTCTCACAGAACTCCAGAACATGAACTAACACTGCAAATGAAATAGGCTGTCACTCCTTTTGTGGTTTAGTAGTACAGGCACTTAAGCATTTTTTACGTTCAGAAATCTTTAATTCCTACTTCAAGTTCTGGACAAAATCAAATTCTAGTGGTTATACACTAGGCTTTTGCCCACTTCTCCAAAAGCAGCCATCAACTTTCATCTCATCCCTTCTCAGCTCTATCCTTTCTCATTCTTGCTTCTCATCTGTGTGTCATTATTCTCTCCTAGTCACTTCCAGCTTCTGCATTTCAGGTGTCATTCTCCTGGGTTTTCTCAGTACAGTTTCATCCTGATAGACTTGCAGCACTGGGCTCCCTACTAGTTCTGGCCTATGAGACACACCATTTCAGAGCTGAAATTTTCCACAGGACTAGTTACTTGGTCTGTTTTTCCACACTTCCGTTCTTAATTCCTCACATATCCTATTATCCAAGTGGTTCCAGTTTTATTCCCCTCCCTAGTCTATTCCTTTTGCCAACTGTTCTTCCATCTGAATGGTTCTCAATGCCTTCTCCCAAACTATGTCCAAATTTCACAGCCTCCTTTTCCTAGCTGTTCTCCATACCTTGGCAGAATTCCCACCCCTTCAGTATTGAAGTCAGATAGGTCCCCAACCCATCAAGAACCAGGCCACTGAGAACACAGGAGAAAAGGAGTACAATGGGGGTACAAATACGGAGAAATTCAGTTTAGTATGCTCAGTGGGGAGGGAACCTTCAGGAAGTTGACAAGGTCTAGCAGGTACTGCTGAGTATATTTCATTGGAAGCTTTTCAAACAATTACTGTGTAATCAAGCTTGGACAAAACTTTAAATTTCAAATTGCTATTCCAAAGCATAGGAGATCCAGAGATTTAAACTAAAAGTTCTGCAGATATTAAAATGCACAAAATATTTTTTTTAATCCAGTCTTGGTTTTGTCTGGAATAAATCACCTTGCCTGAAGTGTTCTGAACACTGAACAATAAACACAGAAAACGTGAATCCAAACAGATGAAGTTTCAGAGCACTACAATTAAAGACAAGATCTCACAGTGGGACATATCAGGCAAGCTTAGAAATGGGCAGTGCTATCCACCTTGTATGGAAAACAGCACTAGGTATCATTTTGGTGCCCCCACCTCACCCCTAAATGTTATTGTGTTCTGCAGAATTAATTTAAAATTTAAAGTTTCTTCATTGCAATAACAGAAAGCTTATATTTAGGTTTAGTTCTGATTGTGCCAGGCACTATACAAATACCTAACAATGACAGTTGCTGGCCATAAAGAGTTTATTGTCTGAAGAGAAGCAAGAATGGTAATGATGCAAACACAAAGGGCAACATGGTAAATGAAATAGGTTATATATCATTCTTAGCTTGTCGGCAACAGTGATCACAACTTTGCTAACACGTTTTCTCTTCTCATCATCCTGATACTAAGAACCATTTAGTCTGATGAATTACTGCCTCAAACCTGCTCTATTACTGTGAAATGCTTACATGCTTTCCTCTCTAATACTGTATCTTGTTTATTTGAAAGCTGTCTCTCTCAGCAAAGCAGGTGAGCAAATAGCTTAGCATAGGTAGTAGGGATATTTCACACATTCCAGATAGACAGGTGTTTAAAGTACAGGAGATTAAACATAGGCAAGGGACTCAGAATGAGAGAGAACATCAGCAAGGTTTAGATGCAGCTAGTCCAGCCAGATGGGTGTTACTGCTTGTTACCGTGTCATGCACTGAGACATTTCAGCTGCTATAATTAGCTTGCCAGGATGTTGCATTGGAGGATTGCTGAGACATCCCCAACACACCTGTGCTCAGCAGGGGCTTCATTTTTCAGTCTTCCTGTGCACCTGATGGAACTGCATTCTTGCAGAGACAAATACTTAGCAACAAATCAGTTGGTATTTTGGGTGTAAAAAAAGGTAATGTATAGCACCTGGACCTAAACAGTCATAAAGAAGAGCTTGTAGCTTCAGAAATTGTAATAATGGAGCAAAAACCAAACAAATTAAAAAAATACCCCCAAACCTTACAAAGTCAGGCTAGCAGGCTCAACAGAGAAAGTGGTTGTTAGTGTGGATCTACAAGAATAAAGTTATTTTTCACACTGAGTTGCAACAAGATGGGTTCAAACTCTCTTGCTTGCTAAGACTCCTGTTCTTCATTAGCAGCAATAGACTATAAAGTATTTTTCCTGACACTGACAGTATGACAGGAGACCTGTGCTGCAATGCACACTTCAAGCATCCCTATTTTCAAACATCTCTCCTCACATGAATACATTCTTCATGGAGTTTGTAAAAAGCAAGTCAATGCACAGCTAACACCTCTCAAGACAGAAAGATTAATAAAATTTTGCCACAATTTTTTAACTGTCTGAAGCTGAAATTTTTAACATCAGAAGCTAAAAGGAACATGCTGACAAAAGAACACCATGGGATAGTAAATACTAAAGAGCTCTCAGGGAAGGAGAAAAGCCCACTTGATGTACTTCTATTTAACATATAACATGAAGAAATGGGGGAGGGGGAAGAACGTGGGTTGTCACAGCCATATGAATAAATAGAGCCCTGTGTTAGAAACAGCACATACATGCACTGTTATACTTACTTTAAAACAATGCTAATAAGCCAAAAGACAAATTACTGCATAATGCTAAAATACTTTTTGTCCTGGGTTACACAAAAATTCTGGTATCACCTTTTCTTTCCTTTTTCCTCCAAATATGCCTTTTTGGTGTTTTGCCTTTCAAGAGACTGAACTGCTAGTGATTCACTCACTCAAACATTCGACCACGTGCAGTGACCACCCAGGTGCTGTAAGAGACTGGACTATCAGTGCTCATGGCTCAATCAGCACTGTGCTTTGATAACAATCTGCAGAGTGGCCACCCAGGCCAGGGGCTGAAGGCTGCACATCCAACACCTCAGCCTACAAGGTGGGTGTTAAACAAGATAAGGACAGAGGCAAACCCGAAGAGGTGGAGTAGTGTTTCTTTTTCCTTACATAGATGACTCAGCTATGATAACTCCACCGAACATTCACACCTAGCCTGAAGGTATTCATCTCTTTTGATGAGCCATAATGGACTCAGCTGCAAAATCTTAGAAGGTGTCAAAGACTCCCTAGTATCCCATGACTCACAGTATTACATCATCCAGTGCAAAATTCCCCTCTCCAGGGGAGGTATTGGAGTCATTCCCACCTGAACCTGAGCGTATATAACAGTTTTGAGGCTTCGAACATCACCTTGACAGATCCAGACTGCAACCACCACTTCAATCAATAATACCGAAATTACAACAACCAAGTCTTGTCATGGATCCAACAGGTGTCTTATGGCTCCTTCCAGTCACATGGGGGGTCCACAGTCCTGCCCCGACTGCATGACCTGGCACTGCAGCCTCACTACAGTGCCACACCAGCATCTCTGGTATCAAATCCCATTATCCACTATTTCCTGCCAGCACTGACTCTCCAACTTTCCTGCCAGGTTTTCCAGGCGTGGGGGAGGCAAACCACATGGAAGGGCAGCCATCTTGTCTCTGTCCTGTGGCCATGGCTTTTTTCTGGGTTGAGGAGGCCGGCCGCCATCTTGATTTGGTCTGGTGGGCGGGCTCAGGAAGTTCCTCCTCATCAGTTGGTTTAACCCAGTTTTATCAGTATTGCCATTAGCAGTCGCCTTGGTACTGAGTTATTTTTTCACTTACATCTGGGCATATTTGGTATCTCTGTCTCTGTATTGGAGAAACCAGGGGTATTGAATCGGAGGGAGGAGACTTCTGTCCGAGAGTCTCTGCCTCTCCAAACTGTCTCAAACCAAGACACTTTTTTACATTTATTTTTAAGTGTTACAAGGTAAGTTAATGACTGCAATCACAGGAACAGTCAGAAGAGTAGCTTAGTATCTTTAGCTTTTCTGATCTGCATTATACTAGTCCTTCCAGAATTTCCATTATCGTATTCAATAATCTTGTTTCTATAATAAAGTTAGCATTTTCTTTTTGATCTTCTCTAATGGTTCAAAGAAGCTAAATCAGTGAATTATAACAATGACAAAAAAAAAAAACAAACAAACCCCAACCAATAACCAGTGTTACAGATCAGCCTCCACAGATCCAGGAAAAGCCTCCTGAAAGCCTGAGTGTTTCTCTTGCTAGTTTACAGGAGTCAACCAGGGTGAATAGGTTGACACATCATCACTAGAAGTTGTTATTCTGCCCCTCTTGGCAGGCAGTGAAAAAGTGACCTAAATTTTCATTACCAACATCCTGAAGAGCAGATCCTGAGTTTCACTGGACTGTGTGTTACAACACTGAGCAAGCAGTACATACAGAAATTGCCTACTTGACCCTCCCTCGCTGGCAGTTTTAGCAATTTTCTGGCAGAAGCCAGTCATATCCTGTTGCCTATAAAGTGCTGGGGATTGGAGTCTAAAAATCAAAGTCTAAAGATAATTTCTCTTACTTGGAGCCACACTTGCATCCCCTCCAGTTCACACATCTCACATGTCCATTTTCATCTTTCTGACTGGTGAGGAAAAGATTTCCAGAGTTCAAGCCATATCTCAAACATCAAGGCTAAGAGATATGCCAAAAGAATGCAGTAATCATAGGCCTACTTTGTCTCTTCCAAAAAAGCCTTCAAAATAATAAAAAGTTCACAGTCAGAAACAGGAGAAGACAAAGTTTTCAGCACAATGTAACCTATCAACAAGTTTCAAAGGTATATATAAATGAACAGTTTAATGAGAAACTTTTCTGTTTAAAGATTGGACAAGCATCATGGTAAGATGCACATAAGATCACTGCAACTCTACCTTATGATCAGACCAGAATCTCTAAGTTTTGATGTGTCACACAGGACAAGATGACACTGTAAGCTCAAAGAGAGAACCATTCCAGCTGAAAACTGAAAATGTGCAAAATGTCTCATCATTTATAATGTGTTCTCAGCCCTTCGATCTATTTTTGCCCATGTGCTCTCTATGCACATGTATCCATATGTTTTACTCAGTCTGACTCCCTCAAGAACCCTTCAGTCAACGCCTAATCCTCCATTTTATTACTTACTGTTCATCCAGCATGCCACCTTTATCCAAAAGCTTGTAAATGAAATGTGTTTTTTCTTTCATTACCTGGCTTCCTTGTTCCTATAGTTGATAGTCATTTCCTTATCACTACAGTCAAGCATTTCTCAGACAGAGGAAGGCTTTCAAGATCAGTAAAATTTTGAACAAAGGAGAAGAGCTAAGAACTTTTTCTTTGGAAAAAAAAAGAAAAAAAGAATTTTGCTGTATTCTTTCAGTTATATTTTTCTTCAGCCTTCAGAGATGATTATGATTAGATGCTATGATTAGTATAAATACTCACTGTTAATCTCTCCTCTCCCCACTCTATGTTGTATTTTCTTGGCTTTACCACAGAGCTCCCATATACATCTGTGATCTAGCACAGGCTAGCATGACTTGGTCTAACAGCACACAGGTCTGCCAGTACTACTGGAAACAGTCCAGCTGCCTTGCCTTTCTTAATGCAACAAGATACTGAAGGCCATCCCAGTATGAGAAAAAAAGACCACACTCTCTTAAGAGGCAAAGGAAACCCCAAACCATAAATAAAATACACACGCAATCACTGTCTGAATAGTGGCACAAAATATTCCACTTTAAATTCTGTGAAGAAACCATGCAATACAGATCTTGCTAGAACCACATTTTTGTTACCAAGGCCATCTTACTGACCATACCCCTTACTAAAGCACCCTCATTTTATGTACATACTTAAATTTGCAGGAGGAACCAGCCAAAAGAGAAGAACTGGGGCTAGCAGGCTAGGAAGTGTGAAATCTGTGTGTGTACCAAGGCTGATCTGGCCAAAGGCCTGTGACATTCCTTCTCTGCTCTCTGAGCCTACCAGCTTACAGGATATACATATGCATACAGAGCACAAGTGTTCCAGTCTCCAGAAAATGTTCCAGACAAAGACCTGCCAGAGACATTCCTGGGAAACCTGACAAACTTGCAAATTCCTTTGTAGTGTCTCCAGCATATGCATTCATTTAACAATGAAAAAAGAAAACCCAAGTTAGTGCTCCTGCTGTGGATGGCTGAACTCCTCTCTTCCTTCTTCTGAAAAAGTCAGGCTTTCATTTAGACACTCTCTGCCTCAGAACTTCCCAGTGGGAGTGATTTTTATAGAGCACAATCCTGCCAGAAGTTTGATGATCAGGGTATAATCTTTCCCAACCTGAGTTCTAGCTGCTCAGCCTGGCCTGTTTGGTGACTATCTACACATGTTACTGCATCATAATAAAACCCTCTCCTCCTATTCCCTTTGGAGCCTCAGAGCAAAAGGGGTTCAATTTGAGCACTGCAGAAACAACATTGGTATTTTCACTTTCTACAGCCTCTGCTGAGACCTACCGGTTACATTACTGCTGATGCTATAAATCAGTAGTAGTAAAAGTAATTCCAGCTTCTGTGTGAACAGCCTGGGTGAGAAGGGGATGGGGCCCTACACCAGTAAAAAGATGTGTGAACAAGAAGAGAAGAATGCCCCTCAGACTGCATCTCCTGCTTCTTGCTCCTCTTCCTACAGTAAGATTTATTTCTTTACACTTATTTCTTTGTACTTCCCTTCCTCTCCATCAGTGGAAGGGCAAAACCCAATGAAATTATTACGTAAGGAAAATAATCTGATTAAGACTCAGATAAAGTGGGTTGAGTCAAAGCAAGAGCTTACCGCTGAAAAAAACACAAAACACACCACCTCAGTGGGAAAGCATCCCCACCACATTTCTGTAAGTATTTGCTGCACCCTAAGTTTATTGGTCTTGTTGCAGTCACCATGTTGTGCTATTCAGCTCTAGAAATGAAAGATGCCCACTGGGTCCTGTTCAGTGTCTTTTGGCAGACTGGCAGTTTCCTTTGTGGCACTTTTCTGTTGAGGATAAGGCAGGCCAGGGTACCACACTGTGGAAAGACAGGTAAAAGAGGAGTGGTGTGGCTTCCAATATTGTTGTAGCTGATATTAAGATGAAGCTCAATATTTTGGGATTCCTGTGGCACATTTCCACAACATCCCTCTGGGGCACCGTAGTGTTCCTTTCAATTCTTCCTCACTCTCTCTCCCTGGTCCTAAGGTTTAGTAAACTCGTCTGTTTCTTGCTAATTTCCACCTTCTGTCTAAATAAAAACCGCAGAATAAGAAAAGTGCCCTATCCTCCTATGGATCTGTCAGTCTGTTTGCAGGAATCCTGGCTGCTGGATCTTGGGTACTGACTGTTTGCATAGCAGAGATGGAGGCAGCTGTATAGCCCTTGCCTGGGTGGTCTGATGTTATCTGTGATTAAACTCCTCAACTGTAAGAATTGAAGCTATTCCTCATGATAGCTGGGACCTGAAATCTCTCACTCTCCCGCACAGAGAGGGTCAGAGCTCCCACCACATTTCCCCTCCTTCTCTTTCTCCTCCTCCTCCTGGTGAAGCTGGCCGGTTCAACACATTCTTCAGTTCACTAGCATTAGTAACTAAAAAGTACTACAGCCTGGTGGATATCAACTGTAGCCCTCCCCACCAGGAAGTGATAGGGACCTCACACAGATACAGCATTGCAGAAGAACACCTTTTTACCTTACAACATACTTCAGAGAGAAGTAGCATGCTGTTCACAAAGAAAAAAACCCATTTGTATCCAGGATCCAGCCACCTGCCTCTAGATCTACACACATGCTGTGCATTTTAATGTCCTCTCTGTAGAAAGTCCTGCAATGCAAGCACATGGAAATATTTTATGCTAAACACACATGAAATTTAAAATTTAGACTTTAGAATTAATGTTTGGTAAGAAATACAGCAGAGAGAAAAGTAGCTTGGATTATTTTGGTCACAGTCTTCATCCATCTGTCTATCATGAAAGGCCAGCAGCTAACAGTAAGTACAAGCAAAAAAATACCCTCTTAGCTCAGCTGTCCAGAAGTCACATAGTAGCCGGTAAGATCCCTAGATAACAAACCAAGGCAAGAAAGGCAATTAAGTCCCTATCCAATGAAAGGGGCTTATGAAACTCTATCTTCAGGTCTCATTCCTCAACTCAACACCAATGTACCTGCCTTGATTCTCCAATTGTACTGTCGCCATCTTAGGCTCATGCAGGGCAACGGGCAAACTGAGCAACAAAATTTCAGGACAATGGAAAAACTGTATTGTTAACGTGCTGACAACACTGTGGGTAAACCACTATACTACGCATACTGACAAACACATCAGCCCTCTGCAAAAATAATTAGCAATCATCTGATTGACATAACTAGGGAAATCACTCATTTGAGATACTGATGTCCTCACAAGTGTCTCAGTAACCCACTTTCCATAAAGAAAATATTTAGCCTGGCTACACTAAAGCAATGTCGCAAAGAAAATCTCAAATATGGAAGCAGGAGCATAGCCCACGTTCTTCAGTATAAAAGATAAAAGGTCAGTGCAGAGAAATGGCCCAGATGGAAGATGGAAGAAATTTAAGCTTCCATGCATCTAACAAAGCATCTTATTGATATGGAAAATGAATTTGTTACTTCTGTATGTTAAAACCTAGGGATCTATAATTTGCAAAATGCTCATTATTCTGTCTGAGGTAACTACAGCCTGTTAAGTTTTCAGCCTTAATGGTATCCTATTGCAGGGAGTTTCAGAAGGTAAGTATATTCTGCAACAACTATTCACTTTTATTATAATTTTTATTCCAGTATCTTTCTACTAAACTCAATATCCTCTCCTTATTATGAGAAACATGAATAAAATCAACTTTATTTACCTTGTCTTCCACTGCTCTGTATAAGTCCTTCATGCTCATCTCCTCCCCAAACAAACTTAATATTTTCACTTCCTCATTAAAATTTCATTTTGCAGTTGACTATTGCAGTCATTCATCTGTGAATCCCAGATATTTTTCCCTGAATTCACTTAAGGAATGGCAACCAGAATTGAAAACAGTTTCTCAAGGGAGATTATGCAATTCGTGCTTACATAATTACATACTATTTCCTATCCTGTTCCTTAAACAATTAAAAACTTGTGCTTGCTGCCTTTACTGCTTGACTTAGAACAGGTATCTCCACTGAGCTTTCCAAAATAAAATTCATTTCTTCTTTCCTAAAGAAATAATCTTTAGATTAGTCATTTCAGTGGTTAAAATTATTGTCATATTATTTGTAAACACTGAACTTCATCTGCCAGTGTGTTGTCCAATTAATGAAGCTGCTAAATTTCTTAGTTTTACTAATAATAATCAACAAAAGAACACAGATGTACTGACAAATTATTAGGAGGTAGGCTCAAGTCTTGAGTTTACAGCACATCCTTAACTTCAGGCTCATTGAACACTGGGACTCTTGCAGGCCACGTTATAATGAAGGACAACAAGTTATGTCGTGTAGTAAACATGAGCTCCACAAGCCTGTGTTCACATGGATGAACACTACAGAGTAGTTAATCTACTGTAAATTCACACTCCATGTTACCTTGCAACAACTTGTTTTTATTTTCATTCTTTAGGTAATAAAATGCCAGTCCTTGTGAACCTCCTCCTTTCAAACATTTAATTTTACATTCCATGTACATTCTGTATTCTGTATCTTCAGTTATCCACTTGCATGTAGCAAACTGACTAGTTGCTCTTTTGTTTGTTTGGGGTTTTTTTTTTGATCTATAATAAAACTTTCCAGATGTCTTGCTGGCTTAACAGTCCTTGCTAAAAACTTGTAAAGAACTTTTTAAAGACTTTGAATTGTTCCACTGGATGTTATTTTTCTCAGCTCAAAGAATTCCAATAGATAAGACAAGGGTTGGGTGTTTTGGGTTAAGGTTTTTTGGTATGTTTTCTTCGTGAGTTTTTCCCCTGACTTACATTTATCTCTGTGAATTAAAATTCTATTTCTATTTAATATATATCTCCTAGTGAAGCAAGACTCATGACTTTAATTTATAGGAAAGTTAAAAGGATCCTTATTACAGAAAGGCACATACATGGATGGCCTTTCTGTCCTCTACACCAGCTTTATGACTGATTGTACCTTTCAGTAGAAACTTTGCCACTTCACTGTTGTGTTTCTGAACTCCTGAATGTATATCATCGAGCCACAGAAGTCTCACAAAACGTTTTTTCTTATCTTTTTTACTAGGAGCTTAACTTCATTACCTGGCAAGAAAATGTATCTCCTCTTTACCTACTACAGTGAAAAATAATGCAAAAGAAATTATTTAGTACCTCTAATGCCCCCATCTTTCAAATTCATTTTTCTATAGACCTAGACTATCTTCCCACTGCATTAATAAATTTATCTATCAATGGTATATTTAAAGAAATCTGATTTCCTGTGGCACCACCATGTGTTTCCCTGGCAAATAACCACATCATTCACAAGTCTGCTGCCTATGATATCTTCAAGATCTTTCCTCCCCACATCCTCCCAACTTACAAGCAAGAAGCAGTACACATTGCAGCTAGTTCCAAATTAGACTCTTGTTCACTGTTAATTAATATACATATTCTGACTGGCTAAGCAGCAGCCCAGAGCAGATTTGTTGAACTCCACTTGATTTTAGTCGTCAACTGAAAGACTCTTATGGATCTTGCACTTCTATGCACTTAATATCTTTCACAAGACAGCCAAGAACATACTATATTTAAGACTAATGTAGTTGAAACAAGGAATTTCAGCAGGGGCTTTCTCTTTCTTACTTGTTTTCTTAAGACCTTTTAAGATCAGATACCTCCTTATTATCCTACTCAGGTAGGACTTACCAGGTTAATGCTGGATCCTCAAAGGCACATTTTCCATAGAGATCCCTGTGTTGCTTGCTCCCAGACATACTGGGCAGTTAACTAGAGGCACACCTTTTTATTTTTGGATGCTGTGGAATACTATAGTTAGACCGTGCATAATTTAGGCAAAAATTAGGCAGTGCCTGAAAGATATGTTATGGATAGAGGTACATAACTCCCACACTTGTCATAATCTCAAAATTAGTTTTACTACAGATTTTATGTAATCACAAAAACATCATAAATCTGTGATTTTAAATAAAAGTAACAGAATAAAATTCCTGAGAAGTAAAAGCTAACATTTGTTGTTAACAGCTATATTTAACAATAAATACTCTCCCTAGAAACTACAGTGTATGCATTAATTTTTAATGCTGAATATTCATCATAAAATCATAGTATCATTTGGGTTGGAAGGGACCAAAAGATCATTTAATTACAGCCTCTACCAGCATGGGCAGAGATACTTTCCACTACACCAGGTTGCCCAGAGGGCCCTATTGAACCTGTCCTTGAATTCTTACAAGGATAGGGCATCCACAATTTCTCTGGGCAACCTCTTGCAGTGTCTCAACACCCTCACAGTAAAGGATTTCTTTCTAATACCAAGTGTTAAGTTTGAAGCCATTCCCCTTTGTCCTATCAATATGTACCCTTGTAAAAAGTCTCTCTCCAGCTTTCCTATAGACCCCTTTTAGGTACTAAAATGCCACAATAAGATAACCTCAGAACCTTCTCTTTTCCAGGCTGAACAATCCCAACTCTCTCAGCCTCAGAGGAGAGGTGCTTCACCCCTCTGATCATCTTGGTGGCCTTCCTCTGAACTCGCTCCAACAGATCGATGTCCTTCCTGTGCTGGGGACCACAGAGCTGGACACACTACTCCAGGTGGGGTTTCACAGAGCAGAGGGGCAGAATCACCTCCCCAGACCTGCTGTCCACACCTTTTTTGATGCAGCCCAGGACACAATCGGCTTTCTGGGCTGCAAGTGCACATTGCTGTGTCACGTCCAGCCTCTTACCCACCAGCACCCCCAAGTCCTTCTCATCAGGGCCGCTCTCAATCTGTTCACCCCCCTGCCTGTACTGATACCAGAGGTTGCCCTGACTCAGGTGCAGCACTTCATGTTTAGTCCTGTTAAGTCTCATGAAATTCCTATAGGCCCACTCCTCAAGCTTGTCCAGGTCTCTCTGAATGGCCATCCTGCTGAGGGTGCACCTGATGCCACTATGTCACTGATAAAGACACAGAATAGCACTGGTCCTGATACAGACCATATCCTTCATAACATAACTGAAGATTGTCAAAACAAATGTGCCCTTAAGGCAACATCTTTCCTGCTCTTACCATTAAATACAGCTACAAAAGTTGCCCAAACAACTTCTCCTCTTCTAGTCTGAGACAGAATAATACTGCTCCACTTTTCTCTCTATTCATCTCTCATTCATTCCTGCAACTGGGCGGTGAGGCATTGTACAGTGATGCAAAGGAATTAAGTAATGATTCTTAAGGATTCTAGATCAATTTTTCTATTGTATAGCACTGTGAAGGCACTCTTGTTTTCTGCAGGTTGCAAGAATAAGGATGCACTAATGATATGATAAAATATAACGGAAAATATTTTTTAAAAACACAAATTAATAAAAGGCAAAATGTTCTCACACACTTTGTGAGACAGTTTGTGAGGACTGAAAACTGAGTACAATGGAACAAAACCACACATCAGTAAAGCTTTACCTTCCTACCATCTCCACCTCCCATATACTAAGAATTGCACACTCTGAGTGTCATTGTGAAGTTCCCATCTGGTTTTTCAGAAGTGAATGGAGAAGGCTGTCAAGACAGAAAGCTGATGTCATCATAAAATTCTTGTTTTCTTAAGAAGACATCTTATTCAAAGTCCATCAGATACTTACACTTAAAATTTTGCCTTTGAACATCAACATTTCAGAAGTCAATAATAAAATATCAATAATGTTAATAAAATTATATCAGTAAAAGTAAATCAATAATAGACGAATTCAATATAGAGGCTAGAAAACAAGAGTGTAAGAGAGGAAATGTAAAACAGGTGCTTTGGACATGGGAAGGAAACAGTGAGGAACAGCAGGGATTGGAGAGGGAGAGAGGTGGCCTCCCAGCCAGAACAACAACATCATTCCAAGCACAACTGCTGAGGGTACATTCCTGGGAACCCCAGAGACCCACGCTAGTGCACGGATACTAGAAGCAATTCTCACAAAAGTGGGAATGGAAAAGAAGTTTCCCAGCTGCTCTTGGAAGGGGGTATGCATTTCAGAGCACCCAGCCCCCAAAATACATCTGGGCACAACAAAGGGAATCAAGGCACAGACAGAGACATTCAACTCTCACATAGTTCTTAGCCTTTTAAAAGAAACGGTCTACAGCAACTGTAGTATTTTCAAAAGTCACCATTTCATATACCCCTTCAAATAAATGATCCTAATCTTATCATGAAACATAATTAAATTGAAATATCAAGTCCCTTTCATACAGGTATTTACAAACAAAGCAGACTAACTGCAAGTTTCTGGAATGGTTTTAAACAGTTGTACTATTTTTATTATTTAGGTAAGTAATGTTCTTTTCCAGGGATCATCTTCACACCAATTTATTTCAGAATGCTTTTGTTAAAATACTATCATATTTCAAGTGGTGTAAACAGAGGACTGAAAAGGGGGAAAACAACAATTCAGAATCTCCTGTCAAGAAATGTATAGGAAAGTAGTGCCCTATTTAACTAAATCACCCTGTTATGAAACCTATATCTAACCTTCTCTCAGTTTTCAATCCCTTAATTGTCTTGTCCCAAAGCCATCAGAGTGCCCCAACACAGAATCCCCAAACACTCTCATCTCAAGCCTTTCCCCCTTTCAGCTCAGACCAAGAGTCTTTTGACTTTCCCGTTCTCTCTGGCGGTTTACTAAGTCCTCTATCTCATCTTCCTGTCTTTTCTGCCTCCATCTTCCCCTTCCTGGTTCAAACCAAATCCTGGTCTGCCCAAATCCATGATATCTATCATTCTGCAAATTGCCTTCCAAACTGCCAGCCTACTCTGCAATGCCTGCATTTCTATTTATTCAATCCCTCTGCTTCAAATCCACACCATGCCTAGCGGCTCAAAACCAGGTTGCCCTGGTCCCAAGTTCCTCACAATTCCTGTAGAGGCACTTGCCGTCATACTATTATGCTTTTATTGTATGCTGATACCTCTTACTGCCCTTCTTTGTCATGGCAGCCCTGTATACTCACAAAACCCCTTGGTCCTTATTGCAAAACAGGCTTTAAAAGTCAGGCTGGATGAAAAAAATAATCAGCATGACTCTGTAAGGACACAAGAGTAGAATGCATCTAGGGTAAAAACAAAGCCCAAGTAGTAACTTGTATGTGTTAGCTATGTCCATCAGGCTTCTGAACTTTCTAAAACATTGCTTTTTCAAGTGTGATTAAAATAATGGTCTCAGCTTAGAAAAATTATGTGCCATAAATTCAGTACTGAAGAATCAGATCACCTTAAAAGCTGTCCTCAACTAAATCTGAATCTTCATACTAAACAAGCTTCAGATTTCATTGCTCCAAAGGGATCATTTAAAAAACACGGCCAGGAGAACCACAGTAGAGAGCAGATGTGTAGAACTGAAAGGACGCAGGCTCAGGAAGGAAACTCAGTGTCAGATAGAACTCCAGCTATAAACTTTCCATTGACTCGTGAATTCCTTTCTACATGGATCTTTTTCATGATGACAGAGGATGACAGATTCAACTCAAGTCATGTTTCTATATTTCACTACTGAAGCAAAGCCTATGAAAACACTGCATAGCCAAATACAAAATATATCAGTCAGAAAACCTACAGTGTCTAGTAGGAGCTGAGTTGTCTATTTTTTGCTTGTCACAAAGAAGGGAATTAGCACCTCCATTCTCCTACTACACATTTCCCATCTCTTCCATGGTTAAGTATCTTGGAAGAACTCAGAAGCAAAAAGTAATGCAGACACATTTACTATGACCAACATATTTCCAGAGTTATCCCTGTACCTCATAGCCTATTTCAGACTTGTGTATACCTACACTGAGGGCTAAACAGATTTCAGTTGCCACCAGAATATGCTCCTTTGTCACCCAAAATAGCTGTGCCCAGGAAGCTACACTGCTCTTCCCATGCAGATCTTTGTGAATTCCTCTCTAAATTCCCCCTTCTATTCTTTCTAATTTAACTAGCAGTAATTAGCCATAGTAGGAATAGAGAAGTTTAAAAATCATTTCATAGCTGCACAAATGGTTGCAAGAAGACACTGTGGTTTCTCCAGATAGACCTAAGAAACCAAAGCAGTAAGAGCAGAACGGGTAATGAATGGTTTTAGGGAAAAAGTCTAGGAATTTATTTTTTAAAGTTCCTTTCTGAAAGACTGAAATGTAATAGATGAATTTCAAATTTTTTCCCAAATATTTGTTTAGATACTAACTTTTATCCAAGGACGCAGTTTCCATCATATATTTAACTTTCAACAAATCAGCATTTCCTGATTGAAAATGTTTCATTACGAAGTTTTTTTGAACAGTTTTACTGACAAAGTTTAACTTAAAACCAGACTGACAGCTCTGAGTATTACTGGACAAGCAAACAAGAACAATTTGCCTAAACAGGATCTCGCCTGATACAAGATCAGTCCTCAGCATCACGAGTATATTCAGTGCTCACATTGTCTGCTGAGTCCATCAACATGAAGGGGCTGTGCTTTCCTTCAGCTTCCTAGAGTTATAAATGCATCCCACATTTTGAAATAAACATACTGCCAATCATGTAACAGATATTAAAAATCCAAATATATAGCAATAAAACTGAAAGAAGCAAAAAAAAAAAAGGAAATAGCAGCAGCTGTTGCAATTATTAAACATGTCTCAGAAAGCTTAGTAAAACATAAATTTAAAACAATACTTCCAAAACCAAAGAATTAGAAAGAAGACATTTGAAATGTGTGTCTCTAGCAGATAAAGAGAAAAAAATTATTTTCCAAGGCAAAATGCCTGTTCTGGAGAATCTCCAGTTGGTAGCTTAATTAACTAAGAAATGTCCAACTTGAACACCTTTGATGAGCACAACTATAGCATATGATGAAGAAAAAAAGTGTACGTGTGTAGCCATTTTGGACATAACTCAAAAAGAAATATGAAACTAAGTGGAATTCTACCAGAACTCAATGTAAGTTTGATATATATCACCATGTTTAACAACGGATTATCATTTCCCATGTTAGTAAGCACTTCATTATGTCTTTACGATGTTACTGGAATATAGAATTTACATCAGAACCCGTTCTGCAGTTTCATTCCCAGCACTGTGATGACATATTGGAGCAATGAGGAAGCAAATTCCATGGAAGCACAAATCTGAAAAGACTTGGTTTTGTTGTTTCACAAGACAAAGTGTGGATTTCATTTTTATACCATATTTTCTAATCCTCTGCCCAGTCTCACTTTCTCCTATAAAAGGACCTCAGCAACTTTCTCATCATCTCACAGAAAATCAAAATTCTGGTTACTGTAAACATTACAAAACAACAAGATGACAGTACCAATTTTCATGAGATTTACTCCTTATAGCATGTCTCAGCCCAGCCCAGTGCTGACACAGAAGCCTGTAACAAACTTCTCTCTTGCACAGGGACTCCAGCTTTAGAGCTTACATACCTGCTGTGTAAGGAGACTGATGTGGCTTGGTGGGGAATACTGACAGGCTGCTTGCTTTTCTGCCAACTGCTGCAGTTCTGCTGCTGCCATACCGGGGCCATGATATTTGCCCTGGGAAGAAGTATATTCGGCTTCTTTTTGCATCCTGGCTGAGCCCACACGCTGCCCATTTGAACTGCGATGGCACAAACCTATCAAACAAACATTTTGATATGCTTAGCCAGCGCTATGTCAGACTCTCTCAGCCTGCTGATCACAGAGACAAAAAAGCAGATATGCCACTAGGAAGAATACAGAAGAATACAGAATACCTCTATTCTTCATAGGTATTGCCTCCATGAGCAATTATCAACTCCAGACCCATATTCTCTTTATGATAATGTATCTAGTGGCACCCAATTCCAGAGAATTTTGGCTGCTCTTACCCAAGTTAAATCTAATGTTTTGGCCTAAAGGCAAATGGATCTCTTCAACTAAGGTATTCAGTTGGGAAGTAAGATTTATTTTAATGCCAGAAAACTCACAGTCTTCAACTTCCTCCTGAGGGGAACAGGAGGGGCAGGCACTGATCTCTTTGGTGACCAGTGACAGAACCCGAGGGAATGGCCTGAGGTTGTGTCAGGGGAGGTTTAGGTTGGATATTAGAAAAAAGGTTCTTCACCCAGAAGGTGGTTGGGCACTGGAACAGGCTCCCCAGGGAAGTGGTCACAGCATCAAGCCTGACAGAATTCAAGAAATGTTTGGATGATACTCTAAGGCACATGGTGTGACTCTTGGGTATGGTCCTGTGCAGGGCCAAGAGCTGGACTCAGTGATCCTTTTGGGCCCCTCCTAAGTCACTACAGTCTGTGATTCTGTTGCCAATATATATAGCAACCCTAGTGAACATGTCCTGACCCTGACACACAATCTAAAACAAATACATACCATCATTCAAAATACAAAAAATTAAGTATTATCACGAAAACAGCTCTGAGCCTATGTGTGGTTCCCAAAACTTTCCTAATAGATTATAGTCTGCATCCAAATTCCTACAGTTTCTTCTACCCTTCAGATTCCTTACACTCTAAATTTGCATTACTCAAATGTTCTATCCCAGTATGACAGATGAGAGGTCTCTAAATCTTGGTCTTAGGATACTCTTGGATATAGCAGTGCTGAAACACCCTACAGAATGAGATACAGTAATGAGTCATTATTTTTGGAGGTTTAGACACACCTTTAAGTATTCAACACCTACAAAGTTTCATTACAAGATTTCTACGCTTGATAGAAGCCAGAGAACTAAGAACAGCACAGAGGACAGAACTTCTGCTAATAAAAACAATATTAAAAAAAAAAAATCGCTGAAATCAGGTAAAATCACTAAAGTAAAATTATTTCAGTAATATAATAAAGAAAATATATGATATGTAATTTCCCAGCTCTTTTTGGAACAAGTTCAAAGGCTGAGTTCAAAGCACAAGACTGAAGGGAGACCTTATCACTCTCTATAACTACCTGAAAGGAAGTTGTAGTAAGGTGGGGGTTGGCCTCTTGTCCCAAGTAACACAACAAGAGGAAATGGCCTCAAGTTGCACTGGGCAAAGTTTAGATTGGATGTTAGGAAAAATTTCTTCACCAAAAGGGTTGTCAAGTACTGGAACAAGCTGCACAGGGAAGTGGTTGAGTCACCATCCAGGGAGGTATTTAAGACACATAGATGGGGCTCTTAGGGACATGGTTTAGTGGGGGACTTGGTAGGACTTGATGAAGGGTTATTTGACTTAATGAGCTTAAAGGTCTCTTCCAACCTAAATGATTGCCTGTTCATCTGGTCGATAAAAGGGCATCTCTGGCAAACAAGGGCTGCATCCTGTACTCTTACTTCCCGTGAGAAATTTAGCACCATTCAACAAGATTAAATTCTAGAAACATAAAATTTTTACCTACTCCAGAACAGAGTTTATACCATTTCTGTATTCAACTAGCATCTTATGCATCCCAGAACACTCACCTACTTTTGCAGAGGATGGTCGTGACAATCTTTGGCTGTAGATCTGAGCAGCTCTCTGAAAAGATGAGAACGGACCAACGGTGTAACTACCAGGACGACACCGATGTAACCCTGCAAGGCTACAGGTCTCACTGGACACTGGGTTTGTGAAGACAGAAGAGCTGTCAGGAGCTGTGCTCTGCAAGGAGGGTAGTGGGGGTGGGGACTGAATCAGCCTGGGAGCAACTGGAGGAGCCAGCAATGAATGGTGACCATCCACCTGCGAATTTTCAGAGGCTGCAGGCTGAGATGGTGCCCAGGAACTGGTACTTCTCTGGAACGTGGCACCAGAAACAGAGGAAGAAGTACTAGAACGGCTGCATCGAGGTAATTTCACTTCAGCATTTAAAGAGAAGGTGGGTCCTTCCGGAACTACAGAAAGATAATGAATGCACTATATGAGAAAAAGCTGCTTTTTAAGTCCTTCGATAATAACACACATATGCCTCTACTCAGACATACTGAAGCAAAAATAACCTTATCTACCAGCAAAGACAAGAAAAGGCTCTACATGATAAATATCCTCTTTCAAAGCCTGCCATATCTAGATCTTCCGCCCACAGAGGGGCAGCTAACTCTTTCCTAGTGCCCACTTGACAGTATCTTCTACTGTGTTTAAAAGTAAAACCCGAAGAATCTTCCCCAAAATTGGGCCTTTGAATCTCTCAGTTGAACCCAAAGGTTCCAATCTTTGTCTAAAACTGTATTAGAAACAGTATATACCTTTGATTTTTTTTCTTGATGATGACTTAAGCCAGTTCACTTACAGTTTGATTTAACTTCTTTGGGTTTATAGCCTTTTAGTGCTCCTTCTGCAGGCACATCTGCAACTGAACTTTTGGGATGATCACCTTTTATTTTTTCCACCACCTCAGGATGCTCTATAACAAAATCAAGGTGTTACGAAGTAGAACATTGCAAACTGTGGTATCAGCAGAACAAGACTACAGAATTAACCTTGCTATAATAGACTTTGTTGTTAATATTTCCTGTAGCCCATGCAGCTTTACTGATGACAATTAAGCTGTCATGTACAGTAGCATGGACTACTGGATATATGTCTGGCACTGTTCTTGCTTCCATGAAATGCCTAATCAGGCTAAAATGTACAGTTTCTGCCCTCTAGTCAGTATGCTCACTGTAGGCAGCACAATTCAGGCCTTAATTTCTTTCATCCCTTTCTTTGATTTCATGTTTCTATGTTCATTTTAATTCTTACTGGCTTCAGTTTGCACATTCTCATTTCAGTCATGAGCCACCATATCTAGTTCCTTATAAATGCTAGTCAAGATTCATTCCATTTCACTTCAGGCAACAAAGTTAGGAGTGCAGTTACTCTAGTTTTCACATAACAGCGAGTTAAAAAGATTTGCAACCTCAAAACTGGATAACATTATGGAGGAGTTATTCTCTTTTCACAGACTGAAGTTAAACTGGATTTATCTCAGCAATATCATCTCAGATTTGCCTGCAAAACTTACCACTTTGGGGCTGCTTCTCTGACTGGCGACTGCTGTTGCTGTGTTTTGTGCTTGTGGATTTTGCTCCTAGGAAGATACTTGCTGATTTGTTTTTGTGTGTGTAAAATGTCAGTACTTCCTCCAGGTCACTTTCACTACAATAAAGAGAGAAGAATGGATGTAGAGTGAGGATGCTAAGGTTTTTTGCATTCATGTAAAAGACAAGATGTGATAAGGAGACTGAAGAGCTGAGTGGAAAAAAAAGGATAAGACCAGATAAGCTAATGCCTTGCTCAGTTCTGCAGGGTAAGAGCAGAAGGAAAGCAACATGCCTTGGTTAAACCTGAAAATCCCACAGAAATGCCATCATCTTAAGCAGTAGAAAATTCAAGCCCTGCCAGGATAAATAAAGAGCAAGTGAACACTCTAAACACATTTGGGGAGATCAGCTCAACAGGAGAGATTCCATTCACGGCTAAATTTGTGAATCTTCCCCAGGTGCTCTTTAGAACAAGCAACTGTCATTTCACGAGACAATTCAACTCAGCCTCTGTTTTACAGTCATCAGTAGTTTCTACTCCGCAGTGGGGGGAGAAAAGAGAAGGGAAAAGCTTGTTAATAAGCCAAAGTTGCAGGACAAATAGAGCAGGCAATATTTTTGTGAAACTTGGAAAACTTGCATATGTTTCTCATTTTCTTTACAAGAAGAAAGCACAACTGCCCCAGTATCCTAAACATCTATTGGTCCCAAATCAGTATCATTTACTTGGCCATTCTTATTAGAGCTCATGCAAGCTGTAATTCTAATTGTTTTGATTTGCTTTCCTTCTCCTTTATAGTGTTGCCTCAGCACTAGTGAATGGCTACATGGCAGAGCAAACACCAGAAGCACGACATATAGTGCCAGTAACACTACAGGAAAACATAACACAGGAATATAAATTAGAATAGTAGCAGTTAGAATCCTTCAAAATATCCTCTACATATCAGGTGTAAAACTAGTCTCATCTAACCAGAGCTTTGGTAAAAGCAATGTTTAAAGCTGATCCATTGGAGTTTGGACCTTCAGGGCATGCTGCAGAGTTCACTTTTTCTCCCAAACCAATGAGAATAGAGGTGAAAAGGAAATGTAAGAATGACAAGTTGTTGGTGAAAAGGTGCTGTAAGCTTTTAAGTGAAGTTAGCAATA
Organism: Pyrocephalus nanus; assembly: GCA_038380795.1. Lineage (NCBI taxonomy): Eukaryota > Metazoa > Chordata > Aves > Passeriformes > Tyrannidae > Pyrocephalus > Pyrocephalus nanus. The sequence goes on along the minus strand of CM076265.1, from coordinate 40,532,755 downwards.
TAAGTATTTGCTTTTACAATGCACTAAGGACATTCAGAATCAATGGTCGTAGCATACGTGTAACTAAACACAATGCTATCCATGTGGTATCAAAGTTAGAGAGTCAATGAGACAATCTCAATTAAAAAGCAACATTTTTCACCTATTTTCTCTACTGTACTGAAGAACAAACAGAAGTGGAAATTTATCCCCTCTGCTTCACTCCAAACGACTAGCTCACTGATTTAAGCTTCAAGCAGAGTACCAAGTAGTGTCAGATACCAGAGTTTTCAAACATACCTGATACTTAATAAGAAACAAAAGATCATCACTAGAAATTGTCTGATCATTGGCAAAGCATGCTTAATCACTCAGGCAAATGATCCAGTAAAAATCTCCAGCCCCAGCCTAGACTGTGCATCAGACCACAATGGCATGATAGCCAGTAACATAGAAACAGAGGAGTATGCAGTTCTGTCCCATACAGCCACCTCTTAGCTTTTCTGACGAAAAAGAAAATGACCTGCACTATGACACAGTAGACATTTTAGTGGCCAGAAAGGTCAGAGAACCAAAAAAATGCCACGGGCCTATGTAATACGCATTTCTAGCTAGAGGAGTAGATCCTGTGGTGTGCGGTAGTCAGACATCTTTATCTGAAAAGCTACAACATTTTTCTGGGAGCCTATAAATCTGTTGCAGTAATGATTCCATCAATTATATTAGCAAAAGGCAAAATTACTTGTTTTCATGAGAATGTATCATCAAGAGAGACTGTGAAACCTCCTGACCTTAGTTAAGATGTCTCAGACATCACCCACTTCTAATTATTAACCAAGAGCACTACCCAACAGAGAAGAAGAAAGAATGTTTTCATAACTGGTCATGAAAAAGCAGTGACCATCAATCTTCCTAGAGAAAATAGATGAGTATTAAAACGGCAGGTAAACTCTACCTGTCCAGATACTGACATGGGTCATTGCCCATATAAGCACATAATATATAGGTTAAATAATGGAGTCAAGAGGAATTACTTTTTGTGCTCAAGAATCAGAGACTTAGAAAAAGTAACTGCGGTTCACTGAACAATTTCAGACCTTTCCATAGTCAGATAGCTACAGTAACCCTTGGTTTTCATGCAATGCTACAGGCCTTAAGCAATACTTCACAGAATCACAGATTATGCTGACTTAGGAGGGACTCAAAAAGATCAAGTCCAGCTTTTGGCCCTGCACAGGACTATCCCCAAGAGTCACACCACATGCCTGACAGAATCATCCAAATGCTTCTTGAACTCTGTCAGGCTTGGTGCTGTTACCACTTCCCTGGTGAGCCAGTTCCAGCACTCAACCATCCTCTTGGTGAAAACCCCTTTTCTAATATCCAACCTCCCCTGACACAACTTCAGGCCCTCCTCTCAGATTCTGTCACTGGTCACCACAAAGAAGAGACCAGTGCCTGCCCTTCCTCTTCCCATCATGAGAAAGTTGTACACTGCAACAAAGTGTCCCCTCAGTCTCTTCTCCAATACTTAACTATTTTCAAAATATGCTACCTACCAGACTCTTTTAAGGCAGATAAAGTTCAGAGATAGAAAACGCTGCTACTTCATTGTGAAAGTAACTGCTTGCACTGAACTGCCTTAGCAGGCCAAATTAGAGGCCTAACTCCCATCCTTGCTCATCTCAAAGTCCAGACCTGAGACCTCCTCAAGAAAGGCAGCAAGCATGAGAGCAGAAACTTAAGCTTCAGAGCCATAACTACTGCTTGGCCTCAGCAACTCGAAAGTATTGCCGTATCCCAAAGTATTGCTGTATTTATTCCAGCATCACAGAAAAGGAGACTATTAGTTCACCAGCATCTGTCTGAAATTCACACAGACCAGAGCAACCACTACTACATCTATTTTTTGTCCTTCTCTATGCACCAGATGCTGATGTTACGAGCATTTGGCTGCTGGAAGGAAGACAAGAGAAAAGACAAGTTTTCTATTCCCCATAAGGAAGAGGTCCTACAGTCAGTAAAGGTATCTAAAGGCCTTTAGATCCATCAAATCGTCTTTAGAATAACCTCATCACCTTCACGGCTTGGAGATCCTTTATCAAAGCAGATAAAATCTATTCTTACCTTGCTTTGGTAATAAAGTTCTGAAAACCTTCAGGATTCACTCCCTCCTCCTCCTCTTCCTGTTTCTTTTTTGATCTTTTCTGAACCATCTGCTCCGTTTCCTGTTAAAAGCAGTATCAGTAAGTGTCTCTATGTTCCATGGCATATCTACAGCTCCAAGAATACAAAAACCAGTTGCACAGGATCTAAGAAAAAAGAACGTCAACTCCAAAGAACCAAATTATAAGTATTTCACTATGCGCAACAGCATGAATAAGTACAGAGAGCCCCAGAGACAGCATCCTAAGCATAAACTAAACTCTTCATTCTTCCACCTGACGTAATTTATTTGCTGAGAAAAGATCAAGCCTTCATAAATATGTGCTGTTCCTTCAAATACCCTCTTTGCTGGGACATAAGGAAGTATGGAGGAGAAAAACAAATTAAAATCATTATTTACAGATATTAGGTCCCCTCTCTACTTTTGTTGTTTATGTCACAAATAGAGTTCATCAAAACTGCTTCTATTTCAGCATTTGTCCCAAAAGTAGACAGATATTCAGGAAGGAGGGAAAAAATATAAAATTATACTAAAGAAACTGAATCAAGGATGTCTATTGATGACATCCACATTTTCCACTGTAAACTAGTATTTCTCTTGAGTTAATCTCTTTTGTCATGCAGCCAATTGCCGAGGGCTTATATACATACCAAAACCACACTGCTTTAGCAAAAACTAAGAAAGCAAAACAGTACAGGCTGTGGCAAACATGCACTTCTACACTAAAATATATTGGAGTAAGTGGTAAGCCTTGGCATGAGAAAATGGAAGCAGGCTCTCAGATACAAATGATCTATTTTACACAAGTAGAACTGGCTGACACTAGAGGTTGCATTGATACAAATATTTTTATTCATTAAAAAAACCTTCAGGCCTGTCTAAAATACCAAGACCAGTTTAAAAGCTATCTCTGACCAGATCTCCACTTCACTTCTGCCTGCTGGTACCCTTAGCATTGCCAGAACAAAACAGATACATCTTTTGAAAGATAAGACAGGGAAGAAAAAGCCGATATAGAACATGTCTCTACCCTTGACTACTTAAGTATATGTCTGGACAACATGCCACCATTTCTACTTAGTTTGCTGGAGGTAGCATTTTTTAATTCTGTGTCATTACAGAAGATATACAGTGGCTAGTAGGAATCCCTACTAAATCCAAAGTTACCAGCCAATGAAAGAAGTCTATATATTGGAATCAGACATCAAAAAACCTCACAGCCTAACCATGTGGTTAAAACATGTATGGCCCAAAAACATCAAGTGATATGTTCTCACTTGTTCTGAGAAAATATGTTTATGCACTGATTTATTACCAGTTGCACAGCTTCATTTTGTGAATTTACTCAAGAGTTAGCACAAAATCCTGATGTTTGAATACAATTGGAGTGGAAATGATATTCAAAGCAGCTGAATTGTTCACTCACCACAGAGCCACCCAAGTGTTTTGTGGTTACTCCTAACACAGTAATTCAGTGAGCATTAGGCATACAAGGCACTCCCTGGAACAGATTTGGTTCAATACCAGCCTTGCTTAGACAGATCAAGTTACCAGATGTCAGTTCTGACTAGCTAATATAAATGAACATCCTCTCTCCTAACAATTAGAAGGTTGGAGGCTTCGAAGCAAAATTTCAATTTCACTTGTTGTAACACTAAGGAAATGCTAGGGGGCAAAGGAAAGGGAAGCTGCCCTTGCAAAGCAAGGAGCAACATGAGACCACTATGCTAAAAACAGCATCTTCTACGTCTAAAGATGTGAAAATTATTTAAATTATGACCTATGTGTCCTTAACATTGAGCACGCAGAGGCTCTTACTACAAATAGGTAGCAGTCCCTCCATATACTAAACAAATAGTAAAATACATAATTTCATAATGTTCTATACAAAAAAATTATCTCTAAAGAAGCGCCATACAAATAAGAAGCAGGAAGAGCCATTACAAAGCACTAGAATTGAAGACAAGGCAAAGAAAGAGCAAACTACCAATTAAATTCCCCTTCATTTCTGCACTTCTTTTTATGCATATGATTGCATAAATAATGTACTAATACTGTTGTCTATCTGACAATTTGAACAGCAAAGTACCATTACTGGATGCACGGCTGCAAGCAGACCATGTATATGACAGACCAATGCCTTTGAAATGGCCTGCAGGAAATACTTCAGAAGAAGAGAACAGAAACCAAAAGAGCTACCAAAAGAAAAATTAAGAAAAAAATCAGTCACCTTGTTATAACAGATTATGAACTCTCCCAGCTGGCGAGCCAGGATACGACGACGATCATTTAGTCCTAAACGACGGCTGGGGAGCAGCAGCCTCAAGGACTGACGGAGATTGCTGGCAGCTCGCTTCAGAAAGCGGATCACCAGCTCCTGCAAGCAAGAGAGATGGAGTTAACCAAGGACAATCTGCAAGATGTGGGGAGAAGAGATACTACAGCAGCTAATGGGTGGCAAGAAGTAAAGATATCGTCCTGGGAAAACAAGATGAAACTGGCAGACAAAAGCATTCTGCGATACGCGTTTTTAGTATAGCTCTACAAATCCAAGGTGGGAGAGGAAAACGGTGTGCCTTGCCTGAGGTGGTCAGAATTTTGAACACTTGAGAAGTGCTTGTTTGAAAAGCATGATAAAGGGAAAAAAAATTAGCCAAGAAGCAAAAACAATACAAAACAACCTGTAAAGTCCAATATCTTCGGAGGACGTTTCCAAAAAAAACTTGCAGTGTGTTAAAGGAGGCCTGTGATAAAGTGTACTGACACAAAACCCTCTCAGCACTATCACAGGGAAGGAGATCTTTGTCAGAAATCTCCACACATCTCCACAGATATCACTCCACTGGGGTAGCCTCATTTCATCCCTTTATATATATATATATATATATATACACTATTGCCACATTTTCTCCACAGTAACATATGACTACATCTACAGCTGTGTAATTCCAGTCCCTCACCATGTCTGTTTGACCTCTGGTGGGGGAAACATATGGCAAGGCAGATCCTAAGGCAAGATGTATCCTGTGGATGTTTTGAACCCTTTCTGTCTCCTCTCTGGATTTGCTTTTGCTTAGGAGCTCTATTAATGCATAAATGAGCAGCCTCACAGCCAAACTATTGGATTTCATAGCTCGCCTCTCACTGCCATTACTCCAAGCTGGTTTGATCTGTTATTTTAAACATTATTTTTCACAGTACAGCAGACAAAGTGACTCTCAAAAAGCCAGTTTTAATTTCCACTTGGAAAGAGCAGAGGTAACATTTTCCACTGAGTTGACTGATTATTCTTGACATGCAATTTTATCTCTGAACTGCATTGGCTGTTTCCCTGCAACATGCACTCAGTGAAAATACATTTGAATATGCAGAAAGCTCAAGAGCCTATTGTACACAGCTCTTTTAGGGAGGTTTGTGAGAGTATCTAGGCTTGCTGCACTCTTTAAAATGCATACACATCAAATATAGGGCCTTAAAACACTGCCTAGAAAAAAATCATCACTTATTTTCTCTTCTCAGTGGCTTTTACTTTAATTTCCTCTACCTAAAATGTAAGGAAGATTCCTAAATGCAGATGTCTGTATACAGTAAAACAGTGCATAGGAGAGAAAGCTTAACTGGGTGCCTGTTCTATTTGAGTAGATGTATATTTTGTTTAATGCAGTAGAAACCAGATCCTGACAAGTAATCTTAAAGAATCTTTACTAGAAGAATTCAAGAGCAGGTAAGCTCAGAAATCAGTGAAGGAGAACCGTCAAAAGATCTGAGCAGTGTGAACACCAACCATACTCCAGTCACTAAGAGCTGTGTACTCTTACTCTGAGGTCAGTCAGCAGTCCTTCCTCATCAGTATATTAAAAATACAGCACTGGCAGCTGGGCAAAGATAGACAACCACTACCTCAGTTGGACTTCTATTCTTGCAAGGAAGGGGAACAGACCTCAAAATTCTCAAGGCAGATTTCAGCCTGGCTTTTCAGTCTGGCCAACACAAAGCTTCTTACCATTTGCTCATCCTCTTTGGCAGCCCAGGCAGGATTCTGGATCTGGTCGCCAGCCTCCTTCATGAGTCGGAACTGAACATGCCGTAGATAGGCAGAGAAAGCCGTACGGGCTTGCACTTTGCTGTGGGCCAAAAGAACCAATCAGCAGTGTTCAGAGTAGGAATGGAAAGAATTACAGAAGTCAGGCACAGCTTATGGTCCAAAGTGCTGTCAGCAAGGACCTCCTAGACGTCCTAGATGCATTAATGCTGATGCTCAAATAAAGGGGGACCCCTTCACCCCCACCAGCATTTTCAAGCAGACCTTCAGTTCACCAAGACGGGGTAGGTATTGCAGGAGATATAAAAGATAGCAGACACTCTTAAACTTCTAAGATTATTTCTAAAAATGGAATGTTCTTCCTGCCTTTTACAGCCTTAGTTACTCTCTTCCAAAGGGCAGTAACATGAATATCCGCAAAACTGTGTATTTTTAAACCAAATTCAAGGCTCTGCTGGGCCTCTGTCTTCACAAACATTTTGAACACCACAACAACAGACCATAAAATAAACAAAGGACTTGGTACTGGTGCCAGAGTTATAACAAAGGCCCTGTAATTCTCATTGGAAATGAAAGAATTAAATCTGTGAAAGTGAGCTCCTTCCCTGCTGGCCTAGGGACACAAGCCAAATTTCATTGAGCAAGGCACCACTGCAGAATGAAAGATCAGCAGCAAAATGTGCTGTGCAGCTGGCTGAATATGCTGGGAAGCTGTGAGCATGGACTGAGGAAAGAACTGGGAGTGACACATCACTTCTCATTCCCTCACAATGGCAGTCACTTTAGCATATCCATTTGTTGTGAGAGAAATTGCTGAAAGCTTTACCGAATTCTGTTCATTGTCATCATGGTCTAAATCCTATCCTCAAGCATTCTGTTCTCCCAGTCTCTGCTCTTCCTCATAGTTTTCCCCATAGTCGCTAGAAGCTTTTCATAAGGATGTAGCAGTTTTAGTGTCAGTGACAGATTCATTCCTCTTTCTATCACCGGCAATGTCCTAATATTTTCTATTAAATTATCAAGTTTCATCTCAAAATAAACTAGGCTTTTGAATCCATTACTTTCCTGGACTATTACTCCAGAACTTACTGTTTTTGTAATTAGGAACCTTTTTTTACTACCCAACCCAGCTTCATCCACGAGCAGTTCATATTTGCATTTTCTTTCTCCACCTTGAATGTATTTATGAACAGCAATTATACCCCTTCATAGTTTTCATTTTATTAGGCTGAACTATCCACATGTTTCAGTGTCTTCTAACAAAGCACTCAGACTAGTGGCATGGTGAGATTAGCAGCTCACCCCCGCCTGCTCCAGTCACAATTTACCTTCCAGGAACACAGGCGATAGCGTCTGTATAGAATACTCCACAGGAAGTCTCAGAAGTATGTCAAGTGATAAACCCTAAACCACACATGGTGGTTTTTTTGCGTGAGCTAGAGCTCTGAAAACCTTCTGTGATCAACCAGTATCCAAGATATTTTTCCTTATAATTAATTTCCAGTTGATGAGTATCCAGCTAACAGAATTTCTTTTGCAAATTATTAGTTCTTAAAAGCATGCCCTTGCAACTTTGTGCTACTGAATTTCATCCTAGTTATATTATTCCTATCCTCAAGACCTTCCAGTTTGTCCTCATACTTATTCCACTACTTTTCTTTCATGGTAATAACTCCCAAATCTTTTCTATTGGCAAGTTTCATTAGCACATTTCTACATTTTGTGTCATTCTTGACTTGATTATTAAAATCAGCCTCAGACTAATTCCTGAGGAATCTCACCATACTTTCTCTACTTGTTCTCTGCTTCTTTGGAATATTCTCAGATATACATATGATCCTCATGACTCCCTGTACATGAGCCTCCGAAATATCACTAAAAACTCCATGCAGCAATTTAGCCTTTCTGGTTTACAGTGTTCCACAGAAATCATACAACATAGTAGCACTTAAAGAGATCAATTTAGGTAAGAATTGAAGTTAAAATAAAATACATTGGAAGTATACATCTGCTTAATCACTAACTTTTGATGCTTCTAGAAGACCATACCAGGTCAAAGAGAGGCTAAGCAAATGAGAAGTTCACAAGAGTCTCAAACTAACATCCTCTGTGGATAGCTGTACCTGTACCAGCAACTAAAACCTGATGATAATACCTGCTTACAATTCCTGTCTTTCAGGAACTTCAGTGAACTCCAGAATGCACAGCAGGCCTTGTAACACCTCTGAGCTTTGTATGCTGCTAGTCACCACACGTACCTTCTTTTTCCATGTGTGGAACATCAGGAGAACATGGAATCCTATCTAAGAACCAATACTGTCTACATCAGGCCACACTATATCAGAAAAGGCTCTTCCCCTCAGAGCTCTCTAGGGCTGCCAGGTTTGTTTTAGATGTAACTCAAACATCTCATGATCAGGAGTTCAATTAGAAATTAAGGAGCCCCTGTTATCAGCATCAGCACAATGATATAGTTCTTTGCCTGCACCTGATACTTCTATGACTGAAAACTGAAGATGATCCTTGTATAACAGTGCATCTCCTATCGTGTGTGGGATAGTGAAACCTGAGGTCTTAAATGCAGGAATATATAAATCCCTTTTCATTTTATTTCCTTGGAAATGGCAGAGTTGAGGGAACAAGTTTCATTTGACTGTCACATCTTTATCAGTAACACCCAATGTGTGGAAGATAGAGAAATTTCCTCATCACAGTGACTAAAGGAGAGGGAAGTCCTACCACTTACAAAAACTGACCAGAACAGGCCTGGCTTCTCTTGAATGAAAATTTCATTACTTCAGCTCCTCTGCCTGTTGAACCCATAAGCAGAGCTTTCATCAGTGACAGATCAGATGGGGCCAAGCCCAGCGCAATCTTGGAACATGAGGTCAACCACAAGCCTTACACACCTCTGTGGGGAATCCCAGCAGTGCTGGGTGCTGAGCAAGATTCTGCCAGGAACACCAGACAGAACTTACGTTCTTGGCAGGAGTCAGTTCTATATATACATAGATATAGACATGGCGTTGCTATGTTCATACTCAAAACAGGTTTCAGAGTTTTCCCTGTCACAACAACGCATGTCCTTGCTACAATAAAACATCAGAATAATCCCCAAATCCACTAGATAATCCATAATTTCTCTCAGAAACTAAACTAAAGAAAGTAACAACGAGATTCCTTTTTTTTCTCTACTTTTGGACAACTTTCACAGAAAACATAATATTGCTTCTTGTCTAGAAGGTCTAAAATCCTCTTACACAGATATACACGATCAAGCTTTCTTTTTAGCCTTTCTGTCCATCTGCAATTAGACAGTTTTTCTATCCACATTCAAGTGGAGGATCATACTTCAAAACATCTAGCAGGACCCTGGTTGGTTTTACTTCACAAAATCTCCTCCAGCACCTCTCTTTTCCAAGCAACAGAGCCAGGCATCAGAATATACTCTCTTCTACAACGTCATACTCAGCAACATGCAATGAGATGTTTCAGTCATTAGTCACTCTCAAATGGCCTCCTAATCTTGCTCTCAAGGAGGCAATGGCCTTGAGCAGAAATTATTACCAGAGGTAAAAATTCTATCAAAAACAAAAATAAGAAAACTCATTTTATGGAGAGAAAGTACTGAGATCAGCACTGACATATTCTTACCCAAGTTTTCTTGGAAAATTTAACATATATATCTATATCCACTTCTTGGCAAATGCAAAGAATGAGAAGATAAATTTTAGAATTCAGTAGCAGGCATCCTGCATTAAGACAGAGGCATTTTAAAAGTCCAAACTGACAAAAAAAAACCAAAAAAAAAAACCACAAAAAACCCCACCATCACTACATCACTAGATTAAAGAATAGCAATGGAAACTATGGGTTGTGCTTTATGCTGATCCATCAGGCCAGGCATTTAGGTAAGCTGTCATACTGGGCAATAATCTCCCTTCTGTGCCAACAAGTTGTTAAGGCAGACAACAGTAAGACAAAAATCCAGGTCCCTTTCCTAACATCTTATCTCCTCACCCTTACAACGTGACACTAAATGTACATACTCTGTATTTTAACCAGTGTGAGTTGCAAGTCAAAGCTAAAGGCAAAATGCAGAAATCTCTCACCTCAGGTTTCCATGCTTTTGAAGAATCTGAAGCAAGTTAAACTGAGATTCTGAGCCTAGTTTTTGCAGAAACTGCTCTTCTCCATCTCCAGTTTTTTTGTCAAGTTTTTTTGGCAACCTCTCCTTACAAGTAGTTTTCACCGAGTCAGGGAGCTTTGGCTTGTTTTTCACCTGGGTGTCCGAAACAGAGCACACAGTTCTATCTAGCTCTTCATCTTCATCTGCATCCACCTCCTCTTCCTCCTCACCTTCTGTGTCTGACTTGAGGGACAGCTTTGCTGATTCTGATGTGCCTGTAGTAGAGGAGAAAGTAGAGAGGACTTTCCTTTGGTTTACCCCTAAACTCTTTTCTGCTAGAAGGACAGAACACCGCCATTACAGAACAAAATCTTAAATATCACTGCCCTATATTATCCTTTCTGTCTTTCTGCTTGTGCATCAAACAGTTGGGAAGCCTATTTTCCCAATATCAGAAAAGACAGACCAAGATTCTTTACAAATAAAAAAAAAACAACCACCACCACAAAATCAAAGAGACAAAGGCATTTTCCTATATTTTATCCTGATTCTTACATGTTTACTGACATGTATATATGCCCATACTTGACATATGTATATATACACTCATTTTTTGTATTTTGTGTGTCAAATAAACCAAAGCTACAAAATCTAAACTTCCTCGTGTCAATACAGATCATACAGCTTAACATAGCAGCAAAAATAATTTTCTAACATACAGTCTCTCCCATTGTAGTCAGCATCACACAGCTACCAGGAAGAGTTAGATACTGGCTTCGGGAACAGTCACCTGTGAGGATCATTCACCTCTGTACCCTTGTAAGTTTTTTTAACATCTCCTTCGATAAGAAGGATTTCTCTTTCCAACAGCTTAGAATCACTGCTGTGTAGGAAAACCAATCTGCAAGGTCCCATCTTTCTCTGAAAAGCTGGAGAACTACAGAGGCACATATATGGTTGAATTTTTCACCCAAAATGTAACCACAAGCTCAGTTCCAAGCAAGTACTGATTCCCTTTAATCATATACATGGCGATGCGGAAAGTTAGGAGTGACATTTTAGGCACTAAAAAACAAGAACCTCAGAAGAGGAATGAAGTGAAAACTATTAACACTTGAAACCAGAACAACTTCATTCACACACATTACAAATGAATAAGTCTTTTACTTGCTTTCCTTTAACTAGCTGCTCATCTAAAACTCTAGCCATGCATACCTGATGATCTCATCTGTGCAGCTCTAGCTTTGCCATGACATCGCCGACGCTTCCGTAACTCCAGTGAAACAAGCTTTCTCTCATAAAACAGAGCATGAGAGTCCACAGCTTCCATCCTCATATCCAGCCTTCCATTAAGACCTGCTCTGGGAAGCATAGTACAGAGACATCCCTCAATCTCTCTTTGTACTTCTCTTCCTGATGATACAAGAGACCTAGTAGATCAAATTTCTTCAAGAAACTTTCTTTCCTGATACAGGGAAGAAATATTTATTATCAGTCTAACTCTGCTCTATTTAAGCCTACAAATGTTTGCAGAGAGTCTTGCAAGTACTTTACAGAACATCATCTCTCAAAGCCCCAAGATGCGCTTATCTACTGTCATGCTTTCATGATTGAGTAGTATCTGCCCATCAGCAGCTGGACATCAGCAGCAACTCCAAGGCACAATTCATAGGGAAAAGTGAATTGCAAGAGTACAAAACAATGGAGGGGAATGGAAAGAGAGCACATGGACCTCAGTCCAGTCATCTGACCCATTTGTGTAGATAACTTGTTCTTCACTATTTGGTCAGAAATAAGAATTTTAATATAATCTAAGTGGAAAATGTCAAACTTTTTACAAGTCCTGCCTAAACCAAGGGATAAGGAGCTCTGCCAGATTTCTTAAGGAAAACATACAAAAGAAACAACTTTCTGCCATCGCACAAAGTTCCAGAAAAGTGCTCTCTATGATTTAAGTGTGAACATCAACAAAAAATTCTTGTTGCTTCATTTATCTTTTAGATCTAACAAACTGAGTATACGGGTATATAAAGCCCCAAACCCTCATGCACTATGGGATCTTTTGAGATAACTCAATGATGAGGCTTATAAATATGGCAGGAATACCAAAGTGAGAAGTCTAAGAAGAGCAATTTTAAGGTCCAATCCAAAACGAGCTCTCCACATATGGGTATATGCTTTTCTCACTGTATTTATTTTTCTAAAATTTCTAAAATCCATATTCTAAAATAAGGATTTCAGGTAGAAAAGGTGTTGACCCACAGGTTGAAAGATGAAGTTCTGCAAATTTAAATTTAGAATAAATCCAACAAAGTACAAGTTATTTAATTAAGAAACCATTTACCGGGATCTTCCAGTGATGAAGTCTCTTTTCAACTTGCCCCTATAAAGGGAAAAAAAATCAAAAATTACCTTCCATTCTGAATCAGCCTGGATTAAAAAGCCTACATAGTCTTTCATATGTACAAAGAAAAGACCAAATTTACAGGGTCACTTGTGAGTTCTACGTTAAAAGAGAAAAAAAAAAAAAAAGGAGCTCCAAGGAGGAAATCTGAGCAGCTGTACTAGAACTGATGCTTACATTTGTCAGGCTTAAGTTGGAGAAAGTGTCATTTAGAACTATTCTTTAGACACATCCCTGAATGTACACAGAGAAAAAAAAATATTGTACACTGCTCATGCCAGGAAGAGCTTCTGTAAATACTGTCTCCTTTTTCAGCCTCCTTATCCTTACTTGGTAATTACTTTATAGTGGATCTCAAATTTGGATAAGAAGAACTGTTGAGAAGGAAGGGCGTTAAAGATACTTTGTACAACTCTCAATGGAAGTTCGGCCAGCACCATGAACTGTCTTTTCCACCCAAGCACAGCCCACAAGCATCAAATCATGCTTGCACAGGTCAAGACATAGGAATACTAAACCACTGGAGGAATCAATTTCAGTGACTACTTTACATGAGAACAAGCTGTAATGAAACCTGAAATTTGAGACAAAAGGTAAGCAAAGACCACCTATAATCCCTTCAGAGAGAAACCTATGTGCTTGAAGTTTTCTCATGTCTATAGTAATCTTTGTACTCCAAAGATTCCCATGACTTTTGTCTGTTGTCCTTTGTATCCCTGGATTCAGAACTACAACACATAAATATGAGAAATCTCCACAGTCATCTCACACACAGAGAAGAGATAAGCAACTATCACCACCCCTGTAAATCACAGGCTGATGCTTATTGGATAAGTGAGGAATCAATCCTTTTCACGATGTTTGTGTCCTTTGTCTCTCTCCCAAACAGAAAAGCTTTCTACCTGTCCTTAAACAGACGTGTAGCCAGCATGTAGTTCATTGATGTCTTGTGCTCTAAAAACGATCTAGAAAAACAAAATACAGAATTATCAAGAAAGAGCTCAACACAATGAAAGGCAGCATAACACAGAAATAAATGACCTGTAAAAAACATCCCAGAACTGGATTTAGATGACATGCTGTACCATAACAGAAAAGAGGAAAGGAGGAGAGCTATCTTTTTCAGCTGAAGTTCCTAGTGATGCAAGAGACAGAAAACATTACAGACTGGAAAAATAAAATTAGAAGAGTGTAATATAGTATCACTTTCAGAATGAGTGAGTCCTATATGGCATTTAGGGCCTAATGACAAGACTACATAGTATGCAGCTCTGAGATGTAAAAGTAGATAGCCATAATGGATTATCTGAAAGGAAGTTATTTTTATTCTAACAGAAAAGCAACACCAGAAGCAACGTTTGACAGCTTTCCATGGGGTGCAGTTAGGCAAAGCAGCAGCTGATAAAAACAAGGGATCAGAGAAAAGCATCCTCAACACTGAAGTAAGCTCTACCAAAACTTTCAATATGTCTTTTTGATTGCCAGGATGGCTGATCTACATATACCCAGCATAGAATATCCCTCAACATAGAGCATTAATGCTACCCCTACTGGATTCTTATTTTTACCCATAAAGGTCCCATGTTAATGGGGTAGGGAATATCCGGATGAAGCCTCCTCTCCTTTCATTTTCCTCTTTCACTCGTCGAAGAACTTTTATCTGGAAAAAAAAGGAAAGAAAATGAAAATAGCCAGCAAAACAGATAAAAATAAAAAATGAACCTTACAAAAATCTCTGAGTTTCAGCCAGTGGGCTGGGTACATATGACATTCTTAAAAAATTCTGTCTTGCATTTAAATTCCAAAGGAGCCTATCACTGCTTCAAGCATATATGTATGCCTGGCATAAATGAGGGCAAGGATAGGACCAGCAGTAAAAGTCAACAATTCTGTTTTAAAATGTATTCTTCTTCTGTCATGTTTTTCATATACATGCACTTGCTCTTTGTTGAGCAAATAACCCCACATATTGAATAAAAGCCAAAGTAAATAAAAGCGATATAATAGGCTACTTACCTCCTCCATGGACAGGCCTACCACAGAGCTGCTATGCTTTCCTGTTGCTTTTTCTCTGCCTAAGGGCATCGAGCTTTTAACTTCAGCATCGCTGGCAGACAGAGGACGGGTACGCTGTAGAGACAGTGTGAATCCAGGTTTTTCTCTTTCCCCCTCTCAATTTTCTTATTAAAAAAGTTACGTTCAAATCCAGGACCCCATTCCCAACAGGATCTACACTCCAGAGCACCACAGCCAGAATTCACAATTCCGCACTCCAGCTGTTGAAGAGTCCACACCCCAGACAGCACTAAGTGTGAGCATTCACATCCTTAAGATTTTAGCACAGCAGGACTTGCAATTCACGCATCAGTGCCAGTATTTACACCCCTGTCCCCTTCCAGGAAAACATGAGACATACTGAAAAGCAAAGTCAGGATATCATACAGAAACATTCTCACCCAAGGGGCACTAGAGCCAGCATCCACAGGCTCCGGATACACTTAGATTCACACATCAGTGGTACCAGAACCCTGATTCTCTGTTCTAATTGTGTAGCTACAGTAGAACAACAGAATTGTAATTCACTGATTACATAAATATTGCAGGGAAAAGTTCACCACTTATTATTCTTTTGTTACTATACTGCTAGGATATCAGCTTACTATTTCTTGCACTTAAGAGACAGATCCTGTATATATACACAGACACATTTTTAAAAATTTGAAAAATAATTTGCACACAGTCTCACTAAGCTTATTCTTAATCTGATGGGTAGTCGTGACCTATTCTAACAAAAGGACAGGAATTCAAAATGTCTTCAAATTATCAGGATTATAAAATCTTCAAATCTGAGTAAGACCAAAATCTCTGAACTTATTCTCAAGTACATTTAAGCTAGCCTTAGGCTCAGTTCATTAAAAATAGCATTTAAAGACTCTAGCCGAGAAGGTCTCAGGCATTTATACTAAATTCAAATTTTCTTTTAGCTCTATACTGAGCAAAGAATGCACAGAGGGCATTTTTAATCTAGAAAGAAAAAAAAAAAACATGACAGAAACCTTAAGATGGATAAGTCCAGAGGAATATTCCATACTACTCAGATACAAATAAAATCCATGGCATGATCAGGTTGCATCTTTATTTGTAAGGACTATTGGAATTGAATTTCATTCTCTCTATTTAATTAGATACTGCAAGTGGCTATGCAATCTGTAGATGAAGCAGCAGCAAAAGCAACAGGCATTGCACTACAATAGGTTACACTGCAGTGACTGGCATAGAAAGATACAAAGATAAAACAGACAGACCGTGCCAGCTAAAACATTTTGTTAAGTCTAATTAAAATTGATTTTAAAAAATAAGAGAAAATTACACAATCTGGATGAGAAGGTAGGAGACACAAGCATTTGCAGAAGAAATAAAAATGCCAGTAACCAGACAGGTTTGCCTGATTCTGTAGATGATACTAAGTTGAAAGGCTTTCGTCTTTCTTCCTAAGCTTTCCTCCATTTCAAATTCACAGCTCAACAACTTTGCTTCCTCTAAAATCTCCTGATAGGTAACCTTCTCTTAAAAATCATTTCCTGGCACTATCATGACAATCATTATTGTGTGAGAACTGCTGCTCAAAGAGAGTATTACAGAAATTTTTCATCCTATTAGATGAGCTACTTTACTAAAGGAACACTTGAATACAATGGAGATGATTTAATTAATTACAAACAGAAAATATATGCCTACATACTGGCAGCTCTGGCTCCTACCTGAGAACACAACTACACTGCTGTCAAAACGCTAGAGAAAAACTAACTTTACTGGGCTTCCTGCACAAACACTTTTTTCAGTGTTTCACTACAGAATACCCTCTGGTTGTAGCACAGAAATGTCTCCAGCATCACAAAGACCTTGTTTCCTCTTTGAACCAGCTTATCTTTAGAAGTATAGATAAATCTAACCGCTCTGGTATATCTCCAGATTCTGCAAGTATCCCTGGTTCCCACATCATGATTCTAATTTTACTAAGCACTGACAGCTCTTGGCACAGAGATCCTTCCTATTCTCTACAAAACCTCATTATTCAATACGACTCTTTCCACTAAGCCTCAGCTAAACTTACACAGAATGACATAAATAGCAGTGCATAGAACAAATTAGGTTCTCAAGATGATTCCATCTGTCCTACCTTCCCTGCCTGCTGGGAAACCTTATAAAAAACCAAATTAGAATAATTCCTATTACATTCATGCAGTAAGCCCAGCAGCAAAATAATACCTACCATGTCCTCACACAGCCAGGTGCTTAGAATTGTAAACTAACATTGATTTGTCCATATGGCTTGCATGAAGGGTGCCAAATATGACATTTAGAAAGGCAGATCAGTCTGACTTATGCTAACAGTCCATATTTTTCCATTAAATTTAAGAAAACCTTCTTATCTCTATTTTAACCCAGTTCACTCTCAAATTTTTGCAGTGTCTTTCAGATGACTGTCTCACAGAAAATTATTACTTCTTTTATAGGGCCACCTGAATTTTGTCTGTGCAGATTCACCTGTGCTTTCCTTATCATTCAGACTTATTCCATCCCCTACAGTACACAAGACAAAAATTTCTCTTCCTGCCTTTTGGTGTGACACTCCTATTTGCTGCTGTGTTTAACAGTTTCTCATTGGTTTTTGCACCTTCTTTTTCAATGCCTACCGACTGTGCTGCCACTGTCTTCATCATTTGATGATCAGAGTGACAGCTTTATCTTTAAACATCTCTATTAATTTCTTTAAAATGCAGTTCAGAAATACTTGTAGTCTCTCAGCATACCTCACCTACTTTTTTTTTTTTTTTAAGCTGCTCCTAGTGTTTTAAGTATTTTTCCAACATTTGCTTTTGCCACATAGAAACATATGTCAGTCCATCTTCTTTTGTTGACTTTCCTCCACCCCACACCCAGCTACTCTAGCTGTAAAATATAGTTAGGGACTAATTGTGCCAAAAGCATTGTACAAGGTAACGTTTGAAATTGTGTCCCTTATACTGGTGCTTGGAGCTGAAGGGTACTTACCAATCTGGTGTTTGCTGTTTGTGACTGTGCAGACGCAGGACGCTGCAAGAGACACACAGAAAGAATAAAAACCTTGTGTTATCCAAGACACCATCTCCCTGCCTGAGTAGCAGAGGAGTAGCAAGTACCCTAAGCAAAATAATATAAGCAAAGGGTGGTAAGGCACTGGAACAGGTTGCCCAGAGAAGTTGCGGATGCCCCATCCCTGGAAGTGTTCAAGGCCAGGCTGGATGAGGCTAGTAGAAGGTGTCCCTGTCCACAGCACAAGGGTTGGAACTTGATGATCTCTAAGGTCCCTTCCAACCCAAACCATTCTAAGACTCTATGATAACTGAAGTCCAGAGATACAGCTAACCACTTCTACCATCTCAGTTCAGATCTTCCTCATATCCTGCACAAATGTATCCTGTCTCCATTCCAAACACAGCACTAATCCTAACCTCAAATGTGCTCAGCTGTGCAGAATGCATCTGGACATGCAATTTTCAAAAGCACACAGAAAAGAGCTCTGAACTACACTATGATGACCAAAATTGATATTTTTGTGAGATAAGAGTCACTCAGATAAAAATATTTAATAGTTATCTATTAAGCAGAAGCTGATGCTGTCTAGTAGAACTGTTCATAAAACAAAGAGGATTAAAAAAATTAATAATCCTGAAATTCCACAAGAAATTCCATTTAAATAGCTCAACAACATTTCAGTTCTTGTGGAGAAACAAAATACTATTTAGCATTCTGAAACAAGTGCAGAAACATCATCAGAATGTCAGAAAGTACCCTGTATTGCTGAT
Organism: Pyrocephalus nanus; assembly: GCA_038380795.1. Taxonomy (NCBI): domain Eukaryota; kingdom Metazoa; phylum Chordata; class Aves; order Passeriformes; family Tyrannidae; genus Pyrocephalus; species Pyrocephalus nanus. The sequence continues at coordinate 40,514,185 of CM076265.1, read as the reverse complement.
CTGGCCACAAGCAAGACCAGTTTAATGACAGAGGCAGGTTCAAAAGGAAACAATTACCATAGGAGCTTAGATTTTCTTGTCTTCAGTGGTATTCAGGCTATCTCCTCTTCTCCAATGCCCAAGAGGTGCAACTGGTGTGAGAAAGGCTTCTCAAGAGATTAATCTATCATTTCCAGCTGTACTACTTACAAGTTCTTCTCTACAGCTGGTCTATACAAAACAGGTCCAGGCCCATTTATTGCTTACAATTAACTGAAAGAGCTCCAACCCAAATCAACAAGATTACAAAGGAAGAAGCTAAATTGTTCATTTCCCTAGAGAGAGAAATGCTCAGAGAGTCAAACCAAAAGAATTGCACAAGAAACTTGCAGCTACGTCTGATGAAACTCATAAAACACAGGAACTATCTCAGGGTAGTTATTCAAGAGAGTCTCTCAAGAGCACTGGTATCAGCATTTCTTTCCCAAGCAGCAGTTTTACAATGATTAAAGATGGTCTGTGTGAACAACCAAAACTCAAGACTTCATCAAGGAGGAAAGAAAAACAAAAGAGGTTCAAGGTACCCTTTGCAACTGGGAATGGGAACAGGTATCAAAGATCCAACAATCTGAGATAAAATGCATTAATCAAAGAACAAGCCAAAAGCTTTCTGAACAATGGAAATACCTAAACACCTATTTAGCCATGGAATTTCCATTTAGGTACATTAGAAAAACATGCTATAAAACTTTATGGCTGCATCATAACCCTGTTCCTATTAAACACAGGTAGCGGGGACACCTGTCCCAAAAGATAAATTAATCCCACTTCATAACCACTGCTCTCTCATACGAATCTGTGCACATTTCAACTGGCCAGGCTTTACATCTCTTTGTGGGGTTTTTTTAAGCAAAATAAAGTTTAAATCCTCCTTAAAATTCAATGCTTCCCAGCAGCATAATTTTCTGAGACTGTCTTGTATAATTTTCTTCAGATAAAAGATGTCAAATCATCAGGACCTGATCACATTACTCTAAGAGGGAAGGGTACTTTTTCTGGAATGGTTCCTAATTTATTCTGAGGTACCTTTTGTCTGCTACAAAGATTACCTATATAGACAGAGGAATCTGTATTGAAACTACTATCTATTAAATTGGCCTTAGAAGTTTTGGATTCAGGCACGCATCCTGTAGATACTCAAATCCCATCTTACCAGCTATTCATCTCTCTCCCAGTGACTAAAAACTCTGAGTTTTACAAGAAACAAAACATCGCTACTTCTGAGTCTTCCCTATACCAAAATGGACAGTGTATTGGTACACTGTCACTCAACAAAAATGACCTACCATTTCCTAACTGAACTTGAGCTACTCAGCCATGTTCATGTCCCTCACAGCAGCTGTCAGGGTGCACCATTTGCCTATTTGCCCGAGGAGAAATGTGTTTAAAGTCCAAGTGACGTATCAGATCTCCCTGCCTTTTGTGAGTGCTCCATTTCCGCAGATATTTATGGAATCCATTTCCTAGCCAAAAACAGATAGAGAACAACTGCCGTTCAGCATTACAGTGTTAAGCACTAGCTCAGCAGAAAAGGCAATGGGCAGTCACAGCAAGCCACATGAGGCCTCAATCCAATGATCCATGGGAGAGGAAGTGAGAGATTCCAAGACAGAATGGGAAAAAAGTCTTACATTTCAAATGCAAGATGCTCTTTCTGCCTAGAAGGAGGTCTTGGAGACATTCATAAAGCTCTAGGGTTCTGGAAGCTTGTTACCCACAACAAAATTAAAGCAGCTGAATAACTCAGGTGCATAACTGAGGTGCATCCCCTGAGTCTCTCTGAATCACAGAATGGTTTGGGTTGGAAGGCACCTTAAAGATCATCTTGCTCCAATGCCCCTGCCACAGGCAGGGAAGCTTCCACTAGACCAGCATGCCCGGTGTCCCATCCAGCCTGGTCTTGAACACCTCCAGGGATGGAGATTCCACAAAACTCTCTGGACATGTTCCAGTGCCTCAACACCCACACAGTTAAAAATTTCTTCTTCTGTAGTTATGCTAGAAATCCAGATAATCTCACTCGCTGCCTCTCTCACCAGTGAGTCAAATTCAATGAGAGTGACTTTTTGCCATCCTTCTCACCTCTGGCTTGTTAAAAATCACTCACCTGCATCTTCTGGTATGGATTTCTCCTGACAGATTCAGCTGAATGATAAATGGACCGGCTTGACCGCTGGCCTGGATCCTGGCACACGAAGCCTATGGGTATCAGGAGCCACATGAGAACTTTCAGACAGGCAAACCCTGACATATAAACCTAGCATTCCTGTTCACAATCTCAGTCTGTACACAACCTTCTTGTCCTGCCCAAGAACCAGTAAGGATGCTTTCTGGTTTTATACCTTGCTTTGTTTAATCCAAAACTGTACCTTGCATTACATTTTTTGAATAAAAACTGTAGTTTGCTTCAAAACCAACTTTAAAAGAGTGGTGTCTTCAAGTACAAAACTGGGGACTCTTAAGACCACCTAAGCATCACAGACAGATTATCCTGAAGTTGAAGTGTACACATACCACTTCCCACTGCTAAATACAACTGCTTTCCTTAACTCGAGTTTGCCTCCATTATACTCATCTATTATCATGCAGCTCCTAAACCTATCTTTTACTGGTTTTAAATAAAGGAAGAATTGAGTGAGCTTTTTGTTACACTTACCTACAAGAGTGAACATATCTGAGAGCATGCTAGCTTTGATCTTCAGGTCCAAAGGAGCATCACTGTCCCCACATGCAACAGAGGACAAGAGAAATTATTTGTCTGGCATTAAATGAGAAGAATGTATCAGCATCCAGTGTATTTCCCAATACAGTTTCTTTGTACTGATTCTACTGATTGTGCAGAGGCAAAAACAACATGGGAAGAAAACTAGGCAATTTTCACATATATAGGTAAAGATCAAACAGCAACAGATTGATCTGTTTATCCTTTTTCCACATCTTTTAGTGTCCTAATGCACACATGTACAGCTTTGTTTTAGCTCTGCTTAGCTAAACACATTTTCTTTGAATTTATCTATGCTACATTTCATGAAGTAGATAAAAGTTGCTGTCATAGAATTCTTAAAAACCACAATTAACTATGCCTCTTTCACATTAAATCATGACTGGGAGACCTACAAAAATAAATCCCCAATTTTCATTAGAGCATAAGGGTTGGTAGAAGAGTCAAGACAACACTCACTCTTTAGATTTTAGCTAAAGACAATACTAGGCCAAACATTTAAGCCTGAGCATTCATCTACATAATGACTGAACTCTGCTTGGACTCCATAACCTTAAAGCTTCTATCAGCCAAGCAGACTGAAATCCCACACATCAGTCTGTAAAGTTTCAAAATTCATCTATGATGGGAGATTACGAAGTGTTAACAATGATGACGGACTGTGGAAAAGAAATAATTAAAAAGAAAATGGAATCCCAATTGGGCGCCTTCAAAACCTATTGCTGCAACAAGTTTGTTTATGCAAAGGAAAAAGCAAAGGATTATCCTCTCTGTCAATCAGCAGTGGAACAAATAACCTGCAGGTATCATGAAATCATGCCTTCCTAGGACCACAAGTTTCAAGGACAACCATTTCCAGCAACAGTCTTCCTATGAAACTGGAAATCACTTACCAGGCCAATGATGGGGACAGGTTCACTTCCAACAGCCAGGGTTTGAGAGTGTCATCAATAAGCACATCAAAACCATACAGCTCTGAAAACACAGCAGACACTCTTACTTCATCTTACTGCATTTTTAAGCATTCAGGTAAAGTGCAACACTAGCCTCTATCAGGTCATTCCTATTAAGTAATTTATGTTAAATCCAGTGAACTCTCTAGGGCTAAACAAATAACATTCCACAAGGAGGACTTTTCACTTCCTCAGAATCAAGATTAAATATATTCTGTCTGTGGGAGAGAGAAGGGAACAAAGAAGGAGTCTTAGGGAAGTATTACATAGAAAAATAAACTATTTGCTGCCCACAAACTGTAGTTAATGCAAGATTCTACTACTTGCTTTCATGTAGAATTGACATACACAGCAGGTTCAATCTACTTCTTCCACTGGATCCTGGAAACAACAGAACTTCATTCTCCTCTTCACTTTTAATCCCTATATTCATTGTTCCAGTCAGCTAGAGAAAATTTGCCTCTTTCAAGCATCAGCTTCTTTTCAATTATTCCTGTATATTTTCTGCAATATCCTCATGGGATTACAGACTTCTTGGCAGCTCCATCTACACGGAAAACCTCCCATAGACAACCCGTTAGCTTATTGACAGCTTGCCACTTTGCCACAAACCTCGAGAGAAATATCTTTTCCCTAGTTTCTAAAACATTCTACAACATACTACATCTGCTAGATGTGTTCTGCTCTACACAGGTCAGACTGAAGCCAGCTTCCCATTCCAAGACTGATTTTAATATCTCACTCTATACACACCTTCTCTCCAGTTTAGAAAGAGTTGCAAGAAGGATGCTACATAAAAATGACTGTAAATCAGAAGTTGCCATTTATGCAATTCCCTCTTCCAACATTAAGAAATACAGTTAATGAGCACCAGGGCAACTTAGACAATTTTTTTTCAAAACACCACAGAACAGGGTACAGCAGAACAGGAGGATTTCCATGGACTTAACCAGTTCCTTAGTGATTGGAGTAAAAGCAGTTTGCCATGCTGCTTTTCTTGAATTCTGGCCTTGGCCTTGAGTCGCCTGCCTGACGTTGATGCTGGCTCTGGGGAGCTGGACTGCTTGACAAGATCTTCATATGCAGACAGCTGTGCAAAAGCTCATGTATCTTATAATGGGAAGTTAATGAGCTGTGGGGGGGACTTGGAAGGGGAGGAAATGGCAGCAGAGTAAGCATTGCGTGCTCACTTTCTAGACTCTGTAGCCAGACACTGAGTGGGAAGCAAAACAGCAGAGAGTTAGAGTTGGTTCACTCCAAAGAAATGAGGCTGAATCTGCATTTGGCTCTCTTGCTCCCCAGACAGGAAAGGCTGCAGTAGAGAGGAAAGGAGGAGGTGGGGATTTTAAGTGTAAATATTAGCAAAGCACTTTGACCAGGGGAAACTTCTGATGATTTTAATACATTATTTCAAAATACAATCTCTGATTTGGTGAAGACCCAAGACTCTTAATGGCATAGAAAACTCCAGTGGATAGGCAGCTCATGCCCAAGACAGAGAAGCCAATGAGTGGGCCTGTAGCAGCTGCTGATCTACAACCTCCTAGCCCCAGTCAGGAAGCAGCACATTTTGTTTTGACTAGCTGTTGCTTCTTCTGCTGCTGGCCATTCCCTTCCTTTGCCCCTCAAAGGACCTTTGCTACATTTTGGCTCCTCTGAGTGGTCCTCCTCTCCCACACAATTCTCTTGCAAATCACTTGCTCTTTAAACTTCCATTTTTCCCACCAAGTTACTCACTCTGTCCACTTTTACAAATACACATGGGAAACCTCTTGACCTCAGCTAGCCCCGACCATGCTGCTAGAGCTTTACATTCCTTTCCCTTGTGTCTGCCTTGTTTATTAGGATAGTAAGCTCTTCAGGGTATCCCTGTTGACTCAATTCATCAGACTTCTAATGTCATCTGCAATGCCTCAGGGTCTCCTAGGAAGACTCCACTGATGCTCCATAATGCCCCAAGGTTTATGTATTCTAGGTCATGTCTACAACCCCTAGACAGATGTCTCTGCTACCTCACAGCACCAGGAGCTATGCAATATCCACGTTCTGGAAACAGAATCAAGCCTCACAGGTTCCACATAGGACTTAACACAAAAATGTGCTCAACAGTCAGAAGTTTACATAGAAATATGTCCTTGGCCTTCTTCCACACTTAGAAAAGACACTACCTAGATTAAACACAGAAGAAAGTAGTAGTATCCTTTCCACTATAAAACTCCACTGTCATTTGTAAAAATAAATACATAGGCAGGACAAAGATGTGGAGTCACATGAGCATAGCAAGATCAAAAGTATATCCTCTGCAATTACTACCCTAACCAGGACTGTCATTTCCCTCTGTAGAGAGAGTAAAGAAAACAGAATGACTGAAAAATATGCTTCATTCTGTGGAAACAGTACGTTCATGACATCCCACCTACCCACCTAGTGCCACTGTTGTTAGTAAGAGAAGAACAGAAGAAACTAAGATACCAAGTTTCCACAGTGCCTTCCCTTGCTCCCCTCCTCTTCCTACTACAACCCACAAAAACATGTTTCACCACTGCAGTTTGCTGAAGAGACTGGAATTATATCAGAAGGTAGCAGCTGTTGCCAAAACACAGCAAGACCAGCCTGCCTCTCCCCTCTAACCCCACAGAGAAGGCATTGCTGACCAAGCTTCCCATTCTCCCAAAGAAGGCCTAGCTTCAGACTGAAGTCTAACGGCAGCAGTTCAGCCAGAGATTTTTTTGCCACTGACATAATTTAAGACTAAGAGGAAGGCTAGAGATATGGTCTCAAGCTTTTTGGTTCTGATAAACTTCCATGTTTAACTTATAATCCTGTCCAAGACTGCACTGGCACTCCCTTTCACAAAATATCCCCAAAGAATTTGTTATTCTCTGTAAGTCTAGAAAGTAAGTCACAAGTGATAGCATGGTAGCACAAACAAATTTTTCATGATTTTGCATAGAATGAATAAAGTCAATTCCTAGAGGGTCACTGTAATTCTGGTCTTTGTTTGCCGTTTGTTCCCTAGGGAAAAAAGCAGCTTTACTGCAAAGTACATATTTTGCAACTGAATGGAGACAACCTGAAGTTACGAAAGGACACACACAGAGTGGAAAAAAAAAAATCGCAAAGCATGCAGCTCCTCTGGGTTTATAATAAAAACTTGATCATCTGATTTTATGCAAAAGCATATTTACAGACATTCCTAATGCAAGGAATTACATCTTTGCCACTGAAATTCAGGTCTTCCCTTTTCCCTTCCTGCTTCTTCTGGGCTTATATAAAGGTATCCTGCAGGCTGTGCTTACAGACAACATGAAAAAAGATGTTAGAAAAAAAAAAGTTAGAAAAGTTAACTGTGCTACAATTTCATCCAAAGCAACAACCAGTCAGTGTCAGGGAGAAAAACTTGCAAGAGTACAGTGATGGCCATAGTGCTTTGCTGAACATGCTGCCAAAATTAAGGCTTCAGAGACTACACAGTATTTTTAAAATCAACTCCAATTCTTTTACTTTGTGATGATACAGTACCTGTTTCAACTCAGTTACAGGGACATGAACCAATCTACATGTTGGGGGCTATCACAGTCAGGTCCCAAATAATTCCTGTTACTCTTACAAAAGACCTGCATAATAATTTATGCTTTGATAAGCAAGAGGCCACACTGTCATATCATGTAATAAAATAGAAGACTCTACTTTAGACACCAAAAGCTTTGAGAAAAGTACTGGTGCTGTAGTCTTGTGCAGGAATTTGCCTTGCACTCAAACTAATCCAGCTTAATTCCCTTTTTCTATAGAGCTTTATTTTAACAGATAAAGGTTTTATCTCTCAACATTATGACAGGAAAGGACCCAGCAAGAGGGGACAAAATTATTCCACGTGTTGCTGTTCTTGTCTACACCATGAGATGCAGCCTGCATCTGCCAGAGTTTGTCATACTAGCTTGGCCAAATGTGTGATTGCCTCACTTTTCTGCAGTATAGGTAACCAGAGAAAGCCCATCACTCATGACTTCTCAACTTTCTTTCCTTCTACTGAAGCCTGAAGGACACTTAGTCCCATTCCAAATAAAAGTCTTCAGAAGTCAATTAACTTCAGAGTACATACGTAGAGTCATAGAATAATTCAAGTTGGAAGGAACCCAAAAGGATCACCGAGTTCAGCTCCCTGCTCCTTGCAGGATTACTATAGACTAAACCATATGACTAGGAGCATCATCCAGACACTCCTTGAACTCTGACAAGATTTCTGCTGTTATCACTTCCCTGAGGAGCCTGTTCCAGTGACTGACCACCCTGTCAGTAAAGAGCCTTTTCCTAAAGCCCCAACTGAACTTCCCCTGATGCAGCTTCATTCCATTTTCTTGTGTCCTATCAGTGGTCACCAGAGAGCAGATCAACACCTCCCTCTCCAGTGTCCTCCTTGAGAAAGTTGTAGATTGCAGTGAGGTCACCCCTCAGACTTTTCTGAGATCAACAAGCCAAGTGACCTCAGCCACTCCTTGTCAGTCCTGTCCTCAAGACCTTTCACCATCTTGTCTGTTCTCCTTCTACATAAACCACTACTTTCTTTGGTGAAGAGAAGATTACAGCTGATCTGAGCTCACTACCTATACCAAAATCAGACTCAGAATCATCCTTCAACTCTGAAATCAGAAAAGCTAATAAGGCCACCTTCAAGGCTAACATCAAAAAACAGGAGTCTTGGTGCAAACTGGGCTGCCTTTATAATCCTAATCTTACTGGGTAAATAATCCACAAAAGAGAAACCTTTTCAACCCAGTGTGTGCTATCATAGTTAGTAAAGAGGCTAATATCCCAGAAACCATTTTTTGACATCATTTAACTTTCCTTATGACATAGAGGAACATAAGAGTAGATGTGCAGCTTCTTGGTCCTCCACTTAGGTGCCTAAATTAACAAAACGTAGTAGCAGGTAGATCAAAATAAAAGTCAGCTGACTCCATAAATAGATGGGTACATGAGGCAAAGGAGGAAGAGAGAATCTGTCCCGACCTTATTAGCCCAAGTTCTTCTGATTTTAAGCTCCTAAACTCCAAGAACCTTAGCTGCAAGAAAACCGGGAGACAAGAATAATCTGGTGTTCCTTACTTTTGTGTTCTTGTCTATCTGCCAAAGACCTTAATGTCACTACAAGAATCAGTATCAGTAGAAGACAGAATGAGAAGCCAGGATTGATTCAGACTTTGGTAACACAAGTCCACTGATGATAAATTGGCAATGCTAGTAATTTCTTTATGACTGTTTTTGGAAGATTCAACTCTTTCTAGGTCTGCCCCAGCATCCTGAGAGAGAAAACTGGTGCTACCAAGCTGAGGACAGCTTCCTAAAGAAATCAGAAAGCTTCTGCAGCAGCAGGCATCTTTCAGCTGAGCTCTGGGTGCTAAGTCATCAACTATCAGTTAGGTACCATCTAGAGCCATGAAGTGACAAGTAGGAAGAACAGTGCAGGGACAGACTCCCCATTCCTATAGTAGCTATGACTAAAAGACCTATTCTTTGACGTGATTTTACCTCTTCAAGTTTAACAAAACTGTCAGCTGAGCCTGAAGATAAAGTTACATGACAAAACCTACTTTGCTCATTAGATTATCAAAATATCTGCCTTGAAAGGTACAGACCTACTGAATCTGATCATAGCCAGAGGACTCTAAGGACAACCTTTTTCAGATTCCAAATGGCATTTTTACATACCAGCTTTAAAGCAAAGACTGATGGTAAGGCTATAAAAACAGAATAGATTAAGCTTTGCAAAAAAGGTAAGGGTAGGGAATCTCTGTTCAGCTTTTCTGTGACATGTCATCTAAGAAAGCAGAAAAACATAGGGAATAGGCATGGTGTATGTATGGCTGACCCAAGTCACTAAAACAGGGACTTAACCTCATGTCAAGCAAGTGTATACAGAAATTCCTTAAGAACATCAAACTTTTAGTGCTCTGCAAAAGTCATTATGGAACAGGTCAGCATTGTTCAATACTACAAAAGGCTTCCCCCAAATAGGTCAACTGCTACTACTGAGAAAAGAAAATGTTCATGAAGAACAGCAACCACAGGTGGTTGAGAAACTGGTGATTAGATACAAATGTAGACTTTTTTAAGCATTTAGCTCCAGGTCAGCATCACTCAAGAAGTACAATAGCTTATTGTTTGTTCTATACCATCTTAATGTAAATGTGATTACAAGCATAAGCCTGACCAATTTGGCCTTAGGACACAGAAGCAGCTAAATAAGAAACTCATTGCTTTGGTGGGATCAATATGCCCATTACCCTACCCTGGTGTCTTGATTGCAGAAGAGCTCAAGTGTCACAGCTGGCTTGACTAGAACTGTGAATGAATCAGGGGGCTTAAATCTATTGCTTTTTCAGGCTCATGTTTCAGTGAGTGCAGAAAATCCAGTGCTACACTGGATGCTGACAAAAATATGTGCTACACACAAGTGCCTTCATTTCATGCCCTGCTAAACCATCCTACAGGGAGATTTTTCAGACTGAGTGAAAGCAGGCCTCACTGCCTTTTCTAGCCTACCCAGAAGTGCTTACTTCAGGAGGGAGAACAATGCAGTCTCTAACTGGCTTGGGCATATGCATCACTATTGTACCTCCTGTTCCCACACTGAGACATCACATCCCTCGATGTCAGTGCAACATTTAGCTTTCTCTTAAAGCATGCTCCAGAGGTAACCAACAACTCAACTGGTTACCAACTTCAGGACAATGCAGTGGTTTGGACACCTGCAGGATACTCTACTCTGGAGATACTTACTCATTAAGACAGGCTTTACTAGGAGCTTAATTTTACATGAGGTATTATTAGCTAATTACAAATAACAAAATAGAGGTTTGAGATCACTTTGTTAATAACAGTGCATGAACAAGGCAACAAAATCATGTAGTACTTGCACTGCATTCTGTGATGCACTTCAGAAGACCAAAACTGAGCATCCCAAGTCTTTTGAAAACTGATTATTACTAGAATGCAGTAAATAGCTCACATTACATAGCCAAAATGGAACTCACTACAATCTTTCCACAAAGTGTCAGCAGCACTCCACTCATCCTGACCTACCACTCTCACTTTCTAGGCAAGCACTGGTAGCTGAAACCAGACTATCTTCCCAGTCTTATTTTAGAAAATGAAGAAGGCATGAATTAATTCTTTTCCTTTAAATCTAGAAAACAAGTACATTACACATTAAAACATCTACTTAAAAAAGGACTGAAGGACCACTAAATTGTTGAAGCGGTCAACCTCATCTACATAAATAATAGCTATCATTTAATTTTTAGCAAGAAGGTGGCAATTGTACAGAAATCCTATTCCCTAGAAGAGCTTTACAAAAACTAGAGTTGAATACACAGTTATATTTTTTAGAAGTTTTCCAAACAAGGCCCACCTCTGCATTTGAATCTCAGATAAAGGTTTCTGAAGTCTGAGATACTTTTCAAATGATCAGCCCTTCTCAGGGCACACATGGTTCACACCCAGAATGAAAAAAGAAAACAAAAAGACTTGTGAGACTCTGCATGCTGGCCCTGAAATCTTCATTTGCAGTTTTCTCCTTCACATTAACAGCTATGCACTGAACCATTCTGAACATCTCCAGGTAGAAAAAGTGTCTTTTTTTACAACAGGGTTAAAAGTGGCACAACCAAAGAGTGTCAGAACAAGAAACACCAATGACAAATAAGCCATGCAGCATGACAACAGTTCAAATCCTGGGACAAGGACCACCACTTTTAATTGTGGGGGAAGGTGGCAAAAAGTACTGAGCTCTGGAAATGCCTGAGGCTCCCTAGGGAAGCACTATGGCTCCTACTTAAGCTCTCTTTCCTGGGAAGCTCTTAATTTATGTTTACACTGAAATAGATGGAACAAAACAGTTTATTTGTGGGGGAGCATCTAAGAGGGTGGTTAGTGCAGCCCTGGGGAGGCAGCAGGAAGTGGGATAACCTCAGAGCCAGGCCCAGCAGAAAGTACACGAGGAACATTAGTTTCCATAGACACAGCTCATAGGAACTGAGAGACAACTGAGGGAGGAAAAGGGAGAAGCCAAAAAAGAGGCAGTTGAAGTTTCTTTGGTGTGCTTATTTGTTTTTAAATTCTGTTGTCGATAGTTCAGCAACAACCAATAAAGTGCTATTTCACTGAAACTATTCTTTAATTCACAAATCTCCATGCATGACAAGGTCCTTCAACTTGGAACAAAGACATCAGTTTCTGTCTCATCACCCTCAAATATCTAAAGATAACAGCATTTATATAAATTTATATAAATATAACAGCATTATAGCAGGAGTGTTGAAAGCTACAGAAGTGTCAATATCTAAAGTGCAGTGCAAGGACCACATAAATGGATTTACTTTACCTGCTGCAGCTAATTTACCTGATACCTAAACACAGGATAGCTTAAGCCAAGCTTGGCTTTCGGTTTAAGCATTGACTGGGACTCCATCTTTGTGCATGTATCCACATGAGCAAAGGATAACTATGAGCAGAAGGAGGCCTTTTTCAGGGAAGGCTGGGAAGCAGCCACTGGAAAGTGGGAGAAGGCACACTGTGGTACCAGCCGCTGCTTTCTGGACCTCGTCCCAGCATTCTGCTGCCAGCGAGCTCTCAAATCCCTTTGCCAGCACATAGTTGTGCATCCAGCGCCTGCCAGGAATGGGCTCTGACGCCACCCTGCGGCGGTCTCGCACACGCACAAACCATTCACCACCACCATCATTCCAGGCACCGCGTTTCACGTTTCTCCCTAGTCATCAGACGCAGGTAGGAAAATGCAGAACTACATTGTGTCAGGTGGCACAATGGAAAATATAAATGCTGTAAAAGTTGTTTAATCATCCAACAGCAATCCTTTGAGAGGGCACTAGCGGGTCAGTAACTTCAACTTTCCAGCACTTCCCCAGTTTCCTTTCAAGTCCTTTTTCATCATCCCATTTTCATTTTCTAGCACGAGATTTTGATGACTGACAATGGTAGAGGGTCAACCAAGATCCAACATCCCCTGCCCTCACAGAGGCCTATGAGAAGAAATAAAACCAAAACAGTTTCCAGCTTCCTAGCATTATGAATTGCACATTTCTCTAGCATCACAAAGCTGGAAGTTTCAAACAGTACTCAAGAGCCAATCAACAAAGATGTCCCCAATGCCTTACCAAAGCAGCTGCCACGATGTGAAAGAAAACTTTTACAAGCTGAGGCAATGGACAGCTCAGCAGAAACTACAGTCTTGATAATCAGGTCCTCCACGTTGGCCATCAGTGCTGCAAGGAGGGGAGGGGAGAAAAAAAAGGAAAAAGTAGATTGTGAAGTAAAATAAAACATAATATCTAGAAAGGCATGAGAATATGCGTATGGACAGATACCTTTGTGAATCAAAGCACGTAAGAGCCTATGGATGACAAAGCAATGATGTTTAGAAATCCATGCAAGCTTAAGTATATAGATTCATGCAAAAGTATGCTAGGGCAAAAATACTCACAAATGAGAATGATAAATGTGAGTATATGTACAGTGCAGGTAAGCAGAAACATATGGCAAATACATCAGCACAAGTCAGCTGGAATATGGCCACTGCCCACTCAGAGTATTAGGAAGGATTAAACCAGAGTGGGTTAGTGAGATAAACCCTTAAATTACAAAAAATAAGCCATAGTCTCCAAGATATAAAATTTTTTCTTGTGGATTTTTATAAAATAACTGTTCTGTGATGTTGCACCTTCCTCTAAAGCAGCTGTTCCTATACCAAAGTTCATAAATTTTTTCAAAATTATATGACTGGTGACAGCTTCCAGTCCTGCTGACCCATAGATAACCTGCAGTAAGAAAGCACTCTGTAGCTCCTGCATGAGCCTACGAACAGAGCTCAGGAACATGAGTCTAAGCAGACAGAGGGAGCAAAAGGCAAGAAAAGACAGACATTAGATGCAGACCTGGATTCTACACTGGACTTGGGATGAGTCATGCGATAGAAAGAACACCACACTTAGTTTCTGTTTTCAAGGACAAGCAGTAGAGAAGTGAGAGGAGGAGGGAATGAACAAATACTGGAGTCCTGTTCTCAAAAGTGAGTAGGGATGAAAGGACAGCTTCCCCACCCCTTAAAGGAAGCACAAGCAAATCCACACAGACATTTGGTAATTCCTACTTCAAAGAGCATCTATTACAAACCACTTGACTGGAGAGTTTATTTTAGGCCTACAATTGCTATTTCTCATGCTCAGAGGATGACATGCAGGGACCTGAACAATTACAGGAGCATGCAAGCAAATTCAGATGTGAACTTCTGTGCTAGAAGACAAGTGAAGCCAACACAGCATGGAAATATCAAAGTGCACATAAACATTCTAGAGCACAAAAACCAGACGAGACAAGGCCAGCACGTTCCAGCCAGCATTCTACCTCCCTACTACCAGAACCAGATGCATCAGAAAAAGGTGCAAGAAGCCTTTTAATGTATAGTTAAAGAAACCTGCTTGCATTGCTCAGTAGTTTACTCAATAATTAGGAGGGCACATTTTATACTTCGGGTTGGGATGAGGTATGGAAAGGTCTCAATATAACTAACTATGTGCTCACAGCTTGCTGCATATGTATCGTGCAAGTGATTGGACAGCCATGATGGAGGAAAAAGCCTACTTCCATCTGAAAGCCAGATTCAAACCCCTTTCTCCAACATCTAAGTGTTCCCTGGCAACATTTGCAATATGGGCCATAGCTGCTATCAGTAGTTTAACTGATGCCTCAGTATCACAGGTAATTCCTCCCTTAAAGGATATACCCGGATTCTGCTCTGCAGATGCATTTACTCCCAGCAGACCTGGCAAAGGTGTGGAAGAGGGAGCTATTTTATATGAAACACAGACTGAAATGAAAACACTCAGCAAAAACCTGAGCCATGGAAAGATGACACCACATCCAAGAGTCATTCAAACTGGCATAGTTCTCCAGAGGTTGGTCACTCATCAGACTGAACAGGCCATGGGAGCAGTAGAGGGAGGGAAGGTTTTAGAAGGAATGGAATGACCTTAAGAAATGGGAAATGTAGGTAAAACATTAAGAAACACACTCTGAGAAAGTCTCAGAATACTATTTGCAAAAAGGAAGGGGTTAGGCCTCATCTCTGGGGATTAAGAATAAATGCACAGCTCTAATGCTAGAATAAGGAACAATGCTTCCCTCCACCCTTCTCTGGTGCTAACTGGGACTCACTGGGACTCTTCCTTGACTTTTTAGGATTCACACTAGCGAGATGATTAAGATTCAACAAAGGAATAAAAGAACAAGATCTGTACTGACCTGCAGTGTCTCTCCCCTCTTGTTTTAAGTACCTCAGCATTGCACTCATGCTCCACTTGTTTCCATAATCCTCTACTTCAGGATCATCACAGCTAAAAATAAAAGAAAAAAGCAGATTGACATCACTGGCCTACCTCTATGGATCAGCATTAAACCAACTTAGCTAAACTGACCCAACCTCTAGAGATCAAGTTCCGTTTTTCAACCAAGTACCTGACATAATCTCCACTCTTCTTATTGACACTGTAGTTGGTCAGATGCATGAACTGGTTTTTAATGTTCTTGGATGCCTGGTCATACCTCACTGTTGCAAACCTGTAAAGAGGGATAAAGATTCAGAGTCTTTCTTGAACAAGTGGCATGCTTGCTAGATACAGCAAGCATATCACTACAGACCACTACACAGATCACTCATCAGCAACAGCTAGGGACAGAATGCGTGCAATGAGACTTCATTAAATGAAACCTCTCCACATAAAAAAAATATAGTTCATCCTCAAGGGACACATCCAGGTGCATTTAGTCTGTTTTTCAAGGTCTTAGAGAAGGAAGTTTTTTCTCCTAGAAGCTTTAACAGTTTAACAGTGTACATATCATGCTAGACATTTTTTTTTTACTTCTTAAATTCGTAGTCCCTGGACTTTCTGGCCAAATAGGCCACTTTGCTTTAGACAGTAAATGTAACAATAGGACCCACCATGAATTAAGATCCACTGGTCCTGGGAAACACACACATTTGGAGCAATCACACTACATACGCATACCACATTCAGTATTTCCTGAAGTCTCATACGGGCGTAGGTCAATTTTTGTGTACTCTATATGGACATCTTAGGAAAGAGTGGAAACATTTCTACCATCAACAACTACACAGCCTACAACTGCCAATCCACTTTCTCAAGAGGCATCCAGGAAACCAGATACAACCTAAAAGCCAGACCAATTTGTCCAATAAGGGAGCATCTGCTCCAAGATTCTGTCATTCTTAGGGACTATGCAGCCCTTCATATCTCAAATATGTCACCTAGCTGAGTACAGGGAAAGGAACTGTAGGAAAGATCACAATGAGGAGCAAGACACTGCTACAAGCTTATCTGGGCTCCATATCAACGCTGCTACAGCCAATAATTACACAGTGAAATCAGCCTGTTTACTGTGGAAACAGTGGTAACCTCCTGATTGAAAGGTATTACCTAAACTGTAACCGAGGACTCCACCACCATTCCCTTAGCCATGCACTACCATCACATATGTTTGTGTTGAAATGAATCAAATAATTGATTCAACTGAAAAATAGCCCAGGATTTTGTTTATTAAGGTTTCAGGGATGATTTTTTTCTTCCCGAGGGAATAGAATGTACAAGGGAGAAGGATGCTGAAGGACAAAGCTAAATCAACTCCCTGACCTGGCTACAAAGTTAAAACTTTATAAGCATTTTTTCCCTATTTTTCCAGTGGTCACTGGAACTATCCAATCTCCAAACTCTTTCCTCAGCTATCCACTTTCATTTTACCTGTACAAGAGCATCTGTGCTGCACAGCAGGCCATCTAAAGCCAGCCTTTTTTACTGAACTATGTACTAAACCAGAGCAGGTCACTGCATGGGTACAGAAATGCTTGTGGTGACCCAACACAGTGGACATCACAAGCCTCTAAAAGAGCACAGGAATAGAGCACAAAATTGCACTGAAACAATTTAGTAATTTTATCAACAGGACATCTCTTTATGAAGAATAAATGCTGAAACAATATAAGCTTCTGGGGGAGTAGAAGGAGCTTCCTGCAACCAACTGCTAATTGCTCATGCTACCCCTCCACTGCTTTGCAGCCAGAGGAGAATTGATGATGTACCTGTGCCAGAAAAGGAAAGGGTCAAAATGAGAATGGGAACAGCAGTCTGCAAGAGTTTTCTCACATGAAAAGTCCTCAGGAAGGACTGTTTCTCTTGATACCCATGCCAATTTAAAGTGTATAAAATTACATCCTGTGCAAAAGTTGCTTTCTAAACTGTAGTTGTATGATCAGCCTTTGTCAACCTACAGATGTACTGCAGCTGAAAGCTCATCACCTGCTGAGGTGCACACTCCAGCCACTGTACTTCATCTGCTTCAGAAATTATGCAGCCACAGGCAAGTCAGATCACTTCACAGATCTGACCGAACAACCACGCGAGCACATTACAGAAAGATACCAATTAACTTTCAATCAGATGCAGGTACATCCTCTTTCAAACATAAAGGACAGTGCTAGGATACAATCAGGACAAAGTGGGCAGTGCCTCCATTTAGGATCAGGTCACCAAACAACTTTAAAAAAAAAAAAAAAATCAAACATTAAGCAGATGATAATACTATCTGTGGTGACATTTGCAAAATCTTGTATCTAGACAAGGACAGGCTATCAAGTTAGATATAATGGAATAGAATGTGAATATAATGTAACAGAATAGAGGCAGTTGGAAAGGACCTGCAATGATCATCCAGCCCAACAGCAATCATTTTCTTACACTGCATGTAATCCTGATTCAATACTGATTTTAGGCCTCAGACTTTGTGGAAAAATAAATAAAACAAAAAATTGAGAGAAGAATCCAGGGCATCTGGTTGAAAGAATGACCAGTATAAGACACTGATAATCATAAGGGATCTAACAGCAAGCATGTTCCAGTTCAAAAAAACCAAAAACAAACAAAAAACCACAGAAACAATAACCAAAACCCAAAACAAATTAATTAGAGGAAAAACACCTTCACTCTTGACAATCCTCCTGTCCCACAACAGCTTAAGATGCCAACGTCTCAAAAGAGAAAAAGGGGAGTAAGAAAGGGTAAAGTCAAACACATGCTATCCAAAGAAGCCCCACCAAGATGAAATGTACCAAGGAGGGAAGGGTTAGCTGCAAGAAAAGGGGAGTAGATATGGGTGAAGCCTCAGTGCAGGAAAAAGGAGTGTTCAAGAAGAATGGAAGGGGGAGAGAGGGAAGGAAATTTGGATCACCTGGTTATGCAATGAAGTTAATATTTAGAAAAGAATGCATCTCCACTTTGTTTTATTAATAATCATCTCTCTTCATCCTTCCCCTATTATTTTCTGTAGTTCAGAAGAATCTGAACTACACAAAGGCATCTCACAAGTTACATCCAAAAAAAAAAAATCCTTCATTTAGAAAGAACTGCCAGAAAACCAAAGACTTTATTTCTCGGTGAAAATGAAGCTGCTACTGCCCTCACTTAGTAGTCATTTTGAGAAATAAGTGCTTCCACAAGAAGTATACCAGCAAATCCATGAAGATGCTCATCAGATTAAACTTAAACCTTAAATGCAGATGTGGAAGCCGGGGGGGAACCCTCCATGACGTAACTAAGTGGCAAAGTTAACAGTGCAAAATATTTTGCACCATATTTTTCTCAGCTTTAACTGCATAGGAAATCAGAGCATCTGGCAACAGAAAAGGGTTTGGAAGTTTGGATTCCCTTTCCACATATTTCCACAGCTTAAAGTATTTTAATTTCTTTTCAATTTAACTGAAAGTTTCCAGGATTTAGCACTTCTGTTTTGAAAACAGTGACAAAAGCCCTACCATATATTTTGTTTTTAATTATGATTTCATTATCTCCCTCTTAACAATAATTTATTGAAAGCATACTGAAAGCATTTGTTGATTATTTACTTTCAGCCAGATCCTGGAAGATATGGAGCACAAACAGCAAGCCATTTCAGGAAGTCATGGCTCCCTCGGTACTTCGAAGCAGAGGGCATTTAGGTTTACCATGCTTCTCAGCTTATGTTTTTAATTGAACATACTCAGAAATATGAAAATATAAACCCTGGCAGACACAGACAATACATTAGACAACAGTATTTCTGTACCTTGCAACTGCTTGCATTACCTTCCTTCTACAGAACCCATCCTTAATTATTAGGTGGTCTGAACTCCATGCCCACAGAATTTACATTTCCATGGGGACTGACTATTCAGAAGGTATTTCACTGTGTTCCAGAGTTCTCAGTACAAAAACTTTGCTTTTATTAGGATGCTACCATCTTAAGGGATATCATGGGCCACCTCAGAAATGCATCAAAAAAACCCAAAACAAAACATTTAGTGACTCAAATCTACTTTCAAAAATTCCCCCAAGCTTTATACAACAGAATTCAATGCTGGCTTTAACATGTACACCCAGAGTTAGTCTGACTAGCTTCATGCTAAGTGCAAGTCTGCAAATGGAAAATACAAGTTATTTCTAGAGCTTCTATCAATAGCCTGTGGATGTCAGAATGGTAACAGATCACAAGTACAACGCTGGCAATGGTCCACACTCCTTATACTTGTGTTTTGCACTTGCTTTAGATGGAAGAGTGTTACTACTTCTGAATTACCAGCTACAATTACTTTCAGTACTCCATAGCTCTACAGCTTTTCATATTATACTTTACTGTACCTTTCTTCCACTGTATTAAGTAGGCTACTCATCCACCACACTTGATCTCTCCAGGAAAGAAAATGAACTTGCATGCCACAGAATGTCTTACTTCAACAGCAATTTATACGCTATTTTCAGAGAAATCAAAGTCATAGAAAAAGGCCTTATAGTAAGAGTGAAAAGTAGGAAAACTCCAATGCTTGTAAAATCTTCAAGGTGTTAACCTGAGATTAGAATGAACTCTTGAGAAATCTTACAATCTTTCAGAAGATGATTTCATTTCAGGGATATTCTTTTTTCCAATTTTATTACAGGCCACTACTAAGAATAGAATATGTGTCACTTAAAAGATAAGGGCCAAGATCCTAAAAGCAATTCAGAAACTATATACTAAGTGGGTAGAGAAAATCAAGGGTGAGCTTGATGTTTTCCCAGTAACAAAATTTACCACAAGCATATGCTGCAATTTCTGCATGAGCTATTTTCATAAACACTAAAGGCTTCATGCCCAGGTGTCTCAGATTGCTTTAATCCAGCCAAAGTGATGAAGGCACGAGTAAGTGAGTCCAGATCATCATCTGCCAGGATATGACTGTTTCAAGCCAAAGCATTACTCGTGGATGCTGCTATGTGGGAGCCTGAAATTAGACAGGAGTCCAAGAGTACTCTTAAACCAGAGGCTGGATTGTCCACATGTGGAGGCACATCTTCAGCCAAAAGAATCTATTTTATCAAGTGAAACTCTTCTAAACACTACCTTCTGCTTACTAATACCATCTCTTTTTGCTTTGCTTCAAGCAACTGTCATTTTCCCCCCCTGTGATCTGTTCCTGTCCAAGTTCTGGGCTACTCCATAGGCCTTGCAATGCACACTTGACAGGCACTGATGATGTGTGTGGGCTGAATGGTTCAACAACTGGATTCATACTGCTTTTAATTCTAACAAAGAATTTTCCTGTAGGACTTGTCAAGTGAAAAACAAATTTAGGAAAAGGAGAAGTTTTCCACTACTAGACAGAAAGGTTTTCTGCCACTTCACTGCATTCTTCTGACCCCACTTCACCTAAACCAGAAGTTCTTACTATTAACAATGTGAAGTCTTATGCAGGTAGCCAAGAAAGGAATGGATGTCTGTTCTGTATCCACCATCAGAAAGGTATCAACTCTGTTTTGGCCTGAATTCAGATTTGCTTTCTCCATAATGCAAGTTCTAATCACCAGTTTTCATAGTTGAATCACTGAACTTTCTTTAACCTGCCAATGTGCTTAGAGAGTGTACAGAAGAAACAGGTAGAGGATGCAAGAGGAATAGTCCCCTATCATGATATCAACCTGGTTCATCTCTATGATATGTATTACTGAGAGATAATACAGCTTACAGCAGCAAGAACACAGGAAGCACCATCCCACGTCCCATTGTTATGTACTGCTTGTATTCACTGTCTAAACTGAACAACAGGATATTCATTTTCATTAACTTGTTTACCTGGCCTTACTGCTCAAAGATCCTCCCCTTGTAATAAATCTTGTCCTTTTAAAATATGAGGAAATGCATAAGTTAAGAAAATTAAAGCACATGTATTAACATGGCATACAAGAGATTAGATTCCAAAAGCCTCTAAGCAGAAATATTGTAGGAGAGCTCCTATCCCAAAATGACTGCTGGAAATAGGAAAGGTTAAACTGAGGTTAACTGTACACTGCTCAGCTTCCACACAAACTGCTGTCAGTAATACAGTCTCCTAGGCAGATGTAGCAGCAGTCATACTGTGTGAATAGTCCTGGCAGCCTCTCTCCCTTTCACTGCAGCTTCTCTTTCCCCAGCAGGACAGAGGAGATGTCCTTCATTTCTGAATTCAAAACTTAGAATAGAGAAGTGACACTCTTACTTTCCATTGTTCTGACACACCTCCCCACATCTCAGCTGGTCACAGCCAAGTCACACTGGCATATGTCAGCTTGAATGAAGACAACAACCAGTTCTCTATACCAGCAACTACACACTGGTACAGAGCTCACCTTCAACAATAGCACATTTGCCTTCCCTCTGGTTGTACTTTCTCTTGGAGACAGAGAAAGAGCAATCAGAAGGGTGGCAGTAATAGAAGCAGGTAGCCAAGGCAGCACAAAATCAAGGGAGAAATCCTTATTAATTCCTTCACACTTCAGAACTACTCTCAACCTCCAGACTAGCAGTATATTACCTAGAGACATCCCAGCTCTCTGCCTCCTTGTCACACTTCACTGTCACCTTTGGTATTCAGATACTGACAGATTACTGCTCTCCTTCCCCTTCTTGTAAGAGTTCATTATAAGCCTAATTAAACAAGCTTGAGTTCCACCTTCAATAAACCACCTACTCCACAAGTGGCGTGCAAGCTTTTTCCCAGCTTACTTAGCAAACTACAAAACACTTCAAAGCTTACACTGGAAAAATCCCCAAATCCACCCCACAAAACTTTGGCCCTAATCCACATCACACACTGCCTTAACCCAAAGAAACTACCCTTTCACTGTCATAGCTTCAGGCAAGAATTGCCTGAGGGATTGTACGCCACTCTTTGCCTTATCTCCAGCATTAGTTCAGGAAACTGACCACAAGACAAAGTTTTGCAAGTAATTTTGAAAACATGTAAACTGGATCATTAAATATTTATAGAAGATGTTACATGGTTTTATATGAAGCTTTGGTAGCTAAGTAATGCTTAGTTGAGGCATCTAGTCAGGGCCTGGGAAAGGAGCAGGAGAAGATAAAAGACCCCAGAGTGGGAAGAAGGAAAGAATAGTTAATCCCTTTTCTCTCAAACAAGTGCTACAGAAATTATAAACTTTTCCATGACTGCACACAGAGTTCCTGCATAAATGCCCTGGAAATAGTCAGTGTAGTGTTTCTACAAGAATGCTCCTCACATTTTATGCCTGAAGTTGCTTTCCCACTCCCTCATGTCCCACACACACACATTAGATTTTAGCTTCCCCGTTAGTCTACTGGCTGCCACTTTGTTTAGGGAACCCAGTTCCTTTACAGTACAGGGTGGAAAAACCAAGTCTAAAGGCCATCACAATCCCCTCATCTGCAACATTAGTATTTTTCACAGCATTCATCTGACACGTGAGCTAGCAACTGAGTATGAACACAAGCTAAAGCTTGTAAGGGAATTACTAAACATAAAAAGAAGTTTTGATGACACCTCTATGATGGCAGAGTTTCTCTAACCAAAGCTGAATAAAGTTATTCAAACAGTTCTATGTTAAAGAACAAGATCCAGGAACAGTTTTATCAGATATCTACAGGAACAGGGAAAAAAAATATTTTTTTTTTCCTTTATCTTTTTCACAACAAATTTGCATGTTTTCAATTTATGCATTGCCATAGTAGGATTTTGAACCTATAGAGCATAAGGAAACACCATGAGGATGACAAAGCCTGACACAGGTTTCCCAGAAAGGTTGTGGTGTCTCCCTCCTTGGAGATATTCAAAAGCCATCTGCACATTGGTTCTGAGCAACCAGACCCAGGTGGTCCTGGTTGAGCAAGGGGTTGGAACAGATCCCTTACTACCTCAGCCACTCTGTGATTTGGTGTTAAACATTCTCTAGTTCAGACTGTCACCAAGAGTTGACCAGCCTTTATGATTTTTAGCACCCTGTCTGTTAAGCACAACAGTAGGGTCATGTAGTTATACAAATATATATATACACACACACATACATACATATATAAATAAAATATACACCCAGTTATGCCCAAGTAAACCAGTCCACTACTCAAAGACTCAGAATGGTGGGAGAGAAGGAATAATCTGAGCAATGAAATATGAGGAGAAGTCTATGGAAGAGATAAAAAAATAATTTGCTAATTAGTATTTTAGTGATCTTTCCTTCAGAATTTCCTAAAACATGACATCAAGAAGACAGACTGCTGGAGCTGACAAGGCACACATCTTTTTACTGGGCATGCTAGGTCAGTACTATAATTATATCTCTACAAGATATACAAATATGGCTCAATGAGCCATTTTTCCACTTTTTTTTTAAACAACTCTTTCAACCAGAAGAGCAGTTTTGATCATGCTCAACAAGAGCAAGTTGATCAAAATAAAACTCTTGTACAAGAACCACATCCCATGCCACAGATAAGTGCCTAGCTACCTGCCATGGAAATCAGATTTAACAAGGCCATGACTTAAATATAATAAAAAAAATTTTTAAATACTTATATTGCCCATATATAAAAAAATATCTATAGTAGGCTTAACTGCAACTCTCAAACAGTAGCAGACTGAGGCACAACTACCCCATTTTACAGAAGAACAGTCAATGTACAAAACATGTATTAGGTGTAAGCAGTAAATTTCTATTAAGAGACATATACAGATAGATAGATCTTAATTAAAAACTAAGGTAGCAACATAAAGTCTCCTGGCTTGAGGCACTATCCACTGGCCCAAAGTCCAGCAGGTATATCTAGAAAATAACACTGCTCCACAGCTTCTGTGCGAGACAATGTCTACTGAGTGGTTGTAGCCCATCCCAGGTGTTCATGTAGAAGTGAGTTACACTCCCTAGGGAGCAGAGGCCTTTTGGGCAGGGGTTACTGCAAGGGGGATGGGGCTACTGCAGCCTGCTTGGCCAGCTCTGGCCTAAGTGCACCCTGTGAGCCAATGTGAATTCCTTGGCTCAAAGTGAACACCTGAATTCTTCGGAAACCACAGGAATCCAGCACAAAAAAAGGCAAATATCCCAGAGGGGCAGTGTTAATTAGGAAGCCAGGCTACCGAAGGAGGGGTGCCACAAGGCTGACCGGTGTAAGCTCAGGTGGCAGCATGGCAGCTGGTGGCAGCTGCTGTCTAACCCCAGAGTGAACTCTCGTGTTCCTCTGGAAAAACTCCCCAGTCTGCTGCTCCTTGGGCCCTTTGCAAGAACATTTGGTTTTCAGCTCAGTTTTCCTTTTTTTTTTCCCCTCTCTAATCTATTTTTCAGATTCAGTATAAATCTGAATGAGAAGTTCCTGCTGGGCTAGGACCCTTCCAGCTATTCAAGCTCAGAAATAGGGCTGCCTAAACAAGGTAGTTTAGCAAAACAAGTAGACTATAGAGAATTCCCCTCAAAACAAGGAGACATTTCACTACGAACTCCCCACACTAACTGTCAAGCCCCCATTATGCCAGCAGGTACCAAGCAAGACAGGTCCACCAAGCTCCTTTCTGTCCCATAAGGAAGTACAGGGAAGGGAAATTAGACAGGAGAGAGAGCTGGCAAAACAGGGAAGGCTCACAAACAGCACAAGCTATTCCTGGCTTTATGTTCTCTTCAGCTGTAATTCAGGCACAAATCAGGCTTGTTACTCTCTACTTGCATGAACGCCCCTCCAAAAACCAGCATAATCCATCAATTCAGCAGCTGGCTCTAAGAGCTGCCTTTGGACTCCCCAATAACTGGCCTTGGTGAGTCACCTTCAAAAGCATGTCAAACTTTATAATTAAGACTGTAGTTTATTAACAGTGTACCTCTTATTCAAAATAGGACACAAAAGGTATGCAATATATTTATTAACATCACTTGTTTTGGAAGTCTCAAATAAATAAAACTACCTAGATGTATGTATGATCAGATGACTGAGTTACACCTTCAGGCAAACCTGGACCAAGCCTGCCATGACCATTTCATTTTCCAAACCTATACCTTCAATGCAAACGTCCCAGCTTCAGTTCTCCAGGCTGTGAATCACAGACAACCAGCCTAGATTATATTTGTCCTTTCCAATGGAAAATTACTAAATATCTGCCAATTGAACAGCTGCACACTTTGTCTACTTTTTATTATGTACTAGAAAAATGTTCAACACATTTTTCAATCCAACAGGAGGATCTTAAGTCACCCAGTGCCACAACAAAAGCTGAAGCTGAATTTTAATACACATCTGGGTACATATCCTTCCCATCTCCTTCAGAGGAAACTTTTCTCACTCTTCCACATGGAAAATGAAACACAAGGTACAGATGCTGGATCCATAATCCCTTCACTCTCCTCAGCTCTGAAGCCTCTAATTCCACTCTAGATCATATCATGACAAGTCTAGCTGTGCCAAAAGAAACTAGGCCTAAGGAAGTATGTAGTCAAACATCATGAATGTGTGTTATACCAAATCTGTTCCTTTTAAAGATGACAACATCTTACTGTTTTCTGATAGCACTTCTTTTCTGATAAGGTCACCAACTTTACTGAAACAGTCAGGTTCCTCTTGGAGTATGCAAAGCATAACACCGGATGGGAACATGACCTTTCAGACAAAGAAAAAATAGAAAGAAAAAAAAAATTAGGAGAACAACCCAAAAGGTCACCCTTACTACACTTCAGAGACTACCTGCCTTCAGAAAGCAAACTCAAAACATGGAAGACACCATAGTGCACCAAAAGCACTAGCAGAGGTTGCAAAACCAGATTCTTTTGTTCCGCTAGTGATTTTCACCTTAGAATGCTTCAGTACAACCTTTGATTCCAGACCCTGATATTACCTCCCAATTCTCTGCTACACTGCTTAAGAGTAGAAATAATTTGCAAGTTTTTTTTTCTTAAGCAAAGAATTAAGAACAGCTTCCACTCCAAGGTTAAAACATTTCCCTCTCCATGCACAACTAAAGTTCTGTCCTAGCTTTAAACCAAAGCATTACATGTGAGGCAATTAAAGGGTCTCTCCTAGCACTTAACTTGCAGTCAAATGGAATGCAAAAAGGCTAAATAGGAAGCCATAATCCAGTAGCTCCAGGTTCCTTACCTCTCATCAACTGAATTTGCAAATCCAGGGCATGGGGAAAATCCAAATGGCTAAAGCTAAAGACCACTAGTGCCATCTGGAGGCCATACAGAACAGCCCACCTAATGTCTTGTCAACCTCTGCTCACCTTGAATGTTGTCCTCCAAAGAGAGCTTGGACAGCATTTGCTGCACAAACACACCAACTCTACAGTCACGGAAGACAGGAAAAGCTTAAGAGTAATTAAAGATACTGGTTGCAATAAGCTTATACCTATCATGTGAAACCAGTCAACTACAAGGCTTTTGCTGTAGCTGACACTTCAGCTGAAATTGCTCAGTGGGGAGTTGAAGTTTAGTAACAGAACCAGAGCTGCTGTCCAGAGTCAGGACCTCAGAAGAGAGATAACATTTCATTATTTCCTCTATACCAGTTTCCCAGTTGTACTGTTCAAACTGACCTATACCACAGAAGATACTAAGATACCTAATACCCCATTTAGTCTCCATATACTATCTACCTCTCACAGAGAGCTGTAAGATGGGATGCAACTTGAAGGAAAGGATAACTATCATTAGTAATACTGTGGTTTCCTGTTCCACTTCCCATGTATGTCAACACCACGTGCTTCAGATTTGATTATCATTTAAACAAATAGAATCTAAACATACATAAAACTGTTCAGGATTTCAGAACACTGAAAAGTGATTTGCAAGTATTACTGCCACAGGGGATCTTAGCAAGATGGAGAGTCCAGAACTGTCGAGACTGATGCTTCTGGATGCATACCCAGAGAGAAAGTTTAAGCTAAATGCTTAGGGTTAACCACAACACTGTTTCAAGCTCTAGAACTGAATACTCTGACTGTCAAGGGAACAAAGGAATTCAGCCAGACAGCATCCAGATTATCAAGCATGGACTCTGGCTCACAAATTATCACAGAATCATAGAATATCCCGAGTTGGAAGGGACTCACAAGGATCATCAAAACCCAATGCCTGGTCCCAACAGGACAGCCCAAAGACTCACACCACGTACATGAAAGTATTGTCAAAACACTCCTTGAACTCTGTCAGGCTTGGTGCTGTGACCACTTCCCTGGGGAGCCTGTTCCAGTGCCCAACCACACTTTGGGTGAAGAACCTTTTCCTAATATCCAAACTAAACCTTCCCTAAGAACAGATCTAACTGTTGTGTTCAACTCCTTAATACATGGGTATAAAGACAGAGCCAGACTTTTCTCAAAGGTGCATAGCAGAAGGATGAGAGGCAACAGTCAAACTACAACAAGGGAAATTCTGGTTAGATATAAAAAATGCAGACACAGTGAGAATGATCAAATGTTGAAACAGCATGTCAGGAAAACTACAGAATCTCCATTCTTGGAAGATATTACAAACTTTATGGTGTGAGGCCACAGAGCACATGCCCAAACTTTGAAGGTCTTAAGAAGGAGGGTGGACTAAAGAACTCCAGACTTCCCTTCCCACCCAAATAATTTCATGATTCTGTCTTAAGGGATTCACTAGAACTGTCTAATCAGTGTATTTCAGTAAGAAGAATATACTTATTTCCTTCCTCATTTCCTTCCCCAGATCTCTAATATGACTAGAATTGTTAAAAAAAAAAAAAAAAAAAAAAAAAAAACCAACCCACCCACTGAAACCATACACGTCCCCATTTACACTTCCTCTTTCCCCATCCCAAGGAAAACATGTTACTCTACTATCAGAGATAAAAATGCACACTTATCTTCAGAGTAGAACATTTGTGTTTATACAGATGGATTTTTCCAGAAGTAAATTCCTTTGTTACAACAAGATCAGTAGAACCACCTTTAAAACATTAATGATGGTGCACAAGAGCTATTTTGAAGGCCTGCTACGCACTGCCCATTCTGAGAACATTCTGGCAAAAACTCTTTTTCCCCCCTCTTCACTTTCCAAAAACATGCAATATTAGCAATTAACAATTTAATTGCCAATTCCCAAGAGAAAAGTCTTGCATGCCACTTATGCTTAAGGCTCCCTTTCTAGAGTGAATATAGTTGTCAAGCTTTCCACTCATGAAGATGAGCTTCTCTGTTCTGCTTCCCTTTAGGGAAACAATTTGTTCATATTGTCTTTGAAGGCAGAGGCACATCACAACACACCTGAAGGGTATTCATGTATTTAAAGGGCGGTATTTCTTGTGGGATCATTATTAATATATTCTTTGGGATTCATTATCTTCTTTGGATAAAGATAATTTGGATTGAGTATCTACCCAAGTCAGAATCATGGAAAGCACAAACCCTAGAGATATTAATTCTGAACACATCATATGTGCTTATAAAACAGATACAGCGTTACTTAAAACTGTTGCAGAAGACAGTCCTATGGTGCTCTTTTCTCTAACATCACTATAGTTAAAATTCTGATCTGTTGGAAATTCAGAGGGGTGATTGCTCCAAATTTACTCGTTACAGCACCAAGCCTGTCTATGCTCAAGAAGCATTTGGACAACACTCTCAGGCACATGGTGCAATTCTTGGGGTGCCCTGCACAGGGCCAGCAGTCAGACTCGATGATCCCAATGGGTACCTTCCAAATCAGCATATTCTATGATTTAGCTAAACTTGTGTGATGAAGAGAAACAGGTCCTTTTGGTAGATAAGTACTCTTCCTGGGGAATTTTTGTTACCTTTCATGAAGTACGTGCAGAGTAAAAAAACAGTGAACTAGTCTAAACCCATTTACTGGATACTGCAGAAAATACAAATACTGACCTAATATTTGGAAGAGTAGTTTAAAGTATTAAAACAATCACCAATACAGCCATCAACAGTTCTCTGACTGGTCTTCTTTTTTAAGATAAATTCGAGAAAGTCTGAATTCCCTTTATCTTGGAGAATGGAGGAGGGGCACAAAGGCACCAGTAATCCAAAGAAGTTTCAAGAAGAACCCAACTTTAAGAATGAACATGACAATGATGATGTGTTTGGCCATTCAACTCTTAAGAGTTGAAAACTTGCTTTATTTATTACATATGTAATAAAATCCCTCACTCAAGATCTTATAATCTATATAAAGAAAACTGATGAGACATGGCATGATGAAGTATCATATATACAAACTCTGTGGAATTCTCTAACTGGCACTTCCCTCATTTACTATTGTTTCAGGGGTACAGAGGCAAACCAAGACATGTCTGGATCATCAAGTGCAGGTACACTGCAATAGAAGAATTGTCCCCTACCTGGCCAATCCTTCCTCATAGAGATAGATGACAAGTGGATCGTAGGATGTAACCAGAACATAGAGGCGCACATCAAATTTGAAATCTGAAATACAGTTGTCAGGAGTCAGTGACTGCAAATAACTTTGAGACATCATATCCAGCTGAGAAATATCAACAGACCCTGAGAGCAATAAACCATCATCTGCTGCTGACATGAGTGGCTGAAGCTTTCCCAGTTGAAAAGCTTATAGAGAATTTTAACAAATTCTCTAGTTACATTTTTCTGGTACTAGTCAAAGCTAGACCACTCAGTTATTCAACTAAATTACTGCAAATGTTGAAGAGATCCTCAGATGCAGGCTGGGGGAAGAGAGAAAAGCAATTCCTAAGCACACTCACCATCTATGAGCAGGGGGTTGCTGATGTAACGAGAAACCAGGATGTTGTCTTCCACGACAATCTGGCTTGGCTGAAGAGGAACAGAGAATTCAAAAGTGAAAAAACAGGAGGCTTAAGGAATAAGATGACAACTAGATCAAATCCATCACTTTTTCCAGCCTTGCCCTCCTAAAGCCACCCTGTACCAATTACTATGTCTGGGGAGGGAAGAAATAAAAATAAAAAACTTAACAGTCAGTCACAACATATTTAAGGTAATTAGATCATAATCAGAAGTCTGGGAACAATTACATTGCCAAAAAAACCTGCCCATTGAATCTTCCAGTGTAACATTCCTTAGAGTAGAATATAGATTTAGCAGCCACGTGATAATGATGTAAAATAAGCAGGATAAAAGATATATCTAAGAAGTGATTGTTATTCTGTTTGCTCCTCAAGGGTTAACCAAACACATAAAGGAGGGATTTAGAAGACATTGGAAGGAGTATGTAGCTACAGTTGGTAAGGAAGTCACAAGTGAAGAAAATGACTCCTCAACTTGTGATCTTTATAACAAATCCTGGGCTAGTATCCAACCTTTTTGCCTACATGAGTAAATACCATCTACTGAGGCTCAGTTCAGGGCTCCTGTAAAAGGAAGAAGTTACCCGTTGGGCTCAGAACAGAAAGCTCTAACTATGACAAATATACATTGCAACAGCATGGGATCTGTTGGAAAGGCTTTTTTTTTTTTACTTTTTGCTGTATGCAAGCCTCTCTTAGGACCAGTTTTACTAGTCATACAAACAGTTTCTTGTAAATTTTCTTGCCTTCAGTCTGCAAAAGTGCCAAGATAACCACAAGATTCTGCCTTTATCCAATTTTGCATGTGTTCAGCCACAACACCAGCATCATAAGCGTGAAACCTAAGCATATAAAGTGCACATATACAGTGTGAGGGAACAAGCTAAACTTCCCTCAGCACATCCCACAAAAGTGACAGCCTGTTCTATTATGGATCAGAGAAATGCAAAGGTTTGTTATTTTGTTAGTGGGGGAGGGTGGTTGTTACTTTTAAAAACATTCATGATGAGATTCTAGAAGACACTTCTTTAATGGCATCACACTGAAGGAAACTGGCTTGTGGGCTAAACTAGTGTTTCTGGAACAGAGATACACAAAGGGATACTGGTCCCAGAAGGGTCTTTTCCCCAGGTCATGGTGAACTGCCATATGAGCCTGAGGTCATTCCTCCCTTTCAAGCAAAGAAAAAACTGAGTGCAGCTCTGGAAATACTTACCTCATACACTTGGCAAATTGCTCCCTTATTTTATGGGAAATGATCCAAGTAGAGAACAGATGAGGCAGCATGACCCCTTCAGTGCAGGGAAGGCAAAGGGGGTTCAAATGAGTGGGGAAAAAAAATGACTCAACAGTCAGTTTCACTGCTGAGAATTTTATTGGAATCCCCTCATGTGTTTGGCTCCTGTTAAGATGTATTTGTTACTTATGACAACCTAACTCCCTGCAAAGCCCAGCAAGAGCAGAAGACACTATAACCAGCATATTGAGTTTAAAGAACTATCCTCATTACATCTCAGGAAGGGCACACTGGCCTTTAGATAACAGCTTTAAGATTGATACACTTCCTACTGTATAAGGCTTGCTTTTAACTGGTCTTCTAAATGAGAAAGAGGGAGGCAAGGGGTCTGTTTGAGGACTGTTTAGGTCACACAGGGAAACAACTAAGAAGACTTCTGGAAAATTTTCCAAGGCCAGCCTACTCTCAGCCACAAGGAGAGCATGAAGCAGCACAGCTTCCCAAACTCTCTCAGGGAGTATAACTTACTCTTAATAAGCTAAGACTTGAAGGTAGATGAGCATAGCATACAAAGAAATAGATTGCTTTTGGTTACACAGCACATGCCCAGGTAAGCTTTGCCAGCTGCTCAGGGCTCTTGAACTGCTCACCAACATATGGCTGAAATTCAGAGTAGGGACAGTGTCAGTGTTGGCCTATAAGCCAACATAGTTTCAAACACAGTGTTACTGAAGAGCATTCCTTTTGCTGAACACTTACATTGTTTATCAGGTAGACACCTCGACCCCTCGAAGAGGCCACAGGCTTCACTATCCATGGCCCTCTGTCCTTAGAATAGGTATCTGGTTAAAGGAAAACAGCACAAGTCAGAAATATCTTCCATTTTGCTTATTTGCAGAGAAACAAGAATCAAGAATGTTGTCTACAGTAAAGAGAACTCCATAATGAGATTAAAGTCTGCTTTTTGGATGTCTTATTTTACCTCTTGTGACTCACGGCAATTATTACAGCCTCTCCCTGAAGTCCTTCCTGCTGCTCTGATAGATTCTATTCTTAAGCCCTATGCCTCCTTTTGGCATTTCTCTCTTCAGTTCTCCCAGACATTAGTCAAGGATATTGAGAAGTTGATCATCAAGAACCCTGTGCACATAAAGCTCAGTTTTCGAGCCTTTGGTTCACATGAGCTTCTTGAGGACTTATGCAGGCACAGAGTAAACAGCAGAAAGAAAGCATGTGGGCTTTTTCCGCTGTCTTTACAGTTTTCTTTAATTTTGTTACCTTAAACACTGGCATAATCAAAAGGCCAGGATATTAAAAGTAATTCCCTTTCCCCCACCCAGTTATTTTGCTTTAGGTTTGGGCATCACCAGCCATTCACTTACTGCAGAAGTCTTGGTACTCTGTTGGGAGGATAAAGGTCTGAGGTAAGATATGGAATGTCTTGAATCCATGGGCCAGCTGCATACGAGTGACGTTTCTGTATAGTCTGTCCTTTCGTGTCAGTTCATACGACCTGAAGTCCCAAAACAAGAGATTGCATCTATTTTTAACCTAACATTAGAGCAACCCTTTATCCTAGATGCTAAAGTACCTGTAGCCCTGTAAGTTGTCTAAACCCTAACCTGCAACTACTCATGAGTTTTATTGTCTCTGTCCTATGGCTGTGTTTAATACCATTTGTAGCACTTCTTGAAATTCCCAAGACAGAAATTCCAACACAGCAAACTGTTGGAATGGTGGTTGCAAACCTTAAAATGGGACATGTGACTATCTCTGTAACTGAAAACCAAAAGTCCCAAGTATTTTACCTACATCATCAAATAAAGAAAATAATATTAAAAATCCAATAAATCCAATATTTGGCTACAGACAAGCACTTCACCCAAATACTATCTCCCCCAAACCCCAAACACCATT
Source organism: Pyrocephalus nanus (assembly GCA_038380795.1). Classification (NCBI taxonomy): domain Eukaryota; kingdom Metazoa; phylum Chordata; class Aves; order Passeriformes; family Tyrannidae; genus Pyrocephalus; species Pyrocephalus nanus. Next base: position 40,481,136 of record CM076265.1, on the reverse strand, counting down.
TAGAATGAAGACAGCATGTTGCATAGGCCCAGTATATTGGGACTTTATCTTGTATACTCTTTTAAGGTATCTATATTTGAAGTTTTGCAAATCATCACAGAGATATTCAGCAAAACATGATATCAAGGCCTTACCTAGGGAAATGATTGACTTTCTGAATATCTGTAAGGGAACGCAGCAAGTAGGGCTTCAGGTGTGATCCTGTCCACATGAGATTATAATCGCTGCTATTAGGGTGAACCTAAAAAGCAACATAAACACACACACAAAAACACAGCACTAATGAAAAGCAACACCACTGGTCCTTAGGTCTATGAGACCAAAGTAGTTCTAGTTTAAGACCATGTCCTCTACTCATCCCTAATATAAGGGCAACTCCAGCTAAACTCCTGCCCCAAGCTATTTCCATCCTGGGAAATAACCACATCATATGGTTTTGTGAGTTTGTTCTTTTCATAGACTATTTAAAACCAATTTTTAAAGTGTTTTATATCTCTTCAGGAAACTTGTGAGACCAGTTCGTTACTTGGTGTTATTCAGAAAAAATCTACCCTAAACACACTTCTCAAACTGCCATTAGCTGCAGAGAGGAGACTTTTTAGAGAAAGACAGGTGATGGAAGAGAAATGTGAAACACGACACCAATATTTCTGTGAGCTTTTAAAGGCTGAGAGATTAAATCCTTCAGATCTTTCCCAAGGTATGAGATGAGGCTTTAAAACCAAAAAGATAAAGAACACATGACCAAACTTCAGCATCCCTTTTTCCCTAATTTTGCAGGCTTAAGACTAAAGGGTACTCCTTTGAGAGTGCAGAACCATGACATATTTTCAGTCTCACCGTCAGAATACTTTTTAAAAAACAAACAAACAAACAAGCAAACAAACAAACCCTCAAGGGGGTCCACAGCAGCCTCCTGGTTCTAACCCTGCAGAGTAGAAAAAAAAAAGCCAACCCACACACAACAAAACACAAAAAAAACCCCAGAACACCATCATCGTCACCTCCCAGCCCAACACATAACCAGATCAGAAGTTCATGGTACTCGCCTCATGGAATCCATGGGCAGTCAGAATGCTTCGAACCAGCCGGCTGTCTGTTCGCACTATCTTGTAGGACATGTGGTAACGCTCTGTTAAGAGGCAAAGAGACATGATATTAGAGTCTACACCTAGAAGAATAAACCAAAGTTAATCATGCCATCAAAGAAGAGAAAAGGACTCAGCATAGTACGACTGCACTTAATTCACAGAGAGTAACAGCACATAACAGGGAAAGGGTGATAGGAAATGCTTATCCATCTCTTGGAGCATTAACTCCAATGATGCCATTGAACATCAATCCTTAGTTATAAAATAGTTGCACCACTGAACCCTATTGTATCAAAATAGAGCATAGGACATCCTAACAAATACCAGGAGTATTTTTTTAAAACATCCCTTTATATAGACTGCTTTGTAATACTCCAAAAATTATTTCAGCTCTTTCTTCTCTATTCAAGATCAGTATTTCTAGTAACCATGCCTTATGCCCCTTATTGACACAGCTAGCTTATATGATCACCTTTTAGACCAGAACAACACAAAATAAAACACTCAATTTTTGTTTACATCTCATCCACATGTATTGATCTTCCAACAAATAACTGCAAAATGTATCAGGATATAAAGTGAATAGGAAAAGGAGATAAAAAGATAAAAACAATACCCAAGTAGAAAGTCATAAAAACAAAGGCAGTAAACTCTACTGGATGTATAAGGTAAACTGAAAGCAAGTAGCAAGACTAGAGGTCAGTTGTCATACAAAAGAATGTGGCAATCCATAAAAGTTCCAAGGGAGAAGAGACGGAAATTGCAATGCTAGAATGACTCAAAAAGGCACTTTAAAAATTGGTTCAAACTGAGAATAAAAAGGTGAAGATTAGATTAAATCTCGGGAAATATGTTATATCAACAAAAATAAATCAAAAGAGTAAGAAGTATCATAATCTGGGACCAGATAAAGCAGAAGGAAACTTAATGAGTTGCACTATTTAGCAGTAGACTTGTTAAACCATTTGAGAAAAAGCAGAAGAGACCCCACATTCCAGTTAGAATATGAGTTACAATTACCATCAGCTTCTGCCACCATCCAAGTATGTTTTTAACTCACATGAAAAGGATCAGGAGTTTCCACATATAAATCACTTTCTCCACCCCTTACCCCAGAGAGCCAGAAGCATTTCTGCTTGGATAAGATATTAGAAATTAAGGCATCAATTACCTAAGAAAGGAAGAAGCAAGAGAGGAAAGAAGTGTCAGCACCTACACAGAAAGAGGACTTTAAGGTTTTCTCCAACTCAGAGCATCCAGAATGAGCACCCAGCTGTACACAGCCAAAAGTACTAACGCTCTCAATCTAAAGTGATTGTTTTTAACAAGCTAGCCTCTTTAATTTAGACGATCTCCCTTATTTAGCCCCAAACAGGTTTGGTCTCCCAGTTCAAGTGCTGCCAGCAATCATTTTGCTTATGGCCTTCTCTCACTTGTGAGGCTGTAGATGCACAGATCTGTTACTACAGCTTATTGCTGTTCATACAACTGTGAGGCTGGCTGCTTTATTTCCCAGTGAAAACCCCTCAAAACTCACTGCAGTGACTGATTTCAAAGTTCTTAGCTACAGTGAATTTATACTCTAGTTCTAAATTCTAGCATAGCTTCCACATTCAATTTGCAAGCAGACAATTCCAAGTCACAACACATCAAGAACCAATGGAGAGACAAATACAGACACTTGTCACAATCCAACTGTACACATTCCAGTGGATCCACACCAGTGGATCAAGCATTTCTGAACATCTCAGTGCTCAGAGACAAGAGAGGATTGCAATTTCCTTCCTACCATGTCCTCTTCCACACCACAAAGAGAAGAGATTTTCACCTCACGCCTTCAGGCCGAAACCTGCCACACAGTAACACCCACCTCCAATGAGGCGGAGGTAGCTGTCCTTGGTCAGAATGGCTTCAGCATGAAATACCAACACGGGGATCCGCCTGCAGCCACCACCGGTCCACTTGATACATGGATGATCCCTGAAACAAGACAGTCAGTATAAGCAAGTGCTGAACCTCATACACACAGCAGCTACTTACAATGAGGACACAGCAATTCTCCATACTTGCCCGTGTTTGCCTACCCAGCCTCTGGGCAGGACACAGGCAAACACACCATGGAAAATAACGGAAGAATAGTGAGGATTGTAAACACAGCTAAGTGACTTGACCTTGGGTGTGGAAAAATATGTGTAACATTCTAATTGTTGTCTATCCTTGTGTGTTTGACAAGTAGAACACCTATAGTCAGATAACACAGGACTCCAACAGACTTCGAGGCACCCTACTGAACATGGTTGAAATTCCTGTCCTGCTATGGGAAAGGTCAAAGCATAGTGGTAAGCTACACCTGCAAGAATCTCTGAAAAACAGGTGTGAACAGCAGCTTCAAGTGACTCTCTAGCAAGTACCAAGCTCCACAGTGCCTCTGTCCCTGCTTGCATGCCTCTGCCCAGGTGCTGCTTTGGGGATCCCACAGTCAGAAAGGTAATGGAAATAAATCTACTCTCTGCGTTTCAACCTTGATTTCATGGTTGCTCCCAAGCCCAGCCTATGCTGACTTGCATATACACACACACATACACTAGGCATCTGTGGCAGTTCCAGGTCCCACCCTAGCTGGATACCAGGTACCCACCAAAGCCACTCTATCACTCCCCTTTGCAACTGGATACGTGAGGAAAAAATATAATGACAGGCTCACAAGTAGAGATAAGGGCAGAGAGAGATCACTCACCGATTACCATCACAGGCAAAACAGCCTCAACTTGGGGAAATTACCTGAACTTATTACCTATCACAATCAGAGAAGGATAATGACAAGTCAAACAAATCTTAAAAACACCTTGCTCATCACCCTCCCCCTTCCCAGACTTAACTTTATTCACTATTTTCTACTTCCTCCCCCACAGTGGCCAAGGGAGACAGTGAAGGGGGGTTACAGTCAGTTCATCACACACAGTTTCTGCCAGCGCTCAGGGAGAGGAGTCCATACTCTGCTCCAACATGGGGTCCCTCCCACAGGAGACAGTCCTCCACAAACTTCCCAGTGTGAGTCCTTCCCACAGGCTACAGTTGTTCATGAACTGCTCCAGCATGGATACCTTTCCACAGGGTGCAGTCCTTCAAAAACAGGCTGCTATAGTGTGAAGTTCCATGGGGTCACAAGTCCTGCCAGTAAACTTGCTCTAGCATGGGCTCCTCTCCAGGTCCCTCCCAGGAGCTTATTCCAGCACAAGCCTTCCACAGGGTCACAACTTTCTTTTGGGCATCCACCTGCTCTGGTATGGGCCTCCTCCATGCACAGCCTGCCACACTGCGGTCTTTACCACAGGCTGCAGAGGAACCTCAGCTCCAGTGCCTGGAGCACCTCCTCTCCCTCTTTCTTGGTGTCTGCAGAGCTGCTCCCCTAACATACTCTAACTCTTCTCTGAGCACAATTACCTCTGCACAATAACTTTTTTCCTTCATAAATGTTATCACAGAGGCACTACTACCATCACTGATGGGCTCAGACTTGGCCAGCACCAGGTCCATCTTGGAGCTGGCTGGCATTGGCTCTGTTAGACATGGAAGAAGCTTCCTGCAGCTTCCCACAGAAGCCATCCTGTAGCTCATCTGCTAATCCAGCTGCGTAAACTCAATACAGCATCCTTGGTACTCAGCTATAAAGGGAACCTTCCAGATCACCCTCTTTTTGGGTTGTTCTTGCCAGCCTGAGTTCTGTCTACTTTGTATTTATTTTACTGAGTATAATTTGGGAGAAATCTCATGAGCTTTTACAGCTACAGTTCTCTGAATGTATAAAGCCTGAAAACAGGATCCATAATTCAGGATAAACCACAATTGCTGGTATCCACAGAACCAGCCCTTGCAATGCAGGTTTCAGACTCCAGTTTCAGAACTGCAAATCAGTGCAGTCTGCCTAGTTGTAATCCTGGACTCTCAAGTGCACAGAAAAGCACTAATGCAGAGTTGGAGAGACTAGAACAAGGTTGGCTCAACACAATGGATAAATTTGTGTGTTTTTCGTTTTAAACTCCTGTGAGATACAGTGGAATGCAAGTCCAAAATTCAGGAACAATGTCCCCAGTCCACCACTCAAGCCACAGACTCTGGGATACAGTCATCACTTCTGCGCAAAACAAACAAGACAGCATTCAGAACTATCATCTCCTCAGAGGAATTAAGAACACATCAAAGAAATTAAGACCTGTCACATCAAATTTTAAGATCGCCCAAAGGAAACCTGTCAGCCTCCCTAAGCAAATAAAACAGGCTGCTGTGCAAGGAAAATAAACCATGAAAAAGTTAGCCAAAACCAGAGGCTGAGGGGTTGGAGAGACATCTTTATCTACACTAAGAAGAAGAAATACAAAGACTGGCAGAGATACACAGAAGCATTTGTCCATAGAATGTGCAAAATCATTGTCTGCCAAAGGTTTGGAGAAATTAGAGAAGACAAAACACTTCCAACACTAAAAACACATGAACAAAGATAAAGGGGCAATTTTCTAATGGTGGTGGTGCATCTCCACCCCACCTTTTCCTAGAGCTAGGACAAGGGCTCTTAGGTGTAGCCTTGGTCTCTTAACTAACTTATTACCATTATCACCCAGACAAATTAACTTCACAGCACTCCCATGTGCTTCCACTACCTCTAAAAATGGTTAAAAAAACCCCAAAACCTACTACTGGGGTGTAATTAGCTGTTAAGACTGGAAGAGACCCAAGAAGCTTCCAGAATTTACATTACAAGCCAGAGCCTTATGTAAGTGGGAAATGAGCTGAGGCAAAAGGACAGGAGTTTATATTAAGCCTGTCCTGAGGATTTGTAGCAAGGCTCAATCCTCCCACTGACAGTCATTCATTCCTAGCATAACCCTTGGCCACTTGATGCAGACGCACTATTAAAGTTACATTCTAGGTGAAGTCAGTTCTGGACCTTTCCATCCATGAGGATCTAGCAAGTCCAAGCCAAGCACTTGGTATGAACTGAAATTCCTCTAAATGCCTTAAGTTGCTGCAGTTTGCAACTGGGCACTCAGGCACAACATGCACCCAAATGAAAACTAATAGGACATGTTACAGCTGAAAGAGAAAAGGGATGCTACTCTGGCAAAGAATAAGGGAGCCACTTATTCATAAGCAAAAATAAAAAAGGTTACTAAAAAGATCTGGAACAAACACAGTTACTTATACTAGTAAGTAACATGAACTCTAGTAGTTGAGTCCTCACAAGGCAGTTTTTAAAAGGACATAAAACATTGTATATCATTCTAATGTATAGATTTCTATTCTCTGCAGCAGTAAAAGCTAAAACAAAAGAAAAGAAACAAACAAAAGGGAAAAAAAAAGGACATAATCAAAAAATTTCCCAGTTTAGGAATATGACAGAAAGAAATCAATGAAACTACAGACTTCAGAGCAGCTAAGGCACTAGTGCATTGCACTAGTGCACATGCAACCCTGGTGAATACGTTGGTCTTTTAGGCTACAAATGTAGGCAGCCTGCCCAGAGGCCTGAGACCCAAACCAACTATCTTCTGCTTTATAGGCAGGAGGGTAAGAAATGAAACTGTCTTTTCAGATTAGTAAAAATCCTTCAGGAAACATAGGCACACAGAAACAGTTTAAAGGGGTTTTCCCTACTTACTCCAGTCCATCTATAGCATCTTCCTCCTCTTCCTCCTCTGAGGATGAGCCAGTTTCCTCTAGATCTTTAGCCATCCCGACTGGCATTTCCTCTGGCAGTTTTCATACAGCCCAGTCTCAGTAGCCACCAAGACTCCTTCCTGGAAATTCAAGGGCTCTTGGAAGGAGTGGTCACCTGCAAAAAAGATTAAAAGCATGAATGCACAGTTGAGCAGAGCAGTGAGAGAAAGGAAATAACTCCCACCTCCTGCCAATACATATTTCTCACAGGACAATGAGCGCGCGTACTACAGGCTGTAAATCACCTCCTAGTCAGGAGAGTACAGGAAGAAGTATCACCTTCTAAGAGATTATTCCCCACCTGCCCGCGAGAGCCCCTCGAGCGCGTACCGGTGAAGCACGTCCCGTCCCGTCCCGTCCCGTCCCGTCCCGTCCCTGCCCTGCCCCTGGCGGCAGACCCGCGCCAGGCCGGCCCGGCCCAACGGGAAACGCCTGCCGAGAACAGCCCGCCGCCCGGGGCCAGCCGGGCACCGTAACGCCTCCACCGGCGCAGGAGCGGACCTCCGGCCCCAGGGTCGGCTGCGGCCCGGCCTACCCCGCACCAGGCCGAGCACGGCGACCTCCGGCGACCCCAGAAGCGCAAGAACGCCGGGACCCGCACGGCGGCGGGTCGCTGCGCCTGCCGTACCTGCCCCGCGCGGCGGGCCGGGCACACCCGGCGGGCCCGGCCCCTCCCGCCGCTTCCCCGTTACCACAACAACCGACGGGCGGCCGCCCCGCCCCCCGCGCAGGCGCCCCCGCCACCTCACTGCGCAGGCGTGCTCACCGCCTCCCCACACACAGTGTCCGCGCGGTGGGCGGGGCCGGGCCCGGGCCCCGGGGAGAGGCGGGGCCGCATCCCGCGCTGAGAGGGATCCCATTGGCGGGGGTGTCCCTGACGTCACGTGGCGCTCGCGTGGAGCGGCGCGCAGCGTCCAATCGCAGCGTGGGGCGTTGTCGCGCGCGGGGCGGTGCGGGAGCGCCGCCGGTAACGGGCCGGGCCCGGGCGCGCGAGGATGAGCCGGTTCCTGAGCGTGCTGCGCAGCTGGCTCGTCATGGTGTCCGTCATCGCCGCCGGGAATACCCTGCAGAGCTTCCGCGATCACGGCTTCCTTTCGGAGAAGCTGTACACCGCCAGCCCCGGCCTCGGTAAGGGCAGCGCCGGCCGCCCCGGCGCCTGCAGCTCGGCTTCCAGCCACGGGCTTTGGGCTCTCCTCGGGTCCCACCTGTGGGGCCCGGGAGTCGCCTGCTGCTCCGCGCAGGCGGGACTGGGGGTGGCAGGCGGGGCCGTGCGTGGTCTCCATTTGCTCCTTCCTTCCTTGCACAGTGAACGGGCTCCAGGCTCGGACCTTCGGCGTCTGGACTCTGCTGTCGTCAGTGATCCGCTGCCTCTGCGCCATCGACATCCGCAACAGGACGTATGTAAAGCAGTGCCCGATTGGTTTGCTTACTAGTCACAGCCTGAGGAGCTAGCTTAGAGGGCAGCGCGGAGAAGGTGGGGAATCAAAAGCTTTTTCTGAACTTCCTATAGGGTTGACATCCTTCCCTTGAAAAAGCTCAAATAGCAGTGCAGGATTTGTGTGATAGCAGCTGCTCCCTTCTGCCTCCGTGGGGACAGTCTGCGTACTTGATTTCTGTTGTTAGCTCAAGCTAAGTAGATCTGAGAGCTTCTGTCACAAATTTCTGAGCTCCAGCTTGGAAAGCATTTTCTAATGGTGTTTCTGTTCTGTTGATGAAGCAGTTGCTAATGCTGTGGTCTGACTGATGCTCAATACTTTTTGTACTATGACAGCTCAGGTGAAGACTGTGGCAGGTTGATGCACCCCCTTCCAGTGGCCTTAACCATAGCCTTATTCCACATGCTCTTACTTGGGGAGGACAAGGTGCAGCTTGGTGCTGAGGTGGGAGGCAGGCCATTTCTCCCTTTGCTAACAGAAATGTTTCTGAGAGGGATTTCCAAGCAGGCTGACTCAGAGTCTGTGCTAGGCAAAGCCTTTATAGGAGATTCCTAGAACACACTCTTTTGTCACTGCTTTCCTCAGCCCCACAGCAGAAGTTACTGTTCATCTGGCAGCACATCCTTGGATTGCCTAGGCTTGTCTGAGATAGGGAGGTGCAGGGATTCAATTATGTGTTTTTTAGGGGTAGCGACAATGCCAAATACCATTAAGTCGGTTGTTCCTTTGCGGTATTTGATCTTGCGTCTCTTGGACCTGCTCCCTTTTATCAGCTGTGGGCCCTAGAGCATAGCAGAGCATAGGTGGGAAGATGTTGGGTGATGCCAAGTCCTGTCACCATAAGTTCTCTGCTCACCCAGTTCTCACCCTCTTTTCGTGGTTGCACATAGTTCTCACTTCACTAGTGCCTTATTCTTGCTCTCCTCTCTTCACCTGCCTTCAGGCCAGATAATGCCTGTGGCTTCCAATGCACCGTTGAACACTCTGCCCCATTCTCCCCTCAGCTGTTGCCCAGGGAGTTTTTGCACCTCACTAGGCAAGGGACTGAATGCCCTCTGTGCTGCCAGTGAGGGCAGAGCAGACAGCATGCAGGTTTGCCTCTTTTCCACTCAACCATACTCATGCCCATAGTATGATATAACAACCTGCTTTCTTCTGCTCTCCAACAGCCTTTATCACATCACGCTCTTTACCTTCTTTTTGGCCCTTGCTCACTTCCTCTCCGAGGTCTTCATTTACCGCACTGCAGCCTTGACAATTGGAGTTATGGCACCCCTCATGGTAGCAAGTAAGTATTGCTCTGTATTCTCCCCCCACAAACTCTCCTTGGACCTATGAACCCCCAGAAAAACTCCCCATGCAGCTACAGGCTAAGGGCAGGGAGGGAATGGTGGGAGAGAATGCCTCATCTCTTGTCCAGCATTTTCTACACAACTCATCCTTTATCTCCATCACAGGTTTTTCTATTATGGGGATGCTGATTGGGCTGCAGTACCTGGAGGTAGAAGCACTGTCACAAAACAAAAAGAAAAACTGAAGATGAAGGCTCTTTATAGGTCAGCATCATCTTCTGTCTTCACTGCCAGACTTCAGCTAAAGCTTGGCTGAACTTCTCCAGGACACCAGTCCCAGTGGTGGATCAGTGTTGGACTCTGTCAATCACTGTTCGTTACCAAGTCTTTTTTTCTTGTCCATGCAACATTACAACTGACTGATGTCAAAGATGCAAAGGAGTTTGTGTTGGGCTTGTGGGGGGCACTTGGTGACTGACTCCCTGGATAGAGGCAAAGTCTCAGGCATGCCCAGTGCACTAAGGACTTCTCTCCCAGTGTAACTGTAGGGAGAAGGTGCAGGGCTACCCAGGATTCACTGAACACTTTGGACCAGAAAGAGAGAATAGGTGCTATCCTTGGCACTGCTGTGTAACTTGCATGTGTGTGTTCGTCAGGGGCCATTTCTAATAAATGACAAAACTGCAGCACGCTATGTTTGTCTTTCTGCTACACAGAAGTGGGTAGAGAATCAGAGCCGACAGTGGCTTCTACTTTATGTTGCAGGATACATCATCTCTCTTTACAGAAAACCTACCTTTGCCTGACTCCTTTCCACAAAGTTCCATGTCTGACTGCTCACATCACACACATGAAGAGAGCTGTTGCAGCTCTCCCTTTCACAGCATGCTGGTGAAAGCAGATTTGAACTGTATGCATCTGTGAGCAAGGACTGAGCTACCTCTGTAGTGAACTCTAACTGTAGAAGATGGAGAAAACAGGAACAGGTTGCTTAGACCTAGACAAAATAATACCCAAAACAGTGTACTGCACACAGAAAGTGGGAAAGAACCAGCAGGAACTCCTAGCTGGGAAGACAATTCACATACAGAAGAAAGAGAGGAAAAACTCAGAAGGGAAGAAAAGAGCACAGCAGTAGCACTGGGCAGAAAGATGGTTTTTCCATTCTGCAAAACATTTCATGCCATTAAAAGAGCCACATGTAAATTGTTTAAAATATTTAATATGAATGTGTCAGGTTTAATTGTACACTTACGAATGTTTTCACATTAAAACTTCTATTTAAAATCATTCTAACCCCCCATCCTCAATCCCAAACTACCAAAGATAGGACTTTAATCATAGAATATGCTGAATTGGAAGGGACCTATCAGAATCAAGTCCAACACCTGGCCATGGGCAGGATACCCCAGGAATCACATCATATGCCTGATAGAATTGTCCAAACACTTCTTGAACTCAGGCAGGCTGTATCAAAATGCAATATATCAAAAGACTTATAATTTCACACACACAAAAAAAAATATTTTGTCAAAAATGGTATGTCACAGAGGAGTATTTTTAACTGTTTCACCTCAGTGCAGTTTTTGTCCCCTCCCTCAAATGATTAATGAATAACTGCATGATTTAAGCAGTACAAGGACACTTAATGTCTCCACTAGGGGTGAGATGCTGTAAAGGAAGGAGAAGTGATGTAAGGATCTGCATTTATGTTTAGAAAATACACAGCATACAGATGGGTAGTGTCTATAAGACACAAATGCTGGTAAGAGGGCAGCTTCCACATTGGAGCAAATCTGGATTCCCATCATATCCCTCTCTATGGCTGTGAAGAGCAACACAGCCTTGGCTGGTTTTCTCAAAATAACACTTCACAAAAGTTTTTATGTACTCTTGAAACATGCAAAAGGCACTTTTTTATTAAGATGGAAGACAGTCAAACTTGTGGTTTGACTCACTTCTGTTACTAATGTAGTGATGAGCTAGTCTTAGGTTGCAGAATTACTCCTAATATGTAGGGACATCAGGCTAACCCCAGTGAATTCTGAGCAGAGGTTTTTCTAAACTAAGAGTGCTTCATCTGGGAAAGCCAAATAACACAAAGAGAGCTGTCAGTGGCTGATGCATTGCTTTGCACTTGCTAGTGATGTACTGAGGCCTCCACCATCACCTGTGCAACAGAGGATCACAGGCACCAAGGCAGACCAATCCCTCTTCCCGAGAGCCAGCTGAAAGCTCTTGTAGGTCTACTCACAAAGTGTGGTCCAGCTGCTGCATTTCATGTCCCAGTTGGCCTGTGAGAGGAGACACAGCCACACACAACGTGCCACCCTCATGTGCTCAGGGCTAGCCTGGTACTGTGGCTTTTCTCAGCACATGTGCTTTTTCCAAGCATACATGGTGGGATGGGGTGGGACACAGTGGGTTTTCCCAACATTTTTTTCCCAAGCAGCAAAGTCTCCAAAACAGCAAGATGCAAAGGTATAACTGAAGAGAGCAGCCCCCTTTCTTGTTTTGTTCTTTCATTCTCCACAAGCAGTTCACTGGGCTCCTGTCCTGATGCTTCCTCCCATTTATGGGGCACATGTCACAGGAGGGTGGTGCAGGTAGCAAAGATGGGCATGAGGGGGGCTGCATCTCCCAGCTCTGCCACCCCTCCATTTCACAGCCTTGATTCCTCAAGAACTATGGGATTAGTGTAAGCTTCTGGCAACACTTTCTGCAAGTCAGACAGAAAAAACAGTATGGTTAGGATCCTGGGTGGCCAGACCCAGGTTTCAGAGGCATCAGCTGGCCAGAGCCTGCCTAATTTTTAACTCCCCGCTAGTATGCAGAAATCCCCAAAGAAGAATCACCATCCTCAGAGAGTGCAGCTGGTTCCCTTTTCCTTCTCCAGACACTTTGACTGCCCAAACAAGGATCACTGGACCAGCAGGGCAGTGCAAGGGTCCCAATTCCATTAGGCTACTTGCTTGTAGTCATCAAAGCACTGCTAATACACTGTGAAGCTGATACCTCCAATGGCACCAGCCCCACAGCCAGCTCACCAACAACACTGTGACACAAGCTCAGCCTCAAAGCAGTGAATTGCAGGGCTAGTTCCCTGGGCAAGGGAAGGCATTGGGAACTCCTTCATGCCATGAGGAAGCACAGTGTCTGTGCAAACACCAGAGAGAACCGGCATCCTGCGCATCCTCAGGAGGCTCAGCACAACACAACAACTCTGTGTCCTTCCTCTGGCATGTCTGAGGCCTCAGCTCCCAGACACATTGCTGGTTTTGCTCATCTTCAAGTCTTTTCGTCCCCACTCACACTGCCCATTCAGGACTGGTACCATCTGTCCTGCTTCTTCCCTATCCCCAGCTTGGATTTATGGGCTGGGATAATTCCACAGAGTTATGCCTTCTTCGAAGTTCCTTACTTGTATCTTAGAGAGCAAACATAAACAGGTTTTTTTTCCTCCATGAATCCTGTAGAAGAACTAGCCTAAAGAACTTAACCCTAACCTTAAGATGGAGGGAGCTGTAGAGTTATTTCCCAGAGGAAAAGCAAGGAAAACAGAGGCTGCTGCCCAATTACCACCACTTTCGCAATTCCAGTTCATCCTTCCTGGCTGGAGCTTGATTAGCTCTTCTGAGCCTTTCCTGGGGTATGTTAGGATTAAACCTGAGACTTCTCCCAGGGGATTTCTGATACCTCTCCAAGTTCTGATTCTGCCCAGCTGTCACCAATTCAGAAGACAGCATGCAGACTTGTAAGGGTGAATGTGGAGTTTCATGCAGCCTGGGCTCTGAGTTTACTCACTGTGGGGTAAGACTGACATCTGAGGCAGAAGTCAGAGGTGCATGAGAAAGAGGATCACATACCCAGTGCAGTTCAAGAGAAGTCCAGGCAGCATGGAAGCAAGACATATGAAAGAGTTTCACTTTTAGTAGGCTCTTACACAAACTGCAGGTGAAAAGGTCAGCAGCAATATCCCAAAGCAAAGGAGTGAGATCAGGAAAACTTCAAAGATGTCTGGAAGTGAAAGCTGGGAAGCAAAAGCCAGGAAGTGCAAAGAGGTAATTTCTACAAGGAGGAGGGGTAGGGGAATGTATGCAGTAATGCCACACGTAGGAATAAGGCAAAAACTGCATTTAGACTTGGGAAACTTGACTAGAATGCACTATGAAAGCACTTTAGCAACTCTAAACAGGCTCCCCAAGAACCTCTGGTGTCTGAGCACCACTCACCTGCTGTGGAGCTACAGGAGCAGAGTTTTAGGAGATCAGCCAGTTTGCAAGGCTCCACCACCTTAGGAAAGCAAGGCTGCTCTCACAGCTGGCAGTCACAGTACTGGAAAAGGGCATAGAGATGTCCTGCCTATGGCTTTGGGACAGATGGAAAAGGCTATTTGCCACACAGAAAAGAAGAAAGGGAGAAGGGAAGTCTGGAAAGCAGAGGATGGGTGCACATTGTTTGTGCCTGCTACACAAAATTCCATTTTTTTATTGGCACTACTTCACTAGAGACTAAGCATGGTACTGCTTCCAAGGGGATCCAGTAAGCTACTAAGGGGGGATGCTTGTCCTAATGCCCTAAGCCACCCTCTAAATCACACTAACTTTGGAAGGAAAAGCAACGTGCTTTTGGGTGTTTCACTGCAACCCATCAGATGAATCTTTGCATCCAGGCAAACATACAACCAGCAAAAAAGGTACTTGGCACTGATCGAGTCCTGACTTATCCTCTGTTATCAATAACATGTTTCTCATACACACAAAAATCAATTTATCTACCCTATTAGATGGGCAGACAGGAGTCTCAAGTGCCCTGAACACACATAAATCAAATTTGCAAGTTTCAAAGAGGCCTAGCAAACCCCAGTCTGAACAAAAAGACAGTCCTGCCATTTTAGAATCCTGCACTCTAAATGATAGCTGCTTTCCTAAAAGCTCTCAAAGCTTAAAAGTATTTCCAAACATAGCCTAAGACTTCTGTCGAACAATTCAATCCTAAATCAAAAGAAACCAAAGCTTAAAAGTATTTCCAAGCAAACATAACCTGAGACTTGAACAATTCAATCCTAAATCAAAACAACCTGTGTCAGATCAGTAAAGGTGCTTTTTCAAAATGCAAAGAAACAATGACAGGTTTTCATGGATGCTGGAAACCAGAAGGAAATGAGCCCAGGCAGTACACAGTATATTCTTGAGTATAATGTGTTTGCTGAGTCAACTGACACTACTATGAAACTTTAAGGCACAAGTTGGAATCGCTTCAGATATACTTACAACAAAGGGAGCACATAAAGAGTCTCATTATCATGTAAAATGGGCACTTGATTCAAATGTCCTGATATTGGAAAGCTAACCCAGATGGAGCTCTGGGAACTGAGGTAGACAGAAGTGCAAGGGTTTTTGGGACCGCATTACAGTTTTATTAATAGAGGACAAGGAGTACACAATGCCATTAGGCTAATTTAATCTACTAACTGCAACATCTGTTTAATTATAACCATTAGCAGATGAGAGCACTGATAGAAGACAACCTGCTACATAGCCAATGATACAGTGCTTCAGTGGGAAGTGTGAGGACTGCACAACTCTGCATCAGCTCTGCATGTTCTGGAAGCTCACAACTGACTCTGAGTGTCACTCTTCTCCTTGCAACAACCACAGATTCACAGAATTGTTTAGGCTGGAAAAGACCTTAAGATCATCAATTCCAACTATTAACCCAGCACTGCCAAATCCACCACTAAACTGTGCCTCCTAAGTGCCACATCTACATGTCTTATAAATACCCCCAGGGATGGTGATGCAACTTCCTCCCTGGGCAGCCTGTTCCAATGCTTGACAATTTTTTCAGTGAAGAAATTTTTCATAATATCCAATCTAAACTTCATATGGTGCAAACTGAGGTTGTTTCCTCTTGTCCTGTCACCTGTAAGTTGGGAGAAGAGGCCAATCTCCACCTTGCTACAACCTCCTTTCATGTAGTTGTAGAGTGCAAAAAGGTCTCCCTTGAGCCTCCTTTTCTCCAGGCTAAACATCTGCAGCTCCCTCAGCTGCTCCTCATAAGACTTGTGCTCCTGACCCTTCACCAGCTTCTGGACATGCTCCAGCACCTCAGTCTGTCTTGTCTGAACACAGTACAAGAGGTGCAGCCTCACTGAGTGTAGGGCGATGATCCTTTCCCTAGTCCTGCTGGCCACACTATTTCTGACACAAGCCTGGATGCCACTGGCTTTCTTGGCCACCTGGGCACACTGCTGGCTCATGTTCAGCAGCAGTCGACCAAGAGCCCCAGGTCCTTTTCCAACAGGCAAATTTCCAACCACTCTTCCCCAAGACTGCTGCATGAGGTTGTTGTGACCTTAGTGCAGGACTCAACACTTTATCTTGCTGAATCTCATGCAGTCGACCTCAGCCCATGGATCCAACCTGTACAGATTCCTCTGCAGAGCCTTCCTACCCTCCAGAAGATCAACACTCCTGCCCAGCTTGGTGTTGTCTGCAAACTGAGGGTACACTTGATCTCCTTGTCAAGTTCATTGATAAAGATATTAAAAAGGGCTGGCCCCAGTACTGAGCCTTGGGGAACATCACTAGTGACTGGGTGCCAGCTGGATGTAACTCCATCCACCACCACTCTTTGGGCTCAGCCATCCAGTCAGATTTCTACCCAGAAAACATTGTACCTGCCTAAGGCATGAGCAGCCAGTTTCTCCAGGAAAATGCTGCTGGAGACTGTGTCAAAGCCTTTACTAAATCCAGGTAGACTACCTTCACAGCCTTCCCCTCATTCTCTAAGTGCGTTGCCCTGTCATAGAAGGAGATCAGGTTAGTCAAGCAGGATCTGCCTTTCCTTGGGACTTGTTAGGACCTCACTGCTGCACAGCTGAAAAATCAGTAATGGATAATAATCTGAGGGTTGTACCAGGGGAGGAAGCTTTCTCTTCACATCTTTAACCTGGGCCTCAGGAAAGCAGCCAGCTTCCCCAAGAAGTAGGTGCAGTCTGCATATTGGGCCTTCTGTTCAGAAGGGAATCTCCATTGAAGATGACCAGTCTTTATGGAAGCAGTTTTGACACAGGGCATCAATACCTGAGCCTAATACTTGAGCTTTGCTTGCAGTGTCTGTTTGGCAACTGACATGTTAGTGATAACACTGGTAACTGCACCAAGTTAAGTCTGCTGACAAAGGCGATGACATAAACTTCAGCCATCAAAAAAGTTCCAGTATGCCCCAACTGGGTTTGCCCAGCTCATGCAGCTACAGCTCCTCAACTACTTGGTCCCAAATCAACACCACATGTGCACCCTGCTAAAACTGCCAGACTGCAGCATGGAGACAGCTTCAGAAGCACTCCACCTAGAGAAGAATTTTTCCCTGCACATAGGACTCTTACTCACACTTCCATCAAAGCATAGCAGCTTCATGGTCCCTGTCTTAGCAGGATTAAGTCTGGATTTCCCAATTAATTCACTCTGGTTTTGCCTGTTAGTCCTGTTGGCTGTGGCACTAAGTAATACACACACTCTACAAACACCTTGAAAAGCAAAGGGTAGCATGGTTAACTTGGCAGACCAGCCAGTCATGTGAAGCAGAGGACAGTGAGTAATAAAGCACACCACCCCAAGCAACAGCTGAGCAAATGCCAAGTGCCACTGAGATTCACAGACCAGCAAGCACAGAGCTTTAAAATTTTCGGGCATTCTTATATCAAATGGCACCAAACCAATGACTCTGTTATGGCTAGATGTTTATAAACTTCCTTCTTGTTGGCCATGCACCCTGGCTGTGATCAAAGCCCACTCTTTACAGGGTTCCGGATATTGCCTCCAGCCAAGAAACTGGACTGTAAAAGTAATGTCAAAGAGTCTCCAAATGTTTGTACCTCCTCTCCCCAAGAACTGATCGACAATTTAGTTCTCCATTTGATCCAGCACCAGGCTTTGCCTTGCTGCACCTATTTGAATCTCTGTGACTATATGACACGAATCTGGTGGGATCTGCACCTTGTTGTTGGATGCTGTCTTGTCTTTCCTCTCAGGCGAGTACCTGAGAAGGCCAGAAAGATTCTTGGTACTCTATGGCCATTGCTGTCACCCCAGAAGCGCCATTGGCTTGGTGCCTGTCCACCCCCTGAGTGTTCAGAGAAGTAGATTAGTGCAATTCTCATACCTTGCTATATAAGCTAGTGAGCAGGAGTGGGAATTGATGGGTTACAGTTACAAGCTACAGTCCCATAATCCATGATCTGATTGCTGCCTTGGAGTCTCTGTAACAACAGTCACAAGTCACCATTCCTGAAAATATGAAGGCAAGTAGGGAAGGAAATGAAAGTGGGGCGAAATAAGAAAGAGAAACAGGGAAAGGAAGAACCAGTAAAATCACCCAAGCATGTGAGGCAGCTGTGCCACACAGAAAAGCTCCAATACCTTACTCCATCAGAACTCTCCACAACAGCAGCACACAATGCCCAAGCCCAGCTGGCTGATCCCTGGCTGAGCCATCCATTTAAGTGCCAAACATGAGATTTAGCCTACCTTCAGTAGGTTGAGCACCTGCGGTTGGTTGTTAAGCTTGAAAAGTAGCCAGGTGAGCTCAGCCATGTGGGGGCCACATTTGGGACTGTGGAGGGTGTCCATCATAACTTCCTCAAAACCTGACTCTTGGGGGAAGGAGTCTTGACTGACTGAGACCTGTTACCTCACACACATCTCTCTGGTTCTTACTACTGTCAGTTCTGGAGGCTTTTAGGATTATAAAAATGACACCTGTGCCACCTTTGCTCTGGTCTTAATGCTCTTCCCCCTTGAGCAGCAAGTTCTTACAGTAGTATTTAGACTGAAAGATTTATACTAAAAATGGCTTAAGCAAAAATGTACAATTCGTCTGGTGAGAGAAATGTCTGACAAACAGAAAGGACCTTAGTACTAGTATGCATCACCTTCACTGCCAAAAGACCTTGAGTACTTTCCTGGGCCTTCCACATACATGTTATGAATTAACTCACTATGCCACCAGTACCTCTCATTACAGCCCTGCTGCCTTAGGGCTTGCAGAGGATGGTTTGGCCTTACAATTCATCTTATGCCTTTGATTTCAGAACAGTTAATGGAAGGATACAAGCAAATGGGTGTGTATCAAAACAGACTGGTCTTTACTCCAGCTCAGTTTAGCTAAGTGTGTTGCAGTTAGCTGCATTCACACTATGGAGAGCAGTTGTCTTCTAGCTTGGTCCTGTAGACCATGATGCTCACCACTGCTAAAATCAACCAAAGTTGTAAGACTCAGAGCAGAAAAAGAAGGAGAAATAATGTTTAAGTTATTACAGTGGAGTGGGAGGGGGGCTTGTGGTGACATGGGGGGTGGGGGGGAAGGGGAAGGTTAGGGTGAGTAGTGGGTTTTTCTGGGGGTTGGGGGGTTTAGGATGAGCAGGGGACGTGGGAGGTATCCGAGCCCCAGGTGCATGCGGACACCCCTTACATGTGTGCCTGCCCCGCCCAGGGGTATGTCGGGATCACTTCTGTTCCAGCATTGTTGCAGTGAGGGTGGGATGTGATGGGCTTGGCTTGCCTATGTCTTCTGCCCAGGAATGGTTTTTTTTGGGATTATAGCATCTTGAAAGGGTGTTTAGGGCAAGGAAATGTCCCTGCGTTAGAGTGTAGGAGGCTGTGGGGGAAAAGTAAGGCGGGAAGGGCTTGTCCAAACTATTTCAGTGGGAAGAGGCCTGTATGCCCTTATGAGGTTGCGAGCTGTGCTGGTGGTGGTATTTGCCTCCGGTAGGGTCTCCCATGCCAGACAGGTCAAAACTGAAGGGTCAGATAAAGTGTGTCCATGGGCAGGATGGGCTCACTAGCCTTCTAGCAGTCATCCCAGGAGAAGGACAACTCTAATTTCAAACCCGGGTAGATGGAGCTCAATTAGCCCTGTAAGGCCATCCATCCAAGAGAAGGATACTCTAAATTCAAACCTACATCCTAAAGATCTCGCTGTCACCATCCAAGCTTGCTAGGCCCTGGCAGATGAACGTCAGGAGTAAAGGGTGGGACCAGTTCTGCACAAGCTGTGCCTCACCTAAAAAATCCACTGCGCAAGCTTGAAGGTTACAGTGGGGGAGAGGGGACTCCTATATTGAAATTGGATAAGTTGTACAGCCTTTTTTCATCCAACTAGTGTAGAATTATATGTACAAGAACTACTCAAGGTAGCATCAACTCCCTTATCCTATCCTCTCAGATAGTTCATTAAAAATAAAACCAAAATAAATTTTAAAAATCATGTATTTTGTAATTGAAAATCCTCCTTCCTGAGCAACTGGTCAGAGAAGACCTGTTTCTTGGACTTTCTGGTCTTTCTCCAGACTGGACTGGTTCGATTCTCTGGATGAGGGCAGCACTGTCTTCTGAACAGAGCTGACTCCAGCCAGCAGAGAACTGAGATTTACACACTTTGCTAGTCATGGTCACTCACGGCTTCCTGAACATTGAGTGGATATCTCTGCTAATGTCATAGAAAAGGAGCCCAGAGCAATAAGGAAAATAGCCTCAACCAACCAGTCCCCTCCCTTTCCCTGCAGGAAGAGCTTCTAGAAGTATCCGTGCAATTAGTTCACTAGAGGTCCCCTCCCACATGCAAACAGCTGCATTTATTGCACAGCATGTCACAGGGACATCATAGCTGAGTTCTGGTGTGCAGATAAAAACTAGTAGCTTTGTCCTCAGCACTCTGCAAAGTATGAGGAGCCAGGCTGCTCAAGCCCTCATTCGGGCTTTGTAATCCAGCTTCCTCCAGTCACATATACTGAACCCCACTTGGCAGCTCATGGCAAGGAATAAGAAGAATAACTCTAGGTGCCTAGAATTATTTACTCAGCTCTAAAAAAGGGCAAAGCACTGAAGGGCTCAACACATTTTCAGGGGAGAGAAGTGAGTAGAGCAATGCTCTACATCTGGCCCTAGCCAATACAAAGATGTGTGAAGCCCTGCAGACTCACAGAGAACCAGAGCCTACAGATTCTGCATGACAGTGAGCAAAAACAGGCCTCAGCAGCTGGCAGAGCTGCAATTACATCCACCTGTCTGAAAATGCCAACAAGGAGCTTCCCCACAAGCCAGACCCTTTCCTAGAAAGGAGAGAGGTTGCGTGTTGTCCTGACCTAGTAACAGGGGCACGGCAAGGGTCGAAGGGGGGTTTACTCACTGTCTGTTCATTTTCCAAATTGGCCTGCTGTCTTCGAAGATCAGCCTTAATGAATGCTGGAAGAGAGGGAGGAAGAGAGACATAAGGGCAGTTAAGTCACCATGCAGAGACCAAATCAATTTTCCCAGGATTCAAAGGAGCAGCAGAAGCCCCTTCTGTTATGTTACGGGGAGCAAGGGACCATGTTACAGTGAGCAAGGAAAACCATTCTCCTGAATGAGGCTGAGAGCACTTCTGAAACAAGCAGGATACAGATTCCTTACTGCAGCATGCAGAAGGTGCAATCTTGAAACCCTACCAGCAGCCAGAGCAAGAAGCCTTGGATCTTCTTTGTAACACAGACCAAATGTTTAAAGAAGAACAACAGCATTACTACAGGACTGCTATATGGGTTCTGCCCTTTCCTGCAGACACCACGGCACACAAAAGCCCTTCAACTCATATGCCAAGCCCAAGGGGAAAAGTCAAAGCAGAAGAACACTGAAAATTTTAATTACCTGTCATAACGGTCCCCAGGAACAGGAAGGAACAAAGAAAGAGGTTTCCTGCCTTCGTTCCAAAGTGATCCATGATTTGCCCTTGGCCAATGGTGAAGGCAATACCAAAAATCTACAAACAAACAAAGCCAGTGTCGAGCTGTACCATTATTATAAAGCAGCCCAAACAGCTTCCCAGCTTTACCAAAGTATCAGAGCATACAGGCCAGCCAAATCGTTGCCCTAGTGAGGCTAAAGTTTGGTTATAAACACATCCAGAGGCACCTCCTTGCAGCTGATGGGATGAAAAATGACCCTTAAGACTGGAATCCCACCTCTCACTGGAGAAGAGCCAGGTCCTAGGCTGTTAGGAGCAATGTTGGAAAAGGCAAGGGTGACTGGCATCCTGATGGATTTTCTTAAACAGAAACAGAATGTTTCTGTTTGCCACTAGAAAAATACTATGAGGAACTTAAATCAAAAGGCCTGGTTTTGGGGTGCTTAGACCTACAGCACATTACACTAAAAATGGACAAGAAATAGAAGTCAAGGCTTGGAACTACAATTTAATCTCTGCCTAAAAAGGGGCAAGCAAAGGGAAGACAACACACCTACCTGTGCTGAGACATTAAGGAGACCCGATGATGTTCCTTCTGATTCTGGGTATGTCAACTCTGCAGCAAACTCAAAGCCCAGGGGAAGGTATCCTGTCATGAAAAAACTGTAAAGAAGCACATAGAAAGGAAGACTTAGCAACTGTCAGAAGGAAGACTGAAGAGGCAGAGTACGGCCCAGAGCTCTAAGGTGCATCACCCCCAGCACGGTCAAACAGCCACTTCGGCCAACATGCTTTTCATTCTTGTCCCTTGGTCATCTACTGGGCTGCAGTATCCCTGGCTTTCCAAATGTAGCCATGCACATGCTACGTCTCTCCCCAGTCCCTCACACACAAGCTTGGCCTCCCTGCTCATCCTCTAATGTGTCGAGGAAAGCAGCTTGCACATGAACTTACCCCAGCATGCCAGCAGTCACAAAGACCACCCAGAGATGGCCTAGGCTCAGAGTGAAGGTGTAGATTATCATTCCCACCAGAGACATGATATAGACGACTAGTGTTGTCTGTCTGCAAGAAAAAACAATCAGATTTTTATTTAATCCAGTCCTCCTTTTTACCCACAAATCTTGATAGAGTTTGTAGCACATGGTTAAAAAAAAATTTAAAAGAAGTTGTACAGCTCTCTTGCCACTCCTACCAGAGACAGAGGTACTGGACTGACAGAGAGCATGGAAGGACCTGTGTACACAGCAGAGCAGAAGAAGGAAAATCCTACCATGGGCTGACAGGTGCCTCATCATGTACTGTACATGCCACTTGACAGGGAGAACAAAAGCCAAATAAAAGAAATCACTAATCTTTCATGGGCACCCCTTGTACTACAACCAGTTAAACATGCAGGAGCTAAGGAGATGGAGCACACTCAAGCAGGAAAAGCAAAGGAAAGAGGTGTCAACACTGCTACAGTCTTATGGGCATGTAATTTTTAGTGCTGTCCAAAACAGCTTCATTGCTGCTCCTTTCTGTTGTTTAAACTGCCTGCTGTATTTGGAGGGTGACGTGCAAGCCAGGTTGCCCTCACAGCCTCACCCTGGAGCCATGGGATAGTGCTAGTTCCACAGCCAACCGCATCTGAGCCACAAGCTCTTGTCCCTGTGCAGAGGAGACAAAGAGACCTTGTGCTCAGGAAGCATGCCAGGCAGATCCTGGGAACAGCCAAACCTGCAGCCAGGCCACGCGAGGATCATCAGTGGACTCAGTACTGTGAGACACATACAGCAGTCCAGGCCAGCCTTACAAGATCCAAAACGTTTAGCAATTGTCCTCCCTGACTAGACACCAAGGAAACCCTTACCACATCAAAAAGACCAAGGCTCTTTCTGTTACAAGAAGCAGCTAGTAGCTCTTCAGAGTACATAGTTTTTAGGAGGGAAAGGAGAATCCCTTACCTGACTGAAATTCCACCAGGATTTTGATAGTCGAACAGTTATCAGAGTTAATAAATCCTTTCTGCCATTGTCTTTTAGGAAGAAGTGAAAGGTATAACCATGAGCTGCTTGTGTACTTTCTACCAAATTTTAGTCTTAATCCATCAAAGAATGTGTTTTATACCAGTTCCTAGAATTCTACTGAAGAAACTAAAACTCAAACTATTTTCACTTTTCCTTTTTAATGCAAATGACCACTGCCAAAAACTCAACTCCAAGTGGGCAGCCAGTATTATAAAATGTGTAATAAAATGTTTCCAGTACACTAGATTACTAGAGATAAATCCAGACTAATCTAGCTAAGGTTCTGTTCTCCCTGACTGCTGCAATGACTGCAGTCAGTGGGGTCATACTCATATGTCAATTCTTACCCAAATACAGACTTTAGAAGCTAATTTCAGGCTTCAGCTATTGATCCATCCTTACAAAGGTTCACCAGACACATTTATTGTATTGAAAGACTAAACATTTTGCTGTGACAAGTAATTTTGTTGTGTACCAAAGGAGTAGTTAAATCCCTTAACCTCCAGAATATGTTCTTTCCAATGTTGTCACAGAGGAAAAAAGTAATCTGTGAAGGTAGCATAAAGGGATGGCTTACTTCTGTTATAATTCACTGCAGAGAGCTGCTACATGGCTGGCACACAGCCTGGAGGCTGCAGAAGAAGAGCTAAAAGATTGGCTGGGCAATTAGAGAGCAGCCCCAGAAAGTCAAAGAGATACAATAAAAGCCTTTTTCTGCTCAATACAGGTTCCTCAGATATGCCCCATGAGTTCTTAAGTCTCCCAAGCCTTAACAAGCAGCCATGGAGAAAAGAGCTGATTAGGAAAGGACCTCAAAGCTAGAAGTAGAGCTCTGTGCTTGGGCTACCCAGACCAAGCTTCAACTGGGTGCTCCTTCCATAAACAGGAGTCTCCAAACTACATAGCAGTAGTAAAAGACACAGCAGTGCTAAAATACTGTGCAGGTTTCCAAGAGGTGGCTGTGGCCCTAAGAAGTTTAGTCGCTGCCAGCAGTGGCACTCAGCTGGATTTTGTTGGCTTTTTTTTTCCCCCAGCCCATTTTTGGCTCAGTGGAGAGGTCTTAGGAGTCACACAAAATCTCAGTCAGTTTCCTAAGCTTATGATTTGAGTATTCCTCGTGATTTGTATCTGATTCTGTCGTGACAGTTGCCAAAAGTTGCACTTTGCCCCTCATCTCCAAGTAAAGGTGATGAACAAGATAGTGACCAGATGTGGTTGGGACTTTGTTTCACATTGATGCTATGTCATTAGTCAGGGTGCAAGAAAGAAGTTCCCAGAACATGCAGTGCACCACTGAGAACTAGAGCAGGCAGGCTCACAGAAGCAGACAGCTCTTGAAAGTGTTCTCCACTGAAACTGCAGAAGTAAACGGGGGGCACAACAGGGCAAACTGATCTTGCCATGGGTACCTCATCTAATGCACTTTAGCTGGATCTAGGGGACTAGAGTTTTCCTCACTGACCTCCCTAAATCATTAGGCTGCAGAAGGATAAAATGTATCAACAGACCCTTGTGAAAAAATAAGACTGCAGGCTTAAGTGCTGTGGGAATCACAGACCAGGAAGTGCCCCGGGGCCACTCACCTGAGCCCTGCCTGCTCACCACAGTCCCCCACGGGAGCTGAACAGACAGCCCTGGAAGCAACTCCTGCTGCAGGAAACAGCCTTAAGCACACAAGCAGACTTGTGCTAGACTAGACTTTAGCAAGACCTTGCTCCCCCGAGCACACCACTGATGACAAAAAAAGGAGATTTAGTACTCAACAGTCCAAGCTAGACCCAAAAATTTTAAGAGGGTTTAACTAAAATACTGGTAGACACTGGTGCATAGGAAAACAAAGAAACGGCTGGGGAAAGACAGTGAGGCAGGGTGTTACTCAGGAAGTGGCCTTTGTCACCGCATTTGCCTGAAGACAAGAATGCTCTGTGGCCCTGGGGGCACTAGGACATGGAAAGAATGCCCAGTTTAGCTTAATAAGCCTCTTATCATAGCCATAAATCTTACGAGAGGGAGAAAAGCACAAAGGAGAAGCAGATTCACAGAGGACATTGGCACTGCAATCTGGTGTTTTTAGCAACCTGTTCCCATGATGGCTTTATAGGGACTCATTATCATTGCCTGGAAAACTGACAGTCTACTTACCAGGCTGCCTAGTGCAGTGTGTATAAGTTAGGAAGTTAGGCATCCTTCTACATCACCTTAGGAAAGCTGGAGTTAACCCAACTCTGTGCTCTGGAGTTTGGGAATGAAGCCCCATGCACCCATGTGGAAACATTGCCCAAAGGCACTGCTGCCAAGTCTCAGTGGCATAGTCAGAGGAAGATCTGTGAAGGAGCCAACATGCTTGTCACTTAAATTAACCTAACCTGCCCTGACACTCATCTGCCCTCCCACTCACATTCCCTACCCTTCTGAAGAGGCAAATTAAAGAGCTCACGCAAGGGACTGTGAGAAAAGAGAGACTTCGGAAGAAAAAAGCCAGAGAGGGCCAGCATGAGCAGGGAACAGGACTGAAATGAAGAACACAACTCCTGCTGTTCAGTCAACTCCAGAGGAAGCCTCAGAAAAAGGAACAGGCATGGCCCAGCCCAGCCTTGTCTCAGAAGGTCATTTAGACAAGGAAAGCCAAAGTTACAGGACCAGACTGCAGCTGTGAAAACACGAGTCAAGCAACATCTGAAGCAACAAATGAACAAGTGGGGGAGGGAGGGGGTAGGGGCACAGCCATGTGCAACAGTTTTAGCTGCTCACTGGGATGTCGTGTGCAGCTCCAGAAAGCTCTGCTGTAGA
This sequence comes from Pyrocephalus nanus, assembly GCA_038380795.1. NCBI lineage: Eukaryota > Metazoa > Chordata > Aves > Passeriformes > Tyrannidae > Pyrocephalus > Pyrocephalus nanus. Next base: position 40,455,076 of record CM076265.1, on the reverse strand, counting down.
CTGGGATGACAGATGTCCTCCACAGGCTTTGCCATGAGGACAGCACATTACAGGCTGTGCAAGACCCTGAACAAAGGCCTTGTCCCTATGCTCCCAGAAGAATCCCATTGCTGAAGCCACTGAGGTGTCAGATGCCAGAGAAGAGATTAATTGGAGAAGGCTGGTTTCGTTTTCACCACCCCCTCATCCTTTGACACTTGGTTTTATGCCACTTTCTTCCTATATAAAGGTCATAAAAAAGGATAGCCTTGGTAAATTGTTTACATAAAATATATGGAAGGACAGGGCGAAGACATAAGCACAACATAAGGACTAACCTGGGAAAGGGCTACAACAAGATGGCCCAAATTTCTGGTCAGTCTAGGCTGAGAGAGATCATCCACCCTTCAGTGTAAGAGATCCAAGCGCCTCATTCTCCATCATCCAAGTCTTTCCTCCTCCTCAAAATTTTAATGCACTTTGGACCTGTACAGACCTAAGTTCAAAACTTGGGGTCCTCTGCCTAGTCAGTGGAGAGAGATGGATATTTCTGATGTCTTGACTTACAGAGATGCAGCAATGAAAGCGGAGAGTGCTGACTGCAACCAGCTGGATGTGAGGCCATGGGAACACTGCACTTGAAACCAAAGCATGGCCAAAGAGCAGCGATGATTAATTCAGTCCCCTAATACCTCATTCCGAGCCAGACTCCCCTACAAATAGCAATACACCCAGCAGTCTCCAGGTGTCACAACTCCATCCCTCCTCTGAGATAGGAACCTGAAGGATGCACATGGAGCCCCATTTAACTTTATGTCAAAACTTTAAAAGTCTTTTCCTAAATGATTCAATGATTCTAAAATGTGTTGTTTTGAAGAGCTGGGCTGCTCTCAACAAGCCACATCACCAGAGACAACCCTAGTTCTGGCACTGCTTGCTCATCACTATGTAACTCATGCATTTATTTTTATTGACCAAATTTGTGCCTGCTAATTCCAAAAGCAAGAATGGAGTAGGGGCTGCTGCAGGGATTTGCCTGCCAAATAAGAGCAAGAATGAAAGGCCATTTGGTGCTCGAGCATGACAGATGGAGAAAGCCTGACTTAGCACAGCTTCACCCTTTCAAGGAACTGCTGATGGTACAGTAAAGATCAAACACACATGTAAAGCTCTGCAATTCCTTCTGTTATTAACCTTCCTCTGCTCCCCTCGATCACAGCTGGATCCCATTCATTTGCTTCCCTCTCTCTCCAAGCTGACTAAAAAAAGGACTTGATATCTCTCCTTCCTGATTTTCATGTGCTTACCACTTCATTCTTGACACTATCTCAGCAACGGAGGGAAGGGGGAGGGTACCTACCTAGAACATCTGGCATCTTGACAGTTTTTTTAAATAGATGTTTAAATGGGGCTAAGTAAAGACTCTGTAGCACTCTGAAAAAAAAAAAAGTGCTAGTTTCACAGAATTCCATTTCGTGGTCTGCAATGGAGAACAAATTCTTAGCAGTGTTTTTCCTCACCTAAGGCTAAATCTATCCCCAGATAGTCCCTGGGGTCTGTAGGATAAATTCTATGGATGGCATAGTCCTATTTTTCTGCACTGTCAGCCAGCTCTGCCTACTTACGTGGTCCCTCCATGGAAGCAGGGGACGTGGAACAAAAACACAGGATTTGTGGTTTTTTCCCCTCTCCCATTCTGCCAGATTTCAAGTCCCAGCTTTGCCTGGTGAGCAAAAAAGCTCTTCAAACTTCTGTGCCGCAACCTAGCCTCACTTATGGAGAATCAGGAAGATCATCCAGTCTAGCAGTCCCAATTGAGGCTACCTTACCACTAGCCCTGGGCTGAAAAGAGACACAAGTTACATTGAACGGTTAGCTAGTGCAGTTCTAAGAGTTCTAACAGTTGTGTTTCTATTTCCCAGGACTGCCAAATGAGAACTCAGTGCCACACAACCATCTAGAAACAGCAACAAACGACCTGCCAGTCTCTGTATTAGTCATCTAGTCCTCTTTCCTATCACCCCGGAGTCCTCATCTACAATTCTTTCTTATTAGAGAAGCCAATTTTCTCTCTATTTTTGATCCCTGTACTTTACAGCTAGGGCCAGAGGCCACTTCAGAAGTTGCAAGCCCACAGCTAGCCAGATTAATCTAAGCTGTCTACCATGAGAATATGCCTTTCTGGCCCAAGATACCAGGTAGGATAATGGCAGTAGGACTCACCCGGATGAAAAGCTGCTGCAAAGAAAAGAACCCCAAAACTGCCTTCAACTCATCACCAGCACATCACCAGTAAAGCCCTGTCTCACCAACCTGCTCAGACAACAGGTTATAGCACAGTTCTCAAAGCCAGCAGGGAAACCAAAAAGCTGATTACAGGGACCCCAGTGTAAGACACGGGAGGCTCTCTACATCCCCCATCAGTGTAGTCCCATTGGCTACAGAGGTCTGTCAATGACATTGGAGTGCCTGAGGACTGGGAGCTGCAGGATAAGCGAAGACTTAACCGTCCCTTTGCAGGTGGCAGGGTATGATGGCCAGACCTGCCTTCCCAACCTGCCAGGCAGTAAACCCAGAATAATCCACCAGCAATCCCAATAACCCTTAGCCTGCCCTAAATACAGCAACGCACTCTCACACAATGCCTCTGGGCACTGGATTCAATGTGCCTTTTATTAAGCTGGACAAAGATTCACAGAAGCTGGTTTGTAAAGGCTGAGAAATGGTCTGGTACTGTCTTGATTCTGCTTGTGCCAAGAATTCTCTCATCCCTGACAAAGCAGCTTCTGGGCCACCTCATCCTCTCCCTATGCCTGCCTAGGGCCACTGGAACCAGAACTCGTATGGGCCCAGTAGAGACTAATACACAGCTCCAAACTTCACTTTAGACTAACTGGATCTTGAAGAACCATATTTTTCCCTACAAATCCTCCCACTGATTGAGCCCCCAGACTCACATAGTATGGGGGAAGAGCACAGTCACCAGGGACACAGAGGCAAACAAGGGACTTACTTGTAGGTTTTGGTTCTGTCCAACCAGATGCCGGAGATCAGAGCCCCAACCATCCCCGACAGTACAATGGTGAGTCCAATCCTGCCAGCATTCACCTCCTCCCCCTGTGGTGAGACACACACACACACTCACACAAATGCAGGTGCTAAGTCATAGCCGACAAAAATCAAAGTGCAGAAAATCCAGAGAGGCAGAGACACCAAAGTTAGCCTCCATACATGTTTTCTGCTGGTTATACACTAACTGGAACTAGCCTTTGCAAGAACACTTTTGGGCCCACTATGAGCCACTTGCATTCTGGTCCAGTAAGAAAAGTGGTTTGGCACTTCTCTCTGAGCCAGCCTAGAGAAAAAGGTGTGCACTGGCCAGCATGAACAGATACTCTCAGAGGAGTCAGCATAAACCCTATGAAGCTTGCTCTCTGGTGTTAGGATTTGGGCCAGATTGACTAGGAAATATTGGGACCCACTATAAAGCAGCACAGAAAGGAGTTCTCTGGCATGCAGCACCAGCAGTAAGCTCCACAGTAGCTCAGGTACTAAAGCACTCCACTCCACCAGAGCACCAGTGTGGGCAGCCTCCTGGAACAGATGTCCTAGTAGAAATCATAGTCAGGAACGAGGGAGTCAATTGCTGGAAGATTTTCTTGGAAGTAAACATTTTCATTCAAGGTGTAAAGGAGCTGTCTTTGCTAGAGCTCACCAGCTTTTGCATGGGGTGGTGTAAGGAGAAAAAGGAATCAATGCTCCCTTTCCAGTCAGCCAACATGTGCCAGAACCAGCCAGAAGTGCTGTGACATTGCATTTCTCATAGACTCTCCTTTGGCAGCCAGTGCTAGACAACAGCAAGCATCAGAGGGCCGTGAGGGTTGGATACACTTACTGGGTAGTGATGGATCACCATGCGGTTCAGCAGAGTGGACAGGGCGTAGAAACAACCTACATTCAGACCTAAGAGGGGGATAAAAATGCAGCACATTCAGAGCCTGCTACTCTCCTGCTGGGTTGTGAAAGGGTAGAAATGCAGAGAGAGGAATCTTTGGAAACACTGATCCAGTACAAGGCTTCAGACTCTCAGGAGACTCAACCAGACTAGACAGACATAAAAAGAAATGCAGACATTCAGGCCTCAGCATGCAGGAGGAAGCACCCTGTAGTTTCAGGATGGTTCTTACTTTAGCAGCTAGAGGAGGGACTGTGCACATTCTGTTAGTGGAAGGTGTTGCTATGCCCTCACAGGGTCTCAACCATCCCTCACATCCAGATCCATCTTTAGCATTGGAGTTTTCTCCTTCCCTCCTAGCCAAGTCAGAATACTAGAAAAGCACCTGCCTCAGCATCACACCTTTAACAAGGACCTGGGATTCAATTAACAACAGCGTCATTGACCTGTGAGTTTTCCTTCCAGAGAAGAGCCTGATAGCATTCTCCCTGCTGACAGCCAGTAAAAAAACATTCTCTCCAAGCCAAGAAACACCAGAAGGCAAGCAGAAGCAGAGCTGATGGTGAAGCACAGACAGCACTACCCCCAGGCACCTGGTATGTGTGTGTCTGCATGGGAAAATCTTACATTTTAAAAGATATCACTGAGGCCTGAAAAAAAAAAACAACCATGAAAGTAATTTTATTTCTGAAAGGGAAGTTAGATTAACTGTTACAGGCATCGGCCAGCTGGTGAAGGTTTCTCAGTATCACCCAAGGTGAGAATGAAACTGTTGGGGTGATACTGGTCAAGCCCCATTCAGACACACTGCTCCAGCTTGCACGCAACTCTCTTTGGTTAAACGCCTTCTCAAAAGAGTGCAAAATCCAAGAGCTTTGCTTAGATTGGGCAAGAACATACACATGTGCACTGAACCAGCAGTACTGCAATGGTTACACTCTCACCTTGGGTGATACTGAGAAACCTTCACCAGGTGGATGAGGTCTGTAACAGTCGGCACAACTTTCTTCTCAGAAAGTCATTTACATTTGCAGTTAGTTTCTCTTCAAGGCTTCAGTGATCCTGAAGTAGGGGGGTGGGATGGGGACACAGATTTCACCACTGCAGCTCACACATCTATAGGCTCCATAAGGAGGCATGGTTTTAAAAAGTCTGGCATAGATGCCTGAAATCCTGACAGAACAGATATGTGTCAAGTTCCCACTTCCTACTTTTCCTCTTTCAGCCTCTGCTAAAAGCAGAAATTCACAATAATGATACAGAAGTGCAGTCTAGCAGGCAGAGCTTTGACACAGGGAACAAACCCATGAGCTCCCTTAATCCTGAACTCTTCTAGCTCCCCTGATCCTTAAGTACTCATCAAACCTGTGCCTAGCCCAGTCTTTCACTGAATGCTGAATACCCACTGCACTGCACAGCTCATGGAGCACTATGAGGAGCCACAAGATTGGCAGCTGGAGGGGACACCACACTTCCTTCACACACCATCTCTGACAACATTACAATTTACTGTGAGGGTGGTAAGGCACTGGAACAGGTTGCCCAAAGAAGTTGTGGATGCCCCATACCTGGAAGTGTTCAAGGCCACACTAGACATGGCTCTGAGCAACCCAGTCTAGTGGAAGGTGTCCCTGATCACAGCATGGGGGTTAGAACTAAATGATCATTAAGGTCCCTTCCAACCCAAACCATCCTATGATTGAGCAAAGGTCACTCCACAGCTTCATGGCACACACAAAAGCTGAAGACTCTCCTTCAAGTGATCCTAAATAAGCCAACTGTCTGTGACAATGCTTCCTGCTCCAAAACCATGTGACAGAAGGTTACAGGAGAGGCTAGTGAGTTGAATGACATGCTCTTCAGGCAGGAGGAATCTACCCAGTGCTTTCCAAGGGTTACTCGAGAAGGCTGGAAACTCCAGCAGAGCCAGCAGCCAGAGATGGGGGAGAACAGTTGGAGATCTCACAGCAAGGAGGCGCCCTCTACCCTTGAAAACTGTCTTTTTGCAACACTTTGCCATAGCAAACAGTTCTAGAGACCCTAATTCAGCTTCATCCCATCTCCACCTCTGGATCACCCCACTCACTAGGAGACATCATAAACTGCAGTGCCAGGACATTGGGAGTATGGCAAATCAGCACACTCCCTTTGCTGCTTCACTTCAAAGCTAGGCATGAACATAGACCAGTCATTTGTGTACCTCTACTTCTCACCCAGCCAAGAGGACAGTAGCCTTGTGAAAATAGCCAGATGCTGCTCTAGTAGTTGATGCTGTCAGTACAAAAGCTTCACAGCAGCTCTGTGATACATATGATTTACGAGACTGAGAAGGGCCCCTGCTTCCAAGCTGGGCAGAAAGTAATGCAGAGTTGGCAGCAACACTTGGCACCATAGTCAGGCAAAATATTCTAAGAATCAAGATAATGTGCCAAATTTGCATATGCGAGGGTTGGCAAAAGTTGTAGGCACTTTGTATGTCACAGTTGCTCAGTGAAGTTTCACTGAGAATTACAGCTGTTTGAGTGCCCATAAAGCAGGCAACGGTTGTTTCCAACAAGGCAGTGGTCATTTGCCCATGCAGATGAGGAAAATCAGAACTAGTAGCTGGAAGCAGGACATCTGAAGGTCCAGCCCCAGCTGATTCATTACCATGGTTTGCTTGTAACATGCTGTAGAAGAGCATTTTTGAGACCTCACAGTGTCTCCTCTATTTTACATAGGCCAGAACAGGGAAGTTTATTGCCTATGGCTCCAAAAGGAGCCCTTATTAAGCCTCAGATTAGAACCCAGGTCTTCCGTAGGTAAGCAGCCTATTGCTTACATGCCAGACTCCTGGTTTTCTTGTCTTCACCCATGTGAGCCTCCAGGACAATGGTTCCTTATGCAGATCTTGTTGCCCTGCCTCCTCCTCACTGCCCCACCACCTTTCCAAACCCTGATGCTTTGAGACCGTCTCATCATTCTCACTTTACCAGCCTTTCCCAGATTTTCCCACCCTTTCCTGCCTACTGCCTCCCAGTAGCAACATGCTCTCCAGTGCAGAGCCCAACTCAATAAACTCAGATATTTCTTAATGTCCACTCCATGTTATGCCTCAGCTTCATGGAAGCAATGTCAGCAGCCTTGTGAAAAAGGCTGTCTATGGGCTTTCCTCAAAAACAGTTCACTAGTACTGGCATAGAAGCAGTGCCACCAATGTTGCCAGCACTGCAAGTCTTACCGCAGGAAAGGAATTGATGGCTGCTAGTAATTTCAAGCTCTTAGAGGTCTGCAGACCTGTTCTGACCTGGCATCATGGAAGGATCCCTGTTCTCTCTATAGCCAGGGGAAATGAAAAAGCAGCAGGTTTCCCCCTCACTCTCCTGGCATGCACTGTGATAACACAAAAGCTGAGAGGCTGCAGGTATCTTTGTTGTTAGCTGGGCAGGATGACTCAGTTGCACTCATGTGGCTGCAGATGTCTTAAATCTTGGCCAACATAACTTTTGACTTTAGTAGGAAAAACTGTGCCCATTTTAAAGCCAGAGAAGTTTTAAAAAAAGTTCCACTGCATAGTTCCCTCTCTGAGTAACAGTCACCATCTCAAGTCAAGCTGTAGATTGACATGATGCTGACACAGAGAGAAACAGAATAAATGCACAGACCAGCAGGAACAAAAAATAAATTATGAGCCACTGAAACAGCTTTTCCACATTGTTTCTGACTGCAGGAAGGGAATTATCCAGGAAGATCAGATTCTAAACATGCTCTTCCGTACTGAGACCCCTCCTCTCTCCTCTAGGACTTGTTCACGCCTATTAAAATAAATGCTTTCACCTTCCCTTTCCCTGAGGGATAACTCTGTACTGCGCAGACGACACAATCCAACTTTAGACACACTCTGCCTGACAGATTTTTTTGTCTTCACTTTCTGAGAGGGCATTATGTGCTATGGGAAAAAAAAAAAAAAAAAGCCAAAACAAGCAGCTGCAATGCAAACCAGTGGAGTTTAAGAGCAATCTGAGAGGGGCATTTCTAAAAGTCTATTGCACTGAGAAAGAAGGAAGCATAGAATTAAACAACCCCAAAGACCATTAGCACCCTCAGGAGGTTCAAAGCCACTATCTCTTTCTCTCCAACCTGGTTACTCATCCACCAGGTCCTTCAGATACATTTGCTGGCATGATGGTAGAACTTTCAGCAATATTTAACTTTCTACCTGAGGAGCTTCCATAGCAAGATGGTAGGAAGAGTAAAGACACAACTCCCTGCAGACTAGCTGGCTACAGTATAACTTATTATGCAGCCAGGCACAGACTACAATGGCCTTTCTGCTAAAGAGAAAAATACTCTTCTTTATGCCAATTCAGCATCAGGGAATAGATTCAGCACAGCACATTGCCCTCAGAGAAACAGATCGAGACTGCTAAAGAGCAGCAAGCAGCAAATTCAGAGTGCAAGGACAGATGGCATAAGAAGATGGTCTCCAGCCTTTCCCTCCATTTGTTTCATAGGGACTGCCTAGGAAGCTGATGAAGTCTGCACATCTGCAGAGTCCACATGACCTCTACTGGGATGCCTGGCAGTCATAACCTTGCCTTGGGAAATGACTTTCACTCAGTGCTGTGACGTGCACTTAGACACTTCAATATATTTCTTAGGTAAGCACTTAGATTGGCTCATTGCAAGTAACTAAATGACTAGGAAAAAAGAACAGGTTAGGGAAAAAAGAACAGGATAAGGAAATCCCCTGAACAAAAGCAGTCAAAGACTGGGAGAACAATAGTGGAAGTATTTTATCCTCTGTGTACTTCTTTGCTTATATTCTTCCCTAGGCATTGCTTGTAACTACTGCTGAGAGTGGGCTATAAGGATTCCTAGTCTGTGGCAGGACAGCTATCTTCATGCTCCCCTAAAACAACTCAGGCCAGTTACTGCTCCAGCAGAGCACAGAGAGGGAGAGAGGAGTGATAACTGCAAAAGGAGAAAGGCCAGACCTTACCGTAAGTGACCATAAGCAGCAAAAAGTTGGCATTGCGGAGCAGACGGAGGATTGATTGCACGTAGGAATATTCTGCTGTTGGTCTTGACTGGATCGAAGCCTGAGCTCGGCTTGGAGGGTTCGGGGGCTTCTCCTTGAAGACTGAAACCAGACACAAAGTATATTTGTTTGTAATGGTGTCATCAGGGGGCCTGAGTGCACACTGTGGGTAGAGCCATTTGAGGGATGGCAGAGACTAGCAAAACCAAGTGTACAAAACACATAGCCTCTGAAGTGTCCAGTGCCTGGTGAGCAATGACCTATGCCAGGTTTTATTTCAGGCCTGGCACTTTTTAGGCTGGCCAAGCCATCTGCTGTCCCTTACTAGCATTAGTGTCCAGAATTGCCAGTCACTGGCAATTCTGCTGTGTCAGGTGCTAGACAGCCATTTTTGTACCTTGTCTATTCCCTGCCCCAGATTCTTTGAAGTCTACCTCTGATTCAGCCACCAGCAATGTGAACAAATTGGCAAGAGGAGCGTATCCAAAAAATTCCATGGAGTTCAGTAGACAAAGTCTGCTTTCCAATGAGCATGTCAGTCTTTCATGCTAAAGATCTGGCTTCCACTTCATGGATTAAGCATGAAGTAGGAGAATTGCACCTCTAGTGTCCTCTTACTGCCCTCAATGCTTCCTTCTATCCACTCGTAACTAGTTACCTTTTTTTCTCTTAGGAACACCTTGTTCCTGTGATGCCATATAACCTGCCTCTTTCTCTCTATCCTGAAGAGGTCATCAAGTCCAAGGCCCACACTCTGTTTGCAGGGAAGATGACTGTGAAACTTAGAAGACTTCCGTTGGCTTTTAAAGGACTTGCTCATGCCAGGGTTTTATTAAGCAGGCAAAGGATGAAACTAACAATTTGGCAGGCTCACTCACAACCTCTTATACTCCCCTCCACATGTGCAGTTCATCAAGGACTTGAAGTAGCAAGACAGGGAATTGAATTAACCTGACAGCTGCATGCTTACTCACCAGATGATCTTCCCCACCCATTTCCTGGCACACAGACCCCCCCACACACACATAGGCTGATCTTCTCAGTCCCACCTGGTTTCCTGTGCATGATCCCACCTCCTTACCTAGGATGACCAGGATGAACAGGACTGATGCCACACCTGCAGTCATGAAGAACATGATGCTGATGTGGTAGGCCAGCTTCTCCACATCCTCCACATTAGGAATCAGAACTGGAGGAACTAGAAAGCCCACAGCGATGCCAAGCTGAGCAAGAGAGAGAGGGGATAAACAGAGGCATGACATGAAACCACAATACTGCCACCACCCTACAGCTCAGTAAAGGCTCAACTGAGCCTAATCCAATTTCACAACCAAGATGAAAACCTTCTCTACTACCCAAAAATTAAGAGATAAAGGCAGCTACCCCTTGCAATTAGGCCATAAGAAAGGTTACCCCATTGCACTTACAACAGTCAGGATATTCAAGGCAAGGTTTTACAACAGAATTGAGCAGAATGAATACTTGCCTCCATTGAAATGGAGGTTTTGCTTCCCCTGATCTCTCCCATTCATGTATGTTCCTGTCCACGCACACATTCCACTCCTTACTTTGCACCTGCTCTGATGATGGACACTTTACCCGGTAATCCAGTTTTGCTCATTAAAAATGGCAAAAAACAAGACCATCAAAACCCACCACAATTTTTACTAGGTTAGTGAGTTAAAATAAATTATTTTCCAACCAGACAAGTGCAAGAAGAAAGGGCCAACAGAGAAACCTGTCCACTTTTAATAAGTGAGATATTAATCTGGCTCAGTCACTGTATGACACTGTTACAAATGAGCACCCTCCCAAGACAAGACTTACCCTATGACCACCAGGAGAACCTAGAAAAACACCAAGGTTGAAAGCAAAGGAAGTGCTGACAGCACATATCCTACACACTGAGGTTGATTTCATGATGGGGCTTGGCAACTGCCCCTGGTAAAATGCTCTGAAGCGCTACAAGAAGAAATCCCTGCAGCTACAGTCTCTACTGTGTCAAAAGCCCCCCATATGTCCAGCTGAGAAGGTCCTGCAGTGGCAGCATGCAGCCTGAAGACATTAGGACTTTTAACTCCACAGCTCTTTCTCCAATTCAGCAACAAAGTGGTGTAGCACCACAGGCTTTGCCATACACATTGCAATAAGAGCGACTGACAGTGGCACAGACCTTCACTGCCACCCTCAAATGGAAGAGAAAAGAAATCATTGCTTTAGTGCCTAGGAGCATGGTTATTCATGCTACACCAATACAACCTCTATAAAGCCAGTGAACTCATCACACTAAGAGTAAATGAGGATATAGTCAAAAGTCCACTGCATTTAGTGTTTCCTTATGGGTAAAATTAGATTGATAGGAATCAATTAACATGACCATGACTCATTGTTCCAGAGCAACGGACTGGAGAGGATACTGTTTATGCCTCACAGCCAACTAAACAGCAACAACACAGCCCCACTAGGCAACTGCTGCCCTAAAGAAGGATTCTGCAGTGCTCAACATATTCACAGTCACTGGAAAGGTCTGCTACTTTACAGGTATAGAAAGCAAGGACTAAGAAAGGCGAATACTATGCTGCCCATAAACCACATCGAAGCACGTCAGCTACACAGATCAGATGTCCCAAGAGACCTGTAACCCAGGCATGAGCTCAGACATGTTGCCCAGGCTGCCTTCTAGTGAAACCTCCTCGTGCTTTCTGCATACTTTCTCTGTCATATCTCCATGTTTCTCAAATGCCTCGTTTTGGAAGGCTCATTCACCGGCCAGGATAAAAATCTCAGACCAAATACATTTCAGTTGCCATATCTGGCAGTTGAGATGAAAATCAGCTTGTACCATCCAGCCCCAGAAAACTCTCCACAAAGTTCCTACTCCTCCATCTAGCTGGTGGATTTTGAGACAGGAAGAATGCTTATGTTTCAAACAGAGATACCTGATACCCTCAGACACCCTATTTAGCTTACAAACAAGTAATTTTCAACCATGTCTGGCCAAACTTCTCCTGTATCAAACAGTGTGCCCTCCACTGGGACCTGGACTAGCCTGGCTAAGGATCAGCAACAGATATCTGTGCTAAATTCATTCTTGGTGCTGGGACATTGCAGGGAGTCAGTGGGAATAGCCACCAAGAGATTATAGAAGTGCCCCACCAGTTCAGGGCACTGTCAGGAATGAGAACATGTGAGCTTTGGTTACATAGACTGAAGACAGACGAAAGTTGTGCCATCAAGTCAAGCTTGGACTGAAAGAGCTCAGGACAAAAACCACAAGGCAGGATAAACCTTTTTAACACCCACACAGCACGGTTAGCCCCTGACACAGGACCAAACTTGCTAGAGCTCAGCTTTGTTCAGACATGGTCTATCCTCAGCCTCTCGTCACAGGAGTCAGACCAGCTCTCCTCCTCTGCACTGCCCACTGACTATCAGTGAGCACAGCTACAAGCGGCTTAGAGGCTTCAAGCTCTGATCCTCCTCAGATTGCATGCCTCCCCTCCTCTGCACAAGCCTGCAGCTGCATAGAAAGAGTAACTGCATTAAACACAGAAGCTCATAGAGGGCAAAAACCTGCTTGTCTCTGCGGTGCATTTATTTTGCTCTGCTTGTGGCCAAGTACAGGCCTGTGGCTCTGGTGTGCATGGTCAGCCCAGGACAGAGCCACTCTGGGCTTCACTCCTATCTCCGTAGAATTCCCGAAGGTTCAACCTTTGAGGAAAAGACTCAACACAGCTCCTTTCCATTTGAGGGAAGAGTCCTATTGCTTCTTACATATCAGGTCTCACATGCTCCCTACACCCTTTAACAAATAAGGTTTATAAACACCTTTCTGGAAATTGATCCTTTGTCTTACGACTGTTTAATCCTTGGAAGAACTAGGCTGGATTCCTGTGCTACATGCTTCTTGGCCTCCTCTCTGCAATCACATGCTAGCCACATGAGCTGCTGAACAGCAGCAATGCAACAACAGGAAAGGAGGGGAGATCATGCTTTATTCTGACTTTTGCCACAGCTGAGATGTCTTCTGGTCTCCCTCTAGCTGTTCCTTTCTGAAAAAGGATCTATCTGATCCACCTAGCAGAGAAGGTACTGAGTGTCTGTTGTGCAAATTGTTCGGAAATCCTTTACTTGGAGGTCCTACAGTCATCATTTACCCAATGGGACACACACTTACTCAGCTTTTTTGAACACTACTTGTTGCCTTTTCAGAAGACCTGGGCAATTTTTCTAACTATAAATGGATATTTTGTCCTCTCTCTTCTCCTTCCAAAAGAAAGAAACCACTTCTATCCATTAAGAGTTCATTATACCATTGATAGTAGAATGAACAAAAAAATCATAGCAATAGGAACTACATTTTATATTTCAGGGCAACTGATGCTATTAATTCTATGAAGATGAATCTTCTTGATCTGACCAAAACTGAAGATTTCCTGAAGGATACTCATAAACTCTGGATTATTCATACCATTTTTACCAATGAAGACAATCTCTCAACAACATGAGGAATATTATACTTCACATACTTCACCTTTCACAGGGAGATTTTTAGCCCCGTTCTCAGCAGGCCAGTACCCACATCATCATCAGCCCACAGACAACACTGTAACTGATTAACCAGAAAATTCAAAAGATAACTTAGAAAGGGAAAAATAACTTTTCTCTCTTCTCCACACCTTTCAAATGAGGAAAAATAAAACAATGTAAAACTAAGGTTGGTTTTACAACTAATCTGTTCTACTCTTCTTACAAAGACCATCAGTCATAAGGGATCATAGTGCAGTCTCTCTTACCAGCATCTCCAAACTTTATACAGGCAAAAAGGAGTCCAAGACCTAAAGAGATAGGCTATAGTTCCCAAAATTTGGCACATCACTCAACATCCTCACACTCAAAAACTCCCAGGACTGTCCTGATCTCCAAGGATCTCTCTTCAGGAACCAGGTTACTGCCACCTTATTTTAAAAAGGCTTTGGAGTAATTTTTAAACAGACTATCAGGGAAGTCAACAATGACAGCAAAGTGCACTGCACAGGTGACTTTTTCTTTAAAGGCTGGTAAAAGATAGAAGGAATGTATTTCCTACTTGAATTTTGTCAAGGACCAATCACAACAACATCATATTTGAGATTCAATTGAATACAAGAACAGGCAACAAACCCAAGAACAAGTAGCTAAGGAGATGGTACAAATGTACCCAAAATCTTGAAATGCAAAATGAGATCTCTAAGTTTAGGTGATTGTATACTCAAAGTCTGCTGAAGGAAGATAATCAGTGGTGTATCAGCATAAAAACTGTAAATGAATGATCGATGGAAGAGTGGACGGCGGGAGGTGGACCTCCACCTCAAAAAAAAACTAAGAATCAGCACCAGGAATACAAAAGCCCTATAAAATTCCATAACAAATGGAGACCACCAAATCCAGAAGGTCAATTAAAATGTTAAAAGATAGAGAGAGAGAGATGCTGCAAAAGCAAAAAATATACAACAGTAAGAAATTTTGACAATGCCCTTGCAAGCTAAATAAGCGACATGACAGGGATGATGCAGAGACTGCAATTTTTGGATTCCATAAATACTCTTTTCTGAGGAGAACTTATAAGAGGCAGCACAATTTGTGATTTAGACCTAGAGCAGCACAGTGTGAATACAATCAATATTACAGAATGATTCTGCACTGCACTCAAATTCAGCTTCCTTGCAGCAGTGACAAAAAAAACCACCCTCCAAAGCACTATAGCAATATATAACTCACAAGAGGAAGCTGCCTAAGAGGAAAGAAGTGTGTTAAAAGGAAATTAAAAAAAAACCTACAAATTTAATGCTTGCAAGTGGCATTCAGACTGTGCAAAGACACTACATCAGAGGCTCATTGTAAACCTAGAGAATATTAGCAAAATATTTTAGAATAGAATAAAGGAATTACAGTTAAGCAAAAAAAAAACCCACAAAAATTAAAAAACCCAAACCACAAGCAAACAAAAAAAACCCCCAAGAACATAACCTAACTTAAAAATTGGACATTATTCCTTCAAGCAAAGAAAAATGACAGCAAGCTGGACCAATTTGAAGTAAAACCATAATTAAACCAAAAAAGCCAGCAGAACAGCTTTACAAACCAAGTCAAAACTCTTAAAACACAACAAAATCAGGAAACATGACAGAAGGTCTGTAGGGCCAAAAAATGATCACTAGGGAAGGAGAACATTCAAGAAAAAGGAAGTCTTGGACCAACATTCATGACATGATATGAGGTTTCCACATCAATAGAACCTCTTCACATAGCAAAAGTCGGAAGCATTATGAGTGGAAGATATTAAACAATTTATTTCAACTAATTTCTTCTACGAAGCATCAGGGCTACCTGGTATTCATCCAGGAGTTCAAAAGAACAAGTCAACAGAAAATCCACACCACTCACACACAAACACACCAAACTGCTACCAAACCACTCAGTTACCAGATAATCAAATCAGGAATGGAGGAAGGGAAAGTGATGTGAATTTTTAAGAGGCCTAGCACAGGCAGGAGGCCCAGAAAAGCCCAGGGCCAACAGCCTACTGGTTTGGCCAAGTGGGCAGAAACTGCAGCAATCAAAAGATTTGAGATAATGCACTGATAAACACCAATACAACAGGCTTTTCAGACACCATGATTTCTACAGTCTTAGCAAGTTTCCAAGACAAGACTTTGGAGGATACATTCCACATCACACCTGGATCACTCTTGGATTCACCCAGGGAAACCCTTTGAGGAGAAGCCTATTCCAGAGCTCCAGAGCCTATTCCACAGACTCTACTACTCTTGTCTGTGTATCAAAGCTCTGCCTTATGGTGCTCCCTCCTTTTTTAACTACAGGTGCCTCCTGCACTGTAACCATGACATGTCACAGGAGCAGCTACACTTTCTGACCCTCAAATTCATGTATCACAATGCACGGAGAGCAGCCAGCCACCTGCTTCTCACACCCCGTGATTCCAATCGTGGACTTCCCGATACTTTGCTATGAGCGCAGGTCCCAGCTGCCTTTCTATACAAAAGGCTGCAATAGAATTGAAAACACACAGCTGAGGAGCTGTTAAAAGCAGATGATGCTAGTTGCTGCCCATATACTTCCATACAGACTGCTGCTCAGAATATGCTTCTTCCATACCACTGAGAGCAAAATTAAAAGAGACTGTCGAAATCCAGATAGTCAGGAAGTCAATGTACATATTTGCACAGCTTATATTTGCAGAGCTTAGACAAATTTCTTTAAGTGTTTTAAGAAGTGGAAAGGACTCAAGTTGTGAAAGGAAAAATTGTAATCCAGCCTTGTGATAAGACAGGGCTCTTTTTACTCTCCCATTGATGTGGAAGACAATTTTTTTCAAACTGCACTTGCACAACCAAATCTTTCTGTAAGCAAACTCCCTTCCTCATCACACTTCTGCTTCTGTGGCATCATCTCATAATGCTTAATATGATGCAATACTGTACAGTGATCTATGCAAGTCATTCAGGGCCTGTCAGTCTTGAATGCACCTTCCCCCAGTTTGCTGGGAAATAAACAAAATACAAGGAAAAAAGCAGCAGCAGATAAGAGAGAGAGAGAGCAAAGTAGAGAGGGGTTTCAGCTCTGACAACTACCTCAGCTGCTGCTGTAATACTCAGCGAGAATATAATACTTTGGTCAAGGACCTATGACAGTCACCGAACACAGCCAGTTCCAGGGATCCCTCAGGGCAGGTGCTGAGGGTGCCACAGTGCAGGCCCTCCCAGCAGAAACACTGCAGACATTCGTTTAAACTCACATGAAGAACTTAACCCAAAACCCAGCACTTTGATGAGGGAGAAGGGGGAGCTGCCTTTGGTGTATGGCTGGGAACAGAGCACCAGATGAAATGGGTAGAAAAAAGTTCATTTCAGGCTTCCATATCCATTTATAGAAAACCACATTGCTATTTGGTCAGCACACCCTCCCACAATGAGCCACATCCAGGATCTTGGAGAGCTGGCCACGTTGCACTCCTTGCGATCCAAGTGCTCTCATCCACCCTGCCCTTCCTTACAGAGGGAGAAAGGAGACAGGGCTGAAGAATGTCAACCATTAACTATTGCCACTACAAGCTCCTCTCTGTTCCTTGCTAAAATCTTCTCTATTCTAACAGCTAAAACTCTGAGAGATACAGGGCCAAGCTATGGAGGGCAGTGAGGCAGATCACCACCTGCCTGTATTTCTAACAGGGATCAAATCTCATTTGCAGGGATGGGGAGCCTTCAGCAGATACAGAACAGCCAAAGAGATCTAGAAGTCCACTTGAGACTGGAAGGCAGGAATTCCATAGGACATGCTCCATTTCCACAATGCTTCTTAGACTTTCAGATACTCCCCTCCCTGAAGGACAAAAGGTACAGAAAAGAGTTATCAGGGAGGCATCAGACAAGCACATGCTCAGCAAAAACAGCACTCTAGGCTCACCAGCACAAAACCAATGGTCATTCACGTGTTGCAGACCAATTACACAGGAAAACCCACCCCACCCATGACCTCAGGCAGACTCTTTCCCCCAATTCAGAATAAAAGGAAAGGAACCACCAGAAGTGAAAAAGAGAGCATCTCCCTGAATTTCATTCACAGCTTATCATCCAGTTTGTCCACTTCAAAAGCCACCACCTAATCACTGCTAGACTGGCATTTCCAGCAGGCTGCAGATATCACCTAAAAGCTCTGCCTCAGGTAGTTTCTGTTACTGGAAGCCCTAAATCTCTGAAGTCACACAGCAGTTGCATCAGAACAGGGACAGACCTGAGGATCAATAAGGTGCTATGTCATTTTTCCCCAGAGGCAGAGTTTATGAGGCTGAAGTTTTCTTTCCTCCCAAACCACATCGCCACCTTCTATCAACCCCTGCTAAAAAAAAACAAAACTAGGGCAAAATCACTGCAAAAAGATCATTTAACACCCCCACATCTTTATTCTTACCAGCTGATTGTTTCTCTTTGTCAAAACAGCAAGAACCAGGAACAAGATCTCTCTCAATCAAAAAATCCCCCAATACTGGTGGTAAAGCAATACAAAGTCAAACCCACAAATGTTCTTTCTTTGTCTATGTGCAGCACAGTTAGACACTTCTCTGCATGGTGCCCATGTCCCTTGCCCATCAAGTGACAACATGGAGATATAAACTAGTAAGAGAGAGATGTGCCTAAAATCCGGGCACAGCAGTCCAGCATGCACCATGGCAGCTGAAGAAGAGAGCTGGTACCTGGCCACCAGACTCCAGCTTAGAAATTTCAAAAAGCCATGAGAATTTAACTCATTATCTAACCATCCCCACCACCGTGTTAGTTCTGTCATGCCACAGCACCATGTGTGTCCTCATCGCCAAAAGACAGAAGAGCAAATGTCCTAAAGGAAGGAGCAAGACCTGCTGCTCCAACAAGCACATACAACCAAAAGCTATTATCTCAGGAAAGCATTTCTTCCCACTGTGGTCCTGTCATCAGAGAGAACGAGGGACAGTCTCTCTCCAATGTAGATGTTAGAAGTCTGTTCAGACCTCTCAGGCTGATCTGAAGCAGGAACTGGAAGCAGCTGATGAATCAATACACCCAAATGGAAGCAGCATGGCCTTACGCAAACAGCTCTCCCCTACCCACCTCTTGCATGGGGGGCTTCATGTAAACATCCAGCACCGAGCTCTTCCACAAGTAACACTGCTGACGTAGCAGGCACACTACTACTGACGGATGTATTTCAGAAGCATGTCAGACAAATTCCTCCCAATATTCAAACAAGTCTGAAGGACGTTAGTGAACTCTCTGTAACTCTTCTGCTTATTTACCCCAGAAATTAGGCCTGAGCAGGAGATTTTTCCTAGTCTTTCAGGCAATGAAAAGCCAGTAATATTTTAATAATACTAATGCCAAAGCATCCAACATGCAAACTCCATTCTATACTTACCCTTACATGAACTTGCAGGAACAAGGAAAAATAATAGAAAAACACGTATGTATCTTCTTGTTAGGACGCAGAAAAGTAAAATGCCAAGAAAATCAGCAGTGGGTAAACAAGTGAATGTGATCACCTCCTCCAAAAGGGTTCTAGAAGCTCTCCAGCATGTATTCAAGCATGATTAATCTAACCTTTTTTTACACTTCAGATACCACAGCCAACACACGGGCAGAAACAAGTCAGGTGATTCTAATACCCTACTATGGATTGTTTGTTTTTCTAAAAGATATTTAACACCTGATCTGATTGATTCAATGATTTACTGTCCAGGGACAACTTTGAACCTAAAGATTACCATCACTCAGCAAGCAGCATCCTGAGGAGACGTGGCCTTGGCAGACCCAGACGAGCCAGCAGGCAGGGCTCTCCTCAGCACAGTGCTGCTGTCAGGATAGCACTGCTGAAGCGCAGCCTAAGGCCAAGAGGGCAGAAGCAGAAAGAGGGCAGGTATAGCAAATAAAGAAGCAGTGACACTGCCCCACTTCTTCATGTAATCACTTGCAATTCTTGATGGAGAGGGACTACAATGCTTGGTATTCAGTAACAATAATAATAATTAAAATAAGTGACAAGGCAAGGAAAGGAAAACCATATAGTTGTAGAGGAATGAGCATACTTGCCATACTAACATACTGCAATTACAAAACCACTCTATTATACCCTTTGCCAACACTCCCTAACACACAGTCTTTGACTGCAGTCAGGAAAACAGAATGCCTCTATTTCTAACCCCTGCCCAACATCACCAGTAAAATAGATACTTTTCATTCACCCTGATTCTGCACCACAAGACCCTTGACTACAGGAATTAATAGGTCTTTCCTATGGAGTATGCTCTGCCTTTAGCCACTGCTATTTCTGACTTCTCTAATTCTCTATGAGGAAAGTCTGAGCTTACAAAGAAAAGACTATGTACTGAACTGAAGTCTCATGGTCATGTCAGTTCAACTGCCAGAGCAGTGTGGAGCAACGAGAGTGTAGCCAAAGTTTGCTTTTCACAACCGTTATACTAAGCTGCTTCTTTTAGGATGATGAGGATTCCACACAGGCATATAGTACAGGCTGACAGCTTCGTTGTTTACATTTCTTATGCGCACTGTTGAGTAACTCCACCTGAATAATTTTTAAAAGTCTGACAGCAAAACTCTCAGTTACTTATTTGCTAATGCCAAGTTAGATACCTTCCACTCTAAAGATTCATTTAAAACACATAAAACCCAGCCCACTAGAATGACTGATAAGGGCAAAAAGGAAAGCTTAGATGCTCTCAGAGAAAGATAAATATGTTTCCTCTTTTCAAAATGTAAGCAATCTCCTTAATTCCCTAGTGCTATTCTGCAAATTTCAGTTCTCCAAATACCATCTCCAAGCATTCACCTCTTTTTGCCTCAGCAGTACTTAAATAAATACAGAAACACAGGAAGAAGCCTGCATTAGAAGCTACCAGAATTGCAAACCATTCAAATCTGAATGGCAGCCACTCAGAGGCTGAATGGTCCAGAGTGGTGCACAGAGCCACATGTAGGGGAGTACACTGGGTGTCAAAGCAAGGGGAACAGGTCTAGGCTATCAGCTAATGCCAGGTTCTGCTTCCCTCTTCTTCCTGTCAGGGCTGCAGAGCCACATTCATTCTACTTATGCCCCATTGCATCAGTATTGGCCTATCTGCTTCGTTCAGCTGGTAGGAGCGGGTGTTCCAGTGCAAGGGTCAAGAAGCTGTTCTCCTGATCCTTTCAAAGCTGTGTAAAAATGTATCTCCTCTGAGCTCCAGCTGGCTACAAGAAAAGACAGTCACAGCTTGAGCAAGTGTGGGTCTTGGGCCTCCCTGACCCACACTGATGCAAGAGTGCTTGGGGAACTGATCTCACACTGGCCTGATGCAAAGCAACTGCTTTGAAAAAGCAGTGGAAACTCTGTATCTACTTTTAAGAGGTGTGAAAGTGCTAAAGTCCTTTTCCTCCAGGGCTCAGTGACAAGTACTGTTTTCAGAAGACAGATAATCTCCTTTGTCCCATCCAGCTGTCAGCAGGAAGAGGATATTGCAGTGTCAAATCCAGAGGCAACTGCAGATCCGAGGCTTGAAGGACACTGCCTAAAGCATGTTTCTCAGCACTGTGCGTTTCGTTTCCCTCCAGCCCATCCATGGTTTTACTAAATCACAACCCTGGACTGAAGACTCATAGACACGGGAAGAGGAGGGCACTGGAGAAGACCCTGAGTCAAACATCTCTCAAATCCAGAATAATATCCAACCCCCATGCTGCCCTGAACTTTGTAGACTTAGGTCCCACTTGCCTCTGTCGTCACCATCAAGCCCACAGTGGCGTCCTTCCAGGTATCAGCTGCATTTCCCGGCGGGAATTTCCTGTAAGTGCCTCTTATCTCTGCTGCTGCCCTCCTGGCCCTGTGCATCTCTTCGCGCTCCCTGGTTCTCCCCCTGAGCACTCCCAGTCTCCCAACAGGTGGCTGACAGCCGGCCCCACATGCCTGGCCAGCCGGGGAGCAGATGCTCATTACCTGATTCCCGAAGACCGCGATGGAGCAGGCGGTGGAGACTTCGTGGGAGCCAAACCAGACAGAGGCGATGCGCGAGGGCATGCCCAGGATGAAGACCTGGGCCAGGGCACAGATGACCTGCCCCAGCACGGTGACGGGGAAGAGGTGCGGCTTCATGCTGCCCAGCTTCACCCAGGCGCCCACGGCATTGAGGGCTGAGCCAGCCAGCGCGATGAGGCGCAGTCCCCTCTTGTCCAGCAGCCAAGCGACAGGGAAGAGCAGGGGGATGTAGGCGAGCATGTAGCTCATGGAGAGCCAGTCGATGGCGAAGGCGCTCACGTCGTAGAAGCGCACGAAGACGTTGTTGATGCTGCCGTACTGGATCCACTGGAAGGCATTGCACAGGGAGTAGCTGCTGAAGAGCAGCAGCACTGCCCAGCGACGCCGGGACAGCTGCACCTCGGCGGGGGCGGCAGCAGCGGCCCCCCCCGCCACAGCCGACTGACTCGGCGCCCCGGTCGGCTCCTGCAACACCATGCCGGCACCGCAGGCCGCGCTCGGCTCGGGTCCCCGCCGGCACTACCTGCCCCGGCCACCACCGCCGGGCTCTCTGGCGGCCGCCGCACTGGGAGGCACCGCCGCCCCCGCCCGGCCCGGCCCGGCCCGGCCCTCCCCGCCCGCCGCCCCGCCCCGCCCCGCCCCGCCCTGCCGCGGGGCCGGGAAGGGCCCGGGCCCGCCCGGGAGGGCACGGACAGGCCCTTCGCCCGTGCCCAGCCCCGCCGAGCGGCCGCCCTGGCACTACAAGGCCCCGGGGCACGAGAGGTTGCAGCCGGCAGCGATGAACGGGCTGACCAGAACTGTGCCCTGGGGGAGGCTGTGCCCGACCCCGCCAGAGATGCCAGGGTGGAGTCCTGGGGGAGGAACCGGTTTGGGTTTCGTTTGGGTTGGCTTCTGGTTGTTTTTTTGGTGCCATGGTACGCTAGAGACTGAAATCGTCCAGTGAAGTGAAAATTAAAACATCTCAACGCAACTGAAGCAAAAGAGCCAAAAGTGATGTTTGTTTCTATCCTCACAGGGAACTCGCAATTAATGAGTCAGCCCTTGTTTTCCCATTATTTTAGCAACACGCCACTGGCAGATGCCTGCCTGGAGATCACTTATGATCTACAGTTCATTTAATTAACAACATGTTACCTGAATTGCATAAACATTCCTCAGCGCAAGGACACAAGGTTGCCAGAGTTGTTTCAGCTCTCTTACAGCATTTAACAGACAGATCGAAATTAATTTGGAAAAATTGGGGGCAGTGTCTTTAGGATATTGTATTCCTGAAAGAACGACTTGAGTCAGAGAATGAAAAAGTTAAGTTTTTCTGGCTTGTATTTACTTGATAGCTACATTATAATGTCGTCCTTTTACATACTTGGTGGAACTTGTGGGATGCTCTTCACAGTGGTACAACATGGTCATAATGTAGCCCTTTCATATAATAAATAAGAAAGACAAATTCAGAGGCCAAACTCAGAAAAGAGGTTTTCAGTCCCATTTATTATTAAGTTAGGCAACCAAAGTTACTCTAAGCTCTGCACAGAGATAAGAGAAAGAATAGAGTAATTTGTTCTAATAAACTTGTAATTTTAATAGTATCAGGAATGCAATGAGTGATAGTGGTGCAGAGAGGGCAGAGGTGAAAAAAGAAAGCTGGAAAAAGACTATCATGGTCCAACAGCTGCTTAATCTGAGAACTGTGCAGTTATAACAGTAAAATAATACATAAAATTAACTTTTAGGTTCATCAGATTTGAAAAGGCCTTTATAAAATTCTCAGCAATATTATACAGAAATCGAAGTTGCACAGAGATAATCACTATCATTTATTAAAGAGCAGTTGAAAAGCAGAGGTAAGTAAAGAAATACACAGGCAATTTTTAGGATGGCAAACTGGATTTCCTCAGAGGACTATCAATTATTAATAGTTCCTTAAGCAGAGCAAAGAACAAAATTTGCTGATTTTGTAGACATTATTGAGTTACTAAAGCCTAACTTAAATATGTCATCTCCATGTCGTATTTAGTTCTGTAGCTCTAGCTATCTGTAGCTGGAAGTGTTATCACAGTCCATGGCATCTTTAATTTGTAAACTGAGATAAACACAGGATAATGGAGTTAGGTACTGCATGCCATGTGCCCTAGTCAAAGGTCTCTGGGCAGCAAAGAGGAAGATATCCATGACTGAATGTGGTTTTCAGACTTGAGTCACAGAAAAAGAACAAGCAGAAAGAGTATAAAGAAAAAATATTATGAATTAAGGAGACACTGACACACATCAGGAAAACACTGACAACAGTTAAATTTCTTTACACGTGACTAAAGAAACAGCACACTCGTTGACAGATCTTTAGATATATGGGAGACAATTAAGAAACACACATTTGATACTTTGCCTCCCAACAGCCCTACTCCAAACTGGGCTCAGAAACAGTCATGTGTTTTTAGTCCCACCTTGAGCTCCTAAATTTCTCCCAAAAATCCTTAGTTTTATTCATTACTAACATATTCTGTAGCAAGTCAGAGCCTACCAAGATAGGAGTCATTTACTCCAATGTCTTAATCCTATCAGAAAAGTAAAATGGTAAATCAAGAATGACAAAAACACAGACTCTGCTGAAAATAACACCTGGAAACAGATGCATGAAAGCAGTGCCCAGCCTGTCAATTGATTTTGATCCAGACAGGGAAGGAACCCTGGCTCCCCAAAGCCTATTCAGACAAGTATTTTTCATACCTATAGGCCTACACTTCCCAGAATTCTGATTTGAAGGCTCATTTGTTTTGTTACTGGTTCTGTAAACTGTTCAATCACCTCTTTACACAATTTGCCAATTTCTGGACTAAAATAAAAACCCTGTGCTTTGCATTTCTTCCTCTCTCCATTGCCACATCTGTTTCTACTCACATGAGCCTCTTTTCCGTCTTGAAGCAACAGAGCAGCTGCTTTTGGATTTCCCTCATCAAGCATCTTTATATAAAAATTTCTTAGCCATGAAAAATTATTTATATTTCAGGACAACCCCTTGAAGTGGATTTTAAAGCTAGAGGGAAATCTCCTTTACATGGAGATTAACGTAAGTGCTAAAAGCTTATAGAATCCTGTAGCCAAAAGTATCTGTGGGGGTGGGAAGGCATTAAACAAGAGGCAGAAGAAAGATACACATTAAATGTAATGGTACAGGCCATCAGATAGAGCCTAACCTCTCTATAATCTTCTTCCCTACTGATGTCAAGAAATCCAACATCTGATTCTCTTGGAATATATGGTGCCTTTGTGACCAATGAGTACATGAAATTCCTTATGTTCTGTAAGGACTAAAGAACTTGCCTTGCAACAAGGTTGTTATTCTCAAAGCCCACACAATAAGTATAAATGCTAGGGATGATGGTGGCAATGATAATCCAGCTTCCTGATTTCTGGATGGCAACAGGGCTCAATGACAAGCAAGATGATATGAATGGGTGGTGGAAATTGGCTTGGAAGTTGCACAGAAGGCACTGCAGAAAATCACTGTGAAAAGAATAATTCCTTGTGTCTTTTCTATTCCATACTGGATCAGAGGTCCAAGGAGTAGGTGGACAAAAAACGAAACTTGCTAGGGAAAAGCAAGTATTTGAGGATCTTCTGAATCTTCCATCTATGCAGTTGTTTAGGTTCCATTTAAATGGGAAGTATCTAAGTTCAAAGGATGACGAGATGTCCTTTGCTTTCAAACTCACAGCCTTGTGATTTCTGTCTCTAAATTTTATCATTGCACTTACAAAGTCTAACCAGTGCAGCTCTTAGGCAGCTCTACTGCATTTTGACTGATAGCGTTTAGGGCCACAGGAGCTGTCAGCAGATACCCCATACAACCTTTCACAGCAGACATCACAGGGAAGATTACAAGCTCTTTGTTAGTGGAGGGAGAAAGTTTCACATTGAGTTCAAATTGCTTTAGTGGAATTCTTCAGAGGTCAGGTAGTTGTATCATAATACCAAATGTGAAGACTGGAATAGCTGGCAGAGCCACTTATTTCTGGGTCCCACTTGGATGCAGTGCTCAGCCGGAGACACACGGTTGCAGTCCGGGCTGGCAGGGCTGCGGCGCTGGACAAAGTCACCAGTGTTCCCCTATGAAGCAGGGAAGGCTACGAGCCCTCTGCTGGCACCTATAGGTTTCTGCATCCCAAGAGCCACCAGAAAGCAGGACCGAGTTTACAGCTTATAAATGCCGTGAGTTAATTACTGCAGATTAGATACACCTTAAACCCTTAAGAATTTTTCCTGTTACCTTTCCAGTGTAAAAATCTGGGTACATGGACACTGATGAACAACTCCACTCATTACAGTGCAGCATGTAACCTCTGCAGCACTCAAAATTTTGCAAAAAATTACCTTCTTCTACACAAAACACAATGGCTTGGTTGCACAGTCTAAAATCTCATCTAGAGAAGACTGAAGACCTCAGAACCACCAAAGCTGTGCAGGGGCTAACTTTGAGCACCAAACCTATCCAGTTCAAAGTTTAAGGCCTTTCAAAAGTATAATTCAAGGAAAGGAAATCATGTTTTGCTCCCCTTCAGCATATTTCATGTGTAGCTCTTGCTCTCTAAGAGCTTCACTGGGGATGCATCACCTGTATCTATTTTACAGGGGCACAAAGAGTTACAGTAATTTGCCTGGGTGATTTGCCTGTGGTCCTGCCAGGGGTGTGACTGTTTCTCCAGTCTGACACCTCCAGCCTGGGCTTCGAGGGCTTTCACAACAGCAGCCTGAAATGCCACCTCTTTGAAAATCCAATCTCCTTGTTCAAAGCCTAGCTTTAACACAGCAGTGGCCTTAATTTAACTCTGTCTAGCTCAGGTGTGATGTTTGTGTGGATAAATCTTATAGGTCTGAACTGCAAAGAGTACAGCGTGACTGAAGTGCTAATATTCACTGCTGCCTTCTTGCAGAAAGAAAAAGGTGCAAAAAGGAGTGTGCAGCATGGAAGAGTAGTTGCATGCATGGTATCTCAGAAGTGCCAGTTTTTGGTCAGTGCATACCTCTCCAGACACAGGGCAGTTACTCTACTTCTGCATGACTTTCTGCAAACAGATATCACTTGCTCTACCCCATTCTCTGATCTGGCCGGATGAGAACCGGCTCTAATCCAAAAACTGTGTAACTGTGGTTAGTCTGCTGTGCTTCTTGAGCATCTCAGCCCAGCTCTCTTTTCAAAACCCTTGCTTTTGAAAAGCTGTGGAGATACAAACAGCTGTGTGGAAAGCTGTGCATAAGCTCCCTGGAGCAAACCCACCTCACTCCTCTGCTGTGTACCAGGCACTCACATGGGACATGAGGATCAGAGTAAAAGAAGTGAAAATGATCCAGTTAGACTCAAAACTCAGCCACAGTCTAGATTTACATCCCCAGTCCAGATCAGGGTCACAGATTAACCCCAAATACCAAAGCTCGAAGTTTATAAGCCCTTCTTACTCAGCATCCTCCAGCCTCCACCTAAGTGAGTCATATTATTTCAGGCCAATGACATAAAAAAAGGTTTTCATCTTCTATTTCTTGCAGTTGACATTAATCAATACTAAAAGAGTGCTGGAAATGTGCATGGTCTCATCTGCTGAACTCAGGCAGGTGCCTTTTCTTTCTCCCACTAACACTGCAGCAAAAGAGACAAACCTGGGAAAAGTCCTGAGGATCATGACACCAAACCATCGCTGTTGCAAGGGCAGAAAAATTGATTACATCTTAGGAAAAGAGCACAGAGCTGGTGCAGAAGTTGGGAGGAATGTGTGCTCTCTCTGCATGGATGTCTCTGAAGCAGTAGGACTTTAAGGAGCTTGTCTCTGCAACTTCAGATGCAAGAAAAATTACAGTCTCATGTAATTTTGTAACTCTGCCCTGGCAAGTGATGAATATACATTCCCTACCATTTAGTTCGGTAGATTTTTTGATTAACCTATAAAAACTTTATGTATACACATGTTGCTCAAATCCCCTCCAGATCACTAATCAATAAGGTGGCAAAACCACAGCAGAACACAAAGTGAGCACAGTGCTGTTTGCTAGGAAAAGTCTCACCATTTCATGCCATGCTTTGCTTTTTCTCTTCTTGACAGCCTGTGATTTATAAAAATGCTTTGTCTCTTAGCAGTGATTCCCAATCTTCTTTGATCTGTGTGTGCTGAAATATTAGCATCCAGGCAGCAATTCTTGTATGACAAGTGCTGCTTTGTACACTATGATCATTGTAAGAAGCAGAGAGAGGGTCTCTTTTGTGGACTTCTGCTTTGGTCCAGTATGCAGGAGATATCCTTTTGCTTATACAGGCTGGCAGCTCTAACAGAAGTGAATTCTGAGATGGGATTTGTAAAACAAGTGCATACATACTTTGGAGCCACAGTAAAATGGGCAACAGAGCTGCTTACTCTGTCAAACTAAAGATGTTCTTCTACTTCTCTTCTGACTCGATGCAAACTGTGCTTGCATATTACCCTTCTTCTGCCCCTCAAGAGGAAAAATTCACATGCGAATCAATTTAGAGAAAGGGCACCACAGTAATGACAGCTGGGCTCATAACAGCCCCATACAGTGGGATGAATGCACCTTCCCCTGGACTGGCTGGCTCTGTGTCTCTTGGCACCTGCCATCTGCCACGTTGGGAGCCTGCAGCTGAGCTGAGGAGTATGAAGCAGAAAGGGAATACCAGGCATAAAAGATTGCCCTAGGCTTCCCATTGGGAGAGATATGTTAAGATTATGTCAGCACTGAATGTCCTGTCTTTATTTATCTTACCATAAAAGCATGCCTGAAATGCTGATATGGAGGGCTTGTAAAGTGCTGAGCCTGTGCTTTTAGAGAGGCAGAAAGGGAGAAAGTTATAAAACCCTCCGTGCTTTGCAACTTGCCATTCTTCTGCACAGTTGCCAGGATGCCTTGATCCATGGGAGGTATTGAAATTCAGTAAAGGCCATAGAGGAAAATGTAGCTCTCTTGTTCCCTGGTTGCCTTCTCCACCCTCTGATTGTACAAACAGATGTTTGCCACACATCTCTGTTTTCTCTGCAGAGAAGACACCAGTCAGCAAGTGAATGTGAAGGCAACGGTCACTAAGGCTTGAAAAGCACCCTCAGCAGCTGCCTCCCAGTGTCACATTCCACCTGCCCTCGTTTCCGGCTGACTGTCCTGTCTGCAGCAGAGCCACAGGAACATGTCTGCTGGGCACAAATACAGCCCAAGTGCTTCTACAAAAGCCTTCCTGGATGTCAAAACACTGAAATCCACCATTCTTATCTCAGGTCTTGGTGAAGGTGATTATGGTTAATCAGGGCTGCAGTCAGATCTGTTTATTTTAGCAAGTAGCTCCCTTCACCTGTGATGCTTCTTGGGCTCAGCCCCCACAACCAGCGCAGTGATGCCTGCAAACAGCTCTGCAAGCCCCTCAAGAGCTGGCGAAGGTGGGGAACACCAAGCCAAGAATCCCCATACCCTCACCAACAGCAGAAACATGCTGGGACCACAAAGCAGAACAGGTCCCTGGACCAAGAACAAGATCCTTGGCTAAGGGAGACCATAGACTCGCTCTTCCACTTGGGCACGGACATCCCCTTCAGGAAGCCTTACCCAACCCTTGCCGTCACACACATTAGCCTTGAGCCTCTCAGTTCTCCCTCTAGTCTGGCAATAGCCAGGCTAACAACCTTCAAACCGGCTCTGCCAAGAAGCGTGCGGGTGCAGGCTGGGAGAGCTCAGCTTTCGCCCAGCAGAGGCCAGCACGAACGCAGTGTTTCGGCAGGCTGTGCTAGCAGAGGAGCCGTCTTGCTCCCTGACTGGCCTTCCCCGGCTGGGAAAGAGCCTCTCAGCCTCCTTTGAGCCCTCATCTATATACTGCTTCGAGAGAGGTTTTCAGAGAGGGACGGATAGTGCAATAGACAGGCGGTGACGTCCTGCTGGAGTAGGGACAGGCTACCACAGGACCAGCCATCACCCGGTTAATCCAGTTGTGTTCCCAGAAGCATCCCCTTCCCTTGGAACAGCCAGCACCACAGTGGTCCTGGAGGCTGGGCATGGCCAGATAACACAACACTTGAGAAATGCCAGATGCCATGGAAATGAATTTCGAAAGGAATTGCACTGCTGGTAGGAGCAGATAATTGACAGCAATCGGGGATGATTGTCCTGGCCACCTCCCTGCCCTTTGCTCCTCTTTTAGGCTCATCTTTTAGTTCATTTGAGGACAGAGGGGGCCACATCAAAGGACAAGCACTTGGCTACTTAGAAATCTAAAAGAAGTTGTGTGAAGAGTGGATTGTAGAGGCCCAGAGCCCAGGAAAAAGAAGCAAGAGACAGCACCTGTACAGAAGTGAAAAAATCTCCTCACACAGCCTAAACAAGCAGCTTTGTGCAGCTCTGCAAATAGCCTCAGGAAAAGATCTTTTTCTCAGCCACTGTTTGAAAGGGCTGATGGCCCTGAAGGGATATGTTCTCCCATGCTGCTTGTGTGATAAGGAAGTTCCCCCAGGAGACCCATTCTTCATAACAAAGAGAAACTGCCTATGAGATACCTCGCAATCATTATAAGCAAACAGAAGTCAAAATAGGCTTGAACTGTGCAGATCATCTTCTGTGATCAGGTTTTGAGGGCAAGACCGGGGCAGAGAGAAGTCAGATTGGAAGATATGTCTCCTAGCACCAGTGAACACAAAGTGTTTGGCCAAAACAGCTGAGCATAGCGCTGCTAGGAGGCCTTCCAGCTCACAGCCAGCCATGCAGAGGAGGGACAGCTTAACTGATGATGCCAAGAATATTGTTTAGGTTTTGGAGAGGATGTTGTTGCAAACCCGTCTTCCAGTCTCACCACTTACCGCTTATTTTCGTTCTGAGTCGCAGTAATAAGTCTGAGACGTTACCAGTGAGTAGTCTAGCAATTCTGCGGGCATTATGTGAACCCCACCCAGCATGAAGGATTTCAGACCTCGACAGCTCTGCAGCAAAAATATTGGCTTCATGTCTGCGTGGGCATAGTTGACATATACATCAGTGTAGGACCCTCCCCACCTGCAGCTAAAACCAAGCTTAGCATTTCATAGCCGTGAGAAAACACAAAGGGCGCAGCAGGGATGGATATCTCTTGTTGTAGGTGATACTGTGATGTCAGTGCAAGCTTTGCTAGGGTTCTGTTGCATCCTCCAGTGAGGAGCATGAGCCTGCAGTTCCCTCCACAGCAAACCCCAGGAAAGGTAGCCGTAGCTTTTTTCTCTGACTGTAACGCAGAAAACATGGAAGCATCAGAGCCCTAAGGAACAGCAAGTGAAAAATCCAGGAGAAAATCCACCAGAGGCTGAAGGAGCAGAAGCAGAGCCTGTAAAGACAGACCTCTAGAGCTGGGATCAGTTGTCTCTCTCAGGCTTAAAAGGACAAATCCCAGAGAAAAGCACTTTGGGAAGGGCTCGTGTAGCCTGAGTGACTCAAAGCATGGCTTGTGCAAGGATCAGCAGCTCTATTTGTTGGATCAGTGGATGGAGTGAAGCCTATTAGTGGTGTAAGACACTGAAATTGTTCTTGTAGATGTATTCTGCATGACCTGTATGCAGAAACCCAGCTGCCTGGCTGGAATAACCACCATCCTTCCCTGTGTATGCACATCCCCCTCGGGGCAGGGGGCAGACCCGCACAGACAGGTAGGGCCAGTGCAATCGCCCATTGCCTCAGCACTGCTTTTGTAGGGTGGTGACGCCCCGGGACATTAGGTGTCTATGACCATGGTGCTTCCCATGCTGGCACAGAAACTGGAGGCAGAAAGTTCACAAGCCCCTGAACAGATCATGGAAGGAGAATTTGCAGTGCTACCTGTGCCTCTCCTGAGGACAGCTTGCTGAGGCATGGCAGTATTTGGTTATCCTCCTGCTAGTGCAAATCAGAAAGAAAATGGGTGCAGCACAGCACATTACAGACTTATCCAACAGCTCTTGTGGGCTATGATGATGGGCCAAATCCCATGAAATATGCTGTTTCTTTGTTCCTGAAAGAAGGATATCTACAAATTGAGCCTATTTATCTCATTTAAAAGCCCGTTTCAGCAGCACTGCTTGTAGTACTCTGCTGAAAAAATTGCAGCTGATGCTCCTTGAAGATGGCAGCAGTCCTGAGCCACCATCAGCAACAGGGCCTGTGCTGGCAGGTGGGCTTCAGCTTTGTGTATAAAGTGGGGCCAGTAGGTGACTGCTGGCTGGTGGGGTGTAAGGCACAGAGACCATCTGTACAGACCAGCTTGTGTTTCCAGTAGATCAGACCCAGCAATACCAACCTAATCTTCTCTGACCTTTCAGGTTTCATCTGTTTCAATGCATGAGGTAGTGCAGGAGTCTTTGGAGCTGTGACTGGCAGGCAAGGGGAAACAGCATAGGCTACAGCTGCATACCTTATCAGGGTGCCTTGGAACAAGAGTCCTGCTAGGTCCTGCTTCTCCTTTGCACTCCAGCACAGCACTTCCTTCCATGCCTGAGGGCTCCACCAGCCCACCAAGAGCTGCCTGTGAGCTGACATGACATGGCAGTGCACCTCCATACATGCAAGGGGAACATGTGGAGGCATAGCCACCAGTAGCAGAGAGCCAAGAGGGTCAGTAGGGAAGAGATCTGTGATGTTACGTGGCACGTCAGATTCATTAGCCAAGTCCAGCCCTGCAGCAAGGAGGGACCCATCCTCCCCAAGGACCCCATCACCCCACAAACCATTGCTCCTCAGCCTGCCCAGCCTATGCACATGGGCCCCCATTCTAAATGCGAGGCTGCAGTTGCTGGCCTTGGATTATACCTCTGCACACGCAACACTCCAAGCTCTCCCCATCCTGCTGCCTGCGTCTTCACTGTTTCATGTCAGGATTGACTCAGGTCTTATTTTGGAAACAAAGAGTTAAGAATTTCAATCTTTATTTTACAAAAATAAAACAGTTTTTCCCTGATACTATGTGGCCCCCAACCTTCTCCTCCACCCCTGCTCCCGTTCCTCTTCCTGTAGCTCCGGCTGTTGCGTGTCACATCCAGCCACGTTTATGGAGGCCGTCAGTGCTGCACGCTCTTGTGAGTGTGCCCAAACAAGCACCAGAGAAGGGGGTTGGTGCCCTTTTGTGACTGCCTCCTCTTCCCAGGATCCAAGCTGGAAACTGTCCAAAGATGGTTTGTGGTGGCTCTGCCATTTCTGCACAGGGACTAAGTCTTAGGCAAGTCACTCAGAGTAGACACTTTAAGAAGTGCCCAATTCCTTCCCTTGGATGGAAAAGCGAGCCCCACAAAGTTACTTCTCGACATTAGTGGGGCTGGCAGGCTGCCATCCTACTTCCAGCTCAGTGCTGGAAGCGTGGGGAGCCAATGTGGGGCTGGTGAAAGGAGTGTGTGGCGTAAAGCACTTCTGGAGGTGGTGGAGGGGATGTCAGGATGGAGCAGAGTGGTTCATGGGAGCTCAGCATCGAGGTGAAGTGCTTCATCTCCTCTGTCAGCTGCTTGATCTCCCGGCGCAGGGCAGCGTTCTGCCTCTCCAAGTCTTCGCTCTCCTGAGGACACAAAACCACAGGGGCTTCCTCAGTGTGGGAGCCGCAGGGATGAGCTAAGGACATGGGGGTTGCAGTCCTGCACCTCTCTGCCCCACAGAATTTCCAGAACGACATATTTCTGGTAAATTCGTCACAGAGCCTTGCCTGAGCAAACCCTCCTCCCCCAGCTGGCCAGGCCGGGTGCAAGTGCAATGCCGGCGGCCCCAGACATGCTCCCCAGTGCCGGCTTACGAGAAGTGACTGTGGCTTGCTGCCGCCCAGGCTTTCTCGCTCCCTCATGCACACGCACATCTCCGGGTGCTTCCCGGGCAGCCCAGCCCCCGGGGGAGAGCGAGCTGAATAACCGCCGTCTTTAACCAGAAAACCACCTGTCACAGGAAACCTGTCATTGCCCTGGAAAGAAGAGACTCACTGCTTCCTGCTAGCAGCCGGGGAAAGCAGTGGCACGGTGGGGAGGAGGGGGAGACACTTGAGTCAGAAGAAAAGAGAAACTGAGGCCTCAGAAGAACTGAATTATTACTGTTATTAATGAGAATAACAACAAAGGGGTTAATAAAGATGCTCAGCCTCGTCTAAATGATACTGAGAGAACCAAAGCCTTTGCCACCTCGCCTTCTGAAGTTCAGCCAGCTCCAGGTTGGAGCATCCAGGCACCAACTGACCATGGAGCCAGCAGCCTGGGCAGGACCAGAGGAGGGAGGTAGGATGCAGCAGCAGGCTTTGCAAACTCAGCTGAGACAGCTAAAGCTGGACCCAGAACTTTGAGGCCCTGGAAAGCTGCACCATTACCTTGCCAAAGTGAATATGTTATCCCCCTGCTCGCCCTTCTGCTGCCATGCTGACTTCTAATGGCACCTGCTCTCTGCACATAGCTGAAATGCACCTACCAGTTACAGCTGCTGTCCCTGCAGGAGCTCACACAGCATCTCAAGGACACGAGCAAATGCTTTGGAAATCACGACTGCTGTCGAACTCAGGAACTGATGGGAATCACCCGGGGCTGGGAGCCCCAGCATCCCCGTGACTCATTCCTCTCAAAACACAAACTACAAAACCCTGGGGCAGATAGAGCTGCTGGCTACTTTCATACTACCATAACTCAAGCTGAGCCATGATCTTCTGGGTAGAACCACATCAAAGAACCAAAGTCCCTGATTCAGAACTGACCAAAGCCAAAGAGCACTCAGGGAATAAACCCAGGAGCAGCAGGAGTTCACTATCCAGCAGGAAATGGAATAAAAACCTAGCAGAAACTCGCCATCCATCCTCTACTTGCTTCTCTGCATTTTTGCATCTGCCTGTGAGGATCCAGGACTTAGCCCTATTGCTCCCATCCCCATGGGAAGGCAAGGACTGTGTGCTATCAATGTCAGCTGAGCAATAGTAATCTCATATGCAAATAGTTTGTTATCTGCTCTAAGAAAAGCAGTCCAATTCTTGGTGCACAGCTAGGCGAGATTTTCCTGGGGAAGGAACAAAGGGTTTATCCTATGGATAAACCATATCTACTTCTAGAATTACCTTGGAGAGAGCGCTGACCCCAAGGAAAGGGTGTTTCGTCACACCTCTCAGGCACAGTCACCCAGAGCCACTGCTGCTGGAAGATGTAATACAACCAGCCTAGAGCCATGTCAGCTCTAGAACAATCATCACTGACTGAGAAAAGAGTGAAATCTCTGTCTTAAACCCAGATCCAACCATGGGCTGAGGCCACCATGTAAGGAGGAATGTTCAGGACTGGATTCTCAAGAATTATTCCCAAAAATTTGGATGTGGGGTAATATGAAGACCACTGAGTCAAAGGATGGTTTTTTGAACATAAGCTCAACTACCACTTTTCAAAGGGCAGCCAACCTAGTGCAGGGATAAAGATGGTCTCTGTTCAGTGCAGGTTGTGTGTTCTTCATCCTGCCTGCCAGTAGTCCAAAAAATATGGGATTGCACTTACCAGTGTGCAAAATTCAAAAGATCCCAGCCCCTGTGCTCTGAGACTGACCCCATACTCCTGCCCAAACACACACAGCCAGAAGTGGCCATCTCTTCCGAAAAGCAGACATCTGCTTCTTCACACCAAGAAGAGCTGCAAAGGTGCCCACAGTACCACAGAAAAGCACCCTTGTATGCTGTTACATCTCTGCATAAATGATGGCATGAATCACAAACCCAGGGAGATTCAGCCCAGGTGAGACTGTGCTTTCAAAGAGCTTCTGAGTGACTCAGTCAGAAGAGGCTGGAAAAGGAAATCAGTAATGAAAGACTGAGAGATAAAGATGGATTCAAAACTAGGGGCAAAACTAAATGCTTCTGTGGCAGTCGTCCTGGGCTGTGTGCTCTCACTACAACTGCTAACTCCTAAATCCTGCCCTGACCTCAGTTCTCTTGTCCTGCCTCCACTGAGCATCTCCACTCCGAGCTGCAGGGGAAAAGCACATTGTGTCCTATGTGAGCCCTCAGTACTGAGGAAAAAGAAGAGTGGGAGTGCTCACCAAGTGCAGTGTGTCCGCTTTCTGGGTCTGCCTCAGGCGGCTCTTCTGGGCAGCGATACGATTCTTCTCCCTCCTTTGGACTTTTCTCATATCATCAGAAGAGTCCTAGGGAAACAAGCCATAGAAATAACTGGGACATTCCCTCCCTCACCCTTCTACTGCAGGGCAGTAAGTGGGAAGGGAACACAGCAGATAACATGACTGAAGCACAGGACATGAGATACACACCCTCCATACCAGGATAAAGCCATAGCCCAGGGACATGATGTTTTTGGCACCCTCGTTGCCAGGAGGGGCACATCTGATACCCTTGGACATCCCAGTACTCCTGGGAAATGACCACTCTCCCCTCACTAACACCCAGGGCTGGGAATATGGATTGATGGACCAGAGTAAGGGCCTCCTTCTGGAAGAGAAACAGTTGAATTCTTGTACAGAAAACCTTTCCCTTCCCTGTCTCTCTGCAGGGTAATAGCAATGTGGACATTTCAGATCCTTGGATAAACCCTTTTTTCCAAAGATACAACCTGTGTTTTCCTCCTTTCACCCCTGTGAGTTCCTCCCCTCTTCATCACCCTCCTCCCTCAGGCTTTATTTTTTGCAGACCCTCTCAAGGCAATGTGGCCCTTGCTTTGTTTGACTAGACAGACCCAGAGCTTTTGGGTTTAACCCAGATCTCAATTGCTTCAGCTCTCTGGTCTCTGTGCTTGCTCTTTCCTGGATTCCTTTGGTTAGCAATGCCTGTAATGCTGACTGCAACACTTCCTTGGGCAGGGGAGAACAGGTCTCCAGGCTCCAAGTCATGAAATTCACAGACCAGCCATTCTCTGCTGAGATCTGGTCCTTCTACTGCCTTCTGACAGTTGAAACTGTCAAACAGTCTCTTTCATCTTCTATTTTCATATTGCACTGCCCCTTTTGTGGACTCTTTAACATTCACACCACCACTTCTCCACAAGACTACAAAAGTCAGCCACAAAAGTTATCTTCCCAGCCCATCAATCTGTCCACATCCTCTCCCCCCTCCCCCCGCCCAAGATTTTTTTTTCCTTGAGCTTAACTGTTTTGGCCTTGCTTTCAAGACCCTGAAAACGTCTCAGATACAGCATCTCGCATGTTCTTCATGAAGTTCAGTCCCCATCCTTTTGCAAACCCTGTGCTTTATCCCTTTCTCTACAAGGATGCCTCCTCATCCTTGGTTGTAAACCAGAAATCATCTGCTCTGATCATCCCCAAGATTTCTGAGCAAAGTCTCAAGTACTTGCCATTTGTTGCCAGCCTTAGAGAAACGGCAAATGACAGATATAATAAAGCTTAGCCAGAAAAGGCAGCGGGAACACCTTGGATTTGTGTCAGTATCTGCCAGCAAAAGACCTGCATTAAAGTACACCATGCAACAAAACAAAATCCCTCTGTCAAGCATTACTGAGATGAAAGATCTCTGAGGCTGAACAGAAAAGAAAGCAGACCCAAAGTGTCAGGGCTTTTCTGAGTCCCAAATGCTGTTCACGGGAGCAGGAAGCAGGCAGGCTGCCCCTGAGCTGCCCCAGCTCATGGCCAGGAGGTGCCTTCTCAGGCTCCTTGCCAGAGCACCAACTCTCGTGATGAAGCTTCCTGCCTGCTTGGCATGTGTTGCAAGACCCACCATGCCTGGGGTCCTGGTCCCCCAGTTGCTCCTGGCATAGCACCAGGTAACCAGGCCTTCTCTCTCCTCCTTTACCCTCCTCAGTGGCTGGGGCTCCTGCCAGGGCCCTCGGCTGAGCCCTGGATCCCTCTCCCCACAGCCGTTCTTAGAAAGCTCTGCCATATTGTGCTGTGAAAACACCAATGGTGGGTGCCACCCTACCTCCCACCCACCCATGGCCCATGCCAAAGGACTCTCCATCTGGGGAGACCTGGGGAAGGTCCCTGCTTTACCTGCTTGCTGGGAGGGGGAGACTGGCTGAAGCTGCTGGAATCACTGCTGTCGGAGCTGTGGGGCATGGCTCCTGTCTCTGGCTCCCAGGGTCTCTTCAGCTTTCTTTGCGCTCTTGGTGTTCCTGCCTTCTGTCTTGCTTCTCTGCCTCTCTCCTGCCCTCCTCTGTCACCTCTGAGATGGCCCTTGGCTTCCCTGCTCTCACCTGTCCCAGAGGCACACTGTCCTTCTGCCCAACACTCCCTACACTTTCGCTGCCTCTCTTCTGAGCCTCTGCACCTTCCCTTTAGGTCTCAGCCTCCTGTGGTTTCTCAGAACCTCGGGGATGTAAGCTGAAAGTCACGTGGCCGGAAACTTTAGGGCAAAGAAGAAAAGTTACAGAAGAAAAAAAAAATTAATTAAAAAGAAGAAGAAAAAAAAAGCACATCTGGGAAAAATGAACTTCAAAATAGCCTGAAAAACCCCAGAAAAACACCTTCAGGCAGTTGAAAAACAACAAGATGGGTTTTCTCCGAGACAAACAGCAGAGATGGAAAGGAAGAAAAGCCCCAGCTCTGGCTGTGAAACTTGGACCCTCAAAGGAGGGCAGTGCGGAGGAGGTGCTGCTGGGGGCCCCAGAAATTCCAGGGGCACTGCATGTCGTGCCAGCCCCATGCACGCAGGGGGTCAGTCCAGGCCCAGGCAGCCTCGTCCACCCCAAGCCAGCTGGGGAAATTCCCAGCAGTCACCCACCTTCCCACAACCCACCCACCCCCTCCTGCTATCCCTGACACCCTCAGCAGGTGCCACATAAATGCTGTTTGTGTGGATAGCTCACATGGGTACAATGAAGCACCAGTCCTATCTAAGAAGAAGGCTCAGGATCATAGAACTTTTGGACTGGATTTGGGAGGATTAGTATTTCCTATAAAGCAAAGCTATTTAGCACTTTAGAGCATTCAACAGTATGTCACCACTGGCCCATAAGGGTCGTTAACCCTGGCAGACAAATTACCCTGGCCATAGATGATCTATGGATCAGCTGGTGCAGATAGCAGCAAGGAGAAGTTGCTTTACATCCCTTTGTTTGTGCCCTGGGCTGTGCTCTGTGGGACTACCTTCCATCCTTAGCACAAACCTCAGACTGAAGACATGCAAGCAGCCCTTGGGACAGCAGTGTTTCAGTGCTAGTGGCTCTGGAGGTGACAATGCAGGAGTGTTAAACCAGGGGCCATTTATTTTCTGATCTGCTCATGTTACCAGATCCAGCAGGATGAACCAGGGCCATGTGCCAACACAGCCTCTCTACCCACAGACAGGAGCACATATCTTTGGAGTGACTATGTTTTCGCTTGCGCCATAAGGAGCAGATATAGAAACAGGCATGAACCTATCCACAGTAACCCTCTCCTGTGGAAAGCAGCAATTCCCAGTTCCTCCTTACTGGTTTTTGTTGCATATTGGTATTTTGTTTGAGTTTCTCCTGCCTAAAGGAGGAGCAGCTAGCAAGTCTCAGCAGCAGGGCATCAGCAAGAGCACTTGAGATGCAGTGGTCTCTACAGCAAGAGTATTGGCAGCTTTGGGTTTGCAGCCACATTGCAGCACAGAAAGCACACGTGCTTGGAACACAGTGCATTGCTGGCATTTCTTCCCATCCTTGCCACGACTCATAGAGCAAACACATGGACAAATGTGGGGCTGAAGAAGAACTGCTTGGGGCTGGCTGCAGTCTGGGTACCTTGGTGAAGTTGCCTGGCTTAGCTCCAGTAGCAAAACTGCTCCATTTTGACCCATTTCCCTCTTTAGAAACATCCTGTGACACTGGTGCTCTGCCCTTGGCTCTACTATCTGAACATTTTACAGCTGTGAGTGTATTTTTTCCCCTGGTGAGCTGTAGAGAAATGTTAGGATCCGCCACATTTTCTAACATGGCTGCAAGGGTTTGGTTGCTTGGCATGAACCACGCTGAGGGACCTGATCTCCTGGCAGTACAGCCCCCTGTAGCAGGCAGGGCTTCTCTGGTGTGGCTGGCTCCAGGAATGGGGTAGCCAAAGGCATCAGTGAGATGAGGGGCATTGAGCCCCAAGCACCAGATAGCAGCACAACTGTTGAAGGATCCATTCGCTTGCTGCATTGACACTTCCTCTGAACTCTGCAACCCTGAGTGGCACTTCCTTTCCAGGAAGCATGGTGCTGGATTCCCACTCTCCTGAGGAAACCACACTCCTCTGCTGGCGGGTGGGTCTCAGAGACTGCCTGGCCCATCCTGCTCTGCATGCTGCTGTAGCTTAGGGCAGGATGGAGGGAGCTCCTTCCTCAGACAAAAATATCATTGTTCCATTACTGGGCAAAAAACCTGAATTCCTTCCTTTTGTATCTAGAAAGGCCAGTAACTGAAAGGAGGCAATAGGGAAGGTGGTGAGTGTGTTGGCAGGAGGTGATGCAGGGAAGCCGGGTGTCCTGGCAGGAGCTGGACAGTCTGTGCAAAACTGTCCAGAATGTGTCTATGGCAAAAGCTATTCTTTGATCCACAGGAGGAAAGTTTTGAGCTGCACCTTGGTTTGCCCAGAGCTGGGCTTTTATTGACAGCTGATGGAGACACCTCAGGAAAAGAGTGACAGCAGAGGAGAGGGCTTGGACAGTTGGTCTTGCTGAGTGGGACTAAGAGAGCATCCCTTTTCCTGCCTTGCCCAAACACACTCCTTGGCCTCAAGCTAGCTATGATGCTAA
Source organism: Pyrocephalus nanus (assembly GCA_038380795.1). NCBI lineage: Eukaryota > Metazoa > Chordata > Aves > Passeriformes > Tyrannidae > Pyrocephalus > Pyrocephalus nanus. The sequence goes on along the minus strand of CM076265.1, from coordinate 40,414,933 downwards.
TGAATTCCTGTCACTTATGAGTAAATAAGTGTGCTGTGAGACAGTAACTCCTGGTGGGAAGACGGCAGAGCCTTCACAGTGCTCCTCTGGACTCAGCAGGACCTATGTTGTCTCCTCACAGGCAGTGCCCCATGCCATTCCTCTGGTCAGAGATGCAATCTCCCAATGCAGAGCAGCAGAAACCTCCATATGGCTCCACCAGCACCTGCTCACAGCTCTGTGGGAGCTGCCCTTGGCACCTGCTGCAGGCTGGGGAGCTGATTTCCTGCTGCCCCTCCCCAGGCTCTCCCCTGCTATGAGGGGGAGCCTCAGGAGGCAGTCTCCTAATCTTGGTGCTTGACATAAGTGACTAAATTCACAGTGAATAACATCCCCTGAGTTTCTCTCTGGAATCATTTAGGTTTCTTGATCTTGATCACAGTAGCAGTAAAATCACTGTCAGTGGCATTGGATGAACCCACAAGTGTTAGGTTGCTGCCATACCAGCAGCTTGATGGAGAAGGGATAGTTCCAGAGAGTCTTAGAGGAAGTATGGGGCCATCCAGTCCTGCATTTGTCCTGTCTGAATAACAGCAGGCTTAAGGGAGTCCTTTTCTCCCTGGACAGAGTGACTACAGGGACTCTGGAGGCTGGGCTTAATGTGATCTCAGCTGCTGAAGAAATGGTTTGAAAGCAGCAAGATGCAGTTCAGCAAGAACAAATGCAAATGTAAAGCAAAACGAGATGCAGGGAAAAGATTTGGGGAATAACCGACCAGGGCAGCAGAATAGCAGGGAAAAATCCGGGGGTTGCAGAGCACTGAAAACCAAAGCTTTGCCAGCAGCACGGAGGAGTTACAAAGGAGCTGGGTACTGGCCTGGGGTGCAGGGACAAGGCAGGGGAGATCACTACCCTGTACTGCCTGTGCAGGGCCAGGACCCATTCAGAGTCCCAGATCCAGAAGTGGAATAGTCCAGAAGAAAACAATACAAAGGATAAATACATAGAAATATTTCCCTGAGAGAAAGGAGTGAAGAAGTTGGGTCCATTTAGCCTAGAAAAGAGAAGTTTTGAGGGTGGGAAGTGGGTGGGGAGGAAGGAGCAGTCTTTCATATGTTGTAATGGAAAGGGTGGTCAATTGGTTTCTGTGCAGCCAGAGCAGGGTAAGAAGCAAAAGGCTCCAACGGCAGCAGGAAGGGTGCAGATCTGAGGTTCAAAGCAAGATGAGCATAGGAAGACCTTGGGATTCAAGCCCTCCACATGAAGTGGCTGGGAACAAACCTCTATAGGAGAGGGTAGAGATTGAATCCTGCCTCTGTAGGATGGATTATATTATGAGTTATGTTTCCAGGGTTTAAATAAGGAAAAAATAAAATTAAAAAAAAAAAAAAAAAAAAAAAAAAAAAAAAAGATGGGCTCCTCAGAGACCAGAGAGCACATGGGCCATTTCTTAGCCTTGGCTGCAGCCAGCACCTTTGCCTCCAAAGTCCATGTCCCCCGTGCAACTAGCTTCCTCAGCACAGGTGGGTGCAGGAGTTTCCTTTCGAGCCCTCTCGCTTGCTGCAGGCTTATGACAGCAACATTCAAAACTGCATCTCACCCCATCCATCTCACTCATCTTGTTTGTACAACCATTGAGTGCATAGTTCTATTTAAAAATCAAGGCTAGAGCAGCTACCAACTTCAGCCTCCTGTAAACCACTGAAGATGTTTCTCCTGCACGTGTAGCATTTTATGCAAATAATTTCTTACAATATTTGGACAATTGCAGCAATTTCCTTATCACTCCTTATCATGAGTTTGAAGACCTGTGTGCAGAAATCAGTGCTGATAAGAGATGTTAAGCAAATGTCTGTGTTGAACAAAGTCCCTGCTCTCAACCAGATGCTTCTTCCATGTCTTGCTCTGTCAGCATCTATTGGTCCTGTCTGTGATGTGGGCAGCTTCCCCAGGCTCGGTCACCAGGGCCATTTCATCCTGGCTGACAGAGTGAGTGTGAGAGGGAGGTTGTGCCAGGATTGCTCAAGCATAGTCCCACCAAATTCATCCCACCCAACAGAGAGCAAACACTCATCACACCAACACTTTCAATCCTTACTGGATGCAACCTGACAGGAAACAGGTACTTTACACCCTGAATGTCTGATAAATGACAAGTACCATAAATCAAGCACTCAGAACTATGGAAATCCCAGACTTAATTCCCTTAAACACACTCATGCTAAGCAACATGCTGTGCTCTGTAACTTCACAACCAGCAAAAGTTTCTTCCCTAGGATGGCTGTGTTACCTTCATTGCTGTCCTGCAGTCAGAGTCTGCTCCAACATCCTGCTTTTCCATTTCTTCATGGATTCTTTCTGGTGCTCATTGCTTCAGTGCTGAGTGAGCTCTTCAGGGTTATTAATTAATCTATCTTCTCAGCCACCTTTTCAGGTTCGGGATGGGAGGTGGAGTTATCCCTATTTAACAGGTGCAAAAGAAGAGACAAAGAGAGATTTAGGTCATAAGTACTCATTCATTTTGTTTTGAACATGTTTTGAACCAACTAGGATCTAAATTTTTCAGTGGTTTTGGCCCTATATAACGCTTAATTTAATCAAACCCCAGATCCTCATATCTGTGACTGCAGCTGCAAACTTTTAGCACTTCTGTAAAGCAGCTCTGCCAAATGAGGAAGACGTGGCTGCTCCTGTGAAAGCTCTTGCTTATGTGGCTCACAGACTCACAGAGTAACTTCGAGGCAGGGGTAGACACAGACCCAGGGAGGCACCAACTGTCTACCAAGACACCCTCCTTTCTTGCTGCAATCCCTTGCTTCACCAATTGCATAGGAGTTTCCCACCCCTGCTAAGAAAGGATGCAGCCTAGCTGACCAGCTCTTTGCTCCCTCCAGCCAAGGTCCAGCCTGGGTGCTGAAGAGGTGGCAATCCAGGGCAAAATGCAGGACATGATCATATACACAAGACAGTGGAAGTTAGGTTGCCCAGGCAAACCCATTTCTGGCAATTTCTAGCTCTTTGGTACTTGGCTTTGCCAGTTTTAAGGAGGGGTTTTTGAATGTCATTAGTAATGCTTTCTTTGGTCCATATTTTAAAAGAAGGAAGCTATAGAAAGAAAATGCCAAATGTGTTAGCTTTCCAGATATAGACAACAAGCTCCAAGTAGCTGGGGTACATCTGACGCCACTGGAGAGGGAAGGCAAGCCTGGCTAGAGCTCTCAGCTGAAGCACTGGCAGGAGGTTGTCAGGGTCAGACTTCCAGCACATATTGGAGTTTCTGTGTCAAGCTACAGATTTATTAGAGTTCACTCCAGGCTATTTTGAAGAGGTGAACCACATTCTCTTGTCCTCTACAAATAGACTGGTTGGGTAATTAGTTGAGCAACCTCTAATCTTCTCCTGGTAAGGACACTGCAGCTCATGAGCAAGTACTCAGGTGTGCACTTACAGGAGTCTCCAGGTTAGCAGATCCCAAACCCTGGTAGAGTATATCTATTTAAAGCAAAACTTTCTCTCACTGCTGTCTTCACAGGCCCTGTCTAGCTTCTGGGAAATGGTCAGGAGTGGACCAGATCACCCAGCAGCACTTGGGACACCAAAAAGGCTCAGTTGCCAGACACCCTCCAGTCAACAAGGGTTTCTTTGCTTCCACTGCCTGGGCTGAGCCCACCAGTTGAACTATCCAAGCGCATGGACGGGGTGTGCAGAGGGTGCAGATGTTGTCTGACGGTTTGACTCATCTCGGTGGCAGTCTCGTTCGGTGATGACGGGGAAGGCCCAAAGAGGAAGGGCAGTGACCCGTTTAACCAGAAGTGCTGATCCACCCAGGGGTAGGCTCACTGGTGTTGGTAAGCAGCCATAGCCCCAGCTTCCTTCATGCTGTCCAGCATGTGCATTTCCAAGCTACCACAAGAGCAGGAGAGGAGCATGTGGCCGTCCAGCCCTGCCACAGTGGCAGCAGGACCCAACCCTGGGCCTCTGCTAGTGCGGCAGTGAATCCAACTGAAGCGACCAAGCAGCAGAAGTTGTGCTCCCAGGGGATGACCACAGCCTGATGGAGGATTTGATGTTTACTGGGCATTGGTTGCAGCCATGATGCATGGCATGGGGGCGGACGATGAATGTGTTACTTGTCTCTTAAATTAATGCATGACTTTGAGCGTATTACGTTGCTGCTCCATGACGCTATTCAGAGGAAAATGTTCTTCAACACCACCCATCACCATAAAACATGTTCAAGACTCCTAAGGGTTGAGTACAGCTTATTTAGGGCATGTTCTTACAGCCAGACTCCAAGACACCCACCTCAGCAGAGGATGGCTGTGAACAACACTCATGCCAGTACTGAGTTCCCACCCCGATGGGATCTGCTTCAATTTTGGATTACATGGATGTATACACTGGTTCTCCCTTCTGCCCACTCCATTTGGTGGGAATGAGCTTCCGAAATACTTCGGCTCATGCAGCATAGCTGGAGGGGATGTTCAGCACAAGTAGCTGCACTGATGGGTGCACATGCAGTGAGCTTGTGCCCAGGCATGTGAGAGGCTTGTACAAGCAGTACTGGAGCACAGCATGTCGGAAGCAGCACGGGGGAGGACAGGCAGCATGGAGCAGACAAGCTGTGAAGGAGAGGACAAGGGAGCTGTGCAGAAGATACAGCTGGTGCCTGTGCAAGTAGTGCTGATTGGTAGTACCACACTGGCAGAGTTATCAAAACACACAAATGTGTTCAAACTCCATCAGCCCAGAGGCTGCATTGGTGCACACTGGCGCACCCACAGCTCTCTCCTGCTGCCAGCTCTCTGGTAGACAAGCCATCCCAGAACAGGCTGCCAGGGGAGGCAGCAGCAGGGCTAAGCCCCTGTCCCACACCTGGTCCATCCCCTGGAGCCCCTGCCCAACTCAGGGCTCTTCCTTTTTGAGAGAATCATAAGGAGGGAGGGAGACTCATGGTTCAACACCCAAACACAAGGGGGGACCCATTTAGTGTTGGTTATTTCAGAGGACTTAAGAATTTCCACAGGTTTCCTCAGGGGACTTGGAGCAGCAGAGGGAGGGATGGAGGAAGGGACTGAGGGATGGAGGGAGATGGACAGTTTCACATGACCATCAATCCTGTGCTCTCCACTCTCACATTTCAGTACCCTGGCACGAGAGAGGAGCTCTGTAACCAGCCTCCTGGGGTATGGCTAATTTTCCCACAGCTTTGGCAGTGGCTGTCAGGACCAGCGCCCAGAAACAGGTGACCTGCACCTCATCCCTGACAGTGCTTTGGAGGTGGGATGAGGGAGAAGTGCTATACTCTTAGCCATGCCAGTAGTGCTGCTGCAAGGCCCTGTCTTGAAAAGTCAGTTCTCCTGACATAAATAATACTGCCAACATCAGCTTCAAAGAGGGGACAGAAAAAAGATGGAAACTCCTTCCCGCCATTCTTTACCAAAACTCTAGAGTTGATGTCCAAGAATCATGCCATTTTCTATCTTATTTAAGCCAGACTTTTTAACTTCAGTTTTGGGTATCCTTGTTTTTCATGTCAACACCTGATCCCCTGTGAGCCCTCTGAAACTGTTGGCCAATAGGGCATCTTGTCCACCTGCACAAACCAGTTTCCTGGCTCTGTGAGAAGTATGTCAGTTTACCAGTCTGAAATGAGTTGTCTTTCCATTTCTTTGAACATCTTGTGAGGGGGTGAGCAAAGGAACAGACTTATCTCTGAGCCAGGCATTGCTCTGCACGTCTCTATCACATGGCATTTCACTAGTTTCCACTCTAAACTAGTGGGACTTTTAGTCCCCACATGGGGAAATTTTCCTGCAGCCCTAATTCAGGTCAGCACCTATCTTTGGATGTCTCCCAATTTCACCGCTTCTTCCCGTGTACCATGGCATTACAGTTATAAAGGACGGATTTTCATCCCTTTCCTCATGCAACCTTCCTCCTTTCCCCACTACTGCACAGTGAGAGGGACCCACCAGGCAGTTCTATCCTGAATTTGGAGCACAGCCTTGAGCCCATTGGCACTTTCATCTAAACCACCTAGGTGCCAGCTGGCACTTAGGCATGCTCCAGAGCACGGCTGGGAGAAATGCTGAGGTGCTGCTACCCCAACATATGAATCCAGCTGCTGAACAATGCCAGACCTTGTGGCTGCAGCGGATGGTTGCTATCAGATGTAGAAATGTGCCCCAAAGTCCTGCCTGAATGAGGCTCCATCTCACATGCAAGTGGCCAGGTAGGGTACACGAGCAGTTTGCATTGCTCTTAAAACTTGTGCACATGATCCAGTGGCCTGAGGTGTCCAATAGACAGCAGAACAGATGCCTGCATCTACATCACAGACACAGAGAACACTTCACGCCTGCAGTCAAGGGATTTTGTTTGAACCAGTGAGTTTGGTTCTGCCAGTCTGTTACACTGGCAGCATGGGATACCATCATCCTGCCTGGTCACACAGCAGTGCCAGCATGCACCAGCACCTATCAGCTACTCATCTATTATCTGCTGGCTGAAGCTGGTGAGTGAATCAGGTCACTTTGCTTGTAGGGAAAGTCTGCACAGAAGAAAAGGGATGCCTCACTCAGCAAATGTCTGCGCAATGCAGCAATGCCTCTGTCTGGCACCCAGAGAGCTTGCCTCTGTCACAGAAGCCAGTAGCCCATGTACTGAGAGGCACTTGCTAACTGGTCACTGGGTGTCCAGCATCACCTTGCGATGAGCTGTCAGTGGCCATTTTATCCTCAGTCAGAAACTATGTGTTAGCCTGCCTAGTGACTTCACTGGATTTGGGAGCCTACAGGCCTGCAGCACAGCCTTGCTGCCCACTTCCTCCTGACAGCCCATGGCATTTCAGGACAAGCAGGTGTCCAGCAAATCCAACAAGCCCAAATGATGCTGCTGGAATTGGGGCTATGGCAAAGCAGAGGCAGGAACTGCAGTGTCAGGAGTCAGGACTTCCCCTGAGAGTGCCACAGATGACAACTCAGCAAGTTCATTCTGCAGAAACTAGATAACATCATCACAAGGTGGTGGTTACTGGCAAAGGATCCTGTTCCTGAAGCTTCATCTGAGACGTGACAGGCAGCAGTGAAACCTCGTCAAACACTCCCAACCTCTGCTTTTGCTGAAACCTGTGCAAGCTTCTGGATGTAGCTTCTTGCTGGTATTTCTTAGGAGCTCTAGGTTTGCAATTCTGGGAGCCAAGGCTGGAAAAGTCCATCAGCTTGCTAACACAGGGCCTTTATGTCTAGCAGAGCCCCTTGGGCTGGACAGGGATGAGGAGCTATCAGTCCTACCCACAGCGACCCATCTCCAGCCTTCAATGGCAAGAGTTTTTCCTCCTCCACAGGGGCTAACTGTTCACCAAAACCTATGGCACCCTGCTCACACACTGTGCATGGACAGCAGGATACAGGGCTGGAGAACAAAAAGTCAGTCTGCACAGATACATTCAGAACAGCTAAGCTGCATTAAATTTGGAAGTGACTGAAGTTCAATAAACTCCTTGGCAGATGGTGTTAATCAGAATTAGAGCAGTCCTGATACAAGGCAGCTCACTCCCTTCCCCCCTGAGCAAGCTTTGCTCACAAAGAGCTCATCACCACAAACCGTCATACCCTCTGCCCACTCTGCCAAATGCACCCCTGGGCTGGAGTCCACTTGAGTTGGTCACTCCACTTCAAAATGCCAAACCAAAGTAAACCCATTGTAACGCAGCAGCAGGACATCTGGAGGAAGGTTTTTCATCACCGCACTTCAGCTAATTGGGAATAACTTCTTGAGCACCAAATGCAGAGAAAAGGCAAATCCCAGCCATGCTGTCTGAGGTGCCAGCCCTTCCCTGTGGTCCTGCCCAGCAAGAGCCAGGGAGACCTCCTGGCTGTAGGGAAGGATCTTTTCCTCAGATGGAAAGTGTTGGTGGCAGAGACGCTGACAGAAAGTTCACTGCCAGTGGGTCTGGCTATACCTCTGACAGCACCTGCCCTGCCTGCCTGCGTCACTCAGATGGGAGATGACCCCTGGTCACTCCACGAACTGCACAGTGTGTGGAGAATCACGCCCTTAATCAGGGACAGGTGACCCAGCCTGCTTTGCCCTCAGGGCAGTTTCCAAAGCCCAGCAGGAGCATGATGCCTCCATGCAGGCCTAGGGCTTGTACCCACATTCCACTGTTTCACCCCCATGCTTCAATCACCAGCAAACAGTGATCACAAATAAGCAAAAAGTGCACAACGGCATGGGGAACCAAGTGATACTTCCAGGCTCAGGGAAGCACTAGTTAGTTTTTCTCATTTCTCAGCGATTATCTTGGCAACACAGTTTTCCCTGGCTCCAGTCCTGCACTCGGTCATGGGCCATGCTGGTGCCAGTACTGATCAGCATAGTCTGGCATGCATGGTAACCAAGCAGTTTTCACAGCTCTTGGTAAATATCAAAGCTGGGGATTTTTGAGGCTTGTTTTAGAGCAAGTTGAGTAGACGAACCAATAAGGACAAAGATAAATGAATACCTGTTGGCCTTGGCTCAAAATGAAACAAGAGAGGCAGGTCACTGGCAAAGGTTAGTTAATACCACTTACCACCGTGTCACGGAGTTGCCCTTGGCCCCTGACAAGAAGGGCAGAGGAGGCAGTTTTTCAAATACAAAGTGAGAACAATACTGTGAAAAACTGTAAAGTAATGGCCTCCAAACATCCCTTGCCTGTGACCAGCTGCAGGCCAAGGGAGATGTTGGATGCCTTTGCTCCCATGACAGCACATATAGACTCTCACCTACAAGGGGATAGGGGCAGCAGGTGGGGAGAGGGTGCGAGAAGGAGGAAAGGAAGAGAGCTAACATGAAGCTTTAGAGCATAATATGCTGCTCAACCACTTTGGGATGAGCTGATTGCAGGAGAGGGGGTGAAGAGCTGCCAAGACCAGAGATCCTTCTGGGGAAACTGAGTTCCTGCTGCCCATGGGCCCTGCCACTTCTCAGGCGTCCAGCAAGAAGAAGGGAGTCAGGCGCGCAGTGTGGAGCACCCACACCAACCTACTGTAGTTGGATCTTCAGCCCAACACATCTGCAGTGCCTCAGGCCCGGTGCTTTGAGGCAAAATGGCACCTACCTTTCCCTGGGAGAGAAGAGGTAAGAGTGGCTTTGCAGAGGAAACTGGGATAGTATGTGAAGGGCACCAGGGATATGTGACAAGCATCTAAGCAGTGGAAAAGTGATGGGGATCACCTGTTTGGGATTCAGGAAAAATGTTGTACCATGGCACCCTGGGGAGAGCTCTGGTCTGAACTATGGAGTGTGGGAAGGAGCACAAGGGTTATGACCTGAATGTAGATCTCACAAAACAGGAGATAGACATGTGCTAGAGGGGGCTGTTGGCACATCAGGAGTTCCTGTTGGTGGTCCTGGTTGTTGAGGCACCTCAGGTATCTCAGAAGCAGAGGGACCTGCAAGTGAAATGGCCGGGAAGCACCAGTGTTGCTGAGTGGGCTTATGTCTGACAAGAACCATCTGGCACCATGGAATGGCACCATGAACCATAGAATGACAGAAACGTTTGGGTTGGATGAGGTCTTTAAAAACGTCATTTAGTTCCAACCCCCCGCCATGGCCAGGGACACCTTCCTCTAGACCAGGTTGCTCAGAGCTCCATCCAGCCTGGCCATGAACACTTCCAGGCTGGGGCATCCACGACTCCGGGCAATCTGTTCCAGTGCCTCACCACCCTAATTTTAAAAAGTTCTTATATCCAATCCAAAACCTTTTACAATTTAAAACTGTTGCCCCTTGTTCTCTCACAACAGGCCCTGGTAAAAAGTCCCTCTCCAGCTTTCTCACAGGCCTTTTAAGTACTGGAAAGTCTCTACGATCTCCCCAGAGTCTCCTCTTCTCCAGGATGACCAGCCCCAGCTTCCACGGTTTTTCCTCAAAGGAGAGGCGCTCCAGCCCTCTGCCCATTCCCGCGGGGCTGCTCTGGACCCGCTCTGGGCTGCCCACTGGGCCGGGGGCGGTCAGCACTCGGCGCGCTCTCCCAGGCTCCAGGTCCCGCGCCCGGCCGTGTCCCAGCGGGAGCGGTGCCGGGACCGCCCGCCCCGCCCGGCCCGGCCCCGCCCGGCCCGCTGCTCCCGCGGCCGCGCCGCGCCTCCTGCCGGTGGTCCCGGCTCCCGCCGCCTCCTTCCGTCCCGCCGGAGCGCACGGGGGAGCAGCGGGGCCGGGGGCAGCCTGAGGAGCGCACGCCAGAGGGACACGGGGAGGCCACGAGAGCGGCCGGCACGGGGGCACAGGGAGAGGGAGAAGAACCGGCCGCTCGGTCCCTGCCCGGTGCCCAGGCACTGAAGCATCCCGCCCGCCGACGGGCTCCTGCGTGCCTGTCTCCAGCCACTTCGTGTGCAGGTTTGCGTGAGTACGAGTGAGCCTCTGGCTGGAGCAGCCAGCGAGCGAGACAAGAGCTGTGTGGCAGCAGCGGCTGCCGTCCTCCGGCCTCCTGCACCCAGGGCCACCAACTGCGGCTCCGCATACAGCCAACCACAGCCACCCACGAGAGGGATCCACGTGTGCGTGTGTACACACATCAGCATGAGGGATGCAGCCCTACGACAGGATGGACCGGGAACGTGGGGCTGGCAGTACCCCACATCTATCGGGCTATCGGCTCCAGCACCACCGTCAGCGTAGAACCCATCAGCTCCACCCAGTAGTGGCCCACAGCACACCTAGCACAGGAGATGGTGGTGTGGAATGGCCAGGAGGTGCCTGCCGGCCCTTTGAGAAGTGTCCATTGGCTTTTCCAAGCAAATCCACATTAGCAGCCCTCTTAGTACCTTCCGGGTGGGAGGACACTGCCATAGGTACAATCATTGCTATTTTGGTTTGGAAGCACGTTCTGGCATACAGCAACATAGGCTGTGCCTGGCATGTGCCTGCTGCTCCTCCCGAGGCCCAGGAGATGCCACTATAAATGCACCAGCCTGCAACATGTTCGACAGGACAGCCTCTCCCACGGCAAAACTTGTAACTCTTCTAAGGTGGATGCTAGGTTTCCAGAGGACACATGCTACCAGACTCAGGAACATCAAGTAGCCTGTCTCCTACAGGAATCAGGAGGGATTTGCAGCCCCCAGGACTACACAGAGATGGAGCCTTTTCCCTTTAATACTCACAGGCTCTGGCTTAAAGGGGAAGGGGCTCAAACTTTAACTTCAATAGGTTAGATCCTAACCAAGTCTCCTGAAAAGAAGACTTCAAGTGGCAAATCCCTTGGTTTGCAGCAGAAGGGCAGGCAGCAGAAGGTTGTTTGGAGGACAGAATCATGGAGTGGTTTGGGTTAGAAGGGACCTTAAAGATCATTTCATTCTAACCCCTGGGCATTGCCAGGACTCAGATAACTCCTGCCCAAGCCTTGGCTGGAATAACTAAGCATTCAACTGACGCAGATCCATCCCTCTTCAGCTGCTGCCTTTGCCATCGCTTCTAGCATGCTTGGTTTCAAAGGGCACTTTATGTTTCTCATCTAAGCCAGCCGTTTTCATAGCAGAATTTTTTACTGCAGTGTGGCTATTTGCCAGAGAAAGGCCATTGTCTGCCTCCACAGCACTGCCACTGCTCCTGGAAGGTGTGACAGCTGACAAGCTCTCCAGGTGAGCAAAAAGCACAAGATGCCTGTGGCTGGATCTGATATTCCACAAGGAGCACCTGCTGACCACAAAAGAGGAAAGCGATACTTGCAGGAATCTGAAAATTCATTACCCTGTACACTTTGCAGAGGGAAATAAAGTCCTGAAGAGATAAGCAGGCCCTTTCAGCAGAGCTTGATAAGAAGTATCACGTTTTTTCAAAGAATGACAATTGGCTCCTGACAGCAGCTGAGGAATGGGTCACATCTGAGCCACCTACTCCAGGGTCTGGGCAGAAGGCACAGCAGATGGACAGCTGCCCAGCTTCAAGGGCTGCACAGCAGGCAGTGGCAGCGAGGCCAGACACTGTTTTTCTCCACCAGCTTTGTTTCAGGTCCTGCTCTTGCTTATCCCTCTAGAGAACCTCAGCCAACAAGTTCTCCCAGGGCAAAAACCTTGTCTCTAACAGATCTAACACGCTTCACACTAAATAAGGCAGCTGGCAGCATTTTGTGAGGTCTCAAAGAAAGAAGTTATGGAATGGGAGGGGAAATCCAGGAAGAAAGTATGAAGAAGAGAAAGGACTAATGTCAGATATCTCCAGAGGTTAAGGATTAGAAAAGGAGGCTACAGAGAGAAACATGCACTAGAGAAGTAGTCATGCCCAAAGAAGACCTCTCATATGGTGTTGTCACCTTTAGGTCAAACTCTTCTCAAATTGCTTCAGTGCTCCTGGCTGGAGTGCGCATCTGTAACAGATGCTGAAAGCTTCTTTTCACTTGCAGTTTGCATCAGAGTAGCCTCATCCACAATGGAAATGGGCTGGACACTGGGAGAAGACTGGGTGCACCACTGCTCCTCTGAGAGCCCTCAGTGGTGCACATATGTGTGAAGATGGGGTCTGCCCCAGTCCAGACCACTGCCTTCATACCTTTGAGTCAGGAACATAGCCGTAGTGTCAGGGCTTGGTTATTCATATGGGGATGCTGATTTTTCAGTTCTAGCACCTGCAGCACACCTGGCTGATTATCTTCTCAACCTCCACACCCCTGTGTTCAGCACTGGCCAAAGCCCAAGGCAAGATTTTAGGAGCTTTCCCAGCATGACAGTTAGGGGCAAGGCTAGGACCTGTAAGAGACCCAAAGAAACTATTCTACACCTCCATGCCTAAAGGGATCACGACCACAAAGACATCATGATAGCTCCCCCATCTCTTTCTTCTCCCTGAAATGAGTTCAAACTGCTGTAATTGGGACTGAAACAAGAAGGACCGAGTAAGGATGAGATGGCCTTTCTAGCTGGCAAGCCATGCCTGCCTGAGCTACTTCTTGCTTGACAACAGTCAGAGCTGCCTCCAAGGCTCCCAGCTCCTCTAGGCTGAATTTTCCCAGCCCACAGGTACTAACTCAGACAATCACAAAAAACAGCTCTGGGACCTGCTCCACCATACCACTCAGCCAGGAACACACCCGCTATGTTCAGCCCCAGCACATGCTGCCACAGTGCCGAGCTCCGCCCAGAGCCCACTGTGGCCTGACCCAAACAGAGCTACGGGAGGACGGCATATGCAAATGTAACATTTACTGAGAGATACAGAACTGAATATTATGAAGGACATACATGGATGGAGAAGGTAGCGACACCACTGCTAGAGGGCAGCTTGGACCCCCTTCCCAGCATGCCAGGAAAGGAGCTGGATGCTACCAGACAAGTGACAGAATGGAGATAACTGTGGCATATGTGTTTGTATCAAACAGACCATCATAACATACATTTCTATAGGATCACATCTAGTGATTATATAAATCCATATAGAGATTGCTGTATAAAAACTTTGTAAAAAATACTTTAAAAAAGTGTAAAAATGTGCATTCAAAAGCACGGCCGACACGGACAGCTGGGCTGTAAACATTATACTGAGTGTGCTTGTGGGGGGCGCCTGCGCCACCAAGCCCCGACAGGCCTGCCCACCAGATGGGGCTGCATCAAGTGTTTGTGGTTCTTGGGTTTGGGTTTCCTGCTGGAGCATGCTCCAGGAGCAGCAGCAGCCTCTGGGCAGGGTGCTGGTGGGCACCGTGCAGCTGCCACTCCTCTGCCTGCAGCCCCTGCTACCCACGGGGTGTGTGGTCCTTGCAGGACGTGCTGTGGCATCGTTGAGTCCCCAGGGCTGCGAGCAGGCTGGAGGGCTGTGATGAGGTATCACAGGGAGGTTGCCCTCACTGGTGCCACTAGCCCTGCTCCCAGGTTCAGCCTCAGAGTACATAGTTGGCAGGTTCCTGATCTTCTCTGTCCCCGTATTTGGTCCATAGTTCCCAAGGAAGCCCATTGGGTCCTCACTGCGCCAGGTCTGGGTGCACAGTTCTTCATACAGTACATACATTAGAGACCCTGGAACACCCTGCACCACTGTCTCCTCCTCCTGGCCCAGTGCCACCTTCACTTCTTCTCTAGCTGCTCCAGCAGCGGGTTGGCTTCGCTCTCGGGAGTCTTGATGCTGTCTGTCCGCACGATGCAGGTGGGACGGTGCCGGTTCAGCATCAGGATCAGCTGCTGCCTCTCCTGTTTCAGCTCTTCTATCTGGGCCTTCAGCTCAGCATTCATGAGCTCTAGGCGCTCGGACTCCTAGCAGGACAGGAACACAACCACATGTGACTTTACTCCAGCAGGACAAGATATGAGGAGAAACAATTTAGGCATCAGGCCACCTCTGCTCAGTGCTACCCCTCAGCCCCTGCAGCATGGGAGCGGACTGAAGACCTGCCAAGGCACCAGGTCCCTCCAGGCAGTTCATTCCCAGCCCTGCTGCCTTGTGCTATCTAGTGCCACTGCAGGGAAATACGCAGCCGCTGCCTGGGGCAGGTCTCTGTTGCACCACAGCAAAACCTCTGCCTGGCTGCCTTCCATGGTCTGGAAGGGTGCTGGGGAACAAACCTATGTTTAGGTTTTCACCTCCGGCACCTGCAAGGACCTGCCCTTGTGAAATGACTCCTTGTCCCCCGCTGTGTCATTTGCCCATGTCTCACCACTCTTTGCAGAAAAACAGCAAGGTGCTGTGATGGTTTTTCTGCCTTGGGGTCAGGGATGAGTGGGCATCTGGCTCTGAATAGGAAAACCTTCATTCAGGCAAGGGGCCAGCCTAGTGTCAGCCCATCCTGTGCCACACTCATATGGGTCCTCCTGCTCCAGCACTGAGGCAGGAACACTATCATCCCTCCCTCACCAAAAGCTCAGAGCCCACCTCCAGCCCTGGCACCACAGGTATGCTCTGCCTTGGCATATACATGGCCACCACCTTCAGAGCCTCATGAAAAGTGGGGGCCTGTATTTTCCCAGAAAGGGGCACAGGAGCAAGGGGAGTCAGAGGGCCAGTTCAGGAGGCAATGTTGCCTACAGCTGCAGCATCTTTCTATGGAGGTCCCTGCTGCACCCTGGGACACATTGGGGCACCCACCCGCTGCAGGAACTCCGTCCTCTCCTTCTTCTTGTTACGACATCGTGCTGCTGCTACTTTGTTTTTCTCCCTGCGCCTTTTCCTCCTCTCCTCTTCCTCATCCAGCTGCAATGAGACAGAGAAACCCAGGTCAGAGCCAGCAGGTGTGGGTTGGGGCAGAAGGTAGGGGTGAGCCCCTGGCAGCCCCACTGGTGGCAGGGCAAGATGGCAGCCACCCATGTCATTGGCCTCCAGTGACACGATCTAATCCTCACCAGGAACCAGGTGTGCTGCTGCTACAGCCTCTAACTCCACTTTGTGGGGACACAAGGAGGGAGACCAGCACAGCATCCACAGCTGAGGGCCTGGCTGGCAGAGTACAGAAAACCCTTCGCAGTGCTTCTCCCTGCCTGAGAAGGGGCAAAGGAGAATAGAGTCCTTCTCACTAAGATGGTCACTATTTGTCACACAGACATCTATAGGCACAGGTCTGTGAGCACAGTCATTCAAAGCATCACACAAGCAGCCAAGGGTTGGAGGTAGAAAAACCTGAAAGATCTGCCAGCTGGGCCTGGCTGTTCCCCCCATTCCAATGCCTGGGACTGTCTGCTGCAGCTTCAGTGCTGGCTGAGTCACAGGGCAACCATGGTAAAGTGGGGACAGGTCCTGCATCCCCTGTAAAGAAGCAGGACACAGCAGTGCCTGCACTGTTCACCATATGCTCTCTGACACAAACCACACAGGCCAGGCCAGTAAGCCCTATGGGTTGGAAACCCGTAATCAAAGTATTTAGGGATATTTGCTACAAAGTCTGTGTAAATGGCCTGTGGCATGCTTACATCCAAGAACCCAAACTAGCTCCTTCAAGAAAAATCTGAGTTCTGGAAAGCCCTCTGAAGTCAGCACCCAGGTTACACTTTGTAGCATGGATAGAGACGAAAAGGTCCTCGATGCCTTCATCCACACTTGGCCTGGGACTCTTAAACTTGAGATGTCAGACGGAACTGCCTCACTCCTACTGACTGATACCTGATGTCCTCCAGATCTACCCACATGTAGGTGCACCAAGTTCCTGCTGGTAATGAAAGCTGCAGGTGCCATCATCCGCAGTGAACTGTGCACAGTGCTAACACTTACCAAGTCCAAAACCCACTAAGCAAAACATCTCAATGTGATGTGCAAGGACAGGATAAAACATGGACTCAGCAAAGTTAAGGTGAGGGGGTACCTCAAGTAAGCTGCGTATCAGATATGCAGCATGTGGCATGCTTTAGAAAGCAATGTCCAAGTTTTATAGCACTAACACATTTTGTATCTTCTCTACCTTACTTCCCAAGCATTATACCAAAGTTTGCTTAATATTTTAGCCTCAGCTAAAATATTAAGCAAAGTCAGCCCAAGCTATGCTCAGACTTCCATAATGCCAGGCTGCCACCATTCCTTTGCCAAAGCAGTGTCATGGGGAACCTTGTAACACACTTAAAAGAACTAGGATGGGAACTGCACTAATACGCCAAGTCCAGTCAGAAATGGAAAGCTTACACTATAACCACATAATTCAGATATGACAGGTGACAGCAGAAATTATCAGAAGGGCTCTAACTCCACGCTCTGCTGCCAGCTCTTAAAAAACTTCCTCACAGAGTTTAAGAGGAGGTAGACATCAGGGTAGCCATGATCCCCCTCTGCACATTTAACAACCACTTATCTCCTCCTAAGACAGCTTCTTGGCCTTCTAGTTCAAGGATTATTGGGAGGGTGCAGAGAAGGAACATGTGCTCACAGCTGCAGAGCTCAAAAAACACCCCCAAACTTTGCTAAAAAGTACATCTTGTGTTGTAACATAAACTGGAAGACCAAACAACAACTGCACAAGCCCTGGGAACTGCCTGACGTACTTCCATGCCCCGTTGCCCCATTCAACAGGAATCACAGAATAAGTGACTGTCCCTGTCCCCTTCAGCTTTCCTTTATCCTGCAGAGGGCCCAGCTGTGAGGGGTGTGTCCTTAATATGGAGTGCAGATGCTCAAGGAAGTCGGCTCAGCACAGATAGCAGCCACTTAGACTCTTGGCTCTTCTTTTTGACCACAGCTCCTGTAACTTCATAGAACCATGAAGGTTTGGGTTGGGAGGGATCATAAAGATCATTTCATTCCAATCCCCTTGCCATGGGCAGGGACACCTTCCAGTAGAGCAGGTTGCTGAAAACCCCAACCAACCCGGTCTTGAACACTTCCAGGGATGGGGAATCCACAACTTCTCCGGGCAAAGAAGCTCTCTTCAAGAAAACAGGTTTCCCCATCTGCTTCTGCTTGATTTCAGTTCAGAAAGGTGACATGGCCCTGGTGCTGGGGGTTAGGACTCTACTCAGATGCACAAGGGCCAGTGATGGTATATCAGCAAATATTATGTCTCAGCAGTTGATCTCCAGGGCATCCCTGTGGGTGGTGTGGGTATGCCTCCTGAATTGCTTCAGTAGCAGCCTCAGAGACCGAGGTGATCATCCACCTGAGAGGCAGGGCTCTGCCCCAGAGGAAGCACCCCAGGAAGGTTTGCAGTGATGGAGGAGCCCGGCAGCACCTCTCTACAGCTACCCCAAGAAGAGAGCAGCTTACCCAGTGAGGCTGTTCCTCACCCTGTGGGGAAGCCAGCACCCAATACCCACCGTGGGGGTTTTGTGTGCACTCTGAGGCACAAACACCCCAATGCCAGGAGATGCTGGTGCCCCCAGCAGAGCAGAGAGAGCTGCCTGTGCCCAAACTCACAGAGAGCAGCCTGCCCTCCCATGCACCACATAAAGCATGTCATGCCAGTACCCAGTGCTCCTGGGCTCCGGCTCCCTGCAAGAGGAAAGCAGCTGCAGGCTGCATTGCAAAATTATGTGTGGGCAGCTTCTTGGCTACTCATGGGATAAGCAGCTACTGCTTCATCTCCCTCAGGCTTTTGCTGCAAAGCCTTGCCAAGGGCAGCTCCATTTGCTGTTTTCAACTCCTCAGATTCACAGGCCACGTAGGGGAGGAACCAGCTACGGGGAAGGCAGTCATGCAGGGCCTGTCAGTGGATTTCCTCTTATCTTTCCTCCACATGGCATCTCAAAAATTGGCTCAGAGGACACTCAGCACTTTCAGTACCTGCTGGAGGGCAGAACTACCCTGTCCCTGTTAAGCAGATGCCAGTGAGATCGCATACCCTTGCCCACAAAAAGCAAAAGCAGCTGTTGCAGGGCCAGCTCAGAGGTGCCTGAGATGCCCCAGCAAAGGTGATGGGCCCAGAAAAACAGCATAGCCACGGACTCCTTCTTTCTCCCCCAATCCATGAAGCACGGTGGGCATCACAGTCCCATTTGCTGCAGGATACCCAGGCCAAGAGCTTGCAAGAGAATTTGGCTTCAGCTGCAAATCCATGACTGCTTTGTCCATGGAGGGACCAAAGCCATTACCATCCCCCAGGCCCTTACGGTGTCCTCCCACAGCATCCTAGCCCCGCTCCTTCCATTGCAGAGCTGCCCAGTCCTTTCTCATGTGATCTCCAGGCTACACAAGCTGACTGGACACTCCCTTGGGCGCAGAACTCCTATGCAAGGTGATCAGATGGACTCCATCGTACCAGTTCTCCTCATAGGAGTCCACATCAAGAAGCTAGGGGAAAAGAACAGGGACCCTCCCCACAGGTCAGCCTGGCTGCTACTCTTCTGCCAAAAGAGTTGGGCTAAATCAAGTGTCAGCACCATTTGGAGAGTGGGTTGCTCCCTGAAACTGCTATTTTACCCCCTTCAGCTCACAGCTCATCACAGGCAGCTTTTCACATCATCTAGCACCTCCTTGCTCCTGTTTCCAGAGAACACACATCATCCCATCCTCCCACAGCATCATCCAAGGTAACCTCACATACAAGCAAATGCACTGTTCAGAAGGGCTGTTTATTGGACCTTCTGAGAGCACCCACCATCCTCACTAACGTGGGACCTCTGGACTGGTGGGTTATCAGCTCCATCTGCAGGCAGTGGGAGGTGCAAACACTCACCACCTGTACAGCCAGAGTCAAAGAGTCAAAGACTGGACAACCAACAAATGGGACAACCATCCAAGGAAAACACTGTGCGACTGTCTCCCTAGTCCCTTCAGCCTGATTCTGATGTGCCAGCCTGCGGTACCAAGCAGAAGTCACCCACCTTCCCCATGCCAGGAAACATGAGGTGAAGCAAGGGCCTACTCCAAGCAGGTGGGCAGGGACAGCTTCCAGCCAGCAGTGCCTGCAGCACAGGCTGAGTCACTGCTGCCACTTTGCACCACTCACCCATGCACCTCATCCCTACTGGAGAGGCAACACCAATGCCGGAAGCACCAAGGCCCTGACTGGCACAGGTGACAGTTTGTGCGACTCCTCCTTTGGGTGCGTGCCCCAACCTAGGGACATGACCGCTGCACCAGACCCCACTCCACAGGCAGGGTTTGAGTTCAGCTGGCTGCCAACAGCTACATAGGACCAGTCAGGTCTGGGACAATGAGGCCACCACTGCCAGCCAGTGCTGCGGGAACAAAAGTTCAGGCAGGTGGAAGAGGCAGGTACGGGAGCAGCTACCAACACACATGCACATCAAACAGGCAGTGTGACATGCTTATAAAACACACTGCTGGCCACCCTGGTAGGACAGAAAAGCACAGGCAAGAAGGAAACCCAGTTAAGTGCAGTTAACAACCCTGCAAGGTCATCTGCAGCCAGCAGTCCCCACAAGACTCACCTCACTTTTCACAGGCTGGGGTCTCTTCCCAAGCTTCACCTCCAGGAAGTGGAGCGGTGAGATCATGGCCCCGATGTTGCGGATATCAGCGCACTTCAGCTCCTCAGCAGTCAGGGCTGTGCCAGGCAGTCCTGTCAGGGGGCCGAGCCCAGGCAGTGCGCCAGCCGTCAGGGACGGGTCGGGGATCTGCCCTGGCATCATAGCAGGGGAAGCAGCTTCGTAGGCTGGAGGCAGAGTGAGACATGCCATTACAACCCAGCCTCATGACACAGCACAAGACAAATTCATTCTATAGTCCCATCACCTAATGGAGTGAGAACCAAGGAAGGGAGACATCCTTCCCCAGGGATAGCAAAGGCAGAGACTAAGCAAAACCTGCATGACAGAAACCTAACTATATTAATCCTGCTAGGAAGAATAGGCTACTAGGATATAGATCAGGAAGGGAAGACACCTAAGAGACAAAGCACCAGAAGAACAGGAGCTGGCTGCAGTGACAGTGATGATCCCATAGACTACTGATTTTGGCACATCTGGTCAGGGCTGACAGCACACAAAGACCACAGATAAAAATGCAAGAGAAAAATCTGCCACTGTACAAACATCTCCCAGCACAGACATGAGGAAGCAAAGGCTGGAGGGGAAAGGGAGCAAGGTGAAAAGACTTCTCCTGTCACAAAAGAAAAACAAAATTTGCAGTGTAAGTGAGAATAGGACCAGGGCAAACTTTGGCATGTCATTTACGGGCAGAAAAAAAGGAGTTATCAAGAAATATGAAGAACAAGCAGCAAAGAAATAAAGAAATAAAACTACACCTAAAATGGGAGGCTCACAGAGCTCGAGCTTTTACATCAGTCCAAAAGCAATGGGAGCAGATGGTTATTGGCTGCAGTACATCCCTGCTGTGTAACTGGCCTGGGACACTTACAAGTCACCTATTTATAACATGCGGAATCAACTTCTGTCTGCACAGCAACCATTTCCCACCCTTCCTCAGCTCAACCATATCTCCCAGTGTGTGTACACTGCTCTCCTTGCTCCACCCAGTCAGACCAGTCCCAGCACACAGACATCCACACCCCCCTGCCCCAGTGCAGGAGGCACTGACACAGCAGGGATGAGGACTAGAAATGTCAGGAGAGATAAACAGGCTAAAAGAGCAAACCCAACCACTGTGCAGCTTCCTAAAATCACAAGAGCTAGTCACAAGGCAGGATTTAAGGCACAGTTGGGGAAACTCACGGAAGCTCTCATAGCACTAACTGCCAGAATGAGAAGGTGCATTAAATAGAAGGATAACATTCACTTGCCCTGCTCTTTCCAAAGCATCCACTCTCAGCTGCTGAGAGGCCAGGTTACAGATGATGCAGACTTTAGGTCCAGGCAGTATAGTTGTGCTAAGCAGACACACACACACACACACATTGACAAGCCAGCAGCCACAGTTGCTCGGCACTTGCCATCCTGGAGTGACAAATCTATGTGAGTACCAGACTGAAGACTTGAATGAAGCTGCATGTGAGATAGGACTGCTGGGTCACAGAGTCAGAACACCTGAGGTTGGGAGCATCTTCTGGAGATCACCTGGTCCAGACGCCCTGCACAAGTGGGGTCAGTGGGGGCAGGCTGAACAGGGTTATTCATGACAAACAGAGAAGTTAAGGATTTCTTGGCACTGGCACATCTCTTTACCCAGGAGATTATATAACATGTTATATATGTATGTAACATATATATATATATATATGTTAGTGTGAAAGAACAGGAGATAAGCAGCAGAAGGGAAGACAAGCATACATGTTAGTCAAGGGCATAGAGGCTAATGGAAGCTCCACAGCTTCTAGCGTGTCCTGTACAGACAGAAGGATTTGCAGCAGAGTGCCAACAAGCTGCAATGAGCTGTCATACAGTCTAACCTGCCACCAAAGAGGTTCAGGTGTCAGCATGAGATGTCCCCTGGCAGAACTGGCTCAGCTGTGACGGATGGGACTTGAGCATGGAAAGGCAAATGCAACAAGATAGAGATCATGAAGTGTCAAGCAGGAATCCAGTCACCCTTTAGGAGATCAGAAGGGGGAGAGCAAGCCAGTGCTCAGCAGTGCCAGGAGTACTGCTGTGGGGAGAGGAAGCTGGGCCCAGGGACTGTGATCTGCACATGGTCATTAAAGCATGAAAAGGAGAAGACAAGAAAGAGAGACAAGTAACTTCTGAAGTGAAATGATACTACTTGATGAAGTAGACTCCTGCCCATTTGGTGACAGAAAAGAAAGAGAAAATACTTGGTAATGATACTTGACCTCAGAAAAGACTATAGGTCAACTCCTTGAGATTGCAAGGACATAAACTGATCCAAAGTGCTCATTCTTCCACAGTGATATCTAAACCAGACAGCTTTAATTCCACATCAGCAGTGGTTGCCTTGTACACTGTCTGGAGATGCCCAATGCAGCAGGGCTCTGAAGCTGCACACTACCTGCCTCCCCCTTCCTTTCAGGTCTACACATGACTAAGATGCTTCACCTGTCCAGAAACCAGCACCATCATACTCTTAGGCTGCCCTCCAGACAGCAAAATGCAAGTTATTTGGGGACTGTGCCTGAGTCCCTACCATGTTCCTCAGAGACTGCCTCTCTCCAGCAGGAAAGCACCAGGTCAGTGAGGTAGCATGGCAAAGGAGAAGCAACCCCAGAGGCTCTTCCCAGGACACCACAGGACACAGCTGTTGTGGCATTAAATCCAGTCTACCATTTTGGGATGGCTGCACACACTGCAGAGCTAGCCATTTCCCAGATGCTGCCATCAAGGCGACGTGCTGTGGCACTGAGGAAGACACCTGCCAATAGCAACACACCCTGGGCCAGCTGCTGCACGCCCCTCACCAGCAATCCCATAGATGTCCAGACCCAGTCTGAACAGCTTGAGTTCAATTAAAAATTTTAAAAATTAAATTAAACTAAAAGGAATAATTTGAAGTCTTTATCCTGCAAATATCACGAGAGCTGCCATGGCACAGACCGATCTGGGGCCTTGACCCACCCTTTGACAGGCTTCAGGCTGCGAATTGACTTGAGCCCAACACTGGATAATGAAATCCATTCTGGACTTGGGGGACCTAGTTTTAATTTATTCACAGAATATGCTGAGTTGGAAGGTACCCACCAGGATCATAGAGTCCAACTCCTGGCCCTGCACAGGACAATCCAAGAGTCACACCATGTGCCCAAGAGCATTGTCCAAACACTTCTTGAACT
Organism: Pyrocephalus nanus; assembly: GCA_038380795.1. Taxonomy (NCBI): domain Eukaryota; kingdom Metazoa; phylum Chordata; class Aves; order Passeriformes; family Tyrannidae; genus Pyrocephalus; species Pyrocephalus nanus. The sequence goes on along the minus strand of CM076265.1, from coordinate 40,391,925 downwards.
CTGGCAAGCTTGGTGCTGTGACCACTTTCCTGGGAAGCCTATTCCAATACCAAACCACCCTCTGAGTGAAGAACCTTTTCCTAATATCTAACTTAAACCTCAGCTTCATGTAATTTCCTAGAGTCCTATCACTGGTCGCAAGAGTAAAGAGATCAGTGTCTGCCCCTCTGCTTCCCTTTGTGAGGAATCTGTAGACTGCAACAGGATTTCCCATCTCTTCTTCTCCAGGCTGAACAAACCAATTGACCTCAGCTGCTCCCCGTAAGACTTCCCCTCAAGGCCCTTTACCATCCTTTTGGCCCTCCTTTGGATGCTCTCTAATAGCTTAATGTCTTTTTTTATGTTGTGGTGCTCAAAACTGCACACAGGACTCACAGTGAGGCTGCACCAGTGCAGAGCAGAGCAAGACAATCACCTCCTCTGACGGGCTGGCAATGCTGTGCTGAACTGTCATCACAACATGCAGCTGACAGCACCCAGGCTGGACAGTCCAGGTCCTCAGCCAGACTGAACGCAGAGTCACTGCAATTTATGAAATAAAGAGCAAGGAGAAATCGGTTTACCAGACTGTGGCACAACCTGGCCACTGAGTATCCTCTCCCCTGCACTCCTGAGCCTGAGGCAGCTCCCTGGGGACAACTGGCTATTTGAGGAAACAGTTTTCTCTGGCACATCTTTTCCTTCTATGTCTTTGATCTGGTAGCTTAATATGTCTTGAAATAGCCTCTGTACCAGTGTAACATATGGGACAGGTCAGAGTGAAGGAGCTGGCCCAGTATCCAGTATGCTCTAAAAATGTATCCTGGATCCAGGGACTGCACTGCTAAAGCCCACATCACACCTGCATCAGTGTAACCTGAATCTAAAGCTGATCAAAGTGCCAGAAGTCACCTGGAAGAACATATACTCGTGCACTAAGATGAGCTGAGAACTGGGTAGAAAGGGGAAAAAGTGAATCCTACAAACAAGATCTTGCTCAGGGATCAAGCAGCTCAGAAGCACATTGAGAACTGCCAGGAGACAAGTCTTTGGAGAGGAATGTAACACCATTCCCAGCAGGGATACAACCATGGAAATAAGAAAGGAACAAAGAGATGTCATCCCTCTCTGCAGAGCAGGGGTGCAGTAACAGATCATCCTGCCCAGTTCTTGATGGCCCTCAGCTCCAGGCACTGTCACTCCCTGATGACTAGAGGGACTCCCTTGTTTCACTCCTCTTCCTCATGTAAGCAAGCTTTCTTTTCATCCCAAGACCCAGATACTTTCACATTTTTTTTCTGGTTAGTCCTAGAGGTAAGAAGTTGTACTTTGATCATGTAAATTCCATTTAATACTTCAGTCTTCTTCCTGAGGCCGTTACCCCGGCAGACAGGGACATGCCTACCTATAGCTCCAGCATATTTCTACCACATTCACCTGGTAGGGCAGAAATAACTTTGAAGTTCAAGATCTGAGTTTAACCTTTAAATTCCAGTTTTTCAATACCTCATCTTGCTGGATGGGGTGAATACGGCTGGTGCCTTGCCAATTCCTAATTCCTTTCTAGATACTCCCTTGCAGTGTTTGTCATTTCTAAGGCACATGAACCAATTCACCTCTGTATTCCTTCACTTTCTAACACAGTGCTTTAGCTGGGATTCTTATTAGATTTTTTTTCTTTTCAGAAGTGATTAATAACACAGCCTTTTTTCCCCTCAATGCCAGGCAGTCTTTCAGTTTCCTTACATGAGCTTGGAAATGTCATGTCTCCAGCAAAACCTAGTTTTCTGATGTCCTACAGCTGAACCACACAATTCCTGCATTGTATCAGCTATGCTTTTTCACATAATGAAGCCAACAGCAAAACAGCAAGGGGAAAGAGAACGTGCAGTCTTACATTTAACCCTGGGATCTGCATGACACCAGCTGCTTAAGTTTACATTCGCCATAGCTATGCCTTCTGCTCCGGTGATATTCATCAAGAAACTCCAGAGTGAATTAGGAGATAGAGAAACTTTTCTTACAACTTCAGTTTAATGATGAGCATCTTACCTCATTCAATGCTCTCTTCAGCAACTATCTTTGCAGCAAAAATCTGGTCAACACTTGATTTCATGGGTCAAAATTCAGTTTGTATATCCTTAGCCTGGACTCTACACTCCCTTTGTTCTGGTTAAAATGCTGTAACACAAGACTTGACCTTTTGCCGAAATGTCTGTAAACCCTCCTAATTATTGCAGTAACTTTTGCATCCTTGCTTTGACACTATTCTTCTTGTGGTCTCTGTCAACTCAGTCATTTTATCAGCAGTCTCATCCCCAAAAAGCTGACAACAGTACAGCTTTCTTTGTTCACCTTGGTTTTGCTGCATCTTTTCCACCAGTGTCAACTCCTTCTGTGCCCCAGTTTTGTCCTTATGGTCAGCAGTCTGTGACACAGACCGATTTAATATTTCTTAAAAGCAGCACACATTACTTACTTTTTCTCCTAATGCTGGAGTCTGTTATCTTCTGGAGCCCACAACTTAGAGGGAAGAAGCTTTATGAAGTTAATACTGTCCCATACAATTGCTCAGCTTTCTCAGTGACACTGTCCCCACATGGCCTCCTATTCTTTCTCCTGCAGTTCTAATCTTCATATGCTTGGGTGCTTTTTTATGGTTTGGGGTTTTTTTTTATTTTTTTCTTTCCATCCTGATTTTGTTGCTGCTGCTTTTTCAGGGGACTCTTTGTGTGTTTTTTTGGTGTTGTTTGTTTTTTTTTTTTTTAAGAAGCTGATGTTTGCACAGCAGTTACGGCATAAATCTAACATGCGTAGGCATAATTCACGTAACGCAGCATCCCTAAGGACTTGTACTCTCGTTGTTAGCCTGTATGCACACCCCTCCTGCCACCTCCTCACTGCTATTCTTACCCACAGACTAAAACTGGCACAGGAGTGCCTACCTGTGTTGAAATCCTACATTTATTTCCTTGTGCAGAGACTGCTCAGTTCATATCCACTGTTCCCCCAGGACCATCCCATGTATCCTCGCTTATCCAGAGGTGCTGTTTGTTTCTTTACAAACCTAATGCAAGTGCTACTGTTGCATCAAGAGCATCATCCTGTAGAGAGGACTATGACATCCCAAAGCAGGCTCTGACAGTCACATTTCAAACTGCCACTACTGTGTTATCTCTGGTGTCAACTTCCTTGGCAAGACTTGAGGGCAAACTTATTTTCAATTTTGCTGTTTACAATATAATCACAGTTTCTTACAACATAAGCTATTTTACATGTGCTGACATCTGCAGTGGTTGATCCAAGTACCCTTCTGATGCTCAGAGAACCAGTCTAGCACCTAATATTGCCAGCCAGCAGATTCTGACACTCTGTATATACCAGCATGTTTCTCTTTTCCCCATGTTAAGCACTGCACTAAGGCATAGTCTGTCCTACCAGCCCTTCTCCGTGCTGCCTGCAGAACCAAGGCCATGCTTGCCTGCTATTCTTTCACTCCAGGCTCAACCTGAGTGCCTGCAATTACTTCTCAGCTGCCACACAGAGCACTGCCAAAGTCTGCAAGCAACCATACAAGCAATCATTGATCTCTTCATCAGTGTGTTAGCACCTGATACACTATCACCATTTGTATGTACCATCTTGGAGCTTTTAAGCCACAGCAACTAGCCTTTCATATGCTCCTGACCAGTAGGCAATAACAATTCTGCTGTGGAGATCAGAAGCAGTGCTACAATCCATGAGAAGCAACTTCTGGTTCCTTGGATTCTACTACAGCTTTATTGCCATTTTTAAACTTTTTTTAACTCTTGGCTATCAAATTAACTCAGCCTGTGTGTCATACATTGCATCTTTCTAGTTCCTCCTGTTGGCAGAAGGATGATTTATATGAAAGCCCTTTCCTGACATACCCAACTTCTCATGCCCCAACAATGTAACTTCCTAAACAAAGACAGGGCAGTTGGATACAACTCCTTCTCTGAATCACTGAGCCGCTTGCTTTTTTCTATCTGGACTCTTCTGTCTGAGGAGACTGCAGGGTGTTGAGTGTCACTGTAGCCTACAGACCCTCTTCCATCTCAAGGTTCAGCTCCCAGTGAGCACCAAGTTCAGCACGACCAAGTTGAAGGAAGAAAGACTCCATATTCCTAGTGCCACCAGTACCTTGCCATGCAATTATAGCTTTCCTCTGTTGTCTAAAATGTGATACTCTCCCATTCCCACACCACTGCTACCTGCTCTAGATGCATCTAGTTTTGAGTAGCACCTTACAGCAGGTCATCTCTCTTCTGTCTAGTTTCTTCTGTACTGCACTGTTAAAAGCAGTAACTTGAAGTGCCAATGCCAAGGGGCACATTGCTCAATGTCAGAGTTATTTGCCAACCATCAGAACATAGCAGCAAAGCCCTTTGGGGGTAGCCAGTCTTTTTAGATACCCATGCAGTAGTGCTGGTAAACATGAACTTTACCAACAGCCTCTGAGTATTCATTCATTTGCTGAACCAGTTGATGCCAAGGAACCCACCACCTGTAGCATACTGAAGAGCTGTAGTGACACCTGCTGGGATAAAAATGCGTGCTCTCTCTTTACCAAGGACCTAACATTATTGAGTGTTTAATGCCATCAGAACAATTGCCCTTTACTTAAAGGCTAGTTAAAGGCACGATGATTGCACAGCCTATCAAGTGGACCAGGGTGGAGCACACCACCTCAGTATGCTAGACACTGTAGTTACCTCACTACCTCCACACTCCAATTCCATCCCAAGAGGGAGAGACAGCTCCTACAATCCAGGTTCTGGATTTGCAGGGCCAAAGATGCATCTGTGCCCTTCTCACAGACACTTCTGGCTGCCGCTCTTGCTGTTCCCTTCCTCCCACAGGCAACCTGATGTGGTGGGAGAAGAGTTGCAGTGTTCGTGAACACCCGTTCATGTAACATCTCAACCCCCAGTTCTAAATCCTAAAGAGAGCCCACAATGCTTGGAGCTGTGAAGAACTGTACCTCAGGAGATGGAATTCTAAACCCATTTCATGAGTGGGAACATTCTGGCTCAGTCCTGCACATCTAGCTGGCAGGAGGAACATCCAAGTCATTCACAGACAGAAAGCTATGAAAAGCTTTCTAAAAACAGGAATGCAGAGAGAGTCTTGCTGCCCTTCCTCCTCTCCTCTATTAGGGAAGCTCACAGCTCCCTACACTGTGCACATGGGGCAGCCAAGAGCAGACAGCCTCTCTTTGGCAGAAATGCTGTTTTGCAGCCCCCCATCCAACTGAGTACCACCATTAGGACCCCACACCTGCCTGTCTAATGCTTTGCCTTCTTACCCTTTGTTATGAGGAAGGGGGATGATGGTTCTCTAGTCCTCAGCTTTAGAAATAACCCTCCTTTGCCATTAGAAAAGAGTCAGCTCAGTCCTTCTTTCTCCCTGAGCATTTTCCTCCATATCTTCACGAGGTAGTAAAAAGCTCTAGTTTTGCTGCTCCAACCACTGCAATGCAGCGATTGACTTGCAAGCAACCTGTGACAGCAGGGTTGTGTACAGCACCTACCATAGCAAGGCTCCTCTACTGCAATTACTAAAAAAAAAAAAAAAAAAAAAATTCCATTGATTATCACATTATCTCAATCAGTTGAGATTACAATTAATTATTTGGGGTTGCACCACCATAGGATGGCAGTATGGAGCAGAAAGGTAAAAGCTACCATATTTCTACCTGAAACAGGTCAAAGAGATTTGAGGAGGAAGGAATATCCTGGTCTGAGAAAGGCTGCAACTCAGACACTGAGGTTAACAATTTACTTGTTGAAATTCCCCAGGACCTCCCATAACCACATGTGGTCAGGGTTAGAATCTGCTTCAAGAAGTCAGCCCTACTCCAGCACAGAGCTCTGCCCCCAGGGAACAAGGATGGCATCAGAGATGAAAGACCACCCTCTACAAACTCTTCAAAATTATGCCCTGAATTCCAGGGTCATCCACAAAGACCTCTAATCCATATAAAGACCAGCTCTAGCTAGTTTGCAACAGCCCTGCTCAGCTGAGAGGCCCATATGGACTTTCAGCTCCCTGGCTGCCGGTTAAAATAGCCAGTGATGTTTGGAGTGATACTTTGGACAGTCCAAGCAACTGAGAAATGCAACCAAAACCAGATGGCATCAGGTTTGCTGTGCCCTTCCTTGCTGCACTGGTACTGCAGGACACACGCGTGCTGGCAAGGAGTCCCTGCTACTCACCATAGCTCTGCCTCCTTTGCTCTTGGGGCCAGGCCCACCACAAAAAGCCCACTGCAGTGAAAACAGCCTCTTAACAGCTTCACACTCAAGACACTGCATGCTGCCAAGTACCTGGCCCAGGCAATGCAGCTGAAGTAGCAAACACTAGCACAGGGAAGGAGACCACAAAGCAGATGCTCAACACTGCCTGTGCTTGAGCAGCCTAGCTGAAGGAGAGGGCAAGAGGAGACAAGGGGCGTGAGGGAGTATTTACTCTTCCTTGGCAAGGAACAGAGCACAGAGACATTTGCATCCTATAAGGAGGGAAATGCTCAACTGTGAAAATGCAGGAAAAGCATCCGTAGGTGTCTCAGCGAAGAGACAGAGGCAGCAACCTGCACACACTAACTCAGCAGATTTTGTTAATCCCCCAGACCCCAGGAGTAACCAATCGCTGCATGACACAGGGTTGGTATGGAGAGCAGCTCCTGCACCCACACACTCAGCCCCCAGATGGGTAGGTTTTTGCTTTTTTAAGTCGCTAGGAGTCATACTAAGAATCTGAACTCCAAAGACTGGCATTCCCAGATGCCCCCACACAAGCACTCACTAACAAATTCCCAGTGCAGACTCTGTCAAGAGCCTCCAGATAGAGTTTTTCATGCAATTTTTCTCAAAACTAGCTAAAAAATCCTGGTCTGAGCTGCAGAAGCATTTGTTTCTGCTGAGCTCTCGGAGTCCAAACACACACACACAGTTTGGCAGTGGTTATGTTCCAGGGCTGGTAATGCAAGCCATGGAGCAGGCTGCCAAGACAAGCAAGAGAACGAGCCAGGCCCCGTTTCATTGGCCACCATACGCTGCATATGGCTCTGGAACCAGCCAGCAGAGTGTTCTCACCCTCCTTGAAGGCATAGGAGACCCTGTGTTTTCAAATACACCTCCACAGGGCCTTCATTAAAGGAAAATGGAAACATAATGTGGCTCTTGCTCCCTTGGTATTTCTCCCTTTCCCCCAATTTGCTCTCAAACCTATTTCCCTTCCATGGAAAAAGAAAAGTGCCTCCTGGAGCAGACCGTGCAAAAGAATGCAACTTCCATTCAACTCCATGCCTGACTGCTAAAGCGGACTTGGGACCGCGCGGTGGGGGCACCTCTAGGGCCCCTTTCCTTCCCGGGGCCCCGCGGGCTGGGGGCACGGCTCAGCGACAACCCGCCTCCCCGGCACGGACCGGCGGCCGCGGGGAGTCCGCGCCCCTCACCTGCGCGCCCGGCCGGCAGGTGAAGCGGAGGCGAGGCGGGCGCCCGACAGCGCGGGGAGGCCGCCCCGCAGCTGATGAGTGCGGGGGCAGCAGCGCTGCTCTGAGCCGCCCATGCGGCTGTGCCCACCGCCGCGGAGGGTCTCCGCGCATCTCCGCGGTGCGCCCGACCGCCCGGAGGGCAGAACCCTGCCCGCTGCCGCGAGATGCCGGGATGCTCCTGCGGGTGCCCTCCGCCCCAGCCCCCGCGGCCGCCACTGTCCGCCACCCCCGCGGAGCCCCGCGCCGCCGCCCGCCCCCGGCCGCAATCCCAGCCCACCCGGCGAGCCCCCCGGCCGCGCTCACACCCACCGTGCAGGGGAACCGGGCTGCCGGAGTGCCCGCGGGGCCCGGCCGCAGGGGCCGGGCGCGGGCTGCGGTCTCCGCCTCGCCGCCTCCGCCGCCCGGCTGCCAGGCGCTGCCCCGACCCCCGGGCCCCGCCGGGTGCCGATGTCGGTGCCGGCAGCCGCCGGGGCGCCTTGGCCCGCCGCCGCCCCCCGCCGCCCCCCGCCGCCCCGGTGCGCGCCTCCCGCAGGCTGTGGCAGGCGGCGGGGTGGGTTGCATCAGCCCCGGTTATATAGCGGCCCCTGGGCTGCGGGGAGGGGTCGGGAATGCGGAACCGGCCGGGCTGCCAGCGCCACACGTCAGGGAGGGCGGGGGAGCGGGGCCGGGGGGCGGGGAGCGCCGCGCAGGGGTGGGACCAGCCGGGACACCCCGACATCCCGTACCTCGGCATCCCGCAGCCCGCACCCCATGGTCCCTCGCGGCCCGGCATCTCCGCATCCTGCACCCTGGGACTCCGCACCCGCCACCCCTCGGCACCCCGGTGCTCTTGCAGGCGGCATCCCCAGCACGGTCCGGCACCCCTGGACCCCTCCGCACCACGGCGCCCCGGCACCTCGCACCGCCCGACACGGTGCGCGCCTTGCCCCCGCTCCTATTTGCGCCCCTCCACACTTTACTACCCGCGCCTCCCCCGCACCCCGCGCACACCAGGACCCGGTGCCGCTACAGCCGTGCCCGAGCCAGCCCGCTCTGTGCGGAGTCCCCGCTTCTCGGTCCTGCGCCTGGGAAAAAAGAGGCAAGGGACCAGCGAGAGTATCCAGGGCAACAAGCATCCCCAGCAGCAAGCCCACCTTGTTCAGGGCAGCAAAAGCACAGGGGCAGGGAGGACTGCAGGATCACCCTGTTGTCGCTTGGGAGGCAAGCAACATCATGCCATCCTAGCCCAGCCTGTCCTGCTCACACCCCACCCAATGCTCATATAAGGGTCTCCCTCATACAAGGGTCAAGGACTGTCAACGTCAGCTCCACCAGACTGGCATGGAGAGTAGCCAAGAGAAAGCAGAGGGGTTTAAGGCTCCTCTGCCCAGCTGCTTTGTTTTCTTCCCATATCATCACTGGGACATCTGGGAGGGACACAGCCTGAGGCACAGGCACATTCATGGTGCCCAGTGCTCTAGCACCTTGATGTTGGATGGAGATGGTAGAGCAAGTGACATACTGGGGCCTTCCTGATAACTGATTGGTGTGGATTTGATTTGTCTTCTTCCTCTTTCTCTCTGACATTGGCATCTTCCCATCTGCCTCTGACAAACTGTTCTGGAATACAAAACTTTGCACAACTACAAGACCATCTAGAACCTGCCATAGGTTCTAGATGCTCCAGGGCTGTCCTAAACTCTTCCAGATAGAAATGCTCATTTTTCTTTAGAAAGAAAATATCCCAAGAGAAGTCAGCAAACAAGCCAGACTGAGCAGTACTACCCAGCTAAGCAATAGTGCCACCTCTCTGACCCACCCAGCTATATAGAGAGGCACCATCTACCCTACCTTGTTTTCCTTCCCCCCCGCTTTTCAGCCATTGTTTCTTTTCAGCATTTGCCAATTTCATTTTTTTCACAACTGACCATTCACACTATTCATCATCCACAGGGTCTTGGCATCACTACTTCCGGCCTTGTCCTCTTTATCTGTATCTCAGCAAGAGAAAGAGAATTCAGTTGAGGAGAGCTGGGACTGCACCGGAACAGGGCACCAGAACTGCTGCATTCAATATAGGATATAATCTGCCCAAGTTGTCCTACAGAAATAGGTAACAGCCTGGCTTGTCAGAACACTGCACACGTATCTTCATTCCTACTCTTCTCATTCTGTTGTTCTTTTATTATTTTTGTTTTCATAGAGGCAGAATACTTTTTATACACCTTTGCATATAACCCCAGTATTTATTTAATCTTGGCATCTCATCTTGGGGGAAGGGAGAAATATGAGCTGATATATATTTTTTCCATATGCATTCCTTCACCTTCCTACATCAGATAGGACAGACTTTTCTAGTGCCTTAAGCTGCAGGTATCCCAATGTGGTTGACAAATAATATCTCTCTCTAGCAAATCAGAAAAGCTGCCTTCAGGGCATGTCAGCTCCCTCACAACTGCGGCATCCTGAGGGAAGCGAGAGGGCAAACTGGGGGGATTCCAGAAGAGGTGGATGACCTGGCTAAGCAAGGTCCAGTCCAGCACATGGTTCCTCCTGCAGCCCTTCCCTGCTCTGGGGAAGATGGGAAAGTGCCATTTCCCCTTCTCTGCCGGGGGTTTGGAAGAAAGAGAGCTCTCCCTGCTCTGTCTTCCACTGTTTTCCCCTTTTTCATTTCCCTTTCTCTAGTGTGCAGAGCTGAGAGATCTCATTGCAACACAGACATCTACTGCCTCAGCCTTGAGTACTGGCCCCTTCCCTCCCAGCCAGCCCCCACAGGATGGGAGCAGGAACCCCACACCTACCAGTCTGCATATGACCAGCACTCACAGCATGTTTGCAGTGCACTGATTTCAACACTGTACTGAAGAAGGTGGTGGACTGACAGGGAGAGCCCTTCAGCCTACAATTTCTTTCCTTCCCTGCTCCCCCACTGCAGGTCCTGGGGGCAGCTGAGTCTCCCTTATTATAATAATCCAAGTTAGTCCTAAATGGGAGTTGTTTAACTTAACTGTTGAAGAGCTAGTTCCAGGGAAGCAATCCTTGTTTGGGACAGTGCTTACGCACATATTTAAAGGGACAAGGTTGCATCATTTTTTCTTGACTTGGGAACTCTTGTCTCTCAGGGGAATTTTCCTCGTTTTTGCAGCCGCCTGTGCTTGAACTGTTCCTTTCCTGAGCTGGATTTTGCCTCATGTAAACACCAAATATGTTTACTTTTCAGATAGTTTCATTTTGGCCACAAAAGGAGTAACAATTCATTAGGAGTTTTTGGCTTCAGTGGGTAAAAGTGAACAGAAAAGTCACCAACAACAGGCTGCTTGCTGAAAGATGCAGTGCTCAGATAAACACATTTGGCCCTACTAGAACCAGTCAGTTTTGCTGCTTGCTGACAAAGACAAATTAACCAAGTGTGAATGGCAACATTTACAATGGAGACAGGAGCTGTTGAGAAAAAAAGAAGTGCCACTGCACAGAACATAAAAAGGCTGCCAATACCTTGCTGCTTGGCAGATGGCTTTCTCTTCAGATGAAAGGGATAATTTGCATATTTTTGTCCAAAATAAAGTGTGTGGAAGGTGAAGGCTCATGGATGCGGAAACACAACCCCTGCAATACAACATGGGGACAGAAAGTTATCAGGAACAGCGTGAACTATAGAGCAAAACAGAGCTGCACCAGCACAGAGTTTGACTGTAAAGGAGTTGCTCTCAGTCCTTGGGAAAAGTGACTGCTTTTCACCTCTGCCTTCTCTACATGGATGAACTGTGCAGCTCATCAGCTGGATTCAGGCATAGGCCAGGACACCAAAGGACAGCCATCCTTGTTCTTCTCACCCCTCTCTTCTGGATTGGCTAGTGGCCCTCTCACAGCAGGAGTGGATGCTGCCTGGAGCAGGCCTGTGCCTTCTGAAGGTGGGCAGGGAAGGCAGAGTCAGTACTGGTCCCTCTTGCCAGGTTTCTCAGCATCACTCTTCCTGTTAAGCACTGTCCGTGGCACTGTGATGAGAGCCAGAGCACTGACAAGGCTCCTGAGGGTCTTCAACATTTAATGTGCCATGTTCAAATGCACTGAGAGCATATTTAAGACCCCAGCAATGACAGTCCTTTGCTTGCTCTCTGCACCTTCCTAATGCCACCAGTAGTGGAGATGAGCTCTGATAACCTCTCTGGGACATTCTTAGTTGCATGTCCAAGCACAGTTTTACATGCTTTAAATTAGGTAATATTCTAGGTCTAATCACAGTGCTAGCCAGCCCAGTTCACCTCCTTTCTGTAACCTCCTGAGGGCTGACTAGCACAACATGCACATGGGAGACACCTGGGAAACATAAAGAACTCATGTTCTACATGCAAAATTCTCTCTGGCATTGCCCCTCTGTGCAGGCTGACAGGGTTAATGATCCCCTCTCATCCACTGAGACTCAAGAAGCTGTGCTGTGGTTCTGCCTAAGTGGGATTCCTCAGACTTGCTCCTTTCTCCCACTCTTGCCATCTAACATTTGCTGCAGCAAATAGTGCTTTTCATCTGTTGCCCATCCACTTAAATCACACAAACCTTCATGAATCTGCTTCCCTTTTTCCTCATAGTTGTCTTCAGTATTAGTATGCAATCCTGATGGCCAGTTATGAAAACATTCACTGAAGGACATGACCTAGGACTTACACATTCAAACTCATGTTAACTCAAAGTACAATAGTTACAATACCTATCTGCAGCAAGAAAGAGCTTCACCCTGCAGGAGAGGATGGTGGTGATGCAAGTAAAGATGTAGCTGCCCTTCGGCCACCTCTGGCTCCATGTCACACCGTCCCCAGTGGCCACAATTCAGTTCTGACTTAACTGTTCCTTTCATGTAACCCTACCTCTGGTTTCTAGTCTGATTAGGGTAGGGTTTCTAGTCTGATTTTTCTTTAAAAAAACATTACTTTCAGTCATTTTGCAGAATTGGTCTGGAAAGTGAAGACAAAAATCACACAAGCAGTAGGAGTGAGAGGACGGTAAACTGCCCCCACGTCACTGAGACAAAGCAGTTGTGTCTGGGCTGGTGGCAGGGTTGAGGCCTGAGCAGTCAACACCACAGTGGTCAGACAGTGCTCTAGTGGACATACGCTGATGGGCTGATTGATCCCCAGGCTTCCCGTTTAAAAAAATGGGACTGATTAGATACTGGGGCTGACAAATGCTCTGCAAGAGCTCTGACAGTGCTAGATCCTTAAGTTAAATAATCTTTATGTTGGACAGTTGTGGAATAACCTCTCCAGAAAGGAATTTCCTTCTTATCTTTGTCAGTTAGGCATTGGCTTAGACTTTGAAATATATAGTATTTCCTACAAAAGTTATAGTTCTGTCTAATTCATATTCCTTCCCCATGTATCTTCCCTGTAAACTGTCATGTTGCATTCCTTGCAATCCGTGCTCATGTGGAAGGAGTTTCGTCTTTTTAGTAACTTTCTTTATCTGCTTTTATTTCCCTATTTTCCCCAGCAAAGGTGATGAGAAGCCCACAAGAATATTCCAGCAGAAGGTCTATCCCAGACTCACTAGTCTGGATTAGTTTCCATTTTGCTATAAAGCCACCCTTGCATGGTTCCCAGGGACAGACTGCTCTGAGCCTTCAAGGACTATGGTTTCTACTTCTTTGCAGTATTTCACCAGTGCCAGCACAAGTCACCTTGTGGCCACTCAGCCTCATCAAGAAGTTCCTGTGAAAGACACTGCTCCCAGCTTTTTGAACATCCACGTCCTGCTGTTATTTCCTACAGCAGGAAACACTCCATAACTTCTAGCAGCTCCAGGAGTATGATTTTCCTTTGCAGACAAAAGTGAGCTGCAAATTTATTGCTGCAATGTAGTCAATCAGGTGAGTGTGTGGAGGAGACTTGCACATCCCTGATGAGCACTCCCATGTCTGCAACTCCTTGCCTCTCTCTGCCATCCCCTGTTGCTGCACACATCTGTTGCTCTCTAGCACTCTTCTCTTCAGGTCCTGGTGCGCAGTCCTGGGGACTGTTTTCTAAGACACCAGCCTTTGCTTTTAGAAGTTCTCACTGCCTGAGGGTGCCTTCTCTGTAGCAACTGAGCTGCACTATTAGGGGCATTTGTCTTTTTTTCTTTTTGGTATACAAATTACTTAGCTTTTCTGCAGCGCCTTAAGCTTCCTTAGCCGATCTACTTTCTTCCCTGTTCCCAAAACACATCAGCCCTCTCACAGACTTCCTACTTTCAACAGGCTGAATGAAGGTCCTATAATTTTTGCTGAGTCTTTATGCTTCACATTTTCTCCTTACCTGCCAGATTCCCGTCTAACATTTTCCCTAGTGTAGCCTATGCACCTACTGGATGCTTTAGGGTTTGAATCATAGAATCACAGAATCAACCAGGTTGGAAAAGACCTCTGAGATCATCAAGTCCAACCCTTGATTCAACACTGCCGTGGTTACCAGACCATGGCACATTCAGTCTCATCTTAAAAACCTCCAGAGACAGTGAATCCACCACTTCCCTGGGCAGCCCATTCCAATGTCTGATTACTCTCTCTGTAAAGAATTTCTTCTTAATATCCAATCTAAACCTCCCCTTTCAGAGCCTAAGACCGTGCTCCCTTGTCTTACTGCTGGTTGACTGGGAGAAGAGACCAACCCCACCTGGCTACAACCTCGTTTCAGGTAGTTGTGGAGAGTGATGAGGTCTCCCCTGAGCCTCCTCTTCTCCAGGCTAAAGGATGTTAATTTTCTGAAGGATCTCTTCGCCTGCAATAACCTCTTATGCCTTGTGTCCAAGACAGCTTGGGGGCAGGAGAGGTGGGGATTCCTTGCCTTACTCTAGATATTTCAGTTTGTGTTATTAAAAAAAGAACCAGTGAGAAAGCTCTCCTTGATATTTATCCAAAACTCTTTCTCTCCACAATGCCCTCTATCCTCCTTCCGCATTTCATTTCTCCACCGTCTCTTCCTTACCCTACTCCCCTGCACACTTTGCTTTCTCACTTTCCTGGCTTTCTTCATCCCTCCCCTTGTACTCCCTCCTTCTTTCACTGCCTCCCTTCTTCCCTCCCTCTCCTTGGCTCAGTACTCAAAATCCCTGCCCATAGCGACGAAAGGAAAAACAACAACACAACACTCCAGCCTGAGGAGGCCAGAACACGGGATTCCTTCCGAGAAAACTCAGAAACCAGGGAAAGCAGGGAAAGCAAACAGTGAGACCAGGAAGACGGATGAAGAAAGCATGGATATTTCAAGGGGGAGGGATGAGCTGGTATCTCAGGGAAACTTGGTGGGGATTAAGACAAACACAGCTACGCGATCACAGATCCAACCTAAACACAGCAGAGCAAGTTCTGCTTTCTGGGGGAAGGAGCTGGGTCAGGAAGCCCAACTCACACAGAAAGAGCCCCAGTGCATAGCTATGCTAAGGACAGAGATAACTGGACAGATGGGAGGAAAGAGAAGGCAGTGACTGGCTCTAGGGAGTGGATGAGCCAATGCCCTGGGCCACAAGCAGGAGAAATCCCTGCAGTGGAAGAAGAAGAGCTGAATTCCCCAGGAATGGTGGGGAATTCTTCCTACCAAAGGGAGACTGTGCACCTGGGGCTGAAGGGTTAATACCCCACAGGAGGGCCCCGGGGAATCCACTGTAAATAGGTGTGGTTTTCTCTGAAACTCCAAGAGGCATTTTCTTTCTGTACCAGTCTGGACAGGTGAGAAATCGGAAGAAGTTGGAGCCTGTGCTTCCCACTAGCACAAAGCAGGGCTGTTAGTACAGGTCTCACTGTTTGTTTGCACACTCCAGCCTGGCTGCTTAACTCCGTAGTACCCGGTGCCAGGAATCTCTGGCAGTCAGCATGGTGGTCCCCCGGGTACAAGCACCTGCCTGTTTATGGAAAGCCACAGATTAATGGAGCAGCACAAGAAGCCTTAGTCAGTTACTCATTGCAGAAAGGATAATTCAGTGATAAGCAAAACAGCCAGATACAGCATGTGCAGGAAAAGCAACTCTCTTCCTTTCTTCTCCTCCCATACCTCATGGGCCTGCACCCCCTACCCCAGCACTGCACTTGGCCCTCCTTCTTTGCCTCATTGCTCACAACTGCCCTCCCCACGCCACATCTCCACATTGAACTAGAGCAATTTTGTTTCTTTGCACAATCCAATCCTCAGTTGCCCAGGCTCTGCAGCCTGCCTGCTACTAGGCAAGAATCAGTGTTCAGTCTCCTCTGCTCCATGTTTCATTTGTAATGCAGACTATTTGAACCTTAAGGATAATTTTCTCTTCTTCAAATGAATATTAAACATAGCTGGCTCCTAGAAAGGTAGAACTAGAAGAGACACTGGATCACTAAATCCAGACACAAGCTTTAACAGCGTTACTTATATAGTCCCCTTCATAAACTAACCATGCTAAATCTTGAAACCAATTGGAATTTTGCTCTCCCTGTTCCTACTAGAAAGCTGTTCAAGGAGTCTACTGCTTTGAAAGAAGAAATATTCTGTTAATCTCCAGCCTAAATTTGTTCAGGCAAGGAAAGACAGCACTCATGAAGCAAAGTGCTGAGTAGGACATAAGCCTCAGAACAGAATTCAAACAAATCCAATTGAATAACAGAGTAACACTGAGGAATGAAAGCAGAACTGTTTGCAAAGCAATTAATCTCAGTCTTGGAAGTGCTGATTCCCCCAGCCATTTCAGATCTTGAGGGCTCCTCAGCCCTAAAGAGTCCTCATATCTCTTCCATTCCCCAAGTGAGAATTAGAGCCATGACACCAGTGTGTCTCTGGACCAACGGCTCTTTTGAAAACTATTTCCAACCAAAGGCATTGGCATGAAGACCTAGCCCCCACCCAGTTCCCCCAGTCCTACCTAGCACGCTGCTGCCAAACTGCAGCTGAGCTTCAGCCCAGGAGAGCTGCCGGAAAGGAGAATGCCGGTGTCTACTGAGAGTACAAGGTGTACATTGTCCAAAGTTCAACATATAAAACAGTAAAATGATGTTACAGAGGGTTGAAAGCTTGAGGATAGATACTATAAATGCCTGGGAAACAGCAACTGCAGGTATTCCTTTTGTCCACCACTCCTAGACACCACTGCAGTCAGCAAGAAGTTGTTTATTTTGGGCTTTTGGTCAAGTTCCATTTTCAAGAAGCCAAAATAGTGATGTTAGACCCAAAGGCATGTCACATCACAGCAGAAACATGGCTCCCCAGCTTACATGGGTAGATGCGCCCAGGCCACAGATACTTGCACCGAATCATAGATTCCTGTCATCCAACTGTGGATGAGGATAATGGGAAATACAACAGAAGAGACAGGGTAACCATCTGCTCCTCTTGCTTGATTGTGCTGTGAAACTGCTGGCTCTGTTTGGGATAAACCAGCACTTATTTCCAAGGCAACAAATTGCAGTATCATAAACAACAGAGGACCGCGAGATGCCTGCCGGTTGGAAGCTGAGAGAAAGAACGTCCTTTGTGGAGGCATAGGTGGACCAAGCAAAGATGAGGTAGGACTCTCAACTCTTGTGCAGGGTGCTGGTTTTGCCAATGTCACCATTTGAGACCTCTTCCCTGCTCCTCCCAAGGACAAGGCACCCTTGTGGTAGGGTCTCACCACCCTTGACCACATAGTACAGCTGGATGTTGTCACAGCCACAGAGGGGGTTAACTTGCCTTCCTGTCTTGTGGGTGTATTTATCTACATGACTGAAGGAACAGCCATAAGAACCGTAGGTGCACAGGGTCCTTTTGGTGTCCAGCATCTAGAGCTTCAAGCAGTTGTGGCCAAGTCACAGCAGAGGCATTCCTGGGATAAAACCCATGTATTCTGCTGCACCTTCATGTGACAAGTTCTCAGACCTAAGCAGGGGATCATAAAGCTGGCTCTGATAGCCTGACACGAAGAGGCAACTGTAGGCTTAAGGCCTAGAGAGGCACAAGGTAAACATAAGCAGAACACATTATACTGGCATGACTTGCTGTAGGATTGTCCTCTCTGCCATGTGGTGACCCTTCTGGACCTGGGGAAGACTGAGATGGATAAAAGCTGGAAGAATAAAACTGCAGCAGAAAGAGAAGCCTTCTCTAGGGAAAGAATGAGGCTGAGCAGGAGGAACAGGAGTGATAGGCATAAGCAACACTGATTTAGGTAAGGCACTCAATGCTAAAGAGATAATGCCCCACAGAAAAGCACAATCAGTTCAGGAGAAAAGAGATCAAAAGGAGAAGAGCTGAGCTATGTACTGAGGATGAAGTACGTTCTCTGCGGGGCAGATGGACCAGGTAAGCACATTCCAGTTGAAATCATGGGGCTAAATGTGGGGTGCAATGAAGAGAGAGGAAGCTAGTGAGTGAAGGGAGAGAAGCCAAACCAAGAAGAGGAAATAGTAGTGATACTACAACAATAGATGGCAGAAGCTGTAATCACAGGAGATATGAGCTGCAGGGATTCTGACAGCTTAGGTGTCTGTTTAAAATGCAGACTTAGGATCCGAAAGACGTAAGTTGGTCTCTATCCATGCAGCTGCAGAATGGGGGTGCCTTAAATGGCAGGGAGCTTGATGACTGGTATGCATGTCTCACACTGTATCATTGCTGCAATTCCTGAGATGCTCACCCCACGTCCTCCCAGCAGTCCTGGGATTCTCAATCCTCATATACAGCACAGGCACTCTCATGAAGGGGCCAGGTGAGTTCTGCTCCTACATAGCAGAGAGCAAATCACAGAGCTGAGGAAAATCACTCTGCACAGAGGGCAGGAGGAGCAGGAACAGCGGGTTGGAGCACCTGCCCTGGTAGGGTGCTGAAGAGCTATATGTAAAAAGAGGTCCATGGGTATGAAAGGACATGGGAAGAATCCCAGGAAGCTACAGAATGAAATGGAGAAGCGTAAGGGACAGAGGTGCCACAGCTGACCTGGAGAGGTTACAAAAGCCAACAAGAAACCCTAGAAACTAGAGGGTGAGAGAGGGAAGTGCAGCGGTTGCAACTACCCACAGAGAAGGGAAGATGGTCAGGGAGAAGGTGTCCTTGCTCACACACAACTTTACTGAAGTCTCCTCCAAAAAATCATTAGTAGCAGAGTCTCAGAGTAAGAACAGTTAATAGGTTACAGGAAAGATCCCAAGGCAGGATTGGGACGGCACAACCAAAAGATCCCATGGTGCGAGTTCTCAGTGTGGCGAACTACAACCCCTTAATAAGTCTGAGAGTGGAACAAGGGGCAGAGGAGAGAAGAAGAATGCTGTCCCTCGAGACACTTCAGTGATCTGCGTGCTCTGGAGTTAACGGGCTGCCAGTAGGGACTGCGTGAGCCAGCACTACTGTACAAGCTGGACTGGACTTTCCAGGAACCAAGAAAAACCACAAACTGTCTTCATGACATGGTCAAAACATGTGGAGTAGAAAAATGGCTTGGCTCATTACAACTGATAGCTATCAATCCCCCAAAGGCTGGAACAGATGTGACACTGCCACCAATACATAGGAATAGTGAAATCAATTTTAGCCTATGGTAGCAAGAAGGATTCACTGGCCCCATAAGGGTTTTTCCCCTGAGCAACACACTATCTCCATTTTAGAGTGGGAAACATTTCTGCCCTTCCTTTCCCTGCTCAGTTCTTCCATACAAACACCTTCCTGTGTGCACTCTGTGACTCCATCACAGCTTCCTATTAAGAGACACTGTGAAAAGGGAAGTCTTCTTTTTGTGCACAGTCAGCCCTGTGTCACTGCTCGTTGGACTCATGTGCCAACAGGCCTGAGGAAATCCAGCCTGGGATGTGGCTAGATGCTACATGGTCAGATAACATGGCACACAGAGACAATATATAGCCTTCCCTCAGATGTGTGAGGGGTTAAGTCCACCAAGAAAATGTTTCTGCTGCTTAAACAAAAATTACTCTTTTTCTTCTCTCTCTCTCTCTTTTTTTTTTTTTTTTTTTTTTTTGTTAAGGAGTTCATGAAAAGGCAAAAAAAAAAAATAAATAAAAAATGTTATTTGTTTTGCCCCTGCTGGAGCCATGAAGGGAGCTCTGCAGAGTGGACAGTACAGCCACTGTGGCATCGCAGCAGTGACGGACCTGAACCAGGAGCTATGAGGTGAAGGTCTCTGTTTAACAGCTTTCCGTTTGTTTACCAAAAAAATATTGTTCCATCATAAAAATTCCCAAAATAGTTCACGTCTTGACAGACTGACTGGCAGCTACCCAGCTCTACAGGATCCTGCTAAATGAAAGGAAATAAAAAGAGCTAATCTGGTACCCACAGCCCAGTGCTTGCAGATGGGGTATCTGCACAGTCTCAGGGCTCAGCTGTCCCACTAGGTGCGGGATAGGGTAGAGAGTCCTCCGATCAAAGGGCTGGGTTTACTGATGGCATCAGCTTTTCCATAGGTGCTGGGCAGGCTGATGAGGAAGGCAGCGCTCACCTTGCAATGAATAACCAGCTTCTGCTTCATTTTCATACCAAGGTTTTTCCCCCTCCACCCAGCTCTGTAAAGCTTTACCTTCACAAGACAGGCTGCCCCGCACTAATGGCTGTATCTCTCCAAGGTCTTCTATTCCTAAGGGCTATCAATGGCTTCTTTGGGGGAATTTTCATCCAGGCTTTGTTCTGAATCAGTTTGACTCCTGGCCAGATAATGTATTGCTTGCTGCTGAGAAGATCTTAGGATGACAACCTGCTGTTGCTGCAGATCCTGGTGATCTTATTACTTATAAATGGAAAGCACATGGCAGCCAAGTGAAAGACAGTCATCCTCCATAAGAGTAAAAGGCCACTGTGAAGCCCTGCAGCCTGCCACAGTGACCAAAGGACCATGAGCACTGTGACTCACAGCACAGAGGAGCAGCAAACCCAGATTAGGTCATACAGAATTAGCAGCCTCTGTGGAAAGAACCTATCCTCGCCAAATCGCAGATGTCTCTCCAGCTGCAGAGTTAACTTCTCCATGGCCCCCATGGCACCCAGGGCAGGTCAGCTTTAGGGAGGGAATGAGGGAAATTTGCACTCCAGATCACTCCCAGTATTGTCCTCATGGGATTCTCCATTCATTCCTTAGACATTTTAGTATCCAGTCTTCAAATCAGGTCACGTTCTAGCAGCAGACTTGGGGGATGATCGAGGGACAACCATTCCCCCCCAGTGCTTGCCCCCATTAGTGGTCTGCAAAGTCAGGCTGGCTGGTGCTGTGGGAAGGGTCAGGGCACGCAGGGCTGGGCTGACTGTGGTGGTTCCTCTTCTTGTGACAAGATCAGTTTTGCCTCCCACTGCACAGCATTCCTGAGCAGTGTCACACCAGCTCAGCAGCCAGAAATGGGAGCCACTTCCATACAGGCGAGCTCAGGGCTTGCTTGGTTTAGGTATCCCTGTCACAAAAGAGAGCTGAGCTGGTGGAACAACTGGTCAGCTCTCAGCCAGGCCATCCACAAGCCAGATAAAACTGTCAGGTGTGGATTTCACACAACTCTAAGGTTCCTTTCATACTGCATATGGTGTACATTCTGCCAGTTGGGGCTCCCTTCACCTATCTGTTGCACCTGGGAGAAAAGCTGACCAGTTTTGACCAGAGGTATGCTGCCATTGTAGCTGGCTCTGTCCCATGATGGGCCACTCTTCTTGATCCATTTCCACATACTGAGCTGGCACTGGGTAAGCCGTATGGGTTCTTATGATGGAAAAGACACCTGAGAGCATTGGGGATGACTTCCATCATTTCAGCCTCCAGTGCACAGAGAGCTGAACCCTTCACACCACAAAAAAGAGGAAAAGAGCCTTTAGCTGAGGAAGGGGCACGGAGAAAGAGGGGGTATGGTTTACACATCAGGGCAAGTTGGAAGCATCCTTGGAAGCCCTTATAAGCAATACACAGTTCATAGCTACTCCTTACAAGTCCAGGAAAGCAAAGAGCCTCCATGAGCTTCCAGGTGGATTTACAAGTTTAACAAGTACCTGGCAGGAGCACACTGGGGGTCTTTCATGGGTGAAGGCAACAGGACTAGGAGAAGAGGAAGTGTCTCTGAAATGATGCAGCCTATTTTGGGATAACTATGGAGAATAGCTTTGTTGATTTGAGTGTTGAACAGCCTGATTCGTATCGTTTATTTTTCCTTTGTGCTTACTTTCCTACAGGCTGTGAGAGGACTCCTTATGTAGCTGTGGATGTACTCTGACAAACGTGTCTTCAACCACCAGCCCCTTTTCTTGTCTTTCTTCCCCATGTGTGCCCATGTCTCACATTTGCACAGTCAGGAGCCTCTGGTCTGATATTTTTGTGTGGTAAGGCTGCTGTTAAAGCAGGGCTGGAAAGTGCTCTCCTTCAGCCCTCACAGAGCTTGTTGGGGACAGAGGTTGACCCCAGGGATGGCATTCAGGCACTCTCAGCCAGGACCCTCTAAGGCAACTGCCACTGCTGTGCTTCCAGGCCCTGAATCACCCATTTCCTCTTCCACTGGTGGGGCAGGTGATGCACAGGAATGGCACAGTTCTCCCAGAGCCTCTGTCATAACTTTCCTCTTATCTTATGATTACCATTTAGGGCACAACCATCAGCAGACCAAGTGGGTAAGAGCACAAGTGAAGGGTGTTTCCCTTTCACATTTTAATGCCCCAGGGCTAGAACTACATTTTATGCTAAATAAAACCAAGGCTTCAAGTTTGGAAAGAAGACAAAATGCTGCCATCTTGCTCCTGGGTTACCAAAGCAAATCAAGGGCTCATCAGTAACCAAAAGCCTCAAAACATTGGCCTTAACCCCATCTTTTTGAGTGGTGTATAAATTGGAGATGGTTGCTAGTGTCTTTCCAAGAAACTAGCTGCAGAGAAACCTGTAGGCTTGGCCCTGTAATCTAGGTGTCTGGGGCTCACTCAGGTCCATAGACCTACTTGCTCTTCTCATTTACAACTCTGCCTGCTCTGTGGGCAGGGCTCTCTTGCCAGGGTTTATAGAGTCTTGGCCACATCTCAGCGGAGATGATTCTCACATATTCCTGGATGTGACTGTCCATTTAAGACCCCACTCCAGCCCTTGGCTCATATCACAGAATAGCCCCCAACCAAAACATACATTTGCCTTTCTGCATTCTTTACTGGGAGATCCTTCTACTCCAAACCGCATGTCAGTGAATCAAGCTGGTGGGGGTAGGTCTCTGGGATTCCACTGCCAGTAAATAAAGCATAAACTGATCACTGCTGTATCAGACTTCTCCTTCAAATGGAAAACCTCAGAGAAGGGGCCAGGAATTGAACTTACCTCTACTCTGAAGCACTGAGTAAACAAAAGCCTAAATACAGGCTTTGTGGCTAAAGGAAGTCAGCAGAACTCCCAGGTGCACCCTGTCAGCATCACTAACCCCCCAAGTCCCACCCTGCTCATCCCCTGGCTTGTGCATTTGGTTGCTATCAGAGAACTCTAGCTTTTTATCAAAACTCATTTTATATTATTTGTTATCGTTACATAGCAAGTAATCAGACTCGTTATTGCTGTTTCCATCTTGCCAGATATGGGACTCCCACCCCCTCCCTGGGGAGACACAGTTCACTTCTAGGAAGTACTTTCCTGATGCTCAGTCTAAATTTTCTCCTTTGCTAACGTAATCCCCATCTCTTCACAGATGTTTGGAGACAGCAATGCTTCCTCCACCTATGTCATCTTTTGGCTAAATGGGTTAGCATTATGCTCAATCTATCTCCCCTGTCTGTCAACACCTCCAATTACCCTCAGTTCAGATCATAGTATTTGGTGAACTGTTTGAGAGAGATTCTCACTCCCTTACACAAGAGGAAAATCACACTGGCCTTTCCCGCAACCATAACGCAACACAGCTCCCCTGCCTGACTTGCTCCCCACTGGGGAGCCTGTTGGGGCTGCACTCCAGAAATTAGTGAAAGTTATTAGAAAATCGATTCCATCTCTTATCTTTCTGTTTCCATGGAGGTAGAACCATGCTTGCTACAAGCTGCTGCTCCCAAGCATAAACAAATTAGCACAGTCCTTTTTCAGCCAGTCTGCAGGCAAGTGTCCGTGCTGGAATCAGTGAGTCCAAGACATGAAGTTTTGTAAAAGCCACAGGGAACAGTTATATTACCTGTTTTGCCCCTTTCCTGAATTGCCTACAACTTCATTTCTTTTGCAAGTAGGAGGGTGGGAGATGATCTCATCCATCACAGATGGCAGAAGGAAGACCAGCCCATGCACTGGGGAAGGGGGGAAGCAAGACTATGCATTGGCAATGAGCAGCTGGCTACAGGAGGAAGCTCCCCCATCAAAGCAGATTAACAGGCTCAATTTTCACTTGTTCTCAGTATGACACAATGGCCCAATCAGTCTGTTGTAGCATGTCTTGTTGCATGAAGCTCTAGAGGGAAATATTTCACACACATTCTCCCCATTCTGGTTTGAGAAAAATCACAAATACAATTGCCTAGTTCAAGCAGTCACTGGTTGACAACATTCTTCATGCTCTTTGTGCCATGTGGAGTATTGCTCACTTAATTCACATCAACTGGCTCCAGCTTTGGGCTTCTCCTTCCCACTCTCCCAAGGATCCTATGGCACCGAGTGGATCACAATAAAAAAGCAGAGCTGAAAGCACCTACACAATCTCTGCATGGTATCACTCCCCACCTCCAGAAAAGAGATGCTTTCTTAAGCAGCAGGAAGATGCACTGTGCTGGCCACAGCTACAATGAACAAGGAATGTCTTACAGTCAAGCAGATCTCCACTGCACAACTTGGAAGGGGCTCTGACGAGGGCTGGTGGTCATGTAGGGCAGCTGCATGGAGATGTGCAGAGACAGAGCAGCAAAGGAGAAGCAGCACAGGAGAGCTCCTGCAAAACTAAACCTCTTTTTTGCATGCTCTTTGGCAGCACTAAAAGCACCATTGCTTGTTTATCTCTTCTGGAAGTGGATTAACAAAACTGAAGGATGGTATGCAGAGTTCAGTGTCCTCACAGAGAGCTCGTGCAGAAGAGCCCACTGCTCTCACACTCTTTGCCCTCAGCATTCTCTGCTACATGTAGTAGAGAGATTGCAGCAGCAAGGAGAATTAAAAAGAGAAAGAACCATCCCTTTTGATGCCTGGTGGTGAGAGAAAGCCATTTCCAAGCAGAGTGATGAGCATGGGAAGGAGTATTGATTCCTCTCTTTTAGAGATCTGGAAAGGACTTGTGAATCTTTCCTGCATTCTGCCATTAACAGTTCTGCAGGGTGATATCATCGGGGCCTTTTCCAAACTCAGAGCGTCTCAGACATTACAACACCAGGTTTTGGCTGCCTATACATATCACCAGCTACACCCACTCCAGCCCCCTCCCTGCAACACCCTCAGAGGGACTAGTGAACCCTCTGCTGCTGGACTCACCAAACCTTTGCTCAGCACCTCAGCAGTCACAAGCCCCCAAGACCTCATCCCCAGACACTGTACCTCCACCTACTCAACAGCTTTCAAAAGCAGCTCAGCTAAAAATAGATTCTAATTGCTCCGAAGAGTCTAACATTTTGAGTTCCATTATTTTTAAGGCCAAGAAGGCAAGTGGCTCACGATGCCAGGCATCAGGATGCTGACAGGTGGGTTTGGAGGTTGAAGGAGGAAGGAGGAGAGCAGGTGCCTCTGAAGAGTATCTCCAAACAGGCCATGGTCAATGCAAAGATCCGTTTCTTTTGCGCTATAGACCAAGTACTGTGGAAATTAACAGCTCCCAGTCGAAAACCTGCTCTTGGTGAAAGCACTTGCAGGCCGGAGGACGGAGAGCAGCTCTGCCTAGTCTCCAACAGTTATGTGCTCATGTTCTGCACTGCAGCAAGTTCATCTCTATTGCACAGATCTTGCTAGCTGCAGCAGGGGAGAGTTGCAGCTCTCCTCTCTGTATGGTGGGGCTCATGTCCAAACCAGCTCTGCGC
Organism: Pyrocephalus nanus; assembly: GCA_038380795.1. Taxonomy (NCBI): domain Eukaryota; kingdom Metazoa; phylum Chordata; class Aves; order Passeriformes; family Tyrannidae; genus Pyrocephalus; species Pyrocephalus nanus. Next base: position 40,366,557 of record CM076265.1, on the reverse strand, counting down.
CAGCATAAAGAGGAAAAGTCTCCACTGACATTAATGAAATTAGTCCAGAGTGTCAAGTTAGGCCAAGTGAGGGCAGAATCTGGGTGTGCTGCAGATTTGCAACCACAGAGCAGCCTACCAGCACAACAGACAAAAACAGTGTGTCAGCAAAGATGTTTTAGTTTCAATTTGTCCAAGAATCACAAAAAAGCAGCAGTCATTTAAAAAATGCCTGAGCTGGGTTCCTCAAAATAGTGGGAGTTTCATTTAGTGCTTACCCCAAGCAGTGTGTTAGCAACGCACTCAGGGCGCTTTCTGTAGCAAGCAAAAGTGCCAAAGGCAGAAGAAAAATAAACAAATCAAATGCCTGGGCTGTTCCACTGGCCAGTGCAGATGTCAGATTTGCTGTTAATAATGCCGATGATTTGATCTTCTTCCCTGCCTGCAGTCACGTCCAGGAAGGTGTGAGGAGCCCCGGAGATGCAGACAGCATGTGCTTGAAGTGTGAGATGGTCCCCCAGTGGGTTTGTACGACAGCCTGGCAGCTCTGCTCTACAGATGTACTCTGTCAGTATAAAACCTCCCAGGGCTGTCAGCCTGCTCCCAGCAGCCTCTTTTACTCCCCCTTATGCTTAAGGATCACAGAATTGCAAGGCTTTCTTCTGTTTACTGTAAGAACATGTTGCCTGGATCTTTTTTGGATGGAAACTCTGCTACTTTGCTCTCTAGCAACCTTGGTCAAGGTTCCCCAGAGCTTTTTCCAGCCCACAGGACAATTTAGTTTGCTCCAAAACAAGACTGGTTTGCTTCAAATCCAGTACTTGATCCAATGGCTCAGCTACATTCTTGCTAGGATATTGCCCTTGGTATCACCACTCTGCCTATTTAGCAAGCAGTCCACGGATGAGAAAGACAAGTGCATGCCAACAGTTACTGGGTTCACCAAAGCAAACAAACCACAAAGGTCCAGAGCTGGCAGCCTTTCATCAAGAAGAGATCTGCTACTAAGGCTCTGCTCTTCCATTGCTCTGGCAGCTTTCTGCTGCTATTGTTTCCCCTCTCTCCAGAGATTTATTTTAGTACTGACAGGGACACTGCAAGGACCTTTCTTTCCTTTCTCCATTCTAAGGCACTTCCTTTTTTCTCTCTTCCACCCTCTGTGTAGATGAGAGGGCCCATTTCCATGCAGTGATTAATTCCTCTTGGCCCTTACAACTCAAAAAAGTTTTTCTGACTGCTGATTTTGTCCCTCTCTGATTCAACATGCACTTTGCATCATATTAAATAGCTCCAAGAACTTCCCCTTGGGAAAATGGGTTAAAATACATCCTGAGTCCTCAGAGTAGACACTCAGAGAAGGACATGGAGAGTAGAGGTAAGCACTGATGCCAGTGCACAGCACTTGCAAAAGCATTACTTCCCTGCTTTGAAAGGGATGTTGACCGCTGGGGAATGGAGGAGGAAGAGAGATTCCAATAGCTTAGTGCTGCACTATTTGCCCCATAGTAAGCTCAACCTGTTTAGCCTCTCAAACAGAAGAAAGTGCCTTTATTCCACTGTAATCCCAGGGAATAAACATGGGGCACTCAAAAAGTCTTTAATCTCCTGAAGAAAGGAAGAACGGGAACCACAGCCGGATACCATAACCAGGCAACCTCTGATTAGAAATAAAACGCTGTTTTGTAGAGTGTGGCTGATCAGCCTGTGTACATGGTAGATTCCCTGTCTCCATTTGATTCTGCACTGAGGCTGGTTAACCTCCCAAAAGCACTGCTGGCAAGCACGTCTTATTGGGTGTGGGACAAGGGTAACTACTTGAAATGAAGGGGCCAGTCTTATACAAGAGGTGAGGCTGGATGATTGCCTGTCAAACCTGGGGAGCCTGTGAATTGCCAGAGCTCTCGTTTTGCCTGTGGCATTTCTGTAAACCTGCCACTGGTGCTGGTTCAGTGCTGGCACATGTCCTGGAAGCACACTTTCCCCGAGCTGTTCATTGTTCCAGGTCTGCCGGAGATTTAATTTGCTCCCATGTCTCTGGCAAGAAAATTTCAGCATTCCTTGTATAACCTTGCAGAAGCAGGGGGCATAGTGACCAGAGGGGGCTGGCCACACCTTCGAGGCGCAGACAAGAGGCCATGTGCTCCTGATCCAGCTGGACATGAGGGTGGCTAGTGAAGGTAACCCTAGAGTCACAGAGCACACAGACAACCCAGCAAATCAGCTCGGATGAGATGCAATGCAGTGCAGCACAGATAAAGGAGGCACTCCCACGGCATGCAAATAATCACAAGGATCCACTGGCAGCAGTTGTACAGCAGGAGATCACCTTGCAAAACTGAGCTACAGCCCTTCCAGAGTAACCTGGAAAGGTGCTCCATAAGGCAAAAACTATGGCTCCTGCTTGGGTATGAGGTTGTTTATGCAAAAAAAAAAAAAAAAAAAAGGCAACAAAAAAAAAAAAGGCAAACAAACATGGCTGTGGGTCCATGAAGTTTATGCATAGGCAGTACCCACGAGAAACTTCATCTGCTGTGTAGCATCCTCTTAGTCTTTGCTGCCCCATAGATCTGGTGCAAGAGGGCAGCATATATAGACCAGGCAGTGAGGACTTCCCAAGCAAAGAAGCCTTGGAAACTTGCTAAGAACTGATGGGTTACACCTAAATCCCTGCAAAGTCTCTCAGGATGGATGCACTGCTTTCAAGCTTCAAGCCAAATTAAAGAGGAGCTTAGGATGCAGCCAACCAAGTGAGTCTCACTGTCAGTGCATGAAGCTATAGAGGTGTATCTAAACCTTCACTCATGAGCACAGACTGTCTAGATTTCTTTCCAGAATTAAAAACCACAAGCTGGTCTAGATAAGAATCTTAGTACAGAAGAAAACAGCTGGTGAGCCAATTTCCATATTGATGTCCTTTGCCTTTCCGTATGCCTCTCCCACACTGCATTAATCCCAGCTTCCTCTTCGCACCTCCTCCATCCCCTGTTCTGGCTAGTTCTGATGTATGTGTGTGCTATCTGTGATACCAACACACACGCCCTGTGTATACAGGTCACAGTTGCCAGACCAGGGTCCAAACCAGCTGTACTCTCCATGCCTGTCCCATGGCATAGCACTGAACTAGGACTGATCCTTCTGTGCACCTGTAGAACCTCACAAAACCTGAGGAAATGTAACAACCTTGGAAATTTCTACTCTTCTCTCAAATTTGGTTGAAGCTATCCTGCATGTTCAAAAGTGGCCGGAAGGGCTCCATGGTAAACAGCATGATTACATAGGCTTTGTCACCTTAGGAAACTGTCCAGAACAGCCAAGAGGCTCATACACTACATCTACAGCCCTACAGGTATCTCACTGCAAGAGGACATGGCAGGAAGGTGCCCTTTGCGCACAGAGCACAGACAGCTGCCTGCAAGTTGTGCTTTGCTGCCTTTCCAGCTTACCTGCACATTTTAACCTCGATGAGAAATAAACTGCTTATTAGGCAGCAACCCCAGGTTTGTCTGGTTTGTTGATGGTGGGTGTCGATCCTCCCTGAGATGAGTCATGACTTGACATTATTTTCTGTGCTCCCCTTCTGTCTCCAGCCAGCGCACCGGCTATCCTTGGCTCCCAGCCAGGGTGCAGGGCAAGTGTCTCTCACTTGTTTATTGCAGGACTGGGGGATGTTTAAACGAGGGTGGTGAGGGGAATCTTGGGAACTTCACAGACACAGAATGTCAGCTGCAATCCTTCCTGCAGCTGACAAACTCCACCCAGGCCAAAGTATAGAATTTTTTTTTATCTAAAGACAAATCCATTGACCAGCTACTTCTGGAAATGAAGGCACTCCCAGGGACTGTACTAGTTCCAAAGCAAATTTAAAAAACATAATCACTCATGGCCTCATCTTTAAAAGGCAGGAGGCCAAATCAAAAGCTATGCGTGCAGCTGCATGCTTAGTAGACACATGCAGCAACCATGATTCCCTGCACAAAGAAACACTTTGACAGGAGAGAGAGAATCTGACCTAACTTCTGTGGCAAATCCAGGTCCATACTGAACCACGCAGCTTCAGTGGTGACAGTGTCAGAGTACAATCCCAGCTTTAGAATAAAACATTCTCCAGTCATTCATTTAGTGAGGAAGCCCTACAGATTATTATTAAAGCTGAAAGAATTTGTTTAGATCCATGCTGTGTTTCACTATGAACATTTATTTTCTTTCAGTACTTCAGCTTGGACAATGACACCAAGGTAATTAGTTTCACGTGTCCATACTTTTAAGCTTTTCTCCTTTACAGGATTTCATGACTGCAATACCAAGCATGATAAGCAAAGGCACATTTTGGTTTTTTTGAGAAAGTTTTTGCTTGATCAAGTGATTTTCTTCACTTATTTTTTATCATCAAGTTATTCCAATAAGTTTGCTACTAGCTAAAGACTACAATAGAGGGTCAAAGTTGATCTGATCATGTTTCTTTAATTAAAACAACAACAACAACAACACACAAAAAAACCAATCAATCAACCAAATTAAAAAAAATTAACTGATGTCTAGCTTAGGAGACTGAAAAAATTGCAAGCAGGAAAAACTCTTGCAGTCAGAGGAAGAGGAATCAACTCTGACATGATACATTATTATTTTTAATGCCTTACTACTCAAAGGTCAGTGGTATACTTGATGTTTGGAAGGGCACCAAATGCCAAGACACAGCAACACCACACCTATCTGCATTTGCAGTTCAAGACAAAAAACACGTTCAGGGGCTCTACAGGACTGGCTGTTAATTATCCTTTTCAAAAAAGCACTTGGACTCCTTACAAGAGTCTCAAATACAGGAGTTTGGGGAACCCCTAGAAATACAGTGCACTGGAGTTTCTGAATGTCCTTCTTTCATGGGCAGTTCTGTCTGAGAGTGCAGCTAAGCACTAGTTCGGTGCTGAAATTCTTATTTTCTGGGTATGCAGCATCAAATACAGGAGGTCCAGATCCATCACTGGCCATGCGTGTGTCACACAGAACCACTTAAGAAAAGAAAGAACCTGAAAGGCAGAAGGAGCTGGGCAGCAGCATGCTCCAACTGCTGCATGTGTTCCTCTCTGACATCACAAGGACTACTGTCAGGAGCAGTGGCACAGCAGCCTGGGTGCTGAACACTGCATCACTTTACAGGATCTCAGTTCACCTTACCAGGGACCTATCATAGCAAGGGAACTCCTGGAGCAGAGCTGGATTCCACCTACCACATGGCACCCTCAAAGTGCCAGTGTGGATCAAGCAATTCCACAGAATAATTCTCAGCTGCATGCTTCTCCCTGGACCCGCACCAATAACTCCCCATAAAAGCCAATGTCACACCTCCCCTGCCCTCCCGCAATTGCTCTGTACCAATTTTATTTTCTTCTCTCTGCTTCCTTCCCACACTCTGCCACAGTTTCTCGGTCTTGTCTTCAGTAATTTCTACTGATGGACAGTCCTGTTACCCATCAACACCAACCTTTTGAAGAGTAAAGCCTCCATACAGCTATACCACAAGCAACAAGAGATTCTACATTGCATCTATGCAAAATTCAAGGACCCAGCAACTGCGGCTCTCATTACAGACAAGAGCCGATCCCTGCACCGGCAACAGACACCTGTCCGCGTATCAAGAGGCTCGAGGCTGCCACCATCGCTTCACTGTATTGACCTGAGTCACAGCTCTGGCCAAAATCACTCGGCTCAACAGATGGTCCACAACAGCACTACAGCTGGCAAGCCTTACCAACTCATGGTACAGCGCCGGGGTGACTGGCTGCAGGGGGAGAGATGAGTCCAGGTAAATATGTAACAGCTGAGACTAGGGATAACTTGGAAACAAAGTCCAACCTGAACATCACAGAATCTGGTGAAGCTCTAGAAATAGGTCCTTCTGACTTGCCTAAAACCCCCTGAATCTTCCTCCTCTGCTGAAGCCTAAAATAAAGAAGAACAAGAAAGTGGGTTCCTTACAGCATAACACGAGAGACAAAATTCCCCCCAGAAAAAGTGCAGTATTTTCCACACTGGTGGCTGTCTCATCATGGAAAGACATCTGAGACACTTCATTAGTCACTGCCTGCAGTTTGCCTCTTCAAACACATCCCCAAAGCAGCAGAGACCAAAAATAAAATGAGAAAAGAGGAATCTCCCTATCTCCTTGAAAATGTGGAATTAACTGGAGTGGCAGTTTAGATGCCAGGCAAAGCATTTTCTTTGTATATTTTATGGGTCAAATCCTGACCTCTTCTCCAGTGCTATTTTTGTCTGCAAATATCTCCTCTAGAATGGGGGCCAGGTCCAGAATGCACTGCTTTTTTAGTGCTTTTTTACTTTCCCAGAAGTAATTTTCTTCGAAAAGATGTCTTTACTAGTAAGTCCAAATCCTGAAAATAATTTAAATCTGCCAGTTCTCACTGGAGCTTCTCTCATGAGTTTGCTGGTAAAGAAGTCCACATGCTGAAAGCTAGGCTGGATGTAAGTATTCGAAGTCCTGCCAACTCTGCCGCTAAAGGGGGATGCAAGTCTTCACTGGCAGGGTCAACAGAGACCACTGGGAGGAGCCAGAAGAATGGAGAAAGCAGGAGAGATGGAAGAAGGTACTGCAGTACCTAAAATGCCAAGTGAAGTATGGAAAATGGGTCAGTATCTTTTCGGAACTCTGACAAAGGGCAAAATCACTATGTCAGAGTCTTTGAAGCTCCCTGACATTCTGTGGTTTTTGTCTGTCACGCACTCATCACTTCAAAATCAAGGAGTAAAACTGGACCTGTCCTTCCAGCTCTGGCAAAGACTGTATGTGAGAATCACAGAATTGTTTAGGTTGGAAAAGACCTTTAAGATCATCAAGTCCAGCCATTAACCTAATACAGCCAAGTCCACCATTAAACCATGCCCCGTCTACATGGCTTATAAATACCCTCAGGGATGGTGACTCAACCATTTCTCTGGGCAGCCCATTCCAGTACCTGACAACCCTTTCAGTGAAGAAATTTTTCCTGATATCCAATCTAAACCTCCTCTGCCACAACTTGAGTCCATTTCCTCTTATCCCATCACTTGTTACTTGGGGCAAGAGACCAACCCCCACCTCACTACAACATCCTTTCAGGTAGTTATAGAGAGCAAAAATGGTCTCCCTCAAGCCTCCTTTTGTCCAGCATAAAAAGCCCCAACTCCCTCAGCTGCTACTCTTAAGACCTGTGCTCCAGACCCTTCACCAGCTCCGTTACCTTTCTCTGGACATTCTCCAGCACCTCAATGTCTTTCTTGTAGTGAGGGGCTCAAAACTGAATACAGTACTTGAGGTGTGGCTTTAACAGTGCTGAACGCAGAGGGATGATCGCAGCCCTAGTTCTGCTGGTCACATTATTTCTGACACAAGCCAGGATGCCATTGGCCTTCTGGGCCTCCTGGGCACACTGTTGGCTCACGTTCAATGGCTGTCAATCAGCACCCCCAGCTCCTTTTCTGCCAAGCAGCTTTCCAGCCACTCTGCCCCAGCCTGCAGCAATGTGTGGGGTTGTTGTGGCCAAAGCGCAGGACCCGACACTTGACTTTGTTAAACCTTGTACAGTTGGCCTTAGCCTGTAAATCCAGCCTGTCCAGACTCCCTTGCAGAGCCTCCAGCAGATCAACATTCCCACCCAGCTCCGAAGTGACTGAAGGAAAGGGTCTTCAGAGCCAGCCAGGCCCAACAGAACAGGCAGATGACTTGGCAAGGGGAAGGCAAGGTTAATTCACCTGTCTTGGCAGTCAACCCACGCTCAGTTCTTGCTTGGACATCCCTGCCTGTGACTGACGGAAGGACAATTCCTGTCGAGCCAAGTCAGGCTGCAGAGCACGCTGACGGAGCCGAGGCAGCTGCCCGCCCGTGCTCCCCCGGGTAGGGGCAGTGCGGCGGCAGGGGCGGCTGTCTCCTTCCCTACCGGCGCCCACAGCCCGTGCGCCGGCCATGCCCAGCAGCTCCAGCTCTAGGGCCGCTCACACAAGCCCAGGCCACGCCGTCACCCGCGGTGTTCCCGAGCCGCTGCCCGGCTGAGCGGGCCGGGATGGGCACCGGGAGCGGGACGCGCGGGCTCGGAGCGGGGCCGGGCCTGCCGCCTGCGCCCTCTGCCGGCCACGTCCGCAGCCGCCACCGCGCCCCGGGACCCCGCCGCGCCACCTCCAGCGCTGGAACGGGATAAAGCGGGAGGGGGGCGCTTCATTTCAGGCGCCACGAGTGTACCCACGTTCTGGGCGGAGCACAGCGGGGTGCTGCTAACGCCGCCGCCTCCAGCCAAGCCTCTCTGCCTCCTCTCACTTCTCCCTGGGCCGGGAGCGCTCCACAGGCGAATTCCACGTGCCTGGATTCCCGTTGAAGAGGAGCAGCAGCCGCAGCTCTGTCAGGGCAAAGGCCCTGCTTTTGTTCTCACAGCTGCTGCAGGCTCCTGGCTTTTGTCACCCAATCTTCATTGCGGGTACTCATCAAGCCCCAAAATAGTGTCACTTCCTAAACCACAAGGCCTGGAGCTCACTTGAAGAGCAAACATCCTGCCAGCGGACCAAGTGTGTTCATTTTCGTGTGACAGCCTTCACCAGCACAAAGACTAAACCTCTGCTTAGGCACTTACAATGCCCTCAGTGCTCTGCAGCCTCAAAACAGGATCCAAGGAGCTTCCATAAAGGAAATAAGGCAACAAACATTGAAAAGAGGGCAAGGGAAACAGTAATGAATCATTTTCCTGGTGAGCTAACACCCATTAATTGATCAGCTCCAACTTTCTGTGGTGGTGGGACCCCATACAGGTGCACAGCAGTCCCCACAGCTGGCAAGCCATGGTCTCTGCAGGACAGTCTGCTGTGGGACATACATTATCAGCCTCAGCACAAAAAGATTTGCCTTTTTCCTCACCACCCTTCTCCCAAAGGGCAGCTTGTAATTCCAAGATGCAGTTAACAGCAGTCAGTTATCTGGAAATGACTAGCTGCGGTTTCAGGCTATGATAGATGGCCCTCTCTGGTAATCCTTCCCTCCATCTCTCCATTAATACTCCTCCTTCCTCCTATTACCAGAAAATACAGCAGTGCTTCCTTATGCCTGCCCCTCTCTCCTCCCTCCAGGCTACTCCTTTGGAGAATTGGATCCACAGCTGGATTGTAAAATAATCCAGCTGTTCCTATGACAACTGCTGGCAGTGGGCAGAGATGACGCCAGCACGCAGTGTTGGCCCATTCACTACTAACACCCAATTCTGTTTTGGTTTGGGAAGCATTTGTTTTTCTATGCGGGCAGCTCTGCCGAGTACATTTCTGAAGGCCGGAGGGGCAGGAGGAGCCACAATCCCAGAGACGCCAAGAAAGTTGCTGGCTCTGTGATTTACCCTTGTTTTGTTTTGGGGTTTTTTTGCCCCAGCTCCATCTGATGTGAGGATAAAAACCCCTCCAGCAATCTTGCAGCTGCACCCAATCTTTGCAAGACTTGATCCAGAGCCTGATTTGAAAGGCACAGTGCAAGACTTTGCGTGTCAGGCCTCCACAAGGAAAAAAAAAAAAAAGGAAAGAAAAACCTTGGGTGGAATCAATAGGGGCCACACAGCCTTTATTTTAATATCTTGCCTGTCAGCAGAAGGTTTGCAGGGTAGAGAAAAGCAAAGGAAAAGCTTGCTCCTTGTGAAGCATTAGCCAAACATCTAGCTGGACTCACCCAGCCTCTCCAGCTTTGATAGGAGGTAGCTCACGTACTGAGGGATTTGGGCAGAGCCCATTAGCAGGAGCAGAAGGACCTTGCTGTCAGATTCAGCAAACAGAGGAGGCTCCTCAGGTACTGCAGCTTTTAAATCTCCTCAGCAAAGCCCCCTCCTTCAGAGGGTCGCTAAGGTAATTCTGCACACACAGCTCTGCAACTCCAATGACAGGGCTCCAAAAGGGAAGAGCAGGAATGTGCTTGACAATCCTCAGGAGAGGAAGACAATTTCCCTGGGACTAATGCCCTCACTCACAAGGAGACAGCACAGCAAAATGCCCCTGCTCTCAGCATCAACAAAATAAGAGGCAGCGTTTGTTACTGCCTGAACATTTCACTATGTCTCAATTTTTATTCTGAAAGTCTTGAGAACAGAGCAGAGTTTGTAAGACAGGCAGGACTCTGTAGCTGCATAACTGCTAATAAACTGTTTCCTTTCGAACCCAGGTAATTAGCAACCATTACAAGCACAACAGTGGCCATTTCTATTGCAGGACTGCAATGACCAGAGCTCCCACTGCTCTGCCTTCAGCATGCCGAATGTCAGCGGATAGGGGTACAGAACGGTGGTCCTCTGTGAGAGGGTAAAATAGTGAAATTGCTCATGTTTTTGAAGAGAGACCTCCATGTGCCTCTCTGGCAACAGGACACAAATGGCCAATTAACCCAAGCAAGTGCAATGAAGGAATTGTATCTCAAACTACACTCTGACCTGGCATGGTGAGCAGCTGGACGTAGCAGGCTGTCAGGTACAAGGGAAGTCAAGAGATCAGATTAGCTTAAACCCATAGATACTTCTTTGATGAGAGCAAGGAAAGAAATACAAGTAGAAGAATGACAATTTCTGGAAATGCCTTAGACATTGCAGTCCCAACAAAGCACCACTGTAGGTATCACAGTCATCAATGTGTTTGGACAGACCTCTACAGTCTCAGGAAGCTACTCTTCCAGTGCTGCACCTGGCACAGCTGATGCTTCAGGGTGCCTTACCTCCTCAGATGTCCACAGCCATTTCCAAATTGCCCTCAGGATCTGTCCCCTGCCCACCCTTCAATCTGAGAGTTCATATCTCTGATGGTCTGGCCATCAGAGATAGCAATAGGTTGCTGCCTTGTTCAGAAGTCTCCTAACTTGCCTCTCCTCCTCCACTGTCAAGGAGGAAAGACAAGCTAACTTTAAAGAACTGGTTGCATTGCTGCTGCTCTACTGTACACTTTACCCAAACTCTTATCCAAGTCTTAATCCCAGTTTCCCTTCTCACCACACAGGAATTTCTGTCCTGGGTTCAAAAGATCAGAAATAAATGTCATGAGCCATATGTTGCTGGGCTTTTTTCCCTGTTATCCATTTTGCAAGGACATAAGTAATTTAATAGCAGTGCAGAAAGTTTTGAGGTACCTTCCAGCTGGGATGTATTTTCCTACATTTTTACTTCATTTAGAAATGACTTGCAGTGTTTCAATCCAAGAAGCTCTACAGCCTCCTCTGGGCCCTTCAGCCTCAGTGCCACCTGAACATCCAGAACAGTAGTTACAGCAAGACACTCCTTCCAGGATCTAGCCTCTGTCCACTGTTCAGTGATGGGCTCTCTCATCGGCCCAAGACAGGCTTAACTCATGATCTCCCTAAATCCTTTCTGTAGAACACAGCTCAAAGAGTCAAAACCCAGTAAAATAAACAAAAGCAAGGCTCTTCCCCGACTAGCATAGATTGTGGGAGTCCAAGTTCCTTTGTGCTGTACTTTAGTCCTCAGCACTTCTCACAAGTGCCAGGTCCCAGCCCCACAGTCTCTGCCAGATTCCACTCTACAGTCTCTGTCAGACTTTTTACTGTTTCCTAGGGCAAAATCTGATAAGAGGTTGCCAGGCCCCTCATCTGTATGGAGTTTACAGGAACAGACCACTCTGTCCAAAGCTTCATTAGATAAACCAGATTCAATATCAGCACATGTACATATTTGAGAGGATTAAGAACAAGATTTCATCAAAAGGTATTTAAATTATCAGACTGCACAGCAGATACACAGCAAGGCAAAGGACTCTGAGAGCAAGTCTGGCCATGTATCAACAACCTGTCTGTTTCATGAAAAGTTTACCTACTTGGTCCCACCCCAGGAAGCACCCTTGTGAGGCTTGGTAATCATGGGAAAGCCAATTGGTGAGAGGAAAGAGGCAGCCTTGGAGCAGTGTCAGTGCAGATGGGAGATGGGATCAGGTGAGTGACTGGGGTAGAGGTTTTGTGGAGAGGACTAGAGGGTCTGTCTGGGGCAGCTGGTAAAGCAGGCTGCTGCACTGGGAATAGAGCATCAACTCTTTGGTTCTGTTTGAGCCAGTAGTTGACTTTAGTGAAGCTCTCAATGCCACCTACCCTAACAGCCTTAGAGCCAAATTAGTGAGATAGTCACACATTCACCTAATGAATAATGAGGTGGGTTGGAAACTGTACAGATCATCATGATCAATGCCACTGAGCACTACTAAGTCCAAGGGACAAACAGTGGATTTGAGTAGCATCTCTTAAGGGTCAATACTGGGGCCAGTATTCTCTGATGCCTTTATTAACATCCTGAATGATGTGACAAAGCTTATGGACAGCAAATTAACGCTCAACATCAAATCAGGGGTAGTGTCTGACATGCTCAGGGAGTAGTGCTGCCACTTGGGAGGAATCCAAAAAGGCTGGATGAACGGCTGATAGGAACTTCATGAAGTTCAAAAATAATCAAATGCAAAGTCCCCCACCTAGGAGGGAATAACTCCACACAGCAGTACTCAGTGCCACCTGGCTGAGGAGCCACTTTGCTGAAAAATTGTGTGGCATTTGTGAAATGTTTGGGAGTGCAGCAGGGAAATACTAACTCTTCAGAACACGTCCCCGGGATCCTGTTTGTTTACTGTAAGGCAGATCAAACACTGGATCAAGTTGCCCAGAAATGTTGTAGAACCTTCATTCCCAGGGACATTCAAAATCCATCTGGACAACACAGTGAGCAACACACTCTTGTTGGACCTGCTTTGAGCCAGGGGCTGGCTGGAGTAATGACCTCTGGGGTCAGAGCATTCTAATCCAATACTCCTTAACGGGGACTAGTCGCTTCTGCTTTTCTCCCCCAGTGCTCAGTTTCCCGGAGACCAGCAGGGAGCAGTGAAAGGCGAGAAATGACGACTTACCCACCAGACCAGCAGCATTCCTGCAAGGCTGCAGACGCGTGCCGGGACCGCCCAGGGCTGAAGTTCTGAGTGCCCAGCCTGGGGAAGAGGGGCAGGGCCCCGACCAGCCATCAGCCAAGAGAGGGCAGTGCGGGATACGCTCACCGGGCACGGGGCACGGCCGGGAGCGGCCGCGGGGACGCGAAGGGCTGAGCAGCCGCACGGGTGGCGACTCCAGCGGGGACCTTACCAAGGCACAGAGAGGCCGGGGGCGTTTTTTACAGCTGGGAGGTCGGGCGGAGGGGGCTGACCAGCCGGCTCCACCCACAGGTGCCCTCCCAAGAGCCAGATCCCCAGGACTCCTGAGATCTGCCCAATATTGCTGCTGTCAGCGTTGGACGTTGCTTGTTGCTTCAAGTGTCTGGTGCTACAGGGTTCGTATTGCCTAAGTCTCCTCCTTGATCTTTAGATCTAAACACATGCTTAACAAAACCCAAAATTTAAATTCTTACATAACCACTTGACTCCAGGCACTGGGATGATGAAATCCCAAAGCAACAAGTCTCTTCGACTGACACCAGACCTGGAGGGGGCTGCCAAAACTCAGGAGACACGGACAGCCTCGTGCCATGTTACTGGAGGGCTTTGCTACAGCTCAGGATCATGCTCACATCCATTGTGGAACTGAGCACCAAGGCCACAAAGACATTTGCACACTCTTGTCAGTGCCAGTATAAATTATAGCATGTTGGTGTAAGCTATAGCATTTTATCCACAAATTACAAGTATGAAAAATCAGACACGGGGGGAAAGAAACCCCAGCAAATTGATGTCTTGGGACCCCAAAGATTTGGGTTTATAGGTAGCTGAGTCTAAAAATCTGCCTCGGGGGTCTGACTCTGGGGTGGGTGACTGATGGGGTGGTTTGAGGCATTCCCATGCAAGTGTCTCCATCCTGCTCTTCTGGCCTGAGTTAACACACCTGTCCCAGGGGAGACAGAAAGAACTGAAGAGTCAGCTTTTGTCACTAGGCATCGGGGAGCTCTGCACAAACCCTTTCCTCAGGCAGTTGGTTAACTAACAGCACTGGGGATGAGCAAGGGTACAGCACAGGTTATCACCCAGGAGAGCTAGCAACCCATTATAGACAGCAAAGATGGTATTTTAAACTGCTAGTTAAATCTGTCAGAGCATGCCATCCAGATCTTGGGGATGCTTATACATGTACATAGAGCCATTTCATACACCTGGAGTAGCTCCTTGCCACAAACCCTGTTACCACTCAGCTGCTTTCAGACACACCACCAGTGCATTACTCTGCTCTCCCTGACCCGACTGATCCTGCTGATCATACCCTCAATGCATCAACACAAGTTGGAAGGGGTCTCTGGATGCAACCCAACCCATCCCTGCTCAAAGCAGGGCCAGTTAGAGCAGGCAGCTCAAGGCCTCAGCCAGTCAAGTTTTGATGATCTCCTAGGATGGAGGTTCTACAGCATCTCCAGGCAACCTGCTCCAGTGCTGGACCACTTCCAAGGTAAAACATAAGGATTTTAGTGCATGCTCTGAAGAGTGAACACTCCAAACTGAATTTAGGCAAATCACTTATGCCCTCGATATGCTTTTCCATGGGAGTTTATACAGTTCTGTCAGCTACAGCATCTGCTTCTTCCAGTGCTCTGATATTAGCACTTGACTGGTCCTGCAGTAACTTTGGGCAGGGATTCAAACAAGCTGGAACTTAACCTACATAAATACATTTGTTGTGCCAGTGTAACTTCCTGAACCATTTCACTGAGAGGTCAGACAAATAACTGTGTAGAAGCCAGGAATAAAACAGAATCACATATATGAGAACAGAGAAGATAGCAGGACCACACATAGATTGATTAGGCTACCCTGAAACTGTAGTTTCAGTGCCTCAATAGATCTGCCTATTCTTCACCTGCTTCGTATGGTTCTGAGGTACAGCTAATTGAGTCAGCAAAAAGTAAAGGTTTCAAGGCACCAGTGGCCAGGAACCAGCACATCAAAAGAAAAGGAGTCTCCTGAAACACCAAGACAGATGGTACACAACAACTCTGGCCCTCTGGCACAAGAGGACTCTGCAATAACGTAATATTGGCCTTTGCAAGAGGCAGTGTTCTGCCCACATTTGGAGAATGAGCTCCCTATGGACCAAGGATCCTTCAGCACCTGCCCATTCACACTGCAAGCTATGCTGCTTTCACCTGTAATGCAAGCACACTGCAACACAAAATCCGCTGAGGAGAGGGGAGGAGGGGAGAGGGGAACAAACCATACATTTGCATATTAGTCACTTCTGAGGTTAATGGAAAAGTGCTCAGATGCTGCTTCGAATGGTTCATGGTAAGCTGCAAACTAGAACAGAACACTTCAATCATTAGTGCCCATAAGGAGCTCCAAGATCTCAGGTGGAAATCATTATATAATAAATACTTTGTTCTCATAAATACAGATGATTATTTCAGTGCATAATGTTTCTTAAAAGGAAATACAAACCTTTGGTTAAGAGTCAGAGCTGGTCTTTACCACGTTCTATGCCTGATCACCTGCAGGACACAGTCTGTCATGCAATATCCAGTAATTAAGCTATATTTATGACAAGACTGGAGGCTGTGAGGTCATTCCAGATGCTATTACACGTGCCTTAAATTAGCTATGATAATCATTCTCACATGCACGCAACAGTTCAGGCCTTCAGCCACAGCCAGTGTCTGATGTTACAACAGCAAGTGACAAAGTGGCATAGAACAAAAAAAAAATTGCAGACTTTGGTCATAAAGAGGTTTGGAAAGAGGAGATTTAGCTGAGGTTTGACTGCATGGAGTTATACTCTATTCCGTACATCCAACAAATGGAACTGGTTGGCACTTTTATTACAAACACAGAAGTATCACCATTCCAGAACCATCTTATTTATAGTTACTTTATAAGGAATCAACAAATAAGCTGCATTTATTTTTGGCATGAAAATACTTGCACAGTAAAATCCTTCTCAAATTATAGGTTCTATAAATTACGAAAAAATATTTAATTCTGAAGTGCTAAAGTTTTCTTGGCAAAGATGACTTATGTTTACATTATATGACAGGTTTATCAAGAAGCCATGTTAACACTGCTCTGGTGTAATGAGCAAGAGTCTTGCACTCCTGTGGTGCCTTTCTGCAAAAAAGACTATCATTTAGTGGTTCTTAAAGCTGTAGAAATCACCCCATCAGCTTGCCATGCCCCTTAGCTTAGATTGGACAAAGCAAAGATCTTGAAGATAAACAACCAGGTAGAGTAATAGGTTTCCTTGTGTGTTATTTTACCGTGTTTGTCTCAAATTATAGCTACATATCTACCATTCAGTGAAGACCATCAGTTCATCTTTCCCTTAAGTCCCACCCCACATTTAGGATGATCTGGAGACAGTTTACCAAACACTGCAATCATCAGGATTCCTTTTGGAGCACCGAATATGTTACACAACCCTTCCAGTTAGGTAAATCCTCTAACCTGCCAGAGCTTGTCTATAGCCTGACATAGGCACCACCTACAATGCCAAGTGAAGCTGTGCCAGGAACTGTTCTGTGGTGGAAGGGCCAGGCGATACACTCCTCACATCCACACTACACAGCACTTGGCCAGTGGTCACCTCTGAACTACATGTGGTGTCAAATAAGTATTATTTGAGAGGTGTTACTTCAAACACTCAGAACTGAATAAATGAGGGCTGTGCTGTAGCCCAGAGGGGTGATTTACAGTGTGAAGCTAAAGGACCTGTCATATATACCAAAGTGCAGAGGTTTGACAGTGTGAAACCTGCTAGGATATTGCTGCCTGACCCAGAAGTCTGGAGGAGGCCCATTTTCACACAGTCTTGCCCACTGCTCATCAGCCACATGCTACCCCCTGAACTATGCCCACATTTCATCTTGGAGACTGCCAGCTGACACAAGCCAAGGCTGTTTCAGGGACCAGAGTTATTACTGTGTAATAGAACAGAGTGGAAAATCAGGAGTCAAATGCCCGTGTTTGCTTCCTATCCCCTTTGATTTAGCAGCACAGGCATAGCCAAGGAACCCAGGCTTGTGGCCCCTGGGACTTGCTGACAAATAGCAGGAAAGCAACAATCAAGGAGGGGAAGGATGGAAGGATCTGAGACTCCCATGAATAGTTAAAGCTTTGAAGAGCTGAATCCTTTGAAAGTCTTATAGTGAAATCCTTATCTGTGCTGAAAACCCATTCTTGGCTTTGCACTCAGTTCTTATGTAATGACAGCAAATTACTTTGGTTTATCTTCCCTGGTGTCCTCGAGGTTAGTGACACATCATCATTAGGTTACGTTACTATTTTAATTCAACTGCTATACCACATGCCTAAATGCTGTAACAGAGCTTGTCCTTCTCTCTTACCATGCACTACTGGCAGCTGTCATTTTTCGTACAATTAGAGTTCAAACACTTCATAGCAGGAATTGCATCATTCTCATACTGAAGCACCCAGAATACTTCAGAGCAGTGTCAAAATAATGTTTTACTTAAAAACCCAAATAACCTTGCAATATCTGAATCTCATGTACATTTCAGATGATATGCTCTAAGACTAACACCGCTACTGTATTTTATGGCCTTTACAGTACCCTTACCTATTCAGTAGAAATATTTAATTTCACAAACAAGACCAGATAAATACTATATTATGAGTTGGTTTCACTTTCCTTATTCACTGCATGAGAAGATTCAAGAGGAGCTGTTCAAAAAGCAAATGAAAGAGGCAATGCAATCAGAATTAAAATTACTCCCTTAATGTTGCAGCTGGTTATCTTTAGCCAACAGAACAAGTTAAAAGACATTTGTATAGAAACAGAGCTCAAATATAACCAGTGAAGAGGAGCTGTAAATCTGTTGTTCTGCAGACTAAAGATTCGGGGGGCATGTAGTGAGAGGATGGGACGACACATGACAGAACAAGAGCTCCTTAATTGGAAATAATAAAGATACATTGTCCACATGCTAGTCACGACCTTCTTTTGTTTTCCCATGATATCCTGTTGATATAATATCCAGCTCCCTTGTGGACATCCGCTGTTTCCAAATGAGAAGAATGAGTGTTGTTGGTTTCACTTCAGCACCTCACTGGGTCACCAGTCTACCTACGCCTGGAAAGCCTGCCAGAAGCAGCGCCGAAGAACCACCTTATCTGCAAAAGATCTGAACAGATAAGGTGCATGGACATATGACATCACATCTTGTGGTAATTTAAACAAATTTCAAATACCATTACAATAAGGAAGCACAGGAAAGAGCAGAAGTTCAGCTAAATCCTTAAAAACCCACATAGAAATAGTCATATTTGATGAGATCAAGCACAGCTTTTGCCCTTCTCTGTTACCAGCCACAGTCTGCTGACAGCACAGTATTCCCTAAGGCCCCAAAAATTGCAAAATCAGGACTTCCATGGCCAAAGGGGATATTCGAGTATTTAATAGTCCTCACTAGCTTTTCTGGACTTTTCATTCTCAAAAAAACCCTCATAGTATCCACAAAATCATGCAATAAGGTTTACTACAAGTATCCACAATGTGGAATGAGCAAACTTGTCAAGTTTGGTTTTATCCTACGTCTTCCCCAAGCTCCATTTGTTGTACATCATTCTTGCATTGAAAGAAACCTCTCCTCATTTGTGTCTCTGTAAAGCTGAAGAGTCCTAGTTAATTTACCTGTTTCTGACCCAGAAGCTGTCCCATACCTCATAGCACTCATTTACTTCTGTGCACCTCTTACAGTGCTCTACATCCTTCTGAAGATCAGGACTGTACACAGGATTCAAAGCTCTGGCACACTGTGGATTTGTCCTGTGCCATAATGGCACTCTCTGCTTTATTCTTTTCCTCTTATTCCTTCTCTCTTAACACTTGATTTGCTCATTTACCAAGCCTTGAGCTGAGGTTTTCACAGAACTGTTATTATGCCAAGATCTTGTTCCCAGTTGACAAATCAGCTTCTAAGCTGTTTCTGTATGTGTGAAGTTAGGATTGTTAATCTCCCATTTAAAACACTTTACATGTATGTACATCAAAATGTATTACCCACTAATTTTGTATTGTGACATTTTACTACCTTTCCTTTCAGTTCACAGGCTCCAATTCAGATCCTTGTGGAACTTTGCATATTGACTCCTTCTACTGAGAAATATTTTTGCTCTTACTGACACCTGTCTTTAATGCAATGTCATCTATCTGTGTGAATACTCCTCTTATTTCGCAGTTTCTTCAGAAGCTTCTGCTGATAGATTGTCTTGAATGCTTTTTAGAAACCCAAGTAGACAGTATCAGGTGAATCTCTCATGTCCACATGTTTTGTTGACTCCTCACAGGACTCCAATGTGTGAGGCCAGGACTTCTCATTAGAAAAGCTCTGCCAGCTCTCCTAGTACACTATTTTCTCCATGCACCCATTAGCTCACCTTTTTGAACAGTTCCCATTAACTTGCCTGGTACAGATAACAGGCTAATTGCTCAGCAGCTCTCCAGAATTTTTCAGGATGTGGGTTTTTTTTTTTTAATTGGCATATTAACTATTTTGGTATTCTCTGTTATAAAAGTGCTTCTAAGTACAATGTTATACAAAGCCATTAGTAAGCAGCTCAGCTATTCAAGTCCTGACTTCTCATAGAACTCTTGGATGAACATCATGAAGTCCAAGTGTTTGTTGCTTTTTATTTTAGCCATTGGTTTCATAACCTTTTCTACGAGCCCTTCACCTTGAAACATATCCTCTGATAAATCTTTCACAAAATCAAGTATAAGTACAGGAATCTTTTTAAGTACCTCTACAGTGACCACAGATCAAAATACTAATTTAATTTTCCAGAACTTTATTTCCTCTGAATAATCCATTTATTTTTGACTGTCCACTGGCTCTGACTTTTTTTGGCAGGCTTCCTGTTCTTTCTTGACCGAAAGCAGTAGATCAGATTTATTGGCAAAGTAACAACAGAACAAACGGCATGAGAACCGGCAGAGCAAGTGTTCAAGGATACAGGTGCCTGGTCACCCGGTACACTGCAGTCATAGCTCTTGTGCTATGTGTATGGTAATCATTTTCCCTCGCCCAATGGAGATAAAAGCCAATTGTTCATTATGCCTTTTTATTTTTAATGTTAAGTCAAATTCTATCACCTTTGATTTTCCACCATCACAGGTCAATTCTTCCAGCTCGAAGCCGACTGTGGAGATTTCCAGGCGGAGGGGTGCTGCCAAGGAAACCTAGTTTTGGACAGCGGGAGCTGCGAGCCGTTACGCGTTGGCTCAGCACCCAGCTGCGGGAAAACCCCCGTTCCTTCTGCGGCCACCTCAGCTCGCTAAGGGAACGAGAGTGCCGGAGGGGAGGGGAGCGGGAGCCACGCTGCCTTGTCAGCTCACGGCGGGCACCCCGGGGCGCGGCCGCCCGTTCCGACGCGCCCCCGTCCGCCCCGGGGCGCGCGGCGCCGCCGCTCGCCATATATGGGCACGGCCGGAAGCGCGCGCGTCACAGCGCGGGCTCGCGGCGTCCCCGCGGGGCACGGGACGTCACGGCACGTCCCCGCCGCGCCCGCGCGCGCCGCCCCGGCAACCAAACAGTAAACACGGGAGCGCGCGTGCGCGGCGGGGCCGGGGCGGGGCCGGGGTTGTGGGCACGGCCCGCTCTGTGCCCGCCCTGTGCCCGCCCTGCGCCCGCTGCTCCCGCCGGGACAGCCTCGAGCACCGCGCCGGGGCCGCCCCGACGCCGGGAATCGCCGCGCTGATCTCAGGTACCGGCAGCGGCCGCCCCGTCGCGGCCCGGGGACAGGAGCGCCGCAGGCGGGAGGTGGGGGTGCGCAGGACCGTGTCGGAACTGCGGCTGCTGCCGGCACCGAGGCAGCCCTGGATCCGCAGCACCCTGCGGTACCTGAGGTGGCTTTGCTGGGCAGCCCGTTTTTGTTATACCATAAACGGATTTAAGGATCTTCATGTTGTTTTACAGCTCTACTTTTTGTAACTCGTAGTAACAGTTATCCTGTTCCTTGTGTTACTCATGTTGCAGTTATATTTCTAAGAATTAATTACACTACTGCCCTCAGAAGGATCAGGAGCGCAGGAGGTGTCAGAAATAACACGAGCGTTTCTTGCTTGCCTTATCTCGTTTCATTGTTTTGTTTCACAAAGCTCTGTGCCGATATCTGTGTGATGTATCAGATACAGATTGTAATTGAATGCCTGCAATCCACTGCAGGCAGAGATTGCTGCTCTGTTGTAGTGGCAAGATTCCTACTGATTTAAGTGCAACTTCACTACATAATTCTCAAATTCTAGGAAGCAGATAAATCACATTTATGACACACCATAAATTTTATGTAGCACATCCTGAATTCTGGGTCGTTCATGTCTGAAGGCAAGGAGTAGGGCTGGAGCCTGGGGTTAGACATGTCTCATGTTGTGCCACCCTGAGTTTGACATCATTGCGTAACAAATGCAAAAGCTGACACACTTGGCACTTGCTGTCACTGCTGTTAAAAAGAAATGCCTTGTTTAAGAGGCAGGACTGCTGTCTCTCAGAATTCAGCACTAGATTTTGCTTTAACCTGTCCAGTGATCATGAGAAATGATGGGGCCAGGATCACTTTGAGGGGACTGTGTGGACCCCTGCTCCTTTCTGCCTCTGCTGGATGTCATGATATCAACAGCATGCATCGGTTCTTGAAGAACTCCGAATTCTCCAGCTCTGAACCTGATAGTCTTTCAGCAAGACAGCATGTTGTGATTCCAGATTTACTGACTTCACGGGGTTACTTGTCACATAAGTCTGACTCTCTTGCAGCTACACCTACATGACTGCTTCATGGCTCAGTGCTACTGTGCCCTTGCTGCACCTGGGTGTTGCCCATATCAGCTCAAGTGGCAATGTGAAAGTAGCTCCTTCTCAGGAGTTATTCTTCATCACTAGTCAGCTCTGCCTCCAGATTATTGTTGAGACAGGAAGCTGCAGTGTAATATTTGCTTTTGCACAGGGCAGGCCTTATTGAGCAAGCCATGGAGCTGCAGTACATGCTATTGAGATGAAATACATCCTGTGTGTGTTCTGATTAGAAAAGGGGTGAAGAAAGCAGAGCCTGCTGCAGTGACCAGGAAATGTGGAGTTATAGAAACCCAGCCCTGAATACCAGCCTGCAGAAATTTCCTGAGAGCGTGATGTCAAGGTGGCCTTTAGCTGGACACATGTGTCGGTGCAGGTGGCATCTTTCATCTTGAGAAAGGAGTTCTGAAGCTGGAGTGACAGGGCTGGAGACTGTCAGGGAAGCCTTTTTTTGTTCTCATGGGATTCTTCACATGCAACTATTAGGGAGGGAGCAGACTCACGTTCTGCATGCAGGGTTGACCTGGCCCAGCTGCTGTCCTGCCAGAGGGGCACATGTTTAACCACACAAGCAGCAGGAACGAGAGAGAGTAGCAATCCCCCCTAAACTAATTTGGGCAGCAGAGGCAGCACTGCAGAGAGCCCAGGGAGGGAGCACATTCCTAGAGTGTGTTTGTGCCATTTGCCATAACTCATTCATTCAAGGATTGGGTTGGCTTTAATGGAAACTGAAGGGCAAGGGCAGTGGTTTGCCTTAAACCACTCAGCCTAAAGCAAGAAGCAAGTGCACGAGCATTTCTCCTCCTCTCCTGTCCCAAAGAAAATAGGCCATAACTATTCCTAGAGGAACCAGACCACATCCAGGGGCACCCAGAGCCAGAGTACATGCCCACTCTTCCCCAGGGAGGAGGAGGAAGTTGGGCTTGTAGGCACATGCAAATGATCATATTGGCCCCAGCCTGGAGATGGCCTTCCTGATTCAGAGGCATGAACTTTCACCTCGTTTCCAGCAAGACCTCCATCTAGTTGCTGAAAGACCACAGCAGGTAACACACAGAGGCACAGGAGGGGACCAGAGCCAGACAGATCAGATGGGGAAGGCCATAAGGAATGACCCTACTGCCCACCAGGATGGGTGGGAAGGGTGTAACCACAGACAGCCCTGACTAACACTAGGACAAGGGCAGGGCTGGCCTAAGTGGTATTCCCACCCTGATGCATGCTAAGCCTCAGGCAGCTAGAAGCAGCCTGCAGTTTATAAAGCCCAGCCCAAATTAGAGGCTAGGGAACCCCTTTGAGGTCACAGGCAAGCAACGCAAAAGGTAACACAAGGACAGCTCCAGCAGTCAACTTAAATGCTTTTATTGACAATGTTTCTGAACAATAATAAGCAAACAATGCTTAAGTTTCATCCAAATTCACTTTCCACATGTCAAAAAAGACCTCAAGGTAGAAAAAAATAAAATAAAAATATAAATATCTGAGAATCCGTCTTAATAAATAAATTAAAAACACAATAAAAACGTTTTCATGGAAAACTTATGTCAGAACATTCAGACCACCTCAACAATGCATGATCAGTAAAGTTACAATGAACATCAATGTAGAACTACAGTACATGGATATAGCTATTTATCTACCTACTAGAAAATAAAATAGAGTCTCTTTCCCCCCACGTAAGATGGGTCATTGCTAAGTCATCAGAACACGATATTGCCAGGAACACAGTAGTTATTGTTAATCAGCTGCACTAGATACGAGTTGGAGATACCCAGCACCAGGTTAAATTCCAATCATTTAAAACCAAGAGATTAATTAGTTAATGCTAGTGATACTAAGGAGGGGAGGGAGTCACCTACCCAGCCATGTGGGACATGCTACAGACTACCAGCTCTCATGGATGAGCCACTGGGGACAAGACAAACTCCATGCGATTTGCTACATCTCTGGAAGAGGTACAAGACCTCGGTGCATGACGCTCTGCCAGGCCCCGGGGCACCAGGCCAGACAGAGGGTGGCGGTGGCAGGGCCCTCCCCAGGCCTGGGGAGCCCCTTGGGGCACAACTGCAAGTCCGTGGGGGTACATGGGCAGCGGATGGGGCCCAGCAGGTCAGTCAGTGCTGGAGCCCCTCACAAGGCCAGGAGGGTAGGGGAGCTGAGGGAGTCGGACGAGGGCTCATTGCTGCTGCTGCCCTTCCGGTGCGCGGCAGCACAGCTGGGGAAGGCGTCTGCCTCGGGGTAGGTGAAGACGAAGGTGGAGGTGTAGGTGCTGGGGCACGGGGTGCAGGTCACCACAGGGGTGCAGAGGGGCTCCAGCTCACCGCTGGTCCCGGCAGTCAGCGACTCCCAGTCCGACGGGTAGAAGGAGGAGGCTCCAGGCAGGTCCATGTCAGGCACGGAGCGGGAGGCCTCCCGCGGCCCCGTAGAGAAGAGCAGCTCGTCGAAAGGCTCAGCCTTGAGCTCCAGCCCGCTGCTGCCGGTCTCCTTGGGTGGCACGGCCGGCGGCGCTTCAGGCATCAGCGGCAGAGCAAAGGCAGCCTCCTCGGTCATGGGGGGGCTGGGGGTGCCCAGGTCCAGCGCGGTGGCAGCCCCCAGCTCCTCGTGGAAGCACAACTCCTCGGGCATCTTGCAGGCGGGTCGGTGAGCCGCCAGGATAAACTCCAGCTTCTCCTTCTCCTTCAGCAGGTTAGCGATCTCCGCCTGCAGCGCGGACTTCTCCTCCTCCAGCTGGTCGGTCTCCTGCAGAGAGAGCAGGCTGTCAGCCAAAGCCGGCATCACTCGCAGCTGGAGTTCCCCTCGTCTTGCTGCCCCCGCCCTCGGGTACCCCTCTTATCACCCCCCCGCCGCCTCCCGGACAGCACTTACCGCCTGCAGCGTGTCGGTGAGCTCCCGCCGCCGGTTGCGGCACTTGGCCGCTGCCATCTTGTTCCTTTCCCGGCGGATCCTTCTCTTCTCCTCCTCCTCCGGGGACAGCTGCGAGTAGAGAGAGGCCGCTCAATCCCACTGTTAGCCCGGTGTCCCCGGCCGGGCCAGCCCATCGGCCGCGCACTCCCTCCACCCCGCATAATCCCGATAACTTCAGTCCCCACTCACCTGTTCGACTTTGCCCCGGCGGCCGATGCTCTGCCCGCGGCCGCCCGGCGCCTTCAGCACTGCGGGGCGGGAGTAGGTGGCGGGGGCGGGCGCCGAGACGCCGTAAGGGTGCCCACGGCTCTGGGAGGGGGCAACCGAGGAGATGAGAGTGGGCTGCACCAGCCACTGCAGGTCGGGGCTAGTGGAGATGGCCGTCACCGTGGGCACGAAGCTGGCGCTGGAGGCGGCCAGGTCGGTGCAGAAGTCCTGTAGGTCAGAGGAAAGGGGGGAGTGCCGTCAGCGGGGCGCCCGGGCCGCTACCCGCCGTCCCCGGGGCCGCGGCGCCGCGCTGCCAGCGCCGGCTCCACACGAGAGCGGCCTGTTATAAATATCTCTGACGTCCGCGCTGACGCAGACGCTGCTCCGGAGTCTCCTCAATGAACTCGCGTTTTATCAATGAAGCCGCTTTACACACCCGCCGCAGAGCGCGGCCCGAACCACGGCACCCCCCGCCCGCCCTGCCTCGGCACTGGGGCCACTCCCCACGCATAGTCCCTGGCCTGACCTCCTCCGCGGACACCGCCAGCCCCGCGTCGCCCGGTCCCGTCCCGTCCCGTCCCATCCCCTCCCTTCCCGAGTGCTCCTGCCTCGCGGCGAGGGTGCAGCCAGCACTCTCAGAGCCTCACCTGTGGGTTGACAGGCGATCCCATGCTCGAGAAGGAGTCCGCCGGGGAGGGGTAATAGGTGAGGCTGTCCCCGGCCGGGGAAGCGCTACTGCAGCGGGAGGACGCTGCCTCGTACTCTCCGGCGAATCCCTGGTACATCATGTCGGCTCGGTGCGTGCAAGCCGGTGGCGAGAGGTGATGCGACGGTAGTGAAGCGTCCTTGGGGATGAAGCGAGGAGGAGTCGGCTGCGTGCGTCCCTGTGCTCGGTCCGCGCCGCGCGTCTCTCCGCTCCACCGCCGGGGCTGCCTGAGCTGCTGGAGTACCGCGCCGCGCCTCCGTTTTATACCCTCCCGCCGACGTCACGGGGAATGCGCCACCCGCGGCCGCGGGGGGGGCCGCTCGCCCCGCGCTCGTCCCGCGCCTCCCCGGGGCCGCGTCGCGCGCCGTCTGCCGCCGCCCCCCGCGGGAGAGACCCGCAGCTGGGGTTGGGGGGGCTGCTGCGGGGGCGGGGGGGCCGCGGGGCAGCTCGGGCGGGGGCCAGTGGCGGGGCTTCCCCCCCCGCGCAGAGTGGTAGGGCCAGGCTCGGGAACCCACTGACGCAGATATCCTTATATGGGATACATCCTGTGCGAGGGGGCGTGACTGACGGGAAGCGCTCCAGGCTGCAGCCAAGTGCGGCGGGCGGGCGGCGCGCGGGACGGGACGGCATGGGAGGGTTTGGGACTCGGCGGCCCCTCCCCCCCCCGCCTGACGAGGCCCTGCGGGGGTTACGGGGCATCGACACTGCCCCCGGGGCCGCCGTCCCCTCGGCGAGGCTCCGCACAGCCCTGCTGCGGAGCAAGGTGCCCCCAGGAAGGCGGCGAAGAAGGGGGCCAGCCGGGCAGGGGTGCTCTTTGCGCAGCAAGGCAAGCCCCGTCGCTAGCACCGAGCAGGGTCTGCCCGTAGCTGGGCACGGAAACTTGGTGGGCCCCACGCACGGAAAGCCCGACCTACCCCCTTAACCTGCAGCGAGGAACGCGTTACGCTCATGTGTCACTATTGACTTGTTTATTATGTACGCGAGTAATGGTGGAGAGTGAGAGTAATGGCACAGGGCGGTGGGAAGCCCTGCCAGGGAAGCCTGGGGGGCTGCAGGCCCCCGGGGAGGTTGGGAGAGCTTGGGAGCTGCGCTCCGAGGCGCTGGGATAGCCGCCAAGGGCATGGGCAAGGGGCCACCGGGAAACCACCGACGAGGAGAGAGGGGTGAGGCTCGTCCTTTCCTCCACTTTGGGCTTTGTTTTGATCCTTGTTGCAGCGAAGCCCGGAGACACCCACCCACGATGGGGATGTCAGGCAGCCCTGGCTCAGGTCAGGCTAAGGTGGGAGCCAGACCGCAGACTCGCCTTGCACGGGAGCCAAGAGATCGCGGCTATAGATAGTAACAGGGAAGCTGCAGCAGCGAGCGTGTTTACAGCAACAAACAGAGCCTGCAGCGCAGTCTCTAGGCAGGAGCGTCACCCAGCCAGGCTGGGATCCTGCTGGCAGCCTCTCCCTCTGTTTGAGCTCATGGGCTAAATGCAGCGCCTGATGCTGCTGCTGTTGCTGTTGCTGCGCGAGCAACCTCCGTTCTTAGAGATCTGGGCCACGGGGGCGGGAGAACTGGGCCAGCTGCTATTTCTGAGCTGCCCGTCAGAGCAGAGGGGACAGCCAAGGACCGCTGCAGCTCACGGCCCACACCGCTCCCTGGGAAAGGACCCACGGGGGCCAGTGCTGCTCTCCCCAGCTCAGCACTGGCCCGTGGGCTAGTCCCTCTCAGGCAGGTGTCAGCCACCCAGGTTCCTGTGCTGCCAAGGGTTCTTCACCCTAAGCAGCATTCCCCCCACGCTGGCTGATGAAGTAGCGAAGTGAGCATGGTCTCTTCAGTAGCCCCAGGCTGCAGTGAGGAGGTCCTCCCTCAGCATGGCCCAGAGAAGGGACATGCCAGCAAATTAGCAAACCCTGCCAACCCTGCCAGTGGTGAGCAATAGGCCAAACCTCTGCAGCCACATCGCCAGCAGGGCCTAGGTAGATGTACTGGTTCCCAGCAGGGGCAAGAACCTCCAACACAGTCCACAGTCCCAGATATTTGCCAGGCACATTTCAGAAAATCCCTGTTTAGCCCTGTTGCTGTCTGCAAACTGCCCCACGGTCCCTCCAGCCAAACTGCCCTCCCCATAAGAAGTGTCTGGAAATTAGGGATGGAACCCACTTCAGCAAAGCCCTGAATATTTTTGTGGTGCCCAAGTAAACTATCTGTTGCCATCTCTGCTGGCGACCGAGCATGATCTGTTTGTACCAAATGGAAAGTGCACGGACGCCGCACATTTCTAACATGTGAAAGCAAGGAAACAGAGAAAGCGAAAACACATGACGTGGGTTTGTTGTTTGCTCCAAACATGGGGTGCGCACATTTTACCGCAGTGTGTGTGAGAACAAAAAAAGGAAGCAGGTGGTACCGCAGGGACAAAACAGAGTGTGAATCCTCCTGCCTGGGTAACGGGGCTGCTCTCAGCAGCATGCCAGAAGAGAAGGCTCCTCAACCCCCTTGCCAGCCAGGAATGGGTAGAGGCATTAGGCCCTCACAAATTAGTGTGATCTGAGGAATGGACCATGATGGTGCTTTCAGGGCAGAAGGACAGCACCCATCCAAATAGGATTTTATCCTGCATACCAATGGGACCCCTCCACGTGCCTGGCCTCCACTTTTCCTCACACCCAACAGGGAGATGGGAAAGCTTGCAGCTCCAAGGCATACAACAGAGCAATGAGCTCCTCAGCCCCAGAGCACAGCACTGGAATCTGGCCCTGCTTTCACACTCCTCCTTCATCTGAGCTTGTGACTGAACCTGGCATAGGAAAACCATGGCAGAAAAGCACCTGAGGTGTGTGGAGCAGTGCAACCCGCACTGGTCCAAATCCCACTTTGGGTGCAGGAGATGGCTGTGCCTAAATTTGACTACTCACCAGGGGAAGTTCATGCCAGTAGCGTGGCCCTTTGTTAGCCACATGACAGTCCCAACCCACTCTCTGTCAGCAGCGCTGATTGCAGCATGATTCTATGTTCCCTCTCCGGCAACACAATGTCGTGGACATCTGCCTCCAGCTGACCAGAGGCTGCTGGGGTGAATGGGAAGGAGACCTGGGAATCAGTCCAGCAGCAGGGCTGGCACAAAAGGGACACTGCTATGGACACCAAGAAATAGCTCCTCTGCACTAAAAAGCCATCACTGCCTGGCCAAGCACCCTGCCCATACTATCAGAATATCTGCACAACAACCTGAGCACCTCTTGCAGTATAGACTTTAGAAGCAGACTCCAGGGACATTATTGAATTTCCCCTGACACACACCTGCACACCCACTGTTCCCGCTGTCTCCCACTGCATTCACTCCCAGAGACCCCTCCATCCACCCAGCCCCAGGGAAGCTTGTGGAGCCAGGCAGGGTCTGCAGGCCTCAGGAGAAAACAGGATGGAAAAGCAGGAAAGGGGGCCAATAAACCAGCAGTGGGGGCCTGCCCCCTCTGTTGATGTGGCTGGGGGACAGAGGGTGGAGGAAGGGTCCTTAGTAAGTTATCCGTGGGACCAAAGTTCCCCCTAAGACACACACCCTCCCACCTAGCCTGGGAGCCTCCAGGAGGGCAGGGCTCCCACCTCTGCTGGACTGAAAAGTGCAGCACATACCCAACACAAAGTATAAATAGTAATTAATAATCACAGCAGATGGGTGTGTGACAGGGACATCCTAAAGAATAAACACTGCGAGCAGAGACATCCTGGCATCTCGTGGTCACACAGCCACATGCCATGGGCCACCAGTTACTGCAGATGATGCAGCTGAGCCATTCCACCCATTCTCAGCACACTTTGTCTGCACCATGGTGGATGCTAGCTCACCAGGCACAGCTGGACCTTGTTCCACACACCAATGGACCCATGCACCACTCACAGCCAGCAGGTCCAAAAGATGGCTTTGCCCATCACAGCACTTCCTCCGCACCCCATTGCCCCAAGGCCAGGCTGGCAGCCATCTCCTCATGAGCAAGAGTTCATAACTCAGAATAATTCAAGCACAAAGTTCTCCAGACAAAACTACAAAACTCCTACTGTCGCCGCCAGTTCGTGAATTGCAGCAGTGCAACAAAGCCGGAACACTGTGGCCAAGGTGATCTCTTATCTCCCCGCCAGCTCCAGTGCCATAGGCCCATCCCAGGGCGTTGTGCATGCTTATAGTTATAATCCCAGGGCACCGACCAACTAGGAGGAGAGGAAAACACCTATAACAAAATGAAAAAAACCTGTAACTGAAATGAAAGACAATAAGCTTGCGCTGAGTTAGAGGCAGCACGTTCAAACCCAGTGACATACAGGCTGATGCGGGACTTTTCTGATAATCAGACAAGATCCAAACAAGGCAATCACAGCTGCAATTTCCTTGATGGAACCCCACAAGATGCCTGCAATAAAACCCACACAATCGAGAAAAAGCTTGGGCTTTCTATTGTGTCCAAGAGCTTTCTGAAGGTGGCAGCTGGACAGTCCTGTTGTACAAGCTACCTCTTCCTGTGGGACTGGGCAGCAGCACTAATGCTTATGCCGTGGGCTGGGGTCTGGGTAAAGGGGCTGGGGTCTGGGTAAGGGGTCCTGTTCCTCCATTGGTAAAGGGGCTCTTGAAGAAAATGGGCCAAGGGTAGCAAAGGGGGAAGTGCTGAGAAGGAGGAAAAGGCCACTGTGCTTAGCTAAGGAGATTTTGTTTCAGATAGACAACAAAGCAGCTGAAGTGAAGAGAAGGGACAGGATGTTGAAGACTGTTTAGCTCAGAAACCTTCTAATTGTTGTGGCTGGGGAGTGCTCTGGGAAAAGGCTCAAGTGGACTTAGGACAAACAAAGGATCACAAAGCTGAAGATAGCCTAGGAGGGAGAAGGACAGTCTGAGCTTGCCACTGCCTGGAGAAACAGCTCTGAAGGTAGTCCCCAGATCACCTTCTCCCCGTGGTATTTGGTGTCAGAGACCAGCACACTGGGCGGGTTGCCCTGGAGGACAGCCATGAACACATGCAAGGTCTCTCTTTTTGAGTCTTCAGTTTTTGAAGTGGTGGGGCTGTTGCAGGGACTCATAGACTCAGCCTGCCCTGGCCCCGGGGGAGTCACATTCAGTTGGTGCTGCTGCTGAAAGTAAATGTCGAGATTGGAAAGCAAGGTGTTTACTCCCTGATCTGACTGAGCTGCACCTCTGTCTGGACAGTCAGGCTGCACTCGAGGCAGAGCCAAAGGAGGCTATCAGCTCTGTGGAAAGATGCTGCCACTGCAGGAATAGAGACCCCAGTAATGAAGCAATAGAATAAATAATAAGACATGGCTACGCAGTGAGTTGGCCTTCTCTGCCCTAGGAACAAACATTGGGAATACCCCAGGAAGCTGAGGTTCCTTAAATGGTATTTAAGAAATGTAGCAAATAAGAAATTCAGTATTATTAAATTGTATGAGGTTAACAGTGCCATGAATATACATACATGTAAACAGTGCAGAGCACTGCCAGCCCAGCCCCGAGGCTTTAATCCTTTCCATGGATCCAAATCTGCCAAGCAATTTGGCTTGGCTGGGAGTGCTGCTGGGGAGGGGAAACATCTTTTGTGTTAAGCCATTCCTAAGTATCTGCACAACCAGCACTAAGCATATGCTTGTGCAGAGAGACCTGGGAGGAGTAGGACATTTTCAGATCATCTGGGTGCTCTGCTCCATCTCTGCACAATGAACAGGGTCTAGAGGAGAGTCTCTATTGTTCTCTGCTACCAGCTCACAGCTCATTCCAAGTTGAGAAAAGCAAGTGCCACCATCCAGACCCATACCAGCACCTCAGTACATCACCCATTTCATTCCTCATTGAGGTCATATGGAAAATATGAAGGCAATAGACATGCCAGAGAATATAGGCCTGAAAACTCAAGGATCTCCCACAGAAGAGGTTCACCAATCCACTTTGGGACTATTTGACTTGGTGGCTGCACATGGAAGACCTGTCCTCTGTACTCTCCTCCTGGGAGCCTGGCTGCCAGGGGCAGAACTGCCAAGCCAGTGGGGTCAGGTTAACTCACTTTGTCCCTCTTTGCTTTAGGATCTCAGCAGAGCTCAGCTGACTGCAAAACTGGCACCTCTCACCTATGTGAGATAGCACTTGATGGTGCTGGCCTCCCTGGGCATCAAGTGCCAGTGCAGGTGCAGGTAGACACCAGCCTGGAGAGAAAGGTACACAGAGCCCCAGTAAGGTGGCCTGGAGGGCTGCCCAACCCTGGTTCCTCTAAACAGGGGTTCCCTTTTGCCTTCCCCAGGAAAACCTGGCATCTCCCAAGGGGCTGGAGGCAGCCTGGCAAGAATGACCCGATACTGGTGAGGAAGTGGACTATGGAGCTGTGAGTTTGGGCTCATGCCACTGAAAAGGGGTGTTGGACACTTGGCCACCGCAACACATACCACCCTCTTGGCACCCACCACCTCCCTCCTGCCCCACAGAAGGGTTATGCAGGACCCATCCAGGCTGCCAGAAGCCCCTCTGGCACACCTACACTGGCCACTGGAGTTTTGGGGTGCTTGCTGATGCCATCATCCCAGCCAGGCCTCCATTCTCCCTGCCCTGATGGCCTGCATGTTCAGAGTGGCAGGGTGTGTGGGATTGTATGGGCAAGTAACCCAGGACAGTGGGCATCTCCAACGACCCTTACCCCCGAAAAGGTGCAGAATCCAGAAAAACTAGTAAAATATTTTAAAAAGATGTGCTGCTGACCTGGCAACCCCAGAGAGACACAAATCACTGCACTGTGTTGGGATCTGGCATTGGCCAGCGGGTGGTGAGCAATTGTATTGTGCATCACTTGTTTGGTTTTCCTTTCCCTTTTTATTATCATAATTATTACTACTTACCATTATTATTGTGTTTTCCTTTGGTTTCAATTATTACACTGTTCTTATGTCAACCTGAAAGTTATACCTCCCCATTTTACCCCCTCCCCAAGTTTTACCTCCCCCCCATTCCACCGGCTGGGGTGGAGAGAGGGGAGTTGAGCAAGGGATTGCATGGTGCTGAATTTCCAGCTGGGCTTGAGCCCCGACAGTAGTGCTCGGCCGCTCAGGCCCGGGGCGGGGGCAGCAGGGACCTTGTGGACACAGTGCCGGGCCGGGCTCACCGCGCTCGGCGCTCCCGGTGCGGCCGCGGGCGGGGGCGGAGCCAGTCCCGGCGCGGGCCCCGCCCCCCTCCGCCCCGGCCAATGGCGGCGCTGTTGCCGGGGCCGCGCCGGGCGCCTGACGTTGCCCGGGAGACGGCGGGACGTTGACAACACACAGACCCGTGACGTCGGCGTGTGGTTCCCGTGGTAACGGGCCGGGACGTCATCGCCTCCCCCTCCCGCCCCCCCCGCCGGAGCGCGCGTCAGCCGCGCGGCAGGGGCGGGGCCCCGTCGGCACGGCGGCGGGCGGGGCGCGGTCGCCACGGCAGCGCCTGTTGTTTGTTTGGGGGGCGGCAGCGAAGCTCGGGCGGGACCTGCGGCGGCCCTGGCCTCCCTTCCCCCCTGCCGGCGTCTTGCCCACGCGGCTGCTGCCGGGGCACCCCTGCCTGGCCCGGCCCGGCCCAGGGAGCCCCGCGGGCAGAAGACAGCGGTGTGCGGCGGGGCTAGCGGAGGTCCCCCTCAGCTGGCAGCCCCCCGGGCGGCTTGTGGCTGCTGGGCACCCCCCCTCCGTGCGCTAGCAGGGCGCGGGCTGGTAACCTGAGAAGGGACATGGGCCCAGGGTTAAAAATAGTGCCACCGGGAAGGAGGGTTTATTTTTAACTGGGGAGCCTGGCCGACCGTGCCGACAACCCAGCTGCAGAAAGAGCCCGAGGCTGGGACGGGTTGGGAGGGACAAATGGATAGACGGACAGATGGATGGACTGGCCGCAAAACCACGCTACTCTGAGAGGAGGGGGCATGAGCTCTTGTCCTGCGGCAGGTGCTGGCTGAGCACCCTTAGCAAATGTGCCACAGGTCTGCTGTGCCTGTCATCCAGATTGTTGAGGGGGGGTGGGGGGGGGAGCGGATCTGTGAAGTGCGTGTCCAGAAAGCCTCAGAAATCTAGCCTTAAAACAAACAGAAGTGAACCCCAGATGTTGTAGGGTTTTCTGGTCCATCTCTTGAAGAGTGGCCTGGTCCCCTCCGCGTCCCTTCCTGGAAACAGCCTCTGAAAAGCCTGCCATGCCAAAATCACCCAACAGACCACCCAGTGCCAGCCATGCTCCTGCCACCGGCAGCGGGAGTGCCTGGCACAGGCCAGACAGACTAATTACTTCTCCGGCGTGCCGGGGCCACAGGGGCTGCTCCAAAGAGCCCTGCTCCTGTCGCCCTGTCTCCTCCCCGGCTCCTGGTCCTTGGGTGTGCTTCGGGCTTCTTTCCCTCTGACATCAGCTTCCTCCCTTACAATGTGCTAAGGCCAGAGCCCTACTAGGTTAAACACCCTGCAAGGAGGGCAGCTGGAAGAGGGACCTACCCAGCGGGCCCTGGCGTGGGGGAGGCCGGGAATGCCGGTGGGTGGGTCCCTGTGGCTGGGGGGCTTCCCGGAGATCCCGAAAGCTGTCTTTGTTTTGGAGTTGCTCAGGCGCTGCTGGAAGGCGGCGGAGCAGGGAACCTCGGGGCCGCCCCGGCCTCGGGTGCCTGCGGGGTGGGAACTCCCAGGGACTGTTCCCGCCGCCGCCATCTGCTGAGGCCAGCAAACTGGAAACCAGCTGCTTGCCCAACCCTCGCCACCAGCCAGCCTGTTGTCATTGCTGTTTGCTTTACATCAGCTCTGTTTAGTTTGGCAAGCTGAGTGCAGCAGGTTCAATCCGGGCGATTTTACGAGGGCTGGTTCCTGTCCCACACCCTCGCGGTGAACACGGCGTTCGTTGAGGATACCCTCGCCCTCAAGCCCCAGGGCAGGAAAGGGTGCGGCTGAACTTAGTGTTTGCTTCTCAAGGGCAAGCCTGAAGTGCCGGTATTTGGGAAGGTAATCACCGGGCGTGAGAAAAGGCTTTCTGCATGGTCACGGCAGCTCCCTGCATGCCGTGGGTGCCCGGTCACCTGCTCATGGAGACTGAGGGCTGTGTGGGAAAGTGTAGGTAGGTGGTCAAAGGCAGAGATCACACCCGGTGTCTGGCGGCTGCAATGCAGAGCATGTCCAAAGTCACCTGCCAGGGCGACTGAGGCCAGTGGGAGGGATGTCCCATGAAGTTGTGTACCCTCCCACAGCCCTTGCCACAGGCAGTGCCTGCTACTGACACCCGCACTTGGAGGATGCTCCATTTCCATCTGAGATGCAACCGGGCAGCTGGTACCCATGGTAGACGGAGTGGTTTCTCTTCCATGTTTCACACTGAAGTGGGAAAGGAAACATGCCACTAGTTACTCCTGCTGCTCCCCTTTTACCAGAACAGGCTGTCTGCCCTCTGGCCTCATCCCATCCCAGGGCACAGGCAACAGTGCTGCTGGCACAGGCTCTCACAGCTCCTGGGCTGCAGGGAGCCACAGAGAACCATTAGCCAAGTACCCTTCTCCTCTTTATCTCCTGCCTCATCTCATTAAACTGGGCATTGCCAGTGCCCCATCCTGCCAGCCAGGATGCCTCAGTGCCACCACCCTGTCTGCTAGGACCTCACCTGAGGGAAGGGAGCAGTGGGGCAGAGGACAGGGAAGGAGCAGCAGGGCAGAGGACAGAGTTCAACATGCAGTAGCACCTCTGCCCAGCCCTGCTCCAGCTGCTCCTTCCCAAACCTGCCCTGCCCTGCGGCACACAGGCCCAGCTGAGTGATGATGAGGGATAAGAATGATCGGCTGGAGACTTGAGCTGTGAGGAGGTGGCCATGTGGCCCTGTGTTACTCCTGGTCCCCTCCTGCCCAAGTCACGTATTTCATAGGAGCATGCAGCCATGTGGCAAGCCAGTTCAGAGAGCTGACCTGACTGGAAACAGAACACTTTATTTCACCAGGCTGGAGATCAGCTTGAGCTGCTTGCTGCTCAGGCTTGCCATGGGTTGAGTTTCTTCCAGGGTATTCTCCTCACTGCAGGACCCCATTCCCACTCCTTGCCAGGTCCAGCTCTCAGCTATGTGGGAAGGAGCTGCCTTTTTGTGCTATGCCAGCAGAAAACCCTTTGCCATTTTGTCAATCATTCCTCCACCATTTTACCATTTACTGAGAGCAAAGTCAGGAGTCAGCAACCAGTGCAGGGAGAAGGCTGGTCCCATGCCAAGAGGAGTGGGAAAAGTCAGCCTACAGCAGCTTAGCTCGGACTGTTGTGGAGCTGCAACCTGGGCAGATGGGCGCTTGCCTGTGCTAGAATGACAAAGGGTGCAGTGCTGGCCACTGCCCAACTCCCTCTATATCAGCTGATTGGAATCTGGGAGACACAGCCAGCACCTCCCAGGCTGAGCCAGGGTGCACAGTGTTGTTCAGAAGACTTGCAGTGAGCTGTGCTGGAAGACAACTAACCCCACAAAGACAAAAGATGATGGCTTTTCCACCAGAACAGCTCTGAATATGGTTTGCTAAGCAGTTGTGAATAGTGTTGTGATGGCACAACAGAGAAGATATGAGCAAGCTCTGAGGAGCTGGGATTGCTTAGACCACTTCAAACAGCCTTGGCATCAAAAAAGTACCAGGCCACACAGGTGACCTCAAGCTAATAGGGCTCCAGTTGTCTGCAGAGTCTTTGTGAATCCAAGCCTGGGACAAGTCTGTACTGAGTTGCTGCGCTAGGACAGGAGCACTGGAGCTGAGCTCTTGCAGAAAGGTTTGGGGGTGTCACCTGTCCTTTCACACAATATTCGAGTGCATCTACACTTCCCTGCAGAACTGAGAGGGGGTTAGTTGGCTACTCTCCTGTTCCAGTTTATCCAGAGTCCATGAAATTTTCACTCCCTGAAGTATTTTAGTTTCTTTGTGCATTTCTTGGTTGCTCATGTGCCAGTTCTGGAGGTTTTTAGTGATGTCGCTCCCAGGCAGCATTCACAGTGAGGTGCATCCACATCAGTGTTGGAGGGGGCTGCATTACTGTGTTACTGCATAACAGACCTGTCCTGTCCCTGCTCCCCATCACATGCTGCTTGGCCAGGACTGTAGGGGCTTACATGGCTGCCACACTCTCCACAGAAATTCCACACTCCCTTCACACACTGAATCTACCCACATAATATTCTGGATGCTCCCCCGTATACCGGCTTGGGCTACACTCCTCCTCTCCGTTCTGATTGTCCTCTTCCCTCCCCGGCAGGTAGGCTCACTCTGGAGTGAACTACTCACTGCCATCGTGACTGTTGTGAAACAGTGTATCTTCCTACGGGAGCGGCAGCCCTTGCCTGTCAGCCTGTGCCTGGCGCTCACAACGCCTCCAGCACTCGCAGCCCCGCTTCCTTCTCCCTGACGTGCACAAATGCACGCTCCTGCACGCACACCCCGTCCCTCCTCCGGCATGCCTTCTGCGCCCGCCGGGATCGTGCCAGCGAAGGGGATGCGGTGGTGTGCTGAGGGGACTGGGGCTCCTGGCGCCAGGGGGATATGCTTGAGGGACAGATATGGGTCCTTTTGGGAACACCCTGAGGATGCAGATCTACAAGCCCAGCCAGCAGCAACTTGGGTGGGTGGGTGGTGGTTGCACGTGGGCCACAGCCCCCTTGCCCTGCGGGTTATCTCTTCACCCAGCAGTGCCTCCACGGAAGCGACCAGGCGGCAGCTATGGGCTTTCAGACAGGCACATGCCCGGAGGGGGAGGGAGTCGGATGCCGTGACCACCGCGGAGGCTCGGCAGTGTTCCCAGAAGGTGACTCTTTAGGAAGTGGGTGCGTCCTGCCAGTGCCACGGCGGGAGGCCCAGCGGGAACTGCGTGGGAGTGAGGAGAGCCACGGAGCAGGCTGGATCCTGGCCCGACCCCCGGTCATTAGGGAGAGGGCGGCTTTGACGTGAATCAGCAGAAGACCTGAGCACAGGGTATGCAGCACCCAGAGACTGGAGGAGCAGGGAGGTGCCAATCGACATCGTGACACATCCTAATTACTTTAGCTTCCAAATCCACGTTGTGCTATTAAATTTGCTTGCTTGCACAAGAAATAAAAGCAAGAAGCATTCCCCAAAACTCCCTCCAGGCAGTGGGCTCTAGCACCTAACCCAGATGTGGGCTGTCTCTTTCTGTGCCAGACAGAGGAAGAAATCCCAGTCATGCCACCTCCTGCCAAAAATTCCCAGCCAATAAGCCCAAAGTTTGCTGCCCTGCCTCACCAGCCTGGGACCAAGCACTGGAGAAGACACTACCCGGGAGGGCCAGGCATGGAGGAGCCGCAGCCCATACGGATGAGAAGCCCTGCGTAATGCCTCAGCTCCCTGCAGTTGGGAAATGGCTATTGCGTGGAGCCTGGGCCCTGCGGTCAGCTAGCACGGAACAGGACCGCCGCCGGCCGCTTACCACATCGGAGCGGCCCCTGGGATCTCGCAGGGGCTCAGCCAGTGTCAGACCAATGTACCACAGAGCACCAGAACGTACAGGTAGCAAGGGCAGGAGCTCTCCACATCCCCTGCACTCCATGGCAGCACGCTGCCTGGCTCTCAATGCCAGGTGCTTGGCTGACCCTGCCAAGCTCCTCTGTGGCCCCACAGGCCTCCAGCACACCTGCAGAGGTCCCACTGGGAGAGCAGCCTCCTGCTGCTTTTCCTGCTGTGGCTGCTGCTGCCACCTAACGGAGCCGTTCCTCTGGCCCGGGTGAGATGAGACCGTCAGTGCTCTGCGGCGGCCGGCCAAAGCTTGCACAGCCCGGGCAGCCTGTGCCCACCTGTGCCCATGCACATGTGATATGCAGGAGCTGTAATGGGTGAAACCCCTGAGCGCACGCCACACTGCACAGCAAGGAGGAGACCCGGTGTCTCCCTATACATGTTCACCCTTGAATCCCACTGGCACGCTTTGCCTCTCCATAAGCATGCACACTCGGCACACACAACACACATGACACACCTGGCCCACGTGGCTGCTGCACGCATGGAGGTCTCGGCTGCCAG
The DNA here is from genome assembly GCA_038380795.1 of Pyrocephalus nanus. Taxonomy (NCBI): domain Eukaryota; kingdom Metazoa; phylum Chordata; class Aves; order Passeriformes; family Tyrannidae; genus Pyrocephalus; species Pyrocephalus nanus. The sequence continues at coordinate 40,328,023 of CM076265.1, read as the reverse complement.
GAGCGAGCATCCGAGCCTCTGCTTCTTGGCGGCCGAGACAGGGAATGCAAAGCAGCTCCCGAGCGACGAGGGTCATGGCAAGATGCTTTATATAACCCACAGCCACAGAGAAAACCAAAATAGCTGCCTCCCTGCTGCTCAGTTCGTCTCTTCCATCAAACACGGATAAAATTAGAGCAGGCCGTGACGTGCAACTACGTCTGCGCAGGGACTCCAGGGAGACGGAGGGAGCCGGCTCAGGGCTCTGCCATTAGTGGCACAGCCTGCCAGAGCTTTCAAGTAAGATCTGTCAGCGAGGCTGGTGTGTGGCCACAGGGGATAGATGTGTGGAAGAAGAGGAGGAAACAGAGGGGAGCACAGCTGCTGAAGGCTCGCGGGGACTGCTCCACGCCTCATCGCTGCCTTTTGGGAATGTAGCCTGAGCGCTGACACTCAAGCTGGGCTTCAGCGCTGCACTGACCCTCACTTTTCGGGCACAGACACTGCCGCAGACAGAGCAGGGCTTTTCTGAAGGCTCTGGATTCATAGTCTCTGAGGCCGAACCCCCGAGGAGTGCCAGAGCAGGAATACAGCTTTCTTGCAAACCTGCCTCTGTGGGCTGGGACCCAGAGCTGCTGCTGTCCCCTGGGAGGTGACACGCAGATCTGGCCAGCCCCCTTGTCTGCTGACTTTGCAACCTGGTGGACTACAGGATATGTAGTACTGGAAGTGAAAAGCTGACTCAGAAAACACTGTTTGGAGACTCCGACTCCATTAAGAAAAAAAATTAACAGGAAAAAAATCCAGGCTGAAAGCCTAATAATAGAAGCTGGAAAACAGTCACCTACATCCCTGTGGACACACAGAAAAGGTCTGAGCCTTTTCCTGATGATATGAGAAACCTCAACTGCTCAAAGCTCCTGAATATTAGGTAAAACTAATAGTGTCGTTGTTCAAAGCACAGGTGAAGGTGTCTAACTCTTTTGGACATATTGGCCTTGATTTTTATTGCCTGCTTTACTGGTCTGAACATAGGAGAGGGAACCAGGAATGTGTTTGTCTGCTATTATGTGCAATTGCTCTGGTCTGTGACTTTGGACAGATCTTTCCCTGATGTCCACATGTCTGCGTGGGTGCTTTGGTGTCCCATCCTCTTCTCTGGGGCTAATGGTCTTCATCCTTGTTCAGATGACAAGGTAAAGGTTTGTGAAGGTGAGCAAGTTAATATTTGTCAAACAGTAAAGATGACAAGAGCCCTGGAGAAAATCTCTATGTTAATCTTCATTTGTTGAAAAACAACAACAAAGGCAAAAGGTTTAAACTGCTTTCCTGACCTGAGGGACATGTACCACTTATGAAGGTAATTTATGCCCTGTCCTCTGGAGCTCTGCCACCTTCCCCCTCCACCTCTGTCACATGACATTGCTGGATACCTCTCTTTTTGGAGAGGTGGTTCAGCTCCCAGGCAAAGCCTGGGGGCAGGAATCACAGATATATTTGGCAGCACGGTAAGAGGTGAGTTAGGCAGTCACAGTAGCAGTTCCTCATGCTGGGCTCAAAAAAAAAAAAAACCAAAACCACACAGAGCAAATGAAATCTGTTCATCTCCCCCAAGAGTTCCTGGAGTTGAAAGGCTCATCAGGAGAGAAGTGCCTGGATGATCTGAGGAATATCTGTCACATGGTGGGGTCCCTCCTCTCTCAATTCTGCCCTGAGCCTGGTGAGTCTGCCTGGAAGTTGCTTACATATCGCTGGGGACACTGTTTGCTGAGTATCCATCACTGCCTTTTATTTTACTTCACTGATTTCTGAGGAATTTCCCTGGTGCAATCCAAATGTCAACCATACAGTGCAGAACATCCAGTGTGCCCCTGCATCATCTGTTATCTTCTTCTACTTGGGCCCTTGACAAGTCCACAGGATGGGGAGTGACTGAAGTGGCAGAGGCTGGTTTTGCATTTTCACTGAGGCAGTTCAGAAAGGGTGTTGGGGAATCAAAGGGCTTTACATGACTGTACAGCAAAATTCAGCTTCCCTGTGTTAGTACCAAAGTCTGTATGACTCCCCCCAAGCCACCAACATCTGTGTCTGCATGACCTCGTGCCCCTATGATGCTGGCCTGAGCAGGATACTGCCCAGTGCTGCCCAACTTTGTGTGCAGGCAGAGCTCCTGGTGCTGCCTGCCTGCTGCTGGACAGGGAACATTTATCCTATGGCTGCCCAGGTTATCAGGTTCCTTTGTTTCAGTGAAAGTGTTAGTTTATTCATAGCAGAAACCCTCAGAAGACAGAGGTGGAAAGGACCAGAAAGGATGGGACAGGACAGGAGGGCCCACAAAACATGCCCTTTCCCCACAAGCCACAAGTCACCCCTCCTTAGGCCAGGCTTGCTACTGCAGAAGAGTTATGAGACAGGTGAGGCAGCCATGGACCAGCTGCTGGGAAAGTGGAGAGAGGGTCACACAGCTCCATGGCAGGGAATGTCAGAAGTCTTTGGTGCTTCCACTGCATTCACACCTCACCTGTGCCTTCTCCTATACACTGAGAGGAATGAAAGAAGTAACACATGAACATCAAATATCAGGGGTACTTGTTGCAGGCAAGGGCAGGAGAGCACTGGGATACAGTCTGGGATTCCCCTTGTGGCTTTTGGAGGACTGGTTTTACTAGCGGGATCTCTACTGGGATGAGATAAATGGGGAGCAGGATTAATTTGCAATCCCTCTTACGTCAACACTTGACGGAAGACTTAATGACTGGGATTTCCCTCTGATTATCCTGTGAGAATTGGAGATAATTTTACAAGATCTCACCCAGCATCAGGCAAGGAGCCATTCTCAGGCTGAGTCTTTCTAGATGTCAGGAATAAAAATTGTTTCCTGTGAGCAGCGGCAAGCAGCATCCACAACAACTGCGGTATGAAAAGGATACTTAAAACAGGAGCATCTTTTTCCTCAAACCATCAGCACATTTCTCTTTCATAACTGTTCTATAGCTCAAAATAACCTGTCCTGGCAGCTGGTGTTACTTGCATAAAGAGGAAGCTGAGGCCCTCAATGAGGTCAAAGGGAAGAGCACCCTGTCTAGACTAACATCCCTGGGGATTTCAGCCCCTGCCTCCTGGAAACCCCCCTGGTCCAGAATTGTCCTGGTGAGTCAGAGCCACTTGCACAAAGCAGCACTGAGGCAAACTCCAGAGCTATTCCATGACTGACACCTCTTGGGAAGGCTTCCGCAGGGCAAAGGAAATTTCCACCTTGCTCTTACTGCTTGATCCTTATCATCAGCCCTTCCTAGCCATGCTGCAGGATGGATGAGAACCTGCAATTACATATCCTATCCACCCTCATTGCCTATTTCCTTTTCCTCCAGCTAGAAAGCCTTCCTTGTGCAGCTCACCAAAAGGCCTGCCTACTGATACTCTCCATACCAGAAGTTGCAGGCAATGATCAGCCAGGTCTTTGATGCCTACTGAACCTGGGGCACTGGCAAGGCTTGCATGGCCCACCAGCCTTTGGTACAATGCTTAGGAGTGACTTAGTGACTTCTTGTCTATGGCCCGCAGTGAGAAAGCCAGTATTCCCAAGCTATTTCTTCTGTGGGTTTTAGGGTTCCTCCTGCACCCCCACCCTGCCCGACAGCTCGGTTTGCCCTTGCAGAAGGAACTCCTCTATGCAGAAGTTGCCCATCTGCACTGGTGGTCATGGAGGCTGTGGTTTGGGTGAGCCATCCTGCCCCCAGAAATCTTGCTGTAGAGGAGTTATTAATACTCCTGTTGCCCACGTGCCATGCTGACTAGCTTCCAGAGATAAATGCTCTGCTCATGTGCCTGTGGAGAGAGGGGACTTCCCAGGCCTAATTCAATGCTTCCCATTCCTGCTCTCTTACACACCAGTCTCTGCTGAGGCTGCTGAATCAGTGTTCATCCAGCCAACTTCCCTTTTTCACAAGGGGAAATATTTATAATCTAGCACTCAAGCCACCACACAGTGCAGCTGGTGGAAGACATCCAATAAACATCCCATCTAACTGCTGCCTTTGCTGCCAAGCCTCCTACCAAGAGCTGGCATCTTCAGTAGCATTCAGCTGCACTGTTGTTGGTATACAGGAGGTAATATTTGTTATGCCGTTCGTTGGATGCTGACCGCTCTGATGAATTGCAGGAAGGAATGTTCCTCTTGTTAATCTTCAAATAATCAGCAAGGTTGTTCTGAGCTGAAAAAAATTGTGTCAGTCTGGAAGAATTCATTAAACTTTGTCCTCGATGGAGAACCTGGCTCGGTACTTGCCATTGAATCTAGCATGAAGATATTTTTGGAATAGATAGTGTTGCTGTGTATAAATATCCTCTTTTTATTATTACCAGGTGATATGAGGATAATATCATTCAGGAATTGTGGCTCCATAGCTACAGCTGAGATTAATTTTGTGTTTTAAGTAGAGCTTTGAGTACTCTCCTGTTTGGTGTTCCCTCCCCAGTGTTCTTACACTTACTTGCCATACATAAGAAGGAAAGATCTGAAAACAGAAGACAGATACATATGTTAAATAGCTGAAAAGTTAAAAATAACTAAAATAGCCCTTGAAGAAATACAGCCTCAAGTAACAAACCTTTTTGATGTTTAATCACTATCGTAGTAGAATAATAAAAAGACTTCAGTAAAAGCTTCCTGCTATCATGTACAAAACCTACATGGGAATATTTATTTTTTCAAGTCCTGGGTATTTTTCACACTACTTATGACATGTGAAAGTCTCTGTGACTGGTTACAGTAAGAATTCAGTTCAGAATTTTTCTTTTAAAAATGCCACCGAAGTCAGAGCTTGTCTTAAGTGGGGACCATGTGGAAGAGTTGTCCTTAAACTCATTGATACATAAGCCTTTCCTCGTACCTACTCATTTATTTGTCTCAGTTGCTGTCTCCTCACAGCTAAGGCAGCCACCTTGCTCGAAAGGCAATGTGACTATGTTCCATCAGGTACACCTGTGGCAGATAAGCTTTCAGTTACAAAAAGCTGAAATTGATTTTAAGGAAATACCCTCATAGACATTGGACAGCCAGTCTGGAAACCATTTGATTAAAGAATTCAGCAATATTAAAAAGCACTGAATGGCTGGCACGAACATCCATATTTTTAAAAGTGACTGAATGTTTTAAAAAGGATAGTGAGGCTTCTTCTGAGGGCCTTTGGTTAGCTCTAGCTCATAATGTTTTCATTAAATAGGGAGTAAATATGTCCTGTCTTTCTGGTGTGAGCTTGTCCATCACTAGCCATTAGCAGAGAGAGGACAGTGGAAGAGCTGATATGGGTGGTCTGGGAGCTGGTCTGAAGGTCACCAGGGATGAGGTGAGTCAGGACTCCAGCTGAGCTGCAGGAAGGTGGACCTACCATGGCCAGCCACTTCTTATTTCAGATGCTGTACATTGGGTGAGGAGGCAGGTCAGTCAGACTTGTAGAGAGCAACGATACACAATGTAACTGCTGATGGAACCTCTATGTCAGCATAAATTCAGTTTGAAGAAATGTGGGATTGGATTTACCTCACCAGATTTGGATGTCTGGTTCAGAACAAGATGACCTTCTCTCTAGAATAACTTCTTTCTCTCCATTGATTGGAAAGGGGATGCAGCCCCATGCCCCATGAGATGAAGAGATGTGCATTTGATCAGATGGATCTCAGCTTTAGTCTTTTAAGAAAAAGTAACTATAAAGTAATGCTCCAAACCTTAAATGTATGCTCTTTTGTGTTCTTGTAAGCTTGCATTGTGTTTCACAACTGAAAGAAAAATAGTGGTATGACTTAACCTTGGGGAGTTCACCTGTTGAGACATGACAATACCCCAAGCTTCTAAGGTTTTTTTTAGAGTCGTGGCTTAAATAACAAAACTCTATGCAACCTTCTTGAGAGAGATTCTTGAAACCCTGTGTAAGCAGCAATTTGTTACCCTCCCTGAGCAGAGGCATGTGTGGTGCAAAGGTCAGAGGAGGACAGGATGAGGGCTGGGGGTGTTGAGAGGAGGTAACAAGCCAGCTGCTTCTTGCAGAGGGTGTGGGGTTCTGGATGAGCTCTGTATTGGTGTTTGCTGGGAAAGTTCATCCCAGCGCAGTTGCTGGTGAGCAGGAGAGGCCAGCAGGCCTCTGTGTGACAGCAAAAGGGCATGCTGGATGTGGCTGGGGCTGCGGGAGAAACAGGGCTTCAGCTGGAGCTGCCTACTGGGAATGGAGAGGGAAACTGGCTTCTCTTGAGCTCCAGGAGGGCAGTAGGTGAAAGCTGCTGGTAAGTGAAGTGGGAGGTTTTCTCAAAAAACAAGGAGGGAGCCTTGCGAGCCTGTCAGGCTATTGCCTGAAAGCTGAAAACCTGCCTAGCAGCAGAAAAAGCACTGGGGGAAGATGAGAGGAGCACTGTGAATGCTCACTTCCTTAAAGTGGTTTGTGTATGATTGAATCTGGGCTGTCTTTGATGAAGGATATTTTGTTCCCCTAAATGAACTCATGTTTTAGATCAACCCCTATACACATGATTTCAAGCAAAAGTAATTCATATTCGTGCATGATTTTTAAGTACTTTAGGTAAAAATAACTTTAGTTACTGGGTGAAATGGAAACAGATATGTATAAATATATTGTAACAGTAGTTTGTGTCCTCAAAGGAGCTAACTTATATGCTTCTTGATGTCTAAAGGTTATTTTGACTCATGCCTCTTATCCAAACGTATATTTTAGCTATATGGCCAGCACACAGTATCTGGGGTCTCTGGGACATATTACAGGGGAGGCAGAGCAGTGCAACACTGTTTTATTGCTGTTTAGCCACTGATTTATTTTTAATTGATTGAGTAACATCCCTATCTGGATTGTGATCATGATAGAGGCTGTGCTGGTTATATCTCAACAGTGAGTTCAAATATAGGCCCTTAAAAGAAGTGGCTTTTGCCACTTAAAATCTGCACTTTCCAGAAGTGGTGGATGACTAATTTTGCATGGTTAGTAAAAACAGTGATTAGCATCATAAAGCTTTTGTAGTTTTTATAGAAGTTTCTCAGTAGCTTGTAGTGGACTGCCAGGTGCAAGGCAGAATGAAAAAGGATTAGAGCATAAAAGTGAGGATAGAATAGTTTTTAAGAGGAGAATTGTTTCAACTTTTTATTGTCTAAAAGAAGAAAATGCAGAAATGCCACAGCAGCTGACGCAGAAGCAGTAAAAAAAAGGTTTGATTATGTAATTCACACACATTCATCCACATTGTTTCACAGAGACAGCAAATCAGTGTTGTTTTCTGCCATTTACCATAGATAAAAGATACATTTTGGTATGGCAAGAATTGACTACTGCTAACACTCTGTGAACTTTGTCAGTTGAGAAAAAATTAGAAATTTGTTGGGAAAGGGCATATTTTCCTCAGTGGCCTTTACTGCCTCAAACTGGAGAGATACACATAGGTTTCCAGGGCTCCTTTGCTAACACAGGGCTGGATGCTGAATAATTCATTGCTCTCTTCATCATTTTCAAGATAGCAATGAAACTGCATTAGGGATATTTGGAAAAATAAAAGATATATATTTTTAAAAAATGGTTTAAATTTTGGCAATGTGTCATGATTGGCAGGTGACAGAGTAACGTTTACTTTGGGGATACACCCATTTCTCTGTGGATTAGCGGCAGTGAGAACGAATACCTGCTTCCAGCTGTTTGCCGAGCTTCCACAACGCTAAACAGAGAAGATTAATCTAAAGTAGGTCATCGCTTCATCTGGAAAGTTGTGTAACAAGTTATCAATCTCTCCTTCACCCCTATTAAGTGTTTCAGAATTACAGGAAGCATTTAATTTTGCCAGCCTCCACTATGTGGAAATGTTAAGGCATGTCCCTGCAAGACTGTTATTTCCTAACCTGCAGCTGAAAGGATCTTAAAATGCTTTCCCTCTGCTGAAAATTACTTTGCACACTCAAGGGAGATTGCTCTATTGCATGTTTAAGTGCTTTAAAGAGCCAGAAGCTGAGGATTGTGAAGAGACTCATGGCAGCTCTGTACTATTTTCTTTCACAACGTGCTGAAGCACCAAAGCATTTTTAAGAGGGTTTTATAATTGGATCTGAACTTGCCTGTGCAGCAGTTTCTAGCATAAATCATCCACACATAGAGAGAAGGCTACAACAGAAACCAGGGAATAAATTTGTTTGTCATAAATGTAACTCATCTAAAAATGGATCATGACAAAATGGCCACAATTGAAAGGGATTTTAGTCAGTTACATATTCTGTCTTGATGGTTGAGTTCACACGTTGATTTTAGAAAATCAGGCTACCTTAACATGAATGAGCCTCCTTCTCTAAAATTTCCCCAAGAAAATAAGGCATTATTGAATGTTTTAAATGTGCTAGAAGACTGGGACATATCATTGGTATGAGGACTGTTCTGCGTGAAGAGATGTCATGCTGTGAATGTTTCATCAGGGATTTTATGCTACAGTATTACAACATATCATATCTTCATATTCTAGTAATCTATGTTTCTTAAAATTTGCGAAACATTAGCTATTTCCGCCTTAAGTCCTGCAATGGAAAGAATGTTTTCATTGTGCAAATATACTTTGACATACTGCAGAAAGAGCTAAATATTTATTTTATTATTGTTAAGTTTCCAAATTTCATTGTCCAAATAAGGGAAGGTTTGTGAACTTATTGGAAAAATAAAGATGTATAGAAATGTTCATCAAGTGACTGCAAGTCCCATTTCAAACAATAAACTCGAGCTTAAAGTAAATTAATGGAATACTTGAATACAGTCAATCTTAAAAGAGTAGTCAATCTTAAAAGATACATGCTGTGCTAAAGAAAATTATGTTTTGCCAAAATGCTCGCTAAAGAGCAAAGGTCTAGTGTTGAGAGGTTTGGGGGTTTTTTTTGTGAGGGTTCTTTTTATGTCCTTCCAAGCAAGGAGGTCACTCCATCACTGGAGTGGTCTTAGCGCCTGTTCCTGCATATGGAGGGCTTCAGTGTATTGTCTCAGTACAGAACTGTTCTTTAAAATGCTCTGCAGATGAAGACCCAGGCATTAAGTGTGATGCTTTAAGTCTCTTAAGACTGAAGTTTGTACTAGTTACTTGTCATTAAAGATATGTTTTTCCCAGAGAGAGAACACAACTGGTGATGTTTGACGAATAAAAGTGGAACATTTTTTTTTACTCAAGTTAATAGAAATAAAAAAAGCTATTCTGCTTTCTAGCAATGTTGCTATCAATTTCTTTCTTCCTGCTTTTCATTATATATACATATTGGCAGCTGATGCCAGGAGCTGACTGCAACTGTGGGGATCATAACCACACATCTGTGCAGTTTTCCTCCTCCCTATCTGCCTGTGTGAAGGAAGGTTATACCACAGAGCAAGTCACTCTTCCCGCTCGTGCATATTGTCCCTGGCAGTTCCACTCCCAGGATAGGAGGCTGAGAATGGAGAGGAGCCGATGGTGTTGTGCCAGGGGAAGCAGAGGCCCAAAGCTGTTCAACGGGTTATTCAGTGCTATCTTCCTAAAGAGTAAAATATGCCAACAAAAGGACAAAAAGAAAAAGTAGATCTGAGCATGTGCTGGAAAAGAAGAGGAAAAAAATAATTCTCTGAGTGTCTTCAAAAGTCATCATAATTTTATTTGATGTCAGAAACACTCAGATATTTCTATCAAATGGTATTTGCAGGGTGCTGATACAAAGAAGTGAGACATCTAAATTTTCTTGGCTGAAGAAGTCAAGACGGAAATTACTCAGAAATTAAAAACATCATAAAATAAACAGCAAGTGCCTCTCCCCGCGAAAGACTTCAGCTGTAAGGCAGTCTCGAGGTAACTCAGACTGCTTGCACATCCTCAGTACCCTCTACCTCAGAGCACAGTTTAATTTCTTTCTAATTTTCCAATTCTTTAACGAGCGAAATCATTATTACTTATTGCCATCCGTTATTGCTGGATTAACTTCATTAATCATTTGTTTCATAACTAAACAGCTAACTCGAAGGGACAAGCTTCAATACCTTACACCCGGTACCCCCACACCCGAAGGAGGTGGGTCAGGAGGGCACCGAGTCCCGTTCGTGTGGACTCGCGGGTCGCTGCTCCCGCCCGCACGGCGGCCCCAGGCCCGCATTCCCCGGTTCCAGTCCCGCACACCCTGATTCCTCTCTGAGGATCGCTCGGCCCCGCATTCCCCGCTTCCAGTCCCGTACCCCTCGATTCCTGTCTGAGGATCACTCGGCCCCGCATTCCCCGCTTCCAGTCCCGTACCCCTCGATTCCTGTCTGAGGATCACTCGGCCCGCACCCCCCCTTGCAGCCCCGGCCCCGCCCCGCGGTGACGCAGGGCGGTCACGTGCGGCGGAGGGAGGCCCGGCCCGCCGCACCCGGAGCGGCCGCCATGCCGATGCCGATGCCGATGCCGCCGATGCCGCCGCTGCCCCTGCCCCTGCTCGGCCGCCCCCGCCTCGGGCGGGCCCCGCTCCTGCCGCTGCTCCTGCTGCTCCTGCTGGCGGGCCCGGCGCGGCCCATCTCCTTCCAGCTGCCAGGCAAGACGCGGAAGTGCCTGCGGGAGGAGATCCACCGCGACACGCTGGTCACGGGCGAGTACGAGATCGGCGCCCCGCCGGGCTCCTCCACCGGACCCTCCGCCAACCTCAAGGTGCGGCCCCGGCCGGCCGGGGGGGCGGGGGTGGCCGGGGCGGGCGGCGCGGCCCCGCCTCCCCTCCCGGGGCGGGGAAGGAAGGGGTGACGTTCTCCACGCGTGACACCGGTCACTCGTGGGCTCACGGCCCGCGCCGCACGCCGGGACTCGCCCCTTGCGAGGGGACACCAGCTCGCCCAGGAGCTCCGAGTTTGAGGCAGCGAGGGACCAGGGCAGCACTTTGGCCTAAGCCTACTACGAGCTTTTTCTCCCCAAAGATCTCGTCGCCCCGTCCCATCCAGGCAGCTGCCGTGTAATCCGCACACGATGCGGATTATCCGGCGTCTGGCGAGATGGGCCGCTGCGATAAAGCCGTACTAAGGCTGCTGACACCTTGTGAGCAGGAAAGAATTATGGTGACGTGGCCTTCCAAGGGCTCCCTCCCCGCGTAGGGAGGGCCTGGCGCAACGGGATCCTGGCACAATGGGATGGGATCTGAGGAACCACGTTTTGGTGCACAAAATGGTTATTCCCATCTGGCTGTGTCAAGGCTTGCCTGGATTTTAAGGAGACAGGCGTTCAGTGCACGAAAGAAAATGATCTTGCAGGATCTTTAGGGAGTAGAGTCGACAGAATGTAGGTGACTAGTACACCTGTGTGACAAGCAGTTTGCAAAACTTGAACAGATTCACTTTAATTCTGCCCACAGTCTGCTTTACCTAAGCTTTCTTCAAAATTCCCACCTAGCTGAGTAAGGTTTGTTGCTATGCAGTCAGTTCATCACAGCTTTCTATCCCTTTTTTATTTGTCTACATTCCCAAAGGTTTCAAAAGTAAGCATGCAAACAGAGGCAGAATGGTCTTCTCAGGAAACTTTGAACTCAGTGTTAATGAGTATTTTAAATCTCCTGAAATCAAGTTGCCTTTCCAGCATCTGCCTACTGACACCTGAAGGCTTTGGGTTATTAGCAATTGTTCTTAGTTTTTGCTAGAGAAGGCTGTTGCTGGAGTCTTGCTTTTTAAAAAATGTTGTTCTTGCATCATTTGTAAGAGAAAACTTGCCTGTGCGTAGGCAGAGCCAAGCACCATTAATGCTTTAAAATGTTGCTGGAGTATTTGCCTGATAAGGCACATGTATTTCAGATGGAGTGCAAAGTTCCCATGTCTCTTACCACTTGGTGATCAGGCTTCCTGGTTCTCAGGTTGCCCACTCTTAGGTCAGCTGACCCCAAAGTCTCTTCCAAAACTCACTTTTATGACAGAGGGCTTGTCTAGGGAGGTGGTGATGAAGCAATCAATCCAGTGTTTGGATCTTAATCTGGCTTTGCTGATAAAGCTGGTATCCATGTACACTGCTCATGGAAGTTCAATTTTCTTCTAACTATAAAATAAGAAAATCCTATATTAGTTTGAAAAGCTACAAAGAAGAAATAATAATTTATGTAATTTTTGCTTTCCTTCAGGTATGCTGTAGCCTTCCAGTGTGTTGGGTCTGTTATAAGGGCTGAAAGCCCTCTGCTAGGTGCCTACTTTCTCTTTGGTTTGTGTGGGAAAGGTTAGTTCAGGGCATCATGTCTGCAGGTAGTCTTTCTCCTTCTGCACTGGATGGTCCTGCCTTGGCCTCCCGGGTTGGGCCACCGAACAGAGGAATTTAGTAGTTAATTCTGTCCAGGCTCAGCTAGGTTCCTGTCGGTGAGCTGAATTTACTGTGTGTGATACCGCAGTGCAAACAGTGGCACCCTCAGTTTCGGAGGAATCTGCAGGCTCTGCCAGCTGGCTGCCGAGGGCCCTGCCACGTGCCTCTGCCCCATTGTCGACGGTGGCACTTTGGGGAACTGTCTCTGTTTGTCAAGGGCGAACAATGTCCTGTCTGTAGGGGATCGCATTACCGTAAGTAACGTTAGAATAGCATGAAAAATCCCTTTCAGGTCGACTCCCCCACAGGCGTTCTGACTGGGCTATTAGCAGCTTCTCCCGCCCCCGAAGGCTCGGCTCAATGGGCAGTGTATTTGGCTGATTTGGGTAATGCTATTCAGTTCTGATGAAAGCAGATAGCAGAGCTTTTACTGTCCAGAATCCTGTTCATGAGCTGCAAAGGGCAAAAATGGATCAGGCTGCATAATATTCTCTGGGTAAAGATTAGCTCTGCTGTCTACAAAGCCCTAAGGGAATAGTGCTCAAAATAATAGGGACCTCTGGGAGCTAAGTTGTTCTGAGCACTTCTTGGGATGGAGAACCCAGTGTTCAGAATGTGTGGTGTCATGCTGATGAGGCATCTTGGTTAACTGGGACCACTCCACTAAACAGCGTGTGCCATGTGGTGGCCAAACCACAGGCTTTACGCTGTGTCTGCATGGTCAGACGTGGACAGTCCTGCACTCCAGCAGGGCCTGCTTGCTTGTGCCCAGTGCCTCCCAGTAGTCTGGTGGCCTCCAGACAGGAGGTGGCTGTTCTCTGGTGGCGTGTGGCAGGGGGGTGGTAGCACAGCTGCCTGTGCCTGACTGCGCAGGCGTGCTTTCATCTGCTTGCCACTTGAAAACAGGTAGAGCTCTGAGCAGGAACTGCAGCACGGGAGAAGAGTGCTCCTTGTTCTCAGATGCGGACAACATATGGTGCAGGGGCAGCTACAACAAAGCCCTTAACATACAATTGAGGGATAATCTGTATGTAGAGGAATCTTGTTCCTAAAGTCTTGCCTGTTATGGTTTATACCATCAGGCGTGAGTATTTATATACTTTCTTGGTTTTCCTACCTCATGCAGCAACTCTCATTATGCGTGAGAAGGCCCATGCTTGTTTTAAGTCCAGCAGGCTGCTGGCATCAGTGGTATCCCATGGCAGAGAGTTAATGAGGTGTTCTAATAAGAATAAAGGATATTTCCTTAGAGTAACTCTGGGTATGTAACTCTTTTGCACAGTCTTTGTACAGGGAAGCCGGGCTGTTTTGTAAGATGGAGTAAAGTAGAATGTCTGACCTACCTTTTCCATAGCACAAATTATTTTGTGTACTTTTGTCTTACATACCTTTTAAAAGTATTCCTAAACTTTTTAGTCACTTCATCTCTAAGACTTTTGAAGACCCCTAGTGACTTAAGATTTGTGCCTTTTCAGACATACCTGTTGATGGATAGAGTTGAGGAAACTGAGAGGCATTCCAGTGGAATACACACTATTGATTTTCCCACAGTGTTGTAACACCTCTGGGTTTTTCCGCCTCTCTCCAAGGTCAGAGTGTTTCAACTGGATGGAGCCTTTAATTGAGCAGAGTTATTCTCAAATTTGTGTCATGAAATGTGTGTTCTTTTTTTATACTCGTTGTTGAAGCATTTTTGTAGACCTTCCACAGTTTTTGCCTATTCTTAGTAGTTTTATAGACTTAGTGCAAAGCAGTCATTATTCTGTCTGTGTAGTCTGAATAGTCCTCTGAAGTGACCACTTTTATGGATCTTGGCACCCAAACCTTGTCTACCTCAGAGCCACACTCATGATTCATTTCTAGAGGAACAGATGTGCCCTTCTCCATTTCGTCTTCTGGGGAATGAGTCGTCTTTGTCCCATAAGGCTTCTCCATATCTTTGTTGCTATGGGAATTCATGGATTTTGCTTGCAAAATGAAGGCAGTGAATAACCGTTTGGTTCGGTTAGAGTTCCTACATGTAGTCTGTATTTGGGGTTTACAGGAGGAAGAGGAATTAGTGTGGTTTTCAGTTTGGGGTGGTTTTTTTTTTTTTGGTTGGCTGATTGCCTTTTGGTGGTGGGGGTTTTTATTTCGGGTATTTTTTGAGTTTGTTTTTTTTTTTTTTAATCTAAAGAATCAATAATTACTCTAGAGTCACTCTGACTCTCAGCTCCTGGAATGGGAATTTCAAGGGTAGGAACTGATGTAATTGTGAAGAAGGAGGGCAGCTGTTGAAAGGAGAAAGCATCAGATCCAAAGGGGTGGCTAGGATTACTTTTCCTGTGTAAGGCAGCATGAACCCGGGGCAGCAAAGTACTGTTACCCTCATTTTCTCTCTTACAGATGGTATTTCTTACCGTCATTGTCTTACCCTCATTGTCTCTTACAGATAACTGACTCAGCTGGGCACATCCTGTACGCCAAAGAGGATGCCACTAAGGGCAAGTTTGCCTTCACCACTGAAGACTATGATATGTTTGAGGCCTGCTTTGAGAGCAAGCTTCCTGTGGGTAAGTGAAAGATCTGTTGGCTGCTTTTAGCTTCTGATCATGATAATGTGGGTTAGGGATACAGGTAAAAATAATCCTAAGTGTGGTCCACAGAACACTGTTTGACTTGTAGAGCTGATCTTCAGGGGATTGTGGGCAGTCTCACTGCAGAGTATCTGCTGTTGGTGTTGCATTTGAAGTTTAATAATTCCCTGTGGCTGTTGTGTAGAGTGCTTGGGTTACCTCTGAAAGAGGAATCAGATGTTTCTCCCACAGCAATCACCACAGTGGCAATAAGTGGCAGTACTAGGGAGCAAACCACACTTCTTTGGCCAGTTTCATGCTTCTCCCCATCTTGCAGTTGAGTCAGGACAGAGCAAGGTGCCATCATCTCCAGGACCTGTCTTTCACCCTTGCTGGTCAACTTTTCCCATTTGGTAGAACTTGATCTCTCCACAAGTGTGTACGTGGCAGCTATCCTGCAATAGGTTGACAACCATTTTCTGGGGTTTTGCTATGCATTTATAGGGAATGTGGCCTTGATTTGCACCCACAAGTGGTCAATAAAGGGAAGGGGAAATGAGCAGGGACGTCAGCCTTGCATTTGTGCTGCAAGGATGGTTGCCTAACGAGTGCTCAGGCTCGTTTCCCATGAGTGTGACGCATGTGCTGCTTTGAGTGGCTGCGCTCAATTTCAGGACAAATGTGCTGAGATTGGCCAACACATGGGCTCTCATCTCATCTGCGGTGGTGTGAGCATCTGCAAGTTTGTAGGTGCTACACCTTTTCATGGTCATTGTCAAAGTTCTGCTCGCTGGACCCAGTTCTTTTTAGGTCTTACCATAAAAGATCCTGGAACATTTCACAGAGCAGTCACTAGCAGCATGCCTCATATCTGTTGAAAGGGAGACACTGTTTTCCTGTTCTGCTCCATGTATAAGATGCAAATAGTTTGCAAGTTGCAGAGAAATTTCCATAAAGAGAAGGCTGTATTTTTGACTGGGATTGGGAGGGATCTGGCTTGTAACACCTCTTCTATAGTATTTTACAGATAAGATAGTGACCCCCAGTGCTCAGGATTGTTCTTTTATTTTGCTCCGAAGGTAGGATTTCCAAATGTTCCTTAGCGCATTGATACATGCAGGCACTAGTGACTCATCTGGGAGTCACTCATTCTGTTTACTTTCCAACACCTGGGTATTTGAGAAGTCTCCAGACAGTCCTGCAGATCCTTTCATAGCCTGCATGTGATCAGACACTGAGGTGGGAAAGGCTTCTTTCTTTAGTTGTGTCTAGACTCTTAGTTTGATGCTTGTGAGCAGCGGTTTCTTGCCTAGACTGAGCCCCTTACAACTCTTTTGATTGCAGCAAATGTTTATTCCCTGGATCCCTAGTTGCAAATTTGTTTTGAAGTTTTCAATACTGATAAGGATAAAATATTTCTAAATGCAGCTTCTACCCTGGTGGCCTGTAGGGCACTGAGGTGCCAAAATCTAGAACTCTTCAATTGACCAGCTGGATCCTCTTCTGGAGGCTTTCTCTTCAGGGGCCTTCAAGCTGCCAGTTTCTTTTTGGACCCAGGTGCCCCACAGTCCTTGCTAAGGAGAGATACTGCATGAGGAGTGTCTCCAGATTTCCCCTGTCTGCTGGAAATCAAGGAAGTACTGAAGTAAGGGAGGTGACACTCTGAGGCTTGATCATCTGCAGGACTTGGTTAAGGTACTTTGAAAGAAGTAATCTGGTCACAAGGAAGTGCCTTGTTTCCTCTATAAGATCAGGATGGGAATGGGGAAACTGACCAAGTGCTGTTTAATCCCCATATTTCTCTTTAAAGTTTAGGGTTTTTTTCACAGTCTTATAAAGTAAGTGGTCAGGACTTGTAAGGTGGCAGCCAAGGAGGATGTTGGTGGAGTACTGGAAGAGATAAACTATTGGTAGAGGAAACCCAGAGCCGTTGGGACCTGAGGGTTCTAAGCAACTGGGATTTCTCAATCCTTAACCACAGAAATGAGGAAGAGGAAGTAAGAAGGAGATCCTGTTTAGAAGATCTGCCTTATCAGAGTGGAAGAGCTCTTAGGGTGCTCCTTGGACCTATGGGCTTTTTACCCTCTTCCAGGGTAAATGGTCCTGCCTTCCTGACCAGTGCTCTATTCCCAGGCACATTTACTCTCCCATCCTATGCTAATCTCTAAAATGAACAGCCTGGCCTCACTGCATTCTCCCCTCTAGGGCTCTTCCTGTGGGCTAATCTTTAACTCTTTGCTCCTTCTGTAATCCTTCTCTTCCCAAACTTTCTTATGAGTGGCAGGAGTCCTTTTTTCTGGAATTCCTGTGGGAAAAATTTTTTGACGTTCAGTTCAACTACCCTGCTTTTCCACTGACTTTGCAAACTAAGAGCTTGTCTAATCTCCTGGGGAACAGTTCTGTGCTCATATGAGATGACCTTATGAAGACCTGGAGAATGTAGGTATCAGTTTAGTTCAAGGTCTCTGAGTCTTGACTTTTTCTCTTTGCTGCTGATCCAGCCTGCTCTGGTGAGCCCTGGCTGCAAGAGAAGCAGGGAGTTACTGAGGTTTGATGAGTGCAAAGGGAGCTGCCTAGTGACTTGGGCTCAGTAAACTTGTAGGAAGAGCAGCTTGAGTTTTTGCAGGCCAGTTCCTGACGATGTTAAACTCTTGCAGAATGTCTGCTCTCCATCCCTTTGCACACAGAACTTTAACATTTCTGGTTTCTTACTGCCTCTTGGCAGCTCTCCCTTCCAGCCTAACAAATTAATTCTTCCAGTCCTGTTCTTCTTTTCACTGACCTTTTAATCTTTCTCATCTCTTCCTGCAAGCTCCAGCTCTCCACCCAAGTTGCTGTAATTTAAGCGACACTAAAAAAAACCACTCACTGAACTGTGTGGTTTGAATTTTCCTCTGCAACTACTGTTGGCTGCCAGTCCCAACACATGCTGGTACATGTCTGCCATAAGCAGTCAAAACTCATGGTTGGAGAAGGGAACACCAGGTGCTTGTATACAGCCTATAAAGACCAATGCTGTGATTTCAGTTTGGGGTTTTTTTCAGTAACTGATCTTTTATAAGAAAACAAAAAAATTTCATCTTAATCCTCATTTATCCTTTGGGCTCTTATATAGTGCATTTCCTTCAGGAAATTCAAGAAACAGTTGATATGCACCATCTTAACAGTAGGTTATTCACTATTCTGCTGGCAGTAGAAAGTGGAGGTGAGTCTGCTGTGGTGTTGAATAGCTGTTCAGTGAGTGGGGTAGAGGAAAAAACTTGGGGATGTTGTATTGAAGATTCCAGTATCCAGTAGGAGTGACGCAGCATAACTATAAGTTGAACTTGTTTGTGAACTGAGGGAATGTCCACCTGGCAGCCTTTTGAGACAAAATATGAGTGTTGGACATCCTCCTGGATAGACACTCTGAAATTCATAGTTTAAATTCAGACGTTGTGTTTTGCTGGAAGCCGGCTGAGGACAGCTATATGCCTCCAGCATGCTGGGATTTGGGAATGTGTTAAGATATTTTCTTGGTGAGTGGTATACTGGAGTGTGATGCTCAGATCAGCTGATATGCTGCATTTTTTTAGAGTATCTGGTATGCCTGTCCTATATATATATATTTTGTCCTTGTGTGAATGTTCTCAGATGTGACACTTTGTAGCAGTTAAAAGAAGCTATAAGCCATAGGTGTCCCTAGCGTGGGGGCTACAGCCTTGAAAGATACGTACTGTGCTGTTGACTGCAGCCTTATGTGCTGTTTGGGTGGC
Source organism: Pyrocephalus nanus (assembly GCA_038380795.1). Lineage (NCBI taxonomy): Eukaryota > Metazoa > Chordata > Aves > Passeriformes > Tyrannidae > Pyrocephalus > Pyrocephalus nanus. Next base: position 40,309,452 of record CM076265.1, on the reverse strand, counting down.
TCCAGCTGGCAGTTCTCTGATGCAGTGCTTTCCCAGCCTCAGAAGCTTCTTGTTGTCATGGGGTTGGTTTGCATTAGCAGTGTGGGTCTCAGGCGTCTGAGATGGTTGGTAAGGGGATTTCCTTGGTTTCTGCAGATGCTCCAGCATGTGAGGGTCAGTAGTCCCCATATGTCATATTCCTCAGTTTGAGCAGTTTATCTTCTGCTCCTTTTAATGTAAAGTAATTTACAACCCCAGTAACCTTGACAAGTTGCTGGTTCACTTCCTGTTAGGAGGAACGTGAACTCCCCAGTTGAATATTTGTCCCTCCGGTGCCTTGTCTTTCATTAGGCTGTCTCATAGCAGCTGGTGTTCATGTTCTAACCCTCTGCAGTTTTTACAGTGATTTGCATCCTATACACTCGCAGTGCTTTCAGTTACAGCTTGTTCTCATTATCTTTGGGAGGCTCTCCTTCAGCCAGGATTTATTGTGAAGTCTCTGTATTTTTAGGCTGGACTGTGCTGCCTCCGCAGTTAGCTGCAGACATGGAGGGAGGGGAGGGAGTTGTGAGTTCTTCCTCAGTGGTGGGAAGAGCTGGTGATTTCCTGGCAGGCTGAATGTTTTGCACAAGGAATCCTTTCATTATGCTTCCAGGAACAGGGAGGATGCCGGACCAGCTCGTGACTCTGGATATGAAGCATGGTGTTGAAGCAAAGAACTACGAGGAGGTATGTCCCCTGGCTGCCTGCACTGCAGGCTCCCCTTTCCCAGCACTCACGTGATGCCATTTGTAGATCTGGTGCTCATGATGGGAAGCTCTTTTCCCAGTGGTGATGAAAGCCTGTCTGTAGCCTACAATTGCAGTGAAGCTTTGTGTGTCATGGGAGAAAAAAAAAGACAAACATCAACTAGAATTAATTCTGTAGTCTGGGAACTGGAGCCTAATATGTGAATTTCTTTGCTAGCACAGCGTGACCCAGCTTCTGAGCATAGGCATTAGAGGCAACAAGAGACTGAGAGGTGAAGTTTCCCCAGCCCCGGCAGCAGAGGGCATTTTAGGTTAACATCAAATCCTCTTAAAGGTCAAGTTGCTATGTTACTGTTCTTACCTTCCTGACTATAAGATGTACTGGCTCAGTAGGCCTGAAATGGCACTTGTGTGTTTCTAAGAACTGGCAGTGTATCAATATAAAGGTGTTTGGCAGAGTAGTAGCTGCTGTGTAATGGGTATTTGGTTTGAAGGCATGACACTGCAAATAGGCATAAAGCCTAAACATTTACATCTTAGGAGGAGGTAGGTTTCTTAGACTCAAGAGCCAGCTGTGTAGAATAGCAGTTGCTTTGTGGCTGAGACAGTCCTGGCTGGTGTGGGTGCTGAGTTTTGATGGCAGCTACCATGCTTTTGGCTCACTAGAATTTGGGATCAATCAGCCCTCAGTACAGAGCCTGTGCCTAAGACAGTGAGAATTTTTGTCGGAGAAAGATTCCCACAAATGATTGCTGTGTCCACTGTGCACAAGAGCATGGAAGATTCCTTAGGAAGGAGAGTGGATAGTAGAGGAGGCTGTGCATGCTGCTATGGATATTGAACAAATTTCTGAAATGTTTATGATGGTGTTTTTATATCTTTTTGAACTTTGGGCTATCTGGTCCTGTGTTGCTTAAGTCAGTTGAGAGCATGTCCTATGTGGAGAGTAAGAAAGTGCTTGGGGTCAGGCAAGAGCAGAACAATCATTGCTTAAGTCAGTCTGGAGCACATCCTACATGGAGAGTAAAAATGTGCTTGGGTTCAGGGAAGAGTGGAGCAGTCGTTGGGCCAGCTGTCTGTCAACTGAAGGACTGCAACTGTGATGAATCCCTGGGAGCATAACTGGGAGGATTATGTTGGTTACATTTACAGAATCTCTTTAAATACCACCCCACAGTATAGTTTAGAGTTGATTACTATAGTGCTACCTAGAAGACCCATATGCAGAAAGGTTCTCTTATGCCCATGTATCTATGTACTCTCTGGTTATACTGATAAAGCTGTCTTGGAATAAAAGTATGTATCCGTTATGCTCATCAGTGTAGTTAGATTGATGGAAAAGTTCTGTGGACAAATACAGCAGAAGAAGAATTTAGACTTGCAGACCCACATGATACCAAGTGCAGATCTTGGCAGCCCTGGCAAGCATCCTTGACTTGTGAAGACTTCTCATAGTGGCAGGCAGTGTTGAGCAGCATGTATGCAAAGGATTCAAACTGATTTACTGTTTGCACAGCTACTATAGATATTGAACCATGCTGCTTTGCATCCTTTTTTTTTTTTCCATCCTCTCTCTTGCCAGGTTCCTGTAGTATTTGGCTTGACAGGTTGCTGTAAGGCCTCAGAGAGGACTGTTGCTCAGATTTCTCTCCTAGAATTGCAGCCTCTTTGAGCCTTTTGCTTGTGACATTCATCTGCTGTTGGGTACCAGTGACCCATCGTACCCCCGAGTTGTTCTTGCTGAATTGCTGCAAAGAGACTAGATTCAGGGAGTTGAACAAGGGTCACTGATACTGTCCTGCTTGTGCATGGATATATGCAGTGAGAGGAAGGGTGCTGTCCAAGTCTGCCCTAATAAGCTTTCATAGATCCAGATGTTCTTAGAGCAAAGCAGCTGGAATAGTGAGCCGGGTTAGAAAATCTAACTGCAGTGTCATGCCTTAGTTCCCTGGGTTAGGGAGGAAGAACTTTATCCATTCAATAAGTAGAAGTTAAGGTAGGGAAAAGTGGAAAGACTTAAGGGCACTAAGAATGCTTTGTGATCTAGGTTCTTTTCCACACCAGCTACTCCTTGTCAATTCTTGGCTATGGTGTATCTCTTTCTATACTAGGAAGAGAGTTAGACTTCCACAGATCTTTGAATGACCTCTGGAAAAGTTTGTGGGGGTTGTCTTTGCTCTGGTGTAGAATGTACCTTCTAGGATGATGTTGTTCCACCATCATGGGTGCTTGGTGGGCTTTTTACAAAACCCTTTGGGCAGCTTGGCATGTTGACTTCATTAGGGATGAAGGAGGTTCCAGGACTGCCCAAGGAGGTGGTGGTCACCGTCCCTGGAGGTGTTTAGGGAAAGACTGGAAATGGCACTTAGAGCCATGGTCTAGTTGACATAGTAGTGTTGGGTCATAGGTTGAATTCATGACCTCAGAGGCCTTTTCCAATGTAATTGATTCTGGGATTCTGTGATTCAGGATATGTCTGGGAGCACATGCAGGATTAAAAATAGGTATTGAATGTTTGTAGCTACATGTACTAAGAGCAACTGAAGGGATGCAGGGTGGTTTTTCCCAGTGGAATCCTTGTAGCCTTCTGTGAATGAGGAAGTGAGCCCTCAAGGAAGATAGTGGAAGCTAGCTTGTCAGTAGAGCTCCCCAAGTCCTCCTGTGTGTTACAGACCTGCTGCTCTAGCTGTGTCAGCAGAGCCTGGGCCATAGGCATGCATGCAGTGGCACCAGTTTTTCAGCAAAACTGATGGCAGGTATGTGTCCAGGTCACAGGTTTTGTCATTACAGCCTATTGGCTAGAAAGCAGGAGGGGGTCAACCTACTGCTTCCTACCCCTCCTGACAACGCACTTTGAATTGACACTGCTGTGCTGGCAGAACTATAATATACAGCTCACCTCAGCATAAAAATCCCCAGGTGATTGTTTGATGGCTTGCCGCTTGCAAGCATACATACATGTATCACGTGGAGATCCTTCAGTGGAATGGCTGATTAGCTAGCATTGGCCTGGTCACGAGCATCTCTGCAGCTGGGCTCTGACGCCCAGGCAGCTGCCTCTGGAAGTGGTGTTTTGGGGATGCTTGCATGCTGGGTGCTCAGTTGCCTGCCTGTCGGCAGGGTCCTCTGAAGGATGGCATCCTACAGATTATGTCTGAGAAATCCTGTGTGGCTGTGAGACTGGTGGTGAGCTGCAGGTGCTCTGTGTGTTCCGTGCAGGTTTCTGTAGCACATCTTTCCTCTGCTGCATTATTGGGGACACAGCATCTGGCCTTATTGCAGCGGACTGTCATTTGTTGGTAATACTGACAAATTCTATTCAAGATGAAGAGGTACCCAAACCCTACGCTGTAGCAGTGGCAGGAATTGGAATTAGCTTCCTTGTGTCACAGGTTTTACATAACTGCTGTGTCAGTTACAGTCAGGACTGGGGCAGGGACACGTTTACACATTCAACTTAAATAGTTGCTGCTGTGGGCTGGGCTTTCTAACTGAACTTTCCTGTGGATTTTTGTTTTCCGACACCAAGAGTGCTCCCTGCCGGGCGGTGGGTCGGGTGCTGCAGGGGCCGGGCGCTGCCTGGCTCGGCGCGGCTGAGGGAAGCGGGCCGTTCCCGAGGGAGCCGGGCCCGGACAAGGACCGGCAGCGCCACCTGGTGCCCGCGGGGTCCCTGCCAGGGGAATGTGCTGCCCTGGAGGCTCAGCCCGAGGGGTAAAACCCCCGAGCTCTTGAGCGGTATTCAAACCGCTGCTGCTGAAAATCGGGCTGCCCCGGCTTTCTGGGACGTGTGGCAACAGTAAGCAAAGCTAATCTCGGTCCTAATACCCCGTGCGCCTATGGAACAGTATCGTATGCGTATGTAAGTTAGTCACCTGTATCTCAGTCCGTGATTTATATTCACTGGAGGTTTAGTCATGTGGCAAGTTCTTCTACCCACTCCTCAGAAGCCAACTGTGAATAAGCTAACATTAGGCCGAATAAGGAAGAAATGTGCTTGTATGCATGCTGTGCTCCTCCATTGTGTAGGAGGGGTAGTAGGAAAATGTGTTTCAGAGAACAGGTGGGAGAAGTGATAGTGTTTTATGCAATGGTAGTTTCTGGCTTGTAGAGGTATTTCCCGAGGGGAAGGATGCCCCAGATCTGTAGTATGTGGGGAGGAGTGGTTCAAACTGGCAGTAAAAACCCATGTGGGAGCTTTTGGTTTTGGCTCACTGATTTGACTGTTCTGTTTTCTAGATTGCTAAAGTGGAGAAGTTGAAGCCTCTGGAAGTAGAATTGAGGCGCTTGGAAGATCTTTCAGAGTCCATCGTTAATGACTTTGCCTATATGAAGAAGCGAGAAGAGGAGATGAGGGACACGAATGGTGAGAGACTGTGTGCCTCTTCAGAAGGCTGGAGCTCTAAGACCCCTTATTTCTCCTAAATATGTTATTAGGACAGTACTTGGAGATCACATTTATAGTGGTCTCTGCCTGTTCCTAGTAAGGAAAACCCGAAGCAGTCACTGAGTCTTGTGTGTTCTGTCTCCAGAAATCATTTCTTTCTGTCTCCATTTCTAATGTGAATTACTCTATACGATTTAATGTTGCCCATTAGCCACAGCTTCACCTTGTTCCCTCTCATTATCCTTCTCCTCCTTCCCTCTGCTTTATTCTCAAGTACTGCTGGCTCTCGGGTGCCCTTGCCTTCATGCTGTATACTGTCTTTGAAGTTTTGCTTGGGGGAGGAGAAATCCTGGGAACTTTGCCATCTTGGGGCACATCCTGTGATGTCAGACTCCCGTGCAATGGTTTGTTGTCTGTTTCAGAGTCGACAAACACCCGCGTTCTGTACTTCAGCATCTTCTCCATGTGCTGTCTCATTGGACTGGCCACCTGGCAGGTTTTTTACCTGCGTCGCTTCTTCAAGGCCAAGAAGCTGATTGAGTAAAGGAGCAAATCCTCCTCCCCCTCCTCTCAGACCCAGCTGAACACCGCTGGGACCTAGCCATGGCCCCCTGGAGCCATCTCACAGATGATACCCACTGACTGGAGCTTTTCTGGAGGAACTTGGACCCTAAAGGAGGAGGGGAGCGTAAACATTGGAGACAATGGGGGACTTGTGAAATCCTGTTGAATGTTGAGGGTGGGGGAGGTCATGATGGGTTTGGGTATTCCTGGGACAGCGATTAAATAAAAAAAAAAGATATTTCCATGACAGCTGCAGCAAGTTTTTTGCGCTGTCTGTTCTCCTTTTATAATCATGGCTTGATGATGTCTCCCATCTGTCTGTGACTGCAGTGTTACTCAGAGCCACTTGACCCTGCTCTTAAGGTGCCACACAGCTTGCACTGAGCAGAGCGGGGGATTCCCTGTTCTGACCATCTGAGATCTAAGCCTCCTGCAAATGGAGATGAGTGCAAAGCAATAGGATTCATCATTCCAGCAGGGCCTGAGGATAGAGTCATGCATGGTTTGGTCCCTGTCATGGACTTCTGTGTTTCTCCCTGTGGGAGCTGGTGTCTCTGTGCTGACAGGTCAGGGCACTTGAGCATGTGGTGATTCAGCCTGGAGGAGGGGGAGCCTTGGAAGGAGGGCTTGGGAATGTGTTTGAGCTTGGAAAGAAGGCTGTCCAGCCTTGGTCCTGCCCTTGCCCCATGTTGTCTTGGATTTGCCTCTCTTGTTTTGAAATGATGCAGCATCTTTCTTAAAAGCCTTGGTCAGGAACAGCCTTTTGTGCAGACAGGAGGCCTCAGATACAGTCACAGAGCAAATGGAAGCAGGTCATGCTAGGAAACTTGGTCTTACATTGAGCAGGAAATTTCTCATCTGTCCAGGCAGCTGACTGAATCTCATTTTCTGAGACCTCAAAGCAAGGTGAGCTAATGCTCATGTGAAGCATGAGGGCCTGTGCCCTGCATTGAGGTCTGAGGGTACAACAGTGCAGTGCAGGTTAGCAGAGGAGTTGAAAGAATGTGGATGAACTAAAAAAAGTAGTACAGGGTAGGAATAGGCTAATTCTGCATCTGGGGGGAGTCTGAACTGTTCCCTCAACAGAACTGTTATTCTCCTGTGTGGTACTGGACAGCAGGAGCCAGCAGCTTCTCACTGTTTCTCAGCCATCCAGGTGTCATGATGTTAAATAAACTAGGCTGGATAAAAACAGGCAGGTTAACTTCCTGGGCTTAACCTGCTGCAGTTTTTAGGCAATGATAAAAATTCTTGCACCTTCTCTGCATTCCACCAAAGCAAGTGGTTCAGCAGCACAGCATTCTGGTGTCCTCTGTCTAGACAATTCTGGGTAGGGAAGGGGTTGTCATGGCCCTGGGCCCAGCCTAGCATTTTCAAAAAGCCACCGTTTTATAATTTCTGACCTGAGTCTGATCTACTGCTAAGAAGGAAACGGTTGTCCAGGGTGAGGCAATGGGAAAGAGGAGGTAAAGCTGGCCTCCTGTCATCTAAATACGTCAGTACTTTGCCACCTCTTTGCCATTGCCAAGTTACTGGAGTTTAGTTCCACTGGCAAGTGCTTAGATTGCTTTTAATTTGTTTGGTTTTTGATAAAGCCATATTAAGAACCTAAGTCCACTCCTCTGCCCTTGCATCCATTTTATCTTTGTACATTTTTGAAAGCTGTTACAGTGCAGAACAGCAGTGATGCCACAGGACTGAATTACAGAAGTCATTTGAAGGTAGTTTTAGGTCTTACAGTTTGAAGCCTGTAGATCTGTTAAATTTTTGGTTTTGTTTTTATATAACTTGAAAAGAAAGGGGCTTTGCCAGTCTGTTTTGATATCCTCTCCTCATCCTTATCTGAGTACAAAGATACCTTAAAAAGGGTGGCGAGGCCTTAAGTTCCCCAGGTGTCTGTTACACTCTCATCATTCTGGTGTTATGTTTGGCTCTTTCCTGTACTGGCATGGTCACTGGGGAGCAGATGTTGGCAACTGGTGTGGATTTACCTGTGATGACTGGTTGGGGGATTTTTGTCAACTTTCTCAAATAAAATTTCTTTGGGGAAAAACAACCCACCTCACCTTGTCTCTGTGACTCTTGTCCTCTTTGTGCATGTTCCTACAATCTTGTTTCCTGCAAGTTGACCGATTGCAGGAAGCAGCAAGTACATTAACTCCCCACAAGCCTTTGGGTTTCTCTAGCAGTGGTTAGTTTCTAAAGAATTTGAAAATTCCAGACTTGGGAAGCATGCTCAGGCTTTTCTGTGGAGTGGGACCAGCAGAGTAAGTGAGATCTAATACAGGTTACCATTTTTTGCCTTTCTCCCTTCCCCCTTTTAATTGTATTTCTCTGTGTGGAGGAATTTTGAGGCTGATAGTGAACCAGAGCTGGTGCTCTAGAGTACAAGATCCAGTTTTTCACCATCAGCTCCCACATAAATTTTAGTTTATTAAGACAAATGTAAGTACATTACAGCTTCGTACTTAAGAGGAAATTTTAAATTGTTGCAAAGATGAGTTGGTCCTCTGTGAGTGGCAGATACTGAAGAGAGTGGTTAGGTGTTTACTGAACTGCTGTCAGATCTCTGCTGGCCCTGCAAGCCTTTAGTCCTGTAGTAGCCAAGTGAGATATGCCACATAACAGGACTGGGGGCACATAAATACTACATCACTATTTAGTATTATCAGGGAGAATTTCAAGAAGGGAAATTCCCAGATCTCTGGATAAGGTTTAGCCTCTGCAAGTTCTTTCCTTGATGAATATTTGAGCATGTGAAATCGTACAGCTGTTCTTGTGTGGTAGGTTGGCAGTGGGTCCGGGCTGTTTTACAGCACTGTGGATGCAGAGCTGGTGTCTTCATTCCTTTTCACTTCTGGGAAATGGGCTAAAGTTGAGCTGTTGCAGATACTTGAGTCTGAGCCCATCTTGGTGTGTGTGACAGATGCATCACTGGTAGGTCTATAATTGCCTGTAGCAAACTGCATCAGATGTTCCAGCCTCTTCCACCCACTTGTCAATGTGACTAACGATTTAATTATCATGGTACTTAACACAGCACGTGAGCATTCCTAAGTAAGGTATATCTTCGTGTATTCCCCCTCCTGCTCTGCCAGCGTAGGCTGCACCCTGCACATAGTGCCCGCCGCAGCTGCTGTTTGTGTGGATGTGTGAGGGAATGAGCATTTTACACATTATTGCTCATTTTTTACAAGCTGCTCAGGTATGTGAGAAGTAACCCAAGCGAACAACATCTGTGTAGCACATCAGAGACATTTGACTCAACCTAGTTTGGCAACTGGTTGTCAAGATCATGAGGGGATTCCCACCTGTACATTTCACAGGGTCTGTCCTGTGGCACAGGTTTGGGAAAGTAGTGTGCCCTCTTTACGCCCTCCAGTTCATGTGATACATTTCTCTCATTTCTTTAGTTCTGTCCCTCTTGCTGTACTTGTCTTTCAGATGCCTGAGATGGCCATGCCTTTAGCGAACAAAGTCTTTGGGAAATGAACTTCCCTTCTATTGAAGGTGGCTTGCTGGGAAAGAGAGACCACAAACCTGAAATGGATAAATCTCTCAGAGGGTAAAAAAGGTGGTTCTGGTGAAGGCTGCAGGAGTTCAGCATTGATAGTTTTTTTTCTGCTGCCCCCTCTTCAAATGAAAATTTTGTCAGGCTTGTGCTTTTTCTCTTGTTCCTCCCCCAAATCGTCAGTGGTGGCGGTATGGAGGGTCTGGCAAGCCAGAGGCAGGTCACCTTTCTCTGAGGAGGGTGAAAGGAGAAAAGCATTTAGAAAAACTGCCTTTTAGCTTTTTTTGGACCTTTTTGTACACCTGCAACAGGTGAGCCCAAGCTTTTCCTGCAGCACTAAAACACTTGTATTTGCCCAGCAGTGTTTGTAGGAAGCCTGTTTTGCTTTGCACTGAAAGCCTATTGCACTGGCAGGAGCTAGGAGTTTCTCTATTTCAGCTGAAGCTGAAGTGACTTAAACTTTCTGCAAAATGGTAGTAACAGATTCCTGATGCTCCTTCTGTTGCCAGAGGTCCATGTGGTTTATCACCTTAAACTCAATGCATTAGCTTCTACATGTCCAGCTCACTGACACAGCCTTAATTTCTTCCCATAGCTGGTGCTCCCAAGGTACCTTTCTCCTGAGCTTTTAAATCAGTTGCATTACGTGATCGTTGTATAAACTGCACCAAAATGTTGTGTTAGAATTTCAATTATATGAACTTGTTTTTTCTTGGTTATTTGGTGGATGCTGTTCCTGCAGCTGCCATATAGATGAGGAAAGCTGAGGGGAGAGTGTGCTTGTGTTTTCCAGCTATGGCAGCTCTGGTCTGATCTGCTGCAGAGTTTTACCCTCTAGCGTTTTCTCATCCATACCAGCTGCTCAGGCTTTTATTTCCCCTAAATATACTTTGTTTAGAGATCTTTGAAGTAAGGTAGATGCTTGCTATGATTTGGTTTAAATGACAGTTTTCCTACCCTTACCTAAATTCATCCCTCAGTACTGATTTTGCAGGAGGCAGAATGGCACATTGCCTCTCAGGAGTCTGATTTATTTAAATGCTTGATTAAAAAACAAGTTTAAAGTCGGGTATGTATTCTTCACTCATATTCCAGTAAACCTGAGTGGGCAGTGGCTGCTACTTCCCCTAGGGGCATCTTGCTTTGAGAATTACTGCCTGCTTTTTAAAGCTTAGTAAAGACAATGCTGTAGGGCAGCTAAACCTGGTTGTGTACTGTGAGCATTTTATAGAAGAATTTGTATGATACTATAGTTAATAATGGATAAGATAGCTCTATTGTTCAAATAGGAAAAATAAGGATTGACTTTTTCAATTAGTATTCTGATTTTGTACAGCTGTTCCAAATTCCTTAGTCCCATTTTCATGAGATTTTGTCACCTGGATTTTTTTTTTTAATTATTACTGTTTGCCAGATGACATTTTGCCATGTACTCTCCTTGAAATGCAGGGAGTGAATGTTCCTTAGCAGAACACATCTGAGCTTTTTTCATCCATTTCTGCAAGCTCCTTTATTATAAAACTTTATTATATACAAAGACCTGCTGTCTTTGCTGCTTGTAAAGACATCATCTTTGTATGGAAATAGTCACAATGCACAGCAAATAAATGTTGATGTATAAGTTACTTGCTTACAAATAGGTGCATATAATGCTGAGCAGCTCTTTAACCCTCACCACATGCAAAGAGCCCTGCTGCTTCTTTCGTGCTCTGAGCATCTTCCTGAGGTAGTGAGATAAGAACAGGGCCTTGTTGTACTGGTTTCAGGGATTTGTGCTTTAGCTCCTGATGTCTCCTGTAAGTGCTGATCATCTGTCTTGAAGTAAATGTTCTCCATCATTCAACTTCACTTTCCCACCTATGGTTGTGACTGGTGAACTTTGAAAGCAAAACATTGAAATGATGATGGTGTGCATAATCTATGAAGAAAATAAATCGCTTTTCTGAGATTAAGGTTGCTAATACTTCTTTATTACAGAGAAGTTATTACAGCTCCAAATCTAAAATATTTATGAAGCTTTTAGTTTATTTCTTGGTCAGAGGGAGAATCCATGGACCGTGAGTGGCACCACTGCATTTTATTAATGGTGTGAAATGTGTACCCACTGCAGGTGCCCTCACTTCTCCAGTAGATCTTTGTCCACGGGATACAGTCGTGGTGCTTATCCGTGTGTGTGTTCTCCCTTGTGCCAGTTATTTTTCAGTAATGTATATTACGTGTAGCACAGTTGAGCAGACAGAAAAAGTAACATCTGTACAATAAGAAACAGTGATTATGTTTTTTACATAAATCAGTTACTTCAGACAGCTTTTCATTACTAAAAGCTTCGTAAGCAAATAAGTACGAACACCCGGCTCCCAGGGCAGCGGAGCCGCCTCCAGCCGCCGCTCCGAGCGCTCCGGGCCCGCGGCGGGCGGGGCGGGGGCCGGGCCGGGCCGGGCCCGGCGGGGCGGGAGCGCGGAGGTCGCGGGGCCGCGGGAAGCGGTTCCGGGTCGGCGTCGGGAGCCGACATGGAGCCCGCGGGGCCGGAGGGGCCGCGCTGAGGGAGCGCCGGGCCGAGCGGGGCCGCCGTCGCCATGTCGCTGGGCGAGTACGAGCGGCACTGCGACTCCATCAGCTCCGACTTCGGCAGCGAGTCCTCGGGCAGGGGCGGCTCCCGCGGCGGCGGCGGCTTGCCCGGCGAGCAGGAGGAGCTGCACTACATCCCCATCCGCACCCTGGGCCGCGGCGCCTTCGGCGAGGCCACCCTGTACCGCCGCACCGAGGTAGGTGGGCTGTCCCGGCGGCGGGAGAGGGGCCTCGCCCCGCCGTTCCCGCGAAGGGGCCCGGGGCTGCTCCGAGGGGGCCGGGGCCGCTGTCAGGGCGAGCGGGGCGATCTCCAGAGGCCGGTGCTTGGAGGCCGCGGTGCCCGAGGAGCCGCCGCGGGGCTCGGCCCTTGGGTGACCGACAGCCCCCTGGGTGACACCGACAGCCCCCTGGGGTGACCGGCAGCCTCACGGTGACAGCCCCCGGCACCGCTCTGGGAACAGCCCGGGTGCGAGCACTGTCAGTCTCTCGGTCCCCTGAAGTTTCACAGGGAGATGTGGAGACTCTTCTGATGCTAATAGACTCCTCATTTTTCTGTGTTTTGTTCCAGTCACAGAAGACGTGGGGGCATCTCATACAGGTAACTCTCCCACGTGCTCGGTGTTTCAGCATAATCAGGGGAGACGGCTGAAAAGCTAGTCCTCCTGTTGCTCCCAAGTGGCTTAATCCCATCCAGTTTCAATTGTAGTTGTGTTTTTTAGCAGCTGTCAAAGAAAAGTGCTTGACTTAGTTGCCAAGAGACATCAGGCCATCCTGAGATGTCATGGCTTGGGCAGTTCTAAGTGAAAGCTGTTCACTTAACAGATCACTCATGGCATGGCTGACAACATGAGTGGGCCTAACAAGGGCAAACGAAATTTATTCTTGTTTCCTTGTTGGTTTTTTTGCTTTAGGCTTTTTTTTCTGAGTATTTTTGACAGCTTATGGTCTTGTACAATATCCTGCAGTTATAGGGTTGGAAATGCACTGTTCTCCCTTTATTGAACTGGAGTATGTTTAGTTTTTATTGAAATAGAACAAACTGTGTGTCTTTCCCTCGGTTTGGTGTTTTGTTTTTGTTTTTTTTTCCCGAAATGAGTGTTGGCCAGCTAGAAAGATGGGTTCAGGCCATTGCTATTTCTAAGGACAAACAGCAAACCTCAAAACTTATGTTGAGAAGAATATTTGTCTGAAATCTGTAAGAGACAAGAAAGTTTTTTACCTTCCCTGAAATTTTAATTTCCTGCTAGGAAGGCACATACTATTGTCTTCAGAGCAATGTGTTTTTAATTAAAAGATGTTTTTGTGTTTCAGGATGACTCACTTGTAGTGTGGAAAGAAGTGGACCTGACCCGGCTGTCAGAAAAGGAGCGTCGTGATGCTTTGAACGAAATTGTTATCCTTGCCCTGTTGCAGCATGAGAACATCATCGCATACTACAATCACTTCATGGATAACACCACGCTGCTCATTGAGCTGGAGTACTGTAATGGTGAGATCCCTGCTCCCATTTACAAAGAGGCACCTACCACGTTTCTGGGTCACCTTCCTGCAGAACCTGCAGGGAGTATCTCTGGGGGTATCCTCTGGGGAGCAGAGGAGTGGAGGTGAATTCTGCTGCATACCTCCTTAAGAAGAGATTGAGAACCCTTCTGATTTGTGTCTCAGGTGCCAAAAGAAGAAATCCAATAGTTAGTGCAGCCAGTTCAGGCAGTAGATGATTTCCTGAGTATTCTGAATGGCTGGTGCAGTGGAAGAAGTGGGATATTGATAATGTACACTTTTGGTGCACCTTGCTGTGTTCTTTAAGGTGGGCAGTGGGAAAAGACTATGGGAATATTTAAGCCTCTCTGTCAGTACAGAGCAGAGCTGTTTTTTTTTCAGTAGTATCACTTAAATAGGTTTATAATTTGGCAATTATAAATCAAGGCTTAAAAATCTCCTGTCACACTGCAATCAGGACTTCTTCCTGTCTTTCAGTGTCTACATTTAGTATTAAAACAAAACAAAACAAAAAAACAACAATAAACTGGGTCCTTCTGGTGGCGGAGAAAATTTTAAAATTCCATCCAAAAGCAGTTCAAATGGTGGTGTTTGAAGTTTGCAGGGGAAACAGTCCCAGTTGGGAGGGAGTGATAGAGAGATTTGATATGAGGTTCTGACTTGCAGCTGCTGTTAAGGCAGAAGGAAGAGGAGGTCATATACAGGTAATACTGCTGGAACAGAATTCCTGTCTAGAACTGCAGTGTGGTTCCTATTTGGATGAGTAAGACAGCTCTCCTAGCTAAGTGTCTGGTGTATGTATAGGGCTTGCATTGTTTTGGCTCATCAGCAGAAACTGTTTTTGCCGGAAAAGTCTATCATCTTGTTGTTATTGCCTTAGATTGTTTTCTCTGGAACAGGCTGGGGAGCACAAGAGTTGTGCAAAGTCTTTTTGAAGGGTGCCAAGCACCCTGGATGGCAGGTTGGCTAAAGCTAGTTTTGCTTCTCTGCTTTTTGTTCTTATGCAGGGTGGAGTCCAGTGCAAGAGTAGGGGAATGTTAGCTCTTTGAGTCACCTTTTATTTTAGGGGTACTCTTTCTGTGTGAGTTAACTTACCTCCCCTGAAAAGACTGCATGCTTGGGGCAATTATAAATTGTTGGAGGGCCCAACTACTGTTGGAGGGCCTGCCTAGCACTGTCTGTGCACATTTTTGTTAATGCTCTAAGCTGTTTTACTTCAGGGTGATAACCAAGAGACGAGTATACAACCTGTGTTGCCTGAATATGTCTGATGGTATTGAGCAAGGGACATGAGAAAAGAGGGAATCTTAGTTGGACTTATGTGTAGTGGTTTTGCCAATACATTAATAGTTGTCTCCATGATTTTTTTTCACACTGTACAAGCCCAAGATAATTTGTGAGTAATTTTTCAAGTAAGGCTGAACTAGTCACTGTCAGACACTTCTCAGAATCCAAAGGTTTTACTGTTTAACTGGCACATCTCTTCTGAAGATCTAGAAAAGAGTTTCAAATTTGTGTAAGTGTTGCCCCCATTTTACAGAGCAGGAAGCCAAGTTATTGATTTATTTGCCTTTAGTTCCATGTGTATCATGGTTCATAAGACTTGGATTTACCATGGGACAACATCAGCGAATACATCTGAAATAGTTTTGGGAAGAAATATCCTATAAAATACATTTATCGAAGACAGAACAACCTATGTCAGAACGTTAGATGTGATTAGATGAAACAAATAGTGAATTAATTTGATTTTTGTATCTATGTATTGATTATATGAGTCAGGAGCTAACTTGTCTCCTTGTGTAGGATTTTGGCAATGTAGTACCTATCACGCTGCTCTTTGGTTCAGAAAAGCTGCAAAAAAAAAGGGAAAAATGAGAGACGAGGAACAGAATTGACTAAAAGCCCGCATAGTCTGAATCACTAGGAAAGAGGTTCATAAGAAGAGGCAGACACGAATATTTTGGTTTAATTGTGAATGTGAAGGATGATTTCTAGAGAGTTTGCAAATGTGAACATAGGGCAGAAAAAAGAAATGTTGAGAAGTTATAGCAAAGCTGAATGAGAAGAAATTAAGTGAAGGGAATCTTAATTAGCAACATTTTCCTAACATGGAAGTCTGAAATAAGTTCCTCAAGGAGGCAGAGGAGCCATTGTGACCTGCTTTGGCTGTGTACCACTTGACAGGCCCATGGAAATCATACATCCAAAAGCTATCTTGCACCATACTTGTGGGAATGGGAAAGGTCCTGGTAATCTGTTATTGTTAGGACATAATATATGATAATTGGGTATTGGAACAGCAACAGGATGTGATCAGAGATTTGGGATTTACTGATTGGACGTTGAGTTGACAGTCACACTACCTGCAGCCCTCAGCATTGTTTCTTTTAGCTGTGCTTGATTTTCAGTCTGCTGTCTTGAAATTATGAGGTGCCCTGAAGATTCTTTGGTGGCGCTGCTGTTGTCAGTGCTTTGTGAATTCTACATCCATGTATTTGGCAGGGCAGATGAACGAGGGGTAGGTCAGAGCTGGACAGTAAGTTGGGAAAGGCAGTAAATTGTGCTTTCAGGGACTACTCTGACCTTAAAATTGCTTTATTTCTCTTTTTAAATTTATTTGTATATAACGCTGAGCAGGACAATCTCACATGATTTGATGTACAGGTTATACATGTTTACATACTCCAAGAAACACAGGTAAAAAAGTAGGGACTGCCTAGCTTACTGATTTGCTTTCTGGAGAGTATTAATTGGTGATGTTAAAGAATCATCTCTGCTTAAGCCTAAATATGCCAGTGAAGTTCTTAGATGGAAGAACTTAATTTTGTGAGTGCCAGTCCAGTTTAAATCAAGATTGCTCAGAGAGAGCTGTAGTGGTTGATCAGATTTCTTAGGGGATTTGAGTATTCCCAGCAGCACTTGAGCAAAGTAACTGCTGCAATTAACCTCTCTATCTTTTTCATTAACTTGTAATTGCAGGGGGGAACCTCTACGATAAGATTCTGCGACAGAAAGACAAGTTATTTGAAGAAGAGGTAATTTGGACTGGTTTGAGGGAGCAGTGGGGCTGACCTAATGTTCTGGGCATCTGTCTGGTTATTTGACTATTTCAACAGATTGCTGGTAGGGAATTTCTGTGTTTATCTGGGGGCTGGCATCCTTCTGCTCATGTTCAATATTGCAAGCATTTATGGACTATCCAAAACTTCTTGTTTTCCTTTCTTACTGTCTAAGCTGTTTATACTTCCAAGAAGGAATAATGAAAGAGAGCAGGCTTTTCATCACCTTATCATCTTGGCAAGCATTTAATTTTAAAACATCTTTCTGTGTTTCTTCCTAGTTGGTACTTGATTTCTCTGCCTTCTTAACCATTTTGTAGTTTTTTTCCAAGTAATTTCCTTGAATCTTTCTTGTTCTTTTCTTTTTATTTTTTTTAAGCTTGCTTTTTTGCTGTCTGCTTTCATCGCATGCTGAGCTGATGGATGATTACACTTACTTGTTTTATATAGTGACTTTTAAGGCTTTCTGGCTCGTGGACAGTATTAAATGGTCACAATTCAGATTTCAGAGAGCACAACTGTAGATGTTTCCCATGTGGTCATTAGTTGCCATTTCCAAGTCTTTTCATTTATTGAATTCTGTGACACTTGTCAGACACTATGAATTGCAGTAGAACAACTGACCTTTTGGAATATCTTTTCAGAGATTTCCAAAACAGGAAATTCTAAATTTTTGTACTCCTGAAAGGGCATCTAAATAGTATGACCAGACCCTATTGCTGTGCCTCAGTGTGACAGGTGTGACAGGGACATGCGAGGTTTTGTGGTGGGTTTTTGTGGGTTTTTTTTTTTTTTTTTTTTTTGAGCCTCACGTAATGCTTATATTTCCACCTGTGCAGATGGTGGTTTGGTATCTCTTTCAAATTGCATCAGCTGTGAGCTGCATTCATCGAGCAGGAATTCTTCACAGGTAAGTGTGGCAGGCAACAAAAGTGTAATTCATCGTTGTGAGTGAAGAACTCCTTCGCTTCTGTGTTTAAAGCAACCACTGAGTTTCTCTCCAAATTGCAGTTGGACTGCTTAGATGTTAAGTATCACTTCTGTAAAGGAATTTTATTGGGCTATAAACTGTCTTGTGATAAATGTGCAGGAAATCTTGTATTTAAAAATGGAGTTGCAGCTTTGTGAATGAAGAGTTTATCCATATAAGAAGGAAGTAAATTTGCCCTTTATTGCTATAGCACATAAATGATGTTTGCTAAAATGGGTAGGAAGGGCAGTTACCACAGGCCAAAGGTACTTCCTACCTGCTTCACAATTAGCAGCTTCAAGCCAATATGTACATCCTTCTGTAATTCCTGGAGGATAACAGTGATGAAAACTTTGCATTACTGCATTGCTGTAATATAACCCGTACAAAGATTTGTCCTGCATTTGGCTGAATCTTATTTCTTTGGCGTGTTATAGTTGTACAGTCTGTTAGCTGGTAAGGGTAATTTTGTTGACAGTGACTCTTGAGATTTTAATGTGTAGCTAATTACCTTTTTTGTTGCCTTTTGTATTTGGTAGCAGTAAACTTCATGGCTTATGTGTGCTTTGAGGAGGCTGTGATGTCGTGGGCAGTACTACAGAGGTAGACAGGCACTTCCAGCACAATTGGATTGTGTGCTGCACTAAGTTACGGGCATAGCTGTGTGAAGATGTTTTCTGTAGGATAGCATCCTGGCTGCTGCCATTCTTAATCTTTGCTAATTGGCAAGTCTTGCCGGTGAAGGGTTGGTACCCTATACTCAGCAAAGTAGCACCTGAGTTTTTGACCTGAAGCAGATGTTATGTCTGTTCTGCTTTGCAGTGATTTCCTGGTTACCACCTTTGGACATGTGTGGCCCCAAATCCTTCCATAATAAGGAATTGAGCAGTTACTTAAATGTTTGCAGTGATTTCCTTCTGCTGCAGACATTGTCAGAGTAGCCCAGTACTTTGTGATGCCCCAGGTGGATGAATGCAAAGTGCTGCGTTACTTGATGTTTTCCTGATTTACGCTGGGAAGTTGCTGATGGTACTTTAGGAAAAGAAGGTGTTATGAACTGTTGGCCATGGGAAGCATGTCATACAGTGAGGGCTTCCTCTCCATTGACAGCCTCTTATATTAATCTATGAAACTACATAGAGATTATTCTGTTAGGGAGAAAGTGTTTTCAATGAATTTTGGAGTTCATCATTTTTGTGGACAGCAGCCTTTTGGTCTTCTGGGCACAGTATGTCATAGAATCTTGGAATCATTAAGGTTGGACCTCAAAAGATCATTGAGTCCAACCTTTGACTGAAAAGCACCGTATCAACTAAACCACATCACTAAGTGCCATGGCCAGTTGTTTCTTGAACACTTCCAGGGATGGTGACTCCACTACTTGCCTGGACAGCCCATTCCAATGCTTAATAACCCTTTCAATGAAGAAATTCTTCCTGATATCCAACCTTAACTTTGTCTGGTTTAACTTGAGGCCATTTCCTCTTGTCCTGTCACTAATTTCCTGTGAGAAGAGGTCAACCCCCACCTCTCTACAACCTCCTTCCAGGTAGTTGTAGAGAGCGATAAGGTTTCCCCTGAGCCTCCTCCAGGGTAAACAACCCCAGCTCCCTCAGCTGCTTCTCATCAGACTTACTCCCCAGAGCCTTCACCAGCTTTGTAGCCCTTCTCTGGACATGGTCCAGCATTGAGGTCAATGTCTTTCTTATACTGAGGGGCCCAAAACTGGACACGGGACTCGAGGTGTGGCCTCACCAGTGCCAAGTACAGGGGGACAATCATTTCCGTGGTCCTTCTGGCCATGCTATTTTTGATACAGGCCAGGATGCCATTGGCCTTGGCCACCTTAGCACACTTAACTCATGTCAGCATCTGCCAACCAGGTCCTTTTCCACTGGGCAGTTTTCCAACCACTCTTCCCCCCCGCCTGGAGCACCGCATGGGATTGTTGTAACCAAAGTGCATGACCTGCCACTTCACCTCATTGAACCTCATACCACTGGCCTCAGCCCGTGGATCCAGCCTGTCCAGATCTTCCTTGCAGAGTCTCTCCTACCCTCCAGCAGATCAGCATTCCCACCCAACTTGAAGTTGTCTGCAAACTGACTGAGGGTACATTCAATTCCCTCATCCAGATCACTGATAAATATATTAAACAGGACTAGCTGAAATGGTGAGCCCTGGGGAACCCCACTAGTGACTGGATGTGGCACCATTCACCAGCCACCGCATCTCCCACTAGCCCTTCTCTGTTTGGAAACAGGAGGCACTGGTAGGCTTGCTTACCAGTTGTGTCAGGAAGTTATCTTCCACACATTCCAGGAACCTCCTGGACTGCCTCCTCTCTGCTGTGTTGAGTTTCCAGCAGACAATCCAGCAGGTTAAAGTCTCCCACAAAAATTAGCAACTGCGATGTCGGCCAGCATCTTATAGAACATTTCACTTGCCTCTTCATCCTGGTTGGGTGATCTGTAATAGACTCCCACCAGAATGTCTGTCTTGTTGGCCTTCCCTCTGATTCTCACCAATAGGTAGTCAACCTTATCATCACTGTCCTTCAGCTCTATACAGTCAAAACACTCCCAAATATACAGAGCCACCTCAACACCACACCTCTCTTTCCTTTCCTCTCCCTTATGAAGAGCTTATAACCATCCACTGCAGCACTTCTGTCATGCAACCACATTTCCATGATGGCAATTATGTCATAGCTTTCCTGCTGCACAATGGCTTCCAGCTCCTCCAGTTTGTTGTCCATTCTGTGTGGATTGGTGTAGATGCACTTCAGCTGGACTATCCATTTCATCCCCAACACTGGCGTGCCCCCAGGCTCATCTCTAGCAGGCCTGATCTTAGCCCCTGCCCCCTTCAAACCTAGTTTAAAGCCTTCTCAGTCAGCCCTCCAACTCATGGGCTAGAATCGTATGTCATATTATAAAAAGCTGTTCTTGAGGGGTTATGCTTAAGTTCAAGAGTGGCATCTGTTTCACACCCTCCATGTGTGTGTTTATATTTGCATACATACCTAGTCATACTTACATTTATGTTTTTAGTGAGCTCAGCGACTCCTGGCTTGGATCTATTTATAAAACCAGGAAAAATAAGACCTGCTCCATGACCTTCATGAGAGGGAGGAAAGAACTATCTTTGATCTGTGGCCTTTACATAGGTTCTGAAGACTGAGCTTTTTAAACTGTGTTGTATTTGTGTGTGGAATGTGATAAAACCTGTATAACTGCAGTTACTGCCTTGGTATTTGAGGTAAAATTGCCTTTGGAGAACGCTGTGTATGTGAGCGAGAGTGCTGGCAGATTAGCAAGTACCTCATTTGGGGGGAAAGGTACAGTAATTTGTGGAAGACTGAAATCTGGAAATATATTTAAGTGTTTGCATTTCTTTTTCTACTTTCAGAGATATAAAGACTTTAAATATCTTTCTAACCAAGGCAAACCTGATTAAATTGGGAGACTATGGGTTGGCAAAGAAGCTGAACTCTGAGTACTCTATGGCTGAGACTGTGAGTATCTGCCTTCTTCACAACACAAACTGAGTTTTGGGGTTTTTTTCACCTCTGCATGCCTTGCAGAAGACCAGGGATGCTGTGCATTCTTGCTGCTTGCTTTCTTTTAGTTTCATTTCCCTCTCCCCTCAATTTTCCTCAATATTATAGAATCATAGAATTGTTAAGGTTGGAAAAGACATCTAAGGTCAGTTAGTCCAACTGTTAACCCAGCACTGCCACGTTCACCACTAAACCGTGTCCCCAAGTTCTGCATCCACACATTTTTTTTTAATACTTCCAGGGACAGTGACTCAACTGCTTTCTTGGGTGTCTTGTTCCAATGCCTGACCACCCTTGCAGTGAAAAAATTTTTCCTAGTATCTTATCTACACCTCCCCTGGCACAACTTGAGGCCATTTCTTCTTGTTCTGTCACTTATTACCTGGGAGAAGAGACTGACCCCCGCCTTGCTACAACTTCACTTCCTAACTTTATCTCACTAACATTGGCATATTTGCTGATGTGTTGCAGCCTGCAGTTACCCTTGCTCCCAGGTTACATACAGAGACAGCAGTGTAGTCACATCAGAACAGTGCACTCCCTCTGGGCTAGCTAAGGCCAGCTCAACAAATAAAATTAGTTTTGTCATGCTGCTGGGCTAACAG
Organism: Pyrocephalus nanus; assembly: GCA_038380795.1. Classification (NCBI taxonomy): domain Eukaryota; kingdom Metazoa; phylum Chordata; class Aves; order Passeriformes; family Tyrannidae; genus Pyrocephalus; species Pyrocephalus nanus. Next base: position 40,287,998 of record CM076265.1, on the reverse strand, counting down.
GTAAATTTTGCCTCAAGTGGATCTGAAATAACTTGGATGTGCGTGCCTGACGTTGCCCTGTTTCATAGGCACATCTCCTATCTCCTTAATATTCAGTCTCTGAACTGAATTGCAAAGAAGCAAGAAAGGCACTTACAGTGCTTGTTATGGTAACCAGGTGTATGGTTTATTGGTAATGCTGCTGGAGGGGGGCAAAGCTTTGTAGGAGAGATTAATTCTACCAGAAGGCTGTCAAGCTTTTCTTTGTTCCAGACCCTGCCAGAAAGCATTTTCACAGCCAGAGCTACGAGACAGGGTAAGCTGTATTGCAGGCACCTGAAAGGCTCAGCTTGGATTTCCCAGCTCCATTAATTTCTGTGGTGAGCATTAGGCTTGGAAAGGGAGACACTGTCTGGAGCTCCTATCTGCTTAAGACCTTTGTTATAGTTTGGGACACAAGCCAACTCACACTTCCCCTTACCAAGCTGTATTATTAGATTTAATGCCAGGTGTTGGTGTTCTGCTAGGATGTGTAGTTAAATACTTGCCAATCCTCCTCCAGAACATGAGCACTATTGTGCAGTTGCACAGTAAGTGGTAATTCAAGGCTCCTGCATAAAGCCATCGCTGAGCTGCACTGCAGCAAAACCACTTCTGTTTCATCGCACTTTTCATGGCCTTCTAGCTTTCAGAAAAAAATGTGGTCTGTGCTGTGAATTTTAGGGTTTGTTTTTGCTTGTGTTGGCTGTGATCATCTACACCTACACCCATGAGCATTTTTCTTTCCTTTTTCGCATATGAAAAATTTTGAACTATGCACCTTCAGCTGGATTTCATTCTGTATATGTTGGCTGTATTCTGGGCTAGTTGTTCAGTTGGTGAATCTAATGACCAGTGGCAGGCTGGAAGTCATTTTTAAGAAATAAGTGCAAAACATGTTGTCACTATTTGTAATTGTAACAGTAAAATTGTGATTTTGTAGAATGTTTACATCTTGCTTACTAAACGCTGATTTCGTAACTCATCATTCTTTCTCCCATTTAGCAAGAAAGATAGAGAAAATATGTCTGTGTCTTACAGAAAGCTTAGATTATCCTTGGCTTAGAAAGGGTTTGGGTGCAGTATCCTAGTTCTCTATGTGATACTCCAGCTATCTGGGCTTCTAGACCTTCCTGTGGCTGGGACTCACAGAGCTCTGTAGCTGCCACACTCTAACAGGAAATGGAAGGGAGATGGCAGATTCTGAAAGTGCCCATTAGGTAAACAGTGTACTGCAGAGGCTTTGTAGTCCTTGGAGCTTTGCTGAGAGAGTTGAAAAAAGGGCATCTATAAATATTTCCCCTTTTTCTAAATCGTGTCTTCCTCATTTTGTTTTTCTGTCTAGTTCCTTGCTAAGGATTGAGTTCCATTCATCTGGAAGCTTCATTCTTACATATTTACCATGTTTGTTCTGTGTCTCCTTGTGACTTTGAGCTATGCCACTATTTCTGCAGTACCTGGGAGGCTTTCTGTATTTAGGTGCTGGGTTTTGGATTTTGTGTGTTGGGGGTGTTTGTTTTACACCAATTGTTCAGGAATGATCACTGAAGCCTTTCAGGTGAGACTCAACCCAGCTTTCTACGTACTGACCCAAAAATAACCCTTCTGAGACAGATAACCTTGGTCCTGGCAGTGTCTTCTGATCAGACAGAGTGGCTTCATAACCATAGGCTGGCATCTGTATTTGAAAGCTTTTCTGGATACCTTTTCCTTCAACCTCTCGTGAGAGTTTCCATATGCCTGGTCAGTACGTAAGACCCTGATTACTTCTGAATGTAGTATATTTAAGAGAGGGGCAAGTCCTTGCTGTGTTCTCATGACTACTCTGTTGAGAAATATGTACCACACCAGGATCTGAGCAGAGAGGTGTCTCGGATCTTTTAAGAAATTCAGGAACAGGCTTGTGGATAAGAAGGGAAGAAGTGGGCTTGTTCCCACCCCTCTAGATGTTGGTGGGGTGTGTCACTTCAGTGCTGTGTCAGAGCAGTGTCTAGCTCAGATGCTTATGGTCCTGTGTGAACGTGATGGATACAGAGCTCCTGAATTGAAGGCTGCTGGGTCATTTCTGATTTTTAAATATTATTTTTCCTAGCTGGTGGGAACTCCATATTACATGTCCCCGGAACTCTGCCAGGGTGTGAAATACAACTTCAAATCAGATATTTGGGCTGTGGGCTGTGTCATCTTTGAGCTGCTTACTCTGAAGAGGACCTTTGATGCCACTGTAAGTCTGCCAACCAGGATGGATTAAGTGACCTTATTTTTTATCATCCTAAGATTCACACTTGGCTCATAGCTTTCTTAAGTCATGTTTTTCTTTCATTGTTGCTTCAATCTGCTGATTAAGAAAACAGTGGCCTGAGAGCTATAGCCAGAGAAAATGCCTGCATGATTTGCCTTCATGCAGATCACCTTTCTGCCTTCTTGCAGAAGCCTCTCTGGCTTCTGCCAAACCCATCCTTGTCTGCAGCCCAGGTTTACCAGATGCAGAATACAAAAAGTGCTAATTTGTATCGTGGCTGTGCATGAAATATCTTTTTGACTACAAGGAGAAAGTTTGTGATTGTAGTCTTCTTGCTTTTTCTACATTACTAGTTGTGAATTTTCTTTGTAGCATTCTGTAGCAAAAAGTTCCACTCTTCAGATTTTATAGGATCTAATCCTGTTACTCTTCTCAAAGCTTGGTTGCAAGAAATGTCTGGTCAAGCTGGCATGAGGAGGGTGAAAGGGAGCACTGCTGGCTGACATACGTGATTTGCCAGCTTGTGACACGAAATGGAAAAGCTGATAGTTGCCATAATGCAAGATTTTGTAACCCTGAAAGACATGATGTGAAAATACCATCCTTCCCTGACTTTTTCTCAATATGCTGCATAGGAGATTCCATGCAGGGAGAAGCCTATCCTCCCTGCAGTGTTGGAGAATTTGGTGGGAAGCTGGATCTTGCTGCCAGGTCCTGGTTATCAGAGGTACCATTTCTGCAGGAATTATTAGGTTTCTGGAGAACCTGCTAGGCAGGGAAGAAGAGAGATGTGTCCTGGTCAGAGATGGAGGATGAAAATAATGGTGGTCTATAGCATCTCTCCCCATTGGACACATTGTCCAGTTCAGTTTCCTTACGGCTGCTTTATGGCTTCTGCCTAGAATCCTCTGAACCTTTGTGTGAAGATTGTACAGGGAAATCGCGCCATGGAAGTTGATTCCACTGTCTACTCTCGGGAACTGATCCAGATGGTGAATTCCTGCCTTGATCAGGTTGGTGAAATACTTTTTAATTTTCAGACACCCCTTCTCAGCTGCCTCAGCCTTGGAATTCAGGGGTGAAGGGGAACGACATGCCTGTTTCAGCATGTGGGTTGTCGATGCAGGGTAATTTTTCTGAGGCCTGAGGCATCACTAGTGCTGGGCTTTCTCCAGTCCTCTGAAAGCACTGTCTCAAAATGCCGTTCAGTCCTCCAGTCTCTGGAGGGCTGCTGGGTTTACTCAGAGGACAATTATTGAATGGGCTGGCAGAAGCACTTATTTTTTAATTCAGTGCTGTGAAGGTGGGAGTATCATCTCAGTAGTCTCTTAGGGTTCAGCCTTTCCATAGAGAATTAATTTCATGAAAGCATAGTACCTTCAGAGCATGGAAGTCCCTCCTGCACATCCGTGGCATTTATCCTTATTCATTCTAAATATTTTAATTAATTCCTTTCCCTTCTGAAGGTAGTCAGGGAAGGAGGTCCATGCGGGCTTGAATGAGGTCTTCTAGACCAAGATTATGCGTATTTCCCAGAGAATTACTTGTTGCTTCCTTCTTTCAGGACCCAGAGAAGAGACCCACTGCAGATGAATTGCTTGAACATCCCCTTCTCAGCAAACGCAGGAGGTAATCCAGTGGTCTTGCCTGAAACTTGAGTGGGTGTCAGGGAAAACAGGAGGGTTTGTGCGAACTAGTGAGGTACTAAAGTACTTCATCCTCTTTAGGAGAGGAGTGCATTCTTACAGTCTTGTCTTCTGACCTGATGTTCTGTTGGTGCATGGTTAAGGTGGGAAAGGTCTCTGCATCCCTTGTCATGGAAGCTGTCGTATTGAGAACCTTGAGGCATTCTTTTCTGAGACTCTTTTGAAGAATGCTGGTTCCCTCCCTTCAAATCTCTGAAGAAAGAGTCTCAGAGATCCTCCTATGGTCATTGGAAAAAGCCATTTTGAATATATGTATTCAAAATATACATATCGTGCAGTACAGAGGCCCTCACTTTCTCCTTTTGTTGCCTCCCTCTTTGGGAGAGACTTCCACTGAAAGCCCATTTTAGCTTAGTTTGCCCATCAGCCTGCACACACTGTCTTTTTATGAAAGGTGGACCATAATTCTGGGTGGTTTCAATCCCACATTGGTTGCTTTGGGAGCAGCAGACTTTGTCCTTTATATCAATATTCTTTTACTTGGTGATCAGCAGTTTGAGTTTTGTCTTGCTGTTTGCACTGTTAGAAGCCCAAATCCTGATAATATTTAGCCATTTAAGGTTATTCTTGTGCAATATGGGTATTGGTTGGCCATATTCTGTTACATATGTAGTTGTTGCCCTCAGGTCTTCTCGAAGTTTGTTAGCTGTGTGGTACATTACTTCTGCCCTAGTTACTGTGTGTCGCTGCGAGCTGGTAAACAGCTGCCACATTTCCTCCGAGAGGGAGCAGCATTTTATTGGAAAGGAAAGCAGTCTGAGTGTGCTGCCTGTCAGTAAATTGCATTGGGCAATGTTGCTGTTTCCTAAAATGCTTTTTCTCCTTTGGCAGGGAAATGGAAGAGAAAGTCACACTGCTTAATGGGCCAAATAAGCGACCAAGGTAATTATTTAGACATGTGTTTGAAAGGAAGTATGGAGAGAACAGCTCCCTAGAGAGGAACTTTGCTCAGAGTATTAGCCTGGGACAACTGTAATGGAATAGTAGTTTAGTAGATCACTGAATGTCCCATGTTTTACTCTGCCTATTATATTCTGCTAATATACCAGAGGTAAGGTTGGGCCTTACATCAGCAGGTCCCATCCAGCTCTAACCTGTACTACTGAGGATGTAGTCTTTACAACAGCCTACATATCTGATATGTAATGTAGATCACTCCTTTCACGCAGATTCCCTTCAGCAGGAGGAATATGACTGTCTGAATGTTGACTATTAAAGTATCTTCCATAAAACTTGATAGAGCAGAGGTTCTCCCCAGTTCCCAGCAAGGAACTGTAAGCAGAGTTGCTTTGTGAAGCAGGTAGCTTCTGTGACATGTATAGCTGGTTTTCTGTTATTTGTCAGAATTTGAGCAGTTTTTCCTCATAAAATTGGAAGTACTATCACTATCTGAGCACTTTATGTGAAGTTGTCCCAGTTTATGGCTTGTTCACAGTTTGATGGAAGAACAGTTTGTGAAAATAAAAACCATGAGTGGTTGTGAAGGGGAAACTGCTAGACAACAGTAGGAAAATGAGTGATGACAGTGAATGCAAACTCATTATTAAAAGTACATGTGTTTTGTCGGGGGGTCTTGTGCAGGTCAAGTACCATGAACGAGGCTCCCATTGCAGTGGTGACTTCACGCACTAGTGAGGTGTATGTCTGGGGGGGTGGTAAGTCCACCCCCCAGAAGCTGGATGCCATCAAAAGTGGCTGCAGTGCACGCCAGGTGTGTGCTGGTAACACTCACTTCGCTGTGGTGACAGTGGAGAAGGAGCTCTACACCTGGGTGGTAAGTGAGAGAAACTGCAGGAAGGGGGTAAGGGTGGGAAAGGAGTCCAGGTCCACTGCTGATCATTCACAAGCCTCTCACAATCAAATGGGCAGGAAACTTGCAAAGTAAGAAATCTGATTGCAGTGGACACTGTGAGGCCGTCTGATTCGGGACTGACCCAAGTGTCCCAAGGCAAGTGTGTTATTGAGAGGAGTTTTCCACTGTGACAGGAAGGGTATTGGAGACTCGCTATACACTTGAGGATTGTAGGTGGTAGTCTTGTAGGCGCAAACACTGTCAAACATCTCTTCATTCCTTTCCTGACTACCAGAAATGCACTGGAGGCTTTGTGATGCTCTGTTGGCTTCGTGTATTTTTGAGGAGGGTTTTCCAAGATCAGAATAGGTGGGTTGAGTGACTTTTTGTAATATGGATGTCATCTCTTAGGCAACTTGTGGATGAAAGTGGAGATGTCTTACACTAAACAACTCTGCTTGTTAGGATGAGTGGAAATTCTGTAATAATTTGGAGTGAATAAAAAGTGTTGGCATATAATGCATTTTGAACAACACTTAAAACATCTCAGGCTTAGATGGTCAGTGACATGGAGGTATTCTGTATTTCCAGGCTTCCATGAGCTTTTGTATTGATTATACAGAATCTGTTAAGACAGATTAGAAAATACTGGCAGGTTGGTGAGAAAAGAAAGAGATCCAAATGAGAGGAGAGCAACTTGAAGTGATTTGCTGGGTGTTCCTGCAGGAATGGCCACTGAAAACTGTCTTCTGGCTATTACTATTTTAGTTTTAGTTTCAACACTATTTGTTTTGGTTTTCCTGCATAATTGCTAGGTCAGGCCATTTCAGTGACATTTGTTTCATGTTATGCATTTCTTTGCAGCCATTAGAATTTAGGAAAGTCAGAAAGCTGAAGGATGAATTTCAGTCCTGCAGTAGAGAGGGTTCTGTAGCCTGGCAGGTGAGAAAGGAGCAGCTGGTGACCTGAGATTGGATCACGCCTTGTTAGTGCATAACTAGCCTGTGCTACTGTTGAGAACGTTGCCTGCTCTTATGCCACATAGTCTCTTCCCTAGAGTAGCTACCACACTTTCTTATGTTCCTTGCTCTCTTCTGTTGTTTGTTTGAGGTGCTGTAACTATTGGCACCATCTCTGGGGTTGTGGATTTGTAACCTCACCAGATATTTCTGTCTTTCAGAATATGCAGGGAGGCACCAAGTTGCATGGGCAGCTGGGACATGGAGACAGAGCTTCCTACCGGCAGCCAAAGCATGTTGAGAAGCTTCAGGGAAAAGCCATTCGCCAGGTGTCTTGTGGAGATGATTTCACAGTGTGCATCACAGGTGAGAGCTGGAGTCCTTTGGCTCAAATTGTCAAGGATGCATTGACGTTGACAAGTTCCCTCACTTTGCAGTGCTGTGGAGGTGTTTGCCTTCACCGTAAGATTAGCAGAGCAGCTTTGTGCACAAAGGAGAAAGCTCCATATGTTACTCATCGCTCAGTTTTGAGGATAGTATTAACATTATTACATTTGAGATAGGTTACATCTCAACATTTGAGATAGATCAACATTACACAGAGGAAGATATTGACTCCCAGGAAGGATGAGTGTTTTCCTAAGGATGTGCTCCTTTTTGGTGATGAAGCTGGGTGTTGAGTACAGCTCCCTGTGGCTGTTCAGGGTCCCTGCTTTTACCAGTGAATGTGTTGCCTCCATACATGCTTGTACTAAAGACAGAATAGCCTGATGTCAAGAATGTAGATGTGGTTTTGGACTGTGTAGGGAAAGAATAACCCAGTGATAAAAGAGGATGTGTGTCTGGGATTTGCTGTTTAATTCAGAGTGCTTGAGTCCTAGAAGCTGCCTCTAGTTCCAACCCTGCTCATACTTTCAAAGATGTGTTAGCTGTGGTGGTGTCTGTTATGGAGGATTTTGGCTTTACCCATGCAAACAATTCTCAACAAGGTAGATTCAAGTTTATTTTGCCAGTGCTGGAAAAGCAGAGATTTTACAGAGAGAAGCTCAGATGCTCAGTGAGGTGGGGAAGTGACATAGGGAGCCACAGAATCAATTTGTGGATTTCTGTTAAAGAAATTGGTAGGTCCGACCAAAGATTTTTTGACACTGAAATAGCTGCAGATTGTCATGTAAGATCATTCATCATAATGTGACCAAGAAAGGACTCCATAGTATCCTAATGACATTCTGGTACGCTAAAGGGGACAACTGCAGAAAAGAGGTTCTCTGGCCATGTCTTAAGAGGTTAATATGCAGCCTAACACAAGCTCTGTGTGCTGACTAAGCTTTTCTTTGTGTCCTTCAGATGAGGGGCAGGTGTATGCCTTTGGCTCAGACTATTATGGATGCATTGGCATTGACAAGGCTTATGGCTCTGAAGTGCTTGAGCCCCTGCAGCTGGATTTCTTTCTTACCAACCCTGTGGAGCAGGTCTCGTGTGGAGATAACCACGTGGCAGTGCTGACCAGGAACAGAGAAGTGTACACGTGGGGCTGTGGAGAGTATGGTAGGTGGAGTCTCCTCAAAGCCTGAAAGTATTGGGCCTGCCTGCCCAGAAAGTGGCTTGGTGCAGGTGTGTCATGCGGGGCCTGGGTGAGGGCTGCCTGTATCCCCTGGGGGAAAACAACATTGTTTATTTGGGGTTTTCTTTCCTTGTAAAAACGAGGAACTGGAGACTGAGCCTTTAGGACTTTGCTCTGGGAGGCTTTAGGTGCCTCTTGGCTTCCCTGTGTGTAGGACAGTGGTTCTATGATTGGGGTTGGGTTCCCTTGAGGATTGGTGGGTGATGCTGAATGTAAGGCAGCAGGTTTCTAGTCCTGTAGGGAGATTCTTTTGGGACTATGGAGAGACACTACCAGTTGTTAGGGATGGGATGGGCACCTTGTGAGGCCATTTCTAACTGCAGTGTTTCCACTCATGCAGGGCGCTTAGGCTTGGATTCAGAAGAAGACCACTACACCCCTCAGAAGGTAGAGCTGTGACTACTTCTTCTTGAAATATGCCTGGACATAAATCCAAATTACTTGCTGTTTGGAAATATTAACTCTGAGGCTCAGGTGTTTTTTCTGAGGTACCATAGAGTTTGTGAGGCCTTTAACTTTGCTTCCTCACTTAATTTTGCTTCATTTCCCCCTAGAGATCATAGCAGAGGGGCGTACCACTCCCAAACCAGACAGCATTGTGACTTAAGAGCTTCATTGCTCTGAATCTCCATGATTGAACTAGAAATACTAGCTTAATGTTGTGGAAATCATAGTGGGAAATACCAAATGGCATACCTCGGGTCTGTAGAGGAAACTCACAGCGGTGCAGCTGCATTGAAATACAATGCTGAGGGTAATTGAAACCTACTGGGGCTTAGAAACCTATAAAGGATGTGCCCAGAAGCCAAATACCTGAGATCACGCAGTATCACACCTGCACAGCACAGACACAACCCTGCTTACCTAACTAGGTCTGATGCTTGTAGACCCCAGCTGACCAGGATGCCTGTGTACCAGTTTTATGGCTCCTGTGCTGGTTACTGATGTCTGCCTTGAATTTTCACATTGTGACCAGAGTTTCAGTATTCTACAGACTTTATGATCTCCTTACGCCTGCATTCAAAATAACTGCATTTGTTACTGTCAGTGTCCAGACTAGCTGTACTAGTAACCCTGCATGTTTTCCATGTGCCAGCTTCCTGTGTAGTAAGCGTTGGGATTTTTATTTTCTTGGGATATATTTCTTTCACATAGGTGGATGTTCCAAAGACCTTAAACATTGTGTCCGTTCACTGTGGCTGTGATGGAACTTTCCTGCTCACCCAGACAGGCAAAGTCTTGGCATGTGGACTCAATGAATTCAACAAGCTGGGCCTGAATCAGTGCACGTCGGGGATAATCAACCACGATGTAAGTGAATTTGGATCCCTGGCTCCAGCTCCCAGCAGTCAGTATTATATGGGGAAATGGAGGTCCTGTGACAAAGCGTTCATTAGCTTCATGCCAATTTTTTAATTCCAGTCCAAGATAATGGATACTGGGGTTGTGGGAAGGGCAATTTGTTCCTCAGTTTCCTGTCTGCCCTGTATGTCAGATCTGAGGTCATGAGAGTGAGCTGCTCTATGGTGATTTAGCCAGTGATATGGATCCTGGCAGTTCTTTACCATACCTGTGTTGGGACTGTCTAGGTTTAATGCTGTGGTCTGTCAGGACCTACTCGAGGAGGTCTTAGCAGATGAATGTATAATTTTTCACTCTGTGCTTACCTGCATGTGTTTTCTCAGACGTACTGTGAGGTGCCATATGCCACTTCCCTTACTTTGGCCAAGCAGCTGTCTTTCTACAAGATCCGTACCATTTCTCCAGGGAAGACACACACAGCTTCCATTGATGGTGAGCCCTCTGCATTATGAAGTGAATGCTGGTTGCTGAATTATGTTACATCAACTTTGCCCTTGACAGAAGCCAAGGGGTTCACACTGGGAGTTGTGTTCTTGGTTGCAAGGCTCATGCCTGCTCCAGGAAACCCAAGATTCCTGTTTCTCAGCAGTGTTGTTTCCTGGCCAGCTGAAGCAGCAATGTCAGCCTTCCGTTTTTTAAAGGGAAAAAAAAGTTTTGGGAAGGCTCATACTCTGGGCTAGTGGAGCATTTATGACCAAGTCAGGCTTCGCCCAAGAGACATCAGTCAGAGGGCTGTGAGGAGTCCCAACACCTAGCATCAGAAAAGGGAAATAGTGGGAGAAGGAAGTGGGGAGATATTTCCAGGCTGAACCCATTCCTCTTGGCTGGCACTGTCCCCTTCCAGCCTGGCTGGCTGCTCAGCAGAGTCCTTCGTGGTCATGGGCTGTTGCTCATTCTCTGTGTGCATGGCTGCTTCCAATGTCGGGCCCTCGCTGTGACTGTCTCCTCATTCCTCCTCTCAGAGCGAGGCCGCCTGCTGACCTTCGGCTCCAACAAGTGTGGACAGCTTGGTGTTGGGGACTATAAGAAGCATCTGGGAATTAACCTGCTGGGAGGCCCCTTGGGGGGTAAGCAGGTGATCAGGGTTTCATGTGGAGATGAATTCACCATAGCTGCTACTGACGGTGAGTGGGTCTTTGCCAAATTGTGGTGGGTTACTTTAAGCTTGATCTGCAGGGTGGTTAGCTGGCTCCCACTGAGCATTTCCTACACCACGCCCCCAGCAATGTGTTGAAATAAATAAATCCTTCTAGAATGGAACTGTCTTGCCCCTTAGTTGTCCCAGTGCAGTGCCAAGTATTTGCTGTCCCTGGGGCTGCAGATGATGACTTAGTGGCTGCCTGTTAGGTTTGTTGTTGGTTTGTTCTCAGTTTTGGCAAATTGAAGCTGGTGGATTAGATACTTTGGGATAGCATTCATTAACTGCAGGGAAACTGATCCTTACAGAAAGAGGGAAGGAATTAAGCCCTTGAATTTTTTTTTCCTCAGACAACCATATCTTTGCTTGGGGTAACGGTGGGAATGGGCGTCTGGCAATGACATCGACTGAGAGAGCTCATGGCTCAGATATTTGTACCTCGTGGCCTCGACCAATATTTGGATCATTGCATCACGTTCCAGACCTGTCCTGCCGTGGCTGGCACACCATCATCATTGTTGGTAAGTGTAAGTTTAGGTTTGGGATCTTGTTTATGGTGATGTATCCCTTGCCAGGACCTAGAGTATAAATCCTGCCTGGGAACAGGCCACATTGCTGAGGGGGAATGTGGGAAGCTGCTCTGAGCTATAGGCCATCTACACTGCCTTTGTAGTGTTTCTTTCCATGGGGCTTAGTTGTTTTTCTTTCCATGTGGCACTCTAACTGAAACCATGCTTCTCTCCTTGCAGAAAAGGTGTTGAACTCTAAAACAATCCGATCCAATAGCAGTGGCCTGTCCATTGGTACTGGTGAGTAACCTGCCCTGGGGAGCTGTGGTGTAAGTCCTTTCAGTGGTTAGTTTGAGTGGATGCAATCTGGGACTGCAGCATAGTTTCTCCGTGTTTTAAAGGCTCACAGAAGAGCTCAAAGGGAGGAAATCAAGTCGGTGGGATGGGAAGAGATAACCCAAAGCTGAGAAAGCAGCAACTGAAACAGAGGAGAAAGAACATGGGTGCAGAGAGGCCTTTGTAGTTGTGGAACTTCAATTGGACGAGGAAAAACTGAGAGAAATTTGTTGAAGGGAGCTGATAAGGGAAGGTGATAAGGCAGCTGCTGAAGAGGTAGAGTCCAGTTTTTGGGACTTGTGGGATGTCTGGGGCCAAGAAGCTGCAAAAAACTGCTTCACACAAGCATGTGAGGAGGCCTGCAGGGGGTGTTGGGAGCTAAACTGTTGAGGGAGACACTGTTAGCATGTGGCCTCATTGTGACCATACAGCACAGATTTACGCATCTTCTCTGTTCCAGCTGGGATTTGGCAGCAGGAATAGCAGAGGTGGGAAAAGTATAAAGTTTTCACTCTTGTTTGCTAGTGGCTCAGAGCAGCACAACTGGAGGAGGAGAGGAAGAGGATAATGAACAGGAAGCGGAAACCCCCAATCCCAGTGGAGGCTTTCGGGGAACCATGGAAGCTGATCATGAGCTGGGGGGCTGGATCAGCACCACAGAAGCTAAGGGAGGCAACAGTGGTGACAGCAGCTCCTGCCCTGGTTGGCTGCGGAAGGTAACGTGTCTCAGAAATGCCTTAAAATGGGGAGCCCTTAAGGCCTTGCTGCCTTTTTAACCACAAGAGGGTGTTGGTGCATTTGTTGAGAAGATGAAACAAGCTGCAAGAAGTTGGCAAGGCCTAACAGTGCTGCTTTTATGTATTTAGGAGCTGGAGAATGCTGAATTCATCCCCATGCCTGACAGCCCCTTTCCTCTGAGCATGGCATCTTCAGAGCCTGAGAAGGAGACTCTTCCTTACCAGAAACTTCAGGGACTCAAAGTAGCCTCTGAGGAACCTGTTGGATTAAACAAGCCCAAAACAGAGCCCTGGGTAATGTTATCCAAGTGAATGCTTGGCTAAAAGCTCTTGGGGACCATAAATGGCAATGTTTGAATTATGGTGAGAGCTAGGAAGAGGCTGTTGAATTGGCCTAATTCATCTGGATGAGGAAAATAGGGCTGATGATAATCAGAGATGATGCTTCAAAGAGAACAGTTCACAAATATCTAGAACACAATGCTGGGGCTTGTTCAGATTTAAAGTAATGAGACCAGTTCTGTGGGAAAATGTGGTTAATGCAATTGGAAAATAAAAGAGAAGCCAAGGGCCCAGAAGCCTACCAGAAGATAGAAATTTAGAAAGCAGAATTTTATGTGAAATAGGAAGAAGAACTGATCTAGAAAATCACTGAGAAATTACAGCCTGTGAGACTACCTTATTCCAGGAGTTTTCTGTGCCAAGAGGAGGCACAGATCCCACTTGTAGGGAAAAAGGGTTAAACTGGATGGATTTTGGTGATAGGAGAAAGGAACAACTTTCCCAGTAAAAGGAGGAAGCTAGTGATTTTGTACTAAAGACAGAATGACTAGTAGCTTGCTGACCTTGTCTGCTAGAAGTTTGAGAAGTCGGAAAACAAGCTGGGATGACATTGTGGGCATGGTTTTTTTCCTCAAAGAAAAAAATGGCATATACAATTCTTGGCCTTGCACTCAAATCTGGCCTGACTTCCCTCTATGTCCCTGCAGCCTCCTTGCCTGAGTCCAACCTTGGCGTGTGCAGAAGGGAAGGATGCATCTCCTGCGGCAGGCTGCATGTGCAGTGCTCTGCAGGTGGAGGTGACACACCTCCGAGGCCTGGTTTTACAGTGTCTGGAAGATCAGAAGAAGCTGCAGCAGGAAACCATTCGTCTGAATGCCCAACTCCAGCGGTTCTGTAGGGGGATGGAGGGAATACAGCAGGTGAGCATCTATCACTTGGCTGCACATCCATGCTCAAGATTCACCACACTCCTGTGTAGATTGTGGAGGCTGTGCAGAGGGAAGCAGCTCTTAACAGCCGCCTCTCTTAGGGCAGAATGGGAGGCGGGGACTGAGCAGCTTGTATGAGCTGCTGATGCTGGCTCTGGTAGTAGCAAAATAGGAATGAGGCCAAGAAGGAGTTTTCTGTGAGAACAGCCCATTCTTTGAGGGACCTGGGATTCCTCTTTATTTCTCCTCACGAGAAGGGATGGGCAGTCAGAGAGTCCCAAATGGCTGTGGAGAATACAAACTGTGGCTTGTATAGCTTCTAGCTTTTTAGTAGCTAGTCCTAGAGCTGTTTGGGCAACTGCTGTGTGTTTTGGCAGGTGGAAGTTCATTCCAAAGGAACACAGACAGCCAAAGAGGAGGTGGAAGTGGATCCGAAACCTGACTTGGATTCAGATTCCTGGTGTCTCCTGGGAACGGACTCGTGCCGCTCCAGCCTCTAGTCTCCTGAGCCCACTGGGATCCATCTAACTTCACAGCACACTAACCGAATGCAGAGAGCGGCTTTCCTGGCTTCAGGTCACTCGCAGACAAGGAGCGAGGCCGGAGGCTCCAGAGCAGCACCCATGTACGTTTGATATGAACTAGGAGTGAGTTTGAGAGGGGAAGGGCTCCTGAGCTCTAGGCCAGCTCAGTGATTGAAGCAGCAGCAGCTCCTCTTTGTACCTAATCTGTCAATTCTACATGTGAGGCAGAACGGCCCCATTATGGCAATGGCTCCAGTAGCAGCTTGTGGCCCTTTCATTGTTTCACTGTTTCCTGGGAGCTGCCTTTGGGACCCCAGTATTCATCACTGCACCTCTAGATGAGAGGAGGAAACATGTTTTGTACTGAAGCTGGCTGAACCCTAAGACTTGCCACCTTCACTTCAGAGGGGTGAAGGACTAGGATCCTCTCCCTACCGCATGGTAAGGCCCCTCTGGTGAGGCTGCTTCCCTCTGCTCAGGGGCAGAGGGACCAGCGAATGTCTCATTCTGGAGGCAGTGGAAATGTTCCTCTTAGGGAGATAATGGCAGACAGCATGTCCCCTGGCCTCGAGGCACAGCTTCTGGCCACATGGCTGTGACCACTGGTTGTATAGACAGAGTTTAAAAGGCTTTGTTCTGGGTGCCGAGGGCTTTCCAACTTGCAGGCAATGCACTGAGATGAGTGAATCAGATGCCATTTCCCACAGCAGTAGCAGAGATTGCCTGAGGTGGGATCTCTAGTTCTTGGTTTCAGACCACCTGCTTCCCAACCAGATGCCAAGTGTCTGGCCCTCAGACTAAGTTACCCATTTTTTGCTCCAGCTGTTCAACTTGGTTTGGGTGCCAGAGTTTCTGGTTTCTTGGCATAAGCCTGTAGCTGCTCCCTGCTTGGCTTCTTTTCTGTTCAGCCCCTGTGCCTGTGCTCTGTGTGGGTGTGGGAAGAATCCGTGTTTTTCCACTCAAGTGTTTTGATGAAGCTGGAATGCCATTTCCTACCCAGAATAGGTCATTAATGCAGTGGTCACAGTATGCAGCCTTCCCTAATGACCATGAATGATCAAATCTCTGTCTGGAATTCACCTTCCTTCAAAAAGTGAGAGGCTTTCCCAAGAAAATTTGAGATGGGAAGAGGTATGGTCTGATGCTTAAGATTTCTTCATTTTCTTTTAGAGGATGAGGTTAACTTTATTCCCCTTAACTAACTTTCTAGTAAGCTTATGGGATTGGTAGGATTCCTGAGAGCAGCTAGCCTCCCCCACCTTACATGAAGCCTCCAGGGAGTCCTGAGTTTGTCTCACCTTTGCTGTGAGAGTGGGGTTGTCATTTCATCAGGCTTGAAACATCCTCATCAATGGCATGCTTACTAGAATTGCCTTAGGTCTACTGGAGGTGGTTATCCCATCACCTCTGCTAGACTTCTTTCGAGAGACTGTTCTGGGGAATTCAGCATTCCCCATTTGTCTCTAGAGGTGGATACCAAACAATTTGCTTGTAACTTAATGCTCCTTAAGTATTTCTTTGGTGCCTATTGCTAGTGAATGGGAGCTGAATCAAGTGCATTCTCTCCAGTGCAGTGTCCAGGGTGAGGATCATAGCAGTGTGCCTGTCCACTGCTACCGAAGGCAGGACAGGAGGAGAGGCCTCCTGGGAGGTGTATCAGGCGCCCTGGTGTGCCCACGGCGCTTGGCTGCCCTTGTGACTCTGCTCTCCTTTCCCCCATGTGCCTTGGAGCCAGTTCTCAGGTCAGGGTCCCGGCTTGAGGGTTGTTGGTCACATTGCAGCAGTGCCTTTGAGGAGTGAAAAGTTGAGCCTGAGCCATGTCAAATAAGCAAGCACCAAGCTGATGGGAGTCGCTCTCCTGTAGTGCACTGCTATCCTCATTTCTCAATGTTCTGCAGTTGGGAAGCTAGGTGCACAGACTGGATTCCCCTTGGATCTAGTGGAGGATTAGGGTTCCTGACAGAGGATGCCCTGTGCTCCACAATCTCATATGTGCCTTAGAGGATTCACGCTATCCAAGTTGTGCCTGTTACAGACCACGGATTTCACACCAGCCAGCTACGCAACAAAAAAAGCAGTTTAAAGCCAGCACTTTCGTCTCGGGCTAAAAACGGAAAGGCAAGTGGGCAGAAGTGCCTTTGAGCAGTTTCAAACCCTTTTTACTTCTCCCCTTCACGCAGTGCTAGCTCCATATGTGTTGGTCTCCTGCTAGTGTTGCTCCTGAGTTGTTATAGTGGAACACAACTTATGCCTGCTCTGACACTGGCTGAAAACTAGTTTGTCGTTGTCTTTTTTTGAAAGGTTAAAGGGTGGAGTGGTTTGGAGTTTCTGTTTAAATAAATGTTTAAACTCATACTCCTGTATTTGGAGTCTTTTTCTTGGGGTTTTCTGGGGTTTTTTTCTAAGAGAGTAAAGGGAAATATGCATATAGTCAGTTGGCTTCATGGCATTCTAGGTTTTATTATTTTCTTTTGCTTATGTAGAAAGAGGGCCAAGGGGCTTGCAGGTTCTTTGCTGTGGGGAAAAAAAAAAGTCAGTTTCTCTGTCCTTTCTTTAAAAGAACCCAACAAACAAACAACAGACCAACTCTTTTCTCATACTGCTACATCTCCTCTTAGTGACGTCAGGAGCTTTTGTGTGTGTGTGTGCGTATGTGTTTATTTCCACAATTTGAGTGCCAAGTAGGGAAATGAGTAACAGGAAGAGAGGCTCAAAGAGAAGTACCTGTTTTCTCTCAGAACAGCTTCTACTAAGCAGTAAGGCCTACAGAAGAGAAAACCTGCCTGACACCTGCTCAGCCAACTGTTCCTGCACATTGTGCTTAATGCCTGTCACTTTTAACTTTTATCAGGGTTTTTATTAAGTTGTGAAATATCTTGAGTGGCAGAGCAGTGTTGAAGACTTACAGTTCATCAGAGATTTGGATGCTGAAAATGTAACATCTCTGAGAGGGGGATTGTACTGCAGAAGCAGAAGAGGAAGCTAAACTGGTGTGAATAACATAGCATGAGTAGTGTCTGGGTAACTAACCCTGATAGCAAAGCAGCTCAGCAAATCTCTGTGCCCAGCCTAATACTTTGGCTAAACTGTCATTAAGTTTTAAACCAGTTATCAGAGACTTTCTGGATACTGAAACAGTAGCTCAGCAAGTAGGGGTGAACTGCCCACGGTTAGCTCTGAAATAAAGCCTGGTTATTTAATTTCACTAACTTTTGTTTAATCTACAGTTTCAGTCTCAGCATTAGGTGTTTGCCTGTCACTTATGAGAAGTCCCCAACAGATGAGTTTATTTTATGACATCAAATACTTTGTGTGTATCCACACATCACCATTTGCACTCTGCTAACCTTTAGAGGCCACTAAATAGAGTCAATAAAACATGGTGTAAGGTAAACAGTTAACATTACAAGACAGGAAGTGGTGCTGAATTTTTTAACTACTGTGTTCAATTATACCTCTCATGAATTCATGGAGGCTCCAGTTTACCCCTTTCCTACTTCTTGTCAGCCCTTGCTGTCCTGTCTTTTGAATATCTGGCCTTGCTTCTCCAATCAGTTTGGGTACAGCAAATTATTTTTCCTTGTTTAGAGTCTGTTTTTCCTCTCAGGTTTGTACACACAGTGTAGCACTGACCCTTTCTGGGACCTTCATGTTTCCTAGGGTGTGCCAAGGGATTGAGATTTCTGGTCACATATATATATAAGATAGAAACCCCCCCCAATTCTTTCAGGAGTCAAGTTCACCCATTGAAGACTGGATTGTTTCTGCATATTCAGCTTCTGACTATTCCAGCTTAATCTAATTGCTTTTGATCTTTTTGTAGGTTCCCATGAGCTGCTGCTATGTTACCGGAGTACTTGCAAAAGGAGCTGCTGGAATTTTTTTGTTCCTTGTTTGCTTCTTGTTGCAACTTTCTCATACAAAGTAGTCATTCTTACTTTGAGAACACAAATGTGACCATTTAAAACAACTTTTACACAACAGAAATAGTTTAATATATTTAATAATCTGAATGTAGAAAAATAACATCTCAAGAAGAAAAAAAAGCAGGGTTATGTTTTTGTCATAATTCCCTACTATTGCAGCAACCAAGATGAAAATAAGCAGATAATTCAAGAAAGGGTGCAAGCTTTGTTTTTTAGAGTTTCCTAGCAATTTAGCCTATTTTTTTAATATTAAATCTAATCACTGATTGTGATGGTTGTTCTGTTGCCTCAAGGGCCTGGCTGGTTCAGAGTATCTCTCTTCTATGCACATGAATTGACATGTGGACTCAAACAGTAAGTGCTTGCTACTTCTAGCTTTTCTGAACCCCTGAATGTCTGATCCTGAGGTTCTTATGCTGAGGAAAAGGGCATCCCACAAGGGGCAACCCAAGGGCACTGGTCAAAGTACACAAGTTCTGTTATTCTGCTTATACATCCTGAGCTGTTCACTAACCATACACACAAGCTTGCAGCCAGTCTTGAGACTAGGGAAAGCACAAGTGTCTATAGCTGGAAACCTGGCAAACGTTCCATTTCTGTTCCCCTAGCTCTGGCCTTGCTAGAGTCAAACACTTTCCTCTTGGAGACTTGGTTCTTGCCACAGGTACTCATGTGTTTCTCAAGCCTGCTGCAGAGAAACTTACGACTGCAGAAGCTGCACTGTCCAAGCCCCTCCTGCTCCACAGCGCTGGCAGCCTGCACGTACAGCACCTCTGCAGACAAGTGGTCACCAGAATCTTGGTCTGATAGGGCAGAGGTAGAAGGGCTATGTTTTGGAGCCAGCTTTGAACAAGAAGGTAAATGCTCCATGGGTATGCTGTCTTGCATTTTGCTGTTGTTGACCACCATCTGCTCCTTCCTGAGTTTCCTCACAGCCAGCTCTTGGGTGTGGTAGGTGGTGCCAGGCTTGGGGATAATGGCCTCTGTAGACTGTGCCCCACTAGGGACCCCACCACCTGGCCTGACTGCAACTCTGAAAGTTTTCTCTTCAGGGTGCCTTGCAGCCTTTTGCTCATGGGTCCTCTCAGCTTCACTGTCTCTTCTCTGCTCTACCTTGATAAGCTCCTTCTCTCTTTGAATCCTCCTAAGTGTATCCTTTGTTCTCCTTAGTTTCTCTTCAACAAGGGCCTCTTTCTTTTGAATTGCCTTTTCTAGGTTCCTTCCATCTGTCTCCAACTTTACAATGTAGGCCAGCTCTCTCCTGTATAGATGGGGGGTTGATGGTTCGAGCTCTACTGTCCAAGGACAGAGCTCTGCAGATCTCCCTGCTGGAGCCTTCCCTCGGCTCACTGAGCTTGATTTACTATTTGGAGTTTCCTGTATGTATGGGGAACTTCCAAGCTGTGCTGTGTTGACCACTGGAACACTCACACTGTTGTGGTGAGAAATTGGTTTCAGGGGATATGAATGGTCCACTCCTTTCTGTCCATCTGATGTAGCTGACAGAGTACAGGCCTGGCTGGTGAGGTGCCTCCTCTGCAGTCCAGCTGAACAGAAGCCTCCATGCTTGTACTGAGTGTTTTCTGCTGAAATAGAATATCTTTGGCTATTTTGGGCATAGGGATCCTTCAGACTTTCCTCTTTGTCAATTATGAGTTCATGCTGAAAGTTGTTCTTCTGGTGTTTTAGTTGGGAACCAGGAACAATCTTAGTAGCTGCCACCACAGGAGCCACAGGTGGAAAAAAAGCCATTCAGTGCCTGAGAAAGAGCCTGAGGTTAGAAGCAAAGCCATTATAGACTACCTTATCCAAAACTTGACAAGTTTTCTCCTAATAGTGTATGCCTGGAGGCTACAGTGAGAGGTTAATAATAAGTATTAGCAAAGGTTGTGTAACTTTTCTGTGTTATATAAGTCTTTACATTCCTTCCATCTAGGGAGTTCCCATGTTGCCTTTCCCAGTCCCAATTATTCATGCAGCCAGAACTAAGATACACTTTTATTTCTCTTTCTGCCTGAGCGCTGTCTTATCGTGGTAGCAGCAGAAATATGCCGCACTGACAGAGGAATTTGTCACGCTCCCCGGGATAACGTGTCCCTTCAGTCATGGCATTGTGATCCACCTGCGCGCCACACGGGTCTGACACGCAGGCGTTAGGCCAAGCTCGGCACAATCTTTCCGTGGTTCGTTCTACACCCCACGATGTGTGCCGGGCGCGCACGCCGCGGGGCCAGAGGGGTTACCTGCGGGGCCGCGCCTGGCGCTCCCCCAGCCTCCCTCCTCGGCGAGCTGCGTCGGCCCGAGAGCCCCGGCCCCTCCGCTGCTGCCGCTGCTGCCCGCGGCTCCCGGCACGGAGCCGAGACCGGCGCGCTGTTGCCTGGAGACCGGCGCGCCACCCGGGATCGCTCCCCGCCGGGCAAACGCTCCACTGTGGAAGGAAGGGCGGTGCATTCATGAGGCGGTGCAATATGCATTATTCATGAGGCAACGTAATGCATTATTCATGAGACGGCGAATGAGCGCTCGGCCCGGCCCCGAGCCCCGCTGTTCATTGGCCGCAGGGCTCAGCGAGGCCTCGCCCGCAGTGCGGCGGCGCAGGCGCGGTGGCGGCAGGAGGCGGTGGCGGAGGAGGTGCCGCCATGGCGGAGGGCGAGGCCTTGGTGTCCGTGGACTACGAGGTGTTCGGCAAGGTGCAGGGCGTGTTCTTCCGCAAGTACACACAGGTGCGTGCCGCGGGCCCGCCTGCCGGCCTGCGCCATGCCCGCTGACAGCCCTGCCTGCGGGGGGATTGAGCCGCGGGCGGGCGCGTCGTGGCAGCGTCCGCGGGCCAGGCTCCGGCCTCTGCCACGGCGGGACCGGCACCGCGGTGCTGCTGGCAGCCCGGCTGGGTTATGTAAGAGTGGCTGAAGAATGCATCTCAGCCCGTTTTTCTCGTGAAAGAATGTACTGAGTAGTCGGGCGAATCCTCTGCTCCTTTCCTGCTGCCTGAGCCATAGAAACTTTCTTGGAGGCCTGTGCGTCACCAACACAGTTGGCTCCTGTGTGTAAATGTCGTTCTGTTGCTCTCTTACAGTTTGGATTAACCTAATTTTGCTCTGCATTGTCTTCTCAGGGGGAGGCTAAGAGACTAGGACTCGTTGGCTGGGTCCAAAATACCAGCCATGGCACTGTGCAAGGGCAAATCCAGGGCCCAACTGCCAGGGTGCAGGAGCTGCAGGAATGGCTCAGGAAGATAGGAAGTCCCCAGTCCCGCATCAGCCGAGCAGAGTTCAGCAATGAGAAGAAGATCGAGGCTCTGGAGCACAAGGATTTCCAGATTTTGAAGTGACTTTGTCCAGAAAGAAGCGAAATCTGGAGCTGGAGCTACCCTCATGGAACATTTTCCCTCTTCCCCACTCGTTTAGTCAACCGTATTCAGCTCTAGAGTTTTATTTTGCTACATTTCTAATTTATTGTTTTGCTGGGCTGTTAGTCTGACGCTCAGCCTGTCAGAATTCTGGTGGGCAGAGGAAGAGCTGTGCTGTCTTTGTTAAAGGGGCTGCTCAGGGGCTGAGCCTCTGTTCCTGAGTGCATGCGGTATGGGGGGGGGGTCATATGTGAGTGGAATCTGTGATGTGTAGAGTGTGGCACTCCCATGGAGAGAGTCACAGGATCAACGCTGACACGGAAGATTGCTAAAAACATTATGTCTGTGCACTAAATGCCTCAGAAACAACTTACTTTGTTCCAGAACTTCGCATTTTCTGTAGAATAAAGTTGCTTGCAGCTCGCCTCCTGTGTAGAATGGGCGTGTGGATGGGGGGGCTGAGTGGGTGGCAGCCCTCGGAGCGGGGTCTCGTTGCAGATACCCGCCCTAGTGGGAGAGCGGGGTTGTGCCGAGCGGCCTGCCGGTGCCTCTCTGCGGGAATGGTCCGGGAGCGGACGTGTTCCCAGGAGCGGTGCCGGTCTCCCAGCCGGGGCGAGAACTACAACTCCCGGCGTGCCCCTGTCCCGGCCCCCGTTCGCGCGCGGGTGCGCACGCGCCGGCGCCATGCGTGAGGCGCCGCACGCAGGCCCGGGGGGCCGGCACGGTTGGTCTCGCGCCGCGGCGGTTGCGGGAGCGCCCCGGACCGGCGGGTGCTGAGGGAGCGGCAGCAGAGGGGGCTTCGGCTGTGAGGGGAGCCCGCCCTCCTCAGCCCCCGGGGCCACGGAGCCTCTGGAGACCTGTCACGGCGGCGGCACCGGATCCACAGACAGGGCGAAGGCCACTAGTAAAGCAGTAGGCGTCAAGGACTGGGAAATAGTGGGTTCCCTTTTGCATTAAGAGCTTGCTCGCTGCCTGATACCCATTCCTGAGCCTGCTTTACTCCTTTCCTGGACAAGTAGCAGCGGATGCTTTTTGACGCGGATGAGGCACTGTGAATTTATGTGGGGAGATTGAAGTAAAAACTAGTGGAAAGCAGCTCTGCCCAGTTCTTAGTGATATTTATGCGATAATTCGGATGAAAATTACAGTAGAAGACTTTTACTTGCAGGTCCTTTGAGTTTTTCCTCATATGGTAGGAGTTTGGTTTGAGTAGCTTAAGTTTGAGAACCAAGTATGTTGTTAGTGATGACCTTAGATTCTGGCTCTGCCCATCTTCCCTGAGGGCACTGACAGAGCCCGAGCAGGAAGGTAGTCACAGAAGAAGCCTCTAAATGTCAGGATAACCAAGAAAAGTGTATTTATGAGAGTGGATACAAAAAATGGAAGTTTTTTCAGGCTTTTAATTTGTATTTCCTTAATTTTATTTTTTTCCCCTTTTCTCTCCACCTAGGGTGTTGTTTTAAGGAACATGGAGCAGTGAGCTCCCTGCAGTTTCTTGTGTTTCTCATGTATCAGATTTTGACATGATCAAACCTTTGGTGGAAGATGTGCGAGCCAGGCTGCGTTCTGGAGTAACTGTCAGCTCCCTTGGCCAGTGTGTTGAGGAGCTTGTCCTCAACAGCATTGATGCCAAAGCAACATGTGTAGCTATCAGGGTGGATTTGGAAGCTTTTAAGATCCAGGTGGTGGACAATGGCTCTGGGATGGGGAAAGAGGACTTAAAGGCTATTGGAAAGAGATACTTCACCAGCAAGTGCAGCTCAGTGGGAGACTTGGAGAAACTGACATTCTATGGCTTCAGAGGGGAGGCTGTGGCAAGTATAGCCAACGTGGCCAGTGTAGTGGAAATTTCATCTAAGACAAGCAGGACAGCCAAAACTTTTGTGAAACTATTTCACAATGGGCAAGCACTGGAAGTATGCGAAGCTGAACTGAATAGACCAAGTGGCGGAACTACAGTCACTGTGTGCAATCTGTTCCATCAGTTACCAGTGAGGAGAAAGTGTATGGATCCTGTGTTGGAATTCGAAAGAGTGAGACAGAAGGTAGAGGCTGTTTCACTAATGCATCCTTCTGTCTCCCTTTCTTTAAGGAACGATGTTTCTTGTTCTATGGTGCTTCAGCTCCCTAAGACAAGAGATGTATACTCTCGTTTTTGTCAAATTTATGGACTGGGCAGATCTCAGAAGTTGCGAGAAATAAATCACAAATCTGGGGGATTTGAGATAAATGGTTTTATCAGTACTGAGGGACATTACAATAAGAATATGCAGTTCTTGTATGTGAATAGAAGGCTTGTTTTAAAGACAAGAATACATAAGCTAATTGATTTTTTATTAAGAAAAGAAAGTGTAATTTGCAAAGCAAAAGGTGTCCCTGCGAGCCGGCAGGCTGGTTCAAGTCCTGGCCGCCATCGCTGTGGGCCAGATTTGTACGGGATCTTTATTCTCAATGTGACCTGTGCATACAGTGACTACGACGTGTGCCTGGAACCTGCAAAGACTCTAATTGAGTTCCAGAACTGGGATGTTCTTCTAACTTGCGTAGAGGAAGGAGTGAAAATATTTTTGAAACGAGAACATTTATTTATTGAACCGTGTAGTGAGGACATCAGAGAATTTAATGAAGATAATGACTTTTGTTTGCACAATGCTCCAGTTCTGAAAACCTCAATCCTTGACAAGAAGAGCATCCAAGAAAGTTTCAAGAAAGCATGTGATGAAATTGTGGATTCCTATGAAATGTGTACCTTGCAATCGAAAGATGTCAAAAGGAAGTCCATTACTGGAAAAAAGAAATCCAGTCTTACAGAGTCAAGTAAAAATGCACAGGAAACTGAAATCGCCCCAAACCAGAAGACTGCCGAGTTATCTAATCCATTTAGCAACAATAAAGCAGAGATTCCATTGCCCAATGAAGATGGCACAGCTTCTGATTTCATTAAATCAAATACCTCAGAACAGGAGCCAAAATACAGTAACAGTTCCAAAAAAGCATCTGATACTCATCTGAAACCTTCAGAAAGTCTTCGTTCCTCTTTCAGTGGAGGGCCCAGATCAGAAATAAGAGCAATAGACAATTGTGGTGACCTGCAGGACTGTGCTCAGAATAACATAAAAGATGTGGGCAGCCACCAAGGCAAAGTAACACAGAAAAGCCATAATGTCTGTATTTTAAATAAGGATGTTACTCAGTCACTGCCTGAGAGAGAAGACCCTACTGAAACAGCAGTGGGACCTGAAACTGTCTCTGGAAGTTCACTGATGAGACACTGTAATGCAAGAAGAGACAGGGAAACAGCTGAAGTGATAGATGATGCCAGAAGAAGGTGTGTTAGTTCAATACCATCAAAGCTGTGCTCTACAAGCCTCATAAGATGCGTTACGCAAAGTGAGCCCCCCCGTGACTCTGAACAAACAGAAGCAAATCTTGAATTAAATATGCAGTGTAAGCCTGGCTCTGTCAGTGCCAAGGATATTTTTGGCCACAAATTGAATTTTGCCATTCAGTCTTTAAATCATAAGGGTATTTCCAGTAATACAAATAAAGAATATGCAGCTTCTTATACCAGAAAAACATGCATGACTGATGGTAATAAGAACAAAACTTTGCCTGGTCAGGTGAGGGTGGAAATAGCCATGCCTACTGCCACCAGTAAAAGATGTTATGAAACACTGAATGATACAGAATTGCCACTGCCAACTTCCTCAGGTATTCCTCACAAGAAAATTGTTATTAAAAGAATTAGAAGGCAAATAACTGTGCCAAGACCTCAGTTCTCTAAGAAACTGAGCATGTCCACGCAGCTGGGTTCGTTAGAAAAGTTCAGGAGATATTATGGGAGAGTCAAGTCTCCACTACCAACACCCATATCAGAGCGAAGTGAATTAGATCTCACGGTTCTTAATTCACAAACTAATTGTGACTTTTCAAAGAATGACTGTGTCAATCATGGTAACTTGAGCTCTTGTGAAATTCCACCCGTGGAAGGTACAGATGCTAATACTAGCCAAGCTTTTGGTTCTTTGGAAAAGACTTTATTTTGCAGTGGAGAAACATCACAGGACAAACGAGCCCTTTGTCAGAGTCCTTTGACATTGTCTGATTATGCCCTGGTTAGTGAAAAAAAAACAAGTTGTAAAAGATCTCTAGGATCTTTATCATCCAAACTGTCTAGAATGAAAACTGACCACAAAGAAGTAGAACAACATGGTGAACAATTCCAAACAGACTCAAATAGGAAATATGACCACACTTTTGATCTTGAATCCTCAAATAATGATTTTTTATATGACACTTGTCAAACTTATAAATCCTCAGCAGAAAAAGTGAGAGAACATAATAACAGTGTTTCTAAGGGGATTGCATGCTCACAATCAGAGGATGTGGTAGCAGAGTCTATGGAGAGTTCTGTCAGCCCATCACCACTCAGCAGCACAGAAGGGGAGTACACAGTCTCTTCAGGCAGTATTTTGTCATTGCCTGATAAAAATGATTGTACTGGCATGATCTGTAAAGATAAAAGTATGTTACATGAATCCTCATCACAAGATAAAGATGCTGAGGTTCCCCATGTGACCTTACAAAGTAACTTGGAATTCTCTGCAGACAACACAAGCACAGGCAATCCCAGGAATGATTTGTGTTGTTCTGTCTGGCTGCAAGATTTTGATGCTTCTTCGGGTAAGACAATATACATCAATAAAGCAACTGGACTGAGCACCTACGGCACTCCTCCTAGTGAAAGATTTCAAGCTGCTTGTGTCCAAGATATCACAACAATGGCTGTGAATGTTGTTTCAGAGAATGGTAAGAGGGATGGTGGTGGTTGTAAAAATGGGGTGAGGAAAAGTATGTAAAATAATCTTGCTGACAGCACCTAGGAGTTTATACTGAAATAGGCACTGTCTTACATGTAGTAGCTGTATGGAAAACAGGAAAGTCTTGGGAACTATGGAGACAGTAAAATATTAATGTTAAAGATATAAAAGATAATTTTTAATACGTGGTAACAAGAAATGGCGACATGTCGGTTAACGAACAGCTGCCTAGTTATCACTGGGCATCATGACATGATCACAGTTACATATAATTGTTGTCATATATAATGTGAGAAACATACTTCAAAGTAAGTGTACCAGAAAAATACCGTGATTTTTACTGTTTTGCCCTAAACGGTTCTGTTTCTAAGAATATGTTGTTACAGAGAGACTCGTATTAAAATGATCTTTTTTCAACTTGCATATGAAATTTAAAGCAACCCTTAAAAGATGAACAAAAATTAACTTCATTGTGAATATGTAGTCTCCTTTCCATGGAATTTGGAAGGCAAGCTGTCCCTTTACAATTTTAGCAGGTGTTGTACAGCATTGCTGGTAGCTTTTTGACTAGGGAAAGGACCCTGCTTTGTATTGGTTTTTCAGGGGTACAGTGTTCATGAGTCTTCATTGATCTATGTGGCGGATTTTGACTTTCCAGGTCCTCCTGATCTGGCTCAGCAGAATACTGTCTTTGATAATTTTCCCATCCAGGGATGTATCCGTGTTTTCTAGTTGTTCTTTGTTCTGTCTATAGGCAGTTTTTATGAGCGAAGATGCAATCATTCCTCATGTAGACTCTATTTTCTACAGCATAACATTTTTTGAAAAAGTAGTTTGGACTTCTTCCTAGATAGTTCTGTAAAATATTTGTCTAATCAATCCTCATAGCTTCTGGTTTGTTCCATTTTTGTCTGTTACTTCATTCTTTGTCACCAGTCACAGAAATAGTGGTGCAGTAAGTGTTGTAATTGTTAAGTTAGCCCCTTTAATTAATGTTTTAAATTAGATTTATTTTTATTTAATTAAATTAATTTTAATTACATATTAATTATTAATATAATAATTAATGCCAACCGGTTTTAATATTTATTGTGTTCCATTGAAGAAAATTTGATGTAAGTTTTTATTAGGTAAAACTACTTGCAAGCACAAAGATACACTCCTTGACTAATGCTTTTAAATTCTTCACTTCTTCACTTGCTATGTATTCTTTCAGTTTGCTCTTTAAAGTAAAATCAATTCTAACTTTAGGAACAATATATATCCTAAACAAGGATTTTCCGTGCAAGAAGGATCAGGGAAATGACTCTATTACATGTATAAAATACTGGACTTGTGTTGATATAAATTATAGATTCTTCTATGAATTTGAGAGTTAATATCTTTCCATGACAGCAGCTATAAAAGTTCTGTCAAAGTCTGAATTAGGCAGCTTTCTTCAATTTGCCACAGTTTACCAGGAACCATGTCAGGCCATCTTGTCGTCTGTTCTGGGTTTTGTGACAATGAGATATCGAGTTTCTCTCTGGTGCTGGGCTGCTGCTTTGTATTCTCAAAGGACTCTCAGTCCCCAGGGTAGGACTGTCATTGATAGTTACTGGAATGGAGCCAGCAGTCAGGAGTCTGTGGACTGGTCTAAGATCTCATAGAGCCTTTTCACACTGAGCTTATCAGCACAAAACTGCTTTTCTTTGGCGTTATCACTCTGCCACTTTTCCTGAATGCACACCCTTAATTTCTCAGTTGAAAGGAACTTTATTACTTCATTATTATTTCGCAAATAATAGAAGTCTGAATTGTACCAAAGGAAGGGTGAAATGTTTACCACTGTACTGGAAATCTGAGCCACTTTTCTTAATACTCTTGATAACAATACAGGTTTGTAATATTAAATCATTTCTGGGTGGGTAGGAACATGTTATTAGGCTAACTGTGATATCTCATGGGGGCTCACTGACTTGTAGTTTTCGATTTTACAAATTCCTGATAACTGTATTAAGCATTGATAGGAATGGTGATATACTGACAGTTTTGCTACTCCTTGATAGAGGGAATTCAATAATGTTTTGATCTCTGGTAGACTACTATATGCCTGCTCTTTTTCTTTGGGGATCAGACTTCTGATTGCACTAATTCTGGAAATAATTGCTACAAGTTTAAAGCAACAGCCAGTTTTTAAGTACAGTCCTGCAGAAGCCATGGTAATATTTCTAAATAAGTTTCCTGATGCAGGTATGTCTGATAATTCTCAGCTTTTTACATATGTGTTGTTATTTGTCAATATTGCAAAACCTGTGGGATACTCTAATTTCTATAGGGCTAAGCACATGCTTTATAAGAATATAAGAATTGTATAGCTTTTAGTAATTTTGCATGCTGTTTTTTCCTCAGCAGTAAATTTATTTTGTGTTTAGGGTTTCAGTTCAGATGCCATCCCTTTAGAAGTGAGATTGTGCTACCCTTCCTTCCTAGACCTCAAAATGAGAAGACTCAGGCAAGCCAGGATCTGAGAGGTAGGGCCAGCTTTCCAGGACATAGTGTTCTGTGGTAAAAAAAAATCAAAGATTTCTCCCAGATGTCCCAACAGGAACCCAGAATTACTCAAGGTCTGTTAACAATGGGACTGTGTGAGTCATCTCAGATCTAGAACTGGAAAAAAAAATACCTGTTAGGGTTGAAGGCAGGTTAGGGGATACTTATTTACAGGATGAAATACCCAGTTCTTTGTTGAATTCTGTCAGTAGTTTAAAGAATAATTACCTACTCCCTTCTTTGTACTCATTCCAACTTTGAAATGTGACAAATAGCTTCAATTCTCACTTTTTTTTTTCTTTTTTTGCCATGGAAAGGATGAAATAATCTTTTTGGTATGTAACTTTGTCCAGAGGGAGTGGGTAGCTAAACAGATCTTTCTTTCCCTACACACTGCCCCCCCCCCTCCATTTCCAGGCCTGTTGAATTGTGCTGCAGCATTTTTAGGAGTCAGAAAGCTGCACAGTGCCCTTCCTAGTTAAAGCAGACAGTACAGAAGCCTAGTCTCATGTTCCCTTATTTATTTGTACACTCTTCCCTTTTTATGAAAGTAAAAAATTAAATACTACTTGTGTGAGGTAGAGACCTAAGGAACCTTTTAATGACAGATGGTGGTAGTCCCTGTGTTCTCTCTGTGTTCTTTCCTAGATGTTAAAGGGGAGTCTCTCCAGTCATTGCTTTTGGAATGGGATAATCCTGTTTTTGTTCCCTGCCCAGAGGTAAGTATTACCTTGCATCTCATGCTAAAATAGGAATCATTTTAACCTGCTGTTAATTTCTGACATTGGGACCAAAATTGCTAATATTGTAATTGTTGCATATAAGTTATTCAGAGATATATTAGACAGTAGACCTGGCAATTTTGTGTTTTTATAGACTGTTTAGATACAAGTCATTGTTGTGGATTTTTTCAAAGTCAGAGAAGCAGGTATCAGGCTAATCTTTTATCTTATGTCATTTCAAAAGCAAAAAGTAAGCTGTCTTCCCTCTACAGAGATAGTTGTCTTAAAATCAAAAGCTATTGAATGGCAAAATAGTGATATAGTGTCTGTCTACTTAGTGGACAGAGCTAAATAACCCAGATTTCTTTCTCTAGAATGCAACAGGTCTTAAAAGTGTATTTTAGTATAGCTGTTTTTATAGCCTGGCAGGATTACAGCCTATGAGAGGGAAACAATGTTGGAGCTTTTTGAGAAACTTCCTTTGCTGTCATGAGGTAGCATTATCTTTAATCCTCATGTTGTGTGCATATAAACATATGTATGTAACCATTTCCACCTGCAAACAATAGGGATGGAGCAGCAAACCACCTGCTGGTGAGTTTCTGGAAGGGAACAGTTGTGTGCAGTCCTTGCGGTGACGTGTGCTCTGACTCATTTCAGGGCAACACATCTTTTGTAATGAGATCCACTGAGAGCTCACATAGGCTGATTTTTAACTTCAGCTTTTCTGTAGGTACTTGAAATCAGCTGAATGCATTGAAATTATCGGGTAATATCCAGATGGGAAAAATATTTGGGGATAGAAGCAGAGGGATTGCAGGATGGTTTCTTAGCTAGTGTTATTCTTGTTTAGAAAGCTCAGTTTGCAAGATACAGAGTTATTTCCAGTTTTTATTACAGCTAGTTTGTTTGGAATATTCAGTGTGTGTGTGGAGGAGGGTTGACACATCCCTTATAGCCTGCTTGATCTGTAATTCTGTTTTTACAGATTGCAGTTGATGTGACCAGTGGTCAGGCCAACAGTCTGGCTGTGAAAATTCATAATATCTTGTATCCTTATCGGTTCACCAAAGACATGGTTCATTCAATGCAGGTACAATAATCTATTCTTTTATTACTTGTTTTATTGTATTACAAGTTATCATCCCCATATTTCCACTCAGCATATAGGATTTGCTGATGTTTGTATCTGGTCGGAAAGACATATCCAGGAAAACAGATCATACTCCTAATTTTCACTAACAGAATTCTTGGTTGTTGTGTGATGATAGCAGACACATATGTTGTGCCAGATATTAGTTTCATCTTGTGGTTAATCAACTATCTGCAAGTGACTCTAAAATTACTTGACTAGTATGGTTAAGTCAAAATCAAGAGATAGCCCTCCTACTGCTGCTTAGAAACAATATTAACTAAATTATCATTTTGTATATTTGTTGTAGGCATTTGTTTAGATCACATTTCTCTGAAATCTCTGTCCTGTATGTTCCATTTTTACTGATCTTAGAAATTTAATTCCCTAGCAGAGTGATTTCAAAAGCAAATTCCAGATTTAATGGAAAAACTTGAAATTGCACCTTAAGATTTATATCTGCCCTTAAAAGTCATTTTTAAAAATGGCAACATGGCATCATAGCATCATTTAACTCTTTTAGTGCTTTTTTTTTATCAAATATTTTGAATATTAACTTAAAAGCAAATGTAAATGTATGGCTTCAACTTACATTCTTTAATAGTTTGCCTGGATAGAAATGCCAGAGTGGATTCTCTCCCTTTCTTGCATCCCAGTGACAAAAGGCTACAGGCCCAGTTAGCGTTATTCTTATGGAGTCAGATTGCTGACTTTGAGATTGCAGGTTCTGACTGTGTGAAGCATGGTAATGTTGATCTCCAGGGTGAACAAGGATCCACATGATTCCCTTACTTATGCTGTGAGTGCAGGAATAACAGGAGTAAATAAAGTTACTATAGTTAACAGTTTATGTTTCACAAAGGCAGGAGAGGAAAGATGGAAAATGAAAGGTACCATTTGTCTGTTTACTCATAGTAGGAACTATTTTTTAAAACTTATGAGTGTTTCTGTGATTGATTTTACCTGTGTAATGTTTTCCTTTCTAAGTTTTTAAGAAAGCAGAGATAGAAAAAATTACCACTTCCCATCTCTGAAAAATCTAAATATTGCCTTCAGTACCCTATAGCAATTTTGAGAATATCTGTAGAAAAGACCAAAAGCACAAAACATTGTGTTGTGCTACAGGAAAATAATAAAAAGAATCATTAATGTCTTGCATCCCTGCAAAGAAATAGAATCATCCATTCATTTTAACTTAGCAGATGAACAATGCACATGTTGTGAGACAGAGAATTCAGAGCAAGCTCTGTCTATATGACCTGGGGATAATTTCCTCTGTAACATCACATCTGAATATTTGAAATCTAACCATAAGATACTGAAAGCATTGTACACCCCTTCTCAGTATTCTCTGTAGCTCTGGTTGATTTCTGATGCTTAAGGGGAAGGTGAAATCAAGTCACAGAGGCAAATTCTACATCAAAAAATGAGGGGGGAAAAAAGTTTCCTGTCTTCTGCAGATGATCAGCAGGTTAAAAAAGGTTGTTTTCATTCTCTTTTGGCGGTATCAACAGTTAAAATACTCCAAGGCACTGTGCACAGCTTTCATTCCCAACTCAAGGAGATTTCTACAACCTTCAAGAACAATTAGCATGCTTGCCCTTATGACTATCTTTGAAAACAATTGATCTTCTGCTGGTATTATGTTTTAGCTTAAATAATTTCTGCCTTTTCCATTAGTTAGTCCCCCACTGTATTTATAAAAAAATAACTATATACCTTCTCAGTCTAGTTTTGCTAGGCCAAATCCTTTAAGCCTTTTGAGTTGGAAAAGATGTGGTTTCCACTCCCCTGGTCATCCTACTAGGTATTTGTTGCTCTTGATCCATTTTGATTGTTGTTTCTTTTGTTTGTCTTTATTTACTGCTCTGTAATGATTTTTATGGGTATTTTACAGGTTCTTCAGCAAGTAGACAATAAATTTATCGCTTGTTTAATTAACACTAGGAATGAAATGGATAAAAAGGCAGGTAAGAGTAGTTGATAGCATGAAGCTATTGTGGCTGTCAAGTGCGGTTAGATTGCAGAGGGAACACTGTTCTCTTTGTAATCTCATCTTGCTTTGGGATGATATTCTGAGTAGAGGAAAATGTTAGTCTTCGCTTGAAATTTCTTGGATCTCCTTTATCTTTATTTTGGACGTTGTTGAGTGTTCCTACTGCCTTCAGATAATTGTTATAAAAATAGATTGTACTCAAATTGCTAACAATCTTTCAGACTCTGTTCACATTGCCTGGACATATTCATTGTTGAAGCTCTCTGAAGCTGTACAAAAAAGGCATTCAAAACCAGTAGGTTTTGTAACATTTTTTAAAAGACTATATTAAACAGAACAGTTTGTGGGTGACCTCAGCTCTCTTTATGAAGTTAGATGAAGATGTCAATGGACAAGAGTTTCTGACTCAATTTAATTCCTTTAATTTAACTGCCAATTTGCATCACTAAATTTCTGTTCTGTAGTGACTTTATGTTCTGCCAACACAGCCTCCTCCTCACTTTGTTTCTGTGAGACAGGCTGATCGTTATCTACTAAATGTGGCCTCTGGGAAGTGATTATTCTTCATGACCAGTGCAGTTGTCTGGTAGAGTTGCCTATTTCTCATCTGTTGTGGTACACTTTTAGATGGAAACCTCTTAATTTTGGTGGACCAACATGCAGCTCATGAACGGATCCGCTTGGAGCAGCTTATTGCAGGTGAGAATTCAGGTGGTCTTAGAGAAAAAGATAATCAGTGCACAGCAAAGTACAGATGAGCTGTCTGGGATGTAGGGAACCAATAATATATTCATTTGTCATCTTTATCCTGATCCCTAGGAGAGTGCAGACATTCAGTATCTGTAGCAGTCATAATATTGGCAGCTGAAAATTGTTACAGCATTTCCAAAAATAGAAGATATACTCCCTACCCACAGAACTATTGAACTAAAATAGTCCTGACATAATGAAAGAGCAGGAAGACTGATAGGAAAAACAATGAAGAGGAAATAGAACAACATCAATAAGTTTATGTGGTTATGCTGTGAAGAATAAGACATGGTATGCAGAGTAAAGAGCATAGTTCATTTGGTTCCTTTTTAGCTGAATACCGTGTTTGAAGCCTAAAATTTCCGCAGTCTGAAATTGTTTGCAAAGGGATAATAGTCTTCTGTGTAAGCTCATTAGCCATTGGTTTCAGTGTTAAAAGGCACAATAGCCATCCATCAAGTACTTTAAAATCATTGACCTTCTCTTTCATCAACAAATACTGCGTAGTTCCTGCAAAGAGTGTTCCAGGAACTTTTTGGTCAAGTACTGAAAAAATTAAAGACTGAAGGGAGAAATGCCTAATGAATAGTATTTTAACTCCATTTATATTTGACTTTTCTGTGAAAAAATTGCTCTGAGTTGAACCAAATATATCAGTGGGTTTTTTTGCTATTTAGGGTGACTCTTTTTTGAAACTGGTGGGAAAAAACAAAGTGGCATTAACCAGCCCTTCCCCAGAGACTGGATGTCTGGTTTGTGACATTCCCAGTCCTCCACAAGTTTCAGGAGAAGGCATTCTGTGGTCACTTTTTAATCCAAGCAGGGGATTACAAGCCAAACCAGAGGGTCATGAAGGGTAATGCCTGCGTAAATATTTTAAGAGGGGATACTTCTAAATGTTTCATTCACAGATTCCTATGAGAAGGAAACTTCAGCATGTGGCAAGAAGAAAATATTGTCGTCCTCCATCTCTCCCCCTTTGGAGATTGAAGTTACAGAAGAGCAAAGAAGATTTCTACGGTTAGTAATGGCAAATAGCTCTAAATTTTTCGGAATGTCTCTGTTGACCAGGAGGATTTCTATATATTGCTGGGTTACCATGAAGCTCAGGAGAGGAGAAATTGATTCTTTCCTGAGCCAAGCCCAATTGGCTCTGTCTGTGCTGAGGAAAATAGATTTGCTTCTTCAGTGCGTTGTTACAACATCTCAAGACAAAACCCTGTAGTGTGCCATTTCTGTGCCTTTGTCATGTGCTCTGATTTCCCTGGGAAAGTAAACCTTCATGTGTGGGCCAAAGCAGCCTCCAGCAGTTTCTGCTGTCTGAGGCTCAGGGCTTGGGAATGCACAATGGAGTGTGGTGCCCATAGTGTCAACCTAGGTACTGATTTTACAGACAGCGTTTGAGAAGAGAAAGATGGGATACGGAAAGTTTGTATTGTGAATCCTTCAAAAACACATTCTTTATTCCTAGGTGCCTGCCAAGAGCAGTTAATGAACACTGTTTCCCAAATGTTTCAGAATGGTGACCTCGCTACTATTAGGATATTTAACTTTTTTACTGCGAGAGTTTAGATACAGATTTGATGTTGGGCTGTTGAAGACCTATTGGACAGTAATCAAACTTCTTTTTCCCCCCAAATCCCTATCTGTCACCTGCCACGTGCACTTGTGGGGTTTTTTTTCACTGCATTGTTCATTGTTTTCAGGTGAAGTTCTATCAGGACTACCACTGCCTCATTACTGTTCTTGGGGGGGCGGGGGGGATATGCCTCTAGCAAACTCAACGGCTTCTAAATCAGACCTTATTAAGATTGTTGCCTGTTAAAGGATACACTTGCTCCGTGTTGTTCATAGTTCAGTAATATTTAAATGCCTTTGTTGTTCCCACCTCTTAATGATGATCTTGCTAATATCACAATATTTGTAATGCCTTTTGTTCAACTTTGATTTATTTTTATTCTCATCTGTGTCTTCCATTTCTGATATATCTGCTTTTGAGAATGGATGTCCAGAACTGAAGACAATATACCAAATGAGGGTATCCCATTGCTTCATACAGTAGCTTTTTTAGCTGTGCCCATGTTTTTTGTTTATTATATACACACCTGATATTTTGTCTGCTTTTTTGGCTACTGCTGCTTGCATTAACTGCGTATCTATTGATCATCATGACAGAGAAATACAGAGTTGTGGAGGTTATTTTTTTAATTTTTGCTATTTATGCAGAAGCCAACTAAAAGTAGAAATAGATTAAATTATTCTGATAATTTGTATTTATTTTTCTTTAAGAGCAGTTTTTCTGTCATTTTTCATTATTCCTTTTTTATTCATCCTACAGATTTCATTCATCATTTTTCTACTTAAGTTCTGATTGAGTTCAACTTTGTCTCTATTGTCAGTTAACCTAAATAATTTTTTGTGTTCTACAAATTTGCTTGCTTGACCATGTCCCTTTTCTACATCATTAATAACGTCATGAAGATACAGCTCAAGATTCATGTTGAACGCTGACCATCTGTTGCCAGCATACCTTCTTTCCGTAGTTGCTAAATCATGACAAATGTTATTTCCCTATCCATGACAACTTTTTGCATTTCTTTTTTTAGCTGCTTTTAAGAGGTGGCATCAAAGGGTTTTTGAAAGAGCTAATAAATTCTGAGAGCTACTTTTCTTCATCAGCTAAATCACAAATGTTCCACAAAAATCAGTAAGAAAGTGCATCAGAAAGGCATGTTTTTCTTTTAGGGGCACTGGTTCAATATTCAGCACAGGCGATGCCAGTTGTGATTTTCAGTTAATGCTTAAGATGATTGATAATTGATAAGCAAGAAGCTTACTAGTGGTGGCCTGTACTGGTGCCAGCTTACTAGTACTTTTATTGTGTGACTTTATAATTTTTTAGTATGTATCAGCAGTTCATTCCTTTGTAATCACTCTGTGAGACTATCATTACTAAAAGGTAATGAATTAAAAGTATAATATAAAAATCTAAAGTCTGTTTTTATTGTTACTGGCAGACTGTGACTGTATTCTGTGGTAAATTTTCATGTAATGAACTAAATTAACATGTCTGAAAGACCTTTCACTTCAGCTATGGTTGCAGTTTAATAGTTCAGCTGGACCTCTGGTTCACCTGCAGCTTTGGTTCTGTTTATTGACCGAGCATTGTAGTAATGCATTGTTCTGTTGACTCTCTTGAACTTCCTTCTTTATTTTTTCCCTTAATTAGAAAGAAAAAAAGCCCAATTGACTTCAATAGGTGCTTGGATTTTGTCATTTTCCTACAATGGGCTTTTTCTGTCTTTCTGTGTGCTTGTTGAGGGCTATACATGTCTTCTTTTTTTTTAGGTAGAATTACACAAGCCATAAGCCATCTCCATATGGAGGCTAATAATTATATTATTCTTGTGACTGACTTTAGTAAGTTTAGATTAACTTCTTCTTTTGTTCAAAGAATCTCTTTTCTAAAACTGACCTTTAGCACCTTTGTTTTAAGTGAATATTCCCTGAATTAAAAAAATAAAGTATATATTCTTACGGTTGTTTTCATTTTGAAGATAAGCTCTCATCTGACTGTGAAGTCTCATTTTTGTGTGTATTTTTCCATCCACAGGTTGACATATGCCATCATTAACTGGAGGCTGTTCTTTCCTGTGTTCTCTTTGCTTACAGGATATAAAGTTCATTAAACCATTATAAATTTCTTACAGTATTTTTTCCATTTAAGTATTCGCTAATACACGTCATTTGAAACCACAGTTCTTTTAGGTTAAAGCAGTCTTAATGCTGTGTAATTTTAATATTTGGAATGTTTGTGTGTTGAACCAGGCACCTTGTGCATCTTCAGAAAAGGTAGATTCATAAATTTAGACATAAAGCTTCTCTCCACATAATACAGGAACTCTTAGATCTTGTGGTTGTGGAGCATGAAAAATACATGTTTGATTAGAGTGGAAAAACATGGCTGAATGTAGGTTGAAAGGGCAAAATTACTTGAAATCTCATGATGCATGGATTTTGAGATGGGAAACTGTTACAGGAAGAAGTATGTGTGGAGTACAGAAATATTTATCTATGTTGTAAAGACATAGCTACTGTGGTTGATGTCTTATTTCTGGAGGTTTTTTTCCTCAGATGCTGCTACAAAAATTTGGTGGACTTGGGTCTTGAATTATCATTTCCTGAGGCAAACAGCTCCTTGATTCTTGTGAGGAAAGTGCCAATGTGTTTTATGGAAAGAGAAGCCAATGAATTACGACGGAAAAGACAACCTATCACTAAAAGTATTGTGGAGGTCAGCTGTGTATGTGGGTGAAGTTACGGTGCTAGGTCTTGTTCTGTGTTCATGGCCCCAGGGTATTACCGTATCTCGGTTATGAGGGAGACGGTGTCCCTTGGCAAATGTGAGTGCCATCCCTTTTAGTAGCTAGATAGTCCCACAACAGAAATCACTGACTTATTACTGAAATGATAGTAGACTGCTTCAGACTTGGATAGTGGAAAAGTTAAGAAAAATTATACATAGGACAGATGTTTCAACAGTTTACTGCTTATGAATGCTCAAATGAACAGTAAATGCTTGAAAGAACAGTAAAATTATTAAATCCTAACAAATGGTATTTATGTATCAGCAATATTAAAGCTCTTTTCTTGAAATTTCTCTATGGGCAGTGCAGCTTCCTAAAAAACACTGCTCCAAAAGTTCTGTGGTGTGAGGGAGAAATTTCTGAACTGATTACTTGTAGTTTCCATTGTAAACAGCTGCTCTTAAACTTCTTAAAAATTGTTTCTGGAGTACCACATTCAGACATTGGGCTGAGTCAAGAATCTGTCCAGTCTTGCCATACACCCCTTTTGATATGAAAACAAGAAACTGAGAAGATGATTAATTTGATTAAATTTTCTTTTCCAACCTTCTTGTAATCACAAAGGACTCAAAATGCACTCTCCTGATATGATTTGGGAGCCAAGAGTACTAAAAGTGGCAGAGTAGGGGATCAGGTGTGTGCATTATGAGCACTCGTTCTTAGCTGATGCCTCAAGATCTCATGAGCATCTTGGCAGATCTATTCTGCAGTCCTTTTTATTTTAATTAGGTCTTGATGCAACTATTCAGGATTAATTATGAATTCTTTGAATTTTAGATATCAGAAATTAAATCCACGTGGACTAGTTATTATCCAAAGAAAGGGCAGCTATTCAAAGATAACATGCATTTTGTGGCACTCTGAGAGATGAGTTTGATTATGCCCATTCTGCAGATAGGAAAGTGATGCAGAGAGAAACCAAGTGATTAGTCTAAAGTCTGAAAGGATACTTCTGAGAGGTCAGGACTTCCACTTAGATCTTTCACACTGTGGTCAGTGTACTGTCAAAAGCATAATTTTTCTTGGTCCTGAGAGTTACACAGTAAATGATGCACAGATGTGGACAAAGTAGGGTAGGGGGATGAAAGGGAGAAATAACAACTGATACTACCTTTTTTCTTTCCAGGAGCTTATTCAAGAACAAATTGAGGTGAGTTGCTCTCTGCTTCTTAAGTTGACTATAACAATCCAAAGCTTACTGCATGAACCAAAGGGAGTGTGTTCAGCCTCAGGTGACCAAGGTGGACTAGATAATCCACTACCTTGTCCTCATTTTTAGTCACCTTTGTGTTACAGTTCTTCTTTGTTCTCATATTAAATGGAAAGTAAGATAATGTTCCCTTACTGCTTTTAGCTAGTGCAGACCACAGGAGGAGGAGCACGAGGGACATTGCCACTGACGTTTCTGAAGGTGTTAGCTTCCCAGGCCTGTCATGGTATGGAAACTGTACTTTTCTTTCATTCTTCTCTTTCTTTTTTTGAACCTTTCTGTTTCTACCCTACATCGTCCCTGGGGCAATGGTTTCAGGATGTGTTTGCAGATATAGCAGGATTACAGACTGTGTATTTCGTAGGGATGAAGCAATAATGGTCTTATCATGGATAGTACTGAGGGACAAGCAATACTGCTCCGATTTATTCATATATGGGCCTAACATACTTTCCAATCTTCACATGAAACATAGGTAGAATACAGTTCTGAGACACAGTCATCCGTGTAAACTCTGAACCTTTCAAATAACAGCTCTATGAAGGGCCAACGGGGGAATGTGCTGGAATCTGCTCAAAAGCAAGCGAGAAAGAAAACTTAGCTGCTCTTTCCAGATTTTTTACTTAAGTATCAAAAATGCTAGTTTAAGTGTGCCTGTGACCTCTCAGGTATTTTTGGAAGGAGTGCAGTAAAAATTTACATGTTCTCAGGGACTCTTGCTTTCCAGTACCTGGCAATGTACAGACATTAAAGGTGTAGACTGCAGTAGCTCCAGGCTCTTGCAGCAGTTCCTATGCCATATATAGTATCAACATCATCATGCTGTAGGGGTAAACAGGAACCACAGAGTGTCACTGCATTCTACAATTGGCAGTCAATCCATAAATTTTTTTTTATGTATAAAAAAGTCCCATGGCTGGAAGGCAGATTGCAGATGGTCTTGTGCATCTGTGCAGGCTAAAGTTTGCAAACACTCCTAAAATGACTCTCTAATGTTCTGCTTGGATTGCCTCCAACATCACCTGAAAAACCAAAACCATCCATTAGAGGTGGGTTATGTGAAAGTTTAGGCCATGAAAAGCTGATCCTTATGCATCAGGCTGTTTAACTGAGCTAAGCCCCAAGTCTGCCATACTGCAGCCTTTGGGTTGCCTTTGCAGCCTACCAGCTAATCTTTGGAAGATGCCTTGTTTTAATGAAAACCACAGCTGTAGATGGAAGTGGAATTCTCTTTGGCAGCATGTGCAAGAATTTGTATATATTTTTCAGGCGCTATCAAGTTTAATGAGCATTTGACTTTGGAGGAGAGTTGTGGGCTTATTGAAGCTTTGTCATCTTGTAAGCTGCCCTTCCAGTGTGCTCACGGAAGACCTTCCATGCTACCTCTTGCAGACATAGACCATCTACAGCAGGAAGAACAGGTACTGTGTTGGACACACCTCTGGTAATCTGCACTCTGGATTATCAGAGGCACATCATGTATGTGTGTTAGAACTAGAATAAGCCAGTTTGAAAACACCTCCACTGGCTTTATATTACTTGACTTTTTATGAATTGTTACCAATGGGATTTTAGAACATAAATCATCTGTCCTGTGAACACTTTAACAAGGATTTTACCATATATCATTTGAATGGTCACACTGACTTGAATAGTGTCCTTAAGCATACATTTAAAGTGGTGGCAGTTTTTAAGTGTAAAACTTAGAAAGCATATGAATTCACATATTCTACTAGTGGCAAAGAGGCTAATTTAAAATTTTAATAAAGCATACTTCCCCAAAGTTTAAGATGCTATAAAATGGGGAATAAACAAAGGAATAGCAGCATTTATTATAAATCATAGAGTGGTTTGGGTTGGAAAAGACTTTAAAAATCATCTGGTTCCAACCCTACCTGCCATGGGCAGGAATGCCTTCCACTAAACCAAGTTATATTTAAATTTAAAACAAAATCATTACTCCTCCCTTTTGTTATTACTGTGCTTAATTTTTATTAATTGGATTCTGTTGAAAGTCAGGTGGGACTTTGAATTAGATATTAAAAAAACTTTGGAATTACAGTATTAGGGCAAAGAATATGGAAACCTTGAAGCTCATTTACTCACTGATGATTTAGTTCTTAATTTTTCTCCCTCCAGCCTAAACCTAATTTGAGTAGACTGCGGAAGATGGTGCGAGCATGGCAGCTATTTGGAAAAAAAGGACCCTATTCAAAAAAAGTTAAGACTGTAAGCTGCAACCACTAGAAGTGTTGGTATGATCACTGAGCCTTGTTGTGAAACAGTATCCTGTGTGGAGCCAAGTTCTGAGCCAGTGCATTCACCGAAGTTCTGCTCCAGGTACTGACTTAAGAAGCAGAGACCAGCTAGGAGAACATGGCAGAAGGAGCCCACCCCTTGTATCCTGGAGAAGCATCTTCAACATTAAGGAATTGTGTTGTAAGTCTGGGCCCTATGTCAGTGCTTGACTCTCGGATGCAAGGAGTTGCAGAAACTCATAGTTACTAAAGCAAAGCACTTTTTTCCTGCAAGCACATCATGACTCTGCATAACAGAGAGGGGGATTTAATTAGTGTATTTTATAGTGCTTTGAAAATTGGGAGATATTTCTTAATAAAATTAATACTAAACTCACTCTTTGGGCTCATGTCAGTGGTTGGAATGAGGACCGACCAGCTTCATAGTAAATATAGGCCAACTTAAAATCAAAAGAACATTTAACTAGGCCATGAATGACACACCCAGCTGCTTTCTCCAGCTCCTCTGAGTTTGCACTCGAGTGAGAGATTTATAAATCACAGTATAGCCCCAAAGAAGTAATTAAATACTTAAATATACATTTTGAAGACAGCTGCTGATGTATTCTTATTCCTGTCACGTTTGCATGTGGAAGCACACCATAAAGCCTGCTGCTACATCATAGGTGCAGGCAACTCACTACACTGGTAAAACTCCTGCTAATTAAACAGACAAAACAACTGCATATGGAAAATGTGCTTAACAGTGAGATCACTGTAAACAGCCTTTATTGCAGCATACTTTGAAGTAACAGCTTAGCTGCCCCAGACTTACACATATGCCTTGCTTCAAAATCAAAGCAGCTTAGCAGCTCCACATGGTTTCTAACACAGCACAGAGATCAAAATCTGTACACGAGCTCTGCCTTCTGCTGCTTCTGGGTAGGAAGGACATTGCTGAGCAAATGCCCCACTGCTTTCCCACAGCAACCTGTCTTTGCAACATACACTTTAATTAGCTGTTGTATCTTTCTAAAGAGAAAGATGGGAAGAGTCTGGAGATTAACGTGCTTCACAGTATTAGAGTTCATAGTCATCTGGATGGTAGAGCTCACTCATGAGGCGGTAGATGTAAGAAGGTGCATTACCCCCAATGTTGGAAATGAAGAGAGTAATGAGCTCTGGAGGGACATAGTCAAACACTGGGCAGTGAACATTGATCTTTGCCAGGATCTCCCCTGTAAAATGAATAGCACCAATATTAGACAAAGCAACTCAAAGTACATTTAGCCTTCTGCACATCTTCCTGAGCCCTTAAACAAACTGACTACTATGCACATGCCATTCTGAAGTTATTATTTAAAAAATGCTCACAAAAAAGTGGTGCCAAGTCTGGTATCTTCATTTCAAAAGTCACTGTAACATAGAAATGGGCCTTTGAAAGAGTTTGCTATCTGAAAATGGGCTTGGGTGCTGATGCCTTTCTAAAGATGGTGCTTGTGTGGGAAGCCCATTGCAGAGATACTGGGTTTCAAGAAGTTAACACTTGTAGGAGAACGGAAGCTGCCCTCAGTATTGGGCATCTGCCCTCTCCCACAGAAAACTGGCACCTGCCTGGCATCACTATCACCATCCTGTAATAATACACTGACTATTTTGGAGCAGAAGCAAAACTGCAAAGACAGTGTTCAAAAGAAATTCTTTTTCTGCACTTTCTGCAATAGAAAGTTACTTACAAAATTAGATGGTTTCCAGCAGTTTTCTCTGCTAAGGACAATAGGAAAGGATTTTCTGTCCTGGGTTATAGGACAGTCTTACACTTAATTTTTATGTGAGTTACTAAAAACAACCAACCAACCAACCAAAACCAAAACAAACAAAAAACAAACAAAAACAAACAGGAACCCCACAAAAACCAACCAAACAAAAAAACAAACAAACAAACAATAGCCTGAAGCAGCTTGACCAGACATATGAAGAAGAATCA
Source organism: Pyrocephalus nanus (assembly GCA_038380795.1). Classification (NCBI taxonomy): domain Eukaryota; kingdom Metazoa; phylum Chordata; class Aves; order Passeriformes; family Tyrannidae; genus Pyrocephalus; species Pyrocephalus nanus. Next base: position 40,244,815 of record CM076265.1, on the reverse strand, counting down.
GTACCTTCTGTGAATGGCAGCACTTCCTGCGGTGATACAAACTTGTGGAATGAATCTTCTTCATTAGGGAACTAAAGAAGAAAGAGTACAGGAAGGTCAGGAAAAAAACAACCTACCTGATTATCCTAGTGAAGACAGGTCCTAGCACTGGGAAGAACTTATGGGAGAGGAAGATGACTTGCCAGGTGATATTACATTACAGCTGGTTTACAGTAATTACAAAGTGTCTATGTCTAGAACCTCTCTAATGTCTATAGGTGAAATGTTTTTCCTTGGAGATTTCAGAGCTGTCTGCAAAGCCCAGGGAACTGGTACAGTGACTTCCTCAGTCTGCAACTTCATCTGACAATACTGAAAAAGTACTGAGTGTAAGAAACAGTTTTGAGCATCTCATTCTACCTCTCCTGCCTTTCAACACTAATGATATAAACTGAAATATGTAGTGGTTGAGGAAAAGTAAGTATGGTGATGTCAGTCTCTAGTAGACAGTGGTCTACATCCTTATACCCAATGCTCTGCTTTGCACATGGGGCAGAAGAGGGAGCTTCAAGGAGATCCTGAGGTGTGCCAGATTTGGGTGAGGATCTCCTGTCTGAAGTAACAGTGCCAGATGGGGGAGATGGCTCATTAATCAACCTTGACAGACAGTGCTTTCCACCCTAAGCTCCCACAAGTAAAAGCCCCTGCAGGTGTGGTCCTGAAGAGCTGCTGTACTTACCTGTGGCGAAAGCTTGAACATGGGAGCACACACGATGAGCGGAGTGGAGTGGTGTTTAGCTGCCAGTGCCAGAGTGTGTGTCCCACTCACAGCAATCAGGGCACCATTGGCCAGGATTGTCTTTGTACCAATGATGACCTTAAAAGGGCAAATCAGCATTAGAAGATAGCATGTTCTACGGCAAAGTGGAGAAGGAATACTTCTTGCCTTGGACCCTGACAGATGAGCTGGAGGAGGAGTGTCAGAACAGCCAGTCAGCCAAAGGCTGGAGTTACAGGGCAGCTGGATGCCTGATCTGTTTCATCTGGCACTGGCTCTGCACTGAGATGTTCCTCTCTAACAAGAACATGACTCCAGCATGGCAAAGCCAGCACAGAGAACTTCAGAGGACAAAAGTATGTTCTATTGCAGGGAACACCAAGCAGAAACTGGGCTTTGGTCCCTGTTGTTCTACAAGCCTACAAAGTAAACTTTGTGCAAGTAATTTGACTGCTTGCAGTAAAATGGGAATAATGTAAAGCAGCTTAAAATATATAGATATGAATTAATGTGGCTACATTTTAATGTTATAACAAGTACTTTTTTTTTTTTTTTTTTTTTTACTTTGGGGTGCCACATCTTCATCTCTATAGAAGTACAGAACAGGTCTGTTCAAAAAGATACACCCTTCACCAGAGTGATTCCCTTCACTAGCCATCTTCTGTTCCAGGGAAAGGGGGTTTCTTCCCTTTGGAAATGCTGTTTTTTGTTCCATCTTTAAAAATTGAGGTTAATTCTTTGAGGTTCTCTTGTAACTGTTCTGCCTGTTAGCCACAAAGCCAGACAAACCTATCACCCTGCAGTCCATCATCATACTAACTTAGGGTTCCAGACAATCTTCACCCCAGCTGTAAACAGGGACTATTACAATTTTGAGTCTTCACAAACATATCCATTCCTGCTGAGACTTGCACTTAGGAGGCATAAGCACTCAACCTGCCATTAATCCCTCCTCCAATGAAGCCCTCCTTACCTTGTTTACTCGAGACATGACAGCAAAAATAGCTGCATCACTCATGACAGTAGTCTCAATATTCTCTTTAGATAGTCGGACAGCCATTTCGTGGCCCTAAAAAGAGGGAGAATCCAATTGATCCCTGGGACATAGCTCCTGCAGTGCATTTGTCAAGGTAGCAGCACTCAGTTCTTGTCTGAATTGCAAAAATACCAAGCGATGGAACACAAATACAGCCCTCTGACTGAGGGATGCTGGGGTAGGATAACAAGCTGTCTCCAGCCTCTCAACTGCAAAAGAACTTCCATAATATTCAGCTTGCCTCTAGGGACAAGCTTTTAGTAAGAATGCGCAGGACTACGTGATGCCTGGAGAAAACAGCCAGCCCAGGCCTTACCTGGCAGAACGGTGCACACTCTGCCACGATCACCTGGAACTTCCGCTTGCGGGCAGCTTCCTTCAGGAAGGCCTCAACGGTGCGCGAGTAGCCGATGGTCATGATCACCTCGTTGGAGTGGATGTGCTCCAGCGCCTGCATCGCGATGTTATCAGTGGTGCCCTCTGAAACAAAAGGAAGACGTAGGTGGAAAAGCAACACTTGTGCTGCTAGAACTGTCCTCCAACAAGGTAATTTTTCACTAGAACCATGTTATGAGCAGTAGTAGAGCAGGAGCAGCTTTTCTCCCCATTCTTTTTGCCAGGGGAGAGGGATCAAGAAGCTGGCCCTTGAATGCCCCATGCTTCCTAGCTATGCATAGAAATAGTCCTATTGAAACTCTGTCATGAGGGGAGTGGATTACTCCAGATAACCACCGTGCCCATAGCACTTCAACAGTTTTGCAGTTCAATAGCAAGGCAACCTGGGCCTCAGAAGGAGACTCAAGTCCTTGATCTGTCACAACTATCACAGATAAAGAAAAATGTATCACAGTGCTTTGTGACAAGGGTCAGGTTATATGTGCAAAGGGATTAAGTCCAACCTTGGCATATTTTTTACACTCTTCTTCAGAGGACTTAAGACTTCCCAGAGGACCAAGAGCACAGGCCAACAGCCCCCCATGCTATTCCCTCCACAATATTCCACCCATCTCCTTGTAAAGCAGAGGACTTAGTTTCTAAGTCCTGGTAGCAGCAGGGCTTCAGTCCCTTAGTTCCTTCAGATTAAGCCTCCGATATCCTTGCTGTTTTCTTTCCACCTAGAGAAGGGGGAAGCATCGGTCCCATCCCATAAGAAGCTCTTCTCAGGAGCAGTTCAGACTCATCCATACCTAGCTCTATCAGCATCTCATTAATAGCTTCAATAACATTAGCTCTGAGGGAGGGATAAGGGGTTCTGAAATCCTCGCTCAGTCCTCCGGAAGTCAGGAGTTTGTGCAGGGATTCTTGCTGATCACTTTCCTCGCTGCGCCCATGAAGCCTGTGGAGAGAAGCAGCTCTTCAGCCTCACGAAAGAGCGCAGGGCCATGGCCAGGCTGAGCAATGTCTCCACAGCACAGCACACCTGAACGTGAGGAGACAGGAAGGAAAGCCACACAGAAGAGGCACACCACACCAATAAGCTTCCCTAGCTGTCCAGGCAGAGAGACACTCAAATCTCTGCCAGAAAGTGCTGCCTTAATTCATGTGCAAACACTGCTGTCCACAGACGAGAAGAAGGCTCGAGGCTACTGCTCCAGCAGGATGGACCCTCCCGGGAACAGGAGAGAACAAGCCCAAGGTCAGGGCACAGACTCTTCTCATTCACCCACAACACATACACCAAATGGTTTCTATAGGGGAAATGTCATCAGCCACACTGGCTTGCCTTTGATGTTAAACTTGCTAAATCCCTCTCTAAGAAAGAGGGGAGAAGGGAGTGATGGAAACTACTGCGGTTTCACAAAAGTAACTGAACATGTTGCATGAGAGGGCTGTTCTGGGCTTCTAGAGAGATACTGGCAGCAAGAGGGGCACTTCACCTGCCATACTCCTCACGAATGACCTTCAGTACTCGTCGCACCATGTTGCCCACAGTGGTCTCTGACGGCTGGGCTGCCGTCATCCTCTGGCCCTCTGTCCGGATCAGATCCATGAGCTCCCCTGGAAGAGAGGAGGGCCTTGCTTATCGCAGCCCAGAGCAAACTCACGCGAGCATCAAACCAGCGCACCCCCTCAACATCCCAGGGCCAGCGGCTGCTCCGGCACGGGCACCTCAGCACCGGAAACAGCAAGGAGCCCCTCACATAGATGCTCGTCCCAAGGCGGGTTCTGCAGTGGGAATCGCTTGGACACAATGTGGACTTAGGAAAGACCATAAGCGGTGCAATTAGTGAAAGAGGAAACCACGTGCTGCTGGAAAGGTCCGTGCTCAGACTGACGCCGCTGGAAAAGCCAGGCAGGAGCGACGCAGCTCCTCAGGCAATGCCGCCCGGGAGCACAACGGGCTGCGAAGGGCCGCGCGGCGGCACGACAAGCACTGGGAACCCACTGGCCGCTGCCATCGAGGCTCCAGTTCCTGGGGGTCCAGCATGGGCCCTACGCCGACCTCGCTGCTCCCTCCGCACAGGCAGCCGCGACCGGGGCGCCGGGCCCCGCAGCAGCTCCCCCGCCACTGCCCTCCCGCTGCTGGGCCCTGCCGCCTCCCGGCCCTCACCGGCCCGGCTCCATCGCCCGTGCCCGACAATCTTGCGCAGCAGCGACAGCGTCTGCCGAGCCGTGTCCTCGGAGCGCGGCCGCTCCCCGCCGCGCCGCAGCCGCGCCGCGAACGCCTCGATCTGCTCCGACAGCTCCGAACCACGCTCGGCGGCGCCCGGCATGGCGGCCACCTTTCCGCTTCCGCCACGCCGCCGCTCCATTGGCAGGGCTGCCGAGGTAGGCCCGCCCTCCGGCGGCGGCCAGCCAATGAGCGGTGGCGCTGCCGTTCCCCTGGACAGGGGCGGGGCCGGGGCCGTGGGCAGTGCCCGCCCTGAGGGGTTTGCTTTGGATCGGGCGGCGAGCGGGGATGAAGAGCCAAAGCAAACGGGCTGGGAAAGGCGCAGTTCCTGGCAGTCCAATTGTTCTTGCTGGCAGAGCCAGAACCGGCCCTGGATAAGGCAGGAATGTAGCTCCTTTGTGTCTGGTTCCTGGAGCAATGTGTTCAGGGAACAGGCAGGAGCCACGGAATAATTCTCATTGCGGTATTGCTTTACTCTGTGGCTCAGATCTGTGTCCTGTTGTTTTAGATTAGGAAATCAAAGCAAACTGGCTTATGCTGGAAGCTTTCAGCAGTTGCTTCATGCAGAGGCCTGTGGGGCCTTGGGTGTTCCTCTCATCTTTTTCGTGCCTGTCTGGTTCCTTTAGGACTCACCCTTCAGCCAGCTGCCATCCAGCAGCGACTGTTGGGCCTCGAGCAAGATACAGAGAGGTGGTGTGTTGGCTCTTCAGGACTTAATACAGGTGATTTGTTGTCCGAAACCTTAGATGGACTGAGAGTCCTTCCAGACCTCTCTCCTCCTCCTCCTTCCTCAAGTGCCCCTGTGTTCCTGGAAGCCAAAGTACCCACCAGCCTGGAAAAGGAAGCTCGCCACAACCCCCCAACACCTGGCAAAAGGCTTCGCTTCTGGGTTTGGCTGGATGTGCTTGCGGGGGACCACGGCCCTGACTGGGATTCAGAATTTCCCTCCATGAAGAGATTGTCTCGTCCTTTGTCCCAGGAGAGTCAGTGGATGATGACAGGGTTTGCCCAGCTGTTGGCTGTGCTATGCTGACTGGGCACGTCCTGGTTCCCCGATGCCTTTTCTCCCTCTTCCTTTAAGTGTCTGTTTTCTTCCATCACGTGTAAATCAAAGGCTCCCTGGAGCACGGCCTGCCCAGCTCTGCATCTGTGTGGGGAAACCCCATCCCCCTTTGCCCCTCTGCACAGCCATATTGCAGGTAGGGCAGGGCAGGGCTGCCCGTGCCCATCAGCTGCCTGCTGCTGCCCCTGGCTGTGCCCATGCAGTGCTGTGTGCCAACTGCCTTGGTGAGCAGAAGCAGCTCCCACACATGCACCCAGGGACTGGGACACACAGTGAATTAGCAAAAAAAATCAAAAAACAACATTGCTTTGGAGCTTTCTTTTGTTTACTTATCTTGCTAGTAAACAGAGCAGTTCTTGGAGATTAGGCAGGACGGAGAAGAGGAAGGGAAACTGGGCCCTGAGGTTATGACCTCCTTGTGGGTGCTGGGCTGTTTACATTCCCTGCTCCAGTCCCAGTAACTATTATGGGACAGTTTCTTCCCATTGCCTTGCCAGGCTGCAGAGCTTTTCCCCTGGTTGTGCTGTTCCCTACAGCACTTTCTGCCGGGCACTGCTGCCGCAGCTGGCATAAGACAGCTGGCATTCTGGTGTCCCTTGAGGGGCAGAGTCCTGTACTTGGTCTGCTGCCTTGTGTTTCATGAATGAAAGCCTCTGAATGGGGATTTCAGGAGCTGTTAGCCCTGCATAGCTGAGCTGAGCCAGAACCTGGGGCTCTCTGGAGAGCTGAAAGGCAGACTCCAGTCTGCTTAGAAGGACCATGGCTACAAGACATCTGGTTGTCATTAGCCAGCAGCTACTGTCAGGACCCAGTTAGACAAGGAGTGCCCAGGAGGACTGAAAATGAAAGTGAGGAGGAGGAGTGGCAGCAAAGGCAGTGCAGGGAGTGTGGGGCAAGTGGAGAAGGCAGCTGGAAAGATGCATGCTGGTGTCCTGGTGTGCTCTGCTAAAAATCTTGCTGCCTTGTAGGCTGTTCTGGCCACTGTGGCAGAAGCATTTGTGGGGTGTGCATCTGTGGGCAGCTGGAAGGAGTCTCACCTGGTGGTCCACAGCTGCTGAGTGTTTCAGAGCGAGACGCTGCCTCCGCTACTGCAACCACAGACACAGCCTCTTCCACAGCACATCCTCCTTCCCTTCCTGGGTGTACCCAGGACTCTGGGGCAGAGCTGATGGCTTCAGCTTCCCAGCTGGTGCATGAGCAAGCAAGAAGGCTGACACAACTGCAGACAGTGCTGGTGCTGGGAACAAAAGAGCTGAGTAGGGGATGAGCTGGCTGGATGAGCATAGCAGCATGTTTTATGGGCCTGCAGTGGGGCTGAAAACTGTCTCACCCCCTTGGAGAGGTGCCAGCCTACCCAAGACAGAATCCTGCTCTGTACCATCAGAGATGGCTGCTGAAGACACTGCTTTCCTCCACCCAGTGAATTCTGCATCCCTGGCGGCTTAATGTCATCCCCCAAGTGCTTGTGTGAGGGAGGACAAGGCAGAACAGAGGCTGGGTAAAGCCTGGGAGCACTGGAACATCATGTACTGGGAGGCTGTTTGGATTAGAAACTCTCAGCGGGTAAGTGGGATGGATGAAATGCCAGGGAGTGGAATCAGTTTCCTGAACTCTAGTAATTGGACTCGTCTGCAACACCAGGGTAAGCAAAGTGAGCTGCTCACGCTCAGCACAGGCGAAGGGAAGGAGCCAGGAGGGGAGAGCCAGCCGAGCCACAGTCCAGCAGGAGCAACAGTGCAGGCTGTCAGCACAGCATGGACTGTGAAGACCAGATGGGCAACCCAGGATGAAGCAGCGTTACTACTAGGTGCCTAAGCCACTCGCTGAGCACAAGTGACTGAGTTAAGAATGTCACACTTCGTGGGAGTGGGGGGAACATGAAGCACAGTCTAGGAAGAAGGATGCACAAAGGTACCTTTGGTGTGACATGATTGCTCTTTGCAAAGTACATGCTCAAACGCCTGAGAAAAAAACAAGTTAAGCCCAAAGCTCTTGCAGCCACTGCTGTAAAGGCAGGAGTGAATGTGCTGAAGGGCTGAGAGAGCCCAAACTTGTGTTTTCGGCATGCTACAGGGGAGAAAGTAGGTCACTTAGTAAGTGAAGGGGATGAAAATGATGAGCTGAACTGAGTGTGGAATGCATGTTTAAAGCTCAAGCTTCTAGGAAAAGAAGACAAAACCCCCAAACAAACAGCTGGTGATCAAATGCAGGTACGTGAATAGCTGGAAAGCTGAGCTCTGTGGCTCTGCAGGCGCACACACACGTTGTCTGAGTCATCAACAGTTTTGGCATGCTTGAAATTCGCATCTGAGGCTGCAGGTACCAGGGCACGTGTTCTGCTGGTCTCTGCTGATGACCCTGGTAACAACTGTCTCCTAAACTGGTCATCCTCTGGAAAGCCTGGCTGCCATAACCGCCTGGGTGGCCAAGAAGAAACAGGCAGGGCTTGCTTTGGGGAATAGCAGGATGGATTTAGTGCCTCAGGTTAGTGAAGGATTTGATGCAGCTTCTTGCTTGGCTTCCCGCGTGTACGTGCGCTCGTCTCTGCCTGGAAAACAGCTGCTGTCTCATCCTCATGTCAGCACAGCACCCACAAGCAGGCCGAGCCCATAGCCAGACCCTTGCAAATACTAATGGAGTCCACAATCCCCGTGGAAAATGAGTAGGCGGTTCTGAATTCAGCCTAGGAACCATCTCTCCTGCCAGCAAGTCTGCAATTTGCACCCCACTCCTTTTAGGAGCCTTAAAAATAGAGCGCAAGGCTCGGAGGCAGGAAGGTTTTTCTAGGGCTTGTTGTGGAAGCAGCCCAGGCTGGCCTGCGTCTCGCCCTTCCCGGCCCCCGGGAGAGGCATGGGAAGCTGGCGTCTGAATGCCTGCCCTGGATGTGGAGCCTCACTCGTCGGCTCATTCATCTATGGCAGTTGCCCAGGTCTCCTCTTGGGATGCAGGCAGCTGGAGGCAGCCAGTTCAAAGGCCAGGCTGGTCAGGAAGAGATGAGGGAAGTGTGGGAAGTCACTGCATGTCATGTAGGAAAATAAGCCCCAACAAGGGATGAGGGAGCATGATACAGAGCTGGGCGGGAGGTGCTGTCCTCAGCATCACTAGCAGTGTGCTGGGCTTTCATACCCAAAAAAGGTGTTGGCTTTGCTCGGTGCCCCCAAAGGCACAAGCACTCAGAAAGCTCAGTGGCATCGTGCAGGTGTTGGCTGTGGCTCTGTCACTGCTCAGAGGAGAGATATATGGCAGGCTGACTGGGCCACAGAGGAGGTGATGCTGGGGGCCCATCCCTCCAGGCTGGCTTTGGAGAAGTCCCGGAGAAAACCTGGTGCAGCTGCAGGAAGCCAAGCCCTTGGGGTGAGACAAAGTGTGGCCTGGATGCTTTGTGGTCACCAGGGGGGTCCGTGACACCAGCAGTCTGGGCTGCTTCCTGGTCACCAGCCAGCTCTCTGCAGTTCCTCTGCTCACGCGCTCCCGGCACTGCAGCTGGCCCTGGGCTCGCTTTGCTCATTGTCTGCTGCGGGTGATGGCAGCTATTCAGAGGCTGCCAGGTTTCAGGGAAAGGGAGAGATGAGCCACTCCTCCACCCACGTTCTGGGAAAGCCTCTGGGATGAAGCCCTGCCGATGCACACGTTCGTTTCTCAGCTAGGAGAGCGTGCTGTGGAGCCTGTATCCCCCTCTGTCCACATCCCACATCCCTCTTATCAGCAGGCATGATGCTGGAGAGCAGAGCTTGGAAGCAGCCCTGGCTGCTGCCCCATCCCACACAATAGTGGAGTCTGCTGCTCCCCGTCTCCTTGCCTGTTTGCCTTCCAGAGCCAGGCAGAGTCTTGCCATCACTATTATTTTGCTTTGTGTCAATATTATGACAGCTAAAAGCAGGAGAACTGCATCCACATGATAAGCAGCCAGAAGCTCTGGGTTGGGTGTGGATCGGGTTCCAGTTTGGCAGGGGAGAAAAGTGCCTGGCAGCCCCTGCCCACTGGCTGGCTGGGCCGGGAGAGCTGGGAGGTGAGGGGCAACAGCAGAGCAGCAGGCAGTTCATGCCTGTGTACTTCTCCTCTCCATTCAGTGCTCACTGCCCTTTTCCGAGGGTAGATGAAACATGATAAATGTGCAGAATATGCTTGCTTCTCTGGTGGAAAAAAAAACCCTCTGTCTGTTTCCTGGGGAGAGGGCTGCTCTGCTCCCACTGGGAGAGTCTCACCCCTCCTGCAGTTACCATACTCTGTGCCTCCCACCCCGTACAGGCCCGGGGTGTTCCATCCCTGCCAGTGGCAGAAGGTCACACACGCTACTACACCAGTCTGTCCTGGCCACAGCCTTGTTTTTCCCAAACAGCATTCTGCAGCTGCTGGAGAATAATTCCTGTAGGCTTTCTGGGGTTTGGAGGCTCAGGTCCCACATGGGGCTTCAGGAGAGGAGCAGAACAGGGTGAGCTGTGGTGTGGGTGCTGTGTCACTGTGGACTCTCGGCAGCTCATGTACAAGGGGCTGTTGTTTTTGCACAGTGACTGTGCTCGCTGTTGGGGCTGCTGACAGAACACTTACCTGTAGGCACCCATGTGTGCTCGGGGCTGCAGTTTGGCTCCTCAGCCTGCTCCTGGGTTGTACTTTCCTGCAAACACCCATAGTCTGGCCAGTCCCTGCTGCATGTGGCTGCCCAGTCCCTGGGCACTGAGCATGGGTGCCCAGCAGGGTGTGCTCCCTAGCCCCCTCCCCACATCAGGCACAACTGACTGATGGCTGGGCTGGGAGGCGGCCTGTGGTCATTAACCCTCCCATCCACTGCTGGCATTGCTTTGCCATCTGCCCACAGCTTTGCCCTGGTGGGAAGGCAACTCTGTCCCCTGCCCAGGCTCAGTCTCATCCCTGAACTAAGCCTGCACTGAAAGTAGAAGTGCAAAGCTGAGCAGTACTGGGTCTGCCAACACTGACATGTTCCTGGAGCACTGGCTGGATGAGAGCCACGGCTTCCCAGGGCTTGGATCTGGCAATCTCAAGGACCTCCTCCTTGGTGGCATTGTCCCTGTCCCCATGGGGGATTTAAGTCATGCCTGGAAGCAGCACCCAGGCTTGCCACAGGTTCCCATTGCCCAGGTCCTCTGCCTTGAGTGCTCTCAGGTAGCCCTGGTGCCCATACCATGCCCCTCCGAATCTCTTGTACGACCTAGGCCAGCCCCCAGTGCCGGTGACCCATGGGGACCAAACCCTGTTGTCCCAAGGCACAGGACTGGACTGTCAGGTGCCTGTGGTTTTGGTTGTGGGTCCCCAGGGAGGCTGAACTCCCCTCCCCAGGAACCAAAACAAACACCAGAGTTCCTGCCACGTGCGGCCGGGGCTGACTAAGGCCGGACGCTTCCGTCTGCCGCGGGCAGCAGTGGCCGGGGCTGCGAGCCACCACCACTGGGTGCACGGCACAGCCCATTTCCCCCTATTGTCATCCTCCCCCTCAGCAAACACATCCCCCTGTGCACCTGGGCTGGGAGAGGCACTGACGACACCGTGGCCAGCCGCCAGGAATGAGAGATGTGATGCCGAGGGCATCTCGTGGAGTCGGAGGTGCTGCAGCACAGCTCTGAGGAGTCCTTAAGGGCCCAGGTAGGTTGTTTGCAAGTTGTTTCCTTGAGGAGCAGCAATGACCATCCAGGGGTCACTGGAAAGCCCCGTGTTTCCCAGAAGTCAGCAGCAGTCTCTTGGCAGAGAGAGAGTTGTCCAGAGGCTAGAGCTGGGGAAGCCCCTGCCAGACCATTCCCATCCTCACTCTCACTCTCAAATGCAGGTACAAGCAGCTCCAAGCATCCAGTCTCAAGCCCATCTGTCTTCTACCTTGCATCCCCACTGCAGAGACACAAGCTGCAGATCATTGATCTGGTTTATCTCAGCATTAGCCATTGGACCAAGCTACTGATAGTAGAGCTTAGGAGAGTCTCTTAGGAGAGATCAGGGCCAGGGAAAGCAATCAAATGAAACCGCAAGGGGGAGACATGGGTGCTGTGGGATAAAGGATAGGTGCGAGGAGCCCAGTGCCTTAAAACCTTGTGCTGCTTTGACCTTGGGAGTGCATTCACAGTGCAGAACATAGGTAGCTGCTGGAGGGGCTCTTGCCCACCGGGGTCAGCCGCAGAGAGGGTGACTGTGCCAAGTGCTGGAGCACAGAGGGTTTGGCACTTGACAGAAGCCTAAAGCTTTGATGAGACTGATTCTGGTGTCCTAAATAGCAGCAGAACAAAAATAATGCCCTGAGGATTTCAGAGGTGTTCTCTGAGGGCTTCAGGGGTGATGCAGGAGATCCTTAAGCCTACAGTCAGCTTAAGAGTGACTCAGGGATAAGTTTTTGTTGGGCTCTTTCCATGTGATATGCCAAAGGTGGGATTTTGCAGGGGATAAGATGCCCACAAAGGGATTTTGATGCTGAAATGGGGCTGTTTTATGGAGAAGGTGACTCAGAGGGACCTCGCCTGCGATGCACAGGGTGAGGTTTTGCAGAGGAGAGCAGCTGCCTGCTCTGGGCTCCTTCAGTGGTCATGGGCAGCCAGGGGTCCTGCTCTTGCCCCTTACCCAGAAGATGTAGGCAGCATGGAGGTGACCCTGTTCCCTGGTAGGGATGTGCCATGGCATGCTTGCAGCTGGGTGCCAGGACTGGCCTCCCCCACGGGCAGCCAGAGTTCACTGGCAGCAAGGAGCCACAGCAAGCTCCGTGAGCAGGGCAGGGAGGTGGCACAGACAGGCAGTGGCATATTCAAGGCAACGCTCTCATCCAGCAGCCATTGCATGGGGCTCACTGCAGGGGAGGCATCTGCTCTTTAAGGAAATGTCTCTATTTGCCTTATGTCCCTGGCTGTCCCTTGAGCCTTCTCTGTCCCTTGTTCCCAAAGTGCGTAACGCTGCTCCCCAGAGCCGCGTGGGAGGCGGTGTGAGGGACATGCCGGGACATTTATAGCATCGACCTCCAGCCCTATCCTGCAGCTGGGGAGGGGCAGGTTTGGCCCCAGGGACAGAGCATGGTGAAGGGGAAAGCAAGCAATTGTGGCCCAAGTCAGCTGGATGTGTCTCCCATAGGCAGGAGGATGTTGCTGGTCACAGGTTACCAGTGTCCAAATATTATTTCTCTTCTCCTGTCTCAGTTCCATGCTGCCTAGAAAGTGGATGCTCATCCCAGGAATGTAAACTCTGCCCAAGGCCTCTGAGGAAACAGCTTCAGACCAGGAACAGGATTGCACTCGGCAATTAAGGGTTGGTCTCCCCAGCCACAGGGCTCCTGGGGGAGAGCCCTTTGCTCCAGCGCCAGAGGCTGGCCTTGTGTCTGAGAGGTGGCCCCAAGGGACCTTCCTGCAAGGACAGGCGTGAGGCCCCGTGTGGTCATGGTCTTTGCAATAACAGGATTCTGCCTGTCCAGCGAGTTGGCAGCAGCTGCTGCTCAGGGCGGCCTCTGCTCTTGGGTGGGAGGAAATGCTCCCTTCACCCCCATCTCACAACTATCCCTGTGGAAGGTGTGTGTGGGGGTCCCCTTGGCCCAGGAGAGTCCGTAGGGTGATAGAGGGAGAGCACAGGCATGCTCCAGTCACCGTGGTAATGTTACCTGCTCCTTGCTGCCAAGCCAGTGGCGAGAGTATGAACAGGCACCAAAGCCCCCAGCAGCTGCTGATCTGCTGCTGTGCCGCTGAGTGATGAACTGCAGTGCACCCAGCCTCTCAGTGGGGCTAGGATTTCTGTGTGCTTATCTCTCCACCAACTCCATGCTAATTCGCCAGGCTTTGCTCCAGCAGCTTTCTCACACACACAGTAGTACCAATGCCTGGAAGCTCCCGACAGAGCTCAGCTCCTGCTGTTGCCTGAGCCGCTGCCACCTGCACAGCCCAACAGGGCTGAGGACAGGCAGCTGGCATGTCCTGTATCCCCTGGGAACAGACCCCACAGGGGTGGGGACAGGCCATTGATGTCCTCATGCTGCAGGGACAAACCTTACACAGTGGTGGGTAGGGAAGCCCTAGAGCAGATTCCCCACTCTCCCAGGAGGACAGAAACGTGATTCCTGGCATGGATACAGAGCCCATTATTTCCCTGGGACCTGCAGCCCACGAGGGATCGTGTTGCCTGCTGACATCTCTTCACACCTCCCTTAGCTCCAGCGTCCCTGGCCGCTGGGGCTTAAAAATAGAACAGAAAAGGCCACAGAGCTTCTTTGGGCTGGCAGCAGGATTAGGGCCCAGACCTGCTTTGCACCTTTCCCTTCCAAGCTGGAGGGACCCGCTATGGTGGACAGAACCAGGATGCTGTACCTGGGGCTAGTGGGGACTGGAAACATTCTGACAGGGCTCCAGTGGGGCAGGCACGGGGCAGCTTGTGGGGAATGTGGTGGGTGGATGGTCACGGGATGTCTGAGTGGGGACAGGACAACAGCAGGGGAACGGGAAGGATGGGTGGGAAAGGGGCTGTCGTGGGGGCACAGGGCAGCCAGGTGAGCACAGGGTGCGTGACGGGCCTGGGGCAGTGAACCCAGCGAGCTGAGGAGCCCAACACAGCACCGCTGCTTCCCGCCCGCAGGGGGCCGGTCCCTAGTAGCGCCGGGGTAGCCCGATGGAGAAACGGCCGGAGGCAGAGCCGGGGGCTGGAAGAGGGGGCTCCGCCACGCCCGCCGGCACCGGCCGTCCCAGCGGCCGCCGGGGCCGGGCACCTGCTCCCGCCCCGCGGCGGGGCCGGGGCGGGGCCGCGGCGGTGAAATACGGCGACAGAGCGGGGCGCGCTCCCATGGCCCGGCGGCTGCGGCGGTGGCGGCACGGCGGGGCCAGTGGCCCGGCGGCGGGGGGGCTATGTCGGGGGCGGCGGGGCGAGAGCGGCGGCGCTGAGTCTGTGCCGGGGCGGCGGGAGCGGCGATGCGGCTGCTCGGCGCTTTCCTGCGGCTACTGGTGGCCGGGACGCTGGGGGCGCCGCCCGCCCCGGTGAGAGCCGAGGGGTGGGAGGGTGATCGGAACGGGGGCAGCCCGGTCCCCCCGGTGCCGCTGCTCGGGGTGGCCGTGACGGCCGGGGCAGCTCCTCTCGGCGCTGGGCGGGGGAGCGGCGGGTCGCTCCGTGCCGCCCCGCTAGCGCTCGCCTCTCCCTCCCCGCAGGCCCCGGAGGAGCGGGGGACCGCCAGCGCGGAGTCGCACGGTGAGTTGGCTGTGGGCGGCCGCCGGTGCCCCAGCTGGGAGGGGGCGGCAGTCCCGGGAGGGCTACGCGCCGGGCCGGGGGGTGCTCGGTGTTCCATGGGGTATTTTACCTCCGGAGCCCCGCGGCGACGCCCAGGGAGGCAGCGGGGAGCTGTGCCGGGGTTCGGTCCCGCAGCTGTTTCCCGGGCGCTTGCGGTACCGGACACCGTCGCAGGCGGGAGCGGAGCGCAGCCCTGTCCCTGGCTTGCCGTCCCTCCGGTGCCGGCGTGCGGGGTCCCGGGTGGGAGCGCTCCGCTCCGGCTGCCTTGTGCTCTCCCCGTTCAGAAGCCCGAGGGGGCGGCTTCTGCCCGAGGGAGGGCCAGGGAGCGGGGCAGCCCCACCGCGGCGGGGGCGAGCAGAGTGCTTGGGGAGGAGACGGAGCTGGCGGGCAGAGGGAAAAAGAGCCCACCGGGGTGGTTGTGGTGGCTATGCGAGCCCCCCGCACCAGTGAGTGATGGACTTACTGGGTAAAGGGGGTCCTCTGCATTCTTGTGCCCCACGATGGCTGTAGGACCCCACCGCAGGTGCTGCACCTGCCCTGGCGGCCTCTCTGGGCGTCTCCTAATAGACCCTGTCCCGGTCTCTTGCAGTCTTGACTTTTCGGGAGATCTGGAATCGTAGTTTCTGCCGGCCGCTGGAGCAGCTGGTAGACGTCACTAACGAGTTCCCCAACGAGGTGGAGTACATTTTCAGACCCTCCTGCGTCTCCCTGCAGCGCTGTGGAGGCTGTTGTGGGGACGAGGGTCTCCACTGCGTCCCGGTGGAGACCAGCACAGTCACCATGCAGGTACGCGCTGCCGCTGCTGGACCGTGGCTGTGCCGCGGAGGTGGTGGGCTGTTCACCAAGCGCCGGGAGGGTGAACTTGCAGACATCGTAGCAGCGTGGCTAACAAGGGAGAGGGTTTACTGCTGCTCAAATGCATGCCAAGCCAGGAGGGTCCCTCTGCTGGCTCATTGGGCTTGCCCCTGAGTCCAGGTGTCACCCCTGGTGGTACTGGCCTCACTCCCTGCTTCCCTGCCCTCTCCTTTCTGTGTGGGCCATCTTGCTCATTGCTGTCATCTTTCCAGACCTTCCCTGTCTTGTGATGGAGTTGGAGGTCTTCCATTTGCCTATGACTGCCTACTGGGACAAAGCAGGCGCTGCCCCTGAATCGCAGGGAGAAGTGAGGCTCTCCTGTGTCAGGCAATGCCTGTGGTGGTGCTGACAGTGAATGCCTCCACACGGGGGGCGTGGTGAACATGAAGGACTGAGCCAGCCACATTTTCAGTCCCCGCTGTGGGAGCTGTGGGAAGTTGGGTGGGACATCCTGGGCCAATTGACTCTTCCCCATGCACTGGGCAGCAGTTGTCCTCACACTGCAGCCTTTCCACTGTGCTGCCAGAGAGATCAACCTGCTGATGCTGCAGGGAGCAGGGTAAAGCTCTGCTTTGCCATGGATGACAGATTAGAGCGTGTCTGCAATAAATCATCAGTGATTTTAGTCTCTTAGGGGTTGAAAGTTTGTTGGAAGGCAGGGTGGGAGTTTCCAAAAACTCTTGACTGAGGTGGAGCAAGGCCTGATGTGAACAGAAGGCAGCTCCTCTGGCACAGGTCTCCCTCCACGGGAAGGATCCTGCTGCTGTGCACAGAGTGGCAATGCCAGACACTTCTGTGTGGATCACACCAATGATGAACATACCCTGTGAAGTGCCTGGATGTCTATCCTGAACTTCAGGCTGGGCTGTGGAGTGACACGTGAGAGGGCAAATCCGGTACCCTTGGATGGGAGAGGCACTGTGATACTGACTTCAGTCCGTTCATGCTCAGTGCTGTGGGAAAGGGGCCAGGAGGAGGCAGCAGCCATGGGAATGGTCTGGAAAACCTGCCAATGGAGGATATTTCCTTCAGAGAAGGGAGATGTGCAAAGTGGTGAAATATGTGAAAGCTTTCCACAAAGGCAGACACAGAAAAATCTCTTCTAAGGCTGGGAAATCTCAAAACCATGGGACTTAAATTAAAGCCCTGAAGACATAGGATGACACTAGCAGAGCCTCCCAAGCTGCTGGGGCAGCTGGACCTGGCCTGTGCTGCCTACGTGTGGAGGTGGAGTCTCTGTTGTTGGAGGTCCCGAGGAACAGGTTAGACATGCGTCTTCCCGAGAGGCTGGGGCGGCAAGGCAGTAGTGCAGGAGCCCTTCCAGCCCCCTCCTGCTGCTGGCTGAGAAGTAACCTTTGCTCCTCTTTCAGCTCTTGAAGATAAAGCCAAATGGGGAGGCACCCTACGTGGAGATGGAGTTCACTGAGCACAAGCATTGCGAGTGCAGGTAGGGACCCCTGGGCTTGTTTTACACCTCCAGCAAGAGTGACCCTGCCAGCTCACCCTGCATGTGGGACAGGGATGCCCAGGGGGCACCCTGTCTGTGCTGAGACCAGTTCACACTAGGGTTTGATGGTCCTTATGGCCTTTTTCAGCTGCAGACTGCACCACACCTCTGCACCTGCTCCCCACAGCCAAGGGTGTGTGGCACTGTGCACCAGGGTCAGGCACCATGCACTGCCTGCAGGGCTGTGGCAACCGTGACTCTGGGCAGGCATGTCTGTGCCCTCCAGCCCTGCGGCTGCCTTGGCATGCCTGTGCTCCTCTGGCCAGAGGCTCTGCCTGTGGCTAACGGAGCAGGGCAGATGGCTCTGAGGCAGATGTTTGGTGTGTCCAGGCTGGTGGCTCAGCAGGGAGGTCCATGGCTTGGCATGCTTGAGTGTGACTGTGGCCCAAAGAGAAAGCTCAACATCTGGGCCTTGGGCCTCCATTTAATGGAGGCTGCCCCATACAGACCTGGGAAGCAGAGGTCCACAATCAAATCAACAAATGAAAGCTTGAAACATGCAGCACCAACATGGCATGGATATCCAGCACTGGAATGGATGTGCAGCACCAACCTGCCACATAATCCTGGCACCTAGTCAACCCCTTGGGGTGCTCACTGTGTCCCAGAAATGGTGAAAGCTTGGGCAGGATGGGGCCTGTGCCTGGCGACTGCAGTGCTGTGGGAGCAGGGAGCAGCTCTGGTGGTGCCTGCATCTGGTCCCTGCCACAGAGCCTCTCTAGCATTGTCTGCATGAGGGGTGCTGGAAATCACTCTTTATGATCCAAAGGTGATTTAATATTGTGAAAACTGGGAGATGAGTGTCCTGCTGGGCAGCCATTAGACATAATCCTTGCCTGGAAGAAGAGCCTGAGGATCCCTGGGTTGGTATTCCCCTGCAGTTGTGTGAGCAGCTGTACTGGAGCAGACCCAGCTCCATGCTCTCTCTAGAGTGTCTGTCAGTGGATGCAGAAGGGGGAGTGGAAAGAAGCACATGTGTTACTTCCCCCCCCCTCCACTTCCAGCTATTTTCCATGCAGGGAATTTCCTAAGCCTTTTGTGGTTTTCCTACCTAGGGTAACTCCCAGGGGATCTCCTATGAGCAGTTGAGTAGACTGCCTTAGAATCTGTGAAAACTTCTTGCTGCAGCGGCTTTTGGCTTCTCCTTAAGCTTCTCCCACACCTGCACATCGCTCCCTTCTGTAGTTTAATGTAGGTATGGTAGATGTCCTTGCCTTGACCCCTAAAGGGGATGCTTAAACCAAGTGTGTTGTGGCTGAGAACCACTACTGAAACTTTGCAGCAAATCCTGCATGTCTGTTACTCAGGATATTTCATCTTGTTTAACTATGAGCTGCTTGAGAGCAGCTGAGACGAACTTGCCTTACTGGCAAAATGTCACATCCCCAGAGGAGTCACCAAAGCTGACCAGCCACTTTGCTGTCTCTACCTTTTCTCTGCCTACTGTAATCAGCTCCTGGCTGAGGAGGTGATAACATGGAGAGAAGTGATATTGGGTCTGTTTTAAGCACAAATGATAACAGGTAGATTGTGCTGTGCACTGGGGCATGCCAATAAGCCACAGCTCAACCTGCAGCACTGCCCAATAACCACTTCACTCTCTTTCCCACTCTGCAGGCCCCGGCAGGACCTGATGAGGTTGGGAAGGTAAGTAACATCGGGGCAGTATTACTGGCTGGGATTGTGGGTCTCATGTCCCACACATCAGCCCTTCTTGTGGTACTTTCCTTTTGAAGGAGGAGGTCCAAGAGCCGAGGTAAGAGAAGACAAGACAAGAAGGGACGGAAGGACTGTGAACTGTAAGTGAGCAGTGGCAGTTATGGGTGCTGTCTTGCAGGTTAATGTCTTTGGGATGAGCATCTTCTTTAAGCTTCAGATCTTTACTGACACTGTGAGAAGTGAGGGATTTGTGCAGAGCAGACACAGAAGAAAGGAGGAGAGGGCAGTGGGGCAGCTGTGGGAGGATAGGCTTTTTACTGAATGCTCAATAAATGCTTCACAGTCTCCAAGCTCAGCTGCTCAAAGCTGGATAGAGTGGGGATGGATGGACTGGTTGACTTGATGGTGCTTAGGTCTATCACTATCATAGACCATATTAGGTTTCCCAAATCCATGAATTTCCGGTTTCAGCCTCATGTTGCTGCCAACTGTGTCTTTCCTACTGTCCTTGACTGGTCATTGTTTGGGTTATTCTAACCTTTCCATCCTTTAGCTTACTTTCTCAATCCTCTGAAGCCTGCTTTTAGGGGCTCAACCAGCCCCAACCCCATTGCTCCCACTCCTCCCCATGAAGAGGCTGCTTGCAGTCCCTTCCCCTGCAGTTCGGTGTCAGAGGGGCCAGGCACAGAGAAGGGGGATCCAGGGCGGGGCCTGGGGGTCCAAGTGTCCCTCCCTTGCTGGCAGTGCTCACCCTATGCCATGCTCTCTTTGCAGATGTGGCACACCACGCAGGTAGCCTCTGCTCCGCCCCCAGCCTTGATCCTGCTGCCTGGATTTGAGCCAGTTGCATTTCCCCCTGGCATAGGAGACCTGTGCAGTCATGTCCCTCCAAGCTGTGTTGGGCAGCAGGACTCTGTCAGGGAAGAGCTGACTGGACTCTTGCCTGACCCTGGTAGGAATACATCCTGGAACCAAGGACTCCCTTGCCCCATCTGCCCTGTTGGCAGCAGGACAAAAGGACACATGACCAGGTCTGGGGCTGAAGATGAGGAGCTCAAGCCATTTGTTGGTGTTCAAGGGCATCCTGGGGACAGCGAGGAGCAGAGCTGGTGGATGTGCTGCTGGAACTGGCTGGGGAGGACAGCATGATGTGGGAAAAAGCAGAGATGGCTCACAGGGCTGCAGCTGCAAAACTTCTCTATCCTGTCAGTGCTCTGCAGGTGGGGAGGAAGGAAACCTGGGGCAGACAAGGCTGCAGGGCTGCATCCGTCCCAGCCTTGGCACGGGACAGCCCAGGAGAGTGCCAGGGAACTTGCTTGGGAAGCTGTTCTGGTGGGGAATTGGAGGGAACTGGGCTCCTCACTTACAGCCACATCCCAGCCTTGCCCTGCTCAATAAAAGCTGGTGGTGAGATGTGGGAGCCGGCAGTGTGAGCACTCCTATCTGCTTTCCAGTAGCTGCAAGCTGCAAGCACTTCCCCGTGGGCACCTATTCAGGCTGGAGGAGGGCAGTCCTGCAGTGATCCAGGGCTTGTCCCCAGCACCAATCCTTCAGCACCCAAGGGACTGCCCTTGGTTTAATGCTGGAGACAAGCAACCAGCAGGTCAGGACCAAGTTGCTCCCCCCGCTTGGATGCTACCCATGTGCTAGAGTTCAGTTGGGTAGTGGGAGACCCTTGAGGGAGCTGCTGTTCTCCTCCACACCACAGTGTGAGACTGGTACCTCTCCCTATTTATCCTGTTTACCCTACCCCATCCAAATGTCTGGCTCAGTGTTCTGTCCTTCCTGGCAGGGCTGATGCAAGATGTAGAGCAGTGTGGTGCAGGCTGCCCATGGACCTTCCCACTCAGGAAACACTCCACCAAGGCTCGTTTACCTGACACGGGGGCAGGCTGCGCTGGGGCCCCTGTATCTTAGTGGGAATACCCTGGGGATAGAGGGAGCTGGGGGCCCTCATTGAGGTGGCTGTGGGTGCTGCTGTTTTCTACTTTTCCCACTCAGCCAGCCCTGTGCCCAGGTGCAGTGGGAAGTCGCAGCCCCTGGTTTTCCATGCTTTGAGCAGTGTTCCTGGGTCTCTTCCTGTCCTTCCTCACGCCCTTGCTGCAGGGGCTGCCTGCCAAATGCTTTCCATGCTGAATTGTGAAACAGTGCATACAACTGGAAACTGTGACTTGGGTACCAGCATGTTTGTGGAGCACCCCTGGCACTGGGTTAAAACAAATCAAGGGTCATTCTTGAAAGCTTGAAGCAAAAGACTGGAGGGCAAGATCTGCAAACGCTTCAAGATTACCCTCAAATGATGGGACCTGCAGCTTATCCTGCTCTGAGGAGCAAGAGTGGAGCCTAACGTAGCAGGAGTTGGGGTCCACATCTGACATGGCTGCATGTAGTAGGGGCAGGCTCACTCTGAATTGTAATGCTTGTGCTGCCTGGGACTGGCACAAGGACATGGGGACAGGGCAAATCTGTCAGGGAAAGCTGGTGGTGGGTGTTGAGATGATATGAACCTCCATGCTGCCACCATGTAGTATGGAATGGACTGGGTGAGTTGTATCCCTGCAGCTGAGCATATCCTTCAGTAGTTTTCTGGATCCCTTTTGGATCCCATTTCCAGTTCTGGTATACACGGTGTCCTGGGGCACAGCCTACCCAGACTCTGCCTCAAAAATGACCCATGGAGTTCCTCCTTCACTACCTCCTGGATGAGGGGGACTTGCTGCTTCCCTTCCCCTGTCACTCAGGGTCTATGTGGGCCATGTGGCACCCTAGCTCTGGACACCTGTCCTGGTCCAAGCAGGCTCTCCCCATCCCTGTGTGCCATTTCAGCTTGGCTGGTTGCTCTCTAAGGCCAAGGAGAACCATGTGCAGCACTTGAAGATATTTGTGATGGTTTCTATATTGTTTTTTAACACTAAAGTTTCACCTCAGTAGTATTAAACTTTTAAAAAGGAAGTTACATAAATCCAAGTATGTAAATTAATAAGTTTATCAAAAATGATGATTAAAAAAAATCAAACAAATCCAAACACACTCATGCCCAGCAGCTTTTCCAAACAGTTCCTGGTGTCTGGTGTCACCTCTGTGACTGCTGCCCCACACTGAGATATTCCAGGCAGCTCTGCCCATCAGAGTTGGCAGGGCCAGGAGCCTGTCTTGCATGACTACCCTGTGTTGCTTCTCCTCCTCCATCACCTGAACCGCCTGCGTGCTGTGTGTGGCCTTGACCCTTGTTCCTCTTGTTGCATGGGGTCTTGGACAACAAGGACACAGGTTCCTGGGATGGATGTGGCTGTCCCACTGAAACAGTGACAAGGGCAGGAAGCAGGAAAAGGCATCACTTACACAGGAGATTTGGGAGCTGCATCTCCAGCTGTCCAGCCTCCCTCTAACTCTGGGGAGGTAATGGGAACCAAATGAGTCCTAGCACCTCCCTGGAGTTCCTGTGGCTGCTGCAGGCATCACACACTCAGGGAAACTCCAGACTCCTTCCCTGTCCCTGCCAGAGGTGAGAGTCCTGCAACTCCCCTCATCCCCCTGCAGGGACTTCCAGCAGGACATCACATCCACTGGTGGTATGAGGATCAAGGTGGAGGTGTGCTGCCCTGAGGAGAAGAGCAGGGCTGCTGGCCTCAGGGCTTATGTCCACCACTCATGTTTCCTCTCAAGGAGACCAACCACTGTCTGCCTGTTCTCACTCTGTGTGCTCCCAATTGTACCTTTTTTGGAGGCCTACAATACTAGCTCCTGGCAGCCCTCCTTGGCCACAGCAGATGTATCACCAGAGCACCCTGACAAGGTCAGCTACATCTACAGATGTACCTGACAGAACCTCATGTCCCACAGGTGCTGTAGAGTGGGGCTGTAGTAGGAGACTGGTGTCATTGTAAAGGGACCGTGACAGACCCCAGCCCAAAAGCCAGCAGAATCCCCCATGGCCAGGCATCAAACATGCCCCAGCCCTGGTGCTCCCAAATTCTCCATCCTTCCCCTGCCTGTGTACCTCTTGCAGACAGGCAGCTGTCTCACAGGAGCAGCACACACTGTGTTATCAGCGTCCCTGGGCTCCCTGTGCCTCCCAGCCTTACAGAGCAAAGGTTTGTTTAATAAGGCTTTAGGAGTCAGAGGTGCAGTAAGATGATTTAGAAGAAGAGTTTTGGAGGAGACAAAACATAAACCAGGCTTATGCATCAGGAAAAAAATTTTACATATTTTTGGGTAAGCCTGTAAAGGTGATGTGGAGATGTAGTGTCGTAGCTGATGAAGTCCTGATGCTAAAGCTTATCTGGTTACCTCCAGCCTCCCCAGTCTTAGGAGGTCATTGGAGCACTGCCTCCCAGCAGCTTCTCCTGGCATTTGCTGGTGCAGGTGTCTCACATCTCCATGCAAATAAAGATTCACTGTGGTCTTAACATCTCACTTGTGACTTAGAAGACTTTTGCATCTGAACAAAGTTGGGCATAATCTGTCTGCCTGTTGCAGCCACTAATGTTTGCAGTCTCAGCATATTTTAAACTTTTGCTTGCTCTCATGCATCTATTTTAGGCTGTGAGAAAAAAGGCAGCTCTCACTTTGCTCCCTGTTATTTGTCTGTGCTAGTTTTGCTTTGGGAGTTCCCACTTCCTGACAGGGGCCACAAACTCTTCAACAGGTTAATCTAAAAGTAATCCCCCAAATTTAACATCCTCTGTCCAGCACTGATATGGGAACCTGGAAGTCCACAGGTAAGGGCATCTGTGCCTCAGGACTGGTGTGTGTCTTCTCTTGCAAGGCTCTTCCTTGCAGGCCAGTCCTTGGGACACTTCTTGCTGATGCCTTTGGATCATGCTCTTCCGGCTGGTTCAGAGGTGTTTGATGATGAACTCAACAGTTTTGTTCCCCTCCTATCAATTCCTCTTCACATATCTCTGTACCACCATCACCTCAATATCCACACCCCTCTACAGATACATTGTGCTGGATTTTGTAATTTACTGTGATCTCTGTTCTCTCCAGGCCCACATAGATCTGCTGAAGTCAGGCAGGTGAGCTGTGCCAGCAGCATCCCTGCTCTCATCCCGGGCCCCACTTCACTTGTTGCCTGCTCAGATGTTCTCTTGAGTTTGAAGGAGAAGCCCCCAGGCTCTGGTGGGAATTAAAAGGCCCCAGAGACTGGGGGGTATAAGCAGATTGCGCAAAAAAAATTGGTTTCTGTGATGTAGGGTTTGGTGGGGAAAAGGAACCTGGAAATGTTTTGAGGAGAAACCAAAGAACCAAGCAAGCTGATGATGTCTGGGCAGTGGGTTGCCTTACAAAGCAGACCCCTTTGTGTCCTCCCAGACCTGCCCTCTGAGGCACAGTTAATACTTTTGTACTCCCAAAGAAATGGTCTTCATTAGAGGTAGTTTGGTTGCTGAATGCTGAGCTGAGCTGTGGGCACAGGCTTTACTTTCCTGTTCTGTTGTTAACAGACTGGGTTGCGGTCAAGAGCTGCCCAGGGGCACTGAGCCAGGGAGATCCCCTGCCATCAGTGTGCACAGGGTATGAAGTAACCACAGGGTAGCCCCACAGTAAGTACTGGCTCCAGCAGTGGCTGAACACAGGAATTGACCATGCTGCTGTGGCTGTGATGGCACAGCACAAGGCCAGCTCCTGTCAAAATGAAACCCCTTTTTAGAATCATTTTCTGTTGGAATGGGACATGCCCATAGGTTAGCAAGGGATAAAAAAGATGCAGGTGCCTCTTTTTTCGCAATAAATGTTAGCATAGCTTTTCTTAGGATATCCCTGGGATTTCATTCCAGCCCTCCTCCCTTTGGAGGTCCCCTGGCACCCCTCTGGAAAGATGGTTAGTCAAAGTGGGACCAATAATCCTACAGACACAGCAAACCAGTTGGCCTGAGCAGTAACCGACTGAGCACTCCTGGTTCAGCAAATCTCTTTTGCTAATAACTGTGGTGATCTAGTGGGCCCTGCAAGGCCTTTCTGGCCTTCCAAAAAAAAAAGCCAAACCAGGAGGGCAGAAATACACATTTCTAGGCTAAAACAGAGACTGGTATTTTCTACATACTAAGTGGTACTAACCACCAGTGTAATCTCAACTACAGTGTCAGTTTGCTGCGCCTTAATGCATTTGTGCTGATGTTCCCTGTTCTGTACATTTGAAATAAGTTTGTAAAAGCCAATGAGTCTGCAAGAGCTGGTAGAAGGGCCAGCTGAGAGCCCGGCGTCAGGGGCAACAGCACCCGCTTGAAAGATGAAATCAGGAAGAGCCAAGGGTGCCCTGGGCTGACCATAATGGAGCGGCAAGAAACCCACCACCTTAACGGGGGTAGCGAGGAGCTGCTGGAGTGGGTACACCCTTCAGGGGCCGGCAAAGGCTAATTGAAACACGGCTAATTAGGCGTTATGGGAGGAAGCAAAAGTGGCAAAGGCAGCACTTAACGAACAGGAGCTTGGTTAATTAAGGGCAATTAATGGTGAATAACGATGATAATAAAGCAAGTAGAGCGACGGCGCTCACCGCGCGTTACCGGAGCCTCGGGCAGGGGCGGAACCCCGGCGGAACCCCCAGCACAGACCCCGTGGTGGGGGGCGGTGATGATGATGATGATGATGATGATGATGATGATCTCATCCGCAGCCAATCAGCGCCGGCCCTCCGCGCCGCTCCCCCGCCGCCCCGCCCGGCGGTGCCGGGGATGCTTGGTGGCCACACTGCCCAGGTGCGGGACCGCGGGGGCGGCGGGGAGCGGGCCGAGGGTCCGTGCCGGGGTCCGTGCCGGGGTCCGTGCCGGGGTCCGTGCCGGGGTCCGTGCCGGGGTCCGTGCCGGGCGGTGCCGGACGAAGGGGCCGGGCGGTGCCGGACGAAGGGGCCATCGTTCCCCGGCTGACCCGCGCCCCTCCCGTTCCGCCGCGGCGCAGGGCGGCTGCCCGGGGCCATGATCCGTGCGGAGGCCGAGCCCTGCTCCCGGGCGCTGGCGCAGGCCCGGGTGTACCTGGGGCAGCTGCGGAGCCGCGTCAGCCCCGCGGGCCCCGAGGGCGGCGGGCGGAGGGACTACCTGGTGGAGGCGGCGCGGCAGCTGCGGCTGGCGCTGGAGCGGGACGTCAGCGAGGACTACGAAGAGGCCTTCAACCACTACCAGAACGGCGTGGATGTGCTGCTCCGCGGCGTGCAGGGTGTGTGCGCCCTCCCGGGAACGGGGCACCGGGGCAGCCCTCCGCAGACACCAGCCAGGGGACCAGGGCACCCATCTGGGAAGTGCAGTGAGAGGGTCAGGGTGTCCCTCCAGGGAAGATGGCAAGGGGGACCGGAACGTCCCTCTAGGGAGTGTGGTGAGGGCACTGGGACATCTGTCCAGGGAGTGCATCCCTTCTGGGAGAAGGGTGAGGGAACTGGGGCATCTCCCTGGGGACTGTGGCCGGGGCACCAGGGGAGTGTGGCAGGCCCCTCACGGACACTCTTTGCTCCAACCACAGTTGACCCCAACAAGGAGCGTCGGGAGGCCGTGAAGCGGAAGATCACGCAGTACCTCAGGCGCGCCGAGGAAATCTTCAACTGCCACCTCCAGCGGGATGCAAGGGATGGCAACACCACTGCCACGGTGAGGGGCTGGTGTGGGATGGCATAGGTGGGATGGCAGTGAAGCTACGTCGCTGGGAAACTATGCGGGACACACATAGAGCAGCCCCAGTGAGCCTCTGCCACATGCTACAGTATGATGGTGTAGAGAAAATGGCATACACCTCAAGCTTCAAAGTGTCCTGGCATGCCAGTGGTTGTGTGGGAGCTGGCAGCTCTTTGCCCTGCCTGGATGAAGGAGCTGACATGGGCCCAGCTTGCCTGGGATGTTCCCAGGACCCCATCCTCCAAAGTGTGTATGCTTAGCTTGCTGTCACCATAGTGAATATGGCCATTTTTGGGGGGACTGAAGCCACTGCAGGGAACCACCTTGTCAAGTGTTAAAAATGTCGTCTCCCCTGTCATTGTTCCCATCTGTATGGAAACCAAAGACAATGGCTGCTTGCTGAATTGTGAGAAGGAGGTGGTTAAAGAAGGGAGAAGGGAGTGAGGCAGGGCAAGATTGGGGCTTGGTAAGAAGGATGAGGGGAGAAATACAGCTACCTTCCATATAGATCCCTTTAGTGTTGAAGCAGTCCAGGTCTAGCTATAAATTTTGAAGTGATTTCACCTCTGCTGCAGGTACAAGCTTTCCTTGAAAAGTTCAGAAATCCAGGGGCTGGCTGAGAAAATGGTCCAGCTGATGTTAGGAATGAATCACAGCCATAATTCATGCATTCGGAGTATTGTCTCTGAATGTTGATCAGGTAGGCAGTATTGCTGCCTCCTCTGGAAGATGAAGGGACTTCTCCCACCCCATATCACGAGCAGTAGCATCTCTAAGTCCTTCATCCTCTTCTCTCTCTGCCTTGCAGGGCTACAGCAGCCTGCGCTTCCGGCCCATCAGGACGCTGAGCTCAGCAGTGGAGAACTTGAGACGGTGTAAGGTTGTGGGAGTGATTGATAAGGTAATGACTTGATGTGGAACTGGGAGGGTGAGGCTGGAGCTGGACCAAAGAGAGTGTAAACTGGAGGGTCCTAGCAGCTGTGATGGGGGTGCTAGCCCCTAGCATGCCCACCAAGGAATGTGGGGATATCCATCCACACCATTCCCACCAAGAAAAATTCACAGACCAGATTCAAGATCCATGAGGAGTTAATTGGGAAATCTGTTCATATCCTCGTTATTTTTGCTTACCAGAGCTCCCAGGTTATTTACAAGGAGGTTGATACGTCCAGTTCTTTCCCACGCATGGAATCATGGTTGATGATTAGGTATCGCGATGGTAGATTCCTGTGGGTAATCTGGACTTGAGCAGAAGATGAGCTGTCTGGATGAATAAACTAGTTACTAAGTTCATGATGCTGGAATGAAGATGCCAGGCTTACTGACCCCATACACACGCTACACATTGCTCTCCACTGCCATTCCCGCATCTCAGTTTGTCTGGACTGATGAGGTCCTCTTGTCCTGCCGAGGCCCAGGTTTGAGCCCAGTGCACCACACAGAGCCTGGAACGAGCACTGCGAAACCCTTTGGCATGAAGGAAGCAAAAATGGTGTGGAAGTCACCTTTTGGTTTAATTAACTCTCTGCTTCCTGGCTGTGTGGCTATCTCCTTGCTAATAACCTTTGTTTTGTCTTTCAAGAGTAAGGGTTTGAGCCTCACCAAACTCACCAAACTACCACTACTGGGTGGTAGTTTTTTTCAGTTCAAGCATTGAGTCTCTTGGGTCATTCCTGTAGGCTGTGTGTTGGGGTCGAAGCAGTGATTGCTTCTGACAGGTATTGTGAATACTGCTTCCAGGTGCAGATTGTCCAGGATCCAGCCACTGGTGGGACCTTTATACTTAAGGTGAGGGTTTTCAGTTTCATCTGCCTGTTTCTACCTGTCATCTGAGGGCCTCCTTGTTCAAGCATATGGCTGGGGCAGGTGAAAGAACCAAAAAATAGCAGGTCTCAGAGGTGTTGGAGGGAATTCATGGTTCATAAAGCTTCCTTTGGCTGCCTCAGCCATCCTCTGTGATCAGAAGGGAAGAGGTTCTCCTTGGTCATCTGTTTCTCTGCTTTATAATGCTTCAAGCCAAGACTTATGCCCCTGTTAATCTGGGTCAACCCCTGAAACAAGTTATAAGTGAGGTGTGCTCAATACAAGTTCTAGAGCATTTTCCAATCCCCTTGGAACTAACAATAAAGGATTTCAGTAATTGGACAAGGAGAATCTGGCATGACAGGAAGAACCATCAGTTCCAGAGGAAGGGGAGAAAGGGCTGGCATGGCAGGTTCCTGCCTGAAGGGAGCAGGGGTGGTTGTGGGGTGGTCTGTGCTCTGGACCAGCCCTCTGGGTCCCGCAGTACAGGTGGGGAGTGCCCTGCCTTGGCAGAGCTTTGCAGAGGGCTACCTTATCACAGCTGGGTGCTAGGGACAGACAGACTTCTCCGCAAGAGCCGCAGGTTTCCACACATGAGGAGTTCCATTGCAGGTGACACAGTCAAGTGGCCGTGGGGCTTGGAAGATGGCATGCTACCTTTTGGCTGGCCTCCAGCCCTGCCACGTGCTAGGCTGCAGGGAAGTCCAGATCCCTGTGCTGTAACACACATCTGCCTGTACCTCTTCAGAGCCTGCCCAAATCCCATGTTGAGACCCGTGAGCGACAGACCATCATCCCTCATGGGGTCCCCTTCATGGTCAAGCTGTTGTGCTACTATGTGAGTGAGGACTCCATCTTCCTTCACCTGGAGCACGTGCAGGGTGAGTGGGGACAGGTTTGCCTCCTGTCTGGGAAGCATCCCAGTTTATCCCTAACCTCCCTTTTCTTTAAAATCCCAAATATGTTTCTCCTACTGTTTTGGGCTTATTTTTTGTAGTGACAGCGCAAGTATCCTTCATAGGAGGGTGGTGGGTACCAGGGCTTGGAGACTTTGTGGGCAGAGCTGCTCACACACACTTGTAGGAATTCTGGAGGTCTGATAAGAACTGACTGGTCATGTAACCTAGAAATGGGCTTGTGGAGACCTACAAGGAGAAGAAGGTGGTGTGTGTGTTGGGGGATGTTATATGGAAACTAGCCTTAGGGAAAGTAGCCACCTTGTCTCATGGAAAGGAATGCCTTTAGGTAAAGAAGTTGATGTGGTCCAGCATCTTTAAAAGAAAAACCTCTTAATTTACTGGCATTGTCTGATCATGACAGGAAGGTGATGGAGAAGGATAACAAAGTGAGGTAATTCACCTGGATGTTTTAGAACAAAACAATCTTTTGACAAGACCTTTATAAAACATTTTTTTGGTTACAAAAGAAGAGATTACACTGGATTGTGAGATCAGACCAAAGAGAGGAGATGGAAAATTTGGCATAAAGATCAGGGAGCACATCGGGGTTTGGGTACAACAAGGGGGCATATTTGAGATTTGTCTCAGATCCTGGTGAAGACGTATGACAAGGTGGAGGCTTGTCCCAAGGAACTTCTTTACTCTCTACTGTTGAATGCATGCATAGGGGAGAACAGCTGGAGTCCAGCAATGAAAAGTGGACAGTGATGTGTGTTGGAGCCTCAACAACTCGTGCTTTGCTGTAGGTTGAATTTGCAGAAAGCTCTGAATGTAGTAAGGCTGGGAAGCCCCAAAAGGATGCTGTGGTCTCCAGGGCTCACTGCTCTGGCTTGTTGCTGACCCATAGGGTCTGAGAGATGCTGCAGGAACTCTGGCATCTCTGTCACTCAGGAAGGGAAGGCTTTCAGGAGAAGGTGGGGTTGGCAGTGTGATCAGGGGCATCTGTGAAGATGTGGCTGGTCTGGAAGCAGCAGAGCTGGGATCAAGGAGGCTATGCAGAATGGGGAGCAGGGCTGCTAAAGGAGAGGGTGTGCTAGGTCCTAGGGGGAGGTGGTGTTGAGCATGGTGTGCTTGTAGGGCTGGAGTGCATTCTGTGTGGACTTGAGCTTTGCTGCAGGGAGTTTAATGATGCTCGATCCCATCCTCAGTATGTGGGCCTTGGCCTTGCTTGAATAGGCCCTGTCCACAGGGGGGGAACAAGGGATACTTTGTTCCTCATCACTTGTTCTTTCTGATTTCCAGGGGAGAGACTGTGGTCTCACCTCCGCTCCAAGTACCATGTCCAGGAGGACTCTGCCGATTCAAGCACCATTCAAGCCCTGAGGGACCGTGGCAGAGAAGATGGTGTGGGAAGCTCCCAGGGTAGCAGCCAAGCTTGGTTAGGCAGTGGCCTTCCAGGCTCTGTGACCCACCGAAACACTGATGCCTCACTCCCTCAGGGGCAGTCCTCTGGGCCCACAGACCCCAGCTCAGGGAACTACCACCAGCTTCTTCTGGCTCCTGTCAACAGCATGAAGGCTGCACCTGGAGGACAGGATCCAAGCATGACTGTGTCTGGTGTCGTGGACTATTTTCCAGCAGCATCAGCCAAATGCCCAGGCCACCTTGCTGGCCAGGGCCTGGTTGTCTACCCCTGGGATGATCTAACCAGCAGCACGGGCTGTGTATCGGAGAGAATAGCCTCCCAACAAGACCCCAGGCTTCCCCAGGCCCTTGGCCCTGGATCAAAAAGAGGGGGCCAGCCAGGGGCAGGGGAACCGCTATCTCAGAAAGTGTCTGAGGTCTCCTGGGCTCAGCCCCTCCTGAACCTGGGTCAGAGGCAGCTTCCTGCACGAGTTGCCCTGTCCATCTCTGGCAAGTCCTGTGGGCCTGACCCAGCAGTGTGGGAGCCCTCACGAGGAGCAAGCCTGACCTGTAGCCGGCTCAGCAAGCAGCAGCCATCAGGACCATGCAGGGCTTTGGCTTCCCACAGGCAGAACCAGAGAGCATGGGCTGTGAAGGAGGAGCAGGTGCAGCTGTGGGCAGCAGAAATCCTCCTGGCCTTAGAGGGACTTCATCAACAGGGTGTACTGTGCCGGGACCTCAACCCCAGGAACCTGCTGCTTGATGCAGCTGGTAGGTAGTGCCCCATGCCACTGCCCCGAGGAGGATGAGATTGGTCTCTCAGCTGGGAGACTGCTGTTTGCCCCATTTCCAGGAAACATGGACTTTTCTTGAGTTTCCTTTTGAGGAGGAAATGAGTTTGCAGAAGTTTGGATGTTTCTGAAGTTGGAAGTGTGATCTGAGGTTTTCCAAGTGGTTAGTACAAGATTTGGCTCTGCAGGAGGAGAATCGGGGGCTATAGCCACAGGAATGCATTGCCCCTGCTCCCACATGGGGTCTGGCTGCTTGGGAAATCCCAGCATGGGAAAGCTGAGACCAGCTGAGGTTAATGGGACTGCAGTTTTCTCCTGCTTCTAGTTACTGCCTGCTTGGGTGTTCTGGAGCCTTTCCATCTGTTAAGCCATGGGTACTGCTCTGAGTGCATGTCACTGCTCAGCTGGCAACATCTGGGGCAAACATCTGGAGAGCTACTACTTGCTTAACAAAAAATGCAGAGTTTTGCAACAGGAAAGCTAACCTTCCCCCTCAATCTCCAAAAAACCCTTCTTTCCTCACCACAGCCTGCACTGAGGTTTGTTAGCCTGGAGCCCACTTAACCAGTCTCTCCAGCTCTGAGTGCTGCATATCCCAGGCAAGCACTGGAAGGCTGGGAGATGTGTGATGCCAGGGGATGTACAGTGCCTCTGTGTTCAGAGCATGACAGGGGCCCAGTACCCTGGCTGTTCCCAGTTGCAGGGATATGGCTTGGCTTAGTGCTCTGACCAAAGTCCCTAGTCTTGTCCTAACCTCCCTGCTTTTGGCTCTGGTGCTGCTCTGCAGGTCATGTCTGTCTCACCTTCTTTGGCCAGTGGACAGAGGTGGAGCCCCAGTGCTGCAGCCAGGCACGGGAAGAGCTGTACAGTGCTCCAGGTAAGCCCTGCCTTGTCCTGCCCTCTGCCCAGTGCCACTGACTGGGGTGAAGGAGCCTCTGCAGGCAGTGAGATGTGCCCAGCATGGTATGGCCATTTGTGCTCGTGCCTCCAGCTTTAACCCCTCTCTGGCTCTTTTTGTAGAAGTTGGGGGGATCGTGGAGCCCACTGAAGCAGCTGACTACTGGAGCTTTGGCTCTCTCTTGTATGAGTTGCTGACAGGAGTGGTAAGAGGCTGAGCTGTGCAAGGAGGGTGGGGGAGGAGGAGGTGACACTGTAGCACAAGAACTTCCTCTTGTGCAGGGGCTGGGAAGGTGCCTTGCCCTGCCAGGTTGCTTTGGACATGTGATTCCTAGTGCCTGTGGATGGTCTCTGGGTGTTAAGGCCCTGGGTTTTAAATCCTGCTGTGTAAGGCTGGGTTGTGTAGCAATGAAGGCTCAGCAGGGTGCTCCTGCCCTCCTTTGTGCCTCTGCTTACCATCACGCTCTGCCTCTTGCAGCCACTCTCCCAAAACCATCCGGCAGGGATTCAGCCTCACACCCAGCTGCATTTGCCAGAGGGGCTCAGCCTGGCTGCTACATCACTGCTCACTGAGGTGAGGGACTGTGGTGGCTGGGAGGGCGGACAAGAGACAGGCTGGGGAAAGGCAGACGGGGTTGCTGTTCCAGTGTTCCCATCTTCCCCTTGTGCTGTCCCATCCCCTTTCTCTGCAGCTCCTGCAGTACAATCCAAAGCGGCGCTTGGGCTCTGGAGGAGGTGGCATGGCCAAGCTGAAGTCCCACTCCTTCTTCAGCACTGTCCCATGGAACAAGCTGGTGGGCTAGGCAGGCTGTGCTCAGGGAGCTGGGCATCGAGCCTCTGTCCCTGGCACTTGTGACCCCAGGTGGCACTGGCAGCTCTGCCTGCTGGGGAGTTTGCCTCAAGGGCTGCCCCAGGGTGGGGTAGAGATGAAGTTTTGCAGCCTTACATGGCCTGTCTCTGCTTGTTCGATGACATCTCCAAAGAGGAGGCTGCAGGCTGGGCCAGGCTGTCTTCTTGTCCAGGTCCTCCCTCGTGGGAAAGGGAGCCCAGGTGCCCACCCCCAGGGAGAGGCCATGTGCCCATTCTGGCACATCCCTTGCTCAGCTTAGCACCGCACCCTGGAACTCCCCATTTTTTTATCTCTGCTGCTACCACAGTGACCTCCCTGCTCTGTTATTTTTTGTGGCTTTCAAATGCAGCCCCCCTGGGCCCTGCTGGTTGGAGCCCGAGCTCTCTGCCCATCCCTGACTGCATGTGTGTGTGTGGGTAATGCCTGCTGCAGGAGTGAGATGGGAGGGAACCTTTGCTCTTCTCCCCCTCACCCTCTGAAAAAAATAAACCACTCGTTATTGCTTGAAGAAGTGTTTTTTTGTTTCTGAGCTGCACTAGCCAGGCCTAGGCCAAGCATGCCTGATAGTAAGGAATTACTGGCACCAGTGAAACTTCGCTGTGGCTAGCTGGTTCCAGCTCCTGCTTGCTACCAGCAGTAACACCTTGCTGGCTCAGCCTGGCTCTCAGGAAGCAGCAGGAGTGCTTGTCCACCAGAGGGAAGCAGAGTCCGGGAGAAACTCATCTGCACCAGGAAAGGTAGGGACACCTTAAAAGGCTGTGATAGAATGGGAGGACTAAGCAGGGAGTGACCGACCACTGATGCCACAAGCAGGCCAGAGAGCAAGAGCAGCTGAGCCTG
Organism: Pyrocephalus nanus; assembly: GCA_038380795.1. Lineage (NCBI taxonomy): Eukaryota > Metazoa > Chordata > Aves > Passeriformes > Tyrannidae > Pyrocephalus > Pyrocephalus nanus. The sequence continues at coordinate 40,211,053 of CM076265.1, read as the reverse complement.
GGGCTTTTCCTCTCCAGGGTGGCCTGCACTATCTGAACCCTCCACCTCCCTGCTTGTACCCTTGTCCACCAGCCTCCTAGTCCTGTGAGTCAGGAGAGATTCAGGTGTCACTCAGGAGGGTCAAAAGAATGGAAGCTTCGAGCACAACCCTCCCACAGTGAGCCCTGACAAGGCTGGTTAAATAAAGCAGTTTGCTAGGCTGCCTCATTTTAAGAGCTTGACTGTACATTCACTCCTTAGTTTAAAGGCCTCATTTATTGCAGCTCCAGGCAGAATACATGCATTGCCTTTCCCCAGGCTCATGGGCCCTCCATATCCTAAACCAGCATGGAGGGCTGGGTGCTAGCAGCATTTTTTAATCAGAACCTTATCTTTCACTCATTGGCAAGAACAGCTAGACTCTTTGCCCTTCCAGAACAGGGAAGGGGTTTTTCCTTTCCTCCTCAGCCAGGGTCAGGGAGAGGAAAGCTGAGTCCACACACTGGTTTGTCCCTAGCTGCCAGGAAAATACAGGCACTACTACCAGGAACTGTTCTCTGTTTTGTCAACGTACCAGCTGTGAGTGCTGTCATTTTCTGTTAGAAGGGGCTGCCCTCTTCACCCATATCTGGGAAGGGCAAACCATTCTCTGATGTTGATGTCAGAGCTGGAAAAACCCTGCCATGATCCAGGAATGATTTTGTATTGTTCCAACAAGGACAGTTCCTTGGGGAAACACTCAGCACCACAGCCAGCTTCTGCTTTACAGTTCTTTGAGCTTCTCTCCTTTAATAGCCTTTTCCCCACCTGCATGATTTACAACTCTCCAATTGTAGCAGTGGAAACCCAACCTGGCTCCACGCTTGTACTTTATGAGCCTGTCCCAGGTCCCCCTCTTGGCCCTTTAGCAAACACTGGGAATTCCTCACCATCTGTAAGAGTTCTGTTGCTAGACCAAGAAAAGGATGATTTCCAGCCCTGAAAATCTCATCTTTGCCAGGAAGAACCAATTCTTTGGCATGGAGTTTGAGGACAGTAGAGTTCACAGGCAGAGAAGCCTCAATTTAGTACCACCACTGATGGGCCCAGCTCCTATTGCCTTTTTTCTCTCACCACCAGGTAACAGGCTTCTTACACTACTCAAGGGATGCTGCTGATACCTGAGTCCTCGCCCAGGAGCCACTCCCTCAAATACACCCCACCTTGCAGACGTTGCCCACTTTTATTTCATTTAAAATCCGCTGTGTTAAATATTTGTTACAAGTTCTGTGTAGGGGGTAAGAGTAATAGACTCTGCAGGCACTAGCAACCCCCTCACCCCTCAATACATATGTGCGCTATCAGATTAAGGACTGACCCCTCCCCCCAGAACCAGCACCCATGGGCTGGGATTTACATTACAGTGAAAGGCCTGGCCCCCCAGCTGTGTCTGCTGGAAGCAGGCCAAGCCCCCGCACGCAGGAAGCCAGCAGTCAGATCCACCACCAGTGAGCTGTGATTCCAGGAGAGTTGCTGGGGGTCGTTCTCACCCCCGTGTTGGGCCTGTAATGGTGAAAGAGTTGTCCCCAGAACAGTGCTACCTCCACAGAGGTCACGGGCTCTGCCCACCCGGACACAAATATTCACGCCCCAGTGACCAGGCTGGTGAGAGACAATCTCCAAGGGAAAGCAGGGGAGCTGCCACCACAATGTTACTGTCTGTGGAGGGAGTGTACCTAGGGCACTGCCAGAAGCATGACACCTACTTCAAGCCCTGCTCTGGTCAAAACCTCTGCTGCAAGGAGCCTGGGGTCCCCCAGACTGCCCTTGCAAGGCAGATAGTGTGAAATATTTTCAAGCAAAAAATGGATAGGACAGTAGCCTTTCCTCTCCTCTCCCTCCCAGGAACCTTAGTGCTAGGCAATAAAGCTGAACCCGTCATGGAGGGGTGGGGAAAGTACCCTAGCACAGCAGCAGCAAGCAGTTTCCAGTGGTATTGGACAAGCTAGAGGTGAGAATTTGGTGCTGTGAGGGAGAGGATGCCGTACAGATATCTCTGGAAAGGCAGTGCCATGCAGTGGTTGGCCCACTGCATGGCAGTTCTTGTGAGATACTAAACTTTCATTAAACAGAATAGGAAAGGAGGTAGGAGCTATCCCTGTAATTCCCTCTGGGACAGCTCCAATCACAGCGGAGGGAGAGAGACTGGAATGACCCCTGCCAGTTCCTGAATGCCCTGCATTGTCCCTGCTGGTGCTGCGGCCTGTCCTGGGGGGGTTGTGTGGGGGTGTGGCTGCTCTACAGGTCGAGCAGCAGCACGCGGGGATCCTCCACCGCTGCCTTGATCTTGCGCAGGAAGGTCACTGCCTCTCTGCCGTCGATCAGCCGGTGATCGTACGTCAGCGCCACGTACATCATAGGCCGCACCTCGATCTGAGAGGCAGGAATAAGACAGGGATTAGTGAGCTCAGCCCTACTGCCTGCATGATCCCCTCCCATAAATTCAGGGAAGGCCTGGCTTTTTCCCACCTTGAATCCAGGGCTCAGGCTCTCCTGGATGTGTACTGCCTGGCAGGATTACCTACCCACTCACTCACCCAGGCTGAGTCCACACCACACACAAGACGAGGTCCCTCTGTGGAGCTGTTCCCTATCACAAAGGCTACAACCTCCTCCTCTCTGCACATAACCAGATTATGTCCAGTTCTCCCCCTCGCGGATAGGACAAGGCCCCCTGCACACCTGAGGCAAGTACAAGGGCCAGCAAAGCTGCCCTACACCCATTAGTCTCTGCTTCTCTTCAGAGTAAAACCTTTTAGAAGTTGACAACAGTCTCTTAGAAAATATAGACTATAGTCCTCAACCCACTGAGCCCTTTGCTCTGTTCACTAGAACCTGCAGCGCAGGTCCACCTACCTTGCCTCCCACAGCCACAGGCCTGTCAAAGATGGCATGCATGCCTAAGATGGCAGACTGGGGTGGGTTAATGATAGGTGTCCCAAAGAGTGACCCAAAAACCCCTCCATTGCTGATTGTGAAAGTGCCGCCGTCCATGTCTTCAATGGCCAATTCGTTCTTCCGTGCCTAGAAGAAAAAGTGAGGTCTTAGAAAGCCACACAGATCACAGAGAGCAAAGGACAAGGGTTTGGACGTTCATACTCTCCAAGAATAAATATTGATGGCAAGAGCTTCACTTATTGACCTGTTCAGCTAAAACCCAGCACAAATTAGTTGAAAATGCATCTGTCTTTAGAGCTAAACATTTAATGGCTTTAGGGAAGGACTTCTCTCCCCTTTGCTTTCAACTCCTGTTTTTGCAGGAAACAAGACACAAGGACTTCTACCTCAGGGTAGTTAAGCCTTGGCTTCTAAGGACGAAGGTGAAGACACACCATGCAACTAGTGCATAGTTTGCGGTGTTCTGAAAGGGCAACAAGTAGATAGGGCGGTCCTGGAAGGCACAGGCACAGCTACAGATGTAACTGGATCACTCCCCACAGCGCAACTCACTATGTTAGAGGTCAGAGATGAGGACACAGAGAGACCAAATCAATTCATGCCTATCCAGCACTCCCAATTCCTCCCATACCTCCCAACCCTCTTCAGAAAAACCTACAACTTTCCTTACCTTCTCCCCCAGCTCGTAGATAGCACGTTCTATGTCAGCAAAGTTCATGTTTTCTACATTCCTAACCACAGGGACCACCAGACCCTGTGGAGAACCAAAGTGCATGAATAGCAAATTCAGTGCAGCGACACACAGATGGCTATTACGGGGCAGGAGCTTGGCAGACCCACAGAGTTCCTGCCTTTCCCTCAGTGCACAGCAGGTGGTGGGCAGAGCTGCCTTGCACCCTGGCAGCCTGACAGAAAACCTGGCATGACACACACCAAGGGCTGACACCATAAAGGAGCCATTATCTTTGTCTTTGTTAGCCTGTCACATAAAATCAACCAGGTCTGTCTGGATCCAGCTCCACATTCATAAAAGCAGGTGAGGCACTGGGCAGATTTCAGCTGCCACCTCTTTTCTCTGTGAGAAGAGTGGAGTCCCTTTATGCTGGGCCCCTCCTAGACTCTGGGAGAAGTGACAGAACTTCAGTTCTGGTCCAAACTCTGCCTCACAACAGAATCTTCTAATCAAGAAGGTATTTCACTAATTAAGATCTGTATTTGCATTCCACACTCTCCCTGGAGAGGAACATCTCTGTGCAATAGCACAGCAGTATTAGCCAAAGGACATGAATGCAAAGCTTTTACTGTCTATGCTATACTTTCATAGATCCATGACAAAAAAGGGTTTCCCTAACGTAGCCCTACTCATTAACAACTAAGATCTGTATTGACCCTGTTACCACATCTCCTAGTAAAGAGGCAGAATGCTCTTGCTCCTCCATTTTCTCTCAAAAGCTATCTCAGCAGTCCACAATGTATTTGGTGTCTCACTTACACAGTCAGTGTCATCACTTAATTTTTGCTGCAGCACAGTGCAACGCTGAGTTGGCTCAAAGTATATGACCACCCCAGACCAAAGGCTGCAGGAAGCAGAGACAAAGCAACCAAGGTACCTACCCGAGGAGTTGCTACAGCAACACTGATGTCCACATAGTCCCTGTACACAATCTCTTTGGTCGTGTCATCAATCACTAGAAAGAGAAAAAAGTTGTGCTACACATGCAGTATCCAAGATCAAGGGTTCAGTTGGCCAGAAGCATCCACAAAATCGTAACAACTTGCTCATGCCTAGCTTAAATGTAACTCCAGAGAAGAATAAGCCCTTGCTGCACCTGTGGGAGAAGCATCAGGATAGACAGAAAGGAAATCCAGCCCACATAGGTCAGTCCCCTCAGTTATTTTCCCCTTGGAAATCCTCCTCTGGATTTCAACAAGCACCTCTGACACTCCCTGGGAACTGCACTGTGCCTACAGCAGCTACCTGCACACCAACCAGCAGGCTCTGCCCTCTGCGGGCTGTGCACGCATGGCCCCAGCCCCACTCCTGGTCACCCCTTCCTAACAGAGCCCCCCCTTGGCAAGCTGTCCTCTATCTACTTAAAATCAGCTGCAGCATGCAGGACTGTCCCCCTTTTTCCTGTGTGTTTGACTTGCTTGTCCAAGCTATTAGTCCAGCCATGGATTTGGTCATCTGTCACATTCATTGGTGAGACATGCAACTCACCAGCAAGGATCACCACTCACCTGCATTCACAACAGGCTGGTCCTGCAGAGCAAAAGCTGCAGCTTTCACAAAAGCTGACATGAAACCTAGCTTCAGGTTGTGCTTTTTCAGGAAGGTATCCTTGTGTACAGCTCTCATCTCCCGGATGTTGCTGCAAAATGCATGATAATGCTGGTAAACAGGGAATCCAAGAAAACACTGTTCCCTCGCTTTGTAATAGACTTCAGTGCCAGCCCCAAGGACTGCAAACATGCACCATCAAGTGGGAAACCACCAGTCTTCTGGAAAACTCTTCAAATGTCATAGGTACTGAACGTGGCTCTAAGGCTCCTGCCAAAGGATCAACATAACAGGGCTAACCTGCATGGCCCACACTGCCAGGCACAGAAGCAAGATGGGGCATGGCACATTTCCTGTTTAGCCTTGATGTTGCCACTGATTCGTTGGAGATACTGGTGCTCACACCCATGCAGCACCACAGACAGCAACTGCAGGTGTGCCTGGGCTGACACAGAAGGGTGAAAAAACGGGAAATGCCAAAAGCAGAAAAGATGCACAAGGTAAGCCAAGGAAAAGACCTCAATCACTCTGCATGTCCAGTACCATGCAGCAGAGCACCACCTCTGTATCCAACTCTCTTTGAGTTGACTTTGGGAGTTGAGTGAATATGAAAAAAATCTTCCCAGGTGCTACGGTAGTGGGTGCCAGCCCAATCACAGCCCTCAATCAGACTAATCACGTTTTCACACTGTGTCTATTTATCAAAATTGAGGCCATTTACAAAAAGTCAACCAAGCTGTGGCTACAAGCTCTGCCTATTCCAGGCTAACACCAGATGCTGTGGAATTGCATTGGTCCATCCCTCCTCTCTTCAGACACCTTAAGTCTTTGAAGAGACAGTTTCAGCAAGGAGCAGGGTTCTCCATGGTTTAGAGTGTTTGTTTTCCTGCACCTAACCTTGTTTAGAGATAGGATTACTGCCCAAAGACATTAGTGCCTCCCAAGACACAGCTGCATGACTGCAGCAATGAGGAGGCGGTTTGCTATGAAACTGTCTCATTATGGCCTCCTCCTTTCAGACACTGACCCCCATGGGAAGCAGGAGGCCCCAGCACAGGTCCTCACGAGTCAACCTCCCAGCAATCAATCCAAACCTGATTACCAGATGCAATGAGAGCCCTATGCCAGCGTAAAGCGACACCTCAGTGAGCCTCTGAGAGGAGATAAAGCTGCTGCACTTCCCTCTAATCAAGACTATTTCGCCAACCTTATTGTTCTGAGACCCAAATATTTACATGTTTTGTCTTAAGGAGCAGAATAGGATTACACAAGGCAATTTGATTTGGGCACAATTTCCCCTTAATGCACTGTAACACAAGCCGCCCACCCTCCTAAGCCATTAGTGCATTCAGTCCACGCAAGCACTTGAGTCAGGAGACCCCCACCTGCTTGGAGGGGATGGGGAAGGATGCTAGTTCATCTCTGGAAAGCTGTACCATCTGGCAGCAGACCTCAGACCTATGCAATGCTTACCTGAAAGGCTGATGAGCCCTGGAGAACCACCTCACTGGGAATTAAATACCTCCAAAAACAGTAACCTGGTGGGGTGGCAGAAAGCAGATGCTACGTCTTGCTGTCTTCTAACAGCCACTGCACAAGTGATACTAGTCCCTCCTGGTCTTCTGCTTAACATTTAGCAGTGCTCCACCAAAAAGCACACAGGAGAGGAATGAGACTACCCCTTTTACAAGCAGCAGATGACTCCTGAGGAATGACGGGCCATTAGGAAGGTAAGTAGCCCTCATACTGCAACACTAACATGGCCCCAAGGAAGCTGCACAGACTGTGGTACACACCTAAGAGAGAGGTCCCAAAAGACATGTTGCCAGTCTCTCCAAAGAGAACCAGCAAGGTTTTAACTGCCTTCATCTGTTTCTACTCATAAAGGGGAAAAAGAGGTCTGCTCCTTACCTCATATCGATCTCATTGAAAGTGGTCAGCATGGCACAAGTATTCTGAGCCTCTTTCAGCCGCTGAGCAATACGCTGGCGCATCCTATTCATTTTCACCTGAAAATTAAAAAGGTATAAGCAGAAGCTGCCTCAAGTTCATCCAAGGGGCAAAATACACAAGAAACTCAAAAGCCCCTTCTCTTGCCATCTGGCTCACTAGTAATAGATGCCTAGGACCAAGGTTTTCACTCCAGGTCTCCCTGAGGAGCATGATGGGCTGAGGAGCTGATTTCACGGCTCAGCTCAACGCACTTGAAAAGCAGTGCTGAAATGCATCACTGTGCAACTACTTTCAATCTCTGTGTTCCTCAGGACCTCCAAGCATGCCTAGCTTTCCAGGATGTGGCTAATGTGAAAAGAGCAAGACTGCTAAAAGGCAGGTTGCTCAGCCATGTTCTTTTAAGGATGCACAAGGCAGCTGCAGCAGCCTTAGCCCTTTGCTGAGGGCTTGTGGACAGACCAGGCAGATCACACGGAGTCCTTCTGTCCTTAGTCAGCAGAGCTCAAGACAAGGCTTTTGCCTAGAAAAGGCCTGTGTCAGATTGGTCCTGGCTCTTCCTTGCCTTCACCTGTAAATGAAGGTTTAATTCTAAATTCTCCTCATGTAGAGAATTTCCCCATCTGTCCAGGTCCCACTGAGCTGGGTGTGTACAGGTACATACGAGCATATCCGGAAAGCTTAAGGCTTATGCCAGAACAGATTATCACCCAGCAACACTGAAGCGCTGGCAAGATCCCGTTCCTACAGCTTACCCTATGCTCTGATCTGGCACCTTTGGTGGGCGCTGCCTCCCCCAGAGGGGCTGCCGCTGGGGCTGCAGCCGGCTTCACTGCAGACACTGAGGGCAAAAAAAACATCAGTCAAGAAGAGAAGTCACATAGACAAGCTCTGAGGAAGAAAGCATGTTCGAGCTCCTTGCTTAAGCAATGCAGTGCAGGAGCAGCCTTGCACTGGGCTTGGACAGTTCCATGAGCATAGCTGAGCTCTCCATACTGGAGTATGCAAGGAATAACGAGGGAGACCTTCACCATAAATGTCAGACTGTTCGTGGTCTTTCACCTTACATGCTCTCCACAAGGAAGAGAGGCTTGAGAACAGGAATGAACAGCTGTTGCCTCACCTGGTTTGCTGTCAATGGGCTGAGTTGACACAGGCGGCACTGGTGGCATTGTCGTGGGAATTGGTGCTGCAGGAGGGGGAGGGGGAGGAGCAGCTGCAGCTACAGGTTCAGGGGCTGAAGGAGGAGGAGGGGCAGCTGCTGGTTTAGCCTTGGCAGGAGCAGCTGAAAGACAAGGAAGAACCATGGTAAATGCAACAGCTTCCAATGCCAGGGATCTGAGAGTCCAATCAACCTGATAAAAATTAACCCTCTAGCAGAACCAAACTGATAAAAGTTAACCCACCAGCAGAGTGCCTTTATGTTCTCGGCACTACTGAACTGATAGGAGTCACACAAGAGAAACCCAGGGTGAAAGAGTTCTACTCATCAACGCCCTTGATCTCCTCACTGTCCAGGAGACTGGATGCTACAGAGAAGAGGGCAGAGAAAGGGAGTTTTATTAGGGGAATTCTTAGCTAGTTTTAGGTTAGAGCTCAGTCTCCTCCAGAGGGAACAGAAGTTCTCTGCTCAGAAGAACAAAATTATGCTTTTCTAATGGACAACAGAATAGAAATATTTTCTTAGAGCTACAGAGGCAGATGGAGGAATTATTTAACCTCTCTCAGGATCCCTCTAAATGCTTTCATCTTCAGAAAAAGATTGGTTGAAACAGGAAGGCCTGTGCAAGCAACACATGCCTGACTTACCTCCAGTTTTCCTGAGTTTGAACAGAGGTGTCCCCCCTTCCACTTTGCCACCATCAGGTACCAGAAGGGCTTCAATCACACCAGCTGCTGGGGCTGGGACTTGCACTGATGTCTGAAAAAAGGAAAATCAGTGAAATTCCCCCAAACGTTGGCTGGACAAGTGCCCAAGAGAAGATGCCAATATCTGCAGACATACATTGTAATTTGGCACAGAGAGCAGATACGTCTCACACCATTGCACCAGTTTTCACACCCTCCACCAGGAGTTTGTGCCAGTGAAGTTTTAGGAGATGCTGGCAGTGCAACATATAGCCTGATCTCCAGGGTACAGTCAAGAACTGACCTGCTGCCAGAATCTTCCTGACAGCAACACTGAAAGCAGAACTTGGCAGAGAGTTTAGCAAGAAATTCAAAGCTTAACAGTCCTTTAAGGGGTGGGTAAATTTAAAGCCTAAATTTAAAACAATCTGAAGACAACCTATGGCTTGCAGATTTCTTCTTTGTTTAAACACAAACAGGTTTCAAAGCTTAGAGCACTCTTGGAAATGCAAGGAGAAGTGAACTGCAGCTTCAACAAACATCAGCACCACTGATTATTAATCAAATGCATGAGTAATTAAGAATTATTAAAGAATTCTCACTTAAGGAACAGCCAGCTCTCATAGTCAATCAGAAAAGTTTTTCTCCATAAAGGGAGCGGGAGACACAGTCAAGGCCTGCAGGCTGTAGGAGCTCTTAGCAGGAGAGGAACCATACAGGGTACCTGCTACAGAACTAGAAAAAGTTTTGGTCCAGAAAATTCCTACCTTGTCTGTTTCAATCTCACACACCACTTCATCTTCCGCCACTGTGTCTCCAACAGCTGAATGACAGATATGAAGACCACTGTGAGGAGGGAGGTGTGCTCCAGCCTCCCCTCTTTACCCACAGCAGTCTCCCACACTAACCCAGAATATTTTCACCTCAGCTCTCCACAACTTCTAAAGAAAAGACTAGCTCAAACAATCAATCCACTGCACAGTTAAGAGTCTGATTCCAGCTTAGACATCTCCCTTCACCCAGCATCACCCATGACTAGGGGTGACAAGGCAGTAACTGCAATCCTTACCCCTTAGGAGAACTGCAATTAACTGCCTCATTTGTCACAGACTGAAAGGCACGCAGCAGGCTGTCAGCCAGCGAACTACAATGCATCCCTGAGCTGTCCAACGCAGCAGTAATGGTGCTAAGAATTTCAGGGAAGAGGCAACTGCTTACCTTTCTCCCACCTGACATCTCCTTCTGTGACGGACTCTGCAAAGGCTGGTGTGTTCACCGTAACCACGTCATCCCCTGTGAGAGAGACAGATAGATTTGAATGCATTCAGAGCTCAAAACTTATGGCATTGCTTCGTTCTTGTCATCACGATTCTGCGAAAGGGGGTAGGTCATCAGACATAACTTGCTGGCCTTCTCCTTGCTGCAACACTGATTAACATAGAAACACCAGAGAAACTTCCAGTTGATTGAAAGTCACACTGTGACAGGAATGCCAGACAAAATCCTTAGGGCCCTGGGGATATAAACCCTCAGCTGTCCATGCAGGCAGAACAGCAGTGAGCCATGACCAAGGATGGAAGGTAGCTTCAGCTGTTGTCAGGACAGCAAGAGGTAGCAAAAGAAGCATCCTGCTAACTCCTGACTTTTTACTTACTACGTACTGCAGTGGTTCTGAAGTACCGGACAGTGAAGACACTGGAGCTATTTACTCTGCAGAAAGAGAGAGAGGTATGAACATAGAAGCATGTTCTTATGCAGGCAGCTAACACCAAGCTCAAGTACAGAATTTACATTTGTTTAACTGATGTGAAAGGCTGCTTGGCTGTTACCATGTAATTTTTCTAAGGGACTCCTACTTACTGCTCAAGCTGCAACAATCCAGTAAGAAAGGAAACATCACATCCTACCATCACTAGTGCTCTCAGAAACTCAGGGAGAACTGACATGTATGGAATTTTAATTTAGGCAGACAACCCAACAGAACCTGGGGTTTAAGCGCCGATTAAAGGGTGACTAGACAGCCCCCGCTTATGCCCAAGACTAGTGCAGCAACCATTTTTTAACTTCCAGATTAGGACTGTCATCTCTACAGAAGCTGTCAGATTGCTCCAAAAAAAAAAAAAAAAAAAAAGGAAAAGCACCATTAATTGCCTATGGCAACACATCCAAGAGATAGCTATTTCTCTCCACCATGTTTCTTCAGGGAAGCTGAAATTCCAAGCGTTCCAAAGGATGATTTTTATATCTACTGATATCACATTTGGAAAGCTGAAACAAACATGCTTTAGCATTTCCTCTAGCACAGGCTACTTCATACAAACAGTCCAGTACTTCAGGCTTTTATGCATGTGCTCTTATGGTTATTTACCCAAATACATTTTTACAAGACCACCTTAGCAATGCAAACCCTGTCATATGAACAACAGCTCTGTAAACAACCCCATTTCTCCTGACAGAAAACCTACCAGAAGACCAGCATAGAGCGAACACCTCTAGTCACCAGTTTCCTAATTCCTGTCCCTTCCCTGCCCTTGGTATCTGTTTTCAGACAAAGCTTCTTTTCAGTTCCTGACCTGCAAAACCTAGATTTTGTTAGAGCTATCTCCACGCTCCTAAGATGTGCAAAAGGATTTCATGACAGCCAATCACATTCTGTTTCTCAGCCCCCAAATCTTTTCACGGCTAGAGCAGCCCCAGTCCCTCTACATTACAGCTTTCCTGGGGATACTTACAGAAGCTTCCTGCTGTTTGTGTAAGCCAGTGCCTGGCTCCCAGCTACACCTGTGAATGAGAAAGGAGTTACCCCACAGGAAAGTTACCCAGCCCTTAAATGTCCCAGTCAAGTAAAAGAATGCAGAGGACACCACTGTCCACCCTGAAAGAAGCTTGGGACTAAGGGGAATATAGTCATGCAGAGACACCTCAGTGCCATCAAACCTGCCCAGAGCTTGCAAGGAACAGTGGTCTTGTCTTCATCTAGATTTACAGGGATGGGAAAAACAGTTATATCTTGATCTCAAAGCTAATAAAAATAACTTGGAAAAGGGCAAACAAAGCAGCAGCCACCTTGGTCAGAAGGAAACCAGGAAGCAGTCATGAGGAACACCTCCAGGACTGCTGAGTACAAAGGACAGGAGCAAGGCAGCCCCCTAAGAGGCACCTCCCAGGAAGCCTCACAGTCACATGGACAGGTAAGGAGGAAGAAAGAATGAAAAGAGGGTGTCAGGCAGAGTAGCCAGCTACCATCATTCCTCTTCTCTGTCCACTCGCTGTCCAGAGAATTTATTTTCCAAAACTCACAACAGAGAAGTACTTGCACAGCTTCTCAGTTCCACATACCCCACTGTCCCCTTCCCACACTGCTCACGTGCCCTGACACTGCAATTTTTATTACCAACTGAACTCCTGTCCTTTGTCTCTTACAGGGCACTGGGCAATTTTCCAGACCAATCTTAAAGAGAGTCAGAGTAGTAACTGGAGAACATAATTACCTCAATTACACAATGCCAGAAGGAAGAACCATTTCCCCATTTGATTTGTTTTTAAAAGCAATACAATTTTTACACCATCCCCTACTAAAGAGCTGAACTGGAACTCTAGAAACCAAAAAAAGTAAGCAGATTTAACTGGTTTCTCAAAGTGGAATATGAAGTGAGTGATGTAATGCTATATAAACGACACACTGTTTCTTCATTACATGAGTGATTGAAATAAACCCCAGTAAAACCTATTACCAACCTCCATCATAAGCTCTGTTCTTTCTAGGCAGTTTGTAAATAAAAGTCTTAGACTCACCAGACAGAGAGCATCTTGCCAGAGTACAGTTCCCCTGCAAGAGAGAAGAGGATCTATTAGTATTACAAGAAGATAGATCCATCCTAGAAGGACTTTGTTTTTTCCATGAGATCTGAATCAGAGACAGGACCCACCATTCCCATTCTCCAGTCTGCAGGCATGCTACTTTCCCATAGGGTGCTAGAGAAGGAGATGGTGAGAACACCTACATCCTTCTCTTTGCTTTGTCTCCTTCCAAGGTGCTTTCTGGTGACGGTAATGTTAAATATGCTGCTTTTGGTTTTCAGCTGTGGTTTCAGCTGTTTTGACTTTCTTATGCACACTTTCCTCTTCAAGAAGGAACAGATTTCTAATAAAATTTGCTATGAATGAAAAGGCCAAGGGTAGCTACTGGATATGATGAAAAAACATCCCACGATGTTTACTCCTACAGTCACAAATGCAGCATCTAAGGTTTTTTAAAACTTGTCCTAAAGCTATGGGGCCTTTGAACTCCAGAAGGCCAGAATTGCCCTCAATGACAAAATTTCTACCACTATCGCCAAGACAGGAATTCCACCTTCTTTTGATGTTTCACTGCATACCATATAATCATTGACTGCACTCCTAGCTCAGCATAACAGTCTTCAAAAGACATTTCAAAGATAGTCCAGTTACTTTCCCTATTGTTATTATACATTTCTCTAGCATCAAACCTGATTGTCTGGAGAACCTAAGAACTCATTAAAAGCAATAGAAAATATCACAGTAACCACAACTAAAATGCAGTTGACTGGTTTAGAACAAGTCAGATACTCAAGAGCCCAAAGCACCCTTATCCTCCAGCTAAAGGTAAAGGTCAGATTTCCTTCACACCTTCAGTATCTGAAGTCTGCACATAAGCCCTGATTTCAGCTTCAGCAGAGCAAGCAGGACAGGATATAACTGGTCTTACATATCAGAATAATTTGAGGAGCTGTGTGGTATAACAACATCGAGACCAAGGACCAACAATTACTAAAGCTTGGCATACCATCTACAGGACCGAGTGCTGTAGCATAAAAAAAAATATATTCAGTGTATAGTTCATATCCAAACTACTAACAGGCCTGGAATCGACCCACTGGCAGTTTAATTATCCAAGCTTATAAATGGATTTGATTTCTTGGATATTCACACAGAGTCAACTCAATGATCGATGGGTATTTCTTAATGATCCTGGAACAACAGTCCTGCAAAACCAGCTTCTGGCAGGGCTTGCTGGAGCCCCTGCCCCAAATCCGGCTGGGGAAGGGAAAGCACTCTGCACTGCGCAGACTTTGCAGACTCCTCTTGAATGCTACAATGCTTAATCTTGGTGCAGCACTGGCCCCTCCTAACTCAGATCTGGTTTATTTAGAGCCAGGCCTAAGCCAGGATCAGTAAGACAAACTTCCACCAAACTCCGCTGGGTCAGCCATTTAAAGTGCCACAATCCTCAGCACATATGGTAGTTCCTGCATTGATCAAATTATTCCCACTTTCCGGAGTGTCCCAGATAACATGGAGTCAAATAGGATATCAAGTGACCTGAGTTCCCCTCTGCCCACTGTTTTCCTGGGTGCATTATTAAAAAAGTGGTTAAAGACATTCCTAGCATGCTAAAAAATTAGAACGGAACAGCCTCAGAATGAAGCAAAACCAGACAATTTTATTTGCACAGGACCAGTTTACTGTGAAGTTAAAACAAAAAAAAAAAGTTCAGAAGGCCTGTCCCAAAAATAAGTATCTGTGAGAAAACACATCTGCAGCTCTCTTCCCTGAGAGGCACCAAGTCTACGTTTGACAACCATACCAAAATGAAGGAAAAAATTGGTACCACTCTGTCCTTCTATCTTTTAGGTTAAGAAATGAGGGAAAGAGCTTAATGTGAGGACGAAGCCACTAATAAAAAATTCTGAGATTTTTCTGGCTTGCATTCTGCAGAACTGCTGTGTGCCTGTCTCTTAACTGTGGTACCTCAGAGATGACATGCAGCTCCAGGAGATGCCCGATAGCGCTGTTTCGCTTCCCTTTTTCCATGAAGGAGTCACCGTGATTGCATCTGTTCTGGTATCATCTGGCTAAATCTGTCCGCTATTGGAGCTTTTTCAGTGAAAATGGAAACATTTTGGTTTTGCTACCTGGCATTAGCTCTTTGGGTCATTTTAAAAAGAGAACCTTTGCTTGGAGAAAGAAGTCTCAGTCTAATTAACTAGTGACTCATGTATCAAGTGATTATTTTTTCCCCCTCGTTTCACATGACTTCTCAGAATTGTTTTTACAACTGTTATTATGCCAAAGTGACCTTGGTACACATCATCCCAGGCCACATCTTTCAAGGAGTCATCACCTTCAAGCAGGTCACTACACGCTGAAATAAACCATGGAATACATTAGCTAAAGCAACAGCCTGTATACCAACAGTGAGATCAGGGACCAGCTCAGGTAAGAACTCTGATGAACAGGACAGTGCAGCTCACTTCAACAGAGGCAAAACAGAAACCCAGTGCTGGGCAGCTCTGACAACAGGCAAAGCAGCAATCACTTCTCCAGCCATGGCTTCTTCAGAGCAAAGCAAATGCTAGTTCGACAAGGATGAGCACAAACACAAAAACCCTTCTGCACAGCCTTCATGGGTCTCAACACTATTATATATAGCATGGGGGGCAGATGTCAAGGTGGGATGGAGATAACAATGCTGAGTGGTGAGGATACTGTTACTAAGATAACAGGTTGAGAACTCCTCCAGCAGAGAGGAGGATCAAACATGGAAGAAAAAGTTCTTTACAAACACCTTCCCAGATAAACAGGGCTTGATTCTCAAAGCACCAAATGCAGCTCCTGATCAAACCATTCTTTTTCAGACTAGCTCTTCTCTGGACTTTTTCAGGTCATCCTTCAACAGCTGCCTGCCCCCACCCTGACTCACATGCTACAGGCTATTGATGCACATTTTTGATTTCTACTTGATATATGAGTTCAGGATCTTTTTCTCTTTTACCAATCATCAAAATCCACTCAACCCTTCTTCACCCTCACTGACTCTACTCTCCTCCCATTCAACCCTCCACTTCTGAATTTTCTACATATCTACTGTTCTCACTTTTGCCATCAGAAGTTTGCCAAGTTCTGGCATTTCTTTCTGTTTTTCCAAAGAGCGTGTATTATCCCTGTCACAGAACTTGCTTCCCATATCACTGCTCAAATGGAAATCAAACTACTACCACTCAACTTTTCCAGTACAACTAACAGGTTAACTAAAAGCATCTCACTTTCCTAGCACTCGGCTAAAACCTCTGGATTTGCCACCTAGTTCTGTTTTGAATACTCCATCTGACTTCTCCCCTCTTCTGTATAGTTGCACAGCACCACTGAGAGCCGACAAAGTGTAAATATTGCTAAAATGCCACTTAAATAAGTTTTAAACTGCATTATAATCAATTCGTATCTATATATACGTATAACAAACTATACTATATAGTTAGCTACAATTTGTTTATAGTGCAGTTTTACATGTTTATAAACACAAACCTATTTGTCAAGCCCAAAGACAAGTATTTACCACAGAGCAACCCTATGGAGAAGCATAACATAGTTAATCAGCTGTCAACGCTTGCTTGCCTACATTTACACAATGGCTAAAACCAAGCCCCATGCTCCAAGGCTCCAGCCGGTCACCTGGCAGCGGTATTTCTCTTCCTGTAGGTGTGCACATACATTTGTGCACAAAACGCTGTGCACGTTCGCTATTTAAACAGAAGATGTGTCCAGGAGTCACCGAACAGCAGGACCCAGCTGGCCAAGGGCAGCCCCGGGGTTAAGCTGCCATCGGGCTCTGCCACCCGCGGTGCCGCCAACACGGGTCACCGTCGTTTGCCACGGCTCAGTGGCTGCTCTGCAGGCCGAGCACGGAAATCAAACACCAAACTGGACACCGGTTCGTTGCCGTTCCTGCCCCAGGCGGACCCCACCGGGGAGTCTGTGCCAGCGCAGGCCGGTGGCTGCCAACAGCGGGGGCCCCGCACGCTGCAGCCGCCGGTGGGCGAGGGCGGCGGCGATCGGAGGCCCTTCCGCCGGCCGGCCCTGCCCGGTGCCGCCGCCCTTCCCGCCGGGACGGGCCCGGCAGCGTCGGGGCAGAGGCACCCGCTGGGAAGGGGCAGCGCGACGCCCCCCGCGGCCGTTGCCGGGGCAGCCCCTCCGCCCCTCCCCGTGCCCCGCCGGGCCGGGCCGTGCCCCGGGGCGGCGGCGCCGGGCAGCAGGGGACGCGTCCCGGTGCCCTTGGCGCCGCCGACCTCGCCCGCCCGGCCGCCGCCCTCCCTCGCTGCTCCGCTCCCCAGGCGCTGCCCGCGGGCCGTACCTGTCGCAGGGCGCGCAGCGAGCGGCCCAAGGCGCGGCCGAGGCAGCGGGACCGCCACAGCGGCACCATCGCGGCGGCGGCGGCGGCGGGAGGGGCCGCGGGGCGGACACCGGAACCAGGCCCCGCGCGGCACGGAAGCGCGCGGGGCCGCACCACCGCCGCGGGACGGGGGGAGCGCGACCGGAGGGGCGGAACCATCGCTAGTGGGGGGCGCAGGGGGGGGAGCAGGGCTCAGGGCAGGGGCGGGGGGGGGGTAATAGTAATGTTCGTATGCGTCTCCAGATATGTAATAACAATATACATATATAATATGAATGTATTGCGTATATACCTATAAACACGTAGGTTTGTAAATGTACATATTATTAAATGTCATAATATATATACTTGTAATAATAAATATATGTAATGATAAATAATCCTATGTATTACCAAAGAGTGCCGTTTCATGACACTCTTAATTGAACCGGCTTCGAATTGCTGGAGGGCGGCTGTACGAGTGGTTTTCCTGCTCACCTTGGCAAACCATGGGGCTCATGCGGAATGATATTGCCGCAAGCGCCAGCCAGTGGGATGTTGCATGGTTAGAAACGGGCAATGAGGTCATCTCCCTGGGGCAAATGGGCAAATGAGTCGACAAGTAAGCCCTGTTCCTCAGATGTGGTCTGCATGCTAAAAACCTTTGAGAATCCCCCAGCTAGTTTCTGTTTTCTGCCTGCTGCCAGGTGGGGAACCACTGGGAGGAGAAAACCAAGGAACCTATTTGCAGAATCTGAGAATTAGCCTGGGATAGTTACAAAGTGCTGTCTTGCGGCCAGGCATCTCTCAAGGAGCCAAGTCTGGGTTATGCACATGTCCTTAATTTATCCATTGCTTAATAATATATGAATGGTAAACTGCAACCTTCAAAATATGGGATCATTTCCAAAGGAAAGAGATTGAATAAAAATCAACAGGGGATAGTCCCTGAGGCTTTGAGGATGAGCTGACTGCTTTAATAAAAGGCAACCGAACTAGAAAGGCTCTCTGCCAGGGATTTCTCTGTGATCTGGTTTTTGACCACCTGATGTCAACAGCTTTTAACCACAGCCTCCTGTCTATCCAGTAAATACCCTAAACACTGCCATGCTCAGTAAGTGTGTGAAGGCAGCTGAAGCCCCAGGAGTGGCACATGTGGCTCAGCTTTTGTGCACCCACCTGCAGCTCCTGCACAAACTCAAGCACCTGACAACCCCACGTGCCCCTGGGGCAGGTAGTTTGTCTTGGGGCTGGTGCTGGGGCATGCCCAGACAGGAGGGATACCAGCTCTGCAGGCTGTGGCACTGTCCTTAAAGCACCCTGTGACAACGGACCTTGTATTGCTGCTTTTCCTATGTTGTTCCATTTCCTGGCCATGTCCTACACTGCAGACCTCCGGTTCAGCCAAAACACATTCGTGTACGCATGGTGGGGGATGCTGGAAATGCCTGGGCGCTTTCCATGGGAGATGGGTAGCACCTGGGCTCCAGGCTGGCTCCTTGCCTGGGGCACTGCTTGTCAGGATGTGTATTTGCACTGACTCACCAACGGTTCACCATCCTGGGTCTGGGATGGGGTTTCCAGGCCAAATTGTAGGGGGGATTTGCTCTTCTGGCTCTCTGCCCACTTGGGCAGCCAGCAGCTCGGCAGCAGCCCTTGCCTGTCTGACTGCAGGGGCTATGAGTGTGGGAGACGGCCGATCTGCAGGGAAGGTGGCTGGACCCTGATGCTGGACCTGACCTCCTGGATGTCCATCTGCATATTCAGAAGTCGTTCCCAGCTGGTTGGCTGCCTCCTGCCTCCCCACTCCCTCTTTAAAGGACCTGAGTACAGCAGGAGGACGTGCTGGCTCTGCAGCATCCCACGGCCCCTGCCTGCAGGACAGTGTGGGACACTGTGGGACACTGCTCCCAGCACCCCTGGAGCCGAGGTGAGTGGGGCGGAGAGGTGCGAGCTGCAAGGGTTGGGGATGGCCGGCTGAAGACAGAGGGATGCAGCGGCTGAGGAAGGCTCTGGGGGGATTTGCAGTGCTGGAGGGGCGGCACAGCTCTCTCACTGAGGAGCACCAGGGGAGCCCATGTGGGTTGGCTTCAGTTTTGGAGAGGGCACACTTGCCTTCTCTTCTAAGCATCTTCACTTCATTCCTCAGTCTTTTCCTTCAAGTAAGAGGAACCTCGGCCGCTTTTTAGTGTTCTGGAAGGTGGCACTGGTGAAGGCTGGTAGTAAGAGTAGGAACCGAAGCATGCATCAGCTAAGTCAGCCAGGAAAGTGCTGCATCAGCAGGAGCAGTTTGCCTGGGGCAGCACCTCCTGATCCCTGCGGTGCTGGGGAGGCTGTAAGGGGGAAATGAGGCCACCTACAGCGAGCTGCCACAGGCTGGGACCACAGGCTCTGCTCCCTCTCTCCCTCCAAATCTCCAGTAGAAGGATGGTGGTGCTTGAAACCCTAACACAAGCAGAGGGCTCCTTGCCAGCTCTGAGTTGATCTGCTTACAAGGGGTGTATTGCTCCAGGTTCCTGGGGCTGGTAAGCCTCAGCACAGGGGACAGGTAAGCTCCCTGACCTTGCTGTTGAACACACTAGAGGTGAGAAATTGTGAGCAAGTGCCAAAAGGTGCTTCTTTTACAAACCAAGTGAGGTAGCAGGACTGGCTGTCTTGTGCCCATGCTATTGCAGAAAGGCTTAAGTGGGGGGATGGAATCTATGACTGCAATGTGTTTGCTGTGTGACTTTCTTGGATGCAGCTGGCATTCTAAGAGGCAACTGCAGTCAATGGTGAAGCTTGTTACACAAGGGCCAGGCGTGATGCTGAGAGCTGCTGGCAGCCTGGCCTTGCACTGGCCACTAATAAACTGAGCAGTTTGAAAGCCCTCACAACAGACTGTTTAGGAAAATGAAATCCTACTGGTCAAGAGGGGTGGGTAGACAACACAGGAGAGCAACAAATGGTGTCAGATAACCCAGAAAAGACTTAGTTTGTAAAGACTAGAGCTCTAGAAAAGGTAGAGCTCTCCCAGACACCTGCCCGGAATACAGAGCTATTTGAAGAAAGTCAACCTACTAAAAAACAGTGAGAAGAAACCCATTTTCTACACTGCCTGGAGGACTCGCCAGGGAGCAGTCAGTCATGGGGACAGGAGACTGATGGTGTTGAAAATGATCAGACATTTCTGGGTAGCAAAAGAATCTCAGACTTTAAAGATGTCTGGAAAACACTCAAGCTGTCCTATTTCAGTGGTGCAAAGCTACTGCTAATTAATGTGGATGAGGAAGAAGTATCCCACAGGAACAGTTACTGTGTAATTGCCCAGGATACGAGCTTTTACACCTTCTTTTGCAAAACTGTCTGAGCGAGGGAATGAGTGGAGGGGTGGATCCCTGAGTGGAGTCAGCATGACAATTTTAAGCCTGGGGCTGCTGGCTCAGTAGTTTCTCTTCCCTGATAATCCCCATTCCTTTTATTCATTGTTTCACCAAGCACTTAGGAACCCCGTGCTGTGTTAGCCTGAACATCTCAGTGGGTCCCACTTGCAGCAGGTCACATCACACTTTTACTCTCACTATGCCTCTTTCTACCAGCCTGTTTGTGCTGGCCCAGCCCCCCAGTGCTGCCACCCATCCCCATGCCCTGGTGCCTCTACTGGTGGGGGCTGGCAGAAGCCAGCAGCAAGCATGCCCTGGTATGAATGCCTTCATAAGGGATGCAGCTGCTGTTCTGTGCTCTATCAGCACCCAGGAACACCCAAACCCACCTTTGCCCAGACATATGTGGCGGAGGGCTCCACCTGGTGCTCACCACCCTTGTACCTGAGTCCACAAGCTTAGAGGGGAGTTTCCTCAAATGCCTCTGGTGTGGATGCAGCTGGCAGTGTGTTGCCAGGCACATCTGGGGCCCAAGCCAGGTAAAATGTACTCTGGGCACGATGAATCCCTGGCTGGTAGGTGGGAGCTGTGGCAGTGCCCAGGACATTGTTGCTGTGATGTGACACCCAACAGCCTGCTCATAGGTTTTGCAGTGCTTGGAGGTTTCTCCCTGGGTCATTCCCTGGTGAAATAGTTTTTGCAGGGGAGCAGTGATGCTATGGAAATCTGTGAGGAAAAATATCTGGCCATGTGCATGGGGAACTGCTGTATGAGGTCCTGTTTCTTGCTCTTCAGTTCCACACTGCTAGCAGGCTGAAACATCAAACAGCTGGGAAGCCTGCTAGTCTGACACTGGAAATGATCCCCAACCAGCTGAAGGTCAATTCTCCAGTGTACAGGCAGGAAGAAGACAAAATGGATAGCAGGACTGGTTTTGAGCAGCACAGAGGCCGTGCCACTTCAGGGCATGGCCAGGAGCTGAATTCGGAGCCCTATTTCCAGACTGACTCTCTCTTGCCTTCCTCCAATGCATCCCTCATATCACAGTTCCTCAGCCACCCGATGTTTGGCAGGAGCCTGGACTCCACCATCCTTTTCCCTTCCTCTCAGGCAGAGGCCCTGCCTCAGGATGAGCATGGTGCATCTCCTGGAGAAGGAGCACAAGCCTTGGCTTTCCCCAGAACCCATGCCTCGGCTCCCATGCCCTGTGCTGGTGATGGGGACCAGCTCTCTAACCAGCACCTACGAGCCAAGAGGGCCAGAGTGGAGAGCATCATCCAAGGCATGAGCCTCCCACCAACCCCTCAGGCATTTGGCACCAACCTGGAGGCAGCTTTTAGACATGAGAAGGAGAGGGGTGGTGAGATGCCCCGGGAGAACAAGAGGAAGCCGAAGATGCCCCAGCAGGGTCTGAGAGTGGCTGGACGAGTGGCTCCCATGGGTGGCAGCTCCCATGCCAAGGGCTGCCAGCAGCTGAAGGAGCAGCTCTGCTTTTTAGAGCAGCAGCTGAAGCGGCTTCAGGAAAAGTTCTACCAGGTCTGTGACTCTGGGGATGCTGCCCAAACCCAGGAAGATTCTGAGAAAGTGCAGCCACTTCCTGAAAGACCCAGAGACAGACAGGACAAGGACAGTGCCCCTGTTACCAGCAACCCCTGCAAAGCACCTCTCTGGAGGAGCATCCAGGAGGTGCGTGGGTTGGAGGAGGACGAGGACAAATGTGACACAGGTGGCCTGCCCATGGCAGTGAGGGTCCTTTCACAGGCACTGAAGCATGAGCTGGCTGGGGTAACATCCCAGGTGGTGGACTCTGTCCTGAAGACTGTCTGGCCAAAGGCAGCCAGCCACCTCCAGCAGCAGCACAACAGCTGCCTGGTGCTGGGGCCAGATGCCAGGAAAGAGTATTTTGCTGGTGGGAAATGCAGAAAGCAACTTGCTAAGCCATCTCCCATGAATGCACCAGGCTCACTGGGCTTAGCCCAGGCTAAAGTCCTGTCAGGAGCTTTGGAGAAGAGCCCAGGCTCTCATGCTGGCTCCTCCAGTTCAAAGGGCATCAGAAAATCTTCTCAGATACGCAGCATGGGTTATTCACTGAGCCCAGTCACCCCTCTCCAGGACAGCCAGTTGTTGAGCCAGCTGTTGGACTACAGCCAGCACAGCCTCTGGGGCAGCAACTCTCATGGGAGCCCATCTGCTCTGGAGAGGGGTCCTCCAGAGCCCCTCAGCTTGCACTGGGGAACCGTCAAACTGAGGTCATCGGTTGTGAGACAGCAGCAGCACCATCCCCTGCCCCTGAGTCCTGCCAACAGGGAGAGTCTGGCACTGCTGCCGGCTGGTAGGGATGGCCACAGTGAGCTGCCAGCTGTGATGGATGGAGCACCCTTTGCCTCGACTCAGATATCCTTTGGGGGCAGCTAGAGAGGTCCCTGGGGAATGTGGTCCCCTTGTCCTATGGAGCCACAGCTTGGCAAAGCCCCTGCCAGTCTCTGCAAGGCCAGGGTCCCTAATGCTCCACAGGGGGCTAAAAGGGTGTGAGCAAGAAAGAGGTCCTAAGCCATGGAGGGTCACTGCTGGTCCTCAGGGTTGGTTAGATGCTGTAGTATAGCTGTGGGCATAAGTCAGGAGCTCCCAAGCCTGTTCTTAGGCCATACTAGTGGTCCTGTAATCCTATGCTACGAACAGGTGTCTCATGGAAATCCCTGTTCCCACTAGCCTGTACAGTGCCATGGGAGCATTAGCTTCTTCAGGGATGCTGAAGGGAAAGTCCAGTGGCTGCCCAGCCAGAAACTAATCCCCTGTGCCCTGCTGCCAGGCTGTGGGGAGGAGTTGTCATGGGCACTGGGTTTGTGTGTGTCAGGGCTGGTGCTCAGGGACATGCTGAGCTGAGGGACTGCTGCGTGCAGGCTTTCCTTGACTCCAAGGCACATGCAGGATGCACTGACCCCCAGCCACCTGAAGAAGGCCAAGCTGATGTTTTTCTTCACTCGCTACCCCAGCTCCACTCTGCTGAAGACCTACTTCCTTGACGTGCAGGTAAAATGACAGTAACCTGGGCTGGTGCCCTGTGCAGTGTGGCACTTAGCCTGCCTCACTGGGCAACCATGAGGGAGGGCTGCTCTTGTCCCCTTGCCAGGGGACAGCACCCATTTCAGCATGGGCTGCCCTGGAGCAGGTGCTCAGACTGTGGGAAAACTGGGTTGCCAGGTCTTTACTCTGTGCAATTGAGGTGCTGGGATTAAAGCACACCGTGAGTGTGTCTCTCCACTTCAGGGCAGCTGAGACCCAAATCTCAGTGGGGAGAGCACTGTGGACACCCCCATGTCATTGTCCCAGCTGGTGTTTCGGCAGCCCTGAGGCAGAGTTGAGTTTGGGCAAGGCCAGAATTGTGTGGCTGGGTTCATGGGGTCTCAGGCATAGGGGGCTCCAAGCTGACATAACCTCCTTCTCTCGCCGGCAGTTCAGCCGCTGCATCACCTCCCAGCTCATCAAGTGGTTCAGCAACTTCCGTGAGTTTTACTACATCCAGGTGGAGAAGTTTGCCCGACAGGCCCTGCTAGAGGGTGTTGTGGACGCTTGCACCCTCCAGGTCTCTCGCGACTCAGAGCTTTTCCGTGCCCTCAACATGCACTATAACAAGGGGAATGACTTTGAGGTGAGGAGGGGGACCTGGGGGATAAGGATGGTGGGGTTTGCGGGAGTAAGGAGGAGCCAGGAACACCGTGGTGCCGTGAGCTGATGGCCATCTTGCTGCAGGTGCCAGGGCGGTTCCTGGAGGTGGCCAGTGTGACGCTGCAGGAGTTCTTCAGTGCCGTCAGGGCAGGCAAGGACGCCGACCCCTCCTGGAAGAAACCCATTTACAAAATCATTTCTAAACTGGACAGCGACATCCCAGAAGGGTTCAAAGCTGCCGGCTGCTCCCAGGAACTGCTCCACAGCTGAGTCTCTGTGAAAGCAGCCCCAGGTCCTGTGTGCAGCCACCATGTGTTAAGCACCTCGTGGACACTGTGTACAACATACATTATTCAGAGTACTCTCTCTCTGACCTGTAAGACAGTTCCTTGGGTGAGGCCTATCACTTGCCTCAGGAGCTGGGATTTTATGCTGTGTATTCTATTCCCCTGCTCAAAGCCAGTGGGGACCTGCAGAAGGAAGAGACAGAGATGAAGCCATCAGGTTGGAGCCTGGGAAATTGCCCTGCCCCAGCTCTTCCTGTGACCTTGGCTGAGTGCCTTCCTTCTCTCCTCCAGAGGGCCACAGACCAGAGCAAACAGCCCTGCTGTTTATAAAGCAGGCAGACGTCCTACTAGTGGGCAAAGTTTTCTTGGCCTAGCAGACTGGCGGATGAGATTGGTCTAACAGCATGACTCGGTTTCTGTCCAGATACAACACACCAGTGTCCAAAGAAAACAGCTGGTGAATTCTCCAGCATTTCAAGCACCCCAAGGGGATAGCTGACTCTGGGAGTGTAAAACCAGTGTTTATTGTAGCCAGCACAAATATCATTCCCTCCTGCCTCTCCTGTGCTGTTTGAAAAGACCCTGCCCTCACCCAAACAGCTGCATACTGTGGCCAAGCAGTTGAGTGTGTGCTGGTTGCAGGACCGACTGCTCCCCAGCAGTGTCATCCGTGACACTGGAAGAGAGCAGGGTGCACAGCTGGCACTGCTCAGCACTGCAAACAGCCCCTATCAGCCTGGGAGGACCTGGAAGAACAGCCCCACATTAAACACTCATTCATGTTCCCTCACATCATGTTTCTGCTGGCAAAACTGCCCCAAGTATCTCTGCTTTGCATTGTGTCTGTGATGAAAGAGGAGCACGCTATTTGGGACTCATCAGACCCTGTGGGTTTAACACAAGCTGGAGAGCTGGGCCCTGAGATCTGCAGCCGCATTGCTGTAGTGGGTGTAAACCCAAGGAGGTTTCTTTACCCTGTGACCAGGACTCAGTAGCCACTTTTCCACCTGATAGAGCATGGCAAAGCATTTTCTGTTAAGGGCTCTCTAATCCTGACAGAGGTGGCAGTGGGGAGGGAAAGGCTGTGAAGAGGAGGGAGGTCCTGGGAGAGGCACAGCAGGAGGGCACTGGGAGAGCAGAGATGTGTAACTGTGGATGACGAACAACATACACATGCAAAATTCCCAGGGAGCAGAAGACTGGGAGGAGGCCGAGATGATTTTGGGTGTGCTGCAGAGTGTCATCTGGGTACTAGTGCACAGCAAATAACTCAGGAGGAAAAAAATCACAGCTCTAGTATCAGAAGAATGCATGGGGTGATCTGCAGGAGTAAGGAAGTGTGTGGTATCATCAGGGCATGATGAGGAGGCTCTGGAATAGGGGCAGTTTTACACTGATTTCCCCCATGGTGAGTGTGGCCACCCAGATTTTCTGCCTCTGTTTGTATATTTATTTCTTCAAGTTTGTATATTTTACAACATCAAATTTACTTGACTAATTTTTAAATAAACACATGGTGTAAGTTATCCCTTTACATCCCTAGAGACCTATTTGATGACTTCGCTTCTAAAGCATTACCCTGGGAATTTCTTGCTTTTTGTTGGGAAAAGACTGAGACTGCGGCAAAAGGGCTTAGTCCACCTGCTGGCATCTCTGTGGGGCTGAGCAGCCCCCACTAACCAACATTAGCTCCTTTAAACCTGCCTCTCCCCCACCCAGTGCCTCGTGGTCAGTCTGCTCTGTAGTGAAACTTGTTGGGAGGATCAGGAATGGGGGACTGGAGGCAGATAGAGACATATCTCAAAGCTCAGGGGTGCCAGACTCAAATGTTCAACATCCAGTAAGTGCTGCTGGTGCTGTTCGTGCATGCAATAACTACCTCAGAGCTTAAGTAATGCACTGGGTAGGCAAAACCAATACTGCTGGAAAGGGAAATGATGGCATGGCTTAGGGAAAGGTCATTAATTTCATCTGGCCATATAATTAGGGAATGTAAGATACAGGTGTACTGGAGGCATCGTGCTGAAACAAAGCCTTTTCTTACAGAGTCCCTGTGGGGAGCAGTTTTGTGCTTCCTCTGGTAACATGCAAGTTCATGAGTGTCAATAAATCAGCGGGGGGGGGGGGGCTAAGGCAGTGCCCCAAACCACAGTCATGCAGTGGCTGAGGCTGCAGGGGACCTCTGGAGATCATCTTGTCCAATCCCTGCTCAAGCAGGGCCACTGAGAGCTGGTTGTCCAGGACCATGTCCAGACAGCTTCTGAGTATCTCCAAGGAGGGAGACTCTACAACCTGATCATTAATGAAGATGTTCAGAGGACTGGACAAAGGATTTGTAGGAGGATTTTTGCTCCAGCATGTGCCATATAACTACAAGGAAGTGGGAACTAGAGAGCTGTGTATTACCCCAGCTTCCACCTGTTTGGGGAGCCTGGGGTGCAGCTGCCTCCTCTGGGGCCAATTGTTTGCTTGGAGTCAGGGGACTTGCACCCAGGCAGGCACAACTCTGCTGCACAATGCTAAAGTGCGGGAGCTGAATCACAGCCTTGTGCTCCCATGAGAGCCTTAGAAAGCAGCAGCCAGCTGGCAAAGAAGTAAGAGGGGACTCAAACTGCCTTCCCTCCATCTAGGTCGTAGAAGCACTGATACAGAGAAGGCAACACATCTGCTAGGAGATGAGGAGAGCTGGGGTTATTTTGAAGGCAATGGAGCCTGAAGCATGAGGGAAATAGGGTGTGAATTCCACAATGTCCAGTCACTAGTGGGGTTCTGTGGAACTCCATCTTAGGCCCAGTTCTCTTCAACATTTTCATTTAACAACTTGGACTCAGGATTCTAGGGCATACTATGTAAGTTTGCACATGATGGTAAACTGGGAGAAGCTGTCAACTCCCTCGAGGGCAGAGAGGCCCTGCAGAGAGGCCTTGACAAATTAGAGATGGGCAATCACCAACCACAGGAAGTTTAACAAAGGCAAGTGCTGGACTGTGCACCTGGGATGTGGCAACCCTGGATGGTGTGTACAGACCATGGAATGAGAGGCTGGAGAGCAGTGCTGCCGAAAGGGACCTGGAGGTCCTAGTCAATGGTAAGCTGAATATGAGTCAGCAGTGCCCTGGCAGCCAGGAGGGCCAACTGTGTCCTGGGGGGCATCAGGCAAAGCATCACCAGCCAGTCGAGGGAGGGGATTGTCCCGCTCTGCTCTGCACTGGTGCAGCCTCACCTTGAATACTGTGTGCTGTTTTGGGCACTGCAATGTAAGAAAGATATTAAGCTACTAGAAAGTGTCCAAAGGAGGGCAACAAGGATGATGAAGAGTTTGGAGGTGAAGCCATATGAGGAGTGGCTGAGGGCACTTGGTCTGTTCAGCCTGGAAAAGAGGACACTGAGGGGAGACCTCATTGCCGTCTACAATTTCCTCATGAGGGGAAGTGAAGGGGCAAATACTGATCTATTCACTCTTGTGAGCAGTGACAGGACTCGAGGAAATGGCCTGAAGCTGAATCAGGGGAGGTTGAAGTTAGATATTAGGAAAAGGTTTTTTACCCTTTGTAAAAGGGGTTTGGCATTGGAACAGGGTTCCCAGGGAACTGGTCACAGCACCAAGCCTGTGTGGATTCAAGAAGCATTTGGACACTATAATGACAGTTGTGACTCAGGCTTGGGTGGGCTCTTGCTTCCCTATTTCCCACTAATCACCTGGGGCTGCAATTTGGGTGGTGCACTCAGCTACTGTTGACTGAGTTTTATCTTTAAATAAAAAAATCCTTTCCTTCCCTCTATCCAAATTTCTATGGTATATGCAAAAAGCCCAGAATCATCTGTAACTCTCACTCTGAGAACAATTCCTTGAGGCTATCCCTTTACATTTCCAATAGCATTCATAATCCAACCACAGCAATGCACTCAATCCATACAGCTGAACAGTAGCAAAGGCTGCTAAACATTAAGAATTGCTGACTCCTGCTCCAGGCTGTGGCAGCCAAAAGAGGGAGATGTGACCACACTGACTAAGCTGGCAAGGGCCGAGAGCCTTATCTATGTAAATATTTACCATGAGAGCCCTTATTACTCATGTAGAGCTAATTAGAGCTTTAAGAAGTTCCTCGTGAATGTTCGCCCTGTGTGTCAAAATAGCTTTGGGGAAACTGACAAGCAATAAAATATACCTGGTTTTTGTTTTCTTCTTTTAATGACTTGGACCTGTCTACAGCGACTAAACCAGCCCTAGAAGCTCCCAGCTTAAGCAAATGTTTTTGAAAGGGTCCTTCTCTCAAATACACATCTCAGATCCTTATTTGGCATGAGGGAAACTCATGCTCCAGATTAGCATCCCTTGGTGAGCCTACTCATAAGACATTACTCAGCAAAATTTCTGTCCCATTATATCCAGATTAAGGTCAGATTAATCCAGATTACAGTACAATTACCACGTTTGAGAGATCAGACATCACTTTTCATCTGGAGAAGACAGCACTTCCTCTGCCTCTTGTGCACAAAGCTGCCCTGTGTTGCAGCACCACTCCAGGGGAAGGTGAAGCGATGCACAGAGAGACTGTGGAGATCAGTCTCAAAGATAAAACAGGGTCCACCAGGGCAGACTGGTATATCTTGCTGATAGCAAAAGCATTTTCCCTTTGCACACCATCAAATACAGTATTAACGTGAACCATGGACCATGGGAAGGGAACTGGGGCTGTGCCAGGTGCCAGCTTCACAGCAGCAGCTACATGAGCTGTTCTCCCTCGACTTAATGAAAAGCTCCATTTTAGTGAGACAGTGGCAATGGAGCCGTGCAGTCAGGGCTGCATCCTCTTTTTTGGGGTGCCTCGGCTCACCAGCCTGCTGTAGCATCTCAGGTGGATGCACAACAGCTCAGGTGGAGAGATGAGCACAGTGAAAATGGGAGCTGTTTAACTGAGAGCTTCACCCAGACAGGGCAGTGCAAGTGGGCACTGAAACAGGGAGGCCGTTGTGTGGCCCAGGGGCTTTTGAGGGAGATACTTACTCTGAGCAAGGATGCACAAAGGAGTGAGAGCACAGCTAGCCTCTGATAGAAGCT
This sequence comes from Pyrocephalus nanus, assembly GCA_038380795.1. Classification (NCBI taxonomy): domain Eukaryota; kingdom Metazoa; phylum Chordata; class Aves; order Passeriformes; family Tyrannidae; genus Pyrocephalus; species Pyrocephalus nanus. The sequence goes on along the minus strand of CM076265.1, from coordinate 40,181,511 downwards.
GCACGCAGACTCTCCTCCACCACCCAAACCCCACAGGTTGGTGCTCACCCTGGTGGGGGGCAGCTGGGGTGGGAGAGGATGAGAGGCAGGCTGCCAGAGAATAAGCACACTTCTTTGCATATGTAAATCCCAAACCAGTAAATCCATTTTTAAAAGCAGGTCTGATATAGAATGCTTGAGAATGGCTATTCAAGTAAAGCCAAGGAGAGCTGTGCATGAACCTCAAGGAAAAGCAGATTTAGGTCAGCACTCAACACCTGTGAGGATACAGTCCATATTTATATACTAATTCCTTCTCATCTAACTGTACAAGGAGGTGAAGTCCCATGTCATTAAGTCCCATGATCAACTTTTTTCTTTTTTTTTGTGGTAACATACAAACATTACAAATACCTAAAATTTGAGAAAGTTTCTATTTCTCCCTTTGAGATGACTTTCAGCATTTTTACAGCAAGCAATCACACCTACAATCAGCTTCTACAGCCTTCGCAAATTCAGTCATGTTTTTTAACACTAGGCTTTTGATTAAAAGTTCATAGGGTAATTTTAATTTCGTGTACAAAGAGTCAAACACTGTTCTTGTTTTTGCTAATCCAATAAAATGGGCATTGTAGATTACCTACTAAGCAACTCTTAATGATACAGCATAAAGTCCAATTAGCATGAGCCAAATGTAGCAGTTTCCTTCCTGGTGTTTATTTTATTGCCTTTTCACTATTTGTTCTACTATACTTATAGGATTGTTTTTAAAACAGCCAGTCTGTACCCAACAGTATCAATCTTTTTGTCTTACCTCAATAATGGAAAATAAGTAGCTAAAAATCAAGTGGTGAAGTGAAAAGCTGGGAATATGAAAACTACAAGATAGAGGAAAAAAACTGACTTCAAGGAAAATATTTTACTGGATTTCTCACAGTGTATAAATGTCATCCAGAGCTTTACAAAAAGAACAAAAATTATAAAAATACTTTATATTATTTAAAAATAAATACCTGAGAACATGTATGTGTATACACATATCTATACATCTCTATATAAAACCTATTATCATTTGGTTCTCAGAGAGCAAGCACAGAATATTGAACAGAGTAATTGTTTTCCATTTTTAACTTCCAGGTCTGTGAGTAAGAAACAGCAGACATAAGAGGAACATTTAAAAACACTCAAGGAGAAAGTAAGGCCAGCCCTGCACATCTCTGTGTCTGCAGAGTCACTATGATTGGCAGTGCAACCAGTGTTCAAATAAAAACAATTACAAAGGCTGGTTGTAGATAAAACACTTTCAGAATAGTACCCACAGTTACAAAAAGGTCATGCTGTAGAAACAGTATTTTAAAAGCCAGACTGCTCTCCTCTCTTGAACAATCATTATAAAGCAGAATTATCATCTATTCATATTTCACAATGTCCTGGGCTGCAGCTGTGAGCCCAGAGATTTTTCAGTTTATTCTTTTGTAGAAGGTCATGCCCATAGAAGGGCATTTCTAACTGAGCACAGAACACCAGGTGCTTTTTAGTTGGCAGTGGACTCTTCAAATAACTTGCAGAGCACAAGCTCCTGTGCAGCATCTGGAGTCACTGCCGTTGTCAGAGCTTCACTGCATTTTTCTCTGTGACTTCAAGCAAACCATTTATTCTGCAGCTATTTCTAAGTCCTGAGCTTCAAAGTAATCTCACCTCCATTTCTGACTAAACTTTTGATAAGCAATTTCATCCAAAATACCAGTACAACCTTGCAGGAATTGGCAGCATCTGGAAGCTGAAAACACCATCTTAGTCCAGTCAGTGAAGGTCTCTGCATTCATAGCACAGGTTCTTGGCTGTAACAAGGTTGTAAAAAGCAAGGCCGAGGCTGGAGTGTTTGATCTGCTGACAAATGTTCTGTTTCAAGAACTTCATGGAGCTTTGATTATTTATGGAAATGTAGTGACAACCCTATACTCACCCATATGTTATCAATTAACCGGAGACACGTCCACTAGCACTGTATGATTTGCTTGTCTAAGCATCTTCCATACCCGCAATGTAACCAGCATGCTAGTGGCAACGTATTTTGCAATTGAACAGTCATATCGACCACGGAAACAAAATCCTTGCAGATCCTGGGTTTACTCATAAAGGTGTTTGCACATCATTTTTTAGAAGGGGTCACCTTATCCCAGAAGGAATTATCTTTGGACCAGTTTTTCTTGAGCAGCTACTGTGGGGAAGACTGCAATGGCACAGAGCATCTGTTTGGTGCAGAACAAATTGTTGCCGTGTGAACTCTTGAACAGCTGAGACGAAACTACAAAATCAACCTTCTCCTGAGCTGCTGAAAGGTTGTTTGATTTCTGTATTTCAAGCCAAAAGATAGCAATTTCTTTCCTTTGCACAGTTGGGAACACCAATGTGCATCCTATTCCCTTATAACAGCCCACAGTCAGTCTGCATCAATACACTCGTAGTGAAGCCCACCATCTCCTTGGGGTATAGATCTACTCTGATCAGACCACCATCTGTGACTGTTTGCCCCCAAATTAACTGGTTATGGAAAAGCTCTAACTCTGAACTTCAAATCTCCAGATCTGTCTCTTGACAAATAATGGGTATTAAGGCCTCAGTCAGTTAGTAGACTCGCAGTTACCATCAGATGATCTTACCTCTCTTAATACTACTGTATGGCCCATTATGTCAGCCAACCATCAGCCTCAGGGCCACCCAGCTGTATTTTCTGCAGATGTTGTTCTATGGCAATTAGTAGCAATCCTTTGAAGATCAGCTCCTCTTTGCAAACTATGCTGGAACCACCATCACCTGAAAGCAGCATGTAACGTCCCAAGGGTCTTTTCAGAAAAATTTACTGACCCTTTCATCATTCCTGCAACATACTTCAGTGATCCAAGGATCTTGCTACTTCAGCAGCTTGCCAAATTCAGTTCACCATCTCACAAAGTCTTCTGGTGCCACTTCAGTTGTCTTTATTCATATATTATTGAATGGCCATGTGTTTGCAAGCATTCAGTGGCTTTTTCCACTGGAAATAAACCATAAAGAGCCCACACCCAAAACACAATGCATTCTGGAAGCTAAAGCTGAGAAAGGATTCTTAGATATACAAAATAATTAGGAAACCTGGGGGAGAATAAAGCAGAGAGAATAGAGAAATGCAAGTGTTGTAATGTAACTGATATCATGCAGAGAAGTAAAGGAGTAATGACAAGGTAAATATGGTGTTATAAAAAAGTCAGGCCCAACAAGGGTAAGATCTACATGATAGCCCTAAACCTTGGTACAAATAAAGGAGCATTGAGAATTAATAGAGAGGAAGGTTCTATGCAGACACTTCTCCAACATCTGTTTTTCCCATAAGACATTTAAACAGAACTGTAGCATTGGGAATCCCCTACCATGACAATGCAGTTCTGCACTGTTAAGATTTAACAGTTATGTTATCAATTCGTAAGACTGTAGCATTGCTTCAGACATTCAGTGTGCCCCAGCACATGAATCCCCACCACAGAGTTCAAAATTACAAGCGATTCATCCACCAATCCCACATTAAGATGTAGCAGCCCTCCAAATGCAAAATGGAAGACGACTGACTCACTAGGGTAAACCTCTAGATAAAAATCAACTTAATTAGTCTATGAGGAGTTAAAAGGTGATTTCTGAGAAGCATCCTTGAAGACATGCATCTTTGTGCCATTCCCACTCAGGTAACAGGGTTTATCTGCTCCACATTAACTGTTCAGAGCTTGGCTCAGACGCATCGTGGGCGCAGGACGGAATCCCTGTGTGCATAGGGTTCAAGGGCAACATGTCAGTGACACTGCCAGAGGTAGACTGCTGCTTCCAAAAGCAGAACTGCTCTAAACTAAACCAAATTCTGTGACAATGACATCAGCAAAGAAACACAGACAAACAAACAAAAAAATTCCAGTTGGTAACAATGTCAGTAAAAAAATTTTGTCTAATTGCAAAAGCAGTATTTTACATGTTATCTGTTTTCAAAGCTGGGGAACAGTAAAATCAGAAATGATAAAAAAAGCAACCTACATCTTGCAAACAGTTGATAATGTTCCTACAGCATAAAGGCTCCATCTGTACATTCAGCTATACTGTACTCTACTTGTCAGGCCTATGCAACTTGACACGAACACAGAAAAAAATAAAAGTACAGTAACAACTGGAACTTGAAAAATAGCAATGCAGAAGGCTCTGGAGGCCACGTACAGGTCTTACATCCCTGCTAGACTGTACTGATCCAGCTGGAAAACTGAACGTAAAGGAAACTGATTTCAGCATCACACATTTAAATTTTATATAACATACATAAGAGGCACATTACACATTTGTTCATGACCTGTGCTAGAAAACGCAGGAAAAAAATGGTGCCCAATTAGGTTAATTATCACAAGGACAAGAAGTTAATTATTTGTCTCTCCTGTGCATTGAGGCCAACTCAATGTTAGCTATTGAAAACAGGATGTCCCTCATCTTGATGCACATAGCCAAGGTCAAGATAGAAGGAAATGCCACAATAGTACAGAAAAGGAAAATCAATGTGTACTACAAGAGATAAGCTATTCATCTTTATCTTAAAAAGATAAATCTCTTAAACTGGAGGAACTAATACACCAAAGTCTCAACCTAAAGTATTCATTCATCAAGGAAATGCTGCATAAAGAGTATTTGCCAAGGCAATGACATTTGAAATCAATCACCCTGTGAATAAAAAACCTGAGGTTTTATAAATTACACTCCTGCAAAAATGTAGTCACCTCAGTACTAACCCTGGATTTCACATCAGTTGTGCAGACTTGTAAGTATGCGTATTTCTGAAGTTCTGTTTCACTGGGAATGACAACCAACCATCCATATACAAGAATACACCATCCATATTTTCTGTTGACAGAACTTAACACTAAAAAGTTCATATGCTGGGAAGAAACATCTGAATGAAGAGAGAAATGTTGCAATACTCCTCAAGAAAGACAACCTGCGAGATTGCTTAGCTGTATCAGACACTGTTGACGATCTCATCTCCAAAACTGACCGCACTGGATGCTGCTGCATCAGAGTATGCAGAACAGTCTTTGAGAGAGAAATTCTCTGGACAACTGTAGCCTTTCAAATGAAATTCAAGACTTAGATGCAGAATCCAAGAAACTGTCAAAGCATAGTGCAAAATGACATGATATCGTCAGCGTTTTTGCATAAACAAAGCATAAATTGTGCCCATCAACTTCTAGATAGTCCCTTCCTTCCATTTGTAAGTCTAGCTAAGGAACAGCAGAAGGATGGAAATCTGCAGACTGAGACAATCTTCTACAAGCCAGTACTGGACACGACTGACAAAAGAGGTGATGGAGAAATATTTATCACTGAAGGTCACAGGTTTCAACAGTTCCTCAAACTGAACTGAAGACAAAACAGGTAAATCTAGCTTTTTAGTTAGATTTTTATTTTGCTCCAAGTTCATCTTCAAGTAGGAAGTAATGCACGGTTAGCATACTCCTACAATGCAGCATACTCACCATTTTAGTGTCTCTTCCCAATAGCTTTGCAGAATTGTTTAAAGAGTACCTGAATATTCTTCTCAAGCTATATCTGAACCATATATACTGCAATGAGGCTAAAACAGAGAGACTTAAGTAAAAATGAGGAAGTTTATACCCAAGTTTACTTCAGGGCCATCCCTTCAGCCTTATGGCAGATTCTCTCTGCCTGGTGAGAGAAGGGAAAGGAAATATAAATCATTATATTCCTAATAAAGGAACCTGTAGATTGTAAACTCCTTAGAAAAGGGTATTCATGTTCCTCCTAAAGTACCAGGTGCAAAGTAAGAGAAATCCCATCATACATTTTGGAAATCTATTTAAACCATTCACATTAGAGCTTCAAATACATTTCATTGTGACAGATCTTGGTAGTGCCTCTGATCAACTGAAGTTCCAGAACTTCTTAGCCAGCATAAACTTAGCAGGTTCTTTTGTGAGAAGTATCTTTAATGCTTTGGTTTGGATATTTATCCGCAGGCAACGCAATGAGGAACCTTGTAAAGCTTTAGAAACATTATTTCTTGCTACAATCTACTTAAAGATTTTACACTCCAAAAGCAGCTATTATCAAGTTAAATCCTGTTTTCCATTAGATAGCAGCAGTTATCAAGCTTTTAATCAAAAAGGATATAAAAAGACCATTTAATTTTGATGCCTCTTCTTAAAGCAGAAGATCTTGTTCCATGTTTATACAAACTGTAGGTTCAATAGAATGCAAAATCTTGACTGTGGACTGCAAGTGATATTCCACACAATTAATCCACTGACATTTTTTCCACAGAAAGGTGGTCAGTTTCTTTCATGAAGTAGAAGTGATTGGTTTAAAACCATATTAGGCAATACAAAACCACAAAAATTAAATTATTGTGGAATCAGTATCAAGCTTTTCTTTCTCCAATTTAAGCCTAATATGAACTCAACACTTTAGTGCCATCTGGTTGCCATTATCTGAAAAATCTTGATTTCTGTGTGACTCTAATTGAAGAGTACAATGAGATCTGCTACCAGACAAGGTAATCTGCCCACACCTTCTTAAAGGAAAAGAATTTGGCAATTGCAGTTCAAAGGAAATGGAAAAATAAAAGCATAGTAATAAAGACTCATCACTTACACAAGTTTTGAGCACCCACAGATGAGTAAGCTGAAACAGTGTAGGTGTTTGTCAGTAAAGCTGTGTTTTCTGTCCTTCAGACAGTAGTACAGTCTTCTAAAAAACCCAGAAGCTACATGTATAAAAAGGCTAGTATCTGGACCAGTAACAGCAGTCAAACAAAACTCTTAAGTTAAAACTCTGCATCAGACTTACCAAAACAGAATAATAAAAAAAAAAAATTTAAATGCTGCTTAAGAAAGCTTGTCATCCACATATGGTGTATGTCACTATTAGAGTTGACATCTGTACCTGCAAACACAAATATTTAGTTTTTTGCAGTTTAAGGCCATCTACAGCCTGAATCAGGGAACAGCTGCAGCTCTGTTCTCTTTCTGTGCTAATCCCCAGAGAAATAACATCCTACAAGATTTAAACAGAAGAAATCTTAGACTTTTTATTTCTTGGTAATATTTCAGTTCACATGTAATATGTTAATGGCTTGTGCTTTTAAAGAGAATTAAAAAGTACTTTAATAGAATAAGCTTTAACAGGATTGTTGAAGGCAGACTGCTTTCTAAATCAGCTGGCTCAACTATACTTTTGACCTGGAGGCAAAAAATGGCATGGATTAGTTTCATATTCTCCTCCATAAATATATATGCAGCCAGTTGCTAAAGCAGGCATCTCAGTCAGCAGAGCTGCTAGCACACTCTAGCCACACAAGACAGATACCAGCTCAAATAATCAGAGTAAAACTACCTGAACTCCTTTTTTTTTTTAATTTGTTTTGCTTTGTTTGATTTTTGGCTGGTTTTGGTTTGTTTTCTTCATTTAGATGAAGATTTTTCACTTCTCAGGTGTTCTTCTTTCCAAGGACCACTGAAGTTATAACTTCTCTCCAAAGACAACAACATCACAGGAATTGGTGAAGTGATGGCAATCTTGCAGTCTTCATGTATTACCAAGAATAATAACGGTTCAAATACACCAACTTCATATAAGGAATATACTGGTCACAGCAGACAGTTCAGATGCCATCCTAATAAAAAGCATCAGGAATTTCTTGTGTGAAGCTGAATATCCATTCATACATGTGTATCTCAAGCAGATATGGAAACAAACGTTGTCCCTGTACACACATACAAGGGAAACAGTATGGAGAAATGACTGACACACCAGAGCACAAGCCATAGGGAAAGGTCTCCCCTCCCAAAACGAGTCCATCTGAGAGTTCCAAAAGGCAGAAAAATACTAGGAAAAAATGAAACTGTGCCATTTCTCCAGAGGCAGCTTTAAGGTTTTTCATATTGAAATATTAAATCCTACAATCCAAAGAGCTCACAGAGTCCTGACTAGAAACCTAACACAGAATGGAAAACATAAGCAACTTCAAAACACTTTTGCCTCTCCACTTGCAATAACCTGCCGTGCCTTTGTTTGGCAACTACTTGCGCTTAACTAATTTATGTGAAACCATGAATAGAAGAGCACATTCTGCTTCCAAACAGTATTAATCAGCTAGAAGGTGATAATTCACTTGAATGAAATATTGTCATTACTAATTTTCCAACCTACATGCGTGAAGGAGACTTAAGGTTCCAGGCTGCTGATCCAATATCATGCAAATTTGGAAGCAACATTGCAATTGCTGGAACACTCCACTGATAAGAATGAAACAAAACAGTTTCACCATGAAGAAGAAAGTGATTAGTCTTGAGCAGAAATCAGAATAATTACTTGGAGTAAAGAGTCCTTCAGTTGGTTTAAAGATTCTTACTCACATCTGAAGGAACAGCTAAGCAGGAGAAAACTTGATGATTCAAGTTTTATGAGAGAATAAAGATGATTGCCCTAGAGACTCAAAATATATTTTAAATTCTAGGAAATTTCTGTTTTTTTCTCTTCTCCTTTTTACTGTGAAAAGAAAACTAGGTATAACCACAGTTTAAGAACAGTTGATGCTGCAAGTGTGCATATCTCAACTGAGATGGCAACTTTTACTTCTCAAATACATTATCTCATACTGTGCAGGTTGTCCTGGTGAAATTTGATCCTAAATTGCCAGTGGACCTCAAGTTCCAGAAGTAATCCGGGAAACATTAAGTAATGAAGAGAAACATAACAAAAAGGACCCATGTACCCATCAGGATTTGGCTTCCTGAGGATGCAAGCTATGTGAACACTCTACAGGCAAAGAAAACTCTCAGGACTGCTTCTCCTTTCCAGTCTGCCTATGTTGAATTATAATACACGCAAAGAGAATTCCTGGGTTTCAGTTTAGTCAGCTCACACTTGGCTAGCTGCACGTTGGCAGAAACAGTAGGAACTTCATAGCAAAAAAGGAAAAATCTGCCTCCAACCCAATTCAACCACGTTTTCTTCAAATTCCGAGGTCTGACCAGTATTGTGTGGGTTTCCAAAATTCTGTGGCAGCAACATTAATAATAAAATGGCACAGCATACTAAATGGAAATTGTGTCCAAGGGGCACAAAATTATTCACCAAGATAGCTGCATTAAATAAATGGACAAAGAATATTTTTTCTTCTGGTAATGATAAATTTGTTTAGGTGGCAACATGCTGTCCCACAGGCAGAATTACTTTATTTGTTTGAAAACGGTTCTCAGAGCATTCTAATGATGATGAAATCTCAGATTGGGAAGAACTGATTTTATCTGGTGAAGTCACGTTTTTCTCTTTCATTTACAAGCACACTAATGACAGATTATTCTTCTGCAGGCAGCATACTTTCTAATGGGACTTGCAACTCCCAATTCTTAACTATTTTAACAATTTTTAACTATTCAACTGGATTAGATATGGACTTTGGGGGATAGGTTAATATATCTGTTTCAGTGTCATGTCACAACTCTACTTTTCTAATTCAATCCTTTCAGAAAAGCCGCTACTGAAATCCTCCTTAGTATCTCCATGGTATGTAAATGGTTGCTCTGAGATTAAAAAGCTTCAGAAAATAGTTAAAACAATTCCTAATAGACAATAGCAGTGATGTATGTTACGTATTAACCGAAAAGCACGGAACAATTAAGGGTCAGGTTTCACAAAGATGGCTGAAGCAAAGTCCAAAAGATGCCAAGCCCAACCTGATGGGTAAAAAGTGAAAGTAACTTGTACCTAAAGCAATTCTTCCATTCTAAAGACTAGGAACTAATAATTCAAGATAAGTTATTTATCCATGTTGATGTAAACATTTAAGAAAACAGAAAACCAAATTTCCAGAACTGATCTAATACTCTCTGCTATAATTTCACTCTTTCATATGTCTAATGAGCAATCCTACAGTAAAATACAAGGTGATTGAAGATGACAACTGTGCTCTATTTGCATAGCACAGCACATCGCACATTCCCTTGTAAAAACCACATGTACATCTATCATGAGACAGGTAGCTTCAATATTAAAAAAGCAGGTCATCTTGAGTAAAACTGAAATGTCATAAGAAACCATAATAATAATACTGTTTTAACACTCAACTTTGCTGAGAAGGTAGCAGCTCCATTTTGCAGCAGCTGACTTTTTTCAGAGCTGCATTTTTCAATGTGATGCACTGCACAGAAACAGTCCAACTTATAGTTAGCACAGTTGCATACTGGTCAAAGATGGATCATTATACAAGAGTGCTAGACACATATTTTCCTATGTAGTCATCAGTGGAAGTGGGTATTTTTTTCTGCTTAGTGCTGTGAAAGATTCTAATGCCAATATCAGTGAGCAAACAATGAGTAAGAACTAAATCAGGATCAAGACTTAATGGATTCTGTACTGAAGGATTTACCAGACAAAATCAAAATCACTAATCACCAAGCTCTGACTATGAGCCAAGCAAGGGACTAGGTAGATATTCTCAGTTCTGCCAGAAGCAATGAGGAATTTTTCCTTTTCGCTTGATTTCTTCAGTCACTGAAGGAGTAGAGTATGTAGAATCTGCTGTAGGATGCACTTCTGGCCTAAGTTGTTTTCTTTCAGAACCACTTTCCATCAAGCAGTTGAAGACTGACCTGCTAAACATTCAAACCAACTGAAACAAATGGCAAGGATTATGGAATGATATTTCTGTACTAGAGAAAGGGAAAAGTTCTGAACTTCAGGGAAACAGCAAAACCCTTCAGCCTGTTCTGATCAAACAGTCTGACAACAGTCTACAACAGTATGTTTTCTTAACTGAATTTTGCCCTAAACTTGAAGATTGATATATTTTTTTTCTGTTCTCATCAGAGTAAAGTATAACTTTATGTGTAGTTTCTACTAATTTCTCTTTAATTCTACACACACCACAGAATAAACAGCATGACCTCTCTCAGTGGTATCTGCTAAAATAATTTCAAAATTGTTGAAACCAATAAACAATATTATAATTTCTGTCACATGCTATCCATTTGCATGCTCCAGAAATAGTCTTTAGTCTGTAAAGAAAAATGTTAGGAAAGGATCTGCTTCAGTTGTATTAGCAAAAATACAGACAAAATCATTATTAGTTCTTCTAAGTCAAGAAACAGCATCAATTCATAATGATAGTGTGCCACAAGAACATCAGCTTTGTTATGGAAAACTGCTTAAAGACTGAAAGCCATTTTACACGTACCTGAGAGTAATGTCTCCAAAGCGAAGCTCACCTGATTTCCACAGCAATACACAATGATGATTTTTTGTTAACTATTAGTTTTCATTTGTCAACAATTCTAAGTCAGAATTCAAAGAGTGCTTAGCAACATTTTGAAAAGAAAGTACATATGCTGTGTAATAGTACATGTACACAGAAAATGCGTATTAAATACCTTCCATTTAAAAATGCTGCATTCAGGGAGCTCAGTTCTCTTCTATTAAACATATTCAGGGCATAGAACAAGTTCAGCTATTCATCTCTTTAATAAAGTTTTTAGACGTACCACAGACAAAGCTGAGAAGCATCCAGTAAACCAGAACATTAGAATGGCAAACAAAACCATCTATTAGAACCATGCTCTCCTTTAACAGAATGAACTACCACCACACCATAACTAGTTGATTTACCAGCCTAGATGCAAACCACAATGTAATCATTCAGCAGAGCAACAAATAATAGCAGAGAAGGAAATTCAGGACTTTATTTCCTTCCCTCAGAAAGATCAGGAGAAAAAATTCAATTCACCATAAAAACAGCAATTATTTTCAGATTTACACATCTTGTATGGTTACAACATTGTTAATGCAAGGCATTTGCTTTGAAACCTGGGAGGACAAAAGAAAGTTTTCATCAGCAAACCTGATGCTCTGCAGAAGTGATATACCAGCATTTATGAAGAATCTGTACCACTTTTAATAGTGTGGACTGCTAATCCTTTATCTTTGTTTTTTTTAGCAAGCTTAACACATTTATTAAAGGAATAGAAGGGTATAACTTCTGGTCTTTGCTGCTTCTTTTAATTACATTTCTCTATGACACGGTAAACTTATGAATAGAATGAAATACTCTGAAAAGGATCAGTGTTGACTAAAAGACATAACACCAAAATGAATTTTCTTGGCTGCCTCTTCATAGAACTCTGAAGTACTTGTTTTCACACTGAGCATTAAAGAAAAGTTTTTCATCCATTGCTACCTTGAGTATTACAGAGCCACTCAACAGCATTTATTCTCACGTAGTAATGAAAATTTGACGTAATTGAGAAATTAGGATCCAAAAAAATAATGGTTCCTGCTCTCCAGAAACATGAACTCCTAAAGGCCAGCAAGACCTGAGGTCTTAATGGAACTGCCTATGAGAAGAAGAGTAGGTGGAAAATCTAGAAGACAGGACACATTCCAGAATATGAGCACAGTACCTCTTCCAGGTAAAGATGGTTCTGAGCACTATTAACATGTCAACAAAGACCACACTTAAAATGTCAAACAAAAACCATACTATATGGCCCACCAAGAACACCGAGTTTATAGTGAAATTTATTGTTCTGCTTCCTAGTACAATAAGCTACAAGGTACATACAGTATAAAACGAGAACAGCCACAGAGCAAAGGTGATAAACATTCTGTGATGGTACAGTGGAGGTAACGTCTGTCTAACCCTTCCACTTTATCCCACAAAGAGCAGCTAAAACTACTGACCCTTCCCCCCCACCCCTCAAAAAATATTAAAAAGTAAACTGTCTCTCTCATGTAGGAGCAGTGGGATTCAATGAGTTTTTGAGGGCACTGGTTATCTGCCAGTATCTCAAGAAAATTGCTGAAACTAAAGTAACAAAGAAAAACTGTGAAGGTGGGAGTGACATGACCCATGCAAGATGCTCATGACACCCTGGTTCACTTCTCCTCAGAGCAAATGGCCTGTAAAGAAAGGAAAAGTTTGTTACATCAAGTAAACCAGCAACTAACATCGTCAGAATTAAGATATTGTATGCAAAATCTGAACTAGACAGGACTAGGAATACAGATAAACTATTCTTTTAATGAAACAATAACCTTCTTCTTAATAAGGCTGGGGAGACTGATAGCTGACTATCCTTTGCCCTTTATTGTTAGATGCTGTGCAGAAGGGTATACATTAACATAGGCACAGCTGACACCTGTTACACAAGGTTCCAAAACACATAGTCTTGTCTGGGAGAACTCTAACAATGATGTGAACTGCAACCTCAACTCTTAAAAAACATCAAGCCTATAAATACACAGAAAGACTGAATACTTACCTTCAAGGCACAAAAATCCACTTAAACCACTTTTTCATATATACTTGGTGCGGTTGAGGGCTCTCTCAGCAAGGTGACCACTTTCATCTGTTATCTTCTCCCAGTCTGTTTGTCCAACAACAAAACCGATGGCCCTTTTCCTATCGGCATCTTTTTTTTCTTCTAGATCTGCCCACCGCACCTATGGAGAATATCTTATCAGTATAATCTCTTAAGAAATCCTGATGCAAGTCTAGGCTTTCCACTGCAAGTAAGAGTACAAGAATATTTATTTGTACTCATTTTCCTTCACAGGTAAGTATTAATTTGTTTTCCAATAGGTAAAGATGGAAATTAAATCAGTTACATTATTTTTAAGTGAATACCGCAGCTGTTCTATGGAGTAGAATAAAGGTACAGATGATCACCCTTTTCCATTTCAATAGTATAATGCTAAGCATTGAAGTGTAACTACTACAATTATTTCTCTGTTCAAAGCAATGCTTTCTGCAGGAAGAATTATCCAAGATTCATTTAGTGTCTTTATTTTCTGCGCAACCTGTATTTCAACTGCACAATGGAAATATCTAGAAGATAACTATGAAACGACAGAAAGACAGTGTTAAAAAGCAACTCAGCAATGAATAAACTAATGAGGGACAGTTTTCTTCTCTATCTATCTTCTGTGATATATTTCTATTTAAATATTTTCAGTATTTTTAACACTAAATAAACTTCTTCATACATTTGTTATCTCTCATCTTTATAGCCTTATAGTTCCTTATCTCCCCTGTAGCTCTTCATGGTAATGCAGATCCCTTGCATTTATCCTCCTGAAACATACACAGTGACACCCACAAACCCAGACACTGCTGAGAGTGAGCGCAACAGTGAGAAAGGAGCGAGAGAGGTGACACAGAAAGACTGCAGTCATTAAAAACTCAGCTGTAACACACCATTTCAGGACAAGAAAAAACAGTATGTGAAAGAGCTCTTCCCTGACATACTCATTAGTCCCATTCAGGCCACTGTGTTACTCAGGGACATAGCCTTATCAACTTTCTGCCAGCACCTCCCTATCCACAGTCTACCTGGATTTCCCCAGACATTCCTACAATGTCAGCTTTCTTCCACCATCATCTCCTCTGCCAATGCCCTAGGTATCTCCATTTCTCTCAGGCATGATGTCCAATACTATTTGACATTACAGAGCAAAACAATGTCCAAACACTGACACTTAAATTACTTGTAGTGGCAAAAGCCAGTCTTTCTGTTTTGGAGAAAAAAAAAAAAAAAAAAAGAGTATTACCTCTATTACCTCTCTTTCATCTTCTTCTATTTTTCCCTTTTTTTCACAATAGCATGTGAACATATGGCATTTTGTTTTCAGAACAGAACTACATATAGAGTTATACACATTATCTCCCAATGTCTACAAGATATAATTGATGTAAAACCTACATAACCGATAGTTTCCCAGGACGAATCTTTTTGAATACCAGAACATTGTACTGTTTCTCTGTCTACTTACAACAAAACTTAACAAAAAATAGCTTAATGAAATCATCACCTTCTCTTGGAATCTCTTTGATATATCACACTATCTCACCACAAAACAACACAGCATAAAAGGACTCTATGGGTTGCTCTGAAATAAAGTGCATCATCTCCCCAGCAAGAAATGAGACATGATTCCATTTTCAATCTCTAAGCCATGCCCAGGCATAGTTAATCTGTAATTCCTGTCTTTGTTATAATTAATTTGTTTACATCTGGAAGACCCTACTTACAAGAATCATCTCTTACAGAATCTAATGGAACAGCAAAATGAAAAGTGAGTCAGTGAAACTCCCATATTCATAGACATTGAATGACTTGATACAAACTCTCTTTCACTGAGACTGTTAAATCATCATATACAGACAGTAAGTCATTTGAAAATTTATTACCCTTTTCTTTCCAGGTTCAGAAGCACGTGTATCATAGTCATCTGGAAGTTGCAAATAATCTTCCATTCTGCTGGCAATTGCTTCCCAGTCACGTTTCCTTTTAGTGCCAGTCCGCAAACCATCCAGCTTGTCTGAGAACAAACACAGAGCCTCAGCGTTAAGGGAGATTTTTTTTCTATTTTTCACACAAACAAGATGAGAGTGGGAAATTTTTCAAAAGAAAGAGCGGCAGAACTTGTATATCCAGCTTGTCTTGACAGGTGGAATGATGAGACTTGAAATAAACTAGAGAAGACTCAGCACACTTTTCAAGTTTTATTGATCTTTCACGTTAACTGTGTGGCAATAACACTCAGTCTTGTTATGTGTATGAGGGAGAAAAAGCTTGCTCTTCCAGATGGTCATATTATATGGAATCTATGCTTGCAGGTACAATATAGCCAACAACAGCTAGGAACCACAGATCCACCTTTCTGTATTTGAACACAATACTAAAGCTGTAGCATTTTTCCAAATCTGGGGATTATTACTGTGTCCAACATGGCATACACGCAGTATCAGGGAACAAGTGACGATCATATAATTTAATGCATCAAAGACAAGTTTTTGAGATACTGTTTCTGCTAAACAAAAAGCTCCTTGGAAACCCTCATCCTCTCTTTTCTTTTTCTCTCCCCATAAGGCAAACTACTTTAAAAATCCTCCAGAACTGAGGAAAAAAAAAAAAACACCTCAGATTTTTTTCTTTCATGGTGTAAGAGGTCAGTCGTGAATATTTGAGCAGTGCATTTGTCCAACAGTCATAATTTTCTTCTTTTTCTTATTAAACAAATACAGCATGAGGAGAAACCATTCCTACGTTCTAAAATTTTGTTCCTCTTTAGACATTCATTCTCAGTAAAAAAAACCACCTTCTTGAAATCATGTAGCAAACTGTTTTTGGACAGGAAATGAAGCATTCAGTGTAAGATTACAAACAACAAAGCATGAAAAGGAAAAACAGCTTTACAAGTCAAAGTAAATTCTATTACTTCTGTCAATGTATGCTACCATTTTATAAACCAACAATTCAAGTAGGTGTAGAAGGAACACCAAGCTTGGCAATTATATTCTGTAAACCATTTCCAGTGATGTCAGAAATATTGCTTCAGAAGTCACCACTGTAATTAAATTCACCCACAAAAGGCCATAGAAATAAACCAAATACAAGGCAGCATTATTTTCTGTATAGCAGAAGATGATGTTCAAAGGCATGTGTTTAAAGAAGCTTAGTTCAGAGATGAGTTTTTTGACTTAATATGGGAGAGAAAAGAGTAACAATGGAGATAATGTGATTGTACATAGTACAATGGCACTGTACACATGCTAGTATAATTTAAATGCCATAAACCAAGGAAGTTATTTCTCCCTCATGCAGCTCTAAGATTTTTAAAGACTCCACCTTTGCCCCATTCCCTGGAACAGATACAGAATTTCTTCTAATAAAACATTTTAAACCCCCCTCTACTTTTTTAAAAAGCCAACATTTAAGAAAAATGTTCAGATTATTTATATTTGTTACATGGTTCAGTTAAGGTTCTTCTTTTGCTCTAAGTTAAATCTGCCAAATTTGATGCTCAATCTCCACAGAAAGGTGACACTCTCTAGAAGACAAAATTGATTTATACGATATTCCTGTGTTACTCCAGCACGTACTGTACTTGCACTGTTTCTCAGTACTACTTTCAATCAACGTAGATCATTTGTAGTGTCAAAGGTTTCCAGAAAAAAATTAACATGGAAAAGGAGATCAACAAATGCATTGAGGAGCATTTAGGAACATGAAAAACTGAAAATTGAGGAGCTTTCTGTTGGCAGGGACCTGTAGACACCCATATTCCTGTTGGAAGGCAACACGCTATGATGCAAGCTCACCTCATTACCAATATGAAAGAAAGTTCAGTCTCTCTCTCCCTGCTGCACACAGAACCGAAAACATCACCAAGAAACGTATAATGCTCAAACATCAACAGAGGAGTCCAGAAGGCATTCTGAGTATGCAGTTCCCCTGTGCCGTTTTGTTATTGCTACACAGAATTTATTTTAAAACGTTCTCTCTCTCCATGTTTGAAGTTGGATTGCTTTTCCGGAGGAGTATGCTTCCATCCATACCATCACGGTTCAAGGTACATGTACCATGCAGTAGACACTACATAAATGTCAAAAGCCTATCACAAAGGATTATTTCAGAATATTCTTTTCTGAAAATGAGACAAGGTATCACTTTAACACTGGTGCTTGTGAATATTCATGGCAGATTATTATTTAGCGTTAAACTACTGAACATCATTTTACCATCTCAATTTTTAAAAACAAATTAGCAGCATTTCTGAAAACTCCTAGAACTTGAAAACTCACCTTTAGAATTTTACTAATAAAGCATCTGAAAGCAAATTACTTAATTAGCTCCTTCAAAAACTAAATGAATCAATCAGCTACATTTTGCTCTTCTTAGACAAAAGCCACAAAGTTTTATGTAAAATGTTATTCGTATTCTAGATCAAATTTTACAATGGTATCCAAGCTTCAACTATGGCATAGCTTGTTTCTCCCTTCCTAAAAGTTTGCAGAAATCACCACTATGACGCACTTGAAACGGGGCATTGCACTAAACACTTAGCATATAGTCAAAGTTCAGAAGTGAGAGTCTATTACTTTAAATTTCAATAGAAGAACCCATGTGCAGTATGCACCGAGACAGACCAGTGGTTAGACTTCAGAATAAAACTGTGACTTTGCACAACACGTAAGACAATGATACACCACACGCATACTCAAGAGGAATGCATCACTCCTGCCAAAATGAATCTGAGCTAAAGCGAGAGCTGTGGGGCATATGGCGATTGTCTCAAGTCAGTGTTTGCAGCTAAATATCTCAAAACTTTTCAGACCTTTTCTGACACATATTACAACCACTAAGATCTTATTGAGCCTTCCTGTAGCAGTATCTACTCATAAAGAAAACAAAAAAGCAAACCAAGACTCTGAGTGTTGGTTTTGGAGTCTGCACTTACATCAACTTCTGTAAATGTGTGCCCTCTGGGACTAATGCAATAAACCTAATGGGCAGGCAAGTTCCCAGGAAATAACTCAAATTTGGAATAACTTATGCATAGCACAGCTTATATGCCTCTCCAGAAATAATTATAACTGGTCACCTACAAACTCTTATTGTGAACTAATTAGTAAATAGAATAATTCTTACTCACAGACTGCAAATGTTTATAATGCAACCCTTGAGCTAAAAGTTGCCTGCCCTGACAGAGCAATTTTCCAAAGAATTGCATTCATTACATGGAAATGCCTGTTTTTTCAAAGATGCATCTTTTGCCAGAATTTACTTTTAATCTATAGTCCTATATATACATATAAAAAATTAATCTAGAGGGTAGTTATAAAATTGTGAATACAAATTTAATAGAAAGCCATTCTTAGCACCTGTATCTGTGTTTTGCAACATGCTAACATTGTTTGTTAATAAAGTGTGACTGTTAAAGGACTACTGCAATAGCCTTGCAAATAACTTACTTCAGCATAAAAGTGACTCTGCTGCCTGCTCCCCATTTTACATTTAGGTGGTGACTCTATAAAAATCCTGTGTTCTATCTCATGGAGTTTTCATTGCATAAGAAAACACAACACAGTTCTTTGTTTCTATTTGCTAGCAGTATTTTGAAAGCTATCTGTAAATTTCTGCTGCAGTCAAAATCTCCACATTGTTAGAAATTACACTTAACATTATGCATCAGAGCATTCTTTAACAACGCAGGTTTCCAGCATTATGATTTCACGCATAATTCAGGAAAACTCATTATAAACTTAAGAAATAGTTTTATATTATTTAAAAAAATTACTGCTTATAAGAAAAGTTCAGATCAATCCTGAATTAATTCTGCCTAGCTACTATTTGACATGCCAAAACAATCAAGTACAAGGCACCCTTTGGTTATACTGCAGGTGCCACAACATCAATATATTCCACAAATATTTATATGACTTAAAAGAGAGCACAGCAGCAGAAGAGATGGTGTAGCTAAGCATTTAACAGCAAAAGATGACAGGCTGTTTTATGTAAGCCAGACCTTCTAATGCTATTTCTAAGGTGCAATTGTGATTTTGGTTATTGAAAAGTAATGACGCACAGGGCTGTATCACACATGCAGGAGCAAATCTCAGAATGTTAAGACATGCTGTGTCCTGTTCCGGTATTTGTTACTTCTCACAGACATGACAGAAAAGAGCAGTTTTGTGCAGATTGTCTTATGAAATCTTCCCTTAGAACCATTATTGTTCAGTTAAAAAACCCCAAACCGACAAAACTGATCATAATGACCAGAAACTCGTTCCTCCTTTCACCATAGCCATGGTGAATGCATTTCTGCCTGAAAGTTGCTTTTGACTTTGACAGAAGCCTAATGTCAGCACTTATGTTTAATGCAATCATCAGCACTACTCAGAACAAAAAGCGCAGCAAAAATAGGGTTCACGTGCTTCTGGAAAGTCCATTTTGCATACTACTACTAAGAATTCTAGTACTCTCCTGGAACTGAAAAGCATTATTAACTTTTCAATACCTAAGTTGTTGGAAAGACACATTGACACCTAATCATTCAGAAGAAACTTCAAAGCATGGCACTACTTTGTCTTTACAGACATCAATTTTGGAAAGTGAGAAACATCTCCAATACAGGTAGGTATGAAGCATGTCTCCAAGAATGTAAGAAGTTACTGGTGACACTTAAGCTTGAAAAAAGGTATGCAGTATGAACAAGAACACAGTGCAATGTAAGTTGACTCTTTGCTTATATAAAAACTATAAATATGGAAGAGATGAATAAAGAATAAAATACTGCTTTCTAAAAATTTTAAGACAAAGTACTTTCCTTGAACAGATGGAAGAACAATTAATGAAGATATAAACCAGTGATGGTTAGAAAATAGTAACTCTCTTGCCTCTGGCAAAAGACAAATTCTGTTTCTGTATAGATGTTTTTGCTGTTTCAGACACGTATGAAATCAACACATTTATTTGTCTTTGGTAAGGAGGCACAGTAAAAACCAAAAATTCAGGTTTTGCAAACATCATTAGATACCAACTATAAGAAACAGGAAAAAATAAATACCCACCTAGCTTTGCCTCAGAAGTGTCCATCTCCCATTTGCTTTTCGGAATGTAACCCTAAATCATACACAGAAAGAAGCTCGGAGGATTAGAGAGAGACACACATGCATATCACTTTTGAACTGGAAACAGAATTATAATATAGGTAGCTTAAGGTATTTCTTTTTGTAAGGCACAATTCTCGATATCAGATGAAGGAGACCAATTACTCAGTATTTCAGAACTTCTGCATCCACTTCCATTCAGTGATTTTAGAAGCCCTTATAAATCATAACAAGAGTGCTGCCCTTTGCAAACACAGAACTCCAGAATGAGTTTAACAGGCAGCAAAGGCGCTGTGTGCAGTTACTGTATTGTATCACCCCAGGTGGCAAAGTTACTGTAACACAACTTATCAGATATAAAGAATATTCAAAGCTTTACAAGCACAAATGAAAAAATTACTGCAAGGTTTTACAAATATAATCTCAGATTTACTACACACAAACCTCATTCCTTTTGAAGGGACATACTAAATTCATGTATGAGTGGTTAATTCACAATTAAACAAAAATTTCTTTTGTTTACAAGAGAGTATCTGCCGGGTCACTAGACTGAAGTATTATTTTTCACTTTAAAATAATACTCTTAGCTCAATGATACTTTTAAAACACTTTTCCCCCTACAAATAATGTCAGCATGTGTAATGATTTTTAGCCAGTTTATTCTTTGTAAATCTGCACAATGATATTAAGTTTAGCAAAAAGGTATTTATTTTAGTTACCTTGTTATAATCTCTTTTTAATACTCTTTGACAAGTAAATCCTTACTAAGCAATCCTCATTTCAGCTGTTCAGATTTGTTTTAAAAGTACTTATGGTTCCTCTGTAATAACGCAAAAAGCTCAGTGTAGTGAGTGGAAGGCCTGCAAGAATTCCATTACTTTTATAATGTTTTTTAATAGAGAGGGAAAAGAACTACTCTAGAAGATTTCAAGAAGAAAATAAACAGTCCACAAACAAGTTTTATGTCACTGACTTCTTTCCTGCTCTATTTATAGGTCACCTCCACTGTCATAAACATATATATATGTTAATGCCACGTGTTACTGAATCAGTGTACTCCAGATTAAATTCCAGTATATTCCAGAGAGCTACACTGCATTTGATTATGCTCAGCATTGCTCTCCCAAAATCCTTGAATTACCTTTTTTTCTATCAAGCGTATATCAGTGACTTTAGGTTATCAGATCTGAGTATTTTCTTGTTTTTAATTAAATCTGTAATTAATGCAAACCAAAACAGTTTGTGCTGCATATTTCCTTGTAACTATAAATAAGCTTCATGTATATATGCATATTTATACTTCAAAGCCAAGCTGCACATTAAAGTTTGCTCAGAAAGTTTACACCACAGCTAGAAGCCTGCATTAAACGAAGTGATGTGTGATACACTGGTGAGAACACTAAGTTAAATGCATCAATAATTCATACCATCAAGCACAGAAAAGTAGGAATTGTCTGAATGCCACAACCCTATGGATGTTGATAATAGCAAGAAGAGTGACTTTGATGGTGTGAAAATGGCCTATTGTGTGCTGAATCTATACAATATCCCAGTCCTCAGACAGGATAAGCAAAGATTCAGACTTTATCCTTTGGTACAAGACAGTTGGATATTTCAAGGATATCTGCCAGATGGCAGGAGCTTCAGACTTCTCTTTTTCCGTAGGATTAAATGCAGCAAAATGAATTGCAGAACCCTTACCAACTGCTCTCAAGAAGGCAAGCGATACCAAATACAGTGTACTGTTCCACCTGTCTGATATAATTCTCTCAGATGAGCTATCTGACTGAATACCAGAGATTACATACAGTAGATAATTCTCTGTTATTCTTCTTGTCTGAATAGAACACATTCTTATATGTAGATTACTTTTAGTTATTTAATAATTTGCATAGTTTCCACACCAAGCTTTCTTTGTCTCATAAAGAAAAGGCCTACTGTTATATGTGCTGTATTTTAGGACACTCCCCCGAACCCATAAACACACATGTACACACACACATTTATGCACAGATGTTTCAAAAGCTAAAGACAACTCTCTCTTTTAGCTATAGCTCATTTACAAGAAATGAGACAAGCAGCCATATTCTTGTTAACATGGATGCATCTTTGAAATGTTCTAACCACACTTTATGAAGTCTCATATTCTGCGCCAAAGAATAATTTAGTAAAGAGAATGAGTCATATTGCAAAAACCAGACGTTTATTAAAATCCGCTTTTCCTAACCTTTTTAAAATTCTATATTTCAACTGCTTTCTAAGCTGCCACTCCTGAGAAATAGTAAATTTCTCTCAAGGAAAAGCACTTTGCTCGTCCCAGACACTTTTGGTTACTTCCTGTTTATTGGACTTTAACTGCTTGGTTGTGAGAACTAGGGTTTGAGACATTCAACTCATCAAGCACTGACCAGTAGCAGCTCCAACACATACCAAGAAGTTACAGCAGGAAGCCTTCCATAGCCCTGAGGGCAATTCTATAACCTTCATTTATCCAAAAGACCTAATCCCTCATCTTGGAAATACCTCCTGACAACAAAGCCAGCAAACTGTGGCAGAGAAAGCAGTCTTCATGCGTGTTGTCAAATACTGTGATAGTTGAGGAGAGTTCTTTAGATATGTGAAAGGAAATAAGCTAAATTAATCTTTGTCTACTGTTCCCATCCCTCCACTTAGTGTAATTCTTAGATTACCTGGAAGACAGCACTATGGTGTACTGCAATTTAAAAAGTCTGTAAGAGGCATTTTGCCGTGCTCCACTGATAATGCTGTTTGTGGAATATACTCACATATTCTTACAAATAAATTAAGAAGAAATAACATGATTGACCATTAAAGTTCTCCTAGAAATGTTTAAGGAAAAAACGACTAGAAACATATGTATTAAGATTGCACTGCTAAGAATGGCAATGAGTTGGCGCTTGTAAGACTGAGATTCTTCCTCAGACACATTAATGAAAAATTTGTTAGAGATGGCTGATGTGTCTCCTACCAGTTCACTTTCTTCCTCCTCTGCTGTGTCCTTCTTGACTTCTTCTTTCTGGTCTTCAATATTTGCATCAAAATCCTCCATCTCCACCTGTTCCAAACCACAAGTACAGACTTACAAAGCTCTAACAGGGACTCACGCGCATACTGCGGAATATATAAAACTATCCAAGTATGTACTGTTCCTTATATAATTTATAAAACCTTGTAAACCCAAATCTGCCTTCTTTGAGCCTTTTGCTGTCCTCTTAAAGATTATTATTTTTGAATACAAAGAATTTGGAGGTTCAAAAATAACCTGCTGGCCTCATGACAAACTGTGGACTCTCTGCCTACTTCAGCAGTTCACCTGTTTCTGTGGTCATGGCAAGAGCTGTTCTAACAGCAACAAGCAGCTAGGGTACCTTCAGGAAGACCATATGATTAACATATACTATTCCCAGAGCTTCTGACACAACTGCCAAAGAATGCAGTAATACAGAAAGCTGACACACCGAAGATGTTTGTCACGGAAAACTGCAAATGGAATAAAAAGGCAGCATACTTCTACAGCAAATGTAACCTTCTGCTACATGTTGTTAATTTTTTAATTTCTCTGCTACGTGTCGGTATTTATCAAAACAAAGACTAAGTTCAAATATCTTTCCTTATTTCATCCAACTAATTTCTCAAAATATGATCAGAAAAATCCAGTAGCCTGCAAAAGGTGCTGAGTTTCATCTAAGCAAGCAAGGATTCTCTTTAACTGGTATTCAAGAGTTGCTAAGAGCAAAGTGGCTTCAACTCTTGCTCAAAAAGGTGTAAGTCTGAGCTTCAAAAAGGTGATAAAAACTAACAACATACCTTCATGTTTGGGTAACTGCTAAGTATAATGGAATACATGTACCTAACACAGTGATTCTGACTTTCTACAGTGCCAACTGTAACTGCCTTGTGATCATATCTTTGTTTGCTTTATATTTTCAGTATAGTCACACTGACATAATTTGTAGTTTTAACAAGCACAGAAGTTCTCACCTCTTCGATAGCAGCATCCTGCAATAGAGAACGAATGTCCAGGCGCATCATGTGACGTGGTGCTGCCTCCCAGTGCTCAGACATCTAACAAAACAAACAAAAATGAAGCACCTCTACAAATCTAACAGATTTATTTGGTTTCTGATTACTAACAAGATGTATCTGTACTTAAGAAAAACAATTTAAATCAATCCTATGAAATAACTACCTGTTCTTCTTATAAAATGTGTAAACATTATATAGTCTACAGTTTTCAAACAACAGCAGGTCCAAAAGCACAATAAACTTATAATTAATCCTATGGTTTCAAATGTATACAGTTACCCTGCTGATATCCTTTAGCTTGCGTCCATGAATATTTCTCTTGGAACATGTCTGGTTATCTGCACTCATTTCAGCTAGGTACACCTAGAAAAAGAAAGACAATATTAAATACTGTAAATCAATTTTTAGAGCTCTTTTTCTACCTGGTGATACACTCTGCAGTTGTACATTCTAAGAAAGGTAAACTTGTAACTGCATACCACAGCTTTTTTCCTGATTGTGGGAGACACTTTGCATTCAAATGTTTAGAAATATCAGCATATGGCTACTAGCAAGTTCAAATTCTATTTAGGCTCCGTTACCTCAAATCCCTTGGTTTTTGCAGCACTCCAAAACTGTTCAAAATGTCGCACTCTATCATTGATAGCATCAAGGATAATGAAGGGAAAGAAGCCATCATCCAAGGTCTTTTTGAAAGTTTTAAACATGCTGGTACGATAGGTCTCTTCCATATCAGCTTCATATTCATACTCCATGACCTTTATCAAGAATAAAAGCATTTAAGAAAGAGTACATCTGTAAAAATGCTAATGTTCAACAGCTAAATGTAATGACCACAAAGCACACTGGTATGTGAAAAGCACATTTCAGGTCAGCTTTTAAGAATTTGCCCATACCACCTTAAGTTATATTAACTTGGTTTGAAAAATTGCCCATAGACATCTGCACTCTTTCCAAGCCACAGACAGAAATTCAGATTGCTGCTGTGTTTTTCCAGAATGTTGTTTCTTTGTCAAGACAAGCAATTGAATTAAGAGTACCTTCTTTTTAACTTTTTTCCCTGTATCTGGGTCTCTCTCTTCTTTCTCCACTTCAGTGATAAAATAGTCATCCAGGCTGAGCACTCTTGGTGCAGGTCCTCCACACTCTACTTCTTTATCCTGGCAGGAAAGAAAAAAGAAAACATATACTCTTGCTCTAAAAATTCCATTCTGCTACATGTGATCTTCAAAACACTTTTGCCCAAAGCAGTTCCCTGCTCTGTATTCAAAACAAGAAGAGAGCAATATCCCTCCTGCTTGGTGATAGTGGAGGGGAGTCACACGCCTCATGAAGACATGGAACATGAAATAACAACAGACTTGAATTTCAGGCAAACAGAAAACAAACAGCAGAGGAAGCACATGTAAAAGAGAAGCAGCACTACACAGTGAGCAGTTGTTTACATACCCTGATAAGTTTTGCTACATGTGTCTTTCCGCTGCCAGGCAATCCTCTCATTATGATCACAATCTGAAACAAAGATCACGTAATAGGATACTGTACTATATTTAACAGAATCTCTTGCAAAAATTTTCTTCAAGAAAATTACGTGCTATGGGCTTACACTTTTGCATATGATCAAGCAAAGCCACTGCCACACTTCACTGTTTGTTTTACAAAACAGGTGGTGAGGAATGGTAGTAGTTCCACATAATTCAGAGTTTTTGATGTTAATCATCTCAGCAGCTTAGGCTGAGATGTTATAGATCTGGTTCAATCTGATAGCCGGAATTGTGTTCTTTCTTACATTATATGGTGTACTGCCAAATCTCTGACTGTGTAAAGCCAAGTCTTTCCTCCGATATGAGATCTTCACTTGGGTTTTTGATGTAAGAGTCCAAAATACCTTAACATTACACACTGATTTCCTTTTAGCATTCCAAGGAAGTTTACATCTCCTGTAGACTCCTCATAGTTATGCTACAACACTGAGCATTTACAAAGGAACCAAGCTAATTTCTGGAACTTCCTCAAATGTACACCTGTTTTCAACATATTACATCCATGACCATTCTAGTTGAATACAGACCTTGTAGAAACTGATTACTGCTTTCAGAATGCATACTCACTCTCTCTGGTCTGCTATCCCGTCCTGGTGGCTTTAAAATATCATCTACATTTTTAGATTCTGGCTTCCTTTCCATTCTTGGAGCAGGTGGTGGTTGACGGGGTATTGATGGAGCAGAAATAGGAATCCTTTCCTCAGGGTAATGTCTACGATCACCTTCAAATTCCAGTGTTTGGACAGAAGAATTTTCTTAGTTCAGTAAAATAAAAAAATTAAGATGATCATACACAGTTGAGCTGACTTAAACAGACCTTCATTATTTTAAGTTAAATTTACAGAAAAGTCCTCAAAACAATTCACATTTCTGATCTTGAACATATTGCAATCAAGACAGCTTTTAGCAGAGTATATCACTGTTTCATTCATGATCTCATCACCCCTGAGAAACAAAACTGCCACCACTTAAATAAACTTTCCTGAACTATATATTCTGAACAAATAAATACTGCAAATCAATTAATCTACCAATTAATCTTCACCTCTGCAAATCCATATTTTTCATAATATCCTAGCATGACTTCAAGATTGAGAAACTGTACCTCCAAACATGGAAGGCCCATGATCATAGGCTGGGCGATCTGTCTTTCGTTCATATGGCGGTCTTTCAAAACCACCTCGCCTGGAGGATGGATGGTCCTTCTTGTCACGGTAAGACTGAGTCCTTGTAGGTGTAGTAGGAAGAACCCTGCCAAAAGAGTATTTCGTGTATTTCTAGAATTTCCACTATGGATTCCAGAGCAAAATGAACATGCATCTCCCAGGCAAAACAGACAGCCTGATACACAATACAGTCTCAACTGCATTGATTCCAATAGTGTTCCAAAATCACATACCTATCATCTCTGGGATGCCGCTCTTTTTCAAATCTCTCTCGTTCATAGTCCGTAGAACCACGGTCTCTGTGAAATTCCCGCTCTCTCTTGAAATCCCGATGATCTGTGTTGGAATTACCTTGACGCTCAAAATAAGGCTCACGATCTCTTTCTCTGTTGTAGCGACCCGGATGCTCTGAAGAGAGAAACCCATGGAAATCCAAACTACTATTTTTGAAAAAAAATTAAAGCAACAACCAAGAGTGCAGGAAAAGTATACAGAAATACATGATATATGGGCTAGGATGGACATAAACATTGTATCTCTTTTCCAAACTGTAATAGACAACCATAACATGCAATCCTACTTAAAGCTACAAAACTGAATGTTTAAAGTGGCTAGGTTATTGACTGCAGTACTCCACTTGACAATATAACCTGTTATTCCTATGGGCCTCTGAAGAAAATAATGTGGTTCTGGTTTAAACAAGAGTTACTTATTTAATATATGCCTTTAGTGCCTTACAGTTTTTCTTACGAGCTATCTAAATGAGAACTAGCCAAGCACTCCCTACCTTTTTGAAATGTTTGCCTCTCCGGTAGAGGTTCTGGACGAAGAGTTACCCTCTCCCCATACGGAATCTGTTCCACTTTACTGGTAGTTATATCTGGTTGAAAATAATCATAAAATAATTAAACACCTCTCTTCCATTTCCTTTCCTCTGTCATGAGAAGCAATCAGTCAATGGCATTAAAAGTGACTGGAACAACTTACAAAAATTTCTATTAATGGATAACGCAAGAAGAGCTACACATAAATAAACAACACCATGGCTTTGAAGGACTGAACTGGGTTTGTGTGTGTATGTTAACCATTTCATCTCTAAGAATGGGACTTCTGCTTTTTAAGGTGCCTTCAAGTAGCATGCAGTGTCAGAAAACTGTGAACACTAAAATGCTCTGAGAGTTTCAATAACTCACAGAACTACTGTAATATCAAGAATAGTAACAACGTCTCACATCAGTAACAATTTTTCTAATAGTCTTTAGTAAAACATCTACTTAATGGAACTGAGATGGCTTCAACTCATGTCATGGCACCTCAGAGAGAGAAAAAACACATTTTAAATGACAATGCACAATTTAAGAACTTCTTCATGACATGATTTCACTGCTGTTGAAAACTTACAATTAGGGAGATTAATTCTATTTAAAAACTAGTGTTGAATTCTAGTTTTGATAAGCTCAGTACTAAGAATCAGAGCCCTTCATTGTTTATGTGTTAAATGCCTGCTTAGGAGACTTTGTGTCCCTCCCTGTCCAGAGGGTACCTCACACCCATTAACCAGTAGATAAATAATGCAAAGACCAGTCACATTCTGCTTTAAGTTACTAAGTCACACCAAAGAACTGTAACCATGCAAAGTATCTTCTAGCAGTTATTTCCATACTCATCCACAAAGGGGTTAAGGGAAAGTGTCAATATCAATCTAAATATAACATTGATGTGATCACATCAGTTGCTGTTCATTAGAAGCAGCCATGGCTATACACCATTCAGTTCACATGAAACAGCTCTTTCTAGGAGGACTGAGAAAAGCATTAAACTCAGGGCTGGAGGTTACAGATTCCTTAAAACTGCACTGCTTAGCATCACATCACAATGGACGCAGTCTACACTGCAACTGCAGAACAAGCACACTTTGCATGGCACATTCCTTTAGAAAGAAGTTAGGAGGACTGATTAGCTCTTTGTTACAGATCAAATACACTGTAATACCCACCTCGCCCATGGCCATAATCCACAGTTTGCTGAATGACAGGTGCTTTAGGAACTGGTGGAATAACTGGAGAAAGGGACACTGGTACAGATGATGGAACAGAGGTGTGGACAGAAGGTATTTTCACAGGCGAGGAAACAGGTGGAGGCATCATTGACTCCTGTTTGCGTAACTCGTAATCCATATTTGCACCTTTATCCTCATTTGTGTCCCACAGTCCGTGGAAAGAATCCTCATCCCAGCGTTCCTGTTCCACAGCAGAAGGTGATGGTTTTAAAGACTGACCATGACTTGGGGTTGTAGTTGGAGCAGAAACTGGAGCATGTGGCCTTGTCATAGGTGTAGTAGGCCTTGCCAGTGGGGCACTTGGTCTTGTCACAGGGGTGGGCTGTCTGAACAACACGGGAGGCTTTATAATAACAGCAGGAGAAGGTTTAATAGCCTGGGCTTCTACTGATGCCTCTGAAGATAGCTGAGAAGAGACCTAGATGCAGAAAGCACTTTTAATGTAGCTCTGTAAAACTAACCTTCTCTCATCCTCTGTCAGTCAGTGCATGGCAATCAGTAATCAAATCATACACATTTTCTAGTACCTCCATCAAGGTGCTACAGGTAGGAGGACTATTTACAAAAACTGGTGGCCTGATTTAATTTGGCATTTGTTCACTATGTGAAGGCTTAAATACTACTTATTTTCTTCTTCAAAATAACCTTACCAATTTAAGCTCCAGTAGGCCTATCTCAGTTCAAAAGTGTCTACTGTTTTAATCCCAAAGACTCCTCCTGTCTGCAAAGATTCCTGCTGTCTGTGAGAAGGCAGAAAAAGTCTGAAAGTAAGGCAGCTTGGTGAGATGTAATAGGATTGATAAGGCCAGTTTCTTTGTGGAAGTCACTAGAAAAATTCACAGAGAGCAGAAATACCTGGAAAACCCTTAATGAAATCAACATCAGATGAACATAAGAAATTAAAAGGTCTTGCCCAGTAGAAAAACAAACCAAACAAAACCAAACCCTTCATGAACCAAACATCCCCATGGAATCCCAGTCTCAAGACTTTTCAGCATCACAGCAAATGCCAAGTTACAGGCAGCCAGCCTTATGAGCAACATGCAACAAAAATTGCAGAATGGTTGTAGATACAAAGTCGAACCCTGTAATAACAGCTAAAATTCACAGCAGAAATATTTGAAGGCAGGAACCCCTAGAAAGACAAGAGTTGTTTGAAAACCTCTAGGCAGAGGAGTGAAGTAGTACGAGATACTTCTGCTCAATTTTGATATTTTGTAACTTCCTAAAGGCATCAACATACCTGCAGTTCTTGGTAGCACATCACTTGCATTATTTTACTTTACAGACACTGCAAATAAGGAAGAGGTCACCTAGGCAAAAAGAAAACTTGCAGTGTTTCATTTACCGCATAACACTTCT
Source organism: Pyrocephalus nanus (assembly GCA_038380795.1). Taxonomy (NCBI): domain Eukaryota; kingdom Metazoa; phylum Chordata; class Aves; order Passeriformes; family Tyrannidae; genus Pyrocephalus; species Pyrocephalus nanus. The sequence continues at coordinate 40,150,881 of CM076265.1, read as the reverse complement.
CTGGAGGGAGGGACAAATAAAGTTTGGTCGGGCTAAATGTCAGCCCCAGAAGACATTATGGGTAAACTTACTGGTATCAGTAACTCTGGAATTTAAGATGTGATGAAGAATAAAGACTCCGCATCAACTCCTCCAATATACATTTAACAAAAATGTTTATTCGTTCTAGGAGTGATTTATAAACGTTAGTTAGCATGACTGCAAAAAGTTCCGTCAATTTCTGACTGGACACGAATTATCAAAAATCCAGGCATCTGAGAAGAGTTCCCAGAATTAAACAGGAGATGAGGGAGAAGAGAAGCAACTTGCGTCACCACAGGAGATGAACTCATGTAGGTACACAAATGTGAGCTTCCATGCACTGTATATTACAGAAGGTGAGTTCCCAATAAAGACAGCAAATAGAATGCTAATGCCCATGCTACATTGAAATATCTCAGTTTCTGATTGACTTATCCTCAAAATTCTCCAACTTCAAAGAGGAGAGAGCACTCGAAGTAGGAAAAGCCGTATAAATTGTCAGAACTTAAGCAAGGAACAGCAGAGTCTTCTTGTGAGCCTTATATCCCTGTTTTGAAAGAACTCACCTCCTTTTGCACATCAACCCACAGAATCTAGACTGCTGAACCTCATGTGCTCCTGTCCCTGACAGGTCATTCTCAGAAGACATAGCGGACTGAATAGAAAAAGCTTTGGAAAATTTAAAGAAACTAAGAAGTTGCTTTGCCTCAAGAGAAGACTGATGAGGTTGTAAGGATTGCTGGAGAGGCATTTCACCAGAAGTTTAACCATCAGTGCATAGAATTGGTTGGAAATAAACATTAATTATAATAACTACCAACATGTTATTAACATAAGACAAATATACCTGAAAGGCACCTGGCCTTGTGCTTGTGTTCTGTGATCTTGGAGGGTCCTGTGTGGAAACGTCAGGTTTAAACTCCTTCAACTTCTGTAGCTGTTCTTTTTGCTCTCTGCACATGCATCATAAGAAAATGTTATCAGTCTATAGGTTAAATAAAAAATACAAAATCAATGGTCAACAGCGAAAACACATCACACTAGAATCAGGAGCCAGGTCCAAAGAAGAAAAAAACACGGTTTACACAGGCAGAGCTGTGATTCAGAAATCCCTTTTTCACATCCACCTAACCATGGAGGTATATAGTGTATTAGCTGCATGTTTTTTGATCGCAGGTTTCCTGACAAACATAGTTTTGCTTTTGTGCTTGACCAGAACCACTCCACTTGGACAGTAAAGAGTAAAGCTGGATTATTAGCTTCTGCCAACACCTTCTGGAAACAAGAAACCCCTTGGAAATGTACTCATAAATGCTCTCACTTACTTGCTATGGTTCACATGCTAACAGGATTGAGACTATAAAAGCACAAGAGATTCCAGTATTTAAAAACCAAACGGTAGTTCCAACTTTTGTTTCCTTGTTTTATATATCAAAATGCTAATTAATATACAACAATACATAATCTACAGAGCAGAGACATAAGTCCAGCCATGAGTACTACAACCACTAGATTATAAAGTTCTATTGAATATCATTTCCTTTCCTTTCAGTTTTTGTTAGCATTTTTAACCTAGGCTTTTTAATTGCTAATAATGCAGTGTATTGAAGTAGTTCTTAAAGAAAAACTAAGAATGGGATGCCTCTGTAGAAGGCACAACAGAGATCACCCAGAATAGTAACGCAACTGTTCAGTGTCGAGCAGAAGGGGAACTTGGCTCACAGAAAAGGATCCCCAGTACTGTATTAGTACAAAAAGTAAACCAAGCACTACACTAGATCACTATACAGAACAGCGTGCAGCTGAGAGTATGCTGTTTTACACACAATAAAAGCAAAGCCAGATGAAGGCTTTACTTTTGGAGATTAGGGCAATTATGCACCACATTTCTGTTACAACTCTTGGCTCAAAAAAAAGTAATTAATAAGCAGTCTCCTTAAAGTTGTTCCCACTATTCAGACTCGGGTCACCTGCCTATAAGAACTTAATGAGAAGTACCACTGTAACTAGTTTTAAGATTACCCTCATATTCAACTGAAAATCAGTATCATGTTTCTGTTCTCCCTTTTTACTGGCTTAGAAAGATGTGTATGTAACAACTTTCTTGCATAAAACAAGTTTTAGTTCCTATGTTTAAAACATTTCAATTCTAATGAACTATCCACTCTGGTAGTGATTCCCAAACTACAGTCCTTAGCTTAAGTCCACTAGCTTGCAGCTAGTCACAATAAACAACAGAACATGTGCCCAGAAACTGAAGCAATAGGAAAGCCAGGAGGCTGAAAATAATCTGTTACTCCAAACTTTTGGCAAATATTACTTTATAACACAGATTTCACAGTTACTAACACTTGTTGAATTAATTTAATTGCAGTGAATGATTAAATTATTCACAATAAAAGTTCTCTCTTTTTCAGACTAATTTTTCCTGTATTTTGGCATGCAACTAAGACCTTCTGCATGGGACAGATGCTTAGCAATCTTACAAGTCTGAAAACAAAACAGCCTGAAGAAAAGTGCAAAACGTCTCTACCGTGGTTTGGGTTGGAGGGGATCTTAAAGATGATCTAGTTCCAAGTTCCCTGCCATGGGCAGAAACACCTTTCACTAGACCAGGTTTCTCAAAGCCCCATCCAACCTTGTTCCTTCTATTACTGATTTTGTAATAAACATCAATTAAAGCCTTAGGGAGTCTAGTAACTGTTTTCTAAAAATGTGGTCTTGATGAACTCTCACATTCATATCCTCCTAATAGTTATTACTGTTTTTATGCTGATCCTCAGAACTAAGATCAACCAAACTTGACAAAATTATTCACTGACAATATCGGATTTCAAACGAGAGAGCACTGTAAAAAGAAAAAAAAACACATGTATGCTTTAATTAAAAAGCAAGCAGTATCCAAAAAATTAAATAGGTCTTAGGAACCAAATTAATGTAGGTCTTGGCAGGTAAGTATTAAAAAGCAATTATCATTGAGCTCATCTGACACTAACAAAAAGACTGAAAAGAAATTATCAACAAGCTAAGCTGAGGATAACAAAAACATTGGTCAGGTGATGGGATAGATCTTCTTGAAAGTAACAAACAGGGAATACCACATTCATGGGGAAAGGTCCAACCATGTATTTGAGAAAAAAAGTCCATTTACAAAAATTGTGATGGCAGTACTCCAAATAACTTGTTACACATGAGCTCCTACTATCATGCTGTGGGTGAAAGAACTGAAGCCATTACTGTGTCAATTTGAATGAATCCCACTGAATGGGGATTCCCATTCAAAGTCACAGAACCAGGCAACTCACCGAAGCATTTTGAGCTCCTGGGCAGCCTTCAGAATTATCTCATGCTGTCTTTGGCTAAGGACCATCACTCCTCCCAAGGACTGGTCAGAGTCCAGGTTTGAATCTGCTCCCAGCATATCACAGGAATGTGAAGGTGGAGGAAGGGATGAATCTGAGTGGTCATCCAGAGACCGCAGTCTCTCTCCATCATCTGGATACCACCTATCCGACAACCGTTCCCTCTCCCAATCAGTCCTTTCAGGAAGGTAGTCTTGCTTTTCCCGCCATGTGTCATATCTTTCTGGATACTCTCGAATCCTAAGCTCCCCCCTGTCTCGGAGATCTCTGTCATAATGATCTCTGTTTCTATCCTCCCTCCACCTATCTTCACGATACCTGTCCAGAGGCGGAAGAGGTGGTAATGGTGGTAGTGGGGGGATATCCAGGTCACGATTCCCCATTTCTCTGTCATCCATAGCTCTCATGTCCCAGTCTCTATCCCATTCTCTGTCTAAATCTTGATGATACATATCTGAGGATCTTCCAGTTCTATCTAGATCTCTCTCTAGTTCCCTTTCTCTTGGCCTTTTCCAGTCATCCCACCATGAATCTCGTCTGTCATGATCAGATGATAAAGGAGGTAGTGGTGGTAGAGGAGACAATGGAGGCAGTGAATGGTGCGATTGCAACCTGTCATCTCTGTCATATGCATCTACAGAATCATCCTGATAATCAGAGTTGTGATCTCTCCAGTATTGTTCTCTTTCCCAGTCATCCAATTGCTCATGCTCCAAAGAAGGGTCATCTTGACTATCTAAAGGAAATTCTTCTTGCATTGTATCGTCTTCATGACCCCAAGAACCCCTGAACGTTTCATCTCGATGGTATGGAGGCAATTCATCAGGGTCATCTCCTAGGTGAATGGGTTTACTCATATTGCCTGTTTCAGGTCTTCCTGCTTCCCTCTCATGGCTACCTCCCCTCCTGACAGGACACCTCTCACGACTACCTGCCCGCCTGCCCAGGCCCCTCTCACGACTACCTGCCCGCCTCATGGGGACTCTCTCCCGGCTACCTGCACGCCTGACAGGGACCCTTTCCCGGCTACCCGCCCTCCGCATAGGTTCTCTTTCCCGGCTACACTCCCGCCTGACTGGGCCTCTCTCCCGGCTTCCTGCTCGTCCCCTGTCCCAGCTGCCTGTCCGTCCAGCTAGTTCTCTGTCTCGGCTAGAGAATACCCTCTCATGGCTATCTGACCGCCCACCCAGGCCCCTCTCTCGGCTGCCTGACCGTCCATCTGGCATCCTCTCTCGGCTGCCTGACCGTCCATCTGGCATCCTCTCCCTGCTGCCTGCTCTCCTGAACATTCCCCTGCCACGGATGGATGCCTGCCTAGCCTGCCCTCTGCCTCTGTATACATATCCTCTGCCACAGCCATCGTCCATCCTGCCCATTCCCCAACCACTGTCCATCCTTCCCATTCCCCGGCCACCATCCATCCTTCCCATGCCCCTGCCACGGCCCATTCCCCAGCCACGGCCATCCCCCTGCCCTCTGCCACGGCCCCTTCCTCTGCTTACTGGTCCCTTGCCTCTATCTTCATGCATAAATGGCCCTTTCCCTCTGCTTTCTGGTCCAGGTAAGCCCTGGGTGCTATCTGAAGCAGTCAACTGGCCATCTGGTGAATCCAAATCCTCATTTCCTGTTACAGGTGTTACAGTACTCTGGTTCTGAGCAGGTGAAGTAGGTGCCTTTGACTCTTCTACTTGCTGGTTAGGATCATGTGAACTCCATGTCCACTTTTTAGGAGGGTCTGAAATAGTTTCTTTGACTTCAGGTTTGGATGGTTCCTGTTGCGTGTCTGTCAAGTCCTCATTTGGCTCAATGGGACCTGCACTCTGTGCATCGGGAGTAGACTGTGTTCTGCTTACAGTCTGCTGATCACTAGCTGTGTCTGTAAAAGGTTCTTTGTTTTCTGACTCCGATTCTGTCTGTGCCTGCTGCTGCTGCTCCTGCTGTCCCAAGTGAGGCCTGGGCCCCATCCACCGTGGGCCACTAGGTCGGGAACTATGTCCATGTGATGCATTTGTCGAAGTATAAAACTGTCCTGCTGGTCCTCGTGGGATAGACCCCCATCTACTTGAAGACTGTCCATCTGTATTCTGTCTGTCAAAACGTGACCTGTATCCTTCTGAGCGCTGAGAGTCAAAACGAGGTCCTCTCTGTCTTGAGCCTTCAAACTTGTCATATCCTCTTCCTCGACATCCATCAAACCTAGAGATGACACAACAGTAATTTTATTCAAATGAACATGTCATATTAAAATCTTATAGATTAATTTTATACAAAATAGACAATTCATGTGCAAAGTCTAGTTGTTTGGATGTTTGGTATTCACAGTTGTACATCACTGGATGGGTTAGGAAGGCCAAAGCATGGCTGGAGCTGAACTCTGCACAGGATGCAAAGAGTTACAAGAAGGGCTTCTATAGTTATGTCAGCCAGAAAAGAAAGGTCAAAGAAAGCGTACCCCTTGGACAAACACAACTGGCAAACTAGTAACAATGGACGAGGAGAAAGCTGAAGTACTCCACAACTTTTTTCGCCTCAGATTTCACTGGCAACACTATACCTCTTGAGTGGATGGACTGCAAGACAGACTAGGGGAGCAAAGTCACTCCCATTATAAGAGAAGATCAGGTTCATGATGACCTGAGGAACCTGAATACATAGAAGTCTATGGGACCTGATGAGATACAAGCTAGAAGCCAGAGGGATTTGACTACTGTAGTTGCCAAGTCACTCTCCATGATATTTGGAAAATTGTAGCAGTCAGGTAAAGTCCCTGGTGACTGGGAAAAGGAAAATATTGCACCCATTTTTAAAAAGGGTAGAAAGAAGACCCTGAGAACTACCAACCTGTCAGTTTCACCTCTGTGCCTGGGAGGATCCTCCTAGAAGCTATGCTGAGGCACATGGAGGACAGGAGGATCATTGGAGACAGCCAGCACAGCTTCACCAAAGGCAAGTCCTGTCTGACCAACCCAGTGGCCTTCTATAATGACTAGGGGATAAAGGAAAGAGCTGTGGATGTCATCTATCTGGACTTCCTTAAGGCCTTTGACGTGGACCCCCCACGATACCCTTCTGTCTAAATTGGAGAGATATGGATTTGATGGGTGGGACTGTTCAGTGGTTGATGGGTGCTGAAGGGATTGAGAGTAGCTCTGCTGAAAAGGACTCGAGAGTGCTGGTGGGTGAAAAGTTGGACATGAACAGAAAATATGTGCTCGCAGCCCAGAAAGCTAACTGTATCCTGTGCCTATTACTGCACATCACTGAGCTCTAAACCAATGCCCATATAAGACATGCACTAGCAAGTAATGAAAACAGTCTGTTCAGAACTGTACATTCAAGAAATCCCCATGACCAGAAACAACACTTTTTAAAAACCCTCAGGAGGTAGAAAATTATTCATTTATAAAAAATTATTTTACACTGCTAGCAATTCACAAATTATTATTCATGAGTGATCACTCTGGAAGTAAGGAGAAGGGAAATAATGATGAAGATAGTATTGTAAAGTCTAGCAGAGTATGCAAGGAGAGAAATGATTGAACAGAACACCACTGTTCTTTGATTCAGGCGGCATCTTGAACTAATGATCAGGCAGAAGAGATGTTGTTTTTGCAAGTTGATATCATGTAAAGTATCAAAGAAAAACATTCCAAAACCAAGATCTTGGATTAAATCATATAGCAGGTACAAAGTCACATAAAAGACACGGAACACTGTATTTTAGAATAGCTTTACGTTAAAGCCTTAGGCTATCCACCTGACAAAATGAAGATTTACATTTTAACAAAACTGTATCTTACCAAAAGATAAAGACAGCACCTCTAAAACCAAGACCATAACAATATAATGCAAAAGAAAAAGTCGCAAAGAATCCTGATGCTAGGATCCTAAGGCTCAAATCTTATTTCCTTTCCTTCTCTCTCTTGCTTATAATTTTCTGAAGGCTGAGTAATGTGACATATGTAGAAAACCACTGATTTGTACTTAAGACAAGCACTGCCTCCCTACCAAACAGCCATTTTGAAGAGTGCACCAAACAGGACAGTAACATAGCTGCAAAACACACTAGAAGTTCAAGCACTGGTGAACAGCTTTGAATTATCGTTTCTTTCTGCAATAAGTGTTGTATTACAAACAAAGAATACTTTTTATCATTTCTAAAAATAAGTAGCATCTAAATTATCAGTAATTAGCTATGTTTGTATATTCAACAGAACATATAACTGAATCCCTTTCACAACACCAGCATTAAAGTGCTACTGTATATAGTAACACCTTAAAAACAATCTTTTGATGTTTTGTGCTTCAGATTTTCCTTAACTATGTTCCAAGTACCACAGATAAAATTATGGGAATATAGATCACTTTTCATGTAGGATCACTCTTTCAAGTGAGAGTTATCACCTTCAAACTAAGGACAGCAAAAACATATGAAATATTTAAAACAGCTTTCCTCTTTTCAAAAAAGGAGTACTGAGTTTCTGGGAATGAAAAGGGTGCAGCATCCCCAAGCACTTTACTAGAAAAAAAGTGCAAACTACTCCAGATAATGCTCAGGTGAAAGACATCTATATATCCCTGCTTTAAAAAGATAGAGAACATGGTGTACATATATTAAAAACAAAACCTCCACCAGATAAATACACACATACTTCGCACAACCTCAGGAAATTTGAGAATAATATATACGTTTAATTTCTTAATACATCACTGAAAGTCTTGTAGCATGGAACAAAAACATCCTTACCTAGGGCCTCTGGGGCCTTCAAAACGTGCTGATCTAGGAGGATCTGGAAGCAATCCACCTGACCTCACTGGTTTATCCTGCACAATAGATGTGTGTGTTGAAGACACTGCAGAAGTGCCTTTCAGTTCCCCACACCCTTGCTCAGATGAAACAGATCCAGTTTGTTTACCAAGATGAACTTGAGACTTCCCATGGTCTGATGAGCCAAAGGATGAACTTGCTTGAGAATGATAATGTGAGTAGACAGTTGAACTACCTATTTTTGATGCATAGGTACCAGGGGTGGGAAGCAGAGCTGGCCTTGGTGTCTCAGCAGATTGACCGCTTTGAGAACTTGATCCTGAAGGGACAGAGGAATTGGACAACTGAGAAACAGAAGAGAGAGGTGGGGGAACCAGTGGAGGTGTAGTTGAAGGTAAAGTTGGAGGCATAATAGGAATGCCACCTTGACCAGTTTGAGAATATGGAATAAATGGAGGTGGCAGGGAAACATTTGCAGGATACTGATTCTTCAGATTTTGGAGTGAGGTCACTTTCTCCTGCAGATGGGACTGAGTGACCTTCATCTGTTCATCCCATGCTTTCCACTGTTTCTCATACTCTTGAAGCTGATCTTTGTGAGGGTAGGTTTGAAGCTGATGCTGCCACTGTTGGTTCATTGATCGTTCCCAATCTTTATGAAGCTGCTGGAATTGTTTTTGCTGTGCCTCATAATGCCGCAGCTGCATGTCCACTGACATTGTCTGCAATAAGAACACAAGAATAGCTTTATAATACCATCTGAGTTACTTTCAGAGCCACATGTTTCAGTATCACTTGTAATATCACAGTTTCAGACTTGGGCAGAAGCTTGAGGAAGAACTACACTGAAACAAAAGCAAACACCAACCGTGATGTCTAAAGTCATTGTGACAAATTATACATTTTATGACTAGAGGACATCCATGCATAAGAGACATTACCAGGACAGCTGAAAAAAGCAATAAGCTGCATTATTATTGAATTCTAACAATGGCTAAAGCCCAAATTAATCTTCATATGTAGACATGGTATGTGGCTATTTCTCAAGGTTTCAGCTTCGGCTATTAACATGCTTAGAGTTGCCTCAGCTGGCAGCAATTAGTTTTCTCTAAGCCTTTGTCAGATCATCTTATTTGCACAACGAAGCTTCTTTCAAAGAGATCTGTCTTTCATTATGTGTAGATAACCTAATATTCATGGCTTGATCTTGCCTGAGATTTTTAAAGTTTACTTGAGGAGATTTTTTTTTTAAAGCAGACAGCTCAAACTACAAATAAATACTCAATGTACAAATTCCACCAACTCAGTAAAAGCTTACTCAACTCTCTAATACAGTAATCGACTTCTGCTTAAAAGCTTAAAGGTTGAAGCGTTGGTCTAATTATCCAAATTTGTTAAGACATTTTATTTCACTGATTATTTGAGTAAAAAACATATGTGAGATAGTGATTTTCTTAATTATTTAACTGCATATTTTTGGCATCTATATTTTTCATTGCACATATTTATTTTTGTACTACTCAATGTTGTAAAAAAGAGCAGCTACCAAACTACTCTTGCAATCATCTGTTTACCTGACCTTTCTGAATTGTTTCTCCAGCAGTAAAATGTTCAAAGCTAAGTAAATTCAATATTGTGTTCATCTTTCCTAATTTATCATCCAGGTATGTCTGAAAAATCTTATGACAAGTGTAAAGTATTGTACTTCTCATCCTACTGAAGCTTCCTTGCCATTCGTCAATTCTTTTCTCCTTTTGAAGTTGAGTGACTTAGGAAAAGGGGATATAAACAACTACCTAAGCAGAAAAAGTAGCTAGACAAATGAGTCAAGCATCACAAATTATTCAACTATTTATTTTTCAGCAGACCATGAGTGCTAGGTCACCCAGGTAGTATATCCCAGTTGATATGTCCTTAGTGTCTCACCTCTAAGTGTGGAGGCTGTTGCATGATCTGTTGATACTGCTGTACTATCTGCTGCAGCTGAGCATGCTTCTGCATTATTCTCTGATACTGAAATCCAACCCGGTGATGAGGGTGCTGTTGCCACTGAGCTGCTGCCACTTGCAATTGCTGCAATCTCAAATCTTCCTCAGGGTCATCAGGAGGTTCAATATTGAGCTAGAGAAAAAGGCAAATACTATAAATAAGAGAAAGTTGCTTCTGTCAGAAGAAAAACACACTTGGCCACTACATAGTTTACAGGAACTTTACCACTGTTCCTTATTTTATCACTCTGTATTTCAGTGTTCTGGCCACCCACAATTGCTGGTATTTTTTCAGCTTCTGGAAGGCTGATTTTTATTTCATCTTTTCCTAATGTGAACAGACTAATCTAAAGGTTAGGCTGACGACAATTAAGTTATTCATACATAGAGAAACTACCTAAAGGAAAGAGATTAATGAAAATCTGTTGCTCACAGCAAAGGTAATGAGAAAACAGTGGTTTTTCATGATGAGGTAAAGTAACTCCACATGCATTATTTTTTCCACTTTGTAGGAACCCACAAACTTTAAGTTAAAGTGGAGCACATACTGCAGGGTAATTTACTAGCCTACAGTAATTTATTCAAATATCAATCATGACCTTCACCCATTATACAGTAACTTTTATAAGCATGCTGACAAAAATACTCTGTGCAAAATTCTTGGCTTTCACACAAAGTATTAACACAGAGAAAGAAGGGGAACCAGAACACACAAATTACTAGAGACAAATTAAGAAACAGTGTCTTAAACATAGCATTCCTCATCTACTGAGTACCTGATTTTGCACTTAGGTATCACAAAGTGTCTCTCATAGACAAAGATGACAATGCTGGGGAAGGTGCGAGGGACTCAAGCTCAGACTTGCTTGGTGCATGTGTGGGTGACTATATAAGTCTATATTTTTATTTTTTAATTGGTAGAGTTTTACCAATTTTTTAAAGATTGCTTTACTATATTTATTTACTATTACAAAGTGTACATGAGAATTTGATGGCATTATTTTACTGAGTTTATGACCCATCTGTGTTAAGAAATGGAGTGGCATCACTTTACAAAGTCTACCTGAGTTTCAGTGGATGTAAGAGAAGGCTCATCTTCTTTGGAAGCTGGAGGCAGGGAATCATTAAGTGGAGGAGGTTCAGACTGCTGATTTGAAACACCTATTTTCCCTTCTTCAGATTTCGCTCTCTGCTCAGATGCATCCTTCAATACTGGACTTTTCATCTGCTGCTGTCCCTGAGCATGGGCTTTTGCCCTTTGCTGCAGGCTGAGCAGGTGCTGCTGGTACCAGTATTGCTGCTGTTCCTATAACAGATGTAAAATTTATAAGACAGTTTTCACAAGAAAAACAAAGGAAAATAATTCATGATAGTCAGTAGAATCATACTATAGAAAAGCTTTTAAAACTGTTCTGAGGAAAAACTCACTTCTTCAGCAACATTATTGCAATGGATATCAGAAGATCAAACCAAAATTCAGATACCACTATGTATGGTATAGAACCCACAGCAGAATTTACTTCTTACCTCTATAAGCTTACTGTTCTATAACTACAGCAAATAATAATAGCAAAAAGCTGGAAGATAGGCGATAATAAGGGAAATTACTACAGACATGTTATAAATACCATATTTATTACTTTTAGTGCTTTTTATATCTAAGATATTTATTATGAGCTTAACTTAGAGAAAATGAAGGGTAAATGGAGAACAAGAATGACTAAGCCACCAGTAAAGAGAAAAAGGAGGAAATGCAGAGAAGAGAAGAATTAACAGAAAACATAGACATCAAGTAGACTGAAAATGACAGCTGAGAAATTGCAGTGGAAATAACTGAATAAAGGCTATGGAAAGGAAAAAGTACAATCAGAACCAGTATATAGTGAGGTTTGTGTGTCATCTGAATTTGCATTAATCCTGATTCATTGGAAAGCTAAGAGATAAATAGATACACTTGCACCCAAAAATTATCCATTTAAGAAATAATTAAGCTTTCAGATTTAAATATTTCAGGGTAGAATTAGAGCACTTGACACAGATGACAGTAGCTTCAAAGGAAAGTAAGCTGCCACCAACATAAAGAAAAAAAGACTACAGATAAGTATCTCAGCACTTAAGTAGTGGTACATCTTAAAGAGATCACAGTAGGAACAGTCCTGTATCTCTTCCAATATGAGAAATATCAGGCATCCAATGACTAGCAGGACACACGGAGTAGGCAGCACTTCACCTGCCACCAAAGTCCCTGCCAAAGACAACTGCAAGGGCTAAAATTTTGTGGATTCATAGTTCCATAAGCCTATAAGAAAAAAAATCTACATACTTTAAAAATAAAAACATCATTTGCAGATAAAGCAGCTCCTGCATTTTAGACGAGTATTGCTATACACTTGATTTTTAAGTTGTTCTCTTAGCCTCTGCTTTTAGTCACTGTCAAAGACAGAATGATAAAATACTGTACTTTTTGGTCTGACCTAGGGCAAGCATTCTTGTGCTCTCATCTCAACTCTACCATCTCTGAGAATCTGTGACTGATCTATATCTTTTATACCTTCTGTTATTCCCTTCTACTGAAACATGCACAGTTAAGAAAATACACCTATATAAAGGCCAGTCAGAAATAAAAAAGAATCCAAAAGATGCAGGTATTTTAAAATGTGTGACAACAAAGCGGTAGCAGTTGTCTGATATTTCTCAAAACTGAAGCATTCTGCCCATCTTATAACAGGTTTAAAAGAAGTGCAACCTTTCTCTAAAATCCTAACTCGAGCTCAAATCAGGCATGATGTTCTCTATTGCTAGCAAACACAAATATGGAGCTGTTTTTTTTTTTTTTTTAATTACTTCTGTAAAACTGTAACTTGGAAATGAGGTCAATGAAAGGAAAGTCTATGCTCCACAGACTTTAAGTTGATCCTGAAATTACTCCTGCCAAGAATCTTTTCAAAAAGAATATGACTCAGGAAAGCTGTCATGGCTTTGGGTGGAAGATGTGCATTCACACTCCAGCATGGACTCTCTCAGAAACCTTCAAAAACATGCTGAAATAAGTGCAACTTACAACGCGAGGAAGGAGTATACTTTCCCAGCTATATAAAAGCTGATTCAATTACCCATCTCAAAGGGTACTAAAAGGTATAAAGTGATTTTTCCATCGTGGTGATAGATGCTATATGTGGTGAGCACATGTCCTACTGCTGCAAAATTGTCTCCACAGATCCATTTTGTTTCCTTTTCATTCTACCAACTCAACAAAAAGCTAAAATTCGTAATATGACCAGGTGTACCCACAAAGAGCTATGATAATGTTATTAGCTATTTTTTACAGTAGGTGATGTCAGCGACACACGTATTACAGATTCTATCTGAAAAGCACAAGAAAAGTGAAAAAGAAGATTTTGAAAGCTTAGTCTGAGCAAAACAAAAGTGCTGATGTAGGAAATTTTGATTATGAAGAGTTCAGTTATTTGAGTGCCTACCTCCTCACAATGATTGCCATTCTTCAAGTCCAGTTATAATCCTTAAGCCCATGGAAAACATCAGCATCAACATACACCTTTTTCCATCACTGGCTGACCAAGAGACTAGGTCTGTTGCATTTTACAGGAACACTGAAACCAGCACTATCAGCTCATGAGGACAGGACACACCACCAAAAATATCAATGCAAAGCCCACACCAAAAGACTACTCCAAAATTAACTTAGCTGACCCTAGGCCACAACTTAACACCTATTCTGGGGAACACTTAGTCCTTTTCTGTTATAGATAGCAAAAGAATGGTTTAGTGCCCTTTATAAAACTAAAGGGGCTGTTTAAAGAGTGCACCAGTCTGCTGAATGCTGATCTGGTAAAGCTACGGTAGCTTTAACAGATGTAGAGAAATGCATATTTATGGGTACAGATGCACCCACATGTTTTTTGTGTACTACTGCGATGCACTAGGAAGAGCACTGTCGGCAGGCTGAGGGAGGTGATCCAGCCCCGCTACTCAGCACTAGTGAGGCCACATCTGGATTTCCTGTGTCTGGGCTACTACCACAGGAGAGCCATGGAGCTCCTGGAGTGAGCCCAGCAGAGGGCAACAAAGATGATTAAGGGACTGGAGCATCTCTCTTACAAGGAAAGGCTAAGGGAGCTGGGCCTGTTCAGCCTTGAGAAGAGACAAGTGAAAGGGGACCTCACCCATTTCTACAAGTATCTGAAGGGAGGGTGTCAAGAGGAAGGATCCAGGCTCTTCTCGGTGGTGCCAAGCAACAGAACAAGAGGCAATGGGCAGAAACTGACACACAGAAGTTTCATCTGAACATGAACAAGAACTTCTTTACTTTGAGGGTGACCATGCACCGGAACAGATTGGCCAGAGAGGTTGTGGAGTGTCTCTCCCCGGAGATATTCAAGAACCATCTGGACACAATCCTGTGCCATGTGCTCTATGACCCTGCTTGAGCTGGGAGGTTGGACCAGATGACCCATTGTGGTCACCTTCCTTACCCAGTCTATGATACTGTAAATAAACAGCAGAATACAGTACCAATTATCAAATGGGGCATTAATGAAATATCACAGGTACTTTAACTGGACTTGACAAAAGATGTATCTGATTGTAGAGAAACACAAGAATCCAGCCATTCAATCCAACTACACAACCATGCAAAAAACTACGCTAAACTCACAATATTGTCGAGGAAAAGAGCAGTATCTTAGACAGGGGAGGAAAATAGTAAAACACTACCTCATGGCAAATTGCATAACATTTTTTCAGTTAAGAGAAAAACACTGTTACTGCGGGATGAGAACAGAAGGAACTGCTTTTAATTGCCAGTTTAAACAAAGGCCTAATAGGATATTATAAATGACAAATTACACTATTTCTCTACTTGGCTTTTAAGGTTATCAACAAGAAAGCATCACTATGCTTTGCTTTTTCCTATTCCTGTTGTGTAAGGACTTGTTACTCATTTTATCATTAAGATGACAGCAAAATCCTATCTATGTTACAATAAATTTGTGACCAGAAAAGTACCATATTCCTTTTGAATGAACTGAATTGTGCGTGAGAGCAAACAAACTACTCAAGATAGAAGCTCTTTGTACACTCATATACCAGACAATGTAAACTTCAGGAGTGTTCTGCTGCTTCTGTGTGCATCACAACAATGCATTACTTGCAATTCTTCTGGAGAGTGTTTACTGTTTTATCACTGAGCTCCATAATGTGAGAAGTCAGCAAGCTGCCTCAATACCAAATTAACACCACTTCCTACACCTGAATTTTCAAGGTTCTGGTTTTGTCATTAAAAAATTTAGTAAGTCTCATTGTTATCACTGTAAAAGATTAACTAGTACTGTCCAGAACCTTCGTAAAATTAAGTGAAATGAACTCAAAGCACAATGTTGCTAGTCAGTAATTAGTTATATGGTACAAATGTAAAAATACAATTAAAAAGGTATCCCAGTAACTAACAAAAAGTTTCAGTGAGTTCAATTTGATATGATATGATTTTTGCAGAGTTAGCTTCAAATCAGAATCCTAAGATCAATTTCCCCAAATTAGATGTCTTTTAAACTTAAATAAAATAATTGTAAAGTATGCACTTCAGCTTTGTTCTTGCAGCTGGATCTCTGCAAGACAACTCTAAAACCATGCAAAAGCCTCAGTGATCAACCTGACCCATGTAGATAGCTGAGGGACTCAACATGAGTGTCTCACTGTGCATGCTTAACCTTAAGCCACTGGATTGTCCCTGACAACGCAGATGAACGGTCCCATCAAGCTCGCTGGAACTGTTCTCATTTAGGAAGTGAAGCACGCAAACATTTTGCAGGCATGTTGGCCCTAACGTATGCATAAAAAGCACACAGCATTAATAGTTTGCACCCCATAAGCATTTCAGAACATTCCCTCCAATGCCCTATACAATTTCATACTAGAATATCAAGTATGTGTAGCACAAAATGTGAATCTAAGTAGATGGCAACTATGTACTGCAACAGAAACACTTTTGCAACTTCAACTATGTGTGGTAGGATTAATATAGTCACAATTCTACACTGATTAGGCAAACAACTGAAACACTATACCTTAAGGAAACTACATGAAGAAATCACTGAAGACAAGTGACACTCATCCTGCAACGTGCAACAAGCAAACAGACTGCTGTTCTCTCAACAGGCCAGAGAAGTCAACAGGGGTTACGTGGAGGTCGCTCACATGCTATACTTTGGAATACAATTCTCCAAGACTAACACACCCCCCTAAATTCAGCCAGGATTTACACTTTCGCTGAAACAACTCAACTGCTCTTGAAAAATGACAATTTGTTACATCCCAGCCACCATCACTGGATAAAGAAGCACTTACGGAGCTTCCCCTGAGCCGTGCCATTCCCAGACTCCCACGGGTTGCGTCCAAACCCTTTAAATGTTATGCGAATACAGTGTGTTTATTAACCGCCCTTACTCGGAGACCTTTGCAAACGCCCCGTACCCGTTCATCGCCGCCGCTGCCGCCCGGGCCGCCTTACCTGGGGGGTCATGGTGGAGGGGTCCGGCTGCTCCGTGCCACCGCCTTCCTTGGCGGCACCCTGCGCGGCCTCCGGCGGGGCAACGGCGGGAGGGGGCAAGGATGGCTGAGGCGGTGGGAAATGCGCCTGCGAGGGCTTGGCCGGGGGAGGGATGGAGGGGGCCAGGGCGGGCTGCGCGGGCTGGGAAGGAGAGGTCTGGGAGGAGAGCAGGTAGGGCTGGGGATGTGCCATGTATCCCTGGGCGGGAGGCGGCAGGTAGGGCTGTGAGGCGGTGGCCGGCGGGGGCTCCAGGTAGGAGGGCGGCGGCTCAGAGAAGGAGGGGGGCGGCTGGCAGGGCTGCGCCCGGGGCAGGTAGGGCTGAAGCGGCGGGGACTGGGCCGGGGGCGGCTGGGCGGGGGGTAGGTAGGGCTCGGCCTGGGGGGGCGGCAGGTAGGGCTGGGCGGGGGGCAGGTAGGGCTGAGCGGCGGGCTGCGGGGACTGCGGCGGCGAGGACAGCTCCATGTCCATGGGCACCGGCTCGGCGGGCACCGGCTCGCCCCAGTCGCCGTGCCCGCCCGGCGGCTCCTGCCCATCGCGGTCCCGGGCGGCGGCGGGCGGCTTGCGGGGCGGCGGCTCGCGGTGGGCGAACTGCTTCTGGTAGCTGCGGACGGGCGGCGGCCCCGGCGGCACCGGCGGCTGCTGCTGCTGCCAGTCGGTGAAGGAGCCGGGCAGCGGCGGCGGCGGCAGCCCCGGCGGGGGCGGCCCCGGCGGCGGCGGCGGGCCCAGCAGCACGGACTGCAGCTGCTTCTGGTGCATCTGCTGGAGCTGCTGCAGCTGGGCCAGGTGCTGTTCCTGCAGGCTCAAAAACCCCGAGGAACCGGCGGGCGGCGGCGCGGCGGCGGGGGGCGCGGGGCCCGGCGGTGGGTAGCTGGGCAGCGGCATCGGCGGCACGGCGGGAGGCGGCACGCTGGGGGGCGGGATGGGCAGCGGCGGGGGCGGGATGGAGGTGGGGGGCGGCGGGTAGTGCCCGGCCGCCCCGTACAAGCCCCAGGCCGGGTACATGGCGGAGCGCGCAGCAGGCACAGGCCGCGGCGGCGGCGGCGGGCGGCGCACGGCGCCTGCGCGGAAAGGCCCCGCCCCGCCGAGCAGTCGAGCGCGAACGCGGGGCTAGAGCGCTCAGAGGCGCCCCTTGGTTGGGGGGGTGGCGGCACAGCGCCCCCTCGCGGGCACGGCCGCCGGCCCAGGGACGGGTCGGGGGGACAGCGCGGGAGGACAGCGCGGGGGAGCCGCCGGGGCTCCGTTTTGTGTCGAGGTGCCGGCAGGTGCCGCGCAGGCAAGGCTGTGGATGGCTGTCCCGGCACTTCCGCGAGCCCTGATATCCCTGGGGCGCCGGTGCCCTCGGTTCCCTGGGGCGGCCGTGTTCTCTGCCCGCCCGCTGTGCCACGGTGTCGCCGTGCCGCTGCGGTCCCGCCACAGCCGGGTCCAATGACCGGGGGCTCCGTGGCAGAGCTGGTGAACCGTAGCGATTGAAGGGTGGCATGAGCGCGGCCACACGTCCCCCCGAGCCGGACCCCGGGAACGGCGCACGAAGGGAAAGAGGTCCTGCAGCATAGGGAAGGGCAGCGCGGAGCCCCTCGAGGGGACGGGGCTCTGCGAGGTGATCCAGCCCCGATGATCCATCTCCAGAGTGCCATGAACGATCCTGTTTCCAGCGAATATGGTGGCGATAAACCTGATACACGAACACGAGAACGGAGCAGTGGATGCATGAAAGTGCCTCATCCATTACAGAAACGACTGCACTGAGATGCAGGAAAGAATCTTTGTTTGTTTGTTTCTCCCTTCCCACACTGAAGCATGAATTAAATATACAAATATCTTCTGTATCCCATTAGTAATGATTTATGCCAAGTGCTGAACTGCACTGAAAGACATGAGGGCTTGTGTGTCTGAATTCTAGTAGCTGGGCAGCGCAGCCTCCTGGCTGTGGGTCAGCAGGGCACCAGCACTGTATGTGCCACTCCTTGCTCTCCTTCCCAAGCACAGAAAACATGAGCAATTTTTGTCATGTTCAATCTCTAGTTCATGACTGGCAAATCAAGGATCCCTGGCCAGTGCAAAAAGGCACATGTTGGAGGAAAAGTCCTAAGACTTTTCAGTCAGGAGAAAAATCAGGAAAACCAGATTGTTAGGTAGAGGAAAAGCTTTGTCCTCTCTGGTAGAAAAGCTGGACTTTGTGTTCATTTGCTGTTAAGTTCCAGGGAATCCATAGACGTGATACATTAATACCATTAATCTACAAGAAAAGCTTTCACTGTGAACTCAAGCTATGAGATGCAAATTTCTAAGAAAACTATTTTAATACACATACAACTGTCTTTTCTATTCTTTAGTATCCTTTTCATCTAGAGGCGATTATTGATCCTTTTACATTTAGGATGATCTAGATTTCTCCTGCAGTGAATATGACTTCCAGATAGCATTTGTACTTTTAGCTCCTATTTCCTCTTCACGGTGCAGATACTTAGCATTTATATCCCTTAGCTCTATGGGCCAGTTTACTCACTAAGCTTTCGAAAGTCTTCTTCAAAATAGGGAATTCTTCCCGAAATAGGGAATTCCTATTGCAAACATCCTGTAATTTAGCCTCCTGATCTATTCACTCAGAGTGAATTCTCTTGTGATCAGTTTACTCACAGTTATTTCCTGCAGGCAGGTCTCTCCCAGTATTCTTGCTCTTTGTTGTGGTTACTCAATATTGTCAAGAGACTTGTTGCTTTGCTTCTGAATACATGTACTTAACCACTTTCAGGGACAACTGTTTTCCAGCCTACATTGAGGAGGGAAAACTGTAACTTTCAAATAACTTGATGCTTTTTCAGTACTCACTTCTAGTTTGGACAGCAGTAGAGTTGACTTCCACCAAACAAGACACAGTGGCTTTACCCAGTGTTACCTTGCCCTAAAGCAACCCTGCTAAGTTCACATTATGCCCTCTTATTCTTTTATTCAGAATATTTTATTTTTATTCTTTTATTCTATTCAGCCTGTAACATTAGTGGCTGTCATCATGTTGGTTTTAGTTCTTTTTTTTAAGCTCATGTTCTTTCTGCTTCTAAATGCTACTATGCCGTCTCTCAATTATCCCTCAATCAACCTGTGTCACACCTTGGATTAACAGCTTAAATTTCACTTCATCTAGTGGTAAGGCTGCAGTAATCTTAGGCCTTCTGGTAGCTCCAGAAAGGAGTAGAAATTATTTTCTCCCATTCTTTGTATAAATTCAAATTCTTTACATGGCTGCCCTGGTTGTTCTCTATCTTCTTAAGCTGTGGGAACTGGCTACAGCAAGAGACAGGATGTTAGTGGGGAGGCTGGATTCTCTAATTACTGAAAAACACTGCAAGCATCTTTTGATATTTAACTCCTGAGCAGGTTTAAACCAACTACCATAGTAGGGTCAGGAAGGAATTTCTCCTCTGGTTTGGACTGGCAGAGTTCTGCATTTGTGGGAATATCAAAGTATTCTAGCTCATCAAACTCGATTTTCTGTGACAAGGATCTTTCCTCCTTTGATATGCTGTAAGTTGGATCTGAGGTTGGGATGCCATTATGTGCATGGAATAAATATTTTCCTCTGAACCAAGTGTTTGGTACACAGGTTCCCTGGCACTGCAGGAGAAGCAGTTGATCATTCAAGTGGTCCTTTCCTATCCTGTTTATCTTCTGACAAGGTTCTTTGAGCTAATATTTAAGTTTTTCATCTTGCCAATTATACTCAGTTAAAAAAAATTTCCTGATGGGTTTGTTCACTGCCAATACTTTCTCCGTGCTGCTCAACCTCCAAACCTTTTAACACATCTTTAGCAATTGACTTATGTGTATTCCAGATTCCTCCTCCTTTTACTAAAAGACAGAGTAGAAGGAATAAAGGACTTCAGTAAATGGACACATTTGCTTTGATTCCTACCCACAGCTACATACATGTATTTTCATGAAAATCCCTCCAATAGGCATTATGCTGCCAGGTACACGTTCCCCAAATTCATCATTCCCCAAATGCTGTACTTTTGACCTCTTATCTGGTGCCAGAAAGATTTTTATCAAATACTACCATATATGTTAATTTCTTTCTTCTCCAGTCTCCTTCCATTTAGGTTAATTCAAGCAAAGTTATTTGCACTGGAACAATTTTAGTTAACTCTTTACTTGAAGAATTCTTGCAAAACTAGAATTATTCTGAAATCCAAGTTAGAGAGATCTAATCCTACAACTATTTCTCAGTCCTCATTTGACGTAACATGGGCTTCAAATGTTCAGTACTTAAAGAAATGTAACTTGGACTGAGAGAAGAAAACTAACGATATTATTTTTGAAATGCACATATTATACACCGAGTGTGAAATTTCAGGGTTGTTGGCTACTCTCTTCCTGGGTGGAGGCTGAGAAAATAAACTTCAACTGTGATAGCCTGGAAGGGTCTAAGTTTTGAAAGTGTCGGTATGCCCACCTGGATACCACCTCCTTTCAGGTAGTTATAGAGAGTGATAACATCTCCCCTGAGCCTCCTTTTCCTCAGACTAAACAACCAAAGCTCCCTCAGCTGCTCCTCATAAGTCTCGTGCTTCAGACCCTTCACCAACTCTGTTGCCCTTCTCTGGACACACTCCAGCACCTCAATGTCTTCTTGCAGTGAGGGGCCTAAAACCGAACACAGGACTCGAGGTGCAGCCTCGCCAGTGCCGAGTACAGAGGCAGGATCTCTTCCCTAAGCCTGCTGACCACACTATTTCTGATACAGGCAAGGATGCTATTGGCCTTCTTGGCCACCTCTGCAGCCCAATCAGTGTAAGGCAATACAGGATAAAAGCTCTAACAAAGTTTGGAAATTTTCTTAATTTTACCAAGAATATAAATTTTCAGTCTTCTCTTGTATTTTGGCCAGGAAGCACACTTTGGCATGTTGGCCCCTGCTGGCCCTGTCCTCACCACAGAGCAGAGATCATAAGAGCAAATTATATTGCTAAGAACTAAGGAGTAATGGAGAAATGAGAGTTATAGCTTTGAAATACTTTCCCCCCTGCATTTCTCCTTGTGGCTTAACCATTGCTTTCCATCCCTTCTCTGACCACTTCCTTCCCTGCAGTAAATGCTAAAGGTCTCTGGGAGACCATCTGCAACCATTGCTCTTATTCTCCGACACTGACTCTGCTCCCAGCTCACATTAACACCTTTCCCCATTTGACACCTTCCTCCTCTTCCCTGATACCTAATGGAAGTGATAAGAGTTTGAGGTGCATAGGTCCCAAGCAAACAAGAGGGAGAGATCCGTTCCAACCCAACCCTACCCTGTCCCCACCACTCTAAATGTAAGCAAAAGGACCAGACTGCCAGCCAACCCACTACTGACAGGACAATCTGAGCAGGACATTTAACCAAACATCATTCATTGTACAGTTGAATAAAAGCCCATCAATTCCCAGATCATCAATTCCCAAAATCTTCTAGACTGCTGTTCCAGAGAAGGCCCACCAACTGGTGCAGAGCTGATGTCTTTTCTCCAGAACGCAGGTGCTTATTTGTTTGAGGAAACAGGTGTGAGGGAGCTTTCCAGAGAAACATCTGTTCCAATGCAGGTGCATCAATAAGAAACTTTTAAAATTTCTGTGGTTTCATTCTCAGCCAGAGTTGCATCACCAGTATTTAATTCAGAATGCTGAAATTACTTTTTCCAATGATCACAATGAAGACAGAGTTAGGCATGTTCTGGGCACTGCCACCCTCTGTTTCCCATACACTTCTCCCAGCTACAGGCAATCAGACCAAGTCAAAACAAGGATGAATAAAACCAGACTCTTCAAAATAGCTTTTTCATAGAAAATCAAGGCTAAGAAGTCAGTTCAGTGTCACCCATGGTCCTGTGAGTAAAAGGAAAGCAGGAGGGTTGGAATCAGAAGGACCCTTATTCTGGCTCAGAGTCCTGGCATCAATGGCTTGGCTGGACAGGTTAGAATCGAGGAGCTCCATAATCATCCGGCATTCTCTCAATATTGTACCTGAGAAAGAAGAAAAACTTATGAAGATGACCTACTCCACACTGCTCTCCTCCCCACTGTGGTGGAACATCTACCCCCTCCTCCTCCTTGGGGCTGCTGCATGATTTCAAGATTCCTGATAGGCCTTGGTCTTTGTGTAATAAGTTGAGTGGTAAAGCATCCCTTGAACATACCAGGAAGCCTTGCATGGCTAAGATGGAACAGCACTGACTGAACCAGGAACTCCTGTTGCCTAGCTAAGGTGAAGGATGAGAGTGCAACTAAGCAGTCATCCCATGCCCCATCTGAATTGTGGCCTGAGTGGAATGGTACCATTGTTACTGGAGTTTTGGAAACTCTAGTAATTACCAATCTGGATTGTGGCCTAGATGTGCGATTTATGGACGACTAAAACCAATCACCTTGTGACTCTATGAACAGTGGTCTTAAGTGAGGCCCTTTGAGCTCTCCTGGGCTGCAGAGCGCTGTACCAGCACCTCCCTCTGAGCGGGACACCTCTCAGAGCTCATGAACTCTCACTGCATACTTGAAGGACTGTAGCTTAGCCCTTGCCTGTTGAAAAATGCAGAGGCATTCAATGTATTTCACTGAACCTGAAGGGAATTTTTGCCAGGTTACCTTTACACATTTAGATACATCCATCTCTGTTTCATGTGCACACATGTGAATTGGCTGAAATACTCTTTACCAAGTGTAGTATGAATGTTGTTTCCTGCATCTATAATTAAGTCACTGTTATAATTGTAGTAAATCCTATTGAATCACTTTATAAATGTTAAGTTAGTCATGATTAAGTTAGTCATGATTAAGTGCTGCTAAAATCTAATTTAGGCAGAAACTGTTGATCAAATCTGGGATTAAGTTTGGATCCAGCCACACCTGGACTCCATCAGGAGTTTAAAAAGTAAGGGAGTCCATTCTGAGCCTTGTGACCAGATAGAAGGATTTTATATTGAATTTTTAGGCATAAACCATTGACCAAGCCTGGAGCTAGGACTGGATTCAGCCACACCTGGACTCCGTCAGGAGTTTAGAAAGCAAGGAGATCCTTTCTGAACGTTGTGACTCAATAGGAGGGTCTTCCTTACACTTTGCACTCCCAGTCTCCATGCAAGTCATCCTAAATTGATTCTAAGATGATTTTCCTTTGCATTTTTCATCCATGTAGTAAGAGAGTGAACCTTGACATCGAACTCCATTAAGTTGCACTTCTGCAAATTTATATTAAGATTTGCTTTTGCTAATATCTTTAATGGTGATTGTTGCAGTGGCCTAAACCACTCATTCACAACACCTGCAGCAACAGGCTTACAGACAGACTGAACAGCAAGAAGCTTTGCTGCATTTTTATCTGCAGCTCAGATTCCCAGAAAAATATTAGTTCTGAAAGTAAAAAGTCTTCATAACATTGCTGTTATTCTTCACCCTAAACTCAGAAATCAGGCATCTCAGAAACTCACCATCTCCAAAGAAGGGGAAAAAAAAAGGTGGTCCTATAAGACTTAGGATTTAAGAGCAGACCACCACAGAGAATAAAACTTTTGACCTTCAACTTATAATTCACAGAATCACAAAATCATTTAGGTTAGAAAAAACCTCCAAGATCGCCAAGTCCAACTTCTGACCAAACACCACCTTGTCAGCTAGACTATGGCACTAAGTGCCACGTCCAGGCATTTCTTGAACACCTCCAGGGATGGTGACTCCACTACCCTGCTGGGCATCCCGTTCCAAAAGTTCATGGCCACAGTGAATAAGACGCAAAGATATTTTGAGAGAAAAATTTTCTGAGCCACATTCTAATTATAGATCACTTAAGACTTTACATATTTCTAGCAATCAGTCTCCTCATTTCCAACATGCTGCACCAGTATCCTTCTCAGTTGTTTAGTTTTTAGCTAAGAAGCAAATTCACTCTCTTAGCTGAGGATATGCAAAGCTACCAAATGGAATATGGAACAAGAATGTTCTTTTCCTCAAGGACCTGTAGAACACGTTTGCCTGGTAGTCCTGCTGCTGCTGGTAAGCAAAACTGATCTATGGAAACACTGGCCTCAAGGAAAGTAGCTCTCCTGGTAAAGACAAGTGAACAAGTAGACTGCAATAAAAGTGGGTCTGTGGCCAATCTTTTCCCAGCAGTAGCTGTATTTCAACTTCTGTGCAAACACCAGGCCCTTTACTGCAGCCTGCACTACAGACAGTGCAGAAGAGAAGTACATGGTGACAGAGTCCCTATCAGACAAGGATTATACTGGGCAGAGTTTCTCTCTGTCAGGGGGCCCTTACCTGTGCCTGGAAATATACATTATAGGCACTCCAGGGATTTTTCGTATTCTCCGCTTGAGCTCTTTATCTACGGTGGCCACAATGTAACATTTGTGCTGGAAAAAAAGAAGGCAGGTCAGATTTAACACCAGCGAACCCACAGAAAGGAGACATAACTGATCAAACATTTCTATTCAGTGAGCTCGTTGAACACAAGAAGGCTAAGAGTCCTTAGCAAGGCATTATTAGGACTTGTACAGAATTCCACAGTAACATCCTTCTGCTCATCAAAATAGACTCTGAAATTTCTGAAAGTCTGTCCAGCCTTCCAAGCTGACAGCTTTCCCATCCTCAGTGCTTCTTGATGCTGTTCTATGCAACAAGAACACCCAGGGAAGACAAAACCTTATGTCAAATAAACTTGTTGTAGACACTGAAACTGCCCCTTAGTGCAATTTTTTAGTTACTTTGTGGGAAATTTAAGTCATTAGTAGTTAGGAGGGCTCAGGAATTTTTAGTATGTTAGCACAGTACAGAAAATGTCAGAGAGGGAAATACCTGAGTGACCCTCTGTACCAAGCAGTCATCTGCATAGGTTCCTTTGTGCATACACGGCAAGCGTTCAAACCGAGGGTCCTTGGCAATTCTGTGGGGACATATAAGGGAGCATCACAGTAATCACACCAGAGAGTACAGTAACACAGTTTGGAGGAATAAGAAAACAGCCCTTTCTGTGGCATACAGAACATTGTTCTCAAAACAAGGGCTGAAGGGATGGAGTAAATGGTACATAAAAGTCAAATGAAATGAGAACCAAAAAAGAACGCAGTTTGTCTAATTATTATAGGTTAAATACTTCTTAGTACTGGTTAGCTGGATTCAAATTCTGTATAATGTCAGGCCATTGCCAAACAAAGTAATTTGAAATAAGTTATCCGTGGGAAGAACTAGAACTTCCAGTATGTGATCGTTTGTACCATGCATTTAGGGACATTGCACCTTCTCTCTGAAGGGCACCATCGAAGCTGCTTAGGGGATGTACTCGGATAGTTTACAACACACCAGGCCAAAACAAAAAGGAAAGAACAATACATCTGAGTGGAGGACATGAACTACACTGGACTAGTGTTGTATAGATCACACAATAACCTATCTCTAGATTATCAGTACATGGTACCTGCTCATACAGGAGTAATATGAAGTATGAGTAAAAAGTTCTATAAGACTCATGTCACTTCTTTATTTGTTTTTAGAAATTCTAAAATGTAAAAAAAATATATATATATTTTGAGAAACAGGAAAAAGGCTTACTTTGAAAGTGTTAGGAGGATAAAAGATTACAGATTGATACTGTGACCTCATACATAGTATTTTGTTTTAAAAACTAAAAAAATCTAAAACTCGAGACATTGTACTCATCTTGTACAGCCAGAGAAATAAAACCAAGTTCAGGACTCTGCAACAACCTAATCACCCTCTGGTGCAGGAGCACCAGTCATGGCAAAAGAGAAGAACACCCTGCACCTACCTTAACGCCACACGGTACTTCTGTCCTAACTTCTCGATTTCACCCATTACACAATCTGTGATGCATGGAATACCTAATGCAAAAAAAGCCCGTATTAATACAAAGAAAAATTTGTTCACAGACCTCTAATTGCCCACATGTCCAGGAACTATCATGGAACTCTAAAAAATACTACTTACAGCAAGAACTGATAAGGTTGCAAAGTGATGAAACGTAGAGCTACTGAGTTTGACCATGCTATGGTAATTTTAGATATTTAAGTACTCATGCTCTACCTTTGTTGAGACTAGCATTAAGACCACTGTTTGACTGAAACCAGAGACAGTTCCAGGGTTGCCGCAGCCATGAACAACGAGCTCCAAGATTACGGCACATATCCTTTTTTCAAGATTTCTGTTATTTTCAGCCAGTGGCATGAGGCTGACAAAGCACATTCCAAGCACACTGTGGCACTGCTTGGTCAGAAGCAGCTGCGAGTGGTGCAGACACTCACACTTGGCATAGAGACAGTCCATCATTGACTGCACTAGATCCAGCTTGGCCTTGATGGAGAAGTTGATGAAGTTAGTGTCAACCAGGATGTGGTAAGGGGGGCCCAGCTGTGTATTATACTGGAAGAACAAGCAAGAGGGATGCTGGGGGCTGCCAAGAAGACAAAAAATTCAAATCAGTTAAATGCATTTAACAACATGTCCAATCCTACAACTTGCACAGAATGAAGGAGGAGTAATGAGCAGGAAGACTCCTGCTGCCTCCCAAGCCACAGTCCCTTGGTTTGGCACACCATGTCCTTCTCTGACAATTTTGCTCAGAAACATCCTCGGTTACAGCCTGTAGCGTGGCCGGACCTTGCTCCCTTCTTCTCTCCCTCCATCCCTCTCTCCCCAAAGAGTCGGCAGTACTTACACCTCCCGCTCTTTGATGGCGCTCGGGTCCTCTTTCTTCTTCACGGGGGCTTTCGCCCGGTCCTTCTCTTTACTGCAAAGAAACACAGGCACTCCGTGGGGACGAGTGACAGGGAAGGGTGGCCAGCGGTGGAGAAGCCTGGGCCAGGATCCTCCACTCCTGCCTCTCCCGAGCGGGACACGAGGACGCTGCAGGGCCCCTCCTGGGAGGGCAGCCACACTCACATGCGCTCATCCCGGAGGCTGATCATGCGCTTCATCACCGCGTACTTCCGCGCCTTCTTCTGCTTCCCCTGCAGGGAGACAGAGAGCCGCGATGAGCCGAGGAGAGACCCGACCCCAGCCTGCCCCCTGCCCCCCCGGCCCGCTGCCGGCTCACCATGCTGATCCCGCTGATCCCGCTGATCCTGCCGGTCCTGCCTCCGCCGCCGGTGCCCCCGGTGCGTCACTGGGCCCCGCCCCGGGAGCGCGTCACCTCCGGCTGCCAGCGCCGGGCAGCGGCCGCGCGGGGCTGCGGGACCGACGTCGCGGCCGCCGCCGGAGCCCACGGTAACGGCGGGAGCGGGCCGGGGAGCGGGGCTCCCGGGGCGAGGGGGCTGCAGCCCAGCCGGGCCGCCCCAACGCGACGGGCTTCCCCCGGGTGGCGGCGGCCCCGGAGCGCCCGCGGGAGGCCTGATACAGCGGCTGGGGTCGCTCGGGGCTCCCGGCGGGAGGGAAGGGCCGGCTCTGCCTGCCCCGCGGCGGCCTCAGCTTTTCGTTTCGGTGTAGCCTCGCCCCTTGCGCGGCGCTGCGGGTGTATCGGTGGGTGTATCGTCGGGTAGGGTGGGGGGACCGGCACCTATGGGAAGGCCGTGGGCTTTGGTGGCCCCGCCGAGCCCACCTTGTACACCGGTCGCCCTCCTTTCCCCATTGTCTCTGTTCAGCAGAGCTAGGAGGTTACTGAGGTCTTCAGTCCACTCACTGAGCTTGCTGGACTGGATTTTTTTTAAGAATTAAATGCTGGTTTTGCCATACTCTAGCTCATGGACTTCTTAATGAAAAGCAGTGGATTGTCATTATCTTTAGATCTTATCTACATTTGCGAGTAGAAATCTTAGCAAATAAGCATAATTTCAGCTGTACTTTATTCAGCTATAATGTAGTCTGACCCAAAACGTCTTTTCTGCACATGAAAGGAAATGTTCTCCAAGTTCTTGGACTGGTCCGGGGCACCTGATTTCTCATGCCCCGTGCGGGGAAGGGAGAGAGAAAGGCCTTTCTCATTAAAGCTTCTGAGATTAGTGAGATCTTGCAGCTTTTAGTATCTTCCAAATACAACCGGGTTTATCTTGTGCTGGTCAGAAAAACAGCCAATGAGGTACCAACACCGGAGTGTTTTCCTAAAGCGGTGACCTGTATAGAACTGTGGCTGAGGCTCTGACAATGAGGAAGAAAGTGAGACTGAAAGAAGAACTGTGTTTGTTAGGGAAGCCATAGCTGAGCTTTCTGCATGGGTGATCATAACCGGCTTAATTGTTGGTTGAGGAGCTCCCATGATACTGCTTAAGTGACCCTGAGTGGTTTGGGAAAGGAAATAATTGAGAAGGAAGGGGGTGATCTGCTTTCCCCACTAATGTGTAGGGTTGGGGGTGGATGAATGTTGTTCTGGCTTGGAAAGCAGATCTGGTACAAGATGAGACTGGACTAAAAGTTGCCATCTGGCTGGCTTACTGCATTTGAGGAGGACAGAAGGAGCTGACAGTGCTGGTGGTGGTTCATTTGCAGTGAAAAGTCCTTAGACTTAAGCAGTTGGCAGAAGTCTTTTTTTTGTTTTGTTTTGTGGTTTGGGTTTTTTTTGTTTGTTTGTTTGTTTTCTTTTTGCCACTGTTTTTTTAGCTTGTATGTAAATGAAATGACAAATTTCAGCCTTGATGAGAGAATGAGTGTTTTTTGTAGACACTGGCCATTGATGTGGCTTTTGTCCTTGATAGCTGATACTGGATCCTGCCTAGTACCTTTTGCGCTGACTTTTCAGTTTTCCTTGAATGTATTTTAAACTTAAGGTCTCATGGGCATTCTTGTTTGTTGGCTCGTGCATGCTTTACTTATTGTGAGAAAATACTGTGCCTTTCACTAGAGAATAGTCATCTTGTGTGTGGCATGAGATGGACATGCCACTGGTAGTGGACATTTGTGCACATGGATTGAGAGGACAGTCTGCACAGAGATAAATGGTTCTCTTATCTTGGTTGGATGAAGTAGTATCAACCTGCAAAAGGGGCTTTTTTAAAACAAAATTAAAAATGTGTTGTTAAGAGAGGAAAGGCAGTTAAACGCATCAGTGCACCAAATAAAACCAAGAGGCATAACAGATTTCCTAGAATCTCAATACATCAGTTTCTTATAGCGTGCAGCCAGCTGGCTTTGTAGCTGTAGCTGCATGAGTGTGCCATTATTATGTTACTTTTCCTTTTACGTGTATGGCTACACTTGTGCTTCCTTCTGGAGCTTTGCACAGTGTGCCTCCGGCTTCACAGCAGCTTCAACACAACAAAAGTATTCCCATTACTGGACTTCCTTTTTCTTACTGACTTGAGAGAAGCAATGGCACGAATACAGTTTATTTTATGATTCCATGCTGCCTACCTTGATTATGTCGGTATTTCTCCTTGAGCCAAACCAAGGTGAACCTTTCCAAATCCCCATTTTTCCTGCAGGTGGTGGGAGGCCATTGCTTTCTCTGTACTTGGATTAAGATTATTAAGACCTGATGGACAATTCAGTATTTTTTTTCCAGCCTAGCTACGATGACACGTTCTATTTCTGATTTTCAGAATTTGTCTCCCGGCTTCTTACCCAGCAGTTCTTAGTGCAGATACTGTTGCAGTTTATGTCTGCATTCTGTTAAGTGAGTGACAACGTCTTGGATACCAGCTACTTGCAACTAGGTTCTTTACCTCAATGTATTCTAGCTGCAAGAGCATCCATAAAGCTGCAGGCAGTGTGTAAACTAGAAGAAAGTTGATTGTCTGACAGCCACTTCATCTCTGGAGGTCACCCGAATTGGTGCCTGGTTTACCACTTCATGTGAACGTAATAAAATGAGAAGCTGCTGTGCTGATTAATGAAGATAACTAATTCCCTGTGTCCAGCTAGTTTGGATCACAAGACTCAGGCTCTAATTGACTTAAAAACCCTTGTAGCTGAAATGATGGATCTTTCTCTTTTTTACTTGAGAGAGAGCCTGTGTGACTTGTGGTTTGCTTTACAGAAGGAAAGGAGTTGCAAAGTCAGGCAGAAATGGCTTGGGTAGGTGAAACTACAGGGCCAGCTTTGTGTTAATGTTTTTTTAGTGACATGAAAAAT
Source organism: Pyrocephalus nanus (assembly GCA_038380795.1). NCBI lineage: Eukaryota > Metazoa > Chordata > Aves > Passeriformes > Tyrannidae > Pyrocephalus > Pyrocephalus nanus. The sequence continues at coordinate 40,120,138 of CM076265.1, read as the reverse complement.
CTGGTTCTGTAAGATGCTGGAGGGAGATTTTGTAGATTCCTAAATATTGGTAAGTTTCTGTGAAACTCCTCAGTTGTGTAGGGAGTAGCCACACACCTTCAACAGCCAGGCCAAGCTGAAGCAGAGTTTCAACCAGGCATTTGTAGCACATCTTGGATATGTACTGCAAAATAACTAAAGTATCAAGGAATTTGCTAGGTCTGTGGTTCTGAATACACAGAGATTTATGGGTTAAGAAACCTGAAGCTTCATCTAGGAGGATAATGAGAACTTGTGGCCTGGGGACTGCAACACTGTTCACTAAGTAGAGGAAAGAGGAAAATAGCTGAGTAGGTGGGATTTTCCGTGAGATGTGGGTGAGGAAAAGACAGTGAAAGTCTGGCTGCTTCTGGAGTGCAATCAGAGAGCTCTGCACGGATACTGGTTGGTTTTCGTATGCGTTAGAAAGCTTAGTGGAAGTGTGCGAAGGCAGCCAGATCTGTATGATTATTGGATGGAGGGAAATAAGAGACTTATGAAGAGGAGGGCAGAGGAGGGGAGACTAAGAAGGAAGTGACAGCTGAGGTGGTGGTATGGCAGGCAGGAGGAGCACATCACTTACATCCCCAGAAGAGGGGACTGTCTGAACAGACAGCTGCTGTGCTGAGCCTGGGTCTTTTCTTTTCATTCTAACTCCTTTATGTAATCTGTGTTCTGAATGAGTAGATACTGACTGTGTGGGCTCTGTGGCATTTCTTCTGGCACATGTCCTGGTTTTTGTGGGCTGCGTCAATCCTTGCTGTTAAATTTTAATTTCTTTTTATCTCAATCCTGCCAGTAAACTGTAATTTAGTGAGTAGTGCTGCTGAAACTGAAATCCCTTATGAGGATATTATTTCCTGAATACCTAAAACAACAACAGCAGAAAAAAAACCCCAAAACAAAACAAAAAAAAAAAAAAAAAAAACCACAAAACCCACAAAAACACAAACAAACAAACAAAAAAACCCAAACCAAAACAAAAAAAAACTAGTTTGCTTTGTGGTCCAGGACCTTTCAAAGACTTTTTTTTTCTAGCCTTGACCATAAATAGCCCTTTAAATCTGGGCAAAATCAGTCTGAGAATAGTATATGGCATTTTGTTGGGTGTAAAGGCTTAAAGTGCTACCTGATCATAGACTGGTTAGGCTTGGCAGGGACCTTAAAGAACATCTTATTCCAGCTCCCTTGAGCAGGGACACCTTTCAGTAGATCAGGTTGCTCAAAGCCCCATCCAACCTTGCCATGAACACTTCCAAGGATGGGGCAGCAACAACTTCTCTGGGCAACCTGATCCAGTGCCTCGCCACTCACAGTGAAGAATTTCTTTGTTATTTCTTCCTAATCTAAACCTACCCTCTTTCAGTCTGAAGCCATTCCGCCTTGTCCTATCACTGCATCCCCATGAAAAGTTCCTTTTCATCTTTCTGATAGGCCGCCTTTAGGTACTGGAAGGTGCTATAAGCTCTCTTCAGCCTTCTCTTCTGCAGTCTAAACAACCCCAACTCTCTCAGCCTGTCTTCACAGGAGAGGTGCTCCAGCCCTCTGATCATCATGGCCTTCCTCTGGACCTGCTACAACACTTCTTTTGATGCAGCCCAGGATATGGTTGGCTTTCTAGGCTGCAAGCACACGCTGTCAGGTGATGGAGTCATAGAATATCCTGAGCTGAAAGGGACCCACAAGAATCACTGAAGTCCAACTCCTTGCTCTGCACAGGACATCCCCAAGAGTCACACCATGTGCCTGAGAGTGTTGTCCAAACATTTCTTGAAGTCTGTCAGACTTGGTATGGTGACCATTTCCCTGAGGAGTCTGTTCCAGTGCTCAAACACCCTCTAAGAAGGCTAAGAACCTTTTCCTAATATCCAACGTAAACCTTCTCTGTCACAGCTTCATTCCATTCTTTTAGGTATTTCCTCTGGTCACCAGAGAGAAGAAATCAGTGCCTGCACCTTCACTTCCCCTTGTGAGGAAGTTGTAGGCTGTAATGAGGTCTCTCCTCAGTCTCCTCCAGGCTGAACAGACCAAGTGACCTCAGCCATTCCTCATATGGCTTCCCCTCCAGACTCTTCACCTGGGTGGCATCTTCATGCCTTCCTTTGTATGCTTTCTAGTAACTTTATATCCTTCTTATATTGTGGCACCCAAAACTACATGCAATATTCAAGGTGAGGCCACACCACTGCAGAGCAGAGTGGGACAGTCCTCCCCTTGACCAGCTGGTGATACTTTGCCTGATGCCCCCCCGGACACAGTTGGCCCTTCTGGCTGCCAGGGCACTGCTGACTCATATTCAGCTTGCCATTGATTGGGACCTTCAGGTCCATTTATGTGATCCTGCTCTCTAGCACCTCATTCCCCATTCTGTATAAACATCCAGGGCTGCCCCATCCCAAGTTCAGAATCTGGCACTTGTCTCTTAAAGTTCCTACTGTTGGTGATTGCCCAGCCCTAGGTCATATCGAGCTTCTCATCAACCAAAACTTGCAAGTTCTTCTCCTCTGGTCTGCTCTCAATCTGTTCTCCATCCAGCCTGTATTTATGTTTGGGATTGCCCAGACCCATGTGCAGGACCTCGCACTTGGCCATGCTGAACTTCATGGGGTTCACACAGGTCTACCTCTCAAGCCTGTCAAGGTCCCTCTGGATGGCATCCCTTCCCTCAAACTTGTTGACTGCACCACACAGCTTGATATCATCAACAAACTTGCTGAGGGTGCACTCAATCCCACTGTCCGTGTCAGTGACAAAGATGTTAAACAGCCCTGGTCCCAGTACTGACATCTGAGGATTGCCATGTGTCACTGGGCTCCACTTGGACATTGAGCCATTGACCACAACTCTTTGAGTGCAACTATCCATCGAATTCCTTATGCACCAAGTGGTCCACCCATCAAATCCATGTCTCTGCAGTTTAGAGACAAGGATGTTGTGCAGGACAGTGTCAAATGCAAGGTGGTGTCACTTGCTCCTCCCTCATCCACCATTGCTGTAAACCTGCCATTTTGTAGCCAGAAGGCTACCAAATTTTTCAGGCATGATTTGCTTTTGGTGAAGCTATGTTGGCTGTCACCAGTCACTTCCTTATTTTCTATATGCCTTAGCATAGTTTCCAGGATCCTTGATCTTGCCAAGCACTGAGGTGAGACTGACTAGCCTATAGTTCCCAGAGTCTTCCTTTTTTCTGTTTTTAAAAATGGGGGTTGTGTTTTCCCTTGTGCAGTCAGTGGGAACTTCACCAGTCTGCCATGACTTCTCAAATATGATGGATAGTGGTTTAGCAACTTCTTCTGCCAGTAACTTCAGGATTTGCAGCTATATCTCATCAGGTCCCATGAGCTTGTGCACCTTCAGGTTCCTTAGATGTTCCCAAACCTGATCTTCTTGTACAGTGGGTGGTTCTTCATTCTCTCAGTCCCTGCCTTTGTCTTCTGTGACTTGGGTGATGTGTCTGGAGCACTTGCTGGGGAAGACTGAGGCAAAAACTTGTTGAGTACCTCTTCTCATTGTTTGGGTAACCAAGTCTCCTGTTCCTTCTGGAGAAGGCACACATTCTCCCTAGTCTTCCTTTATCACCAGTGTACCTATAGAAGGTTTTCATGTTGCTCTTGACATCGCTGATGAGGTTTAGTTCTGTCAGGCTTTAGCTTTTCTAACCCGATCCCTGGCTGCTGAGACAAGCTCTCTGTGTTCCTCCTAAACTACCAGTCCTTGCTTCCATCCTTAATGCTCCTTATGAATAGCATGCAGGTTCTTAGCTGCTCTGTGAAACCTGTGAGCATAATGAAACCTATGGAGACAAGGATGTGTTTTGTTCCATCTTGAACCTGCTAGCTTCAGGAGGTTATATAATGAAATGAGATTATGACAGATGGAAGTTGAGGGTATGGCAAAGCCTTGCACCTCAGTAACAGCAATACCTTCATAGCGCCTCTCACGGATTTGACGTCTAGTTGTGCTCTTGCGTCCTACACCTCTCACGTTTTTTTTTTGCTTGCTAGATTTATCCACAACAGTAGAGAGATCTAACTTTTTCTTTTTTTTATTTTTCCAGGGAAGCTAGCAAATTGCAGGCTAAAGGGAACAGCACTGCAGGACAACTCTTTTCCACAAAGAGGAAAAAACTACTGTGCTCAGGTCCTTACCTTTCAGCAGTGATTCTGTGATGCAAGTTCCAAGAATTCCTCTTTCTGTGATAATGTTCTCTATGGCCTCTTTTTGCTGATGTTTGTCCCAGTTTTGGGCACAAAGAGGAAGGATGCTGAAGAATGGGTACCCTCCTTATGGCTTTTAGAACATGGGCACTCGTGTAAAGGTATGAGATTGCTCTTTGGTTGAAGGGATGGACTGTCTGCTGAGGCCAGCAGAGGGGATTTGCAAGGCTAGAAAGTCATGGCTATTGTTGGAGAGAAATACCTCATTTAAGCTTTCTGCATGCTGATGTCCGTTGTTGCTGTTGAGATGACTGATGAATAACTCCCCTTTTGTGTTTGTTTAGAAGAAAAAAAGCTTGAATACACAATGTAGCTTCTCACTAACTGAATGGTGTCATGGCGAGCTATATTGTATGCATTACCGTATGCCAAATCCTTTGTCTAATTGCCACACACGTTCCTTGTTGCTGCTCTTTTTCCATCTGTCAGCTATGTCTTATCAATCAAACAGCATGTTGTTGTTCTGGGTGTGGTCTTTTTACTACATGTTTGTTTAGCAGTCCCCTCAGTGATTCTAGATTGGTGTCTCTAAAAACTGCTGTAATCTGAATGGGGTACAAACCCAGAGTTTTACGTTTTGTGTTGATCAGTGACAGTTTCAGCTGAGAGGATCCACTTTGCAGAAGCGAGTACGAAAATACAGATGAACTTTTTTCCAGCTGCATTAATACATTCTGCAGTGAACTTGCATGGCAAAAAATGGATTCAGCTCTGACCTAGAAGGATTTTGTTTGTTCTGAAAAAAATTAGGATGGTCTTGTCCACAACTCTTTTATTCCATAGGTTTTTCTTCTAAGGTTGCTGGTGTAGGGTCAGCTTCTATCTGTTTTGGTGGTGGCACTGTGATGTGCTTTCATATCAGACTAGAAGTTAACTCTGTGACTTGGAAGTAGGTGTGAGAGTTTGGATGAGTGGCTTTTGGCCACTGCTGTTGAAGTTGGTGATCCTGCAAAACGTAGCTCTCACTGGTTTAGAGGGTAGTATGTTGTTCTTATAGATCCCCAAATCTGATTTGGAATCTGTGATAGAGGGAGAACTGTTACTGTAGCATGCTGTGCTGTTTGCATATTTCACAGTCTTATGGAATAATGCTTTAGAGATGTCCTTGGAGAGGAAGACAGATGATCAACAGGCATTTTTTCTGAGGAATCACAGAACAAATTTAGGCCAGTGTATGTGAGGAAGAGTCATTGGACTGGACTTGGCCTATTTTGTGTTCTAGATGCAGCTGTGATCCTCGGCTGTGTGTCTCACCGAAGGGACCTGATGTTTTACATTATTGGTAAGTGAAGGAAAGGCTGCCACTGTGTTTGTTGATCTCTCAATAGGCTTTAGGTGGGTTTCTTCATAGCCTTTGATTTAATGTTAGTTCAGAGTCTACCTAACAAACATGAAGTTACTGTCACCCCACACTGTGCTTTCCACCGGGCAGACTTGCCTCTCCACCATTCTTGTTCCTAAACTTCTTTCATTGATCGAATTCCTGAGCCATTCCCTTACTTTTTCTTTCAAGAACTGGTGGAGGATTGTTGCCTCTGTGATGCCTCTTAATCCAGCCTTAATGTGATGTGCAGGGCTTGTATGGTTTTATGACTGTTTCCCTTAAAGGAATCTCTGTAGTTCTAATTTGCAACTCAAAGGGAATTCCATGCTTCTGTTGGGATGGCTGCTAACCTTACTTGAGACTCTGTACCACCTTTACCTATTTCCTTTATTTGCAGTCATTTGCAGACTTTTAAGGGACTTGATAGTCTCTAACCTTACTTGTAGCGTAACACAAACCATAAATATTCATGCAATGATAGCTTCTGCCTTAAACACCTAATTTGCAGTTGAATAGAATGTCACTAACAAAAGGCATCTTGGGCTGATGCAGAGGGGATTTTAGTGCCTGACTCAGCCATGCTTCTTCAGCCACCTTTGTTTTCTCCTTGCTGCAGGTGGGATCACGGTATTTGTTGTAGCTTTCTTCTTCACCATTAAGTTCCTCTTTGAGCTTGCCGCACGTATAGTCAGCTTCCTTCAGCATGAGGACCGGGAACGTCGAGGGGAGCGAACTATTTATGACTACGTGCGAGGCAACTACTTGGATCCCCGGTCCTGCAAAATCTCCTGGGATTGGAAGGACCCCTATGAGGTGGGCCATAGCATGGCCTTCCGAGTGCATGTAAGGCAATATTTCTGTTTCCATTTCCATGTAGCTTTGTGGGCAGGAACAGAGGTCTGAGTTAGGGATGGGCTCTTCAAATGTTTTTTTTGAGGGCTAAGCCAGATGTAAGTTAGGAGTAGGAAAGCTATCTGTTTATGCCTTTTGCCCTGTTAGTATGTTGCAGAACTCTCTAAGTGCATATTTCAGGCTTGCATTTCTTAAAGTCTTATCTCCCTCTCTGTAGAATCCTCTGGAGAGCCAGAGGAGACCAGGCTTGTCCTGACTACTGCTTCCTTTACTGGGAAGTGAGTGGGCTGAGCCTTGCCTTCAACAGACTTGGTGCTATCTTTTGGTTGTGCAGCTGAAGTTGAGAGCGTGGGAATAGGCATTTTACCAACCCAAGAGCAGTAAGGTTTCATGGCCACTCCCCATTCCTCCGAAACGGATTGTTTTTCTGTCTGACTTGGAAAAGCCTGCCAAGAACTCTTGCTTCCCTACAATCCCTAAAGGCCAGGTCTAGGGGAATGGGGCAAGTACACAAATAAAATGGGCGAGGAGCCTAAAAACAAAGAGTTTGGATCTATGTGGAGAAAGTTTGAATAGGTTTTGGTGGGTTTATGTGCCCATCTTTCTGTCCCATCTTCCCCATCCAGGACGGTAATCAAAATAAGAAGAAAGGTTCAGCTAGGTTGCCATACCCATTCCTCTTGAGAAGGTGAGGAAAACCTTTCTGCTTGATGGTGAATGAAGAATTCTAACTCTAGGGCAGGCAGTGAAAAATTGCTGAGGGGAAAGGGACTTGTTCTGTATCTGCTATTTGAATTTATTCCCTTCACCTTACTGACACTCACTCATGGCAGCTCCAGCAATGTGCCCTTACACTTCTTGCTTGTTTCCAATTTGCTTAGCCCTTTATTCATCAACAGTAGCTGTTGCATATGCTGATTTCTCTCACTGACAGTCAAGATGCAAAGTACTTCAGGCCCCACACCCTCCCTAACTTACAAACAGGGAATAATAGTACCTTTTTGCTGTCTGCAGGCTGATTGCAGATGGCAGGGAGGCTCTGGCCTACAAGCTGCTGGCTGTTGAAGAGCCATGCATAGGGTTTCAAAGGTGTAATTCTTTCCTTGTAAGGAAGTATTGGTCGAGGTATGTTACCTTCTGAAGTTGTCTGGCAGATCACTTCTGTGACTGAACAGCCTGTGATCTTATCTAACATGTTGTTTTCATGCTGACACTTCTTAGCAGTAAAGACTGGGTCAGCTCCTTAGGTCAGCATTTCCTTTACACTATTTTCTATAACAAATTGGTGAGAGCTTTTCCAGAGGTTGGCTGTATAAATGAACAAGATCTGCTGGCTTTACTTTTTTCCTTTGGACAGTGGGTTCTCTTGATTTCTGCTCTGATATTGCACTAGCAGTGCAGACAGGAAATCCCTGGAGGCATATTCTTTGCAGGGCACACATTTGAACCCCAGCACAAAAGAGAGTGCCCTGTTCATTTTGGAGACACAGCCAGTGTGACAAAGTTGTTTTTTAATTATTTTTCCTTTGCTGAGCTGGGGTTCTTGCCCTTCCCTAAGGCAACTTTCTCTGTGCATTCCATATTTTTGCTGACCTGGACTTCTCTGTTTCCCATGCAGTTATTCTATAAAAATGGGCAACCCTTCCCTGCTCACCGGCCTGTGGGGCTGCGTGTTCACATCTGCCATGTGGAGTTAGCAATTGATATTCCTGTAACCCAGGAAGTTCTTCAGGAGCCCAATTCCAATGTGGTGAAAGTGGCCTTCACTGTGCGCAGAGCTGGGAGATACGAGATTACTGTAAAACTCGGTGGCTTGAATGTGGCCTACAGCCCCTACTACAAGGTGTTCCAGCCAGGTAAGGTCTAAGTGGTCCTCTAATGATTCCAAGTAGATTTGGAGGTATTGGAGGCAGTTAGGTAAATGTGTTTCCAGCTAAAATGGGTAGGTGACAGGGAAAAATTACCTTTCACTATTTACCTCCTGCCATGTGTAGATCCCAGCCATAGCCCCATGAGTAAAACACACTTGTGACTGCCAGTACGTGGCAAAACAAACTTCCTTACAGATTAAGTCATTAATGCTGCTTACAATCCCTAACCACTTGTGTCATGTTCTCCATTTTGTAGTAACTTCTTGATAATCCATCTAGCAGTCAGGGAATGCCTTTTGTGAAAGTACTGAGTTATTTGTATCTGAATTGGAAATGCTGTCGTGATTTAACTCTGTCTCCTTTGAATACCCCGCTCTATTCCTCTAAGCTCCTGGAGCAGTTGATACCTTTGATTGTACACTTCTTTAAAAACATTTCCTTTTTGTCTGTTTTAAATTTGTTCCTTACTGCTTTTGATTTTTTAACTCTGGTTGGCATCTTTTATGTTTCATGTTCATGCTCACTGAAAGGACCTCTGTTCCATTGCACTATGAATAGATACACAGCTTGCTAAGATATCCTTGCTAAGGAAGCTCTGGTTAAATTCAAATACACTCTAGGGTAAAGTTTGTTTGGTAAGCTGCATTTGCAGGTTTTCTTAGGTGTCAGCTAAATTGTGTTTTGTATATACGGTGGGAGCAAGTTCCTGAGCTGAAGATTAGAACGGTGGAAAAAGCATTCTTTAGAGGACTAGTAACTGGGTTTGTTTTATTGAATTAAGTTTCTGATCCAAGACAAACACTATGCACTACACCATGTATTTTAGTGCTCAGATACTCTGTTTTGAATACTGGAGCATTGAATATGTTTAGATTTGATCCATTTTCAAGGGTATTGTGCCCCTAGTTGCTTTTCTTTTGTTTTTTGTAGCTTCGCCTTCGAATTTGTTTTACTCTAAATTGTTGTTGTCTGCTTCAGGAATGGTGGTTCCCTCCAAAACCAAAATTGTCTGCCATTTCTCCACTCTGGTGCTGACCTGTGGGCAGCAGCACACTCTACAGATAGCTCCCAGAGATGAGTATGACAATCCCACCAGCAACTCTGTGTCACTGATAGATGAGCACAATTACAGCCTCTCCATCCATGAGGTGAGTGCAACCTCATCCCTTGCTGCTTGACTGCAGGTGAGCTAGAGAGCTCAAGTTATTTGTTTTCTGTTTAGCTGGGTCCTCAAGAAGAAGAGAGCTCTGATGTGGTGTTTGAGAAGTCTGTGGTGTCCAATCGGCAGACTTGCGAGGTGCTCTTCCGACTCACCTTGCACTGTAGGGGGTGTTTCCATGCCTGCATCTCCTACCAGAACCAGCCCATAAGCAATGGTGATTTTGACATCATTGTTCTAAGCGGTGAGTCAAGACTTACTCTTTCTCCAGGTGTCCTCTTACAACTGCTTTGCACACTCATGTTGCAGAGCTAGTAGTGGCTTCCCTGCAGGCCAGCCATGCTTAATTGCTAAAGGGAAGCGTATTCATTTAAAAATACTAAGGTAAATGAATTTGCTGCTTAACAAGGGAGATCTCTGAGGGTTGATACTCTCTGAGTCATCAGCAGATAAAAGCAAGTGTTTCTCTCCTATTTCAGGAGATTTACCTTGGAAATTGGGCAGTTTTTATTGCTTGCTAGTAGTTGGCATCTGAGCTAGTCACGTATTGTATGTTAAGTTATATGGATGAAAAACACTGCACGTAACCTATGTGGGATTTTGTTTTATCATGTTATTATTCCTGGTTTCTTCAGGAGTGAGGCAGATTTCAATGTGGCTGTCAAGTGGCTATGCCTTCAGGCTGGTGCTCTGAGAGAGAGGTTCTGTATGCCTTTTTCCTTTAACCAGTCACTGTCTGAAACCATGACAGACAAACTGCCATTGTGAAATCTTCTCATCCCAATCCTGGGTTCTCTTTAATAAAGTTTCCCTTGACCAGGTTTTCCTTTGGATGTATAGCCTTTTCTTTAAAGTGATAGTCACTGATTTGGTGCTAGCCAGTATATTCTTTTTCATTCTGTTCTCCATTAGTATTTACATGACTCTTTCATATCTATTTCCCTCAGAGAATGAGAAGAACATTGTAGAACGCAATGTGTCCACCTCAGGTGTCAGTATTTATTTTGAAGCCTACCTTTATGATGCTCCTAGTTACACCAACAGTCAGTGGCAACTTCCACCAATGCACTTGAGCTCCTCCCAGCGCCGTCCTTCTACTGCAATCGAGGATGAAGATGAAGATTCTCCTTCTGACAGCCAGACTCCTGAGAAAGTGAAGAAGCCTAAAAAAGTGTACTGTTACGTGTCACCTAAGGTAGATATCATAAAGTTACTGCTCTTGAATGCATGTTTAAAATATGCTGCAACTGAAGACTTTCTCATGCTCTGTATTTTAACTCCAGATTTAGGTGCCTCAGATTTGGTTAAAAAAAGGCTTGCCTAAGGCAAACATGGAGCACATGACTGAGAATAATGTGAAAATGTGTCTTGAAATTTCAGGACTGTGTCTTTCTAGGTCTGATCCAAAGTCTACTGGGAATTTTCTCATTGATTGCTCAATAGATATTCTGTTTGCCGTTCCTTGGTTCTGGTCAGGTCAGACCTCCAATTCCTATTCTCAGTTTCTGATACCTGTAAACTCGAATTTAACAGAATCTCAGCTTCTCAGATTTTATGTCTTTGTCCTGTTTCTGGAATGTTTCACTGAAAAGAAAAGGAAAAAAAATGGTTTGAGGGCAAAAGGTAAATTTATAAGTAGAAGAAACAGGATTCAAGCAAGTCAAGAGAAACTAAAGATTTTTTTATAGTAACACTATGTTAACAGTAACTTTTACCCCTTATTATTGCCTAAGAGCATTTGGAAACTAGAAGGAAAATTCCTCTAAATCTACTAATGAATTAAAATTCACTTTGATAATCTACCTATTCAAATGCATTCTGAAAAATGCAATGATAAATATAAAAGTGAAAGACTAATACAGGAATTGCTTTCCTGCCAAAGGGAGAAAGAGGGCTGTGAAACATTTATAGGATGCAGTGTGCTGCTAGAGATTTCTGAATTTCTGATGCATGTGGCTGTAAGAACTGTCTTTGGGAGTGAATGCTGTGTCCTCATGAGCTCAGCGTCCTTTCATCCGTGGTGTATCATTTTGGACTTTTGTACTCTTTTCTATTGCATTGCTTGGTAAAGCAGATCATGAGAAGTGGGTACTGTTGCAAGCTCCCTTGAGGTGCTAAAGTTGTTAATGTGATTCTGATGCTTTCGTAATGTCTCCCTGGATATCTCTCTCTATATAAATAGCAACAGTGGAAAACTGTTACTATGCTGTTATTTCTTTTAAGAGGTTGTTGTTCACATTTGTTTTGTTTCTGGAGAAATGCTGCTTGTCAGTTTTTCCAGTCATTGCAACTAGAACAGGCTTGTGCAGGAAATGGTTCCGTTTTGTATAAAGATGCTAAAATTTCATCTTCACTTGCTCTCCAGAAGGCAGCAGTTCCACAGTTAGTTATTTTGTTCTGTCAGAAATACATAGTGAGAAGAAACTTCTGCAAATCTTGTGGATTTAGCAAGCAGCAAGCGCTTTTTAAAAGATGTTTGAAATTATTGTGAAAATTAGGGATTAATATTAGTAGTCTGTTAGCATGACTTTTACCAAAACCTTTTTATCAGTGCATTACAGTCATGTCCTGAATTCGGCTTCTCAGGCGTACTTAAGATTACTATCCAATTAGACTGGTGATGTTCTACTGAACACAATGGCTTACTGCTGTAAAATCTGTGTCATGCTGGCATCCCACATGCGTCATAAATGCACGCACTGAAGTCTTACTGACAAGTTGCTTACAGTTCTATGGAGCTTTAAAGACTCTTATGTATTGTGCCAAATGTTGCAGATCCCTGTCCCTGGGCTTGAAGGGAGGTCTAGCCTTATGGATCTGTCCTGTGCCTCATATGTTTCAGAGACAACCCTTAACAGATGTGTGACGTTTAACATTTTGTTTTCCTTGTGGTTACTCAGCAATTCTCAGTGAAAGAATTTTACCTGAAGATCATTCCATGGCGCCTTTTCACCTTTAGAGTGTGTCCTGGCACAAAGGTGAGCCTCTTTCCGTGTACCTGTCACTGCACCTCCATGTTGTTAGCTTGTCGTCCTTATGAAAGACAGTCTTTTTTTTTTAACTTTTGGAGAGAAGGGCTTCCACCCACAGAATAATATTTTGTGGTGTACAATTCAACGATCTAATTCCCTCCCAGTGCTTAGGTTTTGCTAATATTTGTGAATAGAAGGCAGTCTTATAGCTCCTTCCTGCCTTTTGTCCCAATGCTAGGCAAACTCTTGATTCCTTTGCATTTTTCATTTTATTTTCCTCATAACCTTGCTAAAGTGCTGTGATTGTGTCCACTGAAGCCCTTATGCTAGTGTGTGAAGTTTGAAGCAGCCTCCTAACTGGAGTCTTCATGCTTGAAATAGTGTTCCTGTTAACTGCATATGCATGGGTGAGCAGAAAAAGTCTTAGAGCACAGCTGGTTTTGCTCTGTCTACTGAACATACTGTGCCTTCTGCATGATGGGTTTACCCTTTCTTGCATCTTTTTGCTGCTAGTTTTCATACCTTGGTCCTGATCCTGTGCACAAATTACTGACACTGGTGGTGGATGATGGGATCCAACCCCCTGTGGAGCTCAGCTGCAAGGAGAGGAACATCTTGGCAGCCACTTTCATTCGCTCTCTGCATAAAAACATAGGTAAAGGGGCAGTGAGGTGGGTACAGTAGTCAGGAAGTTAGCACTTGAGTCTATTTCCCTGGGGAATAAACACTGCCAGCACTGAATAACTTCCGATGAGAACTCTGATTCCTGGAGTCTCGTGCTATGTTCCTGTTGTTGCTTCCAGTGAATGTACTTTGGCAGCTGTTCCTTTTCAGCTTAGCTTTTCTGTCAGGCTCTTTGAAAGTGCACCTGTGAGTATGAATATCAGCAAGACTAACTGCAAACTGCCTTGAGAGTTCTGTCTCCAAACCGTGCTTTAATAAATGCACCTTTGGGCTGTTAAGCTGACCTGTGCAGTTAATCTTAGGAATGCTGTCTAGATGTTTGAGGTGCTGACAGCTCAGGCATGACTCAAATTATCATTATTCTCAGGAGGCTCTGAAACCTTCCAAGACAAAGTGAACTTTTTTCAGCGAGAACTACGTCAGGTGCACATGAAAAGACCTCATTCGAAGGTCACGCTGAAAGTCAGCCGTCACTGTCTGCTGGAGTCGGTGAGTCACTTTACTTAAGCTCAGTACTTCCTCCATCCTTTTCCTTCTGCTCAGTGCCTAAGGAAATTTAAACTGGAATGTGCTAGGGCCACCATACTAAAAATTATTAGTCCTTCTGTTTCAAGGCAGATGCCAGCAGACAGCTTTCCAGAGATGAAAAACAGAAAAAAAAAATCCCAAGTAGCTCCTCTGTGTTCTGGTTTGTTATCAGGTGGAATGCTGTATTCCTTCTCTACAGGTAGCAAGATCTAATTGATTTCTTGGATAGTAAGGCAACTTCAACTGATAAATTTTTAAGGAACTTACCACAGAGTAAATGAAGCCTTGAGAGATGTCTAGGGTAAATTATAGCCACAAGCTCTGCCAGGGGACAGATTGGACATCAGGAGGAATTTCTTCATAAAAAGAGTTGCTAAACATTGGAAAGGACTGCTCAGGGAGGTTATCGAGTTGCCATCCTTGGAAGTGTTCAACTGGGCATGGCACTTAGTGCCATGGTCTAACTGATATGGTGGTTATCAGTCGAAGGTTGGACTCAATGATTGTAGAGGTTTTTTCCAACCTCATTGATTCTGTGATTCTAGAAATGAATGCATAGCCTGTAAAAGCAGGAAATCTGCTGATTCTACTATTCTATCTCCACTTTATATTGGAGCCTAAGGCCTGAGAGAGACTGTCTACCTGAACCAGATTTGGGAGCATAACACAAAGTCCTGAGTCATTATCTACTGTTTTTATGGCACAGAGACATTCAGTGAGATAAGCTGTCAAGTCAGATGTTACTGAGCTGCATGCATAAAACTCTTGCACCAACAGGCTACTAGTAGTGGTTCAGAGTGACAATAGAATATTCTATAGAGTCCTCAAGTCTTCACCAATTCTGACCTGAGCTGTTGTGTTTCCAAAATGGAACTTAGTCATTCATATAATATGGTTCTTAAAGGACATTCTCAATACTGTGTATGCAAGGGAGGCAGTCATCCTGACTTATTGTTTCCACATGTGTCTTATAAGAGTAATGTTATAAAGATGGAAGAGAACATTTCTGGGGCAAGCAGGAGAGGCTGGGATTCCCCTTGAGTTCCACTCAGTAAATCTGTGTTTTGGAATATTTTCTATATGTACCAGCTTGCAGTGTTTATGAGATTATGTTTCAGTTAATAGCTTGCTACAAAATGATTTCATTTCTAAACAGTATTTTCATGTCTATTTTTTCCTACTATTTTGGAAATTCCTGCATTGTCTTGAGCATTGGTGTTAGAGCCTAGTAAGACAAAATAAATCCAGTGCCATAATAATAATAATAATAATAATTATTATAATAACAATGATGATAATAATAATAATAATAATATAAGCTTTAGTGACCAAGGTTGATAGGCACAATGAATGTGACCAATATGTTTAGCCCAGAGGTGTGACTAGCATGATGCTCTACCCTATCTAAAGATAAGTTAAGCCAAAAGTACCTGTATGACTGAGGACTGCTGTGTAGTTTTTTAATTTTCTTTAACTGGAATCCAGAATTGGGGCACAGGAAGTTCTAGACACCTAAGATATTTTATTTTTTTTTTTTTGCATCGTGACTTGCTCAAAGTATGAACTCAGTGATTCTTTTCAAAGCTATTTTCTGGTGCTCTTTGAAACATTCCTATTTTAAATCTAACTCGTGGGCTGAGAGTGCTTTACAGAAATTGCTCCTTCCCACAGGCATTGTAATACTTTAAACAATGCTGTACTGCAGCCTTGAGGGGGATACTTCTAAGTGCTAAGACCTCACACTGTTTTAAGATGAACTGTATTTTATATGGATAATGCATCTCATAACAGAAAATGAGGAACTGGCTTCTGTGGCTTTGGACAAATAAGAATTAGACCTTAGGCATTCTAATTCTTACGTTTATACTTTATAGCACTAGACTCCTTATTGGTTTTTTGTGTTGCTTAAATTGCCCAGTCATATGTGCAAGACTGCATATTGGTTATGGGGTGCCAAGCAGTAATGGCTGCTGCTATTTTCTTTTTCTTTTTTTCAGTCTTTTAAAGCAACACGAAATTTTTCTGTTTCTGACTGGAGCAAAAACTTTGAAGTGATTTTTCAGGATGAAGAAGGTGAGTTATCCTAGGAATATATATGAGGAGGAAGCAAAAGGAATGATGGTGGAGTAGTTTTAATCTGAAATGCTGGTTTCTTTTACTAAGTCCATCCTTTTGGATTTCCAGCTCATTTTCTCACAGATGTTAGTGAATTATTCTGCTGGTGCTATTCTATACCTACTTACATAGGAACCTGAGGCCTTATGTAAACTCCACCCCTTTCCCCCCAAAAAAAAAATACAAACAAACCAAAAAAGCCCGACTAGGTTTGGAGCAGAACCTAGAGTTCTGCAGTCCCTGTCTACTGCCTTTTTGCTATGTAGCTGTTCACTGTAATGAACTCCTCTGTCAGGTAATACTGAGCAGCATGCAAGAAACTCTCGAATTGATGACCCATGGATGACCGAGCTTGTTTTATCTTGTAGCTCTGGACTGGGGAGGTCCACGCAGAGAGTGGTTTGAGCTCATTTGTAAGGCATTATTTGATACCACCAATCAACTGTTTACCCGCTTTAGTGATAACAACCAGGCCTTGGTGAGTCTGCAGTTCCTATGCCAAATGCACAGAAATGTGAACATTGACATGCTGATGGTTAAACAATGCTGCTATTAAATGGTGTGGAACCTTACCCATTCTTTAGCTTGCCTGCATAGTCACTTCCAGTGCCTTTCTCAAAGCTTTGCTTAATGATCTTAACCCATTGAAATGTCAAAGAATTGGCTGGATGAACAGTAGAGGGTGGACAGTCAGCAGGGAAGGTTGAATTTTTGGGCAAGAGGAGGTGGCATCAGAGTGTCTAGAGGTTCTGTTGGTTCTGAATGTTTCAGAATCCATTTCTGCTCTCATACAGCTTTTTGCCTGTGCATGTGAAACATTTTGTATTCTTCCTAGGCAGGCATTTTATTTCTATTGCTTGGCTTTGAGGACATTGCACTAAAGCTCCTTGGACAGCCTGAGAGATGCCGTGACTTGAACTGGTCCCATATTTGCTATTTGTGCTAGTTGGACTGGATACCAATACTTAGATATTTAATTTTGTCTCCTCTTTGCAGGTGCATCCAAATCCAGGGCGTCCCACATATTTACGACTCAAAGTATATGAATTTGCAGGCCGCCTGGTAGGAAAGTGTCTTTATGAATCATCTCTGGGAGGTGCTTACAAACAACTGGTTCGAGCTCGCTTCACCCGATCCTTCCTGGCTCAGATCATAGGACTTCGTATGCATTACAAGGTAAAGCTTCCCAACCTTGTCAGAAGCCTGTGTTGGTCAGGGAAGAGATTGAATGCTGGTGTAGTAGCAGACGCAGAGTCCTGGTTAGCAATGTATGGGGTTTTTTTTGTTCTTCCCTCTATGTCTCTGCTTTCTTATTCTTTCACACAGTACTTTGAAACGGATGACCCAGAATTCTATAAATCCAAAGTGTGTTTTATACTGAACAATGATGTGAGTGAGATGGATCTGGTCTTCGCTGAAGAGAAGTATAGCAAAACAGGACAGCTGGAGAAGGTGAGGAAGGCAGTTCCTGAAGGTGGGACAGTTTAACCCCTAATGCCTGCAGCAATGGGGACCAAGAACTCTGCTACGTGCCCCAGAAAATTGAGCTTACTCAGGGCAGTAGCTCCTTCCTTGTTTTTTTTCCAGTTGGACATTCAGGTTTGGGGAATGCTGCTGATCACACTCAGGTCAAGTGTTCTCATGTTTTCAGGTGGTAGAACTGGTGGCAGGAGGGGCTCAAGTACCAGTGACGAATGAAAACAAAATCTTGTATCTAAATCTGCTTGCGCAGTACAGGCTGGCCAATCAGGTTAGAGAGGAGGTGGATCACTTCCTGAAAGGTAACATGCTGCCTGCTCCCTGCTCCTCTCTGCCTTTATGTCCCAGGGCATAGCACATGTGGCTCTTCTCTTTTCTTCCAGGTCTTAATGAATTAGTTCCTGAGAACCTGCTGGCTATTTTTGATGAGAATGAGCTTGAGGTAACTGCTGCCTTCCTAAGCATCTCTACCTTTACTTTCCCATTTAAAATGTTCATAACTTGCACAGTAGCTGTTGCCTTGTTTCCTGGGCTCCTGACTTTCTGACTGCAGTCTCTTACCTTTCAGTTGCTTATGTGTGGTACTGGAGATATCAGTGTCTGTGACTTCAAGGCACATGCTGTAGTGGTAGGAGGATCTTGGCACTTCCGTGAAAAGGTAAGTTAAAGGGTTTCTTTCTCCTACTTGTCGAAACCAGTTATCCCAACTGTAGCAGATGATAAACTGGGAACAGATGCCTTGGTTGGAATTTAGGATTTCAGAAGGACAAACTGAACAATTCAGGGGTCAGGTAGGATAGGACTGCAGACATCATGAAATAATGTTTCCCCCTAGAGTAATCCTTCAGCTTGGCTGACTAGAGATGATGCTTAATCAGATACCAGCAAGTAAAAATCGTCAGCAGTGGTCTCTTTCAAAAAATCCAACAAAGCACTAATTAAGAACAGTTCAGCAGGGAATCAGGAGGAGTTGGTGGGAATTATTGCTACTAAAGATGTTCATGGTGATATACTTATCTCTAAGAGATGCTTGAAAAAAATGTTTGCAGCCCACATGTAGTATTTGGAATTCAGTGCTGTGATGAAGACTACTGATGTAGTAGCTTAAATTTGTACCCTCTGATGGGTTCCCATCCGTTCCTGCATTTCCCAGTGGGACAGGTCTGGGAATAGTAGCAGCTTCATTTAGAAAAAGAAGCTGCCAAAACACCCAAGATGAAAAGAGAATGGGAATAAAAGTTTCTGTCTGTAAACACTGAGATATTCCACCTTCCTGCAGAAGTACCAGAGAATGTGAAAAAATTAGCATAGTGCAAGAAGCAAATGAGTTTTCTGCATTGTAAACCTACCTCATCGCCTATGCAGGTATTTCTAAAAATCTCTGTGGGGAGAGCGGAAGCAGAAGAAGCCGTTCTGTTTTAAGGGAAAGGATTGGTGGGAGATAGGAGCATGGGACATCTCTTAACTGATAATACTATGTAATACTTGCCTCTATGTGTCACCCTGGTAAAACAAAACAGTTCTAACTATTAGTAGAGCGCTTGCTTGCAAGGGCAATTGACTGATCTTCTTGGAAGTTGCTAATGTGCTTACTTGATTTCCTTGGCTGACCTGCCTTTATGTTCCCTGTTTCTTAACAGGTCATGAGGTGGTTTTGGACTGTGGTCTCCAGTTTCACACAGGAAGAGCTGGCCAGGCTTTTGCAGTTCACAACTGGTTCCTCCCAGCTGCCCCCAGGAGGGTTTGCTGCACTCTGTC
This sequence comes from Pyrocephalus nanus, assembly GCA_038380795.1. Classification (NCBI taxonomy): domain Eukaryota; kingdom Metazoa; phylum Chordata; class Aves; order Passeriformes; family Tyrannidae; genus Pyrocephalus; species Pyrocephalus nanus. The sequence goes on along the minus strand of CM076265.1, from coordinate 40,101,161 downwards.
CATCTTTCCAGATCATTGCAGCTCCAACTCACAGTACTTTGCCGACAGCCCACACTTGGCAAGTATCCTGGGGTGGTGGGACTTCCCTCATTGTGCGTTTGGGAGCGACACCAGCCAGTTGTGGTGGGCAAGCAGTGTATGTCATGTAATGTATATGATGCTTATGCCAACCCATCTAAAAGCAGCTGATGGCTATGGTTCCCTCTCAAATCTAGTCTGAATGGAATTTTTCTTCTGTTTTACAGTTTTAACCAGCTGTGCCTCCCTACTTATGACTCCTATGAAGAAGTGCACAAGATGCTGCAATTAGCTATCAGCGAGGGTTGTGAGGGTTTTGGCATGCTGTGATTTCCCCTTTCCAGGAGACCACTTAGCCTCTTGGCTCTTCGTGAGAAGACCCCGGTTGAATCCTCTGCTTGTTCTCCTTCCCTTGATATGGGCAATGGAGGCAGAGCAAAGACTCCATGTAAAGGAATTTGTCATTCGATGATGTCATGTGGCCTTTCTGTATCCCAAATATGTCATCAAGAGCTCATCTTTTCCCTTTTCCTCATTCTCCATTTGGTTCAATGTGAAACAGCAAAAGGACTGTGGTGCATTCATCAAGGAGATATTGCACTTGATTTCCATGTATCCTGTACACCCATCCTTCTGTGAGAAGATGAAGTTCATAAGCAGAAGTGACAGGGAGGTGCAGGAGATCTGCTGAGCTGCCTTTATTGTAGCTCTCTAGGAGGAAGAGGGAAGACCAGCATGGAGCTCTGCTGGAAATCTGGCTCACGGGAAGCCTTAGTAACTTCCCATGTCTTGGCTCAACTCCCCCAGTGATGCTCCCTGATAGCTCATCTCACTGTGACTGGTGAGGAGTGTACAGTTGTCCATCCTTTCAGCACCTGACCCAGAAGGGTTTCTGGTTCTCCTTCTCCATCTTGCTCTGGATGCTGCTGTCGCGTGTGCCACAGAGAAAAATGAGCAGTGTGCACTGGAGGCAGTAACACAAAGGGGAGAACAATCTCATTGGAGCACAAGTGCTGGCCCTGACAGTGATCCTGTACTACCTCCACCAGGGTCCAGCAGCAGAAGCATCCTTCTCCAGCAGTAGCTGGTAATGAGCCTCTGCAAATGAACTGGAAGAGGAGTTTCTCCTCCATTGAATGTTTCTGACAGTTGATGTTGCACAGGAGGCTGTTCCATGCCCTTGCCTTCTTTTCCCTTCCTCAGGAGAGAGAGTATGGGCATGAGTATGATCCCTCAATGCTGAGCACCAATGCCTATCCCACATTCACCTTCAGGGTATGTATGTTATGTAGTAACAGTGACAGATCAGTGAGCAGCTACAGTGTGCACTGGGCTTGCATTTGTTGTTGGGGTGATGGTACTGGGCAGAACATGGTACCTCTGCCCCAGAATCCCACAGTGTCTTGGCTTCTACCTCTATCATGCAGCAGCCTGACTCTTCTCTTTTTCTACTGCATTTCAGACAGAGTGTCTAGAGAGTTGCTGGTGCCTGGAGAGCAGCTAGATTTCTGTCTTTCCATTCTTCCTACTTTCTTTCTTCATCTCTTCTTTCCTCCTGTTCCATTCAGTGCTGTTGGCTTTCCAGCACAAAATGCTAACTAGAACTTTACTCAAGTGACCACTCAACAGCCTGCACCCACCATTGTCTGGCTTATGGGGGGAAGAGTGGGCAGACCAGCATGAGAAGTTTATGATTGGGGCCTGTTGTAGCTGGCAGTCCATTCAGTCCTTCCCAGGGAAATAAAAGGAAGGGGAATCTGGGAATCTTGATGAGTTCTTCAGTGAAGCAAAATTTAAGTTCTTTGTTTTCAGCAGTCCCTTAGACAGTTCAAGTCAAAGGCATACAGGAGTCAAAGTGGGAGAAATCTGCATTGCTAATACCTGCAATATAAGCTTTCACTGGATTATGGAATTGCTGGATTTCTTCCAGAATGGAGTTTCAGACTGGCATGCCTGAGCTAATTTTAGAACACCCTATTGGATAAAAGTCACATCATCCTCTTCAGTCCCCTTCTGCTGTCTTCAGGCCGAGCCAGTCAGACTTGTGCACAGTATGGATATTTTAACTTAACTGTCTGTGCTTTTCAAGTATAGCTTAGTCGAATTGACTAGGAACTTGGGGGAAATATTCTATATCTAGAAAATGTTTTTAAGACAGCATCTTAGTCATTCTTGGGCTGAGCGTGTTACTTCTGTCCAAAAAAAAAAAAAATAAGCCATTTTGGTGCCAAAAAGCAGTCAGCTGAACATGGAGACTACTCAGGGGGATTTCTTTGCCTTGTGAATTTATTCCCTCACTGGCACCGAGGTGCTGCGAGGCTGCCAGCTTGAGAGTTGCCACTCTTATGCTCTGGCAGATCACGTTAATAGTGGCTGTTTTCCCTTTTTTAGTGCAGGCTGCATTCTGCAAAGCTCTGACCTGCTTTGGGTGGAGAGTATGGTACCATTTTCTTTACACCACAGATGACTTTCATGGTAGTAGAGTTACAGCCTCTGTGTTTTCCAAGACACCACTTCACTGCTTTCTCCAGGGACTGAGAGGAAGTGGCGGTGCTCAGCTTAACTTCAGTTTGTTGGGAGGCTTGGTGTTGTTTCCATGTTTCAGCCTTGTCTTGCAGTCCCAGCTGTCTGAGGATGTTTTCAGCCCTGTAACTATGGACCAGCTCTGACAGTGACATCTTCCTCAGGAATCTTCTCCCTTCTTCTCTTGAGCTGGCATTTTTTTATTCTGGAGATGAAGTAGCTAGCCATTGGGCAGACTTCCTTTACTGGAAAGAGCTCCTAAATGCTTCTAATTCATTACAGCCAGCACCCCACGCTTCCCAGCAGCTGTGAAGATGCCAAGGATTTTCTTCTTAACACAAGTGCGGTCAGAACTGTGACGGGTGCTCTTGGTCAACTAGACCCATCCCCACTGTTTGCACAGGTCCCTAGCTGGTCCCATGTTGCTGAGATCCATCACAATATTTCTAAACTCGTCTCTGGCTTTACACCATTTCCCAGTACAGTCATTTTCGATGCTGCCCCTAATGCTGGCAATGGGGATGTGCTGTGGTCACCTCTACGCTATGTTACTTCGGGCAGAGGCTCGTTAACTTTTCTTTTTTGCCCTTTATTTATTCCCACTTAATAGAGGCTCTTCTGTAGAAATCCTTGGGATCCCGATACCATCTTAGACAGATTCCTTGTTTCCTGAAGCTGCTTTGAGGTGCAGAGGGCCTGGCTTCAGCCTGTACCCGCAGGCCATGTTGCATGTTTTTAGACACCAGGAGCTGTAGATGATACAGGTCAAATACTAGTTCCCTCTGGTGAATTTCTGGCAGAGTTCAGCCAAAATTTGGAAGCCTGTGGTTGTAGTAATTGATTTTGTAAATAGTTTGTATAATAAATAAAATATTTTAAAAATGCTGCCTTCTCAGATCAGCATTCTTTCTGGGATTTACAGAGGGAATCAAACTGGTGCAATCTGTGGGCAAGGGGCCTCTCCAGGTCTTCAGGTGTCTGACAGAGGTCTGCTGCATCGGGGAGAGGATGGTTTTCCACCTGCAGCCTATCAGGATGCATGACTGAAGCCAGGACCCTTTGGGAAAAGGCAGGAGAGAATTTTTGGGAAGAGACAGGAGTCTGGGCTGGGGCCTGCAGTGAAGCCTCTCTGGTGCCTGAAGTAGGCTGGAAAATGGTCTGAAGCAGCTAGTAATGCCAGAAAGTATTTTAAAAACTCTTTTTTGTAAATTAATAATGCAGTTAGTGCAATTACTTGTTCCCCTTACTGTGCATTACCTGACTCTTTGAGCTGCAGGTACTTACTTGTACTGCTTATGCTTCACTGTACTGTCAGGAGGATTAGATGAAGCCTAGGAGAAGAAGGGGCATTTGAGTCCTTTGCACCTTAAGGATTAAAATCTTAACTTGAGAAGATTCTGCAACATGATTCTATGGCCATTAGCATTTGTGTCTGTAAAATGACGAAACACTGTTTCCTGAGCTACGAAGATTTAGCCTGCCCTCAGCCAGGTAAACATTGGCTGGCTGTGTGTTCTCCACCGTATATCTAGGCAGATGTTCTCACATATGAAACCAGAATCTAGTGTTGGCTCGGGCTTTCAGGCCATGAGCACTAGCTAAAGAAGACAGTGAGTAGTGCATGTTTGTCTTGGGGATTGCTTCTAGTAGTGTGTTGGGTCACGGTATTATTTAGAAGCTCCTGTGGCAACAAAGTTGTCTTATGCTGGACTCAGAGATTAGGGAGCCTTATGAAGAATACAGAAACTGAAGTTCCAGTGTCCCCTGGAAATCAGAGGTTGTGAATCTAGAACTGCTGGAATTGGGGTCAGAGCACTGAAAGGTGGATAACTTTGCCGGCAGACCTGGCATGAACAAAATGATACACAAGCAAGCCACGAAGACATGTCTTTACATGTCATGACCAGTGCAACTCATGGGAGGGGGGCCAAGCTGAGGCTGGAGCTTTCAGAAACTTTATCTCTTTGGGTGTGAAGGAGAGAGCTCAGCATGCTGGATTACTTTAGCATGAAGTAAGTTCTAAAGTTTCTGCCTCTCTTTGCAGGATGCATGATATGTGGCTGCCCACACTGCCCATCCTGATCACCAGTTTCTTGTGATGTCTTGGAGAGGGAGTAGTGACAGTGACCTGTTGCTGACTCCACAGCCTCCATTTTTCCTGGCACCTGGCATGGACTTGGGGTTGTGAGAGAAATCATGCCCATGTACTTCATGCTGGAATCCTACACGCCCCAGCTTGTGTCTCCAGCAATAGCAGAGTTGCCTGATAACCTTGGGATCCTTGGTTCCATACACAGCCACTTCACCTGAGTTGTATCAAGATACGCTGCCTGGGAAACTGGATTTTTGTGCATTCAGTTCCTCTGCTTAGCCTGCTTTGCCTCAACCATGGAACTACAGAGAATTAATTTCTTCAAATACCTACATGGGAAAATGATGCTTGGTTTAGATAAGATCTCTACTTGCTTTCACAGTGTGATAGCTGAGTTGTTCAGTTGAACCAGGCTGTAACTCCTGGTTCCCATAGTGAATTACTATGTTTTCTATGGTTTTGGCTGTTCTGCTACTATCTTGTGTCTGACTGACCTGGCACGTGATCATAGAAAGAGTCTGAACATATGATTACAGGACCTATAAAGATCTTACTGGAAACAGCAAAGCTGACCAGAACCTCAGCCTGTGTTGGCATCAGCTGTACTGTGCAGAATCTGAGATTTTAGAATCTTCCTCTTAAACTCTTGGTTTTTTTCACTAAATGCGTGAGAAACCCTAATCTCTGCTTTCCAGAGCACGAAACTTGATTGTAGGAGGAGAGGTGTTACTGCATGAATGTGTTCATTTTTAGACGTAATTTGCTATCTTCTTTTGCAGTAAAAAAAAGCAGCTGTAGCTGAAGTTCACCCAGAATTCCTGATCAGTCTTTTCCAGCTACCCTTCTGCAGGGATGGCATGCCACAAAGAATGTTGAGGCGTGGGCAGTTGTACACAGAGTTGGAAGTGGGGAATGAGGCCAAGAGCCAACCCTCTCTGTCTTGGTATAAAGCTGCAATGAATACAGACAAAGGAAGCAGAGCTCTTTTACCGTGTTAGGGATGGAGAAACTGGAATTGTCCTATGGCTGCTTCAGAGTTTTCTCTGAGGTACATGAAGGCCAGAGTGAGTTTAAGTGGTTTTGAGGGTAGTGACTCTGCAGTGGCCAAAACCAAATTCTTCTCTCCCTCTTGAAGCAATTCTCTCATAAGCTGTATGTTGTCCCATATGTGTCTCCTAATTTAGGGATTTATGCAAACATGATACTGAAGGCCTGTAAACTCGTGCAGTTTTCTGAGTAATTTTAGAAATCTCCTTCAGAAGGAACAGCCGTTTTGGGCTTTCTTGTGCTCCAGTAGCTGAAGTGTGAGGTTGCTTTGAGATGAGATAGTGCTGCTTTTACAACAGTGGGTGAAGAAATGCAAGGAAATACAGTTCTCTGCAGTCCTCTTGGAGGAGGTTGAAACCAGCTCTTATGGTTTCAGATTTGTCTGAAGAAGTGGTGTGCTGTAGAGAGGCTAGCTCAGATTTGCAGAGACCTTTATTGCTGGTTTGAAACAGACTCAGACTCCCACCTAGGGAAACTGGCAGCCTCTTCTTGTCTGTGACTAGAGCAGTCAGCCGGGGTATTCAGCCTTCTCTCTCCTAGGCCCTTTTATGTTGGCAACAATATGCAAAACACTGGTAGCAATTGCATCATTGTTGAAACTAAAAATTATAGGACAAAAATGTAGCCTTGGTATCTTCTAGTAAGATATTGAACGGTTGCCTTTGTGCTCAGCATTGAGAGCACCTCACTGACTGCTATTTCCTATGCTGACCAATGCTGTCTTGTTTCCTTCTGCTCATTTGCTTCCTGTCCATGTTCTGTCCTTTCTCTCCTTCTTATTCCCCATCCCAAAGAGCCTACGGACTCTGTGTGTCCAGATGTTGCATAGCTCCGTGCACGATGAGGCCCTGTTTCAAGATGAAGCATCCTAGTGCTACATAGCACTGCTATTAAAATTGAAGGGCTGAGTTGTAGATAGCCCTAAGGCTGTTGAGGTGGAGGGACTGGGCAGCTGCTGGCTGTTCTTGTAATGAATCTTCTCGGTTTTAGAAGACTTCCGTGACATCCCCTCCTCATGCCCTGTGTGTCCTGCTCCCTGACTCAGCTCCGTGCTCTGAAGCCTTGCTGCCTGACAGCCCTCGGAGCAGAGCCGTGCTGCCCTGGCTACGGGATGCTTGAGATGCTTCCCTCCGTGCAGGGACAGGAAGGAGACTGTCCTGCAGGCAGCCTGTTCTGCCATCAGAAGGTGACTGCGGCTGGTTGGCCACCAGAGGGGGACCGGTAGTCGACTTGAGCTGATCCCATTTAAGAGTGGCCAACTTCAGCTCTCTTGAAATCCTGCAGTTTGGGTTACAGTTGTTTGGGTTTGTTGATCTGGTTTGTGGTTAATGGTGGGGTTTTTTTTTGTTCAGCAGACCTCTTAGTCTAGCAAACAAGCTGGCAGATTCTCTCTTACCGTGCTTCTAATCCCCAGATAGGAGTGTGTGAGAAGTGAGCATCTAGGAAGCATCCCCTGGTTTTGCAGAAGTCCCTCTTGCATCACTCCCCCTTTCCCCTTTGTTTTCCAAAAGGCAACGCATTTAAAGTGCATGAAAGGAAGTTGGATTTACATACCTATGATTAACCTGCAGCACTCTCTCAAGAGACTCAGCACAAATAGCTTAGTAAGAATAGTGTGCTTAATATGAACAAACAACAGCAGTAACACTACTAGATTAGATGTGCTCTCTCAGGCTTTGAGACATAGGTTAGTCATCAGTTTGTGAGAGGAGAGGAAGTTTTAGTGCATGGATCAGGAATGCAGAATTGAGCTGGTGTACAGAGAGAGCTGCTGTTCTCTTTTTGGGATTCATTATAGCATAATGGACTTTTTAAAAATTAACTGCAGGCACCACTAACCTTTCCAGAGAGCCTGGGGGAGTGGGAGTTGACTGAGCTTGGATGAGTTGCAATAGGTGACTGGAACAGTGCAGCAGCTCCAGGGACAGGAGGGAAAAAGGATCGTTTTCACCATCCTCAGGGGGCAACTGTCCTGAAGTGGTCCCTGAACAGGCCAGTGCCTGCCTTGGACACTCTTTTGCATCATGTTGTTTTTCAGTAGAGATGGCTTGGGCCAGATAACCTCACACTTTTTGGTAAGTGTTATCAGTAGCCTTTTGGAAATGTCCTTGGAAGATCTCTGGGAATGTTCAGGAGCTGGCTCTGCTGTGCCTCATCCGTTCTGGTTTCTCCTCCTGGGCAGGGCTGAGCTTCAGTTCAAGTGCAAAGTGGCAGAGTGTCAAAGGAGCTGCATAACAAACACATTACTGAGGTGTAATGCATTTGATGCTGGGGAGCTAATTCAGGCCTGAGGCTCTGACCTTTATGGATCTGCTCCCCAGCAGTGTAAGAAGCAGAGGAAAAGGCACCAGGTGGATCAACAACAGCAGAGAGTAGGAAGGCAGTAAAGAGTCATAGGACTGGTGATGCTGGACCCAAAGGCATCTTTAGATTCTAGTGCAGAAATGTTCATTGGTCAGAAGGCTGAATTTCTCAGCAGTATCCCTGCCCCTTAAGTGCTCAGTGTAGTGCTGGAAGTTTAAGATTGCATGAAGAGGTGGGGCAAACCCACAACAGAGTTCCTGATGCCTTTGTCTTTTTGTACAAGGTCAAAGTGACAGCCAGCAGATATTGAAAGGCAACAAGCACGTGACTAATCAAAACTGTCTGCTCCACAGATGGACGAAGGAAAGCATGAGCTTTCCTCCCTGTCCTCCTAAGGGCAGATGAAAGAGTGTGACATGCATGTGGAAAATGAAAACATCCATGGTTAAATAAGATTTAAAGCAAACTAACCTTTCTGCTTCAGGGCCAAAGCCTGTCTCTGACAGACAGGAGTTAGGAGGGAGCTTGCTTTCTGTTTCTCTTGAAGCTAGCCACTGTCCTGTGTTGGATGCTGACCTGAAGGAGTTTATGGCAGCTGCTGGCTCTAGGCAGGAAGAAGAAGGCAGAATCTGCTTTAATCCTGTCATAGATGTTGTGCTACTTAGGGTTAAACCAATTTAATGCTTGAGTAAGGAGCAGGCATATCCTTCACAAAAAAAAAAAAAAGTCAGTGGCTTTCCAGAAAATCCCCTCCCATCAGTGGAGGACCACCCTCAGCATGTTGTGTCTGTAAAAGAGCACAGAGAATGGGCTCTCCATCCTGCCCTGTGGTCCCAGTGCAGCACCTACCATGTTCCCAGTGGGTGTATCAATGTAGAGCTCCACCAAATATGGTGAGAAGTCTTTGACTTGTTTCCAAAATGTCTAGGTGTTTGCTGTTAGCAAATTTCAGTAGCGTTGTTCTGTTTCCTGGATAGGTAATTTCCTTTTCCACCTCTCTGAGCTGTTGGATGGTTGTGGGGTGATGACGAAGCCTGAGCCTGAAAAAGAACTGTGTTGTGGTGTTGGGTCAGGGAGCCCACACCTGTGTTCTTACTTGTCCTAGAGCTGACAGACTCATGGCAGGAAGAGTGTGTGCTGCTCTGCAAGGCCAACACCTGGCCTGTGCCCTTCTTGAGCCATGAACGCTGCTTGTAGATACAAGAGCACCTTTTGTCCTCTGTGGCTTCAGCCTAGCACAGGAGGGGGAGGCTTGTCTCCTGAAGCTCATCCTTGGTGAGCCCTGTGGAGAGGTGGATGCAGCTGTGGTTTCTTGACTGCCTCCTCACTTTCATCCCACTCCCTGCATCTCATTCTCTGCCCTCTTCCACTATTACTCCTTCCACTCCGCCAGTGCAGCAGTGGAGAAGACAAAGTGCCCTTCTCCCTTCTGCTCAGGGAGAGCTCCCTTCCTAGTTTTCTCTGGCTGCCTTTTGCCTTTCTAATCAGTCATGGTAATTTACCCTGGCACTGTTTGGCAGGGGCTGTACCTTGGCATCATGAGCAGCCAGGGTCAGCTGTCAGCCTCTGAGCCATGAGCCTAATGCAACAGAACAGATGTAGGTATTTTTTCCAAGTTTTCCCTGGACAGCAGGATTAAAGTCTCTGTTCTCAGCTGGGGTCCCCAGTGTAGTCACTTCCCTCTGTGTTACACAACACCCTATTAAGAAGAATAGCACAAACATGTTCATTGGGATCCCTTCCCCCAACCGTACAAGGCCAAGGAACAAAGGTGAGGGAGGTTTCCAAAGGCTGAGGAGCTGTCTGTTTGGTCCAGGAGCCCTGGGATAATCCTGCCCAGCTATCCCCCTGTGAAAGGGCCTGCTGCTCTCTGCTGTTCTCTATCCTTGTGGTGCCAGGGCTAAGGGGGAACACAGGCGGGTTGGTGGTAAAAGAGCAGTGGGGTCATGTTCTTACATCCATCTGGCTGTGTGCAAACCTGAGTGAGTACCAACGCGGGGAGAAACTAGTGTGGCAGCATCCCTGCCAGGCCCGGTGTTTGCACCTGCCTACTGAACTGGAGACTTCTGAGCATGAGCAAACAGGCAAACAGGGAGTGATGAGAAACTCCAAGGGCTGTCTTGGTGCTAGCAAGGGAGAAGGGGTTAGGTGCGGTCCATGGATCAGACAAACTTTCTTGCTTGAATTCAAAGGTGTCACATCCTGAGAAGAGTCGTGTCTTTTGATTGCAAAGGTTCTGAGGGAGCTTACTGGAAATGGAGGCAGCGTGCTCTCCATAGATGATCCTGAAGTGGCTAGCCACGGAGAGGTACTGCAGGCACGCTTGGTGAGCAGGAGAGAGCTTCCCCAGCAGACCAAAGGGAGCAGTCAGGTCCATGTGAGCACACACGAGGATCTGCTGCCTCTGTGCACCAATTACTTGCTGTAGTGACAAAAGACCATAAATGAACAAGGGAGTTAATTAGGTCTGCAGCAGGCCAGGTCTGAAGGCCTGCAGAGCTGAGAAATTTGGAGCGTGTTCAAAGGCACAGGGGGAGGAGAAGTCCCTGCAGCTCTGTGTAGCAAACAAAGGTTCTGCTGGTTTTCCCCCTCAGGGAAGGCTGAGAAAAATGTCTCTGACTTGAAGGATGATCCCCAGGAGGGGGAGAGACCAGCTCCTGGCAGCATCTGTTTGTTCAGGCCTCCAGTGAAGGACTTAAACAGCTTGTTAATTCACTCCTTTGTCCTGCTGCAGATCCTTCTTCATTGCAAAGGAGCTCCAGGGCAGCGTGTGCAGTTGTGAGCCAGCTCCTTTGCCCTGGTACTCAGTGCGCTGGATGATCCAGTGAGCTGTCAGCAGGGCTGAGGGGCATGTTGCAGCTGTCTGGCCCATGTCTTGTAAAATGCTCACAGCAGGTCCTTTCCATCTGCTTTGGCCCAAGAGTGACCCTTGCAAACCTCCTCTCCCTTGCAGTCGCCTCAGCAGATGGTGGGAAGGCAGATGGAAAGAGGGCAATCTCTGAAGCTGTAGCAATAGAAAAGTCTGACCCCGAGTTACCTCTCACCCCACCACCCACAAGTACTGAGTTCTTGCAGGGCCAACTAACCCCTGAGCCTCGGCCTCCATGTCCCTTCTCCCAGCCCCTTGGAGAACTTCCTGCTCCCTTCCCTGGACCTCAGTAGAGGCTCTGGATGGCATCCAATTGGAAGAGAGCCTGCCCAAGCTCTGCAAGCAGAGTAGGAAGGGGCACCTGTGTTATGAGGGGAGCTCACAAGCATGATGAGAGCTGAGGAATCCTTGTGCTCTAGGTGATGTGTTGCTGGGGTCTTGGGGCCTAAGAGTTTGGGGCTGGGGGCGTCCAGCTGTGGTGAATCATTGCAAACCACTCTGAGCAGCTGCTCTCTTGACTCTACCCTCTTTGCACCCTGCATGCATAAAGTCTGCTTTGGGAGGGGGGCAGAGGTTCTTTTCACTACCTGCAGTTTAACCAGACTGCAGGAGTTCAAGGAGGTAGAATGGCACACTTGGCTCACACTGGAGGAAGTTTCAGCTCAGCAATGGTGTTTGGGACAGCTGAGTTGTGTATCGCCTGCCAGGCTGCACCAGCTTTTCTGGAGTCAGGACTCAAAACAGACTTGGTCGCTGTTCCAGACTTTTCCTTCACTTCATTTATTATCGGCTTCGGATGCAAATTCAGTGGCCGGTATGGGGAGGCCTGGCTGGCTTTGCAGGGCTCCTGTCCAGCTGCCCTCATTCGATCTGCCTCCCTGGTGGGCCTGGCTGGATGTGAGCCTGGCAAAGGTCTTGGAGGGAATGTGTGGGGCATCCAGGTTATAGCACTGTCACCTTCCTCTCCATGTGATAGTAGTGGCTGGCTTGGACAGAGGACAGGCCCTTCCCGTAACACAAGTGAGGTCGATGCATCCAAGTACAATACTGATGTGACAGGTTTGCCTTGCAGCAGCAGTTCACTCCACCTCACATTTGGCACAGCAGACAGTTCAAGAGAGATGACCCTTCCTCCTGCAAAATAGCTTGTGCAGGCAGTGTGGACGAGGAGCAAGAAACAGCCTGAAAAGAAATAGCAGGATGGTGGAGAAAAGCTTGGAAAGGTCGTCAGGCCTGCAAATGCAAAGATGTCCAGGGGCCGTGTAGAGGGGCTCCACTGTAATGTTTGGTACCATGCCCAGCCTGAAGTTCTAGCACCATTTAGTAGGCTGGACCAGCCTTGTTTGGCTGGATGGAAGCAGTTGTCATTGTGTCCTGAGTACAGTATCATTGTCACTTTTTAATTCCTCCAGTGAGGTGTTGCAAACATCATGTGTTGTACTGTACTTTGGATTTAGATTTGCCTCTGGGGACAGGCAGTGATAAGTGTTAAGAGCTGTTTAGTTCCTAAATTCTTGTGTTTCTGAGCTGGTTTCTAGCAAGAACAGAAGTCACACGGCTGGGGAAGAGGCTGTGTTCACCTCCAGAAACATGCTGATGGGCTGGGAAGGGACCCCAAGCTGGTGATGCCCTCCCAGCTGCTGGGGTTAATGACCAGGCTAAGGTCATTGGTAGTGTTACATGACAACTGCTAATCAGGTTTGCCCTTGTTTAGTGTTTGCCCCTGGGATTTGCCTGGCAGCTGCAGGGGCAGGTTTGGGTCTGTGGAGGCGGGTCCCCTGTGGGAAGAGGCTGCTGTGATTAATGACCATCGAGGAATGAGAGGGGATGGGATAGGAGGAGAAAGCTGCCAAGGCTTTAACTCCGGTGGGTACAGAGGTTCAGCTTGGTTCAGTTTGCTGGCGGGCAGGGAAGGGTCCTTGGCCAGCCAAGCTGTTAACAAACTAGAGGTGAGAGTGGATGATCAGAGTGTGTTGCATAAGTCAGACTTAAAGTGCCAGAAAAAGCCTCCAGGGAAATGAAATGTCTTAAGTGTCATCAGCTCCACAGAGATAATGAGAACCAGAAAACACTGGGAGGTAAAATGGTACAGATCTGTGAAAACTGGCTTGTGGGCCTGCAATCCTTGTGGATCCATGCTGACTGCAGGGCTGGTGGGGAAGGTAGCCATGAGGGAGTCTGGTGTTTATGTGTAGGGTTAATCCTCCTAAATCTTGAAGGCAATCAACTCTGGAAGAAGAAAGTCTTCCTGCCAAATGATGTCCCCTGCCCCTACTCCTTCTTCTTCCGCTGACTTGAACAGAATGCAAGAAATGAGGGGAAGCAGCAAGGGGTGGATCTGCTATCACTGTGTTTGTGTGGTCAGTGCAAATGAGGGAGACACTCCTGTTCTGCTCTGGGCTTAGCCTCTTGATCAAAGCCCTGTAACTTGGGGTTGAGGGAGCCCCTTGGGACTGGAGCCAGGAGGTGCAGCTAAAAGCATTGTGCGGGTCCATGGGTGTCACATCCAATAGTGGCACCTCCACCTCCTCTGGTGGCGACCAAACCCATTACAGCAAAGGTGGCGGATGATCACCTGTGTTAAAGGTCAGATCAGAGTGAAGGATGCTGGAGCAGATTGCCCAGGGAGGCTGTGGAGCCTCCATCCTCAGGTTCAAAAACCCAACTGAATGTGGCTCTCTGAGCATGCTGGCCTGAGCAGGGGCTGAACTCCTTTCCAGAGTTTCCATCCCACCTTAACCAGTCTGTGAGCATGTGGGAGAGCACCAGGGGATGCTGCCAGGACAACCTGCTTGCTTGGCCATGGCTGGGAGGCTCATGGTTGGCTGAGGACAGTAGGAGCCTGTTTCCTCCTCATGTCCAATGTGAAACCAAGAGTGATAGGGTACTTCACTGCTCCCTTGCCCACGCCACTCCTTGCAGGGCTGTGGCTGAGCCCTGGAGGACAGGAGCACTTTGGGGCACAGCAGAGTGCTTTTGGAAGCCATCTGAGCTGCTGCCTCTGGACACTCCAGTGGTAAAGCTGGCTTACTTCCAGTCTTCCCAATAGGAGGCAGGGCTGTACGGCAACTGTGGAAGTTAGTGGAAATTAGGCATCAACAGCCACCTGGCATTTGGCGTTAGGCCTGAACTGGTGGGAGTGAGGGCAGGGTTATTTCACAAAATAGCAATGAAGTATCTGGTGGGGGTTTGTTTTCCTAGATGCCTTCTTGCTGGTGCCCTGAAGGCTTGTGGGAAAGGGCAGATGTTTGTACTTGTACCTGTGTCCCAGGTGCATGCCTTCCTCTGCCCACAAAGGCTGTGCTCCCAGCACTGGGGGAAGCTCTGTGTTGGCTGTGAGATCTCAGGCTGGATTAAGTGGCAAAGGCAAATCCTCAGCTTTGGGAAGAGCACACTTGACCTTTGCCTCTACAGAGTTATGCTCTCCCTAGGGAGGAAGTGTTGGCTGAGCTGCTAAACAAAGCACTGGCTGTCATAAGGAAGACCTGCCTGCCTCAGGGAGGGAGGGCCTGGGGTGAGGGTCAGATTTATACTCTAGAGGGGGAGGAAGAGACAGCAGACTCAGTGACCTGTAAGCTTAGAGGTGACCAGCTCAATTTACTGAGAAATGTTAAGCTACATTGCCTTCTCTGTCAAAAACACACCATCTGGGATGGTCTGGGCAGATGGGCCCACTGACAAATCCAAATACAAGAGGGGAATTTTCTTGGGAAGATCCAAATGATGTTTTGAATCCCCTTCCCTTATTTTCCAACATGTTCCTCTCTGTCATGTCTTGCAATATCTCTCACCCTGAATTGCTGGTAGCATCTTTGCAGGTTCTCCAGGTACCATGGAAGAAGTATCCAGTAGTGAATGGGGCCCTAGCATGGACCTCAGACATTGTTATAGGTGCTCAGTGGTAGCAGCAGCTAAACATGCTTGTTCTCCCTAAGCAGTGGCCTGTGCACAGGTCTCACATTAAATCAGGCATTTTCTCCTACAGTATGCCCTCAGTTCTATGTGACATGGTTCACTCTAGTGCCAGAGGGCCCAGCAAGGAATATGAGCAAAAACAGAGGAGGCACGTGTGCGGTGGTCTCTTTTCCACTTTGCACCCAGGTTTTTAAAACATGCATAATGACAAAGAAACTGGCTGAGTGCAAGCACTATAGAAATGTATTTGCATCTCCATTGCTACAGGTATGGTGTTTGATGGTTTGGGGTTACCCCTGGCCTTCTCGCCCTCATCCCTTTCCATCCTCCTCCACTAAAATCCTCTGAGCTTGGAACCACTTTGAGTTTGTGACTCTAAAGAGATCGTTTAATATTACTGAGAGCATGTGGGTTAGGGAGGGAAGACATGCTGGAAAAATCCAGGTTTTCCCAAGCATCCAAAGGCCTGTAAAATAGGTATAAATACATGTACATTGTGCTGCATTGCAGAGAAGTGAGGAGACTGATACAGCTTGAAAGAAATTTCTCCTTTTGTGCCACCTTTGCCAGCTCCTGCAGATATTTGTGCAGTGCTCAGCCACTAGGTTAGCAGAGTTGTTTCTCTTCCAGGGGTGATGAGAGTGTAGCATGGCAGTCAGTACTGTTGCCTTCACCTGCAGCTGGACGGGCAAAATGGAAGGAGATGAAAGGTTTGTTAATCAACTGCTGTGAACTTAGACCCAGACCATCTGAAGACCTTGTGGGAAGCAACCACCACTATGTTACCAAAGCTCTCCTGCATGCTGGGGATAGAGCTACCTCCTGCTCTATCAGCTTTACAGTTTGTCTGTGTCTCTTGCTTCTGTGTCACTCACACCCTGAAGTATCAGCTGTGTTTCTGTTGGCAGGGGATGACTGGGAAGAGACCAAAATCAGAGTATGTTACTGAACACTTACGTGGGAGGTCTGCTGTTAGTACTGGTGTGAGTGCTGCACATCTGAGAAACTAATACAATGAGAGGGGCTGCGCACGTGAAACAACGCAGGGCAGTGGGCCATGTTCCTCCTTTAGATCTGCTTGGTGCTGACAAACCCATTAGTGGCAGCTTGATGCTGCTGCTGCTGAGGACTTCACTGAGAGCAAAAGCCCTGGAGGCAGCTGAGCTTTGCACAGGACCAAGCTGATGGAGCTCCACCCAACCCACATAGTGCAGTTTCCCAATCAACTTTCTGAGCATATGGAGTTTGGCTGTAGTCTAGGCTTGCTACAGCTGCATCAGCAGGTTCTGGGGTGCGAAGGGCACTGTATTTCACTTCCCAGTTTCCCTCCTGGAACCTTGCTGACACAGCTTCCTGGACCACTAGTATCAGGAAGAGGCAGTTCATTTTCTGGGCTGGGGTGGCGGTGGGGGGCGCAGCCCAGCCTACATGGGGCGTGAGAAGGGCACCAAACCATCCTTCCAGCCCAGCTGCTTCCTCCACTAAAGCAACGAGACAGAGTTTCTGCCATACCCAGACTGTTTGGAAACGTATTGATAAACTTCCAAATGTCTATTCTACATTCCAGATGTGCTAGCCTTGGCTGTAAACCCTCATCTGAAGAACAGGTGTGCTATAATGTTTCTAGCAGTGGCCCCAAAGCCAGCTGGAGGCTGGAACTGAGCAGGGGCCAAGGGGCTGGTGCCATATAGGATATGGATAATGGGGCAGGGACAGGTGAGGTAGAGAGCTGTGGGTCAGCTGTAGTTCACAGCAACCTAGAGTCAGACCGAGAGGGAGGAAGGGGGCAAACTGGAGGATCCCTCAATCCCAGGGCTCTGCTTAGCAGCACTGGAGCTGTCGCAGAAGAGGCTGCCCTGGTTGTATGGGTAACATGGATTCACCCCTAGGGTGCATCAGGCTTGGTTGGATCTGTCCTGGTGAGGAGACACAGGGCTAGAGCTGGCCACCAGCTTCTGTGGTATTTTCTGTGGTTTGCCTCAACCTCCCCAGCAGCTCTGCTGGAAGACACTGCAGGTCAGCACCTCCCTGCATTGCTGCGGTAACTGAAATAAATGGGGCTGCTTCTTTGTTGGGCCAAACTTCACATGCAGTTTTGGCCTGAAAAGGTGTCGCCCCGGGCTGGGGAAGGTGTCTTGCTACTGGGCCTGGATCTGGTTTCCGAAAGCTGTCCTAGGAAGAAGCACAGTCTCAGTGGTAAGACTGGTGGCAGCAGTGGGCTGTCAAAGAGGGGCACCGGCTCTCTGGTGTGGGAAGGACAGTCAGCCTTGGGTGCAGGCTGGCAGGAAACCTATGGATAGTGGGGATGAGGAAGGGCACAAGATACTGATACCACACTGCCTTAGCTACACGTGGTGCCTGCAAGCTCAGAGATGAGATCCACGCTGATGGCCTATCACTCTACCCCTCTAAGCCCCCAAACTTGCTCTAACATAGGATTTTAGCTCCACTGGGACCTCTTGGTGATTTGTGTAGCCTAAAGCTTTTGTCAGTGATGTTTGTACCCTCCATAGCTCCCACAGATCTAGCCAAGCTTGCAGGGAAACAGAGCCTGACTGAGAGCAACCAGGTAGGCAACACCTGCCAGAGGAGCAGCTGCCTTTGCTGAAAAGTGGGTTTCAAGGCTGGGGTGACTAAGGCCAGGGACAGCACTGAAGAAAGCCAAGGGCCATATTGGTCCCATCTCCTCATGGAACGAGAGACCAAAGTGGCATTAGAGGGGCCCCCACAGACAGCACTTGCTCCTGCACGTGGGGTGGCCCTGGCCATGCTCTGTGCTCAGTGAGGAGCCTTCAGCATCCCCTTGGCCTCTACAGTGAGCATAAGGCTAGCTAGTGCTGTTGCTTCATTTTCATCTGCTCCCAGATTGCACTCCTGGCTTGTGCAAATACCTTTCCTGCTCTCTACCACTGTCTGCCTTCCTCCTGCTACTCTGCAGCAAGAGCTGCGTGTAGACAAGCCTAGCTTGCACAGCCTCAGAACAGGCAGTGTGGACCTGATGTTGCTGATGCAGGGATGTTCCCCAGGAACATCATGAGCTCCCTGCCTTCTTCAGCCCTGCCATCCTCCAGGATGTGCTTCCCTTAGCTCAGGGATGCACAAGGCCAGGCTCTGGGAGAGAGGGACGAGGGTCTTTTCCACCTCCATGGTGCCAGCTGCCTTCCTTGGCTGCCACCCCTGCTGTCAGAGCTTGCTAGCCTTGGCCACTTGTGCTATTGCCACTGCTGTGTCCTTGAGCTGTGCAAGGCTTTTTTGCCTGCTTAGATGGGCTGAAACTGGGGAAAAGGAGAGGGAGGGAAGGCAGGGCATAGCCTGAGAAGGCATGCCAGCTCTCAGTTCGGAGGCCAAGGTAGTCATCATCAGAGAGGGTAGGCTTGCATTGTCCCTGCTTTTGTCCTGACCTTCAAACTCTAGGGGAGGCAGGATAATCACAAGTGCCAGGACAATCACAATCTTTAATCCTGTTATGGACTTCTGTGCCTGGTGTGGCTCCTGTTTGGGTGGGAAGTGGATGCTTCTGCATCTCAAGCTCCCTGCTTTTCTCAGAAGATTATGACCTGATGTGGTGTGGCATAAAAAGCGGCTTTACTCATCTTCTCTGCAGTTGTCCTGCATTTATTTCCTTTTTAAACTCTCATTCATTATTCTTATTTCCTGTAAGAGTCTGGGTTCCTTTCTTAAGGCTATGTACCACACCTGTGTGTAGAGTTGGTGACAGTAGAGTCAGCCTGGCAACTAGTGAGGGAGACTTCTGGAGCTGTGATGTCACTGGAGAGCTGAATTCCCAGCCTATGAAGTCATAGCTGGGAAATTGGGTACTCAGCCTAATCCCAATAATTACCCAATGGGACTGTAAAGGGTCAATGCATTAGTCTATTGCGTGATGACTAACTATTTAAGCTCTAACACATGCCACCAGTAATTGCCACTTTTTGCATTTCCCTAAGATTCATTTATTAGTAAGCTATTAAACATTCACTTGAAACGATTGCATTGTAATGAACTGAGATCACTGCTCACACAGCCATTGCAATGTGCAAACTGGTAGTAAAGCACCTAAAATCCTGTGATGGGAGTGATTTTAGGATGGCAGAGTAAACAAACTAATATACAGATATAACATCACCCTCACCAGTCATTCCTATTTCAGGATCTGTGCGACCATCATCAGTTTCACTTTGTTATGCAAAACTGATGGGCTGAAGGACTTAAAGTCCAAGTTTCCCATGCCCTGGGCTGACAAGATGAGGGTCTTGAGGAAGGAACAGCAACTTGAAGGAAATGAATCATTGCTTTTTAGAAAGGTTGCTTTGGAATCAGAAGCAGAAATGAAACTATTTTAATCCCAAACACTCTGTAGAATTGAAAGTTTGATTCAAGTTTGTTCTTTCTGGTCTTCTTCTTGTTGAGAAGTTCAGTGTGGGAGGAATTTCTCAGGAAGAGCTTCTTCATCACAACCTGGGCATTGCCTGGTCAGGTCAACTTGTTTGCATCTTATATTTTCTACAGGTTGTGGGCTCCTTAGGAAGCACTGCCTTTGAGGTTGTACCAGGAGACTTCCCAGTGAGAAGAGCATCTCATTAGGCTCCCTGTGTACCTTCAAGCTGCTGTTCCTGCTTCCTAGTTCCCTTCCAGTCCGTAACATGCATGTTCAATGGCTGCCTTAGGAAGAGTCTCCTGGCATTGAGACTCCGGTGAAAAGGGGAAGAAAAGGTTATGGAAATTCACACTATCAGGGCCCTTTCCACACTCCTTTTAGCAGTGCACAGACCACAAGGGGAGCATTCCCTCTTCATGGGTTACAGCCCATAAAAATGACAAAAGGTTCTGCTTCCTTCTTTCCTTTTTTCTCCTGCTTTTGTGAGGACAGATGACTAATGAGTGGAGCAGTTGAAGCCCCCCATCAGGTTGATGTCCTGAGCAGGCTTGCTCCTGCAGGGAATGCATGATGGAATGGATTTCCTGGTCAGGGCAGCCTCTCTGCTCCTCAGGCATGCTCAGGTTTTCCTGGTTTCCAGGCCCCTTTCCACACCACATGCAGTTCCAGCCACAGGTACTGAAGAAGCAGGGAGGCCAGATCAGCCTCTTGGGGAGAGGGGAGAATGCAGTCGGATCACTGCAAACAGGACTTCATTAATTATAAATGGACAGATTCTCTTGAGTTGCTGTAGCTCTGCATGAGTCCTATTCTAGCGGAGGGTTTGTTTTTTTTTTTTTTTCTCCTGAGGAGTTGCTGAAGGGGCTCTAAATAGTGTGATGGAAAAGTAAGGAACCAGCTGTGCTCTGCAGCCAGCTCAACCAGGGCCTTTCTACAGCAGTAGCCGACCGCAATCTCCTCTCTGCCTTACTCTGCACTCCCATCTCTTGGGTTCTGCCATCTGGCCCTGCTCTGCAGGTTTCTTCTTCCTAGCAACATGTTTTTGTCTCCTCTAGTAACCTCTTTTTCAGCATGGTAATGCTTGGACATACATTTAGACAACAGCACGATCAAGAAGTCCAGTTGTGGGACACCCCATTGCCTGGTCTGTGCCTCCACCTTGGTGATGGTCCTGGTTGAATGAAAGCAGAAGGAACAATAAAACCAGCAAACCTTGGCTTTCGACTAGGAAGTGCTGGAAAGTTTTTCTTCTGTTTTCTGACAACAAACCATCCACACAGCCCTCAGCTGCCTGCTGGTGGCCTCCTCACAGGGAGAGGCCAAGATATACCCCAAAGCTCTGAGGGATGCATCAAGAGTGGGTGGAGGTGGCTGGAAGGCCAGGTTGTGTGTTTGGCTGGAGTGGCTTGTCTGTTGGTTGGGAATGTCTGCTTCCCTGGGTGCCATGAGTGTGATGAGCTGTGTGTATCTCATGGCAAAGGCAAGGGGTGGGAATGCGCTGTCTGTAGAGGATTTGCTGGCTGTGTTTGCAAATTCAGAAGCTGCTTTTCCTGCAGCCCATGGTTATAGAGATCCTCTCCAGAGATCACTGCCACCTCAAAATTTTTCTCTATCCAGCTCCTCACAGCAGCCGTGTTCTCCCTCCTGGTGTGAGATGGCTCTTTTCAGAGAAGCTGTGACTTGTACCTTGACACAGCTGGCTCCTCACCCAGATTTTTAAGCCAGTGGGGCTGGCCAACCTTCCCTTGCCCTTCAGCCCTGAGCAGGGGGAGCACTCCTTCCTCTGCGGGAGCTGCAGGCAGCTTCTGAATCCATGGAATGTGCCCCATCTGCAGTGCGTTAGGGGTCTGCTCGCAGCAGAGGAAGGAGCACATGTGGGTTGTGAACCCTTCTGAAAAGGAAGAAAAGGGGCTAATTAATTGAAGGGATCCAATGCCAGGAGCCACATCTGGGAGCCAACTGGCCCTGGAAGCATGGCTCCCAGGTGCTACTGCACCAAGGAAAGTGTGCAGAGCTGGTGGGGACCCAATGGGCAGGGGAATGAAGGTGTGAGAGGTCCTGGCATAGAGGGCCCCCCATCAACACAGTCTTGAAGAGGCCCTTTTCCCTGTCCTTTGAGAGGGCTCAAGAAGATGTGACTCATACTCATCTTTCCAGGTCACAGCCCACCTTAACCCCCCTGCCTCTGGCCCATGGCTTTGATGCTCAGGTGCCCAAGCACCTGACCTTCTCTGCCATAGACAGGGCAGGTTAAAAGGGCCATGCCATCAATGCAGGCCACCTTTGCTCCTCTTCTCTGAAGGGTCTGATGAGCCTCTTGTTTTTTGAACTGGCTCCCAGGTCTGCCTCGCTCAGCTCGGTGTCCTAGCCCTGGAAAGCATAGACTTGGAGAGGTGCTGCAATAGTGTCTGCCCTCAGCCTCTCCTCTGGTGCAATCTCTGCTGCCTAGGTCACACAGAGAATTAAGGGAAGTGAAGGCATCAAAGAGCACTTTGAGCTGCTCTCCTGAAGCCTGCCTCTCCAGAGGACCCCTGTGTTCCCTGCTGATGGGGGCTGGGCTGTTGAACCTTGCTTGCCAGCTTACTGCCCTGTCCTCTCTTCACTGCTGATCTCTCTTCCCAGGCGTGGATTTGATCTCGGCAGCAAGCAGGCCAACCATCCACACTCTGCCTGTGCAAGTTCCTGAGCAATGAGGTATTTCGTGTTTGCCGGCTGAGCCCCCACTGAGCCACATGGTGAAGCCCAACCTGCACTAGGATTCCCCACACAACCTGCCCTTCCCCTTTTCTGATGGGTTTGTTTTGGGGGATGGCCAAGTATGAAATGAGGCACAGGGCACCCCTGTGCCTGCAGCCCCTTGTACCAGACAGCCCTGGGGTGGAGGGTTTGGGGGCCACTGCCCTCAGCTGGCCCCTGCTCTGCTGCTGTGCTTCCATGAGATCAAACAGCGTCAGCACATCCCTGCAAAAGCAAAGAAGTGTTTGCATGTGTGAGGCTGGAAGGAGCTCAGTGTCCAGCTCTGGGGGGTTACTGTAAACATGGATCTAAGCTGATTTGAGAAGGGATGCCAGCTCCCTGAGCCAGGCTCCACCACAGCCAGGGGTGGCTACAAGAGGTGTCGGGGGGCCGTTGATGGCTCTTTTGGGCTTGGATATCTCATTCCTCAGGCCCATTAGCTAGGCACAGGCTCCTGCAGCCCCAGCACTGTTGGGTCCTGAGTGCAGGCTCCTGTGGCGGTGTCGTCCCCTGGGGCTGTTTTAAATGTCTTCTTCCCTGGGGAGACCAAGCACCTCCAGGAAGGAGGAATCCACTTGTGGCCCCTGCTCTAGTGTTGCCTGCTCTAGATTGGAGCACTGCCTGGGCCCTTGGCTGCTTAGTTTATGGCTTTGTTTATGGTGTTGATAATTTTCTCGTTTCAGGTTTAGGCACAAGCATTCTTTCCACTGCTGCATAAGAAAGTAATTAGGTGAGGATGGAAAGGACATTCTTCTTCCTCAGAACAAAGAAACAAGTCAGGGCTGTTACTGGGCACCACTCATGGCATCTACAGCCATGCAAGCCCCTGCCCAAGTGATGTCTCTGCCCTAATAGGGCAGATAGGCAAGCTGATTGCATCCCAGGAAGTGCCAAAGCAGTATTTCTGCTGCCCTTTAAGCCAGCTGCCAGTGCTAAGGTCAAAGCCTGAACCGACTCAGCCCCTCATTCTGGTCACACTTGCTCATCTGCCAAGTTACATCTCCTCTCCCTCTCAGGCCAGCCCCAGCCAGAAGGGATGTGCTAAGGTCCAGCTCTACTTCAGACCCAGCATGCTTTCAGGGCGATTCATTCCCTGTGCTTCTGCTCCTTTCCCAGCTTCACAGCACTGTGGAGGGCAGGAAGCAAAGCTGTCATCCCAAGGAGGGGATGGCTGTGATCTGAGAAAGCCTAAAAGTCAGGTGTAATGAGAAGAGGGAAGATTGAGCCACTGGTTTCAAATAGGATAGGCTTTAGGAACACAACTACTGGAGGCTGGAGAGGAGAAACTGGGAGAGCTGGACAGATCCCTCTGCCACAAAGCTGTTGGGAAGCAGACAGCTTGGTAAGGATTGGGGAGACAGCACCTGCAGTAGGAGAGGCTGGAGGGAGAGGAGTGTCATTGGGATGGGGTGCTGGGGAAGCAGTGGGCACAGAAGAAGAGCCAGTGCTCTATGTTGCAGTCACCCCATGCAACAAAAGAGACAAAAGAATTGGATAAAATCATGGATTGATATGACAATTGGCCTTCTAAACCCAGTAGCTGAGCTGCAGTATCTGGCTGAAGGTGCCCCTACCTCCAGGCTGCTGGAAGATGTAAGGGTACACCCAAAGAATCACTCTGTGCACATGCAGAGTTCCTTGTGTTCTCCCACAGACATCCAGTTGCAGCGCTTGGGATTGGGATGTTGAGTGAGGTGCACCTCTTGTCCACCTGAGCTTGGCACGATGAAAACAGGTTGGCAAAGCATTACTGGCCTCAGGACCCACTGCAGGGATGCATTTCCTTCCTGGGAGCATTTGCAGTGCCCTCCTCTGCCTCAAATACAGAGGTCTTTAGCCACCCACCAAGCTCACAAATGCTGCTGTGGGCCAGAACGAGCCCATCCCAAATAAAGGACAGTGCCTGCACTCTGGTGGGAGGATTTGCTCCTTGCCTGAGATGGGCAAGAGCAGCAGAAAACTGCAGAGTTGTGGCAGAGGACAAGGACAAGATGGTGTGTGGCTGAAATGGGATTTGTGCCCCCCTGCCCTGTTCTCCCTCCTCCTACTCTTCCCTCAATCTTTCTCAGTACCTATAAAGCAAAGTAATCATTTCAAGTCTTATGTCAACCTTTTGGCACTCAGCAGAGAAAGATGGGGAGAAGAATGGACGTCTACCCTAAGTCTGGAATATGTCTCCTGAAAGATCTCTCTTAGCTGAAGGACCTGGAGCTTTTAGGTGGGTCCTTTTTTAGCCTGGACCTATATAAGGAAGAGTATAAAGCTCTGAATCGGGTTGAGGGGATCTGAGAGCTCTGGAGTCAGGGTGGGATTGCAGCTAAGGCTCTTCCCATTGCCGTGCCTTTTTCCTGTGAGATGCGATCCAGAGCAGCGAGAGGGCTAGTGGTGCTAATGCAGCTCCGCGAGTCCCGAGATGCTGAGGGGCAGCGGTATTCCTCCGGCATCTGTGTCTCCTGCTCCGGGCACCCCACACCCAGGGCTGCTCCAGCTTCCCTGAGCGTTCCCAACTGCGGCAGGGGCCGGCGGGTCGCTGCGGGCCGGGCGGCAGGGGCGGACTACGGGGGCTGGACGCAGGCTTCGGGACCGGCGGCGGCCGGGTCTCCACGGCCAGGCAGGGGTTAAGGCTTCTCTGTTGTAGTTTGTTTCCCTTTGCCAAAGTGGGTGTTGCTGGAATGTCTCCTCTCCTAAGGAGGGGGGCCGAGCCGTGTCCTCTGGAGAGGGGGGATGTCAGCATCAAAAAGACACAGAGGGGGAGGTTTCCAAAAATAAAACCCTCCATCCCCTCCAGGCGCTGCCAGTGCCAGAGGCAGGCGCGAAGGTGCTCGGAACTGCCTGCGGAGCGCGGGAGCTCGCTGGCAGCCCGGCGAGCGGGGCCGGCCGCCCTCCTCCTCTTTCTTCTTCTGCGGGGGCCGCCCGGCAGCCCGCGCCCCTGCCTTAGCACTGCTGTCTGCGTCCCCGGTCTCAGTGGGCGGCAGGTCCCGTCGGAGTCCCGGAGCGGGATGGGGCGGTGAGCGGGGGGCGGAGAGCCTGCGGTCCCCGCTGCCCCGCGCCCGCCGGGGGATGCCATCCTGGCGCTGAGCGCTCCGCGCCGCCCGTCTCCCCCCGCCACCGGCTGACACCATGCGGGGCGCCGCCGCCAGCCTCCTCCCGCTCACCTTCGCCGTTCTCCTCGGCTTCGCCCGCTGTCGGCCGGACTCGGCGGCCAGGCTGGAGACGGGGACCGGGGGAGCGGCGCGGCCGCGGGGCCGGGGGGCTGCCCTGGGGGCGGTGGGCACGGCGCACAGCCTGTCCCCGGCGTCCCGGTCCCCTCCACAGTCACGACCCCTCCCCGCCGCCCTCCACGTGGACCGCGGCTCCGCGGCCGCCGCGGGGAGTCTGAGTGGCGGCGACGGCCGGAGGCAGCGTCCCGACCGCGGGCTGCCCGCGGCCCGGGGCCAAACGGGCGACGCCGGGCTCCGTCCCGGCGGGGAGCAGAGCAACAGGCAGGACCCCTCCCGGCAGCAGCAGGGCAGCGGGCCGAAAGCGCGGGTCGTGCCCCGGACGAAGGAGCCAAGTAGCAGAGGGAGGATGGCCGGGTAAGTGCTGCGGCCGGGGGGGATTCTGCTGGGGGTGCGTGGCATGAGCCCCGGTAGTCCTGGCGCCAGAGAGCGCCGGACAGAGGGCCCAGATCCCATCCCGAGCCCCGTGCTGCATCCCCTCTTCCATCCAACGGGAGCTCCGAGTGCTGCCCCGTCCCGCCGCGGGATGTCGGAGCCGTCACGGGGGTGATGTGCGGGGGCCTGGGCCGTGCTGTCCCGGGAGCGGGACCGGAGCGGGAGCCCGCTCGGTGCCGCGCGGCGCCTCTGCCCCTCACGTGTGACCGCGCCGCTCCCGCCCACCCGTCGGTGCGTCTGTGTCCGTGGACACGAACGCGTCAGGTGTGAACCTGAGTGGGAGCAAGGCGCTGGGCCGCCGTCTGCTGGTCGTGGGAGTGCGTGGTTCAGGCACATCAGGGTTTCAGCTGGCTGGACAGCTGCGTGGTAGCGGGCAGAGTGTCCCTGCTGTGCTCTGAGGCTGCCCACAGCCCTCCTGGGGGAGGCATGCGGGGTCAGGGACTCCCGAGGGAGATGTAGTATGGCCGTGGTACTTTGGGTGGTGGAGAGGCTGGAGAGGGTTGCTAGGCTCTGAGATACAGAGCCTGGCTGCTGCTGGTCTTGCTGCAGGTACCTGGCCTCTTGGCTCCTCCCTCCCATAAGGGGCCCCTTGTAAGCACTCCACGCCGCAGCTTCCCATGGCTTCAGCTGGCTCAGCCGGAGGAGGCTTCCTACGACTTGCCTGGCAGGGCTGCTTCCAGCTCCAGTCTCTGGCTACAACCCTGTGGAGGTGGAGGGGATATCATATGGCGAGGCCAGCTGCTCCGTTGTGAGGGGAGCCTGCGAGCAGGACGTCTGGCGCAGCGCTGACGTACCCTTCGGCCCCCTCCTTTGCAGTTCCCTCTCTGCACCTCCGTGGGTCCATGCTTTTCGAGATGATCTCCTCTGCCACCTGGGAAGGGTTACCGAAACCATCGCGCGAGTTTGACTGACCCATGTTGGCAGCATGTGTCCTCTCTCCATGTGAGCCCTGCTAGGGGGATAATGAGGGCAGGCTCTGGGCTGACAGCCCTCTGACATGGGCAGAAATGTCTCTGCTAATATCGGGTGGGGAGCTTCATAAAAATAGAAAAGGTGTGTCTCTTGAGTTTTCTCTCTCTCATACTCCTTGCAAAATTTTGAGACAGAGATGTTTTCTGTGCCACTGTGTATTTTCTTCAGCAAATCCACAGATGCACCAAGTTTGCTCTACTTCCATTATGTTTGATATGTAAAGTATTTATCACTAACAGCTAGTCAATGGCATGTAGGTCCTAAGCTTACCCAGAGTGAGAGTCTTGGGAAGATCCAGTCCTATTCAGTCAAGTTTGGACTTTGGGCTCAAAAAGATTTTACCCTTTCTGCAGTTGGAGTGTTGTCAGTGTTGCTTTAGGATCATGTGGCAGTTCAGTTGGAATTGAGTCATCTGATACGTAGCATGTTTCTGTTCAGTGACTACTCTGAACAGTCTCAACTAGATTTTCAGACTGCAGCTGCCTCCAGTGACAACAGCTGGCTTGTACTGCTGTCAGGAGCACATGGGCAGCCTCAAGGTTCACACTGTGTTCAGAAGAGCACTGAACCTCTTTGTAAGTAGCTTTCATCCCTTAATCAATGATGTAAACAGAGATGGTTGGTCCATCACTTACACAGTTTACCTGTTATCAGCTGAATCAGCAAATGCCATTGCCTCCAAGCATAGAGGAAGAAAGAGCTATGTCCTAGTGCTGTGTTCCTCATGCAGGCTGTGCTGCACTTTCTGCCTCTGCTGTGC
The DNA here is from genome assembly GCA_038380795.1 of Pyrocephalus nanus. Lineage (NCBI taxonomy): Eukaryota > Metazoa > Chordata > Aves > Passeriformes > Tyrannidae > Pyrocephalus > Pyrocephalus nanus. Next base: position 40,073,894 of record CM076265.1, on the reverse strand, counting down.
ACTGGAAGATATGGGCTGGGCATACAGGGCTTTCTCCGATCCCCAAGAACTTCAATTCTGGAAAGTGCTTTTAATGGCTTTCTGTCTGTTCTGGAGTACAAATTGTCACTTTTGAAGCATCTCTGTGACCTACCGTCTTCAGAGCTTGTGAGAAAGCCTAGCTGAAATAATTGTCCGTGAATAACCACATGACGTTGCTCCTCATGGAAAGCTAGCTGCTGCTGCCTCTAGCTATTCTGTGAGACTGCGTCCTTCCACCTCATCTATCTTCTTACACCCCTTGCTTCACCAGACACATTTTCATCCAGGAAACTCAGGGCCCCTAAAAAACTTCACTTCATGATGTTTCATTTTTTTTGCCAGGTGGGATATTTTCTGTTCTGCTATTTACACTGAGCTCCTGCTACTCTCTGGTATGACAACCTTCATTTTCCCTTACTCAGGTAGCTTTGCAGGCTGCACTAAACCCTGGTGCTATTTATTTATACAATTTTTTTGGCTTAAAATCTCAACTCCTGCGTGGGTTGCCTTTCCAGATTCCCCACTCAGAGCTCTCTGCTGGTACCTCCAGGAACCCCACAGAGTTCTGTGGTTAAAACCCCCATTTATTGGCACTATATCCTTTTATGGATAATTATTTTCTTGCTTTGTCTGATAGCTGCATACCCAAGGTTGAGTTTCTTTCCTGGGGACTCTTTGGATGTGTCTGCCACCCTGCTCGTGTCTGACTTTTTGCAGGTGCAACTTGCTCAAACACTTCCATGAGTGTGTCCAACTGCAAGTCTTGCAAGAACCGGGTTTTGGTATTTTCTCCTGAAGACTCATTGTGAGGTGGCTTTTGATACCACAGCAAACACCACAGAAATTTACTGACTTCTGGCACTAAGCAAGGGAAACAATTCAGCCCCGAAAATATCACTGTAATCTCCTTAACTTGCCGGTTTCTCCAGCCCCCTTGACTAGAAAAATTTTCCTTTTAAGTGTCTAGGATAGGAAGCTCCCAAGCCCTGACACATGCCAATTATGCTGTATGCATGTGCTGGATGCATCCCTAATTTGGGCTGGCAGAGAGGACACTGCAGGCACCTCCCTCTACCTCCATGTCCCTTGGGATGTGACCACCCTTGACCACCCCTGTGGCTGGGAGAGTGGGTCACAGTGATGATCCTCAGGCAATGTACACAAAATCAGAGGAACGTGGGTAATAGGAGAGTAATCTGGAGAAGCCTCTGCTTCTGGTACCTGTGTGGACAATTTTAAAGGGCTTATGAGACTCCCAAGGTAACAGGCTGAGAGTTCCACACTCATTCTTTCTCTCTCTCTCCCAGTTTCTTTTTCTGCATTCTACACCCCAGTTCACATTTATTTGCTGTTGTAGACACCATCCATGGCTGCATAGTCCTGGTTGACCCATGTATTGGGGCATATAGGTTCTTGCTGCAGTGTGTGTATAGGACTCCTCAGGAGTGGAGGCGGTTAATGCTGATGTGGACTTGGCAAAGGGTTTTCAGTGACTCATTGATGCCAACAGCCTTTTGCTAATGTTCTTCATTGGGTCTGACTGCAAATATTTCTTAGGCAGTTGGATGAAGTTCACTTTCCTGCAGTAGAAAGGCAGACCTGATGATCTAATTGTCCCCCTGGCCTCCTGTGAGGATGCTGTAAGTGGCCTGAATGGAGTCAGCATATCTTGGCAGCACAGAGTTCTGTGTGAAACTCAAAGATGATGCATAGATTGCTGTTAAAATAAATGGTGAAAAAAAGGGTTCTACTGAATGCTTCGGAAACAGCATGTGATTGTTGCTGAGGCTGTGCACAATGCTGAAACTATGTAAAAGCCATGATCTTACTACCGTTTTCTTGTTTTCCTTTCCCCTGGTGCCTATTATGGTTGCTTGGCTCTTGTTTGAGATAACACTCCAAGATTTTGCAGGCTTTTCCAATCCTGGGTACCTCTGCATAGTGGGGGTCTGACCCTGACGGTGGCCTCTGGCTGCAGCGGGAAAGCAGGGGATGAAGGGCTGGCTTGTGGCAGCTCCTTTGCCCAAGGCGAAGTTTGTGCTAGTGCACCCAGTCAGAGCAATGAATCATACTTCTGGGTGTAGGGGGATTCATGGCACTGGCTTCAGCTCTGTGGGGAGTGTCAGGGAGATGTCTATCCCAGAAAAGGAGCAGGTCAGTGCCTGAGAACTCCTGTGCACCAAGCTCTCACAACGTGCCAGGGATTATACCTGGGTGCAGGCTAGCTACGGAATGAGGAGCAAACTTCACTTGCAGTTGCTTACTTGCTGCCTATGCTCTTTGTAGACCTCAGGATGTACCTGGCACTTGAAGCAGGAACTGACATGTGGATCCAATGCCCCACTCTGCATTTTGCTAGAAATGCACTGACCTATGCCTTGGGGCTTTCTCTGGCACTGTGGCTATTCAGCTGTCTAAGCCATTCAATGCCCTTTCTTTTCAAAAAGGGGAAACTGGCTATTGGAAATTGTATTAACCATTAACCAATGATAATTAACCTTTTCCACTGGTAATAAGACAGAGATAGGAAAGACAGAGCATTTGCTGAAGGCTTGTTTTAGCATCAGCATCAGGGCTGGGAACAGGGCAGCCCATGGAGTGTGGCCTAGTGTGAGGTTCAGCGGAACTTCAGCTTGGGAGACCCATGTGAGGACATGTCTTCCCTTCTGCTCTGATCTGGGATTGTGTTGAGTTTCTTTACATTCTGGGAGAGCTGCTGACCCCTCCACATGGCCACCCATCCTCTGGTCCCTCTGCAGCCCAAGCTGCCCTGGATAAGGGTGAGAATTGTGCTCCCATTTCCTTGCTGCCGTGCTTCCAGTTCCAAAGACTCTGTAAGCAGATGGCAACCTGGGTGCTCAGCTTGGGCAACTGCTGAATGCTTCAAAGTTACAAACGTGGCTTTGGCTTACATCACTGTTAGGCCTGCTGGGGGCTTGGTACCTCCTGGCACCCAGCAGGTCCCCTTGTGAGGCAGCTCTGCCTGCTGCCTTGGAGGCCACTGTTCCCTATGTGATGAGGGGTGATCAGGGGCTGCTCAGTGTCTACAGGTAGCTCCTCATTAGTTGCTCCTGTGGTGGTGATACCAGTCCTGGAGGGACCCTGCAACTTGTTTTGTTCTCCAGAAGGAGTGCTGAGCCTCCAGAAGAGGCTCCGAGCTGGACATGCCCCACAGGTGGCTCGTGTTTGAGCCACATCTTTGCCCAAAGCGTTGGTGATGGCATGTGCAACAGGACAAATGCACCTGGAGGATGCACCACTCTCTCTCAAGCACTATCCCTCAATGTTGTAAACATGCCATGCTCCTTAAACCTCACGGGATTGAATTCTGAATTCTTTGTAAGGCAGTAGAAACCGCATGGTGTTCAAGCCATGCAAATAACAACAAAAAGCTTGAAGAAGAACCAGGTGTGCTCAGGACTGGGTCCCATGCAGCAAAGCCCCCATAGCTATTTTCCCATTGCTGATGCTCTTGCTTACCTGGGCACAGTGCTCTGTAAAGTTCCGCCACTGGGCTTTCATCAAGAAATAGTCATGGTTCTTTTCTGCCCTCCAGTATTACTTCCATGTTGCTCATGGAAAGCTAGCTCACTTCCAGTCCTGGAGCTCGTCCCTGCCTCCATCTCTTCCCATCTTCCCATCCAGGAGGTGATGACAGGAAGGGACATTTCCGTCCAGGTGTTCCCTCTGCCCCTGCCTCTGAGAGCATCCCTTCCAGGTTGCTCCCCTCCACATGTGATAGGCTGTCCTCCCTCAAGGAGCATCGCCCTGGTTGATGCTAGCATCTCCCTTCACCTGGGGTTGGCAATTCATGTCTGGAGTGGGCAGTGACACAGAGTGGCTCAGTTAATGAGAGGTTTGTGCCCAACCTAACAGGGGTTTTATGCCTTCAAGATTGATCTTGTCTGCTCAGGCTTAGACCCCTGTCTGGTTTAGCCCCATACCTTTCTTCCTACAACCTCCGATTTGCTGTTGGCATTGAGAGCAGCTAGCAACATGTTCCCTCCAGCATGCATGTGAGAGATGTAGATAAAATTTGAACTTTAAACCCTTGAAGAATTAGTAAGTGTTATTCAAGGGCAAAACAGCTTTTCTGCCTGCAAGAAACATGATTATTTGAATAAGACGAGGTGGGAAAGGGCAAGGGCTTTGGTCACTGAACAGTCTGTCTGAATATGATTTACAAGGTGTGTTTCACCAGTGCCGAGGGAAGAATGGGAGCTGTGTCAGTCTAAGCAAAGATGCCTATGCTGCTACTTGTTGTGCAGTCCCTCAGTAGACCTTAATTACCAAAAGACTTGCTCCAGCTTGGTGATTTTCTCTTTGTACTGATCAGGACATCTTAAAAAAGTTTAAGACCTTGTGGGCTTTTATGCAGTAAATAAAGATTTGCTTTCCTTGAACATTTTTTGGGGATGTCTTAGAGAAGAAACTTATAGGTCCCTTTGGGTTGACAGACAAAACACTGGAAATCGGTGGTCTTGCCCAGCCAGAGCAGATAGGAGTGGATGCTAGAATTAATTTGGCTTGTTCTGCTTGCAGGAGGTCACACCAAGGGAATTTAAGTGCTTTCTTCCAGTAAAAATCTGCCCATGTTAATAAAATAGTGATCCTGAATGGCTGGATAACACTTTAAAAATGGTATGCCTTTTCAGAACACTTCCCTTTCCCACATGGATTGTACGTCTACAGGCAGCTTCATTCATGAACACCAGAACAATCCTTGGCATACCTGCCATCCACCGTCCTTGGCTCTCCTAAAATGTGAGCCCCACAGCTTGAGCTCTGGCACTTGGAGAGGCTCATCTTATGCCATATGGATGCAGGAGTCAGGAGGATGGCACTTTGCAGCAGGATCATCTTCTGCCCCTGCTGTGTTCATGTTAAAGGCAATCCAGAAGACAAATGTGCATGTTTCCATGGTTCCTGTAAATTCTGTCAGCAGCTCCAGCGGCCTTGTCCAGCATTAGAAATAAACCATACTCCCTGCTTTGTTTCCAGAGGCTTTCCAGAGCTTTCAGGCTGTCTGTTTCTAGCTTTTTTTGATGATGGTAGTTTCCCATCTATCTAGACATGCAAAAGTTACCTGTTCCGAAAACCTTCCCTCCATGATGAGTAATACGCTTGGAGAGTACCCTGGAACTTGTTGTTCCTTGTCATTATAGATATGTAAATATGACATGTAATCAGAGAAGCAGCATTAGCTGCCTGCTTGGGCATTGCAGAGCACTTCATAGAGGCCCAGCACTGTCTCTAAGGGCTGTGTGTTTACGGTGATCACTACCTAAAAACACAGAAAGGAGGTGGAGAATATGTCATTTATGTAAAGGCAAGAAGTTGCTGCTGCACAATCCTGGATTTAACACCCATGGAAATGATTTGAGCATCTTGGAATCAGTGTAGTGCTGTGCACATTAGATAGACACAAATTTCATAGCACCTGAGGGTCCCCAGCCTTCGAGGTCACTGTGCCAGAGGCACATAACAAATGCAGGACCTGGGTGCTTGCAAATGGAGAGCAAGCTGGGGAGCATCCAGTGCGACTGCTGGTGTGCCGTCCCTCCCAGGGCAGGGTTGAGCAATGAACAGCAACAGGCGGCAGCAGTTAGGTGGAGAATGAAGTGTTTTCTTCGGCCAAAGCAGCCTGGGACATTTGCGGAGGCGAGATGATATGACCAAAGTTGGAATCAAGCCAAATTTACACCCCAATACCATGAAGAGCCATGAGATTTTTAATGATCACAGACTTCTGGCCTCCAATTGCTCTCAGGAGGAAAATGGTTCCTCTGAGTGCTGTGCCAGGAATCCAGCATAATGCCAGTTCAAAAGGGAGATATTCTCTGAGGAATCGCTCACACTGCAGCATTCACATAGTCCTAGGGGGTTTCTTTTCCAAGCACTTAAACAACTCAGCCCTTGTCCCATTGGTTTTGATCTCAGCTGCTGGTCCATCTGGAAGGAAATATCAGATGCTGCAGGAAATAATTTTACGGGTGACTCAGAGGTGCTGGCTGCAGCGAGACCTTGACTTCCCCTTCTCCTAACCGCATGCTTTGTCTCTCCGCTTAGGCCAAATGTCTGTGGCAGACAGTGTTGCCCAGGATGGACCACAGCTCCAGGCACAAACCGCTGCATCAAACGTGAGTATGACAGTCTCAGCTAGTACAAGTCTCACAGTGCACCCCTAAAAAGTGTTAGAGTACTGCTGTGACCCTACAGGTGTGCCCTGCACTGTGCCAGGGAAGGAGATGGATCATGTGGTCTGCAGAGGCAGTGCCATGACCTCCCTGTGAGTTTGCCAGGCTGTGGGTCAGCTCCTCCTGTCTCTTGGCAGTCTGAGTACGCTGAATAATTGTGGGTTTACTTCATTATTATTATTAGTATCCATCCCAGGCAGGATCTTGTGTGGGCAGTGCATTGCAGTAGCACAATAAAGTGAGGCTCTTGCTTGTCCTGCGTGGAGCAAAGACAGGTCTCTGAAAGTCCCAGGTGGTGGGAACTGGATTGGGGCTGTGCTCACGTGGGTGAGCGTTGCTAATGCTGATGGAGAAATCAGGGCTGCAAATTCTCTGAGTGCTATTAAGGAAAGCAATTAATGAAGTTGGCACAAGGGCTGGGATGGGTGGGGCTGGAACACGAAGGAGCACATGGGACGTGTAAAATGGCAGTGGGGTGCAGGGCGCTCCTGCAGTGCAAAATTGCCTGGCCAGGGCCCTCCTGCCTACCCACAGAGGGAGTAATAAGTGTTCTGCTCCTCCAGACGGCCCTGGCACAGCCCTGGGGACTGAGCTCATTGTGGGCTCCCTGACCCAGCACTGGAAGGGAAGAGGTTTGGGGAGGCACCAGTGCAATGCATACTAGAGGCAAGTGAGCTGTCATCTCCATGCCCCATAGCTTCACAGCCACAGACCAGCCCCTGCTGTGATCCCAATCCCTTAACAACAGGGTTGCACCACCCAGCCCACCTCTGAGCCTTCCCAGGGGACTGGACCTGCCTGGTCCCAGGGAGCTGTGGTCAGGCATTCCCCTCCAGAAAGCCTGACTGCTGCCTGTGCTCCCTGTCCTCCCAGCAGGCTCACAGCATCTGCCTTCACTTGAGTGGCAGCAGCTGCCCAGATGTTAAGCAGGGAAAGAGGCTCATCTTTGTTTGCCACGGGATCTCATGGCGCTTTGGCTCTGCTGGGGTAATTGCGTTAGTGATTGGTGTTTGGGAACAGGAGGCCAAAGGCTGACTCACCTCCCTTCTCCCTCTCCTCCCTGCCGACAGAAGCCAAACGGTAGAGAGCGTGCTGTGCTGCCAGACAGTGTCTGTAAACACAGCACGGGGCCAGCGATGGCAGCATCTTTCTCTCATTAGGATTTTGGTAGGAGCAGTAGGTCTGGGCTTGCAGCCACGCGGGCTGCCTAGTGATCACTCAGGTGCTGGGCCCTTGTTCTCAAGGATTCATTAAAAGGACAGTGTCAGCATGATCAGGCCTGACAGTGTCCCACTGACAGGGGATGGTAAATCTCAGGCAGGACTTAGATGGAGATTGGTGAAGTGTAAACATAATTTCATTGTCAACTACCTCCCTCTCTGGGCTTTTCTGATGGAGTTCAAGCTCCTGGAAACATTCAGCTGTTTTTAAAGCTGCCAAGGCAAGCTGGACAGCCCATCCCAGTTAGTTTCTGCACTGTAATGCTGTTTAATATCTGATCTCATGGTCTTTGATATGTGGCATATGAGGGAAGTTAGCAGGGTAGAAATGCAGCCAGAGGGAACCTCTTAAGGGTGCCGAAGCATGGAAAGAACTGGCATTCAGGTGTTAGACAGGACCTTGGTTTTGAAGGATTTGAGCTTGGGTACAGTAGAGAGGATAGGCCAAATTGTTGCCATAATCTACTTCCTCTCACCTAGCAAGCATGGCGATTTCTTAGTTCATCCATGCTTTTCTAGGGACTTTGCCAACATCCCTGCATATGACTTAACTCCAGCCATAGGGAGGTGTCTCTAGTCTTTTGGTATGTTCCAGCTTTGAGGACCAAAGTGCCATGAGGACTTGTGGAATTTTCAGGCAGTCAGTGACTGGGAAGATGAAAAGGAGAAATCTCTCTGGGGCAACAGTGTCTCCTGGAAAAGTGAAAGTGAGCTAAGGGAATTTAGAAGGAATATCTTGCCTGCTTGCGGTAGGCTTGATTTCTACTCCACACGTTGCCACATCATCACACTGAGCTGCATACAGGGCATCTTGTGAATCTCCATCCTGTGAGCCATTAGGGATAGTGATCTGTATGTGGGCCTGAAGAATTTGTCCAACCTCCTGCCTGTTTAACTTTGTCCTGGAGTGAGACTCTGGCCATTATGTCCTTAGTTTGGTGGAGAAGAAACCTGTGTAGACAAGCTGGCTGGAAGCCCCCTTGCACTGCCCGTGCTTTGGGGGTTGCAGTGGCTGCAGTGTACACTTGTCAGTAATTTGTCTGCTGCCTATTAGCTTATCATCCTTCTGCCTATTAGCTCATCATCCTTCCCCTCTGCCTAAGAGCAGGGGAATCCTTTTGCTTAGCCTCCCCATATTAATTTATCAGCCTCCACTTTCACTGGAATTAATCATGATGGTTCTTTGCTGTTTCCAAAGATCCTGAAGCACCATGGTCCGGGCTGGGAATGCAGGGTGAGCTTTTTTTCTGTCATGGATGTTTTACAGTTTAAAAGAAATACTTTAATCAGTATGTCGGGAAGGACTAACTCAACTAATGCACTTTCTAATCTTGTACAGATGGTCTTGCAGTTAAGATAGCCAAAAAAGTGCAGGGATTCCAGGCGGAGTTGCTGGCTCTGCTGTGGCCTCACAGTGTGACTTCAGACAGTCACATTAGCACCTGGGGCTTTTCCACATCTGCAAAATGACATTCACTTGCTCTCATCTTTTGTGTTTCTTCTGTACAGTGGCTGTTAAGGTTTTTTGAACCCTGGCTGTTCTTCACTGAAGTTCTGTTTTCTCTCTGTTATTCCCGAATTGCTGTTGATCTACCTGCCTGTCACCCTGCATGGATCTCACTTGTGTTAAATTGTCCATCCCTTCTGGGGATCCTTTTGCAATTTTCCTGTGGAGGGCCTAGCTGATAGACAGGTTTCCCTGCATTTAAATGGGACTGAGCAGGAGCTGCTTACAGTGAAGATCTACACCACCCCCTTAGATGATGAGCACATGCAGAGCTGCAGGGACTCACTAATTGAATGTCACCTTGCAATGTCATTGTTCAACCCGGGGCCGGATAAGCCTGCAAAGCGATGGGAGATTGAGCTTGGTGTTGTTCCCCTCTGATGGTCCTGCCTGCTTGGCCTAACTGGGTGGTCAGTCATGCTGCTGTCATCCCGTCTGTGTGACCTTGCTGGGAGGACTTGTCTCATGCACTGAAGACTAGACAGCACCAGATTTGATCTGTGAGGGCACTGCTAGATGAACGAACTAGCATTGCGATGCTCCAAGTCTCATAATTTTATTAAGAGTTTTGAGATGACTCTTTGTTTTCCCTAATGCCTCAGCTCCTAGAACATGAGACTACAGTGAGAAGAAATGAGTAGCCATCAACAGCAACTGTTTATAGTCCCCACAGCTGTGAAGCAACATTCTCAGATTAACCCCTGGGCTCAGAAACCAAAAAGCAAAGAGAAAGATTCCAAATACATATATATTTTTAACTGTCTCATTTCTTCAGTCAGTGTTACGAGTTTGGGGGTCTGACTAGTGATTTCACACACTTGTCATTGGCAGTGCTGCCACTGACTGACCTGCTGTCCTTATATTGCATAGCTGGACTGTGTGAAAACAACTGAATTTTAAAGCTCTTTCAAGTTCTTCCCGAGTCTGTAAAAGCAACCAGGAAGGGGATTAATCCTAGAGCTGGAATATTTCAGCTAGGGCAGCTCCCCACCCATCCTGCTTGAAGAGACCAGAAGACTAATCCCATTCCATTCTTCCTCTTCTCTATATCAGCTGCCTTAGGGGCTTTTTAAAGTGCCTGGTCACTTATCACTGCTTTCCTGCTGAAGGGCACAGTCTAACATAACTGTGAACATTGTTGGTGGGAGAGGTTGTGAGAACTGCTGTGGTTCCAGGTCCCAGCATCATGCTCTGCACTATTTCAGCATGTGAAGTGGTTGTTTTCAATGGCAGGCTTCCTGGAATGGTGGCCTTTATTAAAACAGGCATTTATTGGGAGATAACAGTAAGGACTGGCAGTCTATTTAAATCACAGCTGAGTTTTGTATTATAAATTACATCAACTTCTGGAGTGCCAGACTTCCCAGAGACGGTTAATTCCTGCCTGACTAGCACCTTGTCCCTGTTCCAGAGTCTGCAGTGTTGGCTGATTTATTTTACTGGGGGATTTCATCAAAATCTCTGGCTTTAACCTATACAGCCCTATGTGACTTGGGGTCTCCTTTTCCTTGAGGTCTCCCTGTCTTCCTGAGTGTTAACATGGTAATAAATGTCACATGAAACATTCCAGTGAATATATCCCTGATCTACATAGGAAAAGCTGATGGCAGGCCATTTTTGGGATGAAGGAAGGAGTTTGGGGGCTATACTGCTGTGAAAGGACCTCAAGAGTCTGCACAAGGACTTCTCTCATTTGGTGACAGCAGGATGATGTATGGATGGCACACAAGGGTAGAGCTGTCTGTATGTTTGTGGCACAGAAGCAGTGTTTCTCGCAGGTGTGCTTGGATCTTGGGGGGATAGAGAGCACAGCCAGATAGGGAGGGACATGCTCACGAAAGCCCAGCAGCTGCATGTGAGGGTGGTGTGGTGTCAGATGTCCTTGCAGTCTCCCTTGGGCAGTCCTGGGAAAGGGGCCTTCAGCAGAAGTGGTGGCTGCATGGGTTGAAACCCATTCACAGGGCTTCCATGTGGCTGGAGGTTAATGTCCACCTTGTATTGTCCTACAAGGTTTCATTACCCTTTGGCCTGCTGGCCCCTTCTTTCTTTGAAGGACAACACAGTTTCCCAGTGCCTTTTCAATCACCCTTGCTCAGAACAATGAGCCTGGTCCTACTGGAGCAAGTTGTGGTTTTCTGGCTGGTGCTGGCTGGATTATAAGCCCAATTTGGCATCTGTTGACTTGGGAAGTGTTAGAGTCCAGTGTATAGTTAATAGCACTTTCCTCCCAGGGCGCAAACTGAAGCTGATGTGCTGTAATTAGGCTCAGAGGGTGACTTAGGCATAAGGTTAATGAACTGTAAGTCCCTATAAGAATTGGAGTGTGGTGACTTCAAAATCAGTTTCAGAGGGAAAGCTAGAAAGCTCTGGAGGGGACAGACTGGGGGCACTGTGCAAATCAGACCCCAAAACAGACTAAAGATAACTTGCTTTGAGATTAAGGACCTATTCCTGCCTAGAGCACTGTGGGCAACGCTGGAGGCTGTATGCTCCCTGCAGGCCATGCTGCTCATTTCTGAACTTTCTGAAATGAGTATTGTTGGAGAAGAGCTCTGCAGAGACCAGTGCAGAGAATGGAGGTGATCTTGTGTTAAGGTCCACAACAGCAGTAACACTGCGACTGTGAAGGTCACCTGCCTGCAGAGAGGAGATGGGACTGTCCTGGCTGTGCAGCCCCAGCTGGGTGTCACCACCGTAGGGCCAAGTCCTGTGTCCACTAATGGCCTTTCTGTGTCTCCTCAGCCGTCTGCGACCCGCCATGCCAGAACAAGGGCTCCTGCAGCCGTCCCCAGGTCTGTACCTGTCGCTCAGGCTTCCAGGGCTTCCGGTGTGAAGAAGTTGTTCCCGAGCAGGAGTACCACCCGCCAGGTGCCATTGCTGCCTTCCAGCCCCCCACAAGCTCCCTCCGGAGGAGGACCAGCACGACAGGGCGGGATGCCCCCCTGCAGGGGGCTCAGGCACCCATCCCACGGCACGTCCCAGCTGTGTAAGTCAAACCTGGTTCCTGGCAGGACATTCCCCCAAACGCTCAGGCAACTAACATCATGGTTAATTGGGCCACAGCTTCCTCTTTATGAGACCAGGCAACTTGGATCTCAGTGGAAACTCCTCCATGGGCTGTGGGAGCTGACATAAGGGGGTCAGATCCTGCTGTCCTTCCAAGGGTCTCAGTTTGTACCCAGCACTGTGTCATGGTCCTCGGGCACATACAGGAATAGGACAGGATAATGATGCTCCCGTGAGGAAGGAGAACTGTGAAGGTCATCAGTTTGCCCCTGTCCTGTTGGTGACTAGCCTTCATGGTAGCAGCAGGGTGGACAGAGGAGTGGGGGTTAAATCTCTTTCCCAAGAGGATATTTTTTAGAGCAATATATCCAGGTAGTACCCACTGAAGAGTACATAGATCCAAAGTGTGCTTTGAAGTGCTGGTATTAGCAATGTGATGACACTCTGAGATGTCTCCTGGCAGTTTCTAGCCATTATTGAGCTGTTTGTTCTCTATTTCTGTGTCACCTTGCTGTGATTTGGGTCATTTTGGCACCCAGGCAGGTGCCTGCATTTTGGATACAGAAGCAAAGATACAGATGTTGGAGCGCAAAGAGGTCCATGCAGGATGGAACTCCATGAGGAGTGTGTTAAACTCAGGATGACAACTGTGGCATCATCTGGTCCTTTGTTGGGTGAGGAAGAGCTTAGCACTTCAGTGCACCTGCCTCAGGTCAGTGCCAAGATGCTCCTGTACACAAGCTGCAACCCTTCCACAAAACTTGGGTTTTGTGACATCCCGCTGGAGCAGTAGGGTTTTTGCTGAAGGAGGCAGAAAAGATGGGAGAAGTGCCTTTCCCTGACAAGCACTGCTACTGCACTGGCAGCTTGGTGGGGATGGAGAGTTGGGAATAGTGCCTGCTGTTGTACAACAACCCACACGTATTGTTTGTTTGGGATTTTTTTAAATTATCTCTGCTTTTCTGTAAGAGTCCACGGACATGGGAGCAAAGTGTTGGGCTGCATCACCCCTAATGGCTCCTGTCTGTCTTCCTGCAATTTACTCAATTGCAGGGCCAGAAAGACTGGTTTTGTTGGTAGCCACGAAAGCAGAGAATTTGCACATGGCTTCCAGCAGAAGCCCCTCAGTCACTGTCAAGAAGACATTAAAGCGAATTACAGGTGCTTAGCCTGGAGGTAACTTCAGTTTCTCCTTTACTTCTCCAAACACTTGACTTTCTCTGTCAACATCACTTGGAGCTGCCCGAGGAGAGGGCAATTCAGCCTTTGTTTTTCTGTATTCCTGCAGGTTGTTTTCAACATGCTTGTTGCTCCTAAAGTAGCTGCTGCCCTTCTCTCTCTTCTGAAGTGAAGGCAATGCATGGGCTGGAGACATTTCTAGACACTTACCCTTGGTTGTCAACAATTTTGGAGAGGCTCAAATGACTGACAAAGAGTTGACTGACACCAAGTTGTTTCTTGAAGCCAACATACCTTGGTGCTCAAATGAAAGACGATCTGATAGGAACGAAATTCAGGAAAGGCAGAGGTGATGCTGGCAGGGAGAGGTGGCCAAGCCTCTGTCATCAGTGCTGTGAGAGAGGCTTGGTGCCCAAGCGAGCATGCAGTCCTTGCACGTGCCTGCAGTCCTGGGCATTGCTGATGAGTTTCCCCACAGTGATGACCTCCTCCTACCCCTCTGTGCCATTGGTCTGTGAGGAGGGACTGGAGGGGAGGGAGAGTAGTGCCCTTGGACATACAGCACCTGTTGAAGGCTTTCCCAGTAAGGAACATGACCTCATACTCTGCAGAGAGGACAGGGGTCTATGCAGGCACTGGAAGAGCATTCTCGTCCAGTCAGTCAGACATAGTGTTGGGATTGCTGAATGCCCAGCTGCCTGATGTACCTTAAATCCTCTGGCACTGTCCCAAGGAAATGCAACTCCATTAAGGACTTTGCTATGCAGTTCCTATTTCCCTCCTCATGGAGGCCATAGGATGTCACCTTATTCCACGCTTCAGCAAGAGAATTTGACTATCATCCTTTGCAATGGGCAGACATAGGACACCGGCAAATGTCCACCACTGACCACCTTCTGGAGATGTCCTGAAGGATTTGCTGAGGCTGCTGTGTGTGTCTCTGACAGGTAGTTCTCCACCACCACTCTGGGTGCTATGCCACAGGCCACTGCCTTTCCTGCCCAGGCAGTGTTTAGCAGCCCTGCTTTGCGGGCAGGTGGGGGACTGCCTGCACCCTGTCACTGATCTGCATTGAAATGCCTCTCTTCAGCTGCCATGTGTTTTCCTGTGCAATTCAGTCACTTGGGGTTTTTTAATGTTGATTCTTATAACATGTTGTGGAACTACATGACCTAAAAGTCTTGCTGCTGTTAGATGAATTGTTTCCTAAATATTTTTGAGTGTCCCCTTCAGCATGCCAACTTCTGGGCTAGTTGAGGAGCCTATAAGAGTGAGCATTGGCAGCCAAAGGCAAGGTCTTGCCTTTGCACCTGGCCATGCCCTTCTGCTGCTTCGCTTGCACAGGCCTTGGTCCTCGTCTGGCCTCTGGGTGAGTTGGCTCAGTTAAATAAAGCAGCAAAAAATGAGCAGACTTAAGGATGATTTTCTCTCACTTCAGTGGACTAAATTGGCTTATTGGGATATCACAAGACCAGAAGAATTGGACAGAATTGCAAATCTAGCAGTGAGGGGAAGAAAAGGAGGGAACTCCTCTTTTGCTGATGGGGAAGCCACTTCTTAGGTTGGTCATTTGTCTCATGAAACCATGATCTTCTCTGAACTTGGAGCCTGCTTCTTGCAGTTACGGCATCATCTATTTCTATACTATTTCTGTGCATCTGACCTTCTCCATAGAAATGTAGCAGCAAAAGCAAGACATTTGTATTTGCTTTCTGAGAGCTAGGTAGATCTTGCTCATGTTTGCAAGTATGAGGATTGGTTCTTAGGCACTGCAAACTTGGAGTCATGTTCACTGGAGTTCAGCTCTCTGTCAAGTCTGAGAAGAACAGCTTGGGTTTTCCAGTCCATAGTCTCCTCCTGGATAAGAGTGGATTGTGCTGGTGGGATACTGACTTTTCAGTCTGCCATTATCCCACTGGTGTACACGGTTGTACTGGTGGTACACAATTGGCTGTACTGGTTGGTTTGTATTTGCACCTGGCAGGTGTGAAGGTTAGTGAATGGATCTGTGGGCATTCCCACTGTAGCTGTCATAGATCTGTTTCTGGGCATGCTGGCAGTTTTGGGAAAGTGGACATGAAGCATTGTGAGTGAGCACAGGTGTCAGGGCTGTGGTGTTACATGTAGCCTTCAGTGCCTCTGTTTGGAGAGGTACTGGGGAAGAATCATTGCATCCTTGGATTGCCCATATGGAGACTAAAGAAGAAGATGTATTCAATCTTACCTGAGCTCAGCTCTTGCCCAGAGGAAGACATAGGTAGAAGGGCAGCTCTGGGTCTAGTTTGCTGACACCAGAGCTGGTGATGCTCAAGCTGTCATCCCCTAAATTACAGACTAAGCGATGAGCACCATTTCCCAAGTCCCTTCAGCAGCCCATGGCTCAGCAGAGATTTGGAGTCAGGTGTGTGGGGACCTGTTAGCTGCTGCAGAAGCTGAGAGATCCCTGCACCATGCTGGTTGGAACAGGGAGTGCTCTGGAGAGCAAAATCCTGGGGGTGTAAGAGGCCCTCCCAGCGTGGGCTAAATGCAAATCCTCCCTCTTCTTGATCTCATCCTGAATTTCTGCCCAGAGAAGCAAAGCCCTGATAGATGATTATGCGGGATGAGCTGCACCTTGGCCCAGAAACCGACCTAAATGGAAACATTTTTGTTTTCCTGAGGCGGGAATATCAGCAGAATTGATGTTTATTTAGCAGGGAGTGGAAAGGGCTTGTGCCCCTGCCCTCATCATCAGGATGGATGGCTAGCTGCCTCTGACTCTGGACAGCATGCATGGAGGGTCCTGCTGCTGTCACTTGAGAAGGTCCCTTTCTGCAGGAGTGTTGGGCATAAATCTGTAACAAGCATCTGTGCAAGGGAGCTGTGCTGCCCAGCTGGGATATTTATGTGAATGAAGGCTGCCTGGAAAGCAAGGTATCCTTCCTCTTCACAGGAAAGAAAAGATGTCTGGGACCTGCAAAACATTTTCTTAGTAACTCAGGCAAAGGAAAAGGACATAGCTGTGGTATAAGGTGCTGAGACACTGTGCAGACAGCTTAATGCAGCTCTTTAGGGCAGGGACCTTCCTCTGAGAGGGTTCTGTTTAGGCAAGGCAGTTGCTGGGAGTTTCCTGGTGTTTTCAGAATGGAAAAGGAGGAAGGCTGAGTTGCAACACGCCTGGCCCACTGACTCCTGATGTCAGTCTCCTCTGCAGCACCCTGGAGGAGACATCTCCTCCCTTCCTGATGAGACGAAGGGCTATATGCAGCCCTTGAGGAGGATTGGCCTGGGAACGCTGGGAACCTCATGCCAGCAGGAAGGCTCTGCCAAAATCTCTATTCTCTCTCCTGGAAGCGAAGGATGAGAACAGCAGGGAGCAAGCAGACAGCAGGATCTTGGGTGTGTAGCAAAGGTTGCTGGATGGAGAAAGTATATTCCCCCCATTTGAAAATTGACTGAAACCAGCTCTTGTTTTGGTGGTAGTCAAATGTCAAGCATGGTCCTTTGCAGAGGGGATTGGAGCCCATGGGTGGATATAAAGCTGTCTGCTCTGGAGTGGCCACTTAAAACATGACATTGAGAATTGTGGCTTGGCAAAATCATCTTGATGAGCTTGTTATCACTGTAGACTAGCAGATAGAACAAAAAGTTCACTGCAAGGTCACTTGCTTTTTAAAGATGCTGCTCCAAACAGAGGCAGATTTGTCTTTATTGTTAAAGCAGGATCTGGAGCCTCCTGTCTTGCCAGCTTTGAACTTTCCACATTTATGAGACAAAGGGGAGCTTGCTTTCTGCCTTACTTGGATTGCTGCTGAGTGTCCAGGACTGTTTGTCCATGATACATATAGTACTAAGAAGAGGTCTATACTACCCACATATCTACTGAATGCACCTTCTGCTCTTTTGCTCACTTGTAGCTGTCACTCACTTCACATTTTATGAGGGCTGCAATTTATTAATCCCCAAGTATCAGAGAAAATAAAAGATACCTCTGGATGAGAAGCATACCATCCATTGCCCATGAGTGCATTCTCATGGCATGGGCTGTGGCAACTTTCCCACTTTGTTTGGGATGGGACCAGCCCAGGAGACCTATAGTGCATGATGTTGAATTCCTGGGGTAGAACACTGGTGCCAGCCTTCCCTGCTGCCACTGTGGTGTCTTTGAGCTCGTTACCTGAACGGCATATTTTCACAGTGCAGATATGCCCTAATTGCAGCTTTCTAAGGTGCTTCCCTTTTGCAATACAGTTTTCACAGTGTTCCTTGATCCAGAGGCAACTTTGAGTAGATATCCGAGACGCTGTTAAAAAATTGAAAATAAAAAGCCAGTGCCAGTCCACATGAGAATATATGAAAAGAGATTACACTCAGGGTAATGAGATATCTGTAACCTCCAGATCTCATCCCCTTTCCTGCTTTGACATAGTCAAAAGCCCTTGGCAAGCTGGTTGAGAAGCCTAAAGGGAAAACTCAAGCTACCCAAGAGGAACGTAAATGTCATTTTTCTTATATAAAAATAGTCCTGTTTTTAAATTACATGGTATACCTTCTCTGCCTGGCACCAGATACTGTTACTCTACTTTCTAGTGTTTTAAAGCTGTCATCACCATTCTGTTCGATGTGTTTTATGTATTTACTTTCTAGGGGGTTGCATACTCTTTTTCAGGCCCCTTTTTTAAACTCCAAATATGGTCTTTGCATTAGACCTGGTTCTTCTGCACCTCCTTGAGAGTCATTCCTATAGCTTAATTCAGCCTCTAGGCAGCTCAAATGCACTTTCCCTTCTAAGTGAAAGAAAAATGCTGCTACTGTCAGCTTAATCTGAGACTCCATGCAATAGAGCAGGGTGCAGGGCAAATACATTGTTCATGTGGTAGGTAAGGTAGTACAGAAAATCCAGTTTATAGCCTATTTTATATACTATACATACATCATTTGGGACAGTTATGACAATACAATTTATACAGCAGTTCTGTAAGGGAGAAAGACGTTAGCAGAGCACTAAGGCCACATGATCAAATGCTGGAGAGTTTTCCTAATGCTTGAATCAGGATTGTCATCTAGCTTGCTTTCAGCTCCTGTGTGCATATGGATTATGCTGCAGTTTCTCATACGTGACTGTGTGTTGCCTTATTTGGTTTAAGCTGGTACTTCAGTAAAATCAAAGCTGTTGTCTTTGGTTTCGAGTGTTTTCGATAAATCACCATTCCTAGCAAGAAACAAGGGATTAATTGAAGTTGATTTGGTACAAGGGATGGTTGAAATGAAGATCTAGAAGTTTCCATATAAAATATACTTGTTCTCCTCTCCTTTCTTCAGAAGCATTCTACCTTGAGTGCTTGGTGGTGGATGGGATTGGTACTCAGCTTTCTGCACCACCTCCTTTTTGTCTCACGTGTATGGAGGGTCTCTTCAGAGACATGCAGAAAGTAAACATATAGGCAGGAATTGAGAAGATATTCAAGCTGAAAAAATATTATCTGTTACAGTTGAAGGAAGAATATCCTCCATGGGAGGAAGAAATATGGAAGGAGAGGCTGGTTTTGCAGGGTAGAAATGAACAGCAAATTAGGCAGCAGAGGGTATGTGTGCAGCTGCATACGAGGGACTGGCGGTGCTTAGGACTTTGGAGGCAAAAGACCCAAGTCACATGGGTTTTCTTTCTGTGCACCTTGGGGTCCTGCTCTGAGTCAAGGTATTCTTCATTGCCAGAAAATATTTTGACATAGTAGAAAGAGTTCTGAGAACTACAGCAGGAGGTAGGGAGCTGAAGGTTAATAGATCCATATCTGGAAAACTGAGCCAAATGCTGACCTTGGAGGATGGGGAACATACTTTGAGGCTGAGGCTATACGAAGGGGGCAGACGGGGTGTATTAGGTTGCCTGTAGCCTTGGCAGGGTGGCCATGTGAATTTTTCAGCAATAAGGCTTTCTAAAAAGCCAAGTGCCAAATTCTTCCAGGGATGTAATGACAGGTTGATAATGACACTGGAGCTTTGCCTTCTCCATCACTTTGGAACTGTGCTGCTGAGGAGCTGGATTCCAGGCACTGCCAAAGCAGGCACAGTGCTCTGGATCCCTTCCAAATGAGGATTCTGTGAAACCTGTTCCTCCCTGATGGTCCTTGGTGTGGATACTGAAGGCCACATGAGAGAGGTGTAGAGTAGATTCGTGGTCATGGTACTTCTGGAAACTCTGGCTTTGCCACCAGGCATCATGCATACGTGACCAGGAGTGCTCCTAGTCTCCAGCCAGCCTCTAGTCTTTTGGCTAGTAAGTGGAGGGGTAGAGCCAGTGCAGAACAACACAGACTAAAACTCACTAAGATGCTCATTCTCCAATCACTGGCAGGGCTTAGACTTCAAGAATGGTCAGCAAAGGTTATATCCCAACACAGCTCTCGTGGATTGAGTGCTGCAGGTGAGGGAATTCTGTGTATGGCTAGGGATGGAGACATGCGAGGAGACCTAACCACATTGAGCTAGTAAATCCAAAGGCCAGGGCATCCTGCTGGGTGCTTTGAGCTTAAAATATATCTTAGATCTACAGTGTTTCCAGGGTGAGTGGGAGACTTCCCAACACCGCCTTCGCTTCTTCAAATGAGAGCATGACACTCATCTCCTCTCCAGCCTGTTTCTCTCATGCCCGGGGTGTGTGTGTGTGTGTGTGTGTGTGTGTGTGTGTGCGCGCACATGCGCAGCTGCAAGCTCTTCACCTCAGTTGCATGCCTGGGATGAGAAAGGCTTTGCCTGCCCTCTTCATGTGCTCTGTAAAGCGGGGGGCAGGCAGCTAGCTCCCCCCACTCCCTGGGGTGCATGTGAGGATGAATAGACTAAAGTGTTTTTTCAGGGCTTTGAAGCTGGCAGCCTGGTGAAGGAGTGGGTGTCACTGGTCAACAAGATGGAAATGAAACTCAAAAGTGCTTGTTTTCCTACTATGTTACGAGGGAGATGAGTGATCTCCCTGCAGCCCATGATGAGCTTTCTCTCTGGCTGATACCTCTGCAGCAGGTTTCGTTAGATGGCAGCCAGGCCCTCAGCTTGCAGTTGTTGTGTCTTATGGAAACAGAGGGCCCTTTGAGATGGAGATCTCGGTGTGCTTGTGGGCACAGGAACAGGTTGATATGTTGTCTTCTCCTCTTGAATATCACTGCCCTAAATACAGGTCCTTTCCCCACCAGGTAGAACCCTGTACTGAGAAACATGGGGAGTAGGAGAGGGGCAGAGGAGTCATTGCTGTGGTTGGTGAGGGGGATTGAAACCTCACATTGTGAGGGTGATCACATTGCACGATGGACAGACCATCTCTCCAGCTGTGCCAGCAGCTTATGCCTGGTTTTGTGATGCTGCAAAAGCTGTGGCTATGGGATGATGTCTGCAGCAAGATGGTGGCATTGATGGAGAATTGCATGTGAGGGCAGCTGTTAGGATACTTCTGGATGTGTCTCTTCTCACTTAAGGCATGAGAGCGGCTGTGCGACTGCATTTGGGAGCAGTGCTGTTCCTGTTGATTGTGCTGCTGAACACCAGCCCCTGCATGCAGCAGGGGAGCCAACTGTGGCAGCTTTCTCATTGTTTCAGCCCAAAGGAGTGTGTGGCTGAGCTCTGCAGGCCAGTCTGGGCAGTTCTGCCAGAGAAGCGGTAGCTTGCCTGGTCTACCTTATCCTCTAAATTCCTGTTTTAGTCTATGCAGTGTGCAAGGTTTGGCCCATATGTGGCATTTGTAATCAAGTAGCCTGGCCTGGTTCCTCTGCTGGCTTCACTTGAAGCTCAGAGTGGTTGCAGGCTGCATTTTTATTTTTCTAAGAGTCACTGGCTTGCACTTCAGCTCTGGAGACAAGCAGTTTGCAAACAGCTCTTTATCACATTTGGCATTTGGAAATCGCAGTTCTGGCCATTTTATGGGTCAGCACTAAGGTCTGATATATCCGACCTTGGGTGCAGTCTGCAGCTCCCGGTGACTGCCTAGTGCCGTGCCCTTGTGCAAGGCTTGTTTCTGCAGCCTCGCTGGACTAGGCAGGTGCTGTTCCCATGCTTGGGGAGCTGGACTTCTTCCAGGGAGTCAGTTGCTCACTGCCTAATATGTGAAAGCAAAGAAGAGCACTCACATTGTGGCAGGTGGCATGTGTGGCACGTGTGACAAAGGAAGGGCATTTAATGTCAGCTGAGAGCTCTGCAGAGGCATGTGAGCAGCTACTTTGGCTAAGTTAGATCCCCAGAGGCTGGTTAAAAAGAACCTGTTAGGTTTCTGTACTTAGACAGGTTCACTTTTGTATGTGGTGTCCAGCAACTCCTGAGCAGACAAAAATAGTGTTCACAGCTCATCTTTCTCCCTCTTTGTTTTCACCCACTACAATGTGGACTGGGAGCCAGCAAGGACGGCCCTGCAGCACTAGCACTGTTTTGGGGGCCAGAAGAAGGAAGATGCAATGGTGGTGGTGGTGGAGTCTGAACTTGGTGGCATGGGGCAGACAGCTAGGGACTTTACTGTCCCACGAACTTGTACATCTGTTGCTATGGTTTGTGGTGAGAGATCCAGAGAAATCTTGGGCCACCACTGGTGTATATGTCAAGTGGAGCAAGGAGCTGGTGTTACCACTGCCAGATGGTACGGGAGAGGGCCCAAAATGAGAGCCATGTGGGCTCTGTGACAGCTTCTTAATAACCATGGTGAGGGATAGGGATGCTGGACTGACATGTCTCTTGGCATGTACCACCAACATTGAGTATCATGTGAGGGAGGGAGCCTGACACATGTTCCTGGCCTTGGAGACCCACTTTGGCAGTGCTGTTTGTGCTTAAGGAAAAGGGTGTTGTCAGTGGCACCTCTGCCCACAGGAGCTCTAGAGGTTTCACAGCGGAGGGAGGATTTGGATGACTTGTGCCTTTATGACTCTGTAATGGTCTAGATGCCTGTGTCTGGTGTCCCATCTGGCATGAGATCTGGCTGCAGGTGTCTCTGAATCCAACATAAAGGGACTGGGTAGTCATTCCTGTGGCCTTCAGGGTGCACAAGTTCTGCTTGGCTCTGCCAGGAAGGTCTTCTGCCTGGGGGAGGCTGGTAGGTGCTTCTCCTGTGCAGAAGAACTTCCCTTGCCTTCCACCAAACTGTGAGGAGCAGGGGCTTCAAACTTCAGTGTCTTCCTCATTTGAATGGGGGGTACTAGAGCTGAAGACAGCTACAGGCAGGTTTCAGAGGTATTTCTGCTGCTCCTGGAGATAATAAACTGAGACAGGATTTATGGACATGATGTGGGTGGGCTTGAGGTCAGGTGCCTTGTATGGTGTGGTTTTCCCTCTCCTCCCCTAGTCCTAACAGAGCTGTCTTCCTTGTCAGCATGTTTGTGAGCTAATTGATAATAAACCTGACTGCTCTCTAAGCAGTGCCTCTCCTGTGCTTGGGGGCCAGCAGACTGAGCCATGAATCCTGTCTGCCTGCTGAGGAACCTGTTTGGAATCCAAGAAAGGGGAAGTTTCTGGTTTGCGGTCAATTTGCTGCTTTCCAAGGCTGGCTGCTTCTCTCCCCCTGTAGACACAGACACTGGTGTTAAGGCTGCCCATTCTTCTGTAATGCTTTAGTGGAAAATCAGCAACTGCCGAGCATTACAAAGGGGGAAGTGAATCACTGGTTTTAGTCCCTGTGGCCCCAAGCAGGGAGGGTGTTTTGCCAAAGGGACAGGCGAATGGACAAGACAGACACCAAGTATATTGTTCAGCTTTTAAAATCGAGGGGAAAACCCCCCTGTTGTCCTGGCAGGTTATTGGGGCTGAGCATGACTCAGCCCCTGACCTGGCTGAAGCCTCTCATCTTGGAGATGCACACACAGGCAGCAGGCTGGAGGAGCTGGGGTAGACTTGACATTGCTTCAGTGGCTCCCCTCTGTGGGCTTCTGCTCCCAGCTCTGTGGGCAGCATGTGGCCTCTCCAGGTGCCTGGAGGCAGCAGTTGCATCTCAAGCAGCAGGCTGGTTCTGTTTGGAGAGATGGAGTTTTTGGGCTTGGGCCCTGGGATGGGGGTTTCTGGACCTTGAGAAGATGGTTTCTTCTGTGAAGGCTGATTATCTTCAGCTTTGTTTTGGTGAGTGCTGTCCTACTCTGTCGTTGCCCTCCTGGGAATTGCTCCTTAGGTCTCTGTGGTCTCTGTCATCTCTCCTCGATGCTGAGCATGGCGCAGATTTGTTCCAGCTGGAAGAGTGACTTTCCAGCCCTCATCTGTTCAGCCTTTGCCTTCTCTGGGGTTAGCATCCCTCCCTGCTGACCGCACTGCCCATCATTCACTCTCTCCACTGCGCCTCAGGCCATCCACCCTGCTGTGGTCAGTCAGGCTTTGTCTGGGGAGAGGGTGAGGCAGGTTGGATGACAAACCAGTAACACTCTTGTGGTACTTGGCTCTGTATTTCCTTTACACAAATAGAAGAAACACCATTTCCTAGCTCACTAGCAATCTGGCCAAAGTCAACAGTTGGATGAAGAGTGGCCGATAGAAGCTAAATCCAGGAAAGACTGAGGTGTCGCTGCTGGGGAGTGGGAAGTGTTTTGAAGAGTTTGCCACCTTTGCCTCCAATCCCAAGGAGATTGTCTGGCATTAAGTCACTAAGAGAATGATCTGCTCCACCTGGATTCCCTCTGGCTTTTGCTTACCTGGAGAATCATGATCATCTGAAGTGATCAGAGATTTGAAAACACTTTCTATATACAGTGGGTTAGAAAAACAGTATCGTTTTCTAGATACTTTGGTCTCAGTAATTTAGACTTGGTTATTGTGATGCTGTGTACCTAGTCCTGAAATAGTAGGCTTTAAAAAAACCTGTGGTTGATTCAGAAAACAAGAGTCCTCATATCCATCTGTATGGTTGCTGGGAGTCTGCCAGCTCAGTCTTCAGTGGATTGACAGGATACCATTCACCTCCTCTAGTAAGGAAACAGTTCATATGGGACTGGCAGGAGAGCACGATATCCAGGGAATACAAATACCTTCTCTACCCTGCTGTGACCAAAGCCTATTGAAAATAAAATGTTTAATACAAAGGTGCTATAGCAGATGTGTGGATCCCTTTCTGGATGTCATACAGGTATCATTTGGATCCTGCAGGGTTATGTGGCTCTAGAATGTAAGGGGCCAGATCTCCCCTAGTTCTTCTGACTTCTAGCCTGTGTCCTCAGGGGCCTATGGGGAATCTAGGTCCTTGACCTGCACTTCAGAAGAGGGCAGCTACAAGTGCTCTTTGGATAGTTTTGAACTGTTGCAGATGTGGGTCAGTCTGTCTGCACAGCTCCCTCCCATGCCAAGTCTCTTTTAGTTTCAGTTATCACCTAATACTTACAGGTATTTCCATGTGAAGATTACTGAGATCTCAGCCAGTGACCTTTCAGCTGATGGAGATCAGCAGGAGCACACACATCCGTGCTCCTCCAAGGAGAACGCTGCTCCCTTTGCCTTCCTTCCTTTGCCTATGTGTTCCCCTGGACCACTGCTGCTCTCACCTGGACTCTGCAAAGGCAGGCACCCTAGGACAGCCCAGAAGGAGAGGTGTCTAGGAGTCTGCATGCTGTTTTTGCCCCATAGGCTGTGCCTGACACAGAGAAAGTTGTCAGCAGCTCTGATGGATGAAAAGCAGGGAAACAGCTGCTTGGCAGGTGGTTGTCTATAAAGGAAGAGACCACTGCCTCTTTACAGAGATCTGTGCTGGCCATGTGCCTGGCTGGAAGAGTGGAAGTGAGTAATACCATGTTGAGGGAGGCTGTAAGACTGAATGAATATGAAGCCCTGGGATTTTAAGTATCTTGGAATACAGTGCTTGAAATGTCAACCTCCTCTACTACTTCTCGAGCAGGTGGAGGCATGCAGAATGGTAAAACAAGCTCCACAGTCTGCTGATTTGGAGCCACACCATCCGTTTGCCATCCTCATTCTTACCTCTAGAACAGCCACACCAACAAGACAACCTGTGGCAATGCAGATGCCTGGGAACTGGCCAAGCTCCATCCATATGTATATTAAGATCCTCCAAATGGATAAGGGTTGCTGATGGCTTCTGACCAGATCAGTACTGATGTAGTGAGCTCAGATTCATTTCCCAAGACATGCTGTCTGCCCAGCATGGACTGACTCCGAAGGTTTGGAGGGAAAAGGCTCTGTTTTGTATTCCCTGCCCAATGAGCCAGCTGCTTGGCATGATTTGGGAATGAATTGGGACTGACAAATTGAGATGGAAAGATGCCTTTTGCCACTGATTTCTATTGCCCAGGGTAGAATGGTGTTACTCAACTCAGTCCACAAATCTCAGTGCTCATATGCCTAGAATAGAACCAAATAAACAAATTATTCAAAGCAAATCTGACTTTCCCCCCCACACTCCCCTGCTGCGACTCACTCTGGAATGCTTTGCCAATAGGATCTCAGTAGGATGGCTTTTCCTCAAATGTTGCAAACCATGGAGTAATGTTCCTACTCCATTTTTCCTTTGTGAAGTTGGCACTGCCTCTCGCAGTAAGCTCATATAATCCCTTGTTCTTTGGAACTGAAATACTAATGATTATTTTATTTAAAGCCTTTCTTTTATTTTTTTGTGGATTTTGTTACGAAATCATGGGAATGAAAAGAGGTTTTCCTAAAGTCAAAGGGTGGAATTACTTCAGGCAGCCCAGTCAAGCCCTGCTACTTGCACATAGCATGCTCTCTTCATCAAGGGTCAAAATGATCTGAAGATTTTCAAGCAGAAGACCTGATATTTTCCTGAGTTATGCCACCAATCACCTTCACCTAGTGACTCTTCAGAACTCAGAGCTGAAGTTGCCCTCAAATGACCAGCATTAAGACAGTCAGTGTTGTTGGGCTGGGGAACTCACTTCTTTTCCTTGGGTGTTTCTGTCTATGCAGTAAAAGACCTTGGAACCCCAGCCATGTTCACCCATAGGACTATGCTTGGGATCTCTCACTAGAGATCAGAGAATAAATGTGCCTGAGCTTCCAAGGCTTGGTAGCTCTCACCTCATCTCCTTAGAGTTCCATATGTCTTTTTCTTTGTCACTAGCAAAACTAGCAGTAGCACACCAGGTGACAAAGCAGTAGGTAGCAGGCACCAGAAGTTCATTTGCTCTATGCAGGGCTGAATTAATAGCTCAGAAATGTGTGGGCAGGTCATGCCTGGGCCGTTGAGGGTAGGTGATACTCTGCAGAATCTCAGGAAAGCTTCTGAAAGGGACTGAGGTAGAACTGAAATAAGTTCTAATTCAATTCAATTCACTTCTCTTCAATTATTCTAGCTAGCCATGCTGATTATTGAAAAGCAAACACTCTTTGCTGTCCTTATCTCAGTTTAGGTCTTGATTTTAACAAGATAATAAATTTTTTTGTCAGCCCACTTTCCTCTCCTGAAGTAATGGTGTCAGGAGTTGGGGAATCCAATACTGAGTTTTTTGCAGAAGGAAAACAGCTATACTGCTGCATGTGGGTATGATTTCTAGTACAGAATCATTTGGCTTCAGTTTGCACATGTTTTTTCATGGTTT
Organism: Pyrocephalus nanus; assembly: GCA_038380795.1. NCBI lineage: Eukaryota > Metazoa > Chordata > Aves > Passeriformes > Tyrannidae > Pyrocephalus > Pyrocephalus nanus. The sequence goes on along the minus strand of CM076265.1, from coordinate 40,047,271 downwards.
GCCTTTCTTGGTTGGATTAAACGGCTCTTTACACCTGGTGTTTTGTTCCTGCGGAGAAACCTGTGCCCTGTAATCAGAACACCTATTCATCTTCTTTTTCCTAAATTGAAGAGATTGAATGTTTTAGATCTCTTACAAAAAGACATTTTCGCTAGCCCTCCAATTATTTTTGCCATTCTTCTTCCTGTATCCTCTCCAGTTTTTTGACATCCCTTAGAAGATGTGACATACTTTGCATCAGAGCTAGATGATATTGCAGCATATTTACATCCTACTGTCATGAGGATGTGCAGGAAGGCAAAAATACCTCCCTGTTCCTGCATGTTTCACTGTCCTGATGTCAGGGCATTGAACTGACAGTTCATATTTAATTGCTTGTCATTGCCCCTGACATTTTTTCAGAATTTCTGTTTTCCAGGATCATCTCTGTCTGCAGCCGCTGCCTGCATTCCTTCTTCCTAGAATTGTAATCCTGCATTTATCTCTATTAGAATTCCATGTTGATTGGAAGGATTTGCCTTCCACAGAGATCCAAACTGTTCTCTGTGATTGCTCTGTTCTCATCATGATACACCACATTACGAATTTTTGTGTCAGCAGCACACATTATCAATGTCGATCGTGTATTTATTTCGAAATAAAAATATTTATTTCCAGATTAAATTCTTGAATCATGCCAGGCCTCATACTGATCACCCTGGGACCCATCTCATTCCCTCCCTGGTGATGTCTACTTTTTGTGTTCTGTCACACTGCCAGTTTGGTATTCATTTTGCATGTGCCTGATTGTCATTGTACTGCCCTGTTCATTTTTGTATCAGAATAGTGTAGAGTCTCAGCTTGTTCGTGTGCATGTATGTAATTCTGTCAAGTTATGAAAATGAACTCCCTTGTCAAGAGTGGTTCTTCATATTCTTCATAGACCCTCCTCACTTCCATATTCCTTTCCTTTAGTTCCCAATTGATTGACCTGTACGTCATCTTTTCCATTACTCAGGGCTGATTTTGGTCTCGCTGGCTGTGTTGCTCTTGACCTGTTTGAATGCCAGCACAGCATGAGCTCCCTTTCCATCTCCCCAGATCTTATTCCAAGCTATCCAAGGAATGTCAGTGAGGCAGAGCCACCTCTCATTGGATCATCCAGTCCTGTTGGGTTTAGAAATTTGTGTTTCCTGTAGACACTGTAGCACACCCCTGTGCTGACTGTGACAGGGAAGATGGTAAAAACCATAGAATAGTATAGACTTCTCTGGGCACTTCAGTGGGAGAGTGCTGGCCTCTTTGCCCCAGCCATTCAGTCAGAGATGAAGGTGTTGGACAGGGTATGCAGAAGAGCTTAAGTTCAATTGCAGAGGCATTCAAGGCTGGGACTTTCAAAGAAACCCAAGGTGCATGTGGGCAGCCAACATATTTTGACTCCTGGTTGTACGAAGCCTTTTCCATTGCAGGTGGGGCAGGTGAGACTGAGAGAGACATTTGTTGGGAAGCAGAGCACCCTCTTGGAGGTTTGGTGCTGCCAGTTAGTAAAAGGGAATGGAAGCAAGTGCAGTAGAGCAAGATGTACTGCTCTGGTGGTTTAATGAGAAGAGCTCTGCCTAGTGGTCTGAATGGCTTTATAAAAGAGAGTGTATGAAGTGTAACCTTGTGAGCTGAGTGGCTTTTCCATGCTTAGCCCCCAGAGAACACCAAAAGCCATAAACGCAGTTAGTGCAGAAAGTTGTAGCTGCACTTAGAGACTTGAGTTCTTGGTTATTCTCTCTTGTTTGCAACTCTCATGGGTCTCTCTTCTGACTGCCTCACTGTTTTTTTAGAGCTTGTTTGGGGCTGGGACAGCAGGTCCTGAGAAAGCTCCCACCATAAGAACAAGGGTATTTGGAGATGCTTGTGTTTGCTGAGGAAGGGGTATGGTGGGGCAAGGAGCAGCCCTTGAGTGTGATGGGCAGGCAGAAGTTCTTCAAGGCAACCGGGGCATTCCTATGGTGGAACGGCCTGATGTGATGGTACGGACAGGGCACCTTGGTGAATACGGTGCCCTGCCAGGCTCAGGGCATGGGGCATGGTCCCTAGAGTGAAATGGTGCCATGGTGATGACTGAAAGCAGATTAGGAGTGGGATCCTGCACATGTGGACAGAGCTTTGTGTCCAGGTGGTAGCTCAGGCACCTCAGCAGGGAAGGTTGCTGTGGGGTGGTACACTGGTGAACAGGCACTGTCAGCGCAGTTACTCGTGAGGAATATTGGTTCCTTTTTTTTTCTTCCACAGGACTCAGAGCAGAATTGGCTCTCCTGTCTCCTCCCAGCACACAGGGTTATCAAGGACTGTCCGGCGCTACCCAGCCAGCAATGGCCAGCTCACCTCTAATGCACTCCCCAACGGGAATGGCCATGAGCAGAGCAGCTCTGGGCCACATGCAGTTTCCCAGGAGCACACCTTGTCTGCAAAGGGTAAGGCCTCCAGGGCTGTCACTCTTTTGGGGCTTCTTGTTGGGGTGTCATGGGAAAGGGCAACACTTGGACTGGGGATCCCCAAGAAACTCTGGGCTCCCAGAACTGTGCTGCTGAGTGGGATGGAAGGAGAAGGTCAGCATAGGCATTGCTGGGCTTGGTGAAGAAAGAGGCCCTACTGAAGGTGGACAGATCAGTGGAGCAAAATGCTGATGGCATGAGAGAAGAGCCATGGGATGTGACAGTTGCCTCCCAGAGGTGTTAAACCTGAAGGAGGATTGCCTCAGTCTGTAGGAAGGGTTTCTCCCAGCTTCCTCCTCAGTCTGAGCAGCTCTCAAGGTCAGATTGTGCAACCAGTGTCTAGTTCTTCCCTTTGGCTGCCCCCTTGGTGCCTTCTGACATGAGCAGGGATCAGGCCAGGCTTCTGGGACGTGCAATTGCTGGGCCTCAGCACCTCCCCAGCTAGGACAGATGCAAGTTGTTTTCTACAGCTTGGCTCCCCCTGAATCTGTGATTCCCCAAGGAGTCACCATATGGCACCTCAGCCCATATGAATAGGGCTGTGACCCTGGCTGAAGCTGTAGTCTGAAAGTGGGGATTGAAAGAGGGAGAGTAGATGTTGAGTACAGCAAGAGGAGCACATGACTGTCTTGGTGGGCTGGGATAGAAGGCTCTGGTGTGAAGCCAGCTGTTTACACATAGTTCTGCCTATTGTCCGTTTTTCAAAAGCCCCAAGAGCTCTGAGTGTGACTCTGCCCTGTATCTAAGGATGGTGAGGGAGCAGAAGGGGGCCATAGATGGAGGTCAGGGGACACTTGCAGGAAGATACCAGTTTTCTCAAGCCCTGATGCTTTCCTTTATGAATACCAGTGTGTTCATGTGGGAAACCTTCCAGTGATTTAAGAGCAGCCAGTCTCCCAGCTACTGATGTGGCTGGAGAAGGAATATCCTTTAAAGCAGAACACCCTTTATACTGAAGTTAGGGCATGTGTGTCCCTTCACAGGGAGTTACGCCACTCCAGCCTGGCAGGACAGAGCATGCTGCTTGCCATTTTTCATATGTTGATAAACTCTTACAGGTGCTGGAACAGAAATCAGGCTGGAGTGAGCAAAGGGCAAGGAGAAACACAGCCCTAGGCAGGGACATAGACCCCTCTTTGCTCTGGAAATGTTTTGGAGCTTGAGCTGTGAATTACCACCCCCCGGCCTGAAGATGTTGTTTCCACTCAGCACTACCCTTTTCTTTCATAGGGGCCAACCTGACAGAGAAGATTAGGAAGATAAAAATCATATTCACGCCCACCATCTGCAAACAGACATGCCGGAGTGGGCGCTGCTACAACAGCTGTGAGAAAGGAGACACCACCACTCTCTATAGCCAAGGAGGGCATGACCACGATCCCAAATCCGGCTTCCGCATCTGTGAGCACCCCAAGGACCCCAGCCCACTTTCTTGCCTCCTCCCTCACTCTCTTCCTCCTGCCTTTCCTGACTCTACAGATGAAGTGCTTGAGCTGCTATAGGGATGGGAGGAGATGGCCTCTCTCAGTGCCTTGGAAGATGTCTTTTGGGTTCCTTGGAGCTCACTCCATCTCTGGGAGAGGAAGACAGACTTTGCCTCATTGCTGTCTTTTGTGAGCAAGCAACTGCTGTTTCCATCCCACCCCGGGTAGAGGGGATGCATGTGTTTGAGTCAGGCCTGCAGCCAAGCCTCGCCACCCCCTTCTTCTCAGAGCCAGCTCACTGCTTTAGTTGGCATCCAGTCTTGGGTCTGACTTTCATCACCTAATTTCCTCCTGTTCTCTCCTTACACTCACGTGACAGCCAGGAGAGCTGGCTGCAGGTTGCAAACTGTTCTTATAAACAGAGTTGCTGAAACCTCTGCTCGCCTTTCAGAGCTGCTGGGATTGCTCATCAAGTCACTGGGATATCCAGCTGTGGGTTGGTCACATTGTCTTGGAGCCAGTTGGTGGGAGCAATGTGCTGAACCTGTTGGGACTTGTCTTCTGAGTGCCTCTGTATTACTCAGAATTCTTTTAATACTGAGAGAATGCAAAGTCTGGCTGTTGTGGGCACTGATGGATAACAGTGTTCACAGGCATTTCTGCCTAACTCCCAGTCCAAAAATGTGTCTCCTTCCCCAGAACTGTGTGCTGGGTTTGAGCAAATGAACTTGAAACAGGATGGGTGTTATCCCCTGGGATGAAGCTGACAAGCCCATCCAGGATTGTGGAGCAGCAGTGTCTCATCTCATACTGAAATGAGTCATGATAGTCTGTCAGGGAATCCCATGCCTTGCTTGAGTGTAGTTCATGCTGAGATGCTCTGAGTCGGTCCAAGCATCTGATGAGGTCAGAAAGGACATGATTTTGGTTTCATCTGTGAATGCTTTTTCTGAGCCTGTGCAGATGAATTGCTCTTGATTCTTTTGTCCCCCTCCGCACTTCTCCCACTTGAACTGCTGGCAGGGCCAGGGCTGGCTGTGAGACAGGCTCTGAGGACGTGGCTCTCTGCCTGTTCTCTCCTTCTGCCTCTCCCATCCTGCTGAGTTCCCTTCTGGGCTGGGAGTAAAAACCCTGCCAAGTGGGGAGGGGGCAATGCAGAAGTGAAGGAAATGTGCTGACTTGGCCACACAGCGCTGCCATTGCTCCTGACCCAGTCTGAGGGATCCTGCTGTGTTAGTAACACCACCTTGGCCTTGGAGGGCTCTCCCCAGGGCATGGGTGCCCCAGCCTGGCTGTGGCCCCGGAGCCCAAGGCTCATTTTCAACCTGTGACTCCAGTTGTGAGCAGAGCTTGGGGAAGATGGTGTTTCCTAGCAGGGACCTGAGCCTGCCTTCAGGCTGCAAGTACTGACCCCAGCTCAGTGCCAGGCCTGGTCCTTAGACACCACGGGGCTAGTGCTGGCCAAGTCCAGCTGCCTAGTGTCCCACAGCTGCCCTTGGCTAGAGGCAGTGTCTCGGTTCCTCCTCTAAGCAGACCTCTCTTTGCCTTGTAGACTTCTGCCAGATCCCCTGCCTGAATGGAGGACGCTGCGTGGGCCGGGATGAGTGCTGGTGCCCCTCCAACTCCACGGGGAAGTTTTGCCACCTGCCAGCTCCCTCTCTGGAAAAGAAGCAAGGAGGGAGAGCCCCAAAGACCCAAGCTGGCGGCTCCATGAGGCACTCCACCTATACCCTGCCCTTGTCCAACCAGCTGGGTGAGCATGGCCAGTGGCTCCAGACCCCTCCCCCCCCAACTTCCTCCTACTTTGTGTGCTCCTCAGATCTTCGGTAACAGGCCTGAGGAGGCCACTACCTCCTTATGCTTGCTGTTTCAAGCTAGTTTGTTAGAAAAGAGGTCCCTCTAGTTTCTGAAGGGGGCTGAAGATTTTTGTAGGTTTTGGTATGTTTGTCCTGTTTTTGGGCCAGAGAAATATTTTCTCTTAGATGCATTGTTCCTCTTGATATCCTGGTGGACTCAATGTACCTCTCCTCCCTTGTGACTTTGTTGATGACAAGATGCTTTTTGGGTTCCACATTGTTGCCATATTGTCACAAGTGAGGTGTAAAACTCATATTCCAGCTTCCCTGAACCCTTCTCTGGTGAATGTCCACATCAACCACCCTCCAGAAGCCACCGTGCAGATTCACCAGGTGGCCAGGGTGCGAGGTGACGCAGAGATGTCGGAGGAGAACAGTGTGGAGGCAGTCCTGGTTCCTCAGCTGGCTACCATGCCCTGGTACACCTATGCCCATGGGAATGGCAACAGCATTGCCAGTGAGAGCAGCCAGCAGCAGCAGAGAGTGCCAGGGCTGCTGGGGAGGTGCTTCCGAGAAGCTTTCCATGGGCAGGTAAGAGGTCACCTGACAAGTGGTGGAGCGTGTGTAGTGACATGTTTGTTGTTCTGGGGTATGAGAGCATTGGCTTATGGGGCAGGGGGACTGTTTTCATTTTGTGAAGCTTTTCAGCATCAGCATGGACATCAGGCAGGTGCTGTGGGCGCAGGTAGCAATGTGTTAGTACTTGGGAAGGAAAAAACACTTTGCTTTGGTCCAACAGAGGGATTTCACTGTCTTGCCCTGACCAGGCTGTGCCCTGGGGCAGCACAACCCAGACTTGATGGCTTTCACACACAGTCTCATTTGAAAAGGGTGCCCTATTTATAGCAACGTTTACTGCCACGCTCTGCGATTATTGTAGGAAATGTATAAAACATAGGAAAATTCCTTTCCCTCTCAGACGATAAATGGAAGTCTGATTTCCATGGAATGACGCCTTTCTGGGCAGCTTGATCGGGGCTTGGGAAGCAAATGCACGTGAGGGACTTTCTCACCCCTGTCCCACAATCATCATAATTTCTTATTTTGTCTTTCCCCATATGTTTCTCTTGCGTCACTGGAAAAGCATTGGAGGGTTTTGGCACCCACAGGAACACCTGTGAGTTTCCCCACAGCGGCTCATGCTCAGTGAGACCCCCCAGCCTGGCAGCTGGGGACTCAGCCCTGTCCCCACTGCTCCCCAGCCTCTTCTGGGGGGCTGCTCTCAGTTCTCACCTCATCTTTCAGTCACTCCCATCCAAGTACTTTCTAGCAGGATGTGTTCTTAAGCCATTTTCTAGTGCAAAAATAAATTATATCAGACCCTGAGGCTGGAAAAGCCCTGCTCTCTGTGGGGAAACGGCAGCTCTGTGACTATGGGAGCAGATGATGATGATGATGCACAGAGATGCTCGTGGGTGCCCAGAGAGGCTGTGGGAGATCCTCTGGGGGCGACAGAGGGTACTCTTGCTGAGCTCACACCGCACCCAGCTGAGGTGATGCTGTGCCTGGGAGAGGGTGAAGAGTTCCGTGGGGAACGCTTGCCTCTCCCCTCTCAGCCGCAGCCCAGCCGATCGGTATGCGAGTGCTGGGCAGGCGGCCACGTGTGGCTGGAGGGGAGCCAGCTCCAGCTTGTGGGCCCAGCGGCTCCACTCTAATGGGGAAGCCTGTAATCCAGAGGGCCTTGCCTAGGGCGGAGAAAAGAGAGACTCATTCAGCAGAGGAAAGTGCTTGACAGCGAGCTCCCCGCCGGGCTTAAGTGGTGCACCCATTTCACTGGCTAATCAGCCAGGCATGGGGCTGATCCCCTGGGTGATAGCATCTCTAGTTCATCTCTGCTGTTTGGTGTCCCCTTCCCCTCTGATGGGTTAAGTCAGAGGAGTTTCTGTCAGCACAACTTTTTACTGTCTTAATCTGCATCCTTGGTCCCCCTGTGGGGAGCTGAACTGAGAGGGCAGTGCCAGCCTCTGACCCCAGACAGTTGTCCCTCATGCTGGCTCTGCTGCTACTGCACCAGCTGGCTGCAGTGGACAGGCACGTTTCCTCTGCATCCCACAGAAGCCTGATCTGCTCCTCTCTCCACAGTGCACCAATCCCCTTCCGGGGCTGACCAAGCTGGAGGACTGCTGTGGCAGCGTGGGGCTCTTTTGGGGTGCAGACCAGTGCTTGGCCTGTCCCCCCCGGCCAGGTGAGTACTGTTGCTGGCCGGGACAGCATGAGAGATGGCCCACATCCTCAACGACCAAAAATGGTCCTGCTGCCTCATGCAGCAGAGGCAGGGAGCAGAGCTGTGGGTCCCACCTGCATGGCTCTCCTTGGCCCAAGGCCCTTGGGCATGGGCAATGTGTCCCTGGTAAGTGCAGGGCCATGCCAGCTGCTGCCCCAGCCCAACAAGGAGCAGTGCTCTGGTTTGGGTGCTGAGCCCAGGCTCAGTGTTTTTTACCTAACCACCCCTGCCAAACTCCCCTGTGGCTGATGGTTCCCACCGTGCTAGCCCCGCTCAGAGGAAAAAATGGGAAAAAAGCAGCCGTGATTTTAGGAGGTGCAGTTCAAGGTTGGAGGAGGAGGTTGCAGACTTGGCCCTATAGAGTTACGGGCTTGCTCTGGGCCCAACACGGGCTTGGCAGGGGCTCTGGAAATAACACTACATCAAACAATTGGCAGGAGTGCACCCGGGGTCCGTTCCAGGGGCATAGGCGTCCAGCTCTGTTTCTGCTGCACTTGGGAGCCGGACGGACTGATCCAGCAGGAGACGGGGATTCCTCAGCTGCTCTGCTCGGAGTGCTTCATGACTAGCACAGTCTCTTGCACTGTGGCCCTATCCCATGTTGTGGGGGAAAGGCTATGTAGAAGGACTCCTGGGTGGAGGGGAGGCAGCCCTGTGAGTACAATGGCTCTGGCATCCCGGGCTGACCGGGTCTGTTGCAGGACAAGGTGCACTTGTCCAGTGCAACATGGGCAGAGAGCTGCTCACCTCTCCCCTGCCTGCCTGCCTGCCTTCTTGAATTGCTGTCTGGCTGCCTAATCACATCCATTCACTGGAGCAAAGGACTAAAGAAAACAAACCTCATGGTTCGGGAGTAGTACACTCCTGAGTAGAGTGTAGGTATCCGAGGTGTTTAAGTTTTGTGCAAGCAAGTGTGGCATTGGCAACTTCTAGCTTTGCCCAGAGGTTGTCCCACTCGCACACACATTCCCAAGAACTGAATTTGTGTCTCATTATCCTGCCTCAATTCAGTTCCTCCTCAGCCAGGGGGAGAGCTGGCTGGAGCCAAATTCCTTGCAATCACAGACGAGGTTGTCAGCATCCTGGAACCCAGTCCAGATCTGGGGAGCTCTGATTGGTGTCATCTTCCTGTGCTACATGGCTCTGCTGTGGCCTTGGCCTTGCTGTTGCTTGCCTGCCCTTGCCCATGTGCCAGCCCTAAAGGAGCCCTGGGCACGTGTTATGGGGGTGACCACAGGGTTTGCAGGTTCAGCACAGACAAGGAAATGCCCCACACAGTCTTTTCTTTGTCCCAGAACTTCACACCCCCACTCATGGCTTTCTCTTCCCCATCCCACAGCAGTGTCCCTGTTTCTCACCCTCTCTATGATCCCACCATTAGAAAGCAGGGGGGCCACTTAATACTTCAGTTAGGCTGCAGGTGGCTGCAAAAGCTCTGCAACTCCTTTCTCCTTCTCCATGCCAGGATGCAAGGTATTACTCAGCAGTCAGAGCTGCAGCAGTGATTTGCTCTGCTGGACTTGGAGCTTCAAAATGTGTCTAATCAAAGGCTTCTAAAATGTGAAAACAGGCACAAAATACCCCCATGTCCTCTTTGCAATCAGCCAGCCAGTAGAGCAAATGCACTTAAGAAACGGCTCCTAGCTGCCAGCTGGGCCCACTTTCACAGCTCAACACATGCCTTGTGTCCCAGCGGCAGTTGAAACTCAAGGCAAGTTGCCACTGCTTCATTGAATGGACAGATGCTTGCCTGGCACTTTTTTTTTCAGATTAATTTCATGGATATATGAAAAATGTATCCCTGTGGGTCTTCTGTATTCCTGTGCCACAAGAAAATCCCATTTTCAGTCCCTCTGGCTTTGGGTGATAAAAGTTCTCATTGGAGGCCTAATGGCTCTTGATTTTGGCAGGAATTCAGGCTACTTAAAGGGGCTGTTTTCAACCTGTTTTAATCATGTGCAAGTATCTTCCTCCTTTGGCTACCTCTGATTGACTGCCCCATAACCAGCCCCACATGCAGGAGACCACACAGGTGCAGGGAGCTGTAAGGCAGACACTTGGAGGCAGTCTAAGAGAGCCCAGCTGGATGGCATGCCTTTCTTTGGCATGCTGTCTTCACACACAAGATAATCTGGCCCCACAGCGGAGTCAGGGAAACAATCCTTTCTCAATGGTCTTACTTGTCTAGCGGAGCCACTGAGCAGTGACCTCTCATGGCCTTGTGCCTTGTCTGCTGGGGCTTCCAGTTCCATGCCAGCATGAAGGCATCACTCCATGTACTTCCTGCCTGTAGACTACATCCGATGCTCACATTCCTTCTGTCTTCTGGTCTTGCTGGCCTGTGTTGTGCTCACTCAGAGTCACTGGGCTGCAGTTCAGTGTCTCGTGCACAGAGATAACATGTCCGGAGGATGTTTCCAGCTTTCTTAGCACTGTGATCTTCAGAGAGAACTCCTTGCTCTTGTGTGTCCCAGCGAGGCATGCACCAGAGCAGACTTGACAGCACTGGGAATTTAATTACAGCAACTAGAGACAGAAATGGCAGAAGCTAGTTCAGTGTAAACACTTACAAATGTACAGAAGTGCAGCCAGGCAAGAGCTAGACAAATGGGGAACTTGTTTGGATTGACTGTCTGCCCGAGACACTGATTGTTAGTAGAGTCTGGATACGTCCGGATGTCTCCATCGTCTGCAGCTTTCATGTTTGGTACGTGTTTGTGTGTGGAAAGATATCAGAGAAGAAGAAGAATAGGAGGCAGGCATCTGTCTGAGCAAACTTACGATGACCAATCCTCACTATTTTTTGTGTTTTGCTCAGCATCAGAAAAGCCAAGGCACTCAAATGCTTCGTTGTATCCTAATGAGACCATGTTAAAAGCTGAGTTCAAAATTAAGGGTTGACCTGGCCTGGGATCTCTGTAGTGAGTTACTTTAGTCTCAGAGATTTCCTTAGGTCCTGCTCAGGCTGTGTGGTTTGCTGCTGGGGAGGGTGTATGCTGTTCAGTCTCTGCAGAGATGTGGGCACAGAGATGGATGTTCAATCAGGCTATAGTAGAAGTTTCTGGGAGTTGATGTTGCTCATGCAAGTGACAGCTGAAGATCGGAACCCCACGATATGTCAGAGCAGCCCTGGGAGAAGGGGGAGAGCTGAGAGCTTGCTCCATGAGCTGTTGGAGCAAAGGCTGTCACCTGACCCGTGAAAGAAAGAGATGAGCCAGAGGCAAGGCTCTGGAGGGTGGCAGGACACCTGCATGCTGTCATGCGGCTGCAGTCCTTCAGCTGTGGTTAGAGCTGGCTGGATGAAATGTGTTGTGTTGCAAGATAGAATAAATCAGATGGAGACGTTCAGACCCTCCTGCCTGTTAAGTTCTTGGAGCGAGCAGTGGAGCACACACTGAAAGGCTAGAACAGAGCAATAGGAGAAAATGGGAGCTGGAAGGTAAAACTTGAAGAAGAGTGATAGTAGGAAAAGGGAATTGGAGGCTGAGGAAGCAGCTGAAGTAGAGTCACTTGGATGTGGCTGGAAGGAAGCTCAGCGACCAGCAGGGTGTTTAAGCAGTGCTGGTGAGAAACCTGCACTGAAGCAAAGTCCTGTCCCGTGGCAAGCTCAGGATGTGGGGCTAATAGCAGGCATGCTCTGGGCAGAGCTATTCCTGCTTACCTGCCAGACCATGCATTATTTTGGGATATGCAGTGGTCTGTGGAGAAGAACGTGTTGGAACAAGGATAAGAGATAGTTGATGGAAACTAAACCCAACAGGATGAGAGCTGCAGTTCGACACAGACCCAGTGGCAAGTGTGGATTTGGACACTGGTTCCCCTGAAGGCTTGGCCCTTCTCAGGCACATGGGGATAAAGGAAACTAGTAGCAGAGAGTTCTGACCAGAGAGGTTCACAGCCCTGCTCTTCCTCCTCCTCCCTGACTTTGAGACCACACACCTTGGCAACCAGCAGCACTCCAAGAGAAGTCCAAACCAGTGTTGAACACTGTCTCCAGTACTGCCCCAAAGCTACAAGTCTCAACTTTCTGTTCAAGTCTGGGAGATTTTCTGGGTGCAGGAGTAAACCTGCATCTTCCAGGTCCTGATTTTTCAGTGTCCCCTGCCCCTTATTTCCAGCTACAGTCAGCCTGAGCATAGGCTGGGCTGTGCACCTACTGGTTTTGCTCAGTGCAGATCTTCCTGCACTGCTTTCTCTCTTCCTGCCTATGGATTTTAACTGCATTAAGAAACAAGTCTTTGAAGGCTATTGTTTTGTTTTTATTCCCACTCCCTGTGTTTTTTCAAGTTTTTTGACCTAGAGAAAAGTTTGAATTTCACTGGAAAGTTGGATCTTGTAATGTCTGGCTTGGCATCCACAGCACACCCCAAACGGACCTCCCACTGTGAGAGGGGTGGCAGTCAACCACGGAGCCGTCATCATCAGAAATACTGAGTGGCTCTGCAAGCTGCACGCTCCCCTGCACTGTGCCTGCAGGCATTGGAACAGCCACAGGAAGCCCCTTGAAAATCAACCCCTTGGTCTGCTCCTGTGAACAGACTGGGGAGGATACAGGAAAAAAACCCTAGAAATATTGGAAAGAGGCTATGGAGGGGGCTAGGTTTGCCACTGTTACCATGTACCACAGGGAGTCTGTCCAGGACAGCAAAGAAGGGCTGGAGGTGGCAAAAGAAATTGAAACTTTGATTTCAATTTGTGCCAGTACCACAGAGAGCAATGCTTAACCTGGGAAAGCACAGCATTTTCAGGACTTGTTTTGCTCATCATTCATGTGTAGCATTGTGGTATCAGCATACAGCAACACATTTTTGCAAAAGAGGGAGATTTAAATACAGAGGTATCTCGTCCCAGCTGGAAGCCACCATGGGAGCAGAATGAGGATCTCTCTGTTGAAACATCCAATGGCAAATAGGAATTACCAGAATCTTCTTTCCTTCAAGCTTCTTTTTCACTGTGAAGATATTTACTGACCACAAGTAGAACTAGAGGGCTTATTTTGTATCACAAATGCCTTTAGTATGACAGATGGAAATAGTCGAAAAAAATGGGCTAGCTTTCAGCAGCTGGGCATTTCCTCACTTCTCATCTGACTGCAGGTTTGCTTCTTCCCCTTTTAACAGAGTGATATTGGCTGGACTAATGCAATGTATTATCTCATCCTACAAACATTGCCTCACTTCACGCCCTTGTGGCTACCACCACTAGTAGAAGTTTTCCACTGCACCATCACTCTGAGCTTCTTCAAACAGTGTTTGGGGAGCCCAGGCCCTTGGGTAAAACCTTTTCTCCTGGGAAGTGATGCAAAACTAGCCTAGTTGCTTAAAGGTCATTTGGCTAGGCTAAAAAATCCCTCTGCTCAATTTCCGTGCATTTGTTTCCCTTCCTATTATGCTCTGCTGGAGTATTTTCCTAGCTGGGAACAAAGGTACTCATGGGAGTCCTGGGCTGTAGATGCTTCATGCTCACCTCCTTCCTTTGTGAGCTTGTTGCATGCATGTTCCTTTGTGCAAGCCTGGCCCTGACAGGGATGCCCAGTGCTTGCAGAGCTTGCAGAAAGTATCAATGGGTGGTAGGAGAGCTGGAGGGAGCAATGAGGAGAATGGAGAGGGAGTCCTAATGTGCAAGTACCTGGTGAGCACACTGCTTTGGCACAGCACCCACAGGGCTGAAGTACCCTGGAGGCAAGGCTCTGAAATCACCTTCAATCACCTGTCAATGACCTTCAATCAGAAACCAGGATTCCCTACCCTCAACAAGCCTGAAGTCCCTCTGCCTGACAGATGCATCTCAGCTGCTCCATCCCTAGTCTCAGGCTCTGGGAGAACCCTTCCTGGAGAGAGTGTAGACAGACAGACAGGAGTCACTTCCAGGAGACTGGGACCCCCATCTCTGAATGTTGACAGATTTCTACCCTCTCTGATCATTAGATCAGCTTTTTCCCTTTGCTGGATTCCAGGGGAATAGCCTCCTAAGTCAGTCTGTCACTCCTGCCAGTTTCATGAGACAGTTGGATGCTGATCCCCTTTGCGGGAAACTCAGGTGTCCTAGGCTGTTTTTTCAGGCAGTTTTAGCCATCTCTGCTGTAGTTTAGCAACATCAGAACTTGTGAAAGGAAATGGTCCTCTACTCAAGAAACCAAGTATAGAGCTGAGAGTTAATAGCTCACATCCTCCTGCAGCCACACCCTGTCTTCCCTTGTGGCCAGGTCCTGGCAGAAAGAGAGCAGCCTCCATCCACTACTTGAGAAATGTCTTAGTTCCCCTTGGTACACAGAGATCTGCTCACATTACATTCCAGTTATTCTTTGCAGGGAACATGGGTTTCTTTGCAAAGTTAAGGCATTTGTCCATAGCTTCACAAGTGATTTGCTGAAGTGGTAAGTTGCAGGTTTCTGCAAACTGGAGTCAAATGAGTGCTGAGGTGGCACAGACCTGCACACTCACCCACCCACCACTGGCATTTTCTGCCTTGCTCTCTTCCTGGCAGCATCTGGTGGAGGGATGCTGCAGTATCTGTTTCTCCACAAAGGCTTTTCAGAGGGGGCGTATGGCTCTGACACATGTCATCACTGTTTGATCTCCAGCATGCTTGGCTTGCTCTCAGAGAGCTCACACATAACAATGCTGCTTCATTTGAGCATCTGTTATCACATTGTGCTGAGGTTGGCAGATGCTTCCAAGCACAGTTAATGCCTGTCGGCAGCCCCGAGCCCACAGGCTGTGGTGTGGGAGTACCTGGAATCCCACCAGGGCACTGAGCTTGGAGCCCATAAGCCAGAGGTTGTTTTTACCTTCCCATAAGGCTGGAAATGTGCCCAGTGATTCCCAGTATCACCAGTAGCTTCTTAGTCCCTAACATCCAGATATTTGTTAACCTACAGTTCATGATTGAACTGTTAAAGGGGATAAATAGATTTTTTTGATCTTTGTCATTCATTCAGCCACTAAGGATCAATCTGCATACAGAGAAGCTTCTAGCTTCATTTAATATACCTGAGGAACTCAGGCTTTCTATTCTTCTTCCTGATACAGGCTGGTAATGGCTTGTTCTCCTGTCTTTTATTCCTAAATGCCTTTATCCTAGGAGGCTTGTCCCTAACTTTTGCCTTTCAAGAACTATCCTAGAATGGCTTTAAATTGCTTTATAAAGTTCAACTGTCCAGGACAAAGAGTTATGGACATGCATGTTCTCTGCCCCCAGAGTGTTGTTTGTGAACTTGAACTTTGCAGTCTCTTACCCAACATCTCCTGCTGTAAGGCTGGTCTCAATTTGCCCCTGGTTCTTGAAAGCTGCAGTGCATTAGGAATCTGCCAGACCCTCAGTATGACTATTGCCATGAAGGTCTTTCCACATATGACACCGGGAAGTGAGCTACTGATGCCAGGCAGGAGGAATTAAGAGTGGTGGGAATACAGATGGGCAGTCACTTAGCAGTTGCATACACGTCTTGTTCCCAACTGTAAGATCCAGAAAATTAAGAGGAAACCCCACCCTGGGAAAATCCCAACCTTAGGCAAAGCACCCTTCTTCCTACCCCACCCCATGCTTAATTACTTCCCAACTCATCCACTCCTGGATTCCCTTTTCCTTGCTCCAAAATACAGTGCCTAAATTTTACTTCCTTGGAATTTATGGGCCACATTTTACTTGCCTTTAAAAAACTTGGAGAGATTTAATTGTGTGTGTTACAGACCATTTTGAAACCCACAAAACTATTTTAAGCAGCAATTTGAATTTTTCTCTCACAAGAGGGATTGGGGCAGGAAATCATGTGCAGCAGAAAAAGGGGGAAATATAATAAACAGGCCCTGAGCTATTATTTCAGCAGCTTCTCAATGACCTCAGCCATTCCTTTCACTCTGATCCCCTTCACCATGTACCACCTGGCTGTCCAGGCTGACCTAGAAGTAGTGGAAGTGACATAGTGATGGATATGAAGCACAGACAGCACCTCTGGGTCAATAGGTTGGCACATGTCAAGCAGTATAAGACTCTGCATGAGAAATGTGGCTGCTCCCACGTTTCCCTCTGGCCTGGGAGTCATCAGAAGCAGACCTAGGGACTTTTTCCCCTATGCAAGGAGGGCAGAGAGAAGGGAGGATGCTGGTGGCTGGCCCTACTGCCAACGTCCCACACTGTTTGCTTTTCTTCCCAGCACGCCCTGTGATTGAGAATGGGCAGGTGGAGTGTCCCCAGGGATACAAGAGGCTGAACCGGAGCCACTGCCAAGGTAAGGATGCTGCTTTCATCTCTCTCTCTCCTTCCCACATCCCCTGTCAGAGTTGTAATTATCTACAGAAGTGAAATATGATTATCTAACTCCCTGATACAGATCTGCAAAGAACATGGCTTGTAAAAATCTCTGCCCTTTCATCAGGAGTGAAAGAAAATCAGGTATCATTGGACTACGTGACTCAGCTAAGCACAGTCAGCACATAGCTGCACCATCACAAGAAAACTCACCTGTTAAGTCCTACTACCCCCGTAAGGACTTGTGTTGGGGCTTGCTGAGTGTAAAAAGACTTCTCTAGTCATCTGAAGCAAAAGAAATTCTCTTGCCTAAAAACATTTGTGAAAGTCTTGTCCAGTTGTTCATTTACAAGTGGGACAGTGCCATAAAAGCTATTCTTT
This sequence comes from Pyrocephalus nanus, assembly GCA_038380795.1. Taxonomy (NCBI): domain Eukaryota; kingdom Metazoa; phylum Chordata; class Aves; order Passeriformes; family Tyrannidae; genus Pyrocephalus; species Pyrocephalus nanus. The sequence continues at coordinate 40,030,671 of CM076265.1, read as the reverse complement.
CTATTCTGAGTGTGTCACTAGTCCATGCTGCAAGGCTGCCCTGACTGCCCCGTGCTGCCAGGATTGATCCATTTCTCACTTCCATGGTCCCTTAGTTCTGTATGAGGAAGGCACCATCTCTCCGCTTTGCTCTCTGGTTCATGTTTATTTGGCATCTCTTGGATCCACGCTGCCTGTGTTTTTCCATGCTCTGGCTGAAGAATAATTTTGTGGTTCCCTTTTTGTGATTCATGATAAACTGAGAGGTGTCATCTTGCAGATGCAGCAGGGAGCCAGGTCCCTGGCCATGCAAACCCAGGGCTGGCAATCCAATGACTCATCTCTTTTAGTTGGGACTTTCCACCATGCTTACTTAATTAATGATTCAACCTCCCCACATTGTCCTAGGGGAGAACTTTCAACAGCACAACAACGTCTGTTCTCCTTGGTGCTCAGATCTCATCCCTTATGTGGCCACAGACAGTGCTACATGTGTTATGAGGAGCTGCTAGGAGACATCAAATACGAATTGGAGGAGCAGAGCAGCTGCTGGGGCTCATGTCAGCGAGCAGAGACCTGAAGTGCATGCTCTGGATCTGTGTCCCTTCTGGAGCAGGGAGAAGCTCAGAGGAGCAGAGGGAGATGGCAGTGTAGATTTGTCTAGGAAGATGTTTTTCCACAGGAAAAAGCATGAACCAGGAATTTGTGCCTCTTTGTACTCCTTCATAAGCTGGGCTGGATAAGTACTGTTCTGCAGACACTACTGCCTCCAGGATTTTTCCCATTTCTGCTGTTGCAGTGGGATGTCTGCCAGGAAGCCCAGTACCTCACTTTAGGGCCCAGAGGGAGCAGTTAGGCTGATAGATGTAGGAGAGGCTACATAGGGCCGCCTTTTGCCAGCCCAGGTAGGAGGGGAGACTAAGTGGCTTTGCAGGTAGTGGTTGTCAAAGTTTGTTTTCAAAGTACTGTTGACTGGAGGATGGCCCTGGAAGAAGCCCACTTTCTTCTGTTCAGTATGAACAGAAAGGGTTGTCTCTGGTGCCTTCCATCAGAGGAATAAATGGTTTATCTGCAGGATCTTCTTTCCTTTCATTGCTGCATCCCATTGGAACAAAGGAACAAAGCTGCAAGGAATGTGATTCGAGAGTGCCTAGCAGACCCAGCCAGGGAACCTCTCAGTGCTGCTGGAACCAGCAGGAAGGATGGAACTGGAAGGGATGATGTGGACCCACACACTGGCACCTTGGTATCCATATGCCCATACATCTTTGGAGTCCATATATATATATTTGGTGTCTGTTGCTGACTGGGGTCCTTTCTGCTCACCAAGTACCAGGGTAAACCAGCCTGAACCTTTCCACCACAGGCTGCCTGACTCAGTGTGACTGTTTCTGAGGAATATTGGCAGGCTTGTGCAGGGTGGGAAAAAGCAGCTGAAAGAGTGTACAGATCTCAGTTTGGGGTCCTTGAGGCCTCTTCTTGTGGGCTAGCCCTGGCCCTGGCATGCTGCAGGAGGTAGGAATGCATAGCTCTGAGCACACCTGCCTGCTTCTGTTCCCAGTGGGGACTTCCAGTGTGGGTGGGTCCTTTGCTGACAGCAGAATAGCTGGGGTTGGACTAAGGCTGGGATGTGGACCTGTTTTGAATTAAGCCTATAAAGCCTAGCCCTTGGTGCTTGTTTGTTTTGTGCTCTCATTACTCCAATCCCTTCAATCCCTTTGCTTATATGGAGACAAACGCTTTGTCCAGTTGGTGTGTCAGAACAACATAACACTCTGACCGTGCCGGGGAGTGACAGGGATGAGCTGTGAGGCTTCTGTGGAGAGCCCGAGTGTCTTCTCTGAGTGGAGTCCCCAGCTTATTTGGGATCTGGCCACTGGTTGTTCTCAGGAGCCCTGTCCCGTGCTTGGTACAGAGCAGGAAATCACTTCATTGTGCAGCCAAATCCTGTAGTGTTGGTATTTCTAACTGACTTAGCTTCTGGCCTGGTCTTCATGGCCCTTGTATGTCTCAAATGTGTATAGGGCAGCTGGTGGGATGAATGAGGTAGTTTAAGAGCACAGGACTGGGGAGGGCCTCTCAGGTCAGTAAGTCTGAACTTCAGCTGTTGTTGCTGGCTGTGAGACATCCGCCTTCCACCAAGCAGTGATGCTTTGACTCTGAGCAATAAGTTAGTGCTGGGAAAGCTGTTCCTGAATCTTCCACCCCTTCCATCTTCAGGCAGTCTCTAGAGCACCACCATGTGCTCTCAAGGCACCTGAGGTCACCAGGGCCTTGTACACTGCCATTGGGACTGCCCTGTGTCTTTGGAAAATGTTTGGCATGATGCTGCCTAGCATCACGTCTTGGCAGCTCACAGCTGTCCTGTGAGCAGTTAGTGTGCCCAACTCCCTCCCACTGCCTATTCCAACCTCTTAGCTTGTAGTATGTGTTCCTGTGGTTTGTCCCAGAATGGTGCTGAGGTTGATCCCACTCCTGCCACTCTGTGCTCTCATTCAACTCTTCCTGCACTGCTTGTGCTTCCTGACACAGCATGGCTCATTAGCATTTTACTTTCCTGGGCTAAGCTCTTCAGTGAAGATTTAATGCTACATCAGTCCATGAGGAGGGCTTCCTCCTCACTCTCTGCCTGAAAATTGCCCTCAGCTCCTGTTAATGCAGCTTTTGCCAATCTCTGTCTTCTCTGGCTTAGCTCATACATTCCTACATTGTGCTGAAGGATGTCTTTACTGCAGGCCAAATGAGTGAGCCTAATGGTGTTTCCCTGGGATAAACCCACCTTCCTTCCCAAAGACTGTTTCTGATGTGTGCTGAGTCAGGGTCAGTGGCGGAGCTTGAGGCAGGTTTTGAGCTTGGCAACTTCCTACTTGCTCAGCCTATTCCTAGAAGAAGATGCAGTGAACCACAGCCTGGCCAACATCCTTCTCCCTCTGAATGTGATCAGTCACTGCTCTCCCTGCATGTCGGCACCGAGTTTCTTAACAAGGATCCTCCATGGATGATGGCTCCATACAAGCAGGACCAGGAATTAGGAGAAAGAACAGGATTCATCATTCCTGGCTTGCAAACAACAGCCATGGTGGCTGTAAGAGTGATCCTAACAGGGTGGCTCACCATAAGGGCCACATGTGTTTTCCACAAGGACCGTGAAGCAGAGCAGTCATCTACAAGCCATCCCTGCAGCTGCAGTGAGCAAGCTCTGCACTGCAGATGTGGGACTACTGTCACCACAGGGGTTCCCACCATGCTGCTTGGTGCAGAGGCTGCCTTAGACACCAGCCCAGTTGAGACCCCCTTGGTCTACAGCACCTGAATGAGAGCATAGGGAGGGGATTTAGTTCACCCTGAGCTTCCTCACATCTCACAAAGCTCTCTCCTCTCCACAGATATCAACGAGTGCTTGATGCAGGGCCTGTGCAAAGATGCCGAGTGTGTGAACACCCGTGGCAGCTTTCGTTGCACCTGCAAGCCTGGGACCATGCTAGACCCATCCCGTAGCCATTGCATCTGTAAGTGCTCCAGGGAACTCACCAGTTTGGGAAGGGACTTGAGCAGGAAACCATGGCTGAGTGGATGCTGCAGTGTGCTTCACATCTCCTGCAAATTGTGCTGTTCTGCACTTGTGTGCAGAATGGTTGCCAATCTTGCAGTAGCCTTCTCCATGGATTTCACATGGTCCCTGTAGCAGCTGGAGGGAATGTGCCTGTGGTATGGCAGTAGAGGACACAGCCTCCTGGGATGAGAGAACTCCCACAGGAGCTGTATTTGCTTGGGGCTGACACTCCTGGGGGAAAGGCCTGTTGGCTGATGGCCAGGGGGTGTTCTGGAGAGAAGACGGGTCAGCCCTCACGCAGGCTGGGAGTCACAGGCAGAGGAAGGGCCGGGAGGAAGAGGTGTGTGCCCCTCATCTTTCTTTGGAGAGCACAGAGCTTAACCTCTGTCCCTGACACTGCTGTTGTGTTTCAGCGGACAAAGCAGTGTCGATGGAGCAGGGGCTGTGTTACCGCTCAGCAGCCGGAGGCGTGTGCACCTTTCCCCTCTCTCACCGCATCACCCAGCAGATCTGCTGCTGCAGCCGTGTCGGCAAGGGCTGGGGGGAGAACTGCGAGGAGTGCCCCATGCCCGGCTCAGGTGAGACCTGCCTGCATTGGCTTTGCCTCCTCTGGTTAGACTGGGATCTGGGTCTGCCTGAACACAGACAGCTGCAGGACCCAGAGCTGAGCAGCACAAATGCTGTCCCGTGAGATGGGTACAGCAGCCCAGGACGCAGACCTGATAATACTGGGAAGATACAGTAATCCCTGATGGGAAACCCTTCTGTACCAGAGGGAGAGCACAGCCATGTCTGTGCCTGGCTTTATTTAACAGCCCTTTTCTCTCATACATCTCCTACTGGGAAGAAAGCCAGGTGAGGATGAGTTTGGTATATCTTAGCATGGGGTCAGGTGGAGGGTAAAGCACCAAAATCCTCAGGGAGCAGAAAAATCTTCAGGTGGTTTGTGCAGAGTATCTTGAGTCATGTGCAAAGCACTCAGCCTAGAGGTACCCCAGGTTCACTTTTGTCTTCTCCCTTGCTCAGCTTGGACCTTCCTGTGGCATGACCTCTTCCTAGCAGTACTCACCATGGGAAGGGATTTAGTTTTTAGGGTCTGGGAATGGCTGTTAGAAACCCACCCTGCTCTGTGTGCACATTCCTTCTGCTTTAAGTATCCACCCACTGCAGCCCAGATGTGTTTCTATAAGGATTTAACCCTTAGAAATTCCAGAAAATGATAGGATAGGGGAAACTGGCAATATACATGCCTGTACATTTTCACTCCTTTATTCCACTGTCCCACTATCATGTCTGGGTGTGGTAAGCCAGGTGATCCCTGCAATAGTCTCTTCCTTCAACCTCTGTCCTCTAAAGTTTTGATTTGATTTTCCTTCACAGAGGCCTTCAAGGAGATTTGCCCAGCAGGACATGGCTACACCTACTCTAGCTCTGATATCCGACTGTCAATGAGGAAGGCAGAGGCAGAAGAGCTGCCTCTCAGCTTGGAAGAGCAAGGGGAAAACAGCAACTGGACTTTGGATTGGACAGCAAGGAGACAGCAACTGCAGCACAGCCTGCGTGGGAGCATCCTGGAGGCATTCCCCTACCCTGGCACCTCAGCAAGACAGGGTAGTGTGGGGTCTACTGCTTAAAGCAGCTCCATTTGGGCCCTTAGCAAGGGTTGAAAAATTCTCAGGTCCTGTCATAGACCATGGATGAACTTCTGGCTGATAAAGACTTTCTATATATGTATGACTGTAGCATTCCTGAGGCATAAGGCACCGTGTCTTCAAGCCTTTGGAGAGAAGGTTGTGTGTTTCAGGCTCCTGCAACTGCATCTTTGCAGTTGGTGCTGACTGGATAGGCTGCCTCCACTAGGACCTCAGGTCTGCATGGCAAGCCTGGCACTCCAGTCCCTGGACTTTTGTCCAGCCCAGATGGAAGGCAGTGTAGCCAACTGCTTGTGCCAGTACTTGCTGGAGCGTAAGCTCCTGGATTCTGCACAGTGCCAGAAGTCCGGGTGTGTTGGCTTTGGGAACAAGGCCGTGCGGAGGAGCATGAGGGACTGAATGGCAGGATCATAGAGGTGGGGTGAAGTTAGGGCAGCCAGGGTTTGAGGAAGACACCTATCTGCCTTGTCTCTGCTTACCATGCACTCTTTCCCTTTCCAGGTGAAATTTCTCCTGCCATACAGGTGAGTAAGGTTTGTCTTGCTACCCCTGGGTGTATCCATGGTAGCTTGATGGGCAGGAAGAGGAGTGTCATAAAAATAAACTGAAAGAGGGTAGATCTAGGTTAGATGTTGGGAAGAAATTCATTACTCTGAGGATGGGGAGATGCTAGAACAGGTTGCCCAGAGAAGCAGTGGATGCCCCATCCCTGGAAGTTTTCAAGACCAAATTGGATGCGGCTTTGAACAACCTGGACTAGTGGGAGGTGTCCCTGCTCATGGTGGGGACATGGAATTAGATGGTCCCTATAGTTCCTTTCAACCCAAACTATTCTATGATTCTATGCCTGCTCACACTCTTTTACTATTCAACCAGGCAGGTGTATGAGTTAGACATGACTGGAGCCAGTTCTACACTGCAAATCGCAGGGTTTGAAGCTCTAGACAGGAGAGATTATCCACGATGGACTCAGTCCTAAAGAGCAAAAGGGTGAATAACAGAAAGGATCTAGCCCACTATAAAAGGACACCAAGAAGAATTTTGCTTTGAAATTCTAGTCTGTGCTGCAAATTCAAGTTTGCCCTGCTTTCACTGGCTTCCATGGATATCAGCTGTACTTACACAGCTGAGGTGTGGGCACTCACTCCCTGCTGTCAGCCTGGCCTGGCTGTAGGGCTGATTGGGTAGCAGGATAAGGGGAACTGCTGCAGTCTGCTGGGATGTGCTCCTCTCATTGAGCCTAGTGTTGTGCTCAAGCCCAGCTCACAGGCAGGTCTCCCTGTGCTGGGGTGGGTGCAGCAGAAACATCAATGGAGCAGTTGGGGCAGGAGTCTCTTGCACTGGCTTGTGTGAATTAACCCTGTCTGATGCAAGCAGCCTGGGGACTGATTTTCTGCCAGCCTCTCCTAGGACTGGGTTTCTTAATTGTGAGTCGCACTTGAAAAATGTGTGCTTCTTGATCCCTGCTGTCAGTAGAGGTTCAGGCATATCTCTCCTGAGCATCTCTGTGCCCTCTTGCTATAGAAGCTCACCCCTCAGAACATACTTTCAGCCCCTCTGAGAGAGGGCATAGCGCTGCCATTGTTGCCGCTTCATAGACATGAAGTGACTTGCCCCTGTGCATGTGAGAAATCTCAAGACAGAGCAGAAACTTGAGCCAGAGCTTCCAAATGTGAAGCAGAGCTAGTCTGGAATTTAAGTTGCTCAGCTGCCAGTTTTGTTCATCCATTGTGGAAAGCTCCTTGGAGCAGAGACTCAGGTTGTGCTCCAGCATTTCCTTTGGTAGCCATAGGTTTGCCAGGAGGAGGTGCTGAGAAAGAGCTTCTAGGACCAAGCACCCTTCTAGTAGGTAGCACTCTTGAGGCAGGTCAAAGTATCAGCTGTCCTCAGCATACCTTGGGTCTCACCTGCACAGTGTGCTGGCATGGCCTCTCTGTAGCAGCCCCCCAGGCATAGCCTGGAACTGTATTTTGCCCAGGATGATATGCTCAGGACAGAGTGGTCCTGCCAGCTGCACCTAGCCATGACAGCTTCTCCTCCCAGGACAGTCTCTTGGGGAACAAGAGAAGCCAGGAGGTGGGTGGGAAAATGTCACAGGGATGCTGCATCCCTGTTTCGTGCATGAGAATTGAGGCAGTCCTATGTTTCTGTTCCTCAGGGCACTGCTGATGCCACTATAGAGCCCGACACACGCAGAGGTGAGTGCCAGGCTGGCAGGAGGGCAGGGTGCTTGTGGGGAAGAGAACAGGGCAGTGAGAAGGGAGGAGAGTGGGGAGATTGGGAGCTGCCTCCTCTACACAGAAGCCCTCAGTGGGCAGGACAGGCTCCTGGCTATGCTGGCTGTAGGGCAGTGTGGAGAACCCCTATCACACTGAGGTGGCTGATGTGGAGCTGTCGGAATGTGGGGAGATGATGAATATCCTCCAAAGTGGAGGAGACTGTGTTAAATAATAAGATGATGGTGTTGCTGTAACCACCCTGTATCCCCTTCCCGTGAGCTTTTTTGGGGTTCCGATTGCAGGGCCACCCAGCACAGGTGAGCCTTGGGCATGTACCTCTTCCTGTGGTCTGGGGTTTGCCTCACCTCTCTTCTCCTTCCACAGCAGAGGAACAGGAGTTCCAGCATCGTCCTCTCCAGCCTGGCCACATCCCCACCTGGAATGCTGCTGCTCCAACACAGGTGCCAGCGCAGGGCTCAGGTGTGTGTGTGTCCACCACTCTTGGGCATTTCCCTCCTCTCTTTGCCTGGTACTACAGGGTAATGATGTCCTAAGCTCTGCCCAGGGACCCTCTCCCTTCACCAGTCTGCTTGTCCTCCCACACCCCGTCCCTTGACTTCTCAAAGAAAAGTTCCTGCCTGCCATGCTGGGATATTGTCCCAGCCTGGTCTCACCTGCTGCCAGGCAGGGAAAGCTAGCTGGCCATGGGGATCCTGTATGGGAAGCAAGATGTTTGGCTCTCTGAGCCCTTCCCTGCCTGCAGCTCACTTGCTTGGTGCAGCAGTGGCTGCCGAGCGGGGGGAATCACAGGCCCTCTCGGGTGGCTTTGGCCCCGTGCCCCCCCCGTGGCGTGAGCTGACTCATCGGGAAGGGGGAGCACAAGGGAAGGCATGTGGCTCCCAGGGCGGCTTGTTTACTGCGCCGGAAACAAGGGCGCTGTTGTTCCACGGTTGCTTAAGTGTCTGGGAGTGTGGCCCCTGCCCTGCGCCGGGGGCTGGAGCACCTTGGGGAGCAGGCCTGGCGGAGGCACCTTGCTGAGGAATGCATCTTCCTCAATAGCCTTTTGTTTGGGGTTGGGCTACCCCCCCCAGCCCTGGCTGGCTCGATTCCGAGGGGTGTGTGGTGCCCTGCTCCCCCCCACTACTGCCCGTGCTCCGCTTAGCAGGGTGGTGCAGGGGAGGCAGGCCCTGCTGTCACCCAAAAAGGAGCCCCATCACAGGTGCCAGGCTCTGCTGCCAGTCCTCCTCGAAGGTGTGGGGCTGCAGGCTTGCTCACCACCCTTTTTTAGGGCTAAAGCACAGTTGTGAGGTACAGGGGACTGGTCATCCCAGCTGAGCTCAGCCCAGAGGGGCTGTAGGAGGTGGTAGGGTCTACTGTGTCTCCTGTGCAGCCCTGCGGGTGCAGGCTGCCTGAAGAAGCAGATGAGCGGGCTCAGCATTACTCTCCAAGAAGGGAAAAAGCAGCCTCCTGGCATGGTGCTGGTGACACAAAGCAGACACTAGACTCTGTGCACCCTTTTCGATGCTGACCCCAACCCCACACTCTCTCCTTCCAGGGGTCAGTGGCTGTGCCTCTTTACCCCTCTCCTGTGGAGCTGGTACTTGTGTTCTCACCCCAGAGGGATACAGCTGCTTGTGCCACCCTGGGTACACCTTGGACCCCAGCCGCCTCCAGTGCATTGGTAGGTTGGCATCTGTTCTGCCTTCTGGGCCTCAACAGACTATTCAGTACTTCAGGCTCTTGGGGGAAGGTTTTCTGGCAGCTCTGCTGAGCCCCTGCCCACCTGCTGCCCTATAGGGCTGGCAGGGGGCTGGCAGTCAACTGCAGGTGGTGACTGCTTGTCTTCCTTCCTTGCCTGGACACAGATGAAGATGAGTGTCTGAAAGACCCTTGTGCTGGAAAAGGTCGCTGCATCAATAGCGTGGGCTCCTATTTCTGCCTCTGTTACTCTGGGTACATCCTGGCTGTCTCGGAGGGCAAGCAGAGCTGTAAAGGTAAAGTGGTGTCCACCTGGCACAAGGCTGCCACGTCCCCAGAGCTTCTCTTTTCTCTCACCCTTGTGTTCTCTCATGAATGTGCACACACACATGCACACCTGCACACCCTCCCTTCCCACAGCTGTCTATGGACAGCTTGATCCATGAGGATCACCCTCTCTTACTTGCTCAGGGACAGGACCTTGGCCATGATGATCTGGGCAGGAGTCTGTGATGCCGGCTCTGATCACTGCTTCATGGCAAGGGAGTGCTACAGCAGATGGGGGATGGAGGAGAGTCCTGGCACTGGTCCCTTGGGTAGAGCCAGATGCAGGTGGAGCAGGTCCTCACTTGCACCCAGCCTTCCTGACATTGGATGGGGAAGACTCAGGACTGTCTCCTTGTCTGTTGCCAGACCGAGATGAATGTGAGCAGCCTTCTATCTGCCGAGGACAGCGATGCATCAACACCCCTGGCTCCTACCGCTGCCAGTGCAAGGAGGGCTTTGCCATGGGCCCCAGAGGACAGTGTGAAGGTGAAGCTCGCTACTCCCTGTTCCCCTGCCCCTCCAACCCATCTTCTGCATGGCTGAACACCTCATATCCTCATCACTCCGTTCCTCCTCCTGGAAGGGAGGTAGAACACCCCCATGTTTGTCTGCCAGCTCCCCAAGAGCTGCCTGTCTGACTGCAGGAGGAACAGGCTTTCCTGGGCAGAGGGATGTGCCTGATCAAAGATCTCTTTTTTTAATAGCTCATCTCCATCATAGAGTGGGAGACTATTTTAGGAGGCAGTACAGGAAACAGGGCATGCACACATTGCTGTCCCTTCCCCCTCCCATTCCCACCCCCACACGGCCTCCAGAAAGCACTCGCCTTAAAGACTTCCTGAGCCGGAGGCTGCATCCTAATCATAGTTATGAAAGGCCCTGATGAAACAGCCCTGCACAGATGTTCTCTGATCCCTTTCTCTGCCCATGCACATTCCTGGCCTTGACAACATCCTGCAGCAGTGAGTTGTGCTGCTGCCTTATGTCAGCCCTCAGGCATGGGTGTAGGATCCTCAGTGATTAGTGGAGCCATAAGAAGTGTTGCCTAAGCCCCAGCAAACTCATCTCAGCTCCTAATGGGCATCACTGTGCCTTAGAGGGGAGCTGTGGGGATCCACTGGAGAGGATACATTGGAGAACGCTGCACTGTTTACCTTTGGGAGCCTGAGAGGAGTGTGTTTCTTGGCAGATGTCAACGAGTGTGCGGATCCCAGCTCTTGCCCCCGTGGGATGTGTGTCAATACTCTGGGATCCTACAAGTGTGTCAGCTGTGGGGATGGCTACCAGCCCAGGAATGGGAGATGTGTTGGTGAGGAACTTGGGCTGTCTCTGGGAAGCATCTTTGCCCCCCACAGCAGTGCTTCCTGCAAGCCTCTAAAGGAGCAGATGCACAGGCAGAACCCTTCTCCTGCAGGAGGCCAGCCTGCGTGGCCAGGGCATCGTGTCCTCATGGCTTGCTTGGCAGGGAATGCAAGCACTGTCCCATACCATGTTGCCTTCTGCTGTGTCACACAGATATGGACGAGTGTCTTGTGGAGGGGACTTGTACTCATGGACGGTGTGTCAACCTGGATGGCTCCTTCCGCTGTTCCTGCTACCGGGGCTACGAGGTGGCACCTGATGGGAAGAGCTGCCAAGGTACCAGGGAGCTATGAGTTCAGACACTCTGAATTGTCACACACTCAGTCCAGAGATTTCCCTAGACTCTTCCTGAGTACTTGGTTCTGCCTGAATCCTAGCCACCATGCTGGCTGGTTCCCCCAACACATGTGCCCCTGGTCGTGGTTGCTCTGCATTTTTTCTGCTCATCTCACTCTCCCTCATGTGCTTATGCAGACATCGATGAGTGCACAGCCCAGGCTGCCTGTCCTTCCGGACTCTGCCTCAACACTGAGGGCTCCTACTCCTGCATGGCTTGTGACACCGGCTATGCTGTCTCCAGAGATGGCAGCATGTGTGAAGGTATCCCTTTCCCAGGACAGAGGGGCAGGTGTTGGAGGGAATGAGGGGAGAGACATTGCCATAGTTGGGTTACTGGTGGGGCAAGAGGACTTAAGACTTCAGGATCCTTTTTCAGCTCTTTAGTTTCCTGTGCAGCAGAGAACATGGAGGGGTACAAGCAGACATCACCTGGAGCAGCAGGAAGGTGATTTTCCTCTCACAGGAAAGGGATGGGGAGAAGGATTCAACGATAAGACTCCTGGACTACTGATGATCTAGGAGGTGCTGACAAAGGCCAGAGGAGTATAGGAGGCCTGGAAACACTGGCAGAGAGTTGTGTGTGGTTCAGTTCAACTGTGTGCCTGGGAGCATGAACCTCAAATGTAGGTCCTCAACAGAAAGAGAAACCTCAAGGCCACAGCCCATGGAGAGACTGTGGGCAGACAGGTTTCATAATTTTTCTCCAGTCCCTAGTGTAACTTGGACATGTTTAAAAAAGAAAGCTTGATCAAGGTATGCTGGTAGAGAGTTAACTCCAGCATCGATTTGTGTTGGTTGCAGTGCTGAGACATGAGAGTGCTGGCATCCCTGCGTCCCTGCCTTTCAGCCTGACTGCCCAAGTACAGGCAGGGAAACTTCCTCCCCAGCGGCTGCCCCCAGGGGGTGTCCTGGGCTTGAGATGGTATGAAGCGAGCAAGGGAAGAGAGAGGGCAGAGTTGGCAAAGTTATTTGTTTAAAGATTGGCCACGTGCTGAGAATTTCTCTCTGGAGCACTGTGGAGCTCTGCAGTCTGCACGTAGCTGGCAAATTGAAGATCTTGCCTTCAGTGTGACTCTCAGAAGTATCCCCCTGCATGTGGGCCTCTGTGGAGGAGGAGAAGGAGGCTTCCCTCCCTTTATTCTTCTCTGTTTTGGTGTCTGAGAAAGCCAGGGTTATGTGAACTTATTTTCCAATTGATTTTTGGGTGCGATGGAAGAAGCATGGCTTGATGTCTTACATCTGCCCTTCCCTTTTCCCAAGACTCCACATGAGCCACCCCATCTCAGCCACCTTGCCCTAACCATTTCATGAGGGCACCTTATCAGGGTTTGATACTGTTTAGGTCACACTGACCCAATGGCAGGATGGCATGTTCTTCCCTGCCTTGGCTGGTAGCCTTGTCTGTGGATTTAGGTTTCATATTTGAAAAATGATAAGGGTTTTGTAATAGTTTTTTGGTAAATAAACTAGGTTTTTGGTTTGGCTCCAGAAGGATTCAATAATATTTCTGCTTTCAACCCTTTCAGACTGAAAAGCTGGGAATCCTGCCCTGAAGTAATAGGGAGCAATTCTTGTTCATGCTTGTGGCATGCTTAGTGGTCTTCAAAGGGGAAAAGGTCCCTCCCTGCCCCCAGGAGCTGCTTTAGCTCCTGTCAGGAGAGTAATGTAGAGCAGGACTTCCTCCACTAGCATGTCTTTTGCTGCCTGCACACCAGCCCATCCTTCTGACTACCGGTGTTCTCCAGTGCTTGCCCCTTCCTCATGGGCCCCAGGCAGCAGCAGTAGTCTGCTGGCATCTCGCATGAGATGTCCTCTCTGAGAGGGAAGGTACCCCTTCCTCCTCTGCTGTGAACAAAATCCTAAGAATGCCATCAGGCTCTGGTCAAGACCTGGGGGAGTTGGGTGGGAGAGGGTTTGTGAGGAGGTCTGCAGTTGGGCAAGAGCTGTTGTAGCCCCCTGGACAGCTCTGCCATGAGAAAGATGTTGTAGCCAAGTCTGGCAGGTGGGAAAGCAGAGCCTCAGAAAATAGGGCTGGTGCTGTGTTAATTTGCTGATGTTTGCTTTTGTGCAGAGAGGATTTGTCAGCAACCGTGGCTCTCCACTGGTCTCTTGGTGGTGTGGTACCCAGTGCAGAGCTCTGCTGGAGACAGACACTGGGATTAGCAGTATCCCTGTGCTCACACAATCACATAATGTCCAAGGTTGGAGGGGACCTCTGAGTGTCATCTTATCCAACCCCCTGCTCAAGCAGGGCCACCAAGAGCTGGCTGCCCAGGACCATGTCCAGACGGCTTTTGAATATCTCCAAGGAGGGAGACTCCACAACCTCTTTGGGCAACCTGTGCCAGTGCTCAGTCATTGTCACAGTAAAAGAGTGTTTCCTGATGTTCAGATGGGACCTCCTGAAAGAATCATCAATTTGTGCCCCTTGCCTCTGGTCTTGTCACTGGGCACCACTGACTTGGTACTGGAATAATGTTTATCCTGATCCCTCTGGTGGAAAGGAGTGAAGAGTCTGGGCTGACTCCTCACACCTTGGTAACAGGGAAGTCTGCCCTCTTTTCACTGTGATGAGGTGGTCTGAGAGGGCAGTGCAAGCCCACCTTGCAGGCCAGTAGCTGGGTGATGACTCTTCTGGGTGGGGATCTTCCCCAGTGGTGGCAAGAGCTGAGCCCTCACTCTATGCTGTGCCCTTCTGCTTGGCAGATATGGATGAGTGTGAGGACCCTGCTGTTCAGTGCCTGGGAGGAGAGTGCAGGAACACTCCGGGCTCCTACAAGTGCCACTGCCAGGCTGGCTTTGAGCTCATCAATGGCACTGTGTGTGAAGGTATGAACCCCATCCCTGCAGCCCTCTGGGTGCAGTACCTACAGCCTCCCTGTGGATCCCCCTTCTTTCTCGGCAGGGGGGATGCCAGTGCTAGTGCAGGTGATACCACCATGCATGGCATATCCATAAACTTGTAGCCAAATTCAGGATCATCATGGACAGAGAAGATCTCTGTCTCCATGATGAAAAAACCAGGGGCCAGGAGCCCTTTAAGGGCTGCCTGTAGGAGCCTGGGAAAAGGAAATCCATGTGGCTTTGGTGAAGGATGTCCCCCAGGGCTGGGTGCTGCTGACTCTGTTCCCACTGCAGATGTGAACGAGTGCCTGAACAGCGAGATCTGCAGCCCCAATGGCGAGTGTCTCAACAGTCATGGATCCTACTTCTGCATTTGTGCTCCTGGTTTCTCAAATGTGGCTGGCGGAGTCAGCTGCCAAGGTGAGCTGGAGGGTGGCAGGGACATACCTTAGGTCCTGCCCTCTGCTCCCTCCCCTGTTGTGAGATCCAGGTTGATATTTTTGTCCTGATTTCTCACAGATGTGGATGAATGTGCAGACAAGTCCCGGTGCTCACAAGGCCAGTGTCTGAACACAGAAGGCTCCTACAGGTGTCTGTGTGAAAATGGATTCAAACACTCCCAGGAGACTGATGACTGCGTGGGTGAGAGCTCATCATGGGGGAGATTAGCCCCCTGGAATTTGAGGGGATGGATGCAGCCAGTGCAGGGGAGAGGGCAGTTCTGCTCCCAGCACCCAAAGTTGCTGGTGACTTGTAGGGAGGACTAGTAATGACTCAGGGCTTCTGACCATCCTCATCCCCTTGCTCTCCTCCCTGCAGACGTGGATGAGTGTAAAGAATATGGAGATGCCATCTGTGGCACATGGCGGTGCCAGAACAGCCTGGGCTCCTACCACTGTATCATGGGCTGCCAGCCTGGCTTCCACTGGACCCCCTTGGGTGACTGCATTGGTGAGTACAGCCTTGGGAGTCCTGTCCTGCCCCCTGGCAGGAACAGGGTGGCTGTGGGACATTTCTGACAGAGGCGTGAGGGAGGAGGAGGAGGAGGAAATGTGTGGCTGGTGGAAGGCAGATAATGCTGAGAGCTTGTTTTCTTGGCTGCACTGCCTGCTTGCGTCTAGACTTCTCTCTTCCTGGCATTTGGAACAGACACCTCATTGTGCTGCTTTCCGCTCAGGGAGAGTCCTGGGCAGGTTACGACCATTCCAGGCTTGGGGTTGGACTGCAGCTCCCTGTAAGCTGTGCTTGCTGGGGTCAGTGCCAGTCACCTGCCTGGCAGGCTTGGGTGAGCAGAAAGGCGGCTGGTGCCACTGTGCACTAAGCTGGGAGTCTAGCTTTGGAGCCCAGGCTTCAGCACAGAGGAAAGAGCAAAGGGTTTTCTGCAGTTTTTCAGGCTCCCCCTAGCTCAGAGAAGGTTGCAGCAAGGAGGAGCCAACCACTGGGCTCTGGGCTGTGCCAGGACTCAGATGTAGCATGTGGAGCTGCTCCTTGGCTTGGGAGCAGTGGGCTGTAGGCATGTAGCTGCTCTAGCTGCTCCAAGGAAACCTCTTCTGTGCAGCAGTTGAAAGGGAGCAGGATGCAGACAGCAGGGCTGTAAACCTGTCCTCTGTAGGCAGAGGACCCAGCTGGGATTGTCCCACCACACTCCCTGGCACTATAGCAGTTAAAGAAGGACCAGGTCAAGAAGAATGGGGCAGGAGGGTATCATCCTTCATCTGTCTGCACTTGCCTCACACCAGCTTGTATCTCCTGCCAGTGTGAGCCTGAAGACTCTGTGTTCCTTTATACCTCTGCAGGAAACTGTGCTGCCTTCAGTCACCCCTGCCATCCAGCTCCCATTTTTCCCATCCATTTCCCATTTCCACCCTGCTTCTGTTGCTCTATTCACATGGCCTCTTTTTAGCTCTCTATGTTGCAGGAAGCTTCTCCTAACACACCCACTCATAGCAATTCATAGCAAAGGGAGTGAATTGGGCAGCCAGACACAGTCCCTCACATCATGGCAATGCCTGCCCCAGCCCCAGATCTTGGGGTCAGAGCAGAAGGGCCTGGGTAGGGATGTCTACTGGGAGAGGTGGGGTCTGGAGCAATTCCTGCTCTCCGCTCCGCTGCAGACATTGACGAGTGTGCCAACGAGACACTCTGTGGGAGCCACAGCTTCTGCGAGAACTCAGATGGCTCCTTCCGCTGCCTCTGCGACCGTGGCTATGAGAGCTCACCCTCCGGGCACTACTGCATCGGTGAGTCTGCCAGGGTCACTCTGCCAGTCAGTAAGGCAGAGCCATCAGTAGTTGCCAGGCTGATGTCCCTGCTGTGTGATGGCTCCCAGACCTCAAATGGGGACTGCATCCACACATGGAGAATCGAACACGTGGACAGGGCACCTTATGGAGTCAAACCCCCTCCCAGCAGATCTTTGTGATTGCCAAGGAAGAGGGCTCTGAAAAAGCAACTGGTTCCCAGTGAACGTGGAGACTTTTTCTGTCCAGGTGGAAGGGAGTCCTTGGGGGATGGAGGCACTGAAGGTGTTAGAGAGGTACTTTGATGGGTGCCTGTAGAGAACAGGCAAGGTGTATTATAAGGAAAAACATTTTCACCATGAAGACAGGCAGTAGAACAGATGTCTATGATAGCTATGTAGTTGCCATCCTTGAAGGTTTTAAAGACCCAACAAGACAAAGCTCTGAGTAGCCTATTGGGATTCCTTAACTGGCCCTACCTTGAGCCGGAGGTTGGACTAAAGGCCTCCAGTGGTTCCTTCAAACTTAGATGATCCTGTGATCCAGCAACCCACTGCAGGCTGGATCCACTTGAATCCAGAGAGCAGAGGATGATGCTCTTGACTGGCTTGTGTTGAGCCACAATTTGAGCACAGCTCTGAGCTTATCCCTAGTAGCTTCCATCTCTCTACTGAAGGGTGATCTCATGCTGCAGACCAGGCAGGACTCCCACTGCTGCGCCTTGCTTTGCTTGCAGATGTAAATGAGTGTGAACTGATGGTCGCCGTGTGTGGAACCGCACTTTGTGAGAATGTGGAGGGATCCTTCTTGTGCCTCTGCCCCAGTGACCACGAGGAGTACAACACAGAGGCAGGGCAGTGCCAGCCCCGAGCTGCCATGGGTGAGTAGGCAACTAGGACAGAAGGCTGGGTAGCAGCTAGAGCAGGACTGTGGTATCCCTGGCTGTAGTGACATAGCACTAATGGACTGACAGGGCTGTACAAGTCCCCACAGACATGGGCATGCTTTTGTCTGGGGAGAGCTGAGGAGCTTGAAAATGGGGACCTAGGAAGGCCATGCTGCCGGTAATGGATGTACTCTGGGACCTTCTAGGTGTGGGATGCTGCGTTGGGGTGCCAAGGACCCCATCCCATCCTTGCTCTGCTGTCTTCTAGAGGGCTCCGACACACCCGCATCCCACCTGTCTGACAGCGCAGAGCGCAAGCAGTGTTACTACCACATCAGTGATGTTCGCCTGTGTGACAGCGTCCTGGCCAAGAACATCACCAAGGAGGAGTGCTGCTGTACTGTGGGGGCAGCCTGGGGTGACAACTGTGAGACTTACCCCTGCCCCATCCCAGGCACAGGTAGGACTGTGGCCTCACCACAGGAGGCAGGGCCAGTGCTCTGCCTGCCAGTCCCACCTTGGTTGCACTAATGAGCTGTTTCTTTTCTTTCCATCTCCCCTTGGCATCTGCCTTCTGGTCAGTGGAGTACCAAGAGATCTGCCCTCTTGGGAAGGGCTATATTCCCCGGGAAGATTTGCTCTCAGGAAAAATCTCTTTCACAGGTACTAGCATCATTTTCTTTCATTTCTTCCAGGGGTAAGAGGGAGGGCATTGTGCAAAAGCCCTGCATGGAGATGCATTGACAGAACTATCTCCCTGGGCCTGTAGTGGTGGATGCTAACATCCTGCTGCTGCTTTCCTCCATCCAGAGAAATCCCAGATTGCCAAGATGGAAGTGCCCCTCCCTCCAGTCCTGACTCACTGTGATTCTTTCTTGGTGCAAATCTCCCATGCCCCTTATGAACCAGGGATGGAGACCATTAAGACACAACCCTTCCAGTTACTGAGCAGATCTCCTAGTGGCAGCTGGCTCAGTCTTTGACACTTCACCTCCAGGGGTGTTGTGTTCTTGACTTTCCAGAAATGCACATGAATTTCCTTTTTGTGAAAGTATCCTGTTCCACATCATTCCTCCTCCTGCTCTGCCTGTAGGTGCTTCCCCTTTCCTCCCAAGCATGGGGCCAGTGGGAGAGGTGGGGGGTTTATTCAGTGACCTGTCAGTGATCCAGGCCAAGGTGCCGTGCTGGCTTTCTGCAGGTACAGCACCCAACCCACTTTGCTTCCATGGCTGCGCTCCCTGAGACACTCTTTCCTTCCCTCCATTCCTGTCTCAGACATGGACGAGTGTGAGATATTTGGCTCCGAGTTCTGCCGCAACGGACAGTGTTTGAACACAGTGCCAGGCTACAAGTGCTTCTGCCGTACAGGCTACTACTATGACTCCAGCAGGCTTGAGTGTGTTGGTAAGATGGCCCTCAAAGAGCAGTGGGCACCACACTGTGCATGGAGGGACAGCCATACTGCTGCACCCAGACTTGTCCCTCCTGCCCATGGTACAGGGCCAGGTCTAGGTAACAGGCTTCCTGGGACCCTCCCGGGGAACAAGACTGGAGGTGGCAGGAGCCCCTGAGGTCTCTGTTTGGGCAGGGAAAGGGTCATGTTGTCATGTTTGCCAGGCTGAAACATTGCTCTGTCCTTGTGTGTGGGCAGACCAGGATGAATGTCAGAATGAAGTGTACTGCATCAACGGTGAGTGTCTGAACACGGAAGGCTCCTACCACTGCTTCTGCAGCCTCCCTCTTGTGCTGGATGCCACCGGCAACCGGTGTGTGAATTTCTCCAGCAGGGCAGGTGAGCCTAATTCCCCACTGCAGCATACCTTTGCTCCACACATCCCGCCCCATGGGTGGGTCCACCAAGAAGGACCAGTGGGTGGGGATTTGGTGTCTGGCTGGGATGTGCCAGCACCAGCACCAGCAGCCAGGGCAGAGAGGGGGCAGGAGCTGGGGTGCATGGTCATCCCTCAGGACAAGATGGGCAGGCACTCTTCTGGGTGATTTTGATGGCATCCTTTGCATGTGTCACTCACAGATCCCTTGGAGGAGTATGAAATCCACCTGGATGTCTGCTGGCAGACCGTTGCTGACTACATCTGCCAAGACCTGCTGCATGGCGAGCAGACCACGTACACTGAGTGCTGCTGCCGGCTTGGTGAAGCCTGGGGCCAAAACTGTGCACTTTGTCCACACAGGTCCTCCGGTGAGCAGGGTGGCATGGGCAAGCACCTCCTAGTAGAGGTGGAAATGGGCTGGGCTGTCACTGGTCATGTTGTGTGTGTCCGCCGCATAAGGCTCTTTTCTGCATTTCTAAAACCAGCCCAAGGAATAGAGAAACCCCACACACTTCTCCAGGGCTGAGCTGCACCAGTGAGTAGGATGTACTTGAAACTGGCTTGCAAAGAGTCCAAGGTATTGGAGAGGAGAGCTGCTCTGTGCATCCCACTGCTCCTGCATAGGTTAGGAGAGGTGAGGTAGTGGCAGCCTGAGATGGGAGCATAGTGGGAATTGAGGTTCTTGCTCAAGCTGCTGGCCCTGACAGGAGCTGGTCTTCTTGAAGATGGGATCTCATCAACAAACTACAGAACTGCAGTTTTGGAGGGCACTGAATGCAGGCTTGGCTCGGCTGACCCAGTATGGATGCACACTCTCTGGCCATAGCAGACCTATCTCTCTTGAGTCAGGCTGCACTGACCATTCCTTTTCTCTCACCCCTTGCAGCTGATTTTGCTTTCCTGTGTAATGGGGCCAGTGAAGACAGTGAGAGAGGGGCTGAGCTGCGAGAAAGACCTAGGTACGAGTATGGACCAGGCTTGGAAGACCCCCACTATGGCTTTCCCAGCCCTGATATGGGCCCTTACTACAACTACCTGGAGTCAGAGTATGGAAACCCTGATGCTGGTTTCCCTCGGAGGGAACCCAACAGTGAGTTTCATGGCAGCCCTCTCCGCCATGGCCCAGTGCGGTCCCCACCCCGCTACCTGCCCAGCCAAACTGGTGAGTACTGAGAGATATAGACAAGTGCCTTCCCACCCAGCCTATGTCCATGGGACTGCCTTGCAGCTCCCACCCTGGCCAGGCTGCTCCAGACTTGGAGCAAGCTCTGTTCCTGGCTGTTCTGAGTCAGTCCTGGCACCCCCAGCATCATCTTGCTGCATGCCGGATGTCCCCTCTGTGGCTGGGTGGAGGGTCACCCTGCCCTGACACCACCTTGCCCCATTCCAGGCCTCTACGAGGGCTTCGAGGGGCTACAGGCGGAGGAGTGCGGGATCCTCAATGGCTGCGAGAACGGGCGCTGCGTGCGCGTCCGGGAAGGATACACCTGCGACTGCTTCGACGGCTTCCAGCTGGACATGACCCGCATGGCCTGCGTGGGTGAGTGCGACCGGCCCCGCGTCCCCTGGCCGCGGCTGCTCCCTGGCGGTGCCAGCTGGGACAGCTGCCGGAGCAGTCCCGCTCTCCTGGCAATTTCTTCCCATACAGCTCGGGGGGACTCTCCTGGAGGTTCTTCCGGCCACTCTCTGCTGGCAGCTAGATCAGGGCACCTCTGGGCATCACCGGGAGCAGCTGATGGCTCTATCTTCTCATAACACTCCTGTACATTACCAGCCATTGTTACTGTGATTAATGTCCCCTGCATTCACCACTGCCTTGGTGAAATTCCTCACTTTCCACCCTGCAGTATGAGACACGGTCTCTAAAACTTCTCTCTGCATTTCCTCTACATCCTTATGCTATGTCTCCATCCTTTTCACAGTGCAGCTCCCTAAGGCAGCTGAGACCTTAGATCCTCAAAAGAGGAGATGAAGACCCTCTTTTACCTTAGGCATGGCACTTACTCCAACTCCCAACATCCCTACTGCACAAAACAATGGTGCAGCTTCTTCATAGAGAATCCATCATCTCTGGCACTCCTAACTCAGCTGGGCAGAACGGCTGCATGAGCTGTTACTCCCTCTTCTGCGTGTGGCACTGTTTCCTTTTCCTTGGCCACATCTCTTTGTATTTGCCTTCAGTGAATTTTGTTTGTTTGAATTTGGACTGCTTCTCTCCTTTATCAGATTGAATCACCCTGAAAAGTGCTTGCAACCTGGCGTCACACACATACATTTTATAAGCATGGGGATTCCTCCTTTGTCTACCTTAATGACAACATTTGGATGGAGTAGGCGTCAGGACAGACCCCTGCAGGCTGTGCTTTAAAGGGCTTTTAATGTAGCAGCCAGGTATTTCTAATTGGTTTTGGAGTGCAGCTATGCGGCCCATTGTGCAATTGCCACAGTTTAATCTAGATGATATTTTCTCAGTCTGTTTGAGTGTGTCATGTGAGAGTGTGTTGAAATCTTCACCATGGCCAAGGCACATCATATCCACCACTTCCTTATCTGACAGGCCGGTTATCAGGTCAGGCAAGGCAACCAGATTGGCTTAACATAATCAGGCCTTAACTGATCTGCACCAGCTATTTAATGACCCTGTTATCCTTTGGAGGGTTATAACTAGTCACTAAAAAACCTGAACTGCTTAGGAGAGGGGGGTGAGCAGACTGTAATTCTGGATTCTCCCTTCTCTGTTTTTGAAGATAGTTACCAGATTTATCCTTCCTTGCCTCTCAAGTCCTCCTTTATGTTCCTGTCAACTTTGCAAGGACTGCAGGAGCATTAAGCATATGAACTTATGTTGCAGAAAGCCTTTACCGATATGAATATATGGTTTATCTATCTTGAGTGTCAAACCTCTCCATCATAGTGTGGTCTTTCTCTCCCTGTGCTCCTGCAGCCTTGTTTAAACACTTCAAATGTGGTCTGTGCCCTGTCTGGTCACCATGAGTGTTTTTATGATGGCTGGAACAAAGCCTGTGTTAGCTGCTCCAGCCAGCTCGGCTGGCTTTTGTTTCCTCTGTCGATAAGGACTAGACCGACATTCACCATTGTTTCTTGCTAACGTATTTATGGAGCCTTTGCTTATTGCTTTTCATGTCCTGGACTAACTAGCCCTCATTTTACTCTGGAGACTGGGATTTTTTCCCTTCAGTTCTTCGACCGGTTCTTAGTCATCCCTGTGTTTTTACCTCACTGCCTGCTGCTGCTGCAGTGTCTCCCCTCTTGTTTCCCTATGGGGGCAGTTTACTCTGGCCCCGGAAGGTGGGCTGCATGCCCCCACCCCTGCCTGGATGGGCAAACTCCAGGATTTGGTGCACCCTGCTAGCACTACTCTGTTACTTCTGGCTTTTGGATGTCTCTGGGCTAAAGTGTCCTTGTTTTACTTCTCCTCTCGATTTGGTGGCCAGACCAGCCTGCTCGCTCTTCCCACTTTTACTTCCCCTTGCTTCCCAGGCTGCAGAGCATATCTCCTTTGATGTGCTGCCTTGGGCTACCGAGCAAACCCATCCTGTTCATGGCAATGTTCTGGTCCTGAGGATTAGTGCAAGTCAACAGTGCCTTTTTAACCACTGCTTTGGCTCCATATGAAGACTGCCTTGTTCCTCAACCTCTCTCTTGTCATGTTTCCCCTCTTCTTCTTCCTCCCATGACTGCTGTTCTTACTCTCACCTCTCTGAAAGTTTTGCTTTTAGCATCCCTCCCCGGGGTTGCACTTCTCTTTCTTTGCCAGATGGCAAAGAAGACACTCCACCTGTGCTAGGGATAAACCAAGGTCTCTGGGGTGACAGAGCTCTTCAGTCCTCGTGGGGTCCATTGGTTATTGGTGGAGCCTTCTCTCTCCCTTGCTTGGCCAGCTGAACCCATCAACTGCTCCCCACTCCCTGCTGATCTGTGGGGAGGTGAGACTGGACTTTGTGGTCAGAGGAGTTGGACTTGCCTTAGTAGGTGAGGATTTGGGCTCTGGAGGTCCTGTGAGTGCAAACAAGGGCTCTGGGGTATACAGGGGTGGTCTGTCCAGCTGGCGGCCCCATCACAAGTTGGTGTATCTCAGGCAGGGTGTCCAGGTAAGTGCATTTAGGAGAGCAGACCTGTCACAGTGGAGCAGCTGCTGCAGGGCTCACACACACACCATAGCCTGGTGGCAAGCTGGCCAAGTGAGCCCTTTGGCACAGTTTGCAGGTTAATAAAACAAACCACTGTTTGTGCAGCACGAAGTCCCTCTGTGTTCTGGTCCTGGAGATGATAATCGGCCTCTCAGGGCCACCATCATCTGCCCACTCAACCTTGTTGGGTCGGGAAAGAGCATTTTCCAGGATCATAGGCTATCACAACTTAACAGCAGGAAGCTGCTAACCTGGGGATGTCACCAGCTGCAGAGCATGGCAGGGCTCTTATCTGGCGTGCATGGGGCACGGTTCACTCCTATGCTGGAGGATGCCAAATGCTGGGGATGTCACCCTTGGAGACTGAAGGTGCTCTGTGGATATGCTGAGGGTGTGGGAAGCTGGTGGGGTCACAGGAGACATCCTGGAATGTACTGGGGGGGGGACGGGGGAAAGGGAAACCTGTGTGGGAGGGCTAGGGGGGATGGCAGCAGCACAAGGAGATGTGACTGTGGGCTGGGACTGCTCACTGTGCCACCAGCTGCTTCTCCTTGCAGATATCAACGAGTGTGAGGAAGCGGGCAGCCCTGAGCCCCTGTGCCGAGGTGGCACCTGCAAGAACACAGAGGGCTCCTACCGCTGCCAGTGCTTGCCGGGCTATGTGGCCCTGGCCCGGTCACACCACTGCGTGCCCCAGACAGCCCAGAACCCAGCAGCCGCGTAGCTCTAGGCAAGTGAGGGTGAGGGTGCTCCCCTTCTGCGTGTGGATCTGGGACCTGGGAGCACAGAGAAAGGCCCCTGGGGCTGCGGGTGCTTCGAGGCTCTTCATTCCTTCCCCTCCGAAGTGCACAACCTCCCCGCCACCTCTCTCATCTTGTCAGGGCTGAGCTCCCAGCCTCTGCACCCCTCTTTGCCCTGCCAGCCCCTGCAATTCCTGCAGCAGAGCCCACCCCAGCCCCTAGCACCTGTCATATTGCCCTGTGCCATGGAGGCTTACAGGATGCCTTCCTGTGCCCCACAGCCTCAGCCTCTGCCCCCCACCCTGCCAAGAAAGGGGGTTCATCTCCCTGTCACTGCTGCACTGACCTAGTGACAAGCCTCACCCACACCGTGGGTGCTGGCCCCACTCCTTGTGAAGCACCCAGCCCCCAGGCCAGAGCTTCAAGGGGAAGGGGAGGGCGGCGGGCACCCCTGCTTTCTAGAGCTGCTGCCTAACCTTGGGGCACGGGGGAGAGGCCTGAAGGGCCTCAGGGCCAGCTCCCCACGCAACCCTTAGCCCCACACTTTGCCTTTGTGCCCCATGCTGGCTGGGCAGGGGGAAGGGGAGCAGGTCCAGCTTCCTTTCTGTAAAGTTGTTGGTGATTCTTTTTTTTTTAACCAAGTCTGCTGGAAACTTCTCTCATGTTGTTAAATAAAACATTTATTTTGGGCCCCCGTGGCTCAAGACACTGAGGCTTGTCAGAACCATGCTTGTCTTGCCTCTGCCAAGGGCAGGGCCATCCCACTCTTGTAAGCCAGTTCTTAGCCCTCTCAGCTGGCACACAGCCTCCTCCTGCTTCTGAGCCAGAGCAGAGACATTTGCCAGGCCAAATCCCCAGCCAAACCCCAGTCCCAGGGGCCAACTCCAGACCCTGCAGACAGCACATCAGTTGCGACTGCTCGTACCCTGCCTTGTTCTCACATGAGGCAGCTGCAGTTTCAGCATGAGAATGTGTAGTTACTGCCACTGGCAACAGCCCTCAGGCAGGTCTGGGATTTGTTTTTCCAGCCTCAGAGCTCTGCAGAAAGAACTTTACCTATGCTGCAACAAGCAAGGCTATATTCTACACTGCCACCTCTTCGGGGAGCCTTTGCACAATTTCAAGCCTGCATAGGACCAACAAGGCAGAAGCACAGCCAGACACTGCCAGCTGGACACTAGCAGCAGGGACGCTTGGCTGCTTGCAGGTCACCCACACTCATACCACCTCTATCCATGCCTTCAGCTAAGAAATAAAACCAGGTGAACCCCAACTAGAAGATGCCCAGCCAGACTGCTTTTCCTCCTGCTCATCTCCACTCATAGAATACAGCACAAGCAGATTCTGTCTAGCCTTTATTAAAAGGAAAGTTATAAAAAGAGATTCAGGAGCTCACAGCAGCTCCGAGTTAGTAGTAGTGCAAACCATTGGTTAGAGAAAAAATCATCCCTGTAGAGACACTGAATGCCATTTGGCTTTGCATCCACAAAGTTTTCCCAGCTGCAGTCCTGCTGGCTTGAGCAGGGGCCCAGGACAGAAGAGACAGCCAGCTAACAGAAAGACTCCTTCCCTCTGCTTCAGCTGCATGGATAGCAAATACAGGTCCCAGGGGCATCACAACAGAGCAGGAGAAACACAGGAGAGTGGATGCAACCTGCGTTCTAAAAGAGGCACTGAAGGGTTACCAGATAGCAGCTAAGACACTAGCCAGGTTCGCAGCTGAGGAATTCTTTGTGAGGACAGACAGCTCCATGTCAAACAAATAAAAGTACCTCCACAGAGCAGTTGGAGGATGATGCTCAGTCACTCCTGCTCCTGCAGCAGACACTGCTGCCCCTTGAGCTGCTGTGAGAGCACCCCAGAGGTGTCACCTAAACGTGGTAAGAGTGCTCTGCCCATGGCTGACTTTGCAAGGAATGCAATGCTGGCTGCTCAGAGGCTGCAGAGCTCTGAAGTAAGCAGTAAGAAATGCTTATTATATAAAAGAATTTGGCCTGTGTTGTTTGTGTTTTTCCCCTCCCAAAGCCCTACTAATGGCAGGGCTCCTCAGCTGGTGATCTGCACTGGTATCTTCCAGCAGAACAACATCTGGTCCTGGTCATCCACCAGCTCCCACTTCACGATCAGTTTAATCTGAAAGAGAGAAGAGAGGAGGAAAATGAGGGTGTTCAGAAAACCTTAAGGCAAGAGCATAGGGAAAAGAGTTATCCCTTGTGTGGAACAAGGAGGCTGTGGGAGCTCTGCACAGAGGACAGAGCTGGGGCATTGCCCTTGCTTGCAGTGGGTGGGCCATGCCCATGCACTGATTCCTGGAGTATCGTATGTGCACGGAGGGCTCAGCTTCATGTCACAGAAGACCTCTACACACTGCACTCAGATCCCCACTACCTGAGAAAGCAAACAGTGGAAACACCCTGCAGCATCCCAGCTGAACTGCACTCCAGAGATGAGCACCCCCAGTCTGGGAGCATTCAGCTGCATGCAGCAGACTGGTAGGAAGCACAGTACAGGAGGATACTGGAGCAGCTGAAGCCACTTCTCAGCAGCTGGAGCCAGGCTGCTTCCTCTGCCGGGTCTGTCCCAGAGTGGGACCTTGAAACTAGAGTCATGGTCACAGCAAAAATAACACTACATTGTCTAAGGAGTCCCGCTCACCAAAACAGAACAAGGTGTCTTCCCTTAAAGGCAGGTGCCCCAGTAAAGGTGGTAGCTGAGGAGCTGACCATCTGGCAGCATACTTACACTGGGGTACTCGCTCTTCACAGGGAGTTTATTCAGGTAGCTGTAGGAATGGCCCTTCTGAATTGGGCACTGGATCCCGGACTTGCATCCATCGGGCTCAGGAATAGGAAAGGGTATGTCCACGTGCAGCATCTCACCGTACACCCTTGCTTTGCTGCCCTGGCTCTCGATCTCTGCAAAACACGAAGAATATGTGTATACCTCACACCCTCCTCTCCACATACCCCGGAGGCTGGAAGAACACAGCTAAGGGACACTCTTCCTCCCACCCAGACCACTCTCCAGCCGCCCTTCCCCAGTCCCCTCCACGCAGAGGAATACGGAGAGGATCTCCTTCCTTTCCCCACCCCTGCCGGGGACACGATCCTTACTGCTGGCGAAGGTGACGTTGATGCTGTAGGATGTCCCCTTATGGAGCAGGCAAGGCTGAGTGGGGCAAGGGCTCACGTTCACCTCCTGGATGCTGCCGTCTACGGAACCTGCACGGAAAAATCGGGATTACCGGGCCGTCTCCGCCTGCTGCTACGCCCCGCCGCCGCCTCCCGCTGCCCCGAGGCCGAGCGGGCCGGAGCCACTCACCGCAGTCGATGAAGCGGAGGGGCTCGGCCAAGGCAGTGGCGGCGGCGCCCAGCGCCAGGAGCAGGGCGAGAGGGGACGGCACCATGGCGAGGGCGACGGCAACAACTGCGGGCTCGGCACGGCGGTGGCTCCGCGCAGTCACATGAGCGCGGAGGCCCCGCCCGCCGGTCAGCGGGGCCGGCTCCGCCCGCGGGGCCGGGCCGGGCCCACCACGAGATCGCGGGGGTGCCCTGGGGCTGGGCCGGCCGCTCCCGGCGCCGGGGTGAGGGCAAGGTTGCACCGGGGAAAAGGGGGACGGGAACAGCGCCGCGACAGACAGCGGGAGGGAGGGGGTAGTGGAGCTGTAGTGTTGTGGAACAACAGCCCTTGGCAGACTGACACCCTCTCCAACAGCGCTGCTACTGGACATCTGGGCTATCCTGGTGGAGTCAATGCCCAGGGCAGCAGCCGGAGGATAGGCTCAGGTACAGGCAGTGCGATGGGCCGGGAAGCTCTTTTGCTGAAAGGGGAGAAACATAAATCCCACGAAGGTGCTGTAGTAGACCAGCCCGTGGGCTCGTCCGTCGCTTACTTCATATCTCCTGTTCTGCATGTTGAAAGTTGTCTGTGTAACCTGAGTGTCAAAAGTTACATCTCCCGAGTACCTGGCGTGGCTGCTGCCTTTCACAGAGCACACACACTGCGAGTCTTGTTTCTCAAACTCGTGAAATGTCATAGACTCCCTGCTTTGGGCTGTGGATGCCAGGACAAACCAGAGGATGAGGAAGATGCTTCAGAAAGCATTTTCACCAATTTCACGTGGTAGCAAGTTTTAGCCTTTCTGGAGTCATGTCAGGAACACAGCAGAGAGAAAGGCATGAGTGCTGATTTGGTAGGAACGTGGCAGAGCTGACGCAGCGTCCCCAGTTCAGACCTCTGTCCCAATGAGGTGTCTGCCTGCTCAGCTGCAGCTGCACAACCAAGTGACTCAGAGGTGACTCCCCAGGCTTTGCTCAGGCTCTCTGCAAAGGGTGTCACATCAGAAACCCAAGAGGTGTTAGCAAGATCAAGCAGGACCTGCTCTCATGCTTATCTGCTGAGCAGTTTAGCTCTTCAAAAGAAGAGGGATCTCTTCCTTTAGAAAGGAACATGGGCTTTTTTAATGTTTGGGTGTTTTTTTTTAAGATTTTGAACAAGCATTCGGTTTGCAGAGGAAAGCAGACCAGGGTGCTTACAGCATCCCTATAAAAAAAAACTCAAAGACCCTGCTGAGACTAAGCCATGTATTTAACCTTACCTCATAAATAATCCATCCTTGCACATCAGAAATCATTCCCTTTGAAAGGCTTTCTTTCTCCCCATCCTTCCAGTCTTAAAAATGGTAAACAAAGCCAGCTTATCTGACTGCTGGGAACAGAACCACAGTCAGGTCAGACCAACACCATAAAGTGCCGTCACACATTCATGGCATAAGCAGGGCTCGGAATTTGCTTGGGTGTGAATTCCACAGTGCATTAAATCAGGATGCCTTCCTGTGAAACAACTCACCGGATATCTTTGCTTCACAGATGCTTTTGCACAGTGGCAGTGACACATAAATAGAAGTCAACACATGTTTCAAAGGCTTTGAACTAAAAATCACTGATTCTAGGATCAAAATTGACACATCTAATTCCCTCCTCCTCCTCCTCCTCCAAACTGGACCTAATAAGTCTAAGTTTTTAAAACTACAGCCAAGGCCTTTATACAAGAAAGACGCAGAAACCTTCTGCCCAAGGTTTTTAGCTGTTATCACAGATTACCATTGTGTCAGTTTTGCAATAACAGCACTTAAAGCTTAGATACCCCAGGGCAGCATAAGCACTTTAGGCCAAACAGACCTTGCTTTTAGGCACATGACCCTTTTGACATCTGATAAAAGGCACGGGCCTCCAGGTCCCCTTGAAACCCAACATTGTACCAAAATATTTGAGAAAAATAAAATTCAACTTTAGGCTAGTCTCATTATTTTGCAGATGGGTTTCCTTCCAGATTACCAACACCACAGGGAGCTTATGCTAAGGTGCAGAAACACCAGGAGAAATGGCTAAGAAAACTAACAGACTAATTCTTTCCAACAAGACTGATACTTGAGTTCTTCATTTCTGTAAACCATCCAACTGTATTACATGGGGAAAAGCCTAAGGTTCCACTTCAGAAGCTAGCTACACCTGATTAATCCAAACCCCTCTGACAGCATTGCGCTTGCAGGGACTACAGTGGCAGTGAATACAGAAATCAGGTTTTCAAGAAAATCCACATACAGAGACTAATCAATTTTGCTGTTCTTTCAGCCAGAACAGTCTCCTTTTGCTACAGATTGTGAGAATCACATTGAAATGCATCACATCCACTCTCAACACCACACCAGAGGTTTTATTATCACCAGTTTCCGAAGCATTGAAACAAGCTCAGTTTTTCACCAAAATAGATACAAGATGATTTTAAGTATCAGAGGAGAAAAGGGCAAAATATCTAGAGAATTCAACTTGCAGACAAATCTCCTCAATACAGTGTGCTTAATGATAGCTAAAGGAACTCCCTAAAACCCACACGCCACAGACCAGAATAAGAAGACGGAAGCAAAACACAATCAAACTTAAAACCAGATTATGTCCAGCTATCAGGAACAAGATGATCAACAAAAGAACAGCCCAGAAAAGAAGAAAAACTAAACTGTAACTCTGTGAAAAAAAACCCTCCATAGCTGTACCACATAGCTGACAGAAGGAAAAAATGGCCAGTGATAGGAAAGAGGTACAAAGGAGTAGCTGTTCTTAGTTATACCCACCTCTCCTAGCTGCTAAAAAAATTTGCCCCCAGCACCTGAGTCACTCCTCAGCATAGTGGATCATTAATTATATTAACTTAACTCTGAGTGAGGCTAGCTGGCCTTTTTCTCATTCCTTCAGTCTGCAGTAGCCATCTCAGCAACATCCCAAAGTGCCTTGAAGGTACTTGCCACACTTCTGCCTCTTAACACTGGTAAAAATGAAGGCAGCTAGAAAGTTAGTGTGTCTGTTTTTTGGGGCTACATCCATTCCAAAAGGTGTTCACAGTGAATAGAGCCACACCCTGAGGAAGTGCAGTGGGATCAGTCTAATACACCATGCAGGAGCAAGAAGGGAAACCAGTGCATTATGGAAAGCAGGCATGATCCCTTGCCTTTTTTTCCCAGGAGGTTTTGATTCTCTCCTCCAAAGCTGTCTGCTTTTGGGACACCATATTGAGAATAACCAAGAAACACCCCAATCTGTTTTTTTTTTTTTAAACATTCAATGGTCCAGTATACCTGATAAGGATTTATCAACCATTGCAGGCACCTGCTCCACTGGGAGTCTGCCTGTGATACTTTCCTGGCTTTATCCTAATATCATTAGAGCTGACACAAGAGCAAGCAAAATTAAACAGCTCAAACCAGTCTTTAATTTACATGCTCAGGGTGGAACAAATAAGCAAAGGCACGTGGTTATGAAAGCATTGCCTTTCTTGGAGCAGGACGGTGAGAAAGCAAACTGTCACAGTGTCCCGAGGTCCCCTGATGGCAAATCACCTCCTCTTGCTGGGATGACTGGTTTTCCTCCACGAGTCTTCCACAGAGTCACTGTGTGACTCTCCACAGGGCTGGCTGGGGCTGAGGAACAGGATTTCTCCCCCAGAAACACATGAGGAAGCAATAAAGACTCTTTTAACCGCAGGTGCATCTGTGATCGACCGGTCTGGCCACTGTCACATGGCAGACATCAGGAGGAGGTTAAACCACTGTGGGAGGGAAACCTGCCCCTGGTGGCCGTAGGGGAGGCCACGGGGCAGGCTCGGGGTGGGGGTCTCCTTCCCCCCTCCCTGCAGTGGGAGGAAAGGGACGGTGTGGGTCTGAGGCTGAGCACACGTCCGCAGCACCGGGGCAAAGCGCCCGCCCGCAGGAAGAATGGTCTCCACAGGGATTTCTAAGCTGAGCCCCTACCTGACAAAGAAGAGCAAACCAGTCTCGATCAAGGAAAAACCCTAAAAGCCCTGAGCCCTGGCCCTGTGTTTGCACTTCTGCTTGCCTAACTCCCCTGCGGCGGCACCTTGATCACTCTCTGGGTTCTGCTCAGGATGAACGACCTCACAGCTAATCCCGGCACAAGCAGCGCTGACGGGCAGAACTGCGCTGTTTACTACTCCCCGCTGTTTCACTGCTGTTTGCTCCCCTCCGCGAGCATTGCTGCGAGCACCCCCAAGGGTGAAAGGCGGCTTCGTGCCTTTGAGCGAAGCCGTAGCGGGTTTGCGGGCCCGGTGCCCTCTCGCTGCCCGTCCGGTGGGGGCGCGGCCTCTCCCCGCCCGCCGCGGCGGCACTTCCGCCTCTGCGGCGCCATGGCGGTGGGGCGGGGCTGGGCCGCGATGGCGGCGCCGGGGGCGCTGCGGCGGTGGTCGTGGGTGCTGGCGTTGGGCGGCCGGACGAGGTACAGCTCTCCTGGACACCCGAGCCCTTGGGTCCTCCCCCGGGGACCCTGAATGTCCCCGCTGCGCGGCAGGGGGCGGCATCGGCGGGGGCCGGGCGGCGTGGCGGGGACCCCGCTGAGGCTCCCCCTCTCCTCCCTTCTCCCCGAGGCAGCTGGGGCCCCGCTCCGCTGTGCCGAGGACGAGCGCTGCCGAGGCCCTCGCCTGTGCCTGCCCGGGCTGTCCGCCCGTTGCGGTGGGAGTCGTCCTTCTCCCAGCCAGGCCCGACGGAGAGCGAGCCCAGCGAAGGACAGGTCTTCCTCAGCGAGAGCTGCGTGAAGGTGGGGACCCCAGGAGGGCTCGGGTGCCCCTGGGAGGGACTTCCGAAGTGCTCGGCCTGCCGTGGGCGCACAGGGGAGGCGTTTGAGTGTTCATCAGTTTGTTCCGCAGGGCTTTTAGTCCTTTTACTTATTTGCAGAGGCTGCTGGAGATTGCAGAAGGCCCGGAGTTTCTCAGGCTGCAGGTGGAAGGAGGTGGCTGCTCTGGCTTCCAGTACAAGTTTTCCTTGGACACAGTTATCAATCCTGATGACAGGCAAGGACAAAGGGGTGTAGTGATGGTCAGGTATTACTGTTCTTTGCAAAAATGGCAGTGGAGGTATGTGTGACATTATAGTATCTTGCATTGAAGGGCAGAAGCCTATGAGATAAGGAGAGAATTCAGGCTGTGCTTCTCTGGAAGGTCTTTGGCACAGTTAATGATTAAATATGCTGCTTTTTTGTAGGGTGTTTGAACAAGGTGGTGCCCGTTTGGTTGTGGATGTGGACAGCCTGGCCTTCGTGAAAGGTTCCATGGTGGACTTCAGCCAGGAGCTGATCCGAAGCTCCTTCCAGGTGGTGAGCAACCCCCAGGCAGAGAAGGGTTGCTCGTGTGGGACTTCTTTCTCTGTCAAATTCTGACTGGACTTCCTATGGATGGACACTGTTTTCAGACACTTCCTGGCAGTCTTCAGTGGGTTTTTTCTTTTCTCAGCTACTCCCTCTCATCTCCCTTACTTTGTGACACTGCTGTTACACATTTCTGCAGCTGTGTGTGTGTTTGCACTGAGCCTGCCTCCAAGACTTGTTGGCTTTCCCTTCAGAAACATGGAGTAACCATGAGCACGCACACAGGAGTATCTTCAGCACCTTGTGAACTATTGGCCAGGTGGTGCTGACTTGCCTGCCCTGTCCTGAATGTGGAACCACTTAACTGTTTCTCTCTGCAAGAGAGGGCTATATATATATATATATACATATATATGTGTGTATGTGCAGATGTGTTTATTGAAAATCCTTAGTAAAAAAAGTCTCTGAGACTGACTGGTGTTGCTTGTGCATTTACAGGTGGGTAGAACCTGAGCTCTTTTCAGGCTGCTGTTGCTTATCTCTTGTCCACCTGAATGGAACTTGGAGTCTTTCTCACATATACCTCCCAGAATTGCTGGCTCTCTACTCACAGTGGGCTTTTCCAAATACTTTGCTGTTTTCTTGTTGAGCAGACTTCTCTTGGTCCCAAGAACCTACGGTGGTTTTGCTGTGAGTTCCTGGGATGAAGGTTTTACTTATTCAGAGTAAGTGAAACTGAAAAATTGAGGTAGAAAGAATTAATATCTTTTTTTTTAATTAAAAAAAAAAAAAAACCAACCACCCAAAACCCCACCAACAACCAAAAAAACCCAAATACTTTTATATATACAAAAATAAAACACATAGCTCTATATGGCCCAGTGCTATTTCAGGCTGTTCCTAAACCCGACTTGGAATTTAGGTCATACAGACTCTCAGGTTTCATAGTGTGCCTTTCATTTGCTGCCTTCTCTTGCCAGCAGGAAGGGAAGTTAAGGTGACATAGAGTTGGATCTGGAGTACTGCTTAGGGGTCCTCAAGTCCTCTTGACCTAAAGTTGTCTGGGAAGTTTTCCCATAGCGTGTTTTACCCTTCAGTCACAGTCTAACATGCCTGGTTTGATGAAAGACTGGAATAGCTCCTTTCTTTTCTAAACCTCTCAGGTAATGGGGAATCTAGAAGTTTCCAGAATAACATCCTTTTGATTAGTCATTTTCTATAGTTTTTTATATGCCACTAGATGTCTTTTAAATCAAAGTGATTCACCTGCTTCTGGATGAAAGGAGAGGTGGGGAAGCTATTTTTGTTCCCTCTTGTGTTTTATATGATCATAACCAAATTATCTAAGACTCGAGTCTTTCACGTGAGTGTGGGAGCACTACATGACTTTGGTCTCAAGGGAACTGCTTATGGCAAACCATGAGGTTTCTAAGTCTCCATGCCACAGGCATTTTTGTTGTTAAGCTTTCCAAATGCCTTTTTAGACTAATCAGCAGTGCTTGTGTAGAGCACTGTTTTGCCTATTTATTTCTACTGCTCAGAGCTGCTAGCCAGCTAGTTTCAGTTTCATCCGTAGATGTTACAGGAGGTCATATGTGATCTGCTCTGACTTTGTCACATGGACAGGATGTGGACCAGCAGCTCTTTCAGTTTAGCCCTTTTGATTTCCTGCAGTCAACATCTGCCTGGTTACCTTGCTATCGAAGAGAGCTGAATGTAGCACTGTCACATTTTGTGAAAGGGAGTAGAAGGATGTGGTTAAAAGACTTGTCTAAACCCCTGCAGGGTGTTTGACACTGCCCTTGTGCTCCCAGGTCTTAAAGGTGATGTTAACCAAAACTGTATTTGAAAAGTATGAGACCTTAAAGCTTGTGTAGGTAGCACGCATTAGACAAACTCAATTTCTTTCAGCTGGGATAAAGTTGGCCAGAGGAATTGCTTTCTGAACCAGGAAGATCCGTTCTTGATCCATTTCACACAGGCCTTGGTCAAGTCTCTTCTGGGACCTGTTATGGGAAATGCAGCAATAGTGCTGGGGAGGTAGCAAACCAGTAGCTACCAAGGCTTTTTCCCCCCTAGACTAAAGCCAGTCTTCAGCCTCCGTAAGCCAGCAGGCTTCATCTCGGATTACTGTTTTTCCTAAATGTAAATGTGCTGTGTTTCTTTAACCTAGCCAGGTGCCACGTGCCTTCACTTACTCTACACTGATGCAATAAACGGAGCAAGTGCTGTCCATGGGGAGTGCGACCACTTTCAGAGAACCTGCCTCTCCCTCACAAGCGCTGTGCAGAGGATGAGGCTTTGGTCCCACCAGTGTTGCTGTAAAGCTCGCACGTGTGTGGCTTGTGTTGCCTGCGGCTCTGGCAGTACTGCTCTGACTGCACTAGATGGACCCCTTACTCCTTGGGAGTTGCTGCAATGGACATTCACAGGCATTTTGACCTCTTTTGGCGGTTCAGGTTGGATCTGCTCCATGCAGGACCTAAGCAGAAACAAAAGTTTCTTTACAGTTCTCTCTTTTGGAGGCAGGCTGGAGCCAAGTTCATCTGGTATTGCAGCAGCCTTGTCACTACAGCAGAGAAATTGCTAGAAGCTGGAGAGGTTCTAGCTGTACAATACATTGCTCTTGGCCTCCTAGTCCTGCTTCCTGGGAGTAGCTGTAATCTGTTGGCCAAAGCTACTAGTTTTCCAGTTCCCAGTAGGGAATGGGTGAAAAGGGCTGTCTGTCACCCTGAGAGTTGGTCTGACTTTTATAAAGTCTGTCAGTATACCAGAAATCGAAAACTTCTGTCGATGCCAGGAAGTCAGCAAAGGGGTTCTTGTTGCCAGGGAGGGGTGAAGGTGATCTTGGTGAATTTTGGCTGTGTAGACAAAAAAGGCTAGATCCTGGTTCCTACAAAAAGCCCTAACCTGTCAAGATTTGTACACAG
Source organism: Pyrocephalus nanus (assembly GCA_038380795.1). Taxonomy (NCBI): domain Eukaryota; kingdom Metazoa; phylum Chordata; class Aves; order Passeriformes; family Tyrannidae; genus Pyrocephalus; species Pyrocephalus nanus. Next base: position 39,995,271 of record CM076265.1, on the reverse strand, counting down.
AATAGCCGTAGGTGCCAAAGATGACACTACACTGTATGCTATGGGGCAAGCAGTGCCAAGAGAAGGACACACAGGATTAGGCAGGGAATTTGGTTCTGCCTGGGCCATTAGGGCCTGCCTGTGAGGGAATAGGTGGGAGCCCTTGTACTGAACCACTGAGAAAAAGCTGGAGGTGCCGCCTTCGCTTCATGGCAGATGAGAAGCTGCAGTGGAAAATCTTTCTCTGCTCCCACATAAAGAAGGAGGATTCTCTCGATTCACCCACCTGACAAGGAATGAATGATCAAGAAAGATATTTATGGAAGCCTATGTTGAGATGAAACTTCAAGGGAAAAGGGCACAATCATCAGTGTCACTGACAGGAAGGTAGAAGAAGATGGAATAGAAATTTTCCCTTTGGTGAGAGGTTGTGGGAGCTCTGCAGGGACTTGTCAGGAGATGGCCAGCACATCCCGTGAGAACTGGCTCAGTTTTTCAAATTAGGTATCTAACATCACCTCTTAACTGTGGGTCCCTCTTCAAGGCTTCAAGCCAGGCAATGGCTAATAGCAGATTTTTGTCATGTACTTTTTTTTATGGTTTAGAGATATGTGTCAGAGTGCTGTGCTTGTGTTGGAGGGCTCCTGTGTGGTATCATTTTCTACAAAGCATTTTGAGGTGAGTGGCTGCAACAAGACCAATGACCAAACTAGAGCGGATGTTAGGGAAAGAACCTTCTCATCCACTAATTTTTATCTGCAAAATTTCACTAAGCTCAGACCTTTCCCTTGTGAAATTGTATATCTGTACAGAGCAGAGTGGTTGGGTGAGTCAGGAAGATAACTAGGGCTGAGGAGCCAGTACCCCCTGGATGACACCCACTGGAGCTTCTGCTTCTCCCACGCAATACTGTAATTTTCTGCCACCTTAAAGGCTTGTATGAATCCAGCACGTGGGGTAGGAATCACTGAACGGTGGAGGAGGCAATAACAGGAAGGTGGAAGTGCATGACAGAAGGTTTCTGTTGTCTATGTCCCATGCTGTGAAGGCACACACTTTGTATTGAGACTGTTTTCAGCCTCACAAACACTTCAAACATCTGTTGGCAGATGAAAGTAAAAAACCAGAGTGGTATAAACCCCACTGTTCACACTGTAAGCTGGGACTGGTCAGTGGAGTTAATTGAATTACAGAACTGAATATCCTGAGTTGGAAGGGACCCACAAGTATTATTGAGTCCAAAAATTATACCATGTGCCTGAGAGCATTGTCCAAATGCTTCCTGAACTCTGTCTCATCTGGTGCTGTGACCTCTTCTCTGGGTAGCCTGTTTCAGAGCTGAACTGCCCTCTGGGTGAGGAACCTTATCCTAATATCTGACCTAAACCTCCACTGACACAGCTTCATGCCATTCCCTCCAGTCCTATCACTGGTCACTACAGAGAAGAGATCAGTGCCTGCCCCTCTGCTTCCCCTTGTGAGGAAGTTGTAGACTGTAATGAGGTCTCCCCTCAGTCTCCTCCAGGCTGAACAAGCCAAGTGACCTCAGCTGCTCCTCATATGGCTTCCCCTCTAGGCCCTTCAACTTGGACAGCTTTGTATCCTTCTTATATTATGGCACCCCAAACTGCACAGTACTCAAGGTGAGGCCGCACCAGTGCAGAGCAGAGCAGGACAATCCCCTCCCTCGACTGGCTGGCGATGCTTTGCCTAATGCCCCCCAGGACACGGTTGGCCCTCCTGGCTGCCTGCTGACTCATGTTCATTTTGCTGTCAATGAGGACCCCGAAAGGGCTACTCTTAGGAGTTCAGAGAAAAATTCAGAGCAAGTGTGCTGTTTTTCCCAATGAGCTGCTACAACACATGCTTAAGGACTGAATCAAGCATTGTCTCCACTAGCAAACACCACCATCAGGTTCGTTAGCAGAGGGTGTGATAGGATGTGCACCATTTAGGTGCTTAATTTTCATTGCCTGTTTTCATGCAGACCAGCCAAAGCTCTCACCAAGTGTTTACCACGCTTCTCTGGAATGGGCCATAGCTGCCAGAGAAACTGGCAGCACAGAAAGAGATAACCTTGTGTAATGGTTTGTTTGATACAACTGTCATCCAGCCTGGATAAAGAACCAGTTTAAGGACACCAAGCATTGGCAAGAATAAACTGCAGGCACCTGTATTGTATCAAACTCTTCCCCTTGAGAAGTGTTTTATTGCCTTTTTTTTTTTTTTTTCCTAAGAGTATGAATCCTTGAACCAAATGCCATTAGGGGCTAGGTAGAGGATTAATGGTACAGTTTGGATCCTGCTGGGTTCTGAGGAATATGTTTGCTCTGCATGGTTTCCAGGATTAGGCTGCAACAGGCTTTGATCTGTGCAGATACCTGCCCAGGAAACAGCTCAGTAGATCATGAACTTGGGGTTGGTTTAGTATCCAGCTGTGGACAGAAATACTGTCATGAGTCAGCTGAAGCTGTTCATGACAGCAAGATGGGCCGTTATTCCAAGGCTGTGATTCTCCAACCTGTGGGGAGCAGTTTGTGTGCAATTCTTCCTGCCTCTGGCCTTCCCAGAATTTGTATAGCTCTTAATATTTCCTGCTTGAGCAATAAGAGTTTATGGTCCTAGTCTTTGTCGTGATTAGAACCCAAGTTTGTGCCCCTGTTTTAATCAGTGCTCATTTACCTTTGGCATCCTTCAGAGGAACAGAATGGTATGTCTTTCAGTTGCCATGGAAACAGTGAGACTAAATGCACATTTCCATGGCAACCTGCCATTATCTTCAGCTCTATCTGTGGGTCTCATTTTCTGACCATGGGGGTGGGGTGGTGAAAATGCAACTTTATCTCTTTAAAAAGTACAATTAAAAAAAAAAAAAAGAGGAAAAGAAAGGTGCTACCACCACCATCATCACCACCCCCTTTCTGCTTTAGCTCAGGCTTGGGGCCAAGAAAGGCCTGTGACTACTGCCACCATCCCATGCAATGAGGCTCCAAGGTATTGTCTTTAGTTCCTTCTCTCCTTCACCCTTCTAAAAATAGACATTCAGAATAATTAGATGATAATGTTCCAGCACTCCTCTGAACTCTTTGTTTCCTGAACTAATGCTCCTAGCAAAGGGCCTTGAAGTTAACTGAACTTTCTATCAGGTTCCAAAGGTCGAAGTGTCCCAGCTCCTTTTGGTCCAAAGGGCCAAGGGTTAATTATGAGGTCTAAGACTCCAAGGAGAAGAAGCTTTTGTCTGCTGTGACTGAAGGCACCAGGGCACATCATGTTAACCTCAGGAGTGGGAGACCTTCTTGCAAGTGGGGCAGCATGAACTGTTCCAAGAGGCTCTGTACCCATCAGAGAGTTAAAGATCAAAGACAATGCTCATCTGTTTTGTGAGCAACTCAGAGTATACAGGGATACAGAGAAACCAGGTGTATGATGGGTGTAGCAGTCCGAAAGCCAGACGTGCTTTTGGCCACTGCTAAAATGTCTTCCTTCCCCAACCACCGAGTCAGAAAAAGGACAGAATCTGCTGTACTTTGAACAATTGCACACAGCTGTTCCTTAAGCCCATGTTCATTATTCTTGTTCTAGCTGGCTTGACCTTTAGCTAATTGCTCTTATTCACAGTCTAATCTTGGTTACTGAGGGAAAAAGCTTATGTTTTGCACAGTTCTAGCCTGATTCAATAGAGTTATCCAGGGAGAGGATGGGGTAAGTTCTCCTTCCGCATCTGCTCCATTAGCCTTTCCCAGATGCTGAAGCAGAGGATGACAAAGCTTTCTCTGTTCAGAAGTTAACATGGAGGTAGATGTGGTCTTCAGAATAGGTCAGCCACAAAAGTCAGATGCTGTTCCAGCACAACTCTTTTCCAAGCTGTAGTCTACCACAGCACTGTTCATACATGGCAAAGAGTTGTCACAGTCAGCCTTAGGTTCATGTTGTTTCATCGAGGGGAAAACAAAGGCCAGGGAGTCCTGTGCATTGCTGAACTTGCAGGATTTCACCCTGGAAGAATTACTGTCTGGACACACTGTTAGGGTTTGGTTGAGAGCTATTCCTTGAAAGACACTGAAAATGTTTTCTGAGATGTGGGGACCTCCTTCCTGAGCTGGAGTGCTGAGCACTGGGACATACTCTACATGATTTGCAAGAATACAACTTTGCTGGAGGCTGTGCTGCTGGTGCTGGACCAGGCTGGCCCCATGACGTGCCATGGCAGAAGGTACAGAGGAAGGTTTGCTATTCGTGCTCTGGGTGTGAAGCAGTGGCTGCCCTCCAGCTGCTGTGGGGAGCTGACCTGCTGCACAGCAGCCTGAGAGAAGGGACAGCCTGGGCTCTTCCTGCTGAGGGCTGCTGTGGGCTGGTAGGTTTGTGCTGTAGACTAGAACCCACGGGAGGTTTGCCTGCTGGCTCACTCGTAGCCCTGCTACCACGGTTCAGAGAGCCACATAGCCAGGGTGGCTTTAGGCTCTTTCCCTCATGTCCATAGCAGCTGCGCAGGCATTGACTGAGGGAATGGCAGGTCCCCCTGCTCAGCTTCTACTTGACACACAGGGTCAATTCTCCTTGCCAGCGTCCTGCACTGTGTCCAGGTGAGGGTGGCTGTGCTCTGGCCAGCATGTCCAGCAGGCTGTGTGACAGGCTTCTCTTCATGTCCCTGCCTGCCCACGCATGCTTGTCACAAACTTCAGACCTGGAAGATTTGCATTAAATATAGAAACTTTACAGGGAAGAGCTAATAGCATCTGGAAAAGAAAATTCAGTACCTGCCTTTGGTGACAAAGGCAGAAGTAATGGGGCAATGCTATTGTTAGCAGAACTTTATCTACCAGTGCTTGCAAAAGCTTAGTGGGAAGCAGGGAAGCAGCAGGACTGTGTGGCAGATCCCTTGGCCTCTTAATAAAATGCTTCCCCCTGCTGTCACTGTCCTATGTTCCCAGATAACAGGCACAGGCCAGAAATAGGACTGCCATGGTGAAAGAATTTACTTAATCCTCTTTGAGCTAAGCAAAAATGTATCAGTGAAGAGGCAATTCAAAGGGCAGAGCTGAATTACATGGAAGAAAATTGTGTCTGCAAATCAAATAGAGTTCAAAGCATTGTGAGAGAGCAAAGGCAAAACAGGCTGGTATGGGAGAAGGGGGAATAGCCCAGAGATGCTTAAGGGTGGAAGGCAACAGGAGGTATTTGCTGAGCCTCCCCCAGCTCCTGCTATGGAAGCACATGGATTCAGCTGTCAGAAGGCAGATGAAGCTGTCACAAGATAGGAGGGCACTTCCAGCTGTCCAGGTATTGGAAGAGGCAAAAGAATTTGGTGAGACCTGGGAACCTCTGAGAAGACAAGAATTGGTGAAGGGTTAGTGTGTAGTTCATGTAGAGAAAAATGAACAGGATAGAGGAACAAAGAGTTGGCAGCTAGACCAAGGGGACAAAGGGCCTGAGCAGAGTATGCACCCATGCCTGCTGGGCACCTGTGTGGAGGTGCCAGATCCATGAAGTCAATTACCTGCTCTGCTTTGCGCTGGCTGAACTTTGAATGACAAAAACGTGTGCAGAAGTACCTTCAGAAAACTGAAACTGCCCTGCCAAAAGACTGCTTTTCAAGAATTGGGCCCCACTGACCTGGAGAAAGGGCAGCAGATCTGAAAAGGAAGGGTGCAGAGAGAGTCTTGCTCAATGTGTTATATGTTTAGGAGCATGGGCTAGTTCTTCAAGTGAGTAAAGGCTCCTGTTCTAAGGAATTGAGATACAGACTTCTGCTTCTTGAGGATGCCTGATTCTGTGCTGGGCTTTGTGGTTGATGTCCTTTTGATCTTGCTGGATGTGATCATTTTACAGTGCAGATGAGACCACTAGAAGTGTTGGGTTGGGAGGGCTTCCTAAAAGACTGGGGCTTGGGGATGGGGAGGGAGGTCCTAGCTCCCTTGGGGCTAGTCCAAACACTAAGTAGTTCAGCAGAACAGTTTATTGAGAGAATTGTTTATCTCAAGACAAAATGAGGGCACACCTTGCACAGCATGTACTATGCTGGGCACAGAGAGGTCTCACTGCCTGAGCTCCTCATCTAATGCTCAGATGTGAAGGGCTTGCTACCCATGACCCTGCAAACTTCTTCTGGCCCAGGGGCACCTGATCAAGTCCTCCCAGGGAAGCTGATTTGTATCACCTCTGTTGGAATCTGTGCTCCTTTTGCCCCCTCTCCTCTTGCTCGTTTTTTTCAGATGCATTTGATTTATACATACTCATTCCCTTCTTCACAGGAATGGGTTTTGGTGCGTGTCAGATGCGTGAGAGAAGAATTTATAGAGCAAGCTGCAGAGGAAAGCAGCTGGGATTTTTCTTAGGAGAGCCGCAGTCGTTAATTATAGGAGTCTAACTAAACCTCAGCTCAGTCAAGAAGAATTTTCTAGATCTCCCCCCTTTCTTTTGTACCTTCCTGCGCAGGTTGTCACATCAATGTCAGGATTCGTGAACAAGTGAAAAAGACACCCACCTTTTTAAATAAAAATGGGATGCTGAGTGCCAGGGAGCAGCTCTCTTTTTGGCTCCCTCATCTCCCAGACTGGTGTGAGGGGCACTGTACTGCTCCCCAGCAAGGGCTGCACACAGCACTTGTCTGTCCCTTGGGCTTGCTCCCGCTTCTTCCCTGCCTCAGGCAGAATGGTGAGTCAGCTCCTGCTTTACTAAAGCATCTCAGGTCTAATCTAAACACCAGTCTCCTCTCCCCAGCTCAGTTCTGTGCAGCCTGGCCTGTTCCTTGGGACAGCAGATTCCCCAGGGGTACATTTTATTAGTAGAGTCACTGCAGAGCTGGGTATTCAGGTCCCAAACATGTGTGCATCACAGGCAGAGCCAGCAGCACTGGAAAGGATTTTCTCTGTATAAATTTACCCCAGGGGAAGAGAGGGAGGAAACATAGCTTGGACGACCTTAAAAGCCTAATACTTCCTATGCATGTGCCTCTCCAATATGTTGCTGGCCAATGATCCCAGGACAGGCCATTCTATTTGAAGACTGCTTACACAGATAACTTGTTTTGGCCAGCTTACTGACAACCTTTGCTCATGTCACCTCATGATCTGTAATACTGAGATAAGAGCGTTTGCTGCAGCAGGAGTCTGTCTGCATTAACAGCTAAGAGATACTAAGAGGAAAGAAGGCTAGAAACATACCTATGGTATATAAAGCTGTTTTGGTCTCTTTGCCAAAGAAAGTTGTTATATGTTTTCCTCAAAGTTTCACAGGGCTGCCAGGAAATGTGAGTGCCTAGCCAAGGGAGGTTACTGTCATCAGAAGCTGATTTTGGCGCCCCAGATGGATGTTCATGGCTTTTTGATGGGGCTTGGGCAGGGAGAGAAAGAAAGGGGGGCACTGGCTTGCTAATTATGAGGTATTCTCTGTCTGTTGCCTTTCTTCTGCTCAGAGGGGGAGGCAGAACCTGTGCTTGGTAAGAGCCTCTTGCCTGTGCTGGGACCCCTCTTAAAAGCTGCTAAACATTAAAAAATAATAAAGAAAAAATTCTGTGAGCACTTTGATAGTCCTCACAAGAAAGTGAAACAGAAGAGCCTTTGAGCTGCATATAGAAGAAAAACCTCTGTACATCTGTGGGGGAAAAAAGGCTGGCGGAGCTGAAATCTGGCAACAGTCCCCAGCTGGTGAGGGAGGTGCTTTTCTTCTGCAAGCTCCTGTCACAACTGATGCAGAGACAGAGAGAGGAAAAGCACTGGATCCTGTGTAAGAAATAACTAGCACCTCAAACCCACCGGGGTGTCGGTGGGATGGGGAGGCCAAGCCAGCACTCACCCTGTGCCTTCACGCAGGGGCTTGGCCCTGGGCTCACCCCAGCAGAGGCGCCCTGCCTCGCCACACCATGCCTTCTCCTGGGGACCCCTTCCTGCTGTGGGAGCCTCCCAGCCAGGCAGCCTCCCCCTTTGCATCCCCCCCGGTTTCCATAGCAATCAGTGTTGTCAGCTGTGTAGGGAAGCCAATGGAGGGAAATTAAGGTTTCTTCCCATCCTGGGCCAGCTATGGGTTGGGAGAACAGGAGCATCCTGATATTTCTGGTGCTCCTGATGGAGGGAGCGACACCTAGGCTACCCCAGTTCACCCCCAGCAAGGCCAGGGTACAAGAATGTGATGAAAATGCACAGCTCCCAGGGCTCTGCAGGGCAGATTTTGGGGGACTGCGTGCACCCCAGAGCCATCCCCATGCACCCGTGGCCATGCTAGAGAGCTACTGATACTGAACGGATGCCATCCCTGATTTTATGTCTTCTCCTCCCACAACCTCCATGTCTTTCCCCCCTCAGCCTGCTCCATTGGCACATTGTCAGTGAGTGAAGTCAGAAATTAGTCTTTAGCTTTAATGGAAAACGCTTGGAGGTGGGAGAGGTGGCAGGAGGGGGAGAGCGAGGATGCATAGGCAGCCTTGAAAGCAGCATTTTTATTCCCAGGATGGGGTAACAGGGCACTGGAGTAAAATCTCAGGGAAGGGGAATAGGGTTTAGATGATGAAGGGGAATGTGTATCCAAGACAGTGCTTCAGCAGGAAGAGAAGGAGCATTCTGGGTAAGCTCCCTGTACTTTTAGCTCCACGAATAGAGTAGATTTCATCACTTGCCAACCATCCTCGCCCCTCTCCACTCAGACAGGAGGAAAGTGGAGACCTGCCCATTCAAACCAAATGGAAAACTTAGAGGGGACTTTCAAAAAATTAAATGAAAATGTCAATTTGAATCCCAAATGTTTTGTAATATTTATGTTTAAAGAAATAAATAAGAAGATAGGTTAGTTTTGAAATTGAACTGTCATATTGAAAGAATGCCAAGCTATTTCATTTGTGAAATGTCTAAACATAATGTTTTGACATTTTCAGGAAAAAATTATCCCATACATTTTCAGACAAAACTTGCTAGCAAATGTGACTGAAAAGTTTGAAGTCCTGAAAATTGCATTTTGAAGCAAGCTTGGTATGTGCCAAACATGTTTCATATGCTCGTGGCATCCAAATAGCATGCTGGGCAGACCCTGGAGAACTGCCCAGGGAGCAGGGCTGCCCAGGGATCCTTGGCACAGTTTGGGCTGGTCCTATTTGTGCCCAGGGCAGCTCCATATGGTTGGTTTCTCCCTGACCCAACTCCTGCCAGCACCACTCTGTCTGCAGTGGGAAGCATGACACATAGGTTGATGTGCCTGTGCTCAAGATACAGCTCCGCTGTGCAGGGGTGAAAACTGGGATCCTGATTTTATTTAATGTATGGTAGTAGAGAAAGGAACTATAAATAAGCTAGAACCATCCTTCAATTGTTCATGCAGCATGGGGAAGAGAAACACAGAGGTTTCTGGGATAATCATGTTCATAATCAAGGGGATTCTTGGAGTGTATAAGTGCAAGATTTATGGACATTAGAGAGAGGAGCAGGCACAGATACTTAATGCTGTGTCCCTGCCTGGCTTGTTGAGAGGTTTACATGCTTTACAGCAGCAAGATTAGATGTCAAGAGGAAATTACCATTTACAACAAACTGTACCACTGTACACTGAGACCTCTGGTCTCACACGGCACCTCTGTGCGAGGCACCAGCTGTAGTACATCTTTAACTGCCTACACATCTTCCCACCCCAAGCTCCAGCAGGTTGGAGAAGCTAAGGGCACATCTGGGAGGGGATTTCACAATTGCTCATGCCAGGGAGGGACTTGTTTTGAGCTCAGTACAGTTCATATAATAATGAGTTTGAATTGGGAGGGTGACCAAAGCTGGTGCCAGGCAGAACCCTCTGTATCACTTCATGGCTTACATAGCTTAAAGCTTGCCCATCTCAATAACCTGCTCTGGCATACTGGGAGACCTGAGAGTGTCTGACTTATTTCCATGAATTCAGCATTTTCCTGTCTTCACCGCTTCTTCTCCTGCAGCCTGGAGGAGGGAAGGAGGGGCTTGGCAAAGGAAGTATGAAGAAAATGAATCTGCAAAGGTAAGAGAGGAAAAAGCAAGGAGCAGTTGTGACTTGAGCTGTCTGCAAATCCCCATAGGGACCAGAGGATGGCTGAGAACATCTCCACTGAAGCAGCTCACTCCTGAGAATGCCTTGTCTCACTGCAACAGGCTTGACACCAGCATTCCAAGCCAGTGCCCTGAGGACCTCTCAGCCCTGACAGCTGTCAGAGATTTTTTCCTTAAGTCAAAGCAAGCTTCAGGGTTAATATCCTTCCCCTCTGAGGGTCTGAAACATTTCCCAGGGCCTGGTTCCTCCAAACTAAGCCATACATAGCAGCAAGAGATAGCAATAAAGTTTCATCTTGGGGCACAGGTCTTCTCTCTGTAGTTATTGCTGCTTTAATAGAAAATAGCTTGATAAATAAAGCTGACTTCTGCCTGCAGCCTGGGCCAAGGGCCCTTGCAGCAGCTGATGACTATGGATCAGTACAAGGTGGCCACTGTGGCAGCTCTGTAGCCTGAAGCAGAGGGATGGAGCTGTACTCAGTGCCTGCCTGGCTCCCAGCACCACTGCCTGCAAAGCTTTTTAGAAGAAAATGCTGTTTGTTCTGACATTTAGAATAGATTAAAAATCGTTACAGGTTCTTCTGGAACATTTTAGAAGGTGAAGGTATTGATTTAGGAACTCAACATTAGTTTTATAAGAGAGGTGAAACCTCCCCAGCTTCCTCCTCTGAACACCAGCAGCTGGTCCTGGCTGACAGCAGGAGAATGTTTATCAGCACACCACTCTCTACCCCTGGTTCATCTCTGCCCTATGTCTTGTACAGGGTTGTGTGAGAGGACACTCAACTCCCCAGAAGCCTCTCAGTATGTGGAGGGTGCTCAATGCCTTCCCTTTTGTGGATCAGCTAGGGACTGGTGGTGTTTTTAGGTCTGAAAACAGCACCACATGAACCTGCTCCTCTTCAGTGCCTGCTGCTGGGAGCATTGCAGATGCTCCTGGATCCCAAGGACACACTACCTTAGCCAAACCACTACCATTTCCTTCACAGGGATTGTCCATAATGCAGAATGCAGCACTACCAGTGCCTTCCAGTTGCACAGTCCCAACTCTGAAAGGCTAGAAATTATTTTTATTTTGAAAATATTAAAAAAGAAATAAAAAAAATTATTTGCAGCTCACAGAAACTTGACTGTAGACAATGAGCTCCAAGGTGGGGTTTCAAATGCCATGAGCTTAAGAATGAAGTCGTGAGGACTAACAGCACTGTCTACATGCCAAGTGTTTGTGCCATCAGGGAAACAGTGGCCAGGTCCTCAGTGCTCCATGTCTCCTCTTCCCCTGTCCCTCGACTTTTTGGACTCAGGGAACCCTGTATTCAAGGAGCAATTTCACACCTCCTGACAATTTACATCTGCTCCTGACTTTGCTGCCTCAACCTCAGATGCTACTTCCCCCAGTACAATATAACATCCTGCTCTGGCTCATCATGCTGGTAGCAATTCATAACTTTACTGTTTTCACTCTAAGTACAGGAAAAGGTTCTCCTCTTCTTGCCTCATCTTCATACCTGCACAGTCATCTACTTCAGCTTTGGTGGCAGAGTTGGAGAGCTGCCCAAATTTTCCCAAATTTCAGCTTTTCCATGTTGGATGCCAGGACCACTGGGACCATTTTGTTTTTTGCCAGCTAGCCTCTCTTCTGGGAGATGAGGGATATCCAGCCTATCTTGGTAAGTACATGGACTTACCGGGTACCTTGGACCAGCGCTGAGGACAGAGATGTTCAAGCACATGTGTCCCTACCATGATATGGGTTTGTGTCCTGGCCCATCTGCAGAGCTTACTGTGCTGTGACACAGCCTATATCAAATGGTCTGTGGCAGCGAGACATTCAGAAAATAGGGGAACCAGTGGAGCCCTTGATTCCAAGGGAATTAGGCAATACCTCTAGTGAAGACATTTTGTTGTGCTGAGATGAGGTGCCAAAGACATCACACCAATGCCACACTCAACACAGGGTGTCACCAAGCTCTTGCCAGCTTAAAAAGACACATGTACTATGATGGCTTCAGTTTGACTCTGATTTTCTTTACCAGTCTGGGTGTTTTGCCCTTGTGATGAAGGAGCAGAGGTGGTGAGGTGCCAGGTACCACCGGCACAGGCAGCGGGGCCTTGGGAACCCCCTGTCTTCCAGGTGCTGAGCAGGAGGATGAGTATCTCACACAGCCCCAAGCCCTCACTCTGTGTTCACTGCCAGGTGCCACCAGCTGTGCTTGGGCATTGCATAGGGCTCTCTCTGGGCATGAGCCTTCCAGGCTGAGCTCCTCAGCATCTCTGTGCCCGTTGTAAGCAGGCAGGTCCCTCCTGTGGTGACATTAATGCAGCAAACTATAGCAATGCTCAGCCCTTCAAACTTCTTCCATCAGCAGAAGCGAAATGAAATTGCTTCCACTGCTGTCTCTGGAACGAGCTCATAACCCTTAATCAGGGCAGATATGAAATTTCTTATCTGTTAAGTAAAACGGCACTGCACTTCAATCCATCCAATTATTTTTTCCAGTAAGTGTGAGTGAGGGGGATGCCGGGGCTGGCTGCAGGAACTTATACAGTCAGCAGTGTGCTGGCAGTGAAGGGGCCCTGCCCTGGCAGGCACCTCAACCCAGGACCCTGCACAGCATCAGCCAAAGCACATATTTGCCTGGCTGGCACGACCCAAGAAGGTGCCTGGGTTGAGGTGCTGTGAGGGTCAGGCTGGCAGGCAGGTATTTTGAAGCTGATTGCGCACCAAGGTAATGTCCAGGAATTTCCCCTGCATGGCCACAGTGTGGTGTCCCTCTCTTTGACCTGAAGCACTGTAGGCTGTGGGCACTGTGTGCACTGTGGGAACTATGCTTGGCACTTGTAAAGCAGAGAACATGGAATCATAGAATCATCAAGGGTTGGAAGAGACTTTCAAGATTATCCAGTCCAACCATCAACACAGCACTACCACTGAAACCTTTAAACCATTAAACCATATCAGATCCAGATGGCTCTTGAACACAAACAGGTTCTCCATCAAATATCAGTCTGTCTTCAAGGCCAGAAGAACTGTCCTTAAAGCTCTGTCCAGAGGAGACCCTTCCACCTTTGAGGGGATGCCTGTGCTCAGCCCCAGAGCCTGAGGATCACCCCTAGTGAGCACTCAGCTGAGACCAGAGGTTAACCCAAAGGAGAGAACAAAAGCCAATGGCAATGAAGCAACTTTCCAGTCCTGGGTCAGAACTGAACCCTGTCCAACACCATGCAGTGCCTGGGTTACCCAGCTCCACCATTTCTCCATTCTCAGGAAAACAGCTATCCACCTCTCTTCTTCCTTGCCCCTTTGAAGTCAGCAAAGACTAGCCCTAGCATCAGTTTACCAGATGCTGCAAAGACTGCAGCCCCATGCTATTGCCTCTGTAGCTGTCACTGCGCCACAAGGCTAGGTGGGAGTAAGGCCTCCTTTCTTTGTCACTCCTCTGCAAGCTGAGCAAACTCCCCAGGAGGGGTACCCAGAACTTTGGCTCCACAGCAGCTGGACTAAAGACAGGGTCAAGGGCAGTGCTATCAGCCACTGGGGACTTGGGTGCTCCTTGGGTGCTCCTTAGGAGCTCAGAGGAGCCCCAGTCAGGTTTTGCTTCCCTTCATCTTGCCCGCCATTGATCTGTACCGTCACATTTCCCTGGCACCTCCCTGTTCACCCAAATCCCCTACATTGCTTCCCCCACTCCCCTGACAGTGCTACCCCATCCCAGAGTCTTCACCAAAGCCACTCCTGTGCCCTGGGCCCCTGGCCCCAGCTCCTATAACCCTTACGGTATATCAGGGTGCCAGCTCCACTCTTCAGCCTCCTGGATTCTTCCCAGCACATTACTGGACCCAAACAGTTCAAACAGCACCCAAAGCCCCTCTGTTGGGGAGGAGGGAGCAGGCACCAGCCTCAGCTTTTGCTGGTAAACTCTATTACTAAGCAGGTGATGGTGGAGGCTGCAGGAGGATGGAAACCAGGGACATCGCCTGCAACAGCAGCTCCTATGTCAAACAGCTTTGCAGACCTTCACACCAGCAACAGAAAAAGGATGTTCAAATGGAGTGAGGGAGATAGCCCCTCTGCTGCCCTTCCCAAGCCATCAGACTCTGCGCTGCCTTCAGCAAGTCCATGCAATTGCATGAGAAGGTGAGCAGATGAAATACTGAGAACCTAGAAGTCAAGCCCTGGCTTCATGAGATGACTACTAATTTTTTCCCCAATCTTTTAATGACAACAAAAAGGGCAAAATAATTCAATGCAATTCAGCAGTTAACATGCATACAATCCTGAGTCAATTGGGCAACTATTTTGTAAGCTTCTGCATTAGCAGGGGAAGAAAGACAAGCCCATTCAATTGAGGCAGAGAAAGATGATCTCTGATAAAAATAGCAATTGATTATTTTTTCTCTAATGTTCTGAATTTGTGACTTTGAGTGAAACAAGGAGTCTTTCCCTTCCGCCTGAGGTTGTATGAAAGGTTCATACAAACCCACCATCTTTGCTCTCTGAAATAAGGCAGTAGGGTAGGAACTTTGCCCTAGAGCAGCCACTCCAGTATGATGGTTGGCAATGACTTTGAGCCAGTCCCATCAGGGAAATCTCCATTTAGCATCTGTTGCTCTCAGGGGCCAGGAGAGCAAGCACCAGCAGACCCCCCCGGAAAGGCAGCCTGGTTCCTGAGAAATGCAAAGCTGAGTGATGACTCACCATGGTAATACTGGTTCCCACCATTTTCTAAAAGGTTTTCTCTATTTATGTGTTAGCTGCAGAGTGGATTTGCTCTGGAATCCTCTGACTGAGCATCAGGGAAATTAATACAATAAAAATGTAGCTATGTAGAGCAGTTCTCACTGACCTCTCAGCCTTCCTCTGATGGTAGGCTTTGAGTCTGAACAGGATTAATTGGGTTTCCTTTCCCATTAAAGAGGCCAGCTCCTGCTCACTCCCTGCCCACCAACAGCAGAGCTGAGCTTACACTGTGTCCTACCTAACACTGCAGACACTGCTTGGATGAAAAAAACTGGCAGCAGAAAATTTAATTTTGGGTAATAGGTGGCTCCTGATTTTCTATGATGAAACTTCAACCAGGGGTACTCATTTGGAGCCCAGGTCATGTATCATCCCCCATCTTTTAATATCTCTGGGTACTTCGCCGGAGCACCTCACAAGGATGAAGGATTTTCTGAGAGAAGGGTATAAGTGCTAAAACCTGTCCTTAATATCTGGAAATGGCTCTTTGAGCCACAAGTGGACTTCAGCCCTTTTTACCCTTCTTTCTTTTTTTTCCCCCCATTACTTTGTGACACATTATTAGAGCAAAAAACACCCACGTACGAAAGAAAGCAATTCACTACCTTGAAACCTTAGGCTAGTTTCCCTTGTGGAAGAGCACTTTACATGCTAAGGGAAATATCCTATGTGCTGGCTTCATTTCAGACAGAAACCCCATATATATTTTGAAAAGTAACCAAAAAGCTGTGAACTGGCTTGGCCCATGGAAAACAGACATGAAAATGGAAACAGCCCATTCCCCTGAGACACCAGCTCCTAAAAAGAGCTAAAACACGTGCATGCTCACAAAACGTCTCTTTTTCCCACACAGTAGTTACTGGTAAAGGTCCTCCTGACATGACATTTCAAACAATTGCATTTTAAACCAGCTCGGCTCAAGAGCACTCAAGGGAGGCATCGCTCTGGGCTTTGCTCTAAATAATGCATGTGGGTTGCTTTGTGAAATAACTGCAGGTGACCTCCTGTTTGGCAGCCTGGCAGTGCCACGTGTGTGATGGCCCCTCAATGCTGCTGGCAGGGGCATCCTCATCTGAAAGAACTGAGGACACAGTGCAAGAGCATATCCTTATCATCAGGGAAAATGACATGCTGAGAATTGTTGTCCTAAATCTTAAAAAGGAGGTTTAATAAGAAAGAATTGGTTTTAATTAAAAACAAACAAACAAACAAACAAACAAACAAAAAAGGATGTGACTTCTGGCTAGTAGCCATTCCCAGGTAATGTCCAGATTAGGAAGCCCGTGAGCCTGATGCTCTGTGCCAAGTCCTCTCCTGCTGTGCTTAGAGATTATTCAAGCCTAACACGCAAATCTTCAAAAAATAGGATGCAGGACATCCTATTGGATGTGGATGGTGGACATCCACACCACACTGACTACCTTTACCCCTCATCAACCAAAAAAGTTTTCAGCAGGGCAGCCAGGGCTTCCTCCTGCCAGCAACAGGGCACAGCAGCCACCTCAGAAATGGCTCATCATCCAACAGCGATGCTGCAGGGCTAGGACCTGCATCCTGGGCAGGGAATGATCCTCCCAGGTCCAGAGGAGCCTGTGTTCGTGGGCAGGAGCTGCACTCCTCCTGCTGTTTGCAGACAAATGGGGGTTTGGGGAAATGCTAACTGCTGGCTTGTCACTTTGACAGCAATGTTTTCGTGATGGCCTGTCAACTGCAGATAATGGCAACATCCTCACGCTTAGGAACACAAGTCTCAGCATAATAAATCCCACACTCTCGTCTAAGCTGAGTGGCAGAGAGATGAAATTGGGTCATTGCTGTGCAGATTTTGCTTTGGAGTTGGAGGCACGTTCACACGAAAGATGGTGGCTTGTGAAGGCCTTAATCCCTGCCTTTGATGGGCCTCACAAACATATCATGGCATTGATGAGTTGCTGGGCTGGGGCAGTGAGGTGTGTGAATCTCTGATGGCAAAAAACAGAGAGGAGACAACAAACATCCATGTCGTCCAGTGGGAGCACAGAGGAGGGACTGCTTCTTTGCTTGCCATGAGGGACGATCAGGATGCACTGAGTTTGGTGCAAGCTGTGCATTGGAAAGCAGATCCAGGTAATGTACACCTCTACAAAGTGGTCTCAGGAAAGGATGGCTCCTGCACTGGGGGTAGAGGCTGAAACAAGAAAGCAGGTGAAGAAATCCCTACAGTGCCCCCTGCACCACAGAGCCACGGGGGAAATAGTGCAGTAAAGAGCAACCTGGTCAACATATTTTCACAGCACTGGGGGCTTCCCAAGGATTCGAGGTAATTCTGCTTTTGGAAAGGCAATGGCTTTGATCATTCGCAACTCTCAGAGTATATTGTGTCCTACCCAATGAACTCCTTTGCCTGTTAAGCCTTTCACCAGTGCACAAGGTAAATCAGTGAGTGAGAAGATGTCCATGGATACAGAACTTAATTTTCTGATGGCTGAGAGACAATTAGTTCAAGCAGCCCTGAAGCTCCACCACTCCTAATCAAGTCATCTGTTGCTGCTGCAGAATCCAGATGTAAAAATCTCCAGGCTAGTGTGCCCCACTTTAACCTGGCCCCAGCTTCAGACATCACTCTTTCTGCTATGCTGGTCCATGCCAGGCTTGCAAGGGTTAAACGATTTTTTTTTTTTTTTTTACATGACAGACATGTCTTTTTGCACCTGCCATAGCATGCTTCAAAGGAATTCAGAGACCACACAATATCCCATGGTCTATATGGACTTTGAATGTTATGGGCTCTGATCTATTATAAGGGCTCTGAAACAGAGAGCTGTTCCTGCTGTGTGTGTAGGCTATTTCTGCTCTTTATAATTGTTTCCTTTGCCCCATGATAGACATCACTGAGTTCACTTCAGACAACAAGGAATAAATGCAGCATCCCAGGAAGAGAAGTGGGGCTGAATAACTACAGCTTTGGGTGTGCAACCTTGAAGGAAAAGAAGCTTCATACACTCTAAATGCTTGTACCAAATAAAAAAAAAGCCGTAAAAACTATCGAGAGACCATATATTCAGGAGAATAACCTCTTTTATGTATATATATATATATATTTATGTATTTATCTATAATATATATGTATATATTTATGTGTATATACATATAGATATATGCTCTCTACTTTTCTGCAAGTGACCAGGATTTCAGCAGCACAAAGGTGTTCTAAGCCTAGAAACGAGACCCCAGGGAGCAAGCAGCATGGGTCTGTACTGTGGTGGTGTCATCCTTGATGTTTCAAGCTTTGAGCAAAAGGCTGGATAAGGGTAAATGTGTTAATAAATGGCTAAAGCCTGACAGATATAAAATAAAGGTCCTGACAGCCTGGGTGCAGCCAGACCCCATGTGAAGAGCTGTTGCTTTTGGATTCACAAGTACCCGTGTCAATTTATCAATTTTTTTATAGAGATTTTGATCTATATGAATGAAACCACTAAGCCTCCAAACTCCAGTGTTTACTCTTATTCCAGAAATGCAAGTTGCTTGAATACACTCTTTTTTCTTTTTTACTTCACAGGGATTCCTGATATACAAAAGAAAACTTCGGAAGTTTTCCACTATTTCTCTATGAAGATCAGGTAAATCCAAGCATGGCTCCACATTACATGGTAGAGCCAGCATCGACCTGCTCTTTTGAGTCTACTCTCTTAAGAAGACACTGAATTTCTCACTCTATTGTTGGAAATGGACAGAAATGTTGGGTCTAGGTGTCTGTCCCTGACTGGGTATTCACACCCTTGGACCACTGCCATGAAGATGACCCACCATGAAGATAACCTACCACACACATCACACTGTGTCCTCGTAGAGAACTGTGCATGCTTTCCAGAGAGGAAAGAAAACAGAGGACTGGTCTATGTGCTCCTCAGAGCCAACACGATAGTAACCACTGGCCTTGTGGATCTTGCACATAGTGGCCAGGTGCCCAGTGGCACTGCAGGAGAAGTGGTGGGAAAACATTGAAACAAGGAGCATGTGATGGCCTCCTGGACCGGTTCAAGAAGTTTTCTTTCCATCTACTGAAGGCACTCACTGCAAAGTGTGTCTGACTCAGCCAAAACAGCCGATGGGAAACAGCAGACCCCAGCTGGCAGCACTCAACTTGGAAACTGTTATGAAGATGAATGGTACATGTCACATCAAATCAGCACCTTAGCAGCTAGCAGTGGCTTAGCAGGAAGATTTGTTCAAACAATGAAGAGGGCCCTGTGTTCTTCAGAAGGAAGAGCACCTGTTCATGAACGCTTGACTAATTTCTCATTATCTTATTGAAACAGCTTATACCACTGGAAAAGCATCTCCAGCATGGCTAATGTTCAGCCAACAGTTGGTTACCTGCTTTGATTTACTGAGATTGTCAAGAATGACACAAGTGATGTAAGAACAGGTGCAGGTATTTCGGGAGGAGAGATAAGTGAAAAACATTGGAAGAGGAGATATAAGTAAACCTCCCTCCCTTAAAGCAAGGAAAACAAAATGAACAGGACCAGGGTCTGATCCGTAGCCATGGCCAAGGTAAAATGATGGGCTGGATTTGTCCAGGAACGGCTTGGATCAACTTCTAATAAATGTTCCTGCTCCATGGGGTCTGGGTAACATGAAAATGGGAGTTTCTGTGTGAGGCTATGTGGGCTATGCCTGCCTCTCACGGCCTTTTCCATGCCATGGTCATATCCATTGCTGTGTTCATCTGCTCTGTTGGTGTCCCTGCTAAAAGGCTGCTCCCCTCAGCCCTCTCCAGTGTGCAGTGTGCTGTGGCCGAGGTTTAGCCTCAGCATGGGCTCCCAGCAAGTCGGTCCTCTGCCACTTCAGCAGCAAGCTGGAGGCAGATGAGTATCAAAGTTTTGGCTGAATTTCACAGTGCAGACTCAGATCTGCAATGAAAAGTTTGTTACTGCTCTCATGGGGAGAATCAAACTTAACTATTGTTGGTCCCTGGGGCCAGGCCCCTCGAGTGATATTTTCCTTCAAAGCGTAAAGAGGAAGCACTCTGCTTGTGTCCCTCTCACTCATTACAGAATCCAGTGATTTGTTTCAGCTTCTCCATCTGTGTCACAGAGATAAAGCAATTTGCCTATCACTGCAGAGCACTTGGTGATGGCTGGATAGAAAGCACTCAGCCAGCCCTTACCTTGCTCCA
Organism: Pyrocephalus nanus; assembly: GCA_038380795.1. Lineage (NCBI taxonomy): Eukaryota > Metazoa > Chordata > Aves > Passeriformes > Tyrannidae > Pyrocephalus > Pyrocephalus nanus. The sequence goes on along the minus strand of CM076265.1, from coordinate 39,975,392 downwards.
GCTGTAATATCACGGCTCCCCAAAGGAGTTTAGCTGGGGAAGCTGTCCCTTTCTGCCATCCTTCATCACTTTTGCATCTGCTGGCATGACGTGGATGCTCCCCGGGCAGGCTAGATCTCTGCTGTTCTGGCTTCAGGAGAGCTGGAAAAATGAAATATGCCTGGGGTGTGAGGGGAGGAGGTAAGAGACAGGTAGGGAACCAATGCCTGTTATTTCCACATCTCGGGTCTTTCATCATCATCACAGTTGTAAACGACAGTAAACAAATTACCGAGAGATAGAAGTAAGGAGAAAGCAGAGGGGAGAGGCTGAAACAATGAAAGTAAGAAGAGGTAAAAAGTAAGAAGTAAGAGAATTATGGGCACAGTTAAATGAAAGCAGCACAAGGAGGAACAATGCCAGACTTCAGAAGCAACAGAGGGACAAGGGAGGGATAGAGAGAAATAGAATCTGGCAGGGCAACTGGGGAGACAGGAGAACAGTTCTCAGGGAATTAGCTGGAAGAGGCAGAAGCTGGCTGCTTCCCTGGTGTTCAGAAGTACAGATGGATTATCGATCAAGGGAACTTAATGTCTTTCATCCAGCAATATTTCATGGCTGGGAAAGGCAGCTGATGTTTGGGAGGAGAGGGAGAGGGGGGTGTTGGCAGCCTGCCTTCTGGCTTCCATGGCATTCCTAGGGTTAAATCTGAGTTTCAGAATGCAGATGGAGAGATAACTGGGAATTAGGAGTCATCCAGCCTGATGGGACAGCTTTTAGAAATAAAAATAAAGGAATTAACAGATGCAGAGAAGCAAAAGGGACAGAGAAAAATTGTTTGCCTAACATAGCAGACCAGGTCTTCTCAGAGAGGTCAAGCAATCACCTAAAGCTGCAGCCTGTGAATAATGCACTGATAGTTATTTGATGAAGAAATATTTTTTTATTTATATGAGCCTCATGAAAATGCATATAAAATCTCAGGATATGCAAACACAAGCAGAGAATCTAAGATGTCTGCACTGAAATTAAAGTGACCAAAGGACAGACCCAAGGCAGGTTGATTCTCATCTGAGGGCCAGAAAATACTACAATATCTGGGGCTCAGCTCTCTAATTGAGGCGATTGATTAGCTTTTTGGCCAAATGTCTCTAATCGTGTGACTTGATCCCAGGCCTTGGCCTGTAGAAGCATCTGTCTCTCCTGCTGTGTGATGTGGTCCTTGCAGAGCTCACCTGGCTAGCTTATTCAATTTCATTTCTCCCTCTTCCAGCCTCCAAAACATTTTTGCCTTTCAACAACCCACAGGTTTTTATCCCAGAGCTGAAGTCAGGGCCATGAGCACTGACTCTCCCTGCCAGCTGCCTGCTTGCTGTCAGAAGGGGCTGCCTCTCCAGGCAGGAGAGGCAACTTCTTGGGGTGTTCTCTCAGTGGCTTGGTAGGTGTGGGTTTTGAAGCCCAGAGCACCACCTGATGCCAACAGTAAGTCACAAAGCAACCTGTGGGGCTTTGCACACGTGTGCAATGAAGCACAGTCTGTGAGGGGGATGGAGGATCTCTGGTTGAAGCACAGAACCAAGGCTGGTTTTCTTCAAGAATATGGTCCCCACTCAATGACTTGGGGTATTTTATCAGTCCTTCTGCTGTGCAAGCAGAGGCCAAATTGCCCCAAAGAGGAAGGAGTTGCACATGGCTGCTTAGCACACTGTCTGAAGCCAGGTAGAAGGCTGGAGTAGGGTGGGCAGCAGCCGCCCAGGGTGGATCTCATGTTTGCCTGTCCTTTCACACAGGCATTGAAGCCCACTGGCAGTCTGTAAGCTGGATCCAGTCTCTGGGATGCTTCCAGCCTGGAGGGGTCTTGGGAAGCTGAGCACCAGCACAGCTCCCCAGGCAGCTGCTGTGATATCCCAGTGTCAAGGGTGCAACTGAGGCCCTTGAGAGGGACACCTGTGACAGTCCCCACATCTGGTAAGAAGCTGGGATATCCCTCACATGCATAAGTGTCCTTTGCATCCCCAGCCTCTAAAAGTAGAGAAGGGTGGATGATGATCATCAGATCCCGATCTGAGCAGAACTGTTGGCTTCTCCCCCTGTGCAGAACAGGCAGCACCTGCTCCCCGCTAATGGCTGCACTCTTTCAAGGCTTTTCTGGGAGAGGCTTCTGGGGATGGCACATGAACACAAAAAAGGCTAGAATGGCAAAAATGAGCTCTGCAGGACCAAAAGGAGCAGCCTGCCCTGTGACCACAGCACGGCTGTGGGCTGAGCTGCTGAGGATGGCACCCAAGGGAAGCATCCAAAGCCAAGAGCAAGCCTGTATCTGGGTGGATGGATACCTGAAGGAGGTTAAAGGAAGGAGAGAGGGTGAAGCAAGGGGCACTTCATACCAGCTGTAGCTGTGTGCTGCCTCCTTCACCTGCCCTCCTCTGCCTCAGCACTGGGACCCTTGGAAAAGGCAAGGAGATAAAGGAGCAAAACCATGGGGAGATGGAGGCCTCCCCACCAGCTCCATAGCCCCTCACACCATGGTAGGTCATGTTCCCAGTGGGCTCCAGCACCAAGTTTTCCCATTCTCAGACCTGGCCAATTTCAGGTCAGTTTAAGGTGGCATTCCTAAGCCAATCAAATAAAGCACTTTTCCTGACTGGCCCTTTGTGCTGGCTTTTAATACAACTCTTAATAAATTTCAGGGTTTGCCCCTTGTAAAGCTAGGATTAGAGACAATTTTAATGAATATTAAGAGTAATACCTTTAATTGAAAAATAGCCTTCGTCTGAGGTGAAATCTTGGCTCTTCAGGAGTCAGTGAGAAGCTTGCCAATAACTCACTTGAGCCAGAACTGTACCCATTAGAGTTCAGGGCAATTTCAGGGCTTTAGCTATTCCACAGGTTTAAAGAGAAAATGCCACAATTTGTTGTAATAACCCAGCTCCCTTTAATAAGAAAATTAAAAGAAGTTGGTGCAGAACTGATGGGAAGAATGGGATGACAAGGAGAATGCTAAAAAGTTACCATATCAGTGGGGTGACATCCTTCCTGTGATGCTCCTCACCCTGCGACCTAAGCTTGAAGTCCAAGTGAGCATCTTCATCCAGCCTTCATCCCTTGCCCTGCATACACAGCCCATGTCCAATTTTTGCCACTCTGTTTTACCTGGGCTTTTCTAGAGTCTGGCTTGCTCCACTGCATGGATAACCCTAGCTTTAATCAAGTGCTGGTCAAAGTCATGTTTTGACAGCCCCTGCTCTGCAACTCACAACCATGCTCCTTTGTCTCTGCCTCTTTCAGTTCACGTCCAGTGGGACCTGCTTCTGTCACCATGATGTGACATTGACAGCTTTCTCTCTGTCGGCTTCTTCTGGAATCAAGTTTAAACTTCTCATCCTCACCTCCCTAATTTTATCCTTCCTCTCTTTTCCTTTTAGGTTCTGATCACTGTTTCTGATCTCCTAACCATTTTAGCTCTGAGCTCTCCCAAAGATACTTCTGCTGAGGCTGGCTTTGTGTGGTTCTGTGCAGCATCCCAGATATGCCCTCCCCATTTCCCTTTTTCATGTCCACACAATACCTGCTGCCAGCATACTGCCTGTCACTGTCATCTCTGGGTGTTAGCAAATGGGAATTACACAAGTCCACTTTGCAGCTGGGTGAGAAACAAGAATAATACCAATAGTGCAGTGTCTTTCAGGCCCAGCCCGTCTTGCTCTATAGCAGCACTGCTGAAGGAGTGGGATAGAGGTTTGACAAATTTTGGCAAGCAGTTCCTGTACAGATGGAGAATGGGACTTTAGAACACCCATAGAACACTGATGAAGGCTTTAAGCACTAGTGAGGCCAAGTCAGTCAATGCAGTGCTTTACAGGTAGCAGAAGAGATGATATGATAATGGAGCTCCAGCCATTATGCCAGCATGCTGCTGCTTCTAGAACAACCTCCAAGGCACAATGGAGAAGCCCTGTGGAGAGGGAATTACAATAATTGAACCAAACGGCCATGTGGGTGTTTACTGCTCTCGCATGGTCATCAGGGGGTGCAGTAAATCAGGGTAAAACCTGTGCAGATTGCACTACTGGGTGAAAACAAATAGGATACTCTTTGGTATTTCACTTTTCCCATTTCCAGAGCCAGCAGAGATGCTGCAGGACCCTGATGCTCTGAAAGTGTGCTGCTGTAGCATGAAGTGCAGGGCAGTGATACCTGGCTGTGAAGACCCCTGCCAGAGCAACTCAGCAAAGTTGCCATGTTGGTCTGGAGCAGAAGCTTGTTTTTAAAATCATGGGACTATTGGACAGCTGAGAAATGCTGCAATAGGGAACAATGTCCAGCCACATGTCCTGGAAGTGCTTCTATGAGATGACCCTGGCTGGGACACCTGAATCCAGAAACTATGTGGTCATTTTGGTGTTCATGCTGTACCTGCTCAGGCCCAGAGCTGTGGTCTGGAGCCCACGAATCTGCACATACAGGTGCAGGGAGGTGGAGGAAAAGGGCAGTCAGGCAGGCCCTTCAGGGCAGCAATGATGCTATTTGTGATGATGGGTTTGACATGCTGTATTAGAAACGCATCAATGGCTTTCAGAGAGCCAGAGAAGCTTGTAAAGCATTTTTATTTTGTATTCTCACCTTTTAGAAACGTGTTTATGAGATTGTATCTGTAAGTGTCTCACAGACAACAATATCTTAAGTCAATTGATTATAGCACAGTCCCAAACTACAAACCAAGACTACAGTCTCCAAACTACAACCATTAATGTCATAGCCTGGCACACTCAACACTTTAAATACCACCCTGTTTATAAATGATCTCCAGTCTGAGGTTGAGGCAGTTATGGATATAGCTAAATCTATAACCCTGAGAAAGGACCCAAATAAAAATCAAGCAGCTGCACAGACTTCATGCACAGTTGGCTGTCACAGCCAAACATTCACAAGAAAATAAGTATACTGGCTGCTCCCCCTTAGATTCAACCTCCCTACCACAGCCTGTCTGCTGCGAATGTACCTCAAAGCTAGTCTGAGTCAGTGTGGTACCAAAATGGTTGCAGATGCTGTCCTTGTCACAGGTCCAGCTTGGGGGATATCCTGGCATTAGAGAAGTAAAGCTGAATGGGCAATTTATATGACTGCTGCTTCCCTCTGAACCCCATTGCTATTGTATTTTTGTCTCTATCTCCAGGTGCTCTCGCCTCCCACGGTTTATAAGACTCTTCCTCCTGTTAATCTAGTCCCTACAAGGAATTTCAGCAGCTGATGTAAATGATTATTGGCCTGCTATGGATTTCAGATGGTGCATAGTGCCACTCATGATAGTGCTTGCTCTTCAGCAGGGAGAGCACTGTCCTTGTCCTGCTGCAATGACTGAGAGGGAGCTTCAAATGTAAGCACTTATTTTGGTAGCTCATCACTTTCCATACAAATATTACCCTTTGAGATGCATTTTCTCTTGCTTCCTTCAGCCACAGGTGGTATATTTTGTGAAGTCTGATAATAATCTGGTTGGCTGGTGGGTATTATTCAGATAGGAGGGGACAAAGTGGGTTTAGCACCATGGGTACCTTCCAGATTGTATTTTTTCTCTTCCTGCAGTTTGATACATTAACTCCAGCATATTCCCCAGCTATTCAGCTTGCACTCAGGTTCAAGATTGTCATTATGCTGGAGGACAATTTGGTTATGAAGAGTGATTATTTATATATACTATATTTTTATATAATATATTATATTATATTGCATTAGTAAAAATTATTATATATTACATAATATATATTTATATAATGGTTATTTAAAGCTGATGGCACAAGATTTAGCAAGGTCCAAGCCTGGAGGAGTCATTGCCTGAGAACATGAGACTCCACAGATGTCTGCAGGAAGTCCCTCTTGCTATAGCACATCTGCTGCTGCTCTGCACCAGGGTTTCTCACCCCTCTCTCCAGAGCCTTATCCCAGGGCAGACCTGAGCAGGAGGGGTGTTTCACAGCCATGCAGAGTTTTGCACAGTCTCTTGTGATCTCCAGACTGTGACCTTCTTCAGGTTCCAGCAGTCGCTTTAGGACTGCTCAGTGTAATCCCCCGTGGAGGACTCCATCCCTAAATGGGTGCAGTAGCTCTACCAGCATGCAAACAAGGCAACTGGGGTCAACAAGTGACATTAGTTGTGTTTCAAAGCCCATGGTGGTTCTCTGGGAAGTGGAGCTATGCTACCACCAAAACAGAGCTGTAGCGTAGGAGCCTAAAACCATTTCCCTGGCAGCTCAGTGCATCCTTGGCTCCTATTCCAGAGCTGTGTCTCTGCCATTTTTCCCTATGACAGGTTGCTCCTGGGGATCTCCTCACCTTTACCTCCCATTTCCTGGCAACTTCCTTCTGCCACTCATCAATTTTCAATATTATTTGAGCATTTTGTCATTGGAAAAGAGGTAATGGTCCATTAGCATTGCCTTGGGTGCACTCCACTCACTGCCCTCCAGTTCCACCCCAACAGATTGAAAGCAGCCCCCAAAACAGCCTGACTGAGCTCACGGGGCAGCAGCAAGGCTTAAATGCTGGAGAGAGATGGCCTGACCAGAGGATGTGACATCATCCCAGAGCCTTGTCACCTCCCATGGCCAAGTGTAATGGACTGAGCCCACAAAAGCTGCAGTTTCTGCCCCCCAAAAAAGTTGTCCTCAATTAGTTACCACTAATTCATTCCCTTACTTCCCTGCATTTCCTGCCCCCAACTCATCCATTTTTGTATTGCATCTCTTGGCACCATTACCCTTCCACCTCTGACACACCAAACTCCTCCAGCCTCCAGCTCCCTGTTTCTCAGGTTGTAGGATCAGTGCTAGCTCTGGTCCCTGGCAAGTACAGGCAAACCAAGAGGTTTGGAGGGACATGAGCTGGTCCAGGTGATGCTGACCGAGTGGCTTGGGCTGCAGGAGCTGATGTCCATGGCTTACTAGCAGGGATTTACACATCAAAAGATTTGTTGGAAGGATGCTGAGGGGGCCATAGGGTTATTGAAAAGGAATCCAAGGTCTTCCTGTGGAGAGACAAAAATGGAAATTTTGACCTTGTCTGAAGATCAGAAATGGGCTGTAGAGCCTGGTTTGACATTAACGAGCTGAGAGCAGAAGAAGGGTGTCTCTGGAGGTCCCTGCCCTCAATTTATCCATTTTCTCCCTGTTAAAATTGTGGCACTCCCTGGGGATGGCAGCTCCAAAGCCCATCTCATTTTGTCGTTTGAATGAAATGTTTGATCTGAGAATTATTATTATTATTATTTATTATTTAATATTTGAAGGCTGATAACGCCTTTGACACTCAGACAGAGCTTATGAGCAAGACAAGTGCCCGTCCTAAGGCTTTAGGACCACAATTCCAGCTTCCAGTTAGTCACAGGACATCAGAATGCTGTTCTTAATGAAAAACGATGTGACGCATATGTGGTATGAGTCATTTTAATGTTAACTACAGTTACTTCAAGCCCAGACATCGCCAGAATCACTTTCCTCCCTAAAGATGATTCATGTGCCTCATGTGTGACAGTTCAGCCATTTTTTTGCTTATTCAAGTGAATTTCAATACTTTTAAAGGGTTTGGGGGGCAAAGCCCTTGTTTGCTCAGTTGAATTTCCTTAATGTGTTCACAGTCAGTTTCCCAGAGGTTTGGTACCAGGAAGGAGGTAAAAAAGAGAAGCCATGAGATCTGCAGGTCTGTATGCAGGGAGATTGCATTGGAAGGCTGCCCTGGTGCAAGGTCCACTTCCCACTCCAGCCACAAAGAGGAGGGCGTCCCGTGCAACCGGCTGCCTGCAAGTCGAGCACAAGCCCTCAGGAAAGGGCAGAGGGATGCTGAACGGTCTGCAGGAGGCTACAGGATCCCAAAACCAGGGATGCAACCCGCAGATGCCTCTCCTCGGAGTCAGCAAAGGACTGAGCACAAATTGGGAAGGGCCCTGTGGTGCTCACATAGCTGAGCCCTGATGTGTTCTTCCGAACCCTGCTACCTGCCTTTCACCCACGGCTTCAGCCACCTTGACTTCCAGAGGCTTTGCCTCCTGAGCTGACTCAGGAGATCCCCAGGGGTTCAGTCTGCCAGCCTCTGAAAAGGATTTATTCAGCAATTAGTCAGTGGGGGGGCTGCTATCAAGTAGGTGATGGCCACCTCAGGTAGTAGCTATCTTTGCTGGGGTTGGACTTAAAGCCTCTTGCAGCCACAGCACAGCACAGAGACAGTCTGAGAGCCTCGAGGTGCTGTAGCTGCCTATGTCCCCACAAGCACAGGCTGAGACACATTCCTTGCTCAGTGTGGATTTATTTTGGGCAGAGCAGGACAACTCTGAAAAATGAGAGAGAACAGAAAAAAAAACATAAGTAGGTGAACCTTTAAGGAAGTGAAGCACCACAGTTCAGCCCTTGTGGAAGAACAGAATTGAACCCTGTTGGCTCAAAGCCAGCTGTGAGACACAAGTTGTTCTCTCTCTGTCATCTCCTCTCAAAACATGGTTCAATTCTGCTATTTGCTTCATGCCCTCCAAGGCCCTAGGGACTAGTGTTTGCAGCCTGTACCAGCCACAGAACCAGCCCTGGTAGCAGGAAGGCTGAATCATGTCCATCAGCCATTGACCTCACTTCTCTCCTAATCAGAGCTGGGCAAGGTCTTCCAGTCAAGCACGTCACAGACTTCTATTCTTGACAAGAGTTATGTCAAAGTGAAGTCTTCAGTATATGACCTAAATTCAACATAATGGGATGCAGATGTGCACAGGCAGGTCTCAAACACTCTGCACTGTCCCAAACACATATACATTTCTACAGCTAAATCTCACTGAGCTTTTTTTGGTACAGGCTACATGGGAGTACAAATTTGGGGTTGTGCGGCTTTTCCCCTTGATTTTCTTTGTAACTCAGAGTTTTACCTTCAACAGTTGCATAATCACAGTGCATCAGGCTGGAAGGACCATTCTGAGGTCATACGTGTATCCGCAGGTAGTCCCACCAGCTCAGCATTTTTAAGAGACTGTTATCTTTCATGGACAGATTTACCACAAAGCTCTGGCTGCGGGCGAAAACAGCCAAAGCATATGGAGCAGCTATTCTGGGTTTAGAGCTGCTTTGCTTTTCCAGAGCAATGCAAAGCAGCTAGACAGCACACAGGGTTCCCTTTCGTATTCCACTCATCCTCCAGATGTCCGCTATTTCCCTGAACATACCCCTACATGACATGTGTGCACCCATACGCACCACCTCCTTCTCCCTCCTTGTCCCACTTCACATCCTTGAACATCTCTCACTGGTCCCCTGCTCTCCCAGTCTACACCTCAGCTGGCTCTGTTCCAGGGGCATCAGCTCTGCCCGTGACATTTGGAATTCATGGAGGTCTCTTGCCCTTGTAAGGACTTGCCCTTTTCTATGATGACCTCCATATGCTATCATCCCAAGCAACTGTCCAGGAGTTTCTTACACTGTGGGGAGCTGGAGATGTTGCTGCGTACTTTAGGCATCCAACAAGACTTCATAGTTGAGGAAAAGGTCACACTGAATGTCTACTCACAGCATGCCAATTGGAAGCTTAATTACTGCAGGATTCAGGTGCTCAGAACAGCTTTCCAAAAGTACCTCCTTCCCCCATCCATTGTCTGCCAAAGAAAAGTGCCCAGAACATGAATACAGCTCCAGCACCACTGACAAGGGGGAGGAGGGCCCCTCTTTGACATGGCCACACAAGACACTGTGGGGGCCATGGGTGATGGGGAGCAAGGGAGGGATAGGAAGGGATTCCCTGTGGATTTTACTGCACTGGAGAGTTTTAGTCTTCTGCCACCTCAGAAGCCAATGTTTACTAAGAAGGAGGAAAATTACACTAATGCCAGAAGGATACTATTCAAACATATTGCAGACACAAGCTTCTCAGCAGCTTTAGCTACAGTGGAAATTGGAGTGATCTGTGTTATCAGGTGCTAATCATATCAAATCAGACAAAATCTGATGCTGGGTGCTAAGTTTTCTAAGGGACCTGCAAACTATGCCTTTCTTCCTGCTGCCTCCTAAAAGGCCAGATTTCCTCATAAACACTGAAAAACTTCATTCTGTGCCCCAGGGCTTAGTACTTCACTTTTATAGAAGACTTTCTTTTTTTTTTTTTTTTAACTGTATTTTTCACAGTAAGTTATCTGAATCTCTCTTATAATTGAAAAACCTCAACTTATCCATAACTTATCCATATACTTGTCCAACAGGCTGAGTCATTGCCAACACAGTACTGTAATATTTTTATTATTTTCTGTTTCCCTCTATGAAAGCAATCTGGCAGCATGTTGGGTTTTTTTTTCCTCACCACTGTACATTAACCAGATGGTTTTTGCTCTATTGTCCACAGATACACCCACATAGTCTTTTTGCCTTCATGCTTCCAGTTAATTTAGAAATCACTAGTGATTATGAAGCATTGAAGTCGTTCCTTCCAATATGTTTTACCTTCTCCTTGCCCATGCTTAATTTCTTCTCCCATCATGCTGCCCAATTAATTAGCTTTGGCTGATCCCTCTGAAGCTTCTCTCTCGTCTCTGGATTTCACTAATCTGATCATTTTTAATAGCTGCAAATATCATTTTAATCTGTTCAGTGCTCCCTCCAGTCATCATCATAAATATGTACTTCAGATTCCCCCACCTGCTAGCCTAAGGTGCACCAAGTGCCTCTGACAAGCAGGTCCTGCGCAATGTTTTCTGGCCCCACTGATGCAGTCACCTGAGCAGCAATGACCAGTCATCTCAAGTGGCTTCCCTTTAATTATGTCTCCACTCTCTGCTTCTGTTTCTTTGAGGATGCTCTGCAGCTGTGCCCCCACATTTGCAGAGGCCTTCCAGTTATTGGGTGTTTTAGTAGTGTCTGTCCCTTTCTGGCGCGAAATCTTTTATCTCAGCTCTACACTTGTGATTGTTTGGCAGGAGTTCAGGCTTTCAGTCTTGAGTGATCTGGGGTTTTTTTGGCTGTCAATAAAGTAATGTTACCAAATTTGTCACGGAATATTTATCTGTTGCTATGTCTGTAGTTAAATGAAGCATGTGAAGCTCAGGACATATTGGCAGGCAGATTTTAATGTTTGAGAGAACATAATCAAAAACAAAACTCTACCTTCCCATGCCAGGCAGGCCTGAAACACAAGTATAGCCTTTTCCTCCTGTATTTTATGTCTCCGGCAATACTTTTTCTAATTATTTTTTTTAAAAGGGGCATCATTTGGCTGGTATAACAAGTCCAGTGGGATAGCGCATCAGCTAATATTTAATGTAACGAGATCTCATTTCCTTCTGCTGGGTGGGTTCTCACCAGAGTCTCCCTTGCAGCTCAGAGCAAAGGGCCATTTTGTTATCCATTTTCATTTCATTCATCCCAGTGGATGCATAAATACAAGGAGTTTCAGTGGAGGGGGAGCCTCTGTGCATTTTGCTACACTCCCTTTGGAATCTGTCCCTTTTCCTTTTCTGGGCAGAAAAGTTTCCAACTAGCAGCTTATCCTCAGTGTCCCAGAAGTGTTTTATCTCTGACTGACTCTTCTAGGTCACACAGCCTTTTGCCTCATGTCACCTCCCAGGTACACTGCCCATTTTTAATCTGGACTGAAAGGCTGTGGTTATAAAAGCAAAGCCCCAAACCATACTGCTTAGGCTGGTTTTCACCATATCTCAAAAAGCATGCATACGTTTCTCTCAGAGCCACCTGAGGTCGAGAGACCTTGATTTGGGATGCTAATGTTGCCTTATCTTTGTTAAAGCAGGAAAAACAGTGCTGCAGCTCTGCTGCTAAGCAGTGTATCTTTAAAAATTGGTGAGGGCTAATCCCCTGCCCCGACAGACAACCTCAGTGCCTGCACACTAATCCAGAGATATGAGTAGCTCTGGTGAAGGATGGAACAGCTGCCCCAGGCTGACAGAAGCTGGCCAGGATTGTGCAGGGGCAGCTATGGTGGAGATGACCACAGCTGGTGGTCACCAGTACTGCCTCTGTGAGCTATCCTCCCTGACTGCCCATTTGCCTTCTGCTTGGCACCTTGGCATGGGGTAAAGCCAAAGCAGCTCTCTGGGCCTTGGCAAGCATGGATGAAGATGCTTCATCCAGCAACTGAGACTTCCTTTCAGGCTCTCCCATAACTCAGAGATAAAGGTTTTGAGCCCATGTCTTGCTTCCCTTCACCTCCACAGCCCCTCCAGCCTTGCCAAGAGGCTGTCCATGTGGAATAAGGCCTCTTTGTTTGCCTTTAATTACCACATGCTGGCTGGATAGGGCTTTATAGGATCTCATAACCGAGGCAAAAAACAGGACTGGGAAGCAGGCAGCCAGCAGTGACCGCATTCCCATGAGCTGCCAGGGACATGAGCAGGACCCTTATAGGGACTTTCACTAGGGGAAGGAGGTTTCCACCAAACCTCTTTTTTCACACCTATGCAACAGCAAGTCCCACTGCCTCCTCTGCTTCCTTACAGGGCTGCAGCTCAGCCCACATCCCCACAACATCCTGGGTTGTTCACAGCCAGGGCTTTGCTTCACACTCGCTGGGACTTTGGCTAAGTTGGAGTCATCAGAGAACCACTACTAGTCATATGCTCTGTCCCTCTGTCCCAAGTCACATGCTGAGACCACTTCCAAAGTAAGCCTCTGATCTGGACTGACAGACCTCGGATGGGTAGAGATGTCAAACCTTTGCTGCACCCCAAGCCCTTTCCTGTCTGTCCCACTACCTGGGGACATGGGGGCAGACTATACCCTTCTTAGACTTCCCCCAAACTCTGTTTGGCTGTGTCTGGCCAACAGGGACACATGTCTGGCCAACATGTTTTCCCTGAGGTTCGCTCTGTTCATAGCAGCAGCTCTGTGGTCTGGCTGATATCCTGGAACACAGCTTCCCTGGTGAGGTCCCCAGCCTGGGGCTGGCATTCTGGGTTGAAATCCTTCACAGACCCGCTGGGAGATGTGGGACACAGATTGCCCTCAGGGAGGGAGAGTTGGCCACCTGTCACTGCTTCTTTGAGGAACACAGGCACTTCAGTCCTGTCATTAGCCCAGGTAATCCAGCCCCTTAAGCTTTGCAGAAGGATTTCTCTGCTGCTACTGGAAAGATGTGCAGCTATCTGAGAACTGAGCCATAGAGAAGGCTGCCCTGCCATCTCCTCCTCTAGCCAGAGCCCCAGCCCCTCTAGCAATGGGACCTTGAGACCCAAGTGCCCTGGTACACAATCCATCAGCTGTCAGTTCAGCACCTGGAAGAAGCTAGGAGGTGTTAGAGACAAGGACCTTCAGAAAGGCGCACTGTGCTGAGAAGCCACAGTGTGGTCCCAAGGGAGCCCCAGTGTGGGCTGCAAAGGATAGCTGCTGGGCAGTGTGGATGGTGGACACGGGTGTCTCTGGGTCTAGTGGTCACGGTCTACTCCTGGCAAAGCAGCACTGGGGACTGGTGAAGGCAGGCAGCTCTCTGCCCACGCTTAAACAGGTCACCCTTGGCTGGACCAGGCTTCAGCTGCATGTGTATCTGCTAATAGTCGTCCCGGTGCTCGGTGCTCCTGAGGTAGGGGGAGTCGCTGAGGGGGCACCTAGGGAGTTTAGGAACAGCAAGGCATCAGTGCAGAGCTGAGGGAGCTGCCGGGTCGTGAGGGAGCAGCACGGGTTCCCCGGGACATATCCTGGGCTGGAGGGGAGCGAGCACCGGAGGAATGGGGTGTTGAGGCTGGGGTGTTGACTCTTGCTGTGCTGGTGCAAATCCGGATTAGCTCCGCTCACTGGAGTGATGCCCAGATGCATATGAGGCAAATCAGCCTTCCACCCTGGTCCTTAAGGATCAGGGCAGAAAAATACCTGTCTGAGCCAGAAAACGAGCTGGCTGTCCATGGGATGCAGCCCCCAAGTCGGGCTGCCTGACTCCTCAGCACCGGCTCGGGCAGCGAGAAACCTCCTTTATCCTTTTCCTTTAAACTCTGCTCGCTGGCACTGGGTCTTTCCCTTGCTGGGGGAGTGGGAAGGGCTGTGCCCTGGGAAATGAAGCGAGCAGAAGAGAGAGAGTTTCTGCCGTGCCATATGAAGCAGCAGGAGAAGCAGTCACGTCGGGAGCAGCGGCAAGGCTCCGGGTAGCCAGCCCTCGAGCCGCCGATCGCACCAGCGGGCGAGCGCGGCTCTGCGGGCGCGGAGGGGAGCGCGGTCCGGCCGCAGCCCGAGCGCGGCGCCGCTCCCCTCCGGCACCCGCGCGGTGCCTCCGCGCTGCCGCACCCCGCACGGCCGGGGCTCCGCCGCTCCCGCCGCACCCCCGGCCGCGGCCGGGCCGCCGCAGGGCCGCCGGGCGCCCACCCGGCCACAGGCCGCGGCGGGGCCGCCGAGCCGCTGCCGGCCGCCGTGATGCCAGCCGCCGCCGCTCCACTTCTGCCGCCCGTGCTCCAACTTGGCGGGTGAGCCCTTCCTCGACACGCAGGTAAGGACCCGCGCACAGCGCTCGTGTCGGGGCACCCCCGCTGACACCCGGGCGGTCGGCATTCCCAGGGGGTCCGGGAGCTCGTCCCCAGCGGCCCCAGGCTGCTCCAGTGGGATGGCAGCACGTCCCCAGGGAAAGGCAGCCTCGCGCCGGGCTCGAGTTGGACCCAGGAAGGTCAGAAAATGTGTTGGGGGGGGTGTAAAGATGAAAGGCTACAACCTGGAAAAACCAGGACAAATTACCTGGTCAGAGGCTCTGCGGTGGGCAAAATGTAAGGATTTCAGCTAAAGTTTTGGAGGCCAGATATGTCAGGGCAACTGCAATGGCACCGTGGATCCAGCCAGCCATTGGGACTCCTTCCCCGGGCAGCAGCTCAGCCGCCAGTTGAAGTTTGGGGGGTTGTTTGCCTTCTGATGAGAAGCCTCAGGAACTGGCGGGAGCCACCCCACTGCCGGCCATCCCTGGGATGTAGCTGGGAAGAAAAATAGTCCAGGGATCTTGGTCGAGAGGGCTATTGCCGGTGCCATGACTTATGCCAATGAAATGACTCCCCTGAGCAGCACTATCTCCCTGTGGCCCTGTGGATGACCTCTCAGCTTGTGTCTGTGGAAAAAAGCCGCTCGTTCAGGAGTTTCAATGAGAAGCACTTTCTGTCTCTACCCAGTGCCTGTTTATAATTCCTTCTCTAAAGCTGCTGCGGGTTTCACAAAAGCCATGCTGCTCTCCCCAAACCTACTTTACTGGGCTGCTTGCTTTGCTTCTGAAAAAGATAAATTCCCTTTTCATGAGCTTGGGATCTGCCACCAGTAAAACCCTTTCTCCCAGGAGGAAGGTAGCACTATATAAATACCAGGGATAATCAGAGGAGTGGGGTCTGAGCCTGCCTGCCACACACAAGAAAAAAAAAAAAAACACCACCTTTTGTCTCTGGGGGATAGTTGCTGGTTACTTTGTAGGCTGTCAGGAGAAGGAATTACCCAAGCCAAAATGCAGTGACTGCATTTCTTTGGCAAAAGTTTCTTATGTCATAAAAATGGCTGGCAGAGCTGAAGCTTTGGGGAGCTGAATCCACTTCACTTTGTCTCCCTGAACCACTGTCAGAGACAGGTAATAAACACCATTATTAAAGAATGAGTAATTTGCTGCAGTTCCAGTATGGTGAATTTTTACAGCAGATCCCTGCTTTTGCATGGTACTCAACCCCTCCCTGCCCTCAGCCCAGTCTGCAGATATCACCATCACTTGCAGAGAGATGACCAAGCTCTCAGCAATAATTAGCCAATTAAAATGCCCCTCTGCCACCTACAAGCTCCCTGGCGCAAGCCTCAAAGGGGCCAATCCTGCCTGGCCCAGGAGCTTGTGGCGAGCAGTCTGTGGGCCCCCGGCACGGGCATGGGCACTTCTGGCCTCTTTGGTTTGTCTGCCCCCTTCACAGCCCCTCTGCATGTGTTGTAATGTATTCACACCTTCCCCAGAGCATCTTCAACCTCAGCAAGTATCCCGAAGATCTGATCTTCCTGTCCTCCTTTTTTCTGCCTAATTTCTAAAGCCCTGTACCTGAGCCCAGGGCTGGCAAGTAACACTCACAGGAGCTGCAGCTCTACTGCTGCTTTCAGGGCAGTAATTTCAGGCAAGGTCTTCAGCCAGTATTTCTCTATTTGTAAAATTAGAGATGGGTAAATGATTGACTTTTCTGAGTGAAGGGCCAAGCCACATCATTAGAGAGGGGGGAAAAAAACATTTGTTATAGGTTTCCTCCAAATTGTCTTTCTGTTGCTATTTCTCTGACAAGTAAAAAAGGCAGCAAAGCACACCAAATGCTTTGCTAAGCCTGGAAGGGAAGGCTACAATGATCCTCAGTGTTTTTGTGGTGCATGACTTAAACCAGCTTCCTTTTGGAGTGAAACACTTCAGGTATCTTTTGAATACTGGAGTTGTCCCCAGACTATATGACTGGAGACTCAACAGTTGGTATGAAAAATTGGCCCAAGGCACATGTGCACCAACTTGGAGATTTGATGCCACATACAATAGCCACACTGGTGCTTCTCTTGAGCTGGGCAGAGGTTTCTCTGCAAATCCTTCCAGCTCTCCAGAACCTCCAGGGGGGCAGAGGAGTGAGAAGAGAGTGTTGCTGGGGCTTGTCCCCACACAGCAGGGACGTGCTGGGAGGGTAACACCATGATCAGGATGCCCTCACTCAGCCCGTGTAAGACCAACAATGTAGCTCACCCAGAGCAGAGCTGCCTCTTTCACACTATGACTGGATGGGTGCAAGCAGCAGCCGAGTCTTGCCCCAGGGAGGTGGTGACATGGGCTGGGAAGAGAAATGGGCCAGGAAGAAAGGGAAAGCATCTATACAGCAAATGAAGGAGTAGCCCAGAGGCCCTCTCAGCAAGGCAACTTAACAGTGTTACAGAAAAGGAGATGTGACATTGTTTTGCAACATCTCTTTCCCCACTATATAGAAGAAAATTTAGCACTGCATGATCCTGGACTCTGGTACTGCAGGATGAACAAGGGTTGTGGGATGGCTGAGGGCAGCTGCTGCCTTTCCTCTCACCATACTCCTGACAACAGAATAAACCAGTGTGAACTGCCCCTCCTCAAACACAAAGGGCACATCTTCACTTGAGTATTCTTTGGTAATAACAAATATGAAAGAGGCTCTAAACATTTGGTTTGGATTGCACCTTTTGACACGGATAATAATTTAACTCCTCGGAAGTTTGTCTGGATCTGCAGATGTTGGCCAGATGGGAAGACAGCAATCCACTTATTTTCTGGTCCAGGAGATCAGCTTTCTGCTGATAAATACGCACTGTGTTTGGAAACTCAGGGTTTGAAAAGTAAGCTGGAAAGGTGTCATCTCCACAGCATAAGTTCATTTTTAAAGAGAGAACAGGTCATTGGCAAATGAATTAAACATCTGAACTAGAGGAGCCTCGTGAATCCCCAAGGGAATCAGGACGCAGTAAGCAAGGTGGAAATAGCCCTGAGTTTAAGGCGGGCAGACATGGATAAAATAAACAGGGCAGTGGGGAAAGGAGGCTGCCGGCATGCACTAGCCCTCAGGGTGATAATGAATCATTTGGTATGGATATGTTTTAAACAGAGACAAATGAGCAGTCCTTAACAGATGCTTTACATTGCCAGCTTCGATTGATAGGAGGGGGATTTTCAGGAAGATGCAAGGATGAAGTTCGGTGCTGCAGCTAAGCTGCTCTATTAGCAAGCTGCAGCTGTGAAAGGGAGGACATCTCTATGTCCCCCGCCCCTGACAACTTTCGCCAACCGAGTGCTACATCCCTGTCCCTGTTTTGGTCTTGGATGGTGGAGGTCTCTCACCTGGAAGAACACCAAGTCCCATCTGCCTGACCACTTCTGTGCTGGGTGACAGGACATGGCAAGGAGAGCATCCCCAGGGGGCAGACCCCAGGCACAGCTCTGGGGCAGGCTGGGCTGCAGGGCTGAGGGGAGCAGGGATGGTCCTGGAGAGGAGCACGTGGCACAGGTCTGCTCCAGCACAGGGTATCACTGCTCTCAGAGTGGTCTGTGGGAATGAAGCAATGGGGAGGATTGATGCAGGGTCCCATGGTAGCAGCAGTCATAAATGGCCCGCGGGACTTCACAGGCAGAAGAAGAGCCTTGAAGTGGAGATGATGGGACTGCAGGAAAGGGTATGGGTGAAAATGCCTCATGGGAGAAGAGCATGGAGCCATTTAGGATAACCACTGTGTTAAGTTCAATACCGGCTATAAATAGTGATGGAGAAAACCTGATGTGAAATTGACGACTTTAACCATTAGCATAGGAAAATCAGTCATGAGAGAAATTACAATCCACCAGCAACAGCTTATATGCATCTTCCAGCAGCAGAGAGAATGTCCTGGTAATAAACACATCTCGGGGGACCTCTGTGAGCACTCCAGTGGGATGCTTGGTCTTCCTTTGTGTACCCCAAGCAGGGAGCCTGCTCTCAGGTGAGGGATGGGGCTGCCTCTGTGCTGAAAGCATTGCAGCCCAGGTGTCAGTTTGGCTCTACATGCATGGATGTTTCTAAGTAGGCTTTCTACATTGAGGACAGGGTGCCAATGCCCCTCCCTCCAGATAGCAGCTTTACAGTACTTCCTTAGGGTCGTCCTGAGCTGAGGAAGAGGAGGTTGAAGCCCAGACCCAGTTTGAGCTCATGTTTCACCAGGACAGTGATTTAGATGCTGTATCAGGTAGAAGAATTCACTTTCCCCTGACCCTGGGCTGGTGTTGTCTGGCTGACATGAGCAATCAAAGCACAACAGCCTCACAAGGCTGATGCCTCAAAGGAGTGGAGATACTGAGTGACAGTCCCACCAGCCTCTACCTCCGGAAGTCATCACCCTAACCTCCACTGCCTCCTGGCAACCCTGCTGGGTCCCCAAACAGAAAAGTGAAAAAGTCCCTGGTAAGAGCTATCCATCAATTTTGTTTGGCACCTTTAAAGCCCCTCACTGGGGCTTGTTGGGAGCGCTGCAGGGCTGTAGGTTGTTTGGGTGCAAAGCCAGCAGGAGTGCCCTGAGGCTGAGAGGACTAGCACAGTGTGGCTGTTGACACCTCCATAACTTGTCCATCCCTGATCCTGCCCTGGTCCATTTCCCCAGTACAACGCTGCTGGCCAGGTCACTCTCTCTGCTTTGCCTCAGCTGGGCACCCCATGACCACTCCACTGCCCTTCAGCTGTGGGACAG
Organism: Pyrocephalus nanus; assembly: GCA_038380795.1. Lineage (NCBI taxonomy): Eukaryota > Metazoa > Chordata > Aves > Passeriformes > Tyrannidae > Pyrocephalus > Pyrocephalus nanus. The sequence goes on along the minus strand of CM076265.1, from coordinate 39,956,247 downwards.
CCCCCAGAAGCAGCCCCGCTGCACTGCCCCTCTCTCCTCCCTGATCCTATACACCCAGGACAGCCTGCGGAAACTTCTGACAGCCACCTTATTTACTTGTTTGCGTCTCCAGCTAAAAAAAAATGATGCTGAGAGAGACCAAACCTGCTAATTATACACCTAGCCACCCACACCACCATGTGCTTTATTTCCATCACCATCCATGTTGCCTCTTTCCCCTCTCGACAGCTCGATGTGCCCTTCTCTGATCTCCCTTTCCCGAGGGGCACGGCGAGGTGCATCCCAGCGGGGTGCATTCCAGCGGGGCACGGCCCCCGGCCGCACCCAGGCCGGTGAGCTCCGACCCCGGGCCGGCGCTGTGCTCCCACTGGAGAGGCCACTGCCGGCCACGGGGTGTTGGGGCGCCGCAGCCGTCCCCGGGGTTTGGACACACAGGCGCCGGGCCCAGGCTTTGCCCGCAGGGCCGTCCCTTGCGGCGCTGTGTGTGCCGGGGGCGGCGGGCGGTGCGGGGCCCGCGGTGCGGGCGGTGCGGGCGGTGCGGGGCCGGCGGTGCGCGGAGCACCGGGGACACCTGGCGGCCGCCTGGCGAGCGCCGGCCGGGGACGGGGACGGGGGGCGGCGGGGACCCGGGGATGGGGGACACGGCAGCCAGGAGCAGCTTGTGTGCAGGTATTCCCGGTATGAGGCTGAGTGCTGTGGTGGTGCCTGCGGTTGTTTAGAAGTGATGGAGTTCCCACTGCTGCCCTGCTGATGGGATATTCACGGGCAGCGTGTCCGGCTTGCCGGGGCTGGAGACAGGGCAGTGGGGGAGCCCCAGCCCTTCGGAAACCCTGGTGCGGCTCCTTCAGAAGCAGCCCGGCTCTCCCCTGCTAGCCCCGGGGATGGGTTTGCTGTTTCTTACCATTAGGAGCAACGCCTTAGCTCTGAGCACAGCTGGGTCGGAACACTGCTGCAGAGAAACATTTTTATCAGGGACAATAAAGACTCGATTTCCACCTGGAAATTGCCCAATTTGACTTGTGAACCTTGAAAAGCAGCCTATCGCATCCCAATTCTCAGAGCAATTTAGTCTCTGTTGAAGCCAGGAGCCCATTGCCTAGGCACAGGCTTTCTACCCTGTCAGGAGATCAGAACAAGCATTTTATTCATTCCTTTCCAGCTCTATCAAATGGGCTGCATCAAAGTTGTGAATCAGATGCTCTACATCACAAATGCGTCAGCTATCCTTCCTCTAATCCATGTCCAATGGTTCTGTGTCACCTTCCTTCTCTCCTGGTCTCACCAATTCTTTTCCCTCCAGCAGCTTCATAATCCTTTTCTTCTTCATCTTGATTGCTAGGGTCCAGCTCTCTGCCTGGCTCAGATGTCACTTTGCTTCTTGCCCACCATTTCCCTTCCCAGTGCTGTACCTAACGTGCTCCCTCTGCCCTTTCCACCCGCCCAACCACTTCATCTGATGCTCCTGCCACAGCAACCTTTCCCAGGACTGTTGAAGGCTTTGTTACATCCCAGGGATGAACAATCCCTCACTCTGCACGCTGGTGCTGTACCCAAGGCAGGAGCAGTGATGTGGAGACGGGCTTGAGTGTTGGCCAGAGCAAAACTGCTTTCTGCAGACATCTCTGCAGGGCTGATGAAAGCAATTCCTTCTCCTGTTGAGCTGTGGTTAAGCCTGTGGGGCTCAGGGCTGGGACATGTCAGATATCCATGCTGCTGTGTGGGCTCCTGGGGCTGAGAGAGGGCTTGGTCTGCCCCTGCCAGACACACTGTCCATGAGCCTTCATTGCCTTTCCTTCATCCTCTTTCATCCATTACCTCTCCAAAATGACAGCTTCCCTCCCTGTGATGCTCTGCCTTTGCTTCTCAGCAGCCTTTGCAAGTTGGTTTTCTCTTGAGCAGAATTGCAAGCTTGGATGTCCAGAGGCAGAGGTACTGTCTCCAGGGAGGACTTGAGCCTTCTAACTGAAGAAGCCCCAGAGCTCCTCCTGAGAGCTTCTAGGAAGGTCTGGACTCTGGGAAGGGTGCTTGACATATCTCATATGCTTTTCTGCTCCATCAGGAGCAGGCCCACCTCTGTCCCAGGGATATGGCAGCTGTACCTGGCTGTGATGCTGTGTGATGTGGCTGCTTCACATCAGCTGGATCAGAAACAGGCATTCATACAGTCCCTTGTCCTCAGACCAGCCAGGGCATGGCAGTGCAGCAGGGCATCACTCCCCAAGGTGCTATCCTGAAGGGAAAAGCCATTGGTTGGGGTAGGCTAACCTCACTCAGGAGTCTGGGGACATGCATCACAGCCACAACCTGCTAATGAGCCCGGGAAGCAAGGCAGAGTGTTTGCCTGACAGGGCAATTAAATGATGATTGATTCCTGGAACAGCTACTTAATTCATCATTAACTGGCTTATCATAGCTGGCATCTGTGGCAAGGGTCCCTCTGAGAACTGCCTCAGGGGATGTGGAGTGGAGGTGAGATCTATGAAACACAAAGCTGTATTTGCTACCTCCTTATTTTCATGCCTTATTTTGGCTCCTTTTACCCAGTACTTGCCTTGAGAAGATGAGTACACAACACAGCTATGCATATCTCACTGTACTAGGGACCACTGCAACCAGGCTGGGGAGCATAGGAGCCCTTACCCAGCCAGCTGGTTACAGGAGCAGCCATGCAGAGGGGGAGGCAATTCAGCAGGGAGCCCACAGCTGTCAGTTGTCAGTAGAGCTGCAGCAATGGTTCAGCTCAGCGAGGGCACTGAAGTCTGCTTCTTCCCAGGTGTGCCCTCCCCCTGCGCTCACGTTTTGCATGTATGCTTGTATGTGTGCATCCTCCCTGAGCACCTAGCAGCATCTCACCACCATTACCTGCTGCCAGTCCTGCCCAGATAAGCCTCATGGGGCTGATGGATATGCACGCTATCCTGTGTTGCTGGTAATGAGGTCAGAGAATGGCCACTCTTTGCCAATTTTGTCTTTTATGGCTTCCTTGCTTTCATCTGCTGACTTCATTCCTTTCCCCAAGCTTGGTTATTAACAAGCTGTCTTTATTACCAGGCTGACTTTATTACTAGGCTTACTTTATTAAGCCCTGTGCAGCTAAATTCACTGTAGGATTCAGATAACCCAAAAGGAGTTTGGGGACAACTGCAGGGCTGGTGTAGCTCCTTCCTTCCATGTGTGTGTGCATGCAGGGCTGGTCCTCGCCCTCTGCCATTCCCTCTCTAATGTTATCTCTACGGGTCTGATGGCCCTAGTCTATACCTGCAAACCCAGATCGTTTGGTGCACGGTCTCTATGTGATGTGCTGATCTCGGTGACTAAGGAGTGGGAAGCAACTCTAATCCCTCTGGTACCGTGACTATTTACATCAGCTATTGGAGAGGAAGGTTTCAGCCTGGCTGCTTTTCAGCAGGGACACACTACAGCACACTGCTATAAGCATTTGTGATGCTGGCCCTCAGTGTCCCCTCTCCACTTCTGACAAATGCCAGGACTGGGCACTAGGGCTGCACTTAGTGGTCCTTTTGCCTATTTATCAGAAGCACAGGGACATCTTCTGTACTTTTCCCCTCGTCCTTGTAGTTCTGTTATTGCCCTATCCTGCTCCAAGGGAGAGCATCAGCTCCAGCTCCCAAGAGTGGAAGGCAGCAAGGAAAAGGGAGTTTAATAGAGGTAAATCTTTTATAATCCCAGAAGGTACAAGACTAGCATGTACTAAATCCCTCTAGCTGTAGCCTTGCCCTGTCCACGCTTTGTGCAGCAGCTCTAAGATCCTGGCCCTGCTCTGAGGACAGCCCTCAAAGGGCAGTTTGAGGAAGCAAAGAGGTTTGGGTTCTCCCTCCTTTCCTGGGACAAAGCCTTCAGCCCTTCCCAGTCCACATTCACAGAGACTTCTCCATACTTTAGCAGTATTTTCCCGTGGTTTCTTTTGCTACCCACACTATTACTCTTCCAAGAAATGTTCATCCTGGGATGTTCACTACCTGCCTCTTCCCTGCAGCCCAGGTCAGTGAGCTATCTCCCAGCCCAAAGTCAGATGAGTCCATGTCCAGTAGCAGCCCAGCTGCATAGATGCACTCATCCCACACTGGTTCTCTGGCACCTCCCAAGCTGCCTTTTAGGTTTCCAATTCCTCCCAGCTCCTTTCCCTTCTTTCTCCCCCACGCTCTGTTTCCCAGCACTAGCTGCTGTGAATGTGTGGCTTTCCCACACAGCTCTTCCCTTTCTCTAACCTGCTGCAGAAGACCCAAAGAGAGAAGTGCAGCAACTTCCACACAGGCAGCACCCACTGCCCGGTGGCCGGCAGCCTGCCCGCAGTCTATATGCTGGTGTTTCTCAGCACATTTGGAGCCAGCTCCCTTCAGCAGCTTGCAGCAATATCCCATTCCTCCCTACCCTAGCCTGCTGTCAGAAGCATTTCTTGAGATGAGGCATGGATGCTGTACCAAAACTGTCAACTTTCTCTTACTAGTGCTGGGCTGCTTCTTCTGCTTGGGCTGCTGCTCTCAAACAACACTCAGTGATTGGTCTCTTCTTACTGTTTTACTCAAAAGCAAGATATTTTATTAGAAATCTAATTTGCATGTTAAGGTAAGTAAAGAAGAGGATTGTGGCTTCCTTGCCTGAAAACTGGTATGAAGCCTTGAGCTTCTCTGGGTCTGTGCAGGAAATAAAACCATCTTTGATACAAATATGCATCTCCCTTAAATATTTTGAAAATACTTAACAGCCATCTGCTGCACAAGCCATTACAGGCTTTATTAGTAAGGTGGGAGACTGCAGAAGGCAGAGAATGGTTTGGGGGAGGGAGGAGGGCATTCACCAAAATGCACAGTTTTAGCAGCACAACTCCATTTTCCTTATCAGCTTTCCAAAATGGGATGATCGCTGCCAGAACTAAGCCCATGGACAGGTCCATTTAAAACCATGTATGGCCCTTGAACCTGCATGGGATGGCAGTTTGGCCAAGGGACCCCTTCAGGTTTTCACTCTCTGGGGTCTTCAACTTCTTTAGTTTTATTTCCTCCTTGAGGACAGATTTAAAGCCAAGGTGATGTGCTGTGTGTCAGAAAGCCAGCCTAGTGTACCTTGGGGAAGCCCATAGCAGGAGGATGTGCTCCCCTGCTACACAGCAGCCTGCAGAGGACTCCATGACTGAGATCTCTAAGAAGGACAGGAACATTTGGGGTTGCAAGGCAATAAGGTGGCATGGTCTAGGAGCTAGGAAAGTGCTAGAGAGAGACCATAAAATGCAGGGCTCAGGTACAGAAGAGCACAAAGTAATTGTTTCTCTCTCCTGAGGATATTTCACTGCATGTTTTCTTTGTGCCAAGGTGGGTTGTGAAGCCAAAATAGCAAATGCTCCTCTGAAGAAAAGGGGTGGAAATATTTAATCTCAGAAATTTTCATGGGAAAAAAAAAAAAAAAAAAAAAAGCAGCACAAAGTTTCAGCACTCTGAAATGGAGGAAGGGGGAGGGAGGTGAATTTCCCCAAGGAATAAACCCATGTTGACATTTGTAACTGAGGATTCCATTTGGACTCCAAATTTTCTGAAGCTGGTGGCCCAGAGCCAAGGCTCTACCGCTGCTGCTGTACCCAAGGGTGGAGCTGGTTTAAACAGGGCTTTGATGTGATGGATCATTTACTTAGAATGTCATCATTTCAAAGTGGACCAAACCCCCTGGGGTCTCCCCTTTCATCTCGCATCTCTTCGTTCCTCCTCATGGTTAGCTGGGCATCCAACACTTCCACCCCAGCCTAAACACCACCTCCACGTCCTCACAGCAGCCTTCTGGCTTCCCTTGGTGGCTCACTGCTCTTGCCCCAGGTGCAGCTCAACCTTGGAGGAGCCCTAGAGAACCTCCCATGTACCTGAAAGTCAGTTAGGTGTATCTGTAATCTTCAGAGGGCTGTAATTCACCATGAAATACTCTGCTTTGGGAAGTCAGGCAGCCCCCTTGAGTGACTGGTAGTATCTTAACTACTTCTGTGCTGTCTGTTAGGCAGCACACATTATGAACCAGCAGAAAAGATGCAGTAGGTCCTTTCCTGTCAGGCTGCACGTGGCCAACCCAAGCTGCATAATAGATACACCAGATCCTCATCTTAATCCAGTCTGAATCAGATCATCTTGTTGCAGGGCTGCATCCTTATCTTACTACCAGCAGGGGAGAGACGAAGAGATGCTCCGTTTGCCGAGATAGCATTCAAGCTGTGCAGAGGTGGGGAGGACTCTTGTTTTCTCCATTATTGTCAATATTTTCTGTTCCCACTAGCCTCATCTCGACATCGGCGAGAGGCTTTTCTGCTCCCTTGCCTTGCCATAATAACAGCCTTTTACCACTTCTGCTCCTGCAGGATCTCTTCCCCCCTACCACCAACAGCATGGAGAGTGTGCGTGAGCTGCAAAACCCGCTCTTGGCCAACGCCAACGGACACCTTCGCAGCAGCTATTCTTATCACCAGCATAACAGCCAGGACTACCCCAGTCATCGCTGCCAAGGGAAACTGTATTCCTACATCTTCCAAAACACTGGCAGTGCCAGGACTCACCAGCTGCTGGATGCCAGTTCCCTGCAGCTGGCTGTTGAAGCCTTGTACGGCCCCAGTTTCATCCTTGTGAAGGAGGAGACCACTCTCAAGGCCAAGGACAGCAAAACAGAAAGCTGCGAAACCACTTTTACAGAGAGCAAAGAGGCTCCATCCGAAGCTCCTGAAAGGCACGAGGCGCAAGGGTCCTGCCTGGTAGACAGTGACATCCGCATCCAAACTGTGTCCTATGAGGTGGAGGAAGATGAGCTCCAGGAGTACGAGGTGAGCTTTGCCAGGTGGGATGGCACTAAACTCCTGTTGTAATTCTGGATGTGGGCTCAAATTCTCGGTAATTTATTGTCCATTTTTTTTACCCAGAGCTCCCCTCGCACCCTACCATCTCCTGACTCACCAGTCTCCCTGTGCGCCCAGTATTTCTTCTTTCTCCTCATTATTTCTGCTCCTTTTGCCTCAGTGCTGACCTCAGAAAGAGGTCAGGTTTCCTAAGAGCAGCCTGGCTGCAGGCTGCTGGGAGCAAAGGGGAGGTGGGTCTCTGCAGCACCCTTGGGATATGGGGACCCTTTGACAAGGGCAGCCTGCTGTTGCTGTGGCACTCGAACTGAGGAGAAGCAGCAATTCTTGCATAACAGCAAAATTCATATGCCTGATGGCAGCAGCTGAGAAAAAGCTTATATATAAAGACAGGATGAATCCTGCAAAGGAAGAAGGAGAGCTGACAAAGCAGCCTCGTTGCTGCACTGTGCCCCACCGTGACTTGAGCAATGGTGCCAAGGCTGGGAACATTGTCCAGGACCCCGAGAGGTGAAAGTGGGTCCCCAGAACCCACTGGAGCTGATGTCTGATGAGCCAGCATAGTTCTGCTGCTTTTGGTGTTGGTGATGTGGCCTCTTCAGATGGAATCGGGGGTGTTCCCATGTCTGTGTGCCTTCCCCTCTGAGACAAATCACTTCTAGGGCAGTCTGAGGCTGGCCACGTGGTGCCCAAAGGCAGGAGTGTTGACTGCAGCCACTAAGCAATGTACTTACTGGGGGGAGAGGGCATGTTGCCCCTGCAATGGAGGCTCCAATTCAACTGCTTTCCCTCACTTCCTAAATTAGTTTAGCAGGATATTGATCTCCTAGTCTCTAATGGGGATAAGGCACTTTGTTTAAGTTTGTTTAAGCTGACAAACAGTCAGTTCTGCCAAAGCTGAAGATATTTCAGTTTAAGACTCTCTCTAATGCAGGGAAATCCCAGACCCCCAGCAAGTGAGCTCAGCATTTGCTCTGGCAGTGAGCCAAGAATCCATTCCACTTTTGAATTTGCTGAGCTACGTTGCTCTTCATCAAACCATGCTGAAGAGTCTAAAATATTTTTGAAATTTACTCCTTGAATTTGCTGGTGGGAATCATATGAAAATATGTGATGCGACCAGGAGACAGCAGAAGCTGGGAGGTGAGGGGCTGAGATGCAGCCAGCAGTGAGGCACAGGGAGGTGGGCATGTGCTGAATTCATCTCGTTTTGCAGAGCGACTCCTCCAGCGACAGTGAAAGTGAGGATCATTTCCTGATGCTTCCCCCCCGGGACCACCTGGGCTTGGCCCTATTCTCCATGCTGTGTTGCTTCTGGCCCCTGGGGATTGCTGCTTTCTACTTCTCCCAAGGGGTAAGAGATGCCATTGCTTGCCTGTGTGTGCTGAGCGCTGGAGCAAGGGCCCTGCAAGCCACAGCAGCCCTGGAGGTGGCCAGCACCTTTCTGGATCTAAGGCTCATCTCTGTGCCATGGCCATAACTCTGAGGGTTGGGGCAAAGGGTGATCCTGGATGTCTCCACAGTTGTGAGGTTGCAAACCCTCCAGCTCTGGTGTGTTACTGGAGGTCAGGCTTTTCCTTTGGGTCTTCTGGGTGTTATATAGGAAACTGGAGTTGCTCTTGGCCCTCTGCCCAGCTTCTCACCCCAGCATTTTCCCACCTGTCCTCCCACTCTCCAGTGCAGAGGTTCTACACCATGACCCAGACTGAGGCAGCTCATTCCACAAGAACCAGGGTGCTCTGGAGATTGGACACAAAGGAGATCCTGGTGTCCATATCACACTACAGCTCCTCTCTTGTGCTTGTTTCTGATGCACATTGGCTTAAGCTGTGGGAGCCAATGCCAGGCTGGCAGAGGCTGGAGAGGGTGGTAGGCCTCTGGCTGCACCAGCTCAGAAGAGCTGCTGCCTTCTTGAAGGCTTAGTCTGGAGCCTGGGCTCACTTATTTACTGTTGACCCAGAATAATTCAAGCAGAGCTAGGGGATTTACTCCACATTTGCACAGATGCTTCTGTACAAAGAATAGGTGGGAGGAGGTATTAAGAAGTTAAATCAAGAGGATAGAAACAGAAATGGAAAAGTATACTATATGAGGGCCTGGCACAGAGGTGGTGAGAGGCAGGGGAAGCATTAAGTGATTAGAACCCCAAAGAGCAGTTGATTTCACATTTTTCCACGTGGTGCAATATAGCACGTGGCACTAGCTCTATTTGCTATAACTATCCCTTTTGTTCACTCACTGAGGCAAGGACCATCTCTTTATTTGGTGTCTGTGCACAGCGATCTCCATGTGGCAACCTGAATATGAGTAGCAGGTAATACCAAGAGCACTTAGAATGTGCCCTGAGCACTTAGAGAAGCTGGAAGTTGCCATCAGAGAGCTAACACCCACATCTGTCTCCACTGCTGGCTCCATCAGCCCTTCTATAGAAAATAGGCTTCAACCGAAAACCCCTCACACAAAAAATCAGGTGGCAGTAGAGCCAGACCAGTGGACCACACTGTCCAGAGTCACTCCCTCAGACTAGACAGTACTCGATACATATCTGTACAGGGTATACTGGTATCTAGTCAGCGCCACACAGCCGTCACCCCAAGCACCAACCAGTTGTCTGCTCTTATGAGGGTCCAGCCTCTGCTCACAGCTCTGGCTGAGTGCCCAGATGGGCGCTTTCAGACAAGCAACTGAAGCCCACACTTCCCTTGGAGGCAAAATCCACAGGAAAATGTGTGTAGGTGGCACTGCTGTTCTGAGCCTTCCCGGGCTGGCAAACACTGTGCTGTCTGTTCCCAGCCCATGGGACAGAGTGACCAGGGAAGGGGACTGACTCAGTAGTGAAACAGTTGCATGCTGAGTAAAAGGCCAGGTTGTTACAGCTCTGAGCAACAAGCATTTCTTCTCCTTCCAGACCAGCAAGGCTGTCTCCAAAGGAGATTTCCATCTGGCCAGTTCAGCTTCCCGCCGAGCTCTCTTCCTTGCCGCGCTCTCCATAACCATCGGCACAGGAGTGTACATCGGGGTGGTGGTAGCACTGATTGCTTATCTCTCGAAAGGGGGCCATGTATAGCTGCCACCTGCACGTCACTGCCGTCCCTGGCTGCTGGCCCTCCTGGGATTGAGCTTTCCTGTGGAGCACAGAGCACCAGTGCTTGCAAAGGCTGCTTGCACAGCCAGACCTCGGCATGGATGTCCTATGCAGGTTTTTTCTCCTTTCAGAGAAACAGTAAATCCCTGTTCTCTCCAAGGCTGCAGTGTGCCAACATCCAACAACAGGGAATTAAGAACCAGTCTGGCTGCTGGGACCAGGACATTTGCCTGGTGGAAGATGTGCAGGAGGGAAACTGTATGCTGCTGCTGGGCTGGTGCCACCACCCCTCATCTAGGGCCACAGCTTCCCTTCTCAGCCCTGTAGCTGGGAGATCCATTGCTGGTGCCCAAGCTTTGCCCGTGAAGAGGGCACACAGGGAGGAGAGGGGATATGGTGCCAGGGAATGACTGCTGTTTCTTCCAGGAGGTCAGAGTCCTGGTGGGGTCTCCAGACTCCTGTGATGGGGACAACATTCTCACTTCAGCACCAAGGGGGTGGCACCTGGCTCCTCAGATGCAGTGAAGTAGGAGGACAGAGCATGGACAAGACCAGAGGGCATGCTTAACATATCCCTCTGCAGACAGACCCCTAATCCACAGGAGAAATCCCAGTTCCTGGCCCATCCCAGAAGCAAGGAGGAAGGCAGGCTCGTGGTTGCACAACATCTCTTCCATTTCTTGTGCAGGCTGGTAAAGACAGCAGTGTTTTCTCCATGTTAATAATCAGTGTCATGATGATCCCAAGTCTGAGTACCCATAAGGTTGCCATCCCAGAGTGTTGGGCCCTAAAAAGACTTGTAATTGAAATCTCTACCGAAGAAGTGACCTGGGAGGGGTGTGAGCCTGAAGGATTCTACTCTTGGCACTAGGTCAGGGCCCTGCACACAAAGAGGGATGGAAAGAAAAGGCTGACACGACATGCAGAGTCTGAGGTGGGAGTGCTGTTTGCAAGGGGATGAGATCCAGAACAGGAAGAGACACGGAGGGAGTCCAAGACACAGGGAGTGACCCCAACACACTCCTTCCCATGCCTCAGAGAGGCATATCTCCATCCATGCTAAAGCCTCTGCTGACAAGGAAATCCCCAGCATCCCCTTTTGCTTACTTGTATATTGTCGGAGACACATTAAGTGCTTCAGAGGTGGGTATGAAGGTAATAGCTGCCCTAAGGAGGCATTAAGAGGCTGTGCCTCCCCCCCTACTCCCCAGCATCTACCTTGACCATCCCTCCTCTCCCTGGCCATGGCTCCCCTGTTGCCTCTTTCCCTCGTGTGCAGGGGACTGCAGGCAAACTCTGGGCACCCCTCACCTCCTTCCCAAGGTTTCTGGGCAGGCTGCAGCCAGCTTTGCAAGAGGTGCAGCATGTTCCTCCAGCTGGGTGCCATTCAAATGTACATTGCATACTAAAGAAGCATGCTAATGTCTGCAATTGCTGTTGTACTTGAGCCATAAAAGAGAGAAGTGCATCAGAGACCTGTACAGAAGCTGGTCTGAAAGTTCCCATTACGTTTTATAACATGGAAGAGCTAATAAAAAAAGCAGAGGAGAAGTCTCTGTTTATAAGAACGTGGAGCTGGCTAGCAAAGAGGTGAGTTTTGCAGGAGTGCCATGCTTACTTAAACCTGGAGGTGTTTACATTGTTCTCAAAGGGAGTTATAATCTAGCTGGTGTCTGGGCAACTTAGAGGGAGATGTATTTCAATGTAGATCATAGTGAGCAGCTAACACTGAGAGCGTGATGGTGGTGTGGGCTTTTTTCCCCTCTGTGGAAGGGACGAGAATTAGGGAGAGAGAGACTGGAGCATTGTGTGTGTTCAGGCTACTGTGTGTAGAGTAGAAGCATAAAATAAAATGTGCTTGAAGAGCAGCAGAAGAATACACACATAAGAGGGAACAAGCAGATCTTGCTTCTGATGGTAGAGACAAAATTTGCAGGGAAGGGCTGGGGTATCCAAAAGAGATGAGGTGGCTTAGAGAGGAGTGATAAGGGGCAGACTCACCCAGCAGTCAAGTGTCAGTTTTCATTGCCCTGTCCTGCATGTGCTCTGCCATCTTGGATGTCCGTCTCTCCAAATAACCAAGCAGGACAAGAGTGTTATTTCAGAGAAGGGAAGTCTGTGGGTACCCATGCAGCAGGGTCAACCAGCCCCACAACCCCACAGCTCAGTGCTGTCCCAGCTAAAGCCCTCCTTATCTACCCCCTTCAAGCACCCCCAGCTGGGGGACAGGGGTGGGAGCTTCCCACCAATTCTGGTACAGACAAAATCACTGGGGCTGCTAGATGAAAATCTACAATAAGAAACTGCATTTGCCTCTGCATTTGTAATTCTTCCAGCTGGTTTCCTCCAGGGGCTGCCATGGGCGGGGGTGGGGTCTGCAGCCCCCAGCCCACTCCCCATGGGCACCCTGTGCCCCTGCACCCCAAATTGCTTCTTCGACTTTTTTAATTGGAGATGCCTGGGGAAGGACCAGGCCAAAGGGCCAACAGAATTAAAGTGTTTTCCACTAATAGCCTGAATCTCTGATGATCTTGTCAAGGGAGGGGGAGGGAGAAGGGGCTGTGCCAGAGCATCCCTAAGGGGGGCATTATGCAAATGGAGAAATGAGTTGGAAACAGCCTGAAGGGAAAAGTGGAAATTGAAATCTGAGGACCAGCATGGAGATCACTGCTGAATAACTTATTATAGACTCACAGCGTCTGCTGCAGCCGCCTGAGCAGAAGGGGAGGAGGCAAAAAGGCAACAAGACACAGCAGTCAGGGAACACGCAAGCTCCAGAAATTTGATTAAGCTTAAAAAAAAAATGTAAACCTAAACCATGCTGGTGGCTGTGGAAGAGGTGTCTCTTCACCTCCTCCCTCCTGTCCTCCCAGAAAAGGGGTCCCTCTCCCAGCTGGGACCCCTAGCCCTACAGCAGAGCCCTGTAATGGTCCTGATCTCAGAGGGAATACTCAGAAATGCAAAGGGCAGAAGGGGCAAAGGAGGAATAGCCTCAAGTCCTGGCCCGGAAACATGTCTAGTCTAGAAAGGAGAAGGGAACACAGGGAGTCTGGCAGGTCACAGCGATACGAGGTGATGCAAAGGGCAGCGAGTGCAGAGACCATCTGTGCCTGTGCAGAGGGGCGATGGGGAAGTGAGATTTCTGGTGGCTGATGAGGGAGGATTTAGGGTTCTCTGAGAAGGAGGTGGAGGAGGGTCAGTTAAACAGTGATATCTTACAAGGGTGTACACCACAAGCTGCTGTCCTTCCCTGCATCCTTTTTAAAAAGAGGTGCTGAAGAGTCCCATGACATATCAGAATAACTCCTCCATTCATGAATAATATGTTCTCCATAATTAGGATATCTATTTGCAACCGAGTTCTCCACCAGCTGGCTGTGAGTGCCTGTCCCTGTGCTGTCCAGCACGCCCAACACAGATGCGGTCCTGCAACCTTGGCCCCAGCAACCCTGTCCCATCACCCTCCTGCCCACTGCTCCCTAAATGACTATGCCCTAGCCCAGTCGCCCCACCAGTACTCCCAGCCATTGTCCTAAGGCAGTGACACCAAGAAACAGACACAGAAAGTCACTAGAAAGCTTATTCATTCCCCATCTCCCCAAATATGTGCTCATTCACCCCTCTCTTGCCTCATACACTGAGTGGCTTTTGGGTTGCAAGAAGTGTCATGACCAGGTGTCCCAGATACCCTCCCTGCTGTGAGGACAAGACCTTGGGGACCAAGCCAGACCCATTCCCTGGGTTGGTTCAACATCCCCTCCATTCCTCCCCTGCCTTGGAGATGCTCCTCACTCAGCCAGGAGTTCAGAGCAGCAGTGTCTGAGGTGCACTGGGTTTTGGTTTCTTTTGCCAGCAGCGGAAAACAGTGTCTTTCAGCTTGGGCTCCTTTTGTAACCTCTGCAAGGTCAAGGTGAGCACTACCCAGCAGGCCTTTCTCTTCAGAAGCAGCTAATGACAGCGTGGAGTCTGTGCCAAAGGGTGGGGGCAGCCTTTGAATCCTGCCTCCTTCTGGGATGCAGCCAAGAAGAAAGCTACCGACCAACGCATCAGAGCTACCGCTTTCCCCCAGCTCTGCTCACACTGCTCATCCCTTGGCAAGTGCTGTGGCACACCAGAATGGGGCCATCGGCTACAAATGGGGGCTGGGATGTGATAACAAGGGATGCTGGGACCATACTGGATCTTGCTCCTCTTCCCTCAGGAATGAGGTGATGGTATGGAGAAGGGGAAAGAATTGTGGGGGAGACAAGACCCACGTGGGACTCTGTCCCCAGACAAAGGGATTCACTGGTCCTCCGAGCCAACCTGCTCCCCTTAGGGTCAGCCCCGAGGTGGGTTATGTGGAAACCACAAGGGCTGGACACGGGGTCTCCTTCCTGCTGCACTCCCTGCACCTTCATTGCCTGGGAGGACAAAGCCCCTTACAGAGGCAAAGCTACCACCTGCCCTCTGAGCAGCACAGGTTGGTGGGATGGGATTGTAACCATGCTGATGGGGCAGAAATGCCTCAGTTCTCCCCCCGTCTGTCCTCTGGAGGCTAGTGAGAAGAGATACAGGGAAATAAAAGCAGAGTAAGTCCTTTGGCTCACTTAATGGCATAGTCAGTGTTTTCCCTTCACAGTAACCCAGTAAGGAAATAGCTAATTATCTGAGACAGGGCAAGTCTTCTATTTCTGTCCAAAAAAAAATTAAAAATCATTTAGCAGTGCATCTCTTCAGTTAGCTTATCCTTTCCTCTTTGCTCCCCCAAAACAGCCTGCAGTGGAGAGAGCACGGGGAGGCACAGCCTGTGGCAATGCCACCTCTCCTGAGGCTATTGGGAGAGGATTTTTGCAGAGAGAAGCCAATTAAGAGCCATTACTCAGGCATCAGCTGCTGGGAAATCAGGAGGCTCATTACCTCTCCTCTCCCTGCAGATGTAGGCACCCACTCACTCTTCCACAGCCTCCAGTAGCCACAGATGCAGGAACACACTGCTGGGGTTGAGCTGTCCCCACGGGGCAAGAGGACAAGTGGTGTCAGGAGGGGATGGAGCGCTAGGTGGGCACACTTTGCTGGGCATAAGGCAGATGCTGTCCCCATGACCAGCGGGGAGCCATGGGGCTTGGTGTGATACCCCTGGAGGGGTTGGTTACTGAGGGTGACACACTGGAGGGTGTTGGCATCACCCTCCACTGATCATCTGTCCCTTTTGCTGCCAAATTCTATCCTAGCACAGCCCACTCCCCAGTGTTCCCCTCCTTGTCCTGCTGGTGTCCAGGCATAGGGACATTTGGGGAACACATCTACAAGTGCGCTGCTCCTCTCAGCTGACCTCAGTTTTGCTGTAGATAATGCCTGGGCTGGGATCTCAGAGGCAAGGAAGGGCTTTCACAGGTGAACTCCAGCTGTCCTCTAGTAGGTGTATCTTAAAGATGCAATTTAAATACTCTCACAAGTGATAATTTGGGGGCTTTGGAGATGCAATACTAACAAATACCAGAAGCACTCAACTTGTGAGCTCCTAGACCAGAGAGGGCCCATGTTTCCCCACCCCCAATGAGAAGGTTCTCCCCTCAGGCCAAGCTCCCCTGAGCAGAGGAGCTGGTGCTGCCCCTCCAGCCATTCCAGAGAGCAGGATGGGATGGGGCCAGTAGTGGAAGTGCCTCTCATCTCCCTCCACTCCACCCCACCCCATCCCACTCCTGCACCCCCCTTTCTGCTCAGGAGCTTTTCTGGCTGCAGGGCTGCGCTCAGCTTGCTCCCATCCTCTGGAACCTTTCAGATCCTTCCCAGCAGAAACCCCCCCACTCTGCAACGGTTCCATCTTTACATTTGGAGACATGCTTCTTAACTTGGTTTTAATCCTTTCAGTATTAGTTGGCTTCATTTTTAAGTCAGTCTTATTGCTTAATCAAAATGTCAGTCGGGATGAATTCCAGTGTCTCACAGAAGTCAGAGCACAGACAGAACTCTGCCTTCTTGTAGCACAGAGAGCTGAGGGACAGTCCAACAGGCAAGGGGTACTTCTCACCACACAGGCAGGCTCCCTGCCCAGACTCAAGCAGTTACAAAAGTGCCAGGAAGATAGAACTTTATTCTAAATCACCAGAGTTTGGCAGGAGGTGTCCATCCTGCAGCAGCTATCCTACCTTTCCCAGAACTGTGGTTACTTAAGTGATGGAAAAGTGATGAGGAGAGGGACAAAGGAAGATGACAGGGAAAAGGAAATGAAAATAAATGCAATATCTGCCAAAATGCCATACTCAAAGTAGTATATCAAAGTCTACGCACAGGCAACAAACTTTTGACAGTATTGGGCTAGAAAGATGGAAGTGTTCCTTCCTGAAGTCCTTTCAAACTGAGTATCTTCTCCAAAATCCCATATTTTCCAGATGCTGGCTGTGCTAAATTAGCATTACATATCACCTTGCTTATTTTCTAGAAGAGGAAAGGCAGGGTACACTTAACCTGAACCTTGGCTAAACTGCTGCGATGGAGCCACACCACAGTTGTCAGGTGGGGCTAAGACAGGTATTAATTGGTTATTGATATTTTAGAAGATCTATTGAACTGGAGGGCAAAATCCTTGAGGATCCATAAAAGGATGGATCTTCCATACTTTCACTCGCAAGTTGACACAGGAAGGAGGGGTACCTTAGCACAGTTTGCTAAGGAGAAAAAATTAGGAGAGTTTTGAAATATAGCAGGGCGATGCAATGAGGGGGTTGCTAGCAGGAAATACTGCAGCAGGTAAGGAGCTCTTCCGCTTGCAGTGGCCAGGGAAAGTCCTGAGCCATTGCTCCAGCATAAAAAAGGCGGATCTGATGTTTGGGCAATTGGTTCAGCAAAAATATTCATGAAGGATAATGGCAGGGTAGTGATGGGCCACAGCTGGACTCCAGCAGACATTTTCAACCACAGCATGTGAGATGAATTTTAATGGAAAGGAAGCAGAGAGGAAGAACAGGGACCTGGCAGTGGTTGGAATAACCTGCTAGGACAGACACAGATGGTTCCCCATCTGGGAAAAGGGCACCTCCTGGGGCACAGGAGGAAAACAACTGTCTCAAGAACTGAGTTCACTCAGCAGTACTAGTTGCATGTAGTCTGGACTTACGGAGGGAACTATGCAGGGGACTGATTGAAAAGATCCCTTTTTTCTTTTTCTCTTTTTCTTCATCTTCTTTCTTTCTCTCCCCATGTAGATATTCTTGGTAATGAATTGCTGCTATGCTTGTCAGCTCAGGAGCAGTTTTGAATGGTGGCACTGACTTTTCTATCTTCCTGTTGCTGCTACATCTGCACTCTAATGATCCCAGCAACACACAGGAGCTATCTTACGAACTGCAACCCTTTTTGCCACCTTGAGATGCTTTTAAGACCAACAAACCAACTGCCTGTGCAAAATCAGGAGGCAAAGCCATGCTTGAGCTAACACATACCTGCTCAGTGCTTGGCCATAATCAACTATTCCACTGTGCTGCACTGGCCACTTTCTGCACCTGCAAACCCCCTCCCAACGAACGTGAATTGGATGCATTAGTGGCAGAGCAGAGCCCTAAATTGCAGATAGGTGGCAGGCTGCTGCCCACATGCTTTGCAGCCTTTGCTTTTCAGTCACCTTTTAATTTTCGTCTTTTCTGGGGTCAGCACTTACAAGCATCTGTGTGTAAGGAAGTTTAGGTGGCACCTGAGCTAAGCCTCACTGCACACATGCAAAGAGAGAGATTTACATCCAGTGTTTAGGTGATGCCATGGTGGCAGTTACCCACGATAGCCTGCTGCCATCAAGGCATAGGGAAGCAGAAAGATAAAGGCACTCCCTCCCTACCGTGCCCCTCCTGAGTGCCATCCCCCACCCCCAGACATCCAGCTAAGGGCAGAAAATCCACCACACCTAAATCTTTTCACCAGGGCTTCCAAAAATCATCTTGCAAGGAGTGGAAGCCCAAGACCAGCACCCAGAAGAGATTCATCCTGCAAGTGTCCAGATGTGATGCATGTAGCATTCCCAGTTAAGGGAGAGTTCAGTGATGGGAAGCAGGAAAACCCTTTCCTGCACCCTGCAGAGCACTGGGTCCCACAACACAGGCATTCCCCAGGCTCTACTGATGCCCATTTCCCCACAGCAGCAGCTGACCACCACCCACCGTGCTATGCCATGTTAATGGATGCTCCAGCCCTGGTGCCAGACACGGTCTGCCCCAGCTTCAGTGCCACCCACATGGGACCTCTGTCAGCACCCACAGTCAGAAAGCCCACCCTCCCTGCTGCTTCCCTTGGCTCAGACTCTTGGGGTCTTGTGTCCACCTTCAAAGCATCTTCAAAGCTGCTGCTGCAGCCACCACTGCCACTAAAAGCAGCTATCTCCAGCCGTTTGGAGACACAGGTAATCTTTCTGGAGTAATTACCAGCTCACTCCCTTAGAGGAGTTCAGAGATGAGTCCTCCCTGGCAGCTAATTACTCCAATTACTTCCTGACACACAGAGCCCAGGGCTCTCTGCAGCAGCACACAGCACTGCTTAGCAGCTCCCTGCTCTCCACGTGCCTCCCTTCCCAGAGCACCCCTGCCCCAGAACCCCTCCTGTGGGACCACACAGGGTATGCTGGAATGTATAGATGGTGGTGAAATCACACTGTTACCAAGGACAAGGTGCTAAATGGTTTAAGAGATGCTCCAGATTGTGGCTTAATGCTTCTCCTCCTAGGCTGCCACACCTCACAGCTCAAACCCAAGAAGACCACAGGACAACCCTAAGAACCCCTTTCTCCTGGAGGCTACTGCAGAGGAAAACTCAGCAGCACTTCCTAGCATTGGGCCCCTCTGCTTAGGAGGCTCACAGGGAGCAAACCCAGACTATGCCAGGAGCACGACTGGGCTGCAGCAGTCAGTGAGAGGTTCCAGACATCTTGAGGAAGGAAAAACAAGTTATTTGTGAGCAAGATTGGGGGGAGGACAGATGGGGAACAGACACACCACAACATGTGTTATAGCATCTCAACTCTAACAAGGTCACCAGAGCTCCTAATGCCCCTGTCAAGACCTGGAGGGTAAAAAAAGACTCAGGTCTTCCAACCCAGCCTCAGGGGCTGACTTTGTAAATGCAGGCCTCAGGAAGCTCTCCCCTCACATCTGTAGGTTGCTCTGACTCCTGGCAGCTTCCTAGGAAACAAGGGCAGGTACTGCAATTGTCACCACAAACCTCAATGGTAGCAGCTGGATCCAGACCTCCTACAGTTTAGTCCTGCACAGCCGTGCTGGCAGACACCACAGGAAAACTCACACGCTAAGGGGATGAGGCTTTCTGGAGTCAGGCAGAGACCTTGCACCCCAAGATGCCACAGGGCAGAGGTGCAAACAGCTGGTTTCAGCTTCCCAGTCCAGCACCAACACTTCAGGGCAGGACCACCAACATGTCAGAGACTGCCATTGCAATGCCCACAAGACAGTTTTAGAAAGCAGACAGGGAAGGCAAAGCCTTGCCTAGAAATCACACAGCATGAGTTAGAAACCACACAGGACTAAGAGTAGAACAGTCTTTATTGCTTTGGTTTCTTACACGTGAGACATATGCTTGTCTCGCTGCATGGAGAAATCCGTGTTCCTTGCAGCACAGCACAGGGGATGCAGGAACACTGGGCACACAAGTTTCAGCCTCTCTGCCTTCTCCCAGGCACCAGGAAAGAGAGACCCTAGAAAAGTAAGGCAGCTGCCAGCTGAGAAAGTAAAGGTTTGTATGAAAGGTTATTGCTACAAGACCTGAAAGGTCAGGGACAGCTTCTCCAGAGCCTTCAAAAGACACAGATTCTGAACTTAGCATTCCCAACAGACAGACTACAGTGGGGACACAGACTAGTCTCCTCCTCTATCAACCTCTGCTCCTCTAGGTAAGATCAAGACAACCCAAGGCAGGTATTAAGAGCCAGAAAACCAAGGTGGCATCAGCACTGACCCCAAGTGAAGCTTTTATTCCCCTTAGCTGGGAAGAACCCAGACCAAAGATGTTTCTTGCATAAAGCTGAGCACTCCCCAAGCCCTTTCTCACCCACAGCTGAGCCAGCACTACTCTGCTCACTGAGGACATGCTGGGCATCTCCACATTACTCATTCAAGCAACTGCTCAAAGCAGAGAGACCTTCACATCCTCCATCTCAAGAAGTCCAGCAGCATCCCGTGACACTGGTACAGTACTGCCTCCCTTGCTCATCCTCTGAGCACAAAAAAAAGGGAGCACAACTTCCTGGCCCCTCTCCCTTCGGGGCAGCTCAGCGCCTTCTCCTTCCATTCTTCCAGTCTCTGGGAATAGGCGCTGTGAGGATGCTCCCATACCTGATTGAACCACACAGAAAATAAAGCCAGAGACTAGGAACAAAATAACACAAAACC
Source organism: Pyrocephalus nanus (assembly GCA_038380795.1). Classification (NCBI taxonomy): domain Eukaryota; kingdom Metazoa; phylum Chordata; class Aves; order Passeriformes; family Tyrannidae; genus Pyrocephalus; species Pyrocephalus nanus. The sequence goes on along the minus strand of CM076265.1, from coordinate 39,935,951 downwards.
AGAACAAAAGTTAGAGTGAGGCCCCAGCCTGGACACCCCACCGGAGAGCCAAAGGACATGTCAGCAGAGGAGCTGTGGCCAAGCCAGCTGGCAACTGGCACTCAGGCATCCACCAGCGTCAGCCCATCATGCAGGGCACGCTTCCACATGTAATAGGTGGAACGGGCTGTGAGTGGGAAGCGGGCACTGAACTCCTTGTAGGTTGGGAAGTTCTTCGACTCAAAGCGCTGCTGCAGGAACAGCTTTGCCTGTGCCTTGAACTGAGCAGTGGCAATCACATCCATCACAAACATGCGGCTGTTGGCTCTGTCTGACATGGCGTAGCCTGAAATAGTAGTGTTGCATGGGATGGCAGGCACTGGCTTATCTATGTGCTTGGTGGCTCCCTCCACTCGGCACTGGGGCTTGAGGCCTGGCTCCACTCTCTGAGGCACCAGGGAAGCCACACGGTTCAAAGGCTGGCTGGAGCTAGTCCAGGGCAGGCGATGCTGCCCAACAGCCTGGCCACTGCCCTTCCAAAACCAGTAGGCTGTGGAGGAGAGAGATGGGTAGCGCAGGCGGTACTTGCAGAATGGCAGCTGCCATTGCTGGACCTGCCTCCTGGCCACATCTCGCAGCTGCATTCTCCAACAGAGAGAAGGCTTGAGCTGCAGGAGACTCCTGAGCGCTGGCCGGTCTCCGTTCCGTCTCTTCCTAACAGGCACGCTGTTTGGCTTCAACTGCAGGAATGGCTTTCCCGTAGGTAGAGTTTTCTGGTTATCCATTGGTGACTGGGGGTGTTTGAAGTTAGGGTTCTCCTTGATTGCTTTTCTTCGCCAGTTGTAGTACGTGGACCTGGAGATGCCAGGGAAGCTGCGTTTGAAGCACCTGTAAGGCACCAGAGTGTTCATAGAAATGCATTTCTCTAGGTAGGATTTGGCTCCCTGCATGAAGATTCCTGCTTGGATGGGATCTAGGGAAGGACTTGGGGATCTTAAGCTCCCCTGTGAATTAGCTGGCTCATTCACATCAGCCTTTTTTGGGACATCCCTGTGAAGCTCCTGCAACCTGTGAGCCTCAGGCAGAGCAGAAGCATCACCATTGACCATGCTCTGCATCTCATGCTTCCAGGCATAGTATGTGGATCGGGAGATTTCTGGAAACATTTGTCGAAAGTGCTGGAGGGGGATTATATTGCCTGCCTGAAAGCAGGACTGGAGGAAGTGTTTAGCTGCAAACCTGGCAGCCGCTTTCTGCCGGTGTTCACGAGACTGGCGCTTCCAGCGGTAGAAGGTGCTCTTGGTAATGCTGTACCGGTCACGCAGGTTAGAATAGGTCAGCTGGGGGTCACTGTTCAGCAGCTCAAGGGTCTTCATGGGCTGGACAGGAGGCTCTGGTGAAGGTGCTGTGGGTTCTAATTCCTCCAGGCCAACCACAGCCACAAAGTACTGCGCTTTGAAGACCTGCCGGGAGAGCTGCTGCCCTGACCACATGATGTGGAGTGTGGAGGTTTGCGGGCCACACTTTCGGGGCCGGATGAGCCGGTTGAAATAGGGACGGATCTTCAAGTTGCTCATGGGATAGATAGAGTAGATGTTACACTGCAGTACTGAGGCAAGAGCATAGACATGCCACATGTTGGCAAAGGTGCCAGGGAAACAGGTAGCTTTGATATCAGCATCAAAGATGGCCTCCAGGATAGCCATGGGAAGGCTGGTCATCTCCGGGGTCTCTTCAGTGCAAAGGGAGTAGCGGGCAGCCTGCAGCATTACTTTGGAATCAATCATGCCATTCAAGTAGTATTGCTTGTGCAGCAGCATCTCCACGACGGTACGCACCTGCAGCTCCAGGCTGAGGCTGGGGTTGCCCCAGAGCAGCACGCTGGCGGCCTCAAAGAGGCGGTTTCCCTCACCTTTACAAACCAGAGGCAGCATGTTACTTGGGGCATCCTCAGGATAGAGGCTCCTGGCTACCCGGTCAACCTCTAGCTCCTCTTGGAACTGACTCCCACAATAGCCAGGCAGGGAGAAAGATGACAGGGTCCTCTCTGCCTCCAGTGCAGCACTGGTGAGACCCTCCAGGCCAAAGCATTCAGTGGCTTCCTGTAGCTCCTGCAGCACAGACTGCACCAGCTGGTGCCGCTGGATCATCCTGAAGGATGAAGAAGAAAGAAGTCACTGGAGATGAAAACAGTGATCACTACAGACTGCCAGGGGCCTGGCCTCCAGGTCCAGCTCCTGCCAAAGAATGGGAGGGGGGAAAACGTAGAGGAAAGGCCACTGCTCATCCCTCCACCCGCACTCCCAAGCACAAAGGAGGAAGCCTGAGTCCTCACAGGCAGACTTGGGACCAGGACACTGGCTCAGCTTACTCTCCAGTGACCTCCTGTGGGCAGCACACGTCCTCCACATGTCTCAAGTGAAACTAAGGAGTGACTGCATCCATCGGGGTGGGAAGCCACGTCACCTCCCACCCCTGCACACCTGGCTTTGCACCCGGCATCATTCCTACACCCACCTCCCCCACTAGTACCTCCATCCTTTCCATTTTACCCTACCAGCACCCAGAGAGAAGGGTATCTCTCAAAGGGAAAACATTTGTCACCTCTGCAGGAAGGGACCTGTGGCAGAACCACACTGCATGCTGATATGGAGGATCTTGGCTCAAACTGTTCAAGCTCAACAGAAGCAGCAGCAAGGAGCTTGTCCCTCCCTCAGAGGGGAACACTGCAGCTGCAATCATTGCATGCACTGAAAACTGCTGTCACAGAACCCGGGATGGGAGGAAGAGACAGAGCCAGCCGAAGCCACGGCTACTGCTGCCTGAGCTGACGCTAGATGTCACTTGCTGCTTGGCAAACACGCACCACCAGCCAAAAAGAAGTCAAAAAACGAGGGCTTCAGTAGATGAGCTTCTGGGCAGGAGGCAACCCAAAGAAGTAGACAGAGTGTGAGCACTGAGTGGGTAGTTCAGAGGCTGTATGGAGCCCTCCTCCCTGTCTGAGCTGGGCCCAGTCCTGTCCTCCCTCCCTCTGCATGCCAATTTCCATTCATGCAATACAAAGGGTCAAATCTGCCTTCTCCTCTTTGTCCAGCATTTAGACACCTCTGTGACTCTGCCCCCACCATTCCCAAGGGCTTTCATGATGACTGTGCACTCTTTAGCCTATGGTCCAGCTTCATCAGTGCAGCCCTCTTCAGCATCCTTTTACCACCAGCCAGCCCAGTCTCTCCCATTTGAGCCAGTTTTCTCCAAAGGACCACAACACTCAAATAAGAATCCGAATCGCCTCCATTTTCTCCTAAGGTTTATTCCCATACTGCCCCCAACATGTAGGACATTACTTTGCAGCCTATTATAATTCACATCCCAGCCTGAGCCCACCTTCTCACACTTCACAGGTATCATGCACTCACAGTTGTGTGGGGAGATGGGCAACAGCAGGGCCAGGCAGGAAAGGCAGGAGCTCAGTAAGACAGATATCCTGCCTGACCTCTCCCAGTTCTCAGCCCTGCTGCAGATATGGTTACTACTGCTGTAGCATCTGCCATAGCCCATGACCAAACCACAAATGAAATGAGGTACCAAAGAATCCCACAGACACATACAGGCACTTCACCACAAAGAGCCTCCCTGCTGCTGCCGTCCCTTGCAGACCACAGGTAGTCACCAAATCAAGTCACTTCCCCTGCTCCAAACTCCTCCAAGATCTTCTGCGTGTCAAAGGCCAGAACCCTCTTACAGCTGCTCCCACAGCTGTGGAGCATCAGTTATCAGAGGCAAACATAGGAGAATGCACACAGCTGTGAAGCAGAGAAGATAAAAGGTCCTAAAATCATGGTCTGAGAAAGCATGTGGTTGTTACTTCAGGTCAGGTGTGTATTGTTATTCTCCTGGAAGTTCAGAGAAGTTTACAGAAATTTTGACTAAGCCTGTGGTAATATGGGCTTGGGGAACTGAAGCAAAGGCATCCCTCAGGAGAGCTGTAGGGCTGACAATGCCCAAGTCCTCCTTCTCTGGAGCCTGTCAAACCCTTTAGGGCCAGCCACCTCTCTCTGCAGCAGCCACACCTTACCCTTTCAGCAGACACAGCCTGCCACTGTTCCACCAGCAGAGCCAAGAAAGGCAAGACAGTCTTTTTTTTCCCTGGAGAGGGTGAGGAGCTGACATAGGCTAGGGAGCATCAGCAACAACCCTGGTCTTTATGTCCTAGGGGCATTTCCCACCCCATTACAGCTTGGGGGAGAAATGGGGAGGGAGCGCTGGGGGTACAGGATTTAAGCCTTTTCTTCAGTGACAACTCCAGAGCCTCAATGTCACTCTCAGCTCCTGCTGCCCAGAGCAATCCTAAGGCAAAACCCACAGCTGAAACAGTGGAGTAGGGCTTGGGTAAATCAAAAGCAGAAGTCAGACAAGCTGGGGGGCTTGGTTTGTCGCCAGATTAAACCCAGGCAGCTCTCAACACAGGGGACCTGCTGCAAAGCGAACACTTCTCCCCGCACACCCCCAGGGAAGCTGAACATGACAGACAAGTGCCCACTGAACCGTCTCAGCACCAAGAGGCAACCAAAGGGAGCTCTTCGCAGCAGATAAAAGAGGTTTTACCTAACCTGGCCACTTTTGCATTGTAACAGATAAGGAAACACTTGAAGATCACGTTCCCTCACCTAAACCGATGGCATCCAGTAGTGCAAGTTCCCCCAGCCAGTCCCAAAAAACGCTCCCGCCAGCAGGAATCTTGGAGACTTCAGCTCCTGCCGCCCGGGCTGCCCGGCAGCATTGGCACCTCGCAGGAGCAGGGGTGTCCACGCATCCCAGCCCAGCTGAGTTAGGTGGCTCCCCTCCCAGCCCCAGCTGCGGGCTCAGGGCACCTCAGCGGTAAAAGCGCTCATTTGACCGCAAAGCAGGAGCATAGAGGCAGCTCCAGGAGCTGTCTAGGCTTGAAATATCACCGGGGGAGTTTCAGTGGGTGAGCAGCACTGGCAGCTCGGGTAGCCTCCTCAGTCTGCCAACACCCACACGTCCACCGAAGCCCACAAACATCGATGGCCGGGAGAGGGACACACCTTCACCTAGGCCGAAGCGCTACAGCCAAGCCCAGCTTCGTCCGCCCCTCGGGCAGGGGCACTGAGGGCTGGGGTACGGCGGTGCCTGACAGCCACCCCCAGCCCCGGGCACCCCTGAGCGCGCACCCGCGGCCGCTCTCGCCTCTCCCGAAGGCGGCAGAGGCGGCTCCGTGCAGCCGCCCCGGGACGAGGACAGCCCCGCACCCCGGGTGGGAGCACGGGCGGCCGCTCCCCTCGCCGGGAGACAAAAGGGCGCACAGCCCCCGAGCGAGGGAGAGGCTGCCGGTGCCCGGGCAGCTGCTGACCAGAGACGCAAGACAGGACGGGACGCCCGCCTGCCGGGGGAAGGTGCCGCCACGGCGGGACAGCCCGCAGGGCCAGGGTTAGGAAGGGAAGGCGCAGAACTGCAGCCCCGACGGCGCCCGGCACAGCTCCGCACTTACCTGGCTCCGCGAGTCAAATCACGCCCCACCCGCGCCCCGGGCCGCCCCGCACCTTTAAGGGCGGCGGCAGGAAGCGGCGCGGAGTCGCGGCCGCCCCGGTGCCAGCCCCGCAGTGACCCCCGGGAGCGTGCGGCCGCGTGGGGCGCCGGGCCGGGCCGAGCCGGGCCGGGCCGCCCCTCCCCGCCGGCCCCCGCCCTCCCCTCCCCCGCCAGGAAGCGGGCCATCCCCGCCGCCCCGGCCCAGATGAAAGCGGAGCGGGCTGGGGGTCACTTCCAAAGCTAAAGTGATAATGGCCATTGTCCCGCCGCCGCCGCGCTTAAAGGGCCCGCCGCCTCAGGCCGCCCTGCCCCGCTGCGCCCCGGCTCGCCCCGGCACCCTGCGCCCCACAGCATCCTCCTGCCTCACAGCCCGTCCGGGATTGTAGCCTCACGGCGGGTGGCAGAGCCCACGGGTGCCGCGGGGTGGGGGCTGGGCGCCTGCGTGGAGCACCCCTCGTGTCCCACGGGGAGCAGGCACTTCTCGTGTGGGTGTCACTGCAGCCCCAGGGTTGGCACACTCTGTGTGTGTGTCTGCCCCCACTCCTTGCTTGTTCTTGAGGAGGCCGCAGTCCTTACATCCTGCTAGCTAGAAAGTAGTTGCCCTTTCCTCTCCCCTCCCCAGGTGATGGCCAAGTGCTGGTGGGACCCCCTGAGCTCCTAAGGCACATGAAGATCAGCTGTACTGTACTTTCAAAACTCAGTTTTGAAAGCTGTTCAAAACTTTCTCATTTGTGGGAGGCATCCAAATGACACAATATTTTCCCTCTCCTCAGTTCTGGGTAGCCTCCTGAACAGCTTTGCATCTGCCCATGCCTGGGCCCTCCATGGAGCTGCCTTCTTCCCCACTATCTCTGCCCCACTGCCTCCCCAGCCTAATCTCAGGGCCGAGGTGCCCCTCCTTAACTCCTGCTCTCACAATGGGTTCATCCTGTCCCTCGGGCATCACGTGAGACTGTGCAAACAGCAGGCGCATCAGACACCTCACTCCAGTGTCGCTAAGCTGCCAACATCAGCTCCACCCCATGGCCTCTTCACTCGTCCAGAGCCCTGGAGCTTCCTCCAGGACCTGTCTCATCCCAAGTTACACCACCCCAAAATAGGACCCTAAGGAGCCCATCTGCTCTTGGGTGTGAGGGCTGGGCACGTTTTAACAACAGAGGCCAGAGTTTGGTCAACAGGGAAGACTTGAGGTCTTTGCTATCTGGTTTTGGTTTGTCCCTTGTGTGTGTAGCTCTGGTTGCAGGCAGCAAGTAGTTTTCTCTCCCCAAAACCTCCCAAACCCAGTGAGGGGCACAAAGTAATTCCTGATGCCAGAGGCTCCCCCCTTGGGGAACCTCATCTTGGCACTCGTTTACATTGCAGCATTTGGTAATGAGAGGGCATAAGGGCTAACCACATATGGGACTCGTGTGCAATTCAGGAAGAAACTAAACACAGATGTTTCAAACAGGGTAAATGTGCCCAGCTCCCTCTCCTGCTACCTTCCCTTCCACATCAGTCCAGGAGCAAGCATTGCTGCACAAAGCAAGGCATACCTTCACTGCTCAGAAGCTCATACCCCAGAGCATTTTTCCCACTTCTCTTGTCTCACATCTAAGCCCACGAACGCAGGGGGATGCCAGGCAAGGAGGGTTTGACAGGAGGAATTGGTTCCCTGGAAGCTGTGAACTGGCTGCTTGACAGTCGTACCAGCCTCAGTTAGGAGTCACCACCCCAGGTGATACTGAACTCCAGCCTTCCGTGCTCACAGAGGTCACTCTCAATGGACACAGAGAAGCTACAGTGCAAGGAAGAGAGAGCTAAACCGTCCCTTGATGAGCTTTTCCCCCTCTCAAGCAATCTTTGTACCTCTAAAGCCAGCTCCACTCTCCCTATCTACCCGTCCAGTCCTGGCTCTTTTTCCTCTACCCCACCCTTCACCCGGCAGGCTGGTGTTCATATCCACAGCTGCTGAGCTTCTCTTCTCATCCTTCATCCTTTTAACTTCTTCGGTTGCAAATGCAAAGTGGTGCTCACAGGGCAGTGAGACACTGGTAAATGCCAGAGTCAGCAGGGTCAGTGATTAACATAGGAGCTGGAAAACACACAAAGAGACAGCCTGGGCAGTTCTGTTATGTAGATGACTGCACACACACACTTCCACCTTTAAACAAGTAGTTAACATTTTTCTGCTCCATGGAGGAGTTCGGTGGGGGACCAGAGTGCTTCCTGCTTTGCTGCAGGATGCTTCAGCATGACAGTAGGTCATGAAGACTGGCTGCCAGAAGCTTTTCTACCCGTTGTGCTTTAATCTGCCTGCTGCAGCCCATTCTCTCTCAGACAAGGCCCAGAGAAAAGGTGCAGAGATGTTCAGCTGCAGGGGGGTCTCAGGGCACCATATTTCTAGCCTTGCTGTAAGGCAGGTTTTACTGCTCCAAGTTTGGGAATGGAGTCTTCTCCCAGGTCAAGAGCAACCTCTGTGTTCAGCAGATAAACTTCTTGTTGACTTGAACCTCATGAGGAAGGGTGTCTCAAGGACATTGTGCTGTGTTCTTGTATAATAAGATAGAGCTTCCTCTGGTTCTGTCCCTGGAATGTGACAATCTTGACAGTGCCACACATGGGGACAACATTTAAACACTCAGTTATGCATCCCATCAGAAAGGTTCCCCAGTTCTGCCTCCACTGCCACCTGGGGGACCTCCAGGAGTGGAGGGAGTCAGAGCACGCTACTCGCTGTAGGGTTGTCCACAGGTGGACCAGAGGAGACTATTCAGATAGGATGGGACATGACTGAAACACCTGGGGCAGCCAAATGCCATTTGAGGCAGGTCAGGCTGCAGGTCAGGCTGCAGGTCAGGCTGCAGGCCAGTTGCCAAAACCACCTCTGGAATTGGAATAGGTTGACTCAAACTACTCTATGATCCAATTATGATCTATACATGGGCTAAATTGACATGCCCATCCCCTTAAAGTCCTTGCTGGTGATTTTGCTTCTATTTTTCCCATCTTTCTCCCTCCAGAGCACTGCAGAATCTGAATCTGAGTGCTATCATCCGTCTGAGAAATCAGGGGAGCTGGGACTGCTGAGGGACTGAGAGCCTGAGGGTCGTAAGAGTCTGCTGTCTTCTCTGGGTTTCTCTCCTGTGCCTGGCATTGCTCGACAAGGAAAGCAATGAGCAGAGCTTGCAGTCTGAATTGGCAACAGAAATAGGGTTGCTACAGCTGCAATATAACCAACCAGTCACAGGAGAAAGGAATGTCAAGTGGTTCTGGTGTGATTGTACCCAATAGGGAACTGGAAAACATGGATTGCGCATCAATTTTTCTAGTAACTTGTTCAAGGTGAATGACAGAAGTCCTGTTTTGGGGTTCATATCATCTGGTACTTCTCATTCCCAGACTTGAAACCACCTCTGAACCCACTACCTCATGCCTGTGCTGGAGCGCTTAAACAGATGATCAGGGAGACTGACTGTTGGGCTCTGCAGAGAGGTCCTGTAAGGCACCCTTCTGTCTGTGCATGCCCTGGGACAGCTCTGGACGCCAGCAGACAGTGGATTTTATTCAGTTCTGCTCACATCACACCAAGAGGGAGAGGGATAAACTGCAGGGAGTTTTCAGCCAAGAGCAATATTGCTGGAGTGATTAAATTATAATAGGAGACAATGTAAGGAGAAATTCTATTTGGTGATGCTGAAGTAAGAACCAGCAGGCAGGGACATGGAGTGCATCAACCTCAGTGAGCTAGAGCAGTTAACAGGAGTGACTTCAGCAACATGACTGAGGACAGAGGGGCAGCACAGAGGGGAGAAGTATGTGGCCTGAACTTTAGGACAGTTTGGTGGTAAGGCCCAGCCAGGAGTTTCATCTCCCAAGGGAAGTGGGGAACTGGCCTACGCATTCGATCCCACCTTGGACAAGAGACTGAGGCCCCTAAGTCTCTCCCACACCCTGTTGCCCTCCTCTTTTGAAGTGACTAAGAGCTCAGGGTCATTCCCCTTCCTCCAGCACCCCTCAGCACCCTCCTTCCCACCCTTTAAAGAACACCCAGAGCCCTCAATGCTGTTCTCTCTCTGACATAAGATCACTTCTTGTGGAACCACAGGACCTCAGTGCTGTCTCCTGAGAGTCACTCAGAGTACTGTGTCCCTCTCCTAATGGCGACTGCCTCCCAGTTCATCTTCTGGGTGGTGTTCAGCACTGACCAGTCTAACGCACCACGAGTGCACAGGAGAGCTAGGTATGCCCGTCCCTTGCCCTGGGATACCAGAGCCCCGACAGTAGGTCCCATCTCTAATTCACCTCTGCTCAGCTTGGGGCTCTTTTGCCTTCTGGCTTCTGGCTGGCTGGCCTCCCTCTTCCTTCCCACTCTGTGAGACTGGAAGGAAGGTTTAAAATTGGTGTTGGCACTGTGCACTTGTTTCACGATGCTCCATGAGGCTCCCTGGCACATAGAAGGAAATTAAACATGAAGCACCAAGTGCAGTACCAAAGCACCAAGCAAGGACCAGGAGTCCTGGCTACATCCTGGGGTCCTGGCCGTGGGTGGGAGGGGTGGGGGAGAGCTGGGAACTGCAGGAGATTCAAAGTCAAGATCAAAGCATTTCCCTCTGAAGCCCTAACACTCTCCTTCCCTCCCACTTGCACATAAAAGCACTCTGCCCTCAGCGGGCTCTCCACTGGGGAGGGTGGGTGGAGGAGGGGTCTGCTTTCCCCCTCGTTTTTCCTGTGTGACTAATAATTCTTCTCATAGGTGAAATGGTGAAAATCCTTTGCCTCTCCTCCCCCATACCTGCTTCTTACCCAGATCCAAAGGGCCTGAAGCCGTTTCAATGGCTATGAGTTCATGGCAGACCTAGCCTGCTTTGGGGTGTTACCAGCTGATGCCAGCATGGGGGAGATGCAGCAAGAAAAGCCTTTGAAGTGTACAGTAGAAAGACACCGTTAGAGGCAAAGCACAAGGAAGGAGGATTGAAAAGAAAGCAGAGCAGTTTGGCCCACAGGAGGGGGAAAGGCTAATTAAGGCACAGAGTGTGGAGAAGGAAAAGGCAGAATCATTAAGATATCACAGCAGGAGCCCATGGTGTGGCTCCATGGAGGTTTCGGCCATGCTGAGCCTGGCCTCTGCTGGTTGCCTCCCTCGGTTCCCCATTCCCACCCTTCGCTTTGGGGTGGCACAGGAGTGTGAGGGACTCTCTCAACCAATTCAGGTTGCTGGTCCAAAGGAAAATTAATTGGTTTAGTTCATACCCTAATGCAGACAGAGATGAAACTCAGGATGGCAGCCTTCATTACCTCTCCCTTACTAATGATCTAACAGAGGGCTAAAGCTTGGAGGTGATCCCAAACTGAAGAAGCTGCAAATTGCAGTGAGGATGGGCACATATGAAGAGACTAGAAATTGGAAACATGGGCAGGAAATCGTGGATTCAGTTTTGGAAATCCCAGGAGGGGGATAATCTTCTGGCGGTGCTTCATTATGCAACATCGCACAAAGCCAGCAGCATTAAGAAAGACTTGTGAAAGAGGGAAAGCAAGCTGCAGAGTCAAAGGTGCAATTTTGTGTTTCTTTCTGTGATCAGGCAGCTGCTGTTTCCTTCAGAGAACACCCAGAGCCACTTGCCCCTCAAAGACAGCGAAAAATGGCTTTGTCAGGCTTCTCCCTACATCCCAGCTACAGGCCAACAGGCAGAGAGGGACCACAGGGAAATGGGAACACAGAGAGGCAGTGGGGACCGCTGTGAGCGCAGGGGTGCAGGAGGATCTGGCTTTTCTCACTGGTCCAGGACAGGGCAAAAATGCATCTAACAGCATGCAGGGGAGGATGGGGGATGGGATGTTTCACACCTAGCAAGCAGGAGCAGATGGGGCTGGATTTAAACACCACAAGGAATTCACTCACACTGCCTCAAGGAGTCTAGGACCTAGCAAGCCATGCCCAGCTCTCTCTTCCCTGGATTCATGGCACTTTAGTGACAGGTTAGCAATGCAGAGGGGTTTCTCTGGGGTCTGTAGCTAGTCAGGGAGCTGAGATATGGCCCTTCAGTGCAAACAGACCCATAAACCCCTGCTCAAGTTGTGATTCCCCAGTCCTTTCCCAAGCCCTGCCCCCAGGCACACACTGGAATGGCCATGGTGTTTGCTGGGAGAGAAACGTGAGAAGTAGAGCTGGAGTGCTGTAAAAGATGTAAATGTTTCTATGCTAAGAGCAGCTCTGAGTGTCTAGGGCACAGCCTCCGAGGGGGGATGGAGAGTCACCGGGAAGGCACTTCTCTTTTGTTCTTGATCTTGGCTGACTTAGGAGGGTTCCTAGGAAAAATCAGGTGGTGGTCATGGGGTGACAGGGACAGAACAAAGGGTGGGGAGGAGGAAGAGGTAGGAGGAAGGGCTTGGGATAGACAGTTCTGGCCATCTCAGATCCTCTGGCTCCCTTGGTGCTGAGAAGCCATTTCATCAGCTGGGAAGGGAAGGGGAGGAATATCCCCTTGTCATAAAGTGGACAAGAGAGCAAAGAAGTCAGTTCAGTCCCAGTAAGTACTGAGAAGGTGACACACACAATTGCCACAGCTGCAGTACTGCACCATGAGAGGATGTGACTGCCTGGGAGCAAGTTGCCCACATCTGATGCAACAGCTGAGAAAAAAAAAAAACAATTCTTTTAACATAAAAATTAGTCATCGCTGAGGTCAGGTTTTCAGAGGGCTGGTCTCTGCCCTCTGGAGCTTAACCTTTAGGTATGACTGATAGCATTGTGAATTCCATCAGTAAAAGAGCTGAGAGAGGGAGATGAGGACAAGGAGAAAGGGACACTGCTTAGGGACAGGGCCATTTGCTGAGGAAACAGACTGATGTGTCTTCTTTCATCCATGAGTGCATATATTCTGATTTTGTGTATTGAATTATCTAGACCACTGAGCAGGTAGAAGCAGAACAAAGATGAAGGAGATGAGGATGAGGGAAGAGAAAGAGGGCCGGGAGGCAGGGAACTGGGAGAAGAACAAAGCTACCTGGTGTATGGGAAGGCGTATATGCAGAATCCCAAAAGCTCTGCAGAAGAAATGGCATCGACAGGCTGGTAGGTGTGAGACACATGAGTAAGGAAGGTATAACAGCTCATAGGATCCCTCATCCCTGATCATCAGGCTTGTTCAGAAATTTACTTGTTTTGAAACATTTCATAACCCAGAATTCTGGGTTATGAAACCAGAACTCAGCCCAAATCTGGGAAAAAAATAATTGCTGGTTTCTATATGAAACTTGGAATCACTGAGAAGTCAGAGAAGGTCCATTCATTGGCATAGCCCTTTGCTGCTTTCTTGAAGTCTCTCCCTATCCTCTGCCTGGGGTTTCGTGCTGCCCTGCTCCAGTTCATACAGGAGAGCAGGAACCACACACTGCCATTTACCATCACGCTGGGAATCGCTGCCTTAACCCAAGGTCCCCCACCTGAGAAATCCCCTGTAGTGGCCACCACGAGTTGTGTGTCCTTTCGAAGCAACCTGAAACTTCACTGCTGACCCCAAAATAAGCCACACATGCAGAACTAGTACTGGTCCTTCTTTCTTGTGCCCTCTGTGACTGGTGGACAGTACCCGCTGCCCACGGGAGCCGTCCCTCAGCCTCTGGGATCCCCAGAGGGAGCAGATCGCGCCTGCCCAGCTCCTTCCTCAGGGGAAGGGGGGGTTAGTGCCTGGTTTCTGCGGCCCTGTGGCTCGGCCCTGGAGCCTGCCCGGCAGCCCCAGACCGGCTGTGTGAGCGGGCGGGCTGGGTGGAGGTGCGGAGCGAGAGCGCACCCACGGCCCCAGCATCCCCCGCCGGGTCCCTCTGCCCGGGGCCCCCCGGACCGCGCCCTCCCCGCATAGGCTCACACGGCGCCGCCAGGGGGCGCTGTGCCAGCGGTGAGGGCGTTGGCCCGCCAGGGGGCGCTGCCGCCGGCCTGGCGCGGGGGCGGTGCTGGCGGGCGGGATCTCCGCGGTGACGGCGCACGCGGAAGCGCTCGGCGGTGTCGGCGGGGCCGCCCCCGGGCGGGGCTGATGCCGGGCGAGGAGAGGTGATGGATATTGCCGTGTAGCGCCCGCGGGGGCGGTGCTCGCCCGGGCGGTCCGGCGGGTCCGATGGCGGGAGGCAGCGGCAGCGCGGGGGGCGGCAGGGGCGGCCGCCGGTGAGGAGGGACAGGACAGGACAGGCCGGGGGCGCCTCCGCGGCCGGGCGGGAGGCGGCGGAGGGGAGGTGGAGTGGGGTGGGTACCCTCGAGCTCACTGCCGGCCCCCGCGTGTCCCTCCGTTGCAGGGCTGCCCCCCGGCTGGACGGGCTGTTCCTGCGGCGGTTCCTGCGGCTGCTGGCCGTGCTCTTCCCCGGGTGGCCCTCCGCGAGCGCCCTCATGTTCCTGACGCTGCTCGGTGTCGCCTTGCTGGGTGAGCAGGGGTGGTGGGGAGGGGGCGCGGCATCCCACGGGTGCTCGCTGTGTTCCCCCGCTTGGCCTTGTCACCTCTGTCCTTCAATTTCTTCCTGTGCTTGCCTCCCTCCTCCAGAGCAGCTGGTTATTTACCAGGTCGGTGTCATCCCCAGCCAGTACTATGAGGTCCTAGGGAACAAGGATTTCTCCGGGTTCAAAACACTGACTGCCGTTGCCGTGACTCTGATCATAGTGAACTCCACGGTAAGACCAGAGGCTCAACATGTCTTGGGAGAGGAAGGGAAAGTTCCCCTTGGCTCCCATCATTGTCCTGGTCACAGGATCTAAGTCTGCCCATGCCCAGTTAGGTAGCTATGTGTGAGATGGATCACTAGTACAAACTGATAGTTTTTATTTCATTTTGGGAAATGCTTGTTCTTTGCACTTATCTCTCCTGTCTTTCTCTTTGCCCTCATTCCAGCTAAAAAGCTTCGACCAGTTTATCTGCAACATGATGTACGTGAACTGGAGGCAATCCCTCACTGAATACCTTCACAGCTGCTACTTCCAAGGCCAGGTCTACTACAACCTGCACGTGCTGCATGAGGACATCGATAATCCGTAGGCTGCCTGCGGCTTCTTTCACTATCTTGCTTGGCTTCTCCTGGGCTGCTGTGCACCTTTTCCTGGCTTCTCTGTGTCTCTGGGTAGGGGCTTGAGCCCTAGAAGCTTTTACTGTTTAGGTACAAATACTCTCTTCTGCTCTGGTGGTACCTGTTGCTGGGAGCTCCTGTGACTGCTGGTCATGATGGTTTTAGGGGTAGAACGTTTCAGTTGAGAGGAATATGGATATCAGTCAGAACAGGCATCTACTTCAAATATAAAACATGCTGTCTGCAAACTCAACCCTTGGCACTCAGTGTGATGTTGCAAAGCACCTGGCTGAAGTCAGAGGGTAGTGCCTTCCTTGCCTTCACACACCCAGAGCTTTAGGACAGTCCCTATTCTGTTTGAACTTCAACCACCAGAGTATGCAGCTGAACACAGTTCTGTTCAGCTGGGTTTTTAGTGGTTATGATAATCTGGGAATCATGTCCAGGAAGGGCTTTGTTTTGCACTGTATGAGGGCTGCATTTCCCTTTTCCTGTTCCTAGGAAGGAAATGTCAGGGCTGACTTGAAGTATGAGAGAAGGAGGAGCATTCAGTCCCTCCCTGCTTATCTCATCCCACCCCAACTGAGATCCCTTTCCAGTTTGCTTTGTGCACTCTCCTGCCTGCTGCAGAGCTGCTGATCTTCTTGGGCTGTGCAGTGAAGGCCGAACACCTCCCTTCCTCACAACTGCATGTGGACCTTGGTCTTCCAGCCTGTCCTTGCACACAGAGGGCACTGCTGTTGTAGTTACACAGTTTGAAGAGTTAAAAATCCTATGTTAGACATCATGTGAGAAGTTGCAGAATCACAGAAGATTCTGAGGTAGAAGGGACACACAAGGATCACTTAAGAGTCAACTCTTAAGTGAAGGGCTTATGCAGGAATCGAACCCATAGTATTAATAGCACCATGCTCTAATCAACTGAGCCAATCTCAGGGTAGAGGCTTTTCTCCCCCCTTCGGAATTTAAAGAAGTTATTATTAAATACTTGCTGAAAAACAAGAAATCAAGGGATAATGTTTTCCAAACAGGTGTTTTGAGAGTCCAAGCTTTACTCCCATGGAGGGGGCACCTCTGATCTAGTCACTGCACTGGTGCCATCTCCCGCATTGATGGCACCAGAGGAGACCGAGCCCAGGGTCCCGGGGAGAAATGGCTGTCTTTCAGGGACTTATAACTGTTGTTAATAGTGGTGACCTCAAGGAACTGAAGCAGCCTGTGTGCTTCTGCTGCCTGATGCTCCTGGCTGCCTGTCCTCACCGTTTTGTTGCACAGTGTGGTGGTCTGTGTGGCTGCTACAAGAAGGCATGCTCTGGATGTCCCAGATGTTTTTTGTCAATGGCTTTTCAGCCAGACCCATTCCCTGGCTGCTTCTGCTGTCCCAGTACTAGGAGATGACCTGAGTAAGAGCAACTCACTGCATGCAGGGGAAGCAGCCCTATGTGCTTGGCAGGAGCTGATCATCATCATGCTGAGGCACGTTCCAGCCTCTGCTGGGTTTACTCCCACCATCGTTGAATGTTCATTTCTGATAGTGTTTTGCAGTGGTAGTGGAGTTGCAAGGAGAGGTTAAAAATCCATGCACCAAGGCATGCAGTGCTTCCCAGGCAGTGTAGTACACTGGCCATAGCCAGAAGCTCCTGCAAGCCTATCTTTTTCCTTGGGGGTGGGGGGAAGTGGAGGACAGAGGCCCCTCACCCCATGATTATTCTGCTCAAGTTTATTTTTAACTAGGGAATGTGTTCACACTGTGCAGTGAAATGCAGGAGATAACTGGGTCACTCTGCTCTGCAGCAATAGAGCCAGCTCTCCTGACCTTAGCAGACTAAATGTGTGGGATTACTGTGGAGTATTTCTCATTACCACCTTGCTTCTGCTCCAACATCCAATCTTATTGTTTAGTTTCTTTTTGGTGCCACTGCAAAAATTCTCTTCATCTTGCAATTTCTTGATGAGAATTTTTTCTCTGCACCTTAGAGAGAATGAAATAAGAGGATAAAAGAGACCTCCTATTATGCAGTGCAAACCAAGCTGAGTGTTAGATGAATGGAGTTACCTGTCTCAAAGGAATGAAGATGGGTTCTAAGTGCCATATAAACACTTGCAGCACCTAGCAGGGCATTTGAATTGATGTTTATGTGTTTTCATTACATGTTGCTTAATAGCTCGTAAAAAGCAATAGCCTCCCAATGAGTCTATAGCACAACTTAAATTACAACTTTATGGGAACAATTACAGTCTGAGCAGAAGGAAAAAATTATGACTGTAAGGTGAGTCAGGGCGAGAGCTGCCCCAAACATTCATCCAGTGCTGTTCCAGGGCTGCAAAAGATTTGAGATAAAAGTCATTGTAGTTGTATCTGCATTGAAAATAACCAGGGGTCCAGCCTCACTCTTTATTCTGGTCTCCAACATCTACAGTCATGTTCTTTCCACTTGGGCATAGCACAGCAGGCTGAAGTCCTTGTCCGTGTACTCTGGACAGATGAGGTGCCGAGGGAATAAATACGCTGAAATTCTTCTAGTTGCCCCAGGTGCAACTCCTGCTCAGCAGTACGGTAGGTGAGACTTGAAGGTCTGTCACCCACGTACCTGCTGCCAATGAGGTGAGAATGCTTGGTGTACTGCTGCCTGCTCCTGTGAGCTAGGGCAAGTGGAAGCGCTGTCTTCCTTGCAGCAGAGGGACCATTTACTGTGGAACTGTGGCTTTGATGGAAGTGTTTGCAAGTGTGCAACAGCTGACAAAGGCCTGGCCTGTGCCGCAGCTGGTCCTGCTGGCTCTGATGCCTGAGATGCAGGACCAGTACTGAAGGTCTAGGGGAGAGTCGGCAGTGTCTTGTAGTTTGGGAGTTGTTCCAGGAGAGCAGTAAAGGACAAGGATGCAGAGACCTTTAGCACAGAGTTGAGTAATGTTGTTGAAAGTGAAACAAAGGATTAATATAAGGAACAGGATGAAAGTAACAGCAAGAGCTGTTCTTCCTGGGTGCCAGGGAGGCCCTTAGTTTGGTCCTGGTGGGCCATGGAAGTGGTCTCCTATGGGGCAGCAGGAGTCACAGCTGCAGGTCCCTCCCACATAGGGTTGTTCACCTTACCCTGTCCTAAGTTCACACAGGGAAACAGTCTGGCTTGTTCCCTTTTAGGAATTTAGTACTGGTTTTTGCATCTAGGCTTTAACAGTGTCCATGGCTCTTTGTGTTGAGCAGGGATCAGCGCATCAGCCAGGATGTGGAGAGGTTCTGCAGGCAGCTCAGCTCCATGGCCAGCAAGCTTGTCATCTCACCTTTCACGCTGGCCTACTACACATACCAGTGCTTTCACAGGTAAGGATGCATCCTGGCTGTGCTTTCATGCCTCTATCCTATGTTCTTTTTTGAAGCCTGGCATCCATGTTACAACTCCCTAGATAGATGTTTGTACACACAGGTGAGTGGTCTCTGCACTCCAGTGGGAATTCTGCCTTCGGGACATTGGGGTGTGCAGTATTGGCTTCCAAACCTCTGTGAAAGCTGAGAGAGGTCACAGCTGAGGTCTCTGGTTGCTTGAGCCCAGTGACGCAGGAATGTCCTTTTGCTTGGATTATTAGCTGACCTCTCTTTCTCCTTCTCTGTAGCACAGGCTGGCTAGGCCCAGTGAGCATCTTTGGGTATTTCGTCATTGGGACGATTGCAAACAAAGTATTGATGAGCCCAATTGTGTCTAAACTTGTGCAGCAGGAAAAACTGGAGGGCGATTTCAGGTGAGTCACAGCTGAGCAGTGTTTTCTCTGTTTCTTGGCAGCTCCTGTGAAAGCTACATTTTTGTCCCCATTCAGTGCTATGTATGCAGCTACTTCTCTTGTCTGTGACTTTTCCCCAACTCAAAGAAACCTACCTGTGCAGTTGTGCCCCAGCATCCATGTCCTGATGGACACTGCCCTCTGTCACGGCAGGCATTGCCCTTGGTTCAGTCTCCCAGCACAGTCTTCAGGCTGTTTGCCTGGTCATTGCTGGTGCCTCTGATAGGGGTGTGTTGAAGAAAGCTGCACATGGAGCTTCAGCGAGTGTAGATGCAAGTTCAGTGAATTGCATATACTGACAGAAATCAGGTTTCTGCTTCACCACTTAAATTCCTGAAACATCACAGTCTTTCCATATGCTCTGTAACTCACCTACTCCCCTTCCTTTGCAGGGTTGGCTGGGTGTGTGGCAGGGGCTTTGCAGCTTTCCCTGGTGCTCAGGGTATCCAAGGACAGCAGCAGAAGCTGATGTGGCACAGGGAGCCTAGACCGGGGCAGTTGGCTGTGATGATTCTGTATGGTGTAGATACCGGACTAGAAGTAAACGGGAGGCCCAAGGGCTAAGACATTGTGCACAGAGAGCAGGATACCAAACAAATGCACCATTGAGCTGGTCCAGAATGATGTCACCATGTGCTAAGCCTTGGTCTCTGGTGCCTTTTTGAGCCTGTTGAGTGTTTCTGTCAGGAACTGCCTCAGATCAGTGCTCTGACAAATGTAAGACGAGTTTCCTCTAGAGCAAGGGTTTTGGCTACATAATTCACTGAGCATTTGTGTACAATTATGTTTTTCTTGGTTGTCCAGGTTCAAGCACATGCAGATTCGTGTCAATGCAGAACCAGCTGCTTTCTACAGGTTAGTAGTGTTCATTTCCTTATATCCTCATAAGGATCATCCCAGTTCAGGGCATCTTTGCTGTATTCACATGTCCCACAGGAGCCCAAGTCCTGTTGCTGCAGCCAGAGCTTTCTGTCCCTTCCTTTCCACTGCAGCGTCTTACAGCCCTGACATGGTGTTCTTTGTATTCTGTGCATCATCTGCAGAAATAATCCACAAAAACTAGAGACAATTATTTTTCCTCTGCCTCCCTTCTAACATCCCCAGAGGCCAGATACAGATTTGGTGTTGGTTTAGAGACAATTGCTGATGTTTTGCCAGGTTCTTGCCTGGAAGATTGCTCTAAGTCTTATCGCATCTTTTTCCTCTGGGAACTTGTTACATGTTGCTAACATCCTGCTGTTACTAACCTGCATGTCTTCTGCGGGTGTGCTAGCTGCTGCCTGGCCGGCTTACTTCTGCTTGCTCCTGACTTGGTCAGTCTGTGCTCTGACCCTCCCTATGCTATACTGCTGCTTTGAATTTGCTCAGTACCATTTACCCCAGAGCTAAGCACACAACTGGGAGCCCAGCAGCACCTCCTTGTTTAGTGGTGCCCTGAAGTCTGCTGAGCTGCTGGTTTGTTCACAGAAATCTTGAGAACCCAGGAAAAGAGCCATGATTTTGCTGTAGCCTGTTTTGGGGTGCCAGGAGGTTGTTGATTCTCTCATGTCACGAGTCTGCCCTTGCCCGATGTGTTGCGAAATTGCACTTCTTCCAGGAATTTAAGCAAGCAGTGGCTGTCATCTCTCTGGTCTTCCCTGTCTTTGATCTATATTTGTCTCCTTCGCGCTGTAATGACTGGGCATTTCAAGTGTTGTGGTGCTTTCTCCAAAGTGGTTTGATTCAAAATCACTGCTTTCATAAAGATTTATATTGACAGGTATGAAACTGAATTAAATAACTGATATCAATCTTGGTTTGCATTGGTAAGTCTCAGTTATCTCTTTGTGGACTGGTTGATTCCTACTGGTTAATTAGAATTTTTTATAATTGAGAAGATACTCTAATTGAATACCCTTATTTAAGCTGCAGTAGTTTTCCTCACAGTTTTGAAATTTTTTATTCTATTACTAAGTAGAAAATGGAAAGTGAATTATACCAGAAAACAAAGTGTCTTACTTCAGTACAGCGTGTTAGTAAGAAAGGTTGACTTCGTGGCAAACTAGAATTAAATTGAATTGCACAAAACCAGGCATTTTCATGGTATTCATCTTAATTAAAAATAAAGGAATTTTTTAGAAGGTTACATTCTTAGAGTCCTGCAAGAGGAGGAGCATGAAGCGAGTGGCTGGTTTTGATTGCTCAACTTCTCTGTTAGACCTTGTCCTTTTGCACCTGCCTGACCATTGTTTTGGTAAAGGAAGGAACAAAAGCTGAGCACTGTCCCTTTTTTACTTTTTTTGTTTCTAAACCTTTGGCAAACTTGCTTTAAAAGTGAAGTGAGTGGAAGGAAAAGAGGAAACCAATTCAGCAATCTCTCTTCCTCTGCAACAGAAATAATAGCTCTGGTCCTTGGTGCCTTACTTGCCTTTAACTCCTTATGCCCAAGGTTTTGTCCTTTCCGAATACCTGGACAGCAAAGACTGCTGTCAGTAGTTCACTAGTTACCTGAACTGGGTTGTAGGACAAAAAAGCCAGACTGAATTCTAGCCAGATACATTTTTGAGAAAGAAAATGTATTTTTCTAAGAGCTGAGAATCTTTAGAAATGAGACTTTAAAAATCTTAATTTAGATGTTTTTGTGCAGCTTCTGGCCTTATCTAGTCAGGCCCTTCTTATGTATGGACTGTGATGGGAATGTGGGTATGTACTGGGCACAAGCCTGTCTTAGATGTCAGCGGCAATAGCTGCTGTGGCTATGTCTCTGGAGTGAGATGTGGAGCTCTCTGCATTTTGCCACCTGAGGGCAGCCCAGCCCTTGTGAAACAGCAGAAGGAGCTGCCACGCTTGCTGAAGGTGGTGGTTTAGAGCTGAGATGTCTCCTTGCTACTGGCTCAGCCTGGCCACAGCAGCATCACCACAAAATTGGGTGGTGGGTGACCCGATGGAGATAGCCCTGGAAAAGGGGGAGTTGTGGGCTGGAGTCACTCACAATGGGGGCTGCAGTGCTCAGGGCTTGTCTTTGACCCACTCCTGTGGAGTGGGAAATAGGAAGAGGTTAACTGGGGCTGCTGGCCACGTAGGCTGTGTGGGCTTATTATCACCTCCTGGACTCCCCCCTGTCCTCTCCTTTCTGGCTCCAGCTGTGTAGCAGTGCCATGCCACTCTTCCACCCAGGCTCTGCTTGGGAAATGTGTTTGACCTTGGGTGTGCATTGCTCCAGGCTGGGATCTTGCAGACAGTGCCCCTCCTCCTGTTTGCAATAGCAGCATCCACAGGCTCTGGGAGAGATTTGCAAGACTGCTTGTTTCAGCCAGTTTCTTGATGATGCTCTTCAGAAAGGTGCTCTTGGCTGTTCAGTTCCTGCTCAGTGAAGAGCTTGTTACTTAGAAGTGAAGGTGCCAGACTTGTTCCAAGCCTCAGTTTTAAAGCCAGTGGGTCCTGGGATGTCTGATGCAATCTTATTTTACAGGGCCGGGCGAGTGGAGCACATGCGCACGGACCGGAGGCTGCAGAGCCTGCTGCAGACCCAGAGAGAGCTGATAGGCAAGGAGCTGTGGCTATACAGTGAGTGGGGAGTTTGAGGGCTGAAGTGGGAGGTGTGTGGGTAGCTCCATTGTGGTGGCTCACAGGCTTGGGAACTCTACTGGTAGAGTGCTTGGGTGGGTGCTGTGTTTTCCTCTCCCACCTCTTGAAGGTGCATGAAAGCCCTGAGGATGAACAGAGGTGCCTTCTGCAGTGCTAAATGGGAATCCTATTGTGTAAAAGCCTCATAAAGAGGCAGAGCTGTGGAGAACCCAGGAGTCTGGCTTTCTGTGGGGCAGGTATTCAAAGGCCAGGAAAAGAGGGCAAGGCTTAAGCTTTGAGGAAGGAGAAGACGGTATATTTGGTTGGAAGCTGTGGAAACTTCTTTACTATAGAGCCTGTCCCTTAAGCATAGTTGTCCTCTGAAAATCTCCCTTCTCCCATTGTTAGTAAGTCCAGGTTTTGGCTTTAAATGACTTATACAGACAGCTCTTCCTCATCTCAGAAGCATAGTGAGCTTCTGAGCAATGTGTGGGAGGGAGAGTCCTGAACAGAGGTGTCTGCAGGAATTTGAGGTCTTAAGTCTTTCTGCCTGTTGTGTGCTCCAAGATACACTTCGTGGAAAACCGTCTCAATCCAGAGCTCCTTTTTTGCTATCCCTCCTGTTTACTGTGAGTCAGCCAGAACCCTGAAGCATAGAAACAAGCAGGCAAAGTGACTTTTGCCCCATGATTGTTCCTGAGCTATATGTCAGGATGATGTTTCTCTGTTCAGGAGTCTGCTCCAATGTGCACTTTGCTTGGCAAATGAATTTTCACCCTAGTGCTTGTGCTGCCCTGTGAAATGGGTTCTTCTGCTCTGGTGCACCATAAGGACTGAGACAAGAACATATGTCTTCCTCTGACTGGGCTCATGGGCCATGTTTGAGCCTGCTGGGACAGAGGTTCCTACTCTAACTCTTTATCTTCTCTCAATGTGTTTCTGCCCAGTTGGAATCAACACCTTTGACTATCTGGGTAGCATCCTGAGCTACGTGGTCATTGCCATTCCCATTTTTTCCGGGGTCTACGGTGACCTGAGTCCAACAGAGCTCAGTGCCCTCGTCAGTAAGGTGAGCTAAGGTTTATATCCCAGACTTCGTTGTGGATGGTGAGCAGACACTGAGGATGGAGGTTTCAAATGGGGCTGGTGGCCCTGGGGCTGAATAATCTTGCAGCCCTTGACGTTCAGGTTAGACTGTCCCTAGCCATGGTGTCATGGAAATGGGAGCTTGTAGCCAGCTGGTATATGATTAACTTGGGAGTGAGAGCTGTCAAGGTCATATCTACATAAGTGTTTCCTAGCTCAGACCTGTGTATGTAAAAAAATAGTGAGGTCAGAAAGTCTCTGGCTTTCAGCAGTGCTGGGGGATTGGGGTCTACTCAGTGCTGCAGGTCTGCCTGTGGTGACCACAGCCATCAGTGAGGCTGAGCTGGCTTGCATTTGCCTTCCTGACCTGACTCGTTACCAGATACTCAGAACTGGCTTCTGATAGAGAATGCAGAGCTAAAAATAGTTAAGTGAACACTGCACACTGAGACACCTTGCTCTGATCCATATATGGTGCTGGTGGCACGGATCTGCTTGACTTAGGGCAAGTGTGCTGGACCCTGGGCTGACCAGCAGGCACTCTGCAAACACCACCCCTGGGTAGCAGGGGGACATGTGTCCACCTGGAAAAAACTGCTGCACTAAGCAGGGAAGCCCAGTTCCCTTCAAATGTGGTCATCTTCTCCTTTGCTCCCACCGCCCTGGGTGACTTCACAACCTCTCATCGATCTTGCAAAGTCAGCTGACGTGGCCAAACGTATGGACTCCTTGGCTGCCTCCTTGCAGTCATGAAGTAAGGGACAGCACCCCACCTCATCACTGACCCTTACTCTGGCATGTGATTTCTCTCCAGAATGCCTTTGTTTCCATCTACCTCATTGGCTGCTTCAGCCAGCTCATAGATCTCTCCAGCACTGTGACTGATGTAGCTGGCTACACACACAGGTGAGCTTCCCTGTCAGCACATCTCTGGGAGAAAGGGAAGTGCAGGACAAGACTCTGCCCACGTCTGTGCTAAAAAAATAAGAAAAAATTGCTTGTGTGCAAACATGGGCACATTTGTATATTGTGAGGAGGCTGCTGGAGTTGTCCATGGCATTCATGTTTTTCTAGGATTGGTGAACTGCAGGAGACCTTGCTGAGCCTTGGCAGGAAAAAAAATGGTAACTACTCAGAAGCCAAAACCAGCTGGGATTTGGATGGGTGAGTATCCTCTCAGCAACTGGCTGTCTTGCAGCTTACGTGCCGTGGGGTGGAGCTGGCCCTTGGTATCACAGTCTGTTGCACGCAGTTGGTTGTAGCAGGCAGTGCTCACTAATTTGTTGTTCCTGGGGTGTGTGGGGTAAGGCTGCTGTCACAGAGACACAGGAGGTCTAAGATGCCTGATCTTTGACAACCTCAGCGTGGTCACTTACTCCCAGATCTCTCCTCCTTTGTCTTGGTGGTGGCCCAGCAGCCATTTTGGGGAGGACCCAGTGCCAAGGGACACAGCTTTCCTTCTGGACCAAGTGACACTTTCGGTGCCGTCCTCTGGCAAGCTGCTCATCAAGGACTTGAGCCTCAGGATCTCACAAGGAAACAGTGTGATGATTGTGGGAAACACTGGTACAGGGAAGACATCTCTCCTGAGGGTCCTCGGAGGACTCTGGGAGAGCACGCGGGGTAAGGACTGCTACATGCTGCAGCCTTCTCTTTCTCAACCAAGGCTACCCTGAGTTTGGAAGGTGGTCTTGTGAGGCCAATGCCACCTTGTGATGGTGAATGTGTCACTGATCCACCGATTGGAGCCACCTGTCTATCACATTCTATGGCTCTCATTGCTTTGCCCTGTGTTGCAAACACACTTTTGTGGGGATTTGTTGGCTACTTCATGGGACAGGACTACACAGGGAGCAATGGGGAGTTGCTGTCTGGTACTGCAGGCTTGATGTGAGTGTGTCCCTGTGCAGGGAGCATCAAGATGCTGACCTGCTTTGGCCCCCGGGGAGTGGTGTTCCTACCACAGCGGCCCTTCTTCACCGATGGAAGCCTGCGTGAGCAGGTGAGCCCAGGGACTGTCTCTACTCTGGCCTCAGCTCTGCTCCCAGCTGTGGTCATGCCCTGTGAACCTATATGGTGCAGACAGGCCTGCAAGAGGGAGGATGCCTGTAGCTGTTCTTTCTCTTGTGCCTGAGTTCATGCCACCCCCCTTGCATCTCTGAAGGACTGTGTCCAGCTCCCTCGACATGGTTTATTTTGCTCTGTTAAACAGGTGATCTATCCCCTGAAGGAGATCTATCCGGTTTCAGGTATGTGGAAATTCATTAGAGCAATTAACCAACCCTGTGATGTCAGCTCACTGTCCTATACCCAGTGTAGCTTCTCCCCTGCCATGGCCCATCAGGAACACTCATCTGTTTTGCTTTTGTTGCTCTGGTTTTCCCTACAAGATTTACCTTAGTGTATGTTAAGGCCAGCTCTGTGTACCCTCCCTTCTGGGAGAGAACATACTCACTTGATAAGAACTTACTGTCTTAGTACAATAGGAACAAGCTGGCCATGCTCTACCTGCTGTGCTAGATGTGATACATGTTGCTGTTGGGATATATCTGATCTGTCTGGCACAGTCTGACTTTAGGCAAGCCACGTTTGCCTTCATCTAATTTTCCATCTACCTCCATCTTTCATTGTTTCTCTTTTTCAAATGATATTCCATGACTTTGCATTCTGTTGAGGTCAGAATATACGGATCCTTTTTTCTCCCCTGCCCTCTTCCCAAGTCAGACCACATGTGGCCTTCTATAGCTTGGAGATGTCCAGCAGTTTTATCTGCTGCGTTCAAACACTTGAGAGTCACAGTCTTGCAGAGAGTAACTACAGCCATCAGCTACTGTTGAAGCTGTTCAGCAGTTTCATAGAGGTCCATGGCAGATGCACAGCCCTTCTACTCAGGTTCCATAGATGCTGACTGTAGCAGCTCAAGTGCATGTTCTGCTCCACAGCTGATTCACCCTGAGGTTTTTCTCATCCCACATAGCATCCTTTTCCCAGCTGTTTCCTGAGCCCTGTTCCCCTGACTCCACCACCCGCACTGTGCAGTCTCAGCTGTAAGAGTAAAACTGGTAGGCAGGGCCTTGGCAATTGAAGACTGGATCCTTGTGTTCTGACTGTCCATCTGTGGTCATGGACTGACCCAAATGTCAGGTGTATCTGTGGAGCCCAGCTACCTACTGGCGTGCTGCTCCCAGGCATGGTTAACATTTTTAAGGAAGGATCAGTCTTCGAGTCTATCTGTGCCAAAGCTCAGGACCTGATATAATTAAGGGGTCAGGTCAACTACACTGAGTATCAGGAGATCCTTCCCTTCTGCCCCACCATATCCTCTGGGCAGCTGTGGCATCAGCACACATTGCCCTTGCTTATGCTGTGTGGCTTTCTCCCCAGGATCTGCAGATGATGAAAGAATTGTGCGATTCCTGGAGCTGGCTGGGCTGGTGAGTCACCAGCAGTGCTGCTGCCTTCTTTCCTGATGCTGCCAGTGAGGGGAAAAAGGGAGGATTTTTTTGTGGCAGCACAGCATGACTGTGTGTTGGACTTCTGTGGGGACATTGTCCGTAGCTGGGGCAGGACTGTCTATGGGACAGGAAGAGGAGGGATATGGAGCAACTTCGGCTCAAGGGGGGAAAGCGAGACTAGCAGGAAAGGAGTGGTTGTGCTCAGAGCCATGGGCTGACAGGGTTGGCAACTGTGTTCACAAGTCTGCTGTGCTCTCTGCAGACTGATTTGCTGGCAAGGGCTGGAGGACTGGATGAGCAGGTGGACTGGAACTGGTAAGGGAACTCACTATCTGCATGAATTTGGCTGATTTCTTTGAGTGGGGAACACTTTTAAGCAGCATGAGGTAGGCCACAAGGGATATAGGGACAGTTGATTGTTGGTGTCTGTTATCAGAAGCCATATGATTTTCAGCAAACAAGTTCTATTTCTTGTGTGAGGTATTGAATCTTGACCTTGCTGCAGGTATGACATCCTATCTCCAGGGGAGATGCAGAGACTCTCATTTGCACGGCTCTTCTACCTCCAGCCAAAATATGCAGGTGAGTGACTATGAAAAACAAGGGGGAGGGGGAAGGCAGGGCCTCTGGTGTAAAGAGAAGCTGGTACAGAGAAACTTACAAAATCCCTTGTTTGCTAGGAGCGTGCTTCGCCTTGGCCATTATTTTAGCAGCATAGCATGCGGAGGATTCAGTTGTGAAAACATTTCATTGTTTGTGTGGAGGGTGGTAAATCAAGAAGCTGTATATAAGACATAGTCTTCTTAGGGAATTAGTGATTAATGTTCTTCGTCCAGGTCCAGTGGCACCTGTTCAATGGCATGCTCACTAGTTGCTATGTAAAGAAGTGTTTATGCTGGGGAGTGTGGTGGCAGCTGCCATATCTGAAGCTCACAAACATCTGTAGGGTTGTGGAAGCAATATGGGAAACTTAGCCGTGACATGGCAAAGAAAGACAAGAACCAGTGGAGAAATGGTCCTGAGAGATCACAGAAGCATCTGTGATTAGCTGATGGGGCCAATTCCTTAGTCTCTGCTGGCTGTTGGAGGACTTGCCATGAGGGCCAGGGTGGATGTGGGTGAAGAGAGCCAGTGTCAGTAGCAGGCAGCCACAGGTAAGTAACTCTCTTTCCCTTGAAGCCTGCGGAACAGCTCAGTGCTGTCTGGGCAAAAGGAACCTGAGGATTGCAAACTAAAAGCTGTAGAGACAATGTAAAACAAATTGAATTTTTCTTCCCCAGATTTGTAGTATTTACCCTTAACAGTCAGGAAGGTGCTACAGGCCATTCTGGGAGCTCCATGTGCGGTGTGCTGGAAGGGTGCACTGGCTGCTGCTCAGCTTGCCTTGAGAAGGCAAGCCACGTGGCTTGCCTTTAGAAGGCCATGTCTTGGCTTTCTCACTGGGGGTGAGGCAGTGGCTGGCAGCTGTTGAGGGAGAGGAATGAGGGGAACAGTGCAGTTTGGATGGATTCAAGGACTTGAGGGGAAGGACAGCTTTCACAGTTGACTGACACCAGCTGTGCTAGAGAAATACCAGAGACCTTAGGCTTTTCCTCCTTGCCTTCTGCAGATGCTCTTGGTGAACTCCAGTTAATAAGTGAAATGTTCTTGGCAGTTGTTGCTCTTTTGCCTAGGGGAGATGTCTGACTGGGAGAAGATTTGTGGGGCTTACGACTTCTCTTTCAGTGCTAGATGAAGCCACCAGTGCCTTGACAGAAGAGGTGGAGCATGAACTGTATCGTCTGTGCCTTCAGCTGGGCATGACACTGATCAGCGTGGGACACAGACCCAGCCTGGAAAAGGTGAGACAGGGAGACAGCATTCCATGCCTCCCTGGTGGTGGCAAGACAGAGGAGGTAGAGAGGGTCTCTGGCAAGCAGAGGGGAGTGATTAAGGCTGGCGTACGTCACTGTGGGAGGACATGCCCTTGTAGAGATGTCCCTCAACATTGTGTTACTGAATTACAGTTCCACAGCTGGATTTTGAAACTTCACGGGGAGGGAAGATGGGAGCTCACTCGATGCGAGAAGATGAAGCGGTTCTCTGCTGGGGAAGGACTCTGAAAAACATGCCCTTGCCTGGCCAGACACAGAACCTGCACATCTGGGAGAGCTCTCAATAGTAGACATGGAGATACCAAGCCAGCAGCTGTCAAGATATGATTCAAACAGTGGAAGACCAATTCTGGATTTTGCTGATGGACACAGAGCATGTCAGAACTCACGGTGTGGGGTTCTGTCAGGAGCAGACAGCTATGCCATCCTTCTCCTGGCCTCCTTCTGCCTCCCTGACTCTCATATGGGAAAGGAGTGAGCTGCTAGACTGCCCAAAGAGAAGATGCTGCCTCATGGGCCTTGTAGAAACAATGGCCAGAGGAACTTCCACTTTGTCCAGGATGCAGTGGTGCGAGGCTAGGAGGCAGCCTCCTTTTCTGCCCTCCGTGCCTTTCTGGGAGCTCTGTCTTTCATGCACAGCTCTGCAGAACAGATTTCTGTACCTTGTGGCTCTGTTGAGGGTTATGTTCCTCAGAAGGAGCCACTGTAAGCCTCAGAAGCCCTACTGTAAAGGGAGGAGCTTGCTAGCACAGAGAAGGGGTGTGTCTCTGCTTCCCTTATGACACATGGCTACAGGTAAAAGGAGCATTTTTGCATTAAAATATGGGGCCTGTTTTAAAACTGTTTTTATGGAGAAGAGTAAATATTTGTTAACTAGACTGCTGGATGTTTTCTTTCTGGGGTTTTGCTTTGGAGGAGATGCTTGTATGGTCCTGGGCTAGACTGGCTGAAGAGCAGAGCAGGGGTAGGAGTAATATACCTATCCAGCACTGGCAATCCTGCCCTGCTGCTATCTCCACAGCTACTGCAAAGCACAAGGAACCCTAAGGAGGGCTTTTGGCCCTCCCTAGGGTAGGAATCACAGCTTGTCTCCCTTTACTGTTCTTTCTATGATGAGTCATGTTCTCTCACTTGCCTCACATATGTGGGTGGAGACAGATTTTCAGGATCTCTGTTGTGAAGAGGTCACTCTGAGACTGCAGTGGAGGTGTGGTCTCTGAGCACTTACTGGCCACCACTTGCTTAGTGGCAATTCTGGATGTTTCCCTAGTTTTGCAGCGAAGGCGGAGGAGGTGGCTGCTGGCAGAGCCAAGCTAGTAGCCCTTCTGCCCCTCCACCAGGTGCTTGCGTCCCTCTATGATCTGCTGCACGACTTCATGGTCATCCAGTGTGGTTAGGTCCCCAAGCTCACTGGCCTTGTCCTCCACAATTTTCCGTAGCACCCGACGCATAATCTTACCCGAGCGTGTCTTGGGCAGCCGGTGTGTGACCTGTGATGGGGAGGAGCAGAGATAAGGCTGAGGGAAAGGGGTTGGCTAAGCTGCCAGGGTGCTGGAGCAGTCTGCGTGTGTTACCTGAACATAATCTGGAGCTGCATACTTAGCAATCTTCTTGGAGATGAGCTCCTGTAGCTCAGCAGCAAGAGTCTCCTGTGTGTAGCCACTGTCCTTCTTCAGCACAACAAACACATAGGCTCCTGGCAGAAAGACCTAAGGTTACTGAGCGCTGTGCACACCATGCTCCTGAGGGCCTGCCTGGACTTAGTGGCAGGAGAGAACCTCTTTGCTGGTAGCCTCTGGGGATGCCCTGTAGCCAAAGCTGTGAGTGTTTTTGACCATGGTGCTGCTGCTGTCACTTTATGCAAAGCCTAAGGTTGTGAAGGTTGTGATGGCTATGCTGAGATCCCTGCTAACATGCTGTGTGGTATGGACACAGCATTGCTATCAGTGTCACTTCCCACTAAAGTCCCATAGCTCCAGGCAAGATGTTTCAGGGGCAGGAAATCAAGCATCTTACCTTCTCCCTTGATCTCATGTGGGTAGCCGATGACAGCAGACTCTGCCACTGCCACATGATGATTCTGGAAGAGAACAGGACTGGGGTTTGGCTCAGTGCTCTCAGCAGGCTGGCTGCCACCAGGGAGCTGCCCTGACCTGACTTGGCTGCTGTAGCCCACCATAATGCAGAGAGATCACGAAGGGCCTCAGGTGGCCTCTGCCCTTTTTCCTTCTTGCCTCAGTAGGACTGCAAACACAAGTCTTTTCACCCTGCCCCTGATTGCTTTAGGCTTGAACCTTGTAGACCCTGTTCTGTGCCTACAGGTTGCTTCATCAGGTCCCACAATCTTCACTGCCCCAAAGATGCTTCTTAACATGTCTGGCTGCTGCTTTGGGATTTACCCACTTAGAGCATCAGCCTTACCAGGCTTTGTCTCTCCCTTGCTGCAGAGAGCCAGAATGAGAGAGGAAGGGGTGGGAAGCTGTTCCCACAGGCAGGCTGTGGGTCCAACACTGTTCCCTGCTGCTATAGCAGCAGCATATTTCTGTCCAGGGATTTTAGAAACACCTCCTTGAGCACTACTAGTGTGCCTTTGCTGTTTCCTTGGATGGCTTTACCTCCCACCCACACCTCTTACCACAACGTCCTCCACCTCTGCAGTGCCCAGCCGGTGTCCACTGATGTTAATGATGTCATCCAGCCGTCCTGTTAGCTGGTAGTAGCCCTTTTTGGTACGATATGCACCGTCCCCAGTGAAGAAAAAACCTGCCAGAACCATGCCATGGTCACTTGTTGCAGTGAGCATGTGAGCTGTTCAACAGCTGGGCTCTCACCTTGCCCTGTTTTCCTCTCTGTTGGCACCAGGGCTCATGTACTCTGTGCCTTCCTCAACTGCTCAGGGTGAAAGTGCCTACCTTCCTTGTTAATCTTCTGCCTCTTTTGGTGCCTGATCTATCATCAGGCTCCTTCCCTCATTCTGCAGTGTGCTGGCTAATGCCCAGCCTGCCTCATCACCTCGTGCTGGGAACACTTTGCTCCAGTGCAGGTGCCTGTGGTCTTGCTGCTTCCCCTCTTAGCTTCATATCAAGACACACAGACTCTGGGGCTTGTCCAGTGCCTTGGAGTGAGTGATAGAAGCTGACAGGATTTGCAAGAGATATACTAAGAGGTCTGTGCTCAAGGGGATTGGGGGCAGAAAGACAAATCCACTACCTTAAAATGATGTGTGATCCAATGGGGAAGGTTGGTGAGAAAGACCCATTCCCAGGGCAGTGCTGTGGTATCAGGCCTGGGGAGATGAAGGGCCTCAACACTGAGGAGGGTCTATGGAAGAACAAAGCAGCCATAGCAGCTCTCCTGAGTCCCACCTCCGTTCAGAAAGCCAGCAGGCACAGACACAATCATACTCAACCGAACATATCTTCAGTGTCCTGCCACCTATTTTCCTTACCTGGATAAGGAGTCAGATAGGTTTCCAGAAATCTCTTGTGGTCATTGTAAATGGTTCGTGCCATACCCGGCCAGGCTTGTGAGATGCAAAGGGCTCCAGAGATGTTGTTTTCTAGAAGGACATTTCCCTGTAAAATAGTTACTTTTTAGTAACCATGGCTGAGGGTACTTGGGATGTTTAGTTATTGCCTGTTTTAACTAACAACTCTGTGATGGAAATGTCAGGGAAGGCAGTGAGGAGGGTCCATTGCTCCCACTTGAACATGTCAGGCTTAGTCTCTGCCAGCACTAAACTTCATACCATGGTGGGATGCAGGACCCCTCCAGGGAACTGGATGTTCTTGCCCAGGTACCTCACCTTGGAAAAATGTGCCAGGGAGTCCAAGCGCAGCCTGTCTTGTCAGGACAGTGCAAACTAGAAAACAGTTTAATTTCTGCACTAGTTGGAAGGACAGCTTCACTGTTTGTCCCTTTCCAGTAAAGAAGGTTGCTGTCCAGCAGAGGTGAGCAGGAAAGACATGCTTACAGCTCTCCGCTCCCATCAGAAAGTACATTCTGCAAATGTCTGGGGGAAAGTGGGCTGAGCCAGTGTCTGGACTGCAGGTTATAAATGTACCTTGTCATCTAAGAGGGCAGGGCTGATCCCAAAAAAGGGTCTCATGGCCATGCCTGGAAGGATTTCTGCTCCAGCATTAGAAGGACGGGGTGAGATACAGATGCCTCCTGTTTCTGAAGAAAAAGAAACCGTAATGCTCATCAAAGTTGGGAACAAGAGGAAAGCCAAGTAGCACTGCTTGGCTAGCAGCCTTTGCCCTGGCCCTGCTGCACATGGCACAGGCGGTGGCGGGGTTTGCCAGAGAGCTGGGGAAGGCTCTTTGCAGATGGATGATTGTGCTCATTTAGTTCAGCAGGGACCTGCTGAGATCGGCCATCAACCCCCCTCCCTCTGTTTGTCTAGGTTAGCTTTAAAGGCCATTTCTTTCTGTCATGTTTAAGTGCTCCTTGGCCCTTTCAGAGTATCCCTGGACTCATACCAGAGTGTCAGTAACAACCATTATCACTTGGCCAGCAAAGCAGCAGGTCACTCCTAAAGCCTGGGACAGCAGAAACTGGAACAAGGAGTCATATGCATCTCACCGGTTTGCCACCATGTGTCCACTACTGGGCATCGTGTCTCGCCAACCACACGGAAGTACCATTCCCACGCCTCCTTGTTGATGGGTTCCCCCACTGCACGGGGAAAGACAAGGGGGAAGAGCAGAAAAATCAGGTTAATGACACAGCTTCCCATGATCTGCTTGTGGACCCACCCCCAAATAGTGTAGTGTCCTGACTTTGGGATCTCATGTTGCTGCTGTTCTTGGCATTTGTGTGCAGAGGCAGAACCTGATGCCCAAGGATTTGCTGCTCCAGCCCATGCTGCTGCAGTTACCTGAGCCAAGCACTTTGAGGGAAGAGCGGTCATACTTCTTCACCCATTCGTCACCGTATCTCAGGAGCAGGCGGATGGCAGAGGGCGCCCCATAGAACTGGTTAATTCTTAACCTCTCTACTGTTTCCCAGTAGCGGCCTGGAATGGAAACAGGGCCAGTGAGCATCTACACAGGTCCTCCCAGCCCAACACCAAGATAGAGATAGAAAAGGTGAGAGCAAAGGCTCTCTAGCAGTGCCAGGACCCTCAGCCAAGTTAATCCCATGATGGGAAGGACTGAAGCTGTTCAGGAGCAGCAGCAGACCCTTTTCCTCCACATCACATAGCTCTGCTACTCTCTGTGCTGCAGGGAGGGGCAGGGTGTAATAGCTCCACCCGTGGAGAAGCAGCAGTGGCTTCCTAAAGCAGAGGAAAATACTGGGCACAGCCTGCAGCGGGCTCCTGAGGCAGCAAAGCCATTGCTGCGTGTGTTCTGGCATCAGACTGCCTGCAGGTGTTGCAGGGTGCTGTGGAATATCCCAGCTCCTCTGAGACACCTCACTCACCGGGGTTAGGATGAACAGGAGTGCTCTCAAAAAGGACAGTGGTGCCACCATTGCAGAGGGGGCCGTAGACCACATAGGTATGCCCCGTGATCCAGCCAATGTCTGCCACACAGCCAAAGATGTCCCTGTCCTGGTAGTCGAACACATACTGAACAAGAGAAGAGAGGCAGTGAGGGGTAATGCCAGGGCCTGCCTTCCTGGCAAGGGGGACAACAGGGAGCAGTGTACCCTCTCTCAGCCCTAACATTACTGCATCCTTCTGTCTTCCAACCACCTCTGCAGGGATACTGTCTTCCTTCAGAGTTTTTGAAAACATCAGAAAAAAAAATAAAATTAGGGTGCTTTATGAAGTTGCAGGAGACACATAAGTAATAAAAAAAAAAAAAAAAAACCACCAGCCAAATTTGCACTTTTCCAAAGGAGAAAGCTACAGCCTTTCCTTCCTTTTGCTGATATCTAGACGGGGCTGATGCAAGTATCCTGCAGCATCAAAACAGAATCTTCTGGCTAAGGATTGTCCCTCTGTACTTACATGCCTACATGGAAGGAGAGGAGTTGTAGTCAAGAGCAAAGTGGTAGAGGACTCCATGAACCTCTCCTAGGCACTTTTGGGCTCCTGGACAGTAAACACTCAGGAAACCCTGAGCTCATCAAGGAGCCCAGCATAGGAGCACTGAGGCAGCAAGCAGAGGGACCATGTGATACTTTGGCCCAGAGCAACCCTACCTTGCCCACAAGAATTGGAACCTCTCCTCCTCAGCTGGATGAGTGCTGTCCTTTGCGTGCAGGCAGGTGGAAAGCAGAACAAGCTCTTCTTCCCACTGCCCCATTTATGCCTCTGGAGACCCTTGGCTGCAAGGCTGAAATATGAAGGAAGGATGCCTGCCCTGTGCAGGGCAGAACTGAGCGCTGTCAGATGGGCAGCAACACATCCAGTTTCCTCAAGCGCTCTCCTTCATTTAATATAGGACAGTGAAAGAAAGAAGAAAGCTAAGAAGGTAGCTCAGAGGAATATGTGTTTGGGAGACCCTGTCACAGAGCACCACTTATAGGCAGATGTGCTCTACTGGACTGATGGCCCAAGAGGGCTTCTCTGAGACTTTGCACTGGCTCAAGGTGGGTTCATAATGCAACAAGGAGCATGTCTATTCCCTGCACTGCCTATGAACTTCTGGCTCATGAGCACTGTGTGGCTGGGATCCATTACCTTGTGTGTGAGAGCCGCAAACAGCAAGTAACCAGCTTGGGAATGAACCAAGCCCTTGGGTTTGCCAGTACTGCCTGATGTATAGAGAAGAAACAACATGTCTTCACTATCCATGACAGCAGGTTCACAGCATGCATCCTCTTTCATCATCTCCTGCAGGAAAGAGCACAGCACTTCTCTCAGGGTCTCACAGCCTCCCCTGCGTTGCTTGTGCAACCATGTTGCTTGTGTACCTCCCCTGTGTTGCTCCCCACACCTTCTTGTACACCTCTCACCTAAGTCTCCTTCCCCTCTGAGCACCTGTGTCACCCTGCTCTCCCCAAACATCATTCCTTGTCTCTGCACCTCCCCTTCCCTTGCTCAGCAGCCTGAACTCCCGTTCACCTTGCGGAGCTGGCAAACACTTTCCTCAATCAGAGCAGACGTGCTGAGTAAGAGGCAGCTAATTTTACACTGCTGCTGCTCTGACAGCACAGCTTCTTCCAGGAAGCCTTTCCAGGACTAATTGCTTGCAGATGTGATGAGCAGAGGCAGAGAGACTACTGTGTAGCTCCAGGGAGCCAGCAGAAACGCACAGCAGGGGCTCACCTGTTCAGAAATAATGCTTCATGCTGGATAATGGACACAAGAGCAACCTCACTGCCTGCTTCCTTGGACACAAGCTGCTAGCAGCACTCACAGAGAATGCTGGATCTGTCAGTAGAGCAGTGTGTGCAGAGCAGTGCAGTGGCAGTCCAAGGCTGAGTTCACAAAGTAGCAGCCCATGTCTGGTATGTTTCTAGCCCTCAGTCCACCTTGCTATGAGCCCTGACTTGCACTGCCTGCTCCTGATAGCACAGGGCTGGTAGTGTGGGAAGAGATACCAGTTGCCCATCCTGATGGCTCCTGGGACTGTCCTGAACTCACATGCAGCTCTGGTTGCCACTGCTGCTGTGGGACAATATTCGCAAATTGTGTTAATGCCAGTGAAACTGTCATGGCCAGCCAAGACCCTCTGTCCACCCACTGTCCCTATTCCCGGGACACTTTGCCCGGGGGAAGTGGCAGTAGCACCAGGCAGGCCTCACCTCCTCCAGTGGCACATCTAGGGCTGTTATGGGAACCTTGCTGGTGGTCCTCATGGAAACCAGAACCCGTTTCACGCCAGGGCACTGCTTCACAGCCTGGTCCACTGTCTTCTTTAGCTCAATAACCTTGCCGCCTCTCAGACCCTGGTTCACTGTAATCACCGTCTCTGACTGCGCTGCAGAAGACAGAAGAGTCATATAAGCAGCTCTGCTCTTCTCTATCAGTCACACAGCAGTTTGGCTCTACCATAACACTGCATCTCTGTCTCTCAGCCCCTGTTACTCATGTCCTTCATTTAGCAAAACTAGCAGATTGACATCTTGATTTTCCACTAATTCCTGCCTGCATCTCCTCACAGGTATCCTAGCCCTTCAGTCCCATGGATGAAAGAGAAAACCAGTTCATCCCATGGGCTGGAAGGTACTTAGTGAGCTCATGCTATTTCCTGGGTTGCTCCATGGCTATACATGGTATCAGGATACCTCTAGATAGCCCAGGGAGTTTTACTCAGAAAACCTTTGCCATCCACACAATCCTGAGCCCCCCAGCTGCTTGAATTGATGAGCTCAGTGCTGCCCCCCAAGGGAAACACATTACTCTTACCCACTGGCTCTTACCATCCCGGATCCTGTCTGCGAGGGACTCTGCACTGAACCCAGCGAACACCACAGCATGCACAGCCCCGATGCGGGCACAGGCCAGCATGCTAGCCACTGCCAGTGGGCACGGGGGCATGTAGATTGTCACCCTGTCGCCCCGTTTCACCCCTTGCCGTTTCAAGGTGTTTCCCAGGCGGCACGTCAGCTCCAGCAGTTCCCTGCCCAAAGAAGCAATGATATAGTAAGAGACTTTCTTGCAAATTTAACCCGATTGCTTAAAATTGGAGACCTCAGACTTATACACAGCTTACATCCCTACACATCACTCTGGAAGTCCATGGGAGAGCTGTAAAATTCAGTGGGAAGGAAAGGAGAAGACAGACTCTAACATGGGTTTTTATTTGTGGAAAATAAATAAAGCAGAATGGTTTCTGTACAGCAATGGCCACTGGCAATTCCTCTGGCTCAGCAAGCACACAATCAGCAAACAGCTGACTTCCACCATGACAGCCTGCTCATTTCTTACCAACCTGTACAACTGGCTTGACACACTACCCTGCATAGCTGGAGGCTACATGTGAGATGTTAGATATCTTCCCCCATGAAAACAGGGTCCTGTGCTTTGCTAAAGCTGAAAAGGTCAAGTCCTCCAGAGCTTGTGCCCACTATCAAGAGCAAAAGCTGTAGGAAAGCAGTGAGCAAAAGATGCCTCTCTGAAGAAGCGTCCCTCTCAAAAACCACAGCTTGGATGTCAGTGACTCATTTTATGGAAGGGCTCTCCCTGCAGGGAGATTGGCAGGGGTGGATGGTCATATTTGTCGTGTGAGGTCCGGAGCCACAAAGGACAGAGGGACTGGTTTTGTGTGCAGGGGGATTTAAGTGAATTCTGCAGCAGAAACTCAGAGAGCAGGCAAATGAATCTGGAAGGTGGAAACACCAAACCAACCCAGAAGGACTGGACAGGCAGTCCTCCAGAGAGCTAAATCTAGCAGCACTGCTGACGTGCAGATGAGAATGGGATTTCTCAACACACATGCAGCTATGAATCTGGTCTCTCCTGCAGACCATTTACCTGCAAGTTTAGACCACAGCAACCTGGCTGGCAGGACACAAGTGTGTCTTTCCAGTGTGTTTTAGCTACAAGCATTGCAATGCTGCCCCAAGGATCTTACATCTGCCTCCCCACCTGAGTAGGGACTCCTCAGGGCCCAGAGGATTTAATCAGGAGGTAGGCTCAATTTTCAGATCAGCATAAGCAAGCCAACATTCTGTTGATCTATCTATGTGAAGGGATGCTGCATTCCCTCACATGACAGACCTCAGCAGATCAGCCCTGTAGATATTCATGCATGCTTCAATATGTCTCGTATGCTGAGAGGTAGTTACTGACCTGTATGTCACCCGTACTTCCTCTCCCGGTTCATCCTTCTCCCAGATTAAGGCCACTTTGTCTGGGGCTGCATGGACATGACGGTCCAGGCAATTCACTGGAATAGAAAACCCAGTCTCATCAACAGAGAAACCCTCAGTACATCTTACCTCTCACCTCTCACAAAGCCAGCACCAGCAGTCACATTTTCAGGTCAGTCAGGGCTGCATGTGGGTCTTCTCAGCAACCTTGTGCAACCTTTGTGGATATGAACCAGCAGATCACAAGCACCAGCCCAACCTCATTACATTCCTCATCACTTCAATACCTACCAACCCCCACTATCAGTTTCCCCCTTAACTGCAACCTTATGCAATCCACAGCAGAAACTGCCTAAAGCTCCTTTGGAGGTCACATCCACAATGTCCTCAGAGAGCCCAGCAAACATTAACTCAGCCATCACTCCACCCAGCACTGCCTTGCAGCTACCTCTGGGGTGGACTAGGGCAGTTTTTTAGTGGCAGTGCTCCTAAATAACAAATGTAGGACAAAACGAATCTCTGCACAGGAAAGCTATAAGGTGCACTTGTCCAAGATGGAAGAGAGCCAGGGCAAAGGCAGAGCTCACAGCCCCTGGCTTTCCAGGGACATCGTAAGCTGAGGCTTTGGCTGTAGTTCTTCCAAGAAAAGTTTTCTACATTGCTGGCAGTTGCAGTTTCCTCAGAAGCCTTGTTCACTCTGTGATTTCCTTAAACCTGCTACTGGAGCCATGGGATGATGCAGCAGCCCCAGTTTGCATACCAAAATGCTTTTTTCTCCTGACCATTTGTAGTTTTCCAGGAGAGAAAGAAACATACATGAAAGGGGGAACAATAAGATCTCAAATCATACAGGATGACTCCTGCTCTCCTTTCAAAATGGACTCCAAGACCTAATTTTCTGAGAGGTTTGTCTCTTATTTTGAACACTGGGACCAACAGCACTGTGAGCAGGACAAAGTGTCACCAGCCCCTGGTAGCTCCCCTAAGGCAGTAGCCCCAACCCACAGAAGGGCCTCCCATGACAGTGGAGACTTCCAGTATGGCTCATTGCTCCTATATTTTGCTTTCTGCAGATACATCCTGCCTTTGCTGGGCAGGGATGGCCTGGTGCAACCCTGCCTGCTGAATGCACAGGGTTTGGTGCTGTTGCCTGTTGCCAGAATGGAGCCACTGCCCTCATGTGGGATCCACAGAGGCTGAGGAAGAGCAGCCTGGCTCCCAGCGCACCCCAATCCCCCTGCAGCCCCTCCAGAGAGACACAGCTGCTACCTTGGGACAAGCTGCAACCTTACACTGCAGCCACTGCAGGACCAACCAGACCTTTTAGGAATCCCCCTCTCTCCAACCCTTTAACTGTATGCTCATTCGATATGCTCCCAGGACTGAAGCCCCACACATAGAATTATCTGCAGGCACTTGGTGGGATCCCATGTCTGCCTTCCTCCTTACCTGTCACGTTCAGCTGCCCACCCAGGAACCAGGAGACCCTGCCCTGGTGCAGATCGCAGTCCTGGACGGAGTGGAAGGGGGTGATCCAGGTGAGCCGGCTCCTTCCTAGTGCTCCCCAGAAGGCATCCCCTTGCTCCACTGAAACCTTGTACAAGTCTTGGTGGTCCTTGGGTCTGGAGAAGGTGATGGCTTCAGGCATGTAGGCAGTGAGGGGCCCATGGCTCCAAGCTCGGGCAGCCACCAACCCAAATGGGCATCTGGGAGCTTGAGAAAGAGCTTTGGAGCAACAAGTCCTGGCCAGCAGCCTGGCCATCACTGCAGGGTACCTGCCTCTCACCAAGGAGATGGGTGCCTGAAGCCCTTGCAGCTGCTCAGGACACCTGGCCAGGCAAAACCCAGGCCCCTGTGCAATCTGTCGTCCTGGGCTAACTAGACACAAAGAAGCCCTCCAGCACAGGGAGCCTTTCTCCCCTGCCTTGTTCCTCTCCTCCTCTCTTCCAGAGCACTATGGGAAAAAAGAAATTCAATCT
The DNA here is from genome assembly GCA_038380795.1 of Pyrocephalus nanus. Taxonomy (NCBI): domain Eukaryota; kingdom Metazoa; phylum Chordata; class Aves; order Passeriformes; family Tyrannidae; genus Pyrocephalus; species Pyrocephalus nanus. The sequence goes on along the minus strand of CM076265.1, from coordinate 39,895,973 downwards.
CTTTGAGGGAGGGGAAAGGGGTGGGCTGTAGAAATATTTGACTGAAAATAACCTCCATGCTAATTTGAGTCCTGACAGCCGCTCTTGAACAAGAGCCAGGTTCAGCTTGTGCCTGGGCTCCCCTCAGGGGTCAAGGTGCCTGGGCCAGGCTCTAACAGCCTGCTGCTGCTCCTGCTCTCCCAAGGCTGCTCTGCATCCCCAGACTCCTCTGCTTCATCCCCGCTCACCACCCTCACATCTCCCTCTCCTCATCCCCATCCCCTGACTCCCCACACCTCCCCCGCTGCAGCCCCCCAGTCCTCTGCTGGCCACAAAGGCAGCTTGGGGCAGGTCATCTGTAAAAGTTAGGTCTCTCTTCATGCTAGTTGTGAGTGACAGGACCTTCCCAGAATTAAGACCCATTTACTGCAGAGAACTAGGCTGTGTTATCTGGGATGGGCTGTCAGCTGCAGGGTGGGGATATTGTACCCCATCCCTTCCCACTGGGCTGATATCAGAGCTGTCCTCTCTGCCAAGCTGGGCTGTGCTCTCTGCCTCCTCTCAAACACTACAGACCAGCTGTACCACCAGGTGGACTGGGAGCACCCAATGAGGCCATGGTGGAGCAGCGGGTGGTGGTTTGGCATGAAACACTGCAGCCCATCTCCTCACGCTGAAACCTCCCACCACCCACTGTAGCATAGCAATGCTTCTTTCCTGCCTCCAAACAGCTTTTTTTCTGCTTTCCTTTCCTTCAGACTTTACACAGGTAGGGTTTTTTTAAGGCAGAGTTTGGAGGCTTCCTTAATTTCATTGACCAGATTCACCTCCCTTCCTAGGGGTCACAAGAGAGGGGCAGAAAAAGGCTCTCCCTGCAAGCAGAGGTATTCTCAGTCAGGCACACTGATGGGATGATCAACAGCAGACATGAATGGTTAGTAGATCTCCTCTTTGCTCTTCATAGTGCGATACCACTCATGACCTGTGGAGCTGATATGTTTGGTGAACAGGTTGGACACTAGTGCAGGGGACAGGAACTATCTGCCATCAGGTACACTCATCCCACACTATACACTTGGTTTGTATCAGAGCTACCCCGAGGCCAGTGGGTACCTACAAGGGTTCTGTCCCCCTGGGGAAAGGCAGTCCTGTGGCCTTACAGTCCCTCCACAAAGTCAAGCCCAACCAGCCTCATCATTCCACAAGTCTCTTGTTTACTATATATGCCTTCTTTGCTTCCACATTTTTCCCCTCCCTATAAGACATCAGGTTTTTCCATCTGACCATCCCCAGATGCCCTTAGCAAGGCAGGCAAGTATCAACTCCTGATCTGATAACTCAGAATAGGCGCCCACTGCTCTCAAATCAGAGCTCACCTTGCTGGAAATCCTGTAAGCGCCCTTCCCTCCCAACCAGTTCCCCTGCACTTGCAGCATCTGGCGGCTGCCTTGGCTCCTCAGGCCAGCTGGGCCCTGCAGCCTGCTCATGGCACAGGGCTGAGCCTGCCCAAAGGTCTGTCTGACTCTAACACCAGGGCACATGTGATATCGGGTGACCCAAAGCACCAGGGCTGTCCTGGATGCTGAAGTGACTTGTTCTCTGACCAGCTGTACGCTGTAACTTCTGCTCTGAGTACAAGTACACCCCTTTCAACTTTGTCTTTCACTGCAAAGGGAGAGCAGCACCCAAGCCCTGTATTCTCCATGCCTGGGAGGGGAGGAAGGTGCAGACCTTTTTCTGTGCTGCTTTGGATCTCCCATCCCTCTCTGGCTATAGCCTGACATCCAACCCCCTCTCAGCTTTGGCTGAACTCACCCTCCTTGAACACTGGTGACCAGACTCATACACAGTATTCCCGTTTAGTTTTATTCTTGTTCATATCTTTACAGAAAATGGCACATAAATCACAGATGCTGGATGACTAGAAGTTATTACAGCTCCATATCTCAAACACCTCAATACTGAATTCTTTTCTCACTGTATATACATTATTTACACCCCATGGGCTATCATCTAACACGTCAAACAACCAGGGGACAAAGACGAACAGGGGTTGGATGAGCGGGCTGAACATTTGACAGAACTGTGGGGAAAGGGTGCTCACAGCTGAAAGCAGGACAGAAAGGGGCACCTGGAAGTCACTGTCCTACAGCTTTTGGAGGGGGAATAGTGCCTTACTGGGATAGAAGGGTGATGGTACCATGGAGTGGGTTTGGCTGTGTGAGTCTGAATGAGCTTATATGGCATGTATGTACACGTTACAGGGTGTATCAGAGTGATGTGCATGGCTGTCATTCCCTTTAACACTCAGAGTGTCAGCTGGACAAATTTAAATCAATAAATACATTAGGTGGATGTTGTTGTCTCACCTGCAATAATGTATTCAGTAAATAATTTGACCATCTGGCCTCTCTGCAAGGGTGCAGGGCTTTGGCATTTGGGGCAGAATCAGACCCAATTGTTCAGCACTGCAGGAGTCAGCAACATGGGCTAGGGTCACCTCGAGTTGCCAGGTGGGACCAGGGTGTTGTGCCTGTGGGCTAAACCTGCCTCTCCTTGCCAAACAGGGGTAAAATATAACCGCCCTAAAGTTGCAGCCCCTTCCCAGCAGACTCCAGTGCTGGGCAGGGAGAGATGGGCAGAAGGTGCAAACTACCCTGCATGGATAGTCATCATTTCATGCAAACACTGCCATGGGCTTGTCCTGCTGTGGCCTGGGCCAGAGGCAGAGGTGACGGCCAGGAGAAGGTGGTGGGTCTGCCTGGGGCATGGTGGAATAGGGCACAATGGGAAGGGACCTAGGCAGCAGTGGGGAGAGAAGTGCACCAAGGAGGGGCATGGCAGCAGGGGACAGGCTTGCTTCAGGACAGCAGATGGGTTTTGGGGCTGCAGCAGCAGGAAAAAGCCCCAGAGGCAGTCATGAGGCTGAAGGGACCAGAGCCTTGGTGTCCTCCTGGGTGGCAATGATGATGTGTGTCCCCCAAAAGGAAGGGGTGGAGGGTAAGGAGGGCCTGGTGGGGCAGAGGAGTGAGGGGCAGGGGTATGCTCAAGGGGAGCAGGCAATGGGCACCCCTGCCAGGCAGCCCCAAACACAGAGACCAGGGCCCTCTTCCCTGGCAGGGGTGACCAGGGAGGCCTGACAGTCTGAGTAGGAACATGGTCCCCAGAGGACACAGTGTCTGTCGGGGCTGGCTTCCACCGCCTCTCTTCGCCCTAGATCAGCTTCTCCTCCTTCTGCGATGAGTTCAGCTTCTCCGTCTGTCTCTCATCCTCTGCTACTGCCACCTCCTCCCCTGTCTCCGGCTTCCTGCCTGGGGCTGGGGTGTCCCCAGCAATGGTCCCCAGGACTTTGGTGCTGTGCTCCTGAGCTTTGGCCCTGAGGGCGGCAATGCTGTTTTCTCTCAGTTCCTCCTGGGAAATGGTGGTTTTGGGATCCGGACCCCTCTCTTCCTTGTCACCTTTGTCAAGCTTGGGCAGGGCCTGGCGCTCCACCTCTGTCTTCCTCCCCGCCTCAGCCGCTGCCTCCAGAGACTTTTTGTGCATCCCTAAAAAGAATTGTTGGTATTCGGGTTTAGAAAAGCGCCTGGGCATGGGAAAGCCATCTTGAACTGAAAACAGCAAAGATAAAGAGAGGCCAGAATTAAGGAAAAGCAGAAACCCTCGCTTCATATAGCAGTCACGGGGAGCCACTTGCTCCAGCCCCCGTGCGAGGGCAGCCTAGGCAAGGCAGCTGCCTGCTGGGGTAGCCTGGCATCTGTGGCCTCGGGGCTGCCCCCAAAGGTCTATAATTACTCTCCTCTTTATTTCTGTTAGTGAACTTAAAGCTAACCTGTCCCTGCATGGGAATGAGGGTGTCAGACAGCACCACAGTTGCCTGAGATTCACTGAGGCTGGGGAGGGAGATCCCTATTGCCTATTTCTGTATCAACCCACTCCACACAACCACCTCTCTGCCTCTCTCAGTTTCACAAAGACAGAAGGACGGGACAGCCCGTCCTTAAGATGCCAGACAGTAGTTTGGGGGCAGAACCAGCCTAGGAGGTCAGAAAGAGGGAAGCAAAGAGCAGGAATGTGGTAGGGTAGCTGCTACCTCCAGGTCTGCACAGAAAACCAAGTGAAACCAGACAGAAATGGAGCTCCCCCAGGTGTCAAGAGCAGGAGGAGGCAGCAGAGTGTTCCCTCTGGGACCTGGGGCAAGGACAGTGCATTTGGAGGTCCTGACATCCCACACAGCATCACAGGGTTGGAGGAGTGAGACTGGGATGACCTCCTGCCCTGGATAAGGGTTAGAGCCTTTGCTCCAGGGCTGAGCATGAAGGATGCTTTAGCCATGGGAATTGAAGGCTAACATTAGCCTGAGCATGGGGGCAAATTCCTGTCCCCACCAGATTCTGCAGGTCAGGGTCCCAGGTCCTGCAGGAATTTGGGATGAACAGTCAAATCCTATTGACTAGGGTCACTGGGGGACAGGGGGCATTCAATGAGGCAGGACAGGGAGAGCCTCACCTTGCTGCCTTTCACCCATTTTCAACATGACTTTGATTTCTTCCTTGCTTCCCCCTCTTTGTCTCTACCCACTCATCATCACCCATGAAGGCAGCTGCTCTCTTACCCAGTAGCCAAGGGGCGCAGGACTCCATGATGCCATCCTTGGCAGACTTGAGAATGGACTCAGGCAGTGGGATGGAGTGACGCACCATGGCACCGTAGAGCCCGTACTCAGCCATCACACTGCTCCTGCCCCAGCATTTCTCCCTCTTCCGCCATTTGGCCCGGCGGTTCTGGAACCAAACCTGGAGCAAGCAACAAGAAGGGACATGGGGTTTCTTTCAGGGAGAAGGCATGTCAGTCCCTTTCCCACATGGGAACACACATGTTTGTGCAGCAGGATGAAGGCAGATGTGTGGATGCTCATCCTGAAGGCACTACAACCTCTTTTCCTATGCAGTAGACACCAGGTATCTCTCCCTCCCTCCCTTGCAGAGGCGGCAAGGGCCAAGTGTGAAAGCAGGTCCCACCCCTCTCCGCAGGATGTAATTAATTTGCCATTGCAGCGTCTTTTTCTAGTGGCTTTTGGCTCTTGTGCCTAGGATTTTCTTTTATTATTTACTGGGTGTCTGAGCAGCAGCACAGGGCTGCAGGCAGCGGTGCCTGCAGGGAGGGCTTGGATGGGGGCGGATGATGAGGAGAAGCAGGAGAAGGGGGAAGCTGATCTGTGCGCTTTGCCCTGAATTCCCAGTTTGAAAAGCCCCTCATCTTCTCAGAAAATTGGCAGAATAATCTCTGAGCTGTGACCTGGGGGCCAGCGAGCAGAGAGGCGGGCGGCAATGGAGGGGAGGGGGTGATCCTCGCAGAAATCTATTAGTGCTCTCTCTCTGATTTCCATTCCTCTTGTCTCCTTCGCCCTCCTCCCTCCCCAGCTCCCCTCCCTTCCCGCCGAGCAGAGGCATCAGCTTTAGATGAAAAATTGCTCGAGGTCTATTCAGAAGGAGGCAAAGGAAGAGTCAGCCCCAGGGGCAGCCCAGGCCTGATTGAAAAATAAGTTAATTTCAGTTTGAATCGATGGGCCTCAGGCACTGAAATATCACGGGAAATTAAAGCAGCTGGTCCCCAGGGAACCACGCCATTGACCTGCGCTAATTAATGCCATGGAGTTACCAGGCCCCTCTCCGAGAGGCAGCCCCTCCCTCCCCGCGGACACCCCAAACACCTCCTCATTTAACTAATTAGACTCACAGAAAATTGGGTGTTAATTTGTTTAGGATTTTTTTTTCGTTTCTATTTTTTTCCCTCCCTTTCCCAGAAAGTACATGGCAGAATGGAAATGAATGGCAGGGTCTCGCTGGCAGATGGATGCTCGGGGTCACTCCGCAATCTTCTCCGACTTGATTGCTTGATTAGGTCGTTAGCACATTAAAAAAAAAAATTGCTTGCCGTCTGGCGCTGGCCTGATGAGTGGGATGAGGCGGGAATCGCCTGGGTAATTTATCTTTTTATACTGCAAAGAATTTGATTTCAATCTGCAGATATATGGAGGTGCCTTTGACACCTGTTTAACATTACAGAGCTGACAGCTTAACCCTCTCTTGTCCCCGCTGTTTGTTTCCTTGAGGGAGCCCAAGCTGCAGAGGGGGGCACTGGCTGTCTGTCCCAGTCCCCCAGCTCTGCCGTGGGGACAGTAAGACTGATGCCAAGGAATGATGTCCTGCTCTCAGCTGGTAAGCTCACCTCTTCTACCTGCACAGAGAACTGCTGAGCACTGCAGCCCTATGGTGGGGACAGAGCTGCAGGGTAGGGAAGGTGGTTTGCTAACACTGGTGACAGCCAGCCTTGGCCATTCCTGGGAGCCCAGCCAACCTGCTCCTGCAGAGAGCTGGGTGGGGTGGTGGTCCCAGCGGCTGTGATCCCAGTTTCTCCCAGCAGAAGACACTCTGCGTGTCAGAGGGGATTTTACAGCCGGGCTGCTTCACCACACATCACCTCCTCTGCATGATAAACAGTCTGATTTACACTTTCATACTGCCGATAGGTAACCTCTGGACCATGGATGGCTGCAAATCCTCCAGTGCCTGAGCAAAGACCCTTGGGAATGAACAGCCTCCTCTCTTTGCCTGCTCCTCCCTGCCTATGTGAAACACGGGTTTGCTTAGCCCTGCAGTCAGCAGGTTATTGGCAGGGTCTTTTGCTCCGGGCATTCCTCCCACTCCCAGAGCCCAGAGTGAAGAGCTGGAGTGGAATGGCTCACTCCCACTCCAACATCAGCCCAAAATTCCTTGGTTCTTTCTAACCCACCAGACCCAGGCAGTGGGACAGCCACTCCCCTACAATTCCATGCTGTGAGGGAGCAGCTTAACCCACCTGGAACGGGAGAGGGATCTTGCCTGTTCTGCCCTGGATAAACCAGTATAGTTAGCTCCATCACAGCAGAGGTCCTCTCTGGTTTCAGAGAGAAATTCTTGCACAGTCTAGTGCCTGTAAATCTGTCTTGGTTTGCAGCTGCAGTGACACCCTTCCACACACCCAGAGTGGCTTGCAGGGCTCCCTTCTGTACAGCTGTTTTTGTCACCAGCTGACACACTTATCTCAGCCCACAAACAGATTTTTCCACCAAGTGGGCAACTTTTTAAAGTCTCCTCAGTCTTATTTTAGCAGATGCCTATTCACTGATGCTTTTACTACCTTTCCCTTTCTCCTCCCTCCTGCCTTGATGCCCCAAACACCTTCCACCACTCCTCTTCCCTTCTCCCTGGCCAGGTCTCAACCTGCCCACTGCTACTAAGCCAGATGCCCTGAAGCATCCCCTTTTCCATGGCAGTGTTACACAGATACTGGAGGCAGCAGAAGCTTTGCCAGCTGGCAGCCCAATTTTGACTAGAGATGGTAGAAAATTTTCAATCAAAAAATGCTGATTCAATCACACAGAAAAAACTGCGTCCAGCCAGTGGAAGTGTAATCAAAATTATCTATGGCTTTCTTATGAATGCTGTATTTTAATCTCAGATGCATAAGACATGCAAAATCTATGCTTTGAAGCCAAATGGGAATATTAAAATTACATCAACATCTCAGTAAGATTATTCTGAGATTTCTGAAACCAGTTTTTGTTATTTGATGGGAATTTCCTCTTAGTTTTGACTAGGAAAAATTAAAGTTTGAAATCCCAGAATGTCTATCGGAACAGAAATCGGAAAGACCGACCATCTTACTTTAATACCAGGAGCCATATCTTCATCTCATGCATGAAGTTGAGTGAAACCAGTGGTGCTCTTTACGGAATATTGCTGGGATCAGATCCCAGCCTAGCATCTCTGCCACAAGCTGATCCCAAGGAACATGGAGAAAAAACCTCCAGCATGGCACTGGCAGCTCCCATGCCATTTCAGATCAACAGAATTGTTCCCTGTGGCCCATTTTTACAATTTTATCCTTATTCGGATGGCTCCATCAGTGGGACTTTCTTCTCAGAGATCTCACTGCTTTCCTCAAATTTCTTGATGTGTTACCAGAATTTTCCCATGCCTTGATTCTGAGCTGAATTATGCACTGGTTTTAGTAATTCAGAGGTATTTTCAGCTGTGTTGATACATCACCCACAACTTCCAAATATGCAGTTATTTATTATTGGCACCTCACTTCTCCTGGAGCAGGTTTCACCCTTACATTTACTCATGGTTTTGGTATTCTTTGGCCGCTTACTTTACTTTTGCTTTACTTCTTCTAGCCCTGTAAAATTGGATCTGCTACAAGTGATGTTTAGGTTTATCCACGTTTCCTTTTGCCCCTTCCCATTCTGTGAACTGGCTCAGCTTTGTGAAATGCTTTATTGACATGGTTGTGCACCTTCCTTCTCCCTTGCTTTCGTGTGGTTCTCTGTTGCACAGTTCAGGGTATGGTAAAAAGACTGTGCTTCCATACCTCATGGGCAGTGGTGAAACCCCCTGACTAATTTTAGACTGAAGTACATCAGACGTGCTATCACAATCTGATGTGGAGAGGTATCTTTTGGATCAATGTGCTATATTTTAAGAAGTTTTACAGCTCTTTATTTTCACACAATCACCATCTGGGAAACCCAGGAAGCTTGTTCCAGGAAACTTTTCCTCCAAAAATGGACAACAGAGTAAAGCGGACGGGTTTGTCTTGCAGTATTGCAAAGCTTTCTAAATGGGAATGTTTCTAACTTTAATCATCATCTAATTCTCACCTCCAGTGCCCTCTGCCCAAAGCAATAAAAGTTGAGACACTCTGTGCTTGACCAAAGGGCTTCAAGTATTTTGGAGCTGGAGTTTTGGAGTCAAGACTGGCAAGGACAACCTTGCCAGTTTCCTCCTCTGAATCACAAATGACGACTGACACTTCTTCAGATTATTGATGATGCAGAAGAGCAAATTGTAGGAGGAGGAATCTCTCATTTTGCAAAGGGACGTGAGACTCAATGTGTCCTTGTTATCCACATTCATTATATTTGTTAGTTTGTTTACCTAATCAGTGCCTGAAACACTGTCTGCTAAAGAGAGAAATCTCTCCGCGGTTGGCCATGACACAGGAATCTGAATTAGCAAAGGGGTATTTTAAATCATCTATGGTGTTTTGGTGTATTGTTTCTGTATTGTTTCAACCTAAAATTTTCCACTGGTTACACTCATTTTCTTGGCTGCTACTTTCCAAGCTAGTATACACAGACAGGAGAATTTGTATTGGAATTTTTGTCTTCCTAATATAAAAAAATGTTATTTTCCCTGTGCAAGCATGCTTCATCTATTAAAGGAAAATTCCAGGCTAGATGACGGTGAATTTTTGCTTCACCAAATCGTTCATACTGCCTTAGGAATAGCATTTCAACAGGGGTCTTTCAAAGAATGAGCACAAGCCAGTCCCAGCCCAAAGCAGCGCAAGCTGAATGTCCACTAGATGGCCACAAACAGATGAACGTCCGCACCTGCAGACACACTGACAGACACACAGACACTCCAGCACACGCCTTTGCCAGACTGCGTGAAACAGCTGCACACAGCTGTTAGCAAACCAGCATCTAAAGCAAAGGACAAAATACCAAGACCCCCAACAGCAACGCTGAGACCATCTCCTCTGCCCGTGGACTGACAGGCATATCTTTGCATACCTGCCACTTCTCCACTTGAAGCCCTTTGGTGGATCCAGCTGCAGACCAGACAACATCTCCAGTTCACCTCCACATTCAGGGCCCTGCTGTCACCTCAGCACTCATTTTCTCCTGACAACCACACCTCTCCCTTTCTACCTCCTCTGACCCAACAATGAGAGTAGTCAAAATAAAAACCTCATCTGAAAAAAACAGAACCATCCTCACCCTCATATTGGACAGAGCCTGTGGCCCCAGCTGAGTTCAATCTGAAGATGTGAGCACTGCAAGGAACGGCCTCATATCTTCCTTGGAGCATGTCCCCATTCGTACCCATGAGCAATGGGGCTGTAAAATGAACTGCCATGAAGTCTGACTGTGCCCCGGAGCTTCCCTGAATCCCTTTCTTTTAGCAATCACCACAGAAAGCTTTCTGGCTGCTGGTGGAGACTGCACTATTTGAGTAAGCCTGGAAACAGTTTACTGCTGTCTTTTCAAATGTAATGTCAAAATTATTGGCACTGTTTATGGTGACATCACTTTCTATGGCTGGTGTAAAGTGGTCATGAAGTTAAATGAGAGCAGTAAAGGTTGCACATGGGCTGCATGGCTGATCACAGGACTCATCATCCCTCCTCTTACTAAACACTGGGAAAGAGCTTTCTGAGCTCACATTAGAAAGAGCAATTCCTGCACACAGTGTGACAATAGCCCTTCTTGATAGTAGCTGGAGTTGTGTCCAACCCACTTGGCTAACAAGTCCAAGCAGACATACAAGATGAGCTGTGAGACAGCACTCATCCCTCTTAAGCAAAGATATGATGGTTCACTGAAGCTTGGATCTCCTCTGAGCTAAAATAGTAATAAGGGCACGCATGGAATACAGGCTTAATATGGCATCCAGCAAAACAGTACACATTATTACCATGCCACCAATCCTGCAGACTAGGCCTGCCCTCTGAATCCTGCTCTTAAAAGCACTACATGGGCCAAGTATTGCTACTCATTGCAATTTATGTGACTTATGCAACCAAAGCTGGAAAATCCTGCTCGACTAGGACACATATCTTAAACTGTGTTCCTACAGCAAATCTGACACTTTCACCTAGCCTTGCCACCTTATGTAGTGCCATGTTTTTTCACTTCTTACTAATAACCTTCAAAAGGTGAAGAACTTCATTTGCTGCAGGGCTCCCATCTTCCCCACAGAAAATAAAGTGTGCACACGATGTGCATGGTACAGTGAAATCAGTGGTTCAGCACACACTCAATCTGTGCATCACATCTGCACATAAAATGCATCTCTGAGACACTGACTTCACCATGGCCACACCGTGATTCCAGCTGACCAGTAGTTTAGCTAGTGCTACAGCTCTGTAGAGGCTACCATATGCTGGGACATGGCAGATGAACACCCAAATTACTCTTTTCCTAACGTGGTGATTGAAAAACAGGAAAAACATCAGGGTCGTAGGTGCGTGATAGTCACAGGAAAGCTGACAAGAGCACACTCATCATCCTAGTCTACACAAACCCAGGGAGGCATTTGTCATCGTCACAAAGGGTGATGGTGAACATCCATCCTTCGGGTGATCACAATGCCTGACTCCATTAACCAAGCTGCTATCCTGCCTCTGTTATTTCATTTTGCCTTCTTTTCCTCCACTAACACTGCTCTGCAGGTCCTTTAGCACAGAGGAAACCTTAGTATAGATCTTCATGAACATCCATATGCAATGCACACTCTGACCATGTAGGGACGCACAATAATTACCGTTTTCTTGTTGGAGCAAGGTGAGCTAGGACAGTCAGAAGACAAATGTCACATCCTCTTCATAATGCCTTTCAATGGGCACTAAAATCAGACCATGGGATGCCAGCATGCCTCTGAGGCTGTGGAGCAATGCCTGTGCTCTGGGACTGCCCCCTGCATGCCCACAGCAGCTCCATGGTGCCCTTTCCTTTACCAGTATACACCAAGCAAAGGACAAAAGTGCTCTCTGGCCTTCTCCAGAAAAAAAGCATAGGCACCAGAGGCTGTGCACCAGCAAGAGAAGGTGTCTGCAGTACTCCCTGGCACCTGCTGTTTTCCAAGCCAAGGCCCTGTGGGCATGGGGGCAGTTCACAAGATCCCCCGAGGGGTACAGTGCACGCTCACTGATGCACTGTACTCTTGGGGCCCTGAAGCATCAGCTGGAAGATATCTACACAAACATGTGATGTTTTCTAAAATGCTGTAAGATGTAATCAGTTCCCATGCAACAGTTTGGACTGAGCGCCAACAGGAGAAAGTTGCGGCCCTTTACAATCTTCCCTTAGGAAGGTACATGGTAAAGATTATGTTTGTAATTCCTTGCCTCATGCAGTAAGACATATCTAATCACCCAAACTCAGAAAATCCTTCATGGACCTCTTAAATCTGAGGAAGGAGGAGGACCACCAGAGCCAAAGAGCAGTGCAGAACAGTGGTCTGGCCCCTGACCACCACTCAAGAGGTAGGACTGGCAGTTATCTTCAGGGTGGCCCTTCAGTGCTTTATTCCTATCACATGTCTGCTCCTGGCTCTACGTGTTCCTCATCTCTGTGTACCCCTAAACTTCTGTGGGTAATTCACAGCTCCAGGGGTTTTCACATGACATCTTACAGATGCAGAAGATTGATGCTCCAGGCACTGGCTGGTGCTGTGCCATTGACTCTTGCAGACAACACCATCAGCTCAGACTAGAGCACAGTACAGCTAACAGTGTGACCTACAGAGCTGCCAACAGACTGTGGGTGCTGCTTGCACCAGGACGGCACATCTGAGCTCACAGTACATTTCCAGATATCCCCCATGCTTAGTCCACCCAAGCTAAGATCTCCCAGGCTGGGACTCTCCCTCAGTTGTCACTTACACACTGAAGCCTTGATCTCGGTCACAGTCATCATATAAGCTCAAGAAGTTGACTCAGTCAACAAAGAAATAGTGGGTTCCTATAGTGACAGTCATGAGACATTCTGAGTTGGAAAGAGGACAATGAAGTCAAAGATACAAAGAGACCCAGATATCAGAAACACCAATGGACATAAAGCCAGTTATCTTGCAGTGGACATCACTGGCACATCTAGCACTTTTGTTGTAAGATATTGTAGCAACAGCCTGTTATCCAACTCCATTCCTCTTTTCTGCTCCACAGAAGGAACTGCCAGCCTCATGCATGTACACATCAGGGTCAGCAATATATCTTTTGAGGACTAGACTTCTCTACACTGCCTGGGCAAAACCTGGCTCACAGAACACCCAAAGAAGGCCAATAAAAAGGCAGAGGAGGTTTGTGCTGCCAGAGAAAAATAAGAACTTGTTGAGATCTATAGGGTAAAAGGAAACAGAGAAAAATAGATCCACTGAGAAATAAAGGGGAGAGTAAATTAACTGAGTGTCTAAAATGCCCATGTTATTGAACTATTAGAAAAACCTCTATTCAAAGTCAGGAAAGGAGGAAAACTTCATCATAAAGGGTCATTAAAGGAAAAAACAAAGATAGTCATCAGCTGGAGGACAGGCATCCTAAGACTGGAGGGGAATTAACTATTCAACTTACTGGGCTGACCATTATTTTTTAAAAAGCCAGTTGTGAAAAACTGCAGTGGTATCAGAAGAGAGAAAAGAAAGTTCATCATTAAATGAAGGAGTGAATAGAAGTGTTCCCAGCACAGGGATTTGGGGCAGCATTTCCAGAAGAGTATAAGTGACTGAGGAACTGCAATGCCTATGCAAATGCCGAGAAGTGTTACCCTTAAACAGCTTTTGTTAAGAAAATGGGGGATGGATGCGGGGAAGAGTTGTCACAGCCTGGCATCAAACCTGCAGAGCCATTCCTAATTCTCCTGGACATGACAGGGAATGCCTTTGCTAAGGCACTCCGCAGAAATGGGCTATGGCATATTCTGTTGTCCATTTGTCTTTCCTCTCTCAGGGAACTCAACACTTGAAAGTGCCTGACCCTTGCTGATGGTGTCTCCAAATCAGGGAGAGAACAAGCGAAGTCACTGCAAAGAGTGCTGTTTCCCTCCCAGTACTGTGGAGAAGCACACCAAGTTCACAGTTCCTTATGCTGGGACAGCCATAAACATCTTGCAAGGAACAGAGCAGAAGTCAAGGACATGCAAATGTGGGTTTATTTGTTTTTCTGTCCCGTTTAGGAAATCGATCAGTGGTTAAAGCAACTCAGGGACTGAACACATAACTCTGTATCTCCACGTCCTCATTAAACACATCTTTTGAACTCACCTACAGCCCCAACTGTAACAAAGTAAATTCCACATCTTAGGCAGGTATTTTTCATGGTCGAGCAACAAACAGAGAGTCCCCACTTCCTGACCCTCCATTTTCCTTCCTTTCTCCTGCCACATTTTCTTTCTCTGTCCAAAGGCATGCAGTGTAAGACTTTTCAGACAGGAATCCCTTTGGGAAGGGTTGCCTGGGCCCCTGCTCTTGCCCGTCACCCAGCCCCTCTGTTTGCAACCCTGGTAATTAACTTGTAAACGAAGTTCTAGCACATGGGCTGAAAACAGGCCATAGATAAAGGGTAATGAAAACAATCCATTACAGAAAGGGCCAAATTAAACAACTCTTAATTGAAAAATGGAAATGAAAATGAATTTAGATCAACTAAACAAGCATGTTATTGAAGAGGCAGCAAAGTGGATGAACTCCTAACATACCAATTAAAGACACGGAGGCAGAGATGCACCATACGCCACGAGAAAAACTCATAATAATATTCTCACTAAGCCAGTAAGTTTGATTAGTTTTATTACTCTCACTTGTACACTTCCTACATTTCTAAAAGCATAGGGGAAGTTAATGACACTTATCTGATATCACACAGCCATGGCTTGCCCCAGTGCTCAGGAATTATTGGCAAAGGTAGCCAGCAGTATCTGCTCAACTCTATTTCATGATTAACTGCTTGCAGGGCTCCTTGAAAATAGTATTTTAGACATATATATATATATTTGTATGTTTAATGAACATATAAAAATATATTTTGAAATGTGGGTTACACAACAGCAACACTTAAGGTGTCCCCTTCACCTTGGTAATCTACCTTCAACAACCCTGACCACTCTGGTAACCTCCTTACAGCTACATGGCCTCCATAAACCTGCTGTATAGAGATTCCATTTGGAACCCACTGGCAGTGTGCCTCATGCTGGCCTTTCTCTGTTCTATATATGAGAGTCACTCAAAGTTTTACCAAGAATAGACAAGTTCTCACTTCTTAGTGATAAGCTTGGAAAATCCAACACCACCACTACTTTCTGCATCACTAAGAAATCCTTTGTCAGCCATTCCAAGCACAGATTCAGGAAAGGTCACCAACTGCATGGAGTAATCACAGCATTCCATTCTTACATCATGGGATTCAGACTACAACTCAGCAGTCTGCAGCAAGCAAGAAAAGCTGTCAGGAGAGGGAGAATCCAGCTGCATAAAGTTAACTTTTCCTTCACACTTTCTATTATGTTTCTTGGGGTAACTCCTTGGGTTCACTCCTGAGCTCACTCTCAGTGCAGCTCAGGTTCCTCAGGCCTTTCCAAATTATGTTCACCTCTAAATAGAGAATCTTTTGGCAAAAAATGAAGCAAGCTGAGGCTGTTGTTCTGGAAAAATAGTCTCTTGGTACAAATGCTTCCCTCCAACTAACTACTCTTCTTGATTTCTCCATCCCTGTTCAACTCCCCAACGGCTGCACAGTGATACTGAAATGCATTAATTTGAAAGCAGCTAAACCAATACATTTTCAATTAGAGATTTAGTTGAGCTTGTTTTGGTTTTAGCCAAAATTGACCTTTTAGCTGCCTTACAAAACTTGCTGGATACACAGGCAATCCCTACTTCTCATGCACAGCACCAGACTCTTTTTGGGATTCCTTTTGCTTACATGAGCATTTATGTGTCCCAAAATTTATGGGTCCCAAAATTCATCATCCACATCATTACCATACAATCTTTTAACATTAAGAACCTACAATTTTTAGCATTTGTATTATCTTTCTCAATTGATTAGTTCCCTAAGAAGGTGACTCTAGTGCCCCCCCCCCCAGTGGCAGTCAGGATCTTATTTTTTGGAAATCCTGATTAATCAATTTGTTTGATTGGTAGGAGACATATTTTAAGGACAAACATACACGCTCACTTCAATAATCCCAAATCAAACTGTTACTGAACTTTAATATTGAAATTACTGTGTTTAAAGTTCAGGACTGCTACATATTAATAAATTCAATAGGGATAACTTACCTAAAATCTACACATTACACTTAAGAGTATTTGTTATGAGAAAAAGCAGTTTAAGTCAGATGTCACAACACTTGTCAGCTTGAGGCCATTTTTAATACTTCATTCTGTTTATTAAGATATACTTCCCCACAGAAATCTACTTACCTCATCTGGATTTTACAGAATGGTCTGTATTTATTCTAATAGGGACACTTCAATTCTTCTTAATATTCTTTCAAATGCTTTTATTAACCTGAATTTTTTCAAGTATCTTGCAAACTGGCCACAGTGACATCTGCTCTTACTTGTACATAGTGTCTCACTTTGAAAAAGAATTATTTTCCCAATGGGAAGATGCTCATTTTCCTTCCAGGAGCAGCCAGCTCAATGAGGGAGGAAGATACACACAGTGTTAAAGAGTGCTGCCTTAGAAAAAAAATTACATGTTCATCTTCTCTTTAAGTGGAGGATTTGAATATTTTTTTCCTGGATTCAGTGTTCTCTCAAACCAATAACTTTCTTGGCCTCTGATGGCTATCTGCAGTGTTCTGCTGAAGGTTTTACCTGCAAACAGTTCCTATATATCATTCTTTCAATTGCACTCTTTGAATTCCACTTTCACATCAAATTTCATAGGTGATTTACTTTCTCTTTGACTACTACCTCCTGAGAAATAATGCCATGAATGAAAATAAGGGATAGATATCACTCTTAGGTGTGGATCCAGTGAGAAGCCACATGGAATGCTGTGGAAGTCCACAACATATGATGCTGACAACAATCTTAGAAAACACTTTCATTAATAACATACAAGAGGGAGAGAGGAATGTTGAAAGGTAAGAGGAACTGAAAGCCACAATGAAAATGAAAAAATATAGAACTCCCTTGAGCAGTTGGAAACTCATGCAAGGAAAAAAGTTCAGTGATGCAGAACTATAAATATTATGAAAATGGGAATAAAGATTCATTTTCAGCTGTCTCTTCCAAGGGGCATTAAATGATGTTAAGAGACTCAAAGCAAGGTTTGCTTCAGTCAGGCAGTTCTGCTGCAGAACTTCTTGCTGCGGGATATTAAGATATTTACATGTGTTCAAAATCCCAGGAGACTGATAAAGTACTCAGTATCACTGGATAGCTGCCCTGTTCTCAGACTTTAGCACTAACCTCTTGCAAGTGTCAGAGCTGGTAGGGCAGTGAATATGTTTGTTAGACAAAGTTAATAAAATGCCATATGAAACCCAGAGCACTGAAGGGAAAATCCTGAGGAAAAAAAAAACAACCAAACAAACCAAACAAAGCTGTCCAAAAAAAGTTTGAAGTGACTGAATTAGATAAATAGAAATAAATAAATAAGGAAGCAAGCAGACCAGTGCTAATCCAAGGCTGTTCCTACTAGGGCTCAGAAGTCCAGCTGAACCAGTGTGAACACACCCAGCATGCAGCTGTAGGCATGTGGTCCCTTATCTCCAGGAAGACTTACAGGCAGGATGGGCTTCACATAAGAACAGCAACATGATTAAGAGATGAGTGTGTGATTTATGAAGGATGATTTAAGGAAAGGTCTTTGTAACTTGTGTAAGCAATGGTGAAAACCAAAAGTGAAAGCCAGGAGAAGAAACAGCTTAGATTTATTGAGGAGTGTGAACATTATAACAAGGGGGAAAGAATTAGGCTCATAACACAAAGGGATAAAGTTGAAAAGGAATATGAGGTGAAATATCAAGAAGAATTATCAAAGGTGGGAATCATCTTGGCATGGCTTGTCACACACAGAAAAACTATGGAAAAGGAAATTTCATAGAATATGTGGTAAGGGATAATCAGTTGCTGACCTACTGGAAAGAACAGTGTTGCTCAGGACTTCCACATAATCCCAATGCTCACCCTGGCAGGGTGTTCATGCTCTCACACAACAATGCCACATAAATTCTGTTTCTCATTATTTCCCCTTTCATGATGAGCAAAACTGTTACTCACAAGCACTTTCTTCTGTATTACACATGCCATTAGTTACACCTTATGGTCAGACCATGGGGTGCTTCTGCTGTCCAAGTCTAATCTGATCTTTAGGGCAGAGGGGTCAGGGTAAGAAGCCTTCCTAGTTTTAAAAATTCTGCAACACAGGGAAAGTGGGCAGTTATTTATTAGTCAGATGCAGAATGACATGGCAGCAAGTCAGTGACAGTTAAAGATACATTAGACACTATTTTGCCTCTGTATCAGGTAAAACACTGAGTCTCAGCACTAGAAGGATGCTCCAGAGGCTGAAGCAGTACATGCAGTGTCCAGCTCTGCACTGTCTGCCATAGTATCTCCCTCCACCTCACACATAGTGAAGGTCCTCAGCTCTGGACAGAGAAATGGTGCCTCTGGAGTTCAACATATACTGTGCCACCAGATAAACCTCTTCGCTGAAAAGGTCCTTTATGGGGAATCAAAGGATCCTCTTTCTAGGACAGCATCAGTTGGTGGGCGCAGACAACACTAAACTCTGGATGACTCTCTCCTCTCTTGACTTGATGTCCTACAGTGTCACAAGCAGAGAAATTACCCTCCATCCATCTCATTCTCTAGAGGCAAAGCATCAGGGCTTGTTGCTCAGAGCAAAATCCTAATGTATCAGGTAAGGTTTCAGATGATGAGCCATTATCTCTGAAGATTGGTGGAAATCCTGTCAGCACGAAGGTTATCTACAAGCTGTTAGGTCAGCAGGAGTCCTGCCAGATCAATGGGATACGAAGCACAAGTTGCTTTTCTAAAAATGTCACTCTTGATTAAGCATAAAAATAAGGCTGTGAGGGGGTCTCAGGACTGAGGGAAAAAAGTTTTGTTTGCAAGGATCTGCCTGTCCCTGCACAGGGTTATGCCTCAGCAGCTTCCAGCATCAGTGTTATCTTGCTAAGTGCCCTCTGAGAACATTCCAAACCCACAACGGAGCAGCCTCCTGGGCCATCTCTTCAGCAAAGAGACCCGGCTCAAGAAGCAGCTCAGTGGGTGCTGGGCATGCACAAGGAACTGGACAGAAGGAGAAACTAGGGAAACTAGGACCCTCCCAACACCATGTAGCACTTAAGACAATGTCTCTTGTAGAAACTGCTATACACCAGTCACAGAGGCAACCACTGCCACTGTGCAGAGGACCAGGCTAGTTTAGCTCTCAGCCAGCCCAGAAATATTACCTGTACCTGCTGCTCAAGGCTCAGCCATTACAATCCTCTGCCTTATGTGGCAACCTGGCAGGAGCAAGTCATGGGTGAAGGGAGGCAACAGAAGCTGCTGGAGCCCACCTTTGTGAATATCACGTGTAGTGTGTCCAAGCACATTGTGCCTCCCACACTGTACACAGCAGCTGTAAGTCTTCTCCAGCTTTTTGGCTGTAATGATTGCTTGCACTGATTGCTGCCACACAGGACAAAGGATGGTGCTGGCACAGCCCTGCAGCTCAGGCTGCTCCTTTTCACTGGAGGATTCACCACACAGTGGTGATACTCCACGCCACCTTATTCTACCTCTTCACAGTGGCATGACAAGGCTAACATGCAATTAAAAGCCAAATGTTAAAAACTGTAAGCTTAACAAAATTTAACAAATTAACAACAACAAAAAAATAACCCCAGAAACTTTTAGGGAAACTTCAATTGAGGAGGCATTTGCCTTCTCAAGTGAAAATGAGGGTGCAAACATCTCACTGGGACTACCCCATCATTCCCACACTGAGTCCACCCACAGCACTACTAGCTGCCTATACCATCTCTGTGCATCCTTCTGTGCCCAAAGGAGCAGAGATGAGCTCTTTCCCTCCCACAGTGCCCACCCAGACACAGTCTACAGGAGGTTCTCTTCTTGCCTATGCCTTCTTTCCCATAGCACGTCCTCGAAATTCTGTGGTCTTTTCTTGCATGCCTGTTCTCCTTCTCTGATTTAGGATTCCCTCTGTTACACACACCCTAAATCACTTGTACAACACACAACACACAGCACATGTTGACATACAAACACCAAATACAAACGTGACAAGAATAGCTGATCTCTCTGCCTACCCATGGAAAGCATGGGAGTGGACAGCCTGGGGAAGTTTATTTAGAGAAATGTCAGTCTTCCTATGCTGTCTTTTCTTCAGGGAGGGATGGAAATGGCTGAGATGAGCACAATAAGGGGGTCCAAGAGATATGTTTACCTGTATCCTGTCTTCGGGCAACTCTGTTTTCATGGCCAACATCTCTCTAGCATATACGTCAGGATAGTGGGCCTCATTGAAGGCCTTTTCCAGTTCCTCCAGTTGGTAGGATGTGAAGATTGTCCTGAGGGGAGTAAAACTCTTTGATCAAAAAACATAAGAAGAAGCAGCAAAGATGATGATGAGTCAGAGAAATGGACAGTGAAACCAGCGAAACCTGGGTAACCTGCTAACGCATAACTTTTCCCCATCTCCTGTGTTTCTGTGCCCAAAGGTTAGGTGCCAGGGTGAAAGGAGAACCAGAAAATGCCAGAAGACAGAACTTTTAACAGTTATAAATCACCTTCCCTTTCAAGGACCTGCCTCTGGAGACTGTCCCTCCCTATCAGTGAGCACCTGCAGTGATGGCAGCTGCTCTTACATCTCAGACTCTGCCTCTTTCGAGGATCCTAGTGAGTGTCCTTATCCTTTATGTCTCCTGCAACTTTGAACCCACCCCTGGCCAGGCTTAAAACCACACCTCTCCTCCTCTTGCATCCAGACATTTCTTAACCCTTTGATAGTCACACTGAGATCCCCTCAGCACCCTGCCTGGAGAGGTGCTGAGCCCTTTCACAGCTGCTGGTACTTAGCCTCTTCAACCTCTATGAGCAAGTAATCCTTCAGCTCGAGTCCCAGTCCCAGTCCGTGGATGAATTCTCTGAATGTTTTAAATCCACTCTGCTCCCCACCACTTTTCACCATCCTTCCCCACAAGAGCCAGGGCCAGCTCCCTTTCTCTGCCTTCACCCTGGTTGCTCCCACCCTGCTATCCCATTAGCTGCTCCCTGACAGTTTGCATTACCCCATTATCCTCTGGAAATCCTCCTGGACTGCTCTGGGCGGGCAGCAGCCCAATCCGCCTTCACACAGCCAGTTCTCAGTTTGGGATAACCAAATTGAAAAATCAGCAGCTGGAAAGCTGAGACAGATGAAAGCCCTTCTCCAGTGAATTGATGAGAAGTCTCAGACCACTTCCACTCCCTGAGGATTAAAACTCCCACCCTTCAACTCCTCCAGTACAGAAAATGCAATTTTTGATATAAACTAACAATACTCTGATGACAAAAAAACCCAAACAACACCAACAAACAAAAAACCTCAACCAAACAAAAAACACCAAAAAAACACCCCAAACCAAATAGCAACCAAGAAACCAAACCAAAACAAAAAATTCAACCAAAAAAAAAACCAAACTAAAATAAAACAACCCTCAACCCAACAACGAACTGCAGCTTTTTTTTCACAAAGTCAATGTATAAATATCATCAATCTAAGAAACATGTAGCTCCTGGAAGGAAAGAGGAAATAGTCTTTTTCTAAAATACATCCAGATTTCAGAAAAGCCTACGATTCCAGAGAGCATAAACAGAAATTCTCAGAAATATCCTCCATTATACAGAATGAAATCCACCAGATCGATAATATTACTAACAAAAGCAGCATGCAAATGCAAGGGACTTGCCTGTAACCAGACCCTTCTTTAAATTAATTCTTAAATCCATTCTCTTTTCAAACTGTTTTTCTTCAATTCTGACAAATCTATGAATTCTAGGGACAGCAGAGGCACGTCAACTCGTGTATTTTCTCTCTCTGGGACTACAGGATCCAATTTTGATCCAGTTTACATTTCAAGCATTCCCCTCCACCTTCCTCCGACAATAGCTCAGAAGCCCTTCCAGGCTCAGCGGCAGGAGGGTTTTGCCTGACGTTCAGCTGAAGTTTTCCCTTTTTAGCTCATCCCCGGGTAGCCCCTGTCCCTTTTGCAATACACAATCCATTGCCCCTTTTGGTGTTTATCCTGCAGCTATATGCAGGCTATTGGTCAGTCATCTCCCAGCCCTTCTTTGATACAACTAGGGTCTTAACCATTTAGTACAGAATATACAACTATAGCCAAATGTTGCTGGTCTGTTTCTGTCTAGCACTGAAAATAAAACAAATCCGCATCCAGACGGGGACATGTACACCAGTCCCGGCTGTGTTTTCAAGCAGCCCTGTCCGGGCCACAAAGAAAATTAACTCTCATTTACTCCAGAGCACCCAAACTGGTAATATTTGCCTGTGGAGGGGCTCTGAGTTCGGGATGAGCCCTACAGACTGAACCTCCTGTTGCACACATAGCAGGACGCCTCCTGGGATAGTCGGTCTCCTTCCACCCCGCATCCTGGTAAGCTTTCACTGAGGCGTCTTTTAATCCACCTTTCCTGCATCGTGGCTGGATTGATTTAATTATTCCTAAATCACCCTCAGTGGATGGTGCCTGGCCTTCTTTTGTCCTGGCTCTCCGGCCACAGCAATGCCAGAACCCAGCACAGGATTTTTCGTTTCTGTTTACAAGGCGCAGACAATCCAACTCCTTTTTAACTGTGGGAGAAGTCAGGCAAAGTCTATTATCCTGACCGTGCTGAGGGCAACCAAATCCCAAAGAGCATCTTCGTTTCCTAAACAATTTTCCAGCCTTCTTCAGCTTCTCTAAAGATTGTCTCTGATTCCCAACTATTTAATCTATTGGCAAAACATTTATTTCTAAGTAATAAAATATTTAAATTATTGATAGGAATTCTGTCTTGCTGACAGCCAATATTAAGATTGCTGTATGTGGAGCTGAGAAAGAGTTTTATTTCTGACAGGTGGATGATTTTCGCTTCCCGAACACTGGTGATCCCTATTCCGCCTAGAAGCTCGTGGGCTGCTTGGGATTGGGACTGGGAATACCTGGATCCGCAGCCAGAAAAAATTTCATAAAACGACACCTGTGGTCGATCCCCCCGCTCCTTGTAGGCACGTCCCCAAATCCGATTTATTTTGGACGGGGAGAAAGAAAAAGAGAAGGAGCCGGTGGAGAAGCCGCAGGGGCGCTCCGGCGGCGGGTGCCGGGAAGAGTATGTTGCTCCAGGCCGGAGCGGGTCGGCCTCTCCGGGGCGGCGGGGCTCGGTGGTGCCCGGTTCCCTGGGGACTGGGGCGGCGAGAGCCGGCGGGGTGGCCGCCCCTGGCTTACCTGTGCCGCCTCTTCTTTCGTTTCTTGCTCTGGTTTAGGGAAGATTTGGACATTTTTCGGTCGCTGGACGAGACATCCTCGGAATCTGCGGAGAGACAGGCAGCGGCTGTGGGCTGGGGCTCCCTCCCCGCCAGGGACCCCCAGTTAGGGCCGGGCCCGGCAGCTCCCCTCCCTCCGCCGGCTCTGGCCGAAGATTTCGTTGCGGTCGCGCCGCGGACGGGGCACGACGCCGGCCGCTCCTTCCAGCGCGGCGCGGCCCCAGCGCCGCTCCCGATGAGGGCAGCTCGGGAAGATCGGCCCCGGACAGGGAATGCTTCGGGCCGGGACCGGGCTGCAGCTCTCGCCTCTCTCCCCTGAAATCGTTTGCTGAGGCTGCTGTTGTCTCGCTGCTAAAATGCAGATCCCGGAGAGCTCAACCAAAACGTAGGAAAATGGGGAAGCTGCAGCCCCCTCCCCGCGGCCGGGCATCCGCGGCCGCCTGCCCCAGCCCGGGAATCCCGGACTGCGCCGCAGAAACACCGGAGCGGGGAGGGAGAAATTAAGGTTTATGGAGCTACCAGCAAAAACAAACCCCGGGAGGAGCTGGTGCCTATCCGCAACCCCCGACTTCCAAGGGATGCAACGGCCCGGGGGTGTTAAGGACAGTACGCCGCCGCCTTTGCCCCGAAGGAGCAGCCGAGAGACGGAACCGGGACCCACATTTCGATGCGCGCTCCGGCCGCGCTTCGGTCCCACTCCTGCCCGCGGCGTCGCGCAAACCTGCCTGGCCCCGGGGCCGTGCTGCTCTGCGGGAACGGCCCGGGTCGGAAACCGCATCGGACCGCTCCGGCCGCTGCCGGGAGGAGGCCAGGGGTTGCCCTCTGGGACAGGCTCGGGCGCTGCTGCCTGCCGCTTCAGGGCTACCCGAGGAGGCCTCGGGAATGGGCCTGCAGGCAGGGTTGTGGGAGCTGCTGCCGTCTAGGAAAAGGATGCCGAAAGGCCCCTATTTCTCCGGCAACGACCTGGGGTCGCGGGGAACATCTCCGACGGAGCTCCGCGCAGTCCCGGGCCGGGCGCCCCCGGCCACGCCATCACACAGCGGCCGCAGACCCGAACGGGGGAAAATACGGTCCCGTCCGCCCTTCTCTTCCTCTGGATCGAAACGAAATCGCCCTCCCGCTGCCGGGCAAGTGGCCTCCCGGGGGGGCGCGGGATGCGGGCGGCTGCGCTGGTGGGGCGCGGCGGGTCCCCGGGGGCAGAGGACGTGCCTACCTGAGCTGGCCGTCTGACTGCTGTCCAGCTGCCCGGGAGCCCGGGCCAGGGGCTGCAGGTGGACGCTCTGGGGGTCGGAGAGAACCTCCAGGAAGGTGGGCTGGGTGTAAAAGCCGGGGATGCCGCCGGCCCCCAGTAGCCCCATGCCCACGCCGCCCACCCCGGCGGGGCTGAGCACGGAGCGGGCCGCCAGCAGGTGCCCGGCGGGCAGAGAGTCCAGGGCGGCCCGAGGGTGCGACGGCGGCTCCTTGTTCAAGCCCAGGATCTCCTGGATACCGAAACCGGTGCAACGGGGAGGGGTGGGCCCGGAGCTGGGCTTGACCCCCGCCGCGGGGGGCGGCGGAGGAGGTGGCGGGGCGGCGGGGGCGGCGGCCGCGCCGTCGGGCTTGGGCTTGCCGGGCAGGCTGGGGGCCAGCGCCGCGCCCGCTTTGCCCGTCATGCTGCGGCCGGCGGTCCCTGGTGCCCGCTCCGGGAATGCCTGGGAGCCCCCGGCTCAGGCCCCTTTTATCCGCCCAGCCGGGAGCCCGAGCGGGGTCAGAGCCGCGCAGCCAATCACAGGGGCCAGCCGCGATCAGGGATGCCAAAAAGCCGGCACTGGCGGCGGCGGGGCCGCTGCTCGGCGGGCTGGGGCCGGTGCCCGCCAGCGGGCTGGGGCCGCCGCCGCCCCTGCGCCGAGAAGGGCCGCCCCGGCCCGGCCCGGCCCCGTAGGCCCCGGCCCCGCTTCGCCTCCAGCCGTGCTGGGGAGGTGGGGTTAGGAAGGGAGGGAGGGATGGAGGCATCTCACGCACGGCATGGGGCACCGGTTCTGGAGGAGAGATGTGCAAAGCCTCCGAGTAGGGAAACTATGGTCTCTCCAGCTTTCTTGCTCATCCCATATTCTGAGATAAATATGCAGTCAGCAGAGAAATTAAGGACCTTGGAGGAAACCTAAGAATTAAAACTGAACAGTGTTCCTTGAAAATGTAGAGCTGGAAGCTTTGAGTGTTGGAGAAACATTCATGGTGTCAGAGGAAGTGAAATAGTTGCTTGGACTCTCTAGACACCCATGCCCATGCCATCATTTCTGAACTGCACAGTTCCTCAGTAACTTGCCTTTCACCAGCTGTGGCAAGATACCACACAGCTTGTCCTTGCCAGCATTACCCCAGCCAAAGACATTAAACTAAGAGAAAGCTAAAGCATCCCCTGTTTCACTCAACCTGAGGCCACAGCTTCACCACAGCATGTACCAAGATAATGGTCAATAGTCCACAGCATGGCTCCCAAAATCTGCCCATAGGTGCCAGTTAATCAGTGGAACATCAAACTGGGTCTGGTACTCTAGCTCTGAATCAGCTTTGAGGGGAAGCAGCTCCTTGTTCCTCCTCTTCTTAGCTTTGCAGGCCTCTGGAGTGGTCCATCAGGCCAAATGGCTACTGCTTTCCTGTGAAAGGGAGGTTCTTTTGGCCTCCAGAGAAGGCTCTGCAGTGCCCAGTGTGTGGTGGCACAACAAGGGCTGGGAACTGTCTCTGAAAATTGTGGGATCTGTCCAGGACGGCCACAGGTGTTTTGGACTGGCAAAAGGGCACATCCTGCATACTTTGGAAATCCTGGTTTAAAGCCTTGGCCTGTCAGAAGATTAGGACTGCTGCAGCTACTAAATATTACACCTTCCCTGAGCAAACCAAGGGCACCTCCACTGTGATGGCAGGATTGATGAGGCTGTCTACTGTTTGAGCAGTAAGGTGGTCATGTACTGACTTGGTATTCCCAGCCATTATTTCAAAGCAACTCGTGTCTCCACAGTGAAGGAAATGGTTCCTAAGAGGTGAACGAAGACTTCCAGGGCACTGTGGCTGGCTGCTCCCTAAGGGACAGGGAGCTCGGAGCCAACTGTGATAACACAGTCACTGGAGCAGAATCCCTCAAGCCAGGGCCCCGTCACACTGTACCTGACCAAGACAAGCAGAGCAGTTGTGGGCAGTAGCCAGATTCAGCCTTCAGTCCAGATAACCACACAAGTTGATGGGGATGAGGCAGATCCCTGTTCAAGCTGTGAAGTTCAAGTCCCACCCCCTGGTTAGGGGTCCAGATCAATAGGGTACAATGGCAAGGTACAGGTATGTAGCTCTGGCAGGAGTCAGAAATGAGACCCTCAGTTTAAAAGCAGCTGCCAGGCAAAGGTGGGAGGAACCCCTTCTGAGGGTCCCTCCAGGTCTTTCCTGACAACCTTGAGCATCCAGCTTCACTCTTAGAAGGTGGGGAGGTTGCACTTCAGGTCTTGTGAGGCACATCTCAGGCAAGTCTACCACATCAGACCTTGGTTGTGTTTTGTCTGCATTAGCAGATAGGTACAGAGGGGTGGGTTCTTTAGATGTGCTAGCTCACACAGTACTGACACAGAGCCCAACTTGACAAGCCCAACAGAGCTTATCAGCCTGAGGTCCACTTTACAATACGAGTCAACTATAATTTTTTGACTCCTTGACTGGTAATTGGAAGTAGTTCATACAAAGTTAATGCTCCAACCACCGCCAGCCTATAGAGGTATAGACATAGGTTCTTTGCTGATGTATACTAAGTTTCTGTGTGTTTTCATTGCTTTGCTCCAAATGCTTCATCACCTGCCCCCTGGGGTTTTCTTGTGTGCTCTGCAGTGGAATGTCACCCAACAGTACTCCATACACCCTCACCTCTGTTTCTTGTGAGGGTGCTGGAAGGCCCTCCATTCTCCTGATCATGTCTTCAAAGCTGTGAGGGCAGCTTTGTCCGGCTCTGCCAAATCATTGAGAGCTGCAAAACTCAGTCTGTAGCTGCCTGCTTTTCAATAAGCCTTCTCTCCTCTTTGCCTCTCTGCAAGCTTTTGTGATTAGGAAACTGAATTTGTATATCAGTTCTTACTTATATTTCAATACCTCTGTGACTAATCTCTAGCAATATTTTCAGCCAAAAGAAATTCTGTCTTTATTTGAGTTTTCCTCATCTAAATGGCTCAAATGGTCTCCTAGGGAGAGGAACCTTAGAAAACTCAGATCCTCCCACATTTTTCCCATTCAGCTCATTTTTTGCCTCCTTCCACAGTTATTCTGCATTATCCTTGATGTCTAACTTTTCCACTTCTCCCATTTCTGTTTGCAAATCTGTCCCTCATCCAGGGCACACATATTGGGGCTGACTTGGTTCTTCATTCCGTCTTGATTTTACTCCAGCCTTCTTCTGTGTCCATGGACAACCTGAATCCCAGTAGAAGCAATGTTTGTCATTACCCCCTTAGTCTGCAAAGAAGTGTCACTTCTCCTCCATTTCTATCACATTTCTTTCAGCAAAGAATTCAAAGCTGTCTTTGTCTAGACAGACTTCAGTGGATTCAGTGGATGAAAGTGGCTTATAAAAAAGATGAAGAGCAACTTTTTTCAGCAGCAAACAGTGATGGAACAAGGGGGAATGGTTTTAAATTGAAAGAGGATAGATTTAGATTAGATGTTAGGAAGAAATTCTTTACCCAGAGGGTAGTGTGGCACTGGAACAAGTTACCCAGAGAAGTGATGGATGCCTCATCCTGGAAGTGTTCACGCCCAGGTTGGATGGGGCTCTGAGCAACCTGATCTAGTGGGTGGTACCTCCACTCATGGCAGGGGGGGTGGAACTAGGTAATCTATAAGGGCCCTTGCAACCCAAACAATTCTATGATGATTCATACAGATGGGTCATAGACCTGATCTCCCTGTGCTCTTCCATCTTCTCAACAATGGCTTTTGGGTCCTTCCAGCACAACATCAGTTATCTTGCTTTCCTCTGCTTGTTCTAACAGTGGAAGTGGTCATGCAGCTTCTCCCTGTGTCCTTTCAAATCCTATATAGGGAAAAGTACTTCGAATAAAAGTATCTCTCAGTATGTTTCTATTTTAGCTGTGTTCTGAAACTTTGGAGAGCACTGGTGATCGACTGAAGTTGCAGTCCCTTGACAGTTTCACATTATCCTTCCACCATATGTTGTACTGTAGATATAGGACATGATAATGCTAATACGACAAGAAGAGACACTTGATGTATTAATAAAAACTGCTGAGACACAAAGACTAACCAGAGCTACCTGCCCATAGATGTTGTAAATTCTGTCTGTCACACAAAGTCTTCAAATCAAGGCTGAAAGTTTTTAAGAGGTGATCTGTAACTCATCCAGAAGCTGTTGGCCTGACGCATGAATTATTTGGTCAAGTTTTATAGCCTATTTTATGTTGAAGTTCAGGCTACAAGGTTGTAATGTTCCCTTCAGGCCCTAAAATCTTGAACTCTATGTAGCTCTCAGTGTCTGATAGGTATGTTCTATCTACAAAAAAGCCTTCCCATAGAAGAAGTTTTTGAGGTCAAGTGTCCTGTTGAACATATTCTTTTCTTTACATGTCAGTATATTGATCTCTAAATAATCAAAGACACAAAGTACATGATGACAAAAGATTATGGTGCTGTCATACCCATGGCCAGAAGCTCTCAGCTGGCAGCTGCTGGCTGAGTTACTGCAGCCCTGAGCAGACCTCTCTGTTTCTGCCTGCTCTGAAATATCCTGGTACTTCTGAGCTGCACCTCTTAACTCCTGGGTAAGATCCTCATCCCTCTGAAGACAGCATGACCTTGGTCACTGACATTTAACAGAGCTAGGATTTCACTTTGCTTAGCACTTCTTTTGGCATTTTGCTTTTTTCCCATTACATCTCTTCTTCTCTCCTGACACAGATACCTCCATATTTCTCCTTTTTCTCTCCTGTGGCTGAGCAGCTCTATTCATGCCCCATGAACATCCAGCTGGTAGGACTCCACCATTCCTCACCACAGGCTGTTCCTCTGTCCCACAGTTTTCTGTAGTGAGGTCAGAGTAACTTATGACACTTTTCCTCTGGTATCTTTCAGCTTGAGGCATTGGGCAGCTCTGCCCTGTTTAGGACAAGGGGTTAGACAATACCTTTCATGCACAGGGCTGCTGAGTGGTTAAGGGCTGGACACCAAGGCTTTCTGTTAGCTGAATATATCAGTAACTTCCAGCTGGCTGTAAGTCAGAGGAGAAGAATTTAACCCTCTGAGCAAGTCTGGAATAGGCACTACATGCCAGTGCCCCATCATATCTGATGCCCACTGTCCACTCCTCTCTCTGGGCAGTGCTGGATGGAACAATGTCAGAGGTTTCTTGCTACTCTTTTCCATCCCCTAAAAGAGAAGAGAATAATATTCAATGAATAAATGCTCCTATCTCCTTTTGAAAGAAGCTTACTAGAACTGATTTTTATACCAAGCTAGACCCATAGCATAGATACGCTTTTAATTGTTCTGGAGAAACTGAACTTGTTTTTGTTCTAGGGACAATATACAAGATAAAGTATCCAAAGAAGCTTTCTTGGCAGCCCATGGCCTGAGCTGCACTCTGCTCTGCCCATTCTGGGTACCGAGCTTCAGGGCTGAGGATGTGGGCTAATTGTTGAGGGACTGCAGAAAAATAATGAAATAAAAAAAATATCTGCAGAAACTTCAGAAAAATAATGAGATATCTAAAAAGCATAAGATGATTGAAGTGAGATGCCAACAAGTCTTCAAATACATTTTAAAAATGTAGCAGTGGTCTTCTAAAATTGTCCACTATATCTACTGAACATTTTGGGAGATGGCTTGGTCTGTAGCAAGGCTGGAGGAGAAACTCTTCAACAGTTAGGAAAGTGTTAGGACAGGATGCCCATTCTCTATAGGGCAGGCACTAGGATAGGATGCCTATCTTGGAATAAATGCACTGGATAGGTTTTAGGATGGGTTACACAAACATCTTGCATGATTGGTTTGTGTATAGTGAATCCCATTTACAGCTGGGAAAGGACTAGGGGGGCTGCCAAGGTCCTTATGAGCTGAAATTCCTGTGTTTCTATGAATAAGAAGCCAAGATGTCAAGAACTTTGCTTATTCCACTGCCATTCAGAAGACAGAAATCTTCTACTAAGGGTGAAGTCTAGCAATCAAATTTGGGAAGACAGTGGCTTTTTTTCCCAGAACAAGCAATCTTGTTTTCCAGATCCTAATCATTAACTAAAGAAAAAATTATCATGCCCATAAAACATCAATAATCTTAAAATTACAAAGTGAACATAAAATGATGCCAGGGAATCTAAGCAGCCTGAAGCTCTGATGCTGTACAGAACTGTTCTTACTCTTATCACATATTGCTAGTGGAGACATTTCCAATTCCGCTGTCTCACTTTGTCTCTTTGGAAGCAAGTTTGCATTTCCTGCATGTAAGGAGAAGTCTGAGCAGGTAAAGGTGTGTTCTACAGATTTACCAGATACCCTTCATGAAGTTGGCTGTAAGGGAACTTAGTGTCTTCCCAGCTTTGACAAATGTGCTTGCCTATAACCCCTTGTAAATGGCACCTTGCCTGGGAGCGTGCTGTGGGCTGTATCGCTTGGCAGAAGTACCCCGGTGGAATTTTTCCTCCGGTGCACACATAAATTAGTTTGGGGTTCCAAAACTCGGGCACACAGACAATAACAAAATGATCTAACAAGGTAGTGGGACGAGCTACAACCTTCTTCACCACACCAGTACCTATGGGGAGCATGTGTGAGGAGGCAGAATGCTGCAGCAACCCCCACCCCACCATCCATCAGCAGCTGTGGTGCTGCTTTTGCTCACAGCCATGCCCCTGTCATGGGATCCTGACCCTCCTGAGGGTCCAGAGCACAGCTCATGCCTGGAAGCTGTTTCCCATGTGTGGGGTGTGAAGCCATGGGAAGGGGCACTGGGACTTGTATACTGAGTCTGTCTAGGCAGGGGGCTTGGGAAGGCAGCATGCCCCAGCAGTGGGAATGGGTTTCCACTCTGCCTTGCCCCGCTCATTTTGAGCTCCTCAGGTAGCAGGAAAGGAGAGGAAACTCACAGCTCTCAGACCTCTGCTCAGGGTTTCTGTGCTTAACATCACCACTTGGGTGCAGCTCCTCCTCTAGCAGGCAGCAAGCTGAGTTTCCAGGTCTCAGACATGATTTTGTCCCCAGGTGGATGAGCTCCTTGGGATCTGTCATCCTCAGGAGGGTGCTCCCATAGACAGACAACATCCAGGTTCCAAGATGGGCACCCTGTCATGTCCAGCATGAACTTGATGCCACTGGGAGCTGCCATGACATGTTACAAATCCTGGAGCACGGGGGAATCCAGCTGAATATTGTGAGTGACATAGAGACATCTCAGGCACGTGGCATCAGATGGGGCAAGAATGCTGGGGCCAGAAGCAACTGTTTGGAAGTTGTGGTCTGGTGTAACTTCAGATGCACATGGGTTTGGGGCCATTGCAGGAGATGGGTAAAAACCACCTCAGGGAGATGCTGTTAGGAACAAAACTTCCCTGCAGATACTCAGCACCACATCCTGCCTTCCCCTGTCCAGAGAGGCTACGCAAGCCCCTGCGTACCAAGAAGGACCAAGACCATCCAGTGGCCTCCTTACTCAGAACCCTTTTAGGAGTGATTTTAATTCGTGTAAATGAGTGTTTTTAATTTGTTATACTGGCCTTTATCTCTATTACCATCTCATTTGCTTTTAAACCTAGTTTTGCCATCCTGAGTGAATTCCATTTGATGCATTAGGAGTAATTCTCTTCCCAAAGGGTTAGACATTTTCTCTCCACATAAAAGTCGCTTATTTTGGATAAAGAGACGATTAGATTTATCTTTAATATTTTAATGGCAGCCAGGATTATTGGGTGGGCAGCCCCGGTTTCGGTTGTTGTTGGGGGATTAGACTCTAATAAACTCTTCAGATTGGGATTTTTTTTCTGTTTTTCACAAAGTACTTGTATTTATTTAAAAAATTCACTTCTTTTTGAGTCATAAATTCCATTTGCTGTTTCCTATTAGTATTAAATCAAGTTGATTAAATTCATAGTGACTATTTGCACATATATCTTTTTAATTTTAACATCCACAACATAAAATCTTTAATGGTGCAATTTGAAGTACCTGCAACATACATTGCTGTTGCTGTTTAAACAGATGGAAATGAGGATCCAGAAGGAAGGGAGAGGGAGAGAGGAAGGGATGGAGAGATGGATATTAAAAGGGGGTGAGCTGACTACCCCCATCACAATTAATGTGAAAGATTTGGGGGTTTATAAGGAGACAAAAATTTAGAAAAAAGCTCCCTCTCCTCAAAATCACCAGCACCTTCTTGGTGAGCACAAAGGAGCTTGCAGCCTGCTCAGGGCCACAAAGTCAGCTCACCCCAACAGCCCTTCCAGTGCCAGGAGCCAGGCAGCCCCTGGAAGGTGGCATTTGCTCAGAGCAGATGCTTGTGGGGCCGGGCCGGTGCAAACCCAAAGAGAGGGCGCCCCTCACCCCTCGAGGCTCCGCACCCTGCCTGGGCTGTCATGGATCCTAGTTTAGGCTAATCGTAAACTTGGTAATAGAATAAAATGTCAGCAAAGTAGAAATCAATAAGTGTTAATGCTCCAGGACTTTCACTGCTGGGCTCCCCTCTCGGGCTCCCCCCTCCCGCACCATCCTGTCCCTTTGATTTCAGTCCCTTCTCTAATCCCCACCTCATCAGCTCCGGGAAGGGCTGATCTGCAGCAGAAAATCCCTCATTCGGGGCAAAATCAGCTTAATTTGCAGCAATTTGTAGCAGGTCTTTGCTGGGATTTGAGTCTCAAAATTATTCCGCGGGTGGGGGCCGCAGCCCCTTGCAATATGGGCAGAGATTTCCCCGCTCCTCTGTTTGCAGAGATTTGTCTGGGGAGTAATTACAGCCGGGGGCGCAGCCTGGCCCCCGCCCGCCCCGGCGCTCGCCCCCTCCACCCGCGGGGCCTGGCACCGGGCGAGCGGCCGAACACGCAGCCGCCCGGATTAGCAGCATTAGCAGCCAGCGCCGAGCAACAATTAATCATTTGCTGGTAAATACAAGCGGGAGCCTCCCCCGGCTGGCGGGGAGGGAAGGGGAGAAGGGGGTGGCCGCCCTGGCCTGCAATAGAGCAGTGAGGAAAGGAAAGGGAAGGGCTGGGGAAGGATGGAGGCGCCCGGGGACCTTGTGGCCTCGGGACGGGAGATCAGAGCAGGCAACTTTCCTTCCGCTAATGCCGCTAATTACAGGCGGCAGCTCCGCCGCCGGCCGATGGAGGATCGCAGGCACGGGGACCCCCGGTTCCCCTGGACCGGGCTCCGCCGCGCCCGGCGAGCGCCTTTCCGCGGGGCAGCTCCGGGAGAGCCCGCTGGGGCGGGACCAGACCCAGGGTGCCGCTTCGCACGGTGGGGGATGACATGCCCAAATCCACGACCCAAATAATCCCGGAGAATGGGCGCTCAATGGGGAACGTTATTTGGAGTGCGACTTGGTTTGCGGGAGAGGGAGAAATAAAGCGGTGTGGGGGCAGCTGCTGTCACAGTGTGTTTTTGAGGCCGGGCTAGCCCTCCGCTTGGCACTCCTTCACTTTCTTGGTAAAAAATTAGCTTGAGGTGAAATCGGAATCACACACGTTAAATGAATTAAAAGCTGACTGATTAGTAGTTTTGACAAATTCAGCGGCGAATCATCCACTAGTAGAGAAGTTTTGAAGATGTGTTGCCTAGAGATTGGTTCTTGGTCCATACCGTGCAATATCTTTGTGGTGACTCAGAAGAAAATATGAAATCAATGCCGGTAATGATTTCTACTTGACATAAAAATTGGTGGAGTGATAAATAAGGATGGGAGTAGGTCAGTTATACTGAGCAATCTGGATCACTTGGCAGGCTCTGCTCATTTGAACAATATGTGATTTTAATATAGCCAAATGCAAAACCATATATCTCAGAACAGAAAATGAAGGTCACAGAATGCTGTCACGGGAAGCAGTGGCTCTAAGGAGGATGGAGGAGATGTGACAGATAATAAAAATTAAGCATGGATTTTTGGTGTAATCTGCTCTATCAGAGCTGTGCCATTTTTTGATTTATTGGCAAGAAAATTTTACCTAGCACCATGAGGATGGTCTTGGCATCTCAAGACCATAATAGATTCATACTATGTTCATTTCTGGTGTCTGCATTAAAAAAAAAAAAAACCACAAACCAAAAACAAACAAACAAACAAAAACCAACAAACCCCCAAACAAACAAAAACCAACAAAAACCAAACCAAGCCAAAAAAACACAACAAAAACAAAACAAAAAAGAACTGGAAATTATTTAGATAAGAACTTCATGAACAAGCCATGAGCTGGAAAACCTTCCATATAGTGGGAATGAAGAAGCTCAATCTATTCAGCTTATTAGGTGGGAAAATTAGGATGTGGCTTGGTCACTCTCTTCGAGTAGTAAAGGTAAGTAGTTAAGTAAGTAATTAAGGAGAAACACTTTCAGAGGATGAAAGGTTCCTAGGTTTATTAGACAAAGGTGTAACAGGATTCAGCACTGGAAGGTCAAGCTAACTAATTCATAATTAATTACATGTAAGTATTAATATAAGTACTGAATTTTTCACAGTGAGGATAATTAGTAGAGTAGACAAGACATTTTTAAAAGAGCTTCTTTTGAAAAAAACCTGTTTGGATGGAAGTGTTTGGGGTTTTTACAGAAAAATAGATAGTTGCTTACAGAAATCCCTAGAGCAATATATTTTGAAACAGTTTGTTTTACAGAATTGTTCAGAAATGTATTTTCTCTTGTTAATTTATGCATTTTCATTTTATATTATTGTACTACCATCACATTATAGCATGAAAAATCATTTAAATCGGTTTCATTTTCATTTTCAAACTCTTAAGCAGTAGCACTGAGAAAATACTAAATTGATGGAAAATCCTTTTGTTATAACACAGCAGAGAATCTTCACTCTGCCCAAAGTATGAAATATTTCATGTGCCATGAAGTTCCTGATGACCTTAATGACTTTAAAATATAAAATAGGAATCACTATCTCCATTGTCAATCACAGTGTGTTGCTAGCAGTAGATGTGTGTATACTGCAGGCAGTGCTTGCTGCCAGATGTTGCTGATGACCTGTAAGACTAGTAAAAAAAAAAAGTTGCAAATCAGCATTTTGAAATTACAACTTCAATTCTCCATGGAGAGAAAATACTTCAAAGTGTTAGAATCTCCCACAGTATGAGAGAACCTGATTTACAGCCACATCTAATATTCCAGCATTGAAACTGTTTACTGAGGAATGGTCTTTCCCACTTAGATGTTCTAAAATGCATGCTCTAGCACAGACAAAGCTTACAGCCTTAGCTCAGGTTAGACTGGGTAACTAATGAGTCTGTCTACATCAAACATGGCTTTTGGATCCAGGATGCACTTCAGACGTGAAGGTTCCAGTCACCTCCATTCCTTCACTCTGTGTTGCACAGGGATCACAGGAGGCTCAATCTGGTGTCCTTGCAGATGAAACAGGATGGGAAGATGATGTGGTACAAGCCCCCACTTCCAGCACTCTCCAGCTGCTAATGGGTATTTGGTCCGTGGCACCAGAGAACAACTAAGCCAAAGACATTGCCTGAACATCTACAGTGGAGGTGGCAAGTCTTCAGCACCAACTGCCATTACTGCCTCCTGGTGTCCAGTGATGAATTAATAACCTAGAGGACAGATAGAATCATGAAATATCTAAAAAAAGCCATGGAGCCAACACTGAATGCAGTAATAGGAAATCAGGGTGAAAGGATGTTGTAAAAAGATCCCTTATCTAGGCAACCCCAGAAGGCTCTAAAAAGGTGACATTCCCAAACCAAGAGTTGGACTTCGATGATCCTTGTGGGTCTCTTCCAACTTAGGATAATCTATGACTATAAAACTGGGGCTCCGTGGAGCCTCACTGTGACCCATTGTGACCCCGTGCCATCCTTCCTCCCACAGCAGGAGGGTTGTGCTCTGGCTGCCCAGGCATTTAGCAGCAGGTATCACACCACTTTGGTCTGAACCACTGGAGTCACATCATCTCTCTACTTCCCCCTTGGTGAGCCAAAGGACTGAGTTGGCAAAATGAGCCCGGGGTGCCCTCAAAGTCTGTATTAGCAGCTGGGATATCTCTCATATTTATCCCAACTTTGTGTTCCTTGGGATAGGTCTGTGGTTTATGAATGCTGTTTGGCCTCTTTCTCATCTTACATCCTTGCACACTATCTTCCAATATGCATCCCATTTTGTTTAAAAACATGTCCTGTTCACTTGCAAAACAGCCTCTGTTTAGCAATTCATCTCTGCCTTCATCCCTGTGTAGAGCTGAGCAGCCAAACCTAAAAGACTTTAAAGAGCATTTTGACAGTTTGGAATGGGAGAGGCCATTATCGGCACTGCTGCTTTTGTGTGGTAGAGCATGAGCAAAGTTGGCTCTCAGCCACCTGCCAGAGGTTTTGTTTGCAGAGGTGGAGCCCAGGGGCGTGAGCCATGCATGTTTTTTAGATGGGAATAGATTAAAGAGACAAGGAATTACTCTGAACTGAACTACGGTGTTTAGAGGCCCTGGAAAGAAAGCGGTGCTTGCTTCTCAGGGATGAGGCTGGGCAAAGCCAGTGCACAGGGTGGTGCCGCTGCCCCTCCTGGGAAAAGTGCAGGATTATCAGCCAGGGAAGATACTTCACACGAGGTGGCCTGGAGAAGTCACCTGGCTTTGGTGTGCTAAAACCCACTGTCTTCTGTTGAAGTTAGTGTAGGATTGGACTACAGAGCTCCTGGTCCCTCTGATCATGCCATGGCACTGCCCTTTGTCTTCAGGCTCCTAACAAAACATAGACCAAAAAATGAAACTAAACATTGCTCCAGGCATTGCAATATGTTCTTAGTTCTGTAGTAAGTGAACATCCTTTTCCTGAAAATCTCTGTAATAACCATCAAGAAAACCAGCTTCAAATTAAGGCTCTTCTGGAGGCTAATAAAGATTAGAAAAGCAGATAACAAAACTCTGATGGAAAAAATGGAATAAGAGGGAGAATGAAAAGGTAACGCGTTAAGGATTTGATTTTGCTTCCAGTTCACACATCCCTTAACATAAATCGAAACCTGAGAAAATTAACAGTAAAGAAACATTTCAGTAATCCCTTCAAGTCTGAATCTCTGCAACAAAAATACCAAGGTGCAAAATGCTTTTATGTGGGCTTCAGAGATGGATTTATAAAACAGAACAAAACACTTTTCTCAAAACAGAAAGCATTAATATACCTTCAGTAACTATGGCTTGCCTTGCATTAAACTAGGGGACAGATCTGCTACCTCTCCTCACATTATCACATTGAATAATACTCATAGAAGCAAACTGAACTACTTGTGAGTAAAATATTACACAAAAAATAAGACTATCAAAGCCAAATCATATGTAAATAATATCCTTCAAAGTCTACTGAACACATCTTCTAGTCACAGAATGCTAACATTTTAATTACCAAAATATAAAAATGCTCACTGCAAAAGCCCAAGAGTCCAATGTTTTTGAATTAAGTCCATAAAAATAAATATATTAGGTTAAAAATTGTATAAGGCTTTAAATAATGTATTAAACTCATTTTGGTTTTTTGTCCATTAGAATGGCTACAGTTGGTGTCATCAAACCTTTTGCAGCAGTGCTGGTAGAGACACTTTTTAATAAAAAATGAAATTTTCTTGTATTCTTGTATTAAATCCTTTATGTCTACAAATACCCTCCTATTTTAGAAAAATAGGCGTGCTAAAAGGTAAAATAACCACCAACTGACATCACAGTGTCAAGACTGACCTCATCGAAATGCTCCGCATAGCATTGTATCATGTAAGTTTGCTCTCTGGACCTTAGACCTTCAGTCTCTCTGATCTTTTTTCTGCCTTGGTAGAGCTAACCAACTGCAGGTGGCTTAGAGCTTAGAAGAGGGAAGAGGGGACCTGTTGCTGTAAGCAGTGCTCTGAAGGGTGACATATGAAGAGAGAGCAAAACTTTTAACTCTAAAATGGGGTGTCAGGGAAGACTGCATTCACATAGTAAGCCAAGACATTGGAGGTTTTAAATATCTGGTACCTTAGTCCAGGCAGATGAGTCTATGACAGTGAATATGTTTTAGTTTTCAGTTTAATTTTTCTTGTAAGAGTGTTTCTCTATGCCATACCACTAATCATCCCTGCCCATGTCTGACAAGCTCCATGCTGAACTAGTGGGTAAATTTGACTTAGGATATTACTGGCTGATGGTTTCGAAATCATGTTATGAAATTATCTGAAATAAACAATCCACTACAGCCTGGCAGTTTAACATCAGCAAATTATATTTTTTCTTGTTTTTAATTTACAAGATGAGTAAAAATAAACTAAGAATAGTTTATAGTTATTCAGTTTCATGCCATTGAATATCACAGCAAGTGGTGGAGGTTTGCACCAGAAGTCCTAGCTGACATAGGTGGGTGATAACTAGGAGGAAGGGAGATAGGAAGTTCTGTTAAACAGAGTGGGGATCCCTATGGAGCATTCAGACAACAGGGTGCTGTATTTTTCTCCACAGTTTTTTCTGCCTCCAGTACTAAGTGCAGCACTATCTCAGCCTGGCTCTGGGATATTAAGGCTGTGTGCTTGGGAGAGGAGAAAATATCACTGAAAAAAACCATGGCAAGTTTCCTGGAAAAGTCTGGGTGCTCTTCTCCAGGAGAGACATCTCAAGGGTTCAGGGACCTGCTGGTGGTTCTTCCTGCTGCAAGAGGAGGAGCCAGAGCCTCTGTACTGCTTATGATTTTATAACATCCAACATAGTATAGAAACTGCTCAGCATGACTCCAAAAGATAGGAAGAGGGAAAACTGAAAAGAGTCAGTCTTAGGAACCTAGGGAAAAGGGAAAAAAAATCCAGAAATGTTTAACAGAAAAGTGAGAGTATGAAGACATCATCATTAACCTGGCTTGAAAGACAGGATGTTAATGCAGCTGAAAGCTCTTGCTGGTTGGACCTGCCAGGACACCCCCAGCTACACGGGTGTATCAGCAATTGGAGGGGCTTTGACTCTGTTGACGTAGGTAGGTATAATCAGGAGGAGAAAGTGGAGAGAAGGCACAGGAGGGATGGAGACCAAGAGACAAAAAAGAAAGAGGGGGGAGAGAGAGAGAGAGGAGACAAAGGACAGAGAGAAAAGGGAAATGGAGAAAGAGAGAAAATGTGGGGGGAGAAGAAGAGAAATGGGAAGGAGAGCAAGCGAGACTGTATTTCTATAATTACTGTGGATTGGCTCGGATTAAGGGCAACTAGCTATCTCTTGGTTTTTGCTTTTTATATAACAACTAATCTCCTTCTAATCAGTTATTATTAAATTATATTCCATTTTTAATTCATTCACAGATCATTGGTGGCACAATTCGGACATCTGGACAGATAATTGAATAGAGATAATTTATGTAAATGAGGAACAGTTGTGTACAAAGGTGGGGGCGGGGAGATTTCGGCTCCTCAGGCTGGTGACCTAATGAGGAGTTTCCAAAAGCTGCCTTTGCTCCCTAGGAGAACTCAGGTGTGAGTGGGGATGCTGGGAATATTCCAGTATTATGTGTTGGATATTAACACACATACAAGAGGCCATCAAACCCAAGCTGATTTGTTTACCTGAGGGACCAACTTCTGTTGAACATAATTTCTCCCAAGGCTGAAAACAGTAGACAAATCAGCACTTGGAGATGCCTCTTGCCTCCCAGGAAGAGGTGATTTCTGACCCAGACCTTTTCATGCCCCTTATTTCCAGTGTGATGCCCCAGCACTGCACTGACCTGTCTGTAGCACTGGGGCAGCAGGGAAAGAGATACTCCTTCTCAGAACACCAGCTGGCTGCCAAAACTAGTACTTTGTGCAGGCCTGATTGGAACCCTGGGTATTACTTCTTACTCCTCAGAAATGCCTCCCTGCTCTATGATAGATGTGCTCTAATCTCTCATTGCTTGTCCCAAACTTTGAATTTTGGAATCAGGACAAACTTATGTAGGTAGGCTTCAAAGAAAGCTTCTATGATCAAAGGCAGTAGCCAAGCACCAGAGAGGAACTGGACTAAAGCACCGTGTTAGTAGCAAGGTGAAAAATCTGACCCAAAATTCGGGCTTACTGTCATCTATATGGGGACTACCAGAATGGGAAAATGGGCATCTGAAGTCGACTATTGTCCAGAGAGAGAACATAATGTGGCAATGGGATTCATCAGATCCAGCATGAATACCAGTGGGGTCGGGAGGCTACCTTGGGCATGTTCCCATTCTAGCCAGAGGAGTCTGATCAATAGGCTCCATAGAGCCTAAGACACAGTTTTCTTCTCTTGAAAGAGGTGTCCGCTCTGGATTAGGGCACTAACGTGTCCATTGACTTTATTGATGAGATAGATACTGACTACAGAAGTAACCCATGACTAGCTCAGGTGTGGGTATCTAGAATTAAGCAAAATGGATCCCACTGTAAGGGAGATGAGGTATTATTCTACTTTTGCAGTAATGGAACAGCACAAATGTGTGTTCCTCTGCCTCAGAACGAGGGTGAAGATTAAAATGAAGTTCTTGTTCCAGGCTGTGGTTGTATTACTTTTCTACTACGTTTGGATGCCAAAGAGCTAGGTGCTGAAGAAAGAAGCATGATAGATAAATTTATCTTCCAAAGGGGGAAAGAATGCTAGACTCAAGTGCTATAGCAAAAATCTAATTTCCATCACTCTATCATAATAGGAAGAATTTTCCTGTGCATACTGAATTGTCTTAGTATTATGGGACTGTTGGAGGAAGGGAACTCCACAGTTGCATTCAGTGTGTGGGAAGACAACTCACAAGATTTGTTTGTCAAAATAAATTCAGGTTGAATTGCCAAGGCTACAATGCAAATGAAATGAAACTGGTTCAAGTGACCTTCTTGCTCAGTGTCAGAAATACACTGGGCTTTGTTCAGCTCTGCAGGGTTTTTTTTGTTGATTAAAAAATTCCCCTTTCAGGTCTGTTCTTGAGGTTCTAATTAGCAAAATGTGACATTGCTGCTGCAAAAATTATTGTGAATTTTCAGATAAGAGTTATCAATGATAATGAGAATGCAGCCATATGACTGTAAATAATAGTCTCTGAGTGCAACTGGAAGGCTGAGACAAAAGTTCTCCAGCAAGGAGGGTTTAAATCTGCCCTTCTTCAAGGCTTCATAAACAATGGAGAAAGCAGACCAAGCTGCAATTTGCAGGACACTGAGTTGGGAGACCTTCTGTTCATAAGGCAGAGAGAACCAGAGTGCTGCAGTGTAGAGAACATAGGCAGGAGTCAACTCAGCAAACTGTCACAGGGGTAAAATCCCAGATGCAAAAACATGCCTCAGAGACAAACAGAAGGATGGTGAGAATAGCTGGAAATAATAGTTTGGTGTGATCAGAATGTACATTTGCAATATGACAAAGCTCTAAAAAGAATTGAGACAGCTCCATGTTCAGAAGCATGACATTGTGAAACAGCCCATTAAT
Source organism: Pyrocephalus nanus (assembly GCA_038380795.1). NCBI lineage: Eukaryota > Metazoa > Chordata > Aves > Passeriformes > Tyrannidae > Pyrocephalus > Pyrocephalus nanus. The sequence goes on along the minus strand of CM076265.1, from coordinate 39,854,269 downwards.
GCTGTATTTCTCCAATGTTAAGACTCATCTGTGCAGTTTTGCACACTTGTTTTTTGAGGAAATACTGATTAACCAAAGAAAGTATAGAAAAGAGAAAAGAAAATGCCTGGGAATTTATGGTTTTGGCCTGTGAGCCATGCAGGTGTGTCTAACTTAAGTAATAAAAAAAGGGACAGGAGTAGTAATCCCTCAGCTACCAAAAAGGTATAAAATCTGATGAGCAGACTAAAGATTTGGGCCATCACTAGTAACAGGAATAGTAGTCACTATTGCACAGGATAAGTAGTCCCCTATGCAGAGGATAAGGGTGAGGCACAGAGAGGGAATGGATAACATTACACTGTAGACATTTCTCTGGAGTAATTGGTAGGACTGGAGGAGCTCTGTTATGGGGAACATTTAGTAGATTAGATGTTTCCGCTCTCCCACACTTGCCCTCTTACTGGTGGTAGTTGCCAGTGTCAGACATAGGAGCTGTGCAATGCTGCTGGCCTCCTTGCATCCTCCAAACTTGGCTCATATAAATCCCAGTGAAGGCAGGAAACTCCTACATCATGTGCCATGTCCTGTCCCAATCCTCCTCACCTCCATCCACATCCTCTTTGACATGTTTTCCGTCAATCTTCCATACACTCATTCCTTCCTGATACTGCTCTCCCTTAAGCATATTGGGAGCTGCTAAATGTCTTGGGGTTTCACACCAGTTTTTCTGGTGACCATTAAACTAGTTTGGTAATTGGTAATATATTCTGTTAAGAAGGGACTATTGCATTTGTTTGCTTGTCTTAATCATACTTTATAATATTAAGCCCTCTTTTCTGTTACAGTGGAAAAGCTTCTTAAGAAAGGGAAGGAACACTGCTGTGTGTTCTAAACTTACCCAGTCTGGGGTAGTGTATTTCCTCTGCAAACTTATTCAGTAGCCAAACCTCCCTGACATTTATCTCCCATTTCATCTCCAGTTTTCCTCACTTCATCATGGACTTAGTCAACTGCATTTTCCCAAAGGAGCAGGTGGGCCGTGATGAAAATGCAGACTCAGACATAACTGACCCTGAGAGAGCTTTGAAGACCAGAGCCAATATTATGGCTTAGCAGACAATGCCCTGTGAAAGAACAACTAGAACATAATGGTGAGTTGCTTATAGTGACCCAAAGAAAGATTGATCCTGCAAATGTGCCCACCTTTAATCCCTAATACAGCGAATTTAAGTCCAAGGCCCATCGAGCCAAGTGACCGTGATTCTCTCATGATCTGTCTCTGATCTCAATGAAGGGGTTTGTGCTCCTCAGACAGACAAGGGTGTGTGGAGCATCAAGTGTGATACAAAGGTACGATTCAAGCATCCAAGTATCAGAAAGAGTGTGGCCAACAGGACCGGGGAAGTGATTGGCCCCCTGTACTCGGCACTGGTGAGGCCACACCTCAAGTACTGTGTTCAGTTTTGGGCCCCTCACTACAAGAAAGGTGTTGAGGTGCTGGAGCATGTCCAGAGAAGGGCAACAAGGCTGGAGAAGGGTCAGGAGCACAAGTCTTATGAGGAGTGGCTGAGGGAGCTGGGGTTGTTGAGCCTGGAGAAAAGGAGGCTCAGGAGGGACCTTATCGCTCTCTACAACTACCTGAAAGGAGGTAGTAGAGAGGTGGAGGTCAGTCTCTTCTCCCAAGTAATGAGCAATAGGGCAAGGGAAAATGGCCCCGAGTTGTGCTAGGGGAGGTTTAGGTTGGATATTAGGAAAAATGTCTTCACTGAAAGGTTTGGCAAGCCCTGGAATCAGCTGCCCAGGGAAATGTTAGAGTCATCATCCCTGGAGGTATTTTAAAGGCATGTAGATGTGGCACTTAGGGACAGGGTTTAGGGGTGGACTTGGCAGTGCTGGGTTAATGGTTGGACTCAATGATATTAAAGGCCTTTTCCGACCTATATGATTTATGATTCTATTCTATGAACAAGAATGCACGGGATCAAAGAAAGAAGGTGACGGAGGATAATCAGGACAATCATACAGACTGAAAATAGCTGGGAATAGAGAGAAAGGGTAAAGGAAAAAATTTCCAGCCTTTACTTGAAATTCCATTACTTGGGGTGGATACTCATGCCAACCTAATACATTTGCAACCTCCTTAGATTTCCCCAAGGAAATGTTGCAGAAATAGATACTTCTATTGAGGTATATAGATAGTTTATCGTAAGTCTTCAAGACATTATTTGATTTAGATTTCTTAGTAGGGAGGGGCAGTACTAGCAGTCAAGTTGGTCACACGGTGGGAGTGGCAGATGCTCACACCACTCTTTTAAGTCTCACAGCAATGCTCAGTAAGTCACAGGCTTGTGTGGCAGTGTTCTGGGTGGCACACCCCTGCCCTTTTCCTTTAGCCAGATTCCAGAAGATGGTAGGGGCCAATACTTTGTCCATCTCTAGGTTTCAGTCATCTGTCAGGTCTCCATCCTGTCATTGTTCCTGGCTAGTGAGAATACACTGGGGTGTGAATGAGGAGAGCAGTGGTGTGTTCAGTGAACCAGTGGCACTTCCTTATGCCTCATCCCTCCCTGTGTACTTCCATCTCAAATACTGCTGAAGGTCAGATGGTGGATGTCAGAAATGAGGAGATGGATTCCTAGAAAACTAGGACTGAAGGGAACCCAGAGAACGTGTCTCTTCCTTCTTTCTGCCCCACAGCATGACCAGTTATATCCATCTCATTCTTGACAGAGGGACAAGCACCTAAGGAATCTCTTCTAGTGTCTCCCTTGTAGTCTTCCTCTCTCTCTCTCTCTCTCTCTCTCTCTCTCTCCCTCTGCTCATTTTTCTTAATTTTGCTCCTAATGTCTAACACAGACCTTTCTTGGAACTATTTCCTATGTCATGGGCGCAGAGGGCAGATTATTTTCCCTATAAAACTTTTGTGCCTGGAGATTTTCTTTTATCATCCCTCTGTCTTCCCTTATCAAGTTACACAACAACACTTTTAGGTTTTTCTTTAAGGACATGGTTTAGATCTGTGATCGTTCTCATTGCCCTCCATTAGAAACTCTCCAGTGGGTCCATTTTGAAGGGCAATGCCAAGACTGGGCTCAATACACCAACTAAAGTCTTACCAATGCTGATTACAAGGAAAGGTAATTTCCAGAGGTCTTGATAGCTGCAGTCTTATCTATTCTTTACAGTAGGAGGTTTGCTTTATTTGCAACAGTATATTATTTTTGACAGGGCTTGCAAGCCCCTCTAACCCCTAGTGCTTTTTTGGAAGAATTGCTGCCTAACAAGTTGTTTCCTAACCCCTGTTTATGCATTTCATTTTTTCTGCATCACTGAGATTCTTTGCATGGTTTCTTACTGATTTGCATCTATGTTTTTTCAACCATTTTCCCAAATTGCCAAGATGATTTTGAATGCCAAGTCTATCCTTCAGTGTACTTAAGTTGCCTTCCAGATTTGTGTCTTCCTGATGTGCCCACTCCCTCTTTTGTCCTCCATGTTGTTAATTCAATCAGTGAGCAGAACCAGACCCAGAATAGATCTTTGTGGAGCTATTCTCAATACATCCTTTATTTTGATAATAAACCACGGAGGACTATTTGCTGAGCACAGTTTTTCAACTAATTTTTCATCTGTCTAACAGTAGTTTCTGCTAATTTACATTTCCCTAGTTTAGTCATAAAGATAGCTTTTAAAATGGAACCTAAACAGCTTATGGAAATAAAGATACACAAGATCTTGTGTTCCTTCCATATCTACAAGACCAGTGGCCTTGCAACAGCAAGAAATTAGATTGACTCGAAAAGACTGATCTTTAACAAATCTACACTGAATACAATTGATTGTCTCATTTTGCCTTTGATATTTAGAAATAACTTGATAATTTATTCCAGAATTTTAATGGGAAAGGGAATTAAGCTCATTGATCCATAACTACCTGTCGCCATTTCCTCTGCTTTTCTAAGAGCAATGCCTGTGATTTTCCTGTACTCCACCACATCTCTACAGGTTCTGGAAGGCAGCCACTACCGATTCTGAGACTGCTGTAGCCAAATCTCTGAGTACCTTTAACAAAGCTCATTATGTCCAATAAATTTGAATGCATCTAACTCAATAACATTACCTCTATCATACTCTTTCCTTATTCTATGCCAAGATCTTACCTCTTTATCACTGTTATTAGTTTCTCTATTATTATCCTCTGTCAATAATTTTCACTCCCTGTTGAGCAGTGATCCAATATTTTGTTTAGTTTTCCTCTCGCTACTAATGAATTTACAGAATGATTTCTTGTTCCATTTCATTATCCTGCTTATTTTATGCTTCACCTTTTTGATTATATTCCTGCTTGCTTCTGCTCTTCTTCTATACTCACCTGTTGTACTCCAAGCTACTGCTTATCTTTTGCAACCTTCCTTCAGTGTGTGAGGTGAATGGTGAATTTTTGAACTGGCCAGGTTGTTTTAAAAATATTTTTTTTCTATTTTCCTATGAGACTGTCCCTCCTGGAGTAGAGGAGGGTAATGTTGCTCAGAGAAATAGGGCTGGTGTATCATGACTGCTCCAGTTGATCATAGCCGTAGCTCTAATGACATTTGTGTGAAGACGGTGTAGGCTGCATCCTTGGATTCTGAAGCCTGAGGTGTTAGCCTGCTTGTCCAACCTGGATGCACGTGATTGTTCTGATCCACTAACAGTGCCAGGAGTGGGCAGGTTGAGGCGTGGTGGGAGACCATAGTGCTGTGCTGAAAGGAGGCCCTGCACTGTCCACACCCAGGGACATACTAAGGTCCTGGTGTGCCCCCACAGTGGGGCTTTGTTACCTCTCACTATGCCACCACCCAGCCTCCCTATATAACACCAAACCCTCCTTCAGCATCTTGCCTCGACAAAGCCAAAAACCAAGTGCATGGGCAGAGGGCTCGGGGGAATGCCAGGGTGAGGTCCTTCTCAGTGCCCTGTCACATCACCTTGCCAGTGCTGCCCCATGCCTATGTCTTCTCCAGCGTCCCAGTGTCAGTGTCCTTGCCCCTTTATACTCCCCATTTTGCCCTGACAACAGGTCCTTCTCTTCCTCCTCCTCCTGCTGTCCTGGGCTCTATGCAGACAGCTCCCCTCCCTGTGCTCCTCATTAACACCCTTCCTAACCGGCAGGAGCAGACACCACCAGCAGCTCCTTTCCCCTCCAATCCCCTCCCCTTCCCTTCCATAATCTATCTAAATATTAAAATGAGTTTGTCCCTGATTTACATGCGTAAGAAGGGATGTAATAATGAGGACGTAGATTAGAAGATTTAGCACAATCGTTTGTGTAGATTGTGTCCCATCAAAGGGCAGCTCTGACAAGCCGAGATTAAGGAGCAAACAGCTGCCGCTGGAATTCAGTCCATTTGTTTGTTTGCTGTTTTCTCTCTTGACTCCAGCAAACAGTCTCATTAACATGCAAGTGATTTGCCCCTTAAGCCTTTTCCTGTTTATTATTGGGGGAGTTGCTGACGAGGGCTTTGTAGAGTCCCTGGCCCAGTTCTGAGAGATCGACATGCAAATCAAGATTAAAATGGGAAGTAATTAAAAACAAAGAAGGGGCCACGACACCTTGGTCCCCTCTTCCCTTTCAGGGGTCTTCAAGTTAGGGCCCCAGGAAAAGGTGTGGAGTGGGGGGAAACAGAGTGCTGCCCACCTATGCCTGTGTGGCCCCAGCAGGTCCCTCTTGGCTGTGGTGCTGAGCTCTCCCTTTCTTCTGTTCTCCTCCATTCCCACTGCCTCAAAATGTCTGTCTGTCTACTAAACTCATTTGCAGCCTTTGCTTCAACGGCCTCGTTTGCAGCACCTTCCATATGGTCCCTGCTTTCTGCCTGCCACAGTCTCTGCACGCTGGGCAGCACTGACTGCTGCCTTCCTATGCACAGCCCCAAGCCCAGGGCTGTCCATGCCCTCTGCCCCCTTAGCAGTGGTGTCCCCATCCAGCATCCATGACTCTATCAACAGACCCTGCAGCTTTTTCAGCATCCATGGTGGGTGAGGGACTGGGACATGCAGGGATTGTGCAGCAGCTCTGCTCACGGGCACAGATGATGATACAGAGGGCTCCTCATACAAGGGTCTCCTGAAGCCACACAGGCTGTGGAGGCTAGTTCAGGTCACTGGAACAACACTGGGAAAAAACTAGCACGGTGTCTGTCTTTCAGCAGCTCCCAGATTCAGGTGGTGAACACTGCTGGTGAGAGTGCAGGGGCAAGGATGGTGTGCGCTCATCTGCCGGCTCCCTGAGTCTGGAGCACCCTGTCTGCAGTGCGCGAGGGATGACAACTGTGAGGAATGGCACAAAGGATTTCTTGGGCCAAGAGAGACTGTCACATAAAGCAAAAATCCTTACAAAGCAAGCAGCCCTTTCTCTTCATTTATTAGAGTGCTTGCTCTATCCCCTGCAAGACAAGTAAAAGTATAATGAAGCCTAGAAACTTGCTCTGGGAAGCAGCAGTGGTTATTCAGTGTATATTTACACAGACAAGCAGGGACAGATGTGGGTTTGCTCTGCCTGGCAGCATGGAACTGTGCTGGAGCATCTCCACACCTAGCCTTACACCTTGATCAACCTCAAGACTCCTGGCTTGGGCACAGCTGCTCCTGGACACAAGGTGATTCCTGCCCAGGTACTCACAATTTTCTTGACTCCTGATGTTGACAGTGCACATTTCCATGGGGCTCAGGTCCAGCAGGAGCTGAGGACAGGCAGCCTGCTCTAGGCTAGCCCAAAACTGCTGGCCCAGGGGGCTGGCTGTTGTTTTCAGTGGTTACCCAGTTGTCACTGAAGTTTGCTTCACGCATGACTGGGGAGAGACTGCAACACTGCAGATATATGATTGCAGATTGCATTGTAATGAACATATGTAGAAGAATCACAATGCACATTTTAAGTCCTTTCTAACCTGAGTGCTTTATTTTTATAATCATGAAGTAGAGCTGCACAGAGGGTTGGCCAGGAAGACCTCACTCTCTCCCTTGCTCAAGTTAGCTATTAAGTCCAGGGAAGCTCATGGCTTTTGTAGGAACAACTTCTCCTCAAACCACTTCTGCTACTTGCCAGGGCAATGCAGCAAGGAACAACCAAAACCAAAACAGGGCCAGCCTCAACATTATGACATTGCACAAAGTAAATGAGATGGTGGCCATGATCCTTGCAAACACCCAGTATTGCGTACAGACAGAATGACAGGTGGGTGATTGTGAATTCCCTGCTGTTGTTTCCAACTCATTGGTCAAAATAATTAGTGAAATAGTTATAGCTTTTGCTTTTTCAAACTCAGAGAATGGCACAACTTCATTGCTTACCCAGCTTTTTGTGTGTGTTTGTTACAGCAGTGCCAAAGGGGACAAGAGCATTTTCCTGAGCTAGGGCACTACCTGTAGGACAGCATAGTCTGGTACAGCTGGAGAGGCCAGTAACATTCAAACAATGTTCAGGGATAGGAATAGATATCTTTTTCTATCTTGTACTTGAGTAGCCACTGGATTCCTCTGATCTACTCTGACCCTGCCCCCGTACCTCTCTCTAAGAGGTACCTCCCCAGCCACAGCCATGCTCCAGGTGTGCTGCCTCTGGGTTACCCAGTGAGGCAGCAATCACCTGTACAGCACCTTGTATGCTCAGTCACCATGCAGTCCCATCAGCAGGGAGGTTTCCAGGCAGCAGCAGCAGCTGCTTCTTGGGTTACCCCACCCAAAAGCAGTAACAATGCTTTTCTCAGCACAATTTTTTTATATGTAACAACTCAGCCCTTGTTGCAATTGATTTTCAGTGGATCATTGAAAGCTGTTCCATCAGTCTAGTCCTAGCAGATTTCTACTGCCTGTTTCTCTGTTGTTCTATGTTTGGGGTTTTTTTGTAATTTCCACAAAAATAGAGTTTTGGTTTACAATGGGATAAGGGTTCTATGGCTTGGGCACTTAACCTTGTGAAGTCCTGGGCCATTTTTGCTCAAGCACAGCGCAGTCAAAGCAACCACCACGTCCTTGGATGGAGATCAGATCCGGAGAACTTCACACTCCCCAACTGAAAGAGTTATGAGTGATTAAGAAGGCCATTGATAATAGAAATGCTTAGTCAGCCTTGATGTAAGTCATTTGAGTGCTCCAGTTCTAAATAGAAATGAGCAGGTGAAATCGATGTGTATCTTCAGCACGCTCGCAAATAAACAGGGAACTGCTGGAGAGTGCTGTGCACCTGCAGCTTGTGTTACCACCCATGACACCATCATGCAGTGCATCCCTCCCCAGCTGGTCCTTGGGAATGTGCCAATGGACCCCAAAAGTGGGACCAGTGCTCCAGCCAAAGGAGCAAAGGACACGTGATGGAGAGAGGGTTCTGGAAGAAAAACTTTCATAAATGAGGGAAGTAAGGATACCAGAGTTGTTCCTGATTCCCAAACAAAGAGCTTTTTTGCCCAGGAGCAGTCTAGAGATCAATCTGAGATGGTAGGTGCAGGAGAAGCTCTGGAAAGTGGTGTGTTTGCCAAGGAGACAGAGGGTACACTGAGTCCTCCAGCATCTCATGGGCTCCTGCATTATGTGTGCAGAGGGGTCCCTGCCCAAACCACCTGCTGCAGTAATAAGTGCTTGACTGAGAATGGGGCAGCAGAAAAAAAAGAAGGGCCTTGTGGGCCCGGCTGCAGTGTGTGCCACCATGTGAGCAGGAAAGGTGGGGGAGTCTCTAATCCCTCAGGGCCAGGCCAGCTGCCAGGATCCGGCTCATTCCCCAGCATGGCAACTCCACAGCCTCCCTCTCACCAGCTGATGACACCCTTTGCAGGGCAGGGGCTGCCTGCAGCCTCTCTTCTTGGGGCTTGTGTTCCAAATAGCTGCAGGCACAGAAATGCCAAGTTTTATGTGCACCCTCTTTTGGGAGGTCCAGGAGGCTGCATAGACACTTAGCAGGGTCAAGGGGGAATGTTGTATCTCCTAACTTGTCCCTCTAATTGCTGGTGGTTTCATTCACCTTTGCCAGACCTGTGCTGGGCTGTTGCTTTTCCTCTCTGTGAGGAAAAGTAAGTATAAAATTATCCTTAAGGATGTAATAGGGTAATTTTTAATCAAAGCCACTCCAATGCAGGAAGCTTCTCTCTTCAGAGCCAAGATATCCAACCCACCCTCCACTGTATCCTTCTCTCAACTATGATTATTGTTGCATTACTATTATGTCATAAATTGACGTCTTGTGTTCCTGTTTGTTATCTGGGGATTCTGCTCTAATCTTGACAATCGCTAATGCAATGTAAATCCAGCACACTGGGTGATAATCTGGCTACATAAAAAAAAAAAAAAAAAAAAAAAAAAAAAAAAAAAAAAACAAAACAAAAAAAAACTCTCTAGGCATAATGAAAACCTTTCACTTTAATATTGAGCACAATACTTTTACCATGAAATTTCATTTCTCCCAGCAATTCTTGTCCGCAGTTCAGAAGGATACCGTGCTCTGTTTGCCTTTAGATAAAGCTGGTGCTCGCTGGGATTTAGCGGGCAGGGTGCAGGATCCAGCCCCCAGCATAGAGCAGTTAGCGTCCTGCACGGTGACATCCAAAAGTTGGCAGCAGCCCTGCTCCCTCCCTGGCCTCGGCAGGGAATGTCTCCCCTCCGCCAAACAGAGCGCTGGAGGATGGATGGGGGCTTTTTTTTGGGTTGTGTTAATTACACACGAAAATTAATTCAGTATGACTCATTTTTATAGGTAGTAATTAATGCTTGCTGAAACCCTGTTTTCCACCGACGTGTATCTTCACGTTAAGTAGGTGTGCTCAGAACTGAGGAGGCTCTGGGTCAGCGAACGAGGGCTGTTTCGGTCCCCTTCTCAGAGAGACATTAAAGCCTATGAGTGCAGAAAGCACGGCAAACCAGGGCGAGACGGTGCGCTAAGGAATTGATGGTACGGATGCTGAGCAGAATGAAACTCCCCCCTGAACCCAGACCGTGGCTTTTTGCAGGCCGGGGCCCCCACGCAGCTCCAGGGGCCGCCCCGCGCTGTCGGGGCAGGAAAGGCAGTGTCCCCGGCCCCAGCGGGGCCCCGTCCCTGCTGCCCCCCACGGCAGGCCCGGGCCGGGGGCGCCGGGGCCGGGGCGCCCGCGATCGGGGCGGGCGCCCGGGTGTCGGTGGCGCGGCGTCCGGGAATGCGCCGCTGATCCTAACCAAGTTTGCCAGCCATGCTTTTCTCATGGCTCCCGCACAATGGCCCGTTTTCTGCCCACCTGCCGATTATGCTTAATTAGGCGAGGAGTTGATTAATTTGAGGTAATTGACAGCTAATTACAGGCCTGAGGGCTCATTAACTTGACGTCCTGTCTGAGGGAATCAGCTGGAGGGGGTCAGGTGATGTGCAGCCCCCCTCTGGTGCCCGCTTGCCGCCCACTCACCTGGGCGGCCAGGATGGGGACAAGCGAGGCCAGCCCGTGGGAGGTGGGATACCGGGGACCGTGGGTGCAGGACCTAGGCAGGACAAACACCCCCAGAGGCGATGCAGCAGGAGGGATGCTGCAGGGCAGGAGGGCTCCCCGTGGTGATAAAGCAGGCTCCGGGGGGAGAGGGGTTTGGAGGTCGGTGATGGGGTAGGGGCTTGGAGAGCAAACAGCCAAGCATGCAGGTAAGGAGGGGAGAGGGATGTGGATGGAGTGAGGGCTCCCAAGGCTGCAGCTCCCTGCAAGTTCAGCCAGCAGTTCCCTACCATGCCCACAGCTCCAGCATGGGGGTGGAAGGATGCTACAGGTCCATCACTGCAACAGGAGCCCACAGCAGCGGCAGGCGGGCTGCAAGGACCCATGCTTATTGTACAGTAGGTCACTGCAAGGCATTGTTAGTCACTTCATATTCACATCAGACAATACAACTACTGATTGAAAACAGCGAATCTTTTCTTCAGTAAGACTCTTCTCAGTTGCTTTTTACGGCACGCAAATAACAGGACAGCAAGAGAGCTGTTTCCCTAATATCCTATCGATCTCCCTCAGTGGAGAATTTGGGCATGTCCTCTGGATTTACAAACCTATCCTTATCTCACCTTCCTAGAACTGGTGGGATCCCTGCATAGAGAGAGGCTAAATTACATAACCGCAATCACACTGAAAATCTAAGAGATAAATCCAGCTTTTTGAGCCCTAAACCCAGGACCTTGACCATAAAACCATCTTCACCATTTTCTTCAAGCACAAGGCAGGTTACTTGAAGATGACTGACACCTGCCAGAGGTCTGGCTGTGTGGCCTCTCTTCTTGTGGACAGGCAGCTAACAGGTCTGTTCAGGATGTTCCTGGCCATGCTGAGAGGGGCAGAGTATTCCTTTTTAAAAGGCTAATGTCTAATTATGTCAGACAAGGTATGGCTGGAGAAATGTATTTGAAAGGTCACAAAGGTTTGTGATGGCTTCTTGTTGCTGAGGGGGTGCTCACAGCCACTGGACTCCATCTCATCTTCTGAAAGTCTTGCCCTAGACATGGTACATCATGGGATATAATGACTAATTATTAAGCTTGGATCAGGATTCAGTGGTAAGCCAGTACAGAAAGTGGCAGAGAGGAGGAATGAGAAGTAAACCATACCGGTGAGCAGAATGACTATGGGACACAGTGACAGTAATAGCTGGACTGTCTGAGCAGCCATAGGCTTCATACCAAGGTACTTTGCACTGCTACGGGCAATTAAATCAAAGGAATGGGATCTTCTGGCAAAATTGCAGACAAATCTTCCTCTGTGCCCATATGGAAGTCTGGTGAAGAATCCAAAAAATCATCATAAATCACAGTTTGACCAGATCACTGGGGCTCTTCAGCCAGAGGAAGCTTCATTGCAACTGGAGCCTTCTCGAACACTTGCCTTCACCCACTGACATCATCTCTAACTGCCTTATTTTGGCCTTACTTCTGCCTCTGGCTCTTCTGAAAGTGCTGTGCCATCCTCAAATTCTTGGTGTGATTAGAAGGGATGAAAAATACAGGTGTCTCATCTGCATATTGCTGATAGGGACTTTTAGAAACCTGACTAAACAACTTGCTTTTATATCCTGCTATTGCATTCCACAGCTAACTTATACACTGCCCTTTATCCCTTTGAAATGTACTGGGGTTTCATTTTTTAAGCTCTCGTTTACATTTCATGGAGTTGGGTAAAGCTGCCTAGTCTCTATAGCAATCATTATTTAATACCCTTCTCACATTTGTTGTTCCCTCTTTCTACCCTAAACACACCCAGACTGGATGATGATTCATGGTATGGAGGCCAAATGGACCCCTGTGATGAATAAATTTTGCTCACTTGCTCAGAACCTCTCCTGTGTCTGTCTCTTTCAGGAGAGGGTGCCCATAATTTAAGTTGCGTTTCAGAGGAGAACACCCCAACAATTTTTATAGTGGCATTTATCATTTAGAAACTGGGAGAGGAGTTATTTGGAGGAGCCCAGACAGGTAGTTCTCTGTTTTTCTCTCTAAATCCATTGTTGAAATTGGCTAAACCTTGGCCATTTCTCATCTTGACTATTGCAAGGCTGTTGCTTTCTAGTTTAAATACAAAAAGACTGTACATTGCTATGATGGTATTAAGCATTAGGTATAGCACTGGGCTGCCCAGTCATGAATTTCTTCCTCTTTTCTTTGTTGACACTTTCATCAATAGTGCCTGAGAATCTCATAAACAGGGATACATTTAACTATATACATTCTCTGTAAGCTCATCTAATGTTATCATCAGCTTATAGATGGAGCACTTGGACTGAAGTATATTTAGTGGTTACCCACATTTAACAGGATGTCTGAGGTAGATCCAGATAGGAAAAGTGCATCCTATGTGTTTTAACTCACTAAACCTTAGAGCTCTCTCTTGCTATAGAAAGCCTCAGCCACCAAGTGCCACACTGACACTGAGTGCCTTTCAGAAGAAGGAATGTTTCATGGAGACCATGACTTCCAAAGTCTAAGCTTTAGGAAAGCTTCCCTTTTGACACTGAATATTTGCCTGAAATCTCTGGAAGCCAGAAGCCCCACTCACCATTCCTGAAAGTGTTCCAAAACCATGTAGATGTGGTGTTTAGGGATATGGTGGTAGACCTGGCAGTGTTACCTTAATGGTTGGACTTGAACTTAGAGGTCTTTTCCAACCTTCATGATTCTATGGTACCTGAGTCAACAGCTCCTTCTGTCTGTAATGAAATTGCTAAGTCTGGGCTTAAGGGGTTAGTTCTAGTAGCAAAAAATTTCACACAGCTGTAAAGCTCTGGGTAGGCAACAACAGATATGATCCTTGAGGGACTGGTAAGTAGCCTCCCTAGGATTGTCGTACTGATCTGTGGATCAGGATAGCACAGGATCATTTACTTGAGAGGTGCTTCCTCAGAGAAATCCACTCTATAACAGTATATTTTGATTTAGGCTGATGTCACTTCAGCCAGGGAGACTGGTTATATGTTCATGACAAGCTATTGGTATTTGAATACAGGTCTCTGCAACATCCAGAATTTCATTAAATTTAGGCCAACTCCTTTTTGTACTAAGTCTGTGGATGCTGCAGAATAAATAATTGGAAAAGATTCCAGTACTCAAAGAGAAGTGTGTAATATCAGTAGTCTGTTTTACGGTAGTAGAAATGCAAGTAAGCTTTACACAAACTACACACAAGCTTTCTAAATGTGTAAGCAGGATGGCAATTATTGCTGTGATCAATGACAGGGTAACCTGTTTGAATTTAATTTGCTTTTTATCACAGAATTTTCAGCTTTGGAATCCTCTGGCGCTTGGGAATCCAAAAAAAAAGAGGTGGAGGTCTCAGCAAATCATTTATCTGAGGGACACAACTCTACCATTTTTGGAAAGCAAATCTGGACTTCTAGGAGGTTGCAGAGTTTAAGAAAGTTTAATGGTTTCAAGGAAGAGGGTAAGATATTCCCACTTCTCACCATTACCTAAGCAGTGGCAAGCATGCAGCGGCTGATGCCTGTGCCAGTTTAAAATGCTGCATCGGCCATCATGTGAAGCAGCCACTTGCTGTTTGTGGATGAGAACTGTGCTCAGATGTGGACTGACGACATGGCTTGTTGCTTCTGCGATACCCTTTCCATCACTTTCCTTTTTGGACAGAGCTCAGGCCATTTCAGGAGGAAGAGTGTTAGATCTAAATCACTAAGATTTTCTTGACTCTTCAGCTGTTCTTCTCCGATTTGGCAGATACAAGCCATTGTTCAGCGCCAACATCCCTGCACCATGTGTCCAGCCACAACGCCTATCTCATAGTGCATTTGCAGCTGAAGCTGTGTCTGAACCTGCCCACAACACTATCTGTAATCAGTGACTTTTAAAAGAGTGACCTGCTGCTTCTCCAGTGTCTCCATTTAATTTGGGTACCTCTGCAGCATGCGATAATACAACAGGCCAACTGCTCTGAGCTCCGGGAGTATGAATGGCCAGAGGGAGAGCTTCTTAGGTCTGACTTTTCTGAAATACTTCCAGCTCTTTTTCTTACCTAAGAATTTCTTCTGGAACATAAAGAGCGAGTGGCCACCAAGAATAAGCTCTTTCTATTGAGTCTGGCTCCAGAAGTAATTTTGTTCCACATATACAGAGTCTGTGTGAAGTAACTCAAGGCATTATGATGCCAACAACAGCAGCATGATGAAATGTTGCTTTAAAATCCTGTCATAACCACTGCATATGAATATATACCCATGTTTTTACATCTGTATATTGGCACCTACGCTGCAGAGGCTGGATGACAACTCTCACAAATCTCCCAAAGGTTGAATTTTAGGTCAAGATCCTGCTAAACAGCTTGAAGAACTGCCACAAATATCCTTATCCCATGGTTACACCAAGCAGGTCAACTTTCCAGTTCTGACATTCAAAGAAAGGTATTTTTCAGGTGCTGCCTATGTAAGTGACATAACTCCAAATCACCAGAAAAACAGCCTGTATTTTAGGCTTAAATGAGACCTCAGGATCAAAATTCTACAGTTCCAACCCAAATGCATTACATAATGCACAAATTACTGATACACGTTTAGCTTCATGTGCCTGAGAGGCCAATTAGCAGAAGAGTGTACATAGGTGCACAGACTTTTATATAATTTTGAACATCTTCCACCTTGTAGAGCTGTTAAACAACAATTCTCTATCTGTATCTGGGTTTCAGAAGAGAAGCTGCCTGACTGATTGCCTTGCTCAGGAGTAAGAGGGTTACTGTAATTATCTTGTTTGCAAGAAAAATAAGAACATTTATCTCATTTTAGGTTAGCAGAAGAAATAGCAATTGTGAAATTTATCACTAGCCCAAATGCATTTTTATTTATGTTGAATGACTGACCTTTGTGTAGTATTTTTCCTATTATTTCTGTAGGAATTTTATATTAAATTTTCCATTAAATGCTCACATTTTGCAAGACATTTGACTGACCCAAATAAGAACACACCACCTTATTCTTTTGTGTCCTGCCTTTTAACATTTTGAGGTGAGAGAAGAACCAAAAGCCATCACTTTCCATGCTGTAGAAAAAAAAGAATATTTCCAAACATTTAGCTTACTATTTATGTTCATGCACAGCAGTGCTGGTACGTTGCAAACTTGTTTGAGTTAAAAGGAAGGGTCCCAAAGGGGACTTTATACCTGTTTTGTTTGAAGATGCTGCAAGACAGTGTGAACCATGAGAACCAAAGAGAAAGAAACCTTTCTCCTTTTAGATCAGTAAGTCATGGGATGGTTAGTCTCCTGCAGTCCCTTGAAAAGAGTTACCTTGAAAAGAGTAAGAAACCAAGCAAATTTCTCCTTCCTAGGACCCACCTCTCTGTATATGCAAGCAAGGACCACGAGTCCAGTGAAGAGAGTACTTTGGTAAATGTGGGACTGACATGGGAGTATTGGGTCATCTGCCATATAACAGCAGAAGTCAGGCACAAGTAGCAAAAGGTTTGCCCATGCGTTGTCTTCTGACTAATGCACTGACAGCACCTCCTGCAGATCTGGGGGAGTCTGAGGAAAGAAGTACGGGGAATGCTGATTCAGAGCATCTATCCATACCTTCTCCCAAATAAAGGTATTTTGAAGTTGTGTAGGTGCTACACATGAAAAAACATCAGACACTCACCCCTTCAAAGCACAGACTGTTTGCTTTGGTATAGCTCCAAGCTGGGATTTATAAGCAATTTAGCAGGACAGCTTCTCAGAATGTATAGGGGTTGATTGTTTTGGCATTAGTTTGATGACCTATCTTCAATCCAAAGCCGAGACTAAATTAATTTATTGCTCTGATAAGATAGTGTTCTTTTTGTTAGCTTCCCTTAATAATACTTTAGCTTACATATGTATAAAAAAATGTATGTAGCTTATTTGGATGCTATTTTTACTTCATCTTAGTTTAAGACTTTTATGAATATTATAACAAAAAAATGTACAAATGCCCTCCTGATACTTCTGTAGGCAATAACAATTGACCAGAATGGGTATTACCAGGCAAAAAGCCTGAATGCATTCACTTAAAAAGTCAATGATAGCCACACATTTGTTTCACTGACAGTACATTTGGCTCATCAAATATGTAGCACTCTGCCTGTACACTCAAGTTTTCAGGACAGGGGCTTGTGACAAAGAGACAGCTACCCACTTGCTACAAGAAAAATGACAAATGTTACTTTTTTGTCATGGACAATAATTTTGTTAAGTTACAAAAACTAGGAAGCTGCCTAGAGATTAGAGAAAAGGAATTGTGGTACTAATCATATAAATAAATAGATAAATAAATAAATAAAATTAAAAAACAAAATAAAAGGAAATTTGGAGCTCTCAGGAATATCTATTTCCAGTAAAAGAACAGAATTTAAAGCATGGGAAAAAAATCACTAACCACCTAGAGATCAGAAAACAAGTATCAGCACTAGGGATTTCTAAAGAACAAATTGTGCTGGAGAAACCTGATTGCTTTAAAAAATAGAATTACAAAATTAGTGGATGAAAGGAACACGATGGATTTGATACATTCGGATTTTAGTAAAGATTTGATAAATCCTACTCAAAATTAATGCAAATGGGTTTGGCTACACCACTAGATGGAATGAAAAATTGGCTGGAGACCCACAAATAAAGGATAATGATGCATAAAAAGGTATTGTGTGGGAGGTAGAGGTCTCCCAGAGATCAGCAGTCAGTTCTGTCCTATTTAACACCTATTAACATGACACCTTCTGCCTGGAAATCAGGAAATTTTTAACACCTATTAACATGACACCTTCTGCCTGGAAATCAGGAAATTTTATTAAGAGAGTGAAATATGGAAGGCCATGTGGGATAGACCAGCTGAAAATAAAATGGGATCCCAGCAAAAATACAAGTACAGTATAGTCAGGAGGAGGTCCCTAGAAAACACCAGATGAGAATCACTGCAGCAGGAACCAATGAGATGGGAATTTGCAGTGTAGGACAGCAGAAAAACAGCAGGAGCGTTTGAGCAATAGAGCTGCAATTCACCCCAATACAGAAAGACCAGAAGGCTTTTTGCAGTATCTGTCTCTCACATATGCTTCCAGTAAGGTTCCAAGCAGGTTTTGATGGTGTAGCTGGTGGGGGAGCTCCTGGAGTCTCTCTTGTCACGTGCTGGAGACAAAACTGCAATTACGAGATTCTTCTCCCCAGAAACAACCAGTGCAGACAACAACATTGAAGTTAGCCTGATTTTGGAGGAGGGCTTTAAATAGATCCTTGTTCATTTTTTAAAAAATGTAAAAGCAGGAAAGGAAATGGCAGTAACGCAAATTAAATGCATTAATAGCAGACATAAATCCCCATTTTCCTAATGTTTTCCCATTCTCTATCACTCACTCTGTCCATTTGCAATTTCAGCTATTAACTATCTAATCTTATCTTCCATCCACAGGTGTACATGGGTATACCAGCGACTTTTGAACCTCTAGGCCAATTTCAGACAACTTTCCAGAGTGTAATACATTTCTGTTCGTTGGTTACATTAACGGGCTGACCAAGAAAGAAATCCAGTGACTGTCCTTAATGAAGTGTGAGCATATCCTCTGGGAGGCATCAGAGAATCCACACACAATGCAGTCTTGAGAGACACATCCACAAGGAACACCATGCTTCCCTTTCTAGTTTCACTGCTCATGAAAATTCTGCTTCTCTGACCTCCTTCTTGCGGAAACCCACGACCTATTCCTATTTGCTCCCCTTGTGTTTTGATTTTTTTCATAATTTTTCTTCTTAAATTGCATTTGTAACCATCTGCCTCCTTTACTCCTTTGCATTTGTTCCAACCTCCTGCCCATGCCTTGCTGTCTTCCAAACTGCTTTGTCATCTCTCTTGGTCTCCTGTCCTCCAAGAACCCTATTTTTAAATTCTTCTCACTCACCTCTATTTTTCTTTTAGTCCTCCATTATCACTGCATTTTCACAGTTGTCACCCACAAAAAAACCTTGCTAATAATATTTTAATACTTGCTAGTGAAACTCCTGTAAACCTTACCCAGAAGCATTACACAAATGGGGTACACTAATATTTACTGTAGCAAGTTCCCCCATTTTCAAGCTATTGAAGTGAACAAAAAAAACATCTCTTTTGCTGGAGCAAATAGTTTTAAGCTCCCTAGAGAGCTGCAATGATCATTTTCATCATGTTCTCTGTTAAGGCAGGATCAGACCCACAGAGCATCAGAGCAAGAGCAAGGTTTTCAACATGGTAGAATTAGGAAAATTACATTTTTCCTGCTCTGCTCTGTCAGAAAACATTTGGACTGGAGCAACTGTAGAATTAAATGAAATCTAGAAAGTAACACTTACACCCTCTCTGCATGAGTGCACAAGGTCAGAATAGTGTTATACATCAGTGAAGATGTTATAATTATTATTAGGATCTCTGTAATGCTCATTGCTCTCTCCTAAACGCACGTGTACACTGTGCACACTGTAGCACTTAACAGCACTGTGAGAAACCTTCATTTTTAGTGCTCTGTTTTAAATTATCAATCTTTAATACTGCATAAAGTGACTTAAAAAATTAAATTCATAGAATAGTTTTTTACAGGTCTTAAAAAAAAGATTAAAATGTCTAGTATTGCACTGTAATTTATTATTATTTAAATTTCTAATGCCCGCCAATTGCTTAGGCATTTGCATTTTCATTTATTTATTTACTTTTAAAACCACATCTATTTAATGAAACAACAAGGCAGATGGCAAGCACTGGAAGGGCCACTTGATTGTGGCTAAGAAGTTACAGGGTTTGAACTGTGCTGGATAACATCTAACAAGTCTCTTCACATCTTGATGTCTCCTTTTCTCCTCCCACTCTCTTACCATTTTATCTGCTTATAACCTCTTGAGGACAGAGACCTTCACCTAATTATGTGTTTCTGTGAATGACAGCACAATAAAGTTTTGATACTTGCTGAGGTCACCATGACTTAAATGACTACTGTGGTGCATTTGATAACTCAAACTGCTAAAGGGATGTCCTCCAAACACCACTCAAGCCCATAGGCCAGGTAGTGTACAATTAGTAAGCATCATGTGAATGTCAGGAGGTCTCAGTGAAGGCCAAAAGGAGCCGTTGCACCCTTTCCCTCCATCTGCATATTTTTCACCCATCTTCACAATGTTTTTGAGTGCTGCTAATCTTTATGAAGAATATTCTTCATCAGAATGTCCTCACAAGGACATAAAACCAACTCAGTCAATCCTTATCTATATTTGGAAGCCAGAAATCTGGCATGACATTATCAGTACAGCAAGATGACAGGCCAGTAAAATAGAGGTGTAACAAGCAAGAACCCCAATACTTCCTCAGGCAAAGAAACAAGATAAACTGGCAAAACCAGTCATCTGTCTTCTTGGAGACTTTTCTCCTGGCATCTGCCAGGATGTCGAGTCTCTTAAGGGAGGCTTGACATGTCACCAGCCCTTACTCAGGGAGGTCACTTGACTCCTGAACTTCCAGAGCACGAAAACTGAAATAAGTGCGATGGTGTCTAGTTTTCTGTCACTGATTTGGGATTCCTCCTTAGACCAAAACTGAAGCATCGTTTTTCCTTTTCAGAAACTAGGGTTACGGATCTGTTCTGCTGGGACACTTGAAAGCAGTGGAGACATGGGTTTCACTGAGCATCCACTGGAGAGCCTCAGGTCAGGTGGAGTTCAGAGATGTTTCTCTCTGCCTCTCTCTATTTGTGAGGCAGCATAAAAGCTGCCAGCTCACTGGGGTAAGGCAGGAGCAATAAATCTTTCCTCCTTTCCTCTCTGGGTTTTAGTAAGAGGATTACATATCTCCTCCTTCTAGAATAAACCTCTTTGTAGGGAAGATACTTCTCAAGCCCTCTTTGGAGATCAGTCTCCGCGTCAAGACTCCTAAGGTTCAAGCCATCACAGCAGCCAGTAGGAAGTGAACCCCAGTTAAAGGGAAAGGCTTTTACAGCTCTGCAGGACTGCAGGGTAAGGACAGTGTATGTGCTGCCACAGTGAAAAGATACTTGCTGGGTTCATAGCTATGGGAAACAGGAGAAAATAAGGAGGCAAAAGCACAGAGCAAAATTCAAGCTCCATCCATGATGACAAGAGACTGCTGCTGGAAGACACAGCTAACCCTCTTGCTGGAACAGCTTCACCACTGGGGACAAATAACCCAGGAAACAAAAGAGGGAACCTCTTGTAACTTCAACCCTTGACCAAATATGACTGAAAACAGTTCCCAAGCATGCACAAGTGCATGCAATGACTACACTGTTAAAAGAGAGAAATCAAATTAAAAGCTTTAAGGCATAGTTCTATGTTTTACTGTGTTTAATGTATAGACATTAATTAAAGACATTTAGAACGACCACAACATCCAAATCAGACTTAATAACTAATATATTGCATAACTTTGGAGACATCAACTACCAATTACTCTGTTTGTTTACAAAACACCTAGGCATTAAAGTGAAAGTCTGTGTGACAGGTTAATAAAACTACTTACTTCCACTGAGCCTCCTTAGCACACACGGTTCTTGCCTTCTGCTGAGTCCATCTCAGCCACTGTGACTCTACAGACCTGCTCTGGCTCCTGTTTTGTCTTCTGACTCTCTCTGTTCTTTCTGTAGTAGGTCACTTTCTGCCATCACACTCTCTACTCTCACTGTAGTAGTTTTAGGCTAATGGCATGTAAATGCACTTTTTTTTTTTTTTTAAGCATTTCCTATGGCTCCTTTGGTCATTCTCTTCACCTGTCTTAACCTATGTGAATCATTTCAATGGCTTTTGGAGCAAAAGAAACATCCTGATACATACATGCATCCCATCATCAGCATAGAGAGGGATAGTCTGATTCACCTCCATGTCATCTCTCATCTTTCCAGCTTTCCCCTTCCTGGCCACACTGGGACCTCTTGATTACTGCAACTCACAGGAGATGTATTTCTTGATGGCACCTGGAGGCCTTGGCAATTCTTCAAGTCTCTCTGCTACCCACTTTCCAGGGGCAGCAGCTGACACATTGCTCTCTATGTGAAGGGTAACTTGGGGAGAAGGGACTGCTGGGGCTTGACCTGCTGCTACTGCAGCACTATGCCCTTTCCCTCTCTCTGTTGACCATTCTAATGGTTCTTCTGTACTTCTGGATGGCATGGATGCGTCACAGGTAACCCCCTTTCTGCTTGTACACACATTTGTTTGCCTGCTTGCCCAGTAAGCTGGCTGGGTTTGGGAAGCACCAGGTGCAGCTGCTGGGACTGCTGGTTGGAGAAACATTTGCCTCCTGAGCCCGTTAATTAGCACAGTAACGGTAACTGTGCTCCATTAGCCAACCCATGTGGTCAAGTCCCCTCCCCGTCCACCAACCTTGCCCTTAATGAGAGCTGGAAGGGGGACACTCACAAAACACTGCCTCAGAATAATATTCGGCTTTGTCCACGCCGGTAACGAGAGCTGACAGGATCACTACGTCCATTTCTCTTCTAATTAGCACACTTCCAGCTCGGCCTGAGCCAGCAGCCAGAGAAAAGCGATCGGACAACCGTACCGAATCACAAACACAAAGAGGCCCATTCCCCATAATTAGGTGAGACAATCCCTCAGTCTTTTCTCGGCTGGAGCTTGCCGGTAAGACTCTCGCTGTTTTGGTAAGTCCCAGCAACACAAGTTACACGTCTCCCCAGGACACTAATAAGCCCCTAATTGTCTTCCGCTTCACACGGCTCGTACCATAGGTCTGACTTGGGGGAATTCTTCTAACGAGCGGCAGCCAGCGCTCCCTGCGCCACAGACGGACAGGGAGCCGCCTCTCGGGCACCGGGAGGAGAAGGGGGACGGGGAGAAACAGCCAGAAAAGCAGTCCAGGCGCGGGGGCCCAGCTACGTGGCACGGGGCCGGTGGCTTGGCAGCAGCCACACAGTGCTGGGGACATGGAACTTCTCCATCCTTACTCCATCTCCACTGTCCCCCTGCATGGTGGAAACCCAAGTTCAGCTCTTTGGCCTGCCTTCTCCTCTGTCATCTCTGGTGGTGGTACACAGGTACTCACGCTTCCATGCAGAAATGCACCATCAAAACCAAACATCTGACTGCACAGATTTGCATTAGGTCTCTGCTAAGACTTCCTGGGGACTCCCCTTAGAGGAATGCAGCACCTGGCATACGCTTTTCTCCAGTGAGGGAATGCCTCAGAGTTTGGGCTGGGAACATGCATGTGTAAACAACACCCTGTCAGTTCTCAAGGAAGGGAACATGTGCTCACAGGGCAGGTTTTTAAAGATGCCCATAGAGGGACTGAAAACATGAGTTGTGAGGGAGGTAGGACATCCCAGCTCAAGCTCTCTTATCAAAACAAGGCAAAGGAACACATACTCCCTCTGACTTTCAATCTGACACTTCCTTGAGAAACCATCATCAACCAAATACTTTTCAGCAAAACATTTGCCCTAATTTTTGATTACAAGTTCATACTGAACAAAATATCACAGCTAATCCTGTTAAGGATAGCCATGGCCTGCAGATCCCTTTGCCTCCTGTGCATTTGATTACAAACTGATCCCTCCTGCAAATCAGGGCTCACCCTGATTCTTCCCACAAAGAGCCCCTACAGAAGTGATTTGTCCGCTGGTTTTACACATGCTATTTGGCTTCAGTGTGCTAAACAGGGGGAGAAATCTAAGACAGGGTGACAAGCTGATCCATGCAAAGTACAACAGGAAGATAGATGCCAATGCTTTCCCCAAAAGGCAATTTGGGAGCGTATATATATATATGTATAAATTAAAACTAAGCATAACTAATAAGTTACTTTAATACAGAGAGAGGAAAACAAACTGAAGGCCACAGAACCAAGCAGCCTGAGCATCTGTGCCCACTTGGATTGCTCTGCTGGTCTCTTGTCCCTCATTCTCAAGTTGCTGATGAGCTCTCTTCCTGCCTTTTCATACAAGCTTGCTGCATTTTGGGCTATTATAGTAAATTGTAAGATGGCAAATGGCGATTTTCTGAAACTTCAGGACTAGCTTTAGAATTCTGAGATTATGAGGAAAGTGGTTAGATGTGTGTGGTATTTTTGGAAGGGAAATCTTCCCTGGCATCTAAGTGCCTGCAAGCACAAAATTTAATTACCCTATATTATTATGCCTACTCATCAGCTATGGACCACAGAGCCAGCCTTTCAAGTGATACAGAACCAAGTCAAGTATTTTGTCCTCCAAGAGATCTGGTCAATAAATAAGGTGCAAGGTCATTCTTATTACCCATTTTTTCTACTAGCAATTAAGTAAGGGCTTTCAAGCTCAGCCCTCTTCCTCTTTTCTGTTCCTTACTGAGGTGTCTATAACAGAGACAGGCAGGGAGTGTTCTGGCTTCACTGGTCACTGATCTGTATTATAGGAATCAGCAGGCAGGCCAGAGGTCAACCACACAAACCCAACAAGAAAACGCCTATTCTGTACACCCATCAGCTGCCTGGAGTCAGCCATCCCCCTCAAAGGGACACCACAGAAAAGGTCAAGTCTAAAAATCAGCAGTTTCAGTGGATGATGAAGTCAAAACGTGAAGAGATCCTGCCGTGCTGAAAATCTAGCACAACATTAATAAAACTGGCATTGTTGCACATTCTCTATGAGGAATGTGGATTACATTCTACAGAAACTGGATCAGTCCATACTTCTCTGGCCACTTAACCTTTTAACTGTCTTTATGCGGATTTTATGACTGGCCACAATGATTGACTTCAGGATTTTGCATTTCATATCCTCCTGAAAGAAACTCAAAGCACTGATGTAAGGATTGACTTGCAGGGATAACATGTCTCTAGAATAACTTTGATTCCAAGAATACTAGCATTACATAAAAGCAAAAGGATTCGGTCTTCTTCAATTCCTTTTCCTTGATTTTCTTTTTCTCTCTTTTAAATTTTTTTTTCTCTTGCCTTGCCTTCTAAAAATATCAAGGTCCATATCTTATCAGAGATATTTGGCATCACACATATAATCTCTTTTGGACATATCTGGCACTCTGGCTGATGTATATACTGGGACGTGCACATAGAAAACATGGGTTTTGGTATTTCTGCAGTGGGAAGTTTTTGCTATAGTGATTACAGAAATGTGTCTACGACACTTGCATTTGTTCTTCTAATCATTTTCATTCAGCTCAGAGTTTGTTACTGTCCATGAGAAGTTATTGTCCAACTATAATTCTGCTGGGCTGAAGATCCAGAGATGACTTTCTACAAAATTGTCTTTCAAAGAATTATCGTCTTCTCCTAAAGTCTGATTATTCACTGATTTCTTAAAAAGTGTCAGTGGCATACGAAGTTGGGGGTACAACACTAAAGAAGTGAGGATTATTTTCACGCTATATTAAGTTTGCTTGCCATGTTCAGATAGCTCAAAGATGTGATAGATTTCCCCATTACAAGTACCCCTGTTGCTTGAGGTTCTTCCTTAGTAGGAACTCAGAGTAAAGGTGAGGATGCTTGAAAAGCCTCTGTCAAGATCATATCTCTGTTGTTTATCAATGTGGATTTTCTGCAATAATAATTTGCAAGTTGTTTTTTTTTTTTTGATTGTGTATATCTAAAAATTTTTATTAGTTTAGAAGTATTACAGAAATGTTTATGGAAGGTTACTGAATTTGCGGGAGGGCAGGAGTCCAGGATTTCAGACCACATGACAAAGATGTAATTTACCTTTTTTACATACTGCATAGGCTGATGATGGAATTGCCAGATGTCAATTCATCAGCATGGAGTGGCTGGCATCACTGTCATCATGATTTGGATAAAGTGTTGTTTCCCCAGCACAAGTTACTGTGGGTGAAGAAGTGGACAAGATTAGCTGCATACACAGACTACAAATCTAAATGATGATCCTGTTCTTAGAGATGCTCAAAACAGGATTTAGCCCAGGATGATGTGGGAGAAAACAGCAGAGTAACTGTAAAATACAAGCTGTAATTAGGACTTACACACTTCCACAGTATGTTTGCACTCTGAATACTCTGCAGTTTTGATTATGCCAGCTCCGGCTGTAATGGAAGACAGACAAATCAACATTGTGAACTCGAGAAAGGTGAACATAACCATGGAACCAAAAACATAACAGAACCTGAAAAATCATGAATAGTGCATAGACAGCAAAGAAGAAAAAATCCAAACACTTGTGTGTGACTATAAAAGAAATCAAAGATTCGAAATGGAACTAATTATCAGGTAAGCAGGTTTAAAACAAGCAGTTACTTTCCTCCCTTTTTTTTTGTTTTTAACTTTTCTTTGTATAACTTAATGATGGAACTCATCATCCAGGGGCACTTTTGAGGGCAGAAGTATAGACAAATTAGGACTAAGGCAAATTTATGGAAGGAAGGGTCTACTGTGGACCAGATTCAACTAAAACAGATTGCTGGATGTTATCTATGTAAGTTACCCTAAAGCAAAATCACTGCGTAAGCCCTTTGTTTATATCCTTCCCTATCCTTCTACAACTGTTTATAAGCAAAGAGAAGATTACAGATAAGACGGGCTTGTGATTTGACTTGTAATAGCACCTTACATTTTTACGTAACATAAAAATCAGTAAAACAAACCAGAATAAGGTTCAAACATTACCTCCAAGCTGGATTAATCAGTTTTCACTAATCTGACGTTTATAGGTGACTTCTTGAGATAAATATGAAGCAATATTGAGAACTGTGGGTTATAGGACTGTTACAAAATGGTTAATTTCATAACGGCAAACCAGTGAGTTAAATGGAGTATCGTGTTTTTCAACTGCCAGTGCACCGAGACTTTAATTTTGATAATGGTTAATACAACAAACAAGAATTTCTTCTCAGGTGGATTAGATAGCAAATCATTTGACAGTCCAAGATTGAAGTGAATAGCCTTTATAACTGAATGTATGCAACACTGGCATTTAAAAGGAACCAAATACATACTGAGTTAACTTTCATGGAACTCAGAGTAGCATTTAACTTACCAATACATGAAAATAGTTTATAAAGCAATGCATTAGCTTAATTAATATGACCAAATCTTGATTTTTTTTACACTTTTCATTCCATCATTTATCAAAATTTATTTTTTGTTTCGAAATACAGAAGGTTACCAGTAACAAGAAGTCACTCAGATTTTCTTGTACAGATATATAACTGCATGGATATCAGAAAGGATATAATTGAAGGAAAAAATAGGGTTCAAAAGGGTATGAAAACCCTTAGTACAATTTGGACATTGACAAATATTTATTGATGCCAATAAAAAAAAATCACTACAGATGACAAGTACAAAACCAAGAAATATCACAATTCTAAAGCATATGTTAATGGCTGCCCTATAGAAGACAAGTACTGCATATGGTAAAAGGAGATTTTTCTTTCTTTTTATTTTTTAAAAAACATACATATGTTACTAAAAACTACCCAAAGTTTGAAATTCCTTACAGCACATATCAGAAAATATACATATACTTCCATAACGGTGGTAGTGGATCAAGGGTTGGACTTGATGATCTCAGAGGTCCTTTCCAACCTGTCTGATTCTATGATTCTATGATAACAGGCTTCCATATATTCTCCTTTCAGACCTCAATTAATGTGTTGGACCAACAAACCTCTATAAAATGCACAAACTCATATTGGTGATACAGATGAAGTATCCCATTATGTCATCATACATATATTGTATGTATAGTATGCAAATTTAAATTTGCATTCAAAATGTATAATTCAATGCTTAAAGCTACATCAACATCAGTCTGAACCATCAGGTTTTTTTGTTTCTGAACTACTACTTCCAGCTTCTCATTCATTTGACTTAACTTTCATATTCTGAAGGGAAGGAGTTCCTCCATAGCTCAGCCCTGCATAAACTGTGAAGTACAGGAATAACTCTGTCAACTTTAAAATCAGACTTCTGACATTCCTAAATATTCAATATTTGTGCAGGGTCTTTACAGCATGTGGAAAATTTACTTAGTTAACAGGAGCTGTCCAAAACAAGTCCAGTTCTGACTGGCAATAACCAAGACCACAGACAGCAAACCAAAGGGTCATGAGCAATTTAATAAAAACTCATAGAAGTCTATTTGATTTAAAAATCTCCCTCTCTTTATTGCACATGCGTCTGAAAAGAGCCTCCTCTCCCTGAAAACCCAGAAAAATGCAGTACTCTAAGGACATGCACTATTTCCAAGTAATTTCTCTTCTCATATGTGACTACTGAGAAATGACAAATTTTGAAAAGCCTGCATGGTAAAAATAACATTTCTAAATAGAGAAAAAACCCTGCTCTTCCCCCAGTGTTTCCACATCATATTGTATCCTAAAAAGAACATATTTACTAACTCTTAAAATGTTTTTTTCTAGGAAAAGGAAAGAGGATGAAGCAAAAGAAATTATTCCCTTAAATAAAGTAAAATGTCTGAACATGCTCTTTACCTCTTCTACGGAGTGAACACGTAAAAGTGCATGAATAGGAGGAAAAGGCATTAAACTGTAAGATGAATAAATACCGAAACAGTGTGCTGAAAGGGATCAGGTCACAGAAATTTCTGTCTTAAAAAATCTGATTTTGTAGAAGAAAATGTTGAGGTGCTGGCATATAAGTAATTAAAGATACCACAAAAGGTTTTTTTTCAGAAATGCTAAGAGTCGCTATAGGCAGACCATCCTTGCAATGTGGTTAAAAATCCTGTTGCCACTTCTCAGAGTGCTAACTGAAAATATTATCAG
This sequence comes from Pyrocephalus nanus, assembly GCA_038380795.1. Lineage (NCBI taxonomy): Eukaryota > Metazoa > Chordata > Aves > Passeriformes > Tyrannidae > Pyrocephalus > Pyrocephalus nanus. The sequence goes on along the minus strand of CM076265.1, from coordinate 39,826,088 downwards.
CTTTCAACTTTATAACTCTTTCCAGTTTCTAGCTCTGTTAGAAGCAGAGAATTGCAGTGGACTGACACAGCTGTTTCTTTGTGTACTGGGCAAAGCTTCTGTGAGGATGTTTTCCTTTATGGCACAGTAACACCTCTTACAGTGGTCTGTCAGTCTCAATTTCACTAGAGAACCGTTTAGCAGGGAAATGAAGCTCCTGGCGTACTGAAGGTCTGCCTCGGAGTACCAGATATGCTTTTCTGAAGGCAGTGAGTAACTGGAATCTAAAGCAGAGACTGCGCTCGGTTTCTACACTAAAATCATATGCTCCTGCTAAACCAGTATTGGTCAATCCACACCCCGAACTGTGCTCAAATCCTTTAGCACAGAAGTTGCAGGAAATCAATGCATCTGAGACAAAAGACACACAAAAGAGTCAATGCCTCATGATGCACACCAGCCAGAGTCAGATCTGCTGTGTACTTCAAACAGGGGCTGCCCCTGAGAGCAGCTGAACAAGGACACTAGCTGGTCACTTTGAACAGCTGATTAAAACAGGTAACTGTGTCACAGCATGTCAGGTTGGACATTCTATGGTCAGATGAAGTTCCAAATTCCAACACAACCATCTGCAGTCCTTGTGACCTGTGTATGCCGTACATTTTCCCCCATAAAGAGATGTGGAAGCAAAAATAGATGTTTGCTTCTGAAGGTCTAGAGCAAGAGCTTTTTCTTCTTAGAAGTTCTGGGCTTCCTCTGTATCCACAGTACATAAAATGATCTAGTTGGCGTATTTTCGTCCAAACGCTAGATGTAGCAGCTACTTTTTGGGTTTCTCTAGGATGTTCAGGAATTTCCCTCGAGTCATTTCTCTAGCTGAAATCACAAAGGAGGAAAAATAAATCAGTATTTTTTTAAAAGCCAAGAAACCTAAACAATTGTATAATTTACATATTTTAACCATAGGATAAGAAATTCAGTTAGATTTGTGCTTGTACCAAAAGTGAGTAAGGCTTATTTTATTTATCTATTTAAGTGGAAAATAAATAAAACTACATTCCAACTTGATTTCCTGATATTGTAGAAATGCATAGGCAGGGCCTGGAATCTTCTAAACTCAGCAGTAATTCCCACAGGCTGTCTCATTACATACAATCTATGCTTCCTATTCCTACTCCATTATGCTCTTGCAGCACCTCCTTTTCTCTGTACTATCCATCTCTGAATGGTGAAATCCACATCTCCATCACTCTATCTCCACGCAATTGTTCCTGGATGCTATAATCTGTCAGAGATTATGGAACTCTCTCTTTCTCCATTTCAGGATTATTGGTCCCTGGATGCTATGATCTTCAACAGAAATTAGACAGCATTTTCTCTCTCTCAGCAGTGTCAGTCCCTGGATGCTGTAATGTAATGGGGTTTATATTCCTTCAATGCAGTTCATCTATGGATAGTGTAATAAAGTAAAGTTTATAGAGCTTTGGTCTCCTCTCTCTCTCTGCATTGTCAGTCCTTCGATGTTTAATACAGCAAGGCAAGGTTTATATGTCTCTCACTCTTGGTACCATCAATCTCTGGTAGCTGTACTACAGGGTTTACCACAGCCACTTTTCTGCATGAGACATTTCTGACCTGAGAACCCATACTGATACTCATAGGCTGCAAAGTCCACTGTCCTGAGTGGAACGTGCTTCAGACTGGCTACAGATACCAGCAGGTCACTGCACTATTCACTTGGTTCATACCTTCAGCTGTGAGTTATATCACCTGGGATCCATTCCCAACACTGCTTCTGATTCACAGCACGAACTACCACAAAAGTCCTCATTTGTACCTCTGTACCTCTGCCCTCCCCACTTGCAAAATAACTTGTATGTCTTAAAAGCTGATGCAGGGATAGAAGGTGCTGCAGAAGAGCAGAGTGGATTATTATTTTGTCAGGAACTAAGTTGTTATGCAAAAACAACGTGACTAAGTAAAACTGCAAGATTTTTAAAATTTTAGCTTGGAATAGATTCTCAGTACCAGTTCTCTGACATCTCCCTGCCTTGCACTATCAACAGTGCACGGTTTTAAAACACTCTTAGCAGAGAAAGCTCAAAGCCAAACTGTAGCTGATAGAGTGGAAAGTTTTCCAAAGTGTAAGTCCCATATAGGAGATATACGAATGCATGACAATTCTGTTCCCCCAAAGAGGGCTGCACCCTATAAATCAGGCAGAGAGCATAGACTCCTTCTGTGCGCTGAATGAAATTACTGTGGGTTGGAGGTTGCTCCAAAGCACGTGCCCGCCTGTTCACTTGTCATCGGAGATGTTAACATTTCTGATTAATTCACAGACCTCTCATTTTATTCTTCATTCCTTTATCCTTGCTATCCTGTTCTGCTGCAGCTTAAAGATTCTTACCGACCTGCTACAATAATCACCGCCCGCTTCCCCCCCCAACCTGGTGAAATTGTTTAGTGATGCCAACCGCGCTTTTAATTTGCAAGACATCAGACACAGAGGTAATTTATACCAACATCTGTTCATTTCTGACTTCTGAAACAAACTCGCACATGCTGCTACAAAATCCCATTAGGAGCAGGAGACAGCCTTCTGCTATTCTGTATTCCTCATCTCCTCAGACTCAGGCTCGCACCAGGGCTTTATTTTTTAAGATATGATGCCAAACTGAAAAAGAAAAAGGACCTTACATCTTTGTATATGTATGAAAATGGCCAGGAAATAACATCCTCATATGACAAAAAAACCATAGCCAAACTACGGGCAAGTTTCCACAAACATTAACAATCTTCTTTTCCCTGCTTCAGCTGCTTCCCTTATCTGCCCAAGAATCATAGTTCAATGTATTCCTGGTAAACACAGGCCAAATTTTTATTACACGGTATTACACTGAAACATCTTGGCTATTCCTTCCCCTTTGTTTCTCTTTAGTCTGCACTGGAGTATGATTTGAGCTTGCATTTTGCACAGTAAAAGCCTCTAATATTAAACTGACTTTTCTGCTTAATATTGCTTCTGATAAATGAATTCTTAATAATGGGAATAAAAAATATTATTTCCAATGGGGTCTTACAGAGCTTGCTGGAGTGAGGGAAGAGCTTGTGAATGAAGAAACCAACATCCACATTCCAAATATGATTGCAGGCTAAGAGAGATGATAAAACCAGTTTTAAGCAACTACCCAAGGGACCAGCAGAAGCCAGTTGAATAGTAGATAGAGGTGAATGTTTTAATTAAAAGGTTGGACAAAACTATAGTGAAAACCTTGGGGATTTTTTCTTTACAATGATTGTTTAAACCACAGACTTCAAGGAAAGAGGGCTTGAGCACAGGTTTCATTGTACCAGCAAACACACAGTACAGAGGCTGCGCAGCACGAAACAGAAACATGAATCTGCATGACAAGTCATGATTTACAACCTTGCCTACACTGTGTATCTACTACAACAGAAAAATCAACAATACATAGGATCGCAATAGCTTGGATACAAATTAAGTGCACCTACTAGGGAGAAGGAAGACTGAACTTCACAGAAAAAAACCACTTTAAGATATTATCAGCAGTGGTTACAATGGAAGTAGTGTTTGAATAGACTCTTTCAGATAAACATATTGAAAATGGTATCAGGCTATTATAATTAACAGAGAATGCTGTACTGTAGGAATTAAGTTTGCTGCCTGGCAAGATCTGCCAAGCAGATCTCAAGAACAGGTGTAGGAAAGGCTGGGGCTGAAAGGAGGAGGAGACATTTCTACTTGATAGGGGAGCAGAATAAGGTTTAATATAATCTCCTCTTTAGAACTTCAATCCCTCAATCCCACATTTAGCCTTGTTGCCTTGGCTCCTTTTTTACTACAATTGTCCCCAAGCTGCCTCTCTGCAGTAAATTTTGTAGTTGCTGGTTGAAAAGATTCAGTAGTACAGATTGATTTCCTACAAGTGAGGAGATGAGGGATTACCAAAAGCAGTCCTGGTTAACAAGATTGGGTGCAGAATCTCCTGCTAGAGCAGCCCACTCTGCCAATGCTTTGCATCCTTTCACTATGACATATGGGTTTCATTACACAAAGATTTTCCTGATTTTAACTTGGAGGCGATTACATTGGAAACTCAGAGCTATCTTTACATCTGTAGCAATTTAAAGGTTAAGTAACTTTTAATCAAATGACAAAGACTCATAATGTTTTTTCCTCAACTGAAAATGAAAACTGCTGTTCCGGATATTCCTTCCAGTGACAATTTAATTAGAAAAAAACACTGCACTGGAGATTGGGGTCCAGCCTGATTGCTCCCCATAAAAAGCCTTCTCACACATATGACAGCACAGGACATACTGTATCATTAGGTCTGGATAGCCAGGAAATAATGGAAGGATTTACTGCTGTAAAATCAGCAAGGAAAACAGTGATTTACACTTACATAAGAAACTTTCATCCAGGAGAATCCCTAAGTAACACACATACATATAGACTTTTTAAACATAATATACACTTAAATGCAGAAGCACAACACACTTGGTGATAAATACAAACTGTATTTATTACACATTCATCATGAACATAATACCTTCACTGCTTACTACTTCTGGGCTTATCTAAAAGTTTCAAAACAAAGCCCGCAATCATCTTCAAATTACAGATACTTTAAAATGAAGTCACTTGCTTCTGAGGCACTTCTCTGCCTCTCTCCCAGATGTACAACTTATGGGACAAATTTGACTGTGATCCTCCTCTAACCTGAATATACAGCCTTGTTGAAATCTAAAGGTCTTGCTACTAAAAAAACCCAGAAATACAATTAACGTTTTTAGCTCTGAAATGTCTTGTAATATCACATTTTGAATGCTACATTCTTGACTATAAAAAAGTTACTTTAAGCACTTGTCATAATTTGTTAGCTTATTGGTTATTCCTCTCATTCAGTTGTATTTATGCTAACGAAAGAACTTGTTTTTCAACATGTAAGGATTCCTTTTACATTACGAATCATGAACTCTCAAACTACTGCTGTGTCTTAGGCCTACACAGGAAACAAAACTAAAAGGGTTTATTTCTGAAGAACTATCCATGGAAATTACCATTTCAGGACAAAGAACATGAATTGCAGAGAGACAGCAGAACACTCCTCTGGTTTTTAACTTTCTGTCACAAGAATCTGTTGCATCAGAAATGATTTCTTACATGCTGAGATACAGTGTTAGGAAAAGAAGACACAACCACTCTTTTCCTTAGTTGGCAGGGCATAAAAAAGGCCTAGAGGAATCTGCCTGTGAGTGACTGTGGGAGTTTTGCTTGAGTGAACTTGTGAAAGCCAATCGCAAAGTCACATCTTTTAGTTGGGCTCAAAAACACTGCATTTAAAAGGAAAATAAAAAAATAAATCAGGGGGGAAGGGTTGAAGGCAAAATGGTAATTAAAGGCAGTAAAATTATTTAAGATTGACATCATTATTGAACAGTCCTAAAAGAAAAAAGAGGCTGAACTTCTGTGAGAGACAGATCTGTATGGACCACTTTCTGTCTCAAATCAGACCCCTAAAATCTTAATACCGCACCTGGATGCCTGCTGGCACCAGCTCAATCCTCTGTCTTCATAGAAAGAGCTCCAATTACTCTGCTAACAGTGTACTTCCTAATGTAAACATAAAATGAGATGCTACTTGAAGACTGTGGGCCTTTGACAAATACTTAGCAGTGAATGCTACCCCAAGCCCCATTTCATTAAGAGCTGGACTGCCATCTCAGGAGAACAGTGGTTAGCAAAGCAATGCCAGTTGCCTTCACGGACTGCAGAACTGGCACATACAGATACTCCCAGCTGTGCTTCAGGAACTGTTACGCTGGCACTGAAGACCACGGCAATCACCTGGAACTCCTGAAACACATTCTTCAGGTAAGACAACAGAATCAGTATAAACTTCCAGGTGGAACAAGCTTGCATTAACATGGCATCTTCCTGTAATCAATATCAAAGCACTTGTAAAGTTTATCAAGACTTACAATATTTTTGAGACATAAAATTACAGATGGGGCCACAGCCTCAGTAAGGAGAGATGTACAGATTTTTATGGTTTAACCCCAGCCAGCAGCCAAGTCCCACATAGCCACTTGCTCGCTCCCCCACCAGCAGAATCAGGGAAAGAATCAAAGAATCACAATGGTAAAAGCTGGAAAACTCATGAATTGAGATAAAGGCAGTATAATAGGGAAAGCAAAAGCTGCACACACAAGCAAAGCAAAACAAGGAATTGGTTCACTGCTTCCCATGGGCAGGCAGGTGTTCAGCCATCTCCAGGAGAGCAACTGTTACCATGCATAACAGTTACTTGAGAAGACAAATGTCATCATTCTGAACATCCCCCTCTTCTTCCTTCTTCCTCCCAGTTTATATACTGAGCATGATGTCACATGATATGGAATATCCCTTTGGTCAGTTTGGGTCACCTGTCCCAGCTGTATCTTCTCTCAACTTCCCATGCACCCTCAACTTCCTTGCCAGTGTGGCAGTACGGAAAGCAGAAAAGGCTTGGCTCTGTGAAAGCACTGCTCAGCAAAAATATCTCTGTATTATCAACCCTCTGTTCAGCACAAATCCAGAAACACATCCCCATATGAGCCACTGTGAAAAAAATTAACTCTATCCCAGCCAAAGTCAGCACAAGATGTATACTAAAAGGAGTCAGCAACTGTACTAGAATTCAGGCTTTGAAAGATGAGCTCTGTCAAGTCTTGCTGCATCATTTTTAAAGACTAATATCCCCTTGGTACAAAGCATCACCATCCTCCCCTTGGTGAATGAAACAGCAGCATGTGCCCTTGTTTCAGCTGTAGTTCAGAATCTGGCATGACTTGCTTTGAAATGCCAAAGAAGGTAAAAGCTTGCACAAAGCCAAGCTGTGAATCAGAGCAGTTGAGACATGAATCGCTCCTCCCAGTCCGCTATGAAAACAGTCCTCTCTGACAGAGAAGTGGTGAATAACTGAGACTGATAAAGTTTTAAACCTTTCAAACAGTTTAGTGAGTGTTAGCTAGAGCCTTGAGAATTGGAATAAAATATTTAATGTTTTCCTGAATTATGAAATCCTCACGTGACCTCTTTCCACCTTGTTTTTCTCCATCCACATTAGTGATGTTTTATCCTATACCTGATAAGAGATCTTAGAGATCGTTCAGGATTATCCAGCATAGTGATAACAGATCTGCTGCAGATTAATATAGCCTCAAAAATGTTATTGTTGCTATCAAGAAATACTAAAATTATATCCGCTCTAAAAAAAAATTAGATTCCTTCTCTGCAGAATAATTTACCTTGTTCTCCTAACCAGATTTCCCTACCTTGCAAGGCAGTACCATTCTTTTTGCATTCACTTGCAAACAATGATGTTCACAGAGCTTCAAATGTAGAAACTACAAACAGTATTCATTCGCATACAGATTGGCAAAATCAGCCAATGAAAACACTCAAAGCAAGAGGCAAAGACAACCCTGCCCATGCCCAGGAAGCTACTAAACTTATGTTCCAGGCCATGGATATTAGGATGTGCAGGTATTCTGTTCTGAGTGACCCTCCATATTACAGGAAGCTCCCAATTCTAGGAGCTGCTTGCAGCCAACATCCTGTGGGGCCAAAGACCTGATCCCTTTGACCCCCAAAGCAAGGAAAGAGTTACATCTTCTCTCCACAAAGCCAATAAAAACCTCTCTTGATTATAATTTAGATAAGAGCCACTGGATTGAATAATAATGTCTGAAACTCCCCTGGCTGTTTCACCTTGAGACGTCCATCACTGGGTTAAACATGATGCTAATTGCATTTGGATTGATTAATTTCTCTCACTCCTGTCTATTCGAATAATGCTTAACAAAATAATCACAGCACCCAGAGCCAAATCTTCTCCGTCAAAGGAATGAAGCCATCAGAACCAGCAGAGATGAAAGAAATGAAGATGACCCGTAATTACTGCTACGGTGATATCATTACCATATTATAGAAAATGAGTGTACGTGGGGGGAGCGGGGGCTGCGATTATTATTTATTTTTTAATGGAACATCACATCCCAAGAATACAGATCTGACACAGTGGAGCATACAGAGATACAGAACTACAAAATTATTGTGTATTAAATTGCAAAATACAGTGAACACTGGGACTCTAGATACATCAAGTGTCCTATACTGTGAGCTCCTGTTTATTCACTTCACTATTTTTTCATTGCAATAATACTCCATGTATGACTAGCATGGAGATTTAAGATGCCTCCCTTCCCAAAAAGATCCTCAAGTGCCTGTAGCAGAAGTCACCCATAACCTTGATGCTAAAGTCATTCTCTTTTAATATCATTACCAGTCATCTTACTTTCAATGCTGGCATTCAGATTTTTAAACCTGAAGATCTAATTTGATGGTCAAATAAGTGCTATCATGCACGAAATTTTTATTCTTAAATGCTGATTCCTATCTGAAGACAGTTATAAATTACACCCCTAGCTACAGCAGATCACTTCCAACCATTCAATATGCTGGTTCTGTAAAGATATGAAATGTATCAAGTCTGGAAGAATTTAAAGCAGAGTTTGGAAAAAAAACCCACAAAAAAACCCAAAACAACCAAACCCACAGTCCTAGCATGAAAACTTAAGGCCTTCTGCTCCCTTTATTCTCCAAAATGCACTCCCAAAGCCCCTCTCATTTGAGAAACAAATAGCTTGGCAATTGTGTAAGATCTACAGACACCTGTGCACTGCAATTCTAATTGTGGTTTATACAGTTCACTTCTCTCAGTGCTCCTTATGTCTGCCCCCTAGTCTCAGACCAAAGACAAAAAAACTACACAAAACTAGCAGCTTAAAATATTTATTCTGGAATAAAGCCAGGGTCAAATACACAAGAAAATTTCACGTGCCAAAAATGTCAAGACCTAAGACCAGGCACTGACTCATGAAGCTAATTAAACACTGAAAAATGATGTTCAAGTATTTTGTAAGGCTAAAAAAAAAAAAAAAAAGAGTTATACTTCTGATATCAAAAGCAGTAAGAAAGGTGATTTTATATCAAAGTTGAGGATATTTTCAAATACACATGAAAGATACTTTAATAGCATAAGTTATCACTGGAAGAGCTACAGCTTAGGAGAGTTCTAACCATCAAATCCCACAGATGTCAGAGGGAAATAGCAGGACAGAAATGGGGCACGTTTTTACAAGAAGCACTCTAAAGGGCCTTTTTCTACCTGCTTGTACCAAAAGGAAAATAATCTCTTCCTGGCTTCCAACACCTGCAGCAGATCAAGAGTTCTTGATAATTCAGGTTTTCTCATAATAGTATCTAAAAGAAGATTCTTCTTTATCAAGCAACGTGGAGAAATGAGATAAAAACTGCTGGCTCAAGAACTCTCGAGCATAAAGCACAGGAAGAGGCTCAGCAGAGAGGTCTGTGTTACATACACACACCCAGCTAGATATGAAAGGTTTCTGGAGGTAAATGGACCCTTCTCAGAAGGCACACGGGCAGAAGTGCTGCCCATGCTCCCACAACACAGTGCACCAGGATGCAGTGCCCCTGCCTGTGCTGGGGAGCAGGTATTTAGTGGCTGGGAACAAAACAGGAGAACCGTGAAAGTCACAATTTTTTTCATGTTTTATCAGTGGCCAGGGCATGGAGGCCATGGCCAAATCTGAGTCCAGGAGCCAATAGAAACAAAGGGATTAAGAGTTATTAGGAGTAGAGAGAATTACATATTTACAGTACAGTTACTGAAAAATAATCGTGTAATGATTATGTAAGTCCCTATATTCCTTTTGGCTAATCACACTGGGATACAAGCTGTATGGTTATGCAAGCCAGGGCACACAAATCCAATCAGAAGACATCAAGGCATGTTTATGGGGAGGTTTGCAGTTCTGGATCAAGAACAGTACAGCTGCCTTGACCTCCAAAATGCAGAAACAAGCCCCTGTCAGTAAGTTAGCTAATGGCCTGAGCTGTAAAAAAGGACTGCATTTTTAAATTTAACATCTGTCAACAAACTTCATGTGAAGAGACATCTAGATGAAAGGTGGTCATATTATGGTAGTCTGTATTTATTTGTCCAGAAGTATGTCTTTATTTTAAAAAGCAGACTAAATCTTTAAAATGTTTTCTAATCGCAAGATTCCTTACTGAAACATTTTTCCATTTAGATGACAGCAGCCCTTAACAAAACAATAAATTATCAATATTAAAGGTCTCTATGAAAAGAAGATTCACAGGTTTTAACTGAAAAATATTATTTGACTTACACATGATTTAAACCAAGATTCCCTTTGCCATTAGTATGATACAACACATTAAATTACAGAGGAATTCCATGATTTCCAAAAATCCAAGTAAAAAGTTTGTATGGCCAAATACAAGAAAATTTTTGAAATCTCAGTGTTCCAAGGTCAAATTCTCAACCTCAGTTAAAAACGAATTACAGAAAAGCAGCAATAAGCAGTTTGTGGGCTGCAGAAGAAAACCTTCCCAACTGCCGTCATCATTTTATTCTTTCCTCCATATGAATCAAAGGTGCTTTACTTAATGACTACCCTTATTCCTATCCTCATCTTTCCCAGTGTATTCACTGCTTGCTTTACTCCAACATTTTAAGTTATACTGCTGATTAATTTCATGTACTCTACCTCCTCTTTCTGAGCAATACTCTGAGATGAGGAGTATTTGAGAGACCGGAAGAGGGTTAAGGGAATTCAGAATCATCTTAAAAAACTCCAAATTGTTCACAAGACATCTGAGGAAATGCACTGATTTAGAAATGTTACAGTTTTTACCATATCCAAATGCTAGTACAGTGAAGTTTGAATGAATAGAGAAAAATTGTTGTTACTTGGAGAAACTATGATTAATGACTAGTGTTAATCTGATCTACCTGATAACAAAATTGTAATACCCCTCAAGTCTGTTTGGAATGAGTATTAGAATGTAAACAATGTACGTTCTGCTAGTTATTACAATTTAGGTGTTAATGAGCTTAAAGGAGGCTAGGTAAGCCTCAAATGTAAAAGCAGATGTAAAAGATGCACCCAAAAATACATCCTCCGAGACCCACTAGGAAATGTGGAAATATTTTTCATGAACACCCTCACATTTCTAGTATCAATGTGTTTTTAAGAATACAAGAAACATGGAGGTATTGGAGTGTGCAGATATCTCCTGAGAGTAGAGGCCAGAAGAAACTCCAGTTTTTTGACACACAGAAATAAAGCCAAAACAAACAAAACAACTTTTTTTTTTTTTTTTTTTCTCCAGATGGTCTACTGAGAATAGTCCAGTAAGCTTTGGTACTCTTGCTTCCAAAACTCTCTTCATGTTTATTCACAGTCCATGCACACCACCAGCCTGAGTCCATGTCTACCATTATGAAAGCTGAATGCAGTGACACTGCTCTCTTTTAACAAGCAGAGGAGTGTTCTTCATCCATTACTAGAAACAAGGAACAGAGGCACTGCAGCAAAGCACATGGCAAACCAAGACAGCTCAGAAAGTAAAGCAGAAGGTGGTGATGGCCATGAGGAGTCTCCATAGATTTGGTGACTGGAGAGACTGCTGTGAGGGTTGAGGGGCACTGAAAAAAAGCTTCCAAAAACTTTGGAAGTCAGAACTCTGAAGACTCCATGATCCAGTGACAAAGGGATTATCAGATGCACTTAGAGGTAGAAAGGCACATCAGAGTAGAAGTATAAGTAAGTGGAGGCTGTAAGAAAAAAGTGATTAGCGAAGAAAATTTAATCTACCAAACAAGAACAGATCAAATGATAAGTTAAACAGTATAGCGTCATATGAGGAAAACTGTACAGAAACAACAATCATTCAGATTTGATAGAATCTTGGCAGGTCCCCAGTTAACTTTCTGTTCAAAACAGACAGGTTGCTCAAGGCTTTATCTAGTCAAGCCATAAAAACATCCATGGATAGAGACTGCACAACCTCTCTCGGCAATCCAATTTGCCAGGCTCTACACTGAAAAAATTTTCTCTTGAATCAAGTCAGAAACTTTCTTGCTTTAATTTATGATTGTTGTCTCTTGTCCTCCCACCATGCACTGTACACAGCCTGACTTCATCTTCTCAAATAACCTCCTTGCAGGTCCTAGCAGGCAGCTATCAGGTCCCTGTGGGGTCACCTCTTCTCGTGCTGAAGGGGCCCCATTCCCTTGGAGTCTGTTCACTGGACAAGTGCCCTAGCTCCTGATCATCTTGATGGCCCTCCATTGAATGCACTCCAGTTTACCAGTGTTGTCTCTCCTGCTGGGGCACAGAGGACATCACTGGATGTGGCACTGCAGATGCAGTCTAATGACCGCTGAGCAGAGGTGGACCATCACTGCCTTTGACCTAATGCCCATGTTCCAAGCAGCGGATGTATGCGCAATCCCACATTCCTTTCCCATATATTACTTACTTGCTGTATTCCTTTTCAACACTGTTTCCTAGCCTTTAACCTTCTGTCTACCCACTGCTTTGCTTATTGTTCCAGGAAACCCAAGCACCACAGTCAAGCATGAGGGCATTTTATGCCGAGACAGGGGAGAAACTGTTTGCTCCTTTAAGTTTTAGATGCATATGTTAGTAAATACAAATTTTAAGCCTTTTTAAATTAATATGCTCTCCATTTTCAAGTAAGCCAGGTACTAGACATGAAAATCTATAGGCAACCTAGAGAACTATCTGCTGAAAACCAAACGAGAGCTTATCCTGCTACCCAGAAACATCCATCACCCATCTCTTTTCTGTTGGGATTTGTGTTGGATGACGTCCTCTGCAGGTTAACAATTAGTTTTTAGCATAAGAGTCCTGTGTCATCATCGTCATCTCCCCAGGAGACAGAAACAGGCTGAGTGATTTTTAGATTATATGCTCTGATAAGACACAGGCTCCTGACTCTCTGCTTGTGCCATGCAGGCCACCTGCTCTATGGAGCTGCCACTGGGGACACAGTCGAAAAGGTTTAATAATGATGTTCTCTCTAGAGATGTAACTCAGAGCATGCTCAGAATTTACGTTCTATATCACTGACTAAAATCTTGTACATAAAATCCTATAAATAAATAGGATCTAAGACTAGTTGCTAAAAAAGACTGTAGAAATGTTAATTCCTGTTAAAGAAGAATCTGTCCAGTCTGTAGTCATAAAAACTGTAAATGAGCATAGGAGTTGATAGAGCAGGACAGATCTGTAATCTACCCAGTCAGATACCCTGTTTGACTTCACCCAAGATCAGAAGCATCACAGGAAAAGATAAAGCAAGGAACCACATTATTAAGACATATGGAATTATTATTTCTGAAAGATTCCTCCTCTTCTTAAATGCTTGTTTTATATCCTGAAGCAGCTGGTATTTCCTACTTCATTTTAGATTTTATTCTGCTCTAACTAGAAATGTTCTCATCATTCATTTTATTGCCTGATTTCCTTTCAATAGCTGCTAAGTACTTGGTCTAAAAAAAATAAAATAATCTCAGTGTGGCAGAAAGTTCCACATCAAATTATTCATTATGTAAAAGGCATTGCTTTTTGCTACTTTTAATCTGACTAGCTTCCATTACTTGTTTTCTGAATTTCCCCCCTCATTCTTTTCAGGGCTGAGAGTCAATAGGAATTTGCAATTTATCTTCTCAGTTGTAAAGATGTAAAATAACAACTGCGCTACTTTTCAATATCAAAGAGATCCTCCTTTTCCTCTCACATTCTTTCACATGAAGAAAACTCTTGATTCATAAGTAGCTCTCTAGAAGTCAATGGTGTATTTTACACTATCTCAAAATTATTCCTATCAAAAGACTGTCCAAAGTGACAGTATCTGAAGCTACAACACAGAGAATGAGACTTCCTTCCTTCCTGGGAAAAGATTATTAGACCTTATGCAGAAACACAATTATTGAATTCAAGCAGAAGAGGTGGGAAAAGTATAATAATCTGCTGTGACTTGGAGATTCACTCAAGCCTGAAGACATATAGGCATAGAGAAATCTGCCTGGCTTCACCATGCTTCCACCTGCCTATCCTGGACCATCTCAGGAGCTCAGGAGGTTTGAAGGACACGTGCAAAACGCGGTTAAATGCTGCCACATTCACCAACTGCACCCAAACTCCAATCACTTTGAGTAAAGTCTCCAGCATGCTGAAATAGATTTGTCATGAAAATTCTGCCAAACAGCAAGTTTTTAATTCTGAAACACAAAAATCATACAAAAACACTCAACATACAGAATAAAAAATTAAAAACATGAAGAGAAGGAGAAATGGAGAAATGGTTTGATACAATACTGAATGTGTGTAGAAATGTATGGAGATCTTGATCACAGTCAAAATAAGTGACTTATTCCATCTTTTCAAGTGGAACAAGATTCGTTAAGATGAGACTAAAAGATTCTGGAAAAGGTAATATTATAAGAACTTGAATAAGAGCTGTGTGGATAGATAGGAAAGGGATTTTTCCATAGGTCTTACACTGAAAAATGGATGAAGATTTAGATTATAGCTTGGATGCCTGGACTTCCTGGAGAGTCAAACATTATACTTGGTCACAAGGGCTAAGTGAGCAACAGAACAGCAGCAGTGTTCACAGTCACTGAAAGAAGGATCCCAGACAATTTGTTTGACACAGGAGGAGGAGAGGGTAAAAAGCTCCAGTTTCAACATATCCTCAGGTCCTCAGATATAACGGAAACAAAGGGGCTGCTAGGAAACATTTTTAATCCTGTAGGTTCTAGAAAGGTAGCAGTGTTCATTAGCTCCCAGTGTGCTCTAAATACTCTGAAATGCGTATGTTGTTAAGTTACATCACAATGCAGAACAATATACAAACAATATGAGGCAAACAAAGCCACAGTTCAGACATGGGCATTCACACTAACTCCACATGATAGTTCCATGTGCATAAATTAAATTTTTTTTTTTTCATATTATCTGGCTGCTCAGGAGTAATAAAACACTACCTTGCATGAGCACTGTAATGCTTGCACAGAAATTATATTCACCGGCATTATCTACTGAAAAGAGAATGAAGATAAAAGAATATTGAAAAGACAGGAAACAAAGATAAAGTGTTACAGAACTGCTGTACTATAAATGAAGAGAACCTATTTTTCACTTCTCAGTTTCATTGCCATAACCAGTTACCATTTGAATCACTACACCACAGCTACAGCCCCATGCCCTCATGATTTAGTAAGAAGCAAGTGATACCCACTCTAAACATCACCAACATTTGCCATTTCTCCTTCTCCCAGTGACCCACATGCAAAGGGCCTATAACCACCTACTGTCACCAGCCTAAGAAATGCCCTTGACTAGGACAGATGTTGCCAAGGGCTTGAAGAACTTGTGTCCTCTTTAGGAACCCAGCAGCAGGTCTTTTGTTTTAACCAGTAGGCAGGGGGCACTCGAAATCCTCATCAGGAAGTGATCTGCAGCTATGCACCAAAGAGAAGAGTCTGGCTTGCAGGATTTCTGATTTCATTTAAGGCAGTGCTTAGCAAGAAGAGAGAGCAGAAGGTACATTTTCAATGCCATCTGCTGGATAAGACAGACAACTCTAATAAAGGCAAAAACCCGTTGTTTTCCATCATCAACTCCTATCAAGGTTTGCTTGATCTTGAGGAACAACTTTCTGACTTTTGTAAATTATAATTTATATTCTGGCCAACCAATTGCTAAGCTTCATTAAACGTATCCCAACTGTTTGCAGAAATCATTGACACTATGGATATCTGTAATTTTCATATAGGACACCATTCTCATCATTCTCATAAAGAACACATTCCTTTTGTGATAGTGTTACCAAAGCACGTCTGAAGACTCTGATGGAATGACCCTCTTGCTCTATCATGCCATTTAGACAGCCTATTGGATCACCTAAATTCAGTAAAAAAGCAAGAGATTGGCATGAAATGAGGTCTGGCATGAGATTGATATAACTCATATAAGAGATGCAGCAACAGATTGCACTCCTAGGTCCTCAAATACAAAAATCGTACTTGCTGACGTGAAAAAACAACAATTGTTAATAAACAGATATTCTACTCTTCAACACTCCATATGGCAGTCTGATGGATTAAACACCAGCAGAGTGTTGATCACTCTAAAAGCTCATATTGAGATGATCTGGAAAATCTGTCTATCTACAATTTACGAATTCTGGTTAATTTAATTAAAATGCTGCATCACTAAGTGCCTTAATATGTGGAAAGCCATAAGCTTGTGAGGTTCCTGGCACATGCCTGCCTTCAGAAGAAGCTACAGAACAAATTAGCAAGAGTCTCCTTTTAAATTCAGGATACATAAAGGAAGATTCCTGAGCTAGAAAATCTAAGTGTACATGTAGGGAAGAAGAGAGCAGAAAAATCTCCAAAATAGGCCAAGGGACAAGTGATACAATAAGGATAAGGATGCCAGTAGTGTCAGGAAAAAAGGACAAAGGCTGTCGAGGTACTGGTGACCTCTTTGAAAGGGGCCAGCTAAATGTAAAGGAAATTGGATGTGCTATAAACAGGAGACAGAGAAATGGAGGTAGAATGGTAGGGTTCAGGAGAGAAACTGTCCCCTTGCAAGGGAACAAAGGCCAGGAAGTCCCAAGAAAGAAGGAGCCCATGATCCACATGCTTGGCCAAAGGTAAACTCAGTGGTGTCATCTACCTTCACCAAGGGAGGCTTGAGATCTGGCTTCTTCAACTGAGACAGGCTACAGCATATACACAATCAGTTACTGCAGTTCAGCTAAGGGGTGGTACCTGTTCATTTTCAATTTCGTGGCAACACCATGAAAGAGAATCCTTGAGGCTAAGCCAGCTTAGAAAATTTTTTCCTTTCTAGATGCATGGCTGTATGAAAGAATACAGACATCCTCAACCCAAAACCCCTCACTCGTCACAAAAGACAAGTGAGTAAACTGCTGGGATGTGGAAGCAGATGAGAGTTTGGAAAACAGAGAGAAAACCTTTTCCATGTCTGCAGCAGCTCTGAGTTAATGAGAGTCAAAACATTCCCAGTACACACACTACTATCTCTGGAATGGACCTATGTATGTTAATACTTTCCTTACACTTAATAGTATCTACTTTTGTTCTTCCTAAACAAAAAATGACAATGCTGGGTTCATTTCTTAGCAGCTAAAGCTGAGGATGAAGCATCAAGAGTTTTTCAGGCACAACGACTAAAATTTAAGAGGAGTCTGAAAAAGAGAAAGTGGTGTTATTAGGGGGATGTCATGGAAGAACAGACAGAAATCCCCACTTTACTACTGTCTCAGTCCACTGTAGTTCAGCAAAGTATATATCCTTTTTTCCTATTTCCATTCTCAAAACCATCTAGAGAAAAGAGAAAAATTCTAGATGGAAGGAACAGCAGTTATCCCAAGAAACATGTTAGTTTAGACTCATTTCTTATTCCGAAACTTTAAACAGAAACAATTTTGGACTCTGTGCTGTAGAACGATCGTCTTACTTGGAAAAACAGGGGCAGTCTCTCTAGTACCGTAATTGATCCCCTACTTGTATAGGCAGATGAGGGTTCTGCTTGCAAAAGCGAAGAGGATCTGTTGACTTTCTGCAACAGAGCATAGGGAATGCAAAGATGTGAAGAAGGCCTGGTTGTGTTCTATGTCTAGTACAGTATCATAAAGAAACACTGTCACCTTAAAGGCCACCTCAGCTGTGTTTCCACAATTCACTGCCTGACAAAAAAGAATACCAAACTTTTACAATGCACATCCTATACTAATCTTTCCCATAAGATTAGAATTCAGAAAAATTGATCTGAGAGTAAATAAAAAACAAAGCCATGTGCTTCAAAAATAAAACCCACTTTAAAAAAGCTCAATCTGATTTACATTTCACTCTCCCATATCATATCCATGCTTCCTCTAGACTATTTCCAACTACCTTTAGAACATGCAACTGAGCATGCTGGAGCCAAAGTTAATTATTTCCTTATCAAATACAACAGTACTGATCCTCTATACTATTACAAGCATAAGAGCCAATAAAAAGTGCCTGAGACAGAAAGCAAGGTGGGAAAATAATCTTCCTTCCCCTAAGTCTTCCCTTCAGAGAAACCAAGCAGGCTGGTTTCAAGACAAGAGCAAGTGATATAACCAAACAAAAGCAGATCTGAAAGGTGAGCAAACCCCACAAGCCACACAGTCATTATTACTGTGTCGACAGCACACTTGTTAAAAATGTATATTTTAATTTTCTGTATTGCTAAAGGTCCCAATTTGCCCAGGGATCTAGCTAAGCTGCCATTTTCTACCACGACACAGTCTAATCTTTATTTAATGGATTTAGCATCTATCTTCACTAGAGTGGTCTCTAAGGGAAAGGGGAGGGGAGTATGAAGGGGCATGAAGAGATGATCAGAGCCCCCCTCTCCTTCATCCATCCGGCGCTCATGTTTGTGTTCAAAATTCAATTACCTCCTTATTGATACTTCACAGAGATATTTAAGCTGCAAACATGAAGCCCTGATTTCCCAGGGGGCCATGCCCCTCTCTATTTCACTGCTCTGCTTCCCCCAGGGTGAATTCCTGAGGCGTCCATATTAATAGGTAATCAGTCACAATTCATTTATTAAACAGCTAGCAAGGTTTATCAGCCTGCTCTGATTAGCCGGAAGAAGCCACTGAATTCCTAATTTATTTATGGAAATGTAAGTGTCTTTTTGAATTCCATTCATGAAAGACAGGGGTGCTGTGGGTCTGGCACACTGAATTCTAACAGGGAAGCAGCAGGCAACCTGGAGACCGAGGACTTTGCAACTTCAGCCTGGGAAATGCACTACTGTGATCCCAGTGTGATCAATAGATTTAGGGCCAGAACCTCAGACAAGGATTCACAAGCCAGCTCATCAGAGAGTAGGCACTGCCACCCATTGCAACTAGAGAATTATTATCCCAATGGCTCCACGGGCAGAATGGCTGGGGAAAGTTCACTAAGCTGACACTGAGCTGTCAATGTGACGAAACTAGGTCAAAATAATAAAGAAAAAAATAGAAGGATTTTTAAAAGTTCCAGTAAAACATTTAGAACAGTGCTGAAAACAACTTCAAGGTAACACCAATATATGCATTTACATGTAAAGTTCAACTTTTTGAAAACTGCAGACTGGTACAGCCTTTACATTATTTCTGCTATAGTCATTTCAATGAAACTGGTTTTAAAATGAAACACCACTACTGTACTTTCAAACTAAGACACAGAAGCTCAGTGATGCTGCTGGATTACCAGAAAATGAAAATGGCTAAAAACAATAAAAAAAGTAATTTGTCTACTGTTTTAAACAGAGACATGGAATACTCAGTAAAAAGCAGACCTTGAAGTGAAAAGACTTCTACATGCACTTGATATATCTTAAGGCAATTAGAATACAGCTTCATATACATAAATATGTATGTATATATATGTATATATATATATATAAAGCTTATATACACAGGCCTCCGAAGGTTCAAGGTTACCACTGGTGAAAACCTGTTTATCTCTGTCAGCTGTGTAGTGATCTCCAAAACTCAAGCCTGAATTTTACCCACCATACCTACTTAATCAGGAAACAACTCGGAATGGAAGACTATAAAAATGTTTCTTTTTCTTCTCAATACAAATTTGAGCTGAGTAACTTTCACAGTATCCCCCTCTGCAGTTAGCAACTTTCCCTGAATAGCTCTACAGGGAAGTAAACACAGGTAAATAATAGGGATTATATTTTCAAATCCTCCAAACAAGGTGGATAATCAAGCAATTGCAGTAGCCAAAAGAGCATTTTCGACTTATTTTTTCCTAAATTATTTAGATCTCAAAACTGACAGGATTTAACAATGTGTTATATGAAATTTAGACAGAGGCATGTTTAAACATATTAAGAGCATTTCTCTTAACACTAATTCTGAGACACTGTTATGAGACACTGTGTTCAGCTATTTCAGTATTCTGATCTGATTATTAACTGACTACTAAAGTATTCAAAACTAACAAATCAAAGCATAAAGAAAGAGGATGCAGATGCCACCCCACAATACTGTTTCACAAAAATTATTTCAGTTCAATCACAGCTACTTGAAAATACATTTCAAAAAACAATCCTATGTGGTTTAAAACTGGTTACACCTACACTCTTTAAATTTACAAGTACAAGTGCACTAGTTACATAAAAGGTTTTAATTTGCTTAAGATTTTGTTAGGCAAAAATTGCATTCATGCACTAAAACCGACATAAAATCCCCACTTCAACTAAACTAGTACAACCCATAACCTAAATACAAAATATATGATTTCCTCTCAAATTACAGTGGTCAGACATGAAAAGATGTAGTACATGCAATAAATACATCTGAAGTGCTAGCAGGAATGAGTGTTTGAATTCATCTATGACCAGAACTTGTATGTTGAAGGTGTCTGAAGTCAGGAAGGGCATGGGGAAATGAATCCTGGAAGAAGCATCTTTTCGTTGCTCGAAAAAGTAATCAATAGCTTAATTGTTATTAGTTTGTGTTTTACACAATTAAGAGTGATTCAGTGTGTTTTTCTTACTATGAAATGTAGTTTCCAGAAGAAGGAAAAAGACACACAGTTTAGATGAAAGGTTTCTCAATACCTTTCCTCCACGGTATAAGAAGGATTTCCACACTAGCACAACAGGCAGGCATCACAGGATTTTACAACAGACTCAAACATCTAATCAAGATGTGGCTCTCAACAGCCAGTTTCTCCAGCCCTCATTGCTTAGGGAACTGCAAATGCTACCAGTGAAAATAAAACAACCCATTCCTTTCCTGAGTCTAGCCATACTTCACCTTTTCCCCCTTCAGTAGTAAATTCACAGTGATTTCAAATGAGAGCTCTGCAGAATACACAAGACAAAACTCACCACGGAGCAGGTAAAGCAGGACACACATGGATGTTTTCACTGGAAAGCTCACTGAGCATCAAACTCCAGGTTATTTTCACTCCCTCAACACGTAAGCTCCTTATCATACAGAAAACTGCAGCACTGTCCATAACTGACGTTCAACCCATGCTGCCCAAATGTTAGAGAATGCTGGAGAATATAAGCTGTAATCATGTTGCAGTTATTTCTAGTCTACACAGATGTTATTTCTAGTCTTGTAGTTTTCACAGATGTTACTTCTAGTTATTTCTAGTTTTCACTGTTTTCAAAACACAACGGAGTAAAAGCAACGTAGCACTAACTTTCTGAAACCAAAGACAATTGCTCCAGGAGATGCAAAGTGTTGTGAGTCATGCTTCTTCCTTGACTTGGTTTAAGACAGTAGCATTTGCACTGAAATTATTTCACACTGCTGCTCATGTTCGCATATACACACAATGGAAGGCCGGGTTACCTACTCAGCTACTACAATACCATGCATCTCAAAAAGAACCTACAAAATTATAAGAGAATAGAATTTAGTATTACAACAGAGAACATGACTTTACCATCTTTAATTGCTTGACTCATTTTAAAAGTAACCATTTTAAAGTTCATTTTAATGCAGTCAAATCTGATACAGACACCCGGTCAAACCCAGCATGCTTCTGCCCACCTACCAAGGCAGAACTGGGATTCATGTCCCTGTGTAACACCCAAAGAGGTTTAAAATAAAAACCAAAAGTGTTTCATAGGTACTCCTTTTTTTCTAAACACCACTTGATAGAACTTGATGACAAACACCAATTACTGTAGTGAAAATTACTCTTCATACTTTCATTGTCCTCCATCTTATACATTTACTTTC
Source organism: Pyrocephalus nanus (assembly GCA_038380795.1). Taxonomy (NCBI): domain Eukaryota; kingdom Metazoa; phylum Chordata; class Aves; order Passeriformes; family Tyrannidae; genus Pyrocephalus; species Pyrocephalus nanus. The sequence goes on along the minus strand of CM076265.1, from coordinate 39,804,337 downwards.
AATGATCATATACAATGCCCATATACTTTTAGGGCAACTACAGTAACAAACTACATGGTTACGATAAAACCTGGGACAACTACTTTCTGTTTGTCTTGTACACTCAGTGTCAGTAACATCATACTTCTAGTGACTTATACATGGCATGTCACAAACTCCACATACAAAACTTACTTCCTACACTACTTAAATGATGTAACTTAAGTGACAGACGTTTACACGCAGAGCACAACACAGATCAGAATAAAAATGAGAATCTCTAATTGACACTGGAGAAAATTAGATTCTAATTGCATATGCTGCATTTTGCTGATGACAATGAGGTTAGCATTTGCAAAAGAAGTGTTATGAGTTCCTTAACAACCAACAGGTTATTAAGATCTTTGTCATATAACTCATTAGAAATGTGACATTTCCAACAGCAGAGAGCCCTCTAGAGCTACCATGGGATAACAGTTCAGAAACCCTCCAAAAGAAGGGCACTAATGCAGCTTATTGCAACACCTGGGCTCTTCACGGATTCCCCTTCAGCTACTGACAGAATAGCCATCAAACCCCAGAGTGAAAAAACAGAAGTCACATTTTAACCTGAAGAATATGGGAGCTAATATTTGTTGAATTGCCAGTGAACTTGGAGAGCTTCAAACTGTAATAATGGGGTTTGGGGATGTTGTGCAAGGACTTAAAGAGATATTTATAATACAGATGTTTGTAAAACATTACCAAATACCTGAAAAGCCAAATTTTACATGACAGTGCATAGTGACACCAAATAAGTGGCACTTTGTGAAGTTTAAACAATATGTAGACATATGCCTCATAGCACAGAAAGCTCTCCCTATGGAAATGCCCTCTCAATGTAAAACAATTTCTGCCCAGAAAATATATTCTGCTGCACTTATTATAATTAGCTTTACAAGCTTTCACTAAAACAGTACTCAACACAACACTCTACTTAATTGGTTATTAGATGCTTTTCAATTACCTCCACTCTTGTGCTTGCACTGTAGTAACCAATCATTAAAATTAAATTACAAACTGAAAATCTCTACTTACGCAGCATGGAGTTTCCTATTCCCATCTCCCCAATTACAGTAAAAGTTTAAGATAAATTACAAGAAAATAACTGAATTATATTCTTTAGCTTTATTGTCAAGACTTACAACTGTGAAAAGCAGTAAACACAATTTTATTATCACCTCATTGTGACCAAAACTTTCAGCAAGAATAACAGACCCATTTTCTCAGAACCAAAACGCACTGAAAAATAATATTTTGGGACTGAGTACTGAATTATAGCACACCAACCACAGGTTTGGCTTCACATTTTAAGAGCCTGAGTTAACCACTGAAAGTTATGAGCTTAACTTTCTGCACATTAATTCATCAGGCTTAATTATGATAGAAGTTCGTGGTGTGCTTCGGGAACAACAATCTCTTGGACACTTTAAAGAATTCACAAACAGCCTTCAAACATGCTTTCATGGGCAAGTATAAAGTAATGTTTTATTACCAAAATAAATTTCTAAGAGCCAACACTTCACTGGAGGGGGGAGGTGAAGAACAAACTTGCAATGAATATGATGAGAAGAGGTAGTATGTCTACTCTGCTGGCAATGGCATTAAGCACCCTTTTTTGATCTCCAGCTAGAACTCAAAAAGCCCAGAAAAACCTTCCTGCATAGACAGAGAAAATTCAACATATCTCAGCACGCCAACAAATTCATGTTAGGACCCTGGAAATCAGGAGTACAGTTCCCCACTGGGGCTATTTTTACCTCAAGACCAGTGGTATATTCAACAATGCACTTCTAAAGGAGAAAATTTTCAGAACAAAAATCACCCAATTTTACATAAATTAGTTACTTCTCTGCCCTAAATGCCCAAAAGCTCATGGACTTAAAATCCAGTTATGTTGGGACACATGGATATGCTACATTTTTACAAGATTTTTATTCTTAGACTCATTTTTCAATGCCTAATGAAATGCAATAGCTGTCATTGCTTCCATGCTATCAATAGCCGTGATCCTTTGATATTCTGAAATAAAGTTATTGCCTTATTTTAGAATCAAGCCCAATCTTTGTGCATCAAAAATTAGTACCATAGAGGACAAAGCTTAAATATAGAAGACAAGGCTTAGATATAAAAGAAAAGGTACATTCAGATTAAATTGGTTGTACATGCCTGTGCAGACATCAAGACTGGGGGGAGCAAGAACACAGAGCCATCCTCATTAGAAACATGTCAGGACAGTAAACTACATGTGTAAACCAAGGGTCATAGCAGAGTCCTCAGCTCCTTTACCCTACCCCCATAAAATGTGTATTTCTACAGGAGATATATGGGAACTAGTTATGAAAGTCAAGCAATTAAAAAGCATTTCTGAGGTATTCATGGGACTGTACCAGCCACAAGTGCCTGACAGCTCTGCTCGTGTGCAAGTCCCTGGAGAGCCATCACACTTCAATTACTATCACTAACATTAGTCATTATCAGGCTGGCTCCAGCCCCAGGGGAAGGCAGCTTATGATGACAATATCCAGCCTCTCCTTGTAAAACAATTCATTAGGCAAAGCAGAACAGCTGGGGCAGCCACGTGGATCTCTGCAGAGTGGCCGCCCCACCGGGACCTCCAGCCCCTCTTTTCCTTTTGGACAGGGGCAGCCACCGCCCCCATGACAGCTGTAAAAGCCTCTGGGGACACTTCAGGTTTAATCAGTGCTCCTTGTACTCAGGGGAAGCATTTGATTGCAAACTTAAACTAATGGCACTCAGAAGGTTACAACAATCATCAGATAAGAGGCTTTAGGGCATTTTTATCTTGTTCTAATGCTCACAAGTTAATGAGGCAATAAGAGACAGATACTATCAGACTTGGTCTAGCAACATTATACAGATAGGATGTTCAAAGTTGCACTACTGGAGATGCAAGAGGTAAGGTGGCAAGTTCGTTATTGATCTTAACAGAAGACTTCATGCTCAAAACAACTGAAACCACTCAATAAAGAGACAAAATACTTGGCAAATTTTCACATAGCTTTATATGCACTATCACTAGATCCAAAAGAGAGAAAACTGAAAAGGAATGTAGCAATTGTGCCACCAAACAGGTAAATAATCCCTGGTATTAGTATGGATACATACTAATAATTTTTAACCTTTGTGTTGCCTGCAAATAGAAATCCTTTCATATCTATAAAGTCTGTAAATAGCTGAGAACAGCTTTGCTTTTCTTAGTTATCCTGCCTGGGTTCCAGGTTGAAGAGCACTTGATACTGGGATCTGTTTCATCATTACATTCTCATTTTACTTCCACTGATGACAGACACAATATTCTAATGATGCCTTCCTATGATATATAATAGCAGCAAGCAGAAGGAAACAACAAACAGTATACGGGAAAGGATACTTAACAATAAAGGCTTTATATGTTGTTTTTTAAAATCTGTGAGTTTAGAAATGTCTTGCAAAAGAAAGTTAACGTGAACCACACCTTCCAGCTGCAGAAATAGGAAGGGGCACGTAAGAAGGCAAACAAAGCAACCTAGCAGAGCAATGGTAGTGTCAGAAACTGAACCAAGTCTCCAAAGTCACACTCTAGGGAGGTTTTCACTGGGATCACTTGCTGCTCTGCAAATAGGTCCAGGAACCCATACTAGGGAAGAAAATCCTCTTTTCCATCTTGCGAGAATCCAAAATTTATGGGAAAACATTTCAGGCAGGGATAATATTTCCAGTATTTGTAAATACAGAGTAAATGTTCTATTAACACAGAAGAAGAAAAAAGTTTTAACTGGATAAAGGCATAGACCGCAAAAGATTTTTAAATAATAAATATAGATCAGTTGTAAAGGTTTGAGAGTCCCTGCTAGAGTGTTTCCTGAGATTTGTTTGGTATTTTTGTGGTTTTAAACGATAATGGAAAAATGCACATAACCTTATGCTTGATCAAGCTTTTCCCCATCCTCAATTCCTCCACTGACAGTAGTCTACAAGTTATCCTGTCAGAATGAGAGTAGCAAAAAATAGGCTTCTGACAGTATAATGTAAGAATATTTTGTTTGTAGTCATCTTTCTTTCTGTGCCAAACATGTGGCAGGTAGAAATGCTTTAATGTGACAGACCATTCCTTCACTTTTGTGGCTAAAAGCTCTTCAGCCATGCACCATTGACCCTCTACTTGTCTAGACAGATGAAGGTGATTTCATTGTTCATTTCAGCCAAGACACACAAGAACCTCTGTGTATGCTGAGGACCATTCTCCTCTGCTCAAAGAATTAAACTGAATGGACTGTATCTCCCTATGCAGTAAAATGGGCTCTGCAGCACACATTGCTCACTCATGATCAGCTCTGCGCATGGAAGTATTTGAAAGTCCATTCATCATCCTCTAAAAGCATAAAAGCCATCACTGCAATACAAGAACTCTTAGGTTTGTTGTTCCTAATCTGGCTGCTCACATAGTGGCACATCATGGAGTTGCACCTGCTTTAAGCTCATAAGCTGAACCATTTGGTGCTGTGGGGAATGCAGGCTCCGAACGCACTTAGTTCTAGAAAGGATCTTAGAGCACAGAAATATTGAAACACTGGATGGATGATCTGGGCTACAAGGGCTCAGGAGGTCTCCTAGTAAAAGTAGGGTCGATTATGAGGTCAGATCATGTTGCTTAAGGCTTCATTCAATCAGGTCTGGAAAACCTCCAAGAACAGAGAGTGCACAACCACATTGGTGGCTGCACAACGTGTTCCACGATTTGACTGACCAAAGCTAATATTCCAGATGTCTTCATAAAGCACAAATTAGTACTCTGAGTAGCATCCAAAAAATGCTACAAAAGTTAATGGTGATGGATCAGATGAATCATTACAAAGTCTTCAAAGCACTTTCATCAGTTAGTCTTCAGATTAATCAGATTTCTTCCTCTTTTCCCCACTACTATTGAAAAGGTTCCCTTCTCTTAACCACAGGAAGTATCTAGATCAACCTTCACTCTATTAACATAAATTCAACAAGTCTTTTCCAGAAAGGATTAAACTACTGCAGCATTTCTTCCTACCATCAAACAAACTATAGCACCCAAAAGGGACTTTCAGAAGAGATATTTCTAGAAATGTATACCAGGATATAACTAATGTTTTGTGTGAGGTTTTTATTGGTTTGTTCTGGGATTTTTATTGTTGTTGTTCGTCATTGGTTTTGTTTGTTTGTTGGGGTTGTGTGGGGGGGTTTTTTTTTTGGGGGATGTTGTTTTTGTCTTGTTTTAATAAAGCAAGTAATACATCTGGTTGAAGAACCTTTCAGAGGTGACCTTTGTTTTACCAAAATCAGATCCACCAACTAGTTATGGGGGTGTAGATAAAACAAGAAGGAAGATGAGAGAAAAGGAAAAAAGACATTTCAGTATGTCAGATAAAAAGCATCTCATAATAACTCAGCTTTTATTTAGAATATTGATGCTGCATTAAGCATCACTTACTAAGATCAACAGCAGTTATTTGGGCAGTTTTTGGGCCACTTAACATGTAGTCCTTACATATAACTTTGGAAACTCAGTTACACTGTCTACTGGAAAAACTCCCCTTTGTACTTCCAACTTCAGGCTCTGGAATTAACAGATCTGCAAGGGCAGATGTTATCTTAATATTTCTAACACTTCTACACCTAACCATATTTAAAAGCCATCTATGCAATCAGAGTTTACATTGTTTATGATAATCTCCCTTTGGAAAAGGTGTCCATCAGATTTAGAAAAAAATCTATCAGCTGCATTTGGGGGTTTCAATACATACTTTACATAATGGAAATTTGGTTTTTTACAGTCACTTTAGATATTTAAAAGTAATTCTGTGACAAAAGAATTATCTTCTTACTGTGACAAAAAATTAATAAGATAAAACAATCCAACCTGAACTATAGAACCTAACAGAAGATTCCACATAGAAAAGTATCTACAACAGGCATCAAACAGAAAATAAAAACAAAGAGAAACTGCAGAAGTTTGAAATTCTGACACATTTAAGAGAGTTTTGGAAATTTTTTCCCCTTTCTCAAACTTCAACAGTATACACCTCCTTCTGCAGCAAGCACAGTCATCAATGCATGCAGATTATGATGCTGTATTAGTACTTACCACTGATACCCAAAATAGCACTTCCCCCTCAGAGTAAGGGAAGGGCAAGAAGGCAAAGATGCAGAAAATTCCTGAAACTTACAGAAATATTTATTCTACTTTACCAGCAGACAGAGAACACCCTAAGAATCCATGCAGTATTTTTTCCATATGTGACAGTTACCTAGACACAGCATTTGTTTTATGGTAAGAATGCACAATTTATGCATATGGGTAGAATCGCATCTGATACCAGTATACTGTATCTCCCTAATTTTATATTGAAGAACCACCTGAACCTACTTGCTTTTTTTTTTTTTTTTTTTTTTTTTTTTGCACACAAAGTGCAGCTCAACCACACCCATTTATTTAAAAAAATAAAACAATAGCACCCGAGGTCCAGACTCAATTTCCATCCTCACCATTGCAACCTAATCTCCTGGCAAGTTAATGCAAATCAAAGTGAACACTTCTCTGACACTGGTAGCAAAGCGTGTTTCTCTCCCAAGAGAGACCTGTAAAACAGGACAGTCACTGACAGCAGTACAATTACTGACACAGATACAGACTTTATGGACATGTTTATCTCTGCTGTAAATCCACACTCTCTCTCCACTCCGATTCATGAGTCATAAAGAAATTGCAGATAATGAAAAAGTTGGAGAAATTTACAGCGTGTCGGAAACCTCAGACAGCCAGAAGAAATTAAAGAGCTGACTGAGGATAAATCACACAGGTACAATTAAAACTTCCTATACCTTCTTCACTTCCAAACTGGGGCACAAGCCAATGGAGAAGATGAAAAGTTGAGGTCATGACTCCTCTGACTGTACTAATTTCTTAACTACCTACATGTCAAAATTAGCCAATTCACAGATCACGTATGAATGGCAATTTCAAGCTGGCACTCTGCTGTCTTGCTCTTCCAGTTGGTGGTGCCCTGGAAAAATCCTGCCTGTAAATAAGCCACCTGGAGAACAGTATAAGGAAAGGTGATTTCCTTGTCCCTCTGCAGATGCAGAGTATCTCTTACCACAGCATTGTGCATTAAAATGAAGAAGCAAATCTACAGTGTGGGAGGAGAGTATAAAAAGAATTGGGAGACAGGCCAAGGTTTCACATGGAAATCATAGCACCTTGGACATTATGGTGACAGAGCCATATAAATATCTGAACAGACAATTTAAGCGTACTTTTCACCTCTCTGAAAAAAAAAAAAATAAGGACAAAGGATTACTATAAACTGAAAACAGTCTCCATATTTTTTCCTACTAAGAAAAACTAAACCAACCATTTCAGCTAATTGTAAGCTCCTGAAAAGCTCTGTGATAATCTCCTAACCCACAAACGAACCATCTAAAATGTGACACATTTTCTGGGAGAAGTCAACTAACTCTGCTAAGCAAGTCCTTAAACTAACTGAATACTACAGAAACCCAGTATCTAAAGAGCATAATTTTGTTGTCCAGCAATAAAAGTCTTCTTCTGAGCTTTTAAGCACGTGAAGTGTACAATTTCACACGAATTCCTTGCCAAACACAGTACCATATAACAAAACAAATGCGAAATACGCTTTCAAGCAAAACTGAGACACGTTGAAGATTCATTCAGCAAGGCAGGAAATGTAGAAAACTAACAAAAAAAAATTATTTGCTGCAAAGAAAATTCTAAGCAAAGCAGAAACAAGTGAAGCACACACACCTCAAACTGCTTTCTCCAATGCAAGGCAGCTCACCTTGCAAGTAAACCGTGTATTTTAAATTTAAGAACATGACAAGCACTAGACTTGGCAGAAAATGATCTCTTCCATTGTCCAACATCTTTAGGACAATGTAGGTGATTTCAAAACATATTTTCTTCTTTCTTGTTTCAGATTAATACAGACACACCAGTGCCAGAGGCACTGTACTTCTGGAGGTGCCAGCTTTTAACAAAGAAAAAGTGAGCATCTTCCTCTTTAGTCAGCAGTCAAGACTGTAAGAACATTGCTATATCTTTCTAATAACTGGCACTGAGTCTTCTGCTGTGGGATCTAGATTTAGATCCATGTCACATGATCCTCTTTCACTTTATTTCCTTCTTCTCTCTCCAAAAGATAGTTCTCTTTTCCAGCTTCACCACAACACTTTAGATAGTCTTATTTCTCCAAGGAAATAGGGAAAGAGTTCATGTTAAGGAAAGAGTCTGCTCTTCTACATGGATTCCAAAATCTCATTTTGGCTAATAAGAAACCATAAGAATCCAATTCACTTTTCCATGCAACTTCCCAGACTGCAGAGTGGACATACAGTTTTTACCAAAATGGGCCAACCAGATATTTCAAAAGACACCCTGAGACAGATTAAAGCACTCTTTACTTACACATACCTGTTCATGTGCCGGTTTCCTACAAATGTAAGAACCTGAAACATTTTGTTACAAACAATTATACATACTGACCAGAAAGAGCACCACGCAAAGGTAATGCAGGAAGCGAGGGCACATTCACAACTGTGAAGTAAGGCTTTCGAGCTCAAAAAGCATTTGTGTTGCCAGCACTAAAGAAAAAGTGGTTTTGATCAGGAGATATTTTTATCTGATCAATTACATCACTGCTAGAAGCTTGTTTGAGTACAAAGGCTGGGTGTTTGCATGGACCCTAAAAAAGGCTGCATGTTTGTGCCACATGTAGACACTCCTAGGAAAGACAATACATTACTCAAAAGGAAAGATGTTTCAGTAAGAGGATACATTGTCTTCCCTCCTTTCCTTATTTTGATTCTTATTCAACAACTTTGTATATACAAAGTTCAATAACTGCCATGTCCTGTTTTGTAGTTTAATATAGGTAAGTTCAGTTCACCAAGGATGGAGCCCCTGATTTAAACATATCCTACCTATGATCAGCATCATAAAATAAACTCCATTGAAAACTCAATGATGAGTAGCCAGCAAGGATCACCAGAAGAACTAAGGGTATATGTTTAAAATATGCTACAGTTAAATCTAGATGAAGGAAGAAAATGGAACTGCTCTGCCCCTCCAAACCTATAAAAAAGCTGAACTTTCAGGCAAGAGAACATGACAGACAGCATTTATCTGTGAAAAATGAAAAAGAGAAGACTAACAATCTAAGAAAGAGTGGCGATCTGTACATAACTTGGAGTTCAGAAGGACTCTTATGATTTTCCAGAAATTTCAGAGGCTGCTGAGACTGCAGAGGACAATTCACAACCAAGGACACCTTAACTTGGCAACAAGGTAGCTGTTCATGTGCCCATCCATTTCCCACTGGCTCTGGAAGGGCCTCTCCGTTAGAGGGACACCCCAGTGATTTCCGGTAGTGGTTGCTTAACTAGCAGGCAGTCTAAACTATTACTAAAATAAATGAACAAAAAACTCACTATCAAACAAAAGGTCCTTCCAACTCACCACCCTAACTGGCATGCCAAGAGCAAACACATTTAGAAGACTGTAAGAACAGGGAAGCACATAGCTGTACCTGCCTAGCAATCTCTCTTTGCTTTCTGCAGCTCCAAGATGTCCAAGTCTGGTGACTTCTCAGTGGTCAGACGCCCTTGATGGATTTATCTTAACATAAATTGTCTCATTTATTGAGATAAACTCCATACCCACAACACCCAGTGGTAATGAGTTCTGACTTTAATGTGCAGCACAAGTATCTCCTCATGTCTGCCCTGACACACTCTTTTCTTCTCTGTGGCTCCTGGACAACAAGAGACAGCAAAGAGTCATTCCCTATTCACACTTACTCTGAATTAATTAGTTTTACATATCTTTTATACATATTGCTTCAGCTGTTTCTCTCCAGGCTAAAAACTCGTAGTCATTGTCTTATTCTTCGTATTAAGAAAAACCATCACTGACTGACCACCTTGGCTGAGTTTTCCACTATCAGTCTGGTGCTACAAGACAACCAAACTTCTGCTGTTCACCTGCAATCTCCCAGGTCATCCAGGCCTAGTTTGTGGGTCCTTGATAGCTAGCATCAAATAGCTCTTCCACTGCATCCTTGGTATTTAATTTGCTTGAACACATATGGAAAATAAATAAGCATTACAAAGAAAATAGCAGCAAATTGCTAGAGTCCAGTGAAAGACAGGGCACACAAAATCACGGAATACTACAAATGGAGAGACTTGGTTGAGCAGGTTTGGGAACTGCCTCATTGCTCTTCGAAGAGTATGAGGACTTGACCTTAGATAATACAGTCATTCCTAATTTTATAGCAGGAATATCACAAACTAGCTTCAACTCCACATAAAAATTAAATCTAACACAAGAGATTAGACTAGCAAAAATCACTGACAGGGAAATTATAAATGGTATTCATACCTCTTTGGTCAGTTATCCCGTATTTTCTAATATTTAAGGCACCAAAGCACTATTACCTTCACAAAGATATTAGGGCTTAAAAAGAATAGGCTTTGGAGGAAGTCTTGCACTAACAGTATCACCAAAACTGTACTGTGATGGCAAAACAGCCAGATAATCTCTCTGCCGTCAGTGAGGTTTTATAAATATGGCTGTGATACCAGGTATCTATATTTACATTTTAGGACTTTTGAACCAGTGTAGCAGGTGTTATATGAAAAATATCAGAGATTCCCAGGGAAGCAATACCAGGGCCTTCAGAAAGACCCTGGACAATCGCATTCTTTCAATGACAGAGTGCTTTTCCCACTTCCCCATCCAACATATCTGTTACTTTTATACACATAGGTTTGTTCCAAAGTTTGGAAAAAACATAAATTTTTAATTTTAATTTTTTTATAACAAAAACATTTTTCTCTGTGTATTTAGTTCTCAGACACGTCTCTCTGTATACGTATATTCCAAGGATGTCAGGGCACATCTTTAAATGCATGGGCTTCCCAGAGCTGCTAGTTCATGAAACCAAGACATCAAAAATCTTCTAAAGTCAACTTTGACTCAGTTGCTGTGAAAGGTGCAATGGATCATACAGTGAAAAATCGGATATAGCAATCTAAATATGCAGTTATTTACATGAAGTATTCTGAAATTTGCTGCCTTCTGGGCCACAAACACTGAGTTAGGATCTGTCAATGAGTTCCCAAGTAAGAACCATCTCCTCCTCCTTGCCACATTAGCTGGGGTCTCCTCATTCTGCAGTGCTCACTGCTCCACTCCAAGCAAAGCTGGAGGGACAGAGAGCAGGACAAAGCCCATAACATAAGCCTATACCCTTTTTTGCCATCAAAGTTCAGACACCAGCAGAAATGAAACTGACTGGCTATAGCTCTCATTCAGAAGAGATACGATGCCTCCCAAAGTCACCTCAGCTACATGAGGAATTAAAAGTAGGTGTGTACATTGAGCCCAGTTCCTTCTCCCACCTTTACAATATTCACATTAACAGGGACAGCAAAATTAACACAAAGTGGGATTTTCAATATTAAAAATTGCCTCAGTGTATTCTAATCAATAAAATAATTAATTAACAGAAAGAAAATAGAAGCTCTAATGTGAGAAGTTTGGACTTGGTGATCTTGGAGGTCTTTTCCAACCTAAATGACTGTGTGATTCTGAGAACTGAAGCAAAAAGAGAAAAGCAGCAACAAGCAAAAGGACAAAGTATAATTTTACGTAGCTTAAAAAGGAGGCAAGAAAACACAAGCTGAGACCTCAGAGAAGGTGCTGAAAAATAATTTATTTTTAGAAAACTTTATTATTGTTGATACAAGGTCCTGAGCCTGGAAGATGATGGAGAACTCCAGGACCACCTTGTAGCAAAGAATAAACACACAAAAGAGACCCAAGGATAGCCTATCTTTTAAGAGGAAAGCAAAAATTTTAAAAAATAAATCATCGGTTCATGCTATGAAAATCCTGTTTCATTCAAGGAAATCTATCCTTTGATGTGAATTCTGTGCTAAGGAAGGGAAGAATATTCTGAGCAAGGATCCACCTACTAGCATGCCAGGATGAGAGTGGAAGAATAGAGGTCAAACAAGAAACCATAAATTATATATTAACAAATTAATTTGATTCACAGAAGCCACAGGGCAGTCAACAAACTAGCCAGGGTGACAGAAAGTAAAGGTAACCCTACAGGAAAAAGAAGAGAGGAAATTAGTTCTAGAGAAAAGAGATCTGATAGAAGCAAGTAACCAAAAGAGGATCTGAGAAATCAATGGCCAAAAAGTTAGTGTCAGCTGGAATTCTAGATAATAAGAACACGGAATCCAGATAATAGTATTCAACCATTCCTAGATGAAAGCAGTTAAGATGGACAAAATATTCAATACATTTCTTCCACATTTGTTAAGAAAGCTCACTTATATAGACAAAACAGTAAGAGAGTTCATATGAATTCAAGAAACAAAGCATGTAATTCAGTAATTATTAATTTATCAAACTACATCATGTCAAATGAACTGTTCAGATTTCAAATGTCACTTTTGCAATAGTACCTCGATGAATAAACTTTTCAAAAGGTGCACAGTCCCATGTCACTTTTCCTAATGAATTCTAATACAAATCAACAAAGTATGCTGTGAACTGGATCAATAACAGATCTCACAACATAACTGTAATGTAACTCAATAGATATATATTTCATGGAGTGCTGCAGGAATCACCCTGGTCCTGCACAGGATTTTTATTAATAACTTGGATGAAAATAAAAGTCTTTGAAAATATGAAGGATTTGAGGTAGGATGTAGAGGAACTGGAAGGAAGAACTGCTAACATAATGAAACAGAATTGTCTCTCACACTCAATGGTGATAAAACAATTGAAATTACTGTAAAAAAAAGACAATGTATGTTCTGAACAGAAAATATGTCACAAAAAACAATCTTGGAAAGAATAAACCATGACTGAAATGACCGTTTTATCAAATGAAAAGCAAGACTTCTATGGGAGGCCTCATGCTGCCATCTAGAGGAGACTGGTCAGCAGCGGGTTTCACCCTGCTTTTGACAGACTGTTTCAATTTATCAGCTAAGTCAAGAGGGGACTATTAAACTTAGATATATAGATATATAAACAAAGATATAATCAAATCCAATATCTCTGAAACAAACCTACAAGTCCCTTAACCTTAATAAACAGATATTTTGGATTTTCCTTCTTTTTCTCTTGCTTATATAAGTCTGTAAAAGAAAACAATCTAAAGACACCATTAGGAAAAACAGTTCTGAGAAGCTCTGTTCAAACTCCACAACTAATTCTTGGTAAAAATTTTCCGAAGATACATGTATTTTATGACACACAAAGCGTTCAATGTATTACACTGTGAAGGAAAACGGACTTCAGTGACAAGAAATTACAAGCATGGAGACCTTTCATAAAGCTTGAAAATTCAAGATTTCAGTTACTTGACACTAAAGGTTATAACTCTTGGGCTTCACATATTTCACTAGTCACTCACTTTGTCTTCTTTACACATTCATTTATCCTCAGTAAAAATAAATGGAAATGCATGTAGCAAACATTCCTAACGAAACTTTGCTAGCTTTTACTGCACCTCAGGCTCTGCCTAAACTCCACTAAGCAGAACAACCCTGTATGACATCAAAGCCTACAACTTAACTGAGGAAGTCAATCATCAGCCAGTCTTTGAGTCTGACTCAGTTTTACGTTGTTACACTTTAACTTCTACTCCACTGAATGCTTTACAATCTTAACAGATAGCAGTTAGCACTGAAAGTAAAATAAGCTTGAAGAATTATGTTAAAACAGGCTTAATGATTTTTTAATAAGAAAGCATTAGGCTCTCCTAGGTTTGCAGTCAGAAAAATTTGTAAGGTTTATTTCTACTTTCTGTAAACCATTGAAAGGAAGGTGAAAGACTTTTAAAACTTTTATGTTTTGTGTAGCCCAAGAGTAACTATAACGAAGGTCTGTGTTAGACCAAAATTAAATAGAAAAAAGTAAATATGTCAGTATGTACTGGTAGCATTAAACAACCCCACAATACTCTTGAAATTCTCAAGGCTGGGTCAACCTGTTAATGACAGAGTGCTAAATGCGATGATGAAACCAGCTCTTTCTTCAAAAAGGTCCAATAAAAATTGGCTGTTTTTTAAGTGGGATAAAGGTCACCGTTAATACTCAATGACATCACCTCCTGCCATGATCGAGTGTAAAAAGGAAAAACAAATCAGTTACAGAAGCAGAAAACAGTATGAACACAAAGTGATAGGAGAATCCTACACACAACTGAAAGCTTCATTGTAGAAGCAGTGCATGAAGTTTGAGAGAAGTACTGCCACAAGTATTTTGAGGAATAGCTTTAGTATCTGAGTGGGAAATCAAGGGAAGTGATCTGACTCATGAAAAGCAACAATAAGTCAGGAACAGAAGACTATGTGCCTCTAAATAACACCAGTGACATATAACCACGTGATATTTCTGCTGATTCCCCCATGCAGGTAGGCTACAAGTTGAAGATGCAAGTTCACTTTCTCATCCTGCTTCAGTTCACTGTGACTGTCAGACACTTCCCAGACCTGCCAAAACACTTTTCCAGCTAAAAATGTACCACAAGCACATGCTTCAGTGGGAATATTTGTGACGCAGTCAGTAACATCTGTGTACAGCACTTACATTCGTCTAGTCCCAGCTGATAAGCCAGGTTCTGCAGGCCACGAACTTTTTCCATCAGGTTAGCTGTAGTGAGGCTCCCCAACTCTAAGAAAAGAGAAAAGTGTACATTTTAATGCTGTCTATAGCCTTCTAGTGACAGTTCACGTGTTTAGTACTTCACAGAGCACTTTCAAGCCATACTTTTGACAAGATCTATTTCCAGTGAACAGTAGATGTTCCAAATTCAAGATGACTCCACCCCTAATTTTAACATAGTGAGAAAGGCTCTGATTCATGCTCTAATCTGCCACTATTGCAAAGAACAACTCAACTCATATTTTGGAAGTTTCTGTAAGTTCACATTGCTATATGAACAAGGCACAAAAAAGTATGCAAGGAAACAGACTTATTTTACATCAATAACGTGAGTTTAAGCACATTTCTTCCAGCAAGTCAAAGCTAATTCATCTCACTTTCACTGTGTAACAGTGATATGATCACATGCCACCATCTGGAAAACACATGAGAGGCAGAGCATGCTCAAGGATTTTTACTGCTAACTAACAGCTGCAACATGCAGCAAATCTACATGCTAGGTAGTCCTCCTGTAACGTGCCATACAGTCTCACCATTCCATTAGAGCTGTAGGATATCTAAGGGAAGATACAAATGTAATGCATCTCTGAACAAGTCAATCAACAAGTCTAAGCTACTCACCAAGTGATCAGCTGAACCCTTCTAAAAAATTCATGCCACTTCTCAAAATAAGGAGACTCTATACTTATGGAGCAATAAAAACGGCTGAGGTAACGGAAATAAATGTGACATTACACTGCTTGTTTTAAAAAATCAGCCTGAAACTGACATCTGGACATTCTCTTGGAAATAACAGGTTTAATGACAAATATGTATCATTAACAAGGTAGAGACTCCTAAACTGGAGATTCTGCAGTTGTGCAGATTCTCAGATCTGCTAGAGATCTGAGGCCGTGGGGCCACCTCCACAACACTTAAAGAACAAGCGTTCTAAGCCTCTTAAGTACTGAATTTCCACCTGCTTTGGCAACCTCACTTCCTGCTCACAATGTCCATACTCACCCTTCAACATATCAATATCATCATTTTCTAATTCAGCCATCCACTTGGGAGGAGAACTTGTAATGGGCTGTTTAAGAAACAACAAAAGTTCATATTCAGACAAGCACATTTTTAGAATTATCCAAAAAAAGTCTGATCTTGTATTGAAAACTAGTTACACCAAGAACAAAACCATGAAAATTCCATATGTTCTGTAGATATATTTTTATGATTCACATTGTTTTCTAGATTTTCCTGGGCATTTTAGAGTCAAAACCAGCAAAGTGGCATCCACAAACCAAAGTCAGTATGAACATTAGGATTTTCTAAAGCTTAACTTTTCCTTCTTCCAAAGTGCTATTCTCATTCACAGTAAGCTGCACAAGGTATAAAAAAAGATATACGTATATAAAAGATACATTAAAAACAAGAGGCTTATTCTAGCATTTACTGGAGTTATAACTGAGATACGGTTTACATAACGAGGGCGTAAAGCCCGCAAAGAGAACCTACAGATCTATCCCCACACGGAAGGGGGTAACGCGAAAGGCGCTCACTCACGCTTTTGAAGGAGGCGGCGAACTCGGCAACCCCGGGCACTGGGAAGAGAAAGCGGAGAACGGCAGGGGGTAAGCGCCTCTGCGGGGAACACCGCAACGCCGCCCAGCCCCTGCCCGGCCCAAGCAGCTGCCTCAGGAAGCCCCGGGCCGGGCCGGGCCGAGCTGTGCCCACCCCGCCCCGAGCCGGCAGACTCGAGCCCGCCGGACTTACGTTGCTCAGGCCACAGGTCCGGGGAGGCGCGATCCAGTTTCTCGAAGCTGAGCAGTGAGGTCTCCAGGTCGGTGCCTGCAAGAGAAGAGTAGGTGAGTGCCGGGCGGGAGCGGCACGGGGGCAGCGCCGGAGTCCTCCCGCCTCACCGTCCGCGGGGGCCGCCATCGCGCCCGTGCCGCGTGACTCCCGCCGCCGATCACGTGACACGCGGCCCTGGCGGCCGGTCCCGCGCTGAAGAGCAAAAACAGCCCCGCCCCGGCCCCACGTGCCGCTCTCCCCGCGGCCGCGGGGCGGCGCTGCCGGCTCGGACCGGGCCGCTCAGGGGCGGCTCGGCCGCCTCCACCAATCCGCGGCCCGGCACGGGGGGCGGGGGGCTCGGGGGGCGTGCCCGGAGGCTCTGCTGGCGGCGATTGGCTGCGGGCCTCGGGGAGGCGGGGCCTCGGGCTCGGCGGGGCGGGGGGCGGCGGGGCGGGGCGGGGGGCGCCGTCGGGGGCCGCGGAGCAGCGACCCTGGGCCAGGATGGCGGCGGCGGCGGCGGCGCGGGGAGCCTGGGGCGGGCGGCGCCGGGTGGCCCTGAGGGTGAGGCGGCCGCCCCCGGGGCCCGCAGCGGCTCCCGCGGTTCGTGGGGCGCAGGGGGGTCGCGGCTCACCTGGCCCCGGGACCCCGTGGGTGAGGCTGTCCCGGGCGGGGAGCGGCCGATGGGGGGTGGGGGGCGGGGGGCGGGTGCTGCCGGACGCACGGGAGCCCTGAGATGGTCTATGCTTCCCCTCCTATCCAGCTGCCACGGAGAGCCGGTGCCCCCTGGACCAGCGCAGTCGCCGCTTCCTTCTCCTCCTCCTCGGTGGTGAGTGCCTGTCCCGCGGGTCGGGGCTGGCGGGGGGAGGGAGGCGCGGGAGAGCCCCGGGCTTGGCCGCTCCCGGCGGACACTTCGCTCGGGTCTGTCCTGCTGAGGCCGTTCCTGCCGGCTCGGGTCAGCTCGGCTCGGCGCAGCTCTCCAGCCATCCCCGCCCAGTGGCTCCGGGTGGGTATTCCTGGAACCAGCGTCGGAACTGCCCCGCGCTCGACGGGAGGGACGGAAAAAAGTTCCATGAGCGGACTGGGGAGCTGAGCGGTGCCCGCCGGGCAGCTCCCGCCGCGAGTCGCGGTGCAGCCGCTTAGGGAGTCACCTCCCGTTACTCCTGGTTGCTTGGCCTCATGGCATATGTTTGCGGCAGAGAGTATCTGGTTTCCTTCGGGCAGTATCGAACAGCTTTAGTTATAGTGCCATTTTAGTTCCGCTGTCCGTGGCTGCACACTCTCCAAACTCTGATCATCTAAACCGTGATTCCACAAATAGTCTGCATTGCTGCCGTCCATGTTCCCACAGCAGGCGCATTCTCTATATGAAGAAAAGGTGGAGATCTTATGGAAGAAGTGCAATCAATATTAATTCAGCATTTCTTGGCTTGATTAAAATATTTTTTCGTTGTATGTGCAATCTTTTCATTTAATGTGTATTAAGCTATTTGAAAAGAACATAAATTCCATTGCACTGAAGCCCATGTGGTCATGTAGTACAGGAGCTTGTAGCTCTTATTGCAGATACTCGGCACTTGGGCTACTGGGGTGATTGATAGCAATAGGAGTTTGTCATTCTTCAGACCAGCACTAAACCAGCACCTTCTCTGAGTCGGGAAATTCAGTCAAGAGGCTCAGATTTCCTGTGCTTCCTTCCAGGTTCTAGAGGGCTTTGTGTTTCATAGACACAGATTTCTGCCTCTCTTCCCCAAGTGTGATTCCAGCTACATAATTATCTGCAACTTTTTATTTTTAATTCTCTCCTAGTTTTACCTTCCAAATCACTAGGTCTTGCTTATCCATTAACAGACTTATTTTACTCTTCTCATCCCAGCTCTCTTGTCTCCAGTCTTTCTCAGTGTGTGTCCTCTCATTGCTGTTCACTTTTTTTCATTTTCATCCACTTTTCACTTATTGTTAATTTTCCAACCAACACCCATATTCATGATTCTTCCTCTGATCTCTTTCCCTTCATTACACATTGGATAGCATCCCAGTCCTTATCTCCCTCTCATAATTCCACATCCTAATTTTTTCAGTTTCCTGATATATTTACATTTATATCCCAGTTCCGTCCCATTTCTGTTCTTCATATAGCAGACCCATTTCCCCTTCCTCTTATCTGTTCTCCCCAAGCCACAGTTTGTGTCATGATTAACGGGTTCTTGCTCTCTCCTAGTTCTCTCCTTATCTCCCAATATCAACTCCTGGCTTCTAGTTTATTAATTTATACAGTCCTAATCTGTTTTCCTGCGTGATACAGTTTTGTTGCCTATCTAGTGCTAATTACAGCTTCTATGACTGCTTTCCCTTCTGCTCTATGTTTACGTGAACTTTTCTTTTGCCTGCTTTGCATCTGAGTTGGAAGGTTCTGTTTTCTCTGCTGCCTGCCCAGACAGTCATTGTGAACTCCACAGAGGCCAGTTTCTTGCTCTTAGTTGCAGAACCAAGTGGGGAGCGGGAAAAATCCAAATTTATGCTTGTAGCTATAAACTGGAAAGATGAACCTACTGAGTGGCTTGATGGGAAGGAAGCACACAGTACAGTCTGCACTGGGTTCATGGAATTCTCACAAGGTGAATTATTAACTGTTTCTTCTGAACATTTATGACTTGCAGTTTTTCGGTTTCCAATTAAGTAGATTGAAATAATTCCATAGTGATGTATTTTTTCTATAACTGCTTTTAGAAAGAATTTTGGCTGTTTTGGTGTAAAGTGAGAGAAAAATGAGTCAGAGAGCAGTTAGCTGGATCTTGCTGTAAAGACTGGATCTGGACTCTAGTGGTTTGCAGAGTGGTAAATGATGGAGGCTTGCATGCAACACTGGTACTTAGATACCTTGAGACAAAAATAATTCACTGTCCAGTGTTTTGTCCTCCACAGCCAACAACCAAACTCTTCATTGATGGGAAGTTTATTGAGTCCAAAACTACTGAGTGGATTGATATCCACAACCCGGTAAGTGAAATGGTCTCAGCCTCTATAATAGTGAGCAGTGGGCAACAAAGATCTGTGCCTCTCTTCAAGGACGTAGCAAAAGGGGAAAGTACATGTATTTCTTGAGAAAGATTTAGGCTTGGAGGTTAAGATGGATTATTGCTTCTCAGTTTCCTTTTCACATGAAATGTCAGTCTCAGAAAAGTTACTGCCTCCTTTACCTCCCCCATGTAGGAAGATCCTGATCTCCAGAAAGGAAGCTTAAACTCTGCTTGCATATTTTCATTTCTCATAGAAGGGCTCTGTGATCAATATGTCAAATCTTTGAAGGGTGTCTTTCACCCTGTATGTGTAATCAACTGGGAGTAATTTGATGCTAACTGAATGTGACATTGTGATAGAGATTGATATCACTCTCAGACCAAGGTGAAAAATCCTGATAACTGAAGCTCCTCTCCTTTCAGAGAGCTTCCACCTCTGAGCCACAGTAATCACAGAGAATTTAGAAGTTGGATGGATGTGGTGCAAAATAATCTTGGACTAGTAGCACTTGTACTTGTCTAAGTACTACACCAAAGACAAATGGAAATGAGGTTGCACTCAGAATTCTGACCTTTCTGACCCTTCTAGTAAGCATTTGGACAGCAGTTTCTAAATTTTTCCTCAGTAAAGCTCTATTTTGATTTGCTTTGTAGAAGCGATCAGAGCAGCAAGCCATGTTCACATATCTCATTCAGTCTCTATGTGGCAACCAATGTTCTTATTTAATTTTCTTTCTCTTATTTTGAGTAGTTTCTCTTTTAGTGATATACTTGAAGTTTTCATCATGTCAAAGCAGATTTATTTTTTAAGAGAACATTAGATAGAGGTTAAACTACCAACTAAGCTTTTAAAGTTAAAATACTGTAGAACTAAGGTTGCTTGTAAAAATATTACTTTGGCTGAGGGATATAGGTAAACTAACATCAATGCCAAGTGCACAGTTATGTACTGCTTTTCCCCCTCATTTAATGGGCAAGAGACACAGCAAATGAGCGATGATACCGAGGGTTAGGACCACAGCCACAGTTCATAAAAACTTTTGCCTTATACTTTCTAGAAGCTTCAATGTAGACAAGTCAGTTCCAACTTGGAAATGAACACTGCATTTGCAGTTTCTGGGTGCCTAATTTGAGATGCAGGTTTTCAGAACTACTCCATTTGTAGCCCAATTCTTTTGTGTGCGCCAAGGAAGGAGTCTCTTTTGTGCTCTCCCATCAGAAGTACAGCTCCTTCTAGAGAAAGGATGCTAGGTGTGTGCTGGGAAATGACTGGTTAATGGTTGGCAGTGACAGATGGGAAAAGTTCAGTTTTGATGCAATTTGGTTTTTCTTTCAGGCCACAAATGAAGTGGTTGGCCGTGTACCAAAAGCCACAGCGAGTGAGATGGAAGCAGCTGTGGCTTCTTGCAAAAAGGCTTTTTGGAACTGGTCAGAAACATCTGTTTTGAGCCGTCAGCAAATCTTTCTGCGTTATCAACAACTGATCAAAGACAATCTGGTGAGACACCATGGCTTTGTGTGATGGCTGTGGCTGAATGCATTGCAGCTGACTTTAGGAATTAAATTGAGAGACTCGGGGTTTACAGAGTTCTTGATGAGGCATTGCCATGATTGAGGAACCAACTGAGACACTGTCGAGAGGTGCAGCAAAACACTTCCCGTCAATCGGGGACTTGGGTCGTTGGCTTTTTGTCCACAAGGAGCAAATCAGTCAGTATAGGCTTCTCTATGTTCTGCTCAGTCTGCTCATTGTGAGGTTCAACTGTCTGTTAAACTGTCTTATCCCTGCACTCTATTTCATGGGTGGGCACTTTTCTAACCTTCATAAACTTTGTGTTTTCCATTTTCAGAAAGAAATTTCCAAACTCATCACCTTTGAGCAAGGGAAGACCCTGGCTGATGCTGAGGGAGATGTGTTCCGAGGGCTTCGTAAGCAGCTGGCTCCTCCTGTTAAAATAGGGGCTTTGAGAACCCATAGGAAGGGATGAGGCCACCTGAGTAACTGATTGCTCTGGAAATTTGTACATGTTGCTCCCTTTATAGCCCTCCTATTGAAAGAAAAGGGGCAATTGTAGCTCTGAGAAGTTTCCTTAGGTAGACTAACACTGAGTCACTTCCAAGTTGCTAGAGCCTTACTTTTTCTAGGAGTGACCACAAATTACAAAAAAGGGATAAAAGCTCCTTGCTTGTGCCCAGATATCTAAGTTTGAGTTCCAGGTGGTACAATAATACTGTACCTGTGCATCTCGTACTGGGGCTGTTGTGTCTGTGCTCCTATCACAATGGCATACAATGTGCTCGAGAGAATCCATTCATAATTTGCTCACAGAGCTTGGCAGATCAAAGGGATTTTCTGGAGCACAATGAGTTGTGGGAGAAGAAGGTGGAAGAAAGAGGTGGGTCAAGGCAATGGTGAAAAAGGGGTTTGGGGACTGCTAACAGATCATCCAGCAGCATATTGCCCTTTCTGCTGCAGAGGTGGTTGAACATGCTTGCAGTGTGACATCCCTCATACTTGGAGAGACCATGCCCTCCATCACTAAAGACATGGACACTTACACCTACCGTCTGCCTCTGGGTGTGTGTGCTGGAATCGCACCGTTCAATTTCCCAGCCATGATTCCTCTTTGGATGTTTCCCATGGCTATGGTTTGTGGGAACACCTTCTTGATGAAACCATCTGAGCGTGTACCAGGAGCACTCATGTTCCTTGCCAAGCTCTTTCAGGATGCTGGTGCCCCTGATGGAACCCTGAATATTATCCATGGACAACATGAAGGTAATAATGGCCCTTCTTGGGAGATGGCTGGAGTGTATGAGTGTTGTGGTGTATACTCAGTGGGAGGTACCAGTTGGAGAATCTGAGACTGCTGCTGTTAGATGGGTTTGGACAGATGCTTCAGTTCTATTGATGGATGTGAGTGGGAGATTCTCTGCCACCTTGAACCAGATCTTCTAGGAGATATGGTAGACAACATTTTGGGATTGAGTGTCAGAGTTCCCAAGGCATATAAGTGCTCAACTTCTATTTAGCAACCTAAGCCTCAACTGAAATAAGTAGATAAATCATCTTGATTTCCCAAGGCAGCCTAAACAAGAATTAAATGCCTCACTAAATATGCAGTGGATGCCAGTATTCTGGCTCCTAACATGTTATTTTTTTACAGAACACCAGTAGTTTCAGGGCACAATGATACAAATAGCAGTAATTTCATTTTAGCATTGCTCAGACATGTTGGGGGATGCTCAAAGCATGAAGAGATGTCAGCGAGCCAGGAGTATGAAGACAGGGACAGGAGTACATGTGCTAAGTTAGTGACTGAGAGGTGCATAGAAAGGCTTTGGGGGAACTCGGATGTGGGAAACAAAAATGCAAGAATTTTGGTAAAAAGAAAGATACATAAATTTAGCATTCTGGGGATGGGAAGAGAGGGAAGCATTTGTGCACCACAGTTATAATGTATCATTTCCTATTTGAAGCTGTGAATTTCATTTGTGACCATCCGGATATCAGAGCAATCAGCTTTGTGGGATCTAATCAGGCTGGCGAGTACATCTATGAGAGAGGATCCCGGAATGGCAAGAGAGTCCAGGCCAACATGGTAATGCCTCTGAACGGAGCACACTTCAGCACACAGACTGCCTCTGTCTCCTGTGAATGTTGGCAGACCACACCACTCAGCAGCAGAAGCTGACTTTGCTGCTGATAGTTAAGTGATGAGGCTGCCCTTCTTGCCAGCCTCATGGCTACTATATGAAGCTATTGCCAGAGGGCTGATGAAGAAGCAGGCTGGGGTAGTAATAATGGGAGATTCTGTGTGTTGTGTTTCAGGGAGCCAAGAACCATGGTGTGGTGATGCCTGATGCCAATAAAGAGAACACCTTGAACCAGCTGGTTGGAGCTGCTTTTGGAGCAGCTGGCCAACGCTGCATGGCCCTGTCTACAGCAATTCTAGTGGGAGAAGCTCAGAAATGGTTGCCAGAGCTTGTGGACAGAGCCAAAAATCTACGTGTAAATGCAGGTACAGACTGTGATAAATTCTTACAAGGTACTTCACTTCTGTACAGCTGTAGCCTCTTAGGTTAGATTGTCTGCCATACCATGGTATGACCCTTGGAGCTATTGGCACTGTAGGTTTGATGTGTAGGGGTAGGAGCTAGCAGATTGTCTGGATTGGGAAATGCAGTCCTAGATTTGGAGTTAGGAATATGTATCCAGCTTGCCGGTGGGACTGTGATGCAATGTTTACAGGATCAGTCTTGTTTTAACTGGAGATTTGAGGTTACATCCCGCATTTAACTCAAACCTACCATTTTTATAGCAACGTCATTTCAAGATCCTTCCAATTTGTAGTAAGCGTACAATAAAAAAAAATGGAAACAAGTACTTTGGAAAAGATAGACTGCTATTAGTTTTAGGATCATTATCTTTTCTTTATATTCAATAAAGTCCTGCAGAAGGGCAAAAGTTACCTTCCTGAGAAGAATCTATTATTGAATTTTGACTTCCTGGTGATCTAAAATTAAGTTTATGACTTCTCTTATTTGTTGATTATGAGAGCTGCAGGCTATTACTCCTGTTCATCAATATCTCAAATCTTTATTCTGTGGCTCACAAACATCAGGATTTTCAGATTTTTCCTGCCGCTGTAGTTATCTCCCTGATGCCTGTGAAGAGGAAGCTGTCGGAGTTAAAGTTTGGTGTCTCTGCCTCTTCACAGGAGACCAGCCTGGAGCAGATCTAGGGCCTCTAATCAGTCCCCAAGCTAAGGAACGGGTTTGCCATATAATTGAGAAAGGAGTAAAAGAAGGTGCCAGCCTTCTCCTGGATGGACGTAATGTCAAAGTGAAGGGTTATGAAAATGGCAATTTTGTTGGGCCAACGATTCTTGCCAAAGTCAAGGTAAGATGACCAAAACGAGTGTTTGATATTGTATATTGTGGGGTCAACTGAAAAATGGGTTACCCAAACCAGTCAGTAATCAATAACTACCAGGTGGAAAACCTATAAATGGCTCAGCCTTCCCCGACACAGTGCCAGTGAAGTACTCACTGTAATGCTGCTGGGGAGGTGATAAAAGAATTCACAGTAGTGCAACATGCTCTGAATGAGGTTAATGATATTAACTGAACAGACTGCAGCCAATTAAAAGAAGATATGGGCAGCTGGTACTCTGTTAAACTAAATGTCCATCAAGCATAGTGTACTATCATATGATGAACAGCCAAACTCGCAATTTTCTGTTCTCCGTTACACATTCCTGCAGCTTGCAGTTTAAGGACTTGGAGAAACAAATATTTGCAGAAATATTCATGAGAATGATATAGGATGAGGTATGAAATCTCTTTCTTGTTGAATACATTCAAAACTTTGAGTTGGCCTCTCAGTATAATACGTGGTGTGCAACAGATGGACAATACCATGGGAAAATATCAGTAGGATACTGTTACACATCCACAAGTTTCCATACCTCCGTTCATTCTTTTATGTTTATGCAATTAGCTGGTATGATTTCCTTAATATTGAAGTATTCAGTTCCTTGTGGGCCTTTTGGTGAGTTCCATTATAGAAAACAAATATTGATAATTCTGGTATTGTACTTTGTACTCGCAGGATTTTATTGACTTTATGCTATTGTATAATTCAGGCTTCAGATCTGACTCAGAATTTTCTTCCCTCATTTTCAATGAATGTCTAAACTACTTAACTTTCCTGCCATGTGTCATAAATATTGTTAGGTATGTAAAAGTAAAAGCCTAACAGATATTTTGTGATAGTTTTCTTATACACTGTTCAACAATAGGACAGCAAGAGTCACTTTGTCAACAAGAGTTGAAGTAAACTATTCTGAATTAATCCCACTCTGAATGAATCCCAGCCTTGGTCAAAGGAGACCTATAAGTTAGGTTAGGCAGGAACTAAAAGCAGAAAGCACTCTGGAGATGATAAGTGGTACTGTCTTTAGTGGACTAGATAGAGGACAGGGCATGGAAAAGGGTAAAAAGACATGAAGGACTGGAGCATGGCTTGTAGCAATGCAGTATGATCAGTAATCCTAGGAATATCCTGAGCATTAACAGTATGTGTGTTTATTATATCCTATTTACCAGGATATTTTTATTATATCCTTTATACAAGCTGTTTTTTCTGCTGTTTGTCTTGGCAGCCAAACATGACTTGTTACAAGGAGGAAATCTTTGGGCCTGTCTTAGTGGTTCTGGAAGCAGACACTTTGGATGATGCCATTGAGATGGTGAACAATAACCCCTATGGAAATGGAACTGCAATCTTCACCACGAATGGAGCCACAGCTCGGAAGTATTCTCACTTAGTAGATGTGGGGCAGGTATGTTCCAGCTAGGACTGTTGTTTTTAGCACTCACAATTTTACAGCAGGTAACCATTCAGCTGTAGTGACTAATCACTGCCCTCTCAGCCATCAGTACCCAGCCTCAGATTTAAAGAAACAAAATGCAGGATTTTTTGGAGAGTGCTCTGCGATCTGCTACTTCTTGTGACTAATATGGCGGCTTTCCTTTGGTTTAGGTGGGTGTCAACGTTCCAATTCCAGTACCTTTGCCCATGTTCTCTTTCACCGGCTCTCGCGCTTCTTTCAGGGGGGACACCAATTTCTATGGCAAACAAGTAAGTTACTGATTGAGAGAATTCTAGTGGGTTGAATTGTGATAAATCATATTATTAATGGAAATGGAGAGATGGTCATCAGACCTCATTAGTGAGGAGACTTTGAAAATGTTTCAACCAGGAAACTGAAAAACAGCCAGTGATCACAGCCACCATAATGCATGTTACAGTTATAGATTGTGTTTTTCTTTTCCCTGTGCTATAAAAATGCAAGTTGTCTTTTAGGAGATTGGAGCAAGAACTGGCAACCTTTCTCACAGAACCAGAATCTTTGAGGAACTGGTAAAAAGAAAAGGCTGACAAGAATTGTTCCCACAGGGGAAAACTCAGCCCTGTGTAGATAAAGGAAAAACTGTTTGATACACCACTAGTGCAGACCTGAAGAATTCATAAGGCCAAACATCTGATCTGTGGGTCTCTCCTTTCTTACAGGGAGTGCAGTTCTATACACAGCTGAAAACCATCATTTCTCAATGGAAAGAGGAAGATGCCACCATTGCCAAGCCTGCTGTCGTTATGCCGACTATGGGAAAATAAATCAGCCTTTGCAGATGCTGTTCCTGGTGCCCTTCTCCTATGCTGCAATTTCCAGCTTTGTCCTGACTATCATCATTTACTTGGGAATAAGTAGAAAGCTCTTTTCTCAAGGATCTCTGTTTCTGTGCAGATTAGGCAGGTTCATGTAACTCATGGTCTGGGTTTTCTGTTGCTGTTAGTGTTTTTTTGGCTAGCCGAACTAATTTTTTTTCCTACTACCTATCACAGATTAAACAACCTTATCTAACTGAAAGAGCAGCCAGCAAGATTGGTCGTAATTTGTGTTTCTTTCCAGACCCTGTGAACTTGAACATTACTCTGGTTTTCACTTCAGTTTCTTTAGCCTTAGTGACTCACTCCTGGCTACATCTTGTAGCAGTTTTACTTACCTCTTTATCTTACATGTTAAGATTCTGAGTTCACCTTACTCAAAGATGAGTACTCATTTTGAGTGACATAACTGGGGCACTTTGAGTGTCTCATAGAAGTAACTTTACATATATGAAGACAGTAAGTCATCAGTCTTTCATCTGTTGGGCAGTTTACAAAACACTTGGGAAACAGCTTTGTAAGGATTTTTCAGGAAAGCATATTTGATTGCATGTCTGAGGATGAAAGAAATTTCTGTATGGTACAGTGACCTTCACCGTGCCTCTGACAGCTTGAAAACTTCCGTTCCTGTTGAGTCTGTGGCTTGTGTGCTCCAGCTTGCTGGCAATTCCATTATACCTGGAAGTTGTTTGGTGCCTTTTTACTGTGCTAACAGATATAAGCCTACATATCCTGTAACATCATGAAACTGTGGAAGCAGAAACATAACCATGTATATGTATCTTTGTGTCACAGCATCATGTGGGTCAGGGTGGAATGGAAAGTAAGTAAACAGGTCAGTAGGAACAACTACTTTTAATTGCAAAACAGCCAGGCCTGTTCTGGTGGTTTCCTTTCCTCATTGTAGCTGTATTTCTTGTGTTTATTGATTGATTCCTTGTCACATTTGTTCTAACACAGTCATGTTCTCTTGGGACTGCAAGTTGCCCTTACTAGAGAAGAGTAAGGCTTGGTATATACACTCTGTTTTTAAGAATCTGTGCATTTGGAGCTGGAGAACCTATATTTTTATTCCTGGTTACTGAAAGATGATGCAGCTATGAGGGATCTGCAGGGAACTTATTCAAGCACCCATGGAAAAAAGTATTATTCTAATGATTGCAACTGTTATTTGTTCTAATTAAGCAATCTGAATGTGAACACTTTGTATCCTTCCGTCTGGTAAAGATGCCTTGTAACTGACGGTTCTATATTAGTGCAATTGCTGTACATTCACTAATGTTTGTATCTCTTTTTTTTTTTCTTTCCTCTGCTATACACTAGAGGGAAATTCTCACCTTGCAATTTGATTACGAATTAAAAACATGCTAATAAATCTTTACAGAATATGACTGTTCCTTGGTAAGACCTTATAGAGGTGTGATGTTGATTTTATTCCCCTATTTGCAGAGGATGATCTGCAACTCCTGTAACCCAGGTATACATCTTCCTTTTACAGTATTTTAAGGGCCTCTTTACCAATTTCCTCACACAGCATTTCAAGGAATGCCTTGTTTCTGTTTCTACATACACATCATTTGATCATAGAAATTCTTAAGCTTCATGTAAATGGCTTTATTACAAACTGAAAATACATCTTCATCAAGTTATAGCAACTCTTTTATACAGAGTTCTAACCACTAGTCCAAATCCTAGTGCTTTGTACAGGGTCTTGCAAGCTCCTGGCTTGGGAAAGAGTAAGATCTTTAAGAAGGAGGAAAATAAGTGTATTTCAGATGGATTTTCAAACACATAGTCAAAACAGCAGTGCAGCAGACGGAGGATCTAGAATTCCCAGCCTTCCTTAGAAGCTAACTTCCAAAGTGAAAAGTGCATATGAGTTGCTAGTTGCTGGCTGTTGTTCATGCAATGTGTACACCTGCCTTATTTGGGCTATGGTGTTAACATCTGAATATGTGGAAGGATCACTGCAGAAAATTATGAATCTGATAATGTGGCCTGATGTGTAATGAATATTGGGTTGGGAGAAGTATTTTCTGTTTTGCAAAGGTAAAATAGTCTAGGTAAATCACATTAAGACACTGGCATTCATCCATGCACCTGGGAAAGGAATACTAATTAACAGCTTCTAATATTGTCTACAGTCATTCACTTTCAAAACACCTTAATTTTCTTCCTATGACTTTTCTGTTGCCCTATTAAAACCCATTATATCTGTCCTTTAGAAATTCTAAAATCCATATTCTCCTGTAACAAAAACAGTCTATTATCAAGGTTACCTGCTCCCTGAAGAACTGCAGGACTATCCCAGTACTTTCTCCAGATATCTTCTAAATACTTGTATGATATTTTCATTTGTGTGCAAATATATTTTCTAATTATCTGCATTTTCAACAACACTTTTTAAACAGATAGTTTTAAATAATTGTACTAGAAATACAAATCTTGTATGTTCCTTTTTTAATTAATGAACTGCCTTTTTAGAACAAGGTGCAGATGCTGACTGATCATGATGTATCTGCTTCATTTCACTGCTGTTACTGGTTTCCACTCATCTGCTGCTTCTCCTTTTTACTTCAACATTTGCCATAAAAATAAGATAAAAAAAATGTATCTTCTATACTACACAACAGTATAAGCTAAATACAAAATATCTCATAATAAATTTCATTAACTCTTAAAATACAATTTTATAGTCAACCCTTTGAATCCTATTAAAAATTGTTTCTTGCTTAGAAGGCACTGCAGTCAGGATTTTCAAAGCTATTTAATACTCTTAAGTCAAAAAATTATGTTAAAATAGTGTAACCACTTTTGAGATATTGGCCCTGTTATTTCCATTTCTGAGGGCTTTTCTTCCTATCTGTGCCAGAAAAAAGGGCTCCAATTCTCTTCCACTTCCATTTCAGGAAGTGACAGCCTGCCTCTCCAAAGGAGATGTCTCACATCTTTCCATATAAATGCCTCCAGAATTCCTGCTAATGGACTTTGTCTGGTAATTTGATGTCTGAGTATTACATTTTGGCTTGTGTGCTTGACTGCCTCGTATCTGACCAGGTGGCATGCCAGAACCCTGCCCTACTTATTCCTCTAGGGTAAGTTGACATTGGTTGCCTTGGAGTGTTATAACTAGCAATATAGTTGTATCTGAGTTGCTATCTGAAAATCAGGCATATGATTTTTTTCCACTCAGTCCCCTCATTTAATATATTCTGGGCTAGTTTCTTCACTCGGTTCATCTAATTTACAGTAGTTGCTAGAAAAGCTCACCACTTCCAGCTTTTCCACTTTACACGGCAGATGTCCGATCTGGGCTTCTTTTTCACTGTGTTCTGAGTAGAATTTGGCTCCGTTTTCTCTAAAACTTCCTCCAAGTAGCCACACCCAGTGGATTCCCCCTCAGCTTTCTCTTTTTTCGAGCTGAACAAGCGCTTCTGCCTCTTCGAGTACATCACGTGCTAGAGACCCTGCCCTCACTTCGTTCTCCCTTGTACCGAAGGGGGGATAAACCGGGACGCTGTGTTCCAGGGGCAGGGAAGACACGACGACAGCGGCTTGTCCCGGCAGCCCGTCGCGCCGCCGGGGGGCGCTGCTGCCTCACGGCCCCGGCGGGACGGGCGCTGCCAGCGGGGAGCTCTCGCCGTCCCGCCCGCATCCGCCGCCGGCGGAAGTACCGGGAGTGGCCGCCGGGAGCCGCACCGCCCATGGCCGGGCAGCTGGGTCCGAAACCCGGCGGGGAGCGGCGCCCGTTCCCGCGGGGACCGGCGCGCTCCCGGCACGCGCAACCCCCGCGACGGGCGGCGCGTGACGCGGGCGCGCCGTGACGCGTCGCGCGGGGCCGGCGGGACGATGATGCGGCGCCGCGAGCGGCCGGTGAGCGCGCGCAGCCGGCGGGGGCGGGGGGAGGGGCGCAGCGGCGTCCGCGCGCTGCCATGGACACCGCGCTCAGGGGCCAGCGGTGCCGGGACCGGGAGCGGTGCCGGGACCGGGAGCGGTGCCGGGACCGGGAGCGGTGCCGGGACCGGGAGCGGTGCCGGGACCGGGAGCGGTGCCGGGACCGGGAGCGGTGCCGGGACCGGGAGCGGTGCCGGGACCGGGAGCGGTGCCGGGACCGGGAGCGGTGCCGGGCTGGGGCAGCCCCGCCGAGCTGTGCCCGCCCCGCCGAGCTGTGCCCGCCCCGGGAGGGCGCTCCGCTGCGTGCGGGGCCGGGCAGGCGGCGGGAGACGCGCGACAGCAGAGCCGGCGGCATCTCCGTTACTCCCGGGGGCGGGCGGGAGGACGCCCCGTCCCGGGCGGGTGACAGCGCGGGGCGGCCGGTGAGGAGGAAAGAAGCGTTTCTGCGGGTGTCCTGCCGAGTGTCACCGGTGCCGCTCCGGGAAGAGCCGCCGGGGCACAGGGAGAGCCGTGGAGGCTTTTGCCCGGGGAGAGGAAAGGAAGGTAGGGAAGGTTTTTAGGCGCGCTCGGGGCGAGGGTTTAGGTCGCAGCGGTGGGAGATGGAGCAGGACAGGACGCCCTGGCGCTGGGATGCTCAACAGGGACGGAGCCAGCGGCCCCAACGGCAGCGGAGTCCAACGGGGCCCTGCCGTGCCCGTCCCAGGGCATTCCTGGGAGCGCTTCCCGGCGCGCAGCTGGCAGCGCCCTGCTGGAGTTACGCCGGGGCGCTCCCGGACTGGCAGGGAAGCGAAAGCCCTCAGCGCCCAAAACCTCCTTGCACCAGGGTCTGTCTTCCAGGAATGCCAGTTGTTCCAGTCAAAGGTGCCGTTACAGCCCCAGCAGCTGTGCGGGTCTGCGGGTCCGAAGGGAAGATAACGCAGCAATCATCTGGAAAAGCTGCTTTAGTCTAATTAACTAGGGAAATTGAAAACCCACTTGGCCAGAAATGAGAATGAATAAATAATATGTAGTTGGAGCCTTCGTACGGGGGGGCGAAAAGATGAAAACTGATGATAATGCATGTTTGTGAGTTCTTTTTTTTTTCCCCTTAGAGTTTGAAGCTCTAGATCCAGAATTGTAGCCAAAGCATATGTGTGCAAAGAATACTGTGCCATTGTCTTTATGGAAATAATGGGAAATTCTCCCAATTAATTCAGTTATTCTTTCTATTGTGACTTCTAAGCACTGTACTTTTAGGAAGTTTAAATTTTTGTCAAAACAATGCAAGAAACTTTTTTTTTTTTTTCAGTAGATAAAAGTAAGTCTAGGAAAATGTAATAACTATTTGTTTCTGGAAAAAACGAAAGGTTAAAAAGTATTTGTTTATTCCTGAGTTTTAAGTGTAAAAGCTCTCATCTGGGAAATAGATCTTGTTACCATAGGAGTTGCCCATCTGGAAAACAGATTTTGCTACTATTTTAGCACAGACGGCTTTCCATTCTGAGTGATTTCTGGTGTGCTTCAGCAAGGAAGAACAATAGGAGTTTAATTATATCATTTGTCTACATAATTTCCTTAAATATTTGCCTATCTATTTATATAGCATTAATATATCTAATTATTTTTTAATATTTTTGTTTACATCCAAATGTTTTCCAATAATATGTTAAGAAACAGAGGGAAGTTCTTGTGTATCTCAGATACACTGCTTTTCCCTCCCCTCAGATCAGATTCCTTTTCACAGGGAAATGCTTCTGTTGCTGTGGTTTGTGTTTTGCATGTTATTTTGTCAGAAATATCCAAGAATCTGGATGAGAATTTCTTGGTTTGAAAATTAACAGTGTTTCTGTGTATAGTGAACTCTAAGTAAGGTTGTGTTTTACTGTCTTAAGGTTAATTATTATTACGGCATTGTTTTTACTTTTTCTGTTTAAGGAGAGTTTGGTTGGGATTTTTGTTTGAGGTGGTTTGTTGGTTTGTAGGTTTTTTTGTTCATATTCATACTTTGGGTCTTGGCAGTCTCTCTGCAGTATCCCAGCCTTTTTGGATCGTACAGTTTGCATAGCTCCAAAATTTTAATGCTGGATGTATATCATATGTATTTCATTTAGTATCGAAATTCTGCCTCATACAGATGATATTTACATGTGTTTCTCTGTGTTTGGAAATGAGTGTTCTATCTGATGTTGCTGGGTGCAGGCCAGGGCTGTTGAGGTCAACTGTAGCATTTGTGTAAATGTTTTACTAACTTGTGGAACTTGGTTAACTTTCAACTTCTTGAAATTCATCCTGTGTAATTAATTCGCTCCTTGTATTGAGCGATGATAACATCAAATTTGAATAAAGCAACTTGACTGATATTTTATGTGCCTCCACGACTTTATAATTTGTCTGATACATAGTCCATTCCTACTAGCTGGAAGCGAAAGTGAAGAAGTGCAGGTGCAGTGTCTCTTGTTGTGGTGCCCCAAAGTGGTTTTCATTAGGAATCTCTGGAGTGGAATAGCCATTGCTTCTCTCCTGCTTCAGGTGTGTGCCTAACGTGTTCATGATAATGCTGATTATTACTGCTCATTTTGAAAGACAGTAACTGAGCCTACTGATGGGGATCTGTGTGTTTTATCTTGCTGTACTGCTTAATTGCATTAATGCACTTGTGCTCACATTACCATTACCCCATTTTCTCCTTTCTCTTTGTTGTTCATTTTCTCCATTCTGTTGTATTCTCACAGCAGCTAGGACTTCAAGTTGTTTGAGAGGAACTGGTTTGAAATATTTTTTGCTCTCAGTAATTAATCTCTTGCCTATGTTTACCCTAAACTTTTTCTTCTGTTCTTTCTTGTGACTGTCTATTTCCAAAATCCTTTTCCATTGCCACTTCTGTTTTGCTAGATCTGTCTCTTGTCACTGATTTCTTACTCGACTCATCTATTTTCATGCTTCTTTCGGACATTTTTTTGCTAGTGCATTTAATTAAATGGACTGCACCGCTCATTGAAGAGGCTCAGAGTGCTTCTTTCATTTTTAATGAGGGAGAAGAAAAATAAAATCCCAAGGTGATTTGTTGCGGGCTTGTTGGTTTGGGGGTTTTTTGTCCTTGGAAATATAAGGGTGGAAAGGAAAAAAGTCAGGGGAAAAGTGGGAAACTGAAAGTGTGAAATGGTGGTGCATATCTAAGAAGGGATAGAAAAGGGAAGCTTAATGAGGGAGTGTTTCATGGGAGGCTAAGGTTCTTATAGATCTGCCAAGAAAAGTATGAGGTAATGATGGCAGTTGCTCAGATATTTTCGGATCATCAGAGATTCTGAGGCTTATGTAAGTGTCACATGTGCCGCTTGTAATAGGACTCTGGAGTTTGTTCTTAGGGCAGGTGCTTGGGTTGTATTTGTGATAGTTCAGTAAGCAAAATTCTTGCATTGCATGAGAATAACAACACCTCTTCCAACCTGCTGGAACATGGCACTCACTAATGAAGCTTATGTTCTGTGAAAGCAGCACAGCTACTTAGATTTTCAGTAGCCCTCCTTACTGTGGTAAAGCAAATGTGGATAATGCCAGCTGCACCTTAGTACAAATTCATGGCTATGAAACTGCCAAACTTCTTAGCACTTCTCATGAACTCTGTTCAGGATAGTACTTTAAATTTGTCACAAAACTAAGTTTTTACTGCTTACCACATACAATGTGAGTGCTGTAGAAACTGCTACAGGTGGAGTTGATCTCTCAGAGACTGGCCAGGGCTGTTCTGTGTTTGTGGGGTTGTGGTCAATTCTTCCTCTTCTGAGAATGTGCTTCTAAGGCAGAGAGGATCAAGAGCTTGTGCTTCAGCCCACATCTCTCTGCATTTACTTGGAACAGAGGATAAAAATAAGGGTCACAGCTGACAGATGAGGTTACCTATCTGCAGGGGCCTGTGCGTTTTGTTGGTCATAGTGATAGCTGATCACTGGAGTGAGTTAGAGAGACACCCAAGAAGTGACCCAGTGTGACTTTTTTGGCTGAGAATGGGCAAAAGTTAATCTCACTTTGCTGTAACTGGGGACAAAGGTGAAGGATGCAAATAATAAAAGTCTTCAAGGGCTGAATCAGAGATAAAAGGTAGTGAGTATAAGCAAGCTCTTTGGGTGTGGGAGAAAGGTGCGTGGAAACAGAGGCCATGGCAGGCTCATATAGAAAGGAAAGGAGACAGGTCAGGGTTTATGAATGAATAACTAGGATAGAGGCAGCAAATAAAGATTTCAAGAGAATGAACATGGTGAGGCTGAGCAGATTGCTTAAACACAAATATAAGAGCAAGAGGTGGGCAAGGGTCTTGGGCAGAGCAGATGAACAGCCATGTAGAATATTCTATGCTGTGGGTGGATGGATGTGTTACCAAGTGTGCGGAAAGTGATGAGGAGCTGTTTGCACCTTCTGTATGCCAAGTGCTCTGTGTAGGTTGGTGCAGGCAATACTGCATATGGTGGGACATCTGGCCACATGCTCTTTTCTGCTATTAAAATAACAAAGATACCTATATATTTTCTTCCTTTTTACTTGGGCACCCTGTCATTACTGTGCCCATGTCATTCTTTTATTAGCATTTCTTAGGAAAAATACGTGCCAAGAGGTCTATGTTAAGGGGAGATGTAATTGTATCTTGATATCCAATACTGTGTCACACAGCTTTGGGGTTTGGTTTATTGAAACTGTTGTGAGAAGCTGTGTAAGCGACCTGGGTGTTTGGGGCAACTGCTCTAGGTGTGAGAGTGTAGGGGGAGTTGCTCTTTTTGTTTTGAGTTTTTGTTTGTTTGTTTGGGGATTTTTTTTGTTTGTTTGTTTGTTTGTTTTTGGGTTTAGTTCTGAAAATAAAAATCAGAACAAAAAAAGAAAAATATAAAACCCCCTGAGAGGCACAGCCCAGGTGCACTTTACAGTTCAGTCCCTCTTGTGAAGCACAGGCTTTTCTTGTAGACAGGGATGCTGCTGGAAGGACGTTCCTTCATTCTCTCTGTGTGCTAATCTCTCCCAGCAGCTGTTTTTAGCCCAAGATGAAATTCTCTTTGTTTGTGACTGAATAACAGTTGTGTTCTGCCACAGCATCTCAGATGTGTAAATGTTAGGGTAAAGTGGTTCTACCCACAGTTCCTTTTAAGTGATGCTTCTTTTCAGATAAAATCTGGGCTTTGTGGAGGTTCTGGGAACTCTAAATGCTGAGAACCTGAAAGAAAAATAAGATAATTTTCTAAATTATCTTAAAAACTAGAAATACTGGAAAGAAACTTCATTACTTAGATGTAGTTGTAGCACTAAGTGCAGTAAAGTGCATCTTTTTGGATGAAGTGTTGAAAAGCAGCTAAAAGGCAGAATATATGTGTACAGACTGATTTACTTATTTTATTTTTTTACGGACTTTTAAAGGAGAGAGCTCTTGGTAATTTCCATTCCTGCTGCTTTTTTTTTTTTCTCTACAGGACCTACTGCAGCTCTGTGATTGCTGACACATGCTTGACTGCTTGAAGGAGTCCTGTCAAGATGGCATCTTCCAGACTTCCCATCCTTTTAGCATTGGCATTTTCCTCTTTGTCCTTTGTTCTTTCACATTCAAACAGGGCAATGTGGTTTCAAGATTTCTTTCCACCTAACGTCTGCCCTATAAATGCCGAAGCAAACACTTTTTATGGCATCATGTTTGATGCAGGAAGCACTGGAACACGTATTCATATTTACACCTTTGTGCAGAAGAGTCCAGGTAAGACCCCACATCAGTCTGTGCACTTGGAGTATTTTGACTTAGGTTCAATGTGCACTTTTCAAAACAGTTTTGAGGGTTTTTTCCCAACACAGCATTTCGGGACAACTGACTATTTCTACAGTTTGTCCTTCAAATGGTCCTTCTGCAGATATTTATTATCCTTTTGTGGTGGTGTTTTGTTGTGTAAATATCTTTTTGTAGGTCTTTCAAAACTCAGAGGTTTAATTCTGGATATACTGGAGAGTTCTGAATTTTTAACCATTTCATCTATGCAGCTGTTTAAAGGAATATTTCATCAAGATGAAAATATGCTTATGCTGTTTTTGTCAAATTGCATGTTACCTTAAATTATATCAAGATATATTTAAATTATGCATATGTTTATGCCTCATTTTGTAGCAAATAAAAATCAATAAATTAAAGAGTTATAAGTTCTGAAGGTCTGAGGCATTTCCAGGAGAACTCCTTTGTTCAGGTGCACCACACTCCAGTATATCTGCTGCTGACATGGTGCAGAGGTGCCCAAGCTGGCTGCACATGCAACAGGATTCAGACAGGTGAATTAGCTGGGGTGCAGTGAGCCAGCACAGTTGCAGTGGTTGAGGGCTGGTTGCTGGGACTCAGCTAATAAGCCCTTCGGGGCCATGCATAGCACCTATGTGTCTGCACATAATTTCATCCCTAGTTTGGAAGGACTGGTGCAACATCCAACTCTGATGGACTCAGCCTTGTTTGTAATATGCAATACTCAGGGATAGCTCCTGTACCCAAGCTGCTCTGGGAGCACTGGTCACACTTGTTTAGCTTCGTAGTCAAGTGCTTGAGCCCAGTCAGGTCTGTTCTGTGTTTGTGAGTTGGATGAATCACCTAAGGATAATTGGGAGTTGATTGTGTGTATCTTAATGTGCACTAGTATTTCACAATTAGCTTGGGGACAGAAAAGGAAAGAAATTTCATTAAGAATAGGCAACAGTTATGCTACATTGCTGTAAGTCGTAGTTCACAAATGCTAAAGGAACATACTTCTAATTATAACAATAGGTTATTAATTGTTTGTGAACTTGAAGGATTCAAGGGAAACATTCTGCTAAATATGCTCCTGAAGTGAAGGAACAGGGCTTATTTTAGGAGGAGAATAGTACTGTTTGCAAGGAGAAATCAAGGTTAGTCTCCTTACAGGCTTTAAAGGCAACCATTTTGAAATTAAAGAAAAAGATTTGAGTTGTTGACTGTATCATGTAATCTTTCATTTGTGCAGAAAACCTTCCAGAGTTGGAAGGGGAAATCTTCGAGTCTGTGAAGCCAGGTCTGTCTGCATATGCTGATCAGCCTGAAAAGGTAAGACTGTCCTTTATTCCCTGGGAGTTGATCTTGCTTCTGCTGATAACACTTAGATTCTACCAAGCAGTTTAAGTATTACTAATTGTAATTGCAAAGAGTCAAGAAGAAATGTAAAAGTTCAACTGCTGGCTCTCCAAACCTGTTCCTCTACTTTTGCGAGTTAATTTCTACACAGTAAAATAGGAGCTGATGTTTACATATTTCATCATTGGAACAGTGGCTTAATTAATTGCTTAAATGTTATATATGACTAGACTGTATGCCTTTTAGAATTTCAAAGACTAAGTGATTTTTTGCTCTAGCAGCATTCATATTCAATGTTTATTTCCCCTACAGCAACCTCAAATATGAGTCAATACATACTCTCTCATTTATGGATAATTTCCTCTGTTTTTTCTTTTTGGTTGAAAATTTCAGTTTTGGTTGCAGTTCAAAATAGGGGTATTTTCTTCAATTTGATTAGTTTAAAAGTAGGGGGTTGAGAGTGCAGGGGTTTTCTTTTTAGTCATTTTATGCTGACAAGCAAAGATGGTTCATTTCTCTGACTCCTAAAAACATTTAATTTTATCTTTGTGTGTGAAGTCTGATCTGCAAAAGTTAGTCTTTGTGATTAAGTTACGGTGAAGAATAAAGATGCACTTAAATGTTAAGTTAGACCTTAGCAACAGAGTTCCATCAGTCTGTTCATTTTGATACTTTACTCTTCTCTTTGGAACTGTGGCTTGTAAGTCAGTGCTCAGGGATATGTAGGACTCACTTCAGTCATGCTCAATTCAAATATTTGATTACAGTTTCAGCTGAATAATGACTTATGTACAGGCAGAGTAACTCTCTCCTCCTGCCTCAGGACCTTTGCTGGTTTTTTTATATACAGAGTTTTTCGAAGCATAGCCGGACAGATACATCTTCCACAATCAGATCTATTAATTAACATATTGATGTATAATATTAATAAGAAATTGAAGTTAAGTGCGTCCTTTTTATTTTCAAATGTGTGTGGTTGTGAATTCATGTGCAGTACACTCATTTCATGCCATTCTACTGGATCAGGAGCCAGAAATGAGCAACAGAGAAGAGAGAGCTAAAATAAACCTCTTGTGGTAGTGCACAGGGACAACTCTGAAGTAAGCTGCCATTTTCCGGACCCCCTATGCTGACAAAAAGCTCTTTCACAAGCTAATGGAGGTGCCATAGAAATGACAGATGAGGTACACTACCTTGTGTGCTTTGGCAGCCTTGGAGTTGGGGACTAGCATAGTGGGGATTTCAGATTTCTCATTTTGATCAGTTGCATTCCATGCTACAGGAATTTGAATGTGAAGCCTTATGGAAGAGTGAATGGCTTTTGGACGTTTTTAGAACTTTGATGAGATCGCCTGTGATTTCACTGGGTAGGAGAGGAACTTACCCAAAAATACATTTCTAAATGTTTCACAGGAGAATGTGTATTGCTTTTGCCAAACTGTAATTGTTAGGGCAATGTAAATGGTTGAGTAACAGCAATGATGCCTGTACCTTGTGTGGTAACCATTCTACAGCTGGCATTTTAATTACGATATTTGCTATACACACTTGGAATTCTTATATTGCATTTAGTGAAATCTACAGATATTTCTACTGGCTTTGGTAGCCTCAGTCAATAATTGCACAATTTAATTTCATCATACTGGAAGATATTTAGGTTTGTCTGGTAATTGGTTCCCTCATCTCCCTCCATCCTTTCTAAAATGTACCTTCCACATATAATATTTCTCCTCCCTAAAATACATTTCTGAATACACCTTTCCTTCAAATGCAGACATTCTATTTAAGGTTCTAATGAGATGTCTGTTTATGTTTTTATACTTGTCTTGGGTGTGGGTGAGTTATCTTCTGATATTGAAAACTCTTTTCACTAGTACTGAGAGGAAACTGGGAGTCCTATTCTCTGATGGCCTGCAGGAGAAAACCATAAGAAAAACATCTTTTTCCTTATAGGGTGCTGAAACTGTCAAAAAATTGCTGGACATGGCCATAGATGCTGTACCACCTCATCTCTGGAAGAAGACTCCAGTAGTGTTAAAAGCTACAGCTGGACTTCGCTTGTTGTCAGAGGAAAAAGCTCAGGCTCTGCTTTCAGAGGTACTAAGGTCTTTTAGATGTGCTACTTGGTCTCCCTGATTCATAATTTCATCCTT
Organism: Pyrocephalus nanus; assembly: GCA_038380795.1. Taxonomy (NCBI): domain Eukaryota; kingdom Metazoa; phylum Chordata; class Aves; order Passeriformes; family Tyrannidae; genus Pyrocephalus; species Pyrocephalus nanus. The sequence continues at coordinate 39,764,427 of CM076265.1, read as the reverse complement.
TTTTCAGTCAGTTCTCCATTCTGTTTAGCATAAGAGAGTTTCATCTGTGGAAAGAGACTGAAATCCCATGTGGAAAGAGACTGTAATCCCATGATAGCACAAAACTCACAAAATGTCTTGTATGGTCCTGAAATCCTCTATCTTGATGTGGACAGAAGACATGGAGAGACACTTATGATATTTTTTTTGTTTTTTGCTGGCCCTTGAAAGAGGAAGAATATTGCCTTCTCCACACACTTGCCTTATTTTCTACTGCTGTGTAAAAGAAAACATTCTCTGTCACCTTCAGAGCAGAAAAAGACTCTTAAGACCAAGGAATCTAATCATAATTTCTTGCCTCAGGTGAAAGAAGTCTTTGAGGAATCACCATTTCTTGTTCCAGAGGACAGTGTTGGCATCATGGATGGGTCTCATGAAGGTATGTTTTTGAAGAGGTAAAAAGTGAAAGCAAAGAGAAATGGGAGAGAGATATCTTATCTTATAAATGTGAGAGGGAAAGAGAAATGGTCACTAAAGTAAGGGGGGAAAAATAAAAGGTTTCTAGCCCTGTTTGAAATAATGCAATCCTGCCTTTCATATGAGGTGATTACTTGGCTACAAATGCAAATACACAAAATTATTCCAGACGATTCAGAACAAAACCTCACCCCAGCAGTAAGTATACAGGCTAATGCAGGCTAACCAGCTGAAGCCTGCTCTTGGGAACTGATGGAAAAAAGATGGTACTCACCCATGAAAGGCTACATGACAATAAATATAGCAAACTAGGATGCTTATGGAAAGCGCCTTGTAAATTCTGCAATATCAGCATTAAAAATAACCTATTATGACTAGCTCATTAGTTTTCAAGTTAAAATTGGAAGGATTGTGAATATTTGAGGAGAATGAAGGATAATTGACAAGTGTCATAATAATAATAAAATAATAAGTTAAAAAATATTCTGTTGGGAAAAGTGCAGCTAGTAAAGTAGCAAGGAAGTAATGTAAAATACAAGAAAAGGTGAAATACATTGTAGGTTTGGAGTGAGCAATGATTTTGCCATGCAGAACAGACCACTGTAATATTTTGACTACATATCCAGACACTGGAGAATAGGCAGGTAAATAATCTTCTGTATGGATGTCTGATGAAAAGAGCCATCTGTCGTGTTACGTTCAGTTCAGAACACTTCTTTATGGCAGATAAATTGCCAGTTGGAAGATGTTGAAGGAAAGCAAGAAAAATTATCACAGTGCTTAAACAACTAATAAATGGAAGAAGTTTAAAGATGGGCCAAGAGGAAAGGAGAAGTAACATAAAGTCTGCAAGTATTTTATAAGTACAGTGCAATGCATAGTTTGTCACTAGGATTAATGAGTGAATTGTACAGCAGGGAGAAGTGCTGTATTGACAGGGTGCAGGACCAATGAGGTATAATAGAGCACAGGGTAGCCTGCCAAGTTTATTTAAAATTCGTACCTCTTCTACTGTCACATGTTTGCATGTGTTTGGGTGAGAATCATGCCAGTGTCAAGCAAGCCACTGGAGTTAAAGAAGCTGTTTCTGTTTTACTGGTTGCTGCTCTGTCTGTAGTGTAATTATAGAAACCGCAAGATAAAAACACAGGGTGGTGTGAATGCAGTTTTCATATTAGGAACTGAAATGCTGGCCGGGGGGAAAGGGCCCAAGGAAACTTGTGTATTGTGGCAGCTCATTATTTCTTTGTATGTTGTTTGGATAATAGATACGATTTGTGCGTTCTGCAGTTGCAGTTGCATGCATATTACAGAGTCCTACCTGTTCCAGCTTATGAGACTTTTGTGAATCAATAATGTGTCATTTAATTATAAGTTGGAATTATCTCTGAAGTCTGGGGTGGTTAGGTTAAGTTAGTAATGATTTCCAGGTAAATAAATAACATCTGGAGGGCTGGTTTTGGGCAGCAGCTTGTGGGAATATTCAGAGGTGACTTTTTTTCTTTTTTTTTTTCACTCTTTGCAGGAATTTTAGCCTGGATCACTGTGAACTTTTTGACAGGTAGTTAATTCTGTATAACTACTCTCTAAATATGAACTTGAGTCACTTCTGCAGAGGTGATCACCTAAAGTTCCTCTGCCTTGGTTGCCATGTCCTGCTTTTCCTCCCCACTGTGGCACCAGTGCTAAAGCATTAGACTGTCTTGGGCAGACTGTGTTCCAGAGTCTGTAGTAAGAAGGAGGCATCTTAATCCAGAAGTTGCCAAGATTTTCTCAGGTCTGGGAGCCACTGGCAAGCTGCTTTCTCTAATGTATGCTGGGGAGTGGTACTGCTAATGTGTTAGAAGGTGAGAAACAAGGTCTTGCAATCCTTGTCATCCCAGTGTGAACTGTGCAACTACAGTGGTGTAGCTGGGGATCATGCTTTAGCACCACTGGCTTTGAGAGCTTCTGAGAATGCAATCTATTGAAAAGAAAATCAGTATTCTGGTAGATATATGAGCAAACAAAAATGCTGCTCTGAGTGAAAAGAAATTATAATAGCTGGTTCTGTTCTTACTACCCTTCATCTCCTACCACTTTTGAACAGCTGTATATATGTTGTGGGTACAGAATTTATGTGCTCTCCCTGACAGTCTTCTGCAGGGGATACTTTGTCTCTTTCAGCTTTTGCTTGACACCTAGAAATTTATCTGCTTTTGTATCTTTGGAAGTGAGATTCGAATCAAGGAAGAAAATCTATGAAATCTTTTTGTAATACCTTCTGTTTGCCCATCTTTTCTCAGTGAGATTTTTTTCTTTGAGGGCCAGCTCAGCCCTCCTGTGTTGCTGCATTACTGTGATCACTTAGTGGCTGTCTGAACATAGACACAGTATCCACATTTTAGCATTTGTGCTCTTGGGGCTGTTCTGAGCATGGTGTTGTTTGCAGGGCAGCTGTCTGGCCAGAACCGACAAACTGTTGGGACTTTGGACTTGGGAGGAGCCTCAACCCAAATCACATTCCTACCACGTTTTGAGGTGAGAAGTGGTTAAAACTATGCTGGTTGGGACTGCAAGGCCAGTGGAGAGACCTGAGCACTGCTGCGCTCTCTGATACCACTTTGTCAGCACTGGCACAAGCAGAACATCTGTGGCTTATACAACATCTGCATTTCTGTTCCTTTTGAGATCAGCCGTTGGCTGATAGGCACTTGCAAACAAAGGAGCCTGGGTAACATGTAAATGAAAAGAAAAAAAGCAAATTAGTAAACTCAAAAAGAAACAGCTTTTGTTTTCTGGACCCAGGCTGGGAAAGCCTCTTAATGTAGATATTGCTATGTATTCCACAAATGTGGAACATTTATAGGGAGTATTCTTGAATATTACTAGAAATGTGGGGTCTGGTCTATCTTTCTGTTTCCATTCTAGTCTGATAGCAGATCTTCACCAAATTTTTCAGGGGGTTAATGTCATATAGAGCAAACATCTTTAATAATAGCTCAGTCAGTTCTCTGTTTTCTTGCCAATTTCTTCTTGTTTCTTTTGAGAATTTCCTGCTCTGTCACTCAGTCCATCTCTGCTGGATTTCTCAGTAGTTCTATAGCTCTTTAGAAACACTTTGAACTGGGACCCTAGACTGCAGTTTGCCTGAGAAAATTTTATGAAATTGGAAGGGCCCTCCCTATAGCATTTTTTACCTTCATACTGTGATGTTGTTTGTGTCACTCTTTCTGAAGGAGTCCTTTGTTTTCTATAAAAACTTGAGATTCTCAAAGGGTGTTTGGTGACCACAAAACACATGGCTTTTACATCAGGATATTTTAATTCTGCAGTGGTGTGCTATGTTGAAACATGACATGCAACCTTATCCTGCTCAGCAAAGCCTCGAGTACTCTGGGCTTGTCCTCTGTTTTGTGTTGATAACACCTGCTAAAGTGGGCACTGGACCAACAGGAAAGAGTGTTGCATGACAGGGTTTTGGAGAATAAATAGAACTGTGAAATAGGCTGAACTGCAGCTCAGGATTAAAATGTTTCTTTAGAGCCTTGCAGGAAAAGGCGTGGAGTGTTTGCTGCTGACCAGGACCAATGTTGTGAATTTGTAGGGCAGTGTGGAGTCAGGGTTCTTGTTGACTGCTTGTATGCTGTGTCTGCTTCTTGCCTGTGTTGTCAAGTTCACATAAAAAAGCAGATACATAGCTCAGTATGTTTTTGGGAGTTTTTCCCATCAGACAGAATTAGTGATGTCCCTTTGATTTACAGAGAAGTTTTTTTCCTTCCTGCAATTCGAGGCAGTCACATGTTTGCTCTTTTATTAGTTTTGAAAAAAATACTGTAAGAAATTCATTAATGAAATATAAATTACATGCAAATAGAGAACATATAACAAAACAACAACTGCATGGAGCTGATTTTAAGCTAATGTTATGCTTTTCATGGTTGTTATTGCCAAAGCAACTGAAAACCAATCATAATAATTATGAAATTTTCTTTCTGGTGTCTGCCTCATTTTTGTGAAAGTAAGGCATGAAAAGATGATTGTTTTCTCCAAACTATTTTTTTCCTGGATCTCTGCTTTTTAAAATTTTTGTGATGTAAGGTTTAGAAACAGAACTCAAAATATGGCAGAGGCTGGGTGTGTGGGGCCAAGGATATGATTGTCATTTCAGTGATGATCAACCTTAGGCCCAAAACAAATTTTGATTTCTGTTTGTTCCAGAAAAGTTCAAACTGAATACTGCCAAATTCCTCTCAGCTTTGAGCAGGCTTCTGTCTAGGAGTCTACAATTACAGCAGACATAACCCAGCTCTGAATCTCCTTACTTGAATGGCAAATACAGACTGTGCAGCTTCAGTTCTCACTGAGGTTCTGCTGCTTGGCCCAGAGTAACAGAGTCTCACATCAGTGTAAAGGACCAAGAAGGAATGGCAGAATGAGCCCATGAGGAGAGGAAAGACAGAATCTGAGACTGAGATCTCAGGGACTGGAAACGAAGAAAGAGTAATTGAGTGTGAGAGACAGTCTAGAAAGAAGAAAGGGTAGAGTACCGCTGGTAAGGAGGTGCACATGGAAGGAAGACTATGAAAGGAGGAAAACTGGAGGTGGTAAGACAAGAGGTTAATTTAGATAAAAGCATTTAAACCAAGAGGTAAAGCAGCCCTAAGACTGGGAGTGGTCACAGTGTTTCCTTAAGTATCAGCAAGACATTTGACATGGTGAAAATTTGGTCTATACTTTGCATTTTTAATTCTCTTGAGTTCCTCAATTTAGGTGCCTAGTCTGACTAGCAAAAGTTCATAGCACTCATAGTGTAGCTGATTTCGATGGGGACTCCGTACATGCAGACTAGCATGTGAGTACTCTGGAAAAATTCAGATATCCTGAATTAGAAAGTGTTTTCATCCTGATCTGTCGTGTTTCCCTGTTATAGGTTGAAGTAACACAAAGATGCATACAAATAAACTCAGTGTTAAAAGCTACAGATATTACAGCAGTGGACACCATTGTAAAACTGTTCTTTTTTTTCAAAGCAGATCAGATGAGTGTGCAGTAAACCCTATGGGTATATCTATGAAATTACATCAAAGTTGGTTATTTGTTGCATAATATAAGCTAAAAGATTTTTTTCTTTTACTTAACTTTTAGGAAACTTTGAAGGAAACCCCTGGGGATTTTCTTACCTCATTTGAAATGTTTAATAGCACCTACAAGCTCTATACCCACAGGTGAGGAACAAAAAGGCTGCTGTCTCTGCTGGGCAAATCAGTCTTTCTGCAGCCCCTGAGCTAACTAGAAACGGCCATATCATCCTGGCCAGCAGCTGAGACTGTGATCTTTTTTACTAGTTATCTGCTTGAAACATTAGTTGAAGTCAAGCGTGATGTTAGTTGGCTGGAAACATTCCAGGGTCATGGTTAATGTCACTGCAAGGGAATATTAGGCAGTCTGTCAAATGAAGAGGAAGCATTATGAGTTAGTATATTTAAGGAGAAGAATTCTTATTACTAGATTCAAGCCAAATATTCTGGAACAAGCAGGAAGGTAGATACCTTGCCAGTAGTCAGAACCAAAGATAATCAGAGATTTGGAAAGAAGTCCTTCCTGAGACTTTTTCCTTCTTAGTTCAAAATGGCACATCAGCAATTAGACAAAAAGTAAAACCTAGGCTGATGTAAATCGAAGACACTCACAGGCAGCTGCTACAGACCATTGAGCTAAACAGATTCTTGAACCAAATGGAGTGGATACTTGGCCTGGAATAATATAACTGTCCTATGTTAAGCTGACAAGTTTCCAGGATTTCTGCAGTGAAATCCAGGGAATTTGCCTACATGACTTACAGTCCAAGGAGAACTTCACCATGTATAACAGGGTTGGTCTCAGTCCGTTACTAGTGGAGTGAACATTGCCATCTCAGTCAATTATAGAATGTGCTTACTTGACAGTAAAGCTGGTCTGATAGTCCTCCTCTCCTGCTCCATACATTTGTTTGGTGTATCCATCAATACAGTCCATTAGATCACTTAAACTAGATGGGATTGAAAATCATCTCCTAAAAATGGAGGAAGCTGGAGGTTAGTTTAATTCTGATTATTCTGAAAACATTTATATTGGCATGACAAAAGAGATAAGTAGCCAAACACAGAGGTGGAAATGAAAGGTCAACAGGATTTTAGTGTAGCTGTGTTGCTGGGATGTGTAACAGCATTCTCATAAACATTGTTCACACCCTAGCTTACAAAGATGACGAGTGTAGCAGGTATCTGTGGAGTCAAACAGCTGAGTTTCACAAAAAGCCACATTTAGTGGGAAGTTCTGCAGATCTGCCCTAAGAGCACATAGTCTTATGTGTGTTACATGAGAATGGCCATTCTATTCCCCATGCACTTGGCACACACCCTTCTTTCTCCCTGATTTTTAAGATGGTGCATTTTTGCTTCTCATGATCGTCCTGTATAAATGTCACGTCAGCTCTAACCACTTTCTGCACTTTTAGATTTACCCATTTTACAGCTCTCTATAGTTCTTGGGTTTGTGTCAGTCTTGGGATTGTTCTGGGAAAGGGAATTCTCTATTTTAGAGGGGGGAGCCTTGTGGGAAGCAGAGGGAGGAAACTTGGTTTGGGTGTTCCAGGACTTAAGAAGAGGGTATAGGTAAAGCATACCAGATGTGCAAGAATTAATATAGTGTCTATCTGTGTTGTTCACAGCTATTTGGGGTTTGGACTAAAAGCTGCCAGACTGGCAATACTTGGAGCTTTGAATACGGAAGGTATGTTCATATGATAAAACATCCAAGATTTTTGAAGAGATGGTTAGATTTAGTCTTATGTCAGCAGCCCATTTCCTGTGTGTCTTCACTTCTGTATCTTGTGTGTTTCTATATTTTTGATGGCATAGATCTGTCTGAAAACAGGCTATCACTTGTTAAGGAGTTGTCTTGTGAGACAGCTTCTTTTCCCTGTTTTAAAGTTCAGCCAGCAGTGAGACTGAGTGTAAATTCCAGAAATGCACACATGGGAGCATATAGTCATGGCCAGCCACGAACACACAGCTTTACAAGCATCCACAGAAGCATAAACAGCAGTAATAGATCCTTTTCCTAAGGATAGATATCTGCCTGGCCTGCAGTGTTCCCCCAGACCTGTTGTGTGCACAGACTAGTCTAGCTTGAAGTCTGCAAGCACATCACACTCTTGCTCACTGTCCTGAATACATACATTCCTGAGTCTTTCTAGTCTCTGACCCAGAGCTTGGGCCTTTTGTCCAATCTCTGGCCAGGACCTGGGATTTTTCCACCTTTTGAATTCGTACTTGCCAACTAGATGGACTTGAGTTAATTACTTGAATGTACTCAAAAAAATAATTGGGAATGGGGTAGAAGAAGATAGGGCAGACAGCAGTGGTTGGTCACAAGGCTCAGACAGAAAAGCACAATGACAAGCTGCCTGCTTACTTGGGATTGTCTTCTTTTATAGTCCCATCTGGTTTGCTGTAGTTGTACTTCCTTGAGCCTTTCTTTTCCCTTCTTTCTCTGGCCTTGAGCCTTTCCCTAAGCATCTGACAGTAAATTTTGCAGTCCCACAGTACCCCCTAACCATTCTGTAAGAAGTTTGCTTTTTCTGAGACCTGTGTGGGCTACAGTAAACATGTTTTTTTCTTACCACTTGCAGTATTTTTGGTTGAACCCTTCAAAGGTACATTCAGTGGATCCTGGAATGGCCACTGATTGCTGTCTTTGGTGTTTTTGTCTTCATTGCTCAGTTGCTTTGTTTGTCTTGGTTGTCTGCTGTTCATTAGGGTTTGTGTATCTGTGTGTTTAATTTATTACCTCTCATTTCTTGTATTTTTTTGTGAATAGCCATTATCCAGATATCCTTATACCATTTATCTCATTAAAAATGACAAGCCTGGCTGCTCTGTAGCTTGCAGGATAAAATGGACACAACTTTTTCAGACTTGAGACTTGCCCTTAATTCATAATCAGTTAGTGCCACATCCATCAATTCAGATTTTCGTACTTTCGAAAGACTGTAATGAAGATCGTTCAGCCTTTCCTGGTTTTGCGTATTGATCAATAGCTGTGTTAAATTCTGTACTTCCTGACTCTCATCTCTGTTTTCATTTCAGTTGTGGATGGACAAATGTTCCGCAGTTCTTGTTTGCCAAAGCAGCTGGAGGCAGAGTGGCACTTTGGGGGAGTGAAATACCGGTATGGTGGCAACAAGGAAGGTAAACTAAGGAGACTTGTTTCTTGTACAAAAGTCTTATCTCCACAATCTGAGTTTTTCCTTGTCAAATATTCCATCAGTTACCTTGGGATATGAAGGATACATGTCCAGTCATAGAGATGGGCTTTTGAGAAAGCCAAATTAAAATCTGAAGCTTTAAGAGTAGCTGATCTGTACTCTCTGTCCTCTGTGATATCTTATACAAATGCTACCTCTATAGGAAATGTTGGAAATTACTTGTGCAAATAAGAGAGGTTTCTCTGAAGCTTTGAGCAAAATGCAAAAACTCTGGCTGTGTTAGGGTACAAACATTTTGGCCTACCAGTTAATATCACTTGTGGAAACTATTTCTTAAGAGTCCCTAATAATAAGTCCCTAATGCTTCATACAGAGGGTGAGGCTGCTACCATCAGTGACTTGAACAGAGTGGGGAACTTGAGAACCAAGTTGTAGATTTGGCATGTGTGGAGAGGATTGATAAAATTATAGTGTGATGGAGAGGGAAAGCAAGGTTTTATCTAAGAGGTGGTAGCAAATTAAATGAGATTCTGCTGACCACAGAACATATCAATGGGAGTTTTGCCTGATGTGGAAGTAGTTTGTGCAGTGCACCTTTCAGACATAGCCATGATCTGCTCTAACCAATTTCACTTGATGATGGTGTTTCAGGGTCTTGCCTGCATGCAGATGCCATACTGGATTACAGAAGGGATATCTAAGCTCTTCATACCTCCTCTGATGCTTTAATCTCTACTTCGTTTTCATCCTGTTGCCATGATTCTTCCATCTCCTGCATATGCTCTTGGCTCAACCCATCTGTGGTTTTTCTCACAGGAGAAACAGGATTCAAGCCTTGCTATTCAGAAGTACTCAGGTTTGTCAAGGGGAAACTTCACCAACCAGATGAGATTCGTGGAAGTTCCTTCTATGCTTTCTCCTATTACTATGATCGAGCGGCTGACACCAACCTAATCGGTAAATTTGGAATAATCTACTACATTTGAGCATGTCATCCAGAAGGTAGACAGAGGAACCCTGGAGGCTGGAGCCATGAGGGGCAGAGAAAAGGAGTGATATTGAAGAAGAGGAAGTACAGCAAATGCCTTCAAGGAGTGATGTGTATCTGTCAGTGCAGTTTGATGTTCAGAGCTCAGCAGATGAAGCATATGCTCTGAGCTCCAGTTATACTTGCAGCTCTGTTTTCTGTTCCTAACAGATCTCATTCCTAGCACAGCATTGCTGAGTTGCACTCTAGGGTCAACTTAGATATACAACTCAAATGCTCTCAGGTCTATGACAATGTTTTCTCACCTCTTTTTCAGATTATGAACAGGGAGGTGTTTTGGAAGTAAAAGATTTTGAACAAAAAGCCAAAGAAGGTAATTGTCATGAGAGTTGGGAAACTGATGTGGACAAGAATTAACAAAAATATGATTCTATAGGCAGTAGATAATATGAGTTTGATTTAAAAGGAAAAGAAAGGAAGTTTATTTTACCTTTTAATTTTCTCCTGTGTCATGTTACTTTTATTAGTCAATACCTCTGCCTAATGCAGAAAAGAATACAATGAGGGAGAAAAGTGTTGGTGGCTTTACAGCTCTTTTCAGGAGAGGAAGGTGGTAATTCATAGATATCAGTACAAAAGAAAGTGAATTTGCTGTATCAAGAGCTTCTGCTGTCAATCTGCAACTCTGAGTTTAAGAAAGCACTGACTTCCAGAAGTCTGTCACCTTAATCGTTTTTAATCTTTAACAAAATGGAGGGAGAGAGTAGAGGTTAAGTCTGACTGCCTCTTCTGCATTCCTTTCCCTCTCTATGACTTTCTTCCTGAATCCTTGTTCTATTTTGTACCTCCTGTGAATAAAGAGCTCTTGCCTTGCCATGCTACTGATGGCTAAAAGCAAGTTATCTCTGTACTGTGATCATTTTCATGAGGATTACTAGACTGTATTTTTCAACAGAACATGCTGGATTACATAGTTCAGGACCTAATTTTTTTAAAATAGGGCCTAAATTCTAATGATTTTTCAGTTAAACTTCATCTCCCTGGAAACTTGGATGATTTTGAGTAGGGGTATTAAGCTTTAAAGTTTGAGTGTGGGTTGGTTGTTATTTTTTCCCTGGACAGTGAGAGAGCGTGTTTCCAAAGATGTGGCTAAGATGTTACTAAAATCATCAAACCTCTTATTTAGCTTTAAAGCACCAGCAGATCAATTCTGTGATCCTAAATTAATCCTTTTCTATGTCATTTCAATAGTAGGAGGATGCTGCTTATCTTTTCTTAAAAGGAAGTTAGTTCTGCTCTTGCTGCTTGTAGAATAAGGCAGTAACAGTAGGTCAGTCACTGTCACCCTTGCTGTGGAATCCTGACTTAGCTGTAGTGGGGGAGTGGTTGGCTGGGCAATAGCTTCTTCTATGTCCTTGGACATCTGTGGTTGGAAAAAATAAAAGAGGTTGCCATCCTAGAAGATGGGGTCTGTTATTGGAGCCATCTGTGAAGACTAGATGAAGAAAACAAGTGATGCTGTGTTCTTGAAAAAATAAGTGCTTTATCAGTGCCCTGCTAGTTATCAGTTTAGACTTCAAAGAATCTGTGGATTATGTTGCTGTAGTAAAAGATGCACTTATGATGAAGTTCAGATAAACTGGACATGCCTGGTTTATTCCCCAACAGTATCGAACAGCTGTGTAGCATGTACCACCACATGTTATATGTGCCCACTAATAGAAGAGGGTGGCTAGTTTTAGTAGGCTTTGGCTTGAGGTCAGTTCAAATGTACAATGTGGATAAAAGCTCTTATTTTGCTGAGATCCCTTTTTTTTTTTTTTCTTGGTCTACCTTCTCTAGTCTGTGATAACATGGAGAAGTACAAGTCAGCAAGTCCTTTCCTCTGCATGGATCTCACTTACATCACTGCTTTGTTAAAGGAAGGTTTTGGATTTAGGGACAACACACTCTTACAGGTGAGAAAAACGGTTAAATCCTAAGCCAGCTTCCCAATTTGTGTATCAATCAACATGTGTGACTTAGTTTTTCTGGCTAATTGTCTACTGAATGTTTCCAGGATTGTAACATGTAATTGCTGTCACTTTTGCAACATAGGAATCCAGAGAACTGTCAGAACAACTTCTTTTTCTTTCTCTATAGTTAACAAAGAAAGTGAACAACATAGAGACAAGCTGGACTTTGGGTGCTACCTTTTACCTGCTGCAGTCTCTGGGGATGACCTATTGACCTTTAATAGTCCTGTGGACTTCAGCATTTATGAAAGGCTGAGAAAGCAAGTTGAAATCTCCAGGTATGTTGTTCAGCTGGAACTGGTCACAGAGCAGAACATGGACCAAAGATATAAGACAGATCTTCACCCTGGATTGGCATTGTGCCTAATGAGAGTTGACACATTATGATTTATAATTGTGATTGCCATAAATGATCCAGAATCTGCCTTCTGAAAGTCAAAAGGCCTAAAGGCCAACAAAGAATATGCAAGGGGCTCACAACCAGCATTCACCAGCATGTCTGTTAGAAGCAGAGTACCTGGATGTGGTGGCAGACAACGGACATGTAACTTCCCTTACCCCTTCTATTTTAAAAATACATAACTGAAGTTTGCTTTTGAGATGTGAAATACAGAAATTAAAAATACCATCAACAGTCATTCAAAGAGAAGTGAACAACTCTGGATGCTGCCAACCTCAGCGTTCCAAGTAGCTGGCTGCCCGCTTAGCTAATACATGGCAAGAAGACTCCAGTCTTTCAAAAAGGGCCTGCTATAAGCACACTTTGGGCATGGTTTTGGCAAAGGTGTTAGCTAAAACATAGTAACCTATCAAGCATTTGTTTAAGCAGAACGTGTGCCTGACTGTTCGTGCTCCTTTTTTGCTGCCCTTTACAAGTCTGTGCAGCTATACCATACATCTGACTACCAGACTTGGTAAATTGATTCACTTAGCATGTAGTCATAACACATAGTTGTGCTGGCACAACGAGGCAGCAGTGCCAGCTATTCAAACTCTACTGCCAGAAGAAATGCTTGTCACATTACACCCACAAGGAAGTTGCAGCCAGATGAAATGGCTGATCTGACAGCTCGCTTTGCTGTGAGAGGCAGTTCTGTTTCTCTGCTCTCAGCAAGGCACTCCCACAGCCTTCTTTCCTCTGCTGTTGGTGCTCTTCAGGTTCTTTGGTGAACTAATTCATGACACCAAACTTGAGGTAACTCAGCTCACCCAAGAGTCAAGTCCAGCGCTAGCACAAGGGAAGTGGGCTTTGCACAGCGTGGGGACACCTGCTGGGCCAGCGAGCTGTCAGAACACCACAGCCCATTTGTCAGCTAAGGTGTGGTTTCCCATCTGAAGCTTTGGGTGTCTGGCTCCCTACACTGTCCTTAGGCACCTCCTCTGAACACAGCGCTGCAGTGAAACACGTTCTTTATACAGTTGTAAATTATGAAAATAGAGAGCAAAATTAGCGTCAGAAGGGAGAACAAGAACAGAAATTACTTTGCTTTCTTATCCCTTATTTACCCCTTATCCATTTCAAATTGTTTTAAACTTCATTTCTCTTTAATTCAATATAGTGGACTTGAACCCATAAAATGGTGTATGCTGTGGATTTTAATTTATACAGCAGGTCATTCAGAACAGTGCATCCAATGAAGGGGTTACAGCTGTTTAGGAAGCCCAAGACTTCTGTCAGGATAGCATGAAGCTATTTGAGTAATAATTTAAAGCGAACCTTACCATCTCTTTCACACCAAACACATAGATGCAACGTTAGACCAATATTTTAAGTCATCTTGTCAGAAAGGCTAGAAAGTGGGGCTGTAGGAGTCTAGTTTTCATGTTTAATTGGCTGTAAGGATGATCAAGATTGCTCCAATACCTCAAGGCTTTATCTTGCATTGCCCTAAGTAGAAACAGCTGTAGAGACTTTTTCCACTCTGTGAAATAATTGACAGCTTGCTCATCAAAAATTAGTATCTTCTCCCTATGGGAATTTACAGATGAATTTACCCAGCATAACAAAGAGGTACTACTCATATGACTAAGAGAACCTTTTATCCACTGATCTCTTGTGATGAGCACTTTCCTTTTGGGCATTTGCTGTTACCTGTTTGCAATAAAATACCTTTCCCGCTTCTGTCAAACCAAAGACTGCCCTTACACCACCTTCTCTGCAAACTGGATTAATTCCCAGCAAGGGGAGGAAGTAGTGCACTCATGTCTTCAATGGTCTTGCCAAGCTGTTTGGAGACAGAAATTTGCCTTACTGTGAAGATTAGCCTTTTTCCTCTAGTTAGCAGTGCAAGTTTGCCTGTGGCTGATTAAGCTACCCCTTCTCATAACTCAGGTTTTATGGCATGAGGGTGCAAGGCATGCTTTTGATTGAACAAGTTCAGTCAGCAACAAGAAGCCAAGGGATGGAGCCACTCATCCCATCACTGACACCTTGCTATAAATTCAGGCTGTTTTTTTGAAATAGGAAATGCTCATCCTACATGTGTACTCCTTACCAGAATCTGTTTGAGATCTATGTTGTGAAATTCCTCAGTGTCACAACAACCTTCTGTTCCCTCCTCACTAGGAGCTGCTGTTTGAACATGAAGAAAGTAGTTGTGGCCTCTTCTCAACCATAAACATTTCTTGTTCTTCCTTGTGTTTGGCAAAACTTAGTATATGTTCTCATCTGTACAACAAGGTGACTGCACATGCATTCGTTTTTTCTTTTTTCAGTTAACATTTTTGTATTCTTGGAGAATACAAAGTAGGATGCAGTGGTGACTGGCCAGGTTGTGTTATCCTGAGAACTTGCTAATTTAATGATCCAAGTCACCTTTCACTCTGAGCCAGTGCTATGACAAACTCTTACTGTATCTCAGGGCTAAGAGCTGAAACAGCGAGGCTGTTGTTCAAACAGGACGGGAAGGGGGATTGGATGTAAGGAAGCAGCAGCACTGCATCTGCCACCTGAACAGACACTAAGCACACAGACACAAGGAGCACTTGAGGGTTTGGCTTTGTCCGAAGGGAGGATGAACTAGAAGAAGAGGACCATGCAGAGGAAGTTTCTTTTCTGCATTCTTTGCCTCAGACTCTGGTACTACAAATGCTAGGGAGGAACACGTGCTGCCCAGTATCAAAGTTGAATTAAATCTGAATCCTCAGGGCCTTTGTCAGTGGCAGAATTCATTAAATGAAGCAAAACTGCTGCTCTCTGTCAGGGGCCTTATCCTTCAGTCATGAGAGAAACAAAAACTGTTCAAAGGTTTATTTTTGCAAGAAATTGCACAATTGAGCCCCTGCTGTTTTACATCTGAACTACCCAGGTGGGTGGGGGGATTTACAGAAGCCAGTCAAGTCCTCACACTTACCCTAGTGCAGTGAGATTAGCTAAACTAAAGACTAAACAGCCTTTTAAGAGAAGAGCTCTACTTGCAGCCCTGATTTTTATCTCCTCCTTTCTAGTGTCTTTGAATCAGCCACTAAACAGGAACTGCCTAATAGGAGTGACTGCAGAAGCACAAATAATGGCTTTCAGTTCAAAACTTGTTTCATTCTTTCTGATGTTAATTCCTGATACTGGTCAACCATATGTGTAAATCTTGGTCATGGGCAGTGCTTGCTTAATTTTGTGAGTGGCAAATGTCTAATGCAAGAGGCTTGTGTTTGGAATTTCAGACAGAATATCCCAAATTGTCTATTTTAGTAATTAAAGCATTTTTAACAATATGCAAGGTTTGTGGTGCAGTTTTCTTTCCTAGATGTTGTTGTCTTGCATCTTTTCCATGGAGCCCTTAGGACTAGCCCATTCCACAAGAACCACCTGTTATTAAATAAAGCAAGAGAAAGGCAGAGAAAAGGGTGAAAGAAGGAGAGAGAGAGAGCTTTAAAATGTATCTGCCACCATGTGTTGTCTCCCTATGCTGATCGCTGCCCCTACTTTCTGAGCTGAGGAGGTGCCAAGAACCCAGAAGAGATGTTACAGCTCTAGAAATCACATCAGAGAAAACTGAAAGTAACTAAAGCAGCAAAAGCTGTAGCTGGCAAAGTTCAGCACAAAACAGACAGCTGTTTCCACCTCAGTCTTCAATTCAAGAGGCCCAAATTAAATGCACATTGTACATTTAGTTCTGTGGCTGAAGACATCATGGTACTATAGGAAGAAACCCTAAATCCTCTTGAGGAGGGCAGATGAGACAGAGTTTTTGCATAAACCAGTGGATGTAACACACAGCTCAATCCCTCAGATTTATTGTTAAATTATAAAATAACACAATTCAGTGATTCAAGTCAGTCACAGTCCTTTTAAGGGCAATGCATTCACGGGCAAGCTGCGGTTCCAGACTGACAACAGATCACTTGCTGGCAAAAGCCATGATCTGCTCCTAAAAGAGAAGAAATTAATAAACATATTAAGCATGTGTTCTAAGAAACAGCTCTAGGTGCCTTCCCTTCTACATGGACAACAGTTCTTGGCCAGTGTTTCTAGCCAAGTAGAGAGCACTTATCCCTGTTTGCTAGAAAATTAGAGATTTCCTTTCCCTCCCAAGTAGCACACTAGAGGTGTTACCAACAAGTTCTGTGGTCAGAGAAAAGGTCTTCGTTTGTTTTTTTTTGCTTTAAACAGAGAAAGAGAAAAAACAATTCCAGGTACTGAAGCAGCTACATAGTCTTCCTTAATAAAGACCATGCCAGTGGCAGCTGCTCTGCCTTTGGAACATACTGCTTTTCTACTTGGGTAGTGTCTCAACTGTGACACAAAGGAAACAGGGCACCTGTATTTATCAGGAAGATGATTTGTGGAACAAAAATTAAAATTCAGTAATGAGGAATCGATGTACTGGTGCTTGGGAGCTTTGTGAGCAAAAGGCTTAAGGAACTTCACAAAAATCCAGCAACGAGATCAAGATGGTGAGGAATTTAGGCAGATACACTGCAAACAGAGGGTCTGTGTTTAAGACAGAACCTCCTCACCACTGCCTTCCTCGAGTAATTTCCATCACAGAGGTTTGCACTTCTGCCACAAGGGAACAATTTCACGAGGCAAAACAGCCCAGAAACGGGTCAGTCTGAGCTGCACACTGCATCTGTGATGTCTTAGTGAAAATGTGTCTTCAGAGGGCTGTTTTTTAGTGTGCATTGGTGGAATGCAGGTTCAACATTTCATTTCCATAGATACAGTTCATATATATAGATATAAATAAAGCCAAAGAGTTATGATAACCTCTAACCCCAGTTGCTGATACAGAATATAGACACTTATATCCCTTGTGCTGCAAGAAAACAGTCACTACTGAGCCATCAGTTATTTGGGAACTCCTTGGCTCATTCAGGACACAAACCCCCCAGTTTGAACAAGTAGCATTTTTCCAACGAAAAACATTTCATTTAAAACAAACAAAAATCTTTACAGCTTGTGCGTATTTCACAAATAGTTTTGGACAATCCTTACAGCCCTCACTAAAGTGAGATCCTTACTTTGACTGGAGGCAGGGCATTCGTTGCTTGCAATCCCCAAGTCCTCAGCAACACCAGGGGAGCCAGCCTTGTGGAGTAGAGCCTCTTTAGCAAATCAGTAGCAGCTATCAAGGAGACATTGTGCCTCTGACGTTCTGTTTCAAACTTCAGGAGATGTTTTAAGGAGCCTGGAAAAGATAAGGGAATGCTTCTATTAAACTTGATGCACCACAAACAATTGTGCATCTTATCTATATAGCAATCTCCCTGGCAACAGAAAGAGAACAGAGAATTGATCCATCAATAAAGACCTCCTTCTGCCAGCTAATGCTCTTCATCTCACCATCTCTTTAATTATCATGTGGCAGAACTTTATTTTTTTAAAGAAGCTTTGAAATTTGTGGGATGGAAACTGCATCCAAGAATCTTAAACTGCTCCACAACCAATGGACATCAGAACAGTTTTGCTGCAACAAAGCTTGTGCCTTCCAGACGCAAGACAGCAACATCCTGCAACAGAGGTAATGATTGTCCTGCTGTCAGCAGCAAAGGCCTGTAAGACAAATCTTATTGACACTCCATTGTTTTGGATCCTTACCCAGATCACTCCCGTTGAAGGCTGCTGCACTGAGGTGATGAGCTAAACATGCAATATCACCAAAGCCCAGGTTTACACCTTGTCCTGCAAGTGGGTGGACTCTGTGTGCTGCATCCCTGGAGCAAGATAAGACAGACATTTATTTCCCTTCTTGAAGAAAGTCACAATGTCTGAAAAACCTCAGAAGGGATCAGTGTAGCACTCCTCACCTCTGCAGTGACCACCACCTTACAGTCTGATTTTTCCAGTACCTCTCCTTGCATGCTATGCTGAACTACCTGACTGCCTCTCCAGTTGTAAGAAGCAAGACAAAGAGGAGATAACAAAAAGCAGTTCTGAAAGGAAAAATTATAAAGAGGTGACTAGCCAAAGTCCTCTCAGATCAAGTGTGGAACAGGCCTTAAGGTTTTTGTAAGTGATCTCAGCACAACAGGAGTTCTATCAATGGCACATTGCACAAACACAAGTGGACAGAGGTCATGAATATAACGGAGAAGGGGGATATCGTTGAATAGAAACAAAATCAGGTTCTTTTTTATAAGTAGACTTATCTCTAAAGGACAAAGCCAGACATATTGATAAGGGAGTCATAAAGTTGGAGAAATTAAATGAAGTGTGGGTATGAAATGCAAGATCATGTACTTTACCAAGCTGTAAAGCACAGAGTGCTCCCAAGCACAGAGTGGCTCACAGGTTGGAAAGATGAAAAGTACACTCTGAAGTGTAGTACAGCATCCAAGCATTACTAAAAGCTACCACCGTATTGCAGCTGTGGCAGAGAAAAAGGTACATGCAACCTTAGAATGTAAAAAATTAGACATTTTCCTATTTCAACAGGGCACCATACAAAAGCCTATGACATTCCACATGGAATAATTTGTAAGGAAGGTGAGTTTAAAACTCAAACTGGTGCACAGAATGGCTGCTACAATGCTTGGGGAAGTACAGGTCCAGCATGAGATACTGGATTGTTTCATCAGACTATACAAACCAGAAACAGGAAATAATTATCTTGCAATTTACATACATAATGAACAGAGAGCTGCTCATGCAAAAGGACACAAGGGCACACAGTACAAACTGGGCCTGGATAAAGTCAAACTGAAATGATATATTATTTCTAACCATCTGATTTGTTGACTAGGAGTTGCTATCCTTGCATCATTTCTAACCACATGCCACCCACTCACCCAAGGGCCACCACTGGGCTTCTTACCCAATAAGAGCCACACGATGCTGGACATACTCTGTCGCATGCCCCATTCCAAGAGGGAACATGGCTCGGCTCTCTGGATCTACTTTAGCAACACTTGGGGGCAGCTGACGGACTGCAGTCCCTGAGGGCTTCAGGAGTGAAATAGCAGATCGAAACATGGCCCCAGCAGTGTCAATGAAGTCAGAGTGGTTTATGTTGCTCCACTGAAAAAGACAAACTAGACCTTTAAAAGAATCCAGCTGAAAAAAAAAATCAGAATCACTTCCAAATACAAATTTTAACCACTTGGACAAAACCTATACAGTAGAAAAACTATCTTTATCGTTTTAGGACATAAAAATTTTCAACTAGGATGAGCCTACCTTCTTACCTTTGGAAATTTAGGTCAACTTCTGTGACTTTCCGAACTAAACTAATTCAGTCCCAAGGGGTCATCCATTCTTTGCTAAGTGCCTTTTTAATATCATCCTCACCAGAGGAAGGAACTTTACAATCCACCTTTCCCATTACCATCACTTCAAGCTACAGAGTTCCACTCTGTTTCTTAAAGCCTCATACCTGCCATGAGGCTGATACTCACAAAGGCAGAGTTGATGCTATCCACAAAACTTTCCTCATCCATAGTGAGAAGTTCTGATGCATGTTCATGAGATGTAGACCAGACCAGAGAGCTGGCAGTATCAGACAGCTAATTTAAGAGAATGTCAAGGGGAAATATCAAGAGAAAAAGAAGCAAAAATAAATGTTCAGTACAAAGATTTCCCCACTGCCCTGCCCCGCACCAGTCTCTCTGCAAATTACTCTTCCAGCCCAACTTACTACAAGTGGGAAATAGCAAGAATAAAGTGAGAGGGCAGGAGGGGAAAACATGCAATAAATGAAGAGTGAAGAGCAGATGCACAAATTCTTAAAAGACAGAACTAACAGAGAAAGGCACCGGCAGAAATAAAGTTACCAGAAAGAGGAGATTACAAAACTTTTAAAAATATTTGAAGAAATTACAGAGACCACGAGCCACCTTACCGGAAGAAGTGCAATTGGCCCAGTGGGAAGGAACCTCTGCCATGCTACATTGTTGTCTGTGGCCTACAGTGGAAAGAAGCCAGTGGAGAGTTACGAATTAGTGACCTGGAACACCCTGATCAAGCTGTTCTGCTGCCTATGGAAGAGTCAGTTAGCAGAACTTTACCTCAGATAAATGGAGAGTTGCCACCACAGCTGATTGGTCATACTGATGCTCAATGTTCTTAATTCCAGCTTCCCTCCGGACTACAGAGTTATGACCATCTGCACCAATCTGCAAAACAGATACAAAGCAACTTCTTTAGCTCCTATAAAGCCAATATCTCACTACAAACCTCAGCCTGCATGTACTCATTTCCTGTTCACTCACAAAAAAAAAAAAAAACAAACCTGCCCAAAACCCAGAAAATGTAGCCACTTCTGCTCTTGTCCAGTTCAGCAGTCTCCTTGCCCCAGGTACAGAAAAGGCACTGTGTCCCATCGCATCTCTGACAGAATTAGCCACTCACCTCACTCAAGCACTTTATGTGGGTGCAGCGGCACACATGGAATCAGAACCAAATCCAGTGGAAAGGACTTGGGTTAGAGATGCTGCCTGATCAACAGAAATAAAGAGTTTAGTTACCAGCAGCTTGGTCTGAAGTCTGCGTCCATCAGCTAACTCAATTTGGACCCAAGGGCTTGTGTCACAGCTGTGGGAGGGAAGGGGCCACGTATACCCAACTGCTCTGCTCCTGTAGAAAACCTCCACCCGGTCTGATGGGAACACAAAGTGCCATGGTCACAGCATGATACAGACAGGAAAAAAGGAAACACTGCTACAACAGCAAAGGTCACACGTATTTTAACAGCACTGTAGGAGCTGACCCTACAATTCTCAAGACACCCTGAAAGAACAGGTCTGAACAACCCCTTGTCACTGCAAGGCCTGCTTTGGACAAGGAGCTACAGATCTTTTAATTAAGTCTATTTTTGGAGAGACTACATTCTGGAGAATTACATATGCAACTGCTTTCTTGCTGTGTAGCCTCTGGAAGACAAACTTCTCCCTTCCCCCCCCAATTCAAGAAGCTGCCAACATCTCAAGAATCGCTTGTTAGATGAATTTCTCCCTCTCAAAACTTAGTGCACACAACAGAAGGCAAGTAACTGAAAGCTCTATGCAGGAAATGAAATAATCAAGAAGTTGTCAGTACCTGCTACTGCATCTAACTGTTTTGTGAGAGCAGACATAATGACATCATTCTCCACTATGTAACCCATGTCATCTAAGTCATCTTTCTCAAAAACAATCATGGCTTCAGAACAAGCATCCCACACCTACAAAGAAAAAATACATTACATGAAGTTGCAAAGAAGTGCTGTCCCTGTCAGAGACTTAACAACAAAAGCACATGGTAAACAAGAAATACAGAACTAGAGGAAACATCCTGGATTACTGTCCATTCCTTCATTCCCAGCTGCATTCCCAAGTGCACTACATAACTCCTGTCATTAAATGATTTAGCATCAGCTCAAAACGTAATTGCAAGTCAAGTTTTTATCCCTACTTTCCTGTTGCATAAGTAACATATAAAGCTACTCTACCACCTTGCTGTGGGTTAAACCCAGTAGGCAGCTCAGCCCCATGCAGCTGCATGCTCATTCCCCCACATGGGATGGGGAAGACAACTGGAAGGGTAATAGTGCAAAAACAAAACTCATGGGTTGTGGTAAAGGCAGTTTAATAGGAAAATCAAAAGTTGCATGTGCAAGCAAAGCAAAACGAGGGATTCATTCACCCTTTCCAATGGGCAGGCAGGTGTTCAGCCATCCCCAGGAAAGCAGGGCCCGATCATGTATAACAGTTACTTGGGAAGACAAGTCCCATCACTCTGAACTTCCTTCCTCCTTCATTTTCCTCAGCTTTTACTGCTGGAGCATTACACTGTATGGTATGGAATATCCCTGTGTTCAGCTGGGGTCAGCTGTCACATCTGAGTCCCCTCCCAGCTCCTTGTGCACCCCCAGCCTGCTCACTGGTGGGGCAGTGTGAGAAACAGAGACAGCACTGGCACCATGTAAGCAAAAGCTGAAACATCCCTGTGTTATCAATGGTTTTCATCACAAATCCAAAACACAGCCCCATACTAGCTACTATAAAGAAAACTAACTCTATCCCAGCCAAAACCAATACACACCTTTACCTTTATTTTCCAGCTAGTACCCATACCACAGTATCTACAGGTTCCACTAGGAATATACCTTTCAGCCTGTAACAGCAAGACCCTGAGGACAAGTATTTCTGAGTAAACTGCTACCCACAAAAAAGAAACAGGAAGGAACGTAAGCATGGCCTGCCCTTGGCCAAAGAAAGAAAAACCTTTGTAGCATTGATGTAAGCACTTTGGAGAATTCAGAGTAGACAAACACACAGTATATTTGCAGCCCTAAGTCAGGCACCTGCATTCGCCGGAATGGTTTGAGTCTCAGGCTGAAGACATGATCCCAGGCACCAAAACCTGAAAAAGGACACAGATGAATGGAGACACAGGCTCACATGTGACACTGAGACCAAAACAAAACTGAAGCTCAGTCCACACTCTCCTGATTATCAATGCTTGGGGTCAGCTTGCACCATCCCTCGGCAGAGCCAGGTCTGCCTCAGTGCTGTCACAGCTCCAGCATCACATGGTTTTACTGCTAACACAAGCCAGCAGGAAGAAACAAGAACTCTCCATAAACGTCTGACCTAGCAGACAACTCTCATTGTCCCGTCACTGGGTAATAAAACAAAGAAAAGCAGCACCATCATTGTTTAGAACATTTCTTTTCTTATAAGGAATCAAGGTTCAAATCTCTCTTTAAAAATGACAATTACACCTCATTAATTGAGGACTGAGTTACCAGACTACAAAGCACTGAGAAGATGCTTCCTTTGTGAATAGAACATTACAGGTGCTGTGGAGAGCACCTTGCAACCTTTCACTAGCCTAATGTCACAAATATTTATATAATGATAAATCAGACCAAGATCCAGAAGACAGATCCCTGTTATCAAGATCTGATTCAATCACCACAGCTCAGCATACAGAATACTAAGAGACAAAGGCAAATAATTCTATTGAGTTTAGGATGAAGGCAGCATGTGCTCAAAGGGGTTTTGTTTAAACAAAATAAAACCAGCTCAAATATAGATGTTATAAATGCAAACAATAAAATCATACTTACTGCTTAGGAGGGTTGCTGATCCTGGGGAGATGGAACTGACCCTGTTACTGTAACTATCTGGCATGTGATCATATTCTTTCCTAGGACCAGCCTCCAGCAAAGCAATCTTCTTATCATGGAAGTGGATATCATGCCCTAAAATAAGCAAATACATGCTTTGTTACAGCACTCCTGCCAAAAATCTCATTACTGAGATTGACAACCCTTCTGCAGTTAAAGCAAGGATTACATATTTTTTTCTTTTATTTGAAGTTTACCTTTATGTACAAATTTGTGCCATTTTGTTATGAAAATTCATTACTGGAGTATTAACAAGTGAAACCTGCAATGTTTATTGCATGCACCGAACACATTTTCCAGAGTTTAAACATAAATTCACCTTTTAGAACAAGAGATCAAAATAAAACTTCTTTGATATGTAGCAATTACACTAATGTTTTCTTACTTTAGCGTCCTTATATTCTGACAACAGAATAGCATAGGCAGTTTAGACTTTCAATTAAAGAGAACTCAATAAAAATGAAGAGATGCCTCAAGTAAATCACTGCAGCTGAGCTGGCCATGCTGGCTGCATGCAACTGCTACGAGGTAGGTACTGAGGACAGAAATGGTATCCCTGCAACATCCAGAGTTTGCTACTACAGCAGCCCTAAAGACAGCGTATCCTGGACATATTTTCTAGATTGTGCACAACAATAACCTCTCTGGAAAGGTCCCAAACTTTTGTGTCAGCCTTAGATGTCCCTGCTGGAGGGGATCCTTATGCTGTCTCCATTCCATGTGGTCTTACTTAACAATACAAGCAGAACAATCAGTTTGCAA
The DNA here is from genome assembly GCA_038380795.1 of Pyrocephalus nanus. NCBI lineage: Eukaryota > Metazoa > Chordata > Aves > Passeriformes > Tyrannidae > Pyrocephalus > Pyrocephalus nanus. The sequence goes on along the minus strand of CM076265.1, from coordinate 39,740,430 downwards.
GGTAAACCCTTATACTTGCAAAATACTTATTACTCAGGATCTTTGCCTCTTCTTTGCACTATTTTGTTTAGGCTTCTGTCACTGTTGCATCCTTCTGAATCCATGTTGCAAATACAGAAGCAGTCAGTAATCTCAGGATCTCTAGTAATACAAACCAAGCACAAATCCATCTTATCTTGGTATGGTAGTGTATAAAATACAGGATTAGAGAAGGAAACTTGGGATCAGAAAATGACCGTTAAAGAGATGGAGCACATCTCCTAACAGGACAGGCTGAGAGAATTGGGTTGGTTCAGCCTGGAAAAGAGACAAGTTAGGGGTGACCTAACTGGGATCTTCCAGTAGCTGCAGGAAGCCTGCAGAAAAGATGGATAGGGACTTTTTACAAGGGTATCTAGAGACAGGACAAGGGGGAATGGTTCAAACTGAAAGAGAGTAGGTTTAGATTAAATAATAGGAGGAAGTTCTTTGACGTGAGGGTAGTGAGGCACTGCAACAAGTTGCCCAAAGAATCTGTGGCTGCCTCATCCCTGGAAGTGTTCAAGGCCAGGTTGGATGGGATCCCGAGCAACCTGATCTAGTGGAAGGTGTCCCTGCCCATGGCAGGGGAGTTGGAACTAGATGATCTTTAAGGTTCCTTCCAACCCTAACCACTCTACGACCAGAAAACATTTTCAGCTACGGCTGAAGTGATCCATCGGCTATTTAAAGGTGATCATGTTTGACAGAAACACCGTAAGCAGTCTGCAGAATTCAAAGCAATAGCTCCATTAGCAGAAATGCACATACATGGATGGGCCAAGGTTCACCACAGATCATGTCACCAAACAGCTTTAAGTCAACTTTAGAGGGCAGGAAGATCCCACAGCAGGATCGGAACACTAAGATCCTAAATGACAACCAGAGTTATCTCACACTGCGGGCGAGAAGGTCACAGCCTTACCCAGGGCGGCGGCCATGGCGCTTCCGACCATACCCCCGCCCGACACCACCACATCGTAGAGCGGCTGTGAGGGGGCGGCGGCGGCGGCTCGGAGCGGGGCGCGGGGCCCGGGCCGGGGCCGCAGCCGCGCCCAGAGCGGGCCCAGCGGAGGCAGCAGCGCCCGCCCGCCCGCGGCCGCCATCGCCGCGGAACTGACGGCGGGCGGAAGTCGCCACTCGAAACCAAGGCAACGCCTGCACTCGCGGGCGGCCTTGTGTCTGATTGGCTATTTGAGGCTGACGGGGAGGGCCTAAGCGCCGCTGGCCGCGCTGATTGGTGAAGGCTGGGAGAGGTGTGGCGGAGGGCTGAGGCGGCGGCCCGGCCTGCAGGTGAGGGCAGGGACAGGTTGGGGTCGCACCCCCGGAACGAGCACTTCCCGATTTATCCAATTTCTTCCAGGTGACACGACACCCCCCCTAGGCTGTAACACGCCGACTCCTCCGATTCCCATCGCCGGGCGAGGAGCTGGGAGCAGCCTCGCAGGATGGGAGGCCGGCGGTCTCCGTTAGAACCGGGCGCGCCGTGCCAGGCAGAGTTATGGGGTGACCTCGGGGTGCTCGAAGAGGATGAGGAGCTGGAGGGTTTCAGGCGGGAGGCGGAAATTCTGCGTGAGAAGCTGAGGGAGGCTCTCAGGTAGGATGGTGCCTGGTAAGGATGGCAGGATGGCATGCAGGATTCCTGCTGCTTCTGGCCAGGGACAAGGCAATGCATGAAATCCCGAAATACACGTGTGTAGTGCCAAAACAATGTCCCCACAGATGGGAGGATAGGGTCAACACGTGCCCACGTAAGCAGCATTCACATAAAACAACACAAATCCCCTTCCTGCTCATCAGTTAATCATGCTTAAAATCTGCCAGCAGATCACACACCTTTCTGCCCAGCATCCACTCTTCAGACCTGTGGTCTTTCCAGCACTGAGCTCCCAGATGTCTTTCCCTGTGGTTAGTCTAGTTTGACATTCCCTAGCAGACCACACATGCATGCTCTTAGAAGGAAAATAGTTTATAAAGAAGGAGAGACTTCAGCAATCACAGGGCAAGTATATTAACCAGGAGCATGTTTGCAGGTGATCTGCACTGTATGTTTCACCTCTTTTTTTTTTCCTTTTCCTGTTCTTGGTCCACTCTGATTCACCTTGATCCTTCATTTTGCCTGCATTTATTACTTGCCTGAAATCTCGTAGGTTTTACTCACCTTCACAATTACCCTCAAACATCCTGTGAGAAGTTTGCTGTTTTAATGAGACCTGGGATAGTCTTGGGTGGGTTTTTTTGCTTTGTATCAGTTATATGGTCATCTTCTCAGCTACACAGTTGCCAACTGAACCTCTTAAGAGTTGCACTAAAGCAATTTCTTATAATGACCTTCCCATCAGCATCTCAGGAATGCTGTGTGCACCTGTGTGCACAAATTGCGTGTGCAAAAGTTGGAACTTCCTGGTTCACTTGTGGCCTTTGTGGCAGTACAGTGCTAGCAGTGTAATAAATTGCATGACAAAGCTAAGCAGCTGTAACTGCCACTTTATATGTAGAGAACATGTAACAGGCAAAGCTCTGCTCACGAACTTTGGTAACAAAGCAAAATATGGAGCCTGAGAATGACAAATCCTAGGACCGTCTTCTAACAAGCAGCTCAGCCTATGGTGTCTTTCTCTTAATCAACAGTGTCTCCCTTCTTTTAACTCTTATTTTTTAATAATTTCACTTATTTCCCCTTCATAATGTCTTTGTCTTAGTCAAACATCTGGTAACAAAAGGCAGTCCAGTTCTTTGACCGACCTCACCTCGGACAGTACCTGGGATCAGCAAAAGCCTCACTTATTTCCTAAATCTCGCTTGAGGCCAAAAAGTGCTTCATCTCCCTGGATTCCTTCCATCACCATCCCTCAGCCTTTCAAAATGACACTGCGGGAAGCTCGCAAAAAGTCAGAGTTGATGAAGTCATACATGTTTCTTGAACTAGACAAACAGAGAGACAAAAGGCAAAGCCAGGATGAAGCCGAATGTCAGAAACAATTCCGGGCACAACCTGTACCTGCCCATGTGTTTCTGCCCCTTTATCAGGAAATAATGGAGCAGAATGAGATTCGCAGGCAAACAGCAACACAGAAAAGAAAGGAGCTGCTACTTTCAACACAGCGGCCCTTCAGTTTCCTGGAGAAGGAGGAGAAAAAGAAAGAAGCTATCAGACAAAAATTCCTGTCAGCAGCAACCCCAAATGAGAGCTCCAAACAGAAGCAAGACAGTAAAAAAGTTCCTAAATCTACTTATCACCCACTTCTTGGAAATAAACTCAAAGGTAACATGCCAGGGCTCTTTCTCTAAAGCACCTCCCTACCTGTCCCTCGCCATCTCCATGCTGGGAGGTAAGATCACAGCCCATAGGGTATTACTTGAAGCATAAGGCCAGTGTCATTACATCCCCTAGTGTTGTCTGGTCTCCTGTGTGTCACTGGTTATCACATTTTGTCTAGATACGCTTACAGCAGAGTGTCCTAAGTTTAGTAGAAACAGTGTCAGCAGCAACAGTTCTGTTCCACTTCCCAGCAAACATGGGCACACTGAGATCTTCAGACAGATTTCCCTATTGCTGCAAATCATGACGTTTTGGGAACCCTTCCCTGCACTGGATTCTTTACCTTTGGTCACATTAAAGGGGCTGAGATGATTTGTGGCACAAACATGAAGACAGCCGTAGTGCCGTAAGTGTCCAAGGTCCATGCGGTATCTTGCATCTGACCATTACTCGCACCCAGGTGCGAGAAGAGAAATGAATGTTTCATATCTCAGTCAATGAAAACCTATAAATAGACTTAAAAATGTCATATTTTGTAAAGAGCAATATTGATATTTTTTTTCTAAAAATTTCTAAAAAAAGTTTCTAAAAAAGTTTCTAAAAAAGTTTCTAAAAAAGTTTCTAAAAAAGTTTCTAAAAGCAAAAAACCAACCCCCAGACAACTGTTTGCATTTTCACAAATATTTAGTGTTGCACAAGAAATTACTTCAGTTTGATGCTATACTCCGAAACACATTCTTTCTGTGGAAAGTTTGTCTCAGAAGTCACAAGACGTGGTCTATCCATCAAATGTTTCTCACTTAAAATCTTTCCCAATATAGACAATTTCTGGTGGATATTACATAGATAAGCTGTCATCCATAACAAGTTTATTTGAACAGCCCATGTGGACCATATCATCAACATAATGATATAAAGTCCCATATGAAAAGCAGACCCTTGATTAACACTTCTGCAAGACAAAGGGGCACAAGCTACCTGGTACCCCAGAGAATAGGAGAAGACCTGTTCAATAACTTGCTTCAGTAATTGAAAGACACATCTAGAAATTAAGGCCTAAGAAAGAGACCCTACCATGTTTTTTTCTGGTATCTTTTAATTATTTTTCCCTGGGAGACAGAGGAGAGAAGGGCTGAAAAGTAAAGAGAGCACAGGATATCTGGTCTCTCCTGTATGTGAGCTGCCATCATAAAGGAAAGTTTAGACTTGGGCAGTGGCAATTTCACAGGCTTTTACCTCATTCATACTCTTTTCATTGCTTTCCTTTTGATTCACTAGAAGCTGAACTCTGCAGAGAAATCCGCATTCAAATGAGAGCAAAGGATTTGCTCGAGAGTTCGGTGGCTCCAATAGACACCAGCAACCGTCGGAGGGAGCCTCAGTCCCGAACTGCCACCAGAACCAAGCAGGAAAGGCTTGGCTTCTTGCAGGACAAAAGTTTCAGCTTCAAGCCAAGGATTAATCCAACAATACCGGATTTTGAAGAACTTTACTGGGCATTTCAGAAGGAAGCAGTAAGGAGACAAGAAATCAAAGAGCCAACTCGTAATAAGCCATTCAAGCTAAGAACCTCCAATCTCCATGCCAGGCAGAGGCAGGCTAATGAAAAGATAAAGGTGAGATAGCTGGATATTTCTGTGGTACTGCTTTCTCTTGATCAAGAGTTGATCAAGATGCTATAATCAAATGCTATAAATTTAAGAAGTTGATAGCTTGATCAAGAGTTGATCAAGATATCAACTTCTCAAATTTATAGCATTTAAGTATGGATGGTTAACATCCCATGACCTTTGCCCTTGTATTGAGAGTACTGCTGAATTCTAGGACAAACCACAAAACAACATTCTACACAAGGGGATGAACTATGACAGATAAGGTCGACCCACCCTTTCACAGCCCTAATCACGTCTTCTTTCCCTCACCCCTCAGCCCCTCCGCTCTGCTGGGGGAAGAGAAGAATGAATGCATTGCCCACATATTCCAACTGTTCTCTTTGGTAGGCAAAGAACAGAGGAGATTCTGTAGTGTGAACAAATACACTGAATAAAGGTCTGTTTTTTTCAGGATTCTCAGAAGCTTTCCAAGGTTTCAATGCAAAGAAGTAATTCTCTGACCAGACTTTCTTCTCTCTCTTCCAACACCCTTCCAGTGCATATTACCGATGCAACTAGAAGAAGGGAATCTGCTATTAGGTAAGTAGGAAAGTTTGTCTGTAAGACCATACACCAATTAATGACCAAAATGGAAGAAAAAACATCAGTATTTTCCCTCATCACATCAACTACATGTTTTCTAAACATTTCTCTGTCTCCTTTCTTTGCTGAGTCTTGCTCTGTCTCCCAGTTGATTTAGGAGTTGCGTACTTGTATGGCTGAAATTTTGCTTTTCTCACTGAAGGACTGCAAAAGTGAAATTCCCAGCTAGCATGTGGTCTGGCAGTCCACAGTGAGCTCATTAGTAACTTTTTTTCCTATATAGACAGTCCCAAGTTAACAAAAAGGAAGGGGACAAAGAAGGAATTAATTGGCAGGAGAAACAGAAAATGAAATGTCAAGCTATGCAGAAGTCAGTGAACAGCCGAGCAAAAGCACTGGATCCTCATAAAAGTCTGGAGGAAACACACAAGGAGAAGTTGAAACAGAACAGGTCAGTATCCTATTTTGCACAGAAATGACTGTTTGCTCCACCAACTGGGGATCATCAGATAATTCTTTAGGAGGAACTGGGTCTAAGAACATTCCTAGCCTGTTTTTTGCTCTTGTACCCATTCCACATTCATTTGGATTTCTTGACAATGACACACTATTCCTTCCATACAGAACAGTTTCTTTTAGATTAACATTTGTAGAAACTCGTGTTACAATCCAGTCAATTGTAATGTGTAGCTTGGTAAAGCACACTTAAAAAAAGTTTTTCTAAAAATGTGAACACGGGTTCCTTGCTTACATTCTCATAGAAGAGCTTTGCTAATGGGTCCATAACTTGCCAGCAATAGGATATTTTTTTGCCCAGCATTCGGCATCAAGAGAATGACCAAAGCAATTTAAAAAGTGAAAGTTACTGAGGATGCCTCATTCCTGATCAGCTACAGTCAGAGGGAATCTATATTACACAGGCAATTTTTCCATTTCAGGCAAAATATGAAAAAGAGAACAAAAGAATACAGAAAGGAGCTGGAAGAAATGCAGCTGCGAGTCAAGAACAGACCATATCTCTTCGAACAGGTCACCAAGGTAACTGGTCAAAGCCCCAGAGAGGTTCTGGGCAAAAGGATAGATTGTCTTATCATTTAAGACATGCATTAAGAAGTCTAGTCTCAATTCATGGATAAGAAGGTGCAAATGGTTGCATAGTCTCTTGACTGCACTCAAAATAATACATGGAATAGCCAGCCAGGTAGAATTTAATTCCTTCCCACCACTTGAAAAAAACCACTGACTTAATTCTAGGAGCTTGCCAGTTCCTGTTATATATTACAATCACAATATATGGTGTCGTCAAAATCAAGACTTTATCACACCAGAAATTATATGAATACCTATTCTGCACTGAATACCATAGACTACAGTCTAGAAATGCAAAACTTTTTTTCTTAAAACCCTCTCCAGTTCAGCACTTTTTCTTTGTACCTCTGCTCCTACTAGAACATTAATGATGGTTACGTCACATCTATCACCTGTGGACTATGCAATCTGGGGCTGCATTCAGCACATCTCATCCATCTCCAGCTGCAAATCTGTATTGCATCTGAGGTGTAGATACAGTCTGTACTCTGTAATATACTCCCTGTATGTTTTTCACTGGGTTTTCTCTTCCAGTTCCAAATCCTTGCAGGGATAAGAGCTGATTAAAGTACATGTCAATGTACAAAATACATTGACAATACGCTGACTTAAGATTTCTCAACAGAAAGTACCCTCCTGGGTAAGGCTTTCTGTTCTGATCATGGAGGCAGAGAACATACGTATATGATAAATATTGGTAACAGCGTGCCAGGTTAATAAGAATTCACCGGTATCAATTGCATTCACTCAGATTTCTATTCTTCCATAGAGAAGACCTTAATATTTAGAACTGGCCAGTCTCTGGAAACCCATTATCTCAGACTACATTGATTTGCAAGGTTCATTTGCAGGCAGTGAGGATATAGGATCCAAGATGCTTGGTTTTCAGCTGAGCTGATATGAAGCTATTTCACAAGTGCTCTCCATTTATCAACTCCACTGTTTTTAGCTCTTACCAATTACAAACAAACATATTTCCAGGATTTCCCACAACTTTTCTTTGCACATATTCTCAATTTGAGTGTCAGAGTTGGGACTCAGACACAAGTATGCTAGTCTGGTAAGACTGGAATGCCGTATAAGGAGGAGAACAGGAGAGGGAAGAAAAAAAGAACTGAAGCAGGAAAAGGTGAGCTCTGGCTTTGAGAGACATGAGACATTGTTCTAATATTCAGTTATGGTACTGTACTGTATGGATTACAAAAATTTTGGACAGGAGCTTTTGCTGTCCTCGTCCCCATTAGGAATGTCAGGTGTGCACTTTAGAACAAGTTGACTGTTATGGGAAGCCCCAGTTCTACATGCTTACTGTTGTAAGTTTCGATTTCACAGCATGATGCTCGTCAAGGAGCAGAGCGTCGCTACAGAAACACTCTCCAGCAGGTTGGCCTAAGCGAAGAATTTGTAAGAAGAAAAGGGAAAGATGCCACTGACTTGCTGGAAGAAGAACCTGATGTTCACAGGTAATAATGCAGTACAGCTCTTTTGTCTTTGACTTATTTTCCTTGTTCATGAAAGCATTCCAGTTTCTATTGTGTAGGAAAAATCAACTTCACTGCTCTTATTAAGCATTGTGGCTTCTCTGTCTGAATTCCTGTGACTGCAATCTATTTCCTAAGCACGGGGTAAACCATTTCCAGTATTAGACACTCACTATTTCTGCAGACTGCCCGAGCCTCCGGGTGAAAAGGACAACTGTACTGTACAGGAAGGAGTACCTCAGGAGGAACAGAGCAGAAAGGAACCAGCAGCATAAGAGCTAGCAGAAGAATCCATTGATCATCTCTTGATTTTTTAAATCCAGGATTCTCCAGGTTAATCCTCAGGAACTTAATGGTTTAAGCCGACACCTAAGAATGGCTTTGGGGTAAGTGAGATGGGAAAATTTAGTAAAGGAAAAAAAGACCAACTGTTGTTTAAAGCATGTTTTGTCCAACCCAGCAAACCCTGCAGCCTCCCTTAGTCTTCACAAGTGTTCCTTGTGTGAGCTGTTTTCCTTTCTTTAATGGGCAACAAGTTAAAAAGTTTGAAGCACTATCCTTGGATACAAGTAGATATAAAAGATTGAAGAGGTGCATCCTCCAGTGTCAGCTCCTTGCATTCATGCCACAGAAGCACAATGGAAGAGGAGAATGCCTTTCGGTATGGTAAACCTTGGTTTAGACATATATGTGGTAGAATGCTTCCAAACAAGGTATTTCTACAAAAACAAATACCAGGATTTGACCTACCTTGGGAGAAGATTCGGATGGAAGTCTTTCTGTGGGGTTAACTCTTCATTCAGTCACTAGTCCCAATAGTAAGAAGCAATAATCTTCCTATATTAAAAAATCCCCCATATTATATTATCTGAAAGTATTTTAACATCTTACCAATTTAGGTCATTAATTTGGCCCAAAACTCAAACAAAATTATAAAGAAGGTTGTAATTAAATAGAGTATCACTTTGAATTGCTGTTGTCCTAATTCTACTATTACTGTGATACCAAAAATGAATTTTGGCAGAAGTAAGCTTACTTACGCAGATACCCTAGGTATTACCTGTCAGCATGTTGCACTCAAATGCCTGGCACATCTTGAATGGTATATTTCACACATTAGTGATCTTCCTTTACCTGACAGTAATAACCATTTCAAAAGTAACAATCCTTACCACCTGGAATGTTTCCTGAGAATTTTGCACTTTTGAGATTAAAATATTTTCAAATGACTGTCATGTTTCTGTAGTGTTCAATTTCCTTGTCAATCATCTCTTCCTCACTTTTTAAACAGAAACTGTCTCTTTCTGTCACCTCAATCCTTTTTTTCTTACACTTGCAGTTGTAACAACACAACTGCATCATCAAATCAGAAATACAGTACCTGTAAGAGCTACCACATTAGATAAAATATAAAACTGAGATAGTGACATTTTCAATCATAACAAAGTACTAAATCCAAGAATTTGTGGCCCAGGGGTTTCATGCTGCTGCGTTAGAGATCAGTACCTAGCTGAATGCACTGGACTGCGGCATTCCTCCTTCCTGACTCAGTCTCCACAATGACAACAGGCTTGGAGGGTTCAAGGACGGCTGTTACCAGTGTGCTGGCTTCTACACAGGTTTAACTCTGTAGGATATACAGAGGCTGTTCTTTCTCTGGGTGCTCCCTGGAAAAGGGTCACCATGCCTTGTCACATTGAAAGAGGAAGGCAAGAAGACTACTTCCATGATCTAAGTCTGTGGTGTAAAGCCTACTAGGCTTGTATGGATATATTTAGAACAGTGAGACTGAAATTTTAATACATACATTTTAAGTGGTGTTTAGTAAAAGTGGTTACTAATTTCCATAGTAATAGTTAATGATGCTGGAAAAAGAAATTTCCAAGTATGTGAAGTGTAAAGGGAAACCCTAAGAAAGGAGAAACAAAAGCTTGACTTTAAATTAATATATGGTAATATGACATATCCCTTTAACAAATACTACGGTGACATGCATGAATATAATAACAGATAAATTCAAATCTTAATATTGGTCCCTAAACAGAAATTGCTGCAATGGTGATGAAAGTAAAAGCATCAAACTAAGTAAGTAAAACTCACATCTTTCTTGCTAAAAAAAGTTTTATTCTGAAAGGAGGATTACATTCTTGTAATCCTAAAAGAGATTTGTCATCTCTTAATATGTCTCAAAAATGGTATGGAAACAAAGAGTTTCAAATATGGCTCTGAATTTTTGCATTTTATGAAAATATTTTGTTATCTTTACTTAAATTTACAGCCTGTTCATCCAGCCTATAAAAATACTGTAGAAAAGAAGACATTGCACTGGAGCATCTCCCATGAGCTCGTGAGATGATAGCCAAACTGCATCAGACCTTTATTGACAGGTACCTGGTGGAGCTTCTGTAAGAACCTTCAGGTTACAAGATCTTTATGAGCAGCAGCACTAGTTCATTTCCATTCAGCAAGGGACCAATATAAATTCCAAGTGTTCTCTTTGCATAGAAGCTATTACAGACACAGTACCTTAGCAAAACTGCTTTTTCAGTAATGCCACTTCTGAAGAAAGTCTTTAAGTTAACAAAAAATTCAAAACACCACATAGTAGACTCTTTTAAAGAGCTTGATATACCAAAATTTTTGGAGGAAAAAGTGACTGGGAAAAGCAGTAAAAGAACACAGCATATGTAACCAAATGATATCAAGTAGTACATTTATTTCAGATAGTAAGTCAGCTTCTGACAGTGAGATGTATTAGAATATAGTCTCTGAAGGTAAAGGATGGAAGGAAGGTCTGTTGCTCAAGATACTGAACATTTGTACAGTGCCTAGCACAATGAGGTCCTGGTCCTTAACTGGGGCTCCTAGATGCTCCAGCAAGATAAACACTTCAGGCTTTAGGAGATGGACTGCATGAGCACTTTTGAAATGGCATTCCACAACATGGGTTAAATGACACCTAAGCAGCAGACTTCACCTTTTAAGTTCTGCAAGAGTAACTTGGTCCAGCAGATCTTCTCCATCTCCAGTTTTATGATTCATCCTCCATCTACCCACCCACTCTGTCCACAGTTATAACAACATTCACTCATCCACTGCAATATGGTGAGCCTCTAGGAGGAATGATCCACCCCACTTCAGTCACCACATATAAGAGGGCGGAAAAAGGAGCAGCTGGTCTCACCCTCCTCTACTCCAATAATAGACTCAGTGTCTGGCAGGTGCAGAGACTCAACACCAAGGCTGGGCTGAGAGTTCATGGACATGATACTCTTACTATGCACTGTCGATTCTTCCAGCAAACTGCTGCCCATCAGTGACTCTATTGTGAAAAAAAGGGTAAAACAAAATTCTCATGATGTAATGGTACTGCAACATAAGATACAATCCCTGCCCCCCTTCAAGTCAGACAGACTTCTTCCCTAGACATCTATTTTACCCATTCCTACTCTTTGAGCTTTCAGAGCTCTAATGGGTGGAAAATACTAACTTTGTTTTTTTGAACTTTACTATGGAGGGATCTCATGCAGGATTGGCTTTCTCTTTTATTAATTCACTTTGCATAAAAACCCAGGCTGCTTACAAAGAATACATAACCAAGGGGAAAGAATCCATGTAAAAAATCCCAGCTAGATTCATGTTAATTTTAAAAACAATAAACATATCTGCTCCTTGACCACAATACAGAAATACACCTTTGTCTTCTGTCCTAGAAAAGTGGAGGGTGAGCAATCAATCCTCATGTCCAAGAGGAACAGACTTGTATTTCTTACTGGCCTGTGGTCTCATATTTTCAGGAAAGACATATTCCTTTCTCTTTGACCATCCACTAATATTTTTCCTGCACTTTCTCCCCTGTGTGAGTGTGGCTCCCTTCCTCACCTGGCTGTTCTCGCTCCCTGCTGCCAGCTGCTCCAATTCGGGAGTGGTGTTTCCTCATATGCACATTTCTGCTACCACTCTGGGAAAACGTCTTCCCACAAATTTGGCACTGATGAGGCTTCACTCCTTGGAGTAGAAGGGGAAAAAAATATCCCAAGAATTACCAAATTGGAAGTAATGATTTCATCAACCAAGAAACTAATAGTACTGTTCTAAAGTGGCAGTTAACACCATTGGTGCTAATTATAAGTAAAAAACACATGAGAAATATTCCTGTCTTCTGGAGAGTAATAAGCTTCTAAAACAGAAGAATTTTAGATATCAGTATTGCCAGCTGTTGGAAACCTCAGGTCTGAAGTAACATAAAACCTTCAAGTCTGATTTATGAGAGAGAATAAGTTATTTGAAATCACTTACTCAGTGACATGGAAATATTTGGTGTCCTACACCTAGAATAAAATGAACAAATGCAAGGAAGCAGAGGCAAGGAAGCTATCTCCTGCCATCACACAATGAATTGCAGCATCTGGTTTACATTATTGAGCAGAGACTTGATGATGACTTGTCACTGTGACAGGATTTCTATTTTACAGAGCAGTCTATCATTTTCACAAGACAACCAGTATGCTGTCCAAAGCTGTCACCTCAATGGCATGAAAGCCAAGGATACAGGAAAGAAAAAGCATGGAACACTCAATCCCAAAAGTTATTACCCCAATAAAATCTCCCCTTCCACAAACATACCGTATTGATCGTGTGCTGATGATATTTAAGATAGCTGAATCAAAACAGAAGGCAGAAGCTTTGAAACACTTGCAAAACACATTTCCATATAATGCTTTGTGCAATTACAAGTATGTAGTAGGAAAAAAATATAGGAAATCCCTGTCTCTGGCAGAAATCCACTCGCTGGAGATTTCAGATTCAAATGGCTGTCATTAATATATAGAATCTCTCTTTTAAATAAGAAAATGGCAGCTATGAAACAGATATTCAACTTCATGACATTTTAGAAACAATTTTAAATATAATTTTAAAAACATAATTTGAATTTAGAACCAGAAACAACCTAAAAGATTAAACAGTATGGGCTACAGGCACCACTAAAGGGAAGTCATGAAACACTATGACCGGAAGTTCCATAAAAACCAGGGTTTCTCTTCAGAAAAATCAAATCAAAGTCCTACAATAAAGATCTTTTCTCAGACAGATCACAGAATGTCAGATGAAGACTCTTACCTGAGTGGACAACCAAATGTTTCCGAAGGCTGGAGTATTCAGCAAAGGAGCGACCACATCCCTGTGCCTCACACAGAAAGGGTTTTTCCCCTACAAGGGAAAAGTAAATTCTTAGATTTTGGGATTACAACTTAATCTGATTGCCGACGTCCCTGAGAACAGTCTTGACATCTCCACTCCATTCTCCCTTTTGGCTTTATGTGTGTCAAGAGTTCCATGGAAATTACATATATGCTTCCTAAGGCTTTTAAAACATTCTCTTCACCAGCTTTCACTGGTATTATTTTTAAATATTCTTAGAACATAATTCACTGAAAGTGAAGAAAGGGACCACTGTTTCTAAGTAGATCTTCAAAGTATATAAATGCCAATAGATTAATATAGAAGTACCTGAACTATGATATATCTTCTATATTGAGTTCTCAACAACCAGCTCTCTGCTTCACATGCTCCTAAGATCCTGTTCCCTTTCTGCCTCTCAGTGCCAAAAATCCCATAAACTGGACTTTCCTTCATATCAGATTCTATACTTCATTTCAGATCAGGCTGAACTTGCCAAAATCCTGTGTCAGTTGTTTATATTTACATGTAGAGGAACTGTATTTCAAGGCACAATTTGTTCTCATAGGCTGAAATTTATTATTTTATATCCCAGCTATTTTTGATTTGTCTAAATGATGGTAAAATGGAAGGCCACTACACTGGTGCAGCGCAATATAATTAATCTGTTTTAAATGGTCTGTTAATAAAGTCTTAAATAATGCTAGAGATAATTTTTGCCTGCAACATCCAACTAAAGAACTCAGTATTCCATGTTTAACACTACGATTTCAAGTCTTTAACTGGACCCCTGTATAAGAGTAATAGCAAGGCCACAAGAGATTAAGCAAGCTATTTTAACTATTTTATTGTCTAAAATATACACAGTTCTTTCGGAGTAAACTTGTTTTTAAACATGCGTCGGCATGTTTCTACTGTGATTTTGCCTTTAGAAGTCCTCTCCCTACAGCTCATTTATTAGTACCTTATCTACAATAGCGTTCAACAGCTCTGAGCAAAACACAGCATGTCCCAATTGGTGTTATGAAGCTAAAATATGTAGCAGAGTCTCAAACACCAATTGTACTTTCTGGCTTGTTATAAATATTTAATATTTGGAAAGAAGGAAGAAAAACTACCATTGACTAAAGTAACAGCAGTTTTATAACACATTTTGTATGATCAAACTCTTAATTGCACATTATTCATTTGCAGTTTAGAAAGTTATTATTTATTCCTCCAGAAGATACTGCTCTGTTGGTTGCAGAATGCTCCGGGAGGATTGTCCCTGTGTCAGCTGGGCCTATTAGCTTTATCCTGCACCTTGGCTGGGAGCTTTAAGTGCAAAAGAAAACTGTAAAAACTATGGCTGCTGTTACTACACATTCAAAATTTTATTATTGGTATATATAATTTTTAACTACATCCCAACATCTGCCCCCAAACCATGTGTTCTAGCTAGACTGCACACTTTTTAAAATAGCAACCTTTTTCCATGTGTGTCTACAAACCACATACCATACGGCTGTGTTTAAGTAAGGCAGAAGGCATAAACAGCTGCTGGCAGCCCACATAATCTGTGATTTCATTTTACTAGAGGCCTTGTGCTCTCACAGTTGCCAAGGTTATTTTGAAATGTTAACCAACAGTAATCCAATGCTACCTTCCTAGGCCATCAGGGAATCTCTAACAATATTCCAAGAAGCTTGAACTGGGCCATAATTGTTTGACTGTTGTGGTAACCTTGAGGCTTAAAAAAACTAAACAAACAAAATCACCAGAATATTTGCTATGAACTTTGCTAACTATTAAAATGCTGGTCATTTCAGCAGTAACTTGTGTGGCTCTCTCAAGCAGCTTTCTAGGACAAAAGCACTTAAAGCACTTTATGCTGTTCTCAAGACTTGGGCTGCTACACCAGCTTCTAAAAATACTGGCAAGGCAGGATCAAATTCTGCAGAGGAGACAGCATAAACAAACCATGTATAAAATACAGCCTATGAAATAAAGGGTCTCATTTTATTTACTATAAAAAGCTAAGCATGACTTGAAAGTACACAGGCTCCAGCATATGGGAACATCCCAAATTAGCATTAGCACACACAGAGCAGTTTGCACACCAAAATGCTGTCTTCTAATTAATGCCTTTTTCTATTTTCCTTTGCTACTATATTTTTGCTACTCATTCAGCTGTATTCCTCATTTCCCTACATGTCCCAAATGTCATTCTACAAGCAGCATAAGTAATACAAGCTACTCAGAGTCAGGCAGATGTCAGTACAGCTACGACTGTGTCCACAAGGATTCTATAGTGGAGAAATATCTAAGCTATTGAGCCTTTCAGGAATTTCAATTAGCTTCTTCATAAAACATAATTACAGAAGTCATGTTCACTAACTATTCCCTTTGTAATAGTATAGTTTCCCCCATAAGAACACACCCCCCTCCCTCCATCACACAACTGGAGGAGGGGAAGGGAATCTTCAGAACATGGTTCTGAGCAGAGTACAGCACCACCATACAGTATTTGAAAGGTGAAACCTGTGCGAAACTACACAGGATAGTAAAAGAGGTAAGTAGTTGATTTATCTGACCTATAGATCAATGTGAATTGACAGAAAAGGGACATTAATGGAGAGGAAAGGTACACAACATAGTACTCTCAAAAGTTTGAGGACAAAGGAGGAAGTGGTTTATTCCTCAGGAAAGACCCCACCTCTGCAGATCACAAATAGGTGAGATCTAAAACACACCAGTGTGAATTCGTAGGTGGTTCTTCAGATTTCCAGCTGTTGTGAACTGTTTTCCACAGCCCAGTTCTGTGCACACAAAGGGTTTTTCACCATTGTGAGTTCTCATGTGCACCTTCAGCCTCTGCAAGACATAGAAACTTTTCCCACAACCTTCTGCTGGGCAGGTGAAGGAGCGGTCGTTCCTGGAAAGCAACAAAATAGCTGTTTCATTACCATTACAATACTACAATGTATTTTTTTATAAACACTTTTTTAATTAAACATGAGCACCTGTTAAAAATACAAATATTCCAAACTGAACTCTAACAAGGACCTGCAAAGTAATCGGAATCTGGTCAAAGTACTTCAACATAAAGCAACCAAAGGCCTAGTATTTATAAGAGTAATACCAGGTCATCACAGCTTTTTGATGTCAAAACCTAACCTTATCTCAAATACAGAGCACACTTTTTCAAAGTCATACCAACACACAGCTTTATTGTGCTCACCGGTGTGTTTTCAGATGATACTTGAAGTGAGCTGGCCACACAAATGTCCGATCGCAGCCCTCAACTGTGCACTTCAGCTTCCTCTCCATGCGAGATAAGTGAGGAATGGGGCCAGAGTCTTTTGGCTGCCCATCTCCTGAGCAAAGATGAACATTTTCACCTGGAAAAAAAAAAGACCACCAAAATCTAAAAACCTTACAGATTACTATAATGTGTCAAATTTAATAGAAAAACCAGCATTATATATGATCCAGGATTGTAAAGCAGGTGAGTGTCTGGCTGCTAACTGTTTAGCATCTCCTACATGCTGCTGCGTAGCCCATAACAGGGATCAAACACAGATTTGCAAACCTTACCAGGCCCATAAACTATTCCCAACAGGCCATCTAGATCAGACCAGCTGCTATCAAATCAGGCTTATCACAAAAAGAAAAGAAAGCTAATGCACCAGAAATTGTAAAAATGGTCTCTGTCAACCAATATAGAAACACCTTAGCTAAAATAAGAGAGATTGTATTTGTTTGCAATTATTTATTAAAATAATTAAGACCCAAAGCATATAACTAAATCTAATTACGTGTTCTCCAGAAAACTGATCTCCAAACTCAGTGGAGCTAAAAAGAAAGTATCATTTACAGAATGTGTTAAAAACAGGCCTTTGAAAGTGAAAACAAAAGCTGAAAAACAAGCAGCTGCAGTGAGAAAGAATATATTCTTTACATATACCAGAGAACAGGTAGACTAAAGTGGAACAGCTGGCTCTACTAAAGTTCATTCCCTGAGAAAAAACCTAAGAATCTATTTATATTGCAGAAAAACCCCACAGTTGTCCTGTATAATTCTGTCACTGATGAATTGAAGATGTCAGAACTGATTGAAACCAGGAAACAACTAGAGGAAGAAACAACCTGAAACTAGCGACCTTGTATGGAACATTCAACTTTTGAGACACAATCTGGGGATTTCCTACCATTATTGCTTGCTTTGGCATTCTTTGCGAGCTGTGCCCGAGTGGCAGCAATTAAACTGTCATGGGCCAATTCTTGCACCCGAAGGAACCATGGGGTACTGCTGTCTGTGCTATCATGAGAGAGAAAGTCATTCCCAGAATCTTCTGCTTCATCTTGAACAAACACCAAGTGCTCTGCAGGAGAACCCAGCCCTAGAAAAGAAGACAACTTAGTGAAACAGATAATGTAACAGGGAAATTTCTTTTGCTTCTCAGAGGCTGGTGTTCATGGCATAGCTGCACTGAAAAAGTCTCCACTGACCTCTACATTGTAGAAAGCTGATGGTGACTAAATGCTCCTAAAATATCCAATAATGCCTAGCAAATTTCATGAGCTTTCCTCTTCATAAGGAGCAGGAACAGAGTTGTATCTCTTGCATTCTGCTGAGACATATCCAGCCAGATGACAAACAGAAGAAGAATTACCTGCTCTTGTTAAGTTGAGAAGAATAAATGAAGTGCTGTCACTGGGCTGGAGGTCTTGCAATAAACTAGAAGTCTCTGGAGTTGACAAAAGTTCAGATGGTTTCTGTACATTCTGTGCCCTTGTCTCCTCTCCATCAGGGCCCACATTTACCTGGAGACTTCTCAAGACAGCAGATGAAGAAACATCTTTGGAAGGATTAGCATGACTTGGAGAAGTGAGATCTCTTTCATCATCTAGTGAGGAAAGTGAAACCAGGGTAAATAAAAGTATAAATACATTATGACTACGTGAGGATAGAAAACCATTTTTTGCAGAAGATTTTGTTACAAAGAGACAGAGTTTTCATCTGGAAGGCTTTCTGCCTAAAAGGTAACTCTCTCAAAGGCAGTTTCAATGCCTTCTCACCCCCACACACCAAGGGAAGTGCTCAGCCTCTCTCTCTGATAAGTGAGAGGAGAGAGAGAACACTTACAGAAATGCTACAGGATGGTTGTGGCCTGGGGGGGGGGGGGGAAGGGGGCAGGGGGGAGGAGGGGAGCTAGTGATGATAAAGCCCAGAAGCAAAGAGGAGGTTTGCCTTTCCCCTGAGGCTCAGTGCTGACTTACAGCACTAAGAAGTTTGTAAGTTTTAATGTCCTTGCCTCCAAAATAAACCTTTTTGAATCCTTTCCACTGCCCTGGCATTTTTGGGGAAGATACTTGCATATATTTTACCTTGCAGACTAAAAGATATTTATGAAGTTATTTTTCTAGAAAAAATAGAACTTGAGAGAGAATGGAGGAGCAAGTAAGCTTCTAACTAGTCAGACTGAGAAGTTTCAGCCACCTTTCTGAACATGTTCCTCCATCCCTGGAATGCCTTATCAGCAAGAGGCAGTGGGCCAGAGTGGTGCAGTAAACACAGCTGTATGAAGGGCAGGGTCACAAAGATCTGCCACATAGATTTTACCTGGCAACATCAGTCTGTTGCATTCTGAGGTCTCAGTAACAGGAAGGAGAGAAAGACAGGTGATGTCTTTTGGTTCCGATTCCACCAGCCCCTGCCCCAGTGGAATAGAAGTATTCTGAACAAACTGAACCAGCAGCTGAAAAAAGATACTGAAGATTAGGTCAAGAGTAGCACAAATCATTTAAAAAGGTACTAAACCCAGTCAGTCCAGTAGTCCCAACTATCTTGTAGGAGACGCTGAACAAATATAATCCCATGAATACACATGGAAGTAAATGAAAGCTTTTCAATTTACATTAATGACAAAGAAGGAATTGTTTGTATTTGTCATCTTTGAAATAACTAAAAAATTCTCATTTCTTTAACATACAATAAACATCTCTGGTTAATGGCAGACTAACCTGAAGGTTAGTCAGTCTTATGTTCCTTTTAAATTATATTTTAACACTTGATACTTTACTATGCTCTAACCCTTCAAGTAAATGTTTTCTACACCAGGTATTTTTGAAATCATTGTCTTTAAATACTTAAATGAAAAAGTTGGCCTTTTTTAAATTAAAAAAAGGAATCAAAAGACTAGTTACAAAGATATCTAGCTTATGGCTATTCGAAATAGGCACATAATGATCAGAGAAACAAGGCTGGGATGACAAGGGGGTGAACACAGAGAGTCTTATCCATTCAAATCAGATACTCCTAAAACCATCAAAGATGGACAAACAACCTGCCCACTAAGGGGATTAACAGAAGAAACCCTCTCCAGAGTACTACACAAAATAAGGGAAACTATTGCATAAAGATTTATAGGACTTAAACCAAGATGCATTCCCTGGGAAGGACTTTGGGACTGGACAAAAGATTTAGGGGAATGTACAGGACTTACTAGATGTTGTTTAAGGGAAAGGCCAAGACCAGGAAAAGGAAGGGATCAAGATTGATCAGGGCAAAACAAACACAGGAAAATGGAAAAGGCATATAAGCAGGAAGTTGGCCAATTCAGTTGTCTGATGTGGCCTACTCATCACACTCCATCCTGTCTTCTTTAAACTCCTAAATACTTCCAGTGTGATCCCACTCTCTAGAGTGGGTCTCTGGTGATCCACACTAGTCTCTAGAACTCCAAGCCAGACGAGTTGGCAAGCAGAATAAGCAGCATGGGGATATATCCCAAAGAAATCCGTGAAGGTTTTCTCTAGGCAGCAACCCTTGAACACAGGATCAGGCATTTTGTGCTGCCTGTGTTTATGTGGGCAAAGCTATGAGCACTCTGCCAGTGTTCATGTGTTTGGTGCCACATAGTTTGGAGTCACATCTGTACTCTGCGTGTGTCTGTGTGCACACAACTATTTTCAAATAGGTGCTAAACCTCACTAGTGGCTGGATCTAAGATCAGAATTAAAGAGCTGCCCTCATGTTTCTTGAAAGGCCCAGGAGGTGAGAGGGGCCCAGATCATTCCATCCAGCAGATTTAGCCATCCTTAACATCAGTCAACTCTGGCAATGCAAAAATTACTTCCCACCTAACTCCTAAAAATCTCAAGTTATAAAAAAGGAACCTGACATTTGAGAAGGAACAGGAAGTCAGAGAAATGCCTTTTCTAACCCCTGAAAATCTTCCCTTATTTAACCAAGTTCAGAGCAGCAAAGCACGGGCCTTGTTTATTCATCCAATCCCCTTTATAACATCTCAAGCTTTTGTCAGAGTACCAGATGTAATGCTGGACTACTCTCTACCTCGAAGGCATAGGCATAGAAACGAGACTCTCTTTTTTCTGTTACAAGTGCCACAGCCTTCCATATTAAAATATTCTAATTTAACAAAGGAAGGGCAACTGCGAGTTAGGAGATAACACAGTCCAACTTTTGCAATGGACTGAACAAATTCTGTAAACTGTACAAGCTTTCTTAAGCACAGTCTCAAATCCCTCCCCAACAGGGAATTAAACTTCTGGCGACCAGAAAGGGGTCAGTTGTAACACACAACTGTAACACACAATTGAATTATACAGTTGTAACATACCTAGACACATACTTAGCATTTCAGAAGAAATGCTGCTCAAAAAATGTATGTAGGATCTATTTATTTGCTTATAAGTTCTGTCAAACAGACTAACTCCTATACTCACACACTCAAATTTAAAAAAAAAAGAACAAAGAAATATGAACAATAACAATATACCATAAACTTAGCCCTCAAGTCACTATTTCCTTATCGCTACGAAACCCCTTGACATAAAGATCCTGCATTCTGCTGATTGTGCTGCTGCCTAGCAAACAACGGTATGTAGCAAAGTTCCCCTGTCTTTGGCATTTAGAAGGAAATTTCACACAGAGCCCAGATGGAGTTGTCTGTATAGTGAGATGGTTCATCAATGTCAAAAGAAAGAGACTAAAAAAGCATGATGTGCCCATGGTATGTTTGTGATTAAAACCCAACAATCACAAATAATTTTATTCTTATTTTGTGTGTTGTGATTGTCTCAGTACTTAATTTTTTTATTAGCACCTAATTCCAAATTATTCCTGTAGCAAATACCAGCTTTTTGAGCTTCTCCTACATCATGACAAAGTCTTGTTAAATCAGAGAAACTGTAAAGAAAACTTAATTGTTTGTGCTCTGATTTCTCTATGCTTATTTCCTCTCATGAAAACACTAGAAACCTTGGTGCTTTCTCAAACAGCTTTACCTCAAAGAGTTACTGTCAGAACCCTGAAGCCTTAACAGTTCTGACTGGTCTCATCTGGAACCCTCACATCCTCTCTCCAAGGGCTCCTTTTAAGCTCACCTGGGCTACTCATTCCGTTCCTGAGCTGTGTTTTAGGCTTACCTGTCTCAAACCTTGTCTCCTGGGTAAACCTCAGATTTTTTCTGCATCTATGTCTCCAGCCCCATCTCCTGCTGCTCCTGACTGGACTTTGGACAGACTCTGGACAGGGTTCATCACTTTCCCTCATCCAGGGCTGTGGATTCCAGCACCTGTCTCTGCCTGCCATGCTCAGGTGCTGCAGTATTGCAGCCTGGTCAGTGACGGCACTGCCTGGGCTGGGATCACCCTTGGCTTCCCTGCTTACCCTCCCTTAGGAGCAGCCTGTCATCACTAATGATTATGAAGGTACAAATTAGGTCCTGAAGTCATTCAGATGGCAATATGCCATTTGAACTATGACACAAGCCAGGCTGCATTTTGAAAAGTTAGAATTTTTTCATCTTATATCTAAGATTATCCACAGGACCCAGTATGAAGAGAGAACTATTTTTATGTTGTCAAAAAAATACATAGGCAATAAGAGACAGTCCTTCCCCCATGCATTCTAATTTAGGATTAAAAAAATAGCAGAAAGGGGGTAAAAAGAGAGGAGAGTTAGGAATAATGAGCAACCAGAATAAAGAAGCAGGGGACTAAAAACTGTGAGCAGTGAGATACTTTTAAATTACTGGATTGTCTTTCATTTCAAAGCTGTTGATGAGCCCTACTGCTGCTTACACTTTTATTTTCATACAAAAAGACCTAGATGAAATTTGCCTCCTACAGAAGGAAAGCTTTGCTTTAAAACTTCCACTTCAACACAGCAACATTAAACCACTAGGAAAAAGCAAAATGCATCAGCCACAAACAGATTCTCAGAAGAAGAGAGATCCTTTTAATTTGCTTTGTAAAGTAATAACAAACTAGTATTAAAAGGGGGCAAAAGAAGCAGAAGGAAACAAAAGGACGTGAATCATTCTTGTTATTAAAATTTGGAGTAAAAAACCTTCACATAAAGTAAAGCAAACCAATCACCAACTCTACATCACATAATTCAGAGAAAATAGAAGTTTTCATGCTACAGTTCTATCTGGACAGATTTTTCATAAACCTTCCTGTTCAAAATCATTAAATACCCTTGTGGACAACTACAGCAACTGGAATATGGGAAAGAACTCATTACAAACATTCCGTCATACTTTTTAAAGTTTCTTTTAATATGGTTTTACAGCTGAAAGCAAATAGGAAATTATAAGGGTATCTGGTAATTGGCTATTCAGCATAGAAATCTAGGAACAGCAGAGGTGATAAATTAAAAGCACAAATACACAAGCTCTAATGAACTGCAGATAAGAGAGAGTAACAAAATCCAGAACTCCTGGGACATTGATGGATGGGGCCATTACAGGAACAACTTGAGTGTGACCTTGAAAAAAATTCAACCAGAAACTTTGTGAAGAATAGGAACAATATTATCATGGGTTACCAGAACACATCTCATAGGCCAAGAGCAAACTACTTATGGGATACGGGGGAAATTCTGGGACTGGGTAGAACTTAAGATATCTTGAGTCAAGACTCTGGAAATGTGAGAAACTTATGGATGTTTTGGGGAAGGACCAAAGGGAGGGATCAAGGTAGGTAGGAGAGAAACAATTGGAAACAGAAGGGGATGGGAGATATGGGTCAACTACATACTAGCAGGCTACAGGCTGCTGCTCTGTCTCATCATTGTGGTCTAGCCCATCTTCTCAAATGATTTTTGCTCCTAAATAGTTTCTGAGTACATTCATCTGGTTAACTTCGCTTTGGACTAGCCTGTGAATAGAGGAAACCACAACCTGGAAACCTAAGATCCTGGCCAGAGGCTGAATTAAAAAGCTCAAGGCCTGGAGATGGATACCAGAAGGACTCAAGTTTTGGCAAAGACTGGACAGATGCATAACCAGGAACATGCATGTCAGCCAAGTCAGGATATATATGTGATATGCTAGCAGATCTCAAGCCTGGTTACCTGATAAGTAGGGACAGGATCAGGCCATTTGTAGTCTTTTTTTTCTACATAAATGCTATTTGTGTTTGAAAGTGCCACTAAAAGCACTATCCTGCCATACAGCCACAGATGTTTGTACTGTCTATGTGGGCACATTTCTGCAGTTCAGGCTCAGCCCCATTTTTGCATGTACCTGGGAACAGCCCAGTGGTCTCATGTCTGAAGGACCAGGAGGGGAAGAATCTTGTGGATGCTACAGTTTGGCAGATCTCATCACCACATAATATCTGCCATCACAGGCCCCAGATGGGCTGTAAGTATTCCCAAGATGGTGACTGTAAAATCCCTACATATGGAGGAGACTGATCCTTCTGCAAATATGGTCAAAATGGTAGAATCTGTAACCAAGCAGACAGGTCATCTTGGGGCACCAGGGGAACTCAATGTACAGAATGCTAACAGAACACAAAAGGAGGTGGCTTTGCTCTATAGCTAAGAGATCTCTTCAAATTTGAAATAAATTTTAATATAGAAAAAGGACATCCTTGACTTAGAGATTCAAACTTTATGAGCCAGACATGAATCATACAGGGTGACCCTATAAGCCTTGGAGGGACAAAACAGGCAAAATTCAGCTGCATCTTGCTATAAAGAATTTTATTTTGGTTCTGCCATTTCACCATCTTGAATATACCCTCCTTTAACTACTTCTTCTGAAATACCACATAACACTGAAAATTCTGTACGTAATGCGGACACTGTATGTATTTAAAATGTAAAATATTTCTTGGCTCTTGTCACTAAACAAATAATTGTCATCCCTGCTGGTCAACAAGAGATAGCTGTACAGGATGATTTCAGGATCTATCACTGCAAGCAGTGCAGAATGCTCCTGTTACCAGGAAACTTACTATCTGTCCCTGACCTGAGAGGAGAAGAAAAAAACCACAACAAACTACAAAACAACAAAGAAAAATCTGTTGAAAAAGCTGAGAACCCCCACTAGAGATCCTTAAAAAAACAAACAAAAAACCCACTACAGAAACAAATGATAACGTGCCCATCTGGGATGGATCAGGTTAAGTTTGTGTCACATAACAGACAATTCAAAAGCCATGAAGTGTCAGGCAGCTGCTTTGGTTGAAGTAGGAGTGGCTAGGAGAGATAGGGGAAGAAGGTTCTCCAGTACTATTGTTCAGATCTATCCTCCCACAGGACAACTGGAGAGCTAGAGTAGATTCCCAGAGCAGCAGAGACCATTAATCGATACCATTTCTGTTCTAAATTTAACCAGTGAACCACTACAAAATAAAGAGGTCAAAAGAAAATTTAGTAGAGAGAAGAGGAAGGAGGGGTCGGAGCTGAAGGGTGTGGAGGGCAGGAGGCTTGTTAGCTAAAAACTGGGATGTCCTCCTCCCATACAGCCTCTGGGGAACTAACTAATTCACAAGAGTCTCTCCTTGTGAGGCGCTGAAAAGGAGAGAAAGGATCTCTAAAATACCTCTCTTCGCCCCCTTTTCATTAGCTGGTTCAATTTACAGAACAGAGTTGTAGTTCACTTGATTGTGCTAAGAGCTACCCCAGCAGCAGAAAGCACCTTGCAATGGACCAGTGTGGTGGAGGTGACTGGAAATACTTGCAATTGTAACAAATCACCCTGAAGGTTTAAAGCTTGCAAAATACAGATCTTATCAGCTCCCTGAGGAATACTTGTAATACAGCTTTGGGGGCAGGGAAATGAGAGGAAAAAGCAGATCCACCTCCTCTGGCTCACCAGAGGATATAAAATCAGGACTGACTTTCAGAGATACTTGAACTGCTATCTGGGAAAGGTGTAAAAAAGGATATCTACAAGTTCTACATCAAAGGAGTACAAAATAGTACTAACTTAACTCTCAACTTTCATAATCAGAATCAGAAAAAGAGGGTGTGTATACATGGAAATGGATCAAAATTTGTAGTATAAAATACCCTTTATCAAGATTGAGAAGCATGGTTTAGAAGACAGAATATACAGAAAGGATGTCCTCTGCAACAACCACTGTAGCTTTCATGTATCAGGACTGTTCTACTGGAGAATGGCCAACTCCTGTTATTGGCTTGCTGGGAAGGAAATGCAATTCTGCTCTGGGGAAATAGGACTATTATGTAAATAAGCCTAATTAACAAATACCATACTCAAGTCGAAAAAAGACAAAGCCCAGTTACAGCTGCTTTTTGAGGAACCCACTCGAAGATAGAAGTAACAAAATTCCCTCCATCTTATCATTCAGAACTGGGGGAAAAATGATAGAAACTATGAGATATAAACGACAAAGCAAGAGAGAGAGGAACTCCTTGTAGCTCATGCTGAGACTACTCATGGCTACGAATTTACAGTTACTTTTCCTGAATGGTGTGATGGAACGGCTTTGGCTGCTCTATTAACAAACAAATAAATGCCTTACCACATCACCTGGGCTGTAACAAATTACCAGCATGTAATCATCATTCTTTTCAGAATACCATTTTAAGGTGCACACTGTATTGCTTATTGAAAAGGGATAGAAACAAAACTCAACAAAGCAATTCAGACTTGCGAGGTTGTATCATGTCCTCTGCTGTCTGCAGAGCTAAAGCTGAGAAGCAGAACAAGGACACCAGGTGCTACAATCCTCTGCACCTTTTAAGTGGGGGAAGGCACAGGAAGCTGATTAATGGCCATGCAACCTGAAAGATAAAGGCAAGAAACAGCAGAGGCAGCAGGGGATTGTGTTGAATGTAACAAACTGCAGACACTTGTATCTAGAACATTATAGGTAAGAGTAACAAACCCAGAACTCAGAACTGAGCTTCGGAAACTGATCAGTGGGCCATTGCTGAAGGGAAAACTTGAAAATGTTCAACCAGAAATGTTAAGTGGTAAGAAAACATAATTGCCTTTGGTAATTAGAATGGGTCTCATAGGAAAGACCAAACTTACTATCCAATATAATAGGGACCGCAGGATGAGTTAAGCTTATTATGCAATGTTTATGGGGAGGATCAAAGGATGAATGAAGGTGAGTAACTGAAGAACCAGTGGCAGAGGGGAGAGAAAATACTAGTTGCTGGTCAGAATACTGCTGTGCCTGATCACTGCAGTCCCTCCTATCTATTTACTGAACATATTCCTAAATATTCTGCCCACAAGTGAGTCCACTGCTAGTGAACTTCTGGTTGACTTAACGTCAGTAGGCTACCATAGTCCAGAAAAAAAACAAAAGTATTCCAGCCAGAAACTGGCTAAAACTTTGTGCCCTGGCCACAGAGACTTTAGGCCTGGCAGACACCATGTGAATGTGAGTATGCACGAGTAGAGTGATGACAGGGTATAGCTATTGTCCACTAAAAAGCTATTGTTCGTGCTTTAGTGTTTATCTTTTAGAAGTACTTTACCTGTGTATGTGAGGATATGTTTGTGGCCAGCTGTGCATGCAAACAGGTACAACACTGCAATTTATGCTCAGTTGTGCCACTGGCTGGACCTGGGAACGGTCCAGCAGCCTCACACCAAGCAACCAGGATCCCCTGGGTGCTGCTGCCTACCACTTCTGCTAACTGCTTCATGGAAACACAGGTACTTTAAACAACAAAACTGGCTGATACTAATAGAATAATTCAGACTCCCCAAAACCAAGTAAAGTCAGTTTGGTTTAAAGGGAAAGAAGTAGTCAATACGGTAATTTATTTTATTCTTGTAACAGAGAGAACACTATAATAGTGGAAAAAAAAAAGTAAGCTGAGAACAGACAAGAGTATTGGCTGATACTTGAAATACCTGCAATATTCTTTAATCTTTTACCACTCAAATGAAAACATGGAAGGATTAGGAGATGTCACTGAAAACACTTAAAAAACTAATATGTAAGCAGCAAACTGAGGAAACTCATTGAACTTTTTTTCTAAGTGTTGCCCACAAATGTTCCTGGAAACCAAACCCAGTTCATAATTGCTCACCTCAGGTTTGGATTCTAACTCATCCGATAACATTGATTCAAGTGTCTGATTCCTGCAGCTGTCCTCAGCAAGGCACAATTTATTTATTTTTTCTTTTAGTTCAGAGAGAACAACACTCCCTGCTTATTTTCATATTTTCCTAAGTGTAAACCAGTGTGGTGGTCCTTCTCTGAGAAGCTGTGTTGCACAAATATTCAGTTTAACCTAAAACAACAGAAAAGGAAATATAAAGAAAGAGGAACTGAAAAGCAAGAGCAAAGCAAAAAGAAGTGAACACATGTTGCAAGTAACTGTAAAATATACTGTGAGGTACTGGGAAAACTCATTTATCAAGGCTCCTGGATTTCTGTTTTCATTGAGTCAACAAAATAACGTCCTAAATTACTGTGAAAGTAAGTTCTAAAGGCTATTTACCACACTGTCTTTGCAAATGTTCATTTTCAATGGAAAATTGCATTGTTTGTTCTGGAAACTTGTGGGATCAACTGCAAATCACATAAATCGTGCAAGAGACAAGGAGGTTGAATTCCCAGCCTTCAAAACAGAGGAATTATCCAAATTGTTGATGAACGGGAACCACATACAACCAACCTGTCACCAGGAAACCTCATCTTTTCCCATCTTTGGAGACCTCACATTTCTGATTCTGTGAAATATCCTGGTGAGCCCACATAAACAGAAGCTATTTCATAAATACCTATACGAAGCTTCTTCTTTGGGCTAAAACGGAAAAATGGGAAAACAAGCAGTATCTATTTCTGCCTACCGGGAAAGCATCGGACACCGGCGGTGGGAGAAGAAAGTGAACTACGTACAGTTCTTTTCCCCTTCCATCACAATTACCAATCTATTGACTATGTTGAAAAAGACAACCTAAAAGCCCTCCTCTAGCACTCACGACACCAAACAGTGCGGCCCGGGGGCTTCACCTGCCGCGAGGGAACAGGACAGTACACATAGCGAGCGCAGGGCACTTCAGCCCGCCACACGCAGCGAGCCGGGGCCCGGCGATCCTCCCGCGCCCCCCCGCTGCCCCTCAAAGCCCGCACCCGGCACGGCGGGCGCCAAGCGAGCCCCGGGGACGAGAGCCAGCGCTGTCAGGTCCGGCCGGGAGGGCACGGGGGAAACGCGGCGGACCCCGGAGAGCAGCGCGGACAGGGCGGAGCGCCGCGGCCCGGCGGGGCAGGTGCCGCCCGCCCGCCCCGCGGGGGTCCGGCCGCCGCGGTGAGGGGCGGCCCCGAAGGCGAGGAGGGGACAGCCGGGCCACCCCCCTCACTCCGCGGCACGCTGTGCTCCCGCAGCCCGGGGAGGGCGGCGAGCCCCGGCGGAGCGGCCGGGCCGCCTCCCCGCCCGCCTTACCGGCATCTCCGCCGCCCGGACGTGACGGGCCGCGCCCGGAAGTGCAGCGCCCCGCCTCAGGGGGCGCGGGCCGCCAGCTCCGCCCGGCCTTGCGCCGCTTCCGCCCGCAGCCTGCCTGGCGCTGCCCGGCACCGTCCGCCTCCACTCGGACAGAGCGAACGGCTCCGCGCTTGGGCTTTCCCGGGTGCTGCTGCGATCATTACCAGGGATGCCTCGGAGTTTTTGATTTTTTTTTTTAGCTTTTGTAGATTTTAGAAGTAGGGGTGTAGTAAGTGTAGATTTTAATGTATTACCCTTAGCATAATAGTTACACGTACCCGACCCTATTACCCCATTTCATATCAGTCCCTCTAAATTCCGTCAGCGTGTTTAGTCTTCTTTTCAAGGCAGAATTGCAGAAAAACACCCTAGGCCAGTACCAGGAGATACCACACAGACACAGCGACCTTCAAGCCCAGAACTTTGGAGGAGCTCCAAGGACTGTACATGCTGTGAAGAAGATGAAGATGAGGAAGAAGGGGTCCCAAAGATCCCAGACCCAATTCCCGAAGGGGTGTGTCAGGGGGCAGAACTGGGCAGAAACCGGGGTGGACAAATCTGGGATTGCATGGACTTCATTATAAAATCATAGAACTGCTGTCTGGGTGTGTGCACATCGTGTATTCCCTGGGCCTGTAGGCTGATTACAGGACCTACTCTCTTTTTCTTATACACTTAATTGGCCTGGAGGTTGTTTTTTTTCTCTGTGCTGTCCTAAGGCAACACTAGGGCTGCAGGCTTCAGCTGCAGCCTGAATCCTCTTCAAATACCCTTTTTTGTATGGAGAGTTATTGTACAGATGAAGATCATGCAGGAAACTTATGGTCAACCTTCAGCTCCTCTTTTCTTCCACCTAAATCAAGATGGAAGACGCACTAGTCCAGCTATAGCACATGTGGAAACACAGGTTTCCTACTAGTACTTGGTTTCTGTTTCTGCTTTGCTCTGATTTTGCTTCTGCTGTGTCCGTTCTTGTAGTTGGTGATGGAAAACTTCAGAGTTCACAGCAGCTCACTAATGACACATACCGAGTTAGTAATTCCAGAAACATAAATGTCTTTGAAATGTACCTAAAAAACAAGAAAGGACTGACTAATTTAAAACATTTGCACTTTGGTTTTAGCTCATCAGCCTTATTTTGGTATCTGTAAGTAAGCAGGACAAAGCACCTGAAGACGTTGGCAGCCTCTGGTCTTGACATTATCTGCTGAACCAGTGACCTTCAGGTCCAGTAAACTTTAACTTTGCTATGGCTAGCCCATAGCTTTGGAGCCCCATGTGACTCCTGCCTCCTGTGCCAGAACAGCTGCTCATGGCACAGTGCTGGTGCTGCTAAGCACTGAGAATCCTCGTGATAGTGAAGAATCCCAACAGGGGCTGTTTAGGCTGGCAAAACATGGTTTCCCGAGGCTCCCTAGGAGAAGAGCCCCTTCTGATCCATGATGGACTGTGTAAAAACCTGCAGTCACTTCTGGTAAATGACTGTAATCTCCTGCCTGTGAACTGCTTAGGAATGGTTTCCTCTCCCCAGCCCCTCCAGGATGTGCAGTATGGCTGCACTTTCTTTCAGAAAATTTGAAAATTTCAATTTGTAGCTTAAAATTCATACATATAGTGCGGGTAGCTTGGTGAGCAGCTGCAGTGTGAGCTCTGGGAGGCTGGAGCCTGAGCCTGAGGCCATGAACTGCTGACCCTTTGAACAACAAAGTGCCCAGGGACCTGCAGCCCAGCCAGGTGACCAGACACTCAGAGACACAGCAGGATCTGAGGGTCCCCAGACTTTCTTTTTGTTCAGGGTTCCAGCTCAAGCTGTTGTTATTTAGTTATCGCACCAAGATTATATTATTTTAAAGATCTGGATGTCTGAGACTCTGCTATGGGAAACCTGGTCTGAGTGTGGCAGGGGGGAGGGGGCAGTCAGACTCGCACCCATGGGCTCACTGGAGATGCCTGCTGTGAAGGCCTTTCGGTCCCAGCTCAGGTGGTGCATCTGTTACTGCCAGAGTGGCTCCTGGATGCTGTCCAGGAAAGTTTCCTTAACATCTATTATCACAGGCACGATCCCAGCATGCCACATTTGCTGATCCAATACAATTCAACAAAGGTAACCAGAAATGCAGAACTACTAAATTCATAAACCAAATTTTCTTGATGCCATTTTGGTAATTCCAGGGCACTGAATTGTAAAGCTTAATTCTGTTTTACATTAAGACCCTCAGTAATCTCGGAAGTCCTTTGACTCATCATCAGCGCAACAATGTGGAATTGTTGAGTAGATATTAAAATACGGAGACATGTAGGCGCATCAGTTCCTTTCATTTGCATCGTTCTAGGCCAGATGAGTTTGGCTGCTTCAGAACTTGCTTCTTGACTGCCTGGGGAATTTTGGTGGAATCTGCAGAGGGAGTAGCACAGCTCTTACCTGAGTTGTTTGTGGTGGTTCAAATCACTCGCACAGGTGCGTGAAGCAACACTGGTCCCTGATGGAAGAAGAACTAGCAGGCTGGGAATTTCCTACGGTCTCACTTTCTCATTAAAATCTGCCTATCCATGATCCTTCTTTCTAATCGAGGACAAATGGAAGACTCAGGCACATCTTCCCCATGATCAAATTCAAGAAAAGATAAATGATACTTTTTTTTCCTCCTTGCTGTGAGACAGTGAAAATGGCTAGTCATGGAGTAAGGGGAGAAGTGGTGTTTTAGATTTGGTTATTGATGAATCTGGTTATAATGGGGTCCTACTCTGAATATAAGGAAGAGTCTAGGCTTTATTTCTCTTAGCACATCTTCTGTTCTTTTGTGTGTAAACTTCTATACACTCAGATATAATGTTGTTATTTAAACTCATGTCCATTATTCCAAGATTATGAAACTTACACGTACAATTGCAATTATCATCACTTGCATGTTCAGTCTTTGCAGCATCAGCATCAGACTTTTAAATTCTCCCGAAAGTCTGTATGCAGAGGAAAAATCACCTTTCCACGCTTACAGCGGATGTTGGCACAGGTGCTACAAAGTGGCTGAGATGTAAGAAGCTGCGCCCACCAAGATTTGGAGCATTCCCTCCTGTTTCCCCCCGGGCTCGCACCCCGCTCTGTCACATGTCGGACTCCGCCGTGCTCCGCCTTTCCTGCGTAGTCAGCGCGTTTCCCACGGCGGCAGCAGGAATACTGCTGAGGTAATTTCGCTGCCTGAAAAGCGTACGTGAGGTCCCATGCAGGCCTCCGCGCCGCGGCCACCACACACCCTTCCCAAGTTTTCCTAAACACTAGGCGCGAGGGGTAGGGGGGCCCGTCGGGGGCCGTCCCGCGCCTGCCCCCGGCAGCGCCCGGGAGCCCGCAGGGAATCCGGTCCCGCCGCCTCGCCCCGGGCCGGAGGCTCCGCCGCACTGCGTTGGGAGCGGCGGGCGGGGCGGGGCGGGGGGGCCGCGCCGGCGGCACGGGGGGTGACCGGCCAACGTCCCCGCGGGGCGGGCGCGCCAGCCCCGCCTCCCGGCCCACCGCCAGCACCTTCCATCTCCTCCGCGGGGGGAGTCCTTCTCCGTCCGCCGCGGCGGCTCCCGCCACCCCGCAAGAACAGAGCGCGGTGCCCCCGGTGCCTTCCCTCACAATCCCGCTGTGGGCTGGCTGGTCCGGAACAGCTCTCCCCGCCGCGCCGCAGGGTGGTAGTTCCTGGTCCGCTCCCCCATCCACCCCCCCGGCGGCGGCGCGGGTGGTGCGTCCCGGCAGCAGGCGCGTCCCGGCCGGCGCCCGCCCCCCCCGCGCCGTGTCATTGATGTTGTTGTTTGTGTCGCAGGAGCCGCAGGCCAGGCCGGGGCCGCCGCCCGGGGCCGCCGCCGCGGGGCTGGGGCCGGCGCCAGGCATGTCGGTGTGTGGGGAGGCGGTGGGCGCCGGCTCCCTGCCCAGCGAGCTGGTGGTCCACATATTCTCCTTCCTGGCGGCCCCCGACCGGCTGCGGGCCTCGGCCGCCTGCTCGCACTGGCGGGAGTGCCTCTTCTACCCGGCGCTCTGGCCGCGCCTCCGCCTCAGTCTCCGCGTCTCGCCCGCCGAGCGCCCGCGCCTCGAATTCCTCATGCGCAAGTGCGGCTGGTTCGTCCGTGAGCTCCGCGTACAGTTCGCCGCCGACAACTACCCCACGGGCGGCGGCGGAGGGGGGGCGGCGGCGGGCGAGGGCGCCGCGGCGGCGGGGGACGGGGAAGCGCCGCCGCCGCTGAGCCCGCGCTGGCTCGACCTGCTGAGGACTTACCTGGAGCTGGTGCTGTGCGTCCTGAGCAGCGTCCGCAACAACAGGTACCTCCGCGCAGCGGGGCGGGGGGCAGGCGGAGTCCCCCGGGCCACGCAGGGCCCGTCCCGCCCGGTTCTGCGGGCGGAAACAGCGCCCGAGCCGGCGGCGGCCGGTTCGTGCCGGGGCTGCGCCCGGAGCCCCGCTCTGCGCTTGAGCTGGGCAGGAACGGGGCCGTGCCGCTCGGAAATAACAAATGTTTATCATATAGTGTAGTTTGATGGGGCATATAAACATATAAACGCTCAGATGTCTAGGTGGCGATCAGCTGGTCAGTACGCAGAACTGACATACCTACAGTAATAAAAAGTTCTTCGTCTTTGGGATGGAAAGGGGGGAATGCGGCTCCAGCGGAGCGAGAGCCGGGAGTTTGAATCTGGTGCCTAACAAAGGCATCTTTCTCACTTAAAATAGAGCTACAGAAGGGTTTAGACCTTACGTGTGCTTGAAAAAAATTGTCATGAGAAATTAGTAAGGGGGGAGTGTTGAAATCACACCATTGGTATACTGAGTTGCTGCCCCAGTAAAAGGCTTTCACTTTTCCAGCTGTGAGGTTTTTTGCTGTAGAAATGCCAGTGCTCGTGTTACCTACCAAACCGAGGTTTGACTCGGTTTTAACTGGAAGGAGGATTTTATGTTTGTTTGTGTATAGAAAAAATGCTCCACAAGTAGGACTTGCTTGGCCAAGTTGAATTTAAATGATAGAAATATTTTCCTGTGATTTGTACTTCAGATGCTCTTAGAGCCTGCTTTTTCACAATTTACTTTGGCAGGTTAGATAATTTCCTCAGCTTTGAGGTCTTTAAAATTAAAAGACTTGCATTCTCTTTACCATGTGTGGGTGTGATCGAGATAAATTTCTCTTTTAAAGATAATAATCAGATACCCTAATATATGGCCTGTAGTCAGCACCTAAGACAGGAAAGCAAGGTTATTACAATTAGGTTATGATGCGTTTGGAAAGCCATGCAGATTTTAGGATAGGAAATGGTTAATATTATTTCCCCTCTGTGTGCATATAGCTTTACCTATGAAGGGAGGGGAAAAAACTGCAAGTGTTTCCGGGCATCCTTAGGATGAATTAAACCTTGTGGATGGCCTTCAGAAAACTGTCTGCAACTGACTCATGGCCTTGTCACCGCCCCTCTTTGATTCCGGAGGGATTAGAGAGTAGCGTGAGGCCTCCCTTGTTTCTTTATTTTGAATTGTAGCAAGAGAACTTTAAATGCAATTCCTCGTTGGTTTGAGATGAATGCAAATGTGGTGTGTGAAGTCTCAGTTCCTCTGCTCTCTTGCACCCAGCAGGTACTTCCTGTGGTGCAGCCCCGATGGTTGAGAGTTACAGACCTTCTGAAAATAGCTTGTTAGTCCCAGCTCGCCTTTATCTTAATTTATTTCGTGCCCTGTGAATCCTTGGTGTGCGAATCCTAATGATCTGTCTTGATTGGTCTTTTCTTGCTTTTCAGGAGCTTTCACTTAACTGTTGAATCTTCGGGAAATGCTGCAAGTATCATAAGTGGAAAAAATACTGAAGTGATGGTGGTGATTATTCGATCTGAGGCAAATATCACTACACGGACGTGAAATTTTAAAATAGTTAGCGTCTGTGGGAGATGTTGCCTCGAGGGGGTTGTTGAAAAACTAAATAGGTTGTTGTCCTCACTAAAATACGAGGCTGTCAAAATTAAAAGTGTTGTGAGAAGGCTTTTGGTATACTTTTTTCTTTTGAAAAAAGATTAATTCTCCAGGGCCTTATCTGAAATCTGTACAAGGACATTTGCTTTATGAAGTTAATTTCACAGATTCTGTGTGCATAGTGTAACTCAGGACTGCAGTAAAATACTATGCATAAGTAGTTGTTTCTCCAGTACCTGGTAGATTAGTATAATTTTGGTGATAGAGCCAGAGGTGAAAAGTTACCAAGTTGGATAGAATTTTGCATTGCTATACTTTCTTGCTGTCTCCAAATCATTTACATGCTCCTCTTTTGTTTTGAAATAAATAATGCATGATTGGGGAACACAGGGTACCTGGTTGTAACAGCAGGCTTTATTTTAGTGGGCTTTTTAAAAATGTGTGTGGGGGGGGAATTTACCTTAAATACTTGACCTCTTTTTTTTTTTTTTTCCCTTCAAACTATTAAGGCTTTTTTTCTTGCAGAGTAACTACCAATAACTGTTTAGCTGGCATGTAGAACACTGGGTTTTAGTTTTTTAAGGAGATTTTTGAGATTGAAATGAGTTGGGAAGGAACATGAACTTGTACCAAATTGCTGCTTAGTTCTAAACCAGAGGCACTGTCACCTGCCTTATGCTTAGTTTTGTCTAAGGAAGGACTGCAGTGCAGTCACTTAATTTCTCTGCTTCTCTTTATTTATCTATAACTCAAGGATAATGAATAATTCCTTCTTGTTTTTGCTGTATGTTACTGTACATGGGATAGCTATTGTAATTTCCAAAATAATGGAAACAGCAGGACTTTTAATTCCTCCAGTGGCTGAAGCACTGTAAATGTATTCCTTTTGTAATTAAGTTTAGAACAGGACAGTTCTTTCATAACTCCTGTCAGCCCTTATGATAGCTTTTTGAGAAGTTCAAAAAAGTTTCCATCTTATACTTCAGAACTGGAGAGGGAAAAATCTACGTTTGTGATGCTGTTTCTTAACTGTGTAACCTTGTTGTGGAGTTTTAAATTTATTATTAAGCAATACAATAACAACCCTCCTCCTTGTAAGAAAAAACATGTACTTTAGATGGCTCTAGAATTCCTTGAGGATCTACAATATTGTAGGACCTAAGAAAAGTAATGACTAAAAGCATTGCATTTTCTAAATGCTGTCTTGGCTAGAGGAGAGTGATATGTTGGTTTGCCACTTAAAGCGCTTTTTGTGCAACATGAAGTTGCTGATTTCTAAGCAAATCTGTGTTAAGAAAAATACAGAAAAATAAAAATATTTTTATAAAATACAAAAAAAAAAAAAAACGAAAAATATTTTGGATTGACTTTTGCTAGAGAGAATTAAGGAAATAACAACTTGTCCAGAACTTGGTTTGAAAATGACTAATCATATTTTCTGACAAGTATTCCTGCTGGCAGCCAGTGTTACCATCCAGAAAGGTATGTTCTAGGTCTGTCTCATATTTGAGGTAGAGCTCAAGTTTCCATAAATTTTGTGTATGGCAACATATTACTCCCCAAATATTGCTTTAATAGCAGTAGGGCCTTGATGAGCTCTAAAAATCTGTCATTTATTTAATTAAAACATAATTAAGTAGCATTTATAGTGATCTGTAACTTTTCCATGAGTTATGTTTATGACTGTAAATGAAGCAAAATAACAGTGTATTATTGTTTAAACAGCTGATGTTCTACTTATTATTTAAAAAAATGCTGCAAGTGGGCATGATGTTGTTTCTTAGGTCCTCATGATCTGCAGCTTCTCAAACTGATCTTTTAAAACTAAGTTCTGGAAGGCAGGTGGGAGGGAGACGAACTTCATGTGAGTCGCTTAAGTGTGTACAGCAGCTAATAAGCAACTGGTGATCGTTCAGTAGGAAAATCCTGTGTTGTTTTATGCAATTCTGAAATCCCAAAGCATAGTCTCCCCTACTTCTCCTTCCTTGTTTACAAAGGCAGATAGGGAAATAGTGAAACTCCCCCTGCCTCCCTTCCCCCATCTCCTCTGCAGTATGTTAAATTGTGTGTCTTGTTTGATCTTTGCTGTGGAAATGTAAATGCAGATTACTGTAAAACTGTGCTATCTTGGTGAAGTATGGTATCTATCTTGGAGTTGCCAAATATTGGTGAATTGCTCAAAACAGTAGACTGCATCTGTATTTAAGGTTTTCTAATGGCTCTCTTCTATTGCTCTGACCAGGCAGCTGAAACTGGCATAATAATACAATGTGTGCCTTACTACTTTGTTCGTCTTGAATGTAAGCAAGTACATTTTGTTCTCTTTTTGATTGGGTATTCAAAAAGACCAACCAAAACTGAAGATGTAAGAAGCGTATTACTTCTAGTGCGCTTTTTCAGCCAGTAGAAAATAAATGGTTGAGAAACCCTCCAAAACACATTTTTCCCCATCTGTATGTATGGATACTACACAGAATTAAGATACCATTATTACTTTTAGCAAAAGATGACAATTGACTTCTAAATAATTTTATTTAAATAACGATCACTTTACTGAGTCTCTGAAATAAAGACGAGATGTGAGCTGAATGCCATAGAGGTTGTATGACACTGCAAATAGTAGCAAAAATCTAACATTGTTTTGAACTGTGATTAGATTTCCTGATGGTAATAAGTGTGGTGTGAGTGTCATTGCTTAAGTTTTGGGGTGGACAACTTTTCTGTGTGTCTCTGTAGTGCACGAATTGGCAGTCAGACAGGTATAGTAAAATTGTGTGGGATACTAGTAATTAGTGTTCCGTGTGTCTCGTAGTTTGGTGGTCCTCAAATTAATACCTGCCTATGGTAGCATTTGCTGGGTGTATGAGTAACACTAAGCAAGACCTATGCAGGTGATTCAGAACTGTTCTGAAGATTGCATTTTGTCTCAGCTCTCAGAATTAAGTCACTGAGATCAGAAGATAAAGTCTTAATTATAGTATGGCTGTGAACACTGCTTTTCAGACCAGGTGGAGGTTTCTGCTACTTTTCCTGTCACACCAGATTGTCTCTTACAGCTTTTGAGGAAAGAAGAGCCCAAAATATTCTTGGTGGTGGTGTGGTGGTGCCAGTGTTTTAGGTTTCTCTGCCAAGCTTACTCGTCAGTATGATCAGGCATTGTCTTAGTCAGACTTGTAGAGTATTGATCATGTGGTAAAGACTTAGTTTATTTTAGTGTATCATCAGTACAGTACTCCTGTATTTAAAATAATAAATATTAAATTGTTAGAATTTCAGAACATTCTGGGTATTTTGCTCCAGTATTTGTCAGACTTTATATGAAGTTCATGGATCTTGCTATTAAGTTGTTGTTCACCTATAGAAGAAGAGTACCAGGTGCAACAGTGGGTAGATTTCAGGAAATCAGTGTACTGTTGTTGAATACAGAAACTTCAGAAACTATGATTTATGCTAGATACCAGTTACAGACTGCAGTTCATACTTAAAAACATGAAACTTGGCTACCTAATACTTTTTTTCCCACTCCTTTTGGTAGAATATGAAATTGTACTGTGGATAAAGTGAACTGTACCAGAACTTCCCTATACTTTGAGCGTTGTAATTGTATTACATTTTTCTCAAAGCTAATCTGAAACGTTAGCATATGATTTGTAAGCCAGAAGAAATAGGAATGTATGGTAACTCCCTTAATTGTCAGCTACAGGTTAATTCGCATTTACTGTTTAAGATAAATTTAACTTATGTATCCATTTGTGATGCAGCTGGAGTTTCTGCCATGTTAATTATCAATGGTAGACTAGTCCCTGTGTGTTAGGAGTAAATTAATTTACACCATGTATAAATAAAAGAAATGTTGACTCAAAACTTAGTCAGCTAAAAAAATAATAATCTTAAAAGCAAGCGTCACATAGCTGCTCTAAAACTGCAGTCGTTTTCATATCCCTTGCTTGATCTGTTTTAGGAATAGAAAAGATGTAAGTCAGAAAAATAAGCTGTACTAGGGAAAGGAAAAGTGACTGTCTAGCATACCATGTGATGTTCAGCATATACTTAGAGGTTCTTCTTTGACTTCTTTTTAGGTATCCCTTCTAAAAGTTAAAGCTGTATGTCAGCTCACTGATAGGAAATATTAGAACAGCTTCCCCTACTCTGATATAACAGAAACTAGATACTGACTACGGTGTGGGGAGCTCTCGCTATTCCTGCCTGAGGTTTGTGATGCCTCGACTGAGGCAGGTTTGGGCTCCCATTTGTAAACCAGCTGATGTATGTAAGTGCTCAGAAAGGGTTCTTTGTGGTTGTGTTCTAGTTGTGAGTTAAATGCAGTGTTAAATGTTAAAAGAAATAAGTATTTAATGTTTTCACCTGTGATACTCAACACACATGTTCCAGGTGTTAAAAATTGCATTAAACCACTGCTAAAAGTTTTCTTTGTGGTACTGTTGGCCTGCTGAAAATACTCCTGTCAGTTCTCTTCCCCTTTACACTTCAGTCTCATTTTCTGTACTTCCAGGTGTGCCTGTATTCTAGGACAGTAGGAAGTTTCCCAATACAGACTGTGTTCCATATAATAATGGGTTCTT
Organism: Pyrocephalus nanus; assembly: GCA_038380795.1. NCBI lineage: Eukaryota > Metazoa > Chordata > Aves > Passeriformes > Tyrannidae > Pyrocephalus > Pyrocephalus nanus. The sequence goes on along the minus strand of CM076265.1, from coordinate 39,700,979 downwards.
ATTGACCGTGTTTGTCTAATCCAGAATCATTCCTCATGTTGTTTTAATTTTGTGTACAGATTCCTTTTTATTTTGTTATTTTGTAGGAACCTCCAGAAGTTAAGTCTTTTTGGGGATATAAGCATTCTGCAGCAACATGGAAGTATATCAAATACATACCTTGGAAAGGTTGACCCTGATGGCAAGAAGATTAAGCAGTAAGTTATATTTTTAAATTATCAAACACAGTAAAATAATAAAAATAGGTAATAGAACACAGATTTTCATTCCTGAAATACGTGACTGAGAGAGCTTTAAGTTTTTTTAACAGGATGAGAATCTAAATTCTTGTTTCTGCTATTTGCTTGAAGTAGTCTGGTTTTGTGGCTGTTCTGTTTTTTTTTTTCTCCCTCCTCAGCAGGGTGAGAATCCTTTCTTTCCTCTTTTCATTGTGCTCTAGAAATAATATTATGTTAATGGCACAAAGGCAGAGGAGGGGTGAGGAGTTGTTACCAGCACCTCTACTATTGCTGTATATGGAAAAAAAAGTTAGAAAAGCAATTTGTTGTGTTGCACAAGAGTTGAAAATACATTTGTGTTTATGTGTTCTCTTTCAAGTTTACTTGCTACAACTGATTTCTAGTTGTATCTCAAAACTAGGTTATGTATTTGCACAATTCCTGAAAGATCACAGCTAAACAATGTGCTTGTTTAGTTCAGAGGTGTATTTTAGCTTGCCATAATTAAGTTATGGTGCAGTCCTTAAATGCTTATAATCAGAATAGTTATTTTTTCTTCTTTGGAAAAGGTTAAATACAGTGCAAAAAGCTACTGACTTCTGGAATAAATTACCACAAAGGGAGTGATGCTAACTTAACTATTTTAGCAGTTCTGCTAAAACTTCCTATAAAATGAAACCTGAATACCGTCATTTTAATTTGTGTCAGTTTAAACATCTTTCTACCAGTAACTTGGGAGTAGAGTAAGTACAGCCAGTCTAGATCTTTACTAATTTTTGTTTTGAGTGATTTTTAGAACTAGTATAGGTATATTATCGGATCAGTGTATGTATTTATGTGAATACAACCATCAAGTGTTTGGTCCTGACCTAAATTTGCAAACCAGTGCAAATACAGCTGTGAGTCACATACTATGTCTTTGTTATCTGTTACATTTAGAATGCAGAACTCAGAGCAATTTGCAGTTCTGTCTAATGTAGGTACTGCAGTGCTGCGTGCAGGTAAAAGGCTGATTCAGTAAAAGCTCCTTTATTTCATATCCTTTGTGAAAATGTAAATATATAACCAAATCTTTGCCAAGGGGCTTGAAAAGAGCCATCTAAGCAGATGTTTACTCAGCTGAGTGCATGGTTAAATGTTTCTTCAAATTAGTCTGCATGTTTTGGGAGCCATAAACCCTTCAAAACTCATTATCTAACTTGATGTTAGTCTTTTAGTTGAATATTGAACTTTGCACGTTTTGGAAAGAGCAAATAAATGCTACTTGTTTTTTGGTTGGTTTGTTTTTGTGTTTGTTTTTGGTTGGTGTTTTTTTTGTGTTTTTTTTGTTTGTTTCTAAAATAAAACAATATACTTGGGACCTGCTAGTTCTTGTCTACATTAAAGATGGCAGTGTTTTATTCAGTTGTCTGAAGTTTAGCAGCAGATTTACTTCTGAAAGTAAATCTTCATGGCTTCTTTGCACTTGGGTTTTGCACTAGTTAAGTTGAAAAACGTGGATGCTGATAACTAACAGTGAAAGATATGAGCAACCTTTGAAGACGGTTCTGTTGGTAGCTGAGGACTTTTGGAATCTGTATGGTAATAAACTTTACTAGCTGTTTCAGGAACTCCCTGAAATTAAAGCAATAAGGGAAGAAAATGTGAAGTTTCCTTAAATCTTTTGCATTGACCTGGATGTAACAGACTGGGTGAAATCTCAGCTATGACAGAACCAGTAGGATGCTTCCCCAGTTTAAGACTAAGTGTAGTCCTCAGGCAGAGGAGGCTTTGGATTGTGTTTTCAAAAATACTTTTGTGGTGATCAGTATGAGTTTGTAATGCTTGTTCTTTTCCTGTAGAGCATGTGTGTCCTGGTTACTTTCTAAAATTCTCTTTGTAACTCTGTTCCTTAGTGTTAGGAAACTCAGTGTAAACAATACATTTGTCTTGAGTTGAACAAAGGGTAGTTGTTTAAAATTTTGGCTTTCTGAAATCTGTTTCTCATGATTGATCTGTGTGGTTCAGGTAGTTTGGTTTCCAAAAGAACCAGTTTAGTCTCTGTTAAAAAAACAAAACAAAACAAAAAAACCCCAAACATTTTGCTTGCTGATGGCTTCCATATGGACCTTGCTAGTTTGTTTGCTTCCTGTCCAGGGCCATGGATGTGTTTCAGTCCTGGTTAGGACTGGTTTGGGGGCTTTAACAGTAACTCAGCCTTTCTAGTGAGGCTTTAGTCTCTCCTCTGGACGAAAGCACTATTTGAGGCATTAATAGTGAAGGTAAACTATTTTGAGTTTTTTATTTTTTAAAGAGTTTGCTTCAGTTTAGTAATTTGTAGGTTTCATGTTGATAGTGAAAATCCACAATTGCTGCTTACAAGGAGCAAAGGGGGACTGATTAAGCTTGTTGAGATGTCAGTAGGTTATATTGGTTTTTTGCCTGTGCTGAGTTCTGCTTGTATTTTCTGTTATATGCTCAAACTTTAGTTTTATAAGTGAGCTTTGAGATAATTGTGTGTAAGTTAGGATAAATGTTGTACTGCATCACAGGCAATTGAAGTTAATATGAAAATAAAGTAGGTGTTAATTTCCAAGAATTCACATAATGCATCTAAATTTCTAGAACACGGTTCAGACTATTCTAGCAAACTCCGGTTAGATGCAATCTGTTTATGAAAAATTGAATGTGTGCTTAAGAATTTGCAGGGGAGAGGGAAAAAAACCTGCTAGGGAGTTAAAAAAATTATTTGAAATACGTTAAAATGAATGACCTTATATAGTGCTTTCTGTCTGGCCTTGTATGAAGCAAATATTAAAAACAATCCAGAAATGATTGCTGTTAAATAATCTCTGCTGACATGTTTGATCTCTTTTTATTAACTTTCTCCAATTTTTAGGTAATTTTTCTTAGGACCTACAGGTCATTAGACTAGCAGCACAAATCTAAATACTTGTATAAATACTTCTGTGCTTGCATTAAAAAGTTGATGGGTCGATTGCATTAAATCAGAATCTCTCTTTTAAAAAGTTTAGTGCAGTTCCCACTGGGGAGAGAACCCACCCTACAGCTGCTGAGTTCTGTATCATGTTCCTTTTTATTAAATTGTGCAAGTACTAGAACAGTATTCTTCTAAGCTCAGATGTTTGAAGTTGTACGAGAACCACAATTTAACAGATTTTTAGTGCTGCGAGGCACGTAGATGGTAGTATTCTACGGAGCAACTCAAAATTGATTTATCTTTAGTAATTCTGTAAAATATTACAAGCACGCTATTAAGATTGACTACCTGGGCTATTGCAAAATAAATCCTACCACTGCTGCAGCCATTATAGAACCTGTTGTAGATGTGTATGGTGAGGGGGTAGGGAAGGGCATGTGGAAGAAATCTGAGAGGTTGCTGTGGTGGAATCTTTGTCTTTGGGGGACTGTGAGAAAATCTGCCTTCTAATATAAGCATTGACAAGAACAATTATGAAACAATCATTGCCAAGATCAAACAATGCTCATGTGAACTGTAAAAGAATTTAGGAGTAACACAGAAAAAGTACACTGTCTGTGAGTCTCACCTTTTGCTTAAAACTGTGTTTAATTTGTGTCACAGTTGCCAATCCTCAATTTGAAATAAATGTTTGGAGAAACCTGGAAGAATGGAAGTCTTTTGACCTGATGACTATACTAGGCAAAACCTTGGGAACTGAGATGTTCAGTGGATAAATACAGTAACCACACTTCTGCTTAGGAGAAGTCAGACCTTACAAACTCAGTACCTTCATAGGAGAAGGAAGAACGCATGTGAAGGCAAGGGAGGGCATGAAAAGGTCTAAAGAAGAGCAACCAGGCTGGTGAAGGGACTCAAACACAAGTCCTATGAGGAGAGGCTGAGGGAGCTGGGATTGTTTAGCCTGGAGAAGAGGAGGCTCAGAGGAGACCTCATCACTCTCTACAACTACCTGAGAGGAGGTTGTAGCCAATTGTGGGGATTGGTCTCTTCTCCCAGGCAGCTGTCGGTAAGACAAGAGGGCTTGGTCTTAAGCTCTGCCAAGGGAGGTTTAGGTTGGATATTAGGAAGAAATTTTTTACAGAGAGTGTAATCAGACATCGGAATGGGCTGCCCAGGGAAGTGGTAGATTCTCTGTCCCTGGAGTTTTTTAAGATGAGACTGGATGTGGCACTGAGTGCCATGATCTAGTAACTACGGTGGTGTTGGATCAAGGGTTGGACTTGATCTCAGAGGTCCTTTCCAACCCGGCTGATTCTATGATTCAATTAATAAAGATTTGCAGAGGGAGAGGATGAATGAGGACTAATCTTTGACTTTCTTAAAACAGAAGGAGTATGGGACATCAAAGGCAGTAGATGATAGGTTTAGAGCAAGAAAGAAGAGGGGGGAATCACACTGCAAAGTTCTTTATTATTGGATGTTACAGTTGCTAAACGCTTACTCAGCTAAGGGAAGAACATGGATAAATTTGTAGAATTGAAGTCCCTGAGAGCTGCAAAATGTATAAAGCTGCCTCTGACTCAGGAGATCTGAATTACAAAGCTTTGGAAACTAGAGAGATATTTGAGAAATATCCCTGTGTGCTTTCCCTGTTCTGTCATCTTAAGGTGTTAGTATTTCTCTACTGTCGGTTGGGACACTGGGCTAAACTTTTGATTTTGTCTGGACATTATCTTCATTAAATTTTTGTCTTTGAGAATAACAACTTTATAATGTTGTTTTGCTCAGATGTATCAAGTATACAGATATTGATAGCAATAAAGGAAAAAGTGTTCTGTGCAAAACCATTATCTGATTTGAGGCACAAAGATTTCTGCTAATTTTGTACTGGAGGTGTTTGTATCTTATTTCTGAATGTTTCATGGAACTATCATAGCCTGGCTCAACCACTTCCCTTTAATGCTGATCTTTCCTTCTGGCTTACTAGGGTTTGAGATCAAATGTTTATCTGCACACGTGTCCTAATATGCTAAAAGAACACTTGTCATTTGGGCAGGAAGACTCTTTTGAGCCTTAGCAGCTGTGGGATGAAGACTGGAAAAATAATTATATGGAGAAAGTTTATGGAGTTTGACTGTATTATTTTCATTTAATATTAAAAATTTAAAATACTTTTGTTGCCTTTTTGAATGAATATCCCACATAAAGAACATCACTGAAAGAAAAGGGGGAGGTAGGAGAGGTGGGGTGCATCTGAGTAAGTGCATAATGATCACTGGCACTGATAATTTGAGATTGAAATGCTACTGGGTTCGAGTTGTTTTGGTAAGACTTTAACCTGTTGGCACTTGAAAATCCAGTTAGCTGCACATTTGGAATTATTTAAGGAATATTCTTACATGTTTGTTCTTTACCATTTAATGAGCAAAGTCAAGCAAGTAGTTTCAGATCATTCTAACTTATGCTCAAAGTCAAGTTTCTGCCACCTTTCATTGAAAATTGCTCTTTTTTTGATATTGAATTTGCAGTTCTAGAGAGGTTAGCAAATAAAAAGTAGTTTTTAAAAACAAGAGCTGTGTTCTAAAAGCATTACAGGGTTTCTTATTTGCATAATCTTAAATGTATGTGGGAGGGTGTTAAATACATGCTGGAAAATACATGAAGTGAAGGTTCATGGTGTGCCACTGTTTTTGAAAGACAAAGTACAAATTTTTTTCAAGATAGTTAACAATTTTAACCTCTTAAATGCAATGAAGGTTAAATTACTGTGGGAGGTCTGCTGTCAGGTTATAACATTTGTAGTTCAGAAGAACCATAATAATAGGACCTTTCTGCAGAATAAGGCTGTAAATAAAAGAATAATAACTCTTGAATAAAAAAAATTTTGAATGATATGCAGTTGGCAAGTCTAAACCATGTTTAATAGGATCATTGTTTGTTTTGTTTACTTGCAGAATCCAACAGCTGTTTGAAGAGATATTAGGCAATAGCAGGCAATTGAAATGGCTGTCTTGTGGGTTAATGCTGCAAATAGTAACTCCCACATCACTGTCCTCCTTATCAAACCCCATAGCCAACACCATGGAACATCTGAGCTTGTTGGACAACCACATCCCTGGTAATACCACTCTTATCACCGCGGTTGAATTGGAGCGCTTTGTGAATCTGCGTTCGCTCGCTTTGGATTTCTGTGATTTTACAGCTGAAATGGCAAGAGTCCTGGCTGACAGCAACCATGTGCCTTTGCATCGACTGTCTCTCCTGGTCCACAGTGTTTCCATAATGCACAAGTCATTGGACAATATGCCAAAAGATGAGAATTGGCAGGCGCTGACTCGCAACAGCACTAATCTTCGGGTCTATATAATGGCTTTTGATGTCAAGAGTGATGATATGTTAAGGATTCTTAAGCCCAGTATCCCCCTAGAGAGGATTCACTTTGATAGCTATGTCACTTGTGTTTCAGGGGCTGTTGTTGACCTCATATCCAGGCAGTATGACAAGTTCCTCACTCATTTTATACTAATGAATGATGTGGTAGATATGTCTGCCTTCCCAGATCTTAGTGACAACCGGAATGAAGATCCACTTGTCTTATTAGCCTGGAGGTGCACAAGACTGTCTCTCCTAGCTGTTCATGGTAGGTAATGCCTTGCACAGGTATAGGATGTGACTTTTTAAGTGCTTACAACACTTCAGCCTTTCTAATTATAGTGTGTTTTTAGTGCAAGGGTGTTCCAAAGTCTACTGCACAGTTGCTATACATGCTGTTGTTGAAGGTGTTAAATATTTGAGTTTTAAACATAGTTGTGGCTTTCTAACTTGTGTTGAGAAGTCACATAGGATTTTATTAGACTTCTCACAGAAATGAGGATAACTAAGAACTTAGTTCCAGGAGGCTTATCCTAGAAGTGGTCTGCACTGTGCAAGTTCCGCTAAGTGACTGGTTATGTGAACTGAACACTGAAAACATTTGCTGTTTTACTATGAGCTCATATGCTGGCAGGATTAGATGATTTTGCTTCTTGTTGATAAATAACATGGTTTAAGTGCTCCAAAGCTGAGGGGAAGAAGTTTCTTACCAGTTTGGTAAGACTTTACCAGCAGATGAAGGCTAAAAAAATATAATGTGGAGGAAGTTGCCTCACTGAGTACACTGGTTTCACCAGGAATACCAGAGCTAAGTTTAGCCCACCTATTTATTTGCCATATAATTGCAAATAAATTTTAAAAAGTATGTACTTGTTTTTAGCTCTGTCATCAATACAGCACTTGCTAGAAGTTACAAGCGGTTTGGCAAATTTTAGGCACCTGAAACTGAAATAATGCAGAATAATGCTCTTTGTGCTGGAATCAGCTTACCAAGACAAAGTTTGCTGATGCATGAAGGAGTTGAGTGATGACTGTTACTGTGTTGCATAAGAATGAATTTGTTTCTTCAGACTTTGGGGAATTAATCTCCAGTCATTCAGCACAAACAGGAGAGACCTTCAGCAGAGGGAGATGTAGATTCATACTTCCATTGTTTGAAGTCAGAAGGTCCTGCTGTATTTGCTCTTTTTTTTGGTCTTCTACTGAAAAATCATTGCAGGGGTGGGGGAGCGAGGAATGATGATAAATTCAGCTCTCTCTCCTTTATAGTTTCCAGGAGTGACAGATTTGGATACTGGTACACAACCACATCACTCTAGATGTGGATTTTAATAGTTTCTTTTAACATTTGGATACAAGTTTGAGGACCTTTTAAAAAAAAAAAATTGTTACCTTAAATTACCCTCCTGCTGTGGGGAAGTCCTCTAATATATTATCTAACTTAAAAGCTTTTAAAACATATAAGCATAAGCTAGTGTAAATACCATTTGATATCAGCATATGTCTATTCAGTAGAAGGTATTAGTCTGTGCAGAGCATTGGGAAAGCAAACGTCTTTTGATGGTTCTGACTAGCAAATGGTTGTTGCTACATCTTTCTTTGGAGAGGTGCTGTGTCTGCCAGGGGGAGAGAAGGGCCAAATATCACCTTGCTGTTATGTTTGGATTCAGCTTCTTTACCCTTCTTTTCCCCCCTCCTTGCAGCAGAAGCTAGCTGAGCTGCTAATAAATGCCTCCTGGTCCTTTGTAAGCTGTGAATATGACTTCTCTAGTACTAGAGTATGAGCATCTTTCTTTGAGAAAGGAGGCACAGGAGGAACGCTACTAGGAAGAAATATGTGAAATGCTGTGGTGCCTCAGTACAGCATCTTAGCCTCATGCTTGGATTTTCTGAGGTTTACTGTATAATGTTTTCTGGCTCACTTGTCATATTACACTGTCAAGCTTCCTTCAGGAAAAGATGATGGTTTTGTTCAAGGTGCCATAATTCACTTTTAAGTGCTCAGGTTTCTTCTCTTGTCTCCTGAAGTGGTTATTCTTCAGTTTCCAAATTTCTCAGACTTTTTGTGTGTATGTGTTCCCTCTTTTGGTATTAGTTTGCTTTTGAAAAAGCTTTGATTTACATCTCGTTTTGGCTGTCACTGACCAAAAGAGGAAGGGAAAACATATGCTTGAGGACACTTCTTTTCTTGGGTGCCTCGAGATTTTCTTGAGGTGGAAAGTCAATATGATTTCCCACAAAAGTGTCCCTTTATTCTTGCACTTTTTTTCAAGGATTTTGTTGTTAAGTTCCTTTATGATCAAGGTAACTGGAAGGTGGTGTGATCTTAACGTCCTGATAGGAGAGTGTCATCACAGAGGGGGGAGTTTTCCATTGAGTTTAATGTCCCTATTAGGGAAGGGACATGAAGTTGTTAACAGGCAACTTAATTTAATCTGGACACTTGTGTTGGAGGTGAAGTATCAAGCATATGAAAATTGTGGGAATTCATGCATTCCTAGGAATGCAGGAATAACCCATAATAGATGTGTGCCGGCTTCTTTGTTGAAAACATACCCTAAGCAGCATAGTTAAAGAATGAAGAAAACTAATGAAGTAATAAAGGAGAAATTTTCATTCTGTTTTCTTTTACTTTTCTCTGTTGTGTCTCTGTAACTCTCTGTCTTATTTTGATACATTTTGATGTAGAGCACATTAGCTGCATTGTTGGAAGACCAAGCCACAGTTAGCTTTTACTTCTCAGCAGCTTAGCTTTCCCAGTTCAAATACTGTGCAGACTGCAGCTTTACTTGGAATCTAAGTGGGCTTCTCACCAAGAGACTTAGCACCTGCAAGAATGATGATAGAGGCAGAAATGAGCCTTTCCTTTTGCAGTAGAAGGACTGATTTGGCAGAGCTCCCCAAAAGGGAAGTTCCCAGACTGACTGACTGTTGTTCGCATCTGAATAAGGAGGAGCTCAGCATTTGCCTTAGCCAGGGCACAGAAAGCTAATAGGTAACTGGGGTTTAGGAGTTTTTAGAGGGATGCCAAATTGTAAGGTGAAGAGAGTAAAGCTTTGTAATTATGTTTAATCTCAGACAGAAAAACAAGATATATGTAGATTATTTATATTTATATATATATATATATATAAACTTCAGGTTTTTTTCTACCATAAACAGAGTTTTAAAGCAGTCCTTTTATGCATTCACTTAAAATAATTGATTGCTCCCTGTTTTTCATTCTGTTTATACTATAAAGTAGATCACAGGAGGTTTGAAATTGTATATATAATTTGAAGTAGTCCAATGTTCTGCAAGTGGTGGAAAAAAACAGATCTAGAAAAGCTTGGTCAAACTATCTGAAATATTTTTATACTTTCTTATTCCAAGTATACTTTCTTATTCCAAGTTTTTTTTGCAACAAAAAAGCCCCCACCGTGCCCTAGGGGGATTCTGCCAGATGGAAGATGACAAAATAGATTGAGAAGGATGTTGAGATGGTCAGGTATTAAGTTCTACAGTAAGAAAACACCTTGTAGCAAAATGACAAAGTGACTTTTTGTTTTTCTTTCACCCTAGGTTACACTGTTTGGGCTCATAATCTTATAGCAATCGCTCGTCTTCGTGGCTCTGACCTGAAAGTACTGGAAGTCACAGAAGAAAGCATCGATTTTGACCAAGGAGAACTGGCTGATCAGGATGTGGATCCAGTACACAATTTCATTGAGCAAGTATCTCTCGGATTGGGTCGGCCTTGGCACGCCGTCATGGACATTGAGCTGCTCAGTGTCTTCACTGAGCCAACCCGTCACTTTTACAGAGAGATGCAGAGCTTCAGTGAAGGCATTTAGCTCCTTATTTACAATTCCTGTGGTTACATATGCAAGTAGGGTCCTATTATGTTTTTTTGGTAGTGTGAATTAACCCCTTTTGTGCTGTGTTTAATCAGTATTAGCTATATAGAATTATATATGTGTATTCTACTTCTTGATCAAAGAACGTAGTCGGGTATTGGTTTAGAAGCTGAAAGTGGCAGTGTTTAGGGTTTTCACGGTTAATGGACTTGTCTACCAAACCTTAAGAGATACAGCCAAAGGCTGTCTGAGGTTGCCGGCTAACTTTACTTTACTTGAGTAACTGCATTTTGAATTATTTTGCTATTGGAGTCCTGTGCTCGGGAGCCAACTGTTTTTAATACCCATATTCATAGTCCAGTGGATTTCTATGCTGTCATTGTGTGCTTAATCCAGTAGCATGCTACTTAATAGGCTTAAAGGACGAGAAGTCTCTCCAGGGCTGTTCACTCTAAGGCTCTTACCTTGCTTTATTTCACGTGCGGATTCTGAAGCATGACTTAACTCCATTCTCGGCTTTCCTTAGCTGTTAAGCGGCGGTGTGAAACACTAGCGTTCAGGTACCTGCACTTACAGATTCACTCCATAAGCTGTAGTCTTTTGGATTCTTTGCAAACTCCTCCTTGTTTCTTCTCATGTTCTGTCATCTTCCTTAAAAGTTAGCTTTGGGCCAAAGTTTAAAAGGAAAAAGCAAGAATGTGCACTCCGATGAGGTAAACACATAACAGTGAAGACTTCAATACAAAGGTCTACACCTGCAAACAAACATTAGTCGTGAAATCCCTAACAACCAAGTCACTGGATTTTCTCTGTCAGCGCCTGTGTCAGCTGCCAAAGAATAGATTAAAAACGAAGAAGTGCCCACATGCTGGCAGGGGCAGGCCAACTTTTTGGCCAGCCAGATACTGCTAGATTGTAATATATAAGGTCGAATTTCGACCTGTGGTACACAGCTGTGCTGTGGCTCAGTCAGCAACCTCAGAACTCTTAACAAACATGCACCTGTTTCACTGTGAATAGTGAATGTAAAGGAAGGAAAGGAAATAAATACAAAGCTTGTTCTATCACAGGTATGAGCTGCTATGATGCATGAAGAACATTCCATGAAGTATGTTTTAAAATCTTGTTATATCTGAGAGGCTTTAGAAGCCGATTTAACTGTTTCAGGGCAACCGCGGTACAGACGTGGTCTCTGTGAGACTTCCACCTGACCCCAGTTTTAAGTGGTACGAATGTTGTGCATTTAATGTTTAAAGGACAGTCTGCAATAATAAAGTAAGTGGCCAACGTGGGTGCCCAGCAGTGCTGAGACCTGGCTGCTATATTGTAAGCTTTGGAAAACACAATTTATGCAACAGATGTCCAGATATGATTCTATTTATGGAAAAAGTTTATATGTGTTTTACAAATGGTTTTACCATCTTATATTAAAATGACCTTTTGACAGGTGTGCGCTGTTTTGTCTCCAGTGAGCACATACCATGCGGATTTTATATGTACATCAGTAGAGTGAATCCACTGGCACAGTGTGTGTATATGCCAGATGTGGTGAGATTTTATCTTATAAATGTGATCAGATAAAAAAAAAACTCCTGACAGAAAATGTAAGGAAACCAGCTGAATGTTTGAATTGATGACTGATGTTGTATGGTTTATGTTAAATGTTATATTCTTTTAATCAATGAATAAAGCATTAAAAATTGATCGCTGTATAAAATACTTTATTGTTGTCAGCATGAAGATTTTTAGAATTAAAACGCAACATCATTCATAAGCTGTGTGTAACTGATAGCTCCCATTGTGTTTAGGTCAGCAGAAGAATTTAAAATAAGTCATGCAGTAATTTTTTTTTAAATTTGGCTGAATTTTGTCAACAATTTTTGGGGTGGTGGAGGAAGAGGAAGGATGCTTTGCTAAAGATTGGACCAGTTAGCACAAACAGTATATCATTATATGACCTATTAGACTGATACAGTAAACTGTGGATTGTAGAATATAGAAGACTATTTTTGGGAAATTACTGCATCCATTGCAATTGCTTAAATCAAAATCTAATGTGCTCAAGACAAATGTGTAGTACTTCTTTGGTGTCCCACTATTAAATAGATTATGAATACCTGCAATGCTTCAGTTTGACGTTTTATCCGTACTCAGAGTACGCAGCTGTGCATCCTGAATGAAAACTGCAGATGTCTGGTCAGCTGTTGAAGAGCTGCTGTGCCCTGCAGTGGCTGACTGTGCTGTGAGACTTGTCAGAGTGGCTGTTCCATGTGTGCGTGCCAAGCACGGACTTCATTCGAGCTCCTGAACTTCATCTTATGATAGTCCAAACTGCCAGCAAGGGTGAGAGTTACACTGCTTGTAGTTCAAGCAGTCTCCCAGATCTTCCAGATTTGGTAAGCACAGTCCTTTACCAACATTCTGAAGACATGCTGTGGGTAATAAAGATAAGGCGAATACAGCTTTACATATTTTAGTAAAGTGAAAGAAAGGGACTTGGTCTCAGTGTCTTTCAGGGCTCAGCCTCAGGAGTGAGGTTTATGTAGCAGTTAAATTTGGTAGTGATTGCTCAGCAGCATCTGAACCTGAAGTTTGGTTGTAAAGGGTTCAAGATCTCTGGCTTTTTCTGTGCAGCTTCCTGAAGCAAATGGAGCAAATGCTGCATCCTCTGGTTTAAGCAGAGATGCAGGATGGTGATTTTTTTCTCTGTAAGCTACTGCATTTTATGGGTAACTGCCTTTCTAACCAGAGTTGGAAGTAATCCATTTGCCTTTCCATTATAAAACCAAGGTTTTTTCTCCATTCAGTCTAACCTATTTTATGCTTTGTTCTAATTAACTCAATCTTGAAAGATAAGACGAACAGAAGCAGCTCACCTTACTATGGTAGAACTGTGCAGCCCTTTCACTTACTGCAGTTACAGCCAGAATGTTTAATATCAGCTGCTATCAATGGGTGTCCGTTTTTAGGGCTCCAGCTCTGATTTTTTTTTTCATGCAGTCTGAAGTCTGCTCACTGGTTTTGGGCTTGTGTTCCAGGGAAGAAGTCAATGTTCTTAAATTGACAGGTGTAGGGAGTCCAGTAAGGCAGGAGTGTGTGGTGAAAGCCACACCTTGAGCAGTGGTTGGAGAAAGGCACCTTAAATTGTTCTCGTTTGTTGTCTGCCTGTGTTTTCAGCAGTAGTCTTTATTAGTGATACCAGGATGAAGGGTTTCAAGATGAAGTAGTCTGAAATCAAGGGTTAAGAAACTAAGATGTTCCTAATGTGGAAAGTGCATTTGCATTTGGACTGGGACTTTACAACCTGTGAAATTACTTTGAGCTTGCATAATTCCAAATGGGATTTTACTTCTGTTGTTTTTTTCCTGAAGAGATGGCACTGTCAGGTTAGTCTTCTGCATTCTAGATTTAGCTGCAGGAACTTGGAACACAAGCCCTCATCTAAAACTGGGTTGCTTTTTCTTTTGAGGGTAGGGGGGAAAGGGACTTCCCCACAATCACTTCTGTGTGACCGTTCTCTCTTAAACATACCTAAATACTCCTTACGGGATACCACCTACCTGCTTCCTAGTGCATAAACCTGAGCTTGCTGCCAAATTTGCAAATAAAATTTTGGGCTATTACTGGAGGGGGGAAAAAGTGAAATTACGCCGTTCTCTCTGCAGGATGATCTAATCCATGCTTGTCCTGCATTATCTTAGTTCAGCTATCTTTTGTTTTGCCTGCAGCTTCCAGTACCATTGTGGGCAGGGTAAATGGTTTTGGTGGAAGAAGAATTGTTTTTTCAGAGTTAACTTGGTTACAAGCTAGAACAAATATATAACCCATACAGAGAAAATACTCTATTTTCTCAGAAAAACTCCCAAAGAGTTTTTGCAACCCTTCAGGTGAGTTGGGAAAACAAAAGAAGGGTTTATAGTAGTGTTGTCAGCACAGGACTGTGCTATCCACTGGTTCTCTGAGCAGGGGTAAGGCTGTAGTTGCCAGTTCTGGTTGTTGCTAGGGCTGATGATAAGGGTAGAACCCAGTAATTCCCTTTAGAATCCTGGTGAAGTCTTTCAGGCAAATTTAGAGCAACAACTAATTGGCTAAAAATGATGCAATAGTCAAAAGGAGTTAATTTGACATGGATGATGCTTTAAAATATCTGTTGTCAGAACTTGTCATTGTACAAAGGCTGCAGCCTTTGAGGGCTAAACTAGAAGGAGAAAAGAGAATAAACTGCAGGAATGAGCCATGGAAGAGTTCTGCAGCTGAAAGCAGCAAAGGTGGGAATAATGGTAAGAGCAGGAGTACTGAGCTGCAAAAGAAAAAGCTCCCTCAGCAGACTCAACCGAAGCAATTACAAGAAAAGTAGGCTGGAGGTTTTTTGGTAACTTCTAATTATGGGGTGTGGTGGCTGCATTTGTATTAAAAGGCTGAAACCGTGTGTTGTGTGTGTGCATGCAAAGAATGGGGACTGGTGGTTGAACTGCTGCTGAGGGGGGGGATCTTGCTAAAAACAGTTTGCTTCTTTATTTATCTTAAAGGGTATTTAGCAAATGATTGCATTGAGTCCTTATGTGGTTTTCAAGTCAAAGCCAAGCTGTCAGAACAGCCAGCACAGCTTCTACCAGAACTCTTTAGATTGTACAGTTGTCAGTAAAAACAGAGCTCGGCTCTGTCTGGAACCTGGACAGCCTGTGCCCTGGGCTGCAGCTACGTGCACTGTGCCTCTTGTGACAACCATTTCTGCAAGGGAAGCACCAAATGGGAACCTCACAGGAAGGGGTGAGTGAGATAACACACCAAATGCTTTTAAAGGCACACACTTACTAATGCTGCAGTTTGCCGCTTCCTTCTTGTACTTTTTAATTCTGCTTTTGTCCTGCCCAGCTTCCCAAACACTGGTGTTAAAATCTGAAGCCTAATAAACCAAATTCATGTTGAGACAGTAAAAAAAAAGAAAAACAGCTCTAACTTAATTTGCTGCAGACATACATCTTCAAAGGCCAGGGTCAGGGGGTGCTGGAGCATCTCATAGCTATGACTCCTTCCTCCCAGGTCATAAAAACCTCTTGTACACATCTTCAATAAAACACTACCCCACTCCAGCTTTTGAGGAGTGATGGGAGAGTTGCTCAGCATTTCCACTTCCCCGTCCCTTCCAGTGTCATGGTAGGACAACTGCTACTTTGTAAGGCTCTGACAGCTGAAAGATCACCTGTGAGGTCATTAACAGGGACTGCAGTGGAGCACGATGCTGATTCCTCTTCCCCTACTTCTGTTATATTACATTACCAATGACATTGCTTTAATTTTCTGTAGATTTTTATTAACAGTTTCCATTTGTTTTCACATCCTAGTCATAAAGCAGCAAGCACCACTTTTGGCATGCAGAGAGATTCCCTGTACAGGTCAACAAGGACAAAGCAGCTGACTTTTACAATACAGTTCACATGATTTAATTTTATACACCTCTGAAGAGCTTACTCAAGTTAGAAATACTTAATTTAAAATTACTATTGTACAGTGGAAATCACTTATTCACAATATTCATAGTTATTTCATTCTTTATTTACAATGTACTATCCTGAGAATTTTCTCTATTAAGCTTCAATTTGAGCAAAGTAGTTTATATATACCTAAGTAACAATAGTTACTTAACATAAGGAAAATACCATTAGGAGAGCACAGAAAGGGTTTAGCACATTCCCCAAATGGCCATCAAGTCTCCTGCTGTGGTTCTGGTTGGTCTACAGCTGATGGATTTGACTGAGGTGGTTCAACTCTATTTTCAGGAGGAGGTGGTGGAGGCAGAAATCCAGGTCGTTGAGGTGGATAGTGAGGATAAGGTCTCATTGGAAATGGATTTCTTACTGTGAAAGAATCAGAGTACTCCAGTTATTATTAATCACAACAGTAAACACAGCTGCTCCTCTCGCCCCACATCTTACTGCTCAGCTAGGCCTACCTAGATAGAAGTCGTGTTACGCTCTGAAGAGACAGCGGTGCCAGGAAGGAGGAAGCAAAACAATCACTTTTCTCAGTAGTTACCCACAAGAGACTCACAGCAGCAGCCAGTCACTGCCTGCTAACCGGCTGCTGCTGCCAACATCCCCTTCAGTCTGTAGCAGCCCTTGCCTGCCACACCTTACAGGTGTTTTGGAAGATAAATGGCGTAGTTCTTCACAGACTGCTCAGGGAACAGCAGGAGGCAGAAGCAAACCCTGCCATCTGATACTTATGTCTTGCTCCACTAATGCAAACTCCAAGAAAAAACAGTTGTTTTTCCCTTCGCATGGACACTAGCACACCTCAGAGCCAGAGGACAAAACTTCAAGATTTATAGATGATTCAGCTTCTTAAGAAGAAAAGGATTAAGGTAACCAGCTACTTCTTTTCCTACACCAAAAAAAGAATCCTTTAAATGCTGAACAGGATGTGTGGGTGTATTTTTCAGCCAAAGCTAGTATTTGTGAAAAATCAAGATAACCTGTTGTGAAAAAGGAAGTGTAACCACCATGAACTTTAATCAGAAAAGATGTTCCCAGTTGGCTGAATTAAGAAGTAGTATGTGCAAATAAGGATGTACATGTTCACCCAGTGTGCTAACTCACTACCTGCACAAAGCACTCATGTTCAGCAACTTGAAGTAAATGCTGATAAAAGCCACGTACTTGGCAGCGGAGGGCGTGGAAGCCCGAAGTCTCGTACTGGAAAACAGTCCCGTGGTCCATACATGCCAGCAGGAGGAGGGGGAGGAAAAGGAGGTCCTCGTCTCATGAAAGGTACTGGTGGTGCTCTAGGATCCACGGGCATCAGTGGAGGTCTGACTGGAGGGAAAGGTGGGGGCACAAACCCTGAACTGACAGCTTCACTTTCAGGTACCAGCGACTGATCAGGGAGCGAGTTCTGCAACACAATGAAACCAGCGAAGTTAGCTGAGGGAAAGGGAATGTCTCCAACCCCTCAGGCCCACTGTCATGTAGGCTGTGACACTAGCTAAGAGCTAAGTTCCAACATTGCCTTAGCTGCAGCATAATCCTGAGCAAGGCTATCTATGTGCAGTGACCATCAGCTTGACCAGTTTCATCTTTTGGGCTATAATTAATTTTCAACAGGGATTATATCAGTAATGCATCAAAATTAATTCACAAGTCAATAAGTAGTGCGATAAAAGTATATATATAATGTTAAAATTTGGACTGCACAGTGCAACACACCATGACCAATGGACTAGAGACAAATGTTTCTAAATCTTTTGCCGAAAATTAAAGCTTCTTTTAATCAAGCTTCCCTTTCACTACTTACACTAAGGTTGGAATGATCCTTCATCCCATCTCCACTTGGTTCTGTTCGGGGACTATGTTCTGAAGATGTTTGTCCATCTGTATACAAAAGTTAAATTTAAGTTATTCAGTGCTGTCTTTCTCTCCACCACTTATTTCAGTATTTTTTTCCTGGAATTGGGATCCATAGGCAGCAATAACAACAAACTGCTGTACCAAGCAACTGCGGCGGACTGAAAAACAACTGAGGAACACCAAGGTTTGCCTGAGTATTTTCTCCAACTTATGTACAAGTCGCAGCTTTTACCAAAGTTTCTTGTGTCCAAATAAGGGGTTTTTTAGAAGTTACAAGTCCCTTTTCCTAGCAATACATCTTAACATTACTGTAGCAGTTCCACTTCCCCCTCTCTCCTACTAATAAATTATTTCTGTGGTAAGTTCCACTCTGGGAATGGCTGCACTATGATATGGTCTTGGCATAGAGCACGACACCAATCCTATTAAAGTCTGACAAAAACCAATTCCCTCCTTGGCTGCCAGATGTCAAGGAGACTTTCAGAACTACATCAGTTTTGGATGAGCACTCAGAAATTATAATAATATCTTCTCATTTGCTTTACTTGCTTTATAACTTAAGGGAAAAATACGAGCTTCAGCTTTTTAACTTTTATACTTCCCTGAGTACAAGTATTTTCTAAAGGGAATTGTCAGAGAGTAGAATCTGACTGGATATAAATATACCAAATACATACATTACATGCACTTTCTTTGACAAACAAATGCTAAAAAACCCCAACAAAACAACCCCCAAACCTAAGATTTGAAAAATATTGCTTTTGTTACAGTTCAGCTTGAACAGACATGATTATACTAAAAAACACAAGACCAAAACAATACTTCTAACTACTGACAGAATTTTCATGTAAATGTTGTATTTCTACTCCTTGAAAGCAAACAAAGCTCTTTTCTCAATGAATAGGTAGCTCTTTTAAAAATAATCTAAATTACTTGTCATTTCAAGCAGGCCCTGCCTTTGTTGATATTGTTACTTAACCATATGAAACATTTCGACTCGTTATGTCACAGAGAGAATATTTGTGCCTTGATACTTAGGTTCCATAACACTTTCCATTTTAAGTCCTTGTGAAGTTGCTCACAAACTGTCAACCTTTAACTCTCCTTTCTGACAGGAAGCTTCCTGCTTCAGGTACCTCCTCAAGTGGAAAGTTTTTATAGAATTTCTCACCCCAACTTAGGAAAATGCATATTATTTTGTTCACTTTAAACAACATTTAATAATCTTCCTGATTTAGAGTAACTCATTCTCTCTTTAGATTTGGAGCCTGGATTTCAGTACTGTGAGACACACTGCTTTTCCAAAGTCAGATGGTATGTGCTGGATGGGCTGCTTTTTGTTTGCTTGGTTGTTTAATTGAAGGGGTTTTTCTTTTTTTTTTTTTTTTACAAATACCCAAATCTAGTGAAATTTGATGTCTTTAAAAAACAACACAGAGGTTTTGCCCAAGAACTGAATACATCATTTTAAAAAAATTAATTAATTGTTGCTTGGCAGCGACTGAAGAAAGGGATAAAAATGGATGCAATAAGTAAGTGCAAAGACAGTGCACCTCTCTTGTCCTTCAGTCAGCATCCAGGTACTAGAAGAAAGATCTCAGTGAAACAGGAAGTATTAGAAAGCAGAAGTAAAACACATGGGAGGCTTCGGAAAGAGGGAAGTTGAGTAACTGTACAGGGACACAACTGTCTTCCGTAAAGAACAATTCACTGTAACACCTGAACCTTCACCCTGAAACTAAATTCAGCATTCCCAGTTCTCACATTATGATACCAAGTAACAAAGGTTCTCTCTCCTATTGCAGACAGTGCAACAAGGATAGGTACCTGACTACACTCATATCAGTAACTGAGTGCTGAAGTTTCTGTTGCAAGTTTAACAGCTTCACCTCCCTGAGGAATCAGACACATGTGACTTACCAGGTATTACATAAGGACAAAAACTGCTTAATAAGTTTTAAGCTCTTAAACTGTTTCAGTCACCAAAACTTTGCCTCTGAGCTTCTGGCAGTTGCTAAGCGTCCCCAGCTAGAATGTACATAACTGGGCAATTCAAAACTAGTGGTACTTGGGTCAGTTAAAAGTGTGATTAAGTTGGAGGCAACTGCACTGTGAACTACAAAAAGCTGCCAGTATGGTCAACAGCCTGAAGGAAGAGGCCTCAGGACCTTCTACTTCCACACGCCAAGCCAATGGATACTTGGAAAGTTTGCTGGTTTTCTTTCACTCTTAGTGATTCTAACTCTACCTAACATTACCAAATGTGGCACGGAAATGCAAGTGCAGGTTGGTGGTATTTCAGTGCTTTGGTGAGCCTCACACGAGGGGCCAAAAAAGACTCAAAGCCAATCCTGAGTGGTTAACACACAGAACAGTGAAGGACCAAAAAAATACCTCATGACTACCATTCACTGAATCCCATCCACCTGACAGCAGGGAGGGCTACTGGCAATAGGGAAAGACTGCACTTGATTAGCAGGTGCTACAATGTTTTTACACAAGGGAACGGCAGGTAGCTATAAAGCTTCCTCTTGCCATGGCTTACCACGCATAGTAAGCTTACTGAGATTCTCCATTTTATAGTATCATGGAAACAATTCCCACCTGTTTTATCAAAAGACTGCATATTGTAAGTTCTTAGTTCTGCTGGTCCTGAAAGTCTTCCAGTATTTGGAGGATTAGGGAAAAATCTTTCTTGTCTTCGAGGAGGAAGAACTGGGTCAGCATAAGGCTCACCTATCATTGAAGAAATCACAGAACAGGTCAGTGAAGATTTATTCCTCCCATTCCATGCAATTTTAGGCCAGCAAGATTCTCTTGGGTCTATGAGTCAAGGTGAGCAAACAAATCTTAAATAACCCAAACACAGGAATCCCACCAAGTATGTACAATAGCTTATGTTTCTCAGGAGCTGCAAAGGAGAAAGTTTGTTGATTTTTGGTTTAACTTACAGCAGAACTTTTAAAATTATGATTGCCTACATTATAAATGGCGGGGCCTTGAAACAAAGGTTCAGCATAGCAAAAAAGATCAAAGACAAAAGAAGATACTCTATGTTTTAAGCCATTCTTCGGTGAGAATGCTGTTTTCCATTATGTTTTGTTGTGCTGTATTTTCCCCAACTTGCTGGCATCAGATCTATCAATCAATCATGCAGCTACAGGACAAACTGTATCAGTGAGATCCAAGTGCAAAGATGGGCTAAGAACACAGCACAGGTCTAGGAAACAAGATTACCTCTCTGCAGTATCCTGTCAGCAGATCAGATCTGGCAAATGAGAAACTGCATCCTAAGCAGACTTTTATCATCAGGCTTTCACACAGATGTGTAGCAACTACAAAATTGCTTGCTGCATCCAATAATTGAGGTACTTTAATCTGTGTGTGTTACCTAAATTTTTTTTTTTTCTAAACTTGTAACATTTTTCCTTCTTTATTACAGGTATACAGGAAGGTTGTCCATCCCCCCAAGATTTTACTTAGAAATATCAGTAGAATTCTCTTTGACTCATTTCTGCCTTCCCTGAGTGGTAAAGCATAATAGAGATGTTTAGCTGAAGAAGTGAGTGAAGACTGATTTTGTTGCTGTTAATCATCAAAGAGACAGTATCAACAGGAAAATATGTGCCAAGACAGGATGACTGTACCATGGTACTCCTGTACTATTAATATAAATGGGTTTTTTTGAAAAATAGTATTTTTCAACATTAGCTAGTGTTTATTTATTTATTAAAATAAATTAAAACTTTTTACTTCTCAGATCTCTTATTAACTATCCATCCTAGAGAGGGATGCACTAAACAAACTCCCAGTGAAATAATGAAACCAAGCAGCTGATTGTACCCTGCTAACACTGATATATATTAGAACAGGAGAAGTGCAAGTGAACCTTACCATTCAAGAAGCAGAAGAAAAATCCTGTTAAAAAACCCTTCCAGTGCAGTTGCATGTGCAGGTCCAAGAAAACATTTCATGTTTTTAAGCAAAATATACTTAAATATATATATTGCAAGTCAGTAACTCCATTTTTCCATGGAAACAGTAGCTAAGCAGACTTTTATACCTGGTGGAGGCAGAATTATCCTGCGTTCTCTCTCCCAAGGAGGAGACAGGGATCCAGTATCTGATGGTGGTCTGTGGGGATCAGTTAATCTATCAGAACTCAGCTCTCCTCTTTCGTTACCAGCTTCATACATGGCAGATGGTCCTCTGGATCCTATTTAAAGTAATCAGATAGTTATTTATCCTGGTATTTTAAATCCTCTATTATAGCTTTCTTCATTAAGTCTGAAAATGGTAAAATAAATCATGAAATGCCAACACTGTCAAGATATGAGAGGTTCATGGCTCCACAGGACACTCCAGCTGTTTGACCAGTTATGTCTATTAGAAGTATTCAGAAGTTTGCAATGAAAAAGTCTGAGTTCAGGAAGAGCACAATCTAGAGGACCTGCAATGCTTTCTAAAACTCTGGTAATTTTACAAGTTTTGGTTCATTCAAATCAGAAACTAGTACTCTCATGATAAATCTTCTTCCCAGTGATAAAAACCTGATGCTTGTAAAACTAAAATTTAGCACATCAAGAATTAATACCAGTATTGTAAAATACCCACATTACATTCAATACTCTTCTGGTTCTAATTCTTTATTCAAGGAGAAACAAACAAACAAAAAAGATAAGAGCAGGTCAACACATAACTAAGTGCAACAAAAACTGTAAAGCAGTGATTTTAAATTGCAAGTTTCCTTTAAAATAGACTAGGTCTGAAAAAAAGACAGAAATACTGAATTCTGGCATTATTCTCTAATTCTCTACGCTAAAATTCAAAGCCATTGTGTGTCCTGTGCACTGTGAGATGAGTACTAAAATTGCTCTGTAGCTGGCATCAAACACATCATTTGTTTAAACTAAGTTACATCAGTGCTCCATTGTGAACTGGGCAGCAGTTAGGCTTTTGCATGGTCTCTTCCCTTGCTGCATCCTGAAACCCAGTGTTTACTCTTTATCACCAACAACATCTGAGCCACTATTTAAAGATACACTGGAAGCTCAGTTTCACTACTGGCTCAATAGAAATACATTGTCAACTATAATTTCGCTTGTGTGTGGTACAAGTACAGTTGAACATCAAAGCTTTTCTGACTCAGAAAATGAATCAACTTTTATATGCACCTGGATATGCTTTTTACATAAACTTAAAGTAAATAAACAGTCCGTTCCAGTCTTTTAAAAAATCTGTATTAATCATTAAAATCCTTATAGAAGAGACATTTGGACATATTTCCCATTAATTAAGTACAGCCTTCAATGGGTGTAATGGTAGCAGCAAATTAAATAGCAGCTTCTTTATTACTTGTAACAGATGCTGAACTCCACTCTGGCATTTATCTACAGTTTCCATCAACATTGAAAATATGGATGAACAGTGTTTTTCTTCCCTTACAACCTCAGCTTGCTTTCACCTAGTCCTCAGTCTCTGAATTGTACTCCTTACACAAGACCTCCCTGGTCTCTTTTATCACTAGGGAAGAAATGCCCTCCACATATGATGACTGCCTCAAATTTAGAACAAAGGGAAGGGAAACAATTTACTGAATCAGTAACTTTCCAGTATCACTACCCCCAATAAAATTGCCTCATGTTTTTGAAAACAGTCTCTCAGTGACTGTAGACCAGTGAGATGGAAGTGGCAGTATTCTTTCTTCAGAAAACTAACTGACTCTTGTTTACTTTAAAATCATGGTTATTTCAGCAGAAACCCATTTGTCCAAGAAATTCAAGACAACTGATTAGGTTTGGCTTTTCACTTATTCTTAATTTATGCTTCTAAAGTGAATCCATTGACCAGCTATCCAGTAACAACTAGATCTTCTGTTGTACTGTTTAAACAGCTTTACACATTAAACAGCTTTAGAAGCAAGTTGAAAAACAGGAAGAGTTTGTCCAATTAACAGTTTATGTTGAATTGGCTATTTTAATACTTTTTGTCACCAGCAAGAGGAAAAGGTGTGACAGGTTTATAGGAGAGGAGAGAGAAATCCAGAATAGATAAATTTTCAAGTTTAAGAATTGTACCTCTTCCTCCTCCTCCACCTGGAAGCATAGGTGAAAGCCTTAAAGGACCCTCCAATAAAGTTGGAGGGGAAAGAAAAGCTCTTGTTTCAGATGAAGGCCGGCCCATTGGTGAGGGTCCATATGGGGAATGCTCTGGAACAGTTAAAACAAAATACTCAAGTTCACAATACTTAGTTCAGCAAACTGTATAAATAACTTCTCAGGTGAAGTTAAAAACTAAATTGTGTAAGTGAAATGAAAATTGTGCTCTAATTACCATGTGTAACATATTCATAAGTCTACTCTCATCAATACTACAAATGCTCTTAGTTTCTACAAAATACTTGACATGACCTAGAGTCACTTCTGACCCAATTATATTTAAAATGATTGGTATTTGTACATACACATGGCCAAGATAGTTTTCAGACAATTACACATGTGTGGTCTTGGGAAACAAAACCATAAACCAAAACAATTAGGCTCTATTTTACAATTCAATACTGTACCTCTGACAAATGGTCTAACTGGAACATCAAGAGCATAAGGATCTTTTTCTAAAAGTTCAAGTTTAAATTCTGCTTCAGTTAATCTGTAAATAAACAACAAAAAAGTAGTAAATGAACAAGAAGTGCAAAAGTGTTACCAGACTACATTGTTTACTGCTAGGCTTTCTAGTTAACTAATCAATAAAGCAAGGTATTTTATTGCCTAACTAAAAAGAAAAAAGACAAAGGATGACAGAGAACTCTGAATTTAAAAATACTTGAAAGTATTTCTCTATACTGATGTATTTAAAATGTAATTCAGAAGCTGAAGTGACATGTTAGGTGTCGCTTTCCTAGTATGACATCACTCTAACTGCATTCCAAGTATTAGTTAACTTCATACCTAAAGGTTCCTCTCAACTACCACCTCTTGATCTGTTAGCTCAGTATTAACTTCTGAGATAAGCTGTAAAATCATTACATAACCCTGACATCTGGTTGATACTTACTCTTTGAAACAAAAAATAAACCTCCAAAACATTTATATTCTACTACTACATTCCACTTCTTTCCCGAAATATTTCAATACTTCTTATAGTTCCTAAGTTCTTACTTTCTTGCATGTCATAATCACAGAAAAGCTCAAATGACTCCCTTTCTTTCAGAACTTGAATGGAACACTGTGATTTCTCTGCCCTGTTTGAGCCACAATTCATTAACACAGATCTAAAAACATCAAATTACATAAATCCAAAACATGTTTACATGCCAAACTGCATTTCTTTAGAAGTAGATCAGGACTGGACTTACTTTTGTCTGTTATGTGCATTTTCTTTTTTTATATCATTAAGATGTCTTTCAGCTGCTCGGGCTGTCAGCTTTGGGGGAGGACAAAAATGAGATGCTTAGATGCTTATTATTTAATCAATAAATCAAATTTATTGATTAAATGCTTCATAAACATGACAATTCCTAGATACAAGACATTCTATGTGAAGTGCATGGGCTGCATTTTCACAAGGTATGACTCATGTATGGACCTTTATGTACATCAGCAAATGACATTAGAAGCTCTACAACCCCAATTTCTGAGGAATGATAAGGCCTTCCTGCAGGTTCTTAAAACTTCAGAAATTAAATTCTTTGGCTGTAGCTGCTTTGAAGCACACAGAAGATTTAAAGACTCAAGTTCTATGTAAGAAACTTTTATTTTAAAAACAGATAGTTAAAAACTCTAGAATTACGACCACAAAGCACTATAGCTTTTAGCATGATTTTCTCTTAGAAACCACTCTGTGAAACTGAAGAATGTATTATTAGTCAAGTGATATTTTAAAGTTTCCAGTTTGAAAAAAAAAAAAAAAAAAAAAGGTAAAAATGGATTTTGTAGAAACACTCTTAGGAAGCTGTCAGTGGAACATACTGTACTCATAGGACATAATGTATTCTATTAGTAGATAAAAGAAGTGAAGTACATCCAGCGAAAATATCAAAATAGCATTGAAGCAAGGCCAAAAGCTTTTATTATTAGCAAAATGTCACACATTTGTTATATGGTGTCATGTTCTTCCAGCAGATTTATTGCTATAACAAATAATACCAGATTATCATTCTACTGTGTTCATACGTATCCGACTTAATTATTCCAACCATTTTATATAACAGAAGTATTTTTAACACAGTTTGCGTATTTCTGCAAGAAATCCATATGTTTAAAAGTGATGTTAGAGATAATTTGACTATGTTTTCAGTAAGAAACAAAAAAAGCAGTAAAGCAACCTATTCAAACAATAAAAAATGAAGATGCACAAAGTTCAGAAAATTCAGTATTTGGAACTTACCCAATTGTCATGAGCTTTTTTCTCATGTGAAGTAATCTGTGAAAGAGAGATTCATTATTCATCTAAAAAGGAAAACTTAAGATTATATGCTCTTATTAATAAATTTAACATGTGTGGATAATTTACAATGAGACACCTAAACTTCAAATTTAACTTTTTAATAAAGTTATCTGTTGATCTCTGCTATGCAATCGTGTCAGTTAAAGCGAGATGACATTAAAAAGAGGGAGGGGGAGGCAAAAATAAACACCCAACAAAGCCAAGCCAAATACAATATCACAAACTAAGGACAAGTGGCATTTCAGCTGCAATAACATCCCTCCTACTTGGCACAGATGGTAACACAAAGCACATACCTGATTCTCGTAAGAGCGAATGGTTCTTTCTAGCTCTTCTTCAAGATCTTTTGCTCGCTCTCTGTAACAAAATGAGGATTTATGACATTGTAATAAAATGTGGTGGAAAGTACCTTTAAATACACTAAACACAATGGTAGTCACAAGGTATAATTTAAGACTCTTTTATCCAAGACAGGATTGTCACTTATGGCCATTAGATACACAAAAATTATAGTAGCAGCAGAAATTCTAGGCCCTAGATTAGTGCAAACAGGAATGTAAACAAAAGAACAGAACCGAAACCCCCAACATCTCACAACTCTTCGGTGTTTTGCAATGCTTCCAGTATAAAGTATATCCTTCCACATATCTAAGAGCCAGCATCTCCCAGCTCAGCACAGGTAACAGTGTCGCTGGAGCACCAGGCTGCCACAGGCTACCACGGCCAGTCCTGAGGGGCACTTGCACTACAATTATTTCAAGACCACTGTCAGTATGATGCCACCTTTGCTGCCAGCTACTCTGTGCACAGCCTCTCTAGGTTCTACACTCTCTCAGGAGGTGGGCCAAAGACATATGCATTGCTTAGTTATACTCCATTTCCATTATTAATATTCCCTTTAAAATCAAGATGTCTACAAAGTTCACATTCTGAGAAAATCAAGAAGGGTAAATTCTGTCTTCCTGTATGAATACTGAAGAATGTCTATAAGACTTTACATTCTAGAGAAAGAATTGATATAATTAACCCTTCAGGAAGCATTATTGATCACTATTGTTCAGTTAGAGCTAATACTCCCAAAACATTGAAGTAAGATGGCAAATATACATTACATATTGAAACATTATACCATAGTTTGAGAAAATGCAGCAAGAAACCAGAGGTATTGTGGTGTAACACAAAACAGAGCAAAGCAGTAAAAAAAAAGTAGAGAATATATTCCCCCATCATAATATTTAAGAATTTCTAAGAGAACTATTTGACAAGCTTTGAGATACCAAAATAGAATACTGTAACTATATAGAATAAATGTTAGCTCTATATGAAAACTAAACATTATGTTTATTTCACAGCATTCTCTTAAATGAAAATTTTTATCTCTGTTCAGTAAAGGCTATTAGATTAGAGACCCACTTCTATCACAGCATTAAAGCTAACATATCCCTACAATTGGCATTCAAATGGAAGAGAAGCTGCTAGTAATCTTCAACACCCAAATGTTTAAATAAAGCAAAAACAACCTTAGTCTGTATTATTACACACAAACTAGCATGTAACGCACACACACCCCCTCATAAAGAAAGCAGAATAATAACTAGAACAAGAACATTTTCTTGTGCTGGTGTTTTTATTAATTCTCTATTGCACTTGCTTCACTTTGGAACAAGTGATTACAGCAACTAAAATCTGCAATTACCTGTAGCTGTTTAGTTCTTCAGCAGCGTGAATAATTTTTTCATCTACTTTAGAAAGCTTTTCTTCCTTCTGTAAACGCTCCCTCTCTTCTACTGTCAGCTTCCTTTAAAAAAAAATTCAAAACCTATGGTTAGTTTTGTTTCAAGTCAACAATTTTGAAAACAGCCTCAAATCAAAACAAACAAACTAAACCCCAAACTACACTAATGGTCAGTGATTTGTTCTGGTTAAAATAAATTATTTTTAAAGCAATTTTCTGGAGAAAAAAAAAGGTTGTTACTAGCTGTTAAAAAAAAAAAAAGTCTTTTCAGGTCCCTCTTTTTTATGCCTTATTGGGCACTACAGGAGAGAAAACCCATGCTCCAGGCCACAGATTATGCACAAGGTCATTCAGCAGAACACATAGACACTACTGGTGCACATAGCCCTAAAATGGATAAACTGGTCATTTTCCCATAACAACCATTCTTAGCAATCAAGCTGTCTAAATCATGGATCTTATGAACATGATTTAAACTTGTTTTCTACTCAGTCTTCATTTCCTACTTTTCTATTCCCCTTATTTAAACAGAGGGAGTTTTTAAAAAGATGCCTTTTTGATGCTAATAGCCTCTTTTGTGCTGCTATCTCACCACACCAGCTTCTCCCTACTCCTTTTTGGCTTTTCTAAAATTCTTTGGTAAGCAGTGCACATTTTTTGAGCTTTACTGAAGTATTTTTAAATATCATCCACACAGTCTGCAAACATATTTCCTTTCTGACTGCTTATCATATGTTCTTTTTAATACGTTCCTTCCCACTCCCTCCCTGCACTTTTTTAAAAATCAAATGTTAACGTAGTGGATTTCTAGGATTTGTTGTGTCCACAAAGATGCTAAATATCTAAACAAATATATATACTACAGAGCAGATTACTGCAACTAATACTTTCAAAAGGTCCTGCATACTGCTCAGTACAGGATGTAGTCTTGTGCTGATTCTCTTGCTTCCTTCAAGTCTACTTCTCTTTGAAGAAATAATTTCTGGCTATTAAAACCGTAATTTTACCATCATACCCTAAAATGATGCACCCTGCCCCCACCCTGCCCAATACACACACACCCCTCTGAAGGTTACTACATGCCCCTAATCAACCAACCAACTTTTATTTCTAGTCCTGTACATACTTCTGATATCCTGACCGTGAGGCAGACGGCACAGCCCTCACATTTGGTTTTTCTTGGTGAGGAAAGCCTGACTCACAGGGATTCTATGTAGCTTACTGACAAGAGCTTGCCTATGTTTTAACTCTTAGTTTTACAAATATCATCACTCCTCTGACACTACTAGCTCTCTTTACTATATAAAATGTATCTCACAGTTAAAGTACCTACTGGTTTTCTTTCAGCAACTTTGACAGCTGTATTACATCACATAATAATTTAATTTTAAAAAAGTAATCAAGCTTTCCTACTTTACTAGCCTGATTTCATAGATTAAAAAACTGTTACTTCTTTTTTTCTGTACTTGTTTGTGAAAAAGTCCTAAAATAGTATACCACTATTTCATGGAAACAAGTTCTATAAAATTACTGTGATCACAAATGAACATGAAGGTGTGACAAATTGTGTCTTCACAATTCAGAAAATTCTGGGAAACCATATTCAAAATTTCAGTAATTTTCAGTCCCCTGAATCAAAGAGTTTACATTCAAATAAAAAAGTAAGCTTTGAATACAAAAAAAGGAACCAGCACCTGTGTAGTTTCATTTCATTTTCTTGATAAAGCTCAGTCATTACTTTAAGCTTCTGCTGAAGCTTTTGAACTTCACTTTCAAAACGTTCATTTTCAGACTGCAAGGAAGCTTGTTGACTTTGAAGGTTTTCTATGCGTTCTGTCAAATATAGAGATATTTAATTATATTGGGATAACATCTTTGCAATATTTTAGTGTACAAAAAGTCTGTAAAAACCTTTGATCCTATGTTGATTTAATATTAATATATTTCAATATTTTATACAAAATGAGAAACCAGCAACTATACTCTACCTGCCACAAAGTGCAGCTCTGTGTGTGATCTAGTCTTTGCTCCAAACTGTATAACTTTAAAAGCAATGCAGTTTTGTAATTTACAATATAAATTTTCTTTTAGAACTCTAATTACTCTAATTATTTGACTAAAGAAGTAAAATTGGTACCACCACACACTCTTGCAGATTTACTCACACAAGGTCTTCCTGAATAGCCTGAAGAGTTAACTCATATTTGTCAAATTCTCTTTAACTTTCCAAATTAAATTGTTATGTTTCTTTTCCTATTTACTATTCCTGTGCCTCTTTTCAAGAAATATTACAAAGTTTCAAGTAAGTTGGAATGTCTTTATGGGACAGAGCTACAATCAATTGAGAAAACACACTAGCACAAGGACTATCTTTAAATAGTTTGTTTAAAGGACTATAAGAAACTGAAAAATACAGTCTTATAGAGCATTTCATCACCCAAATAACAAAGTGCAGTCCATTCAAATGTGATGGCCACTCTGCTGGCTGTGATTATAAAAGCAATAGCTAATTAGAGGTTTTAATTTGAACTAGAGTGGCAGTGTTTTCATTTCATAAGGTTTAATTTAGTATGTCCTACACAACAAAGGAAAAAAAATGACCAAGTTTAATTCTCCAAATGCAGTATTTTGTAATTTTAAGAAGTATTGAACTTGCACACATTACAAACTAACTACAATTAAGCTACCATTTTAATAGATGGTTTTAAAATTTAGATTACAATTCCATTGTTTCATGTCCAGAAATTATGAAAAGGAGGTATTGACATCTCTTTACCCATGTATTTTAAAATCCTATAACTTAATAGCTACAAAATATTCAAATACAGTACAGCAAATCTGCAACTTCAATTGCTTTACCTCTAAAATCACATATTTAAAATAGCTAAGAAACTTATACAGGAATTTTAAAAATCAAGTAGTTATTAATATAAAGTTAATTTAGTTTTTACTGGAAGTAATACAGCCTGTAACACCATTTTACAAAGGCAGCATCTTATTAATCTTAAAGGTAAAACAACATTTGATTACCTGTAAGTTCTTCTTTAGCTTTATTTTCATCAGACAGTTTTGAATACATTTGATCTCTTTCTGCTTCCATGGTTTTTAAACAAGCATTTAACTACAATCAAAATTTAAAAAAAAAAAAAAAAAGCATTTTAAGATTACCAGAAACTTTTCGCATGCAAAAATATCTAATTAAACATTAAAAAATTTTGAACTACAATACTGGTATTACCATACTAATTGCATATATTTCCTCTAGCTTCCCCCCTTACATTCACAAGTTCCTTCAAATTACATACCTTTGCAGCATAGATCAATTTTTTTACAGTTCGTTTTTGCTCATCATCTGATTGAAGGAATAGAATAACATGTCACATAAAAAGCACAAAAAGGTTTGTGACAGAGCTTACTGCTAAAATTTTATGTTGTTTTTATACAAAAGCAACATACCATAACAGGCACAGCATACTTTGAGGATAAAGGAGAAAAAAAAAAAAAAAAAGCAGGGGTTGGGGAGGAGATATGCCTGTATAGTAGCGCTTTTTTGCCCATCAATCACAACTCAGATTGCTCACGTTAAAACTGTTAAGTTTTACAGGGATGTGCTCTATGGTACAATAAGTACCAACATAAAAAGAAGTTGCAGCAAGCAACAGGAGGAAGAAGGGCTCTTATGGGCTGCTATTTAAGGGGACCCATATCTACACTCATCCAATTGCAGTGCTACCACACTGCCTGCAACAAATAACACTGTGTAAGGACAAGGAAGCGGAAATTAGGCTCTAATGACCCCCAGCGCTGGGAGGAGCTTGAAAAAGAAATGAAAGCAAAGTTTCTGCCTAAAAATGCCAGAGAATGCTTAATACTCACACAGGCTAAAGTCATTCTGCAAGAGACTGAACACTGAGTCTTTGTTCTGGTCTGTGCTAGTATGTATGCCACACATTACTAAACAGTAGGATAGGTTGTTATTCCAGAGGTGTCTAAGCATCAAGCATCAATAACAATGGGTGAGATTTAAATATCTAACTTCCATAAAGCAAATCTTTCAGCTTTTCTGCAAGTTTGCTGGTTCTGTATTTCTAAAACATCTATTAAATATTTAAGTTGGGAAGCTTTACAAACCATACCTAAGTGCTCTCCATTCTCTGTCTCACCCTTTGTATCTGTGTCCCAGTGACCATCTTCAGAGTCATCATCTTCTCTTACTGCTGAACTCCAGTCTTTCATGTTCAGTATATATTGTGTCAGTGACTAAGAAAAAGACCAAAAAGAACCCACAAATAATGAAACAAATATAAGCAATGAAAATGTAGTTAGCATTACAATTGCTTTTCAGGATTTCTGTCCTTTGTTTAGCTCTTTTAGTAGATTAAGTGAGCCCCATATACAGGATTCTAGATGTCCGATATTACTTTTTCTATCAAAACATGTATCTGCAGGTCAACAGGCATGTCCTTATGAAGAATTTTCAAATAGCCAAGCACGCATATTTTTAGCAAGGCTTGTGTACATAAGGTACACCCAACAACTGTGCTCCACACTTAAAAAAAAACAACGAAACAAACTCTATCAGAATTAGAAGAGTTTTTCCTTATTTGTCGCTCTGGCTTCCCAGGCTACCAGACTGCTCCACTGTGCTGCTAAGCAACCTTTTTTTGCTTAGCAGAAAACAAGACATTTAAGAATGGAGACAGCAAACAAAACCCCAAAACTGCTTAATGCATATTAAGACAATGAGAGGTTGTCAGGCTTTCTTGCAAGTTGATGATTAGCATCAGTCTGAATAATTTGATTCAATGCTAAATGTCATAATTTACCTTGATTTGACTCTCTTTATTTTTCAAAACATCTTCTACATCTGCTTTAGATGATTCAAACATCTTCGTTTGTTCATTGAGTTCACTAAATCGTTCACCCCATCCTTCAGCTTCTTGTAAAAGCTGAAAAGGGAAATACCAGATTACTGTGATTGTCTACTACAAGCAAGAATCAAGGATTAATAGTACTGAGCTTGTTACGTATATTATCTATACATAAGCAGAATTTAAACCCCTCATCTATCAGGAAGAATTAAGAGAGACAGACTACAAGATAAATCTCAAGAGTTGAAAATTAAGACTTTTATGTTACTGTTCAGTTGCTTTAACTGCTATAGCTATCCATTTAATTAGTTGTTAGGATATTTTTAAACATGGAATTTATAAGAACATAATTAAGAGTCCACTCAGTTTTAAAACCTTTAAGTGAAAATAGCAACGAATATAAAATACTGATAATTTGTGTAACAGATACACTGGGGAACAGACAAAAAACACTCCTACCCCAATATGCACACACACTTTTTAAATGGTGCCTTTGTCTTTTCAGCTTGGAAGAGGTCAGTGAAGTAAGGGAAAACAGAGCTTTTAAGACAACTATTTAGATTCATATGACTTGCAAAACCGTATTATTTCTCCTATTCTTCTCTGTATCTCTTAAAATAATTTTTAAATTTTGTTCTAAACAAGCTTGCCTGTTGGTGAAAGTCACAGCAACTGTATGTAATTAACTGTGCTTAACTAAAAAGACAGGTCGATTCCAAGGTTACATTTTGCAGACATTCCCCAGTAAGACCTAACTTCACATAAGTACTTCACATCAGTAAAAGGATTAAAGCACTTAAGCACCAGCCCATTAAAATAACCACTGCAACATCTTAACTAATTAAACCATGTCCTTATATCATAAGAATAAAATTGAACTGATACAAATTTATGTTAAAACAAAACATGCACTACAACATGGAGTAAAAAACAAAGAAAAAGTCTTTAAAGTCTGTCAAAAGAATAGTGCTTAAAGCTGTACAACAGGCACTGTTGTGCTTAAAGCTGTACAACTTAAAGGCAGTGAATGTACAGAAAGGATTAACTAGACTGAGCAATGAGAACATAACAGCCAGTTATATGAAAAAATAAAACCAGAAAATGCTAGTTAAACAGGGGAACTGAGGTGCAAGTAGACAAGCAAGCCTGAACACTACTTCTCAGAGATAAACTAGAAGGCATGAAACAAAAGGTTTGTGACTAGAATTGGTTTAACACACATTGCCCCTTGGCACACAACTGCACTTTCCAAGCAGTAAAAGCCATGTATGAATTTGCAGCATCATGTAAAGGACATATAAGGGATTAGAAAACATACACAGACAACTACTTCTATCATTAATTGTCATCCTCAAAGGGAAGCTAAACTTTAAGAGATTCCTTCTTCATGAAGCCAAAAAGAAAACAAATTTGCATGACTTATGCACCTGTAAAAATTACAATAAAGAGAAACAGCAAGGATTTGCAGTAAGTTAAAGCAATATATATTTCTAATGTTCCTGAAGGAAAAAAAAACCGAAACAACAAAGAACAAGAGTTCATTAACAGTTCCCTTGTTCAACCTAAAAGGCCCAATCCTCTCTCTGACACATCATAAACCTGAAACAGCACATCTGTTATAATGTTTAAGCTATGATGTGGCAGAAGATTATGACCCATTAGTGCAAATGGACAGAGGAAGAAAGTACTCAAGTTTCTGTGAACAAGTAACACCTTTGTTACCTTTTGACCATAAGTGAAATTCCATCTTAAAAAAAAAAAAAAAAAAAGTAAGAAAGAAAAATAAAAGAGGGATATGGATATTCTAATACAGCAGACTAACTCACATGCCTGCAACCACCTCAGAAATGAGAACACAAATAAGCAAGGCAGGTATTTTCTCTTCTTTACTTATCAGGTTCCATCAACCCTTATCAGATTATTTATCCACTAAGAAGCACAACAAATTACAATATGCACAAATGTTCATCAATTACTAAAAACTGCAACAAAGCTCATCTAACAACAAAGTGTAGCAATTAATCCTAAAAGTGTAGTAACTAATCCTTAAAGAACTACCTATAGCCCAGGTTGTTTTAATTGGAAGGAATGCAAAAAACATTTTTTTTTTCATCTAGGAACGTGGCAAGTAAACCCTGGGAGTTGTTTTTACTGATTTTTACCCTGGGTTTGCTTGATATAAAATGACTGCCTGTGAAATGTAGGGTTTATTGTCAGCACTTAGTATTGTTTTTCTTTAAGTATTACTCTTCAATAAAATGAAAGAAAGAAAAGATTCCTGTCACACACAAAAATAATTTGATTATTTTTGTTTAAACCCAAGAAATCATCGGGGGGGGAGGGGGAAGGAAAATCCCTCTCTATTAAAACTCTGTGTATTGCTTCTCAAAGTTTATTACATAAGAATGCTGTCACATTTGAAATAAAGCAATGAGACCAGACCCTTCCTCCTTACAGAAACAACAAAGATGTAGAGATTAGATAAAAAAAAATTCCTGGAAGAAAATAATTCTCAAGCAACTTAATCTCATAGTGATAACACCAAAATATACTGGTTTTCCACTTGTGGCACCTAATGAATTTGTCTTCTTCTTTTTTTTTTTTTTTTTTTTTTTTACAACCAAGTACTCCTTCTAGAATTAGAGAAAAAGCTGAAGCTTTATTGGTACCAGAGTTGTGCAGAACTGAAATATTCCTCCTGCAGAAAATATTCTATTTCCAGTAACCTTTCTTTGTCTTGAATAGATAAAGTTTGATCTATGCAATGTTTTCACTGAGAGGACTAAAACATTCCTCACCTTTTTATAAGACTGGTAAAAAGCAACAGGCCTGTACTCCTACTCCCACTACTACTCCCTCCTCTGCAAGACATCTATCAGTTACTCCATGGACAACAAGGAGATCATCAGTCAGTCAGGAAAATAAGAACATATCCAGTAAAAGCACAATAAACCACCCCGAACTCCAGAAACATTCCTCAGAACGTCAAATACTCAGAGAAAGTATCTATTTGTTAGCAGAGGCAATTAATAGCTTCACTGTAAAACTACTTATTGCAGAGGACAACTACTGCATATGCTGAACATTTTTAAACAATCAGTATTCTTCGGGATCTGGCTACAGCTAAAATTTGGTAAGTAACAGTCTTTTCTGTTCCTTATCTGTGTTACTTACCTGACTTTCCATTAATACATCTACAGTAGTACT
This sequence comes from Pyrocephalus nanus, assembly GCA_038380795.1. Classification (NCBI taxonomy): domain Eukaryota; kingdom Metazoa; phylum Chordata; class Aves; order Passeriformes; family Tyrannidae; genus Pyrocephalus; species Pyrocephalus nanus. Next base: position 39,665,026 of record CM076265.1, on the reverse strand, counting down.
ACAGTAAGTTTTTTACCTGCCTTTTGCATACTCTCAATTTCTCAATTTCTTTTGTTTTCTGGATCACATAGAAGAATTTTCCCTCTGCCTCTGTAGAGGGTCCTAGCTGTGGACTTGCTCAAATATTTCTGATTTCCTCCAGGTTTCAGTAATATTATTATTAGGCTTACATTACCACATGCTCTTATTCCACTGAACTCTATGTATGTTTCCCCACAAACTCTATTAAATTGCTTTTAAAAAATTTTAAATTTAAATAAATTTAACTTTTAATTTTTTAAAATAAATTTAAATAAATTTTAAATTTAAATAAAAAAACCAATTTATTTTACACAAAGTTATTCCAACATAAAATCATTTTAAAAACCACGTCCTCTTTCTCATTCCATTTACTAGAACACATGAGGAGTACTGACAAACTTGTGGAGGATTAGCTCCTTGGAGAAATCATATTTCTGTAGTACCATAAGACAATACATATTTCTAAGGATAACTAGGAACAACCTACCTGTTTCTCACTCTCCTGGAGATGGCTGTTTTCATCTATTGCATCTTCAAGAGATGTCTTGAGTCTCTCTGTATTAATCTGATAGACTTTTAGGGTGGACTTGGCCTAAGTGAAATAAAAAAGTATGTTTTTTAAATGTTACAAGTGAAAATATGGTCATGATGGTATTACTGGACTTATTCTTAGGTTTTTCGGCTGTCCTGTATATGCATTCTCATATTTTCTCTATAATTTCAACAGTTTTTGCTGACTGTACTTTTGCAACACTATATATATCACTGTGTAATAAGAAGACAAAGGAAAGACAAAGTGACTACTCCACAAATGCTAATCCCTATATAAAATTTAAATTTGCTCAGTGAAGTCACACAGAAGTACTTACAAACTCTTAAAACCTCTTTTGGTTTTTACAGCATATTATTTCTGCATCTTAAAATAAAAAAAATTAAAATTGTAACTACATGGAGAATAGAGAAATAACAAAGGTTTGAAGACAGAAACTATAAAGAATAGACATACCTCATCAATTTGTGACTGGATAGATTTTTCTTCATTCTCTAAAGACTCCACTCTCTCCTGAATTTCAGCCACCTGAAAATTATTAGTTGTCATATAGCTTCTTCCACACATCTGACTGAAAAGCTCTAGGCAACTAATAACATTATTTTAATTTTCGAACTGGGGAAATTCTACTGCCAAATCAGTAAAAAAGAATTTTTTAAGTATTTTCCTTTATGAGTATAATGGGAAAGTAATGAGTATGAGGGAAGACAAAATAAAAAATGTGGGGTTTGTTTCAAAACACACAAGGAGAATAGTTTGTCTTCTCCACAGAACACTTTTTTCTGCGGGCAATTTTTTTTAACAAATAGTAACAAAATTGGGATTCTAATTATTCTTACCAAGGTATCATTTTCTGATTGTTTAGATTTTTCTTCTTCCAGTTCTTTTTCCAAGTTTTCTATTTCCTGGTTGAGTTCCAAGTTTGACTTGTTCAGTTTTTCATGCATTTCCTAAATTAATTACATTTGAAGACAAGTATGCTTTAAATATGACAACAAAATACGCTTAACAAACTTCACCATATCAAGTACTCTAGAGACTCTTGCATGTTAACAAAAAGTGGAAAAATTGGGTCTACAGGATCTGATGTCCAGAATGAAATAAATCTGTTTGCTTTTTTTTGCCTGAATTTTATAGAGCCTAATAGGTACTTGATTCACTTATTAAGAACTTTTTTTACAACTATATCCTCAGTTTGGGGGATATAAACAATGAAGCGGTAATTTTTCTTTACAACTGTGCTCCAGTAGCCTATAAAATATAGCCTATCAATCCTAGAAACAGGAACAATTCACTTTTAAAAAACTATTTATTGTCCAATGTGCCATATGCTCTATATCAATCACTTATAATTTACCGTTAAGAAAAACTTCTCTTTAATTTAAATGCCTTGATTTTATGTAATTTTCAGTAACCCAATCAAAACAATTAAATTGGCATTTTTTTGGATTTTGTCTGGGGGAAGCTTTGTCATTCTGTTGTTTTTGGTTTTATTTTTCTTTTAATATGAGCTTTTTTATTTAATACAGGCAGCATTTTCCTAAAACACTGTCTTAACTATAGAAGCAACAATTTCCATTTATCTTTTTACCTCAAAAAAAGATGTGTCTGTTGATTCTTTCATAACGTTACCATCCTTCAGAGACAATTCTAAATCTTCAAACTGAAAAAAAATTACTTTATGTCAGAGTGTACATAAAGAATTGATTAAATAATAGCATTAATTTATGACACTCTAGTCTGAAACATAGCCACCACCTAAATATACACAGATGCACCTTGCTGGAAATCAGGAAAGCTTTAGCCCTACTAGATTATCACAGTGACAATAAACCAAACAAAGACATTTTGAAGTTGCTTCCAGTGAAACGTATTAAGAGCTAAAGGCAGAACTTGCTAACACCTTAATTGCTCTTAAGGTACCAACAGAAAAAAGCACTTGAAAAATTACTTTAAAAGCTTTAAAACATCTTACTTTTAGACAAATTTAATATGTTATTTGATTGTCCATTTCTGTGACACATCTGAAAGCATTAAATGAGAACCCTTACCTCTTTTTTGCAAAGGCTGAGTTTTTCAAGAATTTTGCATTTTTCATCAATTAGTTCAGCAATTTTATTGGCAAGCTGTTTTTCCCTTCCTAAAAGGAGAAAGACACTTAAATGTTGCAATATCCTAATAGTTTAAGGAGAAAAAAAAGGAAGAATAAAGTCCTATTCCAAAGAAACAGTATGAAAAATAAGCTTACCTACATAAAGTCGACTTCTAACCTGAAAAAAAAAAAAAAAAAAAGCTGAAAATGTCTGATCAATTACTATTGCATAGTATCTGAAAACTAATCTTTTCAGCTGTGGTTCCATGATCAATTTAACCATGGAATTTATAAAAGGAAAATAAATACAGGCTGCTATAAAAATAGGCTATCATATCTTCTGCTCTTACCCCCTCCAAGTCTGTGTGTTTGTTCCATCCCTCTCCCACTCTTATCAGAGAGAAGAGGGGAGAGAACGTTAGTTTTCACCTGGATCACTTTAATAACACACTTCTGTATAGTCATCACACAACCATGATTGCCAATACAAAGTGGTAGTGGACATGTACAGTCAAAAGAGTAGGAAAGGGAAGGAAGCGGGAAGCTCCATACACCAGCCCAAACTTCCTATTGCAAAAAAAGCCCCACACATTATAAAACAGAATAGTTAGAGCTGCATTAGGGGTACTACCTCACAGACATCCTGCCCAGATGCAACTCAGTGGGAAGTGCCAAGTCAGCAGCTGCCACGTAGGGTTTAGTGCCCTAGAATCAAAAATCTAACAAATTTCCGGACAAAACCTATCACAAATGGTGTGTGCAAGCGATGCAGAACTTGGCTGGACCCACAAAAACATTACAACATAGCATTTCTCTCAAGGCTAGGCCTGGATCATGTGTTTAATGTAACAATAAGTCCCTCAGATCTTCCCTGCTTCCTCCTCATTTAAAGTCATGGGATAGCTAAGTAGTCCAAGTAACAAAAAAGGGAGAGAAAGTCGTAGGTATACTTTTATCCTGTCATCCCCAAAGCTAATCCCCATTACTTTTAGGTAATCATCAATTCTCCAAAAAGCAGTCAGTGCAGTTGCAAGTATGGATGACTGAAAAAACTATCCATAAGTTCTGTAATATCTAATGCCTCTAGTGACATGCAGGAGGAAAACAATACCAGAGCTGATGCTTGTGTGATTTCAGTTGAATCATCTAAAGGGATGCTGCTAGAAAACCAAAGGTATTACCCAAGTTATACTTACATTAACTTATACACAGATCCCCTTACAGACAATCTGTTACCTGATGTTAAAACCCTAAAAATGCAGTTGCTCATATCTGAAAACTAAATGGCTGTGCAACACATCTTCAAACATAAGCATCATTACACCTATCACTAGAATCACATTCAGACTAGATAGTATGCAAAAACTGGGAAGAAATTTAAAAACTGTGTTATGGATACTGACCCCGCCTCCTTAGTACGAGAAGTATGGTAGGCATACATGTTATTAGTCAGATTCTTATTTACTCACAACAGAAGAAAGCCATTACCTCAAAAATATAATCTGATTTGTGCGTTAAAAAGTTTCAGTACTGCAATTCTCGAAATCATCAGATTACTGCTCACAAAAAGCGTGCAGTAAAATTGTTTCAGTGTTCCAATGTTCCAATAAACAGAATCAAGCTCACTGTCCAAAGAGTTTTAAAGTGCCCTTCTTGATGGGAAACCACAAAGATTGCTTTTGCTTACAATTACCACGAAAGACCTGAGCTGGTCTGGCTATGGCCAGGGTCAATAGACACAGTAAATATACACCCTGAGGAAGACATCTGTGTGCTGTGAAAATAATTTAAGGGCTGTCTTTGAAAGCCTGGTGTAGAAATTAAATAGAAAAGGGAAACGGAGACCTTACTGGATCGAGTTTCCTTTCATTTGCTCTTATGACAACAGTCACTCAGTACATACCTAAACATTTAACATCTTGACAAAACAGACTCTTCAGTTTCTCTTTTAGAGGGATTCTAAATTCAATCACACCATTATATATATGAAGCTTTATATATCTTGAAAAGGATAACAAGTGCAAAACATTATTGCACTCTACATATCCGCACATAACTTGCTTACTCTGCTGGGATAGAGTTCATGTTTTTCACAGTAGCTGGTATGGGGCTGGGTTTTGGATTTGTGCTGAAAAGAGCTGATAATACATGGATGTTTTAGTTATTGCTGCTCAGTGCTTACACAGAGTCCAAGACTTTTCTGCTTCTCACCCCACCAGCAAGGAGGCTGCAGGTTCACAAGAGGCTGGGAGGGGACACAGCCAGGACAGCTGACCCCAGCTGACCAGAGGGATATCTCACACCATATGGCATCATGCTCGGCATATGAAACTGGGGGAAAGGAGGAAGTGGTGGGATGGGGGGGGTGTTTGGAGTGATGGAGTTTGTGTCCCCAAGTAACGTTTATGTGTGATGGGGCTCTGCTCTCCTGGGGATGGCTGAACACCTGCCTGCCCATGGGAAGTGGTGAATAAATTCCTTGTTAAGCTTTGTTCCTTGCGTGGCTTTTGCTTTCCCTGTTAGACTGTCTTTATTTCAAAACATGAGCTTTCTCTTACTCTTCTGACTCTCTCCCTTATCCCTATGCAGGGGATGGAGTGAGAGAGCAGCTGTGTGGTGATTAGCTGCCATCCGGGATTAAACAAAAACACTTACTGATTGGTAACTTCTGTACAGGAACAAGAGAATTGTAAACGCTCCAACAACGCCAGCACAAATCACTATTTCCCACGGGAAACCATACAGATCAGGGCCAGGTCTCATATCTTCAGGCAGTGAAGCCACAGCCTGAAAAATAAAGTAAAAACCTTCAGCTAAAGAGGTTAATATTTTCAACAGAAATAGACATACATGTTGACTTAGTTTACTCACAAGGCTTCTACATTAATTTTTTTTCCCAAAGCTCTGAAAAAATGGTTAACAGAAGCATTTGGTTTTTAAATTATAGACTTACCAAGTAAATAAAAAAAAAGGAGAAAAAAGTTCCAACAAAGTATGACAATGAAGAGATAAAGCTTTGAAAACTTTTCCTTCTTAACCTACCATAGTCATAGAATCACAGAATGATTTTGGTTGGAAGGGACCTCAAAGATCACATAGTTACAATCCCTCTGCCATGGACAGGGACACTTTCCTTAAGACCAAGTTGCTCAAATCCCCATCCAGCCTGGCCTTGAACACTTCCAGGGCTGGGGCATCCCCAGCTTCTCTGACAATTTGTTCCAGTGTCTCATCACTAAGTTCTCAGTAAAGAACTTCTTCCCCTTGTCTCATCTAAACCTGCCCTATTGCAGTTTGAAGCCATTCCCATTGCCCTATCACTTACAGCCCCTTGTAAAAAAGTGCCTCTCCAGCTCTATAGTAGGAGCCTTTCAAGTACTGAGAACGTACTGCAGCAAAGTCTCCTTTGAGCTGTCTACACGTTTCACTGTTGGAAGAATCAATACTAGTAAGTATTTCATAATTTTCTGGTGGAAAAACCTGTTCAGCCAACTTCATGCTAAAATAACATACTTGAACACGTCAGTGATTTAACCCATTTTAAACACCTAAATACACTAACATTTTATTTGTAAACGGATCTCACTATTTGCTCAAAAATACAATGTGCTCAATGCAGCTCACGCTTACTACATGCGAGTCTTGCTTAAAAACATGTCCCCGTGCTGTAAATTTCGATTTCTCCCCGGCCTGAGCCCCCCGCCGCACAAGACTAAGACCCCCTCTCCCCCGGGCGGAGGCGGGCCCCGCAGCCACTCCCTCGCTCACCCAGCGCGCCCCTTCCCAGGCCAGCCCGCAGTAGCGCCGGGCGCTGTCCCGCAGCTCGGCCCACATCCCGGCGGTGCCGGTGCCCTGCCCGGGCTCCCCGCGGCCGCCCGCCGCCATCTTCCCGCGGGCGGCGCGCGCCCCTTCCGGCCCGCCGCCTGACAACCGGCCCGTACCACTGCCCGGGACGGGGGGACGGCGGGAAGGAGCCATTGCTGCCGCGGAGAGCGGGGGGGCGGCGCGGCACAGGTGGGAACGGAGGGGCCGGGCCGAGCTTCCCTCGCTCGCCCAGCGGCGACTCCGGCACCTCTCCCGACAGACCCTCCCCTTGGCAGGGGGGGCCGCCGCCGGGAAGGACTGGCAGCTCCCCTCACCCCCGTGCTCCGGCACCGACGAGGCCCCGCGGGAATCCGCTCCTGTTCCTCCCTAAAGTAACGCGCAGGAAAACTCACCTCCCGCGCGGCGCCCGCCGCCTCCATGTGCGCCCGAGCGCGGGCGGGTGTTCCCAGGAGCAGAATGCTTGGGAAACGCCCGACTCCCGCCAGGACACCCGCCGCGCGTGTTCCCGGTGCCGGCGCGGGGCTGTCCGTGCCGGGCGGGGCGGGGGCGGCAGGTGGAGCAGCCCCGGTGGGGCAGGGCTGGGGCGTCACCTCCTGCCCCGCGTCTGCCAAAAACTGACCGCACCGGGGCTGCTGCTGCGCGAGTGGACACGTGCAACGGCGCATGGCAGAGGATCTTTCTCCATCTTATTCACTAACTCTGTTTTTGTGTTTGTTTTAACTTTTTTTTTTTTTTTTTTTTTTTTTTTTTTTTTTTTTTTTTTTTAAATAACGTGCGCTAACTCAATTTTCACAGTGCAAGCCGAGTGACTTGCCGAGTGAAGCTGGTACCACCTAAGGGACTGGGATAGGTAAAAGGTGGAAGTGGCTTTTTTAGCCGTATCAAACACAGGAATAAGTTTGGCCGTAGTAGCGAACTATCAGTGAGCACTGCAATCCAGTCTGGGTCATGACAAAAAAAGCCTTTCGTTTTTCATCATCCTAGACTGCAATTTAACCCTAAAAGTACACTGTAAATGAGGAACACGTTTATATGGTTCTTAAACTTACCCAACAGTTACCCAATCTAAACAAAGTTAAACCAAAGCACCAAAATTAATGTAGTTTACCATACAGTATTTTTCCTGATACTACTCTTCTGTTCAGAGGAGACAGTGCAACCCCATTTTCTCTCTAGCTGCACCATTTCTTGTGCGGTTACATCTATTAAAGGTCCACCTTCGCTCTGCCATATGCTTTGATATTTAAGACATCCCCATAGCAATAATAACCCCATTTTGTATTTTGTGTATTTGCTTAGAGAAGTATTTTTAATGCAATTACAAAGTAGGGGAATATTTGGAACTCAAGGCTTTGAAAATACTTTTTAAAAACAGTGGAAGTATTCTGGTCATTTTACTCATCCTGACCCAAACTCTAAGTCCAAGCAAATTTAATCATTACTATCATGGGAACTGGAGAGAGCTATTATTTTCATTTTAAAAACCACAAACAAACACACACAAATTTAAAAATACGAGTGAGGTGTTTCCTGGCTCTTCTGAAACAAACAAACAAACCAAACAAACAAAAAAATCTCCTCACACCCTACATTCATCAGATTCTGCACTGCAAATAACAGGCAGATGAGCAGCAGCTGACCTGACATTTTCCTGAGCTATCTTTGTCTCCTTTGGCATCAGATAACTGTGGAAGCAAAGAACTGCAGAGGGTTTATTTAAAAGGATTTTTTCTTTTTTTCCTTTTTTTTTTTTTTTTAGGAGCTTCATTGCTGAACATAACCTGTAACTGGCTTAATTTTGCACTAATGTCAATGCTATATCACAGAAAGAATCCTTACCTTTTTGATAATACTCATCAGTGCTGACAATACAGATTTCATTGACTCCCTGATCTCCAGAGCATTCAAACAGAGTAGTATTTGATATATCCAGCCTCCTTCTGGTTTGATCATAAGGAAAAAAAAAAAAAAAAAAAAAGAGATTCTACATTACAATTGTCAGCTTCATGTAATTTGACTGGTTTTTAGTGATTTTTTTTTTTAATATTGCAAATTTATTTTCCTTAAAATTAAGACACTCAGCACTTACCATTACTTGGAACATAGTTCTGGACGGCATCTGAGAAAGGCTTTTCGACATCAAATACAGAGTCAGCTACTGAACTGTCCATTTTTATTTCAGAATTTACTGAAGCAATGGCTGTTCCTTTTGAATCTTGGTCACTGTCAAGTTCACTATCTACAGCTACATTCATTTCATGTTTCTTCTCTGGTGTTTCTTCTAGTAGCTTTCTTCTGCCTACTCCTGCAAATAAATGTAAAGGGAAATCATGGTTATTTTCTGAGGATTCAACTTATGCGCACGTACTCCAATAAGATATTAACCTCTGCAGAGATTTTAAATTTTTTTTCTCAGTTTAAAGCCAAACATTAGAGTGCCACATTAAAGTAAATACGCTAAGATTTATGATTAAGAAATTATTTAAGAAACACTATTCAAATAATGGTCTCAGAGTTTGGAGATCATTAAGCAAAACTTGTACTGTAGTGAAGTAGTTAAAAATCAATGTTCAGGATTTGATAGATAGCATATAGATTCCCTGGTCAGGATTAGTAGATCTCTTTTTTATATCCAAATACAAGAGCTTTAGAAGGAGAACAACTAAAAATGCCATGTAGGATTAAAGAGTAACCACTTTCCACAAGATAAGAAGCTTCACTGCAAAATACAAGGAACCACAGGCATATTCATGCAGGACTATGACTGAAGACAACTGGCTGCCTCAGTTTTAGTGACTTGGAGTAAATTGCCTGAAGTCAATAAAATAGTGCTTTCAAAAAAAACGCATACCTTGCTTACCCATGAAGAAAAAAGAAAATTATTCATTATTTCATTTAATTCTATGCTTCAAGACAATAGGCCAAAGATACACATCACAAATAGTCCAGTAGTAAAAATTCAAGACAAGTAATTGCCTGATACAATTATATTAACTCAACCTGTATTATCAGATCCTCAAAATATCATAAATCAGACATTAACTAGTACGAGTTAGGCTCACTATCTCTTAATTTTAAATCACCAGAAGGAGACAGCGTTGTATCTGTTGTATTTCTTTCTGCCAACAAAGGATATTTTGTTCTTGCTAAATCACTGTTAGTGAAACATTGGTCTAGTAACTTTAGCTGCATTTTGGGCAGCACACTTAATTGTATAGCAGACAAAAGCTCTGCCAGCTCTAGAAGAACATTCCTTTTTTCCATATATTTTCTCTGCCTAGTGTCAAAATTGTGCCCCTTTTGTGCAGAGACAATGACCTCTGCATAGTATTATCTTTAGTTGAGTAAGCTGTGATTTCATGATGAATCTTTTCAAATTGCCGATGCAGCTGCAGCAGTTTGCTTCCCTCACAGAGAGAACTTTTTGTTTTAACTTCAAATGAAATTGTTGGAATGTTATTGATGTGTTTGGTAAATCTGTTCATTGTACAATATTTGCATGGTTTTCCTTTTTTTGGGGGGGACATGAACTCTGTTCACCCTACTGTGATTTTGTCAGTTTCCTTGTTTTCCAGTATTTTTTCCAAAATGCCAAGCTGTCCTTCCCCAAATTTTTCTTACATGATTTCTAAATTGATTTCAGTATTTTCTGCACCTTCTCAACATTTAGTACTATCTTTTCTTGTTCAGATTCCTTTGCTCCTACCTCCATCTCATCATTCTGCGCAGTATTAAATATACTGGTGACAGTAGTCCTAGTGTCACTTCTATTTTCATTTGGCTTTTTGACAAAACATGTATGCTTAGACTTTTTTTGACAGGCTTAATTGTTAGTTTTTCTAAATATATTTGCAAAGAACCCCGGTGGTCTGTTAAAAATACTACTGGAACTCTTTCTGCTAGAATATAACTGCTATTATTTATATTTCTGGACTTTTACTCTCTGATTTTCAGATCCTTTTTTTTCTTTTCTTCTTCTAACTAGTTCTAGTAGGAGCAATCTTTTTTTTTTTCAGTATTATCCATCTTTTTGTTTACAACAGTATCTTGTTTTTCAACACTCTATCAGCCAGGTTTATGAGCAATCCCACGTTGTCAGGATTTAATTATTTTTTTTTTAATAGCAGTCTGGCTTTCTAGATTGAGGGTTCTAGGAGACATTAGGTGTCTATTTTTTTTTTTCTTTAAAAATGTCTTCTATTTTAGAGGGCTTCTAGGGTAAAAGGTCGCATTCGATCAGACTAATATCACATGATTTTTGCTTTTCTTTTTGATAAATTGTCTTTGTAAATACTTTTTTGGACTTGGATTCAGCTGATGACTTTGGTATAATTTTGCCTTTTGAACCAGTGTTTGATGATGCCTTCCAAAACTCAGATTTATTTTCTATGCTTTTGTATCTTGCACTGTCGTAATAGCTAGAACTGATGGGCCTAAAATCTAAAGATACAGAATAACATTTTCCTTTACTGTATCAGAGGCAATTTTTATATTTCATTCTGAGATTGGGATTAAGACTGTCCATCCTCTGGTAACAGAAGCTGATGTTGGGAATATGAATCTTCCCATGCTACTTCTCCTTCACCTTTCTGATGATGTTGCATGTTTATAGGAATTTGTTCTATTTGTTGCTTTTCTCTGACAAGCTATCAGTAGGAGCATCAAGAGCTGTTGAATATTCTACTAGGTTGGTAGATTTTGTTGTTGTTTTTTTCCTCCACTGCCCTGTTTGGCACTGCCAGCTGAAGAGAAAGATCAGTCTCTTTGGAGGTATCTGCATTACTGTTACCTGATTCTTTATATTTAACCTTCTGTTTTGAAGTGCCTTCAGTTTCTTTTCCCTGTGGTATTTTATCAAGGCTTTACTGAGGCCTTTTTTTTATTATGGAAGCTTAGTTCTTCTCTGTAAGCAGTTTTTACCTTCCATTCTGAAACTCCACGTGTCTTCCAAATGGCCAGTTTCTTCTGAAGTTTTGGTACCTGTTAAACTAAAGCCACTAGATGAGAGGTGAGGAGAGAAAGGTTGGTCTGGAGTCAGTTCTTGGGACTCCCCAGGTTTCTGATTGTGTTCTTCATTAAAAATACCCTGACTGAAATCTTTGATGTTGTTTTCATAAAAACCCAGTGGGCCATCTTTATTCTCTGGTTTGTGAATTTTCTCTTTTACATCATTATCCATTTTGAAATGGCTTTTGGATACTGAATTTTGTTCTGCATTACAACCTTGGACTGGTTTGTCTTTCTCAGATGTTTCCAGACTAAGACTTGGTTCGCTGCCACATGGAGTCTTCTTGATGCCCAGATGATTATTTTCAGTTCCTGGTAGTTCCCCATAACTCTGCACTTGCTCTTCTTTGGCTGTTGAACCCTGAAACTTCAGTATGTCTGCAAAATGACTGAAAGAGAAGAAATGGCTCTGTTCTTCAGATATATCAGGCTTTTCTTCTTTATGTTTTATGTCTGAGGTATCAGAGTTTGGAGGTGGGCTAGGAGAAGAAGAAATCTGATCTGATGCAATTGATTCATGTCCCTGTTGATTATCATGTGTGTCCATATTATAATCAATAAAACTATTATAGATATTTGTATACCAACCTGACTGGCCAAGTCTGCTTTCTGACTCCTGATTTCTCTTTTCAGCTTCAGTGTTTTTCAACAGTTGGCTTTCAGATTCTAAGTCTTCTTCTGAACTGTAAGGTTCAATTGGCTTCTCTTTGTCACATGTTAGTATATCAAAAGATGATTCTGTGCTATTTGAGGTGCTTTTGGTGTCATTAAGAATGTGCACGCTTGCTGGTGGTATCTCCTCAGGATTTGGCCTGTTACTGTGTGAATCTGTTATTTCTTTTGCATAATTCTCTTCGTCTTCATCTGTCCCTGCTTTAGCTGTCTCCTTTGATTCTTTGTCCATATGTGATTCTTTCTGGTCTGAAGTCTGCACTTCCTCATTCTTATTTGCTTCATCCTTTGTTTCTCCATTTTTCTGGTCCTCTCTAGCAATTGTATCTTTCTCAGCATGGCCAAAATTAAGCATATCACTTAAACCCAAATTAAACCAATTTGATTTGGATTCTTGACTTTCACTCTTTTCCTCTTCTGACAGTAACTCTGTGTCTGGTGTTTCTTGTTCAGTATTGGAATGCTCAGGCACACCAGAAACATCATGGATTTGTAGATCATTTTTTTCTGATGCCAAATCTACATCTTCATTCTCTTCACCAAAATACAGAAAGTTTGTCAGTCCACCTTGAAACCAACCAGGTGCTGGGGGTTCTTGTTCCTCCTTATCATTTGGCTCCTGTAAGTAATTTTCATCTGTTACCATTATTTTTCTCCCTTGGTATTTATTTTCTTCTAAAGCCTCAGTAACAACTTCTAAGGGCTCTTCATCATTTTTACTTTCTGTGGTGAACCATCCTGAAATCCAGCTAGACTGAGTTTGAATGGGTTCTAGTGGGAGACTATTTTGCATTTGTGGCTTTTCAGTATCGTCTTTTCTCACCAACTTTTTGTTTGCAGACTCTTGAGTGTGAGTTTCCTCAGAATCATTTTCAGAAACTGATTCAATTCTTTCTTCATTTTGTATGGAGTATTTTGTATAATTTAAGGCTTCATTTTCATGCAGCTTTGGTTCTACATCAGACAATGAATATTCATTTTCTTTGTTGTGATCATATAATGTGCTATCTTCATTTTCAAAAACATACTTATCTCCATGAAGACAAAGGAAATCAGTTTCCTAAAAGAATAATATTAACTTTTAATATGGTTTGATGTGTAATTTTCTATAGCACTGTGTAGCACAGCAATGTGTATTCTCATTCTTTCTGTATAGTTATAAATTTACACAAAGAACTATAATTAATTGTATTATTCCTAAGGGTTCTATATCATGAATTATATAAAAATTTTAGAGGACAATAAACATGCAAATGGAGCAATTGTAAAAACAAATATTTTGAATTATCTGGAATAAAATATGCATCAACACTTGATTTTCTTACTAGATATTAGATTTTCAGTTTCTGTAAACTACACTGGAAAATCTGGTGATCTTGATTTACCTTAGTGAGCACTTCAACTTCTTCTCCAATAAAAGTTTCCTCAACCTTCACAGCATCTCTTGGGAAGTATCCAAAATCCTTCCCTTTCTGTAAAAAATATAAAAGGAATGAGAGCATTTAAACTTCAGTGATAAATATGTTAGGTGCTTGCATATGTCCCAGAAAAGCATGGATGAACAATAAGTTTACAGAACTGCCCCCATCCCCTTCATTCCGTTTCATCAGAAGATTGGTTTATTTTTCCGTCACAGAAATGTTCCATTTGCCATTTCAGAAAGCAAGGGGAAGTGTATTACTCCATACTGTTATTTTCTGTGTTATTTTTATGAATGTGCATTTGTGCAGAACCCAGGCAGTACCCTTTGAACTGTTTCAGCTGAAGACAGTGTTGTGTGCACAGATGGTCGCAACCAGCTCCTACTAAAATTGGCTCCCATTGTCTCAAGTGGGAGAAAGTCATGGCTTAATAACTAATGACCCATAGTAAGTTACAAGAAAAGTAGGATATGACATTCAGGTACAAGCAGCTGAAGAGAAAATGGCCATGAAGATGGCAACACTGCAGAAAATAAGTTAATGATAATGTCCAAAAGAATCAAGTAAGGGTCCTTCTGGCCAAGAAACCAAATGCTGGCTTTATATGAAATCATTGCAGATAGCCTTTAATAGTGGAATAGATTGTGGAAAGTAGGGAATAGTGAGGTACCCGCAAAGATACTCCTGAAATAAAAAAAAAGTAAGAGAGAATTTAATTGTTAAACAATAAATGTGAAAGATCATTTACCAAAAAAAAAAAAAAAGTTTTTAAGTACTTCCACAGTTTTACTAACAGTAAAACTTGATTTGGATCAATGCATCTATTCCTTCTCAAATGGCTGTTCTAACTGTGTTGTCCATTGTTCCAAATCATTAAATATGCATGATAACTTCTCAGTGAACTTTCCTTAAGCACTGAACTGTGAAGTCAGGTCCCAATACTGTATTTCTTGCCTACCTGTAGGTAGGAACCTGACCTGATAGACCTGAGTGTTTTTAAGGGAACCAGATGAAATCATTACAGCCAAATGTTAACATGAAGGAGTCAGAAAACTTGTATTCTGATCTTGACTTTGTTTCTTCATGAGCGATCTTTGCCAAGATTTGATTTTGCCTTTCTGTATCAAGAGAACAACAATGAGCCACCTCCCAAATACTGTATTGATCCAGGACTGGTTGATGTTACAAAAAAGGTAGAAGATCTTTAGAAGCAAACAGACTGCAGTTATTATGCTATTATTACACTATCTAAAATATTCACAGGGAAAGTCTTTCGAATTGAAGTACTTACACTTCCAGTCCACAGGTTTTCATTTTCCCTGGAAAGTTTGGAGTATACCATTATTTCTTCTCCTGTTTTGAAGTTAAGATACCGGCAATCGGGCCCTAAATAGTCTGTAATGGCTTGAACTCGGCTCATTGCCTCTGGAATAATATGTAGAAAAAAGGAAACAAATAAGTATATCTGCCATTTTGTCTGAAATCAGGTTACTGAAGAGGTCTGATATATATATAATACTGATGTAATAACAAATATTTTAATGTATGTGCTCTGTTATGATACTGATCAGTTTATATCATCAAGTGGAAAGCAACTAATGGGAAAAGCAGCCCTATCCTCTTTTCTTTCCTATTTACTGCAGACATCAAGTGAAATAGCTCTTGTCCTATGTGGACATTTCCCAGTGTTTGCTCAGACAAAGTTTCAATGCTTAAATGTCTATGCAGAATTAGCAAATTTAACTAATAAAGCTGGATCTGAACAGCTAAAAAATATTTCTCAGACACACTTATAATTTTATATTTTAGAAATTCTAAGTTAAATCTAGTATTATTTCCAGGACTTTGTCCTCTATTTATCTTATGAAGGAAATAAGTAAATTTAAGCAATATAAATCTTAAACACATTGCTAAGACTAAAGTTTCCAATTCAGGTTGAATTACTTTAAATTTGCTTTGTCTCCACCACTGTCTCCCCCCAGAAAGCACTATCGATGTGCTCTGGTCTGTTTGGAGCCCATTCCACATGCAATTCCCCAAAATTAAACTTCTCTGAACATCCAGAACCCATTGAAGTTGGTATGGATCCACAAGAAAATAAAAATCCATCACCAGAGGAAATCTAAGGCCTCTTCCACTTCAGAAGAAGCTATCTACATTGAAAATGTAACACTTAAGACTGCCAGCCCAAGGGAAACAGCGTAGAAACAGCTTCATATAATTATGACAGGTTTCACAACGGTAATCAATGGATAATAAATGGGACATTATTTGTCACTGCCCACTTGTGATTCAGTGGCTCTGCCTCCCACAGAGCTATTTACTCCTCAAGAACTACATAACTATTTACAGCACTTCATGTTAAAGAAGAAAAAATAAGTAAAGGGGATATATTAACAGAATGTTTTTTAAGAAGGATTACAAAAAAAATTCCCAAACCAAACAGCTTGCTTACAGCAGAAAAAAAAGGATTTTGCAGAATAGGCTATGAATGTACTATAAACACATGTTAGAGTCTTCTTTTTCAGTTTAAAACATACTATTTCTATTTTATTTATATATTTTTTTTAATTTTATTTTGTACCTGTAAAAAATGAGTTAAAATACTTTAAAATTGTTTTATACTGCCCATTTTGGGAAACATGAGAAACACTAGCTATTCAAAAGTATTTTTACTGAACTTTGATCTGTATATCCTTACATAGCAAACCAGCAAGTATTTTTTTTCTCTTTTTGTTTTAAAAGTTTAAGCCTATTGCTCATAAACTTTGTATGTTAACAAAAAACACTCTCTATGGCTACTTATTTTCCACTTGTTTCATTGCTAGTTTTGAAATTATGGTTTGTAGTAGCTGCATATACACCACAGACTCCTTTGAAAAAAACCAAATTTTTACTTACTCTCACATTCCGGATCACCACACTTCTTCCATTCTGAAAGTACCTTTGTACTCTGTACGCTTGCTGAAAATGAAATTACTAACAACAGAATTCTCTGATCCAAGATCCTTGACATTTTAGATTAAATCCAGAATGCACTGAAAGTGTGGAAACTGCAAGAATATTCTACATTATTTTTCGTAGCCTAACAAAACATTGCAAGTAAATTTACAATCCTATTTTCCTTCTCTCATCTGCTTAAACACTAAGTACACTATGCTAACCTGCTAACAATCTGCAGAGTCAGACGTCCTGATTATACACATGCATTAATAATTAACTATGTTCTGATAGCTAGGCTGATGCTTTGAATACAAAGAAACTAGTTCTGGTCACATCAATATTTATCCTCTGTCAGACAGATTCTTCTGTTCTGCATTTGTAGAAGATTGTGTTTGGGGAAATATGACAGGAGTTGTGTATTAGGATTATTTCTGGATTATGAATGCATTTTTAATGTACATCTTCCATCTGATTTTAAGATGGTGTGGGATGATGACCAAGCAGCCAGGCAAGGGCTGAGACAGCCTACACCATGTACCTTCTACATTGCCTTTGTGGATGGAACTCTACATAGCTAATGCCAAGAAAAGATGAGTTGGCCAAAGGAGGAGGTCCTGTGGGGGTAGGATGATCCTGTTTTGGCTCTGAAGATCTGAACAGAACAAAGTCATATGACCAGAGCTTTGAAGGACATTGTGGCCAAAAAAAGTAACTTTTGGCTGATTAAGGGTTATTTAAGAATTAAAATGCATATCCTGCATATGTTAATAAGATTAAGTACATGCTGCCATATATATATGACTATATTACTCAACTCTCCACCTAGATTATGCTACATGTAAAGATTGAGGAGGAGAATAAGATTGGGCTTTATATAAGGAGAGTAGAATTTTCATTTAGTTAGGAGGAAGACCTGAAAAGATCTGGGAGTCACTTGGCAGGCTACTCTCCTCTCCCTCTTCACAAGCAGGGATGCCTGCTTAGTAAGCTTATGTGTAGGATTATTATTAGTACCCAGGTGAGCACAATATTATTGTTAGAGCTCTATCACAGCTAGTGCATTTATCAACAGCAATTCCAAATCCGTGTTTCTGTAGTTTCAAACAGTACTATGTGTGAATCTGGGACAGTAAAGGTTCTTATTGGACACAACAGGACTGTAGTTTTGGATTGGTAAATTAAACTATTCATGAATCTGTGCTTGTGAAAGTTCTTACTGAACATGACTATACTGCCAAATTGATTATAATCATAAATTAAGCCAAGCCACATCCAGACTCTCTGATCTCTAAGGACCAACTGGAATGCAGGGGGTGGGGGATATTTTCTGCCGAATGTCTATACTCTTAAATGAATAGATGAGCTATCAATTTTATGCTTATATTGATTTGCATGATTGCTAATATAGCTGCTGACAGTTTCCTAGCTTTTTTTGTTTGTTTAATGAACTATATTTTGTGTGCACTCATACATTTTAGATACTTTGTAGCTGGTCATTGGGAACTCCAAACAGAATTTTTTTTCCACATACTCTTTTGGAGCTTTCTCATGCACTAGACGCTAAGTAAAATCCTTTAGCATGGGGAATACTTACTCAACTCCAAAGTCTTTTAGAGGTGCTTGGCAGTTTTCAGGCTCTTAAGACAACTAGAAAATCTATATGTTACCCATAAGCAAATGACATGTCCTGCTTTTTAAAGAATACCCTCTTTCTTAGCAATCTGTTATCCAATATGGAGTTATAAATAATGTTTTCTCAAATACAGGCTACACTTTAAAGTAGTAATTATGCAGAGAGTTGTAAAATGGTTATAATGCTGTGAAGTTGTACTATAAACAAAATCTTGCAGATAATCATAGAATACCATGTTGGAAGAGGACCTCAAGAATCATATGGTCCAACTTGTCTTTGCAAAAGCGTGGTCTAGACAGGATGGTCCAGATGAATCTTAAAAGTGTCCAACATTGGGGCATACACCACTTCCATGAGGAGGTTACCCCAATGGCCAATTGTTCTCATTGTGAAAAATTTTCCTCCTCTATCTAATCAGAATCTCCCTTGGATTAACTTGTATCCATTGTCTTTTCCATGTGACTCCTTGTAAAAAAAGGAGTCTCCATCTTCTTGTTTGCATTAGAAGCAAGGTTTGTTTCAAAGGTTTTCCTACACTTCTTTGGTGACCTAAACACAGTACATCTTACTTACCAACAAAAAAGACTTCATCTTTCCTTTCCCACTCTTCTGCATGAGGGAGTCTTTTCTCTCTGCCTTCTTGATAGCACCCAAAGAATCTGCACTCCTTCCCAATCTGATCTTTGCAGTCATATGGTTCCTACTAGGCCTGCCCCTCCTTCAGTCCTGAGTCTGACTCATGTAGAATTTGCTGTTTTCTCTTTCCCCGAACCCAAGCTGTATTCTAGTTGCAGCACAGTTTCCCCATCCTCCTGCTCTGTAACTCAAACCTGCCAGACACTGGTGCTTAGTCTGATCTACTGAGCCAGCAAAGAGAAGGCACAAGGTCACATTAAACGGTCACATTAAACAGCAGTGGCCTGCAAACAGAAACATCACAGCAGCTGGCATGTCCTCCAGTTGCAATCTAACACTTTGGCCCCTTCCTTTGCCACGTGATCTGGTTGTCAGACAGGCCTATCCCATGACCTAGTACACCAGCTGACTCTGCTGTTGGGCAATGCACTGGGGAGCCTTGTGCACCAAGGAAAGGACACTATAAACACCACCCAGTCACTCCTGACTAGCTTTAATGCTGCCCCATCCCCAGCATCAGCATTCCCTCCTTTGAAGCTTGTATTGCTTAGTGGCTGAGTGATGTTCTCTACATTCATCTGTAGGATGTGAAAGGAGAGAAATGGAATGCCAAGCAGCTAAAACATAACAAATGTAAAGGAAGCTGCTAAGTAGGAAAGTAGGACGAGGTTTTTTGGGTTTTTTTTTCATACCCAAGTCTCTATGGGACACATTGGTGAGAAGGAACATACAAGAAATTTGTACTGGAACTCTCTATATGCTAAGTGTAAAACAAATTAGAAGAAAAAAAAAAAGACAACATTTTTATCCAACTGGTCAGAAGTCTTTCACAGTGTTGCACACCTACCAGGGAACACTGGGAGAAAACCCAACAGTGGGCCCAGGAAAGTTAACAGTCCTTTTTGAACCTGGCAACATGGAGCTCCTTTACCTAAAAATGGAAAAGTCAGGTATTCTGACTTTTCATATTTAAGCAGGTTTGTGTGGGAGAACAATCAGACCCACACCTTGAGATCTGCACATTATTACCGTATTTGTGAAAATAGTTCTGAATAGCTCTGACTTCAGTTTCCTACGGATATCCAAACTTAGTTTCAAGTCTTTATATGGAGGTAAAATAAATAGCTCATCCTAGCTACTCAATTAAATTTACATCTGAAATTTTCAAATTATGGGCACTCCTCATTGTGTAGTGTAGTCTCAACAACCATTCTTCAAGGCTTAAATGCTGATGAACACTGCTCTGATCTCTGTTATTTGTTCCTCTAGTAACTTCAACAATAAATCATATTTATATCTAATATTCCTTGCTTCTGGGTGCAAATCCTATACTTGCATATGCTATACAAGCATAACTTCTAATCACCTTTGAACCAAAGTCAAAGATTCATAGAGTTTATTACACCTGGCTTCCAAAGGACAAAGTTGAAAGCTTTATAGCAGATAGAGGGAGACTTCCATTAATTTTTGTTCTGTAGAACTGAAGTAATGAACATGAGTACTCTTGCACATTAAAAGACAAACAACGGTAATGAAAAAGAACTATTTCCAACAGCTTTCATTAGGATGAAACTATTAACTTTTTATTTGCAATGACACCTTAGTGACTGTAACTACTGAGCTAGAAAGGTAGACATCTCTTGTGGCTATGATTCCTATGACTCATATACTAAAATTCACAGAATGATCAACTCAGAATTAACGGTGTAATTTAAATAATCTGAGTAGTATGGCACACTGGATGGCTCTTTTAAGACATGGCTTTGTATAAGTAAGGGAGATGTTGCATTTCCTACACCATTCAGTGTCTGCATTAGTAATAAAGATCCCAAAGCAAATTAAAAGTTGGTAAAAGTTCTCCTAATACCTGTTTTATAATAAGAACAGTATATACAGCATTTCTATGCTTTTATGATAGCATCAAAGGGCTCCATACAGAATATAGTTTCACAGTGTAGAATATTGTACTAATATATGTAAGAATATAGTCCACAGCAAAAGCACTTCAACAATATAGTTCTCTTGACTTAGGATGTTTGGCTGAAAATATGGATCAACTTTTACACTGGATCGAGTGTCATGCCAAAAAGATTTTTTTAAACAGTATCTTTAAAAAATAAGTCAAAAGGAAGAAAAGTAGCACTAATTCATGCTTCCAGTTAGAAAAATATAAACAGGTTAACAGTCATTCATCATACAGACTTAAACCAACTATTTCACCTATGATAACAAATAGCAAAATAAAGCTTCCCTATTACAAAAAGTTACAAACATAACTCACAGTGCATTTCTAGAAAATCATGGAGCCTGTGACTTTTATAATTTTGCATCTTCAGAATACATTTCCAAGCTTTCAGTGCCTCACATTTTGCCATATAATAGAATACTGTCACCTAACAACAACTGCCTGAATGAGAGAAGAAAAAAAAAGTCTGAAAGAGCGAAACACAGATCTCTGTATATTACTCACACACCAGAGAAGTACTTCTTTGATCAGGGAAACTAATTTTAAAGATCTTGGGCATAAATAGTATGAATGTTTGCCCTGTTATACCACAGTAATTGCTAAAAAATCAGTAGCTGAACCCGAATTTTAAAATTGTAACTGGGACCTAACAACAAGACCATTACTTTCCTGAGAAATAAAAGATGCTCTATATATCTATTTGCAAATTTATTGGTTTTGGAAATTAACTTTGTTGGAGGGTGGTGTTCAGTTTACTAGTATCTACTTTCTCCAGGAAAATTTATGTTCAGGTTTCCTTTGAATAAAATATAAAGAACTTCCAAGCACAAAGACATTGCCATAAGTAAAGGTGCAGGAATCTGAAGAGGTATACCTTTTATGTAAAGTCATGTTTCTGCTTATAGTTAATGAACCATCGGCATAAAATCTATGCTGACAAGGACTCTTAAGTGGAGCATTGTGGAAAAAACACATTATTGGAGACTTCCACTTTATCTGTGCATCAGGACTGAAGAAAAACATAAGTAATGATATAGAGTCAGTGCATAGTATTAAGGCTCTAAAAAAACGAACCAACTGGCATGAAGATATACTTAAAGCTAGAAGGGACCTGCACAAGACAGGTGTAGAGCATACATGGTATGTTCTCTACTCATAAACAATCTCTACTCCTTTCTTAGAAAAGGGGAAAAACATTGTTCCTTGTTCTACTTGAGTGAAATGAAAACAAGGTGTTCTTCCTTTGATCTCAACTCACCACTTGCGGGGGGAAATTTAATAATTTTCTACCCCATGCTATCTGCACTAAATGCTTGGAAAATAAAACCTATTGCATCACATTTAGTCTTGAAGTTGTCAGCTATTTCTGTGGTCTCCACAGGTCTGAAATTATTTCAGGATGAGAGGAGGGGACCTTGAGGGAAAATGTTACAGTTAGTAAAAACAGTGCTGCTTTACTGTGCTAGTAGTATAGTACTATCTTATACTATTTCTGATTGGAATATTGGCTGGAATACCTAGCTGTTAGATAACTTCATAATTACAAAGTTATCACACATTGATGTTTACATTGCATTGAACTGCTTAGATTTAGCAAGGCTAACAATTCATGGCACAATTGAACCATGACAGTTAAGATTCTTCTAACAAACATTAAGCTACCAAATCCATCACCAGGTTTGTATTTGACAACAAAACACCTGTATTTCCAATATCAGAAACATGTTGCTGCCTGAATGTAATATAACCTGAAACAATCAATCCAATCCCTAGTCCACCTGCCAGGACCCACCACATTGTTTTTATAAACCCTGATTAATAGTGGTGCTCTAAAATAGTGGCCAGGAGTTTTTGTATAATGACAGTATTAGTATCAGCCATTAAAACCTGCAGAGTAAATACACTACAGCAGTGAATCACATAAGATAAAAATAAGAAATCTCAAAAATACTGTTAGTAAAAAAATATAATTGACAAAACTAAAATGGCTTCCGAAGGCAATCTGAAATGTGAAGTTAATTGAAACATGGAAGCTAGTAACATCTACTCAGTATAAGACTGTTTTTGGTAAAAGGCTGGGTTTAGTATGTTCAGTGAGCCATCTGAACTTTAGTTTGTCCTTCAAAAAAGACAGCACATTAAATGGTGAAATTCTTCTGAAGGGAAGGAAATATGGTTGGAAACTACTGACAAGAACTAAAAACTACTCTGCTGTAGAGAAGCAGAGGCAGATAGGATATGGACTGAAGAATCTGAATAAAGTATTAAATTGACTGAAAAAGAGGAAGCCTGAGGAGTTTTCCCACTGTGTCTATTTGTGCTGAAATGACACTCCATCTCCTGCTACACACATTTCTTTAGGTCAGGATATTCAGCACTTCAGAACACATAAATCTGTCACTACTCTTTAGTTCAGATGAAAAATCCAAAACCTGACATACTCCAAAATAGAAGTTTGCAAAAGTCTATGTTGCAGAAACGTGGGGTATATATGGCATTTCATACACTAAAATAAGCTTACATGTCCTTTCCATACTGAAATCTTTCTAGGTCTTCTTAGTCTGTGATTTGGCTATCAGATAATAGAATTCTCTCCTGTCAAAACAACACAAATTATAGCATGTTTCATACTCAGTTAATAGACAATTCATTAGTCTTTAGAATAATTTTGAAAAAGAGCTTGTAAGGTAGAGTCACCTGCATTTACAATTCATGCTTTAAATGTAGAAAGACCAAGGTAATACACCTGTTAAAGGAAAACATCACAGGCATCGACAGAGTAGTCTACAAAGCCACATTTATTTGCACATGTACAGAACAAAGCAACAGATGTTATTGATTTCAATACAAAATTATATAAAACCAGTATTCACCTTCAGAGATAACACCATACCACTTT
Source organism: Pyrocephalus nanus (assembly GCA_038380795.1). Taxonomy (NCBI): domain Eukaryota; kingdom Metazoa; phylum Chordata; class Aves; order Passeriformes; family Tyrannidae; genus Pyrocephalus; species Pyrocephalus nanus. Next base: position 39,641,361 of record CM076265.1, on the reverse strand, counting down.
AAGTTTTATTAAATACATTCAGAAAGCATTCTTGCACGCACAAAACATTAGTATTAGGTAGTCCCAGGTAACTCCAACACTGTAATGTAATTATTCCTAGTGGTATGAAGGGATCAAAGATTAGTCTGCAACTAAAATAAAAAGAACCCTGGTTGAGGAGCAAGCTGAAGTCTTTCCTCCACTGGCCACCAAAGCAAGGATCATCACTGAACAGATTAACTGTCTCCAGCACATAGATGTAAATACTACCAAGGTATCTGCAGAAGGCAGATAAGAGTGGTTTTCCAGACTGACTTGAGATATCTTGGCTGGCCAGTGTTAACATTCCCATTTAATCACTGCTCGCCTATGGATAGGAAGATTTTATAAGACTGGAAGATAGTATTGACTAAGCACTTGCGATTACAGAAGAAAGCAAAAAGTATAGATCCAAATCAATTACTTTTCCTTCCTAACCAGCACTAGAGAGATTATTTGCCATACTAGGTCTTAAAATTCCCATTCTTGCACGGAATAAAGGGGAAAGGCAAAATTTTACATTTCCTGCAATATTGCCTCCCTAATATGATCTAAAAAGGGGAACTTAATTGTCAACAGGACATCTCAAACAATTTATTTAAAATGCACATTTATTTCTACAAAAAAAAAGTGTATGATACAGAAGAAATGCTCACACCTACTTAAAAGGTTTACCTATTAAAATATACAGAAGATCTTAATGAGTACAGGATATTTAAAAAAAAAAAGATGCAAAGGAGTGTTAATCTTTTATTTTTACATTTTCAGGAAGTTCACATAATTTTGGTACGTAACCTTTTACAAAATTATGTAAAAAGTACAAGAATGCCTGGTAAACAGTCTGCATTTTTCCAAAAGATTTTTTACAGCATGCAATTCTTAAGGCAGCCTTCTCTTCCTCCTTACAAGGAATCCTTTCACTCAAATAATCTTCTGCTGCAAAGATTAGGCTAAGGAAGCTTGGTCTCTTCTGTTAACGCCTTTTGTCTTTCCTGTCTGATTTACGGTCTCTTTCACTCCGTGAAGTTCTCTTGCCTGACCGACTACTTTCTGATATTGACCTCTTTCTGTCAGACCTTGAACTTTTATCCTTTGAGCTTTTGGCATCTCTACTCCCACCTTTTGAGGACTTGTGACTTCTATCTACTCCTGAAGCATCCCTTCGCTTCCTGTCCGTGCTCCTTCTGCGTTTTCTATCTCTGTTATGCCCTCTTCCTCGGCTTCGACTTCTACTTTCACTACTACTAGAGCTACTGCTGCTACTATCCCTGCTAGTACTTCCACTTGTAGTGCTACTGGTGGTGGAACTACTCCGACTGGTACTGCTGCCAGTGCTGGAGCTACTTGCGCTAGTAGTACTGCTTGAAGTACTACTGCTACTACTGCTGCTGCTGCGGCTATGACTCTTACCAGTTTTGTTTCCTGCCCTACCCCTGCTTCTACTCCTGGTCTTACTCTTACTTTCTAAACTTGGTGTTTGATTCTGCTCTGCCTGTGCTTCAACCACCTTTATAGACACCACAGCATTTTCATCCTTGTCTGCCTGGGGCTCTATATCCTGAGTGGACTGAGACAACTGAGGTGACTGTGGCAGTGGCTCAGAGTGCGGCTGAGACAGAGCCTCAGCCACAGGTTCTGTCTGAGCTTCAGGAGCTTTCTCCTGCGTTTCTTCAAGTTCAGCTTTATTTTCTGTTTTGATACCTTTCTCCTTCTTGGGAGAAGGAACATTACACACTTTTTCTGGCTGAGCATCACACTCTGTCTCTGGTTCTACTTCTTTGCCATTTTCATTTTCTACAGGTTCTACACTATCTGCCTCATTCATTTCAGCCACATCCTGCTCATTATCCACTGGCTGAATGTTTTCACTCTCCACTTTTATAATGGTGACCTCCTCATGCTGACCATCCTGTTGCTTGTCATTCTCCCTCACTTCAGTAGTCTCCTCTACTTTAAACTCCACATCATGTTTCTGTTCATCCTCTTCCTGTTCTTTCTCTGCATCGCTATGCCCTGAACCTGAACCTACTTTTCCCTTTTCCTCCCCTGCCTCCTCCATTTCTACATCATTGTGCTGATTACCTGTCTCCATCTCTTCCACCTGCTGAGCCACCTTACCCTCTTCCTGCTCCTTGTTCTGTTCTTCCTTCTTTTCTTCATTCTGCACCTCCTGCTGTTCTTTTTCCTTCATAGATTGTCTTCTGGGCCTGGCCTCCATTTTGTTAATCTGCTCTGCAAATTCATTTCGCCTGCTTTCAAAGAGTGCTAGGGAATAAGTGCATAAATAATAGTTAAGACAATCTACAGACAACAAAGTCTATTTTCCTTTTAACTATGAACTAAAAAGTTCCAAATTGTTCAACTTATAAATACTGCATCCTTATTCCTTCTGAAGTAGCAAGCCATTCTTTCACGATGAAAAAGATTGCTAGTTACCTTACAAAAACAAAGGGGACAGTAAACTCAGTGGAGTATCAGAACATAAAGCCCTAAACCTAAACTAACAAAAAGGGCTTTTGAATTCATTAAAATCAATCCAACCAACAGTATATCAAAATACCACCTTACTTTCCTGGTATTTATCTATTAACAAGGCTATACTTCCTAAAGTAAATAAAAGACAGTAAGAATCAGCAAAAAGCTGGTTAGGTATTAAGAAAGCTTAATTATTATAGGCTGTTCAGGTGAGCTAGCTTCTCTTATTCCCCAACCCCATGCAATGAAGAAAAGCTCCTAAGAAAAAAACCAACAAACCAATATATTCTTAGTTTAATAAAAAAAGAACAGTAAGACTACCATCAACCGGAGTATTTTAAATTGTTTTCCAAAAGAAAAATATAGTGATCCTGTGAAACAGAAATGAACACATATTGAGATTAAAAAAGAAACCATCATAAAGTTCTAGTGCTGTGCTCAAGAAAACAGTTATCAAATGCTCTGTAAACACCCGTGTTTCCGTAGTTTTCAATCCACAGAATCTGCATTTTCAAAAACTACGTTCCTGCACTGGCATACATCTGGGTACTAAAGCTAATATAAAGGACTGTGTTTTAAACACATACTTCTGAGATTGTGCATACACATCTTTTCAATTCTTGTAACAGAATCAAATCACATCCAATAAAAAAATAAGTCACTGAAAGAGTAATGTTCACTTATGATGAACACCCATGTAAGAACATACATTTTGCCCTAAGCACGAAATCCATGTATTTAAGCAGAGACTTACATTTGTTCAGCAAACAAAGGGAGGTAAGAACAAGGGACTTTTTATCCCAAAGACCACTTACCATTCATCTTTTTCTGTGACTCTTCCATCAACTTCTGCGTAGCAGGACACATTCTGCCAGGTATGTAGAATAAATGGGGTTTTGTCTTTGTTCTTATGTATTTTATTATTTTAGCATTATGTTCATTCCATTCTTCTTGCTGAGAAATGAAAGTAAATCATCCTGAGATATGCAAGAATAGTTTAAACAAGGGAAAGATCAAGACCAAAACTAAAACTCACCAACTGAGCAAGCTCAACCTTTTGCTCAAGTAACCGCAGCTCTGTCTGTTTAGCACGTCTTTCTTCAAACAGTTCTCGCCTCTCATTTTCAACTTGCTTTCTTTCTTCCTCAGCCTGCACTTCAAGTTTTTGTTCAATTTCTTGTCGTCTCTTTTGCTAAAATAAAGATATATGTTAATTTTTTTCTACATCCAGAAAGTTCTAGTTTGGTCCACTTAAGAATTTTTAATTATTTACACCATTAAAGACATTCCTAAAAATACATGATGAAATATCTCCTAAATTATACATAATGGAAGAAAAGAGCATCATTGCTTGCTGACAACTAATTTTTTATTGGTTTAACTATAAAATGATGGGGCCCTTTGAATTTTTGTCTGCTTTTCTATCATTCCATTTGGAGTTGAATTTTCAATATAAACTGAGATTATCTCAATTGGGCAGAGCCAGGTGTTAATAATGCCAAGATTGTGGGTTCAATCCCTGTAAGGGCCATTCATTGAAGACCTGGACTTGATGATCCTTGTGGGTCCCTTCCAGCTCAGAATATTCTGTGATCTGTGACCTTCAACAAGTTGGTTTTGTTTGTGTGTTTCTTTTTAACACAACGGCAGAAAAATAAAAGAAGTGTATTTCACGTATCAGGGAAACCAGTTAGATTTCTCACTTATAAGAGAAAAAAATCAAGTCTCGCAGAAACAAATGAAGGACTGCACACTGGTGTTTGAGACCAACAAAAAAATAGTTTGTAAATACTTCCAGTATATTCATTGCTAATTAGACATATTACTACAGTATAGAAATGCCCTGTTCTCATGCCCTAGACTGCCATATGGTCAGATCGTACAATAATTGTCTAATAAACACCCAGAATTTAGTGCCTAAACAACAGAATAGCTGTATCATAAAACTCCTCAGGCCTCTACGTCAATTTATAGCAAGATTATACGTAAGAAGAAAAAAATGTCCATAGGAATTCTCAGAAAAATTTTGCAAAGGGCAGTAACTCCTCAAGGTCTCTTTGTGCAAACACATACTACTATAAATTAGACAAGAACTCCATATTTCTGGACCATCCTAATAAATAGTTTCTTCTTTTAAAGCAAGCAGGCAAAAGTGAACTTTGGTCTTATGTGCCACATGGCAAGTTAACTAAACCACCCAAATACTGAATCTGAAAGTAATCAATACCAGCAGTCCAAGTCAGCCATGCTAACACTGCACAGAAAAGATTTCAACTTCAAAGACTTTCTATCTGCTTCCACTGAACTGCTGAAAGGAAAACTTTCAAACACTATTTTTAATCTAAAGGTTATTAGTATTAACTGAATAACCCATTTAGGGCAACAGTAAAAAATACCATATCCTTCATAATTTGAAAAGGCATACTAGGAATAAAGTTACCACCATCCTATATACAAGTTTTTTGAGGTAATCATTAAGCTATGCAAAGCCTTTGCTTCAGTGCAATCACACGCTCATTTAGGAAAAACAGAAATTCTTGCTATCCGTACCGGAAGGGGGAAGGCATTTTTACACAAACAGAGAGCAAAATACAACCACAGATTTCTGTACACTTGGTTATAATTTAAACATCTGGAACATATCAGGGTGGCACTGCTTCAGCAATACCACATCACCATTATTTCCAGAAGTAGCCTAAGACCTCTAAAATAGCTACCTGATTTAATTCCATTTACTTTGAAATGATCCTCAATAACATGAAGAAGTAAAAATATAATCTCTTTTGTGTTTTACATGTTTTAAAAATGTACATCAACTAAAAAAAAGAAACCCTTACCACTGCCTTTTCACTTCTTCAAAGGTTAAAAATAGTGTTACTAAGTCATAGTTAGAGCCCCTTTCCTGCCTCCCACCCCTATTCCCTGACCTAAGCCAAAGAAAAACCTACATGCAGTCTCACCAATTTGCTGCACCTGCAAGAGAACTTTCATTCCTATTCGAAGTGGCTTAGCCACACAATTCTGCTTTATTATTTACAATCTGATAGAACTTAAAATGAGATACCCTCTCAGTAGCAATAGCAACTGTGGATTCCTGTTTAAATTTTTGAAGAGTGCCCATCAACAAGCCAAATATACGTCGATTCCTGAAAAACAAACAACAACAAAAAGGTATTTGAGATTCAGTTCAAGTACTAAGATTTTTTTTTTGCATAAAAAGACATATTAACGGTGCCAACGGTCAAGGATATAATTTACAGTGACATATCATTTTAAGATACAGCTCTTATCCATAACTCAGCACAGCTAGTACTGGGAAAATTGGAAGCCTGCACATTTTTCATCTAGAAATAATGACACTAAGGAAATAGTCCTAAAGCAGAGAGCACTGAAGAAAAAAGATTCAAGTAAATACAGTGGGAGGTATCAATAAGGCAGCAAACTGGAAAGTCACTGGACTTTCTGAAAAACATAAACTACCCTGTCCACAACCTGTTTACAGGATTAAGGAGAAATGGAGCCAAAGGGGAGTGAAAGCTTATCTATCACAGTTGCCTAACAATGAGACACTGTACTGTGGGATGAAGCCAGTGCTCTCATCCAATTAGGTGTTGTTTTGAGAAAAGTAAGTAAAATTCTTCAGCAAATTCCCTTCTTCAAAAGAAGAACTGGATTCTTGACTTTACCTTTTCTTTCTTTCTATTTAATCCCAAATTAAGTCTGTACAACAAGAGGCAGACTCTCTTATTTGCCTTGAACTTTTTCCTGATTAAGAGAGAAAGGAAATGCTACTGTCTTCGCTAAGCACCACTCCACTACAGTGCCACAAACCTGACATGGAAAGGTAAAGGGACTTGGGTATTAAAAAGTAGAAACAGGAACAAGTAAAGAATTGAAAGCCAAAGATCACTCCAAGTCCATTTGTATACGAATGACATCCCACAAGACACTGTGCAAAACCAGGAGTTCACAGAATGCTGTCCTCTTAAAGAACCTCTTTCCACCACAAGTCATACAGAGACCAGTACTGGTTTTCTCATCTCCCCTGAGACTACTGAAGTGAAAAACAGTAAAACTACAATTCTGAGGGAACAAACGTTTAGTGCCTAAAGCTCTAGGAAGTTCACTAAGAATTTTCAATGTCTTCCTGTGAGGGAAGCAGTTGGAAACTGGTAACGGAAGCAAGAGCAGACCATTAGTGGTGTGATAATTAAAAGAAGCGAGCAAAGTGCCAGTTTTATGTACCAGTTGATTTGTGGGCATTATCAGAGAAACCTTCTATAGATCCTTATTCCAGTTTTCATTCTTCTTTTTATTTGAGGTACAGATTATTGCACTAGGCGACTTGCAGTCTGAAGTGGATTGAGTCTAAGGAGTTTGGACACAGTTGCAAATTTGTTTTTCCAACACTTCTTACAAACAGAACTACATTTCAGCAAGAATTTTAATAAGCTACCCTGAGACAAATAAAATATAGGAAAAAGGAGATACACGTAGGAAAAAAGCAGCAGGTAAAGCAGCAGGTAAAAATGAAGGTCAGACTGAACATACCAAAAACCTCACGATGGAACTACTGTGTTTTAGAAAAAAGTGGGGGAGGAGAGGAACATACACCCAAAAGCCTCCCTCAACCAACAAAATAAATGATGAACCAAGACAGCTGTAACAGTCCAAAAAGTTAAAGGACCAATGAAGCTAAATATATTTCTGTTTTATTCAAAGGCAATGTTACAACAGCATTAGCAAACCTGTTCCTGTAGGGGGCCTGAGAAGTAGAATTCCCTGTCAGTTACCTGAACCTAACAATGTGCATGTTACTGCTGTGTTTTCAGAGAGTATTCCTTAAAATAAATTTGACACCGTTACGGTAACTCCTCAGCATAATCTTTGATACATAACAACCTGTGTGTTATACTTTTTAAATCCAAAGCTACTTCCTATGCTAGCACTCAAAAGTATCATGTTAGTGTTTAGACATTTCTGTGTACCTTTGTTTTCCTTTCTCATCCATATTTTGATCTTGTATAAGGTCTCGACGCGTTCGCTCTTTGGAGGTAGCAACAACAGAAGATGGCAACGCTGGCTACAACAAAGAAAAGCAAACTACTTTGTTCATCATGTTGTAGGTAAATTTCTTCCCGCACAGCTCCTTTTATCATATATTACCTTTTTAATATCGTCATCCTCTGCGTCGCTTTCTTGGCGTGATTCTCTTCTTGTCCGACGTTCTCCACCCAGCCTGAGGAGCAAAAATTGTTAGGGGCCATTACAGAACAATGTCATTTAGGAGAGCATCTCTTCTAACAGGAGAAAAATACAAGTCAGCATATCTAGTCAGAAGAACAAACACTTCCAGTAAAAATCTCCTCACTGTTCCAACAACCAGTACATAACACTTTACAGACAAAATCTACTACAGGTGAAAATCACTGAGACAAAACAGTTTAAATTTTAATACAATCTACACAGCAAAGCAAAACACAAGATTCCACGACACTACCATATTTCAGATGGTAGAATACATTTGGAATTTATTTCTTGTTTTCAGTGTTAGCACTTTCCTTTTTGCTGACCCCCTAAAATGGCTACTATAAAGGTATAAAGGGATCACTAGACTGATTGAAATGCATCGAGGTAGAAAGGTTGGTATGATTTCTTAAATGGGAAATGCTATTTAAGTTACTCAGTCAAATACCTAAAAAACGAGTGAGGAGGGGCAGAGGGCTTAGCATCTGAGAACATGGATGAACTAAGGTTTTAACAAAAAACAACCTAAAATAAATAATTTAAACAAAGTAGAAATAAAATAAATAATTTAAATAGAAGTTATTTGGCTTTATGGCACAAAGCCAAATTTCAGCTTTGTGGCACAGCACTTTCCTGTCTTCCAGTGTTCACTTTCCATTAACTCAAAAATTCCAAAGCAAGTCTTGCTTTACGCATGAACTACCACTGCATGTTAAGTGCCCACAGAACTTCAGCTCACTGTTATCAGTCACATCTGATGGATCTGCATCCAGATATGAAAGCTCAAAATCTGAGTCCACTGTCACACTGCCTGCATTCAGTTTATTGAAGAAATTTCAATTATAATTCAAGTTATGTTTACTGTAGACAACCTGGCTACTAAGCAGAAAATAATACAGCAAATTGTACATCCAGTAAAACAGAAAATTCCACTTGTGTTTGTATTGCTACATCATTATATTAGTGCTATCATCTTTATATTGCCCTAAGGTATGAAAAAGATTTCACCACAGTCATTTGAAATCACCCAAATTAATTCCAAAGAGCCTTGAATATGTAATCCTTAAAGAAGATAATGAAAGTCATCAGCTATTAACAGTTACTGATTTACTGTTACAAACTCTCATTCTGAAAAGCAAGTTCTCTGCATCAATTTTTGCACCCACCTACTGGATGCACCTTCAAGATCCCTCTGTTTGGCTGGGGGTCCTCCTCCACTATCAGAGAATCCACGCCTAAAAAGAAAACACTTGTGATCTCAGAACAGGTTAGGTTAATCCCAGAGCCACCTTAAGGCTGCACAATTCAAATGTATTTTGGCTTTGTGGTCATGATGCACACAAAAGTTTTGCACAGTTCTATCACCATTTACTGTTACTACTGCAATAAAGTGTTCAAACATACTGCTTGTGGACCAACCAATTTCACCTTGAATTTCTGCACGTAACGAGTAGCTACACTGAAGTAAGGACCCCATCATGCTCAAATAATCATATCTGCAATCATTTTCAAGATGTATTAAGCCTTAACCAGTGGCTTAATATTGAGCTTCAATGAAAAATCCACTGCATGCTCCATTAAGAATTGCTGAACAAAAACTGTCTTTTTCATTCTACTTAGTGGAGTGGGGAGAGAGAAGAAATGAAAAACAGATAAGGAAAAGTCACAATGAAAGACTAGCGATTTTATCTACATGTATTTTAAAGTTCCTACCCACTTCAACTCTTTCCATTCCTCCTAGGGCACCTGCCAGTTTCTTAATTATCAACAGATTGATCTTGAGCAACTTCAAAGAGACAAGGTCCCAGACAAAAGACGACAACTCCCCTGAAATGTGAAGTTACCCCCCTTACATTTAAAGCTAATAGATGAAAGGACTAGAGAAGGCCACCAGTTTAAACTTGAGGTAACTCAAAATGAAAAAGCACTTTAAATTTAAACCCCGAAGTCCTGTCGGGCAGCTCTGGTGCTCATTGAAACAGCAGTACAGCAAGCAGCGGGGGCAAACGAGAAACAGGCAACACCAAAGCAAAAGGGGAGCACCAGCAGGGAAAGGGGAGGGGAAACCCGACCCCCCGTCGCGCACCTCCTTACCTCAGCAATAAGCTCCCGCGCCCTCTACCTCCACCGGGGCCTGTGAGGGCTAACAACCTGTTCTGGGGGGGCCTGCAAGAGACGGCGGCCACTGTTAGCGGTGCTCCCACCGACGCGGGCAAAGCAGCCACCACGCCCGGTCCATAGAGAGTGCGGGGCCCGCGGGCAGCTCCGCACCGCCCGCGCCTCGGGCCCGCCGCGCACCCCGCTCGGCCCTTCTTCCCTCCGCGGGTCAGCGGCGCCCCCGGCCTCACCTCACGTCATTGGGGTCCCGGCCCGTGAGCTTGCGGATGTTCTCGTCCACGTGCTTGAGGCTCTCCTTGGCCTTCTCCAGCTGCTCCTGCAGCGCGCGGACCGCCACCGCCATCCCGCCCGCCGCGCGGCCTGCCTGGGCCCAGCGCGCGGCGCCGCTGGGAGACCGGGGGGGGGAATGGGCCCCGCCCACTTCGCGGCCGCGGGACGGGCCGGCGCAGCCAATCGCGGCTCGGCGGCGCCCTCTGAGCACCAATCATCGGGCACGGGGAGAAAGGGCACGCCCCACGGGAAAGGATCTCTACTGGCGCTCACCAATCACAGGACTCAAGGGCTGACTGGCACCCAGACTGCCCAACTAGAGGAAGGCCCTGCCTGCCAGCTCCGCGAATCAGTGAAAGGCGCCACCGGACTGACACACACAGCGCCAATGAGAACTCAGGGCGTCATTTTCCTGCAGCCCAGTCAGGAAGCCACTCGGCGGACTTTCGTTCCCGCCCACCCGTACGCGGCCTGCCTTCCCTGTCTCAGTGGGGCTGGACGGCCGGCAGCGCGCCGCTCGGGTGGGGCCAATCACCGCTGCCCTACCAAAGGCCGCCGTGCGCGGCGAGCCAATACGAGGGGCCGTTTCTGAGAGTTGGCCGGGGCCGAAGTCGCGCCCGCCCTCAGGTCCCGCCTGCGGGAACGGCCCGGCCCGGGGCTGGGAAACTCTCAGCTGGGCGTTATTCCTGGCGCCCGGGGCCCGGCTGTGAACCGCGCTGCTCCCCAGCAGCAGCCGGCGCCGCTGCCGGTTGCCCGCGGCGGGCGGACGAAGGCACGGGCGCTGCCCCGGGGGCAGTGACAGCTCCGCCCCGCCCGGTGCCAGCAGTAGGGCAGACGGAAGCAGCTCCTCAGGAGGCGGTGTTTTTACCGCCGGCTCCGGTCGCGGGGCCGGAGCCGCCCGAGCCCGCGGGCTCTGAGACCTGTAACGCGAGAGTCCCGTTGCCATCTCTTCCCTGGCAAGGAGAACCGGCCCGGCCGCGCTGCCTGACCGCCGCGCCTCGGCCGGGAGCTGCGGCGGTGTCCAGGTCCGACCGGAACGGGCGGAGGCCCCGCGGCGGCGATGGCGGACGAGGCGCTGTTCCTGCTGCTGCACAGCGAGATGGTGGCGGGGCTGTACCGCGCCGCCGAGCAGGGCGAAGGGGTGAGTGGGGCCGGGGCCGAGCTGGGGCCGCCTGGCAGCAGCCGGGGCTGACGCGCTGGCGGTGCGTTGTGTCTTGCAGGAGAATGGGCGCTGCACCACCAAGCTGGAGAGCATGGGCTTCCGTGTCGGGCAGGGGCTCATCGAGAGGTGAGTCCCTCCTGCTCTCGGCATCTTCTGTATTGGAATCCCATTCTGGTGGGCACCTGTGTTTGAGTATCACAGCACAGTTTTGGAGTATGGATTTGCCTACTGCTTCCCATCATGAAAACCGAGTCAGGGTATACAGTTATTTTTAATACTTATGATCATCTTTAGTTGCACTTTGTGTAGACTTTTGCATGTTTTCTACTTCTGGTACGTTTCATGATCTTATTCTAATTCTTACTTACTTCTGCAAAGCTCTCCCAGTCCTTGGAACTTGGCGACCGAGCTCGTTGCCGCCTTGTTTGCTCGGGCCCTTTGGGGACCCGTGATGCAACTTCAGCGCCCTCGTTCCAGGGTCGTGTGAAGACTCTTGGTCTTCTGAAGTGATGCTTTCACTGAACAAAGCGGTGTTGTAGTGCCAGATAAAACCCCTCAAGGAGGATAAAGGGAGAGAAATCTGAAACAAGCAAGAGAGAGATTTTCCTTTTTAAAAAACAGGAATAAGTTTCACATGTTTGTTTCTATGTGTTAGAGCTCTTTTGCATATCTAAAGGGTTCTTTCCAAGCAGTAGTATAGGTATGAGCGTTTTATTTCCTGTGTAGACAATTAATGGAAAATAAAACTGATGGAGTACTTTGCATCTTTGTGTATGTCAGTCATCTTTAATAATCATGGAATTAAAACAATTTATTCTGCAGTCATGTTGCGGGTATTAAGATAATGCTGTGTGCCTCTTAAGTTAAAATACTTGTTGAATGCAGAGTGATGCTAGAATGATACTGTACAATGGTTGGAAAACTAATTTCTGTAACAGCCTCAAAAATAATGTTGCATAGTACCATTTTTAAAAATTTATTTTTTCTGTTTAATTGGTGATGTGTGTACCATCATTATTGATACATATCTCACTTATCTCTTAGGTTTACAAAAGATACCGCCAGGTTCAAGGATGAATTAGATATTATGAAGTTCATTTGCAAAGATTTTTGGACAACTGTATTCAAAAAACAAATAGATAACCTAAGGACTAATCATCAGGTACTAATGCTGTAGAATGAGATTTAACTTACAAAATCAATATGAGTTTTAAGTAGCTATTGCATTTTTTGTTTTTCTTGCTCTGGAATTAATTACCTGATAAGAAACCCAAATGTTCTTTTTTGTTTTGTTTAAAAAGCAGGTTTTTGTAATATTTATCTTAGCAGGTAGCTTCAGAATAATTGCTGGTAATGTCTTTATGGCCACCCTGTTTGAAAAGACTCAATGCTTTGAATTTCTTATGCACTGTTGCAGTTACAGAGAGGGAAGTAGTGGTTGCAGTTGATTAACATTTAAACAAGAACATTTTTATGTATCTCTAAATGTTAATAGAAAACTAGTGAAAAAGTGATGTTGCCGTCTTAACATATGTTTAAATAGAATGGCTACCTTCAAGTAATTTTTTATTTTGAAGAATATTTACAGTTTTCAGCAGTTGAGACTCTAGTGAACATACTTGTATAAAAAACTGCGGAAAAAATTCTCAAATTTGTGTGTTGTGCTGTGTCCATGTCCTTGCCTATATTAACAGTTACAGTTCTTAAAGCAAGATCAAAATAATTTAAGGAGCCATTTTACTAGAGTAAAAAAGCTTTTTCCTATTGATGACTTGGTTTTCTTGTGGCCATTTTCCTGTTGTGTCCAATTAGGAAGAAGAGGATTTGTACAAGGATTGTGCCAAATAAAATAGGTTTTATTTTTCAGTGATTTCTTTATCAAGTAACAACTCTAACAGATAGTTATTATGTTAGAAATCTGTTTTTTTTTAATTCAAAGAAAGCTGCAGTATGGAGTTTAAGATCTTAATTGTATATACAACCTTCATTTAAGTTCAAGGGTTATGAAATTCCAAAGTAGCATAGTCATTAACAAAGAAATTAAAATGACATATGTAGATAAAGCTATACTATGTCCACAATTAATTATATTTTTATTATAATAATTTATTATTGTTACACAAATTTGTAATGTAGAAAACACCAAACTTTTAATTCTATTGTTTGCTTGTTGTTGTTACTTGTACCGCTCTTAAGGAAGGTGATTCCCACTGAATTTGAGAATAAGAATAATGAATTGCGTACCAGATGAAGATTGAGATTTGAATGTAAAAACCTGTATGCATTTGATATATGGCCAAAGACTTTCTGGTATGGAACTATTGTTTCTGAGCACCAGAAGGACTCTTCTAAGAAGAAATTTACATCAAAATTTTTTAGAGATCATAATATTATCTAGGAGTTTCGTTGTAAATTCATAATTAAGTACCTTTTGGTTTGATGTTCCTTGCAAGTATATAATACAATTTAAACTTAAATCACATATGCCTTAATGTAAAATTTAATTTTTCAGCCTAGAACAAAGATAAAGAAGGATATAAACAAGATATACCTACAAATCAAATGTATTCACATAAAATGTTGATTATAGATTACTGCACATTCAGCTAAAAAAAACAACTTTTTTTTTCTTTTGAAACAGGGTATTTATGTCCTTCAAGACAATAAATTTCGTCTCTTGACACAAATGTCTGCAGGAAAGCAGTATTTAGAACATGCACCAAAGGTACCCTTCAATATTATATGTAGAGTCTACCAGTTTGATTTGAGTTACCTTGATCTATTAATAATAACACTTAAATTTTGTAATTGAATGGATACAAACTCTTCAAAAGGGCAGGTAAAGATGAGTTTTCAGAACTTGTGTACTTTTTAGAAATGCACCTTGTTTTGGAACAGCAGATTTGATTTATGGTGCAAGAAACACTCATGGTCGTTGAAAAACTTGCTGCTGTTACATTTCAGTTATCCGCCACTATCTGCTGCTGTCACACAAATTCTCTTTGGAAAGCATGCGCTTTCAGAAGCTTTTTTAAAATGTCCAAAAAAAAATTTGGAAGATACTATTTGTTACTGAGAACAAGCTTCTGAGGTGAGCTGCTAGGAACGTTCAGAAAGATCTTCCACCAGTTAAAAACAGTTCTGATTGAAGATGCTGAGTTAGGGTAATAGTTCATGTAAGTAAAATCAATGCCTCTGCAGAACCTTCTTTAAAGCACTTTGGTTCAGGTGGATGTAAGAAATGGGACATTCAGTTCCATTTTATGATTTCTTAATTCTTGATCATCTTATTGCTGGCTACTCTCCTTGGGATTTTTTTGTTTTTAGTGTTTGGTGAGATGTTTCTTTTGTTTTGCAACATACATTTTAAGTATCAGCAGGCCTTTGTATTCCACGATGTGGCCTGTGCCAAAATGCTGTCTTGGACCATTCCTCCTTTATTGACTTTAATACCAGTTGCTAATTTCAGCCAAGTCTTAGGAATATTGTTCTAAGGCTATTAAATTCCTAAAGGTTTAATGGAATTAGAAACAGGAATAGTGCCCCTAACAAGAGCAATCTGTGTTGTGAGCTCTGCTCTACCAAATACTGGAGCTGTCGTTCATTAGAGACCTAACAAAGTCTCTCAAGCACCGTAATAAAACTTCCATAGCTTTCTGTTGTCCAAGTATTAAGTCTTGTGCTTGAGTACTTAGTTTCAATCTTTATTAACAAGCTTCAGCCTTGACACTTATTTAAGGGCAACTTTGTATTTAGTATTTAGCTTTTACGTGTGGACTAATCCGAGGAGGCCTATCGAATTTGGGAATAAAGAGTATTGTAACAGCTGAAGTTTCATCAATGCCTGCATGTAAGTAGTTCTTGGAGTATTCAGTTCCTACTTCGCTTTGTAACTTTCCTGGCTGATTTCATCATTGTATAAGCATTTATCACCGTGGGATTAGTTTGAAGCTGCTGGGCTATAGAAATCCATATGAACTTCAGGATATGGCTTTCCACTAAACGCTTTGGTATTTAGAAAATACTAACAGAGGATAAACCGCCATCATGTTGAGTGGAAAGCAAAACTAAAAAGTTGTATTTGGAAGGATCAAATGCATAAGGATGTATGTCCAGAAAGCTATTTGAGTAAATAAAGATCTTTCTCTACAGGAGTCATTAAGAAAGTTAGTAAGTCAAGTCTGTTGTAACTACCTAAGCTGCTCGATTAAAAATTTTCCACAGACTTTGCACAAATTCTAAATTTGGCTGACCTAATGTCTGTGATGTGGGAATGAATCAACTTACAGGGAAAAAGAAAAGAAAGAAGAAGCTCTTCAGCTGGAGTTAAAATTTAAATGCTACATTGAAGTAATGGCACAATTGCTTATAATTAAACTGTAAGATTGGACTGCTCCTTACTATTTCTTTTAAAAAAATTAATACAAGAAAATAGTTACTTGGAGAAATAACTCTAATAGTAATAATGTGATCTGACTTTGCTTTTTTTTCAGGTAAATTTCAGGTGATGATACAGAAGATGTAGAGCACATTCAAATCTGGGTATCTACCTTAAAAATCCTTTGTGTATGGATTCAGTATCTTGGCTCAGTCTTGTATATAACTTGTAAATTATAGCAGTGTGCAGCACAATTCCAAAATATGTAATAAATGTTAATCAAAATAACACTATCCTTGTGTCTTGGTATGAAATTTATTCTATTCCAAGGTATTAATATCCACATGGTAAAAACTGTGTACCCAAACGTTTTCAGCAAAATATTTCAATTACCAAAAGAGCACATCTGGAAGACCAGAGGCATGGTTTGAGAACCGAGTAAAAGCCTGACCAAGATGAAACTGGAATAAGAAACTAATGTGTGTTGTGTCACCTAATGTGAATGCCCAACTGCTGTCTTCCCCTGTTCACTCTGAACTGTGAGGCAGCAGAGATTGTGTATTTCTCTGAGGGAGCCATTAGCACGTGTACGAATGGGGCATGTGGCATGTAGGAATGTAGGTATGATGCAGTAGAAACAAGAACTTACTTCTCCGTAGTTAAACAGTTTCTCCTACCTCCCTAAAATTAGCACCTGTTTTTTGTGTCAGAATGATTTTACACCTAAGGTTTTCTATACTGGCCAAGAAGGAAAATTGTTCTAGCTTGCTGTGCATAAACTTGGTATTAATGTACTTGTTTTTAATTGCTAGCTATGGATCACTTCTGTAATGAGTGTGTGCAGGAAGATGATTAGGCCTGAAAGAAGCTATGAAGATATCACCAAGACTCTTGAGGACACTGGGGTTTGCTAGATACTTGTTGCAAGATTTGCATAACAATACATATCTTGCTGTAGGTAAGCATGAAAATATCTTGTTAAAACTTCTAATGAATTTTGCTGTAAGACTTTTCTGTTGGCAGGTTCAGGCCTTATACTTACCTTGAAATTCATCACGATAGAAACACTGTTTATTCAGAAGTGTGAGAATGCCTTGTAATAGTGATTCAGTTTCTGTTTTTGAGGCCAGTAAATAACAGGCTAATTAGAAAAGCTCACATGGCATCTTTGATACACAACTACCTTCTGTGTTGGCAGAAGTGTAAATTGTACAGTTGCACGGTGGGCAAGAACAGTGGAAACAGTTCTTCCCTAAGTTCTAGGAAAGGTCTGGAGCTTATAATAGATCAAGACTTTTCTAGAAAGCTGTCACAAGCTGGCAAGCTAGAGACTATAAATGTGATAACCGGGGATTTATTATACTTGAGCTTAAGATGTGACCAAGTTCTCCTTTTTTCAGGTACTGTGAACACTAGTTCAGATTAGCTGCAGCTGAATAACTTAACAGTTCTTGGAAACATATAGAGCAGAATTTGATCCAGGAGAATGCGGTCCCACTTTTTATAAAACTAGCAGAGGTGAAAGTAACTACAGTAGTATGCTGCTCAGTGGTGATTTGCAGTTTGATTAAAAACACTGGGTTCTTACACTGGTAATTTAGAGGAAGGTGGTGGTGGTTGTTCCCATTGATAACTCAGATTGGTTTGGAGTTGTTGGAGTGAAGAATTAGCTAACTCATATTCTTGCATTGCCTGGGTTATTCAGTTGCCAACTCATTCTGCTTTCAACATGCTGAAAATGTTACTATGAAGAGACTAGAAATAATTTGTGCTGTATGTCTAATAGATGGACATTTCAATGTCATCATACTTAAGCATCTGCAGTGGGGATCATCATGGCATTATCATGTACAGAATCTGATACTTGCATCTCAAGAATTAACACTCTGGTAGTTATTGCAATTAATTTTGATTTTTCAATTGACAGTTAAGACTACCATTCCAGATGCAAGAATGCCAATCATTCAAAGACATTTTGAATATGTATCAATAACTGGTTATGGCCAATGATTATTTTTAGTAGCGAGGGGAGGGACTTAAATTCCACAATACACATAAAGTCATTTAATATTACATCGATTGGTTGCTATGACCTGAATTCATAGTTCCTTTAAAATGGATTTTTAATTGGTGAAGACAGTTATAACCAGAGGGAGTTATGTATGTACCAAGCAGATGCTGACCCTCTTAGCAAAGCACTCCATGTTAAATATATATGTAAATAAGTGAGGTGATGTATTTACCAAGATAACCATACAGAAAATAAATTTGTTGATTCTGTTAAAAGCATTGAATACAGATGTGTAATTTTCTCTGGTTTCTGCAACTGTTTACTAAAAATAGTATTACTACTTGGGAAGTAGTAATATTTACATTTTGCTAAAACAATTGTTTCAGTAACCTACTGGATATAGTTGAACTGCTTAGCAGTGCTTAATTAAGCTCAGGCACCAAAACTTGAAAAGGTACCTCCAACCCTAGCTGTGTAAATTTCCATAGTAGGGCTGCTGTTAAATAGTATCGACTGAGAAAAACCACAATGTTGACAAACACTCTTTAAAATCCTTT
This sequence comes from Pyrocephalus nanus, assembly GCA_038380795.1. Classification (NCBI taxonomy): domain Eukaryota; kingdom Metazoa; phylum Chordata; class Aves; order Passeriformes; family Tyrannidae; genus Pyrocephalus; species Pyrocephalus nanus. The sequence goes on along the minus strand of CM076265.1, from coordinate 39,623,125 downwards.
AATTTTATGAAAAAAAGTCCTCAATAGGTGTGTTAGAAAAAGAACAATCATTTGTAACGTAACCTCAGACTTCACCTAATAGCAGTGTTCGTAGGGTTACTCAGATGGTAGAAATTTCTAACCAAGAATGTAGTTTACAGGAGCTTCAGAAATTATGCCAGACACTTCATTTACCATTTTACGATGATGGCGATGATGGTATCAGAGGCGTTGACAATTTCATGCTGAAGTTCAGCTTAAGGTACTCATAGCTGTCCCAAATACATTAGGGTGAGGGTATTCTGAAGGGACTGTATAGTACTTTGGGTCTGAACAGTGCAGTGTCTTGCTGTTAACTCCGATAATGCTGTTTGTACTATGGCAATGCAAAATACTGGATATTCTCAAAACGGCCTAGGAAGGCTCATCAGCCAGGTCACGTTGATCGAAGTACCTAGTGGAATGAAGTGGAATATTGTAAAAAACCTCTAATGCAATGTACTGCATACTTTGAGTTGTTAGATCCCTTCCTTTCTAGCTCTTCTTTTAGTGTTTCTGTCATAATTACAGCTTTGTGGTTCGGGTGGCTCATCTGAGGAAAGAAATGAGCTTACTTTACTTTTAGGTTTATCTTAAGTCCTTTTAGCTAAATATATTTGCTATATTGGCTCAGTGTACTTCCATTTTTAAAAGAATATAGGTTAGAACAAGTAATCACACATTTATGTTGGACATAAATGTTAATGGTTTAGGTGCATTTATGCTGGACATACATTACTGTTTTAGGTGCATTTATGCTGGACATACATTACTGTTTTAGATGTGTAAGTTGCATTACCTGCTAACTAAGCAGATTATCAAGTTCAGAGCTGATATTTGTTCTTCATTCTTGCTCTCCTGAAAAAGAGGTAAATATTAGAACAGTTCTTTTGTTGTCTATGTCAAATAGAAAAGCTGTTACATGCCGTGTTGTGTGTATCTGTAGTCTTCCCTTCATTCTCAAGCAAACTTAGAACATGAAAAGTTAATTACTAAGACTTCAAGAATTGAAAAATAATCCTCTTATTCTGCTAAATTCACCAAGTCCTTTGCACGTTATATTAAATCTTACCTCTAGTACCCTGACTTCTGAACATCGTCTGGCCAGCTGTCGAATAAGGGAGTGAGCTTCAGGTAGCAAAGGTTTTTCAAGGCATGCCAACAGTGCGTAAAGCCATCTACCCTGTGAGGATTCAAGTAACAAAGTTTTAATTATAAGCATTTCCTTGAATATTCAAGCTGTTATACAGAGTAGGACTGGACTGTAAGTCTCAAAACAAAATTGCATTTAAATGCTACATGCCATAATTGAATTTTGAAAACCAAATTAGATACTACATGGTAGAGAGTTTTGTGCCTCTAGACAAAATTGTGAGCAGTACTCCTGGGTTTCCTGGTATTTTTTGAATGTTGGCCAAAATATAAATTAATACAGAATTAATACAGAGTTAATACAGAAAAGGAAAGAACATGAAAGGCTTTAGTGACTTAAAAATAGTGAAACTGTGTCATGGAAGTAATTTTCCATGACTCTCTCACTTTGTGGTACTGAAGGATATGAGGTGTTCTGTAGATACAGTGCCATTACATTACATTACATAGCTGGTCAGTCTAAGTGTGGCCAACTTCTGTGCCAATGTACCCCATCCATCAGGATTTCTTAGGCTTGGTTTATCACCACACTAATGCAGCTAAGCTTTCTGGTCTGTGCTGCACATGGAAAGATTAAATGTGTCTTTGCCACTACACTGTCAATCACCTCCAAACTAAAATGGAAGTGTTGGTAAATACAATGTGCAGCGCCCTGGCAGCTTAAACTGATCAGAACCAAAGCTGCTGCTCTGTGACCCTCTGCTCTCCCCAACATCGATAATCATCAAGCCTTGTGGCTTAAGTTAGTTTGGGGAGTGATAAAAAGGGGAGGAGTTTTGGCAATACTTGTTAGGTCTGTATCTGTTATGTTTTCTAATCAGTCTTCCAACAAGTTCTGTGAATACTTATTTTAATATATAATCAAGAAAGCTTTGAATGTAACAATATGACACATCCATCTAAAGAACTCTTTAGAAATTAAAATAATTTAATAGAAAGCTATAAACAATTTATGCTTTGTTTAATGCATTAATGTGCAAGTAGTTAAAATAAATTAAAAATTACCAGTTCTGGAGTAAATTTTTTCTCTCCAAACCAGATTACCAGGTATTCTAAGACACTGGTTACTGTTGCCTTCAAAAGAGGAACAGAAAGAGACAATACAATACTTGTAATGTTTTGTTTTGTTGTCCTTCTACCTGAAGGATTTAAAATATTTCTATTCCACTGTGATACTACATGGTATTTATTCCATGTTGAAGTTACATATAAGGGTAAAGTAAGTGTGTTAAGCACCACTTCCCAGAAAGAACTTTATATAAAATGAAGTAATTTTCAGTGTTAACAAAACATTATGGATAAATAGCTACAGATTAGGAAAGAGGCATCATGCTGACTGGTTGTTTCTGCTTAAAGATGACTAGTGGGAAACGTAGGAAAGGAACGGTAAATGTGATTCTTCTTGTCTAGCAATGTACATAGAAGTTCATAATCAAGTTGAAGGGCTGCACTTAAAACACCAAATGAGAAATGTTAAAACATTGTCAAGCACCTATTGGGGCATTCAGCAAAAATTCAAATACTAAATGTTCTATAGAGAATTACAACAACAATTACAACAACAAAATACTCTTAGAACTAGTAAGGAAAATATTCCCTAGTAAAGTTATTTGTAGCTGAAGGTGAGATAATGATTACATGTCTTCCTTCAAAGTGTACAAGGAAGAGAAGTTGTAATAAACAATTGCTTACTCTAGGCGCAAAAAACCCGAGAAGACTGCTGCAACAGACAGAATCACATAGTGACATTGCCTATATCATTATTTCTCATATTTTAAGAGGTAGGCTTACCTGATTCATCCTGCTTACAATACTTAGCAAAGGGGGAAAGCCCACCTGAAAAACATGAAATTGGAAAATGCAAACATCATAAACATTTTTGTTCTAATTTGAAATATACTAAGATTTTAAGCTGACGTTCAGATACTTCTAGTGATTTGAAATCTGTTAAAAATCTTCAAGCAAGTTTAAGATAAGGTCCAGTCAAATTTGGTATCAGAGAACCTTGCTTTTACTGTTTTTTGTTAAAGTTTTTGTTTTTTCAAAATGATGCAGTGAAGGGCATGTTTGTAGGATAACATGTATGAGGAGGGTAATCACATATCACTATGCAACAAACACTAAAGCAGACTATGCAGAAAGCTTTCCATTCAGTTCAGCGAGCAACAAAGTAATGCGCTTCGGCTGACAACAGATGAAGGAACTCTTCAGCTTTTTGACTGAAGGGATAGACTCATTCTCTGCTTCACAGATTGTGCTTAAAAGGAACGAAAAATGGGACTTTCTGCACTCACCAGAATGCCTACTTTCTATTTAGCACAAAGTGGCAGGAAACAGTAAGATTTTTTCTGGCAGTTAGTTTATAAAATAGCAGCTGAAAAGTAGATATAAGTCCTATACTTACCTTCACGTAATCGATTCCTATGTTTTCATTATTGGGTAGTGCATCTATTTCTGAGTATACTCTTTCACCCAGGCAGAACTTCTTCCAGCCTTCTTCATCCTCTGATTTTGGCTGAAGTAAATAAAATGAAAACTGTGTAATACTGTTATGTTGAAGACACTGGAAAAAAGACTTGATAATATTCCTAAATTGTTGCATAAAACCATAAAAGCAAGATTAACCATGGATTTAATGACTGGGAAAACAAACCACATGGCACTGTTACGAATTCTACTCACCATAATAACATTGCTGTCCAAATGTTGTGACCGCCAGTGATTTCTGTGCTTGTTCAGGCTCTGAGTAATTAAAACAAAGCCAAATCACTGTTTAACTCTGCAGTTATTTTATCCTAGCAGTAAGTGTTCTTCATTACTCGTAAAATTTTCAAAAAGTATATCTTATGACTTTCTATAAGTCAATAGATTTATAGGCAGCACAACTGGTTAAATATTTCTGATGCCTCTTAACAGAAATGTAATTGAGATGCTCATACGATGTTTTCGGAATTAATGTTAAAGCTGAAGGAATTTTGAAGTCTACTACATAAAGTTTAGTTGAGGTAATAAGCTTTTATAGTCTTCTAGACTTTTCTTGGTATAACAAGTTTAAGAAAAAATTCACTTTGTTTTAATCCAAAACCACACATAAAACCAATATCCTATTTCATCAAAGGTCTACAGAACAGTTTGAAAGAAGGCAACTGTGCTTTCTTAGCATTTTTCTTCTAGCTGATGGCGATGCCATGTAAGATAAATTGGCCTGCTTGACAGTTTCCTGTAGGGAGATGTAAACGTTCTGTAACAACAGAAGAAATTTGTCTCCCAATCTGTTATTGTAGCCACACAAAAGGACATATAAAAATGCTGTAAGTAACAGAAGCTGAGGCAGTGTTTGAACAGTGACTTCCAATGCTCTTTTTAGGTTTGGAATACTTTTTAGTATAGTCTCACACTTCACAGTGTTAATTGTGGCACAGATGAGAAGATGACTGATTTGTGCATTAAAGAGATATCAGTACAGTGAATATTCTTTTAGGTGTCAGTTTCCTTAGTTCTCTTAAAACCTTAGATTATGCCTAATATACAGGATGCATTGTGATCTCTTATAGAAACAGGGGGTAGCTCAGTCAATGTTTAGATGCAGTAGTACACATCTCCACCTTCACTGATTTTCCTCCCCGAAAAAAACATGGTACATGTGCTCATGCAGTACCACAGCAGCTTTGGCACAGCTGGTCATACCTCAGTACTTGAGGTGTTCCTGCAGCGCAGCATCAACGCACTGTAAACATGCTGTGCACTGTAAACATGCTGTCCACCGTACTGGGGTCACAAATGATCTCTCCCTACATCTTTATTATTTTTTCCCTTTCACCCTGTTTGAACTGTACATAGAGAATAATAGAATCAGAGAAAGGTTTGGGTTGGAAGGGACATTTAAAGGCCACGTAGTCCAACCCCTCTGCCATAGGCAGGGACATCTTCAACAAGGTCAGGTTCAGAGCCCCATCCAACCTGACATTTAATGTTTGCAGGGATGGGGCATCTACCTCCTCTCTGGGCAACCTCTGCCAGTGTTTTACCACCCTCATTGTGAAAAAATTCTTCCTTATATCTAATCTAAATTGACCCTTGTTTAGTTTAGAACTGTAGCTTCAGTGAACTTAGAACCTTTACCCTTTGAGACTGCTTAATTTTCTGGTTTTGTTCTGTTATGAGCAGGGTACAAATGTGTTAGGAAAGATCTAAGTCTGTGCTAACACTACAACCTTACAAATACATTTTACCAAATAAATATTTCTCCTCATAATGGGTGCTACTCATCTGTTGGGTGTCAACAGATTCCTGTTGTTCAAAGTGTGTTCTACTTTATGAAGCTCCTGGTGGGTTAGAATCCACCTGTTTTTTTTTCAGTAGAGTTCTGCAGAACATTTCCTACTAGCACTAGGTTTTAATATAACTGCATCACATCACAGAGGTTTTTATTCCTCCTCAACTACTCCATATCCCTTAATCCAAATATTGACATATTTTTGCTGAAGTTGAAGAATTTTTTTAAACGTGACTCTCCCAAGAGTTTTATCAGGGGTTTAAAAGCTACACAGTATATACTCAGTTATTTTTCAAGAACTTAAAACATTTGCCTACAAACATCTATCTTACCACAAAGTCATAATATTTCTATACTAGATATGAAGCACAGATGTTCTATCTAGACTGTGCAAGACCCCTCACATACACTATTTGTACCTGACGAACAGCTGAGAAATTGGCCACCTGCTGCTGCTGCCACCTGAGCGTTGGAGAGTATCCTTCAGGAGCAGGCTGACATCCGGAAATCTGAGAAAACACTGGCAATAATTATAATGTAAAGAGAGTTTTATAAGAAGAATCCTTAAGAACAAAAGAATCAGTAATTCTTTACTGTCAGGTAAACAATATCCTTTAAATCTTCATCTAAGGTAATTTCATGACCACATTCCAGACTGATTTAAGAGTTGGTTTAGACAAAATTTCTTCTGTCTAACTCTTTTTACATGTACACAGAAAGGAGAACTAGGTGTTCAAAATACATTGTCAATATTTAAGATCTTTCTCTTAGCAGTTGTTCTGCCTTAATCTCCCTGTTTATAAAAATCAGGGTGCTGTTTCCGTATCTTGGACAAATGCTATCAATCTTAGGCATTCTACTTGTCAAGATAATACATTCAGGAAGACAGATGACCACAAAAACATCTTCTAGGAAATTAACAATTAAGTAGATACAAACTTTTTAAAGATTAGCATGAAACAGTCAATAAAAAAATCAAAATCTTCCTACAAGTGTTTGAGAATTCTGCTACAGACAGATGAAGACAACAGTCACAGAAGTTACACGGTCATGTCAGAAACATCACCAGAAACTTCCCTTGAGCAATCTAGTAGTGAAATTTCAGATTACATAGAGAATGGTAAACTTGGTCTCTTGAACTATTTGAAAGCAGATTAAAAACAAAGCTGGCAGGCCAATGTAACAACAGAAAAATCTGCCTGGGCAGTAAGGAAAAATTCCAATAAAATGTTTTACCAATAAGGATAAAATGGTGGTAGAATTTCATCTAATTTTAGTAAAGCTCAGCTGCGCTTACTACTCTTACCCTAGATATAAATTGAAACCTTAAGACAGGTATGGAGAGATCTTCTAAAATTTATGCAGGTTAATTTAAGTTTATGATTACATACTTTTAAAATTTAATGCAGCATTTGATTTCTTCAGACAGTAATAGTTTGCTCTATATCATATAGTATGGATATTATCAATTTAATCAGTTATAACAATTGCTGTTAACCAGCAGTTGCACAGGTGTTTCCTCAAATCCAGACATTTAATTCTGTAGATGCTTTAAAATCCAGCAGTGCTATTTACTTATGCCGACTTCCCAAAATTAGTACGAACATCATATTAACATTGTTCCCCTTTATTTTTTCCCTTCTCAAAATGTGTAAAAGCTCTCAAACTTACTGAAATGTTTACTGTCTGTTTCTTTTTCAATTTTCTTGGGTCTATTTTTGCCACGACCACATCAGGACATCGTGCTGCTTCAATCCTACAAAATAAAATCAAGTGGCTTTTTTTAAATCTGTAACAGGTGGATATATGCCGGATGTCTCTGAAATACTCCTAGAATCATGGAAAGCATGAGTTGGAAGGGACCCATCAGGATCACTGAGTCCAACTCCTGGCCCTGCGCAAGGCACCTCAATAATCACACCATGTTCCTGAGAGCATTGTCCAAACGCTTCTTGAGCTCTGTCAGGCTTGGTGGTGGGACCACTTCCCTGGGGAGCCTGTTCCAGTGCCCTACTCTCTATCTTTTCCTGATATCCATCAGAAACCTCCCCTGACTCAGCTTCATGCCGTCCTAGTGACGCCTGTCACTGGTCGCTAGAGCGAGGAGAGCGGTACCTGCCGTCCTGCACGTGTGTGTGACACGGATGTGCCGGCGAAGGGCAGCACCGCTCGGCCGCCCTGGCGCGCCTGGACGCGGAGCTCGGCCCGGGCAACACCGGGGCCGCGCCGCTCTAGCGGGGAGGTGACAGGCCCGCCCCGAACCATCCTCCCCGCCACTCACTGGACGCGCTTCAGATACTCTTGAGGTGTCCTGGGAGGCACCGTGGGGTCGAAGTCCTCGGCCAGGTCCCAGTCCTCCACGGGCAGCAGCCGCGGCATCAACTCCTCCGCGCCCGCCTCCATGGCCGGTTGGCGCTGCTCTCGCGAGAGCGGCGGAGCAGGGGGCGGGGCCCTCCGGTACCGGGAGCGTGGCCGGAGGGCTGTGATGGCTTTGGGGAGCAGTGGTACCTTTAGGGAGGAGGGGGCCCTTGGGGAGCGATGGTACCTTTAGGGAGGAGGGGGCCCTTGGGGAGCAGTGGTACCTTTAGGGAGGAGGGGGCCCTTGGGAAGCGATGGGGCCCTCGCAGAGCCCTTAAAACGTCTCGGTAAGGGAGTCCTGGCCGTGCGCTTTGACGTGTCGTGACCTGCTCTGGACGTTTTGGCTGCCCTGAAGATCCCGTGAGGGGAGTTTGGCCCAAGAGCAGAGCAGAAAGGGGTTGTGCCAATTTACTGCCCATCATCAAACCGGGACAGTTGTCGGAAAATGTGGAATGTGTAAAATTTTTACACAGAAGAAGAAGGAAGGTTGAATCCGTGAAACAAAGAGCAGCTAACAAGCTCTAAGCGATGCCCAGGTGTTAGAAAGACAAACTACTTGTTGGTAGATTTGCCTTATTAAGGTTTAGGGCTGGACACGCTTCAAAGATGTCAGACCTCGTGGGAGGTTAACAGAGGCTGGGAATAAGGATGTACCACTGATAGTGGACACAAAGAATGCAGAATCTGTGGGCCACCAGGACATTTGGTAGAACTCCCAAGATAAGGAAGAAACTAATAAAGCCAGCTCAGCCACTGCGCTGATCCAACTCCGACTGGGTTAAAGGTAATTCTGGCAGGGGCAGAATTACTCAAAAAATCCACTGATCCAAGAGAAGAGAAAGACTGAGCATGCAGACTAGTTATTATGAGCAGTGAGAGAATCATTAACCAATAGAAGATAGAATGCTAATTAATAACAGTTCTAAGTACCTTGTGCAAATGAACATTAATGCCTTTGTTTGCGTAAATGTATAATTGGTGAAAAGTTTTGGTAGTCATGTTGCTGGCTTTGTGAATTTGCCACCCAGCAAATTCTCTCAGTGCAGAATTGTAAATAAATACCTCAGCTCTGTGTGTGGATTGGCCTCTTGCACACCAAGTGAAAGGATGTATTTTGGAACAACACTATTTTTGATGAAAAGGCGTTAACCTTTAATAATCAGTTTCATAAGGCCCTGTGTCATTATTCTAATACGCCGTAGTTTTTGCAAGTGACTCTTTACAACAGCCTATTTTACCTGCGAACACCCATTAATAATAATACTTGCCCCTTCTTTGAAATACTTTGAGATCTGTGGTTGAAATCAGTTACATAAAGTTAATTGCTATAAATTGACACAGAGCTCTTATTCTGGAAGGGTCAGTACCTGAGTTGTTCCTGTATGCGTTTATCTGAAGACTATTATGTGGGAGCACCCAAATGCCAGGAAGGTAGCACAAAGGGGGGTTGCTTCTCAGCTAAGATAGAAAGCAGGAGGATGCTGCTGTAATAATTTACATTGTGTATTATGAAATTCCTGTTACACAAAATGTCGATCTGTATATGATCTTTCTTATTAGTTCTGCATGTGAAGTCCTTTTGGTGCTACCCACAGTCCATCTAATAGATCAGAGTAGTTCTAGATACTTCTGATGTAAGTTAAAAAATGAGGAATGCCCTTTTTTTTTTTTTTCCCTGCAAGGCTGTGTTTTAGCAGTTGTAATTAAACACTTACCCTAACTCCTCCTCTCCAAGGGCTTTTGTTTGTTTTGAGGTGTTTCCAAAAGCACCTACGTGTACCAGGGAGTTCTAATTCTGAAACCCGGATCTAAGGTCCTAGTTGAGTGTGCAACAATTGCAGTCAGCACTAGAAATAAAACTTGCTTAGCTAAAACTACAGTGATAACTCTGGACAGGCTGATCAAGACAAAAACTTTGGTGAGTCCAGCTATAAAAAGTTCATTTCTAATACTTTCTAATATTCAGAACTTATTTTTCCTATTTCTTGTAAAGTCAAGAACTATGAACAGAATTTACAGATATAAATATACTTTAAATATAGTTTCTGTCTTTAGATTACTTTTTCTGGAATTTTCCATTGATACTTTTTAAGCAAAGTAACAGGTTTTTAATTACTACAGGTAGTCTTTCACAGGTAACAAAATTGTTTCTAACAAGTTTTACCAACAATGCTGATGCAATGTCAAGCAAATATGACTCAGTGGAGAAAGAGGAAAAGGAAACTAGAAATGTATATTCTTTCTCCTCAACTCCTTAGATATTATGGAAGAGTATTTTTCCAAAGAAAGGGTAAGATGCATTAATGGATATGCATTGCTGGCTAAAAAAAATTAAGAATCTAACACATAAACTAAAAATTCTGAATTAAGAAAAATTAAATGCTTTCAATCTACCCTCTAATACTGGGAGCTAATAAAATATTTTCTTATAGTGAGTATATACCTGTTTTTTGTTCTATTTTTTTCTTTCTCCTTGATTTTCTCTGTGGTTTGCACCACCATAACAGCTGCAAGACTTTTCTTGAAATTTAGAGCATTGGATTGAGTTATTATGTAAAAAAATTTAATTGTGCTAATGACTGATTAAAAATACTATATACCTTTTATTAGTAGTGAACTTTCAGAGTAGCATACTCTCTTATTTTCCCTTCTTCTCCTTTATGTGTCTTAAAGTATCAGTTACTTCTTTTTTCCTCTTGTTGTTTACTGTTCATCCCACAGTTTTGATTCTGGGACTTGCCTCTTTTTAATGTAACTTTCTGAAAATGTTTCACAAAGTATTTGAGTACTTTGAAATTACAACACTGAATTGCTTTCTGCGCATCTGCTTGAAGTTCACACTGTTCTGGGATTTTGGGGTTGGGTTTTTTGGTTTTCCTTTTTTTTTTTTTTTTTTTTTTTTTTTTTTTTTTGTGTTCAAACTGAGGAGGCTACGTGTCCTTGGCAAGTTCCTGCTTAATATACCCACAACTGGCAGAGATTTGGGGACGAGAAAATTTCAAATCCCTTCCTTGAAGTTCTGCTTTAGTTTACATGCTCATGTTTTTAGACTGAAGAGGCCTGGGAAACTATACTGGAGATAATAATAGCATAGAAATTCTATCATAATCACATTTGACATGTAAGAAAAGAGGATAAGGATGTTTTAGTAATTTATATTTGTTTGGAGGTCATAGCATGGTTTTCTGAGTTGCAATAAAGTAGGACGGGGTAGTCAGTCAGCAGAATGTTTTTCAGTCCTCCCCCGTGTCCAGATTGGTTGCAATGAGATATCTCAGGAAAGACAGAAGTTACTGTTCTAGCCTTTTGTGGCAGGCTTGTTAAAAACGATTCCTGAAACTGAAGCGTCTCTATAATTTGGGTTTGGGGGATAAAAAGATAACCACATTAACAAAAAAAAAAAAAAACAGACAAACCCATACAGTTATGTTTATGTGAAAGTTATTGTGCAGATAATAAATAAACACGTATTTATAAATATTTCTAGATATGAGGTATTGTTTCAGGCTAAAACCCACCAGGAATAAAATTTCAGTATATTTTTCCCCAGGAACGCCGAAGAAATATGTAAACAATGTTCCAGATTAAAAAGTTGCCTTAAGTACACCTGGTGGAAGATGGCAACGAGCAGGTTGAGCTCAAGGACTCCCGGAAACCCGGCTGGCTCGGTCCTGAAGAATTCCCAGACGGACACAGTAGCTGCGGACAGAGCAGCGCATCCGGCACCTGCGGGCACAGGCGCAGCCCCAGCGCTGCTGGGGGGTAGAGGAAGCGAAACTGCCCCCGATTGCCGCGATGCCTCCTTTACTGTACGGACCGGGGATGGGGACGGCGGCCCGCGGGGCCCCGGCGGGGTGTCCGGGGGCGGGAGCGGCGCTGAGCCCGCCCCGCGCTCTGCCCCTTGACGTGGCGCGGACTCTCCCATCAGCCATGTTGATGCGTCGGCAGCGCCGGGGCGGCAGCGGGAGAGCGGGCGGGCGGCGAGAGCGGCCACGGCGAGAGCGGCGGCGGCGGCCGGGACGCGGGGTGAGTGGGCAGGGCAGGGCTGAGGGTGCAGCGCAGGGTGCGGGCAGTCCGAGCGGGCCGTGCTGGGGGTGCTGCGGGGAGGACGGTCCTTCGTCGGCGCCGTGGCGGCAGCCGCGCTCCCCGCGCTGCGGGGTACGGGTACACCCGGCCTCGCTGCCGGGCCCGGAGCGAGTGTGGTGGGAGCTCCCCACCGTGGCAGTGGGGGATTCCCGGGCGGCCCGACGCTGCTCTGGGGACCCCCGCTGGCCCTGAGGGTCCGGGGGTACTGCCAGCGGCGGGTCAGCGCTGCCCGCGGCCTCCCGGGCTGGGGGTGCGGGCGCCCTTCCCGTGCGGCGGGGAGCGCCCGCCTGGGCCAGGGGGTGCTCGGGCCGCCGAGAGCGCCACGCTCCGCCGGGGCTGCCGGAGCTCGGGTAGGGCCGGCGGGCACGGCCTTTGCGCGGCCGTCGCTGCGCCCGGGGTAAAGGGCGGATCGCTCCGGCAGCGGTCGCGGTGCTCCTTGCCCAAGCTGTGCTGTACCCGCGTCGTTGTGCCGCTGGCGGGGGTGCCTTGAGGTGTAGGTAAAGGTGTACAAAATGCAGGCCCTGCTGCGTTTGAGTGTGTGTTTCTTTTCTAATTTAGGTGGATTATCACATACTTGAGTTATTAAAAAAAAAATGTCCTCAGTAAGCGGACTGGGAGAGCAGGTTTGGAGGATGACTGTGTTTGAGTAGTTAAAATATTGTCAGTCTGACAGCTTGCAGTTGCTTTAGTTACTTAGCCGTTCTCCTTGAGCATTTGAGTTCCTCCTTGGAACTGAAATAGATTTGTATCTGATGAGTGATTTGGACATTATAAAATTAATTAAAGTTTTATTACTTATCTCTTTTACCAGATTGTTAGTCTGTAATACACTGAAAGTAGATGTTTTGTGAGAAAAGTGCACAGTGAACTGTTACTGATCTAGTGGTATTTAAACACATAGACATATGAGGGACTCTGGTCCATCTGTACTGGAACTCTTACAATGCTATAAAGAGAAATGCTTTGATTTTTTTTTGTATGTGCTTCTAAGGAATAATGGATACTGTTTTGGGGATATTCCGTATTGGGACAAATTTCCCTGGCATGTGTAAATGTTTAAAGGTGCTGATAGTCAATCAGTGATTCTCTATGCAATTCAAGCGTGGCTTCTTTTGTGACATAGATTGTCATGGTGCAGGGATGCAAGGTACATTCAGCCTTAGCAGTGGGAGGTAGAAGGGAAGCCAGAAAGGACTGCTGGTTTTGTCTGGATATCCTAATCTGTAGCAAAGGTAAAGCCGTGACATCCCAACATGGGAGCTGTTGCTTTCAGTTCTTCTGAAAATCCCTTCTCTGTGGTTTACTGAGGGCAATATGTATTTTGTGGCATTTGGATATCCACAGTTTGGTGCGTAGCCTGTAGGTCAGGAGGGTGTGCTGTTCTTGTATAATGCAGTACCTCTCCACAGCTATCCCAGAAAATGTGCCTGCATAGCTGTGAAAATGGTATTGAATGTAACTTGTCAGACCAAGAGTCCACATTTGATGAATGATGAAATAGGTAAGCATTATTGGCTCTTGAAAAGGAAGAAAAGATGGAGGAGAAAGTAATTATTAGCAGGTTTTGCCTTCTGAATAGGAAATATATGCCTTATGAGATAGTAGCAGTATTAACTCAATAAATCAAAAAGTACATGTATGTATGTATGTGTGTATGTGCATATTATTAGTCACTGCACACTGCTTGTACATTGCCCTCTAAGGAGCAGTAACTGAGTGGTAAAAGTAATGTCTGTGTAAAGCCATTTCAAACATTGCAAGAATAAAATGTTGAGAAAACAGTTTTGAAGTCCAGTACAGAAAGTGTGAGTTCACATTGCAGTGTTTGGAGCTGGAGTTGGTGTACTCTGTAGCCAATGCCAATGAATGACTGAAATAGCCTTTAATTTGCAATTTGCTCTGTCTTCTCAGTTAATTTTTTAAAGGAGAGATTATTCAGTTTGTGGTTATAGCGGAGATAGTTGCCTAGTGCAGATTCTTGCATCAATACCCCATTTTTCAGGGATAATGCTCCTTCACCTTTTTTCAAAACACTGATGGATTTTAATCTGTTAAGAGAGAAATTTCTTAAATTCTGGATCCTCTTCAAATACCAGGCTGTTCTTTCCTCTCTTAGCTGAATTAACTTCTGTCTCAGATCTCTCTGTAGCAATTATAACCTCCAGATATTTTCTCCTTTTTTTCGGTTTTGTCCCCTGCCTGATGGCGTTGCAGCAATTTGAGTAAAAGTGATGGTGGAAGTGCTCTTATGCACAAAGTCCCGTATAATTCCTGTGATGCAATTGCCATGACATGTTTAGATAGGAGCAGATTTGCACCTAGTATCAGTAAGACATGCCCATTAAAATGTAGGCAGTTATTTCCTAAGGATATTAGCTCTGAAAACTGGTGCTTCTCTTTGTATTTTATCTGTTTTCTTAAAAGTCAGCATTAGAATAAAACCATCAAGTTAAACTATAATTAAAAATATTTTGAAAAGTTTTTATCTGTCGTAGAAATGCCATTATAATTTTGGCAAATAGAGGTAGGCTTTGATAAATGGAGAGTTTCTAGGAGTCTCCCATAGGATTAAGAATTAAGTGTGCTTGTGAGAATTCCTGATTTAAACCCCAGTTCAGGAGGTTTCCATCATTTCTAATAGCTGTTCATTAACTTAGTACAGTCTAAATTGAGACCTAGGAGCATTTTTACTTCCTCTTACATAGTTCACGTAGACTTTTATGGTAAATTCTTGATTATTAGCCAGTATGAGTTTAGATATCCTAAATCCTGGAAAAAACTGTGCTGTCTGTACTATAAAAGGTATTGGGAAGCATGTAACAGGTATTCAAGAACACTGTGTGTAAAGCTGAGGTTTTTGTTTTGAAGGGGAGGTGATGCACTCCTTTCTGGCTGTCCCGGATGTTCACAGGCACTGTTGAGCATTTCAGATGTGTCTGTGTTTCCCAGTTCTCCAGCTTCTGAGTAATCATAGCTGAAAATTTTGAAAGCCTTGGGTCAGTGCCCTAAATTGTAAATTTGAATTAAAAAAAAATGTTGAAAAGTGCTTCTTGATAGAAAATGTATTGGAATATGGCACTTGTATTTCTTATGAAGTTATTTCCTAGCATTGCTGTAGGAAAGTACTCTTGTGGAATATTATGTTGATACTCCTTTATGTTTGCATGTAGGCAGCATCCTGAGTTACTGAAAATGTGGTTAGAAAACTCCTACAAAATTTTATGCGGCAGAAGACATAAAACAAATACTCTTAGGAGAAATCCTTTCTGCTATTTCATTCTTAAAATAAGTTAGAGAATTAAAACATTTTGCAGGAATGACTGTCTGATTTTTTGTTAATAAACAGAATGAACAACTAAATGCATTAGTGAAAGTCCTTAAAGCTGTGTGTATTTTTTTGTAAGCAAGTCTTTTTTTATAGTATTAGTTTACTGCATAATCTCTACTCTGACCAACCCTAGAATTATTGCTTTAGTTATAACACTCCTTGCCTGAGTTTGTTGCTTAAGTCAAGAAGTGATCAGAAGATAGGTATTTTTACACTATTTAACTTGCAGTATATCATCTATTTTGAAGGATATTGCTGCATTCTGCAAGTCTTAATTTTTTTGTTTCCTCTTAGAATTCTGCACACTGCTTTTAGGATTTAGGAAGCACTACTCAGTATTTTATCAATTGTAACTCAATTACAGTATTTGAATAGTGACTGTTATAAAGTGCATTCAATATTTAGTGGTTAAAAATGTTTGTATTTCAACATTCTGCTAATGGTTATCTTTTTATTTTAGTGATAAACAGAGAAGTTGACCATGACTACCTTCCTGGAATTTATCCAGCAGAATGAGGACAGAGATGGAGTTAGATTCAGCTGGAATGTTTGGCCTTCAAGTCGTCTTGAAGCTACAAGAATGGTAGTCCCAGTGGCTGCGCTCTTCACGCCACTGAAGGAACGGCCAGACTTGCCTCCTATTCAGTATGAGCCAGTTTTGTGCAGTAGGACAACGTGTCGAGCCGTTCTGAATCCCTTATGGTAAATCTAATGCATATGTTATTACAGTATTTTGCCTTAAAATCTCGAGAATAGTGCTAGTTGAACTGTGCAAAAGATCTGGTGTATGCAAGTTCAAGTGCTCCTCACATGAGTGTACAGCTCAGACTTGCAGATCTTAGACGGTTCTGCACATAGATTTGCATAGGTAACATATGTACTTAAGACACAGCTTTCATTTAAGGAGTCTTTTCAATGTACTTAATTATTGATTAGGTATGTTCTTTTTCTGGAACTATACATCTTGGGAGTTAGTATACTCTTAACATTTTGCCTCTAGAAAGTGACTTGCAGGTGAAAAGTTACAATACTGTATCTTTTGAACTGTTGGGCCCTGATATAGTTTAATTTCCAAGTGAAATAAACTATTTTTATTATTGACCTTTGTTCATTTGTAGATCAAAGTGGGTTAGCTGGTTTAGTTTACCAAAACAGAAGGTGATAGACAGATAGATGGATAACATCAGAAGTAGGCATGAGAGAGGGTGAAAAGCTGTTTAAGCTAAACGGTAATACTGGCACATGCTCAAATGATTGTGGGCTAGTCATGGATAAGTTTAGGTTGGAAGCAAAGGAGGTGTTTCATATGTCATTCTTGTTACAGTAGTATGGAAAAGAAACAGAATAATTTCTAAGTTGGAGTTTGATAGGCATGGGAAAGATTCTGAGTGATAGTGAGAGAATAGATGTGATGTAAAAGATCCTGTAGAACAAATTCAGGTTTTTGAATGACTTGTCCCTGGCTGGGAGAAAAGACAGTTTTTAAGCAAATGTAAAATTGTACTTCAGTATTAAACACAGTGGCTGATTGTGCTGGAAGTCAGACTAAGCTGAAGTTAACTTTTTCAGAAGCATTGTCTTTTCTTGAGGGCTGGAAAGAAAACAATGGAAAGACAAAGTTGTAAAGGGTCAGCCAGATGCCTGACATTACAGCAAGCTGTGGGCGTTTTTCCTGTATCTTGTGTGCAAGTCATGACTAGGTTTTTTTTTTTTTTTTTTTTAACAAGTGTGATTAGAGACTCAATATGGGGGGACCTTGTGAGGCCTGTGTGGTGCTTTGGGCTGAGTAATTTGCAGCCGCTATAATTGGTATAGATAATTTGATAGCAATAAAGCTGTTTTGTGTTTACAGCATACTGGGACTTACCTGAAGATTTGATCATATTTTAAAAAGATTTTTGCCCTTGTAGACAGGAGAAGATATGGTAGTAGGAAGTATACATTGAGAACTGTGAAGTTTGCTTTCCCTTAAGATATGAGTAGGGCTCTGTTAAGCCATCTCTATGGCATGAAGATACAATTTGCACTTTTTATATTAACTATATTAATAAAAATGTAGACAAAAGGAGATAGTCTTATCAACTGAAAAAACACGTTATTTTCATTATGGAGGTAGCTGTAATGTTGGAACCTGTTTTTTTAGGGCATAAGGTAAATTCATGGTAGTCCCAGACTCTGACAGCTAATAGACAGAGGCAGAAAACAATGAAAAATGCAAAGGTAAGGAGAGTTAAAAAGATTTTCTAAAACCATCTAGAAAGTCTCTAGTATAGGGGCTGAGTATTTTTAAGTTTCTTATTTTCTTCTTTTCCTTGAAGATTGTTCTTTCTTCCTAAACACAGTAATTTGCCTGATACACCTGGGTAAGGCTTCACTTATTTTGAGTTTGTAATATGGGTATTTAGGAGAAAGTATATTAGAAGGAAGCTTTTTCAAAGTCACTGTGTTTTTGAAACACTAAAAGAAATGTGTTTTAGGGAGGAAAATGAATTCTTCATGCTATATAAACTTTTCTTATTGCATTTTTATAGCCAAGTGGATTATCGAGCAAAACTCTGGGCTTGCAACTTCTGTTACCAGAGAAATCAGGTAAGAAAATGAAACATTCAGCATATAGAAGATATTCTATAAGGCAAAATGAAAATCCTGATTTTTCGAATTATAGTTGCAAACTGATATTGATGGCAAGAGCAGTGTGCAGCTGTATCTCAGACATTGCATTGATTTTTTTTCATAACAACAGTAGTGAACATTTGTTGCAAAATAGTCCATATGTATGTTTTTGCTTTTGTAGAAGTCATAATCTTTCATTTACGCTTAATTTCTGTGTTTTTATTTGCAGTTTCCTCCTACCTATGCTGGCATATCTGAAATGAATCAGCCAGCTGAACTTTTGCCTCAATTCTCCAGCATTGAATATGTAGTACAGGTAAAATCACTAGATAAAATCTCTAACATTCATAGCGTTGCAAAATGCAAAAAGAATTAATTTCAGTTTTACTTCTTCACTGCATTTTAATGACTCTGGGTGTGTATGTGCTCGTTAGTAGATTGAACATTTGTGCCATCAGTTGGAAAACATAACATTTTATGAGAATGCTAGGATTGCTAATAAGACTGGTTTAAAAAAAAAAAAAGAAAGAAAAAGAGATCTATTGTAAAGGTGATACTTCTGTTAGGTCTGTTTCTTTACAGGGGACTAATCTGTGTTTGTGCCAGGAGGCTGCTCACTATTGTTAGTTGCTTGAGCAATTTCAGTTCAAATTTGACTGACTGTTGATTGACCTCATTAATAATTTGAATTGAAATTTGTATTTGGATGATTAGTAGTTAGTTTTAGGGCTAACTGGTTTGGAGACAACAGCTAATGTATATTCAATTCAAGTGTTTAAATTTTAATATCCATCCTTTTTTATCATGGAAGTTACTTGAATAGAAACAAAAAATGGACCTAACCCTAAATTGCAAATATTCACAATTGCAAATTTTTGTAATCTCTTCTCAAAGTTTTGAGGATTAAAATTTGTAAGACTTGAGTGAGGTAGATCATAATCTGAATTCTCACTGAAGTCTTACAAATTTTAATGAAAAGAAGAGGAACGGAATGGAAATTCACTGAATGGAAGCTGTACTTTTTGCCAACTCCTTTAATGCAAAGTAAATGGGGTGTTTGCTCATAGTACAGCAAAATCGGTTTGGATAGAACTGGTGAACTCTAGAGTAAAATTATGAGGTGAAATGCCATGGAATGTCATCACTTTGGATTATTTTATCATTGTGAATATCTTTGTGACTGTTGTGTTCATTTGGAGCGATAAAAATTCATTGTTATTGGCACATGCTTCAAAACCATCATGACATCCTGAAAGGAGTTTGTCCTTTCTTCTGTAGTAACCATTTCTGTTTTGTGTGGAGTTCATTATGGTAGGGGTTTTGTTCCAGATCCTGATTACTAATTGAGAGGGAGTTAGTTAGGTGGAACATTGACATTATTAGTATGATTAAAGTTAAAACTTTTACAAAATGTACTTTACTTGTTCATTTTTGATCCTGAAAATATTACAAGGTTTTTCATATGATTATAATTGTGTTTTTCAAAGCGTGGTCCTCAGATGCCGTTGATATTTCTTTATGTTGTGGACACATGCATGGAAGATGAAGACTTGCAAGCTCTGAAGGAATCCATGCAGATGTCGCTTAGTCTCCTGCCACCAACTGCATTAGTAGGTCTCATTACCTTCGGCCGAATGGTGCAAGTTCATGAACTTGGCTGTGAAGGAATTTCCAAAAGTTATGTCTTCAGAGGAACAAAGGACCTGTCTGCAAAACAGCTTCAGGTAATTCATTGAAGCAAACAAAAGGAAGCCATCAGGGTGATGATAATGGAATAGTTTGTAAACAAATTGTGTAATAAAATCTTACGCATTTGACTACAGGAAATGCTAGGGCTTACGAAAGTAGCTGTTTCACAAGTCGGTCGGGGTCCTCAAGTGCAGCAGCCACCACCTTCTAACAGGTAATCTACTTAAAATACCTAGAACACGTATCTTGACTACACTGATTTGCTGAAAAACCAGTATTTTAAGATAATGAAAACAATCAGCTGAATAAGTAGCAGTAAAACTATTAGAATTGTTCGGAGATGTTATGAATACATAAATAATGATGCTTCAGTAGTAATTTGGCTGGTGTCCTGAAAAGTGTTGCCTGCTCTGTTCTTTTGACTAAGTAGGGTTCTTTCTGGATAGTGGTGGTATCTCTTAAGTCAGCAAGTTATAGTTTTACAAGCTCTGTGCTGAACTTCTCAAGCTGAGTGTGTATGTAGTAATTCCAAATGGCTTCATCTTGATGAGGCAGAGACATTGCTCTGAATCCAGACTAGAATCTAGAATTAGATATTACCGGTATATGTCTAATATGTTGCTAATAAGCACCTGATAAAATGTTCATTTAGCATTTTAAATCTAAATTCCATGTATTTGTCTTCAGATTTTTGCAACCAGTGCAGAAAATCGACATGAATCTAACTGATCTTTTGGGTGAACTGCAACGGGATCCTTGGCCTGTTCCACAAGGAAAACGGCCATTACGTTCTTCTGGAGTGGCTCTTTCTATAGCTGTAGGACTCCTTGAGGTAATAGCTTTTAACTACAGCTGTGCTAATATGTAGATAATTTTCTTGCAGAAAAGCTGCCACAATCAATATGCAAAAACATTCCTAGTTGATGCATATTAGATTTGTAGGATGATCTGATGCATGTCATCCCTTATATGCATAGAATATTATGGACATTTACACATTTTAATAAGGCAAAATTGAGACTTTACATTAATGGCAGATTTAAGTTTTGAAGAAGTGCAGTTGTTAAAATCCTTTCAGTGTGATAAAGACTCACACAGCTATTTATTTGGTTCAATCTGTAGCAAAACCTGATGGTTTTATTTGTCTTTTATTTTCTGCAGTGCACTTTTCCTAATACTGGTGCACGTATAATGATGTTCATTGGAGGCCCAGCTACGCAGGGACCTGGCATGGTTGTAGGGGATGAATTAAAGTTACCCATAAGATCATGGCATGACATTGAAAAAGACAATGCAAAATATGTGAAAAAGGGTACTAAGGTAAGAGATGATGGTGTGGTTTTGTTTACCTGGCTCTGAATAGTGGTGTGTCTTAAGAATGTCTTCAGAAATTTCAGTAGATTGAGTTAGAACTTTTCTAGTCATATTGGAGTTCTTTGGAGTGCTTTTCTGGTTTAAGTCAGAAAAAATTTGTATTACTAAATGTTATATCTAGTGTAAGGCTGGCCCTTCTAAGACAGCTGCTCAAAACTGCCTCTGTGGTTGGGGGAGGGCTAGGCTGTAGAGTTTAGACATAGTTAATTTAATCTAAATGGAAATTTGGGCTGGTGAACTACATCCAAAACCTGTTGAATTCATCTTAACTGATTATAATGGGAGCTTAAACAATTAGCTAAGTTGCAGGCACCTGTCATTATAGACACATGAGATTGAAATGGTAAATTTGGTGCTGTGTTAGTACTAAATGCAAATTTTAAAAAGGAAAAGATCAAGATTTAGATTAAATAGCAAATTTAGATTAAATAGCAACCACTGCGCTCTCTAGTGTGAGTTAGGCTATCAGCTTATCAGAAAAACCCCTTAAGTGTTGAAAATTCCAGTCTTAGTTTTAACTTGAGCTAAAAATGTACTTTTATATGAATAAAGTCTGATAATGTTTTAGTAAAATTCTGGGAGTTTGGGATTTACTATGAAGATGAGGAGAGTTCACGTTGTAAATTGCTATTTCATCTTGGATTTAGCATTTTGAAGCCCTGGCTAATCGGGCTGCAACAAATGGTCATGTTATTGACATATATGCATGTGCATTGGATCAGACTGGTCTTCTGGAGATGAAGTGTTGTCCCAACTACACTGGGTATGTGTCTATTAATTTTTAAGTAGTATATAAAGATGCAAATTTTTGGGTTTTTTTTTATTGTTTAACAGGAAGCATTTACAAAAAATGAGCTATTTTTTTTTAAATAGCACAAACACACTCTGTACTGTTCTGGTTTTATTTATATTGGAATTTTAGAATTTCTCAACCTCTGGCAATTTTGTCACTACAATTGTGGGTTTTATAAGAAGGGGATTAGCTGTTTTTCTTTTAATGTGATCTGTTTGAGGCTTGAATGATACAGGTATCTTTTAAACGCACAGTTTATCATATGCACTGTTTCTGTTTTTCAATGTGTGTATATGTAAGCTGCAGGTTTCAGTAGAGATAAGGACCTGCCATCCTTGTTCTTCTTGCTCTTCAGAGTGGTACAAACCTGAAATAATGAGTAAACATGTACATAAGATAATATAATTTTGAATAATAAATATTAGAAGTAAGCTGACTTTGCATGACAGGGTTTTGAGACATCTAAAATGTTGAAGTCCAGTATAGTATTTTCCCAGTGATTTTGTTACATATTATAGTCATAATGACCTCAAGATGCATAGAGCAAGAAGCTCACTTAAAATTTTCATCCATAACATTGTAGCAAAATACTAATTTAATGTTAGTCTATTTTAAGAAGACAAAAGTGTGCCTCACAATGAACTGTCTTTAGTTTTAGTTGTTAATAGAAATAAGCTATATAAATCCCATGTGCTAAATTATTGTATAATAAGTAATTTATTTTAACTCAAGGGTTTTGTTTGTTTTGTTGCTGTCTAGAGGCTACATGGTAATGGGAGACTCTTTCAATACTTCTTTATTCAAACAAACCTTTCAGAGAGTATTCACTAAAGATATGCAAGGACAATTTAAAATGGGATTTGGCGGCACATTAGAAATAAAGGTAAGCATACAAAAATTCCATATGTTAGTGAAACTCTGGAATAGGATGGCTACAAACTGTGGAATCTTTGTCCTTTAAAGGAATTTTTAGGAACATGCTAAACAGATGTGTTAAGGTTGGCTTGGTTATAGCTGTTCTGCCTAGCTATCATTTTGTAGTTCTGTGATTCTGTAAATGTGAGTTAGGTGTAGTGGCAATTCCTTCTCACCCTGCATTCAGTGACAGCTAAAAGAGAGACTAAAGTAAACATCTGTTAGAAACTCTGAATGCCGTGTGCTTCGATTTTGATATCAGTAATGAGTGTTTCTTGGGTTTTGGTCCAACTTCTCTGTGTAGTTCAGGACAGATTCCTTTCATTTCCGTCCTTATCAGAATACATTCTGGCACTTAAACAATGGTCATTTCCACCTCCACCTGTTTGGAAAGCTTAGAGCTGAATGTTCTGTAGGTTCAGGTACTGTCTTCATGATGTTTCTTGCAAAATATTGCAATCCTGCCTTGTAAAAGAGTATGAGGTTACTTTCATTTTCGGTAAAATTCTGTTTTACTAGGATAAAGAGTTGAACCCTCTTTTTTTTGGTATACATTTTCATGTGAATTTTGTTGGAAGATCCTGGAAAATGTAAAAAGGGAGCCCCAGTTCTAGAGAGATGTACAAATCACTTCAAACAGGAAAATAACATTGGAAGAATATAAATAACTGGACCTTGCCTTTAGCTACGTATGTCTAGGAGATAGAATATAAATGCACTGTGGGATATGTGTAGGCTTATCTTGCCAGTCTTCAGTTTTAATCTTATCTTGTGAGTATTTTAATCTCTTGGTTAGAAAAGAGACATTACCCAGTATACTTTGTAGGGTCTCAAGTTCATAAATTAAACAACTTTTCTCCATGTTTTAATTTATATTCATGCTGTTATTTCAGGTGTACTAATTGGTACACAAAACAAATGTAATTAAGTGTAGAAAGCAAGCACATGGAAAGTTTCTCTAAACATTGTTGTATGTATACCCTTTCCCAAAGGTATCAATAATCTGACATGCATTGAGGTTTTAATTATCTGATGATAAAATGAGTCAATTCTTTACCATGGCATGTTAACATATGTTTTTATTCTAAATATGAAGACTTCAAGAGAAGTAAAGATTTCTGGAGCGATTGGACCCTGTGTCTCTCTCAACTCTAAAGGACCTTGTGTCTCAGAAAATGTAAGTAAACTTTGCTGAAAATGAGGGTAGTATCCTACTATGGAAAAATAGGATTTAAGATTTCTGGATTTGAAGAGAGGCTGAAACTTTTCCATAAATGGAACAAATAGTGCTCAATTTGTACCATTTTTAAATTCAATACATGCAAGCTTGCATTCATTGCTAGATCACATTCAAGTTGTGTTAAACCTTATAGATTTCTTGTTCCTTGTTTAGATTTGTCCTGTTGTTTGTTTGGATTTGGTTGCTATAAAATTATTATGCAGAACTTACACCCTGATGTAGCAGAAACCTATGCTTTATTGTTAAAATCAGAACTATGTCCTTTTATCCAAAGTGAACCATAAAAATACAGTTTTTAGAAAGACTTGAGAGAACAGGAGGATACAAGACTGTGGAAACATCCCCTTTATCTTGATTCTGCCTTCCCATTTCTGTAGCTGTTTCACCAAATGCACATTTAATTTATTGGAAGATGTAACTATTGCAGGCTCCTGAAGTAACTCCTTTAAATTATATTAAATCATCGCTTATTTTCTTATCAGATAATATTGTTAACATTTGATTACTAATAAACAATTCATGCAAGTAACCAAATCTCTCACATTTGAGAAGTCTCATTTTTGTTCCTAACAATCTGCATAATAGAGCACTTTCCAGTATGAAAATGCTCACAAATGGCCTGCTTTAATCAAGCATTTTTCATTCATTAATTTTTCCTTGTATTTATAGTTGCATCTTTGTGAATTAAAAATCTCAGTATAATCAGCATTTTTTTTCTTAGTAATCTGGTACAGATTTTATTGTTTCATTGCCTGAAGGGACTATATATATTACAATAAAAATTAAACCCCCCCAAAAACCAATTAAATGTATATCATCCTATTTAAACTACACATCTATTTCATAGGATGTAATAGGAAATTCAGTTTTGAATTCATGTCTGTTCTGGCATTCTTTTGCCTTGCAATTATATTATTTATATTCTAAACACCTTTTTGTTGACATTATCTGAATTAAAAATTTTGAGGTAAAACATATGAATAAAATGAGGATGCATGCGGCTCATTTCAGTGGGAACTGGACAATTCCTGTTGCCATAATGCTTTTAAATGAATACAAGCACAGTGACAGTATTGCCAGCATGATTTTCCTTGAATGTTTTATTCAGTTTCACTGTGTCCATTATGGTTAATGAATTATTTTAATGGGCTTTTCTGGATATTTATGTTCCTTTGATGCCAAAAAAGAATTGTCACTTGAAATAGGTCACTATCTGTATACAGTTACCTCCCTACTTACTAGAGACTATGTAAACATGTACAATATACTATGTAAGCTCTCTACATTTTACTGCTATGCCTTAGAAGAGTCTTTCCACTTACATGTACTTCTTGCTTCTTATCTTGGGGCTGTTTAAGTAAATTCCAGTACTTTTTTCTAATGCCAGCTCCTTGTCTTTCTAATGCTTTAATCTTTTAAAACAACAATCTCTTTTTTGCGTTATTATTCTTTCCACAACCAGTGCTACAGTTGTTTTGCAAGAGTGTGTGAAAAGGTGACAGATTGAACAGGGAGAAAGCTCGTGACAGAGTAGTTGTAAGCAGTTGTGCATAATGGCTAGATGCTGTATTTCACAAACAAGGAAATACTTCTAGTTTGTAAAAGTGTTATAAAATCTTCCTGCAGGAGATTGGAACAGGAGGCACTTGTCAGTGGAAGATTTGTGGTCTTAATCCTACTACAACACTGGCACTGTACTTTGAGGTGGTAAACCAGGTAATAAATGTTTGTCTACTTGTCTACTAATCACAGTAGTTTTATTTTATGTAACTATTGAAGCTTGTATTTTTGTGTGGTTCCCCCGAGCACAGTAGCAGGGATACAAATGATGCTGCCATTTTGTGTTGTCAAAGTTTAGAGATGCTTAATGATGAGCTAATCTTCTTCTTAAATATGATAATGGGAATCAAAGAGCTATGCAAATTTTGGATAGAGTTCATAATCTTTTTAACTCCAATTCTTCCTTTCAGAGTGTTACTTATTAAATCTATTTCAATTGCATTATATGAAAATACTGTAATCTGTGTATTTAAAAGTGCTTTCCAGTATTTCCCTGATGTTTTAGTTACAAGGTAATTACTATATAATGTTATATTTTAATTTACACTTTAATTGCTCAGTATTTCCAAGTAAAGATTGGCTTCATTGAAAGGTGTCAGGGGCATATAGCCTGGTTTCCTGTTTCCCTGAGGGGCTGCTAGGAAAGATGAAAATATGAGGAGCAAATCTGCCACTCCTTCCCATGCTTCCTCTTCTTCCAAATATTTGAAGCTCAGGAACTGCATGAGCTGACTGTAATTTCTGTATAATTAGTATGATATATTTCATGGTTTGTTATCTATGCAAAGGTTTGAAAACTTGAACTTACCTTAGCTGTTTTTCATTTTACTTTTTGCATATTTATTTTGGTCTCATTTTATTAGTAGCTCTAAAACTGGCCAAAATTGATTTCAACTATCTTTCTCTTTTGAATTACTTTCCTAGTTAGCGTGTAAACCTGTATTTCCACTGACTAGAGTTTTGAAATTTCAGTTTACACTTGGATTCCAATCTTTGTTTTGACAGCAATTTTGGAAATTCATTTTTTGACATTTTAGAATAGTATCAGGTTTCTTGTCCTGTAATTCCAGTTGTTCAAGTAGAATTTAATGAAATCAGCAATTGTAAGGCCCCTTGGAAAATGTCTCTGTAAGGGTATGTGGAAAGAGAGAGCACTGGTTGCTTTAAGGATATCTGGTGGAGACAGTAACTGCTTCCAGCATATCCCTTAACAGTCTCCAAGTGCATTAGCCATATTTAGTAAAGATACTCAACATAATCAAAGCACTAGACAATTAATTTATATAACTCGGGCTGCCCATTGCAAAGAATGTTATGGTTTTATAGTAATTAGTTACATACTTTCAAGTTATACTGTAAAATCTTGAGATTCTCCTTCATTTAATTTTTTTTCCTCCTGTACTTAGCACAATGCTCCCATTCCTCAAGGAGGACGTGGTGCAATCCAGTTTGTGACTCAGTACCAACATTCCAGTGGACAGAGACGTATCAGAGTGACCACAGTTGCCAGAAAGTATGTTCTACTTGTGATGAATGATTTTTGAAAAATCAGGAGATATGCCTTTTACTCTATAGATTTTGTACCTATTTTCTTCTTCTGGGATATACAGTGCCACAGGTGGTGAAAGCATGAGCATATCTTTGAGACAGTTGCCTCTCTTGTTCCGTGGGCTCTTTCTTCTCTGAGAGATTGCAGTGGCTGTATAATGATGTGATGGGAGTGCTCTGAAGTAAACCAAGATGAGGAGGAAGCTTTCAGTGCAATTCAGTGGTTTAAACTGAGGAGATGGTTGGACTTACGGAATGGCAACAATCACTTCATAACTTAACTTGAGAGTGCTAGCTGCAGTTCAGGGGGAATGTAAATACCTCTTTTTGCATGTGTAACCCTTACCTGGAGTTTCCTTGATTCACAATTTTAGGATGTGATGTTTATTATTATAAAGGCATTTTTCAGTGTCTAGTCACATTTCTTTTAAGCTGAAGGAGGTCATTGCTTGGTTAATTCGATGGAAAATTCAGTTTATTGAAAAAAATATTGCCCTGTTGATATGACTATGTTGTTAAATTACATTAGTTGTATTAGTAAAATCTTGGCAACCGATAAAAGGTGAGGATTAATAGTTCACCTTATAAATTGAAAAGAACAATCAAGGTGCACAAGAAACTAGTGTGGGAATATGTGCTAAGCTTTATGGATGGTGCTTTCTGTAACTTACCTTTCATAATGATATTTTTTAAAAAAATTAATAGCTGTTATTAGTGACATTATATTTTATTTCACTTGTTGCATGGCACCTGTACAAATAAGGGACATTTCTAATTAAAAAGGCTAACTGAGAGGCTGCTTGTTTATACCCAGCAGATTTTTTTGAAGCTCCAGCATCAGTTTGTTAAACTGCTAATGCTGCTTTCTTTGCCTTAATTTTTAAGGGATATTTTGGGGTTGGACATCTTTCCTATCACTGTGATGAAAATACTGTATTTTTCTTTTGCAGCTGGGCAGATGCACAGACCCAGATTCAAAACATTGCTGCATCTTTTGACCAGGAAGCTGCTGCAATTCTCATGGCTAGATTGGCAGTGTACAGAGCAGAGACAGAGGAGGGGCCTGATGTGCTTAGGTGGCTTGACAGACAACTTATACGCCTGGTAAAAAGAGCCATATTGAAAGAGTCAGATTGGTTTCTTGCTTGCAGACACATAATTCTTAAACGAAGTTCAGTGATTTGTTTCTTTAAAAACAAAAAATGAGCTGAATGCTTCATTTCCACATGAGGGTATGCAGAATGAACTAAGATATTCTATTTTAAATGAAAAAAGAGCAGGTGTGTTTTCTGTTGATTTATTAATGTTTCCTCAATATGTGGTAATTGCCAGCAATTAAGAGACATTATAACATGAGATTTGCAGAAATCAAAGCTTTCTCTACTTTCTGCTGCCTGTAATGATATTGTAGATTAAATATTTTTGGGGAGGGGGAAAAAGGGAGGACAAAGTATCTAGAAACCCATATGGAATTTTTTTATTTTCAAAAGTTCAGTTTTCTGTTTGGGTTTTTTAATTTATTTTCTTTTTTCCTGTAAGTAAGTAGTTATCAATAATTTACTTTTAAACATGTTCTTTGGAAGTGTTTTAATCATCTAACTCTGCTTAGTGATTTTAGAGAAAAAAAAAACAAAAAGACATTAAAGCCGTATGTGCAAGAAAATCACTGTTTGTTGAGAACTTATGTAAATGTTTTTGCTAGGTTTCTATTTGTTTACAAAGTTGTAAGCACCACCAGTCATGTATCTGATACAACCAAACTTACAGTAGTGGCATGACCAAGCAAATATGTTTCTTAATTTAGAATTTGGTAATTTTTTCTTCTCTTCCAGTGTCAGAAATTTGGAGAATATCACAAGGACGATCCAAACTCTTTCAGATTTTCGGAAACCTTTTCACTTTACCCACAGGTGAGTTTGTCTATTGGAAGGTTTGTGTATAAGTGATGAAAAGAGAACGCTCAGTGAACAAAGAGGCCCTGTAGTACAGAGTGAAGTAAGACCTGGATATCAGAATGAACTGACCCCCTGTTCCCAGCTACTGACTGCTGTGTGACACTAGGCAAATCACTTCTGTTGCCTGTGCTGCTGTGTCCCCTTTTGTCCTCTGCCCTTACAGTTAAACTTTGTCTAACTGTGTATATTTTTTGTTTCTCCTATAATGAAATCCTCATCTTACCTGAATTTGAAATCATATAATGACACTTTTTAAAGGGTAGTTGTAATGAAGAAATTTGGAAATGTAAAAAAAATTTTTTTTTTTTACATTTTTGCTTTGTTGTTTCTTTCCCATATCATTCATGATACTGACCACAAAAGAAACACTCCCCTGTGAAGTGAACTTGACCTTGGTTATTAAGGTTCAAATAGTTTCTTTGCTAATAATCTGTTCTGATAAATTACTCTATGCTGATGACTCCAGATATGTCACTTCTGGACTCTCCTTAGACTTCCATAATATTTCTGTTTGAGCCACCTACTAACGTGTCTCAAGGTGTTAAGTGTTGTGGAGAGATTGATTCAGCATGTGGAAAATTTGATTTAGCTATAAGGGGATATACTTTTTCCATTTTACTAGCAAAGTTCAACTTTGCTGTGGTTTGATGTTCTGCTTTCTGTACACATGCTATAACTTACTTTGTTCCAGCACAGAAACCTCCCTCACAGGAACAGTAGAACTTAAAGGATTTGACAATATTTCTTCATAGTATTTATCAGTTAGTACTGCAGAAGAAGAAATATTAAATTTTTCTCTTACTTCAAAGCGGCTTTGTAGGTTTATCCATTCTGATACCTCTCCTTACTGTCATGAGAATATATAAAAACAGGTAGAGCTGCATATACAAGTTAGAAATGTTAACAGAGTTAGAATTCAATTTTATTGTGGCATTGATCTCGTAGTTTGTGGAAAACATTTATCTCCTTGTGCAACTGTTGTTTTTATCTTGGAGTGGGAGTTCAAAGAAATGGTTCTTGTGTTGCAGTTTATGTTTCACTTGAGAAGATCTCCTTTCTTACAAGTTTTTAACAACAGTCCGGATGAGAGCTCATACTATCGTCATCACTTTATGCGTCAAGATCTAACCCAGTCGCTTATCATGGTTCAGCCAATTCTTTATGCCTACTCTTTCAATGGACCTCCAGAGGTATCAGTAAATATAACTTCATAGTAGGTTAAGAGGTGCTTTTTTGAGAGAAGTGATCGTTGTCCTCACTATTGCATGTTATGAAAGGTGTTTGTTTATAATCTATTTTATGAGAAAGAATATTCATTTAATTTACAACATAAAACGAACAAGGCATATCTCAGAATTCTGATGTAGAAGTCTTGAGATCAGAAGTCACTTTTTAAAGAGATGATGTTTTAAACTAAGGAATGGTATTTTTTTGTTATTTTTTGAGAGCTGTAGCAATTTTACTTGTATGTTTGTGGTTCCAGAAAGTAAACTTAAACAAAAATGGTTTTAATTAAAATGTACTTTTTCTGTTGAGTCTGAAAGAAAAGTTGGGTTTTTTTTGTGAAATGTATGAAATTTCCTCTGTCTTAATGCCCTAATTCAAAGCTTCTAGTTTTGATGTGGTTCCTGTTATGTGTAGATTTGGTACAGAACCTTCCAGCTGACCTTGTCATGGCATGTTCTGTATAAACCTAAAATAAAAAACTGATCTTCCAAGAAGCTTCTGAAAGAAGTATAAGATAGGAGACAACCAAAATAATCTCCTACATAAAAGAGAAACAGTGAAACAAACATAGTAGTAAAAGATCTTGGCAGGTTGGAATTCAAACTTCTGTTAGGATTTTTTTTTTTTAAACTATCCATGGGGTCAAAAAAAAGGACTTTTAAAAGTAGAGTTTAAAATAATAAGGTGGCTTGTGAAGCTCAAAGGTGTAAGAGCATTCTCCCATGTATGAAAAACAAGTAGTCACATTGGTGATGCAAAGGAAAAATCTGATTAAGCAGGAGCTGATGTCTCAGTGTAGAATGAGTAATAATACTTTTTTTTTTATTCTTGGAATAGTTAATATTTTTGGTATCCCTAGCAATATTGATTCAATTAAATCATATAGTATTGATTCAGTTAAATCATATAGTGCCAATATGTTGTCATTACCCTTAAAAAGGTGAATTAAAACCTTAAATATTGCATTAGATTTCATAAGTCGTGATTATTTACTATATATGGTATTGGTGGATATATAGGCACAGTAACAATAGCTGCAAGAATAAGACTAAAAAAAACCCCAAACAGCCCACAGCCTCCAAATCTTATACTCAAATAACTTCTAAATCTTTATACATTGAAATACAATTCAAATTAATGACATTGTATAGGTAAATATGGAGGTACTTGCAAGACTAGAAAAGTGCATAATAATGAAAGGAGTTTCAGGTCTTGAATGCATTTTTTATTACTTTCATGAAGTTATATATTCAGAATCAGGCTGGATAACTTCAGAATGAGATTGTGTGGGTTGCGTATGGGGGACATGAAAAGGAGCAAATGTGGAGTTTTAGTAAATTATTGACAAAGTTCCTAAGATACAGTTACTGATTCAGAAAGCTGGCAATGCCATCTGATTGTCCAATTATGCATCAGTTGATAATTTTTTGTTTATTTTTAAACCTTAGCCTGTTCTTCTGGATAGCAGCAGCATTTTACCAGATCGCATTCTCCTTATGGACACCTTTTTCCAAATCCTTATTTATCATGGGGAGGTAAGAGTTGTCATTGCTTACATAAATACTCTTTCAGGAAGAGTGCTACACTGTGAGAATCGAGTTCAGTTCCAGTGCACCTCAGTACTTGACCCTCTCATCTGCTTGGCTGATAGCAGAGTCATAGTTAATGTTTGTAGTTTGGTACTTTGATGTGCCTATACACATTAGTTTATGTTTTGGTCCTATTTCTTATGATGAGTTTAAGATTAATTAGCTTCAATGTGCAGATTATTTGTTTTAGATCAGTATTTTTCCTACCTTTAAAAGTGCTGTTCCCTGCCTCTCCCTTTCCCCCCAAATTTTCACTCATTTATTTTAGACCTTTAAATTAGTTCTTCAGGGACAGGGAGTCAGAACACAGCTTTATATTCACCCTTCATCTGCACTGTCCTGGACGAATGGAACTGCTCCTGGCAGTTAGGTAGATAGACATTCCTTAGTAATTTAAATACAAATGCTTGTGATTTCCTAGTTCTCTGCTTCCCTGGAGGAATTGAGCTGCTGCTTATACTGTTCTGGATCATATCCTCATATGCACTGATATAAATATTTCTTAAACTTCAACACTTCTTGAGCAGCAAAATGTTACATCATTTTTGTCAGGAAGCAGCAGGGGCAGCCTGCTCTGTGAGGGAAAAGGAGCAGGGAACTGATCGTCACTGCAAGGCAGGCAGAGGTCTTGCCACTGAGCACCTGGCCCCCACTGTACCTGAGGAAGGCAAGCAGAGTAGTTGTGGGCAGTACCCAGGCTTAGCCTTTAGTCCAGATCACCAGACAAGTCAGTGGGGATGAAGCAGGTCCAGGTTCTAGTTAGACAGTCAGGTACCTGGATGGGGGTCAGGATGAGTAGGATACATGAGCAGATACAGGTGTGGCTGCTGTGCAGCTCAGGCAGGAGTCAGGAATGAGACCTTCAGCGTAAAAGCAGCTGCCAAGCAGAGGACAGAAAATGCCTGCTAAGGGTCCCCCTGGAGTCTTTCCTAACAACAGCGTGTATCACTGAGCTGTGTTGGAGCAGCCAGCTTCACTCCTAGGAAGTGAGAAGGTTTCGCTACAGGCTCTGAAAGATAAATGTCAATATAAATTATTTATAATGTGTCATAGACGTGCAAAATAGAGAAGTGTAAATAGTATCTTTGACCTTCTAAACTAAATATTTAACATACAAAAGATGTCAGAAAAGGAAAGACAGATCACAAAATGTTAAGAGTTTGAAAAAAAGAAAAAAGAAATCTAATGGCATGTTACTTGCAAGATGTTGGCTTTTGAAAATTAACTTGCATGTTCTAGGGCAGAAAGGGGTGAGTGATAGAAAAGAAGCCAGCAATGTCACGTTTTCCTCAGAAAAGTCCTGTGTATTTTCTAAGAAGGATTGGTGAATCCGTTATAAACTTCCTTTTTTCCTGTCCCCAGACCATAGCTCAGTGGCGTAAGTCAGGATACCAAGATATGCCAGAATATGAAAATTTTCACCACTTGCTACAAGCTCCAATAGACGATGCCCAAGAAATTCTCCATTCCAGATTTCCAATGCCCAGATATATTGATACAGAGCATGGAGGAAGCCAGGTATTTATATAATCTAGGAAATGGTGTGTTGGTAATGTCATGAGATTTTCTTGGTAGTAAACATGCATTTCTATGCTAAAATCTATATAAATTGCAAGTGAACATTTTGAATCTTAAAGCTTTTACAGAGCCAGATATTTAATACCAGCTTTTCCTCTAATCTGTGAATTCCTGTTATTTATTATTATTATTACCCTACTGACTTTGACTCTTGGATTCTTTGTTTAAGGTGTGTAGGACAGAAAAGACAGTACTTGTGTGGGTCTCTGAACCAATACCAGAATTATTCTTTGTGTTATTTTTTCAAAAAAACTTCTTAATTAATGTCTTGTTGAAATTCACATTTACTTTGCTAGCGCTTAGAAAAAGACAAAAGCTTACTTTCAGCTGCATCAAAAAGTTCTTAGCAGTTCTGCATTATAGCTATAGAGTCCAGGAAGTAGCTTTATTTATAGAGGTGCTATTTGCTACTCTGGATAGGTGTCTGCATCTCCAAAGAATAGAAATTTACGTATTTCAAATACACGTGCAACTTTTTTCTGAGTGCAAGAATATCCTATTTGAGAAGATTAATTTATTGTCTTTGTTTTGTTTTTTAAAGGCTCGCTTCCTGCTTTCAAAAGTAAATCCCTCTCAGACTCATAACAATATGTATGCGTGGGGACAGGTAAGTACGAATCTGCTGATGAAGCTTGTACACGATTTTCTTTTTCCTCATTTCAGAAGTCAAGTGATATGTTGTGTACATATAAGTGATAATGCCAAGTTTCAAAACTGAAAAAGAAATGTAGTTTTGGTCTGATGTAACCAAAATTATAGAAGTTGAAAAAATGTGAGGCTGTTTGACCTTCACCTTATAGCTTCCTCTTCAGTTAGCATGTTACAGCCTTGTATTGTTATCTCCTTGGCCACCTATCTCACAGAGCTTTAGACCTCATCCTTATTAATACCTTCAGAATCCTGGCAGTGAGAGTACTTACCACACGTGAAGACTAAAGGACCTTTTTGCAATAGAGGAAGAACTAGAAAATACATCAGTGCCAGTGTATTGATGTTTTCCAGAATTTTTGTGGTCCAGTTGACCAGGAATCAGTTTACAAAACTTACTTTAGGAAGGAAGTTACGTAAGAGTTCAGAAGTTAAACTTTCTGGAGCACCTTTTATTCTTGAATGTTGCATCTCTGTTCTGTGTTTTCCTTCCACATTCACCTTCTTTAGTGGGAAGAGGATGCTAGTGGGTTGAATGCTAGTGCAGTGTCATTTTCTCATGCAAATATAATGACATCAGACACTTGAAGCTACATATCAACTGTGCTCTCAGAGTATTTTGCTAAAGGGTTGACAGCGTAAAGTCATGAATGAGAAAGCTCTGTAACAATCTTTTGGCAGTGATCTTTGTCAGGTAAGTTTTATCAGGGTTACATTTTCATAGGATGAATTGGTCTAATGAAGCTTCAGGCAGTGAAGAGCACTGAGATCCAGAGTGAAGATACTTGAAAACTCTGTACTGTGTTGGATCCAGCATGATTTGAACCCAAATCCCAAATTCCCTTGCCTCCTAAGTCCTTAACCTAATAAGCAGTCTGTTGCTATCTCTCTTCATCATGTTTACTCCACAGCATACACACAAATCCTGTAGTTTGGAAGGTCTTGTTTTTATCTAAACAATACCTGGAAATTTTCACATTTCCCACAGCACAGGACAACTATTTTCTGCTCATTTAATTAGTAAGCAAGTGAAGCAGTGTTCCAAGTGCAAATACAAAAGAATTCTTTACCTGATCTCTAAGAAAATTATTCATGCTGGACAGGTGAGACTCTTCAATACAGTTTACAAAAGGCAGCTTTCTCTTTTAATGTTGAGAAGAATTCTAGGGTAGCATAAGAAATGTATTAATTTCCCCAGTGGTATTGCAGTGCATGTGCTCAACATAATATGCACTTTTGTTTGCAGGAGTTTTTGTGAACAAAATTGAATAACGTACAAATTATGAAGTGAGAAATGTATCTGTTGGGAGAAAATTTAAAACTGATTTGCATCTTGCTCTTGTTTTTTCATGACCTCCCTGGATTGTTTCCTGTAATTTTAGTTTGTGCACAACTGAAAGTCCACACTGACCTGAAGAGGGTACCCACACACCACTGAAATCATGTTTCAGGAGGTGATGAATTGCCTAGTTTGGTTTTTAATATTCTGAGTAAAGATTTTCTTTAAGCTTTAGTAAGTAGGTGCCTTAACAGTATGAAAAACATTTTCAGAAGATAGCAGTAAGGTTTTAATGCATCCCTGTTATGTGGTTGGTTATTGAAGATGCAGTTGAAATTTCCAGAAAAGGACCTGGGGGTGCTGTTTGACAGGTGACTGAACATGAGCCAACAGTGTGCCCAGGTGGCCAAGAAGGCCAGTGGTATCCTGGCCTGTATCAGAAGTAGTGTAGCCAGCGTGACCAGGGAAGTGATTGTGCCCAGTACTTGGCACTGGTGAGGCCACACCTTGAATCCCGTGTTCAGCTTTGGGCCCCTCACTATGAGAAAGACACTGAGGTGCTGGAGCATGTCCAGAGAAGGGCAACAGCTGCTGAAGGGTCAGGAGCACAAGTCTTATGAGCAGTGGTTGAGGGAGCTGGGGTTGCTTAGCCTGGACAAAAGGAGGGTCAAAGGAGACCTTATTTGTCTCTACAACTACCTGAAAGGAGGTAGCAGAGAGGTGGAGGTCAATCTCTTCTCCCAGTCAACAAGCAATAGGGGAAGAGAGGATGGCTTCAAGATGCACCAGAGGAGGTTTAGATTGGATATTAGGAACAATTTCTTCACAGGAAGAGTTGTCAACAGGGTTGGAACAGGCTGCCCAGGGAATGGGTGGAGTCACCATTCCTGGAGGTATTTAAAAGACATGTAGATGGGGCACTTACAGGCATGGTTTAGTGGGGCGTTTGGTGATGCTGGGTTAATGGTTGGACTCAGTGGCTTTAAAGGTCTTTTCTACCTAAATGATTATATGATTCTTAAATAAGGGAACTCAGGCTTAGCATTTAACAGGCTTGGAAGTAGAGCATCCTTTAGTTTCACCTTGCTGCCATCAGCTGACAGTGTGCCTTCCCTGAGAGTAGATGTGTATTGTAGTGATCCAAGAAATCTTACTGCGCTTGGATTTGTCCCTTGATCATTAACTGAAAACTGGTTTTGGCCAGTTCTCAAAAAGCCACAATTCTCAAAAAGATGCTTCTAAGCATCCTCGTTAAGACTTTTAAGTCTGTGTTTTGGAAGACTTTGCAACAGTTCAGACAGCTCTGGTTTAATTTGTAAATATGAGTGCCTAGTACCTTTGAAATGGTTGAATTGTTAGGATTTATAGGAATTCTTCTTACATCTGTAAAGGGAAATAGTGGCAAACTGATCTCAAAAGAGTTAAGAGAGCTACTATGTAACATTTGCAGAGTTGCCAAGTGTTGTTTTATTTTGACGGTAAGTTTGTTCAAAAATAGTAATTAAAACCTGACTATTTAGAACTTCTTGGATTTCTTAAAATACTTCTGAGGTCAAAAAGTAAATTGCAAGAATCCACCCAGAAGGTTTTTTTCAGATCTTTTGTGATCTGATTTTTCATGACTTTCAGATTTTTTGGTCTTTCTCTTAGGTGGCATAGAGCTATAGGAGGAGAGAGTTGGCCCAGCTCTTCTTGGGAAAGCCAGTTGACCTTTACTCAGTGTCAAATCAGACCCTTAGTGGATTTGTTTCTTCCTCTCATCATTTTGATACGTCTGAGCTTCACTGACAGATACTAATTTGTTAGTTGTGTCACTTGCATATTACTGTTTCTCTCCTTTTTGTCTGCTCCACTGAGGTAGGAATCATGCAGGAACTGTGCCACTGAAATTTTATTTACTTCTAAAAATTTGTGAGTTAGTATTTGGCAGCTGTCAAAAACTCATGACTTTTATCTGGTTGATGTAAATCTTGCTATACAGCAGCTCATCTCTGTATGCATTAATATGAAAGAGTGTAGTTGTGGGTTATGCCTGAATTCATATAAGCATATGAAAATTTATGTAAATGTACAGTCTGCTGTTTTTTTGTCAGAGGATTTCAGTAATGGTACGCTTCTAAGGTCTTTCTAAATTTATAAAATGTTTGTTCAGTGGAATATGTTGTGCCTTAAAATGCTTTTTCTTCACAGTGTGCATAATCTTCTTGTTTCTTTTATTTTGTAGGAGTCTGGAGCACCCATTCTTACTGATGATGTCAGCTTGCAAGTATTTATGGATCATCTGAAGAAACTTGCTGTCTCTAGTGCTGCCTGAGGTTCTGCAATGCACTAAAGGCACAGATAAACTGCAGCCATATTTCAGCTTTTTCTCCTTTACCCTTTCCCATGTCTCACTTGACAGAATGCTCTGATATGCACAAGCTGCCTGACTAGATGTAAAGCAGTGTTGTTTTCAAAGAAAAGCTTTTGTTATCAGCAAATGTTTTAATGTGAACTGCAGTTTGTAAAAATGACAGGTAGTAAATTAAGTTATAAGCAGAGGGAAAAGAACAGTCATTTTGATTACTGTGATATTATAGTTATTTTGAGATCATTTGCAACAACTTTGAGATGTGATTTCAGTTTCCTTTTTAAAGGGTTGGGGTTGATCCTGCTCAGCACTACAGAGACCCATTGAACAATAGAGGAAATCTTAGGTGATGTTGGGCTTTCCAGACTGCCACATGATTACTTTTGCTTACTCAGTTTGAGCATGGAGTGAACAAAGCACCAACAAAAAACATATAAAAATGGTATTAACTCAGTCTTTTGACTTAGGCTGATGAATTTTTATTGCCTGCAGAGATATTACTGTTCATGTATTGTTTATTTTAGGGGTATTTAATTTCGAATATTTCCCATCATTTACTCTGTTTGATTCTTTGGAAACAGTTTTTCGTTATTTCAACATAGAAAATTTGAACTGAAAAAGTATAAAATCTGTTGTTGAACGAAATTTAAATCCACATGAATTTTGACAAAAACGTATTGTCGAACACAGTTGACAGGTGAATATGCTCAAGAAAAAACAGTTCTAGTTTCAACGAAGAAGAAATCCTGCACTACCAAAATAAACTAAGAGTACAGCCTTGATTTTTGTCTTGGCGAGTATGCTTAAAAAAAAATTCACCTTTTTTACTATTGCCTTATAATGTTATTACACTAATGCATGACACTGCACATCTGCTTTTTGTTTCTGCATCCTTTTTATTATGAATTCCACAGGCTGTAGTTCTTTTTGAAACAGTATTACATGATATATGACGCAATTAATTTGATATTTAGTTAATACTTATTTTTTTGGGTGGGTAAATTAGTATGCTTTCCCATTTATTTGTTGAAGTTTACACATAAAACACATGTTTACATAGGTAATGTGACATTTTGACAAGCAAAGAGTGAAGTGTGGTAGTGGGCAGTAAAAAATTGTATCAAGTCTAAAGGAAGAGAGTTTTCACATAGGAAAGTCAATCGTTTACTGGTGTGATAAGCATGAGGGTGGTTGTTCTGTAAATTCTTAAAAACTTGATTAAATCAATTGCTCTCCATTTCTTTGATCTAAATGAGATGAACTCCATTTGCCTCAAAACAAATAAAATACATGTTTTTCTCTCATTTTTGTATTTATTGCATTGGTTTCTGTTGGTTCTTGAAATGAAATGTGGAAGTAAAGGTAGTAGTGACAAAATTTAGAATAACTTCACTATTTTTATGTAATAATTGGTATCAAACTTTCAGAGGTACTGAATCGTTTACACTAGTTTAGAAGATAATTCAGTAGCCCTCTTGACTTTGTTTTGTTTTAGCTAATAAACAGCTTAGTTTTTTTTACAACACCAAATATGTCCAATTTATTTGGCAGTTAAGTACTGTTTGCGTCGTAAATCAGTTCATCACAAGTCACGATAATGGATGGGGTTTTTTGTGCTTTCCTTCCTTTAACCAACTTTCACCTTGTAATAATTTTTTCTTAATCCAAGTTTTTGGCAACATTAGCTTATTTTGTAATTTTGGGCATTTAACACTGTCAAAGACTTTTTGGAAATCCAGAAATGTCTGACGTATTACCTTTATCCTCCTGCTTATTCACCTTTTCCAAAGGCACTGTGGTTAGTGAGACAGGATTTTCCTGGACAGGAAACATGCTGCCTCTTTCTCAAAAGTCTGTAGTCCATAGGCTCTTGATGCAGCCTCTCCCATTTTACCAGGGATGGAGATCAGGTTTATCAGTCTATAGTTTGCAGGATTCCTTCAACAGCCGATTCTCTGGATGAGAGTGATGTGGGCAGTGCTCTGCAAGTCATCTGGCACAGTAACTGTCTGTAATGGTAGTTGCAAATGTTCACTGGCATCTATGCCCTTCAGTATCTCACTTCCTTCAGAACTCCTCAGTAAGGCCATCCAGTCCTAGTAACTTGTAATATCTCATTCATCTACTTAACCTAATACCTCTTCCACATTGCCATAGGTCAGCTGAGCTACACTAGGAGAAGGAAGCTGTTCACTGAGGGTTGATCAACATTCAAAATAATATGTTGTGGCGTTGTGCTGTGGAAGAAAGAAAGAAAGTGGTTTAAAAAAGATAAATTGCTACAATTTACTGTCTTTGCTAGTGTCTGTATTACTGGGTTACTTGAAGAGATGCTACCAGTCTGCAATATCTGTGACACTCAGGGGCTAGCTATTTAACTATGATAGGAGGCTTTGTGGTGATTGCTTTGAATGTTCTCTTTTGGCTGGAGACAGATTGGAATTCAGAGGAAGAGTTGGTCGCATGTTCATGTGAAAACACAAGGCCTTAGACTTGGAAGATGTAGCCTTCTGCAGAACAAGGAGTAAACCAGTTGCTGACTGTTCTTTTAAGGACTGGGAAGTTAAAGACTGAAAATTATCCATGTGCAGTCAGAGATAAGGGAGCAAGCATTCAGCTGCTACTTTCTCCACATCGTTAGGCAGGCTGTGAATTTTAAAACAGTGGAAGACCCATTCTTGATCTAAACTTCCTCACTGGAAATCCATCTGGGAAATACATTTGTCTCAGCAACATGGGTGAGAATCTGAAGTTTTGCCAGGATCATGAAATCAGATGGAGTGTTGTAGCAATGTAACAGCTGTTCATGTTCTTTGATATTCTTCTTTCTGGTATTTGGGCATAGAAAAGACATAGTGCCTGGTCTATAAGGTGCTTATGTCTAGCCTGCTGCCTTTCTCTCTGCGCAGCTTTTCAGGCTCTATGTGCTACACAAGTATCTAAATTTTTCTTCTCTTTTCAGTGCTTTAAGTACTGTACTTACAGTC
Organism: Pyrocephalus nanus; assembly: GCA_038380795.1. Lineage (NCBI taxonomy): Eukaryota > Metazoa > Chordata > Aves > Passeriformes > Tyrannidae > Pyrocephalus > Pyrocephalus nanus. The sequence continues at coordinate 39,582,562 of CM076265.1, read as the reverse complement.
CATTTATTATATCCACATGTCATTCATGTGTTTAGATCAACTCACAACAGAACACTTTTATTGCTAGTGTAATAAAGATTAAGTAAAATTTTGCTAGACCTTGTAAGCATGAGACCTACCCTTTGTTCAGGATAAGAAATCATGGTTAACCTCTATTTTGGAACAAGGCATTTAGAGTAATAGAAGCCATCATCCAAAATGTCGATGATGATTGAATATTTATACATATAGGAAGTTTGAAACTCTAAAGTATTTCTGAGTGGACCTCAAAACCAGAATCCTTGCTATCCACACAGGGATGTGAATATGCTGGAAAGAAGGTTGGAAAATCCTGTGATCGTGCTCTGCTCTTTCAGTGATGAGACAGCAAGCCCCCACTGTTTGGATTCTTGCTGACTGTGAGCTGTTGTGGTAAATACCCTGGCTTGACGTCTCAGCTCCCCTGGCTTCACAGACTGGGACCGGCACAGTGTGTTAAGAACCATTGGTAATACCTGATGGTAATTGAATCCGTTACAATACAGATTCAGGATCTCCTTTTTTGGAGAGTTTAGGGTTGGTTTTTTTTTTAGTTACTCTCTGTTATTTTTTTTTGTTTGTGTGTGTGTTTGTTGTTGTTTGTTTTGTGGGGTTTTTTTCTCATTTTTTTTTTTTTCAATGCCAACTGTTAATAACTTGCTTTCCTCTTGCTTGGAAAAAGGTAATGGATTGTTAACTATTTAGACTGTTTCTTCTGCTTGGATGGTATAACTCCCAAGTCTAGATACAGATTTAACAAGCTTAACCAAAACATGAGATTAAATTGCTTAAAAGCATGTGGATTTGCCTAGAAATTCAAGTGCTCTCAGATTCCTAGAACTTCACATTTTGGTCTGTGAGACTGTGACATGGATGCCACCAACATAGGTGGTTAGGAAACTTGCATTTCCCAATATTCCCTCTTTGTTAAAAAGAGTAATTGATGAGCAGTGACCAGAAGCCTATCCTCTTCTACCAAACCTGAGACAAATGACTATTACCCTGTCAGATTGTGAAGCACAGTAGAACTGAGCTCAGTTTAGCTATTGGCATTTTGTGTTCACACAAAAGTTAAATGTTACATGAAAGCCAGCAAGCCTGAACAGTACAGATGGAAAAATTAATGAAGCTGTTGCTCTGCTCTGAATTTAATGTAAAATCTTGTTTAAAATAGCAGATTATGCCTAATAGTGCATGCTTTTGTCTGAAGAAAGAACTGTGATGCTAAAAGAAACAATTAAATCAATGTCCGTAAATTGTTTTTTGGCACAAATTAAGCAAAATAATCACTGCATACTTTTAACAAGGGAGGCTGTCCCCAGTTCCTGCAGATTGTCCATTTTGTGTGTCTTTCCAGCTGCTTCTGTGACTGCCTGGAGATATTCAGCTTTGTGGTGCACTTGCTATGAAGGGCAATAAGACTTTGCATGCAAGCTGAGGTGTGTGGAACAAGCAGTAGGCTGTCCTTTGACTTTTTTGGGGAGAAATAAATGTGTTGTGTCATGATCTGCACTCAGCTTAGTGCATTGGAAATGTGCACATTCAGGGTATGTTTCTCTGGCTAGAGAATGGCCAAAGACCAATATATACCTTATTAGAAAAAGAACCTGTGTCACAAAGTCCAGGCATGGCAGCCCTGTAATAGTCTCTCTTCCCTAATACTGGGAACAGACAACCACTCAAGGAATTAACTGCTTTCAAATAATGAGTATAAATTATGTGATCAGCGTAACTTGGAACCGTAATGGTTGTTGAAGTGGGGTCAAAATAGTATGGGGATGGCTTCTGAGGTTCCTGAACATGCACTTCCTCCAGGGTTAGACCTCATGGCTGTGTGGTTGCCAACCTTTCAATCTCAGGAGGGATGCCAGTGACTCATGGGCCACAGTTCATAGTTTACAGATACCATGTGGAATTTAATTGCTTTTATGAGGTTATTAATAGAAGTTTAGTAAGGTAGCATAGCCATATGTGAAAAATTGAAGCCTGGTAGAGACCCAGAAAAGCTTAAGTGGCACTAGTTTGGGAAGAAGTATCCCATGTAATTAAGAAGTACCAAAGAACATGATTTTATGTTTCTAACATTCAACTGTGAGCTCCTTTTCAGCTGCATACTAGGGGCTGGTGTGGATTTCAATGTTTTCTGTAGTACCACAGATGTGTTTGAGCCTTGGATCTGGACTGATGTGAACCTTTTAAAGCCCTATCTTGTATGACCTGAAGCAAGTGCTTCCATGGGAGAGGTTTTTTTTAATTTTTTTTTTTAAATATATTTTTTATTTTGTTTCTTCCTGCTAGATACATCAGCATTACAGGATGGCTTGATTTACTATTTGAAATGTGTACAGTTGGAACTGAGCTATCCTAGTCTGCAGACATGTCCCACATGGCTAATGAAGTAGTATTATAAGTGGTTTGTACCACTACTGGTCTTTATTTATCTTTGAGTGTATTCTTGTTAACCCTGCTTTTTAGGACAACTTGTGTTGAATTTTTTTTCTAGAAAACCCACAGGAAGTTGTGGTAGTGCAAAATATTCCTTGCTGCATTTTTCTGGTGTGCCATGAAAGAGCCAAAAGAGCAGCAAATGACCTTCAGATTTCTTCTTATTACCAAAGTTGCTGTCTGCATGGAAGCCCAGCTGCTGAGCTCCCCTCCAGTTTGTCTAAGAGTAGATATGAAAGACAATCTGCAATGGGGGGCACTGACAGCTGTCCAGGCTGGCACTCAAGGGTTGAGCTGGGACTATTAGTTGTGGCAGGGCTCATGGTTTCAGGCAATCTGCCAGTCTAGTTAGAATCAAAATGTGACCTTCCCATACAAGTTGCTGTAAAATTTCCTTCCACTCTAGGTTTACACATTGTGCTGAGGGGAAAATAGCCCAGATGGATATAGATCTGTGGCATGAGCAGTGCTTGAGCATGAGGGGATCTAACTTCTCGTTTCAGACTTGCTCTGACTCCCCTGCCAGAGGAGGAGGTAAGTGGAGATGACACCCTTTAAGTGATGGCACCGAACCAGAGAATGGAACTGTACTCCATTTTTGGCCCTGTAAAAGCAGAAAATGAGAAAGCTAACTTGTTGCAGAACTCAACAGAATGTATATTTTGTCCTTTAGAAAATGAGGATTTTATCACAGTCTCCTTGAAGCTAAAAGTATTTGCAGAACATGCAGAGTTTTCTCACTGGAGTGCAGACAGGTCTGGAAAGAAAGATTGCTGTCAGCTAATTCCCCACAACCATATTTGTGTAACAGACTTTGCTTATGCGGGTCTATGTTTTGCTGTTTCTTCTGGGAATGAGATGTCAGCCACAAAAGATATTTTAATGTCTATTGAAGAACTAACTTTTCTCACAAAAATGCAAGTTGAAATTTGCTCTGTGTTATGGGAGAAAAAGCAGCAGAGCTCTAACGCATATGACAATGTCTGGGGTTCTCTGCAATAGCAAATAATTTTAGGTGATGGGACAAGTTTGCCATGTGAAATGTGGTACCTTGAAGGTTCCTGCATATCTAATCAGAACAGAAAAATCCTTTCCCTAGAAGCAATTCTGTGCCTTGGCGCAGACTACTGCAGTCCTTGCAGAATAGGCTATCCAGTGTGTTCATGGCAAACAGATCTTTACAAATCTCTTTTCTGATTTTTTGGCCCATCCAAAGCAAATCGAGCCAAGTATACTGCAATTGCCATTTTATAAGTTGGCTGACTACAATGAAAAATATGGTAGTGCTGAGATTTTAGCACATAAATTTTCTGCTGTTACGTCCTTTAGGAATAACTGAAATCGCTTTACTTTGTACTTAGGAGATGTGTTAGTCATATGTTGACAGATACTTTTGATCACAGGTACACAAACTGATGGCTACGTCTTCCTGGTCCAAGTGATCAACTTACTAACCTAATATCCGCTTTCTGCCCAAGGGATATGAATGAATTTTCTTTGAGAAAGGAAGAATACAACCCTGGAAGATAACTACAGAAAATGGATGGATTTGGTAATTACATATGATCTGCTATAGGATAGAGAGTTTATTACAGTTTATGCTACTTTTCACAGAATCACAGGAAGATGGAAGTTGGAAAGGACCTCCGTAAAGGACCATTTTGTCCAAGCCCCCTGTTCAAGCAGGCCCACCTACAGCTGGTTGCTCAGGACCTGGTATAGATGGCTTTTTTGACTTGAAAAGGAGTTGAAAATTTACAGATTTAAAGATGGGTCCATCCACAGGCTAGTTGTTATCCAGAGTAATTGTAGCCTAAATGGGTAAACTGCCGAAGGTGGACCAAAAGCTCTCTGCAACCTGTGTTCTTTTTGACACTGTGCCAAACTACCTGTATAAACACAATGAGTATTTTTTGAGAGAAGATTTAAACTGAAAAGATAACATGGGCAGAACACTTTAAAAGACTAAACACATGTTAAGCCGTAGACTGAATGCAGATTGAAAAAAAAAATTAAAATTAAATTGCTCCCTGTGCGTAAGTGTCTGAAATCCATGAAGTGGCAGGTCCTCAGAGTAGGCCAGTTGCAGCTGTATGAAAAATATCCTTTGCCCTAGTTAAGTAATATGTATAAATAAGTCTGGATTTATTTTTTGGTATGCTATATTTGGTAGTGGATGACATAATGACATTCAAAACAGAGCTTGAAATAACTTGGAATTAAGTTGAACAGAATAAATAGGACATCTGTTTTACTCAGATTTCTGGAATGTCTTAATCTTGGACACAACTATCTCATTTGCTGATAGAATTTTATATTAAGAAGATGTGTTATTTGAAATACTGCATTGCACATTGCAGTTAATAGTTCCCATGTCCTTACAAGAAGCAAAGAATACTTTTACAGCTTCTGCCTCCCGTCTTTCACAAAAATGAATAATTTGCGTTTGCAAATTTGATTCCAATGAAATAAGTGGTTACTTTTCTCCATGTGTGGGTCAAACGTGTGTACTAATCTCCTGCAGGATCAGAATCATAGAATCATAGAATCATAGAATTAACTGGGTTGGAAGAGACCTCCGAGATCATCAAATCCAACCCTTGATCCAGCCCCACTGTGATTACCAGATCATGGCACTCAGTGCCACATCCAGCCTCATCTTAAAAACCTCCAGGGATGGTGAATCCACCCCCTCTCTGGGCAGGCCATTCCAGTGCCTGATCACTCTCTCTGTAAAGAATTTCTTCCTAATATCCAACCTAAACCTCCCCTGACAGAGCTTAAGCCCGTGCCCTCTTGTTCTACTGCTGATTCCCTGGGAGAAGAGACCGACCCCTACCTGGCTACAACCTCCTCTCAGGAGGTTAAAAAAAAAGTTGTCTTCTGAAATGAATATCAATACTTAATGCTAGGAGATAAGCCCTTGCCACCACACTTTGTCTGCTATTCCATGTTTTTGTAGGATTGCAGTAGCAGGCCAACTGCAGAGAGAATAGTAGTATGGATTTGCAGCTTCCCACTGAGTGGGAATATTATCATTGCTGCATTACCTTTGGCAAACCTCGAGATGGCAGTAGATGCATGAGGCGTCTGGCCTGATTCTGATTCTGATTATTTACTGGTATAGTCAAGTGGCTTTGATTGTTCCTCTCTTACATCCTGTCGTACTTCGACTGCGGACAGCATCTAAGTACCTGGCAGCAGATTGCTCACTGCTCCTCCTGGCCCTGGTGGATGGGGAGGAGAACTGGAAAAAGGTAGAAGCTGTTGTTTGAGGTAAGACCAGTTTAACAATTGAAAAAAATAAAATGGAAATTGGTCTGCTTTGGCAATCCTATAAAAACACATAATTGCAGCAAATGCCAGGGCTTATCTGTTATCATTAAGTACTGATGCTTGTCTCAGAAGGTAATATCTTCCTTTAACCACTAAAACAACAACAATAATAAAAGTATTGAAAAGGAGAGGGAGAGAAAGGAATAAAACCCAAGAACAACATGTGGTGCACAACTGAACTGCTCATCACCTGCTGGCTGATGCCAGTTCCTGAGCACCGGTCAGCAGCTTCTGGCCAGCTCCCCACAGTTTATTTACTGGGCATGATATTCTATGGTATCAAATATCCCTTTGGCCAGTTCAGTCAATTGTTTTGGCCATGCTCCCTCCTGGCTTCTTGTGCACCAGGAAATGTCCTTGACTTTGGCTAAGCACTACTTAGCAACATTTAAGACATCGCTGCGTTATCAAACATTTTTCTCATACTGAACCCAAAACACAATGCTGTATCAGAAATTTAACTCTATCCCAGCTGAAACCAGGACATACACATTTAAGTGTAGGCCCCAACAGTGTAGAATTTCAGTTAAATCACCTTCACTTAGAAAAAAAACAGCAATCTTTTCTTTCTTTCTCTTTTCAGTTTAAACTTCCGTGATGAAAATAATGACAAGACTCTAAAGTAAGCAATCTGTCATAAGCATTTTTGGTGTTTTAAGAAATAATATAGAATGAAGAGCTACAAGGAACTGATTTAAAGCTGAAGCTCTCCTAGTATCTCGTTTGAAAAAGCATCTCCTTTTAGAAAGGTGAACTTGTAAAATAAAATGTGCACAAATAAAAACAAGAGAGGGAATTCCGCAGAATGATCATGTTTTGATCCTCATCTTCTAAAAATTTTACAAAATAAGCAGAAACTAAATACACAGTCACTGATTTGCATGCATATTTTTCTTTCCTTTTTTTTTTTTTTCTTTTTCTTTTCATCTGTAAAAGGAGTAAAGCAGGTTGTGGCTGACTAAGGGAAATGAGATGTGTTGTATTTATGTGGCTGGGTGAAGACTACCCCAAAATGTTTACCCTAGTGTAACTAATGTGAGAAGACAATTATTTTGGAGGTGTTAAATGACCAGAAGAAAATTTGTTACGTTAGGATTTTTAGTGTTCAATGAATGCTTCTGATAACTCCAGGTTCACTAACTGGGGAAAAAACTGAACCAACAACAAGGAATATATAAGGAATTGTTAGTTCAGACAGCAAGAGTACCATCGCACCTAATCACTATCCTAGGTGTTGTACAAATGAGTTAAGCAGCTCTGCAGAATACTGAGACAGCTGGGAGCTGTCTCGTGGCATGAAACAGGTAAAACTAGGGTCTAGTTGGAGGCCTGTCACTACTGGTGTCCCCCAAGGTTCAATACTGGGCCAATGCTATTTAACATACTCATCAGTGACTTGGGTGAAGGGGCAGACACCTTCTCACCACTTTCACTCATGACACAAAGCTGGGAGGAGTGGCTGATACCCCTGGGGGAGTGTCAAGAGGAAGGATCCGGGCTGCCAAGCAATAGGACAAGATGCAACAGAAAGAAACTGATGCACAGAAAGTCCCACCTGAATATGAGGAAGAACTTTACTGTGTAGGGGGATTGCACACTGCAACAGGTTGCTCGGAGAGGTTGTGGTTTTTCCCTCACTGGAGATATTAAAAAACCATCTGGATGTAATTCTGTGCCATATACTCTAGGATGACCCTGCCTGAGCAGGAAGGTTGGACAAGATGACCCACTGTGTTCCCTTCCAACCTTATACATTCTGTGGTTCTGTGAAAACAGACAAACCTGAGGCAAGGAAGTCCAGTGTCAGGAAAGAGAAACAAATGATTATGCAAGGCTGGAGTAGCCACAGGTGTCTTTGCAGCTGAGGTATGGTACTGGTGACTCGTAGGCACTATGGGAGAAGCTCTTTCAAAGACAGAACTGGTGGCTTTGATGCATGGAGTCCCTGAGGGCTGTATATACTATTCACTACTGCCCCCTTGCCCACAGAGCAAGTAATTTCATTAAAGAAAGCAATCAGATTGTCAGGGCTGATCTGCCCTTTGTAAATCCATACTTTCCTCACTGCCTACTTGGCAGGATTCTAAGGAGTTGTCCTAAGTCTGTCTAGGGACTGAGCTGAAGCTGTCCAGCATTTAGTGACTCAGATCTTCCTCTGTAGCCTTCTTAAAGATGACTGGAAAATTTATCCCCTTTTCCACTTACCTTCCTGGATCATCACATGTTCTGAGGGTGATATGGCTTCACAGTCACATCACCCAGCTTTTTCACCATCCTGACATGGGTCCAATCTATCTCTGTAGATATGAATATACTCAATGTCTCTAAATAGTCCTCCACTCTCCTACTTTCCTTCTTTCTCAAACTGCGGTTGTGTATGGAGGTCTGAAAATTTTTTGAAAACTGAGGCAAAAAACTAATTCGGTATTTCAGCCTTCACGATATTGTTTGACACCAGGTTGTCTTCCCCATTCAACATCAGTTTCACATTTCCTTTGACCCTCAGTTTGCTATTAGCCTGCTTATAAAATTCTTTTGCTGTACCCTTTGTGCTCCTTGGCATCTTGAGCTCCAACTGGGCTCCGTCTTTCCTGATTCCATCCCCAATTGTGTAAGCAATAATTTATACTCCTCCTTTGTTGCCTGTCCTTGTTTCTGCTTCTTGGAGGTTTTTCTTTGTTTGTTTAGTTTTTTTGTTTTTGTTTTTGTTTTTTTTTTTCCATTTTAATTCATTAACAGCTTCTTGCTTTGCCAATTGGGCCTTCTGCCAAAGTTTTTGGTTGCATACAAAATCAGCCTTTAATTAGAATTCAAGGGTATTTTGTTAGTACATCTATCTTTTTATTATTTTTAGACAAATTCTGCCATTGGCCGACTTACAGATCTTGTGACCCAGTTTTTATGACAACCCTGCCTTTTAGGAACCACTTTAAATCTGAATGATTTCCCTCTTTGGAATTTTTGCCTTAATGCAATGCAGATGTAGTTAAGGTGACATTCATTTGTAACCTTTGTAAGAAGGAAATGTAGCTCAGATCCAACTGACCTCTCTTTATTCAGATTATTGAGTACTTGCAATATTTCTAAGTCTGTAATGTCATACACTGTGGAATGTGTTTATTGTACGTCCATAATGCATGAGGTCATGGCTTTTGGTAGACTCAACTTTTGATAAAACAATGCTTTTATCTTTGAACACAATACTCAAGCTACACAAACTGGGAAAAGAAAGTCTTTGTTCCACAAATCTCAGAGTCTCTATCATCAGCGTGGAAGGCTCATGTCACAAGAACTTTATTTTGACAGGAGGTTTTATGTATGTGAGGACTTTAGAGACCCTGGTAAGTTCTTCCCATTTTAAACAGAATTGAAGATTTTTCTGGGGAGAAAAAGAGGCATTGAAGGTCAGCATACTGAGTAGTGTGGAGTCAAGACTTGTTGCATACCATAAGAGTAACAGGCACAGTGGGCTCAGAAGCAAAAAAAAGGTGGTTTTAACTGAAGGAAACAGTGATATGAACAGAAGATATTGTAACTTGGGATCAGTAGTGGTAACTTGGGTACCTAGATTAATTGCCAGTAATATGTTGACTCTCTGTTTTGGGAAATAGATTGAAAAGTTCCTTGCTTGGTTTGTTTGTTTGTTTGTTTGTTTTCCTTTCTATTCAGAATAGAGAAAATTATACAATAAAACCCCCACACAAAACCAGACAATGTAAATGTACCTTATGCTACAGGATCATCCAACCATGACTTTGGCGAGGGCAGGATTTTATTTCCCTTCCCAAGTAGCTATTGCATGCAAGAATAAGACTGCAGAAAGGAGTTGCTGCACCATGAAGCAGCAGTTCTCACTGGGTGATTGAAGTAGCTGATTTCATGACCTGCAGCTGCAGATGTAGAGGCTCAGGCTTGACTTATAGCATGAAACATCTGCTGGAGGGAGTGAGCTGTGAAAAAACTCACAGAGCTCTGGAACAGGCAGTAAGACATTTACTTTCATAATACCTCATTTCTGTTTATTGTATTGCATCGAGAGCTTGGTTTGAAATTGCACTGTTCATATGCTGTTCTTCCCCAGTAAGGGTTCACTTGCCAGAGAAGACAAGCCACCTTCAAGCCTAAAGGAATGGAAATTTCAAGACAATTGCAAGAATTTTTCTGCACCCAAGTAAAGGCAAATTCAGCGACAGATAACTGGAGAATGAATGTGTTTTTAACAAAATAAGTAATAAAAAAAGGCTTGTGCATTTTAGAAGCCCTGCCATTTTCTACTGGCCTGTGCCTGCTCAAGTGGTCACTGGAGCTGACCGAAGGTTTTGCTCCCTGCATCAGGCCGTGATTGCTGCAACCAACTTGCTGCAGTCTTGGCTGCTGTCTTCAGTCTCCCGGCTTCGCCACTGCCACCTTCCCCCTCCCTCATGCCCGGCCTGTCCCTTTCGCTCCTCCTCAGGCAGGCTGGATGCCTGCCCTGCCCTGCACGTGGCCTGGATGTGTCCCTGCTGTCCCCCTGCTCCCTGCAGTGAGGACAGCAAAGGCCTGGCTGCTCTAGCTTCACTTTCAGGTGGAATAAGTATTTGCTAGGGTATCCTGTCAGAAATGGAGGTATCTGGCTTTTAAGCCTCCAATGAAATGCAGGAAATCCCGTTCCCACAGCATGGCCTGCGATGGGTACACTCCTGCTGCAAGGCAAGTCCTGGGCTCCACTGTGGATACCACAAGCACAAAATTGCCCTCTGGAAAGATATTAGGGTGCCCTGACAGGTGTCAAACGCGGTTCCCTGTTCACTCTAGGAGCACATCATTATTCAATATGTCTGCATCCTCAAATGGGATTAGATGAAAGCATGTTGGAAGTGCAAGGCTGATTAAAATCAAAACCATCGACTTCCTTGTATATTGAATACATGGCCTTGGGAACACAGCGTGACCTGTCTTCTCTTTAAATTAAATAAAAAGCAGAATCATTCAATGCAGGTCTGAATTGCCATTATCTCAGGTTTTCCCTGGTCAAAATGGCAGGAATTAAGATAGTTTTGAAATAAATGGGACAAAATATAGAGAAAGCAAATAAAAGCATCTATGCTTACAGACCTCTTGCCTGCCTAGAGCTACTGCCCTAAGTACACTATGACCTGGAAATAGAGATAAATGATCAAAAAAATCATAGAGATAAATGATGCTATGTTGCCTCCACATTATTTTATAGTAAAACATAGAAGCAACTGAAAACCCACAAGGTCTCAGATAGAAATAGGTCAGAGCAACTGATACGTTTCTCCCTGATTACTTTTCTTCCTTCAAGAAGTTATTATTTTTGCTTTTCCAGGTGTGTAAGGACCAGGGGCAGCTGTATCCAGAAAGCTCTTGTAGACATTGTTGACTTTGTTGGGCAGCACCGTGCAGGTAAATTTTTCTGCAGAATTTTGTAATTGTGTAGGGCAAAACCAGCAGTAGACTTGTTTTTGTGATCTGACAAGATATGAAACTTTTTTCAAGGCAGAGCTGTAAAAAGTTTATGAGTTTGAGTTCCTACTTCCTAACAGCCTGTTATCTTGAGAATTTGTAGATGCCGAATATTTTAGTAGACTGACATTGCAGTCTCTGGGCCTAATCTGGATATTTATTTCTTGTGGTGGTATATTACTTTACTGAAATGATTAAAGACTATGGCTCTGCAGTATAGGATTTGTTTGTTGGTTGTGTAGTCACAGTTGGTCAGAAATATTTTGGGAGAAAAGGCTAGTGAATTTTCTTTGTTGGAGGAGAAACTTTATTTAAAGTTTCTGATTTAGGAAGCCACCCTGATCCTTTAATTAAGACTATCTGAATAACCAAGGACATTGCCCAAGAAGCAGAGCTTTAATGCCTTTGGCCATGTAAAACTGCAGGGCTTGGAATAACTCCTGGTCTATGACTGAGGACCAAACACAGATCCTGAGTGCACAGGTTGCCCAGAGAAGCTGTGGCTACCCCATCCCTGGAAGTGTTCAAGGCCAGGTTGGATGGGGCTTGGAGCAACCTGGGATAGTGGAAGGTGTCCCCGCCCATGGCAAGGGAGTGGAACTGGGTGATCTTTAAGGTTCTTTTCAACACAAAGCATTCTGTGATCCTATGATTCCATGATTCTTTTCTGCATCTGTGCACAGCTGTGGGATAAAGATGTTTTGTCAGAGTGCAAAACACTGTTTTGTCATTGGGGATCTTATAATGACAGAGTTTTTGTTTTAGTAAGGAGTAGATGCTAACTTCAAAAGTTGTGTGTCTGTACTCTTTTTCTTTTTTTTTTTTTTTTTAAATTAAGTGCATTTTTATGTCCAGGTTTAAGCTGTAGGATGTTGTAAAGCACTTCCACATTGGAATAACTGCTCAAGGGATGTCCTTTTTTTCCCTTAATTTTACCAGTATGAGTTGTTTAAAGCTTTAAAATATGTATGACATATTTATTAAATACATTCTTTTACCTGTTTGTAGATAGAAGTGTTTTATACACTTAAACAAGAGAATGCTAGAGCTTACAGTGTTATAGTCTGTGTTGCATCAGTCTTCTCTTTTATCTTTTTTTTTTTCCTCAGTAAAAATGTGCTCTAAAACCTACCACAAACCTTTATTAAGTGTGTTTCTAACACTGTTATTTTATGTAATAAAAGCTGTTGCAGAAAGGAAAAAAATAACCCACCCTAAATTTGATTAGGTCAAAAGCTGATTATACAAAGGCTTAATTTACATTTTATTTTTCCCAGTAGGTTGTGCAAAATGGCAGCAGCCCAGTCATTTTTGTAGTGCAGTAATCCTGTGCTTTGACAGCAAAAGCTGTAAGTTTAGATGAGGCTAAATAAAATAATGAAAAGGTAAAAAACTAAAGTTTTTTTTTGAGTAATTTCTACTATTTTCTGCCTAGCTGAGTGCTCACAGAAACAACTTTTTCCAAGAGACCCAGTGCTAATTTCTTTGTACTGTCACTGTTTTAATCTAAGGAATTTTTTTGAGTTAAATGAGGTTACAGGATAGTAAAATTAGCAAAAGGACCGGGGGAATAGACCTAAAACTAGGTGCTGTTGTGGCTCAGTACTTTTGTATTTACTGTTCTGGTTTTGCCACTTTAATTATAGTGCTTTGAGAATTTCTGTCTTAGTCACCAAATGACACTGGAAAGACAAAGGGGAGACTCCTGAGCTATGTCACAGTTTCCACATCCATCTCTTCTCTAATAATGGTAAGGGAAGGAAAATATTTTAAAACCTTTCTTTAGATCACTGAATACCTGCCACTGTGTGGTGGGTCAACCTTGGCTGAACACCAGGTGCCCACCCAGCCCTTCTATCACTCCCCTTCCCAGCTGGGCAGAGAAGAGACTAAGACTGGAAAACAACTCGTGGGTTGGGATAATGCAGTTTATTTAAAGCAAAAGCAAAGCGGAAGCTTGTGTGTGCAGAAGTGAAGCGAAGTGGAAGATGGCACGGTGTATTCTCCACTTCCCATGGGCAGTGATGGTCGGCCACTCCTGAGCAGCAGAGCTTCAGCACGAGTGATGGTTCCTTAGCAAGCAGCCATTGGAGACAATGAATGCCTGCCTTCCTGCTCCTTGCCTTAGCTTTTTTATCTGAGATCATATGGTCTGGAATATCCCTTTGGTGACTTTGGGTCAGCTGGCCAACTTGTGTCCCCTCCCAGTGTCTTGCCCTCGATTGAGAAAGGAACATTACAGTGCTGATGCTGTGCTCAGCAGTAGTCAAAACACCAGTGTGTTATCAACACCCTTCTAGCCACCAGTGCAAAGCACAGCACTGTGAGGACCACTGTGGGGAAATGAACTCCAGCTCAGCCAGGCCCAATACACACTACAGGCCTTCAGGATACTAAATTCTTTAGGGTATACTGGGTTCTTTTGCAGTCACTGGAAGGTGAGATTGGATGCTACAGCTTCAATGAGGTCTTCAGTGAGGTCTTTGGGTTTCAGTAGTTTCAGCATGTACAAGGCTGAAGCCTCTATTAATGTCTGAGCTCCACATACTGTGATATTAGCAGTTCTGTGGCACAACTGGATAAAAATATAGGTGGATAACTGAGATTCTTAGTCTGAAACAATATAGATAGATCTCTACAGGTAAAGTTTTTTAAAAAAGATTGCTTCATCTTCATACATAAGGGTCAAAACCTATGATTTAACTGCCTTCTTCAAATTGTACAAGTATTTTTGATGGTAATTTCTTAGAGTGAATATTTATTTAACTTTTATGAACTGCCTTGAATGTGTTTCTTTGATTTTCTCTGTTAACAATGATTTGAGCCCAATTGATTCAGAGACTATTGACTGTGCATTCTAAGCTGAAAGAATCTGTCACAGTTTTCCTTTAAGTCATGAAATATAAAACCAGTGAAAGCTTCTACAAATGAAATGTAAAAAAAGCAAGCTGGTAGCAATACAGCAAGGTTGTCTTTCATAGTATTTTGTAAATGATAGCAAATGACTCATATGAATACAACAATAATATTTTCACCATAAGAATTTTCAATGGATATGCTTTTATTAGACTTCTTTCCCTAGGTTATTAAAAAAGGTTGGAACACAGGCAGTGATACTTTTCACTGTGATGATGCAATTATTTAGATATTGTAATAGTATTAGCAAATCCAATGATCTTCATACTAGAAGAGAGGAACAAGGTTGAATAAATGACTTGTTCATTAGCAGTAGCTAAAAGGGTTTGTAATGTATTTAAAAAAGAAAGTTTTAAAAAGCTTTCTGGAAAAAATTAGCCTTGGTAATAGGTGTGATGCTAAACCCAGACAACCAAAAGACAGTGACATAAATGGCCTTCTTGCACCTTCTGACTAGCGGGAGATACACTGACCCCGAATCTTCTTGCATTGCAAGAACACAACTGACAAAATTAAAATGCATACTGAGCACTTACATTTGTGGTTGTTACACTGTGCCTCTTGGCTGTATCTCAAATATCATGGCTCCTAAACTGGCTGATCTGTAATTACATATGACCAAGCATACCCTAAACTCTACCCCACTGTGGATGTTGGTGTTTTGCCACAGAGCACCCCAAAAAGTCTTTTGTAAAGCTGCAGCTCAGGCCACCATAATCCTGGATCTCCTATACTAATGTCCTGCTATGTATCAAGCCCTTTCATTATATTTTTTTGCCAGTAAGAATTCCAGTGGTCTATCAAACCAATTACAGGCAGTCCAGAATCATGTTGCTACTGTTGCTGAAAAGTTGTTCATTACAGTTTTTATGTTTACAGTTAGTAGCCCATCTCAACAAATCTGAACCCTGATTGTAGTGATGTGCCATGGCCTAACAGCTAATGACAAGTACACACACTGCTGTAGTTAATGAATGCCTTTTTATGCTCTGGTCTTTTGAAGGTGGAAAGTGCTAAGCAGCAATTAGCTCTTTGTTTGGTAAAATCAGGACATATTTTAATTTATGCTCTAGTTCTTAGATGTAAATTTACCTGACAGTCTGTGCAAGAACACTGTAATTTTGCCAAGAGTGCTTGACTTCCCCACTTGGTAAAGCTGGCATTTTCCATATGAAGAGAGGGGTATGGTGATGGAGAGAAACTGTAAAATGAGAAAGCTGGTAAGAAATTTAATCCAGTGTGAATCAGTGCACTGACAGAAGGCACTGTTCAAAGCAATGTCAAATCTCTTTCTGCTTATTCACATAGAGATGCAATTTTGAGGAGTAGGGGGCCTTG
Source organism: Pyrocephalus nanus (assembly GCA_038380795.1). Taxonomy (NCBI): domain Eukaryota; kingdom Metazoa; phylum Chordata; class Aves; order Passeriformes; family Tyrannidae; genus Pyrocephalus; species Pyrocephalus nanus. The sequence goes on along the minus strand of CM076265.1, from coordinate 39,567,043 downwards.
GTATGTCTTGACATATACATATGTGTCTTGATAATTAAGATCTTTAATTTTTCAGCAGCTTTATCAGCCTTACCTTCTCCTAAGAACTAATGAACAGTATCCTCCGAGTCCTTGACATTATTCTGTTCTTCAGATGATGCTTTATTTATCCGTGTCTTAGGCCTAAGCTCCTAAAAAGCAGGAACACTGACAAAGCTGCAAACCTTTCCTCATCCTCGGCAAGAATGTCTTTCTTTTGGATTGTCTTATGCAGGCATTCGATTACTCCAAATTGGATTCAACAATAAAGTAAAAATTTATTAAGAAATATGGAAATCTTTCCCTAAATCTATGCTGTTACTTTCTGCTGGCTTCTCTAGGAGACTGATAAATGTTCTGCAGGATTAAAGATGGTGAATGCAATTACTCAGAATTCACCCAGTCCTGTGAGACCTAGCACTCTTGATGTAGATGAGTATTGAGTCTGTGTCAGAACAAGTTTTAGGTGTGAGATTGGTGTGACAGTCCTTGTAGCTCTAACTGTGCATGCATCTTCTATACATGAAGACTGTGTATACTTCAATCCGGAAACGGATTTTTTTTGTTCTTCTGTCAGGACTGTCAGAACTCACTGATAGCTGAAGACACAGATATGCATGAGTTTTGAGTGGAAAGTCACATCCTGGGTGTTCTTACTATGTAGGTCATGACACTCGGTATTCCTTTTATCCTCTAAGTAGTAATTGACTTTTCCCAGAAGATGTAGGGACAAAGTCCCAATCTTTTGATATCCCATTTTCCCTTGAGTTGCAAGATCAGCCAATGCTGTCTTTTACCATCAGTGCTGGAAAACAAACCTATTTTCTCATTATCTACTTTAGATGCTAGAGAAATCCTGTGACTACTAGACTAATACACACTGCAGATCTGGAAGGAGGTGGAAAAAAATCCTAAGACTCTAAAGAATTTGAGTACAACTGATTTTTTTCCCTCCAGGATTAAAGAGTACAACAAATGCTATAGGTTCACAACTGAAGTGCTGAATAGATATCTGTGCATGACTCCCAAACCTTATATGAAATTTTTAGGCTATGACTTAAAATATTTAAAATAGTTCTGAAACTGCTTATAATAATAACACTAACTGTTTCACAACCACAGGTCTGTCACAGGAGCTGCTCTGTGGAGTTTTCAGTCTTAAGCTTTGGGGAGTGAAGCAGACCTGTTTATTAGCTAATTCTATGATAAACTGCCTAAAAATAGGAAATATTGATGTCAGAGTAAAATTTTCCTGTAAATGAAGTATTATGAAACTTCTGTTACAAAAATACATCTAGACCTAAGACAATCTTGTTCCAATAAATAACAGTAAATTATTATTTCTGCCCTTGTAACTCTTTCAGGCTTCAGCCAAGTCCCTGAAAAACTTACTGTTTTTTTTTTTTTTTTCCATTCAATTGGCTTATGCAGGACAGATTTTTGACTATCTTGTTAACTTGAACTGATCCTCTCACATGTGGAATATAGGAAAGTCTAATTTCTTAGATGGTATGAGTAAAACAATATTACCAGACAAGATATACAAGATACCTCTTCTACAATAGCTGCTGATGTGCAAGCTCCCACAGGAAAATAGGCAGCAATCTCCCCTGTGTGCTGATCAGACTGAGATCAAAGAGATTAATTTTTAAGTTTACTATTTTGACTGAACTTCTTTAATAATGTTCTTTTCACTGTTTTCCCTCTTCCTATCAGCTCTTCTTTGTATCCTTAGAAATAGGAACATGCCTTTAGTCATGAAGTACACAAAGTCAAACATTTCTCAAGGATGCTGTTGAATGGAAGTTAGTACTTTTGACTGGGAGCTAGTTACAATGCTTGGGAGATAGATGGCTCAGTAACAGGCCCAGAACTAGAGAATTTATTTTGTCAAGTAAATTGGTTTTGTAAGTGATACTTATCTATGCTAATTAATTTAAAAATGATATATGTTAGAATGAATTCTGCTCTGGTAATAGGAAGGTTTTTAATTCTCCAATTAATTTAATTTTGACTAACACATGGTATGTTTTGTCTGGCACTAGTTAAGGACATTGACAGGAGTGGAATAGACACACTATTTTTATTCTTTGAACTGTTCTGTGATGTTTTAAAATATTCCATTAGCTTATTTAAAAATTAATTTCAGATATAATCAAGTGGAGTATCAAGTTAAATAATCAAAAAGGCACATTGTTTTCCCACCAGTTTTCAATGTATACACATACAGAGTATTACACAGCTTTCTAAAGACCAAGCCTTGCAGCTACGGTGACTTTGGTGTAACTGGTATCTATGTGTTTTGATGGTTGATTGCTCTTCAGAAGCTGGAAGCTGGATTCAGAAGCTGGGAGACTTCCAGATGGTGAGGTCAGACTTGGCACCTCCAGCACCTTGAACTTATTTGTAGTTGTGTTGTTCACCTTGGGTTTTTAAATTAATATTTCCTCAACCATCTCATCAAAGGAGACCAGTTGGCCCTGCTTGTATGCATGAATGGTTTCTCCCTGCTCACCTCCCCTAATTCCTGCCCCCAGTTCCAATAATTCCTGTTAAGAAGGAAAATGACCTTTCAAGTCTTACCTTCTCTTCTTATATTAGAATTAGCCCTCTAAAAAACTTTGATATGTGGTTACAGTAAATATGTTTGCAAAGCAATAATATTAGTCACAGTTTTCATGGTGACTTGGGATCTGTCACTTGAAAGACATCCCTCCCCCTGAGTATTTGTTTGCCACTGTGCAGCTTCACTTAAGAACAATAAAAAAATAGACAGCATTATTTCTATACATGCCTGTTTTGCCATGGAAAATGAAGTTCTATGTTTATTTCACTCACGAAACCATACAAAGTATGAGTGGTTTATTTCTAGCTTAGTAACATTCAGTAAAGTTATAGATTCTGTATCCTGCCAGGATGGGAGATGTTTGCACTTAGCTATGCAGATTTAATTGATATTTTTGGGAGCAGTGAGTGGGAAGGGGAAAGTGAAAAGAGAATGGAAATAATCTCTGTGTGCAGGTTTAACTTCAAAGTAAGGTAGCTGGCACAAGAAGAGACAAACATCTTGAACTGGATTGAAGGAAAGAAAGATGGAAGTGTTTAATTTTTCTGTACATTCATATAAAAATTTTGAAACTACATGTCTTATATTTCAATTTTAATAAGTTTTTATTTACTTTTTAGCTTAATAAATTAGAGTATTTTGTTAATATGCATTTTAGACTTCAGCACAGTTAGTAACAAAGTTCTGAAAGCCATAGCCTCCCAGATAACACATCCAGTCTATCCTCACTGACCTCTACCGGCTAGCTGGGAATTTCTAAAAGTAGTACAGGGATGACCTATAAAGCAATTTTCAACCTAAGGTGACTGAAGGCCCACACTAAGAACTTAAATTATCTTGTCCGTGAGCTGCTTTATGCCAGTGCTGCAGCCCTCATCGCCCACACAGAAGTAGCTCTGCAGCGTTTAACATCCTGCTTTGCAGAGGCTGCTGAGCTTTTTGGGCTGGAAGTCAGCTTGAAGAAGACAGAAGTTTTCTATCAGCCTGCACCTCAGGAAGTCTCCCATCATCCCCCTATCACCATTGGCAAAACAGAGCTCAAATCAGTCCAGCAATTTAATTACCTGGGAAGCATCATCTCCTCAGATGGTAAGATTGATGAAGAAATAGGCAACAGGTTACAGAGCCTTCAGTAAACTCCATAAAAGAGTTTGGCGAAACAAATATCTGAAGAAAAGTACAAAGATCAGCGTTTACAGAGCCATTGTACTGTCTACTCCTTTATATGGATCTGAATCCTGGGTCATTTACCGACACCACTTGCGGTTCCATCAGCGCTGCCTCCGTACAATCCTAAACATCCACTGGACTGACTTTGTGACCAACACATCTGTCCTTGAACAGGCAGCAGTCACGAGCATTGAGGCCATGCTGCTGAGAACACAGCTGCGCTGGGCAGGGCACGTCTCCAGGATGCAGGACTGCTGCCTCCCTAAGATCGTGCTCTATGGGGAACTTGCCACTGGCTGCTGCAAGAGAGGAGCCCCGAAGAGGAGATACAAGGACTGCCTGAAACAATCCCTCAGCCTTGGCCATATTGATCACCACCATTGGTCTACCCTGGCCTCCAATCGGGAGGCCTGGAGACACACCATCTATAACGCTGCTGCTGCTTTTGAGAACACACGCAGGATCACTCTCGAGGAGAAAAGACAACGCAGAAAGAATCGAGTCTTGTCAATTTCACATGGGGAGTCTTTCTGCTGTGCCTTCTGCAACCGGACTTGTCTATCTCGCATTGACCTTTTTAGCCATTAGTGCGGTTGTAGCAAGTGTGGGTAGAGCCCTTCTCAAATCTTTGTTTGCGAAGCCTACCATGACAGGGATGACCTGTAAAGGAATTTTTCTTCACTGAGACTTTTGCTGAAATATTAGGTTTCTCTCTAGAAAAGCTGAAATTATAAATTTAATTGAACTACCAACTTTAGATAGATGCGGTATAATATTTAATGACACAAAGTTCCACAGTTTGTCTATGGAGTTGTAACATGTCCCTATGCTGTTTACTAATGCCCTGTGTTTTCGCTTGGAGTGATGAGCCTTGTGCTTTGTCACCTGTGTGAAGCCTCGTGCTACAGTGCATTATGGTGCATTATGAGAGACTGGGCCTGCTTGAAGAAGTGACTGAGGTTATGAAGTACCTGAAAGACAGATATTATGAGATGTTATGAACCATAGATGAGACAGACCTGTTGAGTAGTCTCATATTCACTGAAATAATGTCTTGATGAGGCACTCTGACCTTAAGGCCTTGAGACTTTCTGAACTGGAGTATGACTCTTGAGCAACCAGCTGTGGCAAAACTCTTCACGGAAAGGAAAGAGGCAAATTGCTGAAAAGTTAATTCCTCAGGGATGAACAGGCCAATGGTAAATCTTAGCACTGAGTTAGAGGGAAAAAATTCCACTCAAACTCCCTTCCCTCTCACCAGCAAAAAAGCAATTTCATTACAATTCTAAGAATTTGCTGTGTGGTGTGTCAACACATATGAAAGTCAGGCACTAATGTTCTAGCTCATGTCAGATTGGATTGCAATTTGACGTTTAAATGGATTAGTCTGTCTATAAATCTGTTTGTGGCTATTTCTGATCTTCCCTCAAGAAAAACAAAGAAAAATGATCTATTAGTCATGCTGTTACAAATGCCTTCTTTTTTCCTGGTTTCTTGAAGAGAAAAGGTGTATTTGCTTCTTCTTTTCCCTTCACTTATGCTTAAAAACAGCTTTAGTTTTATCTTTGTTAAACAGAAGCAACCTTCCTGTTTGTAACTAGGCTGATAATGTTGTGTAAGCGTTTGGCAATGACCTCATGCTCTGTGGATTGTATCAGAGGTGAATCGGTCTCTTCTGTCAAAGCATCAACTGAAATGCCACCTGCATATTCATGTTGCACCATGTAAGAGCAAGCATGTAGGCTTAACTGCTCTGCCTGTCTCAGATAAGCCTGTACTGCTGGTGAGGAGCTCTGGGGCTGGAGTTTCTGGGGTGCTTGGTACAACTGGCATTTGCCTCCTTACCAGCTGCTCTCTGCACTTTCGAGTAAAATGGGTTGTTTTATATTTTCTGGCCATTCCTATTCCTCTCCTGGCATTTAGTTGCACATTAGCAATAGGATGAGAGGACACAGTCTCAGCCTGTCCCACAGGAGGTTAAGGTTGGACATAAGCAGGAAATTCTTTATAGAAGGGGTTGTTAAACATTGGAATGGACTGGCCGGGGAGGTGGTGGAGTCTCCGTTCCTGGAGGTGTTCAAGAAACAACTGGGTGTGGCACTTAGGGCCATGGCCTAGTTGACAAGGTGGTGGTGGGTCAAAGGTTTGACTCAATGATCGTAGAGGCTTTTTTTCAGCCTGAATGATTATGTGATTATTCCTTCCAAGTTTTACAGGGACCAGTACTAAGAACCTGTATTTTACAGGATAGTGTTATAAAATTGCTTAATTTAGAAGGCAGAGCTGTGTACTTGCAGAACCCAGAGAAGCAAGCCCTTGAGTGGAGCTGTAGAAAATGAAATAAAATCAATATTAGTTTGTTTCAATTAATCAATACCCCAGTAATGCTGAGCTGTGCCAGGTTCAGTCAGCTGTGCTAGAAGTGGTGGAATGAGTACATCTTTCCCACTTCCACTGTGACTAGTCAGAGATATCTGTCTGAAGTCCAGGAAACCTTACATCATTAGCTGGTGCTAGACTTCTTTTCTGGGCTAACACTGGAAAGGTTTTCAGATAAATATATGTTCCCCAAACATATTTTGCTTTAAGTTTCAAGCTGTATTTATGCTTTTTTGAAGATGCATGGCAGGTTTTCTTTTGCATGAGTGTTTGTGTTTTCCCCCCTCTCCCCACTTTGTTTTAGGACATCAGGTATTGGTGTGAGGAAAAAGGAAAACATTTCTCTTAAAAACTCCTATTAAAAGTAGTACTCCACCTTTTGTGCACTTTTCATGCTGGCACTTTAAGTATTGGCTTGCCAGTGCTGCACTCAATTTCAGTAGAAGGATGTTACTGGAATTTACTATGTTTTTAGTTTGGTATAATTGATCTTTTTGTTTTGGCAGTGTTGTTGCTTGTTTTGCAGGTGGTGAATCTGTTTTCTTATAGGCATGTTTCTTACATATGATGAGGTTGTGCCATAAGGCTTTTTGTAGCTTAATTCAGTTTGTTATATGTGGTTTTAAGACTGTTTCAACAGCTAAAACCACAACTGATGGAGCAAAGGACAAAATAAATTTACATGTTTATTCCTTTAGAGGTTAAAGCAGAGGTAAAGGCAATTGCACTGGTCAGTGCAAAACTGCAATAGTTCACTTGAGACTTGACAAAGAAGTGCATAGCAGAGATGAAGAAGGAGGAAATAGAGATGGCAAAACATGGAGTTTATCATCCTTCACAAATTTTGAGGGTGTAAGTGAAAATTGGTGTGGGGAATGAGGGCAGCATCTCTGAAAGAGGGATAAATCTTGCTGAATTTCTTGCCTTTCTGTTACAAGGCTGAAGAAGTCTGTGCCTATGCCTGTTCCAGATGAAATGGAGCCAGGAACTGTGTTAGGGAACTGAGGCCAAGTACCACAGTGTAGAGGTATTTAGATGATGTAGTAGTTGCCATAAATCTCTTGCAAGCCCCATGCAGAGCCTCAGTCCTGCTCAAACATAATCCAGGGCAGAAGTGAAGAATTCAAAGCCTTTAAAATGACATGTCTTTGTGGCATGAAAACACAGGATTTGGCACAATGACACACAAATATGCTTTAGGGTGAGAAGCTGTCTGGGATAGTCTTAGAGGACAGAAGGAAGCCAAGTCTAGTGCAGCCTGCCCGTGCTGCCAGCTGGGAGTAGATGCTCGTGTTGATATGACACCTCTGAGTTAAGTCTGAGTATGGTGCTGGGGAGGCTAGCTCCAGTGTGCCAGAATTGTGCCAGGGTTACAACAAAACTCCAAGGGCAAGCTGCAGTCATGTGGAAGAGCTTGTCCTATGCACTTATTTAGGACTCTATAACTCTGCTACTGAAACAGACTCGCAGAACGTCCTCTGCAAGGACATCAGGCCTTCCAAAATGCTCTACAAGTCCTGAGGCTTTTATCTCATCTATGATGTATCAAGCAGCTCTGTTATGGTGCAGAAGCGCTGAGTGATTGTTGGAAAAAATAACCGTGTGTTGAGAAACACAGGCTTTGATTAGCTTTTGGAGAGTGCTGCTTGTACATAAATCTTTATAGAAATAAACACTTTTCATACATCGAAGGGATTTGGTAAGATATCAATAAATATTAGGTGACAGAGACAGGGAAAACTGGTCTGCTTTGTCAGTGGGAGGTTCATCTTCTCACAGATGTGACTTGGCTTTTGCTCTGTAGAAATTCAGTCAAAACTATTACAAGATGTACAGTATACTTCATAGCAGAAATGTGTTACTTTGAGTCTTGTGCATCTTTTCTAGGATATCTATGAAACTGCGGTGTTTTTCTTCTGATTTATTCCCTTGTGAAGTCAGTTGGCTTTTTTTTAAAAATGCCTTTTTTTAAAAAAAAGAAAGCTTTTTTTTTTTAAAGTCAGTTTCCTATGTTGCTAGGTTTCCTTTTATTTTGTATAGAGTTTCTAGAGACAGTTGCAACTTGAAAATACAGCCTCATTTTATAAACAAAAGTGCAATGAAGCAGAAGCACCTCAATGAGGTATCATGAGGGTTTCAGCTTACAACAGATGTTAAAGGAACTTATTTGTACAAGAATGTCTAGTAAGCTAATAAATTCCCAGTAGTTCTCATACAACCTTCTTGGGATCAAGTGATTTCTCAATTCACTGCCAATGTTTCCCAAGTAGAAATTCAAAGAGGTAACGAACTTGATGTATTTACCATCTAAGGCAAAAGTGTTCTAAAAACATGGTGGGAAAGTGTTCATTCTCTAACCTGAGTTTCCAAAAAATTGTTATTTATGTCAACTTACAACTGATCTCATCCCACTTGGTCCTCTTATCTTTTTTTCTTTCAGTTAGTGCTGTTAGCTGTGGTTGTGTTTTTGTGTGTGTGGCCAGATTATTTTCCCTAATTTGATAAATAGGAGAGTAAGTAATCTGTAAGATTGTGCCTTAAATTCATAGCATAAGTTTCCGCTGACGAGGGATCTATGAAAATTTTGAAAATCCTGCTGAATGAGTTAAAAATGATGAAGTTGGGGAATAACTATTTCTCTAATCTGGATTCTCTGCAATATTTTGGGGTTTTTTGAGTGCCCATGTCTTAAATGAATTTTCTTTCACTTGGGGAAGATATATATATATATATATTTGTAATATAATCAAGCTTGTACAGATATGAAAGAGGGAACAAAGCTTGACAACCTTAAGCTATGAGATTATATATTTCCAAAGTTGTACAATGAGACCCATGATGAAAAACATGTGTTAAGACAAAGAAGTTTGCAACAAATGAAATTGCCCAAAGTTGGACTGGTTAACTGAAAGCAACAGAACTTCTGAAATTGTATCATATCTGTCATAATTTAGCTTCTAAGGAACAAATATTCTAGGAGCATTTTGATTTATTATTTTACCTTTAGTTTTTTCTTTCACAGTCCTATTGTTTCTTTAACTTGGGAAAGATAAATAAATGCATGACTTGTACATCTTAAGTTTTATGATATGATGACTCATCTGTCAAAGACTTACCTGCATTATGGCAAGTTGTGTCATTCTGATTTCTTCTCAGAGAAAAACTAGTTTAAAAGGTTGAACAACTACAGGATATAGTAATTAGTATCATTCTCTTCTCAGATCTCCTGAAACTGATTTAGTTTTTCTTCTAAAAGATTATTAACTGAAGGTCTGGGAGGAGAACTGAATGTAACATTTTGCCATTGAAACAGTATATTTTGATTTAATATTGGTTTGAACTGATACCTTCAGAACCTGCTCAGGCTGTATGTGTACTATTTTTTCTTAAATGTAATATTGTTTTAAAAATTAAATATGTATGCTTTTTTCTTGGTGGAAAATAAAATTGATCTCAACTCAGAGAGCCTAAGACTTAGTCTGTTTTCCCTATACCTGAGGCCATGCACTGGAAACACTTGATCTTAAGTGTTCACAGGACCTGATGGTTGGATAGAAGAGGACTAGGGAGTCCTGGATGGCCTTGGTAAGTGTCAATTATCTGTAGTTTAACAACTGATAAGTATTTGACTTGCAGTTTAATGGGTGTTTAAATTTGCAGTTGAATTTTTCAAGTGACTTCGAGGTATTTTTCTAAAAGAAACTTCTATACAGATCTTTAATAACTTACAACAGCAGGAAACTTGGTGGTATCAAACATAGATTGCATGTTTTTCAAAAAGAGTTGGGTTTGGCTCCAGACTAACACGTACTTCTAAACATCAATCTGTTGTCCTGAATCAGAATATAAATGGTCCTTTTAGTCAACTTTATAAATATTCTTGTGATTCTTTCAGCAAATTAGTGCAGCAGCGATTTTCTCATTACTGTATGGCGGCAACAAAAGGTCCATGCAACTACTGCAATGCAAGCAGTAAGATTTTATGATTAGCTGTTCTATGCAGATGTGCTAATAATAGCCAAGTCATGAGTTTGTTACTAGAGTAACTGGCAGAAGATGCAGCTTCATTCCAAGTCTAAAGAGCTTATAAATCTGACATAGAAATTCAAAATAATTATTTTTTGTTTCTTTGTTTTGAGCAAAAGTTGTTAAACTCAGCATGTGCAAATGCTGTCGTTTGTCTAAAATGGCGGGGAAAACCTGTTTTTACTTAAAGAGAAGTAAGATCCATCCTAAATTATGAACCTAATGCTTAGCTGTGGTATGGTCAAACCATTCAGAAAGTGGAACTGTATAGGCAGAGGCACCTTGCTGTAGAAAGTGTGGGTAAGAGCCAGATGGAATAACAGAAGAAAGGAGAAAATTTAAAATATGCCTATAGCATACAGAACCTCTGAAAGAAATTTTGGGTTTCAGTTTTAAGACTTAGGTATTGACTAATGGGAAAAAAAAGCTGAAGATGTGAGAAAAGGCTTCTTGTTTCCTTTTGAGTTCTCTGGCACTCTAAAGAAACAGGATTTGTACTTTACTTGTAAACAAAGATACCAGACTTCATTATGTCTTATCTTCGGTAAAATCAACCTATATATCTTTGCTACATAGGTCTGTTTGGGTCAGATAAGTTACAATAATTATGGATATTTGCTCAGAAAAGCTCCTTTGCTTGCATCTGTCGTACTATTTCAATGTGCTCCCTTGTTATTCTGGAAGGCATGAGCAGAAACCACTAAGTGACTTCTAGTAGCTCTGTCACCTCATTCTCTGAGCATGGTATGAGCAGTGACATCCACTGTGACAAATGAAGAATCCCCAGAATTCAAGTAATGAAATACTGATGTAAATGTATTATCTCGGAGGAAAAGGGCCAAATTTTCAGGTATATTAAAAGAAAACATGGATTAGAACAAATGAGAATCTGCTGCCATTAGCAGAAAATGTAATCAGGAATCTGTTTTGCAGGCACTTTCTCATAGAAAATAGAAATATGCAGTTACTAGCTGGAAAAAATGAAAATCAATGAATCACCAAAAAAAAGTGCTTTTATGGTCTAGTGAAAGAGGCAGCTTATGTGAAGGAGACCATAGGCTGACAGAGGAAGAATATATAAAGGAAGGGAAAAGCAAATGTCACAGAGAACAAGAAAGTCAACACATAGAACTTACACCAGTAAGTCTTACAACAGCAGATGGAATGTCTAAATGTACTGACTGTGTTGAAAGATAAAGGCCATAAAAAGGGTTGGAAAACTGGCTTGAAATGCAGGTCCTTAAGTATCCATTGAGTTGTGCAGATAAAATGTTCTATCTCTGTTAAAAGAATAATTTTGTTAATTCTGTGGCCATTTTACATCAGTTGTGAAAAGATTTTCTTCATATTCAGAACTTTCAATAACCTTTGATAGAATGCAATGATCCTTGGTCATTACTTTTATACTGAGGCAACTTCCAGTTTAAATAATGGTTTATGATAGATGTGATTAGAAAGAAAAAATACTATAGTAATATGATAGCATCTCCTAAGCAATCTCTTCTTTATATTAATGCTAGTTTATGGATTGCATACACTGTAGGAGGCTTTTTAAAGAAACTGTTAATACAGAATAAATCTAGAGGTGAAAACTCAGTTTTAAAAGATGATTTGTTTTTTTTCCTATGTCTGCACATCATCAGATAATCAAAATATCAGCTCAGTGCTTCTTTAGGTTTGTATTTAATATATTTAACTGTTACTAGCTATGTTACATTACCATTCTTCCTTCCAGAACTGAAACAGGGGAGGTTTAGACTGTATGTTAGGAAAAATTTCTTCACTGAAAGAGTTCTCAGCCATTGGAGCGAGTTGCCCAGGGAAGTGGTGGAGTCACCATCCCCTGTAGACGTGGCATTTAGGGATGTGGTTTAGTGCGGTACTTGGCAGTGATGGGTTAATAGTTATACTTGATGACCTTAAAGGTCTTTATCAACATAAATGATTCTATGAAAATACTTGGTTGAGAAAGCAAGTGGTGCTTGGTAAAACTGTAACTGTCCAAAATATTCTACCTGAATCAGGCAGTGTTCATGGTCAAAACTCTTCTCCCAGTACCCATCTAGGAACACACTATTCTAGGAGGGCAAACTCCAGGCTGATGTGGGAGATGTAGTTTCTGTTTTAAACTTCACAAATAGCAGTGATCCTGGACCTGGGAGTCTGAACTTTCTTCAACTTGGAACATACAATTGTAATATGAAACAGTGATTTTGTCCAATTACAGGATTTATGCATGGGAAATCACTGTCCTTGCTGCAACTTATGTGATTTTTTTTAAATATGTGGGGGAAGTAATCATCTTAGTAGAAGAAAAAAGCTTAAATTGTTCATTATACATTTGGCACACTACTCTTTTTGTAGGGTGGTACAAGGACAGCGCTTTGCTAATGCAGTACTTTGTACTAGCAGGTTGGGTTTTTTTCTTTTTTTCTTTTCTGTTTTTTCCTCTTGAAAGGAGAGTGAATTCTAAGAAATATTTTTTTCAGTGACATAAAGGATGGGCCAAAGTTGTTTGTGATGAGTGCAAGTAATCGAAATTACTGAGATTGAACACATGACTGTAGAATTAATCTCTTCCTTGAGTGTTTTAGTTCAATTAGTTAAACTATATTGAACTAATGAAATGAGCAGTGAAATTAGTAAGCAGGAAAAGGTAACATGATATGAACTTTCTCAGGGTCAGTAACTCCAGTTCAAGAACTTGTGCCTTGCAGACATGTGAAAACTCCTTTGCTCAGACCAAGGTGGTAAGATGGTCCAATAATGTTAAACCCTATTAACATATGAATGGCTATGCCATCTCTGTGGTGGGATCTTAGTGCAAGGGAGAAAATTTAAATTTAAATGAAAACAATAAAAAAGCAGCAATATGGTAAGGAAGCTGAAATTTGTTTTGGAAATGTTCATAGAATTAAGAAAAATGTTAGATGATATAAGTGTTTGTGAGCTATTGAAAGAAGCAGAATTGTGTAAGGTATTGTACTGTGTATCTTGGATATAGATCATTCCTATCCCTGACCTACTGAATCACCCTGAAATGTTTCAAACCAGTGATGTTCAATAGGAACTCTTTCATTGTTATAATGGTCAGTGAAGAGAAGACACTGACAAATACATGAAGATGTTTCTCCCTTTTTGCTCCTTCTTTCTCTTTGTGGCTTTGGGCTACATATTTTGCCTGTGTGGATGTAAATAAAGTGAAAACGATGCCTTGTGAAAGCAGCCAAGTCAAATATTGACAGTAATGGAGAAACTAAGGAGTAGTACAGAAACTTGGCTTTTTTTCTGAGTTCCTCTTGGAGAGGACATGGTGATCGCTACTTTTTTTGGTCTCTTTGGGCATGGATACTTTATCCACATCCATGTCCTGCTCCCCAGAGTACTCTGCTGAATGGGTAGGGTACATTTTGGTGAGGTGCTTCTGGAGGATCCCACAAGACATGGTGCATTCTGGGCAGGTTACAGAAAATGTTTCCTGTTCCAGGTGAACTCAGAGGCACTGAGAATTTATACAGAGAAACTCTATTCTCTTCTTGCCATATGAGTCACTGGAAGCAGTTTCTGACAATCCTGAACTCTTTTAATTTTCCTCTATGACCCCAAGTCATGTTGTTCCTTGGTTGGTAGTTCTGGTCTGAAACTTTTGTTAACTATCTTCTATGTTTTCAATTTCTGCAGAGTTGCTTTTTAATCACTTAGTATTACTTAATTTATTAATTATGTGTAGTGAACTGTGCAATTTTCTTAAAGACAATACCTTTATGAAAGTGAATTATGTTGTTTATCTGTTCATTCAGTGTGTAAAATGGACTGGAGGGGCAGGTATATTTTTAGATCAGTCAAATTGAGCTTATGAATAACATTTTTGTATCACATAAGAAAAGAAATAATTGGACTGATTAAATCAATCTGCAGTGAACAGCTGAACCAAGCTGTTGTTTACAGATATTTAAAACTTAAAAAAGCAAAAAAAGTATTTAATCTGGTTTAAAGAAAGCAAAATAACACCTACACAAATTCCATCAGGAGAACATGGCTCGCAATCTTAAGACATCACAAGCTTTCTTAGCAGTCCTGATGTGTTGGGATTTATGAAATATTGTTTTCAGGATGTCTGGGTTTGGACAATATGTCTAGAGGCAGAATCTAATATGCATTAGGATTCCATTTCTATATAAGTTACTACAGTTTAATTGGATTCTTAGGTTGAACTAAGAATTAGGTAACCAACGATCATCTGAGTCATATTTTAATACCATAGCATCTATGAACTTAGTTGCTACTTTAAAATTCTAACCAAATGCTATCTTAAATGTTGTTTTATTGCCCTGACTCTCATAGATGCAGAAGCTGGTGCAGGGTACTGTCAAATGTACAGCATTAGCATATTGATACCAAAGTTGTGTGGAAATGCCATCCTGTATCAACCTTTCAAAGATGCAACTTCCTGCCATTCTTTTGCTGAAGGATAATTGCATTTTTAGCATAGTCCTTTGCATATTCCTTCAGGTCACTCTTCATTATACTTACAGCCTTTCTCTCAACTGGAGTCAGGGAAAGTGTCAGTTTTCCTGTATTTCATTTCTCTATTGGCTTCCACTTACACCTGAGATGTGCAAGATGGTAAAAGGATGAATGGTTCTGAGGAAAGAGACAGTCTCATACTGGAAGAGATATGTTGCATTGTTCACTTCTGACAACCAAGATGGATGTCAAGGCAGAGCAGGTGATGTAAGTAACACTTGTCTGTCAGTGCCTACTTTGGAAGATCCTGACATGACTGAGCAAACTCTCATGTGCAGCTGGCAAACACTTCTACTAGTTATGAAGTATTGCCTCTCAACAAATAATTTTTCACAATATAAAACACAATGTTTGTTCTAAATGTTCTAAATGACCCCAGGCAGCAAACCTCAAATCATGACTCTTATTATCTCTTAGAAAACCTGTTTTGGCACCGTCCTTGAAACCGGTGGTAATATCTATATTTAGAAATGAATGCCTATCTGGTGAACTAAGACTATGAAGCTGCAGCCAAAATTCTTCTTACACTGCCCCCACCAAAAGTAATCAATCAGCTGACCAAACCCAGATGTAATTCATGTCCTGTGCCAATGTAATTTTTTTATTGAAAGAGATGTTTTGTTTATAGTAATTTTTACCTTGTATTCAGTTTAAATTATTATAATAGCCTTTTCTTTTTACTTGAATGTTCTGATTACTTATTTTACTTCTCTGGATATCAGCTACAAAAAATGCCATTTCTCTTTTTTTGCAGTAACTGATAAGTCTGTCAACAGCTTTTAGCCATAACAAGAAAACTCCAAATATTTCAGAGCTTTCTGTCGGGGAAAAAAAAAAAAATCAGTTTGAATGTCTACATCCTTATTCTGAGATCAATAATTTCACCTCAGTACTTTTTCATTTAAAGTGCCCACCATGATTTGCTATTCAGATAACCAAAGTATACCTGCTGGAAGTGAAAGCAAATATTAACACTAGTGTGGCAGTTTTCTTTGAAAATAGCAAACAGAGGCTCTACCTCCCTTTTGTCTGTGACCTTTTCCATAGCCTTAAATAGAATCCAACTCTTCCTCTGAGTAATCAGCATGAATAACGAAGCACGCATGAAAATGTTTAAATAATAAGGAAAAAGACTTTTTATCATAGCAACAGATAGTGATATTGTATCATAGGAGACAGAAGACACTTGGATGTGTGCTTGTTAAAACTGGTTTATTGTTTTGTGCTTACATATAGCACACCTGGTGCTAGTCCAATTAAGCAAAGACAGCAATGTTTAACCTGAAGAGCGTGGCATTAATGACATTAATGTAAACTTCATTACAAAACACTAATTATCCTCTGATTTTTTTCCTTTTCCAAAAAAGCTAGTTACATAGCAGAAAATAAAAAGACTAAATCACAGAATCACAGAATGGATAAGGTTGGAAGAAACCACAGTGGGTCATCTGGTCCAGCCTCCTCTGCTCAAGCCAGGTCATCCTAGAGCACATTGCACAGAATTGTGTCCAGGTGGTTCTTGAATATCTCTAGTGAGTGAGACTCCACAACCTCTTTGAGCAGTCTACTCTAGTGCATGGTCACCTGCACAGTAAAGATTCTATGATTCTATGATTATGAAGAGCCTGGCTTCATCCTTCTGGCACCCTCCCTTCAGATACTTATATACCACGATAAGATCTCCCCTCAGTTGTCTCAAAGCGGAACAGGCCCAGCTCCCTCAACCTTTATTCATCAGAGAGGTGCTCCTGTCCCTTAATCATCTTTGATACCCTCAGCTAAACTTGTTCCAGGAGCTCCATGGCTCTCCTGTACTGGGGAGCCCAGAACTGGGCACAGCGCTGCAGATGTGGCCTCACTGGGCTGAGTAGAAGGTCAGGATCACCTCCCTCAATCTGCTAGCAGTGCTTTTCCTAAAGCACTCCAGGATTTCGTTGGCCTCCTTGGCCACAGAATCACACTGCTGGCTCATGGACAGCTAGTTGTCCACCGGGACATAACTAGGGTCCTTCTCTTCAGAGCTGCTTTCCAGTAGGTCAGTCCCCAGCCTCTGTTGGTGTGCTGAGTTGTTCTTCCCCAGGTGCAGAACCCTGCATTTATCTTTGTTGAACTTCAGACAGTTCCTCTCTGTGCATCCCTCCCACATGTCAAGGCCCTTCTGAAGGGCTGCACAGCCCTCTGGGGTATCAGCAGCTCCTCCCAGCTTTGTGTCATCTGTACTTGTTGAGGGGGCATCTGCCCCTTCATCCAAGTCATTGATGAATAAATGACACAGTACTAGGCCCAGTGTTGAATCCTGGGGGACATCACTCATGAGAGGCATCCCCCTAGACCCTGTGCCACTGATTACAGTCTTCTGGGATCTGCAGTTCAGCCAGTTCTCAAAGTCAACAGCTTTTGACTGAGGTTGTTCCACGCTGCCTGCACCTTCCTCCCCCCGAAACATAATTATTGTGATTCTTTCATGGTATTAGTCCATTAGCAGGACACTTCTTTCTGTCTGGGCAGAACCAAAATAAATCCTTCAAAGGAAGAAAAGAGAGTGAAACTAGTGGAGAAATGACAATAACAGAACATATAAAATTGTCATTTCTGTACGTGGCAAAACACACTCTTTTGGTATGAATATGTAGGGTACTCTGTCCTTGCTGGTCGAGCTTCTTCAGAGCCCAGATTACTTTTTGTTCCTGTGCCTTTTTTGAGATGCTTATTCTCTGAGAGTTTTAGGCTGGTTTGGGTGGTTCCTGACTTCCTGAATAGACAGAATCAATTTTCATTTTTCTTACCACAGTTTTGTATCTATATTTACAAGGCAACCTGCTGATAAGCAAAGGAATGCAATGTGTGTGAATTAGGGTTGAGTGAGATTGAACCCAGGGGTGATGTATTTCAATCAAAAGTGTAGCAACTATTAAATGACTGTTGCTGTCTTTAACATGAGTGTTTTCAGAAGTCAATAAAGCAAGCATTATTCCAGATTTATTTGGTTGGTTCAAAAATCACACAGTTTTTTACAAAGAAAAGCCAATTACTTCAGCTGAATGGATTTTTTTATTCTCTGAAAAGTTATACTTATCCAGATCTTGCAAGTAAATTTTATCCCTGTTTTATCCCTTTCTGCTTTCTCACAGTAATAAGAGATGTAAGATGTTCTATATAGCCAAAGTACTAATCCTAAATTTAAAAAAAAAAAAAAAAATTAAATTATATATTTGGTAACTTTTCTTGTTAATTTCTGTTGACAATCAGCAATTTCAGAAGTTCAGTATTCTGAATACTATAACTTTTGTGGTTGTTTGGGGTTTTTGAAACTTTCCTAGGAAGTTTTGATTACAATCTAATATCTGTTAGCAGAGATAGCAAGCATGAGATACGCAGGACTTATTTTGCCTCAGGCTTCATTGTGGGCATGATACATGAAACCACATATTCGATTATCTTCAGTTTGAAACATGCAGTTCTTCTGAAAATTTCTATATGTAAGTCTGAAATCAGACACTTAGAAAGTGAGAAAGAATGTTTTGATTTCAGCAACTTAGGGTTTTTCTAGGAGTTACCATCTCTGCAATACCCAGATGGGAACAAACTCACTAGAACAGAAATGTGTGGTGTCAGTTAAGGTGTTTAGAGTCTCATAAATTGCAAATTTGGGAATAGTATTTCCAATAAATGTAGATATCCTATTCCAAACTGTGAAAATTGTATTATTAATGAATGGCTTCAGGGCTTTCTGAGACCTTTACAGCTCTCTTGGTATGTTCTGGTTGAATATTATTGACTGTTACAAATAATCCTTTCTGTTATACTCCCCTCTGCTTTGAAGAAGAAATGTAATGTTGGTGTGCCACAGAAGATGACTTTCTTTCAGTGTTTTAGGATTTTCAATTGTGAGTTGAACAGACACTCCAAATTACTTATTGTATTCCAGTGGTTGCTAAAAAGATGAATGACAGAGAATGACATAATAAGGTTAGGTAGAAGTAAACAATCAACTTTTAAAATGTAAAAATAAAAGGAAACAGTACTCCTATGAATGTTGTTGCTATTTTATAGTTGTTGCTATGAAAATTGATGTACTGTGAATATACTTCCCCTGACTAGCAATGGTTCAGATGTGTACACATCAAGCAGGACAATAGAGGTAATTTAGTCATGATGATTATTCCATTGTGGTTGGTAATGGAAATACAAAGAAAATGACTGCTCTGCCTTTCAGAAGGCAAGGGGGAAGACAAAAAGAGTAAAATAATATCATCTGCTAGGGGAACAATAATCAGAAAAATTAACAGAAGAGGCACTTAAAAATGGCTCACAGAAAAAGAAGGAAGCACAGCAGAAAATTTGGGTGGTTTGAAATATTTAGGCATACTTTTGAGGGAAGGGCTAGAACCAAGAAAGCAAACTGCTGAAAGCCTACTACTCAGAAGACATCCAGATACTTGTAGCAAAAAGCTCCATCCATTCATTCCAGTCCTTATTTGCCTGTTTCTTAATCAACTCTTAATCTGTGAGAAAATGTTCCATTTTGTCCTATGGTATCTTTAAATTATTTAAAAGCCTTAAAGAAATAAATTGACAAAGAGGAGGGAAAGGGAGAAACAGAGACATGCTTAACAGTGTAGAGAAAAATGGAAGTAGAGCCTAGGAAAGATCAATGCATGGACATAATAATTTCATTCTGCTCATATGTAATCCTGGGAGTTGAGCAATGATGTGGCAAAATTTACTAATGACCATTAAATTTTCAAAGCAGTCAAATGAAAGCTGACTGTCACAACTCTCAGATTTGTGTTGTCATCACTTTCTGTGCATGGGTTAGGAGCTTTCAGTTATCTGTAAAGACTTTAAGTAAAGACTTTATCATCACTGCTCTTTGTACTATGAAGTAGTAGCGGATAGTAGGAAAGAAGCAAACGGAAAATCTGAGGTTATCATTATGCCTTTTTTCTAAAGCCATGTCTTTTCCATCATATGGTTTGAGTCCCCTCTTCTCATGAGAGAAGTTTAAACAGCATGGAGGTTCTCAGTGTGGAAGAGAGAGGAGGTAGATACAGGAAAGGGATAAAAACTTCTGAATGTTATGAAGATGCAAAAACAATAATCATCCACTGTTGAGTATTAGGGCTATCCAACAGAAGGCTTAAATAAACAACAGCAAAATAGAATTTTTACATATGGTATCTCAGAAAGATTTTCCACAGGACTCAGACATTAAGAGAGGTGAGGGATATTGTGAAAATCAACACTAGAAAGATTTCTCAAATTCTACAGCCTCTGGCTTTGGAACCAAAATGATGTCACTCAACTTACTGTGTTCTTATGGACTCTTACTCCTGGGAGCTAGTGGTCAGAGGTGGCTTTTGGTGATTCTCTTAGTCTCCACTTAATGAATTGAGGTGAGAGAAACTGAACGAAAATATTAAAAAATCCCAAATGCCACCCTGTCCTAGTTCACAGATCCTGTGATAGAAGGAAATTCTTTCTAAAGACTGCTCTCACAGATACAATTGCACCTTCCAGGTAAAGGTGAACAGAGCATGAGGATGTTACAGGCAGGCAGCGTATTTCCTAATTATCTGCTTTTCTGTGTGCTTTATCCTATAAGGAAACATAGCATATAGATCAGCTTTTCAGGAAGAATTTGATTGATGAGAGCAGAAAGGTACACACAGGTTTAGGCCTTGCACATGTTTTAAGATATTTCTGCTTACAAACCCGTATTTACATTACAACCCTATTCTTTGAGCCCAAATCCATGGGGAATTTGCATTTCAGGAAAGTATGAATCTAAGAGAGAAGAAACTCGAGCCTCCTTCAGCTTGTAACTGTTACACCCAGACCTGCAGTGCAGAGGAGCTGGGCAGTGCATCCGATTGGTATCCCTCCTTTCTTTGCAATCCAGCTGGGGAAACACCTCTTGCTGGAGCAAAGTATACCCAAATCCCTGAGTGATCCTGCTTGCTCTTTTTACAGATCTAGGCTGCTGGGAAGGGGTGGAAAATGGGCTTTGGGATCAGGAGGGAGGAAAGAATAGTTACCTCCTCTCCAATACTTCTAACAGCTTCAGCAGGGTGGGTTTTAGCAAATATAGCAGGTCACATATTAAGAAGAGTAGACTTCAGCATTTTGTGTGTGTGTGTATGGTCTGGAAAACCGATGGTGATAGTCTCTTGAAAAACACCTCAGTTTTGCTCCAGAGCATATGTGAACATGCTGTCTCTCAGCAATTAAATCAGTGTTCATATGTTCTTTTTATGACAAGAGAATTTGTAAATATTGGTAATCTATTATGAAACAGTTTCAGGGTAGAAACCCAAGCTGGTATAAGTTTCGTGCTGCTTCACTGGCAGAAAAAATTAAACAATATTTTTAATTTAAATTAATTATAGTTTCTGCAGAATTGCTTGGAGCAGTACTTAATCTTTAAAAATGTTTAATGTTTTTGACTTTATTCCATAAAAAGTTCACCTATTACCATAAAACAATGAGTAATTAGTTTTGTTTATGTGATGTCCCTTAAACAGTACATTTGAAATGAATGTTGACTAGTGTTGTAGCACTGGTTATAGTAGCACTATAGTTAAATTTAATAAAATTATTCAGTATAATTATCTGATAATCTTCAATGGTGTTTAAAAACTAACATAGATATAAGTGACTTAAGATTGACACCAGATAAACAAAACAAATTGAAACTCAGTGAAACCTCAACAACTGAATACATCATTAACTTCAAGTATGGTTACTTAATCATGCAAAACTGGTATGAAAAATCTTGAGACTGGAATGATAATCATGTGCAGTCATTCTGATCCAGTTTAATACATTTGTCTGGATGCAGTGCAAGGTAGTGAGACTGGACAGATTGCTGGTAGGAACCTGCAGATGAAGCATACTATTTTATTAACATTTGCTGTCTGAACGTATTTTAACACTTTGTGTGGTGGACTTTGCAGATTTGAAAATTGAATCAGAGGGGTAAAATGAGTTGTATGCCAGACAACTTTCTCTCTTAAAAAAGAGAACAAGTCTTGTAGTCCCAAATAAACAGTTTCATCCAATAGTTGGTGGAGAACTTTTACATCTGTGGAGAAAAATGTTAATTGCATTAACAGTTAGTTATAGTAAAAAATACATTTTTCCTCCTTTCCACTTCTTTTTCACACTTTTTTTTGTTGTTCTCACATGATGCTATCTCATCTCTGTCCTGGGCTGTTTGGTGCCCTGATAATTTCATCTATTACCATTCCTTACTTTATTCCAATCCTCCATCCTGTATCATGTTTTCCTTCTGGACCACACAACCTGATGTCCTCTTTGGGGACTAGTTTGGAGACTTTGCAGTGCTGATTCTTGCAACACTTGATCTCCTTAAAGACCAAACCAAACCAAACCCATAAATTCAAACGAAATAGACACCAGTTAGCAGAATATTCAGAGAGCACTTAAAAATTATTCACATTTAATTATGTCTCCTTATTGTGGAACCTACTTATTCACTGTTTTTATTTAGCTGTACTTTGGGTACAGATCTCTAGGTGCCCTCTTCACATGTTCAATTTCTACATAGGAAAAAAACCTTGTTCACTTGGTTCTCCAAGGTGATATTTTGTAACTTCACTCTCCCCACAGCTAGTACTGTATGGCACTTTCTACTCTAATATGCTTGAATAGACAGAGACTAAGTCTGAGGCATCAGCTAAGGTTTTAAAAGTAGAGCTTATAAACATTTCAAAACTTCTTGGTCTTCCAGAATTATTATTAGTATCCTATGACATCCTTGGAGAATACATTAGAGGAATACTTTGCTACACTTTGACTGCAGTTCCATCCACATTTCCACTCTCAAATCAACAAAATGGCTTTATAAGTAGAAAGTTCTTCCTTGATCTCCTTTGCTCTTGAGTCATACTATATAGCAGTTAGTAACAATTTTTAAACTAGCACATCAAACAGGCTGTAATACTGTGATAATTTCCATGCTTCAGTTTTTCCATGAATCTGATTTGTGTACAGATGAGTGTGTCCTACATTACCCAAATCTTTGATATGCTGAGGCACAGTAAATCATAGGGGTCAAAGTAAGAATGTTAAGTAGGATACCAAATCTGAAAAAAAACCCCATAAAAAATTGAGCTGTTCTATAAATGGATTTCAATGGAAAGAGAAAAAAATCAATATCCCCTTAATCCATATGTTTCGTAGGAGCAGTGATAGATAATAAATATTTAAGAACACAACATATATTGCAGGTTTTTTATCATTTTAACCTGTTATTATCTTTCTTCCCTCTATTTTTAGAAGTTCCATGTTTTAACTAACACTTGACCTATTATCAAATTCCTTTGCATTTCATTCTGTCTTGTCAATTGGAAGCTTAGCACTTAAGCAGATCTTACCTGATGAAATTTTTCTTTTGATGGGTGAAATCAGATGCAACTGTAGCCATTATTTCTGTGAATTTTGATTCCTAAAGAATGAAATACATTCAAATGCTATCCTGAGTGGAATAACAATTATAGAATCATTGAGGTTGGAAAAGGCCTCTAAGATTACCAAGTCCAACTGTTAACCCACTACTGCCATGTTCATCACCAAACCATGCACCCAAGTGCCCCTTCCACGTTATTTTGAATACTTTGGAAGTGTTCAAATGGTGATTTCATAAAAAATAATGACGATGATGATGTAACAAATAAAGCAATAATAACTTATAGCAACCCTACCAGTGATGTACTTCTTTCAAAGCAAACTTCTTAGACTGCTTCAAGTACTGCACTCTACTCTTTTTTCCTAATCTTGCAGAATGATGTTCACATGTAAGCTTGTCTGTAGGAACACCCTTTATTAGTAGCCTTATCTATTTACTGACAGCCATCTTTTTCCCCTTAAAATCCTCATTTCAAAGAATTCTTTTATAAAATATACATATATAATAATAGTGTTAATGACTCTTGTTTACATTTGTTGTCCGCATTGTGAGATCAGTATATGTGAGCCTTGTTCTCTTCTGCACTGTTAAGTCTTCATTTTGGAGAGCTGATCTTCTTTTTGAGTTGAGAGCTTTTCACTATTGACTGTTTAGCATATAGAAGGACCAGTGAATAATGGGGTCAGTGGAGGGCACCGTATATCAAAGCTGAAGGCTGAAGCCTGATCTAACCCATGCTGTTACTGTGGGAAGAGGAGCAAGGACACGAGCCACACAGAACTTGCTTTGTTTCTGCTGCTGGGAACGGGGGAGTAAGGCAAGATGGTTGCTTTTTCTAGGAATAGATAGCTTGTATCTGGCAAGGGCTGCTGTCTGTATACCGGAACAACTCCAAACTGAAGACCTGCATGTGCAAACAAATGTCTAATTTTAAGAAGTACCACGTATAGAGCAATTGTCTCTAGAGCAAAATGACTGGTGGACAATATAAAAAGCTTTATGGTAGCTCTGGTGCTTATTGATCTTGCTGATTTGATTTTAATTTCAAATACTTTTATTTCCTGTACTTGCTGTTCTTTAAATGAGAAAGACAGTAATTTACATTTGAGCTTTTTAACACTGACAAGTTTGGTAATGTCAAATGTTCATGGAAAATTTAAATACCCAGCTAAAGCTTTTAACATTATGATCCTGACTGCTCAACATTATAAACACCTTACCCATCTATTTTTATTAGAAAAAAAAAAAAAGTAAACATCTAAGACAGTGTGCAGACTAATTTGCAGAACTGTATCTTGCTTTACAAAGATTTTTTTTAGGAAGTACTAGTTAACTGGAAGCAGATTTCTCTTAAATAATTTTCCATTCTGGGGATAATAGAAACATTTCTATTGGCAACCTAATTTCCAACTTTTAAATGGTATTCTGTGTGCATTTACCCCACATAATCATTGCTTTAATTTAGAAAGGCAATGCTCAGAAAGTCCTATAACTAAATAACAAGGATTTAATTTTACATAAACTGTAAACAGAACATGAATGCCACTTTAAACATGTTCCCCAGCAGAGATTTAGGTAAAATTGGCTTTTTTATCATCCCTATCTTCAAATTCTCAAAACTAAACCAGTTATAAAACATAGAGCTCTTAAAAGGCAGTAGGATAGATATATCTGCTCAAAAATTTGGATAGACCTATATTGGAAAAGGGAAATGAGACTGAACCTTCTTTCTTTTCAGTGGACTTTTGCAGCTGTCTTTTATTTCTCAAGTGTTGCTGTGAGGGAAGTTAATTAAAACTTTGAATGTATCCTGGTTTTAGGGGCATTCTAGCTGATTTATTGCATTTTTATATTAATGCATTCTGCTATAGAACCAACAACAGTGATACAGTATATGCAAAGGGAGTTGCCTGGGTCACTAGACTGTGTGGTGCAGCAAAATCCTGAACAGCTTAAGGGCGACTGCTGATGTTGTTGCAGTGTGTGGGAAGGTGGATAATGTTTCCTTCAATTGCCATGGCAGCATGGTTCAGCTCTTCCAGGGCTTTCCTGTTATTCACTGGCATGCTTCCATCCTTTTCCAAGGCAGAATTAGCCTACTTTAACCTCTTCCTTAAGGACGGTTCTTGTTCTGGGCACACAGCTATGGAAAAACATTAACAAAAAAATCTCAGAGGAATCGCAGCCTAAATACCTGGAAATATTTAGTATGAGACACAGCTAGTAATTAGAAATGTCACATCTGGCACAGACTATGGGATTTCTCCATCACTCAGCTTCCCTCTTCATGAATGCAGCCAGGTTCACATCAGCATTCCCATAATCGTGTCTTAGCTGCTGCTATTTCTTAATATGAGGAGTTCAAAAGCTGCTTTCCTTACACCTGGCACTAGGATCTGGGAGCCTCAATGCGATCAATTAGTCTGTGCCTCCAGTATCTTTATAGATATCAACTCAGTATGAAGACTTTCACTAGCTTCTTTCCCCTTGTGTGTTCTGTCTTTCTCTAATGTTTTTGTCTTCAGCCGCGGGAGAAGGTTAGATAAGTTTTTTCAGCATTTGTAAATAGACAAAATTGGCCACAAAAGTCTCATCTGTCTAGAAAGGGCTAATAGAGGACCAGATTTAAGCAGGATTCTTTTTGCACAGTATTTCATTACATTTACATACTTATCTAGGAGGAGTCCATCTGAGTAACACTGGTTAGTATTATGATGTCAGTAATATAACCAATATCTTGATGCTTTTCATGATTCTTTATTTCAGATTTCAGGACTTTTGGGCAAGATTCCTCAATTTGTGAATATTTGCTTTTCTTCTTCTTCTTTTTTTTTTTTTTTTTTTTTCTTTTTCTTTTTTTTTTCCCCCCTCCACTCAAGTTTACATATTTACTTGTACTGGAATGAATTAGTGAAATATTCAGTACAACACACTGTGGAGGTAGAACAATTTGTTGTAAATAGGATCAAATGTGAACATATCCTTATCTTTTTTTCCTGTAGGTAGCTGGAACAGCTCAATGACTGAGTGTTGGACCTCTGTTTATTCTCAAAAGGTACAACTTTCTGGTTGTAACTCTTGCATCTATAAAATTCTTGTGAGCTTTAAGGAATACTGAAAATGCAAAGCAGCAGAATTGGTCAGCAGCTCTTTGCATCAGGTAAGAAAATGTTAAGTTTTTAGATTTTTGCAATCACTCATAATCAGATATCTTTGCTATAAATGAAAGCGTCTTAATTAAATATATTTCAAAACGAAAGATTTGGCAAATAAGTTGTCTAGTGCAGCTGCTAAGAAGGGTCATAATTAAAACCCAAGAGATTAACTTCATACTTTAAAATAACAGGGCATTTGTATCACCAGAGGGCACTATCCTTCCAGGCTAAGATTAAGCTGCTATTAAAGGGGTTTACATTTTTTTTTTAATTATTTATTTAAGAAAAAAAGATCTCAGGCAATAGTCTGGGGTTTTTTTACTTACTTATATGTTTATTTAAATAACTATACTTCTTTGCTTTAAGTTTTTCATATTTATATATGAAGAATATCTAGACTGATGTTAGACTAATTTTTAAAACCCCAAAGAGTTTGTGGAAAATGCAAAAGCTAAATGTTATTTTACACTGTCAGAGACCTCTGTTGCAGTACAGCTGATATTATAGGAACAGACCTGCATTTGAAGAACTGCAGAGTATTCCTTCCTTTCTCCCTGGAGAGGTATTCTTTCGGCTGCTGCTCTGTTTTTATTCTCTTCAACCAGCTAGTGCTTCAGTAGTTGACAATGGAGGTGGCTTGTTGGCCATGCTGACCACACCCCATCATTAAGTGTTCCTCTTTACAAGTGGCTTCTGCTGGGATTTTTCCCTTGCTGACTGCAAGGACTCCAGTTGCTATTTGCCCTTCTCTCAAAGTGGACTCCTAGAAACAGTATGGGAGAGAGTAAAAGTCACAACTGATATAATGGTGACCGTACAGTAACAACAGGGTGCAGCAGCACAAATCCAAGGTGTTGTTTCCTTGTAGCATACACTGATGTTTTGGCTTTTGTGTATAGCATTATTCACTAGAAGCAATCATTTACGCTAAGAATTTGTATCTTGTCTTTAAATGCTATATTTGTACATTTCCCTATCTCCATGTCATTCTCTTATTAACCAGGTAAGACCTTGATTAGTCCTTTGAACCACAGATATCTTCTTTGTTTGTGTCTTTGCTAGCTCTGTGTCAGTCTCTCTCAAGTTCTGATAAGTCAGTTGAATGGGTACAACAATAAGACATCACATCTCTTGGATTTGCCTGCCTTCCATTAGCTGTGTTATATATTGGACTGAATTCCTTTCTCAGATATTCAAAAGATGATGGTCTTAACTGAGGACATTAAAACTTGCCTCATTCCTAGCAGTGATGGACACCCACAGCTCTTGCTTGTAATGAGATACTTGGATTTGTCAAGTTATTAATCCAAACTTATGATTGACAGAAAGAGAGATGAGAGTGCAACAGGTTCAGTGTTGTTGTCTTGCACTTCACTGCTGTGTGAAATTCCAGGTAGTGATGATAAATACTTCAAGTTACTAAGAGACCCCAGCTCTCCAATTATACACAATTTGGTGTTTCACCCCAAGCAGCAGGCTACATATATGGAAGGAGTGCTTGGCGTAGTGTGATGGAAGCTTCCACCGGGGAATTGCCACTTGTGTGATGATTGCTTTTGTTTCCAGTCCCCCTGTGTTTATTCTTGATCAGGATATTGGTATCTTCAAAGCAGGGACAAAGAAGGCTCTTAGAGCTTTCTGTAACTGCAGGTCATTGCCTAGGTGAAGAACAGACAGCAAGAAAATCTGTTATCTTGGTTAACTAGAAATATGATCCTTTGTTTAAGGGCAAAAGAAGGATTTACCTTGTGGAAGGGAACTCTCATAAGGAATGCTCTGAAAGAAAAGTTTAGTAAACCTCTGCTGCCCCATGAAGATTCTCATGGTGTTAATGGGCATGCCTTTTGGTAAAGCAGTAAAACAGATAAGGTAAAACTGCCTTTCCTCTCTTCTCTACGTCATGTTAGCATCAGGCCTAAGCATGTCCTTTATTTCTAATGGGTTGCTGTGACTGACCCCTTTTTTCCCCTGACCTGCTTGATCTGCTTCTGACTGGTCAGAGCCATAGCTCTGCTTCCAGAGCTGCCACGAACTACCATATACAGTCACTTGGAACTGCTTGCACAGAGTAACAGGTGATTTGTTTTTCCATAGGAGTTTTGCAAGCAAAATGACTAAAACAAGAAATCCTTAGACACACAGAGCCTTATCTAAATTTGGCTATTCTTTGCAAGCTTAAGCAGGTCCTTGCTGTCTGGTTATAGTCTGCTTCTCTGCAGATTTTTTTCCCATGCTGTGGCCTCTCAACTGTTTCCAAGTTCTGTTTAAAGTTTCTGCCAAAGATTTCCTGTTCAGGAGTTTTTCTCCATGCTTTTAATTTACTTGAAGAAGAAGCTGTAGAAAAACATCAAAGAACAAGTAACCTCCATGTACTGCATGATTACAGCCACCAGCGGCCTTTTGCTCCAGCTCTCCAAAAGTAACTCAAGCTGATACAGCTCCTTGGTTAACTCTTACCTGACTATTGCAGCCACCAAAACTGCAGAGATGCAACATTTGTTGAAAAAAATTAGGTCTATGTCTGTCTTACTCTATCAAAATAGCAAAAGCAGGAGTCTGTTTCTCTGAGTATTTCAAGCTCTGATGTAGTAAAAAGATTGCAGGGATTCTTACAATCTACATTGTCAGCAACAAATGTCAAAAAGATTGTAAATTCTGTATTCGTGAGAAGCTTTAAAAGATTTTTCAAGAGGTTTTAACATCCTCTAGTTCTGTTATGAATAAAGCCAGTGCTATAATTATTTTCATTTGGAGAGAGCAGATTTAAGCACATTGTAATCACTTCTAAAAATCCCACTAAGTTTCTGAAGAACTTCTAAATAATATAAAATGCAAATACTATGGGACCTTGCATAATACCTTAAAGTATTGATGTCCCCACAACTTTGCAGTTACTGGTATTTTCTTCAGTGAGGATGACACTGTCTTATTCTGAAAAATATCTTGTAGCTGGCAATGTGAGTGTTTAGTGTTTGAGAATGTGTCCTTTCTAATGCACAGTAGAACTTGCAAGATCTTAGCAAACTGACAAGATAGCTTTATGTCTTTAAAAAACCAAAATGAAACAGAAACCCTTTTTATACAAAGGTATTCTTGAATTCTGGCATCAAAATGCAGCTAGTTGCTCACTTACTAGTACATTTGTCTTCATGCCATTTGCAGCATTTGTCGCTGACTTCTCCAGCATCTGGCCTTTATGGATGCCCATGTGTATGTATGTAGTTACATTAAAATTATCTTCCTCAGTTACTGAATACGGCATTGTAAGGCTACATGAAAAAAGTGTTCGGTGAAAGTCCTTTCACTGTTTAAATATCACATTGAGGTGAGCAGACTCTAGAAGGAGAGTTCAGTCCTCAAATACAAAGTAAATTTATTAAGTACTATCATTATTTTCTTCCCCAGGAGGACAGCAGTGTTGAAGCATGCTTGTGGCTTTGGTATTTAACATCCATTTTGTATTTAACAGCTTAACAGCAAAATTTGCAATAAATTGCATGAGTTCTTGGAGTGACCTGGCTTGTGTATGCCACAGAATTGTTAAGGTCTTAAATACTTAATGATGAAATCTTTCTTCTGCCTATGTGCTTCCCTGTGGTAATTAGATACTGATGATATGTAATCCATCCAAGGAAAGCAAATCTGACTTTGAGACTATCCAGCTTTCAGTATTGTTTATAGATTCCCACTCTAGCTTTAAATGAGGTAACTTGGGTATTTGTAGAAATTTTGTTGCAGAAGCACAAGCTCACCATGGAAGCAGGATGAATTATCCTCTGCTGAGCACCATGTGGCTGTGTCTAGGCAGAATCTCATACTCAATCTTCTTTTCAAGCTTGCTCAGATCCCTACGCCACATTGTAGTTGGTAGGATAAACTATGGCCCTTTAAACAGAAGATTCTAGTCTAACCAAAACTGAATACTAGAAAGGTAGAGTTTTGAGAGACATTCCAAAAGCAGCAACTGTGGAGTTGCTGACTTTGAGCAGACACTGGAGGAAGCATCTCTGGTTTTACTGAAGACAGCTGTTCTCTTTCTGATGGGACTCTACATGGAATAGTTGCTCTGTGTGTGAAAGACATAATGTAAAGCAAAACTGTAGGTGATTTAGCTTCATTAGGCAAACGTTTAGCTAAAATCTGACTGTCCTTTTTTGCCTACCTGACAGTTTACTCTTTGCTGGCTTAAGTGAGGTGCCCCAAGTCAAAAATGCAAACTGAAGTAAACAGTTAAGGATATGGAAGTGGAAAAAGAGGAGGAAAAAAAAAAAAGCAGAGAAATGTTGCATCCTGCTGCCAGTGCAGGGATCTGGTTTGCAACCCACCCACCTTCTGGATTAGCGTTCAGATCTAATGCTTTATATGTCTCACAGTTATTTCCTCAAATGTATATTCTGTTATGTAATAATACGTATAAAATATGATCTGCACAGCCACATAATCGACAGATGAATTGAATTTGTCCCACTACTGAAGAAGAAGTTCATGTGCAAATTTGTATACTGTTCCTACATCTGTTCCTGTTGTCTCATCAGTTACCGTGTTGCTCCTCTGTTCTAGGCAGCCTGCATTTAAAAGATAAGCACTTCAAGGGCAGATTTAAGGGGAGGAAGCAAAAGTTCTGCTGTTCCTACAGGATGGACTTTTGTGATTCATATGGGTGAACATGGTGTTAATCACTGTTTATTTACCAGCTTATATGAAAGAAAGACTAGCACCAACTCTTCAGAACTTTATCTTAAATTTGAGAGGGCTGCACAGCATCAATAATTCCAGGATGGATCTTGAAATGAAGTAAAATCCCAAATACTTTGTAAAAGCAAAAGCAGTTCTGGATATGCTCTCTAACACAGGCATTAAAGTATACAGGGCCTTGATTATTCCCTGCTTCCAGTTATTTGCATCTGTATAGGAAGAGAGTAACTGGTAGAATTGGGTAGCATTTAAGTTGAATGACCATCTACGTGATTACAGTATGTGAGGTTATGGAGGGTCGAGCTTGTACTACTTAGATGTAAATCCAAAATTTTGGAACAATTATATGATTCCTCTTTCCACCTGCATGGCTGTCAGGTTATGTCATACACAAGATACTTCTTTAAACCTCTAAAATTAGAAAAAAATAAGTGTTCAATGTCAAAAGGTTGTAGAATAACTTCACTAAAAATTCCAGGATGTGATTCACAGATCTTTGGCTTTGGCATGCTACCTCTAATCTAAGGTCTTTGCTATGAAATAAACTTATCCTCTGCTGAATGGTTTTGAATAAAAAAGTTTTATTTGCACTGCGCAATTCACTCATAAATAATGCCATACTCTGCTTCTTGGAAGCAGCAATTAACTCCACCTTGTGATTTATTATTTCATGCTTATGTTTGCCTGCACGGCGTGGTGCTTTGGCAGGTCTCCATTTGCTCTCCCATGTTCCTCAGACCTCCTGTTCTGCTACCTGTGTGCCTGTAGCTACTCTGCAATTACACAGATAGTGTTTGTCCCCTGTGCTTAAACGCTGGGAAGCAGTGATATTCAGCTCCTTCCTGCTTTCAAGTTCTAGCAGTCTGTACAGTTACCATGCTTTGTTTTCAAGTCTTGTTCTCTAGCCTGCATCCAAATGGTTCAGCAACAGCAAAAATTATCCCCAGAGGACAGAGAGCTGTAAAGGGAAATAGTTCCCCAAAATCCAGACATCATAACGCGGTGAGGATGCTAATGTTGCTAATGTGGATGGTAGAACAGAGTCACTAACTCAGTATGTATGTGCTCATGTGTCAGAAATCATGAATGTGAAACCAGCTTGCAGTAAAACTGGATGTATACTTTTTGGGGGGAGTTGGAGCAATGAAGGGCTCAAAAATCTGATCATCAGGAATTAGTACAATTTTAGTACAAGGCTGTAATAATTGCCTATTTCACCTTGGCACTACTGGTACTCAAAATAAAGACGAGGCCCATGGATTAGGTCATGATTAGGTCATGATGCCTGGTAGTCAGGAGGCAGCCAGCACCCCAATATCTTGTCCATGTCATAACTCCAAAAGCTGCCAGCAGACTGGCAGAGGGGTCAGGAAGCAGCATGGCACTGTCTTCTGATGTAAGTCAGTGCTACAATGAACAACCACCCATTCTTCAGTTTTCTTCCTGAAACCAGAGGCACACTGGATCACCCCATAGTATGTCAGGCACAGTGCCTTTCATGCTGGCATGGCCCCTTCCTCCCAGAGAGTCCTGTTTGGCCGTACATTGCGTTCAGAAGCTGGCTGTGCTGGCACTAATTGAAGGAAATCTTATAATAGAAATGTGTTTGTTGAGGGCATGTCATTCTGTAGTTCTGCAGTAAAATATGTAGTACATAATGTATTTTAATTAAGCCGGAAATTAATTCAATTAATCAGTGCAAGTCCACCCACCCTCTCCTCCCTAATATCATATGCGCCAACAATAAGGAAACTCCAGATACGAAAATTGCACATTTTCCTTACTAAGGCACTAATGCTGTTAACCTTTAGTGTGCTGGGCATGTACTGAAAAGTAGCATTTATTGAACAGAGGCTTCTGAGAGTGTTAAAGACAGAGATTCTTAAATCCTTAGATGACTGAATTGACCCTAACTGTTCAAGACAGGGTGCTTTCCCTTTTCCATTAGGGAATCTAACTATCTCCTCCAGAATGTCAGGGTATGAACATTTCAGTGACTCGCAGCAGCTGACCTCAGTCTTATTAGTTTACTTGGACGTGTCATGTACAGTTTTTTTTTCCTTGTTGTTCCGGGTCTTAACCTTTCATGGATGATCGGTATGTTGTGTCCATTCACTTGGATTTTGTGGGTACGCACTTTCTTCACTTGGCTGACTAAGGAAAGAGACCCGGAATGTTTCCTCTAGTATTAATGGATCTACATGCAATTAATTAGTTGTTTTCCTGTCTTCAGCATCTAAGTCACTCCTGATAGCACCATCAATACATATCTTGTCCACATCCTGTTTAAAGCTGTGATTACAGACCCATTAATGTGAAACAAAGTTTAAAAGAGTAAGCCATCCAACATGCCCTGAGCTCAGCATGACAGCTACTGCAACTGATCACCCAACTGACTGTTTGAGTGTGCAAACTAGAAATTTCTTCTCATTGTGGATGCTGGCAATCCCTGGTGTTCAAAGACGTTGTCCATTTTGTTTGGTTAAAAGACAATACTCTATTAATCAAGAATAAAAATTATGGATGAACCTCTTAGGTGCTCAAAGTATGAGGTAGTTTCTCAAGGCTGAGAGACAGGAGACTAGACCAGAGACACCAGAGGCCTGCCTGAGACACATAAAGTGATCAGGAAGACTTTTTTCCTGTGAACAGAGACATAAGAAGGAACTCTCAGGGACAGAAAAGCTGCCAGAGAGAGTAGGGAATACAGACAAATGCTAGGGATGAACAGGCAAATCTTACTTCTATAAGATATATTCTCTGGAAGCTGTCTTGCAGTGGATGAAAGTGAACTTTTGGGACACAGGCTTGGAAGAATGTTCTGTTCTGAGAGTCAGTGCCCTGTAGCCAGAAGACTAATTTTTTTTTTTTTTGGTACATTTTTACTTGAAACAAGTCACGGCACAGCCTTTAATGTAGCTCTCCTATTCAAAGTTGAATAAGACAGTTTACTGCCATCATCATCAGTTTACAGAAAACTGTACTTCTGCCTCAGTTTCATTTCTGCTAAAGCCTTTAGCTGCATGCTTTAGTAAAGGCTTTTTGGCACCTGTAGCTGTGAATGAATGAATGACACAGGCCATATGAGCTGTCTGGGATTTGGCACAGTACACACCAAGCCTCCCAAGTCTCATGTCTTTGTCTTGGCTGCTCTCTGTGATGTACTAAGGAAGTGCTGTAAGATGAAGGCATGTCTGCCTGATCTGTGTGGTCTTGGTGCTGAAGGGATGCATGGATGGTACAGAAATACCATAACTCTTTCTGAAACTGACTTTTGCAGAATAATTATTTTTCATCACTTCTAATATTTCTACACATCTGGGATTAACTTGGAGCTTTGAGTCAGGAGAAGCAGTAAGTCACAAGTTGCTTATAGGGTTGTACTGTAGGTGTCTGTATCAATAAAAGCTGGTCACACCTTTGCTTCCCTGCACGCAAAGCAGAGCTTAACTGACTAAAAGATGGAGATGGCTTTCTGTGGCATGGCATTTCCCATGTCTTTATTCCTTGTTTAGATGTGTCGGGCTTTCCTGTGTGAGCAAAGCGAGCTCTTATCTCAAGCCGGGTATTTATGTCATCCTCGTCTTTGGATTGAGTTAGACTGGAGAGTTTCTCCTTGAATTACATAGAGGGATACACTGTACAATCTTTTCCATCTGACAGTAACTTAATTCTGGCTAATCACAGCAATAGCTAGGCTGTTTTGGTTTTGTTTTGTTTGTTTGTTTGTTTTTCTGGGAGAAAACAGTCACTTTCCCAGTATAAAGAGGTCATTTAATAGGTTAATGATTAACAAGTTCTGGCTCATATTATGTAAGAGATAGGTATTGTAAACAAAGCACAAATTTCCAGTTTCATAGGTGTTATTAGAACTCCACAATCATTCAATAAGTTGCATTAGAAGTCATGGAGAAGGTTTTACAATTCCATATGATTTTTACTGACTGAGCAATTCATTTTGTTTTCATCAACCTAGACAAAAACCAAACAGCAATAATACATTATTACACTGTTAAATTTAAACATGGTAGAATATATATACAGCTTCAGTGAACAAAGAAGCCTGTGGGAGTGACAGGTCAATTAGGCTGTTATTACTTGCTGTTACGAGAAGGATTGAATTTTCAAGATTGATGTATATCACACACAGTGTGCCCAAGGATTATACAAACAGACTTGAACAACAAAGCCAGAACATGAACAAGGGACAGGACCTGAAACTTATTGAAAACTCCTCTTACATAATTTTTCCCCTGATTTTAGCTAAAGATTTGTAAAAAAAAAAGGAAGCTGAAAGAGGAACCCATCTTTTAAAATGTATTGTTTCTGGAAGTTGCAGTAACTGCAAATACTCAAACACGACTAGTACACCCGTTCTGGCTATCACACTTTCCACTTGTAACAGCAGGGAACAGTTAGAGAGATCTGTATTATCATTGTTCTAATAGGCACTTGTCTTTAATGATCTTCAACTTGTTCACTGACACTCCTACTTATAAATTACCTACAAAAATAATATAAATTTATAAATTCTCCTACTTATTAATTACCTACAATAGTTATATCTTTCTGGTTGCTTAATTTGAATGAAAAATATCTCGAACATGTCAAAATGCATAGTTTCAGCATAGCCATTTACCTTTGTGTAATACCTATTGTAACATAAATATTGAAATCTATTACATTACTGCATCTGACTTGGGGGTAGGAGAGAAGAAAAAGTGTCTGAATTTTTTTAAGGAACCTCGATATCTGAATTTTTAAACTGCTTTTAAACAATGTTACTGGTGACAATAATGGCTGAGAATATAAACTAGGGGAAAGTGCTTAGGAGTGAGAGCTAGAGAGGTAATGGCTTCAAGTTGCACCAGGGGAGGTTTAGATTGGATATTAGGAAAAAATTTCTTCACAGAAAGTGTTGTAAAGCATTGACACAAGGCTGCCCAGGGAAGTGATTGAATCAACAATCCTAGAGATACTTAAAAAACATGTAGATGTGGCCCTTGGGACATGGTTCAGTGGTAGACTTGGAAGTGTTAGGATTACAGTTGGATTTAATGATGTTGGAGGTCTTTTCCAATCTAAATGATTCTACGATTTTATGAAAAAAAAAAAATCTGTTATGTTCAGTAGCAGAAGTACTTTTTTTCATCTGCCTACTTCTTTTTTATTGTTTCTGCTGTAAATATAATTGAAAGTTCCTGTCAAGAAAACTGGGTGGGTTTGGTGTTTTACTGTTGGGTTTTTTTTTAATAATTTTTAATTTCTTTTGAACTTGACTCTGCAGTTCTGCAATAGCACAGCTGTGATGCTCAGTGAAGAGGAATAACAAGCCAAGCACATTCTTTCTAGTTTTCTCTTGTGTTGCCCAAGGGCAATTGACTTTCTGTCCAAAGATGATTGACTTTTACTGTTTTGTAAAGGACTTTTGACCTTTCTATATTCCTTGTCGTCCAGCTACTTCAAGGTTGTCCTACCTCAGACATGACTTTTGAGGTGCTCAGACTGTATTAGAAGGCAATGATAAGGTATAATATAGTGCTACTGACTCTTTTGTCACAGGAGACAAAAGGAATATAGCATAACTGGGATAAAACTGGCATATCCATGAAGTGATGTTGCAAGTCCTATGAATATAGAATAGCCTTTCTGATTTATTTTATAAAACAAAATAGCTGCTAGGGACTACAGCTATTGTGAGGCATATCTTGTCTTGAACCTTTTTTTTTTTCAAATGTACTTTTCTACCTATCTGTTTGAATGTGCATGGCACTGAATAAAACATTCAACTTAAACTTACACCAAAATAGTTAAACTGGTTCACTGAATGCAAGTCAAATAAAATGAGTGTGCAGCTTTATTATCCATTTTACTCAGGGAAGAAGGTGTGTTATTTGCAGTTCAATTCTTCCTGATGTGATCTCTGAAAAAGAGAAGGCTGTAGCTCTGTTCTCCTGCCTTTACTAACTGGAAAACCACCAGGAGAATCCATTCAGCCTGATTTCTGTAGTGAAAAATGTCAAATACGTTACTGATTAGGGGTGAATGGATCTTGTTATGGTGATGGTTCTGTGCCTTTCAGGGAGGAGAATGGCAATGCTGTAAAGGGGATGGGCAAGCCAAGCCATGAATGCACAAAACCTGTTTGTGTAGTGAGACTGCTTTTTTATGATACAAGTTGTAGCATCTCTTATAAGGTGAGCTGCTCTGCTGCTCTTGTTACATCCTTTGCTCACATGCCTCTGCTGTAGTTGAGAATCTGTGTTCCCTTCCTTGGTTGTTGCCAATGATAAATATGTCAGTGATTAAGACAGCTTCACCAGAGCAGCTAGAGTCCAGATGAAATCAGTCAGCATCAAGCATGTATCTAGAGGCTTTTATGCAACAGGATATTTATAGAAATTATTTTGGAATAAGTAATTAAGTTAATTCAAAATGGGCTAATTAAAATCACCTTTAATTCCTGTGTAGATGTTGCTATTCAAAAATAATAAATCTTCACTATATCTGTATTAATTCACTTAAAGACTAAATAAAGCAAAATCTTTGTGTCTTTGATTCTAAGAACTTGATTCAGTACTATTTCTGTTAGATGACAGAGGTAAAAACTATAAATAGACTCTAGTGCTCTTCCACAACAGCATCCTCCTGAAGTGTACTATCTTGAAATATCCCAAATTCATTAGTCTTTGGGCTAGCTCAGTTTTAGGATAGTGTAGAGCAAATTTGGGTACTCACAGCTTCTTATGACCTTGCTGGCATACAGATGTGCTGACTATGTCTCTGTATGGGCAAAGAGAATAGATGTTTTCTAAATATCTAATTGATAATAAAAGGAGGACTCATTAATTTTTCTGCCTCCTTTTCAGTACAAAAAAAGTATGAAAAAGCAGGAGCAGACAAAGGACTGCTTTCAGAGTGTCCATCCTTTTTGACAAATGTAGTCATAGTCTTTAAAAGGAATACATTCACAGGTTGAGGACCATCCCTCCTCATTGTGATTTATCACAACAGCTCTTGCTGGCAGGCTTGGAAGTAATCTAGAAGACCAAAATTAGAAATTTGAAGTAAAAAACTTGCTCTTGCCCATCCCTGTTTGTAATTCTTATCCAAATAAAAAGAAATGCACTTTGAAGTCAGCATTTTATGTGTTCTGATCATGTCAGATGCAAGCCACAGCACCAGATGCCCTTGAAGATATATTTATTTACAGTCACTCAAGTGAAAAATAAAACTAGATTAGTAAAGATTAACAACCAAATAAACCTAAGCAACTCTCAGGCCAACATACACCTTAAAGGTCTGAATTTGTATGGATCAGATCCAAGAGAAGCCATAATATATCTGGCTGCAAAAGTACATGTATTAACTGTCCAATAGAAACACAGATTTCAGGTGTTGTGCAAGTGTTAACCCTCTGCTTGCTTCTGTTTTTCTCATTTGTTACCTGCTTTGGAATACTGCTGTATCCCTGTCTTGAGATTGTTTCATTCTCAGTTGGTTCACCATAAATTTCAGATCCCATATGCTCGTTTATATAGAAGCACTGTCAATTTGATGCCAAAGCTAAATAGGATCTTGCTGGTTTTGTCTGACCTTTTCCAAACTTAAATAGATGTTAAACCAAGATAAAGGTAATTGTGTTAACTAGAAGAGAGAGGGGTGTGCTATTCTTGCTCCTACTATGCCAGCTACTGAAGGGCAGAATATGAGATGTAGCAAAGGGCAAGAGTAGCAAGTCTCATGTGATTCAGGCAGTATGGCTGCAAAGATCAAACACGCCACTGCCTGACTTGTATTTGTGAAATTGGGGGACCAGGGAAAATGTTGAAAGTGATTTAAACTGAGGTTTTTGCTTTGGGTCTGAAACAGAGTTAATGTTCTCACACTGCTGCCCATAGCTGGTAAGTGTTCTAGGGAACTGCCTTTTACTGCTTTCTAGCAGAAACACAATACCTTATTCTAAGTGTTT
Source organism: Pyrocephalus nanus (assembly GCA_038380795.1). Classification (NCBI taxonomy): domain Eukaryota; kingdom Metazoa; phylum Chordata; class Aves; order Passeriformes; family Tyrannidae; genus Pyrocephalus; species Pyrocephalus nanus. The sequence goes on along the minus strand of CM076265.1, from coordinate 39,528,104 downwards.
ATGGATTCAGCATATACTGATTCACCAAATGTTGATGCAAAATTGCTTGTTTGGGAAATGTGCCAGGAAGGAATTCAATTATACAGACAGTATAATTATACAGCTGCTACAGATATGCCTGTAAAGCACAACTTACAACAGAGAGCTTCAAATACATGCTACAGTTCTTTTCCTCTTTATACCCTCTAAATGAAAGGCAGTATGGACTAATCTTGCGATTTTAAATGTTGGGCATAACATTTGTCTCATTTCCCCATTTCTTTGACTTGTATAGTTACTCATTTAACTGATTTTGTTGGAAAGAAGACAGCCAGAGTGGCAGATAAAACATTAAAGTATATTTCCACAGCATAATGCACAGGTCCCTTAAGCAAAGGCTATAAATGTGAAGTACACATTTATAGTATAAATCTTATAGCCTTTGCTTCCTTTCTGATGTAGACTGTCTGCAGTCAGAGAAGGCTCAGGCAGTAGTAATAAGCAGATAACCTGAGTATTCCAAAGCAAAAATCGTGCATTCTTGAGGCTCTTGAAAGCTAAGGAAAAATGTCCATTAGCTGTAAAGTAATAAGGCCTTCTTTCATTTGTAGGTCTGGTTCTGAGAAGCCATTCACCCGTGGGTCTGCTGCTCTTTCCACTTAGTATAGTAGAAAAGTACTGTTTTCTAATAGGACTTCCATCTATTTTAGAAAGGTGTATGGTGGGTGTGTGTATCAGGCCAAACAGTGGATCATGTTACACTTTAAAATTTATCCAGGAATGTGCTTGAGGAAATGGCAAGATAGTAGGGTACATTCCTAATATTAGAGGGATATTTCTGAAATTCAAGCTACTACCTTAAAACAAGGGATGATCTGATCCCAACTGACAAGTTGCAGTTTTGGAAACAAAAAGGAGGAGGGTGAGGTGCAGCTAAAGGGTGACAATTTCTGATCTGGTTATGATTCACACCGGTGCTTGAAAGGGCATTGTTACTGAAGACAATTGATCCACACTGTTTCCTAATGTAATCCTCTGTGAATAAATTAAACCAACAATTTCTCAAGGTATATTCCCTTCTTTTCTCTCCCAACTAAAGTATCTGAACACAATCAAAGCTTGATCAGACTGCCTAGAATACAGCATTTAATGTTATGCTGAAGGGACAAATGTGAGAAGAACGAACAATTAGATAAAAAGGGGTTGAAATTCTGGCAGAGGGGCTCAGATATTCTTTGCTATGTTTAAAGATTACAGCTGCCTTTAATTTAGTCATTATCTTTTTCATTGCAGATGGTTTGGGATGGGTTTTCTAAATTGTATAGAATAAAAGCATTTCTACTAGGAAAAAAAATTATCATAAGAAATACAATCAGTAATATAAGAAAAGATTTTGATACCCAAATATATTAGAGAGTAACAGGAAAAAAATCTTTTAACTGAAGAAAAGAGTCAACACTGACACCAACCAGTGTGTTTCCAGTTATGTCGCTTCTGAATGGCAAATGCTTAAGAACAAGTGATTGGCTTGAATTAATATTGCCTGGTGACATACTGACACTTAATCATGATTTGCTCATTAACAGTGTTGCTACCACTAGCGATAATTAGTTAGCACTATGAGAGCTTATAATGGGATAGTTTGGTTAATGTATGCAGCTCAAAAAGTTTTATAAATCATTCCTGCAAACAGATCAAACTTGACAGAAGAGTAACGTGACCACACATAACTTTATGATGTTTTTTCCTGTCTTTTATTCATTGGCAATGTGACCTTCAGCAGTGGTAAAATGTCTGATGAATTAAAACCTCTTTTGTTTGCTATTTTGTCTATATACGTGATCTTAAAGAAAGGCAAAGCCTACACTTAAAATTTATTATCCTTTAAAAAAACAGGTACAAATGGTAAGCGCTAGTATTGAACTAGGGTTACGTCTACATACTCAAGCTCATGCTAAGTGAAATCACAGAGCACCTGGGGGCTAATTTGCTCTGCTTAGGCTGTATCTTATACTGACCAAACTAGCTTATTCAGAGTTTGTTGGAAGATCTTGAGCTATATGTTAGCATGCAATGTAGGTAAACTGTTAGTTTAAGATTTATGCTGTTTATTTTATTGCTAATTCTCTAGAAAGGCTCACAAATCTGTGAGTGTAGACTGTGGTTAGAACTGGATCATAGTTTGTTGAGATAGTCTGTCAGGATTTGCTGGTCTACTCATTGTCCACCTTTCTAGAACAAGTAGAAGTTGAATTGGAAAAAGTTACTTTTACTAGTAATATAAACTAGCATGGTATATATGTTTTTACATTTGCAGGAACTGGCTTTACCATTTAATACATAGCTATGAAAAAAAATCAGATAAAAAGGACTGGCAAATCCCTTTGATTTTTCTTTTGCCCCATTGAAATTTTTAAATAAACCCTCATAAAAGAGAGGCTAAGGGACAGAGGTTCAGTCATCCATCTGTAGTTCAGTGTCCTCAGTGCAGTAAACTTTTAACATTTATCGGTTAGACAATCCGTGGAGCTATGCAAAGTGAGGTGCAAGGAATTCAATTTCAAGTATGGGCTCACCATGTCTGCTATACTTTTCCCATGCCAGAATCCATATGCAGTACTAGGAACTTCATAGTAAAGCCTTAGATAGAGCATAATGTTTCTGCACATAGGGACGCAGTGTGCTTTCAATCTGAACAAGAGAGGCTTGTAACCAGACATGGTGTGTTGACCTTGGCCCCAGCAAAAGGAGGTGCTAATGAAGTTGAACCCTCATGACTCATGACTCACATTAGGCACATCTGCCATTAGGCACATGGGCTCTCTGGCAAGACTGGAGTTTTCCAGCATTTTCGATGTGATACTGTGTTGACATAGGTCAGCAAAGGAGTAACAAGATTGCTGAAGAACAAATACTGAAAGAACTAATCTACCTCTTTAGGCACCCTCTACCTGGAAACTAAAATGGAAACATCAGCAAAGAAGACTGTTGGATCAGAAGTGGTACAGAGAAATTTTTGCTCAGCGCACTCCAGAGAGGGGATCTAAACCTTCTGTTCAGAGCTTATCACATTTTCTAAACAGAGTTTGTGCCTTCCTTCCTGAAACTCCTTCTGAGGGCAAAAAAGAGTAAGCTTTATTTGTAGTTTTAAATCAATTTTGCTTTTTTTCTTCCTCACCAAATTAAATAGAAAAAATCCAGAATAATAACATTTTCTCTTGTTTTTCTTTGTCTTCTTTTTTTACCTCTACAGTTTTTAATCTTTTAATCACTGACAATAATGTCAGTGTAGTAGAATGGAACAGCTCAATACACTGCACTGAACAGAAAAAAATACTCCGCTGTTTGGTGGAAAAAAAAAAAATCTAACTTGGAAATAGAAAATTTTCAGCTTTTGAAAACGGAATCCAGATGAAAAGTTTAATTATAAGTAAATTGAATGCTGTAGCTTTGCAATTTCCCTGTAATTAGTTAAGATAGTTGAATCAAGGTTTCCCAGGGGAAGGAGAGGGATAGAAATATTTTGAGGTTTTTTTTCATCAGATCCAACCTGTAAGGATCATGCTGTTAAGATCATGGTTCTGCTTTAAGTCTGAATTCCATTTTTGTGTTACAGGAGGTTACTGATACCTTGATCTTCAATTTCTTGGAGTACCTAGCGGAAATAATGAAGAAATAAAATCTGTGAAGAGTCAATTGATGGTACCTGCTGTCATATATTGTTTGTTCAGTGGCATTTTTGCACAGAGTAAAATCTATATTAAGAATACAGTGGTGCCAGAAATTTCCATTGCGAACACAGCAAAGAATTTGTTTATGAAAAGTGTCAGGCTCTTATATATACAAATCTATTTAAGTTTCCTGCTTAAAACCAGCCTTGAGATGCTGGTTACTGTCGTGCTTAGGTCTGCTTAATTCTAGGTTTTAACAAACAGGAGTCAAATTAAGTCCTCAATAAGAGATGATGGAATAAGGACCTAACACTCAGGCAGATATGGGGCAGAACTTATCCCTAATGCATGCAGTAAGGAATCTGTAACTTGTGGGAGTTAACCATAAGTTGTTTTTTGTTTGTTTTTTTTTTTTTCTTTTCTTTTTTTTTTTTTTTTTGAGTATTAGTAAGGTATTCAAAACCAATTCTTGAGTGTCTTTTTTTATACCCAGCGTCCAAAAAACTTTGTTATATTACTAAAACAAAGGATTTTTAAATTTTTTTTTAATTATTATTTTTTTTTTTTACTATTACGGTCTACTAAAGGTTGCTTAGACCTTAATCTCCCACTGAGAGAAAGAAATATTTTTCTGATTCACATGAATTACCAGCAGACTTCATGAGACGCAGTGACATTTTATTACTCTTCAAAGGCAATCAGTAAAACTGAAAAAGGTCACATTTCCTTTTTGGCAGAAAATGCCTTTGTGTCATAATTTAAGGTGAACAACAACCTCTAGCTCCATGCAGAAAAACATACATGTTATATCTAGTTTCAAGAGAAAATGTTAATTTCGAATGCACTGGAGTTTAGAAAATCAAAGAGTGCGTTTCTTAATGATTACTCTTCAGCAATTTTTATACATTTTTTAATACTTTCACTTCTGTACGATTTTTTCTATTATTCAATCATTCCTACTGTATTTTTGACAAAATTAGAACAATTGACTATTGTTCTCATGAAAAAATCTAATTTGACTGAAAAAGAAAAAGCACCATAATACTCAATTACTGGAGCCCTGTAAATTGTCAAACCAAAATATGATCAATTTTCTGGTTGCAGACTGTAAATTTTGTGTTAAATAGGGTTTTCCACAGTTTCACTATTCTGGCAGCAGAAGGAATAACTGAGTGACCAGGAACACAAATGACAGATTTTGTTAAACTACCTTGCATTATATTGCTGTATTCATCCTAGACTTCAGCAAACATTTTTATTTGGAGAAACTTCATTTACAGCTTTAGAATCTGTAAAATATAAAGCTATTTACTGATTTTCCTGTTTATGGATCTAGTTGCTCCTGGTTTTGGCTATGATTTTATAAGCACTTGAATGTAAGAGTGACTTCAGAATCACAGAACTATTACCTTTAATGAATTTATTCATGTGCAGGGATTAATATTTCTGGATGAGGAACATCTTAGATATCTTCAAAATAGATAATGAGCGCAAAACTGAGAAAGAACTACTTGGGACCTCATAATGTCTTTTATTTTAGAAAAAAATTTCCTACAAACAGAAAGCTCATGCTAACTTTATTTTAAAATTACATGATTTGCCTTGAGACACTTTTTTTTTTTCTTTGTTGTAGGAGAACCATAATTCTGACCAAATCTCCTGGAGATCTGAGAGGTTTTAAGAATGAAATATTTTTTTTTGTTATTTACTGATAACTTCATTTTTAATGATTAAGGCAGATGAGATGTTCAAGATGATTCTTATTACCTCTTGTGAGATTCAGTCTAGGGCTAGACTGAGACTTCAGATGTGTGATCTGAGAATGAGACAGCATTTAAATACACTACTCTGAGAAGAACTCAGAGAAAAAACAGTAATGGATCCTAAGCACTCCTGGGAAACAGTCTGCTGGATACTATTCATCCTTCCTACAAAATCTCCACTCTGTTGCAGAGTACTCTACAAATCCAAATCTTTGAAAGATTCAGGGAAGAAACTGGAGAAGAGAAAGGCAAAGAGCAAAGTGCATTTGCAAATAAGACTTGGAGAGAAGACAGGAAAATGAGGTAATAAGGTACAGTTAGGTTGTGCCAGATGGGAAAAGACATGGAGTAAACGAGCCTTGCCAGAACTGAAAGAAACAGAAGAAGATTTTATCATCTCATGGGCACCAGTGCAGAGCAACTGGCTTTCCTTTTACTGACTTCATGTTTTTCATGCTGGCATGATATCAGTGCAGTTGGTTATTTAAAGCTCAGAAACATGGCAAATCTGGTCCAGTGTGTGGAAGGTACTGAGCACCCACTGGGAAAAAGACTTAGTTGCCTTATGGTGTAGGAAGGAGCATGAGACAAATAACTTTTTCCTTCTCCTAGAACTCCATTTATTGGTAGAACAGAAAAAAGATGTGAAGAAGTGTCTTTAGATCTTAATGAAGTATACTTACTCCCCTACTGCATTACTGTGCATCTTCCTCTTTTTTTTTTGTTTTTCCCTCTGGGTGTCTGACTGATATATTTGGTTTCTTCATTATGCACAGACTGAAAGTTGGTCTTGAGTTTCAGTTCTAACAGTATTTCACTGGTGACTTATCTGAAATCTCCACATTGCCATAAACAGTATTTCTTTAGAGATAAAAGTATTTTGTTTGAGCTGCTTGATGTGTTTAAAAATAATAATTTTTAGGCATCAAAGGAAAAAAATAATTTAAAGGGTGATTTTTAATTTAAAACCTCAGTGAGAAGGATATGTGTTATTGAGATGGATATAGCTGATAATTGCGTGATAGTTTTTGTAGCCTGATAGTTCAGTAAATAAAATGCCAGAAAACTTAGCTGCTTTGCAAAAAGATCTGCCTTTACAGATGGGTAGTTTAGCTCATTTATTCACCTCTTCTACCTTCATCTTTTTCCTAGAGGTTGTATTTTCATAGTTTAATCTCTGTGTTTCATTCCTTTGATATATCATCATTAGTCACCACCTCTGGCCCCCTTCCCCCATTTTTAAAGGAAAACTTTTCTGGTTTAGGGCCAAATTCTGCAAGGTCTAAAAGAATAACAGAGGGTATATAAATTAGTGGACTTACAATTTTGGTCCTAAATCTATTTCACTGATTAGAGCAGGAAACCATGAGTGGAGGCTGATTGCTTGAGGAACTCCTCAGCCTGGCTCAATGCCTTATTTCCCTGGTAAAGGCAATAATAATAAAATATTTTCTCTGCTTTTATTGTATAGCATAATTCTCCACATCTTTCTTGTAATCTAACCCATTATTTTATATTCCTAATCTAGAGCTTGTTCCTTTCTCTCATAGTTATACTGAAGTTGGGGAATGAAAAAGGAGGGGATGTTTGAAGCTTTTTAATTTTGTTGTTAAACAATGAGTGCATGCAAATACAAGAGCTGAAGAATTTGCCCAGAATGTGAGAGGGGTGTAGATACCTTTTTTTGAAAGAAGGGATTACAATCCCTGTTGGGAAGAGGGATTTCCTTTCTATGGCTTCTTGTTCTCTGAACTACACTGGATTATGCAGAGGGATTTAATGGTTGTAAAATGTAGTTGTAGGGTATAGGGCAGGCAGGTTTCCAAGTGAAATACTGAAAGTTGAGCAGGAGAAAGCTAGGCCTGGAGTTTTAATAAGAAACTTGAACAGTTTTATTTTCAGTACATTAGTGCAGCCTTCCTCTAAATTCTTTCACAGTGGATTATATGAGTTTACTGACCTATTTATCGGTACACTTAGGAGTATGTTTCTTGTCATCTGCCCCTGCTCTGCTGTGCACTTTGCAACTACTTGATGTTGCACAGATGCATAAGGGAAAACAGCCATTTTTAAGCACAGTTCTGGGAAAATGGCTAAGGGGTTAAGTACTGCAGTAAAGCAATAATACAGACATGCAGAGATGGAAAGGGTCTCAAGGGAAGCAAGTTTCAAATGGAAAGAACTGAGTCTGTTTAGGGAACAATGCTATGATCTTGTTGGCTACCATGTTTTGAGCAGGAACTATCGAGAACAGCACTATACTGGCACATAAAGGGCCTTCTGCTCTCATAGTAGTGGTGGGTTCACCCTGGCTGGATGCCAGGTACCCACCACAGCTGCTCTATCATTCCTCTCCTCAGCGAACAGGGGAGAGAAATAAGCAGAGGCTCATGAGTTAAGGGCACAGAGATATCACAAACTGATTACTCCCTCAGTGGTGCTGGGGGGTGGGAATGTGGGTTATGGTCAGTTCATCACATGTTCTTTCTGCTGCTTCTTCCTCCACAAGGAGAGAAGTTCCCTCAGGCAGAAAGATATTCCCTGCTCAAGAGTGGGTGTGCCTCCCACAGGAGACAGTCCTCTATGAGCTTCTCCAATGTGAGTCCTTCCCATGGGCTACAGTTCTTCACAAACTGCTCCAGCATGGGTTTCCCATGGGTCTTCGGGTCCTGCCAGGAGTCTGCTCCAGTGTAGGTTTTCCACAGGGTCATAGCCTCCTTCTGAACATCCACCTGCTTTAGTGTGGGTCTCCTCCACAGGCTGTAGCTCTCTGCTCCCCTGTGCACTCCCATGGGCTGCAGGGGGAGAGCCTGCCTCACCGTGGTCTTCACCACAGGCAGTGGAGGAATCTCTGCTCTGGCTCGTTCCTCTCTTTCTTCACCGACCTTGGTGTCTGCAGGGCTGTTCCTCTCATGTATGTTTGCTCCTCTCTCCTCTGAGCACAATTACCTCCCCACAATCATTTTTTTTCCCCTCACAAATATGTTATCACAGAAGCCTTACTACCACTGCTGATGGGCACGGTCTTGGACAGTATCAGGTCTGTCTTGGAGCCAGCTGGCATTGGCTCCATCAGACATGTGGAAAACTTCCAGTAGCTTCTCAAAGAAACCACCCCTGTATCCTTCCTGCTCTCCCACTACCAGAATCTTGCCACACAAACCTAATACAGCAGTTTCTTGGATTGAAGTTATTCACGTATCAAAACCCATCCTTAACGCTTGTTACTTATGAATTAGAGTATGAAGAGATCTGCAACAGTGCCTTACAATACACTCTTAAGATGTGTTGGCCATCTGCAGTTCCCTTTAAATCAGAAGAATCAGATCCTCAGTATCACTCTGGATTTTGTTCTCAGCAGAGAGTTTGGTGATTTCAGAGGGAAGATATTTAAAACTTGATCTCCTTTGGACTTGAATCAGTAATGAACAGTTTTATTTTGCTACTTTGCCCATGATCAAAATCCTTTAACCTTCTACTAGAAGTCCACTTGTAAGATTTCTATGTAAACACTACCACAGACACTTGGAAAATAAAATTATTTCTGTTAATTTAACATCTTTAAAATTTGCAGTCTGACATTTCTCAGCTGCACTCAGAGCCAAGATTTATTTGCAGTCTTAGCACTTTATGTGCTTTTTCTTTTTGTATGAGTGAAGAGATTTCATGGAATGACTTGAGGTTTTGCAGATTTTTTTATATTAAAATTGAGAAATGGTTCAGAAAGGAGGATTTACTATAAAAATTCCCATTAGAGAGAAAATTTATTGGAGTTTAAGTATCTGCTAATTTTGCTTGAGACTTTGGATTGTCTTTTATTTGTCCTGAAATTATATATTCCTATAGATGCTGAAAAATCCCCTAGTACTTTATTTGGCACAAGAAAAAAATCCTCTGTGCAATCCCCCAAACCCATTCTCAAAACTCTGAGCCTTAAATGGGGCTGTGCCATCTGCTCCTCTTCACTTTGGCAGCTCTGACTTGACATCTGGCAGTTACAGAACAGAGCTTGTAATTGGAATTGGACAGAAATCTCAAGTTCCTTGTTTTAATAGAGCTTCCCCGTGCTTTGTGATGTTGCAGAGATACTATCTGAATACCAGTGTATCCAACATGCTGATGTGTTTTTGATGACTCACCTGCTTTATAATAACTTTTGATTTACTTCTTTCAATCCTAATTAGAACAGGTTTTAATGACGATACTGCAGTTATTTTAGTTGGTGTTATAGCCTCACTATTTCTATAATCTTTCTCTGGATAAACAGGCAATATGACTCTTTCACTGGGAGAGTTCTCAGTGGAAGGATAGCAGGATTAATCCCCGAGGAGGTACTGTGTTCATTTGTGGTACATAAAATGTTTTAGAGCCTCTAAAGGGTAAACTGCAAAGCATTTGGGGACTGCCAATCTTACGAACTATGAAATTGAACCTAGTTGCCAAAGGATAAAAGAGGGGAGAGAAAAAAAGGACAGGCAGAAATTGATTTTAATATGAAGTTAGATGGTATAAGGGGAAGCAAGGAGAAGGTATATGTAAGAGAGACTAGAGAAACAGTTAAGGAGTTGTCCTTCATTTCTTCCTTTTTCTATAGCAATGGCTCTCCCTTTTCACTCAGGATTTCTGTCCTGAACACTTTCTGATGGGCCCTTTTCGTTCATTTGCCCTTGTGTTTCTTTGCTTCACTATTGGAAATAACTTGGGCAATATACTTTTATTTCAGTGAAGAGAAAACGATTTGGCTTTTTTTGCTTCAGGTAACAGCTTGAGCTCAGTTCTGCAGGGGATCCTGAGAGTGAATCTGAGCATCTGAATTTTACTGAAACCCTAGGTTAATGTGCTTCTGCTGCCATTTAAACCCACTCTACTTAAGAAGCGTAGTAATTTCTACGAAATTCTTCCCACCACCTCACTCCCCGCTCCCCATGTCTCTGTACCCCTCTTCATTCCAAGAAAGTGAATTAAAATGTCCTCTTAAAGGCAAACTACATTACACATTTTGGAAGATTATATTGACTTTCCTCTGATTTGTCATGGTGCTGTTTTTATGAAAACTGCTTTCTTTTTCTAGCAGCTTTTCACTTAGTCCAGACTTTAATTTGTTTATATCCATTGCAGTCTGTTTCCCTGTACGTTCCTTACACAGCTCTAAATTTGAAAGAGAGCCATCATCTTGACATTTTATTTGGGCTAGACTTTGAATAAGTGTAATTAGGCTTTGTCACACTTTTTTAAGACAGTCAACACAAAGTTATTTCTTTTCTTTTTGATATAAAAAGCTCTTTTAGATTGGCTCCCTTTTTATTACTCTTGAAAATGTTCATATTTGAATAAGGCTGTAAATGTCAAGTCTCGATGAGTCAGACCTAAAACGTTAGAAATCAAAGTACCTCCTAATGTTCTCGCTCTGCCTCAATCCTTGTGAAGTTCCAAGAGCTTCCTCGTCGGTGCTGAGCACTCTTTTCCAGCATCAAAGACAGGGAAAACTGAAATTGCCTAGCAGCCTAGCAACTTGCAACACAATCTCTTGTCACACAGGCTGCATTAACACCAAATATGCCTGGTCTCCACACAAAAGATGGTATCACACTTTTTCGAGAATTAAGTATCTTATTATAATTGATGTTTTCATTTTTAAACACAGAGCCAAAGCCAGGTTGCTTTTTATGTGTTTGTCCCTCGATATTATCTATTTGCAGCTAAAAACTAAATTAGCAATAGCTACCTGTGCAGACAGATGCCTGCATAGAGAGGAGTCAGTGAGAGGTACAGGAAAAGAGAACAACAGAGCTATAGAGAAGCCCTTAGATGTATGTACCAGTATTAGCTCTGTTCAATATTTTCTGCTCCTTCCTATCTCTTCTGCCTTGAGTTGCACTGGGGCATGTTAATTAGAATTCATTTTTACTTGGAAAACAAATGTAGCAAAATTTGCTAAGTGAGGAAAAGCAGTAGACCCTGTGCCTGCTTTTAAGAAACTCTGCAGTTCCTAATGCTTCAGTATTTCCCGAACATTACAGTATTATTTAGATTCAGGAGGCAACCTGAACTTTCCACAAAATCTTCAGTTCTTCTTCCCCTTGTCCCATTTATTTTTCAAGTACCAAGGATGTTCAGAAGGGTCTCCTTTTCCTTCTGTCACCTGACTTTCACACTCTGTGGGTATCTATGGGGAGAAAACCTGCAAGCCATTCTTCTTCCCTAAGCATGTGATGATGAAGATAATACTAAATCTCTCTTAGATTGAACAATTCTAGTGATTCTGCTTCTCTATAGAGAAGGGCTTCAGCCTCATAAATTGTTGGTGCAGTCTTTTTTGTTGCTTTTCCTCAAGATTTTAATTTTGGTTTAGCTGGCCGTGAAAGGTTGGGAAGGTGGAATTAATCTGGGGTTCCTGCTCAAAAGAGGAGAATAGTTATCTCCTTCCACTTGCATCAATCCTTCCACATGTTCCTGATACTTTTTCTTGGCTAACTGATAACTTCACAAGGTTGAGCTCATACAGATAAGTAAACAGTGAAGCAGAGAAATCCAGATTAGTGTTTACTCAATTTGTTTTGTAGCTACATGACTATTCATATTAGCTTAGAATTCATCATTAACTTCCTCCCACTTGCTTCTGCTCTGGCTGCACCTCTTCCATGAATTTAACATGCTGAGATATCTGGCTGGAGCTCTGTCTACCCTACAAGCCTGTGTTGACAACTTCACTGGCTAGTCAGCTGCAATATTTGCACAGATTTCTGATGAGAAGTCTTGTTAATGCCCGTATAACAGCATCTTTATCTTGCTTGTGTGACAGAAGCTTTTATGGCCCAACCTCTGTTGGTGAGTGGTAAGAAATTAGTCTGTGGGTTTAATGGGTTGTCAATTTTCCTAATGTTCACATGCCCATATTGAAAAAATAAATTACTTGCCTTGTCCATGTTTCCTATGCAATTCTGCTTGTCATTTGTGTTACCATTTTATAATGCCAACTCAGTTTAATATGCTGTTCATGGTAACTCTTGCCAAACATTATTTTTCACGTGACAACCATTCAATAGCTTTGCTTCATGCTGTAGATCTTGTAGTTGTTCTAATGTTCTGCCTAAGGTGACTCATATTGCAAATTGTCTGTCTCATTTTAGCATCCAAAGCATTTGCAGTTACTCTTCCCTTTTAGTGGACTTATGATCGTGAGTTACATTCTGATCTGTTTCATTTTGCCTACTAACATTAGTAAAATTATCAGTTTTCCCAGAGCCATGGGTACCTCCCACCACTTCAAGATAAATGCTCAGCATCAGTTTACTGCTTCATCCATTTTGTCACTCCTTCTGACTATATCCATTATGAAGTTAATTTGATTCAGTTTTGTGACTAGGAGATTCAGAATGTAGTAGATGTAGTTCAAAACAGTGACTTTTGTCACTTCATATTGCTATGCTAGGTTTTAAAAGAAAGTTAACCTGTCTTCAAAGAGTAGCAGGTCTTAATTGGCATGGGAATTATAAAGACAAACCTCTAAAAAGTTTGAATCAGCGTTTTTTATACAGCCATTAAAGGATGCAAAGGATGCAATAAAATGAGCGAGATTGGTGGAAAAACTAGAGCTCACTTTGTTAAACTGTTCGGACACTCTGACACAGTAGATAAAGATAATCTTCAAGAAATCCTGGGATGATGGGCAAGACACCACTAACATTCAACAGAACAGAGATAATACCAGAAAATTTTTCATATTATCCAGCACTTCCTCACATGCTCCCCATTTTCAGTTGTTTGCAGTTGTAGCACAGAATAAGCCCTCTGGCTGAAACTTTTCAAGTCTTCTTTCTTGTATCAGTGTCAATTTTGAAATTTTTTTACTCAAAGCTTTCTTACACAGAAAAAATAATTAATTTTTCAAGATGTAGGAATCAAAAATAGATAGCATTGCTGATGTTGAAAGCTCCTGTTGTCTGTTTGGTTTAATGTTGTTTGGTTTAACTACTTTGGAACCTTGCTTTATGTTTAGAATCATAGAATCATATAATTAACTGGGTTGGAAGAGACCTCCGAGATCATCAAGTCCAACCCTTGACCCAACCCCACTGTGATTACCAGATCATGGCACTCAGTGCCACATCCAGCCTCATCTTAAAAACCTCCAGGGACGGTGAATCCACCACCTCTCTGGGCAGGCCATTCCAATGCCTGATCACTCTCTCTGTGAAGAACTTCTTTCTAATATCCAACCTAAACCTCCCCTGGCAGAGCTTAAGCCCGTGCCCTCTTGTACTATTGCTGATTGCCTGGGAGAAGAGACCGACCCCCACCTGGCTACAACCTCCTCTCAGGTAGTTGAGAGTGATGAGGTCACCCCTGAGCCTCCTCTTCTCCAGACTAAACAACTCCAGCTCCCTCAGCCTCTTCTCAAAGGACTTGTGCTCAAGTCCCTTCACCAGCCTGGTTGCTCTTCTCTGGACCTGCTCCAGCACCTCAATATCCTTCCTGAACTGAGGGGCCCAGAGCTGAACACAATTCTCAAGGTGTGGCCTCACCAGCGCCGAGTACAGGGGAAGGATCACTTCCCTCATCCTGCTGGCCACACTGTTCTTGATGCAGGCCAGGATGCCATTGGCCTTCTTGGCCACCTGGGCACACTGCTGGCTCATGTTCAGCTTCCTGTCAATCAGCATCCCCAGATCCCTTTCCACCTGGCTGCTCTCCAGCCACTCTGTGCCCAGCCTGTAGTGCTGCAGGGGTTGTTGTGGCCAAAGTGCAGGACCCGGCACTTGGCCTTGTTGAACCTCATCCCATTGGAATCAGCCCAACTCTCCAGCCTATCCAGGTCCCTCTGCAGAGCCCTCCTGCCTTCCAGCAGGTCGACACTCCCTCCCAACTTGGTGTCGTCTGCAAATTTGCTAATGATGGACTCAATCCCCTCATCTAAATCATCAGTAAAGATATCAAACAGGACTGGGCCCAACACTGATCCCTGGGGGACACCACTGGTGACCAGCTACCAGCTGGATGCAGCCCCATTCACCAGCACTCTCTGGGCCCGGCCCTCCAGCCAGTTCTTAACCCAGCACAGAGTGCCCCTGTTTATCTACATTGCATTTCACTGGGCCATATGTTTGTTACTGTAATGTCTTGGCAGCCAGCCCTCATCTTTCATAGCCTGGATTACACATTTCATCAGCAAACTGTCTCACATGAGGCTTTGTCTTCGTTTCCAGGTATTTTCTGCATATATAACAGAGAAAAATGGGCTCAGTAGAGGTCCCTGTAAGATTTCATTAATGACTACTTTAATTAGGAAAACTGAACATTTATTTCTGTCTTTTTTCCTAATTTCTAAAGAAATTTTACTGATCATTATTTTCTTGTTTGTGAGACTGTGAAATTCACACTATAGACTCCTAGTGAGATGTTCCTGACCCATTATTTGGGAAACGTCATTTTAGGATCCCTGAGCATGGTTGCTATTTCTATAAGATTTTCTGACATAACTGTTTCCTAAACATATCAAGCCTTTGTTTTGCAAGTGCTTGAATAGTAAACAAGTTTGATGACATTGATGTTATTAGTGGTTTAGTTATTTAGTGGTTTACCAAACACTGGAACAGATACACTTTTATTATAAGTAGTTGTATATCTGCATTGGAATATTAATTATTCTTTTGAATAAAATCAAGTCTGAAAATAAATACTGAAGAATGCTACTAACATACTGACTTATAAGACAAAGGACAAAAGCAGCTGCTTTCTGATACTTAACTACTGAATAGTTCTCGGTTTATTTCATGTAAGACAGATTGATCTTTTATAGCGCTAATTCTTAAAAGAGATCATTGTCAATTAGTGGAGGTTCAAATATCTCTCCAGACTATTGCCTCTTTATAATTCTTACAGTCTCATACAAAATTTATTAATTTGATGAGACCTATCTTCTGTAAAATTACTTTGGCTGTCATAAATTATTATTCTGTATTTTTTAATTGAATCTCATATCAACTTTTCTTTATTTTTTAACTTCGTTTATTGGCAGGCTACCAAGCCTATAATTACCTGCCACTACCCTTGCTGAGTATCTGCAGAGCACTAGCATTATTCCAGGCTTCTTGAATGTCCCTGCAATTCTGAAACCAGAAATATGCTTATCCATACGTTTTGAGATGTAAATTACTAAAGACATAATTTTAAAAGTGTCTACACAGGGCTGTTTGAGATTTCCCATTACTAGTGGTCTGTAAATCAAACTGCAAATCACTTCACAGAATCACAGAATATTCTGAGTTGGAAGGGACCCACAAGGATCATTGAAGTCCAACTCCTGGCCCTGCTCAGGACAACCCCAAGAAAAACACCATGTGCCCGAGAACATTGTCCAAATGCTTTCTGAAATCTGTCAGTCTTGGTGTTGTGACTGCTTCCCTGTGAATCCTGTTTCAGTGCCCAGTCACCCTCTAGGTGAAAAACCTTTTCTCTGATGTCTAACCCAAACCTCCCTGTATTATTTAGCTAAACCAGTTTCAGATTGTTAATTCAACTATGGAATATGCTTAATTTAGTAATTTGTAAATGTTTTTGCTAGAAGAAACATGAGCTGGAGACCTGAGACAGGCTGAGATGGAAATTTCAGTTCTGTGCCATAAATCCTGTTCATATTTTGAAGTAACAAACTGAACATAATTTTTAATTATACCTAAAAAGTTTTTATCTTGTGTTTGCAAAATATGATTTGTATTGTTTGATTGTCTTCAATTAAAATTATATGAAAGCAACTGCATGTAATTGCTCCTGAAGGCTGCAAAAGTCACAAAGTGGAAAACAATATATGTATCATAGGAGGGATTGCGTTAACAGTACAGTAAAAGGATTTGTTAATTTTTGCATGGTTACCATAACAAGCAGATGCATGTTTGAAATTTTTTAATTTACTTAGACAGTTGAGGTGCTTATATTCACTGTTTGTGATCTCTGCATAAGGTCTCATCCCAGGTCCCACTTGCCAATCAGTCATCTGCTGTTGTCAGCCTGCGAAGTCAAGTGGGGGCGACCAGATATTACTGACTGTGAGATACTGCTGACACTGGGTATGGACAACAGTTTTTTAAAGCATTGTCTGTACAGGTGTCTCAAGAGTGGGAATGTTTGACAGCATACCAATGCTTTCATGACCCCAACCACTGTAGTGTGCTTAAAGTCTCACTGATGTACAAAGTAATCAATGACATAAGCCATAAGGTTATCTTGGGTTTTTATGTAATTGAAGCAAAAACTCTAATTGTTAAGTCTAAAAAATTGTGTAGGCAGAGTGACTTGCCCATTTCTAATAAATTTTATTGGTTTGGATAGGATGTTCCAAAAGAAATCATTTTTGCAGTTTGTTTACTGAATTACTAAACTTAATAGATCTAACAAATAATTATAGATTACATTGGCATGAAAAATATAATCTATATTAAATATCTTCAAAACAACTTATACAAGTCTTTTTCTTTAGTGCCTGGTTTATTCTTTTTCCTGTGAGTTAATTTTTATTCTTCACTGGGATCCTCTGCTTAATACAAAGTGGATATTAGATTGAGTTGAAATAGCTGTATAGTGAAAGAAAGGCTCAAGACCCTGTGAAATATCTATTGATACCTGAGCATAGTATAAAGCAACTATGTTGAGTACTTTTGTCTTCTGAACTATTGCCCAAAACAGTCATCAGTGTAAGGACAGTAAGAACTGCTGATTTTGTCTAGATCTCCTCCACAGATCTGGTCTAACTAGAAAGATCAAAGCCAATAATAGAAAAACAACTGTGACAAGCTTAAAGAAAAGGCCACTCTTTCAGCTGACACCTTGCCAAGATACTAATCTCTCTGGAGTTACTTATAGAGACTTCATCTCCATAACATGTTTAGATAAGAGAACCGTACACAGAGAGTTGTTTTTAAAATATTTTTCTCTTATATTTGATTTTAAAAGAAAGCTAAAATAATAATAAGTTATTGTATAAAAATAACATTTTTCTTGCCTATCACTTTTTATGTTCTGGATAGAGGACACAAAGTTGTGGCAGCATGCACTGAATCCTAGGGACTGATTTAATAAGAACTCAGAAATGGTAAAAGCACAAGACCTAATTCCTTGGGTGAGTAAACTTATGGAGAACTCAGTCAAAATGTCAACAGCTTTGAAAGATATTCTATATGCTTTGAAAAATATGCTACATGCCACAAGGCTTTGCTATTTGTAAAGTCTACTCCCTCCCCAGATTGTAAGGAAACAATAAAATGTACATATTTTTACTTGCAAAAGAGTATGAATAAAACAAATCCTAAAATGGATGTAACATTGCTTCCTCCTTCAAGGACTCCTCCCTTCCTTAAAATCTTCTACATTGAATTCACATTTTGTTTCTTCAAAATGTTATCCATCTACTGGGTTTGGAAAACCTGTATGAATCCAATATTTTTTGGCAGAAGGGGACCACACTCGGCTCTTTAGATCTGTCCTTCCCCCCTGTGTGAAGCTGCAGCTGCTCATTAACCCCAGGACAGGGGTGGAGGCAAACACAGGCCTTTTTGTTGAAGGGAAAACCTACCAAAGACCAAGAAGTAATCTGTTTCTGTAGTCACTTAATCCGTTGCAGTGAAGCCTTGCTGTGATGTCTAGTTTTTAATATCTTTCAATATCCCCTTGTGGAATCATAAAATGTCAGGACAGAGCATATTTTACTGCCCTGAAAGCTTTGTTTTTGGCACAAATCTTGGTCTCTACTTCCTCGGTTAAATCAAGGATGTTTAAGATGGCAGCTGCTTCCACCTATCAACAATTAACACAGAAGTATACCTAGGGGAAGACTGGGGTTATCCACGCTGCCAAACCTTGCAATGAAAGATGTCATAGTATTGTTCTGATTGTAAAGCGAGATGTCTAAGCTTTCAGGGAATTTTTCAAAGCATTCAAATCAGTTGCCTGTTTTAAATTGCCCTTCAGAGGAATCCACCTCTTCTATACAGGGAGCTGAAGGAGTTAAATACAAGGAAATAGTGAAAATTACTGCACTTCATTGTTGGGTATTTATGAAATGACTTTCACTTGTAGTACTGACTTCAAAGAGCCATTCTCATTATACAATTCGTGTCACAGAAATAGAGCTTTGTAATCATGTAAGCCTTTTTCTCTCAGATAAATTGGTACTTTACATTACTGTTGGACTTTTGAAATCCTTTGAGCTTTTAAAATCCTTTTATTTTTTTTTTTGTTTGGCTTTTGAATTCTTTTAATTTGATTCAAATAAGCCGAAAAGGAATACTTCAATTTGAACAGTCTGATGCAATTTTATTAAAGCTATATTCTTGAAGGCATTACCTTAAAAGGGGTTGTAAACATTGTAAACATGGCTCAGAATTAGCATAGCTGAAGTGGGAGTAATTTTTCATTTTTATCACTTTCTGCCACGCTTCACTTACCTACTAAGTGCAGTCTGTTCAGTGCAGCCTCGATGGATGAAATAACATACTTGTAAATAACAGATATATTTATATTGCTTGTTCATCAGGAAAGAAATTGCCACACCATTGCCACAGCCATGTATCCATAGCAGCCTAAAGACTATGCCAGTATTCTCAGATCAGTTTTTCAGTTTTTTGTCTAGAAAGTTTTAAATTTTTATATATTGCAACATGATGGAAAATAGCAGGGATACAAATTTGTGTCAAAGTTAATTTTATTATTGACATTTCTGCTTTTTTACTGGTCTCTATTAAAACTTCTTCCATGTTCTTCACAACAGTGTGGGAAAACTTGGTTGGGACAGAGTTTAAATCCATCTCTTAACTTTGCATTTCAGGCTCATCAACATGCATGTCACTGACTTCTGTCACTTGTCTTAACCCAGTGAGAGAGAAATCTAAAGGTCACTCAATAAGAAAACCTACATCCATTTGCAAAGATCCATTTTGTCAAGATTTTCAAGGTATGTGAATAATTATAGTTTACTAAAATATAGATCTAGCTATCTGAAATATGAAAGTTACCTTTCAGGCACAGTAAACTATTTTGCATTTTTATTGGCTGCTAAATAATGTAAACCGTATTGAAACATTGAACTGGTAAGAAATTAATAAGTAACCCCATAATTCTAACTTTCTCTAAGTTATAAATTAGGAGGTGGAAAATCAAAAGAGAAACATTAGTCTTGAAACATTCATATGTGCAATTTCATGTTTAGCTGATTTCGACTGAAGAAGCTGATTGAAAGAAGGAAAATCTGTATTTTTCCAGTGAGAAAGAAGAGTTGTATTCTATGCTCATTTTTCCAACACACAACTTTTGAGGATTGAGATTAAAAAATCAGATTTTTTTACACATAGTTCACAGGCAGCAGGTTTTGACATCTTCAAACTCTTTTGCTGATTTCATGCTATTATTAACTGAAATTTGTAAGCAGTTTTTTTCTCTATGTACCTGCAAACAACTGGCCATTTTTTCAGCTTAGAAATAGAAGAAAGAAAAAACTTTTCTTCCACTGACTGTAAAATAAGCTCACTGAAAGGGGATGATGGCTCTGAGTGGGGCAGAGGAATGCTGTCCTGATCTAAGAGTGGACAGCTGTACTGTGCTGTTTTGGGGGAGGAATGGGATATGCACACATACAGTTGTCTGTGAATGCCTGGGCTTGCTACGGGAGCATGTCTTACTCTGCAGTGGTGACAACAGCTGGCTGCCCTAAGGAAGTATCAGGCTGTTATTTGAGCTGAGAAAGGGGGACCTATAGGCATTTATATATTTCCTTTAAGAGTATGGGACAATGTCTTTCTCAATACATTCCTAGAAACATGTAGGGAAACAATGACTCTTACCTTGCTGGGTCTTCTGAACTGTATTAGCAGTCTAGCCAACAGGAAAGGAAATGCTGGAAGAGCCTTTGAAAGAGACACCTCCCCAAGTTGTCCAAGGACTTTTAGGGAATCAGGCTTATTGGCTTAACAGCGAAGAACTATGTAGTGGGGGCTATCAAATTTGGCAGTGTTCTAACCATGTTGTCTGTAAGAATTTGTCTCTCAGCGTTGATATGAGTTCTCTTGGAAGAACCCAGTTGACCTCCCAGAGGGAAGGAGCAGACAGCCCAGTAGATAGAGCCCTCTATTTTGACTGTGAGAGGTGGTCCAAGGAAGAGGATCTGTTTCCAAGCTGCTAGTAAGAAAAATGAAAAATTTCAGGACTATTATTGTTGAATCAATGTGGAATACTGAAGGAGGGACTGGACCAGCACCAAGGTAAAATCTGTCCTTATCTTTGACCAATTGGACAACTGACCAGAGTGTTCCTTGGTCTATTTTCTTTTCACTTTCTTGTGCCTTTTGTGACTTCATGGTGTTATTTCAGTGCATCTTCTTGCTTCCTTCTTCCAGACAGTATGACCTATGCCTTACCATCTAAATTCTCCACTGCCAGTCACGAAGGTCCATGTTCTCTTAAAGTGGAGTAGGGAAGATCATCATAGAGAAAATTTTTCCTCAGATGATGGCAGTGATATACAAGGGGAAATTTCAGTGGGTATTTCCCGTACTATTGGAATTTGTCTTGGGAGGGAGTCTATTCTTACTTCTTGGTTTTAAGAGCCTATAAGTGGTTGAGGGGTCTGTCTGTTGGGTTTTCCCCCCCTCCTCATTTAAAGTCAAACAATTTTCTTCTCCGGATGAAATGTTATGGATCAGAATGATTAGACTGTTTAACTCTACAGAGCAGTTGGTATGCTCAGATATTTTGGTTTCAGCAGTAACAGGTGTGAAATTTCCATTTTATTATCAGATTTCAACAAAAAGTCTCTGGACAAAATGTCAAGTTCTTGATCTCAGGGGTATGTGAGCTTGGTTTGAGGTGAACCTACTTATTCCCTATTTATGCTTTGGTTCTCATTTTGAAGCAGTTTCAGTTGATCCTTTCAGTACCCTTTTTGGCTTTCTTTTGGATGAAACTGAGCTGGGAGATGTGCTCCAGAAGCAGCTTCAGATGCAAATTGTCATTCAGTCATGTAAGGCTAGAGTTAGCCTAAAGTTAAAAAAGCAACCCCCCACCCCAACACTGGAATGAATATAGTATGGATATTAAATCCTGATCCTTAACTATTTGGCTTTACAGGTCCACAGTGAGTTGTCTGTATTATGTTCTAGTTGGACATATCCCTCTTGAGACTGTGCCAAATGAACAGTGTTCACACCACTGAAAGCAATATCCTGACAATCCAGTCATATCTTATTGCAAGCAGATTCCAGATCAATGTGTACTTGCAAAAATTTAATTGCATACCTGTATTAAAATATAGTTGTATTTTTACTGTAACATAAAAGCAGTGAAAATGCATTTGGTTGGTATTTTATTATTGAAAAGGAATATGATAATATGATAGTTAATATATTTTAAAGTATCACTCACTCTAGTCATTTAAATTAGTGGTTCATAGTGATGAGTTATAATGTAACTTGTCTTATTAAAAATGGAGCATCTGAAAGTTTTAGGTTCATAAAGGGTTTATAATTAAGCCATGAAAATTAATTTAGCCATGTATAATGGATTGCTGATTAGTTTGCTAATAGTACTGTCACTGCCAAACTCTGCAGAAGGTGAATATTAGGTTAGTTCTGTCTCTTGAGGTTTCAGATAAGTTTATGAACATTCCTTATGAAACGTATTACTGTCCAAATTTTTCTTGTGAACAGAACTTTTCTTTCTTACCAAAAGTTTAAGGAATATTATTGTGTGCTGATGATTTCTCTTCTGTCTTATTTGAGTTTTGGAATAATTTCCTGGACTTTTTGCCTCATGTGGCATTGATAACCCCAAATATTAGAGCAAAAGGGAGGTAATAGAAAATCCTACTGAAATGCTGGAATGACCATACTATAATCTGAGTTTGGAGTATACCAAATACCTTCTAAAAGAAGATGAACTGATTTTCTTTAGAAAGAGTCTATTCCAGAAATGAAGATACTTATATTGCAGTGATATCTGGTGTAAAATACTGTGCTAGCAGTACTTAGTTCTGAAAATTACAGTGAATTCAGGTCCATTCTGCACAGAGGTCAGAGTGTATGCAGTGTACTGGTATTTTTCCATATGTTCCATCTATAACTAAACCTTTCAAAATGACAAAGTGATATGCTGCTTCCCCTCTTGCCTGTTATTTGGTGAATGGTCTCTCTAGTGGCATTAATGTGGTGGTGTTATAGCTGTCATCACTTAGACTGAACAGAGCTAAGGCAACCAACAATTAAAAAATTTCTGATCCATGATCCAGGCTTCTTCAGACTCAGTCTGCCATTATGATGATTTTAGGTGCATTTGAATTAATAAATTCTGCCAGAGCAGTCTCTAGAAACTTTATAAAAAATATAATTAAAACATAAGCTCTACAGACTCTAGTTATAGGCCAAGATTTTTTCTCTGCAGTTAATTTCAGCTTGTTAAAATCATACAAATTGGCTTAATCCAACCCTGGGCTGAGATGAACTCAAAGCCCATGTGGCTCCAAGTATGTTGAGAAGCAACATACTTGGAAGCAACGTACATCTAGGAAATGTATTTGCATTTTTAATACAACTGTAAATAGTTTTGCCTTATGATTTTGTCAGTTTTGTTACATACATAATTTGTGACCAGTTGGATGTCATACCTTGAGTTTCTGTAGAGGGGATTCAACCTCATCTTGTGTAATATCAAAGAATGAGGCATAAATATATATATATATACTGTATAAAGGATATCACTGGAGTGAAATGGGAGATTCTCAAACGCAGGGAATCACTCTAAATAAGAATTATACTAAGGCAGAAAAAGGAAAGTATGGGCTACCATTAGAGTTGATTGGTGGACTGACTTTAACAGCAGATTTTCAAACGATGGCACAGATGAGAGCCTGTCTAACCAAACATATGTGACTCCACCTTATTCACCTATCATGGTTAGTTTACTGACATCAATACACCACTGTTTGTGTCATAGGCAGGCCTGGTGGTAGAGTGGAGAAAGTAACTAGTGTCATTGAACTTGTTTCTGTACTTATTGTCAGTGCTGCCCTATTCATGATGTTTCTTTACCATTGGCATGGCTGTTGGAAACTGGGGGAGAAGAGATTTCTTAAGCATTAAAAGGAGAACATTTTAATGGATTAATTTGCATCAAATAAAATACACTGATTCAAAGTGAATCAAATTCAGGTTCTTTAGAAGTCTCAGTGCAAATGCATTAACTTCATAGGATTAATAAATGCAAGGAGTGAAAACCCTGAAAGTATTTTGAGCCTACTTTCTGAGGCAACACCAGTTTACTAATTTTGTATTCTTTCCTTAAGGGAAATATTTTCATTTTAGAAATTGATTTTCCCATTCTGCCTTAAAAATATTATTGCTTTAAAAATTGCTTTTCCAAAGATTTCTGCAGTCCTCAGAGAAGGTCCTTGAATTCTTTTTTGGTTCTGAAGAAATAGCCTGAGAAGCAGATATTTCCTTCAGTCTTTCTGTTAATGATTAATAGAATTAAACACAAGGACATGCAGAGATATACAGGCATGAATTCAGAGAACTAAACTTACCATGAAGTTCACTTACATATGAAAATAAATGTAGGTCTCAAATACTCTGTTTTCAAGAATGATTCTGGAGACAGCCAGAGAAAATGAATGTATTAATAATTCTGATATCAGCTGCAATAGAACTAAGCTTGTTTTTTTTTTTTTTTTTTTTTTTTTTTTTTTTTTTTTGTTTGTTTTGTTTTGTTTTGTTTTAGATTGTTAAAATGTATGTGATAAGATTGCTTACTTTGTAGTTTGGCTGAAATTCTTGAAAAAGAGCTGATAGAAAAAGATATTAATGAAAGATTTAATGTTCTTTCATCTTATTGTGAGTAAAAGACATACAGTCTTCAGATCTCAGGCTATTCAGTGACAATAAGCCAGGTGGGTTTTTAAATTATTGATACTCAAGGTAGAAACTTAATTCCCTTTATTTTCTATTTCCCCTTTATTTAGATCTCTTAAATAAATGATACAGAATACTAAGGCACACAAGTTCAGATTTGCTAAAATTCTTAAAAAGCTTCAATTAGGTATTAGCATAGATCTGCTTTTAATTTATTAATTTAGAAAGCTTTATGAGGGCTTGTTAAATAAACTTAACAGATTAGTAAAAATCTCTAGGCAACAGTTGATTAAGCTGATGTACCAAAGAAGAAAATCGTTACAGAAATGAATAAGAATTCTAAAACATGGAAATCATAATCAATACTCTGATACAGTATATATTTATTTTTAATTGATATCTGCTAATCATGTACTTTTGTGATAAGAAGGACTTAAAATGCAGTATTGTTTACCTACCAAATGAGGAATGCATATTAAACATATCAGACATACAAAATTTAATGTACATGCACACATTTTTCCATGACACATTTATGCATTGCCATAGTTGGAAGAGTGATTTTCACAATGTTTTTCTCAACATTACCAGTTTTTAAAAGAAAGCACACTATATTTGTGTGAAAGTGAACATATTTATGTTGTGGGAGAGAGACTTTCTGCATGCTCTGTGTTTGACACAGATGGTCCTTCTTTCCAATCTCACTCTTAGAAAACTCTCTTTTAAAAATTAAGGTAGATTCTTACCTAAAGTGAGGAAAATGTTGGTTAGAAAGGGATGAAGAAATGAAAATCTATGGATTGTGGAAAGCAGAAAGATTGTACAGCTCTTCTGTGTTTTGCCCTTGGATTCTTATGCCTGCTTTCTTTTATTTCTGGCATTGCTTTGCTTGCAGGTTCTGGATGTTCATAATCACTCCTTGCTTCATATTCTGTATGTCTTGTTACCTAAGAGAAATCAGTGGCCAATTGAAGTCTTCAGTGTTTTTTTTTTTTTTTTTTTTTTTTTTTTTTTTTTTTAAACTTTTATGCGGAAGTAATTGGTCATCAACAGGTTCTCCTACTCTGCAATAATTGCCCGTGATTTTCATAGACAAGCGTAAGGGTGGTGGTGGATTCTCTGTCCCTGGAGGTATTTAAGAAGAGACTGGATGTGGCACTTAGTGCCATGGCCTAGTAACTGTGGTGGTAGTGGATCAAGGGTTTGACTTGAAGATCTCAGAGGTCCTTTCCAACCCATCTGATTCTATGATTTTATTATTCTATGAATGCACCTGTAGTCAGCTCTTTTCTTTGCAGGTCTAAGCCTTTCGTCATTTAGCACAGCGGCCAAAAACTTCTAATGGCTTTCTTCCTGGCCCCAGTTTCAGTGATTCTCTTGCCACAGAAACAAACACTCAGGCACCTGCATTCGTAATCTGCACCAGAGATACCTGTCCTTACATACAATTTGTGTGGTGTTTGTGTTATAATCAGTTGTTCCTACTAAAATCCAAAACTGCTGCTTATGTCTTTGGTAAGTGAAAAATGGCTGTCTTAAGTAGACTTTCACTGAGTTTCACCTAATCCCAAAATAGGAGCAATTTCTTCTAGAGGAAGAAAACATAATGTGAAAAACATTGATGTACTAAGCCTTATACTGAAATTAAGTATGTAAGTATGTCATACTGAGAATTCAATGTTTATATCCCACAGCAAGTCAAAATGCTTTCTATTTTAAGGCCTTGGACGAAGAGCCTTGCTGAAGACTCAGAGGCTGAAAGTAGCTCCACAGTAATCCTTTCTACATATGGTCAGCAGAGGGAAAAAAATTAGTACCTTATATGATTTTTTCCGTAATGTTTCACAGGGCTGTTTTGTTTTTTTTTGTTTTTTTTTTTTTTTTTGTACAGTCACTAAATTTTTATTGCATTAAAATTATAAAATTTAAATATTACATTAAGTTTTTCTGTCTTGTCATTTGTTGTCCAATTTCTGCAGGAAAGGGACAGGGCACTGAATATCTAAAGTAATTTCAGTCAGCAGGTTGTTATAAAGATAGAAAGTAGCTGTTTTCATTGTAACCTAAATACACAGTTATGTAACATTTTAGGCTGCTAAAATGGAGATACTTCCATCCATCACTGAAAAGGTGGTGAAAAGGTATCATATAACTTTTAAATCTTTATGAATATCAGGTGTGAATTTTGGAGCAAGAATAAGACAGTGCTTAGTCCAGAAAGTGAGCTGTCATGGAGTTTGGGAAGGAGTTTGGAAGTTTGTATTGTGAAACAAGGCATTACGGAAAGTACATGCTTTATATTATTTTGCGTTCAATCACTCAGTCCTTCCTTTCTGTTATACCACTTCTATGCCAGGCTTTCAATTGGACTCCAGTATTTTCAGAACTCCACTGCAAGGTCAAAAAATCATTTGTATCTGAATTATTCCTAGGCTATCTTTTATGAGCTGGGAGATAAACAAGTTATTTCTGTGTGTGCACGCCTAACCTTTTTTCAAACCCTCTCTGGTAAGTCTACTACATTTTATTCACATGCAATTTGACAGAAAGATACTTTCAGCCCTTTTTGCATCTTTCTGCAACTTGATCCACCATGTTTCTTCTGTGTCAGATTCTCTGACTTTGTCCTTTTTATTTATGCCAGATGTTTTCATCTTTTACAGAAAAGACTGGCAAGGATTTTTGAACTCTCCATATGACCTCTGCACTTGCTATTAAATCCTTATAATATCTAATCTTTTTCCTGAGGCACTTGATTTGGGAGACATTTTAGACATGTTGACACTACCTTAAACTGTGAAAATCCTATTTTCTATGGTAAAGATTAGCTTTCATTCTGCTTTAACAATAAATGAGATGGCAATATTACTCACTAACCTAAACAACACAGTCTCTACAATTCTCCCACTAACTCACCTCTCCTCACTATGTCCGTTGTGCCTGAATAGGATTGGGTGTGTTTACCTTGGTTTCTGCTCCTTTCATGCATCACTCAGAGAAACTGCAAGTGCAAGGATTGAATGTAAGTGAAATGAATAAGCATTTATGAAGTATATTTTTCTTTGTTTCTTTCCTTCTTTTCTTCTTTCTTTCCTTCTTTACTTCCTTCTCTGAATTATTAATTTCAGAACTTACTGAATTGTTTACCATTTCTATTTTCTAATAGAGGAAATTGTTTAACATTTCTATTTTCTAACAAATGAAACAATATCTGGAGGCATGTAATGGGAATATTTACAGTAATGAATCTGTAAATACAGCATATGTATTGTATAATTAATTTGAATGTATAAGCAAGGATGGATTACTTTCATGCTTTGTTTAGAACTGTGTTTATATACAGCCATATTATTTTTATTTGCCACTGGCAATACACACATGTACAGACACTTATTAGTAAGTCAGTTCTCCAGTAAATTGTGACATTCCTCTGAGCAAGAGCAGATCATGGACTCTAGAGTGAAACACTGGTTTTGTCTGAGTTATTTTACTATGAGAAAATGCATGCTGAATGGAGAATAGAGCTCAGTGAGACAAGGCCAGTGTCGGAGATTAGCTTACAATATCTGTACTACAAAGTCAGAAAAAAAAAGAAAGAAAAAAAAAAAAGTAAGCAGTCATCTCAAATAGAATCTACTTTGAGTTTCCATCCTAAAATATTAATAGAAATTCCTGTAGCTGAAACTTTACAGTTGGTGAAAATACAATTTCATTTCTTTGACTGTCAGTGAAATTCTATCCTTTAAAATTTCTCTGGCATACAAGAAAATGTTCTGCTCATATTTTGCCTTGCTTGTATAGTGATTGCCCTTTAGAAACTTTTAAGTTGTCTTTGTACCTACTCTAATGATCCCAGTAATGTTACTACAGGCAAAAAGTATGGCAATATTCTCCTTAAATAGCACAGAAATAATGATTTAAGATTATAATGTGCCATTTCCATAGGGATCTAATTTCAGTCCAGATGGCAGATGCTGTTTAAGCTATTTCATGAATTAAACAGAAGAGGCTGGTTTCAGTTGTTACAAACAGGATGTCTCTCGGCACAAAAAGAAAGTCAAATGTGGTTGTATTTTTCTTAATGACTGCTCTCGAGTGTTTATTAGGCAATTCTTGAGATTTCTAAGAGGAAATGTGTTGGATATTTTTCCTGCTCTCTGAAAGATAATACAACTTCTCTATCCATAGAAAGAAAAGAGTTTATATATGCCCTATTGTGATTTAACCTGGAATAGGGCCACCACCAGGGCTACTATAGGAGATCATGCTAAATAGCAAGCCTTTGTTTCCTAAGAGTTAATACCCACCCTACCAGGCAGGAATAACATTGTTTTATTATTAAATCCTTTGGAGTGAATTAAATAAATCAATGCTAAATGATCTGTGTTTGCAGATAGGATTTATTTTAGAACAATTGGATTGCAAAGGAAAACAGGATTGTAGCTGTTTTGGTTGTTATTATCTTTAGTAACATGGCAATATAAAGGCATAAAGGAACACAGGTATTTAGCCATTTTGGTTGTAATATAGCCAGCCAAGAAAACGTGTGAGGGGAAAGAGAGAAAGAGAGAGAAAAGAATAAAAGTTAAAGTTAAAAAGAGAGAAGGAAAGAGAGAGAAAAAGTGTTTACAATCACCACTTCAGAGGTCTTCGACGAACTTGGCTGTTGGCGTCGTTGGCCTGTTGGGTAGTGGTGGGGGTGAGACGCCTATGAAACATGAAGTTGGTGGGTTTATATGCCCTTAGAAACCCTTCTGGTGCCTCCCAGTGGGTGTGTGTGGGGCTGTTTTTGCAGATGCTGGAAGCATTGGTTCTTGCAAAGGGGAGGGAGTGTCACCTGCTAAGGGGCCTTCTCCAGGGTAGTGATGGGTGTGTGCATATGGGGCCCCTTTTGACACAGCCTGGCTTACAGGGGACAAGCATCACATGCCTAGACAGTGCCACAGGCCTCCTTTAGATAAATATCACACATCTAAAGAAGCACCATACACCCAAGACTTTGCTCCTAGCACTTCATAAATCTAACAGTTTGTGGGCTATGGCCTCTTCCCCTCAGCCTCATCTTCAGTCTCCTGGCAGTGGCTTCTTTGGGCAGCTTATTACAGTAGCAATGTTTTAAGGCAATTAAAAAATTCCAGTTCCTCACATCTGAGCCTAAAAGAGAGGCTCATTAGATCTGTTTTTAACCAGGCTGATGCCCAGCCTCTGATGAAATGCATAGAAAGTCTCCCTTTTTCTTACAGCTTTCTTCTAAAAATTGATTTGACTATGCAGAGTTAACAAAAGTTGTCTAACTCCTTCCTTAAACCTCACCTTCCCCTTGTGAACACTCCTGGCTTCTATAGGACTTTTTATTTACCAAACAGGAAATAGTATAGGTATAAGAGAGTTCATTGAAAGTTATGTATGCAGCAAAGTCTGCAGCCTCTCTGAGTTAATGGGTAATTTGACAGAACAGTTATGAGAATAACCAATTTTCTGAGCTTATATAGCCTTTTGTTATTCTTTCAAATGTCTGGAAGCAGGAACTCTCTGATCTACAGGATCAATACTGCTAATAATTATAAACATATTTTAACCATTAGCAAAAAACTGTCTCTAGTAAAGAGCCCTGAAACAACAATAACTAAAGGCAATCAGATAAATGAGAAATGGTCACAACAGCTAAAATATACTAGTTTTTCAGAACCAAAAGTATATTACAAAGGTCATCAGAATTGAGTGCACTAGAATCCATTATTTTTCTCTTAACATTCTTTTTTTTTTTTCCCAAATAAAATAACATCTAATAATAATTGTTCAATTTAGTGCTAGATTATTGCCTTTCTCAATTCTTGGTCAAAGAGTGGTTGACATAAAGAAGGGAATGAAAGAATTTTAATCAGCATAAAACTCCTGTTGAACTCACCTGCACAACACAAGTGCTTTCATTAGCTCCATAGTCAATTTTTGTTTAAAGTAGAGGAAATTGAGCCATAATATTGACTTTCCTCAGCTATCAAAATATAATTTATGTTGTTTAAATGTCCTTTTCTTGCCGTGTTAAAATGTTTGTAAAGGAAGATTAGTGACTTTGTGAAAGTTTGTGGTTCTTTTTTTAAAAATGGGACTTTCAACTCTTAAATATTTTTAAATTATAACTCTGGTTAGAAAAAGCCTGTAGTCTTTAGTTAGTCAAATATCTTGTAGAAAGACATCAGGCCACTGAAGAAAGGTGTGTTCTGTCTTTAACAACCAATTGCTGATGGTTGCCACGACACAATGGTTGCTATGACACGCTCATTTAATAGCTGGTTTCTTTTTAGTCTTAGAAGCTGAAAGGAGAGCTAGAGAAAGACCACAGAACTAGCTGCACTTCCTAATAAAGTTCAGGTTTTAAAATGTATCCTCTTTCATCTGTGCCCTTGAGGATGGGAGCTCTTGGATTTTGAGATCTAAACTCAGATTACGCCCTCTAAAAATATTCCTAAGGATGAGTGGTGGCTGGTGTTTCCGACCTGAGTTTCTATTTAGGCTTTCCAAAGTGTTGTATTGTCTATTCAGGCTTACTGTGTTTGTAATGAGATATGCATGCTGTTACTGTGCCCTTGCTACCTTAACCGTTTTATGAGTTACTCATTTGTGTGCCTGCAAGTTTTCACCTCAGAAAAAAGTAATCCAACGCCTTACAGTGAGTCACAGATTTTCTATTTATTTTCCTTCTCCTGCTACAGTCCAAGACAATTGACCATCAGATTAGATTTTTAATACAGTTGCAAAATAAAAACCAAAACAACCCTGCAGTGCTTTCTAAATTTATCACCCCTGTCTCAAAGGAACATATCTCAAATTTTCTTAAGGAAAGATACTCTCAGAGGACTCTTCTCTGCTACTCTTGATGAAAAACTTCCAGCTTTTAAGTATGCTTGGAAATCTAGGTTTGTCATCCTGACTATCTATATTGTAATCTTTGGCTATCTCTAAATTCCTTCTTTATCTTCTTTATAAACTACTTTTTCATTAATATTTCTTAGTATGCAAGCCAATAAATGTGCTTGGCTTGTTAACTAGTTTTATATTGATTTTGTGTGTGGTATTAGGAACTTATCTTCTCATCTTTTTTATACTATTTTTTTTTCTCTCAGAAGTTCCCTCACTTCATGTACTTTCACTTTCAGAAGGCAGCAAAAGAGCCTTCAGAAATGGGCTTATAGGTTTTCTTTTAGGATTTTAAAATACCTGCAGGTAGATGTCCTTTTGGGAGAACAGAATTAATTGTGAAACACCATCTATAAGCAAGCTGTGATAATCTTACAGCTTTCACTGTCCATGAAGTGCTTTCACTTCCTTTGCAGGAAGCAAAGTTTTTGCCATAAGAATCTTGAAAGGAGGATCTTTTTCTATCCATTAGTAACAAAAGATAGAGATTCAAAATCTAGAAAATATTTTCAGGAAATTGAAAGTTTATTAGCATTACTTAGTCATAGTAAATAACATAATAAAAAGGGGATGACCAAGCTTCATTTCTAGCAACTACAGACTCTAATTTCTCAAACTAAAAAGATACCATGGTCTTTTCTATTAAGGACATAATTCTTTTTTAATTAGCCAAATTGGGACAGGTTTATTTCCATTAAACTCATTCATCCTAGGATTATAGATTCAGCTAGATATAAGGAAGAAATTTTTTACAATGAGGGTGGTGAAATATGGGAACAGGTTGCTCAGAGAGATGGTAGATACCCTGTCCCTGGAAACACTCAGTCAGGTTGGATGGGGCTTTAAGCAATCTGATCTAAATGAAGATGTCCCTGCTTACTGCAGGCAATTGGATTAGATAGCCTTGAGAGGCCCCTTCCAACCCAAATCTTTCTGTGATTCTACACTACAAGGGAATGGGATAAAGAATCAGAAGAGTTATTTCTATATGTATAGAGGTAGAGCTGGACTACATTTTGTTTTATACTTTACATTTTTTCTGCTTTCTGCCATGCTGTTTTCCAAACTAAAGGCCCCCTTTGATGTTTCACAACATGTTGGTATGATGGTTAGTAGAAGAAAAAATGGAACAGGAGATTTGCATATGGCATTAAACTACCAGCATGTCACTCTGACCTGTGTAATGGGAAGTCAATAGCCCAGAAAATCATTTAGCATATTCCATAAAAAGGTTGATGGTAGAAAAGACAGTACTGCTGTGCAAAGAAATAAAGCAAAAAACTGTTTTCAACTACTTCTGATTTTGCTTCTGGGATATAACAGCTGGGGTCGTGAGTGCAACAGCTGCTCAAAAAATTAACAGGGAGATACCAGGAGGGACTTTCACAATTAATTGATCTGACTGTTTCTCTGAAGCAGATTTTGGTATTTCTCCTAATAATTCTAGCATTCAACCCAGAATCTTCTCATTTGACTCTAGCATGTCTTCTGAAAGCATGACTTACCTTGGTTTTTATGACTAAATACAGTTAAACAAATTGTAACTGAACGTCATATTGTGCAAGTAGCTTCCCACGATTTAGGTGACTCAGTGAATTGTACAGTTAGTGGAGTAAATGAGGAAATGGACAAGGGGGTGAGTAGGAAAGATCCCAAACTTGAGACTTTTTTTTGAGGAAGAAAGAAGAAGTGATTGGATAGAGAACAGCTCAAATTTTTGAGACCTACCTAGCAGATTAGTGGACTATGCATTTTCCTACCACTTTACTTCTGGTTTAAAAATGTTATACTGGATGGACTTTTGAAAAAGCTCTGTTCCCTAAAAGCATCTCTTTACTGAGAATCAACACTGATTTCAAACCTATTATAGAATCATAGAATCATAGAATCCTAAAATTGATTGGGTTGGAAGAGACCTCCGAGATCATCAAGTCCAACCCCTGATCCAACCACACTGTGATTACCAGATCACTCAGTGCCACATCCAGCCTCGTCTTAAAAACCTCCAAGGACAGTGAATCCACCACCTCTCTGGGCAGGCCATTCCAATGCCTGATCACTCTCTCTGTAAAGAACTTCTTTCTAATATCCAACCTAAACCTCCCCTGGCAGAGCTTAAGCCCGTGTTCTGTTGTCCTACTGCTGATTGCCTGGGAGAAGAGACCGACCCCCACCTGGTTACAACCTCCTTTTAGGTAGCTGTAGAGAGTGATGAGGTCACCCCTGAGCCTCCTCTTCTCCAGGCTAAACAACTGCAGCTCCCTCAGCCTCTCCTCATTTACTGAAGTATTATCTCAAGAAAAGAACAGACATCTTACTTTCTCTTACTGATGTATGTTGCTGAATTCCCCAAAATGGCCTTTTCTTACTGTAATCCTTAAGCAATTGGAGAAGTACATCATCCACTTTATCCATAAATTACCAGAGAGACACAGGTGGTTTCATATTTCTCAGTGATGTGAAATCACTTATTAAACTAAACTGTCAGGAGATGTCTGCTGTTCAGCTCGTACATACTCCCTAGTCACGTGCCTTGTTTTACCCTTGACATCCATTAGTGTTACCTTTATTGAAGGAGCAGCTGCAATTTTTTCTGCAAATGAGGCTGCTTTTTGTAAGACTGTACAAGCATATGGCTAAAGATGGTGCATATAACCGATGGTTTCCAGGCCCTGCATAGAAAAGGAATAGGTTTTTATTCTTTAAAAAGTCTTCTACTACAGAGATTGTACGGCTTCCCCTAAGCAATCTGTTCTAGCATTTTTTTTGCTATTCTTACCACCACAAAGATTATCCTGGTAATTAAATAATCCTGAAAATTTTGCTCTTTGTTGCTAATCTAGAGCAGATAAGGAGAACGTTTCACTCTCTTAGTTAGAGAAGTTGTCTCCATGCATCTTTTACGTACCTGGACATATCACACTGTCATTAGCTTTTTCTGAATGAGAAAAGTTATTCTACCATTTATTTCCTAATGATTTAAGTCTCCTAAATTTCTACAGTTTAAATCTCCTGATCTGATAATTGTCTCCTTGAACTCTTCTGGCCTCTGCCTAGTCATTTACATCTTTCTAGGCTGCAGTGGTAACAATTAAACAGAATTTACTTGCTGGAGCCTGAAGAGTGGAAAGGTTATTTTTCATAAAATACTGACAGAATACTTGTTTGTGCATTCCAACATGAAGTCATAACTCAGACCTTGTTCCGCAGAATACTTAACTGTGTGTTGCTTTTTCCTAAATTTCTTCTGTTTTTTACAATTTCTCTTAACTACAGCCCTTGACTTTTCCAGGTGCATTCTTTTTGATGTCATCTTCTAAACATAAACTTTGTTTCCTCCAACTACTTACTAAGAAAATACTTGACTTTTTCTAAAACCAGAAAAGACAGGTGTGTTTGAGTCTTTCCTATTTGAGAGTGCTCTGTTGATAACTATTACTTTGCATGTGTCTCCTAGGAATTCCATTTATGCCCTGCTGCCCTATATCATACAAACCCATGTCAAAGGCCCCCTTAAAGTCAGTGTATATGGTATCTACACTATAGCCTTGGACAGCTGTCTTTTTATAGGAAATCATCTAAGCAGTTTCCTATTCTCTCCTTCCTTTCAGCCCCTTGAAGTGAGATATATAATACAAACAAATAAAATTTAAAGTATTTTGGTGCTTCATAATAATTTCCCCTATTTAATTGGGCGTTGTCTGGTCCTTTCATACACTATAACATCTGTTTACCTGCTAATATTGGCTTATTCTTGTTTTGTATAGAGAAAAATACTGTAGAAATAAATGAAAAGAAATAACTTTGAAAAATCCTGTTTTGTTTGTTTTTTTGTTTTGTGTGTTTTTAGTTAAAAACATTCCCTTATAAAAGAACAAATATCAGAAAATATGAACTATGCTGAGCTGCATGGTTAATTCTGCTTCAGTTACTTCTGTTGATAAGCCTGATAAGGCACTGCAGTTGATTAACATATTTTCTTGGAAAAAAGCAGGCACTTCAGCAGAAAAAAAATTATAAAGTGTGCTCTCATCATTTGAAGTAGTTTATAGAAGAAGATAAATTTTTTTGGTACTGTAAAAATTACATATTAAAAATAAATTTTATTGGAAAAAAATCATATTTCCAACACTCTCAGGGACTATAATTTCCTTCCATGAGCATGGACATAATTTCTGTGGCAGTGAACTGGTGTATCACTTCTTGAGGTTTTAAAATCCTCTGAACAGAAAGAGCATGCTTCTTTTCAGTAGCTGTATATTTTTATCCTGAATTTTTTCATCAGTCATGACAATTTCTGCTTTTCTAATTTTCCTGTCTTCAGCTCTGAAATGAAGAACATTGCACAGGACTTTAAAACAGTCTGGTTACCTTAATTTTCATATGTCATATGTATGACATATTTCTTCTTCCTTCTCTCTGATCATACCAGTCCAGTGCCTAGCACTCTATATGGAATTCATTCTGCTCCAAGATACACTGAATGAGCTTGAACCAGTAATATCAAATCAGTAACTACATTTTACTTCCCCAAATGAGGACAAAGACTGTGGGCTGGGTGCACAGTATTTCCTGAGGAGATAAACTAAAAATCAAATAAATATTAGTGGGAGATATAAGAATGAGCAAAATTATATTTGTTAGTATTTGTTCTTGCTTCCATTTAGAAAACTTCTCCAGATTTCTCTCTGTCCTTTCTGCATGCCAACAATACCTCTTAAAATAGTAGAAAACTGATTTTGACAAGAAATTGAGTTTATGCTGATCCAGAGTGTGACTTGCTCTTTTTCTCTAGAGCCAAAACAGAAAACAATTGTTAGGCCTTTCAGTGGAAGACCTTTAAGCCTGAGAATCTAGGAGTAAAAGGTATTATTTAGTTCTGAAAATATGTGAGATATCTTGCCCTAGTTTATTAATGGACACTAAAGTCCATGAAAATTTCAGGTTTGGACATTTTGAAAATGACTGCCCTTTCTGTGTAAAGTTATGATCTAGTTCATAGACATTTGTTGCTATAAATGCTCTTCTTTTAGCAACTGTAGAAAGAACATCCCCTGCATCCTCTGAAGCCAGTGACCCGTATATCATCATTCCTATGGTTTTGTTCAAAGTGCTGGAAACAAATCCTAAGCTTTTTGCTTCTAATGTTCTTTCTGCTGTTTGTCAGTTCATTTAGATGTTGTATACTGTGAAAAAATTTGATTATACATATCTGGTATGGCCATTTAGTTCAGCTTGTGTTTAAATGAATTCAGAATATTGTGATCTGTCACAACAAGTGTCAAGAGATGATGAAGGCTTAAAGTAGCTTCTACTAGCAATAACACTAATAATGCCATATATGAAAGAGGAAAGTAAGAAAAAAGTATTTTTACCATTTTCCTTCACATCTGTTGAGAACAGTTATTTTTGAAGGGAATGTAACACATACCTTTATGTGAAGAGTGTTAACCTTATGACTGCAAATGCATTACTTGAAATAGGAATGAACTCCACCCTTGACAGGGATAATTGGAACAGGAGAGAAAACAAATGCCTTTAGTAGATGACATAGCAAATGTGTCTGGTATTTCTTTATCAAAGCCTGAGTCTAGAGAATTAAACTTCAGAGGGTTTGTGTTATTAGGCAGAGAGGACAATGCAGAATCAGCTTTCAGTAAACCTTGGAAGAGAGTAGTTTAATGAGAGTTAAACCCTCAACAAAATAAAAAGGATACTTCTTTTCCATAAGCTGAATCATGGTACTTAAATTAGGTCCTTTCCTGCAAATATATTCTTTTTAAGCATAGAACAGCATTTCAGATCAGAAGCTCAAAGACATATGGGAATGGGATCGAAGTCTTGGCATGAATATGCAGTTAGAGTATTTTGTAATATATAAACTACACAATCATCAAACTCTATAACCATTAAGAAAAATTAAAAATTGCTAAGAATCTCGTAGCTCAGTTCTCTTCTTCCTGTAACTCCTAACAGCTGACAGGATCAGCTCTTACTTAAGAAGTTCAGTTGATCTGGCTTGTATTCTTGAACATGACAGCTACAACTCAGCCAGTGTTTTCCTATTATTTCAGTTTGTAATTGGAAGATGATTGGGCATTTAAGTTCTGGTCTGTCTTCTCTAGTCCTGCTTTTATGAGTTTTCTTTTTCAAGACTGAATCTGAAGCCAGTGAATTGATAAAAAAATTCTACTTCACGTGTCCCGTTCTAAACAACTTTGTTACTGTGGTTACTGAAATCAAAGTTAGAGAATATTTAAGTTTCGGCCATCATCTCTCACAATAGTGTCATCAATATCACAAGGGAATACTGAAGGAATAAAACAGAAACCATGGCTGCAGCAACTGCATATGTTTTGGAAAGAAAGCATTTGAAAATGCAAGGATTTTCATCTTTTACCAGAAACAATGTAATAGTATTGGAAAATTGAACAAAACTATATCACAAAATTGGACTTAAAAAGGTAAATAACTGTATTGTTTACATAAGAAAGACTTCCAGTCCACTTCCCTGGACTATAAGAGGCTGATATTCTGCCTGCATTATGAAATGATTTCTGAGTCAGTCAGACAACATTATAATACCTTACTGAAAAAGTCTTACAACCATTCCTGCTTTATTTATATTAATATTTCAGTATATTAATTTGAAGGACAAATGTTTACCCTCTACCCTAGTGTATACATGGTACGTGCTTGTTAATCTTTCCACAGGATGTATGCATAATATGAAAATAAATTAATTGCATAATGAAACAATGAACAAAGTACCTTAATTTATTTGAAATTACCATTTTGATTTTAAAAATAGGCTAATGAGGGTTTAAATCTTCATCAAATACACAGAATGTTCTGCAATTTAATTGTTACTGAAAAAAATTCACATAAGCAGGCAAATAAGAAAATTTTAAAATCCCATCTAAATGAGAGATGTTTAGCAACAGAAAGGAGTAAGCATAGAAACCCAGCAATAATTTAGAAAATGAGAATGTAGTATCATTCCACAGGCAAGAATACTTATTTTGTTTTGGGATTCATATGAAATCTGGAGATAATATAGGATATGAAGAAGACAAGAAAAAATTGGTTTTGTTTTAAATTTTGTATATGTGTATATCTACCTCAATGTGTACAACAGGGAAGGTAAAAATTTAGATTTCTCACCACAGACCTCAAAGCAGCATTAAGCCAG
This sequence comes from Pyrocephalus nanus, assembly GCA_038380795.1. NCBI lineage: Eukaryota > Metazoa > Chordata > Aves > Passeriformes > Tyrannidae > Pyrocephalus > Pyrocephalus nanus. The sequence goes on along the minus strand of CM076265.1, from coordinate 39,489,694 downwards.
AAGATTCTATGGGTTCAGTAAGATGCTTCCAAACTGAGTTTCTGGAGAAGCCTCAACTTTCCTTGTCCAGGCAGATGCCCCACTTGCATCTTGATTCTGAGCTGGGGTGAGACACAGGTGTCATCCACTCCTGCCCTCGTTTCTATCTAAGGAAATCCAAGGCCAGGGCCTATAGGAGATTTACTGCTGACCTCAGCTGGGTCTCTGATTTTGATGTCTGAAGGACATGGTCTTACATGTGCTTCATGGACTATATTTTTGCTATCATCCACTGATAAAATTAGCTGTAATTTTACTTATAGGCACAGCAGTTATGCAGCACAGCATGCATACATAACATTTTCCTGTCTTGAAGCTCTTATAAAATATTGCTCTGTAGGATGTATGGAAGAGAGTTGTGGCAGTGGGATGAGACGGGGCTCTAGCATCATCTCAGAGCCCTGGAGCTACACTTTAGAAACTCCTGGCATTTCGAGGTCTGTGCCATTGTGGGTGAAGCATTTGGTTTAAAATATATTAATGTGATATTTAAAACCATATGCTGTTTTTTTTTTATTATTTACCTGCTGTTTTTTGAACTTTCTAAAATGCTTATTTTCAAGTTCTTCTCTCCAACTACAAAACATATGTATTTTTCTGTCACTTGAGCCTCCCACATTATCACAAATCTCTAGTGATTAAGACTCTCAGGACAAGTGCCAGGTCTATGAAACTCACAATAAGACAGTAAGAATTAGCAACAGCAGAAAACCTGTGTTCAGAAGGTCAGGTGTGCAGTTTGCACTGTATGACAAGTGGCTAGGAATATGTACCACTCTACAAATAATATACATATTCTGTTACATTTTAATCATAGTGTTTTTTGCTGTTGACTCTCTCATTCACTTGAATATTCAAGATACACATGTATAAGTTTCAGGCTTTGTAATGATACAATAACTTGAAAATTTTCCCCTGAACTCTAACTTTAATTGGATGTTGTCAGTCTTATAACACAGATCAAGTGTGCTTGAGTCTGTGCTCCTTGCTTATTTGTGAAGGAAGCAAATGCAAACTTGAGAATAGGTATTGCCCTGTCTAGTAATTTTAGAACTCATAAGGTTCAGTGACTGGATCACAGGTGTCAGAATCTATGTCAGTGCCTGGCAAGGTTATGGAGCAGATCATCCTGAGTGCAATCACACAGCACCTACAGGATGGACAAGGGATCAGAGCCAGCCAGCACGGGTTTAGGAGGGGCAGGTCCTGCCTGAACAACCTGATCTCCTTTTATGATCAGGTGACTTGCCTGGTGGATGAGGGGAAGGCTGTAGATGTGGTCTGTCTGGACTTTAGCAAAGCCTTTGATACAGTCTCCCATATTATACTCCTGGAAAAGCTGGCAGCCCATGTCTTGGACAGGGGCACTCTGTGCTGGGTTAAGAACTGGCTGGAGGGCCGGGCCCAGAGAGTGCTGGTGAACGGGGCTGCATCCAGCTGGCAGCCAGTCACCAGTAGTGTCCCCCAGAGATCAGTGCTGGGCTCAGTCCTGTTTAACATCTTTATCGATGATTTAGATGAGAGGATTGAGTCCATCATTAGCAAATTTGCAGACGACACCAAGTTGGGAGGGAGTGTCGACCTGCTGGAAGGCAGGAGGGCTCTGCAGAGGGACCTGGATAGGCTGGAGAGTTGGGCTGATTCCAGTGGAATGAAGTTCAACAAGGCCAAGTGCTGGTCCTGCACTTTGGCCACGACAACCCGTGCAGCTGTACAGACTGGGCAAAGAGTGGCTGGAGAGCAGCCAGGTGGAAAGGGATCTGGGGGTGCTGATTGACAGGAAGCTGAACATGAGCCAGCAGTGTGCCCAGGTGGCCAAGAAGGCCAATGTCATCCTGGCCTGCATCAAGAACAGTGTGGCCAGCAGGAGCAGGGAAGTGATCCTTCCCCTGTACTCGGCGCTGGTGAGGCCACACCTGGAGTATTGTGTTCAGTTCTGGGCCCCTCAGTTCAGGAAGGACATTGAGGTGCTGGAGCAGGTCCAGAGAAGAGCAACCAGGCTGGTGAAGGGACTTGAGCACAAGTCCTATGAGGAGAGGCTGAGGGAGCTGGGGTTGTTTAGTGTGGAGAAGAGGAGGCTCAGGGGTGGCCTCATCAGTCTCTACAGCTACCTAAAAGGAGGTTGTAGCCAGGTGGGGGTCGGTCTCTTCTCCCAGGCAATCAGCAATAGTACAAGAGGGCACGGGCTTAAGCTCTGTCAGAGGAGGTTTAGGTTGGATATTAGAAAGAAGTTCTTTACAGAGAGAGTGATCAGGCATTGAAATGGCCTGCCCAGAGAGGTGGTGGATTCACCGTCCCTGGAGGTTTTTAAGACGAGGCTGGATGTGGCACTGAGTGCCATGATCTGGTAATCACAGCGTGGTTGGATCAGGGGTTGGACTTGATGATCTCGGAGGTCTCTTCCAACCCAGTTAATTCTATGATTCTATGATTCTATTTTCTGTTTAAAAGGAGACATGTATTTCTTCCCTCTATATCTTGTACATTTCCAGTTCTCTTTTTTGCTCACTATCTCTATATACACCAAGATCATGCTATTGCAGCTTTTGTCGTGATCTCAAGATGCCAAATTGTCTTTCAGACCTCTGTTAAGGTACACCAAACCAAACGATGTAGTGGCATATTGCATTGCTAAACTAGGTTTAAAAAGTAATCAGGATGCAAACAAGAATGAATGCATAATGATTTCATTCTAGAGCTGAGTAGAAATTTGACTGCTGTACAGTGAAGCAAATAATTTCCAATGAATAATTGATTTCAATGTCACCTTTTCTGTCTATGAATTATCCACTAGCCTATTACTGATTTCACTGGTTAATTTTGTCCAATCTGTGGATTTTTAAATGACTAGTACTTTCTTGAGCACTGTAAGTGAACATAGTATCTGTATGCATGTTTCTCTTATCTGATGACCCAGGTAACAGTTCTGTGAAAGTTAAAAATTTTGCAAATAAAAAGTGCAAAATGTAAGTTTAGCAGGTATTTCTGGATTTTAGTTTTGAAGCCAAGAAAATTTGAATGGAAAAAGTACTGATAATACTACAGCACGCAACTGCTCTTGAGAAACTGTTCACAAGAGGGTTACAAACAGAAATTAAAAGGAATTTTGCATTTGTGTACATTTGACTGAAAGTGTCTTTCTAGTTTATGCTATATGCTAATTCATAACTCAAGCCATCAAACCATTCCCCAGTGGTTTTCTATTGAAGACTGGGACAACAGATGTGTCATATGAGAAGAGAATATTATAATCATTACTTAATATATAAAATATTTTCATCAAGGCTCCATAAGTATTTCATCAATAGCCCCATAAGTATTGACCTCTTTGCTGTATTGCATTGCCAAAATCAGACAGCTTTTCAGTGCTAATCAAGAATACTCACAGGGTATCATGACCCTTAATTAACATGGCAGCTGGTGCAGAGTGCTGCTGGTGCCCTATTTCCCTTCACAAAGATGCTAAGCCAAATCTGTAAGTCAGTGCAGATTTCTAATGCTACTCTTCCTTTGCCTTCCTTCTTGTGTGTATGGAGCAAGGTGTTGACACCTTTTTTCCCCAGTAAAGTACTTGAAAACATGGGATCTGAGCAACTGCCTCCTTCATCACTGACCTGATTTTATATAGAACAGATCTTGCTTTTGAACCACTGTAACTTCACTCATTTCAGGGAGTAATTCAGTTTCAAATGAGTAGAAGAGTCCTTTATATCTTCCAGAAAATTGAGGAAGAGCTATTGTTGCGGTTCTTTGGGGGTTCCTTGGGGGTCCTCCTGTCCTGCCGGCTGCTCGGTGAAGGTTTCCAGGGCTGAGGACACCCCTACCCCCGCCGCCCGTCCCTCGTGGCAGGGACGGGCGGCGTAGGCCCTTAGGCCAGGAGACAGAGACCACACAGCACGCAGGGAGTCCAGCAGCGGAGAGCAGACAAAGAGAGCTTTATTCAAATCTCCCGCAGCTTATAAAGGCTGCGGGGGAAGGACTGGATTGGCCATTCAACTAGCCAATCCAAAGAGACAATATAATAACTATGGCAACACAGAAACCAATGAGAGGCAAGTTAGTTCACAACCCCGACAATTCACCCTTTCTTATTTCTAATAAAGACAACATTTGTAATTTTAATGGGATTTAACAATGAAGACTTTCCAGTTGAAACGTGGGGTAAAGGTTGATATAAAAATGAGAAAGCGAGTATGATGATTTTTATTGAACTTGGGAAAGCAGATAATTTTAAAATTTATGTTCCTATTATAAAAAGATAAATCTCCAAATTAAATTTTACCTGAGTCTGTTTGGGTAAGAGGGATAAAGGAATATGCCGGAATCTGCTCCCCTAGCTTCTCCGAACTGAAGCTAGGTTTGACGGATGTCCCACAAACTCCCCTCTGAGTTTGTGACACCCGGAAAACGCTAAGATTCCGGGCGTTTGCCCGACACAGAAGTAGCTCCTGTGCTGCTGCTGACCCCTCCTTCATAGAAGCAGGACAACGAATGCCTATTCCAGGCCCATTTGACAAACGCTGAAGGGACAGGGAAGGGAGCGTCCACCCTACACAGACATAGCATCTGTGCTGATGCTGCCTGCTTCTTCATAGAAGAAACATAACAGCGGTGCCTAACACAGGCCGATTTGCGGACGCTGAAAGGACAGGGAAAAGGGTGTCCACCCGACACAGACATAGCGCCTGTGCTGATGCTGCCTGCTTCTTCATAGAAACATAACAGCGATGCCTAAAACAGGCCGATTTGTGAACACCAAAAGGACAGGGAAAGGAGAACTCTAGCTTTTACTTTTACTGGATCTCTACTCTTCAACTTTACTTTTGAGTATATTGAATGTGTGTAGATTTCTAAATTAATAATAAGGAACAAGTATGTGAATTTGTTATTAACAAGGGAAAATTAAATCGTAATATTTACCATTGAAGTTTGATTAACTAAAAATTATAACATTGCTATAGGTTGGAGGTAATACATCCATTTCCCGTTATCAGAGCAAATAGGTATTATTAAGGAAAATATGTGCTTAAAACTGCAAGGTTATCTGTCTTTGATGCCTTTTTTTTTTTTTTTTTTTTTTTTTTTTTTTTTTTTTGAAAGGGGCGTTGGGTTGGGGGGGGTGGGGAGATGCCGCAGGGTTATCAATGTCGTGCTGCTCCTGGAGTACTTGGGAGAGACAAACAAAAGTGAAACAACGTGGTAATTAGCATATGAACAGTATGGGAGAAAAAACCGGTTTTGCTACTCCGAAGACAAACTGTAACAAAGAAAAAAAGTTGAGGGAAAAGGTTTGGGGGCTGGGCGGACGGGTCGGCCGCATGGCTGGAGGTGGGAGGTCCCTCGGTGCTCGCTCTCGGTGTATGGAGCCAGAGGCGCGTGGTCCGGGCTGCTGCGGTGGGATGGCGGTGGGGCCGGGGCGGGCAGGCTGGGCGGCGGCGTGGCCTGTCAGGGCGGCTGCAGAGGCGGGGCCGAGGCCGATGGGGGCGAGCAGGCGGGCGGCGTGGGGCAGACACACTCCGGCAGCGGCGGCTGGCTTGCCTTTAAAAAACGCTCCTTCCTTTCTCAGGTTTTGCTCTGCTTTTTCTGTTCGGCGGCGGCGGGGACTTTGAAAATGTTGTTTCTCCATGTTGAACACACGTTTTACTTGCAGTTCGCGCTGCTACCGCAAGCTCACACCACGCTGCGCTCTCAGCATCGCCATGGCGTGTCACAGCCACTGCCGCTGTGCCGATGCTAAACTGCCTGCGTGCAGTTCCCTCGCCCCTCTGCCCCCCGGAGTCCGCACTTTTGCACAGTCCAATTTTTGGGCACTCGGGCAGAAAAGGCACTGCTTTTTTAAAATGTCTGTTCTCCCCGGCAACACAGAGACAGGATTAGTTGCTGGGGGAGGGGGAGCGGGCCCTTATTGCTTCCACCGTTTATATTTTAAAGTATAAATGGAAAGTCTTTACCGATTTCGTGGGCGGAGTTCGTTCACGTTGGGTGCCATCTGTTGCTGTTCTTTGGGGGTTCCTTGGGGGTCCTCCTGTCCTGCCGGCTGCTCGGTGAAGGTTTCCAGGGCTGAGGACACCCCTACCCCCGCCGCCCGTCCCTCGTGGCAAGGACGGGCGGCGTAGGCCCTTATGCCAGGAGACAGAGACCACACAGCACGCAGGGAGTCCAGCAGCGGAGAGCAGACAAAGAGAGCTTTATTCAAATCTCCCGCAGTTTATAAAGGCTGCGGGGGAAGGATTGGATTGGCCATTCAACTAGCCAATCCAAAGAGACAATATAATAACTATGGCAACACAGAAACCAATGAGAGGCAAGTTAGTTCACAACCCCAACAAGCTATGATATTGTATTCAAAGTAAATTTTGTGGGTGAAGAAACATTTGCTAAGGAATGTTCTGGATTTGGAACTGAGATATATTATTACTCCTTTTTAAAATTCATCATACTGAATTTATAAGACACTCAGAATAATTGAGATCTTTGGGCCATGCAACATAAAGCCAGCTGCCAGATTTCTAGATGCACGTGTTAAATACAAATAATTCATGGGGCTTCTAAAACCAGTTAGTTAGGTGCCATGGTAGTTTGAATTTTCTCTGTACTGCTTTACAGGCAGTATTTTTGTTATATTGAGTTCTTAGTTGATAACAAATGTTGATTGGCACACAGCATCTCTCTCTTTTCTCAGTGTTAATGGCTTTAAAAAAAATGAAAAATGGTCTTGTATTGGCTAACACCTACTCTTTCTAATTCTAAAGCAAGCAAGGACAAGATGCATTAGCATTTTAATAGAACCTTGCATCCTAAGGTTCTGGTTTATCAGATATTAAGAATGCATTAGCAATTCACAAATAGTGATGGACAGGATTCGTTAGCATTCTAATGCTACCTGAAAATACATGGTTATTGTTATATCTAGAATCACACAGTAAAAGGATATTTTAAACTTGAGCTTCTCATTGTAGTAAGCTTTCCCTGTAACCTTGTTGAATAAAAAACATTTTCAAAGATTATTACCGATTTCAAGCATCTTAAACTAGAGATATTATCTTAAGACTCTTTGAAAGGGGGCAATTTTCAGAGATGCTCATGTTTAGATTATGTGTCCTATCTAATCTAGTGATTAGATCTCTGTATGTAATCTAGATACAAAGTGTTTGATATCCTGTAACCATAGTGAACACAGACAAAATCACTGCCAGTTTTTGTTTACACAGGAGATCAATTTAACCTCACTGTCAACTTACACAGCCAGGACTTGTTTTATAATGGTTTCCAGCTCACTGAGAACAATTCCCAGCCTACAGTCATATACTGTGGTGTGGATCAGGCTATACAGAGTGAGTCAAGATAGGTGAATTTGAGTTAAATTATATTTGGGGTTCAAAGCTCATTGAAAGCACAGTATTTTTGCTAGATTTGACCTTTTTTAAGCTGGTTTTATTTAGTATTTTAGTTTGTCTAATTGATTGAGGGAATCTGAATATGCATACATAAAAATATACAGTGTGTTTCCATGAAGCTGGCTGGCCTGAAAATTCTGAGTTTCCCAGCACTGTAATGGATGACAGTTCTACAGGATTCATCTTAGTGCTTGAAGTGAAATTAATAACTATCTTACATAGAAACAGACAGATTTATCACTGTGCCTAAGGTATTTGCTCTTCTTTATAATTTTTCTTTTCTATATGCTTTTGATTCATAGTGCATATAAAGCTAGAAGATGACAGACTATCCCTTGCACAGATACATGCTACTCTGAAATAATTTTAATAGGTTGGTGTTATGGTAACAGGGAAAAATGACAATTTAAAGTATAAGCCCTAGCGTAATTGTTGGTAAAAATAGAAATTTGGATGTGAAAGCCTACCAAGAGAGCTGCAAGGAACACTTCTGAAGCTAAAGTTGATTGAAGGTATTTTCCTATTAATAGTATACCTATTATTTTTTGTAAGTATAATAACATAGCTTGGACACTGTTTATGAAGGTTAGCAATTTCACTTGGCACCACTCTCATAATATTGGCTCAGCAAAATCCCAGTCTTCAAGTGCAGTAAAGCAATTAAACAAGATACGACCAATGAGCCAGACAGCTTAGATCACAAATTAGCCAGTTCTGGATAGCTTATAATAAGTCTCCATTTTCCAGTCACTATATTAATATTTTCATGTAAAGGCTTAACCTCATCTTCATATTGAATTCCCTCACCTTATACCTACCCCTCCAAGTAAATGCTCCTGGTGGTTTCTGAAGGTGTAATTTATTATGCTGTACTTCACGTCTTTAGGGTTGAGATGATACTTAATCTCTTTTATCTGGGTGGTAGTTTCGGGTAGGCAACAGTCTACAAACTTCCACCACTCAAATTGTGCTGACCTGTTATGAGGGTCAATGGTTTTCATGCGATAACAATGTGGCCATATCTTGAGCAGATTCCACCTCCCTAAGTAGCTCCTTCCAGCATTTACTGACCCATACAGTAGTCATTAGAGAGAGGTGATCTAGATCCAAGAGTATTATTGTTGCATTGTGAAGGAACTATGACAACACTTTACAGGATCTGTGGATTTTTAGGATCTGTTTTCACAGCTCTCGAAGCTAATCTGTTCCATCTGTTGTAGCTGAGCTACCCCTAATTTGAGTGGCATAGCATACCTGTAATTGAAGGGTGTTTTGTCATGCCCTCCTTGATTTTGCTATGAGGCAACTCAAGTAGCTATATTAGTAATTTTTCCTCAATAAACTAAGCAATTTAGAGTGGTGAGTGAGGTGAATCTGCACATTATAGGACATAAGAGGATGGGTCATCTCCGGATTACAAGAGGCATCTCTGGATCTTAACCAGCATAAAGTGCTTCTACCAGAGCCCTGTCATCTGACATGTCTGATGCTATGTCTATACAGCCTAGGCTAGCACAGAAAAATAAGAGGAAGGATACAGTTAAGCAATCTCTATTATTTATATATGCAGCTCAGATAAAAAAATCATTATGTTGTCTCAAGGTATTATTTAATGGTGTATCTGTATATCAGAAATCACTGTTCTCTATAGAGAAGGGCACTTTGTTTAGTCCTCTATGGCTAACTCTAACCATATCATATGTCAGTGAAATTACTACCCTTTGGCTTTGATACAACAGAGCTATTGATACTGCACCTATATTTGAGAATCTCTTGAGATCACTGGGTCTTTTCCTAATAAGTTCCTAACAATAAATTAATGTGAAAGTAGTAGGAAAGCAAGACTCAGTGAAAGAATGTTATATTATATATAATATATAGTATTATTTAAAACATAATTAACATTTTTTTAAAATTTAATACTGCTATGTTGAAATACACAGAATTTATAGTCTGAATGGGAAGACAGTCATTCCACTCACCATTAGAAAAACTTAATAAAAGACTTCTCTTTCCTCAGGAAGCACTAATAATCATATTTCGCTCTTACTTGGAATGTTTCATCCACAGATCTCAAAGCACTGTACAAAGAATTGTAAAAATAATTTTAAAAAATTGATTGAAAATAGGTTGCTGTTTTATGTGATTTAAATTTTCCTTTTTTCAGTTGAAACTTTTGACATTTTTCCCATAACAAAAGCTAGCTGGAGATACACAACCCTGAATATTGGGCAAGTCCATGGTTAAGACACTTGCTTCAGATGTAGTTCAGGATTTGTTCAACTTCCTTCAGCCTTGGAGGAACAGAGATCTGTGCATTTGCAGTAAGCTCTTCTCAAATAATTCACTGTTAAATGTAGTGAAACTCCTAGCTTCCAACTAATTAATATGAGCAGTTTCAGTCTTGTCATTTTGTTTGTGCTTTGTAAATAGACCTTGGATCTCATTAATTTGTTTGTTATCAATTATTGATTGGATGTATCATAAGAACAAATCTCAGTCTGTGTGAACAGTGTTTATTGGCTGCATCTGCTGTTTAGTATTACTGCTCTCACTGACGTGTGGCATTGGTCACTCTAGCTCTACAGCTTTGTTTTTCTCTCTCGACTGGTTTTGTGGTCAAAACATGAGGCCAGTTGCTGCCTTAGGGAAGAAAATGTAGTGATTGTGGTGCTGTGGTATTAGAATCAAGGAACTCTTGAAGATTAGGAATTGATAGATAATCTTTCAATTCAAAGCTGCATTGAGACTGTCCAGATCACTAGCAGAAAAGATGTACTGCCACTGAACGTAGAATGGGCTGCTGTTCATGTTTTCATTTGCTCCTTTTCACACAGATGGACACTAAATGGTTGGCTGAAACAAAATAAAACAAGCTTGCAAACAGAGCATGAAATCACTATAGAGTGAGGAAGTGAGGAGAAGGGACAAATAGAGTAAAGAAAGCTGGAAAAAGGAACAGAAGAGGAACACTACAAAGAAGATGGAAGAAGAATTAGCAGTTTCACTTCTCAACACTCTCCTGTGCAATTGCTTTATTTTCTTTCCTCTGTTATCCTGTACACTTGTGACAACACTTTTAAATTGCTCAAGTACACAGGTTTTATCTGTTCAGGACTTCCAGAATGACTCTTTTAACACTTGAGCAAGCAGCTTTTATGCTTCCATTGCATATATGGGGCATCATCATAAGTGATATCCTGTCTTTAATATCTCTTATAAATAAGCTAGGGAATAAAATGGAAGAGGAATTGATTGAGTTTGGTTGAACAAACATAACCAATGTTATCCAGATTACTTTTCATTTTAATTTGAAGCCATTTTTGTTCTTCATGTATGCCAAGACTGACTGCACTAAGCCTCTTCATCCTTAAAACAAGTAAACTGTTAGTAACACTTCTCTACCCTAGGTAATCTGTGCCAGAGTCTCAGGCCTTAAGTCTAGTAAGGTAATTTATTTGAGTGGCACAGTGGTTGAGTCAGCTGTGTGACTCTGGAAAAGGACCCCCAGAAAGGAACCCCCTAGGCAATTATGCCCTTACAATCTAAGTTTCCTGCCCTTCATGCGACAGTTTGATGCCATAATAGTATTAGTGTCTGGGGTCTTCTTGTTCTCCATTGGTTTTCTTTGTTGTCTCTAAGTGAGCTGTTTCTTCTCTTATTCCTAAGGCTGCAGCTTTTGTTGACAAGGGCAGTGGCCTTTTTTGGTTCCTTATCTTCCAGGATCAATTGGCTCCGGAGCCTTCTTTTACTCAAGTAAATAAAAAGCTCAGGGTATTTAGGTGAAAGTTCACAACTTGCATTCTGAAGCACCATCTACCTTTTAGTGCTATGGAAGTTACACTAAACAATTAATCTGATTTATTTCCTTAAACAAGCCAAACTAGATAAAATCTAATCTCTCTGTTTCATGGCATTGGAAAACTGCATTAAGTATTTCAGTCTGAAAGTTATGCAGACAGGTTTCTGGAAACACGTTGTTGATTAGGCCTATTTTGGCAGATTTATTGTCAACGTTGTTGCACTGCTACAGGGACATCCAGACCAGCTTAAGTGCTATTGAACTTGTCAATGCTAACCATTTTCCTCTCACTAATAAAAATAATGCACTTACAGAAATAGGGCTGGCAGAGTATCTGAGAAATAAAGTTGATAAACTCTGAAAACTTCCATCTTTAAAGAGGAGTTAATTTTGCATCTGATCTTTCACTGTTTTATACTTGCCTGGAGATGGCAAACAATGTCAAGATTTCTGTGGCTGAAGGAAGAATGATTATTTGCTCATGCAGTCATAGTTCTTTCTACACGTGGTGTTTAATTACTTCTTCAAAGAGGTTATAAGAAACTGGTAACTCTGTCACAACTTCATTGATGTTGCCACTGTACTGTCTTTGGTCCCTTGCCTTTTGTTTAGGTAAGCTTGTATCAGTGGGAGTGCATAAGCTAGCTCAGACAACCTAGTTATTGATCATATACGATTTGCTATGAAAATATATTTTTCTTGTTCCCATTGTGTTTTCTGACATTACATACTTTCTGTCTTTAAAAGGACACAATTCTTAGGTTAAAGATTATATTCCAGCTGATTGACTATAGTGCTAAGCATTAAATGACTAATATAAAGGTGAGGTTGTTCATGTAAGCAAAAAAGAGTTGACTGTAGCTTTGATGGAAGCCTGCCTTCCAGTACCACCTCCATGTGACATTTCTGGCTCAATTTTCTCTGCTACTCTGAGTCATCAGTGACAATCCTTTTCTTTAAGTGCTTTGCTATGCAAAAGACGTCTTGACTAAGGAAATAAACAGAATGTCAGAGAAAAAAAATCATGTGTTGTCCTGAGAAACACTTGTACAATGCCTGTCACTTGGAAGTATACTTCCTAAAGTCTTCAAAATCCTCAGCTTCCATAAAGTAAAGTAACTATTAGTTTAAGGATCATTGCCTTCATTGCTAGAGGTGGCCCTGTGTTCTAGATAGAAAGTGTCCTCCCAAACCTCAGTAGATAGTACTTTGGTAAGCACAGCAATTCTGCTAAACAAGCCCTTTGTAGTTTAGGAATCTTCAGTCATGCTAAAATGAGGTTGGGCTGGCTGTGTTCTGGGGCCTTATTCATTTTGAGGGGAAAAAAGTAAATTTAAAGAATGAGAATTTTAAATATAAATTTTTTCATCACTAGCAGATGAAGCTAAATCTCTATTTTTCAGCAAAAGGGCTAATATCCTAGAAAAGTGAGGAGGCTATCATAAAGATATATGGTATTATAATTATTTTAAGTATTTGAATGCACTTTAGCAGCAGGACTGTGGTATCTGGCAGCATTTAGAAAAACCTTAAACTGATGTAAAGTGACATGCTTATAGCTGATTTTTCATATTGAACAGAAAATTCTATTTTTGAAAAATGACTGTCATGGTTTTAACTCCAGTTGGCAATTAAATACAACACAGCTGCTTGCTCACTTCCTCCCTAGTGGGATGGGAGAGAGAATCCGAAAGGTGAAAGTGAGAGAATTTGAGGATTGAGATAAAGACAACTTAATAGGTAAAGCAAAACCCATACAAGCAAGCAAAACAAAACAATGAATTAATTCACCACTTCCCCTGGGTATGCAGGTGTTCAGTCATCCTCAGTAAAGCAGGGTTCCATCACAAGTAGTGGTTACTTGGGAAGACAAAGTCCAGAATTCTGAACACTACCTCTTCCTCCTTCTTCACCCAGCTTTATATGCTGAGCACAACTCCATGTGGTTATGGAATATCCCACTGGTCAACTGAGATCAGCTGGTTTGTCTGTGCCCCCTCCAACTTCTTGAATACCCCCAGTCTGCCGACTAGTGAGGTGGTGTGAGAAGGCAAAAAGGGCTTGACTCTGTGTAAGCACTGCTCAGCACTAACTAAACAAGTCTGTATCATCAACACTTTTTTCAGCACAGATCCAAGATGTAGCCCTATACCAGCTACTATGAGTAAAATTAATTCTTTTCCCAGCACAAACCAGCCCACTGACTCAATGGAATATACTACATGTTCCCATGTTCCTTGATTCAGAGTGTGAAGGCACACAGAGCAGGTGTCTTGTTCTAATGAATTCAGAAAATCTTACAATTTTTATGAAAAATATGCATTGTGGTACATTGTATTACTTGCTGGGTTTTTCTCTTTAGATGTTCATTGCCTATTATTCCTGTTTCATTTATTTGTTTTGAGTTACTATTCCACAGTTTCTTTTTCATTCTCTTCTTTTGTAGGGATTGCACTAAACCTTTGTGCATTTAGTTATTCTTGACTAATACTCCATCTGCCTGTTTCCCATCAAGAAGTCAGCTGTCACACTTTATGCTTTATTTGTCTATAGTTATTATTATGATGGTTAGACCTGTGTTAATTTTGTAGCAGTCTTCACTGCAAATAATCGTGTCCATTTAAAGGAGTAAGGTTCTGAATGTAGTACCATTCAAATAAATATGTAGCCAACATTACATTTCCATCCAACACGTGCATAATATTAAAAAGATAGAATTTGTTTACTATATCTTAATGGGTCTCCTGAGTACGTAATAGAAGTGTTCAATAATTTAAAGAATGAACATCTGGGAACCATCCAAAGCTTGGTCTCTTTTGAGCTATAAAAGGAATGAAGTTCTTGAAAAGGTGCTTGAAAGTAGCCTGAAGTGCTCAAACATCAATGACTTTTTCAATGGGAATAAGGTAATTAGCTCTTCTAAGTTCTATTTGTAACAACTTTCCTTTTCGTGTATTGATGAGACAATTGGTTCATCTATAGTGAGGTCCCAACCGAGTGATCATGCTCTTATTTGGATATACTCCAAGTAGTGACTTAATGGTCTTCTCATGAAATAGAGCCTAATGTCCAAGAAACCTATGAAAACAGCTCATCTTTCAGCATTTATCTTTGTTTTGTCCAAAGCGAGACAAGAAATTCAAAAGAATTATTAAATCAGGTAGAATTTGATGCAACATAAAGGGTGAGATCTAGTTCATCCTGTGATTTGACTAACACATTGCTACCTAGGTCCATTCCTCATTAACACAGGGTTTGAAAAATAATTAGTTTCTGCCACTAATTTATATATGCTTATGGTATTACAGCATGTCAAAATAAGGAAAAAATAGTGTATTCTGGTTTATATTTCTTGACACTTATGGGGTGTTTGCCAATAAAAATATGAATCTAAGGTGTAAATTCATAAGTGCCTTTGAGAGTTCTGCCAGATTTTGGGTTTGCCCTATTCAATTTCCTTCCTTTCGCCCCCACCCTCCTTTGCTGCTATAACCTTTGAAACAAGAATGGGAACTGGCAGACTGACTATCTACAGAAGAGAAAAAAATTAAGCTGATCACCTGCAGTACTGTCAAATGTAGAGATAACAAACTGGAGGAGAAAAAAACGGGAAGAAAAACCCATTTGTTTTTCCTGTGATCTTTTCTAATAGTACTTCTTCTGGGTTATATATCACACTTTAAAAGATTCGCCATTTTATCCATTATAAATGGCAAGTTATATAATACATTCTTAAAATAGAATGGATATAATAAGGTTCTGAATTTTTTTGATGCATTGCCAAAAAGAATCTGCAGTGCCTCATAAGATATTCACTTTAGAAAGAGTGTTGATAAATATTCAGCGTATTGTACTGTCCTGCCATATATTTTAAATATCTGCAAACCTTATTTAAATAATCGGGTACCTGTGCAATTAACAATAGCTGCTACATTATGCATGATTCTTGCCTACTAGTAGTGAGGATCAACTGAAAGTTTCCATAAGTGATTTGCAATTTGTTGCTAAGTTTTCTCTAATTGATTGATGCTACTTGAGTTAGTCCTCAAAAGGAAAAAAGCTGGAAAAAAAAACAAACCCTTCCCCAAGGGAAGCAACCTTTCCTTCACAAGTAGAATGAGAGTGGGCTAGAGAGTGAGCAGACATCATCTTGTATTCTCCATCTTATGTAATGATAAAAAGCTTTTCCTGTGTGCCCAGCAGGCAGTGACGTTCTGCTATTCCAGCCAGTTCTGTTTGCAGCACTGGAACTTGCTCTGCATGCCATAAAATGGCCAGTATGAGGTTGACTGCAAATATGAAGGTGACTGTACTTATCCTGATGCCCAAAAAGGCAGTTAAAAGAAAACTGCTAAAGGCAGAATTTTATGTCTTATAGACAGCAAGGTATTTATTTATTTATTTAATGGCTGGGCAGCCTGCCAGCTAGTGCTGGGAAAACAGGCTCCGAGGTGCTTGAATAGAACAAGCAATTTATACAGTTTTTGACAATGATTACAACATATTCATATACATATTCATATTATTGCATCCTTACATTACAATATTCATAGCAGGTGGAGTCGGGGCGGAGATGGAGGTGTGATCTCTATTTTGAGGAATATTTTGGTGGGAGTTCCTGTTTGCCTTCATCCTGGGGTCTGTTTTTTACTCTTCACATAACCTCCGTGACCTTCTGTTCTATCCATTGTTCTCGTGTTCTGTTCACTGAGGCTTCAAGAAAGCCTTGGCTTTAGGCCTATTTTACCTATTTAAATGTCTACCTTGGCTCCTTTGGCTAAGATTTATTACCTCTGGGCTCTTTGTGTGATGTACCTGTGGCTTAGGTCTACAAAATTTGTACAGAACAAAATCTCCTTAGAGCAAGGCAGAGAAAAGGAGGGGCGGGGGGAAGAAGAGTGGGCTCCTGCAGCAAGATGCTTCTATTAACCCTTCTAAAGCCTTGTCTTCTTTCATCCCATCATCATGATGGGAGCAGCTTAATCTGGACAACACAATCTGAGAAACATTTGACACATTTCACACCACATCTACAGTGTGGTCCACTGAAGTGTTAAGACCTAGCCTGTGAAAAATGGCAGGCAGAGCTGGAAGTTTAACTTGACATCAAGAACACCTTCATCAGTTGTATAAATATGGAGACAGGACATTTATGGATAGCAGGTGGGAATGTAGCTCATGGCTGGGTTTATACCTGGTAACCTAGGGGATCTGTGAAGCTTCCTTGTACCTTACTCTGTCAGACTGTGTTCTGTGTACCTCTATGAAACACCGCTAAATCCAGCTGTAGTCTGAGCAAAGTCCTAACGTAACTTTGGGAAGTAAGAGGTAACAACTTCTCCATGTTAAGCCAGGTTCAAGAATACATTCTGCCAACTCTGAAGATGTGCCTAGTGCTGGCCTGGGCTGTGGCACCCACCACCTGCATATCTTCTTAACTTAAGCAACTGGTGGCACACATGGGAACACGTGTTCATAAATCCTCTTTGGAAATCCCTAAATGTCATCTGCATAAGACTTAGTGTTTTTGCTGTCATATTTATTCCTGACACTTCCAGAAACAGCAGGGCCCTTCCAGGCATGTTCCAACAGCAAGGGCAGTTGGGGTTTCCTTTGTGGGTCTGCTTGCAGAACTAAGCTGTTCCCCAGGTGTGATAGCATGCTGTCAGACACGTAAAGGAGGAGAAGGGGATGGACAACACAGTGAGGGAGGAGGAACCTTGGAACTAATGTGTGTCAAAGTTTTATCTGAACAGGGCTTTTTCAAAATAGACATTGCACAAGGCTCTTCCACCTTGGGAAACTGGCTTATTATTGATAGTTTCTGAAGCAGTATTTCCGTCAGCAATTGAACATCAACTCTCTGGGGTCCACCCTTGGGGAAAAAGATTTTTTATCTGTCTCTAAGGAGCTTATTATTATTCAACACATATGATAATGTTAAATTTGGCATGCTGGTGCAATATGATCTTTCCCTAACAGTTATAGCTAACAGAATTTCTACTGAATCACTCTTGTCTGGAGTCAGATTTTAATTATGTGGACAAATTCTTTTGCATGGCTACTTTTTCCTTTGATTTCAACTCTGTGTTGATATAGCATTTGCAAGCATGGAATCAATACATCTATTAACTTTAAATGCTTAGCATAATAAAGCAATCTCTGCACAGAAAATAAGCGCTGGTATGTGAGTACAGAATTCCTCAAACCTGAAATCCTCATAGCATGAAAGAAAGGTTGCAGCTACATGTAAGCAACCAAGAATGACAATCTTGTTTCTTGGGAACAAGGCTCAGTCTGGGATCAGTAAGTGGCAAGTTACTAACATAGCCATTTGGCAGTAAGGTTGACTGCTGAAGAAGCCTGGGACAATTTCTGTGTTATTACAGAAATGCTACCAGTATATTGCTTTCATCCACACACAAACCTACAACATCTGTTTATTTATTTTACATATTTTATAGTGTAATATAGCATTAATGCATATGGTGGTGAAATAGTCAGTTGTTCTACCCTTTTTGTTTGTTTTGTTGGACATTCAGTGTATTTTGCAATGTGTTCTGTAGATTAACAGAAGTAGTGTATTTTCTTCTGTGTTTTCTTGGTTGGCTAAATTTGTGTTGCTTTCTCCCCCCTCCCCCGCCTTCAGTACTGTTTCTGTGTTCTGTGCTTTTACATATTAGATTTTAAACCCCTTACAAAATGATTGAAAGAGCAGAGTCTGGTTTGGCAGGGTAGCCAAGTTGTGTTGTTCAGCTGTGAGACAGCACAGTAGCCCTCAAGCTGAAGTTGTTCTTGTGGGGTACGTGTTGAGAGAGGGAATTGGTATAATATTGTTGCCTAGGACACTGATGCTAGGGAAAAGAGGGGCATTTTCATACATCAGAGCTGCAGAACAGATACAGTGTTCTGGGTAGCACTCACTACTGCTGGGAACAACAGAGAAACTGAGAACTTAGAGCTGCTCCATCTGGAAGATCTTGGACAGTGGTGGGACAAACCCTGCTCTATCTATTTCTTGAAACCTTATTGTTCTGAAATTCCAAGACACTGACTGGCACAAAACATTGAGATAACTGACATACCTGAATTTGTTTCTGTCAAAATTTAATGAGACAAAGATAAGCAAGAGATAGATGTGGCTTGCAGAGTGGACACATAGGGATGAAACTGAGGGGTGAACAACACATGACACATCCTTGTACGCAGGATCATGAAAAGCAAGGTTTACCTATAGAGAGACCACCTTTGTAGTCCAGTAGAAGGGCCCCAAGCAAAAGCCATAGGATGATATCACTTACATAATGGTGCTACATAGCAAGAATCTTTTTCACTCTCAGATAAAAATACAGTAGTTTTGGTTTCAATATATACGATCTTCTTTTTGGATGTTGGCTGTAAGTATCAAAAAACAAGAAAAAAATATTTATTTCAATGTAAAAAAAATTATCTCAGGGAAAGGGTTGAGAGATTGTTAATAATTATATATATGTATATGCACATATAAATATAATTTGAAGCACTACTTATATAGTCAAATGGTCTCCAGGAAAAAAAGACAGGCAAGTGGCTTCTGACCCTGCAGGACACTTCTGCATGTAAAACTGCAGCACAGGCACAGCAAGTAGACATGAACCATGTGATCAGAACAAGGACAATAGTTCTTTTCAGTGTTCCTGATGCCAGGAATACATCTGGCAGCTGCCGCTCACCTGCAGATCAAATAGAGTACATGCTGTACATCTGGAACAGAATGAACTTATGAAATGGACTGACTGATGATGACTGCCCTCACAAAACGTTCTTTGTGTTCAGTAAGCGCTGAAGGTCTATTCTGAGTACATTGCTTGTCAGTTTGCCATGCAAATATAGAGTGGTCAGATTCACAGCATGAGCAACATGAAGTGTGTGCACCTTTTTGCATATACATCTTCCTAGAACTGAGACACTGAAGTCCAACTCCTTCTGTTACTTTCTGCAACAGTCTAATAAAATTGCCCCAGGCTGCAACTCTGATTTTCCTTATGTGAATTATTTTAGCAATTTTAATTTCCTTAAAAGTTATGCAGTTCAGTGAAGCAAACATACTTTCACACTCGGGAAAGTAAATAGGATGCAATAGGTTACAAAGCTTAGCAAGGTAGTTTGTTTGGGACTAAGATTCTTCACATGTCTTACAGTTCTCATAATTTCTGTGTGACATTACCTGAAATGTACAAAGTACTGTGTTAGTGAAAAGGGTCAGTTACCTTATTTAACATATTTACTTCCTATCCAGCATTCCTTTTACAAAATAGGCAAAGAGGATTTGTTTAATAGAATGGAGAATTAATTGTATAATATATAATTTAAATGGAAGATACTGAAAGTCTTTACTATGAAATGATCAATAGAAGACAATTTTAAAAGCAAATTGTATAAGAGGGAGGCTCTTTGGCTGACAGAGCATCCAAATAATATCTGATAGTTTCTTTCTAAAGCAAAACCACAAAAACAACTAGCAACCTCCAAAATCAGCCGAAAATATTTAATCATATTGAAATATTCTGGTTTATTTTTCAGAAAATCATTTATGGATTAGACGATAAATGATTATAAAGCCAGGCAGTGCTTCATACTGCATCCCTGCTGCTGAGTAGTGATGTTGCTTAGCAACAGTTGAACAGGAAGAATCCTCCTGGACTGGCTTGTGTGGAGTGTCAGTGCAGGTTACATTATGTGTCCAGAGAAGATACATACATACAAGCCCTATTTTAGGTTTTTCCTTAAAACATAATTTACTTTTTAAATAGGTATTTCGATTTCTTTATTTAGCTACTTGTCAGTGCTAGACACTTCTGTATTTTTATGGAGACATATATGAAACAAATATATGATCCCTGAAGTCTTTAACTGGATAAAACTCCTACCAAAATTATGGTTACATAAGGATTATAGGGTATAGCTTCCATTATCTGTGAAATACTTTGGAAGTTTTAGTGCCAGTCTCTAAATTGATTACTTGAACAGATCTACCACTCTACTCCAGACTCATTCAATGTAATCCAAATTAAAGGGAAAACTGGGCTGATTGTCAGACAGAGGTCTGTTGTACATGTCTAGCCATAAACAAAGAATATTCTAAACCAGAACTCTCAAATTTCTTCCTTAAGCCCTCTCTATTTCCTTCTTCCTCACTCACTATTGATAATAACACTTTATTTGTCATGCAGATGCGTTATTTGAGAGTGTTTCCTTTCTTGGTCCCTTTGCTCACCTGAGGTGTAATCCTTTTACCTCTGAGATATTTCAACAGAGATATTTAAACTTTTATCCTGTCCATCCTAAAATTCTTGTCCAAAATATTTATGTTCTGATTATTGCAGTGTCTCTTCTGAGGTTTGACAAATATGATTTAGTTCTCTCCCATCTACTCAGAAAGTTATTGCACAGATCACTCATTCACAACCATTCTCTGATTGTCACAGCCATTCTCTGACTGTGCCTCTCTCACAGCAAACATAAGATACTTCTGTCCCCACTGACTCTTAGCTGACATTCATTCTTGCATTGTTGATTTCCAACTCCACTTGACTGTAACTTAATGAATTCCTCTACGATGTATTTTAGTTTAGGGCAGAATACTGCTAGCTGTGAAGTTTCTAAATTTGTCAGACTGGTTCATTCATATTAAGGCCACTCAAAAAACGACTAGCCCTATGGCTGCTCTCTGTGTTTGTTTTCTTCAAAGCTGACACTGAGGAACAAAACAAAACGGTTGTGCTACATGGTGTGGGTGGCAATATAGGGATCCCTGATCTCATTTCTCTGTTACTCTCAATTCAGAAACTTACGTCAACTGCTTCTGTTTTGATTATTTCTGACCTGATGACTAAGAGATTGAAGCATCTCATAATTGAGGGGGAGGTTGATAGCAAGTTGAATATTAGTCAGCAGTGCCCTGGAAGCCAGGAGGGCCAACTGTGTGCTGGGGGGCATCAGGCAAAGCATTGCCAGCTGGTCAAGTGAGTAGATTGTCCTGTTCTGCTCTACACTGGTGAATTCAGCTTGAATATTGTGTGCAATTTTGGGCTCCATAACATAAAAAAGATACTAAGCTCTTGGAGACCATACAAAGGGGAAATGAAGATGGTGAAGGCCTTGAGGGGAAGCCATATGAGGAGTGACTGAGATCACTTGGTCTGTTCAGCCTGGAGAAGAGGAGATTGAGGGGAGACCTCATTGTAGTCTACAAGTTCCTCATGAGAGGAAGAGGAGTGGCAGGCACTGATCTCTGCTCTCTTGTGCTCAGTGACAGGACCCAAGGGAATGACCTGAAATTGTGTCAGGGGAGGTTTAGGTTAGACATTAGGAAAAGGTTTTTCACCCAGAGGGTGGTCAGGCACTGGAACAGGCTCCCTAAAGAAGTGGTCACAGCACCAATCCTGAAAGAGTGAAGAACTGTTTGAATGATACACTCAGGCACATGGTGTGACTCTTGGGGATGGTCCTGTGCAGAGCCAGAAGTTGAAACTGATGATCCCTGTGGGTCCCTTTCAGCTTGGCATATTCTATAACTCTCTGAGAGGGCTGGGATTGTTTAGTCTTGAAACTCAGAGGGGATCTTATAAATTTATATAAATACTTGATGGGGGAAAGTAAAGTAAACAGAGTCTCCTCAGTAGTATCCAGTTAAAGGATAGGAGGTAAAGGGGAAAAAATTAGAACATATTCCCTTCAAACAGAAGAAACAACATTTGTAGGGGTAATTAACACTGGAACAGGTTGTCCAGAGAGGCTCTGGAGCTAACGTTCTTGGAAAGGAACTTGCTCTAGATGACATGCTTTGATCTTGGAATTGGACTAGATGACCTCCAGAGGTCCCTTCCAACCTGAGTGATTCTGTGTCTTTCTGCATTTCTGTAATGATTACAAGAAGTGAAAAGCAAAACCAAAAACCCCAAAAAGCACTAAATGTGGTTTGTTTTTTCTTTTTTTTCTTTTTTTTCCATGCCAAGAGTGTAGTTTGCTAATAAACTTTGTGAGCCTTTTTTTTTGGACCCTTTTGGCTTTTGCCATTCTTTGTTGACCATGGGCACCTAAGATTTTTCTTTCTTACTATGACATATTCTACATGAAAAATCCTACCCAAGCCTTGCAAAAGCTTCACAAAAGATGAAAGCAAAAAACCAAAACTTAAGAGAGATAAAGATGTTAAAATAAATAATGTTTAATATTGATTAATTGGTATTGAGGTAGGTATTGATTACATCAGCTAATGACATTTGCATCTAATGGACAAACATGGCACAGTTGGTTGCCCATGTAGATAGTTCTATATTGTGCCATTTAGCACAATATGAGCCTTTCAGAATTTGTCTTTTTCATTCCCTTCTAGGTACACTTTTGAGTTCTGCCAGTTTCAAAGAATAATTGTAGCAGTCTGAGACAATAGGACAAATCCATGAAATGGATAAAACTTCCATTTTTCATGGAACTATGACACATCAGATGTTATATCTGTCTGCTGGCTTGTAAAACAAGCAAACAAAAAACCCCTCAAGAAAACCTCAAACCCTGAAATTAAAAGCAATCCTACAAATACCCTCGGTCACAGGCTTTGCCTGTGTATGTAAAGATAGCTGGACTTATAAGCATTAGCAGAATGAATCTTTAGTTTATAAATCTAACTTGCCACTCAGAGGCTTTATGGCTTCAAATTCACATAGTATTATCATGTCTTATCATTCTTGAATATACAATAAGGTAGAAAAAGGCTCCAACTGGCACTTACTCAACAGATGTCCACGGTGTCTTACGCTCGAAGGAAGAATTAATGAAAGCCCTCATTGGTGGCAAACCTTTACTCCAGTTGAAGCCAGTGGGCACTTTGCCATTCATTTCAGTGGAACATCTGGGTAAATACTATGCCCTTCTAAAACTCTAATGCTGATCTATAAAAAGAATCAGAATTCTTAAATTTCTATTACCATATGCTATCGTATTCAAAAATGAGGCAATTTTAATAATAAACAGTAGTCAGAATGTCAGTGAGCATTGTAGATTCAGTTTCAAGTAATAGTTCTGCTAGAGAAATATCACCTCCAAGGCCTCCTGTGAAAATGTACTATATAATTAAAAGTTTTTAAAAATATAAAATATCCAGATAAAAACCAAGTTGCTGAAGCTGGAATCAAAGTAGAATGCAGAACTGTAGTGGTCAGCAATATGATGAGGCAAAACACTGATTGTAATTAAAAATATTTTATATTTCACATTCATGTTAATAATGTTTCCATTGTCTGACCTTCAGGAATGCTTGCATGATCACATAAGGAAAAAATTATTTGCTACCTCATTATGGTTAGCTCTTGTTTTGGCCTTGAGAAATGCATACAGTGTTCTGGGACCTTTTCCATACCTATGCTGAATAGGGTGTGTAAATCATACAGTGTGGCTCTTATACATTTCTTTTGCTTTCAACAGGTCTTACTGGGTACTTGGATACATTTTTAAAAATTGGACACAAACTGAAATGAAAAAAACCCATACTTGTATCCTTAGCAAGCCTGACAATTCAATTCTGATAATGCAATGGAGATTTATCAACATTTACTCATCAAATAGATTTTGGCTACAATCCGTTAGATACTTTTAAAGAAGAAATGATAATGACCTGAGTCTGAAATTAGGTAATGGGAGCAGCTTTCGTTTAAACAATTGTGCTTGGCAGGGGGAATTTGACTATTATCTGATAGTATACAATCTGTGGATAAAAAAACAATTTCCAGGTTATTAAAATGTAAAAAGGTCATACTTCAATATCTGAATAGCTATTAGAAGATTTTTGAGAGGATGCTGTATATCAGTGCTGTTGACAACAAGAGACAGAACTGTTTAAAAAAGGAAAGCTCTTTGCCCTCCTAAAACCAGAGCTCCTGCCTTCTTTAATCTTGCCTTATATCCACTGAGAAGTGTTTTACTCCTGTATTTCTTTCTTAGGAATGAAATTACTGATGCACTGTTTTTTTTTTTTTTTTTTTTTTTTTTAGTCCATAATTGTTTCATTAAGTTCAGAAATTAATTTTTCAGCTTCTTAATTATTTCTTATAAAGTAAAGCCTATAGCAGCAAAGGCAAATTTTCGAATTAATAATAGCTATCTGAATTTATTTACCCAAGTAACTTCCTTTAAATCATACCGATATTTCTAAAGAAGGCAGTTTAATTTCTTGGAGAATAAAATGAAATGAAAATATTAAACAGAATACGAACTGTTTTAATAGAAGTCATCAGAAATGTCCTTGAATGTCAAGGACAGATTGCTATATTCTATATCTATTACAATTAATGCATTCATTTCCTTAGACTGAATATTGTGAGGCATTAGATAAGAATGTTTTGTGATAATGAAGTGTAGGGAAGATGTACATTTATTCTAGCTTTTGTTTTAGGATTTAATAAAATGTTGCTTTTATATTTTGGCTGTACCTGATCCAGAATGTGAAAATGCACCCTCCCTGCCATGTTCAGGTCAGTAAACCAATGTAGAAGGTTAGAGAGGAAACCTGGATGTCACAGTTGGCTTAATGTTTTTCTTTCAAGAAAAGTCATGGAATGGCTGCCCTTTTCTGCTTAGGGGATTGATCAGCAGGAGGCCATGGTGAGAACTGTGTTCCCCTTCACACAGACAACCTACAAGATTCTACAGTGACAGGTCATTTTTGGGCACTCAGCCTGTGCATTCAAATCACACTGGCTCCAAGCCCTTTGTCAAGTGATTTTCTAATGGTAACATTGAGGCTGTGCTTAGCTGACATGTTCAATGCCCTAGTAAGCTGTGATCAATGGCACTATTGCTTTTTTGGATATCTGTTCCATGAGCCTTTTTTGTGCAAAAGGATGGGGATCTTGACACTTTTTCTAATTTTCAATGGCTAATGACAAAAGCCAATTTTTAGGGATTATGTGAGAAACCTCAGAGTGATACTGACAAATCCCACTGCCAAATCTCAACAAGTAGTTCTCCTACCACTGGCAACTTGTCTTTGAAGTGACAGAATTCTCCTAGAAAACTTACTGAATGACTGCCCTTAAGGTATGGACTACAAAATTCCCCATAAGAAGAAATATCGAACTATGGAGTAATAGCTATGGTCCCCCTGAGATACTAAACCCCAACAAAAGGCTGAATAAATAAGAGATCAACTATGACAAGGGACAATGAGGCATTAAAACTGCATAACAGAAGAGAGGAGTTGTTACCTTGTTAGTTTTGGGTATCTACAGGAAGGCTGTGGATAGTCAAACATTGTCCCAGATAAAGTCATGGGCTTAATCACTGAGATTTTTGGTAATGAGAATTAGTATGGAGGTTCAGAACAACCAGGATATCTGGACAGGAAAAGAGAAAGTAGAAGTGTAGAAGGTGCTTGTGGCGAGTTCTAGTGTTGGGCACTATAGCACAGTTTGCACTTGCAGTCAGGGTGGCAGTAGAGGAACCTTAGAATGTTTTTTTTTCTGGGAGTGATAAGTCTTGCCCAGCATGGAGAGGTTGTGGTAGATCTAAGTTTCTCCAGCAGTGTAGTTACCTACACATGATAATTTGTGATCACAGAAGAGAAAATGTTGCATCATTTATTTTTCTGATTTCTTTCTCTTCCTTTTTATATGTGTACGTATTGCTTTAAAGGAAGACAGAGACAACAGTATGAACTACTTCAATACTTTTCTTTTCCCCCAGAGGGACAGATACTGTTTTTTACCAATTAAAGGCACCTAAAATGGAAGTTTTGTCGATGAAAATTTCCATGCAATCAAAGTGAAAGTGAAATATTGCTAAAATGAAATAATATTTTCCAGTTCACAGATTTCTATATTTTAAAAGGTAAGATATTCAAAATTATATTACAGTTGAGGCTAATTCAGAAATAATTTGAAACGGGTTCCTAATACATTTAGCAATTGATGGGGTAACATAGTTTTTCACTTCTAATTCTTTTGTTTCTGGGATATCTAAAGGCAAATTACCAGATTAGTCAATTTATCTGTGTTTTGAGAGTTTGGAGGTCTAATACATATTGTAGTTGTGCCTGTACCGGCTTTGGTTTTGTGGGACCAGTGCTGCAGTACTTAGACAGCAAGATGTTTCTAATGAGGTCACTCTCTATGTATAGCAGACATCTGAGTCAGGCTGTGGTCTTGGCTGAAGCCTCTAACTGTTGTGTAAAGTGAAAATTCTGGTTTTATCAGTGTTTGGACAAGGACTGCTTATTATTAGTAATAGATTCATTGAGGCCTCCAGAGGTCAACTTGTCCAGCCTCCTTTGACAATGTTTATGATAAAAAACCCCAGCAAGCAACCAAACAAAATCTGTTTCCTTATTTCCCATCTAGCATTTCATGTCTGTTGCCTCTCCTCCTTCCATAATGCACCTCTGAGTAGAGTTTGGCTCCATCCTCTCTTTACCTTCCCACAAGGTAGCTGTACTCAGAGATATGATCTCCCTTGAGCTCTCTTTTAAAGGGTGAATAAACACAGCTCCCTCATGTCAGCCTCCCTCAGCCTCTCCTCATGTGACATGCTCCTGGACTTGATACACTATGTGAAGGCATTTGGAGACTCATAAATGCCACATGGAGAGGAATAATCACTTCCTTGACTTCCTCTCAGTGCCCAGGATACAACTGGCCTTACTGGCCTTACTGTGAGGGCACAGTGTTGACTCATGTTTAGTTACTGTTTTCCAGGTCCTCCAAGTTCTTTCAGCCAAGATGTTCCATGGCCTTTGCTGTTGTATAGGACTATTTCAGTTGCGATACTTTGCCTTTATTGAGCTTCATGAGGTTCCTGTCAGCCCACTTCTCCAGTCTGCTCTAGGGTCACCTGAATGGCAGCCCTGCCTCCAGCACATTGAGTGCTCCCTCTCAATTTGGTCTTATAAGCAACACTTCTGAGAGTGCACTCGCTCCCATCACCAGACATTAGGCTATGTTTCACACCAATTTGGCACAATCAGGTGGTTACACTTATGTCTTGTGCTGTACAAATAACTGTATACTGATGGCAACAGTATGCTAAAAGCTGTGGCACAGAAGTATGTAAATACTTCCTTTAGCTGCCAATCTCTTTTGCGTTAAAATAAAGCTAGAGTCTACTACATTGCAAGTCTGCATCTTAAAGCAAATCACAAATAACAAGGAATTTTACATGGAGATATTAGAATATTATGAAAGAGAAAAATTAGACAATTATCCATGGATACAGGGGAAAGTTTAAAACATTTATGCTCTTATGAAGGTGTTAAAAGCTTTAATCCTTTCAGAATGAATCTGCTTTTCCTATATATGTGAGGCTTTGACCTCAATGATAACACTTGTGAACTGTAGTCCTCCATCTGAGCTATCAAATAATACATCAGTGTACTGGTATTTTAAAAGGACTTGTAGTTCTGTTCTGTTACTAAGATTCAATTGTTAATGTAATTTGTCATTTAATGTATATTCCAGCATTTCTAACTTTTATTCAACATATGAAATGTTTAATCTGCCTTGATCTGGTTGGATCCTGACCTATCTGTGGAGGCTAGATAGTGTGACTGTGTTCCTCAGAAGCCTAGCACACATTAGTTTAAAGACAATCATATTCTAATAAGGTTTTTTGGATTCTTTTCAGCTAGAACAGAGGTTCATTCATTGTATCCCAACCTATGTATTAATAGCCTGTTGTACAGAAACATTGTCCACTGCCCCAAACCACAAAGAAACTCCGAATTTGGTGAGAGATTCCTAGAAGAATTCCTTTTTTTGGGAGCTCATCATGTGCTTTCCTCTCTGTTTAGGAAATTTCTTATTAGGCAAGTATGGCAGATTTATCCTACAGAAGCCTACTTACTTTAATGGAGATTTAGTCCTCATTTATATAAAGCTTACTTTTATCAAATCTTGCCAAGTCTCAATAATGTTTGTTCACAGGAGGTTTCATCTAGAAGTGTGATTTCATTTTATTATTTCCAGATGTGCTATCATGTACTTTAACAGCAGTACGTTTTTTTGTACAGCAAGAAGAAAGTTAAAGCCTTTTTGAACAATACAGTGCTTTGTGAGCTGTCTCCAGGGAGCCACTGCACTGAAGGAATTCACTGTATTCTTGTGATTTGCCACAAGACAAAAAACATAAAGGTTCTTGACAATGCTTGCAAATTATCAGAGCAAAAAATGTCTGATCCATTCTGTGTGTGAGGGCTGCAGTAGTCCCATGGGGCTTGTTCTCACTGTCAAAGAAAGAGACTGTGTCCTAGAAGGTGTTGAAAACCTTCCACATGTGGGGCCAGCTCTCTAATGACCACCAACTTCAATTGCTTACGTAGCAGTCTCTTGGCTTAGTTGAGTAGGGTCTTAAAAGACAACTTCAAAGAAAAGAGTACTTACAGTGATAAGGTAACTGCAATGAAGCAACATTTGCTTCAAGTGGAAGCAGCAAACATGCAGAGAGGTTTTATAAAAGCCAGAAAAACCTGGTGTTTTTTTGAAAAGATGAAGGACTTCTTTTTTCCTAATCTAAAATAGTGGCATGACACCCATCTCTCTGAATTTCCAGACAGTGTTTGATATGTTGCCCTTCAGAAATTACACTTATCAAGGAGATTAGGTCCAGAGCTGTAAGGTTGAAAAGAACTGTCTCTAGGGAATTACTACCTGAAGGGAAGTTATCATTAAAGCTCTATAAAGTAACTATTAGAATAGATTTCTTTTTTCTTTTTTTAACTTCTTGAAATATTTAAGATTTATACTTGTGTACTGCATACTAACCTTTGGTATGGTCCTTCCTCAAATGAAGGAAGTTTTGCAGATTTAACTCATTTATTGCAGAGTAGGGAAGCAGAGCAAGTAATACAAACTATAATTCATACTGCACACATATATACACAGGTACATAAATATAATGCATATATGCATTACATTACATTTGTAAGTGGTAAGAATAATAATTAGTAATATCGAAATAAGAGTTTTACTCTGCACAACAGAGTCCTGATCTGTAACTGGGACTACTCCAGTACAAGTGCAGGTTCCTCGGAGGTCTCTAGGGTTTTTTCAAGATCTACTTTTCAAGATCTACTACCACTTAGTTGTCCACTCGTGGCAATAGCTTCCACTGGTTTTGACCAACTCAGAGTTCTTTATCATAAATATTGTATAAACACTGAATAAGGCAGGCATTGATTTTAAGGTTCTATTTAGAGGTTTTTGAACTATGATCTACCCAAATGTAACAGGTTGTCCTGTGGATCAAGGTGCATATTTAGGGCTTAGGAAAGCAATAAGCAATAGTTTCTGTCATCATGTTTCAATTCTACTGTGTTGCTATTTTAGGAACTCTAAATCCTACCCCACATTCACACATTGCAAAGACAACCCAACAATCAAATTTTATTTTTGAATTTCTGACCTTTTTTTTTCCCAAATTTCTGAAATGTCCATAGCCTATATGAAAAGACTTTCCTTCTTTGAACTCTAAAATTGATCACGTTATCTGAGTGCTAAAATTGGTTATAGACTATATGCTTTTAGAACTTTACAAGATTGGGTTGAAATATTTGGATGTAATACATGTTAAAATCTCAAACTGAAAAGTAGCTGTAGCTGTCAGTCAGCCTGGTGAGGAGCACAGCTTGTGCCTTTATACGAATCTTCAGGCACTGGCTTTAAAACAACTGGCAATGCATTTTGCAGTTGCAAAGATGCTGTTGTAACAAAACAACAAAAATAAGAGAGGACAACTTCTGCTTCTTTGTGTGAAAGACAAACACAAGATTTCAAAGTGGTTGTTGTCAGTTTGGTTAGAGTCCATATTTTAAGAAGCAGAACACTTCTGAAAGATCAAAAATTTAAGCTTTTCTAAAGAGGTAGCTCATCATATGGGTAAACATGCATGTGCTATTCCTCCTGAGCTAAATTGTTTCTTCAGCTTTCCTGCAGCTGTACTCATTTGCCATTAGTAGAGAGCTGTTGTTGCTGTAGGAAAAGATGGTAGAACCTGACATAACAATATATATGTGTTTTGTAACATGGGAATGCTTTGATGCATTGTAACATCTGGCATAAGGGTAAAGGGATTTCTGTTACTATTATTCTAATCAGATCCTCTTGGAATGATATCATTAGGTACTTACATATTGGTACCTCAAAGACCTAATTTATCATTTATCAGGAAACAGAAGGGAAAACCTAATTTTTATGTAAATGTAGAAAAAATGTTAATAAAAAGTGCTTAGTGAAACCCTCAGTATTGCTACAGGGGTATAATGACTAGATTGACTTTTTTTTTAATCTTACTGTTTGAAATATATTATTTGTGATATTCTGACAAGTATTAGGAGTTAAAATCTGATTAATGCTAGCTGGAAAAACAAAATTTTTGTTCTGATATGAAATGAAAATGACAGTTGTCACTGGGATGCAGAAACAGAAAAGAATATATGGGGCTTTTTAACTGTATAAAGCAGAACTGCTGAAGAATAATCACATATTTCAATTTGTGAATCAGGATGAAGCAAGGACAAGAGATGTTCAGAGCAGTAGTTTCCTTGAATCTAAATCACACAAGACTTGTGCTGTGTATCAAGCAAAACATGAATGTGATCTTGAATCTCTAAGCAATGCATTGTTGGTTGTTATGGTGTGAGTATTTTCTTCCTCAAATTTTGAATGGTTTTATTTTTTATTTCAGAACAGAACAAATTCTTGCTTTCTAACTAGTCTCTATATTACTAGTAATTTTTTTCCTTTAGTGGTATCTACAGCAGTAGAATAAGGCTCACTGTGTCAGGTAGTGCATCTTAATTCTATTTGCACTCAAAAAGTGTGTACTTAGCCTCTGGTTCAAAGAACTCATCAAGGGACAGTGATAACCTTTAAATATTGGGAGACAGAATCTAATGCTATTCAGGTAGATGAAAAGCAAGCCATCCTACACTGTCTCTGTTTCAACATGGATGTTAAAAGTTCCTGATTTCCCAGTCACTGCTCAAGAAAAGAGATGAAGAGCTGAGTTCATGAAATGAATAATATTTATAAAAATATAATAAAAATTCCTAAACTGCAAAAGAGCCAGACAGTGGAACCTTCCCTCACTAGACACAGCACTTAACTGCTGTGAAAGAAAGCTGTAAGTATTTTGTCTCTGATTATTCTAATTTTACTTTCAAATTTTTTACGTACCACCTGCTTATGGGTCCGTTATCCTCCTTTGTCACAGAAGATGATATTCAAATTTTTCGTTATGATATTCAAAGAGGATATTTATGGTGTAACACTGACTCTGAAGGTCCTTTTGAATGCTGCTTACTGAGGGGGCCCGGAGTAATTCTGTCTCATTTGCAGCCAGAGCTTGGTGAAGGACAGAATGCCCACTTCTCAGGAAGCTTCTGTTACTCTCTGTCCCTATCTAGAGAGAAAACCAAAGTATTTTAGACTTCTCATGAAGCAATCAACAAAATATGATTTCTGAAAACATTTCAGGAAAAAAATATTTAAATACAAATTTTTGAAAGTGTGTGCCTTTTTTAAATCCATATTACCAATTATATTGTCATCGTGTAGGGCATACTGACACTGTTGTTAGCAGGTGCAATGTATAAATAATAATAATAGCAATATTATTACTGTGGTTTACAGTTACATTCAAGTCATGCCAGAATAATTGTGTGCAGCATAACATGAGATATAAAATACTGGTATGGTTTCAAAATCTTCAGAAAACAAGCTCACTTCAAAAACCTCCCCAAATTGTCTCAAAATAACAGTTCCAAAAAGGCTTTGATGATCTCTTATTTAAGGTTTTGTTTGCCTGCACCTCAGTTAATTGAATAGACCCAAGGCAAAAATCTTTGTTTTTAATAAGTAGTATCCCATGGTTTTAAAGAACCTGCAGTATTTTGTATTGTTTGTTTGCAAGATATTTTATGTTGCTCTCTGTTAAAATCCCAAACTCTTTATTAAAGGACATTTACATCGGATTAAAATTTATGTGCTTTTGATCTAACCAACAGAAAGAATAAACTTTTTTGTCAGACTCTTTAGAATAAGAAGATACTGACTCTGAAAATCATCAAGTGATTTCACTGAAACTCAGCTGAATGCTATGTATGCTTGTTTCCTGTGACTGTCTAAAGCACACTTATTTATAATCTCAAATAGAGATTTTATACATATGTACATGTTTATACATAAAATGGGCTGTTCGAAAAAACTGCCTTCTAGGAAACAGACTTTCTTGTAGAAGGTAAATAGTACAAAGCTGAGCAGTTGTGGAAGGTGTTCAATAATTGGAAATCTTCACCTATTTACTGCAATTCTTTTTTTGCCATTCTCAAAGGTCTATAGACAAGTAATTGTGTTTGAGCTGCTGGCCCATCAGCACAAAAGATCAAAGACTTGAACTAAAAGTCCTGTTAAAGATTTTAGCTAATTGTTTCTAGAAGGGATCATCAAGGCTTCATTTCAATTATGATTTGGTTTACCTGTACCTTACTGCAGGTTCTCTGCAGTAAGCACGAGCTTACTGCTCATGTGTCCTGTCTGGAAACTGTGATCAGACTAGGAGTCAGTGGTTGCTACCGCCCCTCCTGTGGGGCTCTGTGTTTTTGATATTTAGCCATGTGCAAGAGCTTCTAAGCAGGCAGTGTACATTTTACAGATATGAGCCATCATATGTTGTCTAACACTGGGCTGTTTCTCAATCTGATGGATATGTAAATGCCCTTGCAATAACTTTGTAGGCTTTCACAGTAATTCTTGAGGTTTCCTAACATCCACTGTACTGCAATATTACTACTGAAGAGCTACAACTCTCAAGTGATCTGAGGATAAATTGGTTTTCTTGTATCATTCATTCCTATTGTCATCACTTTTATGCTTACTCTGAAAGTGTTACGTTCACTGACTCTTTTCATTGAGGAAGGGAATGCATTGCTGTGATAATCTGATAGATATGACTTGGAACAATCTGGATTTTGTCAGCTATCTCAATCTCTGTCACAAACGTTAATGTCTTCTCCTGTGTTCTGCACACTATGCCATACTTATACTGAATTGTGTTCTTCGTGGGCTGAATTGTCTTCTGGCATATTGAGTAATCTGATTCACAGCACGGTCTAGCTTTCATCAATAGCTTTGGAATTAATCCAGTCTCTTTCAGCTGTCAGCCTAAGTACTGGGTTCAGATTTCTAAGGTGCTAGGTTTTCTTGCTATTCGTCATATTTTGCCTGAACTCACGTCATCACAGAGATCCAACACAAGTTCTCTTCTCTAGAGGCACACTGTTCAGCATTACTTCTCTGCTTTCCTTCCATCTTAGCAGAATGTGTACTTTTTTTTTTTTATCCTTTTGCTTTGCACAAATTTGTCATTCTAGCTCTCTCCAGAATCCCTTTTTACTTTCAGATCCATTTTCTGTCTTTGCTTTTTGGTTTGTTTGTTTCTTTCTTTTCTCTCCAAGTTCTCCCTTCACCCTTTTTAATAGAACAGGCAAATTATCCAAAACCCTTCACAAAGGCCGTGGCACAGAAGCTCAGATATGTGTCTCAAGTTTAGCCCTCCTGTGATAGCCTGTAAATGCCTTCCCTGCCTCTCAATGTGGCTCTGTGCAAAGAGACTCTGCAAGCATGATAACAAGCATAAACAAGCATAAACAAGCATATGCAGTTTATGAACAAAAAAAAAATACTTATTGGCCAAAAAACAGTTAAAAAAAATCTAGAATTTAAGAAACAAATAGGTCATGCATTAGCATGGGTAGTCTAAGCTAAGCACCTGCTAAGGCACCCAAGAAGACTTTGCTGGTCTTGCAGAAATCTGTCAGTTGGAGAAGGGTCAGTATCCACTGGTACTAGGGATGGGTACTTGCTATTACTAAGCTGCTATTTTGCACCAGATCTGTTAACACCCATGATCTGAAAACTGACCTGACAAACTATTAATTTGCCTCCTAGTTTAAATTCTTTTAAGAGGGTTTTCCCATATCACTAATGGTGAAACAGCGCTCAAATCAGTTCAGCAGTTTAATTACCTGGGAAGCATCATCTCCTCAGATGGTAAGATTGATGCAGAAATTGACAACAGGTTAGCAAAGGCATACAGAGCTTTTGGTAAACTCCATAAAAGGGTGTGGCAAAACAAACACCTGAAGAGAAGTACAAAGGTCAGTGTTTACAGAGCCATTGTACTGTCTACTCTTTTATATGGATCTGAATCATGGGTCATTTACCAGCATCACTTGCGTCTCTTAGAATGCTTCCATCAGCGCTGCCTCCGTACAATCCTAAACATCCACTGCATGGATTATGTGACCAACACATCTGTCCTTGAACAGGCAGCAGTCACGAGCATCGAGGCCATGCTGCTGAGAACACAGCTGTGCTGGGCAGGGCACGTCTCCAGGATGCAGGACCACCGCCTCCCTAAGATCGTGCTCTATGGGGAACTTGCCACTGGCTGCTGCAAGAGAGGAGCCCCGAAGAGGAGATACAAGGACTGCCTGAAACAATCCCTCAGCCCTGGCCATATTGATCACCACCATTGGTCTACCCTGGCCTCCAATCGGGAGGCCTGGAGACACACCATCTATAACGCTGCTGCTGCTCTTGAGAACACACGCAGGATCACTCTTGAGGAGAAAAGATAACACAGAAAGAATCGAGTCTTGTCAATTTCACCTGGGGAGTCTTTCTGTTGTGCCTTCTGCAGCCAGACTTGTCTATCTCACATTGGCCTTTTTAGCCATTAGTGCGCTTGTAGCAAGCGTGGGCAGAGCCGTTCTCAAATCTTCGTTCTCGAAGCCTAGCCATGATGATGATGATGATGATGACACTTTTTTCAAGCTAGTCTTTCCCATCTTAAATCCTGGAGTGACTAATGACTCAGCATTTACCATCTTCTCTCTCTGCTTATCTATAACTCTCTAAGCTTTTCTCAGAGTTTCTTACAGCTCTCTCTCAAGCTGGCAATGTTGTTAGAAGCCTGAGCTAAGAGTTCGGAGCTGGGCCATGTCATGTCAGAACTGGGTCTTAGGTACTGGGAATATGCCCAGCCTAAAAGAAATGGAGAGGACTGTGAAGGTTCCAGGATGCACCACCACAGGAGTGACTTGTTTCTCGATGGACAGAAATGCTCAGACCGTGGCATGGAAGGGCAGATGCTGAGGACCACAGACCTTCCACACTGTAAAATCCTGTCCCTGACAACCACGAGCTCTTACGGTGATTGGCCTACAAGCAGATGCTAACCCCCATAGGACCTATGTCTCCTCTTGAAGAAATATAGATTGGCCCGGCCATGGCTGCAACCTAGACCATTAGTATAAGCGGGAGTGGGGACAAAATATCCCTGGCAGGCATTTTCACCACATCTTGTTCTGAGAGAACTGGTTCATGCAGGATGATGGAAAGATTCATTCTCCTAATGTGGAACATGCTGCCCTGAAGCCAAGGAGTGAGGGTAGCTGTCGTATGACACTGTATCTAGGGTAGCAGCACAGGCAGCAGTGGCAGGCAGTACAGCTTTGCAATAGATTTTATATGCCAACTGTGGCTTAGTGTCTGCTGTGTCTCTAACATGGAGGGTCACAACCATGTACACCAGAGAAGACACGGACAAAGTACAGATGGCATGCTGAAGAGATTTGAGCCAGGTAGACACAAAACACAGCTCCCCGAAGCACACTCCCAGGAGCACTCAGAGGAGGAATGAACTATCATCTACTCAGAGACCTTTTCTCATGTCCCCCAGGTGAAATGCATGCGAGCCAGCTTTTGCCACTTAGCCCAGGAATAGGTATTGCTCTCTACTGTGAATAACAAAGGAGGTGAACACGGTCTGCACCACTAAGGCAGCTTGCTGGGTTACAAGAAAAGTGCTGGTTCAAACTAACAGGAATGTTGTGGGGATAACAGGGAATAAGAGTCAGGTGGGAAACAGGGATATGGTGTTGTAGGATGCTGGAGGCACCTCTGAGACCAATTCCACTCCAAACTCCTCAGATAAGCAGGGATTTGCAACACACAAGTTCTGTAGAATGCAGAAAATTGTAGGATTTGCTGTTGATCAAACTCACAGTCTTTTGATATACTTGTGTAGTCAACATCTTCTATTTGAATTAATTGAAAACTGTTAAAATTAACAAATGTTTCATAAGTAGTAGTTGAAAAAAAAAAGTCTGAATTTGGTGGCATTGTCTGTATATACTGAATGTGAGACTGAAGTTTTAGGCAAGAATCAAATTGTCCCTAGGGCTGAGACCTTTAGGTGTTCCATTTCACACCATGCAGCAAACCTGAAAGGCAAAGTTATGCCTCACTGCGTTATACAGCCATGCATACTTCAGAAATGTAGGGTTCCCTACCGTGGGTTTGTTGGCCTGGCAAAACCATCTCTGGTTTTCAGCAATCCACAGTGAAACCAAGCAGGACTCTGAAGAAATCCTGGTTTTGTGTCTTTCATAAAGCTTATGTACTCTGAGATGTTTTGCACAAAATGGTTTTCTAGTACTCATTAAGTTTTGTTTCCTGTGTGTTAGGACCCTCTTTTTCCTTCAATGAATATTAGGGAAAGGAAGAGAACGAAGTAGGTAGGAAGATTTTGAATATTGTGTTCTGGAAATAATCCTCTTCTATTGTTTTTCCTGATTTGTGTTTCTCTAACTCTTCTTATCATTGCCATTGGCTGAAGCTCATAGCATGACAGGCCTGTCTTTTGTTCATTCAGTACTTCTGTTTTCTAATGTAGGGTTAGCCTTAACCATATCAGTTTCTCAGGCACTAGAATCTGATCAGGCTTTGTCCTTTTCCCATCCCAAATTTGGCATAGAAAGGGTTAACTAATTTATTGGAAGTGAAATGTCACAGAGCTACAGTCTCTCTCTTGCCTTTAAAAAATGCAAAATACAATTGACAGTTCTAAGGACTTGTTAGGCATGCTGGGAGCAGATAATAGAGTTCTGAGATGGTTGGAGAATTTTGATGTTTTATACCCCTACGGTACTTAAATCACAGATCCATTTTGAAAAATTTACCTGATTTGTGTTTTCAAAGCATTTTGTTCCTTCTAAAAACAATATGAGACTAACAGTTTTAGATTTTTTTATACCGTTTGTGAACATGTTGTAGGAAGCTCTGCTGTTTTTCTTTTGATTTGGCACAGAAATCAAATGTAAAATCTGATAAATGATAACTTCAGAAAAATTTTGCCTCATAAAGACATAATTGATTCTTATGAGATTGT
The DNA here is from genome assembly GCA_038380795.1 of Pyrocephalus nanus. Taxonomy (NCBI): domain Eukaryota; kingdom Metazoa; phylum Chordata; class Aves; order Passeriformes; family Tyrannidae; genus Pyrocephalus; species Pyrocephalus nanus. The sequence goes on along the minus strand of CM076265.1, from coordinate 39,452,197 downwards.
GACATTTCATCACTGGAACTTTTCAGTTTGCACAAAAAAGTTCAATCCTAAAATGTCTCTGTCTAGGCTGTGATGATGACATACAAACACTATAGTTTAAAGGAAGATAATTTGTATGTTTTGCTTGCAGGCTGCATTAGAAAGTTTTAGCCATGAAATACACTACTTGTACACTTTGAATAATATATTAAGCAATGTTATCTTTCTTCATACTATTTAAGCAGTGCTGCTTTGCCAGTGTGCAATGTCCTTTTCAAATGACCTTTTTAATAGAACACGTTGAATTCTTTGAAAAGTCCAATTTAATTTGAAGACACGTCTGTGCACATTGAATGTATTACCATTTTTTTCTGGAGGAAAAGTACCTTGTCTTCTGTTAATTTATGCCCTATGCAGCAAGGAGGTACTGAACATTTTAATAAATCAGTCCATGATATTAAGAATATGCACAGGTCTTCATAACATCATGTTTCAAATCAAGACTAAATCAACTCTACAGCCATGGCGGAAACTGACTAGCTTTGAAAGCAGGCTCAGGAAAATTAGTGGTATTTATTATGTAGTAGGGAGAGCTCAATTTATATTTCATAATACTGAACAATTAAGCTGAAAAATGTATGCTTTTTACAAGAAAGTAACTGGAAGGAGAGAGTTATGCACTGTCATAAACGTGAGATGATTTATTTTATGTATTCTAAACCAGGCATAAACTTTGTATTGGAAAAAAATACCTAATGTATTAGGGTTAGTCTATAAGACCCTTTCTCGAGAAATCAACGAAAATGCAATCAGTGCACTGCATTTTATGTGTAAGTGCTCATCAGTGTAGTCATGAATAAATCTTAATTAGATTCACTTTCATGGCAGTATAGCATGTTTTTTCCTGTGCAACTTTCTGGTGACAAAAGACTCATATGAATGATTTTATGTCGACTGCTGAGTGTTTTTATGACTGGCTTCTCCAGTACATCTTTCAATTTCAAACTAAAATTTTGAAGCTATGAGAGATGTTTTAAATTCTGTTGCCAGGAAATCACGGCCAAAACAGAAGAAACTGATCAGCAAAAAGAGTTGAGGAAAAAAAAGCCAAAGAGAAAATGCGATTAAACTTTGTGCAATAGCTACCTTTCCCTGTAGAACATGTTTTCTCAAAGTAAAATAACAGTAACAGGTAGTAACTTAAGAGTTTCTGTATTTCCCCCTCTTCCCCCAAAACTAGTTTTGCAAAAATATACAGTATATGGTCTGCTTCTAGGAAATTAGGCCCTTCTTACAGTTACATTTTGTCTTTCAGTTTTGGTTACTGGTGTTGAAAGAAACACGGTCAAATGCTCACCTTACTGCTCAAACCCCAGGTTTCCAAGTTCTGGAAGGAAATCTGCTATGCGGATTAGATTACAATGATTTTCAGGCTCTTTAGCCTAGAATTTCAAGCCTTTGGAAACTTGTAGTCTCACTGATTTGGGAATCTTCACTGTCTAAAGTTCTTAAATTTCTAGGCTCAGTAAGGACTAAAACTGAAACAGAGCATGGATTTAATATTAAATTAGTAAAACTAAATATTACTGGGTTTGTAACTACCAATTATTGTAACTATTGTTATTATTTTCTATGACATATTCTTATCACTGTTCCTTGCTAAGGAAATCCTCAAAGTTCTGCTTTTGGCTTCAAATACATTTTTTTTTGCCCCAGAAATCAGAAGTGGAAATTAGGATTTTCAAAGGGTTCATTGAAGGAGAAGGTTCTAGAAGTTTTCTGTTTCTAACTTCAGAGTATGTGTTTCTAACTTCAGAGTAGATGCATTCATGAAAATATTTGGCCTTGGTATTTGAAGTTGGATTCTGCCAGTTGCTCTTTTGCTTCATTTATGGTGAAAAATGGGATTGAATTGTAACGTGAATGAGTTGAACACATAACTTAGAATGCCTTTTTATAATTAGTGATGAAGATCAGTAACAATGTGCAAACTTTCAAGACATTGCATATATACTCTGCAATTGTGTAGTACTAAACTGTGTAATACTCTACTGCTGCTAGAACCTGAGACAAATAGCTGTGACTGTGTACATGAACTTAGGCTCTGTAGTGTTCCTAATACAGACAGAACCTTGGTTTGAACCAAGGTCTAAAGAGCTGATGTTTTAAAAATCCCATAGACATAGGTGTTCTCTTGGGAGACAGCTGCTTCTAGCCCCTTTGGGCTGGAGATACTCAGACCAGCTCAGAATAGTAATGTCACCAAATGGATCTTTTACTGTTCGATTGCACATGCAACCCACTCTGTTTGGTCATAACTCACCTTCACCCTTGCTTTGAGAAGGATAAATTTGGACCAACTTGGGGTAGTGCTTAGATGTTAGTAATTGCCAGAAATGGGAACATCTGCTCTGGTAAGTTGAAGAAGGAAAGGGTTAAAGAATGAACTACAGATTCTGCATTTGCTCAAAGCAGTATCTACACACCTGGATCTGGTGACTAGCTGTCTTCGAGGAGTGTGACATAAAAAACGGAGTGAATTTAGATCTTACTTTCATGTTATCTGGAACAGCTGAAACTGGGTTAGAGCTCTGGTATAGAGGTTATTGTTCTCTCAAAACTGATGAATCAGCTGGTCCTGAAAATGGTATCAATCATTTTTTTACCCTATCGAGTGAGTTAGCTTAGCAAGTTTTAACTGAAGGGTTTTGCTAGTTTTGCCTTTTCTCTTTCTGATGGTAATATTTAAAGTAAGTAAATGTTGGTTCATTTTGAATTAATTTAGCACTTTCGTAAGCAGATCTGGTGTGGGAAAGTAACAACCATATGGAGGTATGCAACTAACCTCTTCCATCTCACAGCTGTTCAGGGAGTGCACATCTGTCTACACCCTCAGAGCTGTCCTGATGATTTGCTAGTCATTATCTAAGCCAGAGTTCCCAATCTCTTTGTAGTTTGTGGAATTACTAGTGAATAGTTTCAAGTTGCATGACTGGGTACATTATGTTTGAACCTACAATACCTTCTAATGTCTCAAATGCCACACTTTCCAAAATAATAGGCAAGTCTAATCAATTCTTTATCATGTCTAGAGCAACAGAGAAGTGACACTTCAGTCTGCAATTTGGGTAAGTCTTAATTTTAGAGACACCTTCCCAAGAATAAAGCATCTTGGCTGGTAAGTCTTTCCACATGACTCACAAAGCTAAATATGCTTTTTATAATCACAGAGCTGAAAAATTGTGAGCAGCTGAGTGCTTAAAACAGTACATTCAGCAGAGCTACAGACTAGGAATCTCAGAGCAGTTGCTTAAAAAATATTGGTGACTAAAGGAGAAAAGTGGGAGATGGAAAAAATGATTTGTCCGAGCAATTCCAATTTTTTATGACCTAACATACTTTATTTCTATCTGAAGAAAAGCAGAAATAGAAATATTGCTTATGCAAGGAGAGGGTGAAAATTGCGGCATCAAAAATTAATTTGGCAGAGCTGTCTGTTACTGAATGATGTACATGGCATATCATCACAGCGTGTCCAGGAGGCCAAGGAAGGTGATTAGTCCTGTCAATGCAGCACTGGTTGGACCCTATATGGAGTGCTGGGATGAATTCTGGACCCTCTAGTATAAAAGAAACATGGACAAACTGGAGTGAGTCCAGAGACGGACCATCAGGACAAGTAAAAGACTGAAGCATGTATCGTATGAGAGGATGTGTAAAGATATGTTTCCGTAACTAGAATCAAAGACCATTTGTGTGCATGTTTGGGGTTTTTTTTATATAGTTGTAGAATAGGATTATTATTTGGAGTATTCCTCACTCTTGAATGTTCTGAACTTCTCTGTTTTTGCTGATCATGGGCCTAACGTGCATTTTTTTCATGCATGAATGATCAGCTGGGAGACAAGGGTAGGAAAATTAGGTTTGCAGCAGGATTTTAAGAGACCTGCTTCCCTGTAACTTCACCAAGCAGAAATGACCAGTGTCATGCGGTTTACTCTTTGACTCCAAGCAGGGCTAGGAGAGGGCTGTGGACTCTTGTCAACATCTTGTTTTCAAGTGATTTTTCTAGTGAAAAATGTGTTGCTTTTCTCTGCATCTGTTCTTGCTACAGCAGGGCAGTCAGACAATATGTACTAGAATACTAGAAGAAAGCAGAGCTTAAGGCCAAGTGCTGTCCCACCTTCATCCAAACTATTAAACTGTTAGCACAATTCCCAGTGAGATTTTGGCTCAGGTGATACTCAGGGATAACAGCATGATCCTCAGATCTGCTAATTTAATTGCAAAAAAATTCTTGAATATGCTTTTGATTATTCAGGTCTGCTGGAATTACTGCACTGGTTTGCGTCTTCTCCGCTTGTTGTAACATCTGTTTCATTTCATGCCTGCAACAGTAATTTCACATGATGGAGTACTGTACCAATGGATCCTACTGGGATTTTATCTGGCCTCTAATTGGCAATTGATGAGGGGTTTTGAATCTTAAAAAAACCTTGATGTCAATTTTATAGTGTGGATTTATAGCACTCCCTGCAATTTGACCACAGTTTGATTAAATTTTTTCTTTAATTTAGATTTTGTATTATTTTCATGTTCATTTTTCTTTCAGATTGTACTAGCCAGATATAACTGTGGAAGAAAACTAATGAAGAAATATGTATAAATATTTTATAATGCATTTAGAATGTGCACTATTTTTTTTCTGAAGAAACAGCACTTCTAAGACATTCTTGAAACATCTCATATCAATAGGCACCACTTTAATCTTCAAGCTCTTAGAGTTTTAGAAGTTTTAGAGTGAAAACTTAGTGGAATAGGAAAAAAATATATTTGGCTGGTGCCATCTTACAATGTAGAAACAATGGCAGACTTCTGTTTCAAAATATGTATTCAATGCTCATCGAAACAAAAAGGAGAATGGTGGATAAAGAAATGAATATCCATCATTGATCTTGTTCCTGTTTTGTGAATGTGTCCTGCAAGCCGTCATGGTATGACTAAGCCTATGGTACCGTAGCCTGTGTTTCCTGGATTCAAATCCACAGGCCAGTGAAATTCTGTTTTCAGTATTGCTGCGTTTATTCTGAAACAAAAAAAAAATGTTTTCATCTGATGGCAGTTTTCGAGCAGAACTAATTTTGAATAGATGTAACATACTAGACATTACTTATATTTGTCAAATACATGACACACATATATATTCAAATATATTTGTGTCATGCTGGATATGCAAAGATATTAATCCATAATTTCCAGCTACACTTACAAGAAGGTTCTCATCTTATGTGTATGTGTAGAAATTTGTTAAGGATAATTATTATTGTGTTAGCTAACTGGCTGCACTGAAGAAGTCTGAATAGCTTCATTCCTAATTTTTGAAATACTCAGTGTTATTGGTCAGGATTTGTCTTGGTCCAGTACCACAACTGTTGGTCTCTGACAGTGGATATGTCCTGGCTTCTGGAAGAATAGGATTATTGAATCGTATGATATTAAAATAGGAGAAGTTATATTCTGGACTTGGTGTCTTAAAGGCAACTGAAAGTAGGTACTCACTCATTTGTTTCTTTCCTAAGGTGCTTCAGATGCTTCCATCATCACATCAATCCTTTTAATGTGAAGAATGTGAATATTCCCTGAATATGAACACTTTCATAAGAATGGATTGGAAAATGTTGCTTCTTTCACAGGCCATTTCCTTGAAAGCAGTTTGGTGGTTGGATTTTTTTATTTTTTAAATATTTATTAGTGGATTGTTAACAGTCGTCTTCCTTGGTTCCATGCTATGAGGCTGTCTGTGTAAGACAGATGGCTATCAAAACTTCTTAGTTACAGTGAAAGAATAATAAGATATTTTAGCTATAGCTATGCAGCAACCAAGGAAATTCCCCTGTAGCTGCTGCAGAATGTAGTTGCTCAAAATTTTTGGTTATAGATAATCTGAATTAATTCAGACTTCTTTCTGTAGAAGGTTCCAGATATTTAGTTTCATATCTATTTAAAGCCCCTATACTAAATCTTTGCTACACTGGTGTTATCAAATACTAGAAGTTTTGCTCATCTTATCAACAGCCAGAAACACTGAGAAGAGAAACAGTTCTAACCTTCAGGGTTTTTTCTCTGTACAGCAAGGAGAGAACAGAATTTGTGAGTGTGCTGTCAGCCAGGATGTAGTGATCATGTTTGGAGCAGCTGTCAGTGTTTCTGTCTGGGGAAATGGGGAAAAGTTGAGATAGAATGGTGGTGTTTCTTTCCCCCTGCCCTTCCCTTCCTCCCTTGGTTCTGTTCATTGTTTTTAGATTTGTAGTGTCCTTCCTGGATATATCCTTTCTGAATCCTCTGCTGTAGAGGAATCAAATTAAATTTCTTGGTATGCCAGATTTTAAATCAACTTGAGAGGTGGGAGGGAATAGTAGCATAGAAGGAAGGCATGGTGTCAGCTTTTACATACTCAAATTTTCAAGTAGCTTATTTTTACACTCAGTATTCAGTTCCAAAATAAGCAGAAAATAATACTTTTGCCTCAGTTCATAGATCAATTTGCAATGCAGGGAGCATACAAGTAAATAGGACAGCCAGCAGTATAGAGAAATAGAAAGTTTGTTAGCAATATCACTGCAAGGGAAAACAATGCCTTACCTCTGTCAACAGCCCTTACATAGGATGTTTCTGCCATCAGCAAATCATTATTCTCTTCTCTCATTCCCTTCTCAGCGATCAGCCTTAAAACGGTAGAGAAGTTTCACTTATTGCAGTCTAGAACTTTCTCATGAGGGGAAGAGGAAGGGCAAGCACTGATCTCTTCTCTGTGATGACCAGTGACAGAACCCAAGGGAATGGCCTGAAGTTGTGTCAGGGGAGGTTTAGGTTGGATTTTAGAAAAAGGCACTGGATATTAGAAAAAGGCTCCTCAGGGAAGTGGTTACAGTACCAAGTCTGACAGAATTCAAGCAGCTTTTGAACAACACTCCAAGGCACATAGTGTAACTCTTGGGGATGGTCCTGTGCAAAGCTAAGAGTTGAACTTAATGATCCTTGTGGATCCCTTCCAACTTGGCATATTATGTGATCCTACTTTGCCAATTGCAACTTATAGTTCTGTTAGGAATTAATTATAATAGGAATCTGACAGATAGTTCTTTTTGTCTTTTAGAGAGCCACAGTGAATTTTTTTCCCTCTTTTTGTGCTTACTAAGAAGTTCACTCCACCAGGACATCAAACTTCTGATTTTAATGTCTTCAATTATTTTTTTTCGTTAATTTTGGTAGAAACTGAGTGGTATTGTGCTGTGACCAAAATGCTTCAAAACATGATTCGAAGAGAGCTTACAGCACCAAATGATGGAATACCAAAACTACTCTTGAAAAGCACCTGAAAGTCTTCAAAATAACTGTGCAACCTGTCCTTTAGTCGTGTAATCTCTCTTCTAGTAAGGCCAAAAATGTAAACTGCTGTATATGTCATACTAAAGGGTATTTTCTGATAAAATGTTGGACTCCAATATGTGATAAACTTTATTAAATTAGCCTGCATTTCCATGTATTGATTTGAAACTTCTCACTTCTGATCAATAAGGCAAAGAATTGCATTTAAAGTTCTTGAAATAATTATCAAATTCACCATTTCTTGGTGGTTATAAATAAAAAGTAAATGATTCATGTATCATCAAGAAAGGTTATTAAAAAAAGAGAGATTCACCAGAAGCAGTTGTGTGTTTTTATTTTTTAAATTTATGTTAACATATATCCCATCTCAGTTAGAAAATTCCAGGAAGAAGAGATCAGAGCAAAAGAATAGGACCAGAAACGTAAGGAAATTTTTCTTGTGGAATTTTTCCTGAACTGCAGCTTACTGCCTAAAAATGCCTAAACCAGTGGAGTAAAAATAAATTTAATAAAATCCACCTCCCTCCCCCCCCCACCCCCAAATCTGCAAAGGTTGTCAAGCAGTTTTGCAGATTATATGCACCATTTGAATATATTACTACTTTTACAATTAGGAGCATTTATACCCTACCTTGTCTGAATGGGACACAATTTCACACAATTTTTGCTCCTTATGTATTACTGAATGCTCCAGGAGAAACAGAAGTGGTAGCATGATTCTATTTTTCCCTCTTAGTTACATGCCTTTTTGACCATTAACTGTTTTATTTGCTTTGGAGCTGAATGTAATTTTTGCACATATGAGCTGTTCTAATAATCAAAGTGTAAGTCTACCTTGCAAATAAAAGTATTATTAATAGCTAAATATTATAAAGACTCATGTGTAAGGAAAAAAACCCCAAAATTTTAGATCTGTCCAGAAAGTAGTTTTCTATCCTGAAAAAATGAGATATCTAAAATATTTTCTTGTTTCATGTCAGCATGAACTAGCAATCTGTTAGTTATTTTTATCAGCAAAGAAAAGTATTTCATAGCCTCCAACCTACAGTGTTCTTTTGTAGTATCTGTTGAATAGAATGCAAGACAGTTGCCTGAGCTGTGATTTTTGATTCCGTTGCTTATTGGAAAAGGTCACACACTATATACAGCCAAGTTTTGAAAATTCGTAGGGGTATTCTTTGACTCCTCTCTTCCCAAGCTGTTGAGAGGAAAAATGAGAAATACTGAAGTGCTTTAGCAGGCAGACTCCACCCTCTATCTCTCTCACTCCCCAAAAATCCCAAGAAAAACAAATCCAAATCAAGCTAGTGGAAATCTTTCTATTAGCTCCAGGGAGGTTTCTATCAAACCGGTAATCAGAAATATCATATAGCTGGAATTGGAGTATTAATTGAGGTGGCATTGAATTTTAGAAAACCCAAACGTTTGACATTGATGCTCTTATTAAAAGTATTTTTAATTGCTGCAAGTGGTGAGAAACTGAACATTGTGTTAAATATTAGGATTTATGCTAGTGTAACTTGGATGACAGAGACTTACATGTGAAGTTGAACACATATTTTCATTTTTGTTCACTTTAGCATCAAATTTACAAATTTATCAGTTTTAGTTTACTCAATTGCTCTAGCACATCTATTCGCTTCAGGAAAGAATTCCATGGAATCCCTGAGTGAGGCAGAGGTTTATCATGAGTACCTAGAAAATATTTTAAATTGAGTCCTTGGTAGCTGAAGAGTACATGGTTAGTGTGAGAACAAATCTACCTGGAATGCCACTGTGAGCACAGGAAGAAAAACAGAACTTTCTGTAGACTACTTATTTATAGGCTGATTGACTGCAAATCTCTTATGGAACTCATCTGTCCTATTTAATGTCATCATTAAATGGGAAATAATATATAATATCTTGGATCTTAAAAGCCCTTGTCATGCCAAATGTATTATTTGGGCTGGATGGATCCTCAGATAACTCAGTGTTTCTGTGATTGTCATTTGACTTTGCTTGTAAGTACAGTCAGACATCTCCAGTACTATGTCTATTTTACAGAAGTAAAAATGCCTTCGTTACAAAAATGCTCTCATGCAGAAGTAGATCATACAAATAATAGATAAACATTTTGTGGGTGATAAAGAAAACACTCTTGTTAAGGAAATATGTCTCAGAAAATGCTGGTCCATTATTTGAATAGACACTAGGTGAAATGTTGGAGATATCAGCCACCGATAAACATTTCAATGTATCTGATATTTTTATTTGTGTTATAACAAAAATAACACATTTCAGTAAAACTTGATTTGTGAAAAATCGTATTTGTGGAGGCTAAACTGCTAGGATGTAAGAATTCCAAAGTTGTACGCAAATCAAGCTGTACCCAAATCAAGAAGGATTATATTTATTTTTTATACCTGACTTAAAAAACTTTTGCATATATTTATGCTAACATGAAGTAATGTGCACACTGAACCAGAGTTACATCTAAACATGCCATTGTATTTCAGAGACAAAAAATGCCATTGTATTTCAGAAAGGGAAAGAAAAGAATAGGAAAAATAACAAGCAAAAAACTGTGTGGCAGGGTTGACAGGTTGGTTTTTAATTGCTCACTGATGTTTCATTTCATATGCATTAGGAAGGAGAGCATAAGTGTTGGGCATTATTCTACAGCTCTGCTTCATCCTGTTAAAATCTGACATGTGCACACATTCACTTGTCTGAATTGTTTTGTTTTCAAAAACAGTACGTGGACTTATGCCAAACATAGTCAAAAGAAAACTTACAAGAGAAGTAGTTCTGACAGGTAAACTCATTAAACGCATTCCTGAGGTGCTTACAATTCAAAACTTCCTATGTGGTTTTTATTTTGCAAATCAGACTATGCAAGTCTAGAGTGCCTCCTGAGAGATGTGAATCTTCAAATTCAGGGCAAAAAGGCAGAACTGTGTGCTTAACATGCACGGGAGAAAGACCAAAACATAGTGCAATCTTGAGTAGTTCTGGTTCTCTGGTTATAAAGAAATAGTGATTCTATAATTCTCTGAAATGAGGTATCCAGTCATGAGTATTCTTTGGAGAATCATTTTCCATATTATGATGTTTCTAGTACAGGAGTAGCCTGTCATTTCAGGGTAGACAGTACAACCTTTTTCTGGCTCACTGGGCCAAAATTGCATTGACTGTGATTAGGATGCAAATTGGTGCAGATACTCTATGTAAAAAGGGAATTATTTACTAGGTGGAGAAGAGTCACTTTACTGCTGCTTCTTGGTTTAGTTTATTTTAGTATTTTTCTCCAGGGCTGGGATTGCAATCCAGAACACTTGCTGAGTTTTTGGTGAATTACTAAGCTGACCTATAGTCAGTTCTTCAAGGCTTTGCATGTTGAGTACCTACAATCCAGTTGCTAGCTTGGGTAGATGAACTTTAGCTTTTCTTTAGTGGGGAAAAATAAGCCTTTTATTTGTCTTTGTAGGTCTTGACTATATACAAGGTTTACTTTTTAGATTTTTACAGGCCAGGCTTAGTTAAAGCCTTTAGCTTGTTCTTAGTAGATCCTCTTCAGTTTCATCAGCTGGATTTATGCATCTACCTTAGGGACTTATACTGACACAACTAATTTTAGAGTCTTAGTCACTCTTGCATATTCTTTAGGTTTTGGAGTCAGCATATTTCAAACAATTAAACTCATCAAACGGAAATAGCTTTTTGGAGGTGCTAGCTTTTGTCACTGGTGCTAGAGGATACCTAGGATGACAGGATCAGGTGCTCACATTGCTCAGCTTAGTGCCAGTTCTCTTCAATGCTTCTGTGAGTGAGATTCCCTGATTTCTTGGCAGCTAGGTGGTCTGGCTCTCCGTTATCCTAGTCTTTCTTCTTCCTTAGTGTTGTATAGGTTTTGCTCAAAGATTCCTAATGCACAGGTGGAAAATATTGAGTAATTTTAACAGTCTACCTGGGGAGATAGAAAATGAAAAGTTTAATAATTTTATTTCAGTTGCCAACACCACCTCTTTAAACAGTTGTCACCAGAAACCAGTGTTACTCACTGTTAAAATTTTAAGAACAATTTGTGTCATGAAACACCTCTCATAGCTGCTGTTAAATTTTGGTTTTGCAATAACAGTCATTATGTGATATTTGTTGTCATTATGGTTTAACATACATTTGCCACTGTGGCTTATTGATCCTTTTTGATTAGAGGGGAGTTTTAGCAAGTGAAGGGAGGGTTATTATTGATATTTTCTGTATTTCTTCTCAATAGTTCATATGAAGTTGCTGAGAAAGTAATTAGCAAGACATTTTAGTAAGGCTATGAATATGTATAGCTTTCTTAAACATTTACAGGTGCAAAAAGGGAAGCTCATCTTGTAATAGAATTATTGCTGCAGGAGAACAAATGCACGGAAATGTTTCAGTGTCTGATTTGGAACTGTTAAACAATTTGACTAGTGTCTTGTAAAGGCACGGGAGCCTCAAAGACTGTCACATTTCAAGATGTATTGGGAGCAGTTCCTGAATCTAAATAGAAGGAATAATTAGACAACTGTAGAGAAGGGAGGTAAAAAGCAAAATCTCAGTACTCACATAAACAAAATGATGTTAATTGTAGTTGACTGAAAAAATAACTAGTTCATGCTATGGCAGTATTTTTTTGATTTTTTTTTTTGAGGGGAAAAAATGAATTAATTTTATGAGATACAACAATCTATATTTGATGTCTATCACTGACTTTTTAAACCTCACTTAATTTCACATTATTGATTGTATATATATCTTAGAAATATAATGCTGTGTTTTAAATCCCTCAAATTATTTTAGGAGCATAGTTTCTCTCTCAAAGCTAAAGTATACAGTGTATTTTAGCATATATAGTATTTCATTTTAGTGATACAATAAAGTATCTACTTTGTAGCAGCTGTATTTTTATGTTAAAATCTTTGCAATTGTGCAAAATTGGAATTGTCTTGCTCTTGGCTTATAAAACCAGAGATTAATGATTCCACACCCTATTTATTACTTGCTTTATTCATGTCACTCTTTAGAATAGAAAACATTCTCTCTGATGGTTAAATATCAGTTAAAGCATTTTTCATTTGAAATTAAATTTTGTTTTGTACACCACCATTATCTGAACAGTCCTAATTTTCTTACTTAATGTAAAAGGACTTTTCCCTTCTCCTTGTAACAATAAAATACTGGCTAAATTCAAATAAATTTCAAACTTATCTTTTACTATTATTACCTTTAGGAAAATTAGCACTTTTAAAATTCTAAATTCAATTCTACTTTTATAAAAAGTATTTAGATGGAGGTCAAGAAAATATTGTCTATTTTGTGGTGAGAGCTGAATGTCAGTAGTGGCAGTGTATGATTTTTGCTTTATAATATTATTTTTTTAACAAAACTAATTTTTTAGGTTTTTCCCCCAAAATCTTTTTTCCCAAATTATTCACTTTATGCAACCAAATGATTTGATGCTTTGATCAGTCCTCACTTATTCCTTTTTCTCTGCTCATTAGTTTTGCACTGTCTGATGATCCACCTTCCCAATGCTATCTTCCTGTGAAAAAACCTAAGATTTTTATTTTCCTTAAGAATGAAAAAGCAAAAAGAAAATATTTACCCATATTAATTTTCATAGTATAGTAGTACAGACAAAGTAAACATTGTTGATTTAACTTGATGGGTTTATTTTGATTCTTTCCTGACAGTTCATAAGAGTCATGAATGAATTGAAATGCACAAATTGAAAAAATTAATAAAAAAAGTGGAGAATTCTATGGCAATGTTCAATTTGCTGCTAAGGGTTACAGTCAAGGTCAATGAATTCTTTCCAAAAAAATAGACAGCAACTGTAGGAAACTAAACTACCTCCTTTGGAGGCAAAGTGATTTTGTTTTATGTACCTGGAAATTTTGGTATAACGTGTTATTTCTCATATCCAAATGAATATTAAACCAGGCAGAAGAAGGAATCAAAGTATATATGTTGGCTTTGGACCAGTTGTGAGTCTCTAGGTGCTTGTTTTACTTACATCCCTTATTGATGGTTTTATAGGTTCTCTCTTATCACCACTGTCAGCAGTGTTGTTCTGTTCTTATTACTCCTCTATTGCCTATTTAGTGACAGAAATTATTGTGTTCTTTAACTTGCTAGAAGAATAAAAGTAGATTTTAGATTAGGAGGTTTTTGGAGTTGAGACTGGGAGAGGAACAAGATGCTTTCTCTTCCTTCTAGTCTTAAAAAACTATGGGAAAAAAGATGGGAAGGTGTTTATTATTATTCATTGCAGTAGCCAGTCTGATACTAAAATGAGTAATTAAAATGGCCATCCAAATGCACTACGTCACTAAGTGTTTGCACTTCACAGTGAAGATGATGGGGCACACTATAAGTTCTCTGTGTGTGAGCATTGTAACAGTAGTTAGGCAGAAATGCCTAATAATTTCAAATTTTTTAAAATCTGTTTTGAGGGGTCTTTATTTTCCATAGAAAATATTTTTTCATGTTTTCTACTCTGTTGAAACTGGGAAGGCAGGGGGAGTACTTTTAATCTTATGCATATTAGGAACAAAATATTGAACATTTTTTTTTTTAAATTTCATCCTTTTTATCAAGGTTAATAGCAAGAGTTTTCAAAACTTGATCAATATTTTTATGTTCTGACCCTGCACAGAACCTTCACTTTCAGCTTTTCATGTGCAGTTCTTTCTAAGGACAGGTAATGACAAAAAATTGTGTCCAGAGTAGGATGCAGACTCTATTTCCGTGTCTGTAATACTGATTGATGCAGGTGAGGAACAGTTCCATGACCTCTAAAAAAATAAAAGCTTGAGTTTTTACAATTTGGGATAAATTAAAATGGACAGTAGCAGCCTCAGAGATTGCATGAATCATACACAAAGAGGGAGCAGTTGCACACACTCTGGACAAATGGATATGTAAGAAGCTTTGGCAGAACTCATTTAGAGTAATGTACAGAACTGAGCAGTTAAATGACAGAAAGGGAAGCCAACTGTCTGACTCCTTGGCTTTGAGTGATGACTGTTTCAGGAATAAACTGTGAAAATATTCTGGACTAAGAAAGGAGCAATCAAAATTTTCAAATTGCAACGGATGAAAGAAGAAAGATTCAAACTAACCTTAGTAGTTTCAAGTATTGTTACCAAAAAAAAAAAAAATTCATGGGTGGGATTATTTTTGTTGATAGTGAATCCAAAAGTGGTTGATTGTGCTTGATTGTTTCTTCTAAGGGTTTATTTAAAAATAAGGCTCTGGATGTATCGATAGGACTCCCTATTCTAAATTTTAATGGTTATCATGAAAGGGACATAATCAAATGTGTGATGAAAGGACTGTAGAATTGCTACCATGTATAGGTATATCTATATCTATACTTTTAAATTACAAAGGCACTTACAGCATTTGTCTATTGATGAGATTTTGCTCAATAACACAGAATCAATTCCTGCATGTTAATTGCTGAGATTAGCCAGTTCATCTAGATGCTTAAATTCTCTTTGGGTGCATAGATAAAATGGAAAGCACATGATGTTTTTGGTTTACATGTCTGGTAGTATTTTCGAGACTAGTTTTCACTCAGTCATAATAAGTGACAATTTCTGTAGAAACTGTCTGTAGAAAAACTTCATTTTATTAAATGTCTCTGCTGTTTAGAATTCATGATCTTCAAGCTACCTAACTTCCTCTTCCAATATGGTGGACAAGCTTTGTGGAGAAGAAAGAAAATTTCACTCCTGACTTTCAACAGATTTCGATATTCTTGCATAGCATTTCCATAACTGAGATACAGAAAAATTAGGGAACTGCTGTAGAATGTGTAAGTAAGTGGCTGAAAAGGCTATATGAGAGTAGTTATTTGTTTTTCACAAATTGAAAAGAGAAGGAAAGCAAAGTTTCTCAAGTTAAGTAGTATTTGTTGTTTTCATGAAGGGTTTGGACAGCAGAATAGAGAATGCCCTTATTAAATTTTCAGGCAAAAAACCTCCCAAACCAAACAAACAGGGGCAGGACAACCTTGTGACTGGGAAGGCTAGAATGTGAAATGTTGATTGATTGGAGCAATAGCATGAGACAGACACAATGTAAATCAAGAGAAGGAAAAATTTCCCACGTGTTTATAATTAGCTATGTGCAAGCAAGATGGGGAAAGCTAGAAAAGAAGAACTTCTAAAGAAGACAACCTGCAGCTTTTAGAAGATCAAAAGCTAAACAAGAGACAACAGTGACTTGGTGCCTTGCCTTGTGATAAAAGGTAAAAGATTTAAACTGAACTAGGGAAAGTGCTTGCTAACTATAGAAAAGGGGTTTGGAAACACCAAGGGTAGTCCAGCTCTGAAACAGAATGGTCATCACTGTAGATTTTTTGGCATACAGTGACAAATAAAGTACAGCAGTGATGTAATGTTCATTAATGATTCCTATTTTCTATGGTTCTCAGTCAAACTGCTATTTCTTTGTAAATGCTGCTCATATGTCAAACATATGATCTTCTGGTCTGCTTATAATGAAAAGAGGATAGATTAAATCTCAGAATATGAGGCAAAATATCTGAAACAAACATTTTCCCATTAATGTAAAGATTACTGACAAAACTGATTTGACATTTCAGATATTTCTGAAATTTCTTTGCATAAAGATGAAAATTTGAGAAAGATAAAACTGGCTCATAATGCCTCTAGGTACTTAGCCCCATTGTTGTTGCACCTGTGGATGTTGTATACATTTACCTAGTTTATCTGTATGGAACCATAAAATAGGTGATTGACTATAAGGATAGCCCCAATTAAACACGCAAATAGTTTCAACGGAATCAGAACTGGTTCACATGAAAAGCCATTAGCAGAGCTTAGCTCTGAATTCTGGTCTTTTAAACCTCAGAAAAGCTTTAAACCACAAATTCTTTCTGTCCATATTATGGGAATGGAAGGTTCTCTTCTGTCATAGTTAGATAATTCTTAAATATTAACAACTGAGGCACTGTAAAAGAACATCCTGGGTAGCTAGATTGCAACTGCTGAGAAGAATTCCCAATATTTACAGGGATATTTATAGCCTTACTCTTAAATTATTAGTTTAAGTTAATGGAGTTTTTTTGGTCTGTTGAAGTTTGCAGAAATTCTAAATATAAGATTACTTTTTCACATGTGGAGCACAGTGAAGAGAAGTGAAAGAATTTGCTCATTGTTTTCAACTGAGTTGGGCTTTGGGAGTGGTTCCATTGTCTTTTTGTATATTTGTGTGTGAACCTAATTGTGCAGGCAAGTCACAGCCAAAACTGCCTTCTCTTATGAATGGAAAATGGAGAATACTCACATAGTCATTTGAAGATTACACTTTCAGGATTTAGATGATTGTGAAAAAGATGGAATATTAAATCAAGAGAATAACATAGATATAACAAACAGCCACATATAAAACTGCCAGGATGATTTTCTTGCAAAAGAAACCCTATCCTCTTGCTAATCTACTTCATTCTGCTTCTTTTTGCTTCAGATGTAAAATGGCCTAATTATTGGTATAGGTGGAAAGGCATTCGGAGTAATTTTGCATAATGACTATGCACTAAATGCTAGATACGTTATAGCATCAAGCAAACTTACCTAACAGGATAATGGACAACAGGATATGGATGTGAGATATGTTCTACCCTTCGCCAAGACAAGAAGAGGTTAATGAGGTCCTCTGGGAACAGGAAGAAGGACCATCCTTTTCCCGTAAACCCTGTCCAATGCCCATGTTCTAAAGCGAAGGCATTATTGCACTGGCTAATTAGAAATATGAAAGGAAAGAAAGAAGCCAGTTAAATTTGCATTTGCACAGGAATGGGCAGAAAACTTGTAACTACTTGTGGAAGAAATAAATGTTGCTCTCTTTAGTAGGAAATTTTAAGATTGCCAAGAGTTATAATTTGGTCATAAAGGGTAATGACTTGTCTATAACTTTGAAGATGAAGTATGGAGTGTTCTTCATTGAACATGGAAACATTGTGCATGCTGGCACGTGATCTAATGCAGAAATATTTGAGGGATTTATGAACTTTCTGGGCAGCTAAAGATGTGGCTTTGGTTGAATGCATCCTTATGTCTGGAGAAATCCTTGTGCTGCTCCTTTTAATTATGCTTTATTGAATAAAACCTTTAAAATACAGATTTCAGTATTAGTACTTTAAATAATAAGAAGCAGCAGTAATAAATATCTTTTTTTCTTACCACTCCTAGGTCATGCTACAGTCTGGTGACATTGCCAGTAGATCAATGAATCTTGTTGAGTTGCTAGGATGGTTTTGATGCTGGTGACTTCATTACCTACTTTTTAAATCTGTCCAGAATCTTCCTAGTCCATGGAGGTGATGGAGTGCTCCCTATTACAGATATCCAACTAGCTTCATCTCAGTGCTTCAGATGGCACTGGAGAGGAGAGATACAGAAGCTGAGCCCTTATCAAAAGACTAATGGTTCATTTCAGTGCACCGCAGTCAGAACATGCCTCTCCTGCAGAACTCGTTTATTTTCACGGCCCACACTGACAGGCTGGTAAAAAAACTGTGGTCTGTTTGTCAACGATGCATAGTGATCTGTGATCTTCTACAAGTTACATTCTGCACACTGTGCATAACACTTGAAAATACTCTCTTTTTTCCTGCAAACAGACAATGTGAAAGTAAAGGAATTGAGAGAATCAGCAGCTTGTATTTTAAACAAGTCTATTGCCATCTTAAGTGTAGCGAAGAAGCCTTTCTTATCTCTTCTGACAACTGAGGATAAAAGGCCAGTTACACAGATGTCAACACACTACCAGCTCAACTGTAGAGCTTTTTTTCTTGTGAAGAATGCCAGACTTTTTTTTTTTTTTTTTTCCCCAGAATTGTTTTCCTGTTGCTAATTATTTTATTTCTGTGTAATTCTGGCAAAACATCCTAAGTGTGTAGGATGGGAAAAGAAATTAAGATTTCTACATGTTTACAAATAGGCAAAGTCGGATCCAGTGACGGACAAAGAATGGTTCTGTTCATTAACAGTCCTACTTCCATTCTGTAAACTGTCCTGTTTATGACATCCTGAAGGTATCGTAGCTGACAGCAAAATTTTCTCTTCCAAATCTGTTTAGAAGATTTTTTTTTTATCTTAAGGTTGCATTTAACACAAGTGATACAAAAAAAGATAGCTCACTGAGAGATACTGTCTTCAGATCTGTAACTTATAAACAAAAAACTCCTGGCTGACATAATGTGCAAAGTATTCAGTTGCTGAATTAATGATTCAATTAATGGGGGAGTTTTGCATTAGTGGCTGCCTTCTATGAAAGGCAGTTGGTACAGAACTAGCAGATAGCAACTCTGGAGTAGGATTGCCCAGAAAATAAACCAGTTTTTTTAAAATTGGTGAGGTTCTGACACTTCTTTGGTACACTGAAATGAAAATGATCCTTTCAAAATGTGAGCATTAAAGATCTGATGGACTGTGTGAAAAATTTTCCATAGTTTATACTAGGGAATAATTACACAGGGAACTATGGTAGCAAGTGTCTCTTAACTGCTGTTAAATGTTGTCCACTTCATATATACTAACCAATAATTTTCTCACACAAAAATAAAATGTTTCAATGAGAAAGCAGATGGGAGCCTGGGTTCCTAGGTTCTGGGGAATTTCCATGACAGCAGATTTACCAGCTGAGATGAACAAGTCTCTCGTGTTTTTGAATAGAGCTCTCATCAGGGATCTGAAATCTTTCTAACAAAAGTTTAGCTACAGCTGTTACTCCATTTTGAGATTTTGGATTATTTTGTCTGTAGAGATGGATTCAAAATGGCAAACAACACTGCAAACAGGTATTTTTAAAAAGCAATGACTGTAAAATTTAAGACATAAAGTGTAAATATATGATGTAATTTTCTGTTCTTTACAAATGCTTTGGTTATGAGTCTCAAAATAAGGATTACCTTCCCCCTTTTGAGAGTGAACCAACCTTAGCAGTCTCAGAAGCGGGATCTGAAAGGATCACCAGTGGCTCCATAGATTTACTTTCTGGCACAGAACTAAGTAATTTCATGAAATCTTATGTTTTATATGTATTTTTGGATGTAAAAAGGATCTTCATTCCAACAGCAAAGCTTTTCAGAGCTTTAGTGTTGGCTTTTATGTGCCAGGTTTTAACTGTTTGTTTTTGTTGTCTTGCCAGATGCCAAATGAATAAGCCATTGGTAGTTACTTTGGAAGTCTACCATTACTTCCATTAACTTTTGAATTTTGAGCTAACGACTTCGTTGTGTTGATTAATGTGTTGTAGCAGACTAATGTACCACTTTTAGTGTCTTCTGGACTTTTACAGGCACGGTGACACTTCCAAATGCAGGTTCATTTCTGTCAGGCTTATTATCACCAAACATAAGCAATTTAACATCTGTCTGAATTTTGAACACTTATGACTGTTGAGAACAGTTGTTTATGCAATACTACTTTCTGTTATGCATGAGAAAGATTTAGAGGTACTCAGTGTCTGAATTCTGTGGCAACTGCTTGTGTTTATAACTTTAGGTTGTGATCCTGCCAGTTTTCTGGTTCAAGGTTTTAAAATGGGTGAATTTTCCAATAATAGCCTGAGATTGAATGCTTATCAGCATTCATTAGCATATTTATGAAAAAGCATTTCAGTATGGAGCTAGCACAAAAGCTCATTTAAAATCTATGTTGTGTATATGTCATGCAGTATTTGCTTAGCACTAATTCTGATCGGTGTTTCAAGAATATGACTTAAAAATCACTCCATAACTTCATTTGATTGGCTGGACCTGCCTATTCATTCTATTCTTATTTTGGTTTCTAGTCCCAAGGTGAGTTCACAGTGCATGTTGATGAGAACCATACAGCACTTCTAATAGAGTGTCCTATTGCCCTGATATTAACAAGAGCTGCTATATGTTTGCATGGTTCTAACAGTAAACATTGTTCTTAGCTGCACTACTCAGGATTGAGTCTGGCACAGGAAAATTAGATACAGACCTAAAGTTTGTTACAGGTTTTCACTGTGAATTTATATATCTGCTGTGGCTTTTCAAGGAGGAAATCTCCAAGGATATGTTTGGCAATGCAAAGTGGTATAGAATCTGATTTTTGCAGTTTTCAGTTGCTATTTTAATGGTCACTTTCCATCACAGAATAAGTAAAGATATTATTAAAATAGTATCTTGAAATGTCAGTTGCTGGAGGATAAGCAGACATTTGGAAATTATACTTCTGTGTAAGTAAAGGTTACTGAATATGATTTTTCCCCCTTGAATTCTTTAATATATGTTTTATTTTTCTTCATTATTTAACATCCCAAGTAATATATTCTACTTTCTCTGACTTTCAAAGCTTTTCTGTGATAATCATACTGTACTTAACAACTAGAATACCAGGTGACTCTGTGACCTTTGGAAAATGTTTATGGAGAAAAAGTTTTGCATGGTATTCACAGAAAATGGTACAAGCTGAAAAATCTTAAGTACCCAGTGACATTGAGTCCTGAATTTGCAGCTTGTATGAAAACAAAATTTCTGACTTATGAAAGGGTTTGTTTATTTATTAAATGCATTTTTCTGAGTTCAGTATTTTGCAATGTCTTGTATGTATGGTATATTGACAGCCATTCAAGCTTTTTTACATAAAAATGTAAAAAAAGGCACAAGATACAAAACACCCAATGCATGCTGTGATTCAGTAGAATTTCAAATGCATTCTTACCACTGAAGAGAAAAAAGCAACTCTGAGCACAAATCAAGGGCTCTTTATTTTGCCAGTATTTTTGCAATGTTGGATTTTGAAGCTATTCTATATATTCCAACATTCAAATGGCTAAAGGGCAGCTAAAGTCTGACAAGTAATTTTAGAGCAGAAAGAAAGACATGCGATAGGATACCTGGCATAAGGACTTTGTACAGAGGTATAGAGCTAATATATTGACCACATCTGGATTAAGAATAGAAGAGGAGCCAGGAAGAGTCAGTCTGGAGGTCAATCCATCTAACTCAGTATCCTGTCTCTGACAGTGACCAAAAGCAGATGCCTAGGAAAGAGTATAATAACATAAATATGCTCCCCATAACTATTCTTCTAGCATCCTTTGCAGCTCAAGGGCTTGTGGAAACAGCTGTAGTTTCTCTATTTTGTAGCACTAGCAGGTATGCCTTCTGTGAACTTTTCTAACCTCTCCTGGAAACCCTCTAAACTTTTACACTCTGCAACATCTTGTGGCAAGCAGCACTGTAGCTAAAGTACTGATTGTATGAATAGCAGCTCTCTTTGTTTTGCGCTGTCTTCCTCACCGTTTAATTTCACTCCCCCAGTTCTTTTCTTGTGAGAGTGAATGGCAAATCAATCCTTAGACACACTCTCCATGACACTTCTGATCTTATGGAACTCTGTCTTCCTTTCAGTGATTTCTTTTTCACTCTGAAGAGTCCTATACTAGTTAGTCACTTCTGATGCAGAAGCTGGTCTCTGTCTTTCACTGACCTTATAGCCTTTACCGAAACTTTTCCAGCTCTGCTACAGCCTGTTTGAGATGGGTAGCTCAACATGACATGCACTATTAAAGGTGAAGAGTATTATGTATTTATAGAGTGGCATTATGACATTTTTTATTTTGTCCTATTTTCCCCTCTGGTTCCTGGCCTTCAGTTTGCCTCATAAGTCTCTCCTGAGTTCTGAACTTGTATTTTCACTTTCCCTCCTTAGTGAAAGTGACCAGCTCAAAGCCCACCACTGTGCATGAGAAGTTAAATTCTTTTTCCCTTTAAGGGAAGTTGTTTTCCCAGAAATTCATGATTTTATGTTAATCATTACTGGGTTTGATTTTTTTTTGCCATTTTATTGGTTATTCACTGTCTGTCAAAAGTCCCTGTGTAATTGTTTGTGTTTCACACATTCAGCTTTACTTCATCTACAAGAGGTTAAGAAGGTCAGGAAAATCTGTCTCTTCCCTGCATACTCCTTTCTGAGACTATTAGTATGTTGGACAGTACAGATGATGGTTCGTATCTCTCTTGAACTCCACTTAAGACATCCTTCCACTTTGAAGACTAAGCATTTATGCCTGCCATTCTGTTTCTTCCTTTTCCTTTTCCCTTTCCCCTTCTTCCTTTCCTTTATTTCCTTTATTCATTCAAGGTCCTTCCATTTTGATTCTATGGCAATACACTTTCCTTGGCTGTCTTTTTCAGAGGGTTGTATCACAGTCAACAAGATTTCCTTTATACAAGTCCTTAGCAAAGCCTTCAAAGAACCCCAAGGTGTTTGTAAAAGCAGGCTTTCTTTTCACAAAACCTGGTTGACCTTTCCCTCAGTGTATCAGTGTGTCATCATGGGCCCACTAGTTCCAACCTCCAGTGAAGTTTCTAATGATTTGTCTAATAAACACATCAGATGTTGGCAAAAATAATGAATATTAAAAGTGTGTCCCATTTCCATCAGAAATTTAACCTAAAAATTACTAGCTCCCAGCTGTCAGTAGTAAAGACTGCTAAAAAGGCAAAGTTAAGGATAGGAAGAAATGCAGATCATTGTTAAAATGGGTTAGAAATCATTCACTGTCCTTAATTCACACACTCTTTCACTACAAGAAGTAACCATTATTTTCCCTGAATGCTAAATAAAAAGTTAAGACAACAATGATGAAATATTTGATATATCAGCAAGTATTGGATACAACCCATACAACCTAAGAGAGATGTAAAGGTTGGCAAACAGTCCTTTGTGTTACAGCAGTGCCCATAGAACACTAGCTGTCACTGAGATGTGGGAGAAGACATAGTTTATACCTGACATCTTGCAGTTCATGAAAAGATAACCAATGAAAAAATTAATGTTGTGGATGCTACTAAGACTCTTCAACCTCTGTTGCTTTCCAGACTGCTGACATATCTTTCTGGCTAAAATTACCAAGTGAATGAGTGTCTTTTACAGACCCTGATGGATTTAAGGTTGAGAGATCTGAATTTCTTTTTTTCAACATTACCTTGGCCTGGTGAGTCATGCTGCTTCAGTAGAAGTTCAACAGCCTTAAGGGAGGTTTGGAAGGATGATTGTAGCTTCAGGCTTTATTAACTCTTTCGTAGATTCTCCTGCAAACCCTAGGTTGCATCATCAGCCTATTTGAAACAGTGAATTTATTTCCTAAAGAGTATAGATATACCTTAAATAAACAGAAATCAAGTTAAACTTCCCTGTATTTCTACATGCCTACTTTGTAAGACAATAGCTTACATGAAACAAGTAGTACATGTGGGTAGTTTCATAGAATCATGGAATCAGATGAGTTGGAAAGGACCTCTGAGATCATCAAGTCCAACCCTCGATCCAACACAGCCATGGTTACTAGACTATGGCACTAAGTGCCATATCCAGTCTCTTCTTAAACACCTCCAGGGCCAGAGAATCCACCATCCCCCTGGGCAGCCCATTTCAATGCCAACATACTAAATCTTTTTTTTACCTTTATCTTTCTGTGCAGAACTTTATGTGCAATGCCTTAATGGTAAAAAACTCATTCCTTCCATTTTTGCTGATTGGTTCCATATTGTAACTGTAAATACATTTCCTTCAGATACTGTGCATACTTAGTCACATGCTTCTGTGGCTGGTGTGTTAGAAGGAAAATAGCTCAGTCTATTTCCTGCCCTTCTTAGCTGAATATTAGTCTTTCTATCAGGTGAGTGGCTCCTTTTAGAACTATTTCCTTTCATATGAAAAAGAAAATTAGCGCTACTGCCTCCTTTGACACGGGCAACATTTTTAATGGAAGAAGATTCACTTTTTCTTTTGATGCCCTGCAGCAGGCTGGAAATGCAACAGTTTCATGACAAAAAGTGTTGATACAGTCAAAACTCACTCTGCCAGCTGAATTCTACTGCGAAGCTCTCGCATGTTAAGTTGTTACTGGCAGCTGTGATGCTGGGTCATGTATAGTTCATCCTCTTGTACCCAGCTTAAAATCAGTGGAATTTTAGCTTTTTCCATTCAGTTCCAGAAAGGGAGAGAATTTAGGACACACAACATATAATCTGGGATTCTGTATTTACTTTAAGTGCCATCTCCCTTAACTTTGTCTCATGATACCTTTATTCCTTATTGGATCTTGACCTTTGCCAGCCCTATTCTCCTAATTTCAAATGTCAGTCCAGCAATGTGAATTGGTTTGATTTACTAAAGTCACAAAAGCATATCCTGCAAATTCTTCTGAGAAGGACCACTGGGTCATTCTCAGTTAAAACTATGCTAACAAAGTTTAGGGCAGTTAATAATGTTCAAAACTTTACGCCCTGGAGAAATACAAAGTAAGGAAAAATTCAGTAATCCCTTAGGATGATGCATAGCATGTTTTATTGTGTTCTTTGCACTGTGTTGATTGCCCTTTTGCTCCAACATCGCCATGATCTTGGAGATGACAGTCAAGTAAAATCTTACAAGTGGGTCTAATATGAATAGCCTGTTTCAAGCTACATGTCTGAAAAGATACCATAGAGTGTATATTCAAATCTATCATGATATGACATTATATCACATATGCTTTCAAAAGGACACACAGTCATGAGAAAAAAAGCAAAATATAATCCTACATAAAGAGGCAATATTTGTACTGAAATTAAATGACAAGTGTTTGAGTTATTAGCACTCACTATCCACTACTGGAAGGGAAAGCATGAAGAAAGCCAGATGAGTAACAGAAAGAAGAATGTTTTTTAATTGAGCTTGGGAAAGAGAACCACAATTAGTCTTGCTTTCAAATCTGTCATGAGAACGCCTCCTTGCAGTAGACTATGACAATGTTGGGTAACCATCTCAAAGAATAATAAAACTGGCTGACATTATAGGCAGTTGTTTTAGTTTACAGCTTTAATAAAATTGCAACAAAAAGGTTATTATGTTGTGTATATTTATTTATTTATCATCTCTTTATTTATTACAATTTTGGGCTTCAATTGCTGACAAACAATTAATTGTCTGAGTTTGATTTATGGACTGTGGAGGTAGGAAAAAAAAGGGTCAGCTTTGATCTCATGCATGTAGTTGAAAGTTTAACCAGTGTCCTTTTCTCAGAAGTGAGAACCTGTGTGTGTATTGAAGATTCAGACCCTGAGTGTCCTTTGGGATGCTTTGATTTTCCACTGAAAATTGGTGCTGCTCCTGGGAATAGTGTTGCATTTTTCTCTCTTCCCATCTGAATTCTGCAGTTTAATTTCGTCTTCTTGTAGAAATCCCTGTTACTGTTGTGATTACTCTATTTGCTCTTTGTGCTGTAGTAAAATGGTGAGGGAGATCACTATGGATTGACTACTACACTACGTATGCAGCTGCCCTTGAATGTCTGGGAAAAACCTGTGCTAGGTCCTGTAAGATACAGATATGGAAACATCCCTAAATGGAATGGAATGTTTTATGTAGAAGTTCAGAGTGGGTGATTGCAGTGATCCTTAGCTGTACCTTGTTTTGTTCATAGATTGATGTCAAGATAAATCTAGGCAACATAGAAGAACATTACTTCCTAGTATCCAAAAAATCTATCCTTTTTATTTTGAGGATCTTTTTTTAAAAAATTAGAACTGAATTCAAGTTTCAGATTAGATGAGTCACACAGTGGGAACCTGAATGATATCCTATCCATCATAAGAATTCAGCATGGCATGTCAGGACCAATGTGTTGAGCCAGAATGCAAAGAATTACTGAATTAATAGTCTTATTTACTGTTGAGCAGTTAACATTATTGAGCACAATGAGCTTATTCAAGTAAATCCCAACCTTAAGTGTCTGAGTAGCTCTTGATTAATTTAGATGGTTATCAATTCAGACATAATGCTCAAGAAAGGAAAGGCTCTTAGAAACATACTTTTCCTGTAAGGGGAGTTCAGCAAATTAGCACAATGTAGTTTTGATACATTTATATATGAAATTCTGTTTT
Organism: Pyrocephalus nanus; assembly: GCA_038380795.1. NCBI lineage: Eukaryota > Metazoa > Chordata > Aves > Passeriformes > Tyrannidae > Pyrocephalus > Pyrocephalus nanus. The sequence continues at coordinate 39,425,874 of CM076265.1, read as the reverse complement.
AAACAGTTGCTTTCAATTAGAAATGTTCTATTTGTTTTGAAACTACAACAAAGTTTTACAGCTGACTTGTTAGTCAGTGAAGAAACCAGACGGTGCTATCATGGCTCCGATCTTCACTGAAGCATGAAAGGCAGTACAGCCACTGCACATCAAAATGTTAATTAAGGGTGAAAAACTAGGGCCATTTTAGGAGGGACTTTGATACACAAGGAAGCAACAAGAAATGCAGCTTCAAAATAATTTTAAAAGTTTTCCCTTGTATCATACATGACACCAGCTTGGTCCTGTCATTTATATAAAAATGGGACAAAATATGCCCAATCTGACACTGATTCCTGCTCAGGAAGTCTCTAAAGGTCACAGATAATTTAAAGACAGAGAGGCAATTCCCTTGGACTCAGTGACACTATACTGCACTTCTTTTTACCTAACCTACATGTTAGGTAAACATGTACAGGACCTGTGTGTCTCTGCATCCAAATGAATGCCATCTGGGTGCAAAGTAAATCCTTTCTGGTGCCACAGTGACAGACCAAGTTCAGTAAGACCATATATAAATGAAGTTACTTGTGTGGCCTGATGTTCACAAAACAAGAGTAGTCTAATATCATAACAGGTATACAGAGGAACCTAATACTGTAGCTCAGTGGGCCTGATCTCTAAGGCATAGCCAGAAAATGCTAAAAGCCCATGACCAGCCTTTGATTCAGTGTGAGGCATTGTCATTTTATCCAGAAACACAGAAGAAGGAGAGCGCCCTCTGGGCGCTGGCAAACACAGGTTGTAGCATTTCCCACAAATACAGGAACTGAAGCACAATTTCTTGCAGAATTGCCCAGTCCTAGAACAATCTGTGTGGAAGAGGCACCTCTCTTCTTGCCTCTCTTCTTGTCAGGCCCAGGCCCTTGTGAACAATGAATTTTGTTGGTGCATATTTCTAGCCATTGGCCAGAGAAGGAGCCTAAAACCTGGTGTCCCCTCAAGGCTAGATGTCTATTTTCCAGGTATTCTGATGTCATTGCCACAAATCCGTAAGGAGTCTGAAATCCTTGGCAGTACATAAACACAAATGCTGCTTTTTCATCAGACATTGCTGGTAAACATCATGATGTTTCAGAAGCAAATCTAAGATTTCAGTAATCTGAGAGCATGTTGTAAGGTATGCATTTGCCCTTCCTCTTTGTACCATAATCTACAGTGTGAAGGGCTATATTTGGTGTGTAAGGGAAAAATGACATTTTACACTAAGTTTGTTGAAGTAGACTTTGCTCTGCTTCACTTGTGCCATGCTTGACTCCAGCATTTTTAAGAAGGTCTTGAGGACATTAACCTCTGATTCCAGAAGTAAACCTTTATTAACTTTAAATGTTCAAAATCCTAGTGAGAAACTGTCTTTGAGGCATCATTAAGGATATGCATAATGTAATGATAGAAGCAGAAACTTACAAAAACTCCTTCGGGTAAGCAATGTTGTTTTCTGTGAATGCGAACACACCACATGCTGCCTTTATGACAAGTTTTTTTAATGTATGTGCTAGTTGCTAAATCTTCAAACCACTCAAGATCCTTGGAGGCACTAGGTAGTGGATAAGTTAGCCAAGTGACCTTTGCAATTACACTGTATTCAGTCTTGGATAAACTTGAGTAGCAGTTGGCTGAACATTGGAATTTGAGAGCTCAGTTCTGCCAATTCTTTTTTCTCTGTCCAACTCTCTAATCTTCCTGAGTGCTTCAGTCTTTCAGTGAGGTCTGCATGGACTGATCCATAGCTCTTTGAAGGATCATGGTTTTGTGAATTTCATGCAGATGTTTCTTTTGCAGAATACTGTTATCATTTGAAATACTGAACTGTTCTTCATTTGATACTTGTGATGCACACCAAAATCCCCCCAGATTCCGTAAACAGAAAATTCTGTTGCTCTCATAAAATAGTAGTATATGCTATGTTGAATTTCATGGGTGTAATTCAGCACCCAGCTGCATAATGTGGCTATTTAATTAATATAATATATTCTTTTCTGCATGCTGCTGTATGATTAACAGTCTCTGCTGAGAAATGTACTGTAGGTACAATTGAAATGGATGAGCCTAATATAGCAGGATATTTGCATTTCATTACTATGTTGTATAATTTCACTCATAAAATTTTATTGAATTAATTTAATAGTATTTTCTTCAGATGATCATAACAATAACTTTTGAACTAATTATGAGAAAGATTGATTCAAAATACAGTCAAAAAGCACTCAAGTTTTTCTTCAACTCACAAAAGCTTCAATTTCCTTGTGAAAATCCTCTAAATTCTTTCAGGAGGCTCTGATGATCAAATATGTCTCTAACATACTGTAGCTGAAGCAAAAGGCAAGATTCTTGTCCATTTTATTCTCTCATCTCTCTAATCTCTGACAATTTGCAAGAAGAAAGTAAGGGGAATTTAATTCTCAAAGCAACTATTAAGTTGATGGTAAAGTTTCTTGGTAGATTAATTATTTCTTGTGTAGAAAATGATCCAGGCATCCCTAGGATGTAAATGCTGAGTTAGTGTAATTTTCAGTTCTGTTGTTTGCAATTATGGATGTGATATGCTCAGCTACAGGACATATATTATTGTTTCAGAAAAAGCCCTTAGGGACAAGATCACAAATGAAGAGGTTCTGGAGAAAATCAGTTCTATCCATAGTGGTTCTTAAGTGGCTAGGCTCTGCAGATAGATGCACACACTTTGTAGCAGACCAAAAAAACCAGCATTACAGCAGAAAAAGAAAATCCCCAAATTTTAATCTCCTTATCAAATGTGAAAGTCTATAAATTTTCATTTTGTTTTTTGATAAAATGACGCTTAACTTGACGTGTCAGCATATTTTCTGTTGGGAATGAGGGAAAAGGTGGAGGTAAGTCATCTCAGCATTTCTCACTACTTCTGAAGGTAAACTCTCTGCCTTCCTGGCAAAGATTCCTTCATGGTGCAGCTCTGTGGATGCTATGGTATACTTACAATTTGCCTGCACTGCAGAGGTTAAATGAATAGAACTATTTTATTGTCTAATGGGTATGTATGTGTTGCACCTAATTTCTGCCCTCTCCACAAGCCAAAATGCCTAGTTTAAGTGTACCAATGCCTATACAGTGGTTGGTCTGTCTGTGGGAGATTACCTATACACAATTCCCCAGTCACCACAACTAGTACCTGTAGCTTAGTACCATTTTTTGTTCTAACTTCATTTAAACTAACTTGTGTTATGTGAATATACATAAACTGATTCTTCAGTGATGACTTATTATCAGATAGTGGTTTGAAGAGCTCCCATGTGATGTGAAATTTCTTTATATGACCAACTGAAGGCAGATTTTTGCAGTGTTTAAGGCCAAAAGAGACATTATCATATTATTTTTTTTCTGAGGTAAATGCACTAATTCTTAAATCAAACTCCACATCTTCTGAAAGAATTAGAGCACAGATATATTTCAAACTTGTAAAGTTTAATCTCAAGGGAGGAGAAAGAAGCCAGAGAGGCTTTTAGGCTGATGGCTTCTGAGTGGAGCAGGAACTGTTAGCATAGTTTTAGCAGGTGTAGAAAACTCTCAAAGCGATAGCAGAGCAATCCATTTCATTGATTTGCTAAAGGTTTGTAAAATGTTCTATATGCATTCAACTGTCAGGAAGATATAACAGAATCGACATGAGACCCCATTTTAACATGTATTTTGATAATCAAGGATGTTTGTTGTACTTAACTCAGGTGTCATAACTGTGTATAACAAGGCTTTGGACTGATTATTATGCTGGTAGCATTAGGCTGTATCTCAGAGGAGTTCTTAGAAAACTGCACCAATCTGAAGATCATTCAGGGGAAACACAATCTTGAGCTTCAAAAGAGTTCACTTAAGAAAAGAAAGTGGAAAGCTGACAGGCTAGCTTGATTATGTTTTAGCCTTTGGTTTGAATAGCATCTTGGAAGGTAACAATGCAGAAACAGTGTCTGAAAGGGCTAAATCTTAAGCAAGTTTTCAGAGTAATATCTGAGGACTGTTACTGTGGCTAACGATAGAATCACATGGTCTTACAGAAGAGTGATGTTCTCTCCCTCAGCAGCCTTAGCCACTTAGTTTTTTTGAGAACCTAACCTATTCTCATCCTTCCTAAATGTCAAAAATGGAGAAGTAAATACAGAGCAAGAGTACCTCTTCCTTAGCTATAATATAGCCACCACCATGAAACATCACCTCCTGCTCCAGAATACATACCTGGTGAGGAGGGTCTGCCCGGGCCTCAACAGTTTTGCATCCTAACAGTATTCCTTTCCTCAAATACCAGAAGTCAGCTGAATCATTTCTTCCATAATGTCCTGAGCTTTCTGGATAACACTTGTGGTTTCCTCTCCCATGAGTAGCCAGTTGTGATAGTCTCCTATATTGTTGGCCTTTACATTCAACCCATCGTCTTCTCAGAATGTGCTCATTTCCTTTGTGTAATCTGAATGGAGAATTTGCTATTAGTGTTTGCTCCTATTTTTCAGGTGTTGTCTCCTTTTTGGCTAATGAATACCTCTGCAAAAAACCTCAGCTAAATTAAAGAAAGGTTTAGTTTCTTAGACTTTTTTTTTTTAATTTCCCCTTCATATGTCTGATTTTGCTTTTTATAACTATTGGCTTCTTAACTAAATTGAGCTAGCTATCTGCATTCTACTTTACTAAGTTGGAATGAAAGAAAAAGAAGGGATATGCATAGCCTGAGACCAAAAAAAAGTCACCTACTAAGGCTGTATTTCACTTTTTTTTCATTTATTTGAATACTGTATTTATTAAAATTCAAGTTCTTGATTTCTAGTTTTTGTAAATGATAGTGGAAAGAAGCTGTTGCAGTAACCCATAGCCTTCATTTAACATTTGCAAAATATGCAGGAAATGTAACTGAACTATTTAGATGATTCTTCCCAGTGAATTCCTCCAAAAATAACATAGACCAATGGCTACAGTAGTCACCTTGAAAGAAGGAACATGGATTCTTTTACTGATTTTATCACAGAAGAAAGGTGTAGTCTTTTAAAAATCACTTGACTCATTTTCATCCTCTGGAAGACAGACATTTTTCTACCTTTTATCTGAAAACAGAAAATCAAAATGCCCACAGAATATAATGTACTGACAGACAGAGACAGTGTTCCTAGTCTGTTAATACTAAATCTGAGACACACTACATAAAAGAGATGTTAGAACCTGTCACCTTTCTTATACTATTATGGTTTTCTCTGCATAACAAATAGATTTGTCACAAAAACCTCTGCTAAACTGGAAAAATCAAGTTCCAATCTGGCCTTCAACTTTAAAAACTGCAGTGAGAAATATTTCTAAGATGTTTCTCTTTGGTGTACCCAGAACATGGGATATTCTGAAGGGTTATCTTTCAGATTTGTGGAGAAACCATCTTAGCTCCATTAAAAGCATTTAAAAAGTTACTGTTCCAGTATGTCCAATATTCTTCTGACTTTTACATCTACAGTTTCTGAAAGATTTCCTCACTGGAAGCTCTCAGATCTTTGCCAGCTCTGAGTGATCCAGCTCAGATATGTTGACATGAGATGAAGGATGATACTGCCAGGGACTGCAGGAACCAGCTGACATCAAAAGACTTTTTTGCAGGTATTGTTTCCGAATTTTAGGAATATTCTAGACATACACAGAGTAACGTTTAGAGAGGAAACGTTATTTATTCTGCACAGGGTGCAAGGTGAAAGTTTTCCACAAATCAAGCATGCCAGGGAGTGAAAAAGGAAGAGAATTATACATTGAAATTTGCACAAACCCACCTTTCTAATATATAGTTGCCATCCACCTAAGGCATAATCATTTAGCTTGTGCAATACTTGTTACTGTGCTTGCATGGGCTCTTTGGGGAGTCCCTGGTGGTCGTTTGGGGATATGCTCTCTACTCAATTTCAAGCCAAGTTCAGCTCAGGATGTGCAGAACACAAGATTGTGTGCCAAATAAGATGTGATCTACAGCTCCAGAGCGATGTCTTCTTTACCAATTGCCAAGCAGGACATAAAATACAAAAGCTGTCCATAAGCATTAAGCGATGCCTGCTTAACATACTCAGTGACATCTATTTGAGTTCAAAAGGGGTAATGATGTCATCAGCTTCCATCTACAAGAAAGATCAAAGGAAGTGTTGGGGTTTAGGAATGGTACTCCCCAAATTAGTTTTCCCACCCAGAGCTCCCAAAACAGATGGTGCTGCTCGCTCTTTCTCCTTCCCTTTGCCCTCCCCCTTCCTTCTCCAGGGAGAGATGGAGTGGAGGACTGGAGGCAAAAAAAGGTGAAAATCATGGGTTGAGATAAGAACAATTTATGGGAAACAATAAGATAACGATATAAGAAAATGAATAGTAATAGCAACAATATTAATAACAACATGTAGAAGCCAAAGAAAGGATTTACACTGAAAGCAAAACAATACCGGACTGTTTTGCTCACCACCCTTTTTCCCCCAACCAGAAACCCCTCACTCCTCCCCTCCAAGTGACCTGAGATGGTATCTAATGACATTAGGATATGGCCACACCCCCTCCTAGTCTGTAAAAAAATTAATTCTGTCCTGGTTGAAACTAGGACAGGAAGGAACAGAGAATTGTGTTTAAATTCATCAGTGGAATGGAGCTGGGTTGTCCCTCCTGCCTTTTCAATACTATCCAAATTGATAAAAGAAGGAAAGGGAATGAGTCCGGTTGCAAATGGTACCTGGGTAGTGGAGGTAAGCAAACCTAAGAACAAGGTGAGGTGATAGGAGCAGTCAAAAGCAGGGATAGGGATGAGCCCGATAAGAGCTCATGGAGACAGAGGAATGAAGGCTGAGATGGAGTAGATGAGGACTGGAACAGGTTGGAACTGCTGGAATAAAGTCAGACAGGCCAGACAGAAGAAATTGCCTGCAAGCAAGTCCTCTGCTATGTTGCTTTATAAGCCAAGTTTTCCCCGCTTCAAAACACCTTTACCTTTATGTTTCTCAGGTCCAAAGCCCCAAGCAGCAGTTACAATAGGTACATGGGAGAAGAGGTCTTATTCATTGGCACAGAGTTTTGTGGAATCTGTGTCTCAAAAGGAAGATTTCTGCTGGCTGCTCTGGAAGCTGTGATGAGGACAGTGAAGTCAACATATCTGTTGCTGCTCAGAAGAGTCATTGTATTCAGAGAATTCTGATATCTGCATAACTTTCTGTTTTTGAAGTTAGAGTAGACTGAAAGAATTTCATAATTCAGTTTGGCATTTTCATCTGATGAACATAGATTTTCTTTGTCTGCAAACGTCAGCTACCCATTAACTTCAGAAGAACACAACATATTTCTACTTTCCAGTTAATGATGGCATTTGAACAACATATAATGGGATAATTATGTGACCTACATTATTTATGTGGAGTAGGTAAGTAGCAAAATACATGGTTGTTTTTCCTGAGGAACCTTTGTGCCTGTTTTAATACTTTTCCTTATTTTTATTTACATCTCTTTTCTGGATTTTCATGGCATTTATAAATTCATCTTGTTCCTTTACATCTAACTTACTCTTATTACAATCAAAGTGCTCTGAAAAAGTTGTTTAATGATCTAAAGCTTTCTGCTTGCTAAATGTCCAGCAATCACACAGTGTGTGTCTGTATTTTTGCAGATGTTTGTGGAGATAAACGATCCATATGTTGGAAATTTTATTTTTACAGATGGCAACATCACATCCATTTAGTGTCAATATTGATTTTTCACTTACTGGATTTCAACTTTCTCACAATTTTGTGGCTTTAGATCTGATCCTGTTTCTAGCTACACTTTCTCTAAATATTAGGAGATTTCAATTTATATTCACAGGATTCCTTTCTTGTTATGGGTGTTTTCATTTGATATATTAATGTAATTTTATATCTTATTCATTGATCATAATCCTTACTAGTAAAAGGAAACATAAGATGGTTACACCTTTTGTGTTTGATAATTAGTGTTCTTGCCAACTTTTAAACAATTGCATTAGATTGGTAGATTCTGTTAATGGCTCTGCACATTTACTAATCATTATATCCATTGTATCAATCCATCAAGCCTGTTATGAAACCCTCTTTTTACCTTACTGTATAAATATTTGTGTCACACTACAAAAGGACAAAAATACAAGGAAAGGTGAGAACTATGAGGAAGATAAGAATAAAGAAACAAATCTCAAAATCTCATGCAGTGAGAGACAGAAAGCCAAAGAAATAATGCAGAGAGAAAGGTACAGGTTTATCGTAAATGGCATTTTGATTAGACTCAAAAAGAGAGCTGTGAAAAGCAAAGCCCAAGAGATGCACTATTCAGTTTAAAGTGTCAGGTGATGGGAAGAGTTTCATAGAGTGATCTTTTTTCAGCTATATACAAATAATTTTCTCATACACTTGATACTGACACAGAAGTGGGACATTCGAAAAACCAGAATGATCTCTTTTCTTTTTTTTTTTTTTTAATAATGCTTAAAGCTGCTCTTGAATAGCTTGATTTTCTAGCTTTAGCATAATTGTCTCAAGTGCTACCATTGTTTGGCTCCTTCCCTACTGCCTTTTATGTTGAGTTAGTGGATGATAAGGACCATGAAGATAAGCCATGAAGAATTTCCTCTGCTCTTGACTGAAATTCCACAAAAGTCAGAGGAACACACTCTTACAGCACATTTGTGGAGTAGATAGCTCTCCAAATATCAAGTCATGTTATCTGTCTTTGATGTAATCAAATACAGACAATACAGATGAGTTTGCAGAATCTTGTTGTGTTGCATATCCTGCCTGCCCTTTTGAAAAACTGGGATAGAGGGAACTGTATAAGAAACCAAGCACCTATTAGCCACTGCTGCTAACGGAAAAATACTTCCTCAATAAATGCAGGAGGTTGGTTATGTGTTTTCATGTTTTCTCAGGTTGAGACGTCCCTTTTCTGGTTAATGGCTCATCCACAGAGGCCATTTCTTCTTGCAGAAGAAGGTGTGAAGAGTGAGTTGTGCCAGCCTAATTAATTTCTGAAGGATAAGAATCTGGAAACTTGATGAGACTTCATTGAAAGGAGACATTGCTACTATTTGAGACTCTCTTAACATACTATCAAAATGGCCTTTATCCTAATAATCAGGGTAATTAGGGAAACTTTATAAAAGTTTGGCATTTTGTGTACCCTATGAAAGAGGCCTGGTAATCTAGTAGGATCAAGGAAAATTTAATTAGTGTTTTTTTATGTTGTATTGCTGTCATTAAAGTCTATGCAGTAAGTATCTTCCTCAGCATCAGAAATTCTGTAACTGGGAAAAAAAAATGCAAATCAAAATGAAACATATATTTGCATATTATCATATCTGAAAAGCAAACAGAAAAGGTCACACAATCTTATTTACTATATTTTACCCAAATAGAGTGTATCCACAATAGCTTACACCTTGGGTGAGAAAAGCCCATGGAAAGGGCATTGCTGAAAGGCAGAACCTAGAAGCAATAGCTCTAAGAGGACAGACCAAGAATGTTTTTATATATTAAGCCTTAAACATCAGTCTTCACGCTTTTTAGTTTAATTCATCTTTTCATAGCATTCACAGTTTTTTTATTATTCCAGTTCTGTTTCATTCAATAATAGTGTCAATGTGTATAAATAAAGAATATAATTACTAGTAAATAATTTGAATCAAAAAGGTTTTCCTCTTTTCATGAAATTAAGAAGAGAAAAGCAATGCTCAGGTCCTCATACAGTGTATACTCCAGGATATTCAATATTGTCAAATTGAACTTTGTGAGCATGAGATCAACAGCTCACAAACAAGTAAGAGAAAGGCAGGAAATACTCTTCTTTCAAACTAGTGCTCTAACAATGCTTCTGCAGAGAAGGAAGGTTTCAGAAGTACATCCAAAGCCAATCCGTGCTGAATTTCAACAGGGAAAAGTCATCCTGAAGAAAGCTTGTGCAAAGGAGAAAATGATCTTGTTATTAAATCTCATTTCTAATGAAACATGGATTCAAAATCATGGATCTAAACAATCTTGAATTACTTTAGTTCTAGAAATCAAAATCCACCATTTGGAATTCTGCCAAACCAAATGATGCATGTGTACAGGTATATTAATCTTTACTTCTCCACAAGAGTTACAAAGCCTCAGGGAAAAAATAATTTGTATGTATGGAAGAGGAAGAAGGAAATAATTTACGTAAGCTAAAGAGCGCTCACCAATTCTTAAAAGAAAGGGAAGATACTTTTAGTGATTTAACTAAGTTTTTGTTTTCAGATCATATCCTGGTGTTTTCTGATTTTAGATGTGGTACTCTTGATTATCAGAACTCATTAATTACAGACCACTAAAAGTTCACTGAACACAAATTAATCATTAAAGATCTTACAACATTTCAAGGATGCATACCTTGCAATATGTGGTATTTTGGAACACAATAATGTAATAGAGAAACAACATAATCAAGTACACAAGTTGCCAGTTATATATGCGCCTTTTTCCCCATCTTAAGCCTTGCCTAGATGTGTTGCCAGGATATGTAAGATACTTGTTTAATTTTCCCAGTTAGACAAAAACCTACATTTCAGATGCCCTATTTTCAGGAGGAGTATTGACTATCCAGCTACTTTTTCCCCTCTTCTCCTGTTCAGTCCACACTGTATACAGAAAAACATGAGAATGATTGAATTGCTGAATTCTTTCAGGGACATTTTTAAGGTGCTTAGTCTCTGTGAAAGACTGGGATGCTAAACAGACAGAGGTGTTTACCCAAGCCTAGGCCTTGATTTAGAAGTGTAATCTCTGGAAAGGGCTGGGTTGATGATATTTTTCCACTTGCTCTTTGCTTTCCTTGTTTCCTAATAGTATGTCTTTCCATATTCAGCATGCTACTTGTTTGGCTTGTCCTCATGAGGAATTGGACAGGGTTCTTAGACAGTGGGATTTTGGTTCTTAGTGAAGGATCAAATACTGAAAATCTGAGTGCTGCAGCCCCAGAAGAAATTATCTTAGAGGTTAGCATGAAATGACCCTTCCCTAAAAAATCCTTCCTGCCCAGGAGTGTGGTCACATGGGGAATTATGAACATCTCCCCTATTAGCAACGTGCCAAAGTCTTTTATGAGGTCTGGATTCAGTATTTTTATGTAAAAAGTTCCTCTAGTGAGTCCCTTCTATCGACTCTTAATCTAAGTAACACACTCTTAAAATCTTTTTTTACTATTACCACCACGATGGAATTGAATTGGTAACACCTAAGGTATATATTAAACCTGATTTCCTATACAATGCAATAATGACTGAAATTTGTCACAAGAAAATGGTCATTTGCAAAGGGAACAGCTAACCAGTTCAACTGGTCTATACTATCTTTGTCTATAACATATGATTTCTGTACTACAAAGTTCTCAGATCCATAACTGGGATATGAATGTACTGTGGAGGGAGAGAGTTAAAAGGAACAGACTGTCTTAATGCATTTTATCTATAATACACAGCAAGGAAAAATTAATAACCTTAAAAAAGATAAATTAAAAGATAAGTTTCTATTTAATCTTTAATTAGGTATTATGGGGGGAAAAAAGAGATGTTTTAAAGGTGAGAACTTCCAGTCTTGATTAAAAGCCTATTGTTGCTGTCTCCACAGCAATAAGGATACAAAACACTCCTTTAAGATATGGCTCCTATGAAACAGGCCTGATAGTTGACTTTTAATAAGAAGCACTGGTTCTTTTAAGTTCTGGCCTGAACAAAAGTAATAATGTTTATTAAATAGCATCTCAGTGACAAATTTCAAGCCAGCTTTTTCGAGAAGGGTGAAGATTTCTGAGATAAGTCTGCAGCAGGACATTTAAGCTTATGGGTCAGAGAAGCCATTTCTGATGTCAATGAACTTACCTGATGTCATAATTTCTCACAAGAACTTAATGCAGCTACCTGCATCTATTTTATAGTCAAATTCACTGTTAAGAAATGTCAAGATGAAAAGATACAGTGAGTGAACTGCAGGTCATTTTTGAGCAAGGTACTAAGACTATTTCTGTTTTTTATTGTTGTGGAACCTTTGATGGGCTTTTGCATGGCCCAGCTCTCCTCTGAGTATTCTACCACAAACTGTGGTATGTGGGCTTCAAGTACACAATTTGGTAGATCTTATGTATTTCTTTTAAATGAAAGATCTTTAAAATGCATGTCCGAATCTCAGACTATTAGAGATGTGAGAGAATAGTTACAAAGGCTGTACTATGTTAAGGTAAATGTGAATATATAGAACAAGACATACTAGTAATGACAGACCTTTTTCTTCTCCTTCATCCTTCTATCTTTCCATTTTATGCAATAAGTCTATAAATGAGATTTTTTCCTTCATTTCTAAAAGCTTATAATTAAGAGCAGAGTATTAATGGACTACTAAAAAGTGAATTCTCCAAGTTTCAAAAGAAACACATTTCAATTCCCTATATTCTTTTCATAACTCAAAAAGAAATAATCACTTGTTAAAGAAATAATTTCATGGGTTTCAGTGTATTGCTCAGTTCTTTCAACATACTATGCATTTCACAGTTTTGCTAAAATACATAAAAGATAACACATCTGTTGGCCAGGAAATCAGACCATGTAAGTATTCCCAGTAGAAAGCACAGCACTGTGAAATGTCTCACACAAATTTTAAGGTAAACCTTTGTGCAGTGAAATCAGATCTACAAAACTGTAAGTTTTGATCCATATTTCCCATTCTCTGAACTCTGGTTTTGCTTTTAGAAGTAGTGAATCTTGGATTAATTTGTTCAGGTGGTAAATTTTGTCCTTGACTGTGTTTGTTGCATCTTTGTCCATGCCTGTAGGAAGATTTTTAAACACACATTACTGAGGTAAATTGGAGCAAGGTGGATGCCAAATTTAGATCTCATAGAATGTGCAGAATATGTCTTTCATTTTGACTCCATTTCTGTGAGTACTGCATAGCCTTTGACACAAATACTCTGCTCTGTTTTTAAGTTGATTTTTGTGCTATATTCTCAGGCTCCCAAAGGGAATTGGTGGCAAACGCCCAAGACATTGTGTTTACTCTTTGCTACCATAGTGCAGCACAGAGACTGACAGAAATATGGCATTGCATTACCAGGAGATGTGGGGTTTACAAGTCTGTCACTTGAAAGGGAGCACACAGAAGTCTGAAGGGTCTTCAAACGTACACTGATAGATTCATCATTAGGGATCTGTGAAAGCTGAAGACAGGTTTGGGTTACTTTCCTCATCAGTTATATAATTCTTACTTCTAACTGAGAAGTGAAAGCTAACAGGGATTGTGATATAGTATTTGGCAGAAACTCAGAAGTTTTATGTTCTGACTACACTTAATTAAATGGTGCCTCAGTTGAAACATTCAGCTTCTTAAAGCTCAGACTGTAGCAGGATTTCAGTTTCTTTACTTGTTTTCTGTTCTCCATTCTTTAGTTCACAATACCTGTTAACCAGCAGTGTTTCTAGTCACTTTTTTATTGCTGTTCATTTGCTTACAGAGAATAACCTTCAGCTCAAAGAAGTAGCAGGGGCTGGCAGAGTAGGGAGATGGAGGGCATCTTCTGAATTACACTGTGTAATGAAGGTATAGTTATTCAGGCACCTGAACCCAAGGAAAACGATTTCATAATTTTTTCCAAGTTTTCACTCCCGTTTTACATTCGTTCCCTTATTTTTTCCCCTGCTGTATTTTAATTACTATTTCACTTATTACAAATGTCCACATTCTAAATTAACTTTTGTAACTAGTATGGCTTCACCTAACAAAATTTATTGAGAAACTCACATTAAGTGTAAAGAGAGGTCAGCAAATTTTCTCTAAAAGACACCACTTCCTATCTGTATTCAAGAAAATTTAACTCTTATGTGGATTCTCTTTGCTCATAGTAATATACCCACTCTATAAAATTTGACATATAGTCCCTGCATAAGACATTTAACATCAACTACTCTATCAAAACACAAAAGGATTCTGGTGTTTTTAAATCATAGTATCTTTCATTTTTCACATTTATCTCACTCCATTATTGCCACAAATAAAATAGGTTTTAATGTTCATCATACTTTACGACTTTATATTCATATGCTTACAGTTGGACTTCTGTAACAAGTCTTTGGAGTTTACCACTTCTCACATACTTTTCTAACAGTCAGGAACAATGAGAAAATTTTCCCAAAGGCTGACAAAACTTAGCAACATTTGCAGACCATTTCGCACATCTTTAATTTTCTTGCCTAATGAAAAATGTTCCATTTCCTTGCCAAGTTTTAAAGTTAACACAAATAAAATATACAGTGTTCCCCATTGATCTGCTGGTTGGTGTTGCTCTCTGAATAATAAATCTTACCAGCACCAATGGTAATCTTATGTGTTACACTAATATATTCATTTGAATACATTCATCCAGAACACTGCTCATCACCCATGCAAATCAAAATATCCACAGCTTTGTGGTGACAAATTATGTACTTGGCAAGAGCAGGGCTCACCTGAGATGCATTAGGAAAGGAGACAAAATGCTCATTATCAAATTATTTGTCCTCATTTATATGAAAGAGAATCCCACCTGACTTTTGCTAAGAAAACCAGAATGTCATCTTAGGGAAGTGATTATATTTCACTCATCTTTTTCTGCAATCTTGGGTCATGGAGGATCTCCATGGTGATGAGGGTGAGATCTTGTCGGGCTCAGCAAAGACAAGAGAAGGCTTTTTGTGCACCTTCTGTCTTGCAAACTCCTCAGAGTTGTATTGTGGAATCCAGTCCCAGCTGTACCATTTTACAAGGCTTACTTTCAGCTCAGTGTTCTTTCATTTCAGTAGTGATGGCATACTTAGGAAGATAACTGTGCTGTGCTTTGATACAGCAATAAATAATATGCCTTAAACATGATTTAAACCAATGGCCCAGTCCAAAACATCTAAACTGCTCTGTGCTTAAGATCATCAATCAACCTTTTAAAGTCCACAATTTTCATCTCTCTCACACTTTAGATATGAGCTTTACCTCCAGGAAATAACACTAGAAACCATTCTTCTCCCATTTCCTCCAGCCCAAACTTGAAAAGTTTGAATTCAGGAAAACAAAAAGGGAGGAGAATTTATAACCTCTGTATAATGAATTGAATCAGGAAAAGGATGACTTTATTTTTCAATTTCAATTTGGGTTGATTTTCAGTCTCGCCTAGACATTCTGAGAAAATTGAGGTCAGAGAACCAGGTACTGAGTAACCAACCATGATAAGTATTTCTATCCATCCTTACCTGTCATTTCTTTTGGTAGTAGTTTCCAGACTTACGTATCATGACTTTCAAGGCTGCTGTCTTGACTGGTAGAGGTCCTTGTAAGTTAAATACTTTATCCATAAACTTTCTGTTACAGACTTCACGCAGAAGTTTACACTGGTGACCTCTATGTGTTCTACACCCTTATTAGCTAGTGAGATTGTCTGTGTGCTGTCTGTCATTCTTTCCTGGCCCACTTCTTTGCTGTCTTTCATTTCAAACTTCAAGGTTCTTGGGGCAGAGGCCACATTTCATTCTGTGTATTCACAGAAGTTTCATTGTACTGCAAGTAAATAAAGCAGGATCAAGTGTGCTATATTTGGCAGTGAATCCTGTTGAATTTGAACAGCACAAATAATTTTAACATTAACATATAGTAGCAAGTGGTTGTAGATGAGAAGAAAGCGCATATGTTTTTCATGTCAAGTGCTGGCTATGTCTAAAGGGGGAAGAAATGTTACTGAAAACATGACCCTGAAGATATGACACACAGATGCGTTCTATAATAAAGACTGCACTGGTCTCACTGACTGTAATAGCACTTGTAAACCCATGCCATTATCCAGGGTCACTTTCTACAAGGCCTTCAGTCTTATGAGGGAAGCAGGAGACCAACAAAGACAGTGTATAAAAGCAGTATTCCCCTTTTTTTCCCCCACAAAAGTTTCCCTGCTATCAATATTTTTAAAATCATCATTCTCATAAATATTTTGGAGACAAGATAAAGGAAAGCCTACATTATAATAGTTACTATATGTAAATATCAAATTCTACTATCTTAAAGCCCTTATAACCTGCATAATTTTGGACAAAAAGCTTGAAAACATTACTTGGATAGGTAAAGACATCAGTAGCATTGCAGCTGTACTTTTGCAGTTATTACTTGCTTTCTGGGTTAATTGGAACCCAAGCTATGAAACTCTGTGGAAACCAAGTCTCTTCTTTTGGTGTTCGTGGTATTGGCAAACTTGGTGCCCTGACAAGCATGAATGAAAGCCTTCAGCATGTCTCATCCAGCTCCATTAAAAAGGCGAACTCATGACAGACTGTAAAGAAACTGGACAGACACTTCTTAACAACCTGCTCTGCTGTAGAGGGAGAAGGTAGAGAATGTGAGGATGAAGTTAAGCCTGGAAAGAAGGGAGGAGTGGGGGGGAATGTATTTTTAAGATTTGGTTTTATTTCTCATTATCCTTCTCTGATTTGATTGGAAATAAATTAAACTTATTTCCCCAATTCAAGTCTTTTCTGCCTGTGAGAGTAACTTGTGGGTAATATCTCCCTACCCTTATCTCAACCCATGAGCCTTTCATTATATTTCCTCTCCCCTGCCTATCTGAGGAGGGGAGTAATAGTGCAGCTGTGGTGGGCACCTAGATTCCAACCAAAGTCAACCTACTACATTTCTTTTCCTATCTTGTCCCCATTGGCAACACAAATGTTTTCTGCAATGCAATTCTTTCTAGGATTTGTTCGCTGTCAATGCTAAAAAATGCTGAGTTGTTCAGGAGAGTCTGGGCTGCTCGTTGGGATAATGGCTACATGAAAAGGTTAAGTGCTTAGAAACCTAACTGTAGGTCTCTGCCTAAGAGCTGCTGTCAGCTGACAACTTTCAGATGCATTTCAGAATTTACATGGAAAGGGAGATATTTTATTCTCAGATTAACAGAGTGACAAAATTGCTGATGTTGGAAGAGGCCTCTGGAGCTGGGCTACATTGACCCCACTGCTCAAGCTAGGGTCAGCTGGAGCCGGTTTGACTCTTCATTTGGTTCAAGTTACCTGATGCTAATTATTCTAATGCAAATTTGTATCCATTTTCTTGTTTCTTTCTGAATTGCGGGTTAGACCTATATTTCAATTAACTTACATGTGTGATGTTTATCCTGTTTTTACAACTGTTGAAATAAAATAAGTCGTTTGAAAAGTATTGCCTTCACAGAAATTAACACAGAACATAGTATACCTGAATTATGGTTTCATATTGCTAGGCTGAGTGTCACAAATTCTATTTTTCATTTATGAAAAGGGCTTCTATGATCCAATTATCCCAGTAAATTCTATGCATTTGCACAGAGCTTCTATTATTGGTAACTTATTTGTATATCCTACTTCTCTCCAGGAACAAGTCAACAATACAAGAAGCTGCAAAAGTCTTGAGGTCTTTGAGGATGCAATGGAGTAAGAAATATTTTTAGCATAGAAGATATTAATGAAATGCAGCTGGAAAGACAAAGAAAAATGGAAAAATAAAATTCTTTCAGCTCTTAGGGCTGAGTATTCTGAGTAATGAATGCAGAATCAAACAAGGTAACAAAAAAACCACCTGCAAATGAATACACATGGTCATCTGTGCACCCCAAAAAGGATTATTCAGGGAATCTAATTTTAGACAGGGAAATTAGGTTGGATAATTATCTGACTCTTCTAAGGAACCTTTGCTCTTAGCTCAGACTCAGCAGGAGTGCCTTATTTAGCCTACAGAAAATGTCAGGTAATTTCAGATACCTTGGTTTTCAAAGGTACAAAGAAGGTGGCGAATTTAAAGTACTTTGCAACTGCTACGGGTGTGCAGATGAATAGTCATTACACACTGGCTGATATAGGGTAACTTTTTGCTTTGTGTTAGTTAGTGTGACTAATCCTTTTGAGTCAGAGTTTACCGATTTTCTTTAGTTTTCATAATATAACTTTTTTATTTTTAGTGGGAGTCAAGACAGATTTGTAATATAACATTTCAGATTCTCAGTGTCTTTTTTTAAAGCTTTTTTACATAAATACCTCCATAATCTGCTTAGATAAACAGGTCATTTGTGACCTGCATGAATAGAAACAGCTATAAAATTTCTTGGCTTATACATAGATTAGATCATTTAGCTTGTAATAAAAGGGAAATATTTTCTACATTATAGGCAAGGTTCTCTGTTTGATGGAAAATTGTGTCTATCGTTGAGATTTTAAATCAGCAGTGTATGTTAAAACTCTCTCTGACAATTACCCCTTTATATCCTAAATCCACCTACTAGAATTACCACAACAAAATGACACTGAATTTAGTATATAACCCTCTAATACCATCTACTAAAAAAAAAGTTGTTTTACCAGCTGTCATAACAAGGGATTGCAAAATGGCAGACAGTTAATGTAATGAGGATCTTTCCCTCCCAGGTGTTTATATATTTCCTGTCACATTAGGACAATGTCAGCTGAACACTGGATGCTCCTGCAAAACTCATTATTACTTCTGCAGTTATCCATGTTTAGCTAGTACCTTAACTGTTTGGGCAAAAGAACTTATTTTGTAGATTTGGGTGGTTATTTTTATAGGCAAAACGCCCTTTAGAGACCCAAATAAAAAAAATGTGGGGTTAAGAAATTTAATCTCTAAATTTAAATTGCGATTTTTAGTAAAGTAAAAGCAAACAAACGTCTTAAATTTAGAATAATTCCATATATTCAGAGCAGTCCAGGCAAAATTTGAGAGCAAGGTAACTTTGCAAGTAAGATGTCAATCTGGCATCTTTACCTCATCGAGAGAAGCCCCCGTTAGAACCGAGCAAACTTTTTCCTTTGTGTTTTCACATGTTGTCTCTTCTCTGGATGATGAGCTCATCATTGGTCCAGCAGCTGGTAACAGCAAGGAATTAGCAGCCTGCCCCCCTCTCGCTGTTCTCCAGCTCTGCGGGAGCGAGCTCCGCCGGGGCTGCTCAGCCCCCCTGCTCGCTGGCTGCTCCCCCAGCAGTGCACGCGTGGATGCGCAGCCAGCATGGAGCTGGGCACAGAAGAAAGACTGGTGA
This sequence comes from Pyrocephalus nanus, assembly GCA_038380795.1. Lineage (NCBI taxonomy): Eukaryota > Metazoa > Chordata > Aves > Passeriformes > Tyrannidae > Pyrocephalus > Pyrocephalus nanus. The sequence continues at coordinate 39,406,767 of CM076265.1, read as the reverse complement.
CATTAGGCTTTGGAAGACTCTTTGTAAGCGAGGCTATCCCTAGCAATCTGCTTCCCCGCAGTCACTGCCTAAACTGCTTGTTTGTGTTCCTGCCGACGCTGAGGTTTGATGAACTGTGTTGGGTAAGCAACAGGAGCCAGGGGAGTAAAGAGGCATCTTTCCGTGTCGCTCCTGCAGAATTAGCACAGAAACCCAAAGCACTGGTTCAGTTTCTCTCAGAGAAAGGAATGACTCCTATTGAATTTAGTGACTCTGGATCTGGACTCTAATTCACGACACGGTATTTAGTATCTGCTAGGGGGATGGCAGATATCTGGGGGAGTCAGAGGGGGCAGTAGCTGCATCAGATATTCCAAATTAATCTACTTGTAATCAGGAGCAAGCACTAATGCATACAGCAGCATCAAATAAAGTGCTGATAACACTTCCAACCTACAAAATCCAAGATCTCATTTGCTTTGCTTTTTATGAGAAACTGGTAGTTGCTAATTATAGAGTAGTGAAAGTTAAGTTATCTTGAAACAAGCTTCAAGAAAAAAATTTTTCTGATCCAACAATCAACACTGTTTTGGCATCAACCTGTGAAACATCTCATTCATTTTTCTGCCAGTGTTACACAGCAGCATGTCAGGCAGTGTTGAAATGTCTTTCTCTCTCTGAAAGCAGCCTCTTGCTTTTCCACCTGAGCTGGTGATCATCCACCCACAAATTACATAATCAGCAGGGTTCAGCTGTTCAGATTGTATGAGAAGGTTTTGGGTAAAACTGCAGGCTCAGATTTATTTCCTTTATCATTATCATATATAAAGGGCAGTGGCTTACACCTATGAATTTAGAGCATTTGAATTGCATATTTATTCACTGAGAAAATACAGACTAGCTCATTTTTTAATGTCTAGCTAATGTACCTACTCTAGTAGTACCCAGTGATATGTTTTTAATGTTGGCATCTGCTTATACCATGAAAAAACTTAGCAAGCACATAAAAAACCCACATCGGGTTCTGCCAAAATTACTTCTGCAAGCTGTACCATATGGTCAGAGATAAAATCTAATATTGGAAATAGCAGTTGTTTCATTGCTAGCTCTAATACACAGGGGAAAATAGGATATTTACTCCAAAGGGTTCATAATTTGACTTCATCTCTTCTGGTTTTATTGCAGCAAATGTCAATGCTGCCTTTTCTGATCATTCAGCTACTCATTAGCTCCTTGGCAGATGTAATACTCCTGTCCTCTTACAGTTATATTTTAACAATCAGACTTTTCCCTATCTATCACAGCCCTCAAGCAATTCATGCTATCAGAAGGAGAAGTAACTTGTCAGATAACTCAACCAGCCTCACAGCTGAGCATTCTAAATAATTTCTCCAGTAAAAAGGAGGATATATAAGAATTTCTGCATGCTTCTGAGCTGCGCAAAGATTTTATACCTCCAAATCTACTTTATTAAACAAATTCACCTGCAAGGTTATTCCAGTCTATTTCAAAAAAAAAGAAGCTGCAAAGTGGTTGATGCCTTTTATTCTCAGTAATAATGAGAACACGAACAAAGGATGTTGTTATTCTATATGTCTGAAGATAAAAATATGGTGCTTATATATTATATACATAATATATGGCATTTCACAAAATGCAGTCATTTAAACACATCTTAGCTGCCTAAGACTTCTTACATGACTGAGGCACTCTTTAAATTCCAAATTAATTTTAGCCACAAAAAAGGATTATGCATTTTACATCCTTGTGAAAGCATATCAGTTTGTAGATAGGTTTGCATAGCCTTCTGAAGAAATGAAGTGTTCCCCCACATACACAGACATGATACAAGATGTCGTGGGATTACTTTTCAGTCTTTTCCCTGCTGAAGAGAGAGACTGAAAAGGGAAGAAGCAGCTCTCCCCCCTTCGAATTTCTTCTCCCTCCTCCAGCTGCCAACTTCGACCTTGGAAGTCTCTTATCTCTTCGCTGGAATTTCTCTGCAGCGGTTTCTCCTCCAAGTAGTCAGTCTTTTTAAAGTTTTTTTGTTTTTTCTTCACTCTCTTACAAGACAGAAGAGAGGACTTCAGTGCTACACCTGCTTTCCCCTCCGGCCCAAGCCGGGGGAGGAGAGGGCCTTGGGCCTCTTCGGGCTTGCTGCTTCTCTACATGGCTGCTGCCCCTAATTTCAACTGCGCCACAAGTCTTCTCTTCCATTTTCTTAAAGATGTAATTAGCAAAGGCGTCACTGGACTTTTGATTGGCCTTTTTGTCCGGAAATTACCTGGACAAAACCATCTTCAGCCCCAGGGATGGGCTGGTGGGCAAAACCACGACACAAGATAATCCTAAGATTTCTTTTAACTGCCATCTTTTTTTCTCCTTGGTTTGAGGATGTTATGTAAGACAAAGATTTACCCGTGGAATCTACTGCGAACTGGCATCACTGTCAGTATTTATAACTTTTTATTAGCAAGTCATTTAGACCAGACCATTCAGAAAGCTGTCATTATAACTCCTGTTTCTATTTTAATCTTGATCTGGTTCAAATGCATTAAAAACCTTAAAAGATTGATTTGTTATCCCTCTAGAGTAGTAATTTTAAAATCCATTTACTGATTTCAAAACAGACTCATAAATTATTAGATCTGGTCCAGTAGAAAGGTTAATTAAATATACTTATTCAAATTCTGGGATTTGGGTTTCTACCTTTCTTTTCTTTTTTTTTTTTTTTTAATTCTTTCCTAAGGCAAGTAGAACAAGAATCACTTACTCCTGTAAGAACAAGAAGAATGTCCATAACTAGTTCATTTAGAACTTTCTTTGAAATTCTATTTGCTATTGATTAAAAAGCTAGCTGTTTGGAGAGGTAATATGCTTTTCAGTCAGTGTCAGAGGTTGCTTGGTACCAACTTTATTTAAAGTGACCTTTTCAAAGCTTAGTATATCAGTGTTTCCAAGTGCTTCCCTTGAGCTGCATGGAAGAGATGAGAGTTGGTAAAGGTATTACTTTGAACTATTTTTTGAGGAACATTACAAATATATCTGTGTCAGTACAGCTCTGTGTTGAAGCTAATAAACAGGAGATGTGAACAGCTGAATTTCTCTGAGATGGCAGTAAATGAGATAAAAATAGCCTGGGAAATGCTTATGTAAAATATCAGAGTTCCTAATGTCCTTTGATATCTCTATAGAGACAGAACTGGCAGTACATTATCAGCCACAATTATGCAGTGATTTGGAGTAGGCCTGCTGGGGGCAGGGGAAACCAACTGTTTGTGTACTTACATACATACACACACATACATTACAAGTACTGACAAAACTTTATTCCACTAGAACTATTTACAAAATTTTTAAACTTTTTTCAAAAAAAACCTACTAAGATATCTCATTCATGAGTAAAAAATATTTTCTTTTTTCTATATTGAAGGATTGGTTTTATTCAATTGGTTTTAGTCCTTTGCTCCATCTTTAAGCAACTTTTTGGAAATTTCAGCATATTGTTTATCAACACTTTTTTGTTCTGTTTTGTTTTTATCTGGAAGCAGATCAGGGAAGGTGGCTTTTGTTTGTTTGTTTTTATTTGTTTGTATTTTTGTGTTTCTTTGTGTTTGGTTTGGTTTTGTGTTTGTTTGTTTTTAATCTTAGTTTGTGATGAATGGCCATCTCATTCTGCTTGCTTGGCCAGACAAATCCCAATTCCTAGCCATTTCCACCTGCTTCAGACTTACCCACACTATCCAGCTCCAGGGACAGTGAATGTCATCAGCTATTTGGAGAACCAGGAGGATTGGGAAGGCAGGCATCCTGAGGACAGGTCTTGAATTTGTCTGGTGGTTTGCCCCACTTACTGGAGAGGTGAGACAATACTATCAGTTTTTCCCTGTTGTTCCTTTTGGTTACTGCTGTGCACCAGGTTCTTGCCTCTCTCAGGTTCTGCATCTCTCATTTGCAGCCTTGTTTGCATCTTATTCTCAGTCTTTGTTCCTTACACTGGTTAAGGCTCCTCACTCCGTTTGCTGTCTAAATTCTGTCTCTTCGTTCCTGATTCCTTACTCCTTGCAGAACATCGATTGAATGGTGACCAGCTTGTCCAACATCACTGATCTCTCTATCTCGCATCTCCCTGGCCCCATCTTACTCAGGGTGTTCAGCTTTCTGGCCTTCACCCAGTCACTTGCAGTGGTGCTGTTTAGTTCTTCACAGAATCACAGAATATGCTGAGTTGGAAGGGACCCACAAGGATCATCAAGTTCAACTCCTGGCCCTGCAGAGGCCATTCCCAAGAGTCACTCCATGTGCCTGAGAGTACTGTTCAAAAGAAATGCTTCTTGAATTCTGTCAGGCTTGACGCTGTGGCCACTTCCCTGGGGAGCCTGTTCCAATGCTCAACCACCTTCTGAGTGAACAGCCTTTTTCTAATATCCAATCTAAACCTCCTCTGACACAACTTCAGGCCATTCACCTGGGTCCTGTCAGTGGTCACCACAGAGAAGAGATCAGTGCCTGCCCCTCCTCTTCCCCTCAGGAGGAAGTTGTAGACTGTGATGAGGTCTCCCCTCTTCTCCAGGCTGAACAGACCCAAGTGACCTCAACTACTCCTCATATGGCTTCCCCTCAAGGCCTTTCACCATCTTTGTTGCCCTCCATTGGACACTCTCTAAGAGCTTAACATCTTTCTTATATTGAGGTGCCCAAAACTGCACACCATATTCAAGGTGAGGCTGCCTGTTCAGCTTTGTGCATCCCTGACTGACCAGTTTCCTGAACCTCAGTTCACTCCTGACCATATTTAATACATAACTGTATTCAGCATGTATTCAGCATGGATCAATGCTCTGCTCCTCTAGCAGGCCTCAGATCCTGTTTCAATTGACATACTGCCTTGTTGCCTTCCCATTCCAGCTTGGCTCTAACCTATAGATCTAGCTGCTAATACCCTTTGGGGCATCTTCCAAAACTTTTATTCATTCCTTCATTGAAGATGATTATAAGCAGAATTTTCCTTGAATTTAAGAATGATGAAGATTTTTTTTTCTGTAGATTTCCTTTTAGATTTTTAAAATAACTACCAGACATGAATCACTGACTGATGGGTCTTTAATGGCTCATTGTGCCAGTGAATAACTGGTAGTTCTATAGAACTAGAGAAAATTGTATCCCAAATGGTTATCTCATTGAAAAGAGACAGCTGGTACCCAGATCAGCTATCCTGACTTTTACTGCAAATTACAGGATGGAGATTTCAGGATAAAGAGTCTCCTGTTTTAGCAGTGATCAGTTAAAGGTTCCAGACAGATTTCTCTACTGAGTCTATCCAGGTATTTTAAATAAATAGTGACAGTGTACATATTTGCTGTCAAATGAAGATCAGCGTTGCTGATCAGTTGCACCAGGATGGAAGAACGAAAGTCATAATGATATTTCTAGCATTTCAAAGCAGCTGTTTATTAGGATTAAAAAGTGCTAAATGAGAGCATTTTCCATATAAATAAATATAATTACTATCTTGATAATATCCTCCCTTGAATTCAGAATTGGTTTGCAGGACTACATCAAATCATCTCACAAAAACATTTTGAAAAGAAATCCTATAAATGGACCTTTTAACAACAACATAAATGCGTGGTCATTAACACAACATTAGTAAGAGTGTAACACATTTACCTCCACGTTAGAAGGAAAGCAGCTTTGCTTCACCTTTAAGCAAAACAAAAGGGCCATCAGTTCATTCTGCTGAGTTGAGGCCCAGCTGGAGTCTGCTTCTGGGCTGTGGATGAATTTTCTCCTGAATGAGAAAATAAATCTTCTGATTAATATGTTAATTTTAGAAATTTATTAAAATATATTCATATAGTCTTATCTATGGATCATCTGTAGCTATGGGAATGCGATAATCTTATTTTGTTCCCTGGTTGGCATTATAAATGGAATACTTAGATCAGGTATAGATGTTCCCCTCAACTTAGCATGACTTAACATCATGACAAAGAAGTATTGGAATTAGTGAAGTTTTCTGCTGTGCATGTTTTACAGGTTAGATACCTAGAGAACTGTTTCATGGAAGGATTTTCTCAAAAAATATCTTCCTATTTAACCATATATCCTTGGCATTTATTTGGCAAACATTTTTTCATCTCAGAAAAGAAAGGCTATACCAGTTTCATTTTTAACATTGAAAAATAATTTGTCTCAGCAGACAATCCTGTAGATTGGATCATAAGACTGAAGAAAAAAAAGAGTCAAATAATTTAAAGACCTGCTTAGATTCCTAAAAATGGGAAAACTTGTTTGCAACATTTATAGCTGAAGAAGTTAATAGAATAAATAAAGTGATTCTGATTGTGATTTGGTAATGTAGTATACAACATCTGGAACTACAAAATGATTCTTGTTAGTCATTCATATGCTACAAGGTAGCATATGCTCTAACTGAGCTATTACAGCTTTTCAATAAGAGAGTTATTTTGAAGGAATGGAAAAGCTTTGATGCATTATTGAAAACAGCACTGTTTTGAAATAGCCTTCTTTGAGGATCTAGCAAACAAAATTAACATTTGACAAGCATTTTTCCTCCCATGATGTATATAGCTATAAGCACATAGATTCACAGTATTTTTAAATTTTAATTTTAAGTGCAAACTTGCAATTCAAGACTGTGGAAAAGAGCATTTGATAACCACAACCCTGTTCACACTGACAACAGATTTTCAAGTGCTGAAAGAGAATTGGGCATTCTACAGACTGACAGCCAACTGAATAACTTGTGTTAATCTTTCAGCCTTAGGAAAGTTTCCACTAAAATTTTTTTAAGTGCCCTTACAATTTTCACTAAGGTTTCCTGATTGTTGATAATTTCCAGAAAAGCACTGGGTATTGAGACCATGCTTCATAGACCTTAAATCTGGTTATTTGCACTGCCTTATCTACCATCAAAGCTGGGTTCATCAGTGGACTCTTGTAAAAAGAGGCTTGTAGAGGCTTTTATACTACATTTGTGGTGCTTGTAGAACAAAATTTTTTATTTATTGCATTCTGTATTAGTTAATCTATCATGGAGCTTCTTGGTAAAATGGTATTTGCTCAAAAAGGTTTGAGCATACTTTAAATGGCAAATTATGTTCATCTGTTATGGATACTGTGTATAGCGTAGTTGCAGCATTTTTCATGCAATTCTGCTTGTTTTGATACTGTAAATCAGTGAACCACTATCAGAACTGGCCTCTCAGCTTTGGATTAGGACTGGAGACAGTCTGAGACTGATATACCTTTGCTTTATTTGGAGCTGTGCCTGTGAAAAGATTTCCACTGGATAAAATCATAAAAGTTAATCTGTTCCCCCTGAACAGCCAGGTCTGTTCCAAAAATAACTAGCCATTTTCTGTATCACAGGGTAAAAATCAAGCATGAAAAAAGAATGTAACTGACTTCTACCACAGAACAGTTAAAACAAAAATATCCAATCAAAGGAAGAGTTTGGCAGAGTTAAAGGCATGTGAAAAAAAAGTCAATGTAGTATTATAAGGATTTATGGAGGAACACCGTTATTACTCCCTTACACAGCTGTCCAGTTCTTCCTGTTTGCTCAATTTCATTCTGGTTGTTGGCTTATGCAACACTTATATCTTGCCTTTTCGTGTTTTTTGCTCTCCACAGTGCATAAACAAAGGCACACAGTCCTGTATAGCTCTTGTACTCTTGTCCCTCTCCACTCATTTTAATTCCCATTATTTTTTGCATCAAGACCTTGACTGTGACAAACTAGGCCATCAGTGAGGACCTACAGAAAGAAAGAAATCGTGCTGCACCGGTCCTCCTGCTCTGTTCAGCACAGAGAAGCACCAGACCTCACCCCAAACACACCTTAGAATTGCAAAAATAGGAATCCAGGGAAAATTGTTTCAAATGACTGGAGAATTTTCACTAGCACAGCTGGAAAACAATAAATCCTTTAAAAGCTTCCCTTAGAAGCTTTATTCTATGCTTTATTCTATGTTTAGTTCTAAACCCAAGGACTTTGAAATAATGATTCCAATTGAGTTTATAGATTGAAAGACATTGCATTCATGAGGCATTCATTCTATGATTTCACTCACCTGTATTTTAGGAGAGTTTTCTATTTTGAAAAAAAAAATAAAAAAAATTATTTTTTTTTTTAATTAACAAAGCAAGAGCTGTTTCTGGAAACAGAAATATACAAAAAGAGGCAGAACACAATTTGCCATTAACACCACCTTCTGTGGAGTTATTCAGAAGGTGACTGTGGGAAATACACGGTGTTCCCAAGCTCTTTTGCATACTTCTTCCTCACATAATCCACTTTACATGGCACTGAATTTATATACACCTTATTCAGTACATCGTATACTTTGTGGAACATGTGGAGGCACACCCTCTTTGGTTATGCACCCTGATAGACACCCTAAAGCAAGCAATTGTCATCGTAACAAATAAATTTCAAATGGAGGAAGTCTTGAGATAGGCAGAGCAGGTACAAGAAGACAGAAAAACAGAACTGTTGCAAAAGGGATGGAGATTTAGGAAGATGTTTATGAGAGATGATCCAGAATTTTTTATTTTTTTTTCTTGAGATATGATGTTTCATAAACCCAGAAACTTTATTTGGAAATATATCAGGCAAAACCCAAAAAACAAAAAGCAACAACCAAACACCATAATACACAAGAGTTTCTGATAGCAATGGGAAGAGTAATAATTTATGAGTAACTGATGAGTTTGAAGGTAGGACTCTGGGGCTCTGAAAGACCTTGTGGTATGAATTCACAGCTGTACCCTGTCATCCCAGACTGTACAGGAGTTCTTTGACTGGCAAATGAGTTTTGGGCAGTTTGCTTCCATGAACTATCCAATATTTATACAAAGGGGAACAGCTCTGAGGAATCAGGGGAGCACAGTGGGTTAGGGAAGGAGTCATACCCAGTGTCCAGCTGTTTAGCTTGATTTGTTATCGGCAAATAGTGAGATCATGCTGTCATATATTGGTATCAGAACCTAAATTATGTGTGAGAACAGTTTGGTCAGGTTACTCTGAGATGGCACTTGATAACTGCTTAGGGCAGAGTTTTACAAGAAACTTTGAATTAGCATAATATTGACTAAAGTTTCAGTTTTCAAGGGATCTGGTAATTTAAGAGTAATGTATACCTAGAAACCCATAGTAGAGGATCTTGCTAAAAAAGTCCCTGACAGGACAATGGGGCAGGCAGAATGGACTTAAACTTTCTTACATAGTTTTGATACAAAGTATGAGTCTAATAGTAAAAGCTATACTAATATATTGAACGTACGAGGAGAGGGGGAATTAGGAGGAGGATGACTGTCAGAAATTATGTTCATGGGTTTATGTTGTTAAAGATATTGATCCAAGAGCAAGTTAATTTTGGTCCTTAGCGCAAATTAATTTCGGTACAACAGGAATGACACTTGTAAACAGAATGGAACCGAGAATTCTGCCAAAGAGAGGGATAATAATATTATGTAGGTGTATGTCTGACACTGTCAGAAAGAAAAAAATTCATCAACTGGAATGCACCCCTTTTTAATACCATAACTAACAAAAAAATATTCATCCTGTTCATGCCTAGTGCTCAGGTAAAGTCCAAAGGTATGATGGAGAACATTGTAAAATTATAATGCATTATGTATGTAAAGTAAATCAATTAATATGCAAGAAAATGCTCCTGTTAAACTTCTTTAGTAGTAAACTTGTCTAGTACACAGGAGCTGCTCAGTTTATGAAATGCTAACAGTCATTTTTGTTCTTTGAATAACAATATTATCAGTCATCAGTTCTCATTGTTTTTAACCCCCTGTGGCACTAACTGAACATTCAGAGTGCCCACCATTGTATTTCCAGTGCTAACTGAAGGCTAATAAATTATTAGTTCAAGATTTTTCTTCTTAACCATATAGCCTGATACACTGTAAACAGAGAAAACAAGTGTAGAGAGTAGCAGACACTTGATTCAATTTAATTAATATTTGGCAGAACACAGATATGTTTTTAGCTAGCAATGACTTAAAAGGCTTGATTTTATTTAATTATTTTCATTAGTTTTTAGATGAGAGGTTGAAAGTTATTAGATCCCATCATGTAGAATATAATGATTTACAGTTTAATTTACCCTAATATTGACTTGCATTGTTACTAATCATGTTTAGTACTTGAATACATTTGGACTCCATGGGGTGAAAAGAACATTTAAATTTTGCTTGCATCTTGCTTTTCCCTGGCAACAGACAATAAAACAAAGGCAATCCTCATCTAACTTCATTATTTTCCTTAGCCTTATCTGAATTTGAAGAAGAATAGAATGGCTAATGTTATACAGAAGTCACAGTGTTATCTTCCTTTTTCTGTTTCTGAAGCAGTAGTATGCTTTCAAAGTATGAACTAATTTAAGAAGTATTACTGTATCTATTCTTTCTACATTTCCTCTTGAACACAAAAGCAATTTCACAAGTAAATGATGAACCTGTCTGACTTCGGATTCAGTTTAGAGTGTGCAAACTTTCCAACTGCAGCCTTTCTTTCTAGAGGAAAAAAGGCTTCTAGAGTCTCTAACTCAGACTCCAGCTCTGCTTTTCCCCAAATAATCAATTATGTTATAGAAAAAGAAGTGCTAGCTGCAAAGAACTGCCAGACCAACAGACTGGAGGTAGGAAGGCAAGCAGAGTTACAAGTCTGCTCTAGGATCAGTCACTGAATACACTGCTTTCCCATCCTCCTCTCTGTCTGTGGACTTTTTTCTGAAAGAAAATGGAAGAAAGGAGCTTACAGCTGATGGAATCGAGTACATCCTTTTGGAGGAAAATTTCTACATCTTGTTCTCATTTAAATAATTAATTCTGATAACAGTACACTACTGAAATGTATTTGTGTGTGAAAATTTTGCAGTGCTCCCAAGATAATCATGCACTAATCTGACTTAAATGCAGTAAATTGCATACAAATAGTAAACCCTGCTTTGTCATCCTCTTCTTGGAAGGGCATTACTCCCCAGGCAGGGAACAGATCCAGAATAAACAGGAGACAGCTTCTTGCAATCTCAAACAAAAAAAGCAGATAGAAAATATTCTGTTAAATACTCTTGAGCCAGACAAAGAAATCTGGAGAGGAACAGTTTACAAGTGCTTGTAAAGATATGACAGGAGATAATGTTTTCAAACTGAAAGGGGGTAGGTTTAGATCAGATATTAAGAAGAAATTCTTTCCTGTGAGGGTCGTGAGGCACTGGAACAGGTTACCCAGAAAAATTGTGGATACCTCATCCCTGGAATTGTTCAGCACCAGGCTGGATGGGGCTTAATGGGCTAACTCTTTCACTGGTCTAGTGAAAGGTGTCCCTGTCAACGGCAGAAGGGTTGGAGTTAGATGACTTTTAAGGTCCCTTCCAACCCCAGTCATTCTGTGATCCCATGGTTCTATAATCCTATTGTGGGAGAAAACATGATGAATGTGTGAGCAATTTATATTGTGTGTGGTACTTTTATAGACTTTTATAAACATTTATATAGTTTTATAAGTATTATAAGTTATAGATGCCAAGATGGCCGCAGGGTGTCTTTGCTAGAACAAAAGGAACTCGGTGCCAAGAAGGAGGTGGAGTTCAATAAAGTAAACAATTGCCTTGTTACCTGTTAATAACCAATTATAAAGGTATTTGTAATGCATGTTTACATCTGGTCAGTGATCTGTAACCAATCATGTGCTTCTTGTCATGAGACCTTGTATACAGATGCTATAAAACCCCTGAGCTATCCCAATAAATTGGACATATTTTAGATCTCATAGGTCGTGTATGTATGTCTCCTGAGAGCCTCCCCATCAACATCCTATGTTTAACATTTATTAGAATGACTAATTTCTTTCCTACCACACTGAACAACAGCACATAGAACATACTAGTTCAGAGGTCAAGAACACGCAAATTATTTTGCCAGTCTGGTACAATGCATTCCTTTTTTTCATCAGTATGTGTTCTGCGGGACAGCATTCACCATTTCTATATGAAACAAAAATGGACTCTTAAAGGCCATTAGAGACCAAGATAGCTACTGATGGGATGAATGTTGCATGAATTATTAGTGTTTCTGAACCTGTGTGTCTTCACTACAGTAATCATCTACTTTTAAAAGTGAAGCAGAATTTGTAATGCAAGAAATACTTTCAACATGTCACAGTGCCATGAAGGTTGATTTGCTATTGAGAGCTTGTATTTACTCTTTAGTCCAACATAATTTTCACTGGGCTGTCAAATTACTTTCAGCTTAGAATTACTAGAGCTTTTTTTTTTTTTTCTCACTTGGTCAAATAGCTTTATGATTTTTTACACAAGAAGGTTCTGCTGCAGAACATCATATGCATCATATTGGCTACTTGTGAGTTGGTTGATCTATCTGCAAATGGGGCAAGAGGTAGTGTCCTTTTCAGCTCCTTTTTTCCATTTGTTTACACAGATTAGAAGGTCAGTTAAGCTCATTTTCAAAAAAAATTTGTTAGGGAACACTCAGTGAAGCAGCCTCATTAGCATCAGAGATGGTGACAATATAGGGGTGTGGAAAATTACTTTAGCTGCTGACATGACTCTAGATGGATTATAAACAAGGTATGAGACTTGAGCTTCACTCTAAAAATGCAGGAATAAGACTAGCTTACTTCCAATCTGGAGCTTTCAGGCAGCTTTAGCAACTAATATACAAGAGTTCTCAGGGCCTACAGTGTTGTAGTGTAAACATAAGTGTACTGTTTGTGCAAACAAGAGACTAGTTTACTTATAGGCATATATGTCTACAGACTTAGTGGAAGAAAGTAGCACTATAGGGGAGGGAAATGCATGAGAAATAGAGTTCTCGTTACCTTCCTCTACCAATAGCTAAGCTAGCAAGAAAACAATAATGAAATTCTGTCAGAGTTGGTTGACAGTGAACTGATACTATCAGAAGAAAGACTTAATGCTTTAGAGGTGTATTTGAGTTGTAGCAGCCCTCTTCTCAAATTCCAAAGCAGTCCAGTTTAAATGCCATACCTTACTTGGAAGTATGTATAGAAGTCTCAGGAGTGTGTATAAAACTGGTATTTGGCTCAAATATTCCTAGTTGTTTAGAACCATATTCCGAAACACATGAACATTTCATCTGCAGGCTCACAAAAGCCAATAACTCACAGGTAGAGTGAAGATAATTGTTTAACATGACACAGGCCTCTGCACAGCTGTATGACAGAGTCCTCAACATGCAGAAGGACAGTTTTTTTCTCCTTTCTGGCATGGTAACAGGTGAGAATTTCATTAGTTAGTTAAATATAGCCGATAATTTTGCTTGAATAAAAGAGTAGACTTACCTTTGAATTCTCTGGATATGAATAAGTAATGCCCAACTGTTTCCAAATATATTTCAAAGCATTGTTTTGTGTCAACAAGTTTATCTCAGGTGAATTAAAAAAACCCTGTGATTTGCCAAAGCTTCGGTGACATTTTAGGTTGGATATTAGAAAGAAGTTCTTTACAGAGAGAGTGATCAGGCATTGGAATGGCCTGCCCAGAGAGGTGGTGGATTCACCATCCCTGGGGGTCTTTAAGATGAGGCTGGATGTGGCACTGAGTGCCATGATCTATCACAGTGGGTTTGGATCAAGGGTTGGACTTGATGATCTCGGAGGTCTCTTCCAACCCAGTTAATTCTATGATTCTATGATTTGGTTCATCTATCCATATTTTTTATATGAGGAGGATTCCATGCTTGAAAACTAAATTTCCTCTTAATAGACAGATACTGTAATTGACATTAACATTCTGGCAGACTGGAATTCAGATACTTTTTTTATGTTACCTTCTTTGGCAACTGTGCCAAACTATGAAAACTTGGATGTAACCCTACAGTCACAGGAGGATGTCCAAGATTAATTAAATAGTCATGGCGAGCCTCATGGAGTCATTGCAAGGTAGAGTTTGTGCCATGGCATTCTGATTGTGCTACTTGTTATTCATGTCACTGGATAGAGGGAAAAGTGCATGTAATAATATAGCCATCAGTTATATATTACTGCAGAAGGAGGAAAGATTAGAGTGTCTAACGCATCTGCTCTCATGGGGAGAAAGTAAAATGACGTTGTGAATCCTCTACACTTGCAGTATTGGCATAAGCATCTAGAGGAATGTTGGGAAAGTCCTCTGTAAGTGTGACTCACTCTATAAACAAATGGGAAAGGTCAGGCAAAGTGATGCTAATGATTGTAAACTTAAGAGAGAAGGAAGAAAAATGTTTGAAAGATAAAGAGCTGTACACAAAGGACATCATACCACTGCTGTCAGTGAAAGTGAGGAGAATCACTATGATTAAAGGTGCATCAAGAAGTCTGACTGTAATTTCACTATGAGCTGCTGCATTTTCAGAGTAAGAAAAACCTTGAAGGCATTTGATTTTTGCAGAGAAAACGATAAAGTCATGCCTAATATGTATTTTAGAGCAGTTCAGTGTTAGTAAAGATCAGTCTTTCAACTGATGCTATTCGTAAACTAATAATAGCATCTGTGAGATGTCACTTACCCGGCTTACTATATGCGATTCTGTGAAAAAATGAATATCTAATTTCTATTGAAATCAACGGAAGTTGCAAGTTTTACTTCTTATAGAATGGATTTCTCTCCAAAAAAGGTGGTGTTAAGTTGTGTGACATTCATTTTTGCTATTGTAAATGTTTGTGGAAGAAATCTATAGACAGTTCTGCAGTGAATGTTGCATCTCCATAATGACCTGGAGGGATAATATATGATGATTAAGATGGTTTATTATCCTAAGAGAAGAAAGGTATCATTATTGGCATGCAGTCACATCAGGTTATATATTTTATAAATGTTATTACAAGAGAATGATTTGCTGTGAGGCTTCAGGGATCATCCCAGTGCCACCTGGTTCTTGCAGGAAGGACACTAGCAAGGGATGGGGAATTTTTCCTGGATTTTGTCACCTTCAGCATTAACTCACATAATCCAGAGCTTCTGGCAGTTCTGGAAGAAAAACTTGCCAAAGAGGTCAAAAAAATTTATTGATTAAGACAACAGAAATTCTTAAAAAAAGAAAAGCTTGAAAATCATTTGCCAAAACACTGGCTTATCTTGATTTGTTTTTCTAAGAAGATTTTGTTGAGATTGGCCACAACTTTTCATGGTTAGGCTTCTCAGAAGAAGAACCAGCTTAAAGGAGATGCCATGTTAGATGGGTTTTGGTAGAATTTAGTTCATTATGAATTTGTCCCTAAGAGATTGCATGTTAGATTGGAATGTTTAAATTTTTTTTCATGTCATACCAGATTTTATTTTGAATTATATTTTTATCTTTGCATCTTTATTTTTTTAAGGCTTTGTTTATTTTAATTTTAAAATCCAGGATCTAAATTCAGGTCAAACCTGTGACAGTAGGTAAGATATACTGTGATAAATCTTTTGTACATTTTTTGCAACTTGGATAACAGCTTCACCACAATAATTGTTAGTCTGAATTTCCTGGAGCTCATTTAGGAAAGCTAAAACTCACTAAGAAATATTGATGAGAATGGAAACATAAATTATTTAATTGTGGTAACCATAATTAGTAGAATACATCTATCAATTTATTTAGTTCAATAACAGATTTAATCCATTAACTAATTAACTAAACTGGGCAGCATGTTTGTACAGTGGCCATTACATGGTTTTGTATGTTACAGTCTCGTTCCTCAATATTTAACTCACATTCTGATAAAATCTGGAGTGCCTGATATCTTCATGACAGTCTTCCGTGCTTATAAATGTTGTATATATAACTGAAGACTCAAGATCTCTTCCTAAAACTGTTTATGTGACAATCCAGTTGTGTGATACCATCATTTTTCATGTCCTTGTTTTTCTGTTTCTTGGTATGATCTGAGTCTTTTAATATTTTTAAGCAATTCCAACCTCTTCTGTCCCTAAAGGTGACAGTTTGAATTTGACTTAGAATTATAAAAGAAAGCAAACCTAAGTAGCTTATTTAAAGTGATGTGCTGAGTTATCATAAGCTATTTCACTGTAACCTGCCATACGTATTATAAGCAAAGGACATGCAAATGACTGGCAGTTAACACAGAGAACCTTCAGCTGCAAATGTCTTTAAAGGCCACATATCTTGTAAATTATAGTTTAGAAGGTGCTTTTAAATATTAACCCGTAATGAATGGTATCCATGACCCCAAAAGTACACCATAACTGTATTATGGGGATTTATAAACAACTGAACTGATGTATACAAAATACATTCACTATGTTAGTGAGTACTTTTTTTTTTTTTTTTTATTTGATGCAGACAGGCTCAAATTTTGACTTAATAATATACCTCCCCAAACCTTCAGTTGGATGGAGGGATAGTCAGAAATGCTCTTGCATGAAAAATAAACTGTATAAAAGCTCCCTGAGCATCAGTGAGCCAAGTTCAGAATTTGATTCATGAAACGAAGCTCTCCTCTGAGCTGTAAGGCTTTTGCAATGTTGGGCAATTAACTAGATTTACTCTTGGCTCCTGTATCAGCAACAAACACTAGTCAGCACAGTTTTAATTACAGCCTGCTGTAAGACAGAAAGCAAATGCAGATTCAGATTGATTTACATACTGAATGAAGCTCATTTTGCGTTTTGATATTTTTTCTCTAGATCTCTCTGAGTTTGTTTTATTTCTTCTTCACCCCTCAGTGCTTTAAAATTTCTGTGCTTACATGATTTTATCACCTCTTGGCTCCAATACACTTCAGGAACAAGATCAGCCTGCGGAACCTGGATAGTTTCTGAGTGGTTTTGCTTGAAGGTCCATACTGCCTCCCTTGTATAGCTGTCCCTGTCCACCTCAGGACAAGGCACAGCTACACAGTCCTCCACCCCCCTTTCCGTGTGAGGAAAGATCAGGTGCACAGCTGAGAGCTGCAGAATGGTTCAATGGCTACTGATCTCAGCATACAGAGAACCACCCTCCCTGAGCTGCTACATCATGTCCCCTTATGAGGAGCATAGAAAAGTGCACTATTCATATTTCTAAATTTGTCAGTGTCAACTGAAAACAGAAAACCAGGAAATACCATGGGAGTGGTTGTTGCTCTGCTCTTTGCAGTCCAAATTTTGAAACAGAAGCTCAGGAAAATATATTCAAGAATGCTTCTACATCTTTGTTCTAAACAGGCTGAAAAGCCAGAAGAGTCATCCACATTGCTAACTATCTACTAAACTGCATCACTGTTTAAGTGTACAAACAGCTAGTTGTTGCTTTTGTGGGAAACATAGTTTAAATAAAGCTCCAGGGGACAATGGGACTTACATTCCTGTTTTGAGAAACTCAGAGTGGGAGGGAAGCCATAATTCTTATGCTATGTACAAACACACACACAGTTTTCCTGTGGTTTTGACATACAGAAGTCACAGAGGGACATTAGACCGCTCAAAACCTGGTAATAAATACAACGTAGCCAACTGTTACATCTTGCAGTAATCCTAGTGAAAGTTGCCAAAATAAATACTGAAAGATGCATAGATAGTTTTGAGTTATTAATGGATGTATGGTTCCTTCACAGATAGAGAATATTAAACTTCATTCACACTTCAGGGTATTACCTTTCCCCTTCAGGGAACTCAGCTTCAACTGCCCAGCCAGTTGTCCAGCTGGCTGGGGTGTAGGCTCTCCCACTGGTGTACAGCTAGGCAGCAGTAGGAATATTTTTGTACTCTAGCAAGTCTCAGCTAATTCACAGTCCCTTGGGTCCTGCAAACCTTTCTTCTTGAACAGCACAATGGCTTTTGGATCACAAGCTGAATTATCCTTGACTTTATTATTTGTCAACATTACATATGTTAGCTATTTGTACTTTTCTTTCTTGTAGCATCTTTCGAGGCATTCTTTGTGGTTCTGAGTACCACTTGTGTCTACTTATTTTCATATGCAATAAAAACTCATTAAAGAGCAAATTCAGACACAACCTCTCATTTTTATATGATTATCAGGTTCATTAAAATTGCATTCCCTATTATACATTCATAGAATAGTTTAGGTTGGAAGGGACCTTGTTCTAATTCTTCTGCCATGGGAAGGGACATCTTTCACTAGACCAAATTGCTCAGAGCCCCATCCAGCCTGGCACTGAACAATTCCAGGGATGAGGTATCCACAATTTCTCTGGGCAACCTGTTCCAGTCCCTCATGACCCTCACAGGAAAGAATTTCTTCCTAATATCTAATCTAAACCTACCCCCTTCCAGTTTGAAGACATTTTCTCCTGTCGTATCTTTACAAGCCCTTGTAAACTGTTCCTCTCCAGATTTCTTGTAGGCCCCCTTTAGGTACTGAAAGGCTGCAGTATGGTCACCTGGAAGCCTTCTCTTCTCCATGCTGAGCAATGCCAACTCTCTCACCTTTCCTCAGAGGAGAGATGCACCAGCCTTCTGATCATCTTTGTGTCCCTCCTCTGGATCTGCTCCAACAGGTCAATGTCCTTACTGTGCAGAGGATGTTGTTATTATTCTTGTAATAAATATATTCTTATAAAAAGACATCAGTATTATTAAAATTTAGTGCATCGGAATTATCATGGAGTGCTTTGGAGTTTTATTATCATGCTTCCTCATTCAAAAGCTTCTTTGTGCTTTCTCACAGCTCCTGCCTTTCAATATTCCTTTTCCAACTTTCAGTCAGATGTCTAGCCAGTGGTGCCATTTTTATTTCTATTTTCAATGCCAGTGTTTCAAAGATTCATATAAACCCCTGCAATCACAGCTTCCTTCCAAAACAATGGATATGTGGATGTAATAGCTGGAATAGATACTACTACCTTTCATCAGTAGTTTGCATTATTAATTCACATTTATTTAGTTAGATCATTACTTCTCATTCTTCTTCTTCTTTTAAAAATTATTTTATTACTTCCATCATCACCACCATAATTATTATCATTATTGCATCAATGTTTATGGATATGAAGAATTTTCAAGCAAAAGATAGTTGATCCAACGCAGCTAAATCACTTTAATTTATGCTTATCTGGAAAAGCAGCATGAAAAATGCAAGTGGGAGTTAAGTGACAAGTGCATAATTAGGTGCAAATTGCTCACACATTTATAGAAAGTAAAAACAATCAAATATCAAATAAAGAAATAAAAGAGCTTTTGAGGAAAAATATCAATATTTAAATGCCATGACTGCCAAATAATCATTAGTCATTTTCTGTCAGGTAAAGTATAGGAGGGCATTTTTGACAGTGCCTCAGGATTAATTTCAATTTAGGCAGGATGTGAAAGTAGTATTTCATGAAGACTAGACACAGCTTTTTCACAGAGTTGTACCCATGGGTACAATAGAATGGGGTCTAGTGACAATAAAAACTGTCTTCCAAAAGTTATGTGGTTTTGGGATGAAGCCAAGAAGAGCTAAGAACCTTATGAAATAATATGCCTAGACACATAATTCAGCACTGTAAATGACACTATGAGGTCTAGACACATATGTTAGGTTTATCAGTGCTGAGCTTTTCTGTGCCTAAATGCCCAGTCTTGATCTATCAGCTTAATAAATCTGACTTTGAATGCCTCAAAATACCTTTGAAAATGGAGAGAATCATTAGAACAGCACCTCCATAAGAATTAATATATCTCTGGGATACTTTATTAAGCAGATGCCAATTTCTGAAAGTGAACAAGAAATATATTCTAATCCACCATGAAATTGAAATCCACAAGTAAAATGCTATGGCATAACACAGAAAAAGCAATCAGTCACTGCAGCTATCTAAATTTATATCCTTTCATAAATAAAATAAACTAAATAAAAAAAACAAACTAAAAGACATTAAAATACAGTGAAGACTGTTTCTAAAATGTGTAGAGTATATAAGACACAAAAGAAAGATAATGACTTCGCAGAAAAGCCTTCATGTGATGGAAAGATGAGAGAAACCTTTGCCACTGAGCCATCTCTCTGAAGTTCAGGGGTCTGTTCCATTTCAAGTCTTTCTATGGCACACCTTTGTCAGATATAAATATACTTGTACAGCCTCTTCTTTGCCTGTCCTGCTGAGATCCAGCAAGATGAATACTAAGAGGTCCAAGAATGATGAATGAACCAAGCTTAAGGGTGTAAATCAGGGCTTTTTGAAAGAGATTGGCTTTTTAACTTTGAATTCTCAGCTCTTGTAGCTACTCCCTTCATTATAAACACCAATAACCATGGCATTAAAATAAAAAAAAAAAAAAGGAAGGATGGGAAGGAAAATGTAGAATTTAAAAATTATTTAGTGCTTCCTGCATATCCTGAGCTGCTTTTCTTGGAAAAACAGTTTATAGTTTTTCAAGTTAAGACACATAAAAATGACAGCCATGTTTTTAACTCTTGGCCTAAGCCACTGGCCCAAGATAGTACAGGAAACCTGTGGCAGGAGCAAGAGAAGAATTTGGATCTCCTAAGCCTACTCCAGTATCAGAGCCAAGGGATGTCTGTGTAAGCATTTACATGACTTTAGGTTTTTGTGGTGAAAAATAGTGCCTGGTGAAAGGTCCTGCTTTTCTCAGTGACTAGTGACTAGTATGATTCTGCTCTGTGAGAATTTAGAAAAATAATTTAATGGCTTCACATAGCAAAGAAAAGGATTTATTTGGTGTAATAAAGGAACAGTGACCATAAAAAGGACATGGAAACCAGTTAGCAGACATCACAGCAGAAACAGAAATATCATAGGAAGTATGAGGAAAGCAAAGGCTTTTGTTTACAAAGTTGAAGGTACTACTCTGTCACAGTTCTCCATTTTAATGGATTTGTCAGACCAATGAGTTAATTTAACTGTGTGTCAATCCACCAGTTCATCCACAAAATCTTACTGTCAGTGAATAAATATGAAAGTTGTATGATGTGTTGTTAGTTGGATTTATCAAGTAGGAGAGATTAAGGACATGCTTTTTCTAATCACAATTCATACCCAAAAATATTTGCTACCATTTTTCAGCAGGTCTAAAGATATCTTCCTGAATGAACATGTTGTATTAGCAGGCTTTTTATTTTCCACTTCTATTCCCAGAGAACCTGATCCTCGTTCACTTTTCTGAGTTGGAAAATAAGTTTTTCCTCTTCCACGAATTTCCTTGCTCTCCTTGGCATTTCCCGCCCTGCTGTATCACATCACTCTCCACTGCTAACATTGAGCTCTCAGGAGCACAAACTGATGGTGCAGTTTTACGTTTAGTTAAGCAGACTTTCTTATTCTTAACTTATTCAATCAAGCATCAAAAAATTGTTACACAGAGAAGAAAACAAAAATGAATACAGCCGTTTGTTCCCACCAAGGCCTATTCTCACTGGCACAAAGGCTCCTCTGGTCATATCATCTCTGATGCATGAAGAAATGTTTTACTGGCTTATGAGCTCAAGGATGTAGCCAGTCAGGTCATATGAGAAAAATCCTAACTCCAGGGTGCAGTGGGCGAATATGCTCATGATCATGGCTTTTCTAAGTGCAAGATATAACCACATGGCCAATCCGTGATGGACAAGGTCTGTAACATTCAGCCACAGGGGAGAGTAGAGACTGAGACATTGATGCAAATGCATGAGAGGAAGCTTCAACTGGCAGCAAAAGTCAAGGATTAGTTATGTGAGACTGCTTGCTAGACTTGGTATAACACGGAGCATAAAGACATCCTCATATATAGTGACATATCAGACTAGAAAGATAGTCACATTACCCTCCCTTCCCCAGCCATTACCTCCTCTTCATCCTCTTCTTTCATAGTGCTTACTCAGCACCTTTATAATTAATGTTTATTAATCAGTCTGATAAAATTGAAGTAGATTAAAAAAGATTTAAACTACACACTGTAATATCATCGAAAAAAACAGAGAGCAAATAAATGCTTTCAAAGGCTAAATCTGGGTGTTGATTAGATATCTGTGTGATCAAGAGGCTATGAAAAAATTAATCTTGTAAGAGTGGAGAATATTAAAATATTTTCTGAAAGTTTTCATCTGAATTACTGCAACATGCTTTGATTCATTTTAAAGGTATAGTGAACTCCTTTTTGTCTTGAGCACCTAGGGTGTTGTTTACCTCTGCCTGTATGTAGCATCTTTGATTAGGCAGTCTGTGCTTGCATGAGTGTTTCTGTCTATGTCAATTTGTGTGACTGTCCATGCTTACATGTGTGTATCAGGTATATACATGTGTGTGTGCCCTCAAGGAATACATGCTACTGGCTCAGTCAAGGAAGCTTGACCATGGAGCTGATGCAGCTTTGTCTCTCTCAGGCTACTGGATTCAGTTTCTCCTAACAAAGGTGACCAGCAATGTGGCAATATTTGGGAGCCACCCTATTCTGCACGAAGCAAACAAGAGTCCTTGGAAAATGTTCAGTTTCATGCCCAACACAATGCTTTTATGTAGCAGCAATATATGTACCAATAACCACGGCATCAGTAGATTGAAATGTGGACCTTGGCTTCTGGGGTTTTGTTTAACTTTGCTAAAAAATGGAATCCAGGTGGGTCTATCTGGGCATTTATTTTTAATATCACAAGACAGTTCTCTCTAGAAATTTTCAACAACTAAGCAGGATGCGATAAAAGGTAAAGACTCTCAGTGTGAAAAAATCAGACATGCCCCAAGACAATGATCTTCAAAAATACAGGTTTAAACAACCGGCTTTTAAAAATCTTCCTATGGGGACTTAGCATAAAGAAAAACATAATACAAGTGTTATTCCTGTCCTTAGGGCAGTTTAGACATCAGTACATATGTTTTACATTTCAGTACTCATATGAAATACTTACCTTGTTTATCAACAGTACATATGGCCTAGAATTACATGTATTCATGGAAAGCTGTCTAGTTCCTGGTAGTTTGCTTCATACATTTGACAGTGCAGAGTTGTTTTCAGTGCTGTATCTAAGGCATTAAGCAAAGAACGTCAAATATCTTAATACAAATAGGGAGAACCTGAAATGAAAACAAGTCTGATAAGTTACTAAGACTTTGAAAAAAATAAAGCGTTTTACACATTTAGCTTTTCCCTGTATTTTAATTTTTTTTTAACAGAAAGTAAAACGTCAGTAGCCAAATCTTATTTAAACTACAACCCTGTTAGTTTGGGCTACAGAAATTATAACTCAGAATGATGTAATGCTTGTGAAATGAATTCTACATATTTCTGCAGTAACGCAGCACTTCTGGCAAAAGTATAGAAAACATCTTCATCTTAGGTTGGCATTAGTTAAAAGCGAAATTGCTTTAGTCCTTTTCTGGTGACCAGCTTATGTTACGACACAAGTGATTCCTGCTGTAACTCAGAGGTAAACAGATCAGTTTGCCTGCTGTCCTTCCCATAATAATAAGTCTAAGGTCCTCAAAAGCAATACACATTTTAAAATAGATTTCAAAGTATTAGTTGAAAGTGATCTTCTCTAATGTTATTTAACAGATGCAGAAACTGAAACAGCAAAAGTTTTTGCTATAGTCACTATGCAGATCTGCAATAGGACTGGAAACAAACTCCAGTTCTCTTAAGTCCTGGTCCAAAGCCCTGTCTTGTAGGTCTCATTGCTAAACTTATAGAAAATTATTTTATATAAAAGTCAGACTTAGCAATGTAATTGAAGTCGCCAAGAGTACCATTTTCCAAGCAGTCCCATCAGCGGCCTAAGTGAACATCTCTGCCAAGAACTCCTGAATTCCCCTAATTCACCATCTAATTTTCTCCCAGTTGGCAGAAGTGTTGAGATAATTAAGCTCCTATTATCATTATGCTAATGATGAGAGATACTTGTAATTGCTGTAAATGAAGGAAGAGTTCAAACCTGGCTTTACACCTTGAAATCTAAAACTCCTTCAAAGTGTTGCTACTGGCAGAGCCAATTTTTTTTGTGTTTGTCCTTCCCTAAAAGAAGTAGGGATACTCAACACAAAGTAATGAGGTAGGGAACACTGTCTCGCCTTTGCACCACTCAGCAGCTTTATGCAACACAGAAACAAGAAATTGGAGAGGAGCCAGTGTACAGCCAGAAGATTGCAAAGATCTACTGGAGCAATCAGCAACCAGTTTAATTGTAAAATAACTCCTTAAGCCAGACAAAAATTGTCATCTAGACCCCACTTCTTCTTACTAAGCTTCTTTTAACAGCCAGGTGAGGATCTAAATATGTGAGAATCACAGAATATTTTACTTATGAATTACCTCTCCAGTTTCTTCTGGACAATAGTTTTCTTTTGATAGCTTCGCAAGTCATAGTGGATGTGACCAATGAGGACGTAAAGGCAGATGTGTAATTGAGAAAATGTATAAGTTGAGTTTAACATTTTAGAAGGGGAGGTTAAGAGAGTAACAAATGCTTTCAGTAATTGAATACTTGTTCAAGTTCTCACTACACAAAGATTCAAACCAGTCATTATAATTTAAGACAAGTGTTTTCAGTTTGACGGATGTTTCCAAAAATGTTCTTTCCAGCATGACTTGAAAGTTTGGAAAGGAATTCAGTTATTCAGGAACCTGAAATGAATCATGGTGGTTTTGTGTTGTTTGTTGGTTGCTTTTGGTATGCTTGGGTTTTTCCTTGGAACTTTAGCAAAGCAGACACTGACTGTCACAATAATCCTGACTGGCTTGGCTCAAACATATCCTTGTTTACACACAGCATTGGGACTCCTCAAGGGGGATGCCGATGAATCGGGTTTCCATGGCAAGGTTGCATTAGTGAGGGGCAAAAGGGACAGCAGGGGTGGCCTCTGTGAGAAGGGAGCAGATGACTCCAAAACAGACCCTTGGCTACACAAAGCTCATCCCACCAGTCAGGCTGGTGGCACCTCTGTGAAAACATTTAAGGGTAAAAAACACTGCACGGCAGCTGTGAGAAGGGAGTGATAAAAATGTGAGAGAAATGACTGTAGGCAGAAAGGTTATTCCTGCTCCCACACTGGAGCAGTTCATGAAGGACTGCATCCCCTATGCTGGAATCAGGTAAGACTGTGAAGAGGAAGGGACAGCAGAGACCAAGTGCTATAGGCTGCCTGCAGACCCCATTCCCCAAAATTCAGTGTCACTTGCAGCAGGAAGGAGAGTCACGAACAAAGGAATGAAGTTGAGCCTGGGAAAAGGGGGAAGTGGGGAAAGGTGGGCTTAGTTTTGTCTTTGTGTCTCACTATTTTACTCTATTTCTAAATAGCAATAACTTAAATTAGTCTTCCTCAAGCTGAGTCTGTTTTGCCTGTGATGGTAATTGTTGATTGCCTTGTCTTTATGTTCACTCATAAGCTTTTCCATCATATTTTCTCCCCCTGTCCTGCTGAGGAGGAAGAGTGAAGTGGTGGCTGGGTGGGGGTCCGGCAGCCAGCCACTCTCAACTCACCACAGCTGGTATGGGGGGACATCAAGGCATACAGCACAGGGGACATAAAACCACAGTAGCAAAAATTCTTCCCTTGCCATTGGTTATATCTTCTCTCATACACATCTTTCAGTTTCTTGGAGCAATAAAAGTAGCATTTGGAAACAAATACTAGAAGAAATAGGGAGATCCAGGAGTCGACAGTCGCTGCATACCTGTGTTATTTTATTATCCAAAATTATGTTGTTTTGTCTGAGGCCAGCTCTATGCTAGCCCATTGCTTTCTGCCTGCAGTCTTACAGTGAAATCTAAATGTCTCAGCAGATGTATGGCAGCAAACTGTCTTGTCAAATATTTTCTAGCTTTTATCTGCAGACCCATGTGGATGTCTCAAATACCTGTGAGATGTCTTGAACGGCACTTACATTTAGGCAACAATGCTAAACCCTACACAGCCCAAGGAAGTAAGACTCTTGAGTGGAGGCTCACTCCCTCTCTTCTGTGTGATTAAGGTCTAGTCCATTCATAGTCCATACATGAACTGGAAAGGGGAAGCCATCAAGAAAAAATTTACCTTATTATACGTTTCATCAAGATTCACATCTTACTGTTAAGCTGTCGATTCATTATCATAGGCTTCCCATCCACCTGTATATTATGACTGAATTAATTTCATAATTGTTCACCAGTTTGGCAAAATTATCTCCACTTTTCCCTTAACCATAAAGAATCACTATTTCCATATTTTCCTCCTATTCATCACTGAATTCTTGCCAAGTTTCCCCCCCCCCCCCCCCCCATTTCTTCTCTTTGCTGGCAAGTTTTCAAGGACAGTTGAAAACAATGTTGAGAAAAATCATGATTGATCCATTCATGACTGCTGTGGCAAGAACTGCTGCATTACAATTGCATGGGGAGACAAAGGTTGGCAGCCTTTTTATGTTTCAGCAGCCATTTAAGGCTATTAACCTTGAAGGCAATGGCAGCTGCTGACCCTAGAAGGCTGAATCTAGTTAGTGCTGAGCAAGACAGCGAAGGGCTGAGCAGCTATAAGAGCCAGCCAGGTCAGCAGCAGAAGGGCTCAGTTCCCTAAGGGTTTGTCCCCTGACTGATAATTTCTTAAAACTGCCTGGACTGAAATGCTGATTCTAGCAAAGTAGCTTGTTCTTGCAGCTTGTTTCAGGTAGCAAAGTAAGGTGCCCTATGACTGTACAGCTAATAACTCAATTTAGGAGCTGGTCTTGAAGGGCACAAAGTACCTCAATTCAATGTGACTTCCCTGGGAGCTGATGACATGTGGCACTATGTAGGGTCAAGCTCTAAGAACAAATATAAATGAGAGACTCCTCAGTTGACTTCTCATAAAGTGAAGAAGTGAGGATTGGCCCGACTGATTAAAGTGATAAGGCCAGTTAAAATTTATGTTGTGATACTGAGTATTTATTGACCTACAGTGTGTTGTAGATGCAGATACAAGACATCTGGCAAAATTCTGTGGTGGGTAGGGACTAATCTGTAAGGGTGATAAATTTCACTGGTAATTTGGCTGAAGCAAGACCAGTAAAGCCAAATTAATTCTGTGCTAAAGCTGTAACAATATTCAGTTTTTAAGGCTAAAAGGTTTAAGATACAGTCTTTAACAGCTGATCAGTCCCTTAAACTAAGCCTACTGGAAAAATCTTCAGTGTTACACTTATTGAAGCCTTTATAATCTGTTTTGGGTCTTTGTTATAGGCTGCCCTTGAAGCTTTCTCTACCTGATTTTAATTAAGAATGTATCTGAGCTTGAGAAAGTAATATCTGAAACCAAAAATAGATTTGTAATGACAACAGTAAAGGAAATATTAATTTGTATTCAGAGCATGGAAGTGATGAGGTTATTGCTAGCTGGTACCTTTGATGCTATAGCTATTTGGTTCATCTCTGTACAATTCTACCGGTTGAGTTCAAGTCCCATTGTTGTTATTATGTTATTTCTAGACAAATGGACTTGTGAGTTTTAAATCAGATATGTCTTTGAGGACTTTACTGTTTTGTGCTTTGCCATCCCCCTCTTCCTCTTGCTACTGTTGTGATTCCAATCACTGCAGGGAGAAACAGATTACTGAAAGGTTAGACACTGGCCCCAGCATCTGAGCTGAGTCCTCTGAGCTGGAATCGCCACCTTGTTTGTTCTGTGCACAGAGGATTTTCACTGGCTGCTAACCAGCACAGGACAGTTCAGAAACCTGTTCTCAGTTCTTAATCCGACAAAAGTCCCTTTTACATAACCCCACACCCTAAAACTGCATGTCTCTGAGCTGGGATCTGGGTGGTCTGTCCAAGAGTTCAAAGGTGTTCTGTGGGAAGGGGGGAAAAAAAGGAGGATGACTTTGTTCCTCATTTGTTTTCAACACAGCTTGTCCCTAAAACCAGCAGAGACAGGATGTGCTGAGCCTTGCATGGTGTGAGGTTCTGAACACCACAATTCTCCATCATTAATTTTACCTAAGGATTCTATGTAGTCAGTTGCCTAAAAGGCTGTAGAGGAAAAAAAGTCTCCAGGCCAAATTAGGTAAGAGGTAAGACAGGGATACAAAGGCTTTAATGAGCCCCCAGACTTCCAGGAATACCACCACTGAGCACTCCCGAACACAGGTGTTTACAGTTTTTATAATGATTTTCACCCAATCCCCGTCCAGCCACTGCCCAGGTTCTGCCCCTGCTATGCCTTTCGGGAATTGAGTCTGGGGGCGTTTTGGGACCCCCTCTTCTTCATCTTCCTCAGCACACATTGTTGCATCTACAGCTATATTTTCTTGCGCAGATTTTAGGGTGTTCTCTACAATTCTACCTTGAAAATGAGACTAAACAGGTTAATGGAATTTAGGGGAATTGATATGGGAATGGGTAACAGGGTTTGCTAGGTGTATTTACTGTGTTAAAGGGTAAGGTATAATATGCTGCTACTTTAAAACCTAAATTTACTATGTAACTACTTCTAAAATCTACAAAATTAAAAAATCAAAACTCCAAGGTATCAGTCTAATCACGGAGTAAGAGAGTAGCTGTTTTAAAACATCTAGTTCTCCTTAAATGTGTTATAAAAGATGATTGCTTTTCTGAATATTCTTGCAGTTATTAGTATAGCAAAAAAATTTGAAATAGTTACCATAGAACAATACTAGTAGGTTGCATTTACTGAGTAAAAAAGAGATGATGTTATGAATTGTTTGTGCTATAACAGGAACGTTTAACATAACATAAACTCAAACATTTTTAGCACAAACTGTTGTCATCCCCTCTTGCTCAGAAAACCTGTCAAATGAACAAGTGTGAACAGCAGTTTGAAAACAGTTAGTGCTTGTTTTATTAATCACCACAAACAGATTTAAGGTCAGATAATCTGAATGAAGTGTATCAATACTATTTGAAGATACAAACTTGAAAAATTACATGTCCAGTTCTGATCTCTCTCAATTTCTAATAAAAATTATGATCATAAAGAGCTTTGTTGCAATGTTTTAAAATATCATAGGGCCTGCTTTGCTTATATCACTTAAATATTTGGTCTGGGAGACACAATTAAAAAACATGAGGTGATTCTCCTTCTACCACAAATGGTGCCACAGGAGTCTCTCTGTGACCAAGTCACTGTGTAATCCAGGGAAAAGGAATCAAGGGCTCAGTTCCCTCTTGGGAGGGCAGTCATCATTCTGTCTCTTTTGGCAGAGAATGTCTAACCATCTGGCTTCCAATTAAGCAAAACATACAAAAGTGCTTCTGCTGATTTCAGTTAAAGCTGATTTACCCTCCCTGCAGTACTCAAAGAATTAAAGAGGAAGATGATGTTAATGAGCTGAGCACAAGACATCATGCTGGGATTTCAAATGTTTATTAGAGAAGAAATAGCATTGGGAGCTGTCTTCTAAATGCATCTGAACAGTGCACTAAACAGCCATTTTGTAAAATATTGAAATAGTCATTTCAAGCAAGGTCTGGAAAAGAAAGCACCTCTCTCCCAGGAGCCTGAAGCATAAGGTTAAGGGTAGTGACCTCCACCAGGGAAATGAAAGTCTGCTGCTAGGGCTATGCGAGCTACTCATGCAGTTCCAGAAAGCATTTGGATTTAAGACAGCAGCATGTCTAGTACTGCCTAGTGAGTAACATGGAGCCATGTGCTAATCTCTGGTCCTTTAGTGTACAGGCAGTCTTAGCATTTGTTGGAGTCATGATTTATTAAGAATTGAGAGCATTTCTCACCTGGCAAAATGAGGGCTCTAGACAGCAATACATTTTCTTGTTCACCAAGAAGCTCATCCATAGCTAAGAAACTATAGAAACAGGGAGAATTATTCAGCAGCATCAGGAAAAGAACTGTGTGTATAAGCCTTAGCAAGGCACCTCTAAACAGCATAGTGAGCTTGTAACAGAGCACAGGCATATTTCAGGAACAAAGGCAAGACGTTTCTGCTCAGCTAAAAGGGAACAATATTGCAACAGTCAGACTTGGACACAGAAATTGCTGAAAATGCTCAGTTCTGAAAGTTGCCTAAACCCACTGGGATCCTGCTGCACCTGAGGGGAAAATAGAGCCTGAAATGTAAGCAACAATTGACATCCAGTTTTTCAAACAGAAAGGATTAATGAAACCTACAGTGTGTCCTTCCCACTGGTTTCCCAACCTTATCACATGGCATTAGTAAAGGAAAAGCAATAACAGAAGCAGCAATAAAATTACAGGCTGTGAGGTCTAGCAGGTCCCCTTTCCTTTGCCTGCTTACTTAGGATTCTAAAGGGAGCTAGCTGAAGTTGTGTAATGGACTCATAGCAACCCACTTGGGCAGGCTGTGCTGGGGTGATGGGAGTTGTGGAAGGAAAGGAAAGCTGCCTGGGAAGTTGAGCACTAGCAGTACAGCCACTGGGGAGGGATGTGCACCAGGGAGTAGAGAGTGGCACCTATCTGGCCACACCACCCGCCCTTCAGAGCAGCTCTTGTTCCATTGTATTTGGATTGTTATAAAGCAATTTTGATTACGTAGCTGTGGTAGCATTATAATCAATTATTAATAGCATGTATTCATAAAGCATTGCACACATATCTGCTCATAAGCACAACTGTTGTGTAGAGGGAACTATCAATGACTCAAAGTAAAAATGTATGTAAATGAGAACTGTAACAATTTTCCCAAGAATATAAGCTGAAAGTACAGATAGATGTGGGTTATACATTCAATTTGACAATTTCTTATACAAAATAATATAAAACTGAATAGAAGTTGCTCTATTTTCCTGATCTGACCAGACCATTGCAAACCTTTCTGTGATTTCAAGCTCCCCTTAGAGCAGCTAGTCTGAAACGTCATCTGATTTTTTAAAGCTTCTCAAACTGTACTTTTCATGTTTGATCCCTCAAAGTGACTGAACTGACACTTCTGAAATTTTGCATTAATACTTGTTTCTAAGCTTGTCAAGCATGAGAAGAAAGACAGACTTATCACTGGAGTGAAGCAGAGACTTATCCCCCAGCTGTATCACTAGAGCATGATGAATTGGTGTTTAATGCCTCAGGCAATGACACAATTAAATCTGAGTTTTGCTTTTCCTTTTCCTTTGTACTGTACAAGTATGAAACCTAGAAATAGCTATAACTGTTATGTTATTCCCAATCCCCAGTGGATAGAGCCTAAATGAGATATGACTATACATAAAATTTTATGTATTGGATTTTTCGGGGATAGTCTAAAGGTCTAAGAAGAAAAGTGAACTCTCCAGGTTTGAAGAAAATAATGTTTGAAGATATTATCTTTCCTTATATTCATAGAATCATAGAAAGGTTTGCCCTTTAAGGTACCTTCTGAAAGATAATCTAGTCAAACCTCACATCATGTAGTCCAACTAGGCAGGCTGTGTTGAAACATCTTCAGTAGATTCACTACTCTTTAATTCAAGGGTCTTTTTTTTAGTCCCTTTTAAGCATTTAGGATTGGCTGCTGTTGGAAATACGACACTGAACGAGATAATACATGTTTCTCTGCTCCCTTTTTTGAGAGGAAAAAGAAAAAAGGATTTAGGAAGTGGCTGTGACTTGTATTCAAATAAGGAAGATGTATCTGTCCTAATAATAATTGGACTGATTATTTTAATTAATTTTTATTATTTTATTTTCTTTAATATAATTATATAATTAGTTATTATTTTTATTAATTTTGTAATGAATCACATAATAAAAGTAACAAAAAAATGGCTTGGGCACTTCCAAATATATAGATCTGTGTAGTTAAATGCAATCCTTGTCTCCAAAGAAAGTATATACTTCTAAGTAATTTGTTTTTGAAGGATATGAAAACAGTAATGAGTTGCTAACCATGAAGTTCCTTTGCACTATCTGCCTGGTTAAGTAATACATTTGACAATATTTTACAATAGCGTATTATTTCTAAAATTAAAACTGCAGCTAAAATCAAATGAAAATATCATTAAATTGACACGGAGCAAAATATAATGGCTTACTATCAAATAATAAACTTAATTTTTATTAAACTTAACCAAAAATATGGAATAAGACCCCAATTTCTGCACAATTTAAAGACATAACTCCTTTTATTGATCAATTCCAAAACCCCCAAAACAATAGTAAATCTAACATTAAACGTTGTGTTTTCATATTCAGTCTGCTATTGTGAAAACAATTGCTGCACCTGTAGAGAGCAAATCATGTTAAGTTTAATAACAACTGTACACACTGGTGTAATTAAATAGACATTAATAACAAGCAGTTGAGAAAGTCACAGAGAATTATAATAGTCTGTTATTTGGCTCCATTACTGTTGGTTTTATAAGGATTCCTGTTCAATAGGGACAATATTTACATAAAGAGTGTAAGGGAAAGTGAAAATATTTCAGGACTAAAATCTGTTCCTTGGTCACTCATATTTCTGTGTTTGCAGCTCTGTCTGACAGAAACCCTAGATTAAGTGCTGGAGATGCCATCATCTACGGATTATTTTCTCTGCTGGTGTTTCAACCACAGGAGTAACTCCCTCTCCCTCTCTAATATCTATACAAAGACTTTGACTGGCCATGAAAGATTAAAATTATGTTAAAATTCACTGAAGCAGGTGTATTATTTCTGATTTGAATAAAAGTTTACAGTTCTGCAAGACTTTTGTCTCTTCTGTTTGGATTTTACATATTTCATAGGAAAGCCTCCAGGAGTACACTAAGAAACATGACAATCATTTGTCACTCATCGTACCTTGAGGAAGAAATTGTAAGTTTAGTGTAGTGTTTTGTTCATTTTAAAAACATGTATGCCTACTGCTTGTGCTCTTTGATTTTATTGTTATACAGTACTGCATTTTTACATATGACACAAAGGTTATGAAGTCAGCACTAAACTTTAAAGGTTTTTTCCTGAAGGTAAATCTCAATACATAGTTTCTAAGGATTTGAATATGGTTTTCTTTTTGCCCTGGGGAATCACTAGTAAGGAGCTGTAGGACTCAGAACTGGAGGGACTTTCTTTCTGGCAAATATACAAAATCAGAGTGCAGCCATTTCATGTTAGCTGTTTTCCCTGTTTATTTTAAAACTTTTCTCAGGAAGTCATGCAGTGTAAGAAAGTTCAAAAGTCTGACTAAGCTTACCACAGCATCTGAAAGATGGCTATTTCGTATCAGGCCACTCAGGCTCCTTTTAGTGTACAGTTCTCTCAAGACTACATTTCACCCCATAAAGCTGTTTTCAGATTTTTCTTTCTCCTCCCCAGCCATTTAAGCATCTAAACTCTAGACATTATAAAATCATACATGTTAGTCAATCCCTTTCAGATACTTGGTGAGGATGCTTTTGAAGATGCATAACTATTTGACTGAAAGAAAAACCTCGAAGTTCCATATTTTAAAGATAGTATTAACAATTTAGGACATCCAGTTTTATCCTGTTTCTAATAATGTCTAGGAAACCCCTTTCTCTAATCATCCTCTACCTGTTATTCCTCACAGTCTTCGCCCAAAGTAAAATAACTTAATAAAAGTTTGCTTTAAAAGACAGAAAGATAAACCTAGAAATAAATTCTAGATTCTTGAATGTTTATATATTTGGTTAACATTTTCTTAAAGAGAGTCTGCTTCTAATTATGCAAAAATCTGAGCCAATAATACTTTGACCAAATTTTAAATTGTCTGTTTTACATGTAGCGAGAGCTGTTGACCATACTGAATTTATAACATATTTATATTTCCAACTGGAATCTGTGGATTTTTGTCAAGATACAAGGGAAGAGGAAATTTCTAAAGAAATCCTTTGACATATTGGCTGCTTTAATCTTCTCTGCCTTTTTTTACTCCCACCACATCAGTGTTCTTGCTCTGATGTTAATCAGAATGACTGGGTCATCCTCTTTTATAAGCTTGGTGGATTACTTCTTTTTCAAGGTCATCTGTGAATTGACTTTAGTAAGCAATTATAAATCGGATGGTATTTTAATATTCTACCCTCTCCCTGAGCTTTAATCTAGAAATGATGAGAGACAAAAAGAAACCCAGAGGAGTTTGCATTTTAGAAAGCAACATGACGAACACTATTATCCAATACCTTTATAATTTCTCCTGCCCTGAACACCCTTATCTTTCCCACTGAGTTCAAAGGGAGTTGAGGGAAATTCAACATCTTCCAGAAAAAGTGCTTTAGTCTTTTAGCTAATATAGCTGCCTATGATCTCTGGAGAAATCTGTTGATATTGGCACTTCATACACTTAAGCTTGAGATTCAGAATTCTGTCCTATTACAAATACATCTCTATTAAGGCAACAGAACTCACTCTCTCTCTGCCTTTGATGTTGCTTTTTGAATTTTAACATTAAAAAGCAGTATTTTTCTTCACTGTATTTTTAAAAGAATTTGAAACAGTTTAGGAAACTGCTTTTGGGCCATCACCCAGCAATAAAAACTTTCATAGTGTAATCAAAGATTATTCCATTGCTTGTTTAAAAAAACCCTATTAGATACCTGCAGAACCTTGGGTTCAAAGGGCACAGGTTGTAAAGACCAGTTCAATAAGGATTGCAGATCTACTAGTTAAAGCCCTCACAAGCATTTTCTACCACATAACTGTGTTTAGACTCAACATGTGCTCTTAAGCATCTTCCAGTGTCACCATGATAAAGCAGTGATTTTCCCCTGACCGACTCTTTGGTGTACTTTCTAAGCATAGAAAGCAAGCTATGGCTTTCTCTCTGACTCCTCACAGACCAGCATTACATCTGCCTCAGGTCTCAACAGGTTTGTTAGTTAGTCACAGTCATTTTGACTGAGGAAAAGTTATGTTTTTTTCTTTTAAGTTAAAAAAAAAAAAAAAAAAAAAAAAGGACAAAGACAAATGGAGAACATGCCTGTGATAGAATGTGTTCCTCAAGGGGAATACTAATAAGGGGTTCAGAATGTGCTATGGAAAGAGGTGTTAACCCAAAACACTCATGGTGCTACCAGTACATCCAACCAACAGAAAATCTAGAAGTAAAATTTTTCCCATTTGCATCAGAATTTTGGGAGAGGGAGTGTGTTTTGTTTGGATCAAGACAGCCTTGAATCATGGTTTTGATGTGGAACTATGGAAAATTCTGGGGTTTTCTGGGCTTTTGCTCTAAGCCATAAACAGGAGATAACAGTTGCTTAGTGTTTTAATTTTGTATTCTCAAGAATTGTAAACAAAGAACAAAATAAACAGCTTATACCATGAACGTTTGTTCTTGCTTTATTTGTGAGTGTTGATTTCACTGCCATTCAGTCTTGCCAAGAGCTGATACACATAAAATCAAGACAATAAATGCAACTCTTGTCCCCCTCCTTTATAGTTTCTTTTTGAAGGCATGTTTCAAGCAGATAGTGCTGGAAATATAAT
This sequence comes from Pyrocephalus nanus, assembly GCA_038380795.1. Lineage (NCBI taxonomy): Eukaryota > Metazoa > Chordata > Aves > Passeriformes > Tyrannidae > Pyrocephalus > Pyrocephalus nanus. The sequence continues at coordinate 39,371,531 of CM076265.1, read as the reverse complement.
TGTTTGGTTTTTTTCTGCAGAATTTATACATCATAGTGTGCATACTGCCCCATGATCATCAAGGCTTTAGGCATTATTAGGCAGATGACTACAGGAATGAGAATTCGCAGAATGAGAATTTTGCCTAGACCTAGGCAGGACATCCTGAGGCTATCCAATGTAAAAATTATGGCATTAGGACAATGAGGCAGAAGAGTCTTAGGCTATCATCACTGCTCTGTACCAGTCTCTCTCTAGACTGTATAGATTGGGTTTTTTGATGTTTATAATCTTCATATGCTCATAATCTGAAGATAATAGGAAAGTTGCCTATTGATCTATAGAAGCATATAAAATCTTTTTATCTAAAGAACAGAAATCAGGCTTAGTGTCAGGAATGCTGGAACACTAAAGCCCCAGTAATTTCAGTAACCTACTTCTCTGTCACTGGATAATAGCCAATTTTCATTTCTGCTGTGGGTAGTAACATGGCAATGTCCAATTAAAAGAGATTTTTTTAATGCATTCTTCTAAAATAGAAATGCTGTTTTCTCTTTTTGAAGGATAAGAATTTTGATATTTCCATTTCAATTTGTTTTCCAGAAACCGTTTATTTATACTTCCCAATGTGCCTTAGATGGAATTTGAGCCTTTCTGAATCCAATGGCAATATTCCACTGCTTTTAATGTGAGTAAGGATTTTCTTTTACATGTATGCATATTTATACAAGTATTTTTATGGGCATTCACTTGAGTAGATCATTTTACTTTAGCCTTCAAATATTGTTTTGATATGATCCCTGCTCATTCAGCCCCTTACCCCGCTTTTCACTCACAGAGGATTATTACCTTAAGTGGTACAATTTACATGCAGTGTGACTCTGTGCATTCAGACAGAACATCTGTGCTATGTGCTTATGTGCACTAGTGATGCTCTAGAAAGCACATCCTGGAGTACAAGCTGGGGTCAAATAAGTCACCCTAGGAAGTATGGCACTATAGAGAAGAAATGGTACTTGGCTCCAAAATATTTGTCTTTCTCTATTCATGCTTCAGAAAGAAGCCATTCCACCCAAACCTGCTCACTCTTCAAATTCACTTTCTGTCATCACTAAAGCAATGAATTTTTATTTCTGGAAAGTTTAATTTTGTGCTTTTGTGCCTGACTATTTGAGGATGTATTACATACTGCATGTAGCAATTTGACACAGCCATGGGACAGCGCTCCCACCCCCTGAGCAGGCAAGCGTGCCTAAAAGAGGAGCCATGAAAGTGAGCAGCCTGTGCCAGGCATAGCTGTAGCCATGAACAGGTTTACAAGGGACCACTGCAATGGCCAGGAAATCTGGATGTGTCAGGGGTAGGATTAGCACACATTCATTTATCCCAGCCCCCTGAGGTTGTTGCTTCTGGTCAGTGGGCAAACTGGAGGATGTGTATGGAGGGTGATAATGTCTCCGGTCAAGATAAGTTCAGGCTTCCTGTAAGTCTATCTGCAAGAGCCTTAACCTGCAAACACAGGGTATGCTGAGATGTGTCACATGTCTCCCAGATGCTCTGATGCTCTCCCAGCCCTGAAACCCAATTCTATCACCCTCCTTGATATTTTCTAGCCAGAATTCTGGAGCACAGAGATAGATCCAGACTGGCAAACTGCTCCTCTTAGGGATTTTCCTTCTGAGCAGGAAGTGCACTACTGCTGCCAGCCACATAAAGAATGATTCTGAATAGTCTCAGTGCCTCTCTTTTCTCCCTCTCTCTCTCTTTACCTATTACTGGAATGACAGAACTCGAAGACTTGACTGGGAAGGTGCATTTTTAGTCTGCTCAAGGTTTTTGCACTAGAGCTCTCTATCAGTGATGCAGCTATGTTTCCCTGGACACAGTGTAATCTGGGGGTCTGCACACATTACAGTGCAAAGTAACTTATTTTTACTTTCTGACATGATGAAGAAACCATGAATCTGTAGGAACTTGAACCATGAAATGAGTGAGCCCCAGAATATCAAGAGAAAAGATCTTCACAGTCGTATATTTTGCTGTCCTATTTCTTGCCTTGTGTGAATTAGGGCTACGAGTTTTACACTGGTATTCAGGAGGTCATTTGTCACACACAGAGAAATAAATTAGAGGGAATATTAATGGTGACAAGCATACAAGACTACTGAAAAGCAGAAGCACTTCAATCCTTCTGGGAATGTGAAGAGTTTCACAGTCCTCTGGTCCAGTTGCCATAATTCCACTGTATCAGGAATTAATATATTAAAGCACACTGCTGAACTGGCATTGCATAGGTACATGCAATTAACTATACTATAGACTATAGAGTATACAAGTCTAAACTTGAAGTCTAAAGCAACAGGTCTACATTAAGCCTACTTTTTAAGGAAGGGTGTTTCATGTAACATTTGCTGACCTAGAAAGAAAGCAATTTAAATTATTGTAAGATTCCTTAATCCTGTTTAACTTATTTTCCTGAGAGAAACTGAAAATCCAGTCGTTCCTACAGACTTTTCTTGTGCTTATGGGATAGTTGCTTCACACTGAAAGAAAGAAAAAAGAAAAGAGGAAAATACCTGTGTATGTTTCATGACCAATTATAATTAAACTGGTAAGCTAATCTTTACAGTGTCAGGACAGGATAAATTCTCTCTGTAGTAACTAATATGACCAGTCTGGCAAAAGGATTCAGAATTGGAAGCTTTATTTCATCTGCCTCTCTCCCTTGCTTCTCTCTCACCAAAGGAGTCTGGCTGAATTTAAAACAGCAACCAAGCCCCCTTCCTGTTTCCCTGGAAATGTTATCCATTGTGAGCAGTGACTTGAAGTCACAATTGCTTGGGAATCCTTATTAAAACATAATGTTGAGATTTTAGCTAAGATTAGGTATATTCATTCCCCTAAGTTTTATTACGCTGACACAGAAAATGTTTGGGATTTACTGAAGTAAGTAATTTTCCCCCCTTTTTTTTTCTTTAATATTTAAGTGCTGAAGAATAAAAATCCCTTTTCTTACACACTGGTGCAAAGCACAGGTAAGACTAAAACCAATACCTTTAAAAGTGAATGATTCTCACTGGCTTTATAGCAGCAAACATTGCAATCTTGGTCCTGACCTAGCAAGAGACTGAGAACACATTGAGCAAGAGCACTGTTTCTCTAGATATTTCTGTAAGAGGTCTTTCCTTTGGAATGCAAACTGAATGCTGTAGACAGGCCTCAATTTAGTATTGACTTCAAAGGACCAATCTCTGTCAAACACACCATGTTGCTAGGTTGTTTGAAGATGGAGACATACTGACACCCTTTCTGTCAGGGAAGAAGGAAGGAAAAGAGGTTTGTTTAGTCCAAATCCACACGTGTTGTCTTCCAATACATCAAAAAACTGGTATGGAGTCAGTCTCTCTAAATAAGAAAAAGAAGAAAAAAAAAGACAGCTCAGTGATTAATATGCTTACTTGAATGTCAGCGATGCATGTTCAATCCTTCTGCTGTCAGACTATGGAGCAGGGATGTGAAGCAAAAACCTGTGCTTGAGAAGATCCATCAGTCTTAGTTGAGTTTCCATATCAGTCTCTCTTGGCAATTTTTTTTTCCAGTGGATATAAAATAAAGAAATAATCAGTGCAGCAGAAGTAACTCTGCTTTGTCATGAAAAATGCCTTAACATTCAGGCTACAGGATTTCCTTTCTCCGTCCTTGTGCTAACTGACTGCATTTTGTGCAAGGCTTTATGCATTAGGCGAACTAAGCTGATTTTATTCATCTGAGATCAAAGAATAAGAATAATACAGAAGGGACAATTCTTGTCAAGTTTAAAGTCAAGCTTTACATGTGTCTAACGGGAAAAATGTAAAGCACTTTACAGGAAGAAAAATGAGTGTGTAGAGGAGGTGCCTCTAGAGTGTTAAATCATGGCATAGGAGAGGCTTTGAAGATCCATTCTTAAATTGGAAGCATGATGCCTAAAGTCCTTTATGGATCCAGTTGGCTGCTCTCAGGGTAAAATATGAAGGGCAGTCAGAAAATACACAGGGTGGGAATTCAGTGTAGAGCAAATCCATTGTCTTCAAACCTTTCTTCCACCCCTCCATGTGGGGCACAGATGCAGTCCCACGAACTCGCCACTTACTCCTAAACAGTTTCCTTGTACCTGACCTCTCCTCCCAGAAAAAGTCTCTCTGGGATGCCCAGACTGCCCTGAGGAATCAGGCATAAGCAGAACATGCTCTGCCAAATAAGAACATCTTATTTGTACCTAAAACACAGCAACTATTGTTCTTGGGTTGTATATGCTTTATTCCCTGTGGCATCTGCTAATGTATTCTTGGTTTGACTCTTATCTTTACTGATACACATCAGAAGCATTTCTAAACCTCTGGGTAGAGAAGGGTTTGACATTTCTAGTTCAGATCAATATCACATCATCAGGGATGGGTCAGACACTCGCAGCTCTCATTCCTGTATTATTTATTCACATTCAATTGTCTCTCACCTTTTAGTGACCTTTTCTATTCAACTAATATAAAACCAAGGCCCTTTGAACCCAAGTGCCAAGTGGTGCAGCTGGATTGCAGGCTATCATCCTGAGTAATGGGCAGCAAAATTAATGGCATGCAACATGCACTGCTGGTTTGAGCCTTACCTGTGAAAACACTGCTGACTGTGAATCAACTTCCTGGGGAACTTGGCCTGTTTGTAGAGCTCATTGGTACATAAATTAAATTCCTGCAGATCCTAGGCTCCTCCCCGCATTACAGTGTATCTGATGAGCACCAAGCACAAATTACTGTGACTGTGTTTTCATACCACATAAAAGCAGACAAAGTGTATGATGACTGAAATCTGAAACCACCAGAGCAGTGATTACTGTCCCTCCCTTCCCAGACAATTCCTGCACCCTGACAATCTTCAAGGGCAGCCTCTGGCTGGCATCACTTTCAATGACGTCAGGAAACAAGGCTACTTTTTGTTTTCACATCCTATTATTCATAGCTTGTTTTAAATATGTTTATGTGGATGCTAAGATTCTTTTTGTTGTTGTGGGTTTGGGTGGTGTTTTTTGGTTGGTTGTTTTTTTTGTCTTCAGCTAACCAGTAGTTAGGGTTTTATTCTGTCATGAAAAGAGAATGAATATCTTTCTCAATGATTCTCAGAATATTTGGGGATGAAATGTTCAGATATGGGCAGAATGGGTATAGACATGCCCAGTGCAAATGGGTATGCAATTTGCATATATGCACTTTTACATACACATAACCACCACAGAACAGACTAATGACAGGCTCAGGTGGGAGTCAGTCTGCACAGCTCTACAGAAGGCACATGATGTTCACGTGTTGCCTGCAGTCCTGAGACGTTCACACCGCCAGAAGGACTGTCTCTTTGCTGCTATTATTTCATATAATCTAATGGAAATAATAAGACAATCAAGCCAGGGCCTGGCACACAACCCTAATACAAAAATTAAAAACTATAATCAAAATAACAGAACCTACTTGTGGATGAAAATGTAGATCAATAATTGTGAATGCATAATTGCTAATGTATGGAATATGTGACTGTGTTATGAAATGAGTTTGCTTTGAGGCCTTTCACATTGATAACCATTAATCTTTGAAAAACAACATTCTCATTTGTCATAACAGAGATATTTGTTTCATTTAAATTGTGAAAAACTGTCAGAGTTGCTAGGATTTTAACCTTCTCATGAAAAAAATGCATAAGGTAAGACATATCCACTACTTAGACCATGAATCATTTTTGGAAAGTAGAGTTAAGATATGAATTTAATTTTCCTGTTTTAATTAGACACAGACTAGCAACCCTGTCCTGAATATTCCACATGCTAGTGTGTGGGAAGTCCAAAGGCAGACAGTAATTTTGCTTCTTGAGCCTATTTGCATTTAAAATGGACTTCTTCTAGAGCACATAGAGAACTCCCTTGGCTTTATTTCCTGTCAAATTTCAGGCTCCTAGGTACCATTTTAGGAGTTCAGAGCCATTTAGGAGAGCAACGGTAAGTACTGCTGCACACACATTTAGCACACAAGTGCAAAGAACAGCATTGTTGGCCTTTTTATCATGATAAACAGAGAAAAAAAGCCATGTGCCATACAGCAAGATCCTCTTAAAATCTTCTCCCCCTTCTGTACAATACAGATATTCTGCTTCTATGTCTTGCAAGCAAACAATGGGGAACATTTAAAACAGACTTTCTTGAGAGGGAAATGTTTCAAGAAGGGCCATTATTTAAAAAGGGAAAGGGGGGAAGTGTATCAGTAAAGTGACCTAAAGCCTTTTCAGTCTGTCTAGTCTCACAAAAAGAATGGCAATAAATGTTTCCATAGAAGGTATGTTTACCTCCCGTAAACTCCCTGGAAACAATTATTTCACTAGGCTCAGAATATTCTTCCTTCCTTTTACTTTTTTCATTTTGAATTAGCTGCTTGTGTAGACAAGCATCTGCTGCCTCTCCATCTAAACAGCTGCTTTTTCTTGAATTTATTCTTACTAATCTGTATCCCTTGCCCGTTTTCAAGCAAATACTTGAAGACTCTCTCAAATGGTCAGTCTGGGCAAAGGGCCAGGATGTGAAATCAACTCTTTACCACTAGACTTCCTTCTATTTTACTTTATTTCCTGAGGAAACTTTGCCTCATCTCAAAAAGGCTGCCAGTCCCAGAATTTTGTTGTAGAACTACAATAATATAGGAAGTTACAAAAAATGTTGGTGGGATTTTCTCACTTCAAATGAAAATTCATTGATTTTCAAAAATGCTTTTATTTAGATTAAAATCTTATAAAATATTAGAAACCTGTAATAAGATACAGGTAAATCTAAATTAGTCTCCCATTCTCCTCTTTTGCTTGCTTTTTTTCTAGGATGAGAGGACATCAGAACTGTCCTCAACAATTTTCAAGGCCTCCAAACCCTACAGTTTAGGCTAGCAATAGCATCCTCGTGGACCAGGAAGGAAATGGCATAAAGGTGGTGTAAGACTCATTATGGTGAAAACGCTTTTTTGGGATGGTCTTTGAGCCACAAAGTAGCTTAAAAAGGCTGCAAACATCACTCAGTGCACAGTGGGTCTCCCTCAGCTTCCTAAAAGAATATGCTTGAAGAACCACAGGCTGTTTTTATGTGGTAACTGCCTCTTACTTTAGCTGTAGTTGTCATTTGCTCTGTGCTGATAGCCCTCCACCACCTGGCATCAGGCTGCTGTGGGGACTGCCCAGCTGTGCAGACCTGCCTGCAGTCAGCAGCACCAGCTCTCACACCAGCATGCATGCCACACTGGGCAGTGCCAGCAGGGACATGGCCTCTCAGCCCCCTCTGCCACTCTGACTTCAACAGCGGTGAATGATCTTAACTTCTCCTCTTTTCTTTAGATTTCTTCCCTATTCCCTTCTTTCTGTGTCTACTCCCTGTTTTCCTGCCTACTCATTTTATTCTGTGCTGCAGCTCTCTATTCCCTCTACTTATCCTGCATTCTTAGCCTTATTCGCTAATTTCACAGAATATTCTGAGTTGGAAGGGACCTGCAGTTCATCTACTAAATGTCCTCCTAGCAAGTATGGATTAGTTATATTTTATGTCCATGTCATAAACATAACACATATACTACTATGTTCATAACAGCAGTTAAATATTATTCATTATTATTAAAAGTCCCATAGCTATGTGATAATGTCATTGGAAATTGTTATTACAGTAGACAGGAACTTGCATGACCCCTACTGGGTTATCTTTTCCAAACTCTGTAAGGGAACCTTGTAATCTATGAAGTCCTTTTGAGAGATGAATAATTAAATTCTTACAATCGTGCAAGTTGCTACAATAAGACAAAAATTCTTATTTTCATTTCCTATCCTATTACCTGGAAAAGTAACCAAAGCATGCTGGATTACAACTGGCATTTTTACTCCCTGTTGCAAGTTGTTTGTCTGAGTACAGAGAAATTCATGCAAATCTTGTCACACTACTGAAATGAGACAGTTCTCATTGACTTCAAGAAGGTCTTATTTTTAAAGCTTAGGCATTTTCTTAAAGAAGAATAAAACCGTTTAGTGAGAAAATACTTTTCTTTGCCTAAACACAAGTTACATGTGAAATGCAGGGCTGCCTTATTATTTGATAAATCACTTCTTACATATAGATATCAATTTCATGAAACAGTGAGGAAATGAGGATTTAACCCATAATTTTTGATGCACACTGTCAAATGACATCAATTCTCACTTGTTATAAATATGTGTTTACATTCTGTTATTTAAATTATTACCCATATCTTAGTAGAACACTGAATGATAGGGAGTAACTTTTAGCTTCATCCACAAAAAATTCAGCAGAAGGATGTCTAGATCCAGTAGAGATATGGGTTGGGACAAGAGGGAAGGAGAGAGCTCATAGGGACAGTACAGCCTGTCCATCGCCAACTGGTGTAGACTCCACAAGGCTGCAGCAAGCTAAAATGTTGGAGCTGTGCAAGCAGGCAATGCTGCCGTCCTATTGATCTTTTTCCTTTCTTGCTCCCTCTCCACAGTTATCAACCCAAAAGAAATCTGTATCATCCAACAGATGACAGTAAGTTTACCTGTACAGGCCGGGGGATAAATGGAGCTTAATCAGCAGCCTTTCTTTAAACTAGCAGAAGAGAGATGCTGCAGCTTCTTCTGCTGTTAGACACTGCATCCATGTTTTGTGGCATGATGGGTAGACAGGTCCATTTCCAAACACTTTCCTGTATCCCGTCTGGGGATGAGAAATTACTGCACCATCCATTTACCTCTGAGAAGCAAAATATGGCTCTTAGTAAGATCAGGATACTGTATCTCTCTACAAAAATAACCTAATGGCTTTTCATAAAATTCCAATTAAAGCAAGCAACTGTTTTTTCAAGGACTCAGATCTACACAGGAAAAAGACTAAGGAATGACTACACCTAAATAAGGCTTTTACTGCTAAGAAAAACAGCTACATTAGAGTTCATCAATCAATCATAACATTCACATTTGTGTAATAAAGACTTCTTTACATGTAGTCACATCACACACAGACTGGTACCAGCATCTGTGTGTAACTAATCCTCTCTTCCAAAAAATGATTTCTTCAGGCAAAGCCCCATGAAGACACTTAATGAGTGATTTCTTTTATACTTAAAAGTAAGAACTAGGAAGAACAATACAAACCAGAGGAAGAGCTGTTTTCTGCAAATCTAGTAGACCTGTTATTTAAAAAATATTTTGTAGGACTCTCGGGGGCAGCCAGAGGAGAAAAGAGCAGGTATACAGGCAGATAAAGTAGACACAAAGCATCTGCCTCTATATCCTGCTGGTGAAAGCCTTTGGTTTTGGCACGCAGTGTTTTCATCTTTCTGTGCACTGTGAGCTCCTCCTGGACTGCCCAGGGCACTGGTGGCTAGCCTGTTGTTTCTACACTGGTTTGCCAGTTTGCTGGTTCAAATATAGCCTAGGAAATTAAAGTCATGGCCTATGTGAAATGAGCCTGTAGTAGCCATCAATTACCCAGTGGAGAGACAATCCCAGACAGCTCAAATCATGCCCTTGTTGACAGCTGAGATAAAAAGCAAGGGAGCAACTATTTTCATGGACTGAGCTGCATTCTCCTCCCCAGGGACAGAGTTTTAGGTTTGAAGCATAACATGGAAATTTTGGGGCTTCTAGATTATCCCTTCTATTTATAAAGTTTAGCTTCTATTCAGCTATAATAAATGAACTCAATTTTGAAAGAGAAAACAAACTGAAGCTGTAGGATTACAATAGAATATTATGCAAAGTCTTGTAAGCATTCCCCAGCAAGACAGCAATAGTAAAGCTGTAGCACCCTCTCTTCTCTTCCAAACCTATCAAACAGACTTGGGGAAAATGGCTCAAGATACTAAGGTACATGCAGAAGTACAGCTTTTGTACATCCTCAAGAAAACCAAAGGGCTAAAGAAACATTTCACTTAGTTTGGGTGCATTTAAAACTAGACCCAGTGAAGAACTAGAGATCTAAATACAAGGTGATATAGCTTCCATATGCAAAATGAATTGCATCTTTCCAACTTAAAGCATAGGCAGATAAAATCTCCACGTGCTGACCCACACAGGCATATGGTTCAAGGTCTCTGTCCTGATGCGCTGTGAAGAAGATTCAATGCAGGAGTGACAATTCCTGTTGGCAGCAGAGCTCTGAAAACACAGCTGCTACAACACTGTAGATTTTCAGGTGGGTTGCTGTTACCATCTCTACATCTTGATTAAACAAAAATCTGATTTCATCTAGAAGTAAACCAACAAGTTCTTAACTAACTAAAAAGTTATGAATGTGTAAATTCAGTTTGCCTCTAAACAACTTCATCTATTTCATGTATTTCAAAATGTTGATGTTGCTTTGTTAACTCTTATAACTACAGTTCTTGCAATAAACAGAATTTCTGTACATGTGATATCCAGTGGGGATGCAGAAACATCTAGCAAAAATGAAGTAACTAATAGATGCATATTTTGGGGACAGACTGTTTGATTTTTGTATTTTTATATAAATCTGAAATAAGTATTTAAATTATTGTACTTCTCAGAGAATCATATAATTGTCCAAGTTTGAAGAGATCCTGAAAGATCACCTGGCCCAACCTTTTGTGGGAAAGGGAGCCTAGATGAGATTATCATCTGGCACACTGTCCAACTGCATCTTGAAAACCTGCAGGGATGGGGACTCCATCGCGCCCCTGGGAAGGTTGTTCTGGTCAATCATCATTCTTAGTGTAAAAAAGTTATTTCTTCTATTGCTTCGGAGCTTCATCACATGTCTTTCTAATCTTTCTAATTCTTTGAGGTGTCCAGAGAACATGTGTTACATCTCAGGTAGGCCTATAGTGTGCAATCTGTGCAGGCTAATCACAAGCTGGCTGAATAGGACTTGTTATCCACATTTATTTCCTCCAAAGAAAAATTAAATTCTTAAGCAAGGGATGAAAAGATGCAGAGCCTAAAAAGCACACTGGAGTGGTGAGGGCACTTTGTGCAAGACTAAGTCCACCTGGAACCTCAGTCAAAGACTGTAGAACTCATGCTTCAATGGACTGCAACTACTGAGGAACTCCACTTTTTAAAATATCCAATCAATTATTTATTTCCTGCTTTTTCCTCCTTTGCCGCCTCCTTCCCCCCCAGGGATTCAAACACTAGAAATTTTTATTATATGACACTCACAAAACCAAAAACATTAATAGGGGTTCTTCCAAAGTAAAAGCTGGAAAAATTAAGTGCACACACATGCCTGCAGTTTTGTGCCACATAAAATACTTGCGGAAGAAACTTGGATGTGCGCTGTATCTGAATGTATACGTCAGATAACAGCATACAGAAATAACAGTAAGGAGTATAAAAACGAGGCGATATAGGGACTGTATACAGAGAAGCAGTTACAGTGGAACAGTTAAACTCATTCAAGAACAACCTACTGGAAGTCATCGCCGGCACCTAATGTGAGATGCACTTAGGCCAACCTGCTGGAAAACCATGAGCTTAATCAGTTCTTTTGAGTATTAAATCACCTCATATCTGGGGAGCTAAGGGGTTGATTGCACAGCCTCACCTAACCCAGAAGCCTCTATCCTTCAAGGAAGAGATCACTGAAGCTGGACCGCTTTTCTCCTGGAAGTGCACTACAAGAAGCTTTTAAGACGGGCCCGAGCATCTCGGGAACAAGGGCCTGACACGGGGCCAGTGACCTCCCGAGCTCTGGGCTTCGCCACCCTTTGGCCCCTCCGGCAGCGCTGCTGGCACCGTCCTTCCCCGCGGCTGGACACCCGCCCACCGGGATGGGCGAGCGCTTCCAGGCGGCTCAGCGAACTAGTTGTCCCCCGCCCTTCAACAGACGGAGGATGCCGAGGTCAGCCCTGGCCCCCGACACGTTTCCTCCGGCAGGTCCGGGGGAGGGCCGTGGGCGCGGGTACGGCGGGGGCCAGTCCGAGTCGGGGCCGAACGCCACCAGAGCTGCCGGGCACCCCGCGCCGCCGGCATGAGGCGAGCTGGGCCCTGGTGCCTGCTCCTGGTCGCGGCCTGCGCCCTGACCCGGCCCCCGCCGCCGCCGCGGGCCGCGGTGCGCTGCTCGCCCGCCGGCACCTGCTTCAGCGCCCACCTCGACAACGCCTCCTACCCCGCGGCCAGCGGCGCCTGCGGCCAGCGGCAGGGCGGCCTCGCCTGGGTCAGCGGCGAGCCGGAGCTGCGCCTGCTGCTGGAGCTGTTCTCAGAGGCGGCGACGCCCGCGTTGCTCTGGGTCGGGCTGAAGAGGAACGCCTCCACCTGCACCCATGCGGAGCAGCCGCTCCGCGGCTTCACCTGGGAGGGCGTCGGGGGCGGGACGGCCCCGCAGGAGGTGCCGGCGTCGCTCGGCCGGTGGGTGAAGGAGCCCGTGCGGTCTTGCCTCAGTGCGCGCTGCGCTGGGCTGCACCTGGTGGCCGTCCCCGAGAGCAGCCCCAGCTGGGGCTGGGAGGAGCGGGTCTGCCATCGGGAGAGCCCAGGCTACGTCTGCAAGTACCAGTACAAGGGCGCCTGCCCCGACCTCAGCCCCGCGGGCGCTCTCAACCTCGACTACCGCCTCCCCTTTGGGGAGGGTAGCGCCGGCCCCGGCTTCAGCCCGCCGGGCACTGTGCTGACCGTGGCGTGTCCCGGCGGGGAGGTGCAGCTCACGTGTCAGTCCGATCCGGGCGGTTTCGCCTGGAAGGCGGCAGAGGAGCCCCCCTGCCCCTGCCCTTGGGGCCGCCGGAGCCCCGGCAGCGGGCGGTGCGCCGAGGCTGCCGGGTGCCGCGATGCCGCCGGCGGCTTCGCATGTGTCTGCACCCCGGGCGGACGGGACGGGACTCCCTGCCCGGGCACGGGGGCGGCCCCCACCGCCGCAGACGGCCCCGTCGGGTCTCCGGGTGCCGGGGCGGAGGGGCGGCATCCCTCCATCCCGACACCCGGTAGTTCCGCGGGGCCGCCCGCTGCTACCACCGCGGCCGCCGGCGGACAGAAGACGGCTGTTCCGCTGCCCTCCTCCTCTTCCAACTACGTTTTCGTCCTGGTGACGGTCGCGGTGGTGGTGCTGGTCATCCTGGTCATGACCGTCCTGGGGGTGTTCAAGATCTGCTTCAACAAGAAATCCGAGGGCCGCGGGGACAAGGAGTCGCCCGAGGCCGGCAGCAAGGCGGAGGCGGGTTCCGCGGAGCCGAGCGGAGCAGCTGGCGGTGACTAATCCCAGGCGGCGGGGCCGCGTCCCTCGGGGCTGCCCCGAGCGGCAGCTCCCACCCCGGGCCAGCTCTCGGATGCCCACGTCTCTCCTGCCGCGGGGAGCCGAGGGAGAGATGCCGTGGGACTTGGCTGGTCAGGACTTGCAGATTGTCAGACGCGGGGACATGCACTTTTTGAGGGATTTGAAGCTTTTGGACAGTCAAGAGTTTTTAACCGTCTGAAAAACAGTTATTTAGGCGCTGTCATAAGTGAAATATAAATATGTCATCCTGGCCGACAGAGCGATTGCTGCTGCAACAGTTGTGGGGTTTTATCCTCTCAAACCTCTTCGTTCAGTGCCTTACTTAGAGCAAGCATAAAGGGGACCACGTTGAGCACTTGCATCTTGTAATTTAGAAGTCACTCCTTCCCTGAGTGGTACTTGGAGACTCTAATTTTCTTTCTAATTGCTGGAACGTTTGGAGAGGTGAACTGCCATAATTTTGGATGAAACTGTGACCCATACTCTTTCATACTTAACATTCTTAAAAATGAGAGAGCATTTCTATACTTAGAAGGTTATTAAATTGCTAAGGCAGTAGGAGGTTAATGAGGAGAAAGTTTTATACTTCAGCTAATGAATAAAGAATGACATAAAAGCTAAATCACTTTTCTGTTTTTTACTTCATAGAATATGATTTTTTATTGTAGCAGAGGACAAAGTTTTTCTCGTAAGTTGTGTTGGTACAAAATTTGCTTTCTGTATGTAGTATGTTGCTCCCTTACAATCAGACAAGGTGCTGACACACCACACTGTGAGAGGAGTTAACGTGAGTCTAAATACATCATGCAAATCTTATTCTTTTTAGTCAGATATATTATTTTCCACGATGTCCCTTGAGAGAAAGGAAAGAAATATTAGCCATTTGTGCCCCTTGCTAAATGAGGTAAACACTTCCTCTGTGATTTCCCTTGGGAATTCCTGTAGAGCAGCTTTCATCCTGGCCACAGAACTTGCTTTCTTTGCAGTTCAGAGTGCTGATGCTCATTTCTTATTATTATGGTGTTGTTTTTCAATTAAAGTGGTAATGCTAAATGTTGATTCAAGGTTTTCTGAGTGCAGTAAGACACAACTAACTGGATCCATCCAAGTCTTTTGGGGTGCAGGGAGGGTAGGGAAATTATTGATTCATAACCATTATTCAATAGTCTGCAAGGCAGATTCAGTGCAAGGTTTGCTGTTTACATCCATAGGCTGAGAATAACTAAGGTCATAATGACTAAAGATAATCATAACAAGAACTGAGATTGGATTGGATGCAACTTTCTTTTAATTCTTAACTGTAATGCCATATGTAAAACACACAATTGAATGTAAATATTTTTCCAAAACGTACCAGAGATGGAGACAAGTCTTTACCTTTTCCCTTATATTACATACATGTCCTTTGACTGAGCATTATACAAGCATATTATATTGCAACTGTTTTTCTAGTACAGGAAAAACACTATGTCACCCCATATTAAAGCCATATAAATCACATATAAACTTTGTAGCTGTTATTTTTAGAATGGATAAATTTGTTTGCAGGATTTAAAATAATTCAGTTATTTCAATGCTAGTGATGAGGTGGGATTTTTAAAAAATTGTTGATTCCCTGTGGTAATGCATAGTGTCGTAGACTTAAAGATTGGATGTAATGACACCATGGTAATGAAATGGTGAATGAAAGAATCTGTGAGTCCACATTTTAAAATGGTAGTTCCTGCAAAGAGTAGGATCCAGATCTCTTGTCCAGATCTCTTGTCCATAGCAGTTACTTGAAAAGTGTCCCATGTTGCCAATTATTAAATCTAATTTTTAGATTTCCTTAATTCCTCCAAAGATAGTTTGACTGGTAGACACACCATTTGTCAGCTGCACATTTTATTTATGAACATGGGGTGAATTTTTAATGGCTTGTATTCATCAAATAATCAGAACAAAAATTTTAATTTCCCCACATTTTTTAAATAATATTCTATACTACTTAATTAAATGTGCTATAGGATTAAAGTGAAATCTGAAAGTGGACATGGACAAAATTAAAGTACTTCAGATAACTTTTTTTCCTGTTTTAAGTGTAGAATATAGCTTAAAGAAGATTTTAAAAATTAATGGATTCTGTGCTTCCCCCAGGAAGTGTAATTTCCTTTCACCTAATTTTTTTTTTGTGTTCTCAGTCCCAGTATGTCTTTCCTCATTTATTACGTGGAGCTCAATCACTCGTAGATGCAACTTAGTTCCTTCTAGAAATACTATTTTCTGTTTCTTCAGTATGTGGACAGTTATCAAGGCTGTACACTGGTGATTCATATATTTCACTAATGATATAAACTGACTTGAAAGGCAAACACAGCTGGGCAGCAGCAGTAAGCACACTCCCAGGGCTTCAAAACAGGTTTAACTTCCTGTCTTTACTTCTTCCCCCCAGTATGCAGCCTTGCCTTTCTTCTCTGGACTTGTAGTCTGGAATAGGAAGACTGGAAAGTGGATGTGAAGAGGGAGTCCTCTTGGCAAGTGAGTCTTTTTCTGTATTGCTGACTAGAATTATAGACTCATAGAATGGTTTGGGACTAAAAGGACCTTAAAGATTATCTATTTCCCATCCTTCCACTAGACCAGGTTGCTCAGAGCCCCATTCAACGTGGCCTTTAACACTTCCAGGGATGTGGAACATCTACAACTTCCCTGGACAAACTGGTCCATTGTCTCACCACCCTCACAGTAAAGAATTTCTTTCTAATATCTAATTCAAGCCTACCCTCTTTTTCAATTTGAAGCCATTCCCCTTTGTCCTGTCACTACACACCCTAAAATGTTCTTCTCCATCTTTCCTATAGATATTGGAAGGCTTCTGTAAGGTCTCCCTAGAACCTTCTCCAAGTTGAACAACCCCAACTATTGCAGCCTGTCTTCATAGGAGAGGTGCTCCAGCCCTGTGATCATCTCTGTGGGCTTCTCTGGACTCGCTCCAGCAGGTCCACATTATTCTTAGTTGGAGGCTGCAGAGCAGAACACAGTACTCCAGCTGGGGGCTCCTTCACTGTAGGCAGCAGTGGAACTGTGGAAGGCCGACATGGTGGTGGTCCTGCATGTGTTATGTCCTTTCCCTCCTCCTACCTGCCAGTCCTTATGCATTTCAGAATGGTGGGAAAACAATACTATTATGTATTTTATGGATAATGTAAATAGCAAGAAGCCTGCAGGTCCAGGAAGAAGATGAGCTGAGGAGGGATAGATAAGGAAGACAGGCAAGCAACCATCTTTACGAGCAGGTATCCATCCTAGCTATCCTCTTGCTGCATATTTTTTCAGGTGTTACTCAAAATGTGATGGTTTGTAAACAAATGAACATTTTCAGTCATTAAGCCAGGAACAGCACATGGGCTGTAACATGTCAGAAGAGCATGGTTTTGTTTTTGGAATCTAACCAGCAGGGCTTGTGTTTAAGACTGATAAGAACGGTATACACTGTTCCCTGGAACATAACATGGGAGCATAAGTACAGATAGTTTGAGTGAGATTAAAAGTTATCTAAATTTGTAATGTCTCTGTCACAACAGCAAATGCTTTAGGAAATAGAATAGGAAATCTGACATCTGTAAGTGACACTTTTCCTGGGTACTCTTAAGGTTAAAAGACAGAGTTGAAGAGTGAGTTCATGTCACACTTGGTCAACTTCTATCAATTTGTCTAACAGAGTTTGGATTTGATTTATTAGTTTTGGCATCCAACCATCCTGTATCAATTCCACAAGTTTTTTTACATGTCACATCAAAAAGTAGACCAGTTCATCATCTTGATTTCCCGTATCTTTACCATACAGTCCTTTATTCATCTCTCTCACAAGTTGAGGAGTCTATTTAGTTTCTTCTTTTCCAGAAATAATTCTATGGAACTAAATGTTTTCTTATCCTTTCTTTTGCACCTCTTTGTATACGATTAGATTCCTTGTAAAATCCATATTTAGAAACTTTTAGAGATGTTGGTACAGTATAGTTTTCTATGATGGCTTAACAGTATTTTCTGGGTTTTAAAAGTTTAAAACATAACCATTTGCTTCTTTGGACAATTGCAAAGAACTGTGTTGATATTTTATAAGAATTATTCCTCAGGTTTTTTTCCAAATAATTTATAAGAAATTTGACCTGGACAATTTCTAGGAAAGAGCCCTGTGGGCCTCCAGCAGGTCTCCTCACAGTGAAAAAAAAAAAAGTCTATAATAAACAGAGGCAATAAGATTTCATGGCTTTTTCCTCATGGCTCTTTCTTCCAGAAACACTCTGAAATATGATCATCACTCGCCAGCAGCAAGTACTGTGGTTGGTTTCCTGCTCTACTGAATTTGGCATTGGTAGTTGTTATGTCTTTATGCAAATGTTCCTCAAATAATTGTTTTTGACCTGCTTTAAAATGCTACTGTTTATTTTCTAAAGTTCACCTTTTGTTCTGTTTTCGTTATTTGCACATGACTTCAGCTTTAAACTACATCCTTTTCTGTCATGTATTGTTTAACCTTTTAGATTTTTTGAGGGGAAAGAGCTTTTCTAATATCTTCTTTTGATAGGTAGTAGATGTTTAGTCTGAATCTGTAATATCAGTAAATAGTCCTGGTGCCACCTGAAAGCTTTTACCCTTTAACTGCTCCTTTTACTTCTTTTTGTCATCTGTCTTAATTTATATACTGCCTCCCTTCTTCGAAATTAAACATTAGCATAGTGAATGTTTTTAGCTTTTATACTCAAAATTGTTCCTTTTTTTTACATTGCAGTCAGCCAAGTAATGTCCACTTCAAAAGACAAATCTGTTTCTTCTGTATGAGTTTTCTTACTAGGTGTGCCAAGAATAAATTATTAAACATATCTGAAAATTTAATCAGTCTGTCATGATAGTGGTCCACAAAAAAAAATTGTTTTGTTGTTTGTTACACTGAGTTTGTATGGCAAGTTCTTGGTATTGGGGCAACTACAGGTGAGGCTTCTGTGAGAAGCTTCTAGAAGATCCGCAATTTCCAACAGAGCTGACTGCTGGCTGTGGCCAAGCCACTAGTCACTGGCAGTGATAGCAGCTATTTAAGAAGAGAGGAAAAAACTTCATAGAAGCAACTTCAGCCAATAGAAGTGAGAATATATGAGAGAAACAACTCTGCAGACACCAAGGTTAGTGAAGAAGGAGGGGGAGAAAGTGCTCCATGCACCGGAGCAGAGATTTTCCTGCAGGCTGTGAGCTAAGCTGTGCCCTTGCAGCCCATGGAGGTCCATGTGGAACAGATAATCCACCTGCAGCCCACAGAGGAGCCTGTGTTAGAGCAGGTGCTCTGTGAACCTGTGGTGAGAGGAGCCCATGCTCAGCAGCATTGCTGGCAGGACTTGTGACCTCACGGGGGATCCGTGCTGGAGCAGTCTGTTCCTGAAGGACTGAATCCCATGGGAAGAACCCACACTAGAGCAATTTGTGAAGAACTGCAACCCAATATATTTGTGTTTAAATTCTTCCCTCTCTGAGCAAGTAATGAATAGTGTGTAAGTTGTACATGCAGCTTTTTGTCAGTACACAAGTTTCCTAGACTGCATGGCAATAACCCTCCCAACTCTGCAGTGTTACTGGTGGCACTGCAAGTGAATTGTTTCCCTTCCAATTATACCCAACCATTGAGATGATGATGCAGATTCTGGTCCATTAAAGCAATTCTAATATCCTAAGAGAATAAGTAATTATAAGAACACATGCATTAGTCTTCTTAAGTAAAACAATCTTGGTTTTCATTCTTCTATAAATTCTGAAGTTTAAAGGAATGTGAAGATAATATACAACATGAGCATCCACCTATTAATATTATACAATGTGCATTATGGTCAGTTCTCCCCTATATTTAATGGCATTATACTACTACATATCCCAAACTTTTACATCACGAGTTGTCTTTTACTCACCTATACTTCTGGCAGGTACTAATGAGGAAGATTTCATTTCATTACTTTCAGATAAATTGACCTCACTCATGCTGTTAATATCCATTGCAATTCCATAAATCCACTTTAGATCTCTCACAAGAATGTCCTACTGGCTTGCCATTTAAAGTTAACTTTGCTGCAGTAAAAGACAAGGACTTAGGTTTAAATGCATATTCTTCTTTTGTATTAAAATTTTACCTAGGCATATACTGTTATACATTTATAGAGAATATTCTTTCTAAGTAAAAATTGAGATTGTGGGAATATTTTCTTAGAGCAAAATTCTGTCTGGTCTTTCTTTGGACTTTAAAATCTATTTCAGTCCAATTATCATGGAGGTGTTTTTCCACAAATATTAATGTATCAGGAGATTTTTTTTCCCCTCCTGCTTATGGAGTTTATTTACTTGCTTATTTGAATTAGCTCTCAGTTCTAATGAAAGGTTCTTGAATGAGTACACTGAAACTTTCAATCCTTTGTGGATTAGATTTTGGGAATGTAAGCCTGTGCCTTCATGCTAAAATAAGTTCAGAGTTTTGAGGTCTGTGGAAAGGAATGCATGAACATTCCTTTTCATTCTTAAGAGGTTGAGTTTTTTTCTCTTACAGAAAACAGTTTTCCAAGTCATTACACTGAATATGCTTTTGAAGTAAGAAATTCAGTAAATTTTGCTTTGTGAAGTTGAAAGAGTAGTGAAAATGCTTCTGTATTCCATTTCTGTCTTGTCAATATTTGGTGCTGAGCAAAAATTTCTTAGGTCTTTTTGTGTGTTTTAATGATAAAAGGAAGAAAAAAATCCATGAATTCAAGGCATCTGAAAAATCCAAAATAAATTAACATTCAAAAAATATATTTTATCTCTCTGTTTCTACCTTGTTTTCCAATGTTTCTAGTCATCCGATAAAGTACTTAAATTATCATTTCTTAGAAAAAAATGCTTATATACTTTCTAACCTTCAAAAAGAACAGCCAGCTTTGAAAACAGCAGCTGACGGAAAAAGGAGAACTTCACATTTTTTGGTGAGTTAGGAGTTTATGTATTTGTTGTAGCCTAAACAATGAAATTAATTATGTAAAAAAAGAGCCAAGTCCTACTTTACAATGCCAGTACTGGACTACATTTATTTTCCTCTTTTATTAACAAAATTACCTCTCCTGAGCATTGCACACTTGATTTTTTCCATTTCAAATTCCTTCTGTCTAAGGCTGTTCAGTATCAAATATCCATCAGTTTTACCTTCTTTCATATTTATTTTCCCCAAATATCCAGTCTTTTGCCCTGATGTGAATATATCTTGAATGTTTTGCCTGTTTTTCTATGATATCCCATAAAGGCCTGAAAGCCTTCCACTTTCTTTTCCACCATAAATAATAGGAATAACAACAGGGACAATTAAAACCCCACCTGTCCCTCACACACATAGCCTCTTCCCATACAGTATATAGGGTATTGTACTGTAAGTTTACCATCTAAAAGTTTTTTTTTCCTTCTGTGACCAAATCATATAAAAAATAATTTTTCTGCCATGTTAGGAAAATAAACTCACTGTATTGGTATTGATTTTCTACTCAATAAAGCAGTGCTTTTCAAATTTTTCTTGCCTTTTGACTTGCCTTTCATTGACTTGGATAAGGGGGCAAGATCCATCTATGTCTGCTTTTAATAGAAACCAGAAAACAATAAGAACCCCAGCCCTTAGTGGGTACTCTGATAGATAATGCACTTTTGTATACATTTACAATGTATTGTAACATATTTAACCTAACTAAATAGTGAAAAGACCATAATCAGAGCTTGCATTAGTTTCCTGTTTTAGTCCTCAGACGGAAGTGTTTTTCTTCCCTAACTGGGGAAGAATGTGCTTGGTCCATGTAGTCGTTTTGGATAGTAATTTCCTGAAGTGCTGGGCAATTGCAGCTCACACTGAGTCCAAGTAAGCTCCAAACTTTCTGAATATCAAAAGGATATCTCCAAATATAGCTGCTCTAGTTCTAAATCAAACACTAGTAATTTTTTTTTTCTCCAAGATCTTCTTCTACCAGCTCCAACCATGGACTTAAACTCCATAGCAGAATTAATAAAACAGAGACTTACTATTGCCTAAATACCTGTCAAGCAACTGGAATCTGAATTCTGATTATCATTAATTCCTTTATAACCAATATACATTCTAATTCATCCTGTTACATATTGAATAACTGAAGAAATAATATGCTTATATATGATACAAGAAGGAAGCATATATATACATATGCATGCACATTGAATGTGTGTATATACTCACACTTTCTTGCTTTGTACAGCCTTGCCATGTTTTGACCCGCTCCAGTTGACCAGCAGTCGCTTGAGCTTGCTGTTGTGAATTTAAGTACCTGCAAGTGCTGTGTGAATGAATTGACCTTGTGGCTTTACTCAGTCTGTTGGCACTGGCACCGGCATTGCTCAGCATTGTTCAGCTTTATGAAGTGCAGTGCATTACGGCATCCTTGCAGAAGTTCACAGCTTCCCCTTGGGTTGGTAGGGTTCACGTGTACACTGAGAACAGCACCATCACCAACAAGGTAAGAAGAGTCAATACAGTCTGATTCCAGTGCTCATCATGATGATCAGCAGATCCCACGCCATAAATCTGGTAATTGTTATCTGTCCTACAACTCTCCTATGCTACGCATTATTTGAATTTTTCTAGTTAGGAAGCTCAAGAACCCACAAGGCAACCCTCGGCCATATTACACAATATAAGAACCCATAGAGAAAAGGCTTTATTTTTTGGGGGGGGGGGGAAGGGAGTGGGTGGGTAATGGAGAGTAGAATCGATTTCTCGTACATTTATATTGTTCCTTGGTGACTCTACCCATATAGACACAATAATCACATAATGACAAGTGTATTCCATCCAGACTGGACAAAAACCCTCTATATCTCAGACAGGATAAAGCACCTGTCTGCTTCATATCTGCTTGCTGCTCTGCCAGACTCAGATTATAGGCTTCTGGAGAAACAAAGCTGGAAGGGAGTGGGCATAGTTACCTTTTGTTGAAAAGCATCTTTCTTGTAAAAATTTTGCTTGATTTGTTCAGTGATATACTTTGAAATACTCTCTGGTTCACCTGGATTTTTTTTGCCATTTCTGTCTGCAATATGTAACATCTAAAAGCATTATTCTTAGAGAGAAATCTAATTAGTAAATTATCCTTTCTTCCTGTGGCTTAGCTTGCAGTTATCAGACCTCTACTGAAGAAGATGGAAGTGCTGAATACACAATTCAGTAGAAATATTTTATTCTCTAGAGATTCATAATTCACATTGTCTGTAGACCCTAGTGTCGAGTAAGTTTCTCGGGGACTGAAATCACTGAGTCTAGAACATTGGATCGATGCTTCTTTGTTGGCTAATTTCTTCTGACTTTTAAAAATAATTATTCTTGGATTTTTTTGTTGTTTGATCAGGATTATAAGAAATTAATTGCCATGGTTGTTCTGGAAATATGGCAGAGTAAAATCAAATCTTACATATCTTATGAATGTACAATATCACTGAGTTATTTTATTTCAGTAAGATTTGGTTTGGTATTTAAAATTAAGATTCTGATTTTTGGAAACTGATTTAAATAAAGTGAATAGTCAAAGTGTTAATAAAGTATGCCACATACATTAGAAATGAAGATTTTTAGTTTTTCAGAAACAACCAGAAAGCCTTTTATTTTATTCTGATACTCTGGAAACCTGACATTTCAGAAATTCTTTAGTCACATTCAGAAACCTGATTTTGCTTCTTTCTGAAGAAATCAGATGGGTTCTTTAAGTGTTGAATGCCAAGAAATGATACACTGTGTGATGTTCTCTGCTGTAGGGATCATATGAAGAGGCAGAATATCTGCATGTGGCCACTTTTTTCATCCATAGCTCAGATATAAAGTGCCTCTGTGACCATTCTTGTTCAGACTTACTGAACTTACTGACTATATGTAACAGTCAGCCCCATGATTATGAGATGTGTCATCTTTGCTGTGCTGGGAAGCCTGGTGAGAAAGGAGAATAATTTCCTGTGCCACCCTCCTCTGAGTGGGAAAACACTGTAGAGAAACCTAATGTGTGTTTCGTGTGAAGGCCACTCTCCCTTACGTGTGCCACTGGAAATAGTCTGTTCGCTAGGTACTGTTTGGAGCTGTCCCTCTGATGGGTATGGATCTCAGGCTAAACAAGAGCCAGTCGCCTGGATTTTGGCAGCATGGGGCCTATTTCCGTGACAAAGTGAATGCGGTATTTTTTAAATGTAAACTAAAACTCACAGGGAAAAAGCAAAAAACATACTACTGGTTACAAATTGCAGTTTACCTACTTACAGATTAATGATGTTATAGCTGTATAAAGAGTCAAAATGTCACAAGAAATACATCACTGTACTCTTTTTTTCCCAGTGAATTAAGCATTAGGTAAAATAATTTCCATATGAAATCTGAATAGTCTTATTTCCCAGATGGAAAGCATTAAAAAGTTCTGTTTGTTTTCTGGTACACATTATTTCAGGAGGACAACTTTTTTTCTTCCTGGTACTTTTGTTTAGAATAATAACACAGAATGAACCAACTTTCTCTCTAGCTAAATTAAGAGTGATTTACTGCTGTTGATCACCTCTCCTAGGGTGAAAAATAACAGGAAGAACTGTTAGTTTGGGATAAACAGATTTTGTTTCCAGCTGAAACCACATAGGGCAATTTAGCCAGTAATCATAGTGGTATTGGCTGGGAGTGAATTAGCACAAGCCTGCCATCTACTGAGCCACACACCACCACTGTGAACACCCCACCTCTGCGATCTGCCTGGGGAACTGAAATTAAAATGCATATGCCGGTAGGTGTGCAGTCATCCATCACAACCTTGTTTACAGGCAAAAGAAAAAAAATAAATGAAAGAACAAAACCCAGTTCAACTTTTCATCAAAGCTGAGTATGGGGTATGAACCATTATGCTTTTTAACTTTTGCTTCATTTGTGTTTGACTTTAAACAAATTAAACAGTAGAAAGTAGACTGTTTATCTGACCATACAAAAGAATATGCTTGGGTGAAAAAGATCACATAAGATTATGAGATTTAAACTATTTTGAAGATATTGTAAGTGATAATTTAAGTGAAGCCCTACAAAGAGCCAACAAGATTATCAAAGGGCATTTTCGTATTTTGACAGATGTTTGATTTCTGTGAAAATTAAATAAAATATAAAGCTTATAAAGAGATTTCATCCTTGTTTCTCCATATGTACATATCAAATACTACCAAAATTATTATTTGCATGTTTTCTTTAAATAACATCCACTGTGAAATAAAAGAAACTGTACAATTGTTAAAGCTTATCACGAAATATTTTAATAAAGATGTAACAGTTTCCACATTAGCAGTTTTTAAACTCAAAGGAGCTGACTCACAGTCCAATAAATTGAGTTCGAATTTTTTTCTCTCATTTTTATGGACTTTGAATCAGACAACTTTGAAATACTAAATTTATACATTCATTAGACAGTACCTAAAAGTAGTATCCTGCTTTCTGCTGCTGAGAAAAGTTAAAGGGTATAATTTAACAAAATCCTGTAGTAAGTCCACCACCGCAAATCGTAGATGCCTTAACTGTCAGCCTTACACTGAGCACTGTACTTAAGCACTGTAGCTACACCTACAATGCTATGGGTATGCTGCTACTAGAGATTTTTTCCAATCTCTTGCATCAGATTGCCAGTAGTTATAATTAATACAACTACAGTATTGTGCTAGAGAAGTGATTTGTCACAGCCACTGGGACACTTGCCACTGTGTGACACTGTTAGCATAGGTGGCGGAAAGCAAAAAACATAGCTGCTTGTTTCAACACAGTCTGTACTGATTCTTATGTCTGGGATAAGAGGGAGCAGGGACAGAAGGTTTTGTTTAATCAGCTGTCATTTATCAAAGAAAGCCTCATTTGTCTATATGAAAATTGTTTTGTCATAAGAGGGAAAGAGAGAAAACTCAAGAGAGGATTTTTTTGGGGGAGGCAGTGTAGATGAAAGAGTTAGGAAAAATGACAATGTTTTTATCTGAAAAGGAGCCTTCTTGAGCATCACCGATTTTAAATGCAACCTTGCAAGTAGCCACCATAGACATAAGTACAAAGTATAAATTGCTTCAGAAAAATACGTTCACAACACAGTGACAAGAATAAAATAAAAAATCAAACAAGACATCTGGCACACACTAAAAACAAGAATTCTCAGAAATGAAACAATGAGAAGCTGTGGATCAGTATATTACATTGGCAACATATGAAACACATTTTATATTTTTTAGTGCAACAGAAGAAACTGGACCTAGGGTAATAGCTATTACCAAACAGCTACTTTTTCTGTCAGGTATTTATTTCAGATCCAGATGGAGATTTTGAAATGGATCCCTCTTTTTCCATATAAGCTAAAGTGACTTTGCAGCCACCCAGGTCACTCAAAAACTGTCTCAGCTCCCTTCATTGCTGTTTTGCAGCGGATGGAGCAGGTGTAAGACAGCAGCTTCACAGTCTAGTGCTCTCTTTAAACTTTATTATTAGCACACTTTATTGTACGTATGGACACATTCAAACATTTCCAGTTTGGCATTTCCCCCCAACTCCTGGCTCACTGCTCTGCTCCCTGTGAGCCACAGAACTGTTTATCTCCCACTATCAGCAACCTGCCGCGCAGCTCTGAAGTACAGCAATAATCAGATTTTTTTCCTAAGACCTTTTCTGCTCTGCTTCTGCTGAGTATAGCAGAGAGAGGTAAAGCCCCAGTGAGGTGGAAGCTGTCTGCAAAGCCGAAAACAGCTCCATGACTATGTTGCTTATTTTCTAGGGGGAGAAAATTTTTCCTTCCTGCTTTCTATTTTATTCCAGGGGGAGGGAAGGGTAGGTGCAGAGAGAGGCTACTTGCTCCTTCCTGGGGGAGGGCAAGATGTGTGTTGGGGGATATTTTCCAGCATTTCTAACCTCTGATGGGGGAGGCACGTACCGACAGACGTTGATCAGGGTCATTTTCAATCAGAGGGAGTCTGAGCCTGGATGCTGGGCTTGACAGAGGCAGGCTCAACTCAGTGGCCTGGAGGGTTCCACAAGCCAAGGGGAAGGACAACCTGTACAAAAGGTGATGGGAGAGTCACTGCAGGACCTGTACAGCCATTTGTCAGACACACAGAGGGGTGGCAGACCCCAGGCTGCCAGACCCCAAGTTAACCCACAAGAGCCATAATTTGTTAAGTGGATATCAAAGCATCAGCGAATACACCCATTCTCAAGGGAGGCAGCCTTGTTGCTTCCCTGGGTTGGGGGGCAGCAGATCAAGGATGTGGGGTTTTCTTTGCTCTTTCTTGTGCCTAACACTGCTGTTGGTGGGCAGGACTGAAGTACCCTCCCTCCCAGCTCCCCACACCACAGCCCTGGCCTTGCTCACCCTCCACCTGGGGGCAGTAGGGGAGCTGGGGGGTAGGAATGCTTCCTCAGAGGGTGGTAATCCTGGAGGTGCAAGTGCCATTCCTGTACATGCTCCCTGACTCCAAGTTGTCTGGGGGAAAGTCCTCCACGCTGTATGCCCTGCTCTTGAGGGCAGTGGCATAGTAGTCGATGGGTTCCTCTGCAGCATTGTCCATCCAACTGAGGCAGAGCAGCCGCTGGAAGGACCGCTTGAAGTTGTCTGAGAGAAAGCCATAGAGGATAGGGTTGGCACAGCTGTTGGCGTAGCCCAAGATGACAGAGAGCTGGCTGATGGTGGCATCATCCTGCTCTACAAAGACATTGACCAGCTGCACAATGTAGAAGGGCATCCAACAGATGACAAAGACCATCACCACCATCATGACCATGAGGGTGATCTTGCGTTCTGAGCGTTTGCGTTGCTGCCAGCCAGCCTTCAGGGCCACCATACGCATCTTGGCAATGATGAGGATGTAGCAGAGGCAGATGGCCACTACAGGCAGCAAGAAGCCCATCAGAAAAGTGTAGATCACAAAGACTACCAGCCACCTCTGGGTGGGCTCTGGCATGAGCATGTTGCAAGCCACGGTTCCATCACTGTTGGCTGCTGTGTTGGAGAAGATGATGATGGGCAGGATGATGAGGATGGAAAGCACCCAGACACCCAGATTGACCATTTTAGCCACAGTGGGCCGGCGGTACCTAGCCGCCTTGATGGGGTGCACCACAGCAATGTAACGGTCCACACTGAGCACGGTCAGGCAATAGATGCTGGTGAACATGTTGATGGCATCCACACTGAGCACCAGGCGGCAGAGTAGTGAGCCAAAGGGCCAGTGGTGCAGCAGGGTGGAGGTAACCAGAAAGGGGACGCTGAGCATCAGCAGCTCGTCCGCGATGGCCAAGTTGAGGATGTAGATGTTGGTGGCCGTCTTCATCTTGGCATAACGTAGGATCACATAGATGACCATGGAGTTGCCACATAGCCCCACCAAGCACACTACGGAGTAGATGAATGAGATGAGGATGGCGCTGCCCTGAGACTCACTCAGGGTGCTGTTCGGGGCGCCAGAGGAGTTCCTGCCGCCCGAGTCCATGCCCCCCACCGCCGCCTCCTCCGAGGCGCAGCCGTCTCCTCCGCCACTGCTGTCGCCGCTGTCGCTGCCGCCGCTGTCGCTGTCTCTGCCGCCGCTGTCGCTGCCTGCACCGCCCGGAAGCCTGGGGCAGGTGCCATTGGGGAGCATCCTTTGCCCGGACCCCCCTGCCCCGTCTCAGAGCAGCAGGCCCCCGCCGCCGGACGGGTTCGGCATCATCCCGGCAGGGCTCCCGGCGCGGCGATTGCGGGGCGCTGGCATCGGGAGGGAGGCGGCTGCCGGAGCCGCTCGTTCCGAGCGGCGGCAATTGCTGTTTCCCGGCTGGTGAATGATTAATAGCAGCGGCGCGTCACCAGCTAAGGAAAGGAGGAGGAAAGAGAAAAAAAATGCGGGAGGAGACGTAAGTGGGTGTCCCTTCCAATCCCCCCCCCCCCCCCCCAACTCCCCTCGCCCGCCTCCCATCCCGCCCTCCGGCAGTTCGCAGCTCTGGCAGCTCCAGGGCTGCTGGAAAGCAGCCTGTCCTCTGTCCCCACTGTCCCCCCACTGTGCAATGCCCTCTGACTCCGCATTGCTCTCCCCTCCAGTATTGTTTCCCCCACCTCACACCGATCCTCTCTCCCGCCGATCACCATCCTCTCTTCCCCCTCCATTCTCCACTGCTCCCCCTTCATGGCAGCTAGGTCCAGGTCAGGGGCACCCCAATCAAAGGGGTCATGCTTTCTCCTTTAAGAGGAAAGCCTGAATCATGGGTGGGTGGGCAGCGTTACCTGGGCAGGCACACCTCATGTCTATGCAGCTGCTGTAGCACTCTACGTCACTGCACCATGCATGGTGCCTGCTCCAAAGTGCTGTCACCAGGCATGGCACTGACTATGACAAACTATATAACCTTCAAACCTATGTACAAAGCACCGTCCATGCTTCCTACCACCACACAGCTCCATGCCACCTTCACTGTCCAATCCTACCATCACCACCATAAATCACACAGGAGCAGCATCCAATACTTTACCGACCTGCCCCTCTCCACACACTCTGTCCTGAAAACGCCTCCCTCATCGCATTCTGACACCCCAGTACATGCCTCTGTCCATCACATCCAGCAGTACTCTGACCAGTTTGCACACTACAGTGTGCCATCACTATTTACACCACGATGGTGCCAAGTCCATCCTATGCTGGTATGCAAACAGAGCATCTGTCCACTCGTGTATTCCCTCGTATACTGCTTCCACTCACAGGATCACTTCAAGCTCAACCATCACATGCTGCCTCACCAGTGTTAAAACTCCCTCTCTTAATATTGTACATGAAACATATGCATATCCCTGATAAGATTGTATCCACACAAGGTGAGGCTATAAATCCTCCTTAGCACTATACAGTGACACAAACAATAGGCACCATTTCCAGTCATTCACTGCTTCTACAAATATGTAGCCATCACTACATAAATTACTTATTCTATGCTGCACACACAAACTGCTTCTACACATTGACCAATACTGTGCTATTTTGTCCATACACCCCGAGCCTAGGGTAACTATACATCAATAGTTACTCATATTGTCATCTCCAGGCAGACACTGATGCCTTATATGCCTCATCTCTATCACCAGTTCCAAATACACATGAACACCTGAAGATAGTCCTAATACTGCATCTCTGTACCCTGCTGAGCATACTTTCCTTTTTTAAAAAAAAGAGTACAACCTTCCCATATACCTCTCCTTTTGGAGATTTTTCTTATATCTCCCTCTATGCTATTGTTCTGTGTATACAGTCTGTCCTTGCATTTTTATGCGTAATCACTTAATCAGTTTTCACATACCACTACCACCTGACCATTCTGTATAAACCAGACATGGTTACTCACTAGTACACACACCTTCACACTTGCCTGCTGCATCAACACTCCCTCAGCACAGGCATACATACAAAATACTCAGGAATTGCTTGCTTATTCTGTTGGCTGTAGCCCCTTATATGTGTGAACATACCATACCTATATGGGTAACAACCCGCCTCTTCACATGAACTGTGAGCACCACCTACTTTTGCCAAGAACAGCAGGTCCACATCACACAAATATCACCACAGTGCATATGCTGCTACATGCTCCACTATAGCACCACTATATTTAGCATCACACATGCATCCTTACAACCTACTCATTTTACCAGGCATACCCATCACTTCCTACTTTCACACATCTTGTTATCACTGTCTGCCCACCATCACAATTATGCATATTATCACTACCCACCACTTTAATATGCAGATACATGCAGCAATACCATCAATTTATTACAACCCCTCATCAGGAATTTATTCTCTCTAGCACCTTATGTATTCCTATACCACTTAACACCATCAGCATCTATTCCAACACATATGTAACATCTCTGACTGTATGACTTTCCTCATGTTAGTCATCACCTTCAGTGACTTCACATCTAGGCGCCCCGATATGACAAGCATGTGCTCTCTGACACCTTGTCAAGGGTATTACATTTAGACATACTTACTTTTTCATGACCCTTACCAAGCTGTTCCTTTTTCTTCTGTGTTTAAAGAGCAGATTGTGAATACATATACATGTATATATACACCCCTACACATTACAAAAATAACCTTATTCAGTTTTTAGTAATTGCACATAAGTTCTGTTTGGATGATACTCTTTGTGACTTTTGAGGACTTTTTGTCTTTATACTCTAGTATAGAAATGGATTTGTTGAGAAGCCTTTGCCAGTTATCTTGCCATTCCTAGGACTGTTGCTGTACACAAGTGCTTTAGTTAGATGTTAGAGCACTTCAGGCTGTCATACAAATTTTTCTTAGAAAATTCAAACTTATATTTGGGGGTTGAGAGGTTATATATTCTGATGTGTTGGCATCAGAGATTCCAGCATACAGTGAGAAAAAATATTTGTATTTACATCGTGAAAAATCTTTACTTGCATTTGTGCTATATAACCCTGCTCAAATCTCTGCAATTATGTAAATTCAGCTGAAGGATTATTTTCTTTAAAAATTATATTCTGAAATAATATGAATCAGCTTTCAGTTACTGATACAAGAAGGAGCATAAGTCAATAGCTGCAAACCCATTAACAAGAACATTTGGTTGATTGCAGCATTTTAGTCTGTTTGAAAATGTATAGTCCAATTTTTGTTTACATGAGCATTTTTAAGGGACATTTACTTATGCAGCATGGATCAAAGAATTTCCTTTTTTTCCATTGTTAGAAATTGGCACTTAACAGTAGTATGACTAGAAACATGAATGCTTTTAGATCACACTTGGCAAATGTGGGAGCAAACGGGATTGGTTTTGAAACTATTAGTAGTAGCATCATCACCACAAAGTTTCAGTTCTTGTCTGCATCGCCCTCCATGACATTTGCATACGTATAAACACACAGTCACTCATGGAGGCATTTTAGACATCATGCTGTGGCCCATTTCACAGTACTTTGTTACGCTTGGATTTGGTCATGCCACACCCCCAGAAGGGTCAGTAAAAGCTCTTCTGTTGAAGTAGATGTGGGCATAGTTCTTACTGCAATGATTCAAAATAAATTACCTATAAATTGTAATTCCTGCAACAGTACTAGCCTCGTTAGGCATCACACACATAGCTGCTTGACATACATGCCCAGAAAAAACAAAATGCCATCATAGGCATTGTTAGTAGAAGTTACCATGTGCTATAGCATATACTCAGAAGGTTTGAGGATGTCTGTATCTCCATTCACTGAAGTTTCCTTTGGGTATGGAAAATTTCATTCATATTAGAGAATGATATCATTTTCCAGAAAGGAATTGTTGGACTGCTTGCTTCATCACTTAGATCAATTTCTGTAACAAAGTTTATAGGTATTAATTTACTGAGAAATTGTAGCTACTGATCTTAGCAATGCTCAGTATTGCTTAAGATCCAAAACCATGTATTTTTAACATCAGCTATTTGATGAAGTAGAAATGCTTGATTGGAAAGAAAGTAAAATAATGCATATTATTATCCCAGGAATTATATGCTGCCATTATAAATAGTGACATTGGCATAGTTCTGACAATCAAAAATTCCTTTAAAGCCGAAATTCAACTTTAAAGTACATAAAAACCAACTATAATTTGGGCACATGATTAGAAAATTTACTTTTGTTACAGTACATTCTTTCACCTAGGGACTTTGGCTGTCAAGAGTAGACTAGAGCTCTAAGCTTGTGTTTATAATCCACCTGTCAGAAAAGGAGGAAGGGCAGATTGACCTTCTCAACACAGTCTGCAGGTTGACCTAAGACATACATAGATACTTTCTAATACCTCGTTTCTGTAGCAACATCTGCCTCCCACAGAAGGGAGGAAAAAGAATTATCTCCCCCAAAAATTCTTACTTCTGGGCCATACTGGGAAGTCTAGGGCCAAGGCGGGGGTTAGAGTTAGGGTTAAGAGAGACAAAAAGCCCATAGCTCCAGATGCAGTGGGGATGTAAGGGGGAGTACCAGTGGGAGATGATGTATTTTCTCTCTGTCAAGATACACTCAGCTAGTATCACTGTGTCTTACCTGTGGTAAGAAAAAGAAAACAATCATGACACTTAAAAGGAAGCCTATGATAATTTATTAAATATTTAAACCTGAGGCAGTATAAGGATAGTTGTCTTCAGTGTCTTACAGCTTTTCAGCACAGCAATGACGTGGTAGCTCATGAAACTGCTCTGACTTGTATACACTGTAAAGCTTCAGCAAATTCAAGAGTTTTTGTGGCCTGAGTCATTTCAATGAGGTCCCACTGACTAATTCAGTTAAGTGTCTCTTATTCAAACTGTAGGCACCCTCTGCACTGTTCAAACTAAATGTTTCATAAATCTTGCTGAGCAATTGATGAGTGAACACTATTTTACAACCACTTATTTCTACAAAATAGCAAAATATCATATAATTTGGGTAATCAATTGAATTGTAATCTGTTACAGTTTTGTTAAAAATCATTCCGTACCTATTTCAATTATGTATTTTTGGAAGTCATACATTTTTCATGACCTTTTGATTAAGATGGAAAATTTCGTGCTGCTTGAACCACTCAGATGTAGATTCTGTTCTTGCTTTATAACTGATACCACTGGATGTGCTATGAATCAGCAGAGAATTGAACTTCTTATTAGAATGTCAACATATTTTTAAATGTCTAAATTTTAATACAGCTACTGTATCTTAGATGTCATGATTCTGGTTATCATTTTACTTTTAACAGAGAGCTTAAGCTTTACATCAGTTTTAGCTGTGATTGAAAAATGTGGTGCAAATAGACAGATGGAAATGATTCATTATAATGGTATGTTAGAAAGCATTTTCTTCCAAAAGGAAAATTTTGTCTTTTAAACTTTACAATTAATTGACAAATTAGCATGTATTCCGTAAAAACAGATGTTTTAAACCAGATTCATCAGAGTCAAGCTGTTGCTTAGAGAACACATAAATGAATTTTTTTGTCTTGATTCAGATGCATTTATTTCAGATTTAGGTGCTGAAAAGGTTAAAATCAGATGGCTGACAAAATCTGTTACATTGCAATTCTTCCCACTTCATCACGTTTTCTACTGTGGTAGTTTTTAACTGACAAAGAGTACCATTATTTAAATCAGTTATCCAGAAGTCATACAACAAACTGATCTGTGTCATTAATTTTTTTTTCAGGAAATTTGAGGTCTGAACATATGTCCTGACAGCACACTCCCAAACAAGACATAATATAGTACCCAATTCAGATTTCAGACACACTTTTCCGAATCTGAATAGTTCTGTTTACTGGTAATTAACCCGTGTTAGTGGTTGGAATCTCAGTTTTCAACCCTTGCCTGCCTTCAAAAATTTACTCCATGACAAGTGGTAGGTGCAGCCAAAGTGTTACTGAGTAAGTTTTGGCTGTAAACATAGCCCAGGGCAAACTATATTTAGCAGATTTTCATCACGCCTAGCTAAAATGCATCTGGATGGGGGTAGATAATTGTACATAAAATCTTTATACTGCTTGATTAACTTGAATATTTGAAAACAATGAGGGAGTTGAACATGTTGTTTTAGCTGGATAAACAGTATCTGAGAAGTCATGCTTCCTAAATAATACCACCTTATTCTATGTATAATGCATATTCCAGTATAAAACCTGGAGTTTAAAAAAAGTAAGGCAACTAGTCTTACCACTTCAATAGGCATAAAGCAAAATACTCAGAAGCAGGAAAACTGCATGCTATATTTCTTACTTGGAAGTAGGGGCATTTTCCAAAGAGGAAGGGTATTTCTTAATTTAGTGAAAATTGCCATATTTCTATTTACTTCCCTGCGCACAGATCATTATGTTAACTGAGCCTTCTCTCTGAGGTTTCACAGTATGTATTCCATTCTGGGGCAGAATATTTATGACTTGTTTGCTAGTCATTATTACAGCATAACTGAACAGACCAGACCCAAGGTCTGGTGTTTCCTCAAAGGGGAAGAAGTGTGGAGTAGTGATTCAACACCTACAGACGTCACCAGCATCTGAAATTATCTACAGTTCAAGTTACAATACTGGTGTCACAACTGACTTCACCTATAATTATCTCTCCTTGGAAAGACTTGTATAATTTTAGATGTACATCTTGAAGACAAAATTAGGATCCAGTTACATTTTTGGGGGGGCAACATTCAGAAGCCCAGCTAGCCCAAAGCACTTTATAAGCAATAAAATAGCTGCTGGTTTGCAATTTGTACATGTTAGCAGTCTTGATCCTGGTGAAAACCATTCCATGCAGATTGGAGTATGGAGATTTGTCTTACAGGGGAACAGTATATTCTTCAGAGAAATGGTCATGAAGTTTCTCAGGAATTTAAGAGAATTTGATTTATTGTCTTTATATAAAATTGCAGCACTTCAAGATGCTTCATAAGTATCACTGTGTTTAAGCAAAAAAATTGGAAATAATTTAGTTAGGCTTCACACAAAGACAACCTCAAAAGCCATTTCAACTGGTGACAAATTGTGGTGTTGTTTACAGTAGTTTCCTTTGCTTTGTGTTCCTGTGCAGGATAAAATGCCTCAAATTGCTTACAAATAGCTAGGCAAAACTGTTGAAACCGAGAGGCTTCATCCACTGACCTGAAGAAAATTTTGCATACTTTTATTTAACTTGTAGAGTTGCCTTTACCTGTTATCTTTCCATTGTAAGAGATGATAACGACAGGAAAGTAACCGAAAACTTGTTAAAATTGTCATTGGCAAATAGAAATGTCATAGACCCCTTTTGATGGGATGATCTTGCAATTTATTCACAAATTAATGTCATAATCCCCATGCCAAATGTGTTATATAGCCACAGTTTCAATTTTGTGGACAATTCTATACAATTTTTAATACTCCGATCATGCTTCTTTTTAAGTGTTGCTATAATTTTACTGATTCCCTGTTGTGTAATCTTTGAGGTCTTTGAATTGTTTCCTGTGGTATAAGTGACTCACTATAAACTCTCTGTTTTGAAGAACCATTTAGTCTTTAAAAAGTTTTATTCATATAAGTTACAAGAAGAATGGGAATTTTTCATCATTCAAGCAGAGATGAAAATGCATATTCAAGAACATACAAATCCATTGAAAAATTTTGGACTTGAAGAATGTCTTTAAAAGTAAAGTTTCACAATGATTTGATGAATGTAGCTCCTAGAATTTTTTCATGACTATTTAAATAAAAGCACCTGTGACATTTGTGACTTCCATTGTGTCAGATTGTGCTCATCAGCAAGCACATGTAATTGCAAATAATTATTGTAAAAGCTAATTGAAGAAAAAGGTGTTAGGTTTTCTGCTCTTCTCTTTTAGTGAAGTGTTTCCCTACAGCAGATACTATTCTCTGGTGCTTTGTCAGCCTAATTTTGAAATGACTCACTTAATAGTCTTCACCAGACTCTTTACAGTAATTGTTACATTTAAACGTATGCTGGTTGGACACTCTTTGCCAGTGCTAAGTATTTATTTTTGCAGACCTAGATGCAGACAGATAAATAAATATTGCACTAATTTTAGGAGCAAAATGAGGAGTGATCAATTATGAACAGAGTGGGCTGGGCAGAAAGGGTGGTGCTGTTTGCATGCAAATAAGTTTAAACAGATCAGGAAGTATTGCTATGATTGCAGAGAGCAAAGTAAATTTGTAGGATAACCATAGCTGTTGTATGGCACCCAGCTGAATTTTATTACTCACTTCATCTAGGTTGTTGAAAGAGTTCCCAGACTGTGAGTTTTCATTTAAAGGTCATATGAATTAATGATTTAGATCTTCCTGACTGATCACCTCTCAACCTCCTGAGAAATATTTATACAGCAAACAATAATTTAATTAATGGTAAGTCTTGTTAAAAACTGATATTTCAGTATATTCGGATGTGTAATTTTTCTTTTTACTTGAGAGTAATGGCAAGCTATTTTTATAATGGAAATGATAATATACAATTAAAGGGAAATATGGCTACTAACAACGGAAGTATGAGGACATGTCATACAGTGACATCACAGGTCTAGTTTTTGTTGCTTGAAGTTCAAGTCCAACTGCACAAGACTGAGTTAACTTTGGTTATCTATTATAGTTGTACACCTCTGAAAATGGTTCAGCATTTGAGGAACACTATTTTGTACATCTAACAGTCACCGAAAATATTTCAGTTTTGTTTTTTTTTTTTTAATCTGTTATCTTTGGGTAGCCACCAATGCTACTGCAAAAGGGTACAGTGCTGTATTTTGGATTCAGTGGGAGAATAACTGTTGGTAACATATCAGTGTTTTAGATGTTGCTAAGTGGTGCTTACCTTAAGTTGAGGACTTTTCAATGTCTCATGTTCTGCCAGCGAGGAGCTGTACAAATAACTGGGAGGGAGCCTGGCCAGGAAGCTGACCAAACTATCCAAAGGGATGTTCCATACCATAAAATGCCATGCTCAGTATATAGACTGGGGAACTAGACAGGAGCTGCCAATCACTCCTTGGGGGTGAGCTGGACATCAGTCAGTGAGTGGTGAGCAATTGCACTGTGTATGACTTTTTCTTGGCTTTTATTCTTTTCATTCCCTCTCCTGTTCCTTACAGTCATTGCAGTTATTATTATTAGGTTTTCTTTCAATTATTAAACCTGCAAGGATCACTTTTTTTTTTTTTTTTTTTTTACTTGATTCTCTTCGCCACTGAAGGGATGGGGAGTGAGTAAAGAGCTGTGTGGTGCTTAGTTACTGGCTGGGATTAAACCATGACATAGTGTGAAACAATAAAGTGTATCATTCACTCACTGCCTCATAGTGTGGACAGGGCTCAAAGGGAAACTTCATGTAGGCTGAAAACCCATTTGTATGACTTGAGTGAAGGTACTATTAGTCATTTCCACTGGCTGTTTGCCCAACATAAGGGTCCATGTTTTTCCATAAATTTTATGTTCACTTGTATTTAAAACTCAAAGTTCTTGTTTTTAATTTCTCATCTATACATATCATCTTTTTTTGACACACAAAAGACAATTTTTTTTTCACTTCCTTCATCCTATCTACCATCTTATTTACCTAGTTGCTTTAATTTTCAGACAGGAAAGGCGTTTTACAATTTCCAAAACTATCTAACGACATGGTGACTAGGTGAAGGTCATGAAGCAGGCAGGGATGGTAAAGGGTTGTTTCATCTCCGTGTCACAATCAATAATGTACTTTATATCATTTCAGAATTCAAGCTGAGTGTGATAATATATGAATGAAATACAGAATAGAAGGCAGTTTGTAAGTATCTGCATTTGTTTAGAAGATGTTCAGACTTGAGTTCTTAAATGAGCAAGAGTGTATGCAAAGAAAAAAAAATACTATAGGGAACATCCACATTTACTTTCCTCTATTAAAGATGACCCATATACATTTCGGCTCCTTTCGGAACTCATCCTTTGGTAGTGGGATAAAGCTTGCATCTTTCCGCTGTCTCCCCCGACTTTTCTGAGAGCTTCATAGCATCACTCTGCCAGTCTCTGTGAGCCATGTTGGTAGGACTCCTTCTGCCTCTGACCTTGTGTCTCCCTCTCCCTTTTTTTCTCTCATCTTTCCTCATCTCTCCTTACTGGCAGAGGCCAGAACCACTTTAGTAGCCTCCTGCACTTTATCAGCATTTGCTAAAGCTTGCAAAAAGTGGTATCTGAAGCCAAGTTTACATTAGCAAATAGTGCAGGCAAATAACTATAGATAGGTCTTGTGAAAGAGTTAGTGTTCAGGTCTGGATGTCACATTGTAACTTATTTTATGTTTTGGACTAGTACAAATATGGTCCATTGATTTAGTGCCTGTTTGTGGTGACGGTACACAAGGTGTGCCCCTGGGGAATGTATTCAGTTTCTGCACTCATGCGCCACTCCTCAATGGGAGTAAAAGTGAACTAAGCCATGATAGGAGGAGATATACTTGAAAAGTGATCCAAATTGAACTACTGATTTAGACATGTCCAGAGAGGTTTGGCATGGTATCTCATGCACCACTGGATATTAAAGGCAAGCCCTGTTTTTTATACATACAGAACCTTACTTTGAGCCCAAAGTTTGTTAGCATCTATTCAAGGTATAGGAGACTCCCTCTGTTCCCTTTAATCTTTCAAATAGTGTGTGCTGAGAAACACAAGTTTTAAACCACCATTCAGATGGAACTTTCATTTTTAACTGTTTTCCTGTTTTACTATCATGCTGTGCATCTCTGTCCCAATATTTTGTATCATTCTCTTTTTCATGTCAAGCACTTTATGGGGTTTGTAATGGGTTATAGGTCAAAGGATATATATTTACCTTACTTCTCATACTGTGAAATCTACTTGTCCACAGGATGCTATGCCCTCATTTCCTCCAAATGCCTTTGTTTTGTTACTGCTGCTTCTGAAATCAAACATATGAATAGCTGAGAAAATGAAGAGCTGTGAAGTGTGTCAGTAGCCCTAGGAATAGTCTACGTAATCTAATATTTTGCTGTCTGAATGAATAATGGCAATCACTACTGTAAAGTCTGACAGTAAGCCTTGGGGGCTGTGGGCATGCCTGGTGTGTCAGTATGCATTTAGTAGCCAGCAGTTCCTGCTTTTAGCTTCTGGGTAATCCTGCTGCCAGTCTCCAAGCTCTAGGGGAAGCCAGAGGGCTGGCCTGTGAGAGCAGAGGTCTTTATATGCTTTGTAGGCATGGCCAAGACTCCTAAATTTTACCTTGCAGCTCAGACACCAGCAGACCCATACAGGATATGAGAACTGAGAAATAGCTCTGGATATACCAGTCATATCCAGATCACTGTCACTATTTTGTTTTGTGTTTTTTTCAGGATTCCCATAAAGACTCTCATGAAAGATGAGGGAAATAAACCTAGATATGGTTACTTTTTTTCTCTTATAAAACTTAAAATTACTAAAATACGTAGATTGTTTTAAAGTTCTCAAGATAAAATGTATGATATGCTGGTCCAGCTATGGTAAAATTTTCACTGAATTAAGTGAAGCCAGTATTTTATCTGGGGGAGACTGTGGAGGATGAACAAAGAACTCAGTATTCCCTCTACTGATGGAAATAAACACATCATATTGTGCTAGTACATGATTATCAGGTAATAAAACTATGGCTAAAAAGATGGGGTTTTCTAATTAGATGAGAGAGAATATAGATATTGTACAGTACATTGCAGCTTTTCTATCTTCCACAGACTGAATAGCTATCTATACATATCGGAAAAATGTGTGGAGGTAGTCTTAACTAGAGTACACCATTAATAGTGGTGAAAAAACTGAGACTGCAATTCCTTCCCATTTGAATCTCAACATTCATTTCTGGAATTGTTTGATGGGGACAGTGGGCGGTATCCTGGTTGCCTGATGGACAGAAAACTTCTGCATTGTTAGTTCTCTGTAATCACGGATTAAAGATATAAAATTATTCTCATGACCATTATCAAGATGCGGGATAGGCAGAATTTTTTCAGGCATGAATTTGACTTGATCAGCCAGTGAGGATTTTTTTTAGTACGAACTACAGAAGAACAGGGAGGAGAAGATTTTTGAAAACACTGCTAGGCAGTTTTCCTTCTGAATACTCTTTATTTTTTTCTTCTGTCATTGTTGGCGCTTACTCATAAAACTCTGATGCTGCAACCTTCATGCACTTTAGGTATCACCAAGTGCCACAGAAGCTGGTCTGAACCAGATTTTGAATGTTTAGTTTGGTTGCAGAATTGGCCCTTTTGAAATAGGTATTTGGCACTGAATTTTCCCCTGATTCTGAAATTAGGCCTTCCAGAAAAAAGGAGAAAACAGTCATTATTGACTGCGCATCACAAAAACCCTTTGCACATCAATTGCATTGGCTTTGACTTTTACTCATTAGCAAATCTCATCGCAGGTTTAGGATGTAATGGTCAAATTATTATCAGACTCATTTTCTGTTGTGGAAAGAAAAATAAACAAGATAATTTTTGAGACTGTTAACATTTATATGATGTGATCACTCTAAATCTTTTATCTTGTCATTGTAAAATAAAAACCCTTCCACAGAATAGATATAAAATAGATTCAGGAGACTGTTACAGAAACCTGTCTGATCTTTTAATTACTCATAAGCTGCTAAGACTGAATTTGCAAAAATTGTTGCCTTTTGGATTCTATTTTAAGGAATAAAATACCAGTCTTAATGATGCAGCATCATTATTTGAAAGCATATAGATCTGTAGAGAAATACCCATCTTCACTATAATCAAAGTAAAATTAAAATATACAGTCCACTTTTTTCAGGTCTGGTTAATTGAAGGTCATTGTAATACAGTGCTATTACTTTCTGCAGCTATGTAGAGATCCAGTGGATACACCTAGACTTTCTTCTTCCAGGGTCCAGGTTTTCTGCTCAGCAGGTTTCAGCAGTCATAATTCACATGACCTTCCTTGTGGACTGCAAGCTTTCCATCCTTTCCATGTGCGAACACTACTTCAAGAAAACAAGGTGGATGTAGCTACAACAGCATTTCTTGCTATTCTGTCTCAAGAATGAAAAAATTATTTAATCAGCTGTTAAATTTTTAATTAAACTCCAACTCATTCATTGCACTTGAGTGGTATTAGTCTTGCAGATTGTTATCTGGGTACCTTATTTTATGCTGGAATGGATGGTAAGCTCTCAGTGTCAGTATTTTAGGATGCACAGAAATGGGCTGATGAGATACAAGGGTATAGCAGCTAACAATATGAATAGTTGTTCTTAAAAAATTATAAATAAAGTAAAAGGGAAATGGATTTTGCAACAATAACCATTGACCTTCTTTCTTCTTTCTACCTTGCAGTTTAATGAAGCTGGTTATGAATCAGCTGAACACTGTAGTACTGAGTTCTTGCTTCACCGTAATTTTTGTTCTGTGCAAGTTTATTATATATGCAGTCCCTAATATTAACATTGATTTTGTTCTTATGATTTTATAGTCTGCATATAGTCTTTCTCAAAAGAAAAGCAGTAAATAATCCTCCTAAGTGCAGTTTGAATTCACAGTTCTGTAGAAAACCGTGTTAATTTTTTCCTGTTGTATTTGTCTGAAAGGCTTACTCAAAAGAATTTAATCTTTATTATGAGTTAGTCTATTTAAAATGAGTTTACCACAGGCACTACTAACTAAAGTGTCCGTACCTTTAAAGTATTTAAAGATAGATAAAGGAAACAGTAGTTTTAACTTTTTAACCTATTAAAAACTTTTGAAGTTTTTATTTAAAATAAAGTAAAAAGGGTTTTAAAGTTTTTACTTTGAAGTTTTGACTTCAAATTTTTAACTCTCATTTTGGTTAACTTCTAGATTTTCTGGGCATGTACATGGATGCAGGAAGATATACTGGTTTTTAGAGATCAATAAATACACACCAAAATATTTCCTTTCTCCTTTTTATAAGCTGATAATACATTGAAGTCTACCCTGTCTTCTAAGCGATAGGGGAAAAACAGGTCTGTGAAACATGTAGCGTAAGTTGTCCTGGAAGCTGTCACTTTATTTCATCACTCATCTTTCTGACATATTTGGAATTTGTGAATCCTCACCCTACAGAAAAACATCCAGTGTTGCTTGGGCAATGTGAAAAAGAACATGGTCCAAATAAGAAATTAGTCATGCTTATTTTTGCCATTTAGAGTCAGGATACAAGCAAAGAACATGACCAAGCTGATCAAAGAAGAGACATACTTCATTTTTGAATCTGGTTTCTTGAAGGCAAGAGTAATGTGGATCCTCTCATGACAAAATTTGCCAAAAGTACTACAGATGCTTTAGTGAGCAGAAGCCATGACGGGCATGACAGATATTGTGCTGAAAAGATTTGTTTGGAACAAACAGAAATTTGAAGATACAGTTTGATTATTGTGTTGATTGATCCTGATGTTTAATTAAGTGTTCCGGTTAAGCTAGCTGAAATAGCAATGCTTATTGTTTCATTGTGGTATCATTCCAGCAATCTGGCTTGTTCTTCCATTAACGGTGTGAAAACTCCCACAGCACGGCAAGGGCAGGGAGCTTAATGACACTGAGGCTGCTTTAGGCATTCAGGTTGCCAGCTTTGGGTGGTAGTATGCATGCCAGCTTGTATTTTCTTGTAAGCCTCAAAATCTGACCAAGCTTTTTTTTATTCATCTTTGTTTGTTCCTTG
This sequence comes from Pyrocephalus nanus, assembly GCA_038380795.1. Lineage (NCBI taxonomy): Eukaryota > Metazoa > Chordata > Aves > Passeriformes > Tyrannidae > Pyrocephalus > Pyrocephalus nanus. The sequence goes on along the minus strand of CM076265.1, from coordinate 39,329,072 downwards.
ATTGTTGAAACTTTAGAAGAGTTTTAACCTTTCTTTTTATTGTCAGCTCTATTAGTTTTACATGGTATATTAGGATTTTAGTTTTACATTCTAAATTTCTAGTCACTTAGATCTGAGAGGGAGCCTTCTTTAATCACATACTGCTCTTACAGACTATTAGTTTTACAGTAGCAATAATCCTGGCGAAATTGATTTATTACAGCAATTATGGCCAATTTCAGGTTTGCTACCAAGTTAGCTGCTGTCAGGATGCCCTTCTAACTCTTTCACCAAATCCTTAATTATAAATAATAATTACAAAATATAGCATGCTTCAATGTTGATTAAGGTTGACTACATTCTAATATTGTGTTCTCAGTATGAGGGCAGTTAGGGAAGTTAAGCACTGCATCATCATTCAAGTGACTTTTATGACTTGTCAATTAAGTAAGAAGTTAAATATATTTTTGAATTACCTGAAAAGCTTAACTCTCACAAAACCCCTCTAGGCAAAGATTGGAAATTATAAATTTTTCTCCCATTACAGTCTACATGCATTCTTCTATTTTTCCCTCATGCTTCTGTAAAACATCGTGTCATCTGTAGAAAGACATGGAGTAGAACAGCATAGCTCTCCCAAGACCTGAGATTAGAAGCTTTGTTTTTGTGTTCTAGCCATACTTGATAAAGTATTTTCACAGAAGTGAAAGGAAAAAGGAAAATTTCTTATTTTTTTCTGCATTCCAGGCTGTTGTTCACCTTCTGTGATCACATCAATACCTCCCTGGTACAAAACTATTGAAAACTCAATAACTGACAGTGCTTGGTGGTCTCCTATTCTCTGTGTATAGCATACAACAATTAAATCTTCTGAGCAAGAAAAGACTTCAGTTTAATTATGTTTCGTGATTTCAATATAGAGAACTTCTTTGCTTAACAAGAAGTTTGACTGGATGGTCCCTGTCAGGCATAATCTCTATGAATCTCTGAAAACGTCTGACTTCTCCAGTAGCATCAGCTGTCCCTTCCTATGCTGAGCTCCCATCACAAAAGGGATGAAAAGGGAGAGGAGGAAGTGGGTGAGAGAGGTTCTTACATTTCCTCTTACCCTTCCACCTTCCACTGTAACACATGATCCAGATAGAGGAAAGCCATTCATGTACAGCCTCTGTTTGTGGTCTTATCTTAACCGATTTAGTAATGACTATTCTAACATCCAGCAAGCCTGAGAAAAATCATTGTCCTATTATCCTGCATAGAGATACAATAAAACAGAATTCTCAGTCGCAAAAATTTACTTTCCAAAATGACAGAAAGCAGAGATGAAAAGAGCATTACAACTTTCTCAAGAAGCTGGAGAAATGAAAGACTGAGCACTGGATTTTTAAAGATATTTTGATGTTTATACACTGAAATATTGGTGGGCTAAATATACGTGGGAATGCAGAACTCAGAGCCATAATTTCTATAATTACTGTAAATTAATTGCAATTATACTCAAAATATTACAAGCAATTTAAAAAAGCTTTTAGATGAAAAAAAAGTTTAAACTAAAAGATTGTATTAATAAAACTTAATGGTTCTCTGCACAGTTGTTAATTGAGTGACCTTCTACAGGAAGGACTTTTGCATGAAGCTCATTCATATGAGCTTTATAAATGCAAGACAGCAGAACAGTAAAAACTTGATGAGGCATTCTTTTGTCTCAATTTAGCTAAGCAGAGTAAGGATTCTCGATAATAAGTCACAACAATGGCTCTGTGGCCAACACACTTAGAGGTAAAAGGGCTGTTCTGATGTTTGTTAAGGGAGATTAATTCAAGCTAAGTGAATAAAAAAGATTACAGCTTTCCAAAGCATTTACAATTAAAACTGACTAGCACCAGATGTCACCACTTAAAGAGAGCACAGACTGAGTGTGCACAGTGGGGACATTTAATAATAAAACTCACTTATGCATAAATTTTAGGCTTCTTCAAGGCTAGATATGAACTGAGTAGGGTTTTGGTAGTCTGAATTTAATTACTTGACAAAGAAAAGGGTTCAGATGCTGAAACTAAATCTAGAAGCAGAAAATATACCACCAAGACCAGACTTGTAAATTGAGTTCCTGCAGTTGCTCTGTTACTGTGTAGGGGGAAAAATCTGTAGGTATTATCCAAATAGTCATTCAAATTCTACAGATATATGCAACCTTTTTCATGCAAATGTACAAAACTGCCCCATCTCTTGAGTTTGTCACCCAGTGTAGTGCCAAGGCTGGCAGGGTTCCACAACTCAGCCGCTCTTCTACCTACAGACATCTCAATAGGATGAGAGAAAAGTCCAATTTGTGCTGATAAGACTGAATTTCCTCAGAGAGACCAACCTGCTTTAAGACACAGCCATATAGACAAAATTCTTGCACAAGAAGTGGAAATCCTCTGTCTTGAGCCTAGACTAATATGAATTATCATCTTCAAATAAGACACCCACGCGGACACCTGCTATTGTGGAAAGGTTAGGTTTCATCTCAGATTGTTCACTCAGTAAAAAGATGCTTGGAAGGAAATGGTTAATTGCTGCTGTAATTTCAGTTCATTTCAGCACAATCTGTAGAAAAGAATCTGTGAGGGGGGCGGTTTGCTTTATTTCTGATGTAAAAACTTCTCTTTACAGCGTATTAACGTAGTTCAACTTGTCAGGTGGATGGGCATTTGAGACAAACATGAGCTGGTATCCCTATGCATTTCTTTATCCATCTTATATAAAATCTTGGCTTCTTTAGTTGATGCTTTTTATATTTTTATCATACTTTTGCATTTATGTGAAACAACCACCATGTTAAATAAAACTTTATTCATGTAAACAGTATCTGAAAACACCTGGAGACAAAAACCTGAAGAAATAGATTAACAGCTTCTTGATATTTAAGACTTTGCTGTTGCAACCATTCAAGTACATCATTTATTTTAATAATTCCACTGTTTTCACTATGATTGTAAGTGTGAACAACATTAACATTTATATTTATTTTGGGGCTGAATCTGAAATCTAGAAATGACACAACTGCATTGGTATCTATCATTGCTTGCAGAAAAAAAAGTATGGTATTTGTAAGGCATTTAAGGCATATTTTCTGCCAAAAATATCTTGAGGCACACTTACTCTTTTGCTGTGTCCAGTTGATAAATTCTGATGAAATAAAAGAGCTGTCGGATGACATAAATATATGTTGGCATATCAACACTAAGCTTTATTATGACTCTAGCTAAACCACAGGACAATGCTTCTTTTCTACCTCTGCTTCTTTATTATTAGAGATAATTTTAAAACACTTCTTAGCATCATATCTGGCAGAATTCTTCATAACAAGAGCTGATAATATGTTTACATTGGGGTTTTATTTAATAGGAAAGTAATGAAAAAAACTGTCATAATTGCGTATGAAAGAGGACTTTGCTGGTCGTGTTCTGTAAGGGAAGATCCGAATTGGTATATTGCGGTATGAAAGGGAAAAAGATGAATTTGGGAAATGGAAAGAGGTAACTTATAAATTGTGTCCCTGCCCCCTTGATCTTTCAGTCTAGAGCTGAAAACCTTAAAAAATTCATCAGTTGCAGTTTTTATGGAAGTAGGAAGAAAATAGATGTTCTCAGAATCAACCAAATATTAAAGCCTTAGAGATAAGGACCAGTGCACTGAATTAAACCCAGGCTCCAATGGGTAGCCAATGTACAATTTAGAGATTAGTGTAATGTTTTTCATCCATCTTTTCTGGCAGACCACTTCATTTTGAATCAGCTACGGTTTCCAGGCAGGCTGAAAGCTTGGTCCTAGCAGGCATCATCGCCTCCCATGACAAAGATGTCACTATCAATTATCAATCCCAGCTTTGCATTTGAGGGGGAAGGCTGCAGCCTTTTAGCCTGCCCAAATGGTAAAAGGCTTTTCTGGCTATAGTTACTGTTGGAATACAGGGGCAAAAATCAACTAAATCACCTTGAAAAGTAGACACTAAAGAAACATATTTTGAAACTTGAAATATCACCCAGTTGTGGCAGAATAGGCCCACCCTGATAAGACCCAAAACCCAATCAAGCTATCAATCACTCTATCATGCAAGATCAGCTGCTGGAGCCAGGGTGTTGTTTTGGTGTTAACTATGCTGAAACCACCCTGGTTCATCAAACTTTTAATACACGCCCTGATTTTTGAAGTCTGATTTGACAGAAAAGCTGATAGCTGGCCTGTAAATGTGTGACTAGCAGTCAGTCACTTTATACTATAAAAGTTCAGTCCTCTCTCATGCAGTGAGGTTCTTCTGACATAACCCTTCTTGGGATATTTGTGTGGAGATTCCTCCCTTGGGCTGGGGAGTTACTCCTCGAGGCTGAGATTTCCCCACAAGCATTGGTGTGGGTGAGTTACATCAGATCTATACTTAAAAATTATTTCTTTTTGTTAGCTTTAATATAACTGCTTCAATAATTGCTTTATTACAGTGCACTATAATCCTTCATGGTATATTATACTCTACTAGTAGATTTTTGGTGTTTATATTGTGTAGTAAATAGGTCTGATTAGGATCTTTTGGCTGATTGTTTGCATAAAATAAATTATTTATTTTATATAAATACTCTCATTTTGCCAATCATTAAAAGTCTTTAATCATACTTCTATAATTCTCTTACATTTGAACCGTTAACACAGTCCTAGGCTAAACCAGGATTCAGCCACACCTAAGCCCTTCTCTGGGAAGGAGTTTAGAAGGCAAGGAAGTACTTTCTGTACCTTGAAACCCACTGGCAAGGCTTTGCTTTTTTAGTAACTTTGTCTAAGCCTTCCACTCCCTCCCGTGACACCAGTGATGTTACATCCTACAACTATGCTGTTATTTTATCATCTGAGTAACAAATTTTCTCTCAAATATCAAGAAGTAGTGTAAACAGCAGCAGTAGTATCTTATTATGAAGATAACATTCATTGTATTTGTGTGAAAAGTGCAAATAATAGTGACAAGATTTCTATGGAAGGACAACCAAATGGAATGGATGAGAAAGACTTTTTTTCATGGGAAAAGGAACAGTAGATATATATATATATTTCTACTTTTTGTCTAATTAGCTACCACAGTTCAATACTGCCAAAACTAGACATTGCCAATACATAGCAAGTAAAGTGCTGTGCATTGGCTATACTGAAAGTATGCAAGTTCTAATCACAGTCCTCAAGGGAAAAGCCTCTCTTTGATGTTTCAGATGAATCTTATTAATCTACAACTGTCTATTACGCATATTTAATTTATGCAGCGTACCTGAGAGAGAAGGCTGTCTAATGATTTAGCTACTACTCTCTCACATTCAGCTTAATAACCTGACTCCTCTGGGGATTTTCCATGTTCCCTTGTAAATCTGGTCCTAGACTGTTCTGCAAGTATCCCGAGTTTAGTTTCTCAGGATCAGGAAGGGAGATACTTGAGACCAATAGAGCTGCTGCCATGGTATTTAGTGGAATTCAGAGTAGGTGCTCATGTCCCTTGGATAACTGAGAATGAAACACATGCAATCAAAGAAGAGGATTTCCAGAAGCCAGTGATCTGAGGGAGAATCACTGGCATTGCCAGCCAGGGATGCTTGAGAGTAATATGGGCAAGTTGTGTCTCTGGTATGTAGGTACAGATCAACTCCAAGCCTATGGGATATGCCTGTTTCTGCTCAAGCACCACCTACTCAAGTTGTTTCTTTGAAGAAGAAAAGCCCCTTTTGATAAAAAATTGGAATCCTTCCCAGAATATTCTATTTCACAGGGATCTAACTATGCCATTGGAAAGCAAAAGATCCACTTTCAAACTTTCCAAACATTATGTTAAAATACAGTCCCTTTTAGTCCCACCTTGCATTCTGACACCAGAGTACCTCCTGCTGAAGCTATCCCATTTTGTATAAAAAATTAACTACTCCAGCTGGGTGGTTATTCGCAGTTATTATGCCAGCCCTGAGAAATATTGCCGTGTGGTAAGAGCAGGGTCAGTGGTTGTTGGGGTTTGTTTTTTTCTTCAAGGAAATGCTGCTCCACAAATCATCTTTACTTCCTTAAATCACTGCTGAAATGCAATCTGATTCCAGGGAGTTTCTGAACTTCTTTGCTCCTGAGATGTCACAGCAAACCTCGGAGTCCTAGTTCCTTTGAGAAACATCATAGGGAATCTAAAGTACCTTCCTGTCCAACAGCATCCAAAAACCAGTACAGCTATGTCTGTTGTCTTAGGGTAATACCCCAACTAATCAAAGAAATAATTTGTCTTTTCCAAAACAGAATACTTCCATAAGTTCGTGTCTGTGGCAAATTTTCAAAAACTGATACATTTGGTTCCCAAATAAGCTATACTTTTACTAGTATTAGAGTATCCTGTAAATGGAAATTAGGCATTAAAAACAGCTGTGCAGGCCGGAGTGCTCCCATCTTTACACTACCAGGTGTGTGTTTTTTCCAGTGGCGTTAGTGGCAAACACATGAGTGTTACAACCCACACAGGGGTTATGCAATGACCAGAGTTCATAGAGTCAAATAAACAGTTTCAACTGCTGTCATTGTCTCTCAAAGCAATAGTTTTGTCAGTATTTTGAGAAAAAAAATGTGTTGAGTAGAAAATAAGAGAGAAAACCTGGAAGTAAGTTTGTGAGCAGAATTTGTTCTTTCCAATCACAGCCATAGCAGTATTGCACTTTGAAGCCTTTAAACATTAACCAAGAATAAAGAACATTTCCCGCTGTTTGGGACACTCAAGTTACGTGATCAAGGTCTTTTAGCGCTTGAGAGGATTATCCTGATTCTCTCTTTCATCTGCCTCTGTTTTGTCAGGCTCCAAGTCTCAGAAGTGAGTGGATTGCCTTTCCCTTAAGTATTGGGCATTCTTGATATGCTTACGCTCAGCTTTTTGTCCTTTTCTGATTATTATGTACAGATCACAGAGCAACTTGGGAGAGTAAGAAAAAAAATCCTGTCTTGGATTGAGAGGGAGCAGTGAGGACAGGAAACTAAGGAAGAGTGATCCAGGAGATGAGGGTGATCCCAGCCCAGACAGTGCCCTCACTGACCAGGACACAGTCCTGTAGCACTTGAGCATGGTGTGCAGAGACAACTCCATCCACAGCCCCATCCAGAGAGTTCCAGCAGAAGCAGCAGGAGATGGGGCTACAGTCAGGACTGGACACATTCTGAAATACCGGTCCAAAGGGTTCATGTGTGAAACGGGACTGGGAAGAGACACTCCTACAGCCCAGCTGGGGCAGGGACTGGAGGCACAGGCCTGAACTGAAACGTGGCTTCAACACCCCTGGGCAGAGGGTGCGGGTGGGAGTCACTGGAGAGTCTGGTCAGTGTCATTAAGGTCACTGGTGCTCTCAGGGCTCTGACATTAATATTATACTAAAACAGTAAGCACCCACTTCCAAACATTAATTTCTGCTCCTGTTTTTGCTTATGGCACCTGTCCTACCACTGACTTGCTTCCTCTGGCTTCACACGCCAATTTCAGTTTCAGATAGTCACAATTACAGTTTAACCACTGATACATTTTTTGATCATCACAAATTTCTACAAGGCTTGCTTCTTTTGAAGGTTCCCCAGTGCTGGAATATCTCAGTAGGACTACAGCTTTCAAATGCAGGGTAAAGTGAATAAAAATAATTACAGCTGAAAAATAGATATTTTGTGAAAACCTAATTGATTGTACTCAAATTAGGAACTGTACAACTCTATGTGAAGACCCCACTAAGTACTACTGAAAATTCCACTTCTGATCAGGAGTAATCTATCCATTCACAATTTGGAATCAATATCTGTGTGTATGAATGTTTTAAATAAACATGTATGTAATGATGACTTTCTTATAGACAGAGTGTATTTCAGTTTCATCTAATTAAAACCCTAAAACACTTTAAATGACATTTCTGTGCTTTTTTAATTGAAAGCAAAATCTTGTCTGCAAGAGGCCATAAAAGTTTTGATTAAAGAAACTAAGTGAATGATGAATGAAAAGTGTCAATACATAGAAAAAGAAATATATTGGATCAAAAAAAAATTCAGGTAAAAGCTATTCAAGGACTGTGCTTTTTTTATTATCTTGGTGTGTGTCTTTCTAAACATGCTGTAGCTGTTTTCTTCCTTGAGCTTACAAAACCAAAAACTTCACTTTGATTTGTATCTCATTTGGGGAAATTCTAAGACAGCTGGTAAACAGTAAAGGGCACTGGCACAGTTTTCAGGAGGCTTGTGCTGCAGCTCCCTCTTCAATAATGTGAAAGTGATAAGGACAAGAGGGTTCACAATCCCACTGTAACTTTGCAGTTTGTGAGCTGGTAATTTAGGTGTCAGTGATGAAGATACAACTTCTCATAAGTGGTCCTCTCTGGAATTTCATACAGGGAAAAGATTTTTGAAACTCGTAATTCCTGGAATGTGTGCAGCAGTCACTTGGATACAGGGAGAGGTCTGTATGTTTAGCTGACTGTCATGAGGAAATTCCTAATCTGGTGCAAATTAATTGCTTTTAATTAATGGTTGATGGTTATTTGTAATTGTACCAATCAAAAAAGGGACTCTGTGATTTCCTATGAATACGAAAAAAAAGTATATCTGCAAAACAAGATTAAATTTTGTGTTTAACTTCAGATTTCCCATTTACCAGTTTGATAGAAGGTTAAGATTGGTTATTTAAAGCACTTTGATTTCAATCAGTCCAACCATTCATAGTCTGTTCACCAGCATTCCTTGAAACTGCATGTACAAATTCTCAAGTTGCAGCTGAAGGCTATGGAAAGGGAAACAGTCCAGGAGTTTAAACCTCTTCCTGGAAAAGCTTGTACCTTTCTGCTTCTATTTTGGCATCTAAGACCTTTGTTGTTGTTGCTTTCTCTGTTGTTGTAATTAACGAGGAAATACCTGTGTCAAAAGAGTATTTGGAGATTTCATCCAACCCACACCTTTTTGTTTTTCCATTGAGCTAATAAGTCACCTGTATTTGCAATATGATATCCGTAAGAGGAGAATGAAGTCATCAAACAAATATTTTAGCTTGTGAGTTGACTCAGTTTCTCGACTTGACAAATTCAGAGGCTGTACAATATTGCTTTGCCAGCCAAACCTAGATTTGTCACAAGGCTGAGGTTTGAAAAACAGGTAGGAAGGTCATGGTCTGAGGATGATCCATTCACTATATTAAACATATAAATGTAGAATAGACACTATCCTTGCTCCACACAAATCACAGTGATTTTGTGGGGTACTTACTAACACAAAGGCAGTTTATGAAATGCTAAATTAACCTTGCAAACCCCTTAAGAAATTCAATTTGTATTAAATAAAAACTTAATGCTTTGAGTTTTACAGTCCACTATACAGGAATCATGAATCTGAGCAAGAGACATAGCACAGTGTGCATCCTGACCTCCTGTGCAGAGCCCCTTGCTCTAAAGGAGCCTGTAGATCAAATGCCCCCAATTCATGTATCAGCAGGCACAAATTATTACAGAAATCATTTGAACCCTTAAGCATCATACTGTGCTTAGATATGATTTATCATGTGAGATTTTATCTAGATAAATTATTGAAGAGAAAGTAACAAATATTAAATGCAAGAATGTGCATTTTATAAACATTACTCAAAATTTCAAATCTATGTTAAGTGAGGAACCTGGAATTCAGTTTTCAAATTGATTGCGGTTTAGACACTACAGACAGCAACCTCCAGGGCAGCCCCTAACAGGATAGATATGTGCATGGAACACGGCAGTCTTCTGGGATGCTGAGAGGATCTGTGTGGTGGGGGGCCAGTTGCCTCAACTTCTACATGGAGTTCAGGCAACAGCTGGCCCCAGTACAGGCCTCCACAAGTTGATAACCCCAGTTCTAGTGTCAGCAATAAAGATAACAATTATCTTCCACCTCTTTAACCTGCCCATGCTGTACATCCTTTGCCCATCATTCACATAGGGACAGACTTAGTACTAGCACTGCAGTGTTTCTCACCCTTCCAGCCATTTATAAAGAAGAGGAAAGAGAGGAAATGCTCTGTAACTTATTAAAAAACCTCAGGAGGGTTCATGGACACACTACGCAGAACTAACAAGAATCTGATATGGCTCTTTGTCACTTATTGCTGCATGTTCCCAGATATAACCTGAGCACTTACTCTGTCCCTGAGGTCAAGAAAAACAAGTAGCAGTGGTGCCATTCTTATATTATACATTTTTACTGATCCCATTTTAATTGCTTGTGGAGTATATTTTCTTCCACGGTTTTCTTTTACCGTCAAGGCCTCAGGCAACTTGTACCCAAAGCTTCCGTTTATTACAGGTGGTCCTGAAAAGAGGGCAAAACTGTAAAATCCACATGAATTGGCCCAGTAGAAGAGGGTGGTATATATGCATCCTTAGCCTTTTCTCTTTTTTTGTTTTTTGATTCTGGGATTTGGCTGGTCAAATGGAGTCTGCTATTTCTACTTAAAACAAAGCCTTTATTTTTAGGCCACATTTTCAGTGTCATTGGCATAGAATTTTTAATAACAATTTGTTGGGTTTTGAGTTCAGAGAAACACTTAGGTAATCTCAATCACAGAAAATCATAGTTTTAGTACCGCCTTCTGATTTAGCTAAGAACAGCTCCAAGAACCTCATGAAAATCTGTCAAGAAGCCCTCCCAAGCAAGAAAAAGCAGAAACTATTCAAGAACATCATCCGAAAAGTAATTTTCATGGTATTCTGAAGCCCCTGAAAATGAGACTGTAGACTGTAATCATTTTCCAAATGTGTAAATACAAGATTACAGTAAAAATTCTCAAGACTTTTCCCTGGTATTTTCTAAAATATTTCAACAGCAAATTCAAAAGAAGGTAAAAATCACCTTCTTTTGACCATAAAACAAATGCTGCTTGTTTCAAGCACTATATTTAGTCAGTATTCTGTTACCCTACACTTGAGCAATGACATGATATATTTCTAAGGATAATATATATTATCCTTAGAAAGAAGTCATTATCTAATCAAAGCTGATAAGCATACTTAAGTAAGTTTTACTGTTTTCACTGATATGACTTCAAAGTGGATAATCATTCTGTTCTTCTAGGAAGAAAGAGAATGTATCTGATCTGGGTTTTGTGCAGTTTGTTTTTTCTCTCTTTGTTAAAGTGGATAGTTCTCAAAAACAGCATTACCTAGTGAAACAAAAATGGGAAAACTTGTTATTTGACATTTAATTATGCCAGATCACCTCTCTTTCCTATAATTTTGATAATGTGGGATTAAAAAAACTGCTGACATTAGTTAAGAGAGAGAAAGAACAAAAAATGCAATTCCCTTAGAAGTACTTTCTCAGAAATTTGGAGCACCACAAAATCTATAGCAAGCCAGAAAAGATGAAAGAGCAGTGCATATGTACATGCACACTTGTGAGGAAATTAATTGGTTTGCAACAATTGTTTTTTCACTTCTCAAAATTATCACTGATGAAAAACAGCCACATAGCATACTGTACCCACAAAAGGCATTCTGGCCTTTTTGCCCCCCCCTACTGTTGTGCGATGCATCAGTTGATGATTTCCAAAGACTGAAAAGTTCATCAGTGATCCAGGGAGATTCCATTCTTTGGTACAGTGGACAGGATGAAACATTATCAGTATATTATTCTGAATGTATATGAAATTTCTGCCAGCTCAGGGGAGACCTCCTCACTCTCTACAACTCCCTGAAAGGAGGTTTTAGCCAGGTGGGGGTTGGTCTTTTCTCCCAGGCAACTCTCAGTAAGACAAGAGGGCATGGTCTTAAGCTCTGCCAGGAGAGGTTTAGGTTAGATATTAGGAAGAAACTCTTTACAGAGAGGGTAATCAGGCATTTTTCATTCCGAATTTTTGCACACAGCTTTCTTGATTTATTTCTCATAGTTGAAACCTAATCTTTCTGAACCTCATACTAAATGTGTTTTTCCCAATGTATTTTACAGGAACTGCAAATTACTACTGGGACACTTTTAGTTTGGTAATGACACTACAGATGATACTGGTAGAATAAACAGCTATTGGAATAGGCCTGACATTCATGTGCAGTTTTTGACAATCTCTTTCATCTCAAAAGAACTGAATACCTATTTTTTTTCACCTGTTTGCGCTAATTTACGATGACCGCAGATCCCATCTGTTTTGGTAAGTGGAGAAATGAAGGTAATTATTATGTTTCAACCTTTAGAATACATGTGACCTCAGTGTAACACAGTGCTGTTCTGTATTCTCTTTAGCACTCATGCCTTCTGTGGGGAAACAACTTAAAATGAGTCAATATATCATTAAATCATTTGTACATGCCTGCTTGCCAAATACTGTTAACACAATAATGGTATCTGACTGTATTTCCTTCACAAATCCTGTTTTGAAACAGTAGCTGATTCACTTTAATTTGTTGGGAAGTCATTGTCACCTTTCTGTCTTGACTTTGATTTCTGACATATTCTTGAACTCTGCACTGAAAACGGATGAATATTTTTAAGATATAATATTTTAAAATTATATGTATTATATATTATATAATATATTGTGTATATTATTATATCTAATATATTATATATAATATATTAGATATAGTTAATTATATATAATATATAATTAAAATATGTTTTCTGAGCTGCAGTTATCACTCACCACTACTCGTCTAATCACTTTACAATTATGGGCACATCATCTAATTTATATCAGGGCCTATTTCAAAAGTGGGCTAATGAATGGAGTTTCTCCGTCTCAAGAATGTTGCAATTTTCATACAACACAAGGAAGTTTTCTTCAGACATTCGAAGCCCAGAATTAACCAGTATAGCAATTAATGATGTAAGTCTATCAAATATGGAATAGAATTTCCTTTTTCTTCTCTTAATTTCTTGTATTTAATCTCTAAGAACATAAGTACTGTTAGACAGATTAAAGCACATCTCTTAAAGTAACCAAGAGACCGTGTGCTGAAAAATACCTCACACAGAATACTCTGTTTCTCACATTTGGCAATTTCAGGACAGTCTGTGATGAGAAGTTGCACATGAAGCATTGTGATTGAGGCCTTCCCTTGATAACTCTGTCCTTCATGCCATATATCTTTCCATCTTTTTTTGTCAGTTATATCTTCCCAAGAAACCAAACATGATTTTAAAGTAACTGAGTAAACATAACATTTGTAAGGTAGTCCAATTACCGTCTTTGTTGTTAAAATGTGCACCTTAGTTTGACCTCAACTTTTGCAACTTCAGCTTTCAGTTATTGACTCTTCCTGTGCTTCCTAGATTGGAGAACTTTTTGCTTTCTGTGTGTTTCTTCCTAGACAGATGTCCAGACATAATCATTATCTACTTTTATATTTGTCCAGATAGGAGACAGGTGCTTAGCTATACAGATCAGGCAACTTTAGTTTTGTGTTCTGTTTTGGTTTTTGTTTAGCCTTTTGAGCTTTATTTGCAGGAGACTGAACTTCCAGCAGGTGAAGTACCTCAGTTAGGAAAAAAAAAAGAAAAAAGAAATAAAAATAAATCCCCTGGAAACTGTGGATTTTAATTTTTCACTGGACCTTCAGCTGGCTTTCTTTCACTTAAGGTGCCCAAACATTTTGGATTTCTTCCCAATTTCCTTAGTAACACTTACCTCCACCTTTTTTTAGTATTTTGGAAAGTATCTGGAAGGTGTAAGCCATTTGCTTACCTTTCTCAGATTCTGGCTTGGTGTTTGCTCAGTGTCAGGTCTTTCAAAAACCAATAGTTTAGCGGGATTTCCCCACACAATCATATATATCCTGGGCGATTTTATGCATCAGTACCCATTAATGCACAGGTGATGGTGAAGGAAAGAAAGGAATGGGATAAAATGAAGTTTCTCATTTTAAAGATCACTGTAGTATGATGTTGCCTTCATACAAAATATGTACATACGAATCATCTTATGATTTGGACTGAGGTGTAATTTGGGATATTATAACACACCTCTAAAAAGAAAAAGTGATTAAGAGGTGCTACAACTACACAATACACCTGAAAGTTTAAATAATGGATACAGATGAAGGATGTTTAGAACATTAAACTCTAAAGTAGTTGACTTCAATAGAAATAACACATGAGCTTTATACATATATATGTATATATATATAAAAATGCATAATGCAGCAAAAATTTAGTATGACAAAACCCGAAGGTCTGATGCTATCTGAGGCTGCTGAAAAAGAGCATATTTATTAGTCTGGTACAGCCCTACCAAGTTACCACAGCAGATGACCTGACTATAAGTGCATTGACAGATGCTGGGTCAAGGCTTTAAGTAACACCAGTGAGAAGTTATTAAAAATGTTAGAAACAACCTCTAAAAGTAAGGTCTGCTATATGTTTTGCAGTTCAACAGTTCATTATTTCTTAAGAACCAGAATATGCTGGGTTTTTGTCAGTGCTTGGCCTCCTAAAAAGAGACATCTCACACTATCAGGGAGATAGCAGAATCATAAAAAAAAAACCCCAAAACCCAAAAATAAGCCCATTAGAGGACAAGACTTAGTCTATTCACCTAAACACATCTGAATTGCAAAAACATAATATATGCAAAATAATTCAATTACTTCCTGGCATAATATCCAGCATTCATCTTTAAAGATCAAAACATACACACATCGTATTTAATTGCAAAACAAAATGAGTCAGCCAAATATAAAATTAGTCATGACTAGAAGACTGACTTTGAACAATTACCTTTAAGATAAAAAATTGTAATATTGTTACAATATAAATTTGTAAATAACATTTTGTCACAACATTTATGGAATGAAAAAGGTAAATGTTATAAGATAACTTGCTTTGCAAAATGAAGAAAAGTTCCTTTCATCTCATGGCTTCTACTGGAGAAAATAGAGACCTGAAATAGCATTCTGAGAGACAAAAAGCTTTTAATTCTATCCCACACAAGCATCCTTCTACTTTATTTTTTTTTTTTGATTAACATTAGCTTCCATTTTATGTCAACAACAACCTACAACATATCCTCCTAAAATTCTTAACAAAGAGTGTCTTATGAAAGAATTCACTCTGATTGCAACATGCATCACAAAATAACACAGTTAAGGTCACCTACTATTTTAAAAACACACAGGAAAATTTGAGAGATGTGATTTCTTGCTCTCAAGCCATATGCAAAAATGTTCAACAGACACCAAGGACTTGCCCATTGATTCAGGACACCACATGGTGCCTAACCTCCCTTTCTGGAAGAAATCCAGTTATGAAGGCTTATCAGAAGAGAATGCCAAAATCCTTGGTTTGATGACTCTCTTAATCTTCAGGCAATCCATCACCTCTTATGTTTAGGGACACTTCTACACAGCAGGTACAGAGAGCCATACTGTGTGTACCTACACAGAATCCCAAACTCACATCTAAATGGGAGTTTGATGCAACAAATTCTGCCACAGGATGGGACCAGAAGCAATAAATAATTTCCTGAGTGGACAGAATATTTGATGAGTGACTGTACAATCCACAGCTTCTTTGACAATAGCTCTGCTAATGGAGAGAGGAGCATCTCATTATTTCCTCTCTAGTGGATAAACTTCACAGCTCTGCCAGTGGAAGCAGCTATGTGAGGACTCCCATGTTTGCTTCATGCAGTCAAGGATATGATTGTGAAGTCAGTGTAGATAATCTAAATGAACCTGGCTGATTTCTCGAAGAAGAACAGTTCCCAGGCAGTCTACAGGGACAGTGATGCACACCTTGTCAGCAATAATAATAATGATAGAGGTTAAGCCTGAATTAACATAGCTGTTCAATATCAAAAAGATATCAAATATCTTTTCACCGCCTAAGGAACTTCTATCACTGAAAATAGTGTGAGGAGATAAGTTTTTTTGCCTCCTCAATATTTCCTATCAGACACCCCTTCATGACACTGGTTTTTGCAGATCCTTTTATTTAGGTGCTTTGATACATTGTATAGGGAGTCTCCATGCCCATAAGGCTATAGGTTGTACTAGCCAGCCAGGCATGTAAAAGCTGATGTACTATCACTACTAAGATCTTGTGTGGATCTAGCTACAAATTCTTAGAAAATAAGCTCTATCAGTATATTTTTAATAGTATCAGGCATCTGGAACTCATTAGTGTATTGTGTTGAATTTGTCAGAGGTCACTTATAAATGATAGCTTTGTTCATACAGTAGGAAAGAAAAGAATTGTTAGAAGGTGGAAATCTGAAAAACAAACATAAAGAAAAGAGGCATTTTATCTTCTTTAGTTCCTTGTGCAAAGCTGTGCATGTCACTTTGCAGTGCAATGTTGAACATACTGGCCTTTTAAAACATACGGTGCAGAACTTGCTACCTGTGAAAAAAACCACAAAATCCGACTTCTTTCAAGAGCACAATCATCAATCTCCCCTTCAGGTACAAATGCTTTAATCAACCATTTGAAATTAAAACAACCCAGTTGAGGATGTCACAGTACAGATTCTTCCAGGAGAACTCCTTAAGCATCCTTTCAGATATTATGATTTGAACAAGAACATCTAAAAATGAAATTCCATCAGGATGTAAGTCAGTGGGGAAGGAAAACACCACTGATTTTACTGTGACAAGAATTTCAGTATTCCTTTTGTCCTCTTGATATAAAGAGTTTCTTCAACAGTGTCTCCTTCCCTTGTATATATGCATCTTTGTGAGGCTGAAATTCATTCTGCTAAGGAATGCAGGAAGCAGGACCTTATCTAAAAGAGTCACTTTTTAAAAACAAGACTTCATGACTCTGAATAAAATGTATTAAATGATATGATTTCATACACGCAAGCTTGTCATATCTGGAAACTTATTTGTGCACGCAGGCTGAACAATCAAGTATGTACCTGTCTGCTTTGAGCTCAGATGTCTCTTTGCACATGGAAATGTCTATAAAATAGGGCATTTCAGTGCGTAGATTTTTAAAAAAATGTATCCTACAGTTTTTACCACAGAGCTTAATCTCATTTGTGCTGATACATCTGTGTATCTGTTGCACTGGCATTGAGACCCCAGTTCCGTTTTCCTCAAATTTGATTTCAGAAGAGGCAAGGACTCATAAAACTATACATATAAATGCTCTTTTGTGTTATTGGCTTGTGGACTGCCTTGAAACTTTGGCTTTGATCCATTTTATATGGTCCTGCTCTTTGAATTTCAAGCACCTTATTTGGTAGAGTTGATGAGAACTTGGGTTTCAGTTGATGAAAATACAGCATGTTGATGATGATATGGCTTCATTATGTGTTTTCTAAAGGCAAAGGGAATGAAGGATTTTCTCTGAAGAAAACAATTAGACAGCACTGTTGCTATGCAGTATACCTACAATTAACACTTTCTTGGATTCTTAAATCGCGACCTCCACACGTATTTTGCGTGTGTTTGCACCTTTGCATGTATTTTATTTTTTTTAACCCCTACTGGAATACATACAGATCTCAGTTCCAGCCACTGTTTAACAGACATGCCCTGGATTGGATGCATGGGTAAACAAAGATTTCAATCTTCAGCTACATCAGATTAACATTAAAAGCAGAGCGAAATTATGGAGGAGATGATGCAGCCGAAGAATATAGGACTGCTTCAATGCAAGGCTGCACTGAAGCCTGCACTAACCTTGTCTTTCCTGTTATTACCCTTGCTAACTAGAGCAAAGGTCTCCTGCACTGGCACAAAACCACTTAAAGGACTGACTGCATCTATGGTCTGGAGATAGCATGTCTGAAGTCACTGAAGTGGCTCCAGGCTAAGCAAAACACTTCTCATTCTGGTCAGGCCTTTGCTCGCCCCCATATCGCTTTATTGTGTACATTATTGGTAAGGTAGTTTCCACATGGAGAGGGATGAGAGGTGCCTTACAGATGTTTTGCAGCTGCTCTTTCCTCTCTGAGCTATGGAGATTGCTGAGCTGCCAAGAATGGGCTGTTTTTGCAACCTCAGTGCAGAGCTGCATACAGATAGCATAAGCTGTCTAAAACTCCACTGGAAAATCAGGCTGTCTTTAGAAGTACTGACTCAAAGATTACCATTTCATGGCCACTTTTCTTGTATTACTATTTGCAAATGTGTCCTTGAATTTTGCTCTTTCTCTAACATATTAACTGTGGAGCTTCATCACTAAGCAAGTCTTAAGTTTGATACTGAATTTCACACTAAGATAAGTTATCTTAATTGAATAGACACTTTGCCTGAAAAAGACAAAGCACAGTGACATAATGACCATAAGCGAGTATCCATTAACATGTAGATAATGTACTTATGCATTTTTGTTATTGTTGCTGCTTAAATTTCAGTGCCTGTTTTGTTTCGTTCTTTTTGTAATTCATACAGCTTCAATCTAATCAGTTAATCTGGGAGGGCAAAATCATAGAATTATAAATCATAAAATATTACAAGGTTGAAATGGATGTTAAAGATCATCCAGTCCCAACCCCATCTGCCATAGGCAGGGACACCTCCTGTTAGACCAGGTTGCTCAAGGCCTTATCCAACCTGGCTTTGAGCACTGGCAGTGTTGGAGCATCCACAACCTCCCTGAGCAACCTGTTTCAGTGTCTCACCACCTCATAGTAAAAAGGGTAGTAGGAGGGAGCAATGAAGACAGGTCTCAAAAAAAAGAAATTTGAAAATATCTTCTGAATAGTTTTATTAACCTATTAAAAATTTCTGACATATCTAGTTCAAATGCTAAATTGACATTTGATTATCTGGCACCAGTGCTTGTTCGAAGTTGCTGATTACAGTTCAGATGGAGACAATATTTCTGTTGGCCTGTTGGCACAACTTTCAGACATGAAGGACTTCCGCATGTTTCTGAGTATCATGACTGATTCATGCAGAGGAAAATACATGTTAGTGCTGGCATCTGAGTGAGAAGTTGTGAGAAAAAATATTTTTCTAATGTGTTTTGTAAGCAAATAGAAAAAGACAAGAAGAGAACTGACCCTTTACAAACATTGCAATGAGATGGAGATAAAAATGTAAAAATGGTGCACAAAAGATATTAAGACCAGCTTATGCAAATGTGTATTCATAGTTAAAATTTGCATTCATAGGGCCATGAAGTTGATAAGAGAGTGATGGAGCACCTCCCCTATGAAGACAGTCTGAGAAAGTTGGTGCTGTTCAGCCTGGAAAAGAGAAGGTTATGTGGAGACGTGATAGCAACCTTTCAGTATCTGAAGGGGGCCTATCAGGAAGCCGGAGAGGGACTCTTTGCTCCTTATTCTATTACTACAATTCCTGACAAAGGGTAAAAATTGAAAACATAGGTTAGATATTAGGGAGAAATTCTTTACTGTGAAGGTGGTGAGACACTGGAACAAGTAGTCCAAGGGCATTGTGAATACCTCAACCCTGTCAGTGTTCAAAGCCAGATTGGATAAGGCCTAAAGCAACCTGGTCTAGTGGGAGGTGTCCCTGGCCATGGCAGGGGGAGTTGGGACTAGATGATCTTTAAGGTCCATTCCAACCCCTTAACATTCTATGATACTATGTGTGCATGAGAGTCTCAGAAGAAACAGCAAAAAAAGGGTTAAGAGAATCACTTATACCAATAATGAAAGACACCTTTCCCAGGACACTGCTTCCAGGAAACGTTTCCCAGAAGCAAAAGTGAAGCATGTATTTTGTCAGTCAAGATCTGAAAGCCTGTGCACTGATAAGACCACAGTACAGATGCCTTGTGATCTAGTTATCTGTAGCCAGGTTGCATCAAATCACATAGGCCTGTCTTATTAGTCCACCAGGAAAACAGACACAAATTTCAAACAGACTAGGAAGAGCAGATAATGAGATGTGGCTTTGCTTACAATTTATAGAGACTGAAATAGGCAAGATTTTGAAGCAAGAGAGTGTCCCATAAGAACTCAGAGTGTAAAAGATCTGTTGCCAAAGTATTTCACCATTGACAGTCAAAAGAGCATCAGAGATGTACAAGGACTCAGTAACTCATGTCCTGTATGCAGGCGATCCTGGTCATACTACTTGGGCCTACATGTCCTGAAATCTGTGGGTATGTGGATGTGAGACTGTGAGTGAATAAAATCTGAGACCAAATGCATTCAAGATGGTAAAATCAAATTACTTAAATAAGTATTTTTTTCCCTGCATATGTTTTTACACTTACCTTTGTTACAATCACACAGCATGGACTCACTGCTTCTTGCAATTTCAGAATACTGTGTACTTTACCATTCCTATCTGAAGGACAAAATCAGGAAGGATTAAATTAAATTTTTTCTATGTTTTCCTACTAGAGAAAATACATCACTCCCTTGATGTTTGTAGGCTGCCAAAAGAACATGCAAGCCCAACTTTATGGCCCCTCACAATGGCTCTGTGACAACCCTCAAAACATTCAGCTGTTCTTCTGAACTAGAATGTTAATTTCAGCATCATCATAATATTGGCTTTTGGGGTTTTTTTATCCTTTAATTGGCTTTTTATACAGGCTGAAAAGTCTCCCTTTCAAAGGAATTAAACAATGAATACATTATAACCATTTAGATGTTTTACTGAACTCTGTGCCAAGTCTTTTAAAATTAAAGCCTGCCTGATCCCCTTGTATGCTATGTGATCAAATGTAGCCTGATGTCATGACAACTCTCTTGGCCCTGTGTGACTTGGTTTACAGAGCAGCTGGAGCATAAACTCATCAGAAATGCCCACAGATTTATGTAAACAGAAATGATGAGGTCACCCATGCTCAGTTTCTGCATGCTGAAGAACAATATAACTGAGTTAAAGTAGCCACAATAGTCTAGAACTAGGTGCTGTGCCCAGCTGTACAGGTAGATATTTTGGTAACAATCCTCATCCTAAGATAGACATATAGACAGTTTGGGTTAGAGAGCATTTCTTTGTCATTCAACAGAACAAGGTCTCAATTATGCTTCCAGGTCCTGCTGTGCAGCTATATTAGCTTTAATGGGAACAAATGAACTACATTTTGCTGACTGCTTCTAACATCAGAATTGTATGACAAAAGCAAGGTTCTCTGCTACTAAACTTCATGGATCCAACTCAACCCACACTGATCTATCTGAACTGGTTAGTGAAGTGGGATTAGATGTGAACTGCAGTTGGGAATGGGGAGGGTCTTCACTTTAGGCTGTCAAAGACTATGATCTTACTCACTGGCTATATGAAACAGGATCAATAATGTAAGTAAAAGGATAGTATGTGCCCATTCTCTCCCTTGACCCAGGGCTTTCCTGTCTTATATCTAAATATGGATTTATTCTGGCACTGGAAGACATCTTATCTGACCAGATGCTTATTTGCTCCCACATGGCTGTCATATGACTGTCATTAACACATCAGTATCACAGGGAAGACCAACTGCATGATGTGCACGTCACCTGGTGAGCATCTGTTGGTGGGATGTGACACATACAAGCATCCAGTTACCTAGCTGAGATAGATGTCATGTTGCTTGCAGCATGTGTTTTTGAGCACTTACATAAGCCATCTGTGATCCATCCTGCACTTACTGAAGCTGAAATTTTAGCTAGTGAAGGTACAAACCAGTTGTCATGAACTACCACCCACCTAATGTTGCAAAACAGTCTACATACTTGATAGACTCACTGAATTGCAATACAAATAGGACAAATAAAATTGCAAGTCAGTTATTTTTTACTTGAATTAGCCTTAGTAATAGTAAATATTCCATTTTATTATTGCACTGGTTAACAGGTAAAGGCTGACACTTGTCTCAGTTACTTTGATGTCAAGTAACTCTGTTTCCAAAATAAATATACTCATTAGATGTCAACTTTTCCAGGACCAGTTGTACTAAAAAGCACTTTTACACTGTCAAAAATTGTAATTTTGACTTCGATTCTTATAGAGTATAAGTTAGTGAATAAGGTCACATTTCTTGAGCCATAAATCAGTGGAGACCCAAAAAGACACTCTTTTTTTTCCAATTAAATGTCTCATCTGACTTTACTAACTTCAGAAGAGATATGCTAGGGACCATCAGTTATGATGAATATAGGTGCTCAAAGAAGAAGTATTCATCAAAATAAGTAGAGGTGTACTCAATAGTTGTAAGGTACATTTTCCAGTGATTTAAAGGGAGTAATTCAAGACTTATTAGCATGACATGCAACACCTTCTTAGAGAGAAACCTTCTTTGAC
The DNA here is from genome assembly GCA_038380795.1 of Pyrocephalus nanus. Taxonomy (NCBI): domain Eukaryota; kingdom Metazoa; phylum Chordata; class Aves; order Passeriformes; family Tyrannidae; genus Pyrocephalus; species Pyrocephalus nanus. The sequence goes on along the minus strand of CM076265.1, from coordinate 39,306,912 downwards.
AGATGCAGCCTCTCTCTGATGATATGTGAGGAATTAACAGGGATTACATGAAAGAGAACTGCGGGAAATGAACTTTGGAACAGGTGAATAGTTCTGTACTGCTTTAAACAGACATAGGTACAATTCACTTACAGGTGCAATTGATAATTACCAATTTTCTTGCATCTTTTTTGCCTTTTTTTTTTCATTTTTGGTCAGCTCTGAGTAGCTATTTATATTCTGCAGTTTCCTAAGTTTTATCTCTCTTTGCACTCTCATCTTCATTTTATGTTTTTGTCTTTGATGATTTCAAACATTTCTTTCCATCATGCAGTTGCTTAAGATTTCAAGTTTCATTTGATGGCAGTATGTTGCATCTTCTGTACTTTGATTTCCAGGTACTTCCCTGTGGCAAGAACTTTACAGCATTCTCAGATAGGAACTTATATTTGTGTTAAGCAGGAAACAAACCTTCAGACATCTTCTTTTCTCTTTCAGATCATTTTTCATGATATTATGAGATGACAAATTGTAAGTTCACCTCCTTTACTTAGATATAACCTGATTTGTCCAAATCTGTTTCATCAGTTTTTAATTCATAGGTTTTGGCTCTTGGGTCTGACTTGTCCACAGTGTTGCCTAAATGGCTGTGAGGAAAAAAAGACTCCAAGCCAAATTAGGTAAGAGATAAGATAAGGATACAAAGGTTTTAATGAGCCCCCAGGCTTTCTGGAATACCCCCAGCATGCGCTCCCGAAATACAGATGTTCCCAGTTTTATAATGATTTTCACCCAATCCCATCCAGCTACCACCCAGGTTCTGCCCCCGCCACGCCTCTTGGAAATTGGGTCTGGGGGCACTTTGGGACCCCCTCTTCTTCATCTTCATCTTCCTCAGAGCACGTAATGTCCTTGGAGGCCTTCCAGAATTCTAGGCCTGAAGGTTGTTGGGTCTATGGCTGTATCTTGTTCCGTAGGGTTAGGTTGTTTTTCTACAATTCTACCTTGAAAAAGAGACTAAACAGGCTATGGAATTTAGGGAATTGATATGGGAATGGGTAACAGGGGTTTGAGCTGGTGTGTTAAGGGTAAAGGGATAATATGCTGCTACTCTAAAACCTACATTTACTACATAACTACTTCTAAGATCTAGAAAAATCAAAACATCAAAACTCCAAGGTATCAACAGCACAAAATTTTTCGTCTTTGTTTCGGGAAGATTGTTGTCTGTCACCTGGAGTGAACAATTGGCCACAAAATGCCAGGGGAAGTTTGCCGCTTTGGCACTGTTCCTTTCCAAACATGAAGCAGGCTGGTCTTGTTGAGTGAAGAAACAATTGACAATTTCCTCTCTCTTTGATTTTAGCTTGTAAAGGGCAGCATCTGCTGAAATTACAAACCAGCATACACATTGCTCATTGTTTTCCATAGTAAAGGACAGTTCCTGACTCTGTAGCATGTTAAATATCAAAAAGTCTGCTCCAACTGGTTTCCACTTCACCATAGCAATTATTTTGAATGAGACCGATAAGAGTCTTTCAGAACACTCTCTATATCACACACTTCTTTCCGCTTGTCGAAAGTCACTGGATTGCATCTGATAAAGATTTTCTCCCACAAATGCAGCATTTGGCATTATCAGTCCTTGAACCGGTTCTGGCAGCTCCATAGAAAATATACATCACAGCTCTTTACAACCTTGTTATTTATTTTGTGTAAACACTTCTCCCAGAGCCATCAGTGATAATCCATTGTCCCCACAGCAACACAGCAATCTTCAGCCTGACTGAGAGGTCATGCTTATTACCAGACAGAGGTTTCTTGTAGGAATGCATCCAGTTTATTGCTCTAGAAGATCATCCTTTCAACAATGGTATCAGCAATTAAGTGTCATGGTTTAACTTAATCTGGCAAATAAGTACCCTAAGTACCATAGAGTTGCTCACTCACTTTCACTTCCCCTGCCTACCCCTACCAATGAGATGGGGAGGAAAATCAGGAAAGAAAAGAAACTAGAGTCTGTGGATTGAGATAAGAGGAGTTTAATAACTGAAACAAAATAAAACATAACAATAATTGTAATAAAAATGAGACGGAGAGAGGGAGATAAAACAGAAAACAAGTGATGAACAGTATAACTGCACCTGCTGACTGATGTTCAGCCTGTCCCTGATCCATGATCACCACTCCGCTCCTGGCTAACTCAGTTTATATACTGAGCATGATGGAAAATATGATATGGAACATCCTTTGGTCAGTTCAGTCACCTGTCCTGGTCATGCTCCCTCAAAGCTTTTTGTGCAGCCCCTCACTGGCAGAGCATGAGATACTAAAAAGTTCTTGAGTTAAGATAAGCAGCACTTAGCAACAACCCAAACATTGGTGTGTTGCCAACATTATTCTCCTACTGAACCCGAAACACAACCCTAAAAAGAAAATGAGTCCTATTCCAACTGAAATCAGGACACTAAGTTACAGAAAGTTAAGAGTTTATTAAAATTGGTTTTAGTGGCTAACCAAAAAGTCTAAGCCCACTCTCCTGTCATCATTATCCTTCTCTCCCAGGCATCCATCAGCCCTGGGGCTGAAGATGAGACTAAGTGTTCTCCCCAACAGCAAACTCACTCTGGTTACGGAATGGAATTGAACAAGTAGCCAATGAATATAAGGTAGAATCACAGAATATCCTCAGCTGAAAGGCATGCACAAGGATCATCGAGTCCAACTCCTGGCTTTGCACAGGGCAACCCAAGACCATGTGCTAGTTGTAAAGACTCGCCATTTCACTCTCCTTTGCATAGCAACATCAACTAAAATGTGAGTTTTATTTTATCTGATTTGTCTTTGACAGTGACGTTTGTAAATGCAGAGTCTGTCACCTTTGGTTTGTTTCTTTACATAAGAAAGCCAACTTTAATCAGTACAAACATTGAAGGAAAGTTTTTCCATTCTCACAGGGACTGAATCTTATTTCTCTTGTGCTTTTTACTGACTTTTCTAAGAAAAACTGTTGTTTTTTTCATCCAGTTATGTATGCTTTTACATGCCATTTAGCTCAGGGCACAGTAACTGTGTCCCCCAATATCACAACAACAAAAAAATCAGCTTGTTTCTGGAGTTTATGAAATTAAACACGGTACGTGTCATGGGAGTGTGGAAGGCTTAGAAAAAGTTTTAAAAAGCAAAGTCTTGCCAGTGAGTCTCAAGGTGCAGAAAGGTCTCCATTGCTTTCTAAACTCCTTCTCAGGGAAGAGTTTAGGTATAGCTGAATCCTTTCTTAGCCCCAGAGTGTGTTAGCAGTTTAAATTTAAAGGAATTATAGAGGTATGATTAAACCACTTTGTCCCGCAGGTTGTAATGATGGCAAACCAGAAAGATTTATATAAGTGAATTATTTATTAAGACAAACTAAAAAGCAGGTGAACAGAAGAAAGATCCTAATCAGAATTATTTACTACACAGTGTAAAAGCTAAAAAAATCTACTGGTAGAGTATTATATAACGAAGTAATATAGTGTGCTGTAACAAAACAATCATATTAAAGCAACTGTATCAAAGCTGGCAAAAGAAACAATCATTAAGTAGAGAGTGATACAACTCACCAAACGAGATAGCAGGCAGATCTCTCTCTTTCTCTTAATCCCTGGGGAGTAATCATGAAGAGGCATCCCTCCCTTAAATGTGTCAGAGAAACATACCAGCTGAAGGACTGAAACATTCTTTTCCAACAATCACTGCAATTAAAAGCTGTTTATTTTAAGGTGTTGTACTTGGAAAACTCACCAATGGTGTTTCCCTCTGGAAACATTCACAGAGGCATAACATAAGCCTTAAGAGCTATTTGATTTCTGCATTTACCATCCTTGGAGAATGTAAATATCTTACTTTGAATATGTTAAAGCATACAGTGAGCTCTTTGTGAGATAATAATTTATTATTTAAGCTCTGCTTCCTCTTAATCATCAGTTCAAAAGTTCTTTCAGACTGACCTTTCCAAATGTCAGTGTTTAATGCAAAATTGAAGGGGTATTTTAATGCTTCATTGGCTTTACTCTGCAGAAAAATCCAGACCCGAAGTCCTTTGAAACTCATTGGAAGGTTCCCATGACTTACAGCTTTAGGCCAGGTCAATAATTACTAGAACTGAGGCTAACTCATGATCTTATATATAAGCACAGATCAACTTTTAAGAATGTCCAGAAGTGGTGCTAAGCTGGGAGCTCAGTCTCATCTTGAATAGTTGAATTCTGTAAGGGATGATAATTTACTGTTTGCATTTTTTCACATACAGAGAAGCAATGTATGGATCTGGAGGGAGGGTTGAAGTGAAGGTGCTATTCGGGATCTCAGATTGTGCAACACAGCAAAGCAGAGTGAAAGAAAGAGCTTGCAGGAAAAAGCAGCACTCAGACTTCTGGTGTTATTTCCTTTTCTCCCATACCTTACAAACAACGGGCTTTCTGACTCTTCATGGTTTTGAGCGAGTCTCTCAGTGCAAAGAAAAATGCTGCATTTTCATAGACGAAAGCTAACCTTTTTTCCAGTTATTCCCAGAAAGAAGAATGACCTAGAAGAAAATTACATACAAGGAATTCCAAAGAGAAAATGAGGTGATAGAACCTTTCTGATATTATACTATTTTTGAGACTAAGGACAGTGAAAATAAAGTGCTCAGCACTCAAAATTCTGTTTGCTTTTGTCTTTGAAGAGCTCTGCTGATCCTGTGTGTTGAAGCAGAGATGTGCAATTTGGCAGTGGGTTGCTTTTATATCAGATATATGTTTTTAATCTCTCTCATGAAAACCCATCTGTGCCTTGGACCTACTAAATAGCTCAAGATGATGGCAATTCAAGCAATAAATCCCTTCAGATAATTGATATGTACAGTTTTAGGTACAATAAGTGAACAATTTTTTTCTGCATCCAAAATTACAACCAGATTATTGAGCCACAGAGCTCTGCACAGCTGCAGAGACTGCATGGGTGACTGACTTTCAGATCCAAGCAATGGCAGGCAGCACTGTCCTATTGCTATACCACAGGGCACAGCAGGAAGGGAACATGACACTGGAAATAAAATTCTGGTGAACACTTTGTCAGAAACCTGAAAAATGTTTAGACAGCAATGAGCAAAGATGACAATGAAAGGATGATGGAAGCAAAATAAAGATCACATTCAGTAGTGCAAGTGATCATTAAAACCTCTGCAGGGGTCACTGTACTAATTATTGTTTTGTGCAGATTTTCATATATTTCATCCATTTGATATAGACAAACATATTGTTCCAAGGAGTAATTTTTTGTCTGCTTTGGGAAGTCTTGCCTGCTTCATTAATCTAAACAATCACTGTCTTTCACATTACAGACTTCTTTTAAAAAGTTCAGAATGTTCAAAATAAAGAATAACTTTTACAAATTATTCAAATACCTCAGCAAACCCTCAGACCAACTTGTCCTCATCACAGGATTACAATGTCATATCTCTTTGATCTGACTTGCATTATGGAAATTTTTTTTTGTTGTGTTGTGTTTTGTTTTGGGGGTTTCATTTGGTTTTTCCCCCTCTCAGGTCTATTTCTAGCCCATTTTAAATATCAACTCAACAGAAGGGCTTTTTTTAAAATGGGTTGCGTTAGACATAAAACAACACTTATTCTGTAGTTGTTTATATTTTTCAAAATGCTTTGACATAGAAAAATTATTGTTATTATTTTTCATCTACTAAATTGATCCTAAAATGTTAGCTAAAATAGACCCAGTGCAGAAAATATGGTTATTAAAAGGCTGGAAGGTGTTGTATTGGAGGCAAAGGTGCACTTCAGAGATGTTTTATTTTAGTGTGAAAAGACTGTTCAGCATTATATTGTCTCCACTGTGACGTGTCATGGATTTTTCTTTTGAGATACTAATCTCTTCGGAATTACTAAATAAATACACTACAAAAAAGGTTTTCTAAAATTCTGCTTAGCAATATTAAATATCAAATACATAAAGACAATAAGTTGAAACTTTCAAAATGAAACCTTAAAAATGCTTTTAAAGAAAGCTATTACCTCCAAGAAGGGGTGTTTAGTAAGCAAAGGTGGATCCGTGTCTCACAGCTCTGTGTAATTTAGGGTGCCTGAATTTGTTCACTACCCAGAAGCAAGTTAGTGGTGCCATCACAAAATCGAAGCTGGCTTAACTGGTATGCAAATCTGGCTCAGCTATGCTGCACTATGCTACAGGCATAGGCTAAAATAATGCCAAAGGATTCAAAACAGGTTTTTGTTTATTGCTCTGTTTAACCAAAAACAGCATTGAGAAAGAAAGGGAGATGTAAGACACAATAACAAGTACCTTTCTTATTTTTACCTCAACAAGCTTTGTTTGCAGAACAACAACGGGCTGAAGTGGGACCTGTTTAAGAACAGAGCACACGGCCAAGGTAAATCTGTCTGGCTGTGAAGAAAAGAGATTAGAGAAGAGAGAGGAGAGAAGAGGAGAAGAGACAGAGAGGAGCAGAGATAGTAATGATGTCCAGCTTTAGCATGTTGGTTCCCTTTGACAGAAGCCTGTGGAAAACAGCATGGTAACGGTGAAGGATAACATTGCATCATGCTGTCAGTCCCTGTGGAGTGATTGAGGGAAAGTTCTTCGAGTAGTAACTTTGTGGTTACAAATACCTATTGTAAACTTTGTGGTTACAAATAGCTATTGTCCCTTTTATGTAGGCTGTGAGGTTGAGGCAGAGACAATTTGCAGAGAAGTCCCGAAAGCCTAAGAGATCTGGATCCAACCCCCACTGACTTGTTTTGAAAATACTGTTGTACAATACCAAGCGTTCAATAGGATCCTTGGTACAGGGTGATGAGATGGTGTCACAGTTTAAACAAGTCAGAGATAGGGAGGAACAGCAAGAGAGCTTTGTCTGCTGGGTACAGTATGATAGACCTGCTCTCCAGAGGGTTATAAGGATCTACAGTGTGGCTGCAGTGAATTTCAGGTTGGAATGTCTTTTCCAGGGCAGTCCTTGGGAGCTATCTTATGGAACAATGGAGATGTGAACAGTATGAGGGGACTCTCCATCTTGTCCTTTGAAAATAGACCTAAGCCAGTGCTGGCTGTATTATTTATACAGTTCCGGTAACAGTTTTCTGTTGTTATGTTTTAACTACAAACAGTTCTGTCTGAAAAACAGAATAAAAAACTAAATGGGGGTTTGGTTCTACTTTCCTTTTCATCTTCCCCAACCTCACTGCTCCACTGTCCTTCTCATTTAAGGCTACTATTGAAGTCTGGGACACCTTGATAGAGCCTCAGAAATTTAGAGGACATGTATTTATTGCTTTGGTTTTCTGCATCATCTGTCGCTCACTTGTCTACTAAACAGAGTTCAGAATATAAAACCACATACAATGACATTAAGCAACAGACTAGGAGATAAGTGGAATAGCTTTTCAACAAAGTCTTTCAAGAAAAAAACCCAAACAAACCAGCAGCATGCACAAAGTGTTTAATCTGTTCTTGTGCTCCTGCTCATTTATCATGTTTATGTATTTAGTCCATATCTGTACTATCAAATTAAGGGCTTGTGTTTCAGCCTGCTCTCTCTGAAAGACCATCAACTCAGCTGATAGCATCACTCTCATGTGAGATGAGTAGAGGTCAGGAGAGCATATCCTTTAAAAACTATGTAGAAATATTACCTGCATAACACTCTACACAATTGTAAGATATACAGAGATATACAGAAACAGACTAAGCCTCAAGGAATTAAGTTTGATTCCAATATCAAATATTTCAAAATTTAATAAAGTGTAGGGATCTTGGCCAGGTCCATGACATAGAAAAATCTGACTTACAAGACTGACAGTAACTGACAGTAGCACTACTCTCCAAAGTCAGGAAGTACACAGTTCTTTGGGATATTAACATCTAATTAGTATTATAATATATAAAACTTAGAGAAAACTTGGGAAGAAAACAAAGGAAACCACAAGAAAAATACCCCGTCTTGGTCTCAAAATGGAGAACTAACTCATCTATAACCCAAAACTTTGAGGAATTGAGACATATGTATTTTGCAAAGGTAGAAATACATAAATAAAAAGCATAGATTTAATGTATCAGTTACAAGTAGATAATTACAAAGATAATTAATTGACATTTCTCATATTAACTCTGTAAATAAAACAATAAAGAAGGCTTACCCTACAGGCAATCTGCTTCCCATCACTTTTTGTGAGGTCATGTGTTACCATTCTTGTTGCCTTTTATGAAGACGGCAGTGCAGTTGTATAGCAGAACTTCATATCAGATTCCAGGAGGTCGTCTTATTTTGGGATAAGTACACTGAACATTCTCAGTTCTGCTGATTGCAGGGGTTCATCTTGCCTCCTACAGTTCTGGCACTCATGTTTTGTCTACCATTTTATGTTCCTACTAGTCATGCCACTGAGCTGTGTTATGAGTATTTTAACCACTGAAGTAGATAGGGGACTTTCCATCACTCATGTTCCTTATTGTTTTCTCTGTGTTGTCTGGCTGCTCAGACTCTACACCTCTGAATTATTTTAGCCAGTCTCTAGTGAAAACACTTTTAAATTACTACTTTGTTCTTGGCATGGCACAGTTATATCCTCCATCTTCTGTCTAGCTCATGAAAATTCAGAACCTTATTAAATAAAAACAGTAAAGGGACATGTCTCAGCTCTTTATAAGGGGAGGGATTTCATTCCCATATGCATTGCTGAGTGGGTGCCCCATGGTGATTCTTCAGGTACCTGTGTGACTTCTAACACCAGCTGTTTGAGTCTCCCTTTTTCCAAGTGATTTACCTCTAGTCCTAAGTTATTCCACAGCCACAGATGTCCTCAGTGCCTCCCAGCTCATACAGAGCTTCTCAGACTTCCCAAAAGAACTTCACCTCTCCCAAATCCAATTTCTGGGGCTCTCAAGAACAGTTCAAACTTCTCACTAACACCTCTTTCATCTATTCTCCAAGTCCTTCTCTATTTTGCTCTCTTCTGATGGAATAGCCCCAACCCTTTAAAAAAACTTGCCCTGGGTCACTTTAGCAGCTCTGAAATTCTTCATCAGTCACAACCCCTAGGTCCATTTTTGTGGTTCAGCTCACCTTCCAACTTAGTCTGAAACACATTTACTGTATTGCTTTCTCTCCACCTGTTTCCTTGCCCATACGTAGTTGAGGATTTCTAATTTCACAAACACACTCACACTGTCTCCCAGTGCCAGTGGCAGCTCAGCTGCTCTGGTCCTGGTTTTCCCTGACCAGCAAACCTTCCTATAGACAGCCAAAAGCCCATAACCAGCATTACCAATTAGGACTTTGAGAGCAAAAATAAAGACTTTACCAAAAGGAAATGTCTTTCTGAAGGTCTGTGATGTGTGAAGAAGGTGAAAGACTCACCCTTTGCCACTCTGCTTAAAACACCATGAGTGCTGGCAGCCAGAGTAGTGAACCTTTCAGTTCAACATTCTTGACCAAGGAACATGGAGTGTGTTATGAGAGCACAGAGAGAGATGTATGGCAAAGTGTAACACAGCACAGCGTGGTGCAGTGCCTATTTGAACACTTGGGCCTCACTCTTATAATTACCACTAACTGAGAGTTAATCAGCCACCAGGTCCAATTCCAGCTGTCCCAGTTATCCAGTGAGAAGCCTTAGAGACATCCCAATTAAACACAATGTAAATACCATAAAATATGTGCATAAGCTTGGCTCCTAGTGAGACCTCTTGATTAAAAAGACATCATTATTTCACACCTTTGCTAATTAGCACTGGCAGTACCTCTGATTTTAGAGGAACTTGATTGCTTCCAGCATATTAGCACACTGACAACTGTTGCAGTCCTGTGCTCTGCTCCAAATGTTGATCTTGTGAACAATACTAAAAAATGACCTCACATCACCTCTGATAGTTTTGCTAGGAAACACTTTGATGCTTAAATATTCAACACAACTAGAAGTTCTCATATCAAAGGAAGATAACTACATAAATGCACATAGAAGAAATTTTGATTCTGCAGTTTACATAATTTTAATTTCTTTATTGCCCTGGCTTTGTATGTCCTGCTCCAGGTCTTATTTCAAGTTAATCATAAAGTGGCTATTAATTCACAGTTTAAAGGGGGGGGGGGGGAAAGTATATAATTAAAGTGAGAATTACAATTGAAAATTTAACATTGTCTTTTAAGTAAAATCTGCAAACTATTTCACAATTACAGAAAACTAAAAAAAAAACCAGTAGGATCTATTGTTTGTGATGACCATGCTTAAATTCCACTAAACTGAAAAATAATCAAATAACACAGATTCCATCTTTCTGTAGATGTTTTAATCATAACATGAGCAGAACAACTGAACACTGAGAATCATTCCTGAGCTGCAGGCCCATGATTTAATCACGTTTTTTAATAGACTAAAAATCAAATAATGAAAAAAAAAAGTTTAATTTCAGGTTAAAAAAAGAGTGACATTATCTTATATACAGGGCACTGTGCAATGCCCAGAATTTGGAAGAAGGGTGCAGTAAATTTATTGTATTTCTATCTTATTCACAATTTCTATCTTAAAGCGAAAAATACACACACACATGGTTTTATTTTTCCCCTGTCTTTGGCTACAGGAAAACAAATCTGGGTGAATTGAGTAGCCGTGCTCAATGAAACAATTCAGCATTCTTGCAGAGTAATCCTCCAGTTGCTAACGTCTTCAAAAGGCTGAGTGGCAGCCTTTGTGAAGCACATTTGATGATAACATTTTACCTAGGCTAGCTGCTGGCACTTGAGCAGCACCAATCTCCTGCATTATTCCCCATTCACAGCAGGAAGCTCTGCTGTTACATCAGAGTTTAACCCACTGTGTGTGAAAAACTGATTGATGAAGCACACTATACTGTTCCAGCATGCAATACAAAATGTTCACAATTCACTCTGAACCATTTAATGTATCCAAATATGTGAGAGAGTTCTTTATGAGAACTAATTCTTTTATTCTTGTTGTGAATCGATGTGATTGCCTGGCAACTTTCTGCTTTTACAACTCTGTGCTTTGAAACACACATTTCAAGTTGCACTATTTCTTGTAATTGTATCTTGCCTGAGAATGAACTTTAAAGACTGAAGCTTAATTCCAGGGTGTTCACACCATTTTCTAGTTGTCTTCTGTTGTGTAAGTACCTGAGATCATTTTCCATATAACTAGTGAGCACATTGGAGTGGAAAAGATGAGACTTCCTTAAGTTTTTTAATCATGGGTTTGTTTTTTTGTTAAACCATAATGAGCTCTCAGAGCACAAAGTACAAAGGATAGACCAATGTAGTTTTTACAGAATTTTGTGGCTTTTACTTAATGTTTATGATGAGTCAATTAGGTATACAGTACCAATACTTGGAGATGGAGTGCATTTAGTCAAGCCAAGCAAAATTTGACAATCTTTAGCCTCCAATTATTATCTTAAAAGTCTGGAAGCCATGTAATCTACTGTGCAATCATTTTGTGAACAAAGTGTTATTCATAGGACAAGAATATCTTGGTATTTTTTTTTTTGCTCATTTCCTAGACTTCGGATAATGGTTTTTTTTCTCTGACCTGGGAATAGTAGAACATTTACAATTTTGTGCAAGTACAGAAGGGATCAAAAACCGCATGACTCAGATTCAGATTAAATGTGATGCTGTAAGAAAACTGCAGAAACTAAACAGCTCTCTATCTCCTTCAACTCTGTGTGAAAAGTTAAGAGGATTAGCCTAGAAGTACATGCATTCATTGCAGATGTCCAAAGGGAGATAATGTGACTCCAATTGAGTAGAAAGGAAAGAAAGACACAACCAATGCTAAGAAAACACTGATATAACTGATCCTGGAATTATGCAGAAGACATCAACTGAGCATAAAAAAAGAGACTTAAAAGTGATAGAGGAAGCAGGGAGGATATTACGAAGGCTTGATACAGTGGTTTGTATGGGAATGCACTACTATATGTGATATCAGTTTAGGTTTCAAGTCTGCATTTGTCTGAAAAAGCAGCTTCTGGAGCACTGAGGAATAAGCTTCCTTTAACAGCTGCCCCAGCCTCTCTCTCTGTGTAGGTTTCTGTATCAGCAATCTGCCCAGATGTGTTTTGTGGACCTTTAATCTATCTAGTGGTAAAAAAACCCCAAACAAACAAAAACCCCTAACCCATCATAGCTAATAAAGAACACAGAGCCTTCAAATTTTCTTCCAGGATATGCTGGGTGCTTGGCTGCAGCTTCATTAGCATCAAAGAGCATAGCAAAAGATTTTACACCATCGAAGATTATATTGAGCTAACTGCCCATCTCTTCCAAGTTCTAAAGAACAGAATTGTGTTGGACACATAATGGTAAGGATGAAATGCATAATTATAAGCAGTTGAATGCATTCTGCTGAAGAAAGAAATTGAATTTTATTCAGATTGCCAACACTTACATCAGAGAGTATTTTTATACCAGGCTTAAACCGCAGCCAAGGTGCTAAGCAAATAGGCTTTGGGAGAAATAATCAATATGACCATCACTCAGAGTACTGGTTTTTTTCTTCCAAGACTCTTGGAGGACTTCAACAACATCGATTTTGTATGCTTCACAACACCTTGCAAAAGTCAGCTTTACTGAGAAGCTGTGACTCTGCTGCTCTTTGGGTCATTATCTACACCAGATGCAAAGTATATAAAGAATACAAGGCTCTACATCTACAGAAAAATCTTATTTAGCATATGCCCTGCACAGACAAGAATTACTGCTGCAGTAACATAGCCTTGCTGAATGCTCCAAAAATATCACTGTCATAAATTAACTGTGTACTCTAATTGAAGAGCAGGAGGAAAGCCTAGTTCAGTGGCTTAGTCACAGGCTTTTCATTTTTCCCTTACATTATATATTAACCTCAATACAAATACTTGCACTGCAAACATTTTCAAGTAGTAGAGTAGTCCCAATGGACCAATATGTGTTCATCAGGTTACATATATTCACGTGGTAAGTAACAGGATGGAAATGACCAAGTTGGGCCTGTATTGCGAGGTACTGTACCATCAAGTTCTTCAAGCAGGATTTCCCTTTGCAAACAGCAAAGAGTTTTGATTTATGATTTATTTGCATAGTAATACTAAAAGTATTTACTCCAAGCATGCCATTGGAATGTATAAAACCAAAGCTAGGGTGTATATATTGAAAAAGCTTAATAATGACATGAAATGTTAATATTGGAGACTGTAGAATGTGCAAATACATTAAAAATGCCCATCTGGGTATAGCCACTAGTAAAAAGTCAGAATCTTGGAAATACAGTGGAAGGTAATTAAAATAAAAATACTTGTTTGCCTAGACTGCAGTCATAATTTGGAACAGCAACGTACAACTTCAGCTTGTTATTTCAAAGGCTCTGGAATATGTGCTGAGTTTGCTGATTTTTGTATTTAGAGAAGCTTATGCTCCTTGTACTGAAAATCCATGATGTTCAAGAAACATTGCTTTCTGAGTTTTGACATATTTCTTTACAGATTTGCCTGGTAACCTGGTAACCTTTGTTTTTGTCTCAGCTTTGTGAAATGGTAGTATGGGTGGGAGAAAACTAATTCCCTATTAAATTCAGAACTGATAAATCAAGGATCTCCATGCCCTTACCATCTACCTCTTTAAAATATTGAGTATGATCACTCATGTTTCAGAGCCATCTATATCATTTACAGCTTACCCATCAGCCACTTGATGCAATGACAAGCCAAGATTTTTTAAAGAAATAAATAAAAAAAATAGGATTTCTGTTTAACTGTGAGCTAGTTTGTCAGGGATTTGAATTAGTCTTGGAAGGATTACAGCAAACTCATGGAACAGTTGGAGGGAAGGGGAGGATATTTTAATAAATATTAAACCAAATGTAACAGTCTTTGAGCTACATTGTTACAGACCTTGTCCAGCATGAAGGAAGTAAATTTCCCATTGCTGGTTAAACCATGAGTTTTGTCTTTTTTATCTTGAATCATCTGCCTGGCCTATTTTATAGTTCTGTTGATACAAATCATGCAGTAGTGAAAAGCAGTATGGGCAAGGAGAACAAAAAGTGTTCCAGTTGACAGGGCGAGAGGAGAGGAGAAGGAACGCTGTTAATCAGAATTACAGATGAAGAAGTTGGGTGGCAGAACCACACCGTGTGAGCTGTATCTTGACATATTGGATGCACTTTGGTTTCTGAACATCCTTACCCAGCATTAAGGATACCTAATGTAGGTGGGAGTATGTGGGTCATGTACAAGGAAGAAGAATGGCTCAATTCTGTGTGTGTGTCTGCCAACTCACCCTACTCTACCCTTGGCAGATTAGTCTTGCCAATGTACCCTCACATCACATCCAGCTGTTCCCCTCCCTGTCCCCCTTTAGATCAGTGTAACAGCCCTCTTCCCTTTCATTCCCTTCTCTGAGACCTAAGTAGCAGCTAAAGGTTGATAGGAGAGGTCCATGTCAGGGGCAGCTACCCCTCAACCCAGTCTGCATATGAGAAGGGGAGGGAAAAGAACCTCAGAAGAGAGGGGAGGCAAGGATTCAGCAAGCAGAGGAAAGTAGCAAATCTCTGGCACCCTTTTTTGCGTTGCATTTTCCAGAGAAAAGCATTCCTGTAGGAGCCAAAGAAATATCCCTACCCATGTCTTACAGGACCCTGGACTACAACAGGAAAATGCATGAACAAGAAAAGCCTCAGAGAGCCTGGCTGAGATTGTAAGCTACTTCTTTTCTCATTGGTGATAAAAGGTTTGTCTTGGACCCTTTTTTGACCCCTGTATGGCATGGATTCACTGGGCTGTGTGGCATTCAAAGAGAAACTTTAGAGGGAAACATTTTTAAAAACTCCTTGTTTTTGTAGAAGGCAGACAAGTAGAGATAGTCAAGGGAGAGTTTTCCACTCCTTGGCTGAGGGTAAAGTGGGCAGCCACCTGCTTACCTTTTGAAAACATTGCTATCTTTATTTGTAGTACAATGTGCCATTAATCAAACTGTTCACAAACTGAAAATTTCAAGTTTAAATTTATCTCTTTAAGAACCCAGCCAGTGAAAGGCTTATTGCAGTTGATGTTTTTTCCTATTTATAGGTCCCCAAAAACAGTCTTTAGGGCATCACAAAATTAGAAAAACTCATTTCCACCAGACTATCCTACCCTTATTCAATGGTGATTTATTCTTCTGAAGTCATGGTCATCTTCATTAGCACTTTTTCCTGTTTTCTAACTGTGGTGGCTTTATGTGGCCAGGTTTTGGTAGCGGGAGAGTTACTGGTGTGGCTTCTGTTAGAAACTGCTGGGAACTTCTCCCATGTCCAGTAAAGCCAATGTCAGCTGCTGAACAAGGCTGAACTAATCAAGAATTGTAGTAACATCTCTGTGATAACATATTTAAGAAGGAAAAAAGTTGATGTGCAGATGAAAATTGGAGTCAGGAAGAGCTGAGCATATGTGAACAACTCTGCAGACACCGAAGTCAGTGAAGAAGGAGAAAGAGGTGTGCCAGGTTCCACAGCTGAGGTTCCCTGCAGCCCACGGTGCAGACCATGGTGAAGCAGATGTGCCCCTGCAGCCCATGGAGAACCATAGGAGTACAGAGATCCATCTGCAGCCTGTGGAGGAGACTGACACCAGTCAGTGTCTGAAGGAGGCTGTGAGCCCATGGGAGGCCCATGCTGGAGCAGGTCCCGCCAGGGACCTGCTGATCTGTGGAGAGAGGAGCCCACCCTGTAGCAAGTTTTTCTGGTAGGACCTGGGGCCCTATGGGGGATCCACATTGGAGCAGCCTATGCCTGAAGAGCAGCATGCTGTGGAAAAGTGACTCGTGTTACAGCAGTTTGTGAAGAACTGTTGCCTGTGGGATGGACTAATGCTGGAGAGGTTTTTGAAGGACTGACTTCTGGGGAAGGGATTCCCCAAGGAGCAGGGGAAGGACTCCTTTCTCTGAGCAGCAGCAAAAACAACCTGTGATGGATTGACTATAACCCCCACTCCCCATCTCCCTGTGCTGCTGGAGGGAAGAGGTAGAACTTGGGAAGGAGGGAAGGGTGGGGGAAAGTGTTTTAAGATTTATTTTACTTCTCATTATCCTGCTCTGATTTTGTTAGTAAGTGTAAGACCCCAACCCCGGAGCCACAAGCTCAACCAGGCATTTTACTTTAAAAAATATAAGAGGCTCCAAAAATTTGCTCACTAAATGTTTTGAATAGCCTTTGGGTCTTTCATAACTTGAGGTAGCATAAAGAGAAGACTGTGCACAGATTTTCTCAGGAGATAATTTTATTGATAATTTTAGATAATATGGGAGAAAATAAAAGATCTTGGAAAAAGTTTAAGGAGGTAACGTACAACCAAAAAAGAGCATTCCATCAAGCACTGACTTAACCCACACAACCTAGCAAAATCCAACCCACTCAGTTTTAAGTTTCACAAAGTATTAAGACAGGAATAAAGAAAGAGATAAGGAGAAGGAAAAGGAGTAAAGAAAGAGAGTAAAAAAAAAGGAGTAAAGAAAGTCCCTCCCTGGCAGGACTTCCACCCCACTGGTCACTCTGTGGCTCCAGGCTGGAGTGAGGGGTGGAGTACCCAGTCAGAGGCTGGGTTAGGGGCTCCAGGGGGGGTGATGTGAGTTTGCTCCCAGGTTGCCTTTTGACTGACAGCTGCTCCAGAGCTTCCCCATGAGGCTGCAGGGCTGCCATGTGGGATAAGGCCTGATCTCACCTCTATGAGATTCAACCTGAACCTCCCCCTGTGCACACACACACACACTTGAGCTTGTTCTGACCCAATAATATAATATCCAATGTCTCACAGTAATACATTTTATTAATATCTCCACTTTGAGTCTAGTTTGCCTTTGATGGTAAACACTGAGTGATCTCTCCCAGTCCTTACCTCAACTCATGAACCCTATGTTATATTTTTCTCTCCTCTGTCCAGTTGCAGAGGGGAGTAAGAGAGTGGCTTTGGTGGGTACCTGGTGTTCAGGCAGAGTCAGTCCACTACATTAACCTATTCTGTTGAGGTTACCCTTGGCTTTTAAAATGGGGAGCATTGTGCTTCCACAACTATTTCCTTTTTTCTTTCCTAACACCTATATTACACTACGATATGACATTTCATGAAATCACAAACCTCTGATGATACTGTGGAATAGTTAAAACACTTTGTCCTTAGTTAAATAAATGCAAAGTTTAGTGTGTTTCAAGATAATAATTTATTGATGGAAAACAAACATTTTAACTGCTTGGTGCCAATCCAGTGATTAACTTCAGTGACTCAGAGGCAGTGGTGTGCAACTGACAATACCTTTATTCCAGCATGGCCTTACACTCTTCATTTCTCCAAGGAAGCCACAGAGTGGGTAAAGCAGTGGCTCTGCTGTAATTTTCACTCTGTTTTTCCATGCCCCACTTCCACCTGGCCTTTAGACATCCTAGCGAGAGGATCCTACAGATCCACGAGGGTGGGTCCCTTTTCTGAAAACCTCCTCAAATTCATGAAGACAGTGAAAGGGCTTGGATTTATCCCTTAGCAATCAATAGACTTTGTCTTCACCCTACTGTTTAGAGTGAAAACTGCCACTACTGTGGCATCTTATTCTGGAAATTCAAGTCTATTCCACAAAGAGAATTGTATCTAACCTGTAAAGAAATGGGGAAGTGTTCTACTAGTCCTACAGTAAATTATGAGTATCACTGCTGTATAGAACTGCACGAAAAAGTAATTAACACTGTACTCATAACTGATTTCACAATTCATCAAATGAACCAAAAAGCTCAAAAGGTTCATTCCAAACCTCATTTTGCTTTTTTGAGGAAAACCAAACAGAATTATTTCATTTCATTGACACTTTAGTACAAAAGTGACTTAGGATGTATGCATGGGGAAAAATAAGCAAATGAAATTATGCCTACCATTTACAAAACCATTGAAGGAAATATTATCTTTTGCAGTTAACAATCATCTGAGGCTGAGCAAGTTTAGCCAGAGAGGAGGAACTTTGAGTTGGTCACAGGCTGAGGAGATCCAAAGGCAACTCTTACTGCCTAAACGAAAACCCTAACCTTTAAGGAGGTGGGCAGAAAAAAATGGCAGCCAGTCAGTCTCAGCTCCTACATATTTTCTGATTGGTACAAAATACAGACTCCAGTATAGATCAAAAATCTGGAAGAACAGCCACTCAACAAGGAGACAAAACACCCAAGTACTCTAGTGAGTATTTAATTGAATTAACTAAATAAAACAGCTCAAACAAGAGACAGCAAGAAACTATCTATTTGATCACTACCTATTTGATAACACCAGAATACTTGTGGCTCAGCTGTTGTTCCCTGGAGAGGAAGTGCAGGTAAGGTTTAGATCTTGCACTGAATCCCAAATTGCATTTTCTGCTGGACAAAATGAAGACAAGAACTTCACCCTTTTTGTAATTCTAGCACAGAAAATATATTCCAACTTACATAGTAAATGCAACTTTGGATCACAGTGTTAGGGCAACTAAACATCAAAGATTGAATTTTGCCATGAGCTTAGTTTTCACTGAAAGAAAAAAGGCTCACCTTAATGATAACACTGATAAAATTGCATGAGGGTTAAAATACCATTAAACAAAGGACTTGTGTAATAATAGTGACTAATTTCCTGTGCTAGAAAGGTGTGGGAGTTTTTCATTGTTATTAACTGTAGCTTTTTGAGGTCATTTTAAGAACCTGTCTTCCTTGAAAAATGTTTTACTATTTTCATGCAGTTATCTAAAACATATATCAAATTCAGCAATAATAATTTGAAGGTGCAACTACTATTAAGGCATACTGTGGCTAGATTTTGATCTCCTATATCATTTGGCATGGAAATAGAAAATGCAATTTAATGAAAATAAATGTGTAATATTAAGTCTGAGGTCAATAAAGCTAATAGACAGTATCTACTTAATATCATAACTATGGAGAACATTGACCAATAAATGGATTAAGAGCTATGCTATAAATAATCTTAATGCCACCATGTCGACTCATCAATCATGGAAAAGTAATTCATAAGGGTGCTAGGAAACCAGAGTGTCTGTAGCTTCTTTTTTTGCAAACACCAATGATCTTCTGGATCAGGGAAATGTAGTAAAACAAAGCCAGTTATTAATTTAGCAAAACTTGGAGACAAAAGATTAGTGCAGACTGTAAAGCAGGTCAAGAACTAACGGGGAAATAATGAGAGACACTTGTGGTTTAACCCCAACTGGAAGCTCAGCCTCACACAGCCACTCACTCACTCCTAGGGTGATGGGAGAGAGAATCAGAGGAGTAAAAGTGAGAAAAGTCATGGGTTGAGAGAAAGACAATTTAATAGGAAAACCAAAACCCACACATGCAAGCAAGGAAAAACAAGGAATTAATTCCCCACTTCCCATAGGCACGCAGGTGTTCAGCCATCCCCAGGAAAGCAGGGCTCCAGCACTTCTAATGGTGACGTGGGAAGACAAAGGCAATCACACCAAACATCCCCACCTTCCTCCCTCTTCTCCTGGCTTTATATGCTGAACATGATGCCATAATGTGTGGGATACCCCTCTGGTGAGCTGGGGTCAGCTGTCTCTGCTGAGCCTCCTCCCAGATTCTAGTGCACCCCCAGCTGCCTTCCTTGTGAGGTGGTACAAGAAGCAGAAAAGGCCTTGACTCTGTGTGAGTGCTGCTCAGCAATAACAAAAACATCTCTCGTTGGAGCTATTTTGTTTTCTGTGAAATAGTTTCATGCTAAATGGAAGAACAGGAACTCTCATCCTCTCTTACCAGGCAGATGGATCCTGGCTAGTTTACAAGGTCATGTCCACTCTTTCTACAGCCTACTGAATAATGAGTTTATGTAATATTTGATGACAATTTAGCAACTTGGCTGAGGATTACCTGCTACATAATTGTCAGAGATTGCAGCATTTCTTTTAGTGGTGACTGTCAGGAGATTAGGCCTATAATTCATAGAGAGGAAATCCTTGAATCTTCCTTCACATCATACATTCATGCTATCAACACCAAGTTCTGGAGAAAACAAAGCTGTCAACCATACCCAGTTTCTGGGGAAGCACTGAGCTCCAGCTGAAGTGGATGTTTAAATTTAGCACAGAGACATCCAATGACATCTGTGTTCATCTTTGCAGCACTTTGTATTGGGCAGGCTGGACAGCGTCACTCTCAATTTGGTAGCTGCTATGAATTCTATTCTTTAGTGAATGTAGGCCACAGAGCAAACAGATTACCAAACTTGCAAGGGCATGTTTTATCCCAAAGGGCCATGATACCAAAGGATGTACAAAGCACGTATGTCTTTGCTCCTCCTCCATTTAGTCTGGAAATAGTTTCCAGAGTACTACTTACAGCAGTACTGCTCAACACACAAGACAGTGAGCAGAATAATTATGAGTCTTTCAGTATAACCCTTTGAAGGCTCTTTTCTGCCTTGCTAAATTGGATTCTTTATCCCATTTACTCTTTTTCAACCAGCAAATCTAATAATGCTATCTGCACCTGTCTTTCTTTTTCCCTCCTGCTCTTCCCTCATCTCTGCTCAAAAAAAAAAACAAAAAGGTTCTGGTTTGAACTGCCAGACAGCTAGCCAAGACATCTGCAAAACAAGTTAGCCCTGATATTTTTCTACCTGACCTTTAGTTCTTACATCCCATTTCACTCCTGTTTTCCATCAGTACCAATCTTTCTTTTATATAAAAATAGAAGACTCATTTCAGAAAAGATGTGGGTGAACAAGTCCCTGAAATCATGTGGTGTCTTACTGTTCATGTCTACACTCATATCTCAAGCCTGTTTAGTCTGAACACAGTGGTTTAGACTCTTGCAATTGAGTCTAGTTGGAGGCCTGTCACTAGCAGTGTCCCCCAAGTTTCAATACTTAAATAAGTATTGTTTAAGTTATTCATCAGTGACTCAGATGGTGAGGGGGGCAGATGCCTCCTCAGCAAGTTTGCTGACAACACAAACATGGAGGATTGGCAAATAACCCAGAGGGCTGTGCAGCCCTTCAGAAGGATCTTGACAGTTTGCAGATGGGCAGAGAGGAATGTTCTAAAATTCAACAAAGGTAAAAGCAGGGTCCTGCACGTGGGGAATAATAACCCCCTGCGCAGGATAGGAACTGAGCTGCTGTAAGAGTAGCTCTGCAGAGAAGGAGTTTCATGAGCCAGCAGTGTGCCTATGTGGCCAAGAAGGCCAATGGTATCCTGGGGTGCAGTACAAAGAGCATTGTCAGCGTATTAAGGGAGGTGATCCTGCCCCTCTACTCAGCCCTTGTAAGGCCTTGGAATGCTGTGTCCACTTCTGGGCTCCCCAGTAAAAGAAAGTCATGGAGCTCCTGAAGCAGGTCCAGCAGAGATGAACATGGATCTTCTGAAGTGGGTCCAGCAAAGATGATTAAGGGACTGGACCATCTCTTTAATGAGGACAGGCTGATGGAGTGGTGCCTGTTCAGCCTCAAGAAGAAACGAATGAGAGTGTACTTCACCCATGTCTATAAGTACCTGAAGAGAGGGTGTCAAGTGGAAGGAACCAGGTTCTTCTCGGTGGTGCCAAGCAATAGGACAGGAGGCAATGGGCAGAAACTGATGCACAGAAAGTTCTACCAGAACATAGGAAGAACTTCTTTACTGTGCAAGTGACCACACACTGGAACATATTACCCAGAGAGGTTGTGGAGTCTCCATCCCTGGAGATATTCAAGAACCTCCTGGACGCAATCTTGTGCCATGTGCTCTAGGATGACTCTACTTGAGCGGGGAGGTTGGACCAGGTGGCCCACAGTGGTCCTATACAACAGTAGTCATTCTGTGATTCTGTGAATTGGTTTCAATCTTTTGACATCCCTGAAGATAGCTCCATACCTCACTCATTTACAGTATAGCATTGTGTTTTCTGTCCTACTTGAGCATACCATGTGCCAATTGCATTTGTCTGGTCTGATCTGCAACTATAGGCTGCAGAGGAATGATTTTAGCACATCTCCACATTCCAAGGAGTCAATCCCAGCTGCAGCCTTCTCCTGTCACAGGAGTGACGCATACACTCCTGTTTAAGAAAGAATGTATCTGAGGTCTATGATTTAGAAGGCCTGGGAATTACAGCTTTTATTCTTGTCTTTGTCCTGGAAAGCACTATGCATAGAATCTAATTGCAGCCTAAGTAACAGAATAAAAAAGAAATCATTATTAATGACACAGGCTGCCCAGCATCAATTTTGAAAAATGCCCAGGTGGAAACACAGCAGCCTCACCTAACCCTGTTTCTGCTTTCAAAGAGGCCTTTAAATTGCCAATTTGTCTTATGCAGAAAAAAATTAACATTGCTTTCCAGACAGCTACCCAGAAGTGGCTGTAGGCACTGTGGCTGGATATGCTATTGCTCTGCATCCCAAATAACTACTGTGTCTGGGAGGCAGGAGGGGAGAACAGGACAAACAATGTGAGTCAGAAAGACACTTGAAAAGATACAATTTAAACCTACTTAATTTTTCTCCCCTTGGATTTGGGGTCATTTCTGGGTAGTTTGTCCAAGAAAAAAAATATTTTCTTGCTTCAGGAGGTATTTTTCCTGGGGAAATAGGTGTATTTTGGAGGGAAAAAGATGTCTTTCCTTGTTTCCTCAGTCTTGAGCCATTTTAATTTTGAGTGTATTGCAGATCATGTAGCATTTTTGCAAACAACTTCAGTAGAAAAGTTTGGAAGGGGCTTATCTGACTTCTCTGGAACAGTCAAATATATACTGAAAAAAAAGTATGCTTATGATAATAAGGATCATTCAAGTTGCTCAGCAAAATGCTGTGTGCATTGACCCAGTCCCACTGACCCAGCCCCATGCCTTTCCCATTACTAAAGGGCAATGTGCTTTGCCTTTTAATGCTTCTCATTCATCACTAGCTGCTCTGCAAAAATAACATAACAAAATAGAGAAAGCAAATCAAGCTGGACATCAAGAACTTTTTACTTAGAGTTTTATTAATTTATTTTAATAAGCATGAGATTTTATCTTATTAATGAATATGAGTTTACTTTATTTAACTGTCTTTAATAAAGATAGATTTACGTCCATTAGTTTTTGAATTGGCTACACTACAAACTCCAAAGGAAATCTCAGCTCATATTCTCCATGCTAGTTAAACTCATGTGCTAGCAGCTTGAGTACTAGCTTAAAATGCAATTTTTGTAGTATCTTTTTTTGTATATTGTGTGTTCACACAGGTTATTAATGAAGGCTACTGTTAATAGCTTCTATATTTCTTTACTGTCTTCAGTATATCAGTAATATTTGCCAAAATGTGACAAGTCGAAACTCAATTGTAAAGGCAGATCTGTTCAAATATGTGTTTGGACAATGTATTCAAGAACATGGGATGTTACATGAAGTATAGCATCTGGCAATCAGTCAGGACAACAAAACGTTTTTTATATTCAGATTAATTATGAGAAAGTGATTTGGTATTATGTGCAATGTTACACTGAGATAGGAAGTATACCACAGGAAAATAAAGATTACTCCTGTAACTGTTTTTGTAGTCATTTTGGATTAATATCTGTCCTCTGTAATGTGCTGTGTGACTGTGCATGTGAGCATGGTGATATTTATAGGACCATTATACAGTCCTTTTTGTTCAGTGGATTATTCATCTTGCTATATTTGTGCCTGTTTCAGTAAAGCACATATAGTAGCTCAAAATTACCTGTGTTAAAAATATTCTTTTAGAAGGCTCTTGCAATCAGTTTCACAATGGAGAAGTTCAAAAGATGGAAACATTACCACCTTTACAATGAGAACAACACCAAAGAGGGAGGAGCTCTATTCAAACTGACTTTTTTTTTAAAGAAAACCAGTGAGCAGTGTCTGAAGAATTTCAGTATTTTCAGGATTAGATATATTTTAAATACATGCCAACATTGTGAGAAAGTCCAAACATCTGATTAGCAAAGGGAGTTGCAAATATTCAGGGTCTATATGGAATTGATGCAGCAGACCTCCATAATCTTCACATACTTTGAAGACTAATAGGTGTCAGCTTGCTTCAGGGATTATTCTCTGTGGAATAGTTTCTGTCCCTTTTATAAACCAACTCTTCACTTCTGAAACGAAGCATCAGCAAAGTGGCAGCAGCTACATGACAAAATTACCCTTACGATGTTTGTGTTTCCTGCATATTTCTCTTGCTCTTTCAGGATATTCTTACCATCTTTCCCAGTTTTTCTCTTCTCATTCTATTAGCATCCATGAGAATGGGAATAAGGTTCTTTTAAATCCATGAAGCTCCTGTGAAGCTAAGACTGGAAGGATTCCTCATCTTGTGATCAACTAAAGGGAGAGACATAAATATGTAAAGTCATAAACCAGTAAACAATGAAACCTGAGTAGGTTAATTTGAAGTCAGCAGTTTCAGGAAGGTGGCAAAGGGAAGAAAAATTATATATTTGACAGAGCATTCAAGATGCACTTTTGAGCTCTGTAGAAAAACAAGAACATTATGTTCTTTGGAGCAAGGCTGAACCCAATGTCTCAAACCAAACAGCTGGTTCTTCTAGCAATGAATTCTTAAATACATGGTAATATTTTTATCTCCACTTCAGTCTTAAAGCAGAGTTTAGAAATCTTGAGAATTCCTCTCTCCCAAAGAGAGGAATATTCTTATATTCTCATCCAGTTTAATGAATTTTAGGCAACTGCAGATGAAAGAGGGGTATTTATAAGTCATGGGAGTGTCAGAACATCCTCAGTGCTTTATGTCTTCTCAGCACTATAAATTATCTTATAAATAAAGTGTAAGTGGCTAACTTGCAATAAACAGTAAAAATAAAAAGAATGTTATCCTGGATATAACTCCAGAGAAGCCACCCGCTGCAGTTGATCTGCAGTATCAGTGTACAATTTTCTAAGCTAAGCCCACCTGCAATTTACCTCATGCAAGTGGCACATTTCCCATCAGATCTAGCATATACATCCTTTTTGTTTTCATTTGTGTTTTATCTCCCTCAGGAGTCCTATTACAATCAAAGAGGAAAAGATATAGCATGGAACATTATTATTATTATTAACAATGAAATATGGAAGTAAAAAAATTATGTTTATGCCAGTTTAGTGAACCAAAGAAGGCTAATTCCTGAAGGTGTGGGGACTGAAATTACAGTACTGTGCTTTTATTTCCAGTCCCTTCAGCATTAAACTTACATGGTTTCAGAGAAGAGCATACCAAGGGCTAAACAAAACTGATGTTTATGAAAGAAAGAGCAATATGTTCTTACTTTTATGTTCTTAGTTTTTTCTTTAAAGATCAGCTTTGATGTGAACACAATTGGGCTAACTCCAGATGATGCCATAATTTTGTATAGTACTTATAGGAGGCATATCAGTTCCATCACTCAGCAAAATTTAGCATGGGATAGACATATTCAAAGAGTCATATTTTATAATAAGTAATATGCAGTTTTTCAACTCTCAGCATCCTGGGATGATAACCTTCTTGGCACTGAAACGTGTGTCTCCTTGGAGACTCAGCAGTCAGAGACAGACAGGGAGCCTGATGGTTCCCTTGTGTTCCCCAGCATCACCAAAATCAGGTTTGTGGAGCACTTGGATTCCACCCAGCCACTATATTCTGATAGAAAAAAATTCAGATGGAAATATTTTAATGAGCACCACTAGATATACAAAAATTTTGATGTAAGAATCCTTTAATCCTAGTTTTCTTTTCAAGCTTGGGACTAAGGTGTTTGCAGCAGTGAAATTGTATAGCTTTGTCAGCATTTGCTGAAAGCAAAGATTTTGCCTACAATTACTGGTTCTTTAATTTGCTTAGCCTGACTATGTTAGGGACATTATGCAAAAATCCAGTCCTACTGCTGACATTAATCTGTTCCTGACACTTTGATCATTCTGTGACTGAAAAGCAGCAAGTTATTTGTTCAGGTCTGAGAGAAGGAATTAACAAAACTGATGTGATTCATGCAGGGCTTGATCCTGGAAGAGGCTAAACACTGGGTTGCTAATGATCTCCGATGGAGCCAGGAGATTTACAGGTTCATCATTCCACTGAGTTTTTCCTATTATAAGCATTAAAATATACCCCCTTTAAACTCTGGCCATGGTACTATAGTAAAAAGGAAGACAGTAAAATTTTTAAATTGGGTTGTTGTGTTCTACACAAAATAATAGGATTCTGCCTTTAAAAAGCTGTCAAGTTATTATCGCCTGCTAACATATGTCCTGAGCTTTCTCTTCTAGCCTGACAATATTTTAACAAGATGATAAGAGAAGAGGAGAGGGGGGGAAAGAAAGAAAAGAAAAAAGAAGAAAAGAAAAAAGGAAAAAAAAGGAAGAAAAGGGGAAGGGAGGGACAGATTCTGCTTTTCACTGTAGCGTATTGCTCTGTACAGTGAAGGATGTGTTAAGCTGCAACTACTACCTCTGGTAATGTGGGGTCTGTCCCACGACAGAAGCTTAAGATATCTAGTTATAAGCATCTCTGAGAGAAGAGAATAAAATACAAACAGCTTTTTTTTTTTCCCCTTTATAAAATATGCTTTGATTTAAGTCTCAGAGGAATACATCATGTGCTTTGGGGACATTTATTCATGTTACAGAATGAGGCTCACATGGCTTATCAAAATGTTTAAGTCTCTACATTAGAGAAGGAAATAAAATTTTCTCTTTAAGAAATTTTAGTTTCATAAACTTGAGTAACTCGTGCTGAGTGGGGCACTGAGCAATAAAAGCATAGGAAGAGGAAGAAAAGATTTTGCTGGTCTTTGCAGAATATCTCTTTCTTAAGTGTCCAGTGCACATCTATAAGCATGGATAGGGAAGGAATCCACTGCAATTGGGCACTGTTGAAAGAGTAGGCTCTCCACTGAAATATCATGAAGACTTCAGTGTCCTCTGAGTAAGGCAGCCAGGGTCCAAGCAGATCGCTCAGCCATAATGAATGGCAAGTGTCAGAGGTTTGTAGCTTGGGTAAATTATTTCATTAGAAACGTCTTGCCTTTGTATTCCTTTCCACATCAGACCATGGTGTTTATGGCACATTGAGTTTAAACAGGTCCTGTCTTTGCAGTCTTTATACTCCTCGTTCTTGTTGCTACTTCTCTTACTACTTAGCTGATTTCCTGCTGAGAAAAGTAGGTCCCTAACAGCCTGTTAGGGACAGTGACACCAATTCTTAGTACAGTGTGAAAAAGTTCAGTGCTCCACAAAGCCAGAACCTTCTGTTTCATCAGTCAGCCTTCCAAACCCTCACCTCCAAGATGTTCTCTTTTCTGTTTTTCATAAAACTCAAAAGATTACTTGAACTTCTCTCTTCTTTTCTTGTCTTCTGTACCTTCCACACCTTTATTATTTATGCTGTCACACATAATGTTTTTTATTCCTATGTGTATTTTCAGTAGACCAAGACTTGCCTGACTGGTCATTCCATCTGACATCACTGTTACATTTCCATACTTTTGCACTTGGAAAACAGGAAATTTGTTGTCCCTTCTTCCTTCATGAGTATTTTTGTATTTATTTTTATTCAGATTATGGGCAGCATGTCTTTCTATTTAAGCAATCTTAAGAAGTTCTTTTTTCCTGTTTATTCTCTATAGCAAAGATATTTGTTGGAGAAGTTCCCCTTTTTTTCTCAGCAGGTGACTCAATAGGTGTCTGATATTGAGACGACACCATTAGTTGGATTAAGCATCTCTTAGTTACAAATCACTAGTCCACTGCCTGCATTTGCAACCTCATCAGTTCCCTTGTCACTGTAGCACTGAATTCCAAACCTACTTGCCAGAAAAGAAGTTCTTTAGTTCTGCACTATGCTGAACTTGGCATTTCCAGGTCACATATCTTATTCTCCAGAATGCACTTTGTGCACCATAAATCTTCCCAGCTTTTCAACAAAATGGTGTAACACTGCAAAGACAAGTTACAATAAGGGTTTCTTTATCAATAACATTAGGCACACAGCTTCCTAGCACCAATTCCCTACCAGCAAGGTCTCTGAGTAATGTAAATACTAATGATGAACATTTATGAGAAATTGTATTTGTATGTATCCAGACCCTGATTGATCGAGACCTGCAGAGCAGTATCAAACAGACATTATTCATAACAATTCTTTAAAGCACTGCTTCAAAACATTTGAATTAGTCGACCTGGTCAATCTTTATACTGTATTGCAGAACACTGTGAAACTAAACAGCTCTAAATGTTGTTTAGTGCTGTTGGTGAAGCCACCAGGACAAACTCTGCTCAGAACAAAGCCTTCACATCTATTGCTGCTTTGCATGATTCCTGCAGGCCACTGACCAGAGACACTTTACAGAAGCAGGTTTAAAGAGCTACAGTCCTTGTGTCCTGAGGAAATTAATAGAAATGATCTCTTGACTGAAGTCTGGAAAACTCTGCTTTACCTGAAAAGATTTTATTGGACACTTCTGTTAAAAACCATAATTTTCATATTGAAATAATTTGGTACATAATCTGGAATAATATTAGACTGTAAAAAATGATGAATGTGAGCTAAACCATGAAAGTCTTACTATAGTATTCCTGTACATTACAGCTCCGACATGACTTTACTATCTTACTGCCCTTGCTTAGAGAAGGAGGACAATAACCAGAACAACTGATATTAGCAATGACCCTGTTGTGAAGTGAGGATCATCCTGGATATAGAAATCACATACTACCAATTGCAATTGAGTATTCATCTATATTTCAAGATTTAGAAGTTTAATTAAAAACCTTGGCCAGACCACGGTTCTATTGCCAAGCTTCACTAAATGGGTTTAAGAACAACATCCTTGGAAAAACCTGTATAACTGAACAGAGACAAGGTAAGTGCTACCATTAGTGATAACCCAGCAGAGAATCAAAATGACTTCTAAGCGTAACAAGAAGCCCTGGTGTTAATTCTTCAAGATTCTTCAGCTTTTTTGAACACAGTAAGAGAACGTGTTGCACTTGCCTTCCATCTAGCATCACAAATCTTTCAGCAAGACCTGCAACTTGCAGGTTTTTAATCTCCATGCTTCAACTCTGGAAATGTACTTCTATTTTATACCTAATTTATTCACCCATTACTTCTTCAGACTAAAATCGATTGTACCACTTTAAAGCTATTTGTTATAGAAGGTGCTTTAGTGCCAGGGTGCTGAAGAAAACAGTAAGACCCTTAGTTTAGTGACAAAAACACAGAACAACACTATTAAATGACTAACATGTAAGTTCATGCACTAGCTGGTCTTTCCAGGTCACAGGATTTCTTTATGATAGATGCAGGAATTTAGCTGTCTGCATATTTGTCTATAATACAAAAAGCTACAAAAATGTCACATAACAAAAGACAGCACACTGAGAAACATAGTCTGAATGTCATGAATGGAATTGTACTACAGAACTTCCTATCTCTCCAAACAGTTTCTTTTAAATTTCTAGAATTTTGTAATTTCTCCTGTCAAACCAAAATAAAATGAGTAACAAAAGCATTTTCAGGAATGAAAGATGGCCAATGGGAAGCTGGGCAAGACCGGAGACAGTTTTTTAAAAACTGATGGAGGAGGCCTCCAAAAAGGAATGAAAGCAGTATGTGATGTTTTCCCTAGAAGGCCTGGCTGATGGCCAGCAGACAAAGGCAATGCTTTTGCTGTTGAGGCAGCCTTAAAATGTGTCCTGACAGATTGGCAAACTCATCTGCAGCACCAATCTGGAACAGAAGAAAGGGCCAAGCATAAGAACTGTCTCTTTGGGAACAAAAGTTACCAGGAGCACTGCAAAGCTGTGCTGGAGGATTTCAAAGGCACCCAAATCAGCTTCAAGGTCTTGAATCTTTTCTTTGAAATGCCTTTTGGTCTGGTTGCAGACTATGTAAAATATCTGCTGAGATTTGGAAAGACTCAAGATTACTTTCCACAAGTGGAGGGTTTCTTCTCTCAGGAAGACACTGCTATCTCAGGGGCTGGTCCATTCTGTGGGGTAGACTTCCCCCTGAAGTGGAAACTTAAAACATCACTGACTTCTGCACCTGCTCTAAGGTTAAGGCAGATTTCCATCTATTTTCATACACTTGTAAAAATCTATCCCGACAGAAATCCTATCAAACAGGGCACCTTATTGAGAACATTGCACTCCCTACAGGGAGGAGCAGGGGACAAACATATGACAGATGGCAGGCACAATGCTTAATGCACTGGTGAATGGTACTCAAATACTGTGGTGATAAAAGTTGTAGAAGAGCCAATATAGAGGAAAATGGGTAGAATACAGTGTGCTGGGGTTATACAATAAGGCACTGACGATGGGAAAGATGACTGCGGTATGAGTTCAGTGTATAGGAAAGTACACGCAAAGAATTCAGTTATCTCCACTACAAAATCACACATCATTGTTAAAGAGGTTTCAGTGATCTCAATCTTAATATGTTATGTATTTAACAGCTTTTACCTGAGAATATGGTATATTAGTTTAAAAGCTTTCAAGTAGGACTTTGTCCCTCAGAGAAACCTCTTTTCCTCCATTCAGTACCTTATGTCTGTGATGTTGTCCATCTGGCAGGTACATGTTATTAAAGAGTAGCTGGTAACCTGGTAAGTCTGGTGAATATACAGCATGAGGTAAGTGCATGCTCAGCTGCTAAGTACTCTGATACAGACAATTTACTTAGATAAATATATTTAAAACGTTTGGGGACTGCATGCATTTTAAAAACTTGAAGGGAAAAAGGGAAAGGGACAAAGAGAAATAGTTTTATGCTACTCTATATTTAATCTTATTTTCTATTCTGCAATGAAACATGTCCTCTCCCTCCTGCCGAAATTGGAGAAGGAGGCAAGGTTAGAATATGAAGGAGAAAACATCAAGACTTTTGGTAGTATAGTGTTGGGTAAATGAAGCCTTGATATTAGCTCCTTAAGCTTTTTCTCAAATGCCAAATACCTTCCCCCGCTACTGAGTATTGCTGGGGTTTGTAATAAATCTTTCAACATTCTAAACCCACATCGTACAGAGATAGTCAACACATATAGATCATGTTTATGGCAATCCTTGGACATTGATCTCCCCCTCCTGCATAAATCATGACCCCTTTCCAAATTCAGTGACTCCAGTTGCACCTTCTATAGTCAAAGGTCAAAGTCCAAAAAGCAGATGTTGCATTTAAGGCTATGGAAAGCTGCTGGTTATTAATAAAACTTTGCATTGACTTACTTGTGTACAATGCTTTAATCCTGGCCCCTCAGTTCCGTGTGCTGATTGATGATCTGTACAGTTTTCAGTTCAGACGTCAGTATTTGTCTGTGATGAAATCACTCCAGCCTTGTACCATTCAACTCTTATGTAAACTCCCCATCTATCAACCTTTCACTTGATGTACATGTCCAAGACCAGCTGTGCACCCCAGCACCTGAATCCAAAGCCCATGCTGCAGTACAGACCCTGCATCCACACTGCACATAAGGCAGTGGGAGCCACAGAACCCCCTTCTTTCTTTGTGTTAGCTTAGGAACATAGGAATGGAAGAAGAAGAGAGGGTAAATTTTGGAGATTTTTTTGAAAACTATGTATTTCACAGTAAAATGTCATGTTTGAAGTTCTGAGGAGATGGCAGAAGAAATGCATTTCTGGTGGACTTGATTCCAAGTTCACTAAAGGCAACTGCAAGACCTTATTGAGTTTAGCAGACTCAGATTGGGCCATAGGTATTATTCAGTCATTATCTTGTG
Organism: Pyrocephalus nanus; assembly: GCA_038380795.1. Lineage (NCBI taxonomy): Eukaryota > Metazoa > Chordata > Aves > Passeriformes > Tyrannidae > Pyrocephalus > Pyrocephalus nanus. The sequence continues at coordinate 39,275,174 of CM076265.1, read as the reverse complement.
TCCTTACTGTGCGTTTAAGTGATATTGCTGTGACTTCCACTACATATTGCTTTGAACTTCATACCCTCCTGTTATAAAAAACAACTGTTCCTTTTGTACAAGATTACATTTGGAAAAAAAACTTGAAATTAATTTCAGTTCTTCCTGTCCATTTTTCCTGACTGATCTAGCTTTACTGCAAAAAAAATTAAAAGTTTCTGATCCTTTTGCTAAGGATCAGGATTTCTAATGAAAACTGACAAATAACTGTATCATAAAAAACTAGATAAATAAAAACAAAAGTCTAATAAGAGAAATACTAAAACAAAACCAATTGGACAGCCCATAGCAAAAATAGTTTGGTTATTGGTTCCTCCAATCTCATTCATATTTATGTTGCTCTAAAACCAGCAATGCAAGTAAACTAATATAATAACAATACTCAGTGGACCAGTAAAATTAATATATTCATGTGTGATTATATTGCACACAAAACTTTATGGGAAATTAGTCAAAATGTTGTCCTATGCCATTATGTACACACAGGCTGTCTTACTCTCTTGTTTTAAATGGCAACCTGAAAAGACTCGACTCTTTTTTAAAAAAAAGAATTCTCTTTGTAAAATTATAACTGGTTTTCTTTTTAATCCTTAACTGCTTTCCTGAAGCCAATATACTAATCTTTTCATTTGAAATAAGCTTCACTGAGGCACTATCCCAATTTCAAAATATTTACAGACTTTTAGAATTTGAAGACCCGGTGACTAAGAAGAAAGGGGACAGAAAAAAGAATGGATAAGAAAAATATGATCAGTTATGAAGGATTTTCAAAGAAGAAACTAAAATAACAGAACAACCAAATAAAGAAGGTGCCTAACAATAAAAAAATGTCCAGCCACTTTGTAAAACACAGGTGCCAAAGATTAGGACTTCTTGTGAGAGAAACATCAATGGAACTTTCAATTTAATAAAATTTGAGAAAAATTGTTTATGTGGTCAAAACAACCCATGTGGACAATTTCAGAATAAAGTTTCTATTCTTCATTTAAAATAAAATCTGTTTTGGAATTGTATTTTTCCTGCCTCGAGAAAAGGAAAGGGAGATTATATGAGATCAAAAATACCACGAACTTTTCAAATCCCAAGAGCCAGTTCCCTCTGGCACTAATTAACTGTGCCAATTAGGGCTCCACGATTCTTTTCTTCAGGTGAAAGCGTGAAAAAACTTGTAACTACATACCCTTTCTAAATGAGAAACTGTTTTTCTTCTGCTTTACTTTGGAGCAGAGACATAAAAGGAAGGACTATGTGAAATCTTTGGGTTGTTGTCAGCATTGCTCAGAAAAGCTGCTGCTTTTACTCTCTCAGCTCCTGAACCTGAGTGTTTAGGATACCTCCTGGGACAAAAGCTTCTGTAATGACACACATGCAGCCACAGTCTCTTGACCTTCGTTTCCTCCAAAACCTGTCTGTACATTAGAGCTACACGTGCCCTGGTCGAATGCTACATCCCTCCATGGCATAGAGAGTTGAAATAAAGACAAGATAAAATACAATAAAAATTTAGTTACGTTAGTAAAATTTACCTATGTTAAATGTGACTTTGCAAAATTGTAACTGCTTGAAAGAAGGTTGCTGTCCAAACTGTGGGCAATTAAGATAAAGCTTACATAAACAAAAGGGACTGTCAGGGAAGACAGGAAGGACTTCTAGCATGTAGCATTGCAAGGGAGACAGAAGAGGGGTGGGGGAAACCTAAGCTGTTTGAAGTGATAAAACTTTATATAACTACTCTATAGTAGGAAGAATAGGAGTTAGGTAACCAAATGTCTATTTAGATAAGGCAGGCTTTGTAAAGAGTGTACATGATAGATAATTTTGAAACTCACTCCTTCAAATGTATAAAAAGCTGTTGTGTTCCTTTATTCGGTGGAATGCACAGGGGGGCAAAACCCCCTGCATTTCCCCGGCCATAATAAAAGTGTGCTTTACATATAGTTCAAGGATTTCTTTGAATCAGAGGAAGTAGGAGAAGCTTAGTTATGGACCCGACTCTGGGCTAGAGCTCATGAGGAATCCTAATTTCAATAACGAGATAGGAGAGCACGGATGGGAAGGGGCTGTAATGAGGCCTTATAGTAACATCACCTTTCAGTAGCACTCAGACCTTCTTACAGCATGATACAGGGACACTGCTAAATGTAAGCTTCAACATCCAGTAGAAGAGAACATTCCAGGAAAAACACAGCTTTCTGAAAAATAGCCCGGAAGGAAAGGAAAGAGATTAGCTGAAGGCAGACAAAGGCAGGGACATGAACAACGACAGATGACTCACTGCAAAGCAATGAACTCGTGTATGTTTCAAATGGATATGTCACATTGCTCTATAATATTGCTTTAAATAAGCAATTAAAATGGAAAATAAAGGCTACTTAAATGATAGGTGAAAGTTTTTTTGGAAAGCACATGACTTGTTATTAAAACTGAAAGTCACATTTATTAAAAAGTATTATAATTTCTTTTTTTAAAGTCAGAATTTGATTTTTTAATGAATAACTATAATGAAAAAAATTTTACCAAATGTAGCTATGCCACTTGACAGAGAGAATTGAGAAATATTCTACTGTTCTGTGGCAAAGATTCTTTGCTTTCAACAACTAAATTAATGATTTGAAAGCATTTCCTAGTCAAATTAAAGGCATTTTTCAAGTAGTTTTTTTTCTCAACTGGTAAAGACCATGATTCCCGATGAAAAAGCAGTAGCTTCAGCTGCAAACGTGAAAGTGATATTTGGTGAATTTAATGAACCAATGGATTGTCTCAACCATTAAGAAAAAAAAAACAAAAACAACTTTATAAGTCACTATTCTGATAATTAAGCCCAGAATCAGAGGGGAAATTCAGGATCCTTGTTCTATATTTTGGTGCCCAACAAATAAGCAGAATGGGCTATTTTGAAAAATTTTTCAATAGTGTTATGCATTATCTGGAAATTTGTTTGTTCCATGACATTTAACCTCTTTCTACCTTTTCTAGGACAAATGCTGTTCTCAGGGATGGCTGCATCAAAAGAAATGACAGTGAAAACATGTGCAACAGCTTATGTGCATCTTTGTTGACCTGGTAATCATAAAATGCATAACACTAAGTAGTGCACACTGTGTACCAGATAATAGCTTTTCTGTTATGAACTGGTCGTGCTTAAGAGGGCAATAGTCACAGCTTTAGTGTCTAAGTGGTAGTGCTAAAACAATGTATTGTCAAATACTTGAGTCACATATTTTAGCACACTGGTTCGAAATAAGCCAAGAGAGAAAAACAGTATGCTGGGAGAAACAGAATAAGAATATGTTGCTAAAACACAGGCCCCCAAAACAGAATTCAAAGCTTCAGTGCTCACTTCTACTTCCAAACAGCAGCTTAAACTGTATCTGGTGAACCAGGTACAGAGGAACTTCCCTGTTACAATCACACTTCACATAGCTGGAGCCAACCCCTCACATTCAGAGAAACTTCCAAGCAGTTGATGACGAACAAAAAGAGGAGAAGAAACAGAATCATAGAACCATATAGAATCAGCTGGGTTGGAAAAGACCTCTGAGATCAAGTCCAACCCTTGTAGCTGAAGGGAATGAAGATGGCAAATCAGGGCTTAGGCTTTTATAGCTTTAATCATCTTGAAGGGCTCTGTGAAAGACAGGCAGTGACACTCATGACAACTGAAATATTTTTTAAACAAAGATATCTTTTGTGGTGGCTTACAGGCTTAGTCTTACTCTGACCAGCACAAAATAGCCTCATAATCAGTTGCACTGTCCCCCTGTCTTGAATATCCATTACAGTCTGGAAAATTGAAGCTGATATCTGTTTCCATAGCAAAACACATATTTTTGCTTTATAGGTTTGAAGTGGCATGGTTTGGTAGCAACTACAATTAAATCATGCACAGGTAACAAAAGCAAGGTGAAAGCTGCAATTAAATGAGAAAACCCTAAGCTAATATAATTTCACACCAGGAGACCTGGAGAGTGTTTATTTTGTTCAGAAACAAGATTATTTAATGACTTAAGCAGAAAACTTCCAAATTTTCAGATTTATTATGAAATGAGATGATGCCTGTGGCTGCCAACAAGCTGGATATAATATGCAGGCTAACTGCCAGCAGTATGGTATTTTAACTAACAGTGCAGATTCCCTAGATTTGCAGGAGCATTATTTATTCTCCCCTTCTTGGATACTCTTCTGCTTTACAGATCTGTTTCAACAACATCCAGAACCAGGTGCTACTAATTCTGTCTGTCTAGTAAGCAATGGGAGTTTTTACTAGAAACATATCATCTCGGTCAATAATCAAATGTCTTATCTGCTGAGCTTCAATAAGAACTAAAGGGGTCACTGCCTTGGGAGTTTTGCATGGCAAACTGTGAAAGCAGTTGTATTACAGCATACCAAGACACAGGGAAAATTACAGGGAATAAGGTTGGTTTGGCTTCAGCAAATAACAGCCAACAAGTGTTAGAGGGCAGGATCTTAAAAGATATTAAAACACTTCATGTCATTGGTTTCAAAAAAAATTAGATTACTGTACATTTCTATATGGATCATGGGTCCAGCAGGTCAAAGTTTAAGTGGAAAGCTGCAAAGCAAGATAGAAAGAATGATAATGATCTCCCTCTTGAGAACTTTTTTCTTAAGATTAATTCCTTAGATTCTAAGTCTTCTAAGCTAAATTTTAAGTAAAATTCAAAACCCCTTAATTTTAAATAATAACCTTGAATTTGTAAACATGAATTTAAGAGGTCATTGTAATAAATGGAGAATACACCATTTCAAAAGGTAATGGGAAAAAAAGAACAAATAGAAGGGTTTTTGATGGGAAGGCTAACATACTGTGGGTTAATACATGTCCTCATAAACCTTCCAAAAATTTGCTATAATCAGAAAGCCTCTCCAGACAAAAAAATCTCACTTAGGTTTTTTTTCTGCTATGTACAAACCTTCTGAAAAATTTCACATTGTTCCACTGTGATGCCTAAGATACTATTGACTTTATGTATCATAATGATTGCAGCCAATCAAGCTGCATAGAGCTGAAAGATGTTTCTATCTGGGATGTCACTCACAGACAGATTTATGAAAACTGGACAGTACAGTTTCCTTACTACAACAATTACTCCCACTACATCTCTGGGAATCTACATTAGTTCTCATTTGGAGGCAGTTAGTTTTGTTGTACCACTTCTTACCCTTAGCACAATGAAATTCATTTTTAAAGTTAATCAAACATAGCCCAGGAGGTTTCTTTCCTGCAGAAATTTGAATTGTGTTTGTAATCTAGCAGCTTTCTTTCAAAATGCTGAGCAGCAACCTGCCTCTGTGGAAAGTACAGAATGTTAGACATAATTGAAACATTGCCTACTAAAATTCTTATTTTGGACAGGAATGACTTCAGGACTCCAGTATGCAAGTCCACATCCTGGACTGCAGTCACGATAGCTGCTCCATGGAGTGAGTCAGCACATCAGCATGGATATTTATCTCAGACTAGGGGGAGCCACTACCTGGAAATGTCTGCTCTTCACTGAACAGAAAAGGAACTTGGACAACCAGCTTAGACTAAGCATGTAATTTTGATGAGGACAAAGATAGATATAAGGAACCCTACCCTGTGTGAAAATCATAGAAACAGGCAAGGTTGGAAGAGACCACATTGGGTCATTTGATCCAGTTTACTTGCTCAAGCAGGGTTATCCTAGAGCACATGGCACAGATTACACCCAGATAGTTCTTGAATATCTCCAGTGAGGGAGCCTACACAACATCTCCAGGCAATTTGTTCCAGTGGACGGTCACTTGGACAGTAAAGAAGTTCTTCATATTCAGGTGGCACTTCCTGTTCATCAGTTTCTAAAAAAAAAAAAAATTCATACACTTTTATTCTAAATAGACTTTGTAGCTTTAAAATCAGGTGAAGAATATTAAAGAGTGACTAAGAACTTATGAAGGCACATTTCACTGTCACCAGAAAGCAGTGTTAAGTTCACATTCACTTTCGCTTTATGGCAATATATGAGCAGCAAGACTGTCAAAGACAGGTATATGATAACTTTTCACCTCAATACACTCTGCTTAAAGGGGAAGGCAGGTGTCTCATACATCTTAAAATGTGAATATCTTCCCACAACAATGATTCTCCCTGGAGTTAGATATATCAGATTAGATAAATCTGAAATCTGCTTACACTGACTGATTTGTAGGTGTGTAAGTGCCTGACATTCTTTTCCAACACATATTTATGTCCATCAGGTACCATATGGCCATGTCATAAGCCTAATCCAGCTATCTGGGAAAGAAATTGTGATAAGTTCTAATTAATATGCTAGGAAGCTTTTAAATCCCATCCATTATGTTGAGCACAGTGCATTTGTTGTGGGTAACATGTCAGCTGCATTTATTTTCTCAGTGCATTGTTACAAGTGAGGTTGTCACTCAGTTTCTCTTCTTTCTAGAACAGCAACAGAAATTCAATGGAGATGTAATTATCACCACCTCATTTCCTCTCATCAGGAGCGTGATTGATTCTATTTGTAGTTTTAATATGACCGGGAACATAAATGTTGATTGAGATAGAAAGAAGAAGCACTTTCGTTTTGTGTGCATAAAGGAAATGTGTGGCTCCAGGTAGACAATAATTGGCATAAAAGTAAGACATTGTGTATCTACATGGCTGAAAAAAGTCAACATTTCGCCTGATGTTAAAAATCATGTTTCTCAAACAAGTTTTTCTCTAGCAAACATACTCTATTTTAGGGACTGCAAACTACTTTTACATATATTTCCATTCACAGTTTAGAGTTTACTTGATGTGACCATAATGCTGTCATTATAAAGCTTTCAGGAGTACCCTTACAGTGGGTGCAATGGATAGATGTAAAATATTTGGGTTTCTTTAATTTGTCAATTTAAACTTGATCCCAGATGAAAAAATTCCAAAAGTCACCATAACACTTTACATCCAGACATTAAGCACAGGACTCTCCATTCAAAGCTCTTAGCAAAAGGGCAAGCAAGGTAAAACTAATTAATTTGTACTGAAGATGGAGTGTAAAGAGAAAAAAATAGGATAATCATTTTAATTTGAAATCTCAACAGTATGTTGTTCATGTGATGAAACATACATGCAGGATATTTGAAGCATGTATTATTTATCATTCAAGCAACATTTTAGCCTTCCATAACTTAATTTCACAGTATTAAGAAATGTCTGCACTAGAAACTGAGATTAATCTGCTGTATAGTAATGAATTTTCCTCTGAACTCTCATTTTAACAACACTAAGAAATGTATTTTAGATTTAGTTGGGACATAGAAAGAATCTCTTCCTAATGTCATAAGGTTACCTTTTTTGCTGTGGCTAAATGGAAGCTTCATTCAAATTTCAATAGCATTTTAAGGACAGATTCTGCTTTTGCTTTTTACATCTGAATGCAAGTTTTTGCTAAAGGGAATTAATAACTTGCTGAAAGAAACGATAGACAGAACATGAATATTTACCTTGTTCACTCTTTCTTGCTGTGGTCTCACACCACACAGACTTCAGGGCATATTTCTCCTTTGTGTCAGGCTGTCAGGAGAGACAATTTGGGTGGTTTTTACTTTTGTACTGATTGCCATTGGGAGCTCTCTAGGAAGTGAATTCTAAAGCTTTCCAATCATACACCACCTGTAGTGCTTAAAAGTAATAGGTTAGACAAGTGCCAGCTGCTTGTCACTTCACTTAAATCCTTCTTTCAAGTGTATTAGTTGGTGTCACTACCACAAGAAAGAGAATTAAGATGGCATTTGTTTTTGCAAGTCTTGGTTCCCAGCAGTGTAAGAGGGTTTTGCCTAGAAGTACTACTTACTGAGATCAAAATGGCAATCTCACTCTTGAGAGAACTAGTTAGTACATGCTAAAAAATCACCCTCTCACCCTCAGGGCAGCAAGGCAGTACATACCTGCCGCATTGCCACAGCTGCTCTGAGGCAGGACCACAAACACATCATGTGACACAGAGCACTGGATGTGAAGTGGTGCTTGTGCTTGAGTGACTCTTCTGTAAACTGCAAGCTCTCACATTTGCACCTACCTCGTGGCACTTCAGCCTCCACATCTCCCATTTTAGTTCAGCACAGCTTGTCCTTTTAAAAGAGCTCTTAAAATTTATTCTAGATTACAGTATCTTGCTTAACTCTAACACAGGCTTTATTTCTTTCCTAAATACAATATTTTGTGTAAATTGTCAAAAAAATCCATCATTCTTCCACATAAAAATTATCTACCTGTACTAAACGCCAGTAAAGCCTTGGCTGACGAGGCAGCACCAAGCAGCAGCCTTGTGATGAGCTGGAAGCCCTTGGCAGACAAGCAGGTGGGGAAGAAGCAGTGCTGAGGGCAACTGGAGGACTTTTAAATGGCTCTAGGGAGCATGAGTGACCCCGAGCAGGGTGAACAGGGTCGTGTCACATCAGTGAGGGCATGGCATGGCAGTTTGAGCAGAAAGGAATCCTCTCTGACCATCTGGGAGGAGCCAGTAGAGGCAGCAGGCTCAATGGCAGGTAAGGAAGAGCAAAGAGATTCTTTCCACTCAGTTTTATTACTAGTTTAAGCTTCCTCAGTTATGGTGTGGATAAGCAAGACTTTCCTCTCATGAAGCCATGCTGGCTGTGACCAATGACTGGGTTGTCTTTCAGGTAACATACCCAGTTGATTGAGGGAAGACAGTTGATATAATCTTTTGGGATTTCAGTAAAGCTTTCGATACTGTCACTCAGTATCCTTCTGGACAAACTGTCCAGCACACAGCTGGATAAACACAGCATGAGGTGGGTGAGCAACTGGCTCACTGGTTGAGCACAGAGGGTAAGAGTGAATGGGGTTACATCAGACTGGTGACCTGTCACTAGTGGGGTTTCAAAGGGTTCCATCTTGGGCCCTGTGCTCTTCAACATCTTCATAAATGACTTGGATGGAGGACTGGAAGGGATACTAAGTAAGTCTGCAGATGACACAGAACGGGGATGAGCTCTTGACCCCCACAAAGGCAAGGAGGCCCTGCAGAGAGACCTCAATAAATTAGAGGGCTGGAAAACACAAACCATATGAATTTCAACAAGGGAAAGTGCTGGATTCTGCACCTGGAATAGGGCAACCCCAGATGTACGTACAGACTGGAGAATAAGCTTCTGGAAAGCAGTGCTACAGAAAGGGACCTGGAGGTCCTGACCAGTGGCAAGTTGAAAATGAGTCAGCAGTGCCCTGGCGGCCAGGAGGGCCAACTGTGTTCTGGGGGGCATCAGGCAAAGCATTGCCAGGCAGTCGAGGGAGGGGATTGTCCTGCTGTGCTCTGCACTGGTGCAGCCTCACCTTGAATATTGTGTGCAGTTTTGGGCACCACAATGAAAGAAAGTCATTAAGCTATTTGAGAGTGTCCAAAGGAGGGTAATGAAGATGGTGGAGGGCCTTGAGGGGGAGCCACGTGAGGAGTGATTGAGGCCACTTGGTCTGTTCAGCCTGGAGAAGAGGAGACTGAGGGGAGACCTCATTGCAGTTACAACTTCCTCATGAGAGGAAGAGGAGGGCAAGCACTGATCTTTTCTCTGTGGTGACCAGTGACAGGACCTGAGGGAATGGCCTGAGGTTGTGCCAGGGGAGGTTTAGATTGGATATTAGAAAAAGGTTCTTTGCCCAGAGGCTGTTTGGGCACTGGAACAGGCTCCCCAGGGAAGTGGTCACTGCACCAAGCCTGACAGAGTTCAAGAAGCATTTGGATGATACTCTTGGGCACATGGTGAGACTCTTGGGGATGGTCTTGTGCAGGGCGAGGAGTTGGACTCAATGATCCTTGTGGGTCCCTTCCAGCTCAGCATATTCTCTGATTCTGTGATTACTACTGTAGGTACATGGCGTGGTACAAACACAGACACGTAGTTCTGTCGCTTGTGATGTAAAGCTGGGTTTGATTCCAGTCCTCACATTATCAGCCTATGTATTAAGATCAAAAACTCTGCACTGATGTATGTAGCCATATGAGTCACACTGGAAATAAAAAAAATCTCTGAATCTTTTGCTAGCAGAGCAAACTAGATTCACTAGCTTCACAACACTGTCATTTAACATGTGTTTGCACATACACGATTTTGCAGGGGTTAAAAAATTAGTTCTTGATCATTATGTTTGGACATAAAAATAAAAATTCATATAGTGTAGCAAATTCCTATTTACTTACTAGGAGGTTTTGCTTCCTCTGAGAGCAAACATATTGTGCCATTTTCTGGGAAACAGACAACTCCTGACAAAAGGGTATGGGCATGAGGACATTATTTGCTTTCAGCTGGCTATGACTGCCTGGAACAATAAATTTAGAGCTGCAGTATAAAGTTTCTGGCTCTTGCATGCCAGTATACCTCCTCTGGCCAATCTAGAAAAATATATCTCAACTGAGCATAAACATACATCATTTAGTGTTGCATTAAGTCTGATAGCAAATAGCATAACACGCTTTTTAACTAAAATACCATTGTATCCTATACAGTTTCCTATTCATCACAGGAACTAGACCATTTTATTCTTAAAAAAGAATGTGCATATGTGCACACTGAGCAGTAGACTGTAAAATCCAACAGGATTTGCTGGTAACCAGGTGCATACACATAATTCAAGAGCTCTATTGTTGTTGGGAAGAACATGGTTTAATAGGAGACAAAAACTGGGCCCTAGGTATGCCACGTTAACAGGGAAGTTTGTAACAAAACCATGGACCAGTTCAAGCTATGAAACAGTAAAGACCTGTCAGCATATTCCAGCATCCTCAAAGTAAACACCAAAATGCATTTTTTGATTGAAATAAACACAAGTATAAAGGGAAAATAAAGGATAGTGTAAATGAGGATAAAAGAAAGGTACTGGGTCCCAGAGAGTGAAATCAAAGCCAAAGTATTTCAGATTTTCTTCTTCATTACTGATGTTTGGGTTTACAGATTCTGGTACTTAATTAACCATTGAGTTAATTTTTTTTAATATATATAAATATCATCCTTAAAACCTTCAAATAAAGGTTGCTGCTTGTGGCTCTGGGTGTGCCTAGCAGCATATGGAGCATATTCATTTTCCAGCATAGCTTTTGGCTTAATACATTAAAGTCTGCATTAGTGATTGTTGTCATGACATTTCTGTCTGCAGCATTAAAGTGTTTTCATTCAAGCATTCCCAGCTATTATTGAAATAACATAATTTCTGAGTTACATGAACTTGCCCCTTGCCTAGGATAATAGATTGATGAGGCATTTCTATGAAGAACAATGTTTCATTATTAGCAGTAAAAATACAAAGACCTTTACAATAGACTTCAGTGCAACTTGTGCGTGACTCTCTGCTTTATTTTCCTGTTCTGATGTTGATGAGAAGAAACAGCATTTGTGCTGTAGTAGTGTAACACTAAGCAAATTTCACTCTCAACAGCTTCTGCAGCATTCAGCCATCAGAGAGTAGTGGCAAACCCCAGCAGTGACTTCTGAAACTCATCCTGTGACTCTTTTCTCATTGGCAACTGCCTCTGTTCTCAGTGCCTAATGTCTGCATCCCTTGCAGGGTTTCTGTAGAACACCATCTGATTCCAAGGCAAATTTACTTTTCTAATAAAAGTGAAATTCACAGCCAGCATAATAGTGAAGGATGTGGATTGCTTTGAAGCAAAACATGCAGCACAATGGACACATAGCATAGCAATTGGTTCAGCAACTGAGAAGGCTTCTGTCTTTCTCTCTTTTGACTAAAGATGTCTATGATGATCACATTCTTCTATTATCTACCTCAGATAAACATCCAAAGCCTTCAAAACATTTTTCCCGCGGGTGCCTGTGCCACACTGTTCTACTCCAATCTTGGATGCTAGTGGCACACCACATGTTGGTCATTTAAGGCCTTGAAATCCTCTTATAGCAAAAGATTAAAAATGAAAGCTATTTTTCAGTACACTTGGCAAAGATATTCCCAGAAAACAATTAAATTTAAAATTGTTGGATAGTTACTACAAGCCCTTCCCAGGTGATCAGAAGATGTTTACTAGTTTGCCCTTAGGAAAAAAACCCCTGAAGTTAAAGTGAATGAAACTGTATATCATATAGACCACAAGAAGCAGATAAAATTTTGTCATCCATAGTTTGTCATGCACATGTAGCAAATCAAATCATATTTTTGATAATTCTCTTTTTATCAGAAGCTAGGATATGTGATGTGTTTACTTTTGCTAATTTTGACTGTATTCTGCCAGATTGTTCTATTCCGCATATTAAAGGTCTAATTAAAACGCCAAATATATTCCCAATGGAAAACTCAGTAGCCAATAAATGCAAATTGACAAAGAAAGGGCATTATAACTCAGCTACTGCATATTAATCATTCATGAAACTTATTTTGTCATGGAAATAATAATATTGCACAAAAATGTGTTTAGGAATTTTGATTCAAAGAAAGATCAATCATCCTTTGAAGGCATTTCTGACTAATATTGTTCACCTTGAAGGGGAATCCTCATATAAGTAAGGTTTTCTTCATAAGAATTCTTTTTTTTTGAGAAAAAGAAGGTAAACGGACACAATTATATGTTAGCATTATTCATTTATATAGGCTGATCAGCAAAGTGAATAGGAAGGGGAAAATGCTTAAGGTTCTGAAACATAAATTACAATTACTTATTTAGAAATACTGAATATTTGAAGTGAGTTTTACTGACAAATTTTCACACATGATATTACTGTAAATTATTTTGAATGTTGGTCAAATGCTTAAAAACTACTCATGGATTTTTGTGAGCAATAAAAGAATATGATACCTAAGATTTTTTTTTTGTTACCAGTATCTCATGGTTTTCTACATGTAGCTTTCAGATAAATTACTTTCAATTTGTACAATATGCTATTCTGTGTGTTTGAAGGCAATATCAACTTGATTTTACTTCAGAGAAGTTACTTAGTCTTCCAAATTTGCACTAGCTTTTCCTGCCTTTGTTTTTTAGTTGTCAAACTAGAGCAATCTGAGTGTCCTATTAAGATACATGAAGTACCACAATGGAGTTAAATGTGCAGTGGTAGATGCTCAGGTAAAGGATGTCCAAAGGGTGGGTTTCCATCAGTCAGGTGGTGGGAAAGGATCAGCAGAAAAGTAGCCATTTGGCTTGGGCGAGTCATCTCATTTATGCTAGAATTTTCTGCCTCATTAATTAGAGTAGAGTGCAATGAGACATAAACAGGATTTTTCAACATGACACTAATATTTTCTGATTGTCTTCTCTGGAAAATGGAGACCAAACAAGACTGAATCAGAATTTTTTATCTCTGGCTCCTCTAATGCAAAACAGGCAAATTTTCTGCTGAGTGGGAAACAATGGAAATCTTGTTATTTGGGGCTGGGCTTTCTGCCATGTAAATCTGGAAGTTCATTTGTACTAGAAGGAAGCTTGAAAGAGGTTTTCCGTCCCAGAGCGAATCCACACATTTTTTCACACCTGTTTCAAAAAAAAAAAAAAAAAAATTATCCTTTTTTTGAGAAGAACAAGGTCAGAGTTGCTATTCCACAGGAAAATTTGATTGGGAAATAAGAAGCTTTCAATTTGAGTCATCTTACAACACAGTGGGCTTCTTGACGAGGCGAAAGGGAGGATATGTTCCCTTCAGTGACACAGGTAGTTGCATCCATTTTGAGATAGGGGTAAGTAAAATCAGCAGCACATAGTATTTTGTAACTTTAGAAACATCCCTGCTGAGGCTGACTGTCTTTAGCTATCTTGGTTAAAAAGTTGATACACTTCCTGAAACACTGATATTATCATAACATCCCACATAGATATGACCCCACTGGCCATAGAACACGTATAAACCTGTGAGTCTGTAAGTTTTCTGTGATGTGACACAGGTCTAAAATGAAGAACATATGTACTCAACTGAGATGTAATCTCTTTTCTTTGTAAGTTCATTCATTCCACACTTACCTCTAGAGAAGTCATTAGAGGTATTACATAGGTTAACCATAATAAATATACTAATTTTATTATATTTTCTGCTGTGTAAGAGTTTATAAGAAGCATATGAGGCCTGGCAGAGTCTTCAGAGGAAGAAGAGATGAAAACTGTGTCCACCAGTTTAGGTGAACATTAAGGGAAATAATATATTGCAAAGGAAAACTAGCCCACAGATTCCACTGTACTAGAAACCTTCCAAGCAGGAATAAAGAATTATCTTTGTCAAAATAGTCCAAATATTGGGAACAAACTTATAACCTGAAGGTGAAAAATAATGGCTATTTTTTCGATTCTGGAAAAATTCCATTCCACTGGAATAGGTTGTCTAGAGATGTTCTAGATGCCTCATCCCTGGATCAGCTTGAACAGGGCCCTGCCACTGCACAGGAGTTGGACTAGATAACCTTTGAAAGACCATTCCAACCCAAACTGTTCTCCTCCGTTTACTTACCTTCATCCTGGTCAAAGTGTTTTTTTTCTATAACACATGCACAGAGATGTACCTCTAGTGATGAAACACCATTTGGTTTGAAGATACGTGCAATGAATTACAGGAATATTTAATTTTTATCTGAGAACACAACTTACAGGAGAGACTTTGAATTTGAAAACAAACCCTTCCATAGGTAAATGAAATGCCAGTCAAATGTAGCTAGGTGTTTTATACTGAGTTGATATGACATATTCAATTTTGAATTTAAAAAAAAATTCCTGATTCATGTGAAATCAGTTTGCTCTAAAACGTTGCAAATTTTAGAAACCTGAATGATCAGAGAATGTAAAAAGACTATATTACACCTACAAAACACTAGGAGATATTGTTATTAAATGCTCTAAATATTGTGAAGTTTAAACAACAGAGAGAGAGAACAGCCACTGAACTAGCAAAAACAAACCAGAATTGAAACTAGAAAAAATAAATATGAACTACCCCAAATAAATGAAAGTTGTAAATCAGAGGAGAGTGTGAGATGTTGCAGCAGGTTTAAGGAACCCAGCTCTTCTAAGGATGGACTGATATACATATTTATGAATAAAGTTTGCTGTTAATCGTAGAACAGCCCAGGTTGAAAGGGACCTCGAAAAATCATCTAGTCCAACAGTTTGTGGAAAAGGGAGCCTAGATGAGATCATTTGGCACCCTATTCAGTTGTATATTGAAAACCTCCAGTGATGGAACTCTACCAAGTCTCTGGGGAAGTTGTTCCAGTGAATGATTGTTCTCACTGTCAAAAAAATTTCTTACTTAATTCAAGATTAAATGGCACCAAAGAACTTTATGACACCAAAGAACATAACAAATAAAGATTCCAGTGTGTCACAGCCAAAGCTGGCTCACTCTCTCTTTCCTAATGAAAAAAATAATTGGGGGTGTAAAATCAGTTTCCCAAGAAACCTGCATTTTTTTGAAAGCGGAATTTCCTGTTGAAAAAAGCCATTCTGATACGCTGTTACCTATACACCATACATCTAAGTCTTGAGATAGTTTTAAAACAGGCAGTACAACATTGAACACTCTGTCTCTAATCCTTATCTGTAAAATGCAGCCAGTGAATCTTTCCTTCTACTCCCCTAACCTTTTCGTGGGTTGTCAAGGTGCAATAAAATATGTTTTAGATATCTATTTCCCAGAGTGTTAAATCTTAAGTAAATGTTAAAATACACCTGAAAGACTGGCATGTGCTCTTATAGCTGTCCCTTAGTGGATATTTTCAAGGAATCTAGTACAATGAAACTAAATTTGCTGAGATTTCTGCTTTATAATGAATTAATAGATTGGGGTTCCCAGAAAAATACATCTTTTCTAATTAAAATTAGAACTATCAATAAATTGGAAGAATATTCCAAATACCTGAAATCTGAAAAAATACAAGCAAAAAAGAGAGAGGAGGAAAGAGATGGTGTTCACCAGATGACATAATGAATTTCAAAGACTTCTTAGAGATAGCACTGCTGAACAAAGTCCCAATGTGATCATGTTGTCAGACGCCCTTTATACTGCAAATTTTGGGCAAAAAATGTGGCTATTAAAGAAACAATGTTTATTACTTTATCACAGAATTTCGACAATATCTGATAAACTGTTACTGGTTTTGCTAAGCAAGTCACCCTGCTCATGTTTTTTCCCTGTAGATGTACTTGTATACCTCTGATGCTTCTCCTAGAACAAGTTGCTCAGATAATGTCACTGCTACTAAAAAATGTCAAGGACATACTTATGTCTCAGCTGAAATTCACTTCATTAAAATGAGTGATTGGCTCATTTTTGAGCAAACTACATAATTGGCTGCCTCTATATAAAGCCCTCACTCTCCTCTTTTAAGAAGTCACATTCCTCTTAGTGCCCAAGACATAGATCCCAACTGCTGTAAAGGTGACTCTAACACTTTAGAAAAACTAATATTGGCTAACCCTGACTTCTTTCTGGCATGTTTCCATCTCCGTAATAAAGTTCATTTGTCAAGGATTTGTGAGCACTTAATTTGGACTGTATGTAGATAGCTGACTTTGTTCAACTATTAAAAAGAGAAAAAGAGAGCAACCCTACAGGGTAAGTCAATTCAATTATATCTTTAACCTCACGTGAAGAAAACTGAAGTTTTCTCTCCAGACCCAGAGAAAAATGCTGCAAATTTGATTTTGAATTTCCTGACATCAGAATAAGTCAAAGCATTTTTGTTGTCCTGAAGAGAATAGGTCATGAAAGTGATTTGACAAGTTATGCCAAATCAGCAAATAATATATATGTGTCCCAAACTTAGAGATAACACAAAACTGATTTAAATAGAGCCCTGGAGATGCAGACAACAGCAGTAATTCCTACGTGTTGCACAAGCCAGTCTAGGACACTGATCTACAAGAGGTGATCCCGCTATGCTAGCCCTTACACAGTAGCCTGCAGGCAGGTCTGAAGCTGGACTCCTGTTTTAGTGCCGTGTAATGCAGAGAGCCCAGACACAGCCTGTGTAATGAGGCAATAACCAACTTGGTGGAAAAATCCGCTGTGTGCCCTGAAGGATTGTGTTTAGTAAAACCGTGCAACAGCTTGTGACTTATAACAGTCATATAAAAAGGCCCCATTCCTCATGGAAAGACTGTGACCAAACCCTTCTAGAAGGCAGTTTAATACCTCAGAAGCCCACCTGCAGAAGCAGGTGCCCATCCCTCCCCTTTCAAAAGCAGTTCAGTAATAAAAATTCAGAATTAAGGAATCTTTTTTTCAGGATGTTCACCTTTATTTTTGTTATTAATTTTTCTGCTGAAATCTAACACTTCCAGACACAGCCCTTAATGATGTCAGAAGTGATGCACTGTGCTCTGTCACCCGGAAAGAGAAGCTTCTTAAGAAGACCAGAGAGCTATTCAGCTATTAGGTGATGAGCTATTAGTTCTAGATGAATAAATCCTGTTGATGTGTGGACTGTACAAATATTTCCTAAACATTTTGATTGTTTGACATCGAGGAGAATTTAGCCAATTTACTAGTGAGCAATTTAGTTTCAGGGCTGATGTTTTTTCAGCCCTTCCTCCACTGCTTGTTCACTTGAAGGACATGGAGGGGGACTTTAGTGGAGCCTGGGCTTTATTTACACGGTGCCCAATAAAACAAAACCTTCCTTTGTGATTGTGAGCAATAAACTCAAACAAAAAGTAAAGGGTAAGACTCAGGCTGTGTTACTGAGTAACTACAATTATAGCTACATAAAAATCAGAGTGCAGCCACACAGTCCCTGCCAGGAGGTGAAGAATCACACAAACCCCCTCCATTATCCCCTTTTAAACCCGATTGATTTTCCAATTTCATCCCATCAAAAAGCACAAAAATCTTTTGGGAATAGCTATTATGATTCCTGATATAACTTGACTTCACTGAGTAGCAATACTGACAACTTAGAACAAAGGAAAAATGAGAAAATGAGAGGTTATTTAAATTAGGAAGGGCCCACTGAGCCATGTAATTGGAAGAAAACCTCTGGTGAATGTCCACTGCACCAGTGGCAGGAAAGGGCACTGTTTTAATGATTTACATGAATGAGACAAGACAGCTTCATAATTGCCAGAACTACACTGGGTTAAAAAGCTGAAAAGAAATTGTTAGAACAGCACAGGAGTCAACTCAGAAATTTAAAATGGCAAATTGAGAAAGCCTGTTTCTACCAGATTTTTTGGTATATTTCTTGGGAAATAATTTATGGGAAATTTAAGACATTCACATTTGGTTTGTAAAAGCTAAGCCTACGCATGCAGTTGCAGTTTAGGTTAGCATCTGGAAATTCAGAAATCTCTAATTTGTAGCATAGATTTCCAAACAGTGCCATAGTACATTAGTAATTTCAGTCAGGGAAACGTGAGCCATTGCTGAAAATCTAAGACATAATTAGTAAGTACCCTGTCTAACTCAGTAGTACCTTCAGAGAGTATGGCAGGTGTTCTGCCTGTAAATACACATTCTCAGCCTAAGAGTCTCTGCACTGAGGTCTCTCAGAGAGAACTGGCATAATATTTAATAGGACTTTCTTCTTCCAAAACCACACACACAGATGTGTTTTAAAATGCAACAATACGGAGTGTATAGGATTCCACACAGCAGCTTTTCGATAATTCTTTCAAACCAGTTATGAAAATACAAGTCAAGAGAGACAAACCTTTTAAAATAAATAGCATACTTGTAAACATCTGCTAAAATATAGTCAAAACTACCCATTTTTTCTGATTTCTGTCCTATTTCTGAGATATGAGATAAGAAAGAAGTGCTTTTAGCTATGGTCGGATTTTGCCTAGATTCCCATGGCTATAAGAATGAGAGAGTATTTATGTTAAAGTCAGGTTCTCCATACTGCAGAGAAATGGGGTTGCTCCAGGGGCCATTCGATTTTTCCACTGGCTTACCTAGTCTCCAAACTGCCCAATTTCTTTCCTTGGTTTAGAATTTTAAAACCTAGCACATAGCTGAAATAGACTCTTTTATGTACTAATTTTTAGATGTTATACTAGTATCTCCACAGCAAGAGATTCATGACTACCATCAGAATGAAATTAGGCAGGCTACAGTAATCTTACTTACAGATCCCTTCTGTGACCAGGAATTGCTCCTTCCATCTCCACTCTCAGAGCAGCTGAGAGTGTCCATATGTCAGCAAAGCCCTAGCTCATTTCCAGGTTTCCTATTTATCCTCAGCACCACAGCAAGGCAAAGTAATTTCATGACAATGCCTGGATAAGGAGTAGTCACAAAATTCTAAATCCCTTGCAAAAAGCTTCCTGTATCTATGGTGTTTTGACATGGAACTAATGGCAAGTTTAGGCTGGTCTAAGTACTCCCTGGACTTACTGCCTCTGACTTCCTTCCAAAGCAGGATGATAAGTGGTATCAGCATTAATCAAAACAGGTCCATTCAGAGAACACATCCAATTCCGATCACCCAGAAATATATGTCTACCTAGCAGATCCCTCTCTGCAGTGGTTACTTATTATAGGTGGCAGCTATTTCCTTGTGACTGCGTGTGTTTTAAAATCAGGCCCTCTTCTGTACCAGTATAGCAACTACACAGGCAAAATGCAGGATATTGCTTTTTGAGTCAGAGAAAATGCCAAATACTTTATCATCCACAGAACTATTTTTCAGAGGTGGAACCTGATTATAATATCTCTCCTACACTTTAGGTAAGGATAAAGGCCAGCTGTCATGTGGTCTTGCCACATACCTCTTGGAGGGGCAGTGTCACGCTGGTGACATTGTCTTCTGAATCTACTGGCAGAGCTGGGTGGGAGAAAAGAAAAGGTCATTGTAAGCTGTCCACCAACAAGACTCTGGAAGCCATGTTTTACATAGTCATGAAGGCCTGGTCAAGTTTTACTCATGGTCCTCTAAAAATTAGTGGGAAAAGGAGGTGTAAAAAGGGGAATAGCCACTTCTTTGGAATTACCAAATCCTTTCATAGACAAATGAGCAACAGTGAAGCCAGCAGTTCCCAGTAATAATAGTTTCAGGAGAGATACAGCCCCAAATTGCACTCATTCATAACATGCACTTAATGTTTGGGTGTCTCTGGGTAAGAGGAGAAAAGTTCTGCAATATGAATATCATAATATTCATATCAAACCCTTCAGGCATCTCAGAATATTCAGACACTGCTGATCCCTTCCTGGCTGTCCCTGTCGTCTTCAGTGACCCTGAAGACACTGAAGGGGAGAGCTTAAGGATAGAGCTCTTCATTGATACAGTGATTGGGACATACCCATCATCTTGCAAATACGATGATAAGGAACCTTGAAGAACCTTTTTTTGTCACTTCACTCGGCTTTAGTTTTCCTCTGTTACAATGGAAAACATTATTTATGATCCTTCTAAATATTAATTAATTGCAAGAACCATTAAAATTTTAAGGACAAGCCAGTGCTATTTTACAAATAACACTCATATTGATCATTTATTGTGTCTGGTGGTTGCTTATGGAAAGCCATAGCAAATATCAGCTGCAAGTCTAGGAAATCTACAAAATATATTCTAGAAATCTAGAAAAATATATTTATTTATTTTTTTAAGCAATTTAAGCAATTCAGAAATCTTGCTTTTCTTCTAAAGCTACTAAATAAATCTGGAACCTTGAGGTTGAGCTATGAAAGTGATACCAAAAGAGGCCATGGCAGTTACAGAACACTGCTGCTGCTGTGTATACTAGGAGAGCTTCAATTTGAACCTTGAAACTAACTGACTATGCATAATATTCACCTATCTTCCAGTTGCTCTCCTGTACTGTACCTAGTTACAAACCACTCTGACACTCAGTAACAACTCACATATTGCTGTTGCAAATAGATACACCCATATTAATGTAGAACACAAGACAACTCCTTTTATATTGCACCACTTGCTTTCCTGTTTCCTGCTGTGGACTATTTATGGTTAGGAGCACTTTTTAATGGGAACATACAGAACTGGATATTACAGTCTTGTTTTAAAGCATGTGTTCTGGACTTAACAGCAAGAAATTCTGGGGTTTATTGATTTGGAAGAACGGAAACTGAGCTTGTTGTGTTTTGATGTCTGTAACGTACCAATATGATGTTATGAAAAAAAGACCATGCAATTTAGGAGTACACTAGATGAAGTATTTCCACCAGACATAAGCAACTTTTGTTCAATATAGATGAATCCTGAGAAGAACAGCTGCAGAAATGGGTTCATAGAATAACTGTGTAGAAGCCTTTTAATAGGAGAAAAACAGAAAAATTTGGCTGTTATATTGAAGGAATATAATCTCAAGGGCCCATTGATATAAATTGTTTCTGACTAAACACAGGCTCAAAAGAGAGACTGATGAGCATTATCTCTAAGAGAACCTTTGGTAGCAGCTGTGAGAACAGAGGTAGTGTTAGATCTAGATATTATCAAATATCTATATATATAAATAATAATTCGATCTGTTTAGCAAATGATTTTGTAACTTAGGTACAATAGCAGAGGACTTGACTCAGTATGGAAAGGGATTGTTTTTAGTCCTATAGCTATCACATTATGGCTGATAAGTTGGATTAGGTATACATCCTGTGCTAGATAATGGAATTTAACATAAAAGGGCTAATTAAAACTCCTCAGAAGAGCTTCTACATCTATAGTGGCATTTTGACATTAGCCAAAGTTTCTGACTTTGTGTACATGCAACATTTCGTCATACAGTGCAGAGTTATGAAAGAGGACAAATTGACAGCATGGCCAGTGGTCCTGCTCAGTGCAATTTGCAATTATAAGCAGACAAGTACAGCAAGAGGAGCTCTCCTGCTGAGAAGGGCAAGCCCTTGCCATGGACATTCTGTCTCTGTCAAAGACAGAATAAAGGCCTACATGTACTATCAGCCTAATCCTGCAGGAGGGTCTTATGCCCATACTCATGAATTTTGCGGCCTTTTCACAAAGAACTGCCGTGCAGATTCTAGAGTTTGAGTGTTTTGCAACAAAAGATTTCCTTTCAAACTCAGGAAGTTATTATGCTTGACAAAGTACAAACAATTCTTTAAAATTCTAAGTAAAACTAGGCTCCAGGGTTCTCAAATTCATGATATCACAGTCCTTCAATGTGTGAGAGGTGAGATCCATTTGTTTTACTCTACCTTACATAGTCTTTCACAAGACTGAAAGATTAATAAGACAAAAGCAAACCCCATCCAAAAACAACTGTTTACCAATAGTACATCTAAGACTATTTCCAAGAAATCTTTTACAAAGTTAAAAGTTAGAAGCCAAAAAGGATTTATTTGCCACAAGGTTGGTAGTTGGCTGAATTCCATGCAGTTAGTCATGCACCATTTGAGGAATAAGGTCCCAAATTCTGAGAAAGACTCATCCTCTGAATCCCTTTCTCTCAAAAGTATCCTGCTACCAACCTCTGCCACACTTATGGAAATACACCAAGAGAAATCAAAAACAAGAACTCAGACTCTAGTGTTCCATACAGGAGGGAAACAAACACACTGAAAATCCTTTTACAACCCATAAGCTCTACAGAGCTGCAGGGTCTTGCCTTCTACAAGCTTTGTTGAAAACAAATCCACTTCACGGTCTAATAACGCCAAAAGGAAATTGATGATCTAAGTGAACACTGAAGCATTTCATCTGAAGTTCTTAGCTAAGAAGTAGTGTTCACAGCTTAAATGTTTTATGAACAAAACTTTTGCTTGGATAGGGCTTTTTTTACAGCTAATGCATCTGTTCTACTTCATAAATCTCTCAGCATGGATATATGTGGAATAATAAGTTTACATCTGTTCCTGAGAAACTTGGCTTCTGAAATGTGAGCAAAATCTGTTCTAAAGGAAGAAGAGAAAACCTAAAGAGGTGGAAAGAACTACCTTATTGTTTCCCTTTCTCCTCTTTATCATTTCCCTGGAGTAGATTGGATTTGTAGAAGAATGGAGAACATGGACACAGAAATGAATTTGCTTGTGTTGTTTACAACATTTAAATAGCCTTATGATGACTTGTTAGTGTATTATAGCTAGCGTATAAACCCTAAGCAACCCAAGAGCCAATACTGAGCTCTGCAGGGAAAATAAAACACTTCCCAGTTAACCTTGAAGATTCAAAAGAGACTTCTCAGGTTCTGAACAACTTTGACAGCAAAGATAAAACAGACACAGTTAGTAGCTGGGAACCTGAGGTCTGTGCTAATGATATGTCAAAAATAGTGTAAAGTTTTCCCTGCAGGTGGTCAGGCAGATGAAACATTGTAAATTAGCAAAAAAGAACTCTGATTTGAGTCTTAACTTCTCATGTGGAATTAATTTTCTTCAAGGAGAACTGTGCAGAAACAAAGTTGGAGTGACATGCCCAAAAGCCTTTTTGTTGCCCCTCTATATGTCTGCATTTTATGCAAGAAATATTTCCTATGAGAAACCTGACTAGCCTCTTTATGTCACTAATATTCTAATATCCTAGCTGATTTCTTAATTAAGTGAATTTTAAATCTAGTTTTTAAAGCAAACTTGCCAAACATGAAGGAATTAGAAGGGTTGCTTGTTTGTTTGTTTGTTTGTTTTTTAAATGGACAGTTCCCAATCATTATACCTCCTTGCAACTCCTGGCCAAGTATGTTTTATTGCTGTTCTGTGCGTCTTATGGATTGTTTAAAGATGTTACTTTAGGTCAAACTAAAAATACAGTGACTCTTTGAAAAAAAAATTAAATGGAGCTGCAAGCTTTGATAAGACATGGCAACCTTTTCCTTTCACCTCAGTTTTATAGCTACTTGGATGTAGTTATTAATTGATTTCTTTCTCTGGCTTTTAATAAAATGTGGCTCTATTATGTGCCTGAAAGAATAGTTCTTAGAATAATTTCCAATTGCTTTTAACTTTAAAACAAGTTCTAATTACATAATTACATAATTTCTTAGGCTGCATTTTTATTTTAAGACAATAAACTTTTCTTTAAATAGATGGATGCTAATACGTCACACATTCTTGAAATCTTCTATTACAGTGGATCTACCTAAATTAAATCCAGCTTCATTTCAGTAACAGCTACCGGGTGGTATAACACTTTCATTATTTTGTATTGAAACTATAAACTTATCTTCTTTACATGCTTAGAATTGTTCTGTGAAATTTCTAACTAATGTTTAGTTTATGGCAGGAAGCATTGAGCTTAGGAACAAGCCTCTTTTGCGTTAGCATAATATATGAGACATTTAATCCCTTAATATATTTCATTGCTACTTATGTAAAAGGCAATATGATTGTTTAGTTTTTGTTTTTGTAAATACCTATTTGCTAAACTTCAGTGTGCTTTTCTAAAGCACACTGGTTCAAGTCAGCTCAGACTTACAAATGAAAATAGCATTATGCTACATTCTGAGACTAATCCAATACGGAGGGTGGTTGCTTTCTATCTCTAAGATAATCACCATTTATCTATCTCTAATATAGTCACCATTTAAAAAATCCAAATACTCTGAAGTCTTACCTATTCCAGCAGAGCAAAACCAATGATGAGAAACACTGTGGACTTTGGGAACGAGATGGGAAACTCAGCAGAGTTTCTGCACCTGTGACGACTTACATACATGAGCAGTGTCAGAACCTGGGTTTGTTCTGTGAAGTTTCATGGTTTCTAGGCCTTTCTAGATGTTCCCAGTCGTAGGAGCTGGGGCAGAAATAACCTCACTGTTGGATAACATGTATAGAGGTGTACCCTTCATCTTCCTGACTCTGAAAACGCAGAGGTTTGTCCCCATGGCAGGACACTCTGAAGCTGAAGAGAAATTAGGGTGTTGTGCTGCACTAGAATATGTGTGAATTACCACTGATTCTGGGCAAAAATCAATAACAAAGGCTAATGTCCTCTTTACCTCCACAAAATACTTTCCCCCAGAAATCAGTGTCTGACACAAGTCCAGGGTTGAGATTTACTTTGATCTAGAGCAATGTAAGTATTTCATTATGAGGAGCTAATATATCCGGCCTTTCAGAGTGAGTATCCATGATGGCTGAATGGCTTTTTGTAGCCCTTCATCCTCAGTCCAAAGTTTAACCAAATCTTCCAAGGCTAATAGCAGATGGGAGTCCCTGTCATGGGACAATACCTACTGAACTAAGCGTTAAAAAAAGTAAAACAAAACATTTCGTACTGGAAATCAGAGCAACATCAGTGCAAAAAAAATAACAAAAAAAAATAGAAATGCCCAGTAAAAATCACTTATTCATGGAAGCAATAATTCTTAGCAGCCTCAGAGAATACAGAAGAGAGGTACTCGTACATGCAGATCCATCACATTCCCCCTGTCTTCTGTATTTGTAGGATGGAATCATTGTGTGCAAATGAGAAGAGCAAGAACTGTGCAGCTGGTGTGCTGCCACATCCCTGAGGATATTCTCCTCATCTTAACATAAAGAACTGGTGACACTTGCAGAGAACTGCTATAAAAACGGCTTCCCAGAGGGGAAAAGCAGAGCAGACACAGTACTAGTTATTACTAAGCATCCATAACTGAACTGAAAAAATGTTCTGTTTTGTCTTGTTGTTTTAAAACTCATTCAGTCTTGGTGAAGACACTGTGAAGATAACACAAGGTATTTTCTCTCAGCATTCAGGAAAAAAGGAACTGAATGTTCAGCATCTCATGCTACCTTATGGAAAATTCTAAGTACAAAAATGCACAAAAGGATAGTGAGAGTTCTCATTAATACCTTAAGGTCTGCTCTATGAGAGGAGTTACCCAAAGAAAAATGACATCTGTAACTGTTAAAAGTGGAGGTGATTCATTGTGAATTCCCCAGAAATTTCTGCATGGCAAAGTCAGTCACAGACCCTGGTCTACCTCATACTTCACTGAGTCAGAGTCACCTGTTCTAAAACTGGAAATGCCGGTGGATGACACACTAAACTTTTTACCCAACTCCAGGCCTTGATGGCATATGTCCTTCCCTTTTCTGTCTTTCTATTCCAGTCCCACACTGTTATAGCTTAAGAATAGTATTATCCAATTTAACACTCTCACAAAAAAAACCCCACACACTGCTTTCCTTCACCCAGTTCCAATTGGAGGCACAAAAGGCAAAGACCATGAACTGAGATAAGAACAAATTACTGGAAAGGCAATGAGATAAGAAAACAAAAAGTCACAGCAACAATATTAATAACAAAAGGTATAACAAAAGAAATGATTCACGTGGGAAAACTCCCTGATAATAGACAATACTGAACAACTCCCTCCACCACATTTTCTCTACTAGAAGGAGCCCTTTCTTCTCAGAAGAGTCCCTTTTACCCCAGCCCCCAGCAACGATGTCAGGTGGTACAGAAAAACCTCCAATTCCCAGCCATGCCTCCTCATGACTACTGCAAAAAAATAACCCTGTTGTGCCTGGAAACAGAACAAACATGAATACCAGGATAAGCTTGTATTGAAACTATAGGCAATTATATGTTACAAAAGTTCTTGAGCACTCAAGTAGCAACAAAAAAGCTAGACATCTGAGAAGTGCAAAGTTAGTGCTCTTGTCTTGTCAGTAGTATTGTGCTGAGTTTCTGAGATACCCCAGAAATCTGCAGGTTTGTACTTGTAGTATCCTTGCTGCTTATGACTAATCTTCCTGTAAAGGAGTCATAAGGAGGGTTCATCTACTCAGATTATACCTATACTTGCCATGTTTACAGTACTCAAATCTGTTGCTACACAGACACTAAGGAGGAGGCCCTTCCATGCAACTCTGCTTGCAGAAGGCTGATATGTCAGAAGAACACCAACAGATTTATCACAGAAACCAACAGGCACACTGGCTGTCACTCTCTTTTCTCTCTCTCTCATCTCTTTTGTCTCATGAACACAGAGCATCCTCACAAAACACTGGAAAACCAGCTGACTATATGGATAAAGGTAAGCCTGCACAATAATGCTCTGCTGAACTGAGCCTTGACAAATGTCAACTCCCTATACCTGCCTCTCAAGTGCATCTGTTTCCTTTCAAGAATTCAGATATAATAAAAGCCAAATGTGTCTTGTTCCAGTGTATTATGTACTGTAGTGCCTTAGTCTTAGTAGTGCTAAGAACTTACTATTTACAACTCTGTAACCTTTTTCCTAAGTCACAGAGGCAGCATTTCCAAGGCCTCTGTGTCAAAATTTTCCCCTTACTCTTCCCATCCTATTATACTCTTACTGTTGCTCTGACAGCCTTTCACTTGCAAATCTGGATGGTGTTGTTATTACAGGTTCTCTTATTCAATACCATGGGCATCACCGGAATGATAATCCTCCCTCTCCTAGCTCCCCCCTTTCATTCCCTTTTTTGTTATATATATATATATATCTATATATATTCACATATATATATAAAAATATATATACATATATTAGAGAAATCCAAAATACAGTGCACAAGGAAGAAGTTAAGAGTCATCTAAATCCTCAAAAAATATTATCCAATTTTTTATGTGCAGAGAAGCATAACAACTAACCAGTGCACAAGAGTGATGCCTAACCTGCATACTTTAGTCAACATTAATAACATTCTACTTGTGAACAAGCCAAAGGGAGTTCATGTGGATCCTAATCAAAAAAATACACATAACATGTCAAAGATGTAAAAAAGTCACAAGAATCACCACCATCATCATCACAGCCTGCTGCACTTCAGAGAGCACTCAGAGGAGGATGCTTGTCTCGGACCCTGTCCCTGCTATTCCTAGCTAGAGGCTAAGATAGGGTTTTTCCTTTTTGTTTTGGGTTTTGTTTTTTTTTTTAATTTTCTGCCTTTCTCTTCTTTTGATTTATTTGTCCCCAAGAGCATCTTTATCTGGAATATCCACTGTGAACTGTCCCCTCCTACAAACCTTGATTAGCATGACTCAACACCCTCCCTGTAACAGTCTCCTGGGCTACTGCTAGATCAAGATATGTTTCTTGATCTCCAGCAGCAGTAGTATCTCTGTACACCTGCAGGTATGTATAATTCATAGACATTTATTTATGCTTGCAGGTACATTATGCAAAGTGGTGAAAGAAAATCATAACATTCTTTTGGGGCATCTATCTGTTTCAGTATGCCAGCATTGATGTTTCAAGAAGAAATCCTTCTTTGAAACGTTTTGAATTTTCTAGTGTCCTCTTTTGTCCTTTCTAATTTTATCTCAAATTTGTAAAACTGTTGACACCATATGGTAATGCAAAACTTTTGTTTGTTTGCCATGATATTCTTGTGAAAGTGAGTAAAATATGCCTTCCTAAAATTTTCCACAGCCACATATCCCTTCTCTGCCCTAAAAAACATTCCTTCCCGAGGTTACTTTCTGTCTTCAAAGTTGTGGTTTCACAATGAAGCACAATGAAACCCTGAAGAAGTATCTAAATAGCTATCTTGTCTTGCTTACAGGTAACTGAAAACAGCACATTCAAGCCCACTGGAGGCAGTGGTCATCATCTGTTCAAATTGCTACTGGTAATGATATATCCCAACAATAGATCCTTACCCTGACAGAAATCCTCCTTTGCAGTGAGCTTTGTGCTGCAGGCTGGGTCACTACTGCTCTGTCTTTCAGACAGAGGCAAACTACATCGAAAAGGCAGATTGAGTGGCTCCTAGCCCTTTATCTCTGTCAGTCACCTGTGTTCAATTGACAGCAGCACCCAGAAACAAGGAAGGTAAAAGACTTAAGTCATGAAGTGCTTTACCTGGGTATATGCAGCTGAGTCTCCACTGTGAACACAACTGCAGCATGCCAACAGACTTAAGAGACCTGAGTGTCAAAACCAAGCTGAAACCACAGGGAGTAGTCTCCTAACATCTACACAGTATCAGGAATAATAAGAAGGTCTTAGCAATAATATTTCTGGCAGTCATAGGAGAATCTACTATATATGCCTGGGAAAAACCATTACAGCATCCTACCTACAAGCTTTTTTTCCATCAAATGTTCTTCTCAAATAATTTAGATGTAAATGAAATTGGCCTAAAAGTCTGGTAATATCTTGCCACTTCAATGGTTTTGCAGTTCAACTCTCCCTGTGAGAAAAAACATTGCTTCCTCAGCTGCTCCAGGGAAAGTTAATGCAATGGTCACATAATGCCTTCTATTTGAATAAAGAGACACAGAGGAATTGATTATCTACAAGATCTTTCAGAAAAAGACCAACTAAAAAATAGAGCAGAGGATAGGATTTCCACTCCAAAGTCTTAGCTTAATTTATTAGATTTCAAAGTAGCCAGTCATATATGAAGATACATGGATATATAATTCTTTCAAGTTTTCCCTGTGGTTTCTCTGAGGTAAAGCTAGGAGTCCAGACAGTCGGTGTAGTTAAATGAGGTATGGTTCATTTTAGATACATATACAGGAGAGGCAATTTAAGGTTAGATTTCTGAAAGAATCCTCTCTGTGGGAAAGGCCATATTGTAACGCATCCTTCCCTGCCCCCTGTAGCATTTCATAAATCCTTCTCTGCAGGAAACTGTGTGTTTCAGCTGTCACATTCCAACACCTCTCAACTGTTATAAATTTTAACTCGATGATGATATACTCAGTCATAACTATTCCTTTAATAGCAAAGCATGTTTTATTACTCTCATATCTAAAAAACAGATTTATAAATGTAATTTTTCAACAATGAGAGAAATAACATCACAATTATGTTATGAAAACCATTTTATGGGGTTGTGGGTTTTGGGTTTTTGCCCAAAGGGATGGAAAACCAAGCCAAATAATATGATACAAAAGGCAGTTTCACAGAAAAAGCACTCCCCAAAATGTTCATAGCACCTCTCATTGTTTGCTAACAAATAAAAACTTAATGATGAAAGTATTGCTATACAGTAGCAAAAATTTAGGTATATGCCTACTATAGATTAAAATATACATCCATGAATTCAAATAAGCCATACTTTAGCAAACAACAGATACACATCTTTACAGGACTTTGGAGTCTTTGAAACCTATTGCCTAAATCAGAGTTCACATTGAAGACCTCATTCTGCTGCAAGGTTACCAGATCTATCAGGGTGGAAATATAAGTTGCTACATTTCTGTTCCTAAGGATCAATTTTCTCCCCTTCTTGGCCTACTCTTGTAAGTCCAGCTATATTTGAGGAATGCTCCAATTTAAAATCAACTTGAGTTATGGACACACAGAGTAAGAATCAAAGAAAATTTCTTGCTGTCCAAAAAAGAGAAGAGCACCACTCAAGAGACGTATCCCTCCTTCATGCTGTTACATCTGCCCTAGCACAGCTCATTTCACTTCTTTTGCAGGGCTCAGATTTTCCTGAGCAAGTCCTTGTCTTCTGGGGTTTCCTGATCATTTGCACTAGACAGGTACTAGGAAGAGTTACCTCCTCACTTCAGTCCGTAAGCTCCTTTTCTTAGGGCCATTTTGGTAATTTCAGTAACAGCTATAGCCAAACTGTGTCCACAACAGAAATGTGAACCCCCTGCTTGCCAACAGGAAGTACTGCAAATCCCCACTGCTGCCTGACATGCAGTCACTGAAATTGCTGGCAAGGAATCCTACTTAACGCTTCAGTCTCAAAGGACTTCAACTGCCTTAGTCTCTTTTGCTTCCTCCTCCTCAAAAAAAGAAGGAAAGAAAACCCAAAAATCTGAAAAAACCCAAACCCACCACCACCGCCGCCACCAAAAAAAACCCTAAAAAAAATCCCAACAAAACCCCATGAAACAAAAAATCCTTCTAGCTAAGGTGGTGTGCCTGTGAAAGAGACATTGAATGCTGATGGACAGAATAGTAATTGTCATTTTATCTCTGTACCTGTCTCATAGTCTGAAATCCTATTCAACTTCTCACTATTTCACCTTCACCCCACAAATCAAATAAGAGGACATAACAATTACTTGTCTCACTAGTAATGCTCTGAATTGTGTTGTAAGCCTTGCCTATGCAAAGGTGTTGGATTGTTGTGGTCTTGGTTAGATGATTGTTTTAGAAAATCAGCAGTATGACATGCTACGCTTCCTCTGATTGACAGCACTGAAAGGATAAGATGTGACCACATGTTTATGTCAGGCTATCCTAATGGCTCTGAACTTCATTTAAAAGCAAGGTAGTTATTAAAAATAAAAAGAGGGTGGGAAGTATCTACCACTCTGTCAGATGTATAAGCGCATCTTTTGTCACAATGTTCCTGTCATAGAAAAATGCATGGTTGGACAATTGAGAAAATCCTCTACAAGAATGTGGCTTTCAGAAATCTTTCAAGAAATCATTTTCTCTTGGTGACCTTTCCTTCCTTTTATTTCTTCTTCTTTGCCTTTTCCCAATCTTTACATTTCCCATGTATTTAAAAGAAAGACCTTCTACACAAACACAGTCTGCACAGATGTCCAGAAAGCAGCCTGTGGTGCATTGTCACCTACATTTTCAGATCCTTTAACTTGTCTTTAGTGAATTTCGGAAAGACACATAAACTAAGAGGACATCTTTACAAAAGAGTGCTATAATTACAATTTACCTCAGAACATCAGTTAATTTTTGTTTCGTGTGTGGAGAACAGTTTATTACCCATCTACATTCTTAGAAGATTTACTTAATTTGCTGAGGCAAACCAGCCAAGTATAAAATCAAATTATTTAAGGAAAATTATAGGATAATAAGGTAGTAGTCATTAGTATAGTGATCACTGTAATGTGCAGGATATTGCATATTTTGTGTTTTATTGTGGAAAATACATCTATATGCTTGTGGAATTTTCTAGTGGCAGAAATATGCTGGTCATATATTTGTCTTTCTAAAGTAAATTTCCCTTTTAAACCTCATTCAGAGAAGGAAGGTTCTACACCTGATTGAATCAAAAGGCGTCAATTTACAGAACAAAACTTAAGTGACTATCTCCTGTGATTCATTCTGAACTGAGTGAAAATTAGCAGAAGTCAAGAAGAGGGATTCTGACTGCATGTTGTTTGTTTTACATCATTACTTGTACATCCCAATAGATAGAGAGTCTGATCTGAAGTAACCCTCCAAAGGATCAGTGAGCCATCATCATCACAATGAAGTGAAAGGCTAATTTTTGAAAACTTGCTCCAGTGGAATATTTGGATTGATGACATTTATAGTATAAAAGGATTTTCCTAATGTATCTGCCTGGTTAATGACGAGGTAATGGGCAGGGACAACATCATACAAATTATGTGTACATGTATACACTGCAGAGATGTGTCATGTCTCTCTGAGGGACTGTCTTACTTCAAAGAACAGTTTTAAAAGTGTTCATAGAAAACTAAATACAATTTTAAATATACAAGAGCATTTAAAACACAACCATTACTTAGGCTGACCTTGTAAGGTTGAACATACGTAAAACAATCCTGGATGAGAATTACGAATTCAATTCACATATAGGTGTCTTTTTTTTCTTTTTTTTAATTGAATGATGTGTGACTTTCAATTTTTCTATTTTGAAATGAAGTACACAAAAAGTATACCAAAAAAGTACACAAAAAGGAGCAAGAATTACCACTGAGTACCTCAAGACAAAACTCCTATTCCTGCAATTCATTCTCCTAGAGATATCAAGAGATATCTCTTCTCAAGGCTCTCAAAAGTGCTTTGGGATATACACATACAGATACAAACTGACCCAGTTAGGAGTTTTTAATATAGAGAAACTCTCAGTTAGAGTTATAAGCAACATGTAAGCTTCCTTCTCCTGAAGTTATGACAAAAGGGTCAAATTCAGCCAGAGATGCCCTTGTTGGTGGTATTCTTCGAACCAAACCATCCACCTTCTGATCTTCTCTATCTGTGATACTGAACAGAAAACTCATACATGCCCATAATATCTTTCTATTTTAACTTAACTGATTCTACTCTTCACATAAATATGTCAATGCTGATGTGTTCTTCATCTTTTTAATAATCACTGGACAATTTTATTTTTATGAACTCAAAACTGGAAAAAAATGTTGGAAATTTTTTCACAGTGTGTATTAAGGTTCAGGAAATGTTATTGAATAACTATGTTTTAGTTAATCATGGATTTAATGAGTAATATTTATTAATGTTTCTCATACATCTTCAAACATGTTTAAATTAGGAAGCTTCTTCTCCACAGCACACGGAATTTTATTGCATTTATTCTGCTTATAACATAATCAGAAACTTTATCATCATTGTCAGACAGATCTCACAGACTTCACAGGGACTTAGTCACAGGATTAAAGCTTTCCTGAGAGGGTTAGAATTACTTGTGTGAAAATACTTTGCTCTTTTGTGCATACAGCTTAATTTCCTGATCCCATAGATTAAAAGATTTATATGTCAGTATCTAATCCTAATGTCCTGACCCATGGAGTTTCCTTCCTCTGGAAAATTTTCAGAACTGAGAAATACTTGACATAATTAGGTTTTTTTAAAACTAAGAGTATGTGATCTGATCCTCTTTATCATTATCCTTTATTGCAAATACTTTATAAATACAAATATATAATTGTATACACACATATACATCTAGTTTATTTATACATTTATTTTACATACATATATATGCAAAATATGTATATAGATAAATTTCCCAAAGTTTTCCTTAAATTTGTCTCATCACTATACCTGTAATTTTCTTTTACTTACTTCAAACATCTTATCTGCTGATCAATTTCCCTCTTTTTCATCTCAATACTGATAGAAACGTCTACACTGAAAGAGTCTACATTTCATCATCATGTTCCTCTCCTCGTCTCGCCTGCCTGAGCTGTGTGTGAAACACACAGGGATACCATGCATTATATTTCCTCATCTTCTACACAAAAATACACCAAAAAATAAGGGTGGATGCAATGTAGCAGCAACATAGAATCTCCTCAAGCCTCTCAGAAGAATCGTATCACAAAACAATTAGGAGATGAGAGATGGCAAGAGCCAGCACTGATTTTTTAATAACATGCTGTGATTCATTGGGCTACAGAAGATGTGAAGTACATTGCCCAGACAGTCAATAAATAGAACTAGATAAAGTACAGCATGAAGCTAATTTCTAAATAGAATTTTAAGCAATCATTGTTTATCATTTTGCCAGCTAAAGACTCTAATGTCTTTGGAGTCTGTCTGGAACAACTGGAGGAATTAATCAACAGCTATCCATTAAAAATTATTTGCCTTTTATTTATAAAAAAAAAAAAATTACATAGATTACTCACAAGTCACAGAAAAATAGTAAATATCAGAAATTCAGTCCTGCCCTTGCCTTATGCCAGATCTTCCCAAATAACAGACTTTCTTTTTCCTCTCCTCATCTGTTTTGTGTTTGTTGATATTTATAAGTCTGTATCCTCAGTGTTCAATCTCCAAACAAACATAAACTGAGCCAGTCAGGAAATCCTACCAACAGGAAACTTGAATCCATCAAAACATGAATCAGTACCATCTCTAACTCAACAAAAGGGTTGCCCTTGATATCATAAAATGTGCAATTAGTCCAAGAAGCAGCTATTACCATCCTGGCTCTTCCCCTGCATGCTCACAATAGCACAGCACTTAAACCCTGCCTCTCCTCACCAATCATCCATGCACACTCCACACTTAGATACTTATGACTGAAATAATTCACCAATTCACTTTCAAAGTCAGCAGCAAACATGAAACCAAAAAAATAGTGGGAGGTGGAGGGCAAGGGAGGGGAGGGAAGCAGAGTAGGCCACAAGTTATAAAGTGTGGATATGTGACATCTGCAGATTTTTAGTACCATTTGTATGCTCTTACTTTTCAGTGTCACAGTAACCTTACAGAAAGCTGAGAAAGCTGACCTGATTTTTCAAAATGAGGAAGACCTGCCAGAATCACTTCTGACTGCCAGGTCACCGTTTAATCTGTTCCCTCTTCCAATGTGGAAAAAGCTTTGTAATATTTTTTGTTCACAGTGTCTATCTTATTTTCTTTCTGTAAGTAGCATATGAAAAGGGAAAGGAAGGATTTATAGTCTGGACTGACCAGGTAGAATGAGAGACATTAAATTATTATAAAAAACATTTTGCAAGGTGCATCTAAAAAATTTTATTTGCTAACAATATATCTTGAAGGGTTGATGTTATTCCTCAAATAAAAGAATCAGTAATGAAAGCACTTGATTGGATTGTTCCGAAATTAAATTTTATTTTGGACCATGCCAAGTATATTTTTGTGTTTTTTTTTTTTAATTATGGTTGTTATGCCATAAGAGTTATTATTTGCACAACTCTAGTCATCCTTCTAAAAGCAATCTTCTTCTAGTCCAACAAATGTAACAACGCTGGTGACCTTTTGCTAAACAATTCCTAAAATAAAATAAAAAATATTAGACTCAGAGATTCTCTAAAACCCTTTACAAAACCCCACATAAATGAATCCTTATTTATGAATATTTAGAAGGCCTCAGTGACCTTCACAGTACTACAATACCTCATTCCAGACATTTTCCATTTGAAACCCTTCTCTGGTTTATGTGGCAATATGCTTTTGGTATATAAAAGGATGTAGAAGTTGTAATGTTGTTTGAAGTGAACATGCTCCCAAAATGGCTCTGTAACTCTTTATGTAAACCTTTCTTCTTCCCAAGACCCCTTTAGTCCTCACTGTACCTTTGGAATGTCCTGAGAGATACCTGAAAGTCTCCCTATTGGTTGTTAACCCCTTATTGTCATTGGTTGTTTGTAAGACCTCCTGAACTCCTAATGGTGACATTGTAATCCTCTCAAAAATATTTTAAGCAGTTACCCAATACAATAAAAGCTCTCTCTGCCTGCTTGCCCTGCCAGCTGCTGGTGTCCTGTGGTCTCTGCGAGAACCATGAGACGCCACGTGGTTAGGGGGAAGGGAGGGAGCACCTTCCCTCTCCAGGACCAGAGGTAAAAGGAAAAGTCTCTTGCCTGAAGCTCCCCTCTCTATCCACCCTCAAGGTTCGTCAGGTTTACCCACTTATATGAAGCTGAATGTTTCAGCATTAAGCTCAAATTACTATATTTATTAGCAACTGGGAAGACGTGATAAACTGCCTGCGAATTTAATCCACAGAATTGGAATCTACTTTGTATAATGGGAAAAATAAATGTCAAGTCTTAAACAGCAGCACTGCTACCCTCTTGCTTCTCTCCAGCTCCCCAGTTTTCCTTCATCTGTTGTGTGGTGTGCAGAGCACCAAAGCCCATTCCCAGCATGTGGCCCAAAATGTACCCCATAGATCAGGACCACAGTGATGTGACAGACTCATTCAGACTGTCTGTGAAAGACTATTACAGAGAAAAAATGGTGACTAATTAGCAAAATACAGGACAAGTGCAAGGATGTGAATCTGAAAGCAGCTGGGAAAAAATACTTAGAAAATGTCAATGCAGGAGGGGCAGGTGCAGTAAATAAGCTGCAAGAATGGGAGCTGAGACATTCAAGCTCACTTTTCAGCTTGCCTACAGACATCTTGCATAACTTTGGACAACACATTCAAATTTGTTTTCCC
The DNA here is from genome assembly GCA_038380795.1 of Pyrocephalus nanus. Taxonomy (NCBI): domain Eukaryota; kingdom Metazoa; phylum Chordata; class Aves; order Passeriformes; family Tyrannidae; genus Pyrocephalus; species Pyrocephalus nanus. The sequence continues at coordinate 39,238,709 of CM076265.1, read as the reverse complement.
ATATTTATGCATTAAATTTCACAGTTTTACCAGCTAATACTTCTGCATGTCTCGTCATGCATTTTGACACCTCAAATACACATTTAAAAGTCTAATTTTTAAGCACCTACACTTGAAAATGAACTTTTTTATCTTAATGCCTGAGCCTTCCCACTGAACAACATGTACTAAAAGACAACATGGACAACATGTTTTGTTGGCAGAGAAACTGATGAAATAATGATGATAATGATAACGATGGCAAATAAGATGAAAACCCTAAAATGAAATAACATATCAAAACATCAGTGTTATGGCAAAGCTTCACACTGAGTCCCTGAGGAAAGATCGTTTCATTTGACACAGCTTTAATGTGGCCATTAGAGTGGTAATTTAAATTATTTGCAATATTGTATCTTCTGCTAAGTGTGTTTCAAAGTGGAAAAAATACACCAATAAATATTATATTTGTTAGATTAAAAACTTCCATCTATCCTTATTTGTAAAGAAATAAAAACTTTTAAAAAGGTGGTCTGTAGAGCGAAAGCTGTGTACTGATGCCCTCGTACCACACCCTAATTCTTGCAAACCCATGCATGCCTAAGAGAAAAAAAAAACAAAACCAACCTCCTTTTCTCACATCAACATGATCACTTTGTAATCTCACCTAGGTTGTTCAGGAGGTCCCTTAGCTGTGTCCCGTACATAATCATCAAAGACTGTACAAGCTTCACAGCTGCTGTGATGGTGGACCTTCACACCGTCATCAAAGAGAAACATAAGCACAGTAACTGTTTTGCAAATAATCCTCAGATTAATTCCTCACGCTGATTCTTAACTACAGAGCTTTCATCTGTCATTTCAACTTACTGCTGATAACTGAAGTTTAAAGAACCTTGCAGGCTACAGTGAAGGTCACAAAATGAAAGGTACTTTTCAGCAGGACAAACTTGACAGAAGATGCAAAATAATGTAATGCTACAACTGACTACCTTTCATTTCTTTAATGTCTGATTATGCTTTTGGAAACAAAAAGTGCTCGTAAAAAGTAAGACTTCTACCCTACTGATAGACTGAAATGCACCAGTTTCTCCTATTTCAATATCATGTGCCATAATTACATTTATTTCTCTGTGCTGACTTAGACAATGCTGGACATTGTCCCATTAGAATGACAGGCAGCTGCAGTCCTGCCCAAAACAGGTGAGAGAGGGGAATGGGGACAGTGATGGGCTCAGTATGATGTAAAAACCTGATGAAATCAGTGTTTTACCTAAGGCAGCATGAGCTAAATAGAAGCAGAGAAAGGTATAGCCCAGATGTGCTCCAAAGCTGAGATGAAGAGGCTGCAGAGGAAGGGAGGGCTGGAATAAACTGTTAGTCCACATAATACAGGGAAAGTCCAGCCTGAACTGTATTTTTTATTATCCTATCATAGGTGTGTTGATTGCAGCTGCTTCTACTCACTAAAGTGTCTAGCAGCCCTGAGACTAGAATCTGCAGAATTTTTGCCCACAAAGTTAATTTTGGGAGACTTCAGGGTATTACAAGTGCCAAAACATATGTTTTGATAAATAAATGGTTTTTTACTAACTAAACCAAGAGCACAGCTCCTTAAATATTTTCAGGGATTTGACCCAAAATACCACGGTATGCTCCATGCCCTAACTCCGGCACACTGCATTCGTAAGGAAAATGCAGATTTTATAAACTGTAATTCATTTAGCTATCAGACAGATTTTTAATGATGACTAGATAAAAAGGAAACTTGCTAGAAGAAAGATTTAGAAACAAAACTTTGTATTCATAGGCAACGAACCGGATACGCGGCTCTTCTGCCTTTATCTGCCATTTCACTCTGGAAGTACTGAAAATCACATAGATGTTCCATTCAGGCAATTTTCATTTTAAAATGATACTATAATAGGTGTGCTGCCATCCGCAATTTAGAGGAACTCTGGAGACATCCCCAGATAATGGTGGAGATTGAATCAGCCTCTTGCAGTGTCAGTAGTCATAAACACACTTGGGGAACTAAGCTACCCTTGCATGTCCAGCCTCTCCATTGGTTTTCCCAGCTGAATAGATGTTAAGCAGAGCTGACCTAACCAGCTTATTCAGAAGACACTAATGAAAGCATACTTTAGAAATTGAAATACCATGAAAAGAAATCCTGTGGAGAAGTTTCTATAATCTTCAAGCAATTACTCACAGATATTTCTATCAATAGAAAATAAATTACTTGATTAGCTTCTGTTTTGAAAAGGCAGTTACTGGGTCATGCTGTCACTGCAGCAGAAAAGAGAGATGCTGCACCTGCAGGCAGCAACATTTGGGCACAATACAGAACAGAAGATAGCAAAATTACCTCTTGTAAATGCTGGCTTTGAACAGGAGCCTGGATGTTTAGGCAAAATTCTGCTTTTACTGTCATTGAGGTAATAATGGATTTTTGAAACTCCTAAGAAGGCTTCTATGAACAGAATAGCACAGATGTGTGTCAATGAAAGATCCTAGTGCTACTTTCTTAGAGTTCAGTCTCAAAGCAGTTACTTGCTATAAATTTTAAAGAAGTTCAGAAAGTAATAATTCCATCCATTACCTCTTAAGAGCATCTCATCTGCAAGCAGGTATTACCAGAATCATTACCAATCTAACACCATCAATAACTTGCCTAAATTTCTTTTGAGGGCTGTTCCTGGGTTTTGTTTGGTTTATGTTGTTGTTTTCTGTTGTTGAGGTTTTTGGGGAGTTCTTTTTTTGTTATTTTGCTGTTTATGTTCTCCTCCATTAATTTAGACAATGAATTAATGTTTATATGCACTAGGTTGGATGTCATCAGACAGAGGGATAGTCACAAATGCGAGGGAAGATAGATGTCTGCTCTGGTGCATGAAGATAAACTTTCCCAGGCGAGTAGTAAGTACATAAGGCTAATTTGACTGGACTCTGCAAAAGCTCATCTTCTCCGTTTGACTATAGTAAGATCCTATGTAGATTAGGCTTCCTAAGCTAAAATACTTTCTATTGCCTTTTTAAAAAATAATTTTCTATACACATCAGCTCTACTTTACATTTGATCTTTTCCTGGAACTGTTCAACAGGCTTCAACTGTATCTAAAAACCTCCTCAATCACCAAGCAACACAGGTGGTGTCCCTTGTGTTTACAGTAAGATAGGATGTATCCGTATTTACACTTCAGATATGCCACAGCTTTTACTTTTTACTCATATTCACCATGAAATTAGCAGACATTATGCATTCTAGTTTTACTTTAGAATTACTACCCTTCAGGTGCTGCAATTTGAATGATCTCTTTCAGTGATTACATTTTCCAAGAAGTACATACTTGCACTTGCCACATCTATTTCTGTATAGGAGTTATATAACTGCTTTTAACTTGCCACATATTTTTATGTTAGGTATATCTGTGAATTAACTCTTACAGGAAAAGACAAATGAGCATTACTAAAAAGCAATTACCTCAAAATAGTTCATGTCCTAAGTTTATCTGATAGCTTATCTCCTGGTAAAGTATTAATTTTTCACTACTTTGAACTGGATTATTTTACTGAGATTAAAAATACTTGCTTATTTGTGTTTTTCATTAATTTCTGTCTTTTTTTTTTTTCCCCCCCAAAAAACTGTGTTTGGTCCAGTTACATCTATTGAAGGCCCGATTGATTTGCTACTCCATTATTTCTCTTCCACTAAAACATGTTTGTGGGTTATGTTTTGCTCATGACACTTCTAGGGAGTACCTATCAAAACAATTAGATCAGTTTAAATAATTAGAAAAGTGAGTTATGGCAATTCTACTACCTTAGTCCTCACTCTGTTATGGATAGATGATCCCAAACAAAAAGTGGTCATTCAAAGAACTCTTAAGATCCCAGTTTTAGAAAGGCAAATAAAACGGAAAAAATCTGTTCATTTGTTTAGTGCTGAGACAGACTAGCAGCTCCATAGCAACCCTTTTCCTGGGTCCTGTGCAGAGAAAAAGGACCTGTTAAACACGAATCTGTACAAAGGATCAAATTAGTCTTTCGCTGGCTAATTTTCATGGAGATGAAAATCTGCCTGAGGTATGTTCAAAGCTTTCCAAAAGCAGCAGCTCCAGGTGTGCACTTACAACTGCCCATGGCTGCTTATATTTTTTCATTGAATGTCTATGAACATTTACAGACAAGGTTAAATTATTCAACTTCATGATCAGTTTTGGTGTTACAATTGAAAAAATCTATATCAACAAACCGGCTTAGAGAAGACAGCTTTTGGCTTCCCAAGAAGGATAACTAATGACAGAAAATCAAGTAAAAGGCTGGTTGCCTTTTTTTTACTATAGTGGGGGTTGTTTTAGTTATACTGATGATAAATAATCAATAATCAAAAGACGCAGACATACATTAACAATTATTCATTCAGTGTTAAGTAAATCTGTTCCATTTATCTCTGAGGAACATAAAACCTTTTCCTAGAGCACTGTTCATGCAATGGTAAGGGTTTCAAATTCTTGATTAAGTTCATTTTTGGGTACTCTTAATTACTCCACTATTCCTTCTCTCCTGTCAGAAAATTATTACATTAAATTTTACTGATGTATTAAGTCATTATTTGTTTAGTATCCTGTATTGATTCTGTACAAAGCAAGCAAAAACTGTCACAGTTTTAAAACAGAAGTGTAAAAATGGACTTAAAGTTGGCCATCTCCATGTCTGTCCTAATTTTCCATTTGAGTAAGAGACAGATACACATCATTATTTTCCTTTATAGCTCACAATCATTCAGGATTTGGAAAATATAACAATTTTAAAGTTTTATTATAAAAATTATTCAATGAGTTCTGATCCTGTGAGGACATCTAGTGAGCAATTCCATATAGGAACAAAACAGTAAATATTCCTGCAATACACAGGATGAACAGACATTTTCATCAAGTCTCTTATTGTAGACAGATAATATTTTATTTGCATTAGAGCAGCTTTGAAAGCCAGGCAATACTTGCAATAGACTCCTTATACTCTGTTTTATAAGAATACAGAGAAGAGAAATCTATGTCCTAAAAGTTTACACTCTCAGAAAAAATTAGCTCATACATTTTCACAGGCAGTTATACAGCCTCTGGTAATGTAACTTTTACATACAGTTTGAAATATTTATCCTGATATTATTCCTGTGACTACCACAGGACTGTGACTGTAGGCTTTGGCTGGAGCAGGAGCCTTCTGGAGGGGCTGTCTAGAGACTGGGTACACAGAGCCAGCTGCCAGCCAGGTGCACCTGGCACTGGGACGCCCTGAACCAGCAGGAAAAACAGGTGAGAAGTAGGAAAAGGGAGAAGGAGAAGGTCACATGTTTTTCATGCAGACTGCACAGGACTTGACAAGTCTATTTACAGAGGAAAAGAGAATGACACTGTGACCCAGAGCTTAATCAGTATCTGGATTCAGTTAAGAATTGTTTAACATATGCAAGCTTTGTATCAGAAGAGTAACTGCATTCAACAAATGATCAGCCGTAGAGTACCTTAGGCCCAAAATAAGTTGCATCATCTTAATGACAATTTAAAGGAAGGAAACAAAATTTCAAAGGACGTCTCTTACACTGTGCCTACTTGTAACATCTTAAAACCTGGAAGATTCGGTTTGGAAGAGTACTGCATTCAGCCTCTAAAGACAAAATTTCATTTTGTACACTACAGAAATAATGTACTTATTGCATTGTGTATACAATTGCACTTCCCTAACCCTCCTTTTGTTTTCTGTAAAGGTAATAACTCTCTCCTTGAAAGACTGCATATAAGACTTTTCTAAATTAGTAAAGCCCCAATCATTTTTTATAGCAGAGGTATTAATTGACAAGGCCTTCAATTTCCATCTAATTATTGCACTAGTCAATTTCTCCAAATCCTCATAAATATTTAAGAAGTTGCCAGGTAATGTATCAAGCTTAAAGAAAAACAGAAATGAGATACAAAAGGAATTTCTGCTACACATCATGGAATGAGCATAGGGAAACCTGAAAATCCTGTGAAAGGAAAAAGCACAGGTAAATTCTTTAGTAAAATCATTGATTCACTTACACTTTCAAGAAACTTCCAGTCTAGAAGTGTTAGCTCTGTCACTACACTGAAAATCACCCCCTTATGTTATAGGAGAAAGAAGAGAAAAAAAAGTTAGTTTTTCGTGTTTGAAAAAGTAACTAGGTATTGTTGGAAAAATATCTTTCTTAGTCTTTTGTAAAAGCAAGTTGCAGAATAAAGAGTATTTGGTATGTGCAAATAAGCAGGATTTAAGAATGGGCATGGAAATTTTGACAATATTTTTTTTTTCCTAGCATATAAGCATTGAACATCAAATAGGACTTACTGAAATGATTCTCTGAAAATATTTTGACAAAAGTCAGAAAAAGATAGTTGATGCTGATTTGACTTAAGTAATTATGGTAAACATCTGAAGGACAATTGCCATGCTGTGTGATGAGTTATTTTGTAAAAAGCAACTTAAAATAAGCTTATTATCTGATATTGTTTCTGCTCTGAGACTTTTTTAATTCATTCATAGTACTTGAAAAAACACTTGAGAAATGAAAATAATTTATGAAAATTGCTGCAGAGGTACTTCTAGCATGAATCTTCATGGCAGTAGTCACGAACAGTTGGACCCAGAGAGAGTAACATCATAGACCTATAATAAAGTGAAAAGCAAACATTAGAAAGAATGACAGAGAAAAAGTTATATAATTCTGATTTCAACTCCAGCATCCAGTGGACTAGCCAATTGTCCAATCCATTTTCTTAAAGGAAGAAAAATCCCTGTTGAGCACCATCATTGATTCTGCCCCTCACAAAGTCTATAACATCTAAAAGAAACCTGACACATTTTAATAGCTATCAAGGGCAAGAACTTACTCATTCATCAAAATAATTGCCTCCTAAATGGCTGCGAAAAATTCACCCTCGACAATCATTATACAAAATGCATAATATGCATAGACCTGCACATAAAAGTGCTAATGTCTTATTTTATTCTGAAGTAAAGGTTAAAACATGACCTCTCATTTTAAGTAACATAATTTACAAACTGTTATTTGATGAAAATATAACTTAACATCTCTGTCTAATCTAGTGTTTTAAATTCCCCAGAACAATAAATATGAAGATCAAATAGGCTGAATAAGCAAGGAGTGCTTCCTGTCAGAACAGCCAAACCATCCTTACTTCACTGGCTGATGTAGCCCAGTCTCTCATTTTTCTTACTGCTTCTGATTCTGTAGTATGATCAGACATCCCAATCCAGGTCCAGTCCAGCTGGATTAAACCTTTCCTGCCCTCACTAACGTATCTCCTCGGCTCTGAATTGGAGTCATGGTGTGCCACCCTTAGGCTGTGCAAGTCAGAATGGCATAACTGAAATGACTATAATTACCTGAAGAAGTGGAAAAAGTGCTCCCACCATCTATTTCTTACTAGCAAAGCTGTAGAAGTGTATAATGCACCTCACAGGGTGAGGAATGGTATCATTTTTAAGCAGCACACACTACCTTGGAAGTGAAGCAGTTCAGGTAAGTGGAGCTTAATTTAGGCACACTGCTTTTCAACTACATCTTTGCTACTTCCAGGGTAGGCTCAGATAACTTTGCATGAGACAGAACCAGGGCGATCCCAGGGGCTTTCTGCAGATTTCTGCACCCCATTCTTGCAATCAACAGTGCTGGGAAGCATAGTGTGGGAGGCTCTGCATGGGGTGACTGAGGCCAGAGGAGGTGTCTAAAATCAGCCATGCCATCTCTCAGGTGATGATTTCCAAAGCCTCCCTGAAGCCTGTTTCTTCATCTTGCTTCCTTACAACTCTATGCCCAAGAGTTTGTTTAAGCAGGTGCAAAGATCCAGCTTGTGTTCACTGCCTCATCTGCTTTTGCACTTCTCTTTCAGAGCACTGATGAGTAGACAAAAAGGTGTGGCCTTTCCTCCTTATGGTAGAAGCCAGCCTACACCTAAAGCAGCTGATGTTGCACTGGATCTGAACCAATTTGTTGCGACATCACCCTGTTGTAGCAGGGGTTTTTTTCTTGACTCAAGGGTGGCCCTGAGTTTACCATTTGTGTTGGTAACTCTCCTAAGTAAATCCACGCCTGTTTTTATGAGAAATTTTATATTCATGTTATTTTTCAGCATCAGTTTATCAAACTAGTCACTGCAGTATGGCCATTTTTACACATCTGACATCCCACCTCCATTTTATTTGCCATTTCTGCACTTTTCACTACAACTGAAACACCTGAGTATTCACCATCCATTGGAAGTAGAAGAATAAAACAGTAATCCTTCCCTGGGTCATTTCCAAAGCTGAATGCAATTTCTCTACTTTAGCAATTATACTATATTATGGCATAAAAAGATGGGATGCAAACACCAACCTTCAAAACAATTCAAATTTATGTTTACTGCAGTCATTATTTACTGATGTATTGATCTTAGACTTTCACTAATTTCAATGAAAATATCTTACATTCAAGAAATGAAGGTTATGCAAGACTTGTAATTTACTCATTGCCAATGAACTTTAAAAAATTTTAGTACCAACTGCAGCTGAAAAAAGGCATACAAAATTCAATTGCCAGGGGAAAATAACCATGCTGGATAATGAAGTACTTTTATTTCTTAGTGTCCAAATGAAAATATTTTCATCAACATAAAAATCCAGTGTGTTTATCACAACTCGCTTACTGTATTTTGATAGCCCCATAGATATTTTCCCCTATGATGTAATATTCTTACTGTTTTGTTTGTTGCTGACACTGTATCTTTTTTTTTTTTTTTTCAGATAAATTCAATTGCAAGTTTTTTCCCTACTCATTGTAGTTAATTTTCCTGGTTAGCTTGGAATTTGAGCTCATGCTTGAATCTAAAGAGAATGATCTGGATCACATGTTTGGAGAACTGAAGTGTGAAGAGGAGAGAGGAAAACCTAAGGAACTTCCTCGAACTTCAGCATTTTGCTTTCATCTGTATATTTTACCATATTTATATTCTGCTGCAGTAAAACAAAGTACTCACAGGAAAACAGAAATGGTAGAATCATGTGCTTCTAAAAATTGCTAGGTACTAGATATAACCATAAGAACCAAAAAAACCCCCGTATTCTGAACACTAAGCATGGAAAACTAGAGCATTTATCACTTGCTGGCAAAGTGGCATAAGAAAAATCACAAGTTTGAGTAAATTTTTCAGAAAAGAATTGTCACACATTGATTGAAAAGCTGGACTTTTGGTTTTGCAGAGAATAAATCTGAAAGCTTTTTACAGTTCAGAGAGTAAACAGAAAAATTAAACACCCTTGAGAAGCCATATTCCAAATGAAATTTTGTTTTTAATGGACTAAGATTTTATTTTAAACTAAATAACATTTAAGCTCCTTTCAGGTTTTTGAGTAAAGTGAAACACAATTTCTCAAAACAGAAAAGAGTTGATTCCAAGAAAAGTCAAAGAATCCTGTTCTGTAAATTTAAAATAGAAGGGAAATAAATTGTTTTATTTTCCTGGTCTTTTGTCTAAACAAGAATTCTATGAAATGTGCATGCTTGCACAAAGTGTAAAACAAAACCAACCTTTTTTATGGTTAAACCTTTTGCCCAAAAGTTTCTGATTAACCCTAATCATACTGTTTTTAAATGAAAGGTAAATTAACAATCAGCCACATTCCAGATTTTCAGATTTATAGAGACACCTAAATACACCAATAGTCCTCTGCTGGAATACTTTAAAGTACATAAATGTACATGATGCTTTTGAAAAGGAGAATTAGCTATCTAATGCTTTCTGACACTTCTGAGAAATTAATTCAACTCTAATTTTACTATAACATTTTGAGTTACCGATTTCCTTCTTTCTCAGTGAATATGCAGAGAATTCTCATTTTGCACTCAACAGTTTAATTTTTTAAATTATATTTTGTTCAAAGAAAAATTGTTGGGGGAAATCCACTGTTTCCCAAAACAGAAGGTAGGAAAGCTTCACTGTTCATGTTGAACTGCGTTTTGTCATTCCTACTTGACCATAAAGAGTCACATCAGTAGCTGCACTAATGGATTATTAGGGAAAGATTAGGATATCAGTGCAGTTGGCTCTGTTGTATTCCTGGCTGCCTTGTTTGTTCTAAACAAATAATCCATCTGTTGTTATCTTCCAAAACAGAGGAGAGTTAGGGAGCTGCAGTTGCCACAAACCCTCTAAGATGGCTGCTTTACATACCATCCCAAATCCTGGCAACTGACAGAAAATACTTCCAGCATTTCTAAAATAGCCAGCTCTCTTAATCTATGTCCAGCTTTCACTTCTGCAATATTTCAGACCTGCTCAATATTTCTGAATGCAGCAAAAGTATGTTATTTTACAATTTTATGTAGTATAATGAATACCAGAGACAGTGAAGCAGAACAAAAAAGCAGAGGAAAGAGGAAGAGGGAGTGTGTATAGCTATTATAACCAAGTTTCAGGACGAGATTATAGCTACCTACATCTGTACAGGCCTCATTTACCTTACTGACCTGTATACTTTGGTATATAAATCAGTCACGTTGTTCACATTTCATCACCATTCTGCTGGTCTGCACAGTTCCACCACTGTGTTTCTCTCTTGTTTCAGACGGTCAAATCAGTACACATATTGACATCTGCACCCGCTGTCATAATCCAACATTTCTGCTTACAGCCTGCAGTTTCACCAGAGGCATGCTTTCATCTCTTCAAGACAAACTACTTCTGTCAATAGCTCAAGTGTCAAGCAAGTGGCACAGTGTCATCTAAAATCTCAGCGGTGCTGCAGATCACAGCTTCACCCATGACTTGCTGCAACCACCTCCAGCCCTATCCTAGCACAGCAGCTAAATTGAAAGTTGCAGGCCTTCAGAAGACAGTTATCTGATCTCATCTACATCTCCTGCAAAGGATGGCCTCTCCTGATCAGAAACAGGGCTCTTTGGTCCCTTTTGCACTGATGCAGCCCTTTGACACAAACCTGTGCAATGATGTTAGAGCAAGGATTTATGGAGAGCAACAGCTGAGAAAAGTAGCCTGCGTAAATACCACATAGTCACACCCAGATTACTTGGATTTTTGTCTCCACAAAAAAAATCCTCTATCTGCTGCCCTTTTCTTATATTTATGTCCCATTTACTTCTCTTTTTAAGTATATGTATGAGAAGTTTCACATTTACTTTAAAATCTGACAGACTATTTGCAGTGCCTCGATACAGAAATAAATGCACTATAAACATATTATTCTTATTGTAAGCATTACACTGTAATTCTTAATGGGATTAGGCAAGTCAGCAAGTTTTCAATATTGCTAGGAAAAAAATGTAATTTTGCCTGCAAGCTCTCAAAAATAACTAGAAGAATGGAATATTAGATAATTCTATTATTAGAAAATAAGGCTAATCATTCTTGTACGAGTAACTTCCTATTAAGACTACTTTAACACATTTTTTCTGCTTGATACACAGTATAGTTAATAAAGAGCTAGTCTTCAATTATGCAGGTTTTCTTTCTTTAGTTCACAGCTTCTGAACAGCTCTAATTAGAATTAAAGTATAATTTGGAAATCCTGTAATTAAATAATTATTTGTTCTCTAAGATAACTGGTTATTTAAAGACTTGTGTATGAATTTCTTCCTAAATCACAAAATTAATAGTTCATAACTGCATGAACACCAAGCTTGTCAGAGTCATCAACATGTGAACTAGAGTGAGGTGATTTAAAACAAGCTGGGAATTAAACCACAAATAAGCTGCTCCCCTTTCTCCCACTGCCCTCTGGTGAGAGACAAACAAAGGCAGAGATAAGAATTTAATTAAAACAAACAGCAGTAGAATAAGAAATGCACAGTAACAGCAACAATATTATAGTTATCTCAGAGAACTAATAATTATTAGTTCACTCCTCCACTGGTGTGACTCCATGCAGCACTGTCTGCTCTGGACTGCTCTGCTCTGCTGAGCTTGGGCTTGGCTTTGCTTGGCTTCTCTTGACTTGCCTTTGCTTCGTTCACCACGGCTGCCTCCAGCACTGGCACTGCAGAGCATGAACTCCACTGGGCTCAGCTGTGTTTATCACTTGGAGTTACATTCTTCCTGAGGGACAGGAATGGACAGTCGGCAGTGAGAGCAGGACAGAGTCAGCAGCACCTATCCAGGCAATTTCCCTGAGGAAGAAAGAAAACAAAATAGCACATTTCCGGTGTGTACTCACCTTTTTTTCCCCATGAAACCACTCTCTCAGAGATGATGGGGGTGGTATAGATTAGCAACCTGGGGCCAGCCCGGTGCAGGATGACCTAGTGATCCCCTCAAGGCCCTGACAGTAGGAGATGAAGGCACAGCTGGGCTGGAGAGACCATGGTAGGTCTGGCACAGGTCTTGGGCAATTCCTTTCTCCTTTAGGCTCAGTGGGAAGGAAAAAGGGCCTACATGCGAGGTACAAGGTATGTGCATCATCTTGGGAAGAAATGTCTCTTTGCACTGGGGGCAGGTAAAAAAAATTCATCCCAGTTAGAGAGCTTGTCCATGCAAAAAAGGGTATAACAGTGTGAGCAGGACACAGCTGCAGATCACATTATCTCCATGAGAAAAGGGAGAAGGAAGTGTCTCCTACCTGAGTGCAGTCACGGTGGAATCAGGCATGTTTGAAGAAGAAGCACAGTGGTTTAGGAGGTCCTGTCCTCCATCAGCTCCATGAAGATGATGCATGTGATATCCCCTCCTGAAGCACCTCCATAGTCTGATGCAGGTAGTGGTCCCAGCAGACTGACTTGAGGAAAAACAAGGAAAAGATGAGCAAGGGCAAAGTGTGCAGGAGGCCATCCACAGTTCTGGACAAGGCTTTCCCAAAAGCTGGAGAAGCCATTGGGCACATGTCCCTCTTGCCACTCCTTTTCTCACAGTGTGGCCCCACCCAAAGGACTCAGCATGGCTGAGCATGACACACCAAAAGGTCTCAGCAGATACTTCTATGAAAACACCAGGATTTGCCTCCCAAGGCTTAGGCTCATCTCCCACAAGTTCTATCTACTAAGAAACAACTCATCACCTTCCCCAGTGCCTACTTCCATAAGGAGGAATGGACTGGTTCCCTCTCTAGAAGCACCTCACTGGTACAGACCCTTCTATAGGTACTAGAATACAGAAAATCCCAGGACCTCCTGGCAGTGAGATTGAGTCAGCACAAAATCTGCAGAAGTTAAACCTTCTGGGAGTTGAGATCATGTGTGGACAGGCAGTGATGAGCTGCAGGCCAAGTGATCTGCAATCATCTCAGATTTGATGCTGAGCAAGAAGTACTAAGACCAGGAGAGATGCAGATCCATGTGTGCTGTGGCTCCTCAAGCATTTGACTGAAGCTCTGGAGAAGGGCTGGGACCAGCCCTGTAGGGGTGGTAGCTATCCCTTCTAGAGCTAGGCAGACACCATTCCCAGGTGGCCATGGTGGAGAACCAGAGAAAAGCTTGGGATAGCAAATATCTCCTTGTATGGAAGACCAACTTAGAGGGCTGGATCTACCATACACAGAGAATAGGGACTGTCAGCAGTACTGGCAGGGGAAGGTTGTATTAGGAGACAGGGAGAAGTGACATCTGCTGAGTGCCCCAGCCAGTGGTGATTTCACAGCTGCAGGCTTTGGGTGCAGGGGAAAGCTGCAGGCAGCTCCTGGGGGGTCACCAGGCAGAAAGTCATCCTCTTCGTACATCAGCCCTGGCATCTGGGTCAGTGGCACTCTAGAGGCAGTCAGGAGGGGAGTAATGAGGGGCAAGCTTCATTCTACTGAACACCTCCCAAGATACCTGGGGAAGCTGTCCTGCCCTATACCAGAAACCTCCTTTACTAAGCACAGGCCAGGCTCTACACCTGGGTTTCTGAGGAGCTTCCACCTGCCCTCCTCCACCCAGCCCTACAGAACCTGTCCTGCCACCTGATTTCAGGTAGCTGCAGGGTAGATGCTCTCACAATCCTCTCTTGACTTGGAAGCTTTCCCCTTCATGGCAGACATGCTGTATATCAGTGCCAACAGCTACTCTGCCAACACTGAGGGAAAAGCAGGAGATAGGGATGACTCCAGAACCTCTCAACAAGACAGAGAAAGTCTCCTTAAGGGAGTCTTCAGGGCGCTGGTGAGCACGAGGTGGAAGTCTGGCTGGGGAAGGTGTTCCCAGGGCTCACAAGTAAAGTGCTTGTGCACAGCCCTCAGGGTGGTGGCATCACAGCTGGCATCTGTCCACTCCACCATACATCCCACTGTTACTGAAATGGCCTCACTGGGCTGACTCTGTGGTCTTCACACTGTGGTCCAAACCAAGGTTCTCTCAGCCTCCGTTGGCTACTGTTCCATCACTGTCCTCATCTCCCTCAGTCCCTCCCAGCCTCCTTGCCCCCACCAACCAGGCAGCACCCGGGTGAGCCAGAGGAGGGTGAACAGGGAGCAGGGCTCACTCTGCTCCATCCCTAAAGGCTTTCCCTAGCATTCAAGCTTGTTCCAGGCTAGGCCAGTGCCATCAGACCTGGGACACTCCTCCTTCCATAGAAGCTCAGCATCACCCTAGGAAGACTCTGTCCCTCTCTCCACCCCTTTGCAAGGCTTTCAGCAACTTGAGCAGACCCTGTCCAAGTATTCATCTTCATCAAGGATGTGGGGAATTGTGCCTTTGGAGATCTATGCCTTCTCTTTCCACTGCTCCCAGCCTCCCCGATACAGGCTTCATTTGGCATTGCAGACAACTATTCACAAACTGGCTTCCTGAAAGGAAGAAAAAACATGATCCTCCACCAGCCCTGCTCTTGGCTCATCAAGCACCCGTCCAGGAGCTGGGACAGGGTTTGTGGCAACCCTGCAAGCAGGCCTGTCCCTCCTTTTCCCCAAACAGCCCCTCTCCTTGGGGACAGCCTGGCTGCAGGGACTGTGGGCCCTTGAACTGTGGGCCCCTCCTCTCTTTTAGGTGTGGTAGGAGAGAAGAAAGTGTGAGATATGAGGTTCCCCATGCACATCATCTCAGGATGTGTTATGTTTTATGGCCTTTGCAGGAAGGACAAGCAAAAAGGCTCATTTCCTACCTGGAGAGCTTAGAGCATCTCTCCAACATTTATAACAACCTGACATTTCTGGAGAAGAGGGACAACTGAGAGGAACAAAAACCTGCTCTGCTATGCCCTTGAGATGTGATTTTCTTTACTTTATGCCAGTCATGTCTGTTTAAAAAATAGTAAAGGCAACAAACTGCTATAGTAGAGATGAACCTCTGTAGAAGGAGAACTCATCTACACAACACAGGTTTATTTGGGAAAGTTATTCTCAAGTAAAAGAACTTTCAGTGCATTTTTTTGTTTCATATTATCTGCCCACGAGAACAGCCTTAGCAAACAGTACATTTACAAAACCATTAAATGAAGTTGCCCATACTAGTTGACAAGCACTTCACTGCAAATTTTTTATACATTATAAATCTACATTTTAGGAATTGTAAATAAGTTCTTTGCCACAGTGCATCACTATGAAACAGATTATGAAAAGCTGATGAGTAACACTGTCTTTTCTAATAACAGCTCTGTCATACCATTCTAGTTTTCATAAACATTTGCCATTATTTTGTAGTTTGACTCAAAACTTTGTCAAATTCCTTTCACTGAATTTAATGAATTCTGCACCAGGATTTTAATGACCATTTTATGCCATATGCATCTACTCACAAAAAAAAAAAAAAAAAAAAAAAAAAAAAAAAAAAAAATAGAAAAACTGCAATTCAGCTAAGTCTCTCCCAGCAGAGAAACCAGGCTTTCAGCTTTGAAAATGCCTGATGCCTGTTGGGGTTTTTTTATTAGTATTTTTTTATTAGTACTGACCTAGAAAGTCACAGCCTCTGCTTGCTGCTCTCAGCCTGGGCCTTTCATTTTTTTTCCTAAGAGTAAAGGCACTTTACCTTTTTCACTCTCTGCAAACAAAGTATTGTGCCCATTTTGGGAGGGAGTCAGGAAGGGCCAGAGGTGAAGAATGTCTCATGAAGCCAGGTGTGGCTGCTTTTTAACTTTTCTGTTTGAACTCAAACAGATAGCAGTGGTAAGCCTTTTTCCTTTTGTGACAAAAAGAATTTACTGACTCAATAGAGTGAATAGAAGGAAACTTACTGTAAAATATAACTGCTTGGAACAGTTGAAAGGTTCTACAGAGTTTACTGTCTTCTTCTGAATGCCTCATTTTGTAGGAAAGTACCTCAAAATCAGGAGAGGAAAAAAAGTCTGGACAGGAAAGGAGCTGTTATTCAGGGCTTGTGCCACTCATTACCTGTATTATTGCATGTACATATGCCTAGGCATGGGGATGTGCTTCTGCACACGTTCATATACATGTACATTTACGTCTGTGATGTATGATAATCTCAATTATCATTTTATTACATATACACCAGGGTGTGTAATACCTCCTCTCAACAGTTATGAGAAATGGAGGCTGCTAGTGTAGCTGGTTTGCTACTGGGGAGTTGTTCCACTTGAGATTGCCTGCTGCCATCTCCTGGTGATCTGTCTTATAGTTACACTTCATAAGAGTCAACTTTTGAATAATATTACTTAAAACATCATCTTAATACACATTGACATTTTCAGAGCACATTCTGCATGCACACCAATTCCAGTATATTTTTTTTTCCCAATATCCCATGAAATGGCTCAGGTTGCATCCTTCTTTTCAAGATTTGGTCCATTGCCAAACTCAAATCCAAATTCAATTTGTGTCCATATAAGCCAATTACTGGCTTGAGGATTTAGATAGGGTGGGATGGAAGACATAATAGATAACTTGAGCTAATGTTCCTTCTACCCAGGTATACTTTAACAGTAAGCATAGTAGATGGCCTGGGTATACCATGACTTACCAAAGGAGTCTCCATACCAGCCTAGACCACCTCGATCTGCCCTTGTGGCAAAGGTACACAGACAGTGTTACAAAAGAAGACCATCACAGTGTCCCATATTATGAAACACCTTTTGTGCTGAGTCATAGGCAGCCAATGCTCAGTAGTGTCTACACAGCACTGTGCAGGGCATTATACTAGTCCTGCATCCCACCTCTCACAGTGTGCTCATACAAAGTTCAGGTGGGTTTAATGTTGAGTTGGAACCTGGGTTTTTTTAGCCTTATAAAATGCAGTATAGTTAAGAGTGCAGTACATGTGTAGCCTATGCATAAATAATGTGAAAGTACTGACACGTTTCTCACTGAAATTAGAAGCACATTAACCAGAATTTTCTTATGCCTTCCAGGGTGTATTGCCTCTGTTTAATTTGTTGAAAATGACAAATCTGTTATAATTTGGCATAGACTTCAAAAGAAAATACATTTCTGAGATATATTTCTTAAGGCAAAAAGTATTAATAATACTGAGACTAATTTTGATTCATTTTCTTAACCACTCAAAAAGAAAATTCACTTTCAATTACACACCTAGAAAAGAAAGACTAATAACTCACCTTTCCACTCTGAAACTACTGTCTAGTGAGAATCTCATAGCAGCAGCCGTAACATTATCTTCCTCTATGCAATATAGCTGCCATTCTTTCCCCACTAAAATGAGCAAAGCCAGCAGTGAGTTACAATTTACTGCATTCTTTCGGGCCCAAGAAAAGTAATCTGAAAACACTACAAGTTCAGATGCAATGATAGGCCACTTGCATTCATTGCATTTTTACAAAGAGGTTTCCCAAATTATCTTCTAAAACTCATGGTTTTTCTTCCAAATAGTAGTATCAATCCTGCAAGTTCTTGCCTTGAATATTGTGTACAGTTTTGGTCTCCACAATATAAAATATCAAGCTATTGGAGAGTGTCCAAAGGCAGGCAACAAAGATGATGCAAAGCCTTGAGGGGAAGCCACTTGAGAATTGACTGAGGTCACTTGTTCTGTTAAGCCTGAAGAAGAGGAGACTGAGCGGAGATCTCACTGCAGCCCACAACTTCCTCATGAAGGCAAGGGGAGGGGCAGGCTCTGATCTCTTTTCTGTGGTGACCAGTGACAGAACATGAGGGAATGGCACAAAGCTGAGCCAGGGGAGGTTTAGATTAGCGATTAAAATAGGTTCTTCACCCAGAGGGTGGTTGGGCACCAGAACAGACTCCCCAGGGAAGTGTTCACAACACCAAGCCTGACAGAGTTCAAGAAGCGTTTGGATGATACTCTCAGGCACATGGTGTGACTCTTGGGGATGGTCTCGGTCTGGGCCAGGAGTTGGACTCTGTGATCCTTGAGGGTTCCTTCCACGTTGGCATATTCTCTGATTTTATGATTTTATTCTAGCAGTGCATAATGTGGTTCACTTTCACACATTTTTCACTTCCTTTGCTATGGCAATCTTGTACAGCAATCTTCTAAATCTGATGTCTGAAGACATATAGTCTTCAGCAGCAGGTAGAAATTTGTTTTTGGAATTGACTACATTCCTGCTAAATGTGGCCAGTTAGGAGAGACTTGTACTTTCTGTCAGGAATCCTGTCCCAAGGCCCTGACTTTCAATTAAAAACAACCCTACCCATACACCCAATCTATCTGAAACTCAAAAAAGTGTCTGATACTAGAGTTCAGCTGATAACACAGTGTGAAAAGTGTTTCATTTACTTTTGATCTGTTTTATTTACTGCATTGAAGTTTTCAATTTGTCACTTCAATGTCAAATCTCTTTATTATTGTCCTTCTTTGTAAGCTACAGCCAGATGTGTTGCTCATCCTAACTCCAAGGAGAACATAAAATTTTTTCAAGAAGTATTTCACAAAACTATTTAAATTTTTTATCTACTTCTTTTACAAAGGAGGATATCTTGAAGATGTAAGAAAATCATTTACATTTGTATTTTATAACTTTTGAAATACTGCTAATTCTGAGTGCCTTACTTTTCTCTCACAGACTGTCCATCTCACTGCCACAGATTGTCATATTCTCTTTCCGGCTCGATCATTAAACTAGAGATACACTAATGTTATGCAAATGTATTCTGATATTAGAGGTAAATAAATTTTAAAATTTCATAACAGCTAAGGTCTGATTAATACCTTAAGACAATGATCTGCAGCGAGACAACTGCAAAACCCAATGCAATCTTCCCAAATGGAAAATATTTTCCCACTTCATTTCAGAAGGTACCACTTTCCTTTGCTTTTCAATGGAATAAACAAAAGGTCTGCTTTGCCATCATTTCAGTGGCATATCACATCCAAAAAGTCTAAATTTAAAATAGAGAATGAAAATGCTTTAACACTCAGTTGATATGTATATGTATGTAACTTACTATTCTGTGAAAGATTATTCATGCAAATAGGAATATTTGCTTTAGTCCTTTTTTTATAAGAAGTCATCTACTGCATTCTGTATTAATCAACCAGTGCATCTGTTTCCCGGTAGCACGTCATATTTTAAAGAGAAAGGAAAAACCTACATGCAACTTACTAGTGGAACAGTGATTCTTAAAGTCACTAATTACAAAATATTTTTAACTGCTTTTACAAACCTTTAGAAAAAATTAAATTTCTTTAGGTCAGAAAGGAAATTTAGAAGAAAGATTTGAAGAAAAAGGAAAAGGAAGTGACAATTCATTTTTTAAAGAATGCAGTTAGTTCTGATCATGCAGTTTGAAATTTCACAGAATCATAGAATCAGATGGGTTGGAAAGGACCTCTGAGATCATCAAGTCCAACCCTTAATCCACTACCACCTCAGTTACTAGATGGTGGCACTAAGTGCGAGATCCAGTCTCTTCTTAAATGCCTCTGGGGACAAAGAATCCACCAGTCCATTCCAATGCCATTCCAGTTTCTGTGATCTACTGTGCAAATAAATCCTTCATCCACTTCCCATTTTCTTTAAAAAAATCTAACATGGTCCCTGAATTGTGAATGAGAGCAATGCTAAATGCTGACATTGGAAAGACAATAAGACACCAGCCATTTCCTAAGCACTGTGTGGTAGATGAAAAGCTCTAAAAATTTAACTCCACAGAGCCAACCACAGAAATAATAAATACTCAGATTTAAAAGATTTAAAAAAAAAAATAGATCTACACTATCCATAATTTAAACATTACAAGCAGAAGAGAGAATAAAATAGTCCTTATTATTTAAGTTGCTTTATCAATAGTGAGTCATAACTGGTTACATCTGGTTTCAGTGTTTAAATGTGAAGATACAAATCTTTTAAGTATCTATTTCTGTTTGAAGTTCAAGAGAGGTTAAACTAAAGAAAATCCACAGTGAATATTACAAGGAAATGATCCAAGAGAAAGGTTAGACCCCTCTTCATTCTGATTTAAGTTTGATGATGCACTATACATGATGAGGGTACCACTATCTCACAACCCATCAGCAGGTAATTCATAAGGAGGTCAAAGAAAGGAAAAGGCCATAGAATCATGCATAATTCAGCAACTTCATCAATAAACAATTCTTCAATAATAAAAAAGAGCACTGAAAGAGGCACATGATGCTGGAGAAAGGGAGCCAAAATACCACCAACTCCATTTGGAAGCAAATTTCAACTTTGTGTGTATAGAAAAACTAGATAAATCATTCCCAAATTTCATCAACAACCATGATAATCATGCATGAAAATACAGACACACTTATACTTTGTACATTACACTTGATCCACTTGGGTAAGACAATACCACAAAAATAAATAAGCTAAATAAATGACAAAAAAGAAAAATATGGGAAAAAAACCAGTAAATAAATATCTGTTTACCTAAGTCTTTACAAATTTAGACTAAGTAATGAAAAAGTCAACATTAGGAACATAAAAGCAAACCCACAAATAGTAAAACTCTTCACAGAAGCATATGACTACAATGGTCTAATCGGACCTGACATAGCTATTCTGATTCTTGAATTCTGTCATAGTCACAAAGGATTTCTCCCTATTCTGTGTAACAGTCTACCAGATCTTTTTTTTATTGCAGTGTGGTGAAATTAATACTTCTAAAAGCTGTTACTGCCAATTCTTATTTCAAATTACTGGAGAACAGAGCATTTCTTGAATTTAATTTCAAGAAAAACTGTAATTCCAAACAGATTTATAGTCATGTTGGGGTTTAACCCCAGCTAGCAGTCACTCAATCACTCCTCCACCAGTGGGATCGGGAAGAATATCAGAAGGATAAAAGGTAGAAAACTCTTGGTTTGAGATAATGGCAGTTTAACATGAAGAGCAAAAGACGTGCATGGAAGGAAAGCAAAACAAGGAATTTATTCACTGCTTCCCATGGGCAGGCAGGTGTTCAGACATGTCCAGAAGAGCAAGGCCCCGCCAAGCATAATGGTTACCTGTGAAGTCAAATGCCATCACTCCAATCATCCCCCCTTTCTTCCTTCTTTCCCCCCCTTCATATAATGAACATGATGTCATATGGTATGGAATATCCCTTTGCTCCATTTGGGTCACCTTTCCCAGCTGTGTCTCCTCCCAGTCTCCCACACACCCCCAGCATCCTTGCCAGCATGTCAGAATGATGAGCAGAAAAGGCCTTTGCTCTGTGTAAGCACTGCTCAGCAATAACAAAAACATCTCTATATTATCAGCCCTGTGTTCAGTACAAATCCAAAACACAGCCCCTTCAAATCCAAAACACAGCCCCTTACCAGTCACTATGAAGAAAATTAACTCTACCCCATCCCAAACCAACACAAGTAAGTAACACTCTAATGCATAATACTATAAATATCAATGTGCAATATCCTTCAACATATAGGTATATTTAAATTTTTTTAATATCTATAAACATTCCTTTTTAAATGTCAGAGGCACTAATCATGAATAAACAGAAACTAAATACAGAATTATCTGAATTTGTTTTAACTTTCATACAAGTTAACTATACCAGTATATCATATCATTTAAGTATTTTCAAATTCCTTAAGAATAAATCTACTGAAAGGTACCTAAAAGCAGAAAAAATTAGAAGCTGAATGGAAAAGTGGCTCGGAGAACCAGGCCTGAGCATTAGAGTAAGTACAATGTAAACACATATAACTGTACACAAAAATAGGTAACACTTGGGATTTTTTTGCAGGTCACATTTAAAACATAAGTATTTAAGAAATATCAAAAAACTAGCAAAAGCATTACTTTCACCCTCATCTTTTCGAAGAAATAGGTTTGACCATTTTAATAATGCATTTATATTTAGATAAAACATTTTTTGTCATTTCAAGAAGCCATTTCATTTAAATTGCAATACATACTAAATGTCCTAAGGATAACTGAGCAAGGTTTATTTTTTCTATGCATTGAAAAATATATATTATTCCTAGATAACTAAAGTTCTTTGCTTAATTTCAGAGCAATATTTAATATTAAAAACATAAAACCTGTAATTAGATAATACGGCTAGAAATTAAAATCTATTCTTTAAAAAGGCAATACATATTAATTAAAGAAAACCTTAGAAGAATCTCTCAGGGTTGACTTAATTTCTTAATCACAGCTTCTAATTTTCTAGGGTTTATTATTTTCTTTTATTTCCTTTTTTTTTTTTTTTTCTTTCTTCTTGGGAAAACAATGTATTTAACCCCAGCCTTTTGAAGTCATTTCACAAAAACAGTGTCATTCTCACCATCATCTGTCCAGGCAAAGTAGGCATTTTTTCTACTGGTATGTCTGTCAGCATTGACTAAGGATGATTATAGATTTGACTCAATAGATGCTTGGTAGAGGAGCTTTTCCCAATCTCTGGCTCAGCCTCTGGCTCAGCTAACCATTGCTTCATAACCTTCAATTCTTTCATGCTGGTTTTGAAATTAGCTGACATATTTAACACAGTTTCATCTTCGAAAGCATTCATCTCCAGAGCTGAGACTGATCTTTTAATCAAACTTGTCTGTTAAAAAAAGGAAAACTTAATTTATTTAGATATTCATTTGAAATAAGATTCATATACCACATTTCCTTAGTTTTAGTGGACTGAATTTTATTTTACATAAAGTTGTAAAGAAAGAAAAAAGAGTGACATAAGGACTACGCTGTTGAAAAAAAAATTGTATTTAATGGAAAAAAAGATCTGCATATCTCAGGATATGTGTCAAAGCAAAAGAATCTGAAAAATTAACTCAAAGTTATTTGAAGCCTATAAATGGCTGAAATCAGTCTTCTCTAAAAATTATCACAAGAAATTTAAATTAAATTACCCCAGACCTTGTAGGGAAGTTAAATTTTAAAATAAAAAACGTATTCCACTGCTGGTGACATTTACAAAAAAAATAAACTTAGGGATATTCATGAACCCAGAAGAAATGACAGGAGAACTCTGTATAATGTTTAGAAGTACAGTTATATGGAAACATAGTTAATATCTGAATGTAATTATTCACTCTTATACTTTGTGCCCTCATCCCTTAATCAACTGATGAAATCAAAACCTAAAGAATAACTGTTATCCTCTGGTGTTTAATTGTTATTAATTATAAGCAAGTATTTTTTGCAATAACAATTGTTTTGCTTCTCAGATGTTTTGTGAATTCCAGTTCACTAATACTATAATACTAATATATAATATATATATATTATATATAACTATAATACTAATAATATAATCTAGTTCACTGTACTATAATACTAGGCATAACACATTTTTGTCAAATAAGTTATGATGCAATTTCATGTCCACTGCCTGAAATGTACAGAAAATCATTTGTTACTAAATTAAAATAAATGAAAAAAATAAATGAAGTATTGAATAACTTTTAATTAGACTCTGACAGAGTATGGGAAACTGAAAGGTCCTCGATTTAAAGTAAGCACTACTTAGCAACAACTAAAACATCAACGCTCAATGTCATATATTCCTGTAGCCACATAAGGATGTAAATTAAAATACCTATTAAATGGAACATTTGACTTCTCTCAACACATTGTAATATGGCAACACTGACACCTACTGGTGTTTGTCAGGTTTGGGGGAGCTTTTCTGCAAACAATCATGAAGTTTCTTATGCATTCATGAAATTAAAAAGTGTTACTTCTGTTAGTTGCAATTCTACTGTCAGAGGTATATCTGCCAGAGCGAACTTGATTCTCGTTTCTGCTCATTGCAATGTATTTCCATTTAAAGACTTATTTAAATTATCAGAATACTGAGTAAGTGGCAGGGGGTGTCTCAGCATAACTGAGAACCAGCCATTTGATTTGACAAAAAAATGCCTTCTTGAAATTCATTTGGTCATTAAAAAGGAATTCTTAAAATGCAGGACTTAATCATAAGTTGTAGTTCTTACACAGTGGAAAAGATTGCAGACCTGGGAGTAGTTCTTGAACTCTTTTTAGAAGGTTTCGTTCTTCAAACGGAAGCTTTGACCTATTTCTTAAAGAGAAGAGCAAGAACTGAAATCCAAACTTCTGACAAGCATTTGCCTTCCTAGTTTTTCCTTATATTGAAGCATTTTGTGTTGCACTGGATTTCTGTGGCAAGATTTTGGTAGTGGGGCAGCTACAGGGTGGCTTCTGTGAGAAGCTGCTGGAAGCTTCCTCCGTGTCTGAAAGAGCCAATGTCAAACTGCTCCATGATGGACCTGGCACTGTACAAGAGTGAGCCCGTCAGCAATGGTGTGAGCACCTCCAGGATAAATAACTTCCGTTTAAGAAGGAGGAAAAAAAACCTGAGCAGGAACAACTGAAGATAGAGAAGAAAGGAGCAAGAATATGTGACAGAAACATATGCAGAAACTGCAGTGACCAAGTTCAGTGAGGAAGGGGGAGGAAGTGCTCCAGGTGACAGAGATGAGATTCCCTTGCAGCCCATAGAAATCCACGGATGAGCAGTGACCCTTGTGCAGCCTGTGGAGGAGCCCCACACCGGAGCAGGTGGGTGCCCAAAGGAGGCTGTGACTCTGTGGGAAGTTTGTGCTCTACTAGGTTTTTAGCAAGGCCTCTGGATCTGCGGAGAGAGGCCAAACTGGGGCAGGTTTGCTGGCAGAACTTGTGATTCCTGGGGGACCCACACTGGAGCAGTACATGAAGAACTGTAGCCTATGGAATGGACTCCCTTTGGAGCAGTTCATGGAGGATTATCTCCCATGGGAGCGACTCCACACTGGATCCAGGGAAGAGTGTGAGAAGTTTTCCCACTAAGGAGGAAAGAGCAGCGGAGGTAACCTGTAATGAACTCAATCCCTGCTCCACATTCCCTTGTGCCACAGAAGTGGAAGAGGTAGCAAATTCTGGAGTAAAATCTTCAGAAGGAGAAAGGGGTGGGGGAAAGTGTTTTTAAGATTTGATTTTATTTCTTATTTTCCTATTCTGATTTGATTGGTAATAATGTAAATTTTTTTCTTCCAAGTCAAGTCTGTTTTGCCCATGGCAGTAACTGGTGATTGTTTTTATCTCAACCCATGAGCCTTTCATTATGTTTTCTCTCCCCTGCCCAGGTGAGGAGGGGACTGATGAAGCAGCTTTGATGGGCACCTGGAGCTCAGCCAGTGTAAGTCCACCACAGGTGGTTCTGGCTCTTCAAGATGTGTGTCTGCATAAAAGGAATGTCAAATGAAGCTATACAACATGCAAAATGGTATAAAACAATAAAAATATTTTTTATCATTTGGTGGTTTAAAGTGTTTTAAGGCAACAATGTAAAAACAGCTGTCACAAATAATTTTCAATTCAATGAGTTTATACTAAATAATCAACTGTGAGTTAATGAAAAACAACAATCAGACTTTTCATTTCTGGAAGAGGGAAGCAACATGGAGTAAAGCTCCAAGTAATAATAATACTTATCTAATAATATTGTTTCCATCTGCTGGTAAAAAAAGTGTAAAATCAGAATGTCTCGGGGGATACAGGCATTCCTGTATGAAGGGACCTTAACAAAAATAACATGAAGCTACAAATCTGGTTAAAAATTTTGTAGGATATCTGTGAGGAACAGGTTTCACAATCCACATATAACCTTCATAAAAATATATTTAGCTTAATACTTGTTTTCATGGCCAAAAAAATAGCTTTTTTAACTCTCAGATTGATGCTTGCAGAGCATGCCAAGATTAAACAGGAGTTCAAAACAAAGCACCTTTGCTATTTGATTAAATAAATTTAATACAGGCAATCTCAGGAGAGAGTTGTACCTGACCTTGGGAAGTTTACACCTTGATAAAATGATACATCCTGATCTGCAAGACATTTTTTTTGCAAATGTGAATGAAAAGTTATATATTTTTAAGCCTGTGGATATTTTTCATAGTGAAGGCAAGACTTTAAAGTAAGAAAATTATTGCTTCCTTGATCTGATTTACCACAAAATCCTACCACTGTAGGAGTCTTTGGACTCTGTTATAGTCAAACAAGATTCTTTCACAGAAGAAGTCAGAATCAGAGGGGAGAAAAAAAAATCTATCACTAGTGAAATTGGTAAAGTTATTTGAATTTTACTATATCCACTACACAGAAACCATGCGCACCCCCATACAGATACGTTGCATTTGTGAAATTAGCTAAATGAAGGGAATTGGTCAGCTTAAACGGACCTAAATTAGTGTCAGGTAAATGATACCGTCGACCTTCAAGGCACACACAAGGCAGTTTTTAAAACGAGTACCAGGTATTATAGACGGTGCCACTAGATGGCAGTCCTCCAAAGAATTTAGTTCTCCAGATTTTGGTGATTAAATGAATTCAGCAAAGAATTTTAGTACAGACTTCTTTTCAAACTTTAATTCTCTTCCTGTCTGGGGGATGTTGCTCTCAATCTAAAACTTTACTCCCAAAAATTTCTAATCATTCGTAAAGCTCAGACACCCTCAATTTCCTCAACCTGTTGGCTACTTCTTGAAAACCAGATTCTTGTCTTCAAATCCTGTCCTCCCAACAGCTTCTACAATGCACCTCTTCTAGATCCACTCCCATCTAATTCCTTCAACCTCCTGGATATTTCAAGGGGTTCTGTCCTTTACGCTCTTCTCATTTTCCTCTACTCACTGTCTAGCAACTTTATAGTCAAAGACACGAACAGGTTCCTTCTCCATGGTAATGAATAGGAGCATGATTCATCACTCTGTTGTGCACCAACAGAAATATCAGATGATCTTTCTCTTAGGTATGCCAAGCTGCCAGTTCTATCTCAGCAAGGCTGAAAGGTAAGGTTCTAATGAGCCTTGGCCTTTTCAACCTTCTTGACCTCTCCACTACTTTCTTCATTCACTATGGCTAGCACAGACTCAGAACACAGGTGATATTCGCAGCATTCTAAAATTAAATGCTTTTTCTAATCTCTCTGCAAAACTAATGTCTGGTATTTAATTTCATATCTTGCTTGCTGCACCATCAGTTTCTTTAGCCTAGACAAGCATCACCTTGTTCTGTTCACAGTAGTTCAAACTGCTACTGCAAAGACCATAGTTACTTCCTTAGAACACTTCTCCGTCCTTGGAAGTAACAAAAAAATAAAAGCTCATGCAAATACAAGGTGCTCTTCTGCTTTAAAAGGCTTCACAGCCTTTCCTTTTTTGTCATCTCCACAACAGTAAAATGATAAGTTCTACTTTTGTGAGTTCTAACTCCATCACTGACTTCATATGTTCAGGGGGGGTTCTTTTCTGAACATCTTTTTGCCACCCTTACACAGCCCCTCACACTCCTGAGAGCCATTGATTTATTGTCTCAGAATTTCCTTAAATTCTCTGTCACCATGTCCTGCAAAATAGTTAATGACTGGGTTTCTGGTACGCTGAGACCCCTGCTTAAATGCTGATTAGTATCCTTATTCTCATTGAGTCCATATCTTCTGTGTATCTGTCCTACTGACAGAAGTGCTGCTGAATCAAAAGCAAACACTCCAACAAAGACCATGAATCATATTCATATGCCACCCAAATTGCTGACCAAAGCAGAAGCTCACAAAAACCAAAGGGAAACATCAGGGCCTAATCTTGTACCCTGAAATAATGCCATCCTCTATGCTTAAGATAATCTTGACTTCATCAAAAGAATTCAATTACTAAAAACTTTCATAAAGCAATTTATGGATTCATATTTTAAGGGCAGACCATTATTAGCTAGCATTATTAGCTAGCCTGACCTTCTAAATAATACAGACAATAAAATTTCATCAGTATTCCTTTACCAAGCTCACAATTGTCTAGGTGAAACCCAGGTAATACCTCAGAAAGAAATCCAGTCTTGATTTGAAGGCAGTAAGCAATGGATAATTTCAGAATCTGCTACCTTCATTGCTATACAATGAAATCTTACAGCTAGTCTCAATTTGTCTAGACTGAAATCTCAACTATTAGGTCTCTTATGTTTTCATTTAGCAAATCCTCTTGCATCAGAAACTGTACCATACAGGTAACATATTCAGACCATCTCTCTCTCTCTCTCTCTTTCTCTCTCTCTCTCTCTCTGTCTTGTATAAAACCTACATAATGGTAAGTCTTAATACAGAACTGGTCGTTAAGAAAAAGAGAACACATATAGGAATAGACACTTCTGCTTGTAACTTTATTTGAAACACTGTTAGTGCACAACATTCATAAGGAAGAATTATCACATAATTAGGCAACGAAATCTGGTGACCTTCTCTGGAATTAAGATTTTTCGGGGGCTGCAGGCAGATATTTCTCTCCATTTCAAATCCAGAACATGGAGCCCTGTTCTAAAGGTGGATGCATCCATTCTTTCAAAGAGGGGCAAAGTGCTTTTTTTTTCTTTTAAGAGTAAAAAGCAGAGATGTCATTTCCACCTCTTTATGATAATACATTATTGAAGCACAGAGCCAGGAAATGAGAGTTCATTGCTTATCTGAGGATTCAAACCTCATTTATCATTAGATTATTTGAGCATTCTGGGTACAGGAAGTTGTGTTGCTGAGCAGAAAAGAATGCAAAAGACATGCAGACAAGAAAGACAAGTGCTGACATGACTATCTCAGTTATTAAAGCACTTATCTGGAATAGAAAAGCTCTGTATAATATTTCTAATCCCAAAACTTTTTTTTTTATATTATTGCTAATGTCTCATTTCCTTTATTTTAAGGTAAACATGTTAATTTATAGTTCAGAGGGTATTAAAGATACATCTTCTGTTGCTTATCTTCCAAGACTGTAAAGCTCCTTTCAGAGTTGCTGCTTTTCAGGATACAATCTGCCCTCCTACAAAGTATGACCCTAATTCCCTATTCTTATCCTTATGACCTTGCATTTGGCTGCACTAAAATGCATTTTTTTCAAGTGAACCCAAGTTAACAAGCAACACAAATTGGCTTGTAAAACTGACCAAGCCTTATCCTTATTTACCACTCTACCATTCTTTAGTCACTGTGGACTTTAGAAGCAATAATTTGGTATTTCTGGAGCTGGCAATACTTAGAAACTAGAAGTAGCAAACTGTCAGTCTGAGAAACCATCAGAAAAACCTTGAGAGTATTAAGGCTCCAATTCTGAATTTTTTTATATCATTATAGAAACTAGGAAGACAAAAAAAAGCAAAATAACAAGCAGTGAAAAAAGAACATGCTTCATCGTATCCACAATATTTAATGCAAAACAAATTAAAAATTAAAACCTCCAAATATTTAGGAATTCAGTATGACCAAATGTAACAACTGGCAATGTGAAACACAATAAAACTGAGTAGGCTTATTCCACAATTAATTTACATTTCCTCACTTCTTCTTATAAAATACATTTTTTGACAGATCTCAACTTACCTGCTATGTCAGCCTCAGAAAAATTAACTATAATGCATTTTGTCCTACTTCAACTCCTCATTTATTAAACATCCTGCAGTTATCACATAACTACCAATTACATATGCTATGAACACTTTTGACTACAAGTTTTCCTAGGTTCCAGTTATGTATGTGTTTCCTTTTGTGCATGTGTTGAGCTCAATAGAACTACACTCAATTGCTTAAAGTTAAGCTTGTTCCTAAGTGTCTGTAGAGTCAAGATTGAGGTAAGAATCTGTCTGTGAGAAAGGGCTGGTGGGTGGGTGCTTTAAACCTTTTACTATTGCAGAATTTTACATCCACAGAAAACTTTCTGTATTTGTTTAGTATTTCTTGTGCTTTTAATGGGACTTCTCGTGAGTAGAATATATTTATAACCTAAATTGTGACATAGAACTTAAAACATGTCTGCAAAATGCAAATTATTTTTAAAAATATACAGTACTTTTTACATTCTAAGCAAGACACAAGTCTTTTAGTAGCCTTGTTCTAATTATTTTAAAATATATCCACCAAATAAGAGAAGTTTTTCAAATCTTTTTCTTTGCCACTTCTTTAAAGTTACAAAATCCTGACACATCATAAAAGTTATTTCTCAACACGTAATGCTGTTCATTACAAAAAGAATTAAATCATAGTAGGTCTGAAAATAAGTAAGTTCATAACTTTTCTTTTCAGCTTGCTCTTTCAAATTAATATATTGGTTCTTCCTCCTGTTGTCTGTGTCTCTCTGCACCTAAAACAAAGAAAGCAAGAATCTTCATATCTGTTCTCTAGATTCCAAAGTACATAATTTATCAAATACTACATCATGACATTCATCCAACCATAGGATATAAGCGACAAACATAAATACTTGGCACAAAGTGACTAGAAATTTCTACTAAAAATAGAGATAATATTATTTAGAAAAGAAAAACCGATAAAACTAAATTGTTGATAATAATTTTTAAATTAAAAAAAAAAAAAAGTGGAGGAGTCACAATTTTCCTCTCACAACTTAAGTAGGTCTTTCTTTTGTGGCACTGAAAACTTAAAACAAGCAATGCAGATTTTACATTGGATATTATATTATTAAATTGGATACATGAATAAATGTGTAAAAATGTTACACACACACTCATATTCAAATTCTCTCTCAGCAGAGAGCATCTTGTAAATATCCTTAAAATTTTGAATTAGTTTTATAATATGAGATCACTTGAATGTCTTCCTAGCTTTTCAATTCAGCTGTTGATTTTAGAGGAAACACGGGGTCTTTGGCTATCTTTGAAAAGTGAATAACTACAAAATTCTACCATTTAACTCTCCAATCTAAGCTGTACCAAAGGTGATGAAAGTCTGTTGACTTCCACAGGCCACGAATCAAATTCTAAACACAGTCTCTAGCTACTGTATGAACTCTACAAAGTTAATGAATATCTAACATGCAGACAGTTACAATGTGAAGGGCAGGATATGGAAAATGTCTGAGACCAAAAAAAAATTGGAAATTAGTCCGCAAATATAGACTACTTTAATTAAAGTTTGTAAATACCTTCATATTTTAGGAGAACAAAATGAAAATGGTAGAAATTCCACTTTGAAATTACTTTGAACAGTTTTCAGGTTTAACAATTTTGTCCCAGGTTCTCCTGGGACAATGACACTTTCAGCGACTTGACTTTTTGTTATAAGGATCTATGCCTTGTGCTATAAACAGATATTATAAAGGGAAAATCATCAAGAATTACAAAACTGAGTAAAGAAAAACGCAATATTGAATTATCATGCAATACATATTCACATTACAAAAGTATTTTATATTTGCTTACATTTTTTTGGGGAAAAAAAAAGACTGCAAAAAAAGTAAAATCCACACTTGTAAAGAAAAACCACCTCATGAAAATCAGTGTAATAGAACTTTGACTCACAATCAAAAAATTATCTGAAGCATATATCAGAATATCTCCACTACATTATTGTAGTTTGAGTCCAGAGGCTTATAGGCATATGACAATGCCACAGGAGTGTCAATAAATCTCTTTAATTTAATTAAAACTATTCAAAATAATTTTTCAAGTCATACACTTTTCATGCATAGAAAAGAGCCTAGTTACTTCATGGTTCAATGACACAGTTTCACAGATCTTGCAGTCCAAAGTCTCTACCGAAATCAATGGCTTTTTTGCCTGAATGAGAACAGGATTGAGGTTATGAATAAAACGTGAAAGATATACATAAAAATGAAATATCCAATTTGAAAAGCAGCTCAATCACAGAATATATTGATTAGGATTTGAGGCAAGCTTACAGCAACCCCATTTGATGCAAATGATTTCTTTTTAACTAACTGAATAGTTTTACAACATGAATAGAAATAAGTAACTGTTCTGGAGTATGAAATCAGAGATCAGTGCTTTAATAAGAAAATCATATTAATTTAAAATTAGAAAGAAATATTTCACACTGCATTTTTAACTCAATAGCAAGTATATCATCTTCATAAATGTTTACAGAAGTTTAGGGTGCTGTAATACGATTCACTTTCTCTACAATGCAATTACCACACAACAAAAAAAAACCCAAAAATAGGTGGTAAACGGTTTAATTTTGTACTTTTGGAATGATTTCTCTAAATGATGGCTGGCAAAACAATTTTAAAATTTCCAGGAACTTTTTCTATAAGTTTTATCATTTATTTTAAATAAATAAAACCATTTTGAATGTTATTTTAATTGTATTACCTGTACTGCCCCTGTGTAGAAGTTATAATTTCATTGAATCAACTAAATGACTGCTTTATCAAAGTAAACTGAAATATTTAGGGCATGCTGCAGGTAAAGGTGAATGTTTTTACAGCACACACTCTCCTAAAATAGACTATTTATCATTCTTTGAAAAAAGGGACATGAAAAAACAATACTATGTGTGTGGCCTACATTACCTTCACTTAATGCACTAAATACAAGTTTTTTAGAAAATTGTGCAGTTTCTGCACCATTGATAATCTGACAGTAAGTATTTATTGAAGGTAAAACACTCATTGTCTGTTGACACTATTTGTTTTAATATATAATCTTGCTAACCAAATGATCTTTAAGCAATGCTGATAAGCAATGGCATGCAAAGGGTCACTTAAATGCCAATTTGACTGTTTCATAAACTTAAGCATTCTTTTCCCATGACTATTCTCAGCTACTTAATTGAAAGTATTATCCATTTACAAACTTAAGGCCTGCCATAAAAAGGCTCTTTTCTGTATCCAATAGACCTTTCAGGACCCTAAGAACAACAAAACCTAATCAATAAAGCTACTCTTTTCTTTTCCTCTTTTCTTATAGGGAAGTGAAGAACTAACCTATAGTACATCTAAACAAAGCTATCTGTAAAGATCTTATTATCAGTGAAGACCATAAAACTGAAGAGTCTGACTTGACATAGGATGGACAAGATCAGTTAAATCAGGACATGGTCTGTACTACTTTTGTAATCTGCACTCCTACTACAGAATGACAGATGCAACCTATGACAAGAGCAAGGTAATAAGCAGTTGTCCTTAAATTATAGCTCTACATGTAAAATCTCCTGAATTTCTGACAAGCACTGACTGTAATACAAATTCAAGTTAATGAATTTTTAATACATCTTCTCTATTTAAAGATGATGACTTACAGCTGGCATTGCTTATATTAAATTTGTGGTATTTTCCATTGTTTGTTTTTAATTATTTTGATTAGATTATGCTTGGAATTGTATGGACAAATTCAACCCCACATAAGCAACTTCAGTTTCTGATGCAGTCAAGAGTAGTTTCATCTGCATATAACAGGACTGAATAGGTCCTTTGTATTTTAAAAACCATATAGAACTATTTCAAGGAGATAAACAGAAAATTAAAGCTAGAGGTACCAAATAAACCTGATAATTTAGATTTGGAAATGTAAGTGTTCAGATCCAGATTTGGGGGAATGGCATTATTTCTTCTCCAAACTCGGCTATCATGCTATGCACCAATAACTTAATATATTTTCAGTAATTTTCTGATAATAATGAAATAAGATTCAAACAGTGCTTGACATTTGAAGCCTGAGGAGCCAAAGATTGTTGCAAGTCGTGTTCTTCTTGTAGCTCTTTCTGAGCTTCATCTAGTTTACTTTTTTATAGTGCTTTTCCTTCTACCTGTAGCACAGATAGATAAACACAGTATTAAAAACTGCTAAAATACATGGATATTTTCACACCCTCTCTGGAGAAGTACAGGGAGCAACAGCACATAAATAGCTCTATCAGAAGAACACAATTCAATTAAACTACAGCAGTTTAGACCTGCTGTCACTAAACATATCAAAACAGTGCCTACAGCTATTGAGTATAAGGAATAAGCAGAAAATTGCAATAAAACAGAATTTCCAATGCACTCTACCTAAATTGTTTCTCTGATTAGTGTATAAGATTAATGTATTTCAATCAATTAAAAAGATATAATCAAACATGGGTCAAAATCACAATGTTAGGATGTAGAACTAATAACCTTAGAAGAGCATGAACACATCTATGATTTGTATTGTGGTTTAAAGCAAATTCAAACATACACATAGTTTAAAAGACAATTTTTTAGGAAAGTTTCTTCAAGGTTATGTTTATTAAATACAGGAACTTCAGCAGGAGTACAGATGTAAGGAATTCCTACTGTTTCCACCCACAGCTGCTCATTCCTATTTATTAGTTGTGCATAGTTGCTCCAAAAATTATTTTTTTCACACTGTGAAATAAATCAAATAACTGATCCATGTTGAAAAAATCATACTAAAAAAAAAGCTGTGGAGGTGTCCTAGTTACAGAGGCCAGGACCAATTTATTACTATGTGGGTATAACCAAAACTGTGTATTCTACACCCTCTATGTCATTTCTGAAGGACTATCAATGATGGATCATTTGCAGCAGCTGCCCAGAGCACACCTGACACCTCAGGCTACAAGGTGAGTGTTAAAGAAACCCTGTGAGGCAGGGGAGTATTTCAGTCCTCACACCAATGGCTCAGCTGTGATAACTCCCCTCTGGGAAGTTTTAGGGTTCAGCCTGAGGGGTCATCTTTGCTAATGGGGCATAACGGACTGGCATAATAGGCAGCTGCAACCACCTAGACCATCAAAGACTCCAAAAATATCCCATGACTCACAGAGTTAAATCACCCATTGTGAAATTCCTTGCTCTGGGGCAGGTACTGGACATCCCAACCTGAACCTGAGCACATATAATCTTGGGGGTTTGGGATTTCTGGTACCACTTGGATCCAGAGGACAACCAGAACTTTAAGAAGACTGCAATAGTCACTCTTGACAAGACTGTAATCATCACTTCAATAGAACTTCGACCATCATCCAGACCAACAGGTTTCTTTTCCTTTTATTTTGCCTCCAGGGAGGCCACGAGATGGTCAGCACAGGGGTAGATGAACACCACAGTGTCCTTGTCCCAGGGTGTGGGTTAAAACCAGTTTTCCCTGTACCATTGCATTTATTGTAATTTTTTTTTTAATAAATTGTAACTGTCTTGTAATCTCTTGAGTTGGGTTCATTTTGTTTGCCAGTTTACTTTAAAACCAGCATAGAAGGGAAGACAGAAATTAATCCAAGATCCATGATTCTCTTTGTAGAGTGCCCTCACATAGAATTTTTGTCTGAGACAGCTCAGTATAATCCAGTAGCAAGAGCAAGCAGCGAGGAAAAGGAATACTGAAGTCATCGTTGCTGCCAAAATGTCTGCATCTCTTTCACAAAACTGAGCTTCAGAATCTATACCCTAGTACTGCTTTTTCTATATTGTGATGGCTTCCGGAGGTCTGTTCCAACCTTAACCATTCCACAATTCTGTGTCCTGCAAACTGTTAAACATCTTTAAAACAGACTAGCAGTGCCATCGATAGAAAGGATTCTTCTGAACTCCACTTAAAAGCCTGTATATGTAACACAACAAATCAGGTTCAAGAAAATAAACAAGTATAATCATAAAATAACAAAGACAGGTAGAAACAGAGAAACATAGTGTGGTAAATTAATTTTAAAGTGCTTTGTCTTGAAAAAAAGTGTCTATCTCAACATGAAAATTAGGTCCACTTTTGGGCCCAGGTCTTCCTATCACTCGAGGGTAATTAATTCTGCAAGTCTGGTAAGGCTGGCTACCTTAGTTTACAGAAACCCAAGGAACACAATTATTGTGAGCAAATGCCTTTCTAATTTAGTTTTCAGTCACATATCTTGTTAAATGAATTATAAATATAAAGAATTTTACTCTTCTTTGTCCATTCACAAGCTTTATTTATCCCAGAACATAACTGAGCACAGTGTTTATGTTTATTGATAACTTCAGCAGTATTTAAATTTTTAGAAGAAATCATTTCAGGAAAAAAAAGAGGGAAGTTTTTAGCTCATAAATAAGTGCATAAACCACCAAGTAAAAGATAACGGAGAACTATAGAAGATACCTAAATGAGTCAATGCCTTCGGAAAAGGCTTATTCAAAATTAAAATTGTTTCATATGTTGTTAGTTTATTTTTGAAACCAACAACGCTGTATATATCAGCACATACACAAAAAATAATAAGGAGCAAAGTCAGATATTTGATCTTTACCAGAAAAACAGGAAGCTGATCAAAATTTTTCACAGAGAAAATAATCTAACAATATTAAAGAATACAGAAAAGCTTGAAAGCTTGTCTACCTGAAAATCTATCAATAAAAAGAAGCAAATATAAGACTATGTTTTTTGTTTTTTAAATGTCATGTTAATGTTTCTGTCATGATCTCTTGTCAAATTTAAAGGAAAAACGTAGCCTGACTAGATGCATTGCCATTTCCAGCTTTTGGAATGCCCAGATACTCAAATAAAAACAAACAAACAAACAAATGAACAAACAAAAAATTAAAAAACCTGTGAGTGATATTCAAAGAAAGAGAGGATACTCAGCAACATTTGCTGGCTAATTGAAACCTCCAAAACTCAAATTACAGGAGCTGCTATTTTAAAATCATAAGTCAAAGTTCTGTGATCTCACCTGTTTTGGGAAACAGATCAAGGAAGGGGACTTCAACATGCTCTTGCAAATGAATAATGAAGGCTATATAAGCAGACAGGAACTCCTTTAAACCTAAAATCAGAGAACATGACACAACACACTTACTATTAGATGGACATCATAAATTTATATAATCTCAGATACTATTTAATTTTCTTTGTAGAAACACCAGTGAACCAACACACAACTTTTTTTTATCAAAATATTTATATAATTCAGTTACAGATGTAACATAAAATTACAGTAACTAAAGCAAATGTCAGCATTTTTTCATCTGACTGCTTTGTGTATGATCAAATTTGCAAGCTCATCTATGCAATAAATCTGTCTAGAAACTTCATGGGCTCTGGAGCCCACTAAGCAAAGCAAAATTATTTAAAAAATAAGATGTCACAAAAATATGCCAATGAATAGTGTTCTATAGAAATACTAATATATAGTATACTGTCATTACTCTGTATAAAAATAGTTCTGCTAAGGATGCACTAGAGCATTTAGCTAGTACATAAGAGTTCTTAAACCCATTTCTCTTTCTTTTTCTAGAAATTTATTTTCATTATTTTTCCATGTGTAAAAGTGAAAGCATCCACATCCAAATAGAATAATATATTTCAATTATGTAGTACTTGTGTTAAATACAAGCAAATGTATGTTATCTTTTCAAGTGCCAATCTTGAAAACTACTTTTTCTCATGAGATCACCGAACACACACTGATGAGCGTAGTTGCAACAATACCACCAGTGCATTACAGAAGTGCCATGTTGCCCAAAATATTGAATACTGTCTAAAGAATATCATCACAGTGCCTCAGTACTGTTAAATAACTGCAAACCTGTTCTGTTGGCAGATAGCAGTATATAATTCAGAAGCAAAAAAATAATCTTACTACATTCTTTAATATTATAAATATTACCATCAGTGACATTGTATTGTGCATTTTTTATACGTCATTTAGCATATTTAGTTTAGCAACCAACAGATCAACTGATGTTGCAGAGTATACTCTTAAAACCACCTAAAAATGTCATTATTAATGCCTTCCCTGACTCAGCCTTTTACAGTAAGACCAGCTCTTCTCTAGGTACACAGCCCCCTGAGCTGGAAGACAGGGACTGGGAGTAGAATGAAGCCCTATGATTCAATAGGAGAAGATCAGTGATCTACTGCACCACTTAGACACTCACAAGTGTCTGAGGCCAGATGAGATCTATCCAAAAGTACTGAGGGAGCTGTCGGAGTGCTCACCAGGCCATTCACAATCATTTACCAGCAGTCCTGGCTAACCCCCAATTGTCTAGAAGTTAGTTAATGGGATGCTCATCTACAAGAAAGCACTGATGAATGATCCAGGGAACAAGAGGTCTGTCAGCCTGACCTCAGTGCTCAGAAAGGTCATGAAGAAAATCATCTTAAGTACCATCACATGGCATGTACAGGACAACCAGGGGGTCGGGCCCGGTAAGCACAGGTTTATGAAAGGCAGGTCCTGTTTGACTAACCTAATCTCCTCCTGTGACAAGATGACCTATTTGGTGGATGAGGTAAAGGCTCTGGATGCTATGTGTGTACCTGGACTTTTGTCAAGTTTTCCACACCATTTCCCACAGCATTCTTCTGGAGAAACCAGCTGCTCATGACTTGCACAGAGGCGCTGTTCACTGGGTAAAAACTAGCTGGATGGCTGAGCCCAGAGAGTGGTGGTGAATGGAGATAAATCCAGCTGGTGGCTCATCACCAATGCTGTTCCTAAGGGCTCAGTATTGAGGTCAGTCCCGTTAAGTATCTTTATTGATGATCTGGATGAGAGGATCAAGAGCACCCTCAGCAAGTTCACAGACAACACCAATCACAGCAAAAGTGATCTGCATGAGGGTAGGAAGGTTCTACAGAAGGATCTGGACAGGCTGGAACAACAGGCCAAGGCAAGTTGAATGAAGTACAATAAGTCTAAGTGCTGGGTCCTGCACTTAGGTCACAACAGCCCCAGGCAATGCTACAGGCTCGGGGAAGAGGGACTGGAAAGCTGCTTGGCAGAAAAGGACCTGGGGTGCTGTTTGACAGCTGGTGAACACTAGCCAGCAGTGTGCACAGGTGGCCAAGAAGGCCAATGGCATCCTGGCTTGTATCAGAAATACTGTGAACAGCAGGACTAAGGCGGTGATTGTCCCCCTGTATTCGGCACTGTTGAGGCCTCACCTCAAATCCTGTGTTTAGTTTTGAGCCCCTCACTACAAGAAAGACACTGAGGTGCTGAAGTGTGTCCAGAGAAGGGCAAAGGAGCTAGTGAAGGTTCTGGAGCACAAGTCTTATGAGAAGTGGCTGAGGGAGCTGGGGTTGATTAGTCTAGGTGGGGATATGGGGCCTGAAAGGAGACCTTATCAATCTCTAAAACTACCTAAAATGAGGTTGTAGAGAGGTGGGGATCAGTCTCTTCTCCCAGATAAAAGCAACAGGACAAAAGGAAATGGTCTGAAGTTGCATCAGAGGAGGTTCAGATTGGACATTAGGAAAAATTTCTTCACAGACAGGGTTGTCAAACACTGGAATGGGCTGCCCAGGGAAAGTGTGAAGTCACCATCCCTAATAGAGTTTAAAAGACCTGCAGATGTGACGCTCAGAGACACGGCTTAGAGGAGAACTTGGCAGTGTTAGGTTAATGGTTGAACTCTATAGTTATAGAGTTTTTTTTCAAAACTGAATGATTTCATGATTGATATTAATTATTTAAAACATTATAAGCATGTACAGATGGCAAATGAGAGTTCAGTTACTGAAGTATTGGAAACATTTCTGACCTTTAAACAAACAAATATTGTAAAGGCAATTTCAAAATGCAGTATTTTTTTCTAATTTAGCATAATTTTTTAAAAAAATACAAAATTTAATTTCC
This sequence comes from Pyrocephalus nanus, assembly GCA_038380795.1. Classification (NCBI taxonomy): domain Eukaryota; kingdom Metazoa; phylum Chordata; class Aves; order Passeriformes; family Tyrannidae; genus Pyrocephalus; species Pyrocephalus nanus. The sequence continues at coordinate 39,199,040 of CM076265.1, read as the reverse complement.
ATTCATTTTTTCCAACAGAAACACTGCAACCCATTTAACGTATAGAATTTTGCTACCACAAGCGTTGCTAGGAGATAATAATCCTTAACTGCAGAAGAATGTGTGCCAACTGGACCTGTTCAGGCCTGCATTACCAGGCCATGTAGGGCTCTACTTAATGTCCACTGTAGCCCCAGTGCAGAATGCAGTGACAGGACTGATGGGGAATTTCTGTCAGCCCCCTTGTGACTCACTCCCAGAGCTCCCCTTGTGCCTTAGCTCTTCAGAGTAAGCTGTGTGCACCTCTGGTTCTTCGCTGTCCAAAAACTGATCAGGAAAATTGGTTGCTAATGCTCTGGGATTCTATGCATGTACCTATGCCTCTTTATCCGTTTCTCCACACAGCTTGAAGAGACTCAGTCAGGGCCAAACTACAGTCAGCAGGAGGAGCTAAAGAAGCAGCTGAAGCAAGACTTTTAGACATTCAGAAGGTTTCTCATTTTGACTAGACCTCTGCTTTATGATGACTAGACCTTGAAACAACACTCTCAAACAACTGATCCATCAAAAAGCATTCCACATGTGTCTCTCTCATCTCCTTTTCACACTGATCTTTTATCTCTTTCATTTCAGCACTTGTATCTCTCTTCCCATGTAGCTTATCCAACCTTATGTTCATCGCTTTAATTTAAGCTTAGGCCAAGGCTATCTGGTACCTCTGCACAGAACTCTGCCTAGTGGAAATGTATCCCATTCTTGGTTGTCCTTCTCATTATATCATTGTGAACATTATAAATAGTGTTATTCTGTTTCACAATAAGCACATATAATAATTTTAGGGCAAAGTAATAACTTACATCAAAGTTGCAGAAAGAATCATGTTAGGGGTTTATTTAGTATCTAGTTATGGCTTTGAAATACTGGAACACCAGGTACTGACAATATAAAAGAAAAGACATTATTCGATCTTGGCAACAAATTTGTCCTCTGTGGTACTGTGTCTATAAACTGTGTTCTCTACTAAAAAAAAAAAAAAAAAAAAAAAAAAAAAAAAAAAAAATCTAAGCTTTATAGAATTGATATTCTAATTACAGTTTTTGTCATGTGAAATATCACAAAACTAAAAGGATATTGAGCATTAATCCATTTTCCAGGAAGACATCCACTTGTTAAATGTAGATTAGGATTCTATTTATACATTGTTTCATTTATAATCTTCTTTCCAATCTCATAAAGAAAAGCCTAACCCAACAAATGACCGAATGAACCTGAATTTGTTTTTTCCTCTAATGTTAAGCTGCAAGACCAGTATGAAGACCTGTTTTATAGAAAACCTTCTTTTAAAGGGCAGGTGGTAAGGAAACAGCTTGCAGACCTCTGCATGCTATAAAGCATCAAAACCTTAACCATGGAAAAACTAATACAATCTCATAATAGTAGTAAACTTAGTTCACCTGCTTATTATATTTAACAACTCATCTTTAGGCCAAGATTTATTTTCTGCTGCTTGAGATTCTTTCTGAATTTCTGAGAGAAAGGGAAAAATTTAAAAGATGAATGCAAAAAATTTTTTACAACATTTTTGTCCTCCCTTCAGATAATTCAGTACAATATTTATCATATGTGGTTATTCTTTCAACATCAATGAAACACCTAGAATATTTTATCAATTTTATCCTAAGCCAACTATTTTCTCTATAGCTAATTAGATTTCCAAAAATAAACATAGCAACAGGAAAAAGACCTACAATGATTAACACTAAACAATAACATTTATAGAAATATCTTATCAAAGGTCTGGTCTGTTTCTTCTACAGATTGCACTGGTAGGAAAAAAAATGGAAATTATGAGAAATTTTTATCAATGGGTCTATGATTCTTTAAAACAAATAAATCAGTAATGCCTCTAAACATTAATTCCCCAAACATATCTAAGTTCAAATATTTGAATTTTCAAAACCATTTAAATGAAAGGCACTGAATAGTGGGCACTAGTATATATGAATATAGACAGATGTCTTATAATTTCACTTCCCCAATCAGCAAGTTACTTAATAAAAGCAAAAGTCTTTATAGTCAGCAGCTGGGAAATCGAATCTCATATGAAAAAGAAAAAAACAAAAGACAAAAAAAAAAGAGAGAAAAATAAAGGTATACTTTATTTATGGAGTATCAAAATGTTTTCAAGGACTGTTTAATTTCCTTTCCAATTTTATCAGTTTAAGATACGAACCACCTATCTTAACAACTCTCCTAGCAAACAGAAGCACTGTTAATTTATTATATTTTAGCATTCCTAGGAAATTCAGAATATTACCAAGCTTGCTTGGTGAAAACTTGGCAAGACTTGAGATTCATTTTTTATTTCCTCATGTTCAATTGGCGCCTCTTCTATAAGCAAGAGAAGAAAAATAGTATAAGAAAAAATGCTAAAAAAAAATTGTACTACTACCCTACACAACAAAAAACATCAAAACAACATATATATGTAAATTGAAGTTTGAGTCTTCATTACAGAAATCAGTTTGAAAGAAACAAGTGCATTCAGAGACAAATAATCTTAGGCTCATCTTTTGCAAACATTTACACACGTGCTTAACTCTCTACTATGAATAACTCCTCCATGGAACTGCTCATAGTAAAGAAGTTTACAAGCTAAGTGCAATTTCCAGTTAATTATTTTCTACACAGGCAAAAATTATAATTCCTCCACTAGCTGGAAATCAATTACTAAATTTGAAGTTGTTCTCGCTTCCCAGATATATTATTCTTTCTCTTCAAAGGAATGGTTCAACAATTCCCCTTTCGGTTACAGAATATCCATGGGGGGGGGGGGGGGGGAGAAGAGAAAAAAAAACCAAACAAACAACAGAATTGAAATGCAGCAACAGCTCTCAAAACAGGTGGTAATTTCAAGGACAGTGTGCTTCCTAACCACCTGGTTAGCATACATGCATGTAGCTCAGCAAACGTTTGTGCTACAAACACCATTTGTGCTACACACTGGCTTGAGGAGCCAAATTTTAAAGGCAGCAGTAACAAACAAGTATCCCATTTAAACTACATTTCATTTCAGAGTTCTGTTCTTTAAAACTGCTACGGAAGTGTTAAATATTTCTGGGGAAAATATTTCAGAGCCACAGGCTGATGCAAGAATGCAGAATGAGTTGAACATGTATCAGAAACAGTCTTCACATCATGCTTTGATGGCATTACAAATGTCCACTTGCTTTTTTCGTGTAAGAGCAGTATAATATTTATTCCACTGAGAGTATTGTCCACCTAGCAATCCAAAAATACTAATTTTTTTAAGTCCTGGGGTTTTTTGCATTTGACTTTAATACCCTGCAAGAACTATGTTCTGAATTGTAACATTTTTTATTTTTTTTTACGTATTAGAAAAAGAAAAGAATAAAAAGGAGTCTGTTGGCCAACACAAAGTGATAGATGCATATATTACCACAAAAATGTAAACTAGAAAGCAATAAAAAGCCATAGCCTTGCATGTACATGTACGTGTTGGTGTCTTTCTTTTAAACAAAGCCTTAGTAATTTGTCTACCTCTGACAGAGAAGACAGATTAAGAAAAAAAACCAATTCATATTACATATTTTTTCACCACTGTGAGAGCAAGGAACTAAAATAGAAGAAGGGAGTAGCAACTCAGACTAAAAGAAACAGATCCAGCATTATCTTCCCAAGCTATACCAAAAAACCTTTCTCCTCTTTGCAACACGTGCATGTTTTCAAACACGGTGATCACTATGGACTATTAATTATTACAGTCCATCCAAGCTGTCTGTGATTTATTCCCTATGCAATTTACTGTCCAGTTCATGGAATCAAAGGGAAATTTCCACAAAGCCCTTCACTCAACCAGACTGGACCAACTTACGTTTCTAAAGCATTGCATAATATGTAAATTTTACGTATTAATTTTCCTGTTCTGTCAAAACCAACAGAATTATATGAGCAAATATTATCTTAATTTCATTTTAGACACCTTTACATGGTATGTGATTGCTTTCCTTTGTTGGGTGCGGTGTTTTCTCTTTTGTCCACTCCCACATGGATGACTCACAGGCACAATGCTATTGTGTTATTTTAATAGAATTATGTGTACTATCCATATATGTGCTAAGGTCCATGTGTTTGCTTCAACAAAAACAAGGCCAAAGGGGTGTGATAAAAACTTTGGGAAATAAAAGTGTTGAGAGCTGTGGAAACTCTTAATTCCTGTGGGAATCTGTTCTTGAGTGTTCAGCCCATTCTTGAGGAAGGTGTTTCCTGCACTAGTATTTTAACCTCATGGTGGAAATTTCTACTGAGCCCTTAAAAAACACCTTTATTAGACATAGCCTTTCTTCCAGTATAGAAAAGTGTTTAGGTACCCAAGAGGCTTGATAATTAATTATAAACCATTTTAATATTTTCAGTCATTTTGGTATGTCTGTGGTATCCTTTGTAGCTGAAAAAATTCATTATGAACCCTGACATACAGAAAACAAATGGGTTTTATTGTTGTTGTTTAGGTTTGGGTTTGTTTGTTTTTAATAATAGCTACATGCTTTATAATGAACTATTTTCCTCTGTTTTTGACAAGTAAAGTGCTGGAAAAAAAATTATTTCACCAGTGCAGAAAAGACTCTGATAAATGGTAAAACAAAGTCATCCTAGATGTGTGAATATACAAATGTTTATTTGTATGAATTCACAATGTTTTGTTTATACACAAACATTATTTATACATAATGACCCTGCACCCCTTTGACAAAGCTTGAAACTCTGAGAGATTACAATCTATCTGATTAAAACCAATTTGCTCTCATATTATAACAGCAGCTTACTGACCTAATAGGGATTAACCTCCAATTTTGTTAGAAAGGTAAAAAGATACTCCTTGTTTCATAAGGTCTGTAGTATTTTTAAGACAGGCATAAATTATTTAGGCCTAATGATCATAAGGAACTGGAAGAAGATTGCGATGGCTACAATTATTTCTGATAAGTTGAAAAAGAAATGGTTTTCCACATCCAGGAACTTCTTGAGCCCTCTTCCCATCTGCCTGAAGTATTTTCGTAGTCAACTGGCAAATTTCAAACAAAAAAAAAAACAGTTCCAAATTATTAAGTTCCTAAAATACAAGTAAAGCAATGAAGAGGGAATGCTGCCCCACTGAGGAAAGTCTTCTCTGATTTCAATGTCACTGGAAATACACCGAAAAATGTACAGAGTGGAGACACTGTGAATGCCTCAACCACACACAATAGCTCTCAAAAGAAAATCAAAGCATAGGACATAAATCTACTGGAAATGCAATTCCATACTATTGTTGCTTACGGTCTTCAGCATTTAAATTAATTTAGTTCGGGTGGATTTTTTTCTCTTCTAGTTTTTGTATTTAATCAAAAACCAGTCAATCTCACATTAAGGGAATGTAAGGTACTGTAAGTTTCAGGTGTTGTGGAACTGAAACAAAACAATCAGCCTTACTATGGGGGGATAAAGAGCAATCTGATGCTAAGTTATAATCTAGTTAACAAATTAATTGGCGACCTTCTGGGGAAAGTCTTCACTAGCATCTACCTGATGCCTAGAATTACTCATATCACCTGGTGTAATTAATTGAAGGTACTCTCTTAGAGATGCTTACATAACATGCCTAACTATGACAATAAAGATTGTCCTATCAAGATTTCACAAGCTAAACAATAACTAAAAGAAATATTTGAAATGATACTCCAAATGCATTTAATGCATTTTTTCATCTGTCAGACTGGATTATGTCATCTTAAAAATGGAAAAGAGAATAAAAGAAAATAGATATTAAGCTTCAAGCAATGATAAAAATATCACCCAAAAAACCATGTTTTAATGGATTTATTTTGATATTGCCTCATTTTCATTTTAAAGGGACATTTTAAAAACTGTCAGAAGAAAAAATGAAGAATATGATACATCACTGTCTTTATATATGTGTTTTGTCTGGCTTCTGTGTTGTAACACATTGTAGGAGCTGGAAAAAAATATACAACTCTTGTAAAATTAATATTTACTCAAGAGAAAAATATTTCACTTGTTCTGGTTCACCCACTTCCATCTTTATGTTGTATTTCTGGCCAAGAATACTCTCCAGGAGTTCTTTGATCATCTGATCTGAGGGAGTTGGAGAAGTAGACTGCAGGGAAGCAATTATTTCATCAATAGATCTTGCAACTACTTTCATAGTCAGCCCTGGTGTGGAAGTAGGCTCTTCAGGTTTGCTCTGCTGGAAGTTCTCATATATTTTTGAAATGTCTAGTCTGGTCACATCTCTTGTGTCTTCCAACTGTTCTTGAGCCGACCTCACACTTAGCTAGCTGCTTGATTCCTTTTCCCAGAGCCCTTCCTGATTCAACAACTCAATCTTGTTGCTTTGCTTTCGAAATCATTCTGCTTCTCTTCTTATAGCTTTCGCTGGTGATTTTTCCCTTTCTTGAAATGCTTTTATTTGTATCAGAATCTGTATAGCTAAATTCAACACTATCTTTAATACAGTACCTATTTCTTCAGTTTTATCTTTTTTAATTTTGAAGATCCATCTATAACATACACACTCTATCCTTAGCTTTCCTAAAAACTTTTGTTTTTTCTAATGAGATAGAGAACTACTAACATGAAAACTAGATCTGCAGTAACTTGACTTCTGAGGTGGCACTGGGTGCCGGACCGCTACAATGTTTTTTTAGTGGTACCCCCAAATTATGTTATTACTGGCAGTGTTACAACAGTACTTTCATGACTAACGTTGCATTTTTTTCTGTTGACTTTTTCAGAGCAACTTCTCTGATTTTTGTGACCACTGTCTTCTTCTACAGATTTATTTTTTCCTCTCATCACACTGAGATCAGGAGTTTGTTTTTTCATTACTTTTACTTCAGAAGATATCATTACTTTCTGTGAAGTTCAGAACACCCAATGAATTAATTTGGAGTATTTTTATTTATGTTCATGACAGGCTCATGTGGACTCTTTGACCTCTGGAGAGGATAATGTTGTTAACTGATGAGATTGATCTGGTGTTAAATCTTCCAATAAGGGCTAAATGCTCATGGTACTAGGATCAGTAACTATAGCTTTTTGATCTTCAGACTATCCCACTGTGATTTCCCACACACAGTCTCATGTTCCTTAATCATATTCAATGTTTCAATATAACTCAGTCCCAAGTACTCATGTTTTCTAGCAATTTTCTCTAACCGTACACAGCCTGTAAATTCAAACAGGAATGAGGCTGTGTATTTTGTATGCAAAAACCGAAACCAACCTTGCAAGGGCTACACCATACCCCACTGGTGTTAACAAGACTGTTCTAAATATGTATCATGAATCACCAGCAATGGCTATTAGCATTTTATGTCAGGAGGCAACTGAACAATTTCTGTCTTTGGGAGTACAAATTGAAAGTTGGACGGAAACTCTGAAGAGAAAAAGGAAAATGAGAAAGAATAAAGTTCAACGCTTTCTCGGTGAAAGTACGAAGAGCTTTCCACCTGAAAAAAATAAAAATAGCAGTGACCGTGGGCCCCTCCAAGCCGCAGTTCTGCCCCGGCACGGCACAGGGCGGACCCCGCAGCGGTATCCCGACAGTGTTCCCCACACTCGTGGTCCCCCTGCACCAGGACGAGCCGCCCCCGCTCCTCTGGAGCCGGCAGGACAAGGACGCGCTCCGTAACCGAGCAACGAGCTCCCGATGGGAGAGAGAGGGAGAGCCCGCTGCCACCTCTAGCGAGCGCTCTCTCCCGGCGGGGAGGGCCCACCTGAGAACACGCCGAGATGGGAGACAGGGACGTGAAGTATTCTATGTGTGGGGCTGGTGAAAAATTCCTCCCTTAAATGAGCTGAAACGCGTCAGCGTCATCCGGAGATTTCATTAGGAACGTGTTCCTTCCATCTGACCCACGGGCTCCTCAGGGGCGCGGGATGGGTGAGGGGATTTGGACGGTTTTAGCCTCATTTCTCCCCTGTATATAGCAACCCTTGCTCTGCTGTCAGGCTCTTCAAAGCTTTGCCGTGAAAACCAAACCTATGAAAGGCGCTTCTGGGAACTTGTGCACCATGCACTGCAATCGCTTCCTGGGTGCAACTGCAGAGATATTTTTCCTATCAAACTAATTTTCCTTGTTGTCAAAGTGTCAGCTCGGAAATGAAAGCCCCACTCAGCTTTGTGTGGCTCGTTCATCATCATCAATAACGTTTCAGTTATTGAGATTTTATTTTCAATACTAGGCATTGTCTGCAACAGGAGAGACTCTATTTCAGAGTCCATAAACCAACGAGCTTTACAGTATTAAATGAGCAAAAAGTCCAAAACCAGGTCTTTGAGAATCCGGGACCCATGTCTTGCAGTTTTATTAGCCAATCCTTCAGAGAACAGAGGTGTCAAACATATTTGACATATTTTAACAGTAGCTCTTTTCACATATGAAGTATGGACCGTAAGTGGATAAAAAAAATACATATATGACCAATTCATGCAAAAAATCATCAAACTTCAGGAAGGAAATTAAAAAAAAAAATGTAGAAAGTCCAGCGAAATCATAACCATGGCATAAACCTACAAGGTCACATTGATCAGATTCCCAAGAAGGCTGGTTGTCTAGAACACAAGCAAAGCAAAGTAGCTTATAGCAGTAAGGGTGAAAAAAGTAGTTTCTCACATATATTCTGAATGCAAAACACTGGAATTTCCATGAATCTCTGGAGTGCAACAGTTCACAAAATTATGTTTGTAATCCACTGAAGTCTCTTATGGTGAGTAAAAATACAGTCTTTTTTCTTTTTGTCTTTCTTCAGTTTGGGTCCTCAAACACCGATATGATAATAAGGAATTGTAGGGACTGACTGCAGATATTGGATTCCAATATGGAACTGAAGTGATTAAAAAGCTCCACTGATCTAACAGGCAGTTGTCTCCTGTTATCCTCTACTTTCTTTATAGCTGTCAGATACAGCTTCATAGGTTTTGTTCTCCTGCCCAGTTGTATTCCTGGAGTTCAAGAGAGTGGCAAGTGTCTTTGTTGCAAATAATGTATCTTACACTGGGCTAGATAGCCAACTTTTAGCTTAATATGCAACTAAAAACATTGAATATGAAGTCATTAACCAGTCACAATACATCGCAATTAATAGCAGTTTTTCTTCTGATGATAAGGCAACTGATTAAAGTCCTGTAAGGCTCCCCAGGAAGCCTATCTATTTGGTGCCTAATTTGCTTCTCCCTCTCTCTAGCAAGAATCCCAGAGTAGTTGGAGGAGCAGAAGGTAGAATATCAAGTAGCTGATCTGTGTTGAAGGGATTCCTGTTAGCAGTCCAGGCCATTAGAGCAGTTCAGAACAGGAATGAAGTGTTCGATTGCCTCAATGAAGATGAATCCTATTAGCAGTTTAATGCAGATGTAAGCCTAGAGAACAGATTCATTTCAAACTAGTTAAACAGTAAGTAAAGCTTCAATGATTTCGTTTACCTAGAACAGTTCCTCTCTGCAGGAGTCACAGTAGGAAGTGGAAGAGAAAGCCCTGCATGTGAAGAGGTATTTGCATCAGGAAGTTCCAGTAAGAAGCTGCTGAATGACAAGAAGGATTTGCATTAAAAAAAAAAAAAAAAAAAAAAAAAAAAAAAAAAAAAGAGGAAGGAAAAATACCTTAAACATGAATTTCCTCTTTAGGTTAATAGTTACAATAAAATAGAAAATATGTATATTGTTTGCATGTAGAAGAGCAGAGGCAGGCTCCTGGGGGATGCAGTTAGGTTGCAAGAAAGGTTCAAGCCTTGATTCATATACATTTCCTGTGTTATGGCATTTAGACTCTAGGTCTTGTAAGCAAAGGGAGTAAAGCATCCGAGGAGATCTGATGTCAAGTCCCAAATGCTGTATTTTAATTCTAGTAAGCCAAACATATTGCTTAGCAGTCATTCTAGGAGAAAGTGTTGCCAGTATATCCTCTAGATCCCCAGATTGAGCTCCAGAGATGACAACTACAGAGATTCTTGCCTCTGATACACAGGAAAACTTATTCCCCTTTCCACAGGTATCCTTAGCATGTTCCTCTCCCTTAATGATCACAATAATGCTTATGGCCTGAAGGTGGGTTTTTTTATTAACATTAAGTATTTATTTAAACAGGCTAAGCTCTATCTCTGTAGTTTGCAAAGTCCGAAATTTAATCAGCAGATGAATCCTTATACTTAACAAATGGATCTAGATTTGGAAAACCTTCTGCAAATTCAGCCCTTGGGTACACATTATTATTTTTCATAATTAGACCTCACCAGATCACTAAGCTTTCTAATGTCACATAAATTACATTATCTAAGTTATTAGTCTATTAATGTCTGGAAGGTTTTTTTCTCTTTAGGAATAAAAGCAATCATTAAAAAATAGTTCAGCTAGGTGTAGAAATTAAAAAATGCAGTTTCTCTTGTCCTAAATTGGCTGAGTCCATGCCATGCAGGAGGTCCCAGCCCCAGTGAACATCTGTGCCATGATCCAAGTTTATGCTGGAGTGAGACTGAGATGCCCATAAGTACTCCACAGCCTTTGGGAGGCAACTGTAACACACTCAGGAGGAGTTAATCATGTTTCTGATAGTCACCTTCATCTAGGCAATGAGGAGTTGGGACAGCGTGGCTCATATAAAATATGTACACCCTGGTATGGGCTGTCCAGAAAATGCCAGAAACAGTCTTTGGAAATCTGCAGAGCAACTGTTTAAAGGAAAAAGGAAAGTAAGAGGATAGCTAGTTTGCTAGCTCTGTGGCTCACATCTAGTTTGTCACTAAATGCTATGCCTCGCCTGATATCCTTTTCTAGCTGATTGTGAAACTCTTTGCAGTGTCATAGTCCAAAGGCTCCCCAGCCATGCTGGGGGTGCTGCATTCTACCTTTTGCTGTACTACAGCCAAAGCTATTCCAGTCTTCCTCAAAATGGCAGTACAAATGCTCAAAACTATTCACCAAAGCAATAGTTCTAGAAAGGATAACAGCATATTTACAAATACAGCTTCACCATGATGTCCAAGTAGCATTATTCCATTTTAAAGACCAGGAGCTAGAATAAAGAGAGTTTGAATGACTCTCTAAAGTCCCCTAGTAGAACCAGTGGTAAATTTATAAATGAATCTGTGCTTCTGACTGCGAGTAAAGAGAAAATCAGAGGTAAGTATCCTCAGCCTACAGGCTACTCCTGTTTGCTCTTCAAGGGCATCAACATTTTTAATATTTCTTCCATATATATATAAAATGGCCATGAATACTTTGAGTAAATCAATTAATTGTAAGCTAAAATACTGAATAGTGAATTATGGACTGGGAATGTAGCACAAAAAGTTCTCTGACAGTTACACTGTGGGGACAGTAATCTGTAGCAGAAGACCAAAGTAAATGACAGAGGGGATATCTTTTAAATCAGAGAGTGTCAATACTGAAAAGCTTTTTGTTAGTTGCATCCAGCTGAGCTGAAGGAAATACTTTTTTTTTTTTTCTTCCCCAGTGATCAATCTATATTGAATCCCTTGTGCAGTAAGCAACTATGGAAAGGTTTTGTGGAATTAGTATTATAAATCACACATCCAATCCCTTTTTGAGTGTTGAAAGCATTGTCATTGTTCTAATCACTATATCCTATGTTTGATCCATAACAAATACGCACACCCAGCTCTACTAATCTCCATTATGATTGTAAGATATCTGTATTTGCCAGTACAATACCAGCAGAAATAGTTAACATTTTTCTTGCTCCTATGATTTGGGGCTTTGCTTTTTTTTTTCCTCTCCCCACTCAAACATATTGGTATTTCCTTTATAATTCAAAATAGATATAAACAAAAAAGTGAAGATGAGATGGAGCCCTTTTATTTAAAACCGTATTTATAATGAGATCATTACAATGAGAAAATCACTTGGTTATTTTGAGTGATCATAAATCACAGATTTATTTTTAGTATGATGTGACTGTAATATTTCCAGGTATGTGCCATTTTATACAGCCCAGAAGAAATTATATGAGTTACTTCTAGAAGCCCATCACACATAGCCATTAGTATAGGCACAAGGTCAGAGACACTCCTGGCTTTGAAGAAGGCTGTAAGCAATAAATGGAGAAATTACAGCTATATATGTATACAAAGACCTGCCAAAGTCTTTGCTGAGCTTGGGCCTTTACTTGCTTTAGTTTTAAAATCTGATCATATTTGATCATATCAGAGATATGTCATATCTCCTCTCTTCATTGTCTTTCAGTTCACACAGCAAGTTTCCAGCTGACCATTCCAGTCTAGCTGTTCTGTTCTCTTAGGGCAACATCTTGAATGTGGATATATAGACGTAGTTGTGTATTTGTAGATCTCATAGATTTTGCTGCTGAAGATTCAGTGTTGGTGGACATAGAAATCCCATTTATTCACAAGAAAAATCTTCGCATCTGATCAGTTTCTTCAGCAAAAAGAAATACCCTGCAAAGGGTGAATAGAGGTGTCTGCAGAGGCTGAAGTTCAAGCTACCTCTAAGAATAATGATAAAAAAGATTTAAAGGGGTTTTGGCAATGGATGGATGGTGAAGTGAATATTCATAGATCCTGAAAAAGGGAAACTGGTTTGTTCAATAAGCAATGGCAAAGTCACCTGATGAGCTATGAAGTTGTTTGGATGGAAGAGAAGATCTCTCTCTTTAGGGGGAACTGAAGGAAAGGTCAGATGTTGGGTTCCCTTTCATTCCACCTTAAGTCAATACCTAAAATGGACTAAACCTGAAACCACACACACCACAGAAATACTTAGACATCTGTCTTGTTGACTGGGGAGGGATGGAGGAAGAGTGAATTAAATCTGATTCCTTCCTTGTGTCAGTAGCTGCACAGGGAACTGAACCCAGATGACAGCAGAAGGGAAGCCACATAGTGATCTTTATGACCTTCCTGATGTCAGTCCCTTAAAATTGCTCAGCAGTTTTCAGATTCACCCTTGAAATGCTTGAAGCAGAAGCTTAGACCAGCTTCTGGGAGGATCAAACACTCTTCAAAATACTGAACAGCTGCTTCCCCTGAGAAGTACTAAAATATTACGAAATCCAGACCTTCCTCTACTTTTCCATAGTCATTAGTTAACTGTACTGTTTTAAGGGTCATGATTTTAGGGTGTAACCAGCTGATGGTCACATTCTCACATTTCAGTATATTGCTACAGAATGTGTTACATATGGTCTCTGGGCATCCTTTTCCAGGATAAGCATCATATTTGCTATACACAGGTTAGTGTACCTCCTCAATAGACTAAATGGCCAAAGTGTTTCTGTGTATGTGTGATGATACTGCCACACACTCCACAATTGCTCGCTGTCCAAGTTAATACAGCTCAAGAAAATGTGCAGTTAATGCAGCTTGAATTCATTTACGATCTAAGAACTGCAAGCTGGGTTAACGCTGTGGAACTACTCCCTAGGGAGGAATTTAAATAAGCCAGCTTTTATTTTGTACATTTGATTCTTCAGAGCTGAAGTCAGCCAAGAAAACCATTTATGATGGATAGTGGTTTCTCCCAGTGCTTTTCTATAGAGACAGATGCTACTGTAGAAATGTTACTGTAGAGACAGAGGCAGGGAAATGAATAGTTCTTTGCAGGTAAAGGAGAACGTGGCAAACAAATTGAAAATATGTTGATATGCAGTGAAGGATGGGTAGCATTCCTTCACTCCCCATCGCTCAAAATCAAGTCTACCTTCTGCATAAGAAGATCAGTTTGCAGAAAAACTATAGTATACTAAGAAGAATATTCCTAAGAGTTGATCAGCTCTGAATCTCTTGTCTAATACAGAGATATTTGGTTTACATCAGTAAAACAGGTGCTCTCAAAGAGAACTCACCACAGGTTTCAGAGAAGCAAGACTCTTGGAGAGTGGAAATACCTTTTATTCAAGCAGCAAATATTGTTGGCACAGGATAGGTTGATTTTGGTCCTTAAAGTTACTTGGACATCTTTAACAAAGCAGTAGTTCTAGAATTCATGCATAAATGTCTCTTCTATGAAGCTTTGTTTCTCATAGCGGTATATTTAGATTAACTGCACTCACTGTCATAGTTTGTTTTCTTTGCTTCCTACAAAAATCTGAAAAAATATGCATCCTGGAACACCATTTTTACAAATTGGGTGAGATTCTGTAAAGTGGATGCCATTGAAGTGCATGTGTTTATCTCTGTGCATAACTGAATTCCCATATCCTCTGATATATTTTTTTCCATGCCATAGTACTGCAGCTACTTTAAAGCAAAACATCCTTTAGAAAAAAACAAACCAACCAAAACTTTAAAAAATATATCAAGTAATTTAACAAGAACTGGCACACATTGAAATACACAATGGAAGTGTTTAGATTTAAATTTCAGTAAATTATAGCATAAACAAAACAAACTATAATTGAAATTAATACATACATAGCTGCTCTTGAGTCAAATGAGAATTACCAACTGCATTTATTCTTGCACAAAAGAAGTAAAACACACTTGGCCAATGACACTCTGAAGTGTGGGCATTCCTGCCAGCTAGGGTTCTGCAACAGCATACATACACCTAACTATGTTAACAAAAATAAAGTGGTTGTATAAGATGGATAATGATTTTCCTAGTTAAGAATTCTTTTGTTATGCTATCGAAAAAAAGAAACCACCACAAAACAGAGGCTTCTTTACTCGTATCACTGCAACCATCAGATATCAACACTCATAATTTTTCATTTCAATATTTGTGCTCCTTTCTTCTTTAATTGGTCTGCTACATGATTATTTTCAAGTGGATGGGATATTATATTTTATGTTGCTCCTGTCTTACAATATCAATTCTGCAGGATGACTAGAAAATGAAAAGCAATGAACTGGACTGAAATAAAAAAAATAAAAAAATAAAAATCCTGCAATGTAACATCACTAGTGCAACGAGCCACACAGTGTCTCTGGGGCCTCGTGGCCTCATACAGCGTCCATGGAGGGAGCACCGCCTTGAGCGTGACCCGCGAAAGCGCGGCAGGCCCAGCGCCCCCGGGAGCTCTGCCCGGTGCCCCGAGGGTGCTGTCCCGGCAGGACCGGGCCTTAGAGAGGCCACGCTCCGCCGCCCTCCTGCCGGCGGCAGGGTGGCACTGCCTGAGGTCCCAAAGCCTCTGCTCCCGCCGGCGGAGGCTGAGAAGGCTGGAAACCCAGGGCAGAAGACCCGACAGCGGGCAGGAAGGGCCTGGCGGGGAAGGGGTGCGACCCCCAGACCTTCCTGCCGCGGACAGGGCGCCAAGGAGGGCACGGTTAGTCAGCCCAGGAGAACCAGACTATGGGTCCTGGCGAGGAGAAAGTGCAGAAGGAAAAGGGTATGCCCTCGTCCTACCTCGGATCAGTCGGGGAAAGGGGGTCGCTTGATCGTCACGGTTGGAGATAAGAAAAGTTAACGCAGTTAAAGCTCCGAAGCAAGTGGTGACCCCATGCAACTCCCTCATCTTCCCGGGCCCTGCTCCCGAGAGAGAAGAGGGTAAAAGTTACCTTATCACATGGCACCTGCCAGTGAGCTCCGAGGTCAGGGACACGGGAGCGACTGCCCGGCCAGGGGCTCCTCCAGGCAGTGGGTGCCCGAGCGTGTCGGGGGGGACCCCCACGGGCTCTTCTAAAAGAGAACTCAGCGACAGGAGCACAGAACCAGGGCCACATTGCCTGTGTGAGGGGGGGAGGAACGGCAGGAGGGAGGGAGGATTGAAAACAGCCCCCCGATTCGGCCGTCATCTCGGAAGGAGAAGCTCTCCCGGCAGTCACGGACCCCAGCTCCCGAAGCACCTGGCTCTGGCTTGTGCCCAGGCCGTTAGTGTTTGCCTGCTTGGATGGTGGAGGACTTCGGGTTGGTAACAGAGATTTTCCACCGTCGGGAGGAGTGGACGAGTAAGTAAAGTAAGAGGGTGGGAATAGCTGACGGGGTCCTACGGTGTTTGAGGCGACACGCTGCAGCCTGGTACGAGTGACCCTCTGCAGGAGACAGATCCAGTAAAACGAAGAGAAGGCTGTACAGTGAAGAGCAGGGAAGGTACCCCTATGAGGAGATAACCTCTCAGTTGCTTCCGTCTAGCCTGCACAAGCACTGCCGAGACATTCCCGTCCAGGAGACCATGGTGTTTGGGCAAAATAGAGTAAGACCCTGCAAATTACACTGAAGGGCCGGCAGGCTCTGTTCCTGCCAGAGGGAAAGAATCGCTTACACAGAACGAACTGAAACAGCGCTCCACATTTAAAATTAAAGCTCCCGCGGGTTGCATCTGCCGCCCGCCCCACGGGTGAGAGAGTATCGGCGGGCGGCGCTCCCGGGCAGCGCTGGGCAAGGGGCGCCTACGAGCTACTGTGCCGTGGAGGCTCCTCGCTTGAGCAGCGCCGTGCCGATGCCAGCTCCGGTGCCCGCGGCGCTGCCGGAGGGCCCTTCCAAAGGGCGGGGCCCCTCGGTCCGGCCCGACAGCGATACGCTTCCCAAAAAGCAGGCGATTGCGGAGTGATCTTTGTGGGGCCCAGCTTTTCCTGACAGTGCTGGTAACACGGGCTCCCCTGGATGTCCTGCCGCCGCTCCCCACAGCCCCGCTCCACACATACAGACTTTCCGTATTTTTTAAGTCAGGTTTGCACCCTTGGCAGCGCGCATAGGTGGAGCCAGTAGATGAGACCCTGCATCCGTTTAGCCGGCGAAAGCATAGCTCGCCTCAGCCTGCCCTTTTCTTCAGGATGCCCTAACAGAAACAAACAAACAAACAAACAAGTCTCCCACAAAAACAACAAAGAAACAAACCAAAACAAAAAGCAGAACAAAACAAACAAACAAACCAGTGTACAGCGTGGTCAAAAACTGGCGCTACTCACTCTAACCAGAGTTGGGAAAAAGATCTGTGTTATTAGAGCCAGGGCTACTGTCTTGACTTCTGAAAAACACATAAACAACTAAGTGATCCTGGAGAGCTCCTGCTTACTAGACCGCGTCCCGCATGCTAGGAGAGTGCTTCCGTTCCGCTGAGCCTGCTACAAATGGTACTGATAAATCGCGCTGGACTCGTGGAGCATCCTGCATAGGGTTTCGCAGAGACTCAAGCGCAGGGCAAGGGCAGTTACCGAAATACCCTTTTCCAGTGGCTATGGGCAGAGCCGTCATGACACTCTTCTTCACTCAAGGAAGGCGTTTCTCCACCAGGATTGCAACACAGCAACTAGAGCTGAAGGGTATTTCCAGCAGCGGCTGGCTCTGACTCGGAATTGCTAATTGTACACCAAGTCGAGAGGCTCTAAGTAGATTACAGAGGGGAGCCTGCCTACACTCTCACCTCTGGGAGCAACCTCAGGAGCTATCTGAGCCCGCAGCCGGACAACAGGAGGCGCTGAGGCTTTGCACAACCCCCGGCTGCCCTTCCCTCCCGAGCAACGGGCATCCCAGCGAGGGCGGCCCTGGGGGAGGCCGGCCGGAGAGCGGTTTCGCCGGGCGCCACGTCTGCTCCGCCCGGCGAAACGCCTCCGCGGTTTGTAGCAGCATCCGATAAGCTTGGCCGGCTTCGTGCCTACCCTTTTTTCCAGGTACGGAGTGACCCAGCATAGGCTGCCCAGCGTCCCGCCGGGTGTTGCTCCCGCGGGGCTGGGCTCCGGGAAGGGGGACAGCACCGCCCCGAGGTCACCCAGCGGGGGGGGTGCCGCCAGTGGGGTCGCTGGGGCAGCTGCACCCCTGCCAGCCTTCCCGCTTGCGTCTGTGCCACTGGGGGCGGTCCGTACCCCACAGACCTCAAGTTCTGAAACGAATATGCCACTAAAGAAGTGGCTCTGTTTTCAGACATATACACCGCTTCCACTAAGTAAAGGGGGATACATGCATACATGAAGACGGCGATTTTAATATCTCTTAGATATTCCACTGGATTTTGTCCCAATTTGCATGAGTGTAGTTTGACCATTTGAGAAAGCAGAGGTTTAATCCAGTGGTTTTGTATATTTTATTTCCTTCAAGACACATTTTCATCCATTGTTCTCCTCTGCTGATTCCAGAGTTGTGTTTATTTCGAGGATTTAATTCTGTTGCCAGATAAGGGAAAAAAAAAAAAAAAAAAAAAAAAAAAAAAGACGAGAAGGGAAAGAACAAAGAAACGGGTGACAGAAAATGCTTTTAGAGGGCAAGTTAAATATATTTTTAGAGACAGAGATATGCTATATCTTGTTATTTGAATCCTGGGTCTCTGTATAAGAAAATTTAAAATCGTGTTTGTGAGGGTGACATTTCCACAGATCACTCGACAACAAATCACTGTGGAAACAACTGTGGTCGTGCTGAACGAAAAACATGTCAGGCCAAAATTCAGACCGAGGTGTGTATTATACTTTGTGTGTATGACAGGCAAGCCTTTCCAAAATCCCAAGAAGCTTTGTTTGCCCTTCAAATTCCCATTGTCAGGAAACTTGGAGGGGGGGGAGGGGGAATGTTGTTGGGTTGCTGGTTGGTGGTTGTGGTTTTTTAGGTTTGTGTTTTTGGTTTATGTTTTTCACTCTCAGGGGATAAAAGTTCTAATAGCTAGGTAGAAACAAACTCACAAGGGACAGATAGAGAAACCCAAGAAAAGTCTGTGGTGTTTACATAGGCTCGAAGAGCCGGACAGGACAGAAAATGTTTGATCCATCTGCAAAGACTGAGAGATTCCCTCCATAATAATAAAAAGCTTTGTCCAATGTCAGTTTGATTTATCGGTGTTTTTTGCCTTTTACCAGCCTGTGCAGGTTCCTCCTCCCCTGTTCGTTGTGAGAAATCAGGTCAATAAGCAAGAAGTTAGTAATGAGATACCCGCTACTTATTATTGCTGCTTCTGTCTGTCATCAGAGAAGGCTTCCAAATGAGCCTTCTGGGCTGGAGGCTTTCCACAGTAAAGATATAAAATGGTTCTAGTGACTCATCTGATGTTTGCCAAGTGGAGGTTAATATCAGTGGATCCGCATTCAAGCCACTGTCCTTATTTATTGGGTGCCTGTAGTATTGTCTCAGCTCCGTGACTCACATGGTTTCTAAACCTAAGGCATCAGAAAAGCAATATCATTATCACCATCTACATAGGACAGCACCCTCGGTTGAAGGTCTAGTTCAGACTGGGGTGCAGGCGGTGGGGGTGTCGGAGGGTTTTCAGGAGAGCCCCTAGGGCAATGGGAACGTGAGGTGCCGCGATCGGGCCTGGGGGTACCTGCGCGGTAACCAACTTTGATGTGAGGAGTGGGAGCAGGGGGAAGGCCTGTGAACTGCAAGACTCAGGACTTTGGAGCACATCCCAGATACAGAATTAAAGGAGCATCTACTGGACTTTAGTAAATATTTCCCCTAATCTCAGAGCT
The DNA here is from genome assembly GCA_038380795.1 of Pyrocephalus nanus. Classification (NCBI taxonomy): domain Eukaryota; kingdom Metazoa; phylum Chordata; class Aves; order Passeriformes; family Tyrannidae; genus Pyrocephalus; species Pyrocephalus nanus. The sequence continues at coordinate 39,179,669 of CM076265.1, read as the reverse complement.
TTAAGGCTGGATGGCCTTTTGCGTTCTCTTCAAATAGAGGGAGCTGCCCTTCCCTTATCTACCTCATTTCATTTCCTCCGATCCCTCCTAGCATTTGTCCCGTCCACCTGAAAGGGTGGTCGTGTCCGTCCGTCACCCGTCCCGTCCCGCCCTCCCCCCTCCCACTCTCTCCCTCTCTCCCACCTCTGTCTCTTCTTCTTTCCCCACAAGCTTAAACCAATTACGCCGCTTTGCAAATAAAATGCCGCCCCGGGGGGAGTTGCAGGCGAGGGGGACTGCCTTGTTTGCAGGTGCATCTCCGGCTTTGTAGGTGCGAACGCCTTTGTGCGGCGGACAAATGGGGAGAGGAGGAGGAGGAGGTGGGTACTTCTGCGACGTAAGATCCACATCAGCTCAACTCCACTCACATCCCAGCCGGCACTTCCTCACTTTCTCAACTGTCTCGCCCCACACCGCTCCCTGCCTCCTTTTTGGCTGATTATAGAGGAGAATTCAGCACCCCCCGCCCCTCCTGAGAGCTGGCTTCCTGCTAGGTCGAGCTTTCGGGCTCTTTTCCTGCTGCCCGTCGCTCGCTTTCAAGAGGGCTGGATGGTTACACCGGGCAGGTTAGCTCCATAATGTTAGGGACTGTGAAAATGGAAGGGCATGAAACCAGCGACTGGAACAGCTACTACGCCGACACTCAGGAGGTGAGTAAATCCCACGGTCCGGCTTCGCAGCTGCCCCTCTGCAGGGGGAAGGGGGGCCTGAAGGGGGGGGCTAGGAGTCTGGGGGGCAGCAATCGGAGGAATCGGTTTGCAGTCCAGATCCTGCCAGGGCAAACGTGCTTCCCCCTCCCTCTGGCGCCGAAACTGGCCAGGCTTCCCCAAGGAAAACACTGCTTCCAGGAGCCCTGGAGGCGTCTGGAGGAGACCCGGGGTGGCTGCAAGCCCTCTGGGAGGGCCAGGGGGCTGGGGACAGCCCTTGATCTCATCTAAAAGGCGTAATCTCCGCTTGCGGCGGACACAAAAGCGCCCCGTAAACTCCTGGTTTGGGGCAGAGGACTCGCCGCGCCGCCGGCCCCCGACTCCTTCCCGGCAGACGGCAGGGGGCAAGGGAGACGGTCGCCAGCCCGTCCCGCGAGGGGGCAACCCCTTCCCCGAGCTCCTCAGCGGGACAGCCGGCCTCACTTCTCTCCGCCGCCGGGCCCTCACCTGTTAAAGCCGGGGGAAAGGAAAGGAGGGGGAAAACCAGCCGTTTGTCCGTACTTTGCGGACGGGCTGCCTGCGGCGCGCGCTGCTGCGGCGGGCCGGCTGGCGGCGCTGCCGGGAGCCGGGCCGGGAGCAGGGCCGGGAGGGGGCCCGCACCCGGACCCGGGGGCCCGCACCCTAACTCAACGCCCCGCACACGGACCCGGCCCGGCCCGCGGCACCCCCGAGGCGCTTCCGCCCCCGTGCCTGTTTGGTAGCGCCGTGCACAAGGAGGAGGAGAACCGGCCCAAGCGCCCACAGCTGCGGAGGAGGAGAGGGCCACGGCAGCGCCCGGAGCCTTCCGCCGGCATGCCTCGGCCCTGCGGGGCCTGAGGTCCGCACTGTGCTGCCGCGGCTCTGCAACCGGGGTCCCGGGAGAAGCCAGCGCCTGGCAGCACGGCCAGCAGCACCGCGGATTCCCGCCCGGGAAGGAATTGTTTTGAGGAAGTGCAGCAGCGAGGCAGGCACCTGGGTGTGCGCACCCGGGCATTGCATCAGCATACCCGGACACACGGCTCCACAATCCCCACGTCTTGTCCCGCACCCGGAGCTGGCACACGCGCCCATAGGGCCACGCGGACACAGGCAGATACGTGTCACCCAGCTGGCATCTTCTTTAATAAAGGAAAGTCGGCTAAGGGCAGATAAGGGTCATCCTAATTATGAGCCGTTTCCAGACTCATTTATCCTCGCCATATTCATTGTCCACAAACACAAAGTTAAGCGACCTTCGCTTTTGCTATTTTTTTTCAACTTCAATCTTTTCTCCTCCTTTTCTATTTAAATGGAATTACTATATGGATGCAGGGTGGAAAAACTAGCCGCATTCTACCATTTGAAATAATTAATGTGATCCTCTAAATTAAAAGCGCATTTATAAGTTCATGTAATTTGTGAGGATCAGAAATTAATTTTATACACTTAACCGTCGCTTAAACCTCATTTTCTCAGTCATATTAGCTGTAGTTCGAGGTAAACTGGGAGCATCTTTCCTGTTAAACTGGATGCCACAGTGGACAGTACAATTTCAGGCTCTTCGGTTCTACCTTTTTTAAGAGTTGTTTTATGTAAAAGGGTGATACTGTTTTCCCATGTCTTGCAATTGTAGAAAATCTCAGCCAGGAAAAGTTTGGGTATTTTGGACTTTGGGAAAGTTTGTGGGTATGTTTGTTTGTTTGTTTCGGGTTTTTTTAACTTTAATTTAAATACTATTTTGATAGAAAATGCAGGCAAGGGAGAAGCTTTTCAGAGATAAAATGCACCGACACAAGCTGTTTGATTTTGGTGGGGCTTTCTGTTGTTAATTTGCGACAAGATATAATTGCATCTTGTATATTTCTTAGACTATGAATTTAAATCAGTGTAGGAAGGGAGAGACGTGAGAGATTTTTCTCAGAAAACGCCAGCAGTCTTTCTCCTTGGCGCAAACAATGTGCGCCTGTCAATTTCCATACTCCGATGATTTTAAATATTTAGCTAGCGAGACAGGACACAAACCCAACAAAATGCAGGAATGCTCCGGGAGAACACCTCCTCCCGGGGCAGACTGAGCCCGCAGCCCGTTTCCGCGAGTGTGCGGAGCGGTTCCGGGAAGACCATCGGTCCATGCCCCTCGCTGATCCTGGTGCAGCCCGCGCAAGCCGCGGCACGCCGATAAACAGGGAGCGCGTCGGGACCGAGCACCCCCGCTCCGTGTGTATTTATAAACACGTATCAATATGAATTAGACCTTTTCAAGGCGACAGCGGCCTTTCCATGAGGCTTTGGGGAAGCGCTTTCCCGGGTGTCGGGGGAGCGGCCCGCATTCCCGCGGCAGGACGTTTGCTCGGCTGGCTGGGCCGGGCGGGTGGATCCGGCTCCGACGGATCCTGCCACACCTCTCTCCCCCCTAACTCCCTCTCTTTGTCTTGCTGCCCTAGGCCTATTCCTCGGTGCCCGTAAGCAACATGAACTCGGGGCTGGGTTCCATGAACACCATGAACACCTACATGACCATGAACACCATGACGACGAGCGGCAACATGACCTCCAGCTCCTTCAACATGTCCTACGCCAACACGGGGCTGGGGGCTGGGCTGAGTCCCGGCGCCGTGGCGGGCATGCCAGCGGGCTCGGCGGGGCCGGTGAACGGCATGCCGGCCAGTGTGGCCGCCATGGGCACGGCGCTGAGCCCCGGCGGCATCAACGCCATGTCTGCACAGCCGGCCCCCATGAATGGGCTGAGCCCCTATGGCGGCATGAACCCCTGCATGAGTCCCATGGCCTACACCCAGTCCAACCTCGGCAGAACAAGGGATGCTAAGACCTTCAAGCGGAGCTACCCCCATGCCAAACCGCCCTACTCCTACATCTCCCTCATCACCATGGCAATCCAGCAAGCGCCCAGCAAGATGCTGACGCTGAGCGAGATCTACCAGTGGATCATGGACCTTTTCCCCTATTACCGACAGAACCAGCAGCGCTGGCAGAACAGCATCCGCCACTCGCTCTCTTTCAATGACTGTTTCGTCAAGGTGGCCCGCTCCCCTGACAAGCCTGGCAAGGGCTCCTACTGGACCCTGCATCCTGACTCCGGCAATATGTTTGAAAATGGTTGTTACCTCCGTCGGCAAAAGCGCTTTAAGTGTGAGAAGCCGGCAAACAGCAAAGCCCCTCAGGAGGGCAGGAAAGATCAGGCTGGGGCGTCCAGCTCAAGCTCCAACTCCCCCCTGCACAGAGGCCACAACAAACCCGCACAGCTGGACACCGCCACTTCCCTCTCCAGCTCCAACCCGTCCACCAGCCCCCAGTCTATGGACCACAGTGGATCAAGCGCAGAGCTAAAGACCTCGGCCTCGGCCGCCTCTTCCACCATCAGCTCCGTCCCCACCTTGGCCTCCGTCCCGCACCCCCCTCACTCCTTAGCACACGAACCCCAGCTCCACCTCAAGGGTGATCCCCACTATTCCTTCAACCACCCCTTTTCCATCAACAACCTAATGTCCTCCTCGGAGCAGCAGCACAAGCTGGACTTCAAAGCCTATGAGCAGGCGCTGCAATATTCCTCCTATGGGGCCAGCATCCCCAGCGGGCTGCCCTTGGGCAGTGCCTCCATGGCGGGCCGGAGCAGCATCGAGCCCTCGGCCCTAGAGCCCTCCTACTACCAAGGTGTGTATTCCAGACCAGTGCTAAACACCTCCTAGCTCTGCACCCCCTGCCGCCGCCGGAGGCGAGACCCCTCTCCCCATCCTGGCTTCTCTCCCCACTTTGCCTGAGACAAACCAAGGTGTTTCTGCACGTTGTGTGCAAAGGACTGTTACTTTTTAATTGTCTCACAACGCATTGTGTGTTGTTATGATCTACCACGACCTCCTGCAAAGCCGCCCTGTCCAGCTTGTACATATCTCCTCTGGCCCCTGCTGCCCATCCCCTTTCCCCAGAGACACCACCTCCCCACCCCCAGCCTATGCAGGGTGTTATTAAAAAGAAGAAAAAAAAAGTTCAGCTTGTAAACTACTTGTTTGTGCTTTTTGCCCCCTCGTCTCTCTCCCTTATGTGCTCTATAATCTCATGTAAGTTTACAGGTATGTGGCAATACTTTAAAAATACGGAGATGAAGAAGCGAGTAGACATTTAAGACTTTTTTTTTTTTTTTAATTAAAAAGGCTTTGAAGGACAATACTGCTGTGAAGTAGCAAAACACTAAGAGAATCTCTAAGCAACAAGAGGACTATTTACTTTCTCGGATCACCCTTTTGATACTTGCAAAATAAACCTTCGGCTAGTACAACCCGCATACACCAGATGCTGCGGGCCAGATCCTGCACTCCTGAGGGGACCAACTGGAGCTTTGGAGTGCAGGATGCCACCCTTATTTTTATCCAAGTGTTACCTGTATTGGAATATAATACAAAGTTGCAAGAGGTCACAGACAGTTGGAATTTTTTTCCTTCCCATCTGTTACTGAAGATTCTCGTTCATCAGGAGCTCTCATCAACATGTGGATGACATACTTATTTAATTTAAGTGTCTTCATTGTGTACCAGCTAGAACTGTGTATGTATAACCAGGTTATTTTCCCCCTCCCCCAGAAAACGGTGACTACTACACCGTTGCAAGGAAAAGAGGACAGCTCTGTCTCTCCTCGTTTTTCCAACTTGTTTAATAATTTTTTTTTTTTTTGTGGCCGTTTAATTATCGCCATCATTAGCTTGTTTCATCCAGTGTTATTGCACTTTCCACAGTTTTACACGGTGTTAGCATAGCCAGACGGGTTTTATTATTATTCCTGTTCGCTGTCTCAATGTTCTTAATTTATTGCATGGTTTATATTGTTTTCTTTCTTTACAGCTGGAAATTGCTTTAAATGACAGTGAAAAAAAAAAGAGAATTACACATCAATTTAAGAAATTTTGTTAATTTTATAAATGTGATTGTAATTGAAAAAATATTTTGATTTAAAACGATAACTGAGAATTTAATGCGTGAAGTATGTTTTTGATCACTTGCAGTTAAGGACTTCAAATAAATCAAATGTTATCAATTAAATACTTCTGCTATTTTCTTTCAAAATTTCTGGGGTGGGTTATGGAAGACGGAGCCTTGTGCGAGAAAATCAGAACGTAGTTCTAATGTGTGGATGTGAAGAGGGAGGATTTGTACGGCCAGGCTTGTGCAGAGCAAAGGCAGGGGATATGCTGCGATGCCACCGGCCTGTGAGGCTGTGAGTGTAGTGGTGTCCCCCTTTTTTTTTTTTTTTTTTTTTTTTTTCCACTTAATTCACGGTGCTGGGGTAGGTTGAGGAACGGCAGAAAAAAACGACTCCAGGCGATGTAACTTCCTGGGTTTTTTGCGGCCGGGGCGGCGGCAGCCAGAGCCGGTGTTTCCCCGCCGGACGGGACGACGCCCACAGGGAGCATCCCTAAAGTGGCTCCATGTCGCTCCGGGGCGCTGGAAAGGCCCCGCTCCTGCTTTCTAGTCCTCGGTCGGAACGACCCCTCGGAACGATACCAGCAGCCGCGCTGGCGAGTTCTGGTTTCCAGCAAGAGTCTTTGTCGGGGAGGGTAGTTTAAACGTGAACTGATTTCGCTGTGCCGAGCCGCGTTCGTGCACGGGCGCCAGACAAAATAACTATAATTCTCGTAATTATCACATAATTGCCCCCCGACGGCTTAGGGACAGCGGCGACAAACCAAATTTAAGTGTCGATTTAGAAAAGTCAAATCAGCGTCCCAGAAATCTCATAACATTCCTCCAGCACTACTATCCAGCGAAAAACGGGAGGAAAAAAGAAGGTGTTGTGAGAGCCTCTCTGCTTTGCAATGGTGGCCGAATCAGCGGTGGTGCGCGCAAAGCGCCCACAGCAACACGGAGCTGGCTCCCGCTCTGTGCTGTGCGGGTGCGTTTGGTCGGGCGGGCATTTACCGCAGGTCCCACCCGGTTGCCGCATGCGGGCCCTGCAGCGGGCGGGGGTTGTGCCCGAGACACCGGGTTCGGCCGGTTACCCCATGACCTGGCTATGTGGCCCCTTCGCATCTGAATATTCCGAACTGGCAAACACCAACAGACCCCCCGCAGCCAGGGGCAGCTCGGGGCTGCACGGCACCAAGTCTGGGCAGGCAGATCCTATTTGAAGTCCCGCTTCTTCTGCCAAAAGGAGCTTCGTGAGAATCGAGACAGGGTGAAGCCCGCTTTCAGCAGGACTTCACTTGTCTCCCACAGAGTAGTCTATAGAGAATATGCCCTTGCAGAGTGGAGACATTGATTTAATGCCTTGGGCTTGTACACGGAAAATATCAATCGACCGACAGAGATAAGGCAGCAAGTTTCACATATCAGCTGAGGAGCACAGACCGTGTGTAATGGAAATATTCGGGGAGTGGGTAATAAAAGCGTTTAAGCGGACCGACTCAGCTCCAAACCTCTCATAGATAAGGAGAGGAGCCTGTCACGGATGCAGCGTGTGTCCTTTCTCCACTTGCCGTGAAGACTGTATTCCTCCCCTTGCTTCTCGTAGGCAAATGGTGTCTGCGGTGGGCAATGAGCCACTAACAAGACAGGACTCATGTTAAAAACGCGGCTCCCCGGCGCAAAGCACGCAGTTGGCTGTGATCAGTTTAAGACTTGGAAATCAACAGTGGGGTGAAAAGTCCTCTGTTTCCGCTCCTAGCTGCCCTGCTGCTGCTTTAATCATGTGCTCAAGAAGCCCCCAGCCACAGTGTAAAAATAAAACAAAAGTGGGCTACATAGGAAGAGGGTGTATCTCCCCGCCCCGCAATGTGCAGAAGAGCTTACGAGCATCTCCTTTCAGCCGGACCGATCGCCCCGTCCCAGGAGGAAAGAAGCTGGCCAGTGCGGGGCTTCTGCCCGTGTCGGAGGTGGTATCTCAGCCCCGCGTCCGGTACAGAGGCAAAGTGGGGGCCCGCCAGGATGCAGGTTTCCGACTCCGGTCGCCAACACAATTTATAGGGGAACTCCGCCTTTTCCTACTCGGCAATTATCTCCGATCGGACAAGTGCGAGAGAGAGAAAAAGGCTCATTTAGCGTCATTAAATACAAGCGGGGGGTAAATCAGGGCGGCGGGAGATCCCTGTAATGATTTACGCGGAGTTTGGGCTGTAAAGGGGGCTCCCGACTCGGGTGAGAGGGGGTGCTGGGCCCGCCGGCCGGGGCCCTGGAGACTGGTACGGCCTCGAGGCGGGTACGGCCGCGTCTCCGCGGCGCTGGGCACGGGCAGCCCCGGCAGCCGAGGACGAGGGGAAGCGGTGGATCCCCTGGTGCGGAGGAGCCTCCTCTGCCGCAGGGTCTGAAAGTCTTACGTCCTCCAGCAAGCGGGGCAGGACGGGGCCGTCGCCCGTGGCACCTCCTCGGAACACCTGCGAGCAGCACCTCCCCTTCGCAGAAGGGAAGAGTCTATGGAATAAAAGCAATTTCAGCCCTCCAAGTCAAGGGGGAGAAATGAAATCATAAGTAATTCCTGGGTTGTTTCCTGAGTGAGAGTGGACAGCACCACACATCTACATGGTCTATATTGGCAAATAGTTGGAGGATGTACATTATTTGGAAAGAATTAATTTGAAATTTTCGGGACTGAAAGATGAGGAAAAAATCGCAGGACAATTTTTCATTTGAAGCTTATAACTGTCGATGAAATATAAGTAAATTGTAAAAAATTGCGCGAGAAAACTCTTCAGACATCGGCATAGCTTCAAAAATTGTTTTGAAATGTGTTGAGTATTGCAATGACCCATCATAAACCCGAAATAAATGAATTTTCTGGATGTAATACCAACTAGCCATTGACTCGGTTTTAATTTTTTAGCGATATTATAGATAAAAGGCTTGATTGCGATACACCTTGTATCGTTTCTTTTCTGTTATGATAAAACGGAATCTTGGCATCTCTGTATGAGCATATGTGTTTAATCACTCTGAAAACAACATTTTTAAAACAGACCCTTCATAAATAAATAAATAAACAATTTGAGTGTGCATTTTTGTGATACATTTAATTTGTGAAAAAGCAAATTATCCTCATACAAATATGAGATATAAAGTTCTCTCGGGAGGCGTACAGATGTATATATTGTATATATTAACATAGATGTAATTAATACATATTTGTTTCCAGAGGAGACAAGGGAAAATATACATAATACACAATGACCAGGCGAAAATCACACCACAATAGTGCAAAGAGTGATCGGAGTACATAATGTACACGTAAGTCCTTCCAAAACTCCCACGCTGCAACAGTGTTTTAGGAAATGTAGGAGAACGGTTAATAGCTAAAATCAAAATGCAATTAGTTTGATTATTTACATGTCAAGGGCGGTATTACAAAATGTCGCTTTTTTTTTTTTTTCTCTTAATGCGAATCCAGTCTTCTGAGCTATTAGCAAAGGCAGAGTAAAAAAAAAAAAAAAAAAAAAAAAATTAAAACCAAACCAAACCAAAACAAAACCACAAAAACCAGTTTGCACATTTTCTGTGATTTGCAGTGTCGAAAGGTCTTTTTTAGTCGGAGAAAATAACTAGGGGAAGAGAAGAGTGGAAAACGGGAGGCGATAAGAAAAATCCCTGCCTTTGTTCTCTCTGGTTATTTTCTAATAATTATTCTGCCCATGGTGACAAAGTAGCAGTTAAGGATAGATTAGTGTAAATAACCTCGCATTTCACTTGCAAACCGCACAAATTTCTGGCCCAAACCGTGCCATGGTGTTTGTTTCTCCCCTTCACCTCAAACAGAAACTCATTGAGATTTCAGATCTTTGAACTTTGGACAGATCAAACTGCCGGCGCTCACCTTTGTCTCCAGTCATTAGAATTTAAAGCATATGTAGGCTCATTGCAGAATCCATTTGTCTCTACGAGGGGAAAAAATTTCAATCTCCTCTCTTCCCCCATCCCAAAACTCCTACATTTAGTTGAATTAATCGAAAAGATCATTTCCCAGAATGGTGCCTCTGCTGAGAGAGCATTGCTTTGAATGGGTTTTGCCCAGCCGGGTTACTATAGGAGAAGTTCGTCCTTGTTTTGTTATTACTGTTGTACTGTTGGTAACCTAATTTTTCCCATGAAATGTTCATACACCTGTTCGTTACCCCAAGGCTGAACTACAGCCAGGCAGGTGATGATGAGGAGGAGGATGAGGATGATGATGATGATTACTACTATTACTGTTATTCCAACCAGTAGGCAGAACATGCTCTGAACTTGAGCGCTGCCGTGTTCCCGCTGGCCTGCCCGCACCACGGAGATCCCTCTGCAGCAGGAGAAACTCTGAAGCGGCGTGGAGGCGACACAAGAGCGGGCGGGACCAGGTCCCCGTGGGCGCGGGGTGCCAGTGCCGCTGCCCTCTCTACCCATCTGGGTGTCCCGCCCGGCCCTGGTAGCCCGAGCCTTCTCCAGCGGACAGCGTTACTCTCCTGTGGTCCAGCCCAGCTCTGGGTTTAGCACCCCCATCCTTTGCCTCACTGGGTCCCCGGAGGAAATAGCTACCGGGGGGGGGGGCTGGGGGGCAGAGGGCGGGGGTCCCCAGGTGGACGTGCTTCGGGTGACCGCATTTTTTTCTTTCGAAATCTGTCCATTCACACGCCGCTTGGCAAAAAAAGAGTGCCGAGTCCGCCGGGGGAAAAGCCACGGCCATCATCTGAAGCGGGGACATCCCCTTCAGGGAAGGGTCGCCCCTTGGCCACGAGCAGTTAGGAGGAGGTGCCTTGTGTCCCCGGGGCTGGCACCCGTTTCGCGGGAGGTCCGGGAGCTGCCACAAGCCTCTGAGAGTGAGACCTGCGTGATTCCAATCCCATCAGGCTATCAGGGCACAGAGGTGCAGACGCGCTCCCGGAGCCCTGCCGGCCGCAGCAGATTCTCACCTCGCTCCGAGCCAGCCGGGGCACCGAGGCAAAGGGCCACCCGCCCCGCGAGCGGGATCTGGCCCTCTCGCAGCAACCATGTCTATAGCAAACACCTCCTTTGCACCCGATACCCCAGAGTGCTCCCTAATAAATCATCTACATTTGCCATCTACTGCGCAGTAGCTGAAATGTGTTTCCCCCTTTATTCCTTCTATTCCCCGAGCCTGCCCGGCGGGTTGCTAACACACATTTCCTCCGCTTATGACAGACAGAAAATGTAAACATGCTGGTAACTAAGAGGTGGGCCTCATTCTGCAAACTCGAATCTCTCCATAGTGACTCTCAGTAATGACCTCTTTAGCATAATAAAGCCCGGGGGGCGGGGAATCTTTGAACTCCGGGACAGGAGATTGGAATAAGAGCATGTCTGAACTTATTCAAATGTATGCAACAAGTTTTCTAGTTCTAAGGTTATCTGATGTGAACAACAGGCGTTTTTCCTCTTCTCGTTTTTCCTTGCCTGGTTGCTTTATCTAAGGAAGTACTTTAAAACTTCAGGTATGCCATTAACTTATATGAAATAGAAAGGGAACAAAAACCAAACAAATAAACAAAAAAAAAGCGCGACAAAAATCCCGACCCCACATTCAGCAGGGGAAAAAAACCCTCCAATCCAGTAATAGAGAAACACTCCTGTTTAGAAAGAGGGGATGACCTCTCCTCCAAACACACAGCAGCAGACCTAACATCATGCCATGGACAGAAGGAGCCCTGGAAGAACCAAACGGCGAGAGGAGGTGGCCCCTCACATTCCCATCCGTGCACCGGGGTTCCCCTGTCTCCCTCCCCTCGTGAGAGCCCTAGGCCGGTGCCCGTCGCTTGGTCCCGTGGACACATGAGCAAACCAAGAGACACGGAGCGTCTACTTGGGTCTCCGTTAAAAACACTCCCATTGGGACATCGCTGTCCAGAGGACAGGGGAAAAAAAGACCTGCTGTCCGGTGCAGAGCAGAGCTCTCCCCACCCCACCCCCCGGGGAATTGTTCCCTTGAGCCCCTATTAATGCAGGACATATGTTATCCACAGGCAGTAGGCAGCGGGAAGACTTCGCCATCTAACTTGTTGCTCAACTTACGAGGCGGTTCTCATCTTCTCATCAAAAGCCGCCGGTCTTTCTTCAGCCGTATGGACAAAAATGTGAACAACAATGCCCGCCTCCCTTCACTTCAAAAGCTGCCAGCGCAGAGGCTACCCAGAGAATTTTCTCTCTGCCTTTCATTCCCGGTTTGAAAAAAGGCACTACAGGGCCAAGGCGCTCCTAATACTCTTTGATGGGGATTGAATTCATTATCTCCAATAACACAATTGTGCTTGGCCAACGAAAAGAGCAAAGTAATACTCATCTAGAATTAGAGAGAGGGGCTCAGAAGAAAGGGAGCGGGAGGGTGGGAGGGGAGCATTTCAAAGGAAGGGGGGGGAGTGTAATGAGAAAACACCTATATCGAAAATCGGCTTGGAAGGAGGGGGTCCCCAGAAGTTTAAATTGCAGAAGTGTATTAAGTGGCGGATTGTACGGCTCCAGGCATGTTGGTGGTCTGACTGCGCACTCCCCCTCCGCCGGCCTAGCCGGCACCGGTGGGCTTGGAGGTTCTTGCCGTTTTCCTCCCCGGACGGCTCCGCTCCGCTACCTGCCGCGGCGCACCCCGGCGGCCCCCCTGTGTCAGCTAAGCCGCAGATGGGGGCCGCCGTCTCGGACTTTGCTCGGGTGCAGCGCAGGGCTTGCGGTCCCTCACTGCTCGCACTGGCTTGCGGAGACTCAGCGGCGGTGGGAGCAGCCGCAAGCACAGAGCAGCCAAGCAGGCAAATAGTCCTCTCACCTGATGCCCCCCCGCCCCCTCCAGGGACCGCAGGGACTCCAGAAGCCTGTCCTATTAGGAGTCGGTGTGGTGTCTCCCAGCATCATCACACCCCGACGCCGGGCACGCAACAAGCCGAGGACTACCTCCTGCGGGGACCGTGGGCACAGCCCGGGTTATTGCAGGCTAGGCGATGGAGGGCAAGTGACGGAGGAATGAATGAATGACGGAGAGAGTGAATGAATGAATGAGTGAATGAATGAATGAACGAATGGAGCGAATGAATGAATAACACATACACAAATAAATAAATAACACAGCACAAAAATCAACCGATTGGAAAACCGCTGTGTTAATATGAGAGATTAAAATATTTGCCTGTTTGGCTTCCAGCATAAATGTTTTCTATCGGGTGTTATCCAAACAGGATAATTTTCAAAGCCAAGCAAAATATAGCAATGAGAGGCTAAAGGTATTGCACCTATGAGGGGTGACTATGGGGCCCTGCACAGGCGCATTACATCCGTGTCAGTGGGCACGAAGAACGGCGATCAGATGGGCTAGAGGTGCAAACCTCTGTCTCTGACAGGTCTCTGTGCAACAGCGCATAGATAACTATCCCACCACAGAACCCACTCGTGTTTCAAATTCCCAGTGCCCTCTGCAGGTGCCCCGTAAGACCTTACACAGGTGCAGAAGGGGGAGACATCAGGACCTCCAGAGATGCTTTTCCGAGGCAATGCCCTCTAGGCATTGGCAATCACACAGAAGGGGTCCAACAATGTGCATCCGTCACCATGGAACTTTCTGCCTGCTCTGGGGGGTCAGGAGAACATTCCACTTCCTAAAAGTCAAACTGTACTCTGGGAAACAGGAGTTCTCCCACCACATCCTAAATGGGGAACCTGGAACTGTCCAGCTGAGGGTTTCTCTCTGGCAACAAGAAATCTCATCACCTTCATTGGAAGGTTTGCCCCAACAAGGGACACATTGGCTGAAGGGAAAGGCAGGAAGAGAGTGATGACCTCTTCCAGCCCCCGTGGGGGTTTCATCATGTGCAATAATGCTGACCCTGTCACCTTTCCTCTTACAAGACAAAGCTGACCTTGACAGGACTCATTTCAGTGGATCCACACTCATTCTTTTAAACACTCCCCGGGCAGGGGGTAGATTTTTTTTTTTTTTTTTTTTTTCCTAATGAGTGCGACTGAGATTACATGGACCTCAGCAGAGTCCGAGGTTCAAGGATTTCAGGATATTTCCCACTTTGTAAAGTGCCATAGGGGTTTATTTTTATTTGGGGGTAGAGGGCTCCTTCTTTGTTTAAGAAACTTAAAGAAATCTAGAATAAGGTGTTCCCAGAGAAAGCAGTATCAAAATACTTGTGCCTTCTGCAGAAGGAGGACCAGACCTCACGATGTTTCTGCTGGGGTCTATTTAGACCAATCACATATGTTAACTGGCTAACTAAGCATTTTACTGTTTGTAATTTACCTCCCCATGCATAATGACTTCTCCAAAGTGTACATTAAATGACCACATAGTTCATGTCCAAGAATTACTCTTTACAAGTCAGCTTACCTTAACGATCAATGTGCCATTTATACTTTTACACAATGGACTTTAATTGTTACAAGGCAGTCCTTTGGTCTATGAGAAATGACTTGTTTTGTGTCATAGCACAAACAGAGGATTAGGAGTTCAGGTAAGGAATAAGCAGCAGCAACAACTTAATTCCTAGGCAACAAAGATCCTGCTTTCATGCCAGATTTCTTTCTAGTAAAAAGGAGGACGCAGCACCATCTCCATCTCACTGGACCAGTCAGACATTAGTTAACCTTCATTTCTTTCTGGTTTAAATCTCTCCAGGGTTTCCTGTCCTTCATCCCTTCTAGAGCCAAAAGTTGTATGTAATGCTATGCAGTGCTAAGTAAAAATAAACACAAGAGATCCACCAAATTAAACAAATTTTTTTTTTTTTTTAATCAGGATTTAACAGGCAGAGATTGAAGGCAGCTCTGTAGATCTAATTTTTAGCGTTCTGTATTTCCAGTGAGACTGGTACAAAGGTTATTGGACTTTAAAGTATCACTTTCATTTGGAATGACAAATGATCCCCCACCCCCACCTCCTTCCCCACAATCACCAGCATATCCCAAATTCAGGCAGAAATTGTAAAAACCAGACAGATTTAGGACAAAGACCCTATTTCTTTTCCAGTGGCTGGGCACTGGCAGAACATCATGGTGGCCCAACCCTCAGCCCTCACCTCTGTGGGGTGGTGGGTGGCTGGGGGACACACACCTGAGTTTCCTTGTCTGTTTCAGCAGAGGCAACAAACACACAGTGAGCAAAGCCACTCAGAGCATTTTCATCTTTGAAAATGAACCCAGCAACAAATGGATCCCAAGCTTCAACCCACCTGCTTCTGCCTGTCACAAAACTGGCCTAGACATCATCAGTGACAGGTGAAATGGAGCTGGGGGGCTTGAGGGGGTATGTGCATCCTGTGGGCTCCCACCACCACCTTTGGGTGTGGGGCATCATGGAGAGAGCTGTAGGGAACCTTAGCTTGGCTCCTTTACCCTTAGGTGTCCCTGCTTATCCCTTTGCCTTTCTAGGTTGTTAGTGCCCTTTGACAACAGGAAAGGTGGGAACGACTTGCTCAGACCATGATCTCCTCAAAAATTAAATAAATACAAATGAAGGACATACAAGTTCATGCAAAATTCTTTCATGTGCCCATATGAATGCAAGCCACTAGGTCAAACCCACTGAAGATATGGGATAGACAGGTGAGACAGCCAAGAGATATATAGCAATGCTCTGCTGAATGAATGCAATCTCCAAATGCTTCTTCTTTCCTTGATACAATCTTTAAGAACAAAGCCTCCTGAGATCACTCTCCTAATGCCAGTAAGAAGGGAAAGAGGTGTTTAAGGATGTTGAAGGATGGCTGGGAGGACTCTGGGCTGCGGATAGTTTTTTCTCTTCCATTATAAGCAGCATAGATTAGTGGGTTTCCTTCTAGTGGGTTTGCTTCTAGTATCTGGGAGAGATCGACCTACTGATGAGTTTCTTCCCCAGTGGGACAAAGTCTCACACAGAAGCACACAAATACATACAAGCACAAACACACACAGGCAACTGGACTCAAAGCTTCCCAAGAGGGGGCTGCACTGAGAGGTCAGCTGCTTAATGCAGGCCCACGAGGAGACAACTGCATGGGCTTCCGCCGTGCTCAGGTCAAATGAAGTCTGGAAACACCTTAGTGGCAGAAGCAAGAGGCCTTTAGAGGTACTTCCAACCTTTGGTTATCAACTCGTTAACAGGGACTGTTGTTTTGCACTGTTACAGGGCATGTTATAATCTATGGGTTACTGGAATGTAATAAGTAAATAAGATCTAATTAAATACCAGCTATTCTAAGTGCCTCTAAGAGGCACACAGCATTTTACAGGATGGAACAGCAAGGGACACTCAATATTTCTAAGCAGCAGTTAAAGTTTTAAAAGATTGGAAAAAATGTGTTTCCAGACTCCTCTTGATCCTATGAAAATATGTCTCTTTAACTAAAAATAAAGGAATGATACAGTGTCTTCCACATATTATCTGGTAACAGGGTTATTTGTAGAGAACTTCTCAACTTCTTGGGAAATACATATTCATCTGGAAGTCACAATATTTCAGTCTACTGTACTGGCTTAAAGGTTTGCCAATTCCTTCAAATTTCTGGAAACATGTAAGATTTTAATATGTATTAATATGTTTTCTAAGTAATAAGTGTGTTCTAATTGTATATATTGTCTTAATTCTCAAAATGATGAAATAGAATAAAAGCTATGGTATGCATTAGTCAGAAAAGACATTCATGGAAAGGAGTCATTCCTTTTCAAATTTTTATTTTCAGAAAGAGAAAGGTGACTGTACTTAATCAGATGAATAGTTCGTGACAGGACAATCTAAGAGCAAATGATCAAAATATATGTGTTTTGGAGTGAATAATTCTTAGCAGTCAGATCCTCTGGACTGCAACAAATACATTGCACATGTAGATGAGGTTGTGAAATACGACAACACTGTTCCTCTGTCAGTAACCTCAGTAAGGAAAAAAAAAATTAAGAGAAAACATGAAAAAAAAAAAGGAAAAAAATATATTTTTCTCAATTTTCCCTGCAAGTATCAATAACGCCTTTCAATATTGAGCTGGAAACCACAGCTAAACTCCCATGAAAATAGTCAATATACAGACACACGAAGACACAGAGCTCTTTACCGAAGACACAACCTGGAGCTCTCCTCAGCTGCAAGGACCTGTGCTCTATAGGCTTTGCGGTTTGGCACATGCGACAGCCTGAGCCAGTATGAGGGAGCGGGACATTTAGAAAATTGAAGATATGGGGCGGGGGGGGGGAGGGGAGGAGAAAATGAAAGAAAAAGGTTTTTCCAATACAACACTGTTTTAATTAGAAACTTGGCTTTCTAAACACAGGGGCGCCTCGAAATGCTCAGAGAAGGAATTAAAGCTGGGGGGGCGGACGAAAGACGTTTGCCGCAGCAGCGCGCGGGGATTTCCCGGTCCGCCCCCCGCGGGCACGCACAGTCCCGGGTGTGTGGGCTCCCGATGAGCCGGGGATTATCGGCCCCGGGGCGCGGGGGCTGCGGCCAGGACTGCGGGCAAGGCGAGCGGGCGGACCGAGGAGCCTCACCCGACACGGCGAGGCCGCTCCCCTCCAGCTCGCCCGCTGCACAGAGTTGGAGATCGCACAGAGTTGTCCGCCCGTGACTGTGTGGAAAGCCACAGGCAACCACCCGCCCAGCTTCTACAAGCAGGGGCTGAGTGCCCCCCGCCCCACCAGACACGGCTGCTGAGCCAGCTCCGGCCCGGCGCCGCAGGCAGCGCCCACCCGGGGAGTCCTCGCAGGGCAAGCAGCGGTCGGAGCGCGTCCGCACGTCGGGGGATTTCCTCTTCCTCCTCCTGCTCCTGTTCCCGCTGCCAACCGAGACCCGGAGCGAGCTGGGGCGGCGGCCCCCGGGGCGCGGAGCCGCCGTCCCCGCAGGGCTGCAGCGGCCGCCACTCCCCCGTGGGGTCACTTGCGCTTCCAGACAGCGTCGGGGCACCGGGGCTGCAGTTCTCTGGCGGGTGGGTATCTACTAAAACTGCCTACCTGCCTGGAAGATTATCTTGGGTTTTTTTAGGTGTTGTTATCTGTGTGTTGGGTTTTTTTTGTGGTTTTTTTTTTTTTTTGTTTGTTTGTTTGTTTGTTTTGTAATTTTTTTTACAGTGGAAGTCCTCCCCCAGCCCCCTAACCTAAACTCGGCCTTAAAAATATGCCAATGGCCCCTGTGATAACCATGAAATCAAGCCACCTCCATGCCAACGTGTTTGCAGTGTGTGTGAAAATGCCAGACCCGTCGAGGGTGGATATGAAATCTGATCTTGCTTCAGGTTCAACCGAAAGAAATGATTCATGGTTGACTGTGTCTTCTTGATATTTCTTATTTTGATTTTTCCTGCTTCCTCCCTCCTGTCTCTCAGTGCACACTCTTTCCAAAGGGTCCTTCAAACACTAGAGGATTGCAATAACAATGCCATATGCAGTATTTCCTTGAAGGGTTTTATTACTACGTTATCTAGAACAAAAACAAAAGGCATTTTGCAAAACACCTCTTTAAAAGGAAAGCAGCCGGCAGTCGATAAAAGAAGGGAGGTTACGTGGCAAGCCACTTGTGCATTTAATAGTACCCTGTCTTTCCTTCTAAGCCGCACAATATTTGGTCTTTTTTTTCAAGCATTCATCGTGAATGCCTGATTCTTGCCTTCAGTTTTAAGGAGTTTGCTCCCCAGATGATGGACACTTATTTTGCTAGCAGGGGTGGCACCACATGTGGCCCTCTGACAGGTGTCTGCCACATCTGCAAGCAAGTGAACGGAGGCTGCACATAGCAAAAAGGGCCGTGAATATGAGGAAGTCAGGCCCACACAAGACCCTGGAGAACGAGGGAGATAGCCTGTGACTGTAGAGCATGAGAGAAGCAGGGATGGGAATAACAAGCAGTGAGGACTTGTAAGAAAGATTGAAGACATGAAAGAAAGGATATAAAGCAGACAGTAAGTGGGGGAAGGTGGACCACGTGGTCACAAGTCAGGAGAAACTGAGGGATGATGGGAAAGGGAGATGACTGCAGGGAGCAGATGGCTGATAGAGGCTTGGGGGCAGCATATAGGTGGACCACACCTGGAGCAGCTGTCTCCCTTTCTAGGGCGTAAAAAGTAATAGGAAAGCAATCTACTGGCTGTTCTCTTCCAGCGCAGACAACAGGAGACATACAGTGGAAGTCTGCCTCTGAACAGCAAACAAGGAAGCTTGCTTTTTTTATGTGTGTTTAAGGTTGAATTTTGACCCTGAGCTGACGTCATGCAAATCAAGGGTTGGCTGCTTCCCTCTAACAGGAAATAGAAGTCCAAGGAATCAGGTTAAAACGAAGAGTTACTTATGCTGAAATATGCCCTGGTTTGGGGTATAGGGAGAGGCTGACACAGAGGTTTCAGAAGCTGCTGTCCCCTTTGCCAAGGGTCAGAAATAGCCACAGCTGTTTATTTGCCATACACACTAGGCCCTTCATAAATCTGTGGAAGGAAAGTCCCTGCTACTGCACTGTGTAGTCTAAGGATTTGCAGGATGGAATTACTAGGTATTTCTTGGTATTATAATGTCACAGTGTCTCCAGGTTGGTTTCAAAGCATGTAAGAGCATGTGGAGTGCACTACTGCAAAAGTTACAAAGCTATAGGCAATAGAGACTCAGGTTAGATAAGGGGCTGGCTGGGTGGAGCTGGTGAACAATGCACGAAAGTTCTTTTCTTTCACTGATCTTGGTTCAAATTAAGGTTAAATTCCAAGGGGAGTGTATTTTTTTTTTCTCTCTCAACCCCACTCTCTCTCTCTCTCTCCAGGAAGAGGTTTTAAAGGGCATCATTTTCAGTTAAAAAAAAAAGAAATCACAAAGAAAGATACATGTTAATACAAATGTAGCATTCCACAGAGGGGAGCCAAGAGCTGCGGCTGTCGCACCCACAGCTTTTATTCAGCCAAAGCGAGTTCAGCAGTTTCAGCACCTGGCAGGAGCAGGATTGATCCTGCTGTCAAGAAATAGTTACATAGGAAAAGCAAGACTGCATACATGCCACAGAGTGTATGTAGAAAAAATACTGATATACAGGAGTGGGAAAAGAGATCATGGAAATAATGCATAGAATTCAAGTAATTTTTACTAAAATGACACACTTTTGAATTTGTGTGGCTTAGGAATCATTACCATTACCGTTTTAAGAAAGGTATATTAAAATCTAATCTGTGCAAGTATAAGGAAATAGAATATGAATTTTGCTATTAAATCTACAAAGCTGGTGCTGTAACTACAGGAAAATGCAGCAAGGCTTCCAGCTAGCTACTCTTAGACCTGCTTTTGTGGGGTGGGGAAGTAAAAAGGAAAACTAAAGTTATATCAGCTTTTTCACAAAGCAAGCTTCATAGGATCTGTTCTTCAATCTGTCATTACTTTTCTGCTTTAGAGCCAGTGTTCCATGGTACTGCAAGAAAGTGCAAAAGATTCAGCGTCCTTCCAAAATTTGAAAGCAGAAATGTGGTCTCTGCTGTTATATGAGCTCCCCAAAGTGCACAGGCAAAGGTGGCATACATTTAGTGCTGTTTTTTCTTTGGTATGACAAGAGCTCTTGAAAATCAAAGGGGAAATCTGTGGCCTTGATCCCATTAGATAATACAAGTTTGCTATAGGGGTGTTCTTGCCTTTCAAAGGAGTCCACAAGACCTCTGCCCACAAATTGCTCTCTAACTAGAGAGATGCAGCCAGCTCTCCATGCTAGGGCCATTTGTCATCCCTGTGACTGCTTTTGTCTTTTAAGATATATGAGACATCAAAATATATGTCAGCAAAAACTACCATTTCCCCTAAGAGCTATGTGCTACATACACAGTACATACTACAGAAGCACGAAATACAGCCTTTGTTTTCTGAGATTTGTCTCCTTTTCCCCACAAAAATAAAATATTTACACACATTTACAATGTGCATTCTTAATACCGAATCTCAGTGGTGCCTCGTTATCTTAAGAAGGCTGCAGAATGGATTTAAGTATGATTGTTGATGTGTTTTATGGCTGCATAGTCCAAGGCAGCAGGGCTAGGTGTATTTCAGAGTGTTAATCTTCGCAGGAATACTAATGCTACTCTATGTCAGTCCACCTAAATAACATTTCTTTTAAGTGTTGCATTGCACAAAGCATTTCTTAGTCAAACAGTAGTAACTTAGAGTATGTCAGTGCCATAGTTGATGATCAAATGCAGTCATTACTGATGTACCTGAAAACTAAGCTACCAGCTGGATACTCCTCTAACCATGAGAGCCAGACACTGTTGTCAGGTAGAACAAAACTCAAGTGAATTTAGGGTTCAGCCACATAGATATGAAGTGTCTGCCAGGGATACTCATTCAGCTCTGCAGTTCTGTTCTTGTGATATCCTTTCTTACATTTTTGAGCTCTGCTTTTGACCTCCTCCCTCTTAACCAGCAACAGTGCAGTGTTTCTCACCCTCTTTCCATGATCAGTGCAGTATCACTTTTCTTACCTAGAGGCTGTCATCCCTTCCTGCCAGCCCTGCCTGCCTCTTGGCATTGCTCCCTCCCTGTCATACTCATGCCAAGAACAGCCTAACCCCTTCGCTGGGAGCAGAGCAGTACTCCTGCCCATCAGATCTGCCCCCCCAAAACACTTCTTTCCATTCACATTCCACTAACATCTACCCAGCCACTATTCTTACCATCTTTTGACTTAGCTCAAATTACAGTGTAATTAAAATCACCATGGAACACAACTAAACCAACAAGATTAACTACACAATCACTTCAGGTTGTTCGGTTTGGTTTTTTTTGTTTGTTTGTTTGTTTTCCCCAGTAGCCTTATTAGACATCTGGCTTCAGCAATTTTTACTTTCAGATGATTATGACAGGAATATATTTCTTTCCATAGTGGGCAAGGTTCAGGGTCCACCAACAAAAATACAGGACATAGGCATCAGTATTAATGAAGCAGAGCTCATTGAAATGAGATTCCTAACTCTATTTTACATTTTTTTTTTTCCAATTACTCTTTTATTACTGTTTTCTGCCTCAGACAGTTTTCTCTCTGGTCTCTTCCACAACCAGAAATTCTTAGGGAGGAATGGACCACAAATACACATACTCTGAAGGGCTATCTAGGACTGACACCAAGCGTGAGATGTTGGTGATGGGTGATGGGGTGATGCTGTGCCTTAGAGAATAAGTATGTTTCTTGGAATCAGGAATGAACACAGTAAGGGCACGGAGACATCAGCTCTATATAGACTATATCTGAGAGTAGGAAAAGGGTGTTGTGTCCAAGTCAAGTATCTGCATGGCCAAGGATTAGAAACTCCTTACTATCTGAACAATATCTGATAAGTGATATCAGAAACTCACCCTGTTCAGTTTATCCAAAAGAAGAATTTCTCTTTGCGTTCTCAGGAAAAGGGAGTGTAATGAGACCTATTTGTCTGAAGCTAAAAGAAGACAAAGACAGACTAGAAAACAAGTTCAATAGAGTCTCTGTGAAGTCTTTCATCAGGCTTCTGTAATTCCCCACACATCAGTAGTTCCATCTGAAGGACTGGCACTTGCTCTAGGTGTAACAGACCAAGGGGTACTGGAATTGATGTAGTTGTTGGTGGTATCCAGCTTTTCTAGGGTGAGTGCACCAGAAAAGCAACAGTAAGTTAAGAAGGAGGAGCCTGCCATTTGTTTTTTTATATGTTGAACGATTCTGTTTCTTACATTTCTGATGTACGGTAGCTTTTCAAATCTTTTTCTTTGGGTTGAAATACACTAAATGCACATATTGTAATCACCATAGATTGCCATGGCAGCTAGCTAGATATCTGTGTTGTATATCAATCACTTAGGTAAAAGGAGTAACTGAGTAGGAACTAAAGACATAATTTACAGGTTTTGCAAGTGGGGGTTGGGGTGGAAGGAGGGAACAGGACATGCCTATGACAGGTGGTGGTATATCTCCTACACATCCTGGGTCAAGAGGATAATATGTGGTTCAGCCCGCCAGACCTCAGTTTGCTTTACTACTAGTGGAAAGCAGTAGTCACGGCACCTAGTTACGCACCTGCAGCAGGTGCTTTTGGAAGAGCTCTAAGAAGATAAAATGTCAATAGCAGTGAAAAAACTTTTAATGACAGAGTAGGTAGCAGGTCACTCAATAACAATGGCCAGCTCTACAGGAAATGAGGTTGTGTGAGGGTAAAGTTCTGGAGAAAAAACCTCATTACATGCAAAGTTAGTAATTTGCAAACAAGATTTCAATGAATGCAAAATTACAAGGGTAATGCCATTACTGGAGATCAGGGTGAATGGTTTCAACAGGCAGTTGTGGATTTGCTATATAGGACTATTGAGAACAGTCCTGGGTGATTTCAGAAAAACATGCACTGATGAAACTGTATTTTCTTTAGGCATAGGCAGTTCAGATTTATAACAGTCTAGTGGCTGTTAGAGCTTTGGGGAAATAAAGTTATCATGAGCAGACAGGTGAAACGTGGAGGAAGCAGGAAATTTAGCTGCTTGAAAAGCAATTGAGCTGAGTTTCTCCATTATGTGATCAAAGAAGAACAAAACTGTGAAGCTTTCTGCCCTGCATTTCAGCGCATGCTCTGGTGGTTGGTGGTGTATTCAAATGTTTGATGCTGCAGCTGTGCAGATACAAGCCGTTTCTCTCACTCTCCACAGATGTCCCTGCACACTGGCAGCACAACCCTTCGCCAAGCCTTTGCTTAACACAGTGCAGGGTGAGTTTGCACATCTTGTCCTTGCTTCTGCACTTCAGGCTCTCATGCGGCAAATAAATTCCAGTCCAAAAGTACTGTAAATGGGTGCATGGAGTGCCATATGCAATGACTTTGGGAAGAATGGGGGAATCGCAATCCAGCAGAGGGCTGGGCTGAAATGGTCATATGGCCTAATGGCCCAAGTGGAAGGATCTCTATCCTGGCAGTGCACACAGATGCATCAGGCAAGGAATCCTGCACCCCTGGGAAAGGGGGAACATGGGTCATCTAGTGAGCAAAAGACATGACTGGCTACATCATCCTGCTGCTGAACCTCAGGTACTGCACACAACACAGCTACCCCCACAGGAAAATATCCCTTGGGGGAACAGTCTGTCTATAGGACCACACTAAACTTTCTGAGCTCTATTCCCTATGACCTAGAAATTAATTAATTTTTACATATAACTTTGGATGCCCTGAAATACCACAGGCTCCTATTTGTCTCCAAGGGAGTCCCACTCCTTTTTGCAAAGCTGAACATCACTGCAGTTCATGAGAGGGGGAAAAAAAAGGGAAATAGGATGGTACAATTCAATTTTTTTGATACTCTGATATAGTCCAGGGAAGCTGCAAGCAGTTCCAGAGATTTTTCCATGGCCCAACAGCCAAACATTAGTTTATAAAGCAGTCCAACAGGGATAACATTTTTCTTAAAGGATTACAGAATTCCTTTTGTACATATAAAATTTGTTGCTGATATGACTTTATAGCTTGTCTTAACACAACTATTGAGTACATAAAGGCACATTAACACTTAAACCACAAAATGACAAATTTGCTATAGACACAGCCCTTACTTTTGTTCATACAGTGGCAACTCATAATCTTGGACAGCTGAGAATGAATCCCTGAGAGCTGTAATTTCGCAAGGACTAGATCTTCCAGATGTTCCTGGTGGTCATCAGTGTATCCACTGAAAAGGCTGCAGCCCCTCAAGCTGTGTGCCACTGCCTTCCTACACATTGCTGCCACACATCCAACCAGCCAGCTCAGCACAGCGTAAACTAGCTAAACTAAAATCAGTCAGGTTAACCAAGCCCTGCTCCTTCTCTGCTTTCTAGGACAGCATAAGCCTCTACTTGCTAAGCCAGAGAATGGGAACCATTAGAAATGTGATAAAGAGCTGCGGATGGCTAAAGGTGGTGTTTTAGTGCTGATAGCACCAACAGAGATGTCAAGATCTGCCTAAAAAATGTTCTTTGTACTTTAGTCACTTCTAATCAGACCCACTGTGAAGAAAGACAACATATAGGCAAATGCTCATTTAGGCACTTCTTTTGCCAACTCAGGGACAAAATACTATTAATTTTCCTTTTAAATGTGTGCTGTAGAGGGGTTCAGATCCTATTAAATATAATTCAATATTTACTATGTATAATTCAATATTTACTATTTTGATATAACTTTTTGTGTCCTATTTAAATCAAGAAAGCCTTAGCAATAGGACAACAGAAGTAGAGAGGACACTGACAATTTTCATATTGATTATCTATTGACCAAAACAGCTACGTGTTAATTAGAAATGTTTTATTCAAAATTTAGAACCAAGGTAGTTTGTTCCATCAAACAAGAATTTAGTGAAAAAAATGTATACAATCAAATTTCCACTAATTTTCTAGCCTTATGCTCACACATAACCTTACTGAGACATCTAGTTTCAAATATTACAACAGCTTTGACTTCCAGAAAGTTTTTAAAACTTCTATATGTAAGCATAGCAAAGTATTTCTGTCATTCATTGTAACAACTTTTCCTCCTTTTCCATGTTCGAAGTCTGAAGCAGTTAAAGCTTCCACACTCATGCATATTTGGGTTTCACCTTACTCCTATTTATGGGGCCTGATAGGATTCATCCAAGAATCCTCGAAGAGCTAGCTGATGTCATCACACAATGTCTCTCGATTTCCGAGCGGTCTTGGGAATCCAGAGAGGTCCCAGCTGACTGGAAGCTGGCAAACATTGTCCTGATTGTCAAGATGGACAAGAAGAAAGATCCTGGAAAGTACAGGCCTGTCAGTCTCACTTCAGTTCTTGGTAAAGTTATGGAGAAGATTATTCTGGAAGATATTGAAAAACACCTGAAAGACAAGGCAGTCACTGGTCACAGCAAGCACGGCTTCATGACAGGAAAATCCTGCTTATCAAACCTGGTTTCCTTGTATGACAAGGTAACCCACCTAGCTGATCAAGGAAAGCCAGTTATTGTAATCTTTTGGGATTTAAGTAAAGCTTTCAATCCAGTCTTTCACTGTATCCTGGATAAAATGTCCATCACACAGCTGGAAAACACATTATGAGGTGGGTGAGCCATTGGCTCAAGGTTGAGCACAGAGGGTAAGAGTGAATGGGGTACTGAGGGGAGACTGAGGGGAGACCTCATTACAGTCTCCAACTTCCTCATGAGGGAAAGAGGAGGGGCAGGCACTGATCTCTTCTCTGTGGTGACCAGTGATAGGACCTGAGGGAATGGCCTGAAGTTGTGTCAGGGGAGGTTTAGATTGGATATTAGAAAAAGGTTCTTCACCCAGAGGGTGGTTGGGCACTGGAACAGGCTCCCCAGGGAAGTGGTCAGAGCAGCAAGGCTGGCAGAGTTCAAGAAGTGTTTGGACAATGCTCTCTGGCACATGGTGCGACTCTTGGGCCAGGAGTTGGACTCAACGATCCTCGTGGGTTCCTTCCAACTCAGCATATGCTGTGATTCTGTGAAAATTTACTTTCTACCTTGCACTTTCTCTGTTATGCTACTTTAGCATAAATAGATGCTAAAGATGTTCCTGGTTCTGATTCACCAGATGTTCTGATTTGTGACTTCCTTGTCTTATGGGAAGAAGAGTCCTACTGAAAGCTGTGATTTATCTATATCTTACTCAATTTGCTGACTTGAGCCTAGAACTCTAGGAACAAAACATTTGATATGGTGTTCTGGAACCCCATGGCTCCATATTCATATCCTGTACCGTGGGTATGGAGCCCTACGTTTTTGGTCTGTGTGAGGATAGTGTTTCCACCAGTGAGAATATGGTGGAGCAGTAGAGCTGATTTGCCATACTACAGTCATAGTTTGAAGTGTTATATTCTGTACAGCCAATTGAAAACAAAGTGATAAAATAAATGCCACATTTGATCACATTCCTAATATTTATATATTTGTGCATCTCCCTTTCTTGCTTAATTCTACCACTAATGTTGAGCAACCATCACCTGTAACATTGATGTTCTTCCATACACTGGTAGACTGTTAAAGGTGAAAGAAAATTTTCCCTACATAAAGTGCAAGAAGCAAAGCCGATAATTTTAAATAGCCTATTAAAGCACAAAATGGGATGATTTTAATGCTATGAGCATGTATTGATGGAGACCATACCACTTGTTATTCTATTTCTAGTCTAGTATACTTTAACAAAGATTGCATCTGGGTTGAGTATGTTCTCTAAATAAGTTAAATATCCAAGTGAAGAAATAACTTCTTGAAAAGCTGATTTTCACTTACAGATATCTGAAATCTTGCTTCTAAGCATGAGTTCAACACCTGAATTGGTATCTGTATCAGCCTAGACACCAGAAGCCTCATTTGTCATAAACTGATTTTTGAAAAGTTTACCTCTTTGATCACAAAACCTGTGCAATAGTGGCACTACCTCAGTGAAGGTCAAATAATCATGAACATAATCCTGTGGCTTCAGACAATAAATTAGAGTAGTATCAAAGTAGCTTTTAATTTTTTATCATCTTAATATTTTGATTTTTCTTACAAGTTTTTCTGAAAATAGTTCTGCTAATACTTAGTGCATGAACAAATAAAAGAGTTTCCATCCTTTGAATTCTTTGGAAAACCATTAAATTTTTCAATTGTGTATGAAATGCAGCATGTATATTCATGTGTAAGTATGAATCATCATAAATTTATGTAATGTATTCTGGAAGGGTTATCATACCCTTATTTTATCAAGGCCACAGTTGTGACTGGTTCTATCGATTATATTATTTTACCATATGACAATGGACCTGCTTCTATCACCTTCAGCAGCCATTCAAATTATGATGAACTTCTGTGAATGCGGCACTGCATGGACCTTTGGCCCAAGATCACCATGGAGGGAACATGCCAAACTGCCCCTGATGACAGTGTCTCAGAAAGGAGTGTGACCCTTTGCAGCTGGCAACTGGCTGGGCAACACACCAAAGCAGGAGCACAATTGTAACAGTGCACTCCAAGACTTGTTTTAAACAAAACAGGGTGATTTCAATTTATAAATTTTCATTTTTTTTTTCAGTTTCAGTACAAGTTTCAGGATAAAACTTAAAAGAAAATAAAAGTGATGGGGTTCTTTTGATTGCTGATTTTTTATCTATCTATCTATCTATCTATCTATCTATCTATCTATCTATCTATCTATCTATCTATCTATTAGGCTAAACATTCCTCTTGCCAATCCTTTCTGCCAAGGGAAGGAAAAGAAAACCAACTCCAGGTCAAAAACTACTTTTCCTTTTCCTCAAGCTATTCTATTTCATCAGCTCAATACACCTTTTCAACCTATTTTCTTTACTGCCCATCTTGCAATACTTACTCATCACAGTACATAGTATAAGATCAAAGGATTTGGTCCCACTATTCCTGTATTCCATTAATTTTATAATCAAGTCTTGCTACCAAAGTGAAGCCCTAAATTCTGAAACACTTCTGGCTTTATATTTCTGATGTTTAATTGATCAGACTTACGAGGTACATGTTATCTTAAAATGGATTGTTAATGACAATATTTTACAATTAACAATAAAAAAACACACTCCAAACCCAACTCCTTTTGCAGACTATTTTAATAAAGGGATTATAAAATGCAAAAGAGAGAGACAGGTAACCTGAGATGCAATTTTGGAATGCAAACTTTTAGTTCAAATGTGCAAGCTTGAACTTAACAAATGTCTAAAATATTTGAGTTTGTCAAATGGTGCCAAAATAAATCCTGTCTTTTCTAAAGACCATATATTTAGTTAGGCACTGGCAGTGTAAATCTTTCAACCATTTCAAGTATTTGTTTAAAAGCCTCACAGAACACGTGGGCTCCCAACAAAACTGAAGAATGAAATGTTTAGAACACTGAAGCTCAACAGCTGACTTATAATCAACCTAATATGAGAACACTACTTCGATTTTTTTAACTTGTGAATACATTTTATTTACTGATGCATGAGAAGAACAAACTGAGAAAGTCCATTTCTGCAGACTTGATGTGAAATGGTACAGTGACAAGAGTCAGTATATGTAATGCTGCGATCACAGCAAGCGCAGTATCAAAGAAACTGCCCGTCAATGCTTTCATGTGCCTCACAGTTTATTCTTGCATGGGAGGAAAATATTCTGGGATATAAATTAAAAGAAAAAAACAAAACAAACCTAACAGCCTTAATATGGAATTATTCTGAATGAAGGAAATAAAGGCACAGAGAAATCCTAGCTAAATAGATAGGAAGTTCATTTGTATACATGGATTAAAGATAGTACAACTCTTGATCACCCGCTAAGAATATATACAAAGTCAGTCTTGCAAAATGTCCAGTGATTTGGAATAAATAAACAAATATATGTGCCCATAACAACATGTTGACATCACTGAACTATTTCAAGAGGATGGTTTATTTATAAAAACAGTTTTAATATTCCCTTCCATTAATGATTAACTAATGAATTTTTTTTTGTTGTTAATATGTTTAAAGAGGAATCAAATTGACTTCAGCTACAGGACTCCACTAACAAGACGGAGCTGCCTCTGAACTTTCAAATATCAGTTTTCCCAACACTAGTACAGAAAACCATGCCACCACTTTTGGGCTGTGGGCTGAATGAAAAATAGTACTAAAAGACTAAAGGTCCACCGTTCTTTTATGTTAAAGTTGATTTGTCACAATATTGTTAATTAGTGAGGGCTTAGAGAAGGCTTACTAGGAATATAATTACAGTGCTGAAAAGCATTAATAATGCTCTTATCCCAAGCCAACATGATGCTATTTACATATTTTACCCTGGCATATACCAGAAATGGCTCCCAATGCATAACGTGCCGCAGGATCATCAAGAGAAAGACACAAAATCTCAGAGGGGAAGGATGTTTCTGAGTATCTCTGTGCTCTTCAAGATAGCAGGGACCCTAATTTGGCCAGTAATTACAACCATCACCATAAGGATCACCTTGGTGAGCCACCTTTCATCATGAACTGTTGTTCCATTGGGAGGGAAATGAATTGCTGCTCCTGGCACGTAATTGAATGCAATCTCATCCTTCTCTCATATATCAGGACAGAAGTGGCAATTGCATTTTTCTGCTGTATAAGGGCAGGTTTCTTTTCACTTTCAGAGCTCTACGGAGACATCAATCTGTTCTCAATGAATAAATCATACAATAAAAGCCAATTAACCCATGTTATCATTATCACCTATTTCTACTCACTGGAGCAGAATTCCTGCCCTCGTTACACTGAAAGGCAAAAGTCAGACTGGGCTCAACAGGGCCAGAAGTTCAGCTGAGGGCATTAAAGGCTAGGCCTCCACTACCAGGCCTATGTGACTTTTGCTGTTCACTTTAGTGGGTGAAAAAGCTGAAGTGTTTCGACATTAGCCCCACAGATGCTTTTGCAAACCTCTTCAGGGGCTGCAAACTGTTAATGGCAGTCACTAAGGAATTTGCCAAAGACCACACACTAGGTTGTAAGCAAGGAAGAGTGAGAACCCAACTGTTTCTGAACCTTCACCTCTCAGCACAGTAAATTTCCCAAGGTCCTTTGCAAAGAACACAAACATTTCCAACTGAATTTTAAAAATCAACACCTGTTTTAATTATGATTCATATACATTTATCTACATTGGTCATTTATGACAAAACACCCTAACTAAAATGCTCACCTAATTTCAGGTGGCTTTGTACAAGACATAAGACAGAGTCGGGAACTATTTTTTCACCTTAGGTACAATGTGTCAAAAGGAAAATTATGAGGGAAAACTGTCACTTAATTTTACCAAAACAAGTATTACCTGCAACCAAATCTATCTGGCATCATGCCTGCTAGATGGTTTTTGCCTGGCTAATCCTGCTTTTCCAAACAAGAGGCTGGGCGGAAGTCAAACACTCTGCTTGTATGAAGTCTGCACTCACAAGATTATTCAGTTGGAGGCAGAAATACCTGGGGAAGGTGAGGAGGAACAGCACATTCACGCATGGAGAATGAACCCTGATTTAGTAAACTTGCATTTTCAAGGCAAACATCTTCCTCATCCAAAGATGCTGAAGAGTAAGAGGGAAGATCTTCAAAATGAAAAAAAGTAATTCAAACTTAGATTAAAACAATATGTAAGAATAAATGTATAATTATCACAGTGAAGGAGAAGTAACTTCAAGTTACAGGGATATTTGTCCCAGAACCCGAGTTCAAATTCAATAAGAAATCACCTTGAAGAGGCACTTAAGTTGGAGATGGCAGTATTTCATATCACCATGTGGAGATGCTGATGATACTGTGCTACAGTGAGTATTAAAAAGAAATTGTGAGAAGAGATGGAAGAGGAGCTCGTGGTCACCAGAGAATGCATGCTAAAGCAACAGATGATAGTCAGAATCCAGAAATGAGAAATTATGCATTCAGAAAACAGTTCTGTCTTCATACACCTTATGATGAACTCCAAGCTGAACTGTACAACTGAGGAATAAGATCTAAAGTTGTTATTACTACAGAAATATTAATACCAATAAAAAATCTGTCATAAAGCAAATCTAATGCTAAAAATGATTACAAATAGCATAGAGAATAAAACACATAACATCATTATGGCAACAATCAAAGTCACTTTTTTCCATATCTTGAATACCAGGCATAAATCTGGTTGTATCTCAGTAAAAACACTGCAGAGCTGGAAAAAACAGATTAGCATGACAAGGCGAAATAAAAACATGAGACAGCTCCTTTATAAGAGACTAAGGTTTCTCTCTGGAAAAGAGAAACATGGGGGAAATGATGCCAAATATGTAAAATCACAAGGGATATGGAAATAATATGAACAGGAATGGTTACTCACCATTTCTCTCATACAAAAACTAGGTGATAGCAAATGAATAGAGCTGATTCTAACAAAGAAAAGGAAATATTTCTTCACTTAATGCATCACTAACTACATAAGACCTCATCACAGGAACAAGTAGATACTAAAAATTTAAATGGAATCAAAAACAGGTCATGAAAAAATGCTGCTAAATACAAAGACAATATCTCTGGCTTAGAAAGCCCCTAAATAACAAATTGCTGGGAGACTAGCTGACAGAATGGTCACTAGTGCTGGCCTGACTTTATACCCTTTCCTGGGCATCTTCTGTTTGTTATGGCCAAAGGCAGTCTTTGGGCTTTGGTATCTATATAGTAGTCCTTACATTTTTATCTTTATTCCTTCCTCACTATTTCGTTAGAGCAGAAATGCTTTAGCAGCACTGACAGCTCAGGAGATCTTGCCATTCACTCAGTGCACTAAAGCTCAATGAAGACAGTAGGACAAGGAGCAGCTGAATCACCCAAAGTGCTGAGCAGCAGCACAAGGGCGATGGTGAAAGAGTTGGAACCTGGGGGTGGCAGTCCTCTGGTCTGGAAGCATTAAGCTTTCTTTCCATTGAATAGGCGTGGGGGAGAGGCTCCAGACTCACTGGCTATCTTAGGGTTGACCAAAGGTCAAAAAGGAGAATTTCAGAAGTTTCTAGAATTGACTTGGGTAAATTTGGCTTAGAGGGATGCTACTTATCTTCCTGCAAGGGGTTAGGTCTGGTCACCTGAAACTAGGGGGAGCTTAGGTCTGCAGATGAGGAAGGTTTAACATGTAATTGTTTGAAAGAAAAAACCAGACATTAAAAGGTCTCTCTCTCTACTCAAAACTAAAATTTCATTTTCTCAAGCTAGACTGCACTATTAAAACAACTTTACAAGCAAGCATTAAGAGAGAAGGCCATGAAACAAATTAAATACAAAGCAAAACAGGCAAGTGGAAACCTTAGGAACTACATCCACCTTGCCTGAGCTGGCTGGCTCTGGGAGTATCTTAAAGCCATCTGGCTCCTGAGATTCATTACTTAATTTGGGCTGCTTAGAGATTGCAATTGCCTTTTTGAGCAGGTTTATATGAGTGCTAACCCAACCATTCATACAGGGAGATGGTTGGGTCACAAACATAACTATAGGTCCAACTCTCCTGTACCTCTAAGGTCTATAATGTCTGTCTGCCTCAAATTTTCCTCTTCAGCCCTCAGATTTCCCCATCCCTGTAAGATTCTATCTTTCAGCCTTTGAGTTAAATCCTAGGGCACTTCATGAGTAAACAAAAGTAGGGGGCTGGCAGTTTGGCCTGAAACTCAGCCTGGATGGTAGTCTTGCACTGCAGAGCAATCAGAGGTCTCTAAGAAGCAGGCAAAAAGTCTTGCAGGAAAGGGGTGAGAAAAGACGAACATTGAAAAGGAGAATTTTGAATCTGTAAGGTGCTTTCTGAATATCCAAGAGCTTTTCCTTACAGGAAAGGACAAAGGAGTGCCTGAAAACAATATAGGAAACTTCCTCCAGTCTCTGAGATACTGTACAATGTCACAAGGCTTTCATGTTGCAATTTATTGAGATGCACCTGTAGTGAAACCTAACTGTAGATTTCTTTTAATGTATTCTGAAAATGCCATGTACTAGCATAAGCTATTCAACTGTTGTATAAAGCTATACATTTATCCTGCCCTTTGATGTAGCACAGTCACTGATGTAGCTGCAATTCAATGGGCTATGAGTAAGCAGGAAAAAATATCCAGTATAGTAGCCAGAGATCTTTCTTGAGTGTCAAGCTACTTTATCAATTAATATATTTAAGATACAAATACTGGACTGTTTGCAGTCTCATAAATAAGAAGGAATTTAAATTTTGAAATTGCTTTGCAGGATTTTGAACCTGAAGCCTGCAGTATTTAAAAAACTGATCAAGCTGTGCCTTGCAGAAGACTATACTGAGAGGATAGACTGTTAAAATAAGCATCTACATAATTTTTCACAGTACATAGTGCCACAATGCATTTGCTTAAAAACAAATACATGTTTGCAATGAAACATTTCAACAAATCACAAAACTCAGCAGCAAAGTAGTTAAACATTTATGATTTGATTTTATCTCAGCTTGGAATGTCGCTGGAGTGTCCCACTTCTAACAACTGTTTGCTAAGTTAAGGCTTTAGTGTTTACACAGTGCTGAATGAAGCAGCCTGGTCACCAGATGTGAATGCTTCCTTAGACTACAGCTTTCAATCAGATCACGGTCCTAATGGTCCCTGCTCCAACCTTCTTCCTCAGGACGTCCACCAGCCTTTCCAACCTGAGAGGGGGCAGGGGAGAGGGAGAGGAGAGAAAAAAAAAAGGAAGCTAATGTTAGGAATGTTCTGGCTGAAAGAGACAGTGTTTGCACTGAACCAAGCTGTCCTGGTGGTGGTCACGCTCAGAAACAAAGCACTACTGTAAAAGACAGACATTAAGGGAAAATGCAGACAACTTAAAGAAAACTTTTTAACCTACAACCCAACCCATTTGCAGTCAGTGAAATATATCAGCTCACTTTTCTTTTGTAGTATATGTAGTATCTGGGGTCCCCATAAGGCATTAACACAAAACTGTGCAGCAATCCTGCAGCACGTATACACTTTGGTGCAAGCAGGACAATCAATTTTTGTACTTTTAAAAATATAAGTGGCCCATGGCTCTTGTTAAATGTAAACTTAACTGTTACTTCCTCTTAAAAAAATATCTTGCCCATTGTCCAACAGATAACTTCTATTGTTCCGTTTATAAATTTATGTTTAAAACCCCCTGTGGTTTATGTCAAAACCTTTTTCAAAATACTCAACAAGACGAGTTTCTGAGGATGTGGATGATGATATTTTGAAGGTGACCTGAATGATTCTTGTGTCGACACAACTACAGTAAAACTAATAGTCTAAATAAGTAGGACAGAAAGCTGCATAATCCTGTCTTAGCTTTAAGGCACAGACTATAAGCATGTTCAGAATCTCACAGGCCTAATTTGTTCTCTGCTTTTGTTAAAGTATGTAGGCAA
Source organism: Pyrocephalus nanus (assembly GCA_038380795.1). NCBI lineage: Eukaryota > Metazoa > Chordata > Aves > Passeriformes > Tyrannidae > Pyrocephalus > Pyrocephalus nanus. The sequence continues at coordinate 39,145,203 of CM076265.1, read as the reverse complement.
ATGCAAAGGACTAAATTTGTTCAGCATTTTCCGTCTGCATGTGTTTATCTCCAGCACTCCAGTAATCATTGATTCAAACTGTTTCTTCAATTTGTCTGTATTTTATGGAATCCTTCAATGAAAGCTCTCTGACAAATCAACTATCTATATAAAGGCAGATCCTCTGTGTAGAGGACTTTTAGAACCATGTCCAGATTATTATACACACAACCTCCATAATAGATAAGTAGACTTGCAGCTTCAAATAGCTGTATTCACTGGTACAAAGTTGAACATTTTTTCTTATCTGAAAAGACAATTTTTTTTAATAAATATATATATGATACACCATGAGAAATGCAGATAGGAAATAAAAATAGCACAGCTTTATCAAGATTGCAAAATCCATTTTATCTCATGGATGCATTAGTAACTTCAGTGCAGGTAAACTAGTTAACATGGATTTATTGCCACAAGTCATGACTAACGCTCTTGTTTTCCAGGAACCACCAAGCACGATGAAGCTACACCTTTCATTGTACTCACCAGGTGACTTAATTCCTGAAATGAGATTAAGCATTCACCACCCAAATGTAATCATGAGACACCAGGAAATGTATGTGGAAAGTTCAGCTAGTTCTAGCTTTTCCACAGGGACTCTAAGAGGGCACAGGTGAAAAACTACTGCTTACATACTCCTCTCCCTTCAGTTTTCTGATTGTTGCTTTTCCTTCTTGACCAGCTAATGCATTTTTCCTGGTTTTGTAACATACATCTACTGCACTTCATCGTTATGGAAGCAGCACCCAGACAGCCATAACTCAGTGCAATCAGTCCATGCAAGTATAAAGTCAGGGATTTCAGAAGTTATTCGTCCCTGAAAGTTTTCTCACAGAATCAATGTTTTCTGAGTTCTAAGGGTTTTAACTCAGTTACTGACAGGTTACAGTTTCCTCAGCCTTCCCTTACCGCAAAATTTCCTTGTTAAATCAGTTGTCAGTTTCCGTGCAAGTTCAGAAAGTAATGGCAGTTAGTCATCTCTTTTAACACCACATATATTCAGAAGCATGCAGCTTTCTCAGACACTTTAACTATTGCTGTAGGTCTCACACTAGCACCCTATCTAATGTGCTTCATGGACATAAAGCACTGGAGAAACATTTCAAAGTGTTTGGACCAATAGAAGGTTTGGGCTGCAAATTGTTTTTCTGGGAGACAGCATAAAAATAGTAAAATTTGAGATCACGGCTTATTTAAATCACTGTTCAGTTAAAAAGAAATACTTAAAAAGAAATACTGTGTGGCTTATACAAGGGGCGGGGTAGGGCGGATATGACTTCAGTAATTGAGGCTCTTTTTGGGGAGACACAGGTTGGAGGTCACTGCCTAGATACTGTCCTATGATTGAGTTTGGATGTGCACCACTCTGTGACCAAGCAATGGCACTACACACCAGAGCAGAACAAGTTAGTGAAGAGCTGCCCATGTCTGAAGAGAAACATCACTGGGATGAAAGTAGCTGTCTTCTGTTTAACCTTGAAACTGTCAGGCTTCATTGAAAATAATGAGGCTTAACAATCATAGCTTCTGCTTTTCAAATGAATGATGACTGAAACCATCAAAATGAGGTATTCCTCACCAAACACAAACCATGTGGGGCTTATTTGCCTTTTGTTTCAGTCATGTGTGGATTTTCAAATGTATTTATTCTCTATTAGAAGAAACAAAAAAGCAACAGTGGATTAAGATACTGTGCCTTTGAAAGAGATTTAAACAATAACATAAAAAAGAAACAGCTATTTATAAGGTAACAGAGGGCAAAATTTACCCTTACACAGATACAAGACCCAGTATACCACTGAAATCCCAGTTAAGCCTACAAAATAATGCCATGGGCTGAATGAGTAGCTAATAACTCTTGATACAAGCCTCAGGGGGCTTTTTGGAATGATAATCCTGGACTCCTTGTTCACCAACAGCCCAACTCTGCCATCCCAACTCACCCTAAGCAACATTTTTCTTTGTGAGTAATAAAAGGCTGCTAAAAAGGGTGTTTGTGCCAATGAAGTGCTACCTGCAAGGGGTGACGGTGGCAGAGTCACCCCTTGTCCATAAGGCTTTGTGTCTTGCCTAGTGGGATGCTACAGGCAGCTCCCTCTGGAGACAGAGCATTTTAATCTGTGGAAAACTGCAGTAATAGTCTAATACCTCAAGATCAAAGATAACTTAAATATCTAAACAGAAGAATGGAAGGTGCTGGCAACTAGTCTCAGTGTTTGCAGAGTTTTATTTAAAATATGGAAGACACTGACTTGAAGAAAGCAGCTTCTGTTTCTTTGTGCCACTGTGATATGACTGCCACTATAATTTCACCAAATTTTACTTAAATGAAAGCAGCACTGACTATGTTTGACTGTATTCTAAGACAAAGAATTAACAAATTTGTGTTTTTGCTTATGAAGAGTCCTCACAGTATAAACTAAATGCGCAATAAAACACTTTCTCCTGAGGTGTAAGCAAGGACACTCACTGAATTTGCATCTTGTGAAGCAACCAACCAAGTAATTCAAGAAGAAACTATACTATAGATCAGATAGAAGAATGATATGGTGGTTGGGCCACTTTGTTGCAGTGCTGAGGGTCCAAATGTACAAGGACAGACACCCATCTTTAGGAATGTTTATAAAAGCCTCTTAAGGGATCACTCCCCATTCTCACAGATTTCAGTTTATTTCTTAGAAATTTTTGAAAATCACAGTAGGTGACCATTATTTTTTGGCACTCCAATACTTCTAGAAAATCTGTCCCTTAACAAATAAACTCTCTTAACAAAAGCCACTTCAGTATTCTCTATACGATTACTGTAAGTATAATGTAACATATGAAGTACAGGAAAGAAAGCATGGATTCAGATGGATAGATACATATTTGGTATTATTTGAACATGACAGAGTTATGAACTCACTGAATGATCTTCTACATAATCATGCCCCAGAAAAAGACAAAATGGATACCCAGATGACAGAAAAGGGCATCCTTCAAGTAGCCTGTGTCCTATCTGCAAAGCAATATATAGACTAGCTGAAAACAATAGTTTCTACCTGCTAATGGAGGAGTTAAGTGATAAAAACAAAACCATCCTGGATTTTGAAATGCTATATAAAGGCTTATAAACCTAAACTATAACCCTTGGCTATCTTTCCAGTAGATAAGATTAGGTTCAGGCTATGAAGATGGCCTTGCATGATTTCTAACTTCTTGTGGAATGCATTTTGCTAACAAAAGTTTCCTTTAGAAACCAAGCATTTGAAAATATATTAGGTAAATAAAATGCATTGGACAAAAGCATTACAAGCAGTTTAGCAACAGAGCTCAGTGAACTGAGTGGTTGATGAGTGGTCATACAAACAAATTCACTTAATTTCAGAATAAAAAAATCCCTTCCCTTCCCTTCCCTTCCCTTCCCTTCCCTTCCCTTCCCTTCCCTTCCCTTCCCTTCCCTTCCCTTCCCTTCCCTTCCCTTCCCTTCCCTTCCCTTCCCTTCCCTTCCCTTCCCTTCCCTCCCCTCCCCTCCCCTCCCCTTTTCCACTTGGATAAACTTCATAAAATCTTAAATGGAGTACTTGTTTTCAGGTGTTCTCTGTCAATTCAAGGAAACAAATAACATGGAGAAGAGAGGCTGCTGTGATACTGGTCTTGCTCAGAAACCAGTCACTTGGCCAATAGGATCACTGACTCAAGAGGCTCGAGGAAATTGGTTCAGCTCTGTTTTCTGCATGAGGGAACTGGACCCCAGCTGCTTCCCTCTCGAGGGAGTAGCACTGTGCTAATGCTGGGTGCTGGGGTGTCTTGTTCTCAGTTTAAAAATTTGAGGCTGCTCCAACTGAATAAAATACTTAAGTATTAATTGGATTGAAGCCTGGAATTAAGGGTGTGACCTCACAGTGCATGACCTATCTACTATGCTACACAAGCATTGCCCTCATACCTGAGGGTGGTTCCGGAAATTTTGAATTATTCTTATTCCTCAATTCAGGTACTATTTTTGCAACCTCAAAAGCCTGCTTTTTGAACTATAAAGTCTGATCATCTCACTAAAGAACATTGTCCATTGCATTTAATGGTGATGTATCAGTGTGTAAAAATTCCTTCACAAATGGTCATAGTGATAAAGAATACATGTGATTCTGATGCACCAGGCTGCCTCTCTCTTCTTAACAAAGCTCTCATCACATCGTTTGGATCAGAGACTGGGTGTCTTTCTAAATGACACACCGGAGTTCAGTGATGGTATTTTAACCTGATGCAGGCATTGCTGAGTAAAATTCTGTGCCCTCTGTCAGACAAGTGGCTGGACAGACTGGTATTAATCATTCTTTCTGTTCTTAAAACACAGGTCTTGGAGCCTGATTTAGGAGCATCAGTGAGTTTTAAACTGTGGTAGACCACAGGGTTGAACTGACTCACTACATGTTCCGCCACCAACAAACGACACTGTTAGTAATGTCACTCCAAAAAGTATTTTCCATTAAACTTACAGGCCTTAGATTTGGCAGGGCAAACCATTTTGTCTCTGAAAAGCACTGTCACCAAACAAGCCTTCCTACTAAATCCCTTTCAGCATCTTCTCAACCCAAAAGACTAATTCTGTATATGATTAAACTTAGAAGCAAATATAGCCAGTTGGGCTCCTGACAGCAGCAATATTTCAAAATAAACCTGGCTTAGACAGGCCTTGGCTAAAATATTAAGCTTTTATCTGTGGTCCACAATAACTAATCTTGTCAAACTGTTTGTTCTCTACCTTCTGTTTGGAAGATTATGAGCTAGCTCACCATTACTATTCACCTTGTGCCATCACTAACAGTAGGAAAAGTGAGCAGTAAACACAATTGGTCTATTTTGACAGCATTTCACCCTACTTTGCATTGATGTAGGTTGTTACACAGGATAATGCAAAATCAGGAGTTTGCTTCTGTGCTGGATTTAATGCCACCTAGCAAAAGGTATCACTCCTTTGCTTCCAAATGCTTTCTCAGGACAGCATATGCTGATTGCCAAAAATAAATGAGCTTATGAGAAAGAAAAATAAATCCTGAAACAACTACACTGTATTTCAGTACGTTGAAATCCACAACATGCTTATCATACAAACCAGACTCCTACTATTGGATGGACCATTCACATCTCAGCATGTGGTTTATATTAAAGCTAAAAAATTAACACTAGCTGAAAGAGAGGATATATTGGCATATTTCAAGCCAAATGATACTCACTGGATTATTTAATCAGATCACAGAATTTCTCCTAATTACTTCAGCTTGAATCCAACAGTTTACATGGCAATTTTATGCAAAGTTTACTACTTGTAATTGTTTTAGAAAAACCTTTTCTATGCATCCTTCCATAAGCTTTTAGCACTGACATATACTGTTTCCACACATTTAGTGTCACAGCTGGTCTCTTTTTTAGGAGAAATCTTGACATTGAAGCCTACTCCTTACAGTGGACTCCTTACATTTCCATGAAGTTTGTGCTGATATGAATAGGCAAGGGTTTATTGGATTTTCTTGCCAAATACTTCCTGGAAGTCTGTGTCATCTGCTTAGGAAAAACTAGCAGTTTTACCTTAAGCTAATATATCTGCCCCACAGAAAGTATTCTGCATAGTATTTATTCAATTGAAGAGGGAAAAATAATAATTCCTAACAACTCCCAATGAACAACACTAGTCCTGCCCTTTGGCAATGGTTTTTGGTATCATTAGAGTGCCATGAATCACAGGCAGGCTTATTTTGGCTCTGAACTGTTTCTCACCTTCTTCTTGAGAGTAATACAATCTCAGAAAAGCAAATACTCTTGGCTTTGAATGCTCAGAACACGGAGTGATGGTCAAACTTTTAAGTAAAGTATTTAAAAGGCAGACATCAGGTCTATTTTGCATTATGTGCATTATGTGGCAAAATAGCATACAGAGAAGTGAAATGGTTGGTGAAGCTTAACCAACCAAGAACACTGAAAAGCCCCACACATTTAATATTATGTATAGGTAGTCCTGATCTGACCTGGGTTCCTCATGTGCACAAACATAATAATAATAAAATAGTATCCTGCTGAATCAGAGCCTAAAATGGCTGGATACAGAGTCCTTCTCTCTCAGCTTCTCAATCTGTGTTCTGAACCACATCAACTGGCAACAACTCACCAGTTTTCTTATTCTATATCCAATTGAGGTGCATTTCAGGAGATGAAAAAAGGACCTACTTTATATAGGATTTTGGTTTGTTCTAAATCCATCTTCAGGAATATTTAAAAGCAATGTCAAAAATTTATTATCAAAAACAAAGAGCATTTCAACATGCTTAAAACAACAGGATTCAGGATGTAGGATGAGCAGACTGATATACATTTACAGATTTGCAGAGAACAGTGTTATTAAGAGACTCTAAACTTCAGAAGTATTACTCTGAAACCACCACATCACACCTTTCTGTGTGTTTCAAACAAGCCTTCCTACTAAGGCAAAGTCTGAACCTCTCAGCTGCCTATTCCAAGGCAGTCTCACCTCTTTTGGTCATGTTCTGGTCGAGTCCATTTGGTACAAACCAAATAGGTTTGTACAATTGCAAATACTGATGTACTATGGTGCTGGTTTTGGCGGGGGTAAAGCTCATTTTCTTCACAGTGGCTGGTAAGGGGCTGTGTTTTGGATTTGTGCTGAACACAGGGTAGCTAATATAGAGATTCTTTTTAATGCTGAGCAGTGCTTACACAGAGCCAAGGCCTTTTCTGCTTTTTGTACTGCCATGCTGGCAAGGAAGCTGGGGGTGCATGGGAAGTTGGGAGGGGACGCAGCCGGGACAAGTGACCCAAACTGAGTAAAAGGACTGTTCCACACCATAAGATATCATGCTCAGTACATAAAGTGGTGGGAAGAAGCAGGAAGGGGGGTGGTATTAACAGTGATGTTGTTTGTCTTGCCAAGTAACTGTTATGTGTGATGGGGCTCTGCTCTCCTGGACATGGCTGAACACCTGCCTGCAGGTGAAAGAACTCCTTGTTTTGTTTCGCTTGCATGTGCAGATTTTGCTTTTCCATATTAACCTGTCTTTATCTGAACCCATGAGTTTTCTATCTTTTACCCTTCCAATCACACTGGTGGGGGAGTGAGCAAGTGGCTTGGCTGCTGGCTGGGTCGAACCACTACAACTACTCAGGCTGTTTCCCAAGTACATCCCATCAAAGCACAGCTTTGGCAGACTCCTCTTCATATCATAAACAAAACAGACAACGTGAGATTTTTTTCTTGATTTCACATACATTTTACAAACTTGATGCAGACTTGCTAGCTCTGGGCAGCTTTCAGTTATGTTCCACCTTCCTCAGGTGGTTCCACCTCGTGACCAAAAGTAATTTGGAGCTTGTGGAGAGAAAATTCCTAAAACCATTGTCAAATCCCTACATTTCACACTAAAAATAAGAGACTTTACATAGGTTTGATGTATTTTATCATCAATGTTATATTGCTCAAGCTGGAATGACTTCCATATCACTGAGAGGACAAGTAACAATGGAAACAGGTTTGGATGTAAAAGCAAAGCATTTAATTAAGCTCCTACTTGCGGTAAGTCCTTCATAATGGGAGTTGAATTCCCCACCACTCTAGTATTTTGAGGGCAACTCACACTTGGGTCATACTTCTGAAAAGTATTTCTAGAAAAAATAAGAGCAGTCTTCCCTAAAAAACTGACAAAACCCCTTGGACAAAATATCCTCTCCTCCTCTTAGTGTTTGCAATATATGGATGTCATCAGCACGAAGATCACCTATTATGGTGATGGTGCAACAGGCCCCTATGCAGTGATAAAACCAGAAAAGATGACTAACTGCACTTTTACATAAAAAAAAAAGATTTCTAAAATATCAGCTGAGACATAGCATCACAGACCAAAGTGTCTTCTACGCATTTGTGGTGCTCCTTAAAATACTTCATGGGCTTTTTAATATATTATCAGCTATTTAAGGCCATTAGGGTAAAAAAACCACCTTTCCACTTCTAAGCTTCAGTAACCTCTCTCCAGGTGGACAGACTGTCTCCAGTTGTCTTCTGCACCATTCTAGCAACACAATTCACATGAAATTTTTTTTTCACTGTCCTCCTGGACCTATTTTGCTCCATGATGCTGCCATCTAATTGGAAATGAGCTTCTCTTGCTCCAGGAAGGTGAGTGAATTCCCAGCCAAGACTGACTCAGGAGAGAAGGAGACCTTCAAATAATTTTGAGGACAGCTTTAATTCTTCTGAACTGGTGAGTTTGCATATTCAGGCCTTGGTGGCAATTTTGCCAGGTGGTGACATGAATGAGACTGATTTTAGGAGAAAAACCTTTTAATTTCTGTTGATGAAAACATAAAAATGTGGCTTTACATAAAGGGTAAAAAAATTCTTCAAAAGCATAGAGTAAAATCTCTAAGTAAAAAAGTGTAAAAGTGAAATGTCTTTTGAGTGCATGACTTAGATATCCTTTTTATCTGATGTGCATCTGTTACATCCTTTAAATAATTTGTGATTATTTTATCAAAGACTGAGGTGATAGAAATGGACATATGAGCCACAGAATGAAGTGCTAAATAAAACAATTTTGTTATACACATCTCCAATACCTGCAGTGTCTTTCACTCAAAGGCTGGATTCTGATACTTTCTATGGGCAAGAATTCCATGATCTGAAGCTGAAATGATAAAATTTGGTCCTAAAGATTTATGACTTCCTACAGCTCAGTGTTTAGATCTATATCCTTATACCCCCATGACAGCAACTTGCCAATAAAACAGCAGTGGCAATGATGGGGTTAAAGTTGTTGTTAGCTCTCATAAATAGAGTTGATGCTGCACTTCTACAAAATTTTGTTAAAAAAAATAACTTTATAGAAAAATCTGGCTATTAATTAACGACTCAGTGATAGATTAGAAACATGAACTGCGATGTTTTTCCTCAGATAACTAGCCCCTGCTTCATTTTAAGCACTGGAAAAATTTGAATGATTTCAAGTTTGCTTAAAATTAAATACCTGGATGGCCTAGTCAGTTATTTCTATTTATTGTTGTAAAGAACCATCCCAGCAATTCTCTGAAATGTTATACGTATTTCAGAAGCTTCAGAAAGTCTGGGCTTTCTTTTTGAGCTTCTGCACATACGTTTACAGTATTCGATCTTTTGCATATGTTAAGAAACAGTATGAGTATTAACAGAAAGAACCACAAATTTATTTTTATTCCTTCAGCCAAGCCACAAATAAATGACTCTTGCAAACAAACCAAATACTATTTAGTAACGGCAATGTAAATGCCATGGACTTATTTTATTTGGATATAAAATATTAAAGTAAATGAGTATTTGCTGTGACACTCGTTTTATCGTCTTGGAAAAAGAAAGCAAGTCTGAGAAAAAGTTCTCCTGCTGTTCTTCAAGGAGCACTCAATCTGCTGTTCAAAGTTATTTAATAATTTGTCATAGAATGGTTAACTATAAGCTTACAAATACTGTGTCAGCATGCTTCTTCCTATTGGGCAAACAACTTCAAAATCTAATTTGTTTGTGTTATTGGTCTTACTAAATATTAGTCTTTGCAAGTCTGGTTTACACCATTGAAGTTAACTATGCCAACATTCTGATTTTGCTCTGAAGTATTCCACAACAAGCTGATATTATACAATACAAGGCCAAGAGCTAGCCGATCCAGTTTACTGAGTATACTTAGTGTATTTTGCTACTGATAAATCAATAAAACCATGTTGTAATCTACAAACTTCCATCTCTGTGAAGCGGCTATAAGTAAACTGTAAATGAACACACAGGTCAAAAACTGGGATGCTGTGATTATGTTGACTCTGAAAACATTTGACTTTCATAGAATACATTTTAGTGTTTGAGAGAATGAAGTTTCAGCACTGCTTTTATTTTTGTGAAAGGCTGAGATAATAAATATTCAAATGACAATAAATATTTGTGTTTATGTTGTAACTACACACATTTTAAGAAAACAATATCTGCACTGCAATCCGCAATTTACAGGGGTTAAGTAAAAGTAAACCATAGCTACAAAAAGAAAATAAATACTCAACTTAGACTGTATGTGCAGTTTTGCATTCTTCATCCATGTGAAACTCCCTGCAGCCAACGGATATCTTGGCTGTGCAAGGAATGCACAAAAGGCATACCTGACATTCCCTTTAGTTGAGATTTCTTGTCTTAATTCTGTTAAGTGCACCACTGAACATAATCCTGGCATTGATCATAAACTGTTGGATACTACAGGCCTCACTATAATTTATGACACCCAAAATATCCATGAGAAGGATATGCCATAATCTCCTCTGGCAATATCACACATTATAACTGTATAAGACTTTCAGTACTGATACTGCAACCTGCTCTGTTATGGGCCATCTTCAAAGAAAAGAAGATGTCAAAAGGTATTGTGAATTATTTGTAATACAAGGGGTCTCAGCTGCAGCAGTTCTGAACATCACCAAGGTCGTCTTTCAGGACTCTGGTACAGTGAACAGGATCTGCAGCTCCACATGTGCTCTGGACTGACACACTACTCCTCCAGACTGCACAGAGAGCACTGCAGCACCACAGGATGGGATTTGCAACAGAAAGGTGCCCTAAACTAACCAAATAGGGCTGGTTTAATTTTTTTTTTTTTTTTTTTTTTTTTAAATCTCAATCCATCATTTTAAGTATCCTGTTTTAAACTGTCCAGAGGTTCTCAAGATGCCTTCTCTAAATTAACCTGAGGGCACTAGTGTTTTTTAAGATGAAAAGATAACAGCAGTGCTGCCAGTCCTCCTTTTCAAAACAATTATAAAAAATAATACTATCAGATAGAGTATTCAGCCAAGCTAAGGAAAACTTGGTTTTAACCCACATCTGTCACTTGTCAGGAGAGCAGTACACTCCAAGGCTGAAGAGACTTTTGTACTTTAATGCCATGAATTTCTACAGAAAAAAACATATGAAATGCTATTAGACCTGAAGGTGTGATTCTGTGGGTGGCGATCAAGAATGCCCACTTGGAAAATGGGAGATGTTCTGACACTGGTTCTGCATTTATGTTCAGGAGGCACTGGATAAAACTGAGAAAAAGCCCTGAAGCTAAGTCTCACTTAGAACCAAGTCTTGCTTCTCAGAGGTGAGTAGCCTACTTGCTTGTCTCTGATCTGAGACATCGACACTACTGTGTGGTACTACTTCAAGGCAAGGAATGGAGAGCATCCAGACCAAGCCTGTGTGGCTGTAACACCCCTCTGAGGTACAGGAGATCTGAACCAGGATCTCCACAGATGGAGGAGGAAACTAAGATCCATTCTGCCATGGACTGGAGGAGAATCCCTGCTCTGAAAAAACTTAGAAAAGTAGGGCTGGGGCAGGGGCACATGCCAAGCCAGCTTTTGAAAGAAATGTCTGAGTTCACACTGCTCTGTACGGATCTCAGAGAAACCAATGTGCATTACTCTGACTCGGCACGTGCTTCTCCATTTGGGTCTTCAAGGAAACCAGGCAGAAAATACAAAAAGGCAATTGTTTTATAACTTTTTAAGTCAGAAGTTTTCTGCTTATGCTGACCAAATCCTTTCTCCTTTGGGTTAGTAAGTTATCAGTATCAGCAGTACTGAGTTATGAGGCATTCCCTCCTTCACAGCCTGCAAATTTGGCCTAGACTGTAACATTAAGTATGCAATTCAAAAACTGTAAGTGAAGTGTCATTCAATAAAGGTAATATAATTGGGAATATAATGTAATTGGTAATATAATGTGGAAAATACATTTCATTACAGCTTTCCAAAAGTTATATATTTCCTCTTCTACCGCATGAATAATATGCTAGCCTTACCAAGGGAAACAACGTCTGCCTAGTGATACAGAAATGCAGTGTAACTTCAACAGTCCAGAGAATATGCCAATGATGACTGAATTTGTTCAGCTCACCTTAGATTTGAATACTAGTTCAATATTTTATTTCCTCCAGACCCAGAAAATTGATTTCTGTCTATATGTTGAATTTCTCTGATGCTGAACATAACCTTAACTGGCTTACTCAATTCTTTTATTACAACAAACAGGTATCTCTACAAGACTATTTAATTAATCATTTCACTATGCATATTCGTGCAGTCTGAGGGGAAGTTTTCTGAGAGGAATCACTGGCATTAGTGCAGAATTCTAAGTATTTAAATAAATTCTGACCCTACTACATATTGCTTTCAGTTAGATCACACACGGCTTTTTTCACGCATTTCAATCAGTCTTAATTCATCACTGACTAAAGCAGACTACTTCCAGCCTATTGCCTCTAAATCCAGTACATTCACAGTGCCCATTATTGCTACTCTAATTAATGATATTTTCATATATGATATGAAGTGATTGTTACTAAATTTTGTGGGTTTGACTTTCCCATGTTCCTATTCATGTCTTGGATGCCAAATAAATTTGCATCAGCTCTGCAGAATTCTTCAGGGTATGTGGTAGTTTTGCGTGTCTGGGAATCTTCCATCTGGCTAGCGTGGGTTTCCTAAACACCATAAAACCCTGCCTGTGGAGACTGTGTATCTCTTATGGGTCCCATGGAGCTTATAATCTGCTTTTAATCATTGTATGAGGCAGCCAACACATCAGTCCTCATAAAGCAGTTTTTTCCATGTTGAAACCCCTTTAATGAGTTTTGATCCAATTCTGAAAGTCCAGAACCATTGCTAATTTGCATAGTATCTTAGACTGCTACAAAAGTTGTCTTCCTTGGCTCCTCACTTCCTTCTATACAAACTCGCATAACCACTGACTTGTGTGGATTGCTGTAGCAAATAAAAGATTCTCAGCACCTTGCCCTCACTCGCTCATCTTTTGAATGTACCCACCAGCATCTCTGTTTCAGTAAACTACTCGGACAAATAAATGCAACTTAGTGCGACACAGCAAAGTCAGTGTGCTGCAACCAAGAAGCTAGTTCTATATCTACATTCTTCAGCAAGACACCAGAACCTACTTTACATTTCAAAATGCCAGCACCAGTTAAATTATTCCCCATATGACATTAAAAGATTACAACTGTTCAAATCCAGCAGAATTTCACAGCAGCAGACAGCACAGTGGTTTTCACTAAAATCAAAATCACTTTTGACATGTGCCAAATTATTTATTGACACAAATTAGTGAAACTCTTAATATCTGTGAAGTTGTACTCCTAGCATTCAGTATTTAATGTTCTGATCTGACACTCACTGGAATACAGTTCTGTAAGTGAAAAAATGAGGAAAGTCTCTAAATATAAAATCTTAATGAAGTAAGAAATCAAATAGCATTTATTGTTTTGAAAGGAGAAAATAAAAGAAAAATCTCTCAAATTTAAACTGAGTTCTCTTAACGTTTGGTGATTCCTTCAAAACAAACAGCTTTAAGTCTCAGTGAATGTACAACTTGTTTCTTTTGTGCAGTCCTTCTGCCCGCAATTTCTAATTAACTATCTCCATTCTTTTCTACAACAAGCAACTGAACGCAAACAAGCTACAATGTATATGTCAACTAAATATATGTAGGTATGATTTTAAAAGGGAGATAACTAGTTAAAAACATTTGCATGTTGCAAAAAGGCTTAATTAGTATAATTCAGAAATCTTGCTTTTAGCCTGTTCCCTGCATAGCTGTCCTGTACTGAACACAATCTGCACACTAAAGATATCACGTTTGCAGTTAAAAATCTCCAGAGACTTTAGACCCATACGTAAAGATACTTATTTCACTCCTTTCTGAGACACTGACCTGTATTCTCATTTAAAAATGAACACCACATCTTTATGTTATTAAATCTTTATTTTGATCTATTAGTATTCACCAAAGTGCCATTTTATACAACCCCTCACTGAATAGGCAAGGCTGGAGGTAACCATCTGCAGCTTTAGAGTCTGCGTTTGAATTGATGAAAAGAGCTTTGTGTTTTCATTGCCAAGTTTGATTCTTCCAGTCATTAGACATTCCCCTCAGATCGCATCAATGAAGCGGACTCCCTTACACCCATGTGTTACATTCTCTTCCCCTCATGGTTTCCTTTACCAGTTATACTCCAGAAAGACTACTGGGTCTTAGTCGCATTCTTCTCACAGCTGTGTTAAAAAAGAGCATCAGAGCTTCTTCCCAAAATCCATATGTGTATCTGGTCAGTCCCCTGTCGAAGGGTCACCTCACATTGTGGTGTGATTATTCAAATATTCATTCTTGTTCTTGAACTGCACTGCTCAGATCATTCTGGGAAAGATTAGACCCTCTAGCCAGCACTGAAGAAGGTCCTGGATGTTGATGTGAAACATACACAGTGCCCGTACTTGGAAGGCAGATTAGTTTGACTTGCAAAAGAGGGGGACACTAACTACTTAATAAATACTTGCTTCTTATTTCTTTCAATTTTTTTGCATTCTTTTCAACTGTGTCAACTGCTTATAAGAACTGTTTGCTTTTGCTGTGTCATCGATCAACTTAATTATCAACGCCAGCTAAGAAACTAAGTGAACAATTACAAAAGTAGAGAAAGCATGTTCAGAAATGCTAGAGGGAAATTCAGGACTAAAAAAAAAAAAAAAAAGAGCTTGTGTTCTGGTCACAATAAAATTTAGGTGGCCAAAAAAATCAAACACTAAGGGATAAAGCAAATTGAGTCTAGAATTACATTTATGACAGAAAATAATTTCCTTTAATAAAACTGTTTATTCAGTAGACCACTTAGTTTTCTTATGTAATTGATCCACTGAAATATTTTATCCAAATCTGTAACTTTCTTGACTTCCTCTTTAGAAAAAAAAATCAAAAGAAAAGATATCTTTAATAACAGTTAAGAACAAGTGAAGCAATAACTTCTGCTTTACATCACTTTTATATTTGCTTTATTCATAATCAGAGCTACCTTGACAAAATACACAAGCAGCATGCTTCTCACCATTTATGCTTATTTTCATACCTGTGTATTTTAGCATTGCACTGTTACTTTATGGATTTGTGTTGATTTTTAGAGGATTACATACAAATTCTACCACTCGCCCTCCTCTGCCACCTTACACAGCTATACGAATGTGCAAGTGTATCTGTGCTCACAAGAGATGTGAGCTGTGCTTTACTGAGCCAGAATCATTAAACTATGACAAAAAAAGCCCAGAAGCCCTCAATAGAAAAACTGCATTAAAATTCACTCCAGCTGCAAAGCTGTTGCAGAAAAATAGAATGTTTCCTGGAAAAACCACATCAAAAGTGGCCTCAACCTTTACTGATAATTGGCTAATATTGATTTGGTATTACATTATAACCTTCTCAGATCTCACTGACATCAGCAGCCACTCCACAGTCCCAGAGGTTCCAGCCGGAAGGACAGTTTTAAAATGCTTTGCTTCCTCTGCTGGCAGAGGTATTAATTAATTCACAGGCTCTCCCAGCCACCTTCTCCAGGTCAGCCCCATTTCCCTGCTGGGGCTGCACCAGCTGGCTTCTCAGGCAGGACAAACTTGCAGGGGGCCTGTGGCACTATAGCAACACTCCTGGTGAATTCTGTGCTGCTGTCCTAATTCTTTGCTTGTAACCATGAATTAGAAACATTAATTAAATATAGAAAATTATAGTCATAGCTATTCTACAGAGTATTGTTTAAAAATATTGTCAAGCAGATCATCATAATTTTCTATTGAATAAATATGTATTGTGTTATGTGTGCACATACATGTATTTATTTACACAGACCACAGTTAAGATATTTAGTTGCTTTATAAACTGAATAGTGGTCTTTTAAGTCTAATGTGTACCTTGATAATGTTTCAAAATCAAAATAGAGTCAAACAAATGAAGCTAAATCTGTGTGGTCACTTTCTGAGCATCAACATTTTCTGTTTCACACCATCACCCCTGTTAGGACAGTGAATCATCTTCACAGCAAGAGCACACAGTCTCAATTATATCTCACACTGCTGTGAGCCAATGTGAGATGTTCACCCTACTTCAGTATAAACAGATTTTTACTATGTCCAGGTTCACTATAAGCAGATTCCAATATATCCCCCTTCTGGTTCACAGCTGCTGTTTCACGTGGGGCAGGATCCAGAAATTTTTTAGATGCCTTTTGTCCTGACGGAAAACACAGGACCACTATTCTGACTTGAATCTCACATTTAGAAAGTAACAATTGTCAGGGACTACACAAATGGCTGACATGAAGGCAATGCCATGGAGAAATTGCATCTCTGTTTCAAGCTCTGCATATCATGCTGAATGCAAATGCCGAAATTTTTAAGAATATTAAAAAATTCTTTAGTGTTGCCAGAGAACAGATTAGCAAAGACACAGTGAACAGTAGTAAATTACACTGTATGAAGATACAAAGTACATATTTTTTCAGCATTATTTTAATTATTCCAATTATGTTCTTCTTAATGAAGGTCATAATTATTTTCCTCTTCTGATTTTGAACTATTGCTATTTTACTGAATAATATTGAGAAACTAGTTTATATAACTAATAGAACTACTTCCCTCATACTCATACAGCATTCAGTTTTAGTTGAGCATTTAAAAGAAGTCAAGAAAACAGATATTTCAGATCTCTCTTTAAACTATGAATTGTAGTGTCACATTTTAAACTACATTAAACATCCTCGTAAGACAGTTCTAATAATTAATACTTCCGTAATTAATACCAATTCTACCCGTTGACATGTTTATAAATTGTCTGTTCCTTTTTGAAATGTAGAACATCCTACATCTTCGAAATAAAATGCTAAGCTAACAAATGAGTTCCTGCCTAATTGCCAAACAGTGATTTGTATGAAGCAGTTTTGGTTACAAAGAAATGGGGAATTCTCAGCCCGGTTTCCCAGCTGATGAGTACGAACTGTCTGTGTAGCTCTCCCAGAGGTGTCAGAGGAATCTCTATAGTGTCACACAAGGGTTCTTAGCTCAAAGCAAACACACTTTCCACAAACTCAGCTGCTTAATCTGTTTGCAGGTTGAATTATAAGATGGGGGTGGATGACTCTGGGTGCTGGGAAGACGCACAGAGCATTTCCACAGTTTCTTGGTAAAAAGGGCATGCTATTGTCATCAAAAGACTTCAACCAATTGTTTAATTTTGCTATAGGCTCAGTCTTCTGATCTTAGCAATAATGAAAACTAACCTGACCAAAATTTTCCCAAGTAGTTTAGCATGTTAAATTATATAAACACTTCTCACTATAGAAGTGCATCACCACTACTTTAATTTGTGGCTGCAGTTTGTGGCTGCATTTCTACTCTAGCCACCCAGGGTACACAGGATTAAACAAGACTGTTTCACATTAAAAAAAAAAAAAAGGCAATGAAAACCCAACCTCCACCTAAATATCTGTGGCTAGTAAATGCTTATAAATAAAATTACATTTAACAACTTAAAACAAGGTACAGAAAGGTTCAACCAATATTCTCTTTACCACGCTTTTAATTATTTTTCATAGGTTTATTTTTATCAAGCTCTCACCTGTTGAAGTCTCAAATATATCTAAGTGCTCAGAATAAAGACTTGACTAATTATTAAACCGCCACTGGAAGTTTTAAAGAGGTGACTGAAAATACACATTTTCGTATTTAAATACCTTAACTATATTTTATGCAGTTACAAATAAATGAAAAATATTGGAATTTTTTTTTTTTTAATAAAACTCAGCATGTATTTTTTTAAAACAGGACAAACTCTTGTTAAGTCCTTGCAATGTATTATAAACAAATTTCTGGCTACTCTGTAAATATGCTGCAGACATTAAAGTTGAAGACAAATATAGACAGACAGGACAATTTGCATCAGTTCATCATTAACCACTTTGGAAGAGTAAGAGAGGAATGTTCTGCAGCTGATGATAATGTACAGCAGAGATGAGAAGTGCCAGATTGGCAGGAGGTTCTGCCTCCACATATGTCCCTGTCCCAGCATTGAGTCTTTCAAAGACTTATGTACTCCTAATAACAAATATGACAGTAAGTACTTCAGTAGACATGAACTTCAGGTTTTGGAGTTCAGTAACCTTTTAACAGGGAATCTTATGATGGGAAAGAGAGTTCACTGACTCAGAGACTTCCTGTGGCTCTCAGTGAGATTTTGAAGCAACCTCTAAACCACCCCATCAGCCCTTTAGTACAGCATGACACCTGACAGATGTGTAACAGACAAAAAATGAGAACCTTAATATTCTAGTGTGCAATTATAAAGGCAAATACTCTGCTGCCAAAGGATTGCCAAAGGGCAAAAAGACAGTGAAAACTATTCCTAAGAGATGGAAAGACTTTCTCTGTGCCTTGCACATGCAGAAAACACTTTCCATAACAGTACAGAGAGGCACACTGACTTGCCTAATAATGCAAAACTGTTAAAACGATCAGCTTCACACTGAGTAGGTAATGAGCTGACAAAGAAAGAATAATTTTAAAGGATGTTTTCTGAGTTCTGCCACACTTTCAGTTATAGACAAAATACTAAAAGAAATAACATTTAATTTGGTCTTAAATGGCAATTTTTGTTGGAATGCAAGTGGCTTACTTTTGAACTTTTTCATTGGCCTCCCGCGAAGCTTCCAGAGCTTTCTGAAGCTTCATCTCTGTGTCCTTTTGCTCTGACCGAGTTTGCTGCAGCTGAGCTGCCAGATCTTCAATCTGGCTATAAGTTAGGGTCACAACATCCTCCCTTCTCTGCAGTCCAGCTTCAGAAGTACTAAAAGCACAGGTAGGCTGATTCTTCAGGCTCATTCCTTCAGACAAGGACTTGTATAAGCTGGGAAAGCAAAATCGTACACATTACTAAGTTTGTCTAAGGCTGAGCTGCAAGAATACTACACTCAGTTTAATTAATACTTTTAATATTGTTATATATGGAGTCACATGCAGTACTAGCGAAACAAGTTTTATTTCAAAAGTGACTGAGAACAAAAAGAACAATCCATTTCCACAAGTCTTCCAGAAGTATGTAGCAACCATTACAATTTTAAAAAGTCAAAAAACTATTCAGTAAAAACTTAAAAGACAGTATTTTTCAGCTGTAGCATCTTGCTGATCACCTTTGAGCTGCAGCAAAAAGTTGTTAGTGTGATTTATATTGAGTTGAATTAATCAGTGTAGGTTACAGATATGTTATTAGTTCACGTTACACAAGACTCTCTTTTAGCAAGCAGAATCACCAGCTACAGGGAGTTTATTTGCAAAATGAGATTTTTCAATATAACGAAAAGAACAAAATCACACGATGCAAAAATGAAAATAAATAAATCAGCAGGATTACTTAGAAATATGAATGATTTGCACACACTAACCAATTCTAAAGATCTTTGTTCAATACTTTCTGTGAGAGGAAATGTAAAATGTTTCTTGATGCTGGTTTAAATAAGCTAGTAACACCTGCATTAAAATACTCTGTGTCTTAAATAGCCTCTCTGCAATAGACAGAGATAGATGATCTGTCATGGTTTTATCACGGGACATTTCAGTATCTATAGTGCCCTTCACCATCATTTCATGCAAGTTCCTTTCTGACCCACTGTCTTGGCTTCACTCAGGCAGAAAGTAGACGTATTTGTCATCTCTTTCACACTGTAATGCCATGGATGTATATGCAACTCATTCAGTTTTATCCATGACTTTGAGATATGTTCATAGAGATTAAAAATTACGGAGCACAGACCAAATACTCTTTCATTGCACAAAACAGAATACAGTATTAAATGCTTTGTATTTGTGCCAGAAAGTTCTGGACAAATCAAACATTATTTCAGTGTGTATTTCTAGTAGCAGTGTATACTGATTATAATATTCAAGACAGTCTATACTACAGCTGCTAGTATGCAATAGCGTATTTTATTCCTTTGAAGTTTATTAAGGTGTTTGTATGGAGCACTCTCAGTTTCAACAGACCAAAGAGAAAAATCATATATGAACTAAAATATAATATACATGGACAAAGAAAATGTGGATGAACTAGAAGAAACAGAGAAGCTAAAAGGTCAGAGTGTTGATGTGTCATTATGCCCGCTAGCTGCGGTTATCTGAAAATAATGTGAAGAACCTTTTCAATTAAATGAAGACATATTGAAAATATAAATATTTATAAAGGGACATTATATTCCTAGAACAGACTAATTAAAAAAAAATTACTTTAGCAATTGCCCATAAAATTTACTGACTGAAATTCCACTACGGTTGAGCATTGATCACCATGGAAAAGCACAAAGGTATGCAAATAATGTTGAAAGCAGGTTACTGAAATACCACTACTGCCCACTTCTTAAACACCTGGCACAAGATTAAAAGAAAAAAAAAAGACAGATGAGAAGCTAAACTGTTCAGTGAATATATGGGTCACTGATTAAAAAAAAATAAAAATAACAGAGGATAGCCTTAATATTCTAACTTGTTCACACCAGCTGAGAGATTTTTCCTCAGGATATATGAAAAATACAGTAATTTATTTAGATTTTAATATACTGTGTCTGTGTGGCTACAGCTGGGATCTTTCTCAAAGACTGGCCATGAACAACACAGTTTGCAATATGCTACTATATATCTTAACTCACAATAATTGCATCTGATTGGCCAGTAGATTCTGGCATCTTTATTTTGTAGCCCATGTTATTCCTCCAGATAAAGGAATGTGGTTGATAGTTATTTTATTTTTTTTTCCCAAAAGAACGCAATTGCCAGACTTCCATCAATATGTGCTTTGCTACAATACTTTTTAGTCCCTTCTGATACTAATTTGAAATTCCTTCATCAATGTCACAATGATTATGCCTTCAAAGAATATTGATGGTATAAATCAAAAATAGATGGGAGTCCTAGGCCTGAAGAATGGGTCACAGAAGTATTCAAACAGCTCCTGAATTTCAGTAATTCATATTTCTTTATAGTAAGCCTTTTGCTTTACTATGGCAGCACGGCTCCTCTTCTGCTCCAGCTTGGGTCTGAGAGCTTCAAGGGCCCACCTTAACTGTGTCCAGGAGGAAGAAAAAGTGACATGTGATGATGTCACTTATGCAGCTCCTGCAGATAGCAAGAGGTTTCCTCAGCCCCCAAAGTCAGAGTAGCTTCAAGCCTGCTAAAAAATATCACCAGTTGTAACTGCTCCCAAAGGGACTTGACTTTGGCTGAAAATCAACTCCATGAAGTGCTGCTCCAAAAACACTTATTCCTTTGCCAGGCATACTTTTGATGCAAGGTGAGAAATGATTTTCCACCTGAAGCACTTACAGAACAACATAGAGAAACCTTGCATCTAAAGGAAGAAAAAAACCAACAAAACAGCAAAAAACCAAACATTCCCTACATGCCCCCTCCCTCTTCCTCCACCACAGTGATAAATATATCCAATGTTCCCAAAGGCATGTAGGTCTAACCTTGGTTTTCACCAAAAATGTTTCTCACACTCTTAGACCTTAGCCTGCATGCAGGATGGCTTTGAAAAGCATCCCCTAATACTGCTGAGTGCACTCAAAGGCCAGGCAGCATCAATATCTTGAAAACACTATCTCAACGGTCCTCTTAAAAACACTGCAATAAGATGATATTAAAAAAAAGCCCATAAGACCTAGAAGGACGTTGACATTTCTCTGTAAAGTGAGGGATATAAAATGGTCAAGTTTGCGTTACATGTGAGTCAGAAGCCTGACAGCTGGTAGACTGGTAACTAGATGGCATTGCCCTACCATAGACAAATATTTTACTAGCCTTCCTTCATCTGCAATTACACAAGTTAAGAGGACTGTTTTCTTCTCAGTACAACCAACCAACTATCTCTCACTAATTTAAATGAAAGCAGCAGCTGTGCTAGACTCTGGTGCACAGACCATGTTACAATAGTAATGCTTATTGCACATAACTCAGAGTATGTTCTTTCTACTGTCACAGTCCCTCACAGTGTTGTTCTTTCATGTGTGGTATACCCATGCATTCTTAGCTTAGAACGAGCTCAGGCAGCCTCTTTCTTTTTATATTCTCTCACCAAATCCAGTAATAAACACTTGATGAACAGAGCCCACTATTGATTTTCTTCCATGTGGTGATTGGTCATATAACTTCAGGATTTTTCAGGATAACAAGTTGGCACACAGATGCTGATCATGTGTGCCCATGCTGTCCAAACTCAATTACATGTGAGTATGGATCCACCGTAAGCAGCAACTTGAGATTCAGGCTTCTCTCCTGAAATGGTCTAGAGAAATCTGTGACCTGTACAAGGGTCCAAACAGTCTGGACAATACATGATTCAAGTACAGGTTCATTAGCAATAGTGAAAGTTCAAGCTGATGGCCATACATCTTAGAAATTCAATTTTTCATCACATACAAAATAAAGTCTACTGGCAAACACATTTTTCCCCCTTGGGGCTCAGTATCCTTATCTTCAAATAACAGCAATCACAATGCTACCTTTGCAAGGTGCTCTGAGCTTCACTAATGTCAAGAAACCTGTCACTGTTGAAAGCGCTAAGTTAGATGCAGTACAATCTGAATTTAGGACAAAACTGAACCCAGCTGGTCTTCTGGTGACGCCAAGCAGCAAACAACTTCTTTTCAGCCTCATTTTCACTCTCCAGGACCACTACAGTACCCATGCAATTTCCCTGTGACTAGCCAGGGAGAGGTATTAGGGACATGGGTTATGTGAGTTAATCATAGGAGCCTTTCTTGAAGCTGAAGCTCCAGCAAGACATGCTCTCAAATAAGATATAATTGGAAACCATAACTCCATTACAAACCCTTCATTTAGGAAGTTGCACAGTAATCAAATGTCTACAGTTCACTTTATGCAGGCCCTGGGCAAATTGCTCAGATAGCATAGCCTCACCTGAGTGATACGCACACTACATTCAGCACCACCTTTGATTCCTCACATCCACCCCACCACCAAATGGTACAGGACCCCCACAAAATTAGTTTCTGGATGAATAGTGTTTGGTTGAAACAGAGCAAAACATACACAGAACTGCTGAGTAGAAGGAAGAATTTTTGAGGTCTTTGCAGCTATGGTGCTTCTCTTCTGCTACTTCACAGATCCATAGTTAATAGCTTGTAGCTAAGAAATCCACCTGAATTCCCTGGGTACATGATGCACCTAGGGCTGGGGTCTCTCTTATCTCTAATTGATTAGAGACTGGAATATAACTTAGCCTTTTTCACACATACATATATATTTTTTCACAAACACAGATACAGTGCACCTGAGTTTACAGAAGAGACTACTTCATATTTTATGGTTTAGTCCTGAATATTACTTGATAAATGTTAACATTAATTACATATCTTCAGGATTCCACAGTGTATCTGTGATAACTGCAAGACACAAATTAGGAGACTGTTTTCAATAAAACAGCAACTACTGCAGATATTCTTCACCAGTTTTCCTAGGTTACATGTTTTTCCTAGAACAATCTTTCTGTAAAATGTTCCTGTTCTGTTTTGACAGGGAATTGGCTGTATCAGCATATTCTAGCCCAATCATTCACAGAGTGCACCCTAAAGGCTTGCTTCTAAGTAAGTAAAATTAACCTGAAATTTAAAAAATAATTTTATTTTGTATGGTGTTTACTTTATCATACTGGAAGTTACACAAAAGAGTTTGCTATCTTGTGTCTGTTCTTTATTGTCAATTCATATGCTTTGGCCATTCTTAAGTATTTGCCAATGGCTTCAGTTAACAAAATAACTTTAACTTAGTATTTGTAGTACTGTAGTTATTCCCTACAGTAATAGATTGTTTAGGTAACACTGCAAATACAGAGGAAACCTTATCTATTAATCGAAGACAGAACTGGCACCAAGAGTGACCTTAGTATTTGAATATAATGGATTTTTAAGATGGTGCCAGCAATTCTGTGTTTTACCATGTATCACAACTCCTTGACTGCTTTTCCTGGGAAGTGTGAGCGTAACAGCAGGGGCAGAGCAGCCCCTGGCTTGGCTGCGGGCAGTGGGCAAAAAGGAGGGGCACAGCTGGCTTGCAGACAAGAGGCATTGCCACTTTCCCCATCCCCAGGCTGAACTGGCAGCACCTGCACCTCTCTGCTGATTGCTGGAGGCCACTGGGTTGACATGGATCACTGAAGGGGTGTGTACGTGGGTGGTGCGGAGCCACTGGCTCTGGCCTGGGGCCAGCAGGGAAATTGCCGATGTCAGGGATTTGCAGAAACACAAGCTTGGTGGAAGAGAGACAGAGGATCTTATCCAAAAGGTCATAGTGATTTGTTTTTTTGTTCCAAGAATATGTTTTTGACAATATTTTTGACATCTGTTTAAAGAACAGTGCATCATTTTCTCACAGCTAAACTTAATTAAAGAAAGTGCTAAAATAATAGCCACTGGCATATACAAACTAAAACTTGTAGAAAACAGTGTATTACTTTGTGATTAAACCCACTACGTATTACTTTTTGTCTTTTTCTGATTATCCTTGCCAAGAACTTCATTCTGACTGCTGTTGCTCACAAGGAAATCAGGCTATTATCGCATAAGGGAACATTAGGCCTTCTGACCAGGCATTTCAGGATCAGCTTCTACAGTCCCACACACCCACCAATCCTGTCTGGGCCTTCAGCAACCCCTTCAGCTCCCGCAGGCTTGGCAATACTACAGGCATGAACCTTTGCTCTCCAAAATGCCAACCACAGATATCTTTCCTGATGACAAAGAATAGGCACATTCAAGAGCCAGGCATTTCTGCTAGGAACCTTAATCGATGTCACCTGTCACCATATTTTGAATTTAGGTTTCCCTGCAGAACTAATAAAATCTAATAGAGGTTTCTTTGTTAGAAATTATGCATGAAGTTAAGGCTAATTTCAGTTGGGCCTTTAGTTTCCTTTGCAGCTTCTCATTGGTAAAGATAATGGCTTCTCACTTCCATTTTACATAAGTGACCTAGACACAAGTCTATTATTTCAAATGAACAAAATCCTTCTGCAAAAAGTAGCAATATCAGTGAATCAACTCGTATTAGATAAACTGCAAAAATTTTGATGAAGCAAATGAGAATCCTGACTCTGAAAACTGAAACAGTCAGTGAAGTGTCCACTTGGTGCAAAGGGAGAATGCATTTATATACATTTATATGCATTTATATACATTTATATACATATATACATTTATATAAAAGCAATCTGATGGTGCTGATATATATTATAAGGCAGGCACAAGAATCACCTGAAAACAAGCTCAATGTAATGACTATGCGCTGTTGACTTTTATTTTTGTCTCCAGGGAATAGTGTTTACTTTGCTTTAAAATTTATATGAGTCATTTTGTTATGTGCCTTTTTTTAATTAGTCTGAAGGAAACAGTCATTTGAGAAAGAGAACGGAAATCAATTCTGATTCGATACTGATAGCTACTGTGCGATGTAAACTGTGTGTTCTTTCTAATTAAATGTAAACACGTGCAGTTCTAAAGTCCAGCAGTGATGACAACAACTACTAGAAAGGATTGCCTAAGATCTGGTCAACTGATCCTTGTGAACCTTTTGTTCATACCGTAGGTGAGCTTGTGCAATCTGTCTCAGGGTGAATGCCAGTTGTAACTGACTTTATTTTAGGTCATCTTCAGAGAAAAGACTTGACAAGAATGTGGAGAGCTCTGTAATACCTCCAGTTACCCATTAACTATGTCCTTCTGATAGCTAATCAATAGCATTGCATGGAGCCAAACACACTGCACTGAACTGCCCCTCTTCCAAAAGCCAAGTCTTGGTAAATATTTAATGGCAGTAAAGGTGTTTTGACTCTTATCAATCTGATATGTTAAAGAACTCTTGAAAGAAACTTTATCTTGCTTCTCTCTGCATAAATAATTTGTTCGGTTACATTTTTAGTCTTATGCAAAAGCCCCTAATTTAATGATCTAATGCTTTTAAATCAAGGCTTTGGACAGAGAAAATGTAGTTTCAATCCACATGTCACAAAATAAATAAAAACCAAAGTTTATTTCCTTGATAAAATGCCAACTAGAAATATACATCAAGAAACCCAGCCCTTTATACTGTAGTAGTAAACACTGAGCCAGACTCGCTCAAAACCTGTTATACAAGTGCACATTTGAGATTTTCTTACAAGGCTTAAGTTTCTGTAAAATTCTTAGCTCTCATTCACATCAAGACAATTTAGGATTTTTAGCCTCTTTTCACCAGGGAAAAAACCCCCAACTTTTAAAATAGTTATACTAAGATCCAGAGACTTTTTGTACCCATACAGTGAACATTTCCAGCTTCAAGTGGGTATATTCTAATCTAATGAGTTTTATTAAGCATGTTTCCATTTTCTATATTTTTTTCTGCACAAAGCAGCTTATCTAGAGGCTAACAGAGAAACACTTTTGTCCTGATCCTTTAACATCTACTGCAGGTACCCCTCTGCTACAGAGAGGTAGGATTCAAACATCTCAGAAACTTTGAAGGGCTCATTCCATGTCTGTGCTAACATCACATCATGGAGAATGGAGGAGTCTTCTCTGACCCCTTCCCACAGCACAGTCTTCCAGACTTCTCTGTATGATCCAACTTCAGTATGAGCCTAAGTATTTTGAAGAAACTGATTCAGCAATGGATCCAAGCTTTTTCTTGGAAAATAATCTGAGAATAAAACATCAATAGTGTTTCAGTTTCCAAAATGTGAATCACCATAAATGTTTTCCCAGAAGTATAAGCATTATTTTTCCCCAGTGTTTACATGGCCTCCTTAGTGCTCTTGGTGCCTGCCATTCAACAGATTCCAAAAACAAAGATCACTGGAATACTTTCCAAACACTGGTATAGATAAATTGAACAGCCTGAAGTTCTCCAATCACTAGTAATTGCCTCTGATGAAAGTAGTATTAATTAAAATCATAAAGGCATATAAATCAATCAAGCAGTAAAGCACATAGCACCATTCAGCAATGATCAGCTGAAGAAAGCCTTTTAATAATAACCTCAGAAAATATCTTGTACCTAATTCAATGTTATCTTTATAAATCAGACATGATCATGAATTTTATGGCTGTCCTGATTTGCTATTGTGATCGTTTGGCTTAACTCCCCCACTGAATTAGAAAAGCAAGAGATGAATCTGTCTTGGACCGAGAGCTGGAAGCCAGCCCTGCCTTCCAGCATGGCCAGGAACATCCAGCTGAGTAGATGGAAGAGAAGAGTCTCTCCAGAAGAAGGCAATTAGAAGAAATACAAAGAATGGAAATGTGTTTCAAAGATGGAATAACCGAATACATATGGAATTTGAGAGAGGGATGATCTCATGGATGAGCTGAGTAGCCCTAAAGCTAGAAACTCTCAGTGTGACTCACCTGAGAAGGGGAATCACATGGGGCTCTGTCCCTTGTCTCTATTGTCTTGCTGAATGGTTCAGTGGGTTAAAAATCTTTGAATGACTTTCTAAAAAAGAGGAAATATGACTTTTTCAATTTGAGGATACTTCCTTCCCTGACCCAGGAAAATAAAACAGAATATCTGAATACTTTTGTCTGATCTTTCTCAAAGGTGTTACTGAAAAATATTATGCAACTCTGACCAAAGGCAAACATGGTGTCCGTGCTCCAGCCCATGCCCAGCGGTGGTTACTAGAGTGCCAAGAAGTGAGGTACTGATGAACTCTAGGTGACTGTGCCCAGCACATGTTTTCCCTACTTTCTTGGTACTGTGCACAGCAACACGTACCATTCTGGTGACTCACCAGGAGAACTGCATGTGCTGCAGCCTGAAATCCATCTTCCACACTGGTACAGACACCTGTAATGAGTTCTCTAACGATATCATGGCTTCTCCCATACAAAAATGCAGCTGGTTTGAGGATTGCTATGCAGAATACACACTTAGAAAATCACCTCCTGAAAGCCATGTAAATGACACAATGGCAACTCAGTAAGTTATGTCTTACCTAGCTGCTGCTGCCAAACCCTTACTCATATAAATCATACAGCTCCTTGGACAGTTAAGCGCTATGAAACAAGGCAGTTAAAACGATGGCTTAAATGATAAAGGGAGCGCCTGGGAAATTTAATATAGGGGAAGTCTGCTTCCCTATTGTACCAATGCTTACTGAAGCAACTGGGCAGACTTGCCTGGGCCATTCTCCTTAACGTGAAACAAGGACACATGCTGAGGGAATGATTTAGTGGATTGGGTATAAGAGCTCTGTCTTGAATTCCCTCTTCTATTTCACATCTTCTGTGTGGTACTGAGCAAGTCACAACATGCAAAGCTCAGCCTGCCATGCTGAAACCAGGAGTAAAGTACTTTTCCCTGGCTCTTTGTCTTCTTTAAATTCTAAGCTTTGGGGGCCCCAGATTACTTCTTATTAATTACCTGCATGTGTCACATCTTGGAAACCTGAGGCCTTGAACTTAGTTCAGGTCTCAGCACAAATTATTAATCACGGAAAGATACAAAAGAGCTAATTACCAGTATGCATATGTTGGCAATGCATATCAACCTGGTTAACCTCAGCAGACAGATCCAGATTTTGGACCTTAATGGAAAAAAACAGTTTTTTTACAAAAACCTGCCTCCCCACTGCAGTTCAGCAACAATTGTCACCATGGGCATAGGCAGTCACAGCAACCTTCTGGGCTTTGTTGAGCCGCCATGAGCACAAAGATCCTTGTTTTCTGAGATTTTCTTGCCTTTCTACCAAGCAAAATGGGCCATCAATTGGAAGCCAAAACACAGAACTTACATATGTCTTGAAAAGTTTGAGATTAGACTGCTGGCTTCTGAAGAAAAATCAGTGAAGAGAAAGCTCCTAAGTGTAGGGGCTGGAAAAAGGCTGTAAACAGTGCTGAACTCATTTCTGTATCCTAAAACTTTTAAATCAGCTTCTCTCACCTCTCTCTTCCTTTACCCTCTTGGGTTTTGACTGTTGGGCTACTGTAAAAGAATAATATAGCCGTGAACTTTAATTTCTAGTTTTTTCTTTTTTTGCCAGTATATCATTTCTCCATGACCAGCAGGTAAAAGTGAAATACTTGAGCAGTAAATGTATTTGTTATCTACTATGCTTATACACATTCAACAGATATTATGCCCTCCTCTGATAGAAGCAGTAACATTGCTCTAGAGGGAGAACTAAATTCCTACACCACAACAGTCCTCATTCTACTGTCACAACTGTAGAATTACAGTAAAATGACTCTTTTGGTAAAGATAGTAGGGAAGAAGAGGCAAATGAAAGAATATGTATTTCTGTATTTCTACCAAAACCCTTATGATGGAAGTCCTTTTTACAGAATAGGATTGAAACAAACAGAACATGATGTTATATGAGCCCGTGTAACACTAAGATGCTGCCTGGCTCAGAAGCAAAAGAAAGATAAATCAGGTAATATGAACCTTGTTACCCATCCTTCTTCCTACTCCTTTTGGTGAAGGACAAATTCACAGCACTTCTTCCTCTTTGGTGAAATTTCCTCCCAGTTCAATCTTCTTTAATGACAGTGGAAACCACTAGTGCATTTCCCATTGAGAAACAGGGTAGATCCTAGTGAAGAATGCCTTAAATTTATTTGTATTAAGAAGCTAAAGGCTAAGGCTATCAGTAAGTGCTTACACTGTTTTGGGTGCCTAGTATAATTGAATACTTCCTAGAAATCTTGCTGCTTCCTTCTGATCTCTGGGAATGGAACATCAGAAGAGAAAGAACACAAGAAAATATTATTTATGCATCCACCAAGAGGGGCAAGAGGAAAAAGTTCCTTCATGATTAAAAAGAAACAATAAATATTCTAGATGTTTGAACTTCTGGCCTTAACTTTGTTTGTCTCAGTGACCATGGGGTTGGTATGACACAAGTCCTTCATGGTATATTTTCAATAAAATGCACGAAGTTTTTACCTTAATGAGATACGTGAGATCAGAACCTATGAATCAACCCCATGATATGCCCCTAAGTTATTTTTTCATGGACAGCAGGTGAGCGGATGTCATTCCTGTTTAATCAGGAGTTAAAGCGTGTACAGTAATTCCTTATTTTCACAATATTCCTTCTGACAAAGATAACAACCATAAGAATGGCTCCCAGCTGGCTAAACCTGACATACAGGTTTTGTTAATAAAAAAATGCATGACTTAATTAATGAAATGGATCTATTAGACTGTCCCCCAATCAACCACAATGGCCCCACCTACAGCTGAACTTCACATGACCTATCTTATGCAAAAAGAATTGTAATAACTTGCACTGGAAGCTGTTATAGAGGAAAGGTTGTTATGATGAAAAAATACGAGCCAGAAATGCATACAATGCCCCTAGAGGAGAGAGCTTAGTATTTTGACTTTTACTTAGTGTTTTCTTTCACAGTGAATAATTGAAACAATTTTGTTCAACTGTGTAAAATTATTTCATCAAGAATAATTACCTTTGATCTATTAGCACCTGATACTATCTACTGTCTAAATTGCTTGCATTCAATCCATGAGTAATGTCAATAGTATTAACGTCCATTATGGAAGCATTAGCTGACTAAAAATAATTTTTAAATGTTTGACATTCTTGTACCCTTTCTCTAGCACAGTGTTCAAAAGAAGTATCATAGTAACATGTTCTTGGCTTTTTTTTTAAGTCCTGCCTTTATTCAAGCCTGCAAACTCAGGTTCTTTAAAATCACAATTTGCCTGTTTTGTTCTGGCAAGCATGAATATGTAGCAATCTACTCATTTTACATTCTTCTGTGTTCCTGTCTATCTGTCCCACACTAATTGGCTGTCCAAATTCACCTCCATCAACTTTGGCAGGCTCCTTCACTAAACCAGTTTTTTTACCCCCCAATCATAAAAAGCCGCACTGTTACAGAAAGAAGGAACTCTGCGGCATTTCTACAACAAAGTTAGAGATATATTCATTAATTTGATCACACACACACACACCCTGGCCCAAAACTGAACTAACACAACAACTGAACTCACCTATCTGGAAAGCAGATACCTTTCTTTCTCTTTTGAAGCCTCATTCCTATTTCAAAGATTTCCGAATTTGTGCTGCCTTTTAGCAGGGGAAATCTTATGAACTGTTTAAGATTACATTCTCACTGAAAATGATGAATGCCACAGTCTTCTCCAGAATAAAAAGCTACTTTCTCTCCTTGAAATAGCAACTTTACAGTAATTTGGAGGAAGCAGGAGAAATAGTCGGTCATTAAACATTAAATGTATTAATGGGGCACTCACAGTGTATGACTCATCTGGAAAAAGCAGTTCACTACTTGCATTTCAGGAGGACTGCTGCAATATGATAGTTAATGTGATAAATTTAGGTTTACCCCATTTAAGATTTAGCAGAATCTGCTAATAACGAAAACTCAAACCAGTGTACTTTCAAAAAAATGCATGAGTAGCACTATTTACATCTTATAGCTAAGGGAATTGAAAGGCAAAGAAAAAACATTCCAAAAGAGGCCCTTCATTTCCACTTCCCAGATGGAGACCTTTAGGACTTAGTGTTTACAACTTTTAGGGACTTGCAACTCAGACGAAAACAATGACAAACCAGAACATTCAAAGCAGGAGTCCACCAAGCATGTGTAAAATCATCCACTTCTCCGAACTTGCATTGCTCTTAAGTCCTGCTCAGTTCTCTGGAAACTTCAGAACTGAGTGTAGGGGTGGAGCATTTGGCAGCACTTGCTTGTTACATGGCATTGTGGGAAATGGAGCTTCTGCAGAGCTCAGAAAAATTATCAAAAAAAGAAGTGACACAGGCTATGTATGATGCTGGCTCAGTTAGCAAAAAAGTTTTGTGTGATGCCCTGGAGCAGAGAGAAAACTGATTAATATGAACTCTGATATATTAGGACATATAAAGAGACATAATTTCTAAGGAGAGAAATTCTGTCTGCTCCCAAGGCACTGTGAATCTGTTCTTTATAGTTTTCTTTCCCAGTCTTAGTTTTCTATGATCTATTGAGGCTTAAAATCATAACATTTTGACACAAGCTTTGTGTATTTCCTTATCCCGAAGTTCTGACTCATTTAGGTCATTAGGAGGCAGAACAGTAACAGAGAAAAAAAAACAGGACCACTTCAGAGCATACTTAAATCAATGTGAGAACTCTCAAGTCCAAGGTAAATATATCTGTTCACAAGGAACTCCAGAAATGGAGACACTTAGAGAAACAGGCATGTTCACTGCATTCTGAGCTTTTAGTGTAGACCTTTGTCTTGTTTTGCCTACTCTGTGGAAAATGAGTTCTTAGTGTTGTCTGAGGAAAAATATTAGTTCACAGGAATCTGAAAAACAGAAGTAAAATGCTTATGCCTAGAGTTAGGGAAAATGTTCAGAAGTCATTTGTAAGAGCAGAGTAGATGACAGGACTGTTTAGATAGTAGACAAAACTTTGGGATACACAAATATTCTATATCCTATACAGAATTCCAGATGTTCTATAAATGAAAACAAAAATCAGCCCATCAAAATAATCAGAACCCAGAATGCAATGCACATTTACCAAAAGACAGTAACATCTTGCTTATGTTTATGATGAGTAATATTCACTGGCTGTTCAGGTGCAGGCAAGCCTTCAGAGGGAGACTCTGGGAAAAAGAAATGGAGTATGACATTCTCCAAGTAAATATGGTGTGTGTGTGTGGGGAAGAATTCAGTTGCCAGCCCCATCAAGTCCTGACAAAAGGAATGTGAGAGCTGTTCCCAAGGTGAAAGAAGACAGGCTGAACAATGTGGCTAATGGGATCACATTGAGCTAATGGGATCACCACGACTTGCTTGACTTCTGTTGGTGCATGTCAAAACTCTGATGTGTTTTAAAAAACATTCTACAGCAGTAGGCTAAATCTTGAGGTATTTTGGAAAGAATTTACACATCTTCAGATTTTGAGACTTGTGTGGAAAGAGTTGACAGGGTAAGAACACTTCAAGTTCAGAAATCTGCAAATTGCGAGAGGAGATTTTCTTCTGTCAGAGAACGAAAAAAAAAGGAAACAGAAGGCTTGGACGTGTTAGTACATTATTAAACTGGCATTTGTTGCTGCTGCCCTCACAAAGACATGCAGAAGTTACAGACACCTCATACTTGCACAAGCCCCCAGTTGCTATCTCTCACAAGCCAGGTTTAGACAAGACAATAAACCCAACCACGCTGTAGCACCTAACTATGCATTCATATTTGGCAAGCACTCACAATACCTGAGAATGCTGAAAGTAATATTACTGATTTCTAGAAGCTCTGGAAAACTTGCTTAGTGATCTTGATTATGGTACCCTGAAAGTATTCTATAGATGATATTGAATCAACACATAAGGACATAAAAATAAAATTGTACAGGTCTTAATGATCCAGTTTTGGCACTTATAGTTAAAGTACTGATCCAGAAAACAACTGGCTTTTCAAAGTGGCAGTTGCAGATCCCTTCCCAGCTCCCAACCAGCAAACTCAGGTGCCTAAACTTATGTATATGAGACTGAAAATTTTGGTCACACTATTTAACAGGCAGATCTGCTGGGAGGCCTCTTGTAACCAGATTTTTTTTTTTTTTTAAAGCCTTATATTATTGGACAGATACTGGCCCTAGTCCAATCCACAACTGCACATCCAAAGAAACAGCTCAGAGCAAACCAGCAGCCTTATTAGCTTTTAAAGATTTCATTTTCAAGAACTCAAGACCCTTTATTGACTAATGAAAGGTTGGGTCCCCAAGCCCACAGACTGATGTTGCTTGGAACATATTTTAATCATTTTGGAGTGCTAGCAGCCATCTGTCTAAAGAGCTTTGATGGCATAAATGCACTCTGAACTGCAGCTCCTTCTGACGCCAAACCCTCCAAAAGCAGGCACGGCAACTTTTAGACAATTCAAGGCCTTGCAATGTGATAAGGCTGCTTTTATTATTTAGCACATCATTAGATTTAATGACACCACAGATAAGAGATACACTAAAAAGATACTATTGTCATCACCTATCTTATAACAGTAACATCCAACTGTGACTTTTCTTTGTTTCCACCCAACATTTGTTACTTACTATTTTAAAAGAATAGATAAATGAAAGGATTTTTTTTCCTGCTACAAACACCAGAAGTATTAAAAAAAAATGTACGTGACAAAAATTAATACAAAAGTCAAAGGAGCTCTCTTCTTTTTTTCTTAATAGTTTCCTACTTAGTTTTTAAAAACAATGATACAGAAGACAAGCAAAGAAACCCTAAATAATCTACTGCATTTACAGCTCAGGCTACTGACTGTTGGGCAGATATTGTATTGTATATACAAGTTTACTTTGATCAGCACTGATAGACTGAAAAGAGATCCTTTACTGTTACAGCTCTTAACATTAGAACATTTATAACAAGTTTTACACAATTCCCATTATTATTTCATACTCTTGAAACAATTTGGCCATCTTAAAGCTTATTTTGTGGCAATCAGTGTTTTTGTCGTGGTGTCTACTGAACAGTACAGACACATATTATTAACCCTGAAAGCTTGGAAACAATGACAGCGTCAAGTGTGAAGAAAAACTATTTTAATTACCAGAGTTAAGAAATTGTTCTAAAAAATCAAAGCAGCAGCCCTAAGACACTGGTAAAAACTGCAAAAAAACAGCTCTCTTCATGATAGGAGAGACATTGTGGTGGATCCTGTGTGGCAGACCATGAATTTATTTGCTCCAAATGTCAACCCTGAGATTACTAGCAGGTTACTTTTCTTTCTGAGATCTCATTCTTGGCTCTCTTACTCACTCAGGACATTAGCGACCTCTTGCCTGGAGAAACTTTCACTATTTCACAATGCTATGTTGTATTTTTCAATTCACTAACTGACATACTCAGTGTAGCTAGCAAATAAATAAACACAGGATTTCTTTGTCACTCATGGAAACATTTGTGGCTGGCTATGCTCTAATGTGCATCACTGCTACAGCACAGATTAAGAGAAAAAAGACAAAACCATAACATGAAGTGGCTCAGGTAGGGGAAGAGCTTCTCTAAACTCTCTTTGCTGACAAAGAAAATATACCACTGATGATTCACTCAGCATAACTCCATCTCTCTCCTTCTGTGGCTTTTCCTTCCAAACTCAGAGTGAGAAAAGCTCCTCTTCTAGTGAGATAGCACTCTGTACCACTGCTCACATGCCTTCTTGGTAGCATCAGGAAAAAAACAAGTGGCTCTGTGCTAGTTTTCCCTCCTGTCATTACTATATGAACTGCAGCTTGTAAAAGCAAACTATTACTAGCATGTTACACTTTACTCAAATATTTGAAAGACTCAGAATTGTGCAAATCCCAGCAGGCCCACTTACTCACTGAAAAACTGTGGTTGAAGCTTCCAAGTTGGTCTTTACTCTCCTCAAAATGACAGCCTTCACACCTATGCTGGAAGAATTACCCATACCAGATGAGTAACACGTCACTATGGAATGCTGGACATGAGGGTAAAAACCTTCCGTTTCCAAAACACAAGACCTCTATCACATTAGTTAGAAAATGAGCTGGTGGATGGCAAGTAAAAATGGAAATTTTTCCAGTAAAAGCTATCAGCACGACATGCATGTGCCAATTTAGTAAAAGCTCTAAGTTTATAGACAGGAACTGAATAAAGAAAATACCTTACTTTTGACTTCTTTCTTTGCAAACACAACAGGTGGGCAGTTTTCTGGCTTGTGTTATGTAACAGGCAGAGGATTTATTCTGCATTCATGCCACCTGCATTCCTAGATACTTCCTAGCAGTTTGCTACTGTGAGCAGTGTTAGGCACAAAGTGAGAAAAGCAATGTCATGTCTAGCACTGGATGAAAATTCCTCATGCGGAAAGTCTTCTCATCAAAGATTTTGATATTTTTTGGGAGATGTAAATTCCAACACTAAAATATATGTTGCCTTCCTGTGGCAAATTTATAAGTGAAAATTTTTCTTTCACTTTAATATTTCAACTTGAAATGTCATTTTGTTTCAGTTCTTCAGCTGAAGAGAACTGAACTGAAACATATTGAACTGATGATTTTTCAAAATTATTGAACTGATATTTTAACACAAAAAACACATTCTGTGAAAAACCAACAAAAAATGAAATGGCATTTAAATTCCTGCTGACAATGTTATTACCTTATTTCTAAATATTGTATTAATAACAAAAGCATTCCCTTTCATACAATATTTACAGGGCAAGCTGAATTCTTTTTTTACACTTTTAGATTTTCTTTCTACCTTCTCAGGGGAAAATAGTCTTCCAAATAGCTCTTATTATTCACACAGTTTTTCTGTGTTTCTTAACTTGCTCTAGAGAGGGCTGCTTCTTGTATCTGTTTTCCTTCCCTCATTTTAAAGTAAGAATACCTGGATTTTCGTAGTCTCTAAGGGTGTAATGCAAAATGGTAAAACTTCTTATTCAGTTTATACAAACAAAGCAGGTGAAGCAGAGTTTAGTGATATGATTCATCTAAATTCATCCAGCAGTTCAATGGCAGAATCAGAGTACGTAGCCTCTGGACGCATACCCTTTCTACCAGACAGCAAATTTCATAATCCTGCATATAATCTTTGTAGATTCTCCAATGTTTCTTTTGAGTATTCTTACATTATATAGAATACTTATTAACTCTAGTGATCTCAATGTCCTAATTTTTAGAAGTATTTCTATATGAGTAGAATACTTTGTATTGATAATCTACTCCAAACTACCTGTAGCAGTCAGTGGGTTGACTGTAGGTAGCTCTTCCACTTTACTAGGCTTTAACAAATTTCAAAACCAGTTCCTATACACCTCTAGCTATGTGCTTATTCCAAAAAGCACAGCACAAAATTAAACTTCTTGAACTTTTCAACTCAGTGAGAAACCAAGGAAGTCCCAATAGAAAATCACAGGGAGAAGAGGTAAAAAACATGAAGGAGCCAGCCAGGCAAAGGAGAGCTGTAAACAGAAAGCTAGCAGGGCCATGTATACAATCTTGAGATCATATAAGCATCCAATGGCAAGGAATTGCTTTCTGTCAATTAAATTGTTGCTCTTAGAGAAGAACAGAAACACATTTGAAAAGGCCCATCACAGCTAAAAAGACAAAGTAAACATAGTTTTAATTCATGTTACCCCACAACAGCAAATAGGTAGAGAAGAAGTCTGCTCAAGTCTGATGAAATACAGTAAAAGGACTGCCCAGTGCTTCTAGCTTTAATGTACTTGGCACAAAAAGTGACTGGTTGGTCCTCAACTAATCTTCAAAACTTAAGAAACTTTGCCACTACAACACAGCCAATAACAGAAGCAGTAGGAGAATTAGCACAGTACATGGTACAAATTAAAACTGCATCACAGAATGTGTTAGGCACTTCAGTCTATATTCATTCTATCCATGTTTCTCCTCAGACCTGCTGCTTAGTGTTTTGTATTGGCAAGGCACCTCTGAAGGCCAAGAGCCAGCCCCTGGAAACATTAGGCACAAAGATTTCATAAAGTGTAGGTCAGACCAATCCACGTCTGAGTCAACAGCAGCACAAGGCAATTTGAGTGTACTACATTCACTGCCGTACTGATGGCAGGGATGGTGGCTTGTTATTCCATCAGGTGCCTGGGATCTCTGACAGTTTAGTGCTTCCGCTCTCTCAAAGTCTTCATAAATCACTAAAGCTGAGTTGGAAATTGTTTTTCCATTCTACAGTTTTTTTTCCCCAGTGAGATGGGGAAACTTTCAAAATCATGTCAGGGTAAAAAAGGAAACATTCAGAAGTATCTTTTTGAGTGTGTTTCTAAATGAATAAGAGACAGAGAAAGCTTGGAGAGAACTTGGATGGCTGAAATTTTTCATTGGGAGACAAAAAAAGGACACTTCTAGCCCCCAGTAGGTTCAGATACTGGTTTGCCTTTTCATTGCCTGCCAAACAGGCACTGTAAAAGCCAAGCCTATGGTATATACTGGAGCTTTTCTCTACCATCTCTCTTCTGTGCAAATGGTCAAATATTAATTGGAGTACAGATGTGAGTCTGGTCTGCCACACTACCAAGAAATTTTTCTATCCACTGAATTATTTATGAAGTCAGTCTCTCCAGCTTCATTATTGCTAGAAAGTTGAACAAACGCAGAAATTCAGACAACAATCAATTCCAGGCTGGAGAACAAGAAGTCTGGGAATGGGGCAGGGGGAAGAGGGTAATAAATGCAATAAAGTGTGAAATATACAAGGATAACACCTATAACAAAGGAAGGCTCTGCCTCACTGCTCACCTGCACCAGAACACTGAGAAATACAGCGATCTCAGTAGAGCCAGTAAAACTTCATGAAACTCCTTCGCCAATGCAGAGAAGCATATTGATCTGTCTTCCCCCCTTCAGCTGCCTGATCCAGTTTGTGAAACAGCCCCCAAACCTTGGACTTTTATCTCCTGTAACACTAACAAGAGCTGTGATTGCACAAGCAATAAAGTGACAAAGGGAAAGAAGACAATAGGGGCTTATTAGTGGAAAAACGCCCATGAGACTCCAAAATGACAAAGACCCATCAACCTAAAATCCCAATTCTTCTGGGGTTGCAGCACTCCACCAGAAAGTGGCACGAGAACAGAGGAGTAGATTGACCACGCAGATTCTAATCCCAGTTCCAAATTACCAGGGTGTTGGCTCCCCTCACTCCCAAAATTCAACCAAAACTTCACTGAAACTTCCATGGGTTCCTGAGAGAAGGTGTAGTTTTAACCAATCTGATTTAGAAGACAGCACTGTCTCTCCTCACAGATTTTCTACTAATTTCAGCACTCAGTTCAATAAACAGACAGAAAGAAAGCATATATACATTTAAAAAAAACCCCAAACCACAAACAAGGGCTAAGTCTTCACCCCTTCCAAATCCAAATCTCCCAAAGAAATCAACTGGACTTTAAATGTAGAGAAAAAATTAAGAAATATAGTTTGGATGGCACCTGACCTTATTTATAATAATGAAAGACAAACAAAAACCTATTCCCTTGCAGAGCCACTGTTTTCCATATGTTCAGCAGTACCAAATTGGAGCAGATTATTCAAAAGAAGACATATCACACTATCTCCCACTGCATAACAGAGCCAAGCACCTCATCTCCTTGGTATAAAAGAGAAACTCTTCTGTGCTCAGAAGTGGGAAATTTAATTAGCTCAACATTTATGTTTAATGTCAGGTGTCTGAAACTCTTGGACAAAATAGATGTCACTGCTGCAAAGACAGAGAATACTTAAAACACAACTGCTGTCTTCTCCATGATCTCCCTAAAATTGCTCTAAAAGAACAGTAGGGTTTACAGTGATACCACTATTTAGTCATTCTTCTTAATGACTGCAATTATACAATGTTGTGTCTAAAGCAACTAGTACTGAAACAATGACAGCAACTGCCAGAACAGCAGCAAGCAGACAGGATGAAAAGAGCAGGAAAATGAGTCAACGGCCATAACTGAAAAAGTAAGATAAAAAAACAGGCATGAAAAGATCAGTTCTCTGAGGTAAACTGCAGGGACAGGTGCTCAAGGTAGCCTGATATTGCTTTGAAGGAAGGACTGAGATCACTACTCTTCGTTAGTGGTTGCAGCTTCACTAATCCCACTGTAAATGGGTTCCAGATTATTTGGTCTGGGAAACTGGATGTTAGAGTAGTCCAGTCTTCTGATACATATCGTTCCCCTCTGAGAGAAATCTGGATTGAGAGAACTCTGGAAAAGACTGAGAGATGGCAGAAAAAACAGGCTGAAATGCTGAAATGTTTGAGCAGGAGTCAGTCAGAGTACAGGAGTCAGAATACGTAAGCAACTGTATTCTGACTTGCTACTGCACTGGCTGTGAGGATGAAAATTGACCTGTTAGATAGAAATAATTTATAGTTTTTAAAAGTCATTAAAACTGGAATGAGAGGAACAGTCTTAACAGCAAGAATTACACCATTCTATATCCACACACAGCATCCATGGAGCATAGTTGAAATGGTACCATCTGAGCATTATAGTGCATAACATCAGTCATGAAACTATAGGATGGAAGTTAACCAAACACACACCACTGTATTCAAAGTTTGAATAGAGAACAGCCTTTTTGTCTGGGACTGCAAATAATGCCTCATCTATTTCTCCTGTTATAGAGTGATTCAGTTCTGTAATTATAATGAAAATTGAGTTTGTCCCTGTGCCTATAAGTCTTTCATTTGAGGAAATGATAAGATACTTCTTGATTTTCTACTTTCACAGCTATTGATTTCAACCTTTAAAAAGATGAACCTCCATGTTATTTTACAAGAGACTTTGTGGGAAAAATATATGGACCTCAATAAAAATGACTGTTATTTAGACCATTTGCTTGTGTCACTTAAACATGAATTCCAATTTAATTGAAGTATTGGAAGCACTGAAATTTGTAGATTTGAATTCTGTAAATCTCTTCAACAGTTTATAACTTATAAAAGTGATACAAGTGGTTAGGGAGCAAAAAAACTGCTTGCATTGCTGACAGAGAAGTTACCTGCATTAACTGAAAGTTTGAATCTAAAAATGTTTATTTTAGGTCATTGTACTTATTGGTACACTGAACTTATTCTTCTATTTCTTTATTGAAAAACATCACATCACTGTAAATTAAGCCATCTTTTTCTCCCATGCTGGCCATAACTTATAGATTCCAATTACTCTGCACATTGTACTGGTTTTGGCTTTGATACAGTTAATTTTCTTCATAGTAGCTGGTATGGGCTATATTTTGGAAAAAGTGTTGATAATGCATGTATGTTTTAGTTATTCCTGAGCAGTGTTCACACAGAGACAAGGCCTTTTCTGCTTCCCACACCACTCCACCAGGCTGGAAGTATGCAGGAAGTTGGGAAGGGACACAGCCGGGACAGCTGACCCCAACTGACCAAAGGGATATCCCACAGCATATGCCATAGAAATCTAGGGGAAGAAAGAACCTGATCATAAAAATGGACAGATCACATAACTGAAAAATATGCAAATAAAATCTTGTGATGATGTTCAAACAATGGACCTAATATGAGAAAGAAGCAGTGGGAGTAACACTCCCACATACTTCAAAACTGATTATTTGGATATAACCCTCTTTGGTCACTGAGGATCTACGATTTGCATTAATCCCTAGCATAAAGAGTACTGTGTTGAAGTAATTAGTAAGCTAGAAACTCTATGCTGCTCCTATGCAAATTTTTATTTCTGATGTGTATTTTTGAGTTAGTATCCAGAAAGCACAATTTTCCTTTTGAAACTTGACACAGAA
This sequence comes from Pyrocephalus nanus, assembly GCA_038380795.1. Lineage (NCBI taxonomy): Eukaryota > Metazoa > Chordata > Aves > Passeriformes > Tyrannidae > Pyrocephalus > Pyrocephalus nanus. Next base: position 39,103,956 of record CM076265.1, on the reverse strand, counting down.
GCAACACAAGAAGAACAAACAGAAGCAGAAAACCTGCCAAACCTTATTCAGAGCCAACTTCTTCTCCCTTCTGTATCTGAACTAGATTCTTCCTCCTTTTCTCTTTCTTCCTTTTAACTTCTATTTCCTTCTTAAAGAAGACATAAATTGTTCTGGGATGTGCTTTCTTTTCAGGAAGTCAAAACTCATAAGGAAATCAATGTTTTATCATTAATTCTGCAAAAGCTCGTTTTAATTTTGGTTTGGGTCATTCAGGTTTTCCATGGAACTCCAGTTTCAGTTAAGATTCACTTTTCACTTCATCTGAAAAGCAGTATGGTTTACAACATAGACTTCTTTCAGAGTTGGAGAAAAAAAAAAGAACTTTTTCAAACAGCAGCAGCTATCAGATCACAGAATTGTAGAATAATCAAGTTGGAAGTGACTGCTGGCATTCTCTAGTCCAACCAATATCAACAATATCAAAATATCAAAAATATCAAAATAACAAAATATCAAAATAACAAAATATCAAAATAACAAAATATCAAAATATCCTCAATATCAACAATGAGATCAGAACATGTTACTCATGAATTTATCATGTCAGGAATTGGAAATCTCCAAGGATAGAGATGGCAAAACCTCTCTGGCAATCTGTTTCAGTGATGGACAGCCCTCATGGCAAAAAAGTTTTCCCTTGTAACCTGCCTGAAACAATCTTGCTTCAATTCAAGTCTGTTGTCTCTCACTCTGTTGTCATGGAGCACTGTCAAGAGCCCGTCCTTCTTGACAACCTCCACACAGACTCTGCCAGGCTGCTGTTAGGTCTCCCTGGAGCCACCAGAGAAAGAAATATTTCTTTTCTTTCTCAGGCTGTACAAGAGCAGTACACTCAGTCTCCCTTTACAGTGCCAATGCTATGGCTTCCTGATCATACTGGTGTCCCAAACTCACAAATATGACATATATTCTTTTCTGTCTCATTTGGCACGTGTTCAGAGTACTATGACTCTGTTGTGTGACAGAGGCTGCAGATACTCATGGAACATAGGGGAAACTGTAGCCAAAATGTTAAGAAGTTCACAAGAATCTTCAAAATGGTGCAATTAATTTTTAATCAAGGCAAAAGATAGGCCTGAGACATCAAATGTTGCTGTTTATGCATTTACAGGAGTCCTTCTTGTTGCCTTTTACCTCCCTCACCAAGTTTAACTCTAGGTGGTCTTTGGCTTTTCAAGTCATGCCTCTGTATGACAGACAGTGTCTCCATACAGAGAGGTTGTGGAGTCTCCATCCCTGCAGACATTTAAAACCCATCTGGATGTGATCCTGGGCAACCAGGTCTGGTTGGTCCTGCTTGAGCAGGTATTGGAGAAGATGACCTCTAGAGATCCCTTCCAACCTCAATTAGTCACTCTGTGGTTCCACTTCCGAATGCATTAGCCTCTAGAACAGCAAGGAAGGAGATAAAATCTTCCACTTTAGATGTTATAACTTGTGTAACTTAGCAGCAATACAATAGTTCTTGCCCCAGGGGATAATTAGGTGAGCATTTCCACACCTAATGTCTAGATTTTTTAAGTATCATCATCCAACTTACACTGAAATTTCAACTGTTCAAAGAGCCATAAGTTAATAACATGGTACACTCTAATGCTGACTCCTGCAAGTCATTTTTTGAGATTTAAAGCGTTTACATGAGTAAACTGAGTTGCTGCCTACTATACTTGTTAAACATTATATGTTCATGCAAACTTGACAGGCTACGGCAAAATTACAGCTCAAAAATCAATGAAAAATCTCCTGCAAAGTGCAAAGAAAAACACAAGCATATTCTTATTTTCTGAAATATCAATACAAAAATTACATTTGAGTTTTTAAACTATTCTACAAAACCCATTTAAGTGATTAATAAGGGCACCATAATAAATTCTTTCTAGCTTGCTAAATCATACCATAATTTGTGCACACACTAAATGCTGGCCAAATTCATTAAAAGCAATAATCACAAATTACTTGGGGTTTCTATTCACTATTAACAGGCTTTAAATAAATGCCTATGAGATTTAGGAACAAAAGTTGTTTTTGAAACTCCCCTCCAAGGTTTTAATAAACTTAATGAGAAGGGGAAACTCAAAAAACCTCTAGAAACCCGAGTATTTTTCACTTGTGAATGCTGAAACACTGAAAACACACACAGTTCTGCTACTGCAAATGCTGTTTAGTCATAACTAACTAGTCCTCTTTATTTCCAATGAACATAGTATTCACACTACATTTATTATTTACCTCTGCAGCCCACATCCCTCATCACAGACTTCAGATTCACAATTTTCTGCTGTGTTGATGCCAATTCTCCTGCCTTTAACCTGCTGGCAGCTCTGTATCCCCTCTCACAGAGGAGGTCAGGATGAAATGAGAGCTGTAACCCAACATCACTCCATAAAACAACCTAACTCCTTCACTGGACCACACAGAGATTTTCCTTAGGGACTAAAACCCACTGATCCATGCAAATGTTCAGTGTAGCCCAACTAAATTAATGAGAATGGGTATTTCTCTAAATCTACGTACTACTACAGACCATAAGGAGTTGAAGTATACATATACTGGGGTTGAAGAAGAAAACAGTCTTTTAGAATTACAGATTTTATTATTTTAAAACCTATGTGGATTAAGTATGTGCAGACAATCAGGGAAGAAACAAGCATTTATGTAAACTGGTTCTTTCATCCATGTGTCTTATGTGATTGCATTGCTACAGCACAGCTTTTAGTGTGAGAATCAACTATCAGCAACTTTTCCCTTCCCTTAGAAGAAACTAATACAAAATTCAGGCTATAAGAGAGGAACTTCTATTTCAAAGGGATGGTTGGTGAGCAGTAAAGCAGAAATGTAGGCTTTGATTCATTGATGTATTCACATTTTTTCAACGAATACCTATTCGATAAGGCCATTTCCTCACTCAGTCAGACACGGTGCAGAAAATTTCCCCTATGAGTCACTCATTCATATTATAATCAATCATTTTACCTGTAATAAACACGCAATGTCTGGATTTCTTCTTCTAGTATTTTGCACTGTTGAAGAGCAGCCTCTTTTTCTTGTTGCAAGGTTATCAATTCTGCCTGTGAAACAATAAACAACTGATAAACAATTTACTCAGAATACCCATATTGCTTTGAAAATATAACAATCTGTGCATTCATTTCAGCCATGCTTTACTATAATAACAGCTAAAGAGTTATATAGTTATGTGACACTGTGTCATGGTTTAACCCCAGCCAGCAACCAAGTACCACTCAGCCGCTTGCTCACTTTCCCTTCCCCCGCACTGTGGCATGGTGAGGAGAATCAGGAAAGAAAATCAAACCTGTTGAAACTTGTTGAAAGATAATACTAATAATGATACTAATAATTGTAATAGAAAGGTGAGGGACAGAGAGAGATAAATCCCAAGAAAGACAAGTGAGGCACAATACAAACAGCTCACCACCTGCTAACCACTGCCAAGCCAGTTCCCTCTCCCTTTCCTGGTAACTCCCGCATTTTATATATTGTCATGATGTTCTACAGTACAGAATGTCCCTTTGGCCAATTCGGTCAGTTGTCCTGACCATGCTCCCTCTCAGCTTTTTGTGTGCCTCCTCATTGGCAGAGCATGAGACACTGAAAAGTCCTTGATGGGGTAAACACCAGTTAGCAATATCTAAAACATCAGTGTGTTATCAACATTTTGGATTCATACTGAATCCAAAACAGAGCACTGTACCAGCTACCAGGAAGAAATAAGCACTATCCCAGCTCTAAACAGGACACACTGCCTATTTAATTCTAATGAAAAATTCTTTCCTCTTCTAGCATTAGAATTCATTCTATTTTTTTTCCATAGCAGGATTATGTTTTGAATGGCTTCCCCCATGTATATAGTTAATTTTTAAATGGCTAAGGTTAGAACTATTTGGCTCAGCCAAGTGGTTATCATCAAACATATTTCATATTGATATGTATGTGTTCCTATAGTGCAAAAATGTTGACCAACATACAGAGAGTGAAGCAAGGCACTTGGCTGCGAACTACTAATGCACGATTCTTGGTCTGCACATGGCTCCCTGGCTGTTAAGTGCAGTCCCTATGGTGGGAGTCCCTGGCTAATATTAGCAGCAGAAGAGCTGCTGGATATCCAGAACCCTGAGCAGTGGCAGGTGATGGGCCAACAGGGACTGCAGACACCAGCACCAACAGCACGCACTGGGATCTGGGTGTATTCTCACCCAGGATCTGGTTTATAGTGGAGTGGGGGAATCCCTGAGCAATTTTTGTCATCTCCCATCTGTGAACCCTACCGGATGTTCCCCCTCCCATTGTTGATTCACACTGAACTGCGAAGGGCGAGTGACTCACGACCATTACGGAAATTGCAGCATGTGGCTTGTAAGCCAGGAAGATAGCCAGCCCCGACAGGTCTTACGGTTAAAGAGGAGGTAGGAGAAATATGTACTCAAGCATATTTAATATAGTTCTATAGCTTTATCATCATTAATTTAAAAATGTTGAGTTTCAATAGTACTACAGGATTTCCTTGAGGGCCCAGGTACCATATAAATTATCTTTAAATCAGTGGATGATTTATTGTGGTAGCAACAAATAAGATTGGGCCTGCATAGCAATTCCTTGATATATGAGACTGACCACTGGGCTGTTTTTCAATGTTTTTAATTCATGGTGTAAGTAAAAATTGTAAAGCCCTTAACCAAGAGGCATATGTATGAGAAATGCCAACTGTGGATTCTGCCAACTCTTCAGGACAGCATTGTGGAAAAGTTTCTTGGTAAATGAAAGACCTGTTACATGAGCTACAAATCCATGAAGGGAAATGCACACAGCTCAGCCTCTAACTCTGCCAAACTCTCTCTATAATCATGAACGACTCTTGTCTATGCCTCAAAATCTGCCTCCTAAAACAGGACTCCCACTTGCTTCTGTTTCCTGTTTGTCTCTTAGACTGTAAGTCTTCAAGGCAGGTGTTTTACTGTTTACTGTCAACTCCCAGTCATCTATGGGCAATTTATTCTGCTGGTCGATTAATTATGCCCTGGATACATGGCTGATTCCTGGCAAATTTTATTGAACACTGCATTGCAAAAATGCAGCTACACAAGCAGTCTCTGAACCATGCTGCTCTGTGGGTCATGTTGCAGCCAGGGTTTTGCATGGCCCGGGTACAAGACCCACTGTTGTAATTGCTCCTGTAACAGACATTCATAAAATTTTAACAGGAAGTTCCACAGAGAATAAAAACAAAGTGTTTTACTCTATGGGGGGGGGTTTCTGTCAGCCTTAAAGGCAGAAGCGTTAATGTTTAACCTCTGAGTGACACCGGTTTTGAGCTTCTAATACTAAGAACAATGTACTGGATACTGGCAAGCCCTAACTCCTGTCAGCAAGAGGTTAAAATCCTCTGCAGGTGAGCCTCTTGCCTGGTGCTGCTTGCTGCCCTGCAAGCAGAACTCACAGAACACAAGATGTTAGCCAAACCAAGCTATTTTCTGTAATTATACTGTTCTGTAGGTGAAACAACATTCTTGAAAATTGGAAAACACGCTTGAATCAAAGTAGGTGGTTTGTTCTAGAGGCCAACAATTAACATCCTTGCCAATTTTCAGTGTACTGTGAAGTGTGATTGAAATGGTAGACTGGAAGGAAATGTTTGCAGCTGACACACCTACTCAAGGAGAGATTAACGGCTAGTCTCTTTGGAGAACTATCATAAAAAATACACCTAATGTTCCACTTGCCTTTCAGGACAAAAGTCAGCATTAGAGTCTGAAGACTCTTATTTAAGTCAGTTTTTCAGCAGAGAAAACTGCACTACTTTGACTGGGTTTCCATCAGTAAAAATAACAGCAGAATCAGTTGATTTGGATTAAAAAAACCCACAAGAGCTACAAATACTGAAGGGAAGAAAAATAGGCATTTGTAAACCTCCCCAGTAACACGTAGTGGAATTGATAATAGGAAGCTTCACGAGACCAACAAAAATTCAAGCATAACAGCCTTTATACACAGCATGCAGCCATGTGACAAAACGACCCATTGTTCACAATCCTGAAGAGTGGTAAACACAAATAAATTACTCAAATATCCTCTCAAAAGAGAGATGTATTCCTTTACTAGAAGAAAAGCAAAACAGTGCCCATCAAAGAATTTAAACTGCTAACTAAAATAATGGTATCTGCATTACTATAAAGCATTTGGAAGACTCCTCTAATGTATATTGAAATCCATCCATAGTGCACGTGGCAAAAATCTTGCATGAGCTCACCTCTACTAATAACAAAAGCTGCTTGGGAACTTTTTAGCAAAATATTGTTCCTCTGGAAAATGTCAAGCTGTGGAAATCAGAACTTTTCACAGAAATTGATTCATTACAATTAAAGGTTTTTGGAATAAAGGGTAAAGAAGAATCAACAAGAAGAAAATTAATTACATTCAGGTTCCTCTGGTGGAGGTTTCCCCTAGAAAGGTCACTTGAGAAGTGAGGTTGGTCACCCTTTGGTATAGGTGTCACCCTTACTGAAGTTCCTGTTTAACCCTGAAAAGGTACTCTGATCACTTGGATATGGCCTCTTTGAGATCATGGGGATAGTTTGTTTCCCCTTCTATGTCTCCCATTCCACATTCCTGCAAAAGAAAATTCTTGTTTCTTTACTCTCCCATTTTGCATTTTAGCAGTTATTCAGCAAAAATTTATTTTTCCAATTAAATATAAAAACTAAAAAATACTAAATCTAAATTAAATTAAATATAAAAATTTAAATATAAAAATTTAATTGTTACTATCAAACTTAAAATAGCCAATGTCCACAAAAGAAAATCTCAGTATTGATCCTTCCACTGCCTTTGTTTTGAAACACTTAAAGGAACTATGTTATGTGTTTTCTTAACACAAATCTGGAAAAAGACTTAAGCAAGGGAAAACAAAAGAGTAAAACTACTTTATATATTTTTCTAATTCCTCTACGACAAACACGAGCATCCTCAACTTTAATCTAAATTGAAAGAGGTAAGAACACATAGCATACTATGCTGTTAAGTTCCCTTTGGAACCTTACCCTTTGAGTGAGAGATGGCTTTTATAATGCTTGTCAATATCCAATAGAAGAAACTAACCCATCCAGTGAACTTGACTAATAAAGCTTCATAGCTTTATTTTCTTACTGATTTCTCATGTATTTATAGACAGCATATATATTCCCACCTATACATATTTATAGTGAGCATGTATTTTTCTTTCCTTAAATAGTCTAAACAAACATTTTCTGTTACCTCTCAGAAAGCAAGCTCTTCATTCTTCTGATGAGTTCAACCACATCCCTCATCAGTACTCTGTAGCAGCAGGTCCTAATGAGGGAGAAACCTCTTACCTGATACATTCTTGCACCCTTTTTGCTCCCAGTCACCCTCCGGTATCTGCCTGTTCTGCACACTGGTATTACCCAGCTGACAGTGGAAACTCTTATTCATCCGGAAAAGATAAAACCTTACACTTGGCAGCACTGAATTCCATCCCCCTGCTTTTATTTTTTTTAGTACTTGAGGCCTTCCAGTCTTTTTTAAAGACAACTTGAATTTACTTGTATTAATAATATCTCCACATCTTATTAACATCTCCCAGCTCTGCATCATCAAGTAATTTTGCTGATATGCTGCTGCTCTTCATGCCAAGGGTTCTCAATGACAACATTAAAGAAAACTGGTTCAGCACCAATTGGTAAGAAATTGGAGAGAAATTCCACTAGTGAAATCCTTGGACCTTAACGCTTCTTCTTTCAAAGCTGTTTGCTGTTGCCTTCCTGCTAACTAGTTCCTTATTGCCTTTGACTAATCCCTCATCTCCTTCATGGGTACATGACATTTTGCAGACAGACATGAACTAAAAGTGCCCATCCTTCCAAACAAGAGACTCCAGGTGAACCCAGTCAAGAGCAAGCAGCATTTCCCATATTAAGCTTGTGCCTGCTTGTAAAATAACAATATACACATTCCCCACTGTAATTAATAATTTTCCATATGGCAAAACATTTAAGATTATGTGTCAGCTTATATAAAAAAAAGTTTTCTTGTCTAAATAACCAGTTATCATACCAAAGAATAATTCTTGCATGATCTTACTTGGGTGAAAACTGTACTTCAATCTACTGTTGATGGATCTATGCTTTAAAAACATTTTCCTTACAAATTTACTCTAAGGCATCACAATAAAAACTACCTGGCCTACAGTTGTCAGAATTGCATTTTTTCCCCTTCTAAATATAGATGCTGCTTCTGCTAATTCCTGTCATATTACACTGTACAAAGACTCATAGGATTTGTTAAAGAACTTTACTGTAATTCCTGCAATTTCAGGTACAAGCTCTTTCAGAATAGGGGATGGAAACTGCTCTTTATTGCAATCTGAGCACAATTATCTGTTGAACAGCTATAATGTACTCCATTTGCATATCATATATTCACATTTCTTAACCCTTTTTTTCATAGCTGGCATCATCATTGCTGAATGCTGAATAAAAAAAAAAGTAAAATCACACACTTTCAGACCTAATCCGGATTATCCGTGATCTCCATGTCATTCTCAGACCAGTGGCACATTTCCTCTTTCCTCATTCTTATTTCAGTCGTTACACTATTGTTTAATTTCCTTTCCAAGGGCAAATTTAACTTAACCTCAGGCAATTTTCATTTGTCTCTAGATCACCTGTTTTCTAAGACATAGCTTTCTTGCTTAATAAGTACCCTTCTTGTGGATGATTTATTCGTATTTTATTTGTATGGAGATTATAACTGATCCAGTAAGAACTGACACCTCTTTTCACTCAGTACATTTTCCCCTGGCTTGACTGAGATACCTGTCAATGCACAAGTTTTCCTTTACTGACAGTAGTTGCTACGACTATCTTGCTTTCTACTGATACAGCATATTCCCATTGATTAGAAAAAGGTTGGATGAGAAGTCCGAGGAGTCTCAAAGTTCATTTCTACAATTTATGGACCCAGACATTTAGAGTTGGTAGAGCTGTAATGGGAAATGGGGGAAAATGGCCATAAGATGTCTTTCTGCTGTTTTGGTCCCATGTTATCTGGAGTCTGAAATGGAATCCAGCCACAAAAAGTCAACTGAGAATTGCCCCCATTTCTCGTGGGGCAGGAGAATGCTTCTGCTCATATTAGCAGGCTAGCTGGACAGTAAGAGGTCAGGTTTCTTCTCAGGGCAGCAGGAGACACAGAGGGCAAGCAAAGGTTTCTTTCGTCCTGAATTAGAATGAACAAGAAAAAAAAATCTGGAAAAATGTTTTAAACAACTGAAGAAATATTTTTGTTTTATGCTATTTTTAACACTTCTACATTTTGCACATAACCAATAAGAGAAATACAATACTGCATGATAGAGCAGGTCATGTTGTGACACATTATGACATCCAACTTCTAACCATTCTGTTATTTTTACATTAGCAGCTGCTACTTAGTGCAGATTACAACAGCTCATCTTATTTTCTATATCAAAGTGTCAACATATCAAACTGTTCCACCAACAAGAGAAGTAGGTGACACTTTCATCTAGAAAAGAATATAAGCACTTGTCTCATTAATTAGGGGATCAGAGGTTTTTCAGGGTCAAGAAAAAGACTCCAGCTAACACAAGAGGACTGAAAATGCCTAGCACTCTAATAACACACTAAGTGATCTCCTCTTAAAAAAAAAAAAAAATCACAGTGCTAACGTGTCAAACCATTTCATTACAATACAAACAGGATAGACATTGACCTAGAAAATTAGATAAAATGTTTCAACTTACATTTAGTACCAGCCATCCTTTGATGATTTTAAAAATGAAAACTTAAAATTAGAACTTACTGTAATAGACGTTATAAAAATATTGACACATCACAAAATGCATAATTAACAATAATAAGTCCAAACTTAAAATGTAAAAATTAAATGTTGAATTTTTGAAGTTTGAAATGTAGGTTTCAATATTCACCAAACAAAAATTCTGGGACATAAACTTGGAGTTGGAAAAGTTTGGAATGCTAACTGAAATTACTAGAAATGCATGAAAAGTTGTTTCTCTACACACAGTTTTTTAATGGAAATAGTTTTTACTAAATCTACCTTAACTTTGAGTAAATCAAGCAACTCTGTTACTGATTCCTGATGGATCTGCACTGCTGTGGAGGATCAGTACAGCTAGAAAAAAAATACACTGGAGAATCAACTGAGGGGTTGTTTGCGTGTGTGAATTTCAGGGTAACAGTGGCAGTGGTGGGAACTCCAACAGCCTTTAAGTTTCAGCCCTCCCCAACATACCACCATAACCACACCCGGGTTGACATTCCCTCTGGGCACAAAGGAAAGGGATCTCAACAGCAAACATGACCTTTATGAGTTTGCATCAGGATGAAACAATTAACCATAATAAGATTTTGCTCTACAATCTAATACTATTGTTGGTCAGAATAAATATCAGTTAATGAAACTTTTTTTTTTTTTAATAAAAAGTATTGTTTCACTGGAACAATAAGGCATTGTGAAGATACACTGGTTTAGATGGAAATATTTGTGAGGAATGTCAGACAGGATTTCTGACAGAAGAACTCCTCCCCAGTCATGTGATTAGGTTCTGAATGCAGAAACCTAATGATGAGTCCCTGCCTCTTGCATTAACTCACTCTGGACATCTGGCAGACTCCCACCAGTGAGAATACTTCCCTGCTCTAAAGTCATGTGAATTACCCATGTTTCTGGTGACTTCCATTATGTTTTCTCTCCACCACTGGCAAAAATGTTGTTTTTTTGTTTTTTTGTTTTTTTAAATTAAATTGCTAAGTATGAGAAAACCAGATACAGACATAAGATGCATCACAGGAAAGGAGACTAACTCTACAGTTAGTCTCTCAGTCACCAAAATGTTCGAGGGCACAAAACTTGGATCAAGGAGCTGAAATTGGGGTTTTCACATACATGATGTGAGTGCATTAACACTGGCATTTTAACATGTACAGGTACATAGTTTTCAGTTACTTTACAAAGAATGTCTTAATGTTTTCTCTTACTGGAATTAAAAATTGTAACCCTGTAATCTTCATACCAAAATGGAATTGTTATTTTCATGAAGTGTTGTGCTTCGCGTCTACCTAATGTCACCTTCCCCAACCCAGCCATTATGCTATCCCCAACTTCATATATTAAGGAGTTTTTCAGACGACTTGTAAAAGCTATCACGATCTGACATCCAGTCCCTTGTCTTCATCACAACAAACTCCCCAGTGGGAATACATTATCATACCACATGAACACTGCTTGCATGGTTGTTCATTTCTAATAGGCCCTGTTGTGACTGAGATGACAGCAACAGGCCACAAGAAATACTGTGCAATCAGAAAAAAAAACAAATCACCAAATACCTTTTTGATATTCTGACAAAGAAAATGAAAGGATACAATAGCATTTTTGCCCAGACTAGGTACATATCTGGCTAATTTTATTACTATAAGAGCAAACAATATCAACTAATAATTGAACCATTATGCCTAATATGTGAATGCCTCATTCCTGTACTACATGGTCACATCATACTGGGAAGCTCACTGTACCAGCTGTATTTAACAAACACTTCACTCTTTTTTGGGCATGTCATTAGATGTGCCCAAACGAGCACATATTACAGGCAAATTAGCGCAAAGAAGTTGTGGATGCCCCATCCCTGGAGATGTTCAAGGTCAGGCTGGATGAAGCTTTGAGCAACCTGGTCTGATGGCAGGGAGGTTGGAACTAGATGATCTTTAAACTCCCTTCCAACCTATGATTCATTCCATTCCCACATTATGCAAGAAAGTGTCTGTATGAAATTCTCATGATACTTTTCAGTGAGAATTAAGAATTTGCTTCTCTAATCTTAGATATGATGTTGAGACAAAGTTTCTTCATCATCTGCAGTAATATTTTGTAATATCCTATGCTTTTTCCAAGCAGTACATGGTATACTAAAATTGCAGGAAAAATTAGCTATTCAAAGAACAATTCAAGGCATGTGATGAGAGTGTGAGACTAATATATGGAACCATTTTATTGTAAAGAATGATTTAGAGAGTAAGGATAATTAACTTGGAATTCTGCCCCTGTTGATGCAAAACTGTAATTAACTTCCCAGGGTCAAGATTCCATTTATGGTTTCCATTTGTTTGCACACACAGCTCAAAACCCCAGAGATGCCATCATACATACCTACTATGTGCATATGGGTAACTACCTAATGATACTGCAAATCTTATTTCAGGTAAGATATAACTTTAGTGACAACAAAAGACCCCTGAACACTTTCAAGGATGACAGCTCCAAAATACACACTCATAGCTGGACTGGGCTTTGCACATAAATAATGCCATGTGCAGAGATGCTGACCTTTTGGTAGGAGGGATTTTATTAAGAACACAAGTCAGGGGTGCTTTAAAAGAACAAGTAGTTCGGTTTCCATATACAGATAGGTATATCTGTATACTTGTCTCACTACTAAACCATGATACAGTCTTTGAAAAGAAAATCAAAAAACAATCAAGAAGACTTTGTTTTAATAGAGAAATAAAAAGCCATTCACAGCAGTTATTTTTGCATGGTAGCCATGGCTTTACAATCTTTATGAAAATAACACATGTAAGTTCATTTCTTTACTTCTCATATTAAAGACTGTTTACAGCTGTGGATTTGTGAAAAAGAAAAAAATTTTCATGTTCTGTAATTCAGGTTTGGCCTTTGTGTCATTACACACTTTGTTTCTGATCTAAAAATCAGCTGGGAAAGTGCAATTTCAAATAAATAATGTAAAAACATCATCAGTACAGAGAAACTTGTCTTATTTGAACAGAAAATTAAGCACATTGTTTTGGGCATAGTGTAACCATGTCCCCCTTCACAGCTGCATAGGTAACTGGACTACAAAACAGATATATCCCTTCTAAGGCATATCAGGTTATCAAATATAAGCTTAAAAAAAAAGGATAAAAAAATGTCTCTGATTTACTTTAATAATAGCTATGTTTCCCTCAACTCTGAGTGACCTGACTTGCTTCACACCATGAAAATGATTGCACTATTCAAGAAAATTTACTGGCAATCTCCTTGAAGGAAACAACTGTGTAGGCTTGAGTGAGCTGAAGAAGCTTCCAGGTGGTATCTGAGTCCTACTGGCAGGTTACTCTGGAAAAGCTTCAAATGTCAGCACCCACGATAAACCCATTGTCCACAAAAATTACTTTGGCCACTTATGATTTCATGTCAGTATCTGTCACAAACAGCAAATCATCAGCACAGGATCCAAAAGGTAGTGTTGTAATGTTGTCTCAGAAGCTCTGTGGTAACAAAGACCCTATTCAATAAAAACAACTTTCCCCTCAGTCCCAAAAGTGTCCCATCCAGTTCGGGCCGGAACTGAACTGGCAGACAAACAGAAGAAAGTTCGTGTTACAGCCAGACATGTTTTATGTGTGCCAGATACTGTGTGTGCTCTCAGGGCTCTCTGTCTGGCACATTTTTGAGGGTCCGCTAACAGATCCCGAACTGACCACAGCACCTACCTTTCAATTGCTAAAAAGAACTGACCAGAAACCCTGCTCTGACTTTGAGATCTACTGGCATGACCTGCCTTGTGTTAAAAAAAAAGGCAAAATTTGTCTTCCATTCACCCCTAAAAGGAAGGGCTGCTAACACCAGACCATCAAAGGGTAATGGGCCCTAGTACATAGTACCATTCAAAAGCACTTTTTGGGAGAGTGGGTTAAAACCATGCCAGGAAGTTTTCTAAAAAAATGCATGTCACTGTGCAAGCCTATATCCCAAACCTATTTTACTTACTAGTACAGGTACAGGTAACTGTTCCTGTCAATTAAAGGCTTAATAAACTTGATCAAGATTGATAAATCTGACTTTCTCTTGCTCCCAGTAGGCTGGTCAGGGACTCTTAACTGTTCAATGAGTGTCACCCAGAGCTCCATTCCAAGGATGCAGGAGTAATTCCTTCTAAGGTAAATCTTTCTAACTTTCCTTCATCACTCAACCTCTACTGCAGACTCCTCCTTATAGCAAAGTCCTTGGCTTTGACCAGCCACTGAAGATGCCCTTTCATTGCTGTTTGGACTTGGTTGCCCTTGTCACCTCTGATTTCAGCATGACACCAGTCCAACTGAAACAGTCCAACTGAGGCACTCTGCAATCTTTCAAAGGCTCTTTCCATTAGAAAATATGGAGATTGAAGTCATTCATGCTTCATAAAAGGGGCAGAAAAAAAGCATTCAAGACAGTAACTTGAGGAAAAAAGGAGTTAATTCACGCTTCAAGGCTTAAAACAGATGTTAAGCGATAAAACTCCTCAAATTATAACCTTTCACAAAAAGAGATAGAATGACTGCTACCTCTTGACAGCTAGTACTACTGCAGAAGGCAGCAGTGCCTAATCCCACTATCAGAATTAAACTAAAAATCTTTCATAAAAACCATGAGTCTGTAGAAGATTATGAAAATTAACTGGTCAAATTATGTCAGTGGGACTGCTTCAGTTCATTACTTTTCCAGGATTTCAAAGAAAAGGCAGAGAAAAGATTGAGAGGTAATATTTATTACTTCACCTTGTGGTCTTCACTTCATGGACGATGAATGACTAGCAGATATACATACATATCTGATATTTTTGTACACAAAGAAACACAGAACCAAAGCGCCAAGTTCAAAAGCAATTGTTACATTTAAGATAAAACAACTATTGAATAAATCTATGTTATCAGGAAAATTAGGAATAAGAAAGAATTCACCAACTTTGAATCTGGCAAGCCTGTTAGTACTTCTCATTTGATACCGGAAATTCTCATCAGACAGTGTAGCAAGACAACTTAGCTTCTTTCTCCACCTGGATTTATGCTGTGCCTAGTACTTTTGGGAAAAAGATGGAGCTGCATGCCTGCTCCTGAGGCTAGCTGTAGGCTTCATGACCTGGAGCCACTTGTGCAACTGGAGTGACTATGAATTTCTAAGACACTGTGAAAAACCTATCATCATGTCTCCTGTGATGCAAGGATCCTGAGCGGATAATTTAAAACAGTTCTAATCTCAATTTTGCAATGCTAGATGTGTAAAAGGGATCATTCATAGTGACTCTGAAGAGCTGAATTTGAACAGAACAACTCCCTGTATCTTGCTTTATCCACAATCTTACTGCAATGTTTTCCACCCAAGTAGAACTCAGAGTAAGGATTTAAAATTAAAGCAAGAAAAGAAAATACAGGTGTTCATGAGGTGTACATACACTTAAGTCTTTATAGGAACAATCTGTCTGATAGAGGGCACCTTTCTATCGAACCAGTAGGGGATGGGTGCATCCATGGATTGTTATGGATGCTATGCTGTTGGATGAGATCTGTTGATGTAGGTGAGTTACCTTCACTCAGAAATCAAAGATATGTTCTGACACTGAAGCTTCTGGACCTTTCTGCTAAAGATCTGTTTACTAAATTTTTTTATGGGGTAATCATCTTACCCTCTGCTGCATATATTGTTCAATTCGATTCTATTAGAATCTTGCATTGGGCAAAAGCATTCTTTTCAGTTCCTACCTATGCTTTGGTGCTTAATTGCTTGAATTTCTGT
Organism: Pyrocephalus nanus; assembly: GCA_038380795.1. NCBI lineage: Eukaryota > Metazoa > Chordata > Aves > Passeriformes > Tyrannidae > Pyrocephalus > Pyrocephalus nanus. The sequence goes on along the minus strand of CM076265.1, from coordinate 39,088,281 downwards.
TGCAACTCACTCAGACTCAACTGAATTTCAACTGGAAAAAAAACGTAATTGCTGCATATCTGATAATTCTTGTCATCTCAAGAGGAAGGAAAGTGAATGAGAACAGTGATATGTTACCCATGGTGCTTTTCTTAAAAATCGTAACTAGTAAAATGAAATAACATAATCCAATGAAAAGATAAACATTTTTGTCAACTATCAAATGCCCCAGCAATTTTCCACAGTGTAAACGAATACAAAAGGTGTATTTCTTCTTATTTGTGCAAGACAAAAGAAACCATCTTGATCAATAAAGATTGTTGTATACAAAAAATCTTCCTGATAAACCCAGGCAGTAAACACTTCTCTATGCCCCTATCTTACAGTTAGAATTTTAGCCAATGCTTTTGTTATTATTTGTTTCAAGCATATCTTATACTTTTCATTGCACCTATTATACATTTCTCCATTTGAACACCTGTTGAACTAAACTTGTCTTGCCAGGATATTTTTAATTGTGCAATCTGTATTCTGTCAATGGCAAGCACTTGGACAGAATTTCTTATACTTTTCAACATACCCAGCAGACAATTAAGAACTCAGTGTACAGAAATATTTGCCAACTGAAATGTTAGTAAGACAAGTTTAATTAAGTGATCTTGACCAACTTTTACCAAAGAATCACAATTTTCATCATCAGTTTATCACTTCAAAATATCAGTTTAAATGCTATTTCTTAGAAATTTTTATTGACTCATTCATTCACAGAGTCTGTAATACATGCCTGACTTGCATAATACGTCAGCCAATAGTTCCATTAGTGCTTTAATACCTTCTTTTCATGTGTAACACAATGAATGCCAAATTTGTCTCCAGCTTTTAAGAAAATTTGGTTTTGCAGGGAAAATCCTGATCCATTGAAGCCAACAGAAGTTCACTGTTGACTTCAATGGGATTAACATTTCCCTGTACTGGTATACATGCATTCTCTCCATTTAGTGACGAGTATTCCAATTACATGCGTGCTATACCCAAGGATAAGTCTAATTAAGAGAAACATCTTTGCATTTGTGTTTGCTGACTGATACTATAAATGTAGATATTTAGACAAGCATTGTGAAGAACGCTCTCCAACTCTGTAATGATAAAATGGTAAGATCTTTGTGCAGTGCAAGGTGCCACCTGGCATTTACTTTTAAACTGACCAACATATGAGGGTTTCATCTGAGGGAATGAAAAAAAATGCCTGTGCAACAAATTTTGCAAAGCATCTGAGAAACAATAAGAAAATTCTTCAAATAACCATCAGTTTTAGAATAATGACACTTTTTTGGGGAAGGAGTGCAGGGCTGTTAAACATGCACAAACAGGGAAACCCATTACTTTCTTTCGGAGGCTGCTGGATTGGCAGCCCTATTGCGTAAGCATACTGCTGTGGATTGTAGCTGTTGTATGAAACTCCACAAAATGCTTTTGATCCATTTTATCTTGCAACTTAGCAAAGAAATGTTGCAATAAGAAACACCAACAAAGATCTGAAAAACTTAAGCTCTGGATTACCATATTGTGTTGTCCTGCCATTCAATGTGTCAGACAAAGGCAGTGGTGTTCAAAGTAGAAAAAGAAAAAAGAAACTGGTCACAGAAAGTGCAGAGAACAGAGTAAATAATATTCCTCCACATCCCTACTCTTTCATAGATTTGTTGTTAAAAGAGTTGCAGCAATTAGGCTTTTGTTAATTACCAGCTGTTGAAACAGATGTGTTGACTGTCCTTATTAGCCAACAGCTGGGACAGGAGAACAATTGATGCTCTCTAAAATCAACAGCCAGCTGCTTTGCAGTAATTATCTCCTATGGATAATACAGGTGATAAAGGCAGCAGTTATGAGTTTCAATAACCAAGGTACTGTTATTGATTATCACTGGAATTTATGTTTGATTTTAGAAAATGAGTAGAACACTAAGTTGCTACGTCTCTTTCCTATCTGCATAGTGTCAAGGTCATGCAATATGCAAATAATAGGGGAAACACAATGAGAAAAAAAAACAACCCACAACTTATATAATTTTTTTTTAATCCTCTTTACTTTCTATGTCTTGCTGATCCTTAAGAAATGCTTTCTCTTTCAGGTGACTATGATTAGTTGTCATTCATCATTCACTCAGTTTCCCATATGCCTCTTCTTGCATTCAATTTTACCATAAATATTTTGGAATGTGCAGATGGCCATTCTTACCTGTTGGGAAATTTTATTACACAATATATAATAAAGAAATTATTAAAGAGGGGGACCATACCTCTAGAGAATTAGATTCTAGTCTCAGGTGCGTAATGAATTCCTAAGGAAATTCACATTTTGGAATTAAGTTTCTCTACTGCTAAAATGGGGGAACTATGTTTATCTTGATCAATCACTTTATGATTGATGACTTTAACATACTTTTTAAATGCAAAGTAATGCTTGCATAATACAATACTGTAACATTTAAAAAACCCAACATGCTTTTCTAGTATTGATATACGTCAAAGGTTATAAAATGAATGGTTCTTTAAGAAGCACAGGCATGGGATTCACAAGCATAAGTCCTAGTATCTAAATGGCTATAATATCTAAATGGAATGTATGAACATAGGTAGTCAGATAGTTTGTAATTACTTTTGATCCTGCTTTGATTTACATTTTCTCATCTCCATACCCTATTAAATGCATTAAAAAAGCAAAGCAGAGATTTTAAAGCATTTCTATTAGCTGCTCAGTTCATCTCAAGCCAACAAAAGACATGTCTACAAGAATATACAATCATGTCTATTCACTAATTAGTCTGCACTTAAAGACACTGCCTTACTGAAAGCAAGGATTAAGGCTGGTTGAATACTTTCCCTTTCATAGACCTCCCTTATGTCTCTGTTGGGTCATCATAAGCAGCTTGTTCTCTGAGCTTTAAGTAAGGAAGCTTGACAATCAGTTCTGGGCTCATCAGTAGGCACTGGGGCAATTAACAGGAGCTATCAACATTCTAGGGGACATGTGAAGAAATCAACTAGCTAAAAAGTTTCAATAACAGGGCTGGGTAAAAATGTACACAGGAGATACGTTTTAGGAAAGATATACTGAAGGATCCAATATTTTCTGTTTTGAAATAAAGCAAAACAATGTACTTCTCTGTTTCCACTTCAGATTCAAAGGAAAAAAAATTTCATTATAGAAAGAAAATTGACATAGACCCTTGTACACACATCCTTCTATCTATTAACAGGAATCCACTACATACTATGAAAGAAACAGAGTACTTGAGCCCACTTGGCAGTTTTCTACTTTTGGAAGAATGCTAGAAACTATAAGAAAATGAAAGAAGGAATGGTTTTAAGCAACGGCTTTTCATTTGCTTTTCATTCTCTCCTTATTTCTCCAGCTGCTTCTCTCTACCCTTGCAATGCTTTCAGGCCATTACAGTGGGTTTACCCCTGGAAGGCAAAACTTGGCTCTTTGCCTTTTGTTTGGTTTGTCATCCATGAATGAGTCAGCAGGGGGGGGATTTGGGACAGGGGGAAAATGGTTTAGTTTTGGTCTCACTCTGCTTTGGCCTACCAATGCAAAGTTAACATTTAGACTGGGCCAGTGAGGAGCAATGGACAGTACAGGGCTATTCTGCCTTAGGGAGAACATTTGAAGAAAGGTTTCTATCCAATGTAGACAGATACTAACTAAATTCAGGATAAAATAGTGAAATTTTCAGAGCTGGTGTTCTACATGAATTTCCATGGCAAAAACTACCCCAAAGCAAGCAGGAACTTGGTCTTGAAGAAGAAAACAACAGTGAATGTTGTTTCACCTTGGCCAAGACATACTGGAGGAAAATTTCAAACTGCATGTATGCAGCAAGAACTTCTGCTGCCTAAATCCTGCAGTTAGCATGGCCAGTTCGGGCCTGTGAACTAGTCACAACTGTGAGTGTATCTCTGTAGCATAAACCACCAGCCCCTACTCTAAGAGCAGAAAAGCACCTGAGGGTGTGTACTGCATGGCCCCTGGCATGCTGACAGGGAGCTGAAAGCACCTGGACTTTGGTCCCGTGTCTTGCAACAGTCAGAGCCTGGTAACACATAGCTTTGACAAACTCACCACTTAAATGGAGTAACCCCTCCAAGCTGGAAAAACAGAACTAAGAAGATCTGAATTAACAAATGAATCAAACACATTCTGTCTGATGAGCTTCTTGTGAACCTCCTCTGCACCAGGGCCACAGCAAATCTGTTCCAGTGAACTTAATCCAGTATCTTTCAGTGTCTTGGTACCAACCTTGCTGATAAAACCTACCATACATAACCTGGAGCCAAAGCACAGTGAATTTCCCTTTGTAATTTTTTTCAAATAAAACATTTAGGGACAGCACAGGCCAGTTCCCCAAGAACGTAAAGTTGAAAACTGCTGCCCAAAACAAAAGTTTTCTAATATATCATAAAATCTTTGTAAATGTGACAATCAAGCCCTGGAGAAAATTCACCTGGCAACAGCTGCATTGAAACAAAGTTACTGCAGTAACAAGTAACGTCACAGTGTTAATAATTGACATGGAAAGAATGAAAAGGTGAGCAAGGGATAAAGAGGACAAAGGAAAGATTTCAGTATAAACTTCTGCTGGTAAGTAATCAATCAAAATTAAGATTGAAAGAGTTGGTACGAACGTTATATTGAAAACTGAAGTGAGTCTGATATCTTGGACTGCTGAATGGGACTTGTAAAACTCCATTTTCTGCAGCCTGATTTGCAAAATTTGACAAACAAATCCCCTGCTGATTTGAATCTACTTTCATTCAATTCCCCCCAGAAACTAAAGCAAACGCAGGAACATTGGCTTCTCACGTTTGCTGTATGCAAGAAAAGAGTAATACAATGCCTGGTTCTGCAGGTTAAGGCACGAATTAGAAATGCAATGGTAATGAATGGGTTTCCTGATTTACATAATCTAACAAAAGACCCCTCCCCTTGGAGGAAGGAACTGCCCTCCTCGAGACACTGTTTAGAAGAAACTGTTTTGGATGACTAAATTATCTTGGGTGAAACGGACTGCTATTGTAATATCCACCACTACTACTGCTAGAGGTCAAAGCAGCAGGAAAAACTGTTGAGACTACAAGTTAAATATTAAGAAATCAAGACTTTTTCCCTCAAATTCCACTTTTTTTTCTGTACTCCATAATGAAGTCCATAATGACCAAATTTGGATTTTTATATTAAAGCCTACAAACTATCACTGTTTCATTTATACTAATATTGCTTTGCTCTTTGGCCCAAAATCCTGGTAAAATGTTTTTTACATAAGATATACCCTAACTTTAACTGAAGTATCGAGTTAACAAAATAAATAACTCATTACTAAAATCATACAGGTCAAAAGAGCGGACTCACAAAATTAAGGAATTTGCAAGGTCAGAACCAAAAGATACTGTTTTTCAGCAAAGTCTGTGGACAGTCTCAGTTCATGATCTGTGAAGATACACTGAAGTCCCACCATTTCTCAAAGACAGAAATCGAGTTGTGCTGTGCATCTTGAAGGAAAAGGAAGTGCTAATTCATACCAGCTCTTAGGGACATAGCAGCAGTTGCTGAATGAAGATGCCATCAATAGGATATAGGGGGCTTTTTTGAAATATCAAATAAAATCTTCTGGCAAAGAGTTAGTAATAATTTATAAAATGTAAACAATTAATGATGAACTGCAACTGTCAAAATTATGTCATAGGAATATTTGCAGTTCACTGGACCTAAACATTCAGAATTCAAAGCTGTTTCCACTGACATCAGCTTAAGTTGTCACAGTAAGTTCCGAAGAGGCAAGAGGTTTCTTTCTACTTTAGTCACTAGTAAGTCGTTACTGTTGGCAAGAATTAATAAACTTCTTATTTCCTACAAAGATTAATTAATTTTTCAGGCTTCAAGAAAACGATACTTCTACAGTCAAAGAAGCACTATTTAATACTCAGACTGTCTGCTGAGGCCTCACAATGTGTCACAAATTTAAAATACAACGTATTATAATACTTAGCTTTATTTTTATTTTACTGCACTGTGCTATTCTGAAAAATTCTGAGAACTTTATGCAGCATCTAGGTGGTAAATAGCCTTCCACAAAAAGTCTATTTTTAACATCAACGAGACTGAAGACAACAAGTCCTTTTACACAAAAAAAAGTCATCTCTCTCTTAAATAAACTGCTAGGTCAGAGTCTGTAATCAACAATGGCTTTTCAACTCCAGGTAACTACTCCTATGACAGTTACTAGCTAACCTCTTTGTTTGTCCTACTGTCTTCAAAAATCTTTATTTTATAGATATATTATTTTTAAGGATTTTTTTCTAACCCTCCTTATATTGTATTTTGGAGAACTATGGTCAGGAATGTTTGGTTTCTAGTAGCTATAAATATCATCATTATAATTTCCGTAATGATAGCATTTAGGTTGAAATATTTGTTGCTACAAACACTGAAGCTAACTGCTGGTATCTACAATAAACACCACAGTAAAAATCCCACAGTAAGTAAATATTAATTGACAAATTCAAAGTATACTCAATAACAAAAGTATCTTGCTACTTCATTATTACTCTACTGAACCAAATTATTACTGTAAAAAAATGGAACTTTCCAAAAGTTTGTAAAAAATACAATAATTTACACTAATCATTCATAATCTTTCCTTTAGTATAATTTTGCAGTTATGCCACAGGAAGAAAGTAAGTGACACTCCAAAAGAACAAAGATTAAATCAAGAATATTGTTTAAAAAAATCTATGCTAACATGCATTTTAGGAATTTAATTTTATGAAGAACATTTTGTTAAGAAGATAAGTAATGGCTTAATACTTATCCTGACTAGAAATGGAAGTGCAATGCCAGGGAATCTGCCTCAAGTTAGCCTAATCTCCTAAACATGTATCTAAAAAAGTAGATAACATTAGCAACTGATTCAGGAAAAAAAGAAACATATCCCTTGATTTCCGGGAACACATCTTCACCTTCTTTCATTATAAAGAATAAAGGACAGAAATCATATAACCTCTCACTGTCAATGCCTTGCCAAGCTTCTAACACAAGCCCATTCCATACCCACACCTTGAGCAGTTCTTGGCTCGTTTGAAGTAGAATGAGCAGTTCTTGGCTCGTTTGATGTAGAATGAACTGTTCTTCACCAACTCAATTCAGCTTCATATCACTGCCATACATAGAACATACTTTTACAGAGATGATCTGGGACCCTGACCCAGATTCATTAGCTCAGTTCAAATGCAACGCTAATACACCTGAGGCTTGATTTAGGATTTATTTTGAAGTATTGTGAGTAGAGGAGACATATAGTATTATGTACAGCTAGATCTTAATACTGTATATAGATGAGTGTATAAGGCCACAAACACCTAGACACATCTATAAGTGTACCTTTCAACACAGACCTATGTATACAATTATACACACAAAAACTACACACAGTGAAATAGCACCAGTTATCTCCCCTACCTTCAGCAATCTCAAGTTTAAGGGAACCAGGCACTTTCAAAGAACATTTCACCTATTTTCTGCATTTATCTTCAGAGAAGACAAACGGCCTTTTAGTGATATATCCCTATCTTTATACTGACTACAAGTGGAGCCCTCAAAAGTGGCAGCTAAATCTGGGCAAGTGGACCTCTTCCTTGGCAGGACATTCATAAGGTCATGAATAAGTACAGAAATATTAGCAAATGCCAGATGTAAGGTTACCAGGGCACACACATCATGATGGTACTTTTAACTGCGTTATCATGTTTTTCCAGGTATCTTTCCAATTGTTGCATGGAGGGGACCTATACCTGGGCATGAATCATCCCTGCCCAGTGAAAGAGTTGTTGGTTGTCTACTGCTGTTTCTTTTGTTGCAGCCATTGGAACGGGACTGCAATACAACAGCAAATATGCTCCATATTTAATGTAGCTGAATGCTGCTCAGCTGCCATGGAATGTATCTGTCCTTTGACCAGGGCACTCAGCATGAATTAACTGAAAGTTTTCAGAGGGATTGATAGTATGTTACCCATTTTCTGACTGTGCAAGATAAATCCCTTGTGTCTAATCTGCCAAAGTACCCTGCACTCACAGCTGCAACTGGAGTCAATGGGAGACAGAACATAAATGCTATATAATGCCTCCACAGCAGACCTTAGATGAAATTACCTAAGGCTTCAACAACACTGAAAATAATTAAGAGGAAAATCAAAATGTAAGTGGCTTTCCATGGTTATCACTAGTGAGAAAGTTTATTTCCAGCATTTTCTGCCTGTCATCTGTGACTGAAAAAACAGGCTGATTTCAATCCGTGAAACAGCACATCAGTGAAAGAAGGGACTGTATGAACAGGACAGCCTACACCACACAAGTAGGAGGCTAATCTTCTCAGTTGGAAACTAGCTGGAGCAGCCAGGATATTAAATCAGCAACACAAGGGGAGATTATTTGGAAGGCAAATGAGGAACATGCTCAAATTCAGCACCTAACGAGCAAGTTGAACCAATGCGGCAAAGGATATAATGAAAAGAATCTCTTCAATTGTTTATGTGTTGATCCTAGGAATCTGGGTAAGCAGCAAGAAGAAACTCTCATTGAAGGGAATAAATTTTATGTAACCAACATTACTAGAACGTGGTGGATAACTGGCATCTTAAAATCTCTGATTAACAGGAAGGATCAGAGAGGCAGAATGAGAACAGGATGCCTTAACAACACCCCTCACCCCTCCATGCCATTATTCCTTTTAGAGTGATCAGTAACACAGGACCACAGCTCTTGAACACGTAGAGGTCAACATGCTAACTAAAATAACTTAAGAAAGACTTGCTGGTCAGCTAACTAGGGCACAGAACAAGTTTAGCATGTATTTATAATCTTTGGAAAGGAAAAAAAATTACGCTATAGGAGACCAGTCTAGGACACATATTCTGTGAGTCCTTTGCACAATTATAAACTAATATTACATACTTTCAATAGCCATATATTATTTATGAGCATGGGGTAAACAATCTCATTATAACACAAGAGATGTAAATTACTATACTGGAAATTGATAAATATTTGGAGGGGAATAAACCAATTGAATTCCACATGGGAAAAAAATGAACCAGAATCTTTAAGTGCATAGAAATACTTTAACAAGTATTCAAAGCACATCAAAACTGGGGAAAAAAAAAGCTTAGAAGAATATCACAGAAATCTATGGAGTCCTTTAAGGGTGGCTATAAAAAAGAATGATCTCACAACCAAGTGCATGTAGACCTTTTAAATGTAGAAAGTAAATAAAATAAGTGTATGATAAAATGTCACAGAAGTACAGCAGAAAAAAATAGCAAAAATAAATTCTTAAAAATAGAAGTTCTGAAATTATGCCCATTGATAAGAGTAGATAAAAGAATCAATGAAAAATGTATCACTGACAGGACTACAGATAGTAAGGATTTCTCACTGTGAGAAGAACAGTGAATGCATAAGCCCACTCCAAGTTTGGAGCACCTATATCACAAACTGTAATGCAAAAAAAGCCCAAACTGGAGTGTTCAGTATATAAGAAGTCTGTACTTGGAAAAAACAGGATGGTATAGTTAGAGTTTATGTGGAATTAATAAGCACTTTCAGTTTATTAGAAATCAAGGAGGAATAAGTTTTACATTTACAGATTCAGACAATTTTCACTTAAGGTGTTGCAGAGTTGCTAAAATATCAGGACATTCCCAGACTGGAAGAGCACATAATAATGTGTCAATATTAAAAAAATATTAGAAAAACCCACTAGTGATACTAAAACTGGGCCGTGTAAGTAAAAACACTGGATTCAATTAATATAGATTTTAATGAAGACTAATGTTTACCAGTCAACATGTTTTTAGTAAAATCAGTCTTCCACACAATCTGATCTCCTTCTTAGATGAGATTAGAAGGGGACGTTGTATAGTGATTATTTAGGTTTTTACTTGTCAGATGTAACATTGATTTAAAAAAATTACTATGCATCATCAAGAAAAAACTGAAGTGCGTTCTGAATGGGCTGAAAGTTAAAAACCCACAAATGTCTCCATGTTCCAAGAGGCAATTGTCACTGAGTAATACTAGAATACCAGCAAGGTTGAACAGGTATCAGTACTGGCATACTCTTTCTCAAAGTATCCTTCATTATTTGGAACCAGGTAGACCCAGATAGTAATGATCATGAACAACAAAGTAAGTAAATAATGATGACAAAACAATGTTCTGGGTCACTTTGTGGGTATTCAAATCAAGGGTATTTTAATAAAGACAAATGCAAAACTCAGTCTAAGAACAGTGAATACAGGCTACACTTAAAGAAAGACCAAATATATTCTAAAAACACTGACTGTGATAAAGAACTGAGAATTCAATACAAGATGACATTATAATGCAGTGGAAAAACTGGGAAATGCAACTTTTTTGGATGTATATGCAATAAAATAGTATCTCCATGAAGCAACTGAGGTAATTTTACTTTACGTATGACACTGAGAAACGAAGATATAAAAATGCATATGTATGTGTGCCCACATTTGAAAACAAAAGGATGTTAAAAAGCCAGAGAAGATGTGGAAAAGAGCCATACCGGTAAGGCAGGCACTAGAGAACAAGGTATGTAGTAAAAGAGCTTATTCTGTTCAAATTATAAAAACCCCTGAGGACATGTGATAATTTTGCAAAAGCACCAGGAATGGAATTGTTTTATGTTGCTACTGATTCTCACTGTCCCTCGATAAATGGACAGAAAATACAGGATGGGAAGGAATTTTTAATCTAGTTGAGCAAGGGCAACTTGAATCATCAGAACAAATGATCAATGGGAAATGGTGGTTTCTCCACCCCTCAGAATTTTTACATCAGACCTAGATACCTCTCTGGAAAGCAGGTTTAAAAGACCCATAAATTTCTGGGCTCAACACAGGGACAACTGGCGAAATCAAAGATCTATGATATTCAGAAGACCAACTACCTTGCATAAAAATATCTTCTGGACTTGGTCTTAAATGTTAGGAATTTATGAACAATAAATATTCTAAAACGTGAATACTGTATGTCTCGACTAAGCATGCAAAATTTGTGGCTACCTAATTTTTTCATGTCTTGGATTCCCCATGAAACATGAAGAAAACACTTCTGCAAGAATACATTAAATCATTGTTTATTAAACCTTCAGTTCCTATGACACTGAATACTAGAGAAAATCCCCATGATGGTTGCTCAAAATTCTGTTTTCAGGAAAAAGTTTGAACAGTATCCAGTAAACAAGGGATTGGCACACATAATGAACAAAGATAAAATAATATATTGATTGGCTGTTCTCTGGATACTGTGTGGAGCAGGAATGCTGTGAAATAAAGCACACATGATCCTGTAATGAAAAATGTTAACATATTGTTTCAGGGGAAAGGGAAGTAAATGAAGACACTTGCTTCAGAAATGCCAGAACTCAGGTTAACTCTTGATTAACTGGCTACTTCAGTGTAGCTTTCTGCTTGTCTAGCAAATAACACCGTACAATTGCACAAATACACAATACTCATAATTATTGTCTAAATAACCTGCCTTCCTGAAAGGAAGGAAAATGTTCTGATGAATAGCTTTGCTGAAAGCAAGGCCATTTGCTTGCCCTATCATGCACTCCTTAAATCCCCTGCAATTTGTCAGCTTTGAATGCAATACTTCTCCAGAGGCTACCAATGAGCTTTTCACATTTTGCTCATGTCATCCATTTTCCATTTGATTAGCAGAGACCTGAATTAATCTTTCTGCTTCACAGAACAGCTAAAACCAACATATGGGAAATACCAGTATCTTAGGTACAGCTCTTAGCATGGGACAAAGGTCTCTGGGGAATGTCCAGGCTCTTGGTGGCCGAATGAAGTGGCTGAGACAGATGAGGAAGAAACAAATATCCAGGATGAAAAAACGAAGACTAAGTCAGGAAAACAATGAAGGAAGACAAAAGAAAAAAATTTTGAGAATGGGGAATACAGGAAAGCTACATGATGTTGAATAGGTATGGTATAAGATGTGAGAAGAGAGAAGTAATAATTTGTATGGAAACATGAAGAGAAGAATGCAGACCTCAATGTACTTTTCAGAGGTTCGTAAAAAGATGGAAAGAGCAGAAGATAATATGAGAATAAAAATAAGGGTAAATATTTTTCCACATCCCGTTTTCTTTTGTGTGACAAAATTTATGTGATTTATTTTTATATTTGGCTTTTTTAAACATTTCTGTTTTGAAGTACTTGCTTAACAACATGTATCTAAAAAGTTTTAATATTAAAATATCAAATGGATTATTCTTCTAAAGACAAGCAAGTGAAATTATTCTAAGGTTTGAAAATAAGACTCACTTTTCTGACTTTGTTACAATTTTTTGAAAATATTTTTATAATATTTTTTTCTAAGTCAAGTCAGAAACGCCACTGAATAAATGTTTGACCACAAAAGTGAATTAGTTTAAAATTATGAAAGGTGGTTTGCCAGTATCTTGTCAGCATCAACTTAATTCAAGTCCCACCTCTTTTAATCCGCTCTACTTCCCCCCAAAACTGCCAGGGATGAGTTAGTGGTCATGACATTAGAAACTAATGAAAGGTGTAGACTTTGATTTGATAAGTTAAAGCCCTTCAAGGCTTAATGTCACCACTTTAAATGTAACATAAAAAGAGTAATGGAGAGAAATGATTGAAGCTCTTCACCATGGCTGTACTAGCCTTGATGGATTTAAAATTTGCAGTTCTGTACTGAATGCAGTATTTTGATATATAAAACAAAGAAAAAAAAAGTTTATATTGTCATTAAAATGTTTTTAAATCTATGGACAAAAGGATCTCTGTAAAAACAGTGTAAAAATCAAGTACTCTGTACCAGCCAGACTAATAAAGCTCTGTCTGATACTAAACTTTATTTCTTTATATCTCTCACTTTCTTCCAACAACCTTTCCTCATAATAACAACCTCATATTCCTTCCAATGTCCACAAAAAATTAATGGATTTCACCTACACCCTTTATATCTTTCTACTACAATACCCCCAGCTCACCCAACTTTTTTGGTCCATCATTTGAATAGTAGTGGTACCCTGTTGCAGAGCTGCCCCCTTCTAAATAGTAATGGCTATCAATAAAATTATCCTCAAATTCCCCTTTAATGGGATATTAGGAGTTTCACAAAAACTGGTAGCTGAGTAGAAGAGAGAAATCCCATTATGGATCCAACCATTATTCTTCTTACACATATGGCTGGAAGTAGCTAAAAATCAGAAGGTGAAAAGAAAGACTGCACAATCATATATCCCTTATTTTATTAGGGAAATGTGGCTAAAAAACCCTGCTTGCTAGATATTTCAAACAAAATCCTTTCTCTTTTTTTTCCATATTAAAAGTACATTAAAATTAAAGCACATGTCTCATGCAGTGTTCTCTTGAGAAATCATTTCTATCCAGAAGAGTGTGATCTAAAGACCACAGAGGGCTTCCAGTCACATTGGTACACAGAAAAAAACCAGAACAATGAAAGGTCATCAAGAAGATGAAGATAAGCCTTATATTTGCAAACCAGGACATTTTTAAATTTTTTTTTCCATGGACTGTACATACAATTGCTGCAAACAGAGGCATAAATGAGTATACATGAAGCTCTCCAACTCTTCTCATCCTTGTTGAGAGTCTCTGACTGAAAAGTGAAAAAGGCAGATGAATTTTTGAGTTTTTACAGTGAGTGGAAGACCCACAGATACTGTAAGTTAAGTATACATACCAGTAAAGACTGTGCAGGCAGCAATTTCCCTGAGACGTTCAGAAGTAGTAGCTGATATATCAGATAGTTAAGAAAACAACTTTCCCAAATCAAGCACTGAATGGAGAAAACCAACCCATTGCACGATGTTTACAAATAAGAACTCTTTGCAGATCTCAGATATTGACATATTTTAGAAACAAGCCAAATAAACTGTTTGGCTTCCTTCCAACTGCACCTTGACTAAGACCAGGTGAAAAAACACCATGTGGTCCATGTAGAAACAGATGCACTACTGTCTGACACTTGTACACTCCTCTGGGGATGCGATATACCCTGGAAATACAGTAAGATGTGCTGCTGAGGCTGATGAGACTATATCCTATATCTAAGATGCTTCCTTACCCCTGGATCAGAAAGATGTAAAGTGACTAAAAGCGAGATTGTACAAGCAATCTTGCCAGCACAAAGGCCTTGAGAAAATGGATGGGATTTCAGTTGTAGCAAGATATACAAGGCACTACTGAGTAGGATGAAAAAAACCCAAAGCTGCAGAGACTCTAACTTCTGTATTCGTCCCTTTTTGGCTGAGATAGAATATTTCTTTCAATATAGATGTGATTCCAGTACAGGAACAGGAAAAGTCCAAACACTGGTAAATTTAGGAGGGGATCCCAAAAACCTGCTTCACAGAATTGTTACAAATGGCCACAAGCCCTTTTTGAGCATCTATATGAAAGTATTCCCAGGTAAGATGCTAGGTATCATGTGTTGGATTTAGTACCATCTGTGGCTGGTCTGAGCAACTACACAACTGTACCCATTTATGTGCAAATCCCTCACGGGACAATTGGTCTACAGCTCACATATTTATGCCTTTTCTTAGACATTTGCCTGATTTTGTCTTACATCTGTAATGAATGTGGTATTTCACAGATACTTTAATGCTAAAATTAGATGGACAAAAGCATAAACTGAATAAATATATGTCATAGGGGCAGATGATTAGATTTTTAGAGGTGCTGAAGCAGCTCAAGACAGGTACTGAATGGCATTCCAAAATCTTTAAGTGGATTAGATACCTAAAAATCATTGAAAGTCTTGAGATGTAGGTATCCTAACCACTTAGACATATTTTGAACATTTGCTCCCTATTTACATCCTACTTATCAATATTGCACTGTTGCCTTCAGAAAAACAGTTATATAAAGAAAGCCTTTTCTTCCCCTTTCACATATTGATGCTATCTAGCTTTCTTTTAAAACACATCTATACACATCTACACCTGGCAATTTAATAAATGTGACAACTTTCTTATCTTTTAGAAGTATCATTTAATTACCTTTGGTACACCCTGGAATAAATTCTGTGAACTCTTTATATCTCTTGTGCTCCCCATTTCTTAGCCAAGGCACTGGCTTACGTCCTTTGCTGATATGAAAGAATACTACTCCTCTGTGAATTTCGGTGATACAAGTCTGCAGATTCTCAGGTGAGGATTTAGCTCACAAGCTCTTCTCCGTGTTCAAAGCAGATTCAGATAAATATCCTCCAGATTTTCTAGTAGAATCACTGAAAAAAGGGAGTGTTGAACCCCCCTATTTTTTGAGCACATTTCCTTGCAGTCAGTTGAGAGCATGCTGTGTGCTCTGCAGGAGGCAGCTTTGTCAGAGCATGCACTCGCACTGCTGTTCCTGCCCCTTGTGAAAGCCATGGGAAGGTGGCTGCTTGCTGTGTATTGCCAAGAAAGATCATTGTGCTACAATTTCTCAGTTTATTAGAGTCCTGATCTGAAAGGGATTTGGCATGTTCTCAGTTTGCTTTGCCGAGTCATCGTGTTAGGCCAACCCATATTAAAGGAATTGTGCTCCAGTTAGGCTATACATCTTGGTCAAGGGGTTTCATATTGTTGATCCCCATACACTGATTTTGAATCTGTTAAACTCACAAGTCTAAGAAGAAATCAGTCTAAGGGAGAAATCAACTGTACTTCTGTATCAGCACTGTATTTTTTTTGCCTTTTCCCACAGCTTTCAGAGAACAAAACCTGACCTATACTGAGTGATCCACAATGAAAAACGTAATTATGAAGCAAATGTATTTCTATAAACAGGAATGTCATAAATGTCACCTGAAGTAGAAGGTGGAAGAAATCCTAAATCAATTAAAAAATATGAGAAAGAGCAGCTGAGGTTTTCTTTAAAAAGCCAAAGAAGTTTTTAAAACATGAGCAAATTTTAAAGGTAATAATAAATAAAAAATAACATGGTTGTCATCAAATGAATATCTTAAATACTGGTGCACAAATTATTTTCAAATTTCTAAGCAAGCACTGAAATAACGTGATATCTCAGCTTGTCTTTATGTGATAAATAAACATTGCAGAAGTTTAATACATATCACACAGTAGGATTTTATAAAGCAAGACTCTACTCAGAAAAGAGTTGTAAGACAACCTTTTTTTTTCAGGGAGGGTGGCACAGGGAGGACTGTGCCTGAGGGATTTTTTTTGTTTTGTTTTGCTTTCATTTCCTTTTTTGTTCGATTATTTACTTTTAAACTGCAGTGCTGGTACACATATTTCCAAATATTGGAATGAAATATAATTTTGCAACAAAAATAATATCAAAAAATTTTGCTATTATTATTATTTACCACTAAAAACCCCCACAAACCAAAATTGAATTGGTTTTGTTCTTGCTAGAAAATAAAGTAGCAAAGATAACTATTTAGCTTAATAGATTAGGAAAAAAATACAGGCACTATCTGATAGACTATAAAAGCCTGGAAAAGTTCAAAATGTTTTCAGCTAGGCACAAAAATGCTGTTAATGATTAGCTGCATAACAAGAGATTTATCTCTGTCTTTTTTTCCTTTCTTTTTTTTTTTTGTGTATGTGTGCGTGTTGCAAAGGCAACAGAGCCACACTGCAGGTCTGTCTGTGCCATTCTTAGGCCACTTTCAGGCTGATTGAGAAAAGCTGGAAAGTAAACACAGGTGTTTTAAAACTGGAGCCGCTGTCATGGACAACCACAAACACCCTTAACTCTGATGTGGCAACGCCTCTTTCCCGCCCTCTCTTTTTTAAAGCATTGCCCAAAAAGAACATGTCAAATGTTTCACCTTTCACCACCTCAAAATAACTTGGAGCTTATGGCATTGTTTGGCAAGTCTCAAGCAAAGGGATCGTTTTTTCATTCCTTTTCAGATGTAGTCAACTCCAAATCAGTCACATAAAATAAAGAGCCATTCTATTTCTAATTATCTTATTTTCAGTGTCCACTGATTTACCTGCAAGCACCATGTTTTAAGTTCAACACTTTTTTCCTTCAAATGTAATTAGGCTCCTTGTTTTCATGATTCACTTTCAGCTAAAAAGACAGCAAGGGGATTTTGCAATAACGAAGCAAGAGATTTAATCCAGTGGATAAGAAGATAAATTAAAAAAATAACAATAACAAAAAAGCACAACAAATCCCCAACCAAATGAATAAACCTTGTTTTTTTTGTGCAAGAATGTGTAAAAAAATGAAAAAGGACTTGCTTGTAAATTAGCTGTTCCAGGAAAGAGCACATCCTGTTCAACTGCCATAAATACTTCCTAGCTAGAGAAAAAGTATGGAAAGCAAAGCAGAACAAATCCCCAGAAGTTATGTAGTCTGTTCACTTAAGCAGTTGGTGGGTGTGGGGGGGAAAAAAAATAATATATTAACAAAAATGAAACAGCTACTGACAATTACAATTTAGTTCTGAAAAACTGGTAAATTAAAGAGATGTAACACACTTGGACTGAAAGTAACAGCCCCAGAAACACTCCTCACCCCGAAATACAGAACTGGCTCATAATCTAAATATCAAAATCTAGATCCAGCAAAAAAAGTCCTGAAATGTTACACTGAAAGCAGCATGACCCTCAAACCTATACCAACAGCGAGTGTACTGCAAACATCCAACATTGCTGAAAAGGTAACATATGCCAAAATCAAGTCTTACTTATTGTAAAGGATGATTTTTCTTCTCAGTCTCAGCCTTCAGATTCCAGAATGATTTTCTTTTTGACGTAGATGCTTACACATCCCCGTTTCAAAAACCAGACACCAGACTTACTGTTTGTCCTGTGCTCCAACTTAAACAAACACAAACGACTTCATAAGACAGACAGCGCTCATGCATACATTTATTTATGTTAGGACACAAGTGGGATTTTTCTTTTTTCCATATTTTGTCCAGTGTGGTAAAGAGACAGTACTATTTATTAAAGGATCTGTCTGAACAGCCCTGAGCTGCCTCATCCCCTGTTATCTTCCCCAGGCATTCAACACAGTTCACAATTTCACAAAACAGGCCTCAAGAGATAATTTGCAAAATTGAACTTTATAGTAAAAATCAGTCATTGTTACTTCCTTTAAGCCATTTCACCTCATTTTTGACTAAAATGATGAAAGTACTACTTTGTGTACTTTCCAATTAAAAGTCTATGTATAGACATTTAAAATTTTACTGAAAATGGCCAAGAGAACACAACTGAAGGAAACGCAAAGCATCAAACTTCTGCCAGCTGCCAGCATCACTCACAGTGCTGTGCATTACCTAAGAAATATTTAAAACAAATCACACACACAAACACACTTATTAAACTACATTATTTCACCTCATTTGTTGCTATTTCTGGCCTCTGCATTAAGCACATGTGACTTGAAAATCATATACCATTGAGACTATTACACATAATAGACAAATTAAACCAAACAATATTGTGTATAAATTAGCTTGTTCATTGGTTTGCTTTAGAAATACTTTCCTGTTAAAACAGCAGGGATTAATGCTTTGCAAAGCAACAGAGTTTAATCTGATCCATTAAAAAAAAAGTGCTCTAGTTCACTAATGGAGAAAACTATTGAATATTCTGATAGCAACAATTCAGAGACAGATAAAAAGGGAGAGAAAAGCTTGTTGAAATAACCCTTTTTAAGAGCAAAAATTTCACCCCATACAAAGATGCAGCAATAATGGTGTTATTTACCTGAAGATCTGTGAGGTCTCAAAAGTATGTTTTAAGCTAACAAACTGAGTCAGGAGCACTTAATAAAAACCACTAGCTAGCATTAAATAGCAATGACAGATATATCCCTCAGCACTACAGTGACCTCCTGGCCAAAAGCTAATTTCTCATTCGTCCAGCCTTTTGTATTCAAAGTTACTCCTCAGCCACAAAAGGAGCTGATTTTTGAAGAAAGAAACTTGCATCCACATTTTGAGAAATGTCAATGTTTTCATCTGCACCTACTTCAAAAGAAGTTGTGGACACTTAGCTTATTATGTGATGCAGCTCTAGAGAGCAACTTTTTTTTTTAAAATGTGTTTTAAAGAACCAGCAGGAGAGAAACAGTAAAACTGTAAAAAATAATAATAAGTTTTAAGTATGAAAAATGAGTTTTACTTAATGAAACAAACTGGGAAGCTGATTTTGTCCTTTAAAAAATGGGGGAAAAAACTCCTATAGGAAACAGATGAAAAACTGATCCCTGATCATCTGATTTTACTCAGATGAATAATAGGTACTCACAGAAGTATCTTCCAGTGTTAGGCTTACTGGATTAGGCCCCAGTTTGTGAAAATGTTGTTTCTGGACTCAGACCTGCTATTCTATGTTTCAGGTTGGGATGAAGTTTTCAGAGTGAAGTCCTAAAGATAGGGGTCAGAAGGGAAACAACACAAGAGTGTGAAATATGCTTGTTGCTGCTACAAGATCAACTCTGCCTGGTAATTTTTCTCTAATTACCAAAGAAAGGAAATATGATGTCTGATGTCACTTTCTTCGAACATAAACATATCTCAGCAAGACTCCCAGTCTTTTTCTCCCAAAGAATAAATGAAAAAAAAAAAAAACAAAAATACAAGAAGCAGACATTCCTTTGCGAGGACAAAGTTAATAAAACATTTTATTTGGGAAGTAGACTTGATACAACTGGAGTTTGAAGGTGAATTTAGCTCTGTTCTAATATTTTAAATTTGACAACACTTGTCAAAAGATGTTAAAATTGTTTTGTGGTCTAACAAGTCACTCAGCAAGAATAATTTTTAAGCAGCTTTTCTTTTTGTTTCAGTTAAAATTAAAATCCATGCTGTGTAATCCTTGGAGTCAATCTGTAATTAAGGGGATTTGAAGAGAGACCACGCACTGCATTAATGATAAAATTTAATATCTGTTTTAATACTCTAACATAAGAAAAAAAACCCTAAGCAACATACAAAAAAGCACTCATCTCCCTATTTTGTGTGAATGTAGCATATATACACCATTACTATGTCTAGTAGCAATGCTGTATTTGATGTCAGCCTTTTGTTTACAGACCAAATGTTTCAGGATTTAGCATCTACAGAGCTTAAAACTGCATCTGCTTGAAAGTTGGCACCCAGATTTAATAGGCTAGATAAACAGATTTTATTTTATCTAGGTTGGAAAACTAGTGTTTTTGTTGTTACTGTACTACAGCAATTCCAAATGGAAGAAGCTATCAATAGTATTTCCAAGGTTTCAGTCACTCTCCTCCCAATCACTCAACCACTCTGTCCTCCAACATCTACAACAATTACAGCTCAACTGTAAGAAACAGGAGCAGATAACCAGCTAAAACCAAACAATTTTATGTGTTACTCTTAAATGGTTAAAATTCTAACATAATACCAAGAAAATGATGATGTTTGGTATGCTAAGTCTCTCCTCTACGTTTATGCAAAGGAAAAGTTTAAAATCTGCATCTCTTTAAAATAAAGCTAGTTGATACCAAGTAGTGTGTTCCAATAATTTACTCAATTAGAATAAGCAACCAATGAACAGTGGAACAAATAGAGTTCTATTTTTAAACTAGAAAACAGTGCTAAACAGTTTCATCTTTTCAGCAAACGGGATGAAGGATTACAGTCCCAAAGAACTCATTAAAAAGCATGGTTAAGGTAGAGGTGATCTTAATAAGATTTTGGGGGAAAAGGTTTTGAAGGGATATGTTTTTCATCGAGAAAGGATAATAGATTCTTTTTATGTTTACATTAAAGATTTTTTTTCTTGTTTAAATGCCTCCTGGTCAGAGCTTTTCTGAAAGAACTAGCAAAGTATCAATGTATTCTTATCATATCTTGTTGTATCATGCAAGATATTTCATGGAAACAAATTTTAAGATCTCTGAATATTTCTTAACAGTCTAAAGGTGTGTATAATAGCCTAAGGATTTACAGATTTGGGACCTGTTGTACATGTGCAACTCACAAGCTTTAAGATCAAAACAAGAAAGGCTCATTTTTTTCTCAAAATTTAGATGCTATAAAAATAACTTACCGACAGCAGGACTACTCTCCAGCAGTCACTGCCACATATGTGTATGGGCACAGAATCTTGCCTAATCTACAAGATCAGCCTCAGTGTTTGAAAACCTGGTCCAAATGATGCTTCAAATGCAAAAAAATTGTTTAAATGGTATTGATTTTTTAAAAACAAAACAATTTTTTCAAAATGTGTGGTCAAAGTATTTGTAAAGAATGAACTCTATGCTCTAGTCACACCATCACCACCATCTTGATAACCTCCAGCATAGCAGGTATTTCTTAAACAAACTAGCATTGAAATAATCATCTTGACTGTGACTCACAAGGAAATGGGGAATTTTAAAACTATATGGAATCTAAACACATCTAGTGAAACTGTGAAAGGTGACATCTATTCTTCAGTGGAGAATCAATTCTGAAGATGGAAAATCCAGTATCAATCAACACAGCTCAGAAAAAGAAGCCCCTGTAGGTTTCTTTACATATATTGAATCTAACTACAAAATGTCATTTTGGTCTTTGAGTTTAATTTTAAATTGCAAATTTGGCTGCTTAGCAGCTTAATACAGTCACCAATACACATTAGTATCATGTTCAAGGCATGTGATTTCCACTTATTTACTATTATACAATCACTTTTGTTCAGTTTCCTACCCAAAGTTTAAAGACAGCTTTTTTCTCATGTCACCTTTCTATTGCTTTTTCTTTGTAAGATATATTTACCTTACCACTAACAGAGGCTGAATTTTGGAAGTAACAACAGAGATGACTGAATTTTGGAGGCATAAAAAAATGAAGTTTAATTGCAACTGCCTTTTGCTGGAGAAATCAGACCTTCTTTGAGTGCTTTCAGGTAACAATTCCTTTTCTCTGCAAGTGTAATAAGCAATTTTGATTCAGCAACATGACAGAGCTATTCATGTAGTGTTTCTAAATATGAAGATAAACCTAATATATGGTGAGTTGAAACCCTAACACACTGATACACTTCTGCTGATGTGAAGCTTACTTTATACCTTTCAAGACTTCAAATAACAAAAAACATATATCAAATTGTATGTCCAATTCTAACTGTGCCTATGTTAATCAGTAAAAGTAATATTAATATATTTTCTGAAAAGGTGGTACATTAGAGTGCCTGCAGAGCATTTTTTAAAAAGCTGACTCCTAGAAAAAAGCCCAAGTCCAGCTGTCAGTCCATAATTTCATGAGAAAACAGGTGAGGAAGATTTTACTTCATAAAGCCCACTTTCATAGAAGAAAAAAAAAAGTTATAAATAAATCCTCATCTATTCTTTACTTCAACTCTTCAAGCATTCTCTTAATGACCTGCATATGGCTAAGGAAGAAATGCACACCCACTGCACTCAAGGAGTCCCTTTCTTCCCCTTGGCCACCTGAATGTGCTAACAGCAAAGTATTTTTTTTCATTACACCTCTGTATGGCAACAGATATGGAAGTGAAATCAAAATTTTGTTCTTATTTCTAGGGAAAAGGGATTTTCAAAAGTCTCTCAGTGATCTAGTAGCACAAGTGCCCTAACATCAAAAATGTGCCTCTGCACCAGATCAAATACATAGATGGGAATTAAACAAGATAGGCAAAATGACTCCTCTGATTAAATGATGGCTAAGCACCAAGCTGCAATTTTCAGATACGGGCTCTTTTGATTTCATCTCCTTTTAAAACCTAAAGTTGCTCACCTAGTAACAGGATAGCAGAGACTTCCAGATTGCAGCAAAAGGATAAAGATGAGAAAACATATAGCATCTTGAGGATGTTGAATCAAGGCCAGTCTGCAGCTTTGCAACCATACCAAGACCTAATGCTTCAGTGTCTTCTTACCACCTGCCCCCTTCTACTCTGAACCGAACTTCATATGATTACTTGCATACAAAATGCTAGGAAAGGGTCCTCCAATTCCAAACAGATATGTGGATAAACTTAAACATACAAAGGCCGAATATTCCTTTTTAGTAAATACCTAAAATTCTGAAACATTTATATTGATTCTTTATCCTATCTCTGGTTTCCTCTACCCAACATCTAAAGCAGATTCTATCAGTTCTGATAGGTGTTTAAGATAAAGAGGTCATGGATGAGTCAGAGCAAGACCTTTGCTATTTAATGACCCTGCAGCTTGTCTTTTGCACAGGAGCTTAGGTTACTACTTTTTATATGTAATATTGAAGGACAAATAACTTGCATGTCAGCGTGCGGGTTTTGTTTACAGTTGTGCCTCAAACAAAAAAGGATCATTTTCCTGTGCAATATAAAAAAAATGAAGAGTACTGGCAGTGAAGAGTATTTTTCAGTACGGCACTGAAAAAATTATTGAAAATTAAGATTTACCACACTTTCTTTCTGCATGCATGAATAACAGAACTCATACAGAGAAAGAAACAAGATTTGTGAAATAAAAAATAATACATAACAATGACACTCTCCCTCTTCATTCATTAAATCTGGTATCTTGTCTCCAGCATAATTTAATATATTTAATATCATTTAACACCTCCAAGAATGGAAAATACTTAATTTAGTTAAATATTTTGGTACTTTCTTTGTTTTATTATGCTACAATGTTACTAGATATTTTGAAAACTGTGCCAGTGGAGATCAGGGATGATGATAATAGAAACTGATGCTAAGGCTGCCTTTAAACGTTGCAGAAAACAGTTACTATTTCATATACAAAATGGCTTCAGATTTAGAATGTCTCAGTTAAGTTTGAAAATGTGTTTTATAGTATCTGAATGAAGCAAGTGAAGGAGGGAGTCCTAGTTTTCTTACAGGAATTCCAATACATTAGGCTTCATGACTGCTTCACAATTAGATTAATATATGGCCTTCATTCCTGATCCATGTAATCCTGAAATGAAGGTCCATACTAGTGGGAAAGTAAAAGAATGTTTTTATATCTATTTGAAGCACAGCAATATGATACCTCCTCAGAAGTTACAAAGGCTCACATGAGTACCACTATTGACATGTTGTTGGGCAGAAGGAAGGAAAACTGAACTCAGGACTAGGGTGACAAACTATACCATTGGAGATGGCAACAAAGCCTATAATTACATTTAGAGTTTTTGTTTTTATAAGCACAACTCACCTTTCCATATAATCAAAGAATCATCATAGAATCATTAAGGCTGGGAAAGATGTCTAAGATTAAGTCCAACAATTAACCCGGCACTGCAAAGTCCACCGGTAAACCATGACTCTAAGCACCACATCTGCACATTTTTTGTACACGTTTAAGCATCTTTCCTAACATGACTGTGGTTCCTACAGTATGTTTTGCTTACATATCAGATTCTGTGATTCTAAGTTACAAGATACTGATGAATTTCAGAGCATTTTAGAACACACAATTTTTTAAAAATTGTTTTAATACACGCCTGTCACCTCTATGAAAATAAGGATTGAAAGAACAGTAGCAGACAGCTAGCTTTCTGGTTGGTCACAGGATGCCTGCATAGTTTTTTTCATCTTCTACAACTTCAGAACATTTATTTATTTCAGAATATATATTTTTAGACTACATGTATCTAAGATCTGCCCCAGGTCCACAAACTGTTCCAATTTTGAGGTCCTTTAACAGAGTTTAAGAAAAAAAACCTAAAAATGCTGCAGAATATTGAAATGTAGCATCCTCGAAACTGTAAGGCCAAGTGGCAGCATCACTTAGAAATGAAGGAACTTCTTTAAAGCCACATAGACAGATATCAAATGTATTAATCATCCAAAATAGGATCTATTCTGTTAGAAGAAAAAATAGGTGTGTAAAAGTGCAAAGTATTTCTAAAATTCTAGGTTAATATGCACAATTACAGAATGGTTAAATGAAAAACAATGGTCTTGATGACAGGAAGTTCATGGTCACAGAAAGCTGTTACCATGAAAGAGATGATTCTTTGAATATCAAAAGTGAGGAAGTGCAAGCAGCCTAAATGGCGCTGAATACGATAGTTCAGATTTAGAATCGCCTGAAAACAAAATGTTACATTCCAAGAACCCGTTGCATTAATCAGAAATAATACTTCTACTAAGAAGAAGCAGTAACACTGATTGACCTCATGGGACGACAATTTCCACCTACAAAATGGAAATTAAAACATAAAAGAGTCGGCCAAAAGGTTTGAACGACCACATCATCCCTAATGACAGATGGGGTAGTATACAGTATATACAAACAGTTGATGTTTAAGATTGTCAAGGGTAATCTGGTGCCAAGAGAGATTTAAAGGCTGTCAAATAAAAAGCAACAGACCCCCATGGAATTTTTAGTGGAACAGATGAAAGTTAACATCAAACACTAAGTATGAATGAGTAATGAATTCCTTAATGCTTAAAACTGAATCAAAGTTCAATAAACATATCTGCTTTGGTTAAGAGATGTTCAGAATCTGCTAACAGGAGAGAAGCAAGACCTATACTCCTCAGGCAAGGTGAACAAACTCTTTGAGCCAAGAACGTTGCTTGTTCAGTCTATCAAGACACATGCAGTGCCATTCCTGCACAGCTGCTTACGACACTATGAAGCATACTAAAAAGATACAGTGCTCTGGACAAGCATAATTAATCATACAGATACAAGTCCTCTCAAGATCATTTTCAGGACAAATGTTGTTCACTCTTATCCATATATTAATTTGCTTTGAAACAACTCAGAAAGACTTCAGGTCACATAAGAAACACGACTGGTCTTCTTTCATTTGAACAGATCCAAGAAACCCTGAGTAGCTGCTGTGTAGAGAACACTACACAGAAAGCTGAAGTGCCAGACAACGCAGTCAGTGAAAGGACAGTGTTAAAGATAGAGGAAGGTGGCATGGCCAAGTGCAACCAAGAAAGCACAGGTGAGACTTTTCAATTTGAAAACAACCCAAGGCTTGAACACATTCAAAATTCTGGCCCATAGAGATGCTTCAGTGAATCAAGAGCAGCACAAATGTCCTTGGTGTTTATCCACACAGCCACTTAATGTCATCACAAGCTGATCACTGAAAATCATGCAAGTACTAATATTACCAAACATAATTTCTCTTCAATTCCCTGGTAGAAATAAATCAGATTTATCGAATTCTGGAAGCCTGTGTTTCTGAAGGCACTCCGGGAAGCTTCAGTCTCAGTGAAGGGTAAGTGTCTCATAACTTTTTCCCATGTTTTCCATCAGGGGAAAGCATTGTATTATTTGCTTATGGCACATTTAAGCAAATCATTCTAACTTTCAACTCCCATTACAAATGAAGATATTTTTGGTCAATGAATACAAATGTCTATCAGTGCTAAAATATTAATTACCAGATGGGAGGAAACCATCACTAAGAATGTCATGGAACAATTTTCTGTCAAAACCTACATAACTAAATAGAGTCTACCAGCCTGTATAACTACAAAAAACAATTAACAGAACTGGTCACTGATAGTGATAGTAGTAGATCAAATTTCTGAACTTCATTTTCTGACTCATGGTCAAATAAATCCACTAAATAAGTCACTTCCTGCCTATAGGGGATGCACATAAGCAAAATGTTACACTTCCAAACATATGACAGCAAATGAAGGAGAAATCCTTTCACGGATCCCTTGAGGATCTCCACCTGAACTGACCAGAGGACCAGGTTATGACATCTGTATCAAAAAAACAACTGGCTCCAAAGGAACATGTGGGTCCAGGGAAACTTTAAATGACTGCTTTAAAGTCCACTCAACTGGAGTTCATGTTTTTTCCACTGGGCTTGAGGAGGAACATTGTCCACTGTAGGGTTATACGAGTTATTTTCTCCTCTCCAGAAATACAGATAACTGTGTGGGCTGTTGGAGTCTGTAGCAATAGCTTTTGGAGACACTGTAAGTTAAAGAGAAAGGAATGTAGAAAATTATTATCCAAGCGGAACATGAACAGAATTATTTCTGCATTATTTCTGCAGTCTCATTTTAGTGTTTATTTATGGCACGATGCACCAGCTCACACTGATATCCTTTGAGACTTACGGTACTATTTAATAACACCAAGCCATAAAGTGACTAATCATGTTTCTAGTATGGATAAGAGCAAAACAGACTCGGGTCTAACCTCAGTGACATACTTTAAGACCTTGTGATTAAGCGTTTCTGGGTGCAGCACAAGCAAAGGCTCTGTTCAATGCAATTAAGATTGCTATTGTATCTACCCTGTCTGATAAAGCATCTAGGAAGCAGCAACCGAAGAAAAATGTTTGTGCCTTCTTATCCACATCCAGATTGTCAGCAGCATGCTCCAAGTTTAACTACGTTTTTTATTTTCACCTCCACTATGTAACTAAAAGCAATTCAAGCATACAAACTTCAACAAAGTTCCACTCTAAAAATTATTAGTGATCTCACGTGCTTTATAACAGGTTTTATTGACAGGGCAGCAAATTTTCCTCTCACATTGCCCAGGCATTTAAACAAAGGGACTTACTGCATTAGGATAGCTACTGAGAGAGTTTGGCTTTCAAAGTCCAATTAGTACATCTCTCTGGTCTTTAAATTAGATTAGTAGCTGCTTTAATATGCCACCTAATTAAAAATTACAAAATAGATCACACTTGTGAAAAAAAAAAAAGTCATCTCTATTTCATTCAAATCCAGTTAAACATTTTCCATACAATTTCACATGAAACTATTTGTTACACAAGACTTGATATTCTTCTCAGTAGAGGACATGCAAACTAGCAAAATCTTTATTTTTCTTTAGAAAAAATATATTACTTAAAACTCTGAATTTCAAAATTGCACACTACAATACTAGCAACAATAAAATGATAGACAACAATATTTGAATACCAACGAAAAAATAGCAATTCTTCAACTTTTCTATGTTTAATTGAATCAGCTATTTCTGTGTATTATGGGAATACATTTATCAGAATCAGTAGAGACCAAATGTTAATTATGAAGGCCAAGCACAAATGAATAATCTTACATATAGACCCTGACACATTGGAACTGCAAAGCACTCTGCAGATCTTATTTTATGAAAATGTACTAAGAGCGCAAATGTATAGGCCCTTAGGAAGCAATTATCCCTAAAAGATTTAGCTATAATTCAATGTGAAATATTATAAGAGATTTTTAAAAACGGTTTCACAAAGAAGAGGATTATTTTACTTTAACTATGGAAATAGGGGCCCACATGCTTCTCTGAATGACCTCTGTGCAGTTGTGGGCATTGCCTGGAGGGAAGATTTGAAATTGGCCTTTTCAGTCAATTAATACAATCCCCTATGACCAATACGAATATTATAAAAATTAGGAATGCCAGTTTGGCATTGTGGGGCTGACTGGGCCACACCACTGTAAGGAATGTTCTATGCAATAAATATATTAAATGTGAAAATTTTAAACCACATACAACTAATATGTATGCAGAGATTATTTATGAAGAGCTATCTTCTGCACACAAAGATGTGCAGATGTTATATGGCACAGTAAGATGAAATGGCACATTGTAATCTGCACAGCATGCCTTATGTGTCATGTGTTCTATCTGTGACATGATTCTCTGGTGTGACATGGGATCTAGGATTGTAAAAACAAAAGTATACAAAAGTGCTTACATCATTCTTGTTATTTCCAGATCCTGGATCTGGCCAGTTTACTGCCACTACACCTCCCTCACAGTCTCCCTGCTGCTTTGCCTCAGTCCTGACTATGGGCCGCTACTGCCTGAAAGAAGGGTGACAGTAGTCCTGTGAGCTAATATATCTGAAAACAAATCTGAAAGCTTGCACATGAGACCCTATCATCAGTGGAATGAAATAGATTTCCTGTGGATTGGTCTTACACTTTTTTTTACTTCCAAGCAACTCAATATCGTGAGAGAATGCAAAATCATAGAATATTCTGAGTTGGAAGGGACTCACAAGGATCATCGAGTCCAAGTCTTTCGGGAATGGCCCATAGAAGGGTTTGAACCCATGATGTTGGCATTAGTAGCATCAAGTTTTAACCAACTGAGCTAATCTCAGGGTCTTTAGATGATTTTAAAAAGTAAAAAAGAAACTATAGCCATTGGGTTTGTTGTTAAGAGTACTTCAGAATCCAACAGAGGTAATGATCTCATCTTTTATCACAAACTTATATGCTATCCTTAATCTAGATGATCCTGATTACTATATTTTTATCCAGTTAAGATTGCAAATATCCCTACATCACATTTGATGTTTACGCTTCTGTTACTCCCTGAAGAAAATCTAAAGCAGATCAAATTCCTCATCATCAGAATGCCATCTAATGCCAAACTGAATCAGACAATGTTAATTAAGTTTAAGAGAATAAGGAAAATCAAAGATTTTCTTTTGAAAAAACTTTCTTGACAGAAACTGTCCTGGACAGACTCAGAAGAAATACATGGACTCCTTCTGCTGAACAGGTTAATAATACATAGCACAGTTCCCAGTTTGCCAGTGGAGGTGGTTAAAAATAAATGTAGCTCCCTGGATTATGGAGAAAATAGAAGTAGTTGTGTTGATATTTACCCTGCATGCCAGAGACAAATAGCCTGTCCTAT
Source organism: Pyrocephalus nanus (assembly GCA_038380795.1). Taxonomy (NCBI): domain Eukaryota; kingdom Metazoa; phylum Chordata; class Aves; order Passeriformes; family Tyrannidae; genus Pyrocephalus; species Pyrocephalus nanus. The sequence continues at coordinate 39,058,637 of CM076265.1, read as the reverse complement.
TTCTCTGAAAACCATCAGAGGGTGTTCTGTAGTGGAGAGGGACAGGACGGGACGCTTAGGTCTGTACATGCACTCTACATGTAGCACTAAAATGGCCACTGAGTGCATACAGGAGGCAGGAGGTAACAGCTAAGAACAAGAGAGTTTCACAGGGGAGGTGTGTTTCAGGACCCTGCACTCTGTGACACTACCTGTCAGGGGGCTCTGGCTGGATATTTCTTCCTCTGAGAGCTCTGCTGCAGCCAGGCCCAGAGCACTGACAAACCCATTACTAAAGGAAGTCACTGAAACAACTTTCATCCCTACGAGATAGTCTATTTTCCAGGCTGTAGCTAGACTAAAAATGGGTGACAAGCTTTTCATTTACATGAATGCTTAGGTCAGGATGAGGGCTCATATACTGGATATCAATATTTCACTGGGGCATTTTAAAGTTTTCAAGGCCAAGAATAAAACTTGAACCATCAGCCTTTTAAAAAATACTCTAATGGACCTGTACTCACTGTAGGTAACAGTGATATGAACTGAGACAAACTCTACGGAGCTACAATATTAAAAAAGGTTCAACTTCACCAAAAATTGAAAAGCATTCCTTTTTTTATCTCCCCAGACTCTCATCTCTAAAAGACTACGACCAATTAACCTCTAACTTCGAAAAATAAAAAAATGCCTCTGACAGCCAGAAATGAAATTCTTTAAAGATTAGGTGCAAGAAGAGCAATATCGGGCTTAGAATGAAATCCTAGTAACACTCTGAACTATCAAGTCGTTTCTCGCTCTGAAAATATAATTATTCTGTAAGCATTATGTCAGGCAATATTAAATGTAAAAAGTGTAGTTTAAATAAAATATTTTTTTTCTAACAGAAAGACTCTATGTGTAATATTTTCAATGACACTCAAAAAACCCAAGTCAGCATGCAATTAATGAAAAACAATACTACATTCCATAAGTAACATGCATGGCAAGCACTTTCAGTGATACCAGATTCAAAACAATACTATTATTGCAGTCAGAAGCAGCCCTAAATGTTTATGACCTCTATTTTGAGTAATCTGCTTTTTGTATTACACACCTGATTTTGTAATATTCACCATAGATTCTGATGGCAATTCTAAACCCATGGCAATTCTAAACCCATGGAATATACAGCATTTGCTTGGCACTCAGCTTCTCTCCATTTATTCATTATACTCTCTTTTTTTTTTTTTTCTTTTTTTTTTTTTTTTTTTAACTGAGAAATGTCAAGCTAGACAAGAATTTACTTTTATTTCTATACTTTGCTTCAGTCAAATTGTTGCATGAATAATGATGTTTCCCAAATATAAAGAAAATAGGAAAAAGAGGCAGAGGAAAATCTGTCTATAAATGAGATATCTTTGGATCTTACTGTCTAAATCAAACAGTTCTAAAATGACAACACAGTATAAACAGAGTAACTTTGGTATTTATATTGTATCTCCACTACCCATAAAAGATATTTTAGAATATAGTGATTGAAGAGGTGTGCACAATGCTTGCACATCTTACCTGGCATAGTCTCTTATTCTGGCTAGCGGTGAGATTGCTGGGTATGTAGCTATCAATTCCACTGACATTACAATTTCCCTTTCTCAAAGCAGCAATAACCTGTCACTTCACACTGTCCTTTCTCTGACCCTCTCCCGCCTCTCTGCTCATTTTTATTCTTATTGACAAGACTTATTATTCCTCCTCCCAATTCCAACTCGCTACCCTTTTGCAAATAGTAGTATCAACTATGTGGTCACTAGTAGTATCGGTCAACAATGTTATTAATATAGCACACACTGCCGGGAGCAGATCAAACAGCCATGCTTTAAAATATTAGTTTTGCAAAGGTCCACGAGGCAAATAGTTGCAGTTTCTTCACCTTATAAAATACAATATTGCAAGGACAGATCTCAAGAATTTAGTGTTAATTAGCAGCCCAATAATTTGGATGATTTTATGTTTTTTTCTTGTTGCATTCATATGCAAAATAAAATAAAACCATAACAGAAAGGTGCTGTATCTGTGTTTAAAGAAGGGGTTGTTGGCAAACACCATAGCTCACTTCTGCCGAAATGTACACAACTGATATATGCAGCCCAGAAAGCTGGCACCAGGGGCTTACAACCTTAATTTGCCTGCAAGAAGAAATGGAGATTTACCTTCAGAGCACGTTCTTGATTGTTTTCAGCAGTCAGATGTCTCGTGTTGTTTGCTGAAGTCTGGTTCTGCTCTTTCAGATGATGAAGCTCCTGCTCCAGCCGTTTGCACTGCAACGAGGAAAGAATCCCATTAAGTAGAGGAGTGTGGGCATATTTTTTTCAACAAGCCAAAAGAATTAACGTAAATCATCCCATCATCATTTCTGCAGTAGTGAAAGCATCTGATAAAAGCAAGTTACAATCCCAGACAGCACTAGAGCTATGTTTTTTAATTGTGAATAATTAGTCAGTTTCTTCCTGGTCCAATTGTATGCCAAAAAAGTCAAGTATCAGATAAAGACATTTTGCAAAATGTTCTAAAAAGAATTAGAAATTTTGGGTTGAATTTCTGCTCCTAGTTATGCCAATATATGGCTAGATTTTGCCTTTAATATATTAAGTGGATATAAAGGAAATAATGCATGTTTTTAGAAGAGAAAGCAAATGAAGAGCCTCCTTTCAAATTCAGGATTCAGCCTTTTACTGGAATATATACATGGAACTTTTATACTTGTATTTTTTACACTACGGGGTTACTCTAATTCTCCAACACACAACACATATTGAAAGAAGTTTTAAGATTGTTTTCTTTAAATACTTAAATACAAAAAAAAAAAAAAGAGAAAAAATTAACACTTGCTACTGTGTGCATATACATAACACTTGCTACTCCGTGCACATATATTTATATACACTAACTGCTGTCTCCTGAGCATCTATTTTAAAGATGTGCAAGTTGTGAGCTAAATTACATTTCAGTTTTTTATGATAACCATAAAAGGTCTTGCCCAGTTATCTTGGTTTGAAAGAGTATTTAGATGTCACTGGACAGTTCATTGCCTTATGAAAAAATTGTTTTACAAAAAATAGCAAAACTAACCAGACAAAATACGAGGAAGACGTAGGGGAATAACTGTTAGAACTAGGGAAAAGCACAGTACCAGAAGGCTCATTTTGCAACAGTATATTACAAGCAAATAGTTTGGATATCACCACCAAAACCCAAAGCTAATAGACTTTTGGAACAAAAGACAATTAATTGATAAAAATATTTTGATGCATACTTTCTGAAAACCCTATTAAGAAAGGAATAAGAACTGGGACATAATGCCCAGGTAAGCACTGCTGTCTGAAATGAAAGACCTGGAAATATCAGTCTCTTGTGCTATCTTAGTGACTGTGGACAACACAGAACTGAAATTCCCACCCTGTATGTACAACTAATGTATATACAACCTGAGCAATTCAGTACATACGACTATGACGCATGACTCATGTAAACTCTAAAAAAAGAAAATCTATAAACAGAAAGCTGACAGACAGAAATTTTAAAGACATACCAACAGTTACCATTCTTAAACACAAAATAAGTCATTAACAATGTACTGCTCATCAGGCACCCAGCATAGTATATAAAACAGAGTGATCCATTCCTATATTTGAATTACCTTTAAATATTTGTAGGAGCCCAACAATACTATTAAAATTCAATTAACGTATCTGTTTTGTATTTAATTACTTCTGTTAGAAATCTAAGCTTATTTCTATTAGCACTACCTATTTTAAAAGCAGTAAATTTCTCTGGCCTAGTGCATTCTCTGTGTGTGTTGTAAACTTCCTTAATGTACGGTTTTGGGGTTTTTTTACAAGAAAAAGAGAAAAAGACATTTTCCCATAGATAGGGAAATACAGAAAAAATGTTAAGTTACATTTGATACATTAAGATACATTTGATTATAAATATTTTTACATACATGGGATATCCAATGTCTATGTTTATTTCACCCCCACACCCACAAGAAAACCAGAAATCACAGAACCCCAGCTGTAATTCTTTTTCCATATCCAGCATGAAAATTATGTGTTTACAGACATGAAGGTGCCACTAAAACTATTTAAGAATTAAACCCAGGTTATGATTCTTTTTCTCTAACATACATCTAAACACCATTAAAAAAATTAATATTCCACTTCAGGTATTATTATGACACTATATGTTACATCTTGCAGGATCAGCAGTCAACTCACTTTTTTGCTTTACCAACATTCCTCTTCAAAACAGTGTTTTGGAATCCCCAATTTGACTACAGCATGAGTTTCTTACATTAAATATTATTAAAAATACTAAAATCTCAATTTACCTTGACACCTGAATTTGTAATAATTTATATTCTCTTGATTCCAAAATATAGTTGAAAATATGCTTAGAGCCAAACCTAACTACAGCATACAAAAAAAGATCTTGGTATACAGTGCAGATTGTGCAACTAAGGGCAGAGATGCAATCTTAATTCTGCTCTTCACTTCACTCCTGTGAAGACAGGACAGTGAAATAAACAGCAGCAGTGGGACTCCAGTACCTTGCAGAACACAGAGCATGTACAGCAAAGATGCAATACAAGTAACATAAAATGGATGGGCCTCATTATCAAGTCAACCTTGACTTGATTACATTTACATCAAATTTGCTAACATTTTGTAACTCCTCTTCCATTTTACTTCCACTAAGAATGTTGATATCTGAAAAAAACTGGGCATATTCAACCCAGCATACTGCTTGAATCCATTTTAAAGGTATCATTGAAAGAAATGGTGATCTAATTTGACCATTGCACCTAAGTGTTTTAATATGTTCAAAACAATGCAATAAAAAGATGTTCTGATTTATTCTTGGCTGTCTAGGGAGTAAAATCTTCAATTATCCTGTTTGTGAAAGCATTGGAATAATACTCTTAAATAGTAATGTTGTGTATGTCTTAGTAAAATTTTATACTTTACAACTTTAATACCTGACCTACTTTTAAAACATTAAAATAGCATTCTAAAAGCAAGCACTGTTTTTCATAAGAGCAAATGAAATTTTAGAGTAATCTTGCTGTAAAGAAAAGTTTTAAAAACAGAATATAAAATAATGCAGCCCTTCTATTCATTTGAGCCAACATTTTTTGAATTCTGTGTCACTGGTTGTTAGCAAGGTCCAGTAAAAATAGATGTTCTTTAAAAGAACATGTGTTTTTATTGGTTCACTCCAGGGCTCTAAAATGCCAGCAGCTGCAAGTAAGAAACTGGATTTCCTTCTAAAAACATATATAAAAAAACTTCTTGGAGCACAGTGAAGAGAAGACATCATCCAACTCAGTACTGGCAAAAAGGAAATGTTGGATGTGTCCTTTTAAGAAAGCTGAAAGGTAAAGGAAGTGTTTAATTTAAAAGACTATAAATAAGAAAGTCTAAATTCTGTTATCCCAAACTTGTGAAAACTCACAGTTGGGAAAACTTTGAACAGAATCCTCTTAAAGTCAAAGGAAAAATATTTTGTGCAACACAGCTTATCTAAACACCTGATCTGAGGTTTAGGTTTAAGGTTCCCTTAAATGGAAGTTCCCATGAGTTCAATACTTTATGAAACACAGGCTGTTATTTGAGAAAACTGCTTCTCTACCTTAAATATGTCGAACACATCAAGGAATATGAGAGCCGTGTAGACACATATCAAAGAGAATACGCCTTGATCAGAACACCAAAGACTTTGCTGAGTAAAGGATACTAAAGTCTCAGAAATAGTAATATATAATTTCATAAAGGTTTCACACAAACAACTCAATAAGAATTAGCTTTATTGCATGGTCTACCATGTGCATTCAGAGTTCTGTAGCCAGAGAGGCAATACTGAAGACACAAAAGAAACCCCCAACAAACTCTGACAAAGGTTTCCTCTCTTCTTTCAAATCCTCATATTTTTTCTCTTCTCTATTTCCCTCAAAAAGTGTCCTACCTTAGCTAGTCTGACTCAGGTGATAATGTACTTGACAGACAGTGAACCTCATTCAGCCTACTCCAACAAGCATTCTTGAGCAACCATCACTGCCCAGCTGTATAATTGTCATTACAACATCATCCATGCCTTGCAACAGGTACTCAGTCTTCTCTTTAAATGTATTTCCACCATGCAACTCTTGTAAACACATTCAGTCTTTTGAAACAAATACCTATGTATCCAGCACAGGATACATCACAGGCAGCTAAGGCACAAAATGAAAAGCAAAGCAGGTAACGTATCAGAAGGATAAGAAGATACTCAGACAGGAAAAAAACAATTGTCACAAGTCTATTCTTCCCTCCCATCTTAAAAATTTAAAGTACTAGGCTACTGGCAAGTCTTTTTTTAATGAACATCAGGTAACATGATTCAGCAGAACAAGGTGAGAGGCACCAGTTCAAGCTGCAATGGTGCTGACCCCTTTCAGTGACTTTCCAGGTAGGAGTGTTGGAACGCCACAGGGAAAATCCAGACAAACTGCAAAAAGGAGTGCCTGCTAAAGGAAACACTGATGAAGAAGGCAAGAAGTGGAGCAGGAGAGTATCACTGAGTAAAGTCAACGAGGCTCGCCCAGAAAGAGACTGTTAAAAGATGGCCCCAGTTCCAGTTACACAAAAAGAGTAAAGATGGTTTACAATGAATCAAGTATTTCAGAAGATAGAAAAATCAATGCAGATAACCACTTATATAGTGTTTGGCCTTTACTAGAAAATGAGGTTGCATTAACATAACAAACATAACTTTAGCACTTGTATAAATAAATCATCTTTAACATGCTGCCAGCTTTTCAGCATTTTCTTCAACTTGTTCGTATAACACGTTAACATGGTGTTATGGGGCCTGCCACATCTACACAGATTTTTTGATCGTTATTTAACATGATTCTTCAGTGAGGTGTTCTGAAAGTAAAAGGTACAGACATTACACAAAGGTAAAGAAAAATCTCCAACCTATTGGAGAAATAATGTTAGTAGGGACAAAGACGGAACACAGCAAAGCATTAAGATCAAGCAGAACAACTCCCTACCCCCAACCATTTGGTCCCAGTGTAGTTTGTTTGTATGATGACAACATCTATCCCTAGAGGCCTCATGCAGAAGTGTGTTTAAGTCTGCACTACTTAGGTCCAACAGGCTGTTCATGTGCTTTCAAAGAGACATAAATGTTTTGCTACACCAGGATCCCTCGCTCTCATCTCATTGAACCTGATGGTAATGTCAGATGAATTTCTCGCTGCGTATTTCAGCACAGACTTGACCCAAGAAACTCTACTGTGACACTCCCTGGCTCAGGAAGCAACAGCTAAAGCTGAATATAACAGAAAACGATAACACTTCCTTACTACAAATGCAGTCCTGGTGGCTATTTAATCCTGTTACATCTATATTTGCTTTCAATATTACTTTACGGCATTTAATGTTTTCCATCGCCTTTCATTAAAAGGAATCCAAACTAACCTCTCCTGAACTTATGGCAATATGCTAGGGAAAAAAAGAGTCAACACATTATGCCATTTATATGCTAGGGGAAAAAAAAAAGGAATTGATTTGTCTCTGTTATTACAGGTATGAGGGTCAAAGTCTCATAAAACAATTGGAGTAAGATGAGGCAAAATTCTGCACAAAGTTCTTTCCTGAATTCTGAATTTTATTTGATTGTCTCATCCAATCAGTACACAAAAAAGATAGTGCTTCATGAGAATACATTTGTTTATTTAGAGTCCTTATCAAAACCTGCAATGCTTACAACCTTAAGAATCAGCACTGTCATAAACACACAAGACTCCACCGAGGAGCTTGCTGAAAAAAAGAACAGTACTTGGGTGGATGTACTGCAATATGTTTGCCCTGTTCTTGTACTATTCCTGAAGCCCAGGTATTGGCAGAGTGAACTCAGGGTGGTGAGGTAGGTCGATCTTTGGTCTGATCCAATAGTCTTGTGTGGCTTCTGTAGTTTCAAAATAAATCTTATACATAAGCACAGCCTCCCACAAATAGCTTAATTCTGTCATTATACGTAAGGTAACATGCTGTAATTCAAGTCACAAAAAATTAAAAGTGAGTGCTAAGTCACTTACTCTGAGTCGCCCAGTGCATAATGACTTTATTGCATATCAGTGCCTTCACTTTAATGTTCTGCAGACTTCTATGGATGAAGACCTTGCTGAACTGGGATCTCAGCTACTGAAGTAGTGTAAAATAAAAATAACTTAGTTCCTACTGAATAACTTGGGAAAATGTTTTATATACTCAAAATTATGGGAAAGGAGGAGTCTATCTGAGTGGCAAAACTGTTTTCCAACACACATTCATCTTTTATGCATTTTAAGCAAAATTCTTATCAGCAAAATAAATGACACACCATATCTTGTTGGAAAATGCATCAATACTACTAAAAGATGAGTTTATTGGATACTGTGATAAAGTGCATCTAGATTTTGAAATCAGTTAACACATATTCATTACAATAAAAAACTGAAGTATAAGTAATTATTCTAGACACAAAACATGACAAAGATGAAGAAACAAGGCTATTTTTTACCTATTATATGTTTAAGTCATCACCTGTGGAAATCTGAATACAGTAAAAAAACATGTGAAGCAAACAAAAACAATTCAATTGATTCTTCTCTTAGTTGATTATTTTGTTCACCTTTTTTTACTTTGTTTATAATGATCCGTATTTCAGACTAGCTCCCAGTTCAAAGATGTCAAACATAATGCAAGTGTTCTCACTTCGACAGCCCTCCTCTCCCACTCCCCTCAATAAATTTTTTTTTTTTTAACAGTCTGCCCCTTATCCCAAATTCATCACAATTTCTGGAGAGGCAAATGTCTTGCGCCACTTGGATGGTGTACACTCTTTCCTTTGCAGACAAAAATAATACCAAAGTCATCCAGACAAAACACAAACCAACCTTTGGTGTCACTGTGAATTATGTACTTTGAACTGCAGATGTTTGGAAGCACTTATATTTATATAAATAGAAGTTATCCTTTCTCTTCTAAAGTAATAATTTTAAAAGAAATAAAGAAATAAATGAGTTTCTACATAATAATCACTAGCAACATTTTTCCATTAAATCATAATTTTGAATTAAGGCTTTCTAAATTCTGAAAGAAATTACTTCTCTTCAAACTTTTGGCAAACCATCAACAAATGTGTTTAAATGATTATTTACACAATGCCCAGCAGCTTAAAACTACAGGGATTTCAAGAAAGAGAAGTGTTTTTGTAGCGCTTAGGCCTCAGAAACATATGCATCTTTAAAAATTTATATTCTATTAATAAGAGAAATGCTTAAATGTAAACACTTTTTTTTTCAGCAGTGCAATGATGTCCTGCTTCAAAAAGCTACAAAAAGAAATAAATCAAAATACAAACAAAATAGTTTTGTTATCTTTGTCACTATGAGCCAGTTGCAACCTGCAGCACTAAGGCAGATAATATGATGTACGCATGACTTATTGTCTGTCTATTCCTAAACACTTCAAGTGCAGCAAAACAAGCTTTCATTTATTTTCACTTGAAGAGTTAGAGGAACTGTAAGCGCACATTACGACATTTAGAAAATTTAGACAACAGTTTAGCTTTTTACATGGTTCGTGTTAATGATCATTACACGTGCAGCTATTCCACAGTGCCACCCAACTTCATTCTTTATATATTCTTACTTCCTTGCAGCGATGATGTTTCAAAGACCAACACAACCCTGATCTAATTCTCAGTGAGTTCAGCACACACAGACTTCCCTAATCAGTGACTCTCATTATAAAAAATGTGCAAGAAATAGAAAAAGGAAAATGTGAAGTTCTCGCGCTATATGTGATTCACAGGTCATTCAAGCAGGGTTCCTGTGTTGGCTGTGCGACTGGATGACTACAGCTCTGCTAGCAGGGGCTGCTGGCAGACTCCTGATCTTCAGGAGCAAACAAACACAAGAGCAGTTGAAGCCACATAAATGGGTCACCTTCACATTTTCCTGTATTCATTGCATATAAGTTAACAAACTTACCTCATCTCTGAGTTGTTTCTAATCAAAACATAAACCCAGTAACCTGGAGTCAAACATTTATTCATGAAGCTGTACTGGGTCTGAAATTAAGCAAAAATGCATTCAACTAACATAAGGGTGTTTTTTTCCTAATTGCCAGTCATATATAAATAAGCGACTTCTGTTTTACATGGAAGTCACATTGTTAATTTAATTTTTTAATTTCATGCCTATAAGCCTAATAAATAATGTATAAACTAAGCATGTAAGAAGATGAGTAGTACAAAAGTAGTATGCCTGCTCACACACGTGCTCCACTGCAGAGTTTTAGAAACACTAGACACCGCCACAGTACAATGAACTTAGAATTTGCTTATGAGTATGTGATATTCAAAAGCAAAGGAAATTACCACTACTCCCATATAATTCAGGAAATGGAAAATATTACTTAAAATTCTATCATAAGATGGAAAAAGTACTTGAGTCAAGATTGTCTTTTTAAAACAATGACAAAATGATTACAAAGCAAGTCTTTATTAGATAGAATCTAAGTCACTGAATAAAGGTCTGCAAATACAATAATACTTAGACTAGGACCAGTTCTAGTTTCAATGCCCAGTAGCAAGTCCAGCATACAGATACGAGAGATGATTTCTGTGTAGAAATATCCACATATAAAATAATTCAGAGAAACCAACCTCAACATCTTTAAAAACATTTAAAGAATAAAATTACACAACACCCAAGAGGTCTTGGAATAAATTTGCCAAGTAGAATATGTATTAATATACTACTTACACGAGAACCAGGACTTAAATACCCTGCTGATCACCTTAAATAATTTCTACCCTGATTAAGTACTAAGTCGTGTTGCAAGAAAGGTCCCAAAGAAGCAATTCAGAGCATCTGAATACTAAAATACTAGTCTGATCTTCTTTTAGTTATGGTCTTAAGATGTGTTTTCCAAATCAATGCAACTCCCACATACTTGCTCACTATTTTGCAAGGCAGCTTTGGTCAAAGACCACATATTCCTAATAAAAGGAAGGAACACAAATTCCAGATGCCATTAACTACATTTTTTAATAACTATTTTAGTTTTTACTTTATTTATCCTCCTTCATTGGTGAAAGGAGGGAACATAAATCCTCCTTCTCTGACTTCTTTAGCCTCTCCCACCTTCAAATGCAGCATCTTTCCTCCTGTATTTTGCATGGCAAACTAAATGAACATACACATACTCTAATTCTCAATTCTCATCTTGGCCTGTGTAAGGCTCACTCCACTGCACTGTCTCATTTTTTGTCTACATTTTCACTTCATCTTGTTCCCATACATATTCTCTTTATTATGTGATTCTTCTCAATAACTCTTCTTATACTCATATTTAATTTTTTTATAACTCTTGGTAAACATTGACTAATCACTTTTTCCAACACTTAAATCAGTTTAGTAAATAGGAATTTCTTGTTTTATGGGATGAGAAATTAGCATAGAAAATGTAAGAATCTTAATCAACGGACAAGATCATGTCAGAACTTGATTACTACACCCGAAACCCTTGCTCTACTGACTTGACCAAATGACATAGAGCTATTGCTTCCTGTGGCCACATGTTTTGCTGGTTCCTCAGAAGAGTAGTCAGCTCCATTACAATCAGATGGCCTACGGCCAAGAGACAGCTTGTCAAACACCTGACACAACACACCATGACAGAAAGTTGACAATTGCTTTTGTTTAAAGCCTTTCCCTCACCCCTACTGAATAATCCCCAGTAGGTTCTCAAATAATATATGTAATGGAATAGAGGTTGTGAAAGTGTGAAAGGTGTATGAAAAGGATAAATTTTAGAACCATTCATAGCCTAATCTTCCAAAAGAACTAGGAATTAGGAATTTGATTTGCAGATATAAGCAAGGTACTCAGCTGCTGACAGAGGTATGTTTTTAGAAAGTGTAACCTTGTTTAATTGAACATAACCAATATTAGTTGACAAGAAAACAAAATTTGGTAAGCAATCTGTCATTCTAATGAGCTGGTTTCCAAATAATCTTCAATGGATTTTTGTAAAATCCATATGCAAACAAGGCTATTGCCGAAACATTAAGTTGGCATTTACTGCACAAAAGGACAGGAATACTTCTGGTCCATCTTTAAATATCATCACATTTTCAAGAAAACAGTATCATAGATCACTGTATAGATGCCAGAGTTTTAAAGTCTATTTATTCATATATTGCAATTCTGGGATTGCAGGTGTTCCTTGTAGTATGCACTATCTGTTTGTTCCGATAAATTCTGTACTCTCAACTGAGCCATCAGTTGCTTAAGTTGCAGTTCTTCAATTTTCTCTTGTTATAATATGTTCACACAAAACTTCTTTAAAGCCACTTTAAATGATATTATCACAAACTAAAAAGCCAACTACATAAGTGAAAGGAAAAACCTCTGTTTTGTCAGAGACAAGAAATACTTTTTGAATAAATGATCTGAATCTGTGGTATTTGCTCTTTCTCCATGGATTTTCAGAAAACTCCGATACTAAACATAACCATCCAAAAGCAATATTAATGCTAATGTTTTAACTGTCTGAGAACAGCGGGGAAAATGGAGTAACTAATTATTAATCTTCAAATGTTACTGTGAAATCAGTTTTTGTTTCATCAATACAGAGATCTAAGTAGCAGCAAGTATATCAAATTGTATTTCAGACATGTTTTCCAATTTGTTTATATGCACTGAAAAGTAGAATAAAAATATCTTTTAAAAACCAAGAAATAAATCAGCTTTGTAAAAGCTTAAAATAAATCACGCATAGAAGACAAAGGCACCTCACAAAGAAAAGTTTAAGAAAGTAAAGTTCTACAAAACTAAAACAAACCCACACATTTAAAAATTATGTATCACTCAGAATACAGAAACATCTGTATGATTTTTGGTACATGAATAAGCGGTTCAATCTGAAGATTCTACCTATGTAACAAAATTTAGCTTTAGCTTCACTGAGGTGTTTTACAGAGATCAATGGGACAAGCTACCCAAATAGATGCACCCTTCTCAAGTGGACTGACCCTGCAGCTTTGAATTAACAGCCACCTAACTGCTTTCAGATATGTTACTGAAAAGCAGAAATGCTTAAACCTAAAATCAGCTGCCTTTGACATGTGCAATTACCAACACTGTTCTCTCCCCTCCTGGCAATTCCATCTCTCATGTACAGAGAATAGGACACCCTAAGGAGAAAAAAATTAAGAAAAACACAAAGATGGAAGAATGTTATGACAACTTGTGAAAGCAAAGTGATGGGCCTGCCTGCCAAAACAAACAAAATGGGTAAAATGCATGACTACTGCTGAGAAGAGTCTGGATACCATAGAAGACACTGTACATGACATAAAGAGAATATGTAAGGAGAGACACAGCTGCTGGCTATGTCTACAGCAGAAAGCAAGGTGATGTGACTATTTAGCACAAGGGATTAACAATGATTTTGCTTTTTCGTCTTGGAGACTGGCAGTGGATGCTCTCCTTTTCAAATTAAGATTGTGAAGACTTTTTTTTTCAGACTGAGATTCAGTTGAAATACTAACATTTTGATTGTGAATGGGACCCCAAGCAATGAAGGTGAAAAAATGCCTGCAGATTAAGGAAGAAAAATTTGTCTTAAAGCTACATAAAATGAAGGAGTTAAATTCACAGAGGGGCCTCATGTTCACTCCTGTCCTGAACATAACCCAGCAGAGCACTTTCAGGCAAAACAGAGTGAAAACTATTGTTTCCTAACATTGCTGGGATCTGTAATACAATCTCTAAGGTATGAAATTCCTCATCATGATTACAACATGACTTGGAAGGAAATCTTACCTATTGAACAAGTCATCTCATGAGACAACTCGGAGCAAAGTGTTCACAGAAATTCTCTTTACTCTGTTTTTGGGGGTTATCTAAACTTTGGTAATAATTCTGCCAACAGCAGAGAAAGTAACTGCTGCGCAACTTTGGTTAATATACTTAGATTTGCATGTTTATAGCTGCTAATTCATTAATTAGAGGTAATGTTGAAGTTCCCCTCCCCAAAACGTAGTTATCAATTCTATGCTATCAACAATATAAAATATACATTCATAAGCACTACTGTCGATTACCCTGCATCAGTATGTTACACCAATGAAAGACGGTGTAGTTAGCCACTGTATTCTGTATTTCTGATAATCCCAGAACCACAAAAAGTTTTCATACTTGTATGACTTAATACTGTTCTTCAGCCACAGTAATTTTTTTTTGTTATAGCTAGAAGTACTATATTTTTTAAAGAATCACAGCTTCTTAAGGGCCTTTAAGTACTTCTGCACATTTGAATTTTATAGTTTTAAAAAATATTTTCAATACAAAAGTAAACTATAAACCAGAATGATATTTTGTGCTTCATATTTAACAATAAATCAAAAACATAACTGAAAAGAATGACAACAAAGCATTAACAACGGAAAGCATTAAAAAGTTCCCTGTCAATAGCATCTTAGAATCACATGCAGACTACAACAGGAAAGCCTGTCCTTCAGTTGCAATAGAGGGTAATGGAAGCTAAATTTTTCTTGTTCTCAAGCAACTCAGCTTGAAAAATAATTAACAGTGAATAAACAGAACATGGAAAAGAGGCTAAATCCTAGATACTCACAATCTGAAGCAAGAAACAGTAAAGCCATACAACAAACAAAAGTAGGCATACTTGGTGAACCAGACATAGATAAGTTAATGCTACTGTGAAATCTCTATTTCATAAAGAGAATATTGATAGATTTTCTTGTTCCTTTTTTTTTTTTTTTTTTTTTTTTTAATCAGGACCATTACAGACTTTAGACCAGAATATGTAAAATAACCTCATGCAGCCTAAGGACTTGCAAAATTGATTAAGAGCTTCACAACCAAAAAAAAAAATCACAAGACCAAAGCCAGAGGGAAAATTGCTGTTGTGGTAATTGTTACCTGTTCATTGAAAACAATAAAAAATCTAGAAATAAATGGAACTAACAAAAAAATTCTTAAGGCCCACATTTCACTCGTAATCATCTACTATTCTGTTGAAAATGAATAATCAGCTTATCATCATCACCACAATTTTTCCGTCCTCTGTTACTGCCAGACCTAAACTTCCTTACTCATCTCCTCTCTTTACTGTTTCACACACATGCTGAATAGTAAAGATGACTGTGGAGGGTATTGCAATGCTGGAAGAGAGGTCAATATTTCATTTTAGAGACTCTGGAAAAAAATAAATTAAGCCAACAAAAAGTAGCTCTATTTACCCTTCTTAGCTTCACATCTCACCATATTCTTAGTCAATTCCTGATGTTGTGAAGTGGCATGATCAGCAATATAGTTTGGCTGCTATTCTTTGAAGATATCTCCACTGCACAATTAAATCCAAACTTCACATTCTGTGTGTCATTTTCTTTGTAATCTATGTTAGTAGTTGATACCTCTTTCTCCTTGAAGGAACCAAGTTCACTTATACCTCAGGGACAGGACCAAAATCTTCATCAGAAAAGTCTGAATATAAAGCAGTGTAATAATTTTCAGAGGAAAAAGTCTGAATACAAACATACTAGAATATTTTCTCCAAGAACATGGATAGCTTTTACTTCCCTATTTATTTTAATGTATCCCATTCCTCTTTTTGAAATCATGTCACTTTATCCTTAATTTCAGGAACACAATTTGCATGCTACCTCGCACTTAGGGTGCAATTTGTAATCTCTCTCACCTCTCTCTACTTACTGTGCTTTGTTCTGCCCCATGAAGTGCTATCTGAGAACATGAACTGGATTCCTTTTTCGCCTGGTGCACTTTGACACAAATGGATTTCAGTCCATAGGACTTGACTACAGCTAGTCCAATGTAAAAAAACAGACAAACAAAACCTAACCCAATCCAACAATAACAAAAAAGCAACAGCCCACCTTCACAAGGGGATAATGCCAGATGCTGAGAACTATTTCATACTCCAGATCCACTATTATTTCTTCAGACTACTTGCTAATACAGACATAATAAATGACAAAATTGCAAATATGAACATTCAAGAAGCGTCAAGTGGGGAAAAGCAAGTGAACACACAGGTCAGGCATATAAACATTAATTATAAGTATGAAACACAAAAATCTTGTTTGTCACCTATCAGAAGAATTTTTAAGCAAATTCATCTGTGTATTCAAAATAATGAAGCAATTTTGCATTAAGTTACCTCAGTAAGTTGCCTAAGGAAACCAGCTTTTCATACAAAGCACACAGTTGCATTTTATTTTTTTCAATTTTTAATAAAATCCAACATTTTATCCATCAGTAAGCAAACTGAAATCTGATTCAACACTGAGTACCTAAGTTTTAGCTGTGAAGTGTCAAGAATTGTAGAAAACTTATTCAAGGTACCTTTACAATAGATTTGATACCTGTAGACTTCACTGCTTGCACAGTGATCCAGTCTCCTCTTCAGAGGGAATGCTATTCTGCTTCTATCACATTAGAAATTTCCTCTATGGGTTGCTGCTACTGAAACAGGTGATCAATAACCACACAAAACATTTTCCTCTCTTTCATCCTAGAGTTTTGACATTAAATATTTAAATTAATTCTAGCAATTGGTTTGGAAGTTTAAGCTGTGTGAATCTAAAGCTTAGCACCATGATAGATGAGTCAAATGGCAATTAATGGAACAAGCTGACATGCAAATTTACTGTCATTTTCAAAGGGGTGAGGAGTGTCTAGGTAGTGAAGAGAAGACGAACGTTCAAATGAAAATTCATTAAAGTTTACAATTAAACACATCAAGCTTGATCATGCCCTCAAATACTATGCAGACATGTATTTTCTCAATTCTGCACAACACACTGTTTGCAGAGGAACAACAGGTGATTTAACAATGCAAACAATGATGTGTCTCGGGGCATCATTCAGTCAAAACCTTATGGCAGTAAAAAGAAGAAATGTAGTATCAATTAAAATTTTACTTCAAAAGCTCAAAAAGACAAACCATAATCCCTCTCTTCAAGGAAACACTACATTAACATTTACATATTTACTCATACTTAGCATTCATGGAATAAATATAAAAGTTCAGTATAAGAGTTCCTTAGGGTAATTTCTTCAGATCCTCCTCTACCTCTACTAATGACCTACCATCTGACCTGCAGAAAATATTAACTCAAAAACTACAAGACCTCATGAAACCAAAGCTCTGCTGCAGTCTAAGGAATAAGATGCAAAATACTTGCTTTATCTAGTGAAATTCTGACTCCAGTGAAACCAGAAAGAGTTTCATGTCCTGTTAATAGATACCTGCCTACAGAGAAATCACAACCTCTGCTACATCAATCTGAGAGACAAACTGACACTACAAACATGGATTTGTAGTGTCCCCAAACCTTTTCCCACCATCCTGTTTGAACATCTCACCACTTCTCAGATTTCTTAATGCTTAGAAAACTGAGAATTACACACCATGATCAAATTAAACAGAGCACTTTGGCAAACAATTAAATAGGTGTTACTCTTTTGGGGAACATTATACATAAATCAGAAAACCCAGTGTAAGACATCAATAGGATTCTGTTTGGCCAGTTTCCTCTCTGCTTCAGTCTCCAATGGACTAAAGTTCCTCCTTCAGAAGAAAAAATACTCATGATCTTCTAAATGTAGCCAAATGTTTTACTGAGTATTCTCCTGGAAAATGTTCATGCTACAGCTAGCAAAAATATATCTAGGGTAGAGAGTCAGAGCATACCTAATTGTCTGAGAAAGTAAAGAATTATTATAAATTTTCAAACTGGGTTTATTTTTAGAAAAAGCAAGCATCCAAGTAGTGAAGAACCTGCCCTTTTTGGAGATGCAAAAAATTCTTGATGCTCTTCAGCATCATTCCCAGTAGTTTTACTCCATGCGCCCCAAATACAGGAATGACTGGCTTGTTTTGGCACTTGTGAGATTCACTTGGTTTATTCTGAGAAGAAGCAAAGAAAACCTAAAAATTTTAATGGACTTAAATGGACTTAAAAATTTTCAGTATAACATGGACGTCCTAAAACATGGATTTAGTCAAGCTTTCAAAAAATTATCTTTCTTTAGGTACAGAGGAAATGAAACATGACTTTTAAAGCACTCTTCCAGTGCAACACAGTCAAACAGAAAACTAATATTGCTAATCACAACCACTTCTCATTTAACATGGCTATTTGTAATCTTCTTTCAGGATACCTTTTACTCAGTAGTACCTAAAACAAGAGAGGTCTGTGAGGTTTACCTTAGGCCACTGATGTGAATCCCAACAAAACTGACAACCATTTCATCAACTCCCATTTCTTTACTCCCTGCAGTCATAGTACAACTTTTAATGTTAAATCTCAAAGCATTATTCTTTTAAAATTTACTCTATATCTTATTCCATATCCCTATTGCTTTCTTTCAGGACCTGGACTAAGTTCACAGTGCAAAAAGGGCAACTTGCAGATAGATGTCCTCTCTCTTTTGCTGGCAAGTAATTTCTTCATGTCATTCATCTGCTGTTCAACTTGCTGTTGCCTCACCGATGGAAACCAGCCATTAGAAAGAATCAACATGGTTCTTGGATCCTCAAAGCACAATAAACATCCCCTTTACCTTTACTTTCCTCTTTAAATAAGCCCATGACCAAAATCATCCATACCCAACAGCAGCTGCCTGGTTCACAAACAACTGTGAATGCCCTACCTCTTCTTTTCCTGTTCCCAAATATCAGTGGCCTAGAGAAAAGCAGGGTAAGCATCTTGACAGAGCAGCTAGGAGGACATCATCAGATGTGCTTCTGCTAGCCAAGAACTTGATTAGTATCTTTAACCAGGCAGTGTCAAAGGGTAACAACACACAGAGTATAAACCCAAACTGTTGATATTCAAATTACTAAAAATAACACCCCAAACTGTTTGCGTTGCAAAGGCACCACCTCTATCCTAAGATAGGAGTCATGAGGCATTGCAACCTGTCACCTGAGTATTACTCGATTAAGGGCCCAATTCTTTCCCATTTACATATGCTTTTGTTGTTTTACACTTCATACAGCTCTTGGGTTTATTAACGCAAGAAGACTTGTTCACTCGTGTGCTGAGAATGCCTCTGAATCACAGATAACACAGAGCTCTAAATGTTACGTAGTGTAGAAGGAGGAAAACTGCTGTAGCAGAATATAAAAAAAAGTTAGCAAGAGGCTGGCTTGTTATAAGTGCAGACATATATTAGTTATTAGTCATTAGTCGAAACTGATAAAGATGGGCAGTCAAGCACAGTGCATCTCGTCATTGTTTTCAACGATGATAAAGTGTCGACTGCTGCCAAACAGTACCTCAAAATGGAGAAGGGTACTTAAACTTGCTTCAGATGAGCAGCTGGGTGCATGCCAATTTTTACATGAACAGTCATAAGCATGTTCCTGCACAACAGGATGTGATCAAACTATTCAGAGCTGTAAAACCAGGTTTGCTTACCAGTTATGGTATTGCTTCAAGATCAGAGACGACATACTTTGCTAGCCATGAAACCACTGCTTTTCCTTAAAAGCAAATTATACATCCTTAATATTTTAAACTCTGTATAGAACTGACAGAATTAAACGCCTCCACCTTTACAGAATTAGTTAGGCCTGAAAACATATCAAACGTACAATCTCCTAATCTTTTAATGAACTCTAAAAAAAAATCTTTTTCCTCAAGCTGTACCAATTAAAAGATCTCCTTTCTTCTTTAAACCAGAAGAAAAGGAATTGTAATGACTTACCCAAGTCTTCAGCTGCCAACCCTGTAATGATATCAACATTCCTGTCCATAAGGTGTGATGTGGCTAAAAGCGGGCTGAGACATTGTACTGTATTGCCTCCTGCTGGAAACCACTTCTTTAGAGTATTTAAGGAAGATTACATAATGTGAGTATGCCTTACTAAATGTCTGTCACTAATTGGATTATTCAAGCAAGAAAGATTTTATAAGAAAGGTAAAAGTATATTTCAATCAACTGATAAAGTGAGTTTTTTCCTTGACTGGGTTAAGACAAAACCGAACATTACAGACGAGGAAATGATGTTTGATTTCTCATAACAGTCAGTATACTTCTCCATTTTTCTTTCAGGGGATCAGTCATAAAACATACTCAAGATTCTCCGTATCACACAATATCTGTTCACTAACAAACATATCTTAGTGAATACAACCAAACAGTTGAGTTTGTTTTTTTAAGGGGGTTGGTACAGGAGAAGGTGGATGTCAATGTTTAGCCATGCTTTAGTTATTTGTTTGTTATTCACTTGAAAATACATACTAAAAGTAGTATCAAATATTTGAGTTTATACCATTTGATTGTTTTCACACATACAAAAAGTAGTTTGCATATTTGCTCAGCAATGTAGTGAAAGATCTAAGATTACATACACATGCACAGCTCAATACAGTGATAGAAGTGCCTCTATCTGCTTCCTAGTAAGACATAACATTCACACTGGAAATCTAAAAAAAATATGCAGAGGTTCTTGGGTGTTACGACCCAAAAAAAGCCACATTTTCAAGACCTTTCCAAGACATGGACAGTGCTCTCCATTTTCTGAAGGTTAAAAAAATAATTCAAGAAAAATTCAAGTAGAAGGATCCCAACTAGCTAACTGTCAAGTATGCTGCAACAGCAGTCCAGTTAAATGCACCTTAATAATATACCTACCAGAAAAAGCATTTTAAAATATTTAAAATATTTAAAAGTATTCAAAAGACTACTTGGAAGTATTCTGCATTTATAAGACATGCAGTTTGTAGAATGTCCATTCTCTAGAAATGTAATCTATCCCTCACCTGAAATCAAAAAGTGTTTGAACTGCGAAAGCTTTTGTGTTATTGTTTCTCACTCAGAAAAATTAGAAAACCTGTAAGTAAAACACCAAAAGCTAGACCTTACTTATATTCACTGTGCTCAACAGTCAAACAGGCTATTGTGAAGAAGATCATAGAGAAAAGTAACAGATGTAGCTTCATTTAACACAGTCAGTCCAAACCCTTGTTACTGTACAACAGCAGTTCTCTGCCATATGGAACTGGTTATGGTAGTCACTCAAATGACATTGTTGTCTCTAGAACCACACAACAGCAAGCAGGAACAGAGCAATACAGTGTTCACACTTTGTGTCATGAAGCATTTAACTTCTATTGCCCAGTGACGCCTCAACTTTAAAAATAGGATAGTCACACCATGCTAATGATTTACTCTATTTCTGCTTTGTCTCAGCCTGCTCTCATCAATTCCCCCCCTCATATTTGATGCCAATTCCACCAAAAAGAAAAAGATTTTAACTTGCAGATGTTAGGAATGCCTGAGGCAACCCCAGATCTAACTTCCAATAATTTGCATTTGTTATACTAAGCATATATATCCCCTGAATTATATCTAGTCCCTTTGTGGTCTAATGTAGGAATCCCTCTCCTACTGTTCTTGCTGTTAGCACTGTAATAACTACTGCTATTGCAATGTTAACAAAAGACTACTAATAATTCAAGTATGGTACGAATTCCCAAGGAATCATCAAGTGAGCAACACAGGTTGAAATGATAGCTTCAATTCAAAGGACCTATTTTCTAGATTCAACAGTAACATATATTTGAAAACATATGATTAATAGAATTGTATTAATAATAATTTAAAACAATTGTGGTATAAATTGCAAATGGTATCACAGTATTACAGCTTAATACCAAATATTGAAATTTTCATTTGGTGAGGATTTATTATTCTATTAGCTTATTTTTTCAGCTGCAGCATCTACCTGTGCTGTTTGCTGATATGCCTAAAGATGGCTTTGAGAGTGGTGACGCTTGAGTCATTACCATCTACAATCATTACCTTTATTAATTGCCAAGCTGATTACTTGGAAAAGATTACTTCTTAAACAGGCAGCTTAAAATCAATTAAATTAAAACGCATATTAAATGCTCTACAGTGATATTCTTATGACACTGATAGAAGTTTTATGGTCCAAATATGCCTGAAAGTGCACTTCATCAAAGAAGCAAAAACTGACAAAATGAAAATAAAATATCAAAGGATCCTCCTCTTTTGTCAAAAGCTTTTCTCTTACAAGCTGCTCACTTTTCAAATGCCCTGTGCAAAGAAGAAAGGACATAAACTTTTGGCAGGACTATTGGATATTTCTCAGTAGCTATGCTACTCATTATTACTATAAAATCGAAAAAGGTAGACTGAAAAAGTAAAATACCACTATTAACATCCTTCACAATACATATGTGACAGATGCACAAAATATTTTAAGCATCAGGTAGATGGGGCTTTCAAGGATAAAGTAGGAAAGAATGAAAAAACAAAAACAAAAAAAGTGAAAATTACAGTCCATAGGAGACACTTTTATAAGAAGACTTCTCAATACAACACAAATTCATCAACATTATTGATTCCACTAAAGATCACAAACTCGACTTTAAATGTAGCAGAAATTAGTTAGATGTGAGGTAACTTTGGTAACTCACAATAAAAATCAAAATCTTCAGTCTTGGATGAGTCAGATGAAATTTCTTGCCTGGCATAAATACATAAGAAGGTTCATCCAGTCTAAAATCTTTTCACAGGAGATACATCCCCTACTTCAACTGTTCCTCCCTACAACCTGCTCCTATTGAGTTAAATATAGGTTAAAATTCAGGGGAAAAAATGGTGGGTAAAAAACTCTAAACCAACCTGAACCAAAAAAACAACACAAAAATTCTTTCACAAAATGGGAAAAGCAAGGAGACTGTCCTTACAGTGGAGAGAATAAAGACAGTTATTGTTCTGTCAAAATAGGAAATTGCAGGGAATGAGTGATCTGAGCAGAAAAATGAACCCAGCTTCTTTCAAGTCACGTATCAGATGGGTAAGACTTTAAGAGTCAAGGACCACATGCTGATTTTTATCTCCTGAATGTAAAGCAACAAAGGGAGGAATTGCTTGCATTGTTGCATGTGGTATTGTTACCTTCCTTTATTGTAAATTTTTGCCACTTACATCCTTCCGTACTAGTTAACTGTCATCCAATGCATTTTACCAATGTAACATACTGTAAAACTAAGCCTTTAATAGCTTTTTGGATTGGTCAAGTCAATGAAAACTATTTTGTTTTAAAAAGAAGACAGCTAGTAATGGAGTGCAAAAAGTACAAACCTAACTTTTCTCATGAACACATGGATGCCATTTTAATGGACACTCCCACCATGAAGAAAAATTTCCCCTTGGAGATTTTCAATAGAGACAGTTAAATGAAATAATTTTCTTCTCCAAAAATCAGGAAAAAAAAAGGAAAAAAGAAATTTGGTATTGATTATATACTTGTAGAGACTTACTTGAGACAAAGCAGCGTCCCGTTGTTCTATTACTGCATTCATTTCCTCAGCTATTATTTTCTTTTTACGTTCTTTGGTCCTGTGTATTCGGTTCAGAATTATAGCTCCATTCTTCAGTATATCTATCCCCGTGTCTGCATTGTTTATTCTGTTCAGTAATTCCTGTAATGTCTACCAACAGCATTATATGTTAGTCAGACATGAAGTTTTAATATATTTTATTTAATATAGGGTTTTAATTAATAGGCACATGTGAATTGTAAATTGACTGAGTGAAGTTATTGAATTTTCATATTGCAGCAAAGATGTACATTATTAGTGTGTCAATTCTTCTTTTTCCCACATCTTAGTTCTTGAAACCCACTCAATTGAACTTAAGCCTCTAAGATATAAGACTGACATCAAGAAATCTCCTCAGAGAATGGCTTACCATGTCATTTTCTTCAGGGTTAATATTTTCTAGCCTAGAAAAAAGGGACACAGAAAGCCTGATCAGTAGCATTTCCTTAGTGCAGCAAAATGAGTTCGCTTTTTAAATCTTTAGAACCTCAAGTAATTTCATTCTACTAGTCTTTAGAGTCAACCATGACACTGAACATATTAAAGTGCCACCTGCTCGACTCCATCTTTCAATAATGCTCCATATCTTCAGCACTGACTTCAGACTGTTAAGTTATTAATGTTTACTGCTATATATGACTACAAGGATCAATTGTTCATATGTGCTTAGATGAAGAAAGTTCCCCAGCGATAGAAATGACTGATGCTCTTATTTTATTTATTTCTGGGCTTACAACTTTTTACCTGGTGTATTTTTGTTGTTTTTACTGCACCCCAAATGTAACAGAACATGACTACTGTGTAGATTTTATTTTCATTTTTAAGTAATTCTTTTTGCACCTCTCTCTTCCAAAATGAGGAAAAAAACCCAGTTGAAGTTTCCTTAAAAATATTTTGATTTTATATTAATAGAAAGCTAAGCCAGTTCTCTGCAAGGCCCTTATTTAATTCTGAAACAAACGCGCCTGCACTTTCCTCCCTTTCTATTTCAACAGAACATATATTGACCTGTCAAATACAAAGATGATACAAGGAATTTAGTCATACAGCATTGAACACTGGCTGTGCAAAAGCAGTAAGTGATAGCACAAAAATCTAATAAATGGGTTAATACACATTTTATTTTACCTAAGGTTAGTTAAATGGACAGAGATTTCTTTTCTGGAAAAATAAGCATGTGAAAGTTACCTCACCACTGCATGGCTACTTACTTAATGGTGACTTAAAGTAAAATTAGGTCTGCCCCTATCCTATGATATTTTAAAAGACAGGTATATTAAACATTCTCTAAACAGCAACACTTTTTCAACAGTGCTGTGACAGGTGCTGCTTCGAAGCCATGATTTTAGCTAGCAAACACCATAGAACACTTGACAGCACACTATAACCTTTTCCTTTAAAGCATTAGTTTTACTGGATGCCAGTACATAAGGCATAGTAAATCAACCAGTAGAGAAATTAATTCTTTAAATAAAAAGGAAGTATTTCAGAATGCTTGCAACAGCTGGTAAATTTATATGGCCTTCACAAGCAGCAACTACTCCAACATAGTCAGCAACAGAACTAAATAAAATAAAGTAAAAGCTAACCTTTTCTGGGTTTGACTTGTATTCATAAAGTAACACAAATCATAAAATAAGAAACATAATACATTCCAAATTCTCAGAACTGGCTCCTTGTAGAGTTCCTGCTTTAGGTTTTTAAATTTCTCTAAGTGCTACTTCATGTGGGACTTAAAAATGGATCTCCAGCTAGTTTGTATTCACAATGAAAGGAACAGTATTTGTCAAAGCAAATTGGCAGGACTGACCTGGCTTCTCCAGAGGACTTCTACCCTGCTAAAAGTGCAGGTCAACAAAATCACCCAACCGACCAACAGGCTGGGTAAGCAAGACACATGAGGGAGAAAAGGGAGTGGGAGAAAGAACAGGAACTTCTGCCATATGCATACCTTCAGCATACTACTGCCACAAGGGATCTGTCTGTAGGTACACAAACTATTTCCTTAGGAGATAGTACTTTAAAAAAAGTAGCCTCCAGAGCTGTGTATTTGCCCTGCTACCTTTCCCTGTGCCGTGCACAGACAATGAGTAAAAACAGCGTAATTTTAAAGAGCAGTAACCAAGGATTCCTTCTCCCCCCATTTCTAAACACATTCTCCTAATGTAACCCCCAGGGGCAGCAGGGCTGAAAGAATTTTGATTGTTACAGTTAAATAATGACAACAGAATTGCTCCAGCTACTAATTTAAAGAAAGCATTAAAGCACTTGATAAAGGTTGGCAGGCTGTTCAATATTGCCCTCTTGTAAAGTTCTCTGATTGGAATAAGTCCAAAGCAGATGGAATAAGTGACCTGTGCTCCAAAACTTGATGAGTGTGGCACAAATAGCCAATGTTCTTTAAACAAAAACAAACTTCTATGTGCTCCATGTCTGAGACAGAAAACTTGACCTTTTGAACAACCACCACAGGGAAGGAAGAAAATATTAAGGGTGGTAGTTAGAAAAGAAAGTTGGTGTTCTCCACAGGGAAATCTCCTATGCCAATTCTGAGACTGGGAATACCATCAGGGTAGCAGACCTCCCTATAAAGCATCAGAAAAAACACCCAAGTGGATGACAGCCACAACAATTGCTATTCTGTAAATGATAGCAATAAAGTGTAGCATCTTGGCTCCAAGCTATCAGTCAAGGGAGTTACTGACACTCTCCTGGGAGCAAGTACTATTTTTACCATTATCAGTGTATCCAGTCCCTTCTTCAATGACATGCTTTTGAGGAAGGTACTACAAATGTTCTCTGAGAAAAGGAATTTCTTCTCTTTTCTCATCCTCTTGCTTACAACGAAGTTATTTTTCCAGTACATGAGGGAAGCAGACAGAAGGGACTGAAAGGAAAACAAGTGAAGGTGTTCTGAGGGATTCATATGTGTCAAGAATTCCCAGCCATTTTTCTATGGATTCCACTGCAGAAAAAGAAGCAATACACCAGAAACATAGGAGTCATTAACTAGGTTTGTTGGCCAGAATAATTAATTTTCTGCAGGACTTGAGTGCTTTAAGCTTAAAGAACTTGAGATTATGCTAGCACTTCAGACACAGTTTTAACTGATGTTTGGAGCCATACAAACTTCCTTTATTCTTGGAACATACAAGGTTAGAGGACTGACAGAAAGAACTATAGAGTCCAGTAAGGCTTACAATCATGACGCCTCTCATGGGAATTTAAAGCTCATCTGTAATTTCCTCAGAGACTGCTGTTTAAGGCAAGATTTCAGATGCACATACACATATAATGGGCTCTGTGAAGATATTTATCAAATTGTCCACTAATTCTTGTGAGTATGGAATCTCCTAATCCTGCTGCTGAGTCATACTTACTCTAACAAACAGTGAGGCTATGCCAAACTCTAGAAATTTATAAATTCTAGTAATGGTGCACAATCTATGTACAGATTATTGAAATTAGTTAAAATGACATTCTCTGGTCTTACCTATAAAAATACCCATAAGAAGATGATTGATCTTCTGCCTTAAAGAGGAGGGTTTTTAGTAGAATCAGTCATTTAAAATATAATTGCCTGACATGAAGTTAACTAACAACGACACCTATTCAGACTTCTACCACAAAAAAATTGTATTTCTCATGGCAGAAAAATAAGAAAATTTCTCAGCCACTCTAGACTTTATGGGACTACCCTTTGGCGGACTAACATAGGCAATAACCAAGACGATCACAACTCAGATGGAGAAGGATTACATGGAGAGGCAAACTTCAAAGCTGCCTATATCCCAAGGAGAGAAAAGAAACCATTCTTGATCTTTCTTTCCTGACTTGATAGTTTTGGTTAACGTGAGCTTGCCTATTTTTGTTGTGTTAACATGGTGTACATAAAACTCTATGAACTATTAATTGTACCATTATGGCCTTGCAAACTGCTTCTCACCAAAGATAAGAGGAAAAACCTATATATTTTTACTACATCACCCGCATCATTAGTGGATGGAAGGAAATGGCTGAGGGCTTAAAGGCTTGATTGATTTCCTATATGTTGCAACTTTTGACTGACATTTTGTTTCTCTGTGTCAAAAGATCCCTATAAAACATCACATACATCTTATTTATCCCTCAGTAAATCAATACCAAAGCTTCTGATTATATTTGTAATTTTTTTGATCAAAATTATTCACCTTGCTCTCAGTCTCCAGAGAAAAATATGGTCTTACAGGATGGCTAACAAATTAACCAATGACACAGTAAGACTAGCCCTAGTCTATGTCATCACAGAGAATTTTGTGCTAAGTTTTCCTATAACCACTGTCGAGCAGTTTATGACTGTTCCGGACTGACACAACAGCCTTTTTGCATAGGGCAGGAAATGTATACTTACTCTTTGAGAGACTCTTCTAAACGCTGGACTCGTAGAAATGCTTCATCTCTCTCTTCATTGGCTAACCTAAGCCTTGCCATGACAGCCTCATCACGTTCCCGTTGAGCAGAATAAACTTCTTCCACCAGAGCTGCAAAAGTATGTTCAAAATACAAGTTTGATACTGATTGCTAAAATCAATACTTTAAGGAATAAAATAAAGCTATGTGTTTTCAAATTCATCCCTGTAAAATCTAACAGGGCAAGAAAGTGATTTGCTGGGCATTCTGAATACTTGCTTAACGGAAAAGTAATTTTTGAAGTTCAGAATAACAT
This sequence comes from Pyrocephalus nanus, assembly GCA_038380795.1. Lineage (NCBI taxonomy): Eukaryota > Metazoa > Chordata > Aves > Passeriformes > Tyrannidae > Pyrocephalus > Pyrocephalus nanus. The sequence goes on along the minus strand of CM076265.1, from coordinate 39,030,457 downwards.
CAGACACTAATAGGTTTCTTCTGGGATATTAGTAGGTTTCTTCTAAGACATAGAGTAAAAAATAATGATCCATTAAAGCAACTACCATGAAATTGCTTACTATCAGCATGGCACACAGACATTAAATATTAAAAATTCTAGTATTTTCATAGTCTGTCTATGGTATCACAAGAGAGGCACAGCCGGCATCTGTCTTTCTCTGCCAAGCCTTTACTTTACTGTGTAATATACTGTTATATTATCTGTTATGGCATACATGGACCTTGGAGCATTAGCTACCAATAAACTAAGATTTACTGTCTATCCTTGGGAACAAACTAACCCCGTCAAGTCATTCCTCATCCTGAGCTTACATTTTCTCCCTGCCTTTCCCCTGCCAATATGTCTAACACCATCTCTGGCACACTGCCAGAATCCTTACCTCGCCCCTGCCTTTGCTAAAATCTTTATTCATACTTTCATCTTTTCCATCTGCAATTCTGCAAATCTCTCCTCACACTTATCATAAAACCTCGTGGTTGAAATGTCTAGGGACTTTCAGGATGCCGTAAGTAAGACCACTGTCACTTTAAGAGAGAGGACTACATCCTCTCTCATTGTCATAGGCACCTCCAAAAAACTCAACTGAAGTCCGTAGGTTCCAGAATTTTCTCCATACTATCCTTTTGTCAACCCAGGGTTTAGCCACAGTGTCCTAAGATCATACCATGGTTTCTTTCAAATTTTGGCATTTATTTCTCAAGAACTTTCTGTATTAAGCCATTGCTGCTGGGCTTCCTTACTCTCTTCAGAACTCCTCCTCTCCAAACCATTGCTCAAATCATTAAACTAACACCTCAAAGAAAGGCCTCCTTCCTCTTCACTTCAGCTTAGAGCTTTTATCCCTCCATTCTTACTTCAACTGCCATTTTTTTTCCCTTTATTTTTTATTTTACTCCTACATCACCTTTTTACATTATTGTAGAAAAAATTAATAGTGTGATATAACATTTTATTGCTCTTCACAGAATAAAACAATAGGATCACAGAAGCACATTTCATAGCATCTATATTGCTGGCACAAAGTACAGTTTATCAATACCAAAAAAACCCCAAAACTCCCCAGCCAACTGAAATACAAGAAGTGATAAATTTCTATAAATTCATAAGCAGCTCAGATAACCAGGGATGTAAGATGGGCAAGAAGATGAGCAGAAAAATAATCTAAATAATCTGGAGAGATGAATTAGGAAGCTGTTCAAGGTGGGGGGAAAAGTGTCTCTGAGGAGTAAGGAAGCATTTTTTGCAGGTCTAGCAAAAAGTTGCAGGCTAACAGAAGATTAGACAAAAGCAGACAGGAAAAGACTAAATGCTACTTCTGAAAATGGAGTCTGTTCCCTCACACCATCAGGCCAGTGCTGTAAGAAGTTGTGTCCCAACAACACTAACAAAAGGAATGGAAAAGCCAAGACATGAGTAAGGCAGCTGCAAACCTGCATGCACACAGGTTGGTATCCAGAACTAAGTTTGGAGCACTTGCAGAGAGTGAGTCTGATACCTGCAAATGTAGGCAGCTCAGCAAGAACAAAACCAAACTGTATGAGGTGGGCTGTGCGTCTCAGCTCACCAGACCTCCACTTTGGTTGCTGAGATCTGTGATGTCAGGGAAACTAGTGTCTCAGCATTGACTGCTCAAGTAAACTACAATACAACTGCTATGTCCTCACTGGATCTGGAATGCACAAGCAGTTTGATTATATATGGTAATTATTACCTACCAGTACCTTAATATCTTTGTTTACTATAGTTTTTCCAGCAAATTATGTCAGTTTACCTAGCAACATGACAGATACATCACAGAGAACACTTTCCATAAAGCTGCAAGTGGAAACACTATGTATGAAAACAATTGCTGGAATGAACAGAAAGCTGTCTAAAATAACTGAAGATTTGGCACTTATTACTATTCTGAGGTTAAATACTTTCCAGATTAGTTAACTTCTTTCTGGTTTCTTCCAGTGCATCTCTTCTTCTGCCAGACATCAAAACATCCTCACCTCAACAGGAAAAACGACAATTTGCTGACTCCTGCAACGATCTTGAACATACAAGTACACTTAGAGCATATCTAATTTCCTCTCTATGTAATTATAACCAGTGGTAATAATGACCATACAGGCTTTTAAAAATCAGATTATTGCTTATTTGTCCTTAAACCAAAGTAATGTATGTATAACACTATGAAAGCATTCAGAAAAAGACATTTTTTAAGTTACTTAAGCATCCCGCTTATCTGAAATCTTATCATCTCTGATAGCAGCCCAGAAGATAATTGCCTTGAACAGTGAACCCTTCCCCCACCCAAAGGTGTATTACAAAACACTGTCTTTTAACTATTAGCTATGGAAAAAGGACTTAAATTGAGCAATTCTTTCTTGTTTTCTTATCCTTCCACTAAATTAAAACATTGGAGTAAATATCCCAGTGATCAGATCCACCAACTAAATTAAAAAAAAAAAAATTATAGTCTCTTCATATCAATGAAAAGTGTTTGGCTTTTGCTTCTATTTCTTAAAATTAACATTGTAAGTCAATTGTTTAATATAAAACATATTAAAGAAAGTTTAGAAAATCATGTAAAATGCCTGCATGGTAAACTAAGTTAAAAAAATATATCACATAGCAATACTGACACTGGCCAAAAGAAATTAATTATTTATAAAATACCTAAAGTCCTTATCTAACTCACTTTAATGTTCTACAGAAAGCTAACTCACATGATTTATTTACCAGCCAAAACTTCTGAATTTAGCTCAAACATTTTTGTTATCCAATGCCTATACAATTTTGACTCTTATTTAATGTCTTACAATTTTTTTCCTATTATATGGAATATTATGGCAGTTACACAGTTGCAGGTAGTCCAAAGAATGATGTTGTTAACAATAACATTCACTATTGAGACTGAGCTATGGATGAGTCACAAGTAGCAGTTCAGGACCATAAGGACCACAACATTCTTCAAATAAGTCACTGAAATGCATACATATTTAGGTTCCAATGCAGTAGCAAACAAAAATATTTTGCATCATATCTAGAAAAACATGTGATGTATAAGTTGTCCACTTAAAAACTACGAGGGAGAATGACAGCATATTCCTCTATACTAAAAAGAGTAAAGATATCCAGATTATCATCCCTATGCTTCTTAAAAATGCCAGGCAAAAACTGACTGAGAGTTAACAAGTCAGGCTCTTCAATTCAATTCAAGATATGGCCTATCAAGCAAAATACTAGCTCAATACTGGCACACTGACTTGATGCTTTATCCAATGAAAAAAGAGATTCAGCTACTTAGTCACCAACTGCTCTGGTCAACACCACAAGGTTTTTCTTGGAGACATCTTCCAGTGGCACACCAACCAATCCTATCCCATCTGTCTTGAGGCCTGGCCAAGAAGAAACATAAATTCTTATAGAACTCATGCTTCAAGCAAGAAAAAGATACACAAAACTGAAGCATGAGTAGTCTAGTATTAAGCTAAAATGAATTGTGTCATTTACTAATTCATACACATATAATTACATTAAAGAGTTAAAATATTTAAATATCAGAGTGCTAAGTTAGGAAAAACAGATTAGTTTCCAATGCTTAAAGATACTGTAATATATACAATATAGCACTACTATTTAGTTGCATAAACATTATTTGTTTTGGAAGAATTTAATAATATCTTTTTCCTTGTAACTAAAATCTGCATACTCCAAAAGAGCTCTTTATTTTAAAAGAATCATTATGCTAAACTCATCAATTCTAAAACATTTTTAGTTTTTAGTAAAGAAAACAACTGTAAACAGAGAGCTTTTGTAAGGTAGATAGCTATTACAAAGTTCACTTAGAAAATCAATATAGCATTTTAGCTGGAATTTGCTCATTAAACACCCACAGCTCTAATGCAAATTATGATGGAATGAATAAAGCAAATACATATGCTTCTTTCTTTTTATTAAATGTAAAATCTACTGTTAATTGCATCTGGTATGTCATATAAACTTTTCTCCTTAACTATTAAATGGAAGCTTTTACAAAAGTCATTAGAGATTCTCTTTCTTTGACTTGTATAAATTTCAATATTTGTTCAGTAAAGGTTCACAGCAGTTAAATTACATTAACAAATATTATTAGCTACTATGTAAGCCAACTAAGTAAAATACTTATATTGCAGGTAAAACAAATCAATGGGTGTTTACAATAATATTTGGATATGTCCATTTTTAAACAAGCTTATCAAATATCATGTAATTCTTAGTCAAATGAGAGAGACTCAAAGTAGATTTTTTTATCCCAAATACTCAAATTTGTTTAGTAAGCTAATTGTTTTCTAATATGGGCAAAAGTAAATATGAAGAAGATGAACCATACCAAGTATGAGTTTACTGAGTCAAAGCAGTGTACATATTTTCTTAGTTGAACCTGATTCTTTTGGCAAACTTATCTCCTATACTTCTTATACTACCTTTAAAACACAGCAGTACTAAGAAGGTGTGCTGGAAATCATTCTAGTTTAAACAGTAGCTCATGATTTTCCAAACAACAGAACTTTGGGGGAAGTAAGGGAAGCACAACTCCCAGGGTAAAAGTCTGTTTGCTTACTTCCTAGAGGTCATCTGTGTAAATAAAATAAACTGAGTGAGAGAGGCAAAAGAAGAAAATGTCGGGACTTAAAAAACCTATGGCAGCAGAAATCACTTCACATAATTCATTAAGAACGTAAAATCAGAATACAGGCCAGAGCTTATAAAGAAAAGATGAGATCTCTATCCACACTGCTACCATAATTCAGAAGATACAGTAAACACTATAACACTACAACAATTGCGTTTCAAGATAAGTCAGTTTTACAGAAATCATAACAATATTTAGGACTTTGCAAGGTCTTTCTTATCAGATGTGATGAAATACTGCTTTTGGAATTGGATTATATGAAAAGTTTTGCAAGAAACAGTGAAATTAAAATGTTGTTAATTGTTTTTGCAACAAGTAGTAGTTACACAGATCAGATACTTCCAAGAAAAAGACATGGTGAGAAAGTATTTTTGTTAATAACAATGTATTGTTGCAGAAGATCAGGGTTTTGCAGTTTAAGATTTAGTATTCAAAATCAGTGGTTGCTGAACAATAAGTGACTTAGGATTTTCTTTGGCACTGATTCTGATACATTCAAAGTAATTTTACTAGTTCCTCGCGCCATTACAGCAACATGAAATACAAATGAGATTATACGCTTCTACAAAAAAGGCTCTGAGCATCTTAAATATTCATGAATTGACCGAAATAATAATAAATATGGGTCAAAAAAATGCCAGTACATTATTTCACTTGTTCCATGAAGGTGTACAGCCCTAAAACAGGGGTGAATATTGAAATCATGCAAAAAAATGAAACAAAGAATATTTTCTGTTTTCTGCCTTTTGTAAACATATATTATTCTGAAGGAATGAAAGAACTTGCTTGGCCAAGTCATACTTAGAATTCAAGATTCCTGTAATGAGCTGCATGTTTATCCTGCTCAGTTGCTTCCATGAAAAAACTGTCAGCTGAAATTTATCCTGGGGAGAGGTTTAACTGAAGCTTTTTAGGGATTTTTGTTTTATTTTCACTTTGGATTTCTAGGTAGCAGCTATGTGAATGTGAGGAATTGGAGAAGTATATTGGGAAAAGGGGTACAATGACTACATTCCTTTTCATTTTCATCAGTCTTCCCAGCCCTGTCCACCATTGCTGGATCTCTGTCTGTCTAATCACAAGAAGACTTGGAAACTATTCTTGCCATTTCCAGATGGGCAACTATTATTAAATTTTATTTAACCATATGGTTGTTCTCCTTACAGAAATACAAACATGTATGTACTTGTTATCCACTCAAATTAGAAATCAAAATCCTCTGAGACTTCCTTCCACAAGATTTAATGACTTGCTCATAGTTCTTAAATAAGCCAATCTTATCATAGCCAAATAAAAAAAAAAATACTGCATTGCTATGAAAACCTTTAGAATGTGTCATTAATTGGTCTCTGCACATACATGTTACAAAATGCAGATAATCCCTAGAAATGTTCAAATCCTAAGGCCCTTACACAGTTCTCATTCAGGTTAATGGCAAACTATCAGGAGCTCCAGGGCTGATTGTCAACTTAAAAATAGTGCTGACATGTTCTCTTACGAAACAGACAACTTAAGTTCCCAGCTCTCTTTTTGAAAGCTACCATTCATTTACTTTCAGTTATGACCTATAACTGAAAAATAAAAGCAAAATAGTGATAAGAAGATGATAGAAATACTTGAGAGTTTTCACCGGTCTGTACCTGGAGTTATACACTAAAAGTCATTTACACCTAACTGTGACTGTATAGATAAAGCAATCTGAACAAATACTGATAGAACAGTGACTTCTTTATTGCTTTGTGTTTGTTGTATGTATTTAGTGCACAGCATTCATCTGCTCCTACATTTCCAAGGCTATAAACAGAGTGCTCTTAATAAAAGGCTAAAGTTGCTTAGTGGCAGCTCTGCATAGGGTTTTCTTTGTGTACTCAGATCCCAATTCAATTAAAAAAAAAATAAAGTGGGAAAGAATAGGAAAGAGCATTATACACAGACCCCAAGGCAGTTCTCGTGAAAGCCAATCCCTGTACAATACTTAAGCCTCTGCTTCTAATACACTAAGCACAGCTGACTTCAAAATTCAAACCATAATGCTGTTAAACTTTTTCTTCAGTGAATAATTACTGATGCCTGATTTTTACTTTAAGGGGGGAAATCTAAACATTGCATGAAAGTTTGCAAGTTATAATTTGTCATGTTAAAGAAAAGTTTTGTAATACCCCAAGAAGTAGATTACTTGCAGACCTTTTTATTCCTAAATAAAACCCAATTCTTCATGCTCATCTAGCACTGCTGTGGGAAAGAAAGAAGAGCCAGACTAATCATAGAAATATGCAGAAGATACTAGCTTGCTTATTACATACAAGCTCCACCCATAAATCGATTAGTAATTGGCATCTTAATCTATGCCATCTCATCGTATATTGTACTTCAAAGAGCTGCATGCAACTTTTTGACAATTCGCAACTCTGACAATCAGAAGGTAAAATTCCATTGTTTCAAATTAAACTAAGCCAGGAATTTCTCAGTCCTAATGCTCCCACTTTGGGTTTTTTTTCCTGTCCTTTAGATGGATTTTCTACTTTCCCATATAGAGGATACAAATCCTACAGCTATTTTCAAAACTGTGATATTTATCAAGAAATATTCAAAAAAATATTCAGGAAGTAGTATTCCATAATGAAGCATTAATAGGACAAACCCCTCTAAGAATGCTATAGACTATATATATAAACAGATTATGTCTAGAAAATTGGGTTAGAGAAGTATACGAATTACCTACTTAAACTGTAAAATATCATTCATATTTAGGCTTATAAACACAAGAGTTGGGAACTACTGAGTTCTTTTGGCTAAAACCCAATATTGGCCTTATTTCAGTTTAATTGGAAGAGGATCTTGAATTCATCTTCTCCATGAGATATCAGGAACCTGGATTTCTGTTTGTACCAAAGGTTAATAAGAAATGTGTCTGCAAAAGTCAAACAGCATTAAATACCAAAAACTGATTATTATTCTGCGGGAGTTGTTCTGTCATTCATAATCTCTCCATGCTCCAACCTTCCACAGCTAATCTTTAATGGATGACATGCAGGAAAGAAAAATAACATCTAAAAAGGGACTCTAAAGTGAGCATTGAAGAAATGGAAAATACTTTTCTTCTGTACTGGAAGTTATTGCCACCCAAAGTTTATTACTGGCAAGATTACTTATTTCCTCTTACTTTATGGGATAACAAATCAAATTAACTCTCAGGTAATAGTAACTTGGATATTTGTTTTTACTTTTGCTATTAAAACTATTGCATATGCATATTCAGTCATTATTTTTTGAGTCAATTTAGGAAGCTTTCATGAAAACTTCCATACCATATTCAAGAATTCCAAAATACTACAAATACAAATTCACAACATTTTCATAAAAACAGACCTGAAACACGGACTTCATTGTAGGTATTTTGCCATAGCTTCCAAGAGACTGAAAGCTGTATAACATACACCACCACATTAGAAGTACTGCTTTCCCCTTTTTCCACAATGTATTTCCTAACATTACTCTGGTCTTTCAGAGAGCATCTGCAGAATGCTAATACAGTTTTCAGGCACTAAAGATAGTGTGCAACATCTAAAAGGGCTGAACTCAATCCTCCTGATATGACCTTGATTTAAAAAAGTAATAAATTTCTTATTAGAAACTAACACAAAAAACTCCCAACTCCACAGAATAGCCGCTGCTACAGAAAGATTTAAGGATAAACATTTTTAAATTATATTTTCATTTAAAATTATTCTTAGTCTCAATATATACCATGACAGCAAAATGTGACAGTAATGGCAGGAGTTACTGCGAGAAGACCAGGACTTTGATATTTTTTCCAGTTTGGAGAGGCCATCCCTATGCTCTATAATTCTTCCTTGCACTCAACCAGCTCTTTCCTCTAAAGCTTCCCATATATCCCCTATTTTATTCTTCTATTAGGAAAAAATGCAGTCACTTATCGTGTCCATCCAAAGTGATATCTGCTCTCCCTTCTGGTTCTTTTGAAGACTTACTCCTTTGCAATGCATCCATCTTTATCTTCCAGTCTGTCCTTGGAGGAGGTATGTTCCTTCTCCCTTTCTCCTCCCACAGGGGGCACCCATTCCTTTTCTGTTCAACATATTAAAGTTCTTCAGTTCCCAAATTTCAAGATTTGCCTCTACCTCTACTCTTCTTGATGATGGGGATGAAACTAATGGTACACGAATGGACAGTGGCTTATAATGACACAAAATCCAACAGAATAATAATGAAGAAACTGCAGGAATTTATGGTAACTATGACCCCCAGAGTATCTAGTACTTAGAAGTCTGCAACCAAAACTGCAAATTTCCTAATTTTCCTTAGCCATAATTAGCTGACATAGAGACCCAAGAAAGTTTTAAAATCCATTTTCCAGGCTAGTAAAATTTAAAAATAAACACCTTTTGAAAATAATTTCTTTACTGCACACAGTAGTATACTTTTTCTTCCATCATGTATATCTTCTGCTTTAATTCTACTTTTTCTTCTTTCGTGAAGTATTTCACAAATTTGCACTTCTTTTCTTCCCTTCTTTCTCTGAACAAAGTAAAAATCATAAAGGGACAATCTTCAGGTTATTTGTTTCTGAAGACTGCAGTAGCTTCATTTAAAAATGGCCTTTGTCTTCAGTTTTTCTGTTCTTTCCATGAGACTTGTTTAGGTAAAACCCATCATTTAGGGGGTTACCTATTAAAACAGAATTGTAATACTCCTCAAGGTAGATAACACTTTTATGGTGTACCTTTCCGATGTTCTTTACAATATAATTTTGTGGAGTCACTTACTTATCATAAAGTCAGTACTAAGTAATAATAAAAATGCAAACACCCATATTTACAAGCTTCACTCCACCATGTGTTATACACGGCAGTAATTAAACATTAACTAGTAACATGAAATCACAGCAGCATGTGTTCTCCCTTCCTCACAGAACTTAGCACAAGGGGAAAAGTTTTTCCTGAAACACAGTCTCTTCTTTATTATTCTGCTTGTCCATCAGAACTCTGCCCAAGGCTTTTATGAGAGAGAGACACACAGACCTCCACAAATTCAGTTTGGTTCACTTCATTCCAGATTTCAAAACATTTATCCATACTTGGAACTGTAAGACAGGAAGCAAAAAATTGTGAAATATTAACAATGCTTCCTTTTGGCAAACAGCTTAAGTAGTAAGGAGCCTCTTGCCCTCTCTCTCAGCATTTAAAGGATTTTATACTTCCTGTACTCATAAAAAGAGAAAAAAAGTCTATTTTGTAAAGGTCATCCTTATTACACACTGTAGCTCTCTTTAAAATTTGGTTTATTCTTACTTTTAAAACAGAATAAGTATGTTAAATTCTTATATCCATATTCATTCCATACTATTTTGAAGAAACAAATATGCTTAGGACATAATTAGAATGTTTGAACAGCAGTGTAGGAAAACAACAATTTACTAACAAGTATTTCCACTCCATCCATAAAAATGAAACTAAACATGTTTTTGATACACCTTTCTTTCCAGGTTTTAATGAGCAATGAACACCCATATCAAAGAGAATCAAGTATGGAGGTAAAACACTGGGCAAATATCCAGGAACAAACATGAAACTTCAGATCCAACTCAAACCATTTGCATTAGCCTTTGGTTGCTGGATATAACAATGATACACAGTGTTGATTTCTTTTTCTTATCAAAATAAAGCAAGCAGTTATGTGAATTTGAGTAAGAATAAAATTATGCCTATATTTATTTTTTTCCTAAGATGTCAAATGGATTTTTCATTCCTTTCCCCCACCACAGAAAATCTAGAGGCTGTCTATTCTATCTATAATATTCACAGTATACTGTATTCTCAGGAGTTTGATATTAAGTGGAAAGTCAGCCATCTGTTTTTCAGCTAGAGGGTTTATAATCTGTTCACTTTTCCTGAAGACAGTTACTCCTCCCTTCAGCACCAACATTTTGGAGACAGGTACTATTAATACACTATGAAGTGTGTAAGATCTATAAGAAAACACGTTTACCAAGCTCACTCTTTCTCAACAAATGATACAATGCATTTATAAAAGCACTCTCATTCTTTTTTTTTTAAAACACTTTCAGAAAAACCTTAGAGCATTTTTCATCCACTAGGTACACTGTACACACAGCCACTTCTCAATAATAAAAATACTCAGCTTCACTACATTAGCAATACCTGAAAGCATAGAACACACGCTGTCTCCATGCCTGTATGTCTCCCCAAAGAACAATTAACAACAAATATAAGCATGCATTCACTTTCAGCTATAAACTTAAAAACCTTTCCTTTCGAGAATTCATATAAACTTCATTCACTGGAGACATACCATCATTTGATGAAAATTCATTATAACTACCAAAAGAGCACATTTTTCAAGAACAGGTTTTTCAAGAACAGTGCAGGTCTCTAGTTGAGGTGAATGTGTGACTATCTCCATGCACGGGGAGGGGGTAGTATTGCTCTGAACGAGCTAAAACAATAAGTGGTATTTGAACTGCTGGTTGAAAGGTAGAGGCACTGGTAATCATTATTTCCCCTTGTTTGTTCAGGACCTTCCAACAAAACAAACAACCTTTTTGTGATTGGATTGACATGGTGTTAACAATGCATTTAATGCCCAAATCAGTATGAATACAGGTAAAGCTCCTACTAATACCAGTACCAGGATGTTAAAGCCACCTATTTTCTAAGCAACTCTAAACAGCCACATATAAAAAAAAAAAAGTCAAATCTTCCCTCCTTTAGCAAATAAAGCTAACACTCACTAGGCCACGTCATATAGCAACCACAGGTACTGCATGAGCCATACAGCCATCTGTTAAACGCTTGCCTACTGTACCTGCAATCTTTTCTGCAATCTTAGCTTCTGTAGCTTTCTCTTGCAGTTCTAAGTCCAGTTTCATTGTCTTCAGCTCCTTGTCTTTTTCAGCCAGATTATCTTGAAGCTGAATTGAAAAAATGTACAGTAAGATTCTTACCTGGCTGAAACAGCTCTTTTAACCACAACAGAATTGTAAATAATAATAATTTCTTACTCCCAAAATACAAACACTAAGCATTACAAAAGAAGTTCAGTTTATTATATTCATTTGTTTAAAGAACAAATGTTAAAAAAATCTTTTTTAACATCTGACCTATCTTGCTCTGTGAGACAAGTAGCAATGTGCATGCTGTTGTTTTCACTTGGGATTCTCTTCTTCAGGTATCTCCAGTCTTCTTGCTAAGGAAGTTCAGAATTAGATGGAATATAATGCAGGTGGTGTCTGCATGAACAGCCCATTTCCTACCAAGAGTACTGCCATCACAGCATGAAGAGACTGTGGTGTAAATGCATAATTTTTCATGTTCATCATCAGATACAAAACTGTTATTCTTTCACATATTGAGTCCTTTCTTTTAAGTGGTTATTTGCTAAACCTGTTCTTGGAGAGATATCCGAACTTGCCATTAAATATTCAATGACACTTCATGGAAAGACTATGGACTGTTATGTTGTTTAAGTGCATACAACCACAACTAATGCTAGAAGCAATGTAGTGTTCAAGTAGGATGAACTGTCTTCCTCTCAACAAAGAGAACTTATCAGGGCACATTCGTTATTTGGGCCACACGTAAAGAAGCATCAGAAGCATGAGGTCCAGATTCTAATCATGAAGCCCTGGCTTTGTCTTTGGTCCTCCTTGTTTTTCATCCAGGGTACAAGAACGTATGTCACTGATTAAAAAAATCAGAGGGTAGGTTAAAAGGTGTTTTTTAATTCCAGAGAAATGGTTGTTAAACATATACTAAGAATCCAAAATGTCAGGAAGCTAGTGATTAGTACTCTAAAATAAATAACAAAACTAAATCAGTATAAAATGTACATTTGGCAAAGCAACCATAAGAAAGCAAATACTGTGATCTGAATATCTCAATTGTACCTTTTTATTTTTGGCCCTCAGTGTGTCCAATTCTTTTAAAAGGAATGCAGTTTCTGTTTTTCCACCTAAATCTGAAGAATCCTTCCATGAGGGTATAAATTCAGGGAGCATTCTGTTAGCCTTTCTTTCTACAGTGCTGCATTTAGGAAGGAGAACAAAAAAAAAAAAGAGAAAGAAAAATAACCTCTAGATACTATTGCCCAGACATTATAAAATGCAAGCATTTCTTGTGCATTTTCCATGTTCAAGAGATGCCTCCATGACCAAGTTTAAATATAATTCATCATCATCTTAAACTGAAATGTTTTCTTTCCTCAAATGATTTTTTCCTTTCTCCTTAGAAAAAAAAATTACGAATCACATTGGTGGTACACCAAGACCAGAATCTACAATGCAAATCAACGCTGACTCAACATTTCCTGGGTTTTTCTATATCTAGATATTTTATCATATATTCTAATTACAATATATTTGGGGAAGGATAGATTTTGTGCAATTTATATAGTATCTAACATAATGAGGTTTTGGCACACAGCTTTAGGATCCTCCATGTAACATACTTGCAGATGAGATGGCTTAACATGCTGACTGCTGTGTGAGGTTAACCTCAGTGTTGAAGACCAGCCTGATTGCCAGTGAGAGTGGCATTGGTGAAGGGTAGGAGCAACAATCTTTGGCTGACTCCATGCTGGGCTGTACATAAGCACTCAGGATTATATTTGGCTTTTAGTGCAGGATGCATTGCCCTACTGGCATATCTCAGTTCCTCATGCAAAAAAAAAAAAGGCAACAAGATAAATTAAAATGTACTACGGATTGGTTTTGGCCCAATAAAACACCACCAGTTCATAATAAAGATAACAAAAGCAGGTGTCGAATCTGCTAGACAGCTGAGGAATTAGTATATTTTTCAAAAGTATATAATAGGGCTTTGCAGCCTTGCTCCCATTTTCAAAAGCAACTCCGCCACTTGCAGTTTAGACTTGGTCTGCAGAATGCCTAAGTCACTCAAGACTGGTAGCATTTTCCCTAGTCAGATAATTATACCTTGTATATTATGTTACATATAAAATGAGTGCATGTATTTTTCAAGATCACAGTAGAAGGCCATTGCACAGTACAAAAATTACCTGCAAGAAATGACCAAAGTTATTAACAGAATAATATGTTCAGAGTTTACATTAAACTTTTCAACCATATCTGCTTTTCTCCAGATTCCTGTCACAGACCGCTACAAGGTATCGCAGTTCCTCATATCCACTCTTCCAACTTCATCTGGACTTCACACTATTTTATTCCTGCTTTCTACCCACTCATCACATTTAGGGTACACTGTGCTTGTTGTGTAAAACCACAGATGCTATTAGACTTTTAGATCTGTTTTTATTCTTTTCAGGATGCATTTTCAAAATTCTCTGTAGAGAAAACAATCGTTGAAATACTCACATTGTGTGATATAAACCACTACAATTATCAAATTTTCTATGAGTGCAAGAAAATACAGTAGTGAAAAGCTGCATTCCACAAGGGAAGAAGGGCAGATACGGTGAGCCTAAGTAAAAAGCTGACTTACTGATTCTTATGCGGGTAGTAAACTTCCCTATCTTTATCCAAAAATCCATATGTATATTGTCTATAATTTGAATTTAGAAAAACTACATATAGAGATATTTCTTGGGTTTACCTTGATTCTTCAGGACCAGAACTATAATCATTTAGGACTCCTCCTCTTTGACTCTTTACTGGCAAATATGAAGGTTTTGGTGCTTCAGGTTCTGTCTGAATGAAAAATTCTGGAGTTTTTTGAGAATTCTGATAAAATTGAAGTCCAAGGCAAACGTCTTTTTTTTGTTCCAAGATGTGTGTTTCTAATTGGAAAAAGAAGAAAACACATTGTCTCATTTGGAAAATGAAGCAAAACTTGAGATTTCTCATTCAAAAATGGCTTGCTATATTCATATTCATATTCTTCTTTGTAGCAGAAAGGAACAAGTAATTTACTTTCAGACTCCAAGCCTCTTCTTCCCACTCAGGAACTAGAGCTGTGTTACCGACAGCATGGCTGTAGGACTTACAACCTATCTCCTGGATTTTTCTCATGGAAACATGAAAAATTAATCACCATTTCCTAATCCTCTTCCCCTTAAATGGTTGCTTAAAATAATGCTGACCGTAGAAAATTATTTACCTATCTTTCGTAAAAAGCAGCTCTACCATAGTAGGACATGATGAATTTCTGCTATGGAGAGAGAAATTTTCAGGTTATTAACTAGACTCTTACTTATAGTGAGGTCTCTTTCAAATCCATTTTGGTTACAAAAGGAGTATCATCAAGCTGTAATTAGCAACAACAAATTAAAGGCCACATTACTCATTCCTGTAGAGTGTGAGGCACAGGCTCATACAACTGAGGAACCTGAAGAATGCAAAACAGAAATTGTGCCAAAGAGGAAATTTATCTGATTAAAGTGTTGAGAGTGATAGTTAGTTCTCTTAAGCTTCGTTACTAGATATTTTTAGGACATATTTCTGATATCAAGGTATTTAAATGAAAGAAAGATCTACATACCACAAATGTTCTTTCATAAAGTAAGAACAAGTAAGTTTTAATTATAGAATTATATTAAAAATGAGAAGGAATCAGCCTAAAAAAAAAAAAAAAAAGCAAATGGAAAAAAGGTGCATATATTCTTCATTTTTTCATTTAGATTTGTAGAGAACAAACACTGGAGCTTCTGCTTGTTTAATAAAGTTAGTGTTTCCAAACATTTTGGATAAATTATATGGTATACATTTTCTGATCAATCTTATAACATCCTCTTCAAAAATAATAAGAAACTGTTTACACAGTTGAAATCAAGTAGAAATAGCCCAAAAATACACATCAATCAGTATCAATGTGTCATGCTTCATGTAAAAAATACCAAAGATTGTCTCTAAAATCTGTAGCAATAGATTGCTTTCTCCTTAAAGAAGTTAAGACACAGTCAATGGTACAGGAAATAGCCCTAGGGCACTGAGAGATGAATTGTGAATTGGCTGGAGTCAGTTTAACAAGTTCCACTAAAAAGCTGTGTGTCAACTACCTTGAGGAAAAAGTTATGGTACTTACTGCTCATCCGTATTCTCCTCATTCACTTCAGCACAAACTTACTTGAAACCACTCTTACCATTCCTGTAAACTATAACCACTGACTTTTGCACTAGAGAAACAGTCAACAGCATATCAGAATCTTGTTTCTGGGCACTAATAAACATGTGGGGACCATAACTTGACAAAACATTTGTAAATAAGTATAGCACTGCTTTCAGCACTGTAATTGAAATGTGTTCCTCATACCATTTCAGAGCTAATGCAGAATTTGAACATGGGCCACAGCTACCTGGATTCTTTGAACAAATGTACACTGTTTCCACTGGCTTGAAATCCTGCAGATTTTTGGGCAGAGATTTCCTCTGAAGTGCTGCTACCTCTAAAACTGGATCTGACCTCTTGCTCCTCCTTATAGTAAGGAGCAAGGATCTCTGAAGAAACATATGTTAAAAAAGAGATCACCAAATATATTACTCTAAGAACCTGCTCCAACTTGGGAGTGACAACACATAAGGGGAAAATTTGGAATCCTCTTCAGTTAGTACTCTCTGAAAAGTAACCTAGTCTGAATTTCCATACTTGCAAAGCTTTTTACAGGGAGGAGTACACTTGGTCAAGATGTGTTTTCCATTTTATTTATATTATAAAGGATTTCCTAAGAAATGTCATCCTGTTCACTTCTCCCATCTCAAACAGAGTGTCTGTATATACTTACACATTATGCTGTCACCCACTGCAGGGGAAGTGCAGTGCCTGACCTGCTGTAACAGCCTTTCCTCCTCTTTCTCTCTAGGGTATCAACTTATCTATAAGCTATATACCTGTGAAGTGCCTCACGTGAAGTGTGTTGCATTCTGTGAAAGAATTCAAGCACAATGTATCTGTTGCAATAACCAGGGACTGTACTGCCACGAATCATTGTTCCTTGTTAAGCACTACTGTGTTCTCCTTTGGTCCAGACTATTTGAAAGTTGGAGAAGAAGAACCTCTCCCAGACCGATACACAAAACTTCCGAGGTCACACCAACAGCATCACTACTGCCTACATGGAAGAGCAGTTGGGGGTAAGCTGGTCAGATAAGCATCAGTAGCCTTTCTATAACATCCTGAATACGAGCTGCCAAAAAGAAGCAAAGCTTTCTAGAGGACAGGTCGAGTCAGCAGATCGATTTTTATTTTTATTTTTAAAACCAGAAGTAAGCATGTCTGCATGAGGAGGTAAACATCTGCATGAGCATCTGCACTCAGGGTAAATCCTTAGGCCATGTCAAGGTATGGGTTTTTACGCCTTCAACTGTAAGTCACTGCAGCTTAAAAAAATAATTTAGAATAGGACTAGACCTGTGTTGGCATTTATTAATGCTAATGCTGCTTCTTTAAGCAGTGTACATTTGCAGCACACCTTATCATCCAGATTCAATTCCCTCAAGCACATGGGTAAGACTAAGTAGCATCACAGCAAGCCTGTAAGTGGCATTCCCGGAAATGTTAGGCGAAACACAGAGGATATGTTTTTTATCTACTGATTTTGTATGAGAGAAGATGATGGCAGCCTCCTCCACTCAGAATTGGAAGCACTCTGCTCAAGGGCATTAAGGTGAGAAGTTTTTACTCATTTAATAAAGCTGCAATGGTTTTGGGGATTTTTGTTTGCTTGTTTTTTGTTTTGTTTTTTTTTTGGTTACCATGCTAAATTTGTCAGTAGAATGCTTTGGGGAGGACATTTTGAACACTGTCAGATCAATCGGCATAGGGATTTTTTTTTTTTTTAAACTGCTTTATTCTGCATATAGCCCATTACCTCCATGGTTAACTAAGTGGCAATTTTAATCAATGCACTTCAGTGCTTTTCCTCATGCCTCCTGCAAATTGTATTGTGCACTAATTACCAATGCTGCAGACACACACTGGGGAGTAAGTAGCATTTGCAGTAATTAGGCTGCACAGAGAACATCAGAGAACATCAGAGAAAGTGTAAAACAGCCATGCAAGCTGATTCTGGTTCTTGAGTATACTAAACAACTTATCTTCCATATAAAATAGCAAGTTCAGTTGCTCAGATTAATATTTCACTATAGGGAGAAGCTGAACAGCTGATCTTCTGTATGTATTTATCTTGAATGAATAGATTGTTCACATTGAGGGAAAGAAAAGCAAATGTTAGGAAGAAGGAATATAAAGACACCAGAATTAAATCTGAGAATTGATTGTGAGGGACATAAGGGAAAGATAATGCTGTCATGGCTTGAAACAGTATAGGCAGAACAGAATTCAATGTTGTTAAGCTGAGAATGGTTAAAAAGTCAAGTAAAAACATTGAACCTATCACACTGTGCAGGCACCCAATATTTCTCATAGCTGCTGCTAAGAAGTGGAGGATTGGCACCAAGATCAGGGAAAGTACAGCATTAGAGAATCCTGTATCAAGTGATTGTGCAATCAACACAATCACAACAGTGATACAACAGTGATACAATAGTGATACAACAGTGATAAGGGCACAGAAGGTGTAGATTCAACTGGAAGAGTAAGGAGGCAGTAGCTTTCCTTGTTTGACCACTCAGCATATTCAGCAGTCCCATCATCCAGCAGAAGCTGGGTGGGAACCTCCTTCTCCCTGCTTGTAGTCTTTCAGCACCCCACTAGCCAAATTGTACTGATCAGATCAGAGGTTTGCAGGGGATCTCCATGGAATAGGAGTAAGGGAAAACAAACAAAACCCAACAGAACATGCACACAGCACCTCATAACACAGGACTGGCTAGAGTTTTGTCTGCGGATGAGTATGGGGACATTGGAAGCCCCAGGTGCATCAAATCAGCTTCAAGTTTAATAGTACTTACTGCTTGCTACCTATAGCTTACTGGTATTTGTTTTAAGCTGGTCTGTGGCACAGACATAGTATGTTCTCATCTGTCTGAGAAAGACTGCATGAGTGAACACCCAGAGGGATGGCAGTAAGAGGCATACTAGGAAAAAGAGCAAAAGCAGGAAGGAAAAGAATGAGCTTGAGCAAAGCTGGCTTCGTAGCTATGACACTGTAACACTTTCAGATTAAAAATGTGAAAAAATGTAGAACAAAACGCTCTGCTATATTTGAGGAAGTGCAATGTCAATTACTAAAAGCCTTCAAAATTCAGTGATTGACAAACTATAATTTACTGTTAATCACAGAATCACAGTTTGGGTTGGAAGGGACAGTTTGGGTTGGAAGGGACCCTAAAGATCATCTAGTTCCAACCCCCTGCCATAGGCAGGAATGCCCCCCACTACATCACGTTGCTCAAGGCCCCATCCAACTCTGGAAGTGGCTAAACTTCCAGACTGGGCATCCATTGATTTTCTGGGCAACCTGGTCCAGTGCCTCACCACCCTCTGGGTAACGAACTTCTTCCTAGTATCTAAACCTAAATCCCTACTCTTTTAGTTTAACATCGTTCCCTCTTGTCCTGTCATAGCTGCTTATGTAAAAAGTTGGTCCCCCTCTTTTTTTATAAGCCCCCTTCAAGTACTGGAAGGCTGCAATGAGGTCTTCCCAGAGTCCTCTCTTCTCAAGGCTGAATAACCCTAGTTCTCTCAGCCTGCCCTCACAGGAGATGTTCTTCATCCCTCTGATTATCTTCCTGGCCTCCTCTGGACCTGCTGCAACAGCTTCACATCTTTCTTGTGCTGGGGACCCCAGACCTGGATGCAGCACTCTCTCTGAGGTCTCACAAGGTCAGAACGAAGGGGCAGAATCATTTCCCTTGACCTGCAGGATGGAACTGTCCATCTGGGCTGCAATCATGTGGGGCTTTTTTCTCAGTCTAAACAACAACACAGCTTCAATATTAATGGGGGTTTTTTGTGTTTGTATACTACCAAAAATTTTGAAATTTAAACAAGAGGGAATATTCACTATGCAACAAAACTATCAAAGCAAAGAGACGCTGGCCCTGCCAAACTAACCTATTCCCACTGGAATAACAGGACACACTTCTCACAGTTTAAAAATACTTGATCTTGCCCCACCTGCAAATCACACATCTACCACACTTGCTGCAATAACTATGGGGGTAAAAGTATTACTTTAGAACTTCACCTTTTTATTTTCACTAGACTAACTGCTATTCTTTTTTAGTGACTTTTAAATTATCTAGATTTTTCTTTTGTAGGTTAATAATACTGCATATGTAAGCTGATAGCCACTAACTTTTCAAACTATGCAAATTAAATTAGTACTATGGCCAAATATTCCTTACGAGCTGCAAATGATGAGTCAACTGTTTTGTCAAAAGACAAACATTCATTCATTTGGCTTTTTAACTACTGAAACTTCTACCAAACAGAATGACCATGAAAAGCTTAGATTGCATGACAGTTCACCCTTTACTGAATGATTAAAAGATATAAATCCTGAAAATGAGGGGGAACCAAAATGAAAGGATTTTATAGGCATAAATATGCAAAGAAAGAAAATTAGTCTGTTGGAAGAAATCCTATTGTCTAGCATAACTGAAAAGAGTTGGTTTAGATTTTATGCATTTTCAGAATGCTCGTAATTTCCTTTTTAATTCATATTTCAGTTGACACAAATGAAATACACATGATTTACATGGATATGTCAAAGAGTGTTATTTTTCATTTTTTCCTCACTATTTTATCTTCCCACAATATGCAAACAAATTTTCAGGATTAATATTAGGAAAAGTTGCTTTACTTAATTTTCAAGAAGAAAGTAATTCCTGTTTCTGGAAAACAATTACAAAAGTTCAGTACAAAAATACAAGATCAATAATGCACATATTCTCCAAAACAAAGAAGAAAATGCAGCTTTACTTGTCTTTGGACATAATACAGATTTACTTAAGATAGGAATTATTTAGACCTTTACTGTAGTATACTGAGAACCAATATCTTGCCATGAAGAGCAAATGGTTGTCCCTTCATGAGCACTTTTTCTAATGTTTAAAGAAAACTGGGCAAAATTCAAGATGATTATTCACTAGGACTCTAAAATCTCACTAAATCACTTCTGTAGCACAGCAGAATGGCAGTCATAATAACCTAATTAAAAGCAAAGACTGAGCTCAGAGTAGTTTTATAACACAAAGCTAATTCTTTTTATTTCTTAGCGTTCTGCCCAGCAAAAATAACACGTACAACCAAAAAAACCTTTGCAGTAACAAACAAGAAATCACTATGTAGATGCATTGGATGTTCAGTGCCCCAACATTACATGCCCACAGTGCTCTGCTGAGAGCATCATAGGTCAACTCAGAAGAATGAGGACTATCGATTTACTTTTAAGTAGTTCTTATTCTGAAAATTTTTAGATTTATCTCTGAGGTGGGATATCTGTTCTCACTTCAAGATACAGAAGACAGAGGTTCACTGAAGTAAGCCTTGGAAACAATATTTTCTGGAGACTCTCACAGGTATTTTTTGAGATGCATAAGTACTGTGACAGTACTTATGTAATTTTAAAGTAAAAATTAAATTAAATTTATATAAATTTATAAATTATATAAATTTTATAAATTTATATAAATTTATAAAAAATAAAATTACTTAGTAATTTTAAAGCCATCAAAACTGAGGCACATAATAATGAAGTAACTGTATTGAGGTCATTGAGCAAGCCATTTGTCTTGGATCCAGCCAGGACAGGGTTAACTTTTTGTGGAAACCTGAAAGGGGTATGGCTAGGACATGAAGCTTTTTCTGTACCACCTCACACCATGAGGTGTGGTGAGGGTGGGGGGATGGGAATCTCTTCCAGGGAGAAGCGGCTCCTTGTCTCCTTGAGAAAATGAAGCGGAGGGAGCTGTCTGGTATTGTCTGTTATTGCAGGGAGCTGGGGGTAGGGAGGAAGGGGTCTGTGGGAATTATTTCTTCTCTTATATCTTCTGTCATTAGTATTGTTGATCCTACTGTTTGTTTTCTTATCTCATTGCTGTTTCCAGTAAATTCTTCTTATCTCAACCTGTGATCTTTGCCTTTTGTGCTTCCCATTGGAGGGGGAGGGGGAACAGTCTGTGTTTTTTTTTTTAGTGGGAGTACTAAATTGGAGATCACCACTCCTAAACCATGACAGCCTTATTTGGTGCCCAATGTGAGGCACAAAGGGTTGAGATAATAACAGATCTGCAAAGAGAGGCCTGGAAACAAATTTGAGCTAAGCATTTACTGTATTAGGTATGGAGCCACTGGTCACAATGTTGCTTGGTCTGTTCATGGGGTATTCCCATATGGGCTCCTCTTGATAATCTTTTTCAGAGCAGGGAGAGGGATCAGGATTGCTTTGTTGATGTACTGTGGAATATCAGCTTATGAGATGGCAATGAGGGTCATTTGGAATATGTTCAGTGTTGCTCTCCTACACTTATCTTGGGCACCTCTGAGTGTCCACACCTCTGAGAATCCATTAATAACTGTAGCCAGTCTGTGGGAAAAACAAGGGACGGTGGTTCTCCCTAGCTTCTCAATCCTTTTTCCTCCTTCAGGCCTGTTACAACAGCTTTTGAGAATTCTGAATTCCCTTTGGAGGTTAAGGAAAGCATCATCTTGTTCCAAAGTCTGCCAGGTCTCCTCAGTGTGGTCCCCAACATGTTTAGAGTCAAGAAGGAGATTTCTAGGAAGGTCATTCAGAGATTTGCCCTGAGGGTGGATAGTGATTAGTTGCATGGAATAGGGGAGAAAATGGGTCAGTTTGGGGGGAAATTCTCTGCTCCAAATGTTTGGAACTTCACCCCTGAACAACTACAGGACCCTGTTAAAGTGACAGAATATTTGTAATGAGAATGCTGTTGGCACCTCCAGAGAGGGGCAACTTATTGCAGTATGTTGGGCCCTGGCTACTGGATACTGAACACTATTCATATGCTAGACAGCACCCTCAGGGGAAGGAGGAGGAAAGCAGACGTTGGCCACTCAAACTGCAGCTGAACCAGAAGAACAAACTGTGCCAGTAGCAGTTGCCCCCATACAGAAAAAGAAATCCAAGACCAAATCAATTTGCTTAGTGAGGGATGAAGAGGAAGCAGAGCCCTCAGAAAACAGGAGCAAGAGGCAGGGCCAGAGATAATCACCTGATCTCTATCCCCGGATGAGGTGTGACATATGCAAAAAGATGTCAGTCAGCAGTTGGGAGAGCCCCTGGTGACCTGGCTGCTCCAATGCTGGGATATCACAGCCCACGATATGAAACTAGATGGTAGTGAAGCCAAGCAACTGCAATCCCTGTCTTAGGAGGTGGGCATTGACATGGGGATTGGGAAGAGGACAGAAACTCTCTGCCTCTGGAGGTGACTTCTGTCAAGCATGAGGGAAATGTATTCTCTCAAGGATGATCTAATGGGATGTCCAAGCAAGTGGAAGACCACGGAGAAAGGTATCCAGTACCTCAGAGAATTGGTTGTGCTGGAGGTAGTCTATAGGAATATAAACAATGAGCACTCCCCACAATTCATGTGGCAGGAGTTTGTAGAGAGAACGCCATCACTGTGTGCCATCTCATTGGCACTGATGTCAATGAAAGGAGAACAAACAGTGCTTCAGGTGACTACCCAACTCTGGCAATATGAAAAGCATCTTTTTTCTCCCTACTAACCTGGGCTTTGGCTGTAGAAATACCATGCAAGACTGTGGAGAGATTTGAAAGACTCGAGCAAGTCAGAGGGAAAGGTCCCATGCCCCACCAGTACAGACCAGAGTCTCTGCTACTGGGAGCAAGCACCCCCCTGCTCGAGAGAGAGGGGACACACCATGAGGTAACCTGTGGTTTTACCCACACGACCACGGGGAGGACATGAGGAAGTGGGATAGAAAACCCACCTCTGCCCCAGCAGCACAGATGCCTGACTTGAGAGGAAGAACATCCACCACAGGAAATTCTTCAAGGATAAATGCAGCTCCAGTTTCCAAGTCCTCAGACAGAATAGGAGGGCTGATATTACTTCTGATCCTCTTGAAGGGACCTCCAGGTCACACTTACAAATGAGCAATGAGTACTACGACCAGGGCTAGAGGGGCCCTGTCTCCAGCAGGTGGAGGAAGGGGACAATCAGACCTACTGGAGCGTGTAGATCTGATGGCCTGGCACATCAGACCCACAAGAGTATAAGGCTTTGATTGACACAGGAGCCCAGTGAACCCTGATGCCATCAAGAGGTGCAGGAGCAGAATCCATCTCTATTTTTGGGGTGACAGGGAGATCCCAACACCTGACTGTGCTGGAAGCTGAAATGAGCCTGACCAGGAACAAATGGCAAACACATCCCATTGCGACTGGCCCAGAGGCCCAGTGCATCCTTGGCAGAGATTACCTCAGGATAAGGTATTTCAAGGACCCAAAAGGGCATCATTAGGCTTTTGGGACAGCTGAATACCTTTCCTGGTCTCTCAGAGGACCCTCTGCTTCGGGACTGCTGAGGGCTGAAGAACAACAGGTACCAACTGCTATCCCAACAGTGCACTGTCGACACCTCCACACCAATCAGGACTCCGTGACCCCCATCCATGAGATGATTCGTGAACTGGAGAGCCAGGGAATGGTCAGCAAAACTCACTCACCCTTCAGTAGTCCTACATGGCCAGTGCATTAGTCCAATGGAGAGTGGAGACTGAGTGTAAACTATCGTGGCCTGAACAAAGTCACACCACCGTGTGTGCTGCTGTGCTGGACATGCTGGAACTTCAGTAGGAACCGAAGTCCAAGGCTGAAGGCTGGTTTTGCCATAAAGCAAAGTAAGGTCAAGGGACCTGCCCAGGAAATTCAGTTTTTAGGAGTAAAATGGCAAGATGGATGCCATCAGATTTCAACGGACACAGTCAACAAAATAGAGCTATGTCCATACCAGCCAGCCAGAAGGAAACACGGGCTTTTCTAGGTGCTGTGAGTTTTTGGAGGAGGCATATTCCAGATTACAGTCAGATTGAAAGCCTTCTTTATCATATGGCATGGAGGAAGAACAATTTTAAGTGTGGTCCTGAACAACAACAACCTTTTGAAAAATTAAACAGGAGCTTGTTCATGCAGTAGCCCTTGGCCCAGTGAGGACAGGACAAGACGTGAAAAATGTTCTCTACACTGCAGCCAGGGAGAATGGTCCTTCCTGGAGACTGGCAAAAAATACCCAGGGAGACTCAAGGATGAACTCTGGGGTTCTGGAGTTGGGGATACGAAGGATCCAAGGCCTGTTAGACCCCAACTGAAAAACAGATCCTGGTGGCTT
Organism: Pyrocephalus nanus; assembly: GCA_038380795.1. Taxonomy (NCBI): domain Eukaryota; kingdom Metazoa; phylum Chordata; class Aves; order Passeriformes; family Tyrannidae; genus Pyrocephalus; species Pyrocephalus nanus. The sequence goes on along the minus strand of CM076265.1, from coordinate 39,005,516 downwards.
ATGAAGGGGTTTGAGCTGCTTCAGAAGTGATTGGCAGTGAAGTACAGCTTCTCCTGGCACTCTGACTGCCACTGATGGGCTGGATGTTCAAAGGGAAAGTCCCTTCCACACATCATGCCACTGATGCTACGTGGAGTAAGTGGGTAGTGCTGGTCACACAGCGAGCTTGAACAGCAAAACGCGATCACCTTGGGATCCTGAACATTACTAAGTGGTCCAACAGCAAAAATTTTGGATTATCATCAGAAGATGAAGAGGAGAAGGTGACATGCTGAGGAGGCCCTGCCATATAATCAGCTACCAGAAAATGAAAAGCGATACAGTCTCTTTACTGATGCTTCCTGCTGTATTGTAGGGATACATGGAAAATGGAAAGCTGCTTTATGGAGTCCTACACGACAAGCTGCAGAAGCTATTAAGGGACAAGGTGGATCAAGTCAGGTTGCAGAGCTGAAACTCACCCAACTAGCTTTAGGTATCACCAAGTAAGAGAAATGGCCAGCACTCTACCTCAACACTGACTCCTGGATGGTAGCAAATGCTCTGTGGGGGTGGCTGGACCGATGGAAAATGACCAATCAGCATCACAGAGGTAAATCCATCTGGGCTGCTGAATTGTGGCAAGACTACTGCCTGGGTGGGAAAGTTGGCTGTAAAATAACCTTTTTTGAAATTATATTGACTATCATTGTAATACAGAGAACTTCCAAACAATTAAAACTGTTCTAGAAGTCAGGCAGGTGAGTAGAACAATACAATTCTCTGCCTACAGAGAATCATTTAAGTTGTTAAAAAAAAACAAAACAACAAACAAAGAGAACAGTATTCTTACTGGAATTTTGTTGAGAAAGTTATCTGCAAATGAAATAAAAACAACCAAATTTATATTATGCATTAATGTATTTGTTTGCTCTATATAACATAACATATACATAAGCACACACCAAAAAAAGAGGCTTGAAAATATTTTGTCTGCTAAAATATATACAAAACTCAGAAGTTTAATATTTTTTAAAGGTTTTTGATTCCTTAAGGGAATCTAAAGAGAACAGTGAATTCTGTGGTAGCAATTTAAGTGGGGGACATCTGTGTTACTTCAAATCCTTCTTTATTCACCTGTACTTGAGTGGAACCCGGCAATACACTTCATAAAGAAATAAATTGAAAAGATTAAGAGCAGTTTGAGTTATTCTGGCAAAGGCAATTTTTTACAATTCTCTGAGGATTCCAATTATTTTAGTAATGATGTTTCCCTTGCCTGTCTCTCTCACTAAGTCTTTTGTCCTCCTCTTTTGCATCTAAACAGCAATTGTGTAGAAACTGTTGAATATTTAAAATAGAAAAATGCTTCTCGGTCTTTAAAATATGTGTCCAATCATTACTTTGGTATTCACTGCAGTTAATCGTGATGCATTTATTAATGTGTAAATACCAGACATTTCCTTTGGCATTCAACTCTCCGTTTGCAATTCATTAACATATTGTTATTTTAAAATACTAGTCTCTGAGAAGACATCAGATTTTCATTGGATTGGTCTCACACTTGAAAAAGCATTTTTATATTCTGAATGCATCAAAACAGCAGAATCTCTAGGCAGATACTAAGTGGGATTCACTGAAACACAATGTTAGTTCTAATGGATGGATGATTGTGTTTGGTCTTTTGAAACTTTGAAGTATAGGTAAATCTTGATCACACAAATTAATAAATCCTAAAGCTGGAGTTAACAATAACCATTACACCCAAATTCTGCAGCTTAGCCCAGCCAATTTTTCAAAAGGTCAGGTTGTGAACTGGAGAAGATCAGGGAGGTCCACCGCATAGCTTTGTTGCCAGGCATCTCTCGTCTGGATTGTTGCAGGCATTTATTAGTATTCGTCAGCAGACTCAACAAAGCAAACAAGAAATTCAAGCACGAATAATAAAATGAAATGCTGCTATATAACCCTTTGTCATTCAGCAAATATGGGACTTTTTAGCTACATTGTTCCTAAACCTGGGTTACTACTTTAATTTTTCTCCACAGTGCTGACTGAATGAGTATGCATGTGTGTTAAATGCAGAGCTCCCTTAACAACTGCAGGACTGCCATTTAATCTGTTGGTAGATGGACCATTTCCTGTGGGAACTCTAGCTATGATTTCCAGATCCACCAAATAAATCTCAGATTAAGATTCCAAATGAAACCTGCCTTTGGCAGATAAAAAATGTCAAGATGGATATAAACAGTAAAATTATAAATTATCTAGGTGTTGCACGATGACTTGATGTGCGTTTTTTGTTTACACTTTCCCTGATATCACAACTATACAAAGGCATTCATCAAATGTCACACTTTCATAATACTGGAGGCATCATTAAAACTGTTTGGCTAAGGACCTTGAAGTGTTTAAGCAGTAGCTCAAAAGTATATTTGTGCAAAGTAGAAGAATAAATTTACATATCAGCAGCAGCTCATAAGGGATGGGTAAATATTCTGTTTATCTCTCATTGTAATTCAGGTTAGTTTAAATACAGGGTTTCAGGATATCATTACAGCCTATATGGAGTCATTACATAATTTCCAAACATAGTGTCTTGCTGGAGTTTTACTAAGCATGCTGTGTTTATATTTTCTAAACCAGCTAAAAACAAAGTAAACCCTCCCACACCATTTGTCTTTTGCTATTGTCATATCAGACAATTGCTTTTCACATATAACCCTTTCATTATCTAAATCTTAATGATCCAGAACTCCCTTTTATCTAGGCAGGGTCATGTTTCCTGATGCCCATTAATTATAGCAGAAATTCTCTTATCCAAATGTACTCAACCTCTCCTACCACAAACAAACAACTAAGGCTTTGCTGAATTAGAGTTCTAAACAAAATCCCAGGAAACTACAGCTTCAGAAGAGAAAAAGAAAATTTTAATTTAAAGTGTCTGACATAAAAGAAAGAACACTCTAAATAAAGTGGCCATAAGACACATTGCCCTCACACCTTTTATTCCAAGTAATGATCGACTAAAGATGCAGGTGAACTAACAGATAAGAGTCTCCCTGAAGGGCCTTTTATTTAATGAAATTTTCGTTATGCCTTTGCTCTTAAGGAGCATTGTAGCTTTATGAAAATAGAGTTAATGAAGGTTTCTAAAGAAGAAAATAACCAAATTCCTCTTGCACTTGTGCTAGGTCTTCCAAAGCTCCTTCTGAAGTACTACTTAAAAATTACTGTGGTAATAAGTGCTGTTCTCTCTGAAGCACATTTCAAGACATTCTGAAGTTAGCTGCACTCATATTTTACTTACTTACGTGATTCAAAGTGCAATACTTTAAGGTGTGCGTTCTCTCCATGTTTAGTGGAACAGATAAGGCACTACGCATTTTGAGTGTATTGTAAAGGTTTGAACAAAATCATATTCACAACACTGCAGTGAGTCAGGAAAATACTGCATAACTAATTGTGCTTCTGATGAGGAGCCTTTCTGCATGCAGGTTGGCCAGAAATGCACTGCCTTCAAGCTCTCAAAATGTACAAGGAAAGAAATGAGATGAAAAAGGGAGAGATGAGAATTTATACACATGAAAGGGTGACTATATATTACAAAAAAGACCAAGCAGTATTTGATGATTTTTCAGTGATCATTAGCTCATTCTTATCTTCTAAGTCATGTCACACTATTCCCTCTTTGTCCACAGAAGATATTTTCTTCATCTCCCACATGCAGTGTTGTTCAGTAGTTAGTAGCCATTCTTCCTGTGTTTTACTCATGAAAGTTCATCTTCTCAGCCTCTTTTCTGCCTTTCACACCATAGAGAGAAACCTGCAACTATGTTTGTCGCTTTGCAAGGGGATCTCTGACAGCTAGCACACAGCGAGCTTGATGCTGAAATCACAGCACACATTGCAGACACTGATCAATTGAGCCACATGGGTGTAGAGGACTCTGCCTCTGCATATCACATAGATTTTTCTGCATACACACTCGTGCAATATCCAGGCCTTCTTTCTTTCACAGGTAAACAGCACTCTTTACTGCTAAAAGAGAGTAGGAGAGGGAGAACAGGCTCACAGTATCTCCTGTTGAGGCATGTAAAAGAAGAAACAGACTTCAATATGTCAAGTTTGGTTTATTCTGCCTCTGTTTTAACCTTAGAAGAAGGGCTTTAGATTTACTTTAGAGTGTTTACAGCTGTAGTGGGTATATTCTGGAGAAAGAGAAAGCAGCACCTTTACCATTAGCTGCTTTTTGACCCAACTAGAGCATCAGATGAACAACCTTTATAAGACCATATTACTCTCAAAGCTTTACCCATTCATCTTTGTGGGTGTCAAAGTCACACAACAATAATTCCAGACAAAAAACCCCTTGTAATTACTATTACAAAAACAAACCCACAAAAAGCACATTAAAATCATTACACGACTAGAAAAGCCTTCTACTTCTGGTAAGACAGTCAAAGTTAGCAAAAAAAGATGATTCATTTCTCTTAACCTATGCATATGACTGTACATTTCCTCAATTACCATGAATGTAAAAAAAAAAAAAAGCCCACAACAGCTCCCCACCAGATAAAACACTTCCTTTCCAAATTTCCTCACACAAGCTGATTCTACAGTTCTGTTTCAATCTGCATTATCACATCTCTTTAAAGCCAGTGTCTAGACATGCAATTTTAAAGTATATTTACAAGCTGTGCAACCATTCTTTTGAAGTTACATGGAAAGTTTATATATGGATGATGACTAAGAGTTGCCATTAAATTCCTACAAGTGAAATTGGTTTACTGACTTACACTTCAATATGTGCTTTAAGCAGAGGTTTAGAAATACATATATTTATTTCTTTGTTTGAAAAATACAATAACCACCTTTTAAGAAAGCAAACCACTTTGCCATTAAAATTAATCAAATTTTTACCTTGTTTTAAGAATTTAAGAATAATAATTATACAATGCTTTCAATTCTGGAGTCAGGAAAACTCTGATTTGTTGTCAAAACAGATCAAAAAGTACGTGATATTCTAGAACTTATCCTAATTTCTGCCCTGTCCTGAAATAATGGATGCTCAGACATATGACATAAACAAAAACATTACAACAGTGAAAGACCATATAATACAGAAGGAGTATAGCTGCACCCATTCAAATGTGGTACATGATATGAATCAAATGAGACACAAATTTAACTCCAGTATTTGCACACTCACCACTTTCCTATCCTGCTAACTATTTTGGAAAACTGCCATACTGAGTCCTGAATGTATATGTAAGTACAAAAATCACCCAATTTCAGGTTCCCTCTTGTGGTGTCACAGTATTCATGGTTGTGTAGTTTCTATCATGCATGTAAACCCTGCTCAAGTAACAATTCCACCAAGGTGCAATGTGCTTCCCCACACCCACCATTACTGCAATGCGAAGACATGCACCTATTTGCCAAACAAGTTTATTTTCATAATGGAATACTATTCTGGGCTTTCTAGGTTGGATCCTGAATATTTTTCATTTTGAAATTACACAGTCTTCACCGATCTGCTACCAATGCTCCTGGTACATTCTCTTAAGCATGCTTAGAGAGATATGGAAAAAGGCACTAACCTCCTATTAAAAACCAGGTGCTGTGGAAATAAACAGTACATTTAAATCAGATGCAAACACAAAATAACAAGCCTTGCACATAAACCATTCTTTAATTCTTCCTAATATACTAGAACAGAGACAGTCTTCAATTCACACTTCAATCCATACTCCAAACAACTCAGAAACTTAAAAAGAAAAATCTCACTTATCAAACACTTCAGATATACTCCTTTTAAACAGTACCTTTCTTTCAAGTATTTTATTTTATAACATCTATTAAGATGTTATCTTAATATCCCACATAATTATATTATCCCACATAACTGCCATAAACCTACCACTTCTCTGTATCTAACGTTTTTCCTACTTTTTTAAAATTCTCATTGCTTGACTAAATTTTTATCTAGTTGGCTGAATTTAATCTCAGATTTGCTTTACCATCCTTATTTGCTGACAAATAATTTAATCTCCAATATTTCAGTATGTTATTAAAAATCTGAATAAATCATTATGGAGTTATTCTAAACCCGGCTTTTAAACTTTCAAGCTACAAGCAAGGAACACCTAAATACAGTACAGTACCAGATGCACAAAGGAAAGATACCACGATGACAAAGCAAGCAGAACACAACATGGTACACTCTTCAACGTAGACAGAAAATGAAAAGCTGCTGTGATTTAGTAATACAATAAGAAAATGCACCAGAATGTCTACCAAGGGCACTTGCTAAACATTATGTTGCTGAAATTCAGCTATTACCTTTATGATAAGCAAATGTAATTTAGCTGTTAATAAGCAAATAAAATTCTGCAAAAAAAATAAATTCCTCATCCAAACAAGTATGATGATATGAAATTTACCCATAATACTTTTTCCTAACTTTCCTAGGAGCAAAAGCATAAAGAATTACATGACTTATTAATGATTATGCTAAAAAAGTGTATAAATTTTACTTTTCTCTATATAACAACATCTATTGGATATATGAATCTGTAAGTGTTAGCTTAGAAGAAATAGTTTTCTAAACAGATAAAAATATTAATTTAATGCATCAAAAAATAATACACATGAACCTCAGTAAGTATTCAATTTTAAAAAAAAATCTGTGAGCAGCAGCGAACACCATTTCTTGCAATTAGACAGAAAATAGTTCACAGAGAACCAGCTTATAGTATTCACTTGTCTACTTTGAAAAACTTAACCTTTTGAACCATTCTTTGGGTATGCTGACCCCTAAAGGTCTAAAAATACTAAACCTGATTAAGCCATTACACATTTAAATCATCAGAATACAATTCTCCACTGTTACTGCACTATGACTACTTTTGTTTACAGACTACGTAATTCAAAAACTTTTTAACTTCACTCAGTAACAGCTCAAAATTCCATAAATTAAAAGAGGTCTATAAGTAGTTTATTTTACAGAATAATACAGATACAAATCCATTTACAGATGAAAGAAAAGCATCATCTCCAAGATGGAGCATTTCTTTTTTCTTCTAAACAGATCCTTAATGAGAAACTTGACATTTATTATCTTCTGAGAGAGAATACATGGCATAACATTCAAAAAAAGGAAATATACAAGATGCTATCAGGCTTTGATATAAAGGGGAAACTTTGATGTTGACAGACCTATTCCATTTTGGGTTTTTTTAACCTACATATAGTCACTTACTGGCAAAACTCCACCCTTAACTGAAGGTCTCCTTCCCTTTCTTCCTTCTGCACATTATTATCTATTCACAAGCCACTTTCTGACAATTCTCTTCTGCAAAGTCAGTCATATAATGTACTTTCAAATTCAGTGGGTTTTTTTTTCCTTAAGTTTCTGCCATGAAACATAGAAGAATGTATATGTGAACAATTGTGTATGGTCAACCAAATACAAATACAAAAAGATCCTTCCATCCTGATGGAGATGAAAACTCCATGAACCAAGGAAGTTCCAAGTTAAACGAGGCCCCCTTAACCTCCAAGCCTTACCTTACTCTCTACATTCACTTAAGGTATTAATGAGAAACTACTTAATATTAGTAGGTGGCTTAATCATACCCTAGTCAGGAGTGAATAGCCAAGAAAGTTACTTTAAGACAGAGCTTCAGATTTATTGTAAACCATTAAGGAAAAAATATTGGAAAGTAAAATGCAATGTACAGACCCAGAATTTAAATAAGACTTCTTAAAGTTACACAAAAACACTTTCAGTAATCTAGAAAATAAAGGTGAAGCTTTACATTCATGTAGCTGCTCTCCTGTTACCCCAAATACTTTTAGGGAGTAGTGTGTGGTTCTGGGTTTTTTTCATTTCTTTTCTTCCAAAGTCAGTCATACATCAGCAAGAACAAATACATTCCAGTCACTGCCTAGCACTGGTACAACAACAGAGGTTCCTTATTGATATCTTTAAAGTCCCTACCTTTTGACCAGTTCTCCATTTGTGCTTCTGAACTTGTTTGATCTGGCACTGAGTCCAGTTTTTGCTTGAAGATTTCAGAGCTAAAATAAAGCAAACTCTAGATAAATAAACTTGGAACACACCTTTACTTTGCCTTCATTTGATGGAAAGTTTACAAGACAAATGATGTAAAAATATTTGTACCAGGACAATAAAGTCTGCATACTTTAACAGTCAGTGAAAAACTATATTTCTCAGTAACATATTTTTCTTCACTCATCAAATTTTTATAATTGTTTGGTTCAGCTGTTTTTTCCCGGTGAAGCCTTTGTTGAAATATTTATTAGTTTAGTTTTTTTTTTCTTCTAGAGCCTGGTTTTGGAAGTACATGTTACTGAGCACAGTCCAAATCACACCAAGTAGTCCCACTAGAGGCAATGAGACTGCTCACTTTGGTAATTATTACAGACGGTGGTGGTGTTTCACTTTACAGAATTCTTTCTCCTGTGAGAAAGAATTATCTAGTGACCCTAGATAAAATGGTCCACGATCACTCCATCTCTGAATTTGCAGGTCTTTCTAAACAGCTAAATAATGCATCCTAATATTTGCATACATATTGGTTCAGAACATAGTTAATTACACTGTTTCAGTATTTCATATAATCAAAGATCTTCAAGAAATACCCCTCAATACTCAAAAATAAGATCGACAGTAAAATGCTATGCCACGCATCATCTTGGGTATTAAAATATATGCTCCCTTATGTGCTAAAAATCCAACTCTATTCCGTATCTCAAGGAAATCTAAATAAATCTGTAATCTTGCTAACACAGTATGCTTACCACAAATTTTATTACTTACTCAAGAACCTTTTTTAAAAAGTATTGTACAAAGGACAATTTTTCATCTTTAACAATGCAGTTGTGCTTATTTTTTATGTTTTCCCTGCTATTTTTTTTACATTTATTAAAAAGATAAAACATGTGACTTGAAGAGATAGTGGCTGGATCATGAAAACACTCAGAGAGTTGTCACTGTGCTGAAAAATGTAAGAGTTCAAAAAATATTTAAGGACATATTTTAAAAGTCAACCATATTACACCAAGACACGTTCTAACTAATAAAGCAGCAGAAGAAATTATTTTGCTATACAACACCAAAAAGGCAGAAGTTTTCATTTTCATCTTTAAGATTATGAACAAATTTAATTGTACAAACATTTAAGATTCAACACTAACATTTACATTAAGCATTCAAGAAATACATATTTAGCTCAAATTTGTTGTTGACTATAAATGTGCATTATTAAAAAAAAAGCATAGAATTTGATGTGCTTAGGTCTTAACAAAAAATAACAACTTCACCTCATATCGTGGAACACTGAGTTCCTTACAAGAATCCCTCAAATGAAGCTGTACGCTTCTTCTTCAATTCTGTGTAACTGTGTTGATTTGAAGTTGGCAATCTTTTCCTAAGTTCCTCATTTACTTTTGGATTAGCTGAAAATATAGAAGGTTATTAATATCAAGAAATAGGTTTCTGTCAATGAAGCCATTTCCCTACATATTGCACAAAAAGGTTCATAATAATTGCAGTATTTTAATAAGATATTCATATAGCAAGACATGAAGAAAATATGGTGTTTAATAACCTCTGGAGTATTTTAAAACATGTCTTAGGGCCTTAATGTGCCTAGTAATATACTATTTAAAACCATAATTTTATCCCTCCACAATATACAGTCATTCTTCCTCGCCATTTACCCAGCTAATGAATGCCAGCAATTAGTAAAATGTAATCCCATTGCACAATCATTTTAATGCTTTTAGCACTCAGAAAAGTAAACACCAAATTAATACTGCTCAAGCCATATCAGATCCTAGTTGGAAGCAAGCAATTATAGTTCAGCTCCTCAGGTGTAATTAAATGATTGGAATGATTTAGTTCCATAAATGCAAGTTAATTCATAAGCAAGCAACAAATATACTGGGAGTAATTACAAGAAACATTGACAGTCTAAGCAGGACATGTGCCTTCCCGCACCTGATGCAGGAAAATGCTGCCCTCTCCCGGAAATAATAGAGCATGGCAAAGGAAAAACTGGTGACCGAAGTCAAGGGACTGTCTTCATAGGTGAAATAGGTTCTGCTAATTAATAGGAATCTTCTGGTTTACATAAAGAGAAAATAAAAAAAGATTGTTGATATCAGATTAAGGTCTCCTACTGGACAAAGTCAAACGAAAAGATTTTTGGAGCTCCCTAGCGTTTGCAACTTAATTTCCCCACAATAAGAAACAAAAATGTTAGTAAACAGAACTACAAAATATTCCAGATACCAAATATTTGAACTGGTTGCTCTGAACACAAACTCTGCAATAGGTAACTGACTTGTGCAAAACACGTGTCAATAAAGATGTACCTTTATAATAGGTACTTTGAACACTAGGTATTTTTGGAACCAAAACGTATTGAACCATCATTATTCAGTCACTGCTTAACTTCACCCCAACAGCAACAACCAGAAGCAGGCCATGAAGGTTTTCACCAAAGGAATCATTGGAAAAATTGAATACAATTATTCTAAATCGTTACTTTCATTTGAGGACAATCTCTTAATAATAAATCTAATAATCAAAAGAAATTAAAGCTGGAGATTAAAATAAAGTGTTCTGGTAGACCAAGACAAAACCAAAAATAAAAAATGAAACCATAAGCCAAATGCTAGAGTTAATTTTAAATCCAGAGTTAATTTCCTTATTCACTATCCATTTATTCAACCTGCACTAGTGTTACACTACATCATGAAAGTGAAAATAAAAAGTAAATTGTCCTTATCTGTTGAATATAAAATTCAAGTCACAGAAAATTCATAGTTAAATACAAACCCACCTGCAAATATGAATATAAATTATCCAGTATCTTCCTAATAATGAAAGAAATCTCAGATCTAACACTTTTGCCCACTACAGAAATAACAAATGCTTCCCAGTGCTGCATATAGCAGCATGGGAGAAAAACCACACACTGTGGACAATATTTAACTGAGAACTTCAGGAAGGCTTGATTCGAAGGCACCTGACCACTGTAAAAGCCTGAAATTGTTCTTTAGCAATAGCACTTTGACATCAAATTATTTACTTATTCCAGATCTTGGTGTATTTCAAAACAGAACCAAGCTGTAATAGTAACCTTCACTATTACTTTACTTACTGTGAAAATGAAATAAATTATTTTAAGAAGTCATATTATTAAAAGTTTAAAATGTACAGCACATTTGCTTTGCCCTTTGATGTCACAGTCCTATTTTTATATTCAAATCTTGTACACTGTAAGTTAATTGCTTTTGGAAACTACTTATTATTCATGTAAAAATTAATGTGCCAATGTGTTTAAATCCTTTTAAATGACCATTCATGCATCTTTCTTCTTTAAGTACCAATGAAATCTGTCAAAGATATCAATGCAAGATGGTCTTAGACAAAGTTCTAATATACATTTTTTTCTGCTAGCATAAGATTTTCATTTTCGTCAACTTTACTTAAATTCCATTAATTTTTTAAGCTGCTTTTAATAAATTCACAAGTAAAAAATTTTAGGCTCCATAGTCTGTCATTTGTGTTCCAGCTGACTTTATGAATATTAATAACAGTGTTATCCTGATTAAATAGGCTTCATATAAAATCCCTGTGAATCCTATAGCTCAGACATCTCATTTTTCCAACTCTTTATGAATTTGGATTCAGACATTAAACTGGAAAAAAACTTAAAAAACAGATTCAATGGTACATTGGTGCACCCTTAAGTAAAAAATTAGATGTTCTAATGATTCAAATAATTAAAATTGATAGGACCACATATTGAGATTTCAGGCTTTCTGTAAACATGTAACATATTTTCACTCTAATGAAAACATCAACACTTCAGAGAGAAAGGATTAAGAATCTATCATAAAATAATAATACCTTGTCCTAATTCTTACCTTAAACAACAGATGATATAATCTTAGATCTTCTATATGGAGTGTGATTTGCACAAGTATTTCCCAGAGAGAAAGAAATTAATGGATGCTTAATTACATAAGCATACACGTGAAATACATGAACATTCTAGTTTACCATAGGTGTCCAGTGAAAAACAGCATTAACTTTTAAATGGTTTATGCTTTGAGAAAAACAACATTTTTCTTAAGAATATCAAATTGAAGTACATAGGAAATATTAATATTATCCTATGAGACATGCAGTCTCAACTGTCAACTTCTTTACATGCTTATATGTTTGAATTATTTACATCTGTGACAGAGAAGAATGGAAAACTAAGCTCATTTCACTGCCTTCACCTTTTTTTTTTTTATGCAGTGCTAACTGAAATGACTGCTTCCTCATCCGTTCAGGCATATATTCTGCAAAGATGGCCATTAAAATACTTTGCCTTCCATTACCTTCGAATATGAATGGATTTTAGGAGGAAAAAAAAAAACCTAAACAAAATAATGACTTATTCAAAAGGATAGCATTCCAGTCCTGGTTCTAATTATTCATCAACACAAACAAAAATTTCCTAAAAATAGGAATTACATAAAAACAATATATATATAAAAATAACATACATCTGCAAGATAGGAAGCACATAGTGCTTTACTTATGCAGTTCTGAATAGTTTTTATTACAGCTGCAGCAGTATTTCTGCTCTCAGAGGAAAAAACCCCAACCTCTGGAGTGTCTGCAGAATAAATGCTATACAAAGGAACACCCCAAAATAACACCAGTCCCATAACAGCACAATAACGCTAAAGCCAATGCTTTCCCTCCCTGCATAGGACTGAGAAGTCCATCTTCTAAGCTGGAGTTCAGTAACTGATTCCCCCTCCTTGGGAACTGAAAGGCTGTTGAGACCATTCCATATGGAGACCCAATAACTGCAAACCCCCATTCCTCGGTCTTGCCTTGACAGGGTTTGAAGTCAACCACTGAATCGTGGCCTTAGCTGCTGTGACAGGACACAAACGCTCGCTGGTGTCGACTGAATTCACCACTTCTTCACAAAAAGTCCTCGGGTCTTGGAAGAGTTTTTCCAAACAGAGGGCCACCCCACCTGCCCTGCCTCTGGTGGAACAAGAGACCAGTTCTCACCACCCCTTTGAAACAGCACTGAGCCAGTCTTTGTCCCTCTTAAAGAGGCAGTTAACAGTTGCCACTGACAGTGCAGGGATGAAATACTATAACTTTATGAATAGGGAAACAGAAAACGAATTTTATCACTCTTTTCATAAGATCAATTATATTACCTGGATCTCTTGAAATATCCTGAAACGTTTTGCCTTGGGGCATGCTAAACTAAAAATCTTAATTTAGGAGGGTATGCCACATAAAAACCAGTTACCATCTCAAAGCATTTCCCTAGGGAACAAACAGTTTTCTTAGCCCAGGTGGATGTCAGGTTTTGATGCAATGATACACTCCTCCAAAAGGAGTCACATTTCCTCTCTATCTTAAGAAACTTTATGGCAAATGAGAAATCTAAGGCAATGCAAAGTAAATTAAAATTAGCTTTGGGCAGTTATAAAAACACTAGGCAAAGGATAACTTCAAATAATTGTTAAATGTGCAATACTACTCATCCATAAGATACTTAAAAGCTGTGAAATCAATCATACTTTGATTACAGAGCTACTTATTTTCTTGTATTTTATTATTTTTATATTCATTAAATACAAGTAGTTAATGCAAAAGACTCTGTTTCTTTTAAGAAGAATATGAAACATAGGCAAGTGAATTAACCCCATATGTGGATGAATGCAGCATGAGTAGTACTTGAAATTTATAACTCTAGCACTGCTACAAAGACTTTATGATTTTGGTTCATAGAAGTAACTTCACTATCCGGAAGCTTGACAAAAACATTTTCTGAGAGGCCAGAGTCATTTAACAATCCCCAGCTTTTTTTCCCCTGCTGATTCTTGACCCAAAAGGAGATGAGACATTTGCAGCTGGTTTCAACTAACTTGCATAAATCAGAAAAGACATGAAGAAACAGGGCTCAGGTATTTTTCCTCTGTTGCTGCAGCAGTTTCTTCACATTCTTATTAAAAAATTTGCATCTCGTGCTTTTAATGATAGCATACAGTAAGCCAAAGAGTACTCATTCTCTTTGTCATGCTTTTGACAAAGGCAAGAGAGGAGGCATAAAAATGCACTAAAACAACTGGTTTAAAATAGGTTTTACTTGTTCCTAAATTAAATTTATTGGATAAAGGACATGTACTTTTCTCTTTATTTTTTTTCTCCCTAACTTCTGCTATTAGCTCAGTGTCTTCAAGGCTCACTTTTCTCTCTGTGCATCAGGAAATGTTTATGTGCATATCAGATCACTAACAGCACATCTTTTCCCCCCTCTGATATATTCTCTCTTTCACGTTAACAACCTTCACAATACATCTTAACAATCTTCATTAGTATTTTATTTACTAAACAATCTTCAGGCTGCTCTGTTGTCTTCTGTCCTTTGTTTTCCATTTCTTTGCCTTTTCCTTAGTTTTGACAAGATCTGCCTTTGCCTTCTCCCTCCACTTGCCACCTCTTTGAAATGTAAAGAAAACTGTAGAGGATCTTGTCAAAGACTGTCTCTCCTTTTTTCGCAGCTTTTCTCATCTTGATGTGCATTCTATGAAGAGCTTCCTTCTGTGAAACCTCTAATTAACATTATTTTCATTCTAATAATGGAACTATGAATGCTTTGATAAGGTGTGTTACAGCCAAATAATTTAACCATCCTTTAGTTTTGTTGTAAACACTTTACTGGCCTTATAGCTCAGTATTATATATCACATTATATATTGCTACGGACAGCCGGATCTCCTTTTCTAAACAGTTTACAACCAGATTATGATTTCCATAGCTCTTACAGATACGGATAAATATGTGTATTTTAAAGTAGCTGTTGTCTTCTCTGGAGCCAAAATAATATTTAATACAAATATTTCAGTAGAATCAGCACCATATAGTGGTGAGCACTGTGTGAGTATTATGCTCTGTTGACAGGATCATAGCCAGCAGACAAGAAGGAAGTGATTAAACCCCTATGCTTGGCACTTGTGAGACCGCATCTGAAGTGCTGCATCCGGTCTGACCTGCTCATGGATACCCTGAAGTAAGTCCAGCCATCGAGATGATTAGGGGTCTGCAGAACATGAATTATGAGGAATTCGAAAAAGTTGGGGTAGTTGGTTTTAAGAGAAGGCTAAAGGGGGATTTGATTGGGTTTTAGCTGTCTTGTGAGCAAATATAGAGAAGACAGAGACAGATTCTTCTCTTGGAGACAAGTAGTAACCCAGAAAACTCAGAGTTATGGGTAAGAGTTTTTTCACAGCAAGGAAGGTTCCTGGAACACATTGCTCAGAAAGGTTACAGAATCTCCATGGCTGGGGATGTGCAAAACGCATCCGTATAAAGCAACTTGACCTTTGAAGATGGCCCCATTCTGAGCAGAGTCTGAACTAGATGATATTCACAGGTCACTTCCTGCCTAACCATTTTGTTATTCTAAGGATTGCAGTAAAATAAAACCACCAGAACTAGAATTCCTGTAACACAATAAATTGTGGGTTGCTTTCTGCTTTACAGGGTTGATCAGTAGAGCAGGGGAAAAAAACCCAAAGAACAACCAAATAGTAGTGAGGCATAACCAAATGTGGCAGTCAGGCTGAACGCCAACAGGAAGGAAACAGTACAACAGCATCAGCACAGTATTTTGAGCCCTACCAGTCTCAAGTACCCCATTTTCCTACATGACCGGAGGATTTGGCATTGGGCCTAATGTCAAATACTGATTTGTAAACTATCCTTCAGTGAACCAAAAATGGACCACTGGTGCAGCTATTTCACCTATATTTCTAAAAGCTTTTGCCTCAAGCTGCACAAAATCCATCCTCCTCCCAAACTTAGAGGAGCTAAAGAGCTCCAAAGCTAACTATGGAAATAATCCATGAAACATGAGTATACAGTGCTTATGTCTGCAAAATTCATTGTAGAGTATATTCAATATATTGAAATTCCCAAATTCCCAAATCATAATTTCTTTTATCACAGAACTAAGTTGCTAGCCCAGATTTTACCATAAAAGCAAAAATAAAATCACAGAATATTATATGCCCATAAATTTGTGAAGTGGTAACTTAGTGCCAAATTCATAAACCACTAGTACAAGTAATAGCATTAAGCAAAAACGATGTCTCCTGGCAAAAACATTCCAATTGTTTGGCTGCCTTCACAAAAAGATGTAACATCGAATAGGGACTCAGTGAAGAAAAGGAGGCAAAAAAACACACTGAAGCAGAGAAACTCAGTTTATCCAGCCAACTCACATTTCTCAAGGTACTTTCAAACAGCACCATTTTTCCTGACAGCAAATGCAGTAAAAATAAAAAGCATAAAGACTACAAACAGTGTGGATATTGGAGCCTATCCAAAAACTATCACAAGCACTGAACATGCAGAGGCCTGTCAGAAATGTGCCAACTTTTCAAGAACCAGTCCTGTACATGGGGACTGAGAGGGGCCTGTCGGTTTCCTGGAGGGAAATACAGCTGCAGCAGTTATGGATCTGTCAGGCTGTTCTGAACAGCATGAAAACACAACTGTGCCCCCACTGCTGTCACAAAGCAACATATCCAGTGCACTAGTTCTACCCAAACTATGTAACCACTCAAGTTCTACAGTGTATGCTTCAGCTGCTGAAAGGAATCACATTACCTGAAATTTCACAAGCTAAAAAGCTCAGAGAAATAAAACAACACTGACTCCACATTATCCATATTTGTTCTTTATAAGCAAATTACCTAAGCTATCATTTTTTTAGACAGCTACCTGAAGCAAAAGCTATCCTTCAACCAAAAACATAATTGTTCCCTAAATCATGCTTGCAGAGCAGTAAAAGCATGGGAACATACAGCATTGCTCAGGTATGAACACAGACATAAATTTGACTCAATAAACATACAGTCTTGCCTGAAGTTCCAACTTTTATTTTTTTCTAAATCTAGCAACTAGATCCAGTATATAGTGCCTTTATTGACTATGAGACGTAACTTCATCCTTATGAGTGAGAAGTGGAAGGTACAAAGGAATGGCACACTGCAGGACGTGTCCAAAGAAGGGCAATGCAGCTGGTGAAGGGTCAGGAGCACAAGTCCTGTGAAGAGCTGCTGAGGGAGCTGGCAATGTTCAGCCTGGAGAAAAAGAGGCTGAGGGGGGACATTATCGCTCTCTAGAACTACTTGAAAGGAGGAAGTAGAGAGGTGGGGGTCGGTCTCTTCTTCAAAGTAACAAGAAACAGGACAAGAGGAAACGGTCAGGGAAGGTTTAGATTGGATATTAGGGAAAATCTCTTTAGAGAAAGATTTTTCAAGTACTTAAACAGGCTGCCCAGGGAAGTGATGGAGTCATCATCCCTAGAGGTATTTAAAAGATGTGTAGATGTGGCACTCGGGGATATGGTTTAGTGGTGGACTTGGCAGTGTTGCGCTAATGATTGGATTTGATGATCTTGAAGGTCTTTTCCAACTGAAATGATCCTATGATTCTATGTTTGTTACACTCCAACAACAACATTTCCAAGCATTTTCAGCACCTTTGCATTGACTGTGTGCTTTACAACACAGTTAACATATATGAGATATAATATATCTTATGTGTAGTTCCTTATTTAGGTATGATTAAGCTTTTAGAAACTTAATCCAGATGCTTCACTGAAATTTGTATATGCAATATCAAAGAAACCTGAAGGCCAACACAATTCAAAATAAAAAGCTACACATTCAGAAGTGGTCTTGGACTCCCAAAGAAGAATGAGATATTCTGAGGTAGGCCAAAACTCAATGAGAACCAGAGATGAGTCAGTGAAATTAGGTCTGCTGAGAATGTCCAGAATTGAAATGGAAGCTAAAAGTTGAAGAGGGTAAACCTGCAAACTAGCACCATAGACTTTCTGCACTGCTTCCTGATCTTGTACTAAGAAAGGAAGGTGCAAGATCAAAGGGAAGACACCTAGACTCCAAACTAGTACCAAACAACAGGAAGGTAAACCACAAACAAAGAAAAAAGAAAAAAAAAAACACCACACACACACACACACAAAAACCAAACAAAAAACCAAACAACTCCCAAAAAAACAAACAAACAAAAAAACCCAAAACCCGCACACAACCAAAAAAAAGGCATTGGCTGAAGTTTAAGTTTAGATCATCAGTCACATTACAGACATTTCCAATTCCAGTGGATTGTTTTCCCTGCCAAATTTTTTTGTTCATCTTAGGGAAAAACATATTTATACTTTAGTTCGGAAAAAATCCAAAACCTTCTCTCAGCTCAAAAGTACAAAAAAAAAAGTAATCTTCTCCCAATAGGAAGAAATGTCTTCTGTGGGGAGGGGGGTGGAAAAGTCTTAAATGTTAAAAGTTACAAACAATGGAAAACTTAATTACAAAAGGTCTTCCAAAGCGAGGTGCAGAACAATTTTAAGCACAAGAAATGTCAGATCACCCATTATAAAAGCTCTATCATTTCTCTTCTTGTTCAGCCAATTAAATAATCTTGCTTTTTTTTTTAAATATTAATTTGAATACATAGATCATTCTCATTTCTCAATATTGTAATTATTTATAATTATATGTAACACATGGAATAAAGGAGATGGAAAAACATTAAAAAAATATATTTCTCTTTGGGTTCTTAAGGAAGTTCATTTTAAGCCCTGAGTAAGCCCATTATTCAGCTAAAAACATGAAAGCAACTTACACTGAAGAAGCCTTAAAAAATTCATCTGAGAATATAAACTACAAAGAGGTTCATATAAGTTGAGGGTTACACAGCTGAAAAAAAGTTCTTATTGGGGCTTCTGAGCCTTAAAATCAAATTCCTAGAAAAATTTAAGACCTAGGATTATCTAGCCAATTTCAGCAAGATTATTCTCTTTGGTTTTTTTTTTTTGTAAAAGGAAACAGATCAATGTTCTTTCTTGCAACGTCATCATAAATTCCAATATCTTTCATTAATTATTCCTCGATCCATTTACATTCTCACTGCCAAAACACTTGAGCTGAGACAGCAGCTGAATATTGGCCCCAGAGCAGTTATTCCTGTGTGGAGCAAAGGAGTTCTAAATCCACTTACTAGATGAAAGAAGAAAAGTCTTTCCTTGGCACTTCTGAAACTCAGGTTTATTTTGATGACTGCTTTCTCTTGCACATAATTGTGCTAAATAGTTTTACACTTGTTTGTCAGATGTCCTGGTCATTACATATTGCACTGCCTGGTATCACTAAAAAAAAACAAACAAAAAAATCAAGACTTTACAGCTATAGAAGTATAGATAAAATACAAGATTAAAAAAGGAGAAATCTGGCCAACAGTTCAAACACTCAGAAAAACTCTGAAGACATTCTTGGACGTTGTGAAGTTGCAAGACTTGCAGACTCCACACTTTTATCTCCCCTTTCAAGTTGAAGGAGCACCTGACAAAGTTAGGTATGTGCACTAGGATAGCTTCTGTGCCTAATCATAGCACTAAGAAAAGTCCTAAATAACTTCTTATTTCACAGTCATACTGGGAGGAAAGAAGGGATAAAGTCTTCTGAAGTATTTCTTAAAACACTTCATGAATGAAAGCAACTTTTTTTATTGTCCTGTTTCATGACTCCTTACTGACAAAGGCAAAATTTAATGTGTTCAGAGTTTATTAAAAAAAAAAAAAAAAGTTATGCCCCTTTGACACTGCTTCCAAAGTGGTATTCAAGACTCTAAAGCCCTGCCATGTAATCAATTATTTCTGTGCACATTTCTTCGTATTTAAAGGAAGTATTAAATTGTGCTCAGTTCTTCAGCTGGACTGTGCATCTGCTGAGCAGTCTGGTTTAGGAAAGGTTGCAGGTTTTGCCATGCTGATGTTGTTTCTGTCTGAAAAAAGTGAGTTTAATTTACTCATCATACTGAACTTGACTGAAGTGTAAGATTATTTTTGGGGTTTTTATCCAAAATATTCACCGTAAATAGGCTAAACATATGGAAAAAGTAATTTAGTGCTTAAAAGGTTTCCCACAGTGCTTTCAGGATGGGTTGAAAAAACACACCTACTCTCAGACATCCATTAATAGACACCTCCCTAAAAACCTGTTTCGCAAGACATTTGAGAAGTCCACAGACCCTACAACTAGCAAATTCATGCTCCGATCACATTTTTCTTTAATCAGATGAGATAAAGTTTTGTTTTAAAACATTTTGGATAACATCTGAAAAATTTTATGAACTTCTTTATAACTGGGGTTTAACATTAATCTGAATTAATTTCTACAGCAACTGAAACAAATTTTTTCCTTTATTTACAGTATTACTCAAGTATTACTAAAGAGTGACACTTTTACACAGATATATATCATACAGGATTACAGTTTAAAAAAAAGCAGGTCCATCACTTGTTTCTATTACCTGCAGGATTTTTAAGAGCTGCAAATGTACGGATAATTCTTAATGTCCCTGACCTCTCTAATGAACTGAATGCCTGTATTAATGGAAAGAAAGTGTCATATATAGCACTTGGGTTCTCAATAAAGTATCTGGTTTGATTTTTTTGTTGTTGCTGACTTTTAAGGTAAATTTGGAAGTGTATTATTACACCAAGCAAAAAACAAGCTACTGGGCAGATACAACTGCAGAGGTACCTCAGTATGATCGGAGCATATGCTATTTTTAGTAAGTTTTCTCTCATAAGTGCAAGACAGTGAATGTTTGCCAAAAGAATTGTACATCCAGGAGGGTTTTTGAAACGTGAAAGATACTTTTAAACTATGAAGAGAATTATAATTTTTGCCTAATATTTAGTAACCTTCAGATACTGTAATTCCACTTCAGATCCTGGAAAAACATTCTGGAGACAAATATTAGTCTACCACTGGATAGTGAAGAGGAGGAACAAAATTACATTTCAAGGGGAAACTCTTTTAATTAGAGTTACCTTGTACACCTGCAAAGCAGTCACCTTCAGTACAGTGTGTGAAAAATTATTGCACCCCACAACTGTGTTTATTCTTGCTACCATCAAATTTTGAGTCCATAAAGCAAGATGCTGAAGTTTGCTCGCAGGCATATTTGTATCACCCTACATTTATGGTGCTGTAGTGCAGAAAACTAACATAAACACCCTCAGCAGGTCGATTATATGTCCCACAATACCAGTCTCTGGATACACCTGTTGCCCCTAATCCATAACCTTTATGACAAAGGAACCCTTCAAGGATGCTTCATTCTTTTATAATGTCAGGGTGCCAAGAGCAAAGAGGTGGATTGGGTCCACTAGTGCCCTGTCACAACTGTATTGCATCAGGAAAAGCCTCATTATGATCCTGGAAGAAATTCCATTGTATCAAAATGGAAGGCATTTTCACATTCTCACAGGTAGCTGCGTTTCTGTATCTGTACTTCTGCAGTCTAATCAATTTTCAGCATTTGGAAAGCAAGGCTGATCACACAAGCAGACCCCACTGACCTGACCACCAACCCAGCAACAAAAGCTGCTGAGCTAGTAGCTGTACAGAAGCTTACTAAGCACTATAGCAGATCATCATACTTGTAAAATCCTTTACCTTGAATCCTACCTGACAAACCAAAGATCAGATTCTGATCCTGAAGCAGTGGCCCTTCCTTTGCCGAAGAAGAACAAGTTACAAGCTTATAAATAAATTGCATCTTTGAAGAAAACAAAGGACCATTTGTAATCCCAGTGGTTACCTGGAAGAGCTGTTTAGTGACACCAGTTCCTCAAGCCAGGGCTGTTGAATCACTACTCACTGCCACAACTCTCTGGCATGAACTAACTCAGGCAACAGTGGCATTTTCCTGACCTCACCTTCCTGACATTGGTACTTTGAGAGGAGTCCAGGAAACCTGAACTCTGTAACAAACAACAGATCCAGAACTCCATGTTTCCAAATAAGGGCATCAATCAAGACACGTTTTGGAAGGCAACACGTGTGAAGAACATCCAGCTTGATGAAACACCTGTCACGTCTAGTAATAATTTTTTGTGAAGCAGGTGTCATGTCAATAAGTCTATTTCTTATTGTCCTAGAACTCATATGCTCCAATACACTAGTTATATGATTCTGTGATTATGAAAAAACCTGTCACTGAACATTATAGATTATTTATTAAATGTTTGTGGTAAGCCATTTCAATTCGCTACTACAGATTTCAAATTCTGGCTTGAAATTTGGTTACTTAGAGGTTGTTTTCTTCTTTAGTTCAAACTGACACAGATGCTCAGCTGAGGTACCCAAGACTGAGGCACCTCCTTCAGTTCTCACTGAGAACCTAGAATCCATTT
Organism: Pyrocephalus nanus; assembly: GCA_038380795.1. Lineage (NCBI taxonomy): Eukaryota > Metazoa > Chordata > Aves > Passeriformes > Tyrannidae > Pyrocephalus > Pyrocephalus nanus. Next base: position 38,983,176 of record CM076265.1, on the reverse strand, counting down.
TATTGTCCTGTCAAATCTGAAAAATACTTAAATTTCCTTCTTTTGAAGACATACCAGAGATTTGAATCTGGATAGAATAAGCCTTCCTGAGCAAAACTGCTCCTAATAGGAAAAAATTTATTACAGAAATTATTCTTAAATCATGGGCTTCACCATCTACATAGCACTTGGATCCCATCAACTACATCTCCAGCACACGCAAGGCTGTTTGAACAGGGCCAATCTAATTTTGCAACGTTACTGCAACAACAGTTCCATTCTCACTCACAGACCTCAAATTTTGCATTAATCTCTTCATAACAAAGACATGGTAATTTGGCTACAGATAATATATGTGAGGATGCTAAGAGTGAATACCTATTCACTCCTTTGAAAATCAAAACTACTCAAAGCTTTAATAGTATAATGCAAGTAAAGAATGTATAGTAGGAAAGATGGTGCTTATAAATTTCATTTTATTCGCTTGGTATTTTCTGCAGTAGTAATGTGTTCTGCAAATGAACGGGGTTTCCTTTTACTGACCTTGGACCATACTGTGATTTGTATTGAGAATTCCAGGCCTTTATCTGATCTTATAAGTAAATGTAAAATACATAAAACAATTATCCCAGTGTGAAATTGAATTTTATCTCTCTGTAACCAGCTTTTGTCTATGATACATATTTCTATGTTTTAATATAATTCAAAATTAATAATAGGTATAATTTATTTTCTGACTTTCCATTATCTTGACATTTTAACAATCTTTTTTTCATATACTCAGGCTTTGATTTTATCTAGGGTTTCTACCCCATAGTTCCTTTTTAGACATGTACAATGTGTCTTTCAGAACATCCATTCAAGGAATAAACCTGCTAAAAGAACATATTGGCTATTTAACAGGCCAAGAAACAGTATCAAGAAATAACACCACTTTTTAAAAATGAAAAACATCAGAGTATGAGAGAAAATATAGCACTGCATGTAAATTACAGAAAAACATGTGAGAAGAAATCACAAGTTACAGTATAGAACTAGAAGTAGGAAGCCGAGTTCTGAAGTTGGTGGTTCTGGAAAATTATTAACAGACAGCTTAGATTTAATTTTTTAATAGCTGAAAGAGATAACCAAGGAAGCCCTTTTCCTATTAAAGGGCAGTCACAACTTTATATTGAATACCATGGCATTAGCAATTTAATATAGAGATTAATCTAATCTGGACATGAGCCTTTCGGTACTTTAACAAGTAATTTTTTGGCCTTAAATATAATTTATACAAATGCACCAATCTAATAGTTTACTTTCTTTTCTATTAATTAACTTCAACTAGACATCTTCAGTGTTTTACTACCTCAGACATACATAAGTTGACTTCAAAGAAGGTATGTCTCAAGTAAAGTTCTCACTACCATACTAAGTAGACTTTGTATGCCAGTGCTACAGTTTACACAGAAGACTTTATTTAAAACAAAAGGCTTAGAATTAGAGAAGGTCAAGCAAGAGAAGAAAAGAAAGACACAGACATACATAAAAAAGCATGAGAAAATGTCCCAGAGATTTTGATGAATAAATACGAAGAATGGCACAGGTATATGGGTTGATAGACAAACTGTCACTTTCCATACAGGGCAAGTAGTCCACAGCCGCTCTGCACAAAGCCAGACTGGCCACACCAGTGTTGCACGTGCAGAGGCAGTGGGATTCCTTCACACCTGCAGCAAATGAAGCTGCTCACTGGGCCTCTGTGATTAGAGGAGGAATGTGATAACCGCGGTGGTCTAGACTGCTACAAGTAAAAACAACAAGTCCCAGAATGAGTGGCCCTTGGTCTGAAGTGGCTGTGGTCAGGACAAGGCATGTTTAGGAAGTAGTCCCTTGAATACCTTGTGATAAACACATGAGGAGAAAATAACATGAAAGAACAGTGCAGTTAACTGAATAAAAGGTTAAAGAAAATAAACAATATTTTTGCAGCTTAGCATTTATTTGTGAACTGTTGGTTCAACTCTATGCTTGACAGAAAAGCTGTAAGGCTTTGGTAGCTTGACAAGACAGTCTACAAGGTTGAATGAAATGTTCAGCTTAAGGAATTAGAATAAATCTGATGACTGATGTGCTACTGAACGTGACAGACTGTCATCTGTTTTAAACAGGATCTCTGTAGGATGTACTAAAGCAATGTTTTCCCATTACCTTAATATACTAAGACTTTTCCCAATGAATTCTGACTAACCTATTAAGACAAAAGATTTTCTCAAACTCTTGCCATTTCAATAAACTAATGAAATAGCCATTCAGCTTAACTTGCATAATTAATTCATGCTGGCACTGTACTTCTGTGTTTAATTTACATCCAGTCACAAAAGCATGCAACAAAAATGACTACTCTAATTTCTGAAATTAACTATAAATTTGTAAGATATTCACAATAAGTGATTAAAGCACCTTATCTAAACTATATTCACATACAGATTTCCACATATAGAAATATCAAATTATTTATCAGTTACCAAAGCAGATTTTATAAAAAAATAGGTACAGGCACTCTTCAATAGCTTTTTAAAATCAAGAAAAAAGGATTAAAAACCCTACAGTGAAATGGTACTGCACCACATGCTTAGGGATTTATCAAAAAACAAACTTTAGTTTTAATTTACTGTAACCCATTACTTTAATTATGTGCATAGATACAGTGTTTGTATAAAATATAAACAGTGTAAAATAAGATAAACATTCTTGGAAAGCAATTTATGCTATTTTAAAAACTATACAAGCATCAAAAACTTGGGCAAGATCTAGGCTGAAACAGCAATATCCTTCCTCTATGTAAACAGTCTCTGTAGGAATTACTGAGGTGTTTTAGCATGTCCTTATTCTAGAGATAATGACTCAAATCTGTCCTACAAACAAAAAATATGGAAAAAAGGATTTTGTGACATCCACCTGGAATCTGTACCTTAGATGTAGGGAATGGGCATAACTGCTCACTGGAGATAAAGCATAGTAACATCAGTTTGAGCCACACTGTATTTGCAAAGCTGAACAAGGAAGCCAGCACAACTCCCCAGCTTGCACAGTCCACTTCCAAAGGGGAATAAGAATCAAACCACCACTAAAGTCATTCAACTTTCAGAAAAGGCTAAGTGTCACAGATGCACATAATTTAAGATACTTTAGCTATCCAGTGAATTTTCCTCATAGCTGGTTGACTGAGTAGCTCTACAGCATTTAACATCCTGCTTTGCAGAGGCTGCTGAGCTTTTTGGTCTGGAAGTCAGCTTGAAGAAGACAGAAGTTTTATATCAGCCTGCACCTCAGGAAGTCTTCCATCATCCCCCTATCACCATTGGTGAAACAGAGCTTAAATCAGTCCAGCAATTTAATTACCTGGGAAGCATCATCTCCTCGGACGGTAAGATTGATGAAGAAATAGGCAACAGGTTAGCAAAGGCATACAGAGCTTTTGGTAAACTCCATAAAAGAGTGTGGCAAAACAAACACCTGAAGAAAAGTACAAAGGTCAGTGTTTACAAAGCCATTGTACTGTCTACTCTTTTATATGGATCTGAATCATGGGCCATTTACCAGCATCACTTGCGTCTCTTAGAACGCTTCCATCAGCGCTGCCTCCGTACAATCCTAAACATCCACTGGACTGACTTTGTGGCCAACACATCTATCCTTGAACAGGCAGCAGTCACGAGCATCGAGGCCATGCTGCTGAGAACACAGCTGCGCTGGGCAGGGCACATCTCCAGGACGCAGGACTGCTGCCTCCCTAAGATCGTGCTCTATGGGGAACTTGCCATTGGCTGCCGCAAGAGAGGAGCCCTGAAGAGGAGATACAAGGACTGCCTGAAACAATCCCTCAGCCCTGGCCATATTGATCACCACCATTGGTCTACCCTGGCCTCCAATCGGGAGGCCTGGAGACACACCATCTATAACGCTGCTGCTGCTTTTGAGAACACACGCAGGATCACTCTCGAGGAGAAAAGACAACGCAGAAAGAATCGCATCTTGTCAATTTCACCTGGGGAGTCTTTCTGCTGTGCCTTCTGCAACCGGACTTGTCTATCTCACATTGGCCTTTTTAGCCATCAGCGCGCTTGTAGCAAGTGTGGGCAGAGCCGTTCTCAAATCTTCATTTGCGAAGCCTAGCCATGATGATGATAATGTCATACCACACATTTCTAAGAACAGAACAGTTCATACTGTTTAGCTCATAAGTGTCAATATTAGACTAGTTTATGTTGCCAGTTTTCTTCACTGCTGTACAAGAGTACCACAGCTACTGGTAGGTACCCCAGCAGAAAAACTGTTTCTAGGCATGGGCCAAATTGCAAGTATATACCACATGCATTTTACTGACAGAATAGAGTTAGCATTTTGGAAAATGCTTTGCATTATAGCTAGTGAGCTTCTGTTTCCAAATAAAAGTTAAACTCAGAGTATTAGAGCTTTGCCAAATCCTGCTGCTAAGATGCAAATTTAAGCCATAAAAAAAGTTCAAGGACCTCAGTAATAATAGTTTTGATTGTAAGACTGAAGCTATGTGTCCCTTCTCCCCGCATTTGCATTCAGAAACCATTCAGACCTCGAAGACCAACACACCTTTTGCAATCAGTTGTTGTTTTATAGTTGATCAGTACAGAATATCACAAGCCTCTGTACAACCTCTGCTGTTTTCTGTGTTTTGCAGGAGTTCTTCATATGGCTTGGTTACCATAATCTTCTTCCCCACAAAATGTAACCTGTTAATAAAAATCACTGTGCCAGGGATAAAACCTCATGCCAGAGGCAACTATCAATAGGTTTTTGAGGTACTCTATACTGTCAGGAGAGAAGTGTATTACTTATGCTTATATCAGACTTACAAATTAATCTGTTTCAGTTACCACCTGTGATCTTTTGGATCAAGAAAGAACCAGAGCCTTGAAACTCTGATACCTCCCAAAGCTTTTCACAACTGCTAGCTCTACATTTCTATCATCTTCTCTGGGTCAAATCATTAGTCCTCACTACAACCTCTGCTATTCAACATGTGCTGCACTTCCCTGCTAAATGCTTCAGGCACTAAATTAAAATCTCTCAAAGGACTCAGGTGCTGATACATAAGGAATGCTGAACACAGAGGTGGTCTCCACTTTCTTCAGAGCAACTGCCAAATTCAACTGATGCATCAAGCACAGAAAAACATTGGTTATCAGTCATCTTTTCATAATGTTCTCCATGCACTGGCAGGTGCAAGGCTTGGTGTTTCTGTGTTTTGTTTTTTTAAAAACATTTAAAGGCCAAGTTTAATGAAGGCTTATTTCCTTCAACTTCCAATGACCAGTATATCCACCCTGTTGATTTTACCACTCATTTTATGTTTTATACAAGATTATTAAGCTCCTCTTTTGCTTCTAAGGGCAAACATCCATTAGAATGCCATTTTCTGAACACTTTGTCTTTTCACCTTAACCCTGTATTTCACTGCAAGCTTTACTGTCAAACTTCTTCTGAAAAAGCCCCCTTCTTTCCAAAGAAAACATTCTTTTAACAAGAACATGAGCTAAAACTTTGTAACCATGCCCTTTGGAGGGGGGGGGGATGTTTCATAAATGCTCAAGTAAATATTTATATTCTTCTACAGCTTCCTTTGTGTTGCCAATATCACTGCCTCTGCTAGTAGCTAAATCAAAATTCAATGAACACAAAAACATGACCCCTCTAACAATGGCTCAAAACAAAAGGGCATGATCATTCTCAAACCAACCAATGATGGCTTAAGATACATTGTTAATGCCAAATTTACATATTGCAACTTCATTCATTTGTAAGAAGTCACCGTAATACCAATTCTTGCATGGAAGTCAAATTTCTTCTAAATTATTATTAAAAAAGTTTAAAATTTGATACTTACTGAAGCAGTTTATATTTATATAAATTTACAAATTTCTTCCTCAGAAAATTAGATTGTATATCTATGTAAGTGTCTATCATCAATGCTACTACAAATTTACAAAATACTTTTCAGAACACATTCTAGAATAGAGTATTTTTACTCTTGAAAAGTTACGTTACTACTTGTACTTGCTTTGGTTTGAATGGAGTTAACTTCCTTTGTAATTGCCCTCCTGGTACTGTGTTTTGGGGTTATAGCTAAACCAGTGATAACATACCAGTGTTCTGACTTACACTGCTACCACAGCACCAAGGCTTTCACTTCCCACCAACTCTGTCACTCCAGAGAGTAGACTGGGGCTGGGCAAGAAGCTGGGAGGGGACAGCTGACTTGAACTGGCCAACAGGATATTCCGTACCATATAATGTCAAGTTTAGCAATAGAAACTGGGGTAAAGCAAGAAGGGGGCATCTGGTTTGTCTTCCAAAGCAGTTGTTGCTCAGAGACTGGCTGGACATCGGTATGCTGAGGGTGGGAGGTGGCGCGTGACTGTTTCCATCATTTTTTTGGTTGTTGTTTTTGGCTTGTTTGATTGGTTTGTTCTTCTGTATTTTTCCTTTTCTTATTAAACTGTCTTTGTCTTAGACCATGCGTTTTCTTACACTCTCCTGCCTGTTGGGGGGAGCAGTGAGCAACCAGCTGTGTGGGTGCTTAGCTGCTGGCTGGGGTCAATCCACTAAGTGACTGTTTATTTTCTCCCTCCAAAGCACAAGAATGTTCATAGTTGTGGTTTGTGCCTGTTTTGCAAAAAAGGCATTGAAACAGTAACAAGCTGGAATACTGTCTAGAGCTTCCTCTCCAAACTGCAACAAACAAGCGGGTTTGAATGACTGGAGTAGTGCCGTACCAATTTGCTGTCATGAATCATACGATGGCTTAGGTTGGAAGGGACCTTGAAGATCATCAAGGTCCTACCACCCTGCCATGGGGAGGACACCTTCCACTAGACCAGGTTGCTCAAAGTCCTATCCAACTGTGTGCCATGTTAAAGAAAATCCCTGATTTTATTTTTGCAAACCTAAGCAAAAGTGACTAGTAAACATTAAAACAAATAAAGCAAACAAAATTATACAATTCCAGCACAGTTCTAACTCAGTAATTTATTTTTGACAAATAATTTCACAATCTCACTTTTCAGTCCATTCCCTAACATCTGAATGCCAGTTTCACACACATAATGAACAGCAGGTAGAAACACATTTCCAAAGATTATTTCATATTACAACTTAGCTCAATATTCCTACAGTCATCAGACAAAGCTGCAGACTTTGAGAGTGACTTAATTTTTCTTTTGAGATATAAGGTACTGTACAGGAGTGTTACCACACAGAAATATTAGTCAGAGCAAGAACACTGTGGACCCACACCCTTCCCATTGTTTTGAAATGTAAACATTAAACCACTTGGAATTTCAAATAAAAAATTCAGGGTATATGTTATAAAATTGTGTACCTGTTACAATCACAGAATAATACTGATCTGGCAGATATTTTAAGCATATACTTATTGGCATGAATACAACAAAAACCCCAGCAACAAGAACAAAACCTTACTACCTGTTATCTCTCAAACATTATTCTCCTCTCCATTTAAAATTAAAATCTGTATTTCACATTTTCAAATAAAATCAGCACCTTGCTATTTAAGAACTGTTCTCACACTAAAGTAACTTCTCTACATACAAAATTGCATCAGGTAACTGAATTCTAAAGGAAGTTGCAAACAACCTGGATATTTTTCAGAGTTTTACAAGTGACCATCACAAATGGCAACAAACCAAGTCCACTGTAACATTTAGTTGAACCAAACAGTACAGCTCTGGGCTGCAGGTGTGGACAGATATGCAAGATTAGCTACTGTTGATTTTGAATTTCTGAACAGCACCATTTGACAATTTTCTATACTCAAAAATATTATTTAAAAAGATCAGCAATTAGTATTAGTGAGAAGCAAAAATACAAAACTAAATCCCAAAACTTAAATTTTAATCTGCTTTGTAAGTTTCTTTAGAGCTTCTCGCAAGCCCTGTTTTCAATGGTCTTAACCAAGATTTGCCTAAGGACATGCAGTTGACTCAGAACTTAATTGAAAAAGGAAAACACGTGGCACACCAGAGGCCTCTCATACTTGCAGAACTCTGGAACAGATCAGGATATTTCATCTATCACCTGTCCCCCATGAACACTGCAAAACTGTCTCTAAGCATCTGAGCACACAGTTGCTGCCTTACTTGCACAGCTAATACTAGACATTTAAATTTAAAACCATGTTCATTTATTACATATAAATAAAAGATATCACAGATACATGGTCAAGAAGCCCCTCCCGCCTGGCGTTCAGGTCAGAAAGGCTACAGGTACGCTCACCAGCCTGTTCAAAGCTGGCTGCTGGGACAGGGCTCCATCTACTGGTGTGTGACCCTGCATGCCTATGGGAAGAACTGGTGGGGGAAAAAGCAAATCAAAATCTCAACAGCTATTTCACATCTCTCTTTCCTAATGAAATATTCAGAAGACATAATATCAGGCTACTCAGAAAACACTACTAGTTAGACAAAAACAGGCACTCAGGCATGTTAGTGTGTTGTACGCATACTCACACATACTATGCTTCTTGTATGCAAATGAAATCTTTTAATATCCCTTAATATTTACAAAATGTATCTCAAAAACTGTTCTAAAGAAGCACTGTTTTTCTACAAGATGCAGCATATGACTACACACTCCCAATCCCAAATGTAAAGCTTTACTGTTTCTTCTTAAACCAAGCAAATAAGCAAACAGCTAACTTCCAAAAGCCACAGAAAATTGCGTAATATTTGCACGATTTAAGGCACTAGAGGTGGCCTTCTTTTTCCTTAAAATAAGGGAACTCGTCAAACATACCAAAGCAAAAAAGTGTCAGTAGGAGATTGCTATCAGTATTCATCAAGGGTATTGCTGCACAACAGCAGCTAGCGCTATAGTATGTCTAACTTTAAAGATTGACTTCTGCTGTCACATGCAGCATTTCTCAAATTGAGCCATTTAAACCTTGCCTTACTAACCCCACTGTGCCTTCAATTCATACGTGGGAGTGAAAAAGAGCAGTATCTTTTCCTCCCCAGCACTCTCTGTGCCCATCAGCCAAGACTATTGTGCTCTGACTGCAGAAGAGCAGCCAGAACAGAAAGCAGCAGCAGTTCAGGAGCTGCCTGAACTGACTTTGAACAACCTGACTGTGGCGAGAAATTAGATGGTGCCTGCCCAAGCTGCCATCACATCTAGGTAGCAAGGGCCAACAGACCATCTGTCCAGTCACCCCAATTTTGTTCTCCAAGGCATGTCTAGCAAGATCAACAGCCAACTTAAAACCTGGGGCAAGAAAAGAAATTGTGCAGGAAACGGACAGTGAGCTCCACAACTCACCCCACTTCTTTTCTTTAAACATTCTGCCTCACACTCAACACAATGTTGAAGGCACCTAAGTGGGGCTCAGTACAGAGTGAGAGAATCTTAGAAATACCCACATCCTCACACAGTACCTAAAACACAAGAAAAGATGAGACTAGTCAGGAATACCTGGAAACAACCAACAGATAGTCACAGCAAGAAGGCAGGAATGGAGCATTGAGCAATAAAACCAAGACTCTATGTAATATCCTATAAGGCAAGGATAACTGGTGAAGCAGGACCTCAGGGAATTCACACAGTTCCTCCTGGGGCTCAGTTTTCCCAATTTAGCTTGTTGCCCATAAATTACAGTGGAAGAGACCAATGGAAAAAATCTCCTGCAATGAACTTGTATAGCACCACAGAATGAGAACACTTTTTTTTTCGTTTTTTATTTTAACTTGAAGGAAAAACAAATTTTAAACCTTGAAAGTGGCTTTTTACTTCTAAATTCAAATTTTAATCAAACTGCATTTTAAAATACAACTGAGCAGTACTATGGGGTTGCTGATGTCTCTTTAAGAAAAATGACATCAACGCAGGCTACAAGTGAGAAGGATATAGGTGTGGAACTACATCCTTTTTCATCATACGGTCAGTTGCAAAGTGAAAAGCTTAACTTCAAGATTCCTGTGGTCTAATGAAAATAAATACCATTACAAACAGATCCAAGAATACAGACATATTAAAAACTGTTTGTTTTTCTTCAGATATAGATCATGGGAACAGAGATATTTAATTACTTCAGGACTAATTCTGATTTCATTTTAAGCTGTTTAAACTGTCAGCAACCTCCTGGTATTCTGAACAACTAGCAGAGGGAGAAAAAAAATAAGAAGGGGAAAAACGTCCATTAGCATCTACAAGAATAGTTTTAACAGTTTTATATTGGTACTTAAACATTTGATTGGCCTATTTTGATTACACTGAGCAACTAAATGTCTATAATACAAGAAGAATCACTCACCTAGTAATATCTGTAATAAAGAAAACTCAATTCAAAATCAGAACACATTTTCATAGCTCTACAAAAAGAGATACAAAATTTTCAACAAATCTTAAATTTGTAGAGGATGTTTCACAGTGCCAATTTCCTCAATACAAGGAAGGCACCATGAAGCAAACTGGTCAAGTGTTTATGTCAAACTTCAGACAAGGAAAACCACATCCTAATACTCTGCTATAATAGCAAATGGAAAAACTGCCTGTATCTGTGCGCACACACAAAAGGCACACTATAGAAAAGCATGATGAAAAACACTGCTTTGTTTCTCATGCTCACATCTAAAAATTTACACAACCAATTTAACACATTCTCACTCACTAAGCACCTAACACTGAAAAATTCCTGTAGAACCTTAATTCTTATTTACTTAAATGTGAACCACAAGAACATACTGAGAAATAGCATCTTAAAGCAAGTCCAACTGTGGATCAAAGAAATTTTAAATTATAAACAGTAAATTGTGCCTTTCTAAAAGTAATACTAATAACTTTATGAAGCTATTTTACTGATACTAATGATTTTATTATATCCACACTACTAATGATATTATAGGATGGGTATAATTTAGGCAACTACAAGCATAAATCATTATATCCAAACAGGACACTGCATTAGATACGTATCTTCACATTTTGCCATCTAATCTCTCTCAAACAGCAGTAGCTTTTTTAAAGAAATACATAACTATTTATCATACAATTACTAAGAGAAATAAATGCTTAAAAAATACACATTTGTGTGTAACTTCTTTCAACAGCATTGAAGAGGCCACTGGAATGTCTTCAATTTTTTAGTCAGTCAGTCGATGTTCTCAATGGCAACTCAGAGTACTTTTCAAGTTCTACTCCCACCAAGGGTAACTCCTACACACGCCCTACCATGAAGCAATTCTTCAGCACTAAATGCTCCCTTTACATGTCAACAATTTAGCCAGTTTATAAGTAAAGTACAAGCCAACTTGTAAATTTACTTAAATAAATTACTACCATTAAAGATCTGGTCTATTTGCTTCAAGTACAGCAATTTTTGATTCTATGTTAAACTGTCTCACAGTGGAGCATCATACCGCATTTTCAGAACAGTTCTGACTCAGGCACAACCCTGCTATCATTCCATGAATCCTGATGAAAACTGCCACCCCCTCCCTACCAAGAGTAATTAATAACCAAGCATTTTAATCCTTCTTTGTCCTAATATTACATTACTGAACCAGATTAGATTTGTCTAATTTATTTCACACTTAACATTTAAATTAGTGCATAGGTAATCAGAATATCACTATTTAAATAAACATTTAACTTAAAGATCAAATTCTGTCTTCAACAGATTTACATAAAAGGACATAAAGGATAACATTTCTCTACCAGCATGTTATGTGGATCACCTTAACTCAATTTATTATGGATTTCATGGTGCCAAAATTAATGTTCTCCAGGACCTGAACTCATTATGCCTTCCAAACCCGAAGTGTAATTCCATGCTTCTGTGACCTATGGAAGTTTTGCCATTCACTTAAAGAGAAGTTGGATCTGTTCCTTGGTTTCTACTCTAGCAAGAGATGCTGAACAAAATGATACCACAGATGCTGTCTTCACCTCTTTCTATTACATAACAGATACTGTGAAACAGTCCAGTGTATTTTAGTCTCTGCTAGCACAGGTAAAGGTAACAAAACAAAAGAAATAAAAAACCCAAAACCCAAAACCAAACCAACCAAATAAAACAAACAAACAAACAGAAAAGAAAAAAAGAAAAGAAGCATGCATGTATTCTTGTGGCCAAAATAAAGTTGACCGCAGGCCACAGGTGCCACAACTCTTAGCTTCAAAAAAAACCAAAACCCTTTCAAAATAATTAACTGAACCACTGAGTTTTAATTCCTCTGAAAAACATGAAATAAATGTAACAATGCCTTTGACATGGTGCAGCCAAGTGTAATGGTGCACAGAAAATAAAATAAGCTGTTTTCATATGTAGATATTCAGTAAAATAGAGAGTAAACCCATAAACACCACAGACTACATCATGATAGCTAACTACTGGCATTCAATTTATGTGTTCATGTCTGTTACTTGCACTTGGGATAGATCAGCAGTGCCTGTTTCACACTTCATGAAAAAAGGTTCAAGAAATTTATTTTAGAGAAGTGTACTGCACACATGTGAACATTTTGAAAAATATGATTTGATTGATACTATGAATACCAAAGATCAATCCCGGCAATATCTCATGCAGTGGGCTGACCCCAGGTAGAATTCAGGTGCCCACCGAAGCTGCTCTATATCACTTTCCTCCTCAGCTGGATAAGGGAGAGAAAAATTTACCAACAAGCTTGTGGAATGAGATAAGAACAGGGAGAGATCATTGACACACTAACATCAGGGGCAAAACAGACTTGACTTGGGGAAATTAATTTATTGCCAATCAAATGAAAGAAGGGTAATGAGAAATGAACCCAAATTTTAAAACAACTTCCCCTCAACCTCTGCTTCTTCCTGGGCTTAGCTTTACTCCCAACTTTCTCTACTTCCTCTCCCCCATCCCTCTCCCATAGAGCAGGGGGAGGGGAACACAGTTTACAGTCACTTCCTCACACCTTGTCTCTGCCACTTCTCCACAGGAGGAGGACTCCTCACACTCTTTCCCTGCTCCAGCATGGGGTCCTCCATGAACTTCAGCATGAATACTTCCCACAGGCTACAGTTCTTCACAAACTGCTCCAGCATAAGTCCCTTCCATATGATTCAGTCCTTCGGGAACAGACTACTCCAGTGTGGTTCCCCCACAAGCACATAAGTCCTGACAGCAAACCTGCTCCAGCACGAGCTCCTCTCCACAGGTCCACAGGAGGTGTCAGAAGCCTGGTACAGCACAAACTTCCCACAGGGTCACAGCTTCCTTTGGGCACATCCACCTGCTCCAGTGTGGGATCCTGTATGTGCTGCATGTGGGTATCTGTTCCACAGGCTAAGGGGGTAAATCCTGTCTCACCACGGGCTGCAGGGAACTCTGCTCGGATGGCTGGAACACCTTCTCCCCCTCCTTCTTCTCTGACCTTGGTGTCTGCAGAGTTGTTTCTCTCACACATTCAAACTTCTCTCTGCAATTGCAAGTGCAAATTCCCCCCTCCCCCTTCTTAACTCGGTTTTCCCAGAGATGCTACAGCTATCCCTGATGGGCTCAGCTTTAGCTGGGAATGGATCCATCTTGGAGCTGGCTGGCATTGGCTCTGTCAGACAGGAGGGAAGCTTCTAGCAGATCTAGCAGATTCTCACAGAAGCCCCCCCACATCCCTGTGCCCCGTAGCTCCCCTGCTAAAAAACCTTACCACACAAACCCAATACACATCTAAACTATTTTTCTAATTTCTAATCTAATTCCAATTAAATTTCTAAGTTCTAATACATAGTAATCTTTAATATACCAAAGGCCACTACTCTGCAGAAATTGTCAGTTTGCATTTTAACCTGTCCTTAAAAGACAAAAGCTCACATCAAGAATCACTATGGAAAACAGAAGCCTGCTGTTATGGTTTCTGTATCATGGCTCCTGAAGCTATCACGGAGCATGCCAACTATCACTTAAAAAAAGGGGGGCTGAAAGCAGAAGACATTCATCTTAACAACTCAGCATTCATCCTGGTTCTTTCCACAGGTGTATCTGTTCTGCAAAAATGCTGTTTCTCTTACCTCCTTCAAAACCATTCTCCTTTGAAAGGAAAAGGCTAAAGGCAGCACTCATACTTGCAAGAGCATCTGTCAGTTGCAACATTAACCTATGGCTAAATTTGTCAATAGACGGCAGCCCAGAAGGGTTGTTTGTTTTAAGGATAAGCTTCAAAACATCTATTGCCGATGTAAGATAACAGATGTAAAAGTGAAAAGAAGCTTCTGCATAGATTTGGGAGATCTGCACTAAAGTGAGTATCAAGTCAAATCAGCAATTCATAGTTTACAAACACTCCACTATCAGCATGCTGCCATTAACATGTAACATCTACTCTTACCATATGTCAGGTAGACTAAAAAGGAGGTAGCAGAAAGATCTATTAGGATATCTCTCAAGTTTTCATTACTAATGTTACCCTAAACTGTGATCTATAGGCAGGGCACTCTGCTCCTTCACCCTCCGCTCGTGTGTACCTTCTTGCTTTTAAATTCTAGTCAATAATTTATTGATTCTTTCCACAGAGAACTACCAAACCCATATTTTCTCTCCTCCTATACCCCTTTCCAGCAACCTCTGAAAACTTCCTTACTTTTTTACTAACCTACAGACCCTCAAAAACTAAAAACCCTGCAAACTGCAAAAAGCTAGATGTGAGCCACAGGGCACTAGCACCGTAATCATATTTCTGCTAGTGATACAATGTGTTGGGTTTGTCTGGCTGCAAGAGAAATACTAAGCCTGACAATTGTTTTGTTTCTTACTGGTCGAGAATAGAGTTTAACACCATAATAATACACTTCTAATTTAGCATCATCTAGAATGACTCCTAACAAGCAGGGAGAGAGATTACCAGTATGAGAAGAAAAAAATAACATTTCCTTTTCCAAAACAGGTAAACTAATAATAAAAAGAAAAATTAAGTGAATCCAGAAACAAAACAAAGAAACAAAAAGGAAAGAAGTCTCATTAGCTATCATGTCAAAATTGGGGAAAAGTTTTTTAAAATTTAATTTGTTACTCACTACTATTGGACAGAATAACCCCCATTATAAACTGTAATGGGAATCATCCTCTAAACAACTTTCAGTATTACTATAAGAAAACCTGTAATGACTACAAAAACTTGTAGTAGCAGCCGTACCTAGGTTTTCAGATCCTGTACATAATTTTACCTCCCAGTTCCTCTCTTCACTTTTCGTACTGCAACCAGAACTGCAGTAACTTCTCCTTAGCTGGACAGGCAAAACAAGCTTATTACATTCAGGAGCCTGAAAACAATGCTAATTACTGTACCAATGACAAAGCAGAAGAGCTCGTAGAGGTCACACTGATGGTGCCTCACTGGTATAGACACCTCTGTCTCACAAATCTCATTCAGCTGAAGGACCTTGTCATGAGTGATGACATTTTGCACACAAAACAGCAAAATAAAACAAAAATAGAACTACCCCATAACACAATATGATATAGTTTTAACTCTTGTTAAATCCCACCAGATACATTAGTGCCATAATATTTTTAAATAAACAAATAATCCAAAACAAGTGGTTTCAAGTTAAACCAAAGTTGCACATTCCCAGAGCAAAACTAGTCAAGTATACATGCTCAAGGACAGGTACAAGAACAAGGCAAGCATATCACTGGATTTCATTAAGACCCACAGGTCCTAGAACCTCCAGAATTTGCAGCTCTTAGATCTGCTGAGCCTGAAGCACATCATTGTGGTTAACCGATTCTTCTTCCACGACTAAACTCTTGCACTTTAAGGCAAGCCACTGTTCTAACAGTAGTTGGCACTTACTGGAATATTCAAAAAAGGCACTATGGTGCTCTGAATTCCCAAACTAGGGCTAAAGAAACTCCTACAGCAACGCAGCTCCAACCATCTCAACCCCCTGAAACTGTAGCTTGACCCAGTTGAAGTTGTTCCACAAACACTGAAGGGTGTGCTGTTTCAGGTAGAACAGGCCTTTAGGTGCAATTATTGAATGTTTTTCTTCCAAATTGTTCACACTGAGAAACTATAACATTTTTCCTCAAATGAAACAGACCTTCACAACACCATCAGGAATTCTTATTAGTGAGAAACTTCATTACAATAGGATCTGAGGTATAAAACTCATTGGGACTTCCCAAGCAGCTTTTATTGAAGTCATAACTATTTAAAAAAAAAACAACACAACAAAAAAAACCCAACCAAACAAAAACAACAAAAAACAAACAAACCACCAAAACAAAACAAAAAAGACACACACACACAAAACCAAACAAACAAACAAAAAAACACCAACAAAAAACCAAAACACCAACCCACAAACTTTATTTTGGCAAGTTTTTTGGTGCGATTTTTTTCTCCCCTTTTCTAAAATGTGTTACTACAATGCTGAGTACTCTCCACACTTAATTCTCACCTGAGACTAAAGATCCAGCACCGACCTGCTGAATTTGTTCAGAGCAGGTTTCACCTCAGATTATCCAAGCCCCCTTCCCAGCGCTGCCCCCCTCCCGGGAGGCGGCTGCCCATCCCTCCCGTCCCTCCCTGGTGAGCCTTTGGGACTCCCAATCGCGCATCCCCGCCGTATCTCCAACTGCGGAGCGGGCGGTAGGTCGGGCAAGCCGGGGGAAGTAACATTAACCCAGCCTAGGGGCTGCTCCGGCACACGCAGCCGGTCGGGAGCAAGGGCCCGGCGGCGGCGCGGTCCCGGGGGGCAGAGGAGGCCGGGCAGGGCCGCTTGCCCGCGGGGAGGCGCTGACGGCAGAGCGGCCGCTCTTAACGCCGCCGCGGCCGGACGCGCCGCCTCTGCCAAGCTCCGCCGCAGGGGATGGGGCGCGTTCCCCCCCGAGCGCCGGGGGCAGCCCCGGGGAGCGGCCCCGGCCCGTTACCTGCGCGCTCCGGCCCCGCCGCCGCCGCCGCAACAAAGCCGCGAGGGGCGGGGGGAGGGGCGGGCGCGCGCCCGCCGCCCGCGGGAGCGCGCAGCGGCGGGGCCGCGCCCCGGGGGCGGGGCGAAGCGGCCGCGGGGATGGGGCGGGGCCGGGCGGGGTGCGGGACTCGAGGGGCTGATTGGCGGCAGTATCTCCTGACCGTCCTCCCTCCGCTCGGGCAGTTGTTGCCTTTAGCGCTGCGAGCGCTGGGATGCTGCCCAGGCCGGCCAGGGACGGAATTCCCTCAGGGACACAGCAACCACAAATGGAGAGACAGACCCCGCCAGGGATATCGAGGAGGAGAATGGAGTGGCGCCCATGGAATAGGCCATATAGAAATGGGATTAAGCCTAGAAGTGCTTTACGAAACCTGCACAGTGGGAAGGTTTCCCTTTTTGGGGGCAGGAGAGAGGAATGGATGGATGCGCCGAAAGATACTGTCAGCAGGAGAACTGTGCTGAGATGCACAGATCTGGGGTTTGAATACTATGAAACAAACGTAATAGTTTCCTAACAAGAGTAGAGTTTATTTTTTTAAGGGAGGTTACTATTCTGTAAACATCTATGTAATTTACATGCACTCTGACCATTATTTTTCAGTTTGTTCATATAAACCTTTTTGTTGCAGTGACACCTTCTGCAGAAAACAAATCTAAGAGACCAGTTTCTGCACCCTCTGATCAACTCCAAATTCTCTTTGCTGAGGAACTACTGTAGCAAGTTCACCTTAATACTAGATTTGCTATTTGTACCAAAGGGAACACTGTACAGGAACATCCAAATCTCTAGAACTAAAAAGTAGTGATGCTTCAGCATCTGCTTTTTGAGGACAGGGAACACTGGAGACGATGATAATGCTATATTTATTGAGCAGCAGTCTCAAAGAGTCCAACCAAGGGAACTAAGGTGAATGCTAATGAAACATTGAAGTTGAGATTTTAATCACTTAAAGGTCAGCACATTTGAGGTTTATCAGTTTAAGGGAGTTATTCCATGTTCCTACAGTGATGCCAACTCAGCTTTTACAAAGACAAAAAAATTCGCATTACTGTTTATTTGCTGATGCATGCAAATTATATAACTGAATGTTATACCTGAATATTATTACTTTTTGCAATTAGGGTCTTGGTCTTTTAACACTTTCTCAACACTTCTCTGTATATTTTCTATGTTCCCATCACTTTCAGTTGCAATAAACCCTTTGTTTTTCTCTAACTTATGTTCTACATTACACGTTGTACTCTGGCATCTTTCGGAAAAGCACAGCTTGGCCTTGCTGAAGCCCCCTGTTGGGGGCTGCCAGCACTGGTGCTATGTCCCAGTACTTCAAGCCCCATGCCCTGGTACCGTTTTGTTTACTAAGATAGGCCAACAGGTTACACTCCAGTTGACAAAATAGCCGTGTCTTTTGAACATCGAAGAGCTGGATACTTTAGACTACAAGTTTTAAAAGAACAGTACGCTTCAGAAACAGCCTGTGAGCAGAACGGCTCAAGCGACCCCTCCTAGAAGTGGAGCAGCAGGGGATCTGCGGGTGTTAGCTGGGTCCCAGCAACGGTGGGGAGCAGGACTTCAAGTGTGCGCTGTGTGGCACCAGTTCCGAGGCGGGAGGACACGGCCCGAGCCCGAGGAGTCGCCTGGCCTGCCTTCCCCCACCGGCTCCCTGACAGCCGCCAAAGCCTCGCTCCCCGCCCCAGCCTGGGCGATCCCAGCGTCGGCCGCCTCTGCTGTGCCCTAAGAGAGAGGCTGCGGTTTTCCCGGCTTGAAACGACCGGGCAGGCCTTTCTCCGCTGCGATCGCCAGCCCGTGTCCTGCCCGCCCTCTGCCCGGCGGCTGCCAAAAGCCGCGGCGGGGCCCCGCGGTCCGGCGCCCCCGCCCCCCGGCGGTCGCGGCCCCCCGTCCCGCCCGCAGATAACCGCGGTCCCGCCGCCACCCCGGCTGTTCTCCCACCCGCCCAGCGCGGACTCGATCCCGGCTTGGCAGCCGCTCTCCAGACGCCGGCTGCCTCTCGTCGCCTCCTCGGCGCGGTCAAGGATGGCCCGGCAGCGCGGGGGCTTTCTGCAGGAAGCCTCTAACCAAGTCGTCGCCGGAGGCTCGGCGGGTGAGTGGGCGCGTTCCTCCTGGGCGGGAAGGGTCTGCCCGTCCCCCGCCGGCGCTCCGCCAAGTTGAGGTGCAGAGGCAAGGCGCGCCGCCTCCCCCTCGCCGCGCTGCCCAGGCGGCGGAGCGGCGGCGGGGAACGGCCCGGATCAGCGGCGGCTCCTCCCCCGCCGGGCGGCGCGGGGCGAGCCCGGGAGGCGACCTACGGCCCGGGGGTCCCGGGGGTCCCGGAGGCAACTTCTGTAACGGTGCTCGGCCCGCCGCGGGGGGGGGCGAAGGGGGGCTCCGCGGCGTATCTGCGCTGCGCACGCCCTGCAGCCCCTCGGGCGATAAGGGAGGCAGGCGGGCCCCCTTCAACGGCAGCAGCCGCCCGTATCCCCCGCCCGCATAGCTGGAGCCGCGCTCAGTGGAGTCCACAGAGGGGATTCGCCTGTCGTGCCTTGATGCGGGGCAGAAAACGTGGCTCCCCTGCCCAGACGCCTTTCCCGTGGCACATTCTGTCGCTGCGTTACAGAGAAACTGATGCAGGGCTACAGTTTAGCAATGAAAGCAATGCTGGTTAATTTCTTCAGGTTTCTTACCTAAATCGAAATAAACCGAAATATTCAAGTCAGTCCAGGATGTAGGGGATTTTTACACAATATTCTGCTCTTTCGGTGTATACATGTAAATTCTGTTGATATTTCAACTACCTAGTGTGTTTTCAAGTGTTCTTTAGTGTCTCTTGAGGTCTAAATGCTGTTTGTTGTATTATGTTTTCCATGAAAGAGGAAAGCTACATGATAATGCTTTCCATAAGGTCCACAAGGAAAATTCTCATGTGGGTAAGTCCTGTGTGGTCATGACATTACATGTGAGCTGGTCTTCTATTCCCTCTAATTCTCTTGCTATCCCTAAATGCACTTCTGTGCATTCCTGCCACCAACACATATTTGAGCACTTTCTTTTCATGCCAGTTACTCTATATGCTCTTTGTTTTCAACCTTCTGCTTTGACAGAGAGAGATGTCATAGCAGAAGTGGAGAATTCTTCTGTCCTGGCCCTTCCAATGGATTGTATGACTGTTTATGCAGCCCTTCTGCAGCCTTGGAGATCTTAAAGCTTTTTTAGATTCTGCTTGGTACCACTCCTCTCTTCCTTTAGGAGGGAAAGAGAAGGTTTAACCTGTCCTAGCCTATTGAAGGCCCTTCATACCTGAAAGGATACTGAGGTGTTTTGCCACCACATGTTTTGCAAGATGACAGATTTATCTACCCATAGCAGTGGGCCTGTGCCTTAGTCATTCAGACTGGTCTAACATAGTATCTTGCCATCCTCTGACAGTAGCCTGTTTTCGTTACAGGCTCTCTTTGTTCACAGAACAGACTGTCTAACACACCAGAAAGGAAACTGTCATTAGACAAACACAAAGTTTTACTCTGTGTTTAGAAAGACTTCAGAAAGACTTTGTGTTTACTTTAGAAAGACTAGAATTGGAAGAGTGTGTTTGAGGGTGATGTAGAGAAAAGACAGAATGAAAAATGCTTGCTGATCTGGTAGGCATAAATCTTAAGATAAGAGAATTCTCAATTCAAGGAACTAACTGATCTGTACCTAACTCTTTTTTAAAAGTATACTGCAAGAAGCATATTGTATCTAGTCCAGAGACATAATGCTGAAGATGCTTGCATCCTTTTGCTTAGTCTTCTGTCAGGCCGACAGGTTCATTAGCTCCATTGTTAACCTTTAATCTGTACAGATATTTCTACTCATTGGTTTTGAAATAAACCAATAACAACTGTTCTCTAAGTCTGAACATCACTAAAATTGTACCAGGATTTGTATGGCTCAAAGTGGGAATTCTAAGATGTTAGAGTGAAATGGATCAAACTTGAAAATTTGTTTGACAGATGCTTAAAGCTCAATGTTGTTTTCCTGTTCATTTATAGAGAAGGTAGAAGAAAAAGGCTGTAGTTTTGAGGTCTTCAGTCTTAAGGTTATATTTCTCAGGCAAGAGTGGATTGAGTATGGAAAGGTGGAAGCAGAAAAAAAAGGATGGAGGGCATGAGTTATTGATAGTATACTTAGTATTTCATCCTAGTGAGGGATTTTGTTGCCTGACCTTAGTTTCCCAGTGTTACTTAGACCACACTATATTGTTTTTGGCTGCCGCTGCAGAAGGACATAGGACTACAGTAGGTGCTTTGTCATATTTCCTGGTCTTATGTGAATGTCACAGACATCCTAGAGTGGCTTTGCTGTCTGTATCACAGCCCAGTATTTAGAAGGAAACTGAAAACAAACAAACAAAACAAAACAAAAACAAACCATTGTTAGTTAAGCACAAGGAAGGTATGAAGCTGTTTCTAAGAAAGATGCTCTGAGTTGGAATCTGTCAAAACAGCGATAGGACTGTAGTGAGGTGGTTGGGAATGAATGGCATAGCCCAATAGGGTTATGCAATTATTTCTGAAGGGTCAGAAATAATTGTCTACGTAAGTAAAAATGAGAGATAATTTAGCATCTGCATGTCTGATGTAAAGGGATCTGATAAGAAGTAATTCTGCTAGGTCGAGTGGAAAATTATTAGATAAGCCTAAGCTGTCAGAACAGGAAGAAATTATTTTTTGATGCTTTATGGAAGATGACAGGACTTGTTCATGGACTTAATAAAGATGGGGAAGAGGAAAGAAAGAAATCAAGCATGACCCCTAGTCTACAGGGCTGATAAAATGGAAGATACTGGCATGCTGAAGGAAGGAGGAAGGAAAGTATTCATTATTTTAAAGGAAAATATTTAAACACATAGTTAGCTGTCATAGGCATTTCTAAGTTAAAGATAAACTTTCACGTCTCTGTGCTGTAACTGAACTGTAAAACTCAAGCATGACAGATCTCATGCATACTTTTTCTGCAGCAAGGGGTGCATCTGCTTTCATATGGCTTGTAATCTGACTTCATGTGAAATGGAAAGCTCTGCTTCCTGAGGGTGAACTAAATCTTAGGTATGAACAAAATGTTACTTGGTCTTGGCTTATGTTCCTTCTGCTGGCATTGCTTGTTCCTGTCTTTCAGATTACCAAATGAAGGTTAAAAGCGCAGTTGAAAATACTTTGTTTTGTTTGCTTGTCTGAGTGAGGAACAGGACTTCGATTGAAATGTAATTGGTAAACTTCGTTAGTAAGTTTAGGCCCTTCTAGTACAGAGAACTCTAGGCATACTCCTTTTCTCTAGTGGTTAATTAGTAAGCTAAGGCATGTGCGGAATTTATAGTAAAAAAATTAAACAGAAAATAAACTCTCTAAACTGCAGGAATCACTGTGAAAAGAACAACTTAGGAATCTCTGATTTCCTTAGATTTATAGCAGTTCTTCAGAAGTTTATTTGAGAAGTTCAGTCAATGCAGGGTTCAAATCACAAGAAGAATTGTTTCTCTAATGCACAAGGATAAAAAAAAAACAAACACTTTGTTTTGTCTGCCTGTATGAAAAAAGCCAGAAATTAAAACAATAGTGTTGCATACAAAGTTGATGGATATTTCTTTATTCATGGAGAGGAGTGCAAAGTATATTATGTGATACCCAGGTCAATTTGTCAAGACATCCTTGTAACAGACTGTTGAGTCAGTTTGAATGAGGAAGTGCATATGTCATAAACAATTGTACACATACCCTTGGCACAGCGAAGGCAAGTGGCTGAATATAGTTACCCTAAAGGTTTTAGGATGTTACTGCTTGGTATAGATGTGCTCTTGTTTTTTAATAACAACAGACTGCAGATGGAGCTAAACCCACAAGTAACATAAATAAAATTTAATTTATATTTTGTTGTATTATCACCTTTCTTCCATACATGTGCAAATATCTTATAAACATTTTAAATTTTGTAGTTAAAATTTTGAAGATTTTTTTAATATATGTAATGATAGAGAGATGACATGTTTTTCGAATCTTTAACTGATCTTTAGGTACTTTGCTCCTGTAATTCAGTGTGTTTTTTTGCCTAATTCCATTTAATAACTGAACATGAACCATTAGTTCTCTCACTGCAAAGTGATTATGGAAAAGTCAGAACAAAATTAGCTTTAAAATAAAATAACTACTTTGTAAGAATAATTGAGGCTGGTCTCTTTTTTCCCCCCATTCTTCATATTTTCATGGAACAGCAGGGTTTCTGCCTGACTGGACCTCTTGGCTTTAATTTTTAATTTTTTTTTTTTTTTTTTTAAGAGTTAGGTTTCTAGCTAACCTATTAGGATTTAGGAGTCTAATTCTTTTAAGCTCATTTGAAAGTCAAATCTTTTCTTTTGAGAGGTGTTTATTTCAGGAGTAGACAAAGTTGATTACCCTGGATGGCAGCAACTCCTTTGAACAGGATCTCTAAGCAGGAAGGCCACTTGTTGAACTAAAACTGTCAAATGTGAATACAGTATTAAAAACAGTGTTTGGTCTTCATATTGCTAGAGACATCAGGCAGACAAACATTATTGCAAGGTACGCTAGCCAGTGTACTCTGCGAAACACCTAAGTTATTTGGTCCCTATGAATGGGAGAGGGAGTTGGATGGATGTACAGGAAGCATTTTAAACAGCAGGAAAATTGTCTATCCCCACTCCCCCCCAGTGTTTAACTAATATTTTTCTATTATTTTTCTGACAGTTTTATGGAAATTGAAATTAAGAGCAGTGTTCTGTGTTTTCTTGGGTGCTCTTTTCTTGCCTTTAAGCCATGCAATTTGCATTCCCATGTTACTAAAATAATCAGTTAATGCTCAGAGGTAATTTCAACTAGCTGAGTACTAGTAACTATCTTGACTTGAAACCATAATATTTTAAAATGCTTAAACCTTCTTTTCTCTGAAGTCTCTTAAGGCTGCGATATTATCTGAGGCCACAGTTGTCAATGTCTTTCACTGCCTTGATTTGGTTTTCGGGATATTAGCAAATATTATATTAAAAAGCTAAGGATGGAAGCAGTCATATAGCTGTAATGAAACCGCTGAAGTTACCTTGTGAACTATTCCCCAGTGGAAATTTTTAAGAGTATTTCCTCACCTACTACAGCATTTCAAACTTTAATTCTCTAATATTTTCCAGTTTCTGAGCATCCTCTTTTCTACCAGCTGATAATACTAAAAATACAACCTTGAATCTGAAAGACAGATTGGACTGTTTGCTTCATATACTTCTCGCTTAATGAAATGTTTTGGTGTTGCCTTAGAAAACCTTGTTTAATTTCAGTGAAAGCTGTTCCTCATGAGCTTTCATATATTGTGCTGAATATGCAAAGCTGGAAGCTAGCAAAATTCCTCTAAAATTTCAGTTATTTCAAAGAAAGAGAACCCTTGAAATATAGTTTTAGTTTAAAAGAAACAATTGAAAATTTCTATGTGAAATCATGAAATCATAGAATGGTTTGGGCTTGGAAGAGATCTTAAAGATCATTTAGTTCCAATCCTCTTGCCATAGACAGAGATGCCACTCATTATATTTGCTGTTTGCTCAGGGCCCCATCAGGGCCCCAGTTTGCTCAGGGCCCCATCCAGCCTGGCCTTGAACAATTCCAGGAATGGGGCATCCATAACCACTCTGGGCAACCCGTTTCAGCACTTCAGCACTCTGAGTAAAGAATTTCTTAATAACATTTATTCTAAAACTTCCCTCGTTCAGTCTCTCTCCCTCCTTTTTGTAAGCTCCCTTAAGGTACTGGAAGGCCACAATATCTCCCCGGAGTCTTTTCTTCTCCACGCTGAACAACCCCAGCTCTCTCCACCTGCCTTTATAGGAGAGGTGCTCCAGCTCGTGGCCCTCCTCTGGCCTGCATTAACAGGTCCACATCTTTCTTGTGCTGAGGACCCCAGAATTGGATTGCAGCACTCCAGGTGAGGTCTCATGAGGGCAGAGGGGCAGAATCACCTCCTTCTACCTGCTGGCCATGCTTCTTTTGATGCAAACCAGGATATGATTGGCCTTCTGGCCTGCATGCGCACACTGTTGGCTCATGCCCCACCCTTCATCCACAAGAATCCCCAAGTCCCTCTCTTCAAGACTGCTCTCAATGATTTCTTGTCCCAGTCTCTACCATGTCTGGGGTTGCCTTGACCCAGCACTTGGAATTCTTGAACTTAATGAGACCCACTTCTCAAGTTTGTCCACGTTCCATCCCTCTGTTGTTGCAACTGCACCACTCAGCTGCATGTCATCTGCAAACTTACTGAGGGTGCACTTGATTTCTCTGTCTGTGTCACTAATGAAGACTTTGAAGAGCACTGGTCCCAAGAGAGAGCCCTGAGGGACACCACTCATCACAGGCCTCCACCTAGCCACAGAGCCATTGACCAAAACTCTCTGGCTGTGTCCAGGATGAACTGATGTTGTTTGATCAAGTCATTGCAGTGTAGTAACAAGTTATGAACACCCATTTGGAACTCTTAAATGTGTTTCAAGCTATGTGAGTTTTTTAAATGCAACAGCTTTTATGTGGTGGTTAAGATATGAATTAATTTTTACGTGTTTGTGTAACAGTGACAGAAACAAACTAAGAATTTTCAAAACTTCTAAGATGTCATGACACCTGTTGTATGCTTAGGACTTTCTGTAGAAACTGGGACCCTGAAAAGAATTTGATTTTGGTCTGTGGACTTAGAAAGTGCTTATAACAAACTTCTTGTAGAACCTGGGGGTTAAATTTCAGACTAAGCTAGTGTTGCCTTGCTTTGGTACTCACTCTTGGTTTGACAATCCTGCAGCAACTTCATCAGTTCTACTATGTCTTTGTTCCAAGAGTAACACTGAGGAAAGTGAGTAGTTGGCTCAGCTTTATTTGTTCTGGCATGTTAGCTAATGGGGACAAAACTTCTTGTGTACAGAATCCTCTATGGGTGTGCAATGAGTCAGATGTTGTATTTATGGTGAACCTGAGGATTTTAAGAAAGGTTATAAATTTTCTATTTTTTTTAGTGTAACAAGTTTTTTTCTCAAAAAACTCCCAACCCACCCCTCCTCTCCGACCCCCCAAAATACCCAAACCCTGATAAAATGACCAAACCTAGAAAACCAAGTAATGGTTATTTACATACATTCATTCTACTCCCCACAAGATGGCAGTGCAATACTACGATAAGATGCTAAATGTGCTGTTTCCTATGGGTGGCAGATGGTTAAAAACGTATATTGAAGCTGTTGCAGATGAGAAGATTAGCATATGTAATTTCGGATGATAAAATGTGAAATAAAAGCGTAAATATACAAATCAAATAATAATTAATAAATGCTGATTTCAGATGTGTACTGCAAAACCAGTGGCCCTGAATTTGACTTTTGTTGAATCAACCACAAGGATTGCAAGTGGTGGCATATTACTGGTAAAGGTCAATAGATGGTCGTAAAGCTAAGATACCATATATAAATCGAAAAATTTGAGATAAATTCCTGTCCCAGTATAATGAATATGCAAATAGCTCCTGATTTCCACTGTGAGGAATTTCAGTCTTGATTATTTTAATTTTACCATAGATTTTATGTGATATTGCAGAAATCTCATCAAGCTCTCAAATTCCCAACCATAACCAAAGTAAAGACTGCTGTGTTACTCGTTGCTGTAAGCCTGTGTTAACTTCCTTCAAGTATCTGCAGGAATGAGACCTACAGCAAAGCATAAAAGCTTAAAGCTATATACTTCTTCTAAACGAATTATAAAATTTTGTTGTCAGATTTTCAAGTTAAATAACATTGTAAAATAGTATGTATTATACATATAAAAGCAAATAGGTAGTCAAAATAATTATTACTGGAACATGCCTGTAGTAGAGTTTATAGGCAAAAAGTGCTTTGTCTGCAGAGGCAGTTCTGAAGCTGTTACAACTACTGTTAGCCAAGTTATATTTGCTTAAACAACAATTTTTCATTACTACGTTTATTGTTTCATCAGTTGTCCTTAGTGACCAATGTTAGTATTCAAATCCAAGTTAAATTATCATAACACAAAGGCTTATTATGTATTAAGAATAAACTTCTAATGTATAGTAACAAAACATTCCTTTTGAAAGAAGTATTCATGTTTCTGTGGCAGTGTTCTAGAAGAGAAAGTGAAAACTGATTCTAGTTATTTCTGTGCATAGAATCTGGCATTTCTGCCTATTAAGTGATGATATTACAAATTTTCCCATAACTGTAGTTCAGTTTCTGTGACATTACCTTGGATGTCCTTCTTATACTCGTAAATGTTCTTTCTTTATGCTTGCTACTTTTCTATTTTAAGCTAGCAGAGTAGGAGACAATCAAAATCAGATACTCGAGACTGGAGGAAGTCATCTGTTACAAGACTGACCCTGAAATTCTCTCTGAAAAATCACTGTATTAACCTAAACTATTCAGACTGGCCTAAGTGTTAGGATTAGGGTTGGTATGAATGAAAAGAGCTAAAAGGGCTTAAGACAAGTAGGAAAAAACCTCCCTTTTCAGATAGTGATGTGGCTTATAGGATATGGAAGTTTTGAAAATCAATATTGCAATGAATGTATTACAGGGATGTCTCTAAGTATTTTCAGGTATCTGAATCTTGATTATAAAGGCCTTAAATCTGTTCTGCTTCAACTGGAGGGCAAAATATGGAAATAATTTTTTTCCCTTTGGAGGAGATGAATTGGCATTGCTGCCTATGGGAACCATCACCAATCCTGTTGTTGGATAAAGTAAATCAATACCGGTTTTTATAATGAGAAGCTCTCAGTCTCTGATACCTACTTATTATTTGTGGAATACAGTGTTAAATGTTAAATTTTAAGGTAGTAGTTCTCTGCTGAAAATCTGTAGCACAGATCCACTGCTTTGGTTGTGTTGAAAGTTGAATAGTTGCAGGATAAGTACCTGTCATTTTTCCTGCAGTATGTCTTGGAGACTCATTATAATTAGATATAATTTCACCAACATCTGAAACAGGTAAATAATGTTTCAATTGTCTACAGTGGTGATTTTCTGATGAGAAAATAAGGTTATAGTTGAGAGAGTCTGACTGTGGTTGAGAAGTCCCACCCATACAGTAGGGAAGGAAGCACGGGAGTAATTGGCCTTTAGATCTGCTTTTCAGTCACTGAACTACACTGCTAACAGCTGCTTTTGTTTTCCCTCTGGATCATTTTCAATCTGTCAGTTTTTGTCAGGAAACATAGTTTATGGCTCATCTTTCAGTCTTTAGTCAATGGATCATTTCCCAGTTCAGCCTAGTTTCCTGGGCTTTTTGCTGTTTTTATTATATGGAAGTGTGCAGATGTGTGGCTGGTGTCCCCAAACAGCAACACTCCAAAAAGCAAAGGAGAGTCTTAGCAGTACTTTCAGGTTGAGAAGATTCTTTGCACTATTTATTTCACTCCCTCTTAGAGCCAATTCTGAGTGGTTTTGCAAAAATGTTAAGTTTTACTTATTTTTCTATTATCAATGCTTGTTTCTTAATATTTAGTTAAAGGGTTGATTTTCAAAATTAGTATATATATTTTCAATGTGTAGTAGATATTGCTCAACTTTGTTTTTTCAGCTGGCTCCAAAATAGCATACTGAACTTGATAAAACATGAAGGGATGGTAAGAAAAAAAGATTAAAATGTTCTAACTGTCATAAGGAGAGACAGCAAAACCAGATTTAGCTCTTTATTATGGATTCTGGGACATTTGATGTCTTTTACAGCTTGTGAAACTATGTGATTTAGTTTCAAAACTTGAAAGTTTGACTAAGACTTGAATGTAGATCTTATCCTCAGAATTGTAAATGTTTTGAGAATCTAAAACTCAAAAAAACTTTAATGATCATGCTCATGATTTTTAGAAGAATTTTTGTGTTTGAGCCATGAAGTTGGAATGTTTGAGGTTGGTGATGATACACTGGCCTTTTTAAGTTGGTTACATGTACCTTCTCTACAGGCAGGTTTGCAGCACTGCTTTGCATATGATGGTGTATATCCATGTGCATACTGTAACCTTGTGACAACAGGTAGAAAACAAAGCATCAGGCTGCTTATAGGCTATTAGAAGAATTTATTTTTCAAAACATTGTCTTAATGTAGATGCTGACCAGTGGCAGCACAATCTTGTGTAGACACCTCAATTTTGTCAGAATTGAGTAATAGTGTGAACAAGACTGTTTGCCTTGTTCATTCTGCACATGCAAAACATTGTGGCCAGTGCCCATTTTAGATGCTTCTGTGATTATATTCTTGATAGCCTCTGTTGTCTTTGGGTTGCTTTACTAGTTCACCCTGGGAACAGTTCCTCCTCAAAAAGAGTAGTTATGTAAAGAAATCAGCAGAGATTCTGAGAATAAAAGCCTCCTGGAAGAACATGAGAGCTTTGAGAGTCCTCATAGTTCTGCTCTTCTTTTATTTCCAAGTCTGTGGTTACAGAGCCAAAGCAATGGGACTTTTAAGCAAGTACTCTCTTGTGTGAACAAGAGCTTCATTCTCTTCTCCTAAATGGGATTAGGATTCTGAAGGGGATTGGGACTGTTGAGATAAGCAGGGGGGACTTGGCTGCCGCTTATTTATTACGCTTCTGAGTAAAAATTTTACATAGTAAAACTGTAATGCTGACTGGGTAATGAGACAGTCCTTGCTTAAAACAGTCTTTATTGTGTTTTTCCTAAGCAGTGAAGAAAATAAATATCAAGATGCAATATGCTTTGACTGAGAAATATAGCTTATTGTTTACACATTTCTAAAAGGGAAGAAGAAAACATATGGACTTTCTGCAAATATAAACCAATGAATGTTATTAGAGACTAGACTAAATGGAAATAAATGTTTTATTTAGAGTATGAAACTCTTCTGAGTTAATGTCCATAAAGTTTAAATTTGTTCAGACTTTTCTTATTAGAATAAATGTTTCCTTTTAAAAAGCAAGATAATCATAATCAAGACTAAATTTGTTCTGTTATTTATTTTCAAAATGATTGTACATGTTTAGCAGACTTTTGATTTAAATCCCTAGGGATATATTGAAGACAGATGTTTAGATGACTTCATGTTTAAAGTAAAGTTATATTTGGACACTAGGATAAATTTTCCCTTAAATCTTTCCTTATATGTTAGATTGTGGAGCAGTGCAGAAAGTATTGAGAGATTTATGTTGTAAAGATACTGATTTATTTTTAAAGAAAGTTCTTAGAGTTCAGGAGATTTTATTTCGGGCAATCCTCAAAAGCACAAAATGTTTGGTTATGATACAGTATGTTTACAAATGAAAATACTGTTTGTTTCTGCAGACCTAAAAGGAAAACAGACTTATTTAAAAGTTCATTGATTTCAAAACCAAATTTACCGTGTCATTTTTACCTTCCTGGCAAAACTTGTTAAAGGCTACGGTAGACCTTAAAATGTAGCATCAATTGAAGACTGCATAATAGAATATAACAGTAGCTACTATTTTTACTGCTTTCTGGTTTTGAGCAAGTAATAGTTTCTCTCAAGATGCAGTTGATGTCATAATGTGGATGACTATGAGGGTTTCATATGTGGCAGTGAACAACATTTTAGAAAGTGTCGATATTTAATTGTCATTATTATCAGTATTGACCTATTGAGATGGTATTGATTTACAGATGAAAAAAATAAGATTCTTCAGTTTTTTGAAGTTTATACAGGACATACTGGCTTTTAATGTGTTTAGTTAGATAAACAAGTTACTGAGTTGCTGGACTTTTGCCATTTTTAATTGTAACTGAAATATTGTACTAATATTCTTGTCACTGACAAAATACTTTTCTTTGTGGGCTGATGCAAAGTTTGCACTAAAACATTAACTGCATGCTTGGCACTTAGACTGCAAAATACCCTTTGGCCAGATCATGAGAACATTTCTATGAGACATAATTTTTTATTATTTTTCTGTCGTTTGTGATTAGGAAGGCTTATATAGGCAGCAGAGCTGAAATGTGTTCTATGTGGAGACAACCTTTTTAAGTTTAGGCAGCACATGCAACACTTTTCATTAATCTCATTGAGGTCTGCTGGGTTAGAACTGAAGTAGCCCTCTCCTGGGAAAAAATTGAATTGCAGTTTTTGAAGTCTAATGTAGGACTGGAAATTGGGTCCACAGTGGCATAAAAATCATATCTCTTCTTCACAAAGGGAGCGAAGGAAGGAGATCTCATCCTGTTCTTGAAAAAGGAGCATTAATTCTGTCTTGTTCTTCTAGGGTTTTCTGGTATTAGGTGAATGTTGGTAGACAAATGTACATAAGGCATGGACAGTAACTGTTTGTGATGCCATTTACAGTAAGAAACTATTTTGCTTTTCATCCTGAATCAAGATTTGCAATATAGATTATAATTCTGGAAAATAAGCAGACAATATTCTTGTAAAAATTAATGAAAATAACAGTTCTGCATAAAAATAGGATATCTGATAATTCACAAAAGCCCTCAAATAAAATGTGACCTCTTGTTGAAATGATATGTGAGACTTCTTTTCTTTATTTATACATAGGAATTCAATCTATATTTATGGATCTGGAAAAATCTGTAAAAGGTACTATCTACCCTGTATTGAACTTTAACATTTGACATAACCTTTTCCTGTATCATTATACTCCCCTGAAATTCAAATATTTCTGGCAGCTAAGTAATAAACAGAAGAACTGTAAAAACTCTATAAAAATAAATTTTTGATTTAAAATCAATATTTAAAATCAATATTTGATTTAAAAACTAAAGTCTATAAAAACACAAGTGTCTTCTGAAGACTCCCAAGAAGCAAGAAAATCACAAAATTTGAGCAGATAGCCCTTAAACAGCCTCTGAAAATGTCACTTGTAAACTGTTGATATGAAAATAAGGAGAAGTGTAGAATGAACTCCTAAAAATTATAGAGACAAAGCAGTTTTACAGTGTTTTGGTTAGATATTGTCTACATACACATTTTCTGAGTTCAGAAACAATAATTAGAAGTATAGCAAGAACATTGAGCAGTTGACGCATAACACTTCTAGTTGAACTTGTCATTTGCTTAGTCTTGCAGACCTAGAGTGAACACTTGTAATTGGACTGAAGTAACTTGGGCAACAACTTTTATGCTTGCATAGTGTGATCTTATCTTTTGTTATATAATGGCTTTTTCCTTTTTTCCCATATCAGTGTATACTGCTATCAGTGAATGGAAAAAATAATGGCTTTCTATTTAAATACTCATTATCTTCTCATGTAATATGTTATCACTTACATATACAGCATTCGAGTATTTTTTCTTGATTATACATGACTCTCCTTATGCTACTTGAGTATTTTCACTGAAGATTTCAGTTGGTGTGTTGAGGCATTGAGTTAATAGTACAATCTAGTGCCTCAAGAGAGACACCTGCAAGGAGAGCAGACATTTCTTTGGGATGCTATGAATGTTTTATGCAACTTGTAGAGAAGCAACTTGTAGGAGGGAAAAAAATCCTGAGAGGGAGGAGGAAGAAATGGTTTTAATTTCCCTAATGTGCTTTTATAAATTATTTTTTATTTCCTCCTTGTCCTTTGTAGAAGTAGAGAGGACTCTAAAGTAAGTTCTATTCTGTTACTCAGACTGAGCTGTTTGCATTCTGTGTGGTGAATAAGGGTAACATGGTAACATCCTTCAGGGAAAACCACTGCAGTCAAGTAGAGATGGTATCATAATTACTACCAGCTCAGTCCTAAACTAGGCCTTTTCTGTTCTGTCTAAATCTTGTTTACATCTAAATATTTGTTTCCTACATTTTAATTAATCTTTATAATTGCATCTAGAACCTTATTTGCAAAACCTGTGAAGAACTTAAAAATTTAGAGAGAATCAGTGTTCCACAAATCTCTTTTCAGGAATAGGACTGAAACCTTGTTTAGTGCAACTGGAATTAGGGATAGCTTGCTTTGTCTTTATTTTGACTACAGGCTCTACTATGTTTAGGAAATTAAATTCAGAGAAAGGAATAAATTACGTTTTGTGTGATGATTGAACAGTTTGTAAAACTTGAACATACTTTATATATTTGCTAATTGTTTTGTAAACATTTCATTATTCAGGTTTGTAGTGTAAATAGTTTTGACTATGGGCAAGATTTAGTCTGCTTGCATCCTGCGTGAGCAAAACCTGGGCACCTCTGTTTTCCTGAACAATTCAGAACAGACCCAGTGATTTCAGACCAGTGAAAGAATTTGGACCTTCCTTGGTTTAGCCTAGGAAAGCAAAGAACCAAGAAAATCCTCTTTCTCAAGAGTTTGTTTTGTTTTGTTTTGTTTTGTTTTGTTTTGTTTTGCTTTGTTTCGTTTTGTTTTCAGCAGGCTGCAAAACTGCTCATTCTTGCTCTCTTTCTAGGTCTTTGAATCTTGCAATCATTTTTTGCATAGTGGTACAGATCAAACATAGAGTAACTGTATAGACAGTGGTCCCGGTGGTCAGTTAAGTCTACTGAAAAGTGAAATAATGGATTTAACTGTTTTGTTTTTTGGGCCCTAACACATTAATTTTTTTGTGTGCACTTTTAGAGAAACTGTCATTCCTCAATTCTAGGGTAACTGTAGGTGCTCAAACCATGAGATTAATCAGTATCTCAATTCCACCAAAATCAATGGAAGTTACTCCCTGTATCTCTTCTGAACTGCCCTACATTTGCATGAAATATCCTGTGAAGCCCAGCATGTGAACATACTCTCTACTAGCTCTAAGTGGCTAATCCCTGTATGCATAAAGGAATGGACCTGATTTTGAATTGTTTCCCTAGTAGTGGGTTTGAGCATTCTGAAGTGTCCAGCTGAAGTCAGGCAGCACCTTTCTAAGTGTTGCGGTGCCTAGTCTGGTGTCTAGTTGACTACCAAAGATCCCATCTCATCTAAGTTACTGATTCTCTATTAAAAATGCTATTTTTTTTAAAGTTACTTGTAAATCTGAGACAATCTATTAAGTTATGTCTCCATGAAATCCTTCACAAAACTTGCATTGATATCCCAACATGCATTTGGACATTAGGCTAAAATGTTGAAAAACTTGCTATCATTTAAAAGAAATAATTCTGGAGGAAATGGTTTTTGTGATAGTTAATTAGTTAATTATTTATATTTCTGTTGCAGTTTACATTCTCTGTTTATATCTGTGATGGAAAAAAAAAATCTTTCTGTAACAGACTGTTGAGCTCATAGCTGAAAAATCTAGCAAACTCTGAATTTGTACTTCTAAAACCTGCAACCTATTGTCAAGTACTCCTGGATCAGATGTATTGTGTTTAGTGATAACTGCTGTAGTGTACACAGAAGACCACTATAAATCTCTTGGAAAAGTCATAACCTTGGAGTCTTGAATACAGGTTTTCCATCCAACAAATTTAAACCTATACAGGGAAGGAGAGGAGCTATTTTGATGCACCACTGGGATCCTTTTCCATCAGTCCTTTCAAGACTGCAGTGTTCTCAATGTATGTTTCCTGTTCTGTTCTAGAGCTTTTATTCTCAAACTTAAACAAAATCCTTTTTAGTATTTGACTTCCTTTACCCCAAGTTATATATGTAAAGTCACATTGACACCATTGTATTTTGGACCAGACTTCACTGGCCTTTTACCAAAGGATCTGGGGTGTATGTCTGGAAATAGTTTCTTATTTTTATTTTGTGGCATTAAGTGACATTAAGTCCATGGATTCCACCTCTTCTGATTTTACTGTACTAAGTGAGCTAAAATCTAAGTGAATTAAAATCTAACCAGTCCTCTGTCTGACCCTATTGCTGTTTCCTCTTCACTTTCTGGTTTAGACTTTCAAAGTGTGGCATAAGAGGCTTGTCAGTGTTTGCCTTGGAAGCTTAATCATAGCTGTGACTTGTTCAATTTCTCATATTATCTATTGAGATTTGCATCCCCTATATATTGTTCATCTTCAGATGACTTCCAGCTGAAAGTTGAACTCTGTCTTATGGGGCTAGATTGAGCACAGTTCCTTTCATTGTTCAGTGCCCAGCACATATTTGTGTTTTTTCCCCTTATTTTTTGAAGGATATAGATTGGCAGTGGTCTGACATTCCTAACATCCTTCCAGGTCAATGGAAGTTAAATTTACTTTCAAATAAATAAAATTAAATTAAATTTATTTTGCTTTGCTTCTGTTCAGCAAATCTAGCTTTTTCTAGAACTCTGCTGGTCATACTTTGTATGTAGAATATCAGTTGATGGACATAATTTTCTAAAGCATGATCTGTTCCAAGCAGGATCTAAGTGGCAGGATGCACTGACCATACAATTGTGTGCTTTGTTTTCCCGTGTGTTCTTGCCAGAACCTTGATGGTATCAATCCTGATGATGGGGAAAATATTTGCCGTCAGTGATGTCCTCCAAAGTATCTCCTCATGTATGTAGTTTAAATATTCCCTTTTTCTATATCTACAAACTAGGTAAATAGATGAAGGCCCTGAGCTTTTTTCACACCTCTTGTAGCCAGTAAATATATTCACTCAGTTCATTCTGCTCATTCTAATGCCTAAAGCAATAAACTCCCAAACTCTGTAGACTGTATCTTGAAGAAAGTACCCTATTTACTAAGCATGAGCTTTCTGTATGTTGAACTCCCTTTTTTTCTAGAAATTTCCTGTCCAAACTGTTCCCTGGTTGGGTTAGGCTTGTGCGCACTCTTATTGCATACCAGCACTTTGCAAAACTAAAACACCAGATAGCGTGCTTGTCAGTCTGATATTTCATATATTTTCCATTTGCTGTTTGCTTTTACAGTTAGCTTGTGCTATTGATGGGAATAATGTTCACTAGCTCTGTTTCTGTCTTTCGCCAAAGGCTGCCTACAAGACTACTTTTGTCATCTTACTAACAGGTGTCATCTGAGTGGCTTCTGTGTCACTATCTGGAACCCAAATTCTGCACGCATTCAAGTTGACAGTATATTCTTCTGTTGCAATGCTCCTCACTGACCTGTGGAGAAGAAAGGTGGTGCTATTTATCTATGCCTGTTCTTATTGTGTTAATAAACTCTTTGAAATCATGCTGACCTTTTAGGGAACCGATCCAAGGAGCTTAAGTGGCAGAAACTTAATTGCTTTTGATAGGGCAGTTTTTTGTCAGTTTATTTGCCTGAATTGCAGGAGCTGGCAGGGATTTCCAGTCAGTGGAGGAAGAGCAGATAATGGTTCTGGTAGCAGCTGTCTTGTAGGATTGTTTACCTGTTTTATCAGGTGCAGTGAGTGCCAGGAACACTTCCGCTTCTGAACTTCACCCAAAGTTTAACAGACATCAGCAATTTAATTTGCTTGCTCTATTATGGTAGCTAGTGAAGCTGTTTGTCACCTTCCATATTTTCCCTTGCAGGACCTGCTTCTCAGGTAACCTGAAGCTTTAACAAATACCATTAAGGAAGATACGTTTTCAAATAATCCGCAGCAGGAAAAAGGACTTTACTCAGCTTTGTGTGAGGATTAAGGAGGAAGGAAGGAAGGCTTCACTCTTTTTTTTTTTTTTTGTAATTTGTGGCTTTTTGTTGTTGTTATTTTCATTTTGGGTTTTTGTGGGTTTTTTGTTGTTTTTTTTTTTTTTTAGAAACCTTAATAAACTCTTTTTTGTACTACTGGTATGCTGCTGAACATATACTAAATTGAGTTAGGGTCTGGGGATTTATTTCAGGCTTCATACTGCACTTTGCTTAGCATATAACCCACTTACCTTTATGTGTGGCAAAAAACCCCAACAAACTGCAGCTATGGCAGTTGACTCAGTGGCCATCTTCTTCCCAGCACATAAGTCCATTGGTAGAAAAGCCACCACATCTACAACATAGACAGATAAAACAAGGCATAAAACACTGTCAGGTATGTCTTCTCTGTTTCTGGTGCCAGTCACTTGATGGCACAGACTGAGGCTGGAGAGACTGAGAACTTGCTTACTCTGCCCTCTTTAGTCTTTGGGACTGCTGAGTATGATGTTTTTCTAGTACACTACATTGGTTGGTTAAACTTAATTTTTATGCTTCACAGTTGTCCTCTTAATTTGCCCATAAAAGTTTTAGAAGCCTTTACATGTGTTCTTGTTCTTTACATGTATTTCTTGTATTTTATAATTTTTTCACCAGATTATATGTGATACTTGTACTTCAGCATTTAAGGTGGAGATGGCAGTGTTGTGCTTCTCTGCTTCTTTTATGGAGACAATTCAAATTGCTTACTAGGACACTCAGGCTGTTTTTGCTGAAAACGTGTACGCAAACAGAAGCGTAACCATGCAGGGAGGTTTGCTATGTACAATCTTTTCGATAGGAAGACAGTTATGCCATATGACAAAAAATTAGTTAAGGATGGAATTAGTTAAGGATGTCTGTAAGTGTTGCAGGAAAAGTACGGTATTAGTTGAAAGATCACAGAATCACAGAATATGTCAAGTGGAAGGGGCCTCCAAGGATCATCAAAGTCCAACTCCTAGCCCTGTACAGGACCATCCCCAAGAGTCCCACCATGTGCCTCAGAGTATTATTCAAACACTTCCTGAACTCAGACAGCATTGGTGCTGTGACCACTTCCCTGGGGAGCCTGTTCCAATGCCCAACCACCCTCTGGGTGAAGAACCTTTTCTGAATATTCAACTTATACCTCCCCTGACTCAGCTTCAGGCCATTCCCTCAGATCCTATTGCTGGTCTCCACAGAGAAGAGATCAATGTCTGTCCCTCCTCTTCCCATCATGAGGACTGCCATGAAGTCTCCCCTCAGTCTTCTCTTCTCCAGGCTGAACAGACCAAGTGACCTCAGTCGCTCCTCACTTGGCTTCCCCTCAAGGCCCTTCACCATCTTTGTTGCCCTCTTCTGGACGCTCTCCAGTAGTTTAATATCTTTCCTATATTGTGGCATCCAAAACTACACACAATGTCCAAGGTGAGGTCGCACCAGTGCAGAGCAGAGCGGAACAATCCCCTCCCTCGTCCATCTGGCAATGCTTTGCCTGATGCCCCCCAGGATACAGTTGGCCCTCCTGGCTGCCAGGGCACTGCTGACTCATATTCAACTTGCCATTGATCAGGATTCCCAGGTCCCTTTTTCGTGGCTCTGCTTTCCAGCATCTCATTCCCCAGTCTGTATGTACATCTGGAGTTGCCCCATTCCAGGTGCAGAATCCGGCACTTTCCCTTGCTGAACTTCATATGGTTGGCCTCCCCACCACTGAGGGAGTCAGCAGCTCCTCCCAGTTTTGTGTCAGCTCCAAACTTGCTTAGTATCCCTTCCAGTCCTGTGTCCAAGTCATTTATGAAGACATTGAAGAGCACAGGGCCTAAGATGGAGCCCTGTGGAACCCCACTAGTGACACGTTGTCAGTCTGATGTTACCCCATTCACTGTTACCCTCTGTGCTCAACCTGTGAGTCAATTTCTCACTCATTGCATGATGTGTTTATCCAGCTGTATGCTATATAACACTTGACTGAAAAATATTTAAATTAATAATAACTTTTTCACATAGAGTATCTGTCTGTTCTAGATCAAAATAGAAGAAAATTGGCTTTTGAGCTATTCATAGTCTGGAAGTCATATGCTTTCACAGAAAATATGAAAAATTTTTAAACACATATAGAAACTATATAACTTTCAAATATTGTCACTCATGTTATAGGTGTCTGAGCACAACTTTCCTGGCTTCAAAAAGAACTCAGTACTATATTTGGAAGATCTACAGTGTAAATCTGTTCTTGGTGGAGCCAGAACAGTGCCTTTGAACACCTGGAACTTTAGCCTTGTGTTTGGAAAGCAGCCACATGCTGACCTTGGTGGTCCTGCACCTGTCGATGAAGTGCCCACTCAATACCGTCACTTTGCACAGTAACTACTTGCACACTGAAGTTTGAAAAGTCTGATTGCCACTTTCTTGTTTTTATATTATGATGCTAACAATGTAAGCAAATGCTTCTTGAATCTTTTACTAACAAAACCTCACAGATGACATATCTTTGTTATTCTGACATGCTTTGTTGCCTAAATGGCTGTGGGGAAAAAAAGACTCCAAGCCAAATTAGGTAGGAGATAAGATAAGGATACAAAGGCTTTAATGAACCCCCAGGCTTTCCGGAATATCCCCAACACATGCTCTCGAATACAGATGTTCACAGTTTTTATAATGATTTTCACCCAATCCCCATCCAGCCACCACCTAGGTTCTGCCTCCACCACGCCTCTTAGGAATTGGGTCTGAGGGCATTTTGGGACCCTCTCTTCTTCATCTTCATCTTCCTCAGAGCACGTAATTTTCTTGGAGGCCTTCCAGACTCCTAGGCTTGAAGGTTGCTGCGTCTATGGCTATATCTTCTTCCATAGGGTTAGGGTGTTCTGTACAATTCCACCTTGAAAAAGAGACTAAACAGGCCAGTGGAATTTAGGGGAATTGATATGCGAATGGGTAATAGGGTTTGCTATGTGTGGTTGGTGTGTTAAAGGGTAAAGGGATAATATGCTGCTACTCTAAAATCTACATTTACTACATAACTAATTCTATGATCTACAAAAACTAAAAAATCAAAACTCCAAGGTATCACTTTAACTTTTAATCCTCTAGTTTTCCTTGTTAACTTTTCCTCCCCTCTCCAGTAACACTTTTCCAGTTGGATGGTTTCACTGTGCACTTTTATTTTTACAACTCTGAACAAGAATGTTCATCTGTTAATATATGTCCTAGTGGCTTACACAGTTATTAGTAGAATGCAGTGGCAACTGTGTAACTTTGAGCACCTTTTAAATCATGAGTTGATACAAATGTTTTGGGAAATATGAAAGCATTTATTGTATGAAAGAATAAAATATGTTAGTGGTGTATGTATTTCTAGTTTTTCATTCCTATTTAAACTCACATCAATGGTGGTACTTTTAAGAGCATAGCCCTTAATAAATATGTGCTATTTACTGCCAGAACTTACCTATTTTATCTGACAAGTGGAGACATTGATACTTGAAGTGTTTGAATAGCCGTCACAAAAATATGTAAAACAGGGCCAAGTATGATACATTTATGTTCTGTGTATACTGTCTACTCATTTCTCTAATGGCTGAGATTGTATTTACAACTGCAGAGGTATCTGACATTTGTTATTTAAATCAATATTTAAAAGGTAACATTCATATTTTCTAGTCCTGATTCTCTGTTGCCTGTTGAAGTCCTTTTTCACTACTTTATTTTCTCTTCTTCTGAAGCAGGGATTTCCTGAAAACTGCTTCCAGACCAGTACTACAATATAAATATTATATGATATAGTGTGATGGTACTGCTTTTACTGCTATAGGCAAGGACACCTTAAGGCCATGCAGCCTGGCCTTAAACTCTTCCAGAGGTGGGGCAGCCACAACTTCTCTGTACAACCTGTTCCAGTGCCTCACCACTCTTACAGTAAAGAGTTTTTTCCTAACAAAAACCTACTCTTATAAAGTAGTTTATTGTTCTTTTTCTTCAGTGTTTTACAATTTAACCTTTTTTTAATAAACGATGGAGCTATTTCATGGGGTAATTAATGCCATTTTTTCCTAAAACTCAGGTACTCTAGTACTAGGAAAGTATTACCTGTATTTTTTGTTTCGTGTCTTAAATTCTTGCATATTAGCTGCAAATATTGTACCTTATTTGAAAATTCTGATACATAGATTCTTTTTCTCGTACCTCTGAAGTAGTGATTGATATGCACTGATTACACTCTTGGTTTTGTTTGTTTGTTTTCATTTTAAATTGACCTCTTAAAACATTTATATATGTATTTAAAAGTATTTTCCCACCAAAGGTACTAATTGGAACCATGCCTCATGTAAAACATGAAAAATCAATTGTGAAATCTCCAACTCTGTATCATCCTTTTCTATAGCCAAGTTTCTACTGCACATAAAAACCTGAAGACTAAGTGCAACAGTAACTATGTCTTCTTTCAGAAGATTAGAAATGGTATCTTTAGGACATGAAGTGCTTGTTTCATTATGTGCTAATGTTATGCTAATGATGATGATTTTAAATGCTAACAATTTCTGTGCTTATCAAAGCATGCAAAAAAAGGAGAGGAAGTATCACATTATTAAAATATGACAGCATTTTCTGAAGCTTCAATGTGTCTGTGATGGCATGGTTAGAGTGTAGCAGGTCAAAAGTGAGTATCTAGGGATGTCCCTATTTTTAACAGTTCATGTTTGGATTTTGGAATGACTTGATCTTGTTTTTAACGAGGCTTTGTAAGTGTCCAGAAATCTGAAATGCTGCATTTCAAATATGACTGCAAAAAGCATAGGTTATGTTAACCCCTAATGTTAGACTTACTTGAACTTAAATATGAAATACTTAAAACTCCTTTTTTTTTAAAATAGTATTTGATTATTCATTTCCCTGCCAAGCCTTCTCCCTTTCCAAGTCCTTTTCCCTTCTAAGCAAAATATTACCAAAGAAGAGAAAGATGTGAGTAATGTGCCCTCTCAGTGTTCTTTGTCTACTTTTATTTACTAGTGAAATGAGCTGATTATTTAGTGGTTACATGATAAGGTGCAGCCTGGCTACTCTGTGTTTGCTGCAGTATGTTGGTTTTTTGAATAGAGCACTCCAAGTTTTTAATGTTGGAGACAGAACAATTGCCATCCTGCAACTGATGAGGTTTTTCTCATGAGACTGTGTCACTCTTTCTCCATAGGCAAATGCATTTGTACAAACTTAGCTCTTGCTAATTTCTGTGAGGACAGATGCAATGTTTCCATGTAATACAAGTACTGAATATTAGGAGATCAAGGGAAGGTGAGGATTAGTCAACAAAATGTGGATATGTGTAACCTTGATTGTTTAAAGTTCTTTTCTTTTAAAATACAGTGCCTGTTTAGATCACTAATGCATTTTAATTGTTTCCATCTTTCAAAATATGTCTAGCAAGTTCAGTTTCTAGTTGTTGTTACACAAATAAACTGGTATTAGAGGCATTGCTTTCTTCCTTTCAAACATACTTTCAAATTAGTGCTTAATGTGGTTTGAAGATTTTGCCAACATATGCTTCCAGATCCTTCTTTTGTAAGAGGGTGGTTGATTACATCTATCTTTCTTTTTTGGTTTACAAATGCCAATATATTCCAAAGAATGCAAACCCTGGGACCATTTGTCATCACACTTTGCTTGTAGTTCACTTCATTATTGTATGTAGGAGGAAAAGCAAACAATTAGATGCCTGAAGGGGGGAAGGGGAAGTTGTAGTGTCAGGACATGCTAAACATTCTTATTTCATTGCATACTTTAACCTCCTATTGTTTTCCCATTTCTTTTAACACTTACCTGCCTGGATGTGATATACGTACATACATTTAAAAACAAAACAGAATGGTTTGTCTGA
The DNA here is from genome assembly GCA_038380795.1 of Pyrocephalus nanus. Lineage (NCBI taxonomy): Eukaryota > Metazoa > Chordata > Aves > Passeriformes > Tyrannidae > Pyrocephalus > Pyrocephalus nanus. Next base: position 38,940,841 of record CM076265.1, on the reverse strand, counting down.
AATAATAGAAATAAACAGTCTTGAAATAAATGGAGTCTAAGGGCTACAGACTTTTAGGATTTAAATTTAAGTTGTTGCTGTAGACTTGGGTACTAGTTTTTTGGGGTTTGAAGTGTTCTTTCAGTTTCCAATAAATTGATTTGCTGAGCATAAATGTTCAGTTTGTAGATTTATTCTTGTCCAAGCTCTAGTAGGATTAACAGTGTAGGCAGCATCTTTCATCTTCTCTGCAGAGCTTCATTTAGCAGATGTGTTTAGAGCATCGTAAGACCAGGCTGTGTATAAACTGTTGTGGGAAGAAAGATAGTTCAACACATTTTTGTCCTGCATCTGCTTTCTCTAGCTCTCCAGCACTAGATAGCTGAACTGTGGTGTGAGTCTCAGGTTCAGCTCATTCTCTGCCTGAGAAAAAGTCAAGCTTGCATTATTCACTGCATTGGCTGTAGAGTTCTCACTTCCAGTTGTTGCAGGAAACAGCTCATTCTCTTTGCCTTCTTCATGGAACATCTTTGCATGGAATATATAAGGGCCAAGAAGGATGGTGTGCTTGTTAGGCTAAGCATGACCATGGAGCAAAGAGGAAAGTTTCAAAAAGTGTAGTTGTGATAGGATATTTCCTTCTAAGGGGAGCAGATTCACAGGGAAGCCTGCTGTCTTCCAGGGGCTTGGATAAGGAACATTACTGGAAAACTCTCCAGTGTAGTAAGGCCTTCTGATTACTGTCTGCTATTGGTTGTTCAAACGGGCAGTGACAACAAAGTGAAGTCCAAAGGCAATCAAAAGAGACTTCAGGGCCCTGAGATGGTTGATAGAGGGATCACGAGCACAGTTAGTGATTTTCTTGATTCTTCCAGGAACAAGGAATAATATTGATAAGAATAGTCAGATCCATCGGGTCAATGAGTGGCTCTGAGGTTGGTGTAATTGGAAAAATTTTGTGTTTTTTGACCATGGGATAATCTACTCAACACCTGGTCTACTGACACCTGATGGAATGCACCTTTGTCACAGGGGAAAGGGACTTCTAGCACAGGAGCTAGTGGGGCTTGTTGACAAAGCTTTAAACTAGCGTGGAAAGGGGAAGGGGACAAAACAAGGCTTGCCAGTGATGAGCAATAGAATGGCATTGCAAAACCTGAGAAAACCAACACTAATGAGTTCCCTCAGTTTGCCTCATGAGGTCTTGGCTACAATGTACCACACCTGAAATGTTTCTACACCACTGCACATAGCATGAGGAACAAGGAGCTCAAACCTTTGGGCCAGTCCCTGAGATTTGGCATAACTGGCATAAGTGAAACCTGGTGGCCTCACTCCACTATGACTGGAGTGCCCTGTTGGATGGTTACAGCTCTTCAGGAGGGATAGGCAGGGCAGAAGACGTGCAGGAGTGGGACTCTATGCAATAAAAGGGTTAGAATTTGTGGAGCTCACAGTTGGCAATGGCACAGCTGAGAACCTCTGGATGAGAATCAAGGGGCAAACAAATAACGTGGATGTCACAGCAGGAGTCTGCTATAGACCTCACAGACAGGATGATGATCCCAACAAATTGTTCTTTGAGGAACTAAGGCACACGTCCAAGTCAACTGCCCTTGTCCTTATAGGGGACTTCAGAAATAACTGGGGGACCCAGAAATAACTGGGATCATCACATAGCTGGTATTACGTGGGCCAGAAGTTTCCTAAAATACCTGGATGACAACTTCATGGAACAGGTCCTAAGGGAGATGATTCAGAAAAATGCTCTCCTTGATCTGCTGCTTGTCAGCAGAGTGGGTCTTGTGAGAGAAGTGGAGATTGGTGGGCATCTTGGCCACAGCGACCACAAAGTGATTGGGTTTAAAATCTCTGTTGAGAGAAGGAAAAGTGCCAACAAAACCTCAATTCTGGACATAAGCAGAGGAGACTTCAGGCTTTTCAGGGAAGCAGTGAGGTCCCCTGGGGAAGTGTTTTGGCAGGTGCTGGGGTCCATAAGTGCTGGTCACTTTTCAAACATCACCTTCTAAGGGCACAGGAGCAGGCAGTTCCCAAATTTCAGAAATCAAGCATGTGAGGCAGAAAGCTGGGTTGGCTGAACAGGGATCTTCTCTTGGAAATACGACAAAAAAGGAAGGTGTATGGCCAGTGGAAGCAAGGTCAAATGACATGAGAGGAATTCCGAGATGCTGCTTGCCACTGTAGGGAAAAAATCCATGCAGTCAAAGCTCAGCTGGAGTTGCAAATTGGCCAGAAATGTGGGAGGCACTAAAAAGTTTTTTCAAATACATTGATGGCAATAGGCAGTACAGAAATATCATCAGCCTGGTCGACCCTCAAATTGTGTGGAATCTGCTACTCAAGCTGAATCTCTACAAATCTATAGAGCCTGATGAGATTCATCCCAAAGTCCTGAAAGAGCTGGCTGATGTCACTGCAAAACCTCTCAATTATGTTTGAGTGATCTTGGGAATGAGGTCCCAGCTGACTGCAAGCTGGCAAGCATTGTCTGAGTTTTCAAGAAGGGCAAGAAGGAGGACTCTGGAAACTACAGGCCTGTCAGTATCACTTCAGTGCTTGGTAAAGTTGTGTAGAAGATTATTCTGGAAGGTATTGAAAAGCACCCAAAAGACAACGCAGTCACTGGTCACAGCCAGCACGGCTTCGTGAGAGGAAAGTCCTGCTTATCGAACCTAATTTCCTTGTATGACAAGGTAACCCACCTAATTAATCAAAGTAAGACAGATGATGTCATCTTTTTGGACTTCAGTAAAGCTTTCAATACTGTCTCTCACAGTGTTCTTCTGGACAAACTGTCCAGCGTACAGCTGGATAAGCACATCATGCAATGAGTGAGAAATTGACTCACAGGTTGAGCACAGAGGGTAACAGTGAATGGGGTAACATCAGACTGACAACGTGTCACTAGTGGGGTTCCACAGGGCTCCATCTTAGGCCCTGTGCTCTTCAATGTCTTCATAAATGACTTGGACACAGGACTGGAAGGGATACTAAGCAAGTTTGGAGCTGACACAAAACTGGGAGGAGCTGCTGACTCCCTCAGTGGTGGGGAGGCCAACCATATGAAGTTCAGCAAGGGAAAGTGCCGGATTCTGCACCTGGAATGGGGCAACTCCAGATGTACATACAGACTGGGGAATGAGATGCTGGAAAGCAGAGCCACGAAAAAGGGACCTGGGAATCCTGATCAATGGCAAGTTGAATATGAGTCAGCAGTGCCCTGGCAGCCAGGAGGGCCAACTGTATCCTGGGGGGCATCAGGCAAAGCATTGCCAGATGGACGAGGGAGGGGATTGTTCCGCTCTGCTCTGCACTGGTGCGACCTCACCTTGGACATTGTGTGTAGTTTTGGATGCCACAATATAGGAAAGATATTAAACTACTGGAGAGCGTCCAGAAGAGGGCAACAAAGATGGTGAAGGGCCTTGAGGGGAAGCCAAGTGAGGAGCGACTGAGGTCACTTGGTCTGTTCAGCCTGGAGAAGAGAAGACTGAGGGGAGACCTCATGGCAGTCCTCATGATGGGAAGAGGAGGGACAGGCATTGATCTCTTCTCTGTGGAGACCAGCAATAGGATCTGAGGGAATGGCCTGAAGCTGAGTCAGGGGAAGTATAGGTTGAATATTCGAAAAAGGTTCTTCACCCAGAGGGTGGTTGGGCACTGGACCAGGCTTCCCAGGGAAGTGGTCACAGCACCAAGCCTGACAGAGTTCAAGAAGTGTTTGGATGATACTCTCAGGCACATCGGACTCTTGTGCAGAGGCAGGAGTTGGACTCCATGATCCTTAAGGATCCCTTCCAACTCACCATATTCTGTGATTCTGTGAATTTTAGTTTATATATTTCCTCAAAGCTGAGACTACAGTCTGGACTTTTACATGAATGCCTCTTCTACTAGACCACAGTATATATATAGCCTTTGATCAGCTCAGTGTTTATTATGAAAAATTGACTGATTTGAACAGAAAGGAGTTAAAAAACTAACCAACTACAGTTTTATTTCAGCTTAGCATTTAGGGCAGTCTTCTGGAGATGATAAAGGAAGGTTTAAATCCATTTTAGTAGAGGCAGATAAGGAATCAGTTTCCCATGCCTTGATGTTATAATTCTCTTAGCTGATGACTTGTTAATCTTTTGGCTTGTGGGGATAACCGGTGTCACTTCTCTTTTTCAAAAGACTCAGGATGAGGCTGCAGGTTGAAAATACCAGCAGAAAGAGATGCCATACACTTGCTAAGAATTTGGGTGCCTGATACTGATACTCTCCTTGATACAAGAGAGAGTCTCCCTTTTCCTTGCTGCTCTTCAGTTGAGTCCTCTGGTCTTTGTCTCTTTTAAGGAACCTCTGTGGTATTTCTCTTGTCTGTGAATCAAGCTATTTAGAAATCCTACCTAGCCCTGTGTAGGTTACACAAATGAAGCAGAAAATTGAGTGTAGGTGCAATAGGATACAGCATTTCTTAGAATATTTTTTATAGGTTTAGACTCAAAGCACTCACCTCTACTGCTTCAGAAATCAGTCAACCTAATCTGAAAACACAAATTTCAGTATCTTCCTCTGGCTGATGCTTAATGCCAAAAGCACCTAAAGTTCCTAGGTAACTATATGTTTTTTAACCAATATTACTCAATTACCTATTTTTAAACAAGCATTTACTCCCTTAATTGCTTCAATTGCCCCTTAAATGAACAACCACATGCATGCAAAGATCAGTCAATAGCCAGTTTATAGGCTTAGAAGCAAAACCTGTAGATTTTCTCAGACTCTTCTTTTGAATATACTTTGGAAGAGTCCATTGGTGCTAAATAAGATATGAAATTTTAGGAACAACAGTCATTTAATCATTTGGCAGTTTGGTTTGATGCAGCACTGAGGTGAACTTGGTAAGAAGAATCCCATTCACTTCCATGTCCATTAGATAGCCCTTCAACATGAGTAGAAATGTCTTTTGTTCAAAGAATTTATCAGATGGGGTGGATTTGTAGATAAGCTTTAGCCTGAACCCATCTTCCCTGCTCTTTGAGCTGCAGGTTTTCTTTTAAAAATGCAAATAAATTATTTTTAGTCTGGAAGCTGGCCTAGGGCCCACCTCCCCATGCATGGCTTTTAAAAAAAAAATAAAAATTAAAAAAAAAAAAAAAAAAGAAAAAAAAAGAAAAAAAAGAAGCTTTTTCAAGTTATGGGAGTCCAATTGGGGAGCTCAAGAGTACCCTGAGAATCAGGACTCTTGTAGCCTGGAAAGCATTTGTGCAAGTTGTCAGTTCTCTGTACCTGACCCCTGTTTTGGCAGATCCACAGTTCCTGACTGAGGAGCAGGAATGCTTTGGCAGCCTTTCTGATTTTCCCGAAGCTTCTGTTAACTACAGTACTTCCATCTGCTGTCTTCAGAAACTCATGCAACCTGGAAGGCTAGATTTTCAGCTCTGCATTGCCTCATTAGGCTTAAGAGAGAAAGAAAAAAATTGTTTGTTTTTTTTATTTAAATTTTTATTCTGAATAATGTATTAGGGCTGTACTAAGCCAGACCTAAGAGAAAATGGGAAATTAACTTGGGTTATCTTTTTTATGATCCCTTCGTGATTACCCTTCCTGGAAAAGATGTATATTAAGATAGCACAACAAATGTGTACAACTGAATGAAACAAGCAATCTCTCTTACCATATCTTTAGACTTATTGTCCCAAGGGTTGGCATTTTTTTTGTCTTCCAGCATTTATATATCTTTAAAGCTTTGTTTTTAGCTCAGTAGCAGCTGCTCTTCTCACTTAGTTTTCCTCACTTGGCCTAAGTCCTGTTTTCTTTTCCTTTTTAATATTTAAAGATTTTAGAATACAATTACTTCTTTTACATATTTTGGAGATATAATTCTTGTCTTTGTGGACTCTTCTCATGATTAGGAGCAGTTCAGACCAATATAATTGCAGCTTGTTCACTGCATTTCTCACTTCAGAGTTTCACTGTGTAACTTTCTTGAAGTCACTTAAGAATTAAAATCAAAATCATACCCAAAACAGTGTGATATAACAATAGTTGGCTTCTGCTCTTGTGACTCAGAAGTTTATTACTTTTTATTTTGCTTTAATTTTTAAAGGAGAGTGAAATAGATATATTATAGTACCTTTTAATATCTCTTGCTGTGATAATCCTCGTCACGCTTGTTTTGGCCATTTTTTGGTAATTAATAGTAATTGGTTGTGGAGTAAAAATAACATTTACATGTAGGAAGAGGAGTAGAAAATGAAACACCATGCTTGAAAGAATGACTACTGGTATTGGTTTCAAGCAGTGACATCAACAAGCTGTAAAAGAAGGAAGTGGTGAAAAGTCTTTATCACCTGGCTCCTTTGACAGCTCATTAGAAATAAACTAGACTAGACTAGAATTGAATGATACTGTTCAACCAGAAAAATTACCTGTTAGGTCACTACTAGTTTAGTTTCTATGCCTAAACTACCCCACAAAGTGAATTCCTACTCTTAAAAATGCAGGCAACCAATATAATGAAGCACCAACTAATCAGGAATAGTAAATTATTAAAAGTATATTCATTGAAGATATTTGAATATTGAAAAGACGAAGCATATGGGCATGAGATGATGGCAAATTGCCATTGGATTTTAACTCCATTTTTTCACTTTGATGCCATTGTGAGACAGACAAGAGATAAACTGAACTTCTCAGTGGCGGCCATATAGGTTTTGTAAAGGTGAAAACAGCAGGTTTGTTTGGGAGTACTGGTGTTTATGGCTCTTCCGTGTCTTGGGTCAACAGGTGAAAAAAGACTTTTAAAATCAGTATATGGCAGCAATGTCAGAGAAAAAGTTCAGAGGATCCAGTCCTTTTGTGACTAGATGTTCTTTTCATGTGAAATGTTAAGTTGTAGATTTTAGGAATAACAGGATAAGCTGTGTGTGATTTTGTACGTCTCGGGTATGTGTTTAATACAGAGATTGCTAAGTTTTATAGTGTGAAAATAAAATGCATAGTGTGATTTATAGGAATCGGTCTTACTGCTGTTTCAGAGCATACAAGATGTTCTGCTGGAACACAGCTTGAGCTTCTGGTTTGTGAGAGCATAGTAACTTTGCTATTTTTTGTTGACCTGGCTTTTCTACCTTTGCAATATCAAATCTTTGTAAATGGACAGTGAAATTGTAAGTAACTTGAAAACTTCATACATTATGCTGTGTTGTTTGTCAACTTTTTTGATATTTGTCTACCAAAATTTATATTTATTGCTAGAAAAAATCACATTATATAGTTATCTGTCCTCATGTCTAATGCTAGCTAGTCAAGTATTTTTTCTAACGTGAATGTAAATAACCACTTCTATATGCTTACAATTCTTGAAATAAGATGTCTCAATTTTCTTGAAAATTAGAGAGAAAAAAATTCCTAGTGTCTTATAATGTGTGTATATTTTTCAAAAAATAAAATAAAAAAAAATAAAAAGCATGCAATACTGAATGGCTTTAACCAGTCCACAGCAGTACTGAATAATATAATGATGATCTATTCTGGGGATGTCTAATGCAAGGTAAATGTTAAGGAATTTTTTAAAAAAAATTTCCTCAAGTTAGGATAATAATTTTCTGTAGCATTTTTGGTATCTAATAAGTATTTATAGTGCTCTTTATTTTATAGTTATTTCATGCTCCACAGTGTTTATTATAAAGCTAGCTTCTATTTTTCCCATGAAGGCTCTTCCCTGCTCAGAGAAAAGATCTCTGAAAACATATGTTGTTACATAAGAGCCTGTTTGTGGGAACTTTGGGGAATTTGTGCCGACTTGCTTAATCATCCTCTGGAGAGCAACAACCCTTATTTCCTGTCTACTTCACTTGATGCTGTGCCTTAAAAAGACACTGCAACCAGGAAGAAAACATCTCTGAACCAACAGAAATACATGAAAATGTAAGAAAAAAATTAAACAACCATGTGACAGCAATGCAGTATAAATAATAAACTAGCCCTTGAATATTGCACATTTAATCTATATAAAATAAGAGTAAAAATACAGTGTGCAACTTTCTCTGGCCTTCAGCATAGCTCAGTAAAAGTCTGATGCCAGTTTGGAAATAATTTCCACAGATATGGATTAATATTAATTTTATTTGTCTCCAAGGCAGTCATGTTCACACTCATATAACTTCTTAAAAATTAGTTTTGTAGCTGTTGAGACAGGAATTGAAACTGAGATGAAATCTGCTTATTCATGTGTGTTAGATGCTCTTTAGATGCATTTATGGAAATGTGTTTTTGAATGGATGAACCAAGAAAAAAGTTGGCCAATTGAAATATGCAGCTCCATATTTAGGTAGCATACCCATATTCCATTTGTTCTTTTCAATAATGTAGCAAAAAGCCTTGGTGGTTGACCCCCTTTGGTCCTAAACAAACAAAACACCCAACTAAGAAAATTCTTTTTCACAACCAGGGGAGAACTACCAGCTCTTGCAGGGACATTCTCCTTCCTGTGCCTGTAGTGTACCTCCAGCTGCTGTTCTAATACCCAAGAAGCGTTCAGGGCTGCTCTGTCCCTTTGAATCTAATTTCATACCCCTGTTGCTAGAGCAGTCATTCATGTTTTCTTGAAGTGGATGTTGCAAACAGCACCAGAGAGGTATAGGAACTGAGTACAATCCTAAAATCCTATACTTCAGTGCTGTAAGTTAGAGGTCAGTTTTTATTAACATACACTTTCTTTGGGTTGATATTCTTGATGAGATTGTGGTACTTCTGTTGTTGATTAGCTGAATAATAATTAAGAATGATTCACCATAAACCAGCCTCGGTCTTACACTTCTTGTTCCTCTAGCCCCAAATTTTTTAATATCCTGTTCCTACCAAAGTTGTTGAAGAAGTACTCCATCCTTCTAGATTTGTCAGAATTTACCCTTGTCTTGAATCCTAATTTCCTAGTTTGTGTGAGGTCACCCTTCAGATTTTTCTCTGGTATTTTTTTGTGTGTGAACAAATGCAGGTATTTTTAATTTCTTTCACTTCAGCCCTCTGAGATTCCCATGATATTTTTTAAATCCTGTTTGTTCTTACATTGGCAGTTAGCTTTTAAGCAGTCTAATCTACAAACAAGGGATTAAGTATTGTTCCCCTGCTGTGTGACTTGTATCTCTTTACTTCAGACTAAGGTGTTTCTGTCTTGCTTAAAATCTTATTTGCTACTGTAAAGTATCAATTCATGTTCATGATGACTGAAACATGTTTTTAGTCTGTTCACTGTAAAATCTCTCTTCTTTCTCTCTTGATAAACATGAACTACATCACCAATTCTGTGAGTGAATCAAGCCCACAACTGGGAGATCATTTTGGAGAAGATGGGCCAGAGGCATTGTCTACATGTTCACTTTCAAGTCTCACCAATCTGTTTGCTTCTAGGATAAGGCTTTCTGGTCAGCACTAATGTGTAGAACAGTTTTTGAGGTGGCTGTCATAACGAAAGATCCTTTTCTTCAGAAGCAAGGAGACACACACGCTTGCTCTATCTTCATTCAGAAAGTGTATCTCTGTTACTGGTAGGAAATGTATCACTATGAAAGCGTTTGGGGACCTTATATCTAATTTTTCTTCCTCCTATCCATATTATATACCTCCAGGCCCTGGAAGTTTTGTATCCGGGGGAAAAAGCAATTGTGTATGCAAACAGCAGTAAGGGATCCTCCTTCCTCCTCTCACCCAAAGATGAAACAAAATTAAATTCAGGCTACACCTTTTTGTGCAGACAGGCAACAAAACTGATACTGGTTGGTTTCATTACCTTCCTCAAAAGAAAGAGGAAAAAAGAAAAAGGCATGTACTACAAGTGTTTCTGGCAAGACAGATTTAGACACAGCATGAAGTAGCAAAGCAGAGAAATGAGAGAATATCAAAGGAGAAAGGATGGGAAAGTCTTAATCTTTTAATTCACAAAGTTCTAATTGTATATTTTGCTGTTCAAAGGGAACTAAGGCAGTAAGTAAGAATTTTCTTATAGATTGAAAAGAAAAGCCAACTCATGAAGGAGTTCCTCAACACTGATTAGTTAAAATATCTCTGGATTTTCCAAATATATTTGTTCTGAAAAATAGTAGAGGATATTCTACAATTTTGCAGATCTTACTGGAAAAGGCTTATAGAATCATAGAATCAACTGGGTTGGAAAAGACCTCCAAAAGCATCAAGTCCAACCCTTGATCCAGCTTATTCTTATGTATGTACAAAATCTCAAATACCTGTGAAGACAAGGAGCTTCAGGCCAGTGTTTATTTCATCCTTTTAAGAGATAGTGAACTATTTCAGTGCAGTGATGAAAAAGTCTTAGCTTTAGCACAAAAACCTCTTAGTCAGGTATGGAGTAGGGGACAAATTTAGTTTTGCATTTTAAAGAAAGGAAAGAAGGTATTTCATTTTTATTCTGGCTTGTAGCACATGGATTGCAGTGTGCAGGAAGTATTCAGCTCTAGAAACCCAGTTTTCCTTTAGCTTAGAGCTGTCCTTATGTCTATGGAGAAGTTTGAGTTAGAACCCTGGAGTGACAGCAGTGCTCCCCTCTATGGTCTCTTCAGAGCATTGCCTCTGCAGCTTGATTTAAACTATTGTCATAGCTGACAGTGTCATAGCTCCTGCCTTCTGCAAGCTCACAGGAACACAGAGAATTTGTAATTCTTAAAGAAACCCCAAATGAAATCTGAGATTCGAGTTGTACCTAAGCAATAATTTTAAGTAGCTCCACTTCAAGGTGCAGGGTGCTAATTGGGTGGTATTGATATTATACTAAATGAACATGCATCATTGAAGTCTATTGTTGCATTGCTTTGTTTAAAATATGGAGTACTTTGCCAGCAGCAGCATGCTGATGGAAAACTGTCACAACAGCGATCAGTACAATCTAGGAGTTAAGTTTGACTGAAACATATGTCTTCAATTTTAATAGCTCAACTTCCCAGATGCCCTAGAGGAGAATATTGCCTGAGAAGGAGCTTTTCATGTAAGAATAATTTGTGTTAAGTAGCTCAGTGATCTGTTTGTTAGGTTAGAGCTGACAGTTTGTTTATATTTCTAAAGGGGTATGATGAATGGGGGAGAAGTTGATGCTAATTAGCCTAAATTGTTCCTAAGAATGCAGAGCACTTTGCCAGTTTCATTGTTTCTGTTTCTTTGCACATTTTCAATAATTGAATGGAGCTCAAACCATTCATCATAATTTTAGGTAAGATGGAAATAAATGAATATAGCACGAGCCAGTCTGTGTGATGGAAGATGTCACTTTAAAGATCAGTTAAATAAGACATCAAACTCGGACTAATGTCACACTTTTCTAGTCCACTTCTATGAATATAGCAAATGTAAATGGTTTTAGATGAGAACTTAATTTTCTCTGTCATGATACTAGTATTAAGTATTTCTTGCAAAGCTGCTTTGCTTTATTAGCATAATGTTTTTAACTTAGACCTCAACTGTTACCTCAAGTATAGACCTCTGACACCTCCATATGATAAAATGTGCTACTTTTCCATATCCTGTATACCAGATACAATAGATCTGAAAAATCTGCTCTTGGGAGAAAAAATACATTGGTCAGGTGTGATATGCAGAAGGTGTTAGCAAAAGGGTCCGAAATGAATCAGAGTTATGGCAAATGTAACAAGAGAGAAATTTTTCCTATTGTTTCTTTGACTTTAGCATGCTGTACAAGTAATTATTTTTAGGTTTGGGAAACATAATTCTGCTCAAATTTGAAACATCCTATCCGTACACAAAACAGTAATTTTATAAGAATTTGTATTTTGTATCAGACATTTTCCTTGATAAACTGAAGTTAGATTTGGGGGGTTGGGACTTGGAATGTTCTGTTTTTAGTCCTTATACAAGACCATTCTTTTTTAATTTATTCACATATAATACCACAGGAAAAGATGGTATAAATTTGTGGACTGTGGAGAATGAGTGAACATTTTTGAATCAGGATCTTTAAAAGGGGTGAAATTTGAGTATGATTAAGTTAGGAAAAAGGCTCGCTTACGGCGGAAGTCAGAGACTCTGTATACATTATAGGCATGTCATGGCTTTTAAAAAGTTATGTTAGACTTCTATACAAATTGTGAAGGAATTTGTATAACCCCAAACAAAATTCTGTGTGGCTCTGAATTCTTGCAAAAGTACAAAATAAAATAAAAAGAAGTGAAATAATAATAGTATTTAGTATTCCAGTCAGGAGTGAGTGTTGCTGTAGGGCAGGCTGCATGGGTGTTTTGTTGGTCACTAATTTTCTTGGAAGGAAATGATCCCATGGCTTATGCTATCCGCGTTTGTGCATATTTGCCCTATAATTGGCATTTATTAAGGGGACTTTTGGTTTGATGGATGACTGTCAGGGTATTGCCTGCTAGCTTTGATGCGGATTGCTTTTGCATGAGGTTTTTTTACATTAACTCATTAGAAACTCTGCTCTACTTCAACATGCTCTTTATTTACCTACTGAAAATGCAATACTTTTCAGCCCAAGTTTCAAGGGACTTAATGTGGTTTAATTTGTGTACCAATGTTTTGATTTGGACAGATGAAAAAGATACATAGCAGAAAAATACTAAATTTGCAACCTGTGAATCTTAAAACTTATAAGAATTCCAGCTTAGTTAATTATCTTTGAAATGCTAAGCCACTAGCAAAATATCTTTAGTTTATGGCATTGACTTCTGTGTTCCTAAATTTTTTTTAAAGGGAAAAAGCCAAACAAAATCCAGTCCCATAAAAGCAGCAGGTATAGTAATATTTTCACAGCAGGACAATATTCAATGAACATTCAACAAATCCAGTATTGGTGTCTGAGACATATTAGTGGTTTCTTCAAGGCTGGAGTGATTTGGTCTTTTCCTGTAACGTATCTGGGACATAAGACTGTTAATTAGATTAATTAACTACAACATGATTTATAAGGCAGTTGTAATAAAAGTATGGGTGCCAGTGTATTTAATCCCATTGCCATGTTTTGATTTGACATTTAGAAAAGCATACAAAAGGAATGGAAATTGTGCATGCTGACATTGTCACTTCGAAGGTTCTTTTAAAAAACATTTTCTCTACAAATAACTGTGCAGAGGAGAACTTGCAGAGCTTGCTGCACTGAGCAATGCTTCTCTTAGTGTGAGGAAATAATTGCAACATTCAACAAGTTAAATTTTTTGTTTGGATTCACAATGCAAGAAGAAAATTTGATAGAGAACTTCCTACTTCTTTTTTACGTTTCCACTTTTTTACATTGCCATTATTTTAATAAGGCACTTTAGATCTTGTGCTTGTCATGCTAAAAAAAAAGAACAGAAAAGACAAACTTTTTTTGTGAACTGCTGACTTGTTTTCCTGTTTTCAATTGATGCATGGATGCACTGTGTAACAATTTTCTTACAAAGCATAGGAAATGTAGAATAAATATAACATTGAGTCTTTTAATAGTATATAAGTAAGTTGGATCTGAAGATTTGATGTAGACGATTGACAGAGTAACAGGGCATGAACCCATCTTTTCTGCAGTGCAAAACATTTGTGAATGATATGAAATCTATTTGGTTCGATTGCAAAATGAAATTATTGATGTATTTGCTCCTAGTTCTGGAAATTACTTGTGCATGTCTTTAACTTACATGAATGGATTCTGTGGATCATCTGACATGCTGGTGTCTAAGCATTTGTTCAGGGGTTTGCAAGATCACAGCTCTTTTGCTTGTATGTTCTAGTTGCTGTAAATAACTATTGCTGTCTGAAGCCTGTCTGAGTGTGACTTTTCAGTTAATTACAACTAGTCTTGACCCTTTCTGTTATGAGGAACTAATTTCTATTTCTAGTAGTAAGATTTCAATGAGCATATAAAGAATATTTAAGTCAAATATAATGCTGTCCTTATGAATTTGTAAATTAAAAGGCCTATTAACCTCTCTGAACTGAAAAAAAGTTCACTGGCAGCGTTTGAAAAGTTCAACTCTCTTATTTATTTTTCATGGCTTGATACAGTACCCACAAGATATAAGTGCCAGAAGAAACTAAAACTAAGGGACCAAATATTTTGTTTGTTTAATTTTAAACATTAATTCTGTCTTTCACCCTTGCCTAGGGGTGGTAGGGAATAGGGAGTAACAGATTTCGCAGAAAAATGTTTACTCATAATTTAAACTTTTGAGTTTAGCCTGAGAGAAGCCTCAAATACAAATCTAAGTTTGAATTACTAATGCTGTGATGCCAGTATAAGAGAAATAACGTTTATAGAATCATCAAATTCATGCATGGAAAACAAACTACCAGTTGCTTATTCCATGCTTTTTCTGAGTAAAAAGCTGAGCTTTGATTTTTAACAACAAATAAGTCGAGTAATACAAAATCAAAAAGTTGTTGCTATCCAGGGAATTTTATTTTCCCCAAAAGGACTATCACGTAACAATACTGAACTTGACCTGCCACAAGTAATTGGTGACAATAGTGATCAGTCATCCTCTTAAACACAATGAACAAACACAGTTTGTTCACATTCATTTACATGGCTTATTTGACTATAGAGTTCTGTCTAATAATAAACGCAGAGTACTGCAAGTTGGACTTTCTGACTTCTCTTGCTACTTCAGCTGCTGTTCTGCTCTGTCTGTTTTAGCTTTAAACAGCCATTTAGAATGGAACACTGGGAACAGGTGGGAGATGGAAGTTTTGGGCGGGCCATACAGTAGAAAAACTGGTCTGTTTCTACCCTAAAGCATTCTTCAAGGTCCATCATGAAGATCATGGGGTTTTTAAAATGTATATTCCACAGGTTGTCTTGTGGAGAGGTTTATTATGGTTGTCCATTCTATCCTTTACTGAACTAAAACTTTTTCAAAGCTGAGATGAACTGTGCTCTGCATCTTACTCTCTACCTCCCAACTCTTACCTTCTGTTTCTGTCTATACTGTTCTGCTGGATGCTAAATTTTCTTTAACTCCCACCTTCCTCACTCTTCTCTGCATGGACCAATGTAGATAGTGATTCATGTGGGCAGGTGTAGATAAATGGAGCTGGGCTTTTTGCAATGGTCAGCAGAGGTTATGGTCCAGGAAGTGGCAGCTCCAGGTGCCATGCCCCCTAGTAATGCATGGCACAAGGAGGCCTCATCATACGTTGAAGCATTAACAGTTTTGAGATGTGCTTATCACTCTCACTTAAGCTTAGGGCTTGATGAGTTATGTTCATGAAACCCCAAGTTATCTGCATTCTTTAAGCCTTTCGAGTTATATTCCTGCTGGTATAAGTTCACACCTGTAACTTACTTGGGGAATAAGAAGGCTGATAAATTGTATCAAAGAGGGATGAGTTTTTAAGGGTCACTAGTGTCCTGGCTAATCAGTATGCCATGTGTTGAGTCAGTTAAAATTGGGGAATCAGTGCTGTTTCCAGCAACACCTATGATAAAGAAAGTGTGAGATGCCCAAAATACCCATTTCAGTCAAGGAGCTATTTTTTCTGCTTTATCAAGTATCTCCTGAGTATTTTGACACCCTGCAAAAGATAACACAGAATTTTATTTTAATTACATGAGGACAACAAGTACCCTCTGGCATCTCAGAGGCTGAAGAACCAAAGTCCATTGATAGGTGGACAATAGAGGATTTTTTGTCACATCATATATAGAGGATGCAGTAGACAACAAACTTTATCTGCTTATGTAGCCTGTAACATACCAAACTCTAGATTTTAGTGTGTGTTGTCAGATTTCTTGAGCAGAAAGTATCAAACATTTTTGAGAACCTAAATTTTTTCTTTCCTGGCCCATATCTTTCTTAACAGAGGTCAGAGGTTTCCCCGACAGTCACTGCAGATAACAGTACCCAAAAGGGAGCAGCCCTCTAAAATGCTTCTTGAGAGTCTGAGCGTAAATTGCTGTGTGAACCTAGCTCTTGAATCACTGTGCTAGTGATCGCCTGTCAAGGACTTTCCCATTAAAATTTTTGGTGTTCAGGTAAATTGCTACCATGTTAATCTGGTAAACTATGCAACCAGAAATATTAAACATAACCACTGGTACATATATGTGTGAAAATTCTGCCTAGAACCTTGCAGAACTGTTTCTAGATCAACTACTGTTTGGCACTGGTTAAGCAAATACCTGTAAAATAAAACTGGAAAACAATTTTTGCCAGAAGTGGATTTAAAAATGGCACAAATATGTAATAGATTTGGTTGAGATTAAAGGAATCCAGTGTGTGAGTAAACCTTTGAATACTGGTTGAAAAGGAGAATTTGGAGTCGATTTGAATTTGCCATAAAATCATTCAGTATACCTTAATTCAGCCTGAGATGGCTAGATCTTAGATGACTAGTTCTACCTTCACTGTAAGGAAATATGTTACAAAGTCTACATTTCTGCATGTACCATGCTGACACTGGCAAACCCCATGTTTCACTGGCTTATCCAGATATGGGTAAGAAAAATAACAGTTTTGAGATGAAAGCTGTAATTAAAACTAAGCCTTTAATATGGAATTAGAAAAAAGCGTCAGTGCTATGTAGCTATTCACAGCACAGAGCTAACATGTTTTTGTTTTGGTTTTTTTCAAGGAATCTGCATGGATTTTCTCTGTCTTCACTGGCTTTGCATGTCAGGTACACAAAAGCTATGTTTAAGCTGGTAGACCTGGCAGCATTTCCAGCTTCTGGGATCTGGGCATGTCCAAGGCTGACCTGATCTCATGTTGCACCAAAACTCAAGCACAAACTAAGCCTTCTGCCTCACCCTGCAGCCAGGTATCCCAGCAGTGGGCTGAAACCCAGCTTTCCACCAGCTCCTTTCTCTTCTGCTATTCCCCCAGGCACTATTGATTGATGGAAGGGAAACCTGAGTATGAGACCAGATGGGAGCCAGACTATACAACAGTTGATCAGCCTGATCTGGGTGATCAGTAGACCAAGGTAAACCATCACATAAAATGTTCTGCAGTAGGCACGCAGCTTATTACCTAGGTGCAGCTAAAAAGTAACTCATGAACAGGAGTAGTTTGTCTACCTCTAAGCGGGTAGAGGAAGTTACTTATGATGTCACAGTGTATTTTTCGAACAGTATGCGATAGCATGCTTGTAGGCTTTTGCTATCACTTCTCACTAAATTACCAACAGCTTTAATTTTACATAGTGGAGGAGAATCAGTAAAGCTATATATAATAGTACATCTTCCAGCATGTCATGGTAAACAATTAAAAGTGATAAAAATGCCTTTTTTACATCTTAAAGGCTAGATTGAATCCTTATAGATAGAAAAAGTGTTAAAGGGGAGAAGCCCTTTGATTGTAGAATGTTGTAGTCACTCTCACAAGCCAAATCAGTGAAAAGAAATGCATTTATTGAAAATAGGAGACAGTAGTATAAATAAACAGCATGATATCTGGTTAAAAAGACTTAGTTACATATGTATATTAGAAAATTATAAAGATATAGGAATTCTATTTTTCTGAGGAAGAGTAATTTCTGGCAGATTTCTAATGTGCTTGTTCAGAATGTTAAGTTATGCTAACTAGTATTTACCATTGTTAGAAAGATGCAGAGATGTGCATGACTGTATCCCTGAGTGAAAAATGGAAAATTGTGTAGGGTAAAAGAAATAATGTGAACACTTTCAAATTTGGGACCAGACAAAAGAAAAGTTACCCATTTGAAATCTGGAGAACTTTACAATGCAGCAAGTAAGTAAAAGCAGATGTTGTAAAGTTTAGAAAATCAAGACATTATTTTCCTGTTTCCACTGAATATTTCTAAACACATTATAAATAAGCTTTGAAGTAGTACAAAATACTGTTTGTTTTGCTGATAGCATCTTTTCATTAAAAAAATCCTTTATCAATGCTTGTTTAAGTTATAGACTAAATGATATGTGTGGCTAAACAACTGGCTGTATCTCTTGCAAATACAATGCTAAACTACTTGCAGTGTTTGAGCCCTTCAAAAGCCTATCTGGTTGATCTTCAGAGTTTAATTTTAAACAGATTAAATATTGTCTGTTTACAGAATGCAAAATTAGACTAATCTTTTGCAAGTTCCTCAAAAGAAGACGATTTTCTTTTGTTGCTCTAAAAGCAGTTTTAAATCAAGAAATTGTTCTAAAACACTAAGTCAGTGAAACACTCATTTCGGGTGTCTGGGTCATTGTTTCTAGACTTATGCTTTACTTTCAGTAAATGTTCAGAGGCTTTAATAAGCAAATAAATCAGTCTGTATTTGTGATTCTGAAGGAACTTATTAAAGGTCTTGTGCCTTAAATCTTTTATGGGATTTTATTAAGAAGACATCACTGAACAACAGACTTGCCAAAGGTGTGCCATCTAGATAAAACAAAGTGTTCCTAAGTAGCGATCATGTGTTTGGGAATGTGTGTATCAAAACAGCGTGAGGATTAAAGGGAGTCAGATTTCAAATTAGTTGAATTGCATGCAATTAGTAGTCAGTTTTAAAAACAGTGCTAAATGACAATATTGTCATTCCTCACTTAGTGAGTCCTGAGGAGACCAGCTGTTGAGAATGACAAAGGAACTAAGCAGTCTTGATATTTGTCCCACTATATTAATATTCATCACTGTATTGATATGATGATGATGATGATATACACACTTAATGAATTCCCCTTTTATAGCTGTAAGATCCTGAGCTTGAGAGGGGAAGAGGAGGAAATATTTTCTCATTTTGGCATTTCCAGTGCAAGTTTTGTGGTGAGCAATCAGGTACATGAATTACAGCAAGCACTGGTTTTGAGTGGTTGATTGTATGAGAAAAGCATTGACTTCACTGTCTTTATTTATCTGCTTGATTAGATAAATCAAGAAATTGTAATCTTATTCTCTTACAGATTTTTTGATCTGAGATTTTCATATATGATTGAAATTAAACATTTTTGGCCTTTGCAACATTCTCATGCATGTAGATTCCTTTGCATTCCTAAATGACAGAGGATTGTGTGGTGTAATCCAAGAGCTTATAGACAGATGAAAATAGCATATGCAACACACAAGCAAATTTCTCTCAGGTTATTTTAGATAGCTGTATCTGTGTTAGTTGTTCTGGGCTCTCTCAATTGCTCTTAGGACTCTAGGTATAAGTAATTCTCTTTAGGATACTTGTCATCTGCCCTGCTTTAGCAGTTTTTCTTAGGATGAGTCAAACCACGCAAAACAGTGCTTGTTTCTCTGACTGCAAAGTGAGTCTGACAAGCTGGCTCACAGACATTTCTGTTGGTTTGGAGGAACTTCCTTACATGAACCTGCAGTTTAAGAACCCACAGTTTAAGTAACTAGTTTCCTGGATGTATTGCCTACTTTTCTGAATTTGTCTAGTTTTTGAGGGTAATATTACACTTTTTAACTTAATTTATCTGAGTTACTTGAACATAAATTGTAATTTCTAGCATTTCAGCATTTCAGAAGTTTCTACCATAGTAGAATATGGAGATTTGTGACGTTAGGTTCAAGATTTGACAGTTCCATTTCCAGAAAAAATACGACTATATTAACTTTTTTTCTTTTTTGCTGTCAGAACCAATCACTTTTGATATATAATCAGCTGTTAATTACCTAGGGTAGCTTGGGATAGGGAAGAGGAAGTATTGCAATAACCGCGGTAAGCAAGCCACACAGGAAACAGGTAAGCATAAGAATTTACACTGAGGGCTTAATAGAGCAAAGAAAGAAAATTTTGGTGACCACAGCAGTGGAAGTAAAGCCACTTGGCCTGAAGAAGAGGCAGAGGTCTGCAGTGGTGCAGTTTGTCTGGATTAAGGCTGTATCTGGACCAAAACTGTCTCAAACCTAAATCAGTTTGAAGTTTATGCGGCTCTGGTTCTATTTAACAGCTGGCAGATGAGTGGTTATTGACTGCCATTAGTGTGGCTTTTCAGACAGAGCTGTGTACATTGCACCATTGAGAATGCAGTGCATGGAATACCAGCAAAGGGAAAATTTATATTTTCTTTCCATTCATGTAATTGTCCCATCAATATTGCTGTAACTCACAATATCTGAAATCTGCATCTCAGGGCAGTTGTGATGTGTCTGCAAACTGCATTTTACTTCCTATGGTTTTTGTTGATTCAATTACATACTCTTCTGAAGCCAAATATTCACCAACCTGCATGCAGCAGCAGGACCTTTCAATCAAAGCATCACCCACACTCCATTACCGACCCAGTCATATTTCCATAGTCTCTATTTCTGTTGACCTCTGTGGTAAGACAACCTTACTGACATTCCAGGTAGGGCAAATCATGGCAAGTGCCTTTCATTTACTAGAATTGTAAGCTCCTTTGGTCCCTCTTTCCCTTATGTCTGTAGACTATTTATCACTGGGAACTCTGAGTTTGTTTTGTTGGTTTTTGGGGAGGTCTAAGTGGGGCTTGGGGTTTTTTGGGTGTTTCTTACTTTCTTTGTATTTTTACTGTACTTTGTAGGTTCTAGTATAAGTTTGGGGTCTGGGAGTTTTTTGCCCATACCCTTTCTACACATGCCGTAGATTTTTTGTAAACTAAGGTGTAACTTCTTCTAGGATTTTTCTTGATTCATGTATTCGTAGCACATCTCTGCATTGCTATGTACTCTGGCAATACTCTACCCTGGCTAGAGGAATGATGTTCATTCTCAGTTGCCAAAGCTTTTATATATGCCATATGTGCAATGGTGATACCAACATGACAAACTGCAGAGTCATCTGATAAATTGTATTTACATCCACCTTTGACCACCTCACCTGCTTTTTGCCACTAATCTATCTCCACTGGGATTCATTTCACATTCCAAACCTTGGACCAGCTTCAAACATCTGCTAATTAAAAAAAAAAAAAAAAAAAGAAATCAACCTGCCAAAGAAAAATTTCCTGCCTTTCTCCTAGCCAGTGAAGTACTTTCTGCCTTGAAAAATACACTGGCCTATATAAAAAAACCTGGACAATGATTAGCTGTACACTCATGGCAAAGTTTAGTAGTCTACAAAGCTTCATATTTTGGACACTTTTGGCTTCAGTAAGATACACTGTCTGGGTCTGACCTGAGATATTCAACTTTAAACCTAGATGCTTTTATTTATAAAATTCTATCGGAAGACAGTAATTTCAGTTCACATGCACAAATTTAGCCTTGTGTGCCCACTGATGTTAGTGTTAGGCTGCTGCAAAATTGAAGAAAGTCTTCAGTTGCATGGCATATAACTTAGCTGGATAGTCTGACCTGTGCTTACTTCATGTTGAAATTCTGCTGGAGTCTGTTATTGATACTGCCTAAAGAGTTTATGACTATTCAGTCTTTAGAAGACTATAATTTAATTTTAGCAGGACACTGTATTGGCAGGGTTTGTATTTAAGCTCTGATGGTTCCACATAGTTAAGTATAGAGAGACCTGTATTTAAACTTGACATTAGACATTTGTTTCAAAAGTGCCTTCTGAAACAAAATGTTAGTTGGCTTTTGAACAACTTTCTCCGCTTAAGTCACAGGCCATTTAGTGTCTGTTAATGGCAGATGGTGGTCTTATGGGGAACATGGAACAAGTGGCTTCACAAAGCAGTTAGATATTTGCAGCTACATTTAAAAACACATTTTATGAACTTCTTGGATAATGCTACTGAGAAAACCAGGTAAACACAGGACTTCTAATATGAAAAAAATTAGAGCACCAGTGAATAGGTGGAATGGTTTGGGATAGCTGCCCAACATCTGTGGCATGAAGAGTTGGCCAGGAAATAAGCTGCAATGGGCTGTTCTTTACACTCTACAGTATTCTTGGCTCCATTATCTTACTCAGTAATAAAAATTAATGTGCAATATAACATTTGATAGTCAACATTATTGTAAAAATATGATTACATGTGGAAATATTTCCTAACAATTTCCAAACATCTCTTTGCTTTTAAAAATGTACTTACACACTGGTTTACAGTATTTATTGTCTAATAGGGAATGTATTTCTAAATAATTATTTTCTCAAAAGTGTTCACCCCAACAGACACTTTGAAGAGGTCACCATTTTGCCATGCACCCAAAATGTGCGAAATACCTTAGTGTGCTGTATAAAACTGTTAAACAGGCCCCTTGCCAACTGAGTACATTCTTTTTGAAATTGTTGTAGATACTGGGACATAGAGAAGTAAACAAAAATCAGCCACTTTAATTAATGGTAGAAATACTCAGCACATATTTGCCAAGTAGTTACTAGAGGGAAAACACATTTTTTCCACAATAAAATGTAGTTATTGTCAAAAAATGCCAGACCCATAAAATTAAAAGCTGATGTTTTCTAATTGATTTGTGAGAGTGTAGTGTAGAAATTACTCATCATTGCTGCTAAATACATCTAAAATTTATAATGGAGACTGCTAATAAATACCATCAGTGTTTTTGAAAGAGGTACTTAAATTACACTTTTAGAATTAGTGTCCATATATGAAAATATAAACACAGTTGTGGCAAGAACAGAACTCATCAGTAAGAATTTTGTAAATCCAATTTTTTTCATCCTGTTTGTCATGTACTTGTACAAAGCTGTCTGTGTTATTTAAAACTTGTGTTAATGTAATGAATTGTGCTTAAGATGGATAGTCTTGCACAGGTGAATGCGGCCAACACTGAGATTAATGAATCATTTAATTTCTCTTCCCTTAGAAAGGAGAGTAGGGGAATATGGAGGTAGGGAGTGAAGAAACTAATATGAACTAATAATAATATGAACTCATATGTAGAGGAAGCACAGAAAGAGGGCTTTTTTTTTTATTTTCCTTTGCTTTCACTTCAGTTGATATAAGGTCCTAGGGGATTTAAATATAATTTAAATCTGTTTTTGTCAAGGATCAAATTTTCATAATGGTAACATGACGGAGTAATTGGCATATGTCAGGTATCTTATATTTCATTTAGTGAGTAGGAAAACATTTATTTTTTTTTCAGTGTTTGTCAGTGTGTTTGTTCTGTGTTTCTCTTAAACTGTTCTCTCATCCTTGTTCTGTTTCTTTCATTAAGCAAAAAAAACATCTGAACATCTGGAAAGGCAGAAAGGAAAAGGTATTCTGAATAATTTTAAGTTGTTATGTATGAATGTTAGCATATATATATATGTATATAAAATATGTATGTATGCATATATGTGTACCTGTAGACATATATACATATATATATCATCCCAAAATTAAACATTAGAAATATAGCCCACTACATCATATAGAGATGTACCATTTTATAGCAGTGCAAGAACAGAATTTTTAAACATTTTGTTTCCCTATTTATTGTAGCTTTTGGAAACAAAACAGACTCTTCTGAAGCAACTTTCTAATGTCTAGAGATCAGTTGCTGGGATGTATTTTTTTCTTTTGGGTTTAATGTATTTCTGCTGTTTCTGGAAATCAGTGGAAACACTTATCTGTTTACTTAATTATGCCAGAAGCAAGGAAATTTCACATTCTGCACTCTGTTGTCAGCTTTAGAAATGGAATGATAGGGTATCAAATTCACATCTGTGTTTCCATGGCAAATAAAGGTTACCAGTAGTTTAATATTGAAAGAAAAACAATATGATCAAAACTGTTTTGAAAAGAAGCTACTTTTAATGTTGACTTTGCTGCAAATAGATTTCTTAATTGCTTCTTTTTTAGTCATTATGTTTTGAAGTAATTTTGGTTATTTGATACAAGAATCCCTAAAATCTTCCAAGCTATCTTCTCTCCTAGTTAATATAATGGATTTCATCTATAGGTTGTTGACCAGTCCATTCATCTTGATTCACTATAATGTATTTGAGAATGCTACTCAGTGCATCATCATCATAAGCACTGCATGTCTGGGATGTGTATGTGTTTATCGCAGTGTCTGCCTATTTTGGATCATTTGCTTCTCAGCGATATTCCCAACTGAGTTTGCCCTTGATTCACTGCAAATGGTTGGCACAGCTGTAGTTTAACCTATGTGATGTGTGTGTACTCTCTTAGCAATCTTCCTAGGAAACTAGCAAGTTTTAAAAAACTACAGCTCTGTTAAATTACCCTGATGTTAAATTACACTAAAAAATTTATATCATGGAAAACTGTGTTCTATTGTGGAGTTAGTTGTAGATTCTTGGTGCATTTCTATTAAGTTTTCTGTTTTTTCTGTGAGAAATGGTTTTCTTAGCTGAGAGCTAGTTTCCCAAAACTCCTCAGCCCAGACACCACAAAAAAGCGGAAAAAATAAAGAAAAAGTGCAACAGTATTAGCAACAAATAGGAAAAAAGGATCTGAGAATTGAAGAGGAAGATAAAACCTGATTTCTTTGAATTGTTTATTCATTTTGATTGCAAATTGATCCAGCCACCATTAAAAGGAATGTTTATTCTATTAGAATTACATTTACTGAAACTGGATTTAGTTGTCACTTGCTAAATTGAACTTATTTTCAAATTCTTTTAATGTCTTTTGGAATGGAAAGTTGTGAAATATTTTGTTGATAAATGTTGATTTAAACTCTTGAGATGCACTTAGTTTTAGAATAGTAGTGTCATCAAATGTTGAACCCTTTGTTTAAATTGTTATAATGTCTTGTAAAAATAATGCTGTTTATTTATGAAGTTGTTGATATCTTTCTCAAGCAGCAAATGCTGGTGCATCTATTTTTTTTCTTCTTTGATCTCACTGTTTAAATACCATAGTGTTAGGGTTAGAGATACTGTGCAAGAGTATTTACACAAATCCCATGTTTCATTATATGAAAATGCAATATTCTGCTTGTAGATTTTGAAAAAGCTTGAGTTGGCATATATAAATTCAGGGCCATAGCTGCAGAGTCCTCCTTTATTAGGCCTGTTAATAAATATTTATGTATTTTAATTTCATTCCACTGTATGATGATTACTTTGCCTTGAATTTAAATAGCTGTTCAGGAAAAAAAAAAAACAAACCACAAACAAAAACACGTCAAAATGATTTCTTTTATGTAACATCTTGTGGCTCTGGAAGAAGAGAATAGGAATGTTTTGACAATAAAATCTCTGGCATTTCCTGTTGGTTGAAATTTTGGTTTGCTTACTAAGTTAATATTTAATGTTATCATTGGCAAGGCAAACTTCTATAGGAAAATATCAGTGCGAATTTTACTAGTGAGATGGGAGTACAGGCCATAAAAATTCTCAGTTTCCCTTTTAAAAACTTAATCCATTTGTCCAACAGGAATGAATACAGAAGGACTAGAGGTTTTGAACTTCCCTCACATCTGGGTATAGCGGTGTATTTTGACTCCAAGCACAATAAAACAATCGTACTTGCTGGTGGTATATGACATAATGACCCAAATATGTTTTTAAAAAATCATTTATTGCTGTACATAAACAGCTAAGTTAGCACAAGGGATGATAAAATAACATTGGTAATTCTTCCTTTAGCTGGGAACCATTGGTGGCCCATTAGGATTCCAGATGTAGCCATGTGTGCTTTTCCATTTGTTTTCTAATGTCTAGTGCTTGGGCCCTTGGTACCTTGGCTGTGGTTGTCAAGCGTGTTGGCTTTTCAGCTTGAGGTCTTCCTGGAGAAACACACTGACCTACCTAATAGCTATAAAGCAGCTTATTGTCTTGGGCCTAGTTTGTTGGGACTAGCCAGAGTGAGGGCAGCTTCCTGTCAAAGGTCAAACACCAGCTTGACCGAGATTTCTATGGTAAACACTTGTAACTGGACCTCAAAACCTAGATGTTAAAATATAAAGACCAAGATGTTTTAAAATATTATTAAGAAGACAGCAATCTGTTACAATTCATGTCTACTAAGAGTACCTTGGAATACATTCAAGTATTCAAGTATTATTATGTGGAATATATTTCTAATTTCTTTTGCAGGCAATTAAAGTAATAAAATGAAACAATGAAAGAGGAAAAAAAATTCTAGAAAAAATAACAATGATGAGCTCTCTTTGCCTGAGAGGTGAAATAGAACATTCTTTTTTTTTTTTTTAATGTAAGTTAGCATTCACAGCTGTCTTTATATACTCCTGTGATGTTGATTTAAGATAAAACACTTAACACATCAAGCTTACATTAGGCAAAGGCCTGGTAAGAACAGAGATGTTGTTAAATTAAAGTTAGTGTATTGGTACTTCTTTATAAAGAGTCAGACTGTCAAAATTGTTGACTTGCTTAGTCCAGCTGAGTTTCCAGGGACCATTTATGTGAGTAGCTCTCATCTAGACATAATTGTTTGTCAGTCTGCCCCTACCTGATTTCAGTGAGAATATTTGAATAAGCACCGTTCAGTGTCATTACAGTCTACAGTGATATAAATGCCTCTATTGAAGTAGTGGCCATGCAAAAAAAATTATATTGTGAAAAATACTAATTTGGTTTTGGTTTTGTTTTTGTTTTTTTAAGTTTTTATATGTGTGTCTTTGGATAGAACTGAGTCCGAAACAAAGTGGTATGAACGCTCCTGAATTGTTTGTGATTATGTATACCCTTATTTTCATATGTGTATGTATGTTATATAGTCATCTACTGGTATAAAACAAATTATCGGAATTCACTATTTTTGAGGACAAAGAACGTCATAGAATGCTAAGGTACATCACATCATCTGTACTAACTATGCTTACCTGGCATTAAGAATATTTTGCTTTTCTGAGCTTTAAATCCAAGAATTTTCCCAATAGGGGCATTTCTGAAATGTGAAAAGTTTTATATATAAGCCAGTCTTAAAGGTTCCATTGCAATTAAATCAAACACCCTATATCCATAATAAACATAGGTGTCTAGCCCCACTGGTAAATGCAGGAACACACAAATGGGATTCATTATTCAAGATGCAAAGCACAAAATCATTACCAGAGATTCAGCTGGATCCATGTGTCTGAGGAAGTACTGGTGGCAACCCATTTATCTCCTGCATATGACAATCCAGACTAGCATTATTTTTACAGCCAAACAGTGGAAAGTTTTTGCTATTGGTGAGAAGCTGGTGTGAGTAGTCCAGCTTAAGTCACAAGGACTAGCTGTGTGCCTAATGTCTTTTGGAGATCAGTTTGAGAGAGTTCAGACCCAAATTAGCCACAGCCTATCCTCTAACCATGGGAGGAGAACCCACCTGTCCACTGGTCAAGCTTCTTGTCTAACAAAGACTGCAGAATTCCCGAGGTGACAGCAAGAAAGTGGTTGCTGGTGAGTGGTTAGAACCATCACATGAAACAAGAAATATAATTTTTTGGTGTTTTTTTCCTCTCTTGCTACCAAAGTTAATCTAAGAACAGAAAATAGCTTTGCTGACCTTTACAAAAGTACCTGAATGAGTACTTAAAAAAGAAAAAGAGACTAAAAGTGGATGGCTGGAGGGGACATAGGCAGAGGGGAAAAGAGTTGTAGAGAAAAAGCAATGAAGTGAAGAGCCCAAGTGGATGAGACTAGCCTCATCTTGTGGCGCAGGCATGTGAGTTATCAAGAGCACTAATCCGGTGTTAAGCTCTCCTGAGAAGAACTGGCTGAAATTCTTGCTCATCAGTTCACCTATTTTCTTCCCTGAGCTCTATATATTTTCATTATGTATCATTTACCACGTTTATATTCCACATACTACATCAGAAGAGGATTAGCTTTCAAATGGCAAGACTATCAGAAGTTTATGAAGTCACTTAAGCTAGCAGAGAATTCAAAGCATAGTGAGAAGTACTTACTTTAATAGTGTCATAACGGTAACAAGGTGCCCGACTCTTATTTGTACCATTAGACTCCTGTAGTAGAGTTTATACTGTACTTTCATACAGTATATGTTTTTACTTTTCTCTGCTTGGAGAATACTGAGAATAAAATCATAATCAATATAGAAATTTTCGTAAAGACATTCTTCTGTCTTATGTAATACTGTGAACTGTGATGCATTCTAGTCCACTTGACTAGCTTGTTTCATAGCTGAATCACTGTGATAGTTCCTTTCTTTTGTCATGTCTGCTCTAGCATTATGTTGCTAGACAACTTTAGAACAGAACCATTTCTTTAGCATGTGGAAGACCGGAAATTGGCTAAATCCCAACACCTTGGCTTCTTAAATTAGAATGTTATTTAAGAAACTATTGAGACTGCTAGATCAGCAAATGTCTTTGTGGATAACTCCATGTCCATGTCAAGGTAGGCTACTGACAGCTGCCTGGTTAATGGCTTCTGCTCTGTCTGTTTCATGCACAGTGGCATCCAGTGACAAGTCTGCAGATACCATTGTCATATTTTGAACTAGTACTCATAGGAAACATTAAATAATTTAAGAAATCAAGGGTGAGGAAAATGTTTGTTGTCTTTTTTTGGCATTTGCTCTCTTTGGCCATCAAAGATAAATACAACATGCTGGCAGTACTCTGAGGATTCATATCACCCTTGACCTTTCCTGGCCTTAGTTGGAGTCAGGTGGTGTGCAGCTGGGCTGTGACTTGCAGTATGTGTAAGGACATTTGAATATCGTCACTGCTGATAGCCACATACTGAGATACTGACAGCAGTGTTCACATTTTTAGTAAAGTAGCCCAAGATTTTTACCCTCCTTTGAATTGTATTCTACAGATGTACGAGAAATTCAGATCAGGTCTTTCTGACTCTTGACTGGTGAGGAGTTTTAAAGAACTCACCTCTACTCTGGATCTTATTACAAAAATAAGCTTTGGAAACATTGTATTGCTGTACACAGTTCCAGATGTGTTGTGAAGAGGGAAGAACTCTGTAGCGACAAAATGGCAGAGAAATCAAATACTTGATTCTGTTCACTGTTGTAGATTGTCCCCTATTTTTATTACAACTTTCTCTAGTATAGTGCAAGAAAGAAGTTGCTTTGCAATGCATACAAAATATTAACTGATAGAGGTCAAATATTGCTGGATCTTGTAGTCAAGAATTTGTCATTTAAAATTTCAAAGTACTCATTGTAAGACTAATTGCATCCTTACTGTGGGAGAATTTTGGTGGTGGATGAGCTCATCTTTAAGTTTGTGTGTCAGTATGTTAAAGCATAATTTAATTAAGAGGAAAACATCATTGATCTTGAAATGAAAAACACCATGCAAACGGAACAAAACAAAATGTCAACTGAATATTGTCAGAGATTAAAATAACTGTTCCTGCATCTCTGATTTATTTTCTCTGTTCAACATTTGAATATTTTAAAGACAGAGGAAACCGAAGTATTCTATGGAATTCATTCATGACTCCTGCATGAAACAGGGAAATAGGAAATAGTTTTCTTGAAGAAAACTATGCAAAATGTGTTTTAAAGAACTAACATTTTACTTTATTACATTTTTTGAGGAGAAACAATAGTAAAAGCGTTTTTTTTAATGTTTTGGATTTTAGTTCAGGATTTTTTTGCAAGACCAGAGTTGAGATATGTAAAATTGCAAAAGGGATGTTCTTGTTACATCCACCATGTAAGCCAGAGTTAAAAGATGAAGGATCTAACCATTGTCTGTAAATGAGCAGCCTGCATTGGGTCCTCCGCCCTGTGATAGCCATCACTGAGAAATGGTCAATTTTGTCATATATCAGAAAAGATAGTTCTCTTATTGCTCCTTTATAGAACTGTCAGTGAATATTCAAGACTGTATTCCCTTGGAAGATACAGAATTAACACAGTGGAATTTTGTTTTAACTAATGTAGAATGATCATGCTAAAGACTTTTCTATATTTTGGTGTGGAGACCAGATCCAAAGTTGTAGAGATTGCTTCTCAGGTAAGTGAAACATCTTGGATTGACACCCTCCATACCAGAACATAACACACTGTGCTTTTAGGTGAGTCTGAAATTTTAACCAATAAAGGCATGCTTTATCTTTTATAGTCTATTTCTGATGCTGTGCATTTTGCTCTTTCTGCACAATGGTACATTTTAGCACTACTACTGAAAGGCAACCTCAGACTGAAGCTGGCCTGTACCTGCTTCCATCAGGTAGAAGATGTTGAGCCAATTCTGGACTGAGGAAAGATTTGAATCCTAAGATTTGAACCACATTTTTAAGGTTTCCCACACACAAAAAAAGGACTGAGACTAAGCACTACCAATAGTACCAATACTTACTTTGTTATTGGTGTTTAATTAGTGCCCACAGATCAGTTTTCACGAGGTCCTTGTCTGTGCAAGCATCTAGTGTGCTGTAAGTTTACATATTGGATTGTGCCCCTCGTGTGGCTTGTGTGTTGCTCTCCTGAAGTTTTGAAACCTGAAAAGTCTTAAATGGCAATCAATTTATCTGTGAAAGGCAGATATTGATGGGCAAAGAAGCATTGCCAGGAGCTTATTGAACACTGAGCTTAAAGATTTGCCTTCAGGCTTAGGCATTTCCTGAGCAGTGGTTCTTGGAAATATGTGCGTCAAGTTGTCCCAAGTCTTATTTTAGAAGCTTGTTTCCTCTGCTAGTTATTTCATATTTTCATGGAAATCAATAGTCAATACGTGAAATTAAATCAACTTCATTGAATTTAAATGCCAGTGAAAGACTTGTGTCAATTCTATTCAGAGTAAGCCTAACTCAGTCTGCTTAATGACAAGGTGACCTGTTTTGATCCTCTTCCATCAGCATCCTTATTTTAATGGAACTTCTATGAAATTACATGCCAAAGGGAAACAACCTATTAATAAATAATTGGTAATTGTTATGACCGCAGTTGGTGTCATTCGAGAATCCAGAGTGTTTACGCATAAGATGATACATAAAATGGTAGGTGATGTGTAAGTTTACATAAGATGCTGGTGCTGAAGAGTGACTTGTAGGTGCCCAAAGATTTTTTTGGGCCCTCCCTGTATTCTCCACTAAAGCAAAACAGCTAAAGCTGCATTCTGACTGAGAAGCAGCTAGAAAAATTGTTCCAAGAGGTGCCTGAAAGTGTGTGGGGAAAACCTCTCAAGCTGCATAAGTCAGTAGACCTTGTTTTTAGGTTATTTGCTTCCTATCCTTCTGTAAGGAGCAAGGCTGGAGCTCACTGTACTTCAGCTGGTAGTTAGAGCATGAAGTTATCTCTTATGTTACCTTAAGTACAAAGCATCTTGAGATCAGCAGATAAATTAGAATTATTGTGTCCTTTTTCTTTTAATTTAGCTGTTTTAGTTATGGGAGCCTTCATTCAAAACAATATTGACTTTGCTTTTTTTTTTCCAGTTGGTTTCTTCTGCAATGCTGTTGGGGGGTCTTTGACTGGCTGTGAGTCTTGATCCTTCTTATAGTCAAAGTGACTTTATTGGCTCCTATTGTATGATTATTTAAACAATGTCAGTATGGAAATTGCTCCTTGACAAAGAATATGCAGAAGGAATTTCAGACTAAGGTTTGCCTGTTTTATGTTACATATTCAGAAAGACTTGCATAGAGCCCACTCTTTTTTAAGAAGAGTGAACATTCACTTTACTACTATTCTTGCTTGAGTCTGTCCAATCTATGTTCACATCAAAAAAATTATTAGCACTGTGGTATTTTCAAAAGGCTATTTCTGTGGCATATACTCAGTAATTATCACACTTTTAGAGTGTTTATATGCATATTTTGTTATTGCAAAGGTTTAATTTGCATATATCTCAACTGAGGAAATGAGAAACCAAAAAGAAGATGCTTTACTGGGTGAGGTAAAGTTACTCTTGAAATGCCTGTTTGTAATCAATCTGTGATAATTCACTCTCCAAATGAAATTATTTCTCTAATAATGTACTGAGCTAAGTTCAGTTTTTAGTTGGAGCTGACCTTAAATCACCTGAATCATTTGATTTAAGACTTCTAGTCATCTTGAAACAAAAATTCAGAAGGAATAAGCACTTTTATTTGTAGTAATTTTCAAGGATTGTGTTATTGTTAAATAAAATATTTTTCTGTTACACTTTTTATTTTTAGAATTAACGGTTCTTTTTAGTGATGTACAGTAATTGATACTGACTGAAAAGTTGCAGTCTGTCTGAGAGAATGCCAATTTTTTTTGTTGTTGATGCCATATTTTGAGAAATACTTACAAGGTGTTCACAGGACACACTGGGTTTTTCTTCATTTTTTAGACAGTTTAGTTGTCTGGATCAGCACTTTTATACTTCCATGGACTTGTACAGTCTTTGAAGTCCAACAGGTAGATCAATAAAACTGTAATAATTATGTTATTAATGTAGGTAGTTGATTTATGCTTTTTAGGCAATAAAGACATCTAATAATCTAGATTAAAAACAACTAATAAAACCACAGTGTAGTTTGGATTTAATAGGCAATAATGTATGAATTGGTTACTTCAGTTTCTTAAAAAAGTTTTTCAATTTTGAAAAATTAAATTTAGTGCTTTGGCATGAGGAGACCTAAAAACAAAGTTTCTTCTTGTAAGAATGTGAGCAATTTTTCTTCATGCTAGCATAGAACATAACAGTCTAGGGAATGGGCTATTAAGCCAAGATGGTGTATCACTGTCTCCAAATTTATAAAGTTGTTTTTCAGTGTATTTATGTGAAAACATAGTTGGAGTGACTGAAGGTGACATATCATTTGTTTTGCATTAGATATTCTAGTTTGTTGTAATCAAATTTTGTGTAATTGTGTGTAAGAATAATAAATAAATGGGCATTTAGAAGGTTTATAGGTAAGATTTTAGAAGGTTACGTTTCCGGCTTATTTTTATACAGTGGAATTTTTGATGCTACAGTAAATTAAGAAGTTGGATGATTTTCATATGATATCCTATTTCACTAATACAGAATAACCTTGAGCCACAGTAGAGCAATAATTACCAAATTTAAATCAGAGACACATGCAGCCAAACAGCTGTTTTCAGTTTGTTAGGAGATCCATTTGATTTACTCTCTTGGTCAACATTCATTACTTTATAAGACAAAATTTCACTGGAGATTTTAACCCTGAATTCCCAATCTTACTTGCTGCCTGCTGTAAAATTGCATGGTTGAAATGTCACGGCCACTCAACATGTGGGGGAGCTACTGTTATGTTTTGCATTGATCCCAGTTTTCATGACAAGTGGTTTCAAATACTAAAGGATGCAGGTAGAATTCAGCCCTAGACATATTTCCAGATGGCCTTTCTCTTCTGTGACAACAAAGGGGAAAACGTATTGTGTGTTAAAGCACCATTCTGTTGTCCCAGTGAGAGGTGAAACAGTTTGGAGCAGAACTAAAAAGTCCAGAATGGGGTAAAGGCAGGCAGGTAGCTGATCTCAGTGACGAGTGATTTACAATGTAACTGTCTTGTAGCCAGAATTCTGCTAAGAAGGTGTTCACTTCCATCACATTATCAGGCCCTGGTGATTCTGTTTTTTCTCACAACTGTTGCATATGTTTCGCCATGCTTATCCTGTGTACTTCGTGAAAGACTGAAAGCAAAACGCTGAAAGGCTTGTTTTAAAAATATTATAAACGATTTTCCAGGAGATCTCTTTTGCTTTTGAGGAAGGTTAATATTCTCCAAAGTCAGGAAATTCTTCTTTCTGAAGGATTAAGTTTCCAGAAAAGGATCTCTATAGTGTGTTCATTCTTTCTGTGAGGTTTTTGTGGAAAGTCTTCATCCTATGTTAGACAGTTTATGTTATTGATGCTGTTGCTCATAGGTTACATAGGAATATCAAAAAAGAAATTAAATGTGTAGTTAAAACTTTGTGGCACCCAATATCACTGTTGTGATAAATCCATGTACATATCAAATACAGAAACAACATATATTGGCTAAAGTTGTGCAGTATATTTATGAACATCTTGACAGTGCTGTCCAAGAAATCTTTGTTGTAGTTTTTTTTGTTGTAAAGCCCAGTTCTTTCAGACGTATCTAAAGAAAATTTTACATGTTGACGTTCAAGCAAAAGAGGAATAAAGGTAAGCTACTGAAAATGGCTTTCTCATATCTTTATGTATGCATTCAACTTAGATAAAAATGGCCTTTTTACTGGAATCAAAGAAAACTGGCTGTTGATGCATCAGCTCTGAAAATCCATCATCCCTCTGAATGTAAAATAAATTTCAATAGAAAAAGTCTTGAGCTGGTTAGTGAAGAGAGCAGCTGCCTCTCTGACTTTATGGAACACTTTGTGCACATACAGATGGGATGATGTTATATAGGGACTCAAATTTCTTTCTTTCTACTGCTTTTTTGCAACTGTGTATCAGGCAAAGATGGGAAATTTTTTGCATGCCTTTATTTTTCCAATTACACGACAAACTGCAGAAAATAGCTATGATTTTGATCCAAGCCCCTAACTGTAATTCTTGACATCTTTCAAAGTATCTTAGGTGAAAAGAAGTGTGATCTTTTTTTAAAGAGTAGTTATTCTTAGGCTTCCCAAAGCCCTAGACTATTTCACGTCCTTCAGCTAACTTACGCATACCAAGACGAAGCCTGAACTCAGTGGGTTTTTTCTGTCTTCTGCTGTGAAGTCCCTTTCCATTCTTTCTGCCTGCAGTTCATCACTCTGCAGTTACCTCAGCCAGAATTTGAGGGCTCTTTCTTAGTTTCCCATATGTGGTGTTCCACGGAGCAAACAACCCCCAAAACAAACAAACAATCAAATCTTGTCCTGCTTTTACTTAGCCAGGAGTTTCTATCTTTGCCTAGAGCCAGGAAGGAAAAAAGCCAGTACACTTTGGAACCCAGAAGGGCTAAAGAGGAAATTTTCAGGAAAATAGATCGTGCTTTTGGTAAAATTTTTTTTCATGAAAAGTCATAAACCATTTGGTCAGACATTAGAAGACTCACAGAAATCTCGTTTTCAGAGAGATATGAGCACACTACAATGATGATGGAGAATAAAAAGTTATTCAAAGATTCACTGACATTACCTGCAGTAAGAAAGAGTTACACATTACTTTGTACTTTTTCAATTATAGAGAAATTATATTCTTGCATGCTTTCATCCCTGGCAGAAAAACCTATGCAACTTTAGCCAACAAACTGCAGAATCTAACTTTATGAGATGTGAAGCAGGTGCAGACTTCACCAGTTGGTCACCTTACTTAAGGTGATGGATCAAACAAATGCTGTTTGGATTGTGGAAAATAAAAACAGAACATTAAATTCAAAGTAGAAAATTGGAGAGTGAACTTCTCTGTGGGAGCATCCATGGTGGTGGCTGAGCATTCTTTTGGCTTTCAGACCTAGATTAAAAAAGGAGAAGACAAACAATTCTGTTGTCACAGCTGAGCCAACTGATAGCAAGTTGTTTGGTTAGTGGAAATGCAATTTGTCTTTGTTTCTTAGTGACAGCTCCATGCTAGAGCTACTTTATGATCCTCAGGAGCTATGTAAAATTGTGTTGAAGCGATTTATTTTCTAAGTTCAGCATGGGTAAGTTTGTCTCTGTAGTAATGATACTTACATTTTGTGAAAATTACAGGCTAAGATAAGGCCATACTCATAACTAAACTCAGGAGGATTTTGAGGGAGAGTGGAGAGGAAGAATAGAAAAAACCAGCATATCCTTTTTTAAACTGTTTAATGATGCCTATTTAAATATGGAAATTCCTGAGTACATTGTTAAATAGTGAATATAAAGGAAAATTACAAAATGAGTCCATGTATTGATTTCCAGATCCTATGAAAAGGAATTGAGCTGATGATGACTCTATTTAATTGAAGAAACTGTTCTTCTGAACGCTAAATGCTGAGAAATACTCCTTGATTTCTACTTGACTGATATGAATTGTCAGTCATTAATACTGGAGAAGTTTGGTTTATTGGCTGTTATGAATATGTGGACATTTCTTGTGAAGCTGTAGATATATAGAGGGTGATAGCACTTTGTTAAAATATCTTCATGATGATAAGAAGAGTATTTTGAAATACTCTTTGAAAGAAAAGTATTTTGAAATTCATTTGATGCTATACTGCAGTCTTTGAAGCAAGAGTAAGGGAATTGATGAGTTTCCCTATGTCACACATTTTATGGTAAATGATAGGTTGCAGCACAGAATGTTGGTTTAGTGTAAATTCTGCAAAGTGAAAAAAGTTTGCCACTTTTGAGGAACAAATTTTTGCATTCTCTACATAGTAATGCATTCTTAGTACGTTTGGTACAATTCTTTGTAATTTTGATACAGTTCAGTTGCCTATTGCACAGGTCCGATATCCAGTAGGTAAGATGTGGGGTCTTGTAACATGTCTATAGAGAGACATTTTGTGTAGTTCAAATTTTCCTGTTCTTTCAGTCCTCCTTTATTTTTGAGTTTTCCTGTTCATTCCACCTTTCCTGACTGATATAACTTCAATTGTATAATTTTACTGTTAATGTTTCTTAAGATGGCAAATACAATAGTAATCATAGCTAGGTTATCTCCTGTGTGTTATTTACAGCAGAAAACATAAAAGCACACTTCACCAAAGAAACTGTGAACCAGTCAATATCCTGTTCATTTGATAGGAGTGCCTGAACTCAATTTATTTTGTGCCCATGCCTGTTCCATGCAAAAAATCAGGAGTGCAGCAGGCTACAGCAAGGAAATAAATACAGATGGCTGATAGGGAGGGAGAAGAATTAAACTTCATATATTCTAATGATGATTGCTGATCCCTTTACTTCAGTGTGCCTCATGCCTTATGGAGCAAATAATGGTATTCAGAGGAGTCTTGGGCTTAAGATACAATTATACCAAATCCAAGGTAATAGCACTTGGAATCAACAAAAGGTATTCAAAAGGCAGTACAAGAGATATTTAGATTCCACTGGCCAAAAACCATGATAAAATTCTTATGGGGTCCCCATTAATTCCCATCTGGAAAACTGCAGAAAAAATAAAACCACTGAATAAAATAGAACAAGTTAACATTATAATAATTTGAATAGCACAGATTAAAAAACAAACAAACAAACAAACAAACAAACAAAACCCACCAACATAACAGAACTCTTTTTTAAACAGTAAATAATACCTTTAACTAATTAAAATAACAATTACAGAATGATATTAAAGTGAAATTAGTGGTATATTTGTTTCTTTCACTTTAAATAGTTCTATCTGCTTCAGAATGCAAAATTGTCTACTTTTCCCTCCACTTCAGTAGGGTAAAGGTGTTTTCAGGTTGAATGTTAGAAGAGTAAACCTGCTACTGAGAGTTGGAGCATAAGGGAGGGTGAAAATTTATGTGAAAATTTTGCGCAATAACCAAAACTGAAGCAAAATAATAGCTTTTTATTTATTTGCCCTACTATTTTTAGAAGCTTTAACAGAAAAACAGAATAATCTTTATGGTTGATGGAAGAATTCATGGTTCCTGTAAGAAGGTAAACACTTCTAGTCAGCACGTAGCTTTGATTTTAAAATCTTGTCACGAAACTGTCTTTAAGAACGGAAAATCTCTCTGGTCGCTACTAAACTTGGAATGCTTATATGAGGGGCTGTAACTTAATAATTTTAATGAAATGTTTTCTGCAGGGAATGTTTTCTGGATAACTACCTGTCAGAATACAATGAAAATATGATAAAATGTCACCATTTTTACTGAAGTGTGAGTGAATGTTGAGAAAACTTGTAGTCACTTTTTTTTTTC
This sequence comes from Pyrocephalus nanus, assembly GCA_038380795.1. Classification (NCBI taxonomy): domain Eukaryota; kingdom Metazoa; phylum Chordata; class Aves; order Passeriformes; family Tyrannidae; genus Pyrocephalus; species Pyrocephalus nanus. The sequence continues at coordinate 38,903,377 of CM076265.1, read as the reverse complement.
ATCTTCATGTTAAACACAGTGCAGCTATAATTGATTTAAGATAAAGGAAGGTAATTTTTCTTCCTGAAAGACACAGATTTATTATGCCACCATTTCAATAAGATCTAGTACGCAAGTGTTGTTATGAATTGCTTTTATGAAGTCAAAAGTCTTTTCTTCTAGGACTTCTACTGGTGTAAGAAATACTTCCATTTTCTCTGTACTACTCAGAATTCATTTATGTAGACCAGCAGTTTTCTTAGTTTTCTTCATAAATAATCTAGAAATTTCAGAGATTATCAATTATAATTGAATAAAATGCCAGTGGCATTTCCAGTTGATGAGTTGTACAAAGTACATGAATCATTAGTTTCAAGTTGAAATTATGTATTTATATACACGTGTAAAAGTCTGTGTGGGTATACATATATATATATATATTTATAGTATGCAGAATGGATAGAATAGCCAATAAGACATTGATGACCTCAAGAAATGTCCGATTTAACAATAATATATATCTTTAAATTGTAAATCTAATTATTTGCCTTAGATTTACACTGCTCAGGAACTTAATGCAAGACTATGTTAAATAAACTTATTATTTCCGTTTTTCATTTAACCTGTGGGTTATGGTATGACCAATCTGGTTTATATCCTCAATCAACAGATGACTGTATTTGGTAATAATTTATCAAGAATAAAAATCTGGTTTTGAAACTAATCACCTCATGTAAGGTCTGCCCTTTTTCAGAACCACCATCTGATATTCATTTTGTCTGCAAGACAAACATACTGATGAAAATGCATCTACTACAGGATATAGTGAGTGGAATGAAGCAGTTCTACTCTCTGTATATATTTGGAATATTTTGTTTTCTCAACAGATGGACCAAATTTTAGTATTAAAGGGGAAAAAAATCAATTTTACATAGTACATAAACAATTTTTAAGAAGTACATTTTGCATTTCCGATTAGTTTGAATCAAAACATCTCATGGAATTTGAGTGTCAGCTTGGGCCATATCAGAGAGAAAAGATTTAAAAGGTTACTTTAACTGCTTTCCACGTTTGTCATGATAAGGCTGTGTCTGGAGGTCAGAGAGTTCTGAGCAAGTCTTTGAATTTGGCCAACTGAATTGAAATGCCGAGGTTTTCTTTTGGATGTCCTCCACGGTCTCAGAAGTGGCTGTTTTCTGGAAAGAGATTGAAAGCACAAATGCATTGCTACACTAAATGACTTCTGTACTCTGTTTAGATTTCTGGCCACTGCCTAATCTGAGGTATTCTTCTTTTAGGCTGTCTGCTGAGTCATACAGTTATTTCTTGGATTTGTCCTGGTCAAATCTTCCCATAACACTAAAATATAGGCTTGATCAAGCCAGCTTGAAAGCCCCATGCATGGAGCACACAGAGTATGGAGCACTTATAAATTGTATACAGTAGTTCTTTGACTCCTGTCCCAGGAGGTCTGAACTGAGAATACCAAACTCATTTTAATTTGCAGTGCCAGCTAGATTTAGCCTTTTTGACCCTACTGAAATTCTGCTCAGATTTTTATAGTGCAATAAACTTACTAGATTTTTAAGTAAATCTTAAAAGAGGCAATAAACAGCTATGAACTTAATAAATTATTTTATTATTTTTAATTTTTAAGAAGTGCATGTACTGCAGCTGGACTTCTTCCAGTGTTGATTCTTCCCCAACTGCTTTATTAAAAAAAATCCACACAGTTTCCCAAGGAAGTTATAAATTCTTAGAAAACTGGGAAGTTAGGAATTTTACAATGTCAAGTTTGAATGATAAAGTATTTTTTATACTACATTTTAGAAGTGAGTTGTTCCATGCGATTTGAGATCACTACAATAGCCAGTATTTACAATTCAAAATAATTTATTCTGGAGTCAGTATTTTACCCACAGATGAACTGTTCTTATTCTACACATGCATTTTGGTTTTTGGGGGTGTTGTTTGTTTTTTGTTTTTTTTTTTTTTTTTTTTTAAACAGATTTCAACCTGGGGCTTTTCACTCCCCTATAACTCTCCCCCTTCCTCCATCCTAATTTTGCTAGTGTGTTGGCCACCATGACAACAGGGATTTTATCTGACAACAAGTTAAAAAGCTTTGGAAAACAAAGAGGCTAAAAAATGAAATACAGCTGTTCGCACACAAATATAAACCAGAAGGCCTCAAATCCTTTCTACTGATTGGCTGAATTACTTGAAATGTGGCTCATTGTTTCATAATAATCAGCAGTTATTTTTCCCTATTAAAACATAGACTGGCAAAGTATTGGAAACAGCTTTCCCAATCCATTTCTATGAAGAACTGGGAATATAAAACATCCCTGTAACTTTTACTACTTATATGTTAAGGGACCCACCAAAACAAAACTGCATAGGTTCAAAATCCATTTTATATATACACACATATTAAAAATTATTTTATATACTATTTTTCAGTACTGAGGAGTCTTTTACAAAATAGCATTTGTTGTTACTGGTAGTGCAGTGAGTTGACAAATGTGGCATCTGCTGAAAGTTCAGTTGTAGCTCTCACACATCTTTAGGTGTGTTTAGATCCTATTTTATTGAGAAGGAAAATATTGGGCAGGATTCTGGAGTTATACCCAAGCTTCAAAGAAGAATGATGGGAGATCAATTTCCAGTTGGATGCCAACAAAAGACAGGCATAGGTTTACAGCTCCTTCATATATCACATCACAGCAGGCTCAAGTCTTCATTGAAGTTCGCATGCCCAGTATGGTTTTAATTTTAACTGCATAACAGTAGTTCACCTGTACTTAAGCATAATGAAATAAAATACCTAAGGTGCTGTTTTCATGTTAGTTTTAAATAATACTACTGTAGTATCTGGGTATCCAGAGAAACGGAATAAGGCTGCTGTATGAACAAAAGATAGAACAGACAAATTCTGAGCCACCCTGCAGCCAGCAACATGTGAATCTACATCCACCTGCTCCCTAGCAAGAAGAAAGATACTTAGTTTTTAGCAAATGTTCAACCACAAACACAGCAAAATTATACAAATTATTGAGAAAAGGCAGTTCATTTTCTTCTGTGCTGAGGTCCCTTGGGTGTGGGGGTAGGCAAGAAAGCACTTCAGCTCCTGCAATTCTCATTTTTTGGATGTTCTCTGTACTGGAAAGCAGTGAAAGTTTGGCAGCTTGAGTAGTGTCTTTATCAGTATAAGTGAATTGATTTCGTTTATCTTAGCTTTTGCAATTTTGGGGATGTTTTGAGAGTGTACTTCAATTTTAACTTGAAAAGTTAGTTAATACTTTTTCAAAATATGGTATTTTTCTGTTTTCTTCTTTATTCTCCTTTCTTGTAAAGCAGCACAGGAATCTTTCATTTATGCAAGTGTGTTCCCACTCAATTATAAGGACTGAGGTGATAACTCTGAGAAAGAAGTTATTACTTAGATTTCTTTCAAAATGTAAATACTTGATAGTGTGGAGAAGTACAGGTCTTCAGCTTGTCAGAAGCAAGACAAGAGCTGACTGGGCTGTGAAACTACATCATTATCTGATGCTCTTAACTTATGAGATATTCAAGAACATGAAAAATTATCTTCATTCTAATATTTCTGCAAGGATTAAGAGTTAAAATTCTGGTAATACCTTTTTAATGATACTTCTGTTGTACCTTGATGAAGAGAGTTTTGGGTACTGTGCTATGTGTTTTGCTATATTTTCTCATCTAAATGTTCTTAAAGCATCATGAGCAAATAAATATTTGATTTTTTTTATGTACCTTTCTATACATATAGGATAATAATAAATGGAGAGGTATGCATGTCTTCTAGAGAAAGACCCATCTGCTATGCAATCGTGGGAGTTTGCTAGGAAATCTTTTAGCAGAGCTGAGAATAGAAAAGCAGGGTACAAATAGACCTTTTGAAGACCTGTCCTCACCACTACCCTTTTGGTTTTAGTGTAATATTTTGTATGGAGGTACCCATTTCTCTCTTGCTTCTTTCCTTGAGACCTGGTAAAAAAATTGGACATTGAAAAACATTAAGCAGAAAAAATTAAAAGTCTTATTACTCTAAAAGTTTTTCTGCCAAATCTGAAAGAAAAAATTCTGATTTAGAAAATGTTCTGCATAAAAGTCAGTTTTCTTGCTGTTGCACATCAGTTCTTCAACATGCTTCTATTCCTAAGAAGTTTCTCAAATTAATATTTTCCTCAGAATCATCAGAATAAAACAGAGTTCTCACGTTTTCTAGATTTTTATTTCAGAGGTTGTATGTGTAGTTAATCTATAGTATTTGAATTGTTCCTGAAGAAGTAACAATTAGGTTTTGATGAACAAGAAAAAAAATTAGATGAAAAAATAGCCGTTGTTTCTCCTTGCCTTCAAAGTTTCTTACAGTGAGAGCAGTCCTGAGAAATTTTGTATGTAAAATTATTTTGCTTTAGTCACAGTTCTTTGGGTCTGAATGTTCCTAGAGCAGCAGACCTATATTCATTTGTAGTTATGACAAGAACTAAAAATATATATTAAAAAAAGAATAAATATGTGGTAGCTTTGTATATATATACACATGACTGTTGCTAATGAAGTACTGACTTCAAATGCCCTCAGTTTTAGAAAATAGAAAATAAAACCAAATCATCAACAATGAATGTTTTTGGTAGTTCTGTTTTCTTTAATTCTGTTGCTCTTTATCTGCTTCTCTTGATGAGGTTAATATAACCTTACATTCAGTGACCAGTTTTAGGTTTTGAAGTTTTTACACATGGTTTGAGTTTCTAGAGGTCTCCTTAATTTTATCCATGCATAAATTCAGTGTCTAGTCTAGGCTAGTTATCTAAGCTTCCTGTATTAAAGTGCACAGTGAGAGACATCTTGTCCAAAACTGTCCTAAGATTGGTATCTAAAATGTGGACAAATGTTCTCCCATGAAGCTTTTATCTGTCCTGGTTGAATGGGAAATTGTTTCCTTAGACTAGATGTCTGACTTTTTGCCTAGGGTGGTAGATAAGATAAATGCCATCTCACATGATAAAAAACATAGTTTTAAGGCTTTCTCAGTGAAAGGAAAATAGGCTAGTGATTTTGGAGAGTTTCATGCACTTAAGTAGCCCCATTAGCCCGGATAAGCCTTCTCATTCTTTTAAAGCTAAACACAGGAATAAATCCATGCAAGATGGACCATAACAGTAGGTTGAGTTCTGTTTACTATAGAGTAATTTTGGAGCGCTTTACTAATTACTCATTCAATTCTTAAAATATCTTCTCTTGGTAGAAGCAAATGTAAATGTGGTATATTCCTAGGTATTGCTCCATGGGTTTCTTAAAACCAATGTGCAGAATGAGGAGCTAGCGATCCTCAATTTTAATTCTAGCTTAGACTCCAAAAGCTCAATATTAAGCACATTTTGTTACTGCTTTTCAGTTTAGCCTTCTGTCAGTAGTTTGGCCTGCAGATCAAACAAGCATGTCTTCCTAGAACTAAGAAGGGGTACAAAGGCAGCTACCATGGTTCAGCTGATGCATGTTAACTAGGTGAATTGAGATAACTGGATTCTTTGTTTGTGCCCTTTTTATTTTTCTAGGAAAGTCGTATAGCGTCTCTGGTTCTGCCTTGCTTAGAGCCAAAAGAAATAGAGGTAGGGACTGAGACAGACTAGAAATCATAATCTTGGCAGTGCATAGAAATTCATCTATTTAAGTACAAGAATACTATGTCACAGTTGCTCCCAACGTAATTTGAGGCAGATGCCCTCAGTCTATCCTTCTCCAAACTCAGTTTACAGTTCCTATCACTATTTCCAGCTGTGGAACAGGAAAGAAACAGTTTGAAAGCTTCAGCATTCCCCTTTTCCATAGAAATGTAGGTGAAAACCTCATTTACCTGTGGGAAAAAGCGTATTTAGCCTATATTTGCCATGTATTAACTGCAGCTTGTGCAAAACTATACATTCTGGTATTTTACATTTAATACTAGATTTTTAATTCATATTTTTCTGAATCCAAACCTGCCTGTCTCTGTAATCCTGCTGGGAGGGTAGGAAAATGATTACATCTCACATAAATTGGCTCAGTAGGAAATATTCCTCTCTTATCCTCGAAAAACATACACATTTAGTACCAGCACATTCTCAAAGCTTAGAACACAGTCCAGAGTATTGTGCAGAGACAGTTGGGCATCTGAAATTATATGAAGCTTGAATGGCATGGGAAAACATTTCAGTTTTTTAGCATGAGCTTATAGGAGTTGGGCAGCTGTTTTTTGCCTTGGTCACTGCAGTAGAATAAAACTGAGAGGGAAAACAGGTAGAAAAGGATCAGATCTGTAGAGAGAGAGTGAAAGTGGACATTTTTAATGGTGAATTGAAAATAGGCTGAACCTATCTGCTTCAATTTGGTGCTGTGTGTGTCTTTTTGCATAATTTTACTAGGATTCAGAAATTCCGGTGTGCTACTTAACTAGCAATTGGGATGGACATTCAGACTACTTTCAGCTCTCGTTGACATTAATTGGAACTGGGAGTTCTCAGAATCTGGCATCACTGGGTCTATCATTAACACCTTTGTGAAAGGCCACTATAAATAACATTTTTAGTAGATTTATATGAAGTTATATGAGAGTGTATAACATTGAGAATACGTTGTATTTAGTGAGTGAAAAAGGAATTAATTATTAGTCTTCTTCACACCATCAGTTACTTCATATGTGCGTTTACTTTTTCGCTCATCCCTTTTTAATATGCTTTGGCAATAATTGCATTAGCAGACAAATATTTTTTGCTGAGACTAGATCTAAAGAAAATATGACTTTATGCTGAACCCCAGGAATGATTCCCCATGTGAGAGAAGAAGGTGTTATGAGACTGAGTTGTAAGCAAGTTGGAAAGTGTGACATGTTGGCTGCGTGTCTCTTAACTAAATGAATAACCTGGCAGTTGAGAAAAGGATGTGCTTTTTAGCTGAGAAACAATTGGACAGAAAAGATGACTGCTATGCCAAGCTGAATAAAAAGCCTCTAGAGAAAATGCTCTGTGGCGGTTTCTTTTGAAGTGAGTTTCTAGATCTCTGGAAGGAGCTTGTCAGGGCTAGACTGGAAGTTCTCTTTAATTATTTGACTGCTAGAAGTTGAACTACAGCACACATTTACCTCAGGAACATGCTGAGATTCAGGAGTAGACTCAGCATAAAGTAGCCATGTGCTGCTTATGGTTATTTTCTATGGCACTGTTACCAAAAAATACTGTTTCTCTCCTGCTTACTTTGAGGCCCAGCTGCTAGCAAATCGTGCCATTAGGCTCACAGTGTTCTCATGCTTTATTGGCTGGAAGCAGGAATTGGCAGCTCTGGGTGTCTGCAACATAAATTAGGAGGTGACAGAAAAAGAGTATCTCATCCTTAGTATAACAGGAGGATGTCCAGAACACCTAGCTGCTGCCTTCAATTTAAGAATGACAGTTGCTAAAAATTAGGTGTTCAAGTATCAAAGAAGGCACAGAGTTGTGCAAGTTAAGCAACTGGAGCAGTCAATGGAGAAAATTAAGTGTATCTTAAAAGAGAGTTAGCACAAAACTGCTCCATTTTTGAGGGGGATACCTCGTCCTCTTCTCATCTGAGATGTGTGTTTTAGAGTTGCACAGTACTTCATCCAGTTGGTATCCAAACTGCAAATGTCTTTCCTGAGAGCAGGATACAGCTGTGCTCTTTGTTGTGTAATGGTTATTGACAAGCACAAAAAGCAGATGTGGTTTGAATTCTCTCCAGCCTGAAGAGATTTCTCCGCACCTTCCAGGGTGCTAAATGAGTCCTCTACTGCTGTGTCCCAGAGAATAATTGTACCACTAGAGGTTCATTTTTTACCCATGCTACTTGGAGTGGGGTGTTGCCATGAATGCAAGAAGGCAAACAAAGGGAAAGAGGGGTGGCAGACACTGATCTCTTCTCTCTGGTGACCAGTGACAGGACCCAAGGGAATGGCCTGAAGTTGTGTCAGGGGAGGTTTAGGTTGGATATTCAAAAAGGTTCTTCACCTAGAGGGTGATTGGGCACCGGTCACAGTGCCAGGCCTGACAGTTCAAAAAGCATCCAGATGATACTCTCAGGCACATGATGTGGCTCTTGGGGATGGTCCTATGCAGGACTCAATGATCCATGTGGGTCCCTTCCGACTCAGCATATTCTGCAATTCTGTGAAACATGAGAGGTGGAGCCAACTCTCTTTATTTAATGATAGTTTAATGGAAAATTCCAAAGTGAGCTAAAAAATAATAAAAAAAAAAATTTAAAAAAAAAAATCAGAAATAAATTTCCAGATCCTACAGTCTCAAAAGTTATACATTAGATGATCAACATATAATCTATGAAATGACAAAAGGAAAACTACAGTGGCTGAATATTTATTAGTGAAAACATGGAAATAGTTCCACATGAATAAAGCAGTTACACTTTGACCATTTCCTGCTTCATCTGAGCATTTAGGCTGTGGTGCTTGCTGCAAAATGGATTAGAGCTGTTTTTAAAAACAGATTCTCACTTATGGAAAATCAGCTACTGGCAGCAGTGTCTAGCTCTATAGTGGAGTCCAAAGGCGATTGTCCTGATGGCTTCTAACTTCCTCTGGGGTCTGTAACGTGATTACATTGCTGTGGGGCTGGCTAGACTGCTTTTCCTCTGGGAGCAGTTTAACCTTTAATTTGGAGGAATTTGCACTGTTACATATCTGTGTACAAAGGTAATTTTGTGTGGTTTGTGCTCTGGATGTTCATTGTCTATTTCCACATACACTTTAAATTGAATCTGTGTTATGTGAAATCAACATATTCCCCTCAAAGACCACCTACCATCAGGATTCTGACATGATGTTTTTCTTGAGAATCAGTGGTACAGATCATGCTTTCCAGCCTTCACTATTCTTATAGGAAGAGGTTTGCTAATCAGACAGAGCAATAATAGTTGAAACACTGTTCTTTTTAATATAAAAAAGTTCACATTTTACATATGTTTTATCCATTCTTTTATTTAATATGTACAGATGGGACTTCTGTAATGCTTTTAATCCCCATTGGTCTTATTGACTTTGCAGTGATTTAAGGATTTTTAAGGATTTTAATCCTCCTAGTCCTTTCCCTCTCCATTCTTAACATTTCTGCATTTAAATTTTATTGGCCTCAGGAAAAATTAATAAGCAGTAGTTATTTTTAATAAACCTTCAATTTATTTCCATTGCATCTATCCTCAGCAGTATGAAGAAATTTTTAGGTTAAATAATAGTTGTACTTTGTTCTCCTGCTGCTGATAGTATTAATTGTCAGAATTCTCCAAGTATCAACATATGTCATGAAAATAGAATTCTTAATCAATTGTTTTACTAATTATTTAGCAATGATGTAATTGTAATCCTAATAGAATACAGAGATGTAATGTCCTTTTATTTGCATTTTCTCTCTGGTTTGGTATTGCTTTTATGTACCAAAACTTTTTTAAAAGCTTACTCCATACAATTTTTAGATCCTTTATATTTTTTAAAGCTTTATCTTTGGGAAAAAGTCAGATTTGTTTTGTATATCTAAGAAATCTCTACAGCTGAAATAGACTTTTTAAATTAAAAGTTTATTCTTATTCAAGTGTACGATTTAAATTGTTTAATGAGATGGAATGAATTTCCATCTGAATAGTATCTGTTTCATCATCATGGTAGATCCGTTTTTATAAGACAAAGGAAATCTAAACAGAGGTGTAATGGAAAAATTCAACATGTTTTACTTGGTGTGGATATTCATTGGAAGTTTTGAGTGTTTTATTTTATTTAGTAAATATTTTATTTAGTGTGGAGCTTTTGTCTTTTAGACTCTGTTTATTGTTAATATTATTACAACTACAATTAGCGCTTACATGATTGTATTGTTCTAGTAATAAGGAGGTCATCTGGTCCAGCTTAAAGGAGGTCAAAGTTAGATGAGACTACTCAGGCCATGTCCAGTTGAGGTGCCACATCTCTGAGGGTCAAAATTCCACAGGCCTTCTGGGCAGCCAATTACAGTGTTTGACAAGCCTAGCAGAGAAAAAAATATTCTTAGCATTTTGGCAGCTGTATTGGACTTAAATAAAGAGTCAAAAGTATTAGGGTTAGTTTGTACTTCAAAAATGTAGAACATGGTTTAAGTCATCCAAATAGCTTATTGACAGAAGAATGAACAATTAAGAAAATAATCTTCTGTAACAGAATCCTAGGCTGATGTCTTCTCTGCCGGAGCACCCACCTTCTTAACAGTTAGAACCTGAATTCAGCAGCACTCCTTTTGTCCTTATGTCACACATTCGCAGGACTTGTAATATAAAGGACTATGTGGGTCATATTTTTGCTATAATTACAGCAGATTTGCCCTTGAAGTTGTTATAATACTATAGTAAGGTTGGGGCTTTTTTTGAATTTGAATGAAAATCTCTGCAGCTTGAGTATTTCTTTGTACTCATTCTTAAAGATTTAGCAGTCATTACATTGTGATATTGGCAATTTTGTATTTTTTGATGCTTTTTAAAATTGGAATTTTTCATTATAGCTGCCACTGTTAGAATAAATCTTTTTAATCAATGCCATGCCAGTGTTAAACTTCACCAGGAACAGGGCTGGATTTTGATGTTGTATCACTGCTACAGGTAGAAGTTCAAAATTCAGTTAAAAATTGGCTTTGTCAGTCTTGTAGTTAAGATAGAGGTTGTTCATGGTTTAATATAAGGAAATACTTTGTAGAGACATAACAGAAAATGAAAAGGAGAAGCATTTCACTGTCATATTTGGAGGTTTAGAGCTATTTTCCTTATTTTTCTTTCCTCTTTACTTTTTTTTTTTTCCTTTCAGTGGCAACTGTTTGAAGCTGCTCAGGAGTTTGGAATGTTAGAGTAACTCCCAGGGAGCTGGATTAGTGGGCAGGTGATGCAGTCATGGGTATCACATACCTCTCCAATTTTTCACATGGATATTACCTTCATGTATATGGGGTGTGAGTGTGTGCTATGTACATATATCTTCCAGAAACTCCAGGCAGCTGTATTTTTGTTGATAATATATATGAAACAATGTATATATGTAACAGTCAAGTGGTGGGAAAAACAGTGGATTTCCTGAATTTATGAAATACTGTGTAAGCATCCATTTATATTCTAGGTATGAAAACATAAGCCTGAAATTCTTTTTTTTTTCTGTAAAATTATCCTTTCTCCCAACAGCGAACTTTTTCATTTTAAGAAGTAGACAACAGGATATATTCATAATATGATGACAAAAACTTCTTGTAGTCTGCAAGTTAATAGAGGGCAGCTATGTGATGAATACAGTTTAGTTCTACTTTTGTCCCAGATGTCTTGGGTCTAGAAATTAAAGATAAATTTCCTACGCACTAGTGGAGGCTGTCACTGCTAAGTGTTTCCAGACTCACTGTGTGTGTGCTTTAAACCCATGTACACATAATATATCTCATGCATAGGGGGTAGTACAATTTTAATTCTAGAATCATCTTCTGCAACATTGATTCTTACAGCCTGACTGATAAGTTTTAGTAGGGGGATTTTGTCTAATTTTGTTTTCATGAAATGTTCAATATTTGGTACTTCTTATTTCCTCCTTTTTAAATGGTCAAGCACTTCCATAAATTAGAAGCAGTTTTTACTGATAAAGTAACTTGGAACTTGAAAGAAGTACCAAGTTGTCTTTGATGACCTGCCTGTGGCCTGGGAAGGAGGTGAGGGTGAATACGCTTGAACCAGGTAATATTCTGCAGATCAAGACAAAATCCCTGCAGGAATGCTGAGGTTTCCCTGCCACAGAGAACACTGCTGTTCTCTTACACATGAGTATAGTGTTTCCCCAGGCAAGCACTGGCGTGAAGGTGAGAGTACAGGGTGGGTCTTCTGCCTTTCTACGTACTGTTTGGGGGAAGCAACAAGTGTTTAGCTGGCATGTCCTGGCCTCTTATTCTTACAGTGGTAAATGCTATAAAAAGTTTTATCCTTCTCTTTATGGACCACATGAAATCAAAGGGAATTTTTCAGTCATCTTTGTCATGCATTGCAGGAAGCCTTATGTGAAGAGTCAAAGCTGTTGCATTTCTGCAAAGTAGAACAGAAGTTTTCTGTGGCTATGTTTCTGCTATAATATAGCTTACAGAAAAGAGGCTTCTGTATGGAAGTCAACAAGCATGAGGGTACTGAAGGAATACAGTATTTTTATAGCTATAACCATGTTGGAGTGATCATTCTGAGAAGGCTCAGTCAGAAAACAAGATTATTTTGGACCTGGGAAGTACTTTTTAGGATTCAAATGGAGCTTTAAGTGTTCATGATCCAAACTATGCAATTCAAGTGCCCATAAAAAGGGGACATCATAGATTTTGAGTTCTTAAACTTGGATATAGAAAAAGGTCTAGGTTTCTATGGATGGTTGCTCAGCACCATTTTGAAAATATAGCTATTATGATATGGTGTGCGAGGTTATGAGCCTAAGAACTGTGATGTCCAAAGTCACAAGTCATTTTTGAAAAAAAAAATCAGTAAAATTAATTCCAATTAGAAAGTATTGCATGGTATAAAGATTGTCTAAAGATATTTTAATACAGTTCTGTTCCTGCCTTTAAGAGCAGGAAGCTCTTGATGGACTCTGAAACAAAGTATCATGCATTAAAAACTTTCATAGTTTTAAAAAAATAATTTATCAGTAAGAACTATTTTATTCAGAGAAATAACAAAATTTTAGCAGTCTACATATAGAGCAAGAACTTGGCAGCCAAACAAGACTGGCATGATGTACGTGCGTGTAGTGTAATTTTTGTGGTACTTTAATATAAAACATAATCATTGATGACCCCATGGTTCTTTATGGCAATAAGTTAATTTTATGTCTCATTTAAAGAATATAGATCACCTGCAGCATTGATACTCTTGATTTCAAGGATCTTACTAAAGAAGACATCTAGATGTAGAAGATACGGGTTTTTTGGAGGTCTTCTAAAATCTCTCTTTTGTCTTAAGTGTGGTGCATTTAAAAGACTGAAAGTTCCCTTGGATCATTTAACCTTTATATACTCATTTATTCAAAACCTGTTATGAAATGGGTTTGTAATTTGATTCTGAAATTACCATCTACCTACTGCAGAATTGGTAGGAGGCATAGAATTGGTTTTATGACCTACTGTAGTAGAAAATAGTAGCAAACTGATTGAGGGGCAATACAAAAGTACTGTAAAAATGTTTGATTGCTGCTTAAACCTAAACAGGAACATATAAAAACAATAATAAATATGTATGCAGCCCTCTAGTATGTTTGGTTGTAAAATTTTTGACTGGAAAAGCATAAGTGAGTAATTAGATAATTGCTGCCTTGATTGAGCTTAATAGGAAACATTTCAATTAGGCTAAAACTACACAGAGAGGAAGTAGGCTTTTACAAAGGGAAACATTCCTTGTCATGCAACTGTCAGCATTTGCCTGCATGAAGAGGCGGGATTAAGTGGATCTATGCAAAGGAAACAAAAAGAAGGGAAAAAAATGAAAAAAACCTACTGGTGTAATTATACTTCTACATAAACTGTGTCTTCTGATGCAATTTCTTGATGATTCCAGTTTTGATAACATTACTCTTAAAAACTCCTTGGCTGCAACAAATTAGGACATTAAGTCCATAGAAGAGGTCGAGTTTCTGCTTTAAAAAAGGAAACAGAGAGAGGGACAGAAAACTTTTCTCATTCTGCATAATTTAACATTTTTTCATATTATCCTCACCTGCCAACAGTGTAAAAAGTAGTGTGAGCACTATATTTTTTTACTTCTGGAAAGTGCCCATGCACTATCCAGAGTACAGGAATTTCTCTGCAGAAGCACTTTTGTGTCAGGAGCCAATTCCCATTTGATGGTGTATGGGTGAGCTGGGACTGCAAGACAACTGGGGCCAATTTTCTCATGGGTGCTTCCAAATACTCCAGCGATACCTGCTGGTGCATGTGTCAGTGTAGCTCATGGGCATTTTGCCCATCTTAATGCCATCCTTGCATTCATACCAACAATTAGGAAATATAGTTTTTCTGTGATCAGCTGGTATGTTAAAATAAAACTTAACAGATGCTCTGTTGTCATCTCATATTACTTCCCCCCTATCCCCCCCACACTAACCCCGAGGCTGTTCTGCCGCTGCTGATGAAATCACACACAACAATTACATACCTTGTAAGTGCATTACAGCTCTTATGGGCCCAGAAATGCAGCTAGGGCCAGGGAGGATCAGGAGGACTGAGAGACATGAGTGAGCAGTATGCAGGAGGGTGAGAAGTATGTGTATAGCATGCAACTACTGCTTTTTCCTTGTGGAGAAGGCTTTTCCTTGTTTTGCCCATTGGGGCACAAGGCTCCTGAACAGCTGTTTACCACCTAAGAAGGAACAACTATTGTCATCTGGCTAGAAACTGTTAGGTTACAATTACCTGCTCTTTGTTAATAAATCCATTGTAAGCCACTGAGTCTTTATATGACATTACCATAGTTGCAATGGTACATTGAAATGGTGTATATTCAACTGTTAAGAAAGTTTTCTAAGCTAAGAAGGACTGTGCTGGTTTTAAGGCTCTAATCGAGGGCACATCCCTGTTGCAAATAAAGCTGGTGTTAAGCATGAACAGTCGGTCAGGAATTTGTGGCTTTTGTCGTGGGAGTTGTGGATACCACTGGGAGAGGTTAAATTATCTGTTAAATGTTGCATCAGTGTCCTAATGTAGCATTGCCAGATACTGAGGTACTGATGATTTGTCTTTTGGAAGCAATGCCTAATAGTGACACCAAATATTCGTGTTCATTGAAGATGCTACAGAAGCCTATAGATGTATAGGGTGTTCCCCATTGTGGTATTTTATGATGAAGGCTGGAGTATTTCAGTGATGAATGAAGGAATTTCACCTGTCTGAGAAGGGATTAGGTTTCATCAGTCAGTGTTTTGCAACTTAGTGTCTAACTTTGGGTCTGAAAATGTGAAGTGTGTTGATCTTCCTTTCGCAGGAGTATGTATGGCAGTTTTGAAAACAGTAAACTTTTTACATGTCTAAAGAAAAAAAGGATCATTTCTAGTAGGTTTATACCTGCAATCTTGTATTTAGGCACTAGGACAGGAACAAAGGGGTGCTGAATTCCATTAGGAATGGACTGCTGATTTCAGAGTATGGTTTGCTTTATGTGCCAGGAATGAAAATGAAGCTAGTGTGAGCGTGAACTCATCAGTGAAGATAAGATGATGGTAGTTTCTGTTTGCATGCACCAAAACTTAATGTGTAGCATGAAAGATTCGTGTTAAGACACTAGCTTTTCTGTTTTTCTGCATGCAAAAGTTTATTAAAAACAAAGTTCCTTTTTCATGTACTAAATATTAGACAGAATTTTCATATTTTCACATGGTACTGGCAGTAATTCCCTTGAGTTCCATGTGGAATTGTTACAATTGCTGCTGAAGCCCGGTGTCAAGTTTGTTTAGCCTACAAATAGTTGGCCTGAGGTAAAGGACTATTGGAGGCTTTCACATTTGCAGTTATAATATAGTAATTTATGTTTGCATGAAGTATGAAAAATTGACTAATGACTGCCCTAAAGTGAGAAACCATCCTGGCATTTCATATACAGAAATCTTATGGCAATATCAAGTGGACTGTCTACCCTAGAGGGCAGAAATAACTCTGCTGCTCCATTCTTAAATTTTATATTTTAGTTAGGTATAGTTCCTCCTGTAGTCTTTTTTTCCAGGAGCTACTTTTAACTAGAGTTCTGCATTATGACAGAAGCTTGACATTCTGCCAGAAAAGTTGGAAATGAAGGCAACTTAAAATAAATATTGGTGATATTTCTCTTTCTCTCTCTCTCTTTCTCTTCCTCTCTCTCTCTCTCTCTCTCTCTCTCTCTTTCTAAGGAAAGGCATATGTTCTTATCCTAACTTATCCCAGTAGAGGGTCAATTACAACCAGTTGTCTGCAAGTCCAATCCAAGAAAAATACTGAGTACAGAAACTTCAGCAACAGGTACCAAGGGCCTCTAGTACAGTCAGTCATTCCCAGTACATATGAAATGTGAATATAAAGCCTATGGGTAAGATATTTTTAGGCCCTGAGTTTCCCATGATGGTCCAAAATGAATCAATAAATTAAAGCAGACATTTTTGTGTAGTTAGGTATTTTCCTGGATAACTCTTTAAATGTCCACAATAGTATGAGATCTTTTATATGAATCGTGAGAATTGAACAATGTCTTATTTAGAAAAATATGCCTTGCCAAATGTTCACAGATAGGCATATATTCTGCAACTCACTCTTGTAGAGTTAAGTAAACATTAAACTATAGAGCTAAATAAAAAACCAAACATAAGCACAATAATAATCACGCAAAGAAAAAAAATACACAAGCGGTCTGTTTTGCTGATGTCAGTCCTCACATTCTTGCACACATTGCATCTTAGGACCAATTTGCAGTAGTGAATTCATCTCTGGTGAAAAAGTTTTTCTTAAATCAACTAAGGTGTAAAAGCAACAGCATATTAATGCCTGGACTCTGCCAGATTGACATGGCAGCTTTGGCCACTGCACAGATGTAATGGTGTTGAGACCAAGGCCAATAATGTTAGTACTTAGCAGTATCTTTGGTCAAGTATGTCTAAAGATTAGGCAAACTTTAGACTTAAAGATATGTTATTTATTCCACAGACAAGCTGCATAAAGAGAGGTAAATGTTATTCGTTTTTGATGGAAGCGTTTAATTAAGCTGGCTTCTCTTCTGTGCCTCAGTATTTACAGAATGAAGTGGGAATGTGTGGCTGCCAACATTATTACTTAGGCTGAATGTTAATTAGATTTAGAAATCTAATCTTTCTCAGGTTTAAAACAGCCCTGTTCCACCTTAATCTCTACGCAGGAGACCTTTTGTGGCAGCCCTTGCATGCATTTCCTTTCTGTGTTTTATCCCTGTGTGCCTTCAGTATGTAACTCATTCTTAGCCCGTGAGTTCTTGGATGGATGTGATGGAACAACACCCTAATCATTCTATTGGTATTCAAGGAGTGGAAACAAAACTTTAAAGCACCAACTGAAGAGTCAAGGCTTTCCAGCCGCAGAAACTGGTTGTTCAAAACCTCTATATGTTCTGTAACACAAGCCAGAAGATTATATGAACTCATCTGTTTCCAGACTGGTTAAAATATTTTTAATGGAACATATTTCTCCATAAAAGATAAAAATGAAGTTTTAGTGCAATTAAAAGGTTTTGTGGGAGCACCTTATTTTGATAACTTCTCAATAATAATAATAGAAATTCATCCAATAATGTTCTGAATTCATTTCAAAAATGTGTGGGTTTGATGTGATAAAATGTCTTATTTAAATGATTTTTTCTGGACTTGTGTGTATGTGTTTTCAATATTTTTGTATAATATTTATTTCAGCTTGTAACTTACATTTGATATCATAATATGTTTTAAGTTTTTAAAAATATTATAATTGGCACGCTAGGAAATTCATTTTTTTACTCTTGGAAAACTGAACATCCCAATGCTGCCAGAAGGAAAATTTGACATTATAGAAAGCAAGATTGGTTTAGTAGTCCTGATACTTTCTCTCCTGAAGTTTTAGTCTGTGGAAATTGTTAAAATGTTCCTCCCCTTATTTTGATTTTTCTCTTCTCACAAGTATCAAGTTTGCAACATAATGAAAATTGTAGTTAGAGTGTCCCTACTGTCGAACACTGCAGGAAATTTGCTCAGCCTTTAAAATAGCTATCAAGTCATTTCTAGTGATACTAACTATTTCTGTTAGAGTCAGAGGCTCTGACAGTAACTAGTTTTCCTTTTTTTATATGGTGTATTAGACCAGGTTTTCACATACAAATTGCCTGTTTGCATGCTGTTGTCATATAGATAGGTGAAATTTACTTTTAAAAAGAAGTTTAAATGAATCAACAAATACTGAAGCTTATTGTCAGTCATGCTGACACTTTGTATAGATGCAATAAGATTTGTGGTTAAACCCCTAAGACAGAGATTTAGGAAATCTGTCTTCAGTTCCTAATACCCTCCTATCCAACCTTGGACAAAACATTTTTCATGAACAAAAGAAATAATTTTTCATTGTCTCATGATCTTTTCTAATAATGCCTTCATTTATTGTTTATAAGGCCTTCTCATAAAGCTGTCCCACTTGTTGAAAAGCTGAAAGTATCTGAGGACATATCCTTTTCCTTTTTGGTTGAATGTTGGTTAAATGGATTCTTTAAAAAGATTAATGCTCACAATCTTTTTTTTTTTTTCCCCTTTTTTGTAAGACTAAGAGAATGATCAAGATTTGGTGTTTGGTGTTTTTTTCTATTTTGGTTTGGTTTCGTTTTGGTTTTGGTTTGGTTTGGTTTGGGGTTTTTTTTAATAAAATGAAGGCCAACCTAAAAACTGAATGGTCTTATAACTTAAGGAAATTACTGTAAGAAAAAAATTAAAATACTGAAAATTATCACATTAGTGCCTTAGTAGAGTTTACTAAAATTAAATGTATTCAGATATATCAGTAAACAGAATGGGGATTTCTTCGAGGATTCTTTTTGTTTAGGCATTGTTTGGGAAGATATTGCTTAGGCAAAAGGAGAGGTCTCTGGTATACAAAGTAAAGAGATAAGTGATAAATCTAATGACAAAAGGGTGATGTTGCAATTAGTTTGATTTAATATATTTCAGTGTTTGCCCAAGCTGCTTTGTGGAAAAAAAAAAAACCTGAATATCAAATTGATTGAAAGAAATAAAAGCAACCTGTGAATGATTTGCAAACCATAAATAATTAATGATAAAACTCAATAAGCTGCCTATAGTGAACCTGAGACTCAGTGTGACTTTCATTTTATGTCTGTACTGTACAAATCTGGTAAGAAAATCTGCATACAAGGCAGCTGTAAAAGCACATTGTTGTGTTTGAGTTTGGCTATGAAAAACAAGGGAGCCACACCATTAATCAACCTACTTTTGCAGAACAGAAAGCTGCTGATTTCCAAAATGTTAAAGACATCAGACAGAAACAGACATCACTTTTTTGAAGAATACTAGCTCGGGGATACTGCAGAGCAGTAACATTGTAGTTCAGCATTCCAAAGAAGGTTAAAATTGCAGTGGGAGTGTAGCCTTGAGTGACAAACACTGGGATATGGTTGGTGTGAATTTGCTAAGTTCAAACCACCTCTCCTGGCTGCATTTGTTTCATAAACTTCAGTGTTTTGCGAAGGGCCACAAGGTCATAGAACCACAGAATGGCTTGGGTTGGAAGGGACCTTAAAGATCATCTTGTTCCAAACCCTTTGCCATGGACAAGGTCAGTGTAAGACTCGCAGTGTACAATGTTTAGGTGAGTTGGGAGGCTGTTCATGAACCAAATGAATGAGATGGAGAAGACTGCCAAAAGGCCAAGGTAGATGTGTTGGAAAGACATACAGGATGCATTATGATAGATGGTGTTCATTCAGTATTCCCTGTGCATTCAGGGGGCAAACAGCTGGGGAATTCTCTGTAGATTTTATTAGAGTATGCCGATCCATTATATCTCAAAAAGCACCTGAAAGTCTAGTATAGGTATGCATAGAGATTTCCTCCTCACCAACTACTTCATTATTTATTTGCTTATTTAACTACACTTATTGTCAAAGGTTCATCACAGTTTGTAAATCTTGCTTCAGCATTATGGATGTTATCCCCAGTTATAGTTGTGACTACTAGAAAAGACTAGAATTGAAAGCTAAACTTTAATAGCATGCCAAATATTTTGTTGATAGCATTTTTGGTTGCATAGAAATAAAGCTAATGCTGAGACTTTTGGACAAGCAAATACATTTTTTCTGCTCTGAGAAAATTATTTGTTACTTCGTTTCAGCAGGAATTTTCTATGCAGATGTTATTGCTCCAGACTTTGGCATAAAAATTGCACGTTAGACAGAAGTTGTTGTCACCTTTTATGTCGGAAGGGAAATGCTGTATTTTATGAAAATGTTTTCCACTTCAAAATTTCTCTTTTTTTTTTCCTCCATCTCCTTTGATTGACAGTTTAATCTAAGACCAAAACTTATAAAACAGGTATGAAAAGAATAAAGGGCAGAATACGGAAGAAAATTCAGCCATTGTTCCATGACAAGATTACCTTTCCTGTTATGAGGTCATTAGAAAACTATCTTTTCCTGTCTTCTACACACAAGAAAACCTTCAGTGTCTTCTGATGCTACTTCATATATCATGGTGAAAGTATATTTGTGGGTGGGTCAGGTATTCCAGAAAACGCAGAGGCTGCTTTGTGGAAACAATACAGTACCGCTTAGATCTGAGTACTCTTGATACCTGAAATAACAAAATGAATCATTTTCTTGTCAAATTCAGAAATAATCCCTCTGTAAATTTGTAGCTGATCAACTTGCAGACAATCATTTGGAGATAATTTGCTTTGCTACATCATTGAACAGTTATTTTCAAACTGTTCTCTTTTAGATTCTTAACTGCTTCAATATTACTCAGAGGTATCTGATTCCTTCTTTTAAATCCTTATTTCTATCCTTGTTTTGCTAAGCTTCTTAGTACCAGCAGCAACTGCAGAAGTAGGACAACAAGAGGAAAATAAGGAAGAGCTAATAACATATTGGTTATTTCCAGGGCAGTCTTTGTCTTGGAAAAGTATCAAGAGAAGTTAATATCTTACTTACCAAACTTTAGCATACTTACCATTAAATCTCTGACTCAGCTCCTGAGCCAGCAACTTCTGTATGAAGCACGTTTTCGAAAGGCTTGTGCAACAAACTTCATTTTTTGCAATCAAAATTTTTAAGAATATGTTTTGCAGTTACCACACTTGAAGACGCAAAGAGTTATAATACCAGATGTGACTCTTAACAAAGCTAGACACATTCATCAACTGCTCACAGTGTGTTGGCTTCTTATTCTGCTTCCTTGTCTATCCCTTGCTTATAGGCCTGAGGAGCATGCTGTTTCACAAACATAAATTATCATGATTTTAAGGTTCTGGGTATGGTCCAGTAGTCTCTACGTCCTTTGGCAGCCTCCAAGGGTAAGGAACAAAATAGACGATATGTGGCCAATTTAATTTGAAATGAATTTGTTCATATTCCATTTCAGTGCCCAGTGATGAATTTCCCCGTAAAATATTGCTTGGAAACATGTGGCTTGGGTCTGAGATCATAAAAACAGTCAACAACGTCACATATCTTCTTATTTTAGATGCAAGTTGGACAATGGAGATACAACCTAGTGCTTTAAAACTGCTGATTTTCTTTTATTTGATTTATAAGTTATTGAAGACAAAAATAATGCAGAAAAATAAGAAACCTCATTAAAACCAATTTGAGAATATTTTTTCACTTGTTACTGATTTCTCCTGTATTTATGAAGAAGTCAAAAAAAATCCATCTTCTGACTGAGATAGTGGAATATTATGAGAAAGAAAACAATTAGCATTCATTTTTAGAATTATTTCTACAGTTTGGGACATTTTCATTCAAAAAAGCCTTTAAACTGTTTACAAATAGAAAAATTGTCCCTAAATCTAATCACTTTTTAAATCATTTTAGGAGTCTCTAAATGTGCATTTCTGATGTTGTGGTAGATCTTATGAGTATTGTTGCACAATAGCAGGAACAAGGAAGCAACAGCTCCAGTGTTCATTCTGGCTGCTCTGTTTCCTTCTGGAGCATTGACAGTTACTTCACAGTTTGAGGTTCCTAGCTGAGGCCTCTAGGATTAATGACTCCAAGGAAAAGCTGAGCCTTTGTAACAGTATTTCTTACAGACAATAAGGGCGAGGAGACAGAATATTTTACAAAAACTGTGCATATTAAAAAAATTTGCCTGAATCTGAATCAACTTGTGTTCCACTTCCATTGAAGCTTCCAGCTTCTAAACCACAAAGGTTTTCATTATGCCTTAGTAGGTGACTGGAAGGAAAAGGTGCTCCAATAGTATGTATATAGCAAGACTTACAGAAAGAGCATTCTGAAATGCATACCTGTAATTGATTACAAATCACTTATTTAGACTGATATTAAATTGAATAACAATTGAATGGGGGCCAGAGTATGCCTTGAAAGGGAAGATAGCAACAATAAATTTCACAGAACCTCTCATCAGCGATAATATCTTAGTAGATGTTTGTCTATCCCTACTGAATATGTTCAGCTGTGAACAAGAAACGCTACATTTTTAACATGAACAGAAATAGATATTTCAGAACCCACAGAAAAAAAAATAGTCATTTCTGGACCTACTTGAGAAAAAGTGGAGAGTATAAAGTTGAAGTGATAAAAGCATTAGGTACATGCCAAATGATGCTTTGTATATGAATACCTCACTTTATAAATCAGAAATATTGAAATTTGCCACATAAAATTGATTTATTGCTCACTTTCTTTGCATTTTGAAACAGAAACATTTTTGATTGCATGGAGAGACTGTCACACAGAGAACAAACATTTGGAAATCAGTTATTCTGCTCCTGCTAACAGCACATACATGTCCATTTCTAGAATTGTTTGCAGAGAGAGGTGGTTTTCATCCCTACAGGATAAAACTGATAGGATAATGACAATAATTTTCTGCAGCTCTAATCCCTTGAAAAGAAGCTTTGTCTTTTTGAAATATTCTTTCAATATCTTCTGGAACATAGCACCAATTTTTTGTATCTTATACCCACCTGGAACAAACATAATAAATACTACAGATAAAACTTCAACCTTGCAAGTGGAAGTACTCTATAAATCTAGAAGAGTGATAGTATGGTTACAGCGAAAGACATGGTGATATGAATGTCAGAACAAGCTATTATGGCCCTAATATAGTTTTGTTAATAGATCATATAATACACAGGTATTTATAACCTATTGGTAATACAAGACAAAATACTCTTCAGCTATTGTTGTTCACAGAAATAATGCTGTACTTTTTTATTGTCTGAAAGTCTAAGTAAATTACAGAAATCAAAAAATTCTTATGTACCTTTGTTATATTCTGTCTTACCCATAATCTCCTAGTAAAATACAACATTTAAGCATTATGCTTGCAGTGAATTTGAAAATCTGTCCTTGCAAATGTATGATTTCTCATTTCAGAAAGAACAGATTGGCAAAATTGGGCAGAATACTTTTTAATCACTGAAATGCATTCACTTACGTGGCAGATATAGTACTTTTTTGTGTTTAATGTATTAGAGAATATTACTAGAAGTTATTGTTGAGTTTTCTTACCTAGTTTTGGATACTGACTATTGAACATGTTATGAATTTGACAAATTGTCCCTTAAATATTTCTAAGGATACTGCTGGGTCTTGTTGCCTATAATCAATCCACTAATTTCTGAAACATAGATGGACCAAATAATTTCTATACTTCTCAGTCCCTTTTGTACTACTGCTACCTTAAAAATGAGTATTTTTTCTTCTGCAAAGTTCAAATCCAGATTCAAGTGTGTCTAAAATCTGAACTGCATGTGATGTTTTCCTATTGAACTAGATAGCTGACAATGCTAATGTAGTTGTAGTACCACTTCTCAGTTGTTTATAAGGCAAGGAGAAGCATTAGAGTGCAAACTTCAAATTGCTATATTGGAAAAATAAATTTTTAAAAAGGCAAAAAGCTTATACTTTTCTTAATAACTCAGAGGCATTGTAAGGTTCTAAAGAAAATTCACCCCCATATAAATCTTATGAGACACCATTAAGTGGAGAATTCACAGATAATTCTTCCAAACAACTTTTTAGTTAAAGCAAAGTGGTCAAAGAAGAGGTAATCTTGATGTATTGACATTTGCTGTCCAGTCTTACTTCAGGTCAGTCATCACTCGATCACTCCAAGAGATTAAAAAAAGAACAGTATGTGTGAGATTACAGTCCACTATTCAGAAGTCTGAATAGATGGGTTAAAGTGCCTGAGAAACTAGCAATTTCTGTACAAGATGTAGTGTGTTAAATCCTTATGAGAATGGTTAACCTAGACTGATGGAAGAAGATATTCAGAACAAATCTAAGGCATTTCCTAATTGGACCATTTGCATCAGAATGCTAGTGGTATCATGGGCTGCATCAGGAGGAGTGTTCCAGCATATCAGGGAAGGTTTTTCTTACCCTTTACTCAGCAATGGTGAGGCCACACTTGGAATTTTGGGTCCAGTGTGGTGGTAGGGCAAAAAATGTTAATGTCCACGCTTGTCCTCCACAGTTCCAGGAAAGAAATAGGTCTATTCATGTATGCATTGGCAAGAGTGTTATAAGACCAAGACAGTTTGCAGAATGTGGCTGTTCTCAAAAAACCCATTTCCCTTTCTAGGCTACCATCTACAAAGAAATTACACAGCACAATTTCCATGTCAACTTCAAATGTCGAGTTCTATGCCTGCACATAGAATATCTATGTAATGTAGTGCTATTTGGGTTAATTTTTTAATAAGCTTCTAAAATGTGAGATCCTAAGGTCGGGAGATATTTAAAAATTCCCTGGGTTTCTCCACTGAAATGAAAAATTCACTTCTTTACATAGTTTGTTTCTTCAGACTTTTTGCAATGATGGTTGTGATCCACTCTCTTGCTTTCTCTAGAACTTCATCACAATGTATAATTTCTTCACTAAAATCACATGCTCTGTGAATACATCAGTCCTTTGAAGCTGTTCTGCCATGAATATTTCTTAACATTCAGGCAAATGAAGTGTTCAATTTCTCAACTATCTAAAATGTCTTCTGATACTATACGTATTTTTAGATTAGTCTCATTGTTGGTAATATATTGTGCAATCATCTCACAAAGTCATGTAGGACTGGCAAATAAATTTGCCTGGTCTGAGACTCTCAGGATACACATAAGAAATTCAGTGCACCTTGTATCTTCCTTCTGTCTGTCTCCTATAACATTTGGATGGTACCATAACATCTT
Organism: Pyrocephalus nanus; assembly: GCA_038380795.1. Taxonomy (NCBI): domain Eukaryota; kingdom Metazoa; phylum Chordata; class Aves; order Passeriformes; family Tyrannidae; genus Pyrocephalus; species Pyrocephalus nanus. The sequence continues at coordinate 38,878,441 of CM076265.1, read as the reverse complement.
CATGACTGTAATTGTACTGTCCTTGTTGAAAGATTTGTCAGAATACATAGAAGGTTCCATATAAATTGATGAAGATTCCACAGAATTGAATTAAAACCAGTGTTAGAAATGTGGAAAGCACATCAATTCTCTATGCATAATGATAAATACACTACTGTGGGGTTTTTTGTGCTAGGTGAGATATAAGCCTAGCCTAGTAGAAAGAGAAAGGAAGGAGTAAGTCATTCTTGTGCCTTGCCATACAGGTTCTTTAGTATATTCATTGACATATTTGGCTTACTATACACACAGTGTCTTGTCTGACATAGGTACAATGGGTGAGAAATCTGGCTTCCTCCTGCTGAGTAATGAAAGGAAAAGACAACCAGTGAGTGGTTATACATATGTATACATATGGAGGTTATGCCACACGATGGGGTGCCTGTCTCTGACCTAGTTTTAGACGTGCTTGAATTGCTCCAGCTCTTTCTCTCCTCCTCTCTCTGCTTTCCTGTGCTTCACTACTGGTGGTCTTCTGTATTCCATGCAGATGTTTTCCCCATGTTATTTCATGGTTATTTTTCAAGTGGTTTCTTAGTAGAAGGAATGGAGGGTCCACACGTGAGAACATCTGCTCTAACAATTTTTCAAAGCAAACAGCAGATGGCATTGCTGCTTCCTTTTGATCTTACAAGAAAACTCCTGTGCCAGTTGTGTTGCTTTAAGTTTCAGGCTGCATGGTAATGGTGCACATGAGCATTTGCTTCTCCCTTTTCTTCAACAGTAGCACTACTTGCAGATGTTTACTCTGCAATTTTCTATTTTAGCTTTTTTTCTTGATGTGACTCTAACTCCTACTAGGTGTCATGTTTGTTGTTTTTCTTTCTTTCCTACCCTTGTGGAAGTTTATAATTAGTGCCATATTATTGTTATCAATTCTCTTTATTCATATGCAAATTGTAGGGAAATAGAAGGCTCATCCTATTCTTCAATTTTGATTTTTCTATGGTTCAACCTCTGCATATAGTGAGTTGGGAACTTTATATATATCTTCTTTTCCATTTTTTTATAAGAAAGCTTTATTTCTCAAGGCAATTTCTTGGTTTCTAATTAGAATTCTTCCTTTTTATGTAAATTTTGACATTCGGAAAATTCTTGCACTTAAGTATGAATGAAATTTAAATTTTTAAGGAAAATTTTACACCCTTTTTTGTCATTTTATTAAGTTTTTATCTGAATCACCTTTCCAACACATATGTTCATGTTTTATCACTGTGATACATTTATATAAAAAAAAGAAACTTGCATTATCCATGTAAAAATTAATCTAGAAGAACTCTTCAGAAATATGCTAATTTAGCTAAATTCGTTTTTATTTGATACCATAAAAAATAGGTCCATACTAGCAAAATTAATTGACTCAGTTAAAAACCTAATTTCAAATCTGTTAGGATCTTTCATTTTTATTGGGCAAAGAAGTCTTGCAACCTGTTCTCAAATACTTAGCTACCATTTAGCAGTACTGAAATGGCCTTTGCAGAGAGCTATTGCATGGATTTTTCCTATTGGTACCATAGGAAAAAAGTTGTGGTTATTGTATCCACCAGAGGGCATGGCCTAAAGACTGATGTGAGAGGAGGAACTATCAGTGCACTTAAGTTGGGGTTTTGTTTGTTTACTTTTAAACAATGATCTAGCATTTGCTCACATCTTTGCCTGGAACAAGAAGGAGAATTTGTGTGGATTCACTCCAGACTTGCATCAGAAGAGGCAATTAAACTACCCTGGTCAGAAAACAAGAAGGACTGAAGTAGTGCATGGAGCTAAAGATATCACACTGGCTCAAAGATTTACAATAACATAGTTTATTATTTATATTATGGTAGTTGTCAGAGCTGCTGTGACAAAATGCTATTAGCCAAAGATTGCAGGCTCTTATGTTACTCTGTGATCCTCGCCAAAAGGGAATTAACTTATTCCTGCCAGCTACAAGCAAGATCTGATTCTTGGACCAGTCCTCAAAATGCCATTTGGAGCTTGATGAGAAGCAATTGTAATTCCTGAGGTTGCCATTTTGCACTACATTGCAGTAATACTGGAGGGTTTGGAATTGACTTATCCCTAGAATCTCCTTATGTCAGATTCACCTCATTTCACTCTGGACTGTAGCTAGACATGTTTAAAAAGATAAAGAAAAAAATAACAGAGAATTTCAACAAAAGATGGGATTATATTTTCAACTTTAAAATTGGAATCAAAGTTACAAAACAGAGAATAATATAACATGCATTTTTTGCTTGCTAGTGTCTGGCTAGCTTCTGCTTATAAGTTCCCTAAAGTCTTTTAACTGAATGAGCCAAAGATTTGATTGAGTGGTATTCAGTCTCCTAATGCTGTCATTTTAGACTAGCCTTTTTTACTCAAATTGCACTTGCCAAGAACTGCATGAGCTACTCAATAGCTCTTCACCCCTTGAATGTGATTTCAAATGTGATTTCTAAAATTAATTCTTCTTTTCCAAATTAAGATTGTTTCATTATGGAAAGCCATCTAATCTGAGTTCATATATTCTCTCTTTTCCCAGGTGGAGACCATTCCTCTTCAGTTATTTTCCTTAAGAATTTTCTTTCTGATTCTTTGATTAGAAAAGAAATTTAAAGATCCATAACTCAAAGTTGGACTGTGATAACACACATTCTTCTCCTCATGATTCTGTGAAGTTGTGGATCTTCTTCCTACCCTTTTATTGTAAAAAAAGCTTTTGACCTTGGTGTTAGTGGCCATTGAAAGCAAATTAAGTATTAAAGAATTATTAGATCTAAGTAATAAGCCTGTTACAATAATTTTCAAATTGTATGCTTATGGAAGCATTACTTCAGTTCAAAATTCTTTTCATAAATCAACCAAATAAGCACTGGAAGGTACTTTTTTCAATCAGATTAACTCCTGCTACCATACCTAGTACAAATGGACATCTTCTGGTAGTTTCAGAGTTTATGTACCATGACATTGATATGAATAGTTTCACAAATACATAAAGAAATGAATTTTTATTTCACATCACAAATTTTTTCTTTTTTGGTCATGTTTGTGCCTATACTGGTTGCAATTTTAATTTAACTTTATATTAGTTTTCTAACCACCCAGGCCAATTTCCAAGAAAGGTAAATAATTCTTCTGCTACTCCCACCTGTGATTTGGGAACAGATGATGTTGGAATGAATATTCTTTCTGCTATTATGTGACCCCTACCATGTTTTATTCATGTGAGGAACCAAGAGGACATTTATATTCCATTTAATATGTGCAAGTGTAAAGAAGAAGTGCTGATCTTGCCATAGTGTTTCATGTTTCTATTTTTGGTGTTTAACACAACCTAACCTTGAATATTAACAGAGTAGCTGTAGCTCCAACACTAACATAAGCATGCCAAGCATTTATATCAGGCGAGATTACTCACCACTGTTGAAGCTAAATGAAACTTTTATTCTTGAACTAGTCCATTTGGAAAACTAATAAGAAATCAGAGGTACAGGAAAATGGGAAAAGTTACTAATACCCTACTTTGCAAAATTCTTAAAAATCATTAATTTCTCCTTTTTTTGTGATTTATTCATTCTAGAAGGATGAACTGTGCCACTGTGAAAGGTATGTGCTTATATGTAGTAGTAGTATGACATGCACAGAACCCATAGCAGATTGGTATTGGGAGGGGAAGACAAAAGAGGAAGGGAACATATGAGCAGCATTAGGAAAAGTAAGAGGGGGAGGGCAATCCAAAGAAAACAGATAAGGAGAGGTGAGAAGAAAGGTGACATCTGGTGTCAGCAAGGACAGGAGGAGACAATGATAGGATTTGTTTGAAGGAGACTGTTATAAGGTCTTCAGTTTCACGAACTCTGGTGAGAGGGAATGGCTTAAGGAGGAAGTCAAGCAGAACAAGTAATTTGCTGGCACTGAGTTCACAGGCATTGGAACAAAAAATGCAGGAGTGCATTTGATTAACAGGGAATGAGTAAATAAGTATTTTAAGGTTTAATGAATTGATGCCTGTAGGATGCTTTTAGAATGTTGTACCCTGCCATTCTCTATAATTGCATGTTAATATTTATTTTCACCACTTTGGTGCAAATAAGTTTTATTGAATAAGATATAGTGCTTGTTATCATGACAGAGTGCCAGGAATCTAACATTTTGTTTATCTTGCATCCAGTAATAGTGCACGTGTCTTGTGTGATGCCATTCTCTAAAATAGTTTCCATTTCAGAGCAGAAGTTTCTCTATTAGTAAATGTAATGGCATCAGGTCTCTCTGCTGGTGCTGTATGGAAAAGACAACATCCCTGAAAGCTTTACATTCTCACATTGTTGGAGCTTCTAAGTTTTGTCAGGTGCTGGTGACTTGGACCTAACACTGAGTTGTAACTCAGGAGACAAAACAGTTGGAAAACTTGGAGAAAGGCTCTAAGGGTCAGTGAAATTTACTGTGGGCAGCTGCTGCTTCAAAGCAACTTGCTATGCAGAAGCCTATTAAGTAGTAGTAGGTTACTTTCCTGCCGTTTCCCCAGCATGATGGATGACGCTCTGAAAAGTGAAAGGACTTCCTGTGCCACAGAGGTTTTCCCTGTGACTTCTTACGCAGACCCAGTTGCTTTCAAGACACTGACTATACTTCTACCTAAATGCTGTTATGGATCTCTCCAAATTAAGTGTTTTCCCCACATGATGCTAGAAGGAATTTGTTTTCATCTGTGATAGGTGCTTGAATGCAATTATTTGCAGATGGTCCTATTTATCTTCTAAACCTCCACTTACAATTGAAAACAACAATTCATTTTTACTAGAAATATGTTCAAGCTGCAGAGCTCAGAATTGACATGAAATTAATTTTTCCAAAGTTTTGGTATGGTTAGAGTTTGAAACTTAACTTCTTGATGTAATGAGTCAACAGTTTTGATTTTCATAGTATTCATATATAAAAGTCTGTGTTTGCATATGTCCTAATATTTAATTTTGATTTATTAAATCAATGTGCACTTCAGTGTAGGGTAGGGTCAATTCCTTGCTTTTTAATAACAATGTTTTTAGTAAGATAACACTTCTCAAAAATATGTGAAACTAGCAAAGATCTACGTGAAATCAGCTAAGATAATACTTCTTATGAGCCAAACTACTTGATGACCCTAATTAAGATACTTATCTTCTCTTTCATACTTAAAATAGGGAAATGTAAATATTGATGTATCAGTGAAGACATTGTAATTGTGTGGGTTTGGGGTCTTTAATTTTCACTGTATCACAGGAAACAGAACATGTTGCTAAAAGAGAAAAATGCCTCCAATGGGATTTTTATCATTATATCCAAATATCTTTAAAGACAATGAAAAATGCCCTTTTACATGCTATAATGTTTGAAGATAAAAACCGTGGCCAAGTCTTCAGCAGAAGCTTTTGCTGGAATGGTTTAGGAATGTGAAGAAAGGAGGTTCATATATTCCTGCCGTGTGTTGCCTTTTGTTCATTCCCCTCCATAAGGTTTTCACTCTTCTGCCAGTTTTAACCATATCTAGCAGAGGGTTGGAAGACTCAGAACTGTTCAGCTTCAATAAATTATGTGAGAATAGGATGATAGGAATGCGTGCACTGGCTCGGAGCAAATGTCCAGACAACAATCATGAGTAAATTGTTAGGAGTGTTTCTTCCAATCTCTTTCCCCTGCTTCTGGCTATCACATTATGGGCTTCCTGCACCCCACGTCTATCAATCAGTTTACTCTTATTTACCTGTTGAGTAGTGTTATTTGATGTAGTAGCCTTGTGAGATTTAAGTTCCCTCTATGAAAGCCATGTTGACTCTTTCTTTTACAGAATTAGTGGCATATCTACAAACATGACATTCTTTCTATCCATTTCTAGCGTTTTTCCAGGTATAGAATTTGGACATAAGAGTTCCCTCACCCCCCAGTTCTGCATATGCTTCTTCCAGTCCCTGTATGGTATCTCTGCTGTTTATCAGTATCATTCCTTCAGCTTCTCCATGTGTTTTTCCAGTGCTTCATTGACAGTGTTCCCCTTTTCTCCTCACTTGTGTTAATACATCTCTTTGGACAGCTGCACCAGTGAGAGCAGAAGCTGCTAAATCTAAAACCCCGGGATCAAAAAACATCCTCTTGTGTTCAGCACTACTTTGTTACGTTGTTCATGAGCTTTTCTTGGGCTTCTTGCAGTTTCTTTAGTTGATGGGCAAATGCACAAAAGCAAACATCTCTGCCCATGTTTATGCTGGTGTTTTGGGTGAAGACTGATTTCATTTCACCTACCAACTTAATGAAAAGAACTTAATGACTCCATTTACATTTACTATGATTAATAGTGACTGTTATAAAAATCCACCTCAGTTGCATCTATTTCAACCCATAAAAGTAGTTTTGCAGATGGAACTGAGGTGTAGACCAAAATGTGTTTTGCATTCAGTTATTCTGCTTTGAGATACTGTTTCCTGGAGGTCTCCATTGCACAGACTTGCTGCATGGCAAATGTACCTGTGTGTTCCCGAATGCTCTTTGGTGAAAATTAGACAAGTTACTTCATAAAATTATATAAAATTGTGCCTCATCTGACAAACAGATAATTGTTATGGGAAAGGGAGGTGTTATTCCTTTATCTTCTTTAGATATTTTATTTATTTGTTCTCTAGCTGTAGAGCTCATACAGTGAGGGGACCTGCAGGGTTCCATGGTGATCTATTCAGGGAGCAAAATCAGAGCAACACTATTCTGTTAGTTTGTAGGATGATTTTTTCCTGGCACTTTTAAAAAATTATCTCAGGAAATATCCAGGGGACTACAGGTGAAGGAATTTGGTATCCGTGCTATGCATACTAGCAGTAACTAGAATCAAGTCTGGAACTAGTAAGAAGATGGGAAGAATCAAAATGGCTGTTGCAAGGGGAAGTAAAATTATGGGAGTTCAGAGGGAGCCAAAAGAAGTGTGTAGAAAGAAATGAGTATAGTTGGAATTTTAAGAGACTTTTGATAAGAGTCCTCATCAAAGGTTGTTTAGGAAACTGCTAGAAAACAAGGAAAATAGTGGATAAATAGTGGATAAGTAGTGGATAAATAACTGAACAAAAGGAAACGTAAGTTAAAGAGTAAATGGTCAGTTTTCACAGTAAATGAAGATCACCAGTGAGACTTCTCAAAAAAAGGGAGGAATAATGACTGTCTGTCAATGATACTGTTACAGAAAGAAATTAAAACAAGGATCAACTATAGAGAACTTCAAATGGAGTTTACAAAGTCCATTTCATGGCTTTGTGGTAGAATGTCAGACAAAATCAGTGTTGGTTACTGTTAATTATTGGCAGGGCAGGTGGGGAAAACCTAGCTTTACATATGAAAAGACAGAGCTTGAGACATCTCTTATAGCTCAGTAGTTAGATCTTGGGCTTATAATACTCACTTTTAAATAGAAGTAGAAATATTTGTATTAAATTCCTTTAGCAAAAAATATCAATAGAAATAATAGCCCTGCAAAAGTATTAGCTTAGTGTCCATCAAAAGAAAACCAATCCAATGTTAGCAATTATTTGCAAGAGAGAAGAGAACAAAACAAAGAGTGAAATTTATGTTTCTTTGTACAGCTGTTGTGTTACTGTATTCTGAAGACCATACGCAGTTCCCCTTTACCTCTATAAAGGTATGTTAGAACTTGGCAAGTTTCTGGGCATGGTGGCAAGGCTCACCATGAAATAGTATTCATACACGGGACATATAAACGAGTTGGATTTTTAGATTTGTAAGGAAATACTGAGGAATATGAAATACAGAAGGAACCACTTCTCGTGTAGGGAATCCCTCAGCTGTAAATCACTGAAGTCTATTGGGGGGGAAGAATAGCACTCTGCTCACTCTGTTCTTAACCTGTCAAACATCTGCTGTTGGGGACTGGGCCTAGATAGAGTTTTAATCTGACCCAGTACAGCTGTTCTTATGATCATATGTTTTAACAACCCAAATTAGCCTACACTGTAGTCAGATTATGCTGATGAAGAAGAGGAGGGACAAACAGTCCTCAACCTTATTTCAAGCACAGATCTCAGCAAGTTCACTGCCTTTATTCTAGTGTGTGCAGATGGAGACTAAGCCTGTATATAACTGAATGTAAAGAGCAGAGTCTATCAGTGGTTTGAAGTTATTGCAGTTATTCCTTTAAAAATGCATTGAAGTTCAAGAAGCTCAAATGATGCTAAAGTGGAAGGAAATCCAGATAGTTTATGACATGGAAAGCTCAATTAGTTTCTTTTTCTGATAACATGTTAATACAGCCATCTAGATGTCATTAGTACAAAATCAGAGATGTATTTCCTGTATAAAAGTGCTTTTAAGAGACATATTCTCTTTTTTTACCCAACACCTTTATTTCTTTTCTTGCTATCATGTGAGAGCAGAAATAGCAACTCTAGATCCCTACATGGTTTTTGTATTCATCTTTCATGCTCAAGAGATGAGAAAAGCAGAATCTTGGCCAGATTTATAGATTTGCAGCACCAATATATGTAATTGATAAAATGTAATCTTTTTAAAGAATACTGGTTGTGTGGCCTCATGTGCTGAATAATTTTTAGATCTAACACCTAAACTCCATCCTAAAGCTGGCATCATGCCAGCATTTGTGCTCCATGGAAGCGTCCACAGGACTATTTCTGCATTCCCAGATGTGGTTTGTATGCTTTCCTATTCACAGAGGCTTGCTGCCTTCCAAATTAGTAGAAAATCTGCAACACATATGCTTCCAGAAACTCTCAAAATATGATGATTTAATACAACATTCCTTTCTGATTAGGAAAACTACTTCTAATGAGCTATCTTCTTAAAGATTTTTATCAGACATTCAGACTACTGATTCTGGTCTTAAATGAAGCTTTTCTTGGCTGTATATTACCTCATTCTGACATCTCATACAGGGAGATTAGTTTTCAGCTTGTTGAACACTGATTTAAAAGCATTCCCCCTTTTATATTAAGCAGAGAGAACAGCTCATAAATTAACACTTAGTTTTTACTGTTATCAGTGTTCTCAGTGCCTCGAAGGGTTTGAGCTGCCTTGATGCACATTAACCATATTAAATGTCAGTCAGGCACGTAGACATAAAGGATACGTGATGATCAGTATTTTATACAGTGTGAGTACACAAAAGCTATTATAGCTCCAACACACTAAACAAAAGTGTGAAATAATGAAAAAGAATAGAAACATAAGGCAAAAGGAATAATTCAATGAACTTTGACAGTGCAGATGGTGAATCTTTTCATTTGTGATCCCTGGCTTCTGGGCCTTCAGGGGACCCACAAGGAACATTGAGTCCAACTCCTGGTCCTGCACAGGACCCTCCCCAAGAGACACATCATGTGCCTGAGGGTATCATCCAAATGCTTCTTGAGCTCTGTCAGGCTTGGTTCTGTGACCTCTTTCCTGGGGACCATGTTCCAGTGCCCAACCACCCTCTGGGGGAAAGAACCTTTTTCTAATATCCAACCTAAACCTCCCCTGGCACAACTTCAAGCCATTCCCTCAAGTCCTATGATTGCTCACCACAGAGAAGAGATCAGTGTCTAACCCTCCTCTTCCCCTGATGAGGAAGTTGTAGATTGCAATGAGGTCTCCCCTCAGCTGCTCCTCATATGGCTTCCCCTCCAGGCGCTTCACCATTTTCATTGCCTCTCTTTGGACAGAGAAGCTAATCCCCAACAGCATAAAACATAGACCTTGCTCCCTCTTGAATCACAGCAAATACTGGATGTAACATTAGTTTCACAGGCAAAGTTCATGATTTATTTTTATTACCCTGTTTTACAAAACATTCAGTGTACAAGTAGGTTTCCAAAGAAGGCTCCCAGAGATCATATTATAATAATTTGATGTGAAGGTTACTGGTTGAATGAGCTACTGAAGTGCAAAGCTTTCACTGCTGAAAAGAAAATTAATTTCAAAAATTTAATAGGAGTCCCATCCTTTGAATTAAAATCTTTGATAGAGTAAGAAAATCTTCAGTTTGGGAACCCTTATTTTGATTTCCCTAATGAAAAAAAGGTGGAGCATTTTTCTGCAGGCATTTTGGGTTTTTAACAATTAGAACCTTCTTCAAGTTTCCTGTTCATTGCTGTTCACAACTTTCTTCCCAACCTCATCAAGATTTTCACAGGCAGAAGATTTCTCAGAAATCTTCACATTCCCCCTGCTTCTGCAGTATCATGCTTCATCAACAATCATATTAGGCATTTCAGTCACACCAGGGAGACGATCTAAGATGATTCACCCTTGGATTAACATCAGCCCCTTCAATGCAACGTGATGAGTTTCAATCGCTTACAATAATTTCCCAGCCATTTTTGTAGAAATGCCAGAATCTAGCACAGCATGTGAGTAATATGATATAGAACTCTACTAATATAAATGATAGCTTAGCTGTAGAGTTGGTGAACAAACGATTTGCTGGTGTAACCTAATACCTCCAGTTTAATTTGATGCTGCTAGAGGCTGCAAGGAGGCACAAATGCAAGATATAAATTCTGTACATTTTCAATGCAGTGTTTGATAGCCACAAATGGCTACACTTGTAGCCAAACCAAGTGAAAAGAACTAACTTTATAGACTGGAGATATTTTTTGAGGTTTTTACTGACTGAATAAAGAAAAATCAAGATATATGTCAAAGCAAAGAATTGAAGTGGGAAGCCTGTAAGACATGCATGAATTATTTATATCAAATACAAAATTCAGCTCAATTCAGCTCTGATACTTTAAAGAATCTTAGTCTGTGTTTATGAAAGTTGTGACCATTTACACTGTGACTGAACTGCAACATTCCTATTCTAGACAACCATTTCCATTATCCTGAAATGCTGTAATGATTATTTTTTCTTTAAAGACTAACTCTGTGAATCTACTAGACTTCACATTAGCTGGTAATACCCAGCTTCTTCAGAACATAATTCAAAGTTTTGCTCCTTTAGTGGAGTGATCCAAGTTACCGGTTGTTGATTTCCCCATTACTGGTCTTTTTTGAATGGCTTGATTTAGAGCCTCTTTGGCATTTGTCACCTTACTTTCCAGATTCAGAAACTCTTTGGGGTTTTTTGAGTTCTCTGAAGTAAAATGGGAGCAGGAAAACTCTCCTATTCCTCCTGCTTATAGTCAGATCCTCTCGAGACTCAGACTGTGGAGCTCTGTGAATTACCATCCTTGTACACATATGGAAGGAGTCCTTGGGCTGCCTGGCCTTCATTCATTAGTGATTAAACGGATTAATATTTCGATGTAAATTTGCTAACAAATCAAGAGATTACCAAATGCTTGAATCCTGTAAGTGAACAAGGAAATATTGGGTCTTTTCTGAAACAAACTGCAGGGGTTTATTTTGTGAATTGAACCCTGCAGGATTCACATAGCTATAAAGAGAAATCTAACACTTAGTCGAAGTGAAACAGTTCCAGGGTCCAGCAAAGAATTCCTAAACCACACATAAAACATGCTTTGCAAAAGTCTTCTCTTTTTTAATGTTTACGTAATGTATCCCTTTATTGTCTGTGTCCTTACTACCAGTAAGTGACTATTCTTTACTTCACGACAAACCATAAAACCTACAGTTAAAACTGTGGTGAGGTTTTTATTAAGGTAAACCATTGTTGGAGTCTATAGAAGGTGGAGTTTTGCTTGAATGAAGTCTGTATGAGAGTCTCATGTTATGACCTTTAGTGACTTTTATTGCCTTTTTAATAAACATTTAAATAAAATTAGTAGAACTCTGACCTGAGTTACCATTCACTTGTTCAGGATTCCTCTTGCTTCATAATGAAGGCCTTTTACCTTGCAAAGTGAGGACTAAAGAAATTGTAGATGACTAAAGTGTGTCAGAGTAGATTATTGAATCAGTGATATAAGGGAACACATAAATAGAAAATCTAACGAAATTACAGGAAATCAGATATACTTAATTGTTGAACTTGAAAAATTCATTTTTTTTATGTTGTATATATGGAGAGGAAGATAAGAAGTGCAGTTTTTGCTTTTGGAAGACAGATGAATATACCAAAATGAATAGTTTCCCAAGAGTATTGTAAAATCTTTCATGGAAGTCCTGTGCTTTCCTTTATTTTTGTAGTAGGCAGACTGAATTCAAGAGGATAGCTCTCAAAATAATTTGTGTGCATATATATACTGTTTGAGGTTGAGGTGTAAATTGAAAATACCCTTTTTCTTTTAAACACCATTGCCTGTTCCACCTTGAAATTTGTTAGCCTTCTTACCCATTAGTAACTAAATAGGTGATAGCATGTTGCTATTTATAGTATATTATAGCTTTCTCTGAACACAAAGTTCATAAGTAGAAAACTGAATATAAATTAAAGGATTACAAATTAGGAAAGCACTATTTCATGGTAGAGTTCTCTGATGAAACAACTACTGCATATCTTCCCTTACATAACTCTGGGTTTTTTTTTTTAAACATAAATCCTAGTGACAGGGAATCCACCAGCACTTACGAAATTGTTCTAAAGGCTAAAAAACATTGTTGTTAAGAAGTATTTTATTTCTAGTCTTGATTTGTTGGGTTTGATTTCCAGGGTTTTGATCTTCTTGCCCCTTCAACCACTATGAAGAAGAGTCCTTTATTGTGAAACACACCATCCTATATGTACATGTGAAACATAGCAAAGTTCCTACAGCACATTAGAAACTATGTGTAATGCAATAGGTATTTTACCTCGCCTTGTCATACTATTAGTAAAAATCTTTCAGTTTACTGTGTTTTTAATTTAGAACACCTAATAGGTGAACATGGTTGCTAATAATTTTTTAACAGATTTTGTCTAAATTTCTATATTTGTCATCAGGTTTTAATAAAATAAATGAGACACATACTGTGCAGTTTTGCCAGACCTGGAACAGGCTTGGAAAAGATATAAATTTGTCAGTATTACTGGAGGGAAAATATATAAATGCACATGGTGACTCTCTCAAGTCTTGGGCTCAGTGTGATACTAATTCATTTTGGTGACATTTGGAAAACTTCTCCCAACATTAATAATAAGTTTATAGTGGGGGGTAATTCTGACAGACACAGTGTTGAAATAAAAACTTGAAAGAATGTCCATCAGATTTTACAGGTGCATAGAACATGCATTTGCAGTTGATTGATGATCTTTTTGTTAAAGGTTGACATAATGCTGAATGGAATGTTTTGTTTATATATGGTGGTCTAGTTTATTGACCAGTACCAAAATGTATGACCAATCTGGGACTTCATACAGTGTCTCTTTTTTCTTCTTTTTTTTTTTTTTTCCTGGAAAAATTTTTTCTCTTATGATCATCAACACATGGATGCTCTTTGATTATTTCATAAATATGATTTTCTTGAACTAATTTTTCCTTTAAAAATAGTCACTTGAACCAAAAATTTTAAATGAATGTACCAGAATTTTAAGCAATTTTTAGAGAAAGGATTCAAAGATCAACCTTCTAAGTAAGTGTTATAGAAATTAGTCTTTTTCTGAAGTTGAAACTGAAAATAATAGTTGGCATGTAATTTGAATAGTTATGTCTAAAATAAATTGATTTTGGATGAACTATACATTGCTGTATCTGAAACTTACATACACACAGGTCTTTTAGTTACTTATTTTTTAACATTATTTGTTAGATTTTCACCAGAACTGGTTGGAAAACAACAAAAAATTCCCCTGACTTTATCTCAGTTCACATGCGTTCATGACCTAGGACAGGCAGAACAGTTTTGGGTTCTTTGTTTTGCTGACAAAACCAATGAAGGGGAATGTTTTTAATAAACATCTTCCTTTTTGTCCTAGTCAGTTCTCTGTCAGAACAAGTACACTGAGTTTATACATTGATACAGATCCTCATATTTTGAAAAAAAGAAGATGAAAGAGAACCAGCAAACTGCATAATATTTCTGGCATACTGATACATTATTTTTTTTTCCTGATTAAACACAAATACAAAAGTGCAGTCTCAAGGGAGACAAAATCATAGCTTGATCTTGAAGGACAGAGTTATTATTAGGATCCTTTAATTAATTTTGTTTCAACTTTTTAAAACCCTTAACTTTTGGAGTCAGTGTCAGTTTTGATTGAAAAATACCCAGAGATTCCAACTTTAGCTAATAAAATTTATTAAGAACTGGAAAGGCTCTCAATTCACACTCATTACAAGTAAGAGCAACCTACATGTTGTGGTTAAGATGAAAGCTTAAGTTTTACATGAATTTAAAAAATGTCTTTGAGTGTACACAACTCATAATTTCAAAACCATTTCAGTATTTAGATAACTAGCTGTTGCAGTTGAGAGTGTAAGATTCTGAATGGGAAGTGAGGTTAAAAACAACCCTTCTTCCACTGATCTGGTATCAGAGAAGAAACAAATCAACTTATTTGTTAAATAATGGCACCATCTTTCCAGTTCTTCCACTTCCAACCATTGGGGTTAGACATCTTCAGGGTTTGTTTTTTGGGTTTTTTTTCCATATTTTTTTTTAAAGACCTGTGTGTATGTAGGTTTCAGATATAGCAGTGTATCAGTTCATCCAAACCCACAATATACTCTCAGGCACATGGTGTGTCCCAGGCACATGGTGCAGGAGCTGGACTCAGTGGTCCTTGTGGGTCCCTTCCAACTTAAGCCTATCATAGAATATTCTAAGTTCTCTTATTCTTCATTTAGGCAGAATATTTTATACATTGCTTGCTTTGCACCACACCCTGAGAAAAACAAAGTTAGGGAAGTTAATAGCATCTAAGTGGATCTTAGTTTATGGGCCTATTCAGAGATACAAGGGAAGTGTAGTCTTCATCTGATTCTTTTCACCCTCAGACTGAATTTGTCTTGTGAAAAGTTTTGGAAAATACCTAAGCTCTCCAGCTGTGTAATTTCATTACATCTTGATTTGATGAGAAGAGAATTTTCTTTGTCTGTTAGTTTGAGTAATGATTTCTGTCTGATGTTCAGTGTATAGACTCCTATATTTCAAATGTCTAATATTATAATTCTTAGATTTTTCTACAGATACAGGACTTAATCTGACCAAGAGTTGTTCTCATTAACTGGCACCTATGTGAAAGAATTTAGCTGAATTATAATTACTCTATGTACCTCATCTTACTGCTGAAGAAAACTGATTCAGAATCTTTTTCAGTCATGTTCTGGTGATAGCAGTATTTAGTGAGTGACAACACACTTTTTTCCACCAAGACTAAAGACATGCTCTTCCTTGTAATAAGATATGTAAAGAATTGAAAGAATCGTAGATCCGTGGACTGACAGGGTAAAGAGGGAGAACTGAGTGAAGGAAATTAGGCTTTATAAAGCAGAGTAGAGGGCATTTTCTGTGCTCTACAAAATTTTGAAATGAGAGTCGAGGCAAATAAGCTTCAGTACAATTGTAAGAACATTTGAATGTGGATTTTTGTTGCAAGAATTTTTATATTAAGGCTCAGATAGTGATGAGTGATATAACTTCTTTTAAAAAACCAACTTATCTCAGCAATTACGAATGCTCAGTGTGTGCATCCTTTTGCATATTGGATGTTTCTAGAACGCCGTAGAAAGTAATAAACATTTTGCTTAGTCCCACATAGAGTTTACTGACACTGATTTATTAGGAGCTGAATGAAAAGGTATTTTGTTATTCTTTCTTTTATCTTTTTAATGGATTCACATTTGCTGTGTGTGCTGGTCTTAGTGTAGTTATCAGGCTAATCAACTAAACGACATTATTTAAAAAGTTAGACAATCCTACACATTTAAACTGAATTTCAAAGGGAGCACAGTTAGTGAAGAAGCACTTAAAATTATGTTCTTTTTCAAATAATCATGGGTTTATGTATTTTAACACAGTTGTACAGTTGCATAGTATTTTGATCCTTTCCCTTGCAGATCAAAATCTGCTTACCAATGTTGATTTGGCATTTTCTAATTGATAATTCTAAATATTTGATTAATGATAATATTTTCGTATTGCTTTCAGTAATTTTTAGCCTGTGTGCTAACACTTAAAACTATTCAAACTGCAGGCTCTTTAAAACTAAAAGAAGGTATGGGCTTACAGTGCAGTAATAAAATTAGTTTATATCTGCAAAAACAAGTAAACTGTAAAGAACAGTGTGACTATCAATTTGACAACTGTTAAGTGTTGCCAGGGAATTTTCTTGGGTTTGTAATATTCCTCCAGTGAATACTTTGATTTTAATTAGGACTTTGTGACTTTTGAAATGCTTAGTTTGGCATATAAATCCCAAGTTCAGGAATAATTGGCTGGAGTTTCTGCTATTTATTACAAGGCAGTGCAGATAAATGCTTCAATAGTTGCACTGATTTGAGAATAAAAAAAAAAAGTCATTGATGTGTTTCAATTTTCTGTTATTATACAAGCTTAAATCAAGCCTTGTGTAAACTTTGTATAGCATGGAACTTGAAAATATGGAAACTGTTGTTTTAGGACCAAAACAAACTCCTGTGTTATACTGAAGTTGGAATGCTGGTAGGGAAATAAATCTTTATCTGACACGAAATTAACGATAAAAAATTTTCTGTATTGTAACACTGTTTTAAATAATATGCCACCGAAGAATGTATTTTGCGTATAATAACTTTCAGAAAAAGTACGTGCAGGTAGATATTCAGGCCTTTCTGTGCTAGGAAGTTTAAACATACATCAGGTGTCAGAGCCCGTTGGAAAACTCTATGTCATGCAATTCAGAGCAGACCTGGTAAATCTATTCATCATGAGCTGCAGACCACCACTGTGTTTGCACTGCAGAAAGCTAGCCTTTCTTTTCTGGATAATAAATGATCACAGAACTGGAAATGAGTCAGACCTTTCAGACCAGCCAAAGACAAACTATCTTTGATTCCAGTCCTCTTGATTCACCTGTACATATTCCATGTATTACTCAGGTGCTAAGCAGAAGTGCTTTTTGTCTTCAAGGCTGAATGGCCCTTTAGTTTAAATTAGGGACGTTCACTGGTCTTCCCTGAGAAAGTAAAATAAATTTGCTAGTGGTTACTAGTTGTAAAAAGCTGTTAAAATACACAAGTTCTGCCTCATTTCCAGTGAAATGCTGTGACTTAAGAACACTCATTTATTGTTACACAGTATGCTGCCAGACAGTCCAGGTAGATGAAACCTGACTCTCTCTCATATTGCTTTAAGCATTTCATTATCACTTGTGGGTTGTTTCGAAAGACAGGGAAAATATAAAACTCCTTGGAGTGAAGGAATAATTTGCAGCTGAGATTTTTTGGTGGGTTGTTGGTTTTTTTTGCAATAAATTGACTGCATTTGACCTTTGACTCAGGAGGACCGTGTGGTTTTCTATTACCAAAGTAATGTTTCCATACTGACAGTGCTATCAGAGGTGAGATGTTTAAAAGAAACTGTTATGCAATGAAACATGAAGAGACACACATGAAATACTAAAAGCCTGACTGGGCAAGTCAGCCTGTGTCAGCAGTAATGCTAAGAACATCTATCACTGCAGAATCTGTACCCGGCCTGTGATACCCTTCTGCCAGCTAGGTATGTAGTCAGATTGCTGGAGTGAAGCCCTTTCTCACTGACCTGCTACGATGATATGGAATGTTAAATGTATTTGTAGATAAGCTGTCTTATTTGCTGTATCTAGACATTTCCCATAAATACTTGCATTAACTGTATAGCTTTAAATTCTGTTCTTCTAGCGATGATTATTAAAACTTAGACACTAACAGTGGTGTGAATTTTCAGAAATCACAACTGTTTCTGCATAATCAAATGCAGTTAAATAACTTTTTTAACGATCTTTTAGTTCATAGGAAGCCATGTCCATACTGAAACAGACCATAGAAAAGCTCACTTCATTTTGAATTGTATTTGCTTGATATTTGTGCCTGACATCTCCTAAAGAGATGATGCTTCCATTTTCCAAGTTGTAACTGCATTTAGGAAAGATTATAAAGCCTTGCAGCCATGTGCCATTTACTAGATTGCTGATTCTGATTTAAAGCTCTTTGCACTAGTCTTTGATTACATTGTAGGTTAGAAAAACCTCTTAAAAAAGGAAGGGTATTTGAATAAGTAACACTGCTCATCGTTAAAATTAGTACAGGTTAATTCTGTAATTAACCTAGCTGAGAAAAGGAATATTGCATTTACAACTTTCCTGGTCTCTGTGTTAGTGGTTTATATAATTATCAGCTTGTTAACAGGTTGTTGGGGTTTTCTTTCTTGTTTTTGTTTTTGTTTTTGTTTTTTTAAGAAGAATCTTGAAATCACTTGTATCAGAAATCCTTCCATTTTCAACATCTTACTTTCTATTTTATATTGTATTAAACTGTACAACATTTATTCCCAGTTTTGGAGTCTGCTTAATTTTTTTCATTATGCTAACACAAAAGCAAATAATTATTCATTTTATCTTCATAGGATGCCTTTGAGGCAGAGAAATGCTAGCCTAATTACACAGCCAAGAAACAAACATCAGATAGATCAGAATGGCATATATAGGTCACACAGGAAGCCTGTGGTTGGGCTAAGCATTGAAACAAGGTCTTGAGTCTCAGACTAGTTGCATCTTTTGTTTACAGTGATACATGAAACCATTCGTTAATTTTTGTTTTCATGATTATGATAGTTTGGGATTGTTATAAAGTAAAAGAAACTTAAAAAAAAAACTTTAGAGTAATCCCTAATCTTCATTAAAATTAAACCCAGACCAAATATATGGTTTTCTTTTCAATTTTTTTTTCTAAAATTCTTTTAAGAACTTTTTAAAATTTTTTTAAATTTTTTTATTTTTATGTCTATGAACTTCCCACTTTAGCAGAAACAAGAGGTGAAAGAAGAAACTTCAATATCTTCAACCTTGTAGAACTCAGGACTCGCAGGAAATCTCACAGAAAATTGTTTCCTTACAGTATTTTCAAGCTCTTTTAGTCAGGCATGAGAGGGAAGAGATTCACAAGATGTGAGACTGTGATCCCATAAAGTCATAGAATTAACTGGGTTGGAAGAGACCTCCGAGATCATCAAGTCCAACATTTGATCCAACCCCACTGTGATTACCAGATCATGGCACTCAGTGCCACATCCAGCCTTGTCTTAAAAACCTCCAGGGACGGTGAATCCACCACCTCTCCGGGCAGACCATTGCAATGCCTGATCACTCTCTCTTTCCCCATGAAGCTTGTGGGATAAGCTATCATTCTTAGCTCGATAAGTTTTGGATGTCAGTAATGTGACCAGCCCTGACACAACCACCTTGTCTTAATGAGAAAGTGAGGGAAGCAGATAACCAGCAGTGCAAAAGCCTGCTAACCAAATTTCTCTGCCCTCCACAGACAATTTTTATGCAACAATCTCCATTGCTTCAGCCACTTTATGAAGTAGTTCCACAGTTTTTGCACTGTCCTCAACCTTAACATGGATGATTTAGGGCACATGTGTTTTGAACATGGTTGAACTGACATCACATATTCAGGAAAAAAAAAGTTTCCTCAAACTGATATGTCCTCACTGTGTGTATCTCATCGGGCTTTTAAGGTTTATGTGAAGAAGTACAGGTTGCAAATAATTCCATTTTTACAAATATTGCACAAAAGGCATGGTTTTCATTTGTTCTGTTAATATTTACTCTGTTGTTCAGTCTGTCTCAGTTGCTTTGACATCAAATTATCTATTTCTGCTGTCAAAGTGAAATATTTTTTTCTTTTTTCTGCTTATTACCAGGTACTATACTTTTTCCAGTCTTTAAAAATTCCTAATTTGTGTTTTATAAAGTATTTCACAAAATACTATGAGAATAAAGAGTAAATCTGTGCTGACTCGTCATTCTCCAGCTTTAGGAAACAGTTAGAGTAACTTCTGGAATGTTCTGATCTTGTTTTAATAATTTATGTTATAAAGAGATTGCAAAGGATTAAAATAGATTCCCCATACACATAATTGTGAAACTGTTAAGTGTCCTGTTTCTCTGGGTGAAACACATTATTAGACCAAAAGTAGCTCTTTAATTTAAATAATTTATTATTTATCTATCATTGGAGATACCCCTTCATGTTATAATTTAAAGTTTGGTATAGTCCATTTGAAGTATCAGACAATATCATGAATATTGTAATATTGTTTAAAGTCCATATTCTATAAAATCTAGGTTACAAGGTGTTGCATTCTAGGAAGGAATTTGTGAATGTTTTTCCAAACCTTTTTTTAAAATGACTTTGATTGATCATGCCCTCTGATGTTTGCTTTCCAGCCTTGAGAACTCTAGCGAACATATTTACTTGTAAGAACAGTCTGAAAGTACAAGCTGTAAGCACATACTGCTGACTTCTTGCAGAATATGAATTATAAATATTTTTTGCAAGCAGTTCTACTAATCACTGAATTTAGCATAAAAGGGAAGAGACTGAGGAACAAGTCTCACACCAAGGATGAAGTAGTACATCATATTATTTGCCATGTAAGGTTTTAAATTGCACATAGTCCCTTGGTTCACCTTTACCTGTGCTCAGTACTTCAGCTCAGAAAGAATTTGTGCAGTACAAGAAGTTTACTTAGTTCTATTTAAAGCTGAGTATTTGCAATTTGTAACTTGGAAGCCAATTATATGAAGGATGTGCAAGAAAAAATTATATACTTTTCACTAGGAAAGTATGTATACTACAGCTCATGTGACTGTGATGTCTACGAGTGTTTATTAATTTCCTTTGTAAATGTGATATTCACTGTTTTGTAAATATGTGAAAGTGCATATGGAAAGAAAGCTTTCACTTAAAAGACTCAGTCTCAAGCAGAGAACAAAAAATTACTGAATTGCTATAAATATGGTTGAATGGAAATCCTGAACAATATTTTGCAGTTTTACAGTAATTTCTGACTTCCACAGCTCTTCTGTTTGCAGAGGTTTGTTGGTTAGCTGTTCATCTGTGTGAAACATTTCAAGGCTGATTGTATGTTTATTATCTAGTAAGAATCTGTTATTGGTATTTTTCCATCCTTATGGTACTAGAAAGCCATAGGCTTTGTATTTTAATTCTTCTGAAAAGTGCAGTATAAGGTAGGATATTACCTTCCTTTTTTTTCTGCCCCTTAATGTGAACCTTAGTTGAATTCATCAGTCTTCAGACTGGAGCATTAAGAACAAGTAAATCTATTTGCCTCACTGAAGGCAAACAAGGATGCAATGACTTAATGTCAGGTAATATAACACCATGAAGTCATCTCATAGAAGTTCCTGTGCATATGCCTTGTTTCTTATGGTAATAATTCTTTGTGGTAACAAGCTTTAATGCATGTTCCCACAGAATTTTCTAATTGTTGCAAAACTAATATGGGTTAATCTGTGTTACAAAAAAAAGGCTTCATAAAAATGACTGTCCAAGGGAAATCTATGCTTGCTACATTTTTCTACAATTCCTCAATCCACAGGCAAGGATGAGGTGGTTACACAGAGTTTACACCAATGCTTTAAATGCTGGAATAGAATAGAAAATTTTCTTGAGACAAAATAATAGATAATAAAATAAAATAGAAAATTTTCTTGCCTATTGAATGAATGCAAGTAGATGATAATACCTTTATTGTTTCAGTAAAAGGTATTACTTTTCCTTCTTTAAAAATATATTTTAGTTGTCAAATGTCTACTAAATGACTACTTAACCAAATAACTATTCCCAAAATCTTTTTCCCCCCTTACAGCATTAGACTATGTGGAAGGGTGTCCCATCATATGTCTACAGCTAATACAACTCTTCACTTTTTCTGCTGCATAAAAAGGATTGGGGAAGGTGGCAGCATTGCCTTGGCTTGAGTTTTGACACCAACATCCTGAAGCGAGTTTTTCCTTTGATCCTAAATTACAGGAACTAATCCAGTGAAAAGTTTCGGAAAAAATCAATTAAATATTTACCTGCTTCTATGTTAAGAATTTATATGAAAAAAATATAGTTATACTTGGAAACTATACCAGTGAGAGATCTAATCCATACATAAATTTAGAGTGAATTATTATCTCAGTGGCTTAAACTTTATAGTTTAGATGCATTTTAGTGTCTCAGAAGCAATACACATGTAGTCTTGCTTTGTTAGACTTACTTTAAAGACATCTTGGAGTACAAAAAGACAGTGTGTTCACAGCAGAAGATGAAAGAAAGGTTGGTTGCACAACATTTTTTTTTGCTTTATTCTATGTGTTGTCTACACTAGCAGTCAGCCTCTCAATCTGAGGCTTTTCTCCTGCATCCCAAGCTCTTAAAAATGCAATGTTTATATTCATATTCATATATTCAGGGTTAAAATGTAATACCTACTAATTAAAAGATACATTCAGAGCCAAAGGCTCTCTAGGTCTGTCTTTATACTACTCAGAGGACCTATGTCAGCAATAGGTCTGATTTTTGATGTTTACTTGTCTCTTCAAGAATATAAATATAATGTCTGATGTATATTTTAATGTTGGTAAAACCATAAGCAGATTAAAAAGCAAACCTAGGTATACTTTTCTACTACCTTTAACCACTAGGTGACAGTACAACTCTTTTACCTTTTTTGTTATTATCTGTAGATACTTTTTAAAACAGTAGTTCAGTACAAACTTCTAAGAATGTGTTCTTTCCAAGTGCAAAGTATGGGTTGTGCATGCTTCTTTTAATGAGGTAAATTTTTATATGGTAAGGAATTTTTTCTTAGTATAGGTAATTTAGTTAATGAAAATGAAATTTCTTATCATTGAACAAAGATTTTTAGCTGTGAAAGATAATTCAGAGTGGCTTAATAATGGTCTGATGAATAGCTGTGGAAAAGCAATCTTGGAAATAAGGGGAAAACAGAAGTAGTTTTCAACCCCAAGGTAAGATACACAGAAAAATTATAATTTTAATTGTAGCATTGGTCTTTAAAAAAAGGGTTAAATTACTAAAGCTTTATTTTTAAAAAATATTTTGCTGTGCAGTTAGCCTTTTTTATATGACTTGTTACAGTGATTTAATTAGAGATACATTACTTCCAGTACTGTATTTTATAATGCAGTTGTCTTTTACTTTAGCAGTTAGTTACTTCTAGTTTTCTGTAAAGGCTCGAGAGGCCCAGGCACTGGAAATGAAACAGAAGATAAAATTTATAGATTTGTATTTCCGTGCAAAATTGCATGCATTTTCAAAAGTGATCCTAGCATATCATTTCACTGCGACTCTATGCTTGGGTAAAGGTTATGTCTCCAAGTGTCTGTCGACAAGTTTCATCAGCCAGTGTCCCTGTGCAAGATTACACTTACTGTAAAAAGTAACTTTCCTACATATATATATATATATATGTACATCTCTCTCTCTTTGTCTCATATATAATTATGTAATCAATTAAAATCATTATTTCTCAGGCTTAGAGACTTTACATGTTTCTGAAAGCCAAGTGAAAGTATTGAAAAGGCCAAGAGTGACACGTTTAGTGTCTATAATAAACTTTTAATACATGGTATTATGTGATTGGTGATGATGGCAGTAGGTGATTTGGATGAGATTTTTTTATGTTACACTGTCACTTTGCTTGTTGTTCAAAGGTGGAATAATTGCATGTTCTTACTAAATTATCATGATTCTTAATATAGGAAAGGATTTTGTGTCGTAGTAGAACTATTTGCTTCTATCATTCTTCTGCTGCATTTTGCAAATAAGTTTTTAAAACGAATGCCTAAATGTATACAGTAGGCAAATTAAATAAACAAAATTAATTGCACAATAATAAAATTGCACAATTATAAAACATGCTAGTAAAGTAAAATGAGATAACTTTACTGATATGATAGGTTGCCTTGCCAAGCATCTTTAATATGAAGCTTATAGGAAGCTCAATTTAAAATATTTAGGAAAAACAGACTGGTAATAATTTATAAAAATGTCATTCTTGTAAATAAACATCAGTATGATTTACAGTGCTGATTGCCAGCTGAAATTTTGACAAGATTTATACTCTGGTTGCTAGCTTTCTTCCTCAAAATGGTGAAAGTTTGAATTGAATTTGGCCTATTTGTGTTTAATGGCTGAGGACCATGTAAGGCTTGCACATTTAAAATTTATGATAGAGCATTGCAAAGGATTGCTTTGTACATTGACTTAAGATCTCTAGTGATATTAAAGGCTGGTTTATTTCATTGCTTCTAGTAAAATGTGGTTCACCTTTGAGACATCATTTTATATACATGTATATAACTGTTATTTGTTTTCTTATTACAACATGGAGTATGAATAAGTATTTCGTTTAAAAGAAAGGCTTCCTCCCTAGGATCCTTCATTTTCCTGTTTCTTGTCAGAGAGTAAAGATTAAATACATTTTGCTATGTAGTGAACTTCATTCCCTTTATGCATAATAACTTTCTTTTAGGCATACAACAAAAACAAATTAATGCATCCTCTGGCTGAAGTGCATAAGAAGCATTTCTGCACCTTTCAGTTTAACTGTAAAACAGCTAAATGAGAAATCTTGCACAATTTTAAGCAATTGTGTGGCTAATAGTCTCTAAACAAAGAAGTTACCGAGTTCTTAACTGAGAGAGAAAAGATTGCAAAAAAAGTACTTACAAAAGGGTTGCATTTTCCTATGATTAATTTAGGAATCCAAGTGGCAACTCCATTCATAACTTTATAGTTAAGAATGTGTATCTTCCAAAATAAACTTATATTTTGGGATGTTTATGACTGAACTGAGGTGTTTAAAAATAAACTAGAGAAGCTCTGAGGTCTTTTTTTGGCAGTGATTTTTTAACTATGTATTTGAAAAAAATAGTTCTGCTTTCTTGGGCTGTACATGCAGAGAAATTAGTGGGTATCAGACACAGTTTTGTAAACTTGTAAAAACCACAGAATGTTTTGTTTCACCAGATGCAATTTTAGAAACCTGTAGTCCTTAAAATTATCAACATTTTAATTTTTTCCTTAAAATTAACAGTATAGAATCTTAATTTTTCAAAATAGTTAGCTGCTCTTTGTGAATGCTTTTCCCAAAGCAAACTTTCCTGAGTTATATCATATCGTTAGTTTCTAAGCAGAACAGAAGTTAACTAAAAGTTTCTTTTGAAAGGAGGCTAGTACACTACGGCTTCGTGTACCAACACTCTGGGCCTGTTTTTTACTTTCCTCATATTACACTAATGACTTCATTTAAGTTGCTTTTGATTTATAGCAGTCCAAGAGAAACATCAGGTCGGTCATGCTTTTAGCAGCTCATACTACAAAATAGGATGTGAAACAATGCCTTTGCTACTAAAATCTAGTCATCTCTATTCAGTGTTTCATAGGAAAAATTGATGGCTGGATTCTGAACTTGCTGAAATCTGTTAAAGCAAGGCTTTTCTGTCAACTTCAGCAGGTGTCGAGCCCTTTATTCTGATCCTGCAAGGATTTATGTGCACACATAATTTCACATAAGCAAAGCCATTGCTGATTTGAGGTGCCTAAGTTTTAGCAGTATTTCTGTTTTTACTGACAAAAGTTATGGTTCCATTATGAGTTGTAGTTGTATTGTCCACAATCAAGGCTTAAAAGCTATTTTTCTTTCTTTGCAATTTTTAGTGGTTATTTTGTCTGCAAAAACAATGGATGAATTTAGAAACGCAAAAGCAAGGATTTCTTAGCACAAGAAGAGGTATGGATAGATGGAGGCTGAGGAGTAAAAAGTATCGTAATTCATAGGGTATAAAAAAATGCAATACTAAGGTTAAAACAAAATGTAGTAGCTGAAAGATGCAGATGACTGCAGTTTTTTCAGCAGCAACACTTACCTCTCCTGTTAGAATGGCTGAGAACCTCACAATGTTGGAGGTATTTATCCTTCTAACATCACTGTGAAAATGAGCCCCATTTTGCAGCACAGACTCTGCAAGTAAAGCTATCTGCTTATTTCAGACACCTCCAAGACTGCACGAGCCTTTGCTCTATATGTAAGCCATTGCACCTTCTGTCATGCTTTAGCTGAATAGCATCTTCGTTTCTTGCTATTAGCATATAATGTTATGATTCTGCCATCCTTTTTGCAGCATAGGCAAGAAGGTGTGGTTTTTTCTGCCATTTTCAGTACAAAAAATGAACATAAGAGTGGTATTTCTATTTATTAGTCTCATTCAAAGTAATTTATGAAAGTTCATTAGTTAGCTGAACAACAAATTCTTCAAGTCTTTTCTTCTTTATACCTGAGGGGCTCTGTCTGTGCTTCCTGAGTTCCTTCCAAATACCCTCCTGTATTATTGCTAGCTTTTTCCATGTGCTCTTATAGTTGGGTAAAGGCAGTATGAGCTGTGGCTAGTTTGGTGCGTTGGCTATATAGACAGACTAGTAAATAACACTTTCAACTAGCTATGTGGCTGTTGCCAAACAATTCCTAATCATGTTTCACTTTTAATAAAAGCTGATAAGACTATTAGACTAAAAATGTTTCTAGCCTGACTTCCCACCAGCCAATTTATTACAAAAACCCCATAGAAAAATCCTGTATATTTGAGATAGCTATCCCTTTAGTAAATGTAATTAAAAATGGCCAATGAATTCAGGGTGCTCAGAATAGCTGAGGCTGGAAGATGACTCTGGAGACTGTCTAGTAGGGTCAGCTAGAATAGAGTGCTCGGGGCCATACCTGATTAGGTTTTGAGTATCTCTGAGGACGATGTCTCCACAACCTCTCTGGGTACCTGTTCAGTCTCACCATTACAGAATACTCTCACATGAAACAGAAGTTCCTGTATTTCAGTTTTGCCCCCTTGTCTCTTGTCCTGTCAGCTGGGCACCACTGAAAAAATGCAACCTTCTGTGCCATGAGGTATTTATACACAGTGTAAGATCCCCCAGAGTCTGCTTTTCACAAGCCTGAGCAGTGCCAGCTCTCAGCCTCTTCAGGTATATACATGAGAAACTTCAGTCCCTTAATAACTTTCACTGCTCTTGTACTCCAGCTTGTCTCTCTCTCCTGCACTCTTCATGTACAAGACTGTACATGTTTTCTGTAACTGTTCTTACAGTTCACTACTGTTGAATGTATGTAAACTTTACTTAGTAAGCAGAATTACTGGTTTTGTACATCAACCCAAAAATTATTAGTCAATATGACTTAAAAGTACATTTGATTTTATTTTCACCTGCTCGTAAAATATTAAGATGTGCAGAAAATAAGGAATGAATATTTGTAAATACTGTAAGCAGAATATTTTGCTGGTTCTGTAAAGGAACAGCATCTTTTCTGTCGCTGATAACACTATTTATTGTTGTGGATATGGGATTTTGTATAACGAAATATGCTACGTTGAAGAAGAGTGATGTTGGTATCCAATCTTCTGATTATACCTGAAGTTTTCATGAGGTGAAAACTTCCTTTTCACACAAATATGTGACATTTCAAACTTTCTAAATCCGTAACTTCATTATGTTGTGAGTACAAAAATAGAACAATATAAGTAATAATTTTGACTATCAAAAACTGCAAAAACTTTGACTACATATTATATATCTATGAAACTATAAATATAAAACTGATTTTTAAAAATGTCTAAATCCTCCACTTCTGATTCCATTGGGCTCTCAGACATAAATGGTTTTCAAAGATGCCACTTTATTCCTTAGCTGTGCATTGTGACATTTTAGGAAATGTTCTGTAGCATGGGTGTAACATTCTTTTTATCTATCTGAATAATTTAGATTTTAAGGACAAACGTAATTAGTATGAATTCTTCTCATTTTTAGATTTCTATGTTCCACGCGTTCCAGTAAGAGTTGCATGCGCTTGCACCTTCTCAAGTTTGATCTTTTGCATCAGTATTTGTCAGCAAAGTCAGGCAGACTGGAGGGAAAGAAAACAATTCTAATCTACCAAGAAAGTTGTCTATGAGGATTTCTACAGTTGTGGAGACTTTTTAATTTTGAAATTTTGCAGGGGTCACCATCCGGTATCACAAAACAGCCTCTGAATCTACAGCTGCTGTCTGGCTATCATTTATTTCAAGAAATGGTGCAATTTTTTTAGGGAATAGCATTTTTGCCAATGACAGTAATTATAATGAAATATGCCCTAAATGACATTTTATTATAAATTCCACTCTGAAAAAGACATTATCAAAAAAGGGGAAAAAAAAAAAAAAATCTTCATAATACTTGTGTGTCAGGATTCTGGGGAACCTGCAGTTATTGACCTGAACTGAAAAGTGTAATTCTGAACCATAATTAATGTTTAGCTACCTTAATTTAAGAAAAGACAAAGACTGATTATTTAGTCAATTATTGATTCTCTAATATAAAAGTGGAAATAGGAAAGGAATTATTCTTAAACAATCTACATATATTTGTATGTACATATTCATTATTTTTATAGTTTCTCAAATTACTTCCTAATCCAGCAAGATTAAAGCCTTTTCCTGAAAACTTTTTATTCATTTGTTTTCCTAATATGCTCATAAAGTTAAAGGTCCAAGTATTTAGGAAAACTGACACTGTGGACTTGGGTTAGATTTTCAAATCAGTGCCTGTGAGTATGCACCAGTGAGTGTTGCTTTCTTCTAATCCCTTTCGTCCCTAGCTTCTCAAGGAATATAAGACATTAGCATACAGCAAATGGATTTACAAACTGTATTTGAGTGATAATACTGAGTACAATAATAATTTAAAGAGAATACCTGCCATTAAATGGCTCAGAAACAGTAAGAAAGGAAACATCAGAGCAATACAAAATTAGGGAAGTAGTCAATGGAGAACTGAATGATAGAAACATTTTCTGTAGAAAAGCATTTTATACCATTTTACATTTTACAAATTTCAGTGAGATTATTGTTTGTTAAACCAAAGCTTCCGTTTCCCTCCTTTTTCAGGGGGCTCATGAGTGGTAGAAAATAAAGTTATTTGATGAAGGATAGTAAGAAATGAAGAATGTCTGGGGTTCAGTTTGGTAAAGTAGACGTAGATTAACTTGTGGCCTTCAGGACCTGCTAGTATTGATTCCCATCGGTTTGGTTGATTATTTATTCATGATTCATGGTTTGTGCATTGAGAAGATGCAGAACACTGCCTGATACTGGTGATTCCTTAACTAAATAAAAATTGTCACATATTAATGTTAAAGTACTTTAGCTAATTATTTAAATCAAATCTCATACAGTCTAAGAATTTATTCAAGCAATATATGTTGAAGTGAATAGTTTTAACATAAATGTGTGCAAACTAAGTAAACATTGTCTATTTTGCTAGTTTTACAGATATATGATACTGTTCCCACTTCAATATTTCCCTGTGTTGCATCAGAGTCAATTATGATGCATTCATATGTTGAAGGAAAACCATTGTGGTTTGTCTGCACTAGGGCCTTCTCTTACTGCACCACTTCTCAATTTCTTCTTAAGCTGGGAGAGACATGAGTGCTACCCAGTATTTGTCAGAGCTAGCTACCCAGTATTTGTCAGAGCTATGATGTTTGTCCAGCAATATACACGGGGTTCAATTCTTCATGCATTTGTTCTTTACATTTTTAGGTAAGTTTAATGGATCTGTTCCGTTAGAAATATGGCTACAGAACATCTACACATTAGGGAAATTTCATACAGCTATTGTTGCACCTGAAAAAATAGTCTCAGTTTCAGCACTAAATAGAAAGAGAACAGCATCAATGCTCATAGTTTTACAGTTTAACGTACCAGGTGAGAGCTACTCTTCAGAGTGGTTGTCATGCTAGTTTCAAAAACTGCAAAAACATGTGGGCTTTCTAGGGTTGAACAGTCAGTGCTGGCTGAGTGCCAGTATAAGTAAGATGTAGAGAAATGTAATGGCCCAGAGCAAGCTAATGAATGACAGTGTCACACAAGATCTTCAGGGAACAACAAGAATATGCAGGTCTTAAATATTTTTTTGTGCTTTTTGAGAATATGCAATATATTTTCTAATGTGTTTGGGAAAAAAAAGGTGCCCTCAAGTGTAAACAAATATGATTTAAGTGAAAAAAAAGCAGTAAGGCATAAGATGTATAATTGGAAAGTACTGTTTATTAAGAAGTAGCAGCAGTAGTAAATCGAGGCTTCTGTGAGTTATTATTGTTCCTACTGCTAAGCTGTACATATACAGTCTGATTCATTGTTCACAAAAACATGACAAGATGAAAAAGGTGGATGGCAGTGATAAATTTAAATGTAGAGAAAGGGAACAGAATAGGCAGTTATAATGAAGTGGTGGTGCAATGTATGCAAGGTTTGAGGACAGCTGTAGCCATCTAAATTCTGCAGTTGTCCTGGGTTAAACTGTCATCACCCTTTTTGTTGCCATTGCATGATGTATGCATTGCCATGTTCCTTGGATATATGCTGGTGTGCAGTCGCGGGTGTGAGTACAGACTGGGACAAGAAGTCACTGAGAGCAGCCCTGTGGAGAAGGACTTGCGAATTCTCAGAGATGAAAAGCTGGATGTGAACCGACAATTTGCGCTAGCAGACCAGAGGGACAGCTGCATCCTGGGCTGCATCAAAAAAGGCGTGGCCAGCAGACTGAGGGAGGTGATTCTTCCCCTCAGCTCTGCCTTCACGGGACCCCACCTGGAGTGCTGTGTCCAGGTCTGGAGTCTTCAGCACAAGGATGTGGACCTGTTAGAACAGGGCCACAAAGATGATCTGAGAGAAGTATCTGACTTACGAAGACAGGCTGAGAGAGCTGGGGTTGTTCAACTAAGAAGAGAATGATCCAGGTTAGACCTCATTGTGTCCTGCCAGTACCTTAAGAGGGCTTTTAAAGAGGAGAGAAAAGGACTTTTTATACAAACAGATGATGACAGGACAAGGGGCAATGGCTTTAAACTGAAACGTTTAGATTAGATGTTAGGAAAAAATTCTTCTGGAACATGTTGTCCAGAGAAGTTGTGGTTACCCCATTCCTGAAAATGTTCAAGGCCAGGTTGGATGGGGTCCCAAGCAACCCGATTTAGTGAGTGGCATCCTTGCCAATGGTAGGGGCTTTGCATTAGATGATCTTTACAGCCCCTCCCAACCCAAACTATTCTATGATCATACGATTCCTTCGGGAGTATTGTTTTAATTAATGTTTGTGTTCTCTGCACACATCTGCTATATAGCACAGATTCAGCATTACAGAGGTGCAAACCATAACATTTGCACCTTGATTCTGAAACGTGATGATGTCCATGGCAAATCACTATTCAGAGACTATTTCATGAGAAAATGTCTTGGTGGTTTAGTTTGCAAGAGAGGAAAAAGAAATCTTTTTAATTATGATAGCACTTGATAATGTTGAACTTTGAAAAACACACTGTACTTAAGTTAGAAGAAAGATGGCTGGTTACTATATTTTAAACCTCTTCAGAATTCATTATATTTTTAAAGTGACAGGAGGGGCATGTTTGTTCTTCTGAAAAAGAGTGCTTTGGTACCTAATTAGGTGGATGAATTTTATTTAAAACAAACTTTAATATTTCAGAAAGGTGTATGTGTCTCTTTCCCCATAACAGTTTTCCATTAAAAAAAAAACACCTCCTTTTTTTCCTACGTTTTTAGTCAGAAATGGGTTGGTCTCCTGTACAGGCTTAATGTGATTTATTTCTTAATGTGATTTAATTTCTTAATGTGGTTAATTTCTTAATCTTATCACTCTTTTCTATTGTGTTGAATTAATTCCAAATATAGACATAACAAGGTAGCAAAAAGAAATTAAATGGATTAGTTGTCTTTTAGTCACAGTCCTCTAATAATAATGTAAAATAAAAATGCTATGTCTTCAGGAACTTTTCAGGAAATTTTTGCTTCTTTGATGTCATAATATAGAAGAAGCATATGTCAGCATTTACCTTTTGCCAACGCTGAAGCTGGTTCTGATCCTGAGAGGGTGAATTTGCAGGCCTGCTTGTTCTTAACTTTCACAGTTTGTGAAGAGGACAAGACTTGACTTGTCACTATACAGAAACTCTCATTTTCCTGTAAGGTTTTTTTTCCTGTTATTCTGAGATGAGAACGGATTGTACTGTTTAGCTCAAGATCATATAGAGAGGAGAGATTTGAACAATGGAGGATTGACTTTGTTGTGCACATTTCAGGATACCCTTTTAGATGCCAGAAATCCATTCAGGATACTGTTTAGATGCCAGAAACTTGGACCTCGAGAATACTTTTCAGATGCTGATTGCATCACACTACTTTGCTCTAATACACATATTTTTGCAGGGGAAGCATGGACATAACTAAGGGATGTAGAGCTTCTGTATTAGCATCAACAGTATTGTGGCCCACTACAACATGTCAGAGGCATTCTTTACAGGTGACAAACACTCTCTAAAAATACTGCAGCTACACTGAGACTTACAGTTATCCTTTTTTTACTTGATATATAAGTGACCACCTGTCAGTGATTAGAGCTTGTATTAAAGAAATAAACAAGGGGATTATAGAATCCTCACTTGTTTTGTGGGTTTATTTTGTTCTGAAATAAAAGGTCTCATTTTAAACCCCTTAATGGAGAAAATGTGTATTCTCTGAGAAAGGATACTTAAGAATTCAGTGACATACATAGTTAATGACCAATAAAAATCAGATATTTTCGCAGAGAAAGAAGTTGAAAATTTCTATCATTACAGTTGTTGGTGGTAAGTCCTCATATTTCTGGTGGAAAATTATTCCTTCTTAACTGGTGGTATTTATATTTTTAAGACATTTGTCTCTTGGCAAGTTCAGTGTTACTAGCCTTCCTTCATGCCTCTGTTGGAGGATTATTGCTGTATCTTTGTGTTAAATGCAGCTACATCTTTTTCCCTTCTTCTATAGTGATTTGTTTGTTTGTTTGTTTGTTTTTCTTTATTTCTTTAGTGCTGGCAAGCCGCTGATGTAATTAAGTTTTCAAAAGAAGAGAGGGTGTGGGTGCCTGAAAATGTTAAATACAGGTTAATTCTAGACATGGCTTTGCACGTTGACATTTACCAGTTAACAAACAGCTTCATAGTGGATTTCTCTTGAATCTTTGCCATGATATATTGCCAGCAAATGGGAGTGGTGAAAAATACTGGGAAGACCAGTGACTGCTAAAATAACACAAAATAGTGATGCTGTCATCACCTGTTGCCACAACATAGAGTTCAACAAAAAAGGCATGTAGTAGAATACCTTAGAATATTTGACAGCATTGTGAATACAGTTCACATTCAGGAAAAAATTTCAGGTTTTTTTTATTCTATCCACAGATATTTGATAATCAATCATTTTGTTTTAGTCAGCATCAAGAATCCAGTTCCTTGTAGTATATGAAGCAGACTTCTCTGAAATGTTAGGAAACTGCTTCCATCTTAATAAGCAGGATATTAAGTCCTGAATATCTTTTTATACAAAGCAGTTGTTTTAAGCCTCATCTTGTAATCTGGATGAATTTTGGTATTGTAATCCTATAGTAGTGGTTATTAATATTAGTGGGAAGTTGGAGAAGAAAAAGAAAGACATATATAGTTTCTGATCTCTTTGCAGAACTATTTTGCTTTAGTATGTGATAGTTGAATATATTCTTCTTGAAATATCTTTTGGAATTTGATCCTGTCTCTATTATAGAAAAAAGAAGTTACAACTTCAGTGGAAATTTTGGACAGCAACAAATCAAAGATGAGTTGCTTTTTTTTCTGTACTGCAAAAATATTCAATTTCTAGTTACCTGTTTAAAGTACAATGAAATTGCTGAGCACTACCTGCAAATAACTACAAAGTTTTTAATAAGAGTACAAATCTTAAAATGACACTAGATCAACCCAATTTTAACAGAAATGTCAAATAACTACTGGAACAGGCAAAACCCCAACAAAAATATATTTGAAAATCTCAGGAATATTCAAACAATGGATAAAAGTCTAAACTTCTGCATCCTTAATATTTGCTTATTTTTTTAAAAAATAAGTTTTTATTAGGAGGAGCCACATTTGTGAAATAGCTGATTTTAAGTCTGTAAGAGATTAAGGATCTCTGTTGTGAAAATGGTTTTGATATAGTTATACTTGATATTTTTGTCACCATTTTCCCCAGTAAAGTGGAAAAATTCAATTACGTTTAAACTTTAATATTAAACATTAAGAGGAATAAAGAAAATTTACTTTTAGTCTAAATTATAGCAGTTGGAACGGGAAAAAAACGTGTTACATTTGCTTTTAAGTAGTATTCATTTTTAAACAGTAAAAAGAACCTGTTTTAAGGAAATCTTTGGTAGCCATCTGGATTGGACCTAGAATATTTATACAACATTAGTTTACCTATACTTTTGCATTATATTATAAATATGTTTTCAATAGGTAGGAAACTAAAGATAGTTTAGGTCCTCATAAAAATTTTATAAAGTCTTATCAGCTATGGAATTGTTTCACAGCCAATGAAAACTCAGGGATTGCTCAGTTCAGCTGTTCAGCTTTCTCAATGGGAACCAAAACTTTTTCAGAAAAGTCATTTAAGTACAGATGGGCAGAGAAAGTTGTAGTTTACAAAAGTTTACAAAACTAAAATGAACGCAATTTGATATGTTAAGGTACAGCAATTGTTCACACTTTCATATCATTATAAACTAATTCTGAAATTTTTGCTTTTTTTTGTGGTCAGTTGTCTCATTCTCCAGGCAATGGCCATGCAATACTGAGCTTTCCCCTGGCTATTATTTTTGTCAAGTTTCATATATTTCCATATACTCTATGTAGGGGAAAATAATTGATTTGAAAAATATGTTTATAGTTGTAAGTAGCTTTTTACAGCATATACAGTTTATTTTGAGTTATATTTTGTCTAAAATATTATTCCTAGATCTTGAACAAAAGAAAATTTGCAAACAGCAATTACTCTCCTTTGATAGTTCTGAAATGTTTCTGCTCCTACAAACAGGAAATTTAAGCCCTTGATATTAAGTAAGAAAAATAAGTGAGACCTCACTCTAGAATAGCTGGTCACCTTGTGACTGCATGGTTCCCCTCAGAGTAAAAGATTTCACAATTCATTTTGTGCACTCCTGCTTGTTTGTAGCATTGTTCACTTCAGCAGCTGTTCCAAAGCAGACTTCTCTAAGGGTCTAAAACAGTAGCTGTTCCATGTCTTGCATGTATATTTTTAAAAAAATTTTGTGAGTTTTGTAGCAATTTAATTATTTTTACCCAGAAAAATTATTTACAGTCATTGATTCAGAAGAAAAATAAGGTTTTAAACTACATTATTTTAGTGCCTTGTAATGGTAATATTTCAGGAACATTCCCATTCCTGCACTTAGGTTTGTCTTTGGGCAAGCTTTTTTTTGACAGATTTTGGATCCCTGAAGTGTCCCAGTCAAAGGTGGTGTGTTTTCAGTGTAACACGGAGTAATGCATAGAAAATTAGCATTATATCTGTTACACATTCAGCATTATTCATACATCTAGATGCTTCAATATGCATTTATATTGATGAGACAAAAGATAGAAAAAAATCTACGTCTCGTTAATAACTATTCAATTATTCTTAACTTTAGGACCTAGGTGACAGAAGTAAGCATGTTTAATGTGTTTTTAAGTTTCATTAATTTTGTTTTATTTTTGCATGCTTCTCTTTTAGTTATATATGGAAGTATACTTGACTCCTCTTTTAAATCAAATCTCTTAAATGAAAGACAAAAAATACATGCCTTTGTAATAAATTATAAGTAAGTCTAGCTGCCAGCTATATGGTGGGTCAAGCACTCCGCACAATTCTAGAGGAGAACTTGGTGAGAGTAAAGCTGAGGTGTAACAGTAATCTCTCAAGGTTCATAGTCTGGGAAAAAGTTACTTCTGCGTACTGCTCTTAATAGAGACTTTTCTTGAAGAATAAGTTTTGGCTTCTAGCCACACCTGCTTGCTAGCTACTGTTCATTTATTAAGGCAGGCTATTTAGTTTTTTATGAACCTCTCCACAACTGACTTTGAAGGCATGCTGACTTGTTTGGAGATGTGATTAATTATAATTTTCTTAGGGAAGACTAAAAAGTTGGAATTTTGGAAAAAAATTCGAAGGATATAAATTTCTTTTACATATAGAGAAAAATGTCAAGGGATAGCTTAAACTACAGAATCAGCTTTTGAAACCTTTCTACTTTGTATATATCTTTTGTGTATTTTTCTGTTTTTGACTAATGTTTTGTGAAAGGCCCTAACCTAAAATCCAGGTAATTTGAAGAGGTGCTCTCTGTCCATCTCAGTGGGTTAGTATAATGCCCTGTGTGATCAAGTACCAATAACTTGAGTCATTTAGCATACATTCTAGCTGCTGTGTCAAACAGGCTTTTTCATCCCATAAGGGCCTTAGTTTGATGATACAAGCATTTAGTGCATCCTGATTACGGAGCTGTAATGTACAAGAACTGCCTGTTAATGCTGGAGCAATGACAGAACTTTCCACTTAGTCAAAATCACTGGATATTGGTGTGCATTCTGTGCTAAGTAGACAGATCTCTTAACTAATGGGATCTATGTGAAAAAGGGTAGGGGGAGGGCAGGTGCGTGACTTTCTTAACAATGAGTGCCACAGCTCCTGGAAGAGCAGCATACTGTCCTAGCCAAAGATGTATTTGCTTGCCTTGCAATTTTCTTTAGGATTCCTTGTTGTGTGATATTTACTCATTGCAATGTTGAGTAGTACACAGAGAACCATAAATAACTAAATGCAAGCTCAGGAACCATTTCACTTTGACACTCCAAATACCGAGCAATTTGTAGCTTTTGCAGATAAATCCAAAATAGTGAGACCAAGTATTTTTTCAAAGTTCTGTATCTCATATTTTTAATTTGCATTTTGTTGAAACTCTTGTAAGGGTACAGTCCTTAAGGACAGGTCAGAAGGCTTACAGACTGTTGAATGTGCGACAAAGAGGCCATAAAGAATCTGGTCAGATGTAGCTAATTAAAGGTAAATGAAGGACAGCTGCTTTTTATGTTGCCAGCACATCTTTGATCTGCTCTATCCCTCAGACCTCTGTGGACAAGGTAGTTAAATACAAACTAGGAGGCCTATTTTAAAGACATTAAAACCCTCCAGGGCAATCGAGTGACAGTCCAAGCAGCCATAAGCTGTTTGCTTTATTCATTAGAGAACTTTAAATGTGTCAAGAAATAGAATAATGTCCCTGCTCTTAGATCAGCATTAGCAATGAAGATTACAACAGCTCTGGGACATATGAATAGGCAAACTTCTTATGAAAACAAGTTTATTGAGAAGCATTTTACTATAACAGCAACGAAAATATCAGTTACACATTTTTGTTGCAAGAATATTGATTCAATATGCATTGAAATATCTGAAGCTGTAGTGACACAAACATCATGTAACCCAGTGCTGACCTCAGTGGTCCCTTCAATCATAGTTTAAAAAACTTCCATTTCAGGCACAAATCTGGGAAAGAATATGTCATATGTGAATGGCATAATAGCCTGTAATCCTTGTTGAAAAATTTATGGAGAATTTGAACAATATATAGCCTTTCACTTGTGTCTAGAGACTCTGATACTGAAGTTTGTAAATTGCAAGTGTTTATTTTATAACTCAAAGTTTTAATGACAACACAGCATCAGAAAGACTAACTAAAGAAAAAAATCAGCTAGCTGTATAAACAACTCTTTATTGCTAGTCATTTTGGAAAAAGTGACTTTGCCCAGAGGTATTTGTGATATCTTAATGTTTTATTGCTATTTTTTTAAATAGGAATTGAAGTGGAAATTAAAGTGAAGCAAATTCCTGTAACATTCTAAATGGGGAATTCTGGAGATGCATGACATATTTCCTCAATAATATTTAAGAACTTGGAGAAAATACTTGCCTTTTTTTTAATGTTGTGTGCTGTGTTTTGCTCCATTATCTTTTTTGTCAGTACCTAAATATTACATGGTTTGGCTGCATACTCAAACTCTCCATGGTATTCAGACTCACTGGAACAGCTTTGGTATTTTAATATCAAGTAAAGGTGTGAAAAGTCTGGAATTTTAAAACTGTCTTCTTGACTATGCCATAAATGCAAATTTCATAGGTCTTACCATACAAAGAACATTTCTACATAGCATTTTACCCCAAAGAGGCTTTATATGAGTAGTGCAGTTGGAACTGCATGCCTCTGAAAGCAGTGTATGCCACTGGAGTTTGGAAGAAACTTTATTCCAAAAAGATCTAGCTCTAGAAGATCCTTTGTGACTAGGCACTGATTTTTGTCATCTCCTTCTAGTCTTACTATAGATGTATTTAACTATATGTAATTTAAGACTAACTTAATCCTCCAAATTGCCATAGATTTGTCTAATGGCATGTATATAAGTATTTCTGCAGTTAAGCCATAGACATGAGGTTAATCAAGTTGGTAAGTCTGTGAAAAAGGACTTAATTTTTTTCATTTTAAAGTAATGAGCAAGTTAAAAATCAGATTAAGCTTGAAGATAGTCTTTGGTTTTACTCAGTAAACAGTATTTGGAGAACGTAAATGAGCATTGAGTAGTTTAAGTGAAGCATATTAAAAGATTTGTAGAGCTGTATTCTAGGAACAGTAAGTATAAAGATATGGTTATTGCTGGTAGCATGAGCATAATATCCTAATTTGAATGATTGTTCCTTAAACATTGTGGAAAACAAACAATGAATAAATTTGTGATAAATTTAGAATAGTTTGCATATATACTTTAAATATTAGAGATAGATATTTTTTACCCGGGGAAAGAAATACATTGATAAATTAGAATTCTGCTGAATGTAAGTCAGGTACACACTGTGGATCAAAGAGCTATGGTTTTGAGTATGAGCATATCTACACATGGTCTGCTCACATGGAATCAACATGTGTCAGCTTGGCTGTGTGTTAAACTGAAAAAAAAAGTCCATACTATGGTAGAACTGCTATGAAAGGGAAATACAATAGCTTGATAGAACCATTTCTCTTCAATTTAAAGATCCAATAAAAATAAATTTTAAAAACAAACTAAAATATAAGAGTAATCTCAGGGGGTTTTACCTCGATTTTTTCAATTTTCCAACAGAGTACCTGAGGCATCAGGATAAACACCTTCACAATATGTTCCTTATTGACAAACTCTGAATTGCAAATGTTGCTTTATTATAATTGCAATAACCTCTCAGTACTTGTATATGCATGTGTATATGCAAGGTGAAATTTGCCCTTCCAAAGCCTATAAAGATTTATGCATGTGTGCCCAGGCATAAATCACAACTTATATTTTGTATCATAGCATGACTATCTTGTCATATCATCCTGTATTCATAACATGATTATTTAAGAAGCTCCATACAATTTGCTATCTATTCTCTCAACTGCTGGAACCCCATTTTCAAGCTCAGCAAAAATAATGACTGCAATTACATTTCTCTTATATTTGCAGTGGAACTGAACAGTTTCTCATCTGGCACTAATAATGCTTTCTTTAGCTGAGCAGGGAACAGTGAAATCCAGCATATTCTAAGTAAGCATTGTGAGCATCAGAGATGAGAGGATGTGAGCATTGAACAGGAGCATGTTTCTATGTGGGTGTGTCGATTGGGACTTGGAAACTGAAGGGGATTTACAGCTGAGCAACAGCCAATCTAGACAACATGCTGCCTGAAATGTTCATTGCCAGCTCCTGTCTTTCACACATCTAGGATATGATTCTCCTGCACTTGAGTAACCTCTACTTGAAACCTTGAAGATTAAAATGCTCATTGGCTATGCCATGTAACGTAGGTGCCGTTATTTTTTCAACATAGACTGAATTGCTTTGATGGAGATTGCTCCAGGAACATTGACCACTTTCAACACAAATGCTGTAGACCAAATGTCAGAAATTTCCTTCAGCTGCTGAAGTCTTGGGTGGGGTTTTTTTGAAAGCCAGGTAATCACAGTTCCCAACCCTGCTTTTCCTCCATTCCCAGATGGAGGAAAATGTTGCATTGACAGGTTGCATCTGTTACTTAACAAGATATTGAACATGACACAGCTCCTCCTGTAGACAAAAGACTTCTAAAAT
The DNA here is from genome assembly GCA_038380795.1 of Pyrocephalus nanus. Lineage (NCBI taxonomy): Eukaryota > Metazoa > Chordata > Aves > Passeriformes > Tyrannidae > Pyrocephalus > Pyrocephalus nanus. Next base: position 38,838,442 of record CM076265.1, on the reverse strand, counting down.
GCAACAGTAAACCAATAGCTTCTCCTGGGATCCTCCTGTGATCGGCTAACACATTTTTAAACACAGACATCCTTGTCCACACCAAGGGAAAAATCATATTCAACAACTTGTTTAATTAACATGTTTTCTAGTATATTTTCTCTGTGTAGACAAGGTCTCTGAGGGAGAATGACTCATGAATGCAGCATTTCTATTATGGAGTACTTCTTTTACTAACTTTCCATTTCTCCACATTTTCTAAGGAAAGCATTGATTTGACTCATTACCTAAAAGGTTAATTAATGTTTGTGAGGAGCTCCAGGGTACCATTAGTAAATCCCATATCACATCACTAAATAGAATCCTGGGCAACAGTTAAAATAAGTATCACTTTCTTAAGTGAAGTCTAACAGGTAGATCTTTTCCAGCACAGTCTACACTATACTTCTGTATAGTTTTCCTTGGAGCCTTGTTGACGTGTACTACAATTGAGGAGGGCACAATACGGGACTGCCTCCCTAGGAAAGGAGTGGGCCTTGGCTGCCACACATATAACAGTGAACCTAGCATTTTGTGGAGTTTTCTGAGGGAGAGGTACTCTTACAGAACAGGTAAAAGCTTTATGCATCTGTGAAGATGGAGTCAGACAGCCAGCTAATAGAAATGAGCCTGTGTAGAATTGACTGAAGGGACACTTTTTTCCAGAGATGCTTTTTTCCAGGAATTGATGCATTTTCAAATAGTGCTGTTACAATCAGAAAGAGATTCCATGCTTCATCTTGTCAAATTGAGTGTTTTGGCCAACAGAAAAGCATATTTAAGAGGAATTTGTCATTGTTTTTGTTAAGATACAAAGATCAACACAAGATTCTTTCTGTCAGACATATATTCTCAGAAGGAAATGCATAGTACACATAAATTATTTATGATCATTTCTTACATTGTAACTGTATCTATGTAAAAGCCAAAATAAATATAAACTGTTCCAGCCATACAATATACAGTGCTGATGTGTTTATTGCCACATTTTCTATGGCCAGTCTCCTGTCTGTTGTGTTTCTCCAGTGACTGTGTTATTCCAGGGAAATGAGTTACACAAGGGGAGGAGGGTGCATAATGACTTCTACGCTGTAGGGGGTTGTCTGAACTAACACATGGATCATGCTCTACATCTCTTGAATCTGTGTTCATGGTGTATTATGCAGAAAACATGTAGAGGGTGAGCTACTCAGGTTTCTTTGCAAGACAAATCAGTGTGTATCACAGGCACTTCACACTGTTCAGTTCATAGCTTTGAGGACTGATGAAATGCTGAAGATAAGAATTTGTCTCCTAAGGAAGACCGTAGCCATAATGGTTCTGTTTTTATCTGTGCTATTTTGCAAGAACTGTTTTCATTATTTTTCTCCTTTTTCAGTGAAGAGATGAAGTACAGGAACACTTGTGGAAATGAAGAGAGCTATAATCCTGTGCTGCTGAAATCTCAGACTTTCACTTGCCAGTTATATAATTACAGCATATTCTAAACAGTCAAAGTATTCTCAAGCCACATATAATTATTGATACAGGATTTGTATGTGTGATGGAATAGAGAAACAAAGAAAAAAGTAACTCAAAATACCCACAAGTCACCAAAATGTTTGCGTTGAAGAGATGTAAGAGATTGCCAGTTTGAAATTTTAAGTGTGAATCTTGTTGCAGGAAACTTAATGTAATCCATAATGGGAAACAATTTAAAGACAGGAAAGGGAAAATGCTTTACTGAGGAGGGTCAGTTTGGGGATCAGTATTTTCTGTCATTTTATTCCCTCCATGGACTCAGTTACTGAGCAGAATGTTTTACGTAGTAGAATTCTGGACTCCCTTCTTGGTTGTTGATATTCCACTTGTGTACAGTTAGAGTATGTCAATTATGATAGCTGGTTATTTCTTCAACACAGAGATTTTGATTATGTCTTGTTTTATGGTTAGTATCCAGTTTTCTAAGGGAATGTTTTCCCACCCAGAAGACAACAAATGTTGGAATGACCCAGTAATTGTTCTTTCCTATATTTCCTTTGGGCTCTTGTTCAGCTAGTTGGATCTGAGTTGTTTTAAACATAATTAGAGCACCATAAATCACTCTGGGTTAGTTTGCATGTGACATCACCAAGGAGACCCAATGGGATGATTAGAGTATTTTTTTGGACAGTGTATCTGTAGCTGTGTTAACTACTTTGTCATGAAAATGAAGTTTGTAAACAGTAGTCTTTGCAGAGTAACAAGTTAAAATGTATTGCACCCTGATAGAACTGTTTAGTAAATTAGATTTTCATAGCGATAATTGAATTTGTCACAAAGCTGATGAACATTAGCTAAGGAAAGAGCTATATATTTTATTTTATTGAGCACATCTCAAAGTACTTGTAATTTAGTAGGGCCACCACACTTTCTGGGCAGGCTATCAAGTAGGATGTTGTAATGATTTGCATGACTACTATACTAGATGGAAAAATGTAGCTCGTATTTGTAGCTGTTCCATTAGTGTCCTGCACAGTGTGCGCTCCTTTGGTGCTCTTCAGAGAGCTGTGTCATAATCCCAGCATCTTTTGAAGAATTCTGTCTGGTGAAATCAAGTAACTATACATCGTTTAAAACCTAGTGTGTAATTGTATGATGAGACAAAGGAAAGACTGAGAAAGCCAGATAACCAATAGAATCCTGAAGTTATCAAAACAGAGTTCTTGCCAAGGACCTTGGAATTCATCTGATTCACTTACTGGAAAAATTCCCAAATTAAAAATTATCCTATGAGGACCAAGAAAATGGATCCAAATTCTGGCACTGTACAGTTTTCTCCCAAAATGGTCATTAATGCTGCAAAAACAGAATAGGGTGAACAACCCTTGGCCCCGTGGTTGGCCCCCTGCTGTAGGGTCTATCTGCCAAAACAAGATGAAATAGAAGATCAAAAACGGAAAGGGAGTGGGGAGGTGGGGTAAGGTTGGAAAAGGAGAACTTGGAAAAGGAGGGTGGCTGGAAAGGGAAAAACTCTTAGACTATGCCCCTTGCCAGCACTGAAACACTCGACTGCAGCTCCGCTCGCAAAGCACCTGTTGGCAGCTGTTGGAGTAGTTTACAGGTTTTGGGACAAAATCAGGATAGAAATCTTATAGTCTGTGTTCACTTATGTGACATGTGATATGGCCTTATTTAAGTAAAAGAGAAGTAATTCTTGGACAATAAGTACAGCAATAAATATATTTGCACAGAAATAATGATGACAGTTTTTGCTTTCATTAGAAAAATGGCATTCTTTTTAATGAATCTTATTACTACTAATATTAATATCCTTTGGCTGATATCACCTATGTTGTCTTCCTTTTATCCAGAATTGAAAAACAAAACCATGTTGCATGGAGTGAAAAGAAAATACACCAAAACAATGATCATAAATATTAACCTGATACTGTCCTTCAAACTCAGTGGCACAAGCTAGGGATCAGGGGCTATCTGGCCAATTTTATGTTTTGCAGTCTTTATGTACTGGAGTCGAATGATAGGAAACAAAAAAAATTGTTTATGTTAAATTAGAGCTTTCAGCAAGTATTTTATGTCAGGAACTCAGTTTAAACATTTTAACATCTTTACAAACTTTAGTGTTAAATATATTTAATTGAGACTTCTAGCATTACAGTTTAAGCCCTCCCTTTGTTACTAACTCCAAAAGTTATTTGTATTCGTGTACAAAACTTTGTGTAGTTCTTTGCTGTTATATAAATAGCTTATTATTCCTTATGATAAGTATATAACAATTATCAATAATATGTGTATTTGCTGTGTGAAGTATATCAAGCAGAAATTAAATGGTTATTTTTAAATATAGGAATTTATTATAGGCTGAGCTAAAAACTCTGTTGCATTTATGACTATAATGAGAATCCTCCCCTGCTAATGCTTCAGTTCAATGTAAAAGGCTTATTTAGTAACTACGTGTGTTACTCAGACGGTTTGGATAAAGTTGAAATAGAAAGTAGATAAAATTTTGAAATTTAATCCTCTCTGATATAATCTTTAAAAAGAACCCACAGTTTTCCAGTTCTACCTGAAACATTAAACTTATTAGTTCTAAAATAATTGAAATTTGAAACTTTTGGCCTCCCTGAGATTTCTCTTCAATAATGAAAAGAACTCAAGTTTCTGATGCTGCGGTGTACGCTGCTCAGGTGGGGCCTGGTTCCTTCGTGAAACCCACCAAGAACTTTTCTCCATCAAATCTGTCAGAGCATAGGGCCAACATGCAAATTCCATTTGTTCAATAGTTTGTGTGTGTAACATTTCAAAATGAGAGTTTTCATTCTGTGTTAGCATAATTTTTTTACCTTGCTTAGAAAGAGAAAGAAGCTGATTAGCCTAGTATGTAAAAAATTTTCTTAGGTATTAGAGACTGTTAGTAACACCTGAGATCAGACGTGTTCTGTGCCATTAAAGTAAAGGGACAGAATCTGGAACATGAGACAATGACATGTGAAACAGGAAAGCATCTAGTGGAGCATAAGCATGTGATTAATTTCAGCAGGACTCTATGGTATACATAGCTTATATACCTAGCATATACTTAGCTGTGAATCACCAAAAGACACAGTCTTTATTACAAAAAAACTTTGTAACTATTTTTACTATGAAGATAAATAAATTAAATAAATGCACTCAAACTCTGTAATAAATATAGTCTTCACAAACTGGTTGTGTGTGCAATAGCATGAAGTTCATTATGCTGGATAAAAAGATGGAAGGTGGATGTTTAAGACTCAATAAGACAGGGGAACAGAAATTTCAAAAACATTGTTATTATTATCTCGGACATAGGTATATGTATTTTCTCGACATTTCAAAATCCTGTAAGACTTTTATAGTGGTTTCATTATCTCTGCAGATTGATAGATCTCAAAAATACACTTTTACTCTGATCCTGATAAATACATCTTTCTATTGTATGTTTGCTCTTTGGAATGATATATGAAATGGATAGTAGAAGAAGGCAAGTCTAGAAAATTTAAGCAGAAAATTCTCCCTGGGTTGCGTATGGATTTTTCATGAGGTGTCAGGTGGGTGGAAAAAATAACAAAACATTTGGGATCTTCCAGATCTCTCTTACCTTGGCATTGCCCTCTTGCAATTCACACCTTCTATTCAGGAATGTAGAAAGTTCCCAGCATGTGTATGTAAGTGCTTATGATGAGCAGTGGAGCAGGAAGAGGAAAAGCCAGGACTAGACATCAGCATCAGCACAGGGCAGGATAGGACGAAGAACTAGTGAGGTTGCAGCTCAGATACCCAGCTCAGGAATCAGGTCTCATCATCAAGTTCATCTGAGCCCCCAGCACTGTCCTGTGGTGTCCTTAGGAATTAGTCTTATATGATAAAGAAGCCAATGCCAACCTGACCTCCCTTCCTTTCCTACTCTCAGCAAGATTTATTGTAGTTATTTATGATGCCAGTCAAATGTTCGCACTGTTCTCAAGTCAGAAAAATGAGCAAAAACTATGATTAAATTGATCATGTAGCTTAAATCCTCACTTTCTCCACAATAATGAACAACTAACACTATTTACTGTCAAAAATCCATACTATTCTTACATGCTACAGAGGAGTATGTTTAATACATTAGGTGTTTTAGTACTGTATCTTCAATGATATGCTTAGGTTTTTACTTTATTTTTCAAATTTCAAAAACTACTGGAGTCAATGAAAATTAAACTAGCAACTATGTAAAAATGTTTATTGGGCCTTTTTTATTATTCTTTTATAGGTCTTGTAGAAATTTGCCTGATGCATCCCCTTGATGTAGTGAAAACAAGGTAAGATTGTGCTCGAACAGGTTTTGTTGACACTGGAAGATATTCAGATTGCAAGCTGTCAAAAAATAAAATCCTTGAACTTCTCCAAATAAGATAACTTGTGTCTTTAATGACATTTATATTTACTTACCTGTATCTACAGCATTCAACAGATGAAATTTGAGTAGCATGACACATGATTAGAGGTCATTGAAAGGTGTTAAACCTGTTTATGACATGTATTTTCACTGTTGTAACACAACCCTATAACATAAAGAGGACTATAGTTAAATTCCCTTACTATATGTACCATCTGCAGTAATGCTTTATATGTAAGAGATACTGTATGGTCTCCAAATAATTTTCAAACATTTTTTTATAAAAATAATAAGATGTTCTGTATTCTCTCTAAGCTAAATAATGTCATGACTTTATCTTTTTATAGATTTTTTTTATCCATCCTTATTTTCTTTTCTGAATATTTGTTCTTACATGATTAAATGATTAAATGACCTGGAAATTTTGGTCAAATTAGAGTTTTTTTAATTTTGAATTACTGAGATGGAAAAAGAATAGTTGCATTTCTAGTTTCCGGAATAACCTTTTATTTTCTACACTTTTTAGTTTTTATATAAATTCCTAAGTCGATGTAACCGTATGTGAAAAATAAATCAGAATGGAGAAGCATACAATAATAAGAAGAAAACTATTCATGCCATGTGTGTTATGCAGGGCCAGTAATTACCATATACTGCTCCTGCAGCTTTATTTATGTCCCAGTCATGTAGGTAGAAAAGCTTCATCAGGAGATAAATCAGCCCCAGACAAATGATGAGGACAGCTGTGGTCTCTGAAATATGCTCGAAGATGTCAATTATGGCTTGAGATTCTAGTTACAGTTAGCCACTGTGTGAGTTTTTTATTGATGTATTTTTGGCTTCTGTTTGAATCACATTCTGTGGTTTGCATTAGACCCTGAGATGCCTTTTTCTGCAGATTGCATTTTGCAGCAGGAAACCATCTCTCTGTGGTCATTGCCCAACACCAGAAGGCAGTCGTTAAGGCTCTGTCTGCATTATCTGCTGCTGAGGTGCTGTAAGTCCTCCTTGGGGCGTGGAGTTTACTCAGGCAATTCTTCTGTATGCCTACACAATACAGAGTGTGTTACAGCATCACAGAATATCCTGAAAGGGACCCATGTGTTGATTCATCGAGAGACAATGCACCTGGTAGTCTCAAAGGTGGTCCTTCCAAGTACCACTGAGACTATGCTATTAAAACAAGACTTATATGAGAAGATGGAAACTATTGGCTCAGGAACAACAGGGTACAAACAAAACAAATACAAGACCAAATTTAAAAGAAAAAAAATCTTTCTTGCTCTGCTGTCATATGGTCCTCTAAGGATATGCTTTAGTGACTTCATTTGGGCAAGTTTTGCTGTAACTCACCTATAGGTCTCAGACTTTTGGTTTTACTTCTTGCCATTTTCCTCATCGTACTGAAGTAGGAATCATATTCTTTTGTACTATAAATGCAGCTTTTGTAGTATAAATGCAACAGTGATTTACTTCTCATGCCTTTGTTGCCTTTGAGGTTGGCATCCTACACGTCCTCTTGCCTCCAGTCTTGCTTGAAAAAATTTCATGTGTATCCTTAGAATCATTCATATTTTAGTATATGCCACATATCATATGCCAGGAAAAGAATTAATTGAACATCTCTGGTGATAAACTGGCAATCAACACATGCACTTTCAGCTTTCTGATAGAAACTACAGAGTGGAGTCTCAGAACACAAGGACAGATTTCACCGTTTCTGTTACAGATTTTACTGAGTTTGTCACACTTTTAGTAGTAAAAAGATTTATCAGATCTGAGATGCATAAATATAAAACATTAAAGAGTATATGGGGATGTTTGTAAAACTGTAATAATACTTAAAAATATAATAAAAAATAATAAAAGTTAGGAAACCTTTTAATGTGAAATCTGAGTTCATAAACAGTGGAATTTTTAGAAGAAAGAGAGAAGAAAGTAAGAAAGAGGAAAGAACGAAAGGTGTGCAGAAGAAATCTGATTAGGGATCAAGATAAAACAGAAGGACTGAGTCAAATAAAATATCCATTAAACAAATTTCTTCATTTGAAGAAACTTGAGTTAATTCTTCCGCTGAGTTAGCTACAATTCTTTGCAGAAGTGGGCAGTGCCCAAGTGACAGTTTTTCTGGTTTGTTGATGCAGATTTATCCAGAGATATCACACAGATTTTGCAGTTGAAAATACATTTTGAAATCCAATGGCGAAAACAAGAAAAGAATATCCTTTGATCTCATCCATCATTTCATTCTATTTTCCTAAACATCATGCTTCTTCCTTTCATATTGCAATGGTCCAAATTTATTAAAGCAGATTAATTCTTTGATGGCCTTGAAGAAGTTCAAATGAAACATTGGTTTTAATTCTGAACTTTGGATATAGAATATTTTCTGATACTTTTTTATTTACTTTATTCCTTTCTTGCACTGCCACCAAGTACTGCAGTTTACTTAATCCAACATAGTTTTGATAATCTCTTTCCTAGTCACTTCCAGCTATTGCATTTGTGGTGCTTGGTTTAGGGTTTTCTTCCTTTTGGTTAAGTAAAAGGATATATAAAAGCAGCATTTGTTGCTTAATTTTTATGGTGTTTCGAATATTCTTCCTTTTTTCTATAAAATGTCTGTGTGATGAAGAGAGTCCCATGGCCTTTTCAAGATAGTGAAATCTCATTGATCTAAGTAACTGTTCTGAAGGAATTCAGGGAAAATGTCAGAGGCTTGCATCTAGTGGACTGGTGGCTTAGCATCTTTGCTTTGTTGATATTTTGTGTATGTTTTTAATAAAAAATTGGAAAAAATAAAGTTCCTGTCAAAGATTATTTTGAAACCCTGGAAAATGGTTTGGCTCTTTTTTGCCATTTTGCAATATATTTTCTGTGTTTAGCAATTTTCTGTTATTGTACAGCAACAATAATAGACTTGTTTATCTGCTCACATCAAGGGAGAAACAATATATAAGTACATGCTTATAAACTACAGACAATCCAAATGCTTAATGAAGTGATTTTTCCTAAGTATACATTTGAAAATAATTTTATTTTTTAATCCATTAGAACACTGAAGATCACTACTTTAAAAAATTCATGTGAGCTAGGTATATGAAGATAACTATGATCCATTGTTTTAACTTTATGAATTCCACTTATTCTTTGAAATAAAGCTCTTTTCTCAATTGTAAGATATATTGGTATAGCTTCTGATGAGACACTATTAAAAAAAGATGTGCTAAACTTTTTATGTTTTCATAGAACAGTCTTTGATAGCTGTTTTATTTGTCAGTTACCCTTGTGATTATTTTAGCCAGCTGTAGATGAAATAAAGTACTGAATCTCTTTCTTGTTCTCCTAAATACAGAGTCTGGTAAGTTTTCTGTGTGTGCCTATGTATATGAAGTGACAGCAGTAGCAAGAGGTTTTCAGTACAGATACAGTCAAGACATAAAAAGTCTACTTTTTAATTAAGATGATATTTGCTAGAAAGTGAGGGAGGAGATAAGTTTCTTAGTCTGGATAAAGAATTGGTTTTGCTTATTTTGAACTGTTTTTGGATCTTAAGAGTAACACAGGCAGTAATGTAATTTTCATCCATCAGACTTTCAAAGGATGACAAAATGGTATTCTAGATCATGATACATAGGACAAGACATTTCCGTATATATTACTTTAAAACTAAAAATAGTAGAGTGCTTTTCCACCTAGGGTTTATCCTTTGTATCCTAGTGGCATATGCTTTGGCTTAAACAAATGTACAAAATTCAGAACTTAGTAGCGTTGAAAAATTATTACTTATGCAACAGCTCACAGATTGCACAAGTGCAGTTGGTGAGGGAAAGGGAGAGAATTACAGGGAGTTGTCTAAATTCAAGGTAAAGCTGATGGTGTTTGAGGAATCAGTCAAGCAAGCCTGACTGATAAGGGGAGGATGTTACTATGGTCTGTCTGGGAGTTCCAGGTTATGTTCTGATGTAGTCCCCTAGCCTTGAAGAGCTTCAATTTTCAGGGGAAAAAACTGTTCATTTTTTTCATTTGCCCACTACTGAGTTGCTGGCATAAAAATGTCATTTTCAGGAGCTCCTTAACTGTGAACTACATGCCCTAACATAAAATTTTCCTTGCTATTACATGTTAACACCTCAAGAAATGCACGGAGCCAAGGTTGATATTGGAAAGTTAGAACTATGACTAGAAGTAAATGCTTGGATAACATTTCCTCAGGTTTATGAGTTGATTACCTTTATGTGCACTTTCTCTTTTACTTTGATTATCACCAGTATTTATACAGCTGACTTTTAGTGATTTCACCGCTCTTGAAAACAAATTTCAGAGTTGTCTGTGTAAGTATTTGTACAGACTGTGAAACATTTATTGAAGTAGAAATAGTCATTTTGGATTGTATAGTTATGAAATAGAAACCATACTTTGTAATTTTTTTAACAGTTATCTACATGACAGAGTTTATTAGAAAACACAAATGAAGAAATATAAGATTAACTGCTTTCAAATAATAGAGAAAAAAATAACAGCATATCACCAAAATCTTTCAAATGCATAACGCATCTGAAAGAAATTGTGTTTGAAATTCCTGTGAACAGGAAAAACTTTATATGGACTAGATGAATTGTTTGAATTATTTACTTCTCTCTTTCCTTTTGGCAGTAATTTGACACCGCTATGCATTTTGAGGCAAATATTTGAAAGAAAGATGATTTGTCTCATATCACACTAATACTAAATTGTACTCCAGATCTGTGTTGACTTCAGATTAGTTCATACAACTTGAGTATTTAGGTTTTTTTTTTACTTCCAAAGTATTCAAAGACTGATAAATGTTATTATATACCAAATACCATCTAAAGGACTTGGAAAAAGTCTAGTTTATTATTTTACCAGAAGAATCAGTGGGGTAACTTTTGTTCCAACAATTTAAACATATATTCAACAGGCAGTGTTTCAATGCCTCTTTAGTTAACTCAAAAAATGATAGTTCCATATGATTTTTTCTCTTTATTTAAACAAACTTTCCTGGTTTTTTTATATAGTTGTGTCTTCACAACACAGTCTCACATTGGGAGGAGTGTGCAATTTCAAAATCAATACTTAAAGAGACTCAGAAAGTGTTGTTTCAAAAGCATTTACTTCAATTTACTAGGAGAATATTTTAATAAGTATAGATTGTTTTCATGATCAACCTATCCAATGTCCCTGTTTTTTCTTAAGCTGTCTCTCACCTTTGGCAGAATCTGGGGAAGTTGCAGTCCATGTTGCTCTATTTTAACCCCTCTTTACATAGTTCAATCTTAGATCAGAATCTTCATGTGAACTGACTTTCCATCTCATATGTGATCCAGAATATTTAAAATATGAGGGGAATAATTCACCTTAGAAACTGTGGAGAAAGTTTTCATGTAGTCATGATAGGGATTTTATAATTTACTACTCTTTCTACAAAATTCTAAACCAATATCATGAATATAAAGCCCCAAGTTTAGAAGATAATTTGGGATCTAAGTCAAGATTTGGGCTCTGTGTTACAGACCTATTTCTAGTTAGCAACTGTTCTGCTGATTTGTGTGCATGTTTATCCATTCTGTTCCTTTGTTCCAGTTCTGTCATTTTGGTCTTATTAAAAAAGTTCAGCTTACTACATGTGTTTCCGATCTCATTCCATCTGTTGTTTTGCAAGAGCTACTTCCTTTATATCATTAATTTCTCTTTGATTTTTGGTCTTTTTTTGTTTGAATGAGCAGTAGTGGAGCCTGTTTGTGAAAAATATTCGTTTAAGGAAGAGTTCATTTTCCTTATACAATGTTACCATTTCCAAGTGACCATAGCTCACTTGGTTTGCATCAGGCTATGTTAAGTTCAAAATGCTTGATTAAAACTGCTCTAGTTAGATTTGTAATAGTTTTTAGAAGAAAATAGTCTTCCTGTCCTGGGAAAATTATCAGGATACCAAAATATTCTGTATTGGAATGAACAGTTAAACTCTCAGAAGACTATTAGAAAAACAATGAGTTTTGGGCAATGAAACTTCATGTAATTAATTTTGGATTTTGTCAGTTTTCACTTCCTTTTATTTTTTGGTCTTTTCAATGGCCTTTAAGTAATTTTAAACTAGAAAAACAAAAGTTTTTTTTGAAAATGTAGAGAACAACATTCATTTAAAAGAAGTGTACAAAAATATATTGAAACATAGTTTTTTGAAAAATGTTTTTTTTTCATTTTGAGGGTAAAAAAATCAAGTAAAAATAATCCCTGACCAACTCAGTTTAATGTCCTTATTTCAACCAAATGTCAAGGCTTTTCTCTGGGATTAGTTTTACTTGATTTATCAATGGCCTTTGGCACAATTGTTCACAGGGCTTGTGTGCATATTGCAGCTTATACTGTTTTTGGCATTTGAATTTCAACATTGAAATACTTTGAATATTTATGTACAGATCCAAATTTTTTATAATAAGGACTTTGGAGATTATAATAATTTCTATATGGATGTGATCCAGTGCTCTATAATTTGCCCTTTTTTTTTCCCTTCTATGTACAGTCTGTTAGGAATTAATAAGAGTACATGAGATAATAATTCCTGCTAGATATACTATTGCAATTTAAATCCTTCCCTGAATTAAAGAACAGTATTGATGTGCACTGTTAAACAGATGCTCTTATTTACAGTGCTGGTCAAAGTGATTTCTGTTCCTATGTGCACTTTTTCTTTTTTTTTTTTTTAGTTCATAGGCATACCATATGTATATTTTATAAAGAGTGTCTAGATCCTTTGGGATAAAAGGAACTTTGTAAATGAGGCTTCATCATCTCTACATGTCACACTGTGTTATTTGTTTGTCAGCATAACTGCTTGATGATATCCCTATTTCAAATCAATGTAGATTATTGGAAGATCTATAACATATATTTATTTTTTGATTTTAAAATAATCCTATCCCTTCTTTGATAAAAACTGATTTTATGCATAATCCAATCTAGGAGTGCAATAGAGGGAAGAGAAATGGCTCTATGTGCAGGAAGCGAGTGGTGAGCCTGTCATAGGAGAACTGAGGAGAGAGGCAGTACTAGAGGAGAGTAAGAGCTTTTCAGAAAAAGAAGCAAGTCTACCAAAGAGAGCAAAAGAGAAAGAATGCCAGAGCAAGAACTAGGACAGACAAGAGGGAATGTGTAATGGTTTTCTTCTCAGCCCGGTAGAGGCAGAAGGTGTTTTGGGTTTCTAGGAGGGTACTGGATCAAAGCTGACTTGGAGTGGCCTTAGTTATCTTCAAGATATAGTATATAATTTTATTTGAAATTTTTTGTTTGATGCATCTTTCCATATGTCCTTTTACATTCCTCAAGCACAGCTCTGTCTGGTAGAAGATGATTCCTTAAGCAGTTGATTTGAGGAATAAACGGTAATCATGGTAAAAGACACACTGAATATTATCCATCCTGCTATTGAAAATCCTTTTGACTCTGGACATTTTTTTTCTCTTAAAAATTTTGGGCTTGTTATTTTGCTTTTCCTCCAGTTTGGGCAATGAGCTAAAATAGTTCATTTTAGGTCCCTTTAATGTACATTTTGCGTTCATTCGTATGACATAGCACAATATTCTTTCTATGTTTGGACTTCCCATTCTTACAGAGTTGATGTAAACATTACTACATGGGCAGAACTTGTAATATTACAAATGCCTGAGAGTTCCTCTTCTATGATCTGCTTGTATATATTTACATGTTTAAAAAAATAAATGTATGCAGACATATTTGGCTGTACTGGTACAGCATCTTCCTTAGTAGAGGAAGTGAAGTTTCTTCATGTTTAAATTCTCTAGCATTGGAAAAACCTGCAGTTGATTAGTTGTGTACACGTGATGCAGTTGCAAGAGAGTGGTGTGGACCGCATTTTGTGATTTCATGGGCTGCACATTGTGCACTCGTGGTTTAAATCCAAGAAAGCTCTGCAATTTTTTTCTTCTTGTTTTTGTCTTAATTTTATGGAAATATTTCCTTTTATAATATGAAGCTACAAATAGCCCTCTGCTAGACAGAACAGGAAAATGTGATAGAAGAGCTCTAAAACTCTGATTGTGGTGAAGAATCATATCATGGGTTACAGATATGACAGAATAATTCTTTTTTAATAACACTGTCTGATGGGGAAAGGAAAAAAAGGGAGGGAACCTAGGACTAAATACCTGCTAAACCAACATTGTACTGTTGGTTTCTCTAGTTAGAAGCTACCAAAGAAATTAGAGACAGTATAGAAGCATTTGGATTCTCTTTATAGTATCTCAAGATATCTACAGATAATCAGGATATTTTTATGAGTCAGAAGCTGTAACCAAATTTTCATTATAAAAATGAACTTCAGTTTGAAACATTTTGGATATGTGGGTCAGCTAACAGATCTGGAAAAATTTGTAAAGAAAAGCCGTATTTGTAAAGAAAATACCCTGTGGTATTACAGTGTGTTATGGTTTGTATTAAATACAATAGATGTGTTTAATTGCTTTAGTTGTTTAGATTCCCATAGCCTCAGGATATACCATTTTATTGCTGTCAGAAAAAAAAGGAATTACTACAACTTATGGTAATGTACCTTTTTTGAGTTGTGTATATTGCCTCAGTGCCCCTTATACTCTTAACAGTGAGAAAGAAATACCATTAGGACTCTTGGTGCTAAATGCAATGTGGATTGTCCTGTACATCATTTCTGAATCTAATTTATTTATTTTGGATATGTGACACCTATTCACCTATTCATCTGCTATTTCATGGCAATGAGGAATGGTACCAGGATTGCTGGCACTTTATCCAGGGCTGTACTGGAGGCAGTTTAACCCACTTCAGTAGAACCAGCACTTAAAAAACCACCACAGCCGGTTCACAAATGAGATGTTACAGCCTGAATCCATCATGATCTGCCCATGCTGCACTAGCACTCAGAAATTCCTATCCTGGTGCTGAGTTCAACTGCCTCTCCCTCACCCTTTTGTTCTCCCTCTTCCTCTCTGCTGCCAATCATTTGGTCCCAAACTGCAGCTTTTGCCCAGCCGGTTTTAAAATATGCCAGGTTATAAGCCCCCTTGGAAGGCTCCTGCATAACCTACTGCTTCTCACAGCCAGAAGGTATTTTCTAATGTTCCAGTATTTCCATTACATAGTTTTATCCCTAACAACTACCTACGCACCCTTGACTATATATTGTTCTCCTTTGCCTTTGTTTATTCCCTTGAGACGTAGTAGATTCATGGTGTGCCTGCGTTTTCTTTTTTGCAAGCCTAAATTAGTGTGAGAGAATCAAAGAAGTTTTTTAAATAATCTTTTTCTCTGTATTATTCCTGTATTTAAAATATAATGATTCAAAAGAAACCATGAGGGATAGAGTGGAATGAGAGCAAGAGCGGAAATGAGAAACTGAAGGACTAGGAGGTGAGAAAGTACATGGGATTCTATTTACAAGAAAAATACATGCTGAAAATAAGTATTTAAGATGGGAATTGGGGAGTGGGACTGAACAGATGTTAGCACAGTTACTTTGTCTGGAGACAAAGAAATGGGATAGTCTAGAAATGTATGCATTTTAAAGTGATATTTTAAATAAGGATCAAGCAGCTGGGAAAGGTTACTTAGGCTATGAGTTGGAGACATCTATGGTGTACATAGGATTTTTTAAAAACAATCTAACAAAGCAGCTGGGTGAGTTATTAACAGATGTTAATGATTTGTCAGTGGTATTAAACATTAAAATCACATTCAGGGGTAGACTGTGGTCATGCCTGATTTCTCCATGGACAAAAATTTTGCATTAGACCACTGTCATGACTGATTTCTAACCATGGATGGAACATGGCTAAAATAAAACAAGCAAACAACCACTTTAGAAAGAAAGAACCACTTTAGAAAGAAAGAGAAAGAAGAAAAAGGAAGGAGGGAGGGAAGGAGGGAAGGAGGGAAGGAAGGAAGGAAGGAAGGAAGGAAGGAAGGAAGGAAGGAAGGAAGGAAGGAAGGAAGGAAGGAAGGAAGGGAGGGAGGGAGGGAGGGAGGGAGGGAGGGAGGGAGGGAGGGAGGGAGAAACCTCCTATGTTTTCTTTAGCAGTATTTGGTCATCTGGTACTATGAGTGGGAGATAGTTTAAGTATGGAAAAAATCAATGTTTAATATCTTCATTTGCAATGAACAGAAAATAATTTTTCTACCTCTTTACATTTTTTCTTACTTGTATTTGAGCTAGCTGTTCAAAGCTATCAATACAAGAGAATAAAGCTGTATGTGTTGGAAGCATAATGCAACTGTAGCAATGCCAATAATTCTCTCAGAGAAGTTGGCTATTGTTTCTGTATTTAAGTATGTCCCTAAAATAACTGCATTAGGCCAGTAAGTGCCAAGTAAATCTATAAATAAATAAAAAGAGAGATAGTATCTTTATGAACTATGCTTTTTGTATGTTTTTATGACCAGATGCATCAGTGTGTATTCTAGGTCTAGAGGGGGTTTTGAGAAACAAGAGTCTTCATGTTGAGTGGGATGCAAGCAAAATACCATCTCCAAAATAATCTTGGCACAATTGAGCTGTCTTTTGAATTTATTTCTCAAGAGAGTAAAAAGAAACAACAGAAAGCTAAGGAAATATTTGCAAGTTTTTAGCTGCTGCAATGTTGTAGTAAGCTGATGACTCCCTAGTGAGAAGGCAGTGGGTTAGATTGTGCTTTTACAACCAAGTTGAGTCAGGGGCAGAGCTCAACAACACCAGCTGAAGAGCAACACGCAGAAGGGATTGTACCTCAGAGGTGCTGTGACCTTCCCAGTTTTCCTGTATCCTAGCAGTAGATTGTTGATTCATAGCAGTACTACCTTTTTGTAACTACAAAAGTACTGTCATTCCTTGAACCCTTTTTATCCATTTCCCTAAATCTGGAGCAGGGGCAAAATGTGTTCCCTGTGCACTGGCTGCCATACAGGTGTCTGCAGTAGGGCATTGAGCTGCAAGTACCCACAGGTATAAATGTAGTTCTGGGTCTCTAACAGGGAGAGGGGAAGATATATTTTTGAGTGCTACATGTGATACTGTATCTAGCATCTGCTGAGGTGTAGCAACTTAGATCAAGATGGTTTCTCCCAGAAGGAACATTGGATAGTACTTTCTATAGCATGTTAGTGAGCTGAATCAATTCAACACAAGAATCAATGAACCATTGGAGACAGTAAAAGGGAGGAAGCAGGAGAACAAGATAAATGGGAATTTGATTGGAAAAAGTGCCTGTAGATGACAGCAGATCTTTAGATTATTCTGCTCTCTCGTGGTGGTTTTTCCTCAGTGAGACAGGTACAGACTGGAAGAATCAAATTAAATAGTTCTAAAATTGTTAAACAGTAATACAAATTAGGAAAGGGAAATAAAAAAAAAAAAAAGGGAAGAAAAGGAAAATAGAAAGGGAAAGACAAGGAAAAGAAAAGACAAAGACAAGGAAAGAGGGGAGGGGAGGGGAGGGGAGGGGAGGGGAGGGGAGGGGAGGGGAGGGGAGGGGAGGGGAGGGGAGGGGAGGGGAGGGGAGGGGAGGGGAGGGGAGGGGAGGGGAGGGGAGGACCAGCTTGGTTTCCTGAATTAATTCCTCACACAATTATGTGTCAGGCAACATAAGGATGAAGGGGGCAACCAGACAGATCATCAGTGACAGCCACCAAACTGTATACTAAAGGTATGCATGAAAGGCACCTGTGTACACACTTCATTAGAGTATGCTGTTAGATTTAATCTAGTGGTTTGACACTAAAAGAGTTAGTCCTGCTTCTGGTTCCTTACCACCCAACACCCTTCTCTAATCTTTGTATTTTGTTCCCACCATTTTCCTTGTGCAAGATCTAGCAGTTGCAAAACTGCATGGAAAATTGATTTAGCTTGGTGATAAATCAGAAAATTTTACTGGCTGCATACTGTTAGATCAGCTCTCTTGTAATGCAAAATTGCATACTAGTCAAAGATGAAGACATATTTATTTACTATGTCTCAAAGTTATATATGAACTTTTTCTTCTGTGATTGTCAGTTTTTCTATCTTGTCTGATAGAAAGGCTTTATAGTTTTACACCTTCTCTTTGAAAATGAAGTCTGCTTAGTATGGGCAAATATGTTCCTTTGAAGATGAAAGTTGAGTTCTGTCACCAGGGGAATAAAAATAATGCAAGAATGTTATGTAAGTAAAATACTTTCCTAATTTAATCATTGAAATGTGAATTTTTAAATGAATAGCAATACATCCTTTTTGTATTCATATACCTTTTTTTCTTGCCAAATTGTTAGATTATCTGAATAATTTGACATATTTAAGAAGGGAAACAGCTTACAATGCTATTGTTATACAAATAGTGCATTGTAACAGTAGATGGTATATGTCTCAGGAAATTAAGGAATATACTGAAATTTAGTTTTCAATTTCACGGGACAGGAAATTCCGACTTTGTTGTTCATTGTTGCTTGAAGGACAAGATGCTTATCTCCCTCATGTCAACAATGCTTCTCCTTACACAAGCTGCAGGCCTTGTAGTTTCTCATGAGCCTAACTGGTACAGTTCCTGAAGAATTTGTGAATTGAATCAGCTTGCTGGAAGGATTCAGTGAGCATCAGAACTATCTCAGAGAAAGCATTAGGACCACACAGTGGAAACGGAGCAGGAATAGGGGAGGAGAAATAAAAGGGGAAACCTCCCTGTTCTGTTTCAGGCTAACTCTTGCATCAGTTCAACTCATTGTGGAAGACCTTAAATCATAGGCATCAAATAATTTAAATTATGAGTATATTAATTTCTATTCTTCAAAGTACTCATTTATCAACTCTGCAATACTTAATTCAAACGTCTAAATACTTGGCCTGATTTGAATGAATAAAGATTTCTTGAAGTTCCTTGTTAATAAAATTGCACAATATTTCAAAACTTGCTTGCTTTTAATACCATGACAAATGACTGCATTTCAAAAGGCTGTTGACTTTTCTGTGAAACATGTAATTAGGGTTGAAATTTCATATTGCAGCTTCAGCAGATATAGTAATTCATGGCTACTAAAAAGACCCTTATGCCTCATGTCAGCCTTCTATGCAGCAGATTCAGCCTTTTAAATGTAGTTGGAGAGGGAGGAATATGGAAGGAAGTGAACTGAGACCTCTTTCTCCAGGCAGGTGTGTGAGTTTTTCAGTCAGTTCTGATAAACAGCATGAGAAAAGAAGAACATGAAGTTCTACCCTAGCTATAAAGTAAACCTGCATAAGCAAATAGGTGTGGTTGCCGTACATGAAACTTGTTCCCATGGTTAGATGCTCTCACATAGGAGACAGAAAAGACGTACTTAACAAGAAGCTCAAGCTCCAGAATCATGACATCTGGAAATACAAAGGGAAAATACAAATAAGTATTTGTCATCTTGCCATACACCAGCCTGATGATCCTGTCTTGACCATTGGCAAGGACTAGATACTAGGATGGATGCCGTTCTGATCTTTTGTCTTCTGATACATAATACTGTGGAGGCAAAAAGCCTCCTAACTATCTTTATAGTAGTCACTTTCTTGGGTTAAGTGACCTATAAAGGCATATATGACAGAGCTGCCCATGATAATAATGGCTGAATTCACTGACTCAGCCAGTCCCTTTCAGTCTACTCTTCTGATGAATCATCAGAAAATTAATAGAAGGATAATGATGAGCGTATCATGCATTATGGGTAACATGAAAAGCATGTCATCCATTAGAAGCAACATGATATCCCAGAGAACATCACATCTGTGGAACAAGGTACCACACAGCTTCAGCTGACTCTGCTACAGAAGCTACTTTACATGAAACCATTTCTTCATTTGCCACACCAAATTTTGAGATCAGTTAGATGCATAATGATGCCATTTCAATTTACTTTGTAGCCTTTGTAGAAATGTATACAGCAGAAGCAGTTAGAGCAGTTTAATAGGAAGGTCAAGGTCTTATTCTTGTCTTTTTGTGCTGTTCTGACAGCTCAGGGGGCATGGAAGGAGCTTTTGGCACTGAAAAATTTTCTTAAGGGATCAGAAGTCCCTAAGTGATGTGTGGTGTAGAGGTGAATTAATGACTCTGGTTCACCTGTTCTCACAAACTCTTATATGGGAATAGATAATTCTGGAAAGAAGTTAATGGTCAGAATGTCTCTTACATTCCAGCTTTTTGTGACTACCAGTACAGACCCTTGTGGCTAATAGGAATTCTGAGGCAATTAGAACAGAGTTGTGTTATGAGTGCTGGGGCTACAACAGTTCCACTATTCTTGGCTAGCCTGAGTGCAGTGGAACTACACATAGCAGCTTTGAAATGCTTGGCCCACTGTCCTTCCCCCCATTTAATCACATTGCTTAATGTAAACTTCAGTCTTCGGTGACAAATCATAAAACTGGTACAGCACAAGGCCAGTTCACAGGTGCTCTTGGAAGACAGAATTTATGCAGTTGCACCAATTTCAACTAATGTGAACAAATATCCATAAGCCTTTGGAAAAAGGCTATTTTGCTATCTGTAGACAAGTTAACTTCTAAACAGACAGCTTTCTTGAAATCCTGGTATGTGAATGCTTCCATGTTTGAAAAATAAACCAGGATTTTTATCCAGAGCATATTAAAACTCAGAATAAACAGAAATTTGGTCAGGTAAAGTTTTGATTAGTCATATTTCAGAAAGCAAAGATAAATATGTTAGTACAAAATGTCTTCTGAAGATACATCAATCAGATTTTTCAGTAAACTTTTCAGATTTCAAAATTATAAAGCTACTGCTTTGGAAGCTAGTGTGAAACTGCTGAAGGGATACAGATGAAAATGTCTTGGGTTTTTATCTACTACAACTTACAGACTTGTATTTGACATTACTTCCATTAAAGCTAAAGCTGTGAGTAAAAATATCTGAGGGACAGTTAATTTTGTTCTTTCTACTAGTGGTAGAAGTGGTAGCCTGTGGCAAAATGTCAGGACAGGTGGGTAGAAAGTAATATGCCCTTGATAACAGTTTTGTTAATTAATTATACAAAGTCCTGTAGCTCAGAATAATCAGTGAAATACATACAATGTTGGTGGATAATTTGACATGACAATATGAGATTTTTTGGAAGTTCAGTTCATATATCTGTGACTTAAGATGGATTTGAAACATTTTTAAGGTATAGTCACATTTTACCTTTCCCTAATTCACCACCACAAGACTTTGCAGCACCATTCATACTCCACTGAACATTAAAATGGGGCTGGAGTATTTTAGAGGCTCTGCTCTGACCATCTGCATGGGGTTGAGTTCATGACATGGAATATTTAAGCCAGATTTTGTTGGAAGTACAGTTTTGATAAATTTACACTTTGCTATTTGTTGGAATTTTCTTCTGAATTAAACAATGTGTTTTAAAAGTAATTTTTCCCACAGCAATCCACTTTATCAAGTTGGAAGTTTCATTTAACTTTTTTAACAGGGAAGGTGCTGTAGATGCACCTTCACAGTATGGATGATACCTATAAAAATGGTCTGTATAAATCGCTTGAAGTATATTATCTTACTCTGTTTCTCAGGTATGGTCCCTAATGTGGCATAGTTCACACTCAGAAATTTCTGTGTGAGGCACATATTCCTACGTTGGAGGGGTCAAAATCAAATATTGTTTCATTGCAAATTGTATAATGGGAACACAATCAAAGGGGAAGTTTTGAATAAGTAATTTCAGCATGGTTGTATTTCTTTTATCTGCAATATTCCTTTTACAGTATGGGCCTATACATCTAAAATTGCCAGACTATCTGTAGAAGAAATATATCATGTACTTAATAACTACATAAAATTGTCGGGGGAGGGTAATCTAACTACTATTTTTTTCTGTCCATATTTTTTATGATTTTGTCTTTTGGAGTATTTAATTTTCAGTAGTTTCCCCTGAAAATTAAAGTAGTTTCCCCTGAAAATTTTAGTACCTTTCTTGTATGCTAAACAGTTACGTACAAGTGCTTAGGAGCAGACAATTTAATTGCACTTTCTGTTGTTATAAATACTTCTGTAATGGAAAAGGATTTCATTGACATTTTAATATGCTGTCGCTTTAAGATACTACATGAAGTGTGAACAGAGCGCAGGCACTTTTAACAGGTGTCTCTAATTGTTATTTTGTTTCTTAGAAATAGGCATAATGTAAACTTTGGTGAAACATGTAGATCCAAGGTGTTTGGATCCTGCAACATGCTAACCAGGCTTTTCTTTGGCTGGTTTGAAAACAAATTGGTGTGTGTAATTGATTTTTTTTTTTTTCTTTTTGTAAGTAAAGCTTTTATGTTTGCTTTGAGTTCAAACTCCATCTTTTTCTTGTTATCTTTTTTTTTTTTTTTTGGTCCCTTAGGAGGGATTGCAACATGGGCTTTTAGGAAAAGAGGAAAAAAAAGAGTTCAGTGTATTCATTTATTTTAGCAAATAAGACATTTCTATTGCTTTCAGATTTTGCCGGCCTGTAACTGCAGAATTAATTGTGAAAAAGTGTGAAAGCCAGATCAATTACATTTTTAAAAAGTGTATTTTCATTAGATTTTCCAAGTGCCTGTTATGTTCAAAGGGAGTTCAAGACCTGTCTTGTTCACAGAATATTTGAAAAACCCCTTAAAAGAAACAGATCCATCCAGGAAAATGTCTGTATTTTTGGATGAAATGTCCTTACTTTAAAAAATGGCAAAAGAAGAGCAGCAACATGTGTACAGTCTTTTCAAATTTTCAGAGATTACTACCAGTCCAGAAGTTGATACAAAAATGTCTTTAAACAGACAAATAAAGAAACAAAACCAGCAAACAAACCTGATAACAGAAGTTAATACTAAATTTTGAAACAAACAAACAAACAAACAGTGCTTTGTTGCATAGGAAATTAATTATGAACATGCATCTTCTATAGAGCTCTTAGTTACCAAGTTTTTATTGTAAACATATATTCTTTTCCAATTTGGCAGAAAGATAAGCTACATAAGTTCCTTAAAGTTATATACATCTGATTTATTGAATATTTCAAGATCAAATGTTTCACTTTTATTGCAGATACATTTATATTAATTGCAGAAGATTATAGAAGTCTATTTATTAGTTAAGATGTAGTTAAATAAAGGAATTCTGATCAATTTGCTAAGAATTGCCTCCAGCTGTGCTGGTTTCCGTTATGTAGTTAAACAGAAGCTCACCATATTTTGATCTATTTGTCCTCATTTTCATGGTCACTGAAGTAAAGTGCGATGGACTCAGCAGCAGTCACATGCTCCCTGAGTATTCAGGTGCTAATCCAGAGACTCAATTAAAAACTTCAAAGCCAGTGGGGAAATATTTATCTGAAATTAGCATAAATTAATATTTGCAATAATTATATATTTAAATATCTGAGAAGAAACCATGTGATAAATTCTTAATTTCAAGATAAGATTGACAGAGCCAGCTGTGATCTGGAATAGACAATAACCTCATCATCATAGCACATAACTAAGAAGTGAGAGAATCAGTTCAAATTCCTCCTTCCTGAATCAGAAGTCATGACCTTTTCAAAACTTACACCAGTGCCTTGACCTCTGAGTCTCCATGGCATGATCTATATTCAAACCTCAGAAACTGCTCTAAGCAAAACCAAAAATATGAGATCCGAATGAGACATTCCTCCAGCATGTTCGCTTGTGTACATGGTTCAACTAAAGTCTGCATTGTAAAAAAGCAAGAACTGAATGAGTCTCTGCCAGATCCTATTGAGAGTACTGTAGCCACTAATACTCTGCCTCTCATTTCTCCAACAGCTACAACTCCCCTTATCCACATAATGAGATGGAAGCACATTTTTGCTACTCACAGGAATAAAAAAATAAAAAAAATATTTTTCAGATGGATCTGTTCTTGAAATGATTGCCATATTTACATCTGTGCTGCCGATGCAGATACAGAATATTTTTAATTTTTAGCACTTTCCATGATGTATTCCTGCACCTCCACTTCGTGTGTCATGTGTATAATATGTCTAAGTGCCAGAAATTGAGCTGACACTTCAATTACACTTCAAGAGTGTAATTCCAAACTAGTATTCTAAAATAAGTTTTTTTGCTGGATCTCATTGTAAGTGTAGATATTCCAGAAGACTGTAGATCTTCTATGAGGAGATTAGGGGTTTTTGCTTAAGAAAGCTTTCCTGCCTGGAAAGAGGAATCTTTCTAGGAGACGATTTTAGATGTTTTCTGCTCCTGCATTCCAGAGGAACTCTCCCTGGTGTGAGAAAAGATAAGTTTTTACTGACATGTCTGAAGGCTGTGGTGGCCAGGGATGATAAAAGCCCTGAGAAGAACAGGAGATGTGTCTTTTCCTAGGCCCAATGCAGTTTGTGCCAGTACGTTAAGTGTTCTCTACTTTCAAATATAAATTCTCCAAAATTCCAAAATACTCCTTGGTATTTTGGGGGCGCTTGCATGCATTTGACCCTTACATCATTTTAGTTGAACTGTAGGGAAAAGAAATCTGAATCAGTTTTACTTTTTCAAAAGATACTATTGCCCCTTGGGGTGCTGAACCTGGCCTGGTGACTGCAGACACTGACTATATTTTTTGTTTGTTTCAGCATCACCTCTACTCCCTTCCAGCAGTACAGTCCTGTTCTTCACACCATTTCATATCCTCTTCATTTCTTGACAAGTGTCAAAAGAAGAATGTCCCTCCATATTCCTCTGTTCAAATCTTCACTGTGCCATCCAAGGATCAAGGCCTTTTGCATGAATCTATGAAGTACTCAGTCACTGCACCTCAGTCACTTTCACCTCTTGTGGTAGATTCTCAAGACAAAGCCTTACATATTTTCATAGTGTTGAGGTCAGTGGGTCCATGTGGCTTTAAACTGGGATACCTCATGATCATCAATGATGATCAGTGTTTATCATAAGAAGAGCATTTTTCCTTTTCTTAGATCATGGTGGAAAGTAAAAAATCCATCTGCCTTACCAGACAAGGTGTTAGACTTGCATATAGTGTGCTGTATTGCTATCTTCTTAGCATTCATGTGTAGATCTGGGTATTTTGCATTTTACTTCCCACTGTAAAGCATATGCTTTAGAAAATATTGTACTCAGTGCAAATGTCCAATACACTTTAGATAAGGAATATAAAATCAAAGTACTGACAAGTCAAAATTGTTTTATCAACTGAGATTTTTGAAATATGTTAAACATAACATTTTGGGAAAATCTAGGTAGTTAATTTTATTCCTTTCTGCAAGTGCAGCTGTATGTGCTATTGGCAGCTTTTTACAGTAGCTTTTAGACAGGTTAATGTTTTAATAAACATCCAGTGGTTATAAATTCCAACTGCTCAATATATTTCTGTGGTATATTTTAAACAAAGGTCTGCTACTTCTGGTCTTTGTCCCTGACGCTGTTGCTAGACATACCTTTAGTATGCTTTCAGTTGTTGTTACTAAGATTTTATTCTGTGATAAATAAATAGATAAATGTACTACAACAGGATCATTCTTTTATTCATTCCCCTTTTTTTTTTTTTTTTGTGAAATATTGAGAGTTCACTTTATGGAGGAAATATTGAAAGAGTTTAAACTTTCAAGGATTAAAACCACTTATAGAGCTTAGATCAGCTGTGCTGAAAAGGCATGTGCATGGCAGTTTGGGGTAAATGCCCTTTCTGGAATGAATTTTTATTTTTGTGATTAAGATAAAAATGCTTGTTTTGGGAATCACTCTTTCTTTTACAGCTAGCTAAAACCAGAAGAGTAAAAATCTTAAAATCAAACCAAATTAGGAGCAATACTCCCACAAGGTTCCTGGGGTAATTTTAGGAGCTTGTCTTTCAGAAGTCCGTCCCAAGTATTTTATCAGAATCATATAGTGGGTGGTGCCGCCAGAAATATTGCCAAAGAAGAAATTGTTACACCCGTTATTAGAAGGATGTTACTGAAATCTTTTAAAACAGCAGCTGTAATGATTCAAGCTTGTGGGAGACAAGGTCTGAAAACATGCTTGTAATAGCCAATTGTGCTGGTTTTTGCTGGGGTAGAGGTAATTTCCTTCAGAGGGGCTAGTATGGAGCTGTGTTTTTGATTCGTGCTAAACACAGTGTTGGTAATACAGAGATATTTTTGCTGCACAGTGCTTACACAGGGTCAAGGCCTTTTTTGCTTTTCATACTGCCACACTGGCAAGGAAGTTGGGGTTCCATGGGAGGCTGGGAAGAGATACAGCCAGGACAGGTAATCCAAAATGAGCAAAGATATATTCTATACCATATGACATCATGCTCAGTATATAAAGTGGGGAGTAGAAGAAGGAAAGTGGAGGACGTTTGGAGTGGTGATATTTGTCTTTCCAAGTAACCGTTACATATGATGGGACCCTGCTCTCCTAGCGGGGACTGAACACCTGTCTGCCCATGAGAAGTGACTTAATTCCTTGATTTGCTTTGCTTTTCAGCACAGCTTTTGCTTTCCCTATTATTTTCTCAACCCACAAATTTTGAAGCTTTTATCCTTCTGATTCTCTCCCCGATCTCACCG
This sequence comes from Pyrocephalus nanus, assembly GCA_038380795.1. Lineage (NCBI taxonomy): Eukaryota > Metazoa > Chordata > Aves > Passeriformes > Tyrannidae > Pyrocephalus > Pyrocephalus nanus. Next base: position 38,812,002 of record CM076265.1, on the reverse strand, counting down.
AGAGAGTGAGCAAGTGGCTGTGTGGGTTTTGGCCGCTGTCTGGAGTTAACCCACAACACCAGCCTAATACACTCCTCTGCTCAAAGATACTTGCACTGACTCTGAATTTCACAGATAAAATAGTAATTAAGATTGGAAACATTAAGACATAATATAGGTAAACTCTATTGTCCAGTAATGTAAACACATCCTTTGCAACTCTTTTTAGTTTTTATATTAAATCTGAGGACTTTCTAAGATCAAAATTACTTTAAGATATTATTGATTTGGAAATAATCGGAAAATCTAGCATCTTAAATTCTGACTGCTGTTTCCCAGTCTTTTTGTTTTACCATCCTCTGGTATGATGTGCCAGCAAATAAAGTCTTACCATTTGTGTAAAATCTGGTAACAGATTTGTCTTTCTCTTTTCAGCTCATGAATCCTATTGTCTTCAACTAAAATAAAAATTTAAAAAAAAAAAAAAGAAAAGAAAAACCAAGAAAATAAATGAAGAGCAACTAAAATAAAAAGATACAATTTTTTTTTAAAATTTTGGTTTACATATAGAACTAAATTTTCTGACATTCAAGCCAAAGATTATTGCAAAATTGCAGTCTCTCTGGATCAAGCACAAAGTAAATTATTATTGTACACAAATAGTAGGTTGCACTTTCTCATTAAGTTACTTTGAAATATTTTTTCCTTACATTTAAACAAGTATCCAATCATTGCATATGTAAGCTGCAGTACAGTATTACAATACCTGAGCATTTTAATCTGAATTTTAAATATAATGTTATTGATACAATTTGAAGTCCTTTAAAATAATGACAGGGAAGGGACAAGTGGAATGGCATTGCAGAAATATACAAGCAATAGGTGAATTCATTTCAGTGTTTCACTGTATGGCAAAAACTTGTACCACGTATTACTGTGAAATGTTTTGGATGGGGACTTCAACAGGTTTTGTGAGTCATAGGTAAGACTCTTCTTTCTCCTCCTCTCTATTTCCTCTTCTCACTTCCTCTCCCTCTTTTCACAAAAGGCCAAAATTTAACCCAGGGTGGTTTCAGTCCATTGTGGAGGCCACAGCACAATGTGGTGCTGAGTGAGCAGAACCACCCTGTTGTTTTCCTGGGCACAGATCTCCTTCTACAGCACAACCCCTTCTTCCCTACTATCCCAGAACTCCTTTCTCTTGTTTTCCTGCTTAGATTCACCCTTTATATTAGCACAATCTCACTGCAGTTTCCTTTTGCAGGAGCTGTAGACCTTCATGAAATGGTACAAGGCTTCTCTACCCTGGTATTTTTCAGGAGGGAGGAGAGCCACTAGGAGTGTGGAGCAGGAAGACTATGCATGTGAAGTCAGCTCAGCTCTGACTTCTGACAATGAGAAAAGAGAGTGTGAGATGGTCAAAAGCAAAACACAAAGAGGACAAGCCATCTTCAGAGCGGACCGACAAAACTGACAAAATATTTTCTCCTGGTGGCTGCTGAGTGCTTCTGACATTGTTTTTTAATCAAATTAGCAGACTTATTTTCAGATTTTTATGAACTAAATTTCAGTAATTTCATGTTTCATAGGTGTTTTTCTCAGATTAAGAAAAGTAAAAGACATATTGGCATCTAATTCTGTTGCATTTTTTTCGTCAAGGATTTTGTTATTTATTCTCTCTTTTCCACAATCTTAGATTTTCTCCACAATCTTAGTTTTTTTCCATGATCTTTTCCACAATCATAGGTTGTGGAGAAGTCCACTGACTATATGACAAACATTAGCTCTTATTGTAACTGCCTCTTCAGGTACACGGTTGTGGGTGCTCAAACCAATGAGGTGCTGAGTCTGCCACCTCTGAACTTCTGTCTATCCCTTGCCCCTATCCTAGACCTTCTTCTTTCCTTGTCATCCTGCAAAGTCTGGATTTATATCACAAATCCAAAGATCAGAGTCTACCCCAGGCATTGCAGTCTTGTGGGCAAAGCAAGCAGACCGAAGGGGACTACCTATTCAAAAATCACCATTGCTGCTCCTCTGGTGACCTCCACAGAATACTGGGACACCTGCAGCTATGTTGTGCCCTCTGGATATGGTTCTGGATCTGAGGACACTTGATAATAGTTTGCTGTCAAGTTTACGTGACCTACTCTCTTTTTTGAAAAGTTCATTGTATTTTCATGTAAAATATCTCTGATACTCTTGAAAATGCAAAGAGCCAACTAAGAAAACAGACCATTGACAAATGTGTACCTCTTCTTTAAGGACACTTGCTAGAGCCTTGACAGTGTATCAAAAGGTAGACAGCTCCATCTATAGTCAAGGGAAAGAGAGGAACAATTACGCAGGACAAGTAATTCCATCAGTCCTTGATACCCATCTTTGGATGGGGTGAATTGGACTTTGGAGATGTGTGTCTCTGCACTGATTCTGCAGGGGGCCTAGCTCCTGACTTAAAATCAACACCTGAATAAAAGATGTCCAAAGGTAAATAAGATGAATAATACTTAAGTACTTAAAATATGTGCAAGGGTTCTGCTTTAGTGCATGTCTAATTCCAATAGGCTATATATGACTACTACAGTTTAGGGCAGATTCTGACTCAGCCTAAAGGCAGAGCCCATCAGTGCCACTGTGGTGTCTGTCTTAGCTAGACTTGCTAGGCATGACTTAATCCCTACATTCACAATGGCAGAGATGCCCTCTGCCTGAATGTTTGTGGTGTTTATCTGGATAGGCGTTTGTATGTCATGCAACCCTCTTGTATCCTTGATAAGGTCGTGTCTGCGTCTATACTATAAACTACTTAGTTGCTACTTTCTATAAACTTACCCTTAACCAGTGGTTAGAAATTGTGCCAATGACAAAGCAGTAAAAAGTTCACTGGCTGTTTTGATATGGTGAGCACCATGGATTTGTGCTCATTTGGATTTGTGATCTGTGACAAAGCTGCTTTTTCACTCTCATATTGCCAATGGGAAAAGAGCTGACTAAGTACCTTTCTAGTAGATGTAATGACAAGGCTTTGTGAGCTGGATGATTCAGGAACATACTCATCCCTCCCTTGAGCAGGTAACTGAGATCATGGAATTCTGGAAATACCCTTTTTGTTGTTGTTGATTGCCACCCTTTGTAAACTGAAGAGAACCCAGGAATTAAATTTCTTCCTTACCACTTAGATTGAGCATCTGTGGTTTTTTTCATCCAAGGGATGCATAACATATGATTTACAGAACTGTTGACTGCTGTAGTTGCAATTAAAACAGTACTGCTTGAACACTGAGTGCAAACAGGCTGATAGTTTAATCAATCCATTTTAAAACATATTAACTAAACTAGCAGTTTGCTGTTCTTGTCAAACTCTAAACAACTGTAAATCTTGTTTTCAAAAATCAACCAGAAAAAATGTAACACATTAAAAATAAATTAGAAATGGCACACCTCCCATAAGCTGTATAAGAAACAGATCCCAGCCCTATAGTAATAGTTACAATTTCTGGCATATCACTGGAGAAGAACTCATGGGTTTTCCAAATGACCTGTGTCATAAATCATTGCATTCCCATTTACGCTGAGCACATGTATCTAATTTTTCAAGAGTGGCTTCTGAAATCCTGATGAATGGCTGTGGAATTGATTACTGGAATGTATGAAAAGTGGTGTCACAAATGCCTAATTGAGGAAAGGAAAAACAAGCTAAAAATACTGTCCAGTGATATCTGAACACAAAGTTATAATACATTAAGTAACAAATGAACAACAGGAGATAAGCCTAAAATGTGACAGATGTGAGATCTGTCACAGTTTCCTTTCAGACAGATAAATTAAATTAATATGAGTTTTCAGTAGAGTTAAAACAATGTAAATGCACAAGCCAAGCATAAATCACACATGTATTTTTTGGACTATGCAAGCATCAATGTCTTGCTTGTCCAGTTTAATGTGTTCTCTGTGTGTTAGTATGTATATTTTTTTGTATGGAATGCTTCATGTTAGAAGATGTTTCAGACATCCTAAACCAAGAAATGTATTCAAACTTATTAATGAAACTCCAGAGATACATTGAGGTATTTCTATTTATATCCTATCCACTTCATTTATCTATGTGATCTTTTGAGAGCACTTTTAGCTCCCCTCCATCACGCTCAAAATTGAATAAAAGCTGTGCATTCACTAAGCACAAATTAACACTCCCTGGGTCTCCATGCCTCTCTGTAGACACTAAAGACATCCTATCCAACACAGTCTCATCTTTCAAGTGACATGTAAAAATATAGTTGGCAAATCTAATTTTTATTTCCTTTGTGTAAAAGACTGCAAATTATGTTACATGCTGAAAGATAATGCAGAAATTTTTATGTTTCGCCCATTTCTGAAGATTTATCTCTGTCAGCAGCTGGAGCACGTGGACTGAAGTTGAATGTGTTACATGATTGTAGCATGTAGATTCTGATTTGGTGTTGAAAGAAACTCCTTGGCAGATGAGTAATGAAATGAAACAGCAAACATGCCATCACCTAATAAAAACATCAGTTCATACGAACCATTAACTACCTTTTCCCAAGACATCTCTTTTTAATTGACATATTTGAATTTATCATGAGGAAACAAATTCATGTTATTCTAATAATATATGCTGAGCACTGCTTATAGAATTTTTTTTCAGGAAAATATTACCCTTTGTGCAGTCTCTATTTGCAAGGTTTAAATTGAGTAGCATTCATTAAACTTTATTGCTGAGGTTCATGAAACTTTCTTGGGATTAGAAAAGTTTAACCTTCTCTCCCTACTTAGAAGGGTGTTGCAGCTTTTCATTAACCTGGAAACCTCCTATTTACATGGTTCACAGCCTGGTCTCAGCTCACTTGGAGGTAACAAAGGGTGTCGGGACAAGAGTGCAGCAGGGGGCTCATCCTTTAGGCCTGCCATCTGAATTTGATCAGGTCAACTGTTTTAACTCCCGCCTCATTAGGCAAAATAAAATGGAGATTATGGTGTGTGGAAGGATCACATTACAGACAGCAAGCTCTGCCTCCCAATACTCTCTGTTGATTTTGCTTTTTGACGAGCCCTTGCTCTCTGTGTTTTCCATTCTGTATTACAGCAGGCTTTAAATTTTTTTGAAGACAAGATCATTTGTATCCCCTGGCACTTCAGAGCTTAGCCAAAGAGGAGTGAAGTAATAAGTGAAGACACATTAGTCTCAGAGGCAGTTTACCTACTGGAGAGACGTCACTGTGCAGCATGGGCTTAATGCTGATAGACACATTAATTCAGCTTGTCAAGCAATGCCTAGCTCTTCTCTTTTCAACGTTTAAGTTAGCTGTGAATTTGAAAAAATCTGACACAAAAATGTTCACAAGGTAAATTATTAGCACTTGGCATAAAGGATTGAATATTTCATTTTCATTACTTAAAATTAACATGTTAATTCTATTCAGTTTCTCTTCAGTCACTGGTTTTAGTGTTTATATAAAATTGTAAAATTGTTTAGAGTTAAGTGTGCCTGTTGCATTGTAGTGCCTATTAGACTGGAGATGAGTATCAATCATCAAAGATTCATCTCCTAATGAGAGTCTTTGTCACTTGGTTGGCAACTAAAAAGCATCTTCCTGCGGATCTCGTCTGTATGTGCCACATATTAATAGAAAGTCCTCAGTCTTTAAAAGGCAAATATTAGTTCAGGATATCAGTTTGGCCAGCTGACAACTAGTGGCAGATATCTTACTAGTAAGATAGTTGCAGTTCTTATCCATGACATCCAATTCTGCTTTTCTTTAGGAAAAACAATGCGATAAAAGCAGGTGATAGTAATTAGGTATATGCCTTCTTTCTTTTACTCCACTTGTTGGTAGGATTTTCTTTAACTTCTTCCTCCATAGGCATAGTCAATGAAAATTAAATAGAAATATTAACATTAGAAATAAATTTACATCATTTTTGTAATTATTGCTTTATAAATCAAGACCTAGCCAGAAGTACAGACAATAAAATGCTGTCAAAAAACGAAACTCCCCTCAGGGAAGGGGGGAAAGAGGCAACAAGTAATATGCGACAGATGTGAACATAAATTGTTTAATGCAAAATAGAATGTGCACTGTGCTATGGTTAGAAGTGTAGCATGAAATTGGTTTAAGCTGATCTAAGATTTTTTATTCAAGTAATGACCAACTGAGAAATGTACACTATTGTTACATTCTAACTGAACTTAATATGTCTGAATTTATAGCCAGTAGCTTTCAGAACACTGTAAGTTGCACAATCCATAATAATGTGTCTCTTCAGCAACAAGGGCCACATGACTACATTTAAATTCTTGTGCATATTAAACACCAACTTCAACATTCTTATTACTGATGCAGCCTGATTCATTTGCAGACTAACATGTATCCTGTTGACTTAAGGAGAAAGGAATCTTAAAAAATCAACTTCTTGTTGAACATTTTTATATATCTACCTTAAGAATTGTGTCTTTTGGGAATGTCTCAAGTTGAAAGATTTCTCTAAGAAGTTTCACAGAATGAACCTGCTGCTTCCAAACTACCCAGAGGCAGAGAACATGATTTTCATTAAGTAATTACTCTCTGAAAATGATGAAAAGGTTTTTTTAAAGAATATATCATGAAGCATTTGCATAAATCATTGCAGATCCTTGTAGCCCAGATAATTTTATTTACGTTTGTTGATGTCTACCTTACAGGAGTGGCTGCCCTTTTCCACCATATCCATTCCCTCTGTGTCTCTTCTTTATCCTTTTTAACAACCTGTCCCAGGTTCTTCCTCTCCATTTCCACTTCATTTGCCAGCAGCTCTTTACTTGCTGTGTTTCCTCTTGACCCCTTTAGATGAAGGCTTCACTTTCTGCTCTAAGCTTAATACTTGCTGAGACAGGGAGACACATACCATGGTCATGATAGGCCTCTCAGATATTATGCCAAATATGGTATTTATGAGATCCTATGGTAGAAAACAGAACAAATTGCATCAGGAAAATAAAATTATTTAAAGCAAAGCTGTGATTTTGGTGTGAATTGAGTGCATCCACCCAAGAGCAGCTTTGAATTCATCATGAAAAATAAATCCATCTGGGTTAATACCAGAAATGGGTCATAGAGGGTGGGGGTTTGTGTTTGATTTTTCTCTACTACATAAGCCTCATAGATATTTGCAACAGTAAAACAGAAAGTCTGCAACAGGCAGTGATCTTCTTAAGCTGGCTTTATCATCAGAGCAACCATTCATCAAATTACTTTCTAAGTGGAAAGTGTAAGATGTTAGCGATTCTTGACTATCTTCGCAGTACTAAACCCACCTGAATCCTAGTAGTCTGGCCTGCAGCACCTCCAGCCCTGGAAAAGTATGGAGAGCTCTGACCATGGGACTCATTACAGTTTCCAGGCATTTCTTTAGCATAAGGACATGCTTAGCTGTAATTCTAAGAGGGTTTTGTCCCTCTTTAAAAATAATTTTAGCCAAACTTCTGATCTTACTGTTGAATGCAGAGCTGGCTCAGCTGTATGGGTAAGTGAAGAGAGCAGTTGACTAGCCTGATATGATGCCAAGGAGTCAGAATGGCAAATTCTAAACCATGAAATGTTCATTACGCTACATTATCAGCCTCCTAATACAATTGTATTTTTTCCTCTCCAGTTAGAAAGTTAAGAGGGAAGTGCAGCAAATACCTACATTATACTGTAGGCAGTCAGAAAATGATACTGATACATTGCAAGAGCACAGTGGTGAAATTCCTCTGTGTTTTGGTCATACAAGAACAATACCAGCCAGGCAGTAGGTCCGAGTCATCTGGCCTAGCTCAGCATGACTCATGGTGGCATTCTGTAACTACAGTGAGGGAGAGCACTCACTTGCAGAAATAGCAGCAAAGAGACAAAACTGGACACTTTTCCAACATCATAAGCTCACACCTTTGGGGTCCGGGAACAATTTGTCAGGTCATGTTCCCTTGGAGTGCTTAAGGGAGCATTAGCAAGGATTTGTGCCCAGGCTATTTGACAAGAGGAATAAAAATAAAAATTTTCAATGCCTTTTGCAATCCAGCACAAATAAATCTCTGAGTATTTTAGTATGGGTGATTAGCATGTGGTGATTAGAAATTATGTGGTGCCGTAGCCTGCAGATGGTTTGTCTCAAAAAGGCTTTGGCTTCAAAGGAGGTGGGAAAGTAATAGGGTACAAAAAAATACTTTCTGTGGTTGTGCTTGATTGCTCTGAAAGACGCAGAGGGGCAACTATGTTACTAGAACCATTTTTAGGATTCTCTTTCCCTACAGGACACATTAGCAGTAATGTTACCATCTCTAAAGTTCAAGGAATGCTGTTCTAAGCTGATTTGCATCAAAAAGGAAGATTCAGAGCTTGGCCTTTTTTCTTACCTTTCTGTTTGTATGGTAGAGTATAAATAAGGAATCCAGTTCATGTTGTCAGATTTCTACTTTAATCTTGAAATATTATGCAATTTCACTACCAGTGCCTGCCAGCACAGCACAGCATGGATTGTCTAGAAACTGAAATGATTTTTGCTAGTAAAAGTTTGAAGCTTTTCAAGGAAAGAAAGAATGAAAGGAGCAAACAGAGAAAACATCTATATTTTCATCATAGATATTCTAACTGGCTCTAGGCATAAAAACATTATTGGAACTTCTTGTCTAACATGCACACAGTAAATTATGGTTTTGAGCTCTTTAGTAAATCCACTGTTTACAGTGAAACCAAGACATTAACGTCTTTGCTTGGCTTGTCTTAGGCTATTTGAGGTAGATTATTTAAAAAAAAAAATTATTATGATTCTGTGTTACATTTAATTCTGTTGCCCACATCTCTCTAGAAACTATTTTAGACAGTATCAGCTGATACTCTTAAAAGAGATTTTTTATTAAAATGTTTCTCTGGGTCTTGGTGAGATCTGACATGAAATGTCTTACATTCTCACTTTCTCACTTCAGGAGGTCTGGATCTTTCAACCAAATTTAATAGTTATTTATGCCTTGAGAAGATCTTATCTAGTGTACTATTGGTTCAGGGTCATTCACAGCCTTGCATTATACTGAAACATGGACAAAGAGTGTAATTTGTTAATGTCATGAAGGATGAAGTTGGTTAGAAAGGGAAGTGTACACGATTTATAATAACACAAGTGTTTCCTTGCTAATCCCTTGTCAGGTTCATTATCTGTAGCGCCCCAGGCAATAGTTGGCCTATCACGAGAGTGAAATTTAACCCACAGCATGAAATTAATCCTCAAAGACTTTTGTCTACCCTTTCTAGAAATAATAAATTCAAAGTGATTTTGTAAATCTCCTCTCTAACTTTATGCAGAGGTGTTAAATTGGTATCTAAACTCTATGGCATATGTCAATCTATTGATTTATGTTTGTTTAACTAACATGCAAGTGTATTTCAAACATAATAAGGAATTTGAAGAATTAGTGGTGTGTCCATTGTTTTTTCCTTTTTTTCTTTCATAATACAGAAAATTCTATTCCTTGTAATTACAGGGAAGACAAGGGTATGTATTTGCATGCATGCATAAAATCATTCAAATCATCATATCTGCATTTCCTAGAGTTTCTGGGTTTATATATGAAATAACTTAGTGGGGGTTTTCACACCCTGACTTCTGTTTTAAAGCTTCTTAACAGTCTAATGAGGACTTGTTTCAAGTAAACAAATGGATTTTTAGTAGAGTTTTGCAAAGTACATCTTGAATCAGCTGTGTAAATACCATGTAAATCAGTTGGGTTTTTTCAGAAAGAGATTTCTTCTTATGTATGCAAAGTTCTCTTTGAGAAGAAAAGAGGTGGAAGGATTTATTACTGATGATTCAGTCTCTCTTCAGCATTTTTAGAATGTGATTCCTCACTCATAGCTACTCATCTACTCTGAGCTCTTCAGCTCCTATAGGCTGAGTTTTGGTGTTCATCTTGAGAATTTTTCCTCTTCTGAAGGCAGTAAGCACTATTTAATAAATGTTTCCAATTGACCATATCATCTATGTTAAAGAGTTTCTTCAATATATCAATTGAAACTTCACACAGTCATAGCCCTTGGGACAGAAACCTAATGACAAGAAATTAAGCAGGTCAAGTGTTTCTTAGTACACAGGCCTGATCCTGGGCAGGAATTTTGCAGGCTACTTAGAGGGCATTCTAAAAGCAGATCTGGAGGTACATTACTCTTCTGATCATACCTCTTATTCTTCAGACATAAATTTTATCACTGGTGTAGACATGGAACCATTCTCCCTGCACATATTCCTTAAAAGAAAATTAGTTCCTTGAGTCATACCATATTTCCTCTATGTATTTTAAGAAAGCTATTTCTGTGCACACATATACTCTAGCAGTGAGAAGGAAAACAGCAATTGCTGATGTTAAACAAAACAGTGATCAGAGGAGCATCTTTGATCCTAAAAAAGACTTTAAGACATGTTAGAAATGCCATTTGATATTAGGGATAAGATGTAGTATAAGTCTAGGAAACCTCTGAAAACTATATAGTATTTTGTAATATTTGTTGCCTAGGGTAGAAAGTCCTACAGAAGTACCTCATATAAAGTTCAAAGATCTTTTTCTTATGTATTTTGAAGCTGCTTATATTGTTAATGGGAGCTGATGGATTTAAGAATTATAATTTGATACCATTGAGTACAGTTAATGAATACTATATAGTAATTCAGATAGATAGCATTTATATCACCTTAATACTATCTATTGAATGCAGTAGTAGAGGGAGAAATGTACAGAATTGCAGTGCTTGTTTATAGGTTTTAGAGATGACAAGAAAGGAGCAGATGCAATCATACATTGCATTGACCAATGTGTGCCTCAAGGTGTTTAATCTGCTCAATATATTGTGTTTCTTCAGCACCACATTCTTTTCTGTCCCACCTATTTTCACAGTTTTGCTCTCTTCCTATACATCCATCAGTATTCCCCTGTGATTGACTTTCCCTATTTGCTCTTCTCCCAAGAACACAGGCTCATAGTCAAAACTTCTTGCAACAAAAGCAATAGTGTTTGTCAATTTTGAGACTGCGATTTCTGCTGCCAGTTCCAGTGACAAGTTGGCATCTTGTGACCTCTAATAAATGACCTCTAATAAACTGGCAGGCGATACATCTCTTAGCTGTTAGGCAGGATGGCTGGCTGCATTTTCAAGAGAGTCTTGAAACAGAAAAGGGCTAAAATGTCTCCCCTGCATGTAATAAAACTGGCGATTCCTTTCTGCAGACCTTTAAGGTCAGCTTTACTCTTGGAAGAGGTTCAGAATACAAGTTGGACAAACTGTAGGTTTTTAACAAGGATAATACCAATTACCCTTGCAGTACTCTGCAACATTTAGGTACAATAGGTCCTTCTCAGGCTTGAGATTGGGCAGCTTTCAGGCTCTGTAGCAGAGAAAGTTGGATTCTGCAGATCCTTGGATTCCTATTTATGTGCACAAACATAATGCTTTGTGCTTTTGCTTTGTGCTTTATTGCACAAAGATTAGACCAAAATGAAGCCACTAAACCTACTGCCAGCGTTACATCACATAGAAAACCACTATACAGCTAGGTCTTTGAAAGAATCATAGGATAACTCAGGAAGAAGATAAATTATGCTGTTCTTCTTCCAAAGAGCTAGCCTTATGGTTGCCTCTGCCATTTGCTAGCACATCTGCTAAGAAAAACAATGAGAGAGAGGGCATGCCTACATGTTTTACACTTATGGTTTTTTTATTGCACTCTTTCTCAGTTTAGCATTAGACAAGACATAGCAATTTGCCAACAAAGGCATAATCCTACTTGTTATATATAATAACATATATAGTAATTACCCATTAATTCTGTGTAAGCATGCAGAAGCACGTTTTTCCAAAAGTCATTTTTCAACACGCCTTTTTTATTTATCAGTAGGCATTCAACAATTCAGTAATTCAGCTAGTTTTATCTCTGAATCCGTGTAGCACTATGAAGACTTGACTAAGCAAATGTATGGAAGAGGTACTGAACATGGTAAGGAAAAAAAACAGTAGTCCTTGTAGCAGAGAAATACTGCATGGATAGCATCTGAACAGCCTTGTTCCTATTTTTCAGTCCTAGGGCTCAATATCTGAGTCAGATCAGCCATATTAGCATAGTCTCCGCCTGCCTGCCTGCCTGGAGAAGAATGTGAGCAAAATGCCTTTAAAAGACTTCTGTGACTGTACAAAATGAAAGGAGCTTTTCTAGCTTCCCCACTGGTGGTTAGTGAAACAGTTTGTTTTCTGAGATAGACATCACTGTAACAGAATCGGACAATACTTACCAGATTCTAATATTTTCATGAACTCAAAAGGAATAATTTACCACATCATTTTGGAAAAATAATCCTCGAAAGGCAAAAGGCTGCAAACAAGCAGTAAAATCTGCTGAAAAGTAAATCCTCCAGACTACTGCAGTGACTGCTACCCACAAATGCTTTGCTGAAATCCTCTCTATTTTTCAAAAGTTGCCTTGTTTTGTACCTTTAAAATTATCAGCACTTGGAAAAGTCTTGTTAAATCTCAAAGAATTCCTGTTTCCCTTTAGACTTAACAATGTTTCAGATACTGATTAAAAAGGGAACTCTCCCTTTATTCTGAAGTCAGTAAGAAATATTATGGAAAATCGTGTTAACTCTTGCAAATCCCTCTACAACTATAAAAGTACAAATGAGATCGTCCCTGCTGTTTCAGTCAGGCCTATGAACCTCAGAGCAATAGGATATTTATAAGAAAATTCCAGACATAGCAGTGGTGCTGTGATCCATATGACCCAAAGTTTCCAGTCTTCGTCTATCCTCCTGTCTTTAAGGAAAAACAGAGGGGCGTAAAATGAAAACTTGGAAGATCACAAATCATTGTTATGACTCATTATAATGAATGATTTGTGCATTACTTTATGGAGTAGTTAGGTTGGGTTTGGGGAAAAAAAATCTAATGTTAATTTTTAATTTTCACCACTTTATGCTAATTTTCAAGCAACTGTCTTTCCTGAAGCAACGACGATCTTTTTTCCACACCATCCTGGGTATAAAGTGAGTTTTTTCAGCTGGGAGAGTGTGTTGTGATAAAAAGGTGCAGCCTTGCAAGGCTGTTGTCAAGAGTCTGTTAGTGCTTCTGTTACAGCATTAAGTCTTATTTTCTAGTGTTTAAAACTGGGATATCAAGTACTTGTAGTTGATTCTGGCTGCTTTGTCTGACAGCTTTGTAGCAACAACTATGAATCACAGTTTTGAATACCCAAAAGTATTCCTCTGATCTCAGTGTACAACCTGCATTGTAGATTTCCTGAGTTTTGTTTAGCATTAGTTTTTGTTGATAACTGTTAATAGTATGAGTTATTAGAAAAAATAAAAATAAATCTAATGAAGTCTAAAAATAGTTGCTGTTTTACCACTACACTGAATTGTGATAACTGATTTCCTTTATTTTTTTTATTACCTTCATACAGTGGATTGATAAGGTATATTCACAGGTGTCAAAGGTTTCTCATCGCTCAGTAGGACAAATTTTAATGTTACATCAAAATTTGCTGAATATGTGTTTAAGTATTATTACAAAAGACACTGGCAAACTACAATATGAACACATAGCAAACGTTCCTTAAAGTTAAGGGATTAAGTTTTGGTTATGCTTTTTACAAAAGGAAGTGCACTATTTCTGATAAACTGTATTGTAGAATGCAAGTGTTCCAATATTACTGGTTTTACTGTAAGTCACCACAGCAGTGAAAGTCACAATGCTTCAGAGGAAATTTCATCCTTAACTTCCCTTCTTGTGTCCTACTGTATGGTAAGAATTGCTGACATCACTCAGCACTGGTTGATAATGAATTCCATATAAGCTATAATATTGGGGCACAGCTGAGTGGGTAAGACTTGAGTTTCGGTCTTTAACTCAGAACTGTCTTATTTTGCTACTTGAAGGGTGTACATTTTCTGTCACTTAGCCATACAATTTAATAGAAAAAAAGTAATCTTTAAATGGAATCAGCATAAGCATAGTAGGTGCTGTCCATATTATGTATATTAGCTATTAGTCTCTTGACACAGTTTATATTTTAATGAGAATAGGTATGTGAGTTGATGTTTTCAAATGCAGGGTATTTATCTGTATTTTTCAAAGACAAAGTCTGGTTATATCGCTTCCAGTATTTTAAAAATCTCAGCCACAATATATTAATGAAATTGTTTCCCTTTCAAATATTTTCCAGCACAAGGAGGTTGAGTGAACACATAAAACTAACACTTCTTTCAGCAACTCACAATTTGGCTATTTTCCACTGAAAGTGAATTTGGATTTCTTTGTTTGACTACTTCTTTCCTTTGGGAGAAAAGGTATTTTTAGTTATCTTTTCTACTTTGACCACAAGGAGCAAGTGTAATGTACGTTTTGCTGTGATTGGAAAATTTTCAGTGTTAAATGATTTTTATACAAAGAAAAAAAATCAGAATAAAGTAAGCTGTGATGGGGCTGATCTCATCAAAGAACTTAAAGGCTTATAAATACTGAAAAGTATTGAACAACCCACCAAAAAAATCCTTGCTCTATATCTTCATGCTGGAAGGCTGCAACAATTTTTCTGCCTTCTCAGAAGGAGAAGTGCTGTGTGATTATCATAAGGGACACTGAAATAAAGAGTTTGCAGAAGTACTTGGCCCTTTCTATAAAAACTGCTGAGGGACAAAATTTTTTTTTCCAGTGGCATATAGATCTTAATTGCATTTATATATTTTGGAATATATTTATATATATAATATTTATATATAATATTTATATATTTATATATTGTTTTGGAGCAATGCTTACTGTTTGTATGTCAGGTATTGTTCAGTAATGACCAGTAGTAAGTGCTCATTTGAAGCCTTTCTGTGGCTTATCAGATATGTGTTTTTACAAAGATGTGTTATGATTTGCCTTTGCATGTTTTTGGATTGATAGAGAATACTCTTACTTTTTAAAGGCAGCAGAATTATTCTTTTAATCTGTTATCAATTATCTGGTAGATGAAATGTTCATACCTACATTTAAATTTTTCAAACACTCTAATTTGCAGAGATTCAGGAAGGGACTCATAGGTCACAGTAATGTCACAGGACACAGAAATGGTAAGAGGTCAAGAGAGAATATATATTTTTGTAATAGAAACTAAACTGAGATAAAAAACTGGACAGTTTTTAAGCGGGCACATGTTACATACTGAAATCAGCCAAACCACATTCTCATTTTTCCATGAATCAAGACTGGAAACTGGGGCCATAATATCATATCATCACATCATATCAAATCATATCATATCTGATTTCTTATGAAATTGCTTTTATCCATTAGTTTATATTCCTCTTCACTTTGTCTGTTGTTTCTCTAAAAGCTGTTTTGAGGGAAAACATAGAAGACTTTATCCAAAACTAATGAAAAACAGATTTCTTCTGTTGATGTATTAAGCCACAAGTAACTACCCATACTTAAAATCATAAAAATAGCTCCATCATCTCTGAAAGTAAAAAATTATTTCTTGTGGTACCATTTTCAATGATTTGTCCAGTTTAGATAAGGGGCAAAAAAGATTTTCTGGGTTGGTTTTTACTTAGGAAATAGAGATTACAAAAGTTTCAGAAACAAACCGTCACTATAAAGAACAAAATCCTGGTTTTAACTGTTAGTGGTTTCTGCAGATTCTTTCACCAGTGTAACTAAGTGTATCATGCACAAGAAGATGTAGACAGAAAACACGAATAGTGTTTAAATTTGCCTATTGCTTTTACAGTTGACACATCCTAGCTGATTACATGAATTGCACAATCCTTCACACAACATATTGAGTGACCTTTCAAATACAGCTTCCCTTTGTGATCACTGTTGTCATCTTATGTTGTGCTCAGAACTTGTATCCAGACAGCCAAAGCAAAGCTTCAGTGACCAGAATTGTGCCTTGGACATATCCACGACACTAGCAGAGAGGCCAGTGGAGTTGTTCCTGCCCTGGCAGACTTGTAGATAGGCTTTTCACACAGAATAGCATCAGAGTAATTTCTAAAAGATGATAAAGATGTGTGCTATTTGCAAGTCCTTAACTGTGAGGAAAGGCAGATACTTTGTGAGGAGCTCATAGAAGCCCATAGCTTCCAGTTGTATCTGGGACCTCCGAAACACAAGAGCAGTACAAGATTTGGAGGCTGGAGTTGAGGACAGGCAGCTCTTGCTGTGTGTATGCAATAGGTGGGGAGGACATCAGCTTGGAACCTCAATCCATACTTTCACCTTGTTGTGAAACATGCTAGTCTTTTCAGTATTTTCATTCTTGAAATAAAAGGGAACTTGCACATCATATCTAAGAGTATTCATGAGGTTTCTCTGAACAGCTTTTAGTGTGGAATGAAAAACTTGTGGTTTTCACTAATTTTGTTTTTGTTTAGAACTCTCCCTCCACACACACAGTCATTGATAGAATTAGATTATTAAAATATTTATGGCTTGAACTTAGTTTCTGCTGTATTTCTTTCTTGGGAAGATTTTGAATTATTTGTATGTATTATTTGAATAACTGCTGACCAGTTATTTTAATTTAATTTTAGCAAAATTACCAGAGTAGATCTTCATGAAACAGTTAAATGAGTTAATTTGACCTGCTTCTGGTCAAGTTATCTTTTTCTTGAATATTTTCTAAGCTACATGTAAAGGAAAACTTCCTTTTGATGTTATACTTACTGTATGTTTGTCCCAAGCACACAATGGGAGAATTACTGCAGGAGAAAAAAAGTAGAAGAGTTCTTCATTAGTAGCTGACAAAATATGGCTTTAATGTCTAAAAATTTTTATTATATTCTTGGAGTATATAAAGTACTGCTTTCTTTTTCCCACTCACATTTTTGATGGAATGATGTGCTGTCATCTATAAAAGGAATAGGACCTACAGAAAAAATGTTCTTTTTCTGATTGGTGTACTTTTCTCTGGTCTAAGAGGAAGACTCACATTCAGAGAACTGGCTGAGAGTACCAGTAATGAGTGGTAATACTTCTCCACCCATTATTCTGATTCATTGTTTTAAAGTAAATATTATCTGTATGAAAATTGAACTACAAAAATGCAATTCCAAATAGAGGCAAGTCTATAACTACTATGGAGAATGATTGGAATAAGTTCCGTTCTATGCCTTGTTTCTTATGTTACTACTTTATTACATTCTCATATGTTTTTTACAGTTAAATAGTCATCATAGCAATACTATAGTACTTAAAATATGACCTCTGCACTAGGAAAATTTGTATCTTTGGCTTAAAATAACTAAGTTTTTTGTTTTGAAAACTAATATTCAGCTCTTTAACAGCTCATATGTTCTGCTGTTAAAATAAGTGACAGAATTATACTCTCAATTTAGTTATTATCCTGTAAGTAACATAAGCAACTCAAAGAACTTGAGCCAAAAAGTAAAATAAATTATATGATCAAGGTCCATTTTGCAGTCCAAAGTTTTGCATGAAATCTAAGCATCAGTAGATAGTAGTCACAGTAACACCTGAATAAATGTTTAAATTAACAATTCAAAATCTTTTTAAAATATAATATGGTTATTTTTTATTATAACCATGTGATCTATTAAATAATATATATTTATCTACAGCTTCATAGTATACATTTTTTATCAACTTATGTTGGTGGGGTAACTACAGCTAGGAGTCATGGGAATTACTAAAAGTGCGAAAAAACTATAAATGTTTTCAGTTTTCCAGAGGTTGTACATTTATTTAAAAGTTGTTTTAAATTTAAATTTCCACAGATATTTTAGTTTGGTTTGTTGTTATGCTGTGTAATTATCTTCTTTATTGCTTCTAAACACCTTAGTACCTAAATTTATTTGCTTTGGTACTGCATAAATCCTAATCATGAATTGAAATGTTAGGAGCTCTATTCAAGACAAAGTAGAACATATGATGAAATCCTACTAAGACGTGCAGAGAAGAAAAATACAGGTAAGGCTGCCACTTGTTGGTAAGCCCTGCAGCCTGGTACAAAGCTTCACTCTCTGAGTCAGTGGTTTTTTTTCCCTCTGAACTTTGTGGTTGAGAAACTAGTCAGCAGCACTGCATAAAAGCAGAAAGAGATTCTGGAACTTACACATGAGGGTATAGTCTTTGGAAACCCAGGGGCAAGAATTTAATGAGTCTTGTCTGCTCCGCATCATATTGTGGTTGTCCTGCATAGCCGGGATTTAACTGCTCTATATCTACTTCAATCCAGAGATGAAAATACTGATTTCTTCCTTTTAGATTTTAAGATGACTAAAGCAATTTTATTATGAATTGAAAATCCCTCTCCAGATCAGAGGAGTAAATAAAAGGGGAAGTATTTTTAGGTAACCTTGTCGTGAACCGATTTTAAACGTTGAATACCTGGATACTGTAGTAGCAGAGATCCATAAGACAACTTTGATGAGATATTAGCAAACATGGACAAAAACCTTAGAAAATTATAGAGGGGTGTGAGAGAATTTTATTTTTTTTCAGAAAGCACACACATCTGCTCCTTCTTCTGTAGGTTTTGATGGTATTAGAAAAGACTATTTGGAGGACTTCTGCAATAGGAATGGGGACTGGGAAGCATGATGTGGACTGAGAATTTTATTAAACTCAGAATGAAATACTGGCTATTAAAAATCTAGCAAGAATTGTAAGAAATTAGGCTTTGGAAACTGATATGTGTATATAGAGTCCTTGCTCCACAATAGGATGTATTAGTTGTTAAATGGTAAGGAATTCAGAGAACTGGTGAAAGAACTCAAGCACCTTCTACATTATGGGATTTCAGGCAGAGCCTATTCAGAGTAATTAATCAAGGACTGTTACAATCATAAAAAAAATGCTCATGCTAGTAAAATAACAATAATTTAGGTTTATTCATTTCACAAGTAGTAGTTGTAGTGCTGACTAATGCAGGTAAGTTAAAATATTTTCATGGATTTAAATCGTGCAGTTTTCACTGCCTTTTAAACAAACCCCAAATACTCAAATAGTTTTACATGATTCCTACTTTTTGAGATCCCAGCCATGTGTCTTGTGGGGTAAACAGGGAAGGACACTAATGTTCTTTTCTTAAACAATATCAGGGCACTTTTGTATCTAACAAAGCCACTGCAAAGGTACTGTTCATTCATAGGGGACATGGAAGACCAAGCCCTTTGGATTTCTGGTGCAAGCCTGAAAAGAAGATTGTGAGGTCCCTCATGGCATGAGAGATGAAGGTGGGAATTGTGAGAAGCTGGGAGGGTAGGCAGTAGATGCCTGGGCCTGTCCTTGCTAGAAGTAACCTGTGGGGCAAAGTGCCTCCCACAGCTCTGTGAGCATTCCCAGAGTGGGAGTGCTCAGCACCACAGCATTCTGCCCAGAAAGCCAAGGAGCAGGAAAATGAGAGGGGAGGAAAGATAGCCTGATGTTCATTTTTAAAGTGATAAAGCTTGCAGCAAACACATAATGTGTTGGGGTGTCCATTGACTTCTGACACCTATTGGATGCTGGTACTGAGTAGAGGTCCTTCATTCCAGCCCTGGAAAAGCATCTCTGCACATATGTCTGTTCAGCATGTTGCTGACAGCTGCCTGCACATTCTTCTTATCACACTTCAGAACTATAAATTAGATCAGAAGTTAGTGCTCCAATGATATTTTTAGGGTAATTTACTTTTTTTGGTCTAGCAAAGCTAATAGGATACAAGGCAGGGATCCAGCTTTCAAAAATGCATGAAATTCGTTTTATAGTGCTTTTAGAAAGGAATGGATTTGAAGCAGAGAGAGCCTTGACATATCCCCCAGTTGTGTTTGTTCCTCTAAACAACCATTAAAAACAGGCCAGAGTTGGGTTTTTTTGAGTAAGGGCTTTTGCTCTTCTGTGTTATTAAGATTACTAATACAGGCTGCTGCTGTCTCCAGGAAAAAAAAGAAAAAGAAAAAACCAACAAAGCAACACATTTTTTTCAGCTCTTCCCTGAGCTTCTTATAACAAGTGCTGCTGATCAATTAGCTAGTTCATTAAAAAGTTACACATGATTTTATTGAGGCAAGCAATTCTGAATCAAAGAACCCAATTCGCAGATCTAGGTTGAAGCACATAATTGGCATGTATTTTAGGATTGCTGTTAAAGCTATAAAATAGATTTACTAGAGAAGGAATGGATCCAAAAACCCTTAAGGAAGGAATATATTATTTGTGTGACTCAGTGTTACAAATGGACTCATTTAATACTAAGGTCTTACCTACATTAAAACAAAAATATGAAATAAATGTAAAGCTTCTTTGATTTAACTTCTTCAGCAAAAAGTTATCCTTCATCTGCTTAAACGCAAATTACATGTGGTATTATTGCATTTCTTATGCTATTATTTTCATTATTTCTATCAAAGATATGTTTTTATTAAATCATTTAAATTTAGTTGAGAAGTTGCCAATGTGTAAACTGTAAAATAAAATTATATAAAAATGTTCACCATGTTGTTGAGATCGACAGTGAGTCTGGTATTAAAGCCCCAATTCTACAAATAGTTGTGTATGCATGATTTAGTGGAGAACCTTACACATGTGCAAGTAGGACATGCTTGAGCATTTGCAGGATGAAAGAGAGCAAAGTGCATTATTCAAAGGATGTTTTAGAAGCAGTGATATTTTGTTCTGAGTTTACGATAGGACAATTCTTGAAATTCAAGGAAAAGAGTTTGATTTAAGAAAACTTTATTTTTAAATACTTGGAAAAAGATATTTACTGGGGAGTTTATGCAAGATTTCTTTAAGAGAAAGAAAGCTGGGTTTGGTTTTGAACTGAGAGACATAAACAATCAAGTATTAAATATATTAAAATGTGCATAGTAACTACTTTCAGTTATGATTTTGATTGCTTGATTGTCACACTGTAAAAGCTTCTGTAGCTGATATTGTTGTTGGACTTTGTGTGATGGCATTGAGGCATTTTTTCAACTATTAGCCATCCCAAGGGTTCTTTTCAGACAAAATGTTATGCATCAACTCTTATTTCAGTGTAAGCCTATTGAATAGCATTCTTCTCCTTGCCAACTTGGCAGCAAGTTCTTGTGCTAATAAAAGAGGTTACCCCAGATAGAGATCCCAGATGTGCCTGAACTACTTTTATTAGGACTATGGAGGGACTTAGTGTTTCCTTCTAACAGTTTTCAAAAAAGGTGTGGGCTTGCCTTCATAATTGCCCAGTGAATTGTATTACATCACTGGTTTTTTTCCCCTCAAATTGAATAAAATGTTAGATGTCTTAGCACAGAAATATTGGCATTCAAAGCAATTAAAGCATTTTGCCACAAAACGAATGTTGATTTGACCCTACTGAGTTCTGTGAGAGGGGAGAATATTGCTGTTTAACCTTGAGTTGAGAGTACCTTCATTTTTTACGTAATAATGAGATTCAGTATCATGATTAGAATAAGTAACAATAGACGTTTCTCAGAACAGCAGCATACCTGTGGCATATGACGTACTTGACTGTAACATGAATTATTTCTTGAAACTGTTGTGTAGAATTATTATTGTGCTTAGTGATAAAATCAATGTAATGTTTGCCTGATGTGGAGCTATTGTAGGCTGGAATGATTCACATAATTTTTTTTTTTTTTTTAGTGCTATATATTATATTAACATTGTAAAAAGAAGTTTTATTGTTAAAAATGTATTCTAAACTTCTCTGTACTGTTTACTTGTATGTGTTGGCTGCAGTTTTAAAACTGAAAGAAATAGAGTTCTCTAACTGAGATAGTAAAATAATATAGTTTTTATACATGCTGTTGCTATTCATAAATCATAACTAATAAGACATTTACAATCTTAAATCATAATCTTTATTTTACTTCCAAGGCCATAAGCTTCATGTTGAAATTTTTATTGTTGTCAAAATTTGAATAGAGAAAATAAGGTTTTAATTATAATAATTCATTACTTGTTTTTATTGTTCATCTTATTATTGAATTATGAAAAATAAATGTTGCTCTAATTTCTGTTCATGTCTTGTCTTGATTTTTGTTATAATTGTGTCAAATATAAAAAGGGAGACACAGGATAGTATTCCATTTTAGATTTTCAAAAACAGAATTTGACTCGAAGACTCACATTAGTCTCAATAGTCTTTGGACCAGGCACAGGGTTAACAGCTTATTTTTCAAACAACTAAAAAGAGGTGTAAATGTCAAAGGTGATAGCTATACTGTGAGTTCCATAAACTACACAAAAAGTTACTACTAAAGCTCTATTTTTCCTTCGTTTAACAGCTTCTATGAAAACAGTGTTAATAAGTATATCAGGAACAGTATATAATAATGAATCAGAGACATAAAAAAAACCCCTTTTAAACTCCTTTTATATAATAATTGGAAAGTTAAAAGTGACTTAAAATCCCTGACTTCTCATGCTGTGATGTAAATTGTATTTTTTTTTAGGTTCCAAATTCAAAGAGGGAAAACTGATCCAACCAGTTACAAGAGCCTGGGGGACTGTTTTAGGACTATTTTCAGACGAGAAGGGTAAGAGTATATGTTTTTAAAATTGTCAATTTTATGAGACTTTTCTTAATCACCCATTTTCCAGACATTAGATCCTCTTTATGTTCCACTCTTTTTTTTTTTTTTCTTTTTTTTTTTTTTTTTGCAATTGCGAGAATTTACAATGAGCACAATTTGAAAAGTCTTAATTAGTCTTAATTAGACTCACAATGTCAAATTTTGCTATTAGGGTATGTTAAAGATCAAAATGCACCGCTGTATAGAGACAGTGGTGCAAACAGTGCTGCAGCACCAGGAGCAGGATGGTCACATCAGTGTATTTATGTATCTAAGCTCTTCTGTCTTCTTGTCCTGGTTTTCAGAACTAGCTCAGCCTGAGCTGTTACCAGATCAGTGGAGCACTTGTTTCCAAGCTCTGATAAACTGGCATTCCCAGTTTGCTGTGTTAGACAATGTTTCCAGGATCTGGGTGAACAAAATTCCACAGCTTTTCAGTTTGACAGAATATAGAAAAGAGGTTATGGTCATTAGTTACCTGAATTGTACTGCCTTCAGAAGGTACTGCTGCTCTAAGCCTGAGATCCTCTAAAGGACTTGGGTTCTGATCCAGAAAGGCATTTAAATATAGGCTTAATTTTATGAGCAGTCCAGTTAAAGCCAGTGAATGTAATTGGATCAATCATATGCTTAAAGTTAAGCCTGTTATCCACAGGAGCTCTTTGGGAGCTAGCTTTAATCAAGGTAACTCTAATTAGTAAATCCCAGATTTGAGTAGCTGGCAGGCTTTCCATAAACTTTGTAAATACAATAGCAACCCAATTTTTATCCGTGTATCACAGAATCGCAGAATCAATTAGGTTGGAAAAGACCTCAAGTCCAACCTACAGATCAACAAGTCCAACCTATATATTCATCAGGATGGAACTGTTCATGTATATTGTGGCATAGAAACTGGGTATGGAGGCAGCGTAGGTGCAAGTGAGACACGGAATTCTTGTGTCCACAAGCTGTGCTGGAAAAAAAAAAGGTGAGGTGAGCAGTGAAAATTAATAACTAGACCAGTTTTATTTCTTGCAATGAGGCTTAGCTAAGCTGTATTACATAAGCACATACATATAGAACTGGACAGTTTGAAATGACAAAGCAGGGAGATGCAGAGAAGCTTTGTTAAGGTGTTGAAAGAGGTAGGTGTCACATCTGCCCTTGTTAGTGGTAAATTCACAGAAATGGTAATTTTTGCCTTCTGAGGTTTTCTAGACTGAGTATATGTTAATATTTGTTCCTTCTCAAAAATACTAAATTATTATTATTTACAGCCATGTAAAACTACTTTTAAACATAGAACCAGTTTCAATATTTAAGTCAGTGATCATGAGAGCAGTATTTACCACATCCAAACTCATTAGTATTTTTATTTTGTTGAACAACTCACAAAATGTAAAATTAACATTGGGTAGACATATCTGGAGAATGAGTCTAAATCAAGAGACAGCTTCCAAGTAAATTTATTGTTCATGGGTTTTTTTTCCTGTAGAATTCTTGTGCCCCGATACTGGACCAGAATATTTTTTTAATATTTGTATCAATTCATGAATCTCTGAGCAGGAAAAAGCAGGTGATAACATGAAAATATTATACAATTAAATCACAGTTTAGCAATGGATTGCACAAAACTTCTGTGGGGCTAGAGCTAATACAGAGTTTTACTTGCCTATTTCAAAAGCAGTCAATACTGGCATAAACAAAAAAGCAAATTTTATGAATACCAGTTTTTCTCCAGGAAGTTAGACAGAGTCAGAAAGTCAGGTTTAAGCAGTCATCAATAGTAAGCATTAGGAAAAAAGAAGATGAAAAATCTTAGATAAAATATAATTTCAATTTTGGCTAAAATAAGAAAAATCATCAGCTAATCCTGAAAAACCTATTTGACTCCATGAGTCTTGCATTCCCATTTATAGTTGTCTGGTTTTCTGGAGCATGGCAATTGTGACAGTTGTGAAGGAAGTGGGAAGTGATTGAATTATTTTAGTTAGGGAAAACTTGAATCCTGATAACCCTTTCCTTCGGTGACCACAAAATTATGCAAATGGAAGCACCAAGAAAGGGCTTCACACTTAAATACTAAGCAAACAAAATCAATTTATGAGGTATTCAGATTCAGGTAAATCTGTGAGAAGGATATAAGAAATTCATCTATGTCCCATGGTTGTTTCATATTGGTAGTATGAAACACCCCCATTGGTGTGTGGCATTTTTAGACTGATTTTTTTGAAATATCTAAATCAGTGTACACTTGGTATAAAGAGTTTAGGCATCTTTCTCGAGCACTCCAAATTCCTTTCTGGCATATGTGATTTTGTGTTAAATTGACAACCAGAAAAACCCCTAATTAAACAAAGGAACACACTGGGAAAAAAAGTGTTGCTAATGGCCTGCCCCTGAAAATGTTTACATTTGGAAATACTGCTTATGCTCATTTGCACTTACGTTTTTCAGTAGCAGCAACTATAGTAAGTGAGGATGTCAAAACCCGGTTCAAACAAGACCCATTTATAATGCCTTAATTTGTTGACCTTCTTATGTTGAGTTTAAGTATGCAGCCTAGGAAGTGCTTATTTTTATGAACACATCTTCAAATGTTTCATTTGCTGCAATGCTTCTTACCGAAAATCAATTAGTAGTATGCTACTACAGTATCACAGCAGCAATCTGATGATTTTATGGAGAGCTTCTTCATCACAAATAATGTCCAGGATTCTTTAACCATCCTTCTGATTTTCTTCTCATAATAATGAAAAGAACAGAGCAAATATTTCCCATCTAACCACTAATAGAATACTGTCCATTTCAGAGCATGAGAAGACTCCTTTATCTATACAAAACACTAGAAATCTTCTAACCAAAAAAAAAAAAACCACAGGAAAAAAAAAACTAAAAAAGCTCCCTTCTCCCAAACCTTGAACAGCTCTTTAGATGGAATAAATTTTCTTCATGGGAAATTAAATTCTTCAAAGGATCTATCCCTTGAACTCTTTTCTTGTCTTACAAGAAAATAGGAGCCACAAAACATAAAATTTAATTGAGACTCACTAAACGAAGGCTAAGTCAAACAGAGCATTAAAGGTCACATAGTTTGCTATTAAAGGGAGGCAGGAGTATTAACTTCAGGGCTTTTGCAAACTTGTTTTTGGAGTGTCCAGTTGCTGCTAATTGCACGGGGGCTGCAGCAGTGTGGATCCTTGCAGGTGATGAGCAGCCTCTGCTCAGCTGGATTTGCTAGGAGCCGTGCAGCCGAGGTGCTCCGATTTCAATTATGAGATGATGCATGAATTGACAGATCTTTGACAGTGAGATAAACCCACCAGGAGCTTATCTGTTTATTGAGGAGTGACAGCTTTATAGCCAACATAAAAATAATCTGATTTTTATTGGGGAATCCTGTTTGGATACAGGATTAACTGAAAACATTAATAGAGAAAACTTTTCATTCATTTTAGATCCTACCAATAAGAGGTTAGGTTGTGTTAAACAACCAATTTTTATATAATCGTGATCTTTGCTGTTCTTGTATTCACTTGCTTTTTCTTTCCTAGTCACTTAGGTTGGAATATGAAATGTAAGAATAAACCAGTGTTCTAGCTGAATGTATATATTGCATTTATATTGAAGACACATGGTGTTGTGTCTCATATTAAGAATAGAAAATTATGCCCATCTGCACTTTCTTAATTTGGAGTTACAGCATTAAAATAATGGATGCTATTATTTCAAGTCTGTAAACTACTTCGTTCTTATAAATTTGGATTTTCATGGGCTCATAATTTTAACAGTAAATATTCTGGCTTATAGTTGGCTTTTTTGGTAGGCACTTGGTCAAGAAACCTGTTATTTTCTTATTCATTTGTTAACTTGCCTGGAATAGAGAGGGTAGTAGTGTCCTGGATTCCAGTTCAGTGTTTGAATAAGTTACAGTTTAAAATGCTTCTTAGCCTTTCTTAGAAATGGATGGTTCTGGGAAATTGCAAGACACAATTGTTGTTGATCATTTGAGACTTCATTACTTCTGCTGAGTTATTTGATTGTTTAATTTGGTTTGGGAAGGAGCAATTACCTCCACATTTACACAGCCCAATGGCTTTATAACTATTTCTTGTTTTCGGCACCACCTTACCGCTCTCTTGTACCTATAATTGTCTGTATGACCACACACACCTTTTTTTTTCTTTTTTAATAAGCAGCACCCTGACTCATACATTAGTGGGATTAGGTTATAAAGCTGCACAAAACTTGTCTGTATGGGTGGGGTAGGTGGGAAAATAGCCAAGACTAAATAGGAGCTGGATGAGTGCAGAGTCATCAGCAAACATGCAGAAGCTGGAGGGCTCCTGGTTTACGTGATATTAGCGATCGTTCATCAATTAAGGAATTTGCTAGCACTCTTCTTTGTTCTGCCTCTATTCATTGACTCTCTGTCATGGTAACAAGTGCTTGAGAGACTTCAGCAGTGCTCTTGAGGCCTGGTTCTCCCAGCTGGCTGCAGATAATACTCTGCTGCTTCTAACTGCCAGCAGGTCAGGGAAGGAGACTGGCAGTCTTGCAGGCAAGCACTGGCTTCTGGCACTCACCAGCATCATCACTGCCCATTCCTGGGGCCCAGCTGCATGTGTGCTCTTCCAGCTGAGATGAGGAGACCTATCATAAGGCTGCCAAATAAGAGTTACACAAGATACAAATACTTGGCTACACTGCGCCTGAAGCCTTCAATAAAATTGCCAACCAGGGAAGTGTGACATGGTCAGTCATGCCAGAAATTCCTTTTCCCAGTGAGCATTTATGGATATTCATTTCCACTTACTAGAGCTTTCATGTGGTATCAACGGGCCAGACTTTAGGCTCTGCTTTCAGTGCTCTCAGGCAAGAAGTTGTAGATTAAGATGCTTTTTCACACACAGAGAGTGTGTGTGCCTCACTCCTTGGTTTCTTGTTTGCACTTCAGACCAGGAGGAGCAGAAGTGAACTGAGACCCATGCTTGCTTGCTACCTTCAAGAATCTTGTTTCTTAGTAGAGACCTACCTACACTGCCAGAGACTGTGATCTTGCACACTGAAGTACGGGTACCCTTTCTCTTCTGCCTTCCCTACAGGAGCAGTAACTTCCACCTGAACACTGAGTCTGCTAGCACTTGTACCAAAAAAAAAATCTGTATGTAGATCCATCTAGTCCTACCAGCCTGTCTCACCCTTACAAACTCAGTGCTTGTAACAGCCTTGCTAAAGTGAGATTGACAGTGCGAAAAAAAGGGCATTACACAGCCAAAATATCAATCTGTATGTGTCCTAATGCATCCCCATAGTTCATAGCATATTGCTAAATTTTCTTCTTTTCATCTGCCATGTTGTAGAATTATTCTGTGTTTCTCATTATGCTACATTGGCATCCCCCTGCCATACTATTGTGTCTACTGAAGACTTCACTAAAAACCTGTGATTTAGAGTATCAGAAATAATTATCACATTCCTGTGTGAAATAATACAATCTGAAACTTAAAGTGTCAATTATGCTTTGTAATAAACTGTTGAATTGAGAACTGTAACTGAAATTATAAAGGATAGTGCAATGGCTTAAACTGTGAACCTGTGTGGAATCTGTTTGCTCTCATGAATAAAAATTAAAGTCTTAAGGCTGAATTTTTGAATTTTTTGAGAGAATGAGCTTCCAGAACCTGGGTGGGAACATGGCAAATTCTTGTAGTACATAATTAAATGTATAAACTTTTTAATCAGTCAATTTACTTTTGAGCGCAACGCTCCTCAAGAAGTGCTCTCATGCCTGTGAATTTTGGAAGACAGGATTCACACATCCCTGAGGGATATTGGTCTCCCAGATCTGCAGCAAAAAGAAAAATTATGACTTAGGATAGACTAAATGCCCCACAGTCAAAGAATTTCAGAATTTCTTCTGGTTGAGCCATGAAATTTAAATATTGAATAAAGTCCTCATAAAGGCTACTTTCAAGATTAGAGTTACACAGAAAATTTGAATGACTGAATTTTCGTGATAATTTAAGATTTTGATTTGTATTAAACTCACAAGGTCTTAGATCAAAAATGACCACAAAGGGGACATCTTTTGCGTATCTATGTGAAGATGATGTGCATTCTGCTTTCTTTTGTAAATAAACATCCACATTTGATAATGCAATTTTTTCTCATTTCCCAATAAAGGTAGAAAAAATATTAGGAAATTTTGATGCCTCATTATGTTTTAAAATGTGTGTGCATATGTGTATGTATGCCTACTTATAAAATGTTCTTGCATTCTTAGTCTCTAAGTAGATAAAATTAACCAGTGCCAACGATTAACAAATCAACAAATAATCCAGTGCCAGCAATCTCAAGGGGATGGATGCTTTTGCAACACTAGAGAGTCACAAAACAAAGATGATATTTGTTCTTTTAACCTATAGATCTCTAAACACTTCACAAAAAAAGGAAGTACCATTATCTCAAATATACAGGTGGGGATACTGAGGCATAAAGTGTCAGGGAGTTAAGTAGACTAGAGCATGCATAGAGGTGGTTCTTACAGAGCAGCCTGGTACTAGGTAGTTTCTTTGCCCCATGGTAGCATCAAAGCTCTAAGGAACATATGTATAATACAAAAATTGCATTATTTGATACAGGCTTCTATCAGAAGAGGTCTGAAGACTTATTCGGCAGTCTATTTTGTGAAGGAGTTTGTCTGATGGCATACATGGACACAGTGACAGGTTTAAGCCTGAAGCTGAATATCCTGACTGCAAGGCTAGCTCCCTGCTCTGTGAACCACATTGTCTCCAGATAGTCAGCAGTACTTAGTGATGTTACTGTCATGAGGTTTTCATCATCCCATTCAAGCAGGAATTCTCTGTTCCTGACTAGAGGTTCCCTACCCCCATCTTCATATGTTAACACTTGAAAACATAAAAAAATGGCTTTGGAATGTGAAAAACTTTATATGTGTAGCTGTCTGAAGTACAGTGAAGTTGTAGTGGTGTAACTAAGGGCAGCATTTGACTAACCACATTTTTACTACTGACGGACACACATTTTGCTTGCAAAATTTCATCTGGTATATATGGCAATGCAGTAAACAAGAACACTTCTAAATAAGCGAATTGCTTCTGAGACTTATGTACTTTAAAGATGAAACACATGCTTATTTATTTCCCATAGGAACAAAACACAATAAAATCAAGTAAATCTTAACAGCATCTTAGAAGTAAATAGTCCAGACATTAACTGGCATTAGTTATCATTTGACAAGGCCACTCGCTTACACTGGGAGTCTGATCTTTATTTTTTAAAAGTACAAGTTGTAGTTCTTTTCAAATATTTTCATAATCATGTTGTTTTAGTCTTAAAGACTATGATTTCTCAAGTGTCTCTGTTTTCTAATACTATAACATAATTAGAACTCATTATAACATTAATATTCATAGCAATAGCTGCTTGGAATCAGATGACTGCATTATAATACTTACAGTGGCAAAAAGATACCTACAAGAATTGTTGACAATCCATTTTTATGTATCTGCCCTAGTTAGTGAAAGATCAACGGAACTAAATTTTTAGTCCTTATGATTCTAACATTCAAGAATATTTATCATTTTGCCACATTAGGTTCCTGTTGGTTTCAAGCCTTATGTTTAAATAGATGACTGTGATAATTATGCTTATAATAAACCTCCTTTTAGGTCAAGTGTGTCGAAAATATCATACTGTGCTTTATCATTAAATTATCTGAATGTGTTTAAATTCTCTGACTGCAAAGAATATATCTTCCAAATTTGGAAGCCTGGGATGATGGACACGAATTTCTCCCAGTTCAGTAACTGATTCAGCATGAGAGGCTGCAGTATTTCACAGCGGTAAAGCAGATGTTTTTTCCTGGGACCATGATGGAGACATTTCTGCCTGGCACCAATCACCTCAGTTCGGGCAGGAAAATGGTGCTGCATCTGAGCCCCGAAACCACAGTGCCTCCAAGCTGCTGAGCCGAGAGCCACCTAGAGTTGGAAAGCTGGGAAGAGCTTGTACATGCTATGCCGACAGTCTTGCCCTTCTCCAGGCCTTCCTTGGCTTGCCCAGGGCTGTAAAAAAATTTCAGCTAGTGAGAATCTCTTAGGTCAGGAACCAAGGCCTGATTAAACTGAGTTTAATCACAGCCATGGCTCTGTATCCCCTGAGCAAGGATTTCAGGAATTACTGTTAAGGCTAAGTGGCTAAATTAAATTTAAGCCATACTTTGGGATCATGCTGCTTTTTGGGGACCTGTCCCTAAAAAACTTGCTTGTTCTGAAATGGTATCTCTTTAGTGCCATTAGAGTTTCCAGAACTGAAACCTGTATTTAAGTGCGAGAAACTGATCCAAGCCCTGACAGAGAGATGCAGGAGGCAGGCGAGGATGGGGGTGAGGGAAAGAAGGGGGAGCTGTGGTCTCTCAAATCTAAACCGGGGCAAGGTTGTTGTACCCAGCTACAGGCAGATAAAAGAATCTGAAATCTATCTGAAATCTCTTTCTTACCAAAGGAAATAGCTCTGAAATCTGACGATGACATTGTCAGTAGTTAGCTGTCAGAATTAGCTATTTATCAGTTATGTGAATCTAGCCATTACATTTAACATTTCATAAACCTAGTAGTAGAGGTATCATGAGGTGTAAAATTAATTGAAGTTATGTGTTGTACTTCTTTAAAAGGCAAGAGTTATTTACTTCTTTGTAGTTTGGGTTTCTGGTAGCCATTATTTGTTAACCTTTCCTTTAAAATAAAAATTCCACTGTATCAAGGAAAAAAACAGTGACCAGAGAACAGATAAATCAGTTTTATGTCCTTAGAACAGCTGAATTCACACTTTTATTACATTGTTTGAAATAGCATCTTTTCATCTGGAAGGAATCAGTTTAAAATGTGATTGTCAACACAACAAAACCAGCTTTCTGTTTAAAATGGCTGCTCGTGAAGCTTAGAATTACACTTGTGCCAGGATTTTCTTTACAGACATTAGTTACTAGAACCAGGAGATTTTAGATGGGATGTTCACAGGAAATACCTGGCAGACAGCATAAAATGCAAAGTAAAGCATTTTTATTTTAGTCGTAGAAAGCATGCCTGTGGAGATGAGCAACAGTGTTTTAGGTGAAAAGCTTTGTTTCTCAAAAGTTTCCAAGTTGTAGTTTGAAGTGAACAAGTGAAAAAATCCTCATCAATTTTTTCATGCCTTGACCTAACTAATCAAACAACTTACATTTAGCATATTTCTTAGACTATATTTCATACTTATTTGTAATGACACTATTATGCCTCTCTCTAATCTGCATGTCTTTGTCTCATCTAATTTTATTTCTTCACTGGTTACATCTGCAAACACAGCTTTGTCTCTTTTATGCCAATCCTTTTAATTACAGTAGTCCTCAGTTGTTTATTTATATGTAATTTAGTTCTATATTGAACACCCAAAATTTTTAAATCTTTAAAAAATATACATTAAGATTTCATGCAAAGCCAGCTATTGCATTCAGTAATAAAACATTTTCACTTTATAAATAATTGAGCTTTACATTATATACATTAGCTCATTGTTTTAACTGTAAATTACAAAGGTGTAGTAAGACTATGATTAGCTATTAGAATAGGTAGAATTTTTCAGTACTCATAATTTTCTTGTTTTCAGGATAGGTTAATTTAAGTTAATAGTAAAACTATTGCTTATAATAGTGTAACTAAAATTTTTTTATTATGCTTTACTTCAAAAGTATAGGTATCTTCAATTTTTTTTCCCAATAGATTACTTTGGGATTTTTTTAAATGTTGGAAGATAAAGAACATTATGCAAGAAACTTCTAAAATACATCTTTGTTAGGAAGGGAGTGTCTCCCTGACAGACTTCTTTTTGTTGAATTGTAGAGCTGCCATTGCAACAGTAACTGCTAGGTAGGCTGATCATTCACCTCTAACACCATCACCCTCTTCTCTTTTCAATGCTCTTTACCCAAGCTGAAGTTTTCCTGTATATCATGCTTCCCATTCTGAAAGAAATTTAGTAATCCAGATGTTGAGAAATTTAGTAATGCTATATTTGACCATGGAGAAGAAACTATTCCAAAAGCAATGAGCCAACTCAAAATAAAAAGGCAAAGTAAATTGCTATGAATATTTGACAGTTATGTTGATTTTCGATGGAATGCATCTTAAATAAAACAAGATAAAATGGAATTAGCATGGAATATGGAAATATTTTAGAAGACTGTGTTTCTGTGTAGTGCTAACTCATAATTTAGGGTACATTGCATTCCATATGATTCAGAGAATCAAACTGTGAGAAATAGTCTATTTTGCTTGTTATGCTATTTGCCTCTTCAAAGAAAATAGAATTCTAAATATGTATGAGGTTGGTTTCTTAGTTTTCATGTTCTTTGCTTACACAACTTTACTTACAGTATGCTGTGGTTCTTTACCCTATAAATATCCATACTAACTTTAATGCCATAAAAATAATTTTATTTAATTTTAAAAGTGTCTACATCAAGTGTAG
The DNA here is from genome assembly GCA_038380795.1 of Pyrocephalus nanus. Taxonomy (NCBI): domain Eukaryota; kingdom Metazoa; phylum Chordata; class Aves; order Passeriformes; family Tyrannidae; genus Pyrocephalus; species Pyrocephalus nanus. The sequence continues at coordinate 38,778,920 of CM076265.1, read as the reverse complement.
TGCATGTATAACACACTGCATCTCCTTACAGGAATGCATTCACATAGGCGTGAATAAAGTACACCAGTGCATTCTGTCTATCCGGCGCAGAAAGCTGCTTTCACAGCAAGCCAGCAGGAGCTTCGTAGTGAATTTCTGAAGGCTTTGTGAAACATATGAGGCAGTAACTCTAACTGAAGCATTGGCTCCAGTTATGAATACAAGATCAATTCACATGCTTTTTTTTTTTTTTTACAGCTTGCCTTCAGTGTATGCGTATTTTTGTGTATTTTAGCTTTGCCTGAACTTGTATATATGCTGTTTTGCTGTTTTATAGGTGGCTATCATACACTAGGTGTCCCAAGTATAGAATTATATTTTAGACTTATTTTAATCTGATAAATGGAATTTTCCATAATAAGTAAGCACCTGTACATCATAGGAATCTGGTAGCCAAATCCAATACATTTCTTTGCTGTTCTTTGTAGCAGTTGAGCTCTATGGCAGGGACAAATTCTTCTTCACTACTGATGCATCCTAATCTTGGTAGGGGCTCAGATCACTTGCCGTTAAAGCATTTCTTGATGAAACTAATTTTTTCATAATTTGAATACCACATGAACTAATTTTATATCCTGACCTAACCAAAGTCGAATTTTGATATATTTAGCTTCTTTAATTTGCAAAACCTCATTTTACAACAAATTATACATTCGACCTATGTTTTTATTCCACTATTTTTTAGTATAAAATACTTCATAACATCAGAAACATCATAGGTATTTTAAGAGCTCATTTTCTATACCACTTTTATTTGGAAATGTCATCTATCTTCGGTCTGAATTACCATTTAGTATATAAGTAATATATATTCTTTTGATTGCCACTGTCATTTAGAAGCCTAAATTTGGCCTAAATGTCATGGGTAAAACTGAAATACTAGCTAACTAGCATTTCGGGCTTTGTTTTAGTATATTCTTATGTAATATGCCTCTGTATTTGAAAATGCAAAATCGTATCTCACATAATATTCACATATACTTATTGGGCTACAACATACTAAAGGATTTAATCTAATTTTTTTTGCATTTTCTTAATAAATGGGCAAGTTAATTTAAGTATCAAATCTAATTTGCAAATAATTAGTAATTTTTCAAACCTATAATATAACAAAAAGAAAAATATCATATGTTTTTAACAAATAGCGATTTTCATAGACTTTCTCTAAAATTTTACAGTTGTAATTTTATGTAGAGTTACATTTAAAAAAAAAAAAAAAGGGGGGGGAAGCAATTTAATGTATTCCTGAGAAAAATTATACTGGTGTAAAAGGTGAAAAATTGACTAGTGAACAATTTAATATAAGGAAAGTTAGCTGACATTGCAAAATGCTAGGAATCACTGGCAAGAAAGTTTTCCTCAGTATTCTGTTTGGGAAAATGCAGTTTTTGAAGTAGATCTTTCTAAGTTACCATGAGGGAATGCTTGGAATTTTGTCTTTCTACCAAAAAGGATTGTTTTTCCCTTGATTGTCATCAGTTTGCTGGGTTGTCCTGCTATTTAAGCTATTAACGACTGGTGTGCTGCTTGGTCTCAGGTGATCCATAAAAAGGAATGAAGCCTTGGGAAGGTAAACCATCACCAGACTGGCTCGGTGTATCAGCCTTCCATGACGGAAGCTCTTTGTTGAGAATTGTTGGCAATTCCAGCAGTTTCCAACTGAAGATAAGAGCCAGCGTTCTTGGATAATGCCCTCGATCACACACCTGATGACAGACTCCTGCATGCAAGTTTTTTCAGGTGCTATGTTTGCTCAGTAATCCTTCAGTGCCAATCTTTTCTAAATGGTGAGCAGGTCCCGTCAGTAATGGACATCAGCCATTAGGCTTGTAATATTTGTCATATATCAGGTTACGGCTTTGTTACTGCAGTGTGATGAATGGATGCTGTTATGCTCAAAGAAAATAAAGAAGTGCTATAAATTTAGCAGTCAGTACTAAATGACTTGTTACTTTAGGGGCCTGATTCACATCCTTCTGAAGTCAGTGGAAAGTATTCTGTTCACTTAAGTTTTATATTAGGCCTTAAATTTTCTTTCTCTTTTAAGGAACAGAACTCAGGGCTGCCATTAAAATACAGTTCCTCCTTACTCACTAAATTGCAAGTTTACACCTAAATAGTAATTTTAGTGTAAGCCTTACTTTATGTCTTAGGGTTTATTTTCTGTGCAAGTGTTTTGATTAAACGTGGAAACGTACAGAGAGCTAACCACAGAACCTGACAGGTCACTCATGAACTAATCAGAAATGGAACTGAAGTGTTCGATAAGTCATACAGTATTTCTTACAGATTTTTTTTTCAGGATTCCAGGAATTCCTATACCAGATTTGAAATTCTCTGTGCTCTGATTTTATGCTTTCTTTACTTGTTGGCAATATTCTGGAAGCTGTTCTGAGTAAAGATAGGGTTAAAAAATTATTGAGGACATTAAAATCTGTCCTGGCCAAAGTCTGAATTGTGTTTCACACTGTTTGCAAATTTTTGGGGAAGTTCAGACAATTTCTAAAGGATTTCTAATTCATTAAAATAATTTCTGGTGGCATAAAGATGATTAATTTCCTTTTTATATTCCAGGATATTAGTAAACTTAGTACATATGAAAAGTAAGGCACAGTTTTAAGCCATGCAAGCATTACCCTTTGTTTTATACTAGCCTTGTGTGCACAACAGTTTAAGTTGGGGCCGGGGGGTGGGGGGAGGGGTATACTGAAATATTTCTTCTAACTACATCCGTAAAAATTCTGCATAACTATTTAGTAAGTAGCTATAATGTTTGCTATAGCAACTCCAGTTTCAAATTACCTGCTTCTGGGATATGGACTATCATCCTACCATAATATAGATGGTTATATGTGTTGCTGAAGTGTTTATGCTTATTTTTAAATTAGAATTGATCCTTTCAAGTTCAGCCTGTAACTGCTATACAACCCTCATTTTCATACTCTAGCTAGTGGTAGTATATAAAAACTTACTCCTTCCCATTGTTTTGTAAATGTGAGTGCCCTCCTTTGTGCTAACAGGGAGATGACCGAAATCAAACATAAAAGGAAAATAAGTATATATGTCACAAGAAAAAGGTAAGAAGAGAAGGGTCAGTCAGGAGAAATACATTGGAACTTATGTAGCTTAGTGTGTTAATGCTGAGAAACTTCCTATATAAAATGCATTTTTGGCAGATATTTGACATAGAAAGTGTCTGGGGAACTGTAGTAGTAGGAGAAGCAAAAAGGGAAGGAAAGCATTCTGTACCAAAAGATGACACAAAGATAGGAGGGAAAGAATAAAAAAGTTTCCAAAGGTAGATGTGAAAGGATACAATATGCAACATACTAAAAACTGGAATGTATTCTTTTTGCTTTGTGTAAGCAATAGTATTTGGTTTTCAGTTGAGGAAAAGAGCAAATTTGAATGCAAACTACTTACAGTGTGCAGATCCTGGTTCTTACTGCTTAGACTACACAAATGCTTTAAAACTCTTTCTAAAAAAAAAAAAAAAAATCCTGGATCTTTGACCAGTACAATCTGCCACTGCTTACCTACTCCTTAGAACCTTCCTTGATTCCTTCTGTGCCTGGTAAGTAATTTCATTCAAAGTGAATCTCAAATTGCCTTCCAGAGCATAGCATGTAAATTTGCTTCTGTCCTGCTGTGTGATCGTTATATATAGTCTGCAGTGCCGTAGGCTCTATATAAACAGTGCACTTTTTCCACTTTCATTAATGACCTGCAAGTTCTTCTGTGCTACCTTTCTAAGGTTTTTCTGGCATATTACCTAAGCCTGTGTTTAAGACAACATATTAAATTACACACTTCTTAATTTTACAATTGCCCTAAGTTTTAAGATAACCAGCATGAGAAGCAGAATTTAGACACCTGTAATTCTGTCATGTAAGTAATATGTATGTATTGTGCCAACAGATGTCTAACAGGCATTTCTACAAGTCTGCATGGGAATTGTATAAAATATGAATTCAGAGAAAACTGTGTAGAAAGTACCTAAAATATGTGAGCTAGTCACCATCCATTATTCTATTTTTTGTAATTTTTTTAAATGCAGTTCTTTTCATTTGTGAAGGGTCTTGTTCTTAATCTTAGAGTTTTCATTGTCATACAAGAAGTTGCAGTTAGCAATGGTGAAAAGTGAGGATGCCTGATAGCCTTCCAACTAGCCTTGGCTGTCTGCATTTCCTACCTTAACTGATGCATAACCAAAGCTTCTGCTTCTGTGATTCATATGAGACCACTTCATAAACACTTGTGAATAGAAATTCTCTCACAGGAAGAAGTTAATTAAAAAGCACTTATATAAGTATATGTGTAACTGTAACAGAAACATCTAAATGACACTCTTTGCCCATCGTAGAAAAGCAGCTGAACTAAGAATTCTGTTAGCCCTCAGGGTTTGCTACTGACTTCATATATTTGCCTGACAGTACTTCATCAGAAAAGAAACTAAACTAAGCACCTATTTGTATATAGCAGAACTCTGAAATAACTCTTAAACATGTGGGACAAAATCTGCTTTGTCCTTAGAGCCAATCACAAAGTTTTCTTAGCAGCCTACAAAGATGATCATCCTACCCAAAAGACCCTTAAACAACAAAGCTGCCCAAAGTGCTGCAGGGAAGGAAGAAGATGTGGTCAGAGCACCACTGTACATATCCACATATCTCAGGAAAGTCCTACCAGGATAGACCCTGAGAAAAAGGGCGACGTGTTGCAACCTAGAGTATGGACAAGGCCCTACAATTTGGAAACTGCAAGAACAGCTACTAATGCTACAGTAAGAATTGCTTATGAATAAAGCTGCTTATAAAACCATTCCTGCACAGATACATTTCACTTAAACCAGAAAATCTGTACCAACATTTCTAGTGCTGTGAAAACCAATGTGTGGTTTTCCAAACTGTGATTATGCTTTTAACTGAGAAAAACAAAGTGAACACAAATAAACTGGACCTTGGATTTGATACTGATGGATAAAAAAAAAAAAAAAAAAAAAAAAAAAGCCATGTTCACAAAAAATACTATCACCTAAGTCTAAAACTCTTTCTGTAAGAAAGCTCATGCAGTTGCCAGATGGAGACAGCAGGTAGGCCCAATCCACTTTTATACATTTCCAGACCTTGCCTAAAACACACCCATATTGTTGGGCTCCTCACAAAGTACATTTGCATCTGCTACCTTTTTTGAGAAATAATAGCTTCTGAAATATATTTTCCTTTGTACAATAGCTTAAAGGGCCAGGAACTGAAAATTCTTACTCCTTCCGAACACAGAGAAATACAGACCATTAGCTCCCACGTGCTTGAGTGTGGTCTAACCACCATTTTAAAGCCTTTTTTGGTAGCTAGCCCTAGACGAAGGAGAGTAAAGATGGAAATATTAATTTTATTAGTTTCTGTTGCAACTTTGTACTTCAAAATGTATCCATAGAGAAGAGTATGGCCTGTGACTCAGAGATAGTGAATCTGGATAGAGTCACAGCTTCTAATTCTTTTCCCTAAACTATTTATGATAATAAATTTGTAAAAAAACAAAAACAAAAACACAACAACCAAAAGAAAAACCCCAGAAAGAAACCCTTGCAGATGTGGAAGAGGGTAATTGAGCCTGACTTTCTGGTTAAGAGAAGTGACCGATTATTCCTACCATTTCCTCTGCAAAATTTGGTGTTTATCTTCTTGACTGTTTTTGAGGGGTGACAGTGAACCATGGATCATAAATGAAATAATTGCTCCCCGCTAGACCAATTACACACCAATAAAAGGTGGGATACGAAAGCTTCTATAGCTGCAGTCAAGTGGATGCTCTGCAGAGCAAATCTGAGTCTTGCAGTACGCCGTGCTGGCAAGCGTATTCTTTGCAGCACCATCTCTGCTCATGAAACCCAGTTGTCCCCTAATTGTCTGAATAAGCTGTTGAAGTCTGAAGTCCGTTGGCTTGAGCCTGTAGAGCTTCGGCAACATATTTCTCACTGAGCATAGCAACATAACACACACCGGCTTCAGTTACAGCATCCTGAACCAAGTATTCAGTCCTCACTTCTCTATCACCAACCTTCCTGGGAGGAAGCATGGTCTAACCACTCTTTTGCAGCCACAGAAGAGGGGGAAATGAGATGAGCTCCCTGGGATATTGGTCACTGTAAACACTTAAGCTCATAGCTAAGCATGTCTACCCAAAACCATATAGATCAAGTGTTGTGATCAGAAAGTTGGTAGGATGTCTTGCCACAGGACTCCCCTGGCACAGCTTAAGACTGTGCCCTCTTGTCCTTGTCAGCACTGACTGCAGAAGTAAAGAGTGGTGCTCCTTGTTAAATTTTTATAGATGTTGCTGAGGCAGGGCCGCAGCATCTTTGCTTATTTTGCTAGTGCATGAATGCAGCCTGGCATGGTCTCAGAAGGATACTTATGGAGCTTTAGTCCTCCATTAGCATCCCTTGTGGCCATGCTGCCTCTTGTGCAGCATAATAAGCACATTCCACTACAGCATAACTTGACCTGATTGCACCAGGGATGTATCTGCTGTTACACCTTTGCTGAGATGCATAGTATGTCTCCATAAAAACATTAACCTAATATTTAATTGTTCTGAAATCAAGAAACAATCAGTCATTCAACCTTCACTGAAGTTAGGCTCAGAGACATCTGTTTTGAAGTCTTGTAGGCACCGAGTAGTAAACTGGAATAAAAAAAAAGGTCATTCTAGTTAATTTCTGTTTCCTGTTTTTTCGTGTTTGACCTGACTTAGGGAGAACAATTAAATTTAAAACAGATATTTATGATAGAGTTGATCTAATTGTAACTACATTTTGGAGCAGTTTGGTCTTTCTTCTAGCATAATTTTATTATATTTGTCCATCATTTGTCCTAGAAAAAGGACTTCAGACATGTCTGATAAGAGCATGATCATTAGTACCCTGAGTTCTCACTGTAAAAGCATTCCATTTATGGAAAAAAAGATATAAAAAACATTAAGCATTTCTTTAGTTGTTCACTTATGCATTTTTCACTGGAAGCTAACCACAGTCTTTTTTCCAAAAATATTTTGTTCTGTGTTTTATTTGTTTAGCTGTAGAATTTCCTTAGCCATCTCAATTTTGAACCAGGCCTTTAACTTAGACCATGTATTTCTAGGGATGACTATATCAGTTACTGAAGAATAAATGGAATTTTAACATAAGACTATTGAAAAAAAGAAAATATTGCTGATTCCTGCGGAAAGGGGAGTTATGCACAAAAGTCAAATTCTGAGAGATGGTAACAAATGAAGGCTGAGGACCAGCTTCGCCTAGAAGCCAATCCAATATTTATAAAAATTTCCTTCCATTATTAACCACATTAAAGCACTATTTTTATTCTAATTAAGTATATAATTTTGTTTTTAAAATGCAGCAAATATTGTTCTTCATGATCTTGTTTTGTAATGTCATTATGTTTCCACATAATTCCCTCTACTGAAAGAATGTATATTTTACTGTAAAAAGATCAACTATCATTCCTTATGGAATTATGAACTTTTCACTCCTCTTATTAGCCATTCTTAAAACAGGGTGCTCTGAACAGACACCAAAAGGATATCCAAGAGATACAGCTTCTCAGTCACAGGCCAAACATTCCTTCTGAAATCCCAGAAAAGAAATATTCCTTTAAATATTCCTGGTAGTCTAGGAGTAAATCACCGTAGATCTCAGACTTCAACAACTGGAATAGAAAGAGTCCTGAGGTCACACCTGAAACAGAATTTTAGGGAGTAACATATTGCATTACGAAATGAGTCACGAGGCCAGCTGTGTTTATATATATTGTGCAATTAAAAGTTGGTGATCTTTCTCCTGATAACAATGGGGTATGCTGTACTCTGAATTCACAAGTCACATGGAGAAAAATCCAGTGCTTGGCCATTATCCAAAAATGACAAGGACAAGTACATGAGCAAGTGGTGATTTGTCTTGCTTAGTCTCTGGAAGATTCTTTTTTCTTTTTTTTTGAGTTCTGTTATTTACAAAGTAATACAAATGTTGGGCAATAATCAAGCATAGAGAACTGACTGTAGTAATATAGCATTGACAGACTGGAAACCAGATGGTTTGTCAGATAATGAAGTATTATCTGGCAAGGGATTGTTTCTGAAAGCCAACATCCTCACCTATTTAGCACTCTGGAATGTCGACATATCAGTTACCACATTCATGAGGTGGTATGTGTTGTACTTTAGAAGCCATCCCCAGAAGAGGCTTTTTAATTCAAAATTACTGCCTGATGAGAGGGTAGAGGTGCCATTATTGTAGCACAGCTGGATGAGTATAATACACAGCAAGATGTGAACCATACATCAAAACTCAGAGTTAAAGAGGAAAACATAATAGGCTACATCCTGATTTTTGTCTAACCAAAGCCATTGTTTCATTGATGTTTTAAACCAGCATTCACTAGAAGAAGCAGTGGTGTATGCTGTATGCCCAGAGCTGTGTGTTTCTGCTTTCGTGCCACACTCTCATTTGTGCGAGCACATGCACTTCTCCACCTGGTCAGAAGTCTTGGATGTTGGAAAAATGATCAGGTTTGTACTAACCTGGCGATTAAAAAATAAATGTGTTGGTAATCTGTAAGGATTCCCGCTATCTGGCTCATCATGTCGCACACAGATCTTTTGCCAGCAGAATGGACAGGGTAGTGAGAAGGCAGGACAGAGCAACTGGGAAAGGAAGATGAGGAAGGTGGGATAATTTCCTCTTTGTCAGCAGTGCTAGTTTATCCCAAATGTGAGTGAAACCAGAATTCAATAATTGTCAGAGCTGTCGGAGGTAAACATGGTAAATTGCAGTTGCTGCAGCTGCCACCTGGGAAGACAGAGCAGAGAAACAAAAGGCAAAGGCAGCTGGATGGAGGGCTGGTGGGTGCAGTGCCCAGGGTTTGGGAATACTCCATGGATTCCAAAATGTCTCAGTGTGGCTGTGATTACAGCCTAAATTGGAATGCAAAATGAAGAAAAAAACCATGAAGTAGATGAAAAGGTTTATTTAAAAGATGGCAGAGAATTGGCAAGGCTATTATAAGTAAGACTGTAGTTTAAAACTTCAGCTTTAATTCAACAAGCCAATTTCACTACTTTCATGATTACCCAACTGAAAACTAGCTAGCCACATGATATTAGCTCTTTAATATTTTCATAAGCTTTTTTTTTTAATCATGACTAGGAAGACCTTTGATAACATGGAGGAGGAAAAGGGATACATGTTACTATTGGATGGAAAGAAAATAGTTATAATATAATCTGTTGCAATATGTAATCAATAACTGATAACTACTCTTAAAAGTATAACTATTCCCAAACAAACCAGCATACAGAATGAATCTTGAAATGGACTAAATTGGATTTGTGGAAGCACTGGGCCCAGTTATCTTTGGAGAGTGATTTTTCTGGCAGCAGGATGAATTTTCTCTCTGCCAGGCAGATGACAGAATTCAAAATTTCCCTGAAGTGAAATTAATACGTTCACGCACTTTAAATATGTATGCTGAAATATTATCAGTTAAAGTCTCTTTTTTCACAAGCTTGGTTTGGGAATGCTTCAAAGCATAGTTATCTCTAGAATTAAACACATAAATCATCTCAACCCTTAATATTTTTGAATCAAATAAAGAACAAAAATTAAGAGTTTCAGTTAAGTAAAAAAGAAAAAAAAGCTACATACAGAAAGTAGAGATTAAAATATGCATTTAAAGTCAGCACTGTGTTTAAACAAAAATGTGTTTTATTCCATGTGAACTTTATGAAGTTGGTAATTGTTTCAATAGCCACAAAAACAGTGGAGAAGTGAGAATAGATTAGTGTTTTAGAATTAGACTCAATTTTCATGGTCACTGTATATTTTCATATGACCAAATACAGAGTAATTCAAGGGGGTATCAAAATTGAGATTATATGAGCTATATCAACAATGCAGACAACATTGTCTGAGCAAGCAGTAACACTGAAAGAATTAATTGTTAAAGGTAGTTTAGCATAACAGAAACTCATAGCAAAAAGGACCATGCAATCCTAGATTATGCAGAAAGAAGAATGCTGTGTGCAACTAAGGAATAGTTAGGAAGTACAGAATTTTGCCTCTCTATATAACTTTGGTAGCACAACTGATAAAATACTGAATTAAATCAACACTTCAAAGAGAATGTAGAAATACTGAAGAAATTTGAGAGGTCCACAAAACTGGACTGGGAGGAAGATAGCCCTTGTGCCATAAAATTAAAGGGGCTAAATTTTTCTGTTCATGAAAGAGCATATTGAAAAGTTAGGTGATTGCTATGTATAGAAATATTTTTCACCTATGGAAAAAGGTTTCTGGCACCTGTGAGTTCATGGGTTTTCAACCTTGCTCGCCACAACAAGTACCTGGGATCTGATGTTAAGCAAATGCAGCCTTCAAACAGAGCTTTCTCTGAATGTAGAAAAACACTGCAACAATCATTTGGAGGACTTCTTCTTGAGGGCCATTACTTAAGACTTTATAAATATTATTTTATGTAGTTTCTAGATGAAAACTTGTATAAGTAACATGATGAATCCTAAGGGGTCCCTTCTGAGTTTGCACTCTAGTCTCATAACTCATCCCCTGTCTTGTATTAAGCTTTGAGAACAGGAAATCTTGCACTGCCCTGAAACTACCATAACACTTGGACGCTTGCATTACAGTAATGACTGTACTTACGTCATGTTTCAGAACTTCTGCAAGTCACTGTCAGGGATCAAGAAGGATTATTTTTTCTTAATGCACAATTGACTAGAAGCAGGATAGAGTGAGTTTTTTTCCTTCCTTTTAAGCATGATTGGATACAGATGAAGATGTGATAGCATGGATTAGTCTTTCTACATAAAAAGGAAATCCATTTGGAAAGAGGGGGATTGGTTTATTGTTGGAGGCTCAGAGTCTTACCTATTTACAGTTTTGGGGTAAGGAAGGAATTTCTGCCTCAGTCTGGTAGGGAATGTCATACATTTCCTGTTCCAGGCATCATCTCTTGCTCTTTCTGGCTGTTCAATGCATTCCACCTAGCCTGCTGCGCATATTCCCTGCCATCGAGACCGATGCTGTGTTTAATCTGTATGAGAACAAATACGGCAAAGGAAAGGGGGATTTTATCCCTATTGAGCATCCCATCAGTCACCCTGAACAAAATTTCAAACCATAAATGCTCTTATATCCATCTTACACATCCATCACAGGTACAACATTTTCGCTTCTTCTGCTCTTGTTATGTCATCTCCACATACATTTCTTTCTTTTTCTCTTTCTCTCTTTCTTAATTTTTACTGTTCTCAACATTTGCACTTTTTGTATTCCTTTCTCCACTCTTCAGTAATCTGGAGTAAAGTGTGGTTTTTCTGATAATTGTATTAGCAAAAATGAGTGTGGAAGACCGTGGTATGGAGACGGTATGAGCAAGTTTTGTCAGAAAAGTGTAGACATTTCTTAAACCTGGTACATCACTGAAAGAATGCTTGCCTTGTGACAAGCAGTTACTAAATGTAGCTATTTGTGCACCTATTAAATGAGTTTTAAATATCTCTGGCCTATTTCCTGTCATAGATGCTCGATCCTATAGTAGCCATACTTATGCTCTCCTCTCCAAGCTGCTATCCATATACACAAGTTGTCAGTTCTTCACTGCTCTTACTATTGCTTGTTATTGTTCATCCTTGCTATAGCTCCAAATAATCCTCTTGCCATACTGCATTTTCTTTTGAAAAATTACTTTAAAAGCCTTTTCTGAGGCTGAAAAAATGCTGTAGCTAACTCATTGTGATGGTATCATAGCCCTCCATCGGTATTCTTAAGACTTTAGCATTCAATTCATATTAGGAGTTAGGCTGGGATGTAGATGACATTTTACTTTGTCCGGTATTTCTTTTTGCCAGTCCAAGCACATACAACAAGAACTGCTCAGTCACTCAACAAATAACAGAACAAATTTAGCTTACTCCTCTGAGGGTTTGATCAGTGATGTGTTACACTACTGGAGAGAAAACCAGTGTTAAGATTTTCTTTTTGTTTGGTTGGTTGGGTTTTTTTGTTGTTTTGCAAGCAAAGTTTTGGATCAAGTCCAGGCAATTGTACTGTATTGATTTTGTCCTAACCAATTGACACAAATACTTCAGGATCTGGGGAGTAAGAAACTATTTCTTCCAGAAAATTCATTCTCGGAAACATTTCATTATAACAAGTAATAGTTTAATGTAATCATTTTAAAACAAATAACCAAATCTTAGATTATGCTATAACTGAATGTTAAAAGATTTTTAACACAAAAGTCGATTGTGCACAAATGGCAGATGTATGATAGTGCTCTACTTTTTTAATCTCTGGGTTAACCTTAGAAGATAAGAATTATGCTGTGACTGGTCCTTTGTTGCTAAATTTCTCTCCTCTTCAACTCTTGAGGCCTAGGCTTTGCAGTTCTCAACATTTTCAGTGATTAGGCCAGTGTCACATTGCATCAGTCCACCCACTTCCAAGAAAATGTTTTCAAAGGCTGTGTGTACTTCTGAAAACATGAAGTCTGAGGCACCAGTGTTTTCTTTAATAACTGATGAAAATAAAATGTTTGTGATTAGAATCTGTGTGGTTTTACTTGATTTGGACATATCCCACAGAAGATTAAAAAATAAAAATACTGAAAGATCATCCATTAACAGTGGGTAATTTCCTGGACACTGAAATGCAAAAGATCCAAGAACATTCTGCAGCTCCTCAGAATTCTGTATGTGTGGGACTGTGCAGAGCTACAGATGTTTCCACTGCCACAGAAATCACTAAAAACTGCCAGGGAATTTGGCCCAGATGTGCTATAGAATTACAGTGACCCTGGTAATAGTGAAACTTTAAGCAGCAAACACCAGATGTCCAGTAAAATAGTTAAAAATGAGATCCAAAGCATTTTTCTTTACCACATCATCACAAACAAGTATGGAGTGAATAAGCTGAAAATCTCAAGTAGTACTTCATTATTTATCATCTCTAAGATGATTCTATGTGCTTGACTTGTTGCGATATAGTGCCATTTGAGGATAACATATCATAAGAAAGCTGCATTCCCAGAGGCTTATATAATTTTGAAAAATTAATTAATTAGACAGGTATATACACTAAACAATACACAGTTGTATTTTTCTCCTTACCTCCTTTCTCTATTCATTTTCCTTGAGAAGTGATTCTGGCGGTGTGTGTGCTGTGCTGTCTTACAATAGCTTGCTGCAGACAGGATAAATGAACTGCTATTAGTGCCAGCTAATGTAGTTCTACTTTGGCTCAAATGGTAGCAGACTCGAGCTGCGGTACCAGGGCTCCATGCACTGCCTCATTCTGTCTGGATATACATGGTAAATGTACTTTTCCTACAAAGTGCAAGTATTCATTACATTATAAGGCACTGCTTTATACTTTGTGGTTTGTGGAGGGGTCCATGTAGGGCACACCCCAGAAACTATGGAAAACATTACATTTCTCTTTTCACTTTATTGATCATTTATAATTTTTTATATCCCTTTTTTAAGTGTCTAAATAAAAAAATCATTTCTGTTACAAACCCTGACTCAAAATGTACAATTCATGAAAGGTTGTTTGTGTTTGTCAGTGGCACAGATCTGCATTGAACAATAGACATATATTAGTATTCATTAGTTAGATTCCCTGTTTTTGCTTAAAGCCTGAATTTAGAGTACCCTGCTCAGTCTGCCTCTGGAAAACTAATGGTACCAAGTTTTTTCACTTGGCATAGAGGTTATAGACTTCATAGATAAAAATAGCAGAAACATAGAAAGAAAGGACCACAGGTTAAAAAAAGGTTTGAATGCTTAATTAAAAAAATTGAGGAATATGTAGTCTTTGAAAGCAAAGGGGTAGTTATGTCATCCAAACTCTCTTAAAACTTCTTTGCAAAAGATGGGGTATAAACTCTATTAAAACAAAGAGCTCCATTACTCACTTTTACACAAGGAAGTGTAAAAATGTGTTTACTGAAAAGTATGTTCTTCCCTGAAAGAAAAACTCATCATAAACCAATCATGACAGAATAAAAGTTTAAGATAAGCTACTCTTTTCAGAAATACTGATGCTTAACAATTTATGAGTTCTCTAATTTTTTTATTTGTGCACCTTTTTAGATAATTTTCAGCTGGCCTCAGAGTCATCCTTGTTTGAATGTTCATAGTGCAAAAGAAGAACACAAGGCTGTTGTCTACACTGCTGAGTTTTGTGGGGGTTTTTCACTATATTTCCAGTTTTACATAGTTTCAGTACAAGATTGTGTATTTCATTCTTGAACTGCAGACACACATTTTATTAAAAGCTCACTGACACTTAAGGAGTTTCCAGCATTTTTACCTTACAGCAAACTGAACCTGTAGAATAACCTACTGCTTTGTCTATCAATGTTAATCGAGTCATCTGAGGATGTCCAGTGCTCCAAACAACTTTACCACATGTTTTTTCAAGACCTGCTACAATTACAGTAGAAATCGTTGCACTTGGAGCTCTCTGCCCACCCTTGCCTTGCAAAACTATTTGTAGCACAGACTTTCTTGTCTGCCACTGCTCTTTTCTGGGGACAGATTTACAAGGAGGCTGTCCTTACCCCAGTTGAAACAACATAAAGGTGTTATGTCCTTGCTGGCTGTGCTGACCATAGATATGGTTTTCACATTTCTAAATCAACTCTGTAGAATACCAGGCAATCATTTAATCATGCCTAGTGGTGTTTAAATTGACTTTGTAGTGCTTTCTGGTGATGGTGAACAGGGAGGTAATGTGGTTGCAAATTGCAATTACACTCAGATGTGAGATCATGGCAAACAATACTGTTGTAGAGCTGCAACGGTAATCCCCAACTAATCTAGCTCAGTTCTACATCCAGCTCAGAGCTGGTAACCGAGCAAGCCTTGTGGCATGTTTGTGATTCTTTTTTTGGAAATGCAGAGAAAATTAGATGTCTAGAAGAAAATAAAATTTGATCCATAATTACTTTCTTTTTGATATATTAATGGTTTTAAAGGTACTATTATTTTAAGTTGTAAAATGCAGAAAGGTTTGGCACAAAAAATTCTTGCTAGAGGCTGTAAAACAGAGTGCATTGCATTTACTTGGATTGCTACATGTTCATTTTTTAAAGTAAAATATTTTCTACACTGTTAAAAGTAACTTAGAAGGGAGAGTCCATTTGTTATGTTTATTCAATGCTGAAGTGGCAAAATTTCTTTTCTGCAAAAGAATTCAAGTTGTAAGGAGTGCTGGATCAGAAGAGTATATTGAGAAAAAGAAAACATTTCAAAAGAGATGTTCAGGTCAAACCTGCTCAGGCAGGTCTGCTGCTCAAAGAACACATTGCAAGCTTTTTTAAAAAATAAATAATCCAGTAGAAACTGCCACATCACCAACACACAGATTTCATTACTTTTTGAGAAAAAATCTGTCAGGTTTCTTTGCAGATGTCTATGCAGATGAGGAGACTGTTGGCAGGTGAGGCATGGCTACATAAAACAAGAGTAGACACTGAGTAGTAAGTAGCAGTAATAATAATTAGGATAAATAGGAATTAATAATAATTAGGAGAGCAACTTTTACACTATTCTTCACACATCTGTCTTGCATGTTGATCTGGTATCAAAAGGTATTTACATAAATCTGCATCACAATCTTGCAGCAGGTTTTTCATCAGGAACTATATTAAAGTACACCACTGGTTTAAAGCTTTGCAAAACATGTTTCTAGAAGTCTAACAGTCCAATTTTAGTTGGAATCCTTTGGTAAATCTTCTTTGTTTCTCAGTCATTTAAACTTACCTTGCTTGTCCTTTTTCTCTTTGAGAATCTCAGAGTGAAAGTTATTATGGTGAAAGTTATCACATGACATCATAGTGCTCTATGTTATAAATTGTGTGAGAAGGACAAGATAAAGAAGTCCACATTATACTGTAAGACTATCATAGTACTGAAGGTGGAATCTGTTTGGAAGCATTGCTGCTTATTAACTCAAACAGGAGCTTTTATGTTTAAAATGTATTATGATTTAAAAAAAAAAAAAAACACAAACCAAAAAACACACAAAAACAAACAAACCAACAACAACGGAAAAAAAAAAAAAAACCAAACACCAAACCAAAAACCAGTCAGTATTAACTATCTACTCTATTTGTTCTTGGGTTGGAGTAACAGTAAGGAAAATTTATTAACCCATATGGTATTTTTAGGGCATTTTAAGTGCATGAAGAAGAGGAGGGAGTTGCTACTGCATCTGTAATGCAGATCTTCATGTGACAGAGTGTAGCCTAGCCTGGAATGAGCTGTCTGGAACAAGGTACTGGAGTTTGGTTTCACATCTATGCCCTCACTGTATCACACTGGCACTGCATGAAGGCACTGTAGTGGATGAAAAGATCTGTGACACTGTCTCTGTACTTAGGGAAAGTCCCTGTACCTAGGGACAGTTTCTTACAATAATGTAAGAAATCTGTGCTTTTCAAGGAATGATTTTCTTGCTCCCAAGTACTTAAGATCTTTCTAATGACTTCCTTATAACAGAATCCCATTTTAGCAACACACATGTGTATTGTGTCTGTCTTTAGGTAGGTAGTTGTCATTCATTCGAGTTTCCTCACACATCTGTGTAGTAATACCTTTCACTCCTGTGATACATCTAGATACCACAGGTGGAAATTCAAGTGCCAGTTCATGGTGCTATTCACTACCTAAGCAGTGCTACAAATTCTGTACACTTTAAACTCAGCATGTATAGGACTTCTGCTGTCTACTGGTGCAACTATCAATAGTATTGCTGCTACAAAATCAGGAATATTTTATTATTTTCCTGATATAGGTACTGTAAAAGAAGTAAGAAAAGTATCCCAAAGGTCAAGATGCTAAAAAATAAAATAAATTTAATTATTATGTGCATGTTTGTATATATTTAGTGATGCCCTATTCTCTCTAATGTTAAAAAGAGCTGTTTTGAGATTTTTTTTTCAGAACTGGGAAAAAAATGCACTTTTTTTAGTTTGTTAAAGCTAAATAAAACCATATCAAACTATACAAACTATATAAACTATAAAACTATATAAACCATATAAAACCATATAAAACCACTACTGGCCTAGTTTTACTTTAGACTTTGGAAGATGATTGTGTTTATGGATTCAAATAATTGCAGACAAAATTTTGCACCTGCAGTTATGGTTGCCTGCAGTTCAGTTCAGTTCAGTTCAGTTTAAGTATCTACATCACTGATTGCATCTGTAAGTTGAAAACATCTAACTAATCTAAATTACAAGCACAAATAATTGCAGGTGCAAAACTCATACAAATACAAAATGATCTCTGAAAGTTAGTCTTCAGAATCTCATTGTAAGTTATTCACTGTATCATGAACCTGAAGTCCTCTTGGGAGAGTCACTAATCTGTATAATGACACTGAAAGCCTCTTGAATCTCATATTTAACTAGCAGATGGGAAAGAATACGTGGAGTCATATAACTCCCTAGGGATTATGCATGTGGATATTGAAAAGTATAACTTATTCCAATGAAGGATAACATTGACTTGCAATCAAAAGTTTCCTTCCTGAACCACATTTTTTCTGATGAAATTAAAACAACTTAATGTTGTATTTTTATGAAGTCACAACCAATTAAAGTAAGACACATTCCCAGGGCAGGCACAGAAATTTTGCTCATCTCATGATTTTTCATTTAATGAATCACAGCATTAGTTTAACAGAGAAATGCTGCCAGTCTTTCCATAAAACATATCTAAATACCCTCTCTATGATTTTCTTTTTTTTAGTGTCTGGTATAGATTTCTAAGCACACATCCCCAGAAGTCTTTTTTTTTTTTTTTTTTCCTCTGGTACAAAAACTAAAAACCATTTTATTCTATTCTTTAACTTCAATAGACATAGGTGTGGAGCTACTTTAACACAGTGACTGCTTCCTGTCATACCAGTTACGGCAGTACTGTTGGCAAAAAGAGAAAAAAACCATAAACTCTCTTCTAGTGTTTGAACAACTAAAACTTCTGTACAAATGAAACAGTCTGCCAGTTCTGACAATCCAAAATGCAATGAAGAATTTTTCTGTTTCAGAAGCTCTAGGCAAAGCTGTTTTGGCATGCCTGTAGCTTGTTCCTCTTGCAAACAAAGGGGCAGCTAGATGGAAAGTCTTTGGGGGAAGAAATGCTGTCAGTTATAAGAAATGAGACATGTAGACCCATTCTACAGCCCAGCTAGTGATTACATGCAGGTAATTTTGTAAAAGCCCAGACCAGCTGCCAGTGATAATAACGCTGCCATTTGCACTGATTTCAACAGGAATTACATCAAACAGACCAGCTTAAGGCTTCTTAGAAGCATGGGCCAAACTGGTATTTTGTTCACTGGTGTTGGAACCAGACTACGAGAGAAGTGTTCAGCAGGCACAGGCAGTGGTGTCAGGAAGCCCCGCAGAGCAAGTGCTGCTCCTGTGCTGGGCTGGCAGCAGTGTGAGCGAGCAGAGTGTGCTGCTCCTGCCTCGCCACCCACCAGCATCACCATCTTCTCAGGCACCCCAATAACTCCCTTGGCAGCAGTGTCCACCCAGCTTCACAGGCTCCTGGCACTTGCAGAATAAGTGGTGGTGTAAGCATATCCACATTTTAAAAATCCAATTTCATTTAATTCACATTAATCTATTTTAATCTATTCTTATCTATAATTAATCTACTCAAGCAGTGCATGGTAACTGTGTACCACTCAAATGATCAGTTTCTAATCATCCTTGGGCAAAAATATTCAGAAAAATATGTCTTTTTTGCACACATAGGAAATTATTGAGTCTATGTGGTGTGTTACAGTGCAAGGCTACACCTTCACCTTCCTAGATTATTTTTTCTTAGATGCTTGGGTATGGTAAAACACAAAAAGCATGTGAAAAACTTGTTCTATAGAAGTAAAAATGTTTATAAAATTAAAAAAGACAATCATTTAAATAGAAATAAATTTTAACAAAGATCCCTTTTTTTACTCTTTTGGTGCCATAGACACAGTAAGGAAAGAGAAGGTTTCATCTTCCCCTTTCTTGAGGAATTTATATTTGTGTCCTGTAACTCACATAAATTTAGAGTGCAGCTTTCTAAGCCAAAAAATTAGCAAGGATTTTGACCGAGAGATTGAGAGGTGATTAAAACTCATGGAAGAAAGACTCATTTCTCAGTAAGAATAACAGTCACATGGATGATGGATCGTAATAACTTCATAATCTGACCCACATGCAGTAAATACATTGATGACTGTCATTTTGAATAAGTGAGGCAGATTGATGCTGATTATTAATCCAT
This sequence comes from Pyrocephalus nanus, assembly GCA_038380795.1. NCBI lineage: Eukaryota > Metazoa > Chordata > Aves > Passeriformes > Tyrannidae > Pyrocephalus > Pyrocephalus nanus. Next base: position 38,759,516 of record CM076265.1, on the reverse strand, counting down.
TTCTTGGCCAGTCTGATTGTTTCTGAGCCAGTTTCTCCACTGTTTAGTACTTTCCTGAATTATCTTAATAGCTTTCACCAACAGTCTCTTCCTTTTTAGCTAGTGACTTCTCATACTCCGTGTTGTCTTAACTTATTTGAGGGATTTCTTTCATTGATTGGTCTGCTTCTAGTGTACTTATAGCTGGACACTTGGTCTTCTTTCAGCATATAGTATAATGTGAGTGTTACTAGAGGCACATTATTCTGTATTACATTTACTTGCCGCAAAAAAATTTTTTCCTTAATTCCCGTGTGTTACAATGAAAGCTCAGTGAAAAAAAAGTGAAATATGGTATGAAAATAAGTACCTAGTATTTAGTAATTAGTATCAGTGTCTAAAAGGGCAGATATCAAGGAATAGTGTGGCCAGCAGGACAAGGGCAGTGATTCTGTCCCTGTACTCGGCACTAGTTAGGCCAGACCTTGTGTACTGTGTCTAGTTCTGGGCCCCTCAGTTTAGGAAGGACATTGAGGTGCTGGAGCAGGTCCAAAGAAGGGCAACGAGGCTGGTGAAGGGACTGGAGCACAGGGTCTATGAGGGGTGGCTGAGGCAGCTGGTGTTGTTTAGTCTGGAGAAGAGGAGGCTCAGAGGAGACCTCATCACTCTCTGCAACTACCTGAAAGGAGGTTGTAGCCAGGTGGGGTTGGTCCCTTCTCCCAGGCAATCAGCAATAGGACAAGAGGGCGCAGTCTTAAGTTGTGCCAGGGGAGGTTTAGGTTAAACATTAGGAAGAAATTGTTTACAGAGAGAGTGATCAGACATTGGAATGGGCTGTCCAGGGGGGTGGTGGAATCACTGTCCCTGGAGGTATATAAGAAAAAACTGGATGTGGCACTTAGTGCCATGGTCTAGTTGACAGGGTGATGTTGAGTCATGAAGTCTTTTCCAGCCTGATTGATTATGTAATTCTTTGATATCTGTATAGCAGACCCAGAATAAATAAAGAAATAGATTTGCCTAATAGAAATTCAGAAACCTGCTTAGCTGTGTCATTGATAGCTTTATATAAGGTTCTGTAGAGATGTGTATTTTACATTTGCAGTAGGGTAATATACATAACATACTTCATAAGACCAGAAAAAGCTATTTGGAGAGCAAAAAAGTTTCCAAGCCTGGTTTTCTGTGAACTTGTCAAACCTTTGATATCTTTTCAGTGATGCCAAACTCTGTGCCACTTGTCCCAGAATGACACCCAGCATCCTCTATATCATACCTCTTCAGCTGGGCAAAAGGTTGCAGATCGTGTGATTGAGGGTGGACTACATGCGTGCACTGGTTAGTGACTCGCAGTTCTTAAAATACATGGCTAAATATGTCCCTTTTTTTCCAGTTGTAGGTACTAATTTGGGCCTGCTTTTACTAAGTACTTCTGGGAATTTTAAACTTCCTATATCTCCAGCTAGGACAACACAAAGATCATATCACAATAATAGCTATGTTAAAGTAATATTGCCCTGTTTTCAATTGTTTACTTTCTGTTAATAATAAATTTACAATATGCTGCATACCATGAAATTAAAAGATACCTTTTTTCTAGTATAAATGAAACTCTAAGCAAATTTCATTATATTTAGACATAGTTTCTTCCTCTTTTTGAAGAACACCCATCTTTTTACCAATCATGTCTTCAAAATTCCTTCCCTTTGTTGAAATAAAACATTTTGTAAAATCAGAAAGTTGTTCATTTGTTTAATGTAAGTGATGTGGTCATGAAATCCAGGTCTTTTATTTATACTTGGGATAACACAGAGGTAATGAAAGCAGAATTGGACCTAAGAGGTTTTTGTTTCAATTATAAAACAATGTGGGTAAGTGCCTTGGATTTGACAGCAATAGAAGAAAGGGAATGTTGTGCTTATGCCTTCAATCAGCTTTATTAGATCCTTAAAGGGAAAATTATGTGAAAGACACAAGAAGAAAACAACAAGAGCAAGATCCCAAATTCAGTATAATTTGGAGAAAATAACTGATTTAGGTTGGCTGTCTTGCCAGAGTGAATGACTCAAGGCTTCCAAACAAGAAATGGAAACCAGAAGGATGGGGAAAGCCTGAAAGTACAAATAGAGAAGATATGATTGACTGCAGTGATTCAAAATCAACTGCTGCAAAGATGAGTTTGGGCTCTTGCCCAGAATACAATTGAATGGTGATGTTCATTTAGACCCTTAATGCTGAAACAAAATAAGATGTAGCTGTGTTTCTGTTAGAAATTTATTTGTTCTTTCCAGTGTCTCTAGCAAGGGATATGATGTCATGTCCTTTCTCTTCTATTACACCCTGCAGTGATTGCTCCTGCTACTGCTGTTCCATAATTTTTCTGAACCAGTTTTCTGAATCCAGGTGATGATATCTTTCAGATGTGAAGCATCATCACCATTCATTAGTTGCCTTTGAAAAATTTTATACACTGTGAGCAAGCAGGCTAACTCAGTGTTGTTGACCAAGCAAAAGAGAAGTTTAACATCATGGTGCATGTATGTACTTTCTGACTGGCAAAGTCATTCAAGTTTTTGTTACTATCACGCCAGTTTTTCAAAATAAGGTAAATAGTTCACTCTGCAAAAAATTTCAAATAATTGTATCTCTAATGGGCACAATTTTTAAAGCATTATTTGGAAAAGTTGGGGGCAGCTGCTGGACCTCCACCTTAGGCACAGGAGGTTCTAAAAGAGACTAGGCTTTATGCAAAAAATTAGTCAGATGACAATAGGCAGTGATGAGATGGGATTGTCTTCTACTTCCTCCTTTCCTTTATTTCTTTCATCTCACTGGCTATGCTTACTAACCTTTTTTCTGTTTCTATTTCAAATCAGGAAGGAAAAAAACCTAAACCGCAGTTCATAATTAAATACTGAGCTAGTTCTTACCATGTTTACTGAATTACATATTGCATATATGGTTGTATATCCTCTAAGTTTTCATGTGTTTTTAGATTTCTAAACTTAATATGTTCCATAGGAATAGACCTTAACTCATTCCTGTCTGTTTTTCATGATGAGATTTGCCTCCACAGTGGAAATGAGGAGTAAAGCATTGCAACTCATTTACAGATCCCTTCACATTTTAGGGATTAATAGAGCCATGAATATAGTTACTCGGCTCTGTGGTTTCTCCTGGTTCAAAGTAGAGATTCCTCCAGCAGAAAATCTTCAGTGTCAGCCTTACAGCTACAATATGTGGATCAACCTGAGGTGACATGCACAGTGATATCTTTGCACAGGTATCTTGGCTGCAGAATGGCTGACCTGGTAAAGAAGGCTTTAAACCAGGAGCCGCAAGGGAGGGAGTTACTGCAGCTCTGAGGGAGCGATGAACAGGCTGACAAGCAAAGTGCCTGGGGTGATGTGAACAAGGAGAAACACAAAATGAATAAAATAGGACTCAGCTGGGGTCACCTCAAGAATTTGCATGTACATGAGGAAGTCTCTCCAAAGTGCCTGCATAGTTAAGCACACAACGTGAGACATAAGCATGCGGAGTTAGAGTCTGTGTGCAGCTTCAGGGGTAGGATTTTGTTGGGATTCCAGAGATGTGGTAGATGGACTGGAGTGCTGCAGTGGAGGAATACAGACAGGAAGAAAAGGAGAGAGCAATTGAAGTGCATGGAGCTCTGCATGAGGATGAATGATGAGAGTTTATGGTAACAATTAAAGAGCAGACTTACAGTGGTGACTTGGTAGTAAGTGTCTCATATGGGCTAACTGACCAAGAAGAACAAGCAGATGAGACCCTGTACAGACAGACAGAAGCAGTCTCCTCCAGACCCTTATCCTCATGGGGACTTCAATCCTCTGATACCTCCTAGAGGAGCAAGGCATAAGCAATCCAACAGGTTACTTAAGAGCATTAATTATAACACAAGAGTCAATGAGGAGAGGTGTTCTGCTGGAGCTCTAACACATAAACGAGGAAGGCCTCAGTGGAATGAAGGTCGAATGAAGCCTTGATTATTGTGATGAGATGGTGGAGTTCAGGAACCTGAGAAGAGGGAACAAGGTAAAAAGCAAGTTCACAACCCTAGACTTTAGAACACACTGTAACATCTTCATGAATCTGAGTGGAAAAGTCCCCAATAAAGGGCTCTGGAGGGAAGAGGGATTCAGAAAACCTGGATAGTATTCAAGGATCACCTCCATTCAAGAGAAGTCCCAGCATGCAGGAAGTCAGGCAAAAACTCCAAGAGGCCTGTGAGGTTGAACAAGGAGTTCCTGGCAAAATTCAGTCATTAAAAAGGAGTATACAGAAGGTGGAAGTAGGTAACATGGGAGGAGTGTAGAAATAGCCTGGGCATGCAGAGACATGGTTAGGAAAGCCAAAGCCCACTTAGAGCTAAACTTGGATGTCAAGAGCAACAATAAAGGTTTAAGTATCTACTGAGGTAGGTTGAAAACTGGCTAAATGGCCAGATCCAGAGTGTGGTGATCAGTGGTATGAAGTCTGACCAGAGGCCCCTAACTAGCAGTGTATCCCAGCAGTCAATACTGGATCCAATTCTGTTCAATATCTTCATTAATGTTCTGAATGATAGGACAGAGCGTACGTCAGAAAGTTTGCTGGTGATACAAACTTGGGAGGAGTGGCTGGTATATGAGAAGGTTGTACTGCCAGTCAGGTGAAGTTTGACATACTGGAGAAATGGGCTGACAGGAACATTATGAAGTTTAACAAGGGGAAGTGTGAAGTCCCACACATGGGGAAAAATAATCCCATGCACCAGTTTTATACTGGGGACGAACCAGCTGGAAAGCAGATTTGCAGAAAAGGACCTGCAGGTCCTTGTGGACACCAAGTTGAGCATAAGCCAACAATATGTCCTGCAACCAAAAGGACTAGTCAGCACTAGTGAGGCCACACTTGGAACGCTGGGTCATTCTGGACTCCCCAGTACAAGAAGGACATGGACATAACACAGAGAGTTCAGTTGAAGGGCTGCTAAGATGATTAAAGAACTGCAGCATATGCAAAAAGACTGCGACGGGACTGTTCTGTTTGGAGCAGGGAAGGCTCAAGTGGGGATCTGATCAGTGCGCATGAGTACCCAAAGAGAGGGTGTTAAAAGGATGAAGCCAGGCTCTTTTCAGTGGTGCTCAGGGACAGGACCAGAGGCAATGGATACAAACTGAAGCACAAGGGAGTTAATGTGAACATCAGAAAATATGTTTTTACTGCGAGGGTGACTGTGTATAGGCTGCCCATAGAGGTTGCGGGATCTACCTCCTTGAAGATACTCAAAAGCTGTCTAGTCATGGTCCTGGACAACTGACTCTAGATGGCCCTTCTTGAGCAAGAGGTTGGACCAAGTCATCTCCAGAGGTCCCTTCCATCCTCAACTGTTCTGTGATTCAGAAGAAATGGATAATTGCTTTTTATATTTTCAGTTCCCATTTCTCTAGAACTTTCAAAAAATCCACTGCTTGGTGTGATGATCACCTGAATCACTGGTATTTTGACACTGAGCTGGGATAGAATGCTGGATTACTCTTTAAAAGTGACCACCTGTCCCACAGGATTGCTGAGATGACAAATGTATTGCTTGAATTCCTGTAATATCCTTCTGCTCCACATTCTCTCTGAAAAGCTTTTCCTGAAATGCCCAGAGACCATGGGAATGTTACAAGGTTTATATATGCAGTAGCTGCATACATTCTGAGTATACAAAAAGGCAACCTGGAAAAGGAATCTGTCCTGCTGTGTAAGGATAGGTAATGCTGCTGTGTGTTTTTAGAACTGAACTGTTGCTTTACACTGCATATTTCTCTGCTTATGTATCTCTTACATAAATTTGGACCGAGGTTGGGTCTCATGTTTTATAGTCAGAGCTACACCTGTGAGCAGAGCAGAGCAGTGGAGGATTTTTCATTTTCCAATTCCAATCGTGGAGTACTAGAAGTTCCAAACAGGATGCCTGTTGTAGATATGCTTACAGGGGTTTAAACTGAGCTGAAAGGAATAAAGTGTTTATAGGGATCTGTGTTCTTGTAGCTGATCCTACTTGGACCTCAGTTTCAGTTTGAACTCACATTAAAGTGTATGGATCTCATGCTTGAAGTTATTCAATTTTTCAATAGCTTGCTGAATCAGCAATATACTCTGAATATGTTTGAATCTGAAAGACTAAGGCTGGACCAGTACTAAGAATAAAGACCAATACCAGGCTGGATGTGGGTCTGAGTAACCTGTCTAGCAGAAGGTTCCCAGCTCATGGCAGGGAGGTTGGAACTAGATGATCTTTAATGTCCCTTCCAACCCAAACCTTTCTATGATTCTGTGTTTCTATGGATCCATGTTAGATCCGTATTTATAGGTATATCCATATCTATATTAATAGATACATACATACATATAATTATTTATGTGTGGAAGGTGAGACTGGGGAGATTTAAACATCTGATGACTCAAATGAAGTCCTTAAGTCCCAAGGACTTTCATTATTTTGTCATGAAACCATAATTGTATAAAATGCTCAAAGTATCCTTTTATCATGGGCTAGAGTTCATAACTTGCTTATTTCAGAGCAAGGATAAGCAAGATTTGCTCTCTGGAGCATCTTGCAAGGCCTAAATTATGTCATTGATATTGGAGAAGCTTGAGAAGAGAACTCTAGGAAAGCACTGAAAGAGGGGAGGGGAAAATGCTATAGCATTTGGGGTATTTTACATTCATCTGGGGAACATGAATTTAATTGTTTTCCTTTGGCATTCACAGACTAACTATAGGAGAATCTATTGATGTCATGACTCTTACACATTCTGCAAAAATATTCCAAATAGTAGGCTGCTTTGGAAAGGTTAATCATCACATCCTAACAGTATCACCTTTCAACATTTTAAAAAGACACAAACGCTTTCCTTTAAGAAGTGATTTTTTTGTAGGCAGAATCCTCTTAAAGTCCTCAATAAATGTGTATAAGATGAAGATTAATAAGTTCCAACAAGATGTGCTCTTGTTGGATAGCAAGGTAGCTTATGGTCTTAAGCTAAGACCAGAGAATCAGATTAGATACCTGAAAAAGATTTTTTCACTGTTAGGGTGGCCAGCCATGGAAATAGGTTTCCCAGGAAGGTGGTGGACTCAGTGTCCCTGGAGGTGTTCAAGAGGCATCTGGATCTGGCACTGGGTGATATGGTTTAGGGATTACAGTGGTAGTTCTGGGTTGGACTGGATGACCTTGAAGGTTTCTTACAACCTTGATGATTCTATGATTCTTCTTGGTGATTCCATGAGATCCCTTTCTGAACTCTTCCCATGCACTATCTAGGTTGGTGTGAAGACCGAGCAGACGAGAACTACGTGGATTTTTACCTCAAATGGGGATTTTGAGAACCTGTCATTTAAAAAATTCCCAAGACACAGCATTATGCATCTCTATTGGCCTTGTAAGCAGAGCTCAGGCTGCATGGAAATGCAATGTGTGTTTGCAACAGGCTGTATATCTATATCTATGGATAGAGAGATAGATAGATAGATAGATAGATAGATAGATAGATAGATAGATAGATAGATAGATAGATAGATAGATAGATAGATAGAAAATTGAGATTATGTGAAGTAAAACGTTGCAATAAGTAGATCTTTGGCTTCTGGCCAGCTCCAAAAGTCAGCAGCTACTGTAAAATCCTTAGGTGTTTTATAGAGCCAGACCAAGAGAGGGACAAAGACCTGAGTGACTACAGTGGCAAGATAATGCCCAAATGTGTTTTCCAAGGTGAAGTACATACATTCTGTTATGGTTCTGTGAATAGCTAACTTTATGTTAAAACTAAGTTGCCAGAAAAAAATCTTCATACATTTGAGACATGATTAAAACTAATTTTAAAAGACATCTTACCCTAGCATCTGAACATGAGTATGTAGGGGTTTTGTGTGCAACTTGCTGGAGTCACAGTTTTTTCCAGATCTGTATTTTGTGACTTCAGTTTTTAATATTATCATTGCTGTGTCAAGAAAATTAAAGCAATTAAATAATACTTTCTTTTCGTTGTCAAAACTGTTTCTCTCCTTTTAAATAAAATTTCTTGTCTACTCAGAAAAAATGGATTTAATTATTATATATTCATTGCTGAGTTCTTTATATCATCTCACCAGCACATGGTATAATTGGTATCACATTAGTTATTTAGCAAGTAAGCAGAGTATCGTTATTTGTCTGTATGCCTGAAAATGCTGAAAATTTAGTTGTTTTACTCAAAAGTGACAATAAAATTGGCAGTATGATAATGATATGTTTTTTATCCATATAAAAATAATTTCTTTTTTTTTTATTTGATAGATTACTTGGCTTCTACAAAGGAATATTTCCTCCTGTCTTGGCTGAGACACCCAAAAGGGCAGTGAAGGTAAAAATCCCAAGCTTCCTCCTTTAAAAATATAACTAGGGACAGTGGCAGCTGTAAACCATTTTATTTATCCCCTGATGATTGAAATTAGAATCTTAAACTTATTTGGCATATTAATCCTCTGATTTTTACTAGGAGGGAACTTTCCTGTTGATAGTACAATAAAAACTATCCTTGATTAAGAAGTGCAGGATAAGGATCTTATATGCTAAGCTATTTTTGACCTGTATATCTAATGTTACAGGAAAAAATTGCAATTATTCTATATTGGCAAAAAATTAATAAAATAGTTTAAGTGTTATTTTAACCTCATAATTACCTCTAGTTTAGATATTTTCCTATACTGACAATGCCTAGCAACTTGCAAAACAACTAATAGCTTAATAAATTAACACAAAAAGCCATGAAAGAAGCCACTAAGAAATACTTACTCAGTAACTTGAAGTAGTATATCTGTAGGTGGGAAGTGCTGCCCAGAGTTTTCCTGTGCTCCAAAGAGTGCTCTACTCCATACTCTTCCTTTTAACTGATTGAAGACAGTAATGGATTCAATTCCTCGTTGTGCAAAGAACATTTTACTCCCACTCTCTCACAGTTGAACTAGATGCTAGCATACCAAAGTGTATCTGCTTTCAAATACTGATCTGATTTCCTTTTATTATCCTTTATTTTGATTTGTTGAGCATGATTTTAGTAACATTCCTAAGCAAAATACTTCAATACATCAATTTTTTCAGTCATCATGCAACATTTTTAATTGAAACCTAGTTATTAAACACATCATTTTAAAGTTCTAAATTTATCAAAGCATCAGTTGTCTTAAGAGCAAATGTTTCTTTGCCTTTTGCTTCAGAACTTTGAAGTTTCCCATAGTTACACCAAATGTGTCTAAAAGCAGTTATTATACAGAATGTCTTGATTTTTCTTTCTTTCTTTTTTGGTTTCTTTCTTAAAAGGTTGCATATGATTCTGGTCCTTAGTCTGCAATTAATCATTCACATTCCAATTCCTTTACAGAGGAATAATATTTGTATAAAGTGACAGGATGTGACCTTGTAACAGAATCCTAAAGGAGTTCTGGTAGTATCATCTTCGTGTTTGCATTGGCATCTTAGATGCAAGTGACATATGTCACCTACCTCAAAAATATTTAATAAAACTAAGAAAAACAAAGTCCTATTTAATAGCAAAGTGGCAGTAAAGAATAGATGTATGATATTTAGAAGATTCCTAATACCTTGTTTTCTTTATCCTGTAATGTTTCATCAGTCTCTCCCTTTCATTTTCTTTGAAACAGAACGAAGTAAATCCGTGCTTTTTAGATCCCAGCATATATTTAGTAAAAATACTAACCCAGGTTTGATTTCTCCTGAGCCATTCAAAAATCTCAAATCACTTTTTCTTGCTCAAATTGATTAAATTGGCTTAAACTGCACAATATTCAATATAAATATAGAATCGTAGAAAGATGTAACTTGGGATGGATCTCTGGTGGTCATCTGGTGAGCCTCCTGCTCAAAGCAGGGATGACTTCATGGTTCGATCACATTGTTCCGATGCCTTGTCTAGTAGAGTTGTGAAAATATTCAAGGATAGAGATTGTGGCCTCTCTGTGCTCCTGCTCCAGTTCACTGTGAAGAATTTTGCCTTATATCCAATCCAAATTATATACAAATTATCCTGTTGCAACTTTTGCCTATTTCCTCTCATGCTTCTGTTGTCAGCCTCTAAAAAGCCCAGCTTTGTCTTCTGTGTAACCTTTAGATGATGGAAGACAGAAATAAGATCATCTCAGCCTTCTTCTCTCCAGGCTAAACAGACAGTTCTCTCAACCTCTTGTACATCTTAAGCTCACAGTTCCTTTAATGTCTTACTGATGCTCCCTTAGTGGAGTGCTTTCTACCTAATTCTTGGACATGCAACCATGAGGATCAGGTTTAAATGGGGGGAGAGAGGAAGGGGTGTTAATTAAATAGTTTAATTCTTTGATTATTTACACTATTCCTTTAAATTTAATGCAGTTCCAAGGACATCAGGATGACTTTAGGTTACCTTGAGACATCAGCTGTATTCTAGAAGAATTAGAAGAATTCAGTAACACAGAATTCAGTAAGGCAGGACAGTAATGACCTTGTAAGAACCTGAATACTGAAGGAATTCAGTGTGAGCTTTTATATGCCAGTACGATTTCTAACATCCGAAGTGGAGTTTGTATCCATGCTCTGACCTGAAGAGAATCCATCCTGATTTCCACTAACTTTATTTGGCTATGATCCCAAAGGAAAATCACAGCTTCCTTTGGCCCACTATCCACCCTTAATTTTTCTAATAGTTTTCCTCATCCTAACAGGCCTCAAGCTATCCCTTCTCCACTGCCAAACTGACTAGTGAGATTTAGAGGAAGACTACAATCAGGCAAATGATTTTGAGACTTGAGAAAGCACAGAAGGCAGAGAGGCAATTTCTAGGTTCCAGCAGCCTTGCTTTGTGTTTGTAATGAACTTTTTAGAAAATGTCTAGTTATAGTGTCATAAAAGTGCATAGAGAATGGAAAAGTGAGATTTTGTACTAAGAAGAAGTGTGCCTGTGCTACTGGAACCTTGGATTTATCTGGTGTGTATATTTGCAAATAAAAATACAACTACTAAAATGAAGTTATTTAGTCCTGGTTTTCCAGTTAAGTGTTGAAGATTCAGCTTCATTTTTAGTGAACTCTATTCTCATGTTTGTCTTGCTATTTCTTTTTTTCTCTGATTTTATTTCCCTCCTAAAAAGAAAGCTGGTATTTCTGGAAGATGAAAAGTCAAAGTTTATAACTTTTTGTTAGATTGAACTTGGAGCAAAGAAATGATCATGCCAATACAATGGTTAACAGATGAACTTTTGGGGCAAATTTATATTGTTCATGTGTTCCCAGACATCTTGTTTCAAGCATGTATTTTTACCTTAGAGTTATTGAGACATCTGGTAAGTACTTCGGCTATTTTCTGTGTAACTTCAATTAAAGTGTATCTTTGCCAGATGGACAATATTGGTTATTATATACACAAAAGCATGTTTTAAATGGATTTATTCTGAGAATTTTTTCTCTTTTTTTTTGTTTTGCACAAAGCTATTAACACAACTGTAGAGGAAAAGAGGAAATGCTGATGTGTTTTTTTAAAATGTTTTGGATGGACACATTATATAAATCCTTATGATACAGTAAGATATTTTTTGGGGGCAAAATGGTATGTTTACTAGCCTGCCTAGTACACACAGCAGCATTTATACTGAGTTTTATTGCTTTTGATTTGTTTTCTTTTTAAATGTATGTAAAATATAGTTACTGTTAAGTAGTTATTTAATTTATGACTCTAGGAAGCTATTGATTTTTAAAGGTAACATTTTAAAGACCAAAAAATTGCTAGGTAATATACTTCTGCCTTTATTACAACTGTTTTACAGATCTGCAACACTATGGAAAACATTAAGGAATACCAGAAATTCCGTTGAAGGTTAGGAGGGTAACAATGAGTAGAAAGATTCTGGAGAGAGAATAAAGTAAACTTTATCACAATAAGAAATTAATTTAGTTTAGTGAAGCAGCTTACCCACCCACTTTGTCAGAGACTTCTTTTTACCTATAAAATATCTTCAGTTGTCCAAAAAAGATAGACCTACAGTTTAAGTACATTTCTATCTCTTTTGATTAATGTCAAGACCAGTGCAACAATTTTAAACATATCTTCAGGATGTTTGCAAGCTAAATGTTCAATCTTAATCTATTTGGAAAGGAGTTAAAATCTGGGCCCCAATTCTAGGATCTTTTTTGCAAAATTATATAATAATCCCTTGTGAGAGTATCAAAAAAGTATCTATTCACTGACCAGAGTATCAGCCCTTCAGTTTTCAGAATCTAACACCCTGATTTTGCACTATTATGCATATATATTCCCTTCTGCTTTAAATCATTGGCATTATTAACACATTAACACCCACTTCTGTGATAGTTTTGGTGTGATTCCAGTGACTTCATTTAAAGCAGGTCTTGATTGAAAAATGTTATTGACTTTGCCATAGGACAAGGTTCTAAACAAGTTAAAATGAAAATGTGTTGCTTATTATTCATGTTCCTGTACATGTGGTTTATGGAAAAACTGTTTTGTTCTGTGTAGTAGTAACTAAATTCAGAGGGACAAAGCTTGTCTTCTTTGGCTGAGACCCAGCATAGGTCACCTAGTCTTTCTGTTCTGTCTTAAAAACTCTATTTTCTTTTGTTTCTTATGATTCCCACACCTCCACTGACCTCACTGCCCATTGCCTTCCTCTTGTGGTGAAACAATTGGATTGTCTCATGCATGGGCAGGTGATATATGGAGGGATCACAGCCTCCTGTGTACACATAAAATGCACAGACTTTCAGAGAATCCCACCTTCCTTAGAATCAACCTACTCTGAACTAATCAAGTGTTATAGTTCAACTTTTGAAACTAGGCAGGAAAGTCAGAGGTTCTATTTATTTAATTCTGCTATACCGGGATGTGTCAACTCTTGCACTAATGCAGTCTTACTGAAACTATGACAGGTTTTTGTTGTTCATTCCCATATTACTGAACATACCGAGTAAAAGCCACTTTTTTTAATGCAAAGACATGAATACTTCTTGGACAGATTACAGGACTCACAAATAGTGAGCTGTAGTTACAAGCCTTGTGTTGTTCCACACATGAAAATTATGTGTAATAACACCTATGATATCTTTGGGTTTTACCTAGAATTAAGATACCTACCCTTTATAACCTACAAGATTTTTTGCTGTCCTCATTCCTCGTGCTGGAAAATCATTTTCACTGCCCTCAGAATTGTCTTATCAACCTGAAGATTTTTTTCAGTGGCTTCAGTAACAGATTTGCAGAATATGAATTTGAAACACTATGGGGTTTGTTCTACAATCTTCTTCATAAACTTATCATACTTTCCCTTACAAGTCATTAAGATTCCCCTCCCACTGCTCTAAGTGGAAGACTGATTCAAGACTCCACTCCTCTGGTTATAAGAAAGCTTCATTAGATCTCAAGACACATTCTATTTATGAGTATTTTTTACTTTTATACCAATTCCTTAATGTTACATATCTTTCCTTGGATTTCATTCTCTTGTAGCCTTTCTTTTGCTAAACTAAACAAGAATAAATTTATCCTAGAGTATGTGCTCCATTTCAGAGGGCATCTTAGCAATACTTTGTAATATGTCACACATACTCTTTCTTTAGAGTATACCTCGACTCGTGCACTTTCGTGTCCATAGACAAGGAAACAGGCAGCAAAACTCTGTCTGCCTATGCCAACAGGAAATTTCTTGCTGACTTTGGTCCAGTCATCTTTTCTCAACATTCTTCTTGGAAGAATAAATCCATTAATTTATTCTGCTTAGATTTTTAAAATTTATAAAAGGTATTCTGAAAAGTAATGTGTTTGGGTGGCAAGAAATGCAGGGTTGCAAAGCAAACCATATAAAAAGGGTTGCCGTTTGCCATGCATGTGAAGCTGATCTCATTTCTTTTCTTGAAGTTAAAACACCCAAGAGTGCAGCTTTCAAAACTCATCCTCTAAGGAATTGCAAATGCTCAGGGCTTCTAAGCACCACTTTTTGAAAGCAGACAATTGGCTGAAAGAATTATTTGTAAAGAGAAAAAACTGAAGGAAATGTGTCTGTTGACAGCAGAAGATCAGAAAAATCTACAGATTTTCCATCTTCAAAATCTGCAATTATATCTCTCTGATGAGAAGTAGACTGGTGTTTGAGAAATGTGAAAGTGATGGCAGTATATTATATTAAAGATGTGGGGGTGATTTCTTGGAAAGATTATAGTAACTGCTACTACGTTTATACCAGTATGTGAAAGTTAAATGCTAAAGGAAGAGTTTATTAATTGAAAATATGATGTATGTATCTTACATAAAGCATTACTTCAATTGCATTTATATTGCTATTGTAAATGACATACTAATAAAATCAGTTCTGAGGCCTGATTGTCTACTATTGCACTGCTATGGAGAGTGTGAAACAAAAGTTGCTAATGTTTGTTTTGCAGAACTGCATGCAGCTACTCGGGGTACAAGGCAGTGAAGCTCCACTGTAGTTTGATTTTTACTACTATGCATAAGTATGCATATAAGTCATAATTTTTTCATTTCAATTTCAGTCTAACTTTTATTTACAGTTTTTCACCTTCGAACAGTACAGGAAGCTGCTAGGATATGCATCATTACCTCCAGGACTGGTATGTATAGATACAGAGCTTCATGTTCTAATTTAATATGTTTATACTAAATAGTCTCATCTGCTTTCTCTCTTGGAAGAAGCCCAAAATTAAACGGTCCACTTCAATCAACAGTTTTTCAGAACAGGCTTGTCCCTCAAAAACATTGATAAAATATTTAACAAAATAATAAATACATGAATTTTTATATCAAATGTCTTCAAAATAATTCCCTGCGGTGTCATAAAATTTGTTAATATGGATAACAGCAGTCAACATGAAAAAGTCTGTATGCAGCTTATCATTCTTCATCCTTGCAAAACAACAAAAAAGTTGAACGTTTTCAATATTTATTTTTTCGTGTGATAGTGAGTAGTTTGATACTTTAACCTCAAAGTGTTATTCTGCAAGGCACAGTGAAATTATAACAAAAATACAGATCTCAGTCTTATTCTAAAGACTTTCTAATGTAAACATAAGTTATTGATAAGAAGTTGATTCATCCTTTGAAGTCAATGGCAAAACTCTCTTACGTATCAGTGGAGCTAGGAATTCATCTCAAGAACATAACTGCTTTAAAAACAAAATACAGGACATACATATACACAGAAAGGCTTTAATGCTAAGATGTAGCTTGCATGTGTAATCTGCATTTGTATATGTAGAACTTCATTCTGCTATTGTACCATTTGGAGAAAAATACTTTTTCTAAGAACTACTGTTTCCCGAGGTGCAAGAATGCAAATCATAATAAATATCTATTTTTCACAAAAATGGCATCACAACTGTATGAAACTATATTTTTATGGTTATGCTATAAAGGTTTTGGTTATTTAGGGTCTCTTTCAAACACTATTACTTCCATTTGCATCTGCCTTTCATTGCTGTGAGTGAATGGTCATAGAATTATATTAACTAGTTTAAAGCAAGTTTCCTCTTCCTCTTACTAATTCCATTGACCGTATAGCTTTTTATAGTCTCTCCTATTTTATCTGGTATTTTTCAGTAGGTTCTTCTTATCCTTAGGTATAAATAGAAAGACTAGTGAGTGGAAAGAATGGAGCTTAAGGTTCTGTAGTACCCCAGTACTATTCTGGCCTGGGGAATGAAATATGCCAAAAACTTGTAAATATGCAATGACTGGCCTATAGATCTGCTTTGATGCTTATAACAGATACAGCAACCATCCGACACCCCTGATATTTTTGGTGTAGTACTGTTACCACAGAGACATTTTTGACCCTAAGGTAGCCATGGTTGTGAGGGAAAAAAAAAGACTGAGAGGGGCTCTGGTCTAAACTAGGCAGAATGTTTCTAGGTAGCTCAACAGACCTTATATCAAGGCAACATTTATTGTTAAAAGAGAGATGCATACATTAACACCATCCTGCTGCTGGCCTCAGTTCATGATGAAAGGTTCTTATCTCACTGGAAAAGTAGATTTGATAATAACACAGTTTCCTCCAAAGGCAGTAAGGCTAGTGTTTGCCACTACCCTTCTAACTTTCCATTAGTCCTTTTCTTGAGCATTCAAGAGTGCCTACTCATATCACTCTGTTCTAAGTAAGTTTTTTCTCACTGTTATTTTTTCCTTTCCATTGGTTTCTTTGAATTTCAGCAAATGTACTCATTATATTGTATTTTAGTCCTGGGACTTTTTTCAGCCACGACAGAATTTCGGGATGTTAAGTGGAAGCAATAAATGTGTAACGTGATCATTAAATTTAATCCCTCTGAATTTTCTCAATTGACTTCAGTATTTTAATACTATTTTTTGTTACAAACAAAGATATTTTGAAATGCTATGCCATGACGTAAAGCAAAGCAGTGAGTATCTCCATACCTGTGGCTGAAATGTACCATCAGCTTCTAAATAAATGAGTTAATTCATCCTTGCAGTGAATGCAGACATTTCTCTGTATGCCACTCATTCCCATATAAACCACTCTAATATTGATACTTACCTAGGTGAACTTTACTTCTACTTGTGCAATTTGCTTAAGTACTGTTGGGTTATTTTAATTTCTTACATTTATTTTTAAGTTAGTATGTTAGTGTTATGTGCTTAATGCTCAGTTCAGAGATTTTATTTTTTCCAGTCCTACATAACTGCATCTGTATTTGTGTTATTATTCAGACTCCACCCGAAGATAACATGAGGGCATTCTTTTTCCATGCTTTTGTAATAATTTGGTACCATATTTTTCCTTCCAGATGAAAAGAGAATTCATGGACAGTGCTGTGACATTTTGTCTTTTTTGAAATCTGTTTATGGCTATTGTCGTATTGTCCTCATGAACTGTCAGCATCTATTCAAGGGCTAAAGTTGTTTAGCAATAGAATACTGCTGCATTACTGTCATCTTGTCATTTGCATTGTATCATTTAGTTTCATAAGCTGATGTAGGGTAAGTTTTACTCCTTTAATTTTTCACTGTCATTTTAACTTTCCTAGGCATTTGCAGTTGCTGGCTTGGGATCTGGGTTGACAGAGGCAGTTGTGGTTAATCCCTTTGAAGTCGTAAAGGTTACCTTACAGGCCAATCAGAATGCCTTCAAAGAGGTATGAAAATTGCTGCATTCTCCTTTTTCTGAATAATGCACTTCAAGGTTCATATTTAGAATTTCTATAATATATTGGGTTAATGCTCATGGTGTTCCCACAAGCTTAACAGAAATGGAAAGAGACTCAGTAGACGATGCATTCAGATATGCAGAGATGCACACAGTATTGTCAGAGGTGTCAGCATCTCTACTGTAAATGTTCTGGGCCTGAAGTGCACCTTCATCCCTCCAGGGCAGCCGACAACCCTGCACTGTGAGGAATGATAATCCAGAAGTACAAACCTGAGCCCCTTGTAGAAAGTGCATTTACCCCAGCAGGGTCCAGACTTCAAGTGATCACTGAAGGTTAGCGTAAAACACCATGGCCCTGTGCCTTATCCAGAGTCCAGCTGATGTATTTTATGCTATATTTCTTGGAGGAAATTATTTATAAGACTTAGCATTTATTAGAACAAACTGGAAAATTGTTATATAATAAAGAACATTGATAATTTAAATTCTTGCTTCATTTCAGTTTTATTATTCAAATACTATTTTGTCTTGAGAAGTGAGCATGCAAAACTGACTTAGTCCATGGTTCTGGGTATTGCTGAAAGGGGAAAAAGTTTAAACTGGAAAACAGTGATTCATCAAAATCAAGTGTTCCCAGGAAAGCACCAGCTTCTAATGTTCCAGGCTAAAGTGAAGGAAGGCAGGAACACAGTTTCCTCTTTCTTTTCTCAGTGAGTAAGACTAGCAATTATATCAGCTTTTGCAAAATCTTTTGAGAAATCAGCTGTACCACGGTAGAGGAGCCAAATCACATAAGCATGTCATGAAATGGTTGGCTGAGTCCCTGGTGAGGCATGATTTTTGCATATTCTACTATTAAGTTTTGACTGAGTTAATACTTGCATGCTTTCTAGCACTCATCTGCACAAATTGAACCCTTTTGGGGACTGCACAGTAAAGAGATTTATCACTTGGCCATTTACATAATCTGTTCAGGCCAAGCTCCTCAGGTACACTCTGGAAAAATACAACCACTGATTTCCACATGTCATGCTGGTACTTACTCCCTTCCAGAGTATGCTCTTCCAGAATAATTCTTAAAGTGTTTGGTAAACTTCTGTTCTACTCACAATGCATGTGAAAGAGATGTTTGTTTGCTGCATGTCTCCAGTCTAGACATTTTTTAACCTTGGGCAGCAAAGCCACTGAAGCAGATAGGTAAAGTAGAGGATAAAAAGTTTAAGATCCTGTAAGGAGAGAAAGTGGGAAAAAGCAATGTGTGAGAGGATCTCTCTCTCAGGAAGGTGATATGATAAAAATTATGAACTACTACTGCTCCAGCAGTGGTAAACTAAGCATATATTCTGGATCTTTCTGCCTCGCAGTTGTGAAGATTTAATTGACCCATCTTAATAAAACCTCTACTTTTGAGTATAAAAACACCAGTATTATACTTTGAGCAAATTATTCCCTTTAAAGTTGCAAAAGACCTATATATCCTTTCACTTCATACATTTTAATTTTCTTCTCTACTGCAAAATTTATAACAAAGTCTGGGGTGAGGGTTAGGGTTTTAGTTTGTAAATTTTATGCAATTATTTACTTTAGTTACAGTATCCCTTGGTGACTTTCCAAATACTCCAATAATCACCGTGTAGCTGTCTAAAAGCATTCTGAGTTGTTTTATTTTAGGTGAATATTCTTTAATTTAATTTAAATGTGAATTTTCACAAAATCCAAATATTAGTATATTGTACAATTAAAATTGTGAAAGAATGCTATTTGGACTCCACTAAGAACCTAATTTCCATCTAAAATATGAACTATTTGCCCTAGTGAAAAAATCCAAGCAAAATTAAGTTCTGAAATCACAATTATAGTTAAATCATATACATTATTAATTTTTAATATGTATTTTTAAAAGTGCTAGAATTTCAAAATTTGATAGGAATTAGAAAAAACTCCAATGACTTTATTACCACTATCTCAAGTTCTCATTAAGAACACATTGAAAAACATTCCATGCTAAAGCACATAAACTCAAGCCCGTTGGAAGAAACATATCCAGAGGTTATATTATACAGTGTAAGGCAATGGTACACGCATTTCATTACCATGCACTGTTTTTCTAAAAGGTTAAAGTAAAGTGTGTACCTATCCCTTTGTGGAGCTTTCGTACTACATGACGAAACCTAATGCAGTTCACATATTTCTTTGACTATTGTATTGAAATAATAAATATATCTTGTTTAAAAGGAACAAGGAAGAGTACGAACACATAGACTCACACCCATACTTCTGCACACCCCCAAAGCAAATATTCACACCCTTCGGTGACAGCTGAATTGTTCTGTGCTACCAGATCATCTTTCGAGGGTTGATAGATTTAAAGATGAAGGCCACTATAAATCACGTATCAGCATTTTTGTAATGTGTATTGCTAGGGGTAAAAATAGTTGTGCCTTTTTGTTAAACTAAATTGCAAAATGGCCCAATACCTCGTTGTTTGGTTTTCCTTTTTTTTTCCTTTTCCCCCGTAGCCCTGGATAATTTACTGGCTATAGAAACTGGTGTGATGATTAAAATCTTCTCACCTGACTTAAGAGTTGTGATTAATTAAACAAATACAAGTTTCTTCTTTATGATGAGAAGAATGTGGCTCCAGATTCCATTGACTAGGTCTGTATTGAGTAAAAGTCAACAGTTGTGTGAAGTGAATTAACTCCATATGTTTATACAATAAATTCCTCCATCTAAGGTCCTCCCATCATCAGTGATGAACCACAGGCCTTCTATGGTTTGATCACCTGACATGAGGATGCCTACTTCGTAACAGTGAAGTGCTGTCTAAGAAAGCCCTCTTTATTACTAAAGGACTGAAAAGGGAGGCCATGTGTAGACATTGCAGGTCTCTACATTTGGACTAATGAACCCCATCTCAGGTGTTCATCAACTGACAAGCTTCCCCTCTGAGTCATTAGCAAATTCGTATTCATGATAAGGGATACCAAGGGATACCTTACTATTGAAGGTTGCTGTATTCAGCTTAAATCACTTTAAACAGCACCACTAGTTATTTTTTAAAAATCTAATCTCCATTATTTGTGCATGAGAAAGGATGTTATTACTAGTATCTGGACAATTTTCTATGTTGAGTATAATAGATTCTGACTTGAATCCTTGGGAGTAGTTAAAAGGTAAATTATAGTAAAATGTTAATGCTCTGCACCAACATTAACTATGTTAACATTAGCTAGGATAACATTAGCTATGAAATATGAAAAACTAGAGTGAAATAGTATTAAAGACTAAACTTGTGACTCACCTAAATAAGCAGTCATATGCTGTGTCAGATATAATAGGCATCATTTGGCTGATGCTGTTGATTCTACCACAGTGATATTTTGAAATGGAAAGCTATTAAACAAATAAATTTATTGAAATTAGCAGTGTTCACAGCATTGCAGTCAAAATTTTTCTATATTTTCATGTTTGAACCTCCTAATGGAAGTTATGTTTTGCCTTTCTAATTATATATTTGGTTACCGGGAGCTGGCTTGATGCTTTGGAGAAAGCAACTTTGGAGAAACGATTTCTGTGCCTTTTGGGTATTATTTTCAAAATGGGATTTCTAAAGGCAGCTTCCTAAATCTGTACCTTAGAATTATAATGGGTGCTCTGATTTTCAAAACCTAAGTACAGTTTTAAGTGAAATAATTCATTAGAAGGGCAAAACAGGTTTTGCAGTTGGATGCTTAGGAAAACTTAAAAAAAAAAAACAAAACTTCTTTTCAATATTTCCAATATTTAAAAATGAGCTGTGTACCCAATAACCCCTTAAAAAGTCAGTGTCTTAAAGCAGGAGTTTACATCCTGAAGAGCATGAAGCACATCAGAGGATCATGAAGAATTCCTAGATAATATATATAGATTTTGTCACCCTTTAAAACCTATTCATAACATTGAATCTGAAACTACCAAACTGATCTTCAACACAAATATTTTATAGCCTCCCTTGCTGCTCTAATTTGTGGCTCTTAAGGACTTTCTTCTATAGCCATAATGGCTAAAAAATTCCAGTTCTAATTCTATCACTTCTATCACTCCCTCATCATGCATATTCCTGTGCCACTGATTTTACTAGAGAAGCTTTTTATCTTCTTATTGTCCAGAATAATTGTTATATACTTCAACTGTGTAAGGGTTTAATCTGTTGTAATCTTAACACCACAGCATCAATGATAAACAAAAAAATCCTATTGCAAAATTCACACAAAGCTACGTGTTGCTCTATATATTTTTTAAATTATTATTTAAATACCTTTTTTGTTTTCAGGATCCTTAGTCTTCTACAGTACTCAAGTCATGCTTTCTTCTTGTTTTGCGATCAGAAAAATGAGTAATCTTTTTTTTATTAAAGTTCTGAGTTTTATGTGGTCACAGGAAAGAAAAATAACTAATATGGTGAGACAAGATAAAATTACGTGAATTGACAATGCTGTGCCAACAAGATGGAACTGCAGATATGTTTACTGTCTTCTCTTTGTAAAGATGATCTCTTCTGTCTTTTCTTAACTTGTGTAGCAACCATCTAGCTTTGTTCAAGCTCGGCAGATCATTAAAGCCAATGGTCTGGGCTTCCAAGGTCTCAACAAAGGTCTTACAGCAACACTGGGCCGTCATGGAGTTTTTAACATGGTTTACTTCGGGTTCTACTTCAATATGAAAAACATTCTTCCGGTTAATAAAGTAAGTTCTTCATAAAAAGCAATAGACAATCAGATAAGAGGTTTGAGGGGTTAATTAACACTGTATTTTTCTGTGCAAAGCTATGGTATTTAGTAATAAACAGTGACTAACCTAGCTCTGTTTTGCAGAAATCTATAGCATTTTAATGGAAGCAAATGAAGGTCTTGTACTTCTCACTTTTTAAACAAAGTTCAGTATAGTCATCTTTGAATTATCATTTTTATGAATTTCCCTTTGTACCATGAGAGCAATGTGAAAAGGCAGCAATTGAAATAGAGGCATGTTATGGTTGAGTATGTATGCACTTTTTTGTGGCAAACTGAATTAGAAGGGGAAAATCAGTTTCTTGAAGTTCTTTCAGTATTCAAAAAGAGGCTAAGCTTGAGGAGATGGCAGAGCTGCAGTAGGTAGGTTATTCTGGTTGGGTAAAGGGCTTTTTTACTCGAAAGAGAGTTCAGCCTTGTGCTGACGGATGACTGGGTAGATTCTTCCATATGGGAGAGAGACAGACCAAAACAGGACATACAGGGTCATGCACAGGGACTTTCTGTGGTTTATAAGTCTAAAAATAATAATTGCTACAGCTTTGATTTAGTTTAAAGCAACTTTGATAGTCCTATATTTCTTTAAATAACAAAGGAAATACTTCACTTTACAATAAAGGGAAATTTTACTAATGAAAATGTGGTAGTATCAGCAACTTTCTAAATTACTCTATTTGCAACACCTAATGGTTTATTAATGATTTCAGTACATTAATTACTGAAGTGTGTTTTCACTAATGTGATTTTTAGATGATGACAGTTAAACAGTCACAGGTATAATATGCAGTGATATAGATATAAGAAGCTGCAATTTAGATCAAAAGGGATCAGTTTCTATTCCCAGATGAAGTAACACCTCTTTTTTTTCTGCACTTCTGAGTAGCCTGGTATTTTTGTTGGCAACATTGTGTAAATGGAGAAAAGCTCCACTTCCTAGTTTCAGATCATTACAGCAAACTGAATTGTTCAAGACCAGCTGACCCACAAGTTTCTACAAGTTTCTTTTAGAGTATTTAAACATACTTTACAGTGTACTTTAATCACACATTCTAAAAACTCAAGGCACAAGCATAGCTTGATACTAAGATAACAGTAAACACATTTGTGTTGATCAAGCAAAGAAAAAATTATAATTACTATTGCAGAAGATTCTGAATAATATGCAGGTAACGACAAAGATTTATGTGCAACTCATATGGGAATCCTGAAATGCCCTTCCCTAACAATTGAAGAATAGTAGTAGTATTTGGCATAAGTATGCTTTTCTAGCCTTTCAGATTTAAAAAAATAGGAAACAATTATTACATTATTAGAAATATTCAGAGCTTTATGATCTAAAAGAAATTAGCACTTCATACAGATTTTGTATCATGTAGAAAAATTTTAACATTGCAACATAGGTTTAAATACATGTAGAAAACAAAAAAGAAATTACTTCAGTGTTCTCAGGCAGTGGCCCAGCTGTCCTCAAATACTAGCAAAAGCGAAAGGCAATTTAATTCATGTGGGATTGATTAGATTGCATTAGCTGCAGATAAGTGCAGAAGTTTGCCTTGTGCTTGACCAGTGCAAAGTGGGTTGTATAGCAGTTTGCACAGTGGCTTCATCTGTGCTAGTTAATTGAGCAGCATTACTGAAAGTCGGTCATCTGCACTGATAAATGTTCCCTGGCACAGCTTTGGCCCTGGCCAGCCAACACGGTTCTTGGGTGTGGCTTAGGAGCTAGTGCAGGCAAGGAACCATTCTTACTAGGCTGGTTTCATGCAGCCAGTATATTTTGAATGGTAATAGCTTTTAATAGTGCTAAAAAAAATTAATAGGACTCTCTAGGCCAGCTAGCATCAGTGCCATAGACAGTTCTGTACTGATAAATATAACAAATAATTCTGATAAAACTCTCATTAAAATCAGATCAAATCTTACCTTGAATTTGAGAGAATATAGATCAGGCCTCATCTGGCTTGCGCTAGCCAACACTACATTCAGATGTTTAACTACATTGAATTTCACTTCAGTGCCTAGTAGTATTCAACAATAATTTGTGATCTTTAACTTAAACCTCTTCTTTCAGTGGACAGGTACTAGAGGCTGAGTTATCAAACTTCTACAAGGAATTTGGTAGAAGCTGGATTGCAGTTAGTCTGAAAAATATTAAACAGTTGTAACTTCTCAAGATTTCTCACATACTTGATTTCATTACACTTGATTTTATTTCCCTTTCTATATTTTGCCAGATAAGAAAGTCTGAAAGCCAGTCTTGCAATATTGATAAATATATTAAAATTATGAAATAAGAACACCACTTGTGAAATAATTTTGACTCTTGACTATGTGCTTGCTGTTTACCATCTGTAACCTTAAGTAGAAAATGTAAGGAAATGTAAAATGAGCATTTTAGTTGTCAGCAGTTCTAAACTGTGTATTAAATTTGCATCCTGATTAGGGATGTTTGCAGCTTATTTTGCCAAAAACAATAAGCCTTGTATGTTTAATGGTCAAATGATATAAAGTACACATATGGGTTTTAAATGTCCATAATAAATAATTTTTCATATATTCAGTCCATTCTACTAAACAGACAATTTACAGCCAACCTTGTGCTCATTTTACTGAAATTGGAATAAGCCAAATTTCTTTCAAATGCCACTGATGTATCAACCATAGAGCTTTAACAGCTATGCATCTCCCCTAGGAGTGAAATTTGTCTGCAAATTTATATTGTCTCACTCAGTTTTATGGCACCTGCTTTTATAGCACATATTATAGGCATCCAGCAGCTTTTGCTTTTCAATGTTTTATCATAATTAGATTTGATGGTAAACCCTGATTTCATTAAAACCTTTGCTCACTGCCACCTCCAAGTGGCTGTCGCATTTCTTAACAATATGAAATTTCCTCATTGCCTGTTAAAAGCCCCCTTTGAAACCTGGCAAACTACAAAACTCATTTCACGTTGGGCACTACCTGCCCCAGCTGTTACAGATGTACCTCCCGATACAAGGACTGCTGCATCAGACCACAAGAACTGTGTGGTGTGTTGTTTTGCAAGAGAAAGGGGTTCTAAACTTCTATAGGCAAAGAACAAGAAATGGGAAACCGAAATGGGAAACCAAAATGGGCTGTTCAGATTGATGACTAAAATAGCAGACAACAATTTCATTTCAGTTGTTTTCAGATATATGCAAACATAGAAGTTCTGTGTAGGAACAGAGAGGGAAAAGTACATTTAGTGCTACAGACTTGAGGAAATAGTAAGACAAGGTGATTTAGATGAAGACTGAATCAGAATGGGTCATTAAATAATCTCAGAGCTACCATCCAAGTTCAGGTTTCAGGATGACCTGGGAATTAAAAAAAATTAAGGTGGCAGTTCTGTATCCAGTATGACATCACAAGTCACCCATTGATCAGTATTCTTCCCTGTGAGGTGTCCTGTGGCTGTTGAAATGACAGCCCCTACTGTTTAAAGACTTCAGCCCAGGTCATCATCACCAAAACATGTCAGTACCCAAGGGGTACAGTGTGTTGCTATCTCACCTATTCCTGCACTGTGGTATTTCTGTAGGCAAGACAGATATGAAGAAGAGGAATCTTCAGTTAAAACAAAACTATGAAGAAAAGACACTAATTTCTGCTGTTTTCCTACAGAAATTACCATAATGCTTAAACTGATAACCAGGTTCAACCATAACTGGCAGAGAGTCAGGCTTAAAATAGCTACGTTTTTATAATACATACAAATAATCATGTAAAAGGAGGACGGATCCTTATGAGTGCCCCAACTGAGAGAAATTTTCAGTGGGAACTTACTCCTTATTAAACACTGAATTCCATGGGAAAAAGCCCATGTAAGCCTTAGTCTGGACTTGCACCTTTCCAGACATCGATATCAATCAGTCACAAGGGCTGATAGAATATCAAAATTCTTTAGGTCTGGTATTCATGGGACTACTCACCTTTTCTTCCATTTCATAAATTACTGCATAACTGAGACTGAAGATGGGTAGTGCTGACAAAGGTACCGAATGTAGAGGTAAGCATTAAGACACCCATTTCTCAGTGCCCTTTTCTGCAGTTAGCCTCTAAATGATGCCATGAAAAGCTGAGCTGCTTGTAACCACATTTTATGAATTTTATGATCATCTGCAGAGTGACTCAACAGGGGAGAGCTGCTTCAAGTTTACTATGTAAATGCATAAAATGAATAGAAGTCCACTCATTAACTATGGTCAAGTCTTGATTAAGTCACAAACAAAAAGGGTGAATATTCTTTAAAACAATCAAAGCCTGATATTATCACAACAATGATGAGATTCACTTTCATCTTTTATTTCTCACCTTTTCTGGAGACGCAATGAGTCTACATAGGTTTCTCCTCCTTAGTGCTGATTTCTTCTGGGAATTTGCACACCTCCAAAACATCTTGTCTGTACCAGCCTCTACCTCTCAGAGTAGAATTTGACAGCCTAGCTCTTTTCTAGGCTTCAGCAGGAAAACCTGGACCCTGTCTCTCCTCTGGCTTCTGGCTCAGTGTCTGTGCTTAAAAGCAACTCATTTGAGTTTTTCCTCTGTTCCATGTTGCTTTCCTGAGAGCTATCTCTCACCTTTCTTTAGATATACCTTTTCTCCTCTCTCTTGAAAGCTCCTCTTCCCCAGACCTGTGTGTTCCTTTCTTCCATTGTCTGTTGCCACGGGAAGCTCCTTTTAGGGATTAAAACCAATTATCAGGCTGACTAAAGCAGTTCCTTACAGCCTGTTTTGCTGCCAAATACTTAACTGTAGTCAGTGTGGCCTGGGTCAGGTCTTGTGGCATCTCTTAATTTCCCATAGGAGTTCCTATGCTATTACACTTTACGTTAGCCAAAAGGGACAGCAAGCAACACTATTCCATGCTCCTGGCTCATCTTCCTTTTCAGTTCCGTAACTCCAGGCTACACCAGGCAGAACCAGAGTTGGACAAAACAAAGCCTTGACTTTTAAAGCCTCCCCTGTCACACACAGGGAGGTGGAATTTGCAGCATATAGTGTGAAGGCTCTCAGCTCCACTCCTGGCTTCTCTGCTGACCCTTTATGTGATCTTGAGCAAGTGTTTTTAAACTTAGTGGTCATTTCAAATGACTTTTGCCACTTTTGTGCCAAGTGTAACCCATTTACAGAGCTAATGTTGTGGTTAATATTTTCAAAGAAGTTGAAGAAACTTAATGCAACTGTTACACTCTACATATTAGGTTCAGGCTAACTTCAGTAGACTGCTTTGTAATTGCCAGCTTCAAACATCATACTATTATTATTATTATGCATTATTCATGCAATTTCCTGGGAATTGGTATTCTCCTTATCCAGCAAGCATTAGTCTTCTATAGTGAATTTATCTATAAGGTAGTCAGAAGTACTAAAACATATTTATGAAAGAATTCTTTCTCATAAAATATGTACCTCTAGCAACTGAGGAAAAAAAAAAAAAGAAGAAAGTGGAAAAATGTCAAGACATTGAATAACTGAAGCAAAAACTTCTAGAAGTAGCTTCGTTTAGGCAAATTAAATTTACTGATCTTTTGGGTTAATTGATTTTTTAAAAATAATGTTTAATTTTAAGTTTCTTTGTGGTATATTCTGCCACAGACTGAACATTCAGACTGAAAAGGGCCTCTGTTTTTTACAAGAGTAAAAAATGGACTTGGAGCTGTTCCTTCGAAGGTACCTACTTCTCTTCACTGCATATGCAAGTGTAGTGTCCTGTCTTTGGATCTCTGGATTGCAGCTAAAATGGGTGGCTAAATCTATAAAAATGTATCTAGTGTGGTGAGTCATTATCTAGTATAAAAATATTTTTCAGTTATTCTGAAAAAATTACAGTAACTGAGTTGCAAGCATACATGCCTTTGCCGAAGGGTTATTTCATTGCTGGATTAATATCTGTGCTGTTATTGAATTAAATAACCTTCCCTCAGTAGGGATGAAGATAGTTGGGAAGCTTTTGACTGAGATCAAAGATTTAAACAAAGGTTTTGACAAAGTGCCCAGCAAATAAAGGAGAGAATGAAGTGGCTGGTAGAGGAAAGCCCAGGGCTTTGGAAACTGAAGCTGATAAATTAAAACTGTCTCCAGTGGGTGACACTCCTATACTATACATGGGTGTATATGTTCTAGATTTAGGGCTAGAATTTTCTGTGGCTGGAAATTATGGAATATAAAGGAAGGAAATAAGCAGCATATGATTCAGGAGGAACTTACTGGGTGTCCACAAAATTTTATGATAGAAGTAATGTATAAAAAGCAGAGAAATAAAGTCTCAATTTTTTTTCTCCCCAAGAAAGCAGGTAAATCCAACAGGACATGCATAAATATGGCATTTATCAGGGATGCCTACTATTCTCTTTAGTTTTAAAGGCTGCTGATGCTCCCAGGGCAGGAATTAAGGTGTATAGGTAATGTGATAGTGAAGAGCTTGTTAAAAAGATGAAATGACCACAGATTGTTATCCAACCATGGCTAACTTATTCCATTGTGAATAAGCAAACTGCTATTTCACTTCATTGTGATATGCTGTCCTGTGCTGTGGCCCCATCTAAAATCAAGTTTCCATTCTATATGTTCTGCTCATACTACATAAAAAATTGGCTTTGCTTAAAAACAGAATTCATGTACGTTTTTCCTCAATTTCTGCCATTTATGAAAGCAAGAGGAGCATGTCAGAATCTTTTTTTCCTAATGAACAACATACGAAACATGTAATTGGTCATTGAGCTGCATAGCGCAGAAGTTGGTGACAATAGTGTGATGATAACTGCCTCAGATAGCCAGTTGCAGCATTAGGACTAGACAGATACCTTAAGTCTCCTTCCATAGGATTCTAGACTGTTAGGAAGATTTTGGCATTGTCCATAGGGCAAAAAAAGGATAGATTTTGGTGTTAAAAGAAAGAAACTTCTTCATAATAACACCTGATAGACAGCCAATGTTCCTGTGTCCATGTAAGCACTGTAGCAGAGGCAGAAATTATGTTTGGAAATCTCTTTTTTCAGTTGAAAGCATTATCACT
The DNA here is from genome assembly GCA_038380795.1 of Pyrocephalus nanus. Lineage (NCBI taxonomy): Eukaryota > Metazoa > Chordata > Aves > Passeriformes > Tyrannidae > Pyrocephalus > Pyrocephalus nanus. Next base: position 38,730,504 of record CM076265.1, on the reverse strand, counting down.
TTCACATGCAATTAAGATATGCTTTTAGAAAAAAACAACTTAATTACTCTTAAGAGATGAATTTATATGGAATCAGTTATACAAAATAAGTTACCCAGATATTACAGTGATTTATGGCATGGAGAAATCTTTCCCATAAGGTTTATAATAAAAAATCAAGTTGCAAAGCAAACATAGTGTATATCATGGTGCATTTGGTTAGAGTCAGATTTTGTGAATGAGAAAAATGCTGCCTTTTAACCTTTTTCTGTCACAAATACTGGAATAGAAATAACTAATTTGTTTTACTTTCCCTTTAGTTGTATTGTGCAATGTCATGTTGTAAGACATACCCACTTGATCGTACAAACTCACTGTATCCTATACTCTATGGCACTCTCAGTCATAAAGCAGGAAACATTGGAACTGGGATTTCACCAAAATATTAAATGTTCAATCATCAAATATAAAGAATGCGTCAGGAGCAGCAAGGCTTGAAATTTGGTGTTTAACAAGTAAATATCTTTGCCTGACATATATTGCGTAGCATAGAAGGCAGCACACCATGCTTGGCACCAAATTGAATTGCATAACAAAAATAATTCAGACCATTCTCGACTGTGAAAAGTCAACAGAGCAGTGGTAGCCTCCCTGCTGTAGCCTGATTTGACTAGGTTATTACAGTCTGGAATAGTACTTAGATATCAGGTGTGGGTATAATCCTATGCCTGCTGCCTGAAGCTACATAGGTACCATGCTGAAACAGGGTTGCCACACTGCTTCCCCTCCAGTTTCAAAAGGGGTCCTCCTTTCCTCTCTAGATAACAGAAATATTGTCTTTATTCTATTTGCATTTAAACCCCTGTGAGTATGTACAGAATGAACAGAAATCTGTTGCTTAGATCTTTGCCAATAAAGTACTACAGTACCAAAACCATTATAATTTTTAAAACCTGTATGCTTCATGTTTTGGGAAATCAAGGTGTTGAATTTTTCTGCAGGTAATGAAGAGCCCTGTTGATTTTGACATTCCTTTCTAAATACCTGCACGGATTTCATCCAGTGCATATTATGGAGGTTTTAATTTATTTTTCTTGTTGCGAATCAGGAAAGGAAAACTTCATTCTTGTTTTCTTTTTCATTCAAAAATGTTCAGGTTTGGGAAACAAAACATTGTTGTTTTTTAATATTGTACTGATGTTATAACATGGCAAGATCATTTGTTATTTTAATGATGATTTTCTATAATTAAAGTACCTTCATGAATAAAGTGTCCTGCCTATTGAAAACTAATAGCAAAAAAAATTATGTGCATAGGAAATGTCCTGGAACACACTGCCCTGTGACTTCCACTACTTAGAGAAATAGGATTAAACCTGCTTCAAGAGATTTTGTCTCCCAGATAAACTCTGGGTTCTTTGATGTCATAGAAATGCCAAGGTAGGAGGTCTTTCTAAAAGATCAAATAAAAGCCAGTTGAACTGTGAACTGTGAGTGAGCAAAGAAGTCTTTAGATGCACTTCTAACCTATTTCTAACTTTTACCATGAGCATGTAGTAGGGTTCAGAAACAATCTGTTGTAAATTCTTCAGCCAATTAACTGAGTGAATTACCCCCATATATAATGCGCAGAACGTGGAGGCTCTCTTGCCGTTGTGCCGAGTTGGATTGTTAATAGCAGGAAGCTAGCACTTCTCAGTACAGTGGATCAGCTACATGTGAAAATAAATGTGAAAAACCTGGAGGGGAATGGCAGCAGACTGAGATTAGCCTTTATTTAATTTAGCATTTGGGGGTCCAACACACAAATGAGTGTTTTAGTAGGCTTCATGGTGGAAGTTGCTGTCATTTGTAAAATATTCTGGCCAATTAGCTAATAGTGTGCTTGGATTTCTCCTGTTTTGATACAGTAATACTAAGTACATTGTGAAGCCCAATTATACAAATCATCCCCATATGCCATACCAGTCTTTCTTTATGAACTGTGTTTATAAATCCTGTGTGAGGAAATGTGTACTTCAGCAATTTAGACCATGTGTAAAAACACAGCCAATAGGATTGTCAAGAAAACAAGTTCCAGCATAGGAAATCCTAATGTGTTCCGCTAAAATAACACGAGTGTGTTGTGTGAGTTTTCTGATTAAATGCATATTACTTTATAGTGCTTAACCTGCATAGGTTCTTCCATTTCTCTTTTTATTCTTTCTTTTTTTCTCTCTTTTTCTTGTAGGATCCAAATTTGGAGTTTTTGAGGAAATTTGGAATTGGACTAGTCTCGGGAACAATAGCCTCAATTATTAACATTCCTTTTGATGTTGCAAAAAGTAGGATTCAAGGACCACAGCCAGTTCCTGGAGAGATCAAGTACAGAACCTGTTTTAAAACTATGGCAACAGTCTATAAAGAGGAAGGGTAAAACATTCTTATTTTAATAAATGTCCAGACCTCTGTTTCAGTTCATATAGGTCCATAAAACCATGTTGTTACATTTCAAATTTGACAAGGACCATTAAGCCGCCCTGAACTCACATATCAAAAGAGCCCAATGTAACATTCTGAAAATGTATTTTAGAATTACAAGGAGATATATTCCTACTAGATGTGAACTTTAACAAGAGACAATATGATTATTGGGTTGTCGAAATTTCCATTGAACAAATACATACTTCATATATGTCGTGTGTAATTTTTTCAGCTCTTCATTTTGTAAAAGGAAAACATCAACAGAAAACAGAATATTTCTCAATTTAATCTAATTTTAATTATACAGGCCTCTATACCTTTAAAATTACAACTGAAATAATTAAATTTGGGGACAGATCCTTGTGGTAATAATGTTTTCCAACTTTAAAAAATATTTCTCAAGTGGTGACTGAGTTGTAGCTTTGATATTCAATTATATCAGTCATTTTGTCCCTGTATGCAGCTGTTACTAACAGACCTGTCTTGAAAGTAAACCCAGCTCACTGATTAAAGTCATATTTCTGATTGGTTAGGCTCACAACGTTGCTTTTGTGACTGAACATTGATTAACTTTTTCTCTTCATCTGATCTGCCTCTGTAAAATGTTAAAATCCAGATACAGCCTGCTATTTAACATGTTTAATTTCAAATAATTGCCTCTAAGTGCTCTGCCAGCATTTTAACAAACATATGCTACAATTCTATTCTTCTTTTAGAGTAAGAATATTTTTTGAAATATTTTGTTTGTTTTTCTTCTGCTACAGATTTCTGGCTCTGTACAAAGGCTTGCTTCCCAAGATCATGAGGCTTGGTCCAGGTAATTTTCCTTATGTCATTTCTATAAGCTTTTGTTCTTGCTTTCTCTTCCCATTTGTCAGTTTCTTGAGAAAGTGTAGTAAGCATCAGTCAAATAAATGGAACTGTGTACCATAAACCATCATAAATCTCTCACTTTGAATGATTTCTTTCAATAATAACACCATCTAATAGTATGATATATGAATTTATCTAAATATGTGTCTAAAAAGAATCATTTACACATACACATAAGATGCAAGTAACTGCTGTTTTTTGCAATTCCTTTATTCATGAACAAGCCTAAGTACATCTATGCAAATACCAGAACTGTAAAACTTTTGGAAGCTTCTTAAAGCTTCCTATTCCTTCTAATGCGATCTTTTGATTTCACTAGGACTATTCTGTATCTATGTGAAGTCACCGTAAAATGCCAGTTAAAGTCTCTCCAGTACAAATACACTCAACTAGTTGAAGCATAGCCCAAGCATATCAAATTCCAGTTACTTTCTTCTCCTGTGCTTTACATGTAAAGAACAAACACCAAAAAGCTGCTGATAGCTGATAGCTGGGAAGAGACTTGTTTGGCCTGGAACACTAAGAGGACAAGGATATTTTAGAACTGGGGTTGCTTTTTGACCCCTTCTCACTACTTGTTACATCTTCTTTAACTTTTAGAATATTTTTCCCTGACTGGTTTTGATTAATCATGAAAGCAAAGCACGGGGCCCTTAGACTTTGCCAGCCCACAGAGGCAGTCTCTGTCAAAAAGAGCAGAAGCCCCAGTTTGAACAGTATCCTATTCCCGTGAAATTCTTTCCAATTGTGCAAGTTGGTTTAATAGACAAGAACACACATGGGTAAAAGCAAGTAGGTACAGAGTCTATTCTGCAGTATAAAGGAGGCATTAGATTTGCCTGTAAATGTTTGCATATCCAATCCTTCTGGCTAAGTGCTAGACCATGCCTGGTTATTGTGCAGGGTAAGGAAGAAGGTGGGCAGGGGAAAAAAAGGAGCTCTGGAGCTAAAAGCCTTTTCCCTGACACTCCAAAGATACTGGATTGTATACAGGCCAAAGAGAAGGCAAGGGTTTGCTTTCCCAGTACCTCTTAGCACAGCAGATCTTGAAATAAAATTTTCCATCTTACAAATGACTATGAATTCTGGCCCAGATCCAGGAAGTCAGTTAAGTGTGAACTTTGTTCTAAATACTTTTGTAGTCCCATTGACTAATATATAGATTTGACTTTCCAATGAAACACTTATTGTGACTGGAAAGGTAGTTCCTTCTTTCAGAATGTGAGTGCTTACAGAAAAAGAGATATGCAAACAGATTACACAGTATGAGAATTGGAATCAGCCTCAATTTGAGTTCAAATCAAATCTTAGACATTGCATCTCTGATTTGTTTGTTGGTCAAAGCCTTTTGCAAATTTCTGCTCTGTCTGTCTGTGAGTTGCTGTTCATAGAGGATGGTTCCTTAAGGGTAAATGATGTGGGAAAACTCATGTGGTAGTTCTGTGTACCTGGTTATTTTAGCCTTCCCTAGAAAGGTGAGCCCAGTTCAGCAGAAGACTGAGGTGCCACTCCAAGCCACCAGCTGAGCCAACAGGCAAAGGATTTATGTCCCAGTGCTGGAACCCACAATTAATACACTTTTACTCGTGCAGCCTCATTCTCTCATCCCTGGTGATGAATTTTTGTCATTCTACCTGTCAGGTTGCTCTTTCATGGCCAAATCTAACTAAGCAAACACAAAAATATATACATCTTTGGATTAAAAGTTTCACTCGTAGAAGAACAAAGAAAAATTTTAATCTTCCAAAAATTTTAGGGAAATCACACAGAAAGTGAATTTGATTTAATATAAAACTATTTACATCAACTTTATGGTCTAATATTAAGTAAAATTAGTATGGTTTAAGAATTGGTGACTTTTTAATGTACTAATGAATTAGTAGAATTATCTATTTTTCAAATAAGGCTTTGCCATATCCTGGTTTATATTGCACATTACACATGCCCTATAAAATCTTGAAAATACTGAATTTTGTATGTAGTAAAATATTATCTTTTCTTCCAGGTGGTGCAGTGATGCTTTTGGTTTATGAATACGTTTATGCTTGGCTTCAGGACACAGTTAATCACAAGTAGCATTTCTGAAAAATGTACTCTTTAAAATTATGTGCATTCTAAAATACACTTCAATAAAGTAAAAGTGATTCTTATCTGTTATGATGTTGAATGCCCTCAGATTGCGCTGATGTTAATAAGTTCAAAGCAAAGTTGGTCTTCAGGCCATAATCCAAGAAAACATTTAAACACATGCTTTTCTCTAAGTGCATAAATAAATAGCATTGTTGATATTTGTAATTGTTTTGCTGAATCAAGAGAAAATATAGAAGAGATATAGGAAAAAATTAATTTTTAAAGGAATTTTTGATAGAGAATCATCCTATGTAGCTATACACTTTCTTAAAAGTTTCAACTGAAATGACAAGCTAATAACTTTCAGGGGATTTTCAGGGAAAAAAATTAATAATCCTGGGGGACCAGATACTAAGCTGACAGCTCCATTAACTCCACATTAAGAACATGACCCATACTCCGCAGCTCTTGAGTAATCTTGAGTTCAGTTCCAGTTCAGCCCAGTGTGATTTCAGCAGTCATAGAAGAGCTTCTTAAGTTGTTGGGAGTTTGGATAGCAAAAGGACAGCCACAACCTTAAAAACACACATACCATTAAATGTCCTGCTTGTTCTTAGCCATATATATTGTAGAAATCTCATTCAGGCCACAGAAGATACTGAAAATAATTAGTCTAAATCAGGTTCTGTAAAAAGTGCAAAACAGCATGGGACTCAGAAGAAATGAGTAAAGAAATAAACAGAAAAATGTAATTTCAGGCATATTAAATTTTACTGTGCATTTTTTATCCACCTTCATATACTATGTCTAAAACATCTGATAAAAATTCTCAGTGCACCCTGACTGCCCTTTTAGCCTTTCATTTCCACCATGGGATGGTGAAACAAGTTTCCAGACTGATAACACACATGCAGTTGTAATTAACTAGTCATACACCTCAACAAAATGTACCTTTCCATAGATAAAAAAATACGAGAATTGTTGCTTTTCCCAGTCACTGTAAATATAAATAATATTTCAGGGATGTACTCATGTTCTTACTAGACATTCTAAATATCTCTGTAAAATATAGTAAATTCTGTCACGTTGACTGAAAACACAGTTTATGTTCATGCAGTTGTGCCATTCTACATTTCCTTTTAAAGAACTCTTTCAATTTCTTAAAATTACACATTATTCTGTTATAAAAGTGTTCCTATTATTTAACTTGGTTTATTGTCAAATGAGTATATAACTTGCAATTGCTGAAAGTTTCTGTATCTCCACATGCTACATTCACACCGTTTACTTTGTTCTTCCTCTTAACGAGGTACAAACCTGTCTCTCAGCAATGCTAAAGAAGCATCTTTCTACATTGTTACTTGAAAATGACAGTTCATATGTGAAGTCTCATCTCACGAGGGTTTTTAACGCATTAGAAAAGCAGTAAAAACCTAAAAATAGAAATGCATTTTCAGCACTTTCAAGGATGCCTGTATTGACATGCTCAATAAACCTCTTTTTTGTCTGAATTTGGCAATAGTGGCTTCTCATACCTATGCTACTTCATAGCTAAAATCAATAAAATAAGCTCTGTTAAGGTTTACGGATTTAAGGCAAACATTCCTTGTTGCATTTCATTATAAGTACTTAGTCAAAGAGAAGACACTACTAAGATAATTTGAAAAACTAAAGCAAAATGCTTTATAATTTGTCTTTTATTAATTTAGAGCATTCAAAATATAAAAATAAAATGCTTTAAACATACTGTATATACATATATAGCCTTCAGTTTTACATCCTTTCCAACATGATTTTTTTTTCAGTTAATAGCTCAGCCTGATCTTTGATAAAAGGAGAATGATTAGAAAACAGAAAACAGCATGGGCTTGGAAAACTAACCTATGAGCATGCCAGCCCAGTCCCCCATTACCCCTGGTGTAATATGGGCTGTGATTCAGTTTTACACCAAAAGACCATGCAAACACAGTTTGGCTGTCATAGAAGGGAGTATTATTAGGCTTCAGTGATTTCTTTGAAAACATTTGACACTCTGGGAATGAAGTGTAGACTTTTCAGATTAAAAACTACACATTCTGCACCCACATATACTGCATATTTCCCAAATGCATCCATTCACCTCAGTGGGTTCACTCCAGATTTATACCCTTGTATTTGACAACAATATTTTACCCTAGTTTATTATTTTTTGAAAAACAACTCCCTTTTTCTCTTTAATTTAATGTAAAGTGGCTTACAGTTGTGTGGCTAGTAAGCTGATATATGGCAGTTTTCAGTTTATCCATGAGTATAAGCAAGGAAAAAAGTCCTTATGCAAAAAAGTATTCTGCACCATAGGTTTACATTTTTTAAAATTCACAAAGAGCCAAGGTCAGGTAGTTTTGCCCACTCTGAGCAACACTTTCTGCACACAGCCCCACTGACTTCCCATTCAGGGGTAAGGTATCTTATACAGCAGGCAGATGCACAGAGAGCTGTACCTAAACAAACACAAAACAAAAATTATTTCCGATGGTGTATTCCCATGTGAGGAATAATTAACATCATGTCCTGTCCTTGCTGTATAAATTATCCTGATTTAGATGAAGAGAAGATAGTGCAAACAACTCATGCAAGCTAAGGATCTGTCTCTCTATCTCCCAAAACATGCTAATATCTCATGAGAATGTCAGGAAAGACAACTTTTATTCCAGAAATGACCTCATGTTACTCAGGAAAATTTGGAAAATTTTTAATACAGGCACACATTGTTACAGGCTTGCGAATGCTTTAAGTTTAAAAAAGCTCTGCTACAGAAGGCTTCTCTTCCTTTTTTTTTCTTTTTTTTTCCCCTTTGATGTCCCTTTTTAGATTTGCATGGATAGCAATAGGAAGACTTACTCAATAATTCTATAATCCAGTAAAACAATGAGGTTGAAACCTAAAGTCCTCTTGCCAATTTAATCATTTATTTACTCATTATCTTTTTCTTCTTTTTCTCCCCGTTTTATTTTTAGTGAAGAGCTTGTCTAAAATTAAAGCAATCTCTTTCTCATGGTGTTAAGGCTCGTCTTATTTCAGCTGTAAAGGCATAAAGATAGAAAAACATCCATCACGTCACTAAAGTGTGGCAGAGTGGAAATGCACTTGAGTGCATGTTGCCTTTAGTGGTTCCAGAGAAACATTCTTGAAAAAGTGTTCTACTGAATAACAAGGGTTTCAGCATCTCATTAAAGCTAAACAGCTGTTGAATGCCTTTGAGGCTGAAGAACATGAATCAGCATCCAAGGGCAGATTTTCTTTCCTTGGGGCCAGAAGACAATACCTGTGTTCTTTATTGAAATGCAGTTCCGTTAACTACTTTTTAATGCAAAAAGCAAAGGTGACAGCAGCCAGCTGAGTCTGTCTATATTTTAGTGGACATACTGTGTATGATATAAGTACTGGTTACTAAGATTGTTATGAAAATTTACGCACAGCTGTCTTGGTGATGAAAGTTGGAAATCCACAAAGAGAGGACTGCATTTTAAGAGGGTACTGTATTTTACTATCCCATTGAATTAAGGTTTAATATAATTTGCAGGTAGAACAGCATGTGAAGAATGGTATTTTCACCTTTGCTTTAATTATATCTAGTGAAATTTAAGTTATTGAAAAACATTTATAAAAATACATAATATATTAATATTCTATGAAGGATGAAATGTCACACCAGGCTTTTTTTTTTTCCCACATTCATATTCTGAACATACCTACAGCATGGGGAAAGCAAAATAATAGTCAGAACTTTATTAGTGCCCAAGGAAAACAAGTAAATTTTCAAAGATCAGAACGTTTGCTCTCTTGGGATTAAAGCATAATAACTGGCACAGAGTACTTGCCACTGGATACAGAAATGTAGAAAGGGAATTTGCTAATATTAAATAATATCTGTGTTTGTAGCACCACCACCAGTATACCTATAAGGAAAAAAAAAAAAAATGCTTCAGAACAGCAATGTAAACTTTACCAAGAGCCATATTTTACATTCAGTAAAGCAGAAATTAAAGAAAACTTCCTCTTTAAAAAATTACAATATAATCTTGGGGCCAAAAAAGCTGAACACAAGTTCAGTGATGGTACAATTCTGCTTCTCAGTGGGTTTGTTGACTAAAATTGCTTTGTACGCTTCTCTGCACAGGTTGCACACTAACAGCATTTTCTAGAATCTTCAGTTTTGCTCTGATATTTTCCACCCATTTTTGTTTGTACTCTTCACCTGAATATGGTGTTTTGTGAATTTGGGAGACTGGGTATAGCTGTGGAGAGTTACTTAGCTGGATTTCTGCCTTTACATCTTCTGCCAAAGAGGTAACTATTTCTCAAGATGTTGAAGTCTCCCCTGTAGGCACAAAAACATGGTGAGAAAAACCTACCTAAGCCTTATCACCTGAGGCTATCACCTCACCATGCAAAGACACAGAAAATATAAGAAATCATCTTTTTAACTGAAAGAAAGAGAGAAAGAGAAAGAGAGAGAGAAAGAAAGAGAAATGTACTGGAAGGTGAAAAAAAATGCTGTCTAAACCCTATATTTACAAATCACAAATTTATTACTATTGCCTTACAACGGTGACATGATAGAAGAATCTGAGAGCCATCTATTGCCTTAGTTCTATATTTGATTACCAAAACCCAACAAAACAACCAAAAATGACCTCTTAATAACAGTGCATTGTATAATCTCATCAATGAAAAAGTTGTTCTCTAGGCAATCAACAAACACGTCCCATTTAGCTGCCTTTGCTGATTCAAGGCATAGCAGAATTTTCTGTGGTTATTTTTCTTTATTGATTTTTACACAAATCTAAATAACAATTGCACATTTAGAAAGTTTGTGATGATTAAGAATAAATATGTGTGGTTTGACCAGGAGAGAATGGGACAAGGCTCCATGAGCCCTTTGAGGGACACAAGGTCTGTAAGAGCGCAACACCACACTTCTCTCACTTTCTGATGTTGTCTTCAGCTTTAGCCATCCCAAAAGTCTTACAAGAGACAAGTCACAAGGAGAAATGCCAGGTATCACCAACACAAAGAGAGCAGTCTGTGAGCTAGGCTCAGGGGATGACAAGCCAGCAAGCTCGTGGTGGTCCTGGACTCCTACATCAGAGAGCGGAGGCTGTGACAGAGTGGCTCCCCTCCCTGGCTGTCTGCATGCCCTTGAACGCCAGCGAGGCAGGGATGTCGCAACTGTGAGGGGACAATGGGGTGCCTCCAGCATGCTGCCAGCCATGGCTCGCCATGTAGCTAGACGGGGTGGCGCTGTACGTCATGTAAGGTGACACTTGGGCTGGTGTGGCGTAGGGAGGCATGGCTGGTGCCGACACGAAACTGCTGACGGCTGGGAGGCCATTGGGTGCCTGAAAGGAGACAGAAGGGAAAAACATTTCTGAGTAAGACACATCAGATTTGCCCTCAGATGCTGCTGGGGCTTTGTACAAAAACTAGGGTGAGTGGGGACACTCAGAGAGCAACCTGTAACCATTCCCTTGAATTTCAGGGCCTCAGTGGCCCCTTCTGCTTATAAGACCAGCTATCACTCTGCAATATGCACTTCACACAGCTCCCAGTAACCTGTCTCAGACAAAGACCAGCAGCAGATGTTTAAGCAACATACACAGAGAGCAGGGCAGGAACTGTCAAGAATCTTGTACACCTGCCTACCTTCCCGCAAGCTCTTGTTCACAGACATCTAAAAGTCCATGGTTGCATCTAATCATTATATTTTAGAGCTACTGCTGGAGGGATTTGTGATGAGTTTCTCCCCTCTCTCTCACTAAGCACCTTAATCCACTTGGCAATGAATCCCACAGGTTAGAGTAGGTGGACTGCAATATTTACCCGCTTTTCCCAAATTCTGTGCAGGATGTTGGCTGCTGTTGCAGGCCCTGTTGGGTAGTGCTGTGGCAGTTTAAGCTGGGTGTGCAGTGACCACAGCCATACCAGCAGAAGAAGAGACTGCCCCATCCCAGTGCCTCATCTATCCTGGAGCCAAAAGAGGGTGGGCTCAGCCCTGAGCTGCCACAGGCAGGTGCAGGCACAGATCCCAAAGCAGCACTCCCTGGAGTGAAGAGGAATCCAGCAGCTGGGGGAGGTGGGTACATCTTAAACTCTTGGGTAGCTAGCTGTTTGTTCAGAGCATGAGTCAGAACTATAATAGTAGTATTATTATTGATGATGTCTTCAAAATCTGGTTTGTAGGTACTTGGAATTAAAACTTTCAAATATTCTTTGCTCATAGCTCCTCCTGGTTTCAATACGGCTTCTGTGCACAAAACAATTGCAGGGCTGGGTCCTTTCCTGCAAGCTATTTTCCTAGGTCCTTCCTTAGGCTGGGGAGAAGGGTTTCTGTTTAAACAGAGAAGGGAGAGTCCTTCAGTCAGCCATAGTAGGATTTCACAATTAATGACGCCTTATTTAACTAAAAAGCGTTTGGTAGTTTATTTCACACCCCATAAATGTTTCTTCATCACAACAGGCACAAACGAAGATCATTTATCTTGCTTAAGTTTCAATTTGTGTTGTGTTTGTTTTAGGATTTGGGGTGGCATTTTTTCTCAGAAATGTTTCCTGTCTGATTATGAAGGAAGAGGCACTGATTTAGCAATCCTGTAGCATCTGCCATTTTTAATCACCTGGTACAACTGGACCTAACCTGAATAGTGCGAAGTTAAGAAATGAAACAGACCTTTGTGTCTGCTAAAACTTCATGGTGATAACATTTCACTTGTTCAATTTCTGTCTGGATTGCACCTGCCTGAAATTTCCAGTATTTACCTTCATAAAGGACACTGGCCTGTTTTCAGGGTCATGAGTTTTCTACCAATGTAACTCAAGGTAACCAATGAACTTTGCCAGTTCCACTGGCTGGACTATCCTCTCATTGTCACATGGAAAACCAAGCACTAATTCTGCTGTACAGCAATCTAAAACAGCAGAAAACAGTGATGGAATCCCAGCCACAAGCCTCCAATAGGAATATTAATCAGTATAAAACACACAGCTGCAGCAGCAGCATAATTGTCATTCCAAATCCATAAACACTTTGTTGAAACGGAACTTACCATATTCTTTGGAAAATCTGATTATGTGATCTGACCTTCAACTCCAATTACGCATCCCCTACTGTGTCTCAGAATTACCCTTTAGCCTCAGCTCTAAATACCAGTGTTTTCAACAATACTAATTAATATAAACATGAAAATAATTGCATTGTAAATCAGAAAAATTCTTGTATCACATGGAAAATTATTTCATTGAATTTACTGAAAAGTAAAAAGTGTGACCAGCCCTAAAAAGCTGCTAATCTCCAAGCCTCTTCCAATGTGTAAACATGAAACAAGAATGAGCACATCTCCGTTTTTTCTAACAAGCACCAACAAAAAGCTTTGCACAGAGGCAATAGAGCTATTAAAGCCAGTTGTAACACTGGGATATCAAGAGCCACAACCAAACATATTCTGCACAGAGAAGTACAAAAACCCTGAAGGGGTGGGTACTGGAAGGAGAAAAGACATGAAGCCTCATAGCCATTCAGACAGCACAAACCCCCAGCCTCAGAAACTCAGAAGATTATTTTTGGACTCTCAGACACTATACTGTTCCTCAGGCTTTCCCACTGCCAAGGAGCCTGGTACCAAGAAGTGGGCTCAAGGCTGTGCCTGGAAGCCCCATTTTAAGTAGGATTCCTCACTAGGAGTGGTCATGTCCCACCAACCCTTGGTTGTACTTTTGAAAGGATTCCTCCTAGGCTGCAAAGGAGGTACATGTACCTCTAGCCTCCTGTGTTGTCACTGCTGCTCTCCACCACAGAAAAGGATGGGAAAAGCCAGAACTCTCCTTTGCCACAGAGAGGAGAAAATGTTTCCCATATGTTGTACAGACTACCATGCTGTAGGATGCTCTCCAACCTCTAGGCACATCCTCTTGAAGCTGCTCTTTAGAAAAGGCAAATGCTCTAACATACTCTCATCTGAGGAAAACCACAACTGTAAATGTATCCTACAAATCTGTGCACAGTGTTGCATTATGCTAAGTCAAAATACCACTTGATGCAATCACTTTGTCAAGCACCTCTCCCCATCCCACCACCACAGGCTAAGAGTACACTGGTAGAGAAATGCAAATTTTGGTCCTCAGCAAATCACTTCCTCCTGTGTACAATGCTGTGTCCAGGGGGGGAAAAAAAATTAAAAAATTAAAAAAAAAAAAAAAATCCACGGAGATGATGACTCTGTCTGTACATGTAAATAAAACAGACCAGGACAAATTCTTCGGCCCTAAAGCTGAGCAGCACCATGCAACACCCAGTCCCTCAGCTAACCTCTCCTCTGCCAGAATTGGAGTGACCTTATCCACACAGCCTGCAAGGCAGGGTCCCTGGACTGTTCCCTGACCAGTCCCACAATGGGGCACTGTCTGGTTATGTGCTAGTGGGCACAGGCTAAATCTGCACCAGGCAATGTGCCCACAAGGCATCTCTTTGCTGGTCCACCAGTGTTTTAGCCCCTGTCCCAGCCTCCTGTAGCTCCTACAGACAAGGCTGCCAGGACTTCCTTAGCAATCAGAAATGGATCGTTTTTCATGATTTGATGCAAATCTGAGCTCCTGAACAGCTCACAGTAATGCAGACATTATTGATAAATATTTTATCAACAGGCATTGTTGATAAATATTTAATCCAATAACAAGTGTTGCATGGCCTTATAGCTCAAATTAAAATAAAAGTCTCTGAACTATAATTATTGGAAAAGCCCAATTTTCTTATTGAATTATACTGGAGGTGCTAGTTGGATATTGGTTGATAAAAAATATGAGACTTGACTAAAGATTCATTAGTTTTTGTAAAAGCTTAATTTAAAGCAATACCTATCCTGATTTATAACAGCCAGAAGAATCCTTTAACACACACACTCACACACACACACACACACACACACACACACTTATTCAAATACAACTGTGACTACAGTTGGTTTTATAGTATCTATTTAGAATGTGAGAAAGCTACTGAGAGTAGGATGTGGAAGCAGTTTTGTAGGGACCACCAGTTGCAACATGTTAGAGGCCAACAACACTGGAAAGCTGTTGTCGCTGCCTCGCTGAATTGGTGAATCATTCTTATTTTTGTTCCACTGCTACAAAGCTTTACCACTCAAACCCATGATTCTGTGGATGCCAGAAGGTGCTCACAGCCAAGCAGGCGTCACTGGGATGGGTAGGAACTGGCCCAGCACAGAGCGTGGTTCTGCTTCAGGGGAGGTTTGAGCCATACCCACAGAGTAGTCAAAGGACTCCTCTGATCCAAATTAAAAGATGAAGGGATAGAGAAAACCTCCTCTTATGTGATTTAAAACTATGCTACTCAAAAAAAGAGAAAAAAAAAAAAAAACCAAACAACCCTCTGATTTTCATCCCTTTCATCTGTGAAGAACTTGACCCAATAGTTTTAACTGCAAGGGTTTTTAGTTCTTAACAGCTTTAGATACAAAGTGTAAGTTATTAGAAAGGTTGAATCTGGTCCGTCAATCTGGCACTTTCTACAAACACGATATTCACTTAAAATAAATGGAGGGGATTAAGTTCCATGATCGTGTATATACTGGATGAATAATTCATCCTGCATTATTTCAATCAGAGGAAATAAACATCAAAATCTAAACATTCATAATTAGGAGTGCAAGAACCCCATGGTATTTATGGATTTTTAAAACCCTTAGAACTTGTTTTAAGTGCAGAGGTTCTTGAACCTGGTTTTTAAGTTTTATAAATATTTTTCTTCTTAATTTAAACCTTCACTTTTCAGGGGAAATCTAATTTCCTAGATTACAAGAACTTCTGCCATGCAAGAGATAAGGGTTCCTGTCTGAAGGTGCTTACTCTGGGGTTTCCACAAAGATCAGAGAGAAACATTTGTTCTGAATTGCTGCTTCTGTCAATTTTTTGAGGCAACTGATGGAATAACAATATCCAAATTTAAGGGCTGTGTTCAAAACCTAGAACACGTGACCTCCCACTGATTCACAACTTCAGTTAGGAGTTCTCGCAAAGATACCAGTAAAACACCAGCGGTTGGGTCAGGATCACGATTTGGGTCTGGTGCCTTTCTGAGGAGTTGCTGCTGATACATGCCAGTGACAGTGAAAGGCATATGCAGGCCAGAAATCAAAGCCATGATGCTCATAACGCCTCACTTTAGGTCACAAAAAATGATGCTGCTGAAACAAGGAGACTGCACATATTTTCATCAGTTAAGGAGTTGGCTCAGTAGCTTTAATGGATGAAATCTGTAGTTTTAGTCAGTTTAGATACAATACTAACTGGAGACAAGCTTTTGTTGTCATTGTTTTCAGTCTGTTTGGGATTTGCAACACAGAGGGAGTGGGTGGATGAAAAACAAGTCTAGAACCAAGCTCGTGTGGGAATGTCTTTGGAACAAGTGATTTCCATTAGCTGTTTGGACTCTTAAAAGTCAAACAATTCCAACCCAAAGTAACCACCACAAACACCTTGATTTCTGTTATGAAGATTATACTTATATGTACAGCTTCAGTGTCCTTTCTCCTGCATGGGAAGGAGAGACAGGGTACAAGCTTTCTGGACAAACTTCCCAATGAATCCACATGAGAAAAATTACTTTGTTTTTTTCTGCTTTTTTCTGCCTTTTTCTGCCTTCACAGAGGAACCACAGAAACACAAAAGCTAGATTCCACTTTCTATCATTATAGTATAAATTCAAGTTCTATATTGTAAAGAATTAACATTATTTTTGTTTGTTTCATCCCCTTCGTTACTTTTCCTTCTCTGACTTTTGTTTCCTAGATATGTGTTCTCTCAGTATCAAAATTAGACCATCTCCATGTTCCCTTCTCAAGACGCTTCTAAATGTTTCAGAAAATGACGCAGAGTTGCAGCATTCAAAATCACAGACTTGCATTTAGGTTAGCTGTCATTAATAGCATTAATGTAAATGATCTCATTTCAGGAGTTCACAAATGCAAATGACAGCAGATTTGATGCCATGAGTGGATGTCACCTCATAGCACTCATATAAGAGTGCCCAAAAGAATGTAAATGTTTCTTCTTATTTTAAAGCTAATTATTAACAATTATTTCAATTTCTTGTCCATGGTAATATAATTGTTACAATATTTTATTTGATAGATTATTTATTGCAAAGACCAGAAGTGCATGCTTGGTAGTAGTCTAAATAACTAAAAAAAAAAAAAAAAAAAAAAAAAGTTTCTGTAGAAACAGCATAGGCTTCAAAGCTTGATTTACCTCATTCACCAGCTCTAATGAGCCTGGACACTGACTCAGCCCAAAGTCCCCTGCTGCAGTCAGCAGAAGTTCAGTCTGTGTCATGGCTTAGGAAACACACCTCTAGTGAATGAGGTTGCTCTTTTGTATGTATTTCTCAATTCTAACACTGACTTGGATGGAATGAATCCTTCCTGTCCTTGGATCAGCAAGCTCAGCATATTGCCTTGATCCTCCAGCACTGAGCTTTTTCCTGAGAGCAAGTGAAATAAATCTGTATAGGCACCACAGGTGCCTTACTGGGAGCAGCAGCTCCCCAGCAAAGTGGAGTGCTGGCAGTAGCTTCCTCTTCAGGCATGCTACTGCAGCTCCATAGAAAGACAGACGCCCTCTCACTGCTGGTTTTTCAAAATGAAAACCTTAAAACAATTTCTGCAAATGATGAATCTTTTCTGAATGTCCTGAAAATACAGTCACAAAGTAGCTACCACGGAAGTCATTTTTCCCACAGCAATAGAAGAGCATAGCAGGGAACAGAGTTCAGTCTCTAGTCCTTCCATTAAAACCCAGAGGATATCTTATGTTCATAACAAGTTCATCCTATGTTCTTAGTGACATGCACATAACCAGTCAAAAATGTTATGGCAACAACACTAGGAGCAATCAAACACAAACTGCAGACATCAAGGCAGCAAACATGCTACGTTTCCCTTTTTAATTGGAGGTTAAGTATGATTTATAAATCAAACCAATATATGGGATCCCAAGGGATCCCATAAACAAATTTTCCAAGTAAAACAGCAACAGCAGGCCTGTAATGGAAGTGCCATTTAGGAAAATGGATTACCAAACAATCCAAGAAATACACCTATGCTTTTTTAAAGGTTTTTAAATTAATAATCTTTAACAATATTTTTGTAGAAATTGTAGTAAACTAAAATAGAGCTAAATTCTGAATCTGCAGTTCAGTGCTACACCATCAATGAGAAAAATTACATGATTCTACAAACACTGGTTCAGCCCAGTATTCCACTAAAATAATGTGCCTACACAGGTAAGTCAGAGTTACCTAAACAAAGAGGATTACTGAGTGAGCACTGAGTAAATTTCCCCAGCTTATGATAATACTTTTTATTAAAATGTTTTTAAGAATGTGATAAAATTGCTTAGTTATATGTGAATAACCCAGTAGGAGTTTACCCTGCATGTCAAGGTCTGCTTTTATAGTGCTGGAAAAGTTTCTAGCAAAAATATTTCTATCTTAGACTATACACCCATATTTTTAGGTGAATGAACTTAGTTTATTGAACATATTCCCCCTTGATTTTCTAATAATTTCACTGCAAGCAGCAGAGAATAAAACAGACTCTTAAAATTACAACATTGCCATTAAATAATTTTGACAGCCAAAAAATTTTCAACAGAAGGGGTAATATTTTGTAGGTAGGATATTACTTAGAAACATATGCCATTATTTTCAAGAATGAACAGTGGTAATACATCGGAATTGAGAAGCTTTTAAAAATAACACATGGGCAAGGGTTTCGGAGCTGGTCTGTTGCTCAGTTGAGCTGCAATGCTTTCCAGAACACTAAGCTTTGAAAAATGGAGAGAGATCTTTCAAGAATGCATAATTACAGTATTTCTCTTTCACTGTAAATTGTGGGAAGCAATGCTGGTATTCTAGCTGAAGTCACAATTAAAACAGAGTTATTTTTATGCCCGAGTGCTCCAAGATTCCAAAGATTATTAGCTACCCAATCTTATACAATATCTCTTAAAAAGATGCCATTTTCTTTACAGCTATTTCTCCTGTTATTAAATTCAACATATAACAATGTTGCATATAACTGCATAAGAAAATCACACTACTTCCTTCTAAAATAAAGTTCATTCCTTTAATAATGAGCAGATACCATTCCCCGTATTTAATGTGCATTTTTATTACTTTAAAGTTGTTTCCTTTACTTATAGGCATCCCCAGCTGCATTGAATAACAGAGAAATCAGATAATATCAATTGAGTGTTTTAACTGTAGTTGGGACATGCATCAAGATCGCTCTTAATTATATTTTCTTATCAAGTTTTAAATCTCAGCCTCTTCAGGGAAATAAAATCCCAGGTTTGGAAATAGTAATGGTAACTTGAATTTATACACCGTCACGAATCCTTTCCTAAAGGAGCCAGGGGCATTTTATGCCTTTTCCAAATCTAACTACAGCAGAAAAAAAAAAAAAAAAAAGAAACAAAAAACAATCAAACAAACAAAAAAAAAAAAAAAAAAAGACAAAAACAAACAAACAAAACCCCAAAGAACCCCCACTTTTTCTCTGAGACTGAGGAATCTACTACAAAAAACAACAGAGGAGAGGTAGGAAAAAAAGGCATGGTGGATACAAGGCAGACAGAGATTCTTGTAAAATCTAAGTATATTCCAAGGGAAAAGAGATGAGCGAGGGTTTCCAGTCGTTTTTCAGGAGCGGGATGGGTTTAGACAGCTTTCACAGTGAAGTAAGATCTACCACATACGGTACACAAAGCACACACTAATATGTCCATCTAAAATGTCTCCAAACGTAGATTACTGTGCCAAGTCTTTATATGCACTGAATGGTTGCTTTCCTTTCATACTCCAGATTAAGAAGGGTGATATCAATGGAAGTCACTGCCTTTCCAGTGAAGTTGCTAGATCTTGGGGTATGTTCTGTTTAACAAATCTCCCAGCCAGACTATCTCAAAGTGGAGTGAAAACAGATTCTGGTTGCTGTGAGCACAAAGCTTGATTCTGATGACGAAGATGAAACTTAAGTCTCCTTTATACATACATACTGTTCTTACAAGGACAATAGGAAACCAAAAAAAAAATTCATGTCATATAAGCAAACTCTTTTGAGTGAGAATTAACAACAGATTTCCATAGTTCTAGAAGAGATTTGCACAATAATTCCCCTTGGTATTTTGGCCAAATCTGGAGTTGAGCAAGGCACACATGGACATTGAACAAGCAAATACACTGGAAGAAATAAACATTTGTTCTTTCTAGTCTGTTTGTTAACACTACAATGTATTATTGAAAGGTTCTATGAAAAATGTCTTCTTAATATTATGTATTTAACAATGTAATTTCAATATGGCGTTGTTTCAATGAAATTGAGGTTGGAAGAGGAAACTTACAGACACTTCAAAGGGGTCCTTGATGGCTAGAAGCTAGAAAAATACGGGGTCAACCTAGCAAAATCCCCACTTTGCCCTGTTAAGGGATATCCGAAACAACAGTCTCCCATGTCTAACAAATCTCTGAAACTGCAGAGGCAGTTATTGGGAAGCTGGAAAACCAAGGAGGGTGAAATCACAGTCCATTGATTATTGAATGCCTGTAGTCATTATGAGTAGATATGTAGGCAATTCCTAAAAGCTGAACAATTGCCAAAACAGACAAATTCAAATGCACCGTACAGTCTTTATATACTTGCCAATATACTGCAAGAATCAGAAGACTGAACAGATAAAGATCTAATCCCCCTGCTCCAGGCACTCTGCTACATGGCTGTGATAGGTATCTGCCATCACTCTCGCTTTACAGACCCTGCTCCTGTTTGTCGTGGCAGAGCTCCTGCCTGGTTGGTTCCCTTTGAGCAGAGGGTGCTCAGAGTGCAGTTTGAGTGTCATTGTACCATTCACTCACCTCTCTGACTTTCTTTATTAGTTTCATCCAGGTGGAGTGCCCTGAAGCCATGTGGGTTGGTGGGCAGGGCACTGTGTTTTGGCCGTGGAAGCAGGTGGCCAGTAAGAGGCAGGTCTCACAAATGGGGTTCGAATGGGGTGCCATCCAGATCACCTGGGAAGGAATCGGGTGCATGTAGTGGGATCAGCTCATCCCCCTCACCCACAACATGCAATGACATGGATGCCTAGACCTTGAGCAAGCCACCTTAGTGACAATATTTTAATAACAGGCCTGGTCTAGAGATCCTAGTGAGAGTGACACAGAACCAGTCTCCAAGCCAAGGTCTGAACCCCTGCACCAAACTCTGCTAACAATGCTGCTAGATACTATGGCAAGAAAGCAAATAAGCACCTGTCCTTAACAGCATCACCCCCGTCTCCCGCCTGGGTGTGACTGAGGAGCAGTAGGTCCAGACTTCTATCATGGATAGATTTTGCACAGACTCATAGCAGGAATCCAGCTGCCTGCATCCTGAGTTAGAATATAGGATACCAAACAAGTAATCTGTTAATTTATATTTTCAATAAATAACCTGTGTAGGAGGATCATGTAATTGGCCATAACATTTAATGTTACATTTTCATCTTATTCACAAAGAATTTACCATATGTTGGGAGTGCTAAGCACTGCAGATACAATTACAGACGTGTGGCCACCAAATACACAATTCATTGTTCATCTAGAAATGAACAAAATCAGGAACTAAACATCTACATTGCCTACATTTTCTCTGCAAATAATTGTCCAGAATTGCACTCACAACTATATGCAACCACTTGCCCTAGAATGGAGCCTTCCCTTCATGTGCTTACAGCATGTGGAGCTCACGACCCCCAGTCAGAACACAGCCAAAGGGCAGGGAGCGATATCCCAGCAATGCTGAAAAGTCAAGCCCCTAACAGCTGATGGAGTTCATCTGAGACAGACATGAGGTAGTTGCTGCTTAGGGTTGTGCCCAGTATGTCAGAGGAAGACTTCACTCAAACTGTGTTCACAAGCCATTCTGAATTAGGATTGTTTTCTGTAGCTCCAGTAGGTTTGGGGTCAGGCCTATGAACAACGTACCATCTCCAGGAACGAGCTTGCAATAAGCACTTGCTCTTAGACCCCCCAGTTACAAGTTTTTTCCCACTAATGAGTATCAGCTCCCTTTGCAATGTGCACATCTGCTTCCCACAATGCACACAGAAAGTAATTCTGAAAAATAAATTATTTCCAAGCTATTTGCCTCTCAGCAAGTCATACAGACATACGTCAGATCTTCTGCATTTTCATACATGTGTAAATTCAGACCACAATTTTTTCTGTTTGCACACCCATGATGTTAGTCCAGCAAGTCACAAACATCAGATGTCTGAAAACTCCATTTTAAATATGAGACATGTTTATCAAGTGTTTTCATTTCAAATGCAGGGTACAAATGGGCTTGTGTTGCAGTCATTTCAGCTAGTTTTTTCTTAATGCAGCTGTCAGTACAAGCTGTGTAATGCAACAAAATACTCAGAATATTCACCCATCGTATCAATAGTGTAGAAGCCGCTCAAAGCCACGCTGAATGTGCCTCTCTATATAAATACTACAATGTAACTGAGCTCCGTATGAAATGTGTATGACATAAAACTGCCAAGCTCTAAGAAAAATCTGGTTTCTTTTCCAGTTTCTCTGATTAACAATCACCCTGTTTGCAAAGTCATATGACAAATTTGTGACTATGATGCACCAGGAAAATTGCGGAATTGCTTACATTTAAATGACAGCTTGGGACATCAGGTAACTAAAACTGAATGGAAAGTTGACAAGACACCTCAGTGTCTTGGGGAATTTCCTGGAGAATCTTTTGTACAGAATCATAGTCTGCTTTTAACTCCTGAAACCCAAATACTGAACAACATCACAAACAAAAGCCCTGGAGACACCACAAAATTCATAATACTTAAAGTGAAAAATATTCTACATCCAGAAGTTGAGTTACATGTTAAACTAATGTGACTGCATATTGCTGAGGCAAAAATGTGAAGTCTTCCTGCTTTTTTTGTGAGTGCATTCCCACTGATCTGTGGGGCAAGGATTGAAATGTATCCATAGGAACCCTTGGAGAGGTCAGTCTTGGCTGCTGCTTGACAAGTCTGGGAGGTCAATAAGACTTTTACATAAAAAAATCTTACAGAATCCCATGTCTTAAAACAAATGTATATCATTGGAAAGAAGGGATAAAATAAATATGTTTTTTTAAGTGCAGAAGATCTTGGTCTTTGGTCCCAATTTTTCTAGCCTTTCTCATGCAGAGTGACTTTCCAGAGGATTTCTTGATAAGCAAAGTATTATCTTCCATGACTAAGGCTAGGGAACAAGCCTTTCACTCACCTAGTAGTTATAGAGCTATTTGCAAACTATGGACAGGTGAACTTGGAATGTTGCTGATGTTTAAATATGGAGATGATATTTGTTGGAAACAGCAGAATTACCTATCACTCACACAACAGCCACTGTTAATGTGTTTCAGAGCACATTCCATCTGCTCCTGTTGTGAAATTGGAAAACCTAAGATAAACATGCACACTTGATTCCCTGCTGCTCTACTGTTGCAGGCACCTCTGATTTTGGTAATACAGACACAAAACTGTAATATTATAGAGCATTCACTTCTCTTCTCTTGGGGAAATTTGATGTCTACCTCCTGAAGATCCAGCTTTTGTAATGAGCTTTGCCCAAAGTAGATGAAGAAAATAGCATTTACGCTGAAGTACACAGACGGAACCTATTTTACCATGGTCCTTCTGGCAAATAAATTATGACTAAGGCTTCCTCATTTTTGTACAACCATTCCAGTTACCCCTTTGCTAGGTTCACGCAACTGAACCAGTGTTCTCTCCTGTCCACAGCTAATTTATTTACACCCAAAACAGTACACATTGCAAGAGACCACGTAGAGATCCAAGGACATCAGAGTCTTTACTGTCACAGTCACTGCAGACTCACTGCACTTCAGCTGATGGACAGCTAGTAAGTCAGTGCTATGTGCAGCAAGAATTTTATTCATAAATTTCACTTTGCATTGGCTGGAACTAATATTTTGGAAAAAAAGAGTGTGACAAAAATGCAAAAAAGTCACATTATCCCATCCTTTTTTGAATTTATTTTTTTTTTCTGGGTACATTCTAAATTAGTAAGCTAGTGAATTTGTGACAGACAAAGCAATTAATGCACATTTGAATGATTTCTCTGAAAAGCAAGTCTGAATACTACATGAATAGACTGGTCTATACATTAGAACTTTCCAAAGTCAAATTATGTTTACACATATTATTACAAGGAAGGAGCCGGGGAGAATCTCCTCTGTGTTTTCTTTTAGTGAGCGGGGTTCTGAATATGGCTTGTCTGCCCTTTTAAACTCTCTGGACAATGTATTTTGATAAGTGAATTCCATTTTATTAATAAAAATTTGCTCCATCTTTAAATAGTAAGTATGTTTAAATTACATTTATCAGATGATCTTTCAGATTAAACAAAACATTAGGACTGGTACTGACAATAAAACGCTGATATATTATGAAGACTAAATCGTATATATTGAAAGATTAAAAAAAAAAAAAAAAGAGAAAGAAAAGAGAAAAAAATATTTTCCAACACCAGCATTGAAAATAACCCGATTTACATAACATTGTTCCTCTACACATCTGTTGAGGTAAATGAGATCCAACAGAGGCAATGGTTTAGAGCCTATGAGCAAGATTCTGTGAATATTTCAGCAGGATCGTATGCAGGAGGTCCAGACAATGAAGTCTCAGTACAGCCATTCTTACAGAATAGTGACAAGCTTTTTCCATTATTTTTAGTAAGACTGCTAACACTTGTTTTCATCTTTAAAGAAAATTGTACAAGGAGGAGTATTCACTCTAAATCTAACTCTAATCCTATCTTTAACCATACAGTCACCACTATACTACAATGTGCATTATTTGTGATATGATATGAAATTAACAGAATATAATGGGATAACAGAAAAATGTAATACAAAACAAACAGGATAGCATTAAGGGTGGTGTATTGTTCATGTGTCATAAAATGGCTGTTCACTTTTGGGGTCTATAATATTTCTCACTCTGCCTAGTTCACTTCTTTGCAAGCATTCCCACAGTTTGCGATCCACATCTTGAACGTGAAAGAGTATGATTCAGCTACTCTCAGCACCAAACACGAGCTACAAAAGTCTCCTTGACATGGAATCTAAAACCAGTCACAGAACTCAGAAAAAATGTCCAAAACCTCCGTCTTTGAATGGCAAAAACGCTAAGTAGGAATCGTGGGGTTTCCTTAACTTGGTTATAAGTGCAACAACTGAGTGGCTGGGAAGTCAATGTGTCTAAAAGACCTCTGATACGTTTTGAAATGTTTCCATCACACGGAAATAACGTTTTCAAAACCTGTGCTTTCCCAACGAGTAACAGTTGAGTCTTTTATAGTTCTTCTCCTGGCGTGGGATTTGATTAGCAAGTACAAAGATTTAGACAGATTTATTAAGTAACAGTTATATTGTGTTGTAATTAAAACGTAGGAAATTCACCATCTACTTAAGCGTTTAAAAATGCTTAATGTAGGAAGCAATTACACCTCATTTTCAAATTATTCCCCTGCCTACAGAGCACGCTGAGGACAGAGCAAAACGCGGCTTTAAGGGTGGCGGCGACTGCGGGACGTGCCCGCTGTCCCGGCCGAGGCGGGGGCAGAGCCCCGGCAGGCGGCGCGGGGGTCGGTGGCGGCGGTTCTCCAGAGCCTGCTGTGCAAGGGCAGCCCGGGGCGGCCGGGACGCGAGAGCTGCCACCCCGCCAGCCCTCCGCCCGCCGGCAGCCTCTGGCCGGGAGAGAGGCGGGCTGGGTGATGCCGGGCGCCACAGCCGCCGGGCCGAGGGAGGGAGTGAAGAGAGGAGCGGAGGAGAGAGCTAGGCTCTTTCCCAACGTCGCATGTTTTTGCAAACCAAAACCGAGGGAAGTCCGGCACCGGCTCCAAACCGAGGGCGGCAGCCCGAGGCCGAACTCAGGGGACCTGTGCCTCACCGCCCGCCCCTCCCTCTCTCTTTACCTGGCTGTACTTGGCCTCCTGCTCAAGGGAGCTCTTCTCCAACCCGTTCACGGAGTGCTGGGCCGGGGGGTGGAAGCTGTTTCGGCCCAGGCTGCTCCACTCCTCCACCTTGGGGCTGGGGTAAGGCGAGGTGTCGCTCACTGCTGGAAAACAAGGGAGGGGAAGAGGGAGTTAGATGCGGAGGCCGGGATGGGGAGATGGAGATGGCTTTGCCTCGGGATGGAGACGGCTCCCTCTCCCCACGGGACGCAGTCTGTGGGGCACAGCTAATGAAAAGCCGGTCCCTTGCCCGCCACACCTCGCTGAGTCTCCTGGGAGCCTCTGGAGAGGGTGATCCGTGGACAGAAAGGAGTCGGGTCCCTCTGTGGCAGCGATCACCAGCCGAGCCCAGAGCCGGCTGGGTCCCTCGTTCCCGCATTCCCTTACAGGCGGGATAGAGTGCCGCCAGGAACTTGTCCCTCGGGATCTCCTAAGAAGGATTTACGGCAATCGCCTCGTGGGTGTTTGTATGTGAGTCAGAGGACAAACGATACTCTTGTTAGAAAAAGTCCTGAAACGGGTGCAGATGACCTGGTCTCAAAACAAATTTGGAGGGGAAGGGGGGGTGGGAAGCACTACAACCAAGAAAAGAAAACACAAAATTAAATAGATAAAATAAATAATTTTTTAAAAAATAAAAAGGAAAATTAAAGGAGGAAGATAAGAAAGAAGGGAAGAAAAGAGATAACAGTCCTATTCTTCACACGCGCATTAGCCGTGGTAATGGAATACCGGGATGCTTTGCAGGCGGACAAATTCCCCGAGCCCCACCGTAAAGCCCGGCGCGGGGGTGGGGGAGGGGGAAGCCCTCCCCCGAGCCCCGCACTCGGCCGCATTGGAGCGGCCGTGGGAGGGGGCTTTCCCGCGACACCACCTCTCTCGGCCCCTCGCCGGGCTGAGGAAAGGCACAAATCTGAAGTTGTCTTAAGAAATTGAGCTCTCTCAGTGAGCGCCCTTTTCTGCTGATCTCACACTTTCCCATGAATAGGGGCTTCCTTTCCGTGTCAGCAAGGTCAGTTTATCCTATAAATCAAGGGCGAACAGCCCCCATCTGCGGTACTGGCCATTCAGCAGCCCCGGCTCTCTGATGGGAAGGGGGGGGGAGAGATTTCACACTGCAGAAAGATGTGTGCCGCTGAGAGGGCCGAGGGAGACGGAGCAGATACCGAGGCACCCGGCAGCAAAGTCAGAAGCCTGCTTACCAATATGGTGTTAATAAAAGAGGAACTAACTTAAAAAAAAAAAAAAAAAAAAGAAAAAAGAAAAGAAAAAAAAACTCAATTTCTCATGTGAGAGAAGAATGAGAACATTCTTTTTAATGTTCGTTGCCAACACTACCTCTCCCTAGCACAGAGCAGGGATTTCCAGGCATGTATTTGTTGAAGTTAATTCAGAAACAAGCACAGTTTTTGTGCCAGTGTGGTCTGAGGATAAAGTTTCTACTGTGAAGGGCAAAGAAGGACAAAACTTATATTTTTTGTATGCATGAATATAAATAAAACATACTTATGTATGTGTATTGCTTGAAAAGATACCACTTTTCTGAAGAAATAAAAAGAAAATTATTCTGCAATGCCTAAAGGATCGTTTTGCATTTGAAATGTTGCTGGAACAGGACTGTTGCTGTTAAAAACGCAGTGAAAACAGAAATCACAGCCCCCAGTCCTACCCCTCCACTAACTGTGAGAGAAGAGTGGGACACAGAGATGGCTTTAGGCGAAGGTTATTTTGAACTGTTGATTTAACCACTTTCACTGTTAGTTCACTGGCAGAGACCGAAATGGAAAAAACTTCCCTTTTTTTTGCAGCAAAGCAAAGCGAGCGGCCGGGAGACGCGATGCAGTTTCCAGGCAAAGGAGCAGAAAGAAGATGGAAGGGGTAAAAGAGACAAATCTTGGGGCTTTGGTTTTCCTGGACCACCGCTTCGGAGGAAAATACAACATAGAATGAAAGCAATTAGGTGACATTTGAACTTCCTGCCGGAGCAAATTTGGCCTGATTGCGAAAACTACAGAAAACGGACTTCTCGGTAATGCCAAGGCGGCGCCCGTGACCGGAGGGCGGCAGCGAGCCTCGGTCAGGACCAGGACGGGATCGGACCGAGTGAGCCCTGGTGCCGCCGCACCGCAGGCTGTTCTCCCCGGCCAGGGTCGCCACTCCTCGGGTCAGAGCGGCGGCGGTGACGGTTGCTGGTCCGCCTGCAGTCCATCCCAGGACCTCTGGTCTGCCTACGTTCTGAGACACATTCTCGAGTAAGCTCAGTGCGCGGCCCATGCTGGGGAAAACGCCAGAGGTTTCCCGAATCAAACTACTATAACCACCTCCCTACCCTCGGAGAGGAAGGAGCCCAGGAGCAGGGGACCGAAACGCTTCGGCCCTATCTGGCTGTCCCTGCGGCCCCAGGTCCCCCCTTCCCCCCCGCACCACCACCTCCTCACCTTGGTCTGTGATGGATCGGATCCCCAGGATGTCCGTCACCGAGTGAGAGGACGGCCAGGTCCTGGGCATGGCCATGGTGCTGGGGATCGCCGGAACCCCGGGAGGGGTGGACACCTTGGCTCCTGCAGCAGCGATGGGGCTGGGATAGGGGTAGATGTGGTTGTAGGGCAGAGCAGGCTGTGGGGGCGGCTGGTGCTGCTTGTAGGACTCGTAGTGACTCTGCTGAGACAGATTCCCGATTTTGTTCCGGAGGATGCGGCTGATGGAGCTGACCGATGGCACGTTGTACTTGTCACATACGCCATCGGCCAGCAGGCGATCCCGGATCTCCCAGGCGAAGATGCCCGGATCCCTTTGTTTGTAGGTCCGGATGTGTTTTACCACCGTGGGAGTGGTGACCCGAGGCTTGCTGCCTCCGATAGCCCCCGGTAGGATGGAGCCGGTCTCGTTGTAGCGAGCCAGGATTTTGCTGACACAGCCGTGGGAAACGCGGAGCTGCCGGCTAATGTCGCACGGCCTGATACCCAGTTGCGCCAGTTCCACAATCCGCAGCCTGATGGCATTGGGCAGGGGTCTCCCGTTGACAAACACCCCTCCGAGCTGATTCACTTCCCCGAAGGCAGGTTCTGCAAGAAAATGCACAAACACAGCTGTCGGACATAGCGAATGGCTCAGAAGGGGGCGTTTGAGCCTCATCACAGACAGATGTCACAGGCAGGGACCCCCCGGTCACACCATGCAGACTTCTTTATAACAGTGAGATGCCCTCGAAACTGAAGAGGGGCAGAAGGGAATGGATGCAAGGGGGAGGGGGGGGGAAGTGTGAGAAAAAAAATTAAAGAAGGAAAGAAAGAAAATCTGTGGCAGCAAATTACGAAGCTCTTTAAACCGTGCATCATCAGGAATATTAAAAAAAAAAAAAACAAAAACAAAACAAAAAAAAAAAAAAAAAAACACGCACATTCCAGAGATGAAAAACGAGATTGCCCCGACAGACAAGTCAGCTTTATTACCACAAGAAAAAGGAACTCGAAGAAAACAAAAAGAAAAGAAAAATATTTTCGAAGACGTGGGGGAGGGGGAAGGAAGGAAAAGTCGTTGAGGACATTCTTTTACATCTTAGGAGAGACGAGGGCAGAGCGGTGCTTATGAATCGCGACTAACATTTTAAAGACCGTTCCTGGTGCTGTTAGCGCTTCTCGCTTAACAGCACGATTACATCGGGCTGTAAAACAAACGTGCTAAAATGTTAACTACTACGATCGGTGTCAGGAATAATATACAACGTGTCACGGGCTCCAGCCATCCGCTCGGCTCCTATCCTGCCTCACACTCGCCTAATAACACTAATAACAAACCAAGTAGTCATTAGCTCTCTCTCTCCCCTGCCCCTGACCCTCAACGTGCTCTTACAACTTGTAGGAACACGAGCAAAGTCAATAAGGGAGCCGCGGCGGCGGCAGATGACGACGCATGGGTGCTCCCCCTCTCTTGACAGCACTTGAACCCTCCTGCGGCTCCCGGCCACTTACCCATTCCTCTGAGCGGGGCACCTCGAGGGCGGCCCTAAATCCCAACGTGTCCCTATGCCCGGGCACCGGCTATCAGCCTCCTGCGCTCCCAGCTGCACTGGCCCCGAGCCTCGCTGATCTCGGCCGAGAAGAAAGCAGGGACGTGAAGGTGTAGGGAAGAATGGCTACAAGGAAATCTGCATCCCGAAGAGAGAGCCTTGACTTCTGCATTTCAACCTCAGGGCAGCGTGGGCAGGACCGGGCTGGGCCGGGCCCGTGGCCCACCGCCCCCTCCGAGCCCGCCCCGGGGGCGGCCCCACCGCTCAGCCGCCCTTCCAATGGCCAGGGGAGATGACGGACAGCGCCGCGGCGGCGGCTCTTCCGCTCCCGCGCAGGGCGCTCGGCACCTGGGCCCGCCGCGCCGGGACGGCGGTTCCGCACCTGCGGCGGTGAGTTGCGCGGAAGTGCCGCCGGCGTCGGGCAGTGCTGATGGGGGCTGGCGCTGGGGCAGGGCACTGCTCGGCCAACGGGGACCGGGGGGACTGGCAGGCAGCTCCGCGGGGCCGGGGCACGGTCGGCGAGCAGCGCAGCGCCGGGTAGCCGTCGGACCGCTGCGCCGCTCCTCTGGCTCTTCTCCCGGATTAAGCGGGTGGAGAGGGGGCTTCGTGGCTAACAGAGAGATTCCCCTTTTCCCCGACTGAAGCAGAGCGATGTCTTGACACACGTGCAGTTTCCCCACCGTTGAGTTTGCGGACGCGGGAGAGTTCTTTCTAGTTTATGGTAGCCTCGTTATAATAAAGCACCTTTTCGCTAACGAATGTTTCATGGGCGGTGTACGAGAAGGCTGTGAGGGATGAGAACTGAGTCATGGGGGAAACCACAAACCGGTCGGGAGACGAATTGTATTTTATTTTTCCCTGGAGAGGAGACGGAACAGGTCTTGTGATGCTGGATACCAGGATGCTGGTGCTCCCCAGCCACTACAGACCGACACTGGGATACTGGTGCTCCCGGCCCAATGTAAACCGGCCCCGGTTTTGTTTTCATCCTCACAGTAAATATTGCACCATGCTTAACTGTAAAATGTCAGCACCTCGCAGCTGATTGCGACTCTATCAAGGGGACTGCTACGTATTAGCAATTAAAAGAAAAACAGACAAAGATGGCAGGAAATAAAGAATATATGGGTCACGGCGTGTATGTGGAAGAAGTGTTTGCTTTGGCATTAGGAGAACGGATCGCGATCCCAGCTTCTGTGTGTGCCTCTTACATACGCCCCATTTACATTATGTTGCACAAAGAGATCTTGGGCTTCCCAGCTCAAGCTAAAAAATTTGTCCGGTTTTCCCATATTTTTTTCCTGAGATTCGTCTTTTTTTTTTTTTCTTTTTCTTTTTTTTTTTTTTTTTTTTTTTTTATTGTAGTCTCAAAGTACAGGCTCTCTAAATTAAATGAAACTTGAAAAGAAATAAGTTGGTGATGGGAAATATCAGCAAGTAAACAACCAAATTTATGTCGCTGGTGTGTATAGACGTTGTATTAATATTTTAATTGAAATGTTGTAAGATATTTTTATGAAAAGAACTGAGCTTGATTTCAGAGCCTGCACATATCACAATGATACATCATATTCATAACTATGAACAAATAGGATGTTGCAGGAGATTTCCCAGAATTTGATGGCATGTTGCAGACGTTTTGTGGTGAAAAGAATACAATCATGGCTCTTTTGCGGGTATCTCTTAGTTTGATCGGAATATCGGCGGATACTTCTGTTTTCTCCAGGAGGATTTAAAAACAAAACAAAACAAAAATCAATGCATCCACAGCAACTTTTCTGTTACAGTTTTGTATTTACTTCAGAAACTGAGTTGCCCTTTCAGAGTACCTCACCAGTAAATTGTAGTGCTTTCTCAACCTAGATAAAATTACCTCTGGTAAAAGAGGACACCCCTCATACCCGCGCAAATACCACCGTCTGAAAGCGCTGGCATTCTGTGCAGGCAGTACTAGCAGGCATTTGCTGAAGCCATAACTCCTTTCAGTGTTCTGAGCTGACCTCCTTTGGCTATTTTTAAGACAGGAGGCATTGAACTACTGGGACCTGGATCCAGCCTTTAATTAAGGTATTTATATACTTAAACAATTCAAGGGATTCTGATCCT
The DNA here is from genome assembly GCA_038380795.1 of Pyrocephalus nanus. Classification (NCBI taxonomy): domain Eukaryota; kingdom Metazoa; phylum Chordata; class Aves; order Passeriformes; family Tyrannidae; genus Pyrocephalus; species Pyrocephalus nanus. Next base: position 38,698,879 of record CM076265.1, on the reverse strand, counting down.
CTTTAACATCGTATTTATTGTCGAAGCACAGTCTCTTGTCGGGATCACAGACAAGGCTGCCCGCCCTGCAGGCGTGCCCTCTAAGCCCGACGGGGCCTGGGCTGCCCTCTGTGCTTTGCCCGCCGCCTTGCACACGCGGGACTCCCGTCGCTCCTGCGCGGTCGAACGGCCTGTGGCCGTGGGCCATCTCCGGCCGCACGGATAGTGTAAGCCCGACTCCGCCGCTCCTGGACCCGCTCGACACTCTTAAAGTTCCCTCGGGGTTGCTGGGATGCTCGGGCGTGACCCTGCTCGCTCTCCCACGCTGCTCGGGCAGCTTCTCTTGCCATCTATGCCTATTGTGTTCACAGTTGTGTCTTTTTCTCCCCCCTCTGCCGTGTCCTCCAACCTGCTTGTTCCCCCTCCTTCCCTCTCCCACCCCTCCACCCTCGAGCCCGCCTCTGATCTCCTGGATATTTGGTTTCTTTCCCTTTCTCAATGTGTGTTCCTGATGTGGTCCTGTCGGAAAAGCTCGTTTACTCTGCTCGGGTCTCCAGTGGTTTAAGGATAATGTTTATCAGAAGTGAACGTGCTCAACTTGTTTCCATTCAACTGCTGAGTGTGGGCTGAAATACCAAAGGTCACATCTACAGTGAGTCGATAGAGGGCAGGGGGAGCCGAGAGGAATATGAAAACATTATAACATACAACAGCCTGTTGATCGCTTCTGACTTGTCTGCCAAAAAGATTAATTTTTTCAGGTAGGAAATCGCTGAAGAATCGGAGGGGAAAGGCGACAGGGAGAGGAGGGCGGAGGGCGCGGCGGGTCCGAACTTCTCCAGACGGGAAAGGGCACGCGTCCCCGGGCAGGGGCTCGCTCCGAGAAGAGGGTCACTCCGCCGGCGGCTGCCCCGGCACGCACCCGCGCCCTCACCATGGGGTCCCTCGGCTGGGAAAAGCAAAGCGGGAGTTGGGGGAGCTGCGAGAGACTCTAGCCGGGGCCAGACAGAAGCCGGGCTTCCACTCCCTGCTTTCCCCTCCGTGCCGAGAGGGACTGAGCGGTGCCGGTCGCGCACGACGCGGCCAGAGCCCTGGGTGCCGGTAGCCGGTGTCTCTCGGGGGTCACTGTCTCTGCCCGCCTACCCTCGACACCGCCGTGTCTCAGAGGGGAGGCAGAGGCGCTCCCCCTACTTTCCCTTCCCTCAAATCCGGCTCTCTCGCCCTCTCTCCTCCACGAAACTGACTCGGCGTGAGTTGCCCTTCGCAAATTGCCTGTACGGCGGCAGCAGCCCCAGTTCGTGGCCGGTACCGGCAACACGGCAGCTACCGGGCCCTGGCTCCCCGAGCCCAGGAAGGCCTTCTCCGGCATTTTCCGGGACAGTGGAGGCCGCCGGAGAGAGCCCAACCTCCTGGAGCTGGGAGCAGGGTCCCGACCCTGCAGTATCCCACCCCTCCTGCGGGGCTCTGGTGGGCCGCCGTGCTCGCCTCGGCGTGTCCGTCTCCTGCTTCTCGGAGCCGCATTCATAAGGCCTTTCTGTTCCTCATTGCTCCCCAGATGCCTCCGCTCTTCGATTATGGGAATAAACCAGGCAAATCCAACGCGGCACACACCCCCAGTCCATCTTTGAAGCTGCAGACTTTCACTGCGAGTGGGCTACCAATATGGCACCTACCAACGGAAGCGATTGAGACAGTTTGGTGGGCAAAGGCTTGGAGCTGGAGCAGGGGCGAAGGGGCAACGCAGTGGGGGTGTCGGAGGAACTTTTGGACGCTTCTGAAAGGCAGGCAGGGATAAGTGAGCAGAGGCAGGTGGAAGGCTAGCGACAACTTTGGGTTATGTCTGGAGGTGACCCATCTTGGAGGGAAGGTGCTGCGTGATGCGGAGAGAGATGAAACCCATGGAGCTTTGAAATGGAGCTTTCATTTTGCACAGAGCTATTCCTACACTCGGGTGTATAAAATCCCACTGAACCTCCCAGGATCGCTCTCATTTTGTGCGAGGAACCAAATGCAGGATGAAGGGATCTTCATGCATCACTTGCTGCCCATGTGCATTTCCTTATGCCACAAAATAGCTGAGCACAACAGGTTAGCGAGGGCGCCGTGCCTTAGGAGCGGGAGAGGGTGTGAGGCCGGTCGTGGTCCCGGCTTACCTCGTCGCTCCCGCTCCCCCTCTGAGGCTGCGAGCCTGAAAGTACCCGGCCTGACCACCAACTCTCAAATGTGCTGACCCCTCTCTAGTAGCTTGGGACGAGAACACATGCACCGCAAACTCTTGTGCGAAAGAAGAGGAGGGAGTTTCACAGGGAGATGTCCTTTCCAGCCAGCGTGCGGCTGCAGATAGGGGCGGCTGCAGATAGGGACGGCTGCCCCCCCCAACCACCTACCTACCCCTTGTCAACCTCCGAGCTCCGCCTCTCTGCAGGGGCAGGCCTTGTTTTCCACTTGTTCTCTCCTCTTCCGGGGAAAGGGGCTTTTTGAGAATAATCCACGTTGCCGATTCGTCGTTGGTAGATATGGCGTCTCTTATCACTGCCCTCTGCCTTAATTTATCTCTCTAAAAAAATACAGGTTTATATGTTTGTATTCGCATAAACTGCATGCTTTCATATACGAAAGTACTTGTGATTCCGGGGAGGATATTTCTATATTTACTTAATATAATTAAAAATACAATAAAAAATGTAATACTCAAACATACACAGAAATACAACTCTGAAACTCTCCAAAAAATTTTTTTTCTCTTGTCCTGTTCTAAGAGGTGGAGAGGGCCCAATGCCATGTGTGTTTCATTTCGATTTTAGAAATTTATTTGACTGCAGGGACAAACGAAAAATGGAAATATAATAGGATGAAATTTTACTTAACGAAGTTTCGTCAGATACAAACAAAGCCATGTCTGAACATTTCCCGCATATTTATGAAGCAGGGGCAGGCAAAATACAGTTGGGTCTTGGTGTCACTTAGGCCGTCACAGATCCAAAAACTGAAGAAAACGGAACATAGCAAGAAATTAAGATATAAGGCTTTTGAGTGTCCTGCTTTCGGGATAGCGACTCAACTGCCTGCAAAGCTGGCGTGCAGGAGTAGGGAATCTCAGTTTCAGCGGTTAGGAAATGTTCACTCAGTGTCAGACTGTGTCGGCAGCTGGAGCGCAAGCTCTCCGTTCTCGAGCAGCGTCTCCCTGCCGCTCAGAGCCGGCTGGTTCCTGGCGTTCGATCCTGCCGGGACTCTCAGCCCCCGGAGTACAGCGAGGGGCAGTCCACTGGCATGGTGGGAGAAAAGGCAATGTCTGTAGAAGTTCAGGTGACCCGTGGCGAGTGCCTTCGGCATTTGGCCCTTTCCCAAGGGAAGGGTAGACAGATGGGTTACCCTGTCGGGGTGACCCCCTCCGTCTCAGGTGGGTACAGACCCTCTGCAGTGAAGGCGTGAGCCTGCACTTCACTGAAACACGCTGAAGGCAGATGAACAGGTGAAATAAATGAACAGTAGTGTGAAAACGGGAGAAAGGTCGAGGATTAACGCCGTCCCCGTGAACCAACTTTCTCTGTCAAACCCCTCTGCACCTTCCGCTGCTGCCGAGCCCCGGGGCTGCCCCAGTCTCGCTTCCTGGGGAGGGGAGTCCTACCAGGCCCAAGGCACCGGTGCCACTGTCATACCCTTTCCACCCTGGCTTGAATATTCAGTTCAAGGTTGGGAGGATTGGAGGAAGGGGGAGGAAGGGGTGTCTTAATGATGTGTTAGTTGCTTGGACAGGTTTAATAACTTTGCCGCCACTTGTTCTTAGCAACCCCTCTGGAAACCAGACAGTGTCTCATTAGGGCTTTCCTGGTGCAAGCATTTGACTTGAATGAGCGGTGCTGAGTTAATTTCTATTTGCACTAGGATTTGTTTAATGATATATAGGAGAATAGACAATTTTCATGGACCAGGCTATAAAGCTGCAGAGAGCCAGATCTTAAAAGCATATTTTGTTCTAATAAACCAGTCGGGTTTTCATTTGTCATATGTTCCATGAATTTAGACTAAATGAAAAAAAAATAACTGTATTGTTCTGCCTTAAGTTATAGGAACCAATCGGGAATTTGTAGGCAATTTTCTCCATTTCTTCCTTCGCCTCTGCAACACCTAGTACCAGTGCCACCTACAGGAATAATTGCATTTTCGATCTACTTTCAAGTAACCAGAGGCGTTTGAGAAAATCCTGGTAGCTCTGTCGTCTTCCTGGACGCACAGCAGCAAGTGTGACTTCGGACACGTTGTTTTTCTCCGTGGCTTTCGTTTGAGATCATACACTCAACAGGTTCACTCCTCTGTACCACGGCAATGGAAGAGATGGAGCCCTTCCCGCGGAGACCTGGGAGGCGCTGCCAGCGAAGGTGAGGGGCAGCACCGTTTGTTTACACCAAGCAGCGTTTTGGGGTGTCCCTGGTGATGCCCAGTGCGTGGGAGGGGGCCGAGCAGAGAGGGGGTGGCCGGCTGCAAGCTACCGTTTGTGCCGCCGGAGCCCAGCACACCTAAGGACATGGTGAATTTAGGAACTCGCCTGCACAGCAGCTCAAACCAATGCCGTCTTATCTTCCGGCTGTGTTTTTAGGAAAGGCAGCTATAAGCCAAGCGCGGCTCTGGCGTGCTGTCCTGCACACATCGCGGCTCTACTTCTACTGTTTGGTGAAGGAGGCCTTGGCTGCCAGCGGGGTTCTCTTTCGCTACGGCAGTACGATCCCATGGAGTAAGGTCGAAAGGTTTCGGGGCCGCTGGGGAGGGGAGAGGAGAGCAGCGGCACGGGCTGCGCTCTCGCAGGTGGCTCCGCCGAGGAGGAAGTTTCCTTGCTTGTATGTGTGTCCACTAATCCTTTCCCATGGTTAACACGATCCCCGAAATATTTGTCTTCTGTACTTAAGGGTGGTGGCGATCCTTCCTGACCAGGTTTGAAGGTTCGTCTTTTCTTTCTTTCGATACTGTTCTCTTTAGGGTTTTTAGTTCCTGTAGATCTCCTCTCGCACAAACACTTTATTTAAAAATGTATATGCGGATACCTTCATCCTATGCATTATACTCGTTGATGCTCTATTGTTCTGGACCTCCGAGATGACCAGAGGTTAGTCTGCAGGTGGGGACATCAGTGTCATGTGTCGCTAACATGACCTGCTTCAGCCGGCCGGGGTGAAAATGGGCTCTTACCGTTTTCCTTCAAAACCACGTCTCCCTCTGCATTACATAGTCATAAAAGAAGGAGATGTTTTTCTTTTTTTCTTTTTCCTTTTAGGAAATGCGATAGTGTTTGAGACAGATAGACAGACAGAAAGAAAGAAAGAAAGAAAGAAAGACAAAAAGAAAGACAAACAGAAAGAAAGAAATAAAGAAAGAGCTTGTTGGCCTAGCTTTGTGACCATTTTAAAGTTTTACTGCATGAAGAAAATTCGGTCGTTCCCGCCCTGAGGGCTTTCTTTCGTTGAGAGAGAAAAACGGGAAAAAAAAAAAAAAAAAAAAAAAAGGTTCTAGATGCCCTTTCTCCCTGCCCTATCCCCTCCCGTCTTGTGCGTGGCTCCAGTGGGACGTCAGCATTGACCCTAGAGGGCCGGTGACACTATTGATGCATGTGAAAAAAATTATTTGCTACAAGAAATAGCAAAAACCCTACCGGAAGCGGAGTTCACAAACAGTTGCCGGGTTTTCATAAAGTAAACGAAAGTTTCTGCCTCTCCAGCTCAAAGTTTCTGCTGTAAAACTCAGGGTTTTTTTACACAGCGGGTGCGGAGTCGAGCCCTGCTCTCTTACACCACTCGTGGAAATCAAGGTGTCATTTCCCACCGTCACTGCGAACTAGACAAGTGCCGTATTGCCCGCGCTGCCGCTCTTCCACCAGAAGCCCGTGGCCGGCACAGCCCCGCTCCTGCCGAGCAGCCGCTGGCCCCCTTGTAGACAGGACTCGGGGGCCGGTTTCGCAACGAGCAGTCTGCATTTCGTTTGCAAAATGGTTCTCTCCTGCAACTGCGGTATAATAACGAAGAGGGGAAAACACACCCAATGCATTTGCAACGTTGAGGCAAAATTTAATGAAGAACTGTGCTGTAAAAATACTTTTTTTTTCCTTTGAACAAGAACGGCTGTTGAGATGGGAGAACATTGCTGCTCCTCGCCACTGCCGCCAAAACGGTATTCTGATCCCGGGAAGAGGCAGATGTCGCTCGGCGCAGAGGGCATTTTTTCCTCGGGCTTCTGGTGGAGTCAGAAAACGACATTTCAGGGTGGCTTCTCTGTGGATTTCCTACCCGAAGCAGAGATAATGAATAATGCAGGGATGATGCGGGATGAGGGGTATTATGGCTTCCCCGTTGTGCTCTGATTTTGGACACATACTCCTTTTCCAGGTGCTAGGAGAGCTCATGTCCCAGCCCCAGAACTTGTAGGTGTCCACCAAGGGATCTCTTTTCGTGACCCCTATCCAGCCCCGAGGGACGTGTGCAGCCCAGAGGATGCGGAAGAGGGGCGGCCCCCAGCCAGCAGCTTGGCATACGGGGGAGACCCCTCGGGCCTGGCTCCATGTCACAGGGCCTGCTGCTCAACACATGCCCCCACTACTGCCCCAGCTTTACCAGTGTTTCTCTTCAAGATTTTCCTCCTCACCAGGTATGAGATCTGAGAAATACTCATTCGGAACATTTTTCCTCAGAGCATTTTAAGTCATCTCGAGCACCCAATAGTCAGAAGGTGTTCGGCAGTGGGGCAGAGGAATGTAAGGGCTGTGGGAGCTGTGAGCTTTTCCTTTTGCTTGTAGGAGACTTTTATGATTGTGACCTATATGCTTGTAGGAGACCTAAATGATGGGGAAAAGAGCGATGACGAGATCTTCAGAGAAAGTTTGTTGGCAAGAGGTCCAAATATAGCTTCTGCAAGGGTCCCCATAATAGACCGGCTGAAGATGCTGCCAGGCAACTTCTCATACCTCTGTACCAGGGCTTCTCTTCCATGACAAAGGTCCATGCTTAGCCTAAATTATTGAAATCATGTGTGCCCTCGGCAGGAGGCCGAGTTGGAAGCTCCCTCCCAGGTCAGGTCAGTGCAGTGCAATGCAGTGCAATGCTGACTGAGTCTCTCTGGCTTCCCAAATTGAGACCTGAAACCAAGGCCCAACTCAGGCGAGTGACGCTTTAACTGCAAAGACCTGCTGCTGGTCACTGGGCAGAGGCAGTGTGAGGTGGCTGAGGTGGAGCTTGGGCGCAGGTTCATCGATTAGTGCCCGTATCTACAACATCAGCAACTGCTCAGCAGTTTAAAAAACTCATCTCAGCGGCTTCCGTTCATTGCCAAAACCTGCAGATCTTTGTCTAGCATTTATCTCATTTCACCCAGAGTTTTTTGGACAGCCTCTTAGTCTCTGGATATCAGAGTATGAACCACATAGTAACTATCTCTCTCTTCATTTACGTATAAATACCCTCTACTCATAGTAAGATGAAATTTCACTTAGGAGAAAAAACCCAAATAGCATCCTGTTATTATGTACATTTGAATGGTTCGTTTGCTCTTCGTATGCACAGAATTTAGGATGAAGGCGGGTGTTTCCATGAGATTTAAATAAGGTGTCCTATTTACCTTGTAGTTTTTAACCCGTATCTTCCACTAGTCAATCGTGACTATCAAAAGAAAAAAAACAATTTATTTATTATAAATTCCTCTCCTGTTAAATATTGTTACAAAACCAAATAATAGCAATGTTTTGAATGAAAAAATTAATTTTAAATAATAAAATAACAGCAGTTGAATTATTAATGTATTGGTATTGAAAATGAACAATCATTTTATATTTGCACAGCTGCAGAACTGTAGAAGATACAAAATGCTATCAAGACCAGCTTCCTATATTAATAACCAAAACTTTCTTTTAAAAAAAATTGGTGGATGGTTTCTTCAGGTTCAAAACTTCTGAGCTTTTTACCTTCAGTACTTTTGGGCTTATACACATAAAATATAGTTTCTCATTTGCAAACAAATCTTAGCAAGCTCTTCCAAGAAAAAGTGCTGAAGAGGTAGAATTACACTGGGAGTAGGGTGCAGATTTAGATAATAATTTTTTTTTTTTTTTTTTTTTTAGTTTGGCTTTCAGGAATGTTTTTATTAAAAGGCAGATAAAAATTTTATGGTCATATTGCTTGTTTAATATTTTCTTTGAATGTATAGGCGTGCGTTAAAATTCATCTTCTTTCGGTAGATGGATCTGGCTACATGCATGCGAGTGCCCATTCGTTGGACTAAGGGAAAGGTATTAGGCTGTTAGGACGTACGAATTCATTGGCACTGTGGAAAGGATTTTACAGGCTGTGGGTGCGAAAGGTCAGGGAATGACACTTGCTCCAAACGCCCGTCTATGTGGTGAAGTCCACGTCGCGCCGTGATACCTAAGGATCCCACGGCCTTTACCTCGCAAGAGCATCGTTTTCCGCCCCCCCACCCCACCTTACCCGCCCCGGGTGACACCCGCCTGACGCCAGCTCAAAGCGAAAACTGCTGAAAACACCGGGTGAGCCTACCCTCAGCCGTGGCTCAGGCCAGCTGCCCTCGACAGTCCCTTCTGCCCCGCTTTCATAGCGCCTCTTTCCCTTCTCCCAGCCCCTCTCTAGCGGGGGCTACCCGGCTCCCGCGGGGCCGCAACTTGTGCTTCTTGTGGCCCGCACCCGGAGGCAGGGGACGCCAGTGAAACAACATCTGCTGTGAATGGGGTAAAACGCCTCGGCGATCGCTCGGGGTTTTATCACTTTGGACGAGTTAGCTTTTTGACAGGGAAGGTGTACACCGGGTAGCCTTAGGTTGCCCACTGTATCCCTCCCTTCCAGCTGGGGCACCCCTCGGAAAGAGAGGAGGAGCGAGGGATGCGGCATCGGGCCCGTTCTGCCTTGACAGCACTGCCTGGGGCGCGGGGAGTGCGGCGGTCTGCGGATGCTGCGTGGGAAAGGAGAACCCTGGTCCCCGCTGCCGGGGAGCAGGGAGAGCTCCCGATCTGAGAAATATGCCCGCTTTCTCTTTCGGCTGTAAGAAAAGTTAATGCGCGGGCGCTTTCCCATTGCACTGTCCGTAAGTAGTTGTGTGTGTACATATATATATATATATATTTGTGTGTATAAATATGTATATCTGTGTGTGTTTTCAGCTTAGTTGTGTCTTACACTATTCGAGACGTTTCCTGGGAGCGGGACGTGGTTCCTTCCCCGAGAGATTCGGTGGAGTAACCAGCGCAGCCTTTGCCGGGGCTCCCGTGCCCGTGGTCCCCGTCTGTGTGCTTAAACCCAACATGTTTTTTCCTGCTCGTTTATTTTGCTCTTGATGTGCTTTTGTACTCTCTAAATAAGCTGTCGGTAATATCCCTAAATCCCTTCTGGCGTCAGAAGCAATCATAGCAAACTTGGGCGCTTCTGATTCTCTTTTTTTCCATCTCTCCTTGAACCTCGAAGCCGGGTGGTAAAAGGGTAGGGGGTAGACATCACAGCGATATGGGGAGAGAGAAACATAATTTCTTGAGTCTGGAGATTGACACTTCTCCCGGCAAGATCCCAAAGTCTGGGCGGGGGGTGCTGGGCTCGGCTGCGGGGAGCTCCCCTGCTTCCTTCTTCTGAAGACCGACTGGAGGGACAGCTCCGCTCCGCCTGTTTGCTAAGGTGTTGTTTGCTTGGAGAGGTTATTGTGCTACTTCTATAATATTTCTACACCGTACATGGTAGGAAAAAGGGTCCCACGTTTTATAAACATGGTGAAATACCCAGAGAGAGAAATAGCTCTGCCCGCACCCGTGGTCTTCGGGACTGCCTGAATTTGCCGGTAGGAGATGCAGGAGCGCCACGTCTTTGTTTCTTAGAGAAGCCTAGTTTTATTCTCTTACTAGGTCGATATTTTCCACTTTTGTTTCACTCACAGAAATTGGTTGTTTCCTTTGGAAAGTATTTCAGGCCTCTTCATGGTTAAATTTATCTGCAGCATTTGGGATGGGACATTGCAGAGACAGAGAGTGAGATGGAGACTTTCTGCTGGGTTACAAGGCTTCAGGCATTGTAATTCAGAGAGTATTAATATATCAGAGATTATCCCCTCACCTCTCTGTCTTTCTCTCTCCCCTTCCCTATCTCCCCTCTGATTGTGAAGGTAATACAGGGCTAAGTGCAGTGTTTATATCTAAAGTTTGAGTCAATCACACACATTTTTTGAGAATAACTAGTAAGTATTAAAAGACAGATTTAAATCTTGTTCATCCAGTGCATGTAGCCATCTGCTTGAAAGAAGGCAAATACTGTATTGATAGTGGTGTTGATGATTCCTTTATTTGATGCAACATAAGATCAGAGGAAACAAGACCAATACACTTTAAAGCAACAATGTAGTTCACCCTGACAGCTGGTTTCTCTTTTTTCATCCTTCCCTCTGCCAGTTCCAGGATTGCGGTTTTAACCTTGTGATTTTCCTCCTTCTCTGGTATCAATATGGTACTTGAATGAGATCAGTCACAACCAAACAAAAGTTTCTGTGCCAATAGTGTCTGCGCTTGAAGACCCTTATTAACTTACCAGCCCTCTGGAAGTCCTGTAGTTTCTGAGATCTGGTGAGTCACCTGACCCCTCTTGAAGCATTTAAGAAATCTTATCTGATTGTTTCTCCTCTTCCTTTAGGTCATTATGTTTGTCTGCCTGCAAGAATGCAAACCTGAAAACATTTCTACTGATCATAGTACATGGAAGGAACAAGTCCTCTCAGAAAACTACTGTGTTAAAGCCACCAAGATGATTTGCTATGCCCAGCTGCAGGCAGAACACAGCCTTCCCTAGGCTGCCAAGTCAGCATAGAAGCTGCCTGGTGCTGGCATGCCTCACATGTGCTGCCTGACCTTTCCACGGTGAAGTCCATGTCTCCAGGTATTTTCTTTCTGGGCTTAATTCCACCATTATGCACCAAAGCAATATATTATTCAGCAGTGAGTTTCACTCAGTCTTAGTCATGAAGATAAAATTGGTCCTACAACATCAACAATAATAGCTTTTTTACCTGCGTCCTTTCCAACACTTGCTACGTGGTGTTGTAAAACCCCAGGCTCTAAGCTATGAGCTAATCAAAGGGGTTTTACTAAAAAAATATACAAGACTCAAAAAAAATTTGCCCACTGAATTTTTTTTGAGGGCCTTCAGTTCTTTTATACCTTGAGACAGCACAAGGGAGATGGTGCCACACACGTTTTCTTGGGGGGTATTTTTATTGGTAAACTTTAGAAAATAAAGGAACTTGACAAAAGTTTAAAGGGCAACATTCAACCAAAATAAAGCATTCCACAAAGCATTGAGTTAGGATATGCTAACCCATATAACCTACAAAAATCCAACCCATCCAGTTTTATGCTACCCAAAATATTAAGAAAGGAGGAGGAGGAGAAGAAGAAGTAAGGAAAGAGAGAGAATTATAGGTACTAGACTTATAGCCAGTGTAGATCCAGCTACCAGGAGTCCAGGAGATAGCAGGGTCTGAAGGCAGAAAGACCACATTTCTGCTTTCATTTGCTCCGGCCCCCTGCTGCCCCCAGGTGGGACTTTCAGTGTGCCATCCAATCTGGGGCTGGATCAGAGGTTCCGAGGTGTGGTGTGGGGCAGTGCTCCCAATGTCCATTGACTGACAGCTGCTCCAGGGCTGCCCAAAAAGGCTCCAAGGGGCTGGATTTTGTCAGGGCACTACCTCACCTTTGTGAAATTTGACCTGTCCCTTCCCCCACCCCCACCCCCACCCCCACACACTCAAATTGGTCCGAGCCAATAATTTATATAATAATCCAGCATCTCACAGGCCTCCCCATCACAAAAGCAAACACAAGATCCCAGAAAGTGGCAGCAAGTTCAGAGAGATCTGGCTCCTCACCACTTTGAATTTTGCCAAGTGGTGTTTGCTCCCAGAGCTAGAGCTATAATATAGCCTTTCTATTATCAAACTCCTGGGAAGACATGAACTCTTTATGCAATGGAAAACTAATCACTTTTTAAATAAACTGTTTAGTAATCATTGACTTTTGTGTATGCTGCTTCTAACATGAATCTACCTAGCCTCTGCTTTCAGAGACCAAAGATTAAAATTAACTCATCTTCTAGAGAAAAAGTCCCTATATTTGAGAACAGGAATGGATTTGTTCTCTCTTGGTTCAACAGCTCTTGGTTCAACCTCCCACTCTCCCTCCCTCCTCCCTTCCTTCTGTTCCTGTAGTGAAGTCTGGACATATATGGACATTGTGGAAGAGGCCTTGTGCTTAATTAGCAGCTACAAATGCTTGAGTACCTCAGCCTGGTGCACAGCAAGCCAAGTCAGACCACATGTAACAGCTGAATAACTGGCACAGCACTTCAGTAGCAGCTTGGTCTGTGCACGATTGTTCATTCCAGGTATTTCTGAAATACTTCTAATTTTTTGTTGTCTTGCATTTTGGTCACATCCAACTCCATATTGTAAGGTGCTGAGTAACAGCTTATGATCCCTATCAAGTAATGGCTCCAGGGTTTGTTTACCAGCATCCACTGGAGATTTCAGCTTTTCTGTAGAAACAGAAACCGAACCCAGGCTTAACCAGGTATCCAGCTGTCACATTCCTTGGGGCCTATAGAGCAAACTGGCTTTTGTGAAGAATGTTTACCATGACTGTAAGGCAGCTGTGTTTAGAGAGCTATTTCAGGAAAGTCTAGAAATAACCAGCTGGATTTCCATAACTGATTTGTACCTAATTGTAAGGGAAGAACAACCGTTCATCAATTGGAGCTTTTCATCCATCACAGGTAATACAATGAAATAGCAATGACAAGACTCAGAGTCAGACAAGGATGCAGGGAAGTCTTCAGGGTCAACTCTAAGCCATGTTTTAATTTATCAATTATTTTAGGATCTGTTCCTGAAACATTAATAAATTTGGTAATTGATGTAGTGCTAAGTATTCCCTCTCAGTGGGACTGAGATTAACTTTAGATTCCTGCTGTGTGAGCATTGTGTCTACAGCCTTTTTTTGTTTTTTTTTTTTCCCCATCCCTTAAGTAACTACAGTTCAAGTGCGGTGGAAATACTGGAAGAGAGGAAAATAAGTCCTCGACTGTTTCTGCAGGGTTTCACTAGGAGGAGCCATACCATATGTAATGAATGTGCAGAGCTATTTGCAATCAGTACACATCTGAACTGCTCCCGAGGCAGCATTTTTGCCCTTGTCATTTATCTTTTTAATAAAGACTTTTCAAATAGATCAGAGGGTAAAATAGACTCAAAGTACTGTGATCCTTTGGTTTCTAAGTATGTTATTTTTATAGATTTCATTCTGCTACCAAGGGAATAGTAACCTAACTACCACATCACATACATTGTACGTATTTTGTCAAATGTTTCTGGATCTTACTATATGTTTTGTACAAGAGTGAGCACAAGTGGGCACGATCCTGCCTGATGCTTCACCTGCAGCAGAAATAATTAGAAATAATATTACAGGGAGTCAGAAGTAGGAATGTGGCTAACAACTTGAGTTCTGAAGTTGTTCATCCCTAATGAAAGCATAGCTATAACTTTAAGGTACTGAAAATGGCACAGACTCACCCTATTCCAGGTTGAAAAACATGGGAAAAGAAATGTGAGTAATAATGCAGACTGCCTTTGCAAGAGAGGTTACCATCATGTTCCTTCAGGAAGCCCAAAAGTCCCTGTGGACATGTCCTTGGAAAAGACAGCTACAGTTCACCCTCCTGTTACGTCTTGGACTGCGGTGTTCCCCTGAGGTGAGTAATGCTACATGCCAGCTTCTAGGTGCAGGAGTAAAGGTCCATAATTCCTTTCCACTTCTGATTAGAAATTTTTCCTCTGGCAACAGTAATCACTTTTCCCAGCCAGTAAAATCCTGAAGGCTCGTGGCTGATGGGTGACCATACCATATGCTAAAAGTACAGCTGCCAGTATCTACAGCCTGGCAAGGCACACACCAAACATCTTCCAGTGTCTGAGAGCCTCAAGGCACCTTCTATAATCTTCAAAGAGTGGAGGAAAAAAATCTGCTGTTGGAGCGATCAGTAGTGATGGTTATTGTGTGAGCTGAACCTGTGTGGGTAGCTGCCCTGAGATACATATCAGCATCAGGAACCCTTATTGGGTCACCTTCATCAACCATAAGAGACTTGGAAGGTCCAGTGAATTGTCCACCAGCACTGTTCTGCATTTCTCTGTCACAGGAACCACAACTGACATGTTAAAATCCATGAAGTGTTTAATTTTCAATTCTGTACCATATTAGGGGTCCGGGCTACACTACCAAAAATGCAAGAGAAAAAACCCCAAACATCCCATTTGCCCATTTCTGATGTACGCAAAGACATAAAGTTTCTCGCACAAGTAGAAAAAGGTCACACATGTGACTCCTTGGGTATGTTTTTAAGGAAATAAATTGCGACTTTCTTCAAAAGTAGCATTTAAACATTCTCCTTACAATGTGCTCCTTGCAAATGCAGGCTGCAGTCTTAGATGTCACCTGCTTACAGCTCCTGTATTAGTTCTGTTTTCCAACTGACTCCATTAAGATCTCTGTGAAATGTGTCACCCAGTTTACCAGTATCAAATGAGCTGTGGCAAGAATGTTAGCAAGGCACTGGAATATGGTGGAGGGGGGTTGGGTGTGGGTGGAGGAGAGGGAGGAGGAGACTGCAGACTTTCCTGAGGAGGCTTTACCTGGTGATGGAAAATATGTTTGTGTTATTATTTTAGCACAAGTGTCTTCTATAATGCTAAGGTTTGCTTTCAAATAAAACATAAATTGCACATCTGGTTGGAAGAAATAAAAGTGGTATTGCTTCAAAGACTACATGTCAGGCTTAAAAAACAAAGAGATGAGGATTTACTGATGTTTTTATTATTAGAATAAAAGCCTTGGGATCTCAAAATAGAACAGTGTTATAGGTAAATATGGCTTCTATTTTCTTCTTTGTTCACCCTAACATATTATTATTAATATTAAGCCAAAATAGGATCCTCTGAATGCTAATATGTTTACAGTGTGCACTCGGATGTTAGCTTAATCAATACATAGATGCAAAAGATTGCAGAGAAAAATATGCATTATGGGCATATTTACGATCTTAAACATTTCAGACAGTATCTCCATTCTGGAGATACTATTTGCAAAAGAAACCCCAGTCTTGTACTTTCCCAGTCTTTTAAGACCTTTGTGAAGCAACAGCGAAAGCTTAAAATAGAAGTCTATTTGAAATGGAATGAACAATGAAGGAAAGAGGAACTTCTAAAATAGATGTCTTATAAAATTATAATTTCAGGGAGCTGGGGTAAAAATAACATTTGCAAATCAGCAAATGTAAGGTGGCTTGACAACAGACATGTAAGATTTCATGCCTGAATTGCTGATGACTTCAGCCTCCTTTTCAGAAGAAAATTCTCCTGTGCAATGCTGGTTAAAGCCTTGCATGAGTCACTGGGAGGTGTTGGAAGGAGTTGTACAAATCCTGGCAACCCCCTTCTCCTAAAAATTTTCTGCAAGAGATTCACTTCTGTGCTGTCAGGACTGGGTTGAGTCTTTCCTGGGATATAAATTGAATTCTGTGGCAACCTCTTTGTTAATTTTATAGCAAAATCTGACCTATGTGGTGTTAAAGTGAGGGCATTGTTTTGTTGGGTTATTGCTTAATTACCAAATAAAGAAATATTAAGTACAAATTTAATGACTCATACAATATTTCCAAATGACATATACTATAAAGTCCCCTTTACATCTACCACACTGGCTTTTAACCCACTTTCCATTATTCCTGAGGCTGTTAATGTCAGTAATTACAAGAGGTAACATGTCTAATATTGAGTGTATTGTGGAATAAAGCAATGTTGAGCTCCTAGAGTGTGTTTTATATTAAGTACAAAAAGCTTCTGATACAGTTAATGTAACTATAAATCTTAACTCAAATGCTTATATGTCTCGTTTATGACCCGAATAAATTCTGAGGTAGAAGCAGGGCAGCTGAACAGCTGCTTACTGCCAAACCACATATTCAGCTGAATATGCACTTACAATATCCTTTTCATATTGAATAATAACAGAAAGACAGAAAACAGGCTGAATATTTTCTCTGAATGAAGTATTTTTTCCCAGAACCCTGAGTTTAATGGTAAAAAAAATTCCCTAAATAAACACGAACTTTAGAATCATAAATATATAAATAAAATATAAAACTAAAAATAATGCAGAGGTGGGTTTTTTTGTTTGTTTGTGGTTTTTTGTGGTTTTGTTTTTTTTTTTTTTCCCAGTGGAAATCCAACCTGGTTTTATGATAAGAACTGCTCTATAGGTTTTGATGTATTAAATCTTGAACACCCTGTGGCTTGGGGAATGCTCCCCTCTGGGGAGGCTGCCAGGCTGGCCCAGGTGAGGAGGTCTCCAAAAGCCACAGTCACCTCTTGAAGGGCTGGCATTCACTGTCTGTGTGAACTGCCAAAGGAAAACTGGGCTGTGAGGGTGAAATACCTTTTGTAAGGCTGTGCTGGACACTCATAAGGTTGATTTGGTCTGGCTTTGTGCTTGCTTGCAAACTCCCAAGGAGATAGCCTGAGCAGGAATAGTGTGTATTAAAGACAAGGTAAGCACCAGTTAAGGTCTTGTCAGAGCTCAGACTTCCAGTGTCAGACTTTCCTGTGTGCTGTGACACCCATGTGTCCCCAAAAACCAGTATACATTTGGTGAGGTTTCAGCCTGCAGTGTGAGGGTGACTGTAACATGTGATCCTGCAGGATGAAATGGAGTGAAATAGTTTGACCCACACAAAATAAAATTTAGGTGCAAGTTGCACTGGAAATCACGAAATTAAGTCTAGAGAGAGATCAACTATATGAAAGCAGAAGCTCTACTTTAATCAGTTCCCACTGAAATCAACTCCTTTGAATGGGAAATCTCTTTAAAGAACTTTGGTACAGTATGACCCCTTAATATTAAACTTGTCAACATTTAAATCGATGAGGCTAATTTTTTAGAACTATTTACAAAGGGATTATTTCCCTCTGAATATGTAATAAATCATGTAAGACATCTTTTCATTCCATTCCCCTTTAAAAAGAAATATTTGGTAGTTTAAAATGTTTAATGTAGTGGAAAATCTAAAGGGAAAAATAAAGCATCAATAGCCTGTTTCAGCAGCATAAACCATTCGGGACCTGCTTAACCTCCTAAGCTCTTCTCCAAATTTATTTGGAGAGGGGCACATAAAGAGCTCATCACTTTCCGTCTCCATTTTCATGAGTGGAGCATATGAAATAGTTTAGCTTTATACTCACACTTCAAGCTGGTATTGACAGTGAGCTGAAGTAACTTGAGATCACTATTTCTCCTTGCTTATGACAGTTCTGGAACATTTGGTTGACTAATTACCTTATTACTAGTCAGCTTTTTTTTGTCATGTTTGACTTTATTTATGAATGCACATGTACATAAGGGGTAGGAGCTACACACATAGGATGCCATTTAAAAAAAAAATAATAAAAAAAGGATTATTACATCAGCATGCCCCTGGGCTCTTCCCGTGCTTGTGACAGGAAAACTACACAGAAAAAAATTTACTCATGTCCAGTATTTCACCCTGTCCATTGCTCAGTACAGACAAAACCGAAGGACTGACAGAAAGGAATGACCAAGGTCTTCCTTAGTTAAGTGTAAATGTTCCCCTGATTTCAAGGGCTGATGGTCTAAACTTGAAAGTACAGATATTATGGTGCATAAGGCTCATAGTATGGACTGTGTCTACTTCTGTATCAGTCTCTCTGTACAGGTATACCCATATAAATAGGGGATATATACATATTTACTTACCTCTTGTGTTGAAGATAAAAGCTTTGCTGTACCCAAACATTAAAGTGTTACTTTTAAAAGTCAACCCCTACAGACAGCAGTATGTACTTTCTTCCCACCCCCTTATTTTGATTTTTTTTTTTTCAGCAACATCTGGCTTTGCAGAGTCTTGCAGGAGTGTCAGTTATGCGTTCTTCAGAGGCAGCTCAAAAATAAATCCAGACAGTGACCCCACCTCTCAGCCCTCTCCTGCAGACCCCTGCTGAAGTCCCACTAAAAGGCTACACAACACTGAATCACAGCATCGTGTTAACCTTATGTACATACACATTTATCCAGCCAGAGAAAATTATGTTCCCTAAAAAAATGATTGCTAGCTTCTATAAGGTTGAGTCACATTAATCTGACAGACTACTTCCAGAAAGAGCAGCCTAGCTATAAGGTTAAATAATGTTTCACTTATTTATAGCAAAAATGTAAGTGGACACTCCTGAAAGGGTGCAATTTAAAAAAAGTAACTGCAGTAAGGAGGGGAGACATGCTGGGTGACGACTGGTGGTTTTATCCCAGTAGAAGGTAACTTACTTCAGCACTTTTTGGGCAGCTCTGTGGCTGCAGAAGGACTAAAGTTGAAGAGGATGATGAGACAGAAATACAGACAAGGTATGACCAGGTATCAAAAATGACTTGAGAGCAACTGGGCAAGGAAACAAGGGATAAGGCTTTGAAAGTTAACACATGGTCAAAAACCTTGAGCTAAGAGTCTGCATTCAGGAGGTGGAATGTGGGGACCAACAGGGATTTGGACTTAAAACCCAGATAGGAGAAACCAGCACCTTCAGCTAACAGGCTGGCAAAGAGAATGAATGAGCAGCTGGGACTGGCTGGGAGACAGGAACAGCAGTTGGCTGAGAGAGAAAGCAGTGACTGGAAAGAAGGAGCCAGAGGGGAGGAAGGAACAGGACTGGGACACAGATAGTTAGAGGAGTAAGAGCTAGAAGAGGAAGACTACAGCCCCTTCACTTGTTGCTGCGGGGCAGAAAATAGACCATGAGAACCTTGGGTCATGGCAGTGCTCTGGTCTTAGCCTTTAGAAAAGGTGTTCTCTGATCCACAGAGAAGCTGGCAACTTCTCATTGCTACAGATTACCCTGTTAACTCAGAGGGCAGAAGTCCATATGGAGAAGGTAAGAGCTAACCCCGAAAGCATGAGGCATAGAGGTGTTAATACGATGCCACATAATAGGATTTTTGTTTTTCCACTTTGCTTCATTAAGAACCTAGGAAATTACCTACAAACACTCTCTTAAAAGAATTCCGTGAGCTGCCAAAGCAAATATGCAAACTTAGAAAGTGCCAGAGCTGAAGTTATCTGGGCAGTTTTTTCCCCTTTCACACGTATGCACTGGAAATAGAGGAAAGCATACTCTTTTCCCACAGAGGATGTGTCAGCCTATGTTCAGTCCTGGTCCTGCTCAAGATAAGTCAGTATTGTGTAAGGAGACATTCTCAAACCCCTACTCATTTGTTTCAGATGGAAGGGTGTGTTTTGAGTACTGTTCAGGGACTGGGGAAAGCAATTATGACTACCTTGCTTAAAGCTGTTGAATTCCAGTCTGTAGGACTGGATGCATCCCTCCCTGCTTGTGCCACATATCTCTTGTACGGCATCAGTAAGTTCTTACACCAAATTTTGTGCACACAGTCACTTGCATGTTCCCAGTTTTATCAGGTGCCTGATTTGAGAGTCCAGGGTCTGGTCTGAAGAACTGCTGAGTACTTCTTCAAAACTGCAATGGGACTCAATGGGAGCTCTGCTCTGAATATCTGAAAAATTACATAAGGGTAAGTAACCTGATAAATTAGATCCTGGAGTCTTAAACTGGGCACCAAAAATCACTGCACTTCTCTGTTCATCTATTTTCAGGCTGTAAAATGGGGATAATAACGATAAGTGTGATCCAAAATAAATACACATTTTTAAACTGCTTAGAGTCTACAGTCATCAAGATCATGGTAAACCTCCCAAAATAAATTAAAAACTCTTCCTTAAGATCAAGATTGACTGGTCTGTGGTAAATAGGGATTTAGACCACATGTTCAGCACATGAAGAAAGCAAAATATCTAATGGCTTTTTAATAAAAGAATGACACCCATCCAGAGCAGTGAATGAGTCAGGGATCCAGTCAGAAAGGCATGAAGTGGTCATGTATGTAAAGAAGGCATCTCAAACATGCATATAGAGCAAGTATATTTAGACTGTATGCTCCTAAGGCTGGTTATTTGAACTGTTGCACACTTAATAACACATTAAAAATTGCTGATTTGATTCCTGTGTGTGGAGGGTTAGAGTTAAAAAATAGATGCTTTAGATTTTTCTTTTCTTTTGAGAAGTTTTCTGATTGAAATCAAGCTAAATATTGCATATATGTGATATTAGCCAACCCCTACCCAGCTCAAAAAAAAAAAAAAACCCACAAACCATAACAGTATGTGTATATACTGTTACCAAAACCTAATGGGAACTGGGTGATTGCCATATATTACCTGGCACACTGAAACTGTAAAGTCTGCTTTCACCATCAGAGTGTGACTTATCATCTGGAAGTGATTTAGTTGTGCAGTTACCTTTGAACTGCTGTTCTTTTTGGCTCTTTACTAGCAAGCAAACAAGAAGGGAGAATAAGACTTTAGCACTATCGAGTAAACAAATAATTGGGCTATAGATTTCAAATCCAGAAGTGAGAAGTGATTTTGAAGCTAGTCAAAACTCTGCAGGTTTTATCCTCCATGGTTGTTATTAAAAGTAGTTATAAAATCCAGATCTCTGCTCCCCCTTGCTCCCCAGCCCCTTTTTCCCTTTACTACATGGTATGCAGGGAACATTACTTGAAATACACTGTGCTCAGCTCTGCACAATCCATGTCCATAAACTGAGTTTGTTTTCTGAAGCAATTTGCACAGTACAGATCTATATTCTCCTTTAACTGCACACACCTGTAATTTCCATCAGCATCACTAGTAGCTACTTGTAAATCATGAAGGGAAAATATGTGCTACACTGGGCACTTTGCAAGAGCATCTCCAAATGGGTTCACGTTACCTCCCTCTGATTGAAAAAAGCCATGAAAAGCACCTTTGATGAATTTCTTCTGACTGGTTCACATGGCAGGTGGCCCTCCATTAGAAATAGTTATACCTGACTTCTCCAATATTTCTGAACTGAGAACAGAAATGTCAAGAACATATCATCCCAAAAGTATCATTCTGTGTGGAATCACAGCTTCCCAAAATGCTTTTGCAGAGTTAACAGGTACTGTTAGTTTGGCAGTAAGTAAATTTAGAAGAAAAGACAAATTAAGAAGTGATGACAAGTGAGAAGATATTTACTCACAGTCAAGGCTGAATTAAGTTGAAGCTGAGGAATACTGGAAAGCAGTTTCAAATGCATGAGCTCCAGGGGTTTTATACAATACCTACTGAGGTGAGGGTATAGAAAGGACCAAAGGGGACATCTCAGCTAAATTCACGGGAAGAAAAGAGTGAAGAGGGGAGAATGTGACTAAAACACATACTGAGGTTAGAGAGTTGAACTGATTTTTTTACCATTTTTGTATCAAAAATAGTGTGAACATTGGGACCAGTGAAGTGATTGTCCCTCTGCATTGGGCATGGGTGAGACTACACTTATAGCATTGTGTCCTTTTCTGGGCCACTCATTGCAAGAAAGACATTGAGGTGCAGGGGAGTGTGAAGGGCAACAGAAGTGGTGAAGGGTCTAGAGAGTAAGTCATGTGAGGACTGGTTGAGGAAGCTGGGGTTGTTTAACCTGGAGAAAAGTATGCTCAGGGGGGACCTTATTACTCTCTACAACTACCTAAAAGGAGGTTCTAGCAAGCAGTGTCAGCCTCTTCTTCCGGGCAACTGGATGAGAGGACAATAGCCTCAAGCTGCAGAATTTCTTCACAGAAAGGTTTGTTAAGCATTGGAATGGACTGCTCTGGGAGGTGTTTAATAATCAACAATCACCAGCCCTGCAGATGTTACAGAAATGATTGCATGTGGCACTTGGTGCCGTGATCTAGTTGACAAGGCGGTGTTTGGTCCAAGGCTGGACACAATGATCTTAGAGCTGTTTTCCAAATTCAATGATTCTGTGATTTTTAATGTGACTTACCACATATTATTCCTTAGTGCCTTCCTGTACATCCATACTCATATACTCACTAGAAATTCACTGGGAGGAACTTCTTAGACTACTCTGGGGGGGAGTAGAAACTCCAAAACAGTAAAACTTGAAAGATGTTACAAACACATTGGGCTGAGATCACCTTTTTGAAGATATTTTCAATTATTCAGTAGAAATAAAAAAACATCTTTTATTCATATCACATTTGAAAATTCTTTCATAGAAGAGTAGCACAGTACTGCAAGTCATTGCCCAGAGTGGTTACAGATTCCCTATCCAAAGAATTTTTCAAGGCTGAGCTAGAGGCAGTCACAGCTGCCCTGGTCTGCTGCTGGAGATGGTGGGCAGTGCTGACAAGGATGGGCAAAACCTTGCAGTCCCCTATTTCCCATAACCAACAATGACAAGAGGAGCAGGCACCCTACGTTTTTCTCGGTGGAGACCCCTCTCTGGCTCTGACACCAGCAATCAGTAGAAAAAAGTACCTCGAAATAGAAGCTGTGAGAAAGTGTCACAGATCACAGGAGAAGAGTTTGATAAATTTTACCTAATATGTATTACATTTGCTTTGAAAGCTATGGCTTATAAGCAACATGAAGAAAAGCTTCAAAACCATCAAACTGGGTCAGTTTTGAAAAGTATTTAAAATAGATTCAGTAATAATGAGGGGTCCCTGAGACTGGCAGCCCTAGGAACAGTAATGTTGCCTCAGACCCTCCCCATCCCTGAAAGAGGTCAGGGATGCCAGGCAAGACAGGTGAAAGGATACTTGTTCTGTGAATCCTATGATGATTGCATGGGAGCTGTTTCCTTACAGAAAATATTTCACTTGCTCCTCACATGCCTAGCAAGAGAAGTGTGGGCATGCAGGGGATTTAGATTGCAAATACAAGGGGTACCTTCAGGGCCAGGTACCAGCAGGGAGAGTATGGAGTGGAGATGTTATGAAAGTCAGTGGTATGGGCTGCTGGACACAGGAGCTTAAATGGTCAGAAATGAACTTACACAATATCAGCCTTTTGTAAGTTCTGCTCCACATAGCTAATATTTAATATGAATCTTTTCTGGGACGATTTTTCACAAGACACTCCCATCCTTATATATGTTAATGCCTCTGATATCCTGGAAAACAATCTTTTTAAACTGGCTGTGCCAATTCCTGTAGGACAAATGGGTGTGCAACACAACAGCTTGTTTTGCTCAGCAATTATGCTATTGATACTAATTTCTTAACTAACAATCAGACAATAGCTGAGATTATGCCCAGAGCAATCAGACCAGGAGCAGACCCAGTATATGTCAGGCGGTGCCCTGATAAATCCCATACAGTTAGCAAAAGAATCACAGAAATAGTGCGTTCAGAACAGTTTCACAAAAGGACCAAGAGAGTCAGTGGCCTGGATTGCTGTTGCCTCTCTCTGGAAACACTCAGAAAGCTTACACTCCCTTTTTTTCCTGAACAGCTGGTCCCACTCCACTGGCCATGGGACCCACCATGGTGGCACAGCCCTGCAGCCCCTTCCACCCTCTGACCTTTATGGTCCAATACAGTCCATCATGAGCCCAGCATGTGGGACAGCAAAGCTGTGGTGAACTGGTACAAGTCGAGCCCAATGAATTTCACTTCTAGCACATGATCTTTCTTGTGTGCATCTGTGACTGCCAGGATAAACAGGCTTTTGATTCCTTTCTTCAGTCTCTCAAAAGCATGAAAGACTGTAAGTCAGATTTATGACCAGCTTTGGATATAGGTAGTTCCACAGATTAAAGTATTGAGTAACAACTGACATCCCATCAGCTGAGCTGTTGTAGTGGAGTGTACAAGTGCTCTTAGCACACTCCAGCTGCAAGGGATGTTGTATTAGGTGTTAAAGCACCCTCATGGATACGTGCAGGGCTTCATCAGCAAACAAAGAGCTGGAAATTCTTCCATCCTTCTTCCCTGCCTTAGAGAGAGGAGATTTGCAAGTACAAGGAGATAGCTCATTTATGACTAATTGAATTATGACGTGATTTATTTTACCATGCAGATCCAGAGAAGAGTAAGATGGTATAATATATCACACCTGCTCCTCACCCACAGGTACAGTTATTTTAAGGGTTTTCTTAGTTATAAAGCCATAAATGGCTCTTTGGTTAAGTGGCTTAACAGAGTTACAGAACTAGTTGGGTGAGTTACTTCTTAAGAAAAAAATATCCAAGCTTGGAACAATGCAGACACGTCTACCTCAATTATGTTTTGGTGCTTCCAACACCTATATAAGATATTTGGCCAACAAATTAAGAGTTAGTTCTTGATGAAGACAATACATTTAAATGTACAGAAAGGGACCAAAGAGGGCCTATGCCACAAAATCCTTTTGTCATATTAGTATTTTGTGGTAAAGCCTGATACTTGCAATATTTGTCCTAATTTGCCTGAAGCACCCTAACTACACTTAGCAGTGTGTAAGGTTATGTCTAAAACACTTCTGTCTAACACTGAAACAGTTCCCTGTTGCAAGCAGGCACTGGCTGATACCACAAGAACACCTGTGTGTCACTTCTGAACTTCTAGTGACCAGTGAAACTTCCAGACATGTCCTTTCTGCACTTTTTTATTGGTTAAGTTCACAGAAAACACAATTAATTATTACATAATGCCTTCATGAATCAAATTTTTACTGTGCTATTCAAGTTGCAGTAAAATAAGTGTGCTTCATATGTTAACAATTACAAGCTAGATTTATAAAACATCACACAATATTTGCATTGGCTTTTCTAACTGCTTTATTCAAGTAACAGTGTTAATACACCTAAAACAAATTCACCTTCCATCTGAAACTCATTAAACTCTTGTGTCTCTGCACAGATAATTCTTTAGACACCATGTACTCTAGGAATGCATCATTTAAAATAAAGATGTTATGTTCCTGCTCACTCTGTTTTCCTGTTTAACCAGGCAGATGTATTAGATATGGCTGGAGCCAGGTCTAAGCTGCATCTCACAGGGTTTGAATTTACAGACAGATCATCCATGATGGACTCAATTCTAAAGAACAAAAGGTGAATTACAGTAAGGATCTAGTCCAAGATAAAAGGACATCAAGAAGAATTTTGCTTTGAAATTCTAATCTATGCTGGAAGTACAAGTTTGCTCTGCTTCCACTGCCTTCAATGAATGTCAGCTGTACTCACACAGCTGTAAAATGTTATTTATGTCTAGTGGGGTCAGAGAACCACAGAAATGGTGTAAGAGCATCGCCTTCCCTAAGCAGAGGGTTGTCTGCAACACAAGGCAGGCCTCTAGCAACAGAATTTTGGTTTTGCAAATTAAGTTTCATCTAGATGGAAACTCCAATTAGAAGTATTTTATAAGAAATATTTCTTTTGCTACTTAATGTAATGTGACCTTTTAAAAATATTTTTCAGTTTTATACTAGTAAGACAAAATAATTTGCTTTCTAAAGCCTTTTTTTTATAAAGTTTGGGTTGTTTCTGTTGTTTTGGTGGCTTTGTGTTTTTTTGTTTGTTTGTTTTTGTTGGTGATTTTTTTTTTAATAGGGACACTCATATTTACATTTATTTAATGTTTTGTGGAACGTGATTTGTAAAAGTGACAGCGAGGAAGAAATTTTTGACAGAGAGGACCCTGCATAAGCAGGACATCACTGCTTTTTGATTCAGCCTTTCTCCAAAGATCCATAGAAACCACTGCATTTTTTGCCAAGAACAGAGTGAATTTCCTCATCGGAACATGTGATTAGCTTAGGAAAAGTGTGGTTTTGTGCAATCTGTTTCCTGCGCAAGTACAACTATGCCTTTGGCTAAACTAGCACCACAAGTCATAATCAATTAAAATTCTTGTTTTTCCTTTTGGAACTGAGCTTTTTGTGTGAAAGTCTTAATGGTGGGTATATGTGTGTGAATGTTTTTGTATGTCATTCATATTAATGAAGGCCTGCAGGTGTATTTGTAACATGTTTTCTGAAGTAACTTGCAGAAAATATTTTTTCTTTTCCTTCTCTTTCTGGAGAGCCCTCCCCCAGCATCTGTGTACAAAATCAAATTCTGTGGCAAATCTGACATTCCATACCCCCAATCAAACCATGAACTTGTACCTAGTTTAATCTCTTCTCTGGAAATATGCTCTAGGAAAAGACTCAATTTATTCTCCATTATGGAAGAAATACATTACTAAATGAGGCATGAAAATACTCCTTCAGATTGACCTAATCAAAACAAATTTGTTTCATCTTCCATCACTTGACTAATAGATGTTGACAAAATCACTGAATTATTTGGCTCCAAGTCTAGCTGAAATTTCTCTTAATGGTGAGTATGAGATAAATGTTACGGATTTGGCTCAACCTTGAGCAGCAAAACGAGAATTCCCTATTAATAGGTGATATAGCAGTTACTCTTGTTACCTAGGGTTCTGAAGTTTTCTGAAATAAAAGCACAGAAATCTGATAGGAAGGCATTCAGTATTTACCAGAATGAGTAATCCCAGAGAACTCACCAAGCCTACAGAAGTTAACTGAGAGATTTTTTCCCTCTTTTCTCTGTGATTTGTGTCAGTGTTCACATTTTCCTACAACCAGTGTGATTCAAAGCCTAGGAGCCTTCCTGGACTCTTAGGGAATCTTAGACCAGGAATTTGGAGGAAAGAACTCAAAGGTGCTCACCTAGTGAGGTTTTTCTGCAGAGCACTGATAAAACAAGACTCACTGTGTTTAAAACCCAGAGATTAACAAGGAATTAAATTCCTGTCAGAAGCAAAACAGCAAAATGAACCTCCCTCAGGAAAGCTGAGATTTAATAGTGATTTAACATAATTTACAGGCTTTAACCATGACCTCAGTGAGCTAGGCTCTCTGCAAACACAGCTTTCCTAAAGCCATTGCAGAAAGACTCTTACTTCAGACTGCTCAGGCTGGAACACCATGTCTACATGTGCTCCTTTCTTCCTTCAGAGTTGGCTTTGTTGGGACACACGACGGATTCTTGCTTCACCACTTGATTCCAGTTGTGTTTTAATGGAATTCGTGATTTCCTGGTCTCACAGCACACTGAGTCAGTGGTGTTGCATTTATTGGAGCTTTTAATACCCTAAGGAAGAACAATTCTGCATTAGACCAAAGGTCCAACCACCCCAAAGTATCATCTCTTCAGCAGTGGCCCAAAATAGGTGTGTGTGGAGGAACAAGGGAAGAAAGAGCTCATGTGATAATATACATATTGTTCCAGAATACTCTCTTGATTTTGAACAATCTTTGGGTTAGAATCATTAAGTCTAACTCTTAAGTGAATGGGCAATAGATGATACACCTTCTCTCAAAGCCTTTCTGTCCTTCCAGTCATGACATCCTCATCTGCATCATCCAAATCAGCTTCATGCATTAACACTGTAACTGTGCTTATTTACTTATTTTCATCATATTCTGAACATAAAGCAAAGCTCATTTTGACTTCTGAGAACTTAAGGGCTGCATCAGTGGAACCTTTTGACAAAAAAAAAAACTCAAAAGCTTTATCATGATAAATCTTACAGTTTCTTGCTCACATAATATATTCCAGCCCACTATCAGGTGAATCAGAAGGGTTTGAAACAGTCATGCAATGTTTCCACATCTGTGCTAGTAAATCTGATATGTCTGTGCATAGCAAGTGTGATACTTGCAGGTTTTTTGTGTCAGCCCAGGATTCCTATGAGATGCTGATTCTGTTTGGGAGGGTAGAGCTCAGAGCAGGTCAGACCCAGGGCCTCCACATATATATACATATATGTTTATATGTATGTATGTATGTGCTGCCTTTCTTAAGGATTTGACAAAACTTTGTAGGCTTATGATTAACATGCAAAAACCCCAAATACAATTATTCCCTTTAGACATGGCCAGTGACTGTATGATTTAGACTGAATCAGAAAAGGTAAAATGTTTAAAAATACTTAAACCCTCAACTGTATGTTCTGGATTTTTTTTCTATGCAGTGAACACTGAGTCAGAAAACTGATTTCTCTGCTGCCTATTACCTTTCACGGTTTTCTACACCTGAGCAGAGTTCTGTAATTTACAATTGCACTACTTTGGACAAGCGCACAGGGTTTCTACAGATGGGAAATACCGGAGATGTAAGCATTCAACCCCTGCAACAAGAAATACAACCTGTCTTTAATGCGTTACTTATGTGGCAACCACAGCAGTAATCTCCGATCAGCTTTTGCTCGCCAAGAAGATGCTTCAGGCTGTTACCTCTAGAGGGGGGTAGATACCTGTGTACCGCTGCCAGCCACGGCAAGCGCGGCGCTGATG
This sequence comes from Pyrocephalus nanus, assembly GCA_038380795.1. NCBI lineage: Eukaryota > Metazoa > Chordata > Aves > Passeriformes > Tyrannidae > Pyrocephalus > Pyrocephalus nanus. The sequence goes on along the minus strand of CM076265.1, from coordinate 38,670,590 downwards.
GATCTTCCCTGCCAGCTTTTTTCTGTCAGATTCTCTGTAAATGTCACTGAATCACCTGGAAAACATCTTTGTTGCCAGAGTTGGAGGCGCTGGCCTGTGGGAAGCTTTTAACCATCCTTGTTCTAGTACCAGCTGGGGACTCTTTGGCATCACTTGATTTTCTGCTTAAAGAGCAACTGCAGGCTGTGATAATGGGCAGAGCTGAACCGGGGGGGGCAATGAGTTGTCCATATAACCTGCTCACTTGTAGTTGCTCCTGTGCTGTCTTCAGGGCCCTCCTTCACTGTGACACTATGAAGGCCTGAAGACTTCACATTCTCTCCTGTCATTCCCTGAAGGACAAGGTGAAATATTACATTAAGACACCACATTTACTCTGTGCCTGCTTGCCTCATGGACACTCTGGGAGTGAAGCGTTGGGTTAAAAATTGGGGTTATTATGAGCAGAGGACATGTTGCTCCTGTGGGAATGTCTGCCCTGTGGTGCTGCAGAAATCCTGAGTGTCAGTAATGTAAAATACTTGGTTTATGCAGAATAAAAACAAAAATAAATAATATAAATAATTCCTCTTGCCTATCTCATTCCAGCCAGTTATTCAATAGAGAAGGGAACAGTATGACAGCTAGCATGGATATTGTATATAAATTGTTTCCTGATGGAAAAAAAAAATGTTAGCACTTGGAGTTTCCAGAGGTTTAAAAGCCTTGGACAACTCACGTGTGTACTTTAACAGCACTGATCACGCCTAAGGTGTCTGGAGATGCTGTGCACCTCTGCTGTGCTGTTGGCTTATGCACATGTAGTAAGCTAGTTACATTTGCAGTGTGCTGAATGTACTGCACACAGGCTGGTCGTGTATGCACCAGCTGCTCCACTTTGGAAGTGCAAGACCAAGGAGTCCCTGATGCACCGCACAAGCATCCACATTTTGGACCTGGATTCCCCCTGAAGAAGAGGTCCTCCTTTAGCAGGCAGTGGAACTAGCACATTTTGGGGACCCTGTTTTGACCATGGGAAACATTTCCAACTTGTATTTTCTTGAGATTCAAGCTGAACCATAGGTAACTGGTGGTACCAGCCAATATCCAAAACAAGAGAGATTTTCAGAAGTTGAAGATACTGAAAAAAAAAATCACCTTTTTTTTTCTGTCCTGAATATAAACTAGAAATATTGAGAGAAAAATATTTTTTTGAAAAATCAAACTTGAATTTTTTTCCTCTTAAGGCACAGAAAGTGTATTATGTATAATTTAGCTGAGATTTGGAAACTCCTGCAAGATAAAATTTTCAAATAACTAGATACTATACAATGTAAAACATCTTGAAACCATGGAAAGTTATAGTGCATGTGAAAGTACAGCAACAAGTTACTATTCTGTTGATACACATTTACATTAAGAAAAATCTTACATGGGAAAATAGAAAATTTAATCTCAGTTTCTAAGCCTTGTAAGATTACAGATGCAGTACTACAAAATATGTGTAATTTTATCAATTTCTGCAGTTCTATTTTATAGAACTGAACTTCGGAAAAGGTACAATCAACTTTAGCTTTAAATTTTAAAAAATCAGTACCTGTGTAAAAAAGAAAAAAGTGCGTTCCTTTTTCTTTTTTTTTTTTTTTAAGAATTTCCAATGTTCATTGTATATTGCACATTTTTAATATCCAGGTGGACAGAGTGGTGGGCCATCTTGTCTTTTTGACAAGAAAGGTTGGACAAAGTGATGCTTGAGTTCTCCTTCCAACCTGCTATTCTATAATTTTAAGAACATCCATTTCCTTTCCATGTTCAGAACAAGGTCCACTTGCTGGCAATGAGGGCTTCCTGCCCATGTAAGTGTGAAGCTAACATACTACATATGTCAGTTGGAGTTAATATTTCAAAATTCCTTCTTTGTTATATCTCTGTCCATTTATTGACCCTCTTCACACTCCATTTTTTTTCCCTGCTGAATCTTTTGGCATCAGTGAGGGAGTTGTACAGCTTTACACTGATTTCATTAAGACATGAGCAGCTTCAAGGAGCTCTTCATTATTTTTCTAGTGAGTTCTTCGTATTTAGCAGTTCTCTCACCTATGCAGTACCTTTGGCTGGTTTTGGACATAGTAACATTTTAAAGCAATGATTTTTATCCACAACACAAAGACTTCCTTCCTTAATCTCTGTATGTGACAATGCAGCTGATTACTCTCTTAGAGGCCATGAATTACCTTGCAGAAATATGGACAGATCTTTGGACAGATCTTTGGTTACATTGACTCCCTTGATCCCAATCTGCTAGGCTGAAAATCTCACAGAGAATGATATGGATGTTGAGTTGAAAAAACTCCCAATGTCCCTTTGACATTTTCTTTTGTGATTTTGAAAGGCCAAGAAGACACATTGTGGTCAACAACAGCAAGATTTCTTAGGTTTCCTAAAATTCTTTGTGGAAAACAAAAAATTACAGCATTTTTAAGTACTCTCAGATTTACTTCAGAACTGCTGTGTTTTGATCATATACATTCTTCTTTTTTTATGTGAAAAGTCACTTTAGGTAGACAGACATCAAATAAAGATAAATGTGGTCCAATTTAGTGTAATTATTGTTGATTTTATAGAATCTATAATTGAAGTTAAGGTTTTAAAGCATTTTATTTTATATAGTTTGTTGGATTGAGTCATGATGAAACTAGAAGAGGCTGATCAAGCTGAGGAAAACCACACACCCTTTTTCACTCACATGCATAAGGCTTTCATTCTCTAAATAAGCTGCAGTCAACTTCTCAGCTTCAGACAATAGGCGCTCTTCAGTTACTAGTTGCTCATTGGAGCAATTTAATTTTTTTCCATAGAGAAAAGTCTAGAAGATGTTGGGAATGTAAGTTTAGCCCTTTTTGGAGTGTAAGACAAAGCTAGTGGCCTGCATGATTCATCTATGTAGCTTTTCTCATTTAAGGACCAAAACCAAATTAAATCTCTGCTTCAGTTCTGAAGTAGTTTAAGTAGTTTATGGAATACTGGGATGACATGAGTTGCCTTGCCATTCAGCTAGAAGATAATTTCACATTACTCGATTTCAACCTCTAGACCCTTCTGCAATAGAAGTTACATCACTGAACAAGACTGGCTTTGACTTCTCTACATGTTCTCAAGCTCTATATCCTGGTAATTATAGAAACCTTTCAGGTACCAGGCACAGACTTCACAGTTTACCAAGGTACCCAACCTACCTCTGTATGGCCCCACAAAGGGCTTGGGAGGAAAGGTGGCCTGTCAGGCTCACAAATCAGCCTTATGGCACGGAGAGGAATGATGGAGAGTGGACAACATGATGGTGACAGGGCTAAATCTAAAGCAGAAGAACATTCTCCTCATTCAGGGAAATTTCCTGTGGTTTGGGGTTCCTGTGGCCAGCTGAGATGGCAGAGGAACAGTGAGACCCTAATGTTTTAAATCCAAGAGGCATGTAGTCAGCTAAAGACAAAAGCAAATTTCCATTATGTTTAAAATCAAAGGTAAATTAATACGGAGAACAGCTTTTCTGCAGAAACATGTCAATCTAGGTATCATGATATGGTCAGTGATAATCAAAAGACTGAATTCTGGAAGAAGTAATAATATTTTTGGTATGAGCAATCAGTGTTTGGACAATGACTATTTTTATTAGAACAGAACAAAATTTATAATTTCTGTTTCAAACTTTTGGGAAAAGTTCTTTTCCCTCAAAAAAAAAAAATCTGCTTAGAATGAGAATAAAAAGGTCAAAGTTGCTCATGACACAAAATACTTCAAAAAGCCATCCACAGCAAACTTCAGTCTTTTTGCATGGACTTCAGTGCTTACAGTTTAGGCTATTTGTTATTTTGCTAAAGTCAAAATACTACAGCTGAATTGAAGTGCTTTGACCATAGAGAAGTGATGTACTTCAAGCTGATGAAATGAAATATTCTGATATTTTTCCACTGAGCAATTTAGGTAAAATGTTAGAAGCCTAATGAGTCTTCAGACAACAAAGAACCAGCAGCAGACCGCAGAAGGATGCAAGGAGGGAGACCACATTGCACAGCCAGAGAAATAAATGGAGTGGAAGGTTGACAAAAGCTTTTTACTTGCCAGTCTTAAAGGATTTTGCGTGGGAAGGAAAGACACTTTTAAAATAAGCACTGCTAGGATTTACTTTCTGTGTTGTTGTCTTTATGCTGGCATAAAATATTTTAGGTTGTCACAAAGAAGGAAATGCAGGAAGAGTGAAAACAGACTGTTCTACTTTCATGTCCAGGTCTCAGCAGCTTCCTTGTCTCATGCATGAGCCTCTAACATCTACATGATTTTTTACTGTCTATACCAGTTGGTCTACCCTAGAGAAGGCAATATAATACCTACACATAGAACATGTACATAAAAACTGACATGTATTTCCACAAGCTTCAGTTCTCTGAGCTTTTTACTGGCTTCTAGCAAAGGTTATTTTTCAGTGGCATACAAGCTGCTGGCTCCAGCACGCATTGGGCCATTAATCCTCCACTCACTGTGGAAGGAATTGTTTTTGTCCTGAAAATCTAAAAAATGTACTGTTTAGTTTGGAATCACTGTCAGACTGGATTGATCTCCTTCATCCCACCTGCAATGGGACTGAGTATCAGAGGATTGCCAGTGAACTTAATTCCCTAAAGGATTTAGTGCTTCTGCTGTAAGTTTAAGCCAGCAGACTTAGTAAGGATTGATATTTTTCTCAGCACATAGCTTTAAAGGCCTTAAAATCAGCTGTCAGCTCAGTTTGTCTTTCTATCTTTCTGAACAGAATCAAATGGCTAAGTTGCAGGAAAACGTCTGTCAACTTTTTCCTTCCTGAAGCCATATATTCCCATTAAAAATCAGTATTCCTCATGGCATTTAGGGCTCAACCAATATTTCTCATTCTCCATTACCTTTTAATTTGAACACCCTGAACAATATTTATTCTTCAAGACTGCAGTGTGATACGGTATTACTGTACAAGATAGAAGTGTAGGTTGTTATTTAAACTAAGGGCCTCGCTCTGCGACTAAACATCAAAGTATGTTAAGGTAGATACAAACACAATGCAGATGCCCTTGAAATGCATTTTGTAGTGCCAGAGCAAAGGGATGAGGCCACTGTAGGGTCAGTGAGTCTCACAGATTTATAGTAATTTGATTTTTTCCTTTAAATCCCCAAGTCCTGACATCATATGAACATAAAAGAAACAGCTTTCAAAAAGGGCTCATTTCTAGCTTTTGTATTTGCAGGATATAATTTCTCAAAAGGATCTGAGAAGCAGGTTGTCTGTTACAATATGATTATACTTACTCATTATTAGGGGCAACATTGCAGCAATTTTTTTCATATTATATCTGAAAAAAAAAACCATGTTGAAAAGACTTGAAAATATTTGCTTGAGAAAGATTATGGTGAGATTGTTTATGTAAATATAACATTTTTTAACTGTTTAACTCCTCTAATACTGATGCTGAATGTTAATTATAGTGATTCTTTTTTCTGATAGGCTAAAATACATATGAGATTATGTCCTAGGAAATAAGCTAGAGAGGAAGAGAATTTCAAACCCAGGAGCACAGACACCATGCTACTTACTTGCTGTTTACTGCTTTCTAGGGGAAAATGGATGATAAGTAATTTTGAAAGACCAAAAAATACGTTAAAAAAAGAACAGAAGTCCTGGCACTTTCCCTTCCACTGGTTGAAGGGGCATAACCTAATGCCAATACACTCTGGAAGTAAACTCCTGTGAGCTGTGGCCAGACTTCAGCCTTGAGGATGTTGCTATTCCCCATTTGATTCCCAGAATTCCAATACAAACTCATCCTTTGCCAAGTCAAGTTTATTTGTATCTGTTTAATAACAAATGTATCTTTAAACAGTTCTGTAGGATTGAACAAAGGAGGCAGATTTTCAGCAAAAGTTTACAGACCTGTGTTATGGCAGAAAACAGAAGCTGTAACCTGATGCTGTGTGCCAGCTGTCATTCCATGGGATAGTTATATATGAGACTGAAAGGAAGAAGGGGAAAAAAAAAAAAAAAAAAAAGAAAAGAAAAATGGAGCATGAGCATTTTCTGAACTGAGGATGAAAACTCTATTTAGTGCAGTCCTTCCACTGAAATGCTGTAGAGTCTGGATGCTGTGCTGCCAGATTCTTTTCTCTGTTATTCCCATTTGTATGATGCAATTTTCTGGCCAGACGAGCCTAACTCAGGCACCCAGCTGGGCTGGGAGTGGACAGTCCATGCTGGAGAGCTGCTGGATGCAGGGGAGCCAGCATTAGGTCTTACCTTCCCTGTTGTTTCTTGGCATACAGCCTGTTCTCTTGACATTATCTGAATCTGGTTGTGGAGATTTATGTTTTATTTTTATAGCAATATTTTCAAGCTATTAACTTCTACCTTGTAGCTATAGACCTTTATACTCTCAGTCTAACAAAGACTTGTTCCTGTAAATCCACTTGTTTAAGATTTCCCTCATGTGTGCACACTAAACACATTATTAACCTTGATAAGCAGTTAAACACTTAACCAGTACTGCAAAATTTGAGCTCATTTTTGAGTGTTGTAAGCTTTCATTTCTCCTGTCTCTTCTGTAAGCCTGGAATGGTAAGGCAATAAAAGAAGGAAGAAAATAACTACAGCCAGTAACTTAACTGGGTTAAATCTGGGTAGCTCCACAAAGTCAACGGGGCTAAAGAGATATACAGACACTGCAAATCTGACTTTATGTAAAAAAACCTCAATATTCACTGGCTTTCATAGGTCTAACTGTATTTTATTTCTCATTAACTGTTTTGCTGAGTGTCTGTTTTGTTGTGAAGACATTAAGTTTATTTAAAAGAGTATTGAGGGCTTATTTGTCAATATCGATTTGGATGTGTTTGAGTTGGCATAGATGCCTTGAATAAATGTGAATATCTCAAACTAATACTCATGACAGTGTTACATATTCACAATGGACTAAAAAAACAGGGTCTGCTTCTGTATTACACTATTATGTTTTATCCTTATTCTAACTCAAATAATTGGATTAAAGATGCAGAAGAATAATCTGAAAATGTACTGAGCCAGGTCTCCCTTCACTGGGTGTGGTACCCAAAATGTAACACATAATTCATATGTAGTCATAGGCAAATTCTGTAGCCAAATCCTGAGGATCTGGAAGATGAAAAAGGAAAGAGGATCTGGAAGAGGAAAGGTTGCTGTGGTGGTTACTGCACAAGTGAAACACCAAACAGAGCATATGAGGATCAAAAATGAGCAGGAAGTACACAAATTTAAACACTCTGTGTACAAAGATTAATTACATAAAATAAAAGCTGGAAAGAATAAAAGAACCAAATGAGGCAGTACAGGAAATTTCTAAAAATGTTGCTGTTGACACTAAGGAAAGACAGAGAATATTTTGCCTGCAGCTGCAACACAGCTGTCACATCCAAACAAACTAAAACCCTCTGAGGACCAAAACTCACAATAAACTGTAACATTATTTAAGTGAAGCAGTATCTTTTATCTGCATCCCAGCCAAACACTTATTTGGGTGCAAAAAGGCTGCCTGGGAGCACCCAGTTGCACAAAATACTATTTCTAGGTCCAGGGAAGCTTAAGATTTGATTTTGTGGGTGTTAAAATGCATCTTCTTGCTGTAAAAATGAGACTTCTGCCCAGGTTTTCCACCTCCATTTCAAGACTCCTGATGGCCGATTCTGAGATTGCTGATTTGTTGACCTAAGCAATCATAAGGTGCAGACATACACTTTTAAACTGAGCGCTGCAATATTGCCAAGCAGCCTGGCTTGTTTGCTGCGTGGTGTTTCAACAGTACTGTACGAAAAGAGCAGCTGGGGCTCTGCGTGCTGCTAGAGGTTTGCTCCTAGGAATGCCCCAGCCTCCCAATCTCATTTCAGTTGCACTTGGTTACAGAGAAAGTTTTTGCATTCATTATAAGGTGCTTATGCTGATTTACAAAGCCATTGAAAAGCAGAGCCCAAGTTACCTTTCTGAGTTAGTGACTCTTTACTCCGCTGGTCACAGGCTGAGGTCAACTGATACAGGTCTCTGTGCATCTTCAATACTGAAATGCGTCACTTTGGGTGGTCGCTCTTTCAGCCATTGTGCACGTGGCCCCTCCAGTTCCTGACAGTACTGGCACTGGTACCTTCCCTGTGGTCAGAGTCCACACGCACGACACAGTTGGGCTCATCAGCCATTAGCTGGATGCTAATCACTGTGATTTCTGAAGAATCATTGCTAACAGTGTTTTTTCAGTCATTTATCTTTAGTGCTTTGAGATGTGTCTGCAAGACACACACTAGAAAGAATGTTTGCTTTTTCCCCTCTGTCATTCCATTTTTATTTTCTGTTTGCAAATGTAATTCCCCTCCGTGGTACAGCAGGAAAGCATGCATAATGTAACTATGTGAGCACAGCTGAACTTTTCCTTAATCTAAAGAAAACATTTACTGTGGACCAGAGCACAGAATAGCTTTACAAAGCACTTCTTTAATTAAATACATAAAATAAACCAGCTGCTGGTGTAAAAAACCATAAAATATTTATCAAATTAAATATGGATCATGCAATCTTATGGTGAATGTTTAATCTTAAGTGTTTACTAAATCAGTGCAACAGATCAGAATTTACAGAAGCCAGTCCTCTAAAGACATTATTATTAATCATTACTTTAAGTTCTGTACTTTAAGTGTTTGATGTTGGGCATAATACATATGATATTGTGAGCTGGAATTTCAACTATATTGTTCATCAAAAGATGTTTTTGCTGACTGGATGAGGAACAGGGAAAGAAAACACATTAGAATTAAAAAAAAAAAAAAATATTAGAATGTGTCCGCTTCAGAAACAGTAAAAGAAGCTATTTTTCACTGATGTAACAAATTCCATAATGTGTAAACTATTATACAAAGGTTACACATTGTTAAAGGTATACCACAAAATGTCATGGCAGTAGAGTGATGTCACGGGACAAATATATCTAACTTTGGAATACTCTCCATAAATTCCTCAGTCACCACAACTTCGATTTAGCTGCAGCAGGCTGGCAGATATGTTTTGTTTTAAAATTAATCATCCACTGTTCTTCCTTCCTGTCAGTAGGCTTAAGCACTGCAATATGAGGGAGAAAATCTTGAAAATGTTTTTTACACTCATCCAATGTCCAAGACCAGAGGCAGGAAGGGATATTCCCAAATCTGATTTTGGGAATATCATAATTTTGAGAATTTCACTGACACCTCTCACTTAGCTGCAGTCCCCAAAAAGAAACTGCTCTAACAGAACTGACCACTAGGTATTTTAAGTGGTTAGTATTCGACCTGCAAATTCTGTGATACTATCCTAAACAAGATGTCCAGAGTTATTGATTCCAAATATTTTAATTTAGGGAGGATGTCAGCACACAGTCAGTCAACAGAGAAGTTAGCAGATGATTGAGTTGAGTTTAAAATTGTATGTGTGGAGCCGACTGCACTCTCCTAAAGAAAACAGATTAGGTACAACCTTACTCTGAGATCAGCTTGAAAAGGAGGGGAGAGTTGGGGAGGGTCAGCAGTCATTTATTCACTATTAGTTATTGTGTGTTCTTTCAGACCCTTGGCTTTCTGTACTCCCCTTTTCACTGAGCCTGTGTGTTCAGGATTTGTCTGATGCCTCAGCTGGCTCCTTCTCTGACAAGCCTGCTGGGGAACTTGCTAGCTATTTTTGCAGGACATTAGGCAGACTCAGAATCTGCTCTGCTTCTGCATCTGCAGGGATTCAAGTTGCTCTCCAGTGCACACTGCCCTCAAGAAACCTCAAGGGGAGTACATAACTCTGAATCACCAGGCAAGTCTACTCCAAGTCAAAACCCCCTGAAAAGTATATCTGAGTGTTCATAAAGATTAACTCCTTGCAAGGGAGCAGGTTGTGTGCCTAGCAGTGGAGCGCTGCCACAAAGGTGCTCTGGGAGAGGAGCATGATAAGTGGGACTGAAGTGGTGTAAAAGCAAATTGGATTTACCTACTTCGTTAATTGCTGCCCATAAGTAAAAACTATTCTTTCTTTTTTAAACAGTATTAATGCCTGGCTGAAAACTTTACGAGAAATTGCTCCTGGTTTTTTTTATGGGAACTCCAGCAGTCACATTTTGGAAGCTGTTAGTTAACGCCTTTCAGGTAGATGTAGAGAGTGATAAGATTATCAGTTCCCTCAGCCACTCCTCATAAGACTTGTGCCCCAGAACTTTCACCAGCTTCACTGCCCTTCTCTGGACATGCTCCAGCACCTCTATGTCCTTCTTGTGTACTGAGGGGCCTAAAACTGAACTGAATTCGAGGCGTGGCCTCACCAGTGCCAAGTGCAGTGGGAGGATTGTTTCCCTAGCCCTGCTGACCACACTGTTTCTGATACAAGCCAGGAAAAGCATTCATGGCATTTAAGAAACTGTAATAGAAATTAACCACAGGTTCTCCTGGATTCTTAAAGCATAAACTGTGGAGAGGGAAAAATAAGGGCAAAAAAGACCTAAATCAGGGGTTGACAGAAGAAAAGGAAACCAAGATGGCTATGGAGACAGACACTGAGGAAGAGAAGACGATGAATCATCCAGTGTGAGGTTTAAAGACCAAAATTATGTTAATTAATGAGTATCAAAAGTGGGTATATATATAAAATATATAAAGTTATAGGTGTGAAATTTGTTTTATATGAAAATAAACCAGCTTCTTGCTGTGCAAACCTGGAACAACCTTCTTTGCAACACACATTTGCAGGAGTAAAAAAGCAACTAAGTATTAAGTTGGAAGAAAGCTGAAAAAATCACATTTGGACTGTTAATTACATGTGGAAATAGATACATTTGGATCTGGGCTTTGGCCCATGTACAGTCAAACATAAAAGCCAATTTTATTGCTATGGACTGGAAGTAACCCTTTCTCTCTCATGGTAACTTGTACAGACAAAACCTCTGTGTCACTGTGTGGCATGCCCAAGCATCCCTGGTTTCACCCATCTTAATACTCTTGAAATCAGCTGAGTTACTTTACTCAATATTTTCAAGGCTGCTGTAGTCAACAGCACGTTGAAAGGAAAATTCAGTCTGAGAGTGGTAAGAATCCACAATTTTAGAAAGGACTTTCTGTGCTCATATCCTTTTACCTGCAGCATCAGGAACAAATCTTTCAGTTCTAGAAATGGCCATGAGACACCTTTCCCTTAACACTTTCATTTGAGAGCCAGAAGTGCTTTTTAGCCTGATTTCATAAAGTGCAAGATTATCTTATTTTCTGCCTGACACCTGGAGGAAAAAAAAGCCTCAACTAAATTTGATAGATGGTCAAAAGTCTCAAAACCAACTGTGATCACTAACAGAAAACGCATTCTTGACTTTGCAGCAGCCTGCTCACAAGTTAGTGTATGTGATGGTCAGTCTGTCAATTTGTACCTGGCCAAAGCACTACTGCCTTTTGGTGACTTGGCAAGTCACATAGGAAGAAAATAAAACCTTATGAAAATAATAAAAGGACTTTTTAAAAGTCTGCAATTTTGGCTGCCGATTTTATTCTAATAATTCAATAGAATTTAACCAATAGAGGATATTTATCGGAACTTAATGACTACTTATGACTACTTAAAAATGGAATTGATATCTTATAGTGCAGGACAAAGAATTGCACATTGAAATCAAAACTATACCCTTCTAAACTGTCCAAAGAACAAAACACCTTTTGTTTTTGTGAAGGTCTGTTAACGGTGTTGGTCAACATAACAGCTTCCCTCAGAGAAACTCTTGTGCTCTACTGCAGTTTCTCAAAAACTGCTTAAGGACTTTACTTTTGTCTTATTATTCACCCCATTTTCTTAGCAACACCCACTTCTGTTTTGGAGTCAAACTATCAAGGGTCTTAATTCCCACTGAAGTAAAAGGTAGTTAGGTGCTGAAACACTAGATGTATCTGGGTCAGGGTCATTGCCTCTGCCTGAAAGCAACCCCTTTCAAGGTCATTGGTTCTAGTGGCTGTCTTTTGAGCTTCAGAGATAAAACCTTCACTCTGGAGCCTGAGCACTTTGCACAGGTGTGTTGTACAGGGCGGGGAAAAGCTTACACACTCCACATACAGAAGCTGAATCTGGGCCCAAGATCACACCTTGTCTTGGGCATGCTTTGCCCCTTGGCTGGAACCTGTTCATGCCACTCTATACATCCCATGACAGCTGAGAGTACAAGAAGGTGAGTAGCATTGCAGTGATAGTAGGTACAGAGCTTGTACTCCAGCCAGCTCTTAACAGAGCAACTGTTGCAGCTTCATGAGCCAAGTAACCCCAGTGGGAAGTGAAAGTCCCATTCCCTCAGCCTTTCCCGAGAGCTGAGCTCCAAGGAGCCCAAGGGAAGGAAAGCCCAGGCAGCTGGGCAGCCCTTTTCACATCCACACCAGTTTGGCTCTGCACAAGCTAGTCCCAAACTGACTTCAAAAACAAGGAAGTCTTCCTTGCTGCTTTGCTTTCAGTCAATTTGCAAAATAATTCCTCCAGGGTTATCACACAGACCAACTGAAAAACCCTATCCAGAATCCTCCACTGTTGTGGGGGATCCCTGTTTAAAGGAGTAAAGTCTCTTGTTTAAATGCAGAATAGAAAATGGAGGGTTTCAGAGAAAGTGTAAGCCTTGGATAGCGTGCTTTGTACAAATCAGATTCAATAATTAGTATTTATTTTTAATCAGTGAACTCCGGAAAAAACAAACCAAAATAAAAGTGATAGCAGAGGGAGTCATGATTTGGATGGAAAGGGAGTTAGTGCACCAGAGAATAAGAATCTTCCAAACTGCCTACAAAAGAAAGAAGTTTAGTTTAAGTTTGTTCATTTAGTAAGTTAAAGTTATGTAGGTACTTAGAACTAAAAAACAAAAACAAAAACAAACAAAAACCCTCCCAACAACAACAACAACAACAAAGGAGCTGCAGAAGGTGCAGGTTGACAGGATGCATTAGGAAATGGGCAAAACAAATTACATTACTCTACTGGAAAAGAGAGACAAATACAACATACAGAAATATAGAGAAACCAATTTTTCCTATGGAGAACATTCCATGCCTTCCACAGTATTGCTCCAAATAGAAAATGCATCATAGTGAATATCAATTGCAAAGCAAAAGACAAGAAAGAGCTTACAGTAAAGTTCAAAGTCTAAAGGTGTTTTATGGTTGAGAGGGAAAGATACTATTTTCAGATGATGAAGAAAAAGAGTGTAAACTTCTGGAAATGTTCATTATAGAAAAAAATTAAGTAAAGAATTCTTTATTTTTATATATAAGATGGACCCTTGCCTGCTTAAAAATCCATTCGTTCCTCCTTAAAGCTGGGACTATACCAATCAGAGCCAGACGGTCGCTGTACTGACAATATTTTTTTTCTTCTTTCTCTCCTCCTCTCTCGAAGTGTAGGGGAGATCAACTGTTTTAAGAAAATTCTCCATTTCTGCATCTCACATACATCGATTTGGTCAGGCTGCTTTGCAATCCTCCACTGAGCTCAATAAATGAACCCATTCAAATAGGGACTGGGGTGGGGGAGAAAGGCCACTATTTTCTCAGGTGGTCGCAGGTGTTTTTACAGTGGGGGACGGTGAGGAGGGGTGTCGGGCAAGGGCGCGACGGGAGCCCCGACAGGACGGGATATCCTCAAAGGGGCCTGGCCGCCTCTCCCGCACGAACCTCGCTGTCCCTCGTGAGACCCCGGCTCGCCAAGATACCCGCCGTCCGGCCCCGCTGCAGAGTTTCCTTCACGGGCGGCCGCGGGTGAGGGAGTGGTGGCGGCCGAGCATCCGTACAGAGGGCCACGGCCACCGCGCCCCCACTTCTCCCGGCTTCAGCGGCTGCGGGGACACGGGATTCCCGGTATCCTCACTCTCCTACCGTATTTTACACGAGCTGCAAGCAAGCACGGTCGTTGGGGAGTGAGCTGGAAAGCACGTTCTATGCTATGTGCAAACAAGCAGACATTTTTTAAATTATTTTTTTCTTTGTACCCTTGGTAAATTGAAAATTCATTTAAGCGGGCAGAGGAGCCGAAGTGTTTCTATGGATTTATCTGGCCATACGCTTCAGGTCCACGGAGGCCAACATGGTCTCACCCCGTGAGCCCACAGAGACGGGCTGCTATAGCTCTCCACCGCACCAGCGGGTGGAGCATGCGCGTGGGTGCTGCCGCTTACTTTAAGCATCCCCGGAGAAATGCCTGCCCTGTCTCGTCCCCGTGGATGCCATCAGGGAAGAGGCTGCTGTCGGTGGGATGCCGGGGACACCACGTCGTAGCGGCCTGTGTAGAGGGGTGAGCGGCAAACCCACTCCTCGGTCAAAGGATGCCGTCCCCAGGGGAATGGGGGGTCCAGAGTCCCGGGGGGGGAGACTGTCTCGCCGGGCCCCACGCAGAAGTGGGGCGGGAGAGGATGAAGTCTGAACAGGCAAACCACGAAAGGAGACCGAGCAGCCAGAGCTGAAAACTATCCACATCGGTTCCAAGCAAAGCAAGAGATGAAACATTTCAGGTTATTACGTTCTCCCTTTGAAGCGAACCATTTCCCGCAGATAACAATGTGTAGGTATATTTAGACAGCTCGACTCGTCCAAGGGGAATGTGTCTTGCTCTATTTGAGAAAAACTCTAAGAGTAAGTGCAAATATTTGATGCTGAAGAGCTCTTAATGCTAGAAGAGTACCATTTACTTATTTCTACACATCAGTGTGGGCTTAGGATGTTAAATAGATTAAAAGGCTAAGAGAGGTCACTGAAGTAGACTCTCTTTCTCTCATCCTGACTTTTTTTCCTTGCAAAGTTTTTGTACTTTCTTTAGAATGTCCTAGGCAAACTCCTCTTAAGAGCCACCTCGGATACTGTATAAGTTTGTGGCACTCTGAACCCTGGCCCCCTCCCCTCTTCTAGTCGACCCCCCCGAAACTCCACTCCAGTGCAGGCATCCAGCAAATATTTGCCTGCGGGGTCAAGATATTAATAAGCACTTCTCGGTAGCCTTTTATACCCGGGTACTCGGGAGCGAGGGCCTTGGCGGCGCTGCCGACCGGGCCGGGGCAGGTGAGCGTGGCCGTACCTGGCGGGCGGGGGGGCCGGGCCGGCGCCAACTGCGCCGCTCCCCGCAGGCCGTGGGCTGCCCCGGCGGTGACACGGGCAGTCGGAGCCGAAGGGGACACAGGGGCGGCCGCGGGAGTAGCCGCTCTGCCGAAGACGGACACGTCGTTTCAATTTAATCTCATTTAAAAAGACGTAACTAATAAATTTGTATGGACGGGGCTGCAGGAGACGTAAAGCAGAGTCGATAGTGGTTCAATCCCATTGAACCCTATTGAAAACCATGACAACAAGAAACAAGCTCCGATTTATCCCGGAGAGTTAAAGCACATTGTGGGAAGGCGTCAATCACCTATTATTCCAGATCTGAACAAATGCAAAATCTTGACTGGAACAAATGCTTCCAACAGGTCCGGGACATAGGGCTACATTTCCCTTTTGTTCACGGCCTAGCAGTTGGCATGTATTTGTGCTCCCCTCGCTCCGACCACCCAGGATGGCTGTGAGGCTGTGCTCGGAGCTGGGAGATAACTACTGTCACCAGGCACGCCTGATAGGTGGCTGCAGTAATCACGGCCTGGGAATCGTTTATATGGAGCCTGTCGAGTCCCGAAGAAATATGCGGGAAGTTGGCCAAATGGAGCCTTGTGCCCCGTTCATCTCGCCCACAAATCTCGCCGAAATAAATCTCACCTCTCCCTTGTCGCTACTGCTCTATTGACGTTTTCCCCGAGAAGTGTAACTGCTCCCAGAAGCGACACCCGGAGCAGGGCGGGGAGGGGAGGTAGCAGTCGGGGGCAGGCGGGCAGAGGGTCTGGGGGGCGAGAGAGGGGCTGGATAAATATAATCTATACACAATAGCTTATAGACGCCTGTTTGGACAGGAAGATTCGAACCGACAAAGCGGCAGGATAGAAAAGTATCTCCGCGTGTATCTGCGTTCTGTTTCAAGGCGCTTAGTGCAGGGTTTCGCGCTGTCTCCCCGTCGGGGATGAGCTGTGTGCGCCTCGACCCGCGTTCAAAGAAGGGCTGATTTGCTGGGTGCCTCCTGCCCTACAGACTTTGCTCCATCCAGCTGGACTTGCCCCCCACTGGTTTTCTAGCCGGGCGCTGGGTGCCTGCGGCGCAGCCGGCGGCAAGCTGCGAAAGGCCTCTGCGGCGTGAGAGTGGGGAGCGTGTCCCGCCTCCTCCCCCTCCGGCCCCACGGCTTGGCCTACGCTGCGCGACACGCGTGAACATCGCCCCCATCTGTTACTTCTGCTCCTGCCCTGTGGCTGGGGACCGAGCCCTGTCATTGCGGGTTTGAATTTGAACGCCACACCGGGATGCGTGTTTCTGTATCGTATTTCCTTGTAAGTCCTGGCAAAGGCCGACCGCAGCTTCGCAGGGGGATGGGGACACTCGTTTAAAGTGCGAGGAGGCGATTGTCCCCGGGAGCTGCCTTGAGGCAGTCCCCCAGAGAACTGCGGAGCCAGTGTTGGCACCCTCCTCCCGGGGGGGGCTGGTCTCCGGGGTCGTTTGCTGCCACTTTTGGCAGATGAAACGGCGGTCGGCAGGAACGGGAGACGCCAGGATAAATGGACACGGCGTGTTTGATCTCTTCTCCCTCTTCCCAGCTGGAATCGTTTGAGTAACTCACACATCTCACCCGACAGGAATTCCCCAGATTAGTACCAAACTAAACGATGTTAAAATAAAAGATCTTCCCTTCTCGACGTCCCGACTCTTGCTTATGGACCGAGTGTGCCAAGCTCCCGCCATCACCCTTACTGAAAGAAAGGTGCACCTTCCATCTACCATGCCCAGGAGAGGCAAACCTCCCCCCAAACCAACCCAGAGATCCCATTCCTCACTGCACACATGGGCCAGCCTTCCTCGCAGAGAGCTCAGCCGAGGTGTGAAAAATGCCCCGTTGAGGGTAGGAAATATGCCAATAACATGAGGGTGAATTGGAGGTAGCACTGCAAACAGCCCGGGGAAATAAAACAAATAAAGACTCAAATTCCTTCCAGGTTTAAAGAAAGAGGGGAATGGGGGGGGAATAAAGAGGGAGAAGAGGGAAGGGGGCTCTCGGCAGGCTCTGCGGATGTCCTGAGAGGATTCACTTTGTCTGCGGATAGAAGGGACGCTGGTGGCTTTGGTGGCGGATGGAGGGGGGTGGTTGTTGGTCATCCACATGCCACCCAAGATGTTATTCACTGCTAACAATTACCATTATCTGTCCCCACTTTTGGCTAATCAGACAGAATATGTAATGATGAAGCCTGTTTCCTGCTGTCTTTGGGAGGTAACGGGTTATTCTCTCATGGGGGTGGCAGGAGAGGGGGGTTACACCTACTCCCATTAGGGCTTTAGCACTTGACTAATTCAGGTACTTAGCATCCTATAGACAGGGACGGTTTGAAAGCAGGCAGTGTTTGCAGTGGGGAGGACTGTTTATATAAACAGGACACCTCTGTAAACGACACTAATATTTGGGGTTAGGTGGCGATGGAAAGGAAGGTCCTTTTGAGCCCGGAGATTCCCCAGTAACCACACGAGGACCTTTCCTAGCAGCTTTTAAGAAAGGGGGTTCGGTTTGGGGTGATATTTTTTGGGGAGTGTGTGCACAACCTACCATGGCCACAACCGGCAGAATCAGTTTTACAGTGAGGAGCATTTTGGATTTACCAGAGCAAGATGCTAATAGCATAAAGCAAGCCTCTGACCATCACCACTCAGCAGAGAACTACACCGGCTCGCCGTACCGAGGGTGGATAGAAACAGACAGAAATCACTATCCCTGTGAGTATGAAACGGACAGGAATTCGCCATCTCCGCACGGTTATTTTTTATTTGTTTCCCCGCTTCCTCTGGGGAAGATGAGAAGAAGAGAATTGCCAGCGTAAGTAGCCTACAGGATCGGGGGGATCGAGGCTGGGGATATTATAGAATATTACTGAATTGCAACAACGAAACAGCAGAAACGTCACGGCCACGAGCTTAAGAGAGAAATGATTTTTTTTTTTTCCTTTAAGTCTGTGTATCTTCCCAGCTATGGCAGAAAGTAAAACCTCAGGCTCTATTCACCAGTCTCTCTGCATTTATTAAGTCCACTTCCCGGATTATTTTTTTCCCCCATTTCACTGTTGCAAGAAATCCTGCTTTTTTTTTTTTTTTTTTTTTTTTTTTTTTTTTTTTTTTTTTTTTTTGTGCTGGAGGGGTTTCAGGCCACCCCACGCTCTGCAGAGGGAAGCTGAGCACACATCCTGTGCTTGGACTCCCAGGACTGAGGCGGAGTGCCCTGGACACCACCGCCTAGATCCACGCATCTTCCACCCTGTAGGGCAGGCTGCGGTTCGCAAACCCAGCTGTGATTGATCGCACCTCGCACACATAAATTGTGCCACAGATACACGGCGTTTATTGTATAACTGTGTTTGTGCATGGGGGGAATCATCCTTTGAATCGGTGCGGGAACCCCATCGGGATAAGTTAAATATTAAGGTAATCGAGCTCCGCAAGCCCTTAGGCTTTTTGCGGCGCAGCGCTCATGCCCCTGCGGGGATAGCTGGCTGGGGCACAGCCCGATCTGTCCCGTGGGCTAGGTTTAATGTATTTGAAGGGGTTGGCTCACATCTCTTGTTGACTGTTGGGATTAATCCGGCCCGGTAAACAGCGAGGGCTCTCCCTGCTCTCTGCGGCCCATTGCTTCCTCAGTGCCTGCCCCTCTCCCCGGGCCCGGCTGCCCCCTCTCTCTAACCCTCTCGCTGTCCCCAGCTTCCGACGAGAGCGGCCCGGAGATGAGCTTGCCCGACTCCACCCAAAGGTCGCTTCCCGTCCGCGGCTCGGAAGCCGAGGAGAAGAAGAAGAAGCGGCGGGTGCTCTTCTCCAAGGCGCAGACGCTAGAGCTGGAGCGGCGATTCCGGCAGCAGCGGTACCTCTCGGCGCCGGAGCGGGAGCAACTGGCCCGGCTGCTCAGCCTCACCCCCACGCAGGTGAAGATCTGGTTCCAGAACCACCGCTACAAGATGAAGCGGGCGCGCAGCGAAGGTCCCGGCAGCCCACCGCCGCGCCCGCCCGCCCTGCTGCGCCGGGTTGTGGTACCGGTGCTGGTGCGGGACGGGGAGCCCTGCCGCGGCTGTCCCTCCAGCCCACCGCCACCCACCCCACGGCCCAAGCTGGGCTGCGCCCTGGCGGGATGCAGTGCCCAGGCCGCCCTCGCCCTGCAGGGCTACGGAGCCTGCCCGCCCGCTGCCGCCCTCGGTGTCTTCCCCGCGTACCAGCACTTAGCGCACCCCGCCGTCGTCTCCTGGGGATGGTGACAGCGGCGCTTCGCCCTCTGGGACAGGACTCATCCCACGGGCGCGGGGCGGCCCGCTCCAGCCCCAGGCTCTAGTACGGGGAAGTAATGAGGCGCGCCGGGGCACCGCGGCGGCCGCGCTCGGGCGGACCGGGCGGCGGAGCGCGCTGGGCTGTGGCCCGCGGGCAGGAACGAAGCTGGCCCGGGCCATGCTTCCCTCCTCCAGCCTCGCCCGAGGGCGTGGATGGCGCGTGAGGAGCGAATTTTGTAAAACCTCCGCTCCTCCTGCTCCTTTTCGAGAGATACCTAGTTAAAAATAATGATCATCCTAGCGACCTAGTGTGTTTTAAAATAGCTGACTCCTCCAGTGACTAATAAAACTGGTTTTGGCAATTAATTTTTTCCCCACGGAGAAGTGTAGTTTTGACGATTGGGACTGTTTTGTAGAATTGCCTCCTGTTCTATAAAAGCTTAAATACTTGTCTTGATTGCGCCAGCCGAATTTAACTTTCAGGTTCGTTTATTTTCTCTACATGAGCCGGTAAACGGTGAATAAAGTTTGCTGTAAGCATCTCACTGTAAACTTGCTGATAATTTCTATGGGAAGCGTGAGCCCAGAGTCTTCAGGACCTTGCGTTTTAAGCGGCAATGTCTTTTTTAGAGCAGCTAAGGCAGCATCCAGAATTAAGCCAGTCTTCCCCTTAGCCTTTAACAGTTCCAAATATCGACTGGGAAACGGTAGCCAAGAGAATTATCCTCTGAAACTCTGTTGAACTATCGATTTTATTACTTTGGGGTGAAAATAATAATATAATTGTCCTGGCAACGGCCAATGAGGAAAAACCCCAAAAAAATTCCACAAAGCCAAACCCAGGTCTCTCGGACAGGACATGCGGATCAGGAACGCAGAGGGAGTATCTGGGGTGAAGACTCACAGGGTCTGATGCAGACAACCTGCCAGCAGAGGAAAGACTGTCGAGGAAAAGGGACCCAGAGAAGATATTTAGGTGGATTTTTTATATTTATTTTCACTTTATTCCCTGGAAGGGGGTTACTTCGGGCAAGATGTGTCCTTAGGATGTGCCGTGCTGTCCACACATGCCAGAGAGCCCGCGGGGAGCAAGGCTGCGAGGCGCCGCCTTCACGGTGGGAGAGGTGACCAAAAGCACGGACATATGGGTTTCCGTGGGTGCTTTCGGCCGCCTCCCCCGTGGCGACGACGGCTGCAGTAGGAAACCTTTCACCTCCCAGCCCTACCTTCTCCCGGGGGCCGCCCCCCCTCCAGGTGGGGCGCCTCTGGCCTCAGCTGCATTGCAGGACGGGCCGGGGAGAATCCAGAGACACCAGTCCTCCCACCTGCGTCTCCTTCCCTGCTTGGACAGGGGGCCGTGTGCCAAGAGAGAGGCATCGAGCGGCCCGGGCCTCTGGGATGGGTGGGAAGACGTGGGGAAACACAGCTTCTGTATCACCTGGGTTTGGTTTTATAGTTTTATTGTTTGGTTGGTGGGTTTTGATTTTTGTTGTTGTCTTTCCCCTTATTTTTTCCTCTTGCCATTTTTTTTTTTTTTTTTTTTTTTTTGTCTCAGCTGCTGGCCACCTTGTCTCCCATATGGATGGGGTTATCTTAGAAGAATCTCCCAGAGAATCGCTCCTTAAACCTCCTTTTGTCTTGGGGGTTGAAAAGGGCATTGTTCTGCATGAAAAGGACCTAGACAAAATCCGCACTGTTTCAATTCAGGACTGTTTAATCAGTCCCTAGTGACAATTTTATGGGGTTTAGGTGGTACAATAGCATCTTTTAAAACCTTGTGGCCTTCACGAAAACAAAGGGCTTGAATTTTATGGGCTTACAACTCCAATTAGAACAGTGCCAATGTGTATGGGAGATTATCAAATTTGTATCATAAAACCCCTTTATAATAAATAATTACTGAAAACGAGGAAGGGTGGGGGAGGGGGAAGGGACCCGGACTTCAAGCGATGAACTTTGTTGCATGTAGTTTTAAAAATACAAACGTTGCCCTCTATTTTACCTCTTTGAGATCCAGTTATGCAGTAGTGTGAAAATAGTGTGATATCGTCATTAAAAAGAAAAAAAATAAAAGACAACAAGAGATGTCCGCTCCTCCTCAGCACAAATCTACCCTCAGTCAGCTTGCCGAGTGTTTGCAGCATTCCATTCTGAAGGATCTCTCCCTGGCTCTGTGCTTATCTGGGCTGCTCTCCTATCCGGGAGCCCACACATGGCCTTATAAAAGCTCTGTAAAACAGGAGGGCTTCACTGAATTACTGCTTTTATCAGTTACTGTTCGTCCTGACAATGACAGAGGATGTCTCTTCCCAGTCTCAGGCTGCAGCGGTTTCCTCTTGTCACCAGCTGCAATGTCGCCTGATGCAGGTTTCTTCCCAGAAAACGTGCAGTTTGTGACCGTTGCCTCTTACCAAGCCCAGGGAACGGGAAAGGTGCAATTCCTGGGCACCGACAAAGACTAAAGCAGTGCCCTTACAGGCTGAGCAGAAGTCACTGCAGCAGAGGTGCAGAGAAGATGGTAGAGTCAGGTTCAAGCAAGGAGAAAAGCAGCTCCCTTAATTTGATGCATCCAAGTAGAATGAAGAATGTATTAAATAATGAAACAATTCAGTAGACTATGGATATTTACAGTAAAGAGGAAGGCTTGTGCAGAAGATAGGATGGGACTGAAAATATTATTTTTTCCTGACAGAATCAAAGTAATCTGTCCAAATTTTTATTGCATTTAACAAGGAAAATAGTTAACCTTACCAATGGTTAAGGTGCATCTAGGAAATACTTCTTTAAAAGCATCATTAAAAAGTTTTAGGGTAAAAGAAACTTAGCATCTTTCAGTGTATTTTCTGTTACTTTGGCTTGTTTTTTAATAAGTTACGAAATCACCTCAGCTGATGGTTTGGATTTTTTTGTCGCCTCCTTAAAGAGGTGAATGCACGGGCTCTGCCTTCTCCCACTGCCTCTCACTGTTACTTTTACCCTGAAAACAGGCCTATGATTTCAGTGAAGCTAATGAATAAACATACCATGATCAAGATCTAAATGCCATCTTCAGCTAAAGAAAAGCATTGCTAACATCTTTAAACATCTTCCAATATGCTTTGTTCTCATTTGGTAAACAAACTATTGACTTTACAAAGGCCCAGCCCTGTTTCAACTGTAGCCCCTGGACGCACTTTTTCTAACTCAGAACTAAAGCATTAAAACAAATGACTAGATCACCTCTAAAAAATGGACAATAGTTCTAAAAGAGAATATGATCAAGCTTCTTTGACTTTATGAACAAACTGAGTGTGTCCCTGCCAAAGCATGAACATCATTAGTCTTTGGATATTCACACCATGCATTTCAAAAATTGAAACAGATGAAAGACATCACCTCCCAAGCAGAACTCTGCTGTACACCAAATTATCCTGTCGCTGACTTAGGAAAGGCTTCTGGCAGCGTTGCAGTATACCTGTCTCGATTAATTACCCATATGGACTGTGTTGTTAGCAAGTACAAGTCAGGTCTGTGGAAACTCTTTGGACTTTTCAACCCCTCCTACCTCCTAGCATTTGACAGGATTAAACCTTCCACCCCTGGTTAGAGCCCATCTTAGCCTGAAGGGGGACAGTGAGCTCACTTTACTTTCAAAAACAGGTGGTGCCCAACACTACCTGTGGAGAAACATACGCCTGGCTCTCCCTGTACTCAGTGACCTTCACAAGTCACAGTTCATTGTTGAAGATAGTGTCTTACTGGACTTGAATGCCTGACAACTTCTGCTTCTTGAGAAGACAGAATCAGCTAAGATATAAGGAATATAAGTTTCTGAGCATTAGTGGTGGTACTCAGCCTTTTATTCAAAAGCCTAGATAGTGCATTCTCCTTTTCCTCAGCTGGTGCTCCCAACTCTTGGTCACTGGACCAGTCCCATACATAATGGCCATCAGGTAGTGAGCTCTTCCCAGAATTCCTGCCATGACCAAAGAATTGCAAAACAAAGACTCCACTCCACCTACTTAACATAAATTTAAAAAATTAGACAAAAAGTCAAACGCCACCAGCACCACAAATGGCAGAAGGACCCCTGGCACCTCATGTAACTTTCAGGAGGCTTCTGACTCACTGTGCTGGTTTTGGCTGGGATAGACTTAAGTTCCTTGCAGTAGGTAATATGAGGCTGTGTTTCGGATTTGTGCCAAAAATGGTGTTGATTATATAGATTTATTTTTTTTTTAAATTGCTGAGCAGTTCTTGTACTACATCAAGGCATTTTGTGCTTTTCATATTGCCCTGCCAGCAAGAAGGCTTGGAGTCCACAAGAATTTGGGAGGAGGCGCAGCTGGGACAGCTGACCCCAACTGACCAAATAGAATGTCACATGGCATCATGCTAAGCATATAAAGTCATGGGCAGAACAAGGAAGAAGGGGTGTTTGGAATTCTGGAGTTTGTCTTCCCAAGTAACTATTACACATGGCAGAGCCCTGCTGAACACCTGCCCATGGGAGGCATTGAATTAATTCCTTGCTTTGCTTTGTTTGTGTATATGGTTTCTGGTTTCCTAATTAAACTGTCTTTATCTCAACCCATGAGTTTTCTCATTTTTGCCCTTACTGTTCGTCTCCCCCATTGCACTGGTGGAGGAGTGACCAAGTGGCTTCATGGTGCTTAGCTGCTGGCTGGAGCTAAACCACGGCATTCATTTTAGTTAAAAGGGAGCTTCCTGTGGGAAAGGAGGCAATGGATGCAGAGTTACCCATATCAGAGAAGTTGCTTTGTGCTCCTCAAGCATAGCTCTGCTTGAGAAACACTCAGGAGTAGAGTAGCTCAGATCAGCTGTAAGTAACGTTATTATTGTAATTTTAAAAATAATACCACTACAAGATGTAACAGGCATAAGAGATCTCTGTCTGCCACTAAGTAGAGATTACTGAGCTATGAGATCAGGTTACTTTTCATTGCATTCAAGCTTACAATTTCATCCTAAATGATGAAGGAAATCAGCTTTCTAGACCAAGGATGTTGGCAATTGTGCCAGTTTTCATCCTCTTTTCTCCAGCCCTCTCCTATTTAAAAGAGCTCATAAAATGTTTTGGAAAAAGCAAAAATCTCTCTAGAACATAGCAATATCTTTCTTAATATTCAAGACCGTTATGGAGAACAAGTCCATTTCAGACATTCACAGGTCTTAGACTGCTTCCCTGAACAAAAGGAGAACAAATTATTCATTTCTTCACAGGCCTTTGCTGCATCTAATTCTTAAACTGAAGAGTTAGATATCCTCTTCAGAATCAGAAAAAAATTGGTTATGGATGAGGAATACTTAAAAAGATAAAAGAAACAGACCAAAACAGGGGAAAAAAAAAAAAAAAAAAAAAAAAAAAAAAAAAAAAACCAATAGCAACAAGGAAAAGAATAAATCTCTTCACCAGTTCTGGAGCATAAAGGGTGTATTTCCATGGGGGTCTCCATGCTGCTTTTGAGCAGTCAGCCAAATTCCTCAGTGGCATCTACTGTGCAGGACAGTCCCGCTTACTAGTTCATAGTGAGGAGAAAAATGATTTCTTCACATTCCCAACAGTCACAGTGTTTTGCTTTGCAATATTTGTTGGCAGGGACATCTGACTTTGTACACTGGGAATGCAGTTTTCCTTTTACCTCCTTATTTTCCTGATTGGGTGGATGGGGGGATTTGGTACTAAGTTAATGACTTTATGATACTCAACACTAATCATGATTTTACTAATTCATAAATGTAGCCACTTAAGAATATATAGAAAATATCGATCTGAAGAGAAAAAAAATCCTTCTGCTGTCTGTGTGCAGTCACACAGAGCTCCTAATTTGACACCTCTGCTCTCTGCAAAATCTGCAATATCATCCATGAAAACAAACTTTATCTGTGCTTCAGAGAAACCTAGAGTTTACTATTGGTTTTGGCTTTCAGTGCTGCGGTTTTAAATGTTCCTTTGGCAACAGAGAGTTGAATTTTGAGTGCACTGAAATTTCAAGCCACTACAGGAATACTGTTCTGTGTTTATTTTTTAAGAAAGATGTTGAAGCCCTCAAGAGCTGTTGTGCAAGAACTGCAGGAAAGGTGAAGGCTTGGCAGCCATCCTGTGAAGGTTGGTGTAGGTGTCGTGTCTATTCTAGCTTACCAAAGAGACTGGTGAAGTAATGTAAGTTAAAGCACTCACAGAGCAAACATAATCTTGGGCATAAAAGGCCCTTCTGTTCAGCTGGCAAAGTTTAATGAGGTCCAATAGTTAGATAAAACCTAGCTTGAAGTCTGTCCTGACTCCTAACCAGTGAGAATAAAAAGTCCCTTCTACCACAACTTGGTGACAAAAAACTCTAAAAAAATTTAATGGACTACTTGAACAAAACTGTTCACATTTAACCATAGAAGGTGTCCCTCAGTTGAGAATTAATTCTGGGGATCCTCATGGCTCATAAAATATTAGAGATGACAGTGTTTGTTCAGAATAAGCCGTTTTAACCTTAAAACCTGAACATTTAAATTTGCTACATGGCAGACTTCAGGTACCAGAATAACCTCTGTCATCAACCCATGTCAATTATCCTCACCCTTGGGCCGCTTTACTTTCAGATAATCATGAAAGAACCCAATGAATCAGTATCAAAAAGCTGTGTTTGCACCACTTGTAGCTAGAAAGCCCTTCAATGCTATAGTGCCAGCTACCAAGTAAGTGGCTTGCCTAGAAGACTTGCTGAATTTGGGGTGAAGGCAGTTGAGAGGGTAGTGGTGAGACCTAGCAACAGTACAGGCTCTTCTTTGTCATGTTACGTAGCCCTGCAACCCACACTATTAATGGCAGTGCTGTCTCTCCCAGGGTTCTTGAAGAATCTGAACCCAGCTGCATATGACACTCTATGTCTCTATTTCTAGCACCACCCAACTAGCAGTTTACAGACATTCTAAGGCAGCAATGCTACCAAAAGGCCAAATTTCCACCCTTCTCCCCAGCACATTTTCCCCTGTGCTTAGCAGCATGAGAATAACCCAGGCTGTTCTTAGGTGTTCTTTTGGTCACTGTTGCTCCTCCCTTTTGCACTGACTTTACAGAAAATGGGGGCTGCTAAGGACATCTTCAGACTAGGTTCCCAAGGGCACCTTGTAACAGCTGGGAAAGGAGCTGAAAAATCAGGAGACTGAGGAAATATGCGTGTAACTCTCTTGCTTTTTTTTCCTGTTCTCTTGCTCTCTCTCTCCACCATCAGGCTATGCCTAGTACAGAATCAGGCCAGAAGCTGCTCCTAACAGACTCACTTTGCATTTTTCGCTATTGTGACTGTACCAGCCAATCATGTAAAAAATGATATATTGACTTGGCAGGTGCTTCTGTTTTGAACATGATTAAATAACTTTTTATTGTCATCTTCAAAGCATTTTTATGGTCATTTACTGAGTGAAAGGGGCTCTGATTTTGTGAGCATCTGCCAGAATATGTTTGAAACTGTCATCATTTCTTCAGAAAATCACGCGCCTGTAGCTAGAGTGCAAGATACGGTAAGTGCATGAATTGTCCATTGAACTCTGCTCTTACAACACTGCCTTCATTGTCAATGATAACAACAGCAGGGGAGAGATCTTGGGAGTTAGGCTACCTGCTGTTTTCTCCTTGATGTTCGAACTCTTGGATGCTGCATGAATCTCAGAGATGCAATGAGTCACTTCTTTGTTGATGCCCCATTTTATTGGTTGTTTAAACATGGTATGCTGTTTGTAATTAGAGCTGACTAGAAAGGAGGATTTCCATTTCACAGGAGATGTTGGGTGTTTTGCTGTGTATCAGCATAGTAGAATTAGAGCACTGATGGAGACCTGGGCCATGCTTTGCTGCTGCTCATGGAGCTGCTCTGCAGACCTTCATTGGACACACAATTTTAAGTTTCCCTCATGCCCCCACATATTGAACAGAATTCATATATACCTCTCAAATGTCCTGATTCCACTGAATCAGCACTTTCCTGCAGAAAACCAGTTAGAGTATTCTCTGTCAGCATTATCTATCTATGCAACAGCCTTCATTGACCTTCATCTGGGTTTGCAGTTCCTGTGCACATCAAAATAGAAGTACTTCTTGCTAGCTGAGTTAGGCTAGTAATATTGTGTGCATGAAGCAAAGAGAGTTACAAGTAGCACATCTTTGTTTAAATTTAGCAGTAACCAGCTGGCCACATTCTGTAGGAAGCAGGAAGGGAGGAATCACAGGGAGGGAGGGATCTGATGGAAAATCAAGCAGAGGCTATAAAAACATTTTTCTAAAATGGCAGCATAATGAGAAAGGGATGCCAAAGAGCTTACTGATCATCTGTGTATCACACTTGTAACATACTTCAGCTTGCTCAGCCTCAGTTTAGGGGGGGCATGCAGGTGTTGGGAAGGATAACTTCCCACACATGGTATTTTCTGCAGCATTCTTATTCACAGACAAAACTTATTTGTACTGCATTACCACTCTCTGAGATTGGCTGTTAAAATGCAAGGTGAAAAAGGCAGAAAGTTGAAGAATATGAGAATGTCAGCATTCCTGCGAACAATCAAAAATGAGACTGAAAGCAGAGGTTTGATTCTCTGGTAAAACCTGTGGACTAAATGCTTGCATCTTCCCCTCATTTTCCTACCCCTGTGTCCCCCCAGGATGGCTGTTCCTTAACCATTGCACTGCCATCTATGTTTCTCTCAATGCTGGCTGTGCCACAATCACCCTTTGACAGCCATTACTTTTCCTCTCACAAAATTATTAAATAGAAAAATGAAGCTTATATAACATCAGATCTCATGGAACAATTTGAAAGACAAAAGAGGCAGTTGATAATGATGACCTTTGATATTGCAACAAAACAGCTCCTCACATCATGAAGGCAAAATCATTTGCTTTCAGGATTTCTTTCATTTGGTTGTGAATGCCAAAGGAAGGAGACTGTAGGAGATATCTCACACTCACATAAATTTCTCTGACTGTATTACTGTGTTTATGCTTATGAGCCTATGCTACTTGTTCAAGATCATGCTAAGTGAGTACTAAAAATCAGTGAGTCAGACCTCAAAAATCATGAGGCCAGTGTGAAGAATCATGAGATTTAAAGAGAAAAGGACAATCTTTTTGTCTCCCAGTTTCTCTTTGAAGAACAATTTTGTTATATTTTAAATGTTGTTTGGTCTATTTTGACTTTTCAGAAGAGATTTTAAAGCTCAGTCAGGACTAAAATGGCACATGTTTGCACATGTTCTCATTTCATTGTTTGACCTCAAGGACTGGGCTACTGAAACAATTACAGCGGCAGATCTGTGCAAATGAGGATTGCTGAAGTCCGCATTTTCAAAGACCTGCTGTAAAGTAATTTGTCCCTCATGTGGTTAGCTGTGGTGGAAATGTCTCTTCAGCTTTAGCACTATCTTTAAAAGCATCATGAGCCAGCTCTTCAGATGGTGCTCATCACCATAGCTCTAGGAAAACCTATATCATCCAGCTGAGGGTTTGACCTGATTAATTTAATCACTTGGCATTGATATATACATATCATATATTCTCTCACACTTACACAGATCCAGTTCATAGTCTTTGACTAATGTGCTGTCTTTATTTCTCATAACAAGCCCCTTGACAATGTATGAATTCCAAATTAGAAACAGAGCTTTTGAAACAATGATTCCCCATCCACATATTTCCCTTCAAAACTCAGTTTAAAGGTGTTTACCCTCTGGGCCAATTGGAACAGCCTCCATGAAGTTGCAGGCAACCACACCAGAAATGTGGGAAGATTCAAAGGACTTCCAGTGTTTAAGGCCAAATTTCACAGGCCAAAGCCACATGGCGTTTCTCAGACCCTGTAACACCTAGTTCCCTAGGACATTGTACATCGTTACAAATGTTAGACTTCTTACATTAACAGTTAATGATCTACTGTAAAAAAATAAGGAAATCAAGGCAAGATAAAAAGCAAATGAAAGAGAGAAAGAAGAGAACGTGCACACAGAAAGAGAGAAAGAAAGAGTGCATTGTCATGGAGTATCCATTTACAACCCTTGGGAGATCTGGAGTCTCAGATGTGACCACTGCAAGGACAGATGATGTGCAGGTGAAATGGCTGAAGTAGTACAAGAAATGCAGTCACTGGCTGTGATTTTTGTGTGCTCTGTGAGACAGTGTCACGGTATTAGCATTCTTCAAACACATCCCCTTGACCTGCTCCTCTGCTGCATTGCTAAGAAGGAGAGTGTGGACAGCACATCCACAGCTGACTCACCAGGGTTGGTTGGGAAGCCAGTCTTCACCTCATGAAAGGTGAAGGTTGATGGAGAGATTCACCCTGGTCTCCCAGCATATGGTGCCTCCTATGCTTGCTAGTTCACAGAACTATTCAAAACAGGTTTCTTCTTACTTTTCTGGTCACCCTTCTGGTTGCCTTTACTATTTGAACTGACTTTGTGAAGCCAGAGTTCAGGTCATGTGAAGGAAGAGTCTGACATTGTATTTGCTGGAACTTCTTTCTTAACTGCTAAATATTGTACAAGATAAAAGCGTTAGGTTTTTTCCACCTTGCTAATCAAGAAGGAGGTAGATCTTAGCAAAGAGACAATTATGAAAATCAGGAAGCAATTTAATTGTCTGAAAACAGCTTAATTAGGAAGAATATAATTTTCTTAAATGATAGTAATAATTTTCCTGGGGATTAAAGAATAGCAGATCTTAACTTCAAAAAAAAAAAAAATAACCTAACCCTTTTGCTATCAGAAACAAAAGTAATTGAAAGAATCATGAAAATAAATAAGTCCACCTTACCTCAGATTCTATTAAGCCTTACTCATATTGGAATAATTTCCTTTTTTTTGTTTGTTTACTATGTAAATATGGAACTAGTATTTATCTATAGCATAAGAGCTTCTAAGCCTGTCAGCAGGAGACGGGCACCACATTGCGGTAGGAGCTGTCTAAATATACTGAATATACTGTCAGAATCTCCCTCACAGGCCAAAAAAGAGGAAAAAAATCCTGCTGTAAGCAAGTAAATGCACTGAGGATGAAGTGTTGCTGGACACTTCATATTCCAGAAAACTAGCACTTGACACAATTAGGGGTGTACTTGGAAGCCTAAGTATACAGTCTAAAAGCTTCTGCATTGACCCGTCATTTTAGGGTGATAGTTAAGGCCTGTCATTCAAGGAAACAATCACCTGCTTAACTTCAATTTAAAGCTCGTGGTCTGCCTCATGCTTATCCAGATGCTGTTTCCTAGGGGAAATAAATAATAAGTGTTACGTATGCAAATATATTTAAATGTCTTTTTATTTGCAAAGTCCGCCCTTCAAAAGCCAGGACATTCCACAGTTTAGGTAGCCCCTTGGGCTTATTTATTTTGACATAGTCTTCAATCAGTTGATCATGCTGAATTTCTCCTATGAGATCTCTGCTTCTTTTAGTGCACAGCATGGCAGGAATTCCTTAAGAAAGCAATTGTGCAATGTTTTGTATTTTTCCTGCTCTTCACTTTATTTTTCCTAAGTTAAAACATACACACGAAAGAGGATCTTTTCTATGTCCTGTCAATCGCATGGTGAGACACTGGAACAAGTTGCCCAGAGAAACTGTGGATGCCCCAGCTCTGAAAGTGTTCAAGACCTGGTTGGATAGGGCCCTGAGCAACCTGGTCTATTGGGAGATGTCCCTACCCATGGCGAGGTGATTGGAAGCAGATGATCTCTAAGGTCCTTTCCAGTCAAAACCATTCTATTGTTCAGCGTTCCTATGGCAAGATGGCTGGGCTAATCTATCAGTTGGTTACTGCTAGAAGGGCCATCCTATTCCCTTCCCATCCCTGGCACCCAAGGTATAGGGGAGAATGTGAGTGGAAAAAGCAACAATAAAATGCAGCCCATGTTCCTTTTTGAAAGACGGGCCTTTAAAAAATGCATTTCAATACTGCCATAGGCAAGTATAGAAAAAATGCGTTGCAGTACTACCACATCAAGGACTTAAAAATACTGATCCTATATAAGGGAATAAATAGCTGGGATGCTGAGTCTAAAGGAGATTTAGTAAATGAGTTCAATCAAAACTGCTATACAAATATGGGATAAAAAAGGCTAGTGTAATCCTTGGATTTTTAAGAATGAGTTGGAGACCCAGAGGAAGGAAGTGATCAGTGTTAGATTATGCCCACTGACTGTATGTCACTATTTCGTCCACAGTGTATGTCCACTGACTGTATCCATATTTTCAAAACACATTTCAGGAGAACATGCAAACAAGAGCCACAAACTAATCCAAGAAAGATCAAAATAAAAGGATAAAAGACTTTTCAAATTATTTCTACTGGGCTTAACAGAAACAAGACTGAAATAGCATTTCGTTATAGCACAAACATTTCTTTCCAGAGACACATAGGATTATTATGCTGATTATTATGTGAAGAGATGTATGGGGTTTTATTCCTCTGCAGTAACAAGGCTGATCTGTAGGATCAGCTGTGCTCTAGTGTTCCTAGAGGCAAACTCCTCTTCAGTATAGGAAGAAAGGCATAAGAAAAATGGAGGATGAAAGCCAGACAAACCCAATCTTGGAGCAGGACATGCTATTTGAAAGTGCTTTTAAGTGAGTAATGAGTGATGGTAAGGACTCTTCTAATGAAGACTGGAGACCACTCAAGACTCAAGACAGAGTGACATGAAATAACTGGTGGTATATAGGAGGCTGGGCAAGATGATTAATTGCTTTCTGATTTCATTCTTATCAGTGTAAATCAGTGCACAAGCAATACTAGTGGTAGTTCTTGGGGGGCAAACAATGGCTTTGAGTCCAGTTTTGCAGACTGGATCCCCAGAGCAGGCAAGCAGGAGGTTTAAGGAGAACTGCAGAAAAGAGGATCTAACACTGCTTTCCAAGGCAAATTCTAACTCAAGGGTTACATCTTAAATCTTAACCTTCCCACTCAACCATTGTGATTGGAGAAGCTGTTGTTTTGGCTTGTATTTCTTGTTGTAAGTCAGGTTCTTTTTCAGGCTGAGTAGCACCTTTCACCAGCACTGCTCAGGTTGAGACTACAAATCCTACTTGTAGACTAAGTCACTACTTAATGCAAGAATGGCTGTGGCAGAATCTGGCTGCAGTGCTGCTCTTGTGTTGAGGAGCACTTTAGTCACCATCAGCCCTTGTTTGTTTTCATCAGAGAATCACTTACAGAGTCAAGAAGTTCTTCACGCAGGCATGCAAGATCTAAGAAAATATATTATGTAAAAAGTGCCTTAAATTACGTTTAAAGGAGTCTTTTTAAGCCACACAGGTTCTTAACTGGCTATGTGAATGGTGAAGCCTAGCTTTTATCCTCCATGCCTTCTACCTGCCTGGGGGCAGCACACTGTGCTCAGCAGCACAGAGTGTGGAAAGCTCTTCTGACATCCTCTTGGCCTCACTGAATTCTTTTTAAGACTGCAGTGTGAAAGCATTGCTTTGTTTTTCCAAAATGCAGTTGTGGGGTTCCCATCTTTCCCAACTATTTTTTACACTTTTTTTTTTCCTCCCCAGGGCACTTCTACTTGTTTAACTCCCTTTCTGAAGCAGAGGACAGTTTTTGTTGTTACAGAATATGGATCCCCAAGTGCAACCACTCCCAGCAAAGAGGATGCCTACTGGGAAACAGAGAGACAAGCACAATTGTAGGAGGGAAGTGCAGTTCAACTCTGGTTGCCCATGTCTCTAACACTAGCTGAGAATGTGTCATCTCAAAAAGCAAGCATCTCCCTAGGTAGCCAGTGCAGCTGCATTCTTGCCTCACACAGGTTGAAAACCATTGTGAGAACAGATCTGCCAGTGGGACCCATAGGGATGACAAGGCATGATTAATTGACAGACAAGACAACCTGAGGGCATCTCTAAGGATAATAAGCTTCCACAAATAACTTTAACCCAGCCAAGAATGGAGGACACACATATTTCCTGTGAGAGCATTTGTGTCAGCACCTCCAGATATGCAAGATCCCAGTTCCTGACCTGGAGAAAAGACAGCCATTTTAGCAGGGGTTGAACTGTGCAGTTAGACGATGGAATCCCCACCAAATCATGGAGCTTGCCAGTCCATAATCCCAGCAAGAAAAGCAAACTGCTGTTAATCCGCAGAGAGCTGAGTAGGAATAGTTCATATTATATGACTATGAAAACTGTACACTGACGTAAGCATGGGGTTGAAAGCAATAACTATAGCTACAGAGCAGCAATAGAATTTAATAATAGAAAGAGAAATTTGGTGGGTGACAAGTTGACTATGAGCTGGCAGTGGCCAGAAGGGCCAGCGGTATCCTGAGGTGCATCAGGAAGAGCGTGACCAGCAGGTTGAGGGAGATGATCCTCCCTCTCTACTTGGCTCTAGTTAGGCCACATCTGGAGTATTGCATTCAGTTCTAGTCTCCACAGTACAAGAGAGACAAGGAGCTCCTGGAAAGGGTCCAGCAGAGGTCCACAAAGATGATTAGGGATCTGGAGCATCTCTTTTAGGAGAAGAGACTGCAGGAGTTGGGCTTAGTCAAGAGAAAAGAAGACTGAGAGGGGATCTCACCAACACATATAGATATCTCAAAGTCAGGTGCCAAGAGGATGGTGCCAGACTCTTTTTACTGGTACCCAGTGACAGGGCAAGGAGTAGTGGTCATAAAACAAAACACAAGAAGTTCCATCTTAACATGAGGAAGAACTTCTTTACATTGAGGGTGGTGGAGCATGGGAAGGTGTTTCCCCTCTCTGGAGACATTTAAAACCACTTGGACACATTCCTGTGTCACCTCATACAGGTGATCCTGCTTTGGCAGAGGGGCTGGACTAGACGATCTCCAGAGTTCTCTTCTAACCCTAACAATTCTGTGATTCTGTGAAATCTCTTCCCATGGGCATGAGTAAACTGCGAAGACTCTTTTGTTTGCCTTGATAGAACCAGATTAGCACTGAAAGAGCTTGTCCTACTCCTGCTGGAACAGGTAAATGAGGCATCTACACAAGCATAGAACATACCAGAGACTTAGGAGAGCATTGAAATGCATTTCCTACATCCTAGCACAGGAGGTATTGATCAAACCACCAAGACCAAACATTTCTCCAGTTTGTGACCCTAAACCAAGATTCTGGCACATCAGCAGGTAGACAATCCATCAAGCCACTGTACTACCTCAGTACAAGTGCCATTGAATGTTAGTATCAGTAGTTACTAGCATTTGTAAGAGAAGGACCTATCAAGGAAGTGTGAGCTAACAAAGATATCCCTACTCCTAAACAGAAAATTGAATGTGATGCTATACACAGCTCTGAAATTTTGATATGGTGAGGTGAGAATCAGCAGAGACTCAGAAAAGCCAGTTATTGTGGAGCCACTGAGCATAACACAACTCAGATGGGACATTAGAAGTCAAAGCAGAAACCATCAGCATGTCACAGGCTACAGTACAGGTTGTACAAGCCTTAATAAAGCAAATAATATGATAGGGCTGTTCTGATCAAATAAAAAAATGCTTCTGAGAGGAATCCCTACTGCTATGGCCATACAAGGAAGCATGTAAGAAAGATTTTGCCTAAAAAGTCTCTGCAGTTTATCCTTCCATGTGTAAGAACAAATTTGTTAAGTGGATAAAGAATTGTTAAAAGTCTGTGGAGACAGAAACATGACTGAGTCAAGCCAGAGTATGGGTAGGTGAATATCTCTTGAACCATTAGCATGGAACAGTATTAAATATGCTAAGATTGACATGAGAAGCCTGATCACGTGGAGCTTACAGCTTTAAAATCTCATTAGAACTTAGTGTGATGCTGAAAAGAAATCAAAACAGACTGACATTTTTGTAATTGTCAGTGGTCATAGCAGATGATTGCTCTACTGTACGGAGGACAACAAAGAAACTGGAGGATTGTTGCAGTACTAAGACCACTCACTTCACAGTAAGATTAAATTTAACCAGGACCAAATGAGAACTTCCCACAGCATCTGACTTGAAATAGTGGCAAGCAGGATGAGAACAGCATCAACTAAGTCTCTTGCAGCCAAGTGAAAACCTAGATGAAGGACTTGTCCGCAGTGCATCACAAATCAGTGATTTGTGAGCTCCCAGACTAAGATGCTTTTTCCCAAAAAAGGAAACTCTGCTGTTACATGACCTGGCTGCATCAAGACAAAAATCCAAGCAGCAGAGTAGACTTGGCTCCATTTATCAAAGCACAAAATGCAATGATGACTTTGTGAGGCAGCCCCAGTTCTGAGCCTTGTTACGTAACTCAAACTGGCTAGCCAAGATTATGCTGCTATTTTAGAACTAAAATGGGATGAAGACAAGTCAGTGGCAGGAATACATTATCATTAAGGGAAAATTAAGGGGACAAGATTTCACATTAAGGAGATAATTAGCCACCTATATATCTGGCCTATTACCCTTTTGTAGAAGGCTACTTTCCTTCCTTAGCAAGTGTTGACACCACTCAAAAAGCCTGTGGGTATCTCAGCCCACGTAACAGCCAATCTTCATAATAATTTTTTTTTCTCTTTGCCAGACTTTAATTTTTCCCTTATTTTCCTTCTTTTTACTTTTATTTTCCATTGAAAAGTAGTCACAACTGTTGATATGGTGATTTTGCTGCTGTATGTTCTATTTTAGACAGGTGCAATATTTTTTTTATAAAAACAATGAATGATAGTTTATATTTGCTGTACAAATGTATATACTCTTTACAAAGGGTATTTAAGTATACAAGGTTTCTCATCATTTTCATGCAATACCACCTTTAATCAAGGGGTAAGTTCCTGAGATTTAGCTGTATCAACTGGATCCTATATAAAATTTCCAATGTAAAAAGATTAATGTCGTGTCCGTGGGAGGTCAACACCACATTCAGGAAGCAGAGATTCAGTGCTAATAATGAAAGATGCTTCACAAGAATATGAATGCACATTACAATTAAAATGCTAAATTACTAGCTCTATACATGAATTACTATATTCTCCTGTAGTACAAAAGAAAATCTGTGAATTTAAAAAATGTTCGCAAATTGTGGATTAAAAAAATTATGCAAAACTCACTCTCTATCTGCCTAATCCCCTAGAGGGCAGTATGACCTAAAAATAAATTAAGCTGAGCCAGACAATTAAGATTTTTCAAAGGCTAGTTATGTTAAATAAGATTGCATTTCCTCCTTCCTCTGGCAAATTGCCACAAAGGTGCAAGATATAAGGAGATACTTAGAGTTTTCAAATTATATGAGAAAACTAATATGATAAGATTTGCAATATAATCTTATATTAATTTTGTTAAATCACATAATACATATTTAATCCTGCAAACTGTCAAAGCCAAGTATGCTGTACTTAAGCATCCTCTCAGATGGTTTCCTAAGAGGGGTTTTAGGGCTTCAGTTTTGGATGGTCTCAGTTCCCTGTGCTAGCCTTAAGATTTTGCCTTTCTCTACCATTGATCCAGAGGAATTAATTTAAGTCAGATATCCAAGCATGAGGGAGGTAGGGATCACTGGCTTATTAATCAGGCACTGCCAGAACTTGGTGCTCTAAGGCAGCCCAAATGTTCATCAAACTACTGCAAAGGCCCAGTCTTCCAGGCACTTTCATTATCTAAATAAGGGAGGAATGTGTGTCTTCCATCTAAATGAGGAAGTCTGTGTCCTGTAAACATAGCTTTGTATTACATAGTATATGAGGATCACAACACATCTTTACTTTTGCAGACAGGCTTGGGGCCATGACCACTTCCCCGGGGAGTTTGTTCCAGTGCTCAATCACCCTTTAGGTGAAAAACCTTTTCCTGACATCTAACCCAAACCTCCCCTGACTCAAGTCCTGTTGCTGGTCACAAGAGTGAAAAGATCAGTGTCTGCTCCTCTGTTTCCCTACATGAGGAAGTTATAGACTACAATGAGGTCTCCCCTCAGTCTCCTCTTCCCCAGACTGAACACATCAAGTGACCTCATCTGCTCCTCATACGGCTTCCCCTCAAAGCCCTTCTCCATCTTTGTTGCCCTCCTTTGGATGTTCTCTAACTCTATATCCTTCTTATATTGTGGTGCCCAAAACTGCGCACAATATTCTAGATGAGGCTGCACCAGTGCAGAGCAGAGCAGACCAGGACAATCACCTTCTTTGACCTGTTGGCAATGCTGTGCTTAATGCACCCCACAACATAGTTGGTCCTCCTGGCTGCCAGGGCACCACTGACTCATATTCAACTTGTCACTGGCCAGGACCCCCAGATTCCTTTCTGCAGTGCTGCTCTTCAGCCTCTTGTTCCCCAGTCTATACACACAGCCAGGGTTGCCCCAACCCAGGAGCAGAATCTGGCACTTGCCCTTGTTAAACTTCATACGGTTGATAATTGCCCATCTCTGTAATTGCTGAGGTCTCTATGCAAGGCCTTTCTGCCCTTGAGTGGGTAGACAGCTCCTCCCAGTTTAGTGTCTTCAGCAAACTTAAATGGTATTCCTATGAGTCCTCTGTCCAAGATGTTAACCAAGATGTTGAAGAGCACAGGGCCTAAAACAGAGCTCTGCAGAACCCCACTGGTGACTGAACGCCAGCCTGATGTCACCCAATTCACTATAACTCTCTGTGCCCAACCTGTGTCACCCAATTCACTATAACTCTTCGTGCCCAACCTGTGAGCCAGTTGCTCACCCACCCACTCATGTAACAGGATTATTCATCTGTATGCTGGAGATTTTGTCCAGAAGGATGCTGTGAGAGACAGTATCCAAAGCTTTGATGAGGTCCAAAAAGATTACATCTACTAAGTTTCCTATATCAGCTAGGTGGATTACACTGTTATAGAAGGAAATCAAGTTTGATAAGCAGGACAGTGGAAGGAAAAAACCTCCAAACGGACATGAGCATGTAAGTAACCCCCAGAAAGCATCATCATCCTGTCAGAAGCTACAGCCTTTCAGTCCACACAACCACCATGATGTCTTTTTGTCAGTGTTTTGGCTGACGGTGGGTTTTCAAGTTCTGGAGGCTGTCTTCTGTAGCTGATACCTCTGTTTGACTTTTTCAAGAAACTGCAAAAAGTGAAGCCAGAGGGCTAGTGACAGTCATGAATTTATTGAGCAACAGATCCCACTCATTTAACAGGGTCCACAGAATCTTTTCCAGCTGGCTGAAGAAAAGCTGGAGAAGGAAGGATAATGGTTCAGGATGACTTGATTTGAAATTAAATTGATGGGAAAGGAAACAAAGAAGACTCCTAACATACAAATGCCATCTAGGTGTACAAATTTTTATGCTGGTGTCATTGCAGAAAGTATCTTTTATTTCTGCTAGTACCAGATATGCTTAAAGATAATTACAGAGATTCTTTGAAAGTGGAAGAACAAAATAAATATATATGTGGGCAACTGAATTAAACCCCTGAGACTGTGCTTGTAATTACTGAGGACAGGATGGATTAACTCAGTACATTCAGAACTACTTCATTCCGTCCCCTAAATCCAACAGCAAAATATGTTTTGAGACCTGTTCTACTGCATACAGAAACACTCTGATATAATAGTTATTAGGCCCTGGAATATCCTTTTCATGAGGAAAAGCATTTCTGAAGAAGTGGCTGGTAGGTACATAAAAAATTACTTACATTGCTAAGTGTGACTGTTGGATCTGATGACACGTTTTAGGTTAACTAGTTTACATTTCTTTTGAAGTGAATTTCCTAGCGACAATGTTTGCACTATTCACCTGCCTCATCAAGGCCTGTTTAGAATACAGTGCTTAATACAGTTTTTAACCCATTATAAAGCCATGCACAGATAATTTAAAATGATCATAACAACTAACAAACACGTAATCAAGGAGCTCTTAAAATGTATTAAAATTCAGGTCTCTCGCTATTAGCAAAACCGCTTCATTAACATACTAAGACAATGTTCATTTGATAATTAGCTTCTGTTTCCTCTGAGTCCTGGCAGTTTAATCCTGCTATGAAGCCAGAGGGGAAAAGTTTATGCTTCTACAAGGTGTCTTGGATGAATTCTAGGTTGCCTCCTTATAATTTTTAATCAAGTTTCATATTTTCTTCTTCTGTACTCTGTTTTTGGAAATGCTGCAAATTAAAGCCCACTTCATGGTAAATGTGGGAGTTTAGGCTCAGAACATGGAAAATGATGGGCCACTTTTCTCCCTTGTACTCATGTTACTCTGGTAACACAGGGATCAGGGGAACTTGGGAAAGGACATTCCCTGTGTATGCCTTCTGTGGCATGCTTGTGCCCCATGTAGAGCTCAGAGGCTGGTATAAAAGGAAAACTAATGGGTCAAAGTCTGCAGACTGAGAGTAGGATCAATGCTCTCCATCCTTTTCTAATCACCAGTTGCTCATTCCAAACAGTATTTTTCAAGAAAAAGAAAAAAAGACTGTTATTCGATCCCAAGAATGAGGCATTTGATTCCGGATTTTTCTGACTTCAAACGTCAGCTACTTCTGCTGAGACACCTCTGACCCACATACGCAGTGTCACACGTGTGCAATCTGTTCCCACTGTAGCATTAACCAAAGTAAGAAGCTCATTTATAGTGAAGGAAGAACACGGATTATTTAAGTGACACTGTTTCAGCTCATGCCCAGATGCATACCTCACCCGCCATCAAATCACCGGCCATTTCCAGGGAAAAGTTCTTATCCTCTTTTACGGATTTGCAATATACAGGTAGCCTGGCACTACTGAATATACAAATAAGATCAATCAGTTATAACTCTGTTATGTATTTAATTTGAATATGTTCTTAAACCTAAACATTAATTAAACACATATTCTGCTTTTTAAAATAACTGAAAGCTTCATGTACAAGCAGTAGGGTGGCAGAACTGTTAAGAAGTATCTTGCAAGGTGGAGTGGCTGGGTACTAAATAGACATGAAATTTAATGTAAGTGAACATCAAGTGATG
Organism: Pyrocephalus nanus; assembly: GCA_038380795.1. NCBI lineage: Eukaryota > Metazoa > Chordata > Aves > Passeriformes > Tyrannidae > Pyrocephalus > Pyrocephalus nanus. The sequence continues at coordinate 38,630,271 of CM076265.1, read as the reverse complement.
CACATTAAAAAAAATAATCCTATCATAACTTCACATATAGTAATATGGGTTCAGAAATGAGGACTCAGGAATGGACGTTTATAACAGATGGTCCCATGAAAATGCCATCTTAATGCTTAGTAATGGAAACAATGTTAAAAATGCGGAGGACAAAATAGAGGACAAACTGGAAAATGTAATACCATTGTATAAAATCATTAGTATCCTGAACACTGTGAACACTTCTGGTTGCCCCTCTCAAAAAGGACACAGCAGAACTGGGAAAATGCTCAGAGAAGACTGGCATCATAGGTATGATTTTTTTTCCCTACAAGGGTGGTATCTTCAGCCTGAAAAGAAATAACAGAGGTAAGATATACTGGAGGTGAATAAAGTCCTGAATGCCCAGGAGAAGATAAATAGAAAGTGATGATTGTCCCTCTCCAAGTACAAGAGCAAGGGAGCATACCATGACATTGGCAGATATCAGATTATAAACAAACAAAAAAGAGATGGTTCTGCACACAATGTTGTTAAACAGAAGAATTTTTTTATCAAAAAATACTATGGGTATTAAAACTGTGCATGAATTCAGGAAAAGACTTCAAAAGTTCAAGTAACAGAAAATTATAAAAAATTAAATATTCTATCTAGCTCAGGAGACTTCTGAGGCACAAGTTGCTGGAAATTGAAAGGTTATTTTGGAGAAGCATCAGTACATATTTTTTTCCTATCCCTTTGTTCTCCTTCTACTCTCCAATCTACTGTTGACTACTATAGGATATTGGCTAGATAGACCTTTGATCTCACTTAGCACAGGAGTTCTCACAATCTTAAATCAGATGAAATTCTGCTCTGGGAAAACCCTTGCAGTAGGAATTTTGTCAGAGATGCCCTCAGAAAATTACTGTATCTGTCCAGCTGAACAGAAATGAAGTGGAGCCACCAGAGAGAAGAAAACACACCAACCACCATTCAATGATTTTCACTTTTCTTTGTTCAGACCACTGTGTATCACTCTTTTGAATACCTGCTGTAATAATGAAGAGACAGGGTATTGTCATTGATGTCTTCTCACTATTAGTGATTTTTTTTTATTATATTTTTGATTCAATACTTTGTTGTTAAATTACATGCACTGAATTTCAGAAAAAAAACACAAAATTACTTTCACATCCACTAGGACAAACACTGACCAAAATGAAGAGGGGAAGGGGTTGTATCTTTTCACGTATATGGACACAGAAGCTAGATGTCAAGCAGAGATGTTAGATTATCAGTCTTTGTATCTTTTGTATCCTTTACCTAAGAAAGTACTTATCTCTACCTTGATATCAAGGGCAGATGGAGAAAAATATCTTTTTCACCCACCCACTTGTTTCTGAGATGTGTGGGAACTGCACTCACAGATGACAACAACCAATAAAACAGCACAAAAATAATTTTAAAAAAGGAACAAAAACTTTAGGCTTATGATGTGTTCCCTTTCTTTCTTCTGTCACATCACTAAAAGTCCTAAGAGGAGATTTTCTTCCCTCTTTCACAAGGTTTTCTCAAAGCCTTCTTCTGGAAATGCCATAATTCTTGGCGCATGGAAACAACCTTCCCTGGTCTGCTGTGCTCTCCTCTTGTAAAGCCCTGCAGGGACCAGTGTGGTCACCCACTAGGGCTCAGCCAAGGCTGTTAAAGAAGGACTTAAATCATCAGGGAAAGTCCTCTTATTAGAGTGCCCATGAGAGCCCACCCTTTTCGTTATCCACATCTTGAGCAGGTTGTTTCTGTTTTTGAATGAACATCAACCTTGGATAGGAGGAATTGAGTCAGGTGTCTCCTGGGAGGAGTGGAGGTGAATGTCTTTGGACCCACTGTTACTGCCTTTGGCAGATCAATTCAAATTCATCAGATAGCCCCCACTAGCGCTGAGGTACTCACAGTGTGTTACTGACACAGTAAGTTTCAGGTAACTTTTTGTAATTTCAGCTGGCATTCAGAATGCAGTAGGAGAATAAACACTTTCCTACATCTAAAAATGCAACATACTTGACCTTGGCACTAACAGAGCTTTGCCAGATGCTGTGATATATTTAATCTTCAGTTTCAGAGTTTCAAAAACTAAGTCTTGAGGTGTTGAAAGCCTTAGATGTTTTTTAATGGAAAGTGAGAAAAAATGGCAAATCAGCCTCAGAGAAGGCTCTGCCGAAAACTGCAGCTGCATCAGTGTGACTGGATTAAAAAAAAAAAAAAAAAAAAAAAAAAAAAAGAAGTTTTTAAAACAGAAACTGCTGATATGGATTTTGGTGAAGCCTCTGCAGCAGCTGTGATGGGCTTTTAACTTTGAGTTTTCAGTGGGGAAAACATAGTATTTCTTGCATTATCCTTATTATGAATAACACAGACGGGTTTCAAAATGTGAGACCAGGTTGTGGAGCAGATGTAAGGTTAGCCATGCCTTGGACTGGTCCAAATAGCAGGGGCTGAGCAGTTTGCTGCACTTGATAAGTACAGGAAACATAGAGGTTGTCAGTCCTTCAGCTCAGGTTAACTTCAACACAAGCTGATGTTAGTGTTGGGTGGCCACAGTGACACTCAGGATAATGTCTTTGAGTAGCTGCCTCCAAGGATGCCAAGCTACCACATGATGAGAGCAAAGCACAGAATTACAAATCAAATGCAAGAAGATGACTGGTGTCTCAGAGCATGTACATCTCTTCCTGGCTCGCAAGAAGATGTGCCAAGTCTTTCAGGTGCATTTCCCTGCATGGCAGAACTGCTCAGCCTCTTGACACTCCACATAGTAGAAGGTGACACTGGATCAGAGTATCCCACAGAATCTCTGAAAAAAGGATATATCTTCCAAACAGACTCTCTTTTGTGCAAAAAAGTGATAGTAAAGCAATTGGTTTCAAGCACCATGTCTCTGGAATAAAATCTGATCCTGGAAGAGCAGAGGGATGAGAAATGCTTCTGCCAAAAGCTGACTGAAAACAAAATGTCCTTGTAAAAAGTGCTAGGTTTGAGGAATGAGCATTTTCAAAAAGAAATAAAACATTTTTGATTTTCTGACCAGCCTTTCTTGAATTTTTCCCAAGCAGAAGGAAAGGATCCTGCAACTCCTGGGTGGTTCATATTGATCTCTCAAGAAGACCCTGAATTGTCACCCTGGGAACACAAACACTCCCAAGAGGGAACACTTCTATACTTGAATAGAATTCTCTGTCTGAGAGAGCTGGCTGTAATCTTTTCTTTCTTTGAATATGTAAGTTAACAAGAATTGCAATACGGGTATACTACTGGAAAATACAATTCAGTTTTTCAGAGATGGCAACCTTGAACCCTTTCTGATTCCCTGCTAAGATTTATTATAAGTATGATTTGGGATTTGTTCATGCATGAGAGAGGGACCATTGCCAAAGTAACATTTCCATTTTTCTCACATCCCTTTCAAATTCCCTTTCTTGTTCTCCATGGACGATTCCTATCCCTGCAGGCAGCTGGTAGGTGGAAGCAAAGGTGTGGCCATGTACACAGTGCTGCATGCTAATAGCAAAAGGGAAAGATCTGCCAGAGACTGGTAAATGCCAAGGGCACACATCACCTACTGAAGTATAGCAAAGGCAGCAAGTCTTCTTTGTCAGTTGTTGTGGGAATAGATGTTAATGCTTGTTGAAATAAGAGAATAGGTCTATTGGAGCTGGAGTTTACCTCCAATGGGAGGAAAATGAGACATGGGGACTGGCTCTCTTTCCTGTTTGGAAAACTCTAGAGGTAATTTCATACATTTGTGTACTTTTCAAGTGTTTATAGAAATGGGAAAAACAATGCACCACTGAAGATCAGTGAAGAGGATATGAGCCCACCAACTGACAAAAGCCAAGACTAGTGCTAAATCTTTGATGTCAAATTAAGCATTATGACATGTAAGATTTATTGTCTTTAATCAGTATTTTTGTTTAGACCATTTTTTCAGAGTCATTGAAGTGGCCTCATCAGTCATGGTTTAACCAAGGTAGGCAGCTAGTCACCAGCAGAGGTTGCCATATACTGCCCAGACTGTCTGGCCTAATGCTTTCCTCTGAATAAATGCATCCCTTGGAAACAGATGGAGGAAAAGGGAAAAGATCAGGAGAAAAATTGTCTCCTTTTTATCTTTCCTCCCTAAACAGAGTAGGAATTGGGCTGTAAGGTTTTGAGAGCTTTTGTTTCCAGTGCTGTATGCTACATTTTGAACACAAACTTGAATAAAATTCCACACATTTTCCCAGTACACTTTGGAACAATATGAGGCCAGTATAATGGCATCCATCATGGCTTCATGAACACTGCAGCCCCACAAACACATTGTGATTTTCCCCTAACAAAGGACTTTAGTTAAGGCATAATGCAGCCCTAGATCCTTTAAAACTCTTAATTTTATTTAATAATTTCACATCAAGCTGATGATTATGTGGTAGAACCAAAAAATTTATGCAGGACAATGTCTTTTTAGTATGGATTATCTTAGCTTGAGTATGAAATTCTAAATTTAGCAGAAGACAAAGAAATTAGAAGTGTATGTGCACACTAATGTTCTTTAGCATGCACCAGACTTAAAGTTTTACAATCCAAGCTAGAGATGACAATGCAAGCACACAGAATGACAACAAATGGCAGGCTTAATCTCCAAACAGCCATTTTATAGAAAGAGCCCTAAAGTGGCATCTAAGTGAGGTCAGGATTTGTTTATTGAAATGTAAAGCTCATATAATTAAGCACCAAAAAAAGGTGCTTCAGATTTCCTTCTGACAAGAAAGCAACGACCTCTGGATACTGATGTATATCAAGAAATAGTATTTAACACTGTAGGCACCTTAATGTGTTTTCTTTTATTGCAAACCTGTTTGAATCATTTTGTAAAGCTGATATCATGAACTAAACATACAGAGATATAAAGATTTTTTTTTTGAGGAAGATAAAATTTCTATTCCTTCATATTAATACAAAAGATTTGAAAAACAACATGTTCTAGCCATAAGTATCAGACTTACATTTTGTCTTTTGTTATCACTCACAATAGCACTGCTGCTTGAATACTCAGCCATATCAAATGTAAGTTATTTGTATATATCTATCCTCTCAGGAAATCTTGACCTTGAAATAGAATAAATATGTAACATGCGTATTGGGTTTTCATGTTCATAGCTAACACCAGGGCTAAAAACCATAGACATTGAACAAAAATGTGTAGAAGATGAGCTTGTGCAATGCTATTTGACTCATTGTTGCAAAATGAGAAATTACAGTTTAAATGTTTTGCTGTCTTTGAATGACCCTCCATTTGTAATTGATTCAGCTCAACAGACTATAATTCTCAAACCATTGTGATATGGAACTTATTTGTCCCATGTTTAAAGTATGCTTCAGTCACTCTACCAAAGTCAAACTGCATAGGATGGGACTTTCTCTATTTGAGTGCTTTGATAATGTGCCATCTGAGATGACTTGTTGTTCTGGCTGAAACTTTTAGAAGTCCATAGGGAATAAGCAAATCATATTTAGAATTCGTTGACCAGCTGCATTAAAGGAAGTGGACTACACATAAACCAAAACCAATAAAGAAGTCTATAATGTATACAATAAATAGAAATCCTTTGAATGACTGCTTGAGGCAACTTCGAAAATTCCTTGTGAGTAGCCATATTTATAGACCAATAAGAAAGCAATCTTTGAGGTACATGCATTGATGACCAAGGACATGATCAAACTGACAAACCTTGAGGAATGTGATTTTTGCATGAAGACTTCAATGCCTGTGCTCCAGTAAGGCCACAGCACAGACATCTGATGGCAGGACAGTAAACTAAAATTACTATGGTACATAACATGGGTCCTCCGTTTTGCCACTAGCTCAGTGTGAAGCTGGGCTGGAGCCTTAAAGATACCCCAAGACAACAGATATCAACTTCAGATTCATGAAAGATGAAAGAAGCAAGATTTGGAGTCAAGAGGTCATATAACAATCATTTTGACTCCTAAAAGTTATTAGAAGTCTATAAAAATTCTTCCTGTTGTCACCAACAAAAAGGAACTCAAGAGATTTTTGGGAGGACTCAATAGCTAGCATTTTTCTCTTCCCAGTCACACATAATTGATCCTGGGGATGCATGCACTATTGCTCTTGTGAGTATGTGAATGTGAGAGCATGAGCAAGAGAAATCTGTGGGAGAAGGAGTATGAAGGACTGCAGTCAGTTTTCTTTAAAGCAAATAATCACCTTTGTTTTCAAAAGGTCTAGAACTGTGCTTTGTTACACTAATTTTCTTCAAGAGCACTAACACATGAGTTATAAATTAACTGTTGACTGAAATGATAAGCACTAATATGACAAAGTGGAAAGGTGTCTAGAGACTGAGGATATCTCTGATTTTATTTGATATCTGTAGTGTTATTAGGAAAAAAAGTATTAGAAACACACTGATGGCATTTGCAGAGGATTCTTCCCTGGGAAATGCTCCCATCTTTTGCTGGCACATTATGTTATAACAGATATATAATATGAAGGGATTAAAAGAGTCGGAGGAGATAGAAATAGAATTACAAGACTGATCTAGGAAAAACGGAGGGTTCAGAATCTGGAGAAGGGGAGGAAAGTCCCCAACAAGGTTACTCAAGGCTATTCAATTGTCCTCTATTGATGAAGCATTCATTAACAGTACTCAGTGAAACTTGCTGTCCAACAAATACTTTTTACGCTAAGACTAATGAAATACCGTAACTGCTTTACTGATGTTATGAACAGCAGGAAAGCCATCTAATCTAGAAAAAATATACTAATTAAGAAGTACTAACTCAGGGAAGGAATCTTACTTGTTCATTTTATGGTCGTATTTCAAAGAACGGACAAGACAAGGGCAGGGAGGATGGATGTGAATTTTCACAGCAGTGTATCATGCCCATGAATATAATTTCAAGGCTATATTTCTGCTAGATGGAGAGAAAAGGGAAAAAAAAAAAAAAAAAAGGGAAAAAAAGCTTTTAATAAAGGCATATGAAAAAGGGGACAAGATTCAATCCCAGGCAAAGAGGCAGAGATAATCAAGGAGAAAGGACCAAGGGGCTAGCACTTAACTTCCTGGGCAGTTCTACTATGAGAGTGTCAAAACACTGCTGTTCACTCCAGCAATCATTGTGCAAGAATGCTCATGTTGATCAAAAGAACTAGATTCAATGCACATAATTGGGAATATCAATGTGCAGATTTTTACTCAGAGACAACCATATAAACTGCATTTCATAGGCAATACAGGGAAGCAAGTATTTCTATGGTGAGTCAACTCCTCACAGTGTAAATGTTACATAAGGGCAAACTAGGAGACATGTAGTACAAAAATGTGGCTAAAGTGATGGAATAATAAATATGTGAATTAAAATAGGATCTTGCAATAGAATTTAAAAACATAGGTTTAATGTTGGAAAAATTAGAAGAGGGATAAGAACTCTCAGGGAAAGCAATGAAAAACACATCTAAGACAAGATAGAGCATTAGAAAAGGAATAATCAATCCTCTGCTTTTGAAACTATGCTACTGTGTGTAAACCATGCAACTAAACCAGACATTTTGGGTGACCATGACTGTGTGTCCAAAGGAGGGTCTGTTTGCTGGGCTCTAATTGCCACTGCTCCGGCCAGCATATCATCTTCAGCAGAGCAACAGTCTCAAAAGTGGCCAAGGAAGAAAAGAATTTTCTAACAGGCAAAAGAGGGTAAAGGAACTAACTTTTGGGGCTAATAATCTCATTCAGGTTTCCTCAGGAATCTTGGTCCTCTACTCTAAAAAGAAGACAACTCAATCATGTTGTCCACCTAGTTCTACTATTTTGTACAATTCAACATGGATAATATAATGAAATCTGGCACTACATTTTCCAGCAAGTTTACCGCTCATTAAAATTACATATTTGAGCCAGCGGAAATGGCAGAGATCAGGTTTGTTTTCTCTTACTCTTGATTCATTTACAAGTACACAAATACATGAAAATACACAAAAAAATTAGGAAGTCACAGGAGACCATCAGAAGCAGTGACTCAGGAGAGTTTCTCAGTCTGGACTGCTGGAGAAAAGAATTGCAAACCAGGGTGATAAGCAGGAGAAATCCCAAAAAATAGCAAACTTCTCAGTTAGCAGGAGGTTGCAAACAATAAAAGCGCTCTCTAAAAATTAATGCCTGACAGATCCTATATTTTATCCCTAAGCCTTAACAATTGTGACAACAGGCTTTGCTTTGTTAAGAATAACTCACCCCTTAAATTTTTCTCAAGCATTCCTGGAGTAACTACTGAAGTCAATATAGTTATATCCCAGGCCTCTGTTCTTCAGACTCCAGCCTTTTGACTCTGCTAAGCACATGGATGGAAAATAAGGATGTTTTCTGAAGAGAAAAATGAAGAATGTGTTGTGGCAAATAAATGAGATGTGGCAAGAAGGAATTTTAAAGAAATGATTGCTAGAAAGAAACTAACCTTGAAAGAAACATGTGAATATAGATTATATAAAAGTATGAATCTTCCATCTTTCTCTCTCAGATAATCACTTTGAGAGGGATTTTATCATGTAGGTGGATATTGTAGGTGATTTTTTTTCTGATGTTGGATTCAAACACTTGGGGAAAGCTTCAGTCACACTGAGTCAAGTCCCAGACATTGGAAAAGGCACATTTTCTCCCAGTGCCCAAAAACCAAAGGGAGCATACTCCCCTATGTCTCCATGAAAGCCTCTTCGCTACAAGTTGTACTTGATCAGGTTGCTGGCTAAGAGTCAGCCATACCATCTCTTCACCAGGTCCCATGCCTCCTTGGCAATGCAAGAGGGAGAATGAGCTGTTTATGACCAGTTTTCCAGGCTGACTGAAGACAGCTTCATTGGAGTAAAGGTGAATGGACATAAGTACAGCTAGCTACCTGACCTGGAGTCAATCCAAAAGCTATGCATTAGATGTATGCATTGGAGATATATGAGGCATGCACTGAGGAAGAGTGGATGCCAGAGAAACACATATTGCAATGCTCCCTCCCCTCTCCAGTATGTCTCAGCACACGGAGCCCTCCTAGCATGCCCCTTGCCCAGCACAAACAGTTGGAGAGAAATGTCCATACTTTCTACTTTCAAGACCATTTAGAGGCCCTTTGAGCAACTCATGCATCCACTGAGCAGACAAAACAAATCCAGCCCTCTAAAAAGGATTTTACTCATATATGCCATTTGCTCTTTCACTCCATTTCTGCCTGGTTCATCAGTTCTGTGTCTATCTTACAAGTGGACATGGAGCTGGATTTGGAATAGAAATATTCTTTGCAAACTATACGTCCTTCCTGATCACAAGACCATTTTTTCCTGGACAATCACTTGGTCTCCTCAGCTCTCTGGAAAGAGAAACAAAAAACAAACCCAAGAGAGAGAACACTTTTGCATGTAAAAGATAAAGGAAGGAAGCTTAGGAACAGAAAGTAAGAGATAAAGAAGAGGAAATCAGAGAGAAAAGAAATTTAAAATTGATTCATTGAGTTGCATTTAAAGAAAGAAGCAAAAAGAACAATCATGTTCTCAGTTGCAATTCTGGCCACTGTCAGGTCACTACTCTGTCACTGTGTATACAAACCTGTGAGATAAGTAGAAATTATGGATGCATATAAAGACAGGAAGGTTTAAAAGTGAGGAGGTTTACAACATTCATTTAGATAAATAATCCAAAGAGAGACAGTACAGTATACAAAGAATAATGCTCATTGTAAAAGTTGGGGGAAAACATTTCCTGTGGAATAAAAAGAGAGAAGATGTTTATTTGTGCATCTCTGGAGCTGTTGAAACAAAGGAACTTTATACTGCAGTAGTAAGTTGAAACTGGCAGACATTTTATGACAGTTTATATTGTGTCTATGGGTTGTCTTATGCAAAGTATTTCACAATGCTCTGTTTAAAAGTGATGATACAGAATTATCTAGTTCACCAAATAAAAGGTTAATATGTGCATGTCATATGGGGACACTGGATTTTCGTTTTTCAATGAAAGACCAAAATGCTAGAGGAATTCTGATTCCCTTTTGAAGATGAAACATTTTGGAAGAGCATCTTTTAATGTCAAATTCCAGGATACTATCAAAAAAACTGAAGGAAACACATATACTCGGAGGGAGCAATGGCTAAAAAGAAAATGCTACCGCTTTCTTGTTCAATTATTTTTTAAACAAGTAGAAATAGAATTATACATTTAAAAAGTCGCAAGATCCACATTCTTGGGTCTGCTCGATTTTCTATACTGAGCCCTGGAATGCTACAACAGTCTCTGGTGTTGTATCACAGTTGGTTTCACAAGTTTCAGGAACATCCCTCTGGGAAACAAGGGCTGTTGCCCAGATAGGAGAAGCAGGATTCTTGCCTTTGGCAATGCCTCAGTTCTCGCCACAGCAGTGATGAATAATGTAGTCGGCTCAGCGTAATGATTATCTGAAGACTTTCTAATGCAATGAAACAATACAGCTTGATCAGACTCTGTACTGCTCAAAAGAGTTCTGCAGTCTATATCATAAGGGTGTCTATAAACACAGATGGGTAGTATGTAGAATCTATAGCTGTTGCCTAAAATTTTATTCTAGCTGTTTCCCAGCTACATTCATTTCCAACTTTATGTCTTCTAGTATAAAAATCTAAGCCATGTTGGGGTTTGGATACAAAACCCCCTAATAGCTAAGAATGAAACCCTTCTCTGACAGGTAACAAATGCAGACATTGATTGACAAAGGCAGATGAGACATCTTTCAGTGCCTGGAAAGCAGTCTAACATTCCTGATGTTAAATAAGACTCAGTAAGTCCTACTATAGTGACAACTGATTTCCCATTCTCACCCTAATAAACTACTTAAATGAGCATCAGTTACTCATACAACAGGAAAATATTTGTGTCAACTACTTAGCTTGTGTGATGGAGCAGACTTCTGTCAAATACTTGATGTTTAGATATACAGTTTGAGGGGATTTTTCCACAGCTTTCTGCTTCTCAGAAGGAAGTACACTATAAGATTGCATAGGTTTTTAGTTACTCAAAACAATTTTATTAATTCAGATAAATTGAGTTTTTTAATTAAATTCTAGATGATTGCAAACTGAAATTTCTCACAGAAGAATTTGATACTTCTCCTGAATTTAGACTACTTATCTAAACAACAGGAGTTCTGGTGAAATTTCTAACTCTGAAAAGACCTTGACATCTGAGACTGTTTTCAGTTCCATATTGAAACAGAGAAAAGAAGGAGAGAAAATGAAATTTTTTATAACATCAGATTGCAATCAACCATACAGCTGGGCAATGACATCCACCAAAGGAGCTGGAGTACAATGAGGACAAGCAACACTCCTAAGGAGTTTCAATTAGATTTGCTTGAGAGAAAAATATGCCAATTAAAAAAAAAAATCTGCTGACAATTATACTGTTTAATCCAGCTTTAAACTTTCCATCTTTTATTACAGTGTAATATCTATTCATGACTCTTTACCTAGTTAAATGTAGATAACTTTTATTGGGTTTGCATGGCAAGATTTTGCTAGCAGGGGGTGGGGGGAAGCTACAGAGGGAGCTCCTGTGAGAAGCTCCTAGAAACTCAGCCTGTTTGACAGAGCCAATGCCAGCTGGCTCCAAGAAAGACCCACCGGTAGCCAAGGTCAAGCCCAGTGGTGGTTGCCTCACTTTGGAGAATTTTGTGAAGGACTGCCTCACTGGGAAAGGACCCCACTCTGGAGTAGGGAAATAGTGTGAAGAATCCTTCCCTTGAAGAGGAAGCAGCAGCAGAAACAACATGTGGACTGTTACCCACATTCCTGTCCCCCTGCACTGCTGGAGAGAAGAAGATAGAGAACTCAGGAATAAAGTTAAGCTTGTAAAGGAGGAAGGGGTAGAGGTAAGGTATTTTTAAGATTTGGGTTTACTTCTCATTATCCTATTCTGACTTGCTTGCTAATAAATTCGATTAATTTCCCCAAGTTGAGTCTGTTTTGTCCACGATGATAATTTCTGAGTAATCCCACCCTGTCCTTATCTCAGCCCATGAGCCTTTCACGGTATTTTTTTCTCTCCTCTCTCCAGCTGATGAGGGAAGTGATGGAGCAGCTTGGTGGGTACCTGGCATCCAGCCAGGGTCAGCCCACCACATAACTGTAGGAAATGTAAGTTACAATGAAAACATAAAGAGACCAACAAAACTAGATTAAAGAAATCCATCTAATGGTTGAAATTCTCTCCAGTTACAATGCTTATTTATAGGTTTGACTATATAAGCAATAAATCTGATTTTCCAGTAACAGTCCCTGCATGTTCAAAGCTACTCTTCCAAACTTCTGGGTCACAGATTCCCCTGAAATGCTAGCCCTAACTGGTCTCCAAACCCACTTCTACAACAATTTATTCAAGGTCCATGATGGTGAAGTAAAGGGTCATCTCTCCACCTTCTCTGTAAAAGCCCTACTGAGGGCCTCAAGTGAATGTCAGTGTAAAGCTACCAAGTAATATTAAGTTTAAGGGAATAGCCACTCTTGTAAGCTACAGTGCAATAAGGTACTACACATGTCAGAATTTCATGATGAGAAAAACAGCACCATTTCAGTGAACAAAAGAATATAAACTTTCAAATGACCCTTCAATGAGGGAAGAATGAGAACTTGCTATGGCCTGTCATCTGCTCTCTTTCCTCAAAGCACAGTGGATGCTGAATCGTGCTTGATTCAGCAAAGTTTACATCTACTGAACAGATTGTATCACTTATTATGGAGCTTAAACATTCACTCATCTACAGAAAACACATTGTGCTCCTCAGGAGGAGGTATTTTTTTGCTTTCTAACTGCATTTCATGTAGATGTGTCTGAGAGCATTTTCTGTGGTCTTCCTAATAGGGGTGCATGGATATGCACACTATGTTCTGCCATGTTATTTTTTTCTCCTTTTATAACTATTTTCACATAAATAGTATTGAATGTTGATTTTAAAAAAATCATGCACAAAAACATTCTTCTTGTTTTAAAACCAGAGGTAAGAGACCCTATCTTATTAGAAAAGGAAGAAGTACCAAAAACAAAGTATGTCTGTTCAGAAGCAGGATCAGAACTGAACCTTATTTTCTAATAGCCAAGAAAACAAATCATATAAGAATTCAGACCTCTGACCACCTCTGCAGGGGAAAGCTAATGGAAACAGCACCTCACTGGGGACATTACTGCATATCATCACCTAACAGTGACCCTGAGGGAAATTGAAGAGAAATGGAGCTGGATGCGAGGGAGGTGGAAGTGTTCTTATTTCTGAATCTGCAGCAAAATAGTCTAATTGGGTATACATCACAACAAAATGAATAAATGAATAAATACCAAATGAAAAATATTTTCAAGCTTTGTAAAGGAATGACATGCAGATTGAGAGAAAGGCAAAGTCCTGTATTTCTAGCCATTTATGATAAATGCAGGATACGTAATGACTTGGAAAAGAAAAATTTAGAGAAGCCCAGGATTTCAAGGGGCTGCACCTTTAGCAAAGTATTATGCCTTGCAAGGAACAGGCCACAGAGAGCTGAGCATCCAAAAGTCATTGAAAAGTTTCTACAGAACCCAAAATTTCACAGATGTACAAACATTTCAGACACCTTTTTTTCTTTTTCTGAAAAGTTTGGTTGCTGTAATTCATAATTTTCCTAGGCACAAAGATTCTACAGCCTGTGTAATCTGCTTGTACTCGAACTGCTCTGTGTTATGAAGAAAGGTGCTCAGGTGCTCAGTGAGGCTGGTATGGGTTCATTCACAAGCTGTCCCACAGCCTCTGCCACCAAAGCCAGCTTTTGCCAGTCCGTTGCCAATGCTGGTCAACTGTTGAAAGTGGTAGGAGGAAGAGGAGGAAAAACAGTGTGGCTGGGGAATGATTAGGAAGCTTATAGTTAGCATCCTAGTGTTTGGGAGGGTTGATGAGAGGCTGAGGAGCTGGACGTGGAACGAGCATAGGTCTGGTACGAATTCAGTGCTGGCAGCCCCCACTGCTGTCAGGAGCCCTGGTCAAGAGTTCCATCTGCCATTCTTGCCAGCAGCAAGGACTGCTGCAGCAAGCAGTACCCAAAGCAAGATCTGTTTGGAAACCCCTGCTTCATGTAATATGTATTTCCATTTAATGTTTCTAGGCTGCATTCAGGACCAAGTCTTTTCATTGAAAAAGCACCAAAATGCAATAATGAAAAGCGAGTGCTCTTTGATAGGTTTTGCAGTGCAAGCTTTAAATGCTATAAGTACCAGGAACTCTTCTCACTGAATTTAAACACAATCCTTATTTCTCACTCTGGGCCACAGGTGGCCAAATGGCAGGGCAGACCCCTGCCTGCAGGTGATGGAAGTATACATGCTTCTGAGGCACAGCCTGCAGCCCTGCTTGCAGTCACGCAAGGAAGGACTGTGGAGCTCCTGGATCACCACGGTGTTTTTCCTCTCAGCTCTTTTTTATCTGCTCTGTAGCTGGTGCAGACACAGGGACCACTGAGAGCTTCACTTGTCTGCAGCATAGAGCTGCTCTGACTGTGCATGTACTTTTCACCAGAAATTCTGCCTCTTGCTGTCAACAGCAAACTGTGCTATATGTGCTGCCACTGAGGAGAGTGTGGCCAAATAGGCAGCATCCATTCGTTAGTCAGAACACATCTCTAGAAGGGCACACTTGTGACTTGGACTCATCTATTTCCCATATGACCATGAGCTACATCTTTGTCTCTCCTATGTCAAAATAGGCTCTCACTCTAAAACTTAATATTCAGGGAGTGTTTTGAGCTCACACAGACAAGATGGGATGGAAACATCAATTTTGTTCACCTATAAAGCTTGTATCTCACAACTGGAGAAATATGTGATGCCCTCCCTGCCTGCTGACCCGTTCCCAGGCCACGTAGAATCTGAAGGTGGCACCTCTGTAGGATGGTAGAGCTGGCACACTAGTTTTGTATGTAGGTGGTAAAATGGCTTCCTCCTGTGATAAGTGCTTGCTGACTGAGTTTGACTCCACAGACTCAAGGAGAGCCATCTGAGGTAGCTTCCTCCAACACTAATACGTAAACAAGTTACTCACTTGGGTTTTTTCAGTTAATGTTATTCAGAGGCAGTAAAATGCTGTAGAGTATTCATTCTGGTTCCAGTTGTGGAAATGGAACATGTATAATTACTAATGTGGGTAGTAGTCCATCTCATAGCCTTACTTACAGCAGTGAAGGATATTATCTCATTATATCAGCTTAGCAGTCTTCTTTCCCTGGAATTTAAAATAAGCAAGGCACATAAAGGAATGATAAAGCAACTAATTATAAGGGAAATTATTTTAAAAACTGAACAGTAGTCAAAATCCATTAATGGACTGTTTTACATGATTAAATTACTTCCAAGAAAGTATCTAGTTTTTTTCAGCATAAACATTTCTACACTGAAAATGTAACTTGAACCTAACTCTATGGTCAGTTATTTTTTGAATAAGTATAATATGTGCTTTCATTTCTGACAGGGCAAAGATGAGTGAAATTTTTAACTACATTATGTCTATCATCCAAAGTAATTTAGAAGATAGTCCTGCTACATGGAGTGTCTTCTGTACTATAATGCTAATAATGACTAATGTCTGGAAAAACAGAAAATAGAGCTGCTAGCAAGGACTTGTTTTAGCATATGTTTTTATTTGAATAGAATATGCTGTTCTGATTCAAAGATTAAATACTTCTGGGCATTCAGAAACTTGTTGGGTGCATTTTTCAGATTACAATAAACAGAAGCTTTAGTTTTGCTTCCCAACCCTCAGTCCTTCAGCATAACTGAACCTCAAGCTGAACTTCATTATTTCCTTCTTGCTGATTGATCAACTCCACGAAGAAAGGTTCTGCAAGGCTGAGCCCATATCTTATTATATCTGTGAATCCTTTCGGTCAGCACTCAGTTGCAAGTGGAACTGTACTACCCCTTCCCTAAAAATATGGAAGCCAAAGAATCCTCCTCAATGGATCAATAATATGTCAGAAGGCAAGAGAGTTTGGCTGCTGGAACATAACTGAGGAAGATACGGACATCAGCTGATTACTACAAGAGGAGCTCATTTAGGAGCAGCTGTGTATTTCCCATAGCTGCAAGAGTGGGCAATAAGTCCCTTTCCAGCTGTGTCATTTCTTTACTGGGTTACTGCTTCTTCCTGGGAGAAGGAAAAGGTGAAACATTTTGATGAACCCTTCGCTTCACCTTCCTTGGCAATAAAAACATCTTGGCAGATCCTAAATTTTACACTGTGCAGTTCATATCAGCAAACATATTTAGCAGAGCAAATGTCAGAGAGAGAAAATGGTAATGTCTGAGCAAAGATACATGCAGTAATAGAAATGCACAGACACCCATTCCTCCCAGTAGTAATACAGTATTGCAAGCAGTTGTAACTCACTATTCCCCATCTCCATTTCTTGTATAAAATAGAGTAACTTTGCTTCCATAGCTTTGTATGACAATACAGGTGCCACTGGCACTGGAGTGAGCAAACCACACACACCGGGTTTAGAGCACTCTTTGAAAGACAGAGTGTTGCAGGGTAGTCTAGTTGATGGAACCTGATCTGGCCTTTAGGATGCCTGACCCACTGACTTAGAGGCGATGGAAGCTGTTGTTAGGGTTGTCAAATTCCCTTCTGTGGCACACAGCTCTCACGACTCAAGCAGAGCTTCCCTGACATGCATGCCATGCATATATCCCATTGTACAATAAACTTTTGAGACCCTGTTTACAGAAGGCAAGTCTTGAAAGACGGGTATTTGAAACTGAACTAGCTGAAACTGGTAACTGAACTGAACCCTTTCCTGGCAGGAGGAATGCACCTGTTACATCAGCACCCTGGGCCATATATATATATGTCAGTAGCTGGTTAACAAAACCCAGCCCTGGAAACAATACTGCAGAGTATAGCTTTGTTAATGGGTTTGGTAGCAGGACCAATAAAGTTCATTGTTGAGTTTCCCTACAAATGACTTCCTTTGTGCTGAAGCTTTTTACATCAGCTTTTAACTAGACCTACCAGTTGTACTAGCCAGACTGAGGGCATGATCTTCCCAGAGATTCTGGTTCCCATGAAGTGAAAAGGGGTGAAACATCCCTTGGGCTTCTGAAATGGACCTCTTTTCCAGGAGACTTCTATGTCCTTTCTTCCAGGAATGGAACAGAACAAAATCAAGACAGAGTGAACACTAATTGCCTTTTTTGTTTGTGGGGTTTTTTTGTTTGTTTTGGTTTGGGTTTTGGTTTTGGTTTTGTTTTTGTTTGTTTGTTTGTTTGTTTGTTTTAAGAAGAATCAGGGGAAATGCTGATTTTTAAGTCTCAGTTGACAAATAAAGAAATCCACCTGCCGTTCACAGCAGGCAGTTGGGTCACTCGGGCCCTACCAGGTCAGCTCTCACTTACTCATCTCAGCTCTGTCTTTGAGGGTTTCAGCCCCGGATGGCACTTGCACATTCACTCCCCACACTCAGAGAAGAGCTTGGGGCAGTCAGGCTGCCCCTGCAGAGCAGGAAGTGAGAGCAGCCCTCGTGGGGTGAATTCATGGGCTCACGAGGTAGGAAGCAGCTGGAGAAGAGGAAGAGTCACACCCAACAGGCAGTTTTTGAGTGAGAATCTTTTGTGTATGTGACCGTGAACTGTCAAGAGCACAATTTGAAATTGTTTGACTGTGCTGCTCAAAAGCAAGCACTTGGAACGGGCACAAATTATTAAACAGTTCCTCTTGATCCAGGAACAGGAAAATTACACTTTCCCCAGAGAGGGGGAGGAATTCTGCTCAGAGGCAGACCTGCCTCTATGGGAGGGTGTTGAGGAGGAGCTGCAGCAACATTAAAATAAGCTAATCCTTCCCTCTAGAATTGGAGCAACACACAGTGAAAAGGGATGAATATCCACGTAATTACACTGGTCTCCTACGAGGACGACTGAGCAAAATGCCATTCTGTTTCCTCATTTGTTTGGTTTTCCCTTAGCTAGGGTGAAATTTCGACAGCAACATCAAGTCGGAAGGGCCAGGTGAGCCCCAGTGGGCCCGGCCCGGCCTGGCGCTGCGCTTTCCCCGGCGGCCAGAGGAGGGAGGCTGCTGCGGGTTTCTCCGCCCCGGGGGACCGCGGAGTTCGGTCACGGTGCGTCCCTCCTGGAGCACGGCTGACAAGCGCAGCGCCTCGCCTTGCAGCGATGGCCCCCGCCAGAGGCACAATCGGACAGTTGGCAGTTTTCTTCCAAAATAAAGCCCCTGGGGAAGTTCAGATCAAGCCGCAGACTGGAGAGCAAAGAGGAAGCAGAGAAAGACTTGGGTGCGATTCCCGGAGCACTCGGTCACTCCAAAGTCAGTAACAGCAAAGCATCTGCGGACAGATCCACCTGAAGCCGTGCCGTTTGCTCGGGTTCCCGGGCTGCCGTGGGTATGCACCGGATGAGTAGGTCCTCGGCTGTGTGGCCCTGCACAGCCCGGCAGCCCCGGCCTGGGTCAACAAGGAAGGGCCGGGGCTCCTATCTAACCTCCTGTAACTTACTCTCGAGTTTTGCCGTGAAAACAAGAGCAAAATAAACAATTCCATTCCTCACGGCACGAAAATAAAGCTCGGGCACCACCCGGGCTGGTCGAAAGGGCTCCATTGTCATTTTTAAATGACATATCTTTGCAACCGCTTGCCCCTCCCCGAGCCAGCGGGAAACCGCCCGTATCCCTGGAAGCGAGAGGTAGCGGTGAACAAAAGGCAAACTCCGAAGTGACATTGAAAATAAAAGGGAGCTTTGGTTACCCCCAGGGTAAGGTCGAGGGGGAAAGGTCGCCTTTCCTCCAGCGCACATAGTCCCGGCGGGCGCGGGAGAGCGCTCCGGGGCTCGGCCCAGCGCGGCGTCCGCGCAGCCCCGAGGGCGCAGGAAGACGCGAGAAGGCGCACAGGGCAGACTGCAGCTCCCCAAACCCCTCGGCGGGGCGGCCTGGGGACACGGGGATAGAAAGAGGGGGTAGCAGGCAACGAGCCCCCGCACCGCCCGCCGCCTCCAGCCACTCTGGAACAGAAAAGGGCTGCGGGAAATCAAATGGCCGGGACGACTCCCAGCCCTCCCCTCCACTCTGCACCCACAGGCACGTCCGTGTCCGTCGCCTCCGCATTCAACCCCACCCGGGAGCCGAGAGCCCCTTTCCCCGGCGCCGGCGAGGCCGCTGGCCTGGGCGAGGGAAGGAGAAGGGAGTGCGGCGAGGTGACCCACTTAAAAGCTGAGTTCCTTTTTGAAACACTTAAGAGACGACAGGGTTGAGGACTGTGAATGTATTCGTAAATATATACTCATGCATACCCACTGCCGGAGGTATGCACCCCCAAGCTTGTGTGTGTGTGTGTGTGTGTGTGTGTGTGTAGGCATGTCTGTGAACACACAAAAAAGCACATAACTCCTAAGCTATCTATTGTACTGTACCGATAGCTATACCTAAAAACAGATAAATAGACAGATCCCAGCAGAAATCTGTTTGTATATATATACCAATAAAATGTATGAGTTTATATTTACATAAACCGTGCCTATACTTTTAACTATCTCTACAAACTAACTTTTTTTGTAAATTGTCTCAACACCCACCTTCCAGAAATCCTCCGCATAAATCATCTCTGACTTGGGTGTATCATAAATGGTTTGGGGCAACAATAAGTCTTGTATGTGTGTACTGACAGCGCTGCGTCTGTGACAGTCTACTGACACTAAACAACACAGATGTGGATATTAACTGCTGATAATATAGGTGCCAGGATGGCAGCGGGGATGAGGGGGTCAGACAGCAGTTCACACACCTGTGCGAGTGGTGCTGCTATCCACCCCAGACTACCGGGACACCCGTGCCTGCAAACAGGAAAATCCCCGGCTCCCCACGCTGGGCAGCCGCGGAGTGGCGCGGTGGGGCTGGCGGGCCGAGGAGTGCGCCGGGGCCCCGCCGCCCCCGCCCTGGCACGGCGGCCCTCCACTCGCCGCCGCGGCTCCCAGAGCCCTGTCCTGGCACCCCACACCTGGCTCCACCCTGGCCCTCTTGGCCGGGAACGGCCTGGCGAAGGAAAGAACGGGGAGGGTGTCGGAGGATTAGGGCAGGAGGGCTCAGCCGTCCGCCAGGAACTGGGGAAGGAGGGAAGAGAGCTGCGCGGAGTCAGAGCTGCCCTCGCTCGACGGAGCCTTGTGAGTGGGGCCGCCAGGTACCGGTGGCGAAGGGGCCCCGAGAACCCCCAGCTGCGAGATGCTCCACGCCCTGGGCAGCTGGAGGAGCAACTGTGCGTGCGCTGCGGAGGGGTGAGGATTTTCGCTTTAGCCTTTGGTGGTCTCGCCGATTGCCTTGGGTTGCCACGCCAGGGGAAGAGGTTTCGGCCGGTGTACTGAGGAGTTTCTTCCACCCGAAGGATATGATCAGGGCGGGGGGCATGGCGAGGAATTGTCCCCATGAGCCACAGCAGGCTTGCACACCCCACCCCACCCCCCACACACACACCCCTAAACACACAAAGCGCTCCGTGCCTAGGGAGCGCTCGCAAGGTGAGACTCTGGGAGGACTCCTGCCTTACACGCCCAAGCATGTGCTTTCCAGGCAGGGAGAGGCTCACTGTAGCCGGCTGCCGTAGCCGGCAGTGACACAAGTTCGCCCTACCCGATCACTGCGGAAACCTCCGCTCCCGGCGTAGGTGTGCCGGACAAATCTTCCCTTCTGGGGAGGGCTGGGGCGACAGAGGGTGTATTACATCGACATGCACAAGCAATCAAATTAAGTTTCTATGAGCTTGCTCAGGGTGGGTCGAGAGGGAAGAGTTGCGACAGGCTGCCCCTGCGGTGTCCTTTTTCAAGGTGTAGGGTTTCGGGACGGTCTTTTACATCTCTCTGTGGATGTGTTAGAGTTGTGCTGATGACCAGGAGAGAAGAAAGTTCTGTCCAAGATCTGCTCTTGACCCCTCTAACTAGGCCTCTCTAGGAGCGGCTGGTCCCGCTGCAGAGCCCTGCTCCCGCGGCAGGGTAGGCTGTATGGCTGCGGGCAGGGCTGCGGGCAGGGCCGACTCCTGCACGCTGAGAGAGGCGGTGGCAAGGCTGGACAGGGGGTGCCCCATTGTGCCAGTGGCTTGGCGGAACCAGACACGCACCCGTGTACTGACCCATAGAGAACACAGAACACCTAAGTCTTTGTATCAAGAAGTTACGCCTAGAAAGAGTCTTTTTTGTTGAGAAAGAATTTGGTGGCGGGTTGCGTGAGACCCTTCCCCTCTGCCCTCCGAGCCCTTCGACAGCTCTGGATGGCCGAGCACATTTGATTCCCCTTGGGGAGGCACAGCAGCTCGTATAAAAAAGACATTGTTGTCTTTGGAGAGCCCTGTGCGCACTTTCAAAAGCTGATCCTTGAGTTCCCAGCCCTCGCAATCCAGTTGATGAGGAAACGCGCTGCGGTCTTGGTGGCACCGTTTCCATTGGGATTGGCACCATTTGATTGACAAAGTCTCCCATTCTTCCACCTCTTGAGTGTTATCAAAAGGATTGTATGGGGTCAGAAGCTATTGAACGGACGTCCGTGTAGCCGCATTTCTGCAAACACAGGGTGAAAACCGTGCCTTTCTCATGAAAATGCTTCCACCAGGAAAAACGCATTTCATCTTCCTTGCTATCCTCCTTAGCATTTCTTTTTAATTCGAGTGTTTTACTAAGCAGCATCACCAGGTACACGAACATATCACTAAAGGCAACGTAGGCAGGACTCTGTAGGGGCAGCCGCCCTCCCCGGGGGCTGGGGGCAGCCATCTCTGTCCGACGAAGCTCGGGTGGAGGATTTGAAAGAAAAGGGTGAGCAACGGGACATGGCAGCAGCGAAGTTTTCTCCCCCCTTGTCTGCGGTGTGACTTGTCCCATTATA